>OY776133.1:12091767-22091767 GCA_963675135.1 Galeopsis tetrahit
AGAAGAGCCAACCCCAAAGACGGAAGAGAAAACAGAACCCTGTGAAACTGAAACAGTAGTTCCTGCGGCTGCAGAGCCATCGGAAGCTGTGGCGGTGGTGGTGGAGAAGGTTGAAGAAAAAGCAGAGGCGGCGGCTGAAGAAGTCAAAGAAACCGTCGTTCTTGAAGCTTCCGCCGAGGAGCCGGAGGAGGTGTCTATTTGGGGGGTCCCACTTCTGAGTGACTCAAGGAGTGATGTAATTCTCCTGAAATTCTTGAGGGCTAGGGATTTCAAGGTCAAAGAAGCTTTCACCATGTTGAAAAATGTGGTGGCCTGGAGAAAAGAGTTCAAGATTGATGAACTGTTGGAGGAGGAATGCATCGGTGAGGGCCTTGAAAAGGTTGTGTACATCCATGGTGTGGATAAGGAGGGGCACCCTGTTTCTTACAATGCTTTTGGAGAGTTTCAGGACAAGGATCTGTATAGCAGCACCTTTTCTGATGCAGAGAAAAGGGCCAAGTTCTTGAGGTTCTATATCCAATTCTTGGAGAAGAATATCAGGAAACTTGACTTTAGTCCTGAGGGAATTTCAACAATTGTTCAAGTCACTGATCTTAAAAACTCCCCTGGATTGATGTTGTTCAAGAAAGAACTCCGACAAGCTACTAATCAGGCCCTTCAGTTGCTCCAGGATAATTACCCTGAATTCGTTGCAAAACAGGTATATATACTGGAAATGATTCAGTTTTTATATTGTCTTCTTTGATTGATTATATGTGTTTGTTTAGTTTGGTTAAATCGATTTGGGTTATATGCTTATTGTATACAAGTAAAGATCCTATCTTTATGTATGTCTGTGTTCTTTGATTGATGATGTGGGCTAATTTTCATTAAACTGATTTTTGTTTTATGCTTATTGTATGCTATTAGCTGGTCTAATTAAGATGTTTATCCATGCTTTTACATATACTTTATGCAAGTTCATTCTCATTTCTCAGTTTTGCAATTGGTTTATGTTTTTTTGCGTTGTTTGATTGAGGATTTAGGTTTATTTTGGTTACTAGGTGTACTAAGTAAGATGTTCAATATCCATGCCATACATATACAAGTAAAGATCCAATCTTTATGCAAGTTCTTGCATGTTTGTTTTGTTTCATTCTAGTTAGTCAAGGTTTGATTTTCCTACGAATCATATACTAAATTGATTCGTTATGTATTCGTGGTGTGAAGGTGTTCATCAATGTACCATGGTGGTATGTGGCTTACAACAGGATGATAAGCCCATTCTTGACTCAAAGAACCAAGAGCAAGTTTGTGTTTGCAGGTCCTACCAAGACTGCCGAGACCCTCTTCAGGTTCGTGAAATTTCACTAGGATTTGTTTTTTAATTTTGATTTGTAGTAAGGTGTAAGGATTAAGTTTGAGTTTCCATTTTTTGAATGGTCAGGTACATAGCACCTGAGCAAGTACCGGTTCAATATGGTGGCCTTAGCAAGCAGGGTGAACAAGAATTCAGCACTGTCGATGCTGCAACAGAGGAGATTATCAAGCCGGCATGCAAACACACAATCGAATTGCCAATTTCCGAGGTGGGCTAGTCTTTTCGTGAAATCCTTATAAATGTATTCGTAAATTATCTGTAGAATCATAGACGGCGTTCCTAATTATTTGTCATTTTGCTAATAACTTAAAAAAGCATCCTTTTTCTCCACAGGGTGTAAGTGAGATGAATATTGGTTTGTGTGAATGTGTAAAACTAGACAGATAATTAAGAACCGGAGGGAGTGTTATTTGTATACATACTATGTTATTCTAATGTTGAACTTTGCAGGCCGGTACGTTGGTTTGGGAGGTGAGGGTAGTGGGATGGGAAGTTTCTTATGGAGCTGAGTTTGTGCCAAGTGCTGAGGGTGGATACACTTGGATTGTTCAAAAATCGAGGAAGATAGGACCGACTGACGAGCAAGTGCTGAGCTGCTCGTTCAAGATTGGCGAACCAGGCAAGGTTGTGCTAACATTCGACAACCAAACATCTAAGAAGAAGAAGCTTGTATATAGGTCCAAGACCAAGTCCTCTGAATGAGAGAGTGCTGTTTTGTTCTCGTTTGCATAATCTTTTTGTTTTGAATTGGAGTTGAGGGAGCTTTTTTTATTCTTACATTCATTTTTTTGCTTTTTATTTATTTAAATTCAATTATTATTTGAACGTCTGAAGAAACAATTCGCCAACGGAAGGATGAAGAAGTGGTATTAGAGGATGCATGCATACAGACAGGGGAGCTGGAAAATGTGCATTGAAATTTCTATGTTTAGTTTCATGTCTCCTGCTGTAAGTAATTTTTTTGTGTAAATTGGATAATTTGTTTCTTTATGAATTGATATTAAATTAAATTGATTCTTCATATTCATTTTCATTTTTTCTGAATTGTTTTTTCTTTTCTGGGATCATGCCATTTTGTCACCTTAATTTCTAGGTTGTTTGAAAGAATAAAATATGCAATTTGCAGAAACAAAAGGATATGTATATTGTTCCATTATAAACAAAAACCATAAAACCTTTAAGGAAAAATCAATGTATTTGGTGCTCAATTTTTTATTGTATAATTTTCACACATTCGAGACTAGAAAGAGTCTCAGATATACAACACTAAAAAAATATACTCCCTCCGTCCACGAAAAGTAGTCCCATTTGACACATATTCTTTGTCCACCAAATGTAGTCCCAGCACTTTATGGAAACTATCACCCTTCAACTATCACTTAATTACTCAATTTGTCATCAACTTTATTCCTAAACAATCACTTTATTCACAATGGACCCCACAATACCCTATAATACCCTTACTTTATCTACTTTATCTACCATTTTCTTAAAACTTGTGCCCCATCCCCATGTCCCTACTTTTCATGGATGAAGGGAGTAATAGAATTGCAAGAAATGATTAATATCATTGAGGATAAAACCAATTAAAATTTACTTCTCTTGAACAATATTAGTATTAATTTTTACCAACAATAACGTAGTTGTTTTTACATTTCAAAATAGTGGAGTAGTAGTTTTCAAAATCTGAAATCATCTACTACTGCAGTATTACTCAAGTTTTGGTACGCTTATAGGCCTATACGATACAAACAGGATGTTAAATTGAGATGAGTCCGCTCACAAGTTACTCATAATTGACTCGAAAAATATTTAAAATTAACTCGAATTTAATCGAATCGAGCTCGAATTAGTCAATTAGTTTTAGAGACCGAGTTCAAAAGTAATAGGTTCGTTAGTCTTGTTAGTCGAGTCAAGCAGCAGCCATCGATTTGCTAATCGGACTATTTATTAATCGATTTCATCCTTTGTACTAAGGTTGACTTGTACTCCAATAATGATAATTACTTGTATTACATTATTTTTCTAAAAGCAGAACTTTGTGTGTATACCAATTTGACAATTAATATAAATTAATGTACCGAATTGATTTTTCGTCAAACAATTGCGAGGAGATTAAAAATAAAGCTTTTACCCCAGTCAGTCAGCGATACTGAGCCATAAACCCAGATTTGCACCTTTCCTTTCTTCACACTGTTCTCTCTAAAATCCTTCTCAGATTTCAAAATCGCCGATTTAATCAATGCTGTGTGCAAATCGAATCGTTACCTTGTTTGAAAATCATAAAATCTTCGAGATCTAAGTTATTTTCCGTTAAAAAATCTGTAGACAAGGGAAAGGGGAATTTAACCCTGATTTCGAGTTTCAATCTGGTGAGTTTTTACTGATTTCAGATCCGACTGATAGTGTCAACAACGAAGCCATGCTCTCCTCCGTCCGATCGTTTTGCATCTTCATCTTCTTTGCGTTCCTCGTGTCTTCGGTTTTGGGCAAGGTGATGAATTAGTAATTTACCTTTGTTTTCTTCTCTATATTTCCCGTTCATTCAACGGGTGTTTTCAGATCCTGCTGCACTTTTTATTTTCGTTTATTATTGTTATGCATTTGAATTTCTTTGATGACAATTTTAGGTTTAGTTGTGGGGTTAATTAATGATATAGTTCCTTGTTCATGTTAATGCCAGGACAGAGCAAATTGAGATTTTGATTTTGGGTAATTGCAAGTTATTGAATTTTTCAAAAAATTATTTCACCATTTCTCTTGCTAAGGATAACCCAAAGTTGCTTGAACATTTTTAAAGGCTCTGGAAGTAAATATTGCACTCCTTATTTTTATCCCTGTTTTCTTCTTCTGGCTGTTAAGCTTTGTTAAGATGGGCATGGGCTTGGCATTTGAATGCACAAGTTCCTTTCATGGGTCGCAAATATGTGTGGTTGCCGCATTATATTGTTATTATTTACAACTCCGTATGGTCTGTATCACACATCGTTTCACAACAGGTTATTCAGTTAAGTGGAAACATGTTCTGCCTTTTTCCAAATTGAAAAATAAGTTAATGTGAACAAGATTTGCCTCATGTATGTCTTCTAACAAGGTCTCCACCTTTCTTCTTAGCCGGCAAGTTAGGATAAGTCCAACCTCGGATATCTAGTGCATAAAATTGATTTCATGCTGCTGTTGGTAATTAACATTATTAATTAATTTGCAGTACCAAGATGATGAACCCGTTACTCTATGGGTGAACAAGGTTGGCCCATATAACAATCCCCAAGAGACCTATAACTATTACAGCCTTCCATTTTGCCGGTCACCTGGCAATACTGTTCACAAGTGGGGTGGGCTTGGTGAGGTTCTTGGAGGGAATGAGCTTATTGACAGCCAAATCAAAATAAAGTTTAAGAGTAATATCTTGTTCTACCTCTCACATTTTGTTTCCTTTGTATTCTGTACTACTTTGGACATAATATGTGGTTAATATTTTTGCAGGAGATGTTGAGAAGACCACAGTTTGTGAAATTGAACTGGATGCAGAAAAAGCTAAACAGTTTAAGGATGCAATTGACAATTCGTACTGGTTTGAATTTTTTATGGGTAAGCTAATCACAATTCTTTTTTCTTACTCTCTTGCAGCTAATTATAATTTTTTAAAGTCCTTTCTTGTTCCTCTCTAACGTTTGCTACTTTTGCATACCTTTGTGGATCACTTGTGATCAGATGATCTTCCGTTATGGGGTATGTTTCCGTCTGTAAATAATACTGTTGATCCTTGTTGGACCATGTTGGACACTGATTGAATTGATGGTTCTTTTGTGAAGGGTTTATTGGTGAGGCTCTTCCTGATAGAAACCGTGATAACAAGCATGTGCTTTGGACACACAAAAATCTTGTCATCAACTATAACGGAGACCAGGTTGGTTTAAAATAAGTTTTTTTAATTAAAATTGATTTCTCTTATTGCTATCAGATATAGTTCGCTTGTTCTTTCTGATCCAAAATTTTTACTTGCAGATTATTCATGTCAATCTCACTCAAGAAAACGCTAAGTCACTTGAAGAGGGGCGTGTATTGGATATGACATACTCAGTCAAATGGGTGCCAACTAACACTACGTTTGCCCGCCGTTTTGATGTGTATCTGGATTACCCCTTCTTTGAGCACCAGGTACATATTAGTTAGAACTACAAGGTTCTCCTTTGAATATGTGCCTGCCAATTTAACTACACTTGAAGATTTTTTTATTTTTTTTTGCATTTCAATCCTCTTCTTTGTGAATATTTTCATCCAAATGTGCTGGTAATGAAGAGCGAAAAAATTCGAGAGTATTTGCTATTAATATATGTTGTCTGATTACTCTGGCCTGCCAGCTCATCAAAGTATTTGAATTTTACAGATTCACTGGTTTTCTGTCTTCAATTCTTTCATGATGGTGATTTTCCTCACTGGTTTGGTGTCTATGATATTAATGCGTACACTCCGCAATGACTATGCAAAATATGCTCGGGAAGATGATGATCTTGAGACTCTGGTAATAAACTCTTATTTTTTCCGTCTTTATATTAAAACTACATCAGAATGTGTTTGGTACATAATTGTTTGTACACTGGGTTTCTATTTGTTATGCACCTTTGAGCTTGTATAAATGGACAGCGTATTAAAAGGGTTGTCCTTGTGGAAAAAGGTGTGTGTTTTTGAAGCTTCCTTGTATCTCACTTTTTGATAGGAACGTGACGTAAGCGAGGAATCTGGTTGGAAACTTGTCCATGGTGATGTGTTTCGGCCTTCCCAAAACTTGGCTCTACTCTCTGCTGTTGTTGGAACTGGTGCTCAGCTAGCAACACTTGTTTTGCTTGTCATCATTTTGGCAATTGTTGGAATGCTGTACATAGGGTATGCTAGAGCCACTCAAATGTCATTTTTATCTATGAAAATTAACTAGAAGCTTTCTATATTATGTTTGTCAGTTCATACCTTTTTTTTGTTTTGCTTGTTAAACCTGGTTAATAACCCATCATGTTGCTTGGATTTGCTCTAATTTTCAAAGCAGTTTGATATGCTTATGGTTGTTGGAAGCTTTTTAAAGCAAAAGAAAATTCTAAAAAGCTGTATGCCTTCCATCTAAAAGTCGTTTGATGACTTGGGCGGTCTGGCTTTCTTTCCTTCTGATCCAATATGGGATCAGAAAGTGAAAAGAGGAGAGAGTATAGAATGATAATTAAATTGAATTTTACGTTTAATATTCTCAGCAGTGTCCAGTATAATATTATTTACCGTCTGTGATGTTATGTGATTCAGGAGAGGAGCAATCGCCACTACATTTATCGTATGCTATGCTTTTACCTCTTTCATAGCTGGTTATGTGAGCGGTGGCATGTATTCTCGGCATGGGGGTATGTATAGTTGGAAAACCCCTTTATCAAGCAAAAGATGTGATATACTAATCAGTTACTTATTTTTTGAGCGTCTACTGACTTCTTTTAAATCTTGTTAGGTAAGACGTGGATAAAGTCAATGATCCTGACAGCGTCACTTTTCCCATTCCTGTGCTTTATTATTGGGTTCATCTTGAACACAGTTGCCATATTCTATGGTTCTCTAGCTGCTATTCCGTTTGGTACCATGGTGGTTGTTTTTGTCATTTGGGCCTTTATTTCTTTCCCCTTGGCTCTTCTTGGCACTGTTGTTGGAAGAAACTGGAGTGGTGCGCCAAACAATCCTTGCAGAGTCAAGACTATCCCTCGTCCAATTCCTGAGAAGAAATGGTATCTCACGCCATCCGTTATCTCTCTCATGGGAGGACTGCTTCCTTTTGGAAGCATTTTTATCGAAATGTATTTTGTCTTCACTTCCTTCTGGAATTACAAGGTAAGGCTATGTCTTTCTTGAGTACGTATTTCAAAAGGTTACTCTTATGTAGTTTGAATTTTCAACAATCTGAATGCCGGGTTATTCTAATACTGTAATTTTCTTGAGTCAGTAATTACCTTGGTAAATCACAATCTGCATTTTGATTTTATGAGCCTTGCATCACAATTATTTTTCTCTTCTCTTACTGAAGTAAGTTTCATATCTGATATAATCATGCTGAAACATATGGCATAGCAAAGGCCATTTTGCTGCTCTCGTTTACTTCTCTTTCTACAGCATATTGTCTTCAAATCTCTTTGTTTTGTCCAACTTGGACTGCTGCACCATGCTCATGTGGTTTCTTGTTGATAGGTTTACTACGTATATGGCTTCATGCTTCTCGTGTTCATAATCCTTATCATTGTCACCGTTTGCGTGACAATTGTGGGGACGTATTTCTTGCTGAATGCGGAGAACTATCACTGGCAGTGGACTTCCTTCTTCTCAGCTGCTTCAACTGCTCTTTATGTATTCTTATATTCCATATATTACTATCATGTGAAGACCAAGATGTCCGGCTTCTTCCAGACAAGCTTTTATTTTGGATACACTTTGATGTTCTGTCTTGGTTTGGGAATACTCTGTGGTAAGTTGGCTCATTATTTCCCCCTCCCTGTTTTGGTCAAGTCAGATTACTCCATTGCAAATGGTGTTGTATCTTGTACTTTTGATGGGCATATCAGTTAGATAATTTGTGTGTCTCTACGTCTAATTTTGTCGATTTTCAGGTGCGGTTGGATATCTGGGCTCCAACTTGTTTGTGAGGAGAATTTACAGGAACATCAAATGTGATTAATTCTAGAATATAGAGAGTATGTTGGTTTGGAATGTGGCATGGTAAGTTAATGCCAATGGGGGGAAGATAAGGGATGGGACAAGCAGTGCAGCATCGGAGAAAACATGATCGTTTTTTGTAGCAATGGAACAAATTGATGTTACAGCTTGGCTATAAATTCCAAGTGTTGATTAGAAGAAACCTTCCATTTTGCTTACTCCCATTATTATATCTATATGAAAATCTTTGTAGCTTGTAAAGATCTTTGTTACTTGTCCCTCTTTTCTTTTCTTTATGAAAAAGAATGCAGTGAGGAGTCAAAAACCGACTTATGCTTCACTTGAAAAGGAGATCAAAATTCAGTCTATTTTAGTTGAATCCGCCTCAAATTTAAGCATGACAATACAATAATAATTGCGAGATTTTTATCGACTTTAATTAATTATACACTAATTTTATTTTTTTAACAGAGATTATACAATATATTAGCTATACATTTTTTTTACTTTGAAATTGTCAAGTCTTCTATGCTCTTATAAAATTGTGTTTTAGTTCCTTATTGGTTAATGGTTAACCTAAAATGGATTGCAACATTGAAGTGCTTACTCATTACCCTAATTTTAAACAATTTTTTTAAAACTTATTTAAAATTAGATAGTCATAATCGATTAAAAAAGTTAAAAATATTCACAGACGCGAAATCTCTAAATTGTACTGTTTGCACCATAAAATGGACACACTTTTAAGAAAAAAATGTAATGAGTAGAGTGTTGAGGAATAGTTTTATAAAGTTACATGAATAAAATAAAAAAGTGATTGAAAATAGTGTAAATAAATGTAATGACATTTGCGTAAATATGTAAATAGAGTTGGTCTCCTGCGTATAGGGTGCACGTGCATACTAATGCACGAATAAATCCTTATAAATTAGCAAAAGCGAAAATTAGGAACAAAGTAGATGCTGGTATAGCCATTTAACTTAAATTTTAGGTCATAGGTTCAAGACCTTGTTACCTCAATTTTTTATTTAAAAAAAATTCACTTTTCATTTTTAATTATTTAATCAGTCTCAATTTTTTTTAATTAAAATAATTCACTTTTCAATATATATAAATAAAGAAATATATTTAAAATAATTCACTTTGTCGAATTTTACAAAGTGACTACATAGTCACTTTGTCGAATCGCGCCACGTGGCGTCGTAAACGTCGTAACGACCTGCTACATGTTATACAAGTTTAAGTTATTTATATCATTTTTTAAATTGTATTTTGTTATTTACTATATATTGTTCTTCTTTTATTTAAATTATTTTTAAAATATATACATATATATTAGGTAAAATTACTGTTCTACCCTTTTTTATACAAATATTATTATTTTAAAAATTAAATACACCAATCCAAATTTTCTTTGAGGCATTTTGTCGAACACTTGTTGATCAATCATGTTTCTATTTGATTTGAGTCAATTTAAAAAATAATTACTACTAAACAACTCAACCCCAATTTTAACAACCCCAAGTTTGAGTGTAGAATTCAAAAAATCGAGCATAGAACTCGTAAACAAAATCAATTAGAGAAAATCGAAAATTCTAACAAGAATTTCAAAATCACTCGGCGGCGGCTGGCAAGCGACGGATTTTTTTTTTTTGATCGGTAAACGGTAATTCATAAAAAGTGGGGTATAAGCCATACCCATCATCAAGGTTTTACAAATAAAAAGCAAAAGAAGAAATGAAATCAAAACATAATAACAGCTAAAAGTTGTTGCATATCAGATTACTTCATTCTCCAAGGCATTTTGTTGGCTTCATCAGCCAATCTTTGTATGAAAAGATACACCTTAAAGGATATTTCACCGCGAACCAACTCCATAGCCTTGCATTGAGCTCCTCCATAAATTTCGGTATTGATAGAATCTCGTTCCTGAAAATTATAGCATTTCTCCACTTCCAAATAAGCCATACGACTCCTAACCAAATACAAGTGGCATTCCTCTTTCCCCTCCTCCTTCTAAGAAGACCACCAAAGCTGTTCAGGCTTATTAATGTTTCATAGTGAAGGGCTGTCTTTATTTGAAGCCAGGCAATACATTTCATCCATATATCATATGCTTGTGGGCATTCAAAAAAGATATGCCTCTTTGTTTCCTCATGTGTGCCGCAGAGTACGCACCCTGTGTCGTCATTTGGCTGGAGTATCTTTAGTTTCCTGAGGTTAGATTTAGTTGGTAAGCGTCCCCACATCAATCTCCACGCGTGGGCGATGACTTTAGATGGTGCAAAGCTTTTCCAGATCGAGGCGGCGGATGATGGGTCGCAGGGAGGAAAAAAACGGATGAAATTGAAAACGCATGTATTAACTAAGTTTTAATGAATTTGATTTCTTTAAGGTTTAATATAATTTGTTTTTTTTGTTAATAAATTGATTTGATTTATTTTTTGTTATTAATTTTATTAATATCATAAGGGCAAATATGTAATTTTAACATTACATATTTTAATTACATTAATAAATATAATAAATTAGTTTATTGTATAAGTGATTCGGGTGGAATTTACACGATTTAGATGCATATTTGAAGCTCATTTGATGTTGATTTCATTGATTTATGCATTGATTATGATTGTTTGAGCCAAAATGAGAGAAAGGTTGTGTTTTGTCGATTTTATAGGAAATACGATGGAATTTGGAGCAAAACACCAACCATACGTTACTGGATCAGGAAGAAGAGTGCACCGTTGGATTCGTCTCGAAAAACGGAGTGGAATGAAAAAAAGAATCGAGTCAATCGGAGGTCGGAAGCTCGAGATACAACGGAACGAAAAATGACATGGCCATGTGGGATTCTACTCGGGAAAGGCCAATTTTGCAACACCTTCGTATTTAGCCCGGGTGGTTTCGACCCGGGCAAGGCTGAAATATTATTTGTTTCGTATTTTGGCCGGGTGGCATGCCCGGGTGGGAGCCACCCGGCCGGGTCACATCATTTTCGGGGTTTTTGACCAATTTTCTCTATATTTCAAGGGCCTAATTGCAAAATTAATTCAAGACTTCTACCCCAACTATAAATAGCTCCAATTTGAGTTTTAAAAGGGGGTCTTACTCCTTTTACAAGCAATTGAACACACACATTCACATAGTTGTAGGTGTTCTTCATTTTTAGTTGAGATTCTTCATTAAATTAGATAGATTAGTGGTTTTTACTTCAAATCAAGCTACGATTATCATCGGGCATCGTCTATTACATCGTTTTGTAGCTACATTTTCATGATCAAGGTGATATTAATCTATTTTGCAATTTATTTTGGTATTTTCTTAATTTCTTCAATCTCTTGTTATTCTACTATGAGTTTTATGTTATTAGTTGCTTTAATCATGGAATTCTCTTCTAGAACCATGGGCTAAACTCTTATTGCCTTGGGTGTGAATGTTTTGATGGGTGTTTAGTGTAATTATAGATTAATTGCATGATTAGCTTAGGAATTGGGTGTATATGTTTCTAGTGTTGTAATTTTCATGATTCAATTGATTAATTCACCCTATTAGCTAGCATTGTTAGTTTTGTCGACTTCAACGACCGTATTGGGTTGCATGATTAAGAGTGTGTGTATGAACTTGAATTAATCAATTAGAATTAACATAGTAATTAGCTACACCGACCGGGGGTTGATTGCTTAGATCGACGACACTAGACACTAGTCGATTAGAGGTCGTCTATTAGATTAGTGAAAGGACGTCTCATAAGCATTAGTAACCGTGTTGAACGTGTTTATGAGACACTATCTTAGGAGCTTATGGTATTGATTAGACTATATAATTGCTAATTAATGCACGTGTTCACCTAAGCCTCACAAGGGATTGGTCTACACATAAGAGTGATAGCCTTTAACTTAACCCATAATCATAGGTTTATTCATGCAATTGGTTCGTTAACTCATTGAATTACCCATAAAACGGAAACACCCGAGGCAATACCCTTCTCTTGCACTTTCTTTCGAAAGTTAGATAGTTTATTATTACTTTTGTCTATTTCTTGTTTATCTTAGTTAATTTAGTTTAATACTTGTGTTTTAATTCCCGAAAATCCAACAAAAACGTTGCTTAGTTACTACAATAGCATGATAACTTACAACTTTAGGGATTCATTGACACTTAATTAAATCCTTGGAACGAAAATATACTTGGGAAAACTTATCCAAAAATACGAACAAGTCAATGGCGCCGCTGCCGGGGATTTAAGCGAGTGTTGTTAGTGAAACTTAGAGTTTGTTAAGTGTTATTGGTAGTAGCATTTCTTTTTGTTATTTTGTTTTTGTTCATCTTTGTGGGCTTTGACACTTCTCTTTTGTAGGTGCATGATCACAAGATCACGTGGAGGAAACCTTGAACCATTAGACCTTGAGATCGAGGCACACGTAAGAAGAAGGAATCGAAGTAGAAACATTCAAAGAGTCATAGAAGAACCACTTGAGATGGAAAACATTGAAGATATAAATCCTCCACCAAATGGAGAAGATGAGCTTCAAAGAGAGAATCATCAAGTTGGAAATCAAGTTGGAGGGAATCCACCTCAAAACCCAAACCCACCACCAAATCTCCAATTTCCCAATCCACAATATCCACCATACCAAGGATACAATCCTTACCCTTATCCACCTCCACAACAAGCCTACTATCTACCACCTCCACCTCATCCATATCCACTTCATCAACACCCATATCCTCCACTTTACCAATATCCTCCACCTCAACAAATCCAAGAAGAATACGTCCCTCCACCTCAACATATAGAAGAACCTCAACGTGTGTACCATGGAAGGCCAATGAGGGAATATTTTGAGCCTCAACCTAGGGAGCATTACGATGGGTTGGCAAGACCAAAAGTGGAGGCAAACAACTTTGAGATTAGTGCTTCCTTATTAAGGATGTTGAGGGAGAGACAATTTGAAGGAAGGACGGAGGAAGGATTTGAGGAAGACCCGAATGAACACCTTGCTCAATTCTTGGAGATAGCCGACACTCTCAAGCAAAATGGAGTGTCGGAAGATGCTAAAAAGATGAGGCTATTTTCGTTTACATTGTCGGGGAAAGCAAAAGCTTGGCTACAATCAAGCATTCCCGCCGGAGAAGTGAGGACGTGGGAAGATTTGAAGAAAAGATTTCTATTGAAGTACTACCCACCTTCAAAGACGATGGAAGCCAAGAAAAAGATCTCTACGTTCAAACAAGGTCCAAATGAGGGAATCAAAGAAGCATGGGAAAGGTTTACGAGTCTTCTCATCACATGCCCCCATCATGGTTTCCCAATAGAACAAACAACTTGTTGGTTCGTTGGTGGGTTACGATTGGAAGATCAACACCACATTGATGCTTGTGCGGGGGGTTCAATTTGGATGAAATCGGTGGAGGAGATCAATGACATAATAGAGGGGATAGCAAGCAATACTTTCAAGACGAGAGTAGACCGTGGAGCACAAAATCGGGTAGCCCAAGTGGATGCTAATGATAGCATAAGAGCAATGATGTCTACACTCATTGAAAAAGTAAATGTTTTATCTCAAACAAGAGATAATCATTTATCCTTTGTGCAAGAAGATCCTCAATTGGGACATATGGAAGAAGTGCAATACATGGGTCAACAAGGATATCCACAAAATTTTCAAGGGAATCGACAATATCAAGGCCAACCACCATATCAAAATCTTGGTCAAGGATATCAAGCTCCTCCTCAAAACCGATTCCAAGGGCAATCTTCATCATCTCAAGGTCAAGGGGGACCATCCCCTCAATACCAAGCCCCTCAAAATCCGAATTTTCGGAGGAATGAGAATTTGTCATATTCCAATCCTAAGGGTGCTATTCAATATCCTCCTGGATTTGATCCCGGAGCAAAACTCCCAAGTGGAGAAGGGAAGTCCTCCACGGATGAACTTCTTGCACTCCTCATGAAGAGAATGGAGACAAGTGAGAAGAAATCCGAAGCATCCGACTCCATCCTTGCCCAACTCGTGAGTAACCAAAAATCTACCGACTCGATGCTTGCCCAACTCACGAGTAACCAAAAATCAATGGAATCCATGATTAGCCAACTTATGAGTAATCAAAAATCAATGGAATTCCAATTGGGACAATTGGCAACTTCCATCGGATCTCAACATACAAAGGGTAAATTGCCCTCAAACACCGAGGTAAACCCACGTGAGCATTGTAATGCTATTACAATTTCAAGTGGTGAACATTATGGAGTTTCTTCAATTGAATTGGAAGATGGTGAAGTGTTGAAGGCAAAAGAAAGGGAGGAAGAGGAAAAGAAGAGGATAGAGAAAGTTGGAAGTGGAGAGGTTGCTCCAAGAATTCCAAAGTGGAGAATTGCAAAAGATTTGAAGAAGAAGAAGCTTGAGGTACCTTGTGATAAATGGGGGGTGCCCATTACATATGAGCCACTTCCATACCCGGGAAGATACATGAAGAAAATGGATGAGAAGTTTGGGAAGTTTTTGGATATCTTCAAGAAAATCCACATTGATCTTCCACTTTCGGATGCTTTAGAGCAAGTACCTCATTACATGAAGTTTCTAAAGGATGCAATAGCAAACAAGAAGAAACTAGTGGATGATGAGAAGATCAAGTTGACCGAAGAGTGTAGTGCTATCCTTCAACGAACTCCTCCCGAAAAGCTCAAGGATCCGGGTAGTTTCACTCTCCCATGTGAGATTGGTGATGGTCCCATGATGAAAGGACTTTGTGATTTGGGAGCTAGCATCAATTTGATGCCACTTTCAATCTTCAAGCGTTTGAGACTTGGAGAAGTAGTGCCCACATCAATTACTCTCCAATTAGCGGATCGTTCCATCACCCATCCTAAAGGGATCATTGAAGATGTATTGGTGAAGATTGACAAGTTCATCATTCCGGCCGACTTCGTGGTGTTAGATATGAAAGAAGATGCAAATATCCCATTGATTCTTGGGAGGCCGTTTCTTGCCACGGGGGGAGCAAACATCAATTTGAGAAAAGGGGAGGTAACATTGGAGGTGAATGGAGAGAAAGTGATTTTCTCCAAGTATGGCTCAATTGAGAATTCCCCAAGAAAGAAGGAATCCCCCTCCATCCAAGAATGTGACATTTATGTGAAAGAGCCATTACCAAAAGTCCCATTGAAAGATCCGGGAGATGATAACAAATTGAAGCAAACTCCCAAACTTGAGTAAAACTCAAGTTTGGGGGAGTTTTATAAGGATAAGAGTTTTGATAAGTCCCTTGAGGGTAGTGAAGATGAAGAAGGAGGAAGAAAGAATTCGAAAGAGAGAAAGATTGAGAAGGAATTTGAAATTGGAGATACGGTGGTATGGGGCACTTTGGGAGTGATGGAAGTCCTTGGAAAGATGAAGCTCAAGGAACGGAAAATGTTGGTCATGAAGAAATTGGTCTATGAAGGAGGCATTGCGTTGGAAAGTGAGGAGGATGAAGTGTTCATCACCGATGAGCACAATGTCAAGTACTATCATCCTACATTCAAAGAAAGGGAAGTATGAACTTGTTAAGTTCCGTCCGGCATAGGACGTTAAACCTAGCGCTAAATGGGAGGCAACCCATTTTTACTTGCTTTATTTCATTTCTTGCTCATTTTATTTGCTTTGTTAGTTTAGTTTGATGTGTTTGTGAGTTTTGATGTAGTTGGAGAAGCTTGGATCGAATGGACAAGTGGATTGAAAGTGGAACTTTGTGCTAAGAAGAAGGTGTAGCTATAGCAATCGTAAGAGGTACGCCCACCCCAATTCTTAGGAATTGCATAACAATTACTAAGTTTGGGGGTAGTGGAATTTATATTCTTGTTCATGACATTGATTGCTTAGCTACTCTTAGTGTTAATTGATGGGATAGTGGCCCATGTGTGTAGATTTGTATGGTTAGCACTTGGTGTCAATATCAATGCAACACTATTTTTCCAAACTTTTAATTGCTTTGCAATGAAAAAGTTTGGGGGGGTATGTTCGTTTTTACATTTTCTATTGACACCAATGTGTATTCTTGTGTATGTGTGTAATTTGAACTTAAATGATCATTGAGACACATTTGATGGTGATTTGTTGTGAATTTGATTCCTTGAATGTGTACATGATTGGAATGAATCATCTTGTTTGTGTTGTTGTCATCTTGTTGCCTATGGATGTTTTACATGCACAATGAGTTATGTGTGGTGGTGATTGATGAATGTTTGAGTCTTGAATGAACCGGTGAGAGTTGAGCTTTGAACCGAGCATTAATCCGGTTTATTTCATTTGTGAGTGAATCAATTCATTGCTTGCTTTTCTAGAACTTGCCCAAGTTCTTGCTTGAAATCATGCTTGTGTGATACTTTGAGATATGATGTAGGCCATCTTTCGTACTATAAGTCACTTAGCCAAAAATTTCCCAATAACCAAAGTAATATTCCGTAGTTAGCCCGTTTGAGCTTGATTTCCCATTTTCTTGGCAACCTACAATGTTTAACCACTTAGCCTTTTGAGCCTTTGATATCCAAATCTAGTGGAGAATAAAAAGAAAGTGGTAAAACATGTGCTTTAGTGCCTTTGGTTTGAAGAGAAAATTGGCAAAGTTGTGAAAAGAGAAAAAAAAAAAGAGATGGAAGTGAAAAGAAAATACTTGAGAAAGAAAAGAGGGACAATGAGCCCCAAGAGCTTAAAAAGAAAAGAAATTTTCTACAAAAAGATGAGGAGATGATTGCTTGTGAGAAAGTTGAATGAAAAGTGAAAATGAAGGTGTATAAACTTTATGAGCATAAGCTTGATGTGTTGAAAAACAACTTTCGTTCTCCACTAGACAAGTCACTTCCTCCATATTCATCATACCCCGTCCAAAGAGCCAACGTTACGTCCTTGGTTAAGACCTATTGATCTCAGAGTTGAACATGTTTGTGGTGGAAAGATGGTAGAGCTTGGGCAAGCTTATGGCAATTGCAATGCGTGATTTGATTGATGAGTGTCTATTGTCCTTAATTTGTTTGAGTGTTTGAGAGAAACACTATATCTTGTGAGTTGAACTTGAGCATTTGGATATTGTCATCACCATCACTTGTTATTGTATGTTGAGCATGTGTGGGGTAATTAGTTTGATTTTCAATGTTGAACTTGTGATCATTTTTGAGAATGTATCTTGAGGAAGAAGAATTCATTTCATGTCATTTGATACGTGGGATCTTTCATTGATCATCTAGTTGTAAATTTCACCCTCATGTTGTAATTCTTTCGTTACTCGAGGACGAGCAACACTTTAAGTTTGGGGGAGTTGATTCGGGTGGAATTTACACGATTTAGATGCATATTTGAAGCTCATTTGATGTTGATTTCATTGATTTATGCATTGATTATGATTGTTTGAGCCAAAATGAGAGAAAGGTTGTGTTTTGTCGATTTTATAGGAAATACGATGGAATTTGGAGCAAAACACCAACCATACCTTACTGGATCAGGAAGAAGAGTGCACCGTTGGATTCGTCTCGAAAAACGGAGTGGAATGAAAAAAAGAATCAAGTCAATCGGAGGTCGGAAGCTCGAGATACAACGAAACAAAAAATGACATGGCCATGTGGGATTCTACTCGGGAAAGGCCAATTTTGCAACACCTTCGTATTTAGCCCGGGTGAAACCCACCCGGCCGGGTGGTTTCGACCCGGGCAAGGCTGAAATATTATTTGGTTCGTATTTTGGCCGGGTGGCATGCCCGGGTGGGAGCCACCCGGCCGGGTCACATCATTTTCGGGGTTTTTGACCAATTTTCTCCATATTTCAAGGGCCT
Source organism: Galeopsis tetrahit (assembly GCA_963675135.1). Lineage (NCBI taxonomy): Eukaryota > Viridiplantae > Streptophyta > Magnoliopsida > Lamiales > Lamiaceae > Galeopsis > Galeopsis tetrahit. The sequence goes on from OY776133.1 coordinate 12,109,610, forward strand.
AATTGCAAAATTAATTCAAGACTTCTACCCCAACTATAAATAGCTCCAATTTGAGTTTTAAAAGGGGATCTTACTCCTTTTACAAGCAATTGAACACACACATTCACATAGTTGTAGGTGTTCTTCATTTTTAGTTGAGATTCTTCATTAAATTAGATAGATTAGTGGTTTTTACTTCAAATCAAGCTACGATTATCATCGGGCATCGTCTATTACATCGTTTTGTAGCTACATTTTCATGATCAAGGTGATATTAATCTATTTTGCAATTTATTTTGGTATTTTCTTAATTTCTTCAATCTCTTGTTATTCTACTATGAGTTTTATGTTATTAGTTGCTTTAATCATGGAATTCTCTTCTAGAACCATGGGCTAAACTCTTATTGCCTTGGGTGTGAATGTTTTGATGGGTGTTTAGTGTAATTATAGATTAATTGCATGATTAGCTTAGGAATTGGGTGTATATGTTTCTAGTGTTGTAATTTTCATGATTCAATTGATTAATTCACCCTATTAGCTAGCATTGTTAGTTTTGTCGACTTCAACGACCGTATTGGGTTGCATGATTAAGAGTGTGTGTATGAGCTTGAATTAATCAATTAGAATTAACATAGTAATTAGCTACACCGACCGGGGGTTGATTGCTTAGATCGACGACACTAGACACTAGTCGATTAGAGGTCGTCTATTAGATTAGTGAAAGGGCGTCTCATAAGCATTAGTAACCGTGTTGAACGTGTTTATGAGACACTATCTTAGGAGCTTATGGTATTGATTAGACTATATAATTGCTAATTAATGCACGTGTTCACCTAAGCCTCACGAGGGATTGGTCTACACATAAGAGTGATAGCCTTTAACTTAACCCATAATCATAGATTTATTCATGCAATTGGTTCGTTAACTCATTGAATTACCCATAAAACGGAAACACCCGAGGCAATACCCTTCTCTTGCACTTTCTTTCGAAAGTTAGATAGTTTATTATTACTTTTGTCTATTTCTTGTTTATCTTAGTTAATTTAGTTTAATACTTGTGTTTTAATTCCCGAAAATCCAACAAAAACGTTGCTTAGTTACTACAATAGCATGATAACTTACAACTTTAGGGATTCATTGACACTTAATTAAATCCTTGGAACGAAAATATACTTGGGAAAACTTATCCAAAAATACGAACAAGTCAATAAGGATAAAAATGTAATTTTACAATAATATATTTTATATAATTTAATTTAATAGAAAATACAAATTTATGATACATTACGACACATACGATGAATACATACCGTAAATTTTACAAAAGGTAACAGGTCATCAAGTTTAAGTCTTTAGATTAGATTTTTAATGACTTAAATTAACTGACTACGGTAGTCATTACGACACCTTACGACACACTGACTACATGTAGGAGGTCCCATTAAAGATGCACCTTTTGTTTATTAATACTTACACTTTTATAATCTTGATAAACTGCTCTAATTTTTTTTTAAAATTTGTTATTAAATTTACAAATTTTCTTATTTAATTTTGCACTTTTATGACTATTAGGTGTGTGGTAAAAATTTAAAGGGGCGACCACTAGGCCATAAAGACTACTAAGTAATTGAGCGTTCAGTATTCTATTTATCCGCATGTTTGACTCAGTTTACAAATGGACTCAAGTATACAAGTCACTCTGAAAAAATTGTGGTGTAGGGTTTAGGAATTTTTATCCGTAGAAATTGAAAAAAAATTGGGGTTTATGATTTAAGAATTAAAATAGGGATAATGGTGTAAAAAAGAATTAGTGCTTAAAACTCTTTCTCAACAACATCATCCAGGGACCAAAGTGATATTTTTCCTTTAAATTAAAAATATTTATTGACTCAAAATTCCTAAATTTCATAACTTTTCACTATATTGTTGTAAATCAATCTTAATCCAAATTGTACTCATTCTAAATAGTCAGTGGGACTAAAATGCAATCAATACTATATGCTTACTCCTTGGTACTTACAAATCAAGACTGATTAAACTACGGTTGAAAAAATTGGTTAAAAATTGATTAATTTTAAAATGAGAGGGGAGAACACTAGTCTTTGACCAATTTATTGAGGGCTATAAATGTAATTTCATAAAAATTAAATGACATAAAATCGTTCTACTCTCGGAGTAGATGATCGTAGTGTATTTAAAATCTCAAAACTAAATTTCGGTGAGTGAGAAATTAATTCACGAAGTTGTAACGTCAAATAATACACTTTATGGGATAAAGTGTTACATCATGCTAATTGTCCCACATTGAAACTTTGAAAGTTTAACTGGGCTAATTACTCCTTACAAATAGGAGGATGTTACAATGGTTCAAATAATAATGAGGAGCAATTAAATAGTCTATATGGATGCACATGTGTGCTCGTCCGGTTGAGCTTGGGTCTAGTCCTGGGCTCGTGACTCGTGAGTTTTAAATTTGGGCTTTCAGGCCCATCTATAATTTTGGAACTTGAATAATTGGGCTTGGCTCATACAAATTAAGTTTACAGAAAGTTGAAGTCCAATCTGAGTGTCCAAACCGTAAGGAGTTACAAAATATATAAATGTCATAATTGTAAATTTATATAAATTCCATAATTGTAAATTTTGTAACCACTAGCAGTTACAAATAACATGAATGTCATAATAAATGTGAAGACCCCTCACATGTTGGAACATGGCTATAAATAAGGTGCATACTTTATGTTGCAAACACACTCTTGCACACTCACACAAAGACATACTCCCTCCGTTTTTTATTGTCATTTTGTCCTTTTTAATATTTTCAAAGTAAGTGTCATTCTACACATTTTTCTTTAATTTTGACAATTTTACCCTTATAAATTACCTTGATTTAAGTTTTTTCCTTTTGAATATAGTATTATATCATAAATCATGGATAAACCTTAATTATTATATACATGAATATCACCTACAATATTGACCACATTCATTACTAAACATAAATTTAATATTAAAATTAGTTATCATTAATGAAGGGTAAAATGGTCCATGATTATATATCTTAATTTGTTGAAAATTGTTAAAATGACACTTAATTAAAAGTGGAGGGAGTAACACTTAAAGCACTTGAGATTTTCTAGGAAAAATCATAACATCACACATATTTGCATCGAGCATATAGAGTGCAGTTCAGTTTTCGTGTCGATTCAGTTCGTTGGAACTCTATACGTTGTGGTGGTGCTCGTATAGAGACGAAAATCGTTTTACCTGTGAAAACGTTACGTCAAACTGTGAGCACTAGCCGAGACGTATTCGTTTTGCGGGAAAATGTTTTTTCCTTGACTTGACTTTAACTTTGTTCCTATTGTTCGTGAGATGGGATCGTTGCTGTTGATTTTGAGAACCTGTCTATTTTGGGAAGCTGCTAAAGGAGAAAGGAGAAAAGATGCTAAAAGATAAAATTTTTGAAAAACTGAAAGGAGAAAAGATGCTAAAAGAGGAAAATTAAAGATTGTGTGTAAATATTATTTTAATTTTATTTATGTTATTTATTTCTGTCAAAAATTACAAAAGAATCTCTTTGAGGTGCTTCCTCTTAAAGAAAGAGCTGCTCTCAAAAAGTGTTTCTTCAATTTCCGTATGGATTCCTCCTCCTAGCCTGTTGATGATAATGGATGATAATGGTTTGTTGGGGTTTGATGGTTGTTTTTTGAAAGAAGCAATGGTCAGCTTTTAACTACAGCGGGGTAGATCTCAGCAACAATTGGTTCCAATTGCATTTTTGGTGGTCATGTAAAAAAGTTTGATATACTCTATTTTTATAATTATGGTAATTTATAATTATTGTATTAACTGTGGTTGAAAATTATTCAGATTCTATGTCCTTTTGTATTCTGTTTTTCAAGATTTGATTTTTTTGAACAATATTCAAATTACTGATTTTCATATTAAATTTGTATAATGAAGGGAGATAGAAACTTATTTTAAAGTAGTTAATTATTAGAATTCATTTCCATATTTATAATTATTCGAGCATGATCATCTATGAACATTTGTGGTGAAGATTAATGGTAAAGAATTCTCTAAAACTATCCATTCATATTAAAAATATTTTAGAAAGTTATTTTCTTCTTTCTATTTTAGGTATTTTTTTCTTGATACGTTACTCAATCATATTTTTAGAAAGTGACTCTATTTGTGAATTTTTTATTTCTCAATCATACCCAAGTAATATTAATTGATGATAAATTCAGTAAAAATTGGAAAAAAAATTGTGGTTTAGGGTTTATGAATTTTTATAGGTAATAATTGAATTTTTTTTTTAGGGTTTAGGATTTAAGAATTAAAAGAGGGGAAATCGTGTAAAAATGAATTAGCGCTTTTTTTTTTTGGAACGGTAAAATATTATTAATGGGTATCAAGAATACCTCAAAGAAATAGTTACAAGTATATCAAGAAAGATAAGTCAACACAAAATAGTAATGGGCTCTAACTCAAACACAACATGGGTTCCCTGTTCCAATCCTTAAAAGAAGACCATCGGTGAATATAATGGTTTGCCTTAAGCCATCTGAATGTGGTGATTTTGGTGTTGTCCACAATCCTCTCATCGTTGGGTTGTTCCCCTTTGAACGCCGCTTCATTCCTGCTAAGCCAAATATTCCAAACAGTTCCGTGCCATATGCTTTCCAAGATGCGTTCTTGGCCTTTGTCCGTAGTCTCCTTGTGCTTCTTGTAGTGATCCAATTTTGACATCCCAAGAGGAACAGATTTGCCAAGCCAGTCGTGAATCTTCCCCCACACCCGATAGGAAAATGGGCATGAGAAGAAAAGGTGATCAGTGTCTTCCGTATCAGTGTCGCACAATTTGCACGATAGGGAGAAGTCCTCGTTGTAAGCCCCTCTTTTCCTGAGATTGACAAGTGTGGGGATCTTATCTTGAATAAGTCTCCAAGAGAACGTCGTCACCTTGCTGGGAACTCCCTTTGTCCAAATGATTCTAAACTCGTCCAACTCCGGCTTCTCCTTGTAGTACTCTTCCTGTAAAATTGAGTAAGCAGATCGAACAGAGTAATTTTCATCCTTCTCGCAGTTCCAGACCCAATAGTCCTCCTCCAATGAGTGTTTTTTTTTTTTTTTTTTTGAAGTAGTAGAATTACAGATAGGGGTAATTACATATCACTTGCCCTCACCTATCCAAACAGCAAATTCTACCAAAAGATCACAAATTCCAGACTAAATCGTGAGAGGGTGGAAGGATCAACGAACAACCGGCATACCTCGAAACCGTGATCTAAGAAGATAGCAACGGCCGTGCTATAAACCTCCCAAACCACATAAGTACGGACCCAAGGCCTACCAGCTCCAACAGGCACAACAAAGTGCCACCATGGGAAAACCCGAAAACGGGAAGAAAACCCATCATAACCAGCGGGGAAAGGAAAAGGAAAATACCACAGTGGGTACAGGGAGAAAACCGAAATTAGAAAATAAGAAGAAGAAAAGAAAAAGCTGAACCTAAAAACACCAGATCTAAACAAAAGCAGACTAAATTAACATACAGAAAGGAAAAAACGAAAATAAAATGGGATCAGATGGATGACTCACCCGATCGGTCACCGTGGCTCCGACGGGGAGATTCACCCATTGATCCCAACTAAATTCCTAAAAAAGACCCCTTCGCCCAATAGAAAAGCGGGACAACGGCACTACAGGCGGCGCGGCTGACGGCGACTCTGCAAGCGGTGCGTTGAACGGTGGCTTTGCAAGCGGCGCGGCGGCGGGCGGCTGTGTTTCAAGCGGCGCGGCGGCTTCTACCTTCTGTGCGGAATTAAATGCTGGTTTTTAGAAAACAGAATTGGGGGAGAGGCGGTGGGTTAGGGTAAGAGAGAGGGGAGAGCGAATTTCCAGAGAGAGAGAGTTTACGTTAATGGTGGCCCTCCAATGAGTGTTTAATGTACATGTTAATGTTATCACAAATATTGCACACAACAGTGTTTTCCCTATCTAGTAACCTACGACTCCAATTCCACATTAACTTCTTATTCCCATCCAACCTAGGAAATGGATTCTTCAACTTCTCTCCCCCCACCCAGTTATCTTCCCAAAATTTTGTATTCTTTCCATTGCAGATTACCAAAGAGATATTGTTATTGAACCACTCACTAATCCCTATAAATTTGACTATGTTAGCCCACCCGTTAGACCAATTCTTATGACCCTTTCCCAACCTCCTGTAGTACTCGACACACTCCCTAAAAGACCCATACTTAGACACCAACACCTCACTCCAAATATATTCCTCTTCCCTAAGACACCTCCACCCCCATTTCCCTAATAACGCAAGATTAAACGGACAAAGATTTTTAACACCCAACCCTCCCTTGTGTTTTTCTCTGCAAATAATTTCCCAACTTACCCACGGTATCCTCTTCTCCTTTAGGTTGTCGTTACTCCATAGGAATCTTCGTATATGGGTTGTGATAGATTTAATGGTATTGGCAGGGGCTCGGTTGAGGGACAGGGAATAAAGCTGTTATCCGAGCCGAGTCGAGCCGAGTATTTGAGGTTCGAGCTCGATTCGAGCTCTTATTGAGTCGAGCCGAGCTCGGCTCGATAACATTACCGAGTTAAAAATTGAGCTCGACTCGACTCGTTAATGAGTCTAATGAGCCTATCGAGTCGAGCTGAGCCTAACGAGCCTAATGGAATTTTTAACAAAAAAATAGTTATCGAGCCTAACAAGTCTAGCTCGAGTCGGCTCGTTAGTAAATCGAGTATATAACGAGCTCGAACTCGGCTCATTAAGCTAAACGAGTCGAGCCTTAACGAGCCGAGCCGAGTCTCGTTAAGGCTCGGTTCAAATAACAGCACTAACATGGAATAGGTAGGTAGGTGGGATAGTACTGATTTGAGGAGAGTAAGTTTACCTCCGAACGAGAGAGCTTTGCCATTCCAACGGTCTAGTCGTTTTTCCACTTAGTCTATGATGTCGATCCAACTTTGAGCATTCCTCATTCTATCACCGATCTACCGTCCTAGATACTTTAGTGGCAAGGTTGATGTGTTGCAGTTAAGAATCCTTGCCCATCTGATCACATCCGCCTCACCAACATTTATATCAGAAAGGGTACTTTTGTGGAAATAGATCTTCAGCCCAGACCAGGCCTCGATCATTCTGAGAATGCTCTTCAGGACCAACAGGTTTCTGCTGCTCGCTTCCCCAAAAAATAGGGTGTCGTCCGTAAATTGCAGATGAGAGACCTTCGTATTGTTCTTTCCCACGACCGCAGGTGAGAATATACCACTCTCGACTGCTTTGCGCATCATCAGACTGAGGCACTCCCCAACGATAGTAAATAAGAAAGGTGAGAGTGGGTCACCCTGTCTCAATCTTTTCTCCATATTAAACTCCTTTGTAGGGCTCCCGTTGACTAGGATGGACACTGAAGCTGACTAGATACATTCTTTGATCCACTGATACAAAGTGGAGTTGAAACCCATGATCTTGAGCATATCCACTTAGCGCTTAAAACTCTTTCTTCGTTAGTCAATAACGGATTGATTAACAACAACATCAATTTTGATAAATATGAATAATTGAGTGACCAATTTTGATTATGGGTGATCACAGCGGTTTTGTGGTTTTTTCGACAAAATTTAAATTGCCTTGCTAATGACGGTGCGCTTTTGAACGGTTTCGGTCGGTTTTGAACGGTTTGGCGGTTTATATAATGACATATCAAACAATTACAAATTGAAAACTGAAATTTTATAAATTCAATATTAATGTTCAATGTCCATTAAAATTCTCAAGTTTCAACTAATATTTGAAAGTGTAAATATGGAGGAAGAGGAAATAGAAGTAAGGGTTTGTGTGTTTTGTGAAATTAGAAAAAAATGAACATTTAACACTTAGGGCATGTTTGTTTTGGGACTCACCCGTCCAGACGTGGGACGTAACGTCCCACGTCTTGTTCTAGTTCGGGATTTAACATCCGAATTTCACCATCCAACCACATCCATCCTTAAAAATATCTATATATCCTACTAATACATTTTATCAATATATTACTTTCTTGAAAATCACACATTATTTTTTTTTTCTCTTACCTCATAATAAATTTCAAACTCGCACTCAACCGAATAAATTTTAAACTCGACTCGATCGAGCCTAAAATTTCATGATTGAGCTCGACTCGATAAACTCGAGCTCGGTTAGACTCGATACCTATATAATATTCAAAATTAATAATAAAACATATAATCCATTTTTAAAAAAAATTAAACTCGGGCTCGATTATCTGTATATAAATATAAATTATATATTAATGGAAAAATGGTAAATATTGTTCAAGCTCGATTAGGTTCGCGAGGCTTTCGAGCCGAGTATTTATGAGCTCGAACTCGAATTCGATAGCTACTCGAGTAGCTCGAAACTCGACTTGACTCGATTAACTTCGAGCCGAATTCGATCTTTTTCCGAGTCGAGCACGAGTAGCTCGCGAGTTGGCTCGACTCACTTACACCCCTACTTATGATTGGATGAATAAGGTTATTGAGTTGTATAATTCACACTTTTATAATCCAATTACACACTTTTATAATCCAATTACACACTTTTGTATATATACGAAGTCCAAAATTAATTATATGTTTAACGTAAATTTATTTATATTATTTTATTTGCACCCTCGTATAATTTTAAATCATTTTATAATAATTTTACCATCTAATAATTACTCAAATCATTCAATTATTACTATACTTCTCAAATAATTAATATAATAATATAACATCACTCATTTTTACATAATTGATTTGACATAAAGTTACATCCTATCCTACTCAACATCCCAAAACAAACACACACAATCACTATTCATCAGGATTTCACCATCCAGGATTTCCCCATCCCCATCTCCCCCATCCTACATAATCCCAAAACAAACATGCCCTTAGAGTATATTTTATTTCTTTATTGATATTATAAATATATTTGTGTCGTGTTATACAAAAGTAGTGAAAAAATGGCATAACAAATAACAATAGTAGTAGTCATTGTGAAACTTGCCGAGTAAATTGAAAAATTAAATTTGAATATTTACTAAATGTATTTATTAATATTAATTTTTAATATACATAATACTAAATTTATATATGAAATTATCTATTAAACTAACGGTGCAGTTAATTGCCTAAAATTTAAATTACGGTTTAATATAATTTTTTTAACCGCGGTTTTTTAAACTAACGGTGCGGTGTGGTGCGGTTCAGTCGATTTTGACGGTTTTTAAAATTTTATGATCACCCCTAATAATTTTGATAGTGAATAAATGTGAGTGATCAAATTTAAAAAAATGTAAACTTCGGTGATCAAAAGTAATATTTTCCCCTTTAAGTTAAAAATATTTATAAACTCAAAATTTAAAAATATTTTCCCCTTCGGTGCGGTGTGGGCATGTTTGTTTTGGGTCTCACCCGTCCAGACGTGGGACGTAACGTCCCCCGTCTTGTTCTAGTTCGGGATTTAACATCCGGATTTCACCATCCAATCACATCCACCCCTAAATATTTATATATCCTACTAATACATCTTATCAATATATTACTTTCTTGAAAATCACACCTAACATCATTTTCTATTTTTCTCTTACCTCATAATAAATTTCAAACTCACACTCAATCGAATAAATTAAACTCGACTCCACCGAGCCTAAAATTTCATGATTGAGCTCGACTCGACTCGGTACCTATATAATATTCAAAATTAATTAATAATAAAAAATATATATTTTTAAAATAAATTCGAGCTCGACTCGGGCTCGATTATCTGTATATAAATATAAATTATATATTAATGGAAAAATAGTAAATATTGTTCAAGCTCGATTAGGCTTGCGAGCCTTTCGAGCCGAGTATTTATGATCTCGAACTCAAACTCGGTAGCTCGAAACTCGACTCGACTCGATTAACTTCGAGTCAATTTCGATCTTTTTCCGAGTCGAGCACGAGTAGCTCGCGAGTTGGCTCGACTCATTTACACCCCTACTTATGATTGGATGAATAAGGTTATTGAGTTGTATAATTCACACTTTTATGACCCAATTACACACTTTTATATATATACTATTTTAGCATGAACTTGCAGACAAAAAATTCTAAATTCACACATAGATAGAAGTCCAAAATTAATTACTCCTGTTTAACGTAAATTTATTTATATTTTTTTATTTGCACCCTCGTATAATTTTAATTCATTTTATAATAATTTATTCATCTAATAATTACTCAAATCATTCAATTATTACTATACTTCTCAAACAATTAATATAATAATATAACATCACTCATTTTTACATAATTGATTTGACATAAAGTTACATCCTATCCTACTCAACATCCCAAAATAAACACACACAATCACTATTCATCAGGATTTCACCATCCAGGATTTCCCCATCCCCATCTCCATCTCCCACATCCTACATAATCCCAAAACAAACATGCCCTTAGATGTTATAACTTTTCACCATATTGTTGCAAATCAATCTTAACCAAATTGAACTCATTCTAAATAGTTAGTGGGACTAAAATGCTATCAATATATTCTTACTCCTGTATGCTAATTGTCGTATTGATTGACGTCATTCTCAATGGAAGCAATTTTAGTATTCACAAACAATTTACTGAGTTGAACAAAAAAAAAATCCCAATCAAATTTACTCTTTCTACAGCATATTGTCTTCAAATCTCTTTGTTTTGTCCAACTTGGACTGCTGCTCATGTGGTTTCTTGTTGATAGGTAATAGCTTTACTACGTATATGGCTTCATGCTTCTCGTGTTCATAATCCTTATCATTGTCACCGTGAATGCGGAGAACAAATTGATGTTACAGCTCGGCTATAAATTCAAAGTGTTGATTAGAAGAAACATCCATTTTGCTTACTCCCATTATTATATCTATAAGAAAATCTTTGTAGCTTGTAAAGATCTTGTTACTTGACCCTCTTTTCTTTTCTTTATGAAAAATGAATGCAGTGAGGAGTCAAAAACCGACTTATGCTTTACTTGAAAAGGAGATCAAAATTCAGTCTATTTTAGTTGAATCCACCTCAAATTTAAGCATGACAATACAATAATAATTGCGAGATTTTTATCGACTTTAATTAATTATACACTAATTTTATTTTTTTAACAGAGATTATACAATATATTAGCTATACATTTTTTTAACTTTGAAATTGTTAAGTCTTCTATGCTCTTATAAAATTGTGTTTTAGTTCCTTATTGGTTAATGGTTAACATAAAATGGAATGCAACATTGAAGTACTCGCTCATTACCCTAATTTTAAACAATTTTTTAAAACTTATTTAAAATTAGATAGTCATAACCTATTAAAAAAGTTAAAAATATTGTGAGAGTATAATGTTTCATTGAAAAATTCAGTTGCAAATCAATCTTAATCGAGATTGAACTCATCCTAAATCATTATCTTTATTAGTTGGTAAAGGGACTATAGTTATCTTTGTTAGTATAAACTGACTAAAAGAAGAATTTTGTAAATATAAATGACTAATTTTGAATTAATTTTTTTTTTTAAAAAGCAAAAATTAATTATCACTAAGATTATTAATCAGATAAATAAGTAATTAACTTAAGATAATTTATTTCAGATGTTGGTGCTAATTATCACGATTTTAGTATTCATTGCAAAGAACTTTATGCAATCGAATTGAAGACGATATTCTCTCTCTTCAGCCGTTCACAATTATCTAAAATGTCTTCGGGAGTGGAAACTCAACATAAATCACCTGATATCTAGATAAGGAAAGAGTTAATTAATCAAAACGACCAAAACTATATTTATTAAATATAGCAAAAAAAGAAAAAGGCAAGGATACTGATGCAACCGCCGCGGAGCAGTGGAAGCACTGAGCTTAGTCGGAGCGACGGTGGATTGACCAGATTCCGCTCAGCTCCGGCAACTTGGTTGGAAGCCTTACTCGAATCTGAAGACGAAAAGCTACCCGACGTCGTTCCGGATGCACCTAAACCACCACTACCCAATGCCTCCGCTCCCGCCTCCGCCGCCGATCTGGAGTTTCTGGAGTCCACCAGCGGCGGCGGATTTAACAGTTTCCTCAGGATGAATAGCTCTCCGGCGGAGTTTTTGTCTCTGCTTAATAATTCCGAAGGGTTCTATTCCAATTTAGGGATTCAGCCGAGTTATGATTATGCTTCGGCGCCAACAGCTAAGCGACCACGTGAGGCGGAGGATTTGGATAAACTTCCTCAGAAAGGTTCTTCTACTCTTGTGGTACGCATTAGCTTAGTTATTATTAGCCTGCTTTTGCTTCTGATTCGGCGTTTTGGCTCTTACTTACGTGTGTAAACTAGGAAAGGAAATTATCGTAGAACTAAAATAGAAAAATGGCTTCGTATTGATGCATTGATTGCTTAAAACTACATTTGAGCTCGTGAAAGCCACGATGAAAAATTAATAAATTGGGGAAAATTGATCTTCAATTGCTTCTTATGAAGTGAATTTTATGAACGATGCTATACTTTGTTTCGAATTTGAAGTTCAAAATATTAAAGACACGCCTCTATAGAGTAATCGAGAAAACATGAAACTGTATGCTATTCAATTTATTCGACGACTTTCTTGAGAATGAATAGTGATTTGCTTACTATTTAGGGTCTTTTCCTATTTAACAAAGAATACTCAAAATTAGTCTTTTGAGTCCCAACAACTACACAAATCACATCACTGTGTACAACATCTATTGTTTTAGAAATAATCTATTTGAATTCACTCCTGTTCTTTGCATAATGAATATCTGTGGGTAGATAGTGTACTCTTTTCCAGTTTTCAAGATTTGCTTGTCATAATGAAAATTAACACTTGGTAGTGTTCGTTATGGCATAGAAATGATTGTACTGGCTGTTTGTTCATACTCGGAATTTGATGATCTATGCTGAATGTATGTGGTCCATGTGGTTTGTTTGTGTGTCCGGAAATGGTAGAATTTACTTTGGTTTTGTTGCTGAAGAAAGGAGAGAAATTCGAAGGTGAAACTGGGGATGTTGATGTGGAGAGGCTTTTGGAGGACTCCGTTATGTGTAGGGTTAGAGCGAAACGTGGCTGTGCTACCCATCCTCGCAGCATTGCTGAAAGGGTATTCAAGTTTCCCCTTTTGGTTATTATGAATTACACCATTTGTGGTGTTCTGACTACATTTTGTGCCTTCTTTTTATACTTATGATCAGGAACGAAGAACACGGATTAGTGACAGGATAAGGAAGCTACAGGAACTTGTCCCCAATATGGACAAGGTGAATGATTAACATAAGCTTGTCATATTCCCTTTCAGTCACTATTTTGTATATCAATCTGCTGAATATGAATCACATGCTGCTTTACCGAGTCTTGATTTTCATAGTTGAGATATTTTCACCTCTTTGATGTTGGGTTTTAGCAAGTGATATGGTTTTGGATGTGTGCTAACTCTTTTTAACATTTAGAAATTGTTAGATACTGAAGACTTACAATGTTGCCAATGGTGTCTCAATATAGTCTTTATGTGCATATCTGAAATTGTTTTTTTTTTTTTTTTTTTTTTTTTTTTTTTTTTTTTTTTTTTTTTTTTTTTTTTTTTTTTTGACAGGATATCTGAAATTGTTAGAAATTGCAATTTTGTTGCTGTATTTTTCATTTGCTTCAAGAACGTTATGATTTAATCTTTTGCTTCTACTATATGCAGCAAACAAACACTGCAGACATGTTGGAAGAAGCTGTAACATATGTCAAATTCCTACAGAAACAGATCCAGGTTAGTTTCCTATTAATCCAATTTATCTACTTCAGAACAAATTTTATGGGTCTCAACCAGCATTTGTTCTCTTGAATGGAAATACCTTGTAATTTATGTATATCTTGGTTCATTATGTTATATTTCGTGCCTTTAAATCTTTGCTTCTGTGAATCATTTATGGGTGCTAATTGATTTCTCCTTTTTCATAATCTGTCTTTCTTGATTATTTCGGCAGGAACTCGCTGAACAGCAAAAGAAGTGCAAGTGCTCAATAAATGATTGAGGCGCAGCATACAGTGTCACTATATTGTAAACAAGCACTGGTAAATCTTCCATCCCCTACTTTTTACAACAGTTTGTTTGTATGAATGATTCAACGCAGAATACAAGCATTAATTCGTAATTGATTATGCAGATTTCGCTCCTGGAAATGCTATTGTATCTGGCAAGTAATGCTTGCTTTGCTTTGTATTGTTATTCCACCACTACATTCTTGGTGAGCTGTAATATATGTAAAGAAATAAAGAAACACGATATTTCTGTAATTCTGTGCATCAGCCATCAAGGCATCAACTTATTGCTAGTAGGAATAAAACATCAACTTCAACCACACCACAATAGCACTTAGAATTCACACATTTATCGAAACAGCTAAAATGCTTCATCATATCACACAAACATTCTACAAAACAAGCTAGGAAAGTGTCGTGGTTATAATATATACTACTTGTAGTTCACCTTGTTCAACATTCAGCATGTAGTTGGTGGCCTAAGTGAACTAGATGCCATGTCAGCGACATTAGAGTTGCAACATTGAGCAACGACGAGTACGAGTTCAGCCTACCAAGGGCGTTTTTGACATTTTGCACCTTCCCTGCAGCTGCTTCTTCCTCTGCTTTCTTTCCCCCAGTTGGCACATGGGCATCATCACCTCCGCCATCTTCCTTCTCCTTCCGCATTCTTTCGAAAAGCACCTGCACGTACGCAACAGAGTCAATACAAGGTACTGAAATACAAGATGAAATTACAAAACCAACCTTTGTGGCAAGGGGCTCCAAGTAGAGCAAGTTCACCAAAATCATCAAAAGTGACGCCAAGAGATCAAACCCCCGGAAAATCCCCATCCCAAATGACGAAAGCGTCCTTCTCCGATTCATCATGTATCCTAGGAATGCCATCCCCACACTTGAAGCCATAGCCTTGAAGTACACCGGATAAACCCTGCTCTGCACCATTGCTAACTGTTGCCTAGGCAACGCCTTAGCCAACACGTAATTTGACCCGAATGTAACCCACACGCACATCCCATAGGCCGTCGCAAACCCAAGCAAATGCAACACCCCACTGAATGAAACCATCGCAAAGACTTTCTTCAGACCCTCCTTCCCTTGAGTTTTCACCCTCTCTTGTGCTGCTTTGCCTTTCTCCCTCACTTTGCCTGAAACTCCATTGGCAACATCTTCCACACTCTCTTTCGACCAGCGAGCTGCTTTCTGAGTCGCCTGAGCAACTTTATGTTTAACTTTCCCAGCCTCTTCCTCCGCCGTGTAGCTCTTCTCCATCGCCTCATTCGCCGCCTTCTCTTTCATTTCACGAGCTTTCTGAGCAGCTTTATCTTTAACTTTCCCAAATCCCCCCTTCACCGCCTCCTTAGCCTTTTCCTCGGCCGTGTAACTCTTCACCACCGCCTCCTCTGCCTCATTCGCCACCTTCTCCGCCGCCCCTTTTGCACTTCCCATGTAGGTATTAATCTTGTCTTTCACAGCTTCTCCCGGCCTATGTTTATGATGAATTTCTTCTCCTTTCTTCAAGGCCTCTGGAACAACCTCTTTTATCTTCTCCTTGGCACTAGCAAAAACCCCATTTTCATCATCATCTCTATGAGGATCAACCTCACGAGGTGAGATTTTAACTTTGGTGTTTCCATTATCATCCCTAACCCCAATCACAACTCCTTCTTTATCAACTCTAACATCATCTTCCGACCTCTGTTTATCAGGGCTTGGAGTGAAAAACCCTGCTGATACAAGCGATGCATACACAAGACATAAGACAACCACATTCTTCATCTTTCTAATTTTCTCTCTTTTGATTTGTCTGAAAACTCTTGATATCTCGTAGGTATTTATATGTATGAAACGAAGCCTCGGAATTTGATAGAATGTTCGATTGGAGGAGGTGCTCTGGACTTTGAAAGTGCCACGCGTCGTGTGGACATGCAACGTGGCTTTTCGCATGGCACTTGCTTCAGAAGGATGTTGTTACTTTGAGGAGGGTTGTGATTATCTTGGTTCCAAACTTCATCCACTTGAATAATGCGTCAAATACTACTATTTTATCTATAACTTTGATTCTACCACTCCACCTTTGCGATTAGCTTATCCATTTGTGTTTAAAATTGTATTTAGGGAAAATATCAATTTTGGTCACCTAGTTTTACCTCTTTTCATATTTGATCACCCACATTTACTCACTATCAAAATTGGTTACCCAGTTATTATTTTTTATCAAAATTGATCACTCTGTTGGTCAATCTGTCATTGACTAACGGAGAGTTTTGAACCGTGAAATTGTACAAAAATATTTATAATAGGTCAGAAGGAATTCTGATGCTAGAAAAAATATATATAATAGGTCAGAAGAAATTCTAATGCATCTTCTAGTGGTTTACTTTTTATTTTTTATTTTATAGATAATTAGGAAATGAGAAACTCAGGAGATAGAAATTTATTTCAATTAATTTCAAATGCCCAATTGTTTGGCTAACATTTCAAAAAATCTGCAATAATGATCTTAATAAAAAAATATTTAGAACGAAAAATAAGTTTATGAAATTTTATTGAATGAATAATTTTAGAAAACTCTTTACAATTAATCTTCACCACAAATTAATTGAAATAAATTTATATCTCCAATTATTATACAAATTCAATATGAAACCAAGAATTGAAAAACAGAGTACAATTGTTCAGAAAAAAACCCGAGTACAAAGTTTCATTCTATCTCTTGAGTTTCTCATTTCCTGTAAAATAAAAAGTAAACCAACAACAAATGCATTCATAATTGAGTTAAATAATTATTAAAAACTTACTGAAATTTTTTGACTAACAGCAAGTTCATTGAATCACGTTCTACAAAGTAAACCAACAACAAATGAATTCATAATTGAGTTAAATAATTATTAAAAATTTACTGAAATTTTTTGACTACCCAACAAGTTGATTGAATCACGTTGCAGAAGAAGATGTATGAGAATTCTTTCTGTTCAAGGATAAATATAATGAGAATTCCTTCTGATCTATAGGATAAATATAATAAAATAATTTTGTCATAAAAAAACTTAAAACTTAAATTGAAATAAGAAATAATGTATAATTTTTGTGATTGACTAAGATTCTTCAATGAGTATTTTTTTGACGCTCCGGTAGGTTCCACATGTTTCATTTTTGCTACTACTCCACATGTTTCATTCATGTTAGCGTTTGTTTCATTAGTTTCGAGAAGATGCATCAGAAGTTTTTAACATTTTGAAAATTTTGAGCTCAAAACTCTTTCTCCGTTAGTCAATGACAGATTGACTAACGGAATGATCAATTTTGATAGAATATAATAAGTGAGTGACCAATTTTGATAGTGACTAAATATGGGTGACCAAATATGAAAAGTGGTAAAACTGAGTGACCAAAATTGATATTTTCCCTTGTATTTAAATACAGTACATACGTAGTCACGTGTTACTGTGTTGCGAAAACTTTGTTTATCCCACATTATATAGTGTAGAAGAACAATGTTAATCTAAAACTTGGTTTAATTTTGCTGTTGATGGTACGTTTTTTTTTTTTTTTTTAAGGTTTATCTAAAACTTGGTTTAATTTTGGTTTATCCCACATTATATAGTGTAGAAGAACAATGTTAATCTAAAACTTGGTTTAATTTTGCTGTTGATGGTACGTTTTATAGTGTAGAAGAACAATGTCAAATACAAAGATATTTTTCAAAGCTCTAAATCTTCAAATCAAGACGAATTAAATTGGTGTCGCTACCCGCTTCAATCGTGAGAAGTAGGCACGTGAGCCAACGAGAAATGCACAGTCCACTATTTTAACAACAAGACAAACTCCACACTAAGGTAGTTCGTTATGATAAATAGGGAAAATAAAAGGACAAAAGCCACCAAGCACCATAACATTTAATTCCAGCACCGCAGGGACATAAACAAACTCCACGAGGGACAGGCTCCACAAAGGGACAGCAGGCTCCACAAAGGGACAGGAAAAAACGCAAAATGCGCCCAGAAAAGCAGAAAATAAAGTAACAAAGCAAAAGACAGAAGCTAAACAATCTAATCTAAGAAAGCAGAAAAAACGAAATACAAAAATAGACTAAACAACCTAATCTAAGAAATCAGAAATAGCAAACAGAAAAATAAACGGGATCAATGGATCGCTCACCCGATTGACCACCCTACCGCCATCAGGGAGGGAAGACCCATTGATCCCACTAAAATGGTACGTATTAATTGTATATAAAAGTAACATTCTGAGTATACATATACAATATAATTTCCTGCTACAGATAAAGTAAGACAAAATAACGGAGGGGAGGGGTATTATTGGTAATTCATTGACTTATTTATATTACCTTTCTTTCTCTATTTCTCTCTAAATCAACAACTCATTATACATATAATACAATATTGCTTAATTAATGTGAAAAAAAACAAAACAATGGACATATTACTTTTAGTATTTTTTTACACCTCCGACTTGTTTAAGTGCACACCCTCAATTGATGCCAGCCCCACCTCCAAATTTGATTAGGATAAATGCACCTCTCAAATTGTTATAAATACAATTTTTAACATCTTAGTGTCTTTTACTTGCCACGCCCTCTCGTTAGATATACCCCCTCCCCTATAACACCCTCAAAACCCTTTTTTTTTTTCCCTCATCTTCCATTTTTTTTGTTTTTTTTTTTCTTCTTTTTCTTAATTTCGACCACTCTAGGTCGATCCAAATACACCCCGTTGACAACAGGGTGTCGACGAGTGTATTTTTGGTCGACCTAAAGTTGTCGACGAGTTTTTAATTTTTTTTTTTTCGATCAACAAATGTCGACCATATACAATCTCGTCGACAAACCAATGTCGACGAGAGTGAATATGGTCGACACTTTCGACGGAAACGACTTCGGACCCCACTTCCTTCGCAACCAGCTCGCAGTCCCTAGGCTCTTTATCTTTACCGTGCAATAGAGTCTCTTTCCGAATAGGGGAAGGAAAGGCTCCCTTTGTTTCCGGCTATGAAGATCTAGTCAAAAACTTTCACTTGCACGACAAGAAAAAAGGTTTTCATCTTGACTGTGAAAAGTGTTAAAATTTAATATAAATGAAATAATTTTACATTTTTTTAACAATTTTGTAGTTTTACAGATCGAGAGGGGAGAAGGGAGAGGGAGGGGGAGAGCGGCGGAAGGATGGACGGGGCACCAGGGAGGGGGCGGCCGCTGGAAAGATTTTTTTTTTTTTTTTTTACAGATCGGTGAGGGGGGCGGAAGGGTGGGGCAAGGGCGGCCGCGGGGCGAGGGCGGGTGTCGCCGACAGCGGTGGCGGGGACTGGTGGGTGGAGTGGTTTGGGGAGGGGTAGAGAAGAAGTTGAATAAGAAAATGAAAGATAGAGGAGAAACTAGGGTTTAGGGGGTGTGAGTAGCTATTTGAATTTTATGAGAGAAGGACATTTATGAAATTTAAAGGGGTGTGCATCTATCTCAAGCCGATTTTAGGGGGGTGTATCAATCGGGGAGTGTTCTAAATCGAAATGGAGGTGTAAATAGTCAGACCCCTTAAACAAGTCGGGGTGCAGATAGCTTCGACCGTCCGAATTAATACTTGGTCCAAAGGCCCAACTAGTAATCTGGGCTTCCAGCCCAATTATTAAACTCTTTCAATTTCGTGGTTCCAATTAAAACACCGCGCTTCAGTTTCAGTTCGTAGAATCCACCTCACCAAATTTAATCTTTTTTTGTTGTTTTCGATCAGCGACAGTATCAAAGTCCTTCTATTTGCGGTGCTTCCAAGCATCGGTTTTTGAGGTATGGTGAGATATTTGTCGATGATTGAGCTCATATGTAAAATTCTCGATAATTTTGTGTAAATTTTTAGCATTCTATTGACCTATTTTTTATTTATCATTCACCGTGTATAATTTCATTGATCTCACTCTGTTAAAATGCTAAATCACTTTGAAAGGCAGCACCGAATTTGAATTGGTATTGGCTGTTAATGCATTTAACTTAGGTTATTATATTCCAATTGCAGCAATGATGTTGCATATGATTGAATTAATTGACGAATGATGAATTTGAAATTTAAAGAACATTTTAATGTATCCAGGACTATTCTGTGTTTTTCAGCTATTATTTAAACTTTTTTCTTCATGTAGCTCATAATTAACTTTACTTATAGAATCAGATGGGGGCTGTCAATTCGGAGCTAGAAGAACTATTTCACGGGAAAAAACGTACTAGGAATCCACTCGTTCCTATAGGTAATTTTCCTGAAGAATTAATGTTCCCAAGTGTCTTTTTCTTTGTAATAAACGTGCTTGTACTGCATTCTTATATTTGTCAGTTTGTTTAGCTGTAACTGTGATCATCATCTGGAATTGTTATTCTTAAATAGTAGGTGGAATGATTGTACTGTGTTTCTAAAAGAATTCCTGTTAATGTATGATTGTGATTCTGTTGACTGTGTATGAATTGTGAAGATGATTAATGCCACACGCATAATTGGTGGATCTAAGGATCTTGATTGTCCCAAACAGAAGATTTTATGCGAGTGTGTGAGTAGTGGTGGTCATGGCTTTACCATAGCTAGATAAGTATAAGTGTTCAAGTGATGGTTTATACGTATAGGGAAGGTAGAATAGTAAATTGAAACGGCTAGGTTTCCAACACAAGTTTTTCTTGAAAGTCGTCAAACAAAGCAGATTTCTGGCGCGTTCGACCAGCATTCTATTTTTTCGGTGGTGGGGGTGTTCTGAATGCCAATTAGGATTTTGGAATACAGAATATAAGAAAGTTGGCTTAAGGAGTTTAGCTCTTAGAGTCTTTATCTGACCAATCTTGGAGTCGAATACACTTAATGTTGTAAAATTAGAAAACATGTAGTAGTAGTTAATATTGACTGCTTCAAACATATCGGGTTGCTCAGTCCATGAATATCTTGTTCTACTTCTATATTAAATATATGTGATTATTTCTTCACTTGAATACTCATGGCTTTTCATATTTCAGGTGCTTTTATGACAGCAGGAGTTCTCACAGCTGGTCTAATTAGTTTCAGACGGGGCAATTCCCAGTTGGGCCAGAAACTAATGCGTGCTCGTGTGGTTGTCCAAGGTGCTACAGTTGCACTAATGGTTGGGACAGCGTACTACTCAGGGGAAAAGTTTTGGAAATCTTGAGTGGATGGTGCTCCATCATACCCCCATCTCTTTTTCTTGATGATGATGCCTTTCCTCATCTACTCTTTCTAACTGCTTTCAGAGAAAAGAGAGTGATTCATAATGTGTTGTTTCTTCATGAGGAATATTAGGAGCTATACTTTAAAATTAGATGTCAATCATATGAGCCTCTTATAATGAGGGTCCATTTAGTATGCAGAGTTGTGCCGTAATTCAGAAAATTATACTCATTAATAACTGCAGTTTTGTGCTGCAATCAATGATTTGAGTTGGTGAATGAAAAGTTGATTTATTAAATATTGATGCAGTTCCCATTTTGCTTGGATATTTATTTATCTCTATTACTTAGTTTTCAACCAGTTTATAAGAATCTTGGCAACAAGTGCCCTGTACCAAGAGGTTTCACTACAAGGCTTAATATCATTTTTAGTCCCTAAAATTTAATTTTTTGTTTTGTTCAAATTTAGTTTTGAAAGTAGATTTTTATTCACTTTGGTATTTTTTTTATTTATTTAAATGTAACTAATAAAAAAAACAATCATAAATATTAGTACTTCCCTAATTAAGAAGTACTCCGTCCATCAAAAGTGTGTTTTTTGGGTTTACAAAAAATAAGCTTATTTTATTTAAATAGTTCACTTTTGAATATTTTTACTAACAAGATTGAGTATCTGTCAAATAGATTCTCTACTCGTTATCCTAAATATAATCTAATATATTCTCTACTCGTTATCCTAAATATAATCTTTATAAATAAAATATGATTTTTTTAAAAATATATATAAAAAAAAGTTAACACACTTTTGATGGATAGAGGAGTACAACTTAGTATCCAAATATTTGATTTCATCGGTTAATAAATAGTTAAATAATTGAGAGACCAAATGTAAGGATAAACACAACCTTCAAGGATCAAACTTAATAGTTAATAGTGACAACCAAAATTGAAAAATTGTAAACAAAAAATGAAATCATCCTTCCATCTATTAAACAGTACAAAACACTTGAGAGTTTTCCAAACCTTTTAACTCTACTTAAAGTTACACAATGATATTCCGACCAAAACTCAATTTTGCTGATTCTGCGCAACTATTAATATAAATAAGAAATCTTACAGAGCTTACTTTATCACTATCAAATTCTTTTACAAAATAATAAATAACTCCCTTGCGTATATTTTCTTGATGACAATCTTGATGACTAGTTTCATCCGCGCCCTCTTCCTCTGCCCCTCCCACGAAAGCCACCACCCCTCCCACGAGAGCCGCCCCCCCGCCCACGAAAGCCACCCCGCCCCTGAGAGCCGCCCCTCCCACGACCTCCGGTGGTCGGTAGATGCAAGGACTGCACGCCCCTCCTCTTTTCAGGACGTGACGGCTCATCATCGTTGTCATACTCCTTGAATTTTGCAGAACTTCTGGGATTGAAGGAGATCTCTCGAGATCCTCCTTGCCCGTGTTTGACCACATTCTTTGAACCTTCATGGGGTTTCCTCAGTGCTGCCCTTTCTCCTAATGGAAGTGATTCTTCATCTGCAAAGGATTTGTTATTCCAGTATGCTTCTGCATGTCGGTTATCCTTCACTTCATACAATCTGTAAGAACACAATGATATTAGAGAGTTTAAAATAAATAACATTCAAGGAATCATGGATAGCCAAATTCATAAGGGCCAAATCAGAATGGCATGGATATTGTTTTCTATTTAGAATGACCATTCACATAGTCAGGAAACGTGCAGTTTATGCATGCAAAAGACCCCTTACCTCCCCCTTTGCAACAGATCATTAAGGGCAGACATCAACAAGAAACACAAAAAGACATAAATTGACAAAGACAGAATACCTAGGTGCTTGTGATTTTTTCTTAAATTTGGTATTGGTATCCTCAGGGTCATCATCTTCAGATGATGCATCATCAGAACCACTAATACTCAGTTCAACCTCTTCAGCATGCTCCTCAAGCAAAGATGGATGTTTGTTTGTTGTTGGTGCTACAGGGTGCAGAGCCATATATTCTGGAGCTTCTTCATCAATCTCAAAGTCCTGCAACAGATGGCATGTTACAATTCATAATTTTGTGGTGGTTTGCGATATTTGTTACAAATAGATTGTCATCTTGTTAGTTGTTAGTCCTATTAAACACACACATTAAGGAAGTGGATCTTACTTTTTAAGTTGTCTCCTACCCTAATTTCTTAGTTTGATTTTTTTCCCTAGGGGTCTCACAAATTTGATTTTTCCATTATTGTTGATTCATTAAATGAAAACAAAATCATTATAAACGAAGGATTCAACTTTTAGCACACATCATCCCATTGCCAAGGATGTGCTACAAGTTAGGAATATCCAAAAAGTTGCACCTAAAGATAGAGATGGTTAAAATGCAAGAATGAGAGGAGATGTATCTATCAATGACTCATTCTAATTTAATCTTTTTTCTTTCTCTTCCTTCAAAATAATAAAGGACGCCATCCAGTTGAATAAATGCATAATGTATTTTCATTCCTTGCGTATTCTTAGACACTTCTGTATTTATGTGAGGTTTTTTTTAAGCTTCATCTAATTTCACGTCACAGTCGAAGATAAGTAGAGCAAAACACAAGTCTTTTGGCATAAATAAGCCAAACATTGGAGTACCTGATTTGCAAACATATCAGTAAATCTCTCATCCTTGAGAGCTTCAGTGGTGAGACCTTTCTTTTTCCTTGATGACTTCTTAGGCACTGTTTCTTTCTGAGCATCAGCACCATCAGCCTCCTTCTCATTCTGCTCTTCCTCCTCTTGAAGAAGTTTGGCAGCCAATTTTCTATTAACTTTCGGTAGCTTCCGTTTGATCTAATAAATACAAGATAATTGAAATTTACATGTTCAGCAACTAAATGGAGGAACAATACAGACTCCAATCAGGAGATATGTGTGCAATCATAAGAGTGCCAATTTTTTTGTTTTAACAATATCCTACTTAACAAACTCATCAATTTAGCGTCTGATTAAGAAACATATGATAATATACTCATTTGTGATTAATAAGGCGATGTCACATTGAAATTACAGTTACATCACATAATATCCGGTTCTTTTCTACCAACTCAATTACATCACAAAAAAAATTCATTTCCCCAGCCGCAATTCCTCCTCTTGCAACATGTCACTTGAAGCAGTATGATGAGATTAAAATTCATAATGCATGAAAAAGAACGAACCGTAATACGAGAAGCAAGCTCAGCTGTCAGTTTTTCCTGCTTTCGTCTCTCTATATATGTGTCATAAGCAAAAGGATCAGCCAAACTTTGTGCCTGCATTAAAAGAGTCAGCTCTGAATTAACCCCAGCCCAAATAATAGTATGGCTTTTAAATTGGGAGTTCAAACGTGAGGAGTATCTTGCTATAATGACTACAAGATCAAGAGTGGCAGGTGAACACTAGTGTGTTTTTGTTCCCAAGTTGCAGGATATTACCTTTTTATACAGCCGGTAATCAATAAAGTAACCATGCATATAAGCCCTTAAAAGATTAGTCCCAATCAAACTTGTCAAATTCAGTTTTGCAAGGTCCTCCTTTGTCAAAAATTTGTAATCATCATAAATAGATGTTTGTCCACCCTCCTCAAGCTCTTCCTGTACAGACAAAGTCGTGTAATGATTAACATCAAAGCGTTACTCTGTTGTCTATGATGGCAAAAAAAATACGATAATCATACCGTTAAGTTTTCTAAATAAGAACACCACTTTGGAGCAGGTCCAAGGGCTGGTATGTAGTAAGAGGGAATTTGACTACTGTCCATAGCCAACAAAATTAGTCCACTTTGCTTGAAGACACATATATCGTTTATCTTTCCAGCACTTGGTTCAATACTTGTCATACTTTCACCCTGAAATTAACATACATAGCTTAATTAAGCTCCAATCATCCAATTTTCTTTGTAAATTGAAAATTCAGAAGAATTCATCCCATGTCATTCCAGGAATGACAAAGACAATGTGTACAAGTCAGTGAGTATTCTATCAAGCAGCATCTACAATAAATGAAGTTGCGTCACAACATTTATATTCAGATGTTGCATGTGTGCTGATAAAATATAGCAAGTCAGGGGAATTATTCAGGACTGTGGGACAAGTATGCTCATAATGATACTACTTTAAGGAGCTGGCATGTCAAACACACACACACACACACACACACACACAGAGACTATACACCCACATCCTCTAATTATTAAGGGTATGTTTGATATGGGATTAGAGGATTTTGAAATTTGGATTTCAATCTAGTGGATTTCAAAATCCTAATGACTTGTGGGTTTGTTTTGGGCTTTAAGTAAGTTGGGATTTAACTTTATGCTATAGGATTTGTAGGTATTTATAGGTTGACTTTTGTAGGGTTTATAGGGTTGAATGTATTGGGTTTTTAAAAACCGGATCCTAAAATCTCAAAGTAGAACTAGATTTAGATTATAAAATCCCAAATTTGGTTTTTAAAATCCAAATCAAAGTTGATACTCCAATTCACACCTTACATTGCATAGATATGATATGATGAATACAATGGGGAAAATGCAAGAATGTTAGCAGAAACATTAAAAAACAATGCAGTAAGATGAAAGAATTTCTCACTGTGTCAGGGTCCCAAATTCTGACTACGTGTTCATCTGTAGAGATTATTTTTGATTGTTCAGAGTTTAATGTCTTATGCCAATTAATGTTCAGTATTGGGCTTCCATACCTGTAAAAAAGAGAGACGAGTTGCAAAGGTGAAGAACATGATTTTTCACACATTATTTGAATATATTAGATGAGCCAACAGCTGACAACTCACATGTGATCCTTTATTTGCAAAGGATTAGATGAGCGCAAATCATATATTAGAATCTACAAACATGGAAAAACTTATCATTAGTTTTGTCATATAGTAACTCATGCATATATGGAGTACATACAGAACAGAGAAGAATGTCTATATAGCAGATTTTACTTGGTCATGCGACCCAGTTTTTGAAATACGCATATCTAATTCAAACTACCAAATTGGTATTACATTGTCTAACTCTCTTGCAATGAATAAACTAACTTTCTGTAATCAATTCTTGGAAAATAAGAAGGTAAAACCAACAAGCACCTTTTATATGAGTACTATTAATTCCGCATAAGACTGAAAGCTAAGCTACTGACATTAGCCTCGCTCAGAAGGATCTAAACCCCTTAAGCCATAAAGGAAGAAAATAAATTAAATTCTCAATCTTAATGGTTGTGATTAAGTATACCACAGGAGACAAGGAGCCCACATACGGAGAATGCACTCCATAAGCAATTGGTAAATATTGATTTGTTGACAAAAATCACACGGTGAAATAAAATTCACATATTTATGTTATATCTATAACGAACTAGCAGCACCAAATACAAACAGATGTTTTCTTAGAAAATTTAGGCAATGCTCAGGATACTGAGTTTTATTACTGACATGAAGAGAAGATAAAACTTTTATTTAACAGTCAGACAGACAACATGCATGTATAAAACTAAGCACCATCTTGATAAATCTGTCTCTAATGGTTATTACAGCGCAATGCTTAAAACACAATTCTTCTCCCAATTAACTTATTCCCAAGCACAGATTACGATCTAGCAGCACCACATACAAAGAGATGTTTGATAGAACAAGGCATCATCTTGATAAATCTGTCCCTAAAGGTTATTAGGGTGCATTGCTTAAAACACAATTCTTCTCCCAATTAACGTATTCCTAAGCACATATTACAATGTGAATTAATAGTTAAATACAACGGTTTTGCATTGAATTTTGAATTCACTTTATAACGACAAAAAGATCAAATTAAGCCTTAATCCCAAAAATGAAAAGGACAAGGCAACACAACTGCAATGAATGGATAGTGTATATCTCTAATGTACCTTCCCACAACTGCTTCCAACAGCCATAAGATAACCTCCATCCCCATCGAATTCAATTGCGGTAACCTCCTGAAATTACCACATAATAAGTAAGACTTCATCAATAAAGCAAACTCATATTAAATAACTTGCTACAAATTACTAATATAATGAATCTATGGAAAGGCACATAATCATCTGCAGATTCATTTCACCAGATAGGAAACAATTGGATATCACACTAATTCAGTAGTACATAAGAGCCACTCCAGGTTATTCTCATCTTCAGTAAAAGGAATATTCAGCCAAATATTAAGACACCCAAGACTTCCAACTATCCCATGGCTTTCACTCAAATATTAAGACACCCAAGACTTCCAACCATCCCACGGCTTTCACCCAAATTATAAAACGGGGTCAAAAGCAATATTCACCCAAATTATTTTTCAGGAATTATAATGGGGAAGTTTGGATTAGTATACAAAATGGACAAGTTGTTTGTCATCTCATAGTGACAAAAATGAAATAAGTTTAATACCGCATCAGCATCACCAGAAGGTGCAACAGCGTCTAGTCGGCCAACTGAAGACTTTGTCCTTGAATCAAAGCATTCCACAGCTCCGTCATCACCGCCACTAGCGACTAATCCATGAGTTTTGCTGAAAAGGCCAGCATGACAATATTAAAAAAAAAAAAAGGCAAGACAATACTAATATGTGAAGAGCGTGAATTTGTTGAAGGAAACCACATTTAACCAACCTTCGAGACACTACATTTAAAGCAGGAGATTGAGTGCAGAAAGAGGATAGGAAGCGTCCCTGTCAAATGTATTATTAGCTTTGGCAATTTGAACTGTGATTCTTTATACGAACATATCTCTTGTCGGAAAATTAATGAACAAACTAAACAAACTCAGGATAATGCATACTAAGCCAAGTTATCAACAAGACAAACCTGTTCCAGGTTTATCCTGTATAGATCTGGAGAAGAAGCAGCACAAATTATATCACAAGACCAGCAGTCATAGGCAATATCCCTTCCCATCCTGTTTCAACATCAATGGGTATGATTAAAATGTAATTATGAAACAAAAAAATTCATCAAGTTTCATTTGTTCCCATCACTCTCAATAGGTTTGCAAAGCTGATGAATAGGGAAAATGCTGTAATCATAAAACTATCGGAATTCATGCCACAGATTAATTTGGTGTTAATGATCTTAAAATAAATTTAAATCAGTACCCTAAACAAGTTTCAGAGTTTGCCTAGAGACCCTATCAATGCAGAATAATACTGAAAGCATGAGAGCAAGTGATCACACATGTTGAAAATGATGTCTGGAAAAGCAGCTCTTTAGTGATTAAAAGTTTTTAAGCGCTAAAATGAAATATGAACTCCAGGAACGAAACAAGTAAAAGTTATTTCAACTCAATCACTTCTGAGATTCCTTGAAAATGTTACGATATTAGAATGGATAAGTACAGGGAACTCTATCTTTACAAAATTTATCCAGGAAACAGAAAACGGTTGAAGTTTAAACATGATCTTAGGATGCATAAACAATTATGAAAATTTTCAGACAAAAATAGAAAAAGACTGATTGCAAGAGATACAAGTGCACAACATAAAGATAGTTTTGCGTGTACAAGACAGAAGAGAAAGATATACCTAGGGATTCTCACACTGTAGTGACTCCCATATTTAGCATGAAGACGCACAGATCGATCAGCACAAAGAAATGCAATCTTTGAATAATCATCATCTAATATCTGAAGATAAAAAAATAAAAAACTATTTAACATATAACTAATCCGTTAAAATGAAGACTGTAAACACAGCATGCAAACAGGAGTTAATACAGAACCAGAAAGGTACATAAAACAAGGGGAAGCAAATTGGCATATGTGAAATTATCTTCATTCCATCAACTATGATTCGTCGAAAAGGATAAGAAAAAGCATTACCTCAAAATTAATAATCTCAGAAATCAAATGTCTTTCAAACTTCAGCGACAATTCCCTCAGCTCGAACACTTTGACTTGTGGAGGGTAAATGCCTGGAAATAAAGAATAATCTCAACATAACACAATACCTAATCTCAAAAACTACAATTTCTTAAACACCATCAAAAGTAGATCAAATTCAAAAATCACCTGAGGCTATAACGTACTCCCCATCAGGTGTCACCTTAATTCTAGAAGTAGAGGTTTCAAACCTCAAATCCTGTATCAAATCCACCCTCTGCAGATAATCTAAAATTTGATTTTAAAAAAATCAGTATTCAAAAAATTATAGTGTGACACTCATAAGCAAATGTACTGTAGAATTCATCAGTTTTCTTTCATAATAATAGTAATATCAACTTGTTATAAAACAAAACAAAAGGGAACTGTATTAACAATCTTCCAACACTTACATAGAAGGATTTAAGTATTTTAAATTTAAATTCATCTCATCACCTGTATTTTTCCGCAGTGCTTTTTGCTTCTTAGGAGGAAGCCATGCTGCAGGACGGTGTTGGGCGGTGACATGATACATTTTAACTCCATTTATGGAGGACGACTTCAAGTTCCCCCCTTCATACGCCATTTTTTCTGCAAATTCTTTCAGGCTTAACAATGTGTATTTGCTTGCGTACAAGAACTAGGGTTGGAGTGAGAGGGAGTTCAAACACGGTTGGGTTGATGCAAGCAAGGTTGAAACACATTAGTAGAGAATATAATTTGGAAACAAAAATCAAACTAAATACAAGAAACAAGCAATTCCGTGAATACTCAGGTACAGCATACACAATTTGCTTGCAAAAATCGTACTTCCCGAAAATCAAAATGCTGAAACAGCTACTGGTATTCTTAATTTCATAGTAACTACAGAGTAGGGATATAACCTAGGGAGAGAAAAAAAAAAAGATGGAGAATTAACTTACCTCAATGAAAAGTACGATTACTCTCCTTTAAAGGGTTTAAGGAAGTACGCCGGAGTTTGAGTACAGAGCCGCCGCGTGTGGCTGTCAAGGTTGCGGCGCGCTTCCTCGACGGTTTTGCTGAAATATTTCGAGTTTTTTCCTGGGGTATATTATGGAGTAATATGAAACAATAAAAAAAGATTCGCTTAACGGGCTCCTTATTAGGTCTATTAGATCCAATAGGCAAAATGGGCCATTAAGCCCAGTGTATATTCCAAATGGGCGCGGCTAAAGGCACTCAAGGATCCTATGAGTACACCCACCGAATTTTTTTTTTAACACAAGAGGTATGCAAAATGACGTTTGTACCCCTTATGCACTTTTTTTTTAAAAAGGACGGATGAGTACACCCACCATACCGAAATCATCTCCACCTCCCCCAAAACACAAAAAATCAACACCATTCTTCAACAAAAACACAAAAAATCAACATCATTCTTTAACAAAAACACAAAAACTCTACAAAAATAATATAAAAAAAATCTTAAGATGTACGAAAATTTTTACCCCCACCAAAACACACAAAATCAACACCATTCTTCAACAAAAACACAAAAAATCAACACCATTCTTCAACAAAAACACAAAAACTCAACAAAAATAATAAAAAAAAAAATCTTAAGATGTTCGAAAATATTAACCAAACAAAGTTTAGATGTACGAAAATTTCAATGTGTTCGAATTTTTTTAATGAACAAACGTATTATGTTCGAAAAAATATTCAAAACAACTCACATTTGTTCGGAAAAAAAAAATCGATCGAAATTTTTTCCAAAACAAAAACAGATTGTTCGAATTTGTTTCCAAAACAAATATAGATTGTTCGAAAATAATCCCAAAACATCCAAAAACCCTAATTTTTTCACAAACCTAATTTTCCTAATTTTCAGAAACCTTAACTTACTTGAAACGGCGGACGAGGAATGAGGGATGCGAACGGGCGGCATTGATGGTGGAGTCGTCGCTGCGAACGGGCGGCGTTGATGGTGGAGGCGTCGATGCGAACGGGCGGCGTGGCGGGCGGCGTCGGTGCGAACAGGCTTCGCGGACGGCGTGGCGGACGGGCTTCGCGGCGTGATTGGGAAGGGAGAAGGGCAGCGGCGGCGGCGTGAGTGGGGAGGGAGAAGGTGGGCGTCGCGGCGTGAGTGGGAGGGAGAAGGGCGGCGTCGCGGCGTGAGTGGGAAGGGAGAAGGGCGGCGGCGGCGATCTGGAGGGAGGGGGAGGTGGAGGTGGGTGCACCCTTTCTCTGAAAATGTGAGAAATGAAAGGAAGGTAAATAATTTAATTAGGTTTTGAAATGGGAGGGTTATTTTTTAGATTTCCATGTGGGTGTCCTCATCCATTTTGTGGGTGTCTTCATCATGTGGGTGTACTCATAGTATCCTTGGGTGCCTTTAGCCGCGCCCATTCCAAATTTGTATGGGCCATATTTAGGCCCCGTTAATGAAATTAAACACGAGTCTGGTTATAATATATTCGCCCTCCAGTAGATGACTGAATTGACAAAGTGGGATAACTCAAGTGGTTAGAGCACCACTACCTAGACTTTAGATCCTGGTTCGAGTCATGAGGAGGGGAAAAGGGATGAGTATTTAATTTGTAAACAAAAAAAAATAGATGACCCATAATATAAAAATAGGAGGTGTGTCAACTAATGTCGACGGTGCAAACAATCCGTCTCATTTTAATGTAACCAAAATTGTGGACAAATTGAACTAACTTATAAACTATGTAAGGGGTGTATTCAATTGAGATTCTGTTGGTTTTTTTTGAACTTTTAAAATCCGGTGGTATTCAATCCGAATTTTTAAAAGTCTTTCAAAATTTTGAGGTATTCAATACGGATTTTAAAAAGTCTTTAGAAATCTTTAGGTATTCAACAATTTATGGATTTTAATACTCTATGAATTTCGTTGGATTCTCCTTCAAAAATATAAATAAATTTTACTATTCAAAATCTCTTCTAAAAACTAGAGATTTCAACGGATTCTCTCAGAAGACTTTGAAAGAGGAGAAAAAAAAAACTTTGTTGTTCTTCTAACAAAATTTCAACTACTAACCTACTGCATTAGTCTCCTTCGAAAGCACTTGTTATTTGAAACAAAAATATATACAACACAAAAACATTATAAAAGTTTTTATTATTTCAAAATTTTACACTATAAAATTGGTTCATGGCTATCACAGCCCAGAAAAGTAGAGAAAAAACAGACATTCTTGTTGTATTTCGAACCACAAAATCCTACACACAGCCTCACAACATTTTACAAAATTGAAAAGCTGTCCATCTTCCAGATCTTCTTTGAAAAAAAATAAAATCAAGAAACGTAACTATGTTCTTCACCACCATTATTATCATCGTGAAAAAGATTACATCTCTGTATTTTAAAATTATGTTCTCTCTTTAAAAATTATAGTATATCATTGACACCGTTAGGTTAGCAATAATATATTAGCATGTGGTGTTTGATATCATCTAAAAGATTTTGGTGGTCAAGGTCGTCACCCCAGAAATGCAAATGAGTTATTCAATCTTTGCCATGCATCATAAGAAATGTGATTGAGAGAATTTTTGGGCTTGTGCTGGATTACGTAAATTTTTTCTGGAAAGAATGTTGATGAATTTCCAGTCGAATATGAAGAAGATCACCACATCTCTTCTGAAAAGAATGTTGATGAATTTTGAGTCGAATACGAAGAAGATCACCACATCTCGACATGGAAGAGAAAATTTGGAATTGCTTTCTCTCAAAGCCAACTACAACAAAGAACTAAAGCTAATGCATGGAGAACTAATATTGCTAATGTTATGTGGGAAATGAGATCGAGGTATAATCGTGATGGGAATGAAGATGAGAATAATAATGATGAATAGTAATTTTTTTTTGAACTAATATATTTTTTATATTTTTTCTAAATAATTTAGATAATTTTTTTTATATACAAGTGTGTTCGATATACATTTGCATCAATAGTTTTAGTGGCGTAGTTTATGAAAATCCATGTAAATTAATAAAAAAATGTGTATTTCAGAATATTGTCAAATCTATGAAAATCCATATAAATCAATAAAAGATTTTTTAAATCCACTGACTTAAAAAATCCAACAGAATCTCAATTGAATACAACCCCTAAATGTTTTTGGTGAAATAAGATGTCTAAATTTAAAAGATTTTAAAATAAATTCTTGATAAACCCTAATTTATAATCTCCAAAAAAACAAATAGCGAGATTTCAACTTATTTTTAAAAAAAATTATAATCTATACCCCCACCCACTTGATCCTCGACCACCCCATTTCAACATAATAAAAAAAATGTTTTCTTAAATAATTAAACAATTGTTAAAATTTATCTTATAAGCTCAAAAATAACTTATAAAATTTTAGAATTTATAAGAGTAGATGACTCCCCGCGTATTACGCGGTATATTGATAAAAGTTATAGAGTAATATTCAAAATAGTATAACTCATATTTTAAAAGATACACTTATAAAATTTAATAGGTAAATTTACTTTTTATAATTTAAAATTTTATTATATAATTTTTTATTTTGAATAAAATTTTTTAGGTATAATTAGTATGATAAAATTTATTTTATCAATTAATTTATAATATATATTCAATTACTGATAAAATTATATACAAATAAATTTATCTTATTAATTAATTAAATTGATATATTCTATAAAATGTATAGATATATTTTTAGACAAAAGAACATAAAAGAGAACTTAATCAAAATAAGATATTAATTTATTTTAATTTTAATTAAGGTAAGACTTTCCATTTTAATATCAATGACATATGTATTATTTTAATTTTAATTAAGGTAAGACTTTCCATTTTAATATCAATGACATATGTATTAACCAATAGTTTAATTACACATTAAATTTTAAAAAAATAAATTTAATCTCCATGCGACACATCATCACATTTAATCATATGATGACATGTGGCAAACTTAAACTCCCTATTAGTATATAGGTGTGATGTTTAAAAACGGACACTATGAAATTAGATTTCAATTTCGAATCTCCACCCAAAATGGCTAATGTAACCCTTAGTCAGGCCCATTTTTTTAGCCCATCAGATATGGGCCTGAACTAGCCCACGTATATAGTCCAAGTACCCATGAGCTAGAGAGTCATCTAACGACACTCGGCTCCACTCGGCTCGTTTAGCTAGATACTCGATATATTAACGAATCGGCTCGAGCTCGACTTGTTAAGTTCGATATCTAATTTTTTGTAAAAAAATTCATTAGACTCGTTAGGCTCGACTCGACAAGCTCGTTAAACTCGTTAATGAGTTGAGCCGAACTCAATTTTTAACTCGTCAATATTATCGAGTCGAGTTGAGCTCGAACTTCAAATACTTAGTACGGCTCGAATAACAGCTCTAGTCAGTTTGGACCTCATAAATTATTTGACAATTGAAGAATCTTTTCAACTCATTTAAAAAAGGTAAAAATTGCAGCATTCCGACAAATTTCTTTGAAATCGATTGGCCAGATCTTGAAAGGAACTTTTTTATTTTTCACTCTTTTGTCGGCAATGGTGACTGATCCAAGAAAAATACGCTCTCTTGTTCCATAAAAAGGAAAAAAACAAGGAGAAAAAAAGGAGAGAGAGAAAATGACACTTCCACTAAAATGAAATGAATTATATAGTTTAGGGTTAATTGCAAAAAAAATCACCACCTTTTGAGTATTTATCAATTACAACATATTCTTTTTTTCTTTGCAATTTGATGCACCATCTTTTTAAATTTTACAATTTGAAGCACAATTTTTTTAAGTTTTACAATTGTGAATTCACTATGTTGTATGCTATTAGGGAAAAAAAATACAACATAACATACGAAAAAACTATTTTATGTGATTAAGAAAAAAATAAAGCAAACATAAAGGGAAAAAAATTAAGACCATAGAGAAATAAATATGATTCTGATTAATGCACAACTTGTGTGATTAGATTTTTTTGGCATAACTTCTTGATTGATTTTTTTTTAATAAAATTATATAGATATCACATTTGTATGGAGGATAAGAGTTTGAGATGGAAAACACGAAATCAATACCTATAATATCAAAGCGTAAAGATGGAGAATTTTGTCGAAAATCAAAGAAAATATATATTGATGGATTCAGTGTACAATTTATGTAAAAATGTGTGTTTTTCATTAAAAAAAATTATTAGTTGATAGTCTACATGTCGACAATGTGGTGAGCTTGCTATTTTCGAGCCAAATTAAATTAAAATTGACCGAAAAATATATTGGTGCATCGAATTGCAAAACATAAAAAGGTGGTGTATCAAATTGCAAAGAAAAAAAGAATATGTTGTAATTGATAAATACACAAAAGTTCGTGATTTTTTTTGCAATTAACCCTATAGTTTATGTTAAAAGTTGGAGACACAAGGTGAATATTCCTGGTAAAATAAGACTTGTTACTTGTTAGTTTCAGTTTGTGTATATAAATTATACTAGTACTTATATCAGTAAAATAACTTTTTTTTTTATTAGGGAGTACCCCATCTCAAATATCATAGTTACAATTAAACTTATATTCTGCTTACTTCAGATTTAGCTATTTTGAAAATAACACCATACAACACATACCCACAGCTCAATTGCAATTTATTTACCTCTCTTGCATTTGAGAATGTCATTGTGTTGCCAAAGGTGATTCAATGTTTAAATCTGCATTGTTGTTGGTATCTTTAGCCATTTATAACACTCCATCAACACACAAGTTGTAATTTTACATTAAAAAAAAGATGTGTTTTGTTGTTTTCAATTCCACTCCGCACATGACACATTTTATTTCTTCAGTTGAGTATATGATTCTTCTTCTTTACAATTTTGTCTTTATTGGAAGTTTGTTCCACAATAGTCTCCAAGTCGTCATCAACGCCCTTAACTGGTACAAATTTGTTCCACAACAGCTTGAGTCTCTCTTTCACTTTCAAATTAGTTTGACTTGCTATTTTTTGAAGGAGAAGTTTTCTGAATGCCGTCTTTGTTGAATAATTTTCATTCTTCACCCCTTTCCAACGTCATATGTCAATTGTTCCTTCTTTCAATGGAAACTTGTTTAACTAAGAAATAAAACTAATACAATATTTATTTTTCCTATTTAACAATTTTCTTCTCCACTTCCACTTCCACTTCCACATCCACATCATCGACCCTTCACCGATTCACTCTACCACGCCCACGTACTACTCACACACCCTTCATCTCAAACTAAGCCTATATAAATTATATATACATACAATTTGGTTTTTTAGTACATATACGTGTCATAATTCATAGTAACTCATAATCAATGGTAATAGGATACTTATTTGTTCTCTTCTAACATTGTGATTTTTTTTTCCAACTTAATTTGTTCAATTCAAAGTTTCAGAAATAAGACATTCCTACTTTGCCCAATGAGAAATAATTCCTAACGTTTTCTTTTTTTGAGCACAAATTACCTATTTTGATATAACATTATCATACTACATATGCTGTCAGCTGTGCAATGCTGTAAATTACGATATATGGGGGAGAAAATGATGTATGATATACAAGTATTTAGGACATTCGATCACTCTTTTAAATTTTAATAAACTGAAACCTTAAAAACTCAGCTTCAATTGATTGGGCTTGTATCAATTCAAGCTTCAAATATTACCTCACCATGCCTTTAAAAATGGTACTTCAACAAATTTAATAAGAAAGTACTAAACGTTAATCTGGAAAAGGACGTATGTCGGTATGTGGCATCATATTTGTCGGCTACATTTCAATATTGTTACGATTGATATTAGAGATTTTTTTTGTTTTTGTAATTATGGTCTAATTTGTTTAAATTTAATGAGCAGTACAATTTAATTTTTCTTGATTTTTAGTTTTTTTTTATTGACACTCGACTGTGATATGAAAATATATCATTAAGACCTCACCCCACTATATTTAATTTGCCCCTTTTTTTCTGGTTTGATGTGATATGTTGTGGTCTCTGTGAGAATATATGGTCTAAAATACCCTCATCAAGAATTTAACTTAACATATATTGTTGTATAAATGAAAAAAAAAAACGTATATTGTAATATATATAATCTAAATAAATATTACTATAATTTTACCCGATGCACAAAGAAAACAAGTTCTAGATTTTTTCAAGTGTTAATATTAATATTAATTGTTTTTATTTGTATGCAAATTATTTTAAAAATTATGTTAATATAAACAAATTATTGGATACTCCGTTAAATACATACTCTGTTTAGATAAATTAAGAATACTTATTTGCATTTATATACTTCCCGTCCATTTTTTAATTCTCACTTTTATTTTTTATCTGTTCAATTTTATAGTACAATTTTTATTTTTTTTAAATGAAAGTATATATTAACACACTATTTTATTTTCATCCTCAAAATTTTATTTTTACATAAATAACAGATATTCAAGAATATCCAGCAATTATGTACTGTACTTGTTTTTTTTTTTTTATGAATATTGTTAAATTAATTTGCGGATTCCGCAGAGTTGTGTGTTTCAGTACTAGTGACACAATGACAGTACATGATAGCTCATAATCTACAGAATCTTGGTTTTAACTGACAACCAAGTAATTTTTTATTGCACACCCATGCATGTAGACAAAATCTAGACAGTCATTTTTAAGATTAGAATCATCAACAGGCCAGTAGTGATATATATATATGCAGATTATGTTATAATTGTCTCCCCCCAAAAAGATTAGATTATAATTGTACATACAGATTTTGATTTCAATATATATGTATATATTCATAAAAATATTATAATATGAATCAATTAACCACAGTGAACTAAACGACGATTTTAATATTAATATGAACTTGCATGTTTTTTTCTTTTTGTTTTTTTTTTGAAGATCGAAGGACGTACTCCTAACTCTTATCGATTGAGAATTTAAATAAAAAAAATAGTAAGATAAAATTTATACACAGAAAATTAAAATAAGACTAAACAACGATGATTCTAAAGAGTGAGTAGTGACAAATTCTGAATTTAATTTATTACAATGGAGTATATATTATTATACGAATTCTTGCATAATCGTGTTGTGAAGTTTTTGAAGTAGTTAAGGACAAAATTAATATACAAGAATTAATTTTCAACCAAGTTCGTACTTAGATGAGACGAAATTCTTTCAACTTTTATTACATATTAATAAGATTAAGACTAAGAAGTAGTACTATATGATATAATTACATGAGATGAAATTAAAGTGGTTGTTGTGGGGTATTAGCTAGGGTTTGATGTTGAAATTGACAAGCAAACAGAAAAGAGCATTATAATAAATTCATTAAATAAATAAATGTAGCAAAAAGTTGGCATGTGCTACTGCATGTGAATGCGATGCTACAAAACAAAATTTCAGCTACCACATGACCCTTCATATATATATATAGGTGTGTGTATATACTTTTACATATTTTTTCAGCTAGCTTTCTGTATTCTCATTTTTCAAATATAAAAAAATTGAGATTATACTATAGTAGAGGACATAACGTAAAAATGTGAAATGAAGAAAATTGGAGAATTCACTTTATTTAATAACTATAAGGAGAATTCGTGTAATTTTCAAACAAATTGAGATTATGCACAACATTTTTAAATTAGGTGTTTCACGCAATTAATTAACCACTTAACTTTTTTTAATATACATAATACGTATATCTACTCTTTATTACTATATTCATCCAATTATTTTGATTGATTTCGTATTATTAAACCAACAAGTGTGTCTACTATTATAAACACAAATTTTTTATTCGCAAGTACGTCTTGATTTATTTATAAAAGATTATGGATCCCTTTACACCTATATACATAATTGCCTCCTTATTTTTCCTTTCCTCTATTAAAAAATAATGATCTTTAATGATATAAATTACAGTATGTATTACAGAGTATAATTTATCTGATTAAAAGTTTATATTGACAAAATTTATCATAAATTTTTATTTTTATTATTATTAAAGCCTTTTAATTAAAAAAAACAATAAAAAAACTTGTCATTAAAAAACAAATTTTGTGCACCCATCGAGCTAATACTGCCAAGTTAATTAGTTCAAACGTTGGCAAATAAAAAAATCACTGTCTATTCGAATGCAACTATTACCTATTTGCTCGATCTGGCAATTTCACCTTTTTAAACCAGCCCCAATACTGAATTTGCATACTACACCCACAGTGATATAAACCTTAATTAGAAAGATATGATAAAATAAATTAAATGTCATTAATCATTATAACAAGGATTATTAGCCCGTTAATTAACCTGTGAGTGCAAAATATAGCCCGTGGTTATGCAAAAGCAATTCAACGAAATAATCTAATTACACCCTTTAATTTGATTAAGACATAATTATGATCACGTTAATTGTCCTATTGCTTGTTGTGTCATAATACAATAATTATGTTTTTTTTTTTTTTTTTTGGGGTGGGGGAGGTTAATTTCCCCCCACACATGGTCCGTCCATCTTTATTGGTTTTACTGCTCCCACCACCCTCAATCATATCATTTTTTTGAAATAATTGTTGGAATTATAACTTAGTTTTTATTCTCTTTTCTTTGCTGTTGATGAATCACACAATTGCATATGATCATAATGCATATTGCTCTAACTTCAAGAAAAAAACATATATACCCTAATTATGATGGTTTCATCAAATCAAGATTCGCGATTTAATTATATATTCACACCTCGTGTGTTTTACAAATCATAACTACATCATAATTAATATAGGATTTTGCCAATCGACTTGAATTCTTCTTATCAATTAATCTATTTACATACAGTACGATGAAAGTGTGAGCAACATATCCCTTTAATGATCTTGAGACATTTCAATTAAAATCTAGAAGGTACATAATCAATTAAAACAATAATTCTATATCAAAATATGTGTGTATATATAAAACAAATTATATAAACTACAATTTGGTATACTTGTACTTAAAACTACAAAGTTAAAAATGTATTACTAGAAACTAATCCGTACAAAATAGTACTCCCTCCATCCATGAAAAGTAGGGACATGGGGATGGGCACAAGTTTTAAGAAAATGGTAGATAAAGTAGATAAAGTAAGGGTATTATAGGGTATTGTGGGGTCCATTGTGAATAAAGTGATTGTTTAGGAATAAAGTTGATGGCAAATTGAGTAATTAAGTGATAGTTGAAGGGTGATAGTTTTCATAAAGTGCATGGGACTATATTTGGTGGACAAAGAATATGTGTCAAATTGAACTACTTTTCGTGAACGGAGGGAGTATTTAAATTGACATTTTTACCCTTATTTTTCCATTTCCTTATTAAAGTTAAACTTCTCAGTCCCCTAGGTTCAACTTTTTCCATATCATTTCCCCACATCATTTATTAAATTTTAATTTATATTTAGATTTTATTCAAAATATGTATTTATATTCAAATTTTAAATTATAAAATAAAATTTTATTCAATAAAAACTTGTTCATATTTTACTTAGATTTTTAATCCATATTTTTATTAAGATTTTTTAATTCAATTTTTTTCTTCAAATTTTACTAAGATTGCACGTTTACAATATGGGTAGAATTCAACTACCGGATAATGCAACCATGAAAGACGAATGCAACTACCAGTCAAAAGTTGAACAATATACATTTATTAAAGTTTTTGAGCTCAAATCAAATCTTATTAATCAGAACATTGAAGTATATCCTTAGGAAAAAAAAATTAAAGTTTTTGTAGTACTTTAAGTTGGACTAATTTTAAATTTGGTTCAAATGAATACACATTCTGATTTTGGTTCCACTACAAAAAACGCGGATTTTTCCGACGGAAGACTACCGACGGAATCCATTCCGTCGGAATATTGGAATCGACTGACTTCCGACGGATTTCAAAGGTCCCGACGGAATTTAGTTTTACAAGCGAACAATGTCGTTTTAGGCCTGCTTCCCGACGGATTTTTCCGTCGGTCGTTCAAATTGCGCCTACCGACGGAATAATCCGTCGGTAGCCGACCCGCTTTGACCCACCGCCTCGGATACCAATGAAAAGACGCGTGAATTAAATATTCGCGTGCTACCGACGGAAATATCCGTCGGAAGCAATTTTTTTTTTTATAAGAACTGCCGAAGGCAGTTTCCTCAAGAAGGAATTTTTTTTTTCACTTTCCTCTCCTCTGTTCGTGGTGGTTTCGTGCGTGGATTGAATTTTCTTGTGCGTGGATTGATCGACAAAGGGCATAACGATCATCTACCCCAATTTTCTTCAATTTAAACGGTACATTTTATAAATTCTTAATTAATTTTAATTAAGTTATTGTATTAATTATTGCATGTTAATTATTATAAAATTGCATGTACGTAGTTGATGAATATGTATAATTAATTCAAATATATGTTATTACGTGGATTATATATTTTTTATTGGTTAATTGTAATTAATTAATGTATGTTAGTTCAAATATATAGTGTATATAGTTCTTGTTAGTTCGTGTTATATATAGGGTAGTTCTTGATAAATTTATTGTTTTTTTTACGTTAGTTTATTATATATTTTGTTTATTTAATTAATATATAATTGGTACTTGTTAGTTAGTTTTGATAATTAAACTAGGTTATTATTGTTGATTAAATTAGTAATTATTGTTATAAGTAGGGGTACTGTTGTTTGATTAATATAGTAATTATTGTTATTGTTTAAATTAAGTCATTATTAATTAGATTGGTAAATTATTGATTTCATTAGTAACGTAATTTGTTATTGATTAAATTAGGAAATTATTGATTTCATTACTATATTAATTATTGATTAATTTATTATACTTTTAAATTTTATTTATTAAAATAGATGAGTCAAGATGCTGGTGGGGCCTCAGGATCTCGACGTAGGCGGTCGAAAGGCTCACTTAGGCCTGATGAGCCTACTTTGATGCCGGCTCCTACGACGTCGTCGTCGATGGAATGCTGTCTATATTCAAGTCTAAGGGACGACCAATAGGAAAATTCACTGAACGAGAGTGGGAGACGAACAGAGAGGCAGAAATAGCACAAACGTATGTGTTATTGAATTGTGATGAAGTTAAGCCTTACACTGAGTAAGTATTTCATATTTTTATCACTACTTCATTTATGTAATTTAATATTAATTGTGATTGAATATTGTGAATTAGGATGTATACTCAAGAACTAAGACGAACAGAACAAAACATCTCAGATACAAATATAGATGCTCATCTTCAACGTGATTTTGCCCGATGGTTCCAACGTTATGTGAGTACCATTTCCTTAAATTTTACGTAAATAAATATGATTCATAATTAATGTTAATTATTTGAACTGTATAGGGACGGTCAAACGATTTTGAGAATCGATTCTTAAGGGATCTCAGCAAAGGACCACTACGTCGTGTAAAGACTTACAACGGCTATATTGTGAAGGGCTACAAATTTCATACATCCGAGTATGCATCAAGAAAAGCGACTACCAACAGTGGTGTTTGCATTAGCAGTGCAAACTACAATGCAGATGCAAGTGACTACTATGGGGTGTTGCACGAAGTCGTTGAAGTAGAATATCCGGGATATCCAGCAAAGACTGTAGTGTTGTTCAAGTGTCATTGGTTTGATTCAGATTTCAGGCCCTTCAGGAACAAGGATTCATCCGGAGTACAAACTCGTGGATGTTAATCCGAAAAGTAGCTATAGCGGGAATGATCCATTTGTATTTGCCCATCAAGTATACTACTGCAAGTATCCAGTACGATCACGTAGTAAAATTGAATGACACGCTGTTTGCAAAGTAAAGGCAATATCAATGGTATAAGTCCCTACAAAGGAAAGGAGTGATGAAGATGATTCTCCGTTTCAAACGGAACAAATAGAGGCTAGAACTGAAGTCTTTACGGGAGATTTGAATATCCACGTAGACTTGACGGCTGAAATTCACAATTGATCGAAATTGAAAACGATAATGGAAATGAGAAAGATGATGAAAATGAAGAGGATGATGAAGAGGAAGAGGACGAAGAGGAGGAGGATGATGAAGAGGATGAAGATGAGGCAAATAATGAAAATGTAGATGAAGAAGATGAAGAGGAAGAAGATGAATAATAAATTATATAATGTAAACTAATTATTTTATGAGACGTACAATTTAAAAAGATTTATTTATCATTAAGTTACCACTAAAGAGTGTGAAAATAAATTAATTTTTTGAAATTTTTTAAAAAATAATTAGCAAAAAAATGAATATTTTAGTATTTTAAAATATATAAATTATTAAAATAAAAATATAAATTATAGATTACAAATTTAATTATTTAATGTATGTGAAAGAAATTAATTTTGTGATTTTTTTTTAAAAAAAAGGGCCGAAAATGAGTACATATACAATTAATATTACAATTACGAACAAGTAACACACTTGTCCGAGTGGTAGGCGCCCCTGACTAGGCGCCCACACACCCGGGTTCGATTCCCAGCAAGGCACATATTAAATGTGGCCTACAGTAAAAGTTCGCGGGTTGGGTGCAACCCGACAGAAACTGACGGATATTTTTTTTAAAAAAAATGTTAAAATAAAATTTCGTCGGTACTACCGACGGACGACCGACGGAATGCAGATCCGGTTTGAAAACGGGTCATCCGAGTTACCGACGGAATGATATCCGTCAGTAGACTCGATTGTTTAATT
The DNA here is from genome assembly GCA_963675135.1 of Galeopsis tetrahit. NCBI lineage: Eukaryota > Viridiplantae > Streptophyta > Magnoliopsida > Lamiales > Lamiaceae > Galeopsis > Galeopsis tetrahit. The sequence goes on from OY776133.1 coordinate 12,153,461, forward strand.
CCGTCGGCACTACCGACGGAATAAAATTTTCCGTCGGTAAACCTTCCCGACGAGGCTAGCACCGACTGAAAAATTCCGTCGGTAACCACGGTTACCGACCAGCTTTCCGTCGGTAAACGGCGTGTTTTTTGTAGTGTCCAAATGAATACACATTTTGATTTTGGTCTCATAAGTTGACTCAAATTTTGAATTCACTCAAGTTACCTGCCATTGCAGGTAGGGGTGGGCAAAAAACCGAAAAACTGAACCGAACCAACGATTTTTTATTTATTTGGTTCGGTCTATTCGGTTCGATTGAATTTTTTTAAAATTTCGGTTTTTCGGTTCGGTTTATATTTTCAAAAAACCGAATAAACCGAACCGACCAAATTATAAATAAAAATAAATATAATTAATTAATAAATAAATATATATATATAAATAAAACCCTAGATCTAATCTAAAAGTAAACAATTAAACATTCATTTCCATTTCTGTCGTTTCTTCCCCATTTCTGCCGAAACTGAATGAAGAAGCCGAAAATAATGGAGGTAAGTTCAACATTCTATTTTGGTGGAAAATGAATTCTCATAGATTTCCCGTTCTCTCAAAAATTGCTTGGGATATTTTTGTTGTTCCCATCTCAACGGTAGCTTCAGAATCTGTCTTTAGCACGGCAGGATGGGTGCTTGATGCATTTAGGAGTTCATTAAATTCTAAAATAGTGCAATGTCTCATTTGTGCTCAAGATTGGTTTCGCAAAAAAAGACTTTTCCAGTTGAGGTTGAAGAAATTCGGTTCGAACCGAACCAACCGAATTTTAATTCAGTTCGGTTCGGTTCATTTTTTTAAAACTTCGGTTATTTCGGTTCGGTTGAAAAAAGATCAGAACCGAACCGACCGATCCACCCCTAATTACAGGTAAATGAACTGGTCAAATCCTTAGCTCATGTGCAATTCAAATCAACCGTAAATTTGCTCATGTCCAGAAAAATGCAGCAAAAAAATGGATTTTGACTGAATTCAAAATTTGAACCAACCTATGTGACTAAAATCAAAATATGTAATCTATCGAGATTAAATTCAAAATTAGTCCAACTTAAAGGACTGTAAAAACTTTAATCCCTAAAAAACAAGCATCCAACTAATTAAGTTTCATAACCGGATCGACAATCAAACCGAATTGGACACCAGTTATCGGTCCAATTGTTCAAATGATATTTGCCTATTTTTTCAATATTCCCCTATAGTACATTAAAAATTAATATGCACTTATAAAAAAAATATATATATATATATATATTTTTTTTTTTTTGAAATAAACACAATGAAGTAATAAAGTAACAACACAAACGTTAAAAGACTCCAGACAACTTAAGTTAAAGTATCAAACTATAGTCATGTACTATAATTCATCAGTCACAAATTAAAATATTGAAATTTAAAATTTAAAATTAAATAATTGAATAAAAGAAAGTAAAAAACTAGTGTGTCTCAAAAATCTTCAAAATGATTGATTAAAAAGAGAGGAATAAAATTAATAATAATTGAAAGAAAAAAAAAAAACTGTTTCGGACCGATTTCCCCATTTTTACCATTTTTTTGGATTCAACAATTAAAATTATTTTTTAAATATATAAACAATAAAAACCACAATATAAAAAAAAAAAACACAGTAATAACTCATGTCTAGATTGTCTCATGTGCGTCAAAGCACCAAGATCAATCTAGATTGCACAATATAAGGAGGAGGAGGATAATATGTAGGAGAGAATGGCATGATGTCGATTTATGTTTAAAATCACTGACGTGAATTGTATTCTAGGGTTGAGTATCCCTGTACCCAATACTTTGTTAATGAAATTTCTTTTTTTTTTGATAAAAAAAAATGATAGCACAATATATTCACACCAAATCAAAGGGCATACTACTATAAGTCGCATGTCCCCTGATCCAAATACATATCACCTCGTGATTACTCAGACGAATTCTTAATAGAGAAACCAAGATGATATCCTACCACTGGAACCACACTATCAACACCACAAAAATCACGTACATAACACAAGGAAAAAAAAATCACTAATCATTAATAATACAAAATACTTGCATTAAACGAGAGAAATTTCTCATTAGATTTGAGTCAAATCTAGAATACTGCCAAAAGACTAATCTATATAAACCTAAACCTGAGAGCGGTCTTAGACGACGACTGAAAATAGTGGTGTCGGTGACGCCAATGGAGCGTGTGAAGCTCCATATGTCGTTGACATTCGCTGCGGAGGAGATCCACCACCATCCATAACGCTGTCGTTGAACGAAAAAGAATCTAAGTGGTAAAAAAAGTGTTATTGCCGAAAAAATAGGGGTACGTATAACGAGTCAACGACTCAAGAGAAGAACTTTCTTAGCATAAAAATACTTAGAAAACCTTCATTAAAGCTTAGCAATCAACAAGACGAAGAAGTTAAATAAATTAAAAGTGGAAATAATATAGTGGGGGTAAGCCATTAAAGTAAAGCTTGTGTCACTCAAGAATAGAAATACTTCACATCTAAGCCTAAGAGATCATACATGAATAGAGGGCAGTTAAGTCATTTACTTTTTGTGTGCGTGAATTTGGACCTTAGGGCCATGTTTGATAGCTTAGATTAAACCTAGATTAACTATATATCATTTTTATTGGTTGTTTGATAGCTTAGATTAAGGGTAGATTATGCTTTAAAATTTATAAAGTTTAGTTATCATCCTAATCTTAGATAATCAGTCTTTGCTATCAAACATGCTCTAGGTGTTTTATCAGTCTCTTCGCTCACATCTCTTTCATAATATCAATTATTGCTAGCATTAGTAGCATACACATACCGACATACGCCAACCTGATCAGAATATTGAATTTAAAAAAAAAAATGCATTATATATGAAAAAACTTATATGCAAATTAAATATTATACAAATGACTCGATCTTCTTTCTTTTGGATTCACTTTTTTCGTTCCCATGCATCTCCACGATTATTCCTTAACCTCATATTTCGTGTTTGTTATTCTCTTGAGGCACATTCACCACAAATGATTCTTTTAGGGCAAAGTTTTCTCTAGTACAATTGGGAGTCTTTAAGTGTGTCCTGATACATGTGATTAATAAAGTGTGAGGAGATATAATTCTTAAGGGGGCAAAGACCATTGTGCCCTTAAATTTCCTTCTCTCTCTCCAATCTAATCAACCTGCAAATCACACTACCCCTTTAACTCCCATCTTCTCTCTCTCATTTAATTCCTCTCTCTTTTCTCTCTCTCATTTATTTCCTCTCTCTTCACTCTCAAATTGGAGTGGACGTTCGACACCCCTCTCCATTTTCCGACGGCCTCCAACGACGCCGGCGACACGGGTGGTGGGTTCCCGGCCTCCATCTTCCTCGGCCCGCTCCCGGCTTCGACTACTAAGGTTTGTTCGAAACCCTCCTCCCTCCACGCAGCTGCTGCTACTCTCTCACCACCGCCTCCGTTTGAAGGTCGCCGCCCCTCTGTTTGAAGAAGAAAGATGTTCGTGCCTCCTCCGATTTTTTCCTCTGATTTTTTTCATTTTAAGTTAGTTTTTGAATTTTCTGTATTCTTTTAATTTTCTGGTTCTTATTCCTCCGATTTGCTGGGTCTTTAAATTTTCAGATTTTTTTATGTTGAGAGGTCAGATCCTTGATTTTTTATGTTTTTCCTTATTATATTTCTTGATGAGTTTATAATGTGAAATTTGAAGCAAAAGACATGTCTTTTTGGTGTGGAAGTTTGAGATCTTTGAATTTTTTATGGTGTTAAGAGGGTTTTTTTATGGCCTGAAAGCGGCCCTTCACAACGACGCCGGAGATCCACATCTCGCCCTGTTGCCGACAATTTTCCAGGCGGCGGCCGCCGCCCAGTATATTAGGCTAGTCATTGGGCCTGGTAATGGGCATGGACTAGTGTTTCCCAATTTTTCAATCACTACCCCACAACTTTCATCAATACACCCCCTCAATTACCATTTGGATATACATGTATTTTTTTATCTGCATTAATTCAAATTTTACTTGAATTTTTTTTATTCATTTTTTTCCAAAATTTTTTTTAATTAAATTTTAACTTTGACTTTGACTTGTCAAATCATATTTTATTAAATTTTATTAATTCAATTTCTTTATTAAGATTTTAATTAATTGTAATTATATATATTGAATTTTTCTATCAACTTAACTCAAACTTTTTTATTAAATTTTATTAATTTAATCTTTTTTATTAAGATTTTATATTCAGATTTTAATTAATAGTAATTATATATATATATATATATATATATATATATTTTGTACAACGATAAGTATATTGAACACTTACATCAATAAGTATATTGAACATTTACATAATTATTGTACATCGATAAGTATATTGAATATTTACATAATTGTTGTACATCGATAAGTATATTGAACATTTTGTGTTCAAATTAGATTTATTCAATTTTTTTATTTATATTTTGACTCCAAATTTTTATTTTAAAATTATTATTCAGATTTTTTAAAATTTTTAATTCACACAATTTTTTTAAATCAGAATTTACTTGATTATTCAGAATTATTTTTCAAAAATTACGTCAAATTTTTAATTCAAATTTTTTAATTATATATTAATTAATTAGTAGTATAATATACTTTTCTATCAACTTTTCTTCAAATTTTTTTATTAAACTTTATTAATTCAATTTTCTTTTAACTGAATATCGACATACATATTAAATATTGAACACCGAATATCTATATATATTGAATATAATTAAATATTGAACATCAACATAAAACTGAATATCGACATATATATTAAATATTGAACACCGAATATAATTAAATATTGAACATCAACATAACACTGAACATCAAGAAGCACTATTATACATTAAGTTATAAATTAAAAAAGTTAGGGAAACAGAAGGAAGTTAGGGAAACAGAAGGACTGAGAGGAATCTTTAGAGTAAAATTTTGGGTTTCTTACGCATCTTGTCCCTTCTCATCACCTTAAAAGTTTTAATAAAAATTTCTTGTTTCTTACGCTCATGCACAGATCATGTAATAAGCTTTCAGGAGATATATAACATATATCACACATCATTGTCATTTGTCCATATGCCATAAATCAAAATAGTTCATCAAATTTACAAAAATGAATAATACTTTTGACAGCTTACCTATGATGGCACCACAGTGCATGTTTATGTATGGCTCGTCTCCTGTCAAAAGTCAACTCTATAAATATTGTAAAAGCCAATCTATCCTCATACTTCACATTACTATCCGAGGAGAAGTCATAACTAGCAGCCAACAAAGTATTGAAGCAGTTAAAAATTCAAACTTTTTCTGTTAAGTAAACAAAGCATTGTCAATAACAACAAACAGACACGAGACACCCCATGCTAATTGATTTGATGACATTAACTTTGTAAAAGTCAACTCTATAAACATTGTAAAAGATTTACAAAGATGAAAAGTCAACTCTATAAACATTGTAAAAGCTAATCTATCCTCATACTTCACATTACTATCTGAGGAGAAGTCATAACTAGCAGCCAACAAAGCACTGAAGCAGTTAAAAATTCAAACTTTTTTTGTTAAGTAAACAAAGCATTGCCAATGACAACAAACAGACACGAGACACCCCATGCTAATTTATTTGAGGACATTAACTTTTGACATATGAAATGTATATACAAATATACACGAATACACACCTTTGCAAGTAAAGTTTTTCCAGTTCCAGGCTCCCCATAGAGTATAACACCCTTGGGAGGTTTAATACCCTTGGAAGCAGATCAGAGGATCTGGAAAAATGTCGAAAGGGTTTACAAATTTTATTCAAAACTAAAGAAACAAAATTTGATTCACAAACTAAAGAAATAAATCAAGAAAACACTCCAAAAAAAAACCACAAATCTGATTCAAAAACTACAGAAACAAAACAACAATCAGTACACACCTTTGCAAGTAAAGTTTTTCCAGTTCCAGGCTCCCCATAGAGTATAACACCCTTGGAAGCAGATCAGAGGATCTGGAAAAATGTCGAAAAGGTTTACAAATTTTATTCAAAAACTAAAGAAACAAAATTTGATTCACAAACTAAAGAAATAAATCAAGAAAACACTCCCAAAAAAATCACAAATCTGATTCAAAAACTACAGAAACAAAACAACAATCAGATCCCAAAACGCCATTGATGAGAGGGTTTACAGATTTCTTCATCCACCCAAGAACGTGGTCGAAATACCTGTTTTACACATCGATATAAACAATTTTCGTCATCGATATACACATCCACCCAGGAACAGGTATTTCGTCATCGATATACACATCCACCCAGGAACACAATTTTACCTAAGAATAAACAAAAAGAAGAGTAACTAAAACAAAAGCCCCAAATCAGAAGCTGAATTTTAACAATATTTTCTAAAGTAAAGAAAGTAGATGGATTTTTAGAGAGAGGCACCAAAATAAAAATTTACCGAGTCAACTCAGTGTGTCAACACCATCCACAAAACCCTAGATCTACGCCGCCACCACGCGATCGTAGAAGACGAGCCCCTTGACGGAGCATTCAGGCTCTGCAACGGCGTGGAGGAGGGTTTCGAACAAACGTTACGAAGCCACATCGCTATGGTCGCCGCTGTTAGAAGATGAAGCCGGGAGCGGGCCGAGGAAGATGGAGACCGTGAACCCACCACCCGTGTCGCCGTCGTCGTTGGAGGGCCGCCGAAAATGAAGAGGCGTGTTGATAGACCACTCCAATTTCTGGAGGGGAGAAGAGAGAGAAGAGAGAAGAGAGAGGAAATTAATGAGTGAGGGAAGAGAGAGAAGACAAATGAAATATTAATGTTTGTAAAAAGAAAAATCAAGGGTAGAAGAGACCTTTTATCTTGGATTTTGTATTGACAAGTGGAATAATTTTTTTTAAAAATGCATATGTATCAGCACACACTTAGGGGGCAGATTTTGTACTCTGGTTAATAATCTCATTCTTTTACCAACATCTAAATTGAGGATGTATCCATAATTTCATTTTAAAGTGTGACGTAATTTTTCATGTTATATTATTATATAATGTTATTAAAACAATATCTCAAATGGCAAAATGACAAAATTTTGTAAATTGAAAGCATTAATAATTTTTATATATACATTGTAGAAGATTTTTAAAACTCAATGGGGCGACCCCCACCTCTAAATCCGTCCTAACTCCATGGTCCAAGTTGTCTCTTCAATCTCCTCGAGAACATATACATTAAAAGAGAAATTGTAGCATTTGATGCAAATATTAGTTTAGTGTTGAATTGCTCATGAAGAAATTATACATATTTAGGTTTTTTTTAGCGTTTTGTACTGATTTTGCTTCTCGTAGTATCATATTTTGCTTCAACACATTTATTTATGTTCATAAAGTTGCATAGTTCAAAATATCTTACTTGTGTTATCATATGAACAAATATGTGTTACTATATATATGGAAAAGTATATTGCTATAATTAGTAACACGTACTTATTCATAAGGTTCCACAAGTATTTTTTATTTTTTTTTACTTTTTTGCATGATTTTATTTAAACAAAAACTTGATTGACCGTGAAAATAGTGCGCAAAATCTCTTCTACTATGTTCTATTTTACTATAATCAATTATAGATGTTATACGCTAATATGATTTTATTTAAATAAAAACTTGATTGACCGTGAAAATAGTGCGCAAAATCTCTTCTACTATGTTCTATTTTACTATAATCAATTATAGATGTTATACGCTAATATGATTTTATTTAAATAAAAACTTGATTGACCGTGAAAATAGTGCGCAAAATCTCTTCTACTATGTTCTATTTTACTATAATCAATTATAGATGTTATACGCTATTTAATATATGTGACTTTCATTGATATTTTGTGGCTTTAATTATAAGATTATTATAGATATAAATTTTTATAAGATTTGTTTATATAAATTTTTGGAAGGAATTAAATTTACTTAAATTAACATAATTTCTTAAATAAGTTAAATGGTTACTAATTTTGATAGATGTACATGTTATATTAATTTGAACAATATAATACTGTATTCATTGTATAATAGAAGATTCTTATTTAAGCATTGAAAATGAGTCATATTGTGTTCCTTTTATTTTAAATTATTATCTTAATTTACACAACGTCAATTCGGAATATTTTAATAAGAAAAGATGGTTTTACTATTAAGGATAAGTCATGATTTTAAATAATCTCAACTCAGACCAACTTTTACAAAATATTGAATAAAAATTCAATTATGGTCATACGATAGGCATAGTACGTAGTACTTAAGTAATAGTGGACTTTCGAAATGAATGATGTCCAACAACCTACACATTCAAAACATTTGGGTAATGAGTGAGACACAATTTAAGGTATTTCCCAAAACACCCTTGAAAAGGAAATCCCAACAATTTAAAGGGGCAGAAAAGGCATTTTGAAAAGTTTTTTGTTGAATGAAATCCATTGGAAAGCACTCTCGTTTCAACTAATCCCACTAAATCCTCCTTTTGCCACACCACACACTACATGTGTATTACACATACTGTCCCTATAGATTAATGGAAGATAGATAAATAATCAGATTGAATTGAAGATACATATTTAAATTCGTCTGGTAAACAGGTCATCGAACACACAAATACAAACTTAATTGTGTAAATATTAAATGACTAAAAAATTACAATATTTATGATTCAATCGAATTAGTTGAGATATTTAAATTTGATCATACTGGTTGGATGATAATCTCTCTTAAAAAAAATTGTAATTAATGAATAGGTCTAACAAGGAAATAATTCTATTTAATAAGCAAATATAATCTAAGATAGGCAAATCTTTTGTATTCTAAATAAAAATAATCTAACAAGGAAATATATCAATTTAATAATCTAACATGGGAAAATCTTCTGTACGCTGTGATTGAAAGTTGAACCCTCTCTCTCTCTCTACAGAGATGTAGGGAGAGAAAGACAAAGCATACACCTATACACGCACTTAAGGTGTTTGTAAAAATTACACGTATGAAAACCCTGACCTAATCCTCCATATTCTAACTAAGGATACATTCAAACAGACGCATACAACAAACCAAAAAAGATATACATTCAATTTTCACCAAAACAATCCTCTTTCTTTCCAACCGATTCAAACGTATGTTTCTGTCTTTTTACTCCAAATAACCCATTCTTGTTTCCATTCTCTCTCTTTCTCCTTCTACCCACCACTGTTTTTACCTTGGTTTTCAACCGTAGCTTCTCTATCCACCTAAATTCTCTGCAACAAGCAAACAAAATCTAAATCAATGGCGAAACTGGTGGTTGAAGTTCTTGACGCCACTGATCTCATGCCCAAAGACGGCCATGGAAGTGCGAGCGCTTTTGTGGAAGTACAGTTGGAAGAACAGCGTCAAAGAACTTCAACTAAGCACAAAGATCTCAACCCCTGTTGGAATGAGAAACTAGTCTTCAACATCAATAACCCCAGAGATCTTATTCACCGAACCATTGAGGTTTATGTCTACAACGACAGCAACCATGGCCACCACCGGAATTTCCTCGGAAAAGTCAGAATTTCCGGCATGTCCGTACCCTTCTCCGAGCAAGAAGCCATGGCTCAGAGATACCCTCTTGATAAAAGAGGACTTTTTTCCCACATAAGAGGCGATATTGCTCTCAAGATCTTTGCTGTGCATGGGAGTGTTGATGGATTCAAGCCTCTTGACGCGGTGGAGGACTTTTTGCATACGGAAAATCATCACAATCACAATCATGATCATGATCATCATCATCAGGCTAAAGAAAGCGCCCCACCGCCGCCGCAGGAGATTAAAACCAACATGTTTGGTGGTGGTGATGATGATGAGTATTACTTCAAGGAGAAAAGCAAGAAGAAAGAGAAGGAAAAGAAACCAGTGAGGACTTTTTTCTCTATTGGGACTGGCCCCCCGCCGCCGCCTGCTGAGAAGCCTGTTTTCATGGAAACTCGAGGCGATTTCCACAAGGCTGGAGCGCCGCCGTCGGCCACCGTGATGCAAATGCAGTTTCCGGGGCAGAAGCCGGAGTACGGCGTGGTGGAAACTAGGCCTCCTTTGGCTGCAAGAATGGGGTATTGGGGGAGGAATAAAACTGCAAGCACTTATGATTTGGTGGAGCAGATGAATTTCTTGTATGTAAGTGTTGTAAAAGCTAAGGATCTACCTGTGATGGACATAACCGGGAGTCTTGATCCGTACGTTGAGGTCAAAATTGGGAATTACAAGGGGGTCACTAGGCATCTGGAGAAGAATCAGTACCCTGTTTGGGATGCAGTTTTTGCTTTCTCAAAGGAGAGACTTCAGAGCAATCTGATTGAAGTAACTCTCAAGGATAAGGACTACGTGAAGGACGATTTCGTCGGAAAAGTCGTGTTTGATATAGCAGAGGTGCCTCAACGTGTTCCACCTGATAGTCCTTTAGCTCCTCAGTGGTACAAATTGGCTGATAAAAATGGGAATAAAGCTCATCATCACAATGGAGAGCTCATGCTTGCTGTTTGGATGGGGACACAAGCCGATGAATCCTTCCCGGATGCGTGGCACTCCGATGCTCACAGTATAAGCCAGCAGAACCTCGCCACTACGAGGTCAAAAGTGTACTTTTCCCCGAAATTGTATTACCTTCGTGTTCATATTATTGCAGCTCAAGATTTGGTGGCATCAGATAGAGGGAGAATGCCTGAGGCATTTGTGAAGGTGCAGCTCGGGCATCAAATGCGTGCCACGAGGGCTGCACCGATGAAGCATATTAATCCCGAGTGGAACGAGGAGCTAATGTTCGTGGCGTCTGAGCCGTTCGATGAGTATATAGTCATCAGTGTGGAGGATAGGGTTGGGCCTGGGAAGGATGAACCCATTGGAAGGATTTTGATTCCTGTGAGGGAAGTTCCACACAGAGGGGAGATTGCGAAGCTTCCCGATGCGAGGTGGTTTGCCCTTCAAAAGCCGTCGCATTGGGAAGAAGGGGAGAAGAAGGAGGTGAAATTCGCGTGCAGGATTCTTCTTCGGTTATGTTTGGACGCGGGGTATCATGTTCTTGATGAGTCGACGCATTTCAGCAGCGATCTTCAGCCATCATCGAAGCATCTGAGAAAGCCGAATGTTGGACTTCTTGAAGTGGGCATTTTGAGTGCTCGAAATCTGCTGCCAATGAAGGGTAAAGAAGGGAGATTAACAGATGCATATTGTGTAGCTAAGTATGGCAACAAGTGGGTTCGAACCAGAACACTTCTAGACTCGCTGCATCCTCGTTGGAACGAGCAGTACACGTGGGAAGTTTACGATCCTTGCACTGTAATAACAATCGGTGTCTTTGACAACTGCCACATCAATGGAAGCAACGATGTGAGAGATCAGAGAATCGGGAAGGTCAGAATTCGCCTCTCGACTCTAGAAACAGAACGAGTTTACACGCATACGTATCCATTATTAATCCTTACTCCCTCTGGTTTGAGAAAGCACGGAGAGCTGCATTTGGCAATACGTTTCTCATGCACAGCTTGGGTGAACATGATGGCTCAATATAGCAGACCTTTGCTCCCGAAAATGCACTACGTTCAGCCTATTTCAGTCAGACACATTGATTGGCTAAGGCACCAAGCAATGCAGATAGTTGCTGCTAAACTAATCCGGTCTGAACCGCCCCTTAGAAGGGAGATAGTCGAGTACATGTTAGACGTTGATTACCATATGTTTAGCCTTAGAAGAAGCAAAGCAAACTTCTTCCGTATAATGTCCCTTCTTTCCGGGATTTCATACGTCTGGAAATGGTTCGATGGCATCTGTTACTGGAAAAACCCCCTCACCACTATCCTTGTTCACATACTGTTCTTGATACTCGTATGCTATCCTGAGCTGATTTTACCCACAATTTTCCTCTACCTCTTTGTAATCGGGCTGTGGAACTATCGGTTTAGGCAGAGGCTTCCGCCCCACATGGATGCTCGTCTCTCTCAAGCTGAGAACACACATCCAGACGAACTAGATGAGGAGTTCGACACATTTCCAACCACTCGACCATCTGATATTGTGAGGATGAGGTATGATAGATTGAGAAGTGTAGCAGGGAGAGTTCAAACCGTGATTGGAGATTTGGCAACACAGGGGGAAAGGGCACTTTCCATATTGGGGTGGAGAGATCCGAGGGCCACAGCTATCTTCATCGTTTTTTCGTTGATCTGGGCCGTGTTTTTGTATGTTACTCCATTTCAAGTTGTGGCAATGCTTATTGGCATCTTCGTACTGCGCCATCCCCGGTTCAGAAGCAGGTTGCCTTCGGTGCCTGCAAATTTCTTCAAGAGATTGCCAGCGAGGTCAGACTCCCTTCTGTGAGATCAAGAACTCATATTAAAGCAGATAATTTATTTATTAGGTAAATAAGTTCAATAAATCCAGTAGAAGCAAAGTTTGGTACACTTAACTTACCTTGTGAGAGCCACTGGTTCTTGATATCCAATTTGTGTATTCTGAACAATTTTCACTTTTCCTGTTCTATTTATTTGATAATATTCAATGTTCTATTGAAAGAGATGCAAGTGTAATTGTTTATATATGTGTAAGAATGATAGTGCCTCAAAAACATAACGTTTCATTGATTTGTGATCTCCCAAGGAGACAAAATTACAACAAAAAAGGATCAAATTTCCAGATAACAACACTCGTCATCACTAAAGCTATTTAGATGAGAAACCTCTAGATCCCAGATAAAAAAATATAGAAACTATAGTCAACAAGCTCGTAAAAATTCCAAAAAGAGCAGCTTTATCAAGAAGAACCCACTGATGCATTTCTTTCTTTTCATCCAATTCCAAGACCTCGTTCTCATTATTTCCCTGGGAATCATTCGTTCGCTTCCTTAGTAACGATCCAGTTAGGTCTTGGCTTCTGCTTTCACCCGGCTTTTGGCCATTTGGGGCTATACCTTCAGTTTGTCCACAGCTACTGGTCAGTTCACAAGCGCAGGTCTCCGACTCTTTTGAACAACAGGTCTCGTTCAAGTTGGAGCATGCTGAGTATTTATCGTCACGATTTACAGGAGAGGCAGTGTTTTCAGTCAGGATCTCAATTACCTCTCCAAAAACTGACCATCTTCCAACCGATGTTATCTTCACCATAGCTGAAGTCCCTAACATGCTTTCTGGCCCAACTACCAGCACCTGAATGTAATTCTTTGTGTGACCCACCTAAAACAACAGAAAAAGTAAGTAGATAAAGGGGTTATTGTTTATTAGGAGCACTATGATCCTTAGCTTAATCATAAAAAAGATGTTAATTGCACGAAACCCCTCACGGTTTAGAAATCGCACAAAATCCCTGTAGTTTATTAAATCAAGCTAATTCTCCCTTTTTTTTAGCAAGGGGTTAACAATGTTATCTATTTCCTCTATTTCCCATATAAACCCCATAAAAAAGATGGTCTTACAAAGTGAGTTCCATCTGTTGCAATGTCGGTAATCCATATCCTCTCTGTATTGCCTACCATATCAACATATGGTGTGAATGACTCGAATACAACTGTCAACTCTCGACTTCGTTTCTTCACAACATTACTTGGGACTTTTTTCATCCTCGCAGCAGGAGTTCCTGTAGGAGATCAGAAACAACATATATGATTAATACCCAGATTTGACCAACTAATTTTCCATTAAAAGTACAAGCTTACACCATTATATATTTTAGTTTCTGAGTTCAGACCCCAATAAATGAAGAATATATGATTGCTATCATGGGTCGTCACTAAATTTCGAAATATATTGTTTGACAAGTCAAAGATTCATGAGGGTATTGGTAGTTGGGGCAACACAACAGTAGGAAGACTAAATCCTTGCACTTAAAGAGTGTTGTATATTTCTCCATAAATTCAGAAACTTTATCCTCTACAATTGAAGACGGAAAAAGAAACACTACCACTTCAATATCTCCATTATATTTACGTGGTAAGTTGGAATGGAGAGTGCTGAGTAAAACCCTACTCCAGAAAGATTTTTCCAAAACTGAGAAGAATTAATATCCCATACCGTTTTCTTTCATTCTTTTTCCTCAAATATGTTATCTTAGATATGTTAGGATCATGCCTTTTTAGGCTTAAGCAGCCTAAAGCATGTGAGACAGATAGATTTTGATCTTCCTGAAAAATAAGGAATTAAAATGACAGGAATAAGAAATGACATAAATTGTCTGAAATTTACAGGCACAACTAACCAGGCCGAGGATAGAACTGTGATATGTGAACTTGAGAAAGCTTGTAGTCCTTAATAAGGTTGATTGTGTCTTCAAAATCTTCATCAGTTTCCCCTGAGACGCAAAGCAGGGCCATTTAAAGAAATTACTTTAGGACTTGGAATACTTGTCAGGAAGAACTCGTAAACTTACTTGCTATTTTATTATGAAAAGAAGAAAGAAATGATCTAAATATTGGCAACAAAGTTGAGCATCCACCAAAATGACGAGGAGAAACAAAATAACTCTTCTGTCTACCAAAATATTCTCCTAACTAAAGTACAGTAACATAGAACTTGATTCAAGAAGACTTGATTACTAATTATTCTTCAATCAACTTCATTATCATACGCAATACTCATCAAGTGAACAGATGTGAAATTGCAATCACCAAGAACTATCTGACACACTAATATATCTTCCCAAGAGGCAAGAGACAAATAAAAGTGAACAACAAATATCGAAGCATCAACCAACAGAGGCACTAAAGGAAGTTTAGGAAATACCAGGAAATCCGCAAATAATATCAGTTGCTATTTGCATTCCCGGAACCAGTTCAATCAATGTATCAACCACTTTTCTAAAATCAGCAACAGTATACTCTCGGTTCATTGCCTGAAGAGCGATATTAAAGGAAAAAGATGTCACGACGTTGTAACATCAAGGTTTAACGAGATATTCAAACTTAAAACGTCCAGATGAAGTTGAGAGAAAGAAGTGTTAGAGAAGATGAGAAGATCATCATATATAAACATATGGTCAAGCAATACTTACAGTTAAGACGGCGTCACTTCCAGACTGAACAGGAACATGAAGAAACGAATACACACATGGGTGGCACAAAACCTCAGCTATTTCTTTCAAGTGCTCTAAAATATAGGGCGGATTTGTCATTCCAATTCGGAGCATTGTGCTTCCATCTGATGGAAGTTCGGCCACTAAAGAATTTAACAGAATGGGAAGATTCACTCCAATGTCACGCCCTACGAAAGAAATAAAATAACATAAGCATATTAATTTGACATTCTTTCATAGTATATCCAAACACAACCGCAAATCTATAATTGCATTTATTTATAGCATTGTTAAGATGAGTCAAACCATTTTCCATATAGTCAAAAGTGCCAACAAAGTTTCTTCTGGTATTTATGTATTCTATCAAATTAAACCAGTTAATAGCATGCAAAAGATACCACATACCATATGCTCCAGTGTCTTCACTACTCAACCAAATCTCCTTGACTCCATCAGCCACAACAGATCTGACACGTCTTGTCTGCAACGTCAAAATTGGCAGAGTAAAGCTTCCTCATAAAACAATTTTCAATTAGACAAAGTTTTGATTCTCCACTAGTAGACTTACAAGGCTGTCAACCGTGTAGCTTCCTAAATGACCACGAGCATGCTTTGTCTTGCAATAAGTGCAAGCACCTAAACAACCAACGTTAATTGGAAGGATCTCAACAAACTTGTTTTTCCTCACCTGATAAAAAAATTGGAAGTTGCTTACAAGTGGACAAATAAATATTAGAGTTAGCAAGATAAATCCATTCAAGCACTCGAAAAGTTTGTCATATAATGAATCGTTACATGTAATATGATAATATCAATATCAATAATAGAACTAAAAATCACACCTTTGGAAGGTCAAGTGCTGGCAATGTCTTGCGAGTCAAAAGTCGCACTTCATGACCTTTTAGTGTCTCCTCAACGACCTCAACCACTCGATCAATTTGCTGGACTCCAACTATACTTACTCCTTCAAGCTCTTTCAAATCACGACTTCCTTGAGGCACACACCCAGCAACTACAAGCGGCTTTTTTGCACTTCTACTTTTAGTTATGAGTGTCTCCATGGCAGACTGACTAGGATTCTTAACTGTACAACTGCATTTAGAAAAGTAGCGTGGGTGCTATAACAAAACATAAAAATCTTTCTTGTTTAGGGGAATACGGTTAAAACAAGCATGAAAAAGCCGAAGGGAACTTACGTGTTTATTAACCACAAGTCAGCTTCATCCTGATCTTCACTCAAACTATACCCAAATGCAGAAAGCTGACCGGCCATATATTCACTATCACTCTGAAAAACCCAGTTGGAAAAATGCATCAACTCCAGCCGAAATTAAAGATTAAGAGAGTTGGCTTAATCAAAAGATCCCAAAGTATGAAAAGCAAAATATCTGGGATCTAATTAATCTATTACAAATCATTCATCAAACAAAAATTACATAGGTACCTAACCTCATACATTGTACCATGTCACGTATCATGCAATGAAATATAAAGAAAACGAAATAAGAAAGATGCCACCTTAGTACCTTACACACATTTTCTATTTAGACCAGCTAAACTCAAGCTTTAACATTTGGATTAATAATTTGGACATATACTAAACAAGAGCTATATCACTTGGTTAAAATCCAAAAACCAACCCAAAAAACAAATCATTATACATTTATAATCAGTTTTTCAAATAAAAATCCGACACTAAAATAAAAAATTCTAAATTAAATGGATAACAAAATTTACCTGATTGTGCGAACACCCAAAAGTCTTAATGTAGATTGTCTGCACCATTGAATAATACAATTCAAAATCACAAACAAAAAACCGAGTAAATCCCCCAAAAAAAAACTGAAAAATTCACAAATAATCAACTACACGCGAGTAGGTTAAGTGTTCACCTGAGTGCCTGGGATTTTCGCAGAACTATAGTTCTTCAGAGAATCTTGAAAAGCATTTTTCTTCGCTTTAGACCTCGGCTTGACACCCACCGCAGCCGCCATCGGCAGCCGGAACCCCGGCGGCGCTCCGCCGGCGGCCCCTGCTAATAAATCCTCTATGTCTTCCATTTGCTACACTTTGGTGTTCGATGCGAGATTGGATTGGACTGGAGTGGAGTGAAGTAATGTAATCGGGCATTTTAACTGGGCCTTTTTCAATTAGGCCTTAAATTGGGCTTCATCGCCAATAAGATCGTATGACCTGGGTCAAGATATTGCTAAGGGCCCAGGCTATATACCCCTCCATACTTGTTAAATATACCCCAACGATACATGCACCCCCACCCAAAAGGGATTAGATTGGATGTACCCCTAAAATATCTAATATACCATTTTACACATTTGAATTAAATTATAGATACACTTTCCAATTAAATCCCTAAACCCTAAGTGGGTGTTTGTTTTGGGATTATATAGGATGGAGAAATTCGGATGTGGAAATTTTGGATGGAGAAATTATGATAAATATTAATTATGTGTGTTTATTTAGGGATTTTGAATAGGATAGGATGTAATTTTACGTCAAATCAATTGTGTAAGAGTGGGTGATGTTGTATTATAATATTATATAATGTAACTTTATGTCAAATCAATTGTGTAAGAATGTATGATGTTGTATTATTATAATAGTATAATATATATGTATTATTAGGGGTGGATGAAATTGGATGGTGAAATCCGGATGTGAAATCTCGAACTAGAAAAGGATGGGGGACGTTCGGACGTGTGAGTTCCAAAACAAACACCCCCTAATTTTCTTCCCACTTCTTCCTCCCACGATCCAAACTGTCCAGCCCCTGCCGTCGCCGTCTCCGCCTGCCCCCAAGCTCCTCCCTCTATTTCGGATTTTTTTTTATGTAACTAGCGGTCGTGTGCGGTGCCTCCTCCTCCCTCACCAAGCGTCGACAACGACGCCTCCCTCGCCCAAGCTCCTCCCACCTCCCTCTTTTTTTCGTTTTTTTTTTTAATTTCTGTAACAAGTGGTCGAGGGCGGCGCCGCCTCCTCCCTCGCCCAAAACTCCACCCTCTTTTTTTTGTTTTTTTTTAAATCTCTGTAACTATTGGCGACGGCGCCGCCACTCCCTCGTCCAGCCGTCGCCGCGATTGAACCTTAAATGCACATGTTTTTTTTTTTTTAAATTTCGACAAAGTATGTTCGAAGAGATAAACACTGTCGTCGACAAATTGATGTTTATTTTGAAACACAGTTTTTCGAAATATTTCAATTTCAATTTTTTTTTTCTTTAGACGAAATCGTGTCGACGAGATTGTTTTTCGTCGACACATTATTGTCGACCATATGCCTTCTTGTCGACAAATCATTTGTCAAAAATATTTTTTTCCTTAGATTTCTAAGTTTTTTCTTTGAATTTTTGATTTGTTTTTGTTAATGTTTGGGTGGTGGGGCGTAGGTGGTGTTGGAGAAGGCGACAGCCGTGGGTGGGGGCGCCTGCTGCAAAAATTAGGGTTGTATTTTCAATTTTAAAGGGGGTGTATTTATCTATGAATGTTTTACTAAGGAGGCACATTGAGTATTTTACTTAACAAATGTGGAGGGGGAGTATACTTAACAAAGCTGGAGGGGTATATTACCCCCATTGCTAAGTGCATTTTAGACCACGGTTATTTACGCGGAATTTATGTGTACACCCACTAGGTTAGAATATCCACCTAATAAACTTTCCCTCTATTATCTTCCTCATTTTCTCTCTAAGCACTCACTCTGTCCACTCTCTTTAGACCGCTATAGAAGAAGTATAATATGGTGTTGAAGTTCATAGTATGCATAATTTATGTTTGTTTTTCAAATTTTGTGTATACTGTATGAAATAAACATGTGTTTGAATAAAAAAAAAAATTAATGAACATATGTGATTGACACAATGTTGTTTGAGATTGATTTTTTGAATTTGAGTAATATTTTTGATTTTTTTTAACATTGTTTATTTGTTCATAGTTTTCTTTTTGATCATTTGTTCATATATTTTTTTCGAATGTTGTTCATATTCATTATCTTCTCAAACAATTAAAGTGATAATTTACTGAATTTTTTTTTTTTGAAATATGACCAACCTTTTCCAACAAACCAAAACTGAAATGTACATTTTTTTTCAAAGTGATTAAAATAAATGCCAAAACAATTTAGGATTGGTGGTGGGAGATGAATTTTCTTTCCTCTTCTGTTGATTTCGATCATATCTCTTATTTTATCTCAAATTTTATTACTTTGAGAATCATTTGTGACTTCGCCGTTGAACATGTGGCGTGCATTAACGTAATAAATATATGAAGATGAAGTGGATCGGAGCCCTGAATTATATATATATATATATATATATATATATATAAAAGTGTCTTTGTCTTTGTTATTTTTTTTTTTGCAAGTACAACCAATAGTAGGTAGCCCTACCACAAAGTCTAATGGGTCAAAGTATTGTATAAGACGTGCATATGGATGGATGTATATAATATGGGCGCGGAAGGCACCCAGATTTACTATGAGTACACCTACGCGATGAGAACACACACAAAACGAATGAGGACATCCACGTTGAAAACCCAAAATTACCCTCTATTCAATTAAAACCTTCCTCTCTCTTTCTCAACAATTCAGACACCCACAAATCCTTGCGCTGCTTCGCTGGCACGGCGACACCCACTCCGTCAACGCCGCTCGACGTCGCGCCGCCCTCCCGTCGGGCTGCCTTCCACAACAACCATCTCCACCGCCCCTCCCGTCGCGCCTGCAACCATCAACACCGCCCCTCGTTCGCGGCCGCTCTCCCTCCTCCCCACAGTCGCGACCGCCGCTCTCCCTCCTCCCCACAGTCGCGGCCGCCGCCATCCCTCCTCCCCACAGACGCGGCCGCCGCCCACCCCCTCCTCCCCTTCGCCGCGGCTGTAGTGCTCCTCCCCTCGCCGCCACCGCCGCCGCTAACAAGTAAGTTTAGGATTAGAAAAATTAGGGTTTCTAGAAGAAAAAAAATTAGTATTTTTTTTTTAAGTTTGTGAATTATTTTCGAACATAGTGCGTTTGTTTTGGAAAAAATTTCGAACAAGATGTTCGATTTTTTTTTTCGGACAAATTTAAGTTGTTTTGAAATTTTTTTCGAACATATTGTATTTGTTTTGGAAACAATTTCGAACAGCTTCAGTTTGTTTTGGAAAAAATTTCGAACAAGATGTTCGATCTTTTTTTTCGAACAAATTTGAGTTGTTTTGGAATTTTTTTCGAACATATTGAGTTTATTTTGGAAAAAATTTCGAACATGTTGAGTTTGTTTTGGAAAAAATTTCGAACATGTTTGTTTTGGAAATTTTTTCGAACAGTTGGTCTTTTGGATTAATTTTTGCTGCAATTTTGGAGTTTTTTTTGTTGAATGATGGTGGTGGTGGTGGTGGTGGAGGAGAGGTGGTGGTGAAATAGAATGGGTGGGTGTACTCATCTTCGTTTTTTTCATACATTTTACCCTAGGGGTATATGGGACATTTCACATGTTCTAAAAGATTAAAAAAATGTTTGGTGGATGTACTCATAGGAAATCCGGGTGCATTTAGCCGCACCCATATAATATATGCATTAGTTAGATTTTCTTGATGCATTAATCTCTATATATGTATTATAGTAAAATCGTGCTAAAAGAGTAAATTATAAACTTTTTTGTTCAAACTTATTGAGATTTATGATGGTTCCTGACATGGGGTATGAGACGAGTGATTTAGAGTACTTTATGTGCTTTAAGTGTTGGAAAATAAATAACTCTTCAAAACAACTAGCCTGCTGATTCACTAGGGGTCTAGGACTAGCTTATCAGCTGATTTATTATCTATTAGAGTTAAGTGCGAAAATTGATGTGCCCATAATTATACTCGTCTTTTAGTGAAAAACATTTGTAAATAATTTCATGCACGATCAACTAACTTGATGTCGGCTAATACAAATGACTTGTTAAAATGGACCGAATTCTTGACTTCGGTATCAGATTTTTTTCCATAATATATTTTCGGACTCAGAACGACGAGCCTGTCAAGAGTCGTTGCTTCGCCATGGCTAGCGAGTAAATAAGATGGTATCAACTGATTTGGTATTAGCTGATACAAAACATTATTTAAAACTATGTTATGCAATATGTAAACATTCATGTTAAAACAGTAAATAACACAATGATTTATAGTAGTTCGGACCCAGTCCTTCTCCACTCTCATAGCCCAGATGTGATATTAATCCCTTCCAAAGGGCTTGTATTCTACATGCCAAGAATAACATGTTTTGCTACTTTATAGTCTCAAGAGAAGACTTTAGATCCGTTGGTATCCCTAGATGCACTCGATTGTACTCGATCCCACTAGTCATTGTGATGGGTTAGGACTCTTAGAATGAATCACACAAATTTAGCTTCTAAGGGTTTAGGATAGAAGGTGGGTTTAGTGTATATGAATTAGGTGAAAATTTCTCTTACAATCTGATTTAGCCTCGAGTTAGGATTGAAAAATTCTCTCTAAACTTTGAATATGTATTTGACTATACTGGCTTAAGAGATATGAGTTCACTCACTGTTTGGAAGATGATGCTTGTTGAATCTTCATGAATGATTACTTGAGTTGTTCTTGATTGATGAACATTTAAGCTTCTTGCTCGACCTTTGCATCCCTTTATTCATATATGAGATATGAATAAGAACTCATATACATATATATTGATGATCTTAAATGTTACCGTTGGATGATAGTAATCAAATCTTCACTATTTCGGGAATCACAATCTTCTTGATTGATACACTTAAAAATATTACCGTCGTCACGCAATATTTAATGTATCATTGATTTTCCATTCTTGAGCACCGTGTCATGTCAGATCTTTGATGTTCGTCGTTGTCTTCCTATTGGTCTACGTCAGCTCTGATTTGACATTTGTTATATAGATATAAATGACCTTTGCCTCAACTGATTAAGGGTTCAGCTCATCTAGACTTAACACTTATGCATCAGATTGCTTTCCCAACTGTATGAACCTTGGTTGTTTAGTAACCAGCTCTGGTCCTCAGTTGTGTTTGGTACTCAACTGTTTGATACCCAGTTGATTAGACCTCAGTTGATCATACTCAGTTGATCAGTCGAGTTCTCCCTCGACTGATTCCGCCTCTTCTAGTCTTCATCTTCTCTCCTCTTCTTGAGCATTAGTGTGTCTCTCCACAACATCAACTGGATTCCCCCTCAGCTGATGCTACAAGAAGCCATTCTATTACAAGGTAAATAATGAAGTTGTCTATATAATACAACTTATCTTATTACAAGTGATTTGACTTATCAAAATAAAAACATAAGGGATATCAGCTGTCTGAATATCCCAATAATCTATTATTTAATTAAAAAGACAATCAACTTAAATATGTCTGATATTTTTTTCTCATAGATCATGAATAATTAGTAACCACGTCTATTTTTTTTTAATAAAACAATTATGTCAAAGTTTTCGTTTTTTGAAATGAATAGGATCAATATCAAACCTTATTCCATAATAATTACACGAGGTTCCTTTTAACGAAAGTATTTCAAAAGGGCTTAGTTGATTCATGATTTATGTTTCATCTTTCATTTCATTTTAGTTTGTTTCAAGAAATCAATCAATTTTGAATTTTTTTCTCTTTCTCGTGATTCTTTTTCGATCGAGATGTATAGATCTTGTTAATGGATTAACGAAAATGTATAAAAACTCGATTTATCTTTGTCATTTTATGAGTCTCTTCCTTTTTGTATATGCTACCCCCACTCCATTTGCCAACGTCCATTAATTCAGAAATGAATTTGAAAGTCATATTTCTATTCAGACATTTTCGAGATGTCGCTAATAACCAACGAATAACGCATGATTTTCATTGTGTAGATCCTATTTTAATGGAAACTTGATGATTCGATCTACCTACATATCTTGCTTTTACTACTATATTGTAAGACTTACTCCACATATTGCTTGACGTAAATAAGTAGTGAAGTTTTTATCTTTTATTAATTTGTTTCATGGCTGGATAAATAATTTGATAAACCAATGTTTATTTTTTCGTGTTTCATAATACAGTTGACCAACATTACAAATGATCCTAGTGTAATCACATATAAGAAATTTAGATGACAATATTAGATCCACAAACGAATTATTCTTTCGAAAATTTAGGCCATGTTAACTCGGCTTTCCCGATACATACACTACTCCCAAAAAAGAGAATTTATAAATGTACTCTCCCCAAATTATCTAAACCGCCATTTCTCTCAATAACTCTCCCTTATAAATATACTCCACCCACAATAACTCTAATTTTGATCTTCTTCCCTCCCTCCTCCTACCCCGTCGCCCCAGCCCCGCTAGGCCGCTGCCCCTTCCTCCTCCCTTTTCCTTTTTTTTTTCCTGTTGTGGCTGTGTCCAGTCCGTCGTGCCCAGACCGCCTCTTTTGCAAAAAAAAAAAAAAAAAAAAACCTTCGACCGCCTATCTCCTTCGCCCTGCCCCATCGTGCCTCCCGCCACCCCCACGCCATGCTGCCCACCTCTCATTTGATGGTTGGCATCTACCAAAATCCACCCATTCCTCTTCTCGCAAGCAAGGTTTTTTTTCGATAAATAATAGTCGGAAATTTACACTGTTGTTGACTTTTCGACCAACTGTTGTCGAAAATGTTTATTTTTTTCGATAAACTAGTGTCAATTTTTTTTTCCTGTGGTTGGTGGTGGCGGCTGCAATTAATTAGGTTTAGGTTTAAATGTTTGAGGTGTATTTATTAAGCCTATTTCACTTAAAGAGTAATTTAGGTATTTGATATGATTATTAAATTAATAAATGTGAGAGGAGATTATATTTAACATACCTAGAGGGGTATATAACCCACGCCATAATTGTGGGCCCAATTACGATAGCCTATTATTCGTTGGGCCAAGTTATGCACACCCCGTTTTTAATTAATACACAAACTAGATCTATTTATCTACTATAGAATTAGTGTACGCACCTCCAATTCCACTCTTCTTCATCAAATAAACACTAATTTTATGTTTTTCTCTCTTTCTCCCTCTTTGTTGTTTCTCAACTCTTCATTCTTCAATTGTGCTGCCACCAACCACACCCAAGCTTTGCCTCCAACCCAACGTCGCTGCAAACACGCTTCGTCTTGTCCCCAACGTCCACGTTGAACCTACATCTGATAACTATCAAATTGTCATTCATGTTGATAATTAATGAGATTTTGGTTCCGTTTGCGCCAACAATTAATGAGATTTCGGTTGATGTTGAGATACAATGCTTGGATTTGAGAAAAAAGAAAAAGGTATGATGTTTTTCTATTTTCGTCGAACTCACCCCTCTCCCTCGTTCATGTAAAGAACTAAATTTACAACAATTTTAAGGAATAAATTTCCAGATCTAATCAATTGTTAATGTTGCATTTTTATAAACATTTTTCAGATCTGAAACATTTTTGCTAAAATTTAAGTTTTTTTTTTTCCAAAAATTGTGATTTTCTTATGACATTTTACAATTTTCAATTTTTTTTGTTGTAATTACGATTTTTTTTATTTGTGATTTTCTAAAATTATTTATTCTGAATTTGTGGCTATATTCGAAAATTTAGTTATTTTTAGTTTAAAATAGTCGGAAAAAAAAAATTCTTCAGAGCTGGTTCTTGGATTATAGATGCTACATTGTTTTTCTTCAATCTTGGATGTTCTTGTTTCAATCTAATATTTTTTAGAACTAGTTTATTTTTCCCCATTTTTTCAGAGAAATGGGGGTTGAGGTGGTGATGGTGGGGAGGGGCGACGACTATAGATTGGTCCATTGGAGTTGGAGGGGAGGGAAGGTGCCCCACTGAGAGTATATTTCACTTAGGGCATGTTTGTTTTGGGATTTTGAGCATTTTGAAATCCGGATTTTAAAATCTAGTGGATTTCAAAATCCTAATGTTTTTTATGTTTTGTGTTTGTTTTGGGATTTATGTAGGGTAGGATTTAACTTTATAATATATGATTATAGGTTTTATAGGTATTTATATAGGGTTTGTAGGTATTTATAGAGTTGACTTTTATATGGTTATAGGGTGGGATTTTGAAATCCTGAATCAAAATCCCAAACTGTAACGGGGGTGGAGTTTCGAAATCCCAAATCCGGATTTCCCATCCCAAAACAAACATGCCCTTAGGTATTTGATATGATTATTAAATTAATAAATGTGAGAGGGGAGTATATCTAACATACCTAGAGGGGTATATAACCTACGCCATAATTGTGGGCCCAATTACGGTAGCCTATTATTCGTTGGCCCAAGTTATTCACTCCCCATTTTTAATTAATTCACCAACTAGATTTATTTACCCACTATAGAATTAGTGCACCAACCTCCAATACCACACCTCTTTCATCAAATAAACCCTAATTTTATGTTTTTCTCTCTTTCTCCCTCTTTGTTGTTTCTACTCTTCATTCTTCAATTGCCACCAACCACATCCAAGCTTTGCCTCCGACCCAACGTGGCTGCAAACACTCTTCTTCTCGTCCCCAACGTCCACGTTGAACCTGCATCTGATAACTATCAAATTGTCATTCATGTTGATAATTAAATAGATCTTGGTTCCGTTTGCGCCAACAATTAATGACATTTCAGTTGATGTTGCGATACGATGCTTGAGTTTGAGAAAAAGAAAAAGGTACGATGTTTTTTCTATTTTCGTCGAACTCACCCCTCTCTCCCTCGTTCATGTAAAGATTGTAAGGAACTAAATTTACAACAGTTTTAAGGAATAAATTTCCAGATCAAATCAATTGTTCATGTTGCATTTTTTTTTTAACATTTTCCAGATCTGAAACTTTTTTGCCAAAATTTTAGGTTTTTTTTTCCAAAAATTGTTATTTTCTTCTGACATTTTACAATTTTCAATTTTTTTTGTTTGAAATTACGATTTTTTTTAATTTGTGATTTTTTAAAATTATTTATCTTGAATTTGTGGCTATATTCAAAAATTTAGTTATTTTTCGTTTAAAATAGTCGGAAAAATACTATTCTTTAGAGCTGGTTCTTGGATTGTAGATGCTACATTTTTTTTCTTCAATCTTGGGTGTTTTTGTTTCAATATAATATTTTTTAGAACTAGTTTATTTTTTCCTCTTTTTAAGAGAAATGGGGGTTGAAGTGGTGCTGGTGGGGAGGGACGACGACTATAGATTGGTCCATTGGAGGGGAGGGAAGGTGCCACACCAGGAGTGTATTTATTAAGTATATTTCACTTAAAGGGCAATTTAGGTATTTAATATGATTATCACCCCTATATACTAATAGGAAGTTTAATATTGCCACGTGTCATCATATGATTAAATGTGATGATGTGTCGCATGAAGATTAAATTGATTTTTTTAAAATTTAATGTGTAATTAAACTATTGGTTAATGCATATGTCATTGATATTAAAATGGAAAGTCTTATCTAAATTAAAATTAAAATCAATTAATATGTTATTTTGATTAAGTTCTCTTTTATGTTCTTTTGTCTAAAAATATATCTATACATTTTATAGAATATATCAATTTAATTAATTAATAAGATAAATTCATTTGTATATAATTTTATCAGTAATTGAATATATATATATATATATATATATATTATACCTAAAAAAATTATTCAAAAATAAAAAATTATATAATAAAAATTTAAATTATGAAAAGTAAATTTACCTATGAAATTTTATAAGTGTATTTTTAAAATATTAGTTATACTATTTTGAATATTACTCCGTAATTTTTATCAATATACCGCGTAATACGCGGAGAGTCATCTAGTTAAATTAATAAATGTGAGAGGGGAGTATATCTAACATACCTAGATGAGTATATAACCCACGCCATAATTGTGGGCCCAATTACGATAGCCTATTATTTGTTGGGCCAAGTACTTATTCACACCCCGTTTTTTAACTAATACACAAACTAGATATATTTATCTACTATAGAATTAGCGTACCAACCTCCAATTCCACCCTTCCTCATCAAATAACCCCTAATTTTATGTTTTTCTCTCTTTCTCCCTCTTTGTTGTTTCTCAATTCTTCATTCTTCAATTGTGCTGCCACCAACCACACCCAAGCTTTGCCTCCGACCCAACGTCGCTGCAAACACGCTTCGTCTTGTCCCCAACGTCCACGTTGAACCTGCATCTGATAACTATCAAATTGTCATTCATATTGATAATTAATGAGATTTTGGTTCC
Organism: Galeopsis tetrahit; assembly: GCA_963675135.1. Classification (NCBI taxonomy): domain Eukaryota; kingdom Viridiplantae; phylum Streptophyta; class Magnoliopsida; order Lamiales; family Lamiaceae; genus Galeopsis; species Galeopsis tetrahit. Next base: position 12,180,794 of record OY776133.1, read on the forward strand.
GTTTGCGCCAACAATTAATGAGATTTCAGTTGATGTTGAGATACAATGCTTGGATTTGAGAAAAAGAAAAAGGTACGATGTTTTTCTATTTTCGTCGAACTCAACCCCTCTCCCTCGTTTATGTAAAGACTGTAAAGAACTAAATTTACAACAATTTTAAGGAACAAATTTCCAGATCTAATCAATTGTTAATGTTGCATTTTTATAAACATTTTTCAGATCTGAAACATTTTTGCCAAAATTTTAGGTTTTTTTTCGAAAAATTGTGATTTTCTTATGACATTTTACAATTTTCAATTTTTTTGTTGTAATTACGATTTTTTTTTATTTGTGATTTTCTAAAATTATTTATTCTGAATTTGTGGCTATATTCGAAAATTTAGTTATTTTTAGTTTAAAATAGTCGAAAAAAAAAATTCTTCAGAGCTGGTTCTTGGATTGTAGATGCTACATTGTTTTTCTTCAATCTTGGATGTTCTTGTTTCAATCTAATATTTTTTAGAACTAGTTTATTTTTCCCCATTTTTTCAGAGAAATGGGGGTTGAGGTGGTGATGGTGGGGAGGGGCGACGGCTATAGATTGGTCCATTGGAGTTGGAGGGGAGGGAAGGTGCCCCACTGAGAGTATATTTCACTTAGGTATTTGATATGATTATTAAATTAATAAATGTGAGAGGGGAGTATATGTAACATACCTAGAGGGGTATATAACCTACGCCATAATTGTGGGCTCAATTACGGTAGCCTATTATTCGTTGGCCCAAGTTATTCACGCCCCATTTTTAATTAATTCACCAACTAGATCTATTTACCCACTATAGAATTAGTGCACCCACCTCCAATACCACACCTCTTTCATCAAATAAACCCTAATTTTATGTTTTTCTCTCTTTCTCCCTCTTTGTTGTTTCTAAACTCTTCATTCTTCAATTGCCACCAACCACACCCAAGCTTTGCCTCCGACCCAACGTGGCTGCAAACACTCTTCTTCTCGTCCCCAACGTCCACGTTGAACCTGCATCTGATAACCATCAAATTGTCATTCACGTTGATAATTAAATAGATTTTGGTTCCGTTTGCGCCAACAATTAATGAGATTTCGGTTGATGTTGCGATACGATGCTTGGGTTTGAGAAAAAGAAAAAGGTACGATGTTTTTCTATTTTCATCGAACTCACCCCTCTCTCCCTCGTTCATGTAAAGATTGTAAGGAACTAAATTTACAACAATTTTAATGAATAATTTCCAGATCTAATCAATTGTTCATGTTGCATTTTTATAAACATTTTCCAGATCTGAAATTTTTTTGCCAAAATTTTAGGTTTTTTTTCCAAAAATTGTGATTTTCTTCTGACATTTTACAAATTTCAATTTTTTTTTTGTCTAAAATTACGTTTTTTTTTAATTTGTGATTTTTTAAAATTATTTATCCTGAATTTGTGGCTATATTAGAAACTTTAGTTACTTTTCGTTTAAAATAGTCGGAAAAATACTATTTTTCAGAGCTGGTTCTTGGATTGTAGATGCTAAATTGTTTTTCTTCAATCTTGGGTGTTTTTGTTTCAATCTAATATTTTTTAGAACTAGTGTATTTTTTCCTCCTTTTTCAGAGAAATGGGGGTTGAGGTGGTGCTGGTGGGGAGGGGCGACGGATATAGATTGGTCCATTGGAGGGAAGGGATGGCGCTCCACCGGGAGTGTATTTATTAAGTATATTTCACTTAAAGGGCAATTTAGGTATTTAATATCATTATTAAATTAATAAATGTGAGAGAGGAGTATATCTAACATACCTAGAGCGGTATAAAACCTACGCCATAATTGTGGGCCAAATTACGGTAGCCTATTATTCGTTGGCCAAAGTTATTCACACCCCATTTTTTATTAATACACCAACTAGATCTATTTACCCACTATAGAATTAGTGTACCACCTCAAATACCACACCTCTTTCATCAAATAAACCTAATTTTATGTTTTTATCTCTTTCTCCCTCTTTGTTGTTTCTCAACTCTTCATTCTTCAATTGCCACCAACCACACCCAAGCTTTGCCTCCGACCCAATATCGCTGCCAACACGCTTCGTCTCGTCCCCAGCGTCCACGTTGAACCTGTTTCAGATAACTATCGAATTGTCATTCATGTTGATAATTAATGAGATTTTGGTTCCGTTTGCGCCAACAATTAATGAGATTTCAGTTGATGTTGAGATACGATGCTTGGATTTGAGATAAAGAAAAAATGTACGATATTTTTCTATTTTCGTCGAACTCACCCCTCTCTCCCTCGTTCATGTAAAGATTGTAAGGAACTACATTTACAACAATTCTAAGGAATAAATTTTCAGTTCTAATCAATTGTTCATGTTGCATTTTTTGAAACATTTTTCAGATCTAAAACTTTTTTCTAATTTTTTTGTCAAAATTTTAGGTTTTTTTTTCCCCAAAATTGTGATTTTCTTCTGACATTTTACAATATTCAAATATTTTTTGTCTGAAATTACAATTTTTTTTTATTTGTGATTTTTTAAAATTATTTATCCTGAATCTGTGGCTATATTCGAAAATTTAGTTATTTTTCATTTAAAATAGTCGGAAAAATACCATTCTTCAAACCTGGTTCTTGGATTGTAGATGTTACATTGTTTTTCTTTAATCTCGGGTGTTTTTGTTTCAATCTAATTTCTTTTTAGAACTAGTTTATCTTTTTCCTTTTTTTTTTTTAGAGAAAGGGGGGGTTGAGGTGGTGCCGGTGGGGAGGGGCGACGACTATAGATTGGTCCATTGGAGGGGAGGAAAGGTGTACAAATCAGGATTTTAATTTTAAGGGTATTATAGTCTTTTTATGTGTAATATTTTTGTTTAAATTTTTGTAGGTGTAATTGGTAATTACCAGGGTGCATCTGTGTCGATCAATAATTGAGGGCCCAATTATGGTAACGTATGGAGTTTTTTTTAAATCTGGCCCGTGTTGAAAATCTGGCCCTTTTTGTTTTTTTTATGCGACTCTTAAAGGAATTTTCGTGCAATTAAAAAAAAAACTATTCTTCAAAATATAAATTAAAATTATAAATAAAGTAATGACTCAACTCTCAAGTAACACATTATGTGCCTTGATTTATTTATTTATGTTTTCTAGAAGCAAAATAAAATAGGCTGCTGTGATTTTCTCTAGGGACAAAAACTTGTATATGCATTGCAATTTGTTTTTTTTAATAGTATTTATTTAATACTTTCGATAAATTATCAGTTAATTTTAGTGAACAATATTAACTTTACAGACTCTTCCTCCAAATAAAGAAAATTTTAAAACCGTGAATTTTAGCCCACTGTAATGAAAACCGTGTGCGTCTTTAGTAGAAATCCATTTTTGGATAGAGGCTACGTAATTAAATAAAAAAGTTCTAAAACATTCCCTTGGACAAAAAAAGAAAAGAAAATTAAAGACAGATAAATAGTGATTAACTACTCTATTATCTCTATTTTGGTCCAATTCCTTGAATTCAAATCTATCCATTATTATCCCCATAAAAGCGAAACCAATCCATTTGGAAAGTGCAATAGAGACACTTCCAAAAAATTCAAACGTTGACTACTATATTCAACTTGTTTCCATTTTGTTGTCTATTAGTATATTACTTATTTGAATTTCTATGAATTTTACCTTAATTAACTTTACAAATTAGCTATATTTAATATATTTTGCCTATTCAATGACATTTTGATAATAAAGCCTTTAATATTGTAGCATGAATGAACTAACAATAAACACACCAAACAACATTAATAACGTTATTTAATTAATTCACACGCTCAACATATAAACATAATTACATTACCATTAGATATTTAGAATTTTTATCGTCTTTTTGACCTAATAGTAATACTTTTTTTTTTTTTTTTTTGCACTTAAAAACAATAAAACTCAATTATTATCCAAAAGCCTAAAGTGTGTGTGTTTAATTTCACATTAATTATTATATTATCTATATCATATATTGTGTTTAATTAATTTCCAAAATTGCTCCTCAATTGCAGTCCACTAGAGCTGGACCAGCCTGGTCATGCTGATTGTATGTATGACTGCCTAATTCAAAATAGTCTATCTGCATTGAATAATATTTGCAATATTTGAATTTAAAATAAAATATGGTATGCAAGATCACAACAAAATTAAGTGAATTCATCTCTTTTAATTATTTTAAACAATTTATGTAATTTGCATTTATGAAGTTTTATTGACCCACTTGTAAAAGTTAAAGTAATTATTTTTTTACATTTAATTATTTTAAAAAGTAATTATATTTTTTTTTATCTTTTTAAAAATAATAAATATATTAAAAAATATAAAAATTAACTACAAATATTTTTTTATTGTTTTTAAATCATCAACCAAATTTCCTATTAAATTATACCATGATATAATATTTTTATATATTTATACATTTCGGTGTATCAAACGGCCCAACCCACCAATAACAGGAAATTTCGCACCCAACAAAGCCCAAAAAGTGCTCGACCAATGACCGAGGAGTGAGCATCGAACAGTTCAATCAAATCGAACTATGTAATTAATCGAACTAGTATCTTAAATAATCCGGTCACCAAATTATACCCGATCGAACCGGTTCACGACTTGTCTCACCCATTCATTTTATTTTATTTAAGCTTGCATTATTTAATAAGACTAGGAAACAAGTCAATCCGGCAAACTCCATTTTTAAATACTACCACATCATGATGTGAGAGATAATATGTCCAAGAATAATATTTCCTTTCTATTATCCCCACACCTTAATATATTTGTTGTTGATGTTGTCACTTTAAATTCATATATTCTTTGTTGAAAATTCTCTGAATAAAATGAGGACTTTATCATTATTTTTGATAAAAATGACTAGCACGTTAAATTGTGATTAAATAAATATTAATTAAAAAAAAAGCATAGAAAAATTAATTAAATAATGTAAATAAGTAATTAGAGTCCTTAGAAGAAAGCCAACTCACCCGTTTAAAGTGTACCTACCTACCAAATCCAACCCCATCCATCTTTAACCACCTGTCTTTTTCACCAACTTGGTCAATTGCCCCTGCCCCCCATCTGTTTGTTAAAAAGCCTAAACTAATTTCTCTCCCCTATTCTTCACATTCAAGTCTTGTCACCCACCCCCGCCCTACCCCTCACCCACCCCCACCCTACAATATATATATAACCCCAACAATCCATCAAAAACTCATTACAACAAAAACAAACAAGATTAATAGCAGTAGTCATGCGTAGTCCTTGCTGTGAAAAATCTCACACCAACAAAGGTGCTTGGACTAAAGAAGAAGACCAACTCCTCATCAATCACATCAATCTTCATGGTGAAGGCAATTGGCGTTCCCTCCCTAGGGCTGCTGGTACATCCCCCTTTCTTTTTAGCCCTTTGTTCGTTTTTTAAGTCTCAATATCCGGCCTAAGGATCGATCCGTTTATGTTTTTTTGCAGGATTACCCCGTTGTGGGAAAAGCTGCAGATTGAGGTGGATTAACTATCTGAGGCCGAATCTGAAAAGGGGCAATTTTACTGCAGCGGAAGATGAGATCATTATCCGCCTTCACACCTTTCTTGGAAACAAGTATGTGATTGTGATTGTAATGTAATTCTGTTTATTTTCGAGATTTTTTTAAAAAGCGTGTTTATTAATTAGAAATCGTGTTTTCCAGATGGTCTTTGATTGCAGGGAGATTGCCGGGAAGAACCGACAATGAAATCAAGAATTACTGGAACACACACATCAAACGCAAGCTTATCAACAGCGGAATCGACCCAAAAACCCACCGCCCAATCAACCCCCCCGCCGCCGCCGCCGATCCTAAGGAAGAAATCATTCCCCTGAATGACCCCACCAAAGTGCTGTCTCTGTCCACGACAGACAATTCGTCTTCCGTCACGACGGAGGAGTATCACCCTCCGCCGCCGCCGCCGCAGGAGGAGGAAGAATTGGATTTAGAGCTCTCACTTGGGCTGCCGTCTCAATCTAAGTATGGAAAAAGTGCTTCTTTCAACTCTGCGTCATCATCGGCGGCGCCACCACCCATGTGCATGTGCCGGCCGTTTATGAATCAGTGGTGCAGTAATTGCCAATATCGCAGTGGTTTATTCAGATTTTAGAGATTAATTGTTAGGTTTATTTCATGTTGCAAGTTTAGATATTAATTGAGAATTAAAGTTTATTAATTGTCTTCAAAATCTTCTTCTTAATTTTGTTTTCCCCTTACACATTTTTGTAAGAAATTAAACAATTATTAATGGAAAGCAAGATTGTATTCGAATTTACGTTTTGCATCATGAATTCATTACTCTCACATAAAATAATTATGTTAATTTTTTTTGGCTTATTAGTATATAATTTGTTACAAACCATCGACCAATTCGGCTTATTCCCCAATTCATTAGTTAACTTATCAAATCACATTTAGTCGCAAATACATTATAATAATTTTATGTAAAAAAACAAAATGTGGTTGATATCAACACAAAAATGTTGAGTTTAAAGTTTCTCTCATTCTTATATTTTACCTAAAAAGATATACTCCGTACAATTCATGCTTATTGATAGTATGAATGAAAGTATAATGCAAGATTATATCATAATTAAGCGATACGAGGTCGTTATAAATTAATTACAACTAACTTCGAGATTTCCGTCGAAAAGTCGGTACCTGACACGTCTTTTATGATACTTCATATATACGATGTTTTTAGATCTGATACGTCTTCCTTTATGCTACCTACTTCACGTATATAACGTTTCTAGATCTAACACACTTCATTTATTGCTTTATAAAAATAATGTTTTCTAAATCTAACACTGTATGTTGTCGTTTCAAGGACACGTGTTTCTAGATATGACACGTCTCCGTCGTCGATATGTAGATGCAATAAATCTTAATACATCTGGACCCACCTAATCGATTTATATTGTTAATATAGCTGGTATTCAATTTCTAGTATTCTTTTTCATAAAATATAGAAACTTCTTACCCAAACACAGTGTTTTTAGCTATAACATGCTTTCTTTGCTGCTTCAAGGACACTTTTTTTTTTTTAAAAGATATAACACTTCTTCATTACTGTTTCACAAACCCAATTAATCTTAACATGTCTGAACAATTTAATCAAATTGTTATAATTTTCAATTCCTAGCATTGTTTTTATAAATTAACATATAGTGAATCTAACCGTAACACAATGATTTTAGATTTAACACGTTTTTTTTTACCACTTCAAGCAACATAATATTTCTAAATATCACATGTTTCAATTCTCTCTTCGCAAGTACAATGAATCTTAACACGTTTAAACTCTCTAGATCCATTTAAATTGTTACTAAATGGAGCAATTTTTAAGTTTTAGCATATGTTATTATAAAAAGATAAATAAACAGGATTTAAAAAAAAAAAAGACTATACTAATATAATTATAAAAAAACATATTTATCATAAATAAAATTAGTTTTTACTTTATATAATCATATATCATTCAAAAATTCATTTTACAAAATTTAGATCTATTTCGCAACTCATTAGGTTAGATTTAAACACACCTCAATTAAAATAAGTTTACTCATTAGGGTTAGATTTAAACACACCTCAATTAAAATAAGTTTACTCATTAGGGTTAGATTTAAACACACCTCAATTAAAATAAGTTTATTTTTTGACTGTGTTCTTTACTTATAGAAAAAAAATATTAATTCTCAGTTACTCAACATTTATGTTAATACTCCACCAAATAACATTTGCAATTAACATTTTTTTTTTCTCTTTCAAATAAATATACTCCATTATATTAAAAGGATAGACTTTTCTCTTCTAACACGTACAGATGTACAATTGTACAAATGATGATATTCATTTCTATATCGTATGATTAGGTTAATCACATGGCTTATGTTGCGTGGTCGGTTCTAGTACATATATAAAATATCAGTATGATGCTTTTATTCTTTTGCATTTCAATCCACTTTTCACGATTATTTACACGTTTGTTTTATTTTTCCGTTTTACAATTATTTACATTACATATAATTAAAAAAAAAAAATTCATAAATTCCACCTTCACAATATTCACGTATTTATACAAAATGTTATTATAAATTCAATAAATTTCATCTATTTGTGGTGCAAGCATTGAAACGGATAAAATATTCTATTGATGTACTATAATTTACTCCTATATTATTATCATTACACTCATACGCTTGATTATTAATAAAATAAAACACCAAAGTTTAAACACAGTACATAGTAAAAAATTGCGTGTAAAAGAGACTTGATTGTAAGCATTACATAATCCTTGTACATGTGGAATCATTTTTCTTTTTCTTTTTTAAATTTAATTTTTACCTACTCTATCAACTCAAACACAACGAGAATGCACACACAATGTGATATCAATGTTTATATATTCTAGGTTCTAAAAAATATTTATATATTCTAACTGCCAACAAAATATATTAATTAATAAAAGTCAATGAGAGAACATTCAAATAGAGCTAGAACTAGAAACAGAGACGAATAATAAATCCTAAATTAGGTGAAGGAAAGTGGCATTTATTAATTCCGTGACCAAAACAATTACGTTTATGTTCGTTTTAAGAGAGGATAGTATTTTCACATGGCATCAACAATCGTCACTTTTAAACATTTAAAAATGTTTTATACAATAACGTGTCAGCAAATTATTTTATTTTGTTAAATATAGAGTTATTTTATTATAGTACTGAATACCGAACCAATTAATTTTATTTGGCCTGGCTTAGGTGACAAAAAATTACTAATTTCTTGTTATACCAAATCATTATACTTACGGGTTTGGGGACTTACGTGTTGGCGGATGACAAATTAAAATAGGGCGAAAAAAAAAAAAAAAACTCTATGAATCTGAACTCATGCAATTTTTTCTTCAAGTATCCCTTAGTGTTGTGCATACGAATTATCGCCGTTTTAAAATAAAATTTACTGTATTATAATTCGCATATATAATTGTGACATTAAAAAAAATAGTTCACTTGAATACTTATGAATGGATTCACAAGTATCACTTATTGAAAATTAAAATCATGCACATATCTTATTGTCATCCCAAGTCCTAGCTTTTTTTTTTTACTATGAACCCCATATAAAATACAATCAGTTTTAAACTTTTAATTAATAATTGTGAAAAAGTAATTATATTATTCAAATTTGACACAAATATCCTTATGATAAAACAATTTTACTACACAATAAATATTAATTACTGTAATAAATAACTCTTACATTAAAATAAATGCGTGCCAGAGGAACACACACGTATGAGACGGAGCTAGGGAGTATATATTATTATGATTCACATATTTATAAAGTCCTACCCAGTCATATTTTAGGTTATATAACTCAAATGCTAAAGTAAAATTCGTTTCATTATGAATGTTATGCAAAACTCCCTTCAAATCATTTTATTAATATGGTGATGGTGAGATAGGACTAAATTAAAGACGAAATACTATTTAGTTTTCAAAAAAAAAAAAAAGACGAAATACTATTTTAAATATAAAATTTAAAATTTTCGTCAAGTAATCAAAAAACTCAAATGACTGCTAAATAAACACTGTATATACTAAATTAGAACATACAACTAAATAAATTATCCATACCCAAATTATGAAATGTCAGTAATTAACTTTTATAAAAGGATTAAAAGAACATAGTCAAAATCAAAGGAACAATAGGACTGACTGATTCTCGGACAGTTATAAGCATGTATGTCTTTTATTTTTTATTGTTGAAGGGAAATAAGCACGTTTCTAGTACTATCATAGGATATGTTTGACTTGGTAACAAATTTGTGTGGAACTGTTTGCCATTCCACCTATAATTCTAATCTTGACTTTCAAAATTCTTGGATAATTGGGAGTATTAATTCAAGAAGTTTGACTTCTAACTTAAGACCTGAAAATCTTCCACAATAATTAATTGGATACTAGAACCTTTCCATTTCCATATTCAAATGATTTTTTAGCCCAATTGAACTCATATATAATCACAGTGACTTAACTCTTAAGTAAATGTATATTTAGTAGTTGAGTTATTTCACTTCGTTAGTCATATTCAAATGATACTCCACCGTTTTCATAATATTAGTCGTTTTTTATTAAGTGTCTCATTTACTGTTTGTACACTTTTTACAAAATAATAACATTAAATAAATAGTGAGATATTGTAAAAGGGAGTAGTTACAATGTGTATATATAGATATAAGATATTTGATAGATACATCAAATATATATAAGATATGCATAAATATATTTCCACAATAAATATATTTATATTAATCCTAATATTAGAAAGAAATATAAGAAAAAGAAAATGTATTTATATTAATCCTAATATTAGAAAGAAATATAAGAAAAAGAAAATGTAGAAAGATGAGCATGAAAGATAAAAGGTAGAAAGAGATAGAAAATGAAAAACTACAAATTTACCCGTTATTATTAGAAAGAGAGATGAAAAATGTGGAAAAGAATAAGAAATGAATGAAAATAAAAGAAAATGAGGATTACCTTTTATCATGAACAAAGTTGTATTAAATAAGAAATTTTAGAGATACAATAATTATATACATGGGTAATTGAGGAAAAAATATAGAAAAATAGATAAAACGATAAATATTTTAAAATAAATTTTATGTTTAATAGCAACAATTAATGTGAAACAGAGAGATTACAAAATAGGCTCAAAACACCAAGGATGATGAGGGTGATTAGTTGTTGGGCAAAGTTTTCTCTAGTACAATTGGGAGACTCTAAGTGTGTGCAAATACAATTAATTAATAAAGTGTGAGGAGATACAATTCTTAAGGGGGCAAAGACCATTGTGCCCTTAAATTTCCTTCTCTCTCTCCAATCTAATCAACCTGCAAATCACACTACCCCTTTAACTCCCATCTTCTATCTCTCATTTAATTCCTCTCCCTTTTCTCTCTCTCATTTATTTCCTCTCTCTTCACTCTCAAATTGGAGTGGACGTTCGACACCCCTCTCCATTTTCCGGCGGCCTCCAACGACGCCGGCAACACGGGTGGTGGGTTCCCGGCCTCCATCTTCCTCAGCCCGCTCCCGGCTTCGACTACTAAGGTTTGTTCGAAACCCTCCTCCCTCCACGCCGCTGCTGCTACTCTCTCACCACCGCCTCCGTTTGAAGGCCGCCGCCGCCCCTCTGTTTGAAGAAGAAAGATGTTCGTGCCTCCTCCTCCTCCGATTTTTTCCTCTGATTTTTTTCATTTTAAGTTAGTTTTTGAATTTTCTGTATTCTTTTAATTTTCTGGTTCTTATTCCTCCGATTTGCTGGGTCCTTTAAATTTTCAAATTTTTTTATGTTGAGAGGTCAGGTCCTTGATTTTTTATGTTTTTCCTTATTATATTTCTTGATAAGTTTATAATGTGAAATTTGTAAAAAAATTTGAAGCAAAAGACATGTCTTTTTGGTGTGGAAGTTTGAGATCTTTGAATTTTTTATGGTGTTAAGAGGGTTTTTTATGGCCTGAAAGCGGCCCTTCATAACGACGCCGGAGATCCACATCTCGCCCTGTTGCCGACAATTTCCCAGGCGGCGGCCGCCGCCCAGTATATTAGGCTAGTCATTGAGCCTGGTAATGGGCATGGACTAGTGTTTCCCAATTTTTCAATCACTACCCCACAACTTTCATCAATACACCCCCTCAATTACCATTTGGATATACATGTATTTTTTATCTGCATTAATTCAAATTTTACTTGAATTTTTTTTATTCATTTTTTTCAAAATTTTTTTTTATTAAATTTTAACTTTGACTTTGACTTGTCAAATCATATTTTATTAAATTTTATTAATTCAATTTCTTTATTAAGATTTTAATTAATTGTAATTATATATATTGAATTTTTCTATCAACTTAACTCAAACTTTTTTATTAAATTTTATTAATTTAATCTTCTTTATTAAGATTTTATATTCAGATTTTAATTAATAGTAATTATATATATATTGTACAACGATAAGTATATTGAACACTTACATCAATAAGTATATTGAACATTTACATAATTATTGTACATCGATAAGTATATTGAATATTTACATAATTGTTGTACATCGATAAATATATTGAACATTTTGTGTTCAAATTAAATTTATTCAATTTTTTTATTTATATTTTGACTCCAAATTTTTATTTTAAAATTATTATTCAGATTTTTTTAATTTTTTAATTCACACAATTTTTTTAAATCAGAATTTACTTGATTATTCAGAATTATTTTTCAAAAATTACGTCAAATTTTAAATTCAAATTTTTTAATTATATATTAATTAATTAGTAGTATAATATACTTTTCTATCAACTTTTCTTCAAATTTTTTTATTAAACTTTATTAATTCAATTTTCTTTTAACTGAATATCGACATACATATTAAATATTGAACACCGAATATCTATATATATTGAATATAATTAAATATTGAACATCAACATCTATATTGAATATCAACATCTATATTGAATATAGACATATATACATTAAATATTGAATATCGACAAGATTTTCAAGTAAAAAAATGTTACTCCACTTAAGTTTTTTTTTTTTTTTGTTAGACAAAAGCATTTATTGATGATATAAAGTACAAGAAAAAAGTTACAAGCTCAATAAATAAGGGGCACCCGTTTATAATGTCAAAGAAGAAAGATGCTGCCTCTTAACAAAAGAAAAGAATGAAAAACAATTTCCAAGAATGAAAAGCAAATAAGAAGAAAACAAAACAAACTGAAGTAAATAAAATGGTTTCCAGTGCTTCAAGTGAGAATCAATTATCATCAAAAATTGAAATCCATTCTTAACAGCCTAATTCCAGATTTTAGTCCAATTCCAACACTAAAAGCGAGAATACCAGGAGCGATTGCTCACATAGCTGACTTCAACAGTGCTCAAGTTAAGAATACCATTTTACAGCATTGCCCTGAATCTCTGAGTATGTGGAAATGGAATCTTTGCTGAAAAATAAAAAGCATAGTATGAAGTCTTGAAAGGATAAGTATATGCAAAAGCTAAAAGTTCAACATAGACATTTCATACTATGATTTAAGAGTAAAAGTTCCACCAACTAAATCAACAAATCATTCTAAAGTTGAAGCATGACAGATAGCTTGAGCATATCTGCTTATGTAAGTAAAGCCGTAAATTGCACAACTATATGCCAATATGCGAGGGAAGGAATGAAAAAAAAGCAACAAGAGCAAAAACCAACCTGCTACAAATTCAGAGAATAAAAAATTAACCCATGCAAAAGTAAGGATTGAGATAAAGGCTCTTCCCATCTGAATTAATACGAAAAGACCCGATTTCTTATGTGGCTTATGCCGATTTCTTCGGCGGCTCCATAAGCCACAGAAAAGAAACCAGGGCCCCCATTAAGCCACAAAAAAATAAGTGGCCTTGATTCAGGCCCTCTATCTTTAGGTGCCTCAATTAACCAGTAAAACAGTGCCCTCCCAGCTTTCTCATTCACAGTAACATACCCCGAATACTGATCAAATCCAACGTTTTGAGGCTGCCCAAGTAAATAACTAATCTAGTCTTTTATTTGATCTACATTAGATAAAGAGTAGCATATGCCCACAAAAGAATTCAACAAAAATAGACAGATTACACAAATTGTTGAATGCAATTGATACCCCATTGATCGATTTACCCAAAAGAATAAAAAGATTAAGCAAAATGACGAAATATCACCTCTGACGTTTAACCTAAACCAAAACTCAAGTGAAATCTATAATTCCCCACAAATTACCAGATCGGTTCTTTAGTATTTTGAGTTTTAAGATTTTTGGGAAGAAATTCTAAGAAAATAAAAATTTATTTTCAGTAATAATAATCATAGCAAAACAATAAGAAAAGAATTAGATCCAAAATTAAAAATAAACATTGATGGGGAATTATCTTTTTTTCTCAATTCCCACTCCAAAAATAAACAATAATCAGTAACAATTCCCACTCCAAAAATATTTCTAGCATATATAATCAAGTTGGAAAATACGGAGGATTAAATAACATATTGCAATCAATAGAACCCAAAAAATAGATGTAGAATAACATATTGCAATCAATGAATCTCAGCACAGACATCAATATAAGGAGCCAAGCTATGTCCAGATACAAATTTGTGCATTTTCCCCTGTATTTAATCATTTCACTATTTTAGACAATTCCGTTGAAATGGGCTGCAAAAGAGTTCACCATATATATTCTCAACTCAAGTTGGCATGTTGCACTATTTTCATTTTTAAAACTTTTGGAGTAGCAAATACTTAAAAAGTCTTCCTTCAATCATATGGGTCACTCCATGAAGATCACTATAAGTCTATAAATATACAATCATAACACAATTGCCTTGAACATAGAGAGGAAAATGTCTGCAAATGTGCATACCTGGGCAGTCAAACACTAAATAATCATCATCCAAGTAATTATCCAGCTCTTCAGTTAGCCATTCATCCAAATTATCCTCCATAACTTCCTCCAAATTAATGAGTTCCCTGATATCTGAAAATCAATAGAACAATAGATAAAATAGAACCCAAACAATAATCAGTAATAATCAATATAGAATAACATATTGCAATCAATAGAACCCAAACAATAATCAGTAATAATCAGTGCAAAACAATAAGAAAAGAATTAGATCCAAAGTTAAAAATAAACATTGATGGGGAATTATCTTTTTTTCTCAATTCCCACTCCAAAAATAAACCATAATCAGTAATAATTCCCACTCCAAAAATATTTCTAGCATATATAATCAAGTTGGAAAATACGGAGGATTAAATAATGGAAGAAATAGTGAAAAACTTATTTTCAAAAAACCCTAGATCTACGCCACCATCACGCGAGCGGCGTAGATCGGAGAAGACGAGCACCGGGCATTCAGGCTCTACAAGGCCCCCCCTCGAAAATTAAAAAAAGGAAGCCTAGATGATTGAGAGGCAGACCTTTCGAGTTTTCAAATATTAGTTATCAGATCTAGAGCGGAACCGACGGAGATGAAGCAACGACGGCGAGAGGCACCACTCAAAACGACCGCCATTTTTTTCGATGAGTTGCGAAAACGTTCGATGAAGGAGAGAAACTCCGGGGAGCAGCGCCCGCGCCACCTCCGCCGTCTAAAAACACCGAAGTCACACCCTCCTCTTCCTCATATTTGCGGATCTTGTGTGTGTGTGTGTGTTTTTCCAATTTCAGATCTTCTGTGTGTGTGTTTTTCCCATCGGGAAATGTGAGAAAAAGGAGAGAAACAAATAAGGAGTATTTGAAAATGAGAGAGAGAAAGAAAGAGAGATAAGATAATGCGGATGAAACGAAAATAAAAAACCTATTAACAAATAAGGGGTATAATCGACCATTCATCTGAAATTTTGTATTACCAAGTGGAATAATTTTTTTTTAAAATGTGGATGTATCAGCACACACAGTGACGGAGCCAGGAATTTTAGATTGGGGGGCCCGATTTACATTACTATAAAGACAAAATAATATTATATTTAATTCATTATAAATTTTGATTGTTCCAACTCATAATAGGTGAAACGGTGTTAAAATTATTAGACAAATGTATAACTTAAAATATATTCCCTCCATCCCGTAATGACTTGAATACGTTGATAAGTTCACTTTTTAAGAAATGTGAATTTAGTGAGGTGTATTTTTGGTGATTTAGTGAGGTATAAAAGAAATTTAATGAGGTGTTAAAAAAAAATTAGTGAAATGTAGGGAAGAATGTAGATTAAAATGAGTGACAATTTTAAAAATAAAATGATGTAGTGAGAATATTAATTTTGTAGATTATTTACATATTATGAGTGTACAAATAATTTTGAAACATCTCAAATAAAAAAAAAGTATACAAATAATTATAAAACAGAAGAAATATACATAAAAAAAAAAAAAAATTGGTGGGGGGCCCACTGCCCCCGTTGGGCCCTATGTGGCTCCGTCATTGAGCACACACCTAGAGGCAGATTTTGTACTTTGGGGTTAATAATCTCTTAGTTGTTTATGTTAATCGATTTATGAGCTAATTATATTAGAGATTCTTTAATACACAAACATATATACACAATGTGGTATTAAATATTGAAATGATTCATCGTTTAGTTATATATTTGTAAAATAGAATACACGCATGCAAGATATAATATTAATGATGAAGGAGTCTTGGGAATTACGGAATGTAAGTATTCTAGGTAACAAAGAAAATGGAGTATATCATTTAAATTAAATTAAAAAAAATAGCTACTCCCTCCATCCCTAAAAAGCTTTCATTTGATGGAACGAAGTTTAAGGAAAAAGTATAATAATTAGAGCTTTGAAGGTAATTTTGTAAACTTTTATATATAAAATAAATAACGTAATTTTGATTGAGTGTATGATGGACCCCAAAAGATATTGTATGAAGGGTAAATACGTGTATATCGTGAAAGTAACTATGGAAATTTTTCAGAGATGGAAGTAGTATAAAATAACAAATTTACGATGAATTGATGATACGTTGAAGTCATAAGTCCAAAATTATATAATAGGATAGGAGTATAGGTAATGGGATGTCATACAAACCAGATTAGTCCAAGTAACCAACTATTCTTATATTAATTGTGTATTAATTGCACACATATATATTTATATATAAAGAAAGGAACCAAAGAGCATGTGAGATGTTTGTATGGTAGGTAACTTATTCTTTTAGAATTATAAAGAAAATCAAATTAATAGATTATGGAATAGAAGATTAATTTAAAAAAAAAAAGGTTTGTTAGTTAAAAGTGGGTGGATTCATGTGCTACCACAGTATAAAATCCACCAATTGAATTTAAAGCCAGCCAAACATTGCCTGTTCAGAATGTATATTCCGAACTACCTAGATGTTATAATTCCTAACCTTTTCCCCTTCTATTTTGAATATATATATATATTTTTTTTTGGAAAGTTGAATATATTATTAATTTATGAACAAATTGTAGGCCTTTTCCTATTAAAAAATAATACTCCTCCCACCCTCGCCTCCTTCCGAGATTATTTATACGTGTGCAATAATACACAAATTTTAAAAAATGAATTTAGTAATGTATAAAGTAAAATGTAGGTCCAAAATGAGTAACAATTTTGAACATAAAATGATATTGTGAAAATATTAATTTTGATTATCAAGAGAAAATAATTTTGGGACGAACCGAAAATATGTGTATGCAAATAGTTGCCGGAGGCAGGGAGTAATATATACTACAATTTTTTTTTTGAATTTTAATGACTTTTAATTTTGTAGAGTGTTAGTACTCCGTTTCAACTTAGAGGAGAGCTCACAGCGAATAATAAAAAATAAATAAAGAAGGTATAGTCACATGGTTTCACCAAACTAATCTACTTTGCCGTGGCCTTAATTTCCCAACCATGTGCCAATTATTTTCTTGTCTTCTTTTATTTTATTATTTGAAATTTTATCCATAAAAATCTTTTCTTTTACACGTTTATTTTCTCGCTCGAGTCTTAAAAAACCCGTTTATTTGCCTTTGGAATTTAGTCAAACCTTGTGCCTTTCCTTTTTCCTTCTCGAGAGTTATTATCAGCGAATTAATGCTGGCTAAGGAAATTCAAAAGGAGGAAGGTGCATCTTCAACAATAATAATAATTCCTACCAACAATAATGGTTAGGGTTCCTGTGGACACTTCTGTATTCCCACCTTATATGAGTGTTTTCACATCACATTTGTCCAGGATCATGACTCTTGATTTTTCTACAGACGGTGCCAATTGTTAGGGTTCCTAGGATGGACCCTTCTGTATTCTTCACTTAGTATGATATTGTCCGTTTTGGACTTGCCAAATCCTCACGGCTTTGCTTTTGAGTTTCTTCAAAAGATCTCATATCAATGAAAATACTAGTTCACCATTTTATAGACCATAATCCTTCAATGTTTTTTCTAATGTGAGACTTGTTTGACCCCAATTACAATAATATTATTTCAATTAGAATGTCGGCATTGTGTAACATTTTCTATTTCCATATTTTGGTACATACATCAATCTTTCTAAAAAAATCAACACATACTAACACAACTAAAAAACTCTACCCCATAACTCAAAATTTAAAACACCAAAATAATATTTCATCTCGTATTTCATTTGAACGGATAATTATCTCCCAGAACCCAGTCTCATATTATCCCTTAGACTATCAAAGCCAACACTTGTGCTATTACCCTCACCATTGATGAATCCATTGAATCCTTCACCAAGCAAGAACTCCTCATCTTCTGCAATATCTTCTGTTTTAAGCCACGCATGTTTTTCTCTAATTCTTAATTCCTCTAGATCTTTTGCAACTTCCTTCATGTAAGGCCTATCTTCCCCTCTAACTTTTAAACAACTCTTTGCAAGAATAGCAACTTTCATTATTTCCTCCCTATTCCCCTCCCTCACAACATTATCTTCAACAACTTCGAACAACCGATCTTGTTTCATTACCGAAATGAAATAGTTAGCTAAATTCGTGTCCTCCTCTGGCCTATCGTAGCTCAATACTTTCATTCCCGTTAAAAGCTCCAAAAGTACGACTCCAAAGCTATAAACGTCGCTTTTCTCTGTCAGTTGGTTCGTTTGCATGTATTCCCGATCTAAGTATCCGAACGTCCCTTGCACTAAAGTAGTCAACCGTGATTGATCTAAAGGAACCAATCTGGAGGCTCCAAAATCGGACACTTTAGCCGTGAAGTTATGGTCTAAAAGAATGTTCGCAGACTTTACGTCTCTATGTATGATTGGAGTGGAAGCGGCAGAGTGCAGATACGCAAGCACACTAGCAGTTTCCGTTGCAATTCTTAGACGCATTTCCCATGAAAGGAAACGCGCCTTTGCCTTATCGTGTATGTGTTCGAAAAGGCTGCCATTGGCGATGCATTCGTACACTAAATGAGGCGCTTGTGTTTCCAAACAACAACCTAGAAGCTTCACAACATTCCTATGATTAATTTGGGACAAGACAGTCACCTCATTGATGAACTGCTCGATTTGGTTCGGATCAACTTCTTTCGACTTCTTGATGGCAACTATCGTGTTATCTGGTGGCAAGACACCTCTATATACAATACCATAGCCCCCTCGGCCAATGATCCGACTATTGTGAAAGCTACTCGTCGCCTTTTCTAGCTCGGATTCACTAAAAATCCTTATTGATTCCGATGATCCATGTTCTTGCAACAACATACCACCATTCTGAAGAAAGAATTTTTGCCTCGTTTTGATCTGCCTTCGTCTCTTGAGATCCAAATGCAACCAACACGCTAATAATAAAAGGATAATGACTCCTAGAGCAACCCCTGTTCTCATGTTCCAACAAACAAAATATTATGAAGACTTGTCCAAAAAAAAGTCAATTTTCTTGTAGTGAGAAGAAGAAAATCGATCTTTACGTACCTGCTACAAGTTTGAATACAAAAGATTCACCACGAACACAACCTTGTCCGCCTCGTCTCCCATCACCACGGTACCCTTTCGGGCACACACAACTAAAACTTCCCTCTGTGTTCTCACAACTTTTTACACATATGTTGAGATTTCGATCCTGGCATTCATCTATATCTGTAAAAAAGAAAGTAGAATTCTTGTATCAAGACTAAAATAGTAAAAAAAATGATTTTTACTGAGATGAAACACAATAAAGAATCTGAATCAGGTACTGATTTAGGGCGTGTTTTGAAACTCTACAAACTGCTTCCAGAATCACTTTTTTTTAAAAGCTGTGAGAGTCAGCTTTCAAAATAAGTGATTTTGAAGCAGTTTTGTAAAGTTTCAAAACACACCCTAGTATTCTGCTTCAAGAGGAGAGAAATTCTTCATGTTACAAAGTAAAAGTGATAGTTTTAAAATCCAACTACATCCCCCTAAATCCATCTCTGACTTGAATTGATACCAAACATGTTAAACAGTGACACTTGGTATACTAAAAGATAGATTAGTACCTCGACAACCATCATCTAGGTACGGATTTCCTTCGAAACCTTGTAAGCAAGAACACCGGTATCCATAACCATTATCCGGCTTATAACACTCCGAATTCGCGCTTCTGCAAGCATAGCTGGACGAATTCGTCCTTGCCGTCTCACAAGTCCCATTTCCGACAGCCCAATCCGCCACCATGGGAAGCCTCTCAACATTCCTCAAATTGGTAAACATTTCAGGAGAAAAAGTAAAAGCCTTTTCCTCCACCACAAAAGCATAACTACAATTATTAAAATCCCAAACATCACTATTATTATGAAAACTTCTCAACTGTAACTCCACATTCCAAACTTGTTTAGGAAACGACGTCTGATCCTTTCGTCAAGTCACTCTCGTCGGAGCACATGGCCGTGCACCCTGTTTGATACCTCTTGTTAAGACGCTG
This sequence comes from Galeopsis tetrahit, assembly GCA_963675135.1. Classification (NCBI taxonomy): domain Eukaryota; kingdom Viridiplantae; phylum Streptophyta; class Magnoliopsida; order Lamiales; family Lamiaceae; genus Galeopsis; species Galeopsis tetrahit. The sequence continues at coordinate 12,201,289 of OY776133.1, forward strand.
CCCCGTAACATAGCCGTAAGTGTCACAACCGATTATGGTGAACTTATTAGCAGTGTTGTTAACAGTTAGGTATGTTGGCAAACTTATCCAAGGATCATTGTAAGAGACTCTGCTTCCACTGCGGTTATAGCAATCGCGGGCGATGAATTGCAAGACCTTTAATTGGCCATGAATGGATATGTCTGTGATTTCTATTGAAGTCCTTTGCATGAAAAGTTTAGGAGGGTTGAAAGTTTGGTTGCAAGAAACTAAGAAACTGTGGTTTAGTGAACAATCCTCTGTTGTTCCGAAAGGGAATGGAATGGTAATATTGCCACATTGATTGTCGCAGTTGGGCTTTGCTATTCGCAAGTCTGGTGGCGTGGCTGCAAGAGACGAAATCGAGGCGAAAATCGAAAGAATTGCAAGGATCATGAAGTGAATTTGCAGCTTACAACACCCCATGATCGATTCTTGTTTTTTGTGGTTTGTATGAAATTAAGACGAGATTAAATATGTTTGGATTACGTTCAAATTCAGAAATATATTAAACTAAAAGAAAGTTGACGAATTGTGCGTACGTTGATTTGATCTTTTCATCGTACTTTCTTGGATGACACTTTCAAAACATATGGACAAATTCTTAATCACTACGTGGGAAATATATATGGGTTGTCAAGCCACGAGAAAGATGATTAGTACAAACTCTTGACTTGATGAACTAAAAGACATTTGGCTAGCTCTCTAGATGAACTTAAAACATTTGACCTGGTAAGATTAAGACGTTAATAATAATCAATTTTCCATGTATTAATTAAATGTTTTCGTTATAACTTTTACAATTTAACTACATCTAATCCTTACTCCGATTATATTAAAAAAAGAGGCTATTCATATTCAAAGTTAGTACTATAACTATTCAATAAATTAACTTGGAGCAACAACCGTGTAAAATATTACACATAACCTAACTAAATAGTTTCAAAAAATTTAAGTTTATATTCGGGTCGCTAATAAAATTAGCAGGTACCCAATGTTTTACTACAAACTCAAAACATTTAAGCTACTATGATATCAAAATGAAACTACTACAAAGTCAAAATATATTGTAAGAATAATAACACACATTCAGTTTTTTTCAGGCGAATTCGAGGGTCGCAAGACCACAATAAATTTATCCAAAAAATAAGTATTTGTTACTGCCCTAGTAGTAGGACAATATCTCGAAGTGAAAAAATATGATTCAATTAAATATGACCCACAAATTTTTGCTTAAAGTTATAAAGGAATTCACTTTGCCGTCCGAAGACCAATTTCACGATCAATTATCAAATGTATTACTCCCTCCGTTCACGAAAATTATGTCTCTATGACTGGACTGATATAAATTTTAAAAAAAATAGATAAAATGAGGGTGTCGTGGAGTTGTTGTAAGATAAAAATAAAGTGATTGTTTCCATAAAAAGAAATGAGCATACTTTGGTCATGGTTGAAATATTATATTTTGATTGTTGTACTTTACAAAAACCCGACAAGTTATTCAAAGAAGGGTATATACGACTCTTGTACTTTACAAAAATCCTACAAAACTATCACTTTTTTAGTAAACAAATACTAATACTTTTTATTTAGTTTCTTACATCTATGAAGCTATCAAAGCTCTAGTACTTTTGTTGCTGCCTCTACTGTTGCGAATTATCTTCCACCCTCCACTGGTAGTAAAATATGATCTTTGATGCTATCAAAGCCACCTCTAGTACTTTTGTTGCTGCCTTCACCATGTATGAAGCTATCACTCAATCCTTTACTAAGCAATGATTCCTCATCATATGTAACACTACTTTGTGTCTGAATCCATGGGTGTTTTCCTCCAACTCGAACTCCCTCTAACTCCATTGCTACTTCCTTCATAAAAGGTCTATCCACCCCTCTAATATTCACACATCTTTTGGCAAGGACACCTACCTTCATTACCGCCTCCTTATCACTCTCCCTCATCATATTTTTTTCAACAACTTGGAACAACTTCTCTTCCTTCATTACTTTAACGAAATAATTGGCTAAACATTGCTCTTCCTCTGGCCCCTCCTTCACCAATGCCTTCCTTCCTGTTAGCAGCTCCATCAGGACTACTCCAAAGCTGTAGACGTCGCTCTTCTCATTCAGTTGCCGCGATTGCATGTATTCAGGATCTAAATATCCGAAGGTCCCCTGCACAAAAGTACTTAATTGTGAATCATCCAGAGGAACCAATCTTGAAGCTCCAAAATCAGCCACTTTTGCTGTGTAACTATGGTCCAAAAGAATGTTCGCCGTCTTTACATCTCTGTGTATGATTGGAGTAGAAGCCGCAGAGTGTAAGTATGAGAGCACGCCAGCTGTTTCTGTAGCTATTCTCAAGCGCATGTCCCACGACAGAGCAAGCGAAGTTGCCTTATTGTGTATGTGCTCAAAAAGAGTTCCGTTGCTGATGAACTCGTAGACTAGCAAAGGTGCTTCTGTCTCCAAACAACATCCTAGGAGCTTGACCACATTCCTGTGGTTGATTTGGGACAAAACAACTACCTCATTGATGAACTGGTCAATTTCGTTGGGATCAATTCTTTTGGACTTCTTGATGGCAACTACTTTGTGATCATCTGGTAAGACACCTTTGTATACGGTGCCATGCCCGCCTTGACCGATGATCATATTGTTGTGGAAGTTGTTCGTCGCCTTCTGTAGCTCGGATGCACTGAAAATCCTTGCCGTATTTGATGAGCTCTGCCTTCCAGTGAGTTTTTCTTGCAACAATTGACCACCATTCTGAAGAAAAAATTGTTGTCTCATCTTGATTTTCTTTCTTTTGTTGAATTCCAAGTTAACCCAACATGCGGATAGTAGCAGAACAATGACTCCCGAAGCAACCCCTTTTTTTCCCATACAAGAAGAATTTATACATTAGATTCTCTTTCACTAATTGGTTTTTGCATGAAACTATTGGTGAAAAGCATAAAACCCCATGTTTATTTGATAAAATATACACAAATCCTCGTGTGTTTAATTAAATGTATAAAACTCTCTTGTATTTGAAAAAAATATGCATACTCTCCCCACCGACCGCTTCCTTTCAAAAAATGCTAACGACGCGAAGATAATTAAACGCATTGTTAGACTAAGCAATACAAGAGAATGAGTCTAAGTCTAACCTGCTGTAATTTTGAATACAAGTGATTCACCCGGACTACAACCGTTTCCGTCTCTTCTCCCATCACCATGGTACCCTTTTGGGCAAACACATGTGTAATTCCCCGGTGTGTTCACACAATGCTTTACGCAGTTGTTAAGATTAGGATCTTGACATTCATCTATATCTATAAAAACGAAATGATATCAATAGAAAAAAATACTGATACCATAACCAAAAGAGTATGTCAAAACTAATACTTTTTGGTGTAAACTACTACTCCCTATTACATTTTAGTGAAAAAACTAATACTATACCTCTTTGTAAAACAATTAATATCATTTAAACAATTGACAGTAAAAATGAAATGAAACCATCAAAAAATATTCCTGATAGTCCCGAAAGTTATTCCTACTTCAATTTCAGTCCTATTGACTTTCATGAATTCAAAATACTCATATTCGATTTTTTAGTCCAGCATCTGGTTGTAGAGGGTGAAACATTTGATTGATCAATCAGACTTTGCCGACAAATTAGACCCTGACACGCCAGCGTCAATCGGATGTTTCACCTCCTATAATCAGTCATGGAACTAAGACGTTGAACAATTGAAAGCTTTAAGACTATTTTCAATTCGTGAAAGTAGACAGAACTGAAATCGAAATGGAAGTAACTTACTTGACAAAAAACAAAGTACTTATTTATACTGTAGTGGAAGAAAGCAAACCATTATAAGTTAACGATAGATTTCAATTTCAAGAAAACAATGGATTTACCTTGACAACCATCAACTAGGTAAGGATTTCCTCGATAACCTTGTATGCAAGAGCAACGGTATCCATCGCCATTTTCGGCCTTATAACACAAAGAATTCGCACTTTTGCAAGCGTAAGCGGAAGAGTTCATCTTCGCCACGTCACAAGTTTCATTACCAATGATCCAATCAACCACCATAGGCAGAGCTTCTACATTGTACAAGCTGGCATAGCTTTCCGCGGAAAAAGTAAAAGCACCTTCCTTTGCAACAAAAGCATAGCTGCAACTAACATTAGAAGAACCCGACACATTACTATAATTGCTGTAACTTCCTAAACTCATCTCAACTTTCCAAACTTGTTTCGGAATAGACGTCTGGCAGCAGCCTAGACCCGTGCACGACCCCGTCTCAAAATCATCAATCGCGCCACAAGTGGCAGTGCATCCTGTCCGATAATCCCGTTCATTGAGGCGTTCCCCGTTTACAAAGCCGAAAGAGTCGCAGCCGACGACAGTGAACTTGTTGGCAGTGTTGTTGACAATCCATGGGTACAAAGTCAGTGAGGGGTCAAAATTGGCGATTCTTGTGTGATTTTGATCATAACAATCGAATGCGATGTATTGGGAGATGGTGACTTGGCCATCGAGTGATATGTCTGAAACGTCTATGTTTGTATTAACGAAGAAAGGCTTTGGGGGGTCGAATGTTTGGTTACAAGTTAGCAAGAAATCGTGGTTTATAGAGCACTCCTCTGTTGTTCCGAAAGGATATGGGATGCTTATGTTGCCACAGAGATTAGGACAGTTTGGAAGTGTACCAGAAAGTGATGAAGGAGTTGAGGTAGTATATATTACAAGAATTGCAAGGTTTATGAAATGGATTTGGAGGCCAAAAAACCCCATGATTCTTCTTTTATTCTTTTAATTTGTGATTTGTATTCCATGATTTAATAAAGTTCAGAGAAAGCAGAGTCCTGTACATTGTCAATGGATGTCACACTCTTCTTAAAAGCGGTTAGTTGGAAGTTATAGCTGCGGTTGAGAACCGCAAGTAAGATCCGTGCAGATAAGAAAAAATAGTGGGAATTTAATGTTCAAGTTCGATTAGGCTCGCAAGACTTTTGAGCCAAGTGTTTATGAACTTGAACTCATAGCTTAGCTATTCGAGTAGATCGGAATTCGACTCGATTTCAAAAAAAAATCTGAATCCAGCATAAATAGCTCATGAGTCGTGAGTTGGTTCGACTGTGTGTGACGTGTTAATATCACAGGTGCACACGTGTACGGTTGGGAAACAGCGCAACGTGTCTGCTATTTAATTCTCATAAATTCGCATGTGAAATAAATAGTAAAGACTTGGTCAACTGAGTCAATTCGTGTGTTTGTCTATGCCACCAGAAAAGAAACGGTCTTATATGATAGCTGGCAATGGAAAGGATATCAAAGCTGGTCTTGAATCTTGGCAGATTCAACACTCTGATCCAGATACATTCCCTGGCACAAATTCAGACGCAGATTTCACATATTTACAGAGAGGATATCGGCCTGCATATTACATGGCTAGGATTGGTGTTGTTTTGCATGCTCTTCATCTTGTCTACACCCGTTCGGCGGCCTGACATTTCCTTACGCTCGTGCAATTTGAGTAATTAAGTTATGGTTGAAGGGTGAAAAACTTTAGGTTACGCACAAATAAGATAAGTGAGCATAACTGGAAGAGATATTAATATTTATGTCTTCCACAATTATTTTAAAATAAACAGAACACCAAATTCTCCATTTAATAGTACTAATGAATGCTGGTACACTTCATTTAGTACAAGTACTAACAGGCACTGTAAACCAGCTTCAAACTTAGAAATCATTATATACATATAATAACTACTGTTTATTCAATTCATTTCATGAAAATGCTAAATATATAGATAAGAAAAACAAGGGTCTTGCCAATTATCTCCCACCATCCGCAGGCAGTATCATATTATCTTTAAGGCTATCAAAGCCAACACCACTTGTGTTGTTACCCTCACCATATATGAAGCTGCCACTGAATCCCTTACTAAGCAAGGATTCTTCGTCTTCTGCAATTCCTTCTCTGTGATTCCACGCGTGATTTCCTCCTCCAGCTCGTAGTCCCTCTAACTCCATTGCTACTTCCTTCATAGAGGGCCTCTCCTCTCCTTTAACACTCACACAACTTTTTGCCAAAACAGCAACCTTCATTACCACCTCTTTATCTCTCTCTTTCATCACATTATTTTCAACAACTTGGAACAGCATTTCTTCCTTCATTACTCTGATGAAAAAGTTGGCTAAACATCTATCCCCCTCTGGCCCATCCAGCACCAATGCCTTCCTTCCTGTTAGCAGTTCCACCAGTACTACACCAAAGCTATACACGTCACTTTTCTCCGTCAGTTGTTGGGATTGCAAGTATTCCGGATCTAAATATCCGAACGTCCCTTGGACCAATGTACTCAATTGTGAATGATCCATAGGAACCAATCTTGACGATCCAAAATCCGCCACTTTAGCTGTATAAGTGTGGTCCAAAAGAATATTGGCCGTCTTTACATCTCTGTGTATGATTGGAGTAGAAGCTGCAGAGTGTAAATATGATAGCACTCCAGCAGTTTCTGTAGCTATTCTCAAACGCATGTCCCATGACAGAGCAAGTGATGTTGCCTTATTGTGTATGTGCTCGTAAAGAGTGCCGTTGCTGATGAACTCATAGACTAGTTGAGGTGCTTCTGTCTCCAAACAACATCCTAGGAGCTTGACGACATTCCTGTGGTTGATTTGGGACAAAATAACTACCTCGTTGATGAACTGGTCAATTTCGTTGGGATCAATTCTTTTGGACTTCTTGATGGCAACTACTTTGTGATCATCTGGTAAGACACCTTTGTATACGGTGCCATGGCCGCCTTGACCGATGATCATATTGTTGTGGAAGTTGTTCGTCGCCTTTTGTAGCTCGTATGCACTGAAAATTCTTGCTGAATTGTTTGAGTTGTGTTTTCCAGTGAGTTTTTGTTGCAATAATTGGCCACCATTCTGAACAAAGAATTGTTGTCTCATCTTGATCTGTTTTCTTCTGTTAAATTTCAAGTGAACCCACCATGCAGATAGTAGCACAACAATGACTCCTAAGGAAGCCCCTGTGTTTTTATTTCATATTTCAACAAGGAAAACAGAATATACATATTAGATTCTCCTTTTAGCATATATCACTAATTAATTTTGCATTCACAATTCAATATATGACTAACCTGCTACAATTTTGAATACAAGCGATTCATCTCGACTGCAGCCTTTTCCGTCTTTTTTCCCATCGCCATGGTACCCTTTGGGGCACACACACTTAAAACTCCCTGGCGTGTTCTCGCAACGCTGCTCTTCGCAGTCGTGCATTCCATCTTTGCATTCATCAATATCTGTGAAAAGAAACCAGATTTCATGATTTCAACACAAACAGCTAGGACTAGGAGAACAAAATAAGAGCATTAAAAGATGAAATATATACCTTGACAACCATCAACAAGGTAAGGATTTCCACGATAACCTTGTATGCAAGAACACCGGTACCCATCGCCATTATCATTCGTAGAGCACTCAGAAGCCACACTCTTGCAGGCATACTTAGAGGGGTCCAAATTCTTTGCCTGATCACAATCAGTTACATTTCCAATATCCCAATCAATGACCATGGGAAACATTTTCACTCTCTCAAAGTTGGTTAAGTTATCCGGAGAGAAAGTAAAAGCATTCTCCTCAACTACAAAAGCATAGCCGCAATTATTGAAGTCGCTCACATTAGCATATCGGTAGTAGCTCTGCAATTCAACATTAATTCTCCTAACACGCTTAGGGATAGCCGTTTGGCAACAGCCTAAACCCGTGCACGTTCCATTCTCCAAGTCACCCTTTGTATCACACCAGGCATTACACCCTGTCTGGTAGTACCTGTCTTCTGGCCGCCGCCTCCCATAAACGTAGGCGAAAGTGTCGCAGCCCACAACGGTGAACTTATTTACTCTGTTGTTGACAGTAAAATCGCCCAAGTTTATAAAGAAACCACTGTTGTTACGGCTTGTCCGATCAGGACCATAACAGTCAAACACATAGGTTTGCACTACAGTCAAGGTGCCATTAATAAGCGATATGTTTGTGATTTCTATAGTGCTAGTCGTCAAGAAGGCTTTAGGGGGGTCGGAGGAGGAGGATTGGCTACAATTGACGAAGAACTCAGGGCTGAGGTAACAATCCGGAGACGTACCAAAAGGGAATGGGATTCTTACATTACCACAATATTCAGGGCAATTGGACTTTGCTAATGACAAATTTGGTGGTGGATCAGTAATAGCTGCAAATGATGAAGATGAGGCAAGTATGATCACAAGGATTTGTAGTCCAACAAACCCCATGATTCTACTTATCTTTTCTTCGGGTTCAAAAACAAGATTTGAAAATATATGTAGTAGCTAGTTTTGAATCATGCAATAACTCCTCATACTCATGGCTTAATATATACTCTAATACACAAACATGTTGAGATATCTATAATTAGGTATAATTAGGCCGGATATTTCAAAAAAAACAAATTGAATTGCACGTCTTTCAATCGTTTGATATACACACAATTAAATATTTTTGCATGTTAAATATAAATATTATTTAGGTCGAATTTGACATCTATGTTAAGTTTAAGTCAAAGTCTTGTATGTACTCAAGTACACCGTGTAATTGAGTAGACTTTGACTAGTCAAATGTGACCGTTGACCGGTCAATAGTCAAACTTTGACCTTTTTTTTTTTAAAGTGTATGTTATTATAACTAAAAAGTGTATTTTTATTTTTTTAATGAAAAGTGTATTGAAAAGTGAGGCAATTCAAGCACAACCACTAGCTACAATGACTTTTGTAAAGTATTTTGTTATTTATCATATATATACTTGATATTTTCTATATAGCTGGATTGACCGTGTACTTGAGTACACAACAGCCCTACCCTAAGTTTAATTACTCATTTATATTGAGCTAATCCATCCATCAAATTGGGTCTTGATGCTCATAAGGGGATATAAACAAATTTAGTCTCATAATTTTGTGCATTTTTTGAAATGGTTCCAAAAAAATTAAATGTATCTCCCATTTTTTATTTTTTTTTGTAATTTGTTTTGTTTTGATTCCAAAAAAGTTAAATGTAAATAATGTATACTCCCTCCATCCATAAAATGTAGTCTAATTTGCTTTATATTTTTTGTCCACCAAATGTAGTTTCATACCCCTTATGGAAACTATCACCCTTCAACCATCATTTAATTACTCAATTTGCCATCAACTTTATTGACAAACAACCACTTTATTCACAATAGACCCCACAATACTCTATAATACCATACTTTATCTATCATTTTCTTAAAATTTGTGCTCCACTCCAATGGGACTACATTTGGTGGATGGAAGAAGTATTAAAATTAATTAAAAGAATTGACGGGAGGAGCCCGAATCCATGTATTTTCTGACGGGATGAGAGTACTACTTATAGAGAATATAAATATGTGGAAAATATTATTTCTTGATTAGTTGTAGGAATGATTTACAATGGGTATTTATACAAGTGATATTTAGGTCTAACCTAACCCTAATGGGCTTTATAAGAGAGCCCATAGGAAACTAAGATGGGCCTATACAATAAATAAGAATAAGAGTGTATTTACTAATATAGGTCCAATACGCCCCCTCATGATGGAGCACCATTGGTGAGTCCAATCTTGGACATGAGAAGTTGTAGACGAGTGCTGGAGAGAGGTTTCGTGAGAGCATCCGCAAGTTGATCTGCCGAAGAGACATGAGACACACGTAGTTGTTTTGTCTTGATGAGATCACAGACAAAGTGAAAGTCAATGGCAATGTGCTTCATTCGTGAGTGAAAGACGGGGTTCGAGCACAGATATGTGGCACCAATGTTGTCACAGTAGAGGGCTGGTGTAGGTGAAGTGGGGAAGTGGAGTTCCTGAAATAGGGATTTGAGCCATTGAACTTCAGAGGCAGCAGCAGCAAGTGCTCGATATTCGGCTTCAGTCGAGGAGCCAGCAACAGACTTTTGTTTCTTAGACGACCATGAGATAGGGTTAGACCCTAGAAATACAATGTAGGCACTGGTGGAAGTTCGATCATCTGTGTCTCCGGCCCAATCGGCATCAGTGAAGCAGTGAAGCGATGAGGATGGACTAGAGGTGAGGGTGACCCCAACGTTCCTTGTACCGTTCAAGTACCGCAGTAGACGTTTGACAGCACCCCAGTGAGTGGTAGTGGGTGCATGCATGAATTGCGACAATTTGTGCACGGCAAAGGCAATGTCTGGCCTGGTGAGTTGTAGATATTGAAGGGAACCAAGGACCTGACGATATTGGGTGGCATCTGCAGGTGAGGACCCATCCGAGATAGACAGGCGAGCAGAGGTCGGTAGCGGGGTGCGAACAGGTTTTGAAGTAAGCATGTTGTACCGGGCGAGCAGGTCAGTAACATATTTGCGTTGAGAGAGGAAGCATGAGTTTTTAGATCTGAGGACTTCCACTCCCAAGAAATAAGATAGAGGACCAAGGTCATTGACCGTGAACTTGGCACGGAGGTCGGCAGCCACACGGGCGAGCATAGGTGTGTTGTTGCCCGTCAGAATGGGGTCGTCGACATAGACGAGGAAGTAGGCGACCACCCCAGTGTTGTTGTAGACGAACAAAGATTCGTCCGAGTGAGTGGGAGTGAACCCAATTTCTTCGAGGAAGGAGCGAAGAGCATAGTACCACGTGCGAGGAGCCTGTTTCAAGCCATAAATGGATTTGTGTAATTTGCTGACATAAGATGGAAAGGTCTTATCTGCAAAGCCAGGAGGTTGTGCCATGAAGACTGTGTCCGAGAGTGTGCCATGGAGAAAGGCGTTGTTGACGTCAAACTGTTGGAGGGGCCAATGCTGAGTGACAGCAATGCTGAGAACTGCTCGCACAGTGGCCGGTTTGACGACCGGACTGAAGGTCTCAGTGAAGTCGACACCTGGTCGTTGGTGAAAACCTTTGGCAACTAGGCGAGCTTTGTACTTGTCAAGAGATCCATCAGGTTTTCGTTTGATACGAAAGACCCACTTGGAGCCGACCACGTTCTGAGATGTATTGGGAGGAACTAAGTCCCAGGTGCTGTTCTGAAGAAGGGCATCAAACTCAGCCGACATGGCTGCTCGCCAGTTTTTGTCTTTGAGTGCCTGCGACACACAGCTCGGTTCAATGTCAGAAGTGATGACAGAAGTAAGCCCATACCTCGGATTTGGCTTGAACACGTTGTTCTGAGCTCGAGTTACCATGTGAGGTGCAGGAGGTCGTAAGGGAGCATTGGTCGGCACAGGGATGTCGGATGCGGTGGTAGGCAGCGAGGGGGTAGGTGTGGGTATGGTCGGCGGGGATATATTCAATTGGTCGACCAGTGTGGGATGTTGGGGAGTGGTAGTGGTCGGCACTTGGTTGTGGTCGAGGATGGTCGCGGGAGAGTGAGGCAGCGAAGGTGTTAGAAGAGTGGGCGAGGAGCTGGGATCAGAGGAAGTAGGCGGCGAGGAGGTGAAGGTCAGCAAGGGAGATGGTTGAATAATGGGAGAAGGGATGGAAAAGGGAAACGTATGTTCAACAAACTGAACATGCCGCGAGGTGTAGATTAGGTTTGTGGAGCGATCAAGACAGAGGTAAGCACTCTGTGTGGGCGAGTACCCAATAAAGACACATGGAGTAGAGCGAGGATCAAGTTTGTGAGTGGTGTAGGGGCGAAGTAAAGGATAGCAGAGGCAACCAAATATACGGAGTTTGGTTAGGTTAGAGGGGCGAGTAGTGAGTTTTTCATAGGAGGATGCCATATTGAGGTTAACTTTGGGAATACGATTTATGATGTAGGCTGCCGAGCAGACAGCATAGGGCCAATAAGTGAGAGGCATGGAGGCATGGTGAAGAAGGGCTAGGGCTGTGTCAACCACATGGCGATGGCGACGTTCAGACATGCCATTGTGTTCGGGAGTGTGAGGTGGGGTGGTAAGGTGTGCAATGCCATGGGTTTGAAGAAAGGGGCGAAGAGCAATGAACTCTCCCCCATTGTCTGAGTAGAAAGTTTTGATAGTTGTTCTCGACAAGAGTTTTGAATGTGATAAATGTGGGGAGAACATCTGATTTTCGTTTTAGAGGGTAAACCCATATATACTTGCTGAAGTGGTCAACAAATAGCACGTAGTATTTGAAATTATCAGGGGACAAGACAGGCGACGACCAGACATCAGAAAAGATAACATCAAGTGGTTTAGTAGACACAATGCTTGAATCATAAAAAGGTAGTTTGTGACTTTTGATACATGAGCAAGAGTTACAGTTGAAGTGTTTGGAAGGTGCACTGGATAAGCTGAGCTTGGAGAGGGTGTGAGCAAGGATTTTTGTCGATGGGTGGCCAAGGCGAGCATGCCAGGTAGTCGTTGTGAGGTGTTGAGTGGTGAAGGCTTGCGGGGAGGCGTTAGACATGTGTGCCGGCCAGACATACAAGTTATTGATACGACTCCCAACGAGGAGAATGCTCCCCGAGTGACCATCCCGCACCTGAAAGGAAGATCGATCAAAGACAATGTTAACATTATTATCACGACAGAGGCTAGAGACCGAAATCAAGTTTTTCGAGATGTGTGGGACAACCAAGACATTCGAAAAATTGAGAGACTCAAGTTGGGGAAAGCGCATAGAGCCAGTGTGAGATATGTGTAAACCTTTACCATCACCAATTTCAACATTGTCAGGCCCATCAAATGGTGAGTGAAGAGAGAGGTTGGCGAGGTCGTTGGTGATGTGATGCGAAGCACCTGAGTCAAGAATCCAGTGCTCGGCAGGGTGTGCCGAGGAGGCTGAGTGGGCCGAGTACGCCGGGCGAGCACCTGTTCGATTGTGATGGGAGGTCGGTGGGTACTGTCCATGTGGGCGGCGATGAACAGTAGATGGAGCAGTGGGCGATGAGGGAATCTCAGGGCAGGTGCGAGCAGTGTGCCCCGGTGTACGACAATATTGGCAGGTGCCAAGATAGGGCCTTTGCGAGGACTGGCGAGGACGAGTGTCAACAGTTTTAGACCTCGAGTCAGGTCGCGAGGAGCGATGAAGAGATTTACCAGCAGTGAGAGAAGATGCAGGTATGGTGGCCGAGGCTGGTCGCGAGGCAAGTTGAACCTCGGTGCTGAGGAGCTTGTCGCAGAGCTCGGCAAATGAGATGGGCTGCTCACGGGCTTGAATGACATTTGATATGTCATTGTAAGACTCATCAAGGCCGGTTAGGACCTGGAGGGTGACGTCCTCGGCATCAGAGGTAATGCCGAGGAGAGCAAGTTCGTCGACCACGGAGCGAACTTCCATAAGGAAGTCAGAGATCGGGCGAGCACCTTTGGACAGAGAGCGAAACTTGGTTTTGAGGGCAAGGATGCGGCCTCTGGAGGGTTTTCCAAACATACTTTCAAGCATCGACCAGGCTTCACAGGAGGATTTGGTTGATGCAACAAAGGGAATAAGTTCAGGAGACATGGATCCAACCATGGCCGAAAAGATAAGGTTGTCCTGACACACCCACAGATCGTGTGCAGGGTTGGGAACGGTGGCGGTGGTGTCGGTGGTGCCGGCGGCAGCTGAGATTGTGGAAGGTGGGCATGGATGCGTGCCCAAGACATAGCCAAAGAGGTAGTGTCCAGTAAGAAGAAGCCGAAGCTGAAATGACCAAGCACCATAATTGGTGGAGGTGAGCTTCAAGGACATGTTTGCAAGGCCTTTAAAGGTGATTGGTGCCGGCAACTGAGAGGAGGCGGCCATTGTATTGAGTAGAGCAGCGGAGAGAGTAGAGGGGCAGTAACGAGCTGGGCGTCGTACGACGGACGGCGGCGGCGGCACTTCAGAGACGAAGGCGGCGGCGGCGTGAGTGGGGAGCGGCGGCGGCGGCTGGAGTTTGCAGCGGCGGCTAGGGTTTGGATCAGGCGTGAGCCAAATGACTCGATGATACCATATAGAGAATATAAATATGTGGAAAATATTATTTCTTGATTAGTTGTAGGAATGATTTACAATGGGTATTTATACAAGTGATATTTAGGTCTAACCTAACCCTAATGGGCTTTATAAGAGAGCCCATAGGAAACTAAGATGGGCCTATACAATAAATAAGAATAAGAGTGTATTTACTAATATAGGTCCAATACTACTATTCACATAAAAATAAAATAAAATTAATCATGATATTTGAAATATATTTATGAATCATCATTTTATTTTTAACCCATTAACGCATACTAATCATCATGTAGTAAGTCTTGGTCTACTATTGCAAGATTCCATGAAAGTTTCAATGTTGTTTACGTTCTTGTTCTTATTACATGAGAAGATTCCAGTCTTCTATACTCGTGCATGTCCGATCCTTTTTCTATACCAATGTCACGACAAAAGGGTTTACTCGTCAAAAGTCCCCATTTCCATACGTTTCGAACTTGCTTACTTACTTTGTTCAAAGCTAGTCCCCATCATATTTACCTAGTAACAAAGAGAGATCTAATATCATTCCAAGAAAGTGGCAAAACAAATACACAACATTTCATTTTAGGTTTATCATTTATTACGAGAACGGAGTTTAACGGGGAATTGTTTATTAACCAGTGTAAAACCTACTTATTACGCGCCATTATGAAAAAAAAAAAGCATTACTTTTTAAAAAAAATTTAAGGATAACTGATACTCCCCCAATCCCGTGATTACTCGCACACTTTCCTTATTTGTACGTCCCAAAATTACTTGCACACTCTTAATATGGAAATACCCCACAAAATTAATACCCTCTCAACATCATTTTATTTTCAAAATTGTCACTATCTTTTTACATACGTTTTACTTTACACCTCATCATATTCAGTTTACACCTCATCAAATTACCTAAAATACCCCTCCTTTATCTTACATCACCAACAACTAAATTCACTTTTCTTAAACAATGTGCCGGTCAAACCGTGCAAGTAATCCTGGGACGGAGGGAGTATTTATTTTTAAATGAAAGTTAAAAAAAATCTAAATAATTTAATTAAAAAATATAATTTTTTAAGAAAATTATAAAAGGTGGAAGTTATCCAAAAATATTACTCCACTTTTTTATTTAAGGGTAACTGAATTAAAAAATTAAAAAATGAAAGTTAAAAGATATATAAAAATGAATAATTAATTAAAATAATAAAAAATGGTTTGGATTCTATGTTCCAACATTGTATTCCATCTACTATTCCACACCTCCAATGAAGTTCAATCTTCAAATTTCATCAATCATTTCTTCATATTAATGTGCCCTTCATTGCAATTTAATTTGGTCATAAGTGCAAATTAAAATAAACATCAATGGACTATTGTTGCAAATTAAAATAAACATCAATGGACTATTGTTTTATACTCAAGATTGAATTTGATGGGAAAACCAAGTTGGTTCATGTTAATTAGTCATTCTTCAGTTTTACAAGACGCCGTAAATGAAAATAAATAAAGTGGTTGAATTGAATGTATGGTGTACTAAAAAAAAAAAAATGACATAAATGATAAATATATATGTGTATATTATAAGAGTGAAAATTATAATGATTATTTTAATTTTAATTTTGGAGTATGCAAATTTTTGTAAAATTGAATAAAAAGAAATATGAAAACTTTTAAAAAAAGCGTGTGACTAAGTCCTTGGTTAACTAGAGTTTTTCTTAAGATAGAGGGTTTGTCCTGTCTAATAATAAGCATCCAATGAGAAGCTGACACGTTATATAGTTTTGCAAGGGCAATTGCACTTTGCAATTAGATTAAATATTTACTCCCTCCGTCCCAACTTAACTTTCATACCTACTTTTTTGGTCCTTTAGAAACTCTACCCATACAATATCTAAAATATTATATTTAATGTTATTATTTTTATGGTACATACATACACACGAGTCAACTCACTTATTTATTTTTTTATAAAATTATATCTCAAAATTCTATTTATTATAATATTTTTTTTTTAAATGGGGATGAACAGTAAGTATGAAAGTTAAGTTGGGATGGAGGAAGTATTTTTTATCAAAAAAATATATATAATTACCAAAATATCCTTATAGTATTTTTTTTAATTAAAAATGAAAAGAATATCATTTTTGATAACTTGAATTTACCTTTTTTTTTTTCGTATTTGGCCCTCAATTTTACTCAACATCCAAATTGAAACATATATATTAAATCTCTAATTCAATCCACCCAAATTAATAAAAAAAATTAGAAAAAAAAAACAAAAAAAAAAAAACTATTCTTCTTCTCCCTCCCGGGAATGCCCAGAAATGCAGCGCCGCTCAATCGGCGTCGTCCCTCCATCCGCGTTCCGTTTTCGATCACTTTCCCGAACATAACTAGTACCAACAATTTTATCTTAACCCTAGGATCATTTTTCCCATATCTATTTTCCACTTTGTTGCCTAAATGTTCTTCAATTTTAACTATGAAAATCGTGATTTTCGTAATAGTGAAAAATCACCGCCATGTTTTTCGGTCACCCACCCCTCGCTCTATTTACTGCTCTAATCGTTTTGGTTGTCCCGTCATTTCCCGACAATCTATCGTCAAATTCATCAACCATTACACCAAATTTTTATTTTCCAGTTCCAGTTTTTACGTGAATTTGTCATATGCTTATCAACATAGCTCCATATTCTTCGCGGTGACGGAAGGGAGAGAGAGGCGTTGGCCTTAAATGTTTCAATTGTTATGATTTTTTGGTCATGAAAACTTTTCCAGATCGTGAATTACAGATTAATTTAGGGAAGAAGATGGGTGATTGAGGGTTGAATGGGCTTAGGAGGGTTTTACAAATTTATAAAATTTTATTCATGTTTTAAATTAAACTACTCTATTTCAATTTAATGTGCGAAATAATTTGGGGAAATTAGATCAAAAAGGTAAAATTGATTTTGGATTCTAAGGACATATTGTTATTTTATACAGTATATGATTAAATGTTTTTATTTATTTTAAATTAAAAAGGATATTTTCGTAATTTTATAATTATTAATAAGGCGATGAAGTGCGATTGCATATTGCATAGAGCAAACGCACTAATGCGAAGTGCAATCATATAAAATAAAATTCGTACGTTAGATCAACGATCCAATGGTATTTGAACGATTGCGTGTACGTTGTAAGACCGAGCGAAGGCTGCCTAACCGTAGAAAGACCCGATTAACTATTAAGAAGATTTCAAGAATATTTTACAAGAGTGGGAACACCATTTTCACCACACGTGCCCTTAAAGAATTTATAAATAAATTAAATGTTCCAATCAAAATGCAATTTTCCATTATAACAGTCCAAAAATATTTTTAAATTTTATATAGTAGTAATATATTTTTGACCTTATAGTAATAAAATATTTTAGGTTATTACAATATTAAAATATTGTCACTACAAAGTAAAAAAATGTACTATTATACAAGTGTAAAAATATTTCGGACAATTAATTTTTTCAAAATATTTTTTGACATGGAGTAGTATACTACTTTTGATCTTGTAGTGATAATATTTTGATCTTATAGTAACAATATTTTAGCCATGTAGTAAATCATCTTCTTGCAACGCGCGATTTTTTTGGATGACTTGAATCCAGACTTATAACCCGCAAATTTTTAAATACTGTTTTAAGTAGACATATTTCATGTGTGAAGTAATTCACACAATTGTTGTTGTTATGATTATCATTAATAATATTATTATTTTTTGAAAGTAAAAAATAAAAATAATAAATAAGTGATGACATTTTTTATAAAATAATAATGAAAAAAAATCATTCTTCAAAATATATGAAAATATATATATGATTATATTTATATTTAATTTAAACTTAATCTAATATCAATATATTTTTTTTTTATGCATATCAAAATTATAATTTTTTTTTATATTTAATTTAATAGAATCTCATATCAATATTCTGTGGTAATAAATTCTTATTTATATTTAATTTAAAATTACTCTAATGTCAATTTTTTTTTTTATCCATATAGAAATTATAAAAAAAAAATATTTAATTTAATAGAATCTCATATCAATATTTTATTTTATCCGTATCAAAATTATAAAATATTTTTTTACATTTAATTTAATATTATCTTTATCAAACTAACGTCATCAACTTTTTCTTAAATCTTTCTATATTTTTTCTAAGAATCTACTCTCCACAACTTCAGAAACTCTCAGAATCTATACAAGAATTCTAAAAATTGAACAAGAATTTCAAACATCAGAAGAAACATTTGAATTTTATAATGCATATGCGAAAGGAGGAGGCTTTAGCATACGTATCAGGAAGAGTAAGAAGGATAAGGATACAAGTAATATTTGTTGAAAAATGTTTGTGTGCTCAAAGGAAGGAAAGACAAATGAAAGTCTTAGAAAGAAAAATGATGTGCACCTACTGCGGACTTATTCGATGTGAGTTTCAAACAAAAATGACAGTTAAGATATCTAAGGGATAATATATGGGTTATTAGTTATTATTGAGCAACATAATATTCTTTGAGAAAAAGATTTTGAGAAAAAATTAATGGATGGAAAGATTTAAGAAAACATTAATGAACTAAATTTATCTTAAAAGAACTAAATTCAACCATAATGTAAAACGGTTCAATAAATCACTTGAACAATAAAAAAAAATGAAATAGTTTTCCTAACACTAAATTAAATGAACATTAAATATGACCATGTTGAGTTCATTAAATCGCATATTAAGTTACTAGTCTCCACCGCCTCGCCACCACGTCCAAGCCTCCTTAATCTGAAATATTTAAATTCATGAAGGGTGAGCAACACAACTAGCTCAGTGGGGACCTCAGTGGGGACCTGCTTGTCAATGTTAAATACAAATCATGCAAAATATCATCGAATACTACAACACACTGTAAATTTAGCAAGGACCCACAAGTGATCCGAGCTACTATAGAAACTGTTGAACATATCATATCATATAACTGTAGTTGTTGACTGTTGACTATGGAATGTCGCATTTAGACAATAACAATTCACATTCAATGCATTTAATAAAGACAAACATAAATAGAAATTCCCACCTCAAATGCCGCTAGAAAAATATGCAATGAAATCCTATTACTGGTGTGTCTCGTTTTTGCTTTGAAGAAATTGGATCGGACCGACGTATATATAATTAGTTGAGAAAAATCAGTGATTATGGGCTGTAAATTACGGATTTGATGCTTTGAGTATTTAAATTTTGGTCTCTAACTAAACAATCTCGAGAAAAAATCAGGGAAATAATTTAATGGGATATCATATGTTTTAAATTTCTGTTTACATATTTATATAAGGAAAATATATATATATATATATATTTATATATATATTTATTTATAAAATAAGATCTTACTTTTTTTTTTATAACTTTCAGAATTTTATGGGTGTTACATAAACGTTGAAAATATTTTTAAAAATGTACTATTACAGGTTCAAAAATATTCTGAACACTTAATTTTTTCAAAATTGACATGTAGTAGTATACTTTTATTCTTGTAGTGATAATACTTTGACCTTATAGTAACAATATATTAGTCACGTAGTAAACCATCTTCTTGCGACGCACAATTTTTTTGAACGACTTGAATCCAAACTTATAATCCGTGAATTTTTAAAAACTATTTTAAGTAGACATATTTCATGTGTGAAATAATTCACACAATTGTTGCTCTTATAATTATCACTAATAATATTATTTTTTTGAAAGTAAAAATAATAAATAAGTGATGGCATTTTTTTATGAAATAATAAAAAAAAAAAACCATTCTTCCAAATATAAGAATATATATATAAAACAATAGTAATGGGGCGGGTCCAAACCCAGACCCCGTATTGAACCCAAGCGAGTATGGAACAATTTGTGATTTTTTTCAAGCCCGTTCTACCAACCCGTCTCCGAACCTGCAATAAATAAATACTTCCTTCGTCCCCGAAAAGTTTGCGGGGAATCTTGGGCAAATGGTTTAAGAAAAAAATGTAATGATTAGAGTCATGTTGAGGGGTAATTTTGTAAATTTTTATATATGAAGTAAATAAAGTAGGTGGGTTGAGTGTATAGTGAGTCCAAAAAGTAATGGCATGAAGGGTAAATATGTGTATATTGTAAGTAGGAATTATGATGATAATTTCTATTTTGGGGTATGCAAATTTTTGGGGGATAAACAAAAAAGAAAAGTATGAAATTTTTTAAGGGACGGATGTATATATTTATATAAACGTATATGCATATTAATGTATATATATTTGCATAAAAATATTACATAGGTAGTTTTTTTAGTATTAGATGAATATAAAATATTATATTAAATAAGTACAGAGTATATATTTTAATTTAAATTATTTAATATTAAAATAAAAAATATTATGTATATTAAGGGGTGTGTATTCAATTGAGATTCAGTTGGATTTTTTTGGACTTTTAAAATCTGGGGGTATTCAATCCGGATTTTTAAAAGTCTTTCAAAATTTTGAGGTATTCAATACAGATTTTAAAAAGTCTTTTGAAATCTTTAGGTATTCAACAATCTATGATTTTAATACTCTATGGATTTCGTTGGATTCTCCTTCAAAAATATAAATAAATTTCACTATTCAAAATCTCTTCTAAAAACTAGAGATTTCAGCGGATTCTCTCAGAAGGCCCTGAAAGAGAAGAAAAAAAAAACTTTGTTGTTCTTCTAACAAAATTTCAAAGTCTCATTCGAAAGCACATACAAACATTCTTGCTGTAATTCGAACCACAAAATCGTACACAGCCCTCTTCTTCAAACGAAATAATATCAAGAAACGTAACTATGTTCTTCAATAAGCATCACAGATTCTTCACCATCATTATTATCGTGAAAAAGATTACATCTCTGTATTTTAAAATTATGTTCTCTCTTTAAAAATTATAGTATATCGTTAAGATCTCAAGAACATTTATTCATAGACAAAGTGGGATACCTAGGCCTTAGGTCCTGGGTTCGAGTTATGGGGAGGGGATAGCACGTGGTGTTCGATATCATCTAAAAGATTTTGGTGGTCAAGGTCGTTACCCCAGAAATGCAATTGAGTTATTTAATTTTCGCGAGAGATTTTTTGGTATTTTCCCAGAAATGCAACATGGAAGAGAAAATTTGGAATTACTTTCTCAAAGCCAATTACAACACAGAACTGAAGCCGAGGTATAACCGTGAAAATGAAGATGAGAATAATAATGATGAATAATAATTTTTTTTTTTGAACTAATATATTTTTGGTATTTTTTCTAAATAATTTAGATAATTTTTTTTATATACAAGTGTGTTCGATATACGTTTGCATCCATAGTTTTAGGGGCGTAGTTTATGCAAATCCATGTAAATTAATAAAAAAATGTGTGTTTTAGAATCCTGTCAAATCTATGAAAATCCATATAAATCAATAAAAAAGTCAGTCAAACTCTGCATAGAGTCTATGAATTTTCTAAATCCATTGACTTTTTAAAGTCCAAAAAAATTCAATAGAATCTCAATTGAATACACCCTCTTAAAATTAAGTAAAGCCCGGCTCCATGAATTTTTCGACGGACGGGTTTTAAAACATGACCAATCTGTTGCAGACCCGTCCAGTTACCATTCCCACCATTCAAACGTTGGAAGAATAATTATTCAAAATGGAATGAGAGTAATATTCACATAAAAAAAATAAAAAAATTAATCATGATATTTGAAATATATTTATGAATCATCATTTTATTTTGAATCCATTAACGCATACTCAGTGACAGAATCCAGAAATTTTCGATAGGGGACCCGATTAACATTATTATAAAAAAAAATATGTAATCATTATTTTCATCAAAATTTCACATTATAAAATTGTCAATACGTCACATTTCATTAAATTAAATTGATCGGATAAGTTGACTTTTGCTATGTTTCGGTACAAGTTAATATTCCCTCTGTCCCGTGATAACTTACAGATTTTAACCGATTCACTTTAAAAAACAATTGAATTTAGTGGTGTAGAGTCTAATAAGAAAGCGTATTTTGAGTGATCTGATAAGGTGTAAGGAGGATTTAGTAGGATAAGAGTAAGAATGTATGTGCTAAGTTTGATAAAAAAAATGAATAGTATGAGTATAATTTGGTTAAAAAAAAGTATGTGTTAGATTTGAGGAAAAATGAAAAGTATAGGTATAATTTATTTAAAAAGAAAAATATGTGCTAGATTTCATAAAAAATGAAAAGTATGGGCTAAAATTGATAATTTGACCAAATATATTTAGTGAAATTTAGGGTAAAATATAGATCCAAAATGAGTGACGATTTTAAAATAAAATGATGTTCGGATATATATTAATTTTGTAGATTATTTTTATATCAGAAGTGTGCAAATAATTATAGAATAGAGTATTAATTTTAATATGTGTGAAATTACCAAAATACTCCTAACAAATTTACAAAACTAATGGGGGCCCACCACCCACGGACCCATGGGCATTATGTAGATCCGTTATTGCGCATACTATTCATCATGTAGTAAGTCTTGGTCTACTATTGCAAGATTCCATGGAAGTTTCAGTGTTGTTTACGTTCTTGTTCTTATTACAGAAGATTCCAGTCTTCTATACTCGTGTCCTTTTTCCATATCAATGTCACGACCAAGGGGTTTATTCGTCAAAAGTCCCCATTTCCACTGCGTATACGTTTCGAACTTGCTTGTTTGTTCAAAGCTAGTGATACTTTTATTTTTGTAGTGATAATACTTTGACCTTATAGTAACAATATATTAGCCATGTAGTAAACCATCTTCTTGCAACGCACAATTTTTTTGAACGACTTGAATCCAAACTTATAATCCGTGAATTTTTAAAAACTGTTTTAAGTAGACATATTTCATGTGTGAAATAGTTCACACAATTGTTGCTCTTATAATTATCACTAATAATATTATTTTTTTGAAAGTAAAAATAATAAATAAGTGATGGCATTTTTTTATGAAATAATAAAAAAAAACATTCTTCAAAATATAAGAATATATATATAAAACAATAGTAATGGGGCGGGTCCAAACTCAGACCCGTATTGAACCTAAGCAAGTATGGAACAATTTGTGATTTTTTTCAAGCCCGTTCTACCAACCCGTCTCCGAACCTGCAATAAATAAATACTTCCTCCGTCCTCGAAAAGTTTGCGTGGAATCTTGGGCAAATGGTTTAAAAAAAAAGTGTAATGATTAGAGTCATGTTGAGGGGTAATTTTGTAAATTTTTATATATGAAGTAAATAAAGTAGGTGGGTTGAGTGTATAGTGGGTCCAAAAGGTAATGGCATGAAGGGTAAATCCCCTTATATACTAATAGAGAGTTTAAATTGATGATGTGTCATTTTGTGGTTAATTTGACTTATGTGTCATTTTGTAGTTGATTTGACTTATGTGTCATAATTTAATGAAGTTGTTAATTTAAAAAAAAGTTAACTGCAAATTAAATCACGACTTTTTGCACATTTGCAATCTAATCTAAATCTTAAAAGAATTGCAAATAAATCACAAACTTTAAATATTATTGCAAATTAGACTTCTTAGAAGTCTACTTTATCCCTAAATCATACCTTTTGATATTTGGTTTGATTGAAAAACAATATTGTTTTATTAAGATGTTGTTATGTCATTAAGAAGTCTAAATTATGTTAGATTCGAACACAATTAAAATTGTCAAAAAGACTAAATTGCAACTATATTTAAAATTTGTAATTTATTTGCAATTAACTTAAAGTTTAGATTAGATTGCAAACGAGGAAAAAGTTATTATTTAATTTGCAATTAACTAAAATATTTATTTAAGGTGTTGTGGTTGATATTGAAGGCTGACTTACAATTTATTATTAAGAGTTATTTTAATATTACTTAAATTATTTATTTTCAAAATTTTATAATTTTTTTAAAATTTTTTTTTTCAAATTTATTAAATGTAAGGTGTTGTGGTTGATATTGAAGGTTGACTTACAAATTATTAAGAGCTATTTTAATATTACTTAAATTATTTGTTTCCGAAATTTTATAAATTTTTTAAAAAGTTGTTTTCATATTTATTAAATGTCAACGTCTCATTTAGTTTGATTCTCACAAATTTTCTTTGAAATTTACTTTATAAAATTAACTAACATTAACATCATTTAGTTTGATTCTCACAAATTTTCTTTGAAATTTACTTTATAAAATTAACTAACATTAACATAAGTGTAATTATTTTGTATAACTCAAAATATTATATTAGTTAAACTTTTATATTATAATACAACGTTATAATAAATATAATTGAAAAAAATGTTAAATTTTTTTAAAATATAATTATAATAATTTATGTACAAAAAAAATATGAAAAATTAAATTAAGTAAATAAATAAAAATTTATTATTAAATATTTAAAAATATATTTAAAATTCCGTGTAATACACGGGTTCTACACTTATTATAAGGGTAGGAATTGTGATGATTATTTCTATTTTGGGGTATCCAAATTTTTGGGGGATAAACAAAAAAGGAAAATATGAAATTTGTCAAGGGACGGATGTATATATTTATATAAACATATATGCATATTAATGTATATATATTTGCATAAAAATATTACTCCTACATAGGTAGATTTTTAGTATTAGATGAATATAAAATTTTATATTAAATAAGTACAGAGTATATATTTTAATTTAAATTATTTAATATTAAAATAAAAAATATTATGTATATTAAAATTAAGTAAAGCCCGGCTCCATGAATTTTCCGACGGACGAGTAATATTCACATTAAAAAAAAAAATCATGATATTTGAAATATATTTATGAATCATCATTTTATTTTGAACCCATTAACGCATACTAAATGACGGACCCAGAAATTTTCGGTAGGGGGCCGATTAACATTACTATAAAAAATATATATATATGTACTCATTATTTTCATCAAAATTTCAATTATAAAATTGTCAATACGTCACATTTCATTAAATTAAATTGATCGGATAAGTTGACTTTTGCTATGTTTTGGTACAAGTTAATACTCCCTCTGTCCCGTGATAACTTGCACATTTTAACCGATTCACTTTAAAAAACAATTGAATTTAGTGGTGTAGAGTCAAATAAAAAAGCGTATTTTGAGTGATTTGATAAGGTGTAAGGAGGATTTAGTAGGATGTAAAATAGATTTAGTGAAATTTAGGATAAAATGTAGACCCAAAATGAGTGACGATTTTAAAATAAAATGATGTTCGGATATATATTAATTTTGTGGATTATTTTTATATCAGAAGCGTGCAAATAATTATAGAACAGAGTATTAATTTTAATATGTGTGAAATTACCAAAATACTCCTAATAAATTTACAAAACTAGTGGGGGGCCACGACCCCTGGGCATTATATGTAGGTCCGTTATTGCGCATACTATTCATCATGTAGTAAGTCTTGGTCTACTATTGCAAGATTCCATGAAAGTTTCAGTGTTGTTTACGTTCTTGTTCTTATTACAGAAGATTCCAGTCTTGTATACTCGTGTCCTTTTTCCATACCAATGTCACGACCAAGGGGTTTACTCGTCAAAACTCCCCATTTCCACTGCGTATACGTTTCGAACTTGCTTGTTTGTTCAAAGCTAGTCCCCCTTATTCGTCCGTTTTACATGCAATTGTTTACACATTTTCAAAAATGAAACTTTTTCATAAACCCCATTTTCACAATACTCACATATTTACAAAAATTACCATTACTTTTACCCTTTCAATCCAATCATTCACATTACTTTATTCATAAAAGTTTACAAAATTACTACTCATTACACATTTTTCTTAGTTTGTGTGCCCATAAAATAGTGCAAACATTTCTGGGATGGAGGGAATAGTAACAAAAAGGGATCTAATATCATTCCAAGAAAGTGGCAAAACAAATACTACTTCATTCCATTTTAGATGAGATAAATTCACAAATGGTCCTGTAACTTTGTCTAAATCCGCAAGAGGTCCGGTAACTTTTTACTTGATCAATTTTGGTCCTTTGAGTCCAATTTCAGCCATCTGAGTTCAATTTCAGTCCAATTTCAATCATTTTTTTAATTCAATTTCATCATTGACACCGGAATAGAACATGTGTAACAAATTAAAACATCAAATTCAATTATGTATTAATACTAAAAAAATACATATTACGTATGTATGTGCATGTTTGAGTGTATATATGCAATTATAATCTAAAATTAGAAATTAAAATTTTAATATTCAGTCTTTTATAATTTTAAATTGTTTTTTAAGTTAATTTTATCTATTTTAAGTCCTCTAAGTAGCTTATGTGTCGTATGATGTGTGAAAAAATAATGAAAAATATTATTACGTAAATACACATGTTCTATTCCGGTGAGTATGATTGAAATTGGATTAAAAGGACTGAAATTGAACTGATTGGGCTGAAATTAGACTCAAAGGGCTGAAATTAAACTGATTGGACTGAGAGCTGAAATTGGGATTTAAAGGACCAATATAGAGAACAAAAGGACCAGCATTGAAACTAAAAGGATGAGAATTGGTAAAAATAAAAAGATACAAGACCTTTTACTGATTCAGACAAAGTTATAGGACCATTTGTAAATTTATTTCCATTTTAGATTCATCATTTATTACAAGTAGGACGGAGTTTAATGGGGAATTATTTATTAATATTAAATAAAATAAAGAATATAAAAGTCTTTTGATTAATAAAGTAAAATATTTGTTTATAACTATTTCGAAATCTGGTCTTAATATTTATTTTTTCCTTTTCTCTCACCTCTCTTATTTGTCTACCGTCATTTTCAAAATTTAATAGCCAATAATTTATATTTTCTATTTCCTTTTCAATCATTTCTTCATTAATAATATAATTTTTTTTTTCATATATCTATATTATATAAAATAATCACATTAATTTTTTTTTTGCATAATTTTGTTATTAGAGGAAGACTCCGAAGTCTTGTGCAAAAAATATACTACATCAGAACTGTCTTTATTTTGGAAATAATAATACTATTGGTAATTAAACAAATTCATGGCCCATATCGAATAATATTACTCCCTCCGTCCCGGTATAAGTTTCCCCTTTCTTTTGGTTGTTTTGATTAAGAAATATGATTAAATAATAAATGTAGTACAAGTGATGTGATGGTGAGAGAGAAAATAATAGATGAGTGTGAGATGAAGTATGATAAAATAATAGATAAAATGTAAGTGATGTAATTGGGAGAGAGAAAATCATATGCCAAAAATGGAAAAATATGAAATGGAAAACTTATTGTGGGACATCCATAAAAGGAAAGTGGGAAACTTATAAGGGGACGGAGGGAGTAAGAAGACGGTAGCTGTAAAACTTTGTTAATTGCGGAAGACTCCAAATTAGCCTTCTTCAAAATTATAGTATTTCCACAAGAAAAAGACACATCATAGGATGATCGTTTAGTTTAGTGTCTTTTAATTTATATATTGAAATAAATAACAATGGTACGTATAGTAGAGAAAATAACCCCTGGACAAATTTCATGATATTAAGACAGCATGCAAAACTTTGTTATTAATTCGCGGAATATATTGAAAAATTTTCATTTTACATCCTCTAACTTCGGTCTAATCAAGTTTATATTTTTTAAGTTTTTTTACTTTTTCAATTGACATTTAGGTTGTCCAATTTACATCATTTTTATCGAAATATTGAAATTCTGGTCAAATAGTTCAATTTACGTCTTTTTAAGTTTAAAAATTAAAAATTTCTGAAATCACATTAAAAATCTAAAAATCACATTAAAATTAAAAATTCTAAAAAAAAAAAAAATTCTACAATTCTAAAAATGTGTAAATTAAATTTTTTTTTTCTAAATATCTCATTAAAAAATTAAAATCTATAAATTAAAATTTTAAAAATATTTTTAAAAAGTTCTTCAATTCAAAAAATCTCATTAAAAATGAATTTGGGACGGTTCCACAAACGATCAAAACACGGAACTTCCGCTCAACCTCGGTGGTGAGTTGGAAAACTTCATGGGAGCCAAAAAAATTTATGACGGACGAATTCGAATCAATTTTGATTTTTAATGAAATATTAATACTTTTTATTATTTTTATAAGATTTTTTGAATTGGTAATTTTTAATCTACTCATTTTAAAAAATTGTTGAGATTTTTTGAAATTTTAAAGAGATTTTTGAGTTTTTTAGAAATTTTAATGAGATTTTAGATTTTTATTTTTATTTTTAAATTACACATTTTTCAATTTTTTGAATCGAAGAAATTTTAGATTTTTTTAAATTTTTTTTACACATTTTATAATTTTTAATGAGATTATAGAAATTTTAATGAGTGATGCGGCTTTTGAGACTTCATCTTCTCAAAGTGTTCCGATCCAAACTCGATCAAATCAACCTGAAAAAGCCACACTTGAGAGGACTCCGGTGCAGGGACTCCGACGCTCAAGTCAGTTTTCATGTAATACATGGGTAAGAAATGGATAATTGAACGTTAATATGACACGTATTTTTCAATACTCACCTCTCAAGTGTAAGAGGGTCCTCGTAGTAAAAGTAAGTGCCCGGTTAAATTATCGAACCACGGGACTAGTTAGCTTGTGTAGCCTTAGTGATATATGTCGTCACATAATTATAGTGAAAGAGCATGGGGTGAGCGACTAAAACTAAATGCAAAAATAAACAAGGTAAACACTAACTAGGAAAAGCAAGTAAATTGATGATCAAGATCAAATGTGAGAAGTAGTGTTCGGGTGTTTTTCATTATGTGGAAATCGATGAAAGCTTAAATTGGACGTTTAATTAATTGGTTGGTGTATGATAAGAGCAATCACTAAGAATGTATCTAATAAAGCACCTAAGATCGGGAAGAAGGATATAGACGCTCTTACCCGGGTAATCACACAACTAGGGGGTTCTACTCTATCTAAATTAAACTAAATTAATCCATAATCATGCTTTTCCACTTGAATACTAGAAACCAAACTCCTATAATATCTTCACTAATCACTCAAACTCTCATTCAAATAATTAGTGTAAATTAATGGGGTTCTAATGAAAATTACCCAACTCTCGTTGCGATAACCCAATATATACTCAATTCACTTGATTCCCACCCTCGATTATACTATCCATCAAGACTAACCAACTCTCGTTGCACTAATCATGCTTCAATATATAATCTACTAATTGAATTCAAGTAAATGATCATGCAAAACCCATCAATTTAATCAATACACCACCAATATAATTAAACAACCCAAATCAAGCTAAAAATCTAATTTCATCATAAATACAAACGCCCAAACACCAATAAACCTAGCCAATAACTAAATTAACAATTGAAATCAAACTTATAAAAGATAAACAATAAAACATGAAATTAAGAAAAAATATCACCTCAAATTATCTTCAAATCTCCAACACTTGCAATAAAGTAAAATACTACATTAAAAATCTATATAAGAAATGATTAAACTACACTATTGAGTGGATGAATGGTGTGGGAGGGAGGATTTCTCCCCAATGGAGCGCTGCCCTATGCTCTCTGTTTTCTGCGTGGATTCCTCTTTTTCAATGACGAAAAAAACCAAAAATTAAAAGATATGGGCCCCCTGTATTCGCGTGCCCTCAAATTGATGAAAATAGTTTAAGGGTGCGGCTAAAGGCACCCAAGGATTCTATGAGGACACCCATGCGATTAAGAAACCCACAAAACGGATGAGCACACCCACGTGAAAAATTCAAAATTACCCTCCCCTCAATTAAAACCATTCATTCTTCTATTTCTCTCTCCATTTCAGGACACCCAGGCCACCACTCCCTCCCCATCACTCCAATGGCCTCCGCCCACCCACCTCCTCACTTGCAATCGCACAGGCGCGGCCGCCGCCCACCCACCTCCTCCCTCCCAGGCGCGGCCTTGCACCCCGTTTGAAGAAAAAAAAGTCGTCGTCGTGAAGAACGCCGCCCTCGTTGTCTCTGTGTGAAGAACGCCGCCGTCGCCGTCCGTTGAAGAAGCCCGCCACTAGATCTGTAAAAAAAGTCCAACGTCGGCGTCGATTTGGAGAAAATGTGTAGTTTGCTACTCCCTCCGTCCGCCTATAAGCGAATATGTTCGAAATTTTTTCAAACTCATTGTGTTTGAAAAAAATTCCAAAACAATTTTCATTTGTGCGAAAAAAAAAAATTGAACACAGTGTTCGGGAAAAAAAATCGAATAAAATAACTGGATTAGGAAGAAAATTTCGGACAAATTCAAAAACCAAAAAAAAATTCAAAACCCTACTTACCTTCGTTTGACGGCGGCGACGGCATAGGAGGGGGTGTGGGCGACGACTTTCTTGGAGGGAGGAGGTGGGGGCGGCCGCTTGAAGGAGGAGGTGGTGCGGCCGAGAGCAATTAGTCAATTTAGTGTAAAATGATGCACAAAATCCTATAAAATTATGCAAATTAAATACATGAATTTCGAGCCACTTTCACACTAATCAAATATATAAGAAAAAATTGTCGTTTACCTTAAGGAAGTTATGCATTTATAAACTTTCGTACCTAGGGTATTTTGGTAATTTTGGGTGCTTAGGGCACCTTTGAGTCAATTGGACCTTTTATGGTATTAAGTCCTCATGACTTATTTGTTGGGCCTATACGACTTATAATAATATATTCGATTTGATCAGGGCCAAACTTTAGGAGATGACGAATTATTCCTCATCCATGAGATATTTTAAATTTTATTTTAAACATTATATAGTTTTTACTTTTAATGAAATTTTCGAATTTTTAATGATATTTAAAAAAATAGGATTTAAAAAATATTAATTAATAAATTTATTTTTAAACTTAAAGGACGTAAATTGAACTATTTGACCGAAGTTCCATTTTATTCCTGACATTCCAGTGAGTTTGAAAATTTTCCAAAAGAAGGGACGTACATTGGATCAAAAAATACGTAAATTGAAAATGTAAAAATTTAAAGGATATAAATGAAATTAAGCCTAAATTACAGGACCTAAAATGTTTTAGGTATTTTCTCAAAATATATCTAAGTCTTCCTCAAAATGGAGTTTGTATTTTTATTCATCGGTGCGATGTACGGGTCTATTTTAATATTTTTTTTATATAGTATATAAACGAATAGACATACATATATAATTTTATATAGATATTTTAAAACTCTTTAATAGAAAGAGTGTAGAGTCGATTTTGCTATTATTACCTTCATATTTTATTTGTTTACACATAAATTTTATCTTTAGTAGTACCTACTCTTGACAAAAGATTTTTCAGCATGACTTTATTTTTAGGATAAAAATATTACAACAATATACATCTATTAACTAAAACAGTTGCTAGTAATTTAACGGTGATTAGGATAACAAATGTCAACTATTTAATAAACGGGGTTTCAATTATTAGTTAGGTTATTAATATATAGAAAAGAATAAATAAAGACGAAGCTTGTACATACTTAAAAAGAGGCATTTTTAAATACGTATGGAAATTACAATCAAATCTTTTTAGCCATCAGCCAAGTATCACAATCAATATTTATTATGACTGAAATAGTTTAACTTTGGTAAATAGCTTTGGTTTACCGATAAATAAGACAAGTGATCATATAACTTTAGTTCACAAAGTGAGTAATATTTATGTCGTCCACAATTATTTTAGTAAAATAAACAGAAAAACAAAGTCTCCATTTAATACTAATGAAAGCTGGTACACTTCATTTAGCATGAGTACTAAACAGGCACGGTAAACCAGCTCGATTCCAGTGTGTTTCAAGCTTAGAAATCAATACATACTTATAATAACTACATGTTTATCAGTTCATTGCAAAATATGTTGACAATTATTATCTCCCACCATCCACAGGCTACAGTATCATATGATCTTTAAGGCTATCAAAGCCAACACCACTTGTGTTATTACCCTCACCATATATGAAGCTTCCACTGAATCCCTTACTAAGCAACGATTCTTCGTCTTCTGCAATACCTTCTTTGTGATTCCACGCGTGATTTCCTCCTCCAGCTCGTAGTCCCTCTAACTCCATTGCTACTTCCTTCATAGAGGGCCTCTCCTCTCCTTTAACACTCACACAACTTTTTGCCAAAACAGCAACCTTCATTACCACCTCCTTATCTCCCTCTCCCATCAAATTTTTTTCAACAACTTGGAACAGCTTTATCAAATTAGGGTTACAGATTACAGATCTCAAAGACCATATATATAGCACTGAGATAAAACACCGAATTGGGCTTAAAGCGAGACCCCCGACTAACTCAGCGAAGTGTGTGATTCAAGGCATATCAACAAATCTCCACCTTGACTTGAATCTTCCTTGCAGATGCATCATTACAATGCCAGATGAACAGACTCCTCCTTTCTGCCTCAGATTTGCCCTCCTTGGGCAACTAACAGCTTGTAACATTTAGCAAGTTCAAACAATGTCGAAACTTGCTATGTGGGACCGGCTTGGTGAACATGTCAGCAGGATTATCAGCAGTACCTACTTTCATCACCTTGATTCTCTGCTCATTCCTCAGAAAATGATACCTCACATCAATATGATTGGTCCTCTCATGATGGACCTGATCCTTGGTCAAACAGATTGCACTCAGACTGTCACAGAATACAATAACTTGATCATGATGTAGACCAAGATCACCTACAAGCCCTTTCAACCAAACTCCCTCTTTAGCAGCTTCTGTCAGTGCCATATACTCTGCTTCAGTTGTAGACAAAGTGACTGTAGCCTGCAGAGTTGCCTTCCAACTAACAACAGAACCACAAAGAGTCAAAACATAACCAGTCATAGATCTTCTACTATCAACATCTCCAGCATAGTCAGAATCAGAATAACCAGTCACAGAAACGTGAGCATCACCTCCATAAATGAGACCAACATCAGACGTACCTCTGAGATAACGAAAAATCCTCTTCACAGCTTGCCAATGCTCCTTTCCAGGTTGTCCCATGAACCTGCTGACAACACTAACAGCATGTGCAAGATCTGGTCTAGTGCAGACCATAGCATACATCAAACTCCCTACTGCATTAGAGTATGGGACTCGAGACATGTACACCTGCTCAGCTACAGTTTTTGGTGCATAATCAGTGGATAAGTGAATATTTGTAGCACTTGGAGTATCAATAGGCTTGGCGGTAGACATGCCAAATCTCGACAAGATCTTCTGAATGTAACTCTTCTGTGACAAGAAAAGCTTCTTCTTCTCTCTTTCCCTATATATCTCCATTCCCAAAATTTTCTTGGCAGCACCCAAATCCTTCATATCGAACTCAGCACTGAGCAGATCCTTCAACTTCTGAATATCAGACTTGGACTTCGCAGCTATGAGCATATCATCCACATACAGGACGAGATAGATCATGGAACCATCATCAGCTTTATTGTGATACACACAACAATCATACGGACTCCTGTTGTATCCCAACTGGATCATGTAACTATCAAACCTCTTATACCACTGCCTTGGAGACTGCTTTAGCCCATATAGAGACCTCATCAACTTGCAAACATAATCTTCCTTCCCCGGAACCTGGAACCCCTCTGGCTGAGTCATGTAGATATCATCTTCAAGCTTTCCATGTAGAAAAGCTGTCTTCACATCTAGTTGCTCAAGTTCTAAATCCTGATGTGCCACCATTGCTAGTAACACTCTGATGGAAGTGTGTCTGACCACTGGTGAGAATATCTCATTATAATCAACCCCCTCCTTCTGTGTGAACCCTCTTGCAACTAGCCGAGCTTTGTATCTCACACCCTCACCAGGTGTGGTTTCTTCCTTCCTCTTGAATATCCATTTGCAAGTAACAATCTTCCTCTCCTTAGGCCGTTTGACTAACTCCCAAGTCTCATTCTTGGCAAGTGATTCCATCTCTTCTCTCATTGCAGCGAGCCATTGGGCCGACTCACTGCATGAAACAGCCTCTCTGTAAGTGAATGGTTCACCTGCAGATGGTTCTTCCTCTTCCACCTCGTCAGCGACTTGTAATGCATAAGTCACCATATCCTCAAAACCGTACCGCACAGGAGGCTTCACGCCTGTTCTCCTAGCTCTATCAACATCTATGCTTGTCTGGCGAGCTTCTGGATGAACATCAGAACTTGTACTTTCAGCAGTAGTATGTTGATCTTCTCCACCTTGGAGTTGTGATTTACTCTCATCGAGAGTGACTTGCAGCTCCACCTGTTTAACATTACTACAATTTTCTGTACAAACAGACTTCACAATGGGGTTAAGCATAGAGTTCTCATCAAAAATCACATTCCTACTGAATATAACTCTATTCTCTGAAGGTGACCAGATTCTATATCCCTTAACTCCATCCCGAAACCAACAAATATACCCTTCTTAGCTCTTGGTTCTAATTTACCCTCACTAACATGATAGTAAACAGTACAGCCAAAAACCTTCAACAAAGAATAATCTGCAAGTTTATTAGACCATACCTCATAAGGTGTCTGGCAATCAATGCCAGTGTGTGGACCACGGTTGATCAGATAGCACGCCGTGTTTACTGCTTCTGCCCAGAACTTTCTAGCCAAACCAGCATTCGAGAGCATGCATCTCGCTCTCTCCAGCAATGTCTGATTCATGCGCTCTGCCACACCATTCTGCTGCGGTGTATGTCGGATAGTGTGGTGTCGAGCAATCCCTGCATCCTTGCAGAACTCATTGAACTCAGACGAACAGAACTCCAGGCCATTATTAGTTCGCAGTCTCTTGATCTTCTTCCCAGTCTGATTTTCTACCAACGCCTTCCACTGCTTGAAATTCTTGAAAGCTTCACTTTTGTGTTTCATCATAATTACCCAAGTCATCCTTGAGTAGTCATCAATCATAGACACAAAATATCTGTGGCCTCCAATAGACTCAACACGTGACGGACCCCAACAATCCATATGAATGTAGTCAAGAGTCCCCTTGGTCTGATGAACTGCCTTCTTTGGGAACTTGCTGCGATGAAGCTTCCCAAATACACAATGTTCGCAGAATTCAAGACTCTGCACTTTATGCCCAGAAAGAAGATCCCGCTTAGACAAAATCTGCATCCCTCTTTCTCCCATATGACCGAGCCTCATATGCCACAACCTGGTCATATCCATGGTCTGAACCTCAGATGATGCAACATTAGCAGAACCTGTCACAGTGGAACCTCGCAGATAATATAAGGTACCACGTTTCAAACTTGTCAGAACCACCTTTGAACCTTGACAAACATACATAACTCCACCTTCACCTTTGAAACTGAAACCCTTGCTGTCAAGGAGACTCAATGATATCAGATTCTTCGTCATCTGTGGAACATGCCTGACTTCATCCAAGGTGCAAAATACCCCATCATGTGTCTGTATCCTGACTGAGCCAATCCCAACCACCTTGCAGGCAGCACTGTTAGCCATGGTAACATTTCCTCCATCTATCTGCTCATAGGTCGAGAAGAACTCCCTGTTAGGACAAATGTGGTATGATGCCCCAGAATCAAGAACCCACACATCATTACGATGTGACTGTCCAGCTGCAACCAAGGCCAGATCATATTCAGAATTTGTATCAGTTTCTGCAACAGCTGCAGAACCGCCGACACCATCTTTCTTCTCCTGCTTCCTCTTCTTCTTAGGACAATCATTCTTCCAGTGCCCTGGTTCTTTACAGTAATTGCAGATGTCATCGGGTTTAGGACCTTTTGAACCTTTCTGATTCGGCTTCCCAGTTTTCTTCCCAGATTTCTTTTGTCCCTTACCCGTAACATACAGCCCCGATGCCTGATTTTCTGTGGCCGAGCCAGTTGCCTGTTGACGGTCTTCTCTGCTGTGGAGAGCAGATCGAACATCTTCCAGAGACAGAGTATCTTTCCCAGTAATGAACGATTCAACAAAATTCTCATACGATTCAGGCAAAGATACTAACAAAATTAAAGCAGCGTCCTCATCTTCTACTTTAACATCAATATTACGCAAATCTAGTAAAATTTTATTTAATTTATCTAGATGATCCCGAAGAGATGTACCTTCCTGCATGCGTAAACGAAACAGACGTTGCTTCAGAAGCAATTTGTTGGTTAGAGACTTCGTCATGTAGAGACTCTCTAACTTCTTCCAGAGACCATCGGCAGTTTCCTGATCCGCAACCTCGATGATAACATCGTCAGACAGACATAGCATGATAGTCGAGTGGGCCTTTTCTTCTAGGGTATTCCACTCTTCTTCACTTACATCCTCATATTTAGGTTTTCCTGATAGCGGCGCCCACAAACCCTGCTGCTTCAGCAGAGATCGCATCTTTATTTGCCATAGGCCAAAACTATTTCTCCCGGTGAATTTGTCAACCTTTACGTTGAAAGCAGACATTCTCGATCGGCTCCAAAAAAAAACCCTAACAGTGCGGAAAAAAAAACTTGATCGAAACGACCAGGCTCTTGATACCAGTTTGTTGTGACAGAATAGGATTATAGAGCATGAACAAGAAACGTAAAGAAGACAAGTGATTTACGTGGTTCACCAATGAATTGGCTACGTCCACGGGCAGAGAGGAGAACGGATTTTATTATCAAATTAGGGTTACAGATTACAGATCTCAAAGACCATATATATAGCACTGAGATAAAACACCGAATTGGGCTTAAACCCTAAACCCTAAACCCCCGACTAACTCAGCGAAGTGTGTGATTCAAGGCATATCAACAAGCTTTTTTTCCTTCATTACTTTAAGGAAATAATTGGCTAAACATTTCTCATCCTCTGGCCCATCCTTGATCAATGCCCTCCTTCCAGTTACGAGCTCCATCAGGACTACTCCAAAGCTATACACGTCGCTTTTATCATTCAGTTGTCGGGATCGCAGGTACTCAGGATCTAAATATCCAAACGTCCCCTGGACCAATGTATTTAATTCTGAATGATCATCCACAGGAACTAGTCTTGACGCTCCAAAATCCGCCACTTTGGCTGTGTAGGTATTGTCCAAAAGAATATTTGCTGTCTTTACATCTCTGTGTATGATTGGAGTAGAAGCCGCAGAATGTAAATATGATAGCACTCCAGCAGTTTCTGTAGCTATTCTCAAACGCATATCCCATGACAGAGCAAGCGATGTTGCCTTATTGTGTATGTGTTCGAAAAGAGTGCCGTTGCTGATGAACTCGTAGACAAGCAGAGGTGCTTCTGTCTCCAAACAACAACCTAGTAGCTTGACTACATTCCTGTGGTTGATTTGGGACAATATTATAACCTCATTGATGAACTGATTAATTTCAGTCGGGTCAACCTTTTTGGACTTCTTAATAGCAACTACTCTTTGATCATCAAAGACACCTTTGTATACTGTGCCATGGCCGCCTCGACCGATGATCATATTGTTGTGGAAGTTGTTTGTTGCCTTCTGTAGCTCAGATGCACTATAAAGTCTTGCCGTATCTGATGAGCCCTGCCTCTGCCTTGCGAGGATTTTTTCTTGCAATAATATGCCACCATTCTGAAGAAAGAATTGTTGTTTCGTCTTCACATGCCTTTTTCTTTTGAGTTCCAAGGTCAACCACCATGCACATAGTAGCACAACAATCACTCCAACAGCAACCCCTTTTTTTTCCATATATCAACAAGAATTTATACATTAGAGTCTCTTTCACTAATTGGTTTTTGCATGAAACTATGGGTAAAAAAGAATAAAACATCATGTTTGATAAAATGTACACAAATCCTCATATGTTTCATTAAATGCATTACTTTTTTCTGTTTTATAAAACTATGCATACTCTCCTCATGGTCCACTTCCTTACAAAAAAACCAAGCCTGAACTTAATTAAACACAGAGAAGTTTTGTGCATTTTTTACCAAACGCATGGGGTTATATGTTTTTTTCCCCACCTCATGCTTACAACTAGACATGTTTATGTATTTTAAATATCTTTTTTTTTTCTTTTCTTAAGAGAGTTGTATTAACACACTAATGATAAAATGAGGGATGGAGATTTTGTGCATATTTTTATCATGGGGTTTTGTGTTTTTCAACCTGAAACTATGATATAAACTTGTTAGGATAAGGATAAAGAGAATGAGTCTAAGTTAAGACTAACCTGCTGCAATTTTGAATACAAGTGATTCACCCGGACTACAACCTTTTCCGTCTCTTTTCCCATCACCATGGTACCCTTTTGGGCAAACACATGTGTAATTCCCCGGCGGTGTGTTGACGCAACGATGCTCTTCACAGTCGTTGTTTCCATCTTGACATTCATCTATGTCTGTTAAACAGGGAAATTGAAGAGAAGAAGACCATTATTAAGTGCTCCAAATAAATGAAATATGATAGCTAGAAATATTAATACCTTGACAACCAGCATCAAGGTAAGGATTTCCATGATAGCCTTGTTTGCAAGAACAGCGGTACCCATTACCATTATCAGGCATATAGCACTCAGAGTTCACACTCTTGCAGGCATAAGTAGAAGGCTCCATCTTTGCCTCATCACAATCGGCTGAGTTAGTTCCATTTGTAATGTCCCAATCAAGAACCATGGGAAGCTTTGTTACACTCTTCAGGTTTGTCATGCTATCTTGAGTGAAATTAAAAGCACCCTCCTCTGCCACAAAAGCAAAGCCGCAATCATTGAAGTCTCTTACTAAAGTATAGTTCCTGAAGCTCCTCAGTTGTAGAGTAATATTCCAAACGTCTTTCGGAAAAGACGTTTGGCAGCAGCCCGAACCAGTGCAGGCGGCGTTGTCTAGATCACCCTTGTCTCTACACATGGCAGTACATCCTGTCTGGTAGTACCGGTTTGGACGCCGCCCCCCATAAACATAGGCGTAAGTGTCGCAGCCCACGACTGTGAACTTATTCGCAGTGTTGTTGATAGTAAACGCGCCTGAGGTCATCCAAACAATACCATTAGTGTTACTGGTATTCGGATTTACATCATGACAGTCGTATGCAATGGTGCTCAAGACTGTCAACTGGCCATCGAGCGATATGTTTGTGATTTCTATAGTGCTATTCCGAAACAATAATTTAGGGGGATCATCGGAGGATTGTTTACAATTGATGAAGAACTCACGGCTTCGGTAACAATCTTGAGTCGTACCAAAAGGGAATGGGATTCTTACATTACCACAATATTCAGGGCAGTTGGACTTTGCTAATGACAAATTTGGTGGATCAGCACTAGCTGCAAATGATGAAGCAAGTATGATCACAAGGATTTGTAGTCCAACAAACCCCATGATTCTACTTATCTTTTCTTTATGTAGTAGCTAGTTTTGAATCATGCAATAACTCCTCCTCATAGATTTAATGATCAGAAGCTAATTAGTCAATAATATGTATATATTTAAATAAAGTCCTTGGTTAACTATTAGATTTAATGATCAGAAGCTAATTAGTCAATAATATGTATTTAAATAAAGTCCTTGGTTAACTATTTTGAAAGGTTCCAATCAAATGTGCCCTTTGAAACGTTAAAGAATTTATAAACAAATGTTCCAATCAATTACGTAATGTTGTAATATCTTAGGGACATTTAAACATTCATTTCGAAATTAATATTTGCAACTGATGAAGAAGCTGAGGCAAGTATGATCACAAGAATTGACAGATTTCTGAACTGGATTTGTAGTCCAAGCTAATTATCTTTTTTTGATTGTGTTTGAGAACTTAAACAAGATTAATGAAGCTGGGAATCATGCATTCAGGACTTAATATAAGTAGTTTTAATTCTCACAAGTTAACGCAATATTTAAAGATTAATGAAGTCTTGGTCAATTATAATTAAATATTGCAAGATTCCACGAATGTTTCAGCGACATGACTTGTGTCATTTTCATGCATTTTACGCAACCATCAATTACTAAACTAGCTAGTGGTTAAACTGGAGCTTTCCATTACAATTCTTAGATGAGGTAAGCCACACAAAAAATAAAATAACAATTGGAAGTAGGGATGGTAAAATGCCCCCACCCCATTCAGTAAATGGGACAGGTTAGCCTCATTGTCATAGTCACATAATGATTATTATACTTTTTTTCTAACCAAATTATACCAATAAAAAATAGAAAGAAACACAAGGGTCTTTCCAATTATCTACCACCACCCACGGGCAGTATTATAACATGATCTTTTAAGGCTATCAAAGCCGGTCTCGAAGCTTGGCAGATTCAGCACACTCTGATCCGGATACGTGCTCTGTTGTCCCAGATTCAGACACCGATTTCATATATTTACAGAGAGGATAATCGGCCTGCATATTACATGGCTAGGATGAGTGTTGGCTTGCATGCTCTCCATCTTGTCTACACCCTTTTCGCACCCTGACATTTCTAGACTAGACCAGGCGTTTGTGAAAATTTGAGTAATTAAATTATGGTTGGAGGGTGAATAACTTTGGTTTATGGATAAACAGATCGAACACCAAAGTCTCCATTCAATACTAATGAATGCTGGTATACTTCATTTAGCATAAGTACGTACTAACAGGCACTGTAAACCAGCTCGATTCCAGTGTATTTCAAGCTTAGAAATAAATACATACTTATAATAACTATATGTTTATCAGTTCATTGCAACGGAAAATGCTAAATATATAGAAAAGAAAAACGTCTTCCAATTATCTCCCACCATCCACTGGCAGTATCATATTATCATTAAGGCTATCAAAGCCAACACCACTTGTGTTGTTACCCTCACCATATATGAAGCTGTCACTGAATCCCTTACTAAGCAACGATTCCTCGTCTTCTGCAATACCTTCTTTGTGATTCCACGCGTGATTTCCTCCTCCGACTCGTAATCCCTCTAACTCCATTGCTACTTCCTTCATAGAGGGCCTCTCCTCTCCTTTAACATTCACACATCTTTTTGCCAAAACAGCAACCTTCATTACCACCTCTTTATCTCTCTCTCTCATAACATTATTTTCAACAACTTGGAACAACATTTCTTCCTTCATTACTCTGATGAAAAAGTTGGCTAAACATCTATCCCCCTCTGGTTCATCCAGGACCAATGCCTTCCTTCCTGTTAGCAGTTCCACCAGCACTACACCAAAGCTATACACGTCACTTTTCTCCGTCAGTTGTTGGGATTGCAAGTATTCCGGATCTAAATATCCGAACGTCCCCTGGACCAATGTACTTAATTGTGAATGATCCATAGGAACCAGTCTTGACGATCCAAAATCCGCCACTTTTGCAGTATAAGTATGGTCCAAAAGAATATTGGCCGTCTTTACATCTCTGTGTATGATTGGAGTAGAAGCCGCAGAATGTAAATACGATAGCACGCCAGCAGTTTCTGTAGCTATTCTCAAGCGCATGTCCCATGACAGAGCAAGCGATGTTGCCTTATTGTGTATGTGCTCGAAAAGAGTGCCGTTGCTGATGAACTCATACACAAGCAAAGGGGATTCTGTCTCCAAACAACATCCTAGGAGCTTGACGACATTCCTGTGGTTGATTTGGGACAAAACAACTACCTCGTTGGGATCAATTCTTTTGGACTTCTTGATGGCAACTACTTTTTGATCATCAGGTAAGACACCTTTGTATACGGTTCCATGCCCGCCTTGACCGATGATCTTATTTTTGTGGAAGTTGTTTGTCGCCTTCTGCAGCTCAGATGCACTGAAAATTCTTGCACTATTGGATGAGCTCTGCTTTCCAGTGAGTTTTTGTTGCAACAATTGACCACCATTCTGAAGAAAAAATTGTTGTCTCATCTTGATACTTTATCTTCTGTTGAATTCCAAGTGAACCCAACATGCAGATAGTAGCACAACAATCACTCCTAATGAAGCCCCTGTGTTTTTATTACATATATCACTAATTAGATTCTCCTTTTAGCATATGTCACTAATTAGTTTTGCATTCACAATTCAATATATCACTAACCTGCTACAATTTTGAATACAAGCGATTCACCTCGACTGCAGCCTTTTCTGTCTTTTTTCCCATCGCCACGGTACTCTCTATGTATAAATTCTAAGTTTGGGGCTACAAGTTGTTACCTCCCTCATTGCACATCCAATGCTTCTTCAAAGATCACCATTGCAACACTTGCTTCCCTTCTCCAAAGTTGGTTTTGCTTTCTTCTCCATTCTTCAAGATGTGCTATCCATAGTGCTCTTCATCCATACCTACAAAATAAACCAAGCTATCAACACTACTAAAGCAATAAACACAAAGCAATAAAACCTTGGGTTGCCTCCCAAGAAGCGCTATTTTTAACGTCATATGCCGGACGGTTCTCCTTGAGGGGAATATCAAGTCACCCCCTTGTCGCCCTTGTTCTTGACTTTCTTTGCCCATACAACTTTCTTAAGTCCATCAAAACATCCACTAGCCACTCCATCCGGCTCTTCAATCATGCCATAGGATGTTGATGCCTCATTCATCCCCAAGTTTGCACAAGTAGCTTTCTTTGATTTGGGGGAGTTTTTAAAAAAAACTCCCCCAAACTTGGCCTTCTTGCCCATCTTCAAATCATTGTCTTCCACCTTGGGGTTCTCTTCCACAATATTTATCTCGGGCTCTTCTTTAACCTTATCTTCCATGAGCTTTGAATAAGGATCTCTCTTGGAGTACACATACTCTTCCTCCTCATCCTCGTCATCACGAAATCTAACGGCCTTGTAGATGTTGAATGAGACTTTCTCCTCACCAACATGTAGTTCAAGCTCTCCGTTTCGTACGTTGATGACGGCTCCACCCGTTGCTAGAAACGGTCTTCCTAAGATCAAGGGGATTGCCCTATCTTCCTCCATATCAAGTACCACAAAATCAACCGGAAATATGAATTTCCCAACTTTGACAAGCACATCCTCAACCGTTCCCAAGGGATAAACTATGGAGCGATCCGCCAATTGAAGATTCATGGTAGTAGGCGTCAATTTTCCCAAGCCAAGTGATTT
The DNA here is from genome assembly GCA_963675135.1 of Galeopsis tetrahit. Classification (NCBI taxonomy): domain Eukaryota; kingdom Viridiplantae; phylum Streptophyta; class Magnoliopsida; order Lamiales; family Lamiaceae; genus Galeopsis; species Galeopsis tetrahit. Next base: position 12,244,245 of record OY776133.1, read on the forward strand.
GAAAAGTGATAATGGCATGAGGTTTATGCTCGCTCCAAGATCACACAAAGCACGATAGGTTCCCTCTTTGCAAATCACACAAGGCAATGTAAATGAACCGGGATCTCTAAGCTTTGGTGGTAGCTTAGCTTGGATGATGGCACTACACTCTTCGGTGAGGTTCACGGTTTCAAATTCTACCATCCTTCTCTTGTTGGACATAATCTCCTTCAAAAACTTGGCATAATGAGGCATTTGCTCAAGGGCCTCCGCAAATGGGATGTTGATGTGTATCTTTTTGAACATCTCCAAAAATTTGATGAACTTTGCATCCAAACTCGTCTTCTTGAGTCGTTGAGGGTATGGAATTGGAGGCTTGTGTGGAGATGGAGGCTTATGTGCATCATTCTCTTTCTCACTTGTTTTCTCCTTCTCAACATCTTTCTCTTCAACTTTCCTTCCTTGTTGTTCCTCTTCACCATCTTCCTTTGGCATCATAGGGCCTTCATAGCTTGTGCCACTCCTCAACTTAATTGAGTTGCATTGCTCCTTGGGGTTTAGCTCCGTGTTAGAGGGGAATTGTCCCGGAATGTGTTGCTTTCCAATGGCATTAGCGAGTTGGCTCACTTGCTTCTCTATGGCTTTCACATTATTTGCCACATTTTTGATCATCTCACCATGTTCATCAATTCTTTGCCATGTTTTGTTTGCATTCTCCCTAGTTTCTCTCATGAATTTCGTGGTTTCCCCCATAAAAGCACCAAACATATCCTCCATTGATGGCTTTGATGAAGACTCCACAATAGCTCCATCTCTAGCATTGAAATTTGGAGGTGGGATGGTGGCATTCCTTGTGTTGGCATAAGAAAAGTTCTCATGGTGCCTCAAATTCGGATGATATTGATTGGGATTGGAGGGACTTTCATAGGCTTGCCTATCGTTCCAACCTCTCTCTCTAAATTGTCTATCCCTTTGATTGTTCATGTAGTGGGCTTCTTCATATTGTTCATCACGTGGCCCCACTAAACCTTTAGCCGTCATAAGGGATATCAATTTATCCACCTTGTTGGAGAGTTTAGCACTCTCATCCAAATCTTGGGTTGAAGCAACTTTCCGGTTTTGTCTTCTCTCGGATGGCCATTGGTTGCCATTCTTAGCCATCTCTTCTAAGAGTATATAACCTTCTTCCGTCGTCTTTCCCAATAAAGAACCTCCACCGGCCGAGGCATCCACCATCCCTCTCGTACGGTGGTCCATCCCGTTGTAGAAGTAACAAATCAATTGATCCCTCGAAAACCCGTGTTGAGGACAACTTCTTATCAAATCCTTGAAGCGCTCCCAAGCCTCGGCTAAAGACTCATCATCATCTTGCATAAAGGAGGAAATTTCTCCTCTTATCTTGATGGTCTTGCTTGGAGGAAAGTACTTCATAAGGAAGACATCAACAAGGTCGGCCCAATTCTCAATGGTTCTTAGATCAAGGGACATGTACCATTGCTTTGCACGATCACGGAGTGAGAATGGGAACAATTGGAGACGAATATAATCTTGAGGAACTCGGTTGATCTTAACCGTTCCACTTATCTCTAAGAATTGAGATAAATGGAGGTTAGGATCCTCCTTTGACAACCCTCCAAATTGATTGTTTTGGACCATCATGATTAAGGCCGGCTTGAGCTCAAAGTTATGAGCGTCAATGGGCTCCCTACCCGCTCCTCCATAAGGTCTTGGGATAGGGCGGAAGTGGTCTCTCAAAACTCTTTGATTTCCATTGTCCTCCCGTTGCTCTCCATCTCCTTCAACATTGACATTCCCTTCCATCCTCCGGTTGAGGTTATCTCTTATGCCTCCTTGTGGTCGATTACCACCATTCCCATTAGGTTCTACTATGCCTCCAACATCCTCTTGGTTCCTTTCTTCTTCCACTATTGGATTCTCTCTTCTATTCATGGCTTCCAATTCAATCCTTCTTCTTTCGGCGTTTTGTCTTCGACAACGAGCTTCAATTTCCGGGTCTAGAGGTAGCAACTCTTGTTGATCTCTCCTAGCTCGGGTGATCATATGCCATGTCTAAACAAAAGTTCAAAAGAACGTAAGAATCACAAGTGAAATCAAAGTAAACCAACAAATATTTTTGGGATTTTTGCAAATAAGGAAAGCAAATAAATTGTCTAAACTAAAACTCTCCTATCCTACACTCTAGAGCTATAAAAACCTCCCCGGCAGCGGCGCCATAAACTTGATACACGTATTTTACAACTCTAAAATACACGACCGCAAGTATACGGTGTATATCGTAGTGAAGTAAGTACGAGGTCGATCCCACAGGGAGGTTAAGCGTAAAAGGTAGTTTGCTAGTCGAGTTCTAAGTAGACGTGATCGATAATTTGAAAGTTGAATTACTCCTAAGATTGTCTAACAATGTGTCACAAATAAACAACGAAAGAGTAATGACGAAATCGATCAAACAACATGCAAATCAAGAAAACGAAGGAGAAATGGATAAAAACGCAAAGAAGGAAAGGTGGGTTCCAAGGCGATTGTAACACTTAGATGTCCGTTTATGAATGTTATCTCGTTTAGATGGCCATTAAGTTTATCTCATATAGGGTGATCACACAAAAAGAATTAATTAATCTCTCGATCTAATTAACCAAAGGCGCAATGCAACATAGGCTCGTATTTCTACCTCACAAACATTACACCGCCTAAAAGAGCTCCTAAGACCATTCGATTCCCTCTCCGATAATTAATCCTCTCTCGAGCTCATAATAATATCGAGTTGCATGCTTGCATACGATTAAATGAAATAAATCTCTCAATCTTACTCCAATTAACAATAGATAAGCAAATCATCATGGCCAATAACAACATGCTTGACAATAGATAATTAAACATGCAAATAGGAAATAAACACCAATTAAAGCAAGAAATTACTCATAAACATCAATCCAAGTCTTACAATGCCTTAGAACCACAAAGTGTTTAGCTAACTACAAACATAATTAAATTACAAAATCCAAATGAAATAACTAAATAAAAAGGAAAATGGATAGAGAAAGCTTAGATAGTGTAGGTGATGGAGTGTGAAAATCCCAAGCTAATCCACCATTTGAAGCTTCAATGGAGAACACCTTCCAGTAGGTGTAAGTGTGTGTAAAAATCGCCTAGGTCTGCTTCTGCGCCAATCTGCTGCCTACTGTTTCCAATCCCTCACGCCCAAAATAAATAAATCATGGGCTGAAAAATGCTGGCCCAATTCCAATTAATTCAATGGGCCTAAGGTTATTTTCTTCTCTTTTCTGATCATTGGGCCCAGCTGCAACTCGAAATATTGGGCCTCCCAACTACTTTTAAATGGCTGCAAGTCATGCCCCTTAATTGCTAAAAATAACGTAGCAACAGAGATGCTTCTCTTGAGCTGTCGAATGGGTCAGCCGTGATTAATTAAATGGGCCAAACAATTTAATTGTTGGCCCAAATAATTTACATCCTCAATTTCTACTCCTTTTGTTCTCGATTTTGATATCTTCCTTCGATTGGCTTCACTTAAAATTAGGTGAGTGTTTTTGCTTCCAAAATAACCATTTTTTCTACAAAATACACAAAACACCACCTTTCTCTCTATCAAGTGAAATTAGTCAAAATTAAGCCATAAAAGCATGAAATTCTAAGTAAAATTGAGCTCAAAATGTGCCATAAAAATATGCAAATTCCACCCGAATCAATCACTTCGAAATCGTTATCTCCTATAATCGCGAGGAAGAGAAAAACGAATGATACTAGAAACTTAAAATGAAGTCAGTATTTTATATTCTTTGAAAAAAGATAACACGTACCCCTAATTCATGCTTCAAAAAGTGTTGAAAAATTGACTTGCTCAAGTTAAGCAAAGTGTGCTCGGCTCGAGACCTTAAAGCAACAAATTTTTTAAAGTTGACGATGATTGTCATATTTAAATAATTTTTTTCAAGTTTGAAACCTTAAAGTAGCACCTACTACTCAAGTCGGAGCAACCCTAAAAACTAAATCTTTAAATCGTGTTCACGTTCTTATATATCGTCTTTTACTCTAGGCCGAAAAAAAAAATGAGTTGGTCTCCTGTGCATAGGGTGCACGTGCACCCTATGCGACCAGTGACCAACTATAAGACACAAAAACGCGAATTTTCAACAACAAAGTAACCGCTGGACTGGCGGTTACGATACTTGGAAACGGATATAAGGTCACAGGTTCAAAACCTGTTCTCCACTTACAAAGCGTGCACCGCCGTCTTCCTCCACCTCCTCCTCATCTTCCGCCGCCCGAAATCCGCGACACGCGGTGGCTGTGGCGACGCTCCCGCACCACCCTCTATTTCCCCTCGGAACCCGCCCCTCCGGCCGCGTGGGAGAGAGAGAAAAAGGAGAAAGGAGAAGAGAGAAGAAGGGGGAAGAATTTGTAGAAAAAACGATCAAAAAAGCGTGTGCACAGAAAAGGGATCTGTGCACACGGTGCATATAAGATTTTTCCAAAAAAAATATATGTTGCTCGGCCACTTTGCTCAAGCGTGGAAAATGCACCAGACAAATTTGTACTCAATCTGACTGAAATGAGTAGCTCTTCCTCGGCTCAAACAACACTTCTACAAAATTTTATCTTTCTCACCTCATCTTTACAGGCTAAAGTAATGTTTTAAAAAAAAAAAAAAAATCTCACGGACTTAGTACTACTTTTCACTAATCATTATTTTTATTTATTTTTGACAAATTTCTCTAATCATGTTTCATTAAGTTAGAAATTAATAGAATTTGCACCAAAAATAATTTATCGGGGTAGCAAATTATATTTCTGCTTTATATCATGGTACAAAATTAAATATAAAAAAAAAAATCCGTTTCTTCAACCCTAAAACCCCACCCCTTCCTCACTTCTCCGCCAAAAACCTTTTCAGTACATATTCATAGCTCCCTCCTTCTTATTGCTGTATTTCCACCGTAATCTACACAGTTTTACACATATATTCAAGGAATATGTTCACCAACATTGCATCTATAGCTTGAAGCCCCCGTGAGATGCACCATAGCGATGCAGAAGTTGCTGCGCAAGACCCCCTCTTCTCCCCCTATCTTCACCACTCCTTTCCCTCTCCCCATCTCCAATTCTAGCTTTCTCTCTCTAGGTTTTTCCGACGGAGCCCCTCGAATTATCAAGAAAATGTCGTATTCGACCCACGCTGTCCGCCATTTTCACCCCCTGCACCAGCCCATAAACCCCTTTTTATCCTCCGCCCGCGGCCCGATGTTGACGAAATCCTCCACCTCCGGTTCCCGCCCCTGCTGTTGCTCCGTTGACAATACGGCGCCGTTGAGGGCTTGGGTGGTTTTGAAAGAGAGTAATAGGTACAGTAGTATAAGCGGTGGGTCCCATAGAGCGGCCTGGTATAGTACCCTTGCGGTTAATTCGAGTAAGGGCGGTGAGTTTCCGGTGGCTGAGAGTGGGAGTGATGCGGAAAATGCGAAGGGGGCGGAAGAGAAGAAATTACCTAGGCGGCAGAGGGGCAGCGGCACCGCAATGATGGCGGCGAGCCCTGATTTGCTGACAATACCTGGAGTGGGGCCGCGGAATTTGAGGAAGCTGGTGGAGAAGGGGTTTGAAGGTGTGGCTCAGCTCAAACAGCTCTATAAGGATAAGGTGAGTTTAAAAAAATATTTTAATGTTGGTTTTTAACTTTGTATGGTTTCTTGTTTTCTAGAGTTGAATTGATCTTTAGATGAATCTAATTATCTGTTCAGTGATTGTTTATTGGGCTTGAGAAGGTTGGTGAAAAAGAAAATAAAAGCAGGAACATTTAAGTAAATTATAGTATGTTTGTTTCAAGCTGTAGAGGGATTGAGAAAATCCTGTTAATCCTTGAATAGTATGTTTCGTTGACTTGTATTTGATTTTCAGGGGTGGGCTTGTTCTATGTTGTTTGATATTTTTTGACTTGTATGTCTCCATTAATATTGTGCTGCAGTTCTACGGTGAATCTAGTGAGAAGATGGTAGAGTTCTTGCGGAGTTCGGTTGGGATCATACACAAGAACCATGCTGAGAGTATAACAACGTTCATCAGAGAGAGCGTAGATGAAGAGTTGAAGGAAAACATAAAGCCTTTTCAAAAGAAACGAATCACTTTATGTGTGGAGGGAAATATTAGCGTTGGAAAGTCTACTTTCTTACAAAGAATAGCTAACGAAACGCTTGAGCTTCAGGATCTTGTGGAGATTGTCCCCGAGCCTGTTGATAAGTGGCAGAATGTGGGTCCCGACCACTTCAACATATTGGACGCGTTCTATGCTGAACCTGAGAGATATGCTTATACATTTCAAAACTATGTGTTTGTAACCAGAGTTATGCAGGAGAGAGAATCATCCGCCGGTTTGAAGCCCCTCAGACTAATGGAAAGGAGTGTCTTCAGTGATAGAATGGTAATATCACATCTTCGAGCTTGTTAACCTTTCTTGATTTATTTCTGAATCTTTAGCTATTGTTTATTTTACTGAAAACTGTTGGCAATGTCCTTTATGCATCATTTGAAGTTTCTATCTTGATTGAGTGGTTAAAACGAGAAAGCTGACAGTTCTGGGCTGCTCCCTGTTTACCCCATTTTTCATTATTCTCAATTTTTACTAAAATTCTATTATTTTCATCTTTAAGTTGTATTAACATTTTGAATTTTTACAGAGTCGGGCTATTCAAACCCCAATTTCCTCTAAGTACACTCAACCTGTTTGTTGAATTGATATTTGAAATTTATTTAGATTCCCACTAATTCTGGTTAACTTTTGGCCAATTTCCTATACAAAGGTCTTTGTGAGAGCTGTCCATGAGGCAAAGTGGATGAACGAGATGGAAATTAGCATTTACGATTCATGGTTCGATCCTGTTGTTTCAAGTTTACCTGGTCTTGTTCCCGATGGATTTATCTATCTTAGAGCAACACCTGACACTTGCCACAAGCGCATGATGTTGCGTAAGAGAGCAGAGGAAGGCGGAGTCTCGCTGGATTATCTGCGAGATTTGCATGAGAAGCATGAAAGCTGGCTCTTCCCATTTGAAAGTGGAAACCACGGAGTTCTCTCAGTGAGTGAGCTTCCCAAGGATGATGATGATTGGTCTTTACATCCAAATATTAAAAACCGCGTGTTTTATTTGAAAGGTGATCATATGCATTCAAGTATCCAAAAGGTACGATCTCTGCTCTCAGCTCGAATATGTCAGGATAATTAGTCTTCTGTTTATCTTACCCTTTTTTTTTCCCCAATAATGAGCAGGTTCCTGCTTTGGTTCTTGACTGTGAAGCAGACATTGATTTTAACAAAGACATTGAAGCTAAGCAGGAGTAAGTTAACTTTCCTTGTGTTTTTTTTTTTTAAGGAAAATACTTATTTGGGTCCACGTACTTTCTGTTTCATTTGAATTCAGTCCTTGAACTTTCATTTGCATTAAAAGAATTCTCCCTACTGCTTGGTTGTTACATAAGGACTAAATTATTATCCCAGTGGGAGTACAAGGAGTCAATTTTTTGCAAATTAAAGGGACCTAATTCTTTTGAATTATTTTTTAAACTCGTGCTGTGTTATTCCCCTTTGCTTTTAGTCTCCGATGTATACAGGTGCTATTATTTAGTGTTCTGTCCTTTTCTTTGAATGCATGTTGCTTAAGGATCGTAGTGGAATTTCAAACTAGATTCATGCGTACATACGATATAGACCTTAGCAAATCAATATTCATTGTTTTGTTTGTTTGAAGGTATGCTCGCCAGGTTGCTGAGTTCTTCGAATTTGTGAAGAAAAAGAAAGAAGTTTCAAATGAAGGTGAAGGTGCAGTAAAAACAAAACAATCACCTATGTTGATTCCCGATCATGGAAAGCTGTGGATGCCGGGAACACTGGATTTCAGACAAGCTATGTCATTTGTACCTTAGTAGTTGAACGCTATAGCTTGCCTGTGTGAATTTTTCTTTTTCTTTCTGGGTTTGTGATGATGTGTTCTAATTCTTCTGCATGTAAAAAGATGTTTAGGTTATCTGTTAGCTACGAACCTAGAAATGTAGAGAGCTGGGACTAATGTGGAATCTTAGTTTGATGTTCAATGAAAGCTTCCTTTCAATGTTTTGTTTAACTTATTGTGAATTTGCAACCTATTTATAGCTTCTAGAATCATTTACTCCCTCGTTCAAATTTTGCATGTAACTGTTTATTTTTCGTCCAAATTTAATAGGCACACTTTTATAAATAAAATGTTTATTCTTGTAATACATTAATACATCATATACTTTTATAAATAATTAATATTTTTTTTAATTTTGTTAAAAGGAAAATACATACTACAACATATTTAAAGTGTTAAATTTATTAGGCACTTGCGGCATGTTTATTTTGGGATTTTGAGGGTTTTGAAATTCGAATTTCAAAATTTAGTGTTATTTTGGGATTTTGAGGGTTTTGAAATTTGAATTTCAAAATTTAGTGTAGTGGGATTTTGAAATCCTGAATCAAAATCCCAAACTGTAACGGAAGTGGAGTTTCGAAATTCCAAATTCGGATTTCCCATCCCAAAATAAACATGCCCTTGGTCAAAATTCCAAACTGTAACGGAAGTGGAGTTTTGAAATCCCAAATTCGAATTTCCCATCCCAAAATAAACATGCCCGTGTTTATCATCTTTATGAAATAAATAGATTACGACTATAAATTCAAACTCTACAAGTAGGAGCATTAATCACTTAAACACTTTAATATATACGCGTAATTTGGTTCCATAAGAAATTCACAATTTCATATTAAAATCATATTTGAATCTTCGTACGTATTTATTACTCCCTCCGTCCGCCTATAAGTTTCCCGCTACTTTTTGGCACAGAGATTAAGAAAAGTGATTAAATAATAGATATAGTACAAGTGATGTGATTGGAAGGAGGAGAGAGATAGAGAGAAAAAATAAAATATAAAGTGAAGTGTAAGAAAAAATACTTACCAAAAGGGGTATGGAAAGCTTATAGGCGGACGGACTAAAATGGTAAAATGGGAAATTTATAGGCGGACGGAGGGAGTATAACCGATTTTTGTGTATATTAAAATTACATGTTTGATGATGCGTCATCACTATGATGTGTAGACCTGATCAAGAAACATAAATATAAAAGAAATAAAACCAAAATTAAATAAATCTCTATAAGAATAATGTTTAAAGTACATGGATCCTATTCACTATGGACTGCATAAAATTTACTGGGTCTGATCCAGAAACAACGAAAGCCCAATGTAAGGCCCAAAAAGTGACCCACGTGCAACTCACGTGCCAAGAATTCAGTCTCCCCCAAATCCCCAATTCATATTCATATCATCGTAGCTAACCCTTATTCCGTTTACTGCATCATTTGTACAAATTACCAACACAGGAAGTCTATCGTATTCCCCTCAAGTATGGCAATGAGCAACGGATTCAGGTCATGTGCTTCGAAGCTCATGAGTTCACCAATTATCCCCAAATCAGGTCTCTCATTTCCCTCGGTTAATTATGGAGTACCATTTACATATTATTGTTTTCGGGAATTAGCGTTTTTTTTTTTGTTTCAAATTCTTTAATCTTAATGGTATTTATGCGAATCTGTTTGATCGCTTTTATGTTAAATTTATTTAACTTTTTGTACTCCTAATTTCAATTCTTTAGGAAAATGAGTAGTTGATAAAGAAAATTTACCTTCACACACATTCCTGTTGACTTCACTTAGAAAATGGAGTTCTCGCCTAGCTTTCCCCAAATTCCCTGGTCCCTTTGCAAATGTTGGACTGCTCTTATGATGTAACAGTGTCTATTTAACTATGGTCTGTTTTGATTGCTTATTTTTGTGCTATACATCATATGTGATTCTTTAAATTTCTCTCCTGACCGACCTTTCTCAATTGTGTGTAAAATGCCTTGGGATAATAAGCGTTCTCTCCTAATGAATTTCGATTTTTCTTTCTTATCATATTCACTTGCTTGATAAGGGACTCTGCATCCATTTCTTGTTTCCAAATTGAGAAACTTTATCATTGACATTTGTGTAAAAGGGAAAAGATCGATAATGCTATAGTGCCTTGATTGAGAACACATTAGTGGTAAAAGTATCTAGCAATCTAAAGGTCATTTGGCAGTTAAATAGTTTCTAATTAACCAACACGCTTACTTAAGCCTCAAAAGGGACAAATTTACATACTAAGGGATTGCTCTTATCACTAATCAAGGAAACAGACATAGGAAGCCAAGTTAAGCCAATTGATGACTATTACATGAGGATGAATACCTATAGCACACTTTGTTGTTCTCGAAACTTTAGAAAACACTTAATTCTTAGTTATTTTAGTTAGTTTAATTTTCAAATTCAAATCCACCACATTCTTAGGTCTCTTGGATTCAATATCTTATCACTTGGTTTAGCTTACCTTGTTGCTACGACGTCCCCATGCAGTTGTGGGTTAGTCAGAAAGCGCTTTCAAAGAAAGTCTTGGTCACAATCTTTTCTTTATTTTGATTTACATGAAGGTAAAAAGAATTGTTTCTATGTGGGCAGTGAATAGGGGGATTCACTCAACTAGTGTTAAGAAGATGGGAGGAGGAGGTCATGGCCATGACGAGCCGTACTACCTTCATGCAAAGCACATGTACAACTTGGACAGGATGAAATATCAGAAAGCCACCATGACTCTTGCTGTCTTCACTGCAGTCAGCATTGGTGTTGGTGTTCCAATTTATGCCGTTATCTTTCAGCAGGGGAAGACTTCGTCCTCGTAATTCTCCTCATTTATCCAAGTACCACCAAAAATAATAGAGACTGTCTTCAGCTTTGTGTAGAAAAAAAACCCAGATTGATTCAATAGAACTTAAAATTTTCCTGTAAGCCGTTTATTTAAAATTTTGGAAGCATCTGTTTAGGCTTCAAGTTATTAATAATGTTTGTGGCATATGCTGGCATAATTCTATGTATATGTATTGTATACGATTTTGACATACATACACACCCTCAATGAAAAGTCCTGTTGGTGATCTATGTATCTTTTGCTAATCAATTGTACTGTGTATATGTATAGTTTCAAAGATTAGACTTTGTTTGAATTGTGTTTCTTTTGCCTTCACTTTATTAGTGAAAATTGAAATTCTGTAGTACTAGTTTTGTTTGAATTGGGTCTGTACACACACAGTACACTTCCATTTTTATTTGAATATGGTCCTTGTGTTTGATGGTTTCCATAATGACCAAATTTAAGGCAAATGAAAGTACAAAGATTCAATTTTCACAAATTGAAGTGTAATTCAAACAAAATTGCAAATATAGGGATCAGATTCAAAAAAATTGAAAGTGGTGGAACCCAATGCTTACATACGTACTTGGTACTGTACTAGTATAAACCTTTTTTATCTGTTAACTTAGTTGCCTAAACTTTCAAATTCATCAAGGCCAATGAATATGCCAACTTATTATAACTCAATTATTAAAAGAAAAAAACTAATTATCACTATCTGTCATCATAACTCTCCATGATAGTGATGGGGTAATCATATCCTTTAGAAGATCCTTTTTGATTTCTTGCTTGTAATCTTGAAGCTCAATCTATGAACTGGAGAAGGGGCTTTTGGTCATTTCAGTAAGTATAAAAGAATAGTGAAAAGTGGTATGCGTGCAGCATGCTTGGGCTGCTGGAGTGTGGAAAGACAGAAAAAGTTAAGTTGACCTGATTCCTCTTTATTTCATCTCTCTTTTGCATTGCTTTGCAGCTATGTTAGTGGAATAAGAATATTTAGATACTTCAAATAATTATTAGATTTCATTTTTGTGAAGGAATAATAATATTTTAATCCATGTTAGTAACATTTTTGGGCATGGATACATTTCTATCTCTAGTAGTGATTATAGTAATGCAGCAATCAAATCGCCCAAATATAATGAACAAACTGTCGGCTTGAATGTTGTCCCATCAGATAATGTATATGTAAGCAAATAAGAAAAAGGATGGGAGTGGGGCCAAAATGAAAAGTCAACAATTGCAGCAACAAATACCTACCATCCTCCAATCAAATTCAAGACTTAGTTAGCTTTTGGCACAGAATGAATAAATCCAACTTACCCAACAACATTTCAATTTTGTTAACAATTTAATTCAAAAAAAAAAACTGGAACAGTGACAACACAATTATTGAACTTGAATAATCAAGAAAACTGATAATTAAAGCATAAAAGTGAGTGAAATTACTCAGAATCTTTTGCATTCTCATCACTACTATCACTATTTTGTGGTTGATTATGCTGCTGTTGATGATTGTGATGCTCCAAATTCATTCCCAAATCAATTCTACAGTTACTACCACCGTTATATGCATTCATGGAATTCAACAAACCGATGTTAGTCTCGCCGACACCTAAACCCAGAGACTGAACCGCCGCCGCAGGCGGCGGCGGCGGCTGGAACATCATTGACCCGAGCTGAACCGGATTGAACCGCCCGCCTCCAGAAAACTCGAACCCACCTACTCTCTGCATACCGGATGCCCGGTACTGCCATTCTTGCTGCGCCGCCGTCGCCGTGGCGGCGCCTCCAGTCACCGGAAGCATCCAGAAAGTGTTTCCCATGTTGGTAGCTGCTGGGGCCACCGCCCACATGGCGGGCGGAGCCGGGATGTAACTCGATGCCTGAGATGAACCGGGTTTATGGTCCGCCGCCGGTTCTTGGACCGCGCCTCCGGTTCGGCCCGGTTTGGGTGATGTCTCGCCGGTTCTGTCATCCTTGAACCGTTTTCTCATGTAATTCTCATCTGGGTCTTGTCCATGTCCAAGATTGGCGTTCGAGGTGAGGTGGTGGTGGAAGCCCAGCATTCCGGCGGCGGCGCCGCCGATGAAGAGCGGCGCGGATTTCGACGGCGGAGCTGAAATTGTGGTTCCGCTGCTGCGTAGAGACATGTTGAGAGTGGAGAAGTTGGCCGGAATTGTGCCGGTTCCGGTGGCGGCGATGATGGCCGGTTCAGCTTGTTGCAACAGCCATTCCACGGTTTCGCCGTCGGATTTATGGCCCAATTCTCTCGTTAGCTGGAAGACACGTGCCGCGCAAAGGGCGGGCATGCGGATGCGCCGCCCCCGGCCGTCGACCTTCGTGTGGCGGTCTTTCACCGGTTTCTTGACGGCTTTGTTTGCGGCGGAGGAATCGGTGGTGGTGGCGGCGGTTGTGGTGGTGGTGGTGGAGGAGGAGGAGGGAGAAGAGAGGGGTAAAGTTCTTGATTGTTGCATGGAAATGGAGGCCATGAAGGGGTCGTGGGGCGGGGCAGGACCCGAGTCGGAAGCGGGTTCGGGTTGGTGGTGGGAGACTAGTTGGAGGGAGGAGGGGGGTGATTCGCGGTGGCCGGAGGTACTATTGCCGCCTTGTTTTGGTGTGTGTGACTCCATGAACAGCATATTGAAGATTTTTTAAAAATATTGTTGTTGTGAATTCAAGAAAATCTTGTTGTCTGTTGTAAGGTTGTCTTGTAATAGAAATAATGGAAGTTTGGGCCACACTCTGTGAAAGGAGAGGAGAGAGAGTTTTTTCAAGTCTTGAAACCAACAGAGCAAGCAAGTGGAAATATTGCTGGAGGCTCTTTTTTTCTCTTCCTTCGTGTGGTTGGTTGACTGCAATATTTGTAGGATGAGAAATTAGAGAGAGAGTGTAGGAGAGAGAGTGTAGGAGTGCACTTTTAAATTTAAAAAAAAACCACATATTGCACAAAACTTGTTAATAAAAACAACTTAGGCCACTATAGTTACAAAGTTAGTACCTTTGATGTTATATCATCTATTACATGTTTATAAGTGTGTAACTGGTAAAAAGATAAATTGTTGAATCACACTCAATTAAAGATAATTAATGTCACGTTTCAATCAAAATCAGTATCATATTTTATCTACTAATGATTATTTTATTAACGTTTCACATATGTGCTCAGCTACATGTTTGCATATACTCAAGTGATTGAATTTTGAGTCGAGCAAAACTTATATCAAACCAAAAGATCAAAATATATATATATATATCCACCTCAAAATTAATTGGAGAATTCTTTTTAACATTTATTAAAATATTATAAAAAATAAAAGGTCTTTCAAAAAGAGAAGAGTGAGTGAGCTGGGAAAGGATTGGGTCCAATTCCAGTGGTGGTGGGGCCCCACCAAGAAACCCACTCGTGGGGTCTTTCTTCTTCTGATAATTATTTATGAACCAATTAGCTGTCCCAAAATAAAAAGTTGCCAACTATGTCCAAAATATAACACACACACACACCTCTACTATTTGGTGGTCAAATGTTCATAATTATGTAAGGGACTCTGTTGATTATTTAGGGAATTCACTTTTCATGTAAAAAAGAAGAAGATGAAACACCTAAAATCAAGGACAATTTACTGCTAGATGAAAGTTTGTTGTTGTTACTAAGTTTTACTGTTTCTCTTTTGCTAATTTTATGCAACTTACTCTTTCTTCTTGTGTGCAATTCAGATTTTGTTTTGTCTCTTTATTGAATCTCTTATCCTGTCATTTGTTTTTCTTGCTTATCTATATTCAGAAACCTCAACTTTTGTCCTTTTTTTAATGCATTTCCACAAACAACCAAATTGAAGAAATAAGCACAGTTTGTACTCATTAGTGAAATAAGGGTAGGTGAGTGTGATTTGTCTTCTTTTTTTTAGGCCCCTAAATTTGGAGAGATTTTTATTGTGTTGTATTTTAAATACGAGACATAATATTATTATAAAATATATATGAGAAGGAATAACATATTTTAGGACATGTGTAACATGTTAGGACACAAATTTTGAGGGGGGGTATATCTCATGATGAAGGCTGAAATATATTCAATGCTTTAAAACTGAATGGCATAGAGCCCAGTTCATAAATACAAATCTTCAACCAGCCCCACCCTCTTTAAGCAGGGAACAGCGCACAGAACTGAAAGCAGGGACCATTTAGAGAAAGTGATATGTAAGAAAAGAACTGAGGGCATTGGTAATTAATTTGGAGGGGGCCTGTGCAAAAGGACATACATATATAGTAATTTGAGGAGTAATGACACGGAGCCCCCGACTGTCGATTTCTTATGGAGTCCAACATCAGCATAAACTCTGTGTTATTCTATATAATTAGTTGGCAAAACATAGAGCATTAATACATTTTGTAATCGAGAAATCTCTATTGATGTACGTGATGATCGTGTTATTATATATAATTCGTTGGTAAAACATAGATTGGAGGATATGTATATGATCATATTATAAAATTCAAGAATCATGTAACTCGTCTATACTTGTAGATTGAGATCGATGTTTCATGGACTATAACAATGTTTTCTATTGAAAATCGGAAGAATGAAAAGTGAGAAGATTAATGAGAAGAACACATTTCTACACCTAACAATAAGAAAAAGCATCAACAATTTGTTTTCTTTGAATGAAACAAAATGGTGTGTTACCTTCATTTTCTTGTACCAATTCTTCGTGTTTGTGTATCGTTTATTGAGACGAGCTCTTTCAGCATGTCCAAGACGCGGATCTCCGGATAACAGGCTTGAGTTGCTTGTCTTCTTCAAGAGAGATCATTCCCAAGTGTGAAGGGTCCTCAAGCATCATTTTTGCTACTAGATATCCAGCAATAGACCATGTTTGATACTTCCTAGCTTGTTTTCCTATGTACCTTCCTAATTTGCCATCGTAGTATTCAGGCCAACCGTCCTTCAGCAAACGGCTCTCTGCAAGATCTATTGCTCGTCTTGCTAATTGTGGACGTCCCGTTTTGATGCATGCAGCTGTTAGTAGCCATAGAAGCACTGCACTTGCAAGGGAAATAAAAATGGTGAAGCAAAATGCATGAGTTGATGATAAATTTGGATGCCTTTTGCAATTCTATTTCATCTGTAACAACTTATGTGTAACTACTTTTGGGAATTAATTTGAGGCAAAAACTTGTATACAAACTAGTTGTGTTAATATTCTCAAAATCTTTAAATAGTGATACTTCATATGTTAAACAGTATATCAAATTTCCAATAAAACTTGTGTGAACCAAGTTTATAGAAGTTTTTCTCGGAAAACTATAGTAATGAAAGAACCTTAAAAATACACAGAGCAAGCAAAGAGAGTAAAGAAAGAACCTGGCCAAGATCCTCCATTATGATAACTCCATCGTGTATTCTTCGGATCACAGCCGGTCACAATTCGCCACTCGTGGCTCTCGATTGCAGGATAACATATCTTAAGAGGCATTTCTCCGAAAAGTTCCTCCCACCTTTCTTCTAGAAGGTCCATGATAGCAGAAGCTTGTTCAGGAGTTGCAAGAGAGGCTAAAATAGCAACACAATTGCCTAAAGCAAACCATCTGAAATCCATCCTTGCAGGACTAACATTTCCTATGAAGTAACCACCGCGCATTGGCATGAAATCAAACACCCAATCAGGGATAGAATCTGGAATTACGTTGAATTTGTTGACAGCAGTATGAGAGTACTCCTCGGTTTTGTATCGATATATGTCGTTTAATTGTTGAAAATCGAGCCAAAAGTAACTTCTCATGTGATAACTCAAGGCATGGAGACGCTTCACTATTTTTTCGATGAATTCTTTGCCTTCTTCGTCGTGTTTCAGCATTCCTAGAGCAGATCGCAATGCCATGAAAAATAGTGCTTGGATCTCAATCGGGTAGCCGTATACTCCCTGTCCATACATAAGAATATACAACAAGGAAAATTCATTGAGAACATATGGAGATTAACATACACACAAGTTATCGGTATACTGTGTAGCATACGAAGTACATCCATTTAGCGATTTTAAGAAGAATAACTCGTAAAATCAAACATTTACAAATAGTGCTACTTCGTATGCAAAAGGTATTACTTTGAAGAAGATAGTTCACGTGAACTTATTCACAGAAGCAATAGCTTCACTCCATTTGTACTAAGTTCATTAAGTACCAAAGCTTAAAATATATTCATTCAGATGCCAAAACTTGGTCTATCTTTTAAAAAGACTGACACTACATGAAAATCGACTTTTTAATGACATGAAATTGATCTTTGATAACAGAATTTATGTTATTAAAAGTCAATTTTCTTATAGTGCGAAAAACATTAACCATCATCTTTACAAATTAAGACATAGCGTAAGCAAGAGAAGATTAAAAGGTTCTCACCATCCTACGATCAATCATCGAGCAGCCATCAGCACAGAGTAACGTTGGAAACGTTTCAAATCCTTCAGAGAGACACAAGGACAGAATAAGTCTCATACCCTTTTGGCACTCGGGCGTTTCAGACAAAGTTAAATCTCCCGTAGATTTTGTATATGCTCGGAGAAGAATTATCCACCAGAAACCAGAATCAACAGGAGCCACTCTTCCAATCGCACTCTCGCCAAAATCAGCTACAATTGTATCTGTCTTACGAATCGGATCATGAAGAACTTTGAAACTAGCTGGCATTGCCCCCTGTCCAAGTTTGAACCTATCAACTCTCTTTTCCCATCCTTGAAGCTGGAGTGTCTTCAATAGGAAGTTTTTAACGATATCCGGTTCACCATTCATTAGAAAGGCCAATGCACTTGGTACAAAATCTCGAACAAATACCTGAATTCCAAATAAATTACAGAAAATTCAAGAAATTATCATATTCACCTAGCTGCAACATTAGTACAATATCTATAATAACAGATTTTATGTCATTAAAGGTAAATTTTCTTGTTATCTAATATGAGTTAGTTACAAGCTAACTGATTTTCCTGCTTCAAGCTGTTCTGTTTCACACCAAGTCTATGCTTTTCTTTATAGAATTTAAATTCGCAAAGCTTTGAAGTTCATAACATTGCCTAAAGTAAGTAGATTGTACCTGATCATAGTTCAGGACCTCCTCAGAGGCATGATCATAAGCAGCAATTGTGCCAACTGGTTGTTTCCGAAAGAAGACCAGCGAGCGTCTGAGTGAGTCCCAGGCATCAGCAACAACAGGATGTGGCTCGAAAGAATAGCCAGTAGACGAAGGAGGGGTAGGCACCATGGATCGTCCAGGAGAGTATGCATTCTCGTAAACTTCATAACCTCTGCTTAAACCAACTGATAACTCACTAAGAGACCTCTCATCAAATGATCTTTGCCTCTCTATGTTTAACTTAGGCTTATTGATTAGCTTAAGTAGATGAAAGTCATCCATCTCCGAGATTGCCCCTAGAGAGCTCGAAGTCTTAACTCCGGACTCTTTTACAATATCGTGTGCTCCCCCCTTCGATCCATCCCCATGAACCTTAAGATTATCCATAATGTGGTTCGATTTTAGCACGAGCACCCTTCTGAATCACAAAGAATTTGCACTATTAGAAAGTTGATATTGTAGATCCAAGTGAATAACATCTCAATAGTGTCCTTAAAAAAGAACCACTTAGATAGAAACTTTATGTGTTACCAAAATACACTTAGATAAGCAATGCTACACAATTAAAATTTAGAAATGGAAAAAACAAAATAGCTATTCCTATTTCATTGTCATAATCTGGCTCAAAAGCATTAAAAAAATGAAGAACAGAGGAATTAGTACATTGATCGTTATAATTTATAACCTCTATATGTCAAAAGAGCAAATTAATCATATTGTCATGATCGAAACACAATGTTGTAAATCCTAATACATATAGGATCATGGAAAGTAGATAAAAACTCAAGAAACAAAGAACATTAATAATTAATCCATGCAAATTAAATCAGAACCCACAAATTTCTAAAGACGGATGGCGAAATTGATGAAGAAATAGCATTAAGAATAAAAAGGGCCTCTCTGAATACACAACAGATCCGATCTCTGTTGTCAAAATCAAGAAACGCATGAGATGCATATGTGTGTGTGTGTGTGATGGGAGAGCGCAAACCTTGTAGATGTAGTAAGTTGTTAGAAGTGAAGAGAGAGAGAGAGAGAGAGAGAGAGAAAGGGAGACTGTTTCCAGACATGCAGCGAGAGGAACGGCGGAGAGATTGCTGAAGCATGAAGAAAAAAAGAGGGAAAAATGTGCATGATGATGGAACCTCCATTTTATACACCAACCAACCTACACTTGTGTGTATGTGTGTGTAAGAGACAACATAAATTCTTGAAAATGCCATTTTCATTTTGAAGTCGTGTCACATTCTTCATAAAAATTGCCAAATTTAAATGATGTTTTTCCCAATGTCAAAATATTTCATTTTATTAAGACAGTCCCATGGGAGAATGAAATATTTATGTTTCATATCATATTCCATTTTTAATGTTTTACATTGTACTATTTCATTATCTGAATATGTGAAATTTAAAAAATTAATCATACACACTATAATAATGATAGTACAAAATATGTTAGCTATCTCATTAAATACAGGTGCAAAACTCGACTCGATTATTATACTCGAAGTTCGACTCGACTCGGTTGAGCCTAAAATTTTAAAGACCGACCTCAACTCAATAAACTCGAATTCAGCTCGACTCGATTACTTATATAATTTTTTTAAATTAATTATAAAACATATTTTCTCAAAAATAAACTCGAGTTCGATTCAATTACTTGTATATAAATATAAATTATATATTAATGGCAAAATAGTAAATATTGTTCAAGTTCGATTAGGCTCGCGAGCCTTTCGAGTTAAGTATTTATGAGCTCGAATTCGATAGCTACGTACACGAGTAGCTCGAAACTCGACTCGATTAACTTCGAATCGATTTTAATCTTTTTTTCGAGTCGAGCATGAGTGGTTTGACAAGATACAAGTTACACCCTTAATCTCATGCACGGGTTGAGACTAATTGATATATAGTTGAGAGGGCTTTAGCCTTCATACTAGTTGGCAAAACTTGAGCTATTATTGGACAGATTAATTAAGGGTTGGGGTATATACCCCTCCAGCTTTGTTAGATATACTCCCCCGATACATATACTCCCCTTAAAGTACATCTGAGATAGATACACTCCCCCCAAATTGTCTATTATACCCTTTTATCTTAAAAATTGGTATAATAAATGCACACCCCTATAAAACCCTAATTTCCTCATTTCTTCTTCCCCAATCCTCCTTCCCCTCATTTCTTCAGTCCTTCTCCCTCATTTCTCCAAGCCACCGCCGCCCAAGCGCCGCCCACCTCCAGCGTCGCCCGTCGCCCGACTCCAGCTTCGCCCGCCGCCCGCCTCCAGCGTCGCCAAGCTCCAGCGCCGCCCGCCTCCTTTCTTTTTAATTTTTCTTTTCCATATCTGCAACCAGCAGCGACGGCGCCTCCCTCGCCCAGCGCCGTCGCCCGCGTCGCCGCCCTGAAACAAGTAAGTTTTTTTTTTTTTTTTCATTTCTCCAACCGCCGTCGACGCCAACCGCCCAGCCGCCACCGCCCAGTCGCCCGTCGTCTAACCCAAGCCCTTTTTTTTTCTTTTTCTCGCTTGCCGTCCAGCCCCCTTCCCCTCCCCGTCCGGCCGTCAATTTTTTTTAAAAAAATTCTTTCGAAAAAATCTTATTGACTGGAGTGTTTTTGGTCGACAAATTATAGTCGACCGGAGTGTTTTTGGTCGACAAATCAGAATCGATCGGAATATTTTTGGTCGACAAACCAGTGTCGACGGAAGAAATTTTGATCGACTCTGGTTTGTCGATTTCTTTTTTTTCTACTTTCTATGTTATGTTTTGTTAATTTCTGGGTTTTTAATTGCCGTATGTATGTACTTGGACATTTGGTGTATGTATGTATGTATGTATGTAATTTCTGAGTATTTGGAAATTTTGGGCATTCTTTCAACATAATTTCTGAGTTTTTGGGGCAGCGGCGGCGGCTGGAGGTTCGACGGCGGCATTCGGCGATGGCTAATACCTCTCAAATTAGGGTTAGGGTTAAAATTAGGGTTAGAGTTAGTTTAATTTATGGGGAGTGTATGTATCTTTTTGTATTTTATAAATAGGGCAAAATTGACATTTTACATGAATATTTAATTAATAAAATTGAAGGGGGAGTGTATTAAACAAAGCTGGAGGGGTATATACCTCCATTTGCGTTGAGAACACTCCCCCTCTGGACGCACCCCCCCCTAAAATCTGATGCACCCCCCTCAAATTGTCATAAATGCCCTTCTCTTATATAATTCCAATTACTACTCACACCCCCCTAAACCCTACTTTCTCCCCCAAATCCTCCATCTTCTTCCTCCTCCATTTCTTCCTCCTCCACCAATTCTTCTTTCATCTTATTAAACAAAGCTGGAGGGGTATATACCTCCATTTGCGTTGAGAACACTCCCCCTCTGGACGCACCCCCCCTAAAATCTGATGCACCCCCCTCAAATTGTCATAAATGTCCTTCTCTTATATAATTCCAATTACTACTCACACCCCCCTAAACCCTACTTTCTCCCCCAAATCCTCCATCTTCTTCCTCCTCCACCAATTCTTCTTTCATCTTCTCCCCCACCCCTCACCACCACCGCCGGCGACCTGCTCCTCCACCACCCGTCGCCGGCGACGCCACCCCCTCCCTCCCTCGCCGAATCCGTCGCCCCCCCCCCCCCCCGTAAAAAAAAAAACAGATCGTGGCCGCGCGCGGCCGCCGCGGCCGTCCCCTCCCTCCCCCCTCCTCCTCCCTCCCTCCCCCCGCCTGTAAAAAAAAAAAAAAAACAGATCGTGGCCGCGCGCGGCCGCCGCGGCCGTCCCCTCCCTCGCCGAGCCAGTCCCCTCCCTCCCACCTCCTTCTCCCATCTCAATTTGTAAAAAAAAAAAAAATTTACAGTAATGCCGACCCCGCCCAACGGCCGCCGCCGCCCCCGACCCCGCCCAACGGCCGCCGCCCCCGCTCAACGGCCCTCGTCCCCGCTCCCGTCCATCGGCCAAAAATCCAGGTTTGCTTTTTTTTTGTTTTTTTTTTTTCCTTCTTTTTATTACCTTTCGACCACTTTAGGTCGATCCAAATACACTCCGTCGACAACAGGGTGTCGACGAGTGTATTTTTGGTCGACCTAAAGTTGTCGACGAGTTTTTAAAATTTTTTTTTTTTTTCGATCAACAAAATGTCGAGCATATACAATCTTGTCGACAAACCAGTGTCGACGGGAGTGAATATGGTCGACACTGGTTTGTCGAAATCTTAAAAAAAAAAGTTGAAATTTTTTAAGTTGAATTTTTTTTGTTTGGGGAGAAATTTTGGTGTTTGGTGTTTTTGGTGTTTGGTGGTGGGTGGTGGCGGCGACGGTGGCGGCGGAGGATGGATAAAACTTAGGTTTAAAGGTGGGGTGCATTTAGTAGTTTAATATGACTTAAAGGGTATTTTTGGTTTTTTACTTCAATATTTTATTATTAAATTCATAGGGGGAGTGTTCTCAACGCAAATGGAGGTGTAAATAGTCGGACCCATTCTTTAACTAGCTTCTAATTGGGCCGATACAACATGCAGCAGGCTTTCATCTAACAAGACTTTTTTTTTGGCTTGAAATTACTTTTTTTTTTTTTTTGACTGAGGCTTGAAATTACTAACCTTAGTATGTTAAGTTTATTAATTGTTCTTAATAAAAAATAAAATAAAAAACTATTTATGTATAAAATTGTATTAAGTACAAGTCATCTAATACATAGAAGTACAGTTTTTAAAAGCTTACATGATGTGCAATCTTACAATTTTTTTTATAATTTGCCCAACACAAACATTCAAAAATATATCTCACACTATATATTTTTATAATCCAACATATTCACATCATTGATAATCCTTACAAGTTAGCCAAATTTCCATCCAATTAGCTAAATCATGATTCAACTCCAACTTAAAAAATTGGACATATTCACATTGATACAAGTCAACTCGTACCAATATCCAATATATGACAAAGTACAATTAGAAGATCAAAAGCTATGAAGTACACTTCTATTTTGTTGAGACAAAGAAGAAGGTATGCTTGTAATTTGATGTACATTTTTTGTTTATAGCAACACTTCTGCATATTAATTTGCATGATGTAATTTTGACCCATAAATATTCAGTCAAGTTATTTTTCAGATTTCGCATGTTGAAGTAGTTGTCATCGAAAAACGGTCAAAAAGTATTAGTTTATAACCAAATTTATTAATTCATATAATTAATGGAAAAAATATTGGTTTATATATTGAAAAATATTGATACTACATAGTCGACATACAAACTAATATTTTTAATCATATCCTTCTTTATTTGTTCCGGTATGACCCATTTGAATGAGTCAAAATTAGGTCAATATTGCAAGTTTTTTGTTTAAAAAGAAAGTATATGAAGTACTGAATAATATCCCACAAATTGTGAGAGACAAATTGGAGGGATTTATAGTGAGTATAGTGGTCCATCCAACACAATGAGTTTAACACTTTCAATAAGCAATAACATAAAATATGTAAAAAGATATAATAATTTATTCGTTTGTTAACAACTCAACTACTTCAATGCCTCTCCATTTTGTGGGCCAAGAGTCAAGACCATAACACAATTACTTACAATTCAGACGAATATTTACGTCATCAACGAGTTAGTACCCTCCTCACTATCACTATTCTATTGACATACCACTATTCTTACAAAATCAAGAAGCATTGACTTGAGCCCTTGGTTGAATTATAACTAACTTTCAACTACTAACGAGTGTTTGCAAACTCAATTAAACAGAATCACTTTTATTTTGTCGAACTAAAAAAAAGTGATTCTGATCGAAGTTATTTACAAACACCCTTTAATTCGATAAGTCGGAAACGAGCCTTCGGAATGTGGCTTCATCACAAGGAAGAGTAATTTTACTTGTATGATCAAATCCATACTCCTCTGCTGCCTTATCAAGAAGCTGCTGAAACGATGGATTCTTCAAGAAAGAAATGGGAACAACAAATCTTGTCATTTCTATGCCAACATACACCACAAAATGGCCTTTTGGTGCAATTTTCTTGCCTTGATGAGCTTCTACTCTTTTGTGCATTACCATGACTGATTGGATATAGAAATAAATGCTAAAATTGAAGGAATTTTTTTTTGTGAATAAAGGGATGGATAGTTGTGTCTATATATAGAGCTTGGAAAGTGTGCCCTTTGAGATTAGATAAACAAAAGGAGCTCATGCAGAGTTTGTATCTTTTAGGATATGATTTGATTTTGAGGATTTTGAAAATATGATTTTTTAAAATTTGGTGTTTGATTTGGAATTTAGCTCTATGTTGTTATAGTGTTTACATGTATTTTATATAAAATTTGTAGGTATTTATATAATTGTTTTTTTGTAGGACTTATATATATTTATAAACTAGAATTTTAATATTCAAATTCTGAAATTTTAAAATAGAATTGGTGTTATATTTCAAATTTCTAAATTCGATTTTTAAATGGATGCATGAATAAAAGTTCTATGTGAGACTGTTTTTATGATCATATTCCGAGAAACTTAGATTAAAAAATAAATTCAAAATAGACAAATTACAAACAATATTCTTGACCATATTGACCATTTTATATGAGAGACAAAAGATTCACGTGAAACTGTTTCACAAATCATGTTTTGAGAAACTTTAATTAAAAAAAAAAAAAATCAAAATAGACAAATTACCATCAATTTTCTTGACCATATTGACCATTTTATGAGAGACAACATCACATGATACTATCTCTAAAAAATTTACTCCATTCCATTTGAATTTGTGAAATTATATATCTACCCCTAATCAATTTTCCGTTCGTTTTCCCTTATTTTTTTAGAAAATAAACTACGTGCTACATAAGAGATGAGAGAGGGGTTGGTGTGAAAAAATGTGTTAAAATTGAGTTATTTATAGAAAAATATTATAAAAAAAAAGGTCGATTTTGCCGGTTTAACAGTCAATTTCAATTTTGAATTTCCGCAATTGAAATCGAACTTTAATTTTAAGGTTACGGTTTGGTTTTCAAACCTAAACCGACCGGTTCGTCCGACTCCGATTTTAATTTTGCACAGGTCTAATTATTACGAGTAAGAAGCACTTTTTGAAAAGTTGTTAAACACAACTTAAAAAGAACCATATATACATATACACACACTCTATGGGATCAAATTGACTTTGGCCTTCAATTTTTGACACTGTTAAACAGTACTTCAACCGTTCGGAGATTAAAGAATTTAGTATAAACAATGTAGCGGTAGAAATAAGAATACACGTAGATAAAAATAGTAAAATTTGTCATTTAAAAAAAACGAGAAGATTTATTAATTATAACAGAACGTTCAAAATAGGTAATTAAACTGAAAATTTATCGCGGAACAGAGTAATTAATACTTCATTCGTTTTTAATTAAGTGTCACTTTGCCTTTTTTAATATTTTCAAAATAAGTGTCATTCCACACTTTTTTTTAATTTTGACAATTTTACCCTTATTCATTATACTCCCTCCATTTTCTTTACCTTGATTTAAGTTTTTTCCCTTTTGAATATAGTACTACATCATAAATCATGGATAAACCTTAATTATTGTATACATGAATATCACATACAATATTGACCACATTCATTACTAAACATAAGTTTGATATTAAAATTAGTTATCATTAATGAGGGTAAAATGGTCCATGATTATATATCTTAATTTGTTGAAAATTGTTAAAATGACATTTATTTAAAAGTGGAGGGAGTAATTACTACTTCCTCCGTCCCGTGATTACTTGTACACTTTCTTTATTGGAACGTCTCAAAATTATTTACATATCTTAATATGAAAATACCCAATAAAATTAATACCCTCAACATCATTTTCATAATTGTCACTTTTTTTTTACATACATTTTACTTTATAGCTCACCAAATTCACTTTACACTTCATCAAATCACTCAACATACCCCTCATTCATCTTACATCATCAACCAGTATATTCACTTTTCTTAAAAAAGCGTGATCTTGGAACAAATGGAGTATCATTCTCGCATCTGTCCAAAAGCAAGCATTGTAATAACTCCAATTTTGCTAACATGCTTGAATGAAATTCCAATTGAGCCATCAATTCATATGTCCTCCACGTAGGATATCCATTAATAATATAGGGTATGGAAAAACAAGTTAGAGGTCAAAATATGTTCAGACACCA
Organism: Galeopsis tetrahit; assembly: GCA_963675135.1. Classification (NCBI taxonomy): domain Eukaryota; kingdom Viridiplantae; phylum Streptophyta; class Magnoliopsida; order Lamiales; family Lamiaceae; genus Galeopsis; species Galeopsis tetrahit. The sequence goes on from OY776133.1 coordinate 12,270,351, forward strand.
CAGAACATTAAGATACTCTCAATCTGGATGCTACTTCTGCATGAATTGCTATATACCACTCCGCAGCGCAGTTCGTGATGCCCATGTCAAGTCTAGATAAGATAGATAATAATAATAATAATAATAATAATGAGGATGTTATGATTTGGACAATCTGGTACATGTACCCTTTTGTATATCGAGGTAGTACTTTGTTTTTTGGATAATCCTAAATCCCACTTTCACAATCACTCTCTAAATAAATTCACAATATACTCCCTTCATCCACAAAATGTAGTCTCATTGGGGTGGGACACAAATTTTAAATAAAAGGTAGATAAAGTAAGAGTATTATAAGGTATTGTGGGGTCCATTGTGATTTGTGAATAAAATGTTTGTTTGTGAATAAAGATGATAGTTGATGGCAAATTAAGTAATTAAGTGATGTTAAAGAGCGATAGTTATAAGACTACATTTGGTGCACAAAGAATATGAGACAAATTGAACTATATTTCATGGACGGTGAGAGTATTATTTTTTATTTAATAACTTGTCTACATTCCAATTTTGATCTTGGAAAATTTCACCTTTTGAATTTGATCTCAATATATATTAGAAAAATTGTTCAAATTTGATTACAAAATCATTAAAATTTTAAAAACGGCATCGTTTAATGGAGCTAAAACTTGATTATTGACAAATTATTTGACCAAAAATATTGAACATTCGTGTGACATAAAGCAATACCATTCACATTTTGTTTATTTTGGGATCAAAATTGGACATTTTTTAAAAAGTTGGGCCTAAAAAAAATCAACTCAAATAAATTTGTACTTGCTACGAGATATTCTTTTTAAAAAAACCTCAAAATAAAATAAATCCATATTTTTTATCTAATAATTTTTTTTTTATATATATGCACTTATAGTTGTCTCATAAAAAAATACTTTTTTACTGAAAAAATGATACTATTTTTTTAGTGTTCAAAACTTGACAATTTAACTGTCCAACCATCGATTTATCCGTTAATCGGTTATTTTAATTTGTTTTAAAAATCCTTAATCATAATTCAATCGGGTGAAATATGGTTCAGTAATTGCCGATTAAACGAATCGCAGAACCGACGATTAAACCAACAATTTTTTTAAGTATCGATCTCTAGCCTGTTTTTGACATTAACTGATGGTATATTTAGTCGAGCAGCTAGCACGTGTTGTGGGGGTAGTTAATTAGGGAGTGAGTGCACATGGCATGAAAGTAGCTCTGCAACTTGGGTTACTTAATTGCTCTCCATTCCTTCTCAATTCTTCATTCATCAATGAAAACTAACTTCACGTGCATATAATCATTATGTATTTCTCTCCATGTCTTGTCTTTTCTATCCGGCCTTTATATTCTCCAACTATATTTTGTTTGGGCCTAGATAAAGAAGAGATTAATTACAGCAACCACATTGGTTGCATTTTAGGCGGTTATAACTCTAAAATAGGAGTTATTACCAATGCAATAAAATGTTATAACACTCTCTCCTTATTTGGTTATTGCATAGTAACACTCTCTCTCCTTATAATTGTAAATAAAAAATATAAATATAGTAAGATAATTAATGTATATTAATAAAATTAATATAAAATGATGGTGGGTTCCCTATAAAATGGGTTATAACTATTAAAGGGATGTGGGAGTTAGTAGGACACGATTATTTAGGAAGAAATTGAGAGGTGTAAGAGAATGTTTTGTTATAACCTTACTACCAATGTGGTTGCTCTTAGTGTATATATACCAATTTAATAGTCATCACATACTTTACTTGGTTGACCAAATGCTAATCAACGGATTTAGAATTTTGTTCTAGAAATATAAAAATCTACATCCCATAACAACAATTTATATGGGGAAGAGGGATAGCTCGAATGGTTAACAATGGCAGATCCATAATTATGAAATTGGGAGTATGATCTATAAGATTTAAAATGCGTAGGACTTTTCAACAAAATTGACAAGCTTCTTCACTTTCTTTTCTTTCAATCTCTTCATTATTTTTCACCCACTTATTATTATAAAACTAATTTTGTACCCCCTTCGTTTTGTTTTGTGAGACATGAAAACCTTGACATACTCACTTTTTAAGAAAAAAATTTATTTGGATGTGAGATCAAATGAATGGGGATAGTTTTTTAGTGACTTAGTAAGGTGTAAAATAAATTTAGGGTGTGTTTTCAAATCATAGTGATTGATTCAAAGTGATTAAAATTGATTTTTGCAATAAAATTGAAAGTTGATAGTGTTTTAAAATTAAGCACTTTAAATCAATTGTGTATATGTTGTGGTGTTTACAAAACAAACCACTTTTTTTTATAAATTTACAAAAAACACCCTTATTACATTTGGATAGGTGATGTGTAAAGATGAAATATTATTAAATTGTGAGGGTAAAATTGTAAAATTAATTATTATAATGATGAGAAGCACATAGAAGCTATTAGAAGTAGGTGGAGGGGTGCTTCACCAAAATCACTTTTAACAAATTAACTTAATCACTTGGTTGTGTTTGAAAACACTCTAAAAGTGATTCTATTTGAAAAAAAAGTGTTTTTAAGCACATTGTAGTGTTTGAAAACACCCCCTTAGTAAGATGTAAAAAGAATTTAGTGAGATGTAGGAAAAACGGTGGGTTCAAAATGAGTAATAATTTTAAAAATAAAATGATATTGTGCTAATTTTATGAGTTATTTTCATATTGAAAGTGTACAAGTAATTTTGAAATTTCTCAACAAAAAAATATACAAGTAAGCACAAGACAGAATGAGTATATATTATATTATATTAAAATAAAATAAAATTGGAGATACAACTGTATCCCATATCACATAGCTAAATCTGCCCGTGGTGATTAGAACATCACTTCCTTAATTAAGAAAAATCTTATAAACTAAATATGAATATTAAATAAAATAAAATAAAATAAAATAACTGAATTCTAAGAGAATGTTCCTAAATGTGATGAGAATATGCTAGAATCTTGATCGAGGTGGATATGAAACAACATTTATTGGAGCGACTAGTTCTAGAGTGCGAGGATCAATCTGTGACGATGAAAGTGCTCTATGAACAGCTTCCTTAGTTTTGCAACCACTGTAAGGTGGTTGGACACATGTCTGCACATTGTTTTAAGGGACATGCCCCACCGTCCACGAACCCACAACCACCCTCTCATGACGATCCCCGTGGTAGGACTCGCCACAGAAGAAGGTCGAGGCCTTCCCCTTCAGATCTCCGACCTCGACCGTCCCCACAGGATCCCACCTCGACTAGCGGAGTCGATCCGGTTCTCAATTAGCAACTCCTTCTCCAGCCTCGACGATCCATGCATGGATGAGCCCACGGACATTCTTGTGGAGCCTGCGGCTGAGGCGGTCAGCAACGCTCAGGATTTGGAGGCTGCTGCATCATTGAAGCCGCCGGCCAACGACGCTCCCGTCCTTGATCAGGCGGCCTCGAACCGCCCCACAGAGAAACTCAGACGCCGTAAGGTGTCCGTGGGGAGCGTATCCTATCAAAAAATCTCGGACGACGCTATCGATGATTTCGAGGCTAGAGCCTGCGCGGACTACACTGTCAAATCTTCGGCAGGGATCGACAATGATATGACTGGAGTTTTCATGTTCAAGGACAGATGAGACGATACTTTTGACCCCCCATAGATCCCTCATCCCGTCTTGGGTTCTCATTTGATCAGTTCTTTCGAACATTTTCAAGTGCGTACCAATTTCGATGCACCCCGACCTTTGGTTCGGATTGTAAATTTATGATTTCTATCTTTTCTTTTTTCCTTTTAATTCAGAACCTTTTATTGTCCTAAATGGAGAAATTTTCATTTTACGTCCTGTAACTTAGGCCTAATCCAGTTTATATCCTTTAAGTTTTCACTTTTTCAATTTACGTCCTAGACTGTCCAATTTATATCATTTTAGGTCCAATTTATGTCCTTTTCGACGGAAAATTGGAATTCCGGTCAAATAGTCCAATTTACGTCCTTAAAGTTTGAAAATTAAAAATTAATAATTAAAAAATTCTTTAAAAAATTAAAAATCTCATTAAAAACTAAAAATATCATTAAAATTTATAAATTTTGTAAAATAAAAAAAAAAATTCAAATAAAAAAATTAAAAAATCTAAAATTCTAAAAAATTGAGATATTGAAAATTAAAAATAAAAAATTTCTAAAAATCTCATAAAAACATAAAATTCTAAATATAAAAAATATATAAATTAAATTTTTTAAAATGTTTAAAATAAAATTAAAAATTATACAATTCTAAAAATCTCATTAAAATAAATTTGACACGGTTCTACAATCAATCAAGGCGTGGAATACAAAAAAATTTAGGAGTTCGAGAAAAACTTTAATGGCGGATGAGTCCGAATCAAGTCTGGTTTTTAATGACATATTAATAATATTTATTATTCTTATAGGTTTTTAAAATTTTTAATATTTAATCTACACATTTTAAAAAAATTAAAGAGATTTTTAGAATTTTCAATGAGATTTTCGAATTTCTTAATTTTAAGTTAAACATTTTCGATTTTTTGAATTGTAAATTTTTTTATTTTTATTTTTATTTTACACATTTTATAATATTTAATGAGATTTTTAAAAAATTAAATAAGGTATTTTGAATTTTATTTTTCACACTTTATAGTTTTTAATTTTAATGATGTTTTCAGATTTTTAATAATATTTTAAAAAATTTAAAGATTATTTTAGAAAATTTATTTATTAAATTTTAAAATTTTAAACTTAAAGGACGTAAATTGAACTATTTGGCCGGAATCCCAATTTATTCCTCACATTCCGGTGAGTTTGAAAATTTTCCGACGAAAAGAACGTAAATTGGACAAAAAAGGACGTAAATCGAAAAAGTGAAAATTTAAAGGATATAAATTGGATTAGGCCTAAGTTACCGGATGTAAAATGAATTTTTTTCTCCTAAATGGGACGAGAGTGCAAAACGGATTATTTGCTAGGAGGCTAGGAGCCATTCGATGAATGGGTACCGTATTCAAGAATTTTATATTTGAAAATTAAAATGTCGACTGTATTGATTCTAGATCACTTGAAATATGAAACATTTTTGTTAAATACTAAATTTTAATGTATTTTTTGAAATAAATATATTACGAGTCATTTGACGAATGATACATATTCAAGAATTCTTAAATTTGAAAATAAAAATGACGGTCTTGATTTTGCATTACATTGATTATGAAATATATGTAGATGAGACTTTGGCTCGGTCAATACCAAAGAAGAGTTTAGAACATATCTAGATGAGAGATTGAAACCCTATTGCTAAAAATATTATTCTACCTCTGGTGATGGTAAAATTATAAATATTAACTACTTTTACCCTCCACTAAAAGTGTAACCAATTCTATTTTTGGGTCTACAACAATATGTTTATTCTAGTTAAATTTTCTATTTTATTAACAAGATTGAGTATCTACCAATAATATTATTTACTCGTTATCTTTTATATAATTAAAATATTTTTAAAAAAAAAAAAAATATATATATATATATATATAAAAAAGTAAGCACACTTTTGATGGACAGGAAAAATACTATTCTATTAAATATTTATATCTCTAAAGAGCAATACTGACTTAAATGTCGAAGGTCCATTACTAGAACCCTCTCCGGTCGAGTTTTAAAGGTCATGACATTCATTGGCAAATTCATCACCATTTGAAGATCATTCTTAGATCCAACAAATCATGTATGACCATGCTTACTCCAGTTTGCCCCGAATCAAAAAAAAAAAAAAAAGTTGCATCGACATTTATTTTTTCATTCCCATGAATGGCACATGCCATGCTCCACACTACTGCAAGCCTCGTCGTCCATCAACAACCACGCTAAAATCCCCTTTCGCAGCAACTCGCTCCCTCCATATCACAGCTAATTCATGGGCTGCATCAACCGACGACTTATGTGCACTGTTTAAAACCTCCGCATTTCGTTCCTTCCACACTTGCCACATGATCATCCCAACATTAGTAGCTAGGTCCTTTATTCGGCTTTGTAGCATTGTAAACAATAATTCAGAGAAGCTCATAACCTGCCCTTCATGATCCTCTAGCTTTGTTAACAACCCTGCCACATCCCAACACTCTCGGGCATAGTCGCAAGAAACAAACATATGCCACAAATTTTTTGATTCTAGACCACAAAAGACATAGTGCATATCATTCGATACTCTTTTCGCATATAAATTATCCTTAGTTGATAAACAATTTCAACCCATCCTCCACAAGAAATCTTTCACTTTTGGGGGCTTTCAAATTCCCGATTAATCCCCAATCACCATCCACTCTCACACTCTCAACTCTGAGATATGCGTATCCGAAATCTAATTTATAAGCTGATTTTTCAGTATATTTACCATCTCTGGATGGATGCTACAACACCCTATTTGTCGCTCCCATTGTGGTGGTATTGGTATATTCACTACCCCATGACCCACAAATTTATAAAAATTATTTTATCTAGTAAAATATTTCATGTTCTGACAGCAATTATGTCGTCCTTAAAACACGATTCTCATCTAGTAAATATAAAATTAAGGCATAATTTGAATAAAATGAAACATTTATACTTTCCACTGTGTCTTGCGTAGGCGTTACTTAGACTTTTATTTTCAGCTTTTCCTTCATTATATGTTCTTCCCCCTTCTCCTCACCAGTTTGGTGAATTCTTTATCAAATCAAACGTAAGAAATTTACAAGTTAAATTGGAATAATCCACCAACCACTCTATGTTTTTGTATGCGTCGAGGAAATAATTCAAGATTTTTTCTTGAATTTCTCCTCGTACAATTATGCAACTGAAACAAATTAACATCTTCGCAGTATCAATCATGCTAGGGTTTGCGCTGATAATCCTATTCTTAACAGGATTCCTCGACTTCCCATCTGCTAATTCTGCAATTCCATCTCCCAAAGACTCGTTCATCTACACCCTTCCAGAATCTTCTTCCGCAGAACCCTTCAATGATTTATTCAAAGCATTCAAGAAGTGGGATTCGCAAGTGGGATGCCCCAAATTCAAGGAAAAACACCCGGATTTGTCAATTAATGGCTCGAAAATCTCGTTCCTGCAGAATGCTGAGGGCCAAATCGAGTGCGGTGAGTTGCAGATGAACAGTGTCAAGATTCTAGTCAAAAAATGGACTTGGATTCCTGATTATATGGATAATTTGTATAGCTGTAGATGTGGGTTGAGCTGTTTATGGACTCAATCTCCTGTTCTTGCTGATAAACCTGATGCCCTTTTGTTTGAAACCATTGCTCCTCCATTTCAGGTAATTTACCTTTTCCAGATTGATAGTATTTGTTTCTTGAGAAATTCCTTAATTTCTGTAGTAATTGCATACATATTTATGATTCGTTTGATTACTGCAATGTTGATAAATTCTTGTGCTTTGAGGTTGCATAGTGTATGTTTTAGACCTTATAGCGAATCAACAAAGTCGGATTTGTGTAATCGATTAATGATATAAGGTACAATGCACATTGAAGATTATAATTCAGAACAGAGGTGATGAAAATGATCTTCCTGAATATATGTTTATATGGCATTTCTCCAAACACAATGGTGATATTTGGCGCATAAATTGCATATACGAGCTTGTTGGGCAAAACGAAAAGGAAATAGGATTCGCTTGCGGTTATGCAATTGATCAAGTTTTCAGCAGGATAATATATAGAAAACCAATTAAAATAGCAGCAACCCTTTTCATTCTTCTTTGCAAACTCCATATCTGTACTACATAATGGATTGATTGAGATCTCTGATATGTTTCTTATGGGATTTGACCAATATGGGTTTGGCCGTTTCTATAATAAAATCATTATCGGGTTACTATAAAACGATTATCATAAAGTGTCGAGTTGCAAGGCAAATTAGAGTTAAATATTCTACTAGTTTTTAGTTCTTTACTGTTGCATATTTCTGATAACAAGATTCCTGCATTAGATTAGCATATCTGGCTACTTCATTTTAGTGTATTCTCGTGCCAAATGAATGAAGTATTATATATTCTTTACATTTGATAGAGACGGAATGGTGATCCACTTCACGTATATATGGATATTGAAGCTGGTAGGAAGAAATCAGGCTATGAGGACATTTTCATCAGTTATCATGCAGAAGATGACGTCCAGTCAACTTATGCCGGTGCGTTCTTTCACAAGAATCGGAATTACCGATTATCTTCCATTAAGAGCAATGTAAGTGTTCTGAAAGACCACTAATCATTATATATTACTATCTCCATTCCTAATTATCTGTCTAATTTTATCCAAAATTGTGTTCCTAATTATTTGTCACTTTGCTAATATCAACAAAAAAGTTACCTTTTTCCCACCAATACCCCTTATAAACATTAACCATCTTCTTGTAATTATAAGCTGAATTAATTGTGGTCTATATTTTCATTCAGTAAGGGTGTAATAGTCTTTTGAAATCGTAATTAATGAAAAATTGGTTTGTCTGAATAGATAAAATCGGACAGATAATTAGGAACAGAGGGAGTATTTCTGATATTGTTTACTGCTGTTTGTGGATATTTGAATTGATCGAACATTTTTTAATTTGTAGGATACTCTCGTTTATTGGTCTTCATCGCGATGCTTGCCTCAAAGGAACCAGCTTGCAAAAAAGCTACTCAGCTTGCTTCCTCACCACTCATTTGGAAAATGCTTGAACAATGTCGGAGGCCTCGATAGGGCACTATCGTTCTATCCCGAGTGTGTCAAGGATCCAAACGAAGCACCTAAATGGTATGATCATCTGCATTGTGCTATGTCAAATTACAAATTCGTCCTTGCTATTGAGAACACTATGACTGATAGCTATGTGACGGAGAAGCTTTTTTATGCTCTCGATTCTGGATCCGTTCCCATATATTTTGGCGCCCCTAATGTGTGGGACTTTGTACCTCCTCACTCCATAATAGACGGAACTCAATTCAGCTCGATGGAGCAATTGGCCTCTTACGTCAAGTCCCTAGCTAACGATCCAGTCGCGTATGGTGAGTATCATGCGTGGAGACGATGTGGTGTTTTAGGTAATTATGGAAAGACACGTGCGGCTAGTTTGGACACGTTACCTTGTAGACTTTGTGAAGCTGTGAGCAGAAAAAACGGGAGAGATGCAAAAGCTTTGTAAAACCAATTGTCATATTGACAAATTCTTATAGTGAGTTTGTGTTGATCTGTCAGTACTTTTTGTGCCTGCCCAGGACTGTTTGAAGAGTATTAGGGGTGTTTGCAACCACTGCTCATGCGAATCACTTCTAGAATTCAAAAGATGTGAGGGACAACTTTTGAAAAAGGGGAAATATCATATATCTACAATGGGCTAGGGCCCATTGCATATATCTACAATCCAAAAAATTTAATACTAAAATCTACAAAGGTGTAATTAAAGTGACCATTCTGCCCTTACTTTACTACTAAAGTCAAACTTCTCACTTCTCCACTTTTTCACATCATTAATTAATATTATTATTTTATATTTGTATTCAAATTTTATTTAAAAAATTATGAATAGAATAATTTTTTTTGTTCAGATTTTTTTTATTCCAAAATTTTTTAAATGTTTTTTTAATCAGTCTAGAGATTTTTTACTCAGTCTCCAAATTTTTATTAAGATTTTTTTTTTTAGTTTTTTAATTCATTTTTTTACACATTTACACCTTACATTGTAAATTTAACACACATTGCATACTAACGTTATATATGCAATACATACCCATTGCATATTTGTAGAACACATTGCATATTTGAAAAACGCATTGCATACTAACGTTATATATGCAATACATACCCATTGCATTGCATATTTGTAGAACACATTGCATACTAACAATAGAATTAACATTTACTCCTACTGCAAAAAAATCTTCAGTCACTCCTACATATTTCACACATTTGAAATGATAAAACATCCAAATACCACCAGAAATTGGACATTTCAAAAGAAATCAACATAACTAAATTCATAAATAGAACAGTTAGCAAAACTTTAACTTAAGCTTATCAATCAGAACTAGAATTGAGATTTTTCTTTCACAAAAATGTCTATTTTACAGAATAAACATGATTTTTAAAAAAACTTTCGAAATTATCCAGAATTCTCGTAAAAAAAACGAGAAACCTCACATCTCGCAATAATTTCCCCAAAAAAAAAAAATCGAAAATAATTTTCGATAAAATTCGGGAAAAAAAATTGCATCCTCTTTGACCTCAATTAATTTCCATGGAAGACCCCTCACCTAATTCCCAGATAATCAAAGTTCTATATCCCATAAGAAATCAGAGAGCAAAGTCCATGAAATTGTTCTTCAAAGTGGAAAAAAAAGAAAAAGAAATCAAGCTCTCTGTTTCTTTCAGAAGAAAATGGGGGCGCAACAGGGAATGACGATGAAGGGCCAGCGGCGAGAGAAGGGTGCACGGAGAATGGTGGTTTCATGCCATATTTACCTGTGCAGAGAATTTGGAGGGGAGCGCGTCGGAGGAGAGCGGAGGGGACACGGCGGCAGCAATGGTGGTGGAGGAAATGACAACGAGAGGGGGAAGGGGGAGAAGGAGACTGGAGAAAATGAGAAAAATTAGGGTTTTTAAAAAAGGGGAGAGGGGAGAGATTGGAGATTGAAAATGAATAATAAATTGGGAGAAGGAACCCTAGATCCGCCGCTTGCCCTTCGTCGTCTCTCTGTTCCGTCCTTAAGATCGGGCCTTCGCTCTGTTTTGTGCTTCGGGCCGCCATGCCGCTAACACCAACCATCGACTCCAGGTTTCGTCGCCGCGCCGACGATTACTCTAGCCATCGGCCAACCAACCTCCGCACAGTTCACCCTATTATTCACCTTAAGACGCCATCGGCATGGGTTGCGTCAGAAAACACCATTGACGCCGGAAGTGGGGCTGTAGAGAAAGACGCCATTGATGCCGAGAAAGAGCATGGCAGCAGATGTGCTTGTGCGCGATGAAGATCGCGATGGAGAGGGGAGCTTCCCTGCGAAGCATGAATGGAGTATGTTGTGTGAATGAAGTAGTACATGGCCATGGATACTTGCTGCAAAGGAAGGGGATGTTTTGAGAGAGGGGGTGGAGAGAGAAAGTGGATCTGAACATTTGAAAACATATTTGAAAGGAAAGGGGAGAAATCTGATATGTAAAGAGTGAAAATGAGGAAAATTATTTGAAATGCAATTGAGGGCATAAAAGACATTTTAGGTATGATTTGATAGATTTTACTAATAAAAAAATTTGGTTGTGGTTTTTTGCTCTAGGAGTCTATTCCTCGTAGATCTCAGTAAATATTCACTAAGATTCAAACTATTTGAGTTTGCAAACCTGAAATTAAGCTCGAGCTGGGAAAAATAAGTTTAATTGGAGCTCAAATCGAATTTAAACTTTGATGTTTTTTAGTGACCTCAACATCATGCTCAAAACGTTTAATAAAACTTGTTACTCAAATTTAATGGTATTTGATTTGTTAGTTTGTAAACAAACTCATTAGTAAGCTTGTAGTATAAATTATAACATTATAATTTTCACACTAAATATATATGATATACATAAAAATATGTAACTAAACTCAGAATTATAGAAATTAGTAAATACGGAGTATATAGTATGTTTTTTAGAAATATATTATTTAACTTTTATAATTAATTAATAAATAAATAAAGATTGATTACGAAGCTCGTTAAGGTTTGTATAGGCCGACTAAACTCGTAAAAGCTCGCCAATGTTCGACAATTAATCTCACACCCAACATACCATTACCTGGACCCTTTTTTTAGTTGGATAGTGTTTTGATTCTTTTGGGTACCCTATTTTTTTTAGTAAGTCTTGTATGAGATTTGTATCATTTTTCAAATATCATTTTTTAAAATATATATGTAAAACATACTCCCTCTGTTCCAAGATTTTTTACACACTTTTCTTAATGGGCGTCATAACATTTTTTACACACTCCAAAAAAGGAAACAACTTACATAATAAATTATCAATAATACCCCTCTTTTATTTTACTTTTCCTTCCCTTTAGTCAAATCACTCCACTTTAATCAATAAATTATCAATAATACCCCACATTTATTTTACTTTACACATCACTTTATTCCATTTTCTTAATTTCCGTGTCAGTTAAAGTGTGTAAAAAATCTTAGAACAGAGGAAGTATCATTTTAAGATAAAAATTTAAAAAATGGAGTAATAAATTAATGTTAAAAAAAAAAATAATGGTCTCATACAAGTTTTTGTCTATTTTTTTTATGGTAAAAAGTAACTGAAAGGCTGAAACTGTAAATACACGATTTATAAAGGGCTTCCCTGTAAAATCAATTTCCAGCAGACCCGCCCGCTTAAACGCCCCATATCCGAATCATTCTTCTCTTGTTTACACCCTACTGATTTGGGATTTTGGGTACAAGGACGATACACACAGAGCCCCTCTCTCTGCGAAACGAAAATTACCAGAAACTCTTGTGGTGGTCTAAAAATGGAGAATCTTGCCCTTGTTTCGTCCCCTAAAATAGTATTAAGAGCCTCCCCAATTCCCAGGAACTCAATAATTTCCACCAACCCATTTCTGGGTCTCCCAAATTTACTCAAGAAATCTGGGAAGAATGGCAGGAAGACCAATTCCAGTTCTTCACTTTCGGTCATCTCTTTGTTTGAGTCGCATAAACCCACCAAAACAATAGGTAACTTCTTCTATTCGTTGCTTTGTATGTAAATTCTCTGTTTCCCTAAGTTAGTGAAGTTTTATTTTTCCCACAAGAACCTGGTAGTTGTGCTTAATTTTGAAGCCATATCTCGATTTTGAAGGAGCTGTCGACGTAGTTGAAGGGAATAGGGATAAGGGTTGGAGGTTTTGCTTAAAATTTCTGTTTCGTTCTAGGCAAACATAAAAAACTTGAGTTGAATTATGAATTGTTGGTATATTAATTGTAAAGAATAGCATATACATTGTTAATTAATTGGATTCAATTCAGAAACTTAAAAGAGTTAAGGTCATAGGTCTTCACTCAAGTTTGTTAATTTTGACCTTAATATAAAAAAATCGAAACCACATAAGAATGCTAATGTATTTCCTATTTTTTTCTATGTTCAATTGTGCTGACCTGTTTTGGCCTATGGAAGTATTAGTGCATGATTATATTTGAAAGGTCGAACTGTTACGATTAAAAAAACAATGCTTTAAAAATTGTAGCAAAGTGGGATAGCTCAAGTGGTTAGAGCACCACTACCTAGGCCTTAGATCCTGGGTTCGAGCCATGGGGAGGGGAAAAAAAGGGATGGGTATTTAATGTAATTCAAAAAAAAAAAAAAATAATGACTTTTGTTTTAACCATAACTAAACATTGCTTGTAAGTAACTAGCATGCTCTGGAAGTTAATTAGAAACTTTTGGGTCTCTATTTCAGCCTTCCTTCAAATTTTCTTCAAATATGTCATGTTCTTCATTTTTTTTAATGGCGCTTGTTATTCTATTTCAATTGTTTCAGTTGCGGAGAAAGTTGCAAGGGATTGTTTTGCTAGAATTTCTTCCAGTGGACAACAAACATCCTCAGTTGGAGCGAGTCCACAGATTTCAGTCCCACCTCCTTCTTCTCAAGTGTAAAAATCTTTTGATTTGTACTTTGTAGCCGTTGTCTGATGATTTCATAAATCCTAAGTATGACTTGCTTTTGCTTTCTCATATTCCTTATTTCTTACTCTCTCTCTCTCTCCCCCTCTCTCTAAATAGGGGTTCACCTCTGTTCTGGATTGGTGTTGGTGTTGGTCTCTCAGCACTTTTTTCGTGGGTGAGTTCTAATTTTCCTTGTAGTTTTGTTCTTCTCCTTCCAACTTGATGATGGTCTTATACTAACTATATGCATTGCATTGCAGGCAGCTGGTAGAGCGAAGGTGAGTCGTAATCTTTCATTTTGTTCCTCTTAGTAAATCAGATGTTTAGGAGGCATCTATCTTCACGTTTCTGCTCCTAGTAAACTGTGTTTGCCTTCTGATGTTATGGACAAAATTCATTGTTGCAGAACTATGCAATGCAACAAGCTTTTAAGACCTTCACATCACAGATGAATACTCAAAATAGCCCGTTTGGTAATGCTGCCTTTTCACCTGGCTCACCCTTCCCATTTCCACCACCTCCAAGCCCACCACCATCAGCATCTCAACCTGTGACTGTTGATGTACGTGCAACACAAGTTCAGGACCCTCCCTCAGCATCCGTCAACAATCAAGTAGAACCTGTCAAAGTTAAAGTAGAACCGGAAAATGTACCAAAGAAATACGGTAGTTCCAAGCTCTAATGTCTCTCATATGAAAAATTTGTTATCTTAATGCACACTATAGGGGTGTTTGTTTATGGATTTGAAATCCAGTAGGTGTATATCATGAATAGTAAGAGGTGTATTTGGATTTTGTATATGTTTGGGACTTGGGAGTGTAGATTTTGTAGGATTTTAAAAAAGTAAGTCGTAGATAATTGATTGTGTATTGAAAATTGTGTATAAAGTAGGGGAGAGGGTGTGTAAAATAAAAAGGAGAAAGAGTTTTGAGTTGAATAAATAATACTCCTAACAATTAAAGATTGGGAGATAGATAATTGATTATGTATTGGAATTTTGTTTGGAAAAATTAAAATAGGTGTATTATAGGGTAGAATTTGAGAGGATTTGAAATCCTATACCAAAGACAAACGAGGATTTGGATTTGAAATAAAAACGTGGGGTGGGGGGCCATAAACAAACACGCCCTATGCCCCTATGAGCATCCATCGGTATGAAAGATAAAATTGAAAATTGTCATGACCTTTTTGATATAACCTCTATCCTTAATTCCTTATGTTCCTGGCTTTCCGGATTCATTGGAGTTGACTCAATGTTTTTCAGCTTTTGTTGATGTTTCCCCTGAGGAAACATTGCAGAAGAATGCTTTTGAGAACTTCAAGGAATCAACTCAGACAGATTCACCAAATGATCCCCAGTTTTCCCAGCAAGTAAGTTGGACTCTCACAGAGGCTGCCCTTGTGATTTTGATAACATATTGTTTTAATTATCTGATCGTCTCCAAAAGGTTTCTCAAAATGGTACGGCTGCAAAGCAAGGAACAAGTGCTTCAGAAGATCCCTCAACTAGTAAGTTTGATTTTACTGGTGTGCAGCTAATATGTTTACAGAGTAAATTGCAAAATTGGTCCCATATCTATTAAGTGTTTGCGATTTTAGTCCCATACAAATCACTTTCTCAATTGTGTTCCATAACTTTTGAAATGATGCAATTTTAGTCATGTAGCAACTGGACTAATGACTTGGTGTTGCTTACGTGACATAATGAGACCCCCACAGATTAATTTTAACTAAACAAGAAATTGTCATTATAGGACTACAAATCACAGCATTTTAAAAATTATGGGACTTAGTTGAGACAACTGATTTGTACGTGACTAAAATCGCCAACACCCATTATATGAGACAAGTTTTGCAATTTACTCCGTTTACAATAACTAACTCAGCTCTTTGATCATACTTGGTGCTCTTAAATGGTAGAAAAAATGTTGTGCATTTTTTACGACTATCATACTCTTCTTAATATCCTATGTAGAGACTAGCTAACTTTTTTAATTTTAGGCAGACTCAGTTTGCTTCTTGGTTACCCTATAAAAGATTAAAATATAATCCTCTGTCAAGATAAAATATTTAGCAGCACCTTACCTTTGTCTCTTCATATCTCCAATATTTTTAATTCTAATAAGTATGCATCTGCTTATAGTATTTGCAGAATCTAAAAGTTACAGTATTTGTTTTGTTGTCTTGGAGTAAGTTCATTATTCAATTATACACTAACTTTTACCTTCTCAATAAACAGGTACGGCAAAACAACCTCTCATGTCAGTGGAAGCTTTGGAGAAAATGATGGAAGATCCAACGGTGCAAAAAATGGTTTTCCCGTAAGATAGCCCCTAACATTATATTCTCAGATATAGTCTTCTGTATTGATTGAAAAGTAAATACACATATCCACGATTCAATGTAGATTTAGCAATTCAAGTATATATCTGGAAAGGAAATTGACATATTCCCCTCATTAGAGTAGCTTAAATTTGAAAATCATATTGACATGTATCCTCACCAAAATCATATTCCTTAAATTTTTTATTTTTTTACAATTTAACTTGTTACGAGGCTACACACAGTCTGGTTTACCTGAAGCTGAAATAACTGAGGAACAATTAAAACATTGGTGAATGTGCTTACAAAATTATTCTTCTCTGTCTCATTGTAGTATTCTTTGATGATCATTAATTTTTCATATTCTAGATGAGAATCAGAATCAGAATGCTTCCCAAAATGTTTCTAATAACAAGAGTGTCTGGTGTCACTTAGTTGAAATAACTAACTATATAAGGATCAGAATGCTTCCTTCTTTCAATACTCCTAATTCCCAAATACTCTTTTCAAGATTGCTGAGATGCTATCTTTGCTGTGCTTATTATTAGCATAAAAAGCGTTGACTAATTATTGGTTATCGTTGCAGCTACTTGCCTGAGGAGATGAGGAATCCCACCACCTTCAAATGTAAGTCCATTACTTGTTAAACTTCAAACTTTATAAATGTTTTGATTTTCTATTCTCTAAAGCTGAAAGATTTCCATGTGATTTGCAACATTTTTGGGCTCTCTTGGGATGGGACACAGTATGCAGAATTACATATTCTGTCTTACTGAACTCATAGTTTTAAATCATTATCTTGAAAATCTAAAAGTGCCACAATTGTGATCCCTTTGAAGCCTTGCGCATTCACATTTGACTGATTAAGATGTGATTTTTATCTTAAGTTCTATCGTAGTAATTCCAAATTGCCTTTCCATATTATGACAGGGATGCTACAAAATCCACAATACCGTCAACAACTTCAAGACATGTTGTAAGTAATCCGTGTTAATCATGCATATGCTTAAGATTTTTGGTTAGAAACTTTGAATCTGCATGGTGTTCAATATACACAATCATTCAGGATATAACACTGTAATAATTGTCACCTCTTTTCTCATTTTTCTGCCTTACATTTCCAGAAATAACATGGGGGGAAGCCCTGAATGGGACAATCGCATGATGGACTCATTGAAAAACTTCGACCTCAGCAGTCCTGAGGTCAAACAGCAGTTTGGTGAGTTACAGTAGCTCCTTATTTTATTTCCATAATCATCAGTCCCTTGCATAATAGAATTGTTTATAAATATAAATTTGAACACTCTCATGCTCATAATCCTTTCTCGGCTGTGTTTAATGCAGATCAGATAGGCCTTACTCCTGAGGAAGTCATTTCTAAGATCATGGCCAATCCCGATGTTGCTATGGCCTTCCAAAATCCAAGAGTTCAAGCCGCCATCATGGATGTAAGCAACTTCTCTCTCTCTCTCTCTCCCGATTTTTTATGCACTCCTGAGAAAATATGGCCTCAAATTTACTAGCCAACTCTGTTACTTTGTATGCAAACTTTCTTATTTTGGTTTTGGTAATTTTTTCAGTGTTCTCAGAATCCTCTGAGTATTGCGAAGTATCAAAATGACAAAGAGGTAATTAAAATACATACACCTTGTGATCTTTGTCAATTTCCTTGAAATCATTACAAAGAAACTCTTTGTTCCGTGTTGCTTTCTGCTGCATTGAGCTAATGCTGGGATCTTTTTGTCTCAGGTTATGGATGTATTTACTAAAATATCAGAACTCTTCCCCGGAGTAACAGGTTCTTAACTCTCGTTTTCCTGCCACACCACCAAGTTAAGCTTAGCCATAGACGAATTTTGTGTTTCCCTTGGTAAACAAGGTGATGTTAATGCCTCTCAATATCCACATTCTTGATGCTGAAGACGACCCTAATATCAACATCCTGCAAATGTTCTGAGCAAGATCATTGTCATCCTCGCCTCACCAAATGTTTATATTGTCGGTACTAATGAGCTTTTGTCCGATATAAGTTTTGTTAGTTGGTGCATCCATTTTGAGGCGCAAAACTATGCATGATAGTGCCTGTTATGCTATAATCTGTAACTCAGACCATTCCCTCTCCCCCCTTTGCCTTGGTAGTAGTTATTACTTGTAAACTTAAGGAAAAAGTGAGTTGTGATTTTTTATTTTTCCTTTTAAAAGTTTGCATACACCGTGAAATCATCTAATTGGCGTTGGATGTGAGTTTACTGAAGTCAAGAAATGTGATGAGATTATTATCGATTTTTTTAATGAGTTTAATCAGTCCCTTTCATAATAGGATTGATATTTAATGTTTTTATAAAGACTAGTCGCAATTACGCGTTATATGTGGATTTGATATTTAAATGAAAACAAATAGTTAAATAATTTTCAATACAAGTATAATTCATTCATTGAATAAAGAATACAATGTATATAATTTTAATAATTATCTAAAAATCTATTACTATATGATTTTATGGATGTTCTAGGAAAATTTCAAAAAATTTAGTTCGTATAAAATAAATAGATCAAGACAATTTTTTTATCAATAAAATCAGATCAATAAAATCAGATTTTGAATTGAGATACATGAAAAATCAAAATTGAACAAAACGTAACTATGCATATCATCTCGATTTAATTCGCAAACTTTAATCTCATTCCATAGCCCAGGAAAACACAGAAAATGAAACAAAATTATCTCAATTCATAAACATTTTTCTCCAACAAAACAATACACTTTTTTACATGTTCCAATTGAAATAATAACCAGTAAATCACCGACTCAGCAACTCACATCGCCGCCATGATTATGTCGATTATCATCCTTTCTTCCATTACCGTGATCGTGATCGCAATCGTCCTCCAGATCTGAATCGTCTTCATCAAAAGGCTTCTCTTTATGGAAGATGCAACACTTCTTTGAGCTTTTCTTATTCATAAACTCGTTATCCACCGTTCCTTCCTTCCACGAAACCTTCTTCTTTGGACGCTTCAATTTCAAAACCAAGGAATCAGTAATCTGCGACTGCGGTTGACTGGAGGACGACGCCGTATCAATGATTAGGGTGGTGGTTGTGGTGGCGGTGATCAATTGTTGTCTTGCAGAAGATCTCGCCATTATTGTAGTACCGATTGAGTGCAGAATTAGATTTGTGATTTTTTGGGGAAATTCTGTCTTTTTATAGGTTTGAATTTTCGCGTTATGGTGGAGTTGTTGGGCTCAGTAGTTGGGTTGGAGTTGTTGGAACTGGGCCGAAAATTAATATATATTCAGGCCCATGGGTCCTTACAAGCGTACGAATGAGTACGGTTATTTGCACCACCAGCTTTGATAGATTGACAGAGTCTCTTTAAAAAAGTAGAATAAGTCCCTGGATGGAAAAAAGGTGGGTGTATATTTGGTAGTTTAGAAGAGTGTGTATCATTTTTTTTTTTTAATTTGGTGATGAGTGTATTTAGCCGCGAGATCCTTTATAAGAAATGTAGGCGGTAATATTCGGCATCTAAATATAAATTCCTCCGTTCAAATGTTATTATGTTCGAAACTTTTGGAGCATGTTTTAAAATTGACTTATTTTTCCTTCTTGGGTTGGGTTGTCACATAAATTAGAGGGAATTTTATTTTTATTCCTATAAGTTTGAGAAAATCCAAAATAAATCCTTTAAGTTTCAACTTTATAAAATACGTCATTTACCTTTTAATTTTAGTCCTTTTTCATATCACTTTTAAATATTTATGTTTTGAAGGAATTAAAATTGACAAATTTGATGCCACGTGTATTAAAAAATGCCACGTCATCATGCCACATCACTGTCTTTTATATATATATTAAAAAAAAAGTAGAGTTAATAACATCTCAAAATACTCTATCACCTCATAATTTAAATACAAAAATAAATGTATATAAAATAAGTAAGTAACCCGACCTTACATAAATAAAGAGTAAAATAATTTTAAAAAATAACTTAAAAAAATCTGAAAAAAAGATGTAATTAAAATTTAAAAGTATTTTAAAAAACTAACTAAATCTTTAAAAATAATTAATTTAAATAAATAAATAATTGTTTTTTGAAAAAATCTTAAAAAATTAAATAGAATCTGAAATTAAAAATAAAATCATCAAAATAAAATTAAAAAATTGAAAAAATTCAATAAAAGGTAAAAAAAAGTAATTTAAAAAAATCAATAAAAAAAGATTTTATTTTTATTTAATTTTCTTAATATTTATTTTTGATTGAGTTGATTTTTTATTTAATTTTCTTAATATTTATTTAGTTTTTTTACCTAAGACAATCTCTAATGTATACTAATTTATCACAAAAAGTAAGTAGAGGAATAAAATTAAATTTCGATCTTTTAATTTTGTGATTAGTACAAAATGATAGTTTTTTAAAAAATAAATATTTCCCTCTTAATAGAGTGGAGGCGAAGTCTCCGTTGACAAAATGATAGTTTTCAAAAAAATAAATTAAATTATGTAAATTAATTATTTTTAAAGATTTAGTTAGTTTTTTAAAATACTTTTTAATTTTAATTACATTTTTTTTCAGATTTTTTCAAGTTATTTTTTTTTAAATTATTTTCTCTTTTTTTTTTAGGGTTTACAAGATTGAATAGAAAACATAAAGATATTCTTAAGCACTAGATCTTCAAATCAACGAGACGGATCAATTTGGTGTCGCTACCCACTCCAATCGTGAGAAGTGGGGATACGAGTGTACACTTTACCCAAAAGCAGCACACAGATCTCCATTCTTACAACGAGACAAACCCCACACTAAGGTAGTCTATTGTTAAGAAAAAAAGAGAAAAATAAGAAGGCAAAGGTCACCAAACACCAACGTCCAAAACATTCAGGCATCCACAACCTCCAAGAACCACACCAGCATAAAAAGCTCCACTGAAAAACACAAAAACTCCACAAAGGGACGGAAGGCTCCACAAAAGGGACGGAAAGCTTCATCAAGCGCACAACCAAAAGAAAGCATAAAAAACGTACAAAGCTAAAATAAACAATAAAGTAAACGGGATCAACGGGCCTCTCACCAAATCGGACACCGTAGCGCCAACAGGGAGGGCTGACCCATTGATCCCACTAAGATAAAAAACAAAGACTTCTAGATTCAATCGTCTTGATTGTCAAAGCTACGAATTTTTGCATCGATTGGCAGAATCCGTTGGCGCCGACGAGCAAACGATGAACGGCGGCGATCGATCAAAAATAGCTTCTAGAGTTGAGGAGAGGGAGAAAAGCAGGTGAACGGTGTGGGCTGCAGATGAAGATGGACGGTGTGGGCTGCAGATGAAGAAGATAGACGGTGTAGGCGGTGGAGCTTTTTTTGAGGGCTGTGCTTATTTACTAAGCAACCGAGAGGTTTCTAGAGAGAGGGAGAGAGTGAGTATAGGTTTCTCATCTCTATTATCCCATAAAAGTTTAAAATTATTTTCTCTTTTATTTATGTAAGGATTATTTAGTCATTTTATATAAAATTATTAAGTATTTTGAGATATTATTAGTTCTATTTTTTTAAAATATATATAGAGTGACATGATAACTTGGAATTTTTTTTATATATGTGGCATTAAATTTGTTAATTATAATTCCTTCAAAATATAAAGGATTAAAATTGATATATAAAAGGACTAAAATTAAAAGGTAAATTTTGTAAAGTTGAAACTTAAATTTATTTTGGAATCTCTCAAACTTATAGGACTAAAAATAAAATTTCCTCCATAAATTATACACCTAGACTTAACATTTTATTTATAAACCAACAATTTGTATTTTGATGTTTCAGAATAACTTTTCCACTCTTCAAATTAAAATATCACATATTATAATATTCAATTACTTTTTATTACACTTTCTTACCGGAATATTGAAAGTACAATTATTAACAAAACAGAATAGAAAAAGAAAAGGTGAAAGTATGCATAAGCAAAATGTTACTACAATTGTCTCAGAGTTGTGAGGGTGCATCATTCTTATTTCTGTCCTAATGTATCGGAAAATAGCCTCCCAGGCATTGTCAAAAACATCACCCTACGGATTTCTTGCTCCTTCTCCCCTCTTTTCCCCTTTCTCAGGTAAAACTAAAACCCTTTTCGAATCACTCTTTCCCATTTGTTTTTTGCTTTTGTGTTTGTTTAAGCCACTATATTTGTTTTTCTTCTACGTTCTTTTTCCAGAATTAATATTTTCAAAATGGAATTGAAAGACTAATAGGTTAAATTGTATCTCTTTAAGTTTAGTTGCTGTTTCGTTAATCATGTTTGGGGATTATCTTTTAGTGGAGGAATGTTCTTGCTTTTTTGCTCTGTGATTACTGGAATTAGTCATATGCACTTGCTATTGCTTTCGCAGCATTTCTTCAATGGACTTTGTTAGTGTTGCTAAAAATAATTGGATTAATGGGTTGTTGTGTATATATTTTTTTAAAGAAATGTTGTGCATAAAATAGTTAAAAGATGAATTAGTGTGCTATTAAAGATTGAGTTTTTACATAGGTATAGAATTGATTCATTACATCCCTAATGCAGGTTGTTTAGGAAAATTACAAGGAATGACTAGTGACAGTACCGACTCAATTACTCGTGTGCTCTTCTGTGGGCCGCATTTCCCTGCTTCTCATAACTATACAAGAGAGTATTTGCAAAGCCACCCATTCATAAAGGTGCTCCATGTTCTTATAAATGCTTATAATATATCCCGTCCATTGACTGTTTGTCCCTTTTGTTCTGTTTTGTTAGGTTGATGATGTCCCCTTGAATGACGTTCCTGATGTTATCGGGAACTATGATATTTGTGTTGTTAAAAGTATGAGGCTGAATTCGGATATCATCGCGAGAGCAAACAAAATGAAGCTTATCATGCAATTTGGAGTTGGGCTCGAAGGTATATATCCTTCTTATTAATCACTATGCCACAATGTTAAACGGTTATTCATATCACGGGTATAATTTAAATGTAGGTGTTGACATAAATGCTGCAACCAAACATGGAATTAAGGTTGCAAGGATTCCAAGTGATGGCACTGGAAACGCAACTTCATGTGCTGAAATGGCAATTTATCTGATGTTGGGTCTTCTTCGTAAGCAAGTCAGTCTATTTCTATCTCGAAAATCTTAAGGTGATGTTTGTTTTAGATTTAAAGTGAGTTTTGAAAATCAGTTTTTGAAATATAGTGGATTTTGAAATCCTAATAAATAGTGAGGTGTGTGATTGTTTTGAGATTTAGAGTATGGTGAGATTTATCTTTATGAAAATCAATGTGTAACTGTGATTAATGATGTACTCCCTCCGTCCCGGAGGAACTTGCACCCTTTGACCGGCACACATTTTAAGAAATGTGTAAGAAAATGTGTAATGATTGATGTTTTGAGGGGTAATTTTGTAAACTTTTATGAATAAAGTAAAGTAAAAAGTAGATTGAGTGTGGAAAAGTAATGGCATATGGGTAAATATGAGTATATTTCAAGGGTGAAGATTGTGAAAATATTTCCTTTTATGGAGTGTGCAAATTGATATGGGACATCCATATATGGAAAGTGTGCAAATTCCTGTGGGACGGAGGGAGTATTATAATATTATTCTTGTGTGTGATTGTAATGATTGCTTGATTGTGTAATGATTAGATTTTATAGGTTATTTGTAGGGGTGTACTATTGGGTTTTGGAAAACCAGATTTAAAAATCTCGAAGTATAACCGATTTTAGATTTCAAAATCCAAATCCTAGTTTTTAAAACCCAAAACAAACATCACCAAATAGTTTCATAACTATACCAGACAAGACTTATTTTGCTTGTTAATATTCTGGAATCTGGACAAATAGCCTGTTAAGTAAAATTAAATAAGAAATTTGATATTAATGGAAGCCAGCATGTTGGGTTGATAATAGTTAGGGCCATTTTTTGTGGCCTTTTCTGCAGTATGCAAATTTTATCTTTACATGTATCAAACAAGTTTTCTTTTTTTCCAGACTTTCACTTTGTTACAGATCCTTTTAATTTATTCCTTTAGCAATTGGTGCTACAAACTTCATCTCATGTAAAATATTCCTTCTAATCTTGTCTAATATGTGCTATTTGTTTAACTAGCTTGCACCTTTTTCTTTTATGCAGTATGAAATGCAAGTTGCTATTAGGCAGAAAAAACTTGGTGATCCAATTGGTGACACATTGCTGGGGAAAACGGTAAATTTCTTCTTCTGTGGTCTTGCTTTCGAAAGAAGTTGCTAAATAATTTGATCTTTACATTAATGAATGAAATTAAAAAGTTTGCATAGTATATCTCTGAAAAATTAAACTTGCGGTAGTATCATCTTTCTACTACTTCAGAATCTTAATTGCTTGTCTGACCAAGTTTTGATCTCATCAGGCATCAATGTGTAAATAGTATGTGAATCCTTGACTTCTTGCATCATACAATTATTCGAGCTATAGGAACATCACCTATTATTCAAGCGCTAAAAGAATTATAGAAATTAGTTCAAATGGGAAAATTAAAAAAAAAAATCTTATATTAAAATACATCTGCTGGCTTTAAGCCAATTAAATCATTCTTTTAACATGTGTTGTCATATTCAAAACTTCAATTAAGTCAGTGTTTTCTAGTATCAGAGGTATATGATACAGGCATTGCATTATGTGCCGTCCAGTGCCTATCTGATAGGCGATAACATAACACAAAAAATTCAGTCTGCACGATAATCATTGAACTCGAATAACTTGTTTGGAAAAGTTCCAACTTATGACAAGCAATGGCCACATGCTTATATTTTAGGTAAACCTTGTATTTTCTAGGAGTATGTTTTTTGTTGATTTTTTCTTACCCAACTGAAATCATTGAAACACAATACAAACTCGGTGACACCTCATTTTTGTAGATATTCATTTTGGGATTTGGAAATATCGGGATCCACTTAGCAAAGCGTCTACGACCCTTTGGTGTGAAAATACTTGCAACTAAAAGAACTTGGCCTTTGTCCAATTCTGACGGTATGAATGTTACTATATTACATATAAAATGTGGAACAAATATCAAACTAAAGTTATTAGCTAACATGTAAATTAGATGCATTCAGTGTCAAACATTGAAAACAGTACCCATGAAGATCTCGTTGATGAGAGGGGCAGTCATCAAGATATTCTAAAGTTTGCAAGCCGTGCTGACATAGTTGTTTGTTGTTTGAGTATGAACAGTGAAACGGTAACCGATTACCCCACCATAATATTTAAAATGTTATTTTTCTGGGTATTTCTGTATTATTTATTTCATTTTTTTAATCTCAGGCTGGAATTGTAGACAAGGCTTTCATATCTTCCATGAGAAAGGTTTGCCATCTTCCTACATGCTATAATGCATCAACAAATCCATAAACTATCATTTTTTTTATAAGTCCTTCAACTAATTTTTGTTTTAAAAAGTCCTTCAAGTATTGAAATTTTATTTCAAGAGCTCCCTCGAGACTAAGTTGACAGAATTTTATGGTTTATCTTAATGGTTCCGTTATATAATAGTATGTATGTTAATATTATTAATTTCCAGATTAGTTTTGTGCAAGTCATGTAAACCTCAATACTTCAGCTGATGGTTTGTGAAAAATGATACTCCATGTAATTATTTAACCATTAAGGTGGATCAAAAAAAAAAAAAGAGTCAAAAAATCGTCTCGAGGGAGCTCAGAAATAAAATTTTGATACTTAAGGGTTTTCTAAAACAAGAAATAGTTTAGGACCTATTGCAACAAAAAGTTGATAGTTTAGGGACCTTTTTATACATTATGTCAATTTTTTAATTGTAACAACCTTGTATTAATGGTCGCGTGCTCGTATTTTAGGGTGCTCTCCTGATAAATATAGCGCGAGGAGGCCTGTTGGATTATGACGCTGTACTTCATCATCTCGAAACGGGTCACTTGGGAGGCCTGGGGATTGATGTTGCGTGGACCGAACCGTTTGATCCCGATGATGCTGTCTTAAAGTTCCCGAACGTCATAATCACACCGCACGTTGCTGGGGTTACTGAACATTCATATAGATTCATGGCCAAGGTATTGACTTGCAACCTTAATTAATCAGTTAGTTTTCTAAATTTCCCAGAGTTGTAATCTGATTCATATGTTTAATCCCAGGTTGTTGGAGATGTTGCTCTTCAACTCCACACTAGAGAATCTCTAACTGGGATAGAGCTTGTCAATTGATCAGAAGCTACCAGGAAAAATGTCTAGTTACATTTTATGATTCTTGAAGTATTTTTTTTCTCTCTAGAATTTTATTATTGTAATTGAATTATAAATTAAATAAAATCCATAAGTTAAACAATAGAT
The DNA here is from genome assembly GCA_963675135.1 of Galeopsis tetrahit. Taxonomy (NCBI): domain Eukaryota; kingdom Viridiplantae; phylum Streptophyta; class Magnoliopsida; order Lamiales; family Lamiaceae; genus Galeopsis; species Galeopsis tetrahit. Next base: position 12,296,719 of record OY776133.1, read on the forward strand.
TCTTCTTCCTTCGTCGTCTCCGTCCAAACTTGTAGATTTTAAAAATACTGATTATTTACATATTATATGCAATATTTTAATAAACTACATGCCATACTTGATGTAGGCTGTATAAAAATGACAATACGAAGAACACAAAAGAACACACTATCCGTTGATTCTACGAATATCCGAAAAAGTGGCAAAACTCAGATACGTTGATTCACACAGAATACCGTAAAAGAGATTTTGAGATTAACTCTCGTTTTTTTTATTAATCAAATCACCACCCTTTACAATGCAAAACACCGAAGCTATAAATAAGCAAACTTCAAAACCCTAGTCCTATGACCCAACACTGTCGCACGCCTTAATTGTTGCCAATTGATCTCCATCAATCTCCATCCATACTTTAAAGAGTATTAAAATATTTCAAGAAGTTGCAAATAATACTCTAACAGTAATTAACAGACAATTATGTAAGGAGTACAAATTTCTTTTATTAATTACATGCAATATTTTAATGATTAACAAACAATACTTTAAAAAATTATAATGAATGCTTTATGAGATAACAAACGATATTTGAAAAGGAACCGTAAACTTGATTGATGAGAATTTTTTGTATACAAATTTTAAATGATTTAAATATATTTTTAATTATTTCAATTGTACATAAGAATGATTCTATCATGGGAGGTCGTAGGCACAATTCGATAAAAATAGATAATTTGGTCATCGATTCGATTTTGTTTTTCCATTTTCAAAATTCTTGGTCAATCGATTCAATTAGGCTTTTTCTAAGAAAAAAATCGCATTAACCGGTAATCGAACCGCATACATAAACTAATTTCTACTTGGTTCTGTATTTTCTGTTTCTTGTATATTTTCTAAATCCTAATTGCTATTTTCTAAATCGGCAGTGCGCAACTACCTCCCGTCTGCGGCAGCCACCCCACACCGCCGTTCTTTCAGTGCCGTCACTTCAGCGAAGAGGTATTTTTATGCTCTCAGTCTGACCTCTTAAAGTTCACTCCTCCCAGAGTCTTTTGAATGATTTCTTTTCTAAATAATGTGTTTCAGCTAAGATTGGAGGAGATTGCAGGGAAGAGAAAGAGTGGATTTGAAGTAGAAGAGGAGCGACACCAAGTTGAATTCAATTGGGTAAGTTCATTGTGATTTTAATTGAAGCATTAGTAATGTTTTCCTTTAGTATGATGCTTCCAAAAGATGGGTGCTTGGGTGAATTGGGGGTGTTCTTGAGATAATCATGTTGAAGAATCCGAATTAGGTGTTTGTGTTTATGCCTATTAGAAAGTTATTTATGCGTGGAGTGTCCCTGTGAGTGGATGGGAGATACACTGTTTATTATGATTTGGTTTGATAATGGCGAATTATTTGGAATTTTGTCAACTTAAGTAGGATATCTAGGTTACATAACGAGGTTTTATGGCAAGAACTAACATTTATTGCAAAGTGCTGAAGTTGTTCCAAATAAATATTTGGAAACAATGCTTCATTTGATAACAGATTAGTTCTATTGGGAGATATTGCAGCTTTTGTTTCATCTGTTCATTCTCTTGGTTCTTTCACTGTTATTCTGCCGCGCCGTCATGGCCTTCCATAAACTATTCAATTAAGGCTCGTTTGCTAGGTGAGTTGGGATGCGGTGGGTTTGGCTACACTTTGGATATGTATTTATTTTCTGTTTGCTTTTTCCATTCTAAATTGGGTTAACACACCAAATCTTCAGTTGTTATGTAGGAGTAACATAAGAAATATCACATGGCTTACATAATTTTCCAAATCTGCCCTCATCTTCATCTCCACAAACTCTGTCGGATAGTGAAACACAACTTGAACAAGGAGAAGAAATGTAAAGTTTTCAGGCGAGAATTAACCATTTAGTTCCCACCCACATTGCTCGTTATCACACAATATTCTTCCCCTGTATTTCCAATTTATTCAGAAAATGTGCAGGCACAGAAAAAAAGGGCAGAAGAGAAAGAAAAGCGTTTCCTCGGAAATGATTGGACTATAATTTTTTCAAATTTTGTTCTGGGTTTTCTTTTCCAGTTCCCAAAATTTCTGTTTATGGGTATCAGTTTAACACTTTTCTGCCCACTGCTTTTCCTTTCATCAATAACCAATTCTAGTATGAATTCTCGTACGATAGTGCAATTTTCCCCTCTCAAGTTTTTGGTGTTATTTGTTCTTTTAACTGGTTGATTTCAGGATTTCAATCTTAATATCATTATTGGTCACATACATATTTATTTCAAGAAAGAAATAAAAAAAAAAATAGCAATGGAAATTTGAGCAATTAATTTTTTTGAGTAAAGAGGTTTCGATGAATTTGTGAGCAGGGAATGGTGCCATTTGATTTTTTGGCTAGAACAGTGAGTTGTTGTTCACACTTCTTTTCTCATAATCATAAGGGGTCTTCAAAGAAGTGCACAGAAAGTAACTAGAAGAAGAATAAAGGACCACCGTCTTCCCCTCCCTCCATGGATCCCTCTCCACACACGTCAACCCTCTGATTTCTGTTCTGTCTTCTGAGAAGTTACGGTATGTAGGGGTCAAAATTGGAAAAAAGAAGATTTGATTGCTGATGGTTTTATGAATATCACACATAGGGAGATTGGATACGTACTCACTTGCACATAGACATAGTATAGTAGAAACCAAGCCTTCACTTAATACAGGGCCAACATGTTTACAAATATCAAACATTATATTAAGTGTGTTAAGTGTATCTACCACCCCTAATACTTCCTAGCAAACATTCTCTAAGTATATAAAGAGAAGTTGAATGTACGGTTAAGTAAAAATCACTTTGAGTAACTTATGATTAGCTTGTGGCTGGCTACTTATTCCTCGTGCACTTACTAATTTCATGCTGGTAATGCTGATTTCTCAAGTTGATTGCTTTTTTGTGCCCGTTGGTAGTCTTGCAGTTTGTTTTTAGCATTTTCGTACCATTTATTCAACATCTTGTGATTTTACATTTTCATAGATTGGAGGAAGCTGCGATGGGGGTTGTAAGCAAGTTCTTCATTGCATCCATGCTTATGTGGATAGCACCTGTTGCAGTTCTATATGGGTTTAACCATAAACTCTTCCCTGGTAATCTTCCTTTTACAACTTAATATTATGATATGATTTTGTTAAGTTTGTCCAAGATTAGCTTTTTTTATGATTGCTGATATGGCTATGGATTAAACGAAGCTATTGTTTCAATCGAGAAGAATCCTTGCTGCTCTGCTTATTTGCTGTTCTAATTGAATACTGACTCGTCTCATACCAGTAATCACATGAGTAGTGGGAAAAAGGGTTTGTTATATCCTTTTTCTTTTTCTTTTGCTGAGGAGTATAATGAGTGTAGGGAATTCTCCAGATGGTATAATTCACTTGGGATTAACAATGCACGATGCCCGTAACTCAGAAGCACAACTTTGACCTTGCACTTCTCTTTAAATGCCCTCACGATTTTGCATATTTTATGCAGTCAAAAAGAAACAAAAATAGTGACCATTTATTTATGCTTTTACGGTCTTACATTATGGAGGCTGATTTCTGCTGCATCAATATTACTATTATGTGTCACAGTTTACAATTCAGAAATTAAAATGAGCATAAATTCCACATAGACAATGTGCATTGCGTCTAATGAAAAGATAAATGACAACGTTATTACGCTGCTTTTGAACAGGTTCAACTCAATTATCTCCCGAGTCCATGACATTGTGGAGTGGAATCCTCGCGGTGATTTCAGTCAACATGGTTATAGCATTCTACATTTACTTAGCCATGAAAGAGCCCTCAGATAAACATGTTCCAGACCCTGCATTTCTGGCAGATGCAAAAGCTAGCATTAACCAGTTGGGACCAACTGAAGGGGACTCATCCTCAGACCGTGCAAAAAAAGACTAGCTCGTCTTAACTACACCAGGTAACAAGCATATGCCCTTTAGGCTTTTGTGCTTTCTTGCAGACTGCACTGCCTCGTCGTTTTGATCTGAGCAAAATAATTTTACGATTTTGATCTTCATTTTAATTATTATTATTATTTTCCTCGAAACATCTGTTGAATATTATTTGTATGTTAAAAGCCTAGTGCTCTTGGCTTCTTTTTAGCAATTACAAGGCTCATAGATTATTAATCTATATATAACATGCAATTTGCACATTACGTAATTGTCATTTCATATGGTTGACTTTCTGTTTACGAAAACATATTATGTACATCTTGTGCATTGGTGCACCTTGAACAATAGTAGTGTACGGTCGGTTGAACAATACTTGTCTTGCATTAAGACAAAAATGATGATCAAGTTCACACACACACATATATTAAAATTTCACAATAACAAATTTGAACAACAATTATAATATTACATCTCTAGACGTTGATTTTTTTTTTTTTTTTTGCTACGATTTGAAAATTTCTACATCTCACTATGGAAGTTTTTGGGTTTTTAGAAATGGAATAACCATTCTGTATTTTTAATACTTCATACGTTTTGCAAAAAATAATAAACCATAATTTATCGTACTTGGAATTTTGAATTTTATAGTATATAAATTTTCTAATACACCATTATTTATTGAATAGAGAAATAATAAGAAAATAATTGAGGGTATTAAGTTGAACACTTTTAATATAAATGGGTCCTGAATCCACTCAAAAACTCGCTGGTTATATCTGCCTACTCCAACAATGAGGTCAAAACCACTCCAATTCTACAAACATCAACTGCTACTGAGTTGTAAATTATAAATATTGATTAAATTGCAAAATTTGTTGGTAAATTTTTTAAAAAATAAATAAATATAACAATCCACCTTGCAAACAGAAAAAAAACGAAAGTTGCAACAGAATGCCTTCTCCAGCGATCACTCTCCCATTCAAATTACTGCTCCTATTCTCATTATTTCTTATTTCTCCGGCGATCACTGCATCGCTAAATCACCTCAAATCCAACGGTGACGTTTTGGAGCTCGACGATTCCAATCTCGACGCCGCCATTTCCAATTTCGATTTCATCTTCGTCGATTTTTACGCCCCATGGTGTGGCCACTGCAGTCATCTCGCGCCTGAGGTTTCTGTTTCTTCCCCTAATCTTCCTTTTTTCGTTTTTAGGATTTGAATTTTGCCGCCTATAATAAATAATTCATGTGTTTATCCTTCTCGCGAATGCATGTTCTCCACTGGTAATTTAATTTTACGAGTATTTTTCAATTTCAATATTTATTACATTCAATTGCAGTTAGAGAAAGCAGCTCCTATTCTAGCTGGATTGAAGCAGCCTATAGCTGTAGCAAAAGTTGATGCTGATAAATACAAAAAACTTGCTTCCAAGCATGGTGTCAAGTATGTTGACATCTTAAAGTGTCAATTAAATTCAATTTTAACTGCTAAGTGTTTTATATCTGAGGATCAACATTTGGGAAGGTGAATACAATTTGTTCTGTTTAATGCAGTGGATATCCAACTCTAAAGATATTCATCCATGGAGTTCCCACTGACTATTACGGACCTCGGAAATCTGATTTACTTGTTCGATTTTTGACCAAATTTGTTGCTCCTGATGTTGCTGTGCTCAGTTCTGACTCTGCTATCAGAGACTTTATTGAAGCAGCGGGTTCTGATTTTCCTGTGTTCATAGGCTTTGGATTCAATGAGTCGATGATATTGGATTTGGCCATTAAGTATAAGAAGAAAGCATGGTTTTCTGTTGCCAAGGATTTCTCTGATGAAATCATGCCCCTGTATAAATTTGAGAAGGTTCCTGCTTTGGTTGCCATTCATCCAGCCTATAACGAACTAAACACTTTTTATGGGCCGTTTGAAGGTTAGGCTCTCTCTGATTTTCAAATTTTCCTTTAGAATCAATATCTATTCAATTACACACATTTTTTCGTGTGAGCATTTTGACATTGTGCTATAGTTATCACAACAATTAGGCACATGCTATGTGTTTATATTCATGGAATCCAAATATAACAGCTTTTGGATCATTAATCTCTTGATCTACAGTGATTGTCACTGTTCAAGGACAGCTGATTTATTTACTTGAAGCAACCATGTTTGTTTTAGGAGGGACAAATTTATTGGGTTGAACTTCGGAGTTTTAAGATTTTTGAAGAGGCTTGTAGCCTTGGTCGAGTGACCAATTCTTTATTGTTAAATGAAAGTTGTACCTTGAAGGTTATTGAAACTTTTAGGAGTAGCCTTGTTGAACTTGTTGTCATGGAAATTGAATTAGATTGAGTACTTTTGGTGGTACTTCATCATATTCTTATTTCCTTGAGAAATCTCTAGTTATTTCAACACGATTAGCATTAATTTTTACAATAATTACCTGACAGAAAGTATAAATTTTTCTGCATTTTCAGTAGTATAGCTTAAAGATTCAACTTCTGTCATTTCACCTAGTATAAGGATGACGTCAAACATATTGATGAACATTAATCTATATTGCTTTCAATCGCAGAAAAGCTCCTTGAAGATTACATAAAACAGAGTTTGCTTCCACTAATTTTGCCCATAAGTCAAGATTCATTAAAATTAGTGAAAGATGACCCAAGAAAAGTTGTTATAACTATCATGGAGGATGAAACAGAGGAGAAATCCAAGCGAGTATTGGAAGCTCTGAAGACTGCTGCATCTGAGAATCGTGACTTGATATTTGGTTATGCTGGGTTCAAACAGTGGGAAGAATTTGTGGAATCATTTGAAGTCGACAAGAAAACAAAGCTTCCTAAGATAGTTGTCTGGGATGGTAATGAGGAGTATTATATGGTAGGTGTTATATTTCAAAAAAAATCAGACGCTCCCTTCATTAGAACAGTTGAACGTGCTCCTTATTGGTTGAAATATCAAATATGATAGGCATGATTCTTCAATATCCCTATGGTTAAAGATTTCAATCAATTACAGTATTTGACATGATTATGGTATAATCAGTAAAAGCATGTTAGGATTATTTGATATTCAAGATTGACTAGTTCTAAGGTGCAGTATTGATGCTACTAATGTTTAACCACTGCACATTTTGCTTGAATAATAGGTTATTGGTTCAGAAAGTATAGACGACACAGATATGGGGTCCCATTTGTCGAGATTTCTCGAAGGCTACAGAGGAGGAAATGTAATAAAAAAACGCATCACTGGTCCGACCCTGATAAGTTTCATAAAATCAGAGGTCGGAGTGATAATAGTTTTCGTTCTAATATCCGTGGTGCTCGTGTTGGTGCTGGTCGTTTTTATGACAAATGACGAACCTCCCTCTGTTGGCCCTGGGGAGCATGTAGTTGAAGGAAGGAGCCCCACATATCAGCCCGAAAGAGAATTGCATGGATCGGTTAAGGAGGATTAATTTTCGGTATGTTTTTCTGTATATGTTATTCATCACAGTTTTTTCTTTCAAGAATCATGAATAGTGTATGTAGAGGAATTGGATAGATCGATCGAGCCATTAACTTCTCAAGAACTGGCTAAATGAAACAGTCTGCTGCTAATTGCTAATAGTAGGTGGTCTCTGAGAATCATATTTACTGAACTCTCTTTTCAAAATAATATTGTTTGACCCACAAAGCAAGTAATACTCCTTCTGTCCCACGAAAGTTAGCATACTTTCCTTTTGCATTTTTACAAAAGTTTGCATACCCTGAAATGGAAACAACTCTCGCAATATAAACATATTTACCATTTGTGTCATTACTTTTGAGGTTCATTACACTAAATTCAACCAATTTTTTTTATAATTACCCAATACTCTAATTATTACACTTTTTTTTTTTTGAACAATGTGTCCAATATTTTTTTTTTGACTTTCGTGGGAGCGGAGGGAGTATTTTTTAGTATACTAAATATGACATTATAAATAAGTTTGATTTTATGTGTTATACTTTGTATGTTAAACAATATTACTATTTCCTATCTTAAATAGGATTGTGGAGTTCAAATATAAAACTTTTATGATTCAAGTTGACAAAAGTTTTTATCAATTGCTAAAGCACTAGAATCTTGAACAATTGTTTAACCATCATGTTCTTGATTTTTTAGCAGTGCTATCTATTTATAGCATGATGAAATTCAGAATTGATTAGCCTCGATGGGAAATTCAGTCTGCTCGAGCGTGACTCGATAATCTACATGACATTAACTTGAATTTTTATTTTTATGAAGTTAGGGTATTATACGTGATGAATAATTATCAAGAGTAAAATAGTAAATATTTAGAAAAACTAAATAATAATTACATGCCTAGACACTTTAGTCGACCTCGTATAGACGTAACAAGAATTGGCATAATTGTCGCAATGAAAACGTGAATATGATTTGAAAAGTTTTTCTTCACAATGAATATGAACGAAATACCATTCGTTTTTTATTTCGTTGCTCATTTTATTCAAATTTTCCAAAATATCTCTGTGACACCCCTGAGCAAAAGGAATATTCGGGCGTGTTCGATTTGTTGTTATGGTTTCCTGTTTGGAAGCTTCTCAGCACTGGGCTCCTTGTAATTATTTATTATTTAAAAATCAAATTTATCCTTTTTTTTTTTCATAAGTGTAAAAATCTTGCTCAATCCTCAAATCTTCCAGAGTCCCATACCTCTCTATTTTATGCCCTCTCACTCTGTCCCTTTCTCCAAATTGTGAACAGTCTACCTAATTTTTAATGCATATTCTTATTTTATTTATTTCTGTCATTTTCTTTTCTTTATTATAAACTTATATAAGTTTGATAGTGGTTTTGTTTTTTACCCTCTGTTTTTTAAATGTATGCTCTATCTCAACTCTCATATACTAAATTTTCTGATTAAAGACGTTAATTTATTAAAGTTCTAAGAGTAATTCGTAATATATTGACTTTAAAGAAATTGTTACTAATATGTGTATACTAGCAATTAATCATATATAAATTAACTTAAAATCATTTTGAAAAATTAAAATAAAAGTGAGTTGCAAATCAGATTTAACAACACTTTTTATAAACCTTAGTGGGCTTAGGGCGTTTTAGAATTCTTTTATGAGTAAATGAATAATTTCATACGCCAAACTAAAAAATGATTCGAAATTATTATTATCATTATTTTTGTTTTAAAATAATCCTATTTGCAATTCTAGCCGCGTATCTTTTGTGGCAACTCACTAACTCATTTTCAAATCAAAGGGGCATTTCTATAAACATTTATCAAATTCATACAACTTTTGAGATTTTAGCCATAGCAATTTATTTTCAAACTGTACAAATCACTTTTTAAAATACAATCAGTCACAAACACCTACTATAAATTACTGTATTCAAATTGACAATTAACCAATTACTATATATCAACCCAAACAATAATGATATATCACATCAGACTTGGACAACTATTTGATCCAATTAATTAACCCCAAATAATCTTATTGTAATCAATTATTGACGTTAACCATCAATATAAATATTACTCCCCCTATACTCAAATAAACATACTATCTTTGTTTATCTAAAATAAACTTCACACCCTTAAAATAAAAATTCTTTAATAAATTATACTTTTATAATATTAATAATTTTATATAAAATGTCATTACTTTTCAAATATATAAAGATTTATTGGATTAAACCTCAATATTTTACTCATTATTTAGTTTTCTTTTCTTAAAAAGTTGTATCATTCTAACATGTAAAGTTTATTTCGGGTGTAAGATGCATCAATACGTAGTTGTAATGATTGGTCATTGGTGAAGGCCAAAACTAGTTCAATTAATTTAATAAATAGTTATCATTACATATACGAACTATAACCCACTGCTTATCTTGAAACTAATCAACATTTTATATTCATAAAAAGTGAGTATAAAACACAATCATACATTTCTATAATTTTATTATTGCTTGCAAGAATATCATTTATAGTACTATTCTGTTTTGTACTGTAAAAATTGTCCGTTGAGATGCTAATGAAAAGATACATCAACTTATTCAAACTGTTAGAAAATTTCAAGTCTTCATTTAAAGTTTGAAGTTAAAAAAAACAATCATACATTACTTTTTACTGAAACTAAATTTTTACAAGCGTACGTTTTCGCAAAACAATAAAATAATTAGGCTACATTTACCAAAATGAAAACAATTGACATCGCACAGTTACGGGCCTATAGACCTATATCTCCTAAATTTAATTTAACATTTCATTGAGATGAAATTAAAACAAGATTTTAACAGAAAATCTAAGAAAACAAATTAAAAGTATCAGAGGGCGGGGGTGCGGTTGGAGAAATCGGAAGCGAGCCTGGAAGCTACGGCGGAGTGATACATGGAGTCGTGAAACGACGCCGAATCACTAGTCATCCTCCTCAGCTGCCTTGCTTTCTCCTCCGTGAACGTAACCGGTTCGACCCGGAATTTGGCCGGTACTTCAACCGCCGGTCTGCTTGAGATAATTAAGTAATCCGGCTCAGAAGAGAATCCGAAGAGTGGGCCCCACCATTTCGGAGACGACGTCGTCTTCCTGGTGATTTGGTCGGATTTTTGGACGTCGGCGGCATCGATGCCGGCGCAGATTACCACCGTAGGCCTAAACGATAACATTCCGGTCACCATTTGAGAAATAGTGAATTGCAAATTGCTTGATGGTTTTAATGGAGAAGATTCGATTGTGATTTTAGAATTTATAAAGGAGGAAAATGGAAACTCAAATGAAATGGTAACAAAATTAAACTCAAATTGGAATTGAACATCGCTTTCTAAATATATTACCTACTTGTGATTTTTTAATCATATAATTGGATGGGTTACCTTTTATTTCATACTCCTATAATAGAAGTATTATAAATATAAATAATATGGAGTATTATATAATAGAAAGAACATTCAATATAATCCATAATATGAAAATGCAATTAAGAATTAGTCCAACTTACTTTTTTTTAATCAATACATACCAATTTCAATATTCTCAATTTTCAATTTTTTTTCAATTATATTAATCTCATTCCATTTTTTAAAAATAATATTATTAACACTATCTCTATCTCTCATTATTACTTATTTATTAAATTTGTCATTAACTTTATTTGTAATTATGTCTCATTACTAAATAAATCGCTATTTTAACATACATTTTATTTTAAAATATAATTTGATCGGGTAGAGTTATAAATTTACGAGTGATACAGTAATATAAACTCATATCACGTATGAGAGTGTTTCGTATAACATTTTTTTTATCAATATAAAATACACTCAGTATGATAGTAAAGGTAAAATCTTAATCAATAAATGATACTTGTTGTGCAAAGACATGATCTTCATGATTTAATACACAAACTTAATATTTAATTGCCACATATACACGCGTATAAATATTCACTTCACAAATCAAGATAAAGTAAAACAAACTCGATCCCTAATTAAGGAGTTTATTTGATGATTTGTAGTGAAAAACAATCCATCGATTAAAACTGAAGAATCTACATGGTTTGCCACGTGCCCCAGCAAATTTAATTGTTGAAAATACTTGTCCAGACAGTTATTGAAATAGAAATAATTAAATGTAAATTAAAAATAAAATAAAACTAAAGTGCTTAAGCTATGTGGATGGCGGACCCATCGCACAAGGTGAGGGGGGACATGCCCCTCCCATATTTTTCACTTTCTTTACTATTATATCATATGCATATGTATGTATATATTTGTATATTTATTTATTTTTTCCTAGAATATTAATTGGACCGTATCTAAAAAAAGGTTATTGGACTCATGTAGTTTATTAGTTGGGCTTTAAGTTGAATAATTTTTTTTTGCATATTAAGTTGAATAATTCATTTTAATTTATCAAAACAATTGGTTGGGTCTTGCAATTTTAATTTATGTTTAGTTAAATTTTATTAAACCTCACTTAGTGTGCATTAAAAGATGAATAAATTCATAGAGTCTATTTAATGAATATTTTTATTCGACTGTGTAGTAACTCATTTTTTACTACGAACTTAATCAAGACTGCACTTTGAAACAAAATTTTAGATGAATTTTACTCCTCCGTCCATGAAAAGTAGTCTCATTTGTCTTATATTTTTGTCCACAAAATGTAGTCTCATACCCGTTTTGGAAACTATCACCCTTTAACCATCACTTAATTACTCAAATTGTCATCAACTTTATTCACAATGGACCCCATAATACCCTACAATACCCTTACTTTATCTACTTTTTCTTAAAACATGTGTCCCACTTCAATGGGACTACATTTCATGGATGGAGGGAGTAATAGATTTCCATGTAAATGTAAAAGTAATTGCAAAAAATAATTGTATATACTCAACAATAGATGATTTTTACAAAATACAATTTATTGTATTATATTTAAACATGAAAATTGACATATATATAGATGCAAAAATATAGTATCCGAATTTATTGTTGAACATATATTAGTCCCCCTTAATGCAAAATCCGGGTCTGCCCAAAGGAAGGTATAACGGTTCCAATGGTATTGTCTGCTCAACTTTTATTTACGAGCTTCTGCATGAATATTGAATAATATCATAAATAATCACTTTTTTCATATTGAGAATGGTTTGCAAACACACCTTTAGTTTTCTATAAACAAAAATCAATTATAATCACATCTTTAGCACAGAGAGCTTGCAAAGGCGTTAGTCATCAACCTGTATCGGTATAATTTATATAGCAACTTATACAATAACCCCTACCAAAAACCTAGATGCTAAAAATCTTAACTACAATATACAAATTCAAAGCTACCTTGAAACCACCTTCAGAAAGAGCTTCCAGATGACTCGATGTCACGCGGGTAAGGCTGGTTGATCAAGCTTTCACTCTGAGGAGAATGAATGATGGTAGAGATGGATTGAGGGGACGAAACAGATGCTGATGATCCTTCGAATGACATTGATGATGAAGAAACGGGAGTTGCAGTGGAGGATAGTAGTGGTGTAGATTCTGCTGCTGCAAGTTGGTCGGTACTAATTCTTGCATCTCGCTTGCAGACGGGACAGAATGTTCTCCATGATGTTAACCAAGTATCGATGCAGGTAGTGTGGAATTCTGTGAAAATATAGCATAGAAAAAACAAGATATAATTTCAAGATTACAATATATCAATAGTCTAAATAGCAGTATTAGATAAATTATAGCAGGGGATGAATCGATCTTGATAATGAGAAGTATGATTCGTCAAACCCGTCATTTTATTATGAGAATGAAGACGAGGAGAGCGTAGTGTCCGATGTGGCATATTACGTGACAGAGGTGAATGACACTGATTGTCACATCAGCAAAGAAAATGGCAAAAAATTTCACCATACATCGATATGCAAAAATTTCAGAGGTCATGTATCAAATTGCAAAACTTAAAAGCTCGAGATGGATATGCAAAATCATGAAAAGAATGTGATTTCTTTCTTTTTTTTTTTTTTTGCAGTTAACCATTTTATAATTAGGGAACCATCTAGTAACACATTCAGTAGGTCTCTTGTGACAATTTCACATGAACTTTCTACCTCAAGGTAATACCTTTTAGCGTATGATGTATCACGTTTTAGCATATAAAGTATCACTATGTAAAAAATATTTTATGTGTTATTTTTCTCAAAACTGCTAAACAGTACTACTTCATATATATACAGATTTCACCAGAAAACCTCCGTGAACCAGGTTCAAAGAATATTTTGTCTATCATATCATATTGTCTTAGTGATGCAGCGTGGTTAACAGAAAACGCATTCAAACTCAGTAAAAGCGAGATAATAGATTAATCTTTAAAAACATTTGTAAAGAAGACTCACTATGATGGCATGGTAGAACCCTGAGCTTCTCTCCAACATCGTAGTCTTCAAGACATATAGCGCATGTTTGTGAAGTACAGTTATCCTCCAAAACGGCGGTAAAAATTAGGGTGGGCATTGCTTTAACCAAGCGACTGCTTATCCCATGGAATTCTCTCACACGAGGAGCACTTGGTCTCGATCGTCTGAATCGGTGCCTTCTCACAAAGAAACAGGAAGCTAAAACAGCACACATGGCTAGTAAAGAGATGAATGATATAGCTATAATAGACCACGATGGGTTTTCATAGCTTTGGGTTATCCATATGGATATATCATCTGCACCAGCGTATTTCGCCAGTGTATCACCTGAAACCTTGGAAACAAACACTGCGTGTATCCATACGTAAAAAGGTGTTCCAGCCACTGCATTCCAAACACAATTGTTAATCGTATTTTCACATGCTTAAACTCTATCACCAAAAGCTAAGGGTATGTTTGATTTGAGATTTGAAAACTGGATTTGAGGTTTCGAAATCTAAATCCGAATCTACTTTGAGATTTTTGAATCTGTTTTCTACACCATGCTCTCTCCAACGACTCATTAATGCAAATATAGTTATTTTTTTTAAATCACTTTTCACCCCTTTTATTCTCACTTTTGCAACTTTCAATAAACACACTAATTATTACACGATCATTCAATCATTACAATTACGATCAACAATAATAAAATAATATAACATCACACTCTTACACATCGATTTTACATAAAGCCTATTTACAAAACAAACACATACCCTTGCTATTTTTCAATTCAGTAGATTTTGAAATTCAATTTTCAAAAGGCCTCTAAATCTCATATCAAACATACCCTAAAGCAATCAACGTTACAGAGCAATCAGGGGAACCTAACTTAGAGGACAAGGAAAATGAAACTCCACAGAAGCATTAAATTAGTGATATCACACTTTTGCAGCTTTTAGCTTTTCTCAGTTTTAATTCAATATGGAAGGAATGGAAAAATATTAATATAAAAATACATAAAAACAGAGTTGCTTCCAGTTCCATATGTGATTTTCTAATAGGAGTATGTTAGATGCAAAGGAGTAACCAGGAAAACAAGAACAAGAATAGAGCCTCGGATATAATCCGCCTAAGCATAAAGCCGAATCAATCACTAATATTCATCAATATCCCTTCTAAACACAAGGCCCAGCTATTTATATATTGTTCCCTCAGTAAAGAAAAGCAAAGAACATATCAGAATATAACTGCTACTAAACCAACTAACTACTAACTAAACTGCTAATAACTACCCAACCTAACTAGCTGGCCTTTCCCCTTCTTTTATAAATTTATACGTAACAAAGTATATAATCATATGCTTCAAAAAGACCTCAATTTCTGAAAATCTAAGCCAAGACCATAAATTCATGCCAAAGGTGAATTTATATTTCAATGCCTATAATCAGATAACTACAGGGAAAATGCAACGAAGGACAGTGCAATCCATAAAATAATAAAAGGTTGCATTTAAATCTGATAATTGAAAAGAAATATTTACTCACAATATTTCAATGTACAGCACAGGCAAGGATCCATATGAAATACGTAGATTCCTAGTAGAACTAACTCAACCAGGATAATCTGCTATATGTACCACATAATCCATAACAAAAATCTACTTATTTTCTACCTCGTATTGATTAGCTTAGAGGTAATTCTCAAAAATAGAGAGCACAATAAAATATCAACATCAATCTCATCTATTAACACTTCTAACAAAAATAATATCAACGAATTCTCCATAGAGTAGATTTTAGGATAAAGTAATTACTTGAAACTAAATCACCCATTTCATTGTCATGGACAATGGCTGCTTTGAACCCTGCAACTTGCGCTCTTTGAACTTTATCTTCGAAGTTACATCCTCCTCTGATTATCAACACAAAGGGATGTCTGGTGTCATTTGGATTCGAGATTATTTTATTAGTCAGCGGTGAGCATGCATCTAAAGGTTCAGCAAGATACAACTTTCCACGTCTTCCAGGCCCAACCAAAGGTGGTGCTGAAACACAAGAGACAATTATCAGAATGTGATCTTATACACTACGAAATTGCTTCAAACTGTTAATTTGTTCATTAAAGAGCAGCTATCAGAAGCTAAAACTGAGAAACAGAGGAGAAACATCATCATGATTATCAAGTAAAATGATTCTAAATTAAAACTTTGCTAAGTAGGATTAATATCCATCATACCAATTTCACACTCCGGTAAAGTATGACAGCAATTGAGATGTGTTATTATTCATCATAGATTTCAAATCTTTAAATCACTGGGGCAATTAAACAAATAGGAAAAATCATGTTTAAACAAGAAAGGAACAAATCAAACTCACCAAAATTAGCTTCAATGTCTTCGAAAGACAAAGTAACGTTGCTTCCGATCAAAACGACATTGCCAGAAGCTGTGAAAGCACACATCAAACACAGAAGGCAGCACCAAAATATCCAAAGATTCAACATCTCCTTCAACTGCAAAGATTTACTAGAATTTCACAACCCTATTTTTTTTTCCTGTAAGAAAAAACCTGTTTGATTTTTTAAAAATTATGAGCGTTTCGAAAACGAAAAAATCGAAACATCAGCTTCCATACTAGTGCAGTGTAATTGGGTAATTCTTTGAGGGCTTTTGTAAATCATTAATTTTGAATAGAATTTAATCGCATGGAGAAGAAAGAAACCTATAGCAATTCGACTCAGAATTCAGTAATCCTATGTCTTTTTGCCTAATTTGGGGTCCCTTCACGATGATCTCTGATTCTCTCTCTGCTCGACAATATCTAGAAAATTGTGAAATTTGCAACTGGCACCTTTAAATATAAGCAAATTAATTATTTTGATATGAATTCACGATTATGAAATTAATTTGAACAAGTTCTTGTAGTATAATAATGAACCCCAACCAAATAGTAGTTGTCAAATCTTGGATTTGGCCCCTCAGTGCCACGAGGCCCACGGCCACGACCATTTATCCACAACTGCCCAGCTCAAACTTTTCATAAATTATTCATTTCTCCCTCTTCCATATACGCAATCTACTAATTCATTTCTGAAGATTCAAGTAATTAGATCTGAATACTCTATACCCCTTTGATTTGTGATTTAAAGATATTTTATCACAAAATTGTTTATGAATTTGTGACATGTCATAAATATTAATGCAATAGTATATATTTTTAGAGTAGGTTTTGTATAAACAGACTTTTACCTGTGAAACTTGATTCACGAGATTAATGGAGTACATTTTAATAGTTTAAATAATCGTACTCTTTAATATTATGAGCAATATCATTTAATAATTTAAGTGATCCATGCGAGTTCGCCTTTTGTGTGTGAAAATTCAATTCAATACATTCAAGAAGCTAACGTATAATAAAAAAATCATTTGAAGATCGTTCCAGAATGACAAAAGAGTTGAGCCCCAGATATAACAATAAAGATTGGAAACGGCCATTGATTTTGCTAACATCAAATTGAGTCAGCATCTATCACAACTAAACTTGCTGCATTTCACCACGTACACATGATCTTTGAATGGCTACGACAACATCCGGCTCGTTGAATGTACGACTCACAAGCTCGCCTTCCACCTCGAACCCTGAATGAGCCATCGGAACTGACGTGAGTACAAAAACCTAAGCCTGAAACTTAATGTATCTAAATTTCCAAATAATTTCACCACTTCTATTATACACAATTCAGGGAATATATAGTGAGCAGATACAATCAGTTGTTCTGGTGTAATGAGATTAGCCACAGACTGTATAGCATTCATATAGAGCGTGCTTTTTTGTATATTTTTAGGCCAGTAATTTAACTCTTTTTTTTTTTTTTTGTCCAATGACCAGCTACTGAGGGTACCGGTCAGTCGGTCACTGTTCATCATTTCCGCAAACTTATAGGGCCAATTTCAAAAAGTGGAAACTTATGCTTACGAAACCAATTTTTTTAAAAATGGCATGGTGACCAGCTGGTTACCCTCAGTAGCTGGTTGTTGGACAAAAAAAGGCGAATGTGGTAAACTTACAGGAGGACCAATTTCAAAATGTAGAAATGGCCTAGACCAAAATAAAAAATTGGTAAATTTACTAGCCTAAAAAAATATAATCCGTAAATAAAATCTAGTCGGGGTTCAGTTTTACCTTCAAGAACGACTCCAGATGGGTTCCAAAGAGAATAGCTTCTCGTTTCGGGTTTGAGCTGCTGCATTTAAAGGAGGCGCATGCACAACAATTGGAAGGACCCACTCACATTTGTCCCTTCCCTCAATCATAAGAGGATGCTGAAACCTGTCATTCAAGAAACCACAGATAAGGATCGTGCAAGTTGCAATGGGGGTTAACGGCTAACATGTTGATATTTGACATTCTATATTAGCAGGTGGGATGGAGTTAAACAACATAGAAAAGACGTGGGTAAAGAAAGAACAAGAAAATAATCCTTGCACATAGCACCATAACAAGAACTAAACCTTTTCCAGTCTACATTCTTTGGAGTTGTGAGAAATTCGAATCGAAGAGCCCATTGCACAGAGACATAAGAGGTAGAAAATGTCATCGGTCCGTCCATTGGAATCGAAAAGAGAAAGCTTGTTTGGACTAAATCCGCCACAACCTCATGATGATCACTATGAATCTGCTCAATCAAACAACTGTAAAGATCAACTATTTATTGGTTACCTATGTAGAGGAAACTAAATTCTTTATTATTCAAACACAGCAATGAACTGTTGAGACTCTGCTTTCTACGCAGATGAAACCAATTTTGGCTCCTTTAATATTTAACCTAATATACCAGGAGTACACATGGCCTGTTACAATATAGCAATCTAGAGATTTATATTATTCAACCATATGATTTCACTTAAAACAGAAACAAGAACTTAAGCATTTGCCTTTTAAACACATACGCGCTAGACCTACTTGTGGAGCAACAATCGTTTTAGATGTCGATGTGGACGTTCCACTCATGGAAGAGAAGTGAAATATATTCAACTTGTAAAGCATACCAAATTATAAAATAAGTTGAAAATGAAAGTCCAATATCTGCAAAGTGAACATGCATCATAAGATACCTTAGTAATAGTCAGAGAATGCCTTCGGGAAGGATGGGCAAAGCGTCTATTGATAATCTCCTTCGATTCCAAAGTTATTGACAACTGAAGGCACCAAGAATCCAATCAACAACTTCTCGATCAAAGAAAAACTATGTATGTTAATGACTACTTGGTCATGCACCATTACCTCAAGGCATCGCCTGGGCCCTTCTTCATGAAAGAAAGTAAGAGTTCCACCTATCTATGAACGAAGGAACAAAGAATGTTAATAAAAGAAGAAGAAAGCAATTGGAACCATATTATTGTGATGGGATATGTAAGAAAGAAATTGGCACCAAATAATCATGCTTTAATTACCATATCGCTGAAGTAATAAGTGGAGTCCGCGTTCTTTGGTGAAATCTTCAGTAGAACTTGGTCATCCAGTCTGATATTGTATGATCTCCCTCTAACAATACCTTCGGCTGCAAGAAATGTTGGCAGAAAATTAGTAATGATAAAAGAAAATTATTATTGCAAGTGAAGGCAAAAATATTTGGTGCCAAAGAAATAGTTACATGCTCCAGATTCAACAGAACCAGATCCAGATGGTATTTTCGAGTCATCTTCTGCAAAAAAAGAATGTCTTGGTGGTTGACTTGGAGATGTACCAGCTGGAGACCTTTCTGGGGACGGTAAACAAGAAAGACAGTTTGACAGCATCTCAAAATGCAAGTTCACAAAAGACCTACTATAGGGAATATGCTTAAACAAAGCATTTCATATTTGATATGCATAGTCAAACTAGAAAATGTGGTATTGATCCATAAATAAATTCAGAACTCTCAGCACAATTTCAACGAGCATTAATATTAAGAAAATGTTACCACCAGTGGAATCGTGCAACAGCTCAGCCACAGTCAAACGAGGAAGAGGCAAGCTTGAGGATATGCTAGGTCTTCCTTCTACATAGAGAGAACCTCTAGTTGATGATTTTGCTGCAAATGACTGCAATGACAATGAACTTCCAAAACTTTTATTTAGATCATCCTTCATATGGCTGTAGGAAGACACAGATAAGATCTCATCCCGTGAACTTTCATATCCGTCTTCAACTCCATCAAAATCCTCATTCACTTTAGCCTGCAAAAGAAAAAAATAATAAATAAAATCTATAATTAGTATCATTGTAGCCCTTTCACCCTTTCCAGGATATATAGGAGAGGGGGAAGGATATATTGAGGAATTAAATCGAGGTACAGAAGTAGCTACAAAGGACAAAATTTTACCCAATCAGAATCAGCATTCATTTCTTTCCAGTGTACATCCAGGAAAATGGGTATTAGAGGAACGATTCCTGAGGATATCATATTATATGCAAGTCAATGGAAATATAACTAATTAGTCATAAAAGAAGGAAAAATTTATCTCAATCAAGTGCCAAGTGATACTCATATGCCAAACTAAGAAACCAATTGCATGGCAAGTGGAAATATTACTTACATTTAACTTCTAGATCAAACCAGGATTGGATAAGGTTTATTAATAAAAACTAGTGACAGTTCGCAGAGTTTCATTTAGACCGTACATACATGTCCAGGGATCATCTTTCAGCTGATGATTTTGGACTCAAAACACTAATTCAGGAGGGAGAAAAACTAAAGGAATGAGAGGATGCCCCAAGCAAACAAAAGAGAATAATTTCAAACAAGGGCATACGAGAGAATAACAGGAGACTTTACCATCACCTTGACCTTCTTCCCTACCCAGGCCATTATTTTTCTGAGTAACCCATATCTGCAGTGGTATTCGTGCTTCCTGATAAATTTTAAGGTCATCAAAGTTTGATTGAAGTAGTATACAGACAGGAATTAATAGAAAATAATCAAGGAAGCTGTACTTGACAAATTTTCTGGAAATCACTGGTTAGGTATCATTCAATATAAAACAAATGAGGAATGTTCGCTATAGGATATAAAATGCATAATTTATCCAATTTAGGGCATCAGAACAGAAAATAAAATGGACATAGAATACCTCAATCCCCATGATGATCAAGGATAAAAGAGTACCAAAAACCCAGAAAAAGAGACCAAGTTTCTAAATAACTTGGTTATCAGAATTCCTCAGATAACCAATGAAGATAAAGGAAACATAATAACTTGATTATCTGAATTCCTCAGCTTTTTCTATTTGAGCAATATGTGTTAGGGTGAAACTGGTCATCTGATAAATGTAGCACTGAGGTTTATATATTTAATTAGCTTTGCAAAAATTGCATGGCATAACATGATACACTGGACTATCTCTTGACTGATAGATATACAGGAGTGCTAATATTAACAGCTAACAAAAATGAACAAGACATAATGAAATTGAATAGAAAAAAGAAAAAAACTAATTCTGTAGTTACCAGAGGAGCAAAGGACAATACCAACTAACCAGTTCAGAAATTTGTTGTATGGATTCTCCAAGAAAGCGTTCATTTTCCAAAATCAGAAACTGTCCAGACAGCATAGCCCTGCAATAGTACAGATAACGGATGGTTGTGCCTCTGTATGATGGAGGTATTGTGGTCGGTAGAAGGGTGCGCACTACATCTACAAGTAAGCAACATTTAAAGTTGAATGGATTAACTTTATGAGTAGGAAATGAAAACCAGACAAATTTTGAGAGATACCAATTCTCAAATCATGAAAATAAAATAACCATCCAAGTTACCACTGAATGTGAATATATGGTCTGTCAGAAAAATATAAACAGCGTGCTCCAAAATAAAGCAGGTATACAGAAACTTACTTGCTAGTAATCTAATAGGGCTATGTTCGTTCCATTAACCAGATTATCAAGCAAAGCCTAGTTAAACCCTTCTTGTAAAAGGAATCCATGTTTTAGAATACACCATAAATTCTCAAACATGATATTGAACATAAAAATAAGATATGAGATTAATCGCTCTACATGAATAAACTGCTAATGTGTGTTCTATCTTATTGTAATTTATCATTAGAAGGTTCTTCACTTTCATAAAAGATATCCAGCTCCAGAACAGAGAGTCAAACCATTGAAGGAAGGCCAATATATGATGCAGCAGACAAAGAGTTACTTAAGTGAATACATATTATAACGAGCTGTATGGCGAAACAAGATCTCTTGGAACATATCAAATTTAATATAGACAGCAAAGAACCCTCGTCACTCATTTCAAGTTGACAATTTGACATAGGAAACATTAACTTCGTTGAAACAAAATTAAATGAGTGAGACATAACATAGGGGGCAGATATGAACGTGACTGAACAAAAAAATTCTAATAACTGAAATGTGGCATATAAGGTTGATACATGGAACAATCCTGAGCCAATGAGAAACAGCCAAAAGCATGTACTAGAATCTCCTCAAACTTGTAAGTTTCAGAGACTCAGAACGATTCAATTTGAATCTATAAAATAACAATTACTTAAGATAGGCAGTATTTAGTAGTATTTCCCCAGACTTACAGGTTGTGGTGGCCCCGGCGGAAAGGATTTGGTTTGAAACTATAGTTGAATTTGAGCAATCCATGAATACATATTCGCCTGAGGAGAAAGAGATCACACTGAACAATCACAAAAAAGGATGTAATCATACATAATGAAGTAGTTTTCTTTCTCTTCTTTATTATGCAATCAACTCCTGCTCTAGTGTTCTCACTTTTTACTGTGTATTTTCCACTCATGTTGCTTTCTTTCAAATTTTACTTCATCTCAATATTTAAGAGAGAGAGAGAGGGACTGCAATATTACACATTAGGTAGCAAAGAACTCAAGGTATACAACCTATCGGCTGCACCTATATCCAATAGATATGCCCAAAGTCATTGAGAAGTGGAGGAGCTCTTGAAAGCTATACACCATCAGTTTTAATAATGATGAACTCATTAAGAATCAATATCTATGCAAGGCTATCTACAAATGATGCGATATAATTTAGTTCCAAGTGCAACTATGAGCAGTGAACCAAAATCATGTGGAACATATCTCATTCCTTTCCCTTTTTTATTTTTTTACAAATGACAAGCAAAATTCGGACCTGCATTGTACAATAAGTTTCTATGGAGGGGGTGAAGAATTTCTCTCTGTGCCTCTCTCTGCCTTAGAGGCCTGAAAGATTAAGCAGCATAGTTGTCTTATCACTCTTGACTCTTGGTGTTGAAATTATTGTAAAGGAAAGATTTATGAGGAAGAACAATCACCACCAGATACCTCGTTTAACCATCGACCTAGTGGTAGTAATCCATTTCGGAAAGTATTAGAGGTCAAACAAGATGGCCACATTCAACTAATAAACATTTGCAGAAGATCATAACTCCTTACTACAAAGATTTGATTGCCTTTTCAAGAGGTCAAATTTCTTATAACTAATTTCCTCCACCGAAGATATCATCAACCATATTTAGTTAGATGTCAGAAGTCCACAAATTTCATTCAACACTTGAGTTGAGACCAAATGCAAACTGACAACTTATTGATTCATAAACTAAGCCAAAATTCTGCAACCAGGCCCTCTGAGAATGATTATAACTTTGTTCACACAATTCATGAATTGAGCTCATGATAACACAATCCAATGCACTTCTTCAGTATAGTTTTTATTCAATTTTTTATGGTCATACCATGCGTAATTGTTTATGCTAAAACACAAAAGTTCAATAAAAAACGCATATATACGCCTAATTTACCATAAAGCACAATATATTATCAATGAAGACAGTAGATACCTCGACGCTGTTTAGAATCAGAAGTAGACTTAGGATTGTTGAACCACTGATTATCCAATTTCTCGATCCCTTTACATTCGAAACGGAGCTTTTCAATCAAAAGAGAACATTCATTCGTGGGGTTCGTAATCTCAATATTGATAGTCACCAGATCGCCTGGCCTGTACACTTCTCTGTCGGATTCCAATTTCAGATGCGGCGGATCGAACTTTTCGC
The DNA here is from genome assembly GCA_963675135.1 of Galeopsis tetrahit. Classification (NCBI taxonomy): domain Eukaryota; kingdom Viridiplantae; phylum Streptophyta; class Magnoliopsida; order Lamiales; family Lamiaceae; genus Galeopsis; species Galeopsis tetrahit. Next base: position 12,320,562 of record OY776133.1, read on the forward strand.
CGCCCTTGCCGCCAAAGAATGAGAGTCTTCCGGTGAGTTTACTAGCCGGCGGCATCCTCCAGTGAATGAAAATCCTCTGGTTAATCAATACAGAGGATTGGTTGAGGAAGAATTGGGTGTGTAACTGAAATCACCGACTACAATTGGCAAGCTCGAATGGGCAAACTTGTCTTTATTCCAAACTGTTTTTCTATTTATTCCCAGTTCATGTACACGAGGGACTAATTTATCAGGGGCAAAATTTGTATAAAATATATTTTATTTATAAAAGTGTGTATATTAAATGAGAGGTGAAAAAAAATGCATATCGGCGTATAATTTATGAATTTATGACTCAATTCGAAAAAAAATTAAAGTAAAAGGAAGTGTGAGTTTTAAGATGAAATTATGTCTCGTATTAATGTAAATTAATCTGACCTCAAAAGAAAATAATTTTTAATTCTTGACCATATATTCAAAAGATACATTATTGAATCAAAATTTGGCAACAAGCCAACAAAAATTAAACCGTGAATTCTACTTAATCTGCAGATTTTGAATAATGATTCAACTTTCAGACAACATTTCATTTGAATCTCGTGTTTAATTTCAGTCAACTTTCAGAAAAAATAAACAGTGAATTCTACTCAATCTACACCATATACTGTATATAAATATGTGCACTGCTGAGAAAAGGAACAAGTAGCAAATGTGCTATCACTACTAATTACTAAACAACATGAGTTCATTTTCCATGCTTCAAAGTTCAAACAAAGTTTGCTATAGATGGGAAGTTCTTTCAAGAAGAATCAACTCTCAATACTCAAGAGAGCAAAGCCACATTAAAAGAAGCAGTGTTACTTAAAAGACGATAGCACATAATGAGTACAGATATCAAAACAGTTATGCCTCTGCAGAAGGTTGGGTCAGACCCGATTTCACCAACAGCTCGTTTAGCTTAGCCGGAGGGCATACTTGGAATTTCACTTTCCCAGATGAAAGAACTATCTCTGCCAATTCAAGTTTTTCCGAGTTAAGGCTCGTGCTGTCCATCGTCTTGCTAAGCACCTTTATTGCAAGCTGAACAGCTTCTTCTCTAGTGATTTCGTCTTTATAATCCTGCTTAAGTATAGATTGCGCTGCCTGATGGTTTGCCCCAATAGCTGCAGCTTTCCAGCCACTGAAATTCCCACTTGGATCGCTCATGTAAAGCTGAAACCCGAAATTCTTATCCCATCCTGCAAACAGGAACGAAACACCGAAGGGGCGGAGCCCACCAAACTGTGTGTAGCCTTGTTTGGTATCACATAGAGACTGAACTAGTTGTTCAACGGGCATTGGTTCTTGGTAAGCAAATGCATACCGTTGGGCCTGGAGACGAGCAGTGTTGATGAGAATATTGGCATCAGACATAATTCCAGCAACTGCACATGCTACATGGTCATCGACCTTGTACATCTTCTCAACTGAGTTTGAGGTTTCGAGGAGTTTTGATATGACTTTCTTTTCACCGACTAGTACGACTCCATCTGTCGCCAGAATTCCAATTGCACTCCCTGCGTTTCCGATAGCTTCCATTGCATACTCGACCTGGTAAAGGCGACCTTCCGGGGAAAAGATTGTTGTGCGGCTATCATATCTTCGAGACATCTGCAAAAGAAACAGGACAATTGTGATTGAAGATAAGAATCAGGGGGTACTTGGTTCAAAATACTTCAATTGAAATGGGAGTGAGAATTGAGTATAGGGTAATTATGGTGCTTAATGTGAATAGAAGATGATTAAATTACCTTCATATGAGGCAACGAGACTCAAAATAAGTTCATCATTATCCCATTTTGATTAACTACCTCATAACATTTCACCTCAATCATTCCGCTATTCCTCAATCAACAACCATTTTTTGTCCCACGTATTCCAAAATTAGAGCAAAACACTAACAATGTAACCATCATTTTCATTGTAATTCACAATCAATGATTCTCATTCCCATTGAAGAATGTGAACCTAGTGCACCCTCAGTAATTTAGAATGAAATGTATGGCCAAACAATTAGCAAAACAACAGAGCATAACTTACAGATGCTCAGACATATTCAAAGTACCAAACTTGATACTTCCATATATTATTTATAAACTGAAATCTCTCCATTAAAATGGTAAATTAATGCTTAAATACACAAATTGGTCAGTCCTCAATAACACAACAAAGCACATTTTTCTGTACTCGGCAGGAATCAGTAGCACCCTTTCTAAAGACACAAATCTGAATATAAAAAGGAAGTATGACATGCTAAAAAACTTGTTCTACAAGCCCAAATATCATAATAATTCACACATGTCCACAGGTTGCTCGGATACTATGAAGCTACATTACATTTACAGGTATCCTGTTCCCCTAAACTGAATTACGTAAAGCAACTTAGCTGCATATGACCAATAACGTTTCTAGTGGTAGGTAGGGAAAATGCTCATCCGCAGAGGCAATAATGAAGTCAACGGACCCAAAATTCATAAAGATATTGATGCCAAGAACTACCAAGGGACAAATTTGAACTAGCACAACATGAAATATGAACCACATGAGCTGGAGATCTAAAGCCGCTTGTTGTTACTAAACCCAATATTCATTTAAGCACCTATACAGCCAGTAACTACACTTTGCCAGGCTCAAATGTAGTGGTTTACTGTGTATACTCATAGCACCATGCACAATAATGCATATCCTATTTTTCTCCAAAATGTTACAGGCACAATCAAAAATATAATCCCTAATCGCTCGACTTACACCCACTCTCAAGTCTCAAGCAGTAAATACGCGAATAGACAAACAAAGCACTGTTTTTAATTAATTTAGCACACACTCTCTACTTTCAAATACTAAAAACAGATATTGTAGCACAATAATCCGCAGCTAAGTCCATTAAAACATCACATATAACATCAATTCTAAAACGTAAACTCCCCTAAAAAGGGGACAAATCTTACCTTCCAAGAAACTGGTTAACAGAACAATACCACAGATTGAAATTTCAACAAGATACCAAAGAACAGGGGACTAATCAATAAAATTCGAAATGATGTATATACTATACTTACTTTCAGTAGTCAAAGAGAAATCGCCGGGGAGAGAGAACTTGGGTTTCAAGAAAGAAAGAGGCTTATAAATTTGTCGTAGCAAGAACAAATATAAATCGTGTTGATAATAACTCGCGATTTCTGTATGATGAAATTGGAATGTCGCTTTTCCAGGCCGTATTGGGCCAGACAAATAAATTAAGGGCGCGGCTAAAGGCACCCGGATTTCCTATGAGTACACCTACGGAGAATTTTTTTTGTCCCAAGGGTGGTGCGAAAAGACGTTTTTACCCCTCCTGTAGTTTTTAAAAAAAAAGGCCGGATGAGTACACCCATCTATTCAGGTTCACACACATTCATCATTTCACATCCGTATCATTTCAGATTTCCACCATAAACACCAAAACATCAAAAATTCTAAAAATTCAAAATTTCAACAACAAAAATAAAATCTTAACATGTTCGAAAATTTTAACAAAACAAAGTTGAGATGTTCGAAAATTTTAACAAAACAAACCCAATGTGTTCGAAAAAAAATTCAAAACAACTTAGATTTGTTCGAACAAAAAATTCGAACATCTTGTTCGAAATTTTTTCCAAAACAAACGCAATATGTTCGAAAAATTTTCCAAAACAAACTAGATATGTTCGAAAATAATTACCGAACTACTAAAAACCCTAATTTTCCTAAATTTTCAAAACCCTAATTTTTGGGAAATGTAAAAATTGTAAAAAAAAAAAAAAAACTTACCTCGAACGGCGGCGGCGTGGGCGGCGGTGGCGTGGGCGGCGCCGTCGTCTTCAAGAGAGTGGAGGAGGCGGAGGAAATGGGTCAAGGTGGGTGTCTCTCTTTTAATTTTGAGAATGGGGAGTTTTAGGATTTTAATAGGATGAAGGGTATTTTTGTATTTTTACGTGGGTGTCCTCATCCATTTTGTGGGTGTCCTCAACGCGTGGGTGTCCTCATAGGATCCTTGGGTGCCTTTAGCCGCGCCCATAAATTAATTGTTATTGGACCACACATTAACTTATGGGTACAGATATTTGCACCTCTGACATTGTTAAGGGTACTCACCCGATTGATGTACTCCCAAATTATCCTAAATACCCTTTTTAGTAGTTTGTAGTTTGGTGTCTTTTACAAGTCACACTCCCCGTGAAATGCACCCCACCCCAAACACTAAATTTTATCCACAGCAATCGGCCGCCGCCGTCGGTACTTGCGCCTCTCTCTCAAAAATTGTCTTTAATTTGTTGACGAAAGTGTATATTTTCGACCCTGATTTGTCGAAAATTTAAAAAAAAAAACTAAACTTTTTTTTAATTTTTGAGATTTTGGCACTGTTTGGATGAAGTTGGTGGTTGAAAGTGATGGTGGCAACGGCTGCAATTAGGGTTAGAGTTTAAATGTTGATAGAAAATATAGTTAGTAATAGGGGTGCATTTAGTAATAACATTTTACGTAAGTATATTTTAAAATTTTTACATCAATATTAAATTAATAAAATTGGATAGAGTTGCAAATAGTCGTACCCCTTAACTTATGGATAAAGCCCAATAGCAACGGCTATAGGCAGATATGAAGGGTATGGCTATTTTCACCTCCGTCATTGTTAACAACACTCCCCTGATTGATACGTTCTTCCCCATTAAGAGAATGTTAGATACACTCCTCATAAATTGTTTAAATGGCCATCTTCTCTCTAAAAATCTTTACTAAACCCACAATACCTCAAAATCCTAATTTATCTCTTTCAATAAAAAATGCAAACCCTACCCACCAGCCTCGCCGCCTGACCTTCATTCTCTTCTCCCTTCCCATTTCTTTCTGCATTTTTTTAACATGTTTGCCCATCCAGCTCTTCTTCCTCCTTTCCCTACCTCATTCCACTCGTTGTTGTCGTCGAACCATGGTTGGCCGTCCCACCTAGATTTATTTAACAAGTTTTAATCTCCCTTTCTTTTTGCAATTTTTAACAAAAAAAAATTCGATAAATCCAGGTCTAACATATACACTATGGTCGACAATAGTGCAAATGTTCAACCTAAAATTGTCGGAAAAAAAAACTGTTTTTTTCCGACAAATCAGGATCGAACATATACACTATTGTTGACAATAGCCTGAACTGTCAAAAATATATCAAATTTTTTTTATTATTTTTTAAATTTTTTTTTTTTTTTTTTTTTTGGAATTTTTATGAAATTTTAACATTGTTTGGGTGGAGTTGACAACGTGAAGGTAATGGGTGGTGTCGATTGCAATTAAGGTTAGATTTTAAATGTTAAAGGAAAAGTATTTAATAATGGGGTGCATTTAATAGTGGTACTTTTACTTAAATGATATTTTAGATATTTTACATTATTATTAAATTAATAAATAGGAGGAGGGGGTGGGGTTAATAAAGATAGAGGGGTTAATAACCGTACCCAGAAATGAATATAGAGTGCAGTCGGTGTTGAACGGCCCAATTTGGCCACGAAGTAAATTCGAAGTGATTCATTTATCTTCTATTCCCCCTAAAATTATGTTCACTTGTTTTTTAAAAAATCATAATTTAATTATAACAAATATATGTAGAATAACGAGTAAATAATATTATTGATAGATATTTCATTTTATTAATAAAGTAAAAAAAATACTTAAAAATTAATTATTTAAATAAAATAAATATATATTTTGTGAACTCAAAAATAGATTTGGGCAAAGTTTTAGCAATTGAGGACAATTGTACTAACACACAAGTACACAACTTATCAAAAAGAAATTGTGCCAACACACAACGTATATGTGTTGGGAAAAAATACATGCACACAACAATGTAAAATGAATTCAAATAAAAAAAAGTATATATATAATGTTGCACATGTAATATTAGCAGCGACGAAGTCAGACTTTTTATGTAAGGGGCCAGATTAATATTACTGTAAGAATGCAAAAATTAAAGTTATGTTTTTTTTTTTTTCATTATAGTATAGTTTAAACATGTTAATCCATTAATATTATATTTTATACAATATGCAGATGCATTTTTATATTTAAATGTGCAAAATCTTGTAAGGTTCAAAATAAAACTCTGAATTTTTCATTACTAAAAAATGGTTCGACCCTCCGACTTACGTGGATGGCGTTCTGAACATTATTTGTAGCTGCTAAGTTAATAAAGAAGTTTTGACTTAAAAAAAATATTTCACTATTAAATATTAAATCTTATCACAAATTCTCCATCTACTTTACACATAGTGTATATTTCCTTAAAATTTGTACAAATAAACATATATACAAAGTTTGAATAGAAAGAGTACTAAATATAATTTTCAATCATTTAAAAGGGAGGGAATTTAATAGATTAAAAAATAAAAAACTATGAATAAAAAGGGGGGATTTAATAGATTAAAAAATAAAAAAACTATGAATAAAAAGGGAGAATTTAATAGATTAAAAAATAAAGAATTATAAAAATTTAGAAGCTAAAAATTAAAATGCACCACGGCTAACTACAAGAATAACTGGGTGGAATAGTCTTTCTACAATATGCCAAACTATATGGCAATTGGCAACTTCAATAATTGTAGAAAAAAAGCACATGCAAAGTATATATATAGTGGAGTAAAAGGTTTTAAAAATTAGTGGGGTCCAGTGCACCCCCGGCCCTCCATGGCTCCGTCTATGAATATTAGTGACAAAAAATTTGCTGATCGAATCAGGTTAAACGAAGGTCAAATAAACCTGCCTAAAATCGCGCAAGTCAAACAAAAAAACGAGGTCTATATTACTGTAAAGACAAATGTGTGTTATTGCACACAAAAATGTATTACGTTAAGAAAAAGTAATGCATATTTATCCATACTGTTCTATTGTAGCACACATTTTTTCTTATAGTAACACAAACTCAAGAGCAAATTTTTATATTTGTCTTACAACACTTTAGTAAGAAGATCTTTTTGATCTTCTTTCAAATTGAATTCAAGTGGTAAATTTGTTTATTTCTTTCTTAAATAGAAGAATATTGCACTTTTCCATCAAATAACTTAACCATCTATTTATCCTTTCAAACATCTTAGCAAAATTAAAGGAGTGTTTTTTATATTAATTTGTTATAATCGTATTAAAAAGTATCATTTAACTTTTGTTATATTATAGGAATTCTATTAAAAAAAATTGTTGTTGTCGGCAATCTTAATTATTCTCTGTTTTGGGAAAATAGTCGTGTATAATTTCCATTGTAAGTAACAATAATTGAGGATTAATGCAACATAAGAAGATGAAGAATGATTGACGTACGAGTCAACTATGTATTAATTAATAACTCTGCCGAGCTTGCAGACTAAAACGAGTAACATCGAACATATATATATAGTCATCATATATATTCATATCATATGTTGAATGACTGGTAATACGTGCTTAATTAATTGATAAATCACTCACATGATAAATTTAATTCTTCCACAACTAATTGCAGACTTGACCTCCAAGATAAATAAATAAAAACAAAAACATGACATCAGCTTCGATTATACATAGGGGTGAACATCGATCGATTTGGTGATCGAACTGACTTGTAAATAACCGAAAATTCTTATTATCAGTAATCGAATTATCGTAATTCTCCAATATCACTCAAAATCTATCAAAAAAAATAATATTGAAATTCTCCAATATCCTCAATTGTCGAAAAATTTAGCATTTAGGAATGTAAAAGTACTCCCTTCATTTTACAATAAGTGTTGTTTTAACATTTTTCTCTTATACAGGAGTATTATTTTAAAAATTTTACACTTTTTTTTTTTTTTATGTCCTTCAATTTTAAAAATATTAATTATTTGAAACATAAATTTAAAAATAATTGAAAAAGATTGATTAAAGAATTTGAAATGAAAATAAATGGATGTGGAATTAATATTACTTCAACAAACCCTAATTAATAGTAGTTGGTTCGTGGCTCATCAGGGTTCGTTGCTTCTGATCTTGCTTGCATGCAAATGCATTTACTGTGACCTCACTTTGTTGGTAGAACTACAAACTAAAAATCTTCTGCAATTAATATGAGATAAGAAGATAAAACCCAGTTGAATTGTTTTCCCTTTGAACTGACAGGAAAAAAAAAAATATGACAATTCAAATATTATTGTCGGCAGAATTTATAAATTAATTAATTATGTGCATTTTTTTTTTATAATGCGGTATTAATTAATCACAAAAAATTTAATTTTTTAAATATATATATATGGTTTAGAAACAAAGTATATATATATATATATATATATATATATATATATATATATATATATATATATATATATATTAGGGCATGATTGGTATGACCGAATGAAATGAACTCATGAATGGAATGAATGTCTGAATGATCATTCTCATGATTGGTATTGATAAGGAATGGAAAAATCATTCCTTGATTGATTCCATTCATTCTCATGATTGGTATTGACAAGGAATGGAAAAATCATTCCTTGATTGATTCCATTCTCATGATTGGTATAATAAAATGAATGCAAAATAATGTAAAAAGTTTATCTTAAATGACTAAAATATCCTTATACATATTTTATAGAAACATATTAAATTGGTTAATATGCTATTATTTTAATAATAAAATTAAATATAAATAATAGTTCATTTAAAAAAATGATAATCATGAAATATATATATATATATATATACATATATATATGTATATACATATATATATATATACTAGTTCTTCTCTTCTGCGTTTTTTCTCGCGTTCTTCTCTTCTGCGTTTTTTTCTCAGCGTTCTTCTCTTCTTTTTTTTCTCTTCTGCGTTTTTTTCTCTCAGCGTTCTTCTTTTCTTCGTTTTTTTCTCAGCGTTCTTCTCTTCTGCATTTTTTTCTCAGCGTTCTTTCTCTTCTGCGTTCTTTCTCAGCATCCTTCCCTCTTGGATGAATTAGATTAAAGAAGATTAATGAATATCGTATTTAATTGTGGATTAAGGTTGGATAAGAGGGTTAATGAAAATCTTTTTAATTGTTGATAAAGGATAATTTTGTAAAAATATTTTTTTAATGATATTTTTTTTTTTAGAAAATAAAAATAATTTGATTTCACGTACAATGGAATGGGTAAAGATAGGGGGATGGGGAGGAATCAGAATTCTTTATTTTTGGGAATCACCATTCCACGAGGAATCACGATTCCGTGTAAAAAAACATACCAATCATGAGATTAGGAATAGGTCCATGAATGTTCATTCCATTCTAAGCCATGAGATTAGGAATAGGTCCATGAATGTTCATTCCATTCTAAGCCCATTACCCCATACCAATCATGCCCGTATTAGTGTTTTGGCTTCCTGAAAGATACAATATTAATGTTATTATATATGCATAGCAATTCTACATTCTATTATTGCCATGGTTTAAAAATAATCGACATTTTATAATATTGAGAATGATAAGTGTTAATAATTCAAAATGTAAAACATATATTGAATTGATATTACACATGCTTAAAAAAAATATTACTTAGACTTATTAAAATTTAATTTAGTTTTTTTTAGAGTTTATATATGAGTTGAATATACATTAAAAGTAATTTATTATTCACATTATATTTAAATTTAACTTTTAATTAAAATAATAAATAAATAATCAATCTAAAAAAATATTTAACAACTCTAGAAAATATTATTCAAATTTCATTGTAAAACAAATATATACATTAATTTACAAATTTCTAAATATTTTTTGTAAACGTCATTTGTCATATACTTGCGTGGTCTTCCATTAGATCTCCAACCCTCTTTTGTCACATAATTAAGCACCATTTATGTTGTGTTTTAGATAATATATAGATTATTTTTCTAATTTGTTATTATATATTTCGGCCTTTTTTTTTTTCATATATACACATGAAAATATGAAATACATCTATTATATTTTTTTTAACTTTGATTTATATATGTATATGTATATATATATATATATGTATATGTATATATAAATAATTTGTAAAATGTCAAACAATGTTTTAGATGTGGGAGTCTTTAATGGTTCCCACTTCCCAATGGATATGTTTTATTTTTGAGGTGTCGCAAGCATTTTATGTTTTATCTTATTACAAGCTCTGATATGAGTCCTTTCGACCTAACACTTATACATTTATTTTTTCTGATATAATTTTGAAATGATCGAATATGAAGTCAATAATTATCGACGTAAATTAATTTTCATAATTTTTTTTACAAAATATGAATGATTATTTAGCGCTACCAGTACAGAAATATTGAATATATAACAATAATGATTCTAATAATGTTGCAAATTATTTAATTATATAAGTTGACACAGCTATGAGTTGAAATTAAGAATTTAAGGTCACTAACTCTAAGTTGTAAACCATAATGTAGTAGTATAAGGAATTAATATATCAGAATTAATTTTCAACCTCTCTTACAAGTTCAGACTTTTAGATAAGACGGAATTCTTTCATAGTATCAGAACTAGTGTAATTATTAAAGGACAATTTCCATTTATATATACACTATTAATCCATTTATAATGTATCGCTACTTCCCTATATTTATGAGGTTGTCGCATGTCCGGCCCTTGCAAATTCACCACGTTCATTTTTTTAGACAAATTTTAATAAATATTACTCCTAGTACTAGATAGAACTCCCGCGTATTACGCGGACTATTCGTAAAAGTCAATATTCATAAAGTAAATTATTATATAATAATTTAAATAACAGTATTCATATTAATAAAATTTAGTAGTATACCATTTATTTTCTAAAATTTCAAATTTTATTATATAATTAATTATTTTAAATAATTTATTAAATTATAATTATGATAAAAAAATTATACTAATTTAAGTGTTTTTATATGAATTAAGTAGTCCTATAAATAATTTTAAAAAATATTGATTAATTAAATTAATATACTTTACAAAATATTTAGATATATTTTTAGGTAAAAATAATACTTATAAAGAAAGTGAATTTAAAATAAAATGTTAATTGATTTTAATTTAATTTTAGAAATAACTTTTCATTTTAATATCAATGACTCATATGTTTTATAACCAATAGTAAATATACACATCAAAGTTTCTTAAAAAATAAATTCAACCTAATTATGACACATGTAATACAATTAATCTTCATAAAACACATCATCAAATTTAATCACATCTTGACACATGGCAAATTAAAACTCTCTATTAATATATAGGGGGATTTAATTTATGTATGAAATATATATATGGAGAGTATAATAGAATATTGTGGAGTATAATAGTTTATAAATAAAATGATAGTACTAATTTAAGTAAAGAAGTAATAAAGTATGCTAATAATACTATTTCTAAAAAAAAAAAAAAAAGGAAATAATTAAGAATAAAACTTGAGTGGACGTACAACTTCACTATTATTGTGATTTGTGATCATCATGATTATTCCATAGATAAAATTGTCCACTTACAGCTACATCATTATGAAACTCCAAAAAACGTGGTATAAGGTTTTCTTGTTTTCTTTTTTAATATTTTTTTTTCTATTGATGACTTTGAGAAATGCTATATCCCATACATGTATATAGAAAGATGAATTTTTGTCACAAAAATTTATACAAAATATTTCAATGAAATATAGATAAAATAAAAAAATTTACCTGTAAAATAGTAAATTTTTAAAAACTACATCAATTAAATATATTTCACATAAATACATATATGTAATTTAAGTGTTCATTTTTAATATTATGACTAATACATATATGTAATTTAAAATGATAATATTAGTAATATAAAGTGCACAAAGTGAATATGATACTTTGACACAAAATATTTGTTAGTAAGTATTAGTGATTAATATATAAGAATTAATTTTCACCTTTTTTTCTTTTTAAATTCGAACTTTTAGATGAAATAATTTTTTTTTATAGTATCAGAGTTTTCAGTCGATTCCTGCTGAAAACAATTTCATCCATTTAAATTGTTCAGATGATAAACCTTCTCCGGGTAAGAGGGTAAGCATATATTAATTTAATGTGAAAACTATAAGAATAACTTTAGGGAAAAAAGAAGAAACAATTAATCTTCCACTTTGAACTTTTTGTTTCCCTAATGGTCCTACTATCTATGTAATCAATTAAAAGAGAGCCTAATTAAATTCAATAGCCAGCCATGATGAGGCCTGCCTTATCTTTCTATTTAAAAAATGACAAAACAATTGTTGAATACAAATCAAAATTTGATATTTCCTTACCTAAATAATCAAACATTCAAAATGTTTATTAAAAGATGGGCAAAAAGAGCACTAAAATATTGAACAATAATGATCAATTCTTAAGCTGGCTTTATGTTGTACGGACTTCTTTTTGTGAAAAGCAAACGACAATTTAAGTACTTCCCATTATACCAACCTCTATAACAATTAAAAATAAAATTGAGCAACAATTTTTTTTTTTTTTTGGAAATAATGAAGTTGGAAGGAGCAGTATTACTTTAATCAATTTATGATTCGAAGATAAGGTAACTAGAACTTGAAATATAAATTTATTATATTTATTTATCCACAAAATTTATTACCTTGACATATAGTTCTAATTATTTAAAGATTTATTTTAAACATATTCCAAAATACGGAGTATATAGTAATAGATGAATTTACGTGTACGAAAACAGATTAATAATAGTAGGAGTATAAAATAATTCCATTTAAACGACTGACTTTCAAGATGCCAAAGATTATCTAAAATGTATATGGGTCCTTTAATTTATAAAATTATTTTCTTTTAGGCTATATATTGATGTTTTTACCGATTGCCAAGATGGTTTAGTAACAATTTACATATTTTTCAGGCTAAACTGATAAAAGTGTTTATTATTTTTATTATATACTATCGATTTATTATTTGACGATGAAACACGATTAATTCCTACATTATAATGTAGAGAACTTTATACCTAACTTTTGTCCTTGTTCACTAGGCTGAAATGCTGAATTACATTTAACATACACGGATACACTTAATTGTTACTTTTGAACATAATTAAACCTAGAACGTGTTACTTAATAATTTTATACTATCGATATATTCGAAATAATTTGCCCATCTAAAATATTTATATAAATATAATTTAACCGGTGAAATAAAACAAAATGTAACCTCATTTAATTACAAGATTAAAGATCTGGATCTGGATTCTATAACATTAATTTTTTGTATATTGACGTATACTTAATTATAAATGTAACGATTCAACCTTATCTCACATGACATTATAGTAACTTTTACTCATACTTTCCCCTCAAAATAAAAATAAAAATTACTCATACTTCCAAATCACTATACATGGTCACATGGTGTCCAGATAGGACACTGATAGTCTTGTATCACAAAACAAATTCTTACATAAGAAAAAACAATTTTAAATAGTGAAACATAAATTTACCATAACATCACTTGGGACAGCTTGATTTGTCCTACATTCCATGGACAATCTTCATCACTCGTACAAGAAAAAAAGAAAGAAAAAAAAAGTACTTCATGATAAATAATTCCCATGTGCAAAACCAACTTGCACTGGAAATTATTACCTAAATTTACTACTATATATTTAATTAATTTACCATTACATGACTTTGGACAGCTTAATATTTGTCCTAATTTCCATGTGACAGCCTTGATAAATTGCAGCTAGCACTAACCCGCCCATGGAGATCATGGTGGCGATGACGACGACAATGGCAAGACAATTGTCCTGTAACAACATAAATTCTGTCATTATAGTTTTTCTAGTTAAAAAATTTAAATGACTGAATATTAAAGATTTTTAATTAGAAGTACTATAATGTCAGAATTCTTGTCATTACAAGTCAATTTTCTTACCGGGAACGATGAACTTAGCTCGATCGATGACCCCGAGGATGTAGAAGATAATGTGGTCTTGCTCTTGGGAGATAAACAATCGATTCCGAAATTGGACAACTTCTCTTGCAAGAAAATGAAATATTGTTTATGAACCCAAATCTATCAATCAAACTCCTCATATTATTAATCTTGAAGCTACTTGCATGATCATAATCTTGATCATGATTATGATCATCTTTAGAACATTCAACTAATGCTGCCAAAAAAGGGTCCTCCCTTTTAAGCCTAGTTTGTTGTTTCTTGGGAGAGATCTCTTCTTGATAGTGCAATTTCTTGGTGGAGGAAGTGGGAGTTCCGGCCGGCGGCAATGGGAGGAGGTGGTGGCCGGAGGGTTCCCTTTTCTTGAAACCATGGCGGTTCTTTGGGATTCCGGGAGTTTGCTCCCAAGAGAATGGGATTCCGGCGAACTTGGGAGGTGGGGTTGGGCTATATGGGGGGAATTCTTCGTTGAAGGAGATTAATGGGGATGATTCGAAGCACGAATCCCAAGAATTCGACCGCGAAGACGAGGAGAATGATGGCGTCCGGCGAGTTGCCGGCGGCCGGAATAGTGGTGTGGAGTGAGGGGTTTCATCCACATTTGGGAGGATTTGGAATATTGGTGAGGCCATAGTGTTGTTTACTTTTTGTTGTGTGGCTTTACTTAATTTTGTGCTCCCCTTTGTGACCAATATACATATATGTATGTGGATATATATGTGCAAGATTATTGATACCCTTTCTTTTGTGGTTTTAAACTTAGTATTGTTGTGAATGTGACTAAAATGATGTTACAAAGGGTAGGGTTGGAAAATTACACTAGATGTATCAAAATGTCTTTAATGACACTTATTCATTATATCATTAATTCTCAGCGATTATTAAAGACTTTTGACTAGAAATTTTATAATAATAACATGTGTTTTTAAAATTTACATTTTGATACACACAATTTTTAAACTCTACAATTATATTGAGGGACCAGTTTTCGATAACTTATATTGATGTAGTAGCTGAAAAATCTTTAAAAAAAAAACTGTTAATAAATTCATGACTTTTTGATATTGTTTCAATTAACTTAATCACATCATTTTATCTTTTTTTAATTTCATATAATGTTTTGTTGTAAAACAGTCATTTAACATAATTTCAATGAAATGTTGTTTAACAAATTGTAAAATTTTAAAATATTTTGTAATTTTAAAATTGTGAAAAGTTCATGATTTATTTTATAATTTATCCCTATAAATACACATTTCAATGGGAATCCTAAACTTTTTAAGTTTATTTTTGTAATTTCAATTAAGAAAAAAATAATCCAAAAATAATTGAATAGGCCAAGTGGGGTAGCACCGTAGTCCGTAGCAGGGAGGGGTGATAATGATGTGTATGCTTCATTATTGCCTTGTATAATAAAGGGTACGTGGGATTATACATTATTAAGGGTAGTTGTGGAAAAGATAACATCGACAAGACTGCTACAGTGCACTAACCACAACGTTTAGAGGGTCAAAGTTGACATTATTTTAGGGGACCTATAACTAGTAATAATTGATCAAAATAACTAAGCCTAGTTTAAATACATTAAATTCTCACTTACCCCTTCAATATAATATATATACAATTTAAAAAATATATTTAAATAGAAAAAGTAACAATTTGTACCAATTAGGTCGTGGACAGCAACTTGACTAAGATTATATCTTAAAACTTATTAGATATTGTGACATAAAATAAAAGTAGGTATAATGTTTACAGACAGCATATCAAATTTCAAATTATGCATTTTACTTAGTATTTAAAGATATATGAGCACTATATTCTTTTATATAGGTGTAGATACTAAATTTTATCAGTCCCTCCAATTGATTTGAGCCTCCAAAGCCTAATAAATCAAGTTAAAATTCAAGACGGACCTCTAAAGTCCGGTAAATTAATACGGGTCTCTAAAGCTCGATAAGTAAAGACGGATCTCTAAAATCCAGAAAATTCAAACAGGCCTCTAAAGTCCAGCAAATTAAATTGGGCCCAAGTTTGATAATTTGAGCCCAAAGGACATTCTTAGCCCATCAAGCAATTCAAAAATTTGAATTAAAAGCCCTAACCACTTGCACAAAAATCTCCAGGCCTACACCTATAAATAGAGGCCTCATTTCATTTATTTCATTATCAAGAAATCAGAAGCATTCAAGGCTCTAAAATTCTCTGTAGAGATTTTAGAGTGTTCTTCAGCAATTGGAGGATCTTCAAAGGCGTTCTTCGTGTAAAGCGGCGAGAAGCAGTGTTCGAGTGGAGATCAAGGTGCTAAGCCTCTTCGATTCAGCGTTTCTTCAAGACGTTCTTCGTGCAAAGCAGCAAGAAGCAGTGTTCGAGTGGAGATCAAGGTGCTAAGCCTCTTCGATTCGGCGTTTCTTCAAGGCGTTCTTCGTGGATCTTCAACGGAAAAGTCCCGATAAGTCCCGAAAAAGTCCTGAAAAGTCCCGAAAAACAACGTTTAATCCAAGATACGGCGTCAAACCCTTGGATTAGCGTTACAAAGTCCCAAATTCAAGAACGATCTTCAACGACGTTCATCCAAAAAGTCCCTAAATTCGGCGTTTAATCCAAAATACGGTGCTAAGCCTTTGGATTAACGTTATAAAAGCCCCAAATACAGCTCCAAAAACTCAAGAAGTTCAAGTGAAGTTCAAGAAGAGAGAATCAGAGGACAAATTAGAGATTGTAACCCGCAATATTCATCAGTTTAAATCCGAAATTAAATAAAATTGTTTCGCATTTTCGCGTTTTTATATTTAATTCACGAATTTGTGTTTACAAATTGGCACGCCCAGTGGGACAATCTCTACCTCTCATCTCTACTCTTCAAGCAAATCAAGTCACGATGATGACACCAATCAAGATAAAGATCAAGAGAGGTGTTGCATCCGGATCAGCTGGTCTTGACCTTGAAGACGTGAACGTAGTCACGAGGAGTATGTCAAGAAGCTCGAAGTCATCGTCTTCTTCAGAGAAGGCTACTGCAGAGTGTCCACCACCCAATACTGCGAATGAGGAGAACAACCCAGCATGTTCCCCTACTTATTCCATGACAAGCTCATCAGATTCCAGCACAGCCTCAGCAATGGCGACAGGCACTACGACCGTTGAGGAGCAACTGACAAGCTTAACTCGAGCCATAGAGGGACTCACAAAACATGGCCAAGAACAGGATGCCCAAATTGCTAAGCTGATAACCAATGCGGACAAAGGAAAGCAAGTCGAAGGGCATGATGTGGAGATGTCTGGTGAACGTCAACAGATGAAAATTGACCCAACTCTTAAGGAGTTACAAGTTTCTCTCGATGGTTTGGTGCCCGTTAACCGGCTAAAAGAAATAATATTTGGGGCGATCAAAGATAAGTTCGAGGAAAGTCCTAAGTCTTCATTCACCTACAACAAGCCTTACACGAAGAGGATTGACAATTTGAAGATGCCAGCTGGTTATCAACCTCCAAAGTTACAGTAGTTCGATGGCAAGGGTAATCCAAAGCAACATATTGCTCACTTCGTGGAGACCTGCAACAATGCCGGCACGTATGGAGATCATTTGATGAAGCAATTCGTGCGCTCTTTAAAGGGCAATGCATTCGATTGGTACATCGATTTGGAGGCCAGTTCGATAGACAGTTGGGAGCAAATGGAACAAGAATTTCTCAATCGATTTTACAGCACTCGTAGAACGGTTAGCATGCTTGAATTGACGAACACTCGTCAATCAAAGGAAGAGCCGGTGATCGATTACATAAATCGATAGAGAAATCTAAGCCTAAATTGCAAGGATAGATTGACTGAAACTTCAGCTATCGAGATGTGCATCCAAGGAATGCAGTGGGGTCTTCGATATATCCTTCAAACAATTCGACCAAGATCATTCGAGGATTTGGCTACTAAGGCTCATGACATGGAGTTGAGCATGTCTACAAGTGGATTTGAAGGGCCGCTATCTCAAGAGTGGGGGCAAAGGAAAACGAGTTTGAAGGAGTTGCAACGAAAGCAATATCCATTTCTAGACTCAGACATCCCCGAAATTTTCGATGACTTGATCAAGAATGATCTAATTGAACTACCACAAATGAAACGACCCGATGAGGCTGGGCGAATGGATGGCCCCAAATATTGCAAGTACCATCGATTGGTAGGACATCCAACCCAAGACTGTTTTATACTTAAAGAGAAAATTATGCGGCTAGCCAAAGAAGAGAAGATCTTGCTAGAAGAAACTGAAACAACGGTGAATCACGTCACAGTTGAAGACAATCAAATTAAGGAAGTTTACGCAAATGACGCCTACCAATTGATTTCTGAAGACGGCGTATACATTGGTCCCATGAACGGAATGTTTTTGAAACGCTACTACACGTAAAGAAAACAAGTACGCTCCATAAACGCATGAGCCTAAACTGCTTGAAGCTCCATAAACGCATGAGCCTAAACTGCTTGTTGCTCCATAAACGCATGAGCCTAAACTGCTTGAAGCTCCATAAACGCACGAGCCTAAACTGCTTGTCTCTAAACGCACGAGCCTAAACTGCTTGTTGCTCCATAATGCACGAGTCTAAATTGCTTATTACTCCTGGTCTGCTTGAGTCTAAACTGTGTACGACAACCACCAAAGGTAAACACATGTGGTTAAACTATTAACTTACTCCACTAAATGCGTTTTAAGTGGTTAAATAATTAAATCCCTACTTTGTCAAAAGTAGTTAAAGAATAGTCACTCTTGTCCCGCATGTGGGAAATCATTTGAAAGTAATTCGCAATTCGTCCACATCAAAGTCAAACGTTCTCGTGAACGAAATGCGAGGGGGCATTTGTAGATACCTAAATTTTATCGGTCCCTCCAATTGATTTGAGCCTCCAAAGCCTAATAAATCAAGTTAAAATTCAAGACGGGCCTCTAAAGTCCGGTAAATTAATACGGGTCTCTAAAGCTCGATAAGTAAAGACGGATCTCTAAAATCCAGAAAATTCAAACAGGCCTCTAAAGTCCAGCAAATTAAATTGGGCCCAAGTTTGATAATTTGAGCCCAAAGGACATTCTTAGCCCATCAAGCAATTCAAAAATTTGAATTAAAAGCCCTAACCACTTGCACAAAAATCTCCAGGCCTACACCTATCAATAGAGGCCTCATTTCATTTATTTCATTATCAAGAAATCAGAAGCATTCAAGGCTCTAAAATTCTCTGCAGAAATTTTAGAGTGTTCTTCAGCAATTGGAGGATCTTCAAAGGCGTTCTTCGTGTAAAGCGGCGAGAAGCAGTGTTCGAGTGGAGATCAAGGTGCTAAGCCTCTTCGATTCAGCGTTTCTTCAAGACGTTCTTCGTGCAAAGCAGCAAGAAGCAGTGTTCGAGTGGAGATCAAGGTGCTAAGCCTCTTCGATTCGGCGTTTCTTCAAGGCGTTCTTCGTGGATCTTCAACGGAAAAGTCCCGATAAGTCCCGAAAAAGTCCTGAAAAGTCCCGAAAAACAACGTTTAATCCAAGATACGGCGTCAAACCCTTGGATTAGCGTTACAAAGTCCCAAATTCAAGAACGATCTTCAACGACGTTCATCCAAAAAGTCCCTAAATTCGGCGTTTAATCCAAAATACGGTGCTAAGCCTTTGGATTAACGTTATAAAAGCCCCAAATACAGCTCCAAAAACTCAAGAAGTTCAAGTGAAGTTCAAGAAGAGAGAATCAGAGGACAAATTAGAGATTGTAACCCGCAATATTCATCAGTTTAAATCCGAAATTAAATAAAATTGTTTCGCATTTTCGCGTTTTTATATTTAATTCACGAATTTGTGTTTACAAATTGGCACGCCCAGTGGGACAATCTCTACCTCTCATCTCTACTCTTCAAGCAAATCAAGTCACGATGATGACACCAATCAAGATAAAGATCAAGAGAGGTGTTGCATCCGGATCAGCTGGTCTTGACCTTGAAGACGTGAACGTAGTCACGAGGAGTATGTCAAGAAGCTCGAAGTCATCGTCTTCTTCAGAGAAGGCTACTGCAGAGTGTCCACCACCCAATACTGCGAATGAGGAGAACAACCCAGCATGTTCCCCTACTTATTCCATGACAAGCTCATCAGATTCCAGCACAGCCTCAGCAATGGCGACAGGCACTACGACCGTTGAGGAGCAACTGACAAGCTTAACTCGAGCCATAGAGGGACTCACAAAACATGGCCAAGAACAGGATGCCCAAATTGCTAAGCTGATAACCAATGCGGACAAAGGAAAGCAAGTCGAAGGGCATGATGTGGAGATGTCTGGTGAACGTCAACAGATGGAAATTGACCCAACTCTTAAGGAGTTACAAGTTTCTCTCGATGGTTTGGTGCCCGTTAACCGGCTAAAAGAAATAATATTTGGGGCGATCAAAGATAAGTTCGAGGAAAGTCCTAAGTCTTCATTCACCTACAACAAGCCTTACACGAAGAGGATTGACAATTTGAAGATGCCAGCTGGTTATCAACCTCCAAAGTTACAGTAGTTCGATGGCAAGGGTAATCCAAAGCAACATATTGCTCACTTCGTGGAGACCTGCAACAATGCCGGCACGTATGGAGATCATTTGATGAAGCAATTCGTGCGCTCTTTAAAGGGCAATGCATTCGATTGGTACATCGATTTGGAGGCCAGTTCGATAGACAGTTGGGAGCAAATGGAACAAGAATTTCTCAATCGATTTTACAGCACTCGTAGAACGGTTAGCATGCTTGAATTGACGAACACTCGTCAATCAAAGGAAGAGCCGGTGATCGATTACATAAATCGATAGAGAAATCTAAGCCTAAATTGCAAGGATAGATTGACTGAAACTTCAGCTATCGAGATGTGCATCCAAGGAATGCAGTGGGGTCTTCGATATATCCTTCAAACAATTCGACCAAGATCATTCGAGGATTTGGCTACTAAGGCTCATGACATGGAGTTGAGCATGTCTACAAGTGGATTTGAAGGGCCGCTATCTCAAGAGTGGGGGCAAAGGAAAACGAGTTTGAAGGAGTTGCAACGAAAGCAATATCCATTTCTAGACTCAGACATCCCCGAAATTTTCGATGACTTGATCAAGAATGATCTAATTGAACTACCACAAATGAAACGACCCGATGAGGCTGGGCGAATGGATGGCCCCAAATATTGCAAGTACCATCGATTGGTAGGACATCCAACCCAAGACTGTTTTATACTTAAAGAGAAAATTATGCGGCTAGCCAAAGAAGAGAAGATCTTGCTAGAAGAAACTGAAACAACGGTGAATCACGTCACAGTTGAAGACAATCAAATTAAGGAAGTTTACGCAAATGACGCCTACCAATTGATTTCTGAAGACGGCGTATACATTGGTCCCATGAACGGAATGTTTTTGAAACGCTACTACACGTAAAGAAAACAAGTACGCTCCATAAACGCATGAGCCTAAACTGCTTGAAGCTCCATAAACGCATGAGCCTAAACTGCTTGTTGCTCCATAAACGCATGAGCCTAAACTGCTTGAAGCTCCATAAACGCACGAGCCTAAACTGCTTGTCTCTAAACGCACGAGCCTAAACTGCTTGTTGCTCCATAATGCACGAGTCTAAATTGCTTATTACTCCTGGTCTGCTTGAGTCTAAACTGTGTACGACAACCACCAAAGGTAAACACATGTGGTTAAACTATTAACTTACTCCACTAAATGCGTTTTAAGTGGTTAAATAATTAAATCCCTACTTTGTCAAAATTAGTTAAAGAATAGTCACTCTTGTCCCGCATGTGGGAAATCATTTGAAAGTAATTCGCAATTCGTCCACATCAAAGTCAAACGTTCTCGTGAACGAAATGCGAGGGGGCATTTGTAGATACCTAAATTTTATCGGTCCCTCCAATTGATTTGAGCCTCCAAAGCCTAATAAATCAAGTTAAAATTCAAGACGGGCCTCTAAAGTCCGGTAAATTAATACGGGTCTCTAAAGCTCGATAAGTAAAGACGGATCTCTAAAATCCAGAAAATTCAAACAGGCCTCTAAAGTCCAGCAAATTAAATTGGGCCCAAGTTTGATAATTTGAGCCCAAAGGACATTCTTAGCCCATCAAGCAATTCAAAAATTTGAATTAAAAGCCCTAACCACTTGCACAAAAATCTCCAGGCCTACACCTATCAATAGAGGCCTCATTTCATTTATTTCATTATCAAGAAATCAGAAGCATTCAAGGCTCTAAAATTCTCTGCAGAAATTTTAGAGTGTTCTTCAGCAATTGGAGGATCTTCAAAGGCGTTCTTCGTGTAAAGCGGCGAGAAGCAGTGTTCGAGTGGAGATCAAGGTGCTAAGCCTCTTCGATTCAGCGTTTCTTCAAGACGTTCTTCGTGCAAAGCAGCAAGAAGCAGTGTTCGAGTGGAGATCAAGGTGCTAAGCCTCTTCGATTCGGCGTTTCTTCAAGGCGTTCTTCGTGGATCTTCAACGGAAAAGTCCCGATAAGTCCCGAAAAAGTCCTGAAAAGTCCCGAAAAACAACGTTTAATCCAAAATACGGCGTCAAACCCTTGGATTAGCGTTACAAAGTCCCAAATTCAAGAACGATCTTCAACGACATTCATCCAAAAAGTCCCTAAATTCGGCGTTTAATCCAAAATACGGTGCTAAGCCTTTGGATTAACGTTATAAAAGCCCCAAATACAAGATCAGAAAGGATTCGGCTGCGGATCCAGCTCCAAAAACTCAAGAAGTTCAAGTGAAGTTCAAGAAGAGAGAATCAGAGGACAAATTAGAGATTGTAACCCGCAATATTCATCAGTTTAAATCCGAAATTAAATAAAATTGTTTCACATTTTCGCGTTTTTATATTTAATTCACGAATTTGTGTTTACAATATGCATTTTCGATTAATGTCACAATGCACCTCAATTCGGTTCTTAATCAAATCAACTTTATATAGTGCTCATATATAAAAGAATAATTTGTTGAAGATGTATTATAACATATATATCATGTAATCATTTTAGCCATTTTCGCAATGCTTGATATGCTTCAAGATCCTTATGATTTTTATTTTTGTTAATCCTAATTAAAATTGGATATTTTTTATATTTGTTTTTGTATATAATATGATTCCATTCACACCATAACTATAAAGTATAAACCACTCTATTGTCTTGTAAACGTTTTTGTCTTTATCGTTCAAATTTTCAAGGTTGGTTTAAGTATACACGCTATCAATGCATATGATTTTCTTTTTAATCATTCAAATTTTAAGGGTTTTAGATTTTTTCCTTAATTTATTCTTTTAATTTTTTTTCAAGAACTGAATAAATATAAATGAATTAATTCATTTATCTTTATAAATTCAAACATTTTAATAAAACATTTTTTTTCATGATATTAGAATACAAGCAATACTCCAAAATGTTGGGAATACAATACAATAGTTTTTGTGTTGTACACCACTAGTAATATAGTTTTTGTAAGAATGACTACTATACATGTTATAGTTTTTTTTTCAACAGTAAAGGATATTTCATTAACCACGAGTATAAGGGTACTCAACCCGTGTATGTACACATATTATCTATAAGCTATGTAGGACATCGTAATTCTAAATAATTCCCACATTGATACACAAAAGCGGATTACAAAACCAAGCCGATAAAGATGAGTTTGGTACCAAAGCATTCTTCCCTCCAAGCCAATTCCACACACTAATCTTAATTTTCTCCACAACAGCATTTTCTCCACACACTGAATTTCACTAATCTTATACATCTCCCTACAAATTTTGTTTGTGATTTATTAAATTAAGAGTAGTAGAGGTCCTTTCTTGGGCAAAAACTTTGGAAATTGACAACTTAATTCTTGAATTGAATGAGATAGGGGTTGATGCAGTCAAATCATCATTCATCAGAGTTCATTAACGCGGTGTTTGGTGACTGTGTCATTGTTTGTAAGAATTTTTTAGAAAAATATTCTTCTATTAGGAGTAGTTTTTTTCATGTTAAAAGAACTGTCAATTCAATTCAATAACACACAAATTTAATAGTGTGTTTCGATCTTTTGAGATTTTTACTTCTTTGTTGACGGACTTCTTATTTGCATTAATAATAATTAAGCCACCTTATTTTTGAAAAAAAAAAACCTTACCTAAAAATGAATTGTTTTATATTGGAATTGTAAATTATAATTTGGAGGAAGGTGCGTGTATACCGTAGAACAGGGTTAATGACACAAAATTTCTCACGAAACCTCACACGTGGTTTATTAAACTAAGCAAATTCTTCCTTTAAAAAAAAAAAAAAAGTTAACTACTTTTATCTATTTCTCGTTTTTTTTTTTCATTCAAGTTTTGAGACTATAATATGAAGGATATGACGTGAAATTGAAAAAATAGATAAAACAAAAACTCATTTCTGTAAAAAAAAATATATATATGAAGAATTCGTTAAATTTAATAAATCACAAACAAAATTTGTACAATTTTCTAAAGAAAAAACAACTGGGCCGTGCTCTTCTTCTTTTTTGGTAATGGCCGGCCGGGGTGCTAACATGCTCGTGATGAACCTTTACCTCGTGTCATTAACCCGGACCCCTTTTTTGTGTATAATTCTTTTTACTTGTTTAAATTCTCCTAATTATTAAAAAAAAAAAAAAGTATCATGTGTTATATATATAATAAGATAAGGTTATCTCGTATGTGAATTTCTCATTTTTTGTGTATCTCTATTAGTATTAATTTTCAAAGGTTGAAGAAATATACATCAACTTTATAATTTTAAGTGTTTTTTATATTTTTTAAGGTTAAAAATAAAGTGAAATATTTTATAATAGAAATAAAATCAAATAGAGCCCTATTTTTGTTTTCTCTTTTCTCATAAAATATATACTATCATTATGTATCACATCACCCACATTAGATGAAAAATAGTGAGAGCCGGCAGTTATTTCTGAATTTTGTAGTGGAGTACTTTAATTCTTGGACTTGTGATCAGGTGTGTGTGTTTTTTTTTTTTTTAAATTATTTGTCTTTAGTTCCATTTTTTTTATCCCCTTTATATTGTCCTAAACTTGATGTAACTTTACCTAACGTACGCATGGTGCAATTGTACGTGGTTTGTGTAGTGTCATCTCTCTCCTAAATAAATATGAGTGTCTCTCTTCTAATCGAATTGTACACATAATTAATAATGTTCAATCAAGATTGGAGCAAAATGACAAAATTTCATAAATAAAAAATATTCACTCTATCCAACATTAAAACAGGTGAAGGCAATGAATTTAACCGGTGAAAATATTATATTGTAGAATTGTTTTACCCGGCCATCATACCCAAAACAAAAAGTGCATATGAACACAAACATACCATGGAGATCGTGGGTCCATATCTTTTTTCCTTTTCTGGCAGCGACGGAATTGGGGCGGCGACAATGACAACGATTTCTCCACTGAAATTAGGGTTATGGTTTTGGGGAGTGTATATATCCGAGTATATTTTACTAAAGGATAAATTTGGTATTTTATATGAATATTAAATTAATAAAATGGAGGGATGGTGTATATTTAACAATAATGGAGGGGTATATACCCTGGCCCATAGACTGTCATATTTGGGCCAAATTTAATTTTATGGGCTTTAATTCGTAGAAAATGGCAAGCAATTTAGGCTTGCATCAGCTGCTAATTGCTATGCTGAGCTGAATATTTTGGGAACGATAATTTGCATCCCCACGTTTGTTAGATACACTCCCTTTAATTCTTTTTTTTTTTCTCAAAATAATTATAAAATATCTAAAATTACCTTAATAAATACACCACTACCTCATTAAACCATTTAATAGATATATACCCCTATGCAAGTTTAATAAATAATACACCTTCATTTTCTTCTCCCCCTCACAACCATGGTCGAGTTAGAAACAAAACTTTTTTAAAATGGTTACTTTTCAGAAATTTTACAATATTAAAATTTGTGTTATTTTTTGAACAAATCAATGTTGAAAATTTTGAGTTATTAATCGAAAAATTAATTACCGTACTAATTAATTAGTGGCCGTTAACTAACCAAGTTGAAACATTCCTCATTTAATACTTTATGGTCCAATGATTTTTTATTTTCAATTTAAAGCATTTACTCTAAACGTTACAGGGTGGTTTAAGAATGGATATGAATAACGTCGAATGAAAACATAATTATGCCCACCACTCCAAATTATAAATATTCAAATTAAACTTACCAAAATTACACTCATTTTCCTAATTAGATTTTTTTCTTAAAGAAAAAAACCCCATGGAATTAGTCGTCCTAATTATTTCTTTATTGGTTGTTTTACCATCAACATCATCTATTGATTCATTGCATGAACATGCCTACACTGTTTTTTTGTCGAAGCCACCACCAAGAGACCTATCCCCTCAAGATTATTGCATCAAAATTCTATCCTCGGTTCTTGGAAGGTATCTCTCGCTCGCACATTTTATATATTAATAGTACTAGTTTTAATTAATTAAATGCGGATATAATCTTTTTCGTCACGTAACTTTTCATCTTTTTTAAAATGATCCCAAAAATGATAAACGTACGTAGAAATCTAGTCACACAATTATTTTTTATATTTATCAATCTCGTCCCAAATTTATTGAAATCATTGGTATGACATCGTTTTTTGTCAGCAATTTTCCCGGATTCGACTGCCCACGTAAGGAAAACAATGTCGTTTCGAGAATTTCGACAACTTTGAGACGAAATTTATACATATAAAGAATAATTGAGACTAGATTCGTACATTTATAATTTTTGACATCATTTAAAAAAAAGTATAGTAAAAAATTATGGGACGATTTTTTTTTTATCCCAAAAAATGCTAATTTCTGATTATACTTATTTTATGTGAAAAATAATGGTAAACTGAAGTGAGGATGCAGCTAAAAAAGCTTTGATCTACCCAGACTTACCCCATTTTGCCTCTTATTTTGGTGCTTTGTTAACCACTGAACAAGCCAAGAGTCTTGAGAGTAAGTTATACTCCCTTATATTTTTATTAGTATTAATCCCTTGTTCAGATTATTCAATAAAATATATATATACCTTTTTTGTTAAATTTATTTACTCCATTTAATTTATTATTTTGCAGAACAACCTGAAGTTAAATCTGTGGTGAAAGTTATGTTTGATGAACCTGAGGGAACCAATTAATTTTGCTGTTGAGGAAACGGGGTTATAGACTTTGTATAATGATCCTCTTTGGTTTTTATTACACTCCCAAAAATATAAATATTGAATTTCCAACACTCAAATAAAATCGGGACTTTCTCTAGCTTTTCGTTAGTTCAAAATTATGTAATTTTATATAATGTTTTTTAATTAACCATTTCACTGGTGTGTATTATCTCTATTTATTAATAACTAGTGCAAGAACAACGAAATTCGCGGGTAACATAAGTATTATTTAATAAATTTTAATATAATTATTAAATAAAATTATAATTATAATTATAATTAAAAAAATTTAACCAAAGAAGTGGAAGAGTGAAAGGATAAGAAAGAAAAAATAATTTAAAAAATGACAGTTGAAAAAGAGAGAGAAAAAAGAGAAAATTATTTAAAAAAAAAAAAAAAAAATCAAAATTACATAAAATTAGAGATTTAAAAAATGAGAATTCTGGTGAAATCACGTCACCCTTAAGAGATTTAGAATTAGTATATAAGGAAGATCGGAATAGTTCTATACATACCTCGTACAACTGAATATTTTTTAACATCTAAGTTGTGTTTAAAGGTATCAACGAATAACTAAAAAAATTATGTGTACTAGATATTTTTTTCGCCAATTACACAAAATATTTTAAATGTTAATTTTCACACTTATCATATATATAAATGTCTCATATTAATTTGCACATTTCATAAAATGAAATATCTTCATAACTCTCCCCCTCCAAATATACACATATTTACTCATATATCATTACTTTTTCACACTCAATCTACTTTTTAATTTACTTTATTTATAAAAGTTTATAAAACTACCCCTTAAACATCACTCATTACACATTTTATCTGCCTCGTTACAGCTGTAAACCCTAACCCCACAGTGTGCGATTTACACACAGTGAAGGTGTTTCCCGCCGCCAACCTCTCTCATTCTCTCCACCACAACGTCTATCCCTCTCTCTCCACCAAAGGCTGCCGCTGGCCATCCCCAACCCCTCCTAGCCGTGTCGCCTCCCGTCCTCCCCCCTCCCAACCGCCCCCTTCTTCCTGTTGGTGCAGTCGTCGGCCAACGCCCCAGGCCGCCGCCTGTTTCTAGGTCCACCAACGGCGGCCTCAGCGCCGTCCGCTCCCATGACCGAGCTCGACGGCCTTGGCCCTGATTGGCCATCCCTCCCTCCCCGTCCACCTCGGCCGCCCTCCGTCGCCGCCCTTGCGGGAGTAGGGGGCCTCTCCAGTGTCGCCTGATAGCGCGCAGGTGCACGCCCCCGGGCTCCCAGCTTTCTCCTCGCCTCCGCCTCCATCTCCGACGACCCCACCGTCCTTGGTCAATTTCTCTCTTGGTGAAATTGCTCTAGCTAAGCTGCTTATACCTTGGTTTCCGGGACTGGGTACCTTTTTGAAATCTCTTGATCAGTCTGTACCCATCGATGTCCACCTCCCATGCTTGGAGGCACACTCAGGGCCGGTCCTAGAAATATTTGGGCCTGAATCGAACTTTAAAAAAAGGCCCCGTCCCTTCATATTTTTTATTCTATACGAACTTATAAAACATAATGTAAAATAATTTTTAAATGACTAACAATATAGATTTTTTTTACACATTTTAAAATTTCTTTTTTTTTTAATTACATTAAATACCCATCCCTTTTCCCCTCCCATGACTCGAACCCAGGATCTAAAGCCTAGGTAGTGGTGCTCTAACCACTTGAGCTATCCAACTTCGTCACATTTTAGAATTTCTAATTAATAGATTTTTTAAGATTTTAAGTTATTTAATTTTATTTTAAGAGATTTTTAATGTAATTATTATAATTTTTAGTAAATTTAATGAGATTTTTAGAATTTTTTATTTAGACAATTTTAAATTTTTTGAATTTTTATTTTTATTTTTATACGAGAATTAGGCTGAGACTAGTTATATTAATATATTATATTATAATATATATATATATATATATATATCTTAAAAAATGGGCCCTAAAAAAGTGAAATATTTTTAGGCCTGAATCGATCGCCTCGTTGGCCTAACATTTGGACCGGGCATGGGCACACTTTCCTGGGTTCACTGTGTTTCTCTAACCATTCGCTAGCTCTCTACCTGCGCTGCCGTCTCCCACCTCGTTCGTGTTTGCCCTGGTCGGACAGAGCACCTCGGCTCCGCTCTCTTCCGAGATGCCCACCTTGCCTGTTGGCCCCTCCACGAGCCCAGTCGTTTTCCCTAAACACATGCGCCCATATAAGAAGGGGGATTACTTCACGATCTTGATCGATAATGCCACGTTACAGGTTGGAGTGAACGAATTCAAGGATGCCTTGATTGGTCGCTTAATCACCCCTCGTGGAAAAGCCCCCATCCCGTATGCTGAGTTGTCGAAGAGGCTCGTCGAGTCTTGGTCCCTTCATGGGAGCCTTTCTGCTGTACCTATCGGAAAATGATTTGTTATTCTCAAATTTTCCCTTTTGGAAGAGCGCGATCGTATATTTAGGAGACGAGATTGGCAATTGGACCTAGGTTTCGATGGCACCTTAGCCTCTGGTTCGATTTGTGAACTTATGGCCTTTATCTTTTCTTTTTTCCTTTTAATTCCAAACTTTTTTATTGTCTTACACATTTTTTGAAATGTATGTCATTTTAAGAGAGCAAATTTCCTTAGGACCGAGGGAGTATATATTTTCAATAGATTAATTCTTAACAATCAATTCAAGATAATATCAAATTAAATTATTAAATCACACATGAAAGACATATAAACTTATTAAATTTAATGATAATTATTAAAATAATATATGAGATTTAATTGGATAACAAATAATATCATTAAATTGAAAATGTAAATATAATATATTTTTTACAATTAATTCTAGCTAATAATAAATCATATCTTCAACGATAAGTATTCATATCTTAAACGATAAGTATTACTCCCTCCGTCTCAGAGGAATTTGCACCTCTGGGATGACACACATTTTAATAAATGTGTAAGAAAAAGTGTAATGAGTGATGTTTTAAGGGATAGTTTTGTAAACTTTTATGAATAAAGTAAAGTAAAAAGTAGGTTGAGTGTGAAAAAGTAATGACATATGGATAAATATGTGTATATTTTGAGGGTGAGGGTTATCACAATATTTCCTTTTATGGAGTATGTAAATTGGTATGAGACATCCATATATAAATGTGTGCAAATTCATATGGAACTGAGGGAGTAATACAAAGTTTCAAAATTCTTTTCTTACTGACACGGTGACACCTCGTGGCCTGATGGTAAGTTACTGTGTTTTCAACAGTGGTGGACATACAATGGCAAATGTCCTACTTGGATTTTCTTTATTAAGTACTTCCTTCATTTCCGAAAAGAAGTTTACCTGTAAATTTTGGGCACATGATTTAAGAAAAAAATATAATGATGAGAGTATTGAAAAGAAGTTTACGGGCAAATTTTAGGCACATGATTTAAGAAAAAAGTGTAATGATGAAAGTATTGAGGGGTAAATTTATAAACTTTTATATTTTTTTTTAACAAGTAAAGATGGTGCTTTGTATTCTATATAAGTACAGGGGCTACTCGAACCCGTTTACATCGATGATATAAAGTTACAATTGTTTCAGAATGAAGATGAGCCATACTAACCAGGTAATTATTCAGGGATACACATCCATGGTTCTCGTTCCCACTCAAAAAAAGAGGTATCGATAATTTTGTGTGCCTTCAACCATTTTCAAGAGCTAAATCTAATGCTATTCGATATCTCTTCCGTCGATAACGCTTTTTCGTTAAAAATCGAATTGTTCCTATTCCTCCATATTTTCCAGATCACGCATTGCCATATTTTCCAAGCTATTGCCGATACCTTAATCGGGATACATTTCCACCACACGTTTGCCCACTTCACGGCTGTAACGTCTTCTGATTGTTGTTGATCGGCCAATCTGCCGTACATTGTATATAGTAAATAAAGTAGATGGATTAAGTGTGGTGAACCTCAAAAGTAATGACATGAAAGATAAATCGGTGTATATTGTGAGGGTGAAGATTCTGATGATTATTTCTATTTTTTGGTATGCAAACTTCCGGGGGAGGGGGGACAAACAAAAAATGAAAGTATGGAAACTTTTGGGTGACGGAGAAAGTATCTACTTGATGACCCATTTTGTCATTTTAGGCGTCCCTTACTTGATGACACATTACCTAAAATATCAAAAACACTTTTAAACAATCCCATTAAAATATCGCAATATTACAACAAATGTCATTACTTTATTACACTAAAAATTAACTTTATTACTCCCTCCGTTTTTTAATAAGTGTTCACTTTGACTTTTTAACTAATTTTAAAATAAGTGTCATTCTGAATTTTTTTCTTTAATGTTGACTATTTTACCCTTATTCATTTACCATATATATTGTTCCTAAATAAATTCCATAAATATTGTTTATACCAAAATTAATTTTATTTATGAATACTAACTACATTCTTTATCAAATAAAATTTTATATCAAAATTAGTTATAATTAATGAAGTGTAATATAGACCACAATTTATAATCTTAATTTGTTGAAAAAAAGTTAAAGTGACACTTATTAAAAAATGTAGAAGTATTATTTATAAAGTTGAAAAGTCTTTACTACCCTTTATCTTTCATATACTAATGAACAATTCATTCATTAAAAACAGTGCCCAATAATTTTGTGTCATGATTCATGAAGTAGGGTCGGAGGGAGTACAATATATCCCTATTTAAAAAAAAAAATTATAACTTGTATTAAGATTCATCCTTTTATGCTCAACCAAAAATATCTAGTCCTCTACTCCTATGATGAATGTGGTTCTTTCATAGATGATGCATCTATTTTTTTTTTTTTGCAAAACATGACATTACAAATGATGTTTTTGTTGGTGGAAATTAAAGAAATAACAAACTCACACTCATATCGTATAGAGTTCTTTTATGATGTCATTAATATGTAATTACATGAATTAAATGGTCAAAAATCAATTAGGTATATGGGATATCATAATATTTATCTACTAGGTCAAAATTGTCATTTGCAGAAACCTAAAATCGGGAAAACACGAAATCGGGTTTTCCAAGTTATGCGGCCTCATTCCTAGCCGGTTCCATGTGGTGCCATTCAAATTACGTCGTGCCCTGGCCTTTGTTCTATTAGATAAGGGTCAATTAGATTTTTTTTTTACAACATTGTATATTAAAAAAGTGAAAGAGAATTCCAAGACTAGTATCATTGCCACTAAATTACTTAAGTTTTAAGTGTCAAATAATATGTGACATATAACATACGTATTGAATTGAAACATATACATATTCTTCATTTAATGTTCCATTAATGCACAGTTTATGCAATTTGAGTAATTTATTGTAAATATTTATGTAAAAATACAAGATAAAACGAACATCCAAATCGAAGCCTATATATGTCCTTCACTCGGAAGTAAAAAAATATATCCAAATACACTTGCCGGCCAAAACTACATTCTTTTACAAGTAAAATTAAGAACAAGAAATGGGCGTAGGTCTAATATTTTCTTTATTGGTTCTTTTACCTTCAACCTTTATGTACACAAACACACGAGCGGACACTTTAAGTCCTCCAGCATCATCAAATAGTGCAAACAAAGATGTTTATATAGTTTATTTGTCGGAGAGACCACCCACACTAAGCCCTCAAACTTATTACATCAAACTTTTATATTCAATTCTTGGAAGGTATCTCTTGCTATCTCTTAGTTTTAATTCTATGAATAAATTTCAATATAAATTATTAGGCAAACTCGCCTATGAAACTTGTTTAGGGTATGAAACTGAATTCATACTAATACTATATTATGTATTCATTGACATATTTACTCTTATAAACTATATAATACCATATATATACCATTTTACACACACGAACTAGTTGAACTGTGTGGATAAATATTATGATATTAGTTTATAAGTGTAATAATATCAGTTCATGAACAATATTATATTAAAAATAACTATAAGTTTAATGATATTAGTTTCATATGATGAACAAGTTTCACCAACTAATTAAAATTATTAATTTATTAAAAATATCATGATGTACATTGCAGTGAGAAGGCGGCTAATGAATCTCTCGTATATTCGTATCAAGAATTTAATGCTTTTGCTGCTAAGTTGACGGTTGAACAAGTTAACCTCCTCAAGAGTAAGTTGTACTTTTCACCATACAATTAATCTATTTATTCAAAAAATTAATTAATTAATTAAATAATACACCAAATTAATAATTATTGGATTAATTAAGTCAAATTTGTTATTTTGCAGAACAACCTGGGGTTATGTCCGTGGAGAAAGATAAGAGCTATACGCCTGATGATCACATCAATTCTTGAAGTTTTGGCTAATTATTATTGGAGTACCCCTAATAAAGAATTGGTTTGAAATGTTACTTTATATATAACAAACATTCAATGGGAGTTTCTCCTTTTTTATTTATGTTGGAGTTTCTAATAAATTTACGATTTTTGTAAAATAGTCCCATGCTTAAATTACGTACAATATTAAAAAAAAAAAAAATTAATACAATTAGCAACTCATGATATAATTGAAAAAAATGTGATCGTGAATTTATATGGAATTAGCCAATGTGACACGAGTTTAAAAAAGACCATATATATTTAGTGTTAATAAAATGGTAAAATGGAATTAACATATGTCATTACAATTTACAATATGACTTAAGAATTGTCGAGTCACAATATTTGTATTTGAATCCCTAGGAGGGTCCATTGCGTATTTGATTGAAATCGTACACAATTTTCGAATTTAATTCAATTAATCAAATCCAATGATTTAATTAAAATAAAAAATACATTTAATATATATTTATTTAATTAAAATAAAAAATACAATTAATCAAATCCAATGATTTATTACATCAAAATTCTATCTTTAAAGTTCAATTTCTCCTCACAACTTAATTCGATCATTTTTTTCAAAAAGTTCTAAAAATTAGGAATTTTCAATTTAATCTCATAACTTATGGATTAATCCGATTTTGATTGAGTTAAAACAATCACTTTTTTTTTTCCGCAAATTGTCTTGAGATGGTTAAAAGTAATTGAGAGTTTCTGTTTCTCCCTTCTGTTACCATGATTAAGTAATTTTTAATGTGGGTAGTTCGATGTTAAGTTTGTTTGATCCCTTTTAATTGGAGAAAATGTATTTTAATTAATAATTAAGTATATAAATACACGGAAATTTGAATAAAAATGTCTATAGATTTGTAATTCTCGAGTATTCAATAACGAAAGAATAAAAAAAAATCTATCATTTATACAAACTATAAATTCATTTGACAGTACAAATAAATCTCAAAATATAAGCATTGTTGGACCAACTTTTTTTTATTATTATTATTATTGATATACAATCAAATATTTAAATGGAACATATCAATTAGTTTACAAGCTTAAATTTAGTCTTGGTTTTGCATGTTGCTATTCATAAAGAGCATTCTCTACGTACCATAAATATCATGAAAAATGGCTAGCTTTGCAATCGAATGAGTGATAATTAAATTAATGAATGATAATTTAGTACTCCCTCCGTCCCGGTATACGTTTTCCACTTCTTTTGGGTGTTTTGATTAAGAAATATGATAAAATAATAGATGTAGTACAAGTGATGTGATGGTGAGAGAAAAAAATAATAGATTAGTATGATAAAATAATAAGTGATGTGATTGAGAGAGATAAAATAATTTACCAAAAATGAAATGGGAAACTTATAGTGGAACATCCAAAAAAAGGAAAGTGAGAAACTTATAGTGGGACGGAGTGAGTAGTATTTATTAAAAATGAAATATTAAGTGTGTATCCAATGAAACTATCATTCATATATTTTAAAGTATAACAAACCGTTGTGGTTAATTGTAATTCAAAACTTAATTTCATTATAAGCTACTTTTTGTTTTATGAGTATACCTTTACTAGACAAAATCCCTGCCCCATTGGGCCACACTTAATTTGCCTTTTAAAAAATTTCTCCTTTTCGAATATTTTTTTTTCAAATTAGTGGCATCATTTTTTTTTCTTTTACTTGTTTCAAATTTGCACATTTTTTTGTGTCTCCCTTGTCCTTTGTTAAGCTTTGCCACACGAAACATATCCTTGACATATTCCTTGACATATACTCCCTCCGTTTTATAATAAGTGTTGTTTTAGCTCATTTCTCTTGTACACAAATAAGTGTTGTTTTAAATTTTTTACACTGTTTGTTCCCATTATGTCCTCCAATTTGAAAATTATTTTGAAACATAAACTTTGAAATAATTGAAAAAGATTGGATAAAGAATTTGAAAAGATTTGAAAAGAATTAATGTGATCAAAATTTTCATTTATTATTAAGGGTATACTTGTCAATACATACCCTTTCTTAATTTCAACAAATTTAATGAAAACAACATTTATTGTAGAACGGAGGGAGTATGATATATACCCGTACAAAGAAATTTTTAGAAGGACAAATACCTGTATACATCAATTAATGATTTCGTGCAACTGATTTTTTTTAAGCTTGGTTGTGTAAGTGTTTAAAGGTATCAACGAATAAATAAAAAAAATTATGTGTACTAGATATTTTTCTCGCGAATTACACAAAATATCTTAAACGTTAATTTTAAATATATATTTTTGAATAGAATAATTATTAACAATTGATTCAAGCAAATATCAAATTAAATCATTAAATCACAAATAATATCATTAAATTGAATAAGGTATAGACATAATGTATATATATATATTTTTTCTCACTCAATTGCTGCTGGATGCATCTATTTTTTTTTTTTTACATAATTAAATAATTATGATACTATAATTGAATAATGGATACACATAATTATTCGGAAGTCTCAGATCATCTTTTTTCCTTTGCCTGATCTGGAGGAGGATCTACGCTTGGTTTGGCAAGACTACGCAAGTTGACTACTCAAGAATGTCTCATCTCAATTCTCAAGTATCATAAGGAGATGATGGACAAAAAAAGGAACAAGAATGTCTCATCTCAATTCTCAAGTATCATAAGGAGATGATGGATAAAAAAAGGAACGAATTTGGATTAGTGTTTGACATGGAACAATTTAGAATATTTGACTTAGCAGAAGCGAAGTGAAAAGGGTAACAATTCAACAAAGACATGACTGCAGAGAAAGTTAAATTAGCAACGTTTATGTGGTTAAAGGCGTTCGATTTGTTACATTATTGTAATTGTTTTGAGGAT
Source organism: Galeopsis tetrahit (assembly GCA_963675135.1). Lineage (NCBI taxonomy): Eukaryota > Viridiplantae > Streptophyta > Magnoliopsida > Lamiales > Lamiaceae > Galeopsis > Galeopsis tetrahit. The sequence continues at coordinate 12,356,992 of OY776133.1, forward strand.
TGAACTAAAGAACCTGTATTGTGTTTGAGATAGAGTTTTGTAACTTTGTGTGTATTTTTCTAATTATTTGTAACTCTGATGATGTAACTATTTGGAGTATTTCTGATACCTATAAATATTTTTTTTTTTTCTAAAAAAAAAATTATTTTGAATTGCTAGATATGAATGATATTTTTGTGGGTGTAAATTAAAGAAAAGACGAAGACTTAAAAGAGATAACAAACTCACACTTATATCGTATAGGGTTCTTTTATAATATCATTAATATGCAATTACATGAACTAAATGGCTGATTCAATGAGGTATATGGGATACCTTTTTTTACCGGCCACCAACATCACACTCACTCTTATATGGCCCTAAAATTTTGACAACTTAGTATGCAAAATGATTTGTTTCCAAATGTTCTAGTAACTTCCAATTTCATTATTAGAAACTTGATGTGAAATTCTAAGTTGTGTTTTTCATGTTTCTTGATTTAGGGGTAAGTCATAATCTTGATCATCAGTGAGAAGGAGAAGATTAATGTGAGACAAGAACTTATATCTTTTTAATTAATTACAACATTGTACTAGCTCACCAAAGGTAAACTTGCTTGCCTTGCCTTGCAAGAGAAGAGAATGATAGTACAAACAATTCCTTTTGTGAGAACAATATATTTTTCCACTAGTTCAAAATTGTCCTCCGCAGGAACCTAAAATCTGAGAAAACACGAAATCGGCCTCGATCGGTTCCATGTGGTGCCATTCAAATTACTGCCATGTCCAAGATTGCCTCGATCGGCCTCCTCTTCTTCACCGCGCCTTCAACTCCGTCTTGATCACCTTTGCATAAATGAAAAACTTCAACTATGGTCACAATTGTTTAAGAAGTGAAGAGAATTTCAAGACTAGTATCATTATCACTAAATTATTTAAGTTTTAAGTGTTAAATAATACTCCCTCCGATTCAAAAAGTTTGTCGCATTTGGACTTTAAATTTGTTTCAAAAAGTTTGTCACTTTTTCTAATTTTACCAATGATCTACCTAAATTGCCCCTATTCTTTTGGAAATATATTAATTACGATTTTTTTTGGAAAGATCAAAGAAATGGTGGAAAAGAAAGGTCGAAAAATAAACGGAAAAAAGAGAAGAAAGGGGGAGAAAATAATGAGGGGTAAATTTGTCAAAAAAATATGTTCTTTAATTCTATACAAAATGAGAAATGCGACAAACTTTATGAAACGGAGGGAGTACATGACATATAACATACTTATGGAGTTGAAACATATACATATTCTTCATTTAATGTTCCATGAATGCACAATTTATGCAATTTGAGTCATTTATTGTTAATATTTATGTAAAAAATACAAGATAAAACGAATATCCAAATCGAAGCCTATATATGACCTTCACTCCGAAGTAAAAAAAATATCCAAATATACTTGCCGACCAAAACTACATTCTTTTTTAACTAATTAAGAATAAGAAATGGGCGTAGGTCTAATCTTTTCTTTATCGGTTCTTTTACCATTAACCTTTATGTACACAAACACACGAGCGTACACTTTAACTCCTCCAACATCATCTGATAGCGCAAACGAAGATGTTTACATAGTTTATTTGTCGGAGAGACCACCCACAATAAGCCCTCAAACTTATTACATCAAACTTTTATATTCAATTCTTGGAAGGTATCTCTCGCTGTCTCTTATTTTTAATTCTATGAATAAATTTCAATATAAATTACTCCAGACAAACTCGCCTATGAAACTTGTTCGGGTATGAAACTGAATTCATACTAATTAATACCATATTATGCATTCATTGACAAATTTAGGACTCTTATAAACTATATAATACCATATAACATTTTACACACACGAACCAGTTGAACTGTGTAGATAAATATTATAATATTAGTTTATAAGTGTAATAATATTAGTTCATGAGCAATATTGTATTAAAAATAACTACTATAAGTTTAATTAATGATATCAGTTTCATATGGTGAAAAGTTTTACTAACCGGTTCAAATGCTTAATTTATTAAAAATATTATGGTGTAAATTGCAGTGAGAAGGCAGCTAACGAATCCCTCGTATTTTCGTATCAAGAATTCAATGGATTTGCTGCTAAGTTGACGGTTGAACAAGTTAACCTCCTCAAGAGTAAGTTGTATTTTTCACCATACAATTAATCTATTTATCCAAATAATTAATTAAATAATACACCAAATTAATAATTATTGGATTAATTAAGTCAAATTTGTTATTTTGCAGAACAACCTGAGGTTATGTCCGTGGAGAAAGATAAGATCTATACGCCTAATGATCATATCAATTCTTGAAGTTTTGGCTAAGCTCCTAATCAATCATTATTGGAGTATCCCCTAATAAAGAATTGATTTTAAATGTTACTTATATACTAACATTCAATGGGAGTTTCTCCTTCCTTATTTATGTTGGAGTTTCTAATATAAATTTACGATTTTTTTTTTTAAAATAGTCCCATGATAAAATTACGTACAATAATAGTACGATTAACAACTCAGGATATAATTGAAAAAATGTGACCGTGAATTTATATGGAATTAGCCAATGTGCCACGAATTTAAAAGAAAACATATATATAGAATTAAAATGATAAATATCGAATTAACATATGTGATATGTCATTACAATTTACAATATGACTTAAGAATTGTCGAGCCACAATATTTGCATTTGAATCCCTATGATAGGAGGGTCCATTGCGTATTTGATTGAAATCGTACACAATTTTCGAATTTAATTCAATAAATCAATTTCAATGATTTAATAAAAAAAAATACATTTAATATATATTTGTTTCACACGTACAACACCTCTCTCGCCGAAATTTTTCTTAAATCATTTACTGGAATTAATAAATGAAGGATCAAATGGTGTAGCACTTTAGTATGAAGGGAAGAGTTTGATGAGAAGATTTTGAATCAGATTCAAATTTATACTTAAGTCATTTAGAACAATAATTATAGTATTACATCAAAGTTCCCAAGCTACGTAACTATAACAAAAATACATATATACTTCCTCCGTCTCATACTTGAAGACACATTTTACCATTTTGGGCGTCTCCTTACTTGAAGGCACATTACCTAAAATAGAAAAAACACTTTTAAACACTTCCCTTAAAACATCACAATATTACAACAAATGTAACTACTTTATTACACTAAAAATAATTTTATTACTATTTATAAAATTGAAAAGTCTTTACTACTCCCAATTTATCTTACACAATATTAATAAACAATTCATTCATTAAAATCAATGTCCAATTGGTTTGAGCCTTCAAGGACGGAGGGAGTATTAATTAATTATTTTAAAATTACCTTTTCTAGATTCTAATATATAGTATATGAAAAAAGTATTTTTTTTTTCCTTTTAAATTCAAATTTTAACAAATATATATTTAAAATATTGATATATAATATATAAGGATTTTTTTTAAAAGACGCTCTCATACATGAGACAACAATTTAAAAAAAAAAAAATCATTTAGCATCTCGTTCATGAAAAATCTCTTATAATCGAAACATTCACACCCACCGAGTCTAAGGAGAGTGTATTCAATTGAGATTCTATTAGATTTTTTTTACTTTAAAAAGTACGTGGATTTATAAAATCTATAAAGTGTATGCAGAGTTTGACTGACTTTTTTTTATTGATTTATATGAATTTTCATAGACTTGATGAGATTGTGAAATATATTTTTTTTATTGATTTACATAGATTTTCATAAATTCCGATATTGATGCGAAAAGTTTTTTTTAATGTGAAGTATTTTTTTTTAATTAATATTATATACAGTATATATTATATATAAAATATTTTACCAATAAAAAATATATATATAAAAAGTATTTTATCAATAATATATATATATATATATTATATAAAGTTTATATATTAATTCGGGGTGGGGTGGGCATAAGACCCCGACCCGACCCATACTCAATACGGGGCGAATCTGACCCGACCCAAAGCTCGCGGGTGGGGTGGGTACCCAAGGGTCGGGTCAATATTGCTATTCCTACTTTTAATCTTTCGTTTTCAGAGTTTTATGAGAGAATCCGTTGAAATATCTGGTTTTTAGAAGAGATTTTGGATAGTGCAATTTATTTATATTTTTGGAAGAGAATCCAATAAAATCCATAGAGTGTTAAAATCCATATATTGTTGAATACCTAAAGATTTTTAAAGACTTTTTAAAATCCGTATTGAATATCTCAAAATTTTTAAAGACTTTTGAAAATCTGAATTTAATACTCCCAAACATTAAAAGTCCAAAAAAATCATACAGAATCCACAACCAATACAACCCATAAAAAACTTGCTTCTACGTACATGTCTTCTTGCACTGGCATTTGTTTTAACGGGAGGTACAGTACTACGTAAATAGTGTATCTTTTATATATGACTGCTATCGACTTAGGCCTAGTTTGGTTTGCTTGATTAGGTTGGATTAGACTTGATTGACTTTTTATTTCTAACGAATCAAACGTTTGGTTTGATTGATTGTGGCCCGGGATTAATGCAAGGCCCGCTAATTTTGTACTATTTATCATGCATTTGTAGGACTAATAATTCTAAGGGAGGAGTGAGTTAATTTATCCCATGTTTTCTTGTCCATCAATCCAAATTAGCCCTTATAGTATGAAGATCAAACAATGCAAAAATGTGTCTTTGAAGAGATTGAAGGACAATTGCATCGAATCTTGCAATAAGTGTAGACGTATTGTTGATTATGTTTGTAGGTATTATATACATCTTGTACACCGTACATTACGAGGTGCACGTAATACTTTGTCTTAGTCTATATTGCTTTGAAACAAGTACAAATTACTAGCTAGAACGAATTTAATTTTATATTCAAATAACACGTACACCACATTATAAATTATTAAGTGAAAATAATTTCAAGACTTATATCATTACCATTAAATTATTAATATCTCATGTATAAATTTGATATAACATACCAATTAAGTTGAAGCAATATTCTTCATTTAATGTTGGATCTACAACTTATATATACACTAGGTAAAGTCTAGTATGCACTCGAGTGCATGTTGTGCACCCTAGTCTAAAGAAAAGTGTATGTTATTAAATTGAAAAGTACAACACAATATTACTAAAAAGTGTAAGTCACTATGACTAAAAATATTATTATACAGTTTAATAATTAAAAAGTGCAACACCATTTACCAAAAAGTGTAAGTCAGTAAAACTGAAAAGTGCCACATGGATTAGGGTGCACAACATGCACTCGAGTCCATAGCAGACCAACCCATACACTAGATAGGATTCACCTCAAAAATTGAGGTGTTAATCCAGATATTTATTGATTAAAATTTTTTTTATTAATGAGAATATATACTCCTATTTGTCATTGTACAATTATTGATTTAACTCTTGATATGAAGGAATGAAAAATTGGTGTTGTGTAAAATTACCTAAATTATTATTATTATTTTTAATTTTTGTTGTTGCGATGATTTGTTATTATTACTATTTATTATTTAAAAATTATTATTATTATTAAATATTATAGTATTATATATTAATATATATTATTATTAATATATAAAAATATTATTGTTGAGTGTTTAAATTACTACTATCAAATAATAAATATTTTTTTAATTTAACGGTATGTATTATTAATATTTTTATAACTATTATTGTATATTAATGTATATTTAATTTTTTAATTTATTATTTTTATTATTGATTTTAATTTTTTTATTATGAATAATAAATTATTATTTATTTAATAGTTATAATGTTAAATATTATTTTAATAATTATTGAAAGTGAAAAATAATAGTATGTGAAAATGAAAAAAAATAATAGGAGTAATATTTTATATAATAATAATAATAATAATAAAATTCATTCCTTACATCATGGAATATACAATAGTATGGGGTAGGGAAGGAATGATTATTCCTTAATTTTTGTTAATGACCGTTCCAAATGGAATGTTCATTCCTAATAAATAAATAGTATTTGGAATGAATTAAGGAAGGGGCATTTGTTATAAGAGTCATTTCACCTATAGAAACTACAAATAAAAACAAACATTTTGAAAGTTAGAAAAAAGAACAAATTGGTGTACAGATGTACAATTCTACCATTTCTTTATAATTAATTACATCCGAAAATTCCATATTCAATTAATATAATTTATATTATTCAAATTAAGATTTCATAAAATCACAAATCATCGTAAATCACGGTAATAACTACACTCTCAAAATTCAAAAATTTCCTAAAAATGAGATGGAGTATTGGAGAAGCTAAATTACATAAATTTTGGAAGGTAGAAACTTGGAGTTTTCTGCACATTTTTAAATTTGATTATGCAAAATCCACGAGTGTATATTTAATCATGGTGTTATACCCTAAAAATATCTAATATAATTTGATATTAAAAAAAAATGTTGCATCAACAAAATTGTTCGACATAATTTATATTTGTTTATAATTTATATATATATAAAGAGTTTTTTAGATAAAATCTACTTATAATAATATATAAACATACCATGAGTCTTATTAAATTAGGAATAACTTCTCCATTAAATTAGGAATAAATGATTTTCATATTAATGTTAATTGTAACTTCTCCATTAAATTAAAAATAACTATCAATAAGTATTAATTTTAAATTAAAATGACTGCATGTTATTAAAAAAAACGGTTTAAGCACAAGAATCAATAAAATAAAATAACTAAAACGATTTACTCATTTTAATATGTGCTGCATATATGCAAAATTCACGAATTTTATCTTTATTTATAATTAATATAATCATAGTATTATTACATAATAATGGTGTTATCACCTAAAAAAAAAATATATATATAATACGGAGTACAATATAAGAAAACTAAATGTTATGCAACAACAAAATTGTCCCACATAATTTATATATATAAAAAGAGTTTTTAGATAAAATCTACTTATAATATTATTCTATTAAACTAATTAATTTATTATTTATTGATTAAAAGAATATAGGCTTGGTGATATGCTAAATAGAAAATGCACATTTCGATATATGGAACATATATGCAAATAACATGATTTTATCTTTACAAAACAAATTAATATAATCATAGTATTATTAAATAATCATGGTGTTATCCGTCCTAAAAATATATAATATAAAATAATATAAGAAAATTAAAATATTAGGCATCAACATAAATGTTCGATAAAATTGATCTATATTTATAATTACTCTTAATATTAAACTTTTAACTAAATCGAAATATAAACATTGATGGGTCTTATATTGATGTTAATTATTAAAAAAAATAAAGAGGTTAAAATTAAAATATAAAAATATATAATGTAATATATAAGAAAAGTAAATATTTGAATTAAATTATGGATATCATTGAAAGCATATACTAATATATTACATATAATTGTTAATATTTGTTAAAATATTATTATAACATGGATACCATTTCATTGGAAGTAGATAATATTCTGCATATGCGCATTTTGCGTCAGAATAAATGCGAAAATAATATTAATTGATTGCATATGTGCATAGGATTAATTAGATGTGGGAAACAAAGTTACATCTGTAAATGTATATTAATAAAATAATATAATGGTTGTCTTGGTTTTGATTGGAGGGGGATAAGTGTATAAATACGAAACCAAAAAAAATTGATAAAAAATATTACAGATGAACAATACTACAAGATAAACACCTCAAATATATAATAAGAATACAAATGAATAAAAAAAAAATTATGCCAAACCAATAGAACTGGAAAATATAATAATATTGAATAGTGATTCAAACAATTCTACTGTTCCTAATCACCACATAACATATGATTACCACCTAGATAGTGGCTTGGTACAGAAACCAAAAATCCATATCTAAATCAATAAATTTCAAAATGAATAAGCAACAATAAAAAAAGTGAAAAACATTCTACTGGACAACATTAGTTTTATCAGTTCCAAAAACACATGAACATGTCAAGGAATCATGCCTGCCCTTTTTAACACACCTCTTACAACTGGTAGGTTTTACTTTGCGAAATTCTCCATAGGACGTCATCCTCTCCTGCTTAGGTCTTCTGGGTGGGTTCTGCAGAATTGAAGAATGGTTGTCGATTGTTGAACTGGGAATAACTTCATTTTTTCCTCATATTGGAACTTCATAATCACAAAATATTCCATTTTTCGATTGTGATTTGATTCGCGAAAATATATGGAACAATCGATTAGTAAACCCTAATATGCAGGCTTGTATAAGAAATATATGGATTAAAATATGTCATATGCAAGAAAACGATGAATGAGAATGATAAAATCTTGAATTCTGGAAAAAAACGAAAGACCGAAGAAACTCGAAGAAACTGAAATGGTTCTGCAAAATTTTCTTATTTTTGAAAAGCAATGAAAAATCAATTCTAAATTGGGATACAAAAGGTAATTAATCAATTAAGAAAAATTTGATAGTGATTGAGTAATTTGTAGTTTATAAGGGGAATGAGAATTTAATTTCAATTTGAATAACAAATGCATGAAAAATGGAATTTCAATTTCAAATTTATTATATTAATCAATTAATATTAGTTTTTAAGACCAAGGGTATAATTGAATATTAATACATCAATTTGACCTTAATAGAAATATTTTAATTTGTTTCTTTTATTTGAAAATGAATGTATAGGATTGTCCTTACTAATAATTAAACTCATTAAGGAATGATCATTCCATTCCTAATTCATTCTTACGTACCAATCATGCCGTTAAATTCTACTCCAAAACATATTAGAGGGAGTATTAATTAGTGGTCGTTTAATTAATATACTTTGAAACATTCTTCATTTAATATTTTAATGTTCCAAAGAACAAGTTTTGCAATTTAACAATGTTCATGTGAGCCACCTTCAATTCGCGGACGATACAGTCATTTTGGGTAAAGCATCGGTGGAGAACGCTAAGACTATAAAAGGAGTGTTAAGACTGTTCGAAATAGCTTCAGGGCTGAAAGTGAACTACTCAAAAAGCTCAATCCATGGAATCGGAATTAGTACCGAAACCCTCACGTCGCTCGCTGGGATCATAGGTTGTGTTCCTGGGCCTATTCCGTTCAACTATCTAGGCCTTCCGATCGGATCAAATTATAGAAGAAAAGAAACTTGGAAACCGATGATCGATAGGTTTAAAAGTAGACTTTCGGGTTGGGCCAGAAGAAATTTATCGATGGGAGGAAGAATCATACTAATTAAATCAGTTCTCACAGCCATGCCGCTGTATTTTCTCTCGTTCTTCAGAGCTCCATCGAGCGTCTTACATACTATCAAACGGCTGCAAAGAAATTTTCTGTGGGGTGGAAACGAAAACAACAGGAAGATTGCTTGGGTCAGATGGGAGTGTGTTTGCAAGAGTAAATCCAAAGGAGGCTTGGGGGTGAGAGATATCGATGCGTTCAATAAAGCCCTATTGTGCAAATGGTTATGGAGGTGGACCAAAGAACACAACTCTCTGTGGATGCGTATCCTCACGTCCAGATACAATCATGACGGGAACATCGGGCGCAGTCGGTCAAACATGTCAAAAACCTCCCTGTGGTGGAGAGATATGAAAAACCTAATGGAGGGGCCTGTGGGTGAAATATTTTACAATAAATTAAGCTTCAAGCTAGGAGATGGGGATCTTGTTCGTTTTTGGGAGGATCCGTGGATAGATGGAAGGGTCATTTTAAAAGACAAATACAGAAGTCTATACAACATATCAACAAATAAGGGCGGCAGGGTTTAGGAATTCTTTTTAGACGACGGGTATACGTGGATATTTAGATGGTCTAATATATTCAATGCTAATGATATTGTGGCTTTTGTCTCTTTATGGTCGAATATTTGCAGGTTCAAGATCACAAGGACGAAGAAGGACAGGTTGATCTGGAAGGAATCAAAGACAGGTGATTTCAATACCAAAAGCATGTACGAAATACTGACCGACAACGCGGATATGGGCGGTACGCAGACTACACAATGGCCAAAAATATGGTGGAAGTGCATCCCAATTAAAGTTTCGGCGCTGGTATGGAAAGTGTTACACGGAAGAGTGGCGACATCGGATAATTTACTGAAAAGGGGCATCAATCCGATCGAGTTCAATAGCATCTGCTCTAGATGCTGCGCCGCGACGGAAACGATAAATCATGCCTTCATAACATGCCCCATGGCCTTAACCGTCTGGTCCCTGGTTCATTGCTGGCTGGACAGCAACATAGAGTACTCAAATACAGTGAGTAATCACTTGGAAGAGTTCTGTGGGAAAGGAACTAACACCTTCAAGCGGAAAATCCTAGGCCTCGTTTGGCAATGCACGATATGGAAGCTTTGGAAAGCTCGGAATGACGGTATTTTTAACGAGAAGAGAATACAACCGGACGAGATTGCGGAAAGCATTAAATACAACACTTGGAAATGGTTGAGAGCTCATAAGTTCTCAACGTCTTCTTTTTACGATTGGGATATAGACCCATGGTCATGTTTTTCAAAGTAACGCGGGAGTATTTGCAAGTATAGGAGAAACAAATGTGTAAAACGGGTGTTTTGAGTAACCCAGATACTCAAATTAAGGAATAAAGCATCATATTTACTTTTCAAAAAAAAAAATATTAGAGGGAGTATTAATTAGTGGTCGTTTAATTAATATACTTTGAAACATTCTTCATTTAATATTTTAATGTTCCAAAGAACAAGTTTTGCAATTTAATTACATAATTTATTATAAATGTTGGTGTAATAACGGATATGAACTACAACGTGTAATTAATTAATTATGCCCTTCACCCCAAATTATAAATATTCAAATTAAACTTGTTAAAATTACATTCATTTCATAATCACAATTAAAAAAAAGTATGGAATTAGTCGTCCTAATTATCTCTTTATTGGTTGTTTTACCATCAACCTACTCTGAAACAAACACACAATTTACAGATACTTTAAATATTCCTCCAATTTCTGCATCATCTTTTGATTCATTACAACAACAAGTCTACATAGTTTATTTGTCAACAACAACACCAACAGACCTGGGCCTTCAAGATTATTGCATCAAAATTCTGTCTTCAGTTCTTGGAAGGTCTCTTTCATTGATCTCTAATTATTTTTAATGTTTTAATTAGTTAAATAATTAATTCTAATTTCTGATCATATTATTTATTTAATGTGAAAAATAATGAAGTGAGGATGCAGCTAAAACAGCTTTACTCTACACATATGTCAATATCTTTGGTTTTTCTGCTAAGTTAACCACCGAACAAGTCAAACTTCTCGAGAGTAAGCATTAGTATTATTTATTTTTGAACCCCTCACATTTTTATTACTATTTAATTATCCAAATTAAATAATTATTTTTTTACAGAACGACCTGAAGTTACATCTGTGCAGAGAGATATAGAGGTTCAAGATGATGCATTTACGGGAACCAATTTTGCCCCTCAAGAATCAGGATTATAGATTATATATATAATGATCCTCAAGTTTTATATTATCTAATTAAATTGTAAAGAATTCTAATAATTAAGATTACCCTTTAATTAATGTTTCTATCAAGTATTAGTTTATACTTCATCATTTAACTTATACATAATCCGCAGTTTTATTATAAATGTTATGATTAAATATTTAGCAAAGCTGCATAATTCATTTGCAAATTATAAGAAGAAAATATATATATAAATAATGGGAGTAGCCTAATTCTCTTTTTGTTGGTTGTTTTACCATTAACATTTAAATCAGAGCGACAAAGTGGGATAGCTCAAGTGGTTAGAGCACCACTACTTTGATCCTGGGTTCGAGTCATGGGGAGGGGGAAAAGAGATGAGTATTTAATGTAAACATTATCACCGATCCAATTAAATGTCAAGATGGGATAAATCTACTTCGATACAATGAAATATGTTATAGGATAAAATTGGATAGAGCATATCGAATGCACTGCTCAAAATTAATAGATACTACTCATTTAGCTTTTAATTAAATACGGTGTATTAATTACTCATTAGAAATTATTGTGTTGTATTAAGTTTATTAAATACGGTGTATTAATTACTCATTAGAAATTATTGTGTTGTATTAAGTTTAAGATCGTTTTCAAGAAATACAATTAATGTTAATTAGCATATTAAAGTTTTATTTTAACACACATCTTATATTTTAGTTATTATTTTTATCTTTTAATTTATTTTAAAAATATTAATTATAATATTATATATATATATATATATATATAATATAAAAAAGTAGGCCCTAAAAAATTCGGGGCCAGGGCGGTTGCCCCTCAAGGCCCCCACTGATTTAAATGTATTCTTGTGTTAGAAAGACCAAGGGAGCTTGCCTCTGAACTGAAGCTTATTACATCAAAATTCTATCTTTAAAATTCAATTTCTCCTGACAACTTAATTCGATCATTTTTTCAAAAAAGGTTCTAAAAATTTGGAATTTTCAATTTAATCTCATAATTTATGGATTAATCTGAATTTGATTGAGTTAAAAATAATCACTTTTTTTTTCCGTAAATTGTCTTGAAATGGTTAAAAGTAATTGAGAGTTTCTGTTTCACCCTTCTGTTACCATGATTAAGTAATTTATAATGTGGGTAGTTCGATGTTAAGTTTTTTTTTTTTTTTTGAAACGGGACATAAGCAATATATTAAGTCAGCAGATCAGCTGTAAAAACGTTCATACAACTTGATGGAATAATAGAAGAGAAAAAAACAGAGTCTAATTTCTTAGCATAGTTCGCCATCTCATGAGCGACCCCATTTCCTTCGCGATATGTCCAGCTGAATTTAACTTCTGGCCTTCCCTTAATAGTGTGTCCAATATCATCAATCAATTCACCAAATCTGGATATGTCCGGGGGACGGCCCAATAGAGCTGAGTGGCAAATCTTTGAATCAGTTTCAAGAACAAAGTGTTCCAGGTCAGTTTGGATTGCAAGTTGGGCACCTTTGAGAATAGTCAATGCTTCTGCCTCCTCCACACTTGCAACATAACCCAGCTTTTCAGCAAAACACCAAATCGCACCTCCTTCAGAATCGCGAGCCACTCCCTCCACAAACGAGCAATCAATATTTATTTTTATAGTTCCCGGTTCAGGGGCTACCCACCTTTTTGAGCTTCTCAACACCGTTTTGATTTTTAGCTCCCTTCTTGCAGCTGCTCGATCGAATTCTTGCACCAGACTCCGCGCAGATTCGCATAGAAAGTGGGGATCAAGTAATTTTTCCTCAAAATAGAATTTATTACGTGCAAACCAGATTTTCCATAGCAGGGATAAAAAGAGGGTAACATTAGGCTGACCCACCATCTTCGCTGCTTCCAACATCCAGACATAAAGGTCGGAGTTTTGATTCGTCGGCATCCTAAGGCCTGAAACAGCCCACACTTCTGTCGCTTTGTTGCAATCCCTTAAGGCATGTTCCATAGTTTCAACCTCGGTTCCACATCTCCGGCAAATTGGATCCACATCAACAAATCGACCAATTAAGTTCGTACACACCGGGAGAACATCATGGAGGCACATCCAGAGAAAAATTTTAATCTTTGGGATCACCTTGCAATTCCAAACCCAGTTCCAGTTTTTATCCATCGCAGAAGAGGTGGCATTTGGATTTTCATGTGAATCCTCCATCCATTGTTTATACCCCGATCTCACCGAGTATATCCCATTCTTGGTGTGTCTCCAGGTCATACGGTCTGGCTCATTCAATCTTCGGAGTGGAATAGAGCAAATTCTTTCCGCAGCCTGTTCATCAAATAAGGTGGAGATGATATCAACATCCCACCTGATGTGGTCTTCTCGGAACAGGGCCTTTACGCAAATATCAGATTCCATAATCCCCAAGGAGTTCACCGCGTAAGGATTACCACCGTCATCAATCCACAGGTCCCTCCATACCTTAATAGAGCAACCATCCCCCACCCTCCACACCAGGCCTAATTCAAGAACCCTTCGCCCTTCCAAAATGCTCCTCCAGACATAGCTCGGGTTGAACCCCTCCTTGGCTAGACAGTAGGAACCGCGATTGTAGTACCTAGCCTTCAGAGATCTAGCAAGGAGGCTCTCGGGATTTTGGATCAATCGCCACCCTTGTTTAGCCAACATAGCCTTGTTGAAGGCCCATAGGTTTCGAAGGCCGACTCCACCCACCTTCTTGATCTTGCACAGCCGCGCCCATGATATCCAGTGCACTCTCCGTTCCTCTCCCTGTTGACCCCACCAAAACCTACTCATAGCCCCCTCAATTATATCCACAACACCTCTTGGTATTTGGAACACACTCATAAGGTAGGTGGGGATCGATTGGGCCACAGACTTCAAGAGGGTAAGCTTTCCAGCCTGGGATAGCATACGGCTTTTCCAGTCCTTCAACTTCTTCTCTATTCTATGAACTAGGGTCTGGAACACATCACTTTTAGCACGACCCATTCTCGTTGGGATTCCAAGGTAGACTTCATGCCTATCAACTTTATTAACTCCCAGCAGCACAGACAGGGAATTACCTTTCTCAACCGAGACTCCACCGCTAAAGCAGATGTCCGATTTGGACAAGTTGATACACTGCCCTGATGCGCCTTCGTAGGTTTCGAGAACACTTTTCAGATTCAAGATTTCTCTTTCATTTGCTCTTCCAAAGATAAGACTATCGTCGGCGAACAAGAGGTGCGATATTGGAGGAGATTTCCTACAGATTTGGGCACCATGGAGGGAGCCCTCTACCACCTTCTTCCGAAGTAAACCTGAGAGAGCTTCAGTGCAAAGTAAGAACAAATATGGTGAGAGGGGGTCACCTTGACGGAGCCCCCTCGATGGGAAAAACGTAGAAGAAGGGGAACCATTAATGAGGACAGCAAAGGACACGGTTCTAACACAAGCCATAATAACCTCTACCAATCTACAAGGGAAGCCAATTTTAATCAACACATTTTCAAGGAAATCCCACTCCACCCGATCATAAGCTTTACTCATGTCTAGCTTAAATGCAAAAGAACCCCCTTTCCTAGCTTTGTTCGTCTTTTGATAGTGAAAAATCTCATAGGCAAGGATGGCGTTATCCGTGATAAGCCTTCCGGGGACAAAAGCAGATTGGCACGGGTCAATGATTGAGTGGAGGAGGGGTTTTAGTCGATTGGCTATGGCTTTGGTGATGATTTTGAGTGTGACATTGCAAAGGCTAATGGGCCTAAAATCTGCTGGAGTTTTGGGACGTTTCTTTTTGGGAATGAGGGCAATGAAGGTGTGGTTTAGGGGAAACGGGCTGCTACCTCTGTTTAACACATCCAAGGATGCATTAACAACATCAAAACTAACCACAGACCAAAACTTTTGATAAAATAAAGCACACATACCGTCCGGGCCCGGAGACTTTGTGGGAAACATTTGAAATAAAGCCGTCGTTACCTCTTCCTTAGTGAATTCTTGTGAAAGAGTCACCTCCATTTCGCTTGTTACCTTGCATTCCACAGCTCCCACTGCCTCTCCCATATCAAGCCTCTCCTTCCCTGTGAATAGTGCCATGAAGTACCCTCGAAAAATTCTTTCAACGTCCTCATCCTCCGTCCAACGGTTTCCCATCTCATCAGTGATCCCATCAATTCTGTTTCTCTTCTTCCTACCACTTGCAATCTGATGGAAGAATTTAGTGTTTCTGTCCCCATCTCTCATCCAGCAGACTCTGGATCGTTGATGCCAAAAAATTTCTTCCTTCCTAAGAAGAGCAGCAATACAGTTCTCCAGGGTTCTTGCTTGTTGTAAGTTATCCGGGGTTGGGGTATCAGATTGCAGCCGATTCAGGTCGTTAGTGAGTTTCTCAATTTTCCGAGGAATATCCCGCAAAACCTTCGAGTCCCAGGCATCTAACGTTTGGCTGCATGATTCAAGTTGGCGCGTCAGTTGCTCCACCGATCTCTCCCCAGTTCTTTGCCAAGCTCCCCTAATCATTTTGTGGCACTGTTCCTCCTGGAGCCATCTTTCCTCAAAACGGAACAGTTTGACCTTCTTACTCTTTCTTTTCCCTTTCTCCGGTGGGGACCAATGTGCAAGGATGGGGGAGTGATCTGATAGAATTCTGGGTAGGTTCTCCACGAAGCAGTGTGGGAACATTACTTTCCATTGGGAGTTTGCAACCCCTCTGTCCAGGCGTTCCTGGATATTTCGAGCTCCTTGTTGATTGTTTGTCCATGTGAAAGCATTGCCCACATAGCCCAAATCCATCAGTCCATTTCGATCCAAACAGTCTCTAAAATCCGCCTAACGAGGCTCCCTTTGTGTCAATCCGCCTCTCTTTTCAGAATGATAAAGAATCTCGTTGAAGTCTCCAAGGCATAACCACGGTTTGTCATTGCCCCTTGCCAGATAGTCCATCATCTTCCAAGTTTTCCATTTCTCCGTCCCCTCTGGCCATCCATAGATACCCATAAAGCGCCATTGATTTCCCAGACCATTATAGTTCACAGTTGCATCTATATGGTTATGAGAGTAAGTTACAACCTCAATCCCAGCTTCTTTATTCCACAGAACAACTAAACCGCCCCTTCTACCTCCACCCTCCATCATACAGTCAATCCCAAAGCAGTACTCAAAGTTCAATTTCCTACGGACACTCTCAAGTTCCCTCACAAGGAGCTTTGTTTCAGACAAAAAAATAAAATCGGGACACTTTAAACGAATTACTCGTTTTAGAACTGGGATCTTCCGGGGGTTCCCAAGCCCCCGGCAGTTCCATCCAAGGCAACTCATGGCTCCCGGCGGCAGTGCCCCTTGGCACTCACCGCCGATTTCAACTCACTTATGACTTCTAGTTCATTTTCCCCTTTCGTGTCCCTCATCCCTTTGAGGGCTGGAGCATCGTCATCCATTTCCATGTCAGTTGCACTTTCAGTACTGAGTCTTTTGCCATTTCCAAGCTTTTCCTGAGCCAAAGTTTCTGCTCTGTTTCTAGCATCTCTTTTCCAGGTTGTTTTTCGGGGGTTTTTCTGCTGTGGGTTTGGGGATAGGCTAGGTGTAGAGAGGTCGTGTGTTTTGGGTGGGATTTTGATGGTGGGTTGCTGGTTTGGATTTTTGCTTGGGGAGGGCATGGAGACTTGTGTTGGTGAGGTGAGGTTGGTTGAATTTGACACTGCGATAACATCATCGAAAGAGGTCGTAATTTCGGTAATGTCATCCACATGTCCGTCTGTTTGGATCGAAGGGTTCTCAAGAAGGTTTGCTTTGAAGTTAGCGAAAACTGTGGAGATTGGTTTGCTTTGGAGGTGTTCGGTGGTATGGTGTGTGTTAGATGGTTTCAGGTTTATGGATGGGTTTGGTGATTTGTGAATATGTTCAGGAGGTTTTGGTGGGGAAAAGGGGATTGATGGTGGGTTTGGATCTGGGTGGTAGGTTCTCTGTTTTCAGGAGCACTCATATTAAGCTTCCTAAACACCTTGGTAGATGTTCCACCAATTCGAGGATTTGGAGTGGTATGTGCTGCTGTTGGGGGATCGATGGTGATTATGGTTTTGCACTCTATTTTTACTCCTTGAATGCGTTTCAAGGGGGATGCCTTGAGGACTGGGCCAAACTCCATCTCCGACGGGATTGGACACTCGTTCCTATCATACTCCTCGCAGAACCCGAAGTTGTGACCAAAACGCCCGCAACAAAAACAATAGATGGGCAATGCTTCATATTTTATAGGGAGCCAAATATCTTCACCGTCTACCCGTATTTTCAGCCCCTTGTTGATCGGAATCGAGATATCGATCTCCACCTTAAAGCGGATGTGGCTCCCCACATTGTCTACATCCGGGACCTCATAGCACTCCAGCTTTCCGATTCGGCCTGCAATGGAGATTAGGGCTTCCTCCGAGTGGAGCACCGGTGGAAGGTCATAAACCCTAATCCGATGTTAAGTTTGTTTGATCCCTTTTAATTGGAGAAAAATGTTTTTTAATTAATAATTAAGTATATAAATGCACGGAAATTTGAATAATAATGTATATAGATTTGTAATTCTCGAGTATTCAATAACGAAAGAATAAAAAAAAAATCTACTACTATCATTTATACAAACTACAAATTCATTTGACAGTACAAATAAATCTCAAAATATATATAAGCTTTGTTGGACCAACTTTTTTTTTTTTTTTAAAAAATTTATTATTATTGATATACAATCAAATATTTATATTTCAATTCTCAAACGTAAAAAAAGTCTTGACGGCATATATATATAACTAGGAAAATGGTCGAAACTGAAAGAAATGGAACATATCAATTAGTTGATAAGCTCATAAATTAATTCTTGATTTTGCCTGTTGCTATTGATAAAGAACATTTTCTACCATGAATATGAAAAATGACTTTGCAGTGAATGAGTGATAAATTAATGAATAATAATTTAGTAGTGTTTATTAAAAATGAAGTATTCAAGTGTGTATCCAATGACACAATAAATATGGGGGATTGGTGGGAGATAGATAGGTGTAGGAGGGAGGGGAGAAAGAAAGGTGGATTAAATTGGTTGAGAGAATATAGTAAAGATCTATGAAAGGGGGAGGGACGGAGGCTGATGACGGTTGGGTTTGGAAATGAGATTGGAGAAGGGAGTTAAATTAAACTAACGAGATACTTCTTCCCTTGCTCAAGTGGAGCTCTGAATGTTGCCTTGATTCGTATTTTGCACATTTTTTAGCACAACAATAACAATCTCCACAAACGTATGGGTTCGTTATAGTTGAGTAAGTATACGACCTAGTAGTTATCGTCCAAGGACCTAGTTGAAAGAATGTGGAGCCCCAAAACTATAAGTCAAAATGGTGTTATAGAAGCTAAATGTGAGGATAAAGCAAATACCAATAAGAAAAATAAACACCAACTAAACAAGTAAAACTAACTCTCGATATGAAAGTGCAAATGAAAGAATTGCTTCGGGTGTCTTCCTTATGTGGGATCACTAATGAATTAACGAACTAATCACAATAATTAAACCTAATGTCTTGAATTATGCTAAAAACTATCACATATATGTATAAACCCCCTCGAAAGGCATAGGTGAATACGTGCATTAATTAGCAATTATACGATCTAATCAAATGCCATAAGCGCGCTCCTAAGATAGTGATTCGTAAACACTTTCAACACAGTTACTAATGTTTACGACTCGCCCTCTCACTAATCTCCTAGACGACCTTTATTCGATTAATGTCTAATGTTGTCGATCTAAACAATCAACCCTCTCTCAGTTAAGCTAATTACTATTTAACTTCAATTAATTAATCAAGGCTCACACCCACACCCCAATCATGCAAACCCAAAATTGACCTGTTAGGACCTGTTTGGTAGGCCAGATACACACACGTTAGTCTAGTTAACTTAAGTATCGGTTGTTTGGTCTCATTTTAGTGGGTCTGCGTTAGATTCAATGCCCATTCATATTCACTGTTCCGCATTAGGGGAATTAACAGGCAAATTTTGGGGTGATGGGCGGTCTCGTTTGAACAGTAACCCAGACGGAATACCGAAATTACTTTTTACCCCCTACATATATAAAGAAAAAAAACTCTCTTGAGCTGTCATTTGCCCTCATTTTAGACTGGTTTTTTTTGCTGCGACTTGCGCCCATGGGAGGCGATTCGAGACTCGTAGTCTCTCGCTTCTTCGATCAGTTCATCTTTCTCTTCTTTCGATTTTGTGTTTGATGTCATACGCAACGGTTTTAATGCATCCGTGAGACATTAAACAAGAAGAGATCCACCAAATTATTAATATCGACCGATCAAAGGTTGAGAAGACTTATCTCAACAAATTATTTCAAGTCTGGGTTACAGTAGTTACAGGAGGTGATTTCTTGAATATAAGTCTTTTTAGCAAGGTTAGGATGAAAATTTTCAAGTGCTCTGTTTTAATCTCTTGTACTGATGATTACTTGTGGGAATTCCACATACCAAGTGGAATAAAAAATTTATCTTTATCAAAAAAAAAAATTAGACAAAGTACTGATATCTCTGTTGATTTGCAGATGAAATTTGTACCGAAATAGGGTTTTCAGAATCCGGAGACAATGCGGAAATAATTTTTGTGAAGAAAGGAAAAGGGTGTAAAGGAAATTTTATTTATTAGATGAGGTCAATTTCGTCAATTGAGTTTTAAACAGTAGTACCACTGACATGAATCATGGACATCATTTTTTTGCAATCAAACAACAGATTCAAATTACCCTCAACTATTAACTTGGTCAGTTAACAAACTGGGCCCATCCTAAGTTAAATTAACATGGGCAACCAAACAATACTGAATATGAACGGGCCTTGTTAGAATCTAACGCAGGCCCACTAAAATGAGACCAAACAACCGATACTTAAGTTAACTAGACTAATGTGTGTGTATCTGGCCTACCAAACATGTCCTAAGACTAGTATCATTACCACTAAATTATTTAAGTTTTAAGTGTCGAATAATACGTGACATATAACATACGTACCGAGTTGAAACATGTATGTATTCTTCATTTAATGTTCCATGAATGCACAGTTTATGCAATTTGAGTCATTTATTGTAAATATTATGTAAAAAATACGTATCCAAATTGAAGCCTATATATGACCTTCACTCCAGTAAAAAAATATATCCAAATATACTGGCTGGCCAAAACTACATTCTTTTACAAATAATTAAGAACAAGAAATGGGCGTAGGTCTAATCTTTTCTCTATTGGTTCTTTTACCATCAACCTTTATGTACACAAACACACGAGCAGACACTTTAACTCCTCCAGCATCATCCTATAATGCAAACGAAGATGTTTACATAGTTTATTTGTTGGAGAGACCACCCACACTAAACCCTCACGATTATTACATCAAACTTTTATATTCAATTCTTGGAAGGTATCTCTCGCTATCTCTTATTTTTAATTCTATGAATAAATTTCAATATAAATTATTAGACAAACTTGCCTATGAAACTTGTTCGGGTATGAAACTGAATTCATACTAATTAATACCATATTATGCATTCATTCACAAATTTAGGACTCTTATAAACTATATAATACCATATAACATTTTACACACACGAATCAGTTGAACTGTGTAGATAAATATTATAATATTAGTTTATAAGTGTAATAATATTAGTTCATGAGCAATATTGTATTAAAATTAACTACTATAAGTTTAATTAATGATATCAGTTTCATATGGTGAAAAGTTTTACTAACTGGTTCAAATGCTTAATTTATTAAAAATATTATGGTGTAAATTGCAGTGAGAAGGCAGCTAACGAATCCCTCGTATTTTCGTATCAAGAATTCAATGGATTTGCTACTAAGTTGACGGTTGAACAAGTTAACCTCCTCAAGAGTAAGTTGTATTTTTCACCATACAATTAATCTATTTATCCAAATAATTAATTAAATAATACACCAAATTAATAATTATTGGATTAATTAAGTCAAATTTGTTATTTTACAGAACAACCTGAGGTTATGTCCGTGGAGAAAGATAAGATCTATACGCCTAATGATCACATCAATTCTTGAAGTTTTGGCTAAGCTCCTAATCAATCATTATTGGAGTATCCCCTAATAAAGAATTGATTTTAAATGTTACTTATATACTAACATTCAATGGGAGTTTCTCCTTCCTTATTTATGTTGGAGTTTCTAATAAATTTACGATATTTTTTTTTAAAATAGTCCCATGATAAAATTACGTACAATAATAGTACGATTAACAACTCATGATATAATTGAAAAAATGTGACCGTAAATTTATATGGAATTAGCCAATGTGCCACGAATTTAAAAGAAAACATATATATAGAATTAAAATGATAAATATCGAATTAACATATGTGATATGTCATTACAATTTACAATATGACTTAAGAATTGTCGAGCCACAATATTTGCATTTGAATCCCTATGATAGTAGGGTCCATTGCGTATTTGATTGAAATTGTACACAATTTTCGAATTTAATTCAATAAATCAAATTCAATGATTTAATAAAAAAATACATTTAATATATATTTGTTTCGCACGTACATCATCTCTCTCGCCAGAATTTTTCTTAAATCATTTACAAATCGACCCACAACAGATAATCCTTTATACTGGAATTAATAAATGAAGGATCAAATGGTGTAGCAATTTAGTATGAAGGGAAGAGTTTGAATAATAATGTCTATAGATTTGTAATTCTCGAGTATTCAATAACGAAAGAATAAAAAAAAAATCTATCATTTATACAAACTACAAATTCATTTGACAGTACATATAAATCTCAAAATATATATAAGCTTTGTTGGATTTTTTTTTTTTTAATTTTATTATTATTGATATACAATCAAATATTTATATTTCAATTCTCACGTAAAAAAAGACTTGGCGGCATATATATAACTTAGAAAATGGTCGAAACTGAAAGAAATGGAACATATCAATTAGTTGACAAGCTTATAAATTAATTCTTGATTTTGCCTGTTGCTATTGATAAAGAACATTTTCTACCATGAATATGAAAAATGACTTTGCAGTGAATGAGTGATAAATTAATGAATGATAATTTAGTAGTGTTTATTAAAAATGAAGTATTCGAGTGTGTATCCAATGACACAATAAATATGGGGGATTGGTGGGAGAGAGAGATAGGTGTAGGAGGGAGGGGAGAATGAAAGGTGGATCAAATTGGTTGAGAGAATATAGTAGAGATAAACTCACGAGATACTTCTTCCCTTGCTGAATTGACTAATGTTTTGAGCATGATAAAGTTAATGCAAGGAAGCGAAGACAAGTGGAGCTGGGAATGTTGTCTTGGTTCGTATTTTGCACACTTTTTAACATAACAATAACAATCCCCACAAACGTATGGGTTCGTTATAGTTGAGTAGGTATACGACCTAGTAGTTATCGTCCAAGGACCTAGTTGAAAGAATGTGGAGCCCCAAAACTATAAGTCAAAATGGTGTTATAGAAGCTAAACGTGAGGATAAAGCAAATACCAATAAGAAAAATAAACACCAACTAAACAAGTAAAATTAACTCTCGATATGAAAGTGCAAGTGAAAGAATTGCTTCGGGTGTCTTCCTTATGTGGGATCACTAATGAATTAACGAACTAATCACAATAATTAAACCTAATGTCTTGAATTATGCTAAAAACTATCACATATATGTATAAACCCTCTCGAAAGGCATAGGTGAATACGTGCATTAATTAGCAATTATACGATCTAATCAAATGCCATAAGCGCTCCTAAGATAGTGATTCGTAAACACTTTCAACACAGTTACTAATGTTTAGGACTCGCCCTCTCACTAATCTCCTAGACGACCTCTATTCGATTAATGTCTAATGTTGTCGAACTAAGCAATCAACACTCTCTCAATTAAGCTAATTATTATTTAACTTCAATTAATTCATCAAGGCTCACACCCACACCCTAATTAATCATGCAAACCCAAAATTGGCCAGTTAGAACCTATTTGGTAGGCCAGATACACACACGTTAGTCTAGTTAACTTAAGTATCGGTTGTTTGGTCTCATTTTAGTGGGCCTGCGTTAGATTCAATGCCCGTTCATATTCACTGTTCCGCATTAGGGGAATTAACAGGCCAATTTTGGGGTGATGGGCGGTCTCGTTTGAACAGTAACCCAGACGGAATACCGAAATTACTTTTTACCCCTACATATATAAAGAAAAAAAACTCTCTTGAGCTGTCATTTGCCCTCATTTTAGACTGGTTTTTTTTGCTGCGACTTGCGCCCATGGGAGGCGATTCGAGACTCGTAGTCTCTCGCTTCTTCGATCAGTTCATCTTTCTCTTCTTTCGATTTTGTGTTTGATGTCATACGCAACGGTTTTAATGCATCCGTGAGACATTAAACAAGAAGAGATCCACCAAATTATTAATATCTACCGATCAAAGGTTGAGAAGACTTATCTCAACAAATTATTTCAAGTCTGGGTTATAGTAGTTACAGGAGGTGATTTCTTGAATATAAGTCTTTTTAGCAAGGTTAGGATGAAAATTTTCAAGTGCTCTGTTTTAATCTCTTGTACTGATGATTACTTGTGGGAATTCCACATACCAAGTGGAATAAAAAATTTATCTTTATCAAAAACAAAAAATCAGACAAAGTACTGGTATCTCTGTTGATTTGCAGATGAAATTTGTACCGAAATAGGGTTTTCAGAATCTGGAGACAATGCGAAAATAATTTTTGTGAAGAAAGGAAAAGGGAGTAAAGGAAATTTTATTTATTAGATGAGGTCAATTTCATCAATTGAGTTTTAAACAGTAGTACCACTGACATAAATCGTGGACATCATTTTTTTGCAATCAAACAACAGATTCAAATTACCTTCAACTATTAACTTGGTCAGTTAACAAACTGGGCCCATCCTAAGTTAAATTAACATGGGCAACCAAACAGGGCCTTAATTCCCCTAATGCAGAATAGTGAATATGAACGGGCCTTGTTAGAATCTAACGCAGACCCACTAAAATGAGACCAAACAACCGATACTTAAGTTAACTAGACTAATGTGTGTGTATCTGGCCTACCAAACAGGTCCTAAGACTAGTATCATTACCACTAAATTATTTAAGTTTTAAGTGTCGAATAATACGTGACATATAACGTACGTACCGAGTTGAAACATATATGTATTCTTCATTTAATGTTCCATGAATGCAAAGTTTATGCAATTTGAGTCATTTATTGTAAATATTATGTAAAAATACGTATCCAAATTGAAGCCTATATATGACCTTCACTCCAAAGTAAAACAATATATACAAATATACTTGCTAGCCAAAACTACGTTCTTTTACAAATAATTAAGAACAAGAAATGGGCGTAGGTCTAATCTTTTCTCTATTGGTTCTTTTACCATCAACCTTTATGTACACAAACACACGAGCAGACACTTTAACTCCTCCAGCATCATCCGATAATGCAAACGAAGATGTTTACATAGTTTATTTGTCGGAGAGACCACCCACACTAAACCCTCACGATTATTACATCAAACTTTTATATTCAATTCTTGGAAGGTATCTCTCGCTGTCTCTTATTTTTAATTCTATGAATAAATTTCAATATAAATTACTCCAGACAAACTCGCCTATGAAACTTGTTCGGGTATGAAACTGAATTCATACTAATTAATACCATATTATGCATTCATTGACAAATTTAGGACTCTTATAAACTATATAATACCATATAACATTTTACACACACGAACCAGTTGAACTGTGTAGATAAATATTATAATATTAGTTTATAAGTGTAATAATATTAGTTCATGAGCAATATTGTATTAAAAATAACTACTATAAGTTTAATTAATGATATCAGTTTCATATGGTGAAAAGTTTTACTAACCGGTTCAAATGCTTAATTTATTAAAAATATTATGGTGTAAATTGCAGTGAGAAGGCAGCTAACGAATCCCTCGTATTTTCGTATCAAGAATTCAATGGATTTGCTGCTAAGTTGACGGTTGAACAAGTTAACCTCCTCAAGAGTAAGTTGTATTTTTCACCATACAATTAATCTATTTATCCAAATAATTAATTAAATAATACACCAAATTAATAATTATTGGATTAATTAAGTCAAATTTGTTATTTTGCAGAACAACCTGAGGTTATGTCCGTGGAGAAAGATAAGATCTATACGCCTAATGATCATATCAATTCTTGAAGTTTTGGCTAAGCTCC
This sequence comes from Galeopsis tetrahit, assembly GCA_963675135.1. Lineage (NCBI taxonomy): Eukaryota > Viridiplantae > Streptophyta > Magnoliopsida > Lamiales > Lamiaceae > Galeopsis > Galeopsis tetrahit. The sequence continues at coordinate 12,382,796 of OY776133.1, forward strand.
TAATCAATCATTATTGGAGTATCCCCTAATAAAGAATTGATTTTAAATGTTACTTATATACTAACATTCAATGGGAGTTTCTCCTTCCTTATTTATGTTGGAGTTTCTAATATAAATTTACGATTTTTTTTTTAAAATAGTCCCATGATAAAATTACGTACAATAATAGTACGATTAACAACTCAGGATATAATTGAAAAAATGTGACCGTGAATTTATATGGAATTAGCCAATGTGCCACGAATTTAAAAGAAAACATATATATAGAATTAAAATGATAAATATCGAATTAACATATGTGATATGTCATTACAATTTACAATATGACTTAAGAATTGTCGAGCCACAATATTTGCATTTGAATCCCTATGATAGGAGGGTCCATTGCGTATTTGATTGAAATCGTACACAATTTTCGAATTTAATTCAATAAATCAATTTCAATGATTTAATAAAAAAAAATACATTTAATATATATTTGTTTCACACGTACAACACCTCTCTCGCCGAAATTTTTCTTAAATCATTTACTGGAATTAATAAATGAAGGATCAAATGGTGTAGCACTTTAGTATGAAGGGAAGAGTTTGATGAGAAGATTTTGAATCAGATTCAAATTTATACTTAAGTCATTTAGAACAATAATTATAGTATTACATCAAAGTTCCCAAGCTACGTAACTATAACAAAAATACATATATACTTCCTCCGTCTCATACTTGAAGACACATTTTACCATTTTGGGCGTCTCCTTACTTGAAGGCACATTACCTAAAATAGAAAAAACACTTTTAAACACTTCCCTTAAAACATCACAATATTACAACAAATGTAACTACTTTATTACACTAAAAATAATTTTATTACTATTTATAAAATTGAAAAGTCTTTACTACTCCCAATTTATCTTACACAATATTAATAAACAATTCATTCATTAAAATCAATGTCCAATTGGTTTGAGCCTTCAAGGACGGAGGGAGTATTAATTAATTATTTTAAAATTACCTTTTCTAGATTCTAATATATAGTATATGAAAAAAGTATTTTTTTTTCCTTTTAAATTCAAATTTTAACAAATATATATTTAAAATATTGATATATAATATATAAGGATTTTTTTTAAAAGACGCTCTCATACATGAGACAACAATTTAAAAAAAAAAAAATCATTTAGCATCTCGTTCATGAAAAATCTCTTATAATCGAAACATTCACACCCACCGAGTCTAAGGAGAGTGTATTCAATTGAGATTCTATTAGATTTTTTTTACTTTAAAAAGTACGTGGATTTATAAAATCTATAAAGTGTATGCAGAGTTTGACTGACTTTTTTTTATTGATTTATATGAATTTTCATAGACTTGATGAGATTGTGAAATATATTTTTTTTATTGATTTACATAGATTTTCATAAATTCCGATATTGATGCGAAAAGTTTTTTTTAATGTGAAGTATTTTTTTTTAATTAATATTATATACAATATATATTATATATAAAATATTTTACCAATAAAAAATATATATATAAAAAGTATTTTATCAATAATATATATATATATATATATTATATAAAGTTTATATATTAATTCGGGGTGGGGTGGGCATAAGACCCCGACCCGACCCATACTCAATACGGGGCGAATCTGACCCGACCCAAAGCTCGCGGGTGGGGTGGGTACCCACGGGTCGGGTCAATATTGCTATTCCTACTTTTAATCTTTCGTTTTCAGAGTTTTATGAGAGAATCCGTTGAAATATCTGGTTTTTAGAAGAGATTTTGGATAGTGCAATTTATTTATATTTTTGGAAGAGAATCCAATAAAATCCATAGAGTGTTAAAATCCATATATTGTTGAATACCTAAAGATTTTTAAAGACTTTTTAAAATCCGTATTGAATATCTCAAAATTTTTAAAGACTTTTAAAAATCTGAATTTAATACTCCCAAACATTGAAAGTCCAAAAAAATCATACAGAATCCACAACCAATACAACCCATAAAAAACTTGCTTCTACGTACATGTCTTCTTGCACTGGCATTTGTTTTAATAACAAACATTGAAGAGATTGAAGGACAATTGCATCGAATCTTGCAATAAGTGTAGACGTATTGTTGATTATGTTTGTAGGTATTATATACATCTTGTACACCGTACATTACGAGGTGCACGTAATACTTTGTCTTAGTCTATATTGCTTTGAAACAAGTACAAATTACTAGCTAGAACGAATTTAATTTTATATTCAAATAACACGTACACCACATTATAAATTATTAAGTGAAAATAATTTCAAGACTTATATCATTACCATTAAATTATTAATATCTCATGTATAAATTTGATATAACATACCAATTAAGTTGAAGCAATATTCTTCATTTAATGTTGGATCTACAACTTATATATACACTAGGTAAAGTCTAGTATGCACTCGAGTGCATGTTGTGCACCCTAGTCTAAAGAAAAGTGTATGTTATTAAACTGAAAAGTACAACACAATATTACTAAAAAGTGTAAGTCACTATGACTAAAAATATTATTATACAGTTTAATAATTAAAAAGTGCAACACCATTTACCAAAAAGTGTAAGTCAGTAAAACTGAAAAGTGCAACATGAATTAGGGTGCACAACATGCACTCGAGTCCATAGCAGACCAACCCATACACTAGATAGGATTCACCTCAAAAATTGAGGTGTTAATCCAGATATTTATTGATTAAAAATTTTTTTATTAATGAGAATATATACTCCTATTTGTCATTGTACAATTACTGATTTAACTCTTACAGCATGATTGATATGTTGAAATGAAAATATGGTTGAATGGAATGAAGGTGGAAAAGGAATAAAATAGGAATGACAATTGTTATGATTGGTATGAAGGAATGAAAAATTGGTGTTGTGTAAAATTACCTAAATTATTATTATTATTTTTAATTTTTGTTGTTGCGATGATTTGTTATTATTACTATTTATTATTTAAAAATTATTATTATTATTAAATATTATAGTATTATATATTAATATATATTATTATTAATATATAAAAATATTATTGTTGAGTGTTTAAATTACTACTATCAAATAATAAATATTTTTTTAATTTAACGATATGTATTATTAATATTTTTATAACTATTATTGTATATTAATGTATATTTAATTTTTTAATTTATTATTTTTATTATTGATTTTAATTTTTTTATTATGAATAATAAATTATTATTTATTTAATAGTTATAATGTTAAATATTATTTTAATAATTATTGAAAGTGAAAAATAATAGTATGTGAAAATGAAAAAAAATAATAGGAGTAATATTTTATATAATAATAATAATAATAATAAAATTCATTCCTTACATCATGGAATATACAATAGTATGGGGTAGGGAAGGAATGATTATTCCTTAATTTTTGTTAATGACCGTTCCAAATGGAATGTTCATTCCTAATAAATAAATAGTATTTGGAATGAATTAAGGAAGGGGCATTTGTTATAAGAGTCATTTCACCTATAGAAACTACAAATAAAAACAAACATTTTGAAAGTTAGAAAAAAGAACAAATTGGTGTACAGATGTACAATTCTACCATTTCTTTATAATTAATTACATCCGAAAATTCCATATTCAATTAATATAATTTATATTATTCAAATTAAGATTTCATAAAATCACAAATCATCGTAAATCACGGTAATAACTACACTCTCAAAATTCAAAATTTTCCTAAAAATGAGCTGGAGTATTGGAGAAGCTAAATTACATAAATTTTGGAAGGTAGAAACTTGGAGTTTTCTGCACATTTTTAAATTTGATTATGCAAAATCCACGAGTGTATATTTAATCATGGTGTTATACCCTAAAAATATCTAATATAATTTGATATTAAAAAAAAATGTTGTATCAACAAAATTGTTCGACATAATTTATATTTGTTTATAATTTATATATATATAAAGAGTTTTTAGATAAAATCTACTTATAATAATATATAAACATACCATGAGTCTTATTAAATTAGGAATAACTTCTCCATTAAATTAGGAATAAATGATTTTCATATTAATGTTAATTGTAACTTCTCCATTAAATTAAAAATAACTATCAATAAGTATTAATTTTAAATTAAAATGACTGCATGTTATTAAAAAAAACGGTTTAAGCACAAGAATCAATAAAATAAAATAACTAAAACGATTTACTCATTTTAATATGTGCTGCATATATGCAAAATTCACGAATTTTATCTTTATTTATAATTAATATAATCATAGTATTATTACATAATAATGGTGTTATCACCTAAAAAAAATATATATATAATACGGAGTATAATATAAGAAAACTAAATGTTATGCAACAACAAAATTGTCCCACATAATTTATATATATAAAAAGAGTTTTTAGATAAAATCTACTTATAATATTATTCTATTAAACTAATTAATTTATTATTTATTGATTAAAAGAATATAGGCTTGGTGATATGCTAAATAGAAAATGCACATTTCGATATATGGAACATATATGCAAATAACATGATTTTATCTTTACAAAACAAATTAATATAATCATAGTATTATTAAATAATCATGGTGTTATCCGTCCTAAAAATATATAATATAAAATAATATAAGAAAATTAAAATATTAGGCATCAACATAAATGTTCGATAAAATTGATCTATATTTATAATTACTCTTAATATTAAACTTTTAACTAAATCGAAATATAAACATTGATGGGTCTTATATTGATGTTAATTATTAAAAAAAATAAAGAGGTTAAAATTAAAATATAAAAATATATATTGTAATATATAAGAAAAGTAAATATTTGAATTAAATTATGGATATCATTGAAAGCATATACTAATATATTACATATAATTGTTAATATTTGTTAAAATATTATTATAACATGGATACCATTTCATTGGAAGTAGATAATATTCTGCATATGCGCATTTTGCGTCAGAATAAATGCGAAAATAATATTAATTGATTGCATATGTGCATAGGATTAATTAGATGTGGGAAACAAAGTTACATCTGTAAATGTATATTAATAAAATAATATAATGGTTGTCTTGGTTTTGATTGGAAGGGGATAAGTGTATATAATACGAAACCAAAAAAAATTGATAAAAAATATTACAGATGAACAATACTACAAGATAAACACCTCAAATATATAATAAGAATACAAATGAATAAAAAAAAAATTATGCCAAACCAATAGAACTGTAAAATATAATAATATTGAATAGTGATTCAAACAATTCTACTGCTTCCTAATCACCACATAACATATGATTACCACCTAGATAGTGGCTTGGTACAGAAACCAAAAATCCATATCTAAATCAATAAATTTCAAAATGAATAAGCAACAATAAAAAAAGTGAAAAACATTCTACTGGACAACATTAGTTTTATCAGTTCCAAAAACACATGAACATGTCAAGGAATCATGCCTGCCCTTTTTACCACACCTCTTACAACTGGTAGGTTTTACTTTGCGAAATTCTCCATAGGACGTCATCCTCTTCTGCTTAGGTCTTCTGGGTGGGTTCTGCAGAATTGAAGAATGGTTGTCGATTGTTGAACTGTGAATAACTTCATTTTTTCCTCATATTGGAACTTCATAATCACAAAATATTCCATTTTTCGATTGTGATTTGATTCGCGAAAATATATGGAACAATCGATTAGTAAACCCTAATATGCAGGCTTGTATAAGAAATATATGGATTAAAATATGTCATATGCAAGAAAACGATGAATGAGAATGATAAAATCTTGAATTCTGGAAAAAAACGAAAGACCGAAGAAACTCGAAGAAACTGAAATGGTTCTGCAAAATTTTCTTATTTTTGAAAAGCAATGAAAAATCAATTCTAAATTGGGATACGAAAGGTAATTAATCAATTAAGAAAAATTTGATAGAGGGAGTATTAATTAGTGGTCGTTTAATTAATATACTTTGAAACATTCTTCATTTAATATTTTAATGTTCCAAAGAACAAGTTTTGCAATTTAATTACATAATTTATTATAAATGTTGGTGTAATAACGGATATGAACTACAACGTGTAATTAATTAATTATGCCCTTCACCCCAAATTATAAATATTCAAATTAAACTTGTTAAAATTACATTCATTTCATAATCACAATTAAAAAAAAGTATGGAATTAGTCGTCCTAATTATCTCTTTATTGGTTGTTTTACCATCAACCTACTCTGAAACAAACACACAATTTACAGATACTTTAAATATTCCTCCAATTTCTGCATCATCTTTTGATTCATTACAACAACAAGTCTACATAGTTTATTTGTCAACAACAACACCAACAGACCTGGGCCTTCAAGATTATTGCATCAAAATTCTGTCTTCAGTTCTTGGAAGGTCTCTTTCATTGATCTCTAATTATTTTTAATGTTTTAATTAGTTAAATAATTAATTCTAATTTCTGATCATATTATTTATTTAATGTGAAAAATAATGAAGTGAGGATGCAGCTAAAACAGCTTTACTCTACACATATGTCAATATCTTTGGTTTTTCTGCTAAGTTAACCACCGAACAAGTCAAACTTCTCGAGAGTAAGCATTAGTATTATTTATTTTTGAACCCCTCACATTTTTATTACTATTTAATTATCCAAATTAAATAATTATTTTTTTACAGAACGACCTGAAGTTACATCTGTGCAGAGAGATATAGAGGTTCAAGATGATGCATTTACGGGAACCAATTTTGCCCCTCAAGAATCAGGATTATAGATTATATATATAATGATCCTCAAGTTTTATATTATCTAATTAAATTGTAAAGAATTCTAATAATTAAGATTACCCTTTAATTAATGTTTCTATCAAGTATTAGTTTATACTTCATCATTTAACTTATACATAATCCGCAGTTTTATTATAAATGTTATGATTAAATATTTAGCAAAGCTGCATAATTCATTTGCAAATTATAAGAAGAAAATATATATATAAATAATGGGAGTAGCCTAATTCTCTTTTTGTTGGTTGTTTTACCATTAACATTTAAATCAGAGCGACAAAGTGGGATAGCTCAAGTGGTTAGAGCACCACTACTTTGATCCTGGGTTCGAGTCATGGGGAGGGGGAAAAGGGATGAGTATTTAATGTAAACATTATCACCGATCCAATTAAATGTCAAGATGGGATAAATCTACTTCGATACAATGAAATATGTTATAGGATAAAATTGGATAGAGCATATCGAATGCACTGCTCAAAATTAATAGATACTACTCATTTAGCTTTTAATTAAATACGGTGTATTAATTACTCATTAGAAATTATTGTGTTGTATTAAGTTTATTAAATACGGTGTATTAATTACTCATTAGAAATTATTGTGTTGTATTAAGTTTAAGATCGTTTTCAAGAAATACAATTAATGTTAATTAGCATATTAAAGTTTTATTTTAACACACATCTTATATTTTAGTTATTATTTTTATCTTTTAATTTATTTTAAAAATATTAATTATAATATTATATATATATATATATATAATATAAAAAAGTAGGCCCTAAAAAATTCGGGGCCAGGGCGGTTGCCCCTCAAGGCCCCCACTGATTTAAATGTATTCTTGTGTTAGAAAGACCAAGGGAGCTTGCCTCTGAACTGAAGCTTATTACATCAAAATTCTATCTTTAAAATTCAATTTCTCCTGACAACTTAATTCGATCATTTTTTCAAAAAAGGTTCTAAAAATTAGGAATTTTCAATTTAATCTCATAATTTATGGATTAATCTGAATTTGATTGAGTTAAAAATAATCACTTTTTTTTCCGTAAATTGTCTTGAAATGGTTAAAAGTAATTGAGAGTTTCTGTTTCACCCTTCTGTTACCATGATTAAGTAATTTATAATGTGGGTAGTTCGATGTTAAGTTTTTTTTTTTTTTTTTTGAAACGGGACATAAGCAATATATTAAGTCAGCAGATCAGCTGTAAAAACGTTCATACAACTTGATGGAATAATAGAAGAGAAAAAAACAGAGTCTAATTTCTTAGCATAGTTCGCCATCTCATGAGCGACCCCATTTCCTTCGCGATATGTCCAGCTGAATTTAACTCCCGGCCTTCCCTTAATAGTGTGTCCAATATCATCAATCAATTCACCAAATCTGGATATGTCCGGGGGACGGCCCAATAGAGCTGAGTGGCAAATCTTTGAATCAGTTTCAAGAACAAAGTGTTCCAGGTCAGTTTGGATTGCAAGTTGGGCACCTTTGAGAATAGTCAATGCTTCTGCCTCCTCCACACTTGCAACATAACCCAGCTTTTCAGCAAAACACCAAATCGCACCTCCTTCAGAATCGCGAGCCACTCCCCCAATGCTCACAGCTGCTCCCTCCACAAACGAGCAATCAATATTTATTTTTATAGTTCCCGGTTCAGGGGCTACCCACCTTTTTGAGCTTCTCAACACCGTTTTGATTTTTAGCTCCCTTCTTGCAGCTGCTCGATCGAATTCTTGCACCAGACTCCGCGCAGATTCGCATAGAAAGTGGGGATCAAGTAATTTTTCCTCAAAATAGAATTTATTACGTGCAAACCAGATTTTCCATAGCAGGGATAAAAAGAGGGTAACATTAGGCTGACCCACCATCTTCGCTGCTTCCAACATCCAGACATAAAGGTCGAAGTTTTGATTCGTCGGCATCCTAAGGCCTGAAACAGCCCACACTTCTGTCGCTTTGTTGCAATCCCTTAAGGCATGTTCCATAGTTTCAACCTCGGTTCCACATCTCCGGCAAATTGGATCCACATCAACAAATCGACCAATTAAGTTCGTACACACCGGGAGAACATCATGGAGGCACCTCCAGAGAAAAAATTTAATCTTTGGGATCACCTTGCAATTCCAAACCCAGTTCCAGTTTTTATCCATCGCAGAAGAGGTGGCATTTGGATTTTCATGTGAATCCTCCATCCATTGTTTATACCCCGATCTCACCGAGTATATCCCATTCTTGGTGTGTCTCCAGGTCATACGGTCTGGCTCATTCAATCTTCGGAGTGGAATAGAGCAAATTCTTTCCGCAGCCTGTTCATCAAATAAGGTGGAGATGATATCAACATCCCACCTGATGTGGTCTTCTCGGAACAGGGCCTTTACGCAAATATCAGATTCCATAATCCCCAAGGAGTTCACCGCGTAAGGATTACCACCGTCATCAATCCACAGGTCCCTCCATACCTTAATAGAGCAACCATCCCCCACCCTCCACACCAGGCCTAATTCAAGAACCCTTCGCCCTTCCAAAATGCTCCTCCAGACATAGCTCGGGTTGAACCCCTCCTTGGCTAGACAGTAGGAACCGCGATTGTAGTACCTAGCCTTCAGAGATCTAGCAAGGAGGCTCTCGGGATTTTGGATCAATCGCCACCCTTGTTTAGCCAACATAGCCTTGTTGAAGGCCCATAGGTTTCGAAGGCCGACTCCACCCACCTTCTTGATCTTGCACAGCCGCGCCCATGATATCCGGTGCACTCTCCGTTCCTCTCCCTGTTGACCCCACCAAAACCTACTCATAGCCCCCTCAATTATATCCACAACACCTCTTGGTATTTGGAACACACTCATAAGGTAGGTGGGGATCGATTGGGCCACAAACTTCAAGAGGGTAAGCTTTCCAGCCTGGGATAGCATACGGCTTTTCCAGTCCTTCAACTTCTTCTCTATTCTATGAACTAGGGTCTGGAACACATCACTTTTAGCACGACCCATTCTCGTTGGGATTCCAAGGTAGACTTCATGCCTATCAACTTTATTAACTCCCAGCAGCACAGACAGGGAATTACCTTTCTCAACCGAGACTCCACCGCTAAAGCAGATGTCCGATTTGGACAAGTTGATACACTGCCCTGATGCGCCTTCGTAGGTTTCGAGAACACTTTTCAGATTCAAGATTTCTCTTTCATTTGCTCTTCCAAAGATAAGACTATCGTCGGCGAACAAGAGGTGCGATATTGGAGGAGATTTCCTACAGATTTGGGCACCATGGAGGGAGCCCTCTACCACCTTCTTCCGAAGTAAACCTGAGAGAGCTTCAGTGCAAAGTAAGAACAAATATGGTGAGAGGGGGTCACCTTGACGGAGCCCCCTCGATGGGAAAAACGTAGAAGAAGGGGAACCATTAATGAGGACAGCAAAGGACACGGTTCTAACACAAGCCATAATAACCTCTACCAATCTACAAGGGAAGCCAATTTTAATCAACACATTTTCAAGGAAATCCCACTCCACCCGATCATAAGCTTTACTCATGTCTAGCTTAAATGCAAAAGAACCCCCTTTCCTAGCTTTGTTCGTCTTTTGATAGTGAAAAATCTCATAGGCAAGGATGGCGTTATCCGTGATAAGCCTTCCGGGGACAAAAGCAGATTGGCACGGGTCAATGATTGAGTGGAGGAGGGGTTTTAGTCGATTGGCTATGGCTTTGGTGATGATTTTGAGTGTGACATTGCATAGGCTAATGGGCCTAAAATCTGCTGGAGTTTTGGGACGTTTCTTTTTGGGAATGAGGGCAATGAAGGTGTGGTTTAGGGGAAACGGGCTGCTACCTCTGTTTAACACATCCAAGGATGCATTAACAACATCAAAACTAACCACAGACCAAAACTTTTGATAAAATAAAGCACACATACCGTCCGGGCCCGGAGACTTTGTGGGAAACATTTGAAATAAAGCCGTCGTTACCTCTTCCTTAGTGAATTCTTGTGAAAGAGTCACCTCCATTTCGCTTGTTACCTTGCATTCCACAGCTCCCACTGCCTCTCCCATATCAAGCCTCTCCTTCCCTGTGAATAGTGCCATGAAGTACCCTCGAAAGATTCTTTCAACGTCCTCATCCTCCGTCCAACGGTTTCCCATCTCATCAGTGATCCCATCAATTCTGTTTCTCTTCTTCCTACCCCTTGCAATCTGATGGAAGAATTTAGTGTTTCTGTCCCCATCTCTCATCCAGCAGAATCTGGATCGTTGATGCCAAAAAATTTCTTCCTTCCTAAGAAGAGCAGCAATACAGTTCTCCAGGGTTCTTGCTTGTTGTAAGTTATCCGGGGTTGGGGTATCAGATTGCAGCCGATTCAGGTCGTTAGTGAGTTTCTCAATTTTCCGAGGAATATCCCGCAAAACCTTCGAGTCCCAGGCATCTAACGTTTGGCTGCATGATTCAAGTTGGCGCGTCAGTTGCTCCACCGATCTCTCCCCAGTTCTTTTCCAAACTCCCCTAATCATTTCGTGACACTGTTCCTCCTGGAGCCATCTTTCCTCAAAACGGAACAGTTTGACCTTCTTACTCTTTCTTTTCCCTTTCTCCGGTGGGGACCAATGTGCAAGGATGGGGGAGTGATCTGATAGAATTCTGGGTAGGTTCTCCACGAAGCAGTGTGGGAACATTACTTTCCATTGGGAGTTTGCAACCCCTCTGTCCAGGCGTTCCTGGATATTTCGAGCTCCTTGTTGATTGTTTGTCCATGTGAAAGCATTGCCCACATAGCCCAAATCCATCAGTCCATTTCGATCCAAACAGTCTCTAAAATCCGCCTAACGAGGCTCCCTTTGTGTCAATCCGCCTCTCTTTTCAGAATGATAAAGAATCTCGTTGAAGTCTCCAAGGCATAACCACGGTTTGTCATTGCCCCTTGCCAGATAGTCCATCATCTTCCAAGTTTTCCATTTCTCCGTCCCCTCCGGCCATCCATAGATACCCATAAAGCGCCATTGATTTCCCAGACCATTATAGTTCACAGTTGCATCTATATGGTTATGAGAGTAAGTTACAACCTCAATCCCAGCTTCTTTATTCCACAGAACAGCTAAACCGCCCCTTCTACCTCCACCCTCCATCATACAGTCAATCCCAAAGCAGTACTCAAAGTTCAATTTCCTACGGACACTCTCAAGTTCCCTCACAAGGAGCTTTGTTTCAGACAAAAAAATAAAATCGGGACACTTTAAACGAATTACTCGTTTTAGAACTGGGATCTTCCGGGGGTTCCCAAGCCCCCGGCAGTTCCATCCAAGGCAACTCATGGCTCCCGGCGGCAGTGCCCCTTGGCACTCACCGCCGATTTCAACTCACTTATGACTTCTAGTTCATTTTCCCCTTTCGTGTCCCTCATCCCTTTGAGGGCTGGAGCATCGTCATCCATTTCCATGTCAGTTGCACTTTCAGTACTGAGTCTTTTGCCATTTCCAAGCTTTTCCTGAGCCAAAGTTTCTGCTCTGTTTCTAGCATCTCTTTTCCAGGTTGTTTTTCGGGGGTTTTTCTGCTGTGGGTTTGGGGATAGGCTAGGTGTAGAGAGGTCGTGTGTTTTGGGTGGGATTTTGATGGTGGGTTGCTGGTTTGGATTTTTGCTTGGGGAGGGCATGGAGACTTTTGTTGGTGAGGTGAGGTTGGTTGAGTTTGACACTGCGATAACATCATCGAAAGAGGTCGTAATTTCGGTAATGTCATCCACATGTCCGTCTGTTTGGATCGAAGGGTGCTCAAGAAGGTTTGCTTTGAAGTTAGCGAAAACTGTGGAGACTGGTTTGCTTTGGAGGTGTTCTGTGGTATGGTGTTTGTTAGATGGTTTCAGTTTTATGGATGGGTTTGGTGATTTGTGAATATGTTCAGGAGGTTTTGGTGGTGGATTTTGGTGGGGAAGAGGGGATTGGTGGTGGGTTTGGATCTGGGTGGTAGGTTCTCTATTTTCAGGAGCACTCATATTAAGCTTCCTAGACACCTTGGTAGATGTTCCACCAATTCGAGGATTTGGAGTGGTATGTGCTGCTTTTGGGGGATCGATGGTGATTATGATTTTGCACTCTATTTTTACTCCTCGAATGCGTTTCAAGGGGGATGCCTTGAGGACTGGGCCAAACTCCATCTCCGACGGGATTGGACACTCGTTCCTATCATACTCCTCGCAGAACCCGAAGTTGTGACCAAAACGCCCGCAGCAAAAACAATAGATGGGCAATGCTTCATATTTTATAGGGAGCCAAATATCTTCACCGTCTACCCGTATTTTCAGCCCCTTGTTGATCGGAATCGAGATATCGATCTCCACCTTAAAGCGGATGTGGCTCCCCACATTGTCTACATCCGGGACCTCATAGCACTCCAGCTTTCCGATTCGGCCTGCAATGGAGATTAGGGCTTCCTCCAAGTGGAGCACCGGTGGAAGGTCATAAACCCTAATCCGATGTTAAGTTTGTTTAATCCCTTTTAATTGGAGAAAAATGTTTTTTAATTAATAATTAAGTATATAAATGCACGGAAATTTGAATAATAATGTCTATAGATTTGTAATTCTCGAGTAATCAATAACGAAAGAATAAAAAAAAAATCTACTACTATCATTTATACAAACTACAAATTCATTTGACAGTACAAATAAATCTCAAAATATATATAAGCTTTGTTGGACCAACTTTTTTTTTTTTTTTTAAATTTTATTATTATTGATATACAATCAAATATTTATATTTCAATTCTCAAACGTAAAAAAAGTCTTGGCGGCATATATATAACTAGGAAAATGGTCGAAACTGAAAGAAATGGAACATATCAATTAGTTGACAAGCTCATAAATTAATTCTTGATTTTGCCTGTTGCTATTGATAAAGAACATTTTCTACCATGAATATGAAAAATGACTTTGCAGTGAATGAGTGATAAATTAATGAATGATAATTTAGTAGTGTTTATTAAAAATGAAGTATTCAAGTGTGTATCCAATGACACAATAAATATGGGGGATTGGTGGGAGATAGATAGGTGTAGGAGGGAGGGGAGAAAGAAAGGTGGATCAAATTGGTTGAGAGAATATAGTAAAGATCTATGAAAGGGGGAGGGACGGAGGGTGATGACGGTTGGGTTTGGAAATGAGATTGGAGAAGGGAGTTAAATTAAACTAACGAGATACTTCTTCCCTTGCTCAAGTGGAGCTCTGAATGTTGCCTTGATTCGTATTTTGCACATTTTTTAGCACAACAATAACAATCTCCACAAACGTATGGGTTCGTTATAGTTGAGTAAGTATACGACCTAGTAGTTATCGTCCAAGGACCTAGTTGAAAGAATGTGGAGCCCCAAAACTATAAGTCAAAATGGTGTTATAGAAGCTAAATGTGAGGATAAAGCAAATACCAATAAGAAAAATAAACATCAACTAAACAAGTAAAACTAACTCTCGATATGAAAGTGCAAATGAAAGAATTGCTTCGGGTGTCTTCCTTATGTGGGATCACTAATGAATTAACGAACTAATCACAATAATTAAACCTAATGTCTTGAATTATGCTAAAAACTATCACATATATGTATAAACCCCCTCGAAAGGCATAGGTGAATACGTGCATTAATTAGCAATTATACGATCTAATCAAATGCCATAAGCGCGCTCCTAAGATAGTGATTCGTAAACACTTTCAACACAGTTACTAATGTTTACGACTCGCCCTCTCACTAATCTCCTAGACGACCTTTATTCGATTAATGTCTAATGTTGTCGATCTAAACAATCAACCCTCTCTCAGTTAAGCTAATTACTATTTAACTTCAATTAATTAATCAAGGCTCACACCCACACCCCAATCATGCAAACCCAAAATTGACCTGTTAGGACCTGTTTGGTAGGCCAGATACACACACGTTAGTCTAGTTAACTTAAGTATCGGTTGTTTGGTCTCATTTTAGTGGGTCTGCGTTAGATTCAATGCCCGTTCATATTCACTGTTCCGCATTAGGGGAATTAACAGGCCAATTTTGGGGTGATGGGCGGTCTCGTTTGAACAGTAACCCAGACGGAATACCAAAATTACTTTTTACCCCCTACATATATAAAGAAAAAAACCTCTCTTGAGCTGTCATTTGCCCTCATTTTAGACTGGTTTTTTTTGCTGCGACTTGCGCCCATGGGAGGCGATTCGAGACTCGTAGTCTCTCGCTTCTTCGATCAGTTCATCTTTCTCTTCTTTCGATTTTGTGTTTGATGTCATACGCAACGGTTTTAATGCATCCGTGAGACATTAAATAAGAAGAGATCCACCAAATTATTAATATCGACCGATCAAAGGTTGAGAAGACTTATCTCAACAAATTATTTCAAGTCTGGGTTATAGTAGTTCACTACTACAAAATACCCCATGTAGTGACGCTCCATTAGTGACCTTTATAAATAAGGGTCACCATATTACATATCTAATGATGCTTCCTTTTTTAATTCTATATAGTGACGCTCACATGGTTAGAGCCGTACTTATTGTACTTGAGGTCGTGGGTTCGAGTACCAGGGGTTGTAGTTTTTAAAAAAAATTACAATATTTTTTCGCTCCCGCTTCCATTTTATTTTATTTTACTCTTCTCAGATTTCTTCTCTTCCCTTTCATCGGCGCAAGAAACCTAATTTGTATATTTCATGTTCTTCAGTTTCTCACCCATAATCACATAAGTTTTCTCCTGTTCTAGTTGGCATGTTTCTCTAATTTTTGGCCCTCTCTCATTCGGTTCTCAATGAATTTTTTGTTCTTTAAATGATTTGTTTGCTTTTCAAGGATTTACTTTTTGAATTACCGAAAGGCTTTCGGTAATTCACTGTTGGATTCCGACGCCACCAATGTATTTATGGATTTAGATCATTCACTGTTGATGTTGGGCGAAGCCCCCTTTTGAATCGGGTAATTTCTATTTACAGTTTTTTCGGATGGATCATTTGAATAAAATTTCATTGGTGCTCTTCTTCGTTTCTTGGAAGGGCAACATACGAAGGTTTTTTTTTTCTTTTACAATTCTTCAACAATTGACGGTTGATTCTGGATTTTTGGTAGAGGTAAATGAAGATCGGTCTCTTTTCAGCCTGGATTATCACAGTTCGGATTGGCCTAACTTTTCGACAATTAATTTCAGTTTTTCAGTGAATCTCTATTAATTCTAGATTGGGTTTCAAGGATAGAGATGGTCCTTTGGCATTTATGATTAAATCATAATTTGGTTAGTTTATGCTATGATTTTAATAATTTGATTCAATATTTTTTTTGTAGATATTTTTTTCTGTTTAGATCCTCGATTCCAACATTTGGTACATTTGTGTTTGATTTAAAATTATTGTGCGTAATTACATATTTTGATTCGATGCCTTATGGCCCTTATCGAATTTTCTTGGTTGATGTTCTTCCCCACTGATTTTGGGTAATTTCTCAAGATTGTCAATTGATTATGTTTTGATTAACGTATTTTTTTGACTTACTACTTCATATCTTTGTCAATTGTCACCAAGTTGATTGCATACATACTTTTTTTCAGCTTATTTTAACAGATGTGCTAATCTCTAGGCTCTGCTGAAGAGGCTATGACCAAGGATCTTCTTTGTGAATCTTTCTAGTATTTCTGCTGAAATTCAAATTGTTGTGTGTTTTGAGTGTGATTTGTGTATATCATACACATATATAATGAATTCATTCACCTTTCTTCATGTAGTAGTTGTTTACTTGTTTATTTTATGCTTCTCTCTGTTATTGTTGGAGATATAAAAGATGATAATTAGATAAAATGGAATTTGATGTTTAGTGTTGTTTAGCAATAATGTTTAAATTTTCGATAAGCTGAAATCTTTAAATACTTAGTTATATTTTTGACAGAAAATATGTTGTTACCAAGGGCTTGAATTGTCCTGTTTATGTAGTTTCCTGGTGTATAGATTCTTGTATTTTCATAAATGAATATGCAGTTTCCTGATGCCAGCTCTCAATTGATATGCTGTTATTATATTTGTAGAATGCAACCACTTCTAACCTCAATTTGTTTTCTTGTAATTTCAATTTTTCTTTTAAAGGTGTAAGTCTCTATCTTTCATGTTCTTATAATATACAAAGAAAGAAAATGATTGTCAAATTAATAGATCCCTCATAGTGATTCCATGTTTAACATGCTTTTTCTTCTTGTTGAACAGTAATATCTGCTATGAATCGGGGTGGCCTCCACCGAACATATTTCTTCCTCTCACTTCTTTTACTTTTCCCCCTTGGTGAGTCACGCATGTTCCACTTTGAATTATGCAATGCCCAAGTAGTTCATATGGTTAAACAATGAGTTTTGATGCCTAGACTTCCTCTTTTTTCTTTTTGCTTGTTTAATTTAATTTCACTTTATAAACTTACTAATTTTCTTACATTTTAGCTGATTATGTTTATATTTAATCGTGCATAAATTATATATTGCCTTTTTTTTGTTAGTTGGTTATATCATTATGATTTAAACATGAAGGTGTTTGCTTATATTGCTGAATGAGTCTATCACACAACATATTGAGTTTTGTGAGGTCAATATTTACATTGTAGCATGGATCAACATGGGTTAACTTACGTTTGTGGTATCTAAGGCTAAATACTAGTATTTGTATCTAACCACTCTAATGAAGCTAGTGGAAACCAAATGTCCATTTTAATCATAGTGACAAGTTTTAGAAATAAGCTCTGGATAGTACATATAGGATTAAATAATAGAGTAGTCTAGCCTAACCAATTTATTCCCAGATAAATGATGTTCGAGTTGATTTACCTGTTTCTAAGCATTTTTTGAATTTATTTATTATGCTCATATAATAATTATACATGTGGTTAGCTGCTACACCACTTCATTAATTTAGTCCAG
Organism: Galeopsis tetrahit; assembly: GCA_963675135.1. Taxonomy (NCBI): domain Eukaryota; kingdom Viridiplantae; phylum Streptophyta; class Magnoliopsida; order Lamiales; family Lamiaceae; genus Galeopsis; species Galeopsis tetrahit. The sequence goes on from OY776133.1 coordinate 12,400,510, forward strand.
TTTGATTGATTTTAAGAAATAAATAAAATAGAAACAGAGTACTTTATCTTAATTACACCAGTTATTAGAATTGTTGATTCAAGTACGTATTCTGATCACATGCATGCCTCTATTCAAATTGGAATTTGTGTAAACTAGCACTACCCTTCAATTTATTGTGACCGTCCTTCATTTCTTTTCAGCACTAAGAGATGACCAAAAAATGTAAACTTGGAGGGTCATTGATGAATGATGATGCTAAATTGGGGAAAGAGACTTAGAAGAAAATTGAAATCGAAAAGGTATATTAAATCTTGTCTTTCATTATAATATCCCCTGTCAGCAGGTCACAATTAAACCAAATTTTACGGGAGCGTCAAGAGCAGCTTAAAATCTTTGGAGGTAAAGTTTTCAACAACCCCTATTATGAGTTCTTTAGTCAATTAAGAACATGTGTTCATTCGATTGACTAGTAACTTTTGCTGGTAATTTCTCTTTAGGATTCTTGCAAAAAATATGCTAAAATGTTTATGTGTCACAGCTTCTTTTGAAAAATGGATACATAATTAGTTTCTTGTTCTTTCAAGTGATTGTTATGTCTTCTCGATCTTTTTGAATCACCAGAAGACTAGGTATTAATTCACCAAAAGTTAGATAACTAGCTGAAAATTTCCACCTATGTTTTTGCGTTTCCTTAGTAATTCATCACGAACAAATTGATTTGTTTCTTACATAAAAAAATATTTTACTTTTGATGTTTAAGTACAAAAATCTTTTTATACTGGATCTTTCAGACAATCTTTCCTCAAACGCGAAGAAAGAAGGCCTACAGGGAAGAACATTGACATTAAAGTTGAAAATATCATGTTTTGAGGTATGACTTGATACATTGTTGTTGCTTAAAAGATCTATTTCTATAGCCTTCTTATACATATTTTTTCTGCTAGTTCTTTGTGTTCATTTTTGCTTATTAGCAATGTAGTTATAATGAAGGCTCTCAAGTATACTCCATTTTATTAGTTTTTATTAAAATCAATCAGGTTATTTATGCCATTAGCTTTGCTGATAATACTTTTTCACTTTTTTCGCCCTATTTACCCATACCTCCCAAAATTGACTATACTAGGGTTGTTGTATTACCATCTTGATCTATAAAGGTGTTTTTCTATAAAACTAGTTGCCTTGTAATAAAAAGTTTAATCTCATACTTGCCGTGTTAAATTGATATAGACTGTGTTATATTGCTTATGTTAGCAAGACTTTATTTATTTTCTTTGTAATTTGTATAACCTACATTAAGGTAAGTTTGTGTTTATGGTCTAAATTGTCATATTTATATATGCTTTATGGAATGTGCAGGGGTAGGTGATGTGATTAGATTTTGCTGAAGAAATGAAATCAGAGTTTCGTGGTATTTTACCGTAGTCTATTACACTATTGGCATTGTTTCGGCTATCTTTTAGACATGTATCATTTAGTATAATTGAATCTATGTATAGTGTGTAATGTATTTGAACTTTATGATGATTGGTTGATATTGTATGAAATTTTAATGTATTAAAAATTATTTAATTATTGATTCGTATTTAGATGACGTTGTTATAACTTGTTTGTTAATTATGCAAAAAAACGTCTCTAAAGCAAATCGTCGTGACCCTAGATAGCGTCACTAAATGAGGTGGTTAAGTTAGTTTTAACTTTTTTGTGATGCGAGAAAACGTCTCTACAATAAATGAGGTCACTAAATGAGGTGGTTAAGTTAGTTATAATTTTTTTTTGTGACGCGAGAAAGCATCACTCGAATACACTATAGTTACATCTGTATAGCGTCACCAAATAGTGTTACTATGACCAATAAAAGCATCATAATGACCACGTGCGGTGACGTTTTCAAGCGTCACGATAACAACCAAAAGAAACGCCAAATCAGGTGACGTTTAGCCGAAGCGTCACTATAGTAAAAGCGTCACTAAACTCTGGTTTTAGTGACACTTTTGAGCGTCTCTAAAGCCAATTTTTTTAGTAGTGGTTATAGGAGGTGATTTCTTGAATATAAGTCTTTTTAGCAAGGTTAGGATAAAAATTTTCAAGTGCTCTGTTTTAATCTCTTGTACTGATGATTACTTGTGGGAATTCCACATACCAAGTGGAATAAAAAATTTATCTTTATCAAAAACAAAAAATCAGACAAAGTACTGATATCTCTGTTGATTTGCAGATGAAATTTGTACTGAAATAGGGTTTTCAGAATCTAGAGACAATGCGGAAATAATTTTTGTGAAGAAAGGAAAAGGGAGTAAAGGAAATTTTATTTATTAGATGAGGTCAATTTCATCAATTGAGTTTTAAACAGTAGTACCACTGACATGAATCGTGGACATCATTTTTTTGCAATCAAACAACAGATTCAAATTACCTTCAACTATTAACTTGGCCAGTTAACAAACTGGGCCCATCTTAAGTTAAATTAACATGGGCAACCAAACAGGGCCTTAATTCCCCTAATGCAGAATAGTGAATATGAACGGGCCTTGTTAGAATCTAACGCAGACCCACTAAAATGAGACCAAACAACCGATACTTAAGTTAACTAGACTAATGTGTGTGTATCTGGCCTACCAAACAGGTCCTAAGACTAGTATCATTACCACTAAATTATTTAAGCTTTAAGTGTCGAATAATACGTGACATATAACGTACGTACCGAGTTGAAACATATATGTATTCTTCATTTAATGTTCCATGAATGCAAAGTTTATGCAATTTGAGTCATTTATTGTAAATATTATGTAAAATTACGTATCCAAATTGAAGCCTATATATGACCTTCACTCCAAAGTAAAAAAATATATGCAAATATACTTGCTAGCCAAAACTACATTCTTTTACAAATAATTAAGAACAAGAAATGGGCGTAGGTCTAATCTTTTCTCTATTGGTTCTTTTACCATCAACCTTTATGTACACAAACACACGAGCAGACACTTTAACTCCTCCAGCATCATCCGATAATGCAAACGAAGATGTTTACATAGTTTATTTGTCGGAGAGACCACCCACACTAAACCCTCACGATTATTACATCAAACTTTTATATTCAATTCTTGGAAGGTATCTCTCGCTGTCTCTTATTTTTAATTCTATGAATAAATTTCAATATAAATTACTCCAGACAAACTCGCCTATGAAACTTGTTCGGGTATGAAACTGAATTCATACTAATTAATACCATATTATGCATTCATTAACAAATTTAGGACTCTTATAAACTATATAATACCATATAACATTTTACACACACGAACTAGTTGAACTGTGTAGATAAATATTACAGTATAATATTAGTTTATAAGTGTAATAATATTAGTTCATGAGCAATATTGTATTAAAAATAACTACTATAAGTTTAATTAATGATATCAGTTTCATATGGTGAAAAGTTTTACTAACTGGTTCAAATGCTTAATTTATTAAAAATATTATGGTGTAAATTGCAGTGAGAAGGCAGCTAACGAATCCCTCATATTTTCGTATCAAGAATTCAATGGATTTGCTGCTAAGTTGACGGTTGAACAAGTTAACCTCCTCAAGAGTAAGTTGTATTTTTCACCATACAATTAATCTATTTATCCAAATAATTAATTAAATAATACACCAAATTAATAATTATTGGATTAATCAAGTCAAATTTGTTATTTTGCAGAACAACCTGAGGTTATGTCCGTGGAGAAAGATAAGATCTATACGCCTAATGATCATATCAATTCTTGAAGTTTTGGCTAAGCTCCTAATCAATCATTATTGGAGTATCCCCTAATAAAGAATTGATTTTAAATGTTACTTATATACTAACATTCAATGGGAGTTTCTCCTTCCTTATTTATGTTGGAGTTTCTAATATAAATTTACGATTTTTTTTTTAAAATAGTCCCATGATAAAATTACGTACAATAATAGTACGATTAACAACTCAGGATATAATTGAAAAAATGTGACCGTGAATTTATATGGAATTAGCCAATGTGCCACGAATTTAAAAGAAAACATATATATAGAATTAAAATGATAAATATCGAATTAACATATGTGATATGTCATTACAATTTACAATATGACTTAAGAATTGTCGAGCCACAATATTTGCATTTGAATCCCTATGATAGGAGGGTCCATTGCGTATTTGATTGAAATCGTACACAATTTTCGAATTTAATTCAATAAATCAATTTCAATGATTTAATAAAAAAAAATACATTTAATATATATTTGTTTCACACGTACAACACCTCTCTCGCCGAAATTTTTCTTAAATCATTTACTGGAATTAATAAATGAAGGATCAAATGGTGTAGCACTTTAGTATGAAGGGAAGAGTTTGATGAGAAGATTTTGAATCAGATTCAAATTTATACTTAAGTCATTTAGAACAATAATTATAGTATTACATCAAAGTTCCCAAGCTACGTAACTATAACAAAAATACATATATACTTCCTCCGTCTCATACTTGAAGACACATTTTACCATTTTGGGCGTCTCCTTACTTGAAGGCACATTACCTAAAATAGAAAAAACACTTTTAAACACTCCCCTTAAAACATCACAATATTACAACAAATGTAACTACTTTATTACACTAAAAATAATTTTATTATTATTTATAAAATTGAAAAGTCTTTACTACTCCCAATTTATCTTACACAATATTAATAAACAATTCATTCATTAAAATCAATGTCCAATTGGTTTGAGCCTTCAAGGACGGAGGGAGTATTAATTAATTATTTTAAAATTACCTTTTCTAGATTCTAATATATAGTATATGAAAAAAGTATTTTTTTTTCCTTTTAAATTCAAATTTTAACAAAAATATATTTAAAATATTGATATATAATATATAAGGATTTTTTTTAAAAGACGCTCTCATACATGAGACAACAATTTAAAAAAAAAAAATCATTTAGCATCTCGTTCATGAAAAATCTCTTATAATCGAAACATTCACACCCACCGAGTCTAAGGAGAGTGTATTCAATTGAGATTCTATTAGATTTTTTTTACTTTAAAAAGTACGTGGATTTATAAAATCTATAGAGTGTATGCAGAGTTTGACTGACTTTTTTTTATTGATTTATATGAATTTTCATAGACTTGATGAGATTGTGAAATATATTTTTTTTATTGATTTACATAGATTTTCATAAATTCCGATATTGATGCGAAAAGTTTTTTTTAATGTGAAGTATTTTTTTTTAATTAATATTATATACAGTATATATTATATATAAAATATTTTACCAATAAAAAATATATATATAAAAAGTATTTTATCAATAATATATATATATATATATTATATAAAGTTTATATATTAATTCGGGGTGGGGTGGGCATAAGACCCCGACCCGACCCATACTCAATACGGGGCGAATCTGACCCGACCCAAAGCTCGCGGGTGGGGTGGGTACCCACGGGTCGGGTCAATATTGCTATTCCTACTTTTAATCTTTCGTTTTCAGAGTTTTATGAGAGAATCCGTTGAAATATCTGGTTTTTAGAAGAGATTTTGGATAGTGCAATTTATTTATATTTTTGGAAGAGAATCCAATAAAATCCATAGAGTGTTAAAATCCATATATTGTTGAATACCTAAAGATTTTTAAAGACTTTTTAAAATCCGTATTGAATATCTCAAAATTTTTAAAGACTTTTGAAAATCTGAATTTAATACTCCCAAACATTGAAAGTCCAAAAAAATCATACAGAATCCACAACCAATACACCCCATAAAAAACTTGCTTCTACGTACATGTCTTCTTGCACTAGCATTTGTTTTAACGGGAGGTACAGTACTACGTAAATGGTGTATCTTTTATATATGACTGCTATCGACTTAGGCCTATTTATCATGCATTTGTAGGACTAATAATCCTAAGGGAGGAGTGAGTTAATTTATCCCATATTTTCTTGTTCATCAATTCAAATTAGCCCTTATAGTATGAAGATCAAACAATGCAAAAATGTGTCTTTGAAGAGATTGAAGGACAATTGCATCGAATCTTGCAATAAGTGTAGACGTATTGTTGATTATGTTTGTAGGTATTATATACATCTTGTACACCGTACATTACGAGGTGCACGTAATACTTTGTCTTAGTCTATTTCACTTTGAAACAAGTACAAATTACTAGTTAGAACAAACTTAATTTTATATTCAAATAACACGTACACCACATTATAAATTATTAAGTGAAAATAATTTCAAGACTTGTATCATTACCATTAAATTATTAATATCTCATGTATAAATTTGATATAACATACCAATTAAGTTGAAGCAATATTCTTCATTTAATGTTGGATCTACAACTTATATATACACTAAGTTAAAGTCTAGTATGCACTCGAGTGCATGTTGTGCACCCTACTCTAAAGAAAAGTGTATGTTATTAAACTGAAAAGTATAATACAATATTACTAAAAAGTGTAAGTCACTATGACTAAAAATATTATTATACAGTTTAATAATTAAAAAGTGCAACACCATTTACCAAAAAGTGTAAGTCAGTAAAACTGAAAAGTGCAACATGGACTAGGGTGCACAACATGCACTCGAGTCCATAGCAGACCAACCCATACACTAGATAGGATTCACCTCAAAAATTGAGGTGTTAATCCAGATATTTATTGATTAAAAAAAAATTTATTAATGAGAATATATACTCCTATTTGTCATTGTACAATTATTGATTTAACTTTTACAGCATGATTGATATGATGGAATGAAAATATGGTTGAATGGAATGAAGGTGAAAAAGGAATAAAATAGGAATGACAATTGTTATGATTGGTATGAAGGAATGAAAAATTGGTGTTGTGTAAAATTACCTAAATTATTATTATTATTTTTATTTTTTGTTGTTGCGATGATTTGTTATTATTACTATTTATTATTTAAAAATTATTATTATTATTAAATATTATAGTATTATATATTAATATATATTATTATTATTAATATATAAAAATATTATTGTTGAGTGTTTAAATTACTACTATCAAATAATAAATATTTTTTTAATTTAACGGTATGTATTATTAATATTTTTATAACTATTATTGTATATTAATGTATATTTAATTTTTTAATTTATTATTTTTATTATTGATTTTAATTTTTTTATTATGAATAATAAATTATTATTTATTTAATAGTTATAATATTAAATATTGTTTTTTTAATTATTGAAAGTGAAAAATAATAGTATGTGAAAATGAAAAAAAATAATAGGAGTAATATTTTATATAATAATAATAATAATAATAAAATTCATTCCTTACATCATGGAATATACAATAGTATGGGGTAGGGAAGGAATGATTATTCCTTAATTTTTGTTAATGACCGTTCCAAATGGAATGTTCATTCCTAATAAATAAATAGTATTTGGAATGAATTAAGGAATGATCATTCCATTTCTAATTCATTCCTACGTACCAATCATGCCGTTAAATTCTACTCCAAAACATATTAGAGGGGGAAAAGTCTTATATGCACCATACACACCAAAGTGATGTGGTGCACTCACTTTTTTTAACTGTTTTTATTTCTGTTTTTTTCTACAGAATTTTTCTTTTCCATTCTTTTTCTCTTTCTTCCTTCTCTTTCTTTCTTCATTTCTCTTCTCTGTTCCTTTATTTATTTGAAAAAACATGTAAACCCTAAAAAATGTTCACACCTTCCACTGTATTTTTTTTCACATAGTAGCCGCCACTTGCACCGATACTGCCGCCGTCTTCCTCAGTTCCGGTCACCTACTCCCACTCGAAGTTCCTCTCCCGGCCGCACATGGAGACCGTCGCCTTCTCTACGCGCCGCTCAGCGTCTTGACGGCGATGGTGAACCCCTCTGCGCGCGGCGGCTCCGTCCTCGTGAATGAAGGGGACACAAGTTACGCACAAGCAAGCATTTGGGGCTTTATATATTTGAAGAGCAATTTTCACCTGCTTGCAGAAATTTGAAATCTAGAATAAAAAAATGTGGGTGGCTTCAAGCGTGCTGGGGCCTGGTTTTAGAGGTTGGTTGGAGAAGATGAAATGTGGTAAATGGAATGGCAGTAGAAGCCAAAAAAAACTTTGGAGTATGTGCTGTGCTGTGCTATGGCTATAGCTATTTGCTTTTTTCTGAATTTAATTTCATTTGGGGCTTTATATATTTGAAGAGCAATTTTCACCTGCTTGCAGAAATTTGAAATCTAGAATAAAAAAATGTGGGTGGCTTCAAGTGTGCTGGGGCCTGGTTTTAGAGGTTGGTTGGAGAAGATGAAATGTGTAAATGGAATGGCAGTAGAAGCCAAAAAAAAAACTTTGGAGTATGTGCTGTGTTCTGAATTTAATTTCCTAGTTGTGTGTTTAAGTTGGATTTTTAAGTATTTTAAAAAGTGTGGTTCTTTTTTATTGAAAAATAATACTAACTTTTATTACAGAATATTATTATTATTAAAAAGTGGTAATATTGTTACTGAAAAGTGGTAGTATTTAATACTGAAAAGTGTTGTTTCATACCATTGAAAAGTGTTGTTTCGTAATAATGATAAATGGTAATTATTATTATTGAAAATTGTTGTTTCATAATACTGAAAAGTGATAAGTATTATTATTGAGAAGTGGTAATTATTATTAGTGAAAAGTGATAATCTTTAATACTGAAAAGTGGTAAGTATAGTTACTGAAAAGTGTTGTTTTATAATATTGAAAAGTGTTGTTTCATAATATTGAAAAATGTAATTATTATTAGTGAAAAGTGGTAATCTTTAACACTGAAAAGTGGTAAGTATAGTTATTGAAAAAAGTGTTGTTTCATAATATTGAAAAGTGGTAATCTTTAATACTGAAAAGTGGTAATTATTATTAGTGAAAAATGTTGTTTTATAATACTGAAAAGTGGTAATTATTGTTAATAAAAAATCTTGTTTTATAATATTGAAAAGGGGTAATTATCGTTAATGAGACTGAAAAGTATAATATTTATAAACTCTATGGTATTTTTTTTAAATAAAAATTATGAAAAACAGTAATAATTGTAGTTTTAAAATTTTAATTAAAAAAAAGGTCATGGGTTTGAAACATAAGATTAGACATGGTAACCGCTTTGCTAGATGCTACTTTGTTTAAAATTTTCGCTTTTGTAATTAATACGGGTTAACTGGTCCCATAGTGTCGAGAATATATAATTTCTTGCTGACTTAGTCAGTAGTTGATGGATCCAACCTTTGTTCACTAATGGATTTCTACAAATCGAAAATTTATGGTATTAAGATAAGAAAATCTGAAACATTATAATTTGCTTGCTGCTTTTATGGCCGAACAGGTGTCAGCCAGTAAGTGAAATAGGCCCAAAAACAAATTCTTAAATTGTGGGCTGGACCCCAAGTTCCCGGACTTTTTTCAGGTCCTTCTCATCTGGGATTACATTGCGGGCCTGTCATAATTCACTGGCTATGTGAAGGCGTGGGTTATATGCCCCTCCAGGTATGTTAGATGCACTCCCCCTATACACGCACCCCCTAAAACACACATAAGATAGGTGCACTCCCCCGAATTATTATTTATACTCTTTTATCTCAAAATTATCTGTGATAAATACATCTCCACAAAACCCCTAATTTTCACACTTAAATTTTAAGGGGTGTTTGTTTAGGGACTCACACGTCCGGATGGGGGACGTAACGTCCCCCGTCCTGTTCTAGTTCGGGATTTCACATCCGGATTTCACCATCCAACTTCATACACTCCTAATAATAGTATATATATTATACTATTATAATAATATAATATCATACATTCTTACACAATTGATTTAACATAAAGTTACATTATATAATATTATAATACAACATACCCACTCTTACACAATTGATTTGACATAAAGTTATGGAATACATCCTATTATACTCAAAATACCTAAACAAACACACATAATCAATATTCATCATAATATCTCCATCCAAGATTTCCCCATCCGAATTTCCCTCTTTCTACATAATCCCAAAATAAACACCCCCTAATTTTCTCCATTTCTTCGTTTCCACTCCATTCTTTCTCCCACCATTCATCTTCTTCAACTCGTCGTCACTGCTGCCTCTGCCTCCCGCCGCCCTTCGCCCCACCCCAAGCCGTCCAGCGCCACCTCCTCCTCCATCGCACGCCGCCGCCGTACTACCATTCGTCGCCCTTTCTTAGGTTTAAAAAAAACATTTAGTCGATAATTGATCGACCAAAAACACCCCGTCGACAAATTGTTGTCGACGAGAGTATTTTTGCTCGATCCATTATTGTCGATTTTTTTATTTTTAATTTTCTTTCGACAAAATTTTATTGACGAGTGTAGTTTTGGTCGACAAATTAAAGTGAATTGGAGTGTTTTTGGTCGACTCTGATTTGTCGAAAATAAGTTTTTTTTTAAAATTTTATTATTTCTATGTTTAATTTTAAAATTTATTTGTGATGGTGGTGGCTGTCGAAGGTGTGGTGACGACTGTTGTTTAAGGTTAGGATTATAATGTGTTTAAATGTTAATGTGAGTGCATGTATCTTAAGATATATTACTACAAGTGACAAACAAATATTTTACATAAATATTTAATTAATAAAAGTTTTGGGATTGTATCTAACCTACCTAGAGGGCATATAACCCACGCCCCTATGTGAATTACTGAATTTATAAATTTTTGGACTATGGTAAATATTACACTTCCAACACATACTACTCTTTCCTATCAGTATCAACTTTCAATAACCCACTATCTATCTATTCGATAGTTACTTTTGCACCTCTCATCATGTCAATTTCTAAATCTTTTAATTTAATATATTTATTACTTTGTTTAAAAATTTATTTATTTTAAATTCTAATTCATGAAAATTTATACCCCATTATACTCCACTTATGAGTAATTTTTTATCTTGAAAAATGTAAGAAAAGTTTAAAACTAAAGAGAGAAATTGTAAAAAAAGTAAAAAAGTGGAGAGAATAAAAAAATGAATGACAATAAATGTAATTTTATGTAAAGGTAAGAATAGTTATTAATAAATATATGAGTCTGACCACAACTTAACAAAAAAAAAAATATATATATAAAACTTTAAATTGGACCCTCAAAACAACAAAAATGTAAAACTTAAAAGAAAGAACGAATAACATACTAGAATTTGCAAAAAAAAGAAAGTATTAGATGACACTTTACCGTGCTTCAAAAAACTCGTTCGAGTATGAGATACTCCCTCGTCATTCGTCGCACAAAAATAAACCTACAGTTACTTTTACACAAATTAAGAAATGGACGTTATTATTGTAGTTAGAAACTTAGAATATTTCCGTCAAAAAAAAAACTTAGAATATTAAAAATTTGCATTATTTTTCCATTTTACGTACGTATTCTCCCTGTCCCAAAATTACACGTTTTTTCACATGAATAAAAAAAAAATGACCCCATTCCATTGACGTTTTGATTTTTTTTTTTTACAAAATTAGATGAGCGTATTTCACAAATTAATTTTAATTAATTGTATTTATTTTTAAATATACATTTATCGAGCCATATATTTGTCAACCATATATTTGTCAATAAAACCATCCGACTTGCGTTTAACTCGAAAAACCCTAATCATCTGAGAAGCAGCTGGAATTGATAAAAATACACATTAATTAATGGAAAAATCAACCGATAGTTGAGTTGATGACACAACAATTCGAATTTGAGACACAAATTGATGGTAAAAAATCACAATTAAGGTCTAATACATAGATCTAATTGCAATTATTTAATCAAGCGGGCTTGTCATCGGCCTTGTTAGCGGCGGTTGCAGAGTGTAGTTTCTCGGCGACTTTTCCGGCGGCTTGGGCCACAAAATTAGTGGGGGCGGGCTTGTCGTCTTGTGTGCGAATGACATGAGTGACATCCACCTTCTCTTCAACGGCCTCTTTGCCTTCGCCGGCCGGTTTCCGGTAATCCACCGTCTCCACGTTTACCTCCACTGCACCTTCTTCATTAATTTTTTCACTAGCCTGAAAATTAAACGCATAAGAAAGTAATACTCCTAATTAACCAACAACAAAATTTAATTTAATTATAAAAATATCAAACCTTTGAAGTATCCATCGAACTGATTTCTGTATTAAGGTTTAGATATACATACCATTATATACATCTTGGAAATGCCATAAAGCTGAGGTACCAAAAGGGACACGTAATTCACAAGTTGTGCACGTCTCTTTTATTAAATTTCATGTCGGTCACCCATTTTCTATTATTAAAATTTTAGTATCATAAATAATACTCCCTCCCTCCACCAAATGTAGTCAAATAGAGGAGGGACACAAGTTTTTTTAAAAAAAAAGATAAAGTTGATAAAGTAAGGGTATTATAGGGTATTGTGAATAAAGTTAATGATAAATTGAGTAATTAAGAGATGGTTGAAGGGTGATAGTTTCAATAAACTATATGAGACTACATTTGGTGGAGATTACTTTTTATGGATAGAGTAGGAAGTAATTCAGATGCATAAATGTTTTATATTTCATCACTTGCATTTCTCGCATCACATCGTCAACTCGGGGTACCGGTTTATTTATTACTCCCTCCCTCCCTCTAAATTCACATGGCCAGTGAATATTGTTTAGTTTACTTATAAAGTAAATTTGAGATTGTTTATGATTAAAGTTAATAATATTTTATACTAGATGATTCATCGTGTATTACACGGTATATTGATAAAAGTAAAAGTTACGGAGTAATATTCAAAATAGTATAATTCATATTTTAAAAGATACACTTATAAAATTTAATAGGTAAATTTACTTTTTATAATTTAAAAATTTATTATATAATTTTTTATTTTGAATAATTTTTTTTAGGTATAATTAGTATGATAAAATTTATTTTATCAATTAATTTATAATATATATTCAATTACTGATAAAATTATATACAAATGAATTTATCTTATTAATTAATTAAATTGATATATTCTATAAAATGTATAGATATATTTTTAGATAAAAGAACATAAAAGAGAACTTAATCAAAATAAGATATTAATTTATTTTAATTTTAATTAAAGTAAGACTTTCCATTTTAATATCAATGACATGTATTAATCAATATTTTAATTACACATTAAATTTAAAAAAAAAAATCAATTTAACCTCCATGCGACACATCATCACATTTAACCATATGATGACATGTGGCAAAATTAAACTCCATATTAGTATATATGGGTGATAAATAAGTAATGGTTGAAAGATGTACTTAAAATAATGTAAATAATATTATTTCAAAAAAAGAATGAGCATAATAAAAAGAAAAGTGAATATAATAAAATTGAATGGAGGGAGTATATAATATTTATTTTAAAGTATTAGTTAAGTTTAATAATATAAATGAATAGATTTTATTGTATCAGAATTTAGACTCACCAACATTATGTTCAAATCTTCAAAGGGTAGAGACTAAAGACAATAATTGCGACCACGGATGAGAGGAATATGAGGAATCATTATAGAAACAATGATATTATGAATTGATTTTAGATGAGATTAAATGAGTAGGAAAATCGAATTGTTGTATTAAAAATTTGAAAAGCAAGTATACATTCATATGCATCATGCTGGATCACTATTAATTTCCCACTAATGTAATTTATAAATAATAACTTTTGGATGGATCGATGCATAGTTGGCCCACATGAATATATCCCGCGGTGTCGAGATGAGTGACGCTTGATCCCTTGGCATGATCAACCGTTATCACATTTGGATACTTTGTTCCCAACTGCTGTTGCCTTATGTCAACATATCTGGTTCGTTCAGTCCCTTATTAATCGCCACCTGAATGACACGGGTAAATTAGGTAATTGCAAATCGACCATCTGAACGAATCGAGTGGAGTGGAGGCTGTGGGAGCACAAGAGAGCACGGATGACTCCTCCGTCCTATTATTGTAATTCGTGGAACCTTTTTTCCATTGAACTAATTGTGTCTGCGCAATCACTCCATACTTGGGTTTCCTCTCCAAGACTCTGTTTGCGAACGGCATCCCGACTCCAACCCCCTGACTTTTTCCGAGATCAATGCCTTGTCCTTAGCCTCTTCCCATTTTAGAAGGGGATTAAGTCTGAGGATATTCGGATTGGGCGTGCATTCGGAACCACACGCTTCCCGACCTCGTCCTGCCAATATGAATATGTTTTTCCCTTGTGAATGACCCCCAAAAACATGAACAAAACAAGCTGGTAAGTCATTCTTACCCACGAACAAGATACAACAAACAAGCTGGAAAAGAGTTTGAGAACTTTAATGTGAGACCCTTTTGCCTTCTTAATGGCTTAGAGCCTTAGATATAGATAAATGTATGCATGCCTATGAGGCTATGACACTACCTAGCTAGAACATGTTTTAAAACAAAGGGTCAACATAAAAAAGTAACTTATACTATTAACTATGTTATCAATTTACAAATTTCACCAATTGCAATTAGAACTATATTTTTCTTCTATTTTCTAGCGACATGTGAAAGCTTGAGTTAAAAAAAATTCTATTCATATTTATAGTTTTTTTTAATAAACATTTTCCGTAAACTTTTTACCGTGTCAAATCCATTAGATAACCGACGACGCAGGGAATATTGGCGAGTGATGTAGGAATCCAAATTGATATGCCGGCCGGAACCAAAAATTGGATTTCATAATGGGTTCAATTTTTAGTAATCGTTTAGGGTTTGAATTATGATTAGATTTTCAAAACAATCTTTCCTTCCTCCAATCCTATAATTGTTAATAAGATAAATTTAGATCAACTATTTGCAAAAAAATATGTGGAACTTGGGGTTAAAAATCTTGAATACTTTAACAAGGTATTATTGGGTAAATGGGCTTGGAGGTATCACGTAGAGACAGGCCCGGTCCTAATGTAAGGCCAACGAGGCGATCGATTCAGGTCCAGAAATATTTCTCTTTTCTAGGGGCCCATTTTTTAAGATATCTTTTATATATATATATATATATATATATATATATATATATATTACTCTGTATGATATAAAATATTAATATAATTATATAAAGACACATAAAGAGAAGTGCTAAAAAAAGGTTAAAAGAATTAAACTAAGAGAAAAAAGTCTCAATAAAGGCCTAATTAATTTTATATCTTTTAAGTTTTCACTTTACGTTTTAGAGTGCTCAATTTACATCATTTTTTGTCAAATTTATTGAAATTTAGGGCAAATAGTTCAATTTACATCCTTCAAATTTAAAAATAAAAAAATAGTATTAAAATTTTCTAAAAATCTTATTGAAAATTACTTGTATAAAAAATAAAAAAATTCTAAAATTGTCTAAATAAAAAATTCTAAAAATCTCATTAAATTTTCTAAAAATCATAATAATTACATTAAAAATCTGAAAAAACTCTTGAAATTAAATAACTTAAAATCTTAAAAAATCTATTAATTAAAAATTAGAAATTCTAAAACTTATATATATATAAAAATCTATATTGTTAGTCCTTTAAAAAATATTTTACATTATGTTTTATAAGTTCGTATAGAATAAAAAATATGAACGGACGGGGCCTTTTTTTAAAGTTCGATTCAGGCCCAGATATTCCTAGGACCGGCCCTGCGTAGAGAGAGAGGTTATAGTGCAGGGTGATAAAGTCTAGATGGGGAGGGTTGTGTGGAGTGGAAATTGGGAGGGGTGGGGGGTGGGGGAGAGAGATCTGAAAACGAGCTTTTCAAGACTATTTAATCTCAGTGTGAATAAGTATAGAAAGGTAGGGGACATGGGAGAGTGGAGAAATGGAGTGTAGTGTTGGAAATGGAATTGGAGGCGAAACTTATTAGATAGAGAAAATTCATTGCTTAATGAGCTAATTTCTTTGCTGAACCGGTCAAATATAAAACAGGCCAGCCAGGGTGTCACAGATACTTGGAGATGGAAACAATCGGAAGGAAAATACAAAACCAAAAGAGGTGTACGATTGGCTACGAAGACAGCAGGACCCAGATGCCGAATCAGGAAACAAGGCTTATAGGCTGCTATGGAAAACTCATGCATGCACCGATGAAAATGCGCATACACGCGTGGAGGGTTCTAAGGGGACGCATACCGACTATGATGAATTTGCAAAGGAGAAACATACTACCGGAGGATGCAGACCTTTTTTGCAAGGCGAACAATGAGACAGTCCAGCACGTGCTATTTGAGTGCACATTCGTACATCAGTTGTGGATGCGCTTCTTCAACTGAATGGGAATAAACACGGTAATGCCTAACAATTCCACACAAAATCTGATATAGTTTAGCAGGATTTTTCGAGGAAAAAAAGGAAGAGTAGCTGTTGTAAGTATGTGGCAATGCAATGTATGGCTTGTCTGGAAGATAAAGGGGAGCAGATAATGGAAGAGCTAAGATCACGGTTGTGGAGCTGAGTTCCTAAAGCCAGGTACCTATGCTGACTGGAGTAATCAACCTAGAGAAATGTTGGCAATATAGAAATGGAAGAATGTAATGAAAAGTTGTAATTGAGGCATTAAAAAGCACCAAATCTCTGTGAGCTGTATGATGGGCATTTCTCACCCAAAATACTCTTTATTCAATGAGAAATTATTTACCTACCAAACAAAAAAAAAAAAAAAAAAATATAAATTTAAGTTAAAATTTGTGGGTATCGATCTTAATTAAAATATATATTTTTTCGCTATCAAATATTATCTTACTAAATGAGCAAACTATGTTACTACAAGACCAAAATTTTATCACTACAAGGTCAAAATAATAGTAATACAAGTCCAAAAATATTCTAAACACTTGTTTTTTTTTTGGGCGAATTAGTAGAATATTTTTTACTCTACAACTACAACTACATGACTAAAATTATGTTACTAGACCAAAATTTTATCACTACAAGGTCAAAATTGTATTACTACATGTCCAAAAATATTCTGAACACTTAGGGCATGTTTGTTTTGGGACTCTCCCGTCCAGACGTGGGACGTAACGTCCCCCGTCTTGTTCTAGTTTGGGATTTAACATCCGGATTTCACCATCCAACCACATCCATCCCTAAAAATATTTATATATCCCACTAATACATCTTATCAATATATTACTTTCTTGAAAATCACACCTAACATCATTTTCTATTTTTCTCTTACCTCATAATAAATTTCAAACTCGCACTCAATCGAATAAATTTTAAACTCGACTCCACCGAACCTAAAATTTCATGATTGAGCTCGACTCGATAAACTCGGGCTTGGCTCGACTCGACTCGGTACCTATATAATATTCAATATTAATTAATAATAAAAAATATATATTTTTAAAATAAATTCGAGCTCAACTCGGGCTCGATTATCTGTATATAAATATAAATTATATATTAATGAAAAAATAGTAAATATTGTTCAAGCTCGATTAGGCTTGCGAGCCTTTCAAGCCGAGTATTTATGAGCTCGAACTCAAACTCGGTAGCTACTCGAGTAGCTCGAAACTCGACTCGACTCGATTAACTTCGAGTCAATTTCGATCTTTTTCCGAGTCGAGCACGAGTAACTCGCGAGTTGGCTCGACTCATTTACACCACTACTTATGATTGGATGAATAAGGTTATTGAGTTGTATAATTCACACTTTTATGACCCAATTACACACTTTTGTATATATACTTTTTTAGCATGAACTTGTAGACAAAAAATTCCAAATTCACATATACGTAGAAGTCCAAAATTAATTATATGTTTAACGTAAATTTATTTATATTTTTTTATTTGCACCCACGTATAATTTTAATTCATTTTATAATAATTTAATCATCTAATAATTACTCAAATCATTCAATTATTACTATACTTCTGAAACAATTAATATAATAATATAACATCACTCATTTTTACATAATTGATTTGACATAAAGTTACATCCTATCCTACTCAACATCCCAAAACAAACACACACAATTACTATTCATCAGGATTTCACCATCCAAGATTTCCCCATCTCCCACATCCTACATAATCCCAAAACAAACATGCCCTTAGTTTCTTGGGTGAATTTGTCAGAATATTTTTAGACATATAGTAGTAAACTTTTGATCTATAGTGATAATATTTTGGCCTAGTAGTAACAATATTTTGGTCATGTAGTAAACCACCTTTTTGCGATTCAAAAATTTTCTGGGCAATTTGGATCCGAACTTATGATCCGCAAATTTTTAAAAATTGTCTTAATTTGACTATTGAACTAAATGGACTTAGGATTTTAACTTTGACCTAATTGAGATGAGATGCATATATGCAATATTGCATGAAAGATTCCCATACCTATTTAGTCTTTAAAGTGATAGTTGTGATCAATTAATTGCACGATAAAATATTTAGCATTTTTTTTTAGAGGTTTACAAGATCACTATAGATTACAATACAATTTCAAGTACAATATCTTCAAACTCGTGCAGATCACTATGGTATCATTGTCCCCTCCAATTATGAAAAGAGAAAAAACGTGTCCACAATGATGCTCTAGTCTTCATCCTCAAATCAAGATAAATCCATATTAAAATGTTCTTATGTCTAAAAGAAGACAAAAAAATAGAATAAAATTCCAAAGGACAATCAAGGTCATCTAAAAAAACCCACGATGAAGAGGAGTCCCAACAAGGGAGAAATTGTAGCAACATAAGAAAGACATAACAAAAATAAGAATAATAGTAAAGCGAAAAACTATTTAGCCTTTTATTTAAATAACTATATGCACATACATATATATACGCTAATTTATACACATAATAATCTCATTACGCATTAAATATGCACTCTAATATTTTTTTACCATAGTTGTCGGGGAAAGTGTATATGCTCAACTAAAAAAATTCGAAAATTTTAAGGGAAGGTGGGAAAGAAGTCAAACTGCTGTAGAAAGAGGATGAAAAAAAAAAAAAAAAAAAAAAAAAAGAAAGAAAGAAAGAAAGAAAAAACGCAGAAAATGAGAAAGAAAAGGCAACATTTTGCGGTCGGTTGACATGGATGGGGTGGGGCGACCGACGTCTTAGGGCGGTCGGGCAGCGACAACGAGTGGGGGAAGTGGGCCAACGTAAAAAAAAAAAGTACTAAAATAAAACGCGGCGAGGGGGTGGGGGGCGAGTGAGTAGGAGAGGTCAGGCGGTGGCAGGGGCCGATGAGTGGGTTGGTTGGGGTGGGGCAGCGCCGGTGGGTTGAGGGAGTGGGAGAATGAAATCCGAAGAAAAAAAAAAGGAAAGAGGGAAGAGATAAGAGAGAAGGAGGGGGCGGAGGCTGACGGCGGCGGGTGGGTTCGGTCGTCGGGGCGGCGGGTGGGGTGGGGGTTGGAGATGAAATGATGAACGAACAAACTAAACCAAAAAAAAAAAAAGGGGATTATATTTTTTTAATCCATTAAGTTATCACGTTTTTTAATTTAGTCCACTAAATACCATTTTTTTTAATTTAGTTAATTAAATTTTGATTTATTTTAATTTTGGTCTAGTTACTTGTGTAACAAGTCATATTTTAAAACACACCACACACCAAATAAAATGTTATACACACCCCAAAGTCATATTTTAAAACACAACACACCCCAAATAAAATGTTATACACACCCCAAATGTTAAATACATTACACTAAAATTTAAAAATCATTTTTTATAACTATACACACCCCAATTATTTTCTATTTAATAAGTTTGTCAAAAATAATTAAATTAAAAAAAAGAGAATTCAAATTAATATGAAAAATATATAAAAAAATTGCTTAAATCTTAAAAAGTTGAACAAAGCTTAAAAAAAAAATAAGTTAATTAATTTAATTTATTTTGAAGATTTAGTTAATTTTTTATTATTTTTAAATTTTATCAACGCAAATAAAATATTAGTAATGCATTGAAGTTTTAAATTTTATAGGGCTAATAATCAACATGAAATGAAATGCACATTTAAGTGGGCCAGCTTATAGAGTAGGTAGCGCATTTAGGGTCAAACTCTATAAACAGTTTAAAAGCACTTCTCAAAAGTAAAAGCTGTAAGAGGGCAGTTTTAAAAAAAGTGATTCTGGAAGTAGTTTATAGAGTTTGAAAACACACCCTTATACATTTTTGGAGTTGTACTTTTTTTCGAATGGAACTCTTATATATTTTTTTTAATTTAAATACTTTATAAATTGTGGGTTATATTAATGTATAATTTTGTAAAAACCTACGGAGCTGAGTACTGTTTTAAAATTCTAATTTAAAATTTATAAAGCTATTAATTACTCCTAATATTCTTGACAACTATCCTCAAGGCCATATCAGTGTAGTGTCCAATTTTAAGTTGTTGAAGAATTTTGTAATAATGTAGGATGATTTTTTCTTTTCTTTTCTTTTCTGTTTTGCAACTGTTTTAATTTGTTGAATTCTGCTAATTCTGTGGAGAACGTGATCATCCGGATCCGACTGTGTACTACAGTCTAGAGGAAAAAAAATAATCTGGCTTTTGAATTGTGTTGGATTCCTACATGGCTACATCCCTGCTTTGTCTCCCCAAGGTTCTCTACAGGCGGTTATTAAAAAAAAAATCAATTTAAGGAAATGAAAATTTTATAAAAGTCCGTTCAAAATAGATAAGTGAGAAACTTAATTATAGGGAGACGAAGTAAGTACTCCCTCCATCCCTGAAAAGTTTTTACTTTCTTTATTAGTTTGTCCCTCAAAAGTTTGCATACCCACAAATGGAACAATATCACAATCCCTACCCTCACAATATACACATATTTATTCTTAATGTCATTTTTTTGGAGTCCATCATAAACTCAATTCAACTACTTTATTTATTTTATATACTCCGTATCAAAGTTTATAACATTACCCTTCAACACTTTTTTTAAATTACGTGCCCAAAAAGCACAGTAAACTTTTATATATAGCTTATTTATTGAGTATAATTGTAATGATTATATAATTACTAGCTTGTTTTATTGAAAGTTGTAAGGTGCTGTTTGGTTAGGGGTGGTGGTGGATGGGATGGGGATGAAGATTGGAAAAATATGGATGGGGTAATTCATGAATAGTAATTGAATAAAAATTGTGTTTGGATTGAGATTGAAAAATAGGTGTTGTGATGGAGAACTTTATGTCAAATCAAGTAGGAGAGAGAATAAATGTGTGGAAGAAAGTAGGAGAGAGAATAAATGTGTGGAAGAAAAGTATGAAAGAGAATGAGTGATTAAAAGAAAAAAAAAAGAGTTATGTGATTGTATAAAAATATGTCTATAGATGTATTATAGGAGTGAATGAGTATTTGGATAGAGAGTGATAGAATGGGGGATGGACCATCCAAATCCGGAGTAAAATATGTTAAAAATGATAAATACAATTAGAGAGAATAAAAAAAATCAAGTGAGTTATCAGAGAGAATGTAGGGGGTAAAAAGAGTTGTTTACAGGATATGTAATTCTTTGTAGGCCATATGTATTAGGGCTGATCTTTCGTCAAATATTGTATGCATGTATCTTACTTTAATTAGGTAAAAGTTAAAATCTTAAGTTCATATAGTTCAAAAGTTAAAACTATCAATTAAATTTAATTAAGATAATTAAAAAAAAATTAAGGCCAAAGTCTAATAAAGACAATTCAAAATAAAATCACGGGTCATAAGTTCGGATTCGAATTGTACAAAAAATTCGCGAGTCGCAAACAAGTTGTTTACTATATGATCAAAATATTGTTACTATAAAACTAAAATATTATCACTACAAGACCAAAAGTTTACTACTATATGTTTAAAAATATTTTGGCAAATTCACCTAAAAAAAACTAAGTGTCCAAAATATTTTTAGACATGTAGTAATACATTTTTGACCTTGTAGTGATAAAAAAAATTTCTTATCGTAACATAGTTTTAGTCATGTAGTAGCAAAATATTTTTTACTAAAATAATATTCTAGCAATTTCGTCATAAAAATAAATAAATAAGTGTTCAAAATATTTTTTGATTTGTAGTAATACACTTTTGGCTGTGTAGTAACAAAATTTTAATCATGTAGTAAAATAATATTTGAGAGCGAAAAAAATTATTTTAATTAAGATTGACCTGTGTGTTTAACCCGCGTTTGACCCACGAATTTTAACCAAAATTTAATTTAATATTATATTGCATACAAATTTTTGTGTTAAATAAAATGGTGTGTTAAATAAACTCTTTTGATGGATCCTTAATATATATATATATGAGGTGCAAATGAATGTGTATATGTTGAGATGGAGCAATATATATAATTAATGAAATCAGTGTTCCAATATTGTTTATGCAAAATTGTTGAGGAAAGCATCGCCCAACAGTTGTCCGACTTGAATATATCCTGCAGTGCGAAGATGGACAGGGTCAATTGGGTTGTTGGTTGATCCCTTGGCATCAACTGTTACCACGTTTGGAATGTTTACTCCCAATTGTTGTTTCCTAAGCGGAGTATCAGGCGATCCCATGTCTTTGTTCACTGCCACTTGGATGACTGGTAAATTAGGTAATTGCAAGTCAGAACGAATGTTGGAAACAAGTTGAGCGAATCGGGCCCCGTAAGTTGAGACAATAGGACTGGACTCATCGGCCTCGCCTTGGTACCACAGCATAGCCCGAATAACACCTCCCTCTTTCAATGAGGCCTGAGCTCGTGCAATCATATTATTGTACAATTTGGCACCTTTTTTCCACTCATCTAACGATGTTCCTCCAACGGCACAAGGGACCAATCCAATCACGCCAAACTCGGGCTTCCTCTCCAAAACCTTATTAGCAAATGGCATCCCGGGCCCCACCCCTGCTTTTTTCCCGATATCAATGTCTGCGTGCAGAGGGTCCTTAGCTTCTTCCCATTGGAGGCCAGCATTCAATCTAAGGATATTTGGACTCGGATTGCATACTAAATTGCAAGTTTCGGTTCCTCTTCCAGCCATGTTACTTTGTCCTGCCAGAATGAATATGTTTTTCCCTTGTGAAGGGGGTTCGGTACGCCCACTCGCCAAAGAGGCCATTCCCAAAACCATCAACCAAACAAGGGAATTCATTCTTCCCCACAAGACAAAATACAAGAGAGAGAGAGATTTTTTTAATTAAGACCCTTGACTTAGAGTCTAATTAGATAATGAAGGGGATCCAGAATACAAAAAATATTCCTCATAATTTATAGAGGTTAGACTCCTCAGCCGAATAATCATCTAACTCTAGCAAAACACACGGCCGGAAAGACATTCACTTCTTGCACTACTTCTCTATCTCACAATTAAACTCCCATTTTCCGTAATTTCATCTCCATCGTAAAATATATATGGCTGGCTAATAAATTAATTAACAATCGGCATGAAATGAAAATGCACATGTAATAACTAATTAGTGGTTCAGCTTAAAGTCAGTGCATCTAGCTATATATTCTTAATTGGAATTATACTTTTTCCTGATGGAACTCCTATATGCTTTTAAATTTAAATTACTTTATTTTGTGGTTTTTGATTTACTCTTGAAATTCGAATTTAAAATTTATAAAGCTATTGATTAATAATATTGTTGACAGCTATCCTTAATTAAATATAAAGACATTGCAATATTATTAGCTAAGTAATGAGATATTAAAATTCCATGTGATTTCAATTTTCAAACCCTTAAAACCCCAGGCAGCATGCATGGTAGGTTGGTGATCGAGGACCACAGTTAATTGGTGCAATCAGGTTGTTACATTTTGTCATCTACCATTAATATTAATTGCACCACATCATTAATTTAAAAGATCCTTCTACACCATTCTCTCATTGTATATAGGACAATTTTTCAATTTATGTGTGTCATTCTTGCGCAGGGGTCATGCTAATCTTCTCTGTATGACTGTATTGTTTCAATTTTATCGGATGTCCCGAATGGACTCTCTCATTATACATAGGAGCACGATTGAGAAAGGCAACATTTTTTTAAATAAAAAAAAAAGAAATGAAAAGCTAGATTCTAGCTATACCCTATGGCTTGGATGGCCAGTGTTGTTTGCTTGTCATTTTCCTTTTTGGCGCTTAGTCACATTCATTAACGAGAATTTTAACAAGTTTAATTGGAGGGTGAACAACATCGAGAAAAAAAATGATTGCATTGTTAATATTATACACTACAAACAGATCGAAAATGAATGATATTGTTGAATGCTGGTTGAAAAAAAGAAATGATAAAGGAGAAATAGTTGTATGATATGGGACTAGTTAATCAAAATAAAATAATATGATTAACTTGTTATGAGTCTCATAATTATCTTGTACTAGTATGTTGAGGATGAATTGGTCATCTTTAATTTTAATTTATCACCACAATTACACATATTCACTCCTATTATCATTCTCATTTCAGGTTTTTTAGCCAACCGCGGCCACCGGCCTTAATCAATTTATTATTATACGGTCACGCATCACACACATATATCATTAATAAATTGTGAATTTTGCAAATTTGACCCGTTAATTAATTTTAGCAACTTAAACTCCATTGATCCTTCTCATGCGGTGCCCAATTGTAAATTCATGCTAGGATGAATGATATCATGATATCACATTGTGTCTATTTTAATGTTTAAAATATGATTAATACCTCGTAATAACGAGGACGATGTGTATTTAAAATGAGATCAAGTTTTTAGGCCCAGTAGTCCGTCGGCATGAATAGTAGAGGGGCAAAATGAGCCCAACCATTACTATTTAGGAATAAAAAAAGGGTCCGACTATTTACACCTCCATTTGCGTTGAGAACACTCCCCCTCTGGACGCACCCCCCCTAAAATCTGATGCACCCCCCTCAAATTGTCATAAATGCCCTTCTCTTATATAATTCCAATTACTACTCACACCCCCCAAACCCTACTTTCTCCCCCAAATCCTCCATCTTCTTCCTCCTCCATTTCTTCCTCCTCCACCATTTCTTCTTTCATCTTCTCCTCCACCCCTCACCACCACTCACCACCACCGCCGGCGACCTGCCCCTCCACCACCCGTCGCCGGCGACGCCACCCCCTCCCTCCCTCGCCGAACCCGTCGCCCCCACCCCCCGCATGTAAAAAAAAAAAAAAAACAACAGATCGCGGCCGCCGCGGCCGTCCCCTCCCTCCCTCCCTCGCCGAACCCGTCGTCCCCACCCCCCGCCTGTAAAAAAAAAAACAACAACAGATCGCGGCCGCGCGCGGCCGTCCCCTCCCTCCCTCGCCGAGCCAGTCCCCTCCCGTCCATCGGCCAAATCCAAATCCAGGTTTGTTTTTTTTTTTGTTTTTTGTTTTCCTTCTTTTTCTTACCTTTCGACCACTTTAGGTCGATCCAAATACACTCCGTCGACAACAGGGTGTCGACGAGTGTATTTTTGGTCGACCTAAAGTTGTCGACGAGTTTTTAAATTTTTTTTTTTTCCGATCAACAAATGTCGAGCATATACAATCTTGTCGACAAACCAGTGTCGACGGGAGTGAATATGGTCGACACTGGTTTGTCGAAATCTTAAAAAAGAAGTTGAAATTTTTTAAGTTGAATTTTTTTTGTTTGGGGAGAAATTTTGTTGTTTGGGGAGAAATTTTGGTGTTTGGTGTTTGGTGGTGGTGGTGGTGGTGGCGGCGGCGGAGGATGGATAAAACTTAGGTTTAAAGGTGGGGGTGCATTTAGTAGTTTAATATGACTTAAAGGGTATTTTTAGTTTTTTACTTCATTATTTTATTATTAAATTCATAGGGGGAGTGTTCTCAACGCAAATGGAGGTGTAAATAGTCGGAACCATAAAAAAATCGGGCTTGTTTTGTCCGGCTCACCTGTCACACGGGCCCAATGTTGGCCCGACTTTTTAGCTTTTTAATTTTTAGCTGCTTATTTATGATTAATTAACACAACTTTTTTAGGTTGTCAAAGCTCAATCCAATTATCCAGAAACCGTAACTTCAAGTTTGAATTCTCAACAAAAAGCAAAATAAATGAGCATAATCTGAAAAGGGAAAATATCAATTTTGGTCACCGAGTTTTACTTCTTTTCATATTTGGTCACCCACATTTGATCACTATCAAAATTGGTCACTCACTTATTATATTCTATCAAAATTGACCATTCCGTTAGTCAATCTGTCATTGACTAACGGAGAAAGAGTTTTGAGCTCAAAATTTTCAAAACATTAAAAACTTTTGATGCATCTTCTTTTAGAAACTAATGAAACAAACGCAGTAGTAAGAATGAAACATGTGAAACGCGTTCTCATGCGGAATTTTCATTATATTTATCCTTGATTAGAAAAAATTCTCAAACGTGATTCAATCAACTTGCTGGGTAGTCAAAAAAATTTCAATAAATTTTTAATAATTATTTAACTCAATTATGAATTCATTTGTTGTTGGTTTACTTTTTAGAACGTGATTCAATCAACTTTGCTGGTAGTCAAAAAATTTCAGTAAGTTTTTAATAATTATTTAACTCAATTATGAATTCATTTGTTGTTGGTTTACTTTTTATTTTACAGGAAAATGAGAAACTCGGTTTACTTTTTATTTTACAGGAAAATGAGAAACTCAACATAGAATGAAACTTTGTACTCTTGTTTTTTTTTAACAATTGTACTCTGTTTTTCAATTCTTGGTTTCATATTGAATTTGTATAATAATTGGAGATATAAATTTGGAAAAATATCAATTTTGGTCTTTTTGACTATCCAGCAAGTTGATTGAATCACGTTCCAGAAGATGCATGAGAATTCTTTCTAATAAAGAATAAATATAATGAAAATTTCAAGATGCATAAGAATTCTTTTGACCTATTACGGATAAATATAATGAGAATTCCTTCTGATCTATAAGATAAAACTAAGATTCTTCAATGGGTATTCACGCTCGGGTAGGTTCCACATGTTTCATTCTTGCTACTGCGTTTGTTTCATTAGTTTGTAGAAGATGCATCAGAAGTTTTTAATGTTTTGAAAATTTTGAGCTCAAAACTCTTTCTCCGTTGACTAACGGAATTATCAATTTTGATAGAATATAATAAGTGAGTGACCAATTTTGATAGTGATCAAATGTGGGTGATCAAATATGAAAAGAGGTAAAACTGGATGACCAAAATTGATATTTTCCCATCTGAAAATATTACTTCATCAATAATCAAAATTATATCACGACTAAATCAATTACCTATGAGATAAGACCAACATATTATTAGAAGAATTTATTATTGCATCCCAAAGGAGGTATGATCAATTTTTATGAATTTTTAGTAATATTGATTGTTTATATGTAAAGTAAAAGATAAAATGGTGTATTGAAGAAATGAGTAAAAAAATTCATTTATGAATGTGTTAACATGTGTGTATATTAAATTGGGAGGATAAACAAATTTATATACCAAAGTTTGAATGGAAGGTGTATTAAAAAATTATAAATAAATCAAATATATATATATATTGTCACTTCGGCTCGGTGACCCGACAGCCCATCTAGAGCCAATAGGGGTGGGCATTAAGAATGGTACCCACATATTTTGTATCTAGTGGTTATAAAACTCTTTTACCATTGTATCCTGATAAAAAAACAATTAGAAGGCGTGAGGAGATGTTGCAAATAGAATTTTGAGAACAATTATTCGCACATAATTTAAAATTGCTTTTGTTGGAGAGTATTCAATGTAAATAATACATTAAATATTAATGTTAAGATTACCCTTTAATTAATGTTTCTCTCAAGTATTAGTTTATACTTCATTTAACTTATACATAATCCGCAGTTTTATTATAAATGTTATGATTAAATATTTAGCAAAGCTGCATAATTCATTTGCAAATTATAAGAAGAAAAAATATATATATATATAATGGGAGTAGCCTAATTCTCTTTTTGTTGGTTGTTTTACCATTAACATTTAATTAAATGTATTCTTGCGTTAGAAAGACAAGGGAGCTTGCCTCTGAACTGAAGCTTTATTACATCAAAATTCTATCTTTAAAGTTCAATTTCTCCTCACAACTTAATTTGATAATTTTCTAAAAAAGTTCTAAAAGTTAGAAATTTTCAATTTAATCTCACAACTTATGGATTAATCCGATTTTGATTGAGTTAAAAACAATCACTCTTGAGATGGTTAAAAGTAATTGGGAGTTTCTGTTTCTCCCTTCTGTTACCATGATTAAGTAATTTATAATCACTACAAGAAATATCACTTTTAGTGACAAAAAAAATGGTGAGGGTATAATAAACTCACACTAAATGTGATAATTGTTTACTATTAGTGAGGGTAGAATAATACTCTCATCAAAATCTTAATATTGATATGAAAATTTTATATACCCTCACTAAATGTAAATTTTACTTAGCATTGATGAGGGTAAACAATACTCTCACTAAAATTATACAAAAAAATATAATCATAAGTAATAAAATAAAATATAAAAAAAAGTATAAATTTTGTATTATCAGTAAATTTTTATATTTTTACCTTAAAAAAATCATATATTTATTTATATCAAAAAGTAAAAAATTAATTTGTAAAAATATCCTAAACTATCACACGCACCAAAAAAAGAACGTAGTTCTTACTCACACCTCTACACGCACAGAAGAAGAATATGGGTTTTCCCCAATTCAATTTGTCCTTTCAAATCTGAAAATTCATCCTTTCAATTCATTCTTATTGTAGCAATTAACGATATTATCCTCTTTAATTTTCTTCCAGATCATGATTTAATCCTCAAAGTTCACACAATTGATCGGGCAATTGCATATATTCTGAGTTAGAAATCTGCTATGGTCGTGCGTTTTGCTTAGCATATATATTCTGCTATTGTGGTGCGAGCTGCTGCATAATCTATAATTTTCTTCCAGATCATGATTTAATCCTCAAAGTTCACACGATCGATCGGGCAATTGCATATATTCTGAGTTAGAGGTTTGCTACGGTCGTGCATTTTGCTTAGCAAATATTCTGCTATTGTGGTGCGAGCTGCTGCATAATCTATGTTTGATGTTGTTTTTCTGAGTTAGAGATCGGCACACAACATAGGTAGCATTTCTTCTCTATCTATATTTCTTTCTTGTTATCGTCTAGACTTTGATTAGGCTTTTCTAAGAATGTGCTCAACCTAGGGGTAGGGCTAGCTCTTGATTAAATTTTGAGTGCAATACTTTGATTTAACATCTACAGTTCAAGTTATGGTAATACTGGTTTTGCCTTTTGATTTGGATTTGAGATATTATTTGGTTCAAGTTATGATAATATAATGTATGCCTTTTGAATGAAATAGTTATATGTTGTACTTGATTTTTTTTTTTTTTGCCCTTTTCATTTCAGATATTATTTGGTTTTTGATTTGGATTTGAGATATATATACATTCAAGTTGTGTGTTCTGTGATGTTAAAAGTTTAAGATTCTAAGATGGAGGTGCCTTGGGATGTTTCTGTCTGGTTTTCCTTTATGGCCAAACCAAAATATAATTCAATAAATAAATAAAGTAAATTATTAAATAACTCTAATTTTTCAACCTCTGTATGCCCATACAGTGTGTTTATACCCAAATATCAAGTGTTGTAATTTCGTGATGCCCATACAAAGGTTGATGCCATAAATGTATGTAGTTTTTGTTCTTAATTTTTTTAATGATTGCTTAGGAAAATTGTATCTTAGACATTTTCAGTGTTAACTAGTTCCATTTGATGTATGATTGTATAAAGGTGGGCTATTTGAGTTGAAATTATCTAGAATTCTTAGAAAAATGGCTGTTATTTAGTTTATAAATTCATGTTTCTGTGATTATTTAATATATGAATTTCCAAAACTTTGCTCTCTGTTCTTCACAGGGCATTACTTGAATCCAGCAGTTGCAGTTGATAGGATCTTCACAACTTTAGGAAGTTTAAACTAAGGTTGACTAATCATACGATAGCTACTGATCGATGAATATAGACAACCTAATTAAATAGTATTTTAAAAGCTAATTAATTATAGTATTTAATTAAATGATGACTTATGTTTACACATAGTGAGAACCACCTAAGTCCATCAGTTTTCTGCTACGTGTATGTATGAATTGTTCATTCGATCAGGTTGCGGTGCACAGACTAATTGGTAGAATAGGTGAGCGAGCTCGATAAGTACTATTTCCTGAGGTTCGTCCGGATGGATCAAATTGGTTACCGAGCTAGACGACTGCTTGATTCTTGTACCTTATTGCTTTCCAAGATTAGGATTAGGTTTCTCTGTTAGATGAAGGAAGAGTCTGTTGTGCCAATTAGTTTGCTGATGTATATTGACATATTTGAAGATAATCAATATATATATGTAAATGTTGACAAGATGTGTTTTATAAGGACTAAACACAGCAAAAACTCGAGGAATCAAAAGTAGAGTTAATTTCTAACATATCAGATCATAAAATTAAAAGAAGCTCTTTTTCTGTCAAATTTGTAATCTATATGTATAACCACAAACTGGGAGAGTTAGTGATCTGATTCAGAAAAAATCTATAATCTTAGTAATAATCTGTAATCAATATGTATTACCTTCCTTGTTTTTCTTGAAGTGTATATAACAAATAATATATTATGCTGAATTCTTGTGAACTACATGCCTGCAATCTAATTCAGCTGATATAAAACAAAGTTTCAAGAGAGCTTTCTCTGCTCCCTGGCCTGAGAAACTACGGTACAATGTTGCAAGATATATATTCTTAGCTTAATAGTGGACAATTTCTTCTTTGAAACAAGTATGTTTCTCAATCCTTGCCTTTATATTATGTGTTTATTTAACCTTTATATCTACTTGTAATGATTAATACTCGCTCATATATTCACGCACAATAAATATTGTTATATTAATATTTTTTTAGATGGCACCTAGCAAGAAATGGACGTGTTTTATCAATGATCGATTGAATGAACAATATAAAGTTGGTGTTGCTGAATTTTTGAATTATGCTTTTTGTAAGACGGGTGAAGAGCATGAAATACGGTGTCCATGTGTCAAATGTAAAAATACTGAGAAAGGATCAAGAGAAGTGGTGGAAATGCATCTAAATGTGTATGGGATGATGTCAAATTATACGTTTTGGTATCACCATGGGGAAAGACGCGGTGAACCTCAATCTGATGATGAAGTAGAAGAAAGTGAAACTGAAGAGATTCAAGAAATATTACAAGATTTTTTTCCTGAATATCGTGATTGTGATAGAAGTGAAAGGGAAGCTAGTTCTTCAAGTCAAGTTGAGCATGAGGATAAGCCAAATGAGAAAGCAGATGCGTTCTATCGGTTATTGAAGGATGCTGATCAACCAGCTTACCCAGGCTGCAATATCTCTAAATTGGCTGCTCTTTTGAACTTGTTACACATCAAGAGCGTTGGTCGATGGAGTAATGAATCATTTGACATGTTGCTAAAAATGCTGAAAGAAATACTTCTAACTGGTTCAACTTTGCCTGAAACGTATTATGATTCAAAAAAGACAATTAAAGATCTTGGGCTCTCTTATGTTAAAATAGATGCTTGTGTTAATAATTGTATGTTGTACTGGAAAGATGAAGAGAATTCTGATTTCTGCAACATTTGTGGTGTTTCAAGATGGAAAGAAGATTGTCGTAGTGGGGAAACTAAAATTAAAAAGAATGGAAAGAAAGTGGCAGCAAAGACCATGCGGTATTTTCCTTTAAAGCCTAGACTTCAAAGGTTGTTCATGTCTAGGAAGACTGCTAAAGATATGAGATGGAATCATGAATTCCGGGTGGATGATGGAGTATTGAGACATCCAGCAGATTCATTGGCGTGGAAATCCTTCGATGAAATTCACAAAGATTTTGCATCAGAGCCTCGCAACGTAAGACTTGGTCTTTCTAGTGATGGTTTCCAACCATTTAGTCACTCCAAAACATCATATAGCATTTGGCCAGTAATACTCATTCCATATAACGTGCCTCCTTGGATGTGCATGAAAGAATCAAATTTTATTCTTTCAATGCTTATACCAGGTCCTGAGGGTCCTGGAGATGCTATTGATGTCTACCTTATGCCTCTTATAGAAGAGTTGAAAGAGTTATGGGAAGTAGGTGTTGATACATTTGATGCTTCAACTCATAAAAACTTCAGATTGCATGCATCATTAATGTGGACCATCAATGATTTTCCAGCATATGGGAATCTATCTGGTTGGAGCACCAAGGGTAAGATGGCATGTCCTTGTTGTAACAAAGATACACATTCTATAAGGTTAGCCAATGGCAAAAAACAATGCTTTATGGGTAGTCGCCGTTATCTTTCTACTAACCATAGATGGCGAAAAGATAAAAACTCCTTTGATGGAACTAAAGAGTTGAGACCACCACCAAAATCACTATCCGGAAGTGATGTGCTTGCTCAAGTACATGACCTTGAAGGAATGGTCTTAACTAAAGATAGTTCCAAAAAGGTGAAAATTTCACATGAAAGAAGAGGTGATAATTGGAATAAGAGAAGTATTTTTTTTGATCTTCCATACTGGAGTACCCTTCTACTACGACACAATTTAGATGTGATGCATATTGAGAAAAACATATGTGATAACATCATTGGGACAATTGTGAACATGAAGGGAAAAAGTAAGGATAATGTTCAAGCACGTCTTGATTTGGAAGCTATGAACATTAGACCAGATTTGCACCCAATTCGTAAAGGAGACAAACTTGAGTTACCTATTGCGGCATACACGTTATCTAAAGAGGAGAAGCACTTGTTTTGCTCATTTTTAAAGCAACTGAAAGTTCCAGATGGATTTTCTTCCAATATTTCTCAATGTGTAAACATCAAAGAGCATAAAATTTCAGGGTTAAAAAGCCATGACTGTCATATTATTCTACAACATCTACTACCTATTGGAATACGAGGACTTCTCCCAAAATCAGTGTGTGAGCCTTTAATTGAGTTGTCGTTGTTCTTTACTAGTTTATGTGCCAAGACATTGAGTGTAGATGAGCTGAAGCAGATTGAATCTCAGATTCCTATAACTTTGTGCAAGTTAGAACAAATATTTATCCCTTCATTTTTTGATGTAATGGTGCACTTACCTGTGCATTTGGCTAGTGAGGCTCAAATTGGAGGACTTATCCAATATAGATGGATGTACCGTATTGAGCGGATGTTGTATGAGTTAAAAAAGTTTATTCGTAACACGGCTCGTCCGGAGGGGTCAATTGCAGAAGGCTACATTGTAAAGGAGTGCATTACTCTTTGCTCAAGATACTTCAATGGTATCAAGACAAAGTTTAATAAACTTGACCGAAATTATGATGGTGGTTCTTATAAAATTGAAGATGAAATGTCTGTATTTCCTCATTCTGGACGAGCATTAGGAGCTGGAGTGTCTCGTAATCTTAATGAAGAAGAGTGGATGCAAGCTCATGTTTATGTTTTGAAGAATTGTGATGAAGTTCAACCATTTCTTGAGTAAGTGAACGTCTCTTATAATTCCTCTATATTTATTAATATAAATGAATAACTAATTAGTGTGTAATACAGGGAATACTCTGAAAATCAGCAAAATGAGCCACAAAAATCAGATAAAAATTGGTGTAATTCTTTCATCAGCTGGTTTAAAACCCGAGTGAGTAGATCTTATGTCTGATGAGTCTTATAGTTTATCAAGATAAATGTTTTACTTACACTTAACTTATATTTGTAGATTGCAGAAATGAATATGCAAGACCAACCCTCAAACTATGATGCTTTACTGTCATTATCTCGTGGGCCTTTAAAATATGTGACATGCTTCGATGGTTATGTTGTAAATGGGTTCAGATTTCGAATAGAAGATCATGACAAAGGATGTGTAACACAAAATTGTGGAGTATGTGTAACCAATAACATAGGTAGTGATTCAGATTATGTTGAGTATTATGGAGTATTGACTGAGATTCTTGAGTTGCAATATCTTGGCGGGAAAAGAGTTGTACTGTTTCGATGTCGATGGTTTGATGTGCATGATAATGTGAAAGGAGCTAAAACAGATAAATATGGATTCACAACCATTAATTGCCAACGTACCTTTAAAACAAATGAACCATTCATTTTAGCTAGTCAAGCATCATAGGTGTTCTATGCCATGGATAACTTAATTGAAGGTTGGCATGTTGTTACTAAGATGTTGCCGCTTGACTTGTACAAAATGCCACTACGAGAAGAGGTTGATGACAACCATGTGGGGGAGATAGGCGATGGTGAGGCATACCAACATGGTGAATCATTTAATTTGCAGTTTGGTGGGGATGATTCATTAAGTTTAGATAACCAAAATATTTGGATTAGAACCGACGTGGAGCCAATGGTAGTTGGAGCATCAACAATTAAAAGGAAAAGAAAAGGAAAATCAACTTGACCAATTATTTTTGAAATCCTGGCCAGGTAACTGATCTAACATGGTACACTGAAGTTAATTAAAGCATTACTTATTGCTTTAAGATGTTTGTTGCACTGCTTCTGTAAGATGCATTATTTCCCTTTATTCAAGTGTTTGACATATCTGCTGCAACTTTCAGAAATAAGAAGGCATTCCTCATCGTATGTTCAAGTTCGTAATTGCTGTAAAAATCATTCTGAATTTTCAACTATGAGACAACAGGTATGTATACAAGGTTGTTTCATTATTAACAATTAAATCATCTGTATTATTAGTGGTTAATCCTGATTAGTGGTTAATGTGGGTTAATCCTGATTAATTGTTGGTTTTTGAGCATATTTTATGTCTTATATTAGTCCATTACATAGCTACAAACACAGACTTAGATTGAGATTTAATTTCTAATGAATACCTCCAATACTGGAGTGGAAGAAGCAATGACTTGGTTACTTGACCATATGAATGATCCAGGTATTCCATATTTAGGATTGGACTTGTAAAGATTATTTTGAGTAAATAGTCAAAACCTCAGCTATTAGATTTTAAAGACTTTTGTAATCTTTTGAGTGTTGGGCTTTTTACTTGAAACAAGGGCCATTTGATTTGTTTAGTTATCTGATTATGTAAAAAACTTAGTTCTTGTAGTAGTAGTGAACCTTTTTCCCTAATATCAGTAGCTAATTTGAAAAAAGGTTAAGTTAGTAAGGTTTTGAGTATTTGTGATGTTGCAATTGTTTGACGTTATAGCATATCTAAGCTGATGCATTTGAGCATAAATGGAGCTTGAACTTTTGGCCATCTGAATTGAGTTGATTTCTTGAAATGAGTATAATAGGTGAATGAATATGGTGGAAGAAGGTGAATGTGATAGTTAAAATATACTTGCATAGGTTAATGATCTCTCCTTCTCCATTCTGCTGCTGATGCATTAATACTGGAAAAGTTATTTTGTGTTTGATATCCAGAGGATAAAGATGATGAGAATTAGGTTTATTTAGGCTAAAGAATTATCAATCAAAGTGATAGCCAAGTATAGAGGTAACTAGTGTTGTTGTATGCTGATTTGTTAGATGCCAAACTTTGAGTGGGGTATCTCTTTTTTAAACTCCATTTGATAGAAGAAGCACATGCATCATCATTGTTTGGTAAGTGTCAACTGTCAAGGCTAATGGTAAGAAGATATCCTTCTTAGAAATTTAGCTGCTGCATTCTTTCCTTGTTTGACATGGGTTTGGTAAGCGATTTCATATATTTCTTAAAGAATTTGATGTGTTTTTTTTACTGCTGCAGCATTTCAATAGAATCAGATTGCATGCTATTATTATTTAATTAACGATGTAGTTGCATGTCTGCTGAACACTTCCATTATCTCAAAATTTTGAAGTTGCGTGACTAAAGTTGATTGATGTTGAAAAATAACCAATTTGTGAAAAAGCTTTGAGTTAACTCTTATCTTTCTCTAATTGTATTTTAGCACATTAGGTAGAGTCACTGCTTGATTGCTGACGGTTTTAGCGTTGTGTGCTAATGGTTTGCTATGATATGTTCAGGATACCGGCTGATTGGATTAGTAAGCCACAACGAGACATCTACACATTGTGGGCATTATGTTGCTCATATCTACAAAAATGGTGGGTGGGTGATCTTCAATGATGAGAAGGTTGCAGTTTCCAAGAATCCACCTACAGACATGGGGTACTTGTATTTCTTTGAGAGGATAATATTTATATTTATTATCACCTCTCTTCTGTTGTAATTAGGCTTTTGCTGCCTGATGCTTTAAAGTGAAACATTTTTTGTTTGGTTTATAATCTAGAAAGTAAATTTTCCATAATATTGTTTTGTTAAAGTAATAATTTGTTATATAAGCGACAATTTTGGGGATATATTTATTTCTCATTGCATGTTGAACCTTTTATCGTTAATTATGAGACTTTTTGTATGGGGCCTTTATGATTGTGTTATTGGTTGGTCATTTATATCAATTGGTTAAATAATTAGATGTAATGTATTTGAATGAAAAGCTAGAGGGGATTTCCACAACATGATATTTTGTCAAATATGGATACTATCGACGTTTAGTGATGGGGGATTGAATTTTAATGAGGGGAATTTTTGTAACTAAATGTACTTAATAGTGAGAGTAAAATGATGTTTTAGTGAGAGGAATTTTCATCATTAAAAATCTTTTAGTGAGAGTAAATTTACTCTAATTATATACTTATTAGTGAGGGGATCCTATCCCGTCACTATTGACTTTTAACTAGAGAAGCAGTAATT
Source organism: Galeopsis tetrahit (assembly GCA_963675135.1). Lineage (NCBI taxonomy): Eukaryota > Viridiplantae > Streptophyta > Magnoliopsida > Lamiales > Lamiaceae > Galeopsis > Galeopsis tetrahit. The sequence goes on from OY776133.1 coordinate 12,437,215, forward strand.
AGAGGCCATGAGAGTAAATTTCCCGTCACTAAAAGTCATCAATGACAGTAATTCCACTTTTAGCCACTGGTTTTACTCTCACTAAAAACAACTTTTTTTGTAGTGAATGCGGGTAGTTCGATGTTAAGTTTGTTTGATTCCTTTTAATTGAAGAAAAATGTTTTTTAATTAGGGCTAGTCTAATGTGAAATATTTCATATATGCATTTCATCTCAATTAATTAAATCAAGTCAAAACTCTAAGTTCATTTAGTCCAAAAGTCAAAGTAAGACAATTTTTTAAAAAATTACGGGTCAAAAGCCCGGATCCGGGTTGCCCGAAAAATTCGCGGGTCGCAAACAGGTGGTTTACTACATGACCAAAATATTGGTACTACAAGGTCAAAAAATTATCACTACAAGGCCAAAAATTTAATACTACATGTCAAAACATTCTGACAAATTCACCCAAAAAATAAAGTGTTCAGAATATTTTTGAACATGTAGTAATACACTTTTGACCTTGTAGTGATAAAATTTTGGTCTTGTAGTAACATTTTTTTAGTCATGTAGTAGCCGAATAAGTCAGAATTATTTTAGTAATTTTGCCCAAAAAAATAAGTGTCCAGAATATTTTTGAACTTGTAGTAATACACTTTTGGCCTTATAGTAACAAAATTTATGTCATATAATAACATAGTTTTGGTCATTTAGTAAGATAATATTTGAGAACGAAAATAAATATTCTAATTAAGGTTGACCCTCTATGACCCGCGTTTCACCCACAAATTTTGACCTAATTTATCTTAATTGGTCAATATTACATATAAATTTTTGCCTGCACGGAAATTTGAATAAAAATATATGTAGATTTGTAATTCTCGAGTATTTCAATAACGAAAGAATAAAATAAAATTATGGCAATTCAACAAAAAATTTAAGTGTCCAAAATATTTTTGAACTTGTAGTAGTACATTTTTTGTCTTGTAGTAACATATAGTTTCGGTCATGTAGTAAAACAATATTTGAAAGAATTTTTTTTTTTAATTAAGTTTGACCCGAATTAACTCGCGTTGACTCGGGTTTGACCCGTAAAATTTTGCCCACAAAATTTACCTTAATAAATTAACTATATTTCATGTATGAAATATTTCATATAAGTTTTTGTGCAAAAACATTACATTATTAATATGGGTGTGAATGAGTCAGGCTATTCGACAGGGGTCTATAGCTCGACCTATTAAAGCTCGCGTCGTTTAATAAATAAGCCGGTCTCAAGCTCTTTTTAAAGTTTATTTAATTAAATAGATCGAGCTCGAGCTTTTTCGTAAGCCTTTTAATTTCAATATACCGACTTATTTAACTTTATATATATATCAAACAATTTTAATATGGAATCAGATGGTGGTCGAGTTTCTTATAGAACTCACCACCTGCATAAAATACGTGTACATACTAAATTGTACAAGTAATTTGTGCATGTGGTGGATTTCATAAGAAACTAACCTTCATACATTACTTAGATATAAAAATACAATAATCACATATATATGTGTGATAAATAAATAAAATAAGGAAGTTTAGTAATACACTAATACTAACTACTCCGTAGTTATATTTTTCTGTATAATAGTTAAAAAAAATACTTGAATATTATTTTTTGAACATTTGATGAATTTGTTGTTATTTTTATTTTTTTCATTTTGAGATTTAAAGAATCGATTTTATAATTTGATGATAATAATATGTTGTATGATTTTTTTTCTAAATATACTAATAGGACTAAAATTTTCTTTCAAAAACTTTCGAGTCAAACCCATTTATTAAAAAAAATTGAACCAAGTCTTTAATAAAAACTAGTATAATTACAAACTATGACTCAGATTTGTCCCTAAAAATCATATATCAGATAAAATCACAATTTAATCTTTTTTGTGGAGCTAAGATTCTTGCACAGTTGCACAGTTACATTGTGTGTATTAGTTACATGTATGTAACGGGTATCACTTGATTCAATTTTTTAAATGGATGAATGTTATTTATGAGTTATGCTAAATACATTATAATATTAGTTTAAATAGAGTATAATATTAATTTAAATACAGTATAGTATTAATTCATGAGTTGGTCTCCTGTGCACGTGTACACTAACCACTAATGCACAGGTCAATTGTTATAAATTAGGAAAATCGAAAATTAACAACAAATTAATTGTTAGTGTAGCGGTTATTGCAATCTAAGTTATGTATTAGGTCATGAGTTCGAAACTTTGTGAACTTAATTTTTTAATTACCAAAAATTTTAGTACCACTTTACAGTAATTAATTTTTTAAATACTATTTTTATTAAAAAAATCAGTAATATATAATAGTTACACTTTTCAATAACAAAATTCCACTTTTTAATAATAATAGTTACCACTTTTCATTAACAAAATTTTCACTTTTCAATATTAATAGTTACCACTTTTCAGTAACAAAATTTCCACCTTTCAATAATAATAGTTACCACTTTTCAGTAACAAAATTTCCACCTTTCAATAATAATAGTTACCAGTAACAAAATTCATTTGACAGTACAAATAAATCTCAAAATATAAGCATTGTCGGACCAACTTTTTTTTTTATATTTCAAACGTAAAAAAAGACTCGAAACCGAAAGAAATGGAACATATCACAATTAGTTTACAAGCTTATAAATTAAGTCTTGATTTTGCCGGTTGCTATTGATAAAGAGCATTCTCTACCATAAATATCATGAAAAATGGCTTTGCAATCGAATGCGTGATAAGTTAATGAATATAATTTAGTCTAGTATTTATTAAAAATGAAGTATTCAAGTGTTTATCCAATGAAATTATCATTCATAGATTTTAAAGTATAACAAACCGTTGGGGTTAATTGTAATTCGAAACTTTTTTTTTTTTTTTTAAAGATAGAGGTGATTCAATATAGAACCTCGAAACTTAATTTCATTATAAGCTACTTTTTGTTTTATGAGTATACCTTTACTAGACAAAGTCCCTGCCCCCGTCCTGAAAATTTGGATAGGCGCCCGATTAACATTATAATAAAGATAAAATAATATGCACTCATTATTTTTATCAAAATTTCACATTATAAATTGTCAATACGTCATGTTTCATTAAATTAAATTGATCGAATAAGTTGACTTTTGCTATGTTTTGGTAGAAGTTAATACTCCCTCCGTCCCGTGATAACTTACACATTTTAATCGATTCACTTTAAAAAAAATTGAATTTAGTGGTGTAGAGTCAAATAAGAAAGCAAATTTTGAGTTATTTGATAAGGTGTAAGGAGGATTTAGTAGAATGTAAAATAGATTTAGTGAAATGTAGGGTAAAATGTAGACTCAAAATGAGTGACGATTTTAAAATAAAATGATGTTCGAATATATATTAATTTTGTGGATTATTTTTATATTAAAAATGTGCAAATAATTATAAAACAGTGTATTAATTTTAATATGTGTGAAATTATCAAAATACTCCTAACAAATTTATAAAATTAGTGGGTCCCTCTGGGCACTATGTAGGTCCGTTACTGTCCCCTCCCCCTTGGGCCACACTTTGTATTGTAAAAAAATTCTCCTTTTAGAACTTTTTTTTTCCCAATTTAGTGGCATTATTTTCTTTTACTTGTTTCAAATTTGCACTTTTTTTTTTGTGTCTCTCTTGTCCTTTGTTAAGCTTTGCCACACAAAACATATATCAACTCGTGACATATAACATATATATACGTACCATGTTGAAACATATACTATATTCTTCATTTAATGCTCATGAATGCACAATTTATGAAATTTGAGTCATTTATTGTAAATATTTACATGATGAAACAGATATTCAAATTGAAACCTATATATAACATTCACTCCAAAGAGTAAAAATCCAAGTTAAACTTACCAGAACTACATTCTTTTACATACAAACAAGAAAAAAAAAATGAATGCAGGTGTAATATTTTCTTTGTTGATTCTTTTCCAATCAACTTTTTTGTACGCAAGCAATGCTCTAATGGATCCAGCATCATCTGATAATGCAAAAGAAGATGTTTACCTAGTTTATTTGTCGGAGAGACCACCCATACTAAACCCTCATGATTATTACATCAAACTTTTATATTCAATTCTTGGAAGGTCTCTCTTGCTAGATTCATATATTTCAATATATATAATGGCATACTCTTATGTGAAACTAGTTCACCGGCCATAGTACGAAACTGAATTCATAGTAATATCATATATTATGCATTTACTGATACAATTATTGTTATAAACTACCATATTACATGATTTTACACACATAAACATGCCAAATAATTATGTAGATACATATTATGGTATTAATTTATATGTGTAATGATATTAGTTGATACACAATATTGTATTAATTCATAGGTTTAATCATATATCCGTTTCATATGGTGAACAAGTTTGACTGGTGACTGACTCAAATTATTAATTTATTAGAAATATTATTGTGTAAATTGCAGTGAGAAGGCTGCTAATTAACGAATCTCTCGTCTATTCGTATCGGGAATTCGATGGTTTTGCTGCTAAGTTGACGGTTGAACAAGTTAACCTTCTCGAGAGTAAGTTGTACTTTTCACCATACAATTAATATATTTATCCAAATAATTAATTAAAAAATACACCAAATTTATATATATATATGGTTGGATTAATATGCTCTAATTTAATTTGTTATTCTGCAGAACAACCTGGGGTTATGTCCGTGGAGAAAGATAAGAGCTATACGCCTGATGATCACATCAATTCTTGAAGTTTTGGCTAATTATTATTGGAGTACCTATTTTACCCCTAGAAAATAATCAAGTTTTAAATGTTAGTATTTTATTCAATGGGAGTTTCTCCTCTCTTATATAGTTTTTTTTTTTTGACAGTTCCTCTCTTATATAGTTACAATGCCATTATATATATGTTTATGTGGGAGTTTATAATGCATAGATTAATTTGATCCCTTTTATTGGACAAAAGGGAAATTTAAATAATTAAATGCAATATTTGAAATTTGTTACTAAAAGGTTTGTAATTTTTGGGTATTCGAAATTGGTGAATTTTGATTTAAAAATGGTCCTTCTGTAATCTGAATAAATTAATACTCATGATTTAATTAACTTATAAACTTCAAGATTTAGTCCTGCCTAACTACAGAAATTCAATTAAAATTTGGCAATGAGATACATTAAAACTAGATCTTAGAGTTCTTCCATAATCGTCTTTTTAGACGTTAATTAATTAAATCTCTCTTAAATTTCTGTAATCATTTTTTATATAGTTAATTACTTCTTAATAACAAACAATTTAAATCAAAAAAAAAAAATTAAAGATAAAAATTTGTGTGAGATGATTTTACGATGAAACCATTTATAAAATTAACATACAACTCTTTAAAGTATTAAAGTGTCATTTCTAAATTATGCATTGTCTCACACAAGATTTCTTAAACTGCTAATCATTCTAAATTAATTCCGAGTTTTCAAAAATCTACATCAACCTGTCTCCAACTCTATTACTATATTCAAAGACTCAAAGTGAATAAGCACAAGTTTTTTTTTCTTGAATTCTGAATTTAATAATTTATAATCAAACATTGATCAATTCTATGAACCCTCGCATCTCTTCACTACAAGAAATAGGGGAAATAGCGACGAAAATTTTACGACAAATCTAAATTTCATCGCTAAAATCAATTTTTAGCAACGAAATATAAATTTTCGTCGCTAAATTGTTAGATTTAATATTTGCAACAAATTTTATATGTTTCATCGCTATATTAGCAACAAATTGCTTCATTTTATTTTTAATAATCAAAACAACAATAAAAGTTATATTTCGTCGCTAATATTTTGCGATGAAATAGAAATTTTCGTGGCTAATTTCTTGAAATTAATTTTTGCAACAAAATTTATATATTTCATCACTATATTAGCAACAAATTGCTTCATTTTGTTGTTAATAATCAGAACGACAATGAAAATTATATTTCGTTGCTAATATTTTGCGATGAAATATAAATTTTCGTGGCTAATTTTTTGAAATTAATTTTTGCAACAAAATTTATATATTTTATCGCTATATTAGCAACAAATTGCTTCATTTTGTTGCATGTTAATAATCAGAAAAGCAATGAAAATTATATTACGTTGCTAATATTTTGCGATGAAATAGAAATTTTTGTGGCTATTTTCTTGAAATTAATTTTTGCAACAAATTGCTTCATTTTGTTGTTAATAATCAGAACAACAATGAAAATTATATTACGTCACTAATATTTTGCGATGAAATTAAAATATTTCATAGCGATACTAGCAACGAATTGCTTCATTTTGTTGTTAATAATCAGAACAACAATGATGATTATATTTCGTTGCTAATATTTTGCGATGAAATAGAATTTTTTGTGGCTAATTTATTGAAATTAATTTTTGCGATGAAATTAAAATATTTCATCGCTATACTAGCAACGAATTACTTCATTTTGTTGTTAATAATTAAAACAACAATGAAAATTATATTTCGTCGCTAATATTTTGCGATGAAATATAATTTTTTGTGGCTAATTTATTGAAATTAATTTTTGCGATGAAATATTTTTATTTCATCGCTAAACTAGCAACAAATTCTTTTATTTTTTATGAAGAGTGATGAAGACTCACTTGCAAATGAATTAAGTGACTGATTTAGTTGAAGTTCTCTGCTGATATGATTCTTTTTAATAGTTTTTAAGCATTTGTCAGTTTTAGTCATTTTTTGAAACTTTATGTTTTTACTGTTTTGAGTTAGTTTGTGGCGGTTGGTTAGTTGTAGTTTGTAACAAACATTTGTGAGGCGTGTGGGAGCGTCTATATATACTCCCGGCATAGCCTTAGGTCAAGATGGTTGTTGATTTGAGGGTAAAATGCAATTATGGTCCCAAGAGAATGTCTGCTCACGAAAATGGTCCCATTTTGAGCAAAAAAGGTCCCGTGAGATTTTTCCGTCAAAACCAAACGACGGGAAAATGCAGATTTGGTCCCAAGAGATTCGTGCTAACGAAAATGGTCCCATTTTGTACAAAAAAGGTCCCACGAGATTTTACCTTTTAAAACAAAATCTTCAAATGCTTTGTTTCAATCAAATGCTCCAAAATCACCTCTAATCCTAAAAGGCCCTAAAAAAATCTCCCCCAAATAAAACCACACGAATCGAACTTGAAAATTCAGAAAATATTGAAGCTAAAACACTCATTAAGCATTCATAAATCGCAAACCCGCCCTCACTTAAATTCCTCAAATCGAAACACACAAATCGCATTCACTTAAATTGCACATCAATTATTTTTTCTCGGTTGGGGCTGGTGGTGTGTGCCGGTGATAACCATGGGTTCGGGGTGTGTTATTGCTTGAATTGAATTTTTAAAATTTGAGATATATTCTCAAATTTTTTAAACCAAATCTAGCGATTTAATTTTTAAAGGATAATTATTTTGTTTGAGATATGTAAAATGAATTTTTGGAAGATTGAGTTCCGATTTTCTGTCAATGACGAGGACAAGAACAAGGTTAATGATAGATATACGTATACGTTTTTTTAGTATCTTTAGTTTAAAATTTGGATGGAATTAATTTGAATTCTTCAAAATTTATGTTATAAAAACTATTAGATATTTAAAAAAAATCTATATGACAAATTTTTATGATTTTATAAATAAATAAAAAAATCAAATTTTAATTATTTAATTGGACAGATTTTACATAAAATATTAAGTGGTTTGAAATTTTTAAATTTGATATAAATTATTATCTATATATTTTTTTTCAAATTTACACAAATTATTATTTGATTTGAAAAAATCTGCAATGTGTCATTTTTTTGTTTTTGGACCATTTTTGCAATACCACTTAACAGAAACCGTTAAGTATTTAACGGTTGGGACCATTTTTACAAAAAATGGGACCAAAAAAGAACGTGGGACCAAAATTGTTTTTGAAAAATTCTCTTGGGACCAAACTTGCATTTTACCCTTGATTTGAAGAATAATATCAGTGGGTTTACTTGTGGGTTAAAACAGATTGTGGGTATTATTGATTGTTTATACGTATTCGCGTGTTCTTGTATGTGTTCGTCGTATTGTGAAGGCTGCGCTACATCAATTTTGTTGTTAATAATCATCAGGACAACAATGAAAATTATATTTAGTCGCTATTATTTTGCGATGAAATATATTTTTTGTGGCTAATTTTTTGGAATTAATATTTGCAACAAAATTAAAATATTTCATCGCTACACTTTCAACAAATTATTTTATTTTGTTGTTAATAATAAGAACAACGATGAAAATTATATTTCGTCGCTAATATTTTAGCGACAAAATTGAAATTTGCATGACTAATTTTGTGGATTTAATATGATGATGCAAATGTAGATGGACATAAAGATGAGAGGATGAAGATTGAATGTAATATTTATTATTTTTCTGAAATTGTTAAAGTAACATTGATTTTTTACAATTGGAATTGTTTTAAAAATTACAATATATATACAAAAATATATACATATATATAATTGTTACAAGTTAAAAATTAATCAATTAATATATGTGAAATAAATTATTAAATGAGTAAAATTAACTAAATTAGTAACAATTGAATACAAATATAATTAATATTAAAAATTGAACCAAATGGCTGTCTGCCCAGAACTGGGCGCCCATCCACCCGGGATCAATTCCCACGAAGACCAAATAAATAGTCATTTAAATAAAATGGGGGAAGGGGTATGTGGGGGTACGGGTCGGGTTGGGGTCAGTTGGGGGCGGGTCAGGTGTGGGTTGGGGCGGAGCGGGTGTGTGTTGGGTACGGGTCGGGGTGTGGATGCGGGTTGGGTTGGTCGAGTGTAGAAGTGAATTTAGAGAACGATTCGTAAATCGGATATCCATAGCCAAATATTAGCGACAAAAAGGGGTATGTGAGGGTACGGGTCGGGGTGGGGGCGGGTCAGGTGTGGGTTGGGGCGGGGCGGGTGTGTGTTGGGTACGGGTCGAGGTGTGGGTGCGGGTTGGGTTGGTCGAGTGTAGAAGTGGGTTTAGAGAACGATTCGTAAATCGGATATCCATAGCCAAATATTAGCGACAAAAATATGAGTTTCATCACTAACATTTGCAAAAAAAAATTTAGACACGAAGTAAGAAGCTACTATTTTATACACGAAATTTTTTGTCGCTAATGTGAGTTAGCGATGAAATAATTTCGTCGCGGGATTTGTTGTTATACACCCGTCGCTAACGTGTTTGCGACAAATGTTTGATTTTCCTCGCAAACATTTTGCGATGAAACTCATATTTTCGTCGCTAATATTTTGCAATGAAACTCAAATTTTCGTCGCTAATATTTTGCGATGAAACTCATATTTTCATCGCTAACATTTGCGACAAAATTAATTTTTTTTATCGGAAACACGTTTGCGACGGGCGTATAGCAACAAATCCCGCGACAAAATTATTTCATCGCTAACATGAGTTAGCGACGAAAATATTAGAATTAACGACAAAAATTTTCACGACTAAATTGCAGTTTTCTTGTAGTGCTCCCTCCCACAATCTAATGACAAAATACAAAATGTAACCATGAAATCGATATTTTAATTTTAATTTTCTCAATTAATCAGTGGAGCTTTATATATTGTTGGTGAATTGGTGTGGGGTGTATTGAAGAGTAAAATTATTTAGGTCCCCTAACTTTTACATTTATTAAAAAACGTTACAAAAAAAATAAAATTTTAATTTATGTTTCACAAGTTCATAAATTTTTTAATTTATGTTCCATAATTTTATAAATCGATTAATTTACATGCATCCTGAAAAAGATAAAAATTTAATTTACGTTTTATAATTTATTAAATTTGTTAATATATGTCATTTTTTTTATTGTGCAAATTATAAAAAGTGACTTGTAACATTTTGTTTAATCCACATGGACATTATTTTTTCCACGCTATACAACTTTTGTCGATTTTTCATAAATTTTATGCGCACTTGACAAAAACGTGAGTGAAACGATGTCGTTTTGATGTATAGATCCACAAACAAATTGGACGTACGTAAATTCAGTAATTTACAAAATTATAGGATGTAAATTAAAATATTACGTATCTTTTTTGAAACGTTTTTTAAAAAAGATGAAAGATACGAGTTGTAAATCATTTTTTTTCTGTGTATTGAAAGTGGATCGATTTTAATTGATCTGAATGAGAAAAATAAAGAGAAAAGAAAAAAAAAAAAAAAGAATAAAGAGGGGTTGATAAAAATATGAGCTTAAAGAAAAAATGTGAAAACAAAAGGGAACAAAATTCCATGAAGCTCAAAAAAAAAAAAAAAAACATTACAACTCTTTAAAAACCGCCTCCTTGATTGATAACCGATAATTGAGTTCAAGAGCAATTTTTACATATTTGTGAATTGAAATTTGAGAGTATACACATCCATATACACTTGTCTTTTGAGAGAAACACTTCTTGAAAGACGGTGAATCAAGTGTTCGAATTTATCTTTATTTTAATCATAACAAATCTCTCATAATTTTGTGATTGGTTACCTTAATTAATTAACGTGGGTTTAGTAAGAAAAATAATATTAATGAGAACAGTATTTGTCATTGTACAATCATTTTTTATTTCACTCTTAATTCTTAAATAATTAAATCCTAAAACATCAGTTACTTAGAATAGATTGAGTATTAATTAGTGGTCGTTAAACTTATTTGAAACATTCTTCATTTAATATTTTTATGTTGCAAGAACAATTTTTTGCAATTTAATTAGATCATTTATTATAAATTTGGTGTAATAACGGATATGAACGACAACATGTAATTAATTAATTATGCCCTCCACCCCATATTATAAATATTCAAATTAAACTTGTTAAAACTACATTCATTTCCTAATTACAATTAAAAAAAAGAGCATGGAATCAGTCGTCCTAATTTTCTCTTTATTGGTTATTTTACCATCAACCTACTCAGAAACTAACACACAATTTACAGATGATTTAATTCCTCCAATTTCTTCATCATCTTTTGATTCATTGCAAGAACATGTGTACATTGTTTATTTGTCAACGACAACAACAAGAGACTTGAGCCTTCAAGATTATTGCATCAAAATTCTGTCTTCGGTTCTTGGAAGGTCTCTCTCACCCTCCTATTTTGTAGGGATGTAATTTTTTTCGTCTCATAATTTTTATCTTTTTTTAAACGAAAAAAATAATGTATGAATCTAGTTTCAATTATATATTCTATGTACAAATTTCATCTCAAAGTTATCGAAATCTTCGAAATGACGTCATTTTTTATCATGTGATCAACACGTGGATGGCCAATTCCAGTAAAGTTGCTGACTAAAAATGACATGGTTTTGAAGATTCCGTTAACTTTGATACAAAATTGATACATATAAAAAATAATTGTGCTATATTCGTTCGTTTATCTCTTTTGAAATCATTTTGAATTTTTTTAAAAATTATGTGAAAAAAGAGATTTTATCCCTATTTTGTATATTAATTGTTTTATTAATGAAGTTCTAATTTCTGATTATATTATTTATTTTATGTGAAAAATAATGGTGTAAACTGAAGTGAGAATGCAGCTAAAAAGGCTTTAATCTACACCTATGATACATTTGGTTTTGCCGCTAAGTTAACAAGTGAACAAGTCAAGCTTCTCGAAAGTAAGTTATATTTCTCATTATTTATTTTTGAACCCCTCGCCTTCTTATTACTAATTAATTACTCAAATTAAATAATTATTTTGCAGAACAACCCGAAGTTAAATCTGTGCAGGTAGATGTCGAGGTTGGAGTTGATAAACCATTGGGAACCAATTTTGTCCCTCAAGAATAGGGAATATAGATTACATATAATGATCCTCAAGGATCTTTATTTTTACAAATAGACCCCCAAAAATTAATAATATTGTTTAATAACCATTTATTTGGTGAGTATGCATGCTATGCATGCATGAGTTTTATTCCTAATAATATTTAAAAATGAAATTGCATAAAATTATTTGATAAACATACAGTACTCCGTCTTTCCAAGAATTTGTCATAATTTTAGCACATGCACTTTTTTTTTTTTTTTTTTGAGACAGTCTCTCAAGATTCATCAATAAATAAAAGGAAAAAGATAATTGGATACAAATAAGTAAATAAAAATACATTTATTTAATTTAAATTTATAAGATGCCCCATTTTGGAAAAAAATAATATAATATAAATAAATTGATTTTATATATTTTTATAAGTTTAATAAATTATTTTATTATATAATAAAAATGAATTAATTTTACACTATTTATAAGTTAGATGATGTGATGGTTCAACGAATTGAAGACGTAAGCTAGAATAAATTTTATGAAATTTTTTATTTCAAATAAAAGTTCAAAGGCACTAATTTATGAGTGATACTTGGTATTGAGAATAAATTATCTAAATTTGTATTGCTCCATATTATAAAAGACACTAGAAAATAAATATAAAAAAATTGAACAGATAAGTGAAAAAAGTCGATTAATCCAAACACGGTCCTTAACGCAGAAGAAAGAAAGAAAATCAACAAGAATCGGCATCTCAACACCAATCCAAAAACCCCTTTAAATTGCGATGCGAACAAACAACTTTTCCCCAATTATAATTTTCCTATCACAAATTCTACTTCTCTCATCGTGTTTGATCGCATCAATGGCCGCTGATTCATCATCATCTGAAGCCAAAGTTCACATAGTCTATACTGAAAAACCTGAAGGCCAAGAGCCTGAAGAGTATCATATCAAGACACTCACCTCTGTTCTTGGAAGGTAATACTTGCATAAATATCAAAATTTTCAATCTCGTGCGATCGGAAAATGAAATTAGGTTCTGAAAATTGTGAAATTAGGGGTTTGTATTTGATTGATTTTTGTTCTGAATTGTTGATGGTATTGTTCAATATGAGGATGGGAATAATGAATTGGGGTGAAATCGGTTTGATTGGTGTAATTTGAAATGGGTTTTGTAATTAGGGTTTATTAATTTTAATGAATTTTGTTAATATTTGGGGAAAAAGTGAGGATGCTGCAAAGGATGCTTTGGTGTACAGCTACAAGCATGCTGCAAGTGGATTTTCTGCTAAGCTAACTCCTCAACAGGTTTCTGAGCTTTCAAGTAAGTCAATTTTGATGGCAATTTCATATTGTGTAGTTGTCTTCCGACAAAAACTTCTATGGAATTGGTTCACAGAAGTATAAGGTGAATTCGTTATATTGTTTAGCATACAAAAAAAATACTTGTTTAACACTGTTTAGGTGATTTTGAAAATAATTACACATTAAATCAAACATTTTTAAACAACAGTTGTATGCTGAAATGTGATACCTGGTTCACAGGAGACCCATGTCATCTTCCGTATTTGATTTACAATTTCCCTTTCAAGATTTACAGTCTACTAATAATTTATCATCTAGTGATTCTAGTTATGTTTTTTCTATTGTCTGTAAATATTGTAGCCAATGCTTCAAGATGCAACTCTTCTTTCGATATTACCCAGTTTGTTTGTTAACTTGATTGTAAATCAAAATATCACTGTTTCTATTGTGAGAAGATCAAATTTACCACCTGATTGTTTTTCGTGTCGTTCCCTTCTAGCGTGCATTGGTGGTACCATGCTTACTTTTTGTGCAAGAGATTTCTTCCAATGCTTTTTGTCGTTGGTTTTTTAGACGTAATTCGTTCAAACAACTGATTAATGTCGTTTTTTGGCAGAACAAGCCGGTGTGCTTCAAGTCGTCCCAAGTCAAACTCTCCACCTGCATTCTGGACCTGGGAAGATGCAAGTTTGAAATACTGTCACTTTGTTAATATAAGTAATGTTTTCACATGATGCTTTGCTCTGTGAATAACCTCTGTATCTTGTATGCCACTCTTTAATATGTAACTAAATCTTAATGTGTTGGATATGACTGCGTGTGTGTGTGTGTTTTATGAAAAATCATTCGAACTCCAGTTTCTACTCTATAGGAAAGCTAAGATAAGTATCCAGTCGAATTTATTGATAAGTATCAATGTTTCAGCAACTAGAACTGACAATCAAATCATGTTATTTGAATGAAATAACTAGAACTGACAATCAAATCATGTTATTTGATTCTCGATTTGAGATTGTTCAATAAAAGTTTGTTATTTTTTAACACAACTTTATGTTTCATAGATCTAATATACTGTTCAGGCTGGATAAGGAAAATAGAGATAAATTAAATGCAAAATAACTAACTATTCAGGCTTTATTTTGTGTTTTCCGCGGGTAGAACTCAACATAAATTTGAATGTGCAAGAAAAAAGATCCAAGTTTTGACCTAAAACATTATTGGTAATGGTAATACTGTATGTTATTATTTGATTTTGCAAAATGATAATGTAATATCTTGATTATTAAATCAAAGAATACCAAAATCAGAAACAACGCTTAATAAAAACATAAGACTTCACAGAAAAGGAAGAAATCTGTTAGGGTTGGGGCTGTTGATAGTATCATAAACCATACAACATATTTTTACACCTTGTAAGAAAATACAATCATATAGTAAGATTTTCAGCATCATCAAGTTTCTAAAGTTAGATTCTTGTAAGAGGGAGAAGTTCAATATTTCTCCCCTGCAAATTTATAACACATCAGTTCAAATCCAATATTTCCACAACATGACGACCAAAATACCCCCGGTTAGGGATCGATATTTAACAAGTATTCTGAGTAAGCGCCGATATTTCATGTTCCGAACTCTGGATTGCGGTAAAACTTCACCGTAAGGGCCCTTCTTCACAAAGATCGGAGTAGACGTAAGATGAGCTCTACTCATAGACTCGCTTCCTCTTCAAAAGGGTCGGAAATAATAAAAGGGACCCAATGAGGAAAAGTATGGACAATGTCTTAAAATCGTATAGATCTTTCACGGACTTTAGTTCACCAAGAGCAAGCCCAGCCTAGAGGATAAAACAGCAAAAATCATGTAAATTTTGATAAATGATTAAACGAATAATAAATGTTTGGTGAATTCAGTAGCAGCATATATATACCAGGCCAAGCCTCTATTCTGCTATGCAGGGTCGATTATATCTAGCCATATCATTATAACATCTTTTTAAATAGTTTCTTTCAAGTGAGGGTCTTCCCTTTCTAATTTGAGTTTAAAGATTACCTATGTTATACTCCTTGCATTGTATTTATAGCATATAAGTGACCTATATGCATACCCAAATCTCAAGTGCGTTTCTCTAAATTTCTCAGCTATCTACTGAGGAAGGTTACCGCTACTTTCATTAATTCTTTCTAATGTGTACATTGCATACTCTAATGTGTCCGCACATCCATCACAATAACACCCTCTAAATGTTTTTTCATGTTCAAAATTAGTCGGCTGGATAATATCAATTTTACTCCCTAAAGTCTACATTTTTTCAAGGTCCCTCTTATTACATTCACTATCAAACTTGGTCCTCCAATTACACTTTTACTCTCACATTTGGTTCTACCGTTAATTGAACATCCGTTGATTGACAGAATTAACTATGGGGGTGCGGATTTTCAAATAAATACATTTAGCACCCTCAAAAAGTTGATTACGTCTGTCAACGGCCAGTCAACTAACGATGGGACCAAAGGTGAGTAAAAGTGTACTTTCAGTACAAGTTTGATAGTGTGTGAAAGAGGGGGACCAAAACTGGAAAAGGGTCAACTTTAGGGACCAAAATAATATTATCCCTTAGTCGGGCCAACAATTCTATCCACAAAGCTGTTATGGGTCTTGTGACAGTTGTATAAAGTTTTCCTTTCACTTTTAATGGTGCTTCAATTTTCCTTTTGATTTCAACATATATATTTGATTAAGAAGTCAAGAAGAAACAGGGTAACTTACCCTGACAGTTATGTAGGAAGCCGGGACGAGACCAATAACAGTTGCCAGAAAGAAAATATGAAACGGGATATCCACAATCGGTGATGCCAAATTGATAAACAGGTTAGGCAATGTCGGAGTAACACGTAGAAAGAGCATGTAATTGAGTAACTTTTCTTTCCTCTTTGCTATCTGAAAACCAATAAACTCGAGTGTGAAACGCTAAAGATAAAATTTGGGTAAACTGAGGCAACAAAAAAAAAAACAGTAGCAGCAAGCAAAATTCAAGAATACATATTACATATTATAGATATATACCTCTGCCTGAAAAAATTTCAGCTTTTCGGGCCACAGCCAGCTGACAATTGGTCTGCCAATCATTTTGGACAAAAAATAGCAGGATGAAGCACCTGCTGTAGCGTTGAAGACTACTAAGAAAAGACCTCTGACAACACCAAAAAGTGCTCCAGCTAGTAATGACATGAAAATTGTCCCGGGAATCATGAATGTTTGCATGAATATGTAAGTCGAACAGTAACCTAGAATGAACTTTGCTGGGTAATCTTGAGCATATGTTGAAAGATGATCCCTGGAGCATATTAAAAATGGAAATCGAGTCAATAAGGAGAGGAGACATTAACTATGAATGACATCTAAAAATAAGTGGGGCTGATATGAATGGCTTATGCAGCACAGCTCCATTCAATAAACAACAATGGTTTATGAATCCAATATAGTAACTGATGAGCTTTGTTATCATTGAGGCTTGGGACCAGCATTGTTACAAACAATGGTATATGGAATGTTCAGTAACTTTTATAAAGCAATACTTTCTAAATTAAAATCTTAATCTTAAAACAGCTAAAAAAATTGCAAACACTGAAATACTGAATCCCCATTTTAATTCTTCCCATCAAGCAGAAACCATCAATGAACAATTATATACTGGTAAAAAATGGTGCCCCTCCTAAATGACATACTAATATACTAGCAAAAAAAAAGATATACCAATTCTGCAATATATCATGGAGTTCTTGACATGTAGGGAAGTTAAAGTATTCATGTTTCACACTAAGTTTATACATACATAGATAGGTGGTTACCGAAACTTGAAACACCAAATAAGAGGGAGAGAGCTCATCAGAAGCTTATGCAATTCATTAATTTTAGATTCATGTTAGCTTACATAGTTACATTGAGTTTCTCTTCAAAATATCCAAAAGCTTAAGAAAGAATGAATCAAATCACTGCTTTAATCATCTAATTAACCTCTTAAAAAACTAAAGTTCGTAATCAAAAGATCAAAAGAATACTCAATAGTTAGCATCTAGGAGCTGCTAACCAAGTTTGGACTATGCAACTCGAGATATTATCAAAAGAATAGCAAAGCAAAAGCAATAGCTAAAACTCAAACTAACCAAAAATATTGACACTAAAAGAAAATTGTAAATACGCATATCTGTTGATCTCATTTAAATCAAGAAATCTAAAATCAAATCCTTGAAAACAATAGAGCTGCTTACTTAAGCAAGCGAAGATCCGCAAGCGTACGAGGCAGCTTTAGCATCGCAAAGTCCGCCGCAGGCATGGTGAGGTAAATGCATAACAAACCGGTTGAAAATATCAAAAACACCCCCAACGCCGCCGCGAATTCCCACCGAGACAGAGGAAATTTCTCCATCCTCAACTTCTTGTCCGATGGCGAATCAACGGCAACGCTCTTCTCCTCATCTCTATCCAACACCACCACTCTCGGCGCCGCCATGAAAAATCAACGGCGAAACGGATGCCGATGACCCTGACAGCGATTTATTTCGACTGCAATTACAATAGCAGAAGCAAAAATAGTTTATGAATATGGGCATTCATAGCTTCAGCTGCCGGTGCTACTGATGAATTAAAAGCATTGGAGATGAGAACATTAATTCAGCACAAAAATTAAGAAAATACCTGACACAGCAGAGGTAAAATTTACGAGAAGGGGGGAAATTTTTCAAACTTGGAGCTGAAGAAATGCGGATTGAAATATAATTGACAATTGATTGAATAGGATAGAGGCACGCAAAACGAGATCAAGAAAGATTGGGGTGGAAACGAATCGCAAGCTAAACCTAAATTGGAGATGAGTGTCCCTTTTCCCCCTTTGTTGAAGATTTCTAATTTTGTTGAAGGGGGAGAGTGAGTGAGAAAAGTCAATGGTGGCCTATTGGTGCACACCAGCTAGCTATAGTGTCAAACCCGGGTTGGACCTGGTCCCATTCATAATGTTGAGTAGGAGTGGCAACGGGGCTGGGCCGATTTATTCTACCCGGCCTCGGCCGTGGCTCGAACTCGGATGGGATTTTTTTTTAAAAAAATTCTTTCTCCTTTTCTTTTTCCTTCTCCATTTCTTGTGTTATTTTTAATTCCAATTTGAAATGTGGACTAATTCAAAATTTTAGGTCTAACTTATGAAATTAAAATGTGTATTTTAATAGGATTAAATTCAAAATTAGTTAATCCACTTTTTTTTTCCATCCCCATTCCTTGTGATATTTTCAATCCCAATATTAAGAACCAATCACATTAGAATTTTTTTTTTTTTTTCAACTACATTCAAGTGTTGCTAAGTACTAAAACACTTCAATTGCATAAGCATTACAATCCAAGTAACAACAATTATTAATGTATGAGGAAAATTTTGATGAAATTCTAGATCTGTCCCTGAACGACGGTTAAAAATAGCTTTAAAAAATATAAATGATTAAGAAAAATATTGGAGCGGTTTTGGGGCATGCTGTAGTGCGGGACATATGTATTTTCTTCCCAATTAAAAAAAATGGATTAATTTGCTCAAAAAAATTTGAATCAAAACCGTTCATAATTCAAAATAATTGTTTCGATCGGATGAAGAAGGGAAAGGGAAAGATCCTTCTAGTTTCGATATAAATTGTCACTCCTGAATCCTAGATCGATAAATTATACTTAAATTTACTCTAAAAATCACATTTCATTACATTCATAATGAGGAATACTTATTGAACTAAGTTTACATGAATTTTTATTTTATTTTAATGTTACTATTATGTATACGAATTATCATTGTTCTATATATGAACTGTTATTATTTAAAAAAGTTTGATTTTTATTGCTGGGGTACTTGATGACAGCGAATTCGCTCTGTTTGCCACAATTCTCTGGTGATTATGGAAGGAAAGAAACGAAATGGTATGGACGGGGAGCTGCAAACCAGCAATGTTGGTTCACCAGCTAGCCCGGGGGATGCTTGCAGAATGGGAAGGTGCTAAACAATCAAGATTAATGTGGATGCTGCTTTTTATCGCGAGACTAAACAAATGGGGTTCGGGATGGTCATCCACGATGCAGCCGGAGAGTTTATTCATGGAAGGTTGATGGTGATCCCGGGAGAATATCGGGTGGAAGAGGGTGAAGCAATGGGCCTACTCGAGGCGCTTTCCTGGACAAAACAGTTGGGATATCAAAGAGTGATGGCCGAAGTAGACTCAAAGTTAGTTGCAGATGGAGTAAATAAGTCAAGGGACGATGTTTCAATTTTTGGGGATGTGACTGATGCATGTAGGAAGATTATTGCTTCCTTCTCTTTCTGTTCCGTAATTTCTATTAGTCGGGAAGCTAATGTTAAAGCACACCGACTAGCAAGAGCGGCTAGGACGTTTTCTAGTTCTTGTATTTGGATAGAGCCTCCAGATGTTGTGGAAGGCCTATCAAATGGTATTTGCATTTGCTAATAAAGAAGCTTGAACTTAAAAAAAAAAAAAATAATAATAATGGTTCAGATGTATATTAAGAAAAAAATTACTTGAAATCAGGTTCTAGATTTTTCTTTTCCATAAATATATTTTAAAATTGTGCATTGAGTATATTTAGACAATATGATCCCATGTGTCGGCTTGGCATGTTACGATGCATTTTCAAACATGCTTTTAATGTTTGGCCTAACTCCTTCACTTTAATGTGGGGAGAGGTCAGGTGAGTCAATTTGGTTGACGTAATTTGTTTTGGTAGCTCTAGTAGGTGACAAAAAAGTATTAAATATTATTTCTTCATATTATAATTATAAATAAGCAATATTTTAATAATAGAATGGACTTACTTGAATTGATATGATAGTATTGATTAAAATTTTAGTTGGTTGGGCGGAGCCAGAATTTTTTTTCGCTGAAAGTCGGAAATGATTACACGTATAAAAAATAATTGTTTACATAAGTTGTGCCCTACGATTTTTTAGTCGATAGAATTTATCGATAATAGAATCAGAATCAATGTTTTCAAACAATTTTATTTCAATATAGACATCCATAGAATTTAATATATAATCACTCTACATTTTATTTCGAAAAACACTCTTGACATCATAACTAAAAATATTCATTCGATCGTGACAGTGGTAACATGAAGTGTCAAAATAAGGTGAATCGATCTCGTAATAAAAAACATGTACTTCGACCCTATTTGTCTCGATTAACTTTTGGAATATTACATAAATAGTTGATAAATTTTGAAAACTTTTTTATAAAGACATATCAAATGAAAACTTTATTGAGAAACATATATATCAAGTTTGCAATGAAGCAATTAAAGTCTCACACATATCATTTCTTAATTATAAATAAAATTCACATTAAATAATGTAAGGTTGTTTTTGAGATACAAGGCATCAATAAGTTTAAGAAGCATAAGAAATTTAACTTTCTCATCTTTAAATCTATTGTTGATTTCAACCAATTAATAAGTAATTATTTTTTAAAATGACAAAAATTATATTGAAGCGTATATCAGGAATACTCCATTAAAAACTAAACAACAATTAGAAGAAAAAAATACAAATTTTAAAATTTGACATGCATTTTTACATAAGAAGTTAGAAATTGGAAATTTAGTTTAAGTTTGTTATTTAATTAAAAATTTAAATTATGTAAAGAATTAAATATTCATATTTTACAAATAATTTAATAAAAATAAATTAAGTTTTTGGTAAAGACTTTATTTTATGCGTGCAGAAGTTGATTTAAATTTGATTTGTTGTAAAAAAAAATAAAAAATATATATTATATAATATATGTATAAAAAAAATCCCTAAATTTTAGGGTGGACTATAGTCCACCTTAGCCTCAATGAAGATCCGCCCCTTGGGTTAGATTAGTTGATTTGGAGCTTCAAATCAACTCTCCCACAAAGTATAAACGAAGTATACTAAAAAATTAACTACATTCTATATAGTCATGTTAGCCTTATATGTACGTTTTAACAAATTATTATTAGTCAAAAACCAAAAACAAAAAAGTGGGCCTCAAATGGTTGCTATTCTGTATTAGTGGTGGTCTTGGGTCTATAAAGAATGTATACTTTAGAATATGCATATTCACAATTACTTATGTGAGAATATACTCCCACAAAATATCCAAATTGCCCTTTTTTCTTCTAAATCATTCAATGGTAAATTAATATACTCTCCCCAACTAAAATCCTAATTCATCTTCTCCCCTCTTTTTTCTTGCTCGTTCTTTCAAAAACCTCAAAAACTAAAACACTAAAAAGATAATTAAGGTATTTTACATGTGTATTAAAATGACGTTGCGCCGCGTGACATAATAAAAATGGAAGGTTTTTAACACCTCGTCTTATAAATAGAACTCCTCCTTTCATTCATTTTTCACAATGCACAACAACTCAATCAGTTCAGAATGCTCTATATATAGGTGTTCTTCACAAACCTCAAGGCATCCTTCGTGATCGATAATCATTCAACAAACAACAGTTGACTTAAGATTAAGGTGTCAAAAACCCTTGGATTGATGTTTCTCCTCGAAGGTGTTTGTTCTTGATTAAAAAGCCTCCGACTCCCATTTTTTTTAAATGTACTTTTATAAAGAACTCATTGCATGCATGTTGCAACAAAGGTTGTTTCTTTAAAAAAAAAAAAAAAAAACTAATGATTGTTGTTAATTACTTGATTGATCAACAATTTATTATTCCTTTAATAAATTAGATAAAATTTGCTAATTTAGTTAAGAAATGAATAATAATCATACATAAATAGAAGGCTTGGAATACTATTAATTACTATGGACTATATATGCATGAATTAATATAACTAATAATTAATGATACACAACAATACATGTGAAATTCACAGTTTCTCTTTACATCACAGACAGAAAAAAAAAAAAAGTAAGATCATCAATTTATCCAAATTCCCAACTTGAAAAAAAGAAAAGAAAAAAGAGTCAAGTATTATTTAGGTTTCCAATTAAAAACCCTATATATATATATATTCTATCTACAAGTCTGGAAAGCATTCAAGTACTGCATGGCTTATATGGTTTTGAGCATCCAACTCATCATTGTGGGGGGCTAATAAGGCCATGTTTGGGTACCCAAATGATGATGATGATGACGACTCAACAAAGCTCTTCCAGTCACTGTACTTGTTGTGATCATCCTCAACGTCCTGCTCGAAGTTGTTATCATTCGTCGTGAAGCTCGTGGGGCTATCCAGCTTTGGAAGCTCTATCATTTGGCATGGATCAAAAGGAGACTTGAAAGAATTATCTTGTAAGAAGCTGAGAGGTTGATTAATGAGCTCTAAATTGTTGATTGAAGGAGGAGGCAAAGATGGATGCATATTGTAACTTTGGTAGTTGCCTGATATTCTTAGAGAGTAATTATTTGTACTAATGTTGTTCCATTGTTCATGATCATAAGCTTGTTTGTGACTTGGACATGGCTTCTTGAATGCTCTACACACCACCCATCCTTCTTCCTGTTGCATAATATACATATATATAAGTACTATACGAATCTTGAATGATTTAATTCGATTAGGGGGGGGGGGGGAGATTTTTCTTTGCGTAGTGCTTTAATATGTTGTGCAATACAACACGTTAAAGCACAATGATTTATGTTCTGCAGGGTAGCATAGAATAAGCAAACGGGGGAGCATGAACTCTATATTTTCATACTTCTATATACTATAGCTAGCTAGCTAGGTTAAGTTTGATATATATACAAAAAGTAGAATTGATCAAGACATAGAATAAATTAAAGCATACAAGATTTTTGTTTTGTTTTATTCTCTAGCTAATTGTGTTTCAATCTCGTGTTTCATTTCATCATTGCAAATATATATGTGGTAAAGATTGGAGACATGAACTCTAAGCATGAAACCCAAAAGGTGTATAAAATTAAAAGAGGGTTTTGTTAAAGATGATTGATGAGATGTATAGATATTTCTTTTATATATATCCAAATTCTCAATGTAATAACATAAATGTCTCAGCTAGCATTTTCAACCTCAGAAAGTGCTTTAAAAAAGAAGGGCTACCATGCTTGAAATCATGATTTCAGACATAATCATGGGCACAAAAACTAAAAACAAGAAATCAAGATTATGAAGTTTTTGATCAAAAATGTAATTATATAATTTTTGCATCAATAATTATACCAAGTTAAAATGAATAAATGTTACCTGAGAAGGTCCATTTTCAGTAGTTTGAAGTCGATATTCGTGCATGATCCAATCGCTTTTCCTCCCGTTAGGCGCCCGCCCTTTATAATACACCAATGTCTTCCTCATTCCTATGATCTTGTCCTTAGACACCACTGCCTTGTCTCTCCCTGTTGCCTTCCAAAACCCGGCTGCAGTCGCCCTATTCGTCCTCGTCCCCGTTGGATACTTCCTGTCCTTGTAGCTGAAGAAATACCACTCATTCTGTTCTTGATCACATCCCAAATTGCACCTACCTAAAATATTCATTCACCAACTATATGTTAATTAATTGATCTAGCTAGGGCTATACATATGATATTATTTAATTTGTACAAGTAATCAAATCAAATAAAATGTTGTCATGTATGTATATACCTTCAATGTCCCATGGCTCAATTCTATAGAGATCAATGTCAATGATCACATCAAGATCAATTTTGAGTGAGTTGATTCTTCTCTTAAGATAGTAGCCTACAAGTTCTTCCTCGGTGGGACGAAATCGAAAGCCTGGAGGCACACATGATTCCATAATCTCCATTGATAGATATTGATCTTGTTGATCTTGATCTAAAGAAAATATGAGAAAATAGTAGCTAGGCTTTAGCTACAAGGATATTGTTGAGCAAGATATAATTTGTTGTTTCCACCTTTATAAAGCTAGCTAGCTATATAAGTGTAAAGCTACTTTTGCAAGACATTCATTGTTGATGAATTTTTTTCAAGAGAGTAAAATTCACATCTCATTATTTTCATAATTTCACATCCATTCGTGAGCACAATGAAATTATGATGGCCCCATTGCATGTGTTTTGAAAAAATTGTTTGATTTATATGGGAAAAATGGTAGGGCCCCCACCCCCCTCCCACTAAAGAGTAAATGAAATACAAAATTATAAAGATTAAAACGTATAGGACAATTCCAAAATTTATATTTAAACTAGTTTTAAGGGAAAGTAGTATATTGAAAGCAATAAATACATAGACGTGTATATTATAGTGGCCGTAAAAATTGACCCCTATAGTTATATATATGTATCTTTAGAGACATGGGCATGTTGATTTCTTTGAGTACATTCTACTCCATGCTTCCTGGTGTACAAGGGGTTTTCATACCCACCCTATCCTTGTTACATAATTTATGGATTTTTTATTACATATACTATCATTTCATTGCTAATATAATAATATTTTAATATGTATGTTTAACCCTTCCTAGCCTCCAAGGGGTACGATCCTACTCTAATTTATAATTTTAGAACATTCTAAGTTATAAAGACAACACACATACCTAGCTTCTCAGCCACGGTTCAAATCCCATATAATATATAGAGCGTTTAATCCATTATGAATTTTAATTACCAGAGATATTAATCGAATTAATATTATTAGCTTGGTATCATTTCGATATATATTGCACTTGATCACGTATATTGCACTTATTAATTTCGATATATATTGCACTTGATCACGTACGTACAAGGGAGAGTAGCACAATTCGATACACTTATCGCACTATGGTGCAACTAATATGTTTAGTGAAACCGATCATTTTTTATCAACTAATAAATATTGTGCAATGAAACTACTAATATTATTCACTAAAAACAACTATTTTTGTTCAGGGAAAAAGCTAACATGCGCGGGTACTAGAGGTGGTAATGGGCCAAGACAGACCAAACTTAAAAAAAATTGATTCTAGTATATAATATTTGGGTTGGTCTGCTATGCACTCGAGTGCATGTTATGCACCTTAGTCCATGTTGCACTTTTCAGTTTTATTGACTTACACTTTTTGGTAAATGGTGTTGCACTTTTCAGTTATTAAACTGTATAATAATATTTTTAATAATAATTGAAAAATGCAACACCATTTACCAAAAAGTGTAAGTCAGTAAAATTGAAAAGTGCAACTGGACTAGGGTGCATAACATGCACTCGAGTGCATACTAGACTTTACCATAATATTTGGGATCAAGCTTGACATATATATGGCATGCCATTGGCTTTTTAATATATCTAACATTTTTAATAAATATATGTTTGATCCAAAAACATTTTTATTTATTGCATTACAAAAAATCATACAACACTATTATTATTATTAAATCATAAAAAATAACTTGTAAAATCTCTAAATGATGAAATAAAAGAAATAATAAATTTATCAAATGACACAAAAAATATATAATACTTTAATGTTATCTTCATACTTATTTTTATATCATTTTCTAATAACACAATTTATTATGTATCATATATATTATATACTAGATTAATCCCTGCATATTATGTTGAATGTTAGCAAATATCATTACATATTATTTTTTATATATATTTACATAATTTAAAGAGTATAATTAAATTTTAATATTTATTTAAAAAATTATATTGTTTTTTAGATAAATTTATTTTTATAAAAATATAATACATTATTTTATTTAATTAAAATGAGTAAATGCATGTGTGAATTTTATTCTCAAATAGTATATGAATAACATATTGATAATTTAATGTATGCATGCATCATATTTATTTTAAAGAATAAAAAAGAAAGGAAAAATTGTGAAATAGTTTCTTACCTGATTTTATTGATTTAATACATAATTAACATTTTTATTAACGTATGGTATATTTGAGAATTTTAGGAAATTAGTCAATTAATTAAATTTCAAAGTTAATAAGACTTTTCATCATTTTAAAAAGTTCAACCAATAATTTAATTACATGTCATATTTAGAGAATCAATATAAAAACGACACGTAAGCAAATTGCACCAGAATACGACACATCAGCAAAACAAAATCCCTATTAGCATATAGGGGGTTTGTAATATATAAATTAAAAGAAGTTAAATAGGTCAGCTTATTGAACATAAAATATCGATCTACGAAAGAGCTAAAGTCATGTCTATTAAGTAAATGAACTTCTAAAAAAATTTAAACCTGACTTATTTATGAAACGAGGCGAGCTGAACTTTAGTAGATCAATTAGTAGGCTCCCATCGAATACCCTACCCATTCCCACCTATAAGTGGTACAACTAGTGCATACAACTAATTATACAAGATCATTTGACCTCTAAAAAAAAAACTAATACAAGAATTTGTGATATATATGCTTGATCATTATAATATTGAAGAAATTAAATACTAACCAGAAAAACTCAACTTCCTTGTTGTCTTGAATAAAGTATATATGTGTGAGAGAGATGTGAAGAAAGAGAAGAGAAAGTTTGTTGGTATATATTTTGGTTAATGGTGGATATATATACACATCAGGTTGAATGCGACTATCACTATACTAGTATACATGAACACAAAATTAAGTGAATTAGAATGCTTATAAGTTATATCTAGCTATTGCCATCTATGTATCTGAAACACACAAAAAAGTGTGTTAAAAGTTGATTAGGCGTGGGGTGGCAGACATTGGATCAAGAGGGGTATGTTTGGACGGCGTGGCGCCATTTTTTCACGCCTCCCCCCCCTATACTCTAAAATTAATTCTTAATTAACCTTAATTTCCTTCATTAACACCACTAAATTTCTGCTTCTTTCTTTGGTGGCGCCGCCCTTCCACCATTCCCACCACTCACCGCCCGCCATCTGTACCTCCAACTCCCTTATTTGGGAAGCTAATCATTTCTCTCACAACTTGCAAATGTCTCACTATTTTTTTTTATTTTTTTTTGCATATTTTTCTATTTACTTGGACTATTATTTACATTTATTTACACAACACGACGTCATTGTTTTTTCACTCTTAAAAAGTTAATTTTCAATTCATTAACTTTATTGAATGAAGATCTTTTGTAGTATGAAGTGTAAAATAAATACTCCGTATTATTTTATTTTTAAAAATGTATCACTATTTGCTTAGGAAGTATATGATTTGAATATGTCATAAATCACCAATTCATACAATATATATGTGACAATTAATCTCGTTTTGTCATTGGAAGTATATTTTTAATACGAGATGAAATATCAACAATTAGCATGTAGCGTGTATTAAACTGTTTAAACATAATTAAATAGAAAATAAAATACTAATTGAAATAAGGGATCCTATTAAATTAAAATAAGTATCATATTCTTATTAGAAATAAGTTACTTACATTTAGATTTCTACAAAAAAAAAAAGTGTCCGGTATTTTTTTTATTATTATTATTTATACAAACGTGTCAAACATTAAACAAATTAACTAAACACAATTGCACCTGGTGTGCATTTTTTATAAGAAAAGATAATATTTATTATATACTCATACATTAGTACTAGCTAGGTTTAGTGAAATGGTTATATGAGCTTTAGGTTTGCTTTTTTGTCTTACCAAATCAAGGAATTATTACCTCACTTAACCATTAATTGCTTTAATTAAAAATATATATAGAACAATTAATAAATAAATAAATTATACTCCACTGTTTATGATCACAATATTAACATGATCACGATGTATTCGACAGTGCTAGATGCATACTCCAGTAAATATAAATATAACAAATTAAATAAAACATAAAAATACAACTTGTTTATAACTTTAGGGGTAGAAGACATGTATAAAGAGGGACCATATATACCACATGTTGTCAGTACTCCCAGACAATGTGATGCCAAAAAAAACAGGTAGATTTCTGCAGTCATGTGTATATATATATTTCGTGTACAGCTATATGAATTCTTCAGGTCCCAATTTCAAGAACATTCTATGTGTTGGCCTGAAATAAATTACTCCTATATAGTAATTTCTGCAATATTTATTTTTAATCCGTTCAAATAGATTTAATACGTATCTCAAAATAAAAATAATAATTTTATCATCACTTATTAGTTTATTTAAAATTTTATTTACATTTTTTGAAAAAATTGTACTTTTGTGAGTGGTCTGAATATACTTTGTAAGTCGAAAATTATCTCGTATCAATTTTGTAAAAACAAAAATAGACTTTGAGTATGTTATAAGATAAGAGTATAAGAAAAATAATACTCCACTTGGCAAATTTAAAGGCAAAGGCCTATTTAGATTTGGACACATGGACAACTTCACCCACAACTTTAGGTTTTTATTTACAGATGGTGTACATTAATTCGAGTTGAGACCTTATTTAAATTGAAGATGCATTTATCGTTAAACTTTAATTTATAACGTGTCTGGGTTTCTGAGTACCGATATTCTAACTACTAAAGTACAATTTATACTATAATACAGTCGAAATTCCATAAATTAATACTCAATTAATTAATAAATTTTTTAAATTAATATTTTTAGTCGGTCCCGATACGAAAATAGAGGGTTTAATTAATAAATTCGCTAATAATTCATTATATATACTACCTATTACATTAATAATTTATGAAGGTTTTTTGAAAAATGACTTAATTGTCTTTTTTTTTTTTTGTTGTTGAAATCATTTCACCTTGAATCTGGACTCTAATTTTTCTTATCATTGTAAGAACTTCTGGTGTCGTTTTCTTATAACTCAACAAGATATTATTCAACGTGATTGAAAGGGTGTTTATAAATTGAGTATTTTATTACTATAAATTAATAAAATATTAATTAATGTATAAATTAATAACTCTTTTAATTAATATATTTTGATGGTCTATGAATTATTAATTTATAGAGTTTCTACTGTATAATTCAAAATAGATGAATAATCAAATTTAAAATTAATGTTTAATTAAATCTTAAATATTTATACCAAACACACAAAAATACAGTTCATTGTGTAAATATCAAATGATTTAAATTAAAAATATATTATTTGCGATTTAATATAACCCGGTTGAGATATATATGTCTGACTATAAATATCTTAACATTTGGGCCTAAACTTTTTGATGTAATAAGCTAGAGAAAATAGCCCTTTTTTTAATACTAATGTAATAAGCTAGAGAAATAGCCTTTTTTAATACGTACTTTGAAAATACAATATTCTTAATGGTTAATGCTTATTTTTTCTTAGAACATTTATGATTCATTTTGTGCTGCATTCCTATATACTCCATATTATTAACACACAAGTGACACAACATATATTAATTTCAAACCAAAATTTAAAAATCAAATTGGCCTCAAGGAAATTATGGACAGATTAAAATGGTATTAAACGCTTTTTTTTTTCAATATAAAATATATTATTTTTTTCATATATATTAAATCCATTTTCCTTCTATATTCTGAAAATTGGAATATATATATATATATATATATATGTATATTTTGATGATGTGTTTTCTTCGTGATTGTTACGATGTTACGTTAGTTTATCCTCTAATTTGTGAAAAAATAGGATTAACAACAGTTGTTAGTTGTGTAATAAGGAAATGATTGAAGAGCAACGATTGATTGTAGAAGGTATGTCGTTAATCAAATAGAAGTAATGAATACCTTATTTAATTAGAAAGAAAAATATTATAACTATTGATAATCGATCTTTTATTCCCACAAATGAAACGTTAATTTAATGCATATGTTTGGAAGAATTGCATATATGTTGCTTTAGCAGGGCTTTAACAGTGTAAATTAAGGTAGTGGGCGGTTTGTGGGACTGATAGAACAAATTGTATGTGCAGCTCAGCTGCTTTGCCTACACACTTATCAATCTTTCACAAGTTTTTCAACCCTCTCATCATCATCTCATAATCATATATACTCTCTTAATTCATTATGTCTTGCAATTCCCCCTTTTTTTTTTTTAGGGCTGTCTTATAATTATTGTAAATTAAATAAATAAATGGAAATGATATTGAAAATGAGGTGAGACATATATTAGGTCTTTAATTAACTAAGGTCGACGATAAGGACATGTCTCCTTACAAAACAAAAGGGATTGTCTTGCATGAGAGACATGAGATCTACCTTGGATACTTTTAATCATTGCTTCATTGCAAGCTTAATTATGCCTTTTGTCTCTCCTACTCTTTCCACAATATATATATATATATATATAATTAGCACCCATATATATAATTAATTATGCTTCTAGATGACCTTATTTATATAAAAAACTACATCATTAAAGATGATTAATGAACTTCTTGTCTTCATCACTTCATCATTTCTAATTATACTAGTATTACATTAGATAGCCTTTAACAACCAATTAAAACACATAAAAGTACTATACCAAACATCCTCAAATATATATACTATATATTAGAAAAATATCTTAACGATTCATTAGAGATATATATGTGTATTGTTATTTATATTTATATGGGTAGTCCTTGTGTGAGACGATCTCGCGATGAAAAACAACATAATTTAATTATAACGATTTAATACTTTAAAAAAGGTGAATGTTAATTGATGCCCGATTATGACCCGTATTATCACACATCAACAAGTCTTATATATGATTGTGTATATAGACGATCATTGCTTAGCTTCAAGTTATCATCGACCGACTTGGTAGCTTTTTTTTGCATATATATGATGTGGTAAATTAACCAGTAGTATTTATCCAGCACTTTGGGGATATATAATGGGAATGATTTTTTAATATATTGACAATAGAGTCCACTCCGTCGACTAAAGTGGGCCACGCACACCCCTATAATGTTAATGACTTATGTTGGGTGTAATTATATAAAACGTGACACGAATTTAAATTAGGAGTAATTTAGTCATTTTAATTTATTCCAATATTAATATTTAATAGACATATAGATAAATCTAGCTTCTCATTATTTGTAAGTTTAATGAGTGATGATGTATATACGATCGTCCAAACTGAGTAAATAGTACTCCTTGGATAAAAGAATGACGGACATATACATGGATAAAAGATGTATCTATTCTAGTTATACTTTAATTTGGAATGATTTTCCACATATATATGGTGTTGATATGGGTGCACCAATAGAAACTGAGTCATGTGACGATCACATTTTTTTAAAACAATTATATGTTCACCCTTAATGCTTGTGATGAATATATATATATTTTTTTAACAGTAAAAGGTGTTTCATTAAACCACGAGTACAGGGGATACTCAACCCATGAATTTACATGTATATGTCGTAGTATACATTAGTGCTTATTTTACTCGCCTTGACTTAATCAATGATACAAAAAATGGGTCGAAAAACCATGCCGATATTAATTAATTTGGTGCCAATAACTTCTGTCCTCTTAGCCAAGTCCACATTGAAATTTTAATATTTTCTAGTGTCTTTTTTGGTCTGCAAAATCAATGCTTGTGAATAGTAGGATGCTTATTTTCTAGAATACAATGATGAGGATAAACATAGATATTAGCACTATATTTTATTCTACAACGAAGCGAAGTGAAATGATGTCTTAATTTATAACTGAAGTTAAGTCGCAATGGGTAAACATAGATATTAGTACAAAAAAAATAACTTTTATAACACATTTCTTAACTTAGTCGACTTATATGTTACAAGCTCAGTTGCTAGTTGCAACCCAAGCTCCAGGCTCAACCTCGGTATACCAAAATGCAAAAGTTAGCTTGTAAAGTTGTCATCCAGGTTTTATGTACACATGTCATACCTGCACACAAGTTCGTAACGCGAAAATTATTTTTGACCATGATATGCACCCCTCCTAGCTCACATCCTCCCTTCAAATAAAGTAAATTTCAAATAAAATGTGTGAGAAACAGACGAAAATGAGACGTTTAATTTTTAATATTTAATAAATATATTATTTATGAATATAGTCATTATTAAAGTCCATTAAACAAGGGTAGGTCTCTTGTAGACTCAATTCCTTATAAGAAATTGAGTAAATTTTAAAAAATTGGTAGAATTGATGATAAAAATAAAATACGAGAAAAACATGCATGATAATTTACGTATCTTAAATGGTTGAAAATAGTCTTTTTTATGTTGAGGTCTAGTGTTCAACTCTTACACCTAACAATTGTGTTGCACTTTCTAGTTATACTAACTTGCACTTTCTAGTTATACTAACTTGCATTTTCTAGTTATAATGACTTATACTTTTCATTAAAAGTTGTGTTGTACTTTTCAATTATAGTGACTTACACTTTTTAATAAAAAAATGTGTTACACTTTTTAGTAATATTATGTTACACTTTTTAGTAATATTAACTTACACTTTTCAACACACACAATTTCGAAAAAAAAATTATCAATAAAAAAAAATTACAAAAAAAAATAATAAAAAAAAAATTAACCAAGTCAAAAATTTTATTCACAATAATCTTGAATATTTAGGGTTCACAATATTCTTGAATATTTAAGATTTAAGTTAACCAAGTCAACTCAATTCCTTATAAGAAATTGATTCTATATAAGACCAATCCATTAAACAAATAGGAACTATCACTTTAAAATGTTTCTAATTGATTCAAATTTAAGCTAAAAAGTCAAAACTGTCCTTAGTATACATGTCTGACTTAATCTTCGAAATTAAAAAAATAAATCAGGTTAAACATTCCATAAAATTCGCATATCATCAATTCCTAAATTGTAGATCATATATTCGAAAATCTCTGACTTTCCAAATTAAATTTCTTAGATTTCATTTCGTTGAATCGATCAATGCAGTAATTAAAATAGGAAATTCATATCATCAAATCAAAATTGGTTGAATAGTAAGTATCTAGCATTTTAATTTCTCCATCATATCATCAAAATCATCAAAACAAAATCGAAGAAACCCACCATCGCCATTACGAATCTTTTTTTTCTTACTCCACTGTCGAAAATTCGAACCAGTAGTGATGGGTTAGCGGTAGCGTGCCCGGAACAACGGGACCCTTCGTCTTCACACAAGGCGCGACGGGTAGGCGGCCGGAAGAGGAGGGTTTGCAGATCGCGGCCGAGGGAGTTATAGGCTGCGGCGACTGACGGAGTTGCAGATCGCTGCGCGCGGCGCTCACTCTACTTCTTTTCTTATTCATTTTTTTGTTATTGATGTTGTTGATCTTTCTATCATGATCGACAATGGAGATCGGATTTATGACTAGGTAATATTGATTTTTTTTTTGTTTTGATTTTTTAGTTGGAATATACCAATTTTAAAATGCCTCATTCTCTCTTCTCTTGTTAATCTGCCTAATTTTGTTTGTGGTGCAGGAATGATGAAGCTCGACAGCCATGGTCAAGTAAGGTCTTTGTTCCATCATCAAGAATAAATCATTACAGGATGGTTATCATATTGTGGCTTGTGATTCTTTGCATTTTTCTACACTATCGATTAACCAATCCAGTACTCAATGCATATGCGTTGGGGTTGATTTTTGTGATTTGCGAGACCTGGTTTGCTTTCTCATGGAACCTGGATCAGTTCCAAAAATGTGATAATTAAAAAATAGTGCATAACGTTATGCATAAAATAGTGCAAAAATTGGAGTATGTGGTTAATGTGATATGCAAAATAGTCAACATACTTCAATCGAATGCATTATGCATAACGTGATATGCAACATAATAATTATATTTTGAATTATGCATAACGTTATATGCAATTTAATCTGCACTCTCGACATGAATAATTAAGATTAAAGGAAGCAGTCGATCGTCTTCTTCGTCGCCGTAAAATGCAGAGTCTGTCTTCAGAATCGGTGGAATGAAATGCAGAAAACTGGAATCTCTAAGCATAACAAAATGAAACGAATTAATTGGGGATACCTACTTTTTAGGAAAGATTTAAAATTTAGAATGTGCTGAAATCACGCAATTTTCGAGAATGAGCTCTTAAGAGGTGATTAGTTGTTTAAGTTGACTAAATTATATGAATTAATGATTTCGAAATTATTCAAATTAAGAAAAGGGCATAATTGTCTTATAAAATTCAATTTGAATATATTAGACACAAAAAATTCAGCGCGGAAAAAACAGAATAGGACAATTCACTCTAAGACTTTAAGTTTCAAGACAAATTTTTTTAGTAAAACAATTAAGGACAAAATGAACTAGTTATAGTCTATTATGCCCCTGATTTCGAATTAAGTATGATTTTCGAATTCAATTAATTATGTTAAGCTAAAATTAGGAAAGTCAACATTTTTAAATTTAAATTAAGTTGGGAGATATTTCTTCTAAAATCTCGCGCTGGTTTTAATTCAAAGGAACATACCTAAAATATTTCATAAAACTTTATTTTGTGCATATTCGATTATTGTGCTCATCTCCATATAAATTTTAGAATATTTCAAGTGTTGCACAATCGAAATCGTTCTCGGTAAATTTGAATTAGTTGTATGAATTTTGTAACCATCACTTCACTAAAAAAATTATTTTTTAAGCAATGCTAAGATTTTTTTTTTTTTTTTTAAACTTAAACGTGCAATTAATTACCCTTAATTTTTTTAAGTAGTTTTCCTTATTCGATGTTCCAAAACTCGAAATTGAAATAATTATACTTAATTTCAGATTTGAATCATTTAATTTAATTAATGTAGAATATGAAAAGTCAAATGAATTAAATTTTAAAAAGGTAAGAGATTATCCCTATATTATATCTGAAGGAAAATGATTGAAGGTATGTTTGTTTCGTCTTTTCATCTACTTGTTTGATTGTACAAAGGAGTTTTCGCATGTAAGAAATCGTTGGTTTTTTAAGCTGTGCATTTGTGCATTGCATATTTGTATGATATTTTTGATAGTTTGATGCATATACATAATGTGTGCATTGCATATTTATAGGGGATGCATATATCAAATATGTGCATTTCATAATAATAACATAAGCCTGTATCATAAATTCTATGTGCATATTTTATTATATGCAACCGATAAGTGCATATAATTTCAAATACGCATGCATTTTTTTTTATATGCAATCGATAATTGCATATACTTCCCAAATTACTTGTATCTACAATTGACCATACTCTAGTAAATTAGGTGCACTTGTTTCCAAGCTCCCTAAATTAAAAAAATTCATGTTCTTGGTGTCTTACTCCACTGTATAAGATATTTCAAGAAATAGATTTAAAGCTCGAATGCCTCATATAAATCAGACGAAAAGACGTTTTACAATTATCATAACTCCAAACATTCCAATATACAAAATCAATTTCTACAAAGCAACTAATCAAATGAATCTAAGATTATTGCAATTTCTGCTTAATTAACTTCTACTGTATATGATATGTTCATCTAAGGAGCAAACTTCAATTTTGCAGATACTCACTACTCCATTTTCTGACTTGACATGTTTCATTCCATCCAAATCCAAAGCAGGGGCAAACACTATACCCTTCATTTTTTTCCTCAACTGCATAGATTGAATAACACTGCCTTATAAAACACAGGATTTCAAAGATAAATTGAAGAATTCTTTTGCTTCACTTTTCAATCCATTTGAATAGTGCAAAAATCTTATAAACCATATAACCAAGTAAAATGGATACTTGTATGAACTAGCACCTAGATCTCCAAATTCCTACAAGTAATATACAAATAACTAGATAAAAAAAATCAATAAATCATTCGAAAAAACTAATCTGAATCCCATAGCCGTAATGGGTGGCCGGCCTGGTGCAGCGATTTACACCTCCACTGTCGTTGAGAAGGAGGGTGCGGCTCAGAGCTTGGAGAGATGTTGGCTGGGCGGCAATTTACACCTCCAGTGTGTGAATCGTACACTGTGGAAAAGCATCAAGTTTTTGAATAGTCGGAATTTGTAACACAAATTAGAAGGCGTTAATCCGATCGAGCATATTCGCAAACACCTTCAGTGCGCGATTGCGTGAGTTGGTTGTTTAACAGACCTGAGAAGCACTACAAAAAAAACGCGTTTTAGAGACGGATTTACCGACGGAATTTCCGTCGGCCGCCGATGTTACCGACGGATTTGCCGACGGAAAGTCGGCCGTCCCCTTTTTCGGCGTCAGTATTTTTTACCGACGGATTTTTAAATTCCGTCGGAATTTCCGACGGATTTGCTGACGGAATTTCCGTCGGAATTGCCGACGGATATACCGAGGGATATTCCGTCGGTATTTCGGACAACCCGTTTAACAAACCGGGTCAACATTCCGTCGGTAATTCCGTCGGAAAGAATGAATTAAAATAATTATAAAATAAATTAGAATGAATTAAAATAATTATAAAAGAAATTAATTTTTTACTAAATATTGATTTCGAAATTCACATGCCGACGGAAATTTACCGACGGAATATCCGTCAGTAAAACAAAAAATGAATAAAAAAAAATATGATTTCGAAATTCACATACCGACGGAATATCCGTCAGTAAAACAAAATATTAATAAAAAAAATATGGGTGGCCGGGGAGGCCCCGACCAGAATTTCATTTTCCAACCAGAATAATTATTAACCAAATTGTTATCAAAAAATTCATCACAGCATTGTCAGCATAGAGTAATACAAAAAACATACTCCACTAACATAGAGTGCTTATAACTTAACTGCATAACCAAAACATCAAAACTTGTATTAGATTATGCTAAACGATTACCACTTTTTTTTTAGCAGAATACGAACAATTAAGCTTCCTTTCCCAAGATTGAAGAAGAAAACAAAAATGATATATGCAACACATACAATTAGGATCCAAAATTCATATCCCAATACTCCCTTCAAGATCTATAGACACATTTGATATCATTACCTCCACAAAGTTGGTAAATTTAGGATCCCGATTCACAACTAACCGATGAACCTGCAACATCAAAGTGAATAAAAACTTCAAAATTCAACCGAAACCTGAAATCGAGTTGTAAATCGAAATCACAATTAAAAATAAATAAATTACCTCGTACTCAATCTTGTGCTTCTCGGATTGGGGCCGAAGAGTGGAGGGAGGCGAGGTGGGGGGAATGGGGCCGAAGAGTGGAGGGAGGCGACGGTGGTGGCGGCTTCGCCGGTGGTGACGGTGCCGGCGGCATGCCGGAGAGTGGCGAATGTTACGGTGCCGCCGTGGCGGAGGCTGTCGCAGCCGGAGGAGTGGCCGATGAGGCGAGGTTGTCGAAGAGTGGAGGGAGGCGAGGTGGGAGGGAGGAAATTTCGGAAAGAAAACCCTGGGTTGAGGTTTTATATAAGGGTAAATACCGACGGATTATCCGTCGGTATTTTTCAAAAAGTAAATACCGACGGAAAGTGAATTCCGTCAGCATTTTGGCGATTTTTTTTTTTAAATAATTCAATTTTTTCTATATATACTTACTAAATTACCAAAATATTTTTTTAAAAAATCCCGAAATTCATTTCTTCCACATATATTAATAAATATATTGGTTGTGGCTTATATTTATAGTAAATTTAATTTTTATAATTTGTACCTAAATGATAAATAATTAATTAACTTTTATAAAATAAGAAATAAATACATTACATTAATTGAATTAATTTTCATCTTCATCGTCTTCATCCTCCTCTTCGTCCTTATCCTCCTCCTCCTCATCATCATCTTCCTCATCCTCCTCCTCCTCCTCATCCTCATCTTCTTCATTCTCCTCTTCATCCTCATCTTCATTCTCCTCTTCATCCTCTTCTTCATCCCCCTCCTCTTCACCTTCAATTTCGATTAATTGGGGATTTGCAGCCGTCAAGGGTACAGAAAGATTGAAATTTCCCGTAAAGACTTCAGTTGGAGTCTCTATTTGTTCTGTTTGAAATGGAGATTCATCTTCAGTATTTCTGTCCTTTTTAGGGACTTCTACCATTGACCTTGCCTTTACTTTGCAAACAGCGTGCCATTCATAACCACGTGGAGCTCCCGGATATGTGTAGTAGTATACTTGAGATACTTGATGGGCAAATACAAATGGATCATCCGCAACATACGTCCTTTTCGAACTAACATCAACGAGCTTGTACTCCGGGTGAATTCTTGTTCCTAGATGGCCTGAATCAAACCAATGACACTTGAACAACACTACAGTCTTTGCTGGATATCCTGGATATTCTACTTCGACGACTTCCCGTAACACCCCAAAGTAATCACTTGCATCTGCATTGTAATTCGTACTTCTAACGCAGACGCCACTGTTGGTAGTCCCCTTTGTCGATGCATACCCAGACGTATGAAATCTGTAGCCCTTCACAATATAACCGTTGTAAGTCTTTACACGACGTAGTGGTCCCTTGCTGAGATCTCGTAAGAATGGACTGTCTAGAGCGTTATCCCGTCCCTATACGGCTCAATTTAAAATTAATTAAAATAAATATTAATTTATTTACGTAAAACATAATTAATTAAATGATACTCACATAACGTTCGAACCATCGGAAAAATTCACGTTGAATACGAGCATCTATATATGCATCTGAGATGTTTGGTTCTGCTCGTCGTAGTTCTTGAGTGTACATCCTAATTCACAACATTCAAAAACTTGGTTAATATTAAATGACATAAATGAAGTGGTATTTAAATAGACGATTTATATATGAAATACTTACTCGATGTATGGCTGAACTTCATCACAATTCAATAACACATACGTTTGTGCTATTTCCGCCTCCGAGTTCGTCTCCCAATATCGTTCAGTGGGTTTTCCTATTGGCCGTCCCTTAGACTTGAATATGGAGAGCATTCCATCGACCTCTTCACTGATATCGTCAGCGGATGTACCACCGAAGTTACGTGGAGCACTTCTTAACTTTGTGTTGACGTGGTCTTCAAAGTAATAAGAACAAAACATGCCAACCTCTTCATTCAAATAAGCATTCACAATCGATGCTTCAACGTTTGCCTTTTGTTTAGCATTACGTTTCAAGTTGTGGAGATACCTGATATACACACACACACATATATATATATATAAAACTTATAAGAATGCATGTGTAATTGTAATGAAATAAAAAAAAAGTAAGATTTTACCTTTCAAATGGGTACATCCACCTGTATTGCACCGGACCACAAATTCTCGCTTCATACGCTAAGTGAACGGGTAAGTGTTCCATCGAGTTAAAGAAGCTAGGTGGAAAAATTTGTTCCAACTTACACAAAATCACTGGAATGTCTTCATCTAAACGAATCATATCATCGATCGTGATCGTTGTAGCCGTTAAATCTCTAAAAAATAGACTTAATTCAGTGATAGCCCTCCACACATTGTTAGGAAGAAGTTCCTTGAACGCAATCGGTATCAAGCGTTGCATAAATACATGACAATCATGACTCTTCATCCTTGCAACCTTACCCGTTGTTGTGTCTACGCATCGACTCAAGTTCGACACGTAGCCGTCCGGAAAGTTCAACTCCTTTATCCACCTACACAATCTTTGTTTTTGTGGCTTATCCAGTGTGTAGCTAGCCTTTGGAAATTTACCTGTACGCTCATCCTTTTTCAACTCTGGACGGCGACAAAGAGTGTCCAAATCCTCCCGAGACTTTGGAGTGTCTTTCGTCTTGCCTTCGGTGTTCATGATTGTGTGGAACACATTGTCAAACACATTCTTTTCAATGTGTATCACATCCAAATTGTGTCGTATCAATAGTGAACTCCAGTATGGTAAGTCCCAAAAAATACTCCTTTTGTTCCAACCACCCTCAATTCCTCTGTTGTGTTCCGCTGCATTTTCCTCAGTACTTTTTTTCAACCCCGTCCACTGAATCTCATATAACAACCTACGTCCTGTACGGAGAGTAAATTATAAGTGACACTAAAAGCAATAGATAAATATACGTTAAATACTCATTAAATAAATGTATAAAATACCATCTCGAAGTGGAGGTCGATTGTTTGTGACTGCTCTGTTCTTTACGAAGTTCTTCTTATTTCTTCGAAACGGGTGACCTTGAGGTAAGAACCTACGGTGATTATCGAACCATGAAACTTTTCTACTCACCGGGAGACTGAAAGCTTCAGAATTCTCCATACAATACGGACATGCTTTCTTTCCAGCCGTACTCCACCCGGACAACATACCATATGCAGGAAAGTCGCTAATGGTCCATAAAAGAGCAGCACGCATCGTGAAGTTCTGCTTTCTAAAAACATCGTACGTTTGGACTCCATTCTCCCATAAGAAGATCAAGTCTTTTATAAGAGGTTGGAGATAAACATCCAGTTTGTCCTTTGGATTCGTTGGTCCAGGCACCAATACAGTCAGAAACATTGTTTGAGGTTTCATGCACATCCACGGAGGAAGATTATACGGAGTCAGTATCACCGGCCACAAAGAATACTGCTTCCCATGCATCCCAAACGGTGCAAAACCATCAGTACACAAACCTAATCTCACATTCCTCGGTTCACAAGCAAAATCTGGAAACACGTTGTCAAGATGTTTCCAGGCCTCTGAGTCTGTCGGATGTCGCATCTCCCTCGACTCAGCCGAAGAGGAATCTGTAGCATGCCACGTCATGTGTTGTGCAGTGGCACTTGATTGATATAATCTCATCAAACGAGGAATGATAGGAAGGTAGTACATCTTCTTATATGGCACTTTCTTCTTTGTCTTCTTCGATTGACCACCAGGTCCCTTTCGACGTGCCTCTTTGTACCGGGGATGGCCACACAATCTACACATGTTCAGACTACTATCTTCGTCACCCCAATATAACATGCAACCCTTCACACAACAATCAATCTTCTCAACCGGCAAACCAACATTCTTCAACATTTGTTTGCTTTGATGAAACGTCGTAGGCACCTTATTATTTTGAGGACAAATTTCACTGCATAACTGTGTCACTTGCTCATATGCCCTGTTAGAAAGCTTGTTCTCGGTCTTAATGTTCATGAGTCGTGCATTAAATGACACCTAATGCAATTTCCACTCATGTAATGTGGCTGGCTTTTTGCAAATTCAACAAATAACACGAGTTCATTATAAAATTCCACATTCACATTTCCTCTAATCATTCTAGGAGTACAATACATCCAACGACGGTCAGGCAAATCCATCTGCTAAACATTTAAGTGGAGCAACACATTACTAAACTAAACTTATAATAAATTCAAACAAAACTTATGATATATATAAAACATGTAATTACATTATATTGAATTTTATATATAGAGTAAATTAAAAATGGTAGAAATGTACCGTAATTTGATGTTTCTGAATACCCGAGCATGAGCATAAAAAAATTAGGCAGTAGAAAGTTTTGGTGTAAATTTGCAATACGAAAGTGAAGTGGAAAAAAAGAAAGTTTTAGGGAAACATTTCCCGACGGAAATGCCGACGGACTTATCTTTCCGTCGGCATTTCACCGCCCAAAATTTCCGTCAGTCCCGATAAATGCCGACGGATTATCCGTCGGTATTTATCAAATGGTGAATTCCGACGGAAACTTAATTCCGTCGGCATTTCACCGCCCAAAATTTCCGTCAGTAAAGATAAATGCCGACGGATAATCCGTCGGCATTTATCAAATGGTGAATTCCGACGGAAACTTAATTCCGTCGGCATTTGGCGTGTTATTATTAATTTTTTTTTTTATTAATTAATTCAATTTTTTGTATATATAGCAACAACACAAAGCTCACACACACCATATTCGATTTTTTCTATTTTGCAAAGAAATATCATGTCTTCTTCATCTTCTATTCGATTTCAGCAAGGCCTTGTTTGTTATTGTGGAAAGGCATGTCGTACATATGCTTCTAAACAACCTAGAAGTAAAGGGAGGATATTTCATAATTGTCCTGACTCCCTAAGTGATGGTTGTGGTGGTGGATGTGGTTTCTTTGTATGGGCTGATACTCTAGAAAACTGTGGTGTTGACAAGAATCAAGGATCTAATCAAAGTGACCAAGAAACTGAAGACATGAAGAAAATGACTCAAGAGATGAAGAAATTGGTTACAGAAATCAAGAATTTGGCTGAAGAAATCAAGGATTTAATCAAAGTGAACAAAATCATTTTGATTGTGCTAGTTCTCATGGTTGCATCTACCACCTTCAAGTGGTTTGGTTAAATATATGTATAATGCACTCTATATGAGGCTATTTTAATTTGTACTAAAATGCACTCTTCAAGTGGTTTAAATCTATATCTAGAATGCACTCTAAATGAGATTATTTTGTACTCAATGAAACAAATGAATGCACCCTATTTTCATCTATACACCAATAAACTACACAAATAAACTGCAATATATAGTTCAACATATTTTTCAACATAAACATAAATATATACATAAAGATAAATAAGTTCAACAGAAAATTAAATAAGTTCAACAGAAAATTAAATAAGTTCAACAGAAAAATAAATTAGTTCAACACAAAATTAAATTGTTCAAATTGTTCAACCATTATAGTTGCCAGGATAGTTGTCAGGATAGTTGCCAGGATAGTTGCCAGTGCCCGGAAAGTTAAAAAATTGTTCCACCACATCCTCATTCAAGTTGACGTCGCCACCGTCGGCCTGACCTGCATCTTGACCTGCAGCTTGATCTGGAGCTGGACCTGGAGCTGGAGCTGGTTGCCCCATCGTCTGTTGATAGACGGTCTCGATCTGCTCATCAGACATCCCCAACGTCCGACCCGCATTGGCACTCCAGGTACGGAAGTAGTTATGGAACTGTGCCATGAAGTTCGGATCTGGGACGGCAGTGGAGGATACGGACGGCTGCGATGCACTCCGGGCCGACCGACCACTTGGTGTCCTCACGGCGCTGCTCATCCCACCAAGGCCAAGGACCCTTCCCTTGGAGGTCGGGGCAACGTCAAGGTAACACCGGTCCACGTCAACAGCCGGAGGGGTACCGCTGCTTCCGGATTCAGCAGTAGTCGTGGCGGTGGCTTGCGTCTCGGCCTCTTCATTAATCCTCTGTCGGACGCTCAACTACATAATTAAAAAATTAAAATTAATTTAATTATCTATATATATATAATGTAATTAATACATAAATTTAATTAAACTTACGTGGAGGTCAGTAGTGCGCCCGTAGGTGGACGTTTGTGTATCGGTATTAAACGGATGAAGAAGACTCATCCGATCCAAGTGGGTGTGTGGACGTCCAATCTCCCGCTCCTATTACGTATCAAATAAACATATACAAATTAATTTAGATAACTAATATAAAATAATTAACTATAATTATTTAATTTTTAAAAATTAATGAAAACTTACGATAGCAAGTGATTGCTCGAGGACGGACCGAGCTCCCCCCCGATGCACTGCCATCCCTCCTCCAACGTCGGTTCTGCGGTTGGCCCGAGCTTTGTCACACTTCTCTTGGTAAGCCTGTTCCAACCACTTCTCAACCAACGACTCCCACAGGTCAACACCATCCTCGTCTTTCCCCAGAACTTGATTTTCGTCTTTCGTACGCCAGGCCTTTCTCCAGTCGTACATCATGTTCGTGTACCGAGTAGAACAAAGACCGTACCACTTCTCGTAAATAGCGGCGTCCGAGTAGATCGCCGTATCCCAACGGGCCTTTTTCTATACAAATAAATATTCAACATATTTATCAAATAATATGAATAATTAGTTATTTAATAAACTTTAAATATTGTAATTATATACCTGGAACTCGTCGAAATATTCATCCTTTTTAGATTGTGGCACCTTCGACCAAGTGGTAGCACCCTTAGCAATCTTGCAATCCTTAAAGGATTTTGTGCACATCCTGGACACCTCATTACCGGGCACCAACCTGTAAAATTATTAACAAATTTATAAACTAACACATTATAAATAAATAAATAAAGTTAATCGTTATTGAATCTCATCAAACATTAGAATTATTGACTTAAGCTCCTGAAACGATGTCAATGGGTTTCCTTTTGTCTCGAACAGGATGCTGACGAGAAGAGGATGACGAACCAACCGACATCGTAGTCGTCGGCGGCGGCGGCGGCGACACTGCCACAGGAGGAGGAGGAGGAGCCGTCACAGGAACTTCTTCATTCCGAGACCTCCTTGAACGTGACCAAAATGACGACCTACGACGTGAACCCGAACCCTCATTCGGTACTTGTTCACTCATCTGTTTCAATCAATAAAAAATACATAATTTTACTAATTATTAATTTAATGAACATATTGCTAATTTAAAAATTTTACTAATATAGCATATTCCTAATTTAATCAACATATTCCTAATTTAAATCAAAACAATATATATATAACCTAATTACAACGTGATACCACCGTCGAACCATCTAATTAACTAATAATT
This sequence comes from Galeopsis tetrahit, assembly GCA_963675135.1. Classification (NCBI taxonomy): domain Eukaryota; kingdom Viridiplantae; phylum Streptophyta; class Magnoliopsida; order Lamiales; family Lamiaceae; genus Galeopsis; species Galeopsis tetrahit. The sequence continues at coordinate 12,481,698 of OY776133.1, forward strand.
TAAACAATTGATTGAAACATGCATCACCTACATTAAAAATATTTCTAAATTAACATATTCCTAAATTAACAAATCTAAACATAATTAAAATAATACTTTTTTAATTGGAGTTTTCTAATTATCAATTTAATGAACATATTCCTAATTTAATTTTTTTACTAATACAGCATATTCCTAATTTAATTAATCAACATATTCCTAATTTAATCAACAATAACCAAATTTAATTATTATTTTTCTACCTAACTTAATCAATAATAAAAAATTGAACATATATATTCCTAAATTAACAAACCTAAAACTAATTAAAATAATAATTTTCTAATTGGGTCAATAATTATCAATTTAATGAACATATTCCTAATTTAAAATTTGTACTAATATAGCGTATTCCTAATTTAATCAACATATTCCTAATTACAACGTGATCCAACAGTCCAACCACTATATCTAAACTAATTTAAACAATTGATTCAAACATGCACTACCTACATTAAAAATATTCTATATCAAAATTACACAATTAAATTAAACTAGTAATTAACTATATAACAATTAATTAATGTATACATATAACAATTAATTAATTAACCTTAAAAAACTACTCGATCTATCAAAATTATTCTTAATCAACAAATTAAATTAACTAACGTACATACTAACATGATCATAATATTTTAACAACTAACTAAATCAATATAACATGCAAATCAACATTAAATTATTCATATTTACATATATCCATGCATAAACATATATAAGTATTAAAACTAAGTAATAGAACTAATTAAGAAAACGTACCGTATCAATGTAATCGAAGAAATTTGCTTCAATGGCCAAGTTCTCGTCTTCGTCTTCTAAACCGAATCCTCACGCACGCCCCTTTTTTTTTCTCTAAAACAGTATCTGATTGATTTGAGGTTTGAGGCCCTTATATATTAAAAAAAAAAAAGAAATACCGACGGATATTCCGTCGGCATTTCCCTCGGTAACCGCCGACTTTAAAGCCAACGGTTACCTTATTGGAAAACGAGGCGGTGCGAAATCAACATGCCATTTGCTGACGGATTATCCGTCAGCATTTCCGTCAGTATACAAATTTAAAAAAATCCGTCAGCATTTTCCCTCGGTAAATGCTGACGGAACGGAAATCCGTCAGCATTTCCCTCGGCAAATGCTGACGGAACGGAAATCCGTCAGCATTGATGTTGACTTTTCAATCCGTCAGCATTCCGTCAGCATATCCGTCGGAAATGCTGACGGATTAAAATCCGTCAGTATTTGTCCGTCCCAAAAGCGCGCGTTTTTTGTAGTGAAGGAGGAGGCGCGACGGTGTATCTGAGATCGGCGACGATGGAGATAGCATCGGACATCCCTCCTACTCGTCGGCGCGACGGAGTATCCAAGATCGGAGGCGATGGAGATTCATCAATTTTTTGGAAAATGTTTGGTATGTTAGTAATTTATCAATGGAAATTAATCAATTTTTTGGAAAATGTTTGACTGCAGGCGAAAAGACACTATACGATTTGAATTGAATTGAATTCAAATTAGATTGAATTCAAACATGGAATGTAACCCGAAATTGGGGGATATTCTTGAAGAAGTTTGACAGTTCGAATAATATCAAAATAAGGGCAAAAGGGGGATTTTGTAGGCTATTTTGGTCTTAATTGTTTTACTAGAAATTTTTGTCTTACTTTGTTTAAATCACTTATGGATTGTCCTACTTTGTTAATAAACTCAAATTCAACTAAGCTCTATTAGAGAACCTTTAATAAATATGAAAACAACTTTTAAAAAAATTATAAATTTCGAAAAAAAAAAAACAATTTAAGTAATAATAAAATAACTCTTAATAAATTGTAAGTCACCCTTCAATATCAACCACGACGCCTTAAATAAATAAATATTTTGGTTAATTGCTAATTAAATCACAACATTTTCCTCATTTCCAATTTAATCTAAACTTTAAGATAATTGCAAATAAATCACAAACTTTAAATATTGTTGCAATTTAGTCTTTTTGACAATTTCAATTGTGTTCGAATCTAACATAATTTAGAGTTTTTAATGACATAACAACACTTTAATAAAACAATACTCCCTCTGTCTCATACTTGAAGGCACAAATGAATTGGGCATGAGTTTTAATGAATGGATTGTTTATTAGTATTGTGTAAGATAAAGTGGGGGTAGTAAAGACTTTTCAACTTTATAAATAGTAATACAGTTACTTTTTAGTGTAATAAATTAGTGGCATTTGTTGTAATATTGTGATGTTTTAAGGAGATTGTTTAAAAGTGTTTTTGCTATTTTAGGTAATGTGCCTTCAAGTATGGGACGCCCAAAATGGTAAAATGTGCCTTCAAGTATGGGACGGAGGGAGTATTATTTTTTAATCAAACCAAATATCATAAGATATGATTTAGGGACAAAGTAGACTTCTAAGAAGTCTAGTTTGCAATAATATTTAAACATGGTGATTTATTTGCAATTATTTTAAGGTTTAGATTAGATTGCAAATGTTCGAAAAATGGTGATTTAATTTGCAATTAACCCTTTTTAAAATTAACAACCTCCTTAAATTATGACACACAAACCAAATTAACCACAAAATGACACATAAGCCAAATTAACAACAAGATGACACATTATTAATTTAAACTCCCTATTACTATATAAGGTGATTCTATATTAGGAGTAGTGTATTATGTATATATAACAAACTAGCCCAATACCCGCGTTTTACGCGGGGTCGATTTATTAAAATTAGAGTTAATTTATTAAAATAATAATTTTAAATACTATATTAATTTTTATATCTTTTTCATTTATTAGAGTTTGTGAGAATAAATTTTTTTTTATTCTAATATATTTATAACATATACATATTTATAAATTTGAATCTATATTATTGTATTTATATTTTTATATATTATAATATTTTTTAATATATTAATAAAATTATAATTTAAATTGTAAAATTAAAAATATTTTTAATAAGAATGGGCATTATAAAATAATTTTATATAGGTTATTATATGCATGTATATAGAGTTTATAAATATTTATAGGGTTAACTTTGCTAGGGTTTATAGTTATTTGTATGATAAGATTTTAAAATTCTAAATCTAAATTAATTTTAAAGTAGAACCATGGCACAAAATAATCTTTAAATTTTTTTCATTTCAATTATTAAAAACTATTATTCATAATTTTCTCAACACAAGAAAATTATATATACATTTACATCCAGGCAATGAATTCTTGATGATTGGAATGTATTTTGTTGTACCAATACATGTTCACTTATAAAAGAAAATAATATGCAATTAAAAAAACTTTAACAAAATAAATACATGTCGTCGTGTATATTATAAAAAATTATTTACATGAAATATATAAATTAAATTTAAATTAACATAAAATTTTATATTTAATTTATTATATAAAAATCTAAGCACATCAATCCGAAGTCAGCACATCAATCGGAAGTCAATTTTCCTAATAATTATTCTCCAAATTAAACTTTAAATACTAATTCTAAATATAAATTTCTTTTCGACTAAATTTTTTAGTTCGGTTGAAAATTCATCACCTAAACCTACAATTTTAAAAAAAAATACTATGAAATATATCAAAACCATAAAAAAATATTGTTAAAATTAATTTGTGTTTTCTAGGTCGGTTGAAAATTCATCACCTAAACCTACAATTTAAAAAAAAAATACTATGAAATATATCAAAACAATAAAAAAAATATTGTTAAAATTAATTTGTTAGTTTGTAAATAATAAAAATATAAATTTATATATTTAAAAGGTATCACAAATTACCCCATCCTTATCAAGGAGAATTTCCAAAATTGATTTTAAAATGGAGATTTTTTAAATATTTTTAAAATTCTCTAAAAACCTCCACAATACTTTATACATACTTACAGTAAATTTATTTTTCTCAACAACTTTAATTTATAAAAAAAAAAAATTGATCTTACCATTAATATTGATAAACTTATATTCATTTAAAGTGTATATTTATTAGAGAGGGTGTCTACAAAATACTAATCATTTAATATTTCACTTTGTTGCAATGTATAATTTTCATGTGTACCTTTTTATAAATAAATTTAAAAATTAGTACAATCTTAATATACTCTATATTTGTGAGAATATAATGAGACACGTGTCACAATTCTATCCATCTACACAATCTCTCTTCACCAAAATCGTCTTTTTCAAAATCCCTGCATTCTCAGTCTCAAAATTATAATTATTATTTTTAATCTCTCTCCCCATGATTTTTTGAATACCCATGATTTTTTCAACAACCATTATTAGATTACAATATAAAAAATCCAGATGAGCCTATCATTAAATTTAAATTTTAAGATTGTCTTTATCGAATAATTTTTTTTTGAATACCCATGATTTTCAGATGAGCTTATCATTCTTTCCTTGGATTATGCACAAGTTCAACGAATAATTTTTTTTGAATACGCATGATTTTCAGATGAGCTTATCATTCTTTCCTTGGATTATGCACAAGTTCAACGAAGTTCTGTTTTTTTTTTCTTCGATCTTTTGGTAATTTATATGTATATTTAGGTTTGTATAGTTTAATCATTTTTTTAGAGAAATATGTCTCTAATTCAATTTCAATGTATGCAACTTATCATTATCATTAACGATGATCTTTTAGTGGTCGATAATTTTAAAAATAATTTTTTTAACAACCATTATTAGATTACAATATAAAAAAAAATCTAGATAAGCCTATCATTCTTTCCTTGGATTATGCACAACTTCAACCGCATTACAGAGGTTTTTTTTTTCGATTTGGTAATATATATATATATATATATAAAGGTTTGTATAGTTTATTCATTTTTTTAAGAGCAATAGATCTTCCAAAGGTCAATGATTTAAAAAAAATCGATCTTTTTGAAAATATATATATATATAGGTTTGTATAGTTTATTCATTTTTTTAGAGCAATATGTCTCTAATTCAATTTCAATGTAAATGGACTTATCATTAATGGCGATCTTCCAGTGGTCAACCATCATTATTATTAGATTATAATATAAAAAATTCAGATGAGTCTATCATTCTTTCTTATTATTAGATTATAATATAAAAAATTCAGATGAGTCTATCATTCTTTCTTTGAGTTATGCATAATGATTTTTTTTCGATCTTTTGATAATTTATATATAATATATATATATTTTTAGGTTTGTATAGTTTTTTCTTTTTTATTTTTGAGCAATATGTCTCTAATTCAATTTCATACCTATCATTAATGACAATCTTTTAAAGGTCAATGAATGATTTTAAAAAGTCATTAAGGTCAATTCAGGCGTGAATCTATAATATCCTAGGATGCTTTTAATAAAAAAATTAATATAATAGGTCTTTCCAAGATCTATATATTACTCCCTCTGTTCGCCTATAAGTTTCACGTGATTAAATAATAGATATAGTACAAGTGATGTGATTGAGATAGGAGAGAGATAGAGAGAAAAAATAAGATATAAAGTGAAGTGTAAGAAAAAGTACTTACTAAAAAAGGTATGAGAAGCTTATAGACGGACGGACCAAAATGGTAAAATGGAAAACTTATAGGCGGACGGAGGGAGTAGTTCACACCACGAAATGACGAGAAGGAAATATTCAAACGCCCATAGTATTCATGAGAAAGAATTCTCATTATCTATAAAATAAAAAGTAAACCAGCAACATGTGGTTGATTGAATCACGATCTTGTGGTTGATTGAATCACGTTCTAGAAGATGCATCAGAACTCCTTCTGACTAATGTAAATATTGATAATATTTGCACTTGTTTCATTCTTTCTTCTGCGTTTGTTTCATTAGTTGTAGAAGATGCATGAGAATTTTTTAACCTAGGTTTTGAGAAATTTCACGGTTGAAAACTCTTTCTCGATTGACTAACAGAGTGATCAATTTTGATAGAATATAATAACTGAATGACCAGATAGTGACCAAATATGAAAAGAGGTAAAATTGGGTGACCAAAATTGATATTTTCCCTTGAAAAAGATATAAAAATTAATATAATATTTAAAAATATAAAAAATAATATAATATTTAAAATTATTATTTTAATAAATCGTCCCCGCGTAAAACGCGGGTATAGGGCTAGTAATTTGATATATATTAAATATGTAAAAAAATATTAATAATAAATCAAAAATAAATACCACCGACATCATTAATGACTTTTAAAATCTTAAAATCTGGCGGTATTCAATCCGAATTCTCTTAGAAGACTTGAAAGAGAAGAAAAAAAAAACTTTTGTTAACTATGTTTTTCGATAAGCATCACCGATTCTTCATTATTATCGTGAAAAAGATTACATCTCTGTATTTTCAAATTATGTTCTTTCTTTAATCCCGTGGTGTTCGATATATCTAAAAGATTTTGGTGGTCAAGGTCGTCACCCCAGAAATACAATTATTCAATCGAATTTTTGTATTGACTGGATTACATAACTTTTTTAGTAAAGAATGTAGCTCTGATGAATTTTCAGTCGAATATAAGGAAGATCAAGATTCACCACACATCTCAACATGGAAGAGGAAAATGGAAAATTTGAAATTGCTTTCTCAAAGCCAATTAGAACTGAATTAGCCAATTAGAATTAGAAGTTGAAATTGCTTTTTCAAAGCCAATTAGAACTGAATTAGAACTAAAGCTAATGCATGGAGAACTAGTATTGCTAATGCTATGTGAAATGAAGATGAGAATAATAATGATGAATAATAATTTTTTTTTAACTAGTTTTAGGGGCGTAGTTTATGGAAATCCATGTAAATCAATAAAATAAAAAAAAATGTGTATTTCAGAATCCTGTCAAATCTATTAAAAATCCATATAAATCATGGTTATCCAAAATTTAAATTTATTGATTTAACTGTTGAGATAATCATGGTTATCCAAAATTTATATAGTTCTCCATGGATAAAATAATTACCTTAGAGTGACCGGATTAGAGATTTAACTGTTGAGATAATCATGGTTATCCAAAATTTAAATTTAAATCATGGTTATCCAAAATTTAAATTTTAAAATAGGAGAATTGATTTTTATTTTATTTTAATAAAAATGCAGAATACCGGAATAAGGAGAGAAATTTGGAGTAAAAAAATAAATTTAAAAATAATTATGATTTTAAATTTAAAAATAAATATTATGAGTAGATAATATTTAAATTATTATTTTGAGATTAAAATTATAAAAATGGATCTTTTTAATCAGAATGCGTGAGAATGAAGATTTTTTTGAAAAGAGAGATTGTGATAGAGTGATAAAATTTAAGGGTTTAGATTAAATTGCAATTTAAATCACCAACTTTAATATTTTTGGCAAATTAGACTTTCGGGCAGCACCCTCCGGCCCGAATCTGATGTGGCAATCCTATGTGGCTTTTTGTGACAAAACGACGCCGTTCTATGCAAATTTTAAAAAAAAATTAATAAAATCAATAATAATCAATGTAATGCGAATTAAAAAAAAAAAAACTAAACAAACAATTAAAATTGTAAATCCTAAAATAAGAACAACCAACGCCGTTTGCCATTTTTTATTCCGGACAGTTTCTCCTCATTCTTACACTCTTCTTTCACACGATTTCTTCCAATACTCAGAAGATCCGTATTAATGGTGATCTTTATCGCCTATATTCTCTGTTACAGCCCCAATTTCATTTTTTTCATTCAAAATTTGGCCCCATTTTCATTTTTCCTAATTAAATCGAACCCTAGGGAGGAAAGAAGAATGATTCTGGGCATGGGTGAGAAGAAGATGCTCCGTGACCCGGTTCTTCACGAGCCCGCTCTGAAAGTTAAACCCGAAGAAATCAGGGCGAGGCGGATCCATAAGGTTATGGATGATATGGTGAAGGTCGTAAGGAAAGCACCTGGGTTGGCCTTCTTCCTCCTCAAATTGGCATTCTTTTGAGGGTTAGTTTACTAATTCTAGTTTTTCTGTTTTAGAGTATGACTTGTGATGTTTGAGAATTGCAGAAACATCAATGGATATTGGTTTTATTCGTCAAATGTTGGGATATTTTTAACCTTGTAGCTATGAATTTATATCATACATTTTAGGACTAAATTAATCTTTAGAAAAACAAACAAAATTAGAGTACTTGATTTTCTGGAGGATTCACAGGAGTTGCATTTGTTTTTCGTCATCCAACATACATTAGCAAAATGCTGAAATCAATGTAGTGCCCCAATTATCATTTTGATGATTTTCGTTAATTTGGTTGGCAATATTGAGCTGTTTTTATTTCTCGTGTTTAATTTTAGTCACTTTTAACAGATAATTGTTTTGGAAGATAAAAAAAGGGTACATAAGGTATGATACGAAGCAAGAGATTAAGGAACAGGACCGTCGAAGGAATTGGTGTCGAAATGAGTGAATACAACTCTCAGATTGAAAGACATAATGCAGCCGTCGTTGAGAAGATACTGAAAAAAGCTTCGAGAAAACAATAATGAAAGACATAGTTTTGTTGCTAGCTTGTTTAATTGATGCATTATGTACTCCCTCCGTCCCATACTCGAAGGCTCAAATCAATTGGGCACGAGTTTTAATGAATAAATTGTTTATTAATATTGTGTAAGATAAAGTGGGGGGTTTTAATGAATAAATTGTTTATTAATATTGTGTAAGATAAAGTGGGGGTAGTAAAGACTTTTCAACTTCATAAATAGTACTCCCTCCGTCCAATTTTATTATGCCCACTTCTCCGGGCACGGGTTTTAATGAATATTGATTAGTTTATTCATAAAGTAGATAAGTTGGGGATATGATGGGGTATTGTGGGGTATTAATCACTTAATTTCTAAATTACATTAATTATTCAATACATTCCATATATTAATTTTACAATTAGATTATAATCTTTTAAATCTTTATATGAAATTTTATAAGTGTATCTTTAAAATACGAGTTATACTATTTTGAGTATTAACTTTTATCAATATACCGCGTAATACGCGGGGAGTCATCTAGTATTGTGATGTTTTAAGGGGAGTGTTTAAAAGTGTTTTTTCTATTTTAGGTAATGTGCCTTCAAGTATGGGACGCCCAAAATGGTAAAACGTGTCTTCAAGTATGGGACGGAGGGAGTAATTGTTTGAGGGGAGTTGTAAGTTTTTTTTTTAATTTGCATAAAACGGCGTCGTTTTGTCACAGAAAGCCACATAGGATTGCCACATTAGATTCGGGCAGGAGGGTGCTGCCCGAAAGTCTAATTTGCTAAAAATGTTAAAGTTGGTGATTTAAATTGCAATACTTCAAAAATTTAGATTAAATTGCAACTGAATCAAAGGTTAGGTTGTAATTTTTTTTGCAATTAACCCTATAATTATTTATATAATAAATATGTATAAAATTATATAATAAGTTTTAAATATATATTTTCGATCTTTATTTTTTAAATAAATTAAACTTATAAATTTAAAATAATTACAGAAAAAATTTAATTGAGATATAAGATAAAATTAATTATAAAATAAAATTTAATTCACGCCAATAAAAATACATTTTAGATTGTATTTTACTCAAATGTACATTAAATCATTTAAAAATAAACAAAGCTAAAGAATAAAATGAATACTACAATAAAGTTAAAGTAAATAAAATAAAAATTAATTTAATTAGTCAATATTAATATAATAAAAATTTCAATATTTCATATGATCCACACCACCTTAAAATAGTTTATTGATCATATCTTACTCAACCAATAGTTTAATTACACATCATACTTTCTAAAATTAACAACCTCCTTAAATTATGACACATAAGCCAAATTAACCACAAAATGACACATAAGTCAAATTAACCCCAAATAGGGGTGGGAATAGGCCAGGCCGGGTCAGGCCTTAAGAAAAAAAGTATGGGCCTGGTATATAATATTTGGGCCCAAGCCTGGCCTGTGGCCTATTATAGGCTTTTTTAAGAGGCTAGGCCTGGCCTTTTTAGTAAATAGGCCTTGCCCGAAAGCCTTTTAAAAGCATTTTTAGTGTTATTCAAAATTAATTTTTACTACACTTGTATTACCATTAAATTATAAAAACTAAGTTTTTAAATTTCAAAATGAAAAAATAAGAACAATAAAAAATTAATCAAAAGGTACATAAAATTATACTCGCAAATGTTCATATCAATTATTTTTAACTATTACAAAGAAAAATAAAATAAAAAGTATATAATTTATTCAAGATAATCTCATCATATATTGAATATTATATTATATATTTATTGTATTTTTATATATTATATATTTCTAAATATAGAAATAGAGTTAAATAGGCCGTCCTGTTGAGCTTAAAAGGCTTACGAAAAAACTCAAGTCCGGTCTATTTAATTAAAAAGGCTTTAAAAAAAGCTTGAGCTTGGCTTGTTTATTAAACAAGCCGAGCCGAGCTTTAGAAGGCCGAGCCGTAGGCTCTTGTCGGGTAACCTGGCCCATTTCCACCTCTAACCCCAAATAACACATCATCAATTTAAACCCTCTATTAATATATAGCGGATGTACACCTTGTACATAGTGCATTTTGAGTAATAATATTAGTTCTCTTAAACAATAATATCAATTATTGCAAATAATTGTATTAGTGATACACGTCTATGAGTTAGTTCCAAATTGAATTTAATGTTATCAAACTATAAAGTTGAATAAAATTTCAATGAATGATCCCGAGTTGAATTATTGGAATTGATAATGCCATAACGCAATTACTAATTGAGGAAGATTTTTTTTTTTTAAACTTTTATTTATTTCCTTAACCACATGGTCCACATTGTTAAAATAAAAATTCGAGTTGTTCTTGTGTGAGACTAAGACCGTCTCACGGATCTCATTCTCTGAGATGATTCTTTATTTTAACCCACAAACCAAATTGGCAACCGCATTTGATAAAGGGTGGGACTATTTACACCTCCATTCCGGCTTAGAAGTTAGAACACTCCCCCGATTGATGCACACCTCCTAAAATATGTCAAGATGGATGCATCCCCCTTGAATTGTTCTAAATACCCTTTTGTCTATAAAAACTATTTACTAAACACACACCCCCTCTAAACCGTAATTTCTCACACTCTTCCCCCTTCTCCCTTCCCCTTTCCCTTCTTCCTTCCCTTCCCACCGCCCAGCTCCACCTGCCACCGCCCCTCCTGCCGCCTGCCTCCCGCCACCGCTCTCCCCCTTCCTCCCTTATCTCTCCCTTATGCTCTCTCCGCCCCCACCCTCTATCCCTTCTCTGTAAAAAAAAAAAAAAAAAAAAGAAAAAAAAACTCATAAGATGCGCCGCCGCCTGTCCATCGGTCGCCGCCCCTACCCATCGGCCGCCTGTCACCACCCTCTCCAGCCCCACCTCACTGGTGCCCCGCCGCCGCCATCACCCGCCTCTCTCTGTTTAAAAAAAATCACACAGAAGCAGCCCCCGTCCATCGCCCCCGTCCGCCGCGGCCGCCTGCCACCGGCCTTCTCTTTTTATCTTTTCTTCCCGTCGCCCGTCATTTTTTTCCCAGGTTTGATTTTTTTTTTTATATATTTCGACCACTTTAGGTCGACCAAAATACACTCTCGTCGACAACAGTGTGTCGACGAGTGTATTTTGGTCGACCTAGAGTGGTCGAAATTTTTCAATTTATTTTTTATTTTTTTTCATCCAACAAATGTCGACCATATTCACGCTCGTCCACAACAGGGTGTCGACGAAAGTTTATATGGTCGACATTACACTATCGATTTTTTAAAGATTTTTTTAAAAAAAAAAATTCGACCAAACTTAGGTCAACCATATGCATTATGGTCGACAAACCAGTGTCGACGAGAGTGAATATGTTCGACACTGATTTGTCGAAAATTTTAAATTTTTTTTTTTGAAATTTCTAAGTTCCTGAATTTTTTGGTGTTTGTTGTTTGGTGGTGGTGGTGGGCCGGCGGCGGCGATGGTGGTGGCAGGGTAAGGGTTTAAATGTGAACGGGATGCATTTAGTAGTGTAATATGATTAAGAGGGCATTTTTAGTATTTTACAGTATTATTATATTATTAAACTCAAAAAGGGAGTGTTCTAAGCCGAAATTGAGGTGTAAATAGTCACACCCTTGATAAAGCCACCCGCACTCCATGTTCAGGGGTCCAAGTCCATACCAATAGTTGGCTGTCAAGTCAAGTCCAGTCCAGTCCCCATATAGGGCCATGTTAAAAAATGTAGTTATTGAAAGAAACTATTCTTTTTTTTTTTTTTAATAAATTAAATGATATATAGGCCGATCTTGGGTGAGACGGATCTTACTTGACTTGATATAAAAAGTGATAATATTTACGTAAAAAATCTTTTATTAAAAAATTATCACTTTTTATTTAAACATTTCACTTTTTCAAAAACATAAAATTTGAAAATATTAGTTGAAAGAGACTTGTCTCACGAGAGATTCATGGGATGGTGTCACACAAAATTTTGTCAATCTTGTAGAAAAATAAATTCAGTTAGTGGATAATTTTCTTAAAAACAAAATATAAATAATATTTTATGTATTTATTAATTGAACATATGCAAAATAGAAATCACATCTTATCAATTAAATATCACTTTTTACTTATATTTATCCATTTTAACTTGTACATTATTACTTTTTAAGAATATTAATAATTCTATCAAGTAAAAAGTGACAACAATTAACTCTAAAAAAAAAAGGCAAATACTGTGTACCTGTTACATACATATAACTTGATCCAATTTTCTATTTACCCTCTTTTTTTAATAAGTCCACGCTCCCTTCTTTTAGACACTTTACTTATGTGTACAAGTTACATACATGTAACTAAATCCAATTTTTTACATGGGTTATTAGTTATTACCCCTTTTTTATTAATTTCACCTCCAATTTTTTTTAAAAAAAAAATATATGTAAAAAACTATATTACCATTTTATCAATTAAATTAAAATACAACTCATTAAAATTATAATTATACACCGACTATCGAGTCACCAATGAATCACCACGAAGTCAAATATTATTCTATTTTTTTAACTTTCAGAAAATAAATATAAAAAAATAACAAATATAAAAAAAAAATTGAAAAAAATATGAAACTCAAAAATAAAATTATGAAATATGAATATGACAAATACAAAAAAAAAAAGTCGAAAAAAAATTAAACTAAAAAAATTCAATTTTTTTTCTAATTTGGGTATAAATGTATGAATATGACATGCTCACTTTCTAGCTTTAATTTAATCTGATTTATAATAACTAAAATTATTTTGTTATGTCTTCATTATTTCTACAGTGATATCTGATTTGTTACAAGTTTTTTAAAGTTGTAGATTATTTTTATAATCTAATTGAAAAATAAAATTTATATTTAGAAACTTAAATGAGTGGAAAATTGGGGAAGAAACCCACATAATATTGCATCATCTTAATTATTTTCTTTGTGGTCATCGCTGTGTTGATGCATTCATATATTTATTGAGTGTGATTGTATCTATTAATTGAATTGTGTGTTCAGTGTGATTCATTCTCACTTTTGTTCTTCTTACTAGTTAGTTAATATCAATCTTTTAATATTGATGTATTAATTTTCATGGTATGCCTAGAATTATGAATGTGTTAAGTTATATATTTTTTGTTAATAATATTAGTTTAAATACGATATAGTATTAGTACGCCTATGATGATATAGTACTAGTTAATATATTGTATAGTACTAGAGATTAATGTGGGTATAAAAATATTATTTAATATATGAACTAATACTATACAATATGTGAATTAATACTATACTATATTTGAACTGGTACCATAGAGTATGTGAACTAATACTATACAATATGTGAACTAATACTATACTATATTTGAACTAGTACCATAAAGTATGTGAACTCGAAACTCGAAAACATTAGAATTTGTACCAATATAAACTAATATTATACTGTATATGAACTAATACGTACAATACTGCATATTAACTAATAATATACCATAATACTCATCAACGGTTATCATAACACTTATAAACTAAAAATTATATTCATAAAAAATTAAAATAAATGGATTAAAAAATGAAAGTTCGAATGAAAAAAATAATTAAACAATGTAAAAGAAGTAAAATTTGTAAGGAATGAAGTAAAATTTTGAAATGATAAGGTGAAAATTATACACCAATTAATTAAAGTAAAATAGTACAAATAGAATTGAACACTTGCCGCTAAGAAGAGAGATGAGAGTTTTATTTTTTAAAATAAATTATTATTATACTATTTAATATTTTAAAAAAATAATTAATATTATTTTTAAAATTTTCTTATTAGACTTTAAAATTTTAGAATAATTATTTGTGGCATAAAAAGAAAGTTCTTGGAAAAAATTATCATTTGAAACACAAATGATAAATAGGAAGAAAAATAAATTTAAAAAATAATATTAAAAAGAGAAATATAAATATCAATTGTAGTAAAATAAAGAAATAAAATTTTAAAAAATTAATGGAGTATTAATTTTTAATGATAAAATAAAAAAAATTAATTGAAGTAAAATAAAAGACCATGAAAAAAATCTATGTGCTAAATTGATATAGTAAATGAGTCATGTGTTATTTGTAATGAGATATTGAATTGAATATAGTAATGTGTGATGTATTATTTGTAATTGATTATTGGATTGGATATAACAAATGAGTCATGTGTTATTTGTAATGTGTTATTGGATCAAGTTATATATATTGATTAGAGATGTTTATCCGGGCTGGCCCGTTTAACCCTGAAAAATATAGGGTTAGGGTTCATGAATTATAGGCCCGTTTAAAACCGGGCTTTTTTGACCCGGGCCGGTTAGCCCGTGGGCTAAACCGGGCCAGCCCGCAGGGCTACAGGGCCAACCCGCTAGCCCAAGTTTGTTACCTTTTTTTTTTTTAAATAAATAACCTAAAACAAATTTTGGGTCATTTGACCAATAACCATAACTATAAGCATTAAAAAGTCCATTACCATCCATTAGGCATTATTACTATTTTTATTAGATTATGATATTTGTTTAGCTTTATTGGGTCATATTAAGGACCAATGAGTTCTAGAATTGTGTTTAAATTATATTTTTTATTTTCTCATTTGTTGATCATTAACTAATTATGTATTTTTATATTTTATTTACTTGTTGGACGTGCTAATTGAGACCTTTGATTTTAAAAGAAAAAAAATATTGTAGCTCGTTAGTGGCCCGTTTAGCCCGTGGCCCGCTAGGGTTAGGGTTAGGGTTAGGTCCCAACAATTGTAGGCCCGTTAAGTATGAACCGGTTAAGGCCCTAATCCGTTTAGCCCGTAACCCTGTAAGGCTGGCCCTATAGGGCTAGGATCAGTCCGATAGACATCTCTAATATTGATACACAAAAATGCAACCCCTAAAAAAAAATAAAACAATTAATAAAGATACTGGTGTCAATTATCCTATAATCTCATAACTAAGAAGTGATAGGTTGATTCAGAAAGTTATACTCACTTTTTTTTTAAACCATCATCACTTTTAACTAAACTTTTACTATCACTTTGTGAATATGAATAATTATATCAAGTAAAACTAACACATAATTAGTATTCACACCCAATAACTAATAATTCCATTCATTAACTATATATATATACAATGTGAAAAGTGACAATGTTTATGTAAAAAATGATAGTCACTCTTAATAAAACCGTTATCACTTTTTAAATAATAGTACTAATATTTTTCTAAATAAAAAGTGACAATAAATTTAAAAAATCAATGTAATTAATAAAAAAAATATATAATTATGTCCAATAATAGACAATCTCATTCACCCAGCAACTAAAATATGTGAAGTTTAACAAAAATGGATAAACAAAAAATATATAGAAGTTTTTTAGAAATTTTGTAAAAAACTCGACAAATTTTTTGAGAGATTTATGTGAAAGATTTATTTCGAAAAACTCTGAAATTTCAATTTCAGCCGAGAATTGTAAATATTCTCGGTGAATTGAACTTTTAGTTTTGCGATTTTTTAAAAAATATATGAAGAACACTTAGTACCAAAAATGAATCCCTAAGGGGATGTTTGTTTTGAAAAAATATATGAAGAACACTTAGTACCAAAAATGAATCCCTAATGAGATGTAACTTTATGTCAAATCAAATTGTGTAAGAGTGGTTGGATGGAATGTAATAGTAAGATGTATAGGTATTTTTAGGGATGGATGTATCCGAATGTGAAATCCCGAAGTAAAACAAGGACGTGGGACGTTACGTCCGGACGGGTGAGTCCCAAAACAAACATGCCATAAGCGTTTATATTCTAATTCTTTCAACGTTTTAAAAAAAAAAATTGACTAAATTTTGAGGGGGACAATTTTTTATTTTTTAGTTTTTTGGTTGGGAGTGAACTCAACACTAGATTTTTATTTTTAATCGAGAAAAAAATCTATTGAACAAAAAAAAATGAAATAGCACATCAGACAGTTACCTAAAATCGGCCATCAAACAAAACAATGAAAATACGAATTTACAAGGCCCATCAAACATATGAAATGAATGAAACAAAGAGACGGAAACAAATCACTCAGCTAACCCTTCTGCAGTAAGATATGCAGTAAGATAACGCCAGGGACTCGTCTGGCCTAGGTGGAAATCCCAAAGCATAGTGCTTCCCCACCGCTCTGAAGCACTGGATGTTACGTTACTGGCAGTGGGTGCTGATGTTCAACTCTCTCATTATAGGTTTTGATTCCTCCGAATGGGAGTGAAGAAAGTGATTCAGAAGTTCTTTTCCTGACACCAGTCCCCTCTGTCCATAGAGGGGATAGCAGTAGAGCCCTCCAGCGCCTCGCCGAGGTGGCTTCTCTTTTGTCACATCCTTTTTTTTAACTAAGAACTTTTTGTGAAAGCTGAACATATTATAAATATTATAAAGGGATGTTGAAATTCTATCAAAATCAATAACCAAATTCATTTGATAAATATATAATAAGTGTCTCATAAATAAACCCAACAACTGAAAATAAGAAATAATTATAGTCTTTTAAGCCTTAAAAATTTAGTAACATAATTGGCCATCACCACCACCTCTCGCCGATCAACTCCTCAACCTCCTCAACGTGAAATAGTATTAATTGGGGTGAGTATGCAAGCACAAGTTATTCCAAACTAAATACTGAAAATATACCGTTAAAGTCATCAACGTAGAACAAACAAATAACATTTGCAAATATATACTTTTTCCAACCTTAAACTAAACAATATACTTTGTCATTGAACTCATATACTTTGCCCACATATACTTTTCCAACATTAAAGTAAACATATATACTTTGCCCACATATACTTTGCCAACATTAAAGTAAACACGTATACTTTAAACACATATACTTTGCCAACATTAAAGTAAACATATATACTTTGCCAACATTAAAGTAAACACATATACTTTGCCCACATATACTTTGCCATTGAGCACAACGGGTTGAACCCGAGGACCCGTCGATCCTGGACCCTCGTCAGGATCCCTGACTATTATAAACTTTGCCAATTGAATCACATGCACATATTAACTTTGCCAATAGAATCGCATGCACACATTAACTTTGTCAATCGAATAACATGCACACATTAACTTTACCAATAGAATAACATGCACACATTAACTTTGCCAATTGAATAACATGCACACATTAACTTTGTCAATCGCACATTAAATTCATGTATCAATCACTCAAACAATTTATTTAAAGCATTTAATAAAGAATAACAAATGTGTCTCTACCAACCGCCTCAAAGAAGTCTCATATGCCTTGCTCCCGCCGTTCTAATTCGTAATTCGGAAGAATAATTTAAGGACTAGAGAAAAGATGAGGATATATATTGAGAATTCTGTATATATTGAGATAGATTGAAGGTGAGAAGAATAATTCCAGAACTAATTGAAAGTGGGACAGTTGAGAAAAATAGGGAATCATGAGTTATAAATCTAATCGGCTGATTTTAAACATTCAAAAATTAAGATTATGTTGAGAGAATATTATGGAAATAAAATAAATTTATTTAATATATATACATATATTATGAAATTTCCTATATTTTATGATGTAAAATTCTCGGGTGTTACTATTTCGTACTCGAAATTAGTTATTTCTTAGAATATTTTAGAACAATTTCATGTATCAAAATTAGTTATTTCTTAGAATATTTTAGAACAATTTCATGTATCATAGATTAATAGATTAAGAAATACACTTGTATATAATCCATAAGTTAGTTTTTTCATAACAATTTCAATTCAACACAAATAATTATAATAGATAATCATATCAATATCACAAATGAGATAATATCAAATAGATATCATATCTTACTTACCGGAGAGTTGAAGCGTGAAATGGTGAATATCGACAATAGATATAATATCGTATCTTACTTACCGGAGGGTTGAAGCGTGAGATGGTGGATGGCATAATAATATATAAAATAAATAACAGAAACTAAAAAAATATTTTTTTTTTAACCGGAGAGTTGAAGCGTGAGATGGTGGATGGCATAATAATATATAAAATAAATAATAGAAACTAAAAAATATATATTTTTTTAACAAGTCTACAAGAACGTATGAAATTTCCTATATCTTATGATGTAAAATTCTCGGGTGTTACATCTTTGGACTCTTATCAACATATTCATTATCTTGATTTTGTTTTGCTCGGATGATGCTCTGGCTCTGTTAGAAGGTGAATTCTTGAGAGTGAGAATGCAGTTCTTGGAGTGCGGATGGTGAGGGGATGAGGGGTACGGGTGGACGAACGGAAGCAGAAAGACGATTATTAACGGTAGAGTATATCATGATTTGATTTGGTTTCGTTAATTCATTAATGATACACCCTTATTTATATAACATAAGAGTAAGTAACCGCAAAACTGCTGGTTGGTTAGGAAGCTTTTCAAAGCAAAAGAAAAATTAAAAAAACTGTATGCCTTCCAACTAAAAGTCGTTCGGTTCAATGACTTGCGTGGTCTGGCTCCTTCGGAGGTTTAGGGTTAGTTTTGGAATGTGACTAGCCTTTTTTTAATGAATCTATGTATTATATTGATTGATTGCTAGGGTTATCAGTATTCAATTTTATATCTCAATTTTTTTTGGTAAGTGTTGTACGTGCTTTAGAATGGATGATCTGGATGTGGGCTTTCGTAAGCACTAAACAAACATATATTTATGATCGAGGTTTATTACGTGTTTATGCGGATTTATATGATGATTCGTGATCTTAATGAAGAACAATTGAAGAACACAAGAAAGTAGCTTCTTAGAGAAGCTAAAGCTTTGAGCTTGGGAGGTGTATTGCTTTGGGTTGGGTGTGAAATGTTACTTTTTTGTTACAAATGAGCCTCTTAGGCATTATATAGTAGTTTCTTGGGCTGCCCGCCCTTTACACGTGGCATGCCCTCACTAGACCTGAACTTCTGCCCGAAAACGTGATTGGACGGTGCATTTAATGCTAAACCGCCTCTAGTGGTCGTCCTCGGCGGAGGCGAGGAGATGGGCCACGGTGGTCGCCGGAGGACCTGGTCGTCGTGGAAGGTGGTCGCCGACATCTTCGAGGAAAGTGGTCGCCACGCTATGTGCTCTCTCCCAAGGCTTCAACACTTATCGTTTCTAACTAGCTAAACATGTGCTCGCCCACATCTTTAGGCGAGCACTTAATTATATTAAATACATTACATTTATTACATTTTCTTCATATTGTTGACTAGTCGTCGCACGACTTGGTTGACTAGTCCTCGCCACGCAAGCTGGTGACTAGGATTGACTTGTCAAAGATTGACTTCTTTGACTAGGTATAACATTTGCCCCCTAGTCGCCTTTATTCGTGTTCGTAGAATAGTAAGGCGAGCAGTGTGATCATCTCCTTGGAAAGCGGACCTGTCTTCGACAAACAAATCAAATTTGAAATCTTGATGACAAAAGTTGGAGGCGGTCGCCTCGTTTCTTACGCCGTGCACGCTTTTCGAAGCACTTTAATGATGGCGGATTTTACGTGTGTCAGGCGCGTGGTCGGCGCCCGAAAATTTGAACTGTGCACGTGGGCGCGTGCCAACCTTAAAGGTCGCGCGTGAGGCCACTTTCCCACCTCGATTTCGGGAAAGACCCCATAATTTTGGGAAAATTGCAGATTTTACCCCGTTTTTTTGCTCATTGGTCCCTGAACACTTTTGCCTATAAATAGGACCTCATACCTCTTGAAATCACTTTTCTTACTTTTGCAAATTACGAATTCCTTCTCGAGCCTCCTTCAAAGCAACCTCTTCAAGCTTTTCCGGCGACTTTGGGTGGTTTTCGATCGGCAAAAAGGTAAATATCTTACATTTTCTTCTCTAGAACTTCTTTGTCCCCCATTTCAATAGAAAAAATGGACATCGGTGGTGGCTCCGGTGGTGGTTCGCCGCCTTTGGATGGTGGTGCCAGCCCTTCCAGCGAGGGTACTCGTCTGGACCTAGTGGAGAGGGTGGTCTCCTCGGATTCTAGGGTTCACTCCCCCGACCCCATTAATGTAGGAGTACCCAACCTTCCGGCCGACAATTGGGAAGAAATGTTGGACGTGGTCGGCGTGGCCGTTGATAATGAAACTGACAGATCTGTAAGGGAGGATGCCGGCAATGATGCCGAGGAGGATGTCGAGGAGACTGACTCAGATCTGAACGACCAAGATTTAAATGCAGAAAACGGGCGAGCATCTTGACCCGGCCCGAGTTGAGGAAACCTTGACGAACACTCTCCGCGAGGAGTATGAGGAGATTTCTCGCTACGTGGCGAGTATTAAGGACATTTTGGCCGGGCGAGAAGAGCTCGATGGGGACGAGCTGTCTCGAGAAAATTACTACCAGTATGCAGCCGAGTACCCACCGAGGACATTTCCTCGCCCTTACCGAGAGGCATATGAATCGGTCTATGCTGCTAGCGAATATGCGAGCACTGTCTCGTTGGCCCAGGTGACCAACTCACAAAGAAAATATCAATTACCTCGGGACGTCTGCTTCTTTGTTCCGCGAGAATATGAGAGGGCCGACCAGCCTCCTGAAGGGATGGTCGCCGTGAACGTAGGCATGATGGAGGCCGGACTGAGGTTCCCACTGCACCCCGGAATCACCAACTTCTTACACTTCCTTGGGGTGGCACCTTCTCAAGTGTTGCCGAACGGGTGGTCGAACATAATCAGACTCCTCACCGTGTTCGGCCTGGAGGCAGTCGAGAACGGTTGACGGAACACATGGCTTAGCCCGCGAGAGATCAACTATCTCCTTCAGGCGGCCGAAGACGGAAAGAAGGTGGGCCACGGTTGGTACTACGTGAAAAGTCGCGATCACTTCAAATTGGTCGAAGGGGTCCCCAATAAAATCCGAGATTGGAAGACCAACTGGTGGTGGGTAGCCGGGGACTGGAAAAGTGTCGTGAAGCCCGATGGATCCTTTGCTCGCATTCCCATTGCGACCGACTACCAGAGAATTCGTGGTAAGTCTTTTTATTTGTGCTCGTTCTTGTCTATACTGAATAACTCCTCGCTTTTGTAGGTGAAACTGTTCGCGCGAAAACCGCCGAGCACCGTCTATCGCCCATATTTCAATATCACATTTGCTGCGTAGCTCGTCGTCGCTACTTGGAAAGGTCTTGTGTAACACCCCAAAATTTTCAAGTTAGTTATTTTAAGAATGTATTTAAATTTTCAGTTTCTTTTGATTAAAGAGATTTGAATGTATTTAAATTTTCAGTTTCTTTTGATTAAAGAGATTTGACGTGATTTTGAAAATTGGTAAATTATTCTTATTTAATGTATGTGAATTAATTATGTTATAAATATTATTTTAAATAAATTATATAATTTTAAAAAAATAAATTATTCATTCGTATATTATTAAGATTTTTATAAAACAAAACATATATATATATAATATTAGTATATACACACGTAATATATATATGTGAGATAACATTTTAAATTAATTGATTTAAAACTTTAGTTTTTCCATAAAAAAAAATATATATATATATATACATTAAAAACTAACTTATCTGTTTCTCTTAATATTCAAAATAGGTTTAATTATATATATATTTTTTCATATTTCTCGGTAGTTAGAATAAATTGAATTTTCAAATCTACTCTAAAAATTCGAAAGAATAATTCCACTAATTAAATTTCAAAATCAGTCACAAAGCCTAAAT
The DNA here is from genome assembly GCA_963675135.1 of Galeopsis tetrahit. NCBI lineage: Eukaryota > Viridiplantae > Streptophyta > Magnoliopsida > Lamiales > Lamiaceae > Galeopsis > Galeopsis tetrahit. The sequence continues at coordinate 12,503,975 of OY776133.1, forward strand.
TTAAATCTTGACGTCATTTTTCCTTATTATTATTATTTTTAAAATTCTTTATTTAATTATTCTACGAAATAAGATTTAAAGAGATATATTTTATGTAATTCAAATTATGAGATTTTCATGATAGATTCAATCCCTAACTTTCCTCTCAAGAAAATATATTTTCTTTCTGCCCTATAAATATAGGCCACTCTTTGTAAAATAAAAGTACACATAAAATATTTTACCGCAATAAAACTGTAGATCTATTTATTCTACAATTCATGAAAGTCTATTCCAAGAGAATTAAAGAGGATCAAAGTTATTTTCATTACATTCATTGCATCCACGACATAAAATAGAGGTGGGATTTTCTTACTATTTGATTGGATATATTTGTCACCTTTAAATGTTCATTTGAATGATATTGTTACTTGCTACATGAATTTTACAAGCTAATCGTTAACGCATGTTATGACTTTACAAGTTATTCGTTAACGCATGTTTTATTTCGCGGGAAACCGTGCATCGTTGGTTCAGCCAACGCATCGTTGGTATAGCCAGCGCATCATTGGTATAGCCAATGAAAAATAAGTATTTTATTCGCGGGAAACCGTGCATCGTTGGTTCCGCCAGCGCATCGTTGGTATAGCCAGCGCATCATTGGTATAGCCAATGAAAAATAAGTATTTTAATATGCATGTTTGTGAGTTGATGGTTTTATTCATATGTTATATTTAACTGTGACAAAGTTAATCCCACTGAGCTAGTTGTTTTGCTCACCCCAATCTACTTAACATTTTACAGATTTAGGGAGTTGCAGTGGAGGGCCGGTGAATGTGGATGTCTAGAAAGTAAACTGCGATTTAATATAGTTCGATCATATGTTATTAAAAGTATTTCGTTTAATAAAAAGTCAAATCTTTTAATTGTATTAAAAATTATATTTGCCTTTAATGTAAATTTATTTATTTTCGAGTGATTGGTGTTAAATTTTCAAAATTGTCCTTATATAATATTACTTCCGCTGCACATCTGTTTATAATTCATAAATTTAATCTACTTCAGTATTTTAAGGTCTTTTGAAAGTCAAGATAAGACATCAATTTATTTAATTGGCCTTCAAAAAGTTAAAATATGGTGTTTTCATCTAGGCCCCTAAAATCGGGATGTGACATCTTGCCGCTTTCTGAACATGGAGTGTATGCGAGAGCGAGCAGGCCTTAGAGTACCTACTCACCACATCACCCGAGAGTTTCCTCCAGGTATCAAAATATTTCTAAATCTTAGTGAAATCTTTTCTTCTCAAAAAACTGACTCTTCGTTTTTAGTAGTGATTCCCGAGAAGGTCGTCACCTATCTTCCTTCGACCATCCAACTCGAAGAAATCATGTTGAACAAGACCCTGCGAGCAGCGATAGCCAGCCGCGAGCGCGCGATTATTGAGGGTACCAACAAGAGGAAAGCGCAGGAGACCACGGAGTCTCCTCTGAAAAAGGTTGCTAAATCGACCCGAGGGGGTCCTCGCCCACCTGCTGCCGAGAAGAGGGTCTCACCGAGGAGAACTCCACCGCCGAGGGGCAAATCGTCACCCCCAAGAGACCGTCCCCTAAGAGACCATCCCCTTCTCGCAGGACCAAGCGATCGAGGGAAGTTGCCACAAGCTCCTCGGCCGAGCAAAGGTCCCCCGAGGACATCACTCTACTCGGCTGGAATGCCGAAAGGGTTGCCAAGTAAGCTCATTAAAAATGCCTTTGAATATTTTTAGAAGTACCTTTTCTGATCGTCTTTGTTCTTTCTCAGGATTGCCGAGCACCCGTGTCCCGAACCTTTCAATGAGGATCTCCTCAACTATTAACGGTCGCGGGACCCGACTGACGACGACGCACTGAATCAGGTCGCGATCAGGGCAATGAAGAACTTGCCCCGATCGCTAACTACCAGATATGTCGACGAGGTTGATCGCCACAACTCCGCCGAGAACGCGAGACTGATCGCCGTCGAAGCTAGTCGCCTATATTACGCGGCCGAGCAACTTTCCCTCCAGATTTACGACCATCGAAAAGCCAATGAGGAGAAGGATGCGGCGCTCGCCCGAATGTCCAAAACTACCAGTGGCCTTGAGAAGAAACTAGCCGACTCTGAGAAGAAGCTGGCCGATTCTGAGGCCCAACTTGATGCTGTTCGGAAAAAAGATCAAGAAGATATTCAAATGATCGAAGATCTCCGTGCTCGCCTCAAAGCTGCCGAGGACGAGATGTCAGTAAAGTCCAACGAGCTCGCCGCTGCTCGCGAAGAGGTGATTACTCTGCAATCTCGTCTCAAATCTGCTGAGGACGATTTAGCCACTCTTCGGCAGGAACTGGTCGCCGTGAAGAAAGAGCGAGATGATAATGCTTACCTCGCTGAATCTGGGGCCACTTATGCGGTAGCGCTTACTGCCCACGAGCTTGTTCGTCACTTCAAAGAAGTTCATCCAGAAGTGGACGTGGCCGAGCTCGGCGGTTTTATTGACAATCTTCTTATGGAGGAAAATCCTGTCGAAGGCTCAACTCTCCCCCTGCTCGATCTGATGGGCATGGGCCTCATGTTTCCTCGCCTCCTAGCCATTCCAGTTTATTTTAAGAGTCCGCCTCAACTCTCGGAGGATCAACAGGGCGAGCAGAGTGCTCCTGCCGAGGAGGTGGCTGCTGACGAGCAAGGAGCTCCGGCCGGGGAAGAGGCTGCAGGCGAGCAAGATGCTCCGGCCGGGGAAGGGGCTGCAGAGGTTGGAGATCAACCATAAATCTTCTCGGCGACTTCTTATTTCTTTTTGCTTTGTAACTGTTCGGCCACAGAGGCCTCTTTTGTAATTTCAGCCTATAAGGCTTTTCAATGAATGGAACTTTTTTGCTTATGATGTGTTCGTTTATTTTAAGTGATCGTCCTCGTCACTGCTTTCAATTTATGATTATTTTTTACAAGTATTTTTCAATGAGTGCTTGTCTTTTCAAAGTTAAACCTTTCATTGGTTTGTGTTCGTATGTTTGAATAGACTCAAAGATAGACTCAACTTGTACTTCCAAGGAAATAAAGATGACTTCGTCCGCCATGCTGTGGCTGAAGTGGCAAGGCTTTCCAATGCTGGTAAGATATCATTACTGCTTTTTGTGTAGCTTATGTTCAATATCTATTTGGTTTGGGGACTTGGCTTCTTTGTATGTTAGAGTTGTGGAAATAGTTTGGGAAAAAAAAAACCCTTAGACCTTTGTTCATTGAGTCTTGAGTTGTCTGAGATTTACATTGGACTCCTGAAGTCAACATCACTGGGTAAAGGGACCAACCTTAAGGTGATTTAAAATGCTGCAACTTAGAACTTATATCAATAGTTATTAAATTGGTTCGCGTAGTTATTATATTGGTTAACGTGAACCATTCATAAAAAAATCATTATCTACATGTATGTTCGATTTAATAAACTCACTGTAAATTGTAAAGAACCAGGGTAGATTTGGAAACTATGAAGAAGGATCAGACAGCGAATGTCAATACATATAATTAAGTTTTTGAGTCAACTCCTAAACAAACATCAAGCTACTTACGTGAATGTCCAGACAGTTTCATCTATGTGCTTCTCAAATAACCTGATTGCAACAACTAACAAGCTTTAAGAAGTTGTAATTCCTGTATTTGAAGGCTTATTTCTTTATTCGAAGCTAGCACGGAATATATATTCTCTAATGTGATGGTTGCAAGGGTACAAAGCTTTCTAACAGATTATTCGTTGCTTTGTCATCTGAAAATATCGAAGTTGCATTTTCTTAGTCTATTGTTTTTCTTTCACTCTATTATATTGTTTTAACTCTTTACTTCAATGCAGCTTCTTAACTCTCTATTTTAAATCTGCTGGACTTACTTTTAACTTACAAGTTACTACAATGTAATGGAGATCCTACAGCACAAGCACAGTATAATGCAGTTGTTTTGGCAGAGCCAGCCAACAGTCTTCAGTGGCTAATGTTCTTGTTTCAAATGACAAATGGCCTTTTTTTTTTTTTTAATTAAAGATATCAATCTATTATATTTTGTCTGTTTGATATGCATTTGCATCCGGCCTTAATTAGTTGTAACTAGTCAATTAGTCACAGAAAATATAATTTTTTTTAAAGAATGCATTAAAACCGTCAAAGTCCTAACCACAAGATATGTTTGGTCTGATAAGGAGTAGAAACTTTTGTATACTAAAGTGTGAGGGAAGAGTGCGACTGTAATGATTCCTTACTTGTATAAAAGAATTAGCTAGCTAGGTTAATGTGGTCTACTCATTGGACAACGTCATATCTGCTGTTGCCTTAATTAAGCTGCAAGAAGACATGAAAAAACAGCTCAGTGCTGAAGGAAATTACACCGAGGAAGAACTTGAGGCGTACATGCAGTCCCACAAGAAAGTGATGATTGACTCCCTTTGGAAGCTGAATGTGGCTGATATTGAAGCCACCCTTTCTCGTGTTTGTCAGATGGTTGGCCAGGAGTTGCTGCTTTTAAACTGTTGGCTTTTGTTGTTTCACGTAAAAATAGTACTCCCTCCGTCCCAAGATTACTTGCACGGCACGTTGTAAGATAAAGGAGGGATATTTTAGGTGATTTGGTGAGGTGTAAAGTAAAATGTATATAAAAAGGTGGTGGCAATTTTGAAAATAAAATGATGTTGAGAGGGTATTAATTTTGTGGGGGTATTTCCATATTAAGAGTGTGGACGTCCAACTAAGGAAAGTGTGCAAGTAATCACGGGAGTAAATGTTTCAAATCCTAACTAATATTTTCTTGTAATGCATTTATGTTGCATGTGAAAAGGGTTTTTGCTTCAAATTTCTCTTATTTTTCAGAGAGTGAAATCATCAGTTAATGGAAATGACCGTGAGAGCAGCACGCCAAGTGATCCAACCCGCAAATTGAATGGAAGTACATGTGATCAGAAATTGAAAAGAGGAGAGAGTATAGAATGATAATTAAATTGGATTTTACGTTTAATATTCTCAGCGGTGTCCAGTATAATAATATTATTTACCTTCTGTGATGTTATGTGATTCAGGAGACTACGTTTATCGTATGCTATGCTTTTACCTCTTTCATAGCTGGTAATTATGTGAGCGGTGGAATGGGGGTATGTATAGTTGGAAAACACCTTTATCAAGCAAAAGATGTGATATACTAATCAGTTACTTATTTTTTGAGCGTCTACTGACTTCTTTTAAATCTTGTTAGGTAAGACGTGGATATAAAGTCAATGATCCTGACGGCGTCACTTTTCCCATTCTTGTGCTTTATTATTCTTGTTGTTGGAAGAAACTGGAGTGGTGCACCAAAACAATCCTTGCAGATCGAGTCAAGACTATCCCTCGTCTAATTCCTGAGAAGAAATGGTATCTCACGCCGAAATGTATTTTGTCTTCACTTCCTTCTGGAATTACGTACAAGGTAAGGCTATGCCTTTCTTGAGTACGTATTTCAAAAGGTTACTCTTATGTAGTTTGAATTTTCAACAATCTGAATGCCGGGTTATTCTAATACTGTAATTTTCTTGAGTCAGTAATTACTAATTGGTAAATCACAATCTGCATTTTAATTTTATGAGCCTTGCATCACAATCATAGTTTTGAAAGGCGCGCCTAAGGTGCATGAGGCTATGGGTAATGTGCCTATTTTGAGGCGCATATTTTAGGATTTTATGTTTGAAGCACAGCACACATTTTTATTAGGGGGAAATAAATAATTGAATACATAAATTAGGTCAAACACAAAAAATCATTTCAAAGGGTGTGTAACGTGTTTTTAGAATTAAAGGAGGTGTAGTCATTACACGTTTAGGACTATCATTATCTAGTACATAGCTTGGAAAGGTACTGCACACAAATAATCTAAGAGTGATTACATAACTTGCTATTCAAAAAAAAAAACTGCTAGTCATTACCTGCTTGACAAAGTGAGCAAACTTTGTTTTAAACTGCTCTATCACATGCGCAACGACTAAAGAATGATCTGCTTGACCTTTAGATACAAGGGTAATTTGGTGCTCAATGAAACAGAGATCTGGATATATGCATTGGTAGCCTCTTATTAAGCTGATGCCTAAAGCAGTAGGAACCAATATCCGTCCAGCTTGTACCTGCAGTTTGAATATAGCGAAAGGTTATACTCAGTCTCTACTCATCATTTCTACATCAAAAAATGTAGCTAAAAAAATATTTCATGGTTCTCAGCAAATCATATTTTTTTCCACAAGGGATCACAACATTTTTTCTATGGGAAGCTCATTCATGTTTGCAAAATTCTCTAGAAGCAACGAACAAGTACTGCAAACCTGTACGTAGTTGCGTTCGCATATGTTGTTAATATGTACTGGAATAGATGCATCTGTCCCAATTCCATTCTTTTCCATTAATGAGATGAGCTCACTTTCAGTTAGGTAATCTGGAGGCTGTGTCGTCCCCGGCAAGTCCGTAAAGTTATTGGCAGTAGGCAAGGGAAAAAAAAAAAAAAAAACAGAATTCTAGTTGACTATATAAGAGAGAATTTTATTATTTTTGCATGGGTATTAATTAAGCACTCTGTTATACCAGGTCAAAGAAGTCAATCTTTGACAAGTCAATCCTAGTCACCAGCTTGCGTGGCGACGACTAGTCAACCAAGTCGTGCGACGACTAGTCAACAATATGAAGAAAATGTAATTGTGTGCTCGCCCGAAGATTTTAGCGAGCACATGTTTCGATAGTTAAATGAAGACAAGAGCCTTGGGAGAGAGTACGGAGCGTGGCGAGGACGACCACCATCATGAAGATGACCGGACGACCAGGTCCTCCGGCGACCACCATGGCCCATCTCATCGTTCCCGGCGAGGACGACCACCATCATGACGACGACCACCGTCATGAAGATGACCGGACGACCAGGTCCTCCGGCGACCACCGTGGCCCAGCTCCTCGCCTCCGCCGAGGACGACCACAGAGGCGGTTTAGCATTAAATGCACTGTCCAATCACCTTTTCGGGCAGAAGTCAGGTCCAGTGAGGGCATGCCACGTGTAAAGGGCGGGCAGCCCCAAAAACTACTATATAATGCCTAAGAGGCTCATTTGTAACATTCAAGTAACATTTTCCTACAATCACCCCAACCTAAAGCAATAAACACTCCCAAGCTCAAAGCTTTAGCTTCTCCAAGAAGCTACTTTTGGTGTTCTTCTTTGTTCTTCATTAGATCATCATAAATCATCATATTAATCTGCATAAACACGTAATAAACCCCGATTATATATATATGTTTGTTTAGTGCTTGCAAAAGCCCACATCCAAATCATCCGTTCAAAGCACGTACAACATTTGGCGCTAGAAGGAGGGGTCCTTTTACGTGTTCTTCATCAAAGTTTCAACCGATCATCGAACGATCGGCTTGTAAACTCCTTATTTCAGGTTTTAATCTGTAGATATACCTTTTATAACATCGTTTACGTATTTTATTTATTTCCATGTTCTTGAATATTTGTGGTATTCGAGACATATTTTGGAGCTTGATCTCCTTGTAATTCTGTTTTTAAGCTTCTTTTGTTGTTACTTTGCTAAGATCGTAGTTGTAATAGCACGTTCTTCTGCGAAAGAACTCGAATCTTTTGTTTTTTAGCGTCGAAAGCTTAGAACAGTCTTATCTTTGTAACCGTTTACCAAAAGACACTCTTTTGCGATGTCTCAACACACCCATCATGACGGAATCCCACCGCCCGGAGGGAACGAACACCTTCCGGTGCCGGCGGCTCCGACGCCAAATCCTTTGGCCAACCTCAACCTGGGGGATATCTTGAAAGATCCCCAGCATCTGAGAGATTTTACTGACTACCTCAACGAAAAGAGGAGGAAGAACGAAGATCTGGAATTAGAAAAGGCCAAAGAGCAGGCCATGGAAAACGCCCGGAAAGTAAAAGCTCGTGCTCGTAACAATGACGAGGACGAGCAGAGATCTTACTCAGTCACCGGTTTGAACAAAAACCCTCGTGATAAGGGAAAAGCAAAAACATATGACCGACCACGCCGAAGTCATTCTGGCGACTCACGAGATAGTCGAGCTTCGGTATTTAATCGGATGGGCGTCAAGGACGGTAGAGGTCCTCGCCCAGTGAACTTCAATATTGATGGTCGACCAGACGAGGACGACCACCGAAAAAGAGGTCCAGTGAACTTCAATATTGATGGTCGACCAGACGAGGACGACCACCGCAAAAGAGGTCAAGGAGACAGAATCTCCGCCCTCGATCGAGTAGGGCAAAATTCGCGAGGACATGCGAAGAGCTATCGCAGCCATCACTCAGTCGGGCGATCACACAGAGATCGAGATGATCGACCGGCTCCATCTAATGGTAGTCGACGTGACGAGCACGTCGTACCCCGACCACAGACTTCCGAGGAAGGGCAGATCGCCCAGTTCATAGAAACGCAAAAACAGATGAAACTGGAGATGGAAAACTTGCGAGCAGAGGTGGCCGCATAAAAAAGAGGCACTGTCCCACCAGTCACTCTTCCCGCTCCTCCTCTAAGTGTTATGATCCTCACTGCCCCCATTCAGAGAAAGATTCAGATGCCTTCTATGGCAGCGTATGATGGGATGTCCGACCCCCGGAACTCAAATTGCATGGCCTCAATCGGGGCAACGGACCCCACACAGTGTCGAAACTTCTCCCTGACGTTGGGAGACCGGGCCCATCGTTGGTTCACAACCTTGGGAGCCGGGTCCATCAACTCCTTCCTCGAGCTGGGGCAACAATTCTTGACTTACTACGGGTCCATTGCTGCTCGTCCAGCCTCCAAGCAGCGTTTGACGAACGTTCGCCAGAGCCTGACCGAGTCAGGAAAGGACTTTATCGAGCGATTTGATAGACTAATCCTCGATGGGGAGGCAGTAAATGATGAAACGAAGCTGATCTTAGTTGTTTCCGGCCTAAGAATAGGTTCACACCTATGGGAATCCATGCATACACTCTTTCCAAAATCTTACGCAGATTTCCGCAACCGGGCTGGAAACCTCATTCAGATGGAAGAAATTATGGACGCCGCCAAGGCTAACGAGCAGCCTGAAGAATAGAGATTGGGGAATCAAGCCAACAGAGGTGGACGAGCACACCCCCATGGAGGTCGACGAGCACACCCCCATGGAGGTCGACGAGCACACCCCAATGGAGGTCGACGAGCACACCCCAATGGAAATGGACGAGCACTTCCAGAACAATCAACTCCTAGAGGCGATCGAGTTCGAATATCGGGCGACCAATAACGAGGCAGAGTACGAGGCTCTGGTCGCTGGAATCAAGATGGCTATGGCTGTGGGCGCCAGAAAATTGAAATTTTTTTCTGACTCTCAACTGGTGGTATGTCAAATTACGGGCGAGTACGAGGCTCGCGGCGATCAAATAATAAAGTATCAAGACCTAGTGAAAGGATTACTCGAGCAATTTGATCAATTCTACATCGAGCAAATCCCTAGGGAGGAGAATACGCAAGCAGATGCTTTAGCTCGACTGGCCACTCCAGAGGGGGAGGCAATTTTTTCTGAAGCGACGATCACTAAGATATCTTCCCCATTAGTGAACAGAAGTCAAATTTTGCAGGTTGAAGCGACCAGCGACGAGGACTGGAGGTCGCCGATCACCAAGTACATCAAGACCGGCGAGCTCCCGGATGACAAAGTTAAGGCGATCAGATTACAATTTAGGTCCGCAAGGTACACCGTTATTGGCGACCAGCTGTATAAACGGAGTTTTTCAATGCCTTTATTGAAATGCCTCGGAGAACACGAAGCGAAGATCGTCATGCACGAAATCCACGACGGAATCTGTGGAAATCATACAGGGGGGCAAGCGCTCGCTTTAAAGATCATGAGGCAAGGCTACTTTTGGCCAACACTGAAGAAGGATGCTATTCATTACGCCCAGACGTGCAAGAGATGCCAAGCCTTTGCTCCCGCTATTCACTCACCTCCAGACGAGCTCATCTCCGTCTATAGCTCTTGGCCCTTCGCGAAATGGGGCATCGACATCATCGGACCTTTCCCGCCTGGCGTCGGGGGGTAACTTTCGTAGTCGTAGCAGTCGATTACTTCACCAAATGGACGGAAGCGAAGGCATTGAAGACCATCACAACGACCCAGATGATAAGCTTCATATGGAAAAATGTAATTTGCAGGTTCGGCCTACCACGAGCAATAGTGACCGACAACGGACGTCAATTTAACGAGTCAAGACATGCTGGAATTCTGCTCAAAGTGGAAAATCAAGAAACTTTTTTCAACACCCTATCATCCACAATCAAATGGTCAGGTAGAAGCGATCAACAAAATCATCAAGCACACTTTGAAAGCTAAGCTAGATGGATTGAAGGGCAAATGGGCGGACGAGCTGCACATGGTTCTGTGGGCATATCGGACGACCACGAGGAATTCTACAGGTGAGACTCCGTTCGAGCTCGCGTTCGGAACCGAAGCTGTCATACCAGCAGAGGGACAGGTCGCCACTTTCCGAGTGGCAAACTATGACGAGCAGTTGAATAACGATGCACAACTCTCCGACTTGGACTTCCTAGAAGAGCGAAGACTAACAGCGGGCGAGAAGAATGTGTTCTACAAACAAAGGTCAGAACGATACTACAACACCAAAGTACGTGCTCGCCATTTTACTATCGGCCAGCTCGTACTTCGACGGGCGAGGGAACAGTCCATTGGCATACTTGGTCCGACTTGGGAGGGTCCGTAACGAATAACGCGCACACTCCTGAACGGATCGTACGAATTAGAAGACCTCGAAGGAAAGCCGAGCAAGTACCCATGGAATGCGGTCAAGTTGAAGAAGTATTATCAGTAAGTTTTTAAATTCTTTACATTTGTATAGTTTGTATCAATACATGTCAAGTTTAAATTTCATCAAGTGTTAGGAAAATTTTAGAAATTTTAGATGAGGCTCTGCGTAGCCAGCTAAGAAAAGAGTTCAACCGACGAATGGTTAACTCTAAGACGAGCACTCTTTCTTAACGATGCTCGCAAGGTAGTGACGACGAAGATCACTATCTAAAAAACAAATGAGTTCAACCGACGAATGGTTAACTCTAAGACGAGCACTCTTTCTTAAAGATGCTCGCAAGGTAGTGACGACGACGATCACTATCTAGAAAGCAAACGAGTTCAACCGACGAATGGTTAACTCTAAAAGACAAGTACTCGTTTTAAAAGATACTTGCAAAACAGTGACGAGGACGATCACTACTAAACGAACACACATTTTAAGCAAAAAGTTCATTTAAAAATAAAGGCCTTCAAGGCCGAGCAGGTACAAAAGGCCCAAGTGGTAGCCTTCAAGGCCGAGCAAGTGCACTGGAGGCGAGCGCAGAGATCTTCGATCAGTTGATGATCTACTTTTTTTCTCCTCGAGACCGGTGTTAGCTTTCATCAAATTGGGCGACCACCATCTTTCAAATTTTGGGCGCCGATCACGCGCCTGACACCGATCACATCCGACGTCATCAAAAAGCTTCGGAAAATGTGCTCGTTGCGGGAAACGAGGCGACCGCCGACAAATCTCATTAAGATTCTCAAATGATTTAAATTTTGAAGACAAGTCCGCCTTCCAAGAAGACGATCACACTGCCCGCCTTCCTAACACGAAGAAAGGCGACCAGGGGGCAAATGTTATACCAGGTCAAAGAAGTCAATCTTTGACAAGTCAATCCTAGTCACCAGCTTGCGTGGCGACGACTAGTCAACCAAGTCGTGCGACGACTAGTCAACAATATGAAGAAAATGTAATTGTGTGCTCGCCCGAAGATTTTGGCGAGCACATGTTTCGATAGTTAAATGAAGACAAGAGCCTTGGGAGAGAGTACGGAGCGTGGCGAGAACGACCACCGTCATGAAGATGACCGGACGACCAGGTCCTCCGGCGACCACCGTGGCCCAGCTCCTCGCCTCCGCCGAGGACGACCACAGAGGCGGTTTAGCATTAAATGCACTGTCCAATCACCTTTTCGGGCAGAAGTCAGGTCCAGTGAGGGCATGCCACGTGTAAAGGGCGGGCAGCCCCAAAAACTACTATATAATGCCTAAGAGGCTCATTTGTAACATTCAAGTAACATTTTCCTACAATCACCCCAACCTAAAGCAATAAACACTCCCAAGCTCAAAGCTTTAGCTTCTCCAAGAAGCTACTTTTGGTGTTCTTCTTTGTTCTTCATTAGATCATCATAAATCATCATATTAATCTGCATAAACACGTAATAAACCCCGATTATATATATATGTTTGTTTAGTGCTTGCAAAAGCCCACATCCAAATCATCCGTTCAAAGCACGTACAACACACTCTAATGCATATATAAGGGGAAATAGTTTTTTGGTCCTATAAGTCACCAATTGAAAATAGAACTATAACTTCCACTTTTAAACATTTTAGTCCGGTAACCGAATGTAGGAGGTAGGAGGTCAACCATCAGGTTGATGCTGAAGTGGCAGAGTCTAATTTGTCCACATGACTAAAATAAAATAAAAAGGTAACTTACAAGACAAAAAAAAAAAAAAAGAAAGAAAAAAAAAAAAAGAAGGAATTTCCCCTATTTTGATCCTAGTGTGTAATAATACCTCATCTACTTCAATTCTTGTTATGTCAATTCTGTCCCCTTTAGTAAACTCAGGTATATTTATATCCTGCACTGCACTGCACTGCCAACCAAGGCATAATAGATGTGAATCCAATTAACACAGTGGAATGATTCTCCACCAGATTCAAATTCAACTGTTATCCTGGAGATACAAATAAATCACAGTGGTTGTTAGATAAATGTGAAGTAGTGATCGATAACAACACCACGTGAGGTTTCCCACTGCATCAAATCATACAAGTTTAATGAAAGTTGGAATTCACAATTTCACATACACCACAAATTAAGGAAAAAGCCAATGCATATTGCTACCTAGGACAAACAATCCCACATAGTGTTGTTAAATGCTTTTCTCAACAGCTGATGTAGTAGTGTACTTCCAAAAATTAGGCCACAATTACCAAAGAGAACGAGTTATAGGTTAGCAATAGCATACATTAATTAACAGTTTCAGAAAGCTATCAATGTTGTACCAGGGCAGGAAGAATGCCACTTGACAACTCAGAAATTAAATGTTCCTAGATGTTATTCGTGCCTTAATGATATCATATGATATGAAACCGTACTTAAAGCGTTGGGTTTATTTTCCTTTAATTGTTTTTTGATTGTTGGTAGCAGGTCTCTCTCTATATAGCCTGCCTGGTATTTTGCAATTTGTGGAGATTGATTATTGAATCTCAGCAGTTAAGCTTGTGACCTATTTTGGGATAGTTCTTCTTTCTTGAACCCCTATAGTGCATCTCTGATACCAAGTTAACTGACTTGTGAAATTGAAAGCAATTATAAACACATGATATAATTAAGGAGTAGCATTTAAAGTTATAGAAAACAAAGCATTACAAAGATGGATACCACCCTGTGTATTTGCATTCAGGAGAAAGAGATCCCAGAAAATGCTGCTGGCAAATGTATAGATAAAGCTTCCATGCATCATAGCCTCCGAAGCTGAACACATGGGAGTTATTGGAGGACGATCACCAGCGTCAGTTCCTGATTGCGACGCCATCAGATAGAAGCTGACACGCATAATCACCAAATTCTGGATTGCAGCGGGCTAGCGCTCCAAGAGTGCCTTTGTAATCAAATGTTGGGGGATAGCTACAGTAGAACCAACAACAAAAAAACATGTGTATATCACAATCAGAATATTTAGTCGGCAATCAGAATATAAAAATAGACGAACTTCAACAAGGTTGGGGAATTTTCAGAATTGTTGCTGCTCATTAGTTATTAAGCACTAACAGACATCCTACAGAATCTGATGTAAAGTAATGACTGACTATTATTATTGTTGAGGATATATGAATATAAGAGGGAGGGATACAAAACTCAGGGACAGTTCCCGATTAAAAACTTGATTGTAATCAAAGTTGTGCAATAATTTGCTATTACACAATAATATCACTCCATGTTTCCAATTTTATTACAAAATGTCACAACCTAGTACAAGTCATAATTACTACTTAAAATTTTTTTTTTAAGATCCAGTACTATTCCACATCCACCAAAATAACTCATCACAAAAATAAAATTAACCAAATGCGTATCAATAATAAATGCTTACAAAAATAAAATTAACCAAAGTAAAGATTGTTAATGCTTACCAATCATATGAGACTGTCTAAAATTATGAAATACTAATAATTTATAAAAAAAAAATAGTTGAAGAAATACATAGAAGAATTAATTAATGCGGGGTGGGAGTGAACCAAAGTGGCAACCAAAAGGGGCCTGTTGAAACATGATTGGGATAATCCAAAGGAATGAAGGTTCTGTCATTAAAAGAGTAAATGGCAGTATCATGGGGATAATCCAAAGGAATGAAGGTTCTGTCATTAAAAGAGTAAATGGCAGTATCATGGGGGGTATCAAAGTCGACACCCGTCCGCCTCCTCCAATGCCAATCGAAGTGGCGTGGGTGGTCCGTAAAATAAATGGAATCGGGTTTCAATTCAGGATAGTCGTCGGCTGGTAGTGCAAAACAATTGTTGACCCCGACAAACATGACCAAATTATCTAAGGATCCTTCCATGCATCTGAGTTCCACATCATCTCCATCCCCCACTCCGACAACTCTATAAACATCGAAACCAATAGTTTTGGTTGCGTAATCTTCGTCCCAATCTGTCCTAATTGGAAAGCCATCTTTGTGTCTGTTTTCCAAGTAGAGAGTCCGCTTCATCATGTGGCGAGACACAACGTAAAGTTGATCCGTATGCTCCGCGAATACAACATAAGGTTCTTCCGTGCACGAGTTGTCGTCCATCATCGCATCGACGAAACCACTCCACCAAAAACCTTGACGTTCGTTATCATCGTTACATACGCTCTTGATGTTGGGCACCAAATTCTTGGGCTTACGTCCAGGACGAAGATCCCACTCCTCCACGTCTGATCCTGTCATGCAAATGAACATTTTGCGTCTCTTAGAATACACTATGTCAGTGTAACCCGAAAGGGTTGGCCCGAGTTCGTTCCACCAGATGCTACGACTCGGATTGCAGAAGGCGAGTCGTCCATTTGCGCCAAATATTATCATAGCGCGGTTTCCTTCGGTAGAGATGATCAGCTGCATGACATTATAATAAAATTAATATTGAACAAATCAAAAAAGATTTTTGAAAATTTACTCCTTTATATCTCCACTCTGCCACCATCACTTATTTTTTTAAATTGTGATTCACTTTATTCATAAAGATAAATGATCTGCTACAAAAAAAAATATTACTCCCTCCGCTTATAAGTTTTCCATTTTACCATTTTGGTCCGTACGCCCTATAAGTTTTCCATACCACTATTTTGGTCCGTCCGCTTATAAGTTTCCAATACTTTTTTTGGTACTTTTTCTTACACTTACTTTTTATATCTTACTTTTTCTCTATATCTCTCTCCTCTCTCAATCACATCACTTGTACTATATCTATTATTTAATCACTTTTCTTAATCTATGTGCCACAAAAAGTACTATATCTATTATTTAACACTTATAGGCGAAAGGAGGGAGTAACTTTTAAAGATAAAAATCATGTTATTATAGATTCTCTACCTTCATTCTCTATAAACGTAATAAAATTGGATTAGAGTTGTAATAATGAATGATGATAAGCTACCTTCCATGTGTCCGCCGCAAAAGGGATGCCGCAGGGGATGTTGCGGATGGCCAAGGGAAGGACTATGCGGCGGGCGGAGATAGGATTGTAAAGAAACATATCGTTTAAATTCTCATCATACAAAACAAGAAACCCATTTGACGAACCCATTACCGAGATATCCTTACTCTTGAATTCCAAGTTGACAATTTTCTTGTCTGTCAGGCTGTAGAAGCTGTACCCACTTTCGCCCACTGTAGATGGCACCATCAGCCAAGGCACCATCCTTTCAATATCCCCATAATTACCACTTCTTTTTTTCTTCTTTTTTTTTGAGGAGGAACCAGTTCCAATTGCAATGGAACAACAATTAGATCGAAGCCTAATTGATGATGAAGCATACATTATTGACGGCCGGACTACCAAGGAGGAGGAACCCACCATTAGTGACGGCCGGACTACCAAGGAGGAGGAACCCATTGCTATTTTGGGTAACTAGGGCTAGGACTCGGCTATATATACACACATGTTTTTTTTTTAATTTGAAATGTTCTTACTTGAGTATGTAGTTGCGATATTTTAGCTTGCTAATTCTCCAACTTTAATCTTTTAGTTTGAAATTTCCCATGATAATTCATAAAAGTAAATTGGTACAATAAGTTTGGATTCACACCGGTGGTCCATTTAAAATCGAGCTACATATCAGGTAATAAAATTAAATGTACTTGAGCTTTCCGTATGCTTAAACCCTGCATAATTAACATGATTATAAGTTAAATGACAAAATATCGAATATTTTATAAATAAAATTATCCTTTTAACACTTTGTTTAGGGTTTAGGGTTGGGAAAATATGGAGGACTCGCCAATTTTTTTTTTAGAAGACAAGAAACTGCAGGGTGGAATATCATGAGTTTCAGGAGAATAAGGGGGCAGCTTTTAATTTGTGGCAAAACTAGGCGATGGCGAAGAGGCCGATGGTTGGATTATTACATATATTATTGGAAAAGGGTTTTGATACTCACATATTCCCTAAAATTTTGCTCACACCAATTTTTTGGTTCACAAAATATATGTTTATTCTATTTAAATAATTAACTTTTGATTATTTTTTTTATTTTATTACTGACAATATTCTATATTCGTTATCTCACATATATTTTTTATAATTAAAATATGATTTTTTTTAAAACACGTATAAAAAGAAATGAGCAAAATTTTATAGGACAGAGGGAATAATATAGTCGACCTATTCACAGAGTAGATGAACATACTGTATTTAATTTTTCAAAATCGAATTTCGATGAATAAAAAATTAATTATTAAAGTTGAATGCTTACATAACTTTTGAAGTAATATGCTCTTTTTTTAAGTCCAACTGGTTAATGGATATGTTGTACTTGCTTTAGAACGGATGATCTGGATGTGGGCTGATTAGTGTGAAAATTGCTTGAAATTCATGTATTTAATTTGCATAATTTTATAGGATTTTGTGCTCTTGATTTGGAGGAAGGGTGTTGTTTGCTATTTTTATAGGAAAAAGAGTATTTTTAGAGCAAACAGAACTCAATTATATTTTGGAGTCAATTGAAGAGATAAATCGAGAATGGAGTTGAAACGAGGAAATAACGAAAACATGGCCCATTTAATTAATTGTTGGAAGTATTGAGTATTAGGCCATTTAATTAATTGATGCCACAATAATGTCAAGCCAATACTCAATTCACGTGTGATCAAAGTGGAAAGAAAAAGCAAGTTGGGCCATTCATTGAAGAAGGCCACAACAATTTCCATCAGCATGCCACTTATGCAATTCATCTTGGGCCCATCAATATCAATTTGGGGAGAAAAAGCCCATGTCCATTTTAATTAATTGGGGACGCACTACATAGTAGCAAAATTGAGCAGGGAACACACACAGACGCGAGGATTGGCGTTGAAACAGAGGGATCTTCCATTGGGAGGAGAAATCCTCCCCCATCACTCCACTCAATAGATTAGTTCTGCTTCTTATTTCATTTCTTAAATAAATTTAATTTAGTATTTCATTTTATTGTAAGCTTTGAAGGATTAGAAGATCTAGGTGATATTTTTCTATTATTGCAATTTTAATTTGATAATTTCTTTTTCATTTATGTCTTATAGTTTAATTTACATGAATTTTATTCTGGTTGTTAATTTAGATATGGAGTAATCTCTTATTGCTTTGGGTTTTGGAATTATGTGGGTAATTAATGGATTTATGAATTAATTGCATATTTTAGTCTATGTCTTGGATTTTAATTGTTTCTAGAGTTGTATTTTGATTGATTCATTTAGTCGATCAACCCTATTAGCGAGCATGTTCGATTGTGTTGATTGCAACAAGAGTTGGGTTTGCATGATTGGGGTGTGAGTGTGAGCTTTGGTCAATTGAATAGAAGTTAAGTAGTAATTAGCTTAATCGAGAGAGGGTTAATTGCTAGATCGACAACTTTAGACATTAAACGAATAGAGGTCGTCTAGGAGTTTGGTGAGAGGGCGTTTCATAAGCATTAGTAACCGTGTTGAAAGTGCTTATGAAACACTATCCTAGGAGCCTATGGTATTTGGTTAGATCCTATAATTGTTAATCAATGCACGATGTCCTATGCCTTTCGAGGGGGTTTGCACACATATGTGATAGCCTTTAGCATAATTCAAGACGTTAGGCTTAATTATTGTGATTGGTTCGTTAATTCATTGGTGATCCCACATAAGGAAAACATTCGAAGCAATTCTTCCACTTGCACTTTCTTATTGAGAGTTAGTTTTAGTTGTTTGCATTATTTGTTTCTTTTTCTTATTGATATTTGCTTTATCCTCACGTTTAGCTTCTATAACACCATTTTGACTTATAGTTTTGGGGCTCCATGCTCTTTTTAGGTCCTTGGACGATAACTACTAGGTCGTATACTTACTCAACTATAACGAACTCATACGCTTGTGGGGATTGTTATTGTTGTATACGCTTGTTACGACATATATATGCAGTACTTAATTCATATTTTGCCTTTACACATATATGATCGGATAACCTGATGGGGTGAATCGTCAAACTCGTCGCCGAAAAATGCAGAGAAAGATGGAACAATCGCTGGAAGTAAATGCAGACTCCAAAAATTTCAAAGCTCAAGCACGTTAAAAGAATTAATGAGGATACCTACTCTTTAGGAAAATTTTAAATTTTTGGAAGCTCCTTAAATTACGCAATTTTCGAGATCTTCTGTTTATATCTAATTAGGGGATTTAGTTGACCTGTTAATTTGAATTAAATATTTCGAATTGTGTCAAATTAGTAAAAGGGTAAAATTGTCTAAGATTTTTAATTTTGAATCTATTAGACAAGAATTTATGGTGTAAGTTTTATTAGAAAAAACTAGTAGTGAAATGTCCTTATTAGTTTATAACCCTAAAATTTAACATGCATTCTCGTTGAAACATTAGTCAACAAATGTAGAATTTAAAATATACCCCCTATTCCATGATGATTCTTTTGAATTTTTAGTGATATGTGAGGTCAAATAAATGAGAAGTATTTTGAGTGATTTAGTGAGATTTAAAGAGAATTTAGCTAGTGAGGTTAAATAAATGAGAAGTATTTTGATTGATTTCGTGCGGGTTAAATGTGATCTAGTGAGGTGTACGGAAGAATGTGGACCCAAAATGAGTGACAATTTTAAAAAATAAAATAATGTCAGGGAGTATATTTTTTGGTGATTTAGTGACGTTTAAATATAATTTAGTAAGGTGTAAAATATAATTTAGTGAGATGTAGGGAAGAATGTGGACCCAAAATGAGTGACAATTTTGAAATAAAATAATGTAGTAAGAGTATTAATTTTGTAGATTATTTACGTATTATAAATATGCAAAAAAACCTTGAGACGTTTCAATAAAAATTGTATGAATAATCACGAGACGAAAGAAAGAAATACATATATATATATATATATATATATATACTAGTATAATACCCGCGTATTACGCGGATTTTTTAAGGAGTCGATATTTAAAGTATAAATTACATTTAATAATTAAAATAGTACAAACATTTGTATTATAAATGAAAAAAAAAAAAAAACTCCGACCTAATAGGGAGTAGGATGAGTTATACTCCCTCCGTCCCTCACTTGATGACGCAAAACTATTGGACATAATGAATTGCTTATTAGTATTATAAAAAAAAAGTGAGGGTAGTATAAACTTTTCAATTTTATAAACAATAATAAAATTATTTTTTAATGTAATAAAATAGTGACATTTGTTGTAATATTGTGATGTTTTAAGAAAATTGTCTAAAAATGTTATCACTATTTTAAATAATGTGTCATTAAAAAATACCTAAAATGACAAAATGAATTATCAAGTAGAGAACAGAGAGATTATTTTTTGAGGAGTCGATATTTTAAATAGGACGACTGTAAACAGGGACGGAACTATGCTTGTTGTGGGGGTGGCCATGGCCCCCCTCCAATTTTTTTTTTAATTACTATTATATCTGTAATATTTAGTTAATATATAATCAAATACATTTATAATTATTAATTTGGATTCCTGGTGTTTGGACTTGAAAATTAAGTCCAATGAAAAATTAAATTGAGTCTAAGTTGCACAAATATTAAAATAAAACGATTAAATAGACAAAAAAAATATTAGATTTTTTTCTTAAAATATTAATTTTTAATTAATTATTAATATTCAATTTGTTTATTTTAATTTAAGCTCATAGGGTTTGGAGGATTTGAGGATAATTATATCATATATCTCGGTTGTCCTAAATTAATTTTCGGTGCAACCTAGAAATTCTTCTTTCTTTTTTCCTTTTTTTTTCCTCAATATATTGTGCTTTTTTTTTTCTTTTTATCATTGTATGTTTTCTTATTTGAATTTATTAGATCTCACTTCGTCTACATTGAAAAAAGACGGTCTAAGTTTTAAATATTAATTTTATATATATTTATGTATTTTAAAATATTTAATAGTGAATATTGATACACTTATAAATATAAAAAAATCTAAATTTTCATATTGAAAAAATGTTAGTGTTAAATTGTATTTTTTTTGGCCCCCCTTCACCCCAAGTTCTGGTTCCGTCCCTGACTGTAAAGTAAAATAATGAAAATGTGTGCATTAATATAATTCATATTGACCTTTAATACCTAATAGTATAAGTTACAGTATATATATGTTTCCAAACAAAGCCATATGCATGTTTAATATAATCCCTCCGTCACACAAAGATAGCTACATTTGAGTTTACACACAGATTAAGAAAATTCAATAAATGTAGTTAAATTTAGTTAATATGTCAATTTTGCCCTTGAAATCACATTCTCCAAAATCTGTCAAGCCTTAATTACTCTTATTAATTATGGGTAAAATTGACAATAAAGTATTTAATATTAAAGTAAAAAAGGAAATGGAGCTACAATTTGGGACATCCAAAAAAAGAATATGTACCTATCTTTGTGGGACTGAGGGAATAATAGTTTAAAAAAATTATACTATGATTTCTAAATTTTTTTTTGAAACAATATAATGATTTCTCAATTTTAATGTAAGATATTTCTATTGGCTTGATGTGTGGACAATCAACACGAAGTGTATTTTGTGGATGCGGTTCTAGTAAAAATGGAATGCTAGATCGACTATTAAAATTTTAATTGAAATTAAATTATTACCCGTTCTATTTTTTTTACAATTCTCACCTTACTTTTATATTTATCCATTTTTTTAAATAGTACACTATTTTCTTTTTAACTCTTTAACTTTCACTTTTTAATTATGTAAATGCTTAGGGTTTTTTTTTTAATTCCACTTTTTATATAAATAATTATGAATGGCCTAAAAGGAAGTGATCCATATTTGTATGAGTAAAAAAAGAGTCAAGTCAAACCTGTAAGAATTTATTTTAAACGTATACTCCTTTTATTTTTATATTCGATGTGAAATATTATTGGACACTCAACAACAATTTATGAAATGATCATAAAACCATGAATTAAACGGATCTTTAAATTTGGCCTAGATATCATAATTTCACAATTTCATTTTACAACTTCTAATTTTCTTATCCTAATTTTTAAAATAATGTGTACATCCATCGAAACAGGAAAAATAAATATCTAAATTTTCAAACACGGCAATTGAAATGAAAAATATACACTACATGAAATTAGATCAATATAAAAGACTGAAATTAGCTAAACACCCAACAATTTTAATTTAGAAGCCTATTTTAAAATTTTGATTCTCGATACACGTTAATTTTAAAATAACTAAAATCAAGATATATATGAGTTTAGAGATGGATAACTCAAATTTGGTGGTAAAATAAGAATAAGGGAACTCAAACCTACAACAAACCAATTGCACATTTATGAGTTAGCTAGTCATTATAAAATTTTCACTGGAGTAAGTATATTGAAAAATATCAATAACAAAATCCTACTATATCACGCTATACCCCAGATAATACTCATCACAAAAAACCAACATAAACAAACGCATGTGTTATATATTGCAAATAAAAAATGTAGAAGATATCACGTAATTTGAACTCAATACTTTTTTATGAATTGACTAAAAGTGCAATTAAAAGAATATTAACAAATAGACTTGCACTTAGGAAAGAAGATTGCGAAAATTAAACTTCAAAGATTCAACCTGCAAAACAAAAGCTTCAAAGAACATGTAAGCTTCGATTAAAAAGGGAAGAGACAAAAGTTTTTGAAACTCAAAGAATGCATAGGAGTACGTACTCTATAAAAATGAAGAACAAATGTTTTTTTTTAAATAAATATCATTGAATATGAATGAAGGGCGGATTTTAAGCAATAATTATGCCTAAATTTAATCAAGTTAATATTTTCGTTAGTAATTATTTTAGTTAATTTATACCAATTATACTAATTATAATTGATTAATTGCACATTATCATGATTGAAATTAAAGAAATCCATATTTCCGGGGATTATATTTAGGTTGAAAATTATTACTTGAACTTTCTTTATATTATGTAGAAAGTTATTTTCATTCTTTCCTTTTATTTATGTATAAAGGGAGTCAATATTTCCATTTCAATTTTGTAGACATTAATACTTAATTGGCTAAAATGTCCCAATTAACGAACAACTAATATTATCATTACACATCATCATTAAATAAATCAACTAACCCTCTAAAATTATGACACGTGGATTTACATCACTTCTCTTATATACGACAAATCATCAAAACTAATGTAAAGACGACACATCATCAAAACTAATGTAGAGACGACACATCAGCAAAATCAACTCCCTATTAGTATATAGGGGGATTTTGTATCTATAAATACCTCGCTTGTAAACACTTTACATTCACTCAATGAAATTATAATTTCACAATTCATTGTTTTTCTATATGGTATCAACGAGCCTCTCGGCTCACGCCTCGATCCCACAATAATCCTTGTAATCGTTGTTCGGCATTCTTGTCGTTCAAAACTCAAGGTTACAACACTCCTCCCATAACTGCCGTTCGCTTGCAGCTCCCGAACAAAATATCGGCGGTTTCAACTCTTCACGGTACCGTCTCTGGTTAAATCACCGTGCCCAATTTTTTTTTTTATTACTCCACCGATTGTGCCCCACTCCCAATTATTCAATCTTTTCAAAGATTGTATAATTCTCTCAGCAGCAGCGCATACTACCTTTTCTCTCTCCAATCAAAACTCCACTACTACATAATCGTCTGTTGTCTAATGGGCCCAATCCACTACAGCACTACTGCTTACACCCCCAAATCTGGTAAATACACCCCCCATCATCTATGCACTCCCTCCGAAACTGCATACTCACTTGCTGCCCAGGTGGGCCAAGCCCACTACTCCACTGCATCATACACCCCCAACTCTGGTAAATACACCCCCCGCATCTACGCACCCACTCAACTGCTACATACACCCCACCCAGTATACACACCCACCCTACTGGTACATACACCTCCTCCGTCCACTCGGCTATATCACATACACACTCCATCCCTTGGATCCTGGACTCCGGTGCATCCCATCATGTCACGGCTGATCTACAAAATCTATCTCTACATTCACCCTATTTCGGTTCTGACACCATAGTTATTGGTGACGGTAACGGATTACATATTTCTCATATCGGTTCTTTATCTTTTCACAATTTTGGTATGTTGAAATTCTCGAATGTATTAGTTGTTCCACAAATGGCAAAGAATTTAATTTCTGTTTCAACCTTATGCCGAGATAATAATGTTGATGTCATTTTTGGTTCGACTTCTTTTCAGGTGCGAGATGGTCGTACGGGGAGCGTTCTCCTCGTGGGGAGTCGCATTGATAATCTTTACGTATGGCCGGCACGAGCATCCAAACCCTCACCTACCACATTCATTTCCGACCGTCTTCCTCTTCCGATTTGGCATTCCCGTT
The DNA here is from genome assembly GCA_963675135.1 of Galeopsis tetrahit. Taxonomy (NCBI): domain Eukaryota; kingdom Viridiplantae; phylum Streptophyta; class Magnoliopsida; order Lamiales; family Lamiaceae; genus Galeopsis; species Galeopsis tetrahit. The sequence continues at coordinate 12,528,163 of OY776133.1, forward strand.
TAGGTCACCCATCTCTCAAAATTTTATCCCATACTTTGTCTAAATTTCGTTTACCTAGTAATCCTGCAAATTTGTTTAGTTGTGATTCTTGTCATTGTATTAAGAGTCACAAACTACCATTTAATGAATCTAGTATTGTTTCACATACACCCCTTGAAATTATCTTTTCTGATGTATGGTCATCTCCGGTCATATCTCATGATGGTTTTAAGTATTATGTCATATTTGTTGACCATTTCAGTAAACACATGTGGATCTACCCCCTAAAACGCAAATCGGATGTCCTATCTACCTTCTCGACCTTTAAATCCATTGTTGAAAATTACTACAACACCAAAATTAAAACTCTTTACACAGATAATGGGGGAGAGTTTATTGCTCTTCGCTCGTTTCTCCAAAACCATGGCATATCCCACCTCACCACCCCACCCCATACTCCCGAGCACAACGGCATGTCTGAACGTCGTCACAGACATGTTGTTGATACAGCCTTAGCCCTACTACACCACGCCTCCATGCCCCTCACATACTGGCCTTATGCGGTTTGTGCAGCTACCTACATCATAAATCGCCTTCCTAAAGTCAACCTAAACATGCTTTCTTCCTTCCAATGCCTTTTAAAACAACCACCTAACCTATCCAAACTTCGAGTTTTTGGGTGCTTATGCTACCCTTGGCTCCGCCCCTACACTGCTCACAAATTAGACCCTCGTTCCATGCCATGTGTTTTCATTGGATATTCCATCACTCAAAGTGCCTATCTATGCCTAGATCTTACCACCCACAAAATATATACCTCTCGCCATGTTCAATTTGTTGAACACACCTTTCCCTTTGCCAAAATCAATTCAGTTTCTGACACACCCACTGTTCTGGTAGATACACCTCCTGCACCCACTGATCTGACAGTTACACCCCCAGAACTGATATATACACCCCCACCCCTGATACACCCACCGAATTGATAAATGCACCCACTCCCCCTGTTACACCGACTGTTCCGCTAAACACACCTCCTGTTTCGATAAATACACCCACTGCTCCGACCCAAAATCCCAATGCACCCCCCCGAAATGATAAATACACCCCCCATCACCCCAAATACCGAAAACCCACCTCTCGCCCACCCTATCCAGCCTCCAGCTGCTCTTGTGCCGCCAAACGCTCCTCCGCGACCCCCCGCACCAACTTCACCACCTCCGGCCTTGCACATATCCAGTATGGTCACTCGGTCTCAAAACAAGATCTTCAAGCCCAATCCAAGGTATTGTCTTACATCGGCTTTACCTTCTGATACTGAACCAAGTTGTGTTTCTCAGGCCTTGAAAGATGAACGGTGGAGGGAAGCCATGTCCTCCGAGTTTGATGCTCTTCTCAGGAATGGAACTTGGGATTTGGTTCCCCCTAATGAGTCTCAAAATATAGTTGGCTCCAAGTGGGTCTTTCGCATCAAACGCAAGCCTGATGGGTCCCTAGACAAATTTAAAGCTCGCCTTGTGGCCAAAGGTTTTCATCAGCGTCCGGGTGTTGATTTCTTTGAAACCTTCAGTCCTGTTGTCAAACCTTCAACTGTTCGAGCTGTTCTCAGTATTGCAGTTACTCGAAATTGGCCCCTTCAACAGTTTGATGTGAATAATGTTTTTCTTCATGGTGCCCTGTCTAACACAGTCTACATGGCACAACCCCCTGCTTTTGTTGATAAAACTTTTCCGTCCTATGTTTGTAAACTGCATAAGTCCATTTATGGTTTAAAACAAGCACCTCGTACTTGGTATTATGCTCTTAGGACGTTCTTGGAAGGGATTGGATTTATTCACACAAAGTCTGATGAGTCTCTTTTTGTGTACAATAAATCTGGTGTTATTGCATATTTCCTTGTGTATGTTGATGATCTGATTCTCACAGGAAATAACATTCCCTTCCTCACTCGAGTGGCTACGGACCTTGGTACAAAATTTTTAGTGAAAGATTTGGGCCCCCTTTCCTACTTCCTAGGTGTGGAAGTTCTTCGTACCAAGAAATCATGCTTTCTTTCCCAACGAAAGTATGTGGTTGATCTCCTTACTCGGTATAACATGATCACCTCCAAACCAGTTCAGACTCCACTATCCACCTCAGCTCGTCTCACTCTTTCGGATGGGACACCTCCTGCTGATGCCACTCAATTTCGTCAAGTACTCGGTAGTCTTCAATATCTCCAACTCACCAGACCTGATATTGCATTTGCTGTTCACAAGTTATCTCAGTTTATGCATGCTCCAACCACTACTCATTGGGGTGCAGTTAAACGTCTTCTTCGTTATTTAAATGGGACTCGAGATGTAGGAATAACCTTGAAACCTGAACCTTCCTCATCTCTACATTGTTTTACTGATGCTGATTGGGCCGGCAACAGTGATGATCGTACTTCTACAAGTGCTTACATTGTATTTCTTGGGGCTAATCCTATTTCATGGTCTTCAAAGAAACAAAAATCAGTTGCTCGTTCTTCCACGGAAGTCGAGTATCGTGCCATTGCCTCACTGCCTCTGAAGTTCAATGGTTAAAGTCCTTATTTCATGAATTGTGTTTCTCAGTTCCGACTCTTCCTGTTATCTACTGTGATAATATTGGGGCCACTTATCTCTGTTCAAATCCTGTCTTTCACTCTCGAATGAAGCATATTGCAATTGATTTTCATTTTGTTCGAGATTTGATCAAGACATCTCAGCTTAGAGTCTCACATGTTTCGTCTGCAGACCAACTTGCTGATGCTCTCACCAAGCCATTACCTCGTGCTCGACTGCAACTACTTATGACCAAGATTGGACTCTCCTACGGTGCTCCATCTTGAGGGGGCGTATTAGGAATATAATATTATAAAGATTTGTATCTTTTAATATTATGATTTATCCTTATCTTTTAGAATATTTGATGTAAATATTTATTCATATCTTGTAAATATAGATACATTTTGTATCTATAAATACCTCTCTTGTAAACACTTTACATTCACTCAATGAAATTATAATTTCACAATTCATTGTTTTTCTATATTCAATAGGTGTGTAGTTTTGATTCTTTCGTTTGCTCTTGATTTTTCATATTTTTTTATTTTTCTTTTTTAATTATCTTTCATTTTATTTGATTCTTTCGTTTGCTCTTGATTTTTCTTATTTTATTACGGCATAATCAGTTTGTTCATTTGATTTTATGTTTTCTTTCATTTGATTTTATATATCAAGATCCTTATATACAAATATCTTTTTACATGTTTTTTACGTATTGTTAATGTACTTTTTTTTACGATTTCATAGATTTTGGGATTAAAATTCACACGAAGATTTTGAAGATTATAATCTGTTCGGTGAAGGTGAAGATCTTGAAGTTTAAAGATTTATATCAGAGATTTACATTTACATGAAGATGAAGATTTATATATAAGAGATTCACGAAGATGAAGATTTAAGATTTGTATTAGATTAATATTGATTTAAGATTTGTATTAGATTATTGATATAATATTTATTTTAAATATTTTTTCAAATAAAAACATAATTTTTATTTTTTTACAAATTGTTGTATTTGAATATTTAATGGGAAATGTATCTTACATAAGTAATATATTTATTTTAATATAAATAAAATATATTCAGTATCATTGTGTCGTTAATCTTTTTTTAATCAGTAAAATAATTTACTTGTGAAAACAGAGTACAAGAGGTTACACGTACATCCAGTTCCACACTCCAATATATAAGGATGCTCTTCAATTTAAATGTACAGAAGCATAGCCGCTAATTTAAGTTGCCTCTCCTCCCTGTTCTAATTTAAATTGTGTCGTTAATTTTTAATTTAAATCTAAATTAGATATTTCACGAAAAAATTAAGTTTAACTAAATCATAAATATTTATTGTACCCATTATTATGATTAAAAATTTTAAAATTCCTTTAATTTTGCAACTAAAATGGGAAGTTAAAGATATTCAAATCATCTAAAGAAAAAAATATACTACTAATTTTATAAACATAACATATTGACTATTTTTTAAATTTATGTATTAATATTTTGGAAAACAAAATTTCTATTATTGACATATCAATTTATTTATTTAATGTATACAATTATTTCAATATAATTTTAAATATTCGTTAACTAAAAAAATCGAATTATTAATATTTTTTAAAAATAAATTTCGTATATTATTTTTTAAACTTTAATATAAAAATAAAATTATAATTAAATATTTCTTCAATTTAAATAAAAAATCGAATATAACTTTCATTAAACGTTCCTTAAAAATCTCCATCTCCATATATGAATGTGATATTGTTAAAAATATTAAAATCACCTCAAATTAAGGAAATCGAATAAATTCTCATGTATTAGTTATACAACTAATTTTATAAACATAACATATTGACTATGTTTCAAATTTATGTATTAATATTTTGGAAAGCAAATTTTCTATTGTTGACTATTACATATCAATTTATTTAATGTATACAATTATTTCAATATAATTTTAAATCATAAATAATATATTCTAAAATTTAAATATTCATTAACTAGAAAAATCGAATTATTAATATTTTTTAATAACAAATTTTGTAATTAATGTTTCTTTGTTAAAGTTTATTTATATTCCCTAATAAGTTCACTATTAACACCCCTTAAGCAAATAGAGACACCAACTTCAATAGTTTTCTAATAGAGACAAATCAAAGACAAATTACCCATGATACCCTTAAAATAAAATTTTTTAAAAAATTAGTAATTTAAACTAATATGAATTTTGAAATGAATTCCTAGAATTTAGTCTTGATTACCAGAAAGTTTCTGACTTTCCAAATTCGAAAATGAAAATCGAAGTTTCTTGTTATGCGCCTAAACCAAATTAAGGAAATTTCCCAAATTCCATCTTCAATTTCAATTTACGAGATTCGGATATGCAATGAAATCAGACTAAGATATTTCCCAAATTAGATTATCATATTCGATTTCAATTTGTCATATTCGATTATGCATTGAAATCAGAATTAGGAACTGCATTTTTCAATAGATCCAGATTCTGGTACGTCTCCAATACTTGTCTATTGTTTTTTTATCGTTCGATTATTGTTCATATCCTGAAGCCAATCATTGAATTCCTTAATCATATGCAGTCATTGTTGTTACTCCACAATTCATATCGCATTTTACATCCTAAATTTATTATTCTGATTTTTAGTTCTTGCATTGTAGATTAGGTATTCTGGTACATCAATTAATTGTTTTTCGAATATATTTGCATTGGACAGACTGTCGATATCGTCCAGGATTCAAATGGATTATATAATTTTCTACAAGGTTGATTTCAATGGGAAGAACAAGTTGATTCGATTGACTCAATCATCATCCTTTGCAGGTTTGAGTTCATCAATGTCTCACTCAGATGTTGTATAGTTCTCCATTGTTTTTTTTTTACTTTTCTTACTAAATCGATCACTTGTGTAATACAGTCAGAAGCTTAATCATATGTCTTGTAACTGCACAATGCATATCGATTTAGTGCACTGCTCAATGCATATCTATTCATGTGCATTCAACTATGCATATATATATACATGTTACGAAATAGATATGCACTACTTACTTCATATTGTATTTTTTACCCACATATAGATATGCAGTTCTATGGTTACAAGTTAAATACCCATCCCTTTTCCCCTCCCCATGACTCGAACCCAGGACCTAAGGCCTAGGTAGTGGTGCTCTAACCACTTGAGCTATCCCACTTTGTCATAGATATGCAGTTCTATATACATACTTTTTCAATATTGCACACCATGCACTATTCACTCCATAATTTTTTTTATGCTTCTTATTTGAATTAATGGGATATCTATTTTTTAGAAATTTTTTACAATTTTGAAAGTTGCTTAAATCTTGCTTTTTCGATATTCTCTGTTAATAACTCATACATGTTGATCAAATTTTTTAAAATTTAAAAGTTGCTTAAATTTTGAAAATGCAGACTCTAGAATTCTCGAAACCAATTAATGAGGATACCTACTTTTTAGGAAATTTTTAAAAATTTGGAAGCTGCTTAAATTTCGCTTCTTTCGAGAATCTGTGTTAATCTATAATATATTAAGGTATTTAGTTGACCCTTTAATTTGAATTAAAAATTTCGAATTGTGTCAAATTAGTAAAAGGGTATAATTGTCTTAGATTTTTCAATTTGACTCTATTAGACCAGAAAATTTAGTTTAGGTTTTATTAGATAAAACTAGTAGTGAAATAACCTTATTAGTTATTAACCCTTTATTTAATGATGACTAATTCATAAAAAAAATATTTCATTTCTTTGTTAAAGTTTGTTTAATGTTGACTAATTTATAGCAAATTATTTAATGTTCAATTTTCACATTTAAAAAAAATATATATCCAACAAAATTTCATATCGGTTTTTTTAGATGGATGTAGTTTTCATTTTAAAGTTTAAAAATTTTATATTTAGTTTTTTTAATCAATTCAATATTAGTTGACATCGGAAATGATATAGAGCCCACCAATTGTGCCCACCAGTTTTGCCCATCGCTTAAAAAATCTTTTTTTATATTTAATTTAATATTATCTCTATCAAATTACAACGCCATCAATCTTTTCTCAAATCTTTCCATCACCATTAATGGCACAAAGCAGTAGGACATGCAGTGTTTGTAGTCGAAGCGGCCATGATAAACGAACCTGTCCCACTCTAGACCCTAATAAGCTAGCTTTTTTTTTTTTAACTTTTTTTTTTTAAGCTAACACGACTATTTCATGATTGGTAATAGGTCACAAGTAGAAGAACAATGTACGCAAGGGAACTAATGAACAAGTAGCAACTTTTACGGGAGCATCTTAGTCTTACACATTACCATCAATTTTTTAGGTTTCCTGAGTTTTTTTATTATTTGTGTTTCTTTTGCATGTTGCTTAATTTTTATATTTCTTTCATTGGTTGACATTTAGTTAATTTTTGTTATGAAAATGAGATTGTTTTTTATTTTCTTTAATTTTTTTTGTGGAGAAGAATTAATGGTGATGGAAAGATTTAAGAAAAGATTGATGGCGTTGTAATTTGATAGAGATAATATTAAATTAAATATAAAAAAGATTTTTTTAAATATTGATATGGATAAAAAAAAATAAAATATTGATATTAGATTAAGTTTAAATTAAATATAAATAAGAATTTATTGACGTGGTAATGCCACATAGGCGGTGGGCACAATTGGTGGACTCTATATCATTTCCGTAGTTGACATATACTTAAATTATTTGTTTATCTATTTTAAAATTTGATACTCCGTATGTAATTAATTTTAATTTAAAAATGTATATATAATAGTGATGCTAAAAATTTATAATTATAACATATTGACTATTTCAAATTAAGATACTAATTTTCTGGAAAGTAAATTTTATGCTTTTAATTTTTTTGAATTAATTTCATATCAAAATAAATTATATGATTATTAATGTTTGTTTTCTTAATTTTTTTTATAATCTAATTTAAAAATAATATTTAAAGTTGAATATTTTGAATCGTACTTAAATTTTAGTTCCACTTAATTAAAAAAAATTAAATTTCACCAATCTATTTACTGTACATTAACTATATGCTCATAAATTCCAAATTACAGAATATATGAAAATGATTTTTAAATATAAATTTTTGAGTACTTTTTTCTGAGACAATAACTTTCTATAATTCTATACGTACGGTTAGACTAAATTATGCATAAATAATTTGTGAAGAAATTATGTATAATCAATTAATAACACTTAAATTATAATTTAGAGCATTTTAGGACAGTATAAAAGAACTTCAGACTTAACAACAAAAAAAATCAATAGGAATTAAAATTATAATGAATAAATATAATAATTCAAATATAAGAGTGATATACCATTTCACAATTTAATAAATCAATTGATTTTAACAAGAGAAAAAAATAAATAGATAATTTTCTATATAATAAATAAAAATTAGTTAATAGTCTCGGGTGAACACCATAATAATTCTCTCTAAAATTTCAAAAAGTCTTTTTAATAAAAATACAAGTTTATTGTTTGTGACTTAATACTTCTTTTTATAATTGAGACCATATTTTTGTAATTTTATATATTGATTTCTTTTATAAATAAAATTTTAAAAGTTTATTATATTATTGATAATAAATTTATAAATATTTGCATGTTTTAAAGATCATTTTTCTAATGTTGTCGAAAAAATATTATTTTTTTAATTAATAAATTAAAATATATTATAAATTTATTTCAACCCACGCGGGTTTTACACTAATTGATAATATTTATGTAAAAAGTGTTTATTATTTTTGTTAAAAACATTATCACTTTTTATTTAAACATTGTCACTTTTTTAAAAACATAAAATTTGAAAATATTAGTCGAAAGGGACCTGTCTCGCGAAAAGAGATTCGTGAGATGGTCTCACACAAGTTTTTGTCCATCTTTTAAAAAAATAAACTAAGTTAGTGGATAATTTTCTTAAATACAAAAACAAAATATAAATAATATTTTATGTATTTATTAATTGAACATATGCAAAATAGAAATCACATCTTATCAATTAAATATCACTTTTTACTTATATTTATCCCTTTTAACTTGTACATTATTACTTTTTAAGAATATTAATAATTCTATCAAGTAAAAAGTGACAATAATTAACTCTAAAAAATAAAACAATTAATAAAGATACTCGTGTCCATTATCCTATAATCTCATTCATGGACTCGTAACTAAAAAGTGATAACGTTATTCAGAGAGTGGTAATATTTATGATAGTCACTTTTTTTAAAACCATTATCACTTTTAACTAAAATTTTATCACTTTCTGAATATGAATAATTATATCAAGTAAAAAAGACAAGAATTAACTCTAAAACTAACCCAAAATTAGTATTCACACTCACTAACTAATAATCACATTCATTAACTACGATGTCACCTTTTAAATAATACTCCCTCTGTCCCATAGGAATTTGCACACTTTCTATATATGGATGTCCATACCAATTTGCACACTCCATAAAAGGAAATATCTTCATAACCCTCACCCTCAAAATGTACTCTTATTTACACATATGCCATTACTTTTCCACACTCAATCTAACTTTTACTTTACTTTATTCATAAAACTTTACAAAACTACCCCTCAAAACATCACTCATTACACTTTTTCTTACACATTTCTTAAATTGTGTGCTATACTAAGTGTGCAAATTCCTCCGGAATGGAGGGAGTAGTACTAATATTTTTCTAAATAAAAAAGTGATAATAAATTTAAAAAATCGATGTAATTAATAAAAATAACTATATAATTATGTCCAATAATAAATAATCTCATTCACCCAGCAGCAACTAAAATATGTGAAGTTTATATAAACAAAAATGGATAAACAAAATATATATAGAAGTTTTTTAGAAATTTTGTAATAAACTCGACAAAACTTTTGAGAGATTTATGTGAATTTTTTTTCTTCGAAAAACTCTGAAATTTCAGCCAAGAATTGTAAATATTCTCGGTGAATGTTAACATTGCGAGAAGGTAACTGCATAATCTTTATTGATATCATATATGTGTATATTGCGTACAGAGTTCTAATATATATAAGAGAATAAAAGAGCCCAAACAAACTAATCCAGTGGGCTCCAAATAAACAAATATGGGCCTAATTAATAATATTCATAAAACAGAAAACTGTGTATGTGATATACTCCCAATACTCCTCCTCAAGTTGGAGCGTGAAGATTACGAACACCCAACTTGTCACGAAGAAAACAAAAGCGATCAGCACCCTGTGCTTTGGTGAATATGTCAGCAACCTGGTTCTCGGTGGAAACAACACAAGGGCGAATATCACCATTCACGACTAACTCACGTACGAAATAGCAATCCATTTCCACATGTTTCGTGCGTTCGTGAAAAACCGGGTTCATGGCAATATGACGGGCAGCCTGGTTGTCACAGAAGAGTGGTGTGGGACTGGATAAATGCACATCAAAGTCTCTTAAAAGCCAACGAAGCCATACAACTTCACAAGTTGTCGTTGCCATTGCTCGATACTCGGCCTCTGCCGACGAGCGAGATACCACAGACTGTTTCTTGGTACGCCACGAGATCGGTGAACCATCGATCGTGATGAGGTAGCCCGTAGATGATCGTCTCGTGAAGGGGCAACCGGCCCAATCGACGTCACAATGGGCGACCAAGTCAAAAGTGCCTGATGCGCTGAGGAGGATTCCCTGTCCTGGAGTCTGCTTAATGTACCTCAGAATACGATGCACAGCGGTTAGATGGGTTTGACGAGGATGATGCAAAAATTGACTGAGTTGGTTAACTGCATACACGATATCTGGGCGTGTAACTGTGAGGTACAACAACCTGCCTACGAGCCGACGATATTGGGTTGCGTCTACGAGTTGGTTGCCATCATCCGACTGTAATTTTAAATTTTGCTCCATGGGAAATGCACTCGGTCGTCCGCCTTGAAGTCCACTCTCTTCTAAAATGTCTAATGCATATTTGCGTTGACTTAACACAAAGCCCTCAGACGATCGAGCCACTTCAATCCCCAAGAAATACTTCAGTTTCCCCAAATCTTTAATACTAAATTTTTCATCCAAATGACGCTTAACAAGAGAGATATGGGCTGAATTATTACCAACTAACAAGACATCATCCACGTAAATTAATGCGGAAACATAGGTGTTGCCATCTCGGAATATGAATAGGGAGTGGTCAGCACGGGATTGTTGGAACCCTATTCCAACAAGTGATTGTGAAAATTTCTCATGCCAATTTCGTGATGCTTGTCGGAGGCCATAAAGAGATCTTTCAAGCTTGCATATTCGATTGTCGCCTTCTTTTGCAAAACCTTGCGGCACATGCATATAAACATCTTCCACTAAATCACCGTGAAGAAAAGCATTGTTCACGTCCAATTGGTGGACCTCCCAATTCCGCTTTGCCGCAATGGTTAACATGCAGCGGACCGTGACAAGTTTGGCGACAGGTGCAAACGTTTCATGAAAATCAATGCCCTCTACTTGAGTAAAACCTTTGGCAACCAACCGAGCCTTGTATCGCTCTACTTCGCCATTGAGCTTATATTTTATTTTATAAACCCATTTGGAACCAACGGCTTTCTTTCCGGGTGGCAATGTGGTTAATCTCCATGTGCCGTTTTCTTCCAAAGCGCGAATTTCCTTTTTCATCGCCTCACGCCATAGAGGATCTTTAATGGCCTGTGAAAAATACTTTGGCTCATCACGAGAGGTGATGGCCGCCAAGAAAGCTTTGTGATGTGGAGAGAATTTATCATATGTGACAAAAGATGAGAGAGGATATACATAATTTGCAACAGACCGTGAGTGATCTATTGAGGGAGGTAGTGTGGTGACATATTCATCAAAATATTTCAGTCGTCTTTTAATGCGGGTCCCGAGTGTTGGGGCTGCAGTATCGACAGTGGTGGTCGCCTCGACAGGCGGCTCAATGGATCCATGATCGTCGACAACGGGTTCAGTGTCGATGATGGGTATATATGGCCGAACAGCTGGTGTGGCACCCCCATCGTCTATTTTGGAAGAAGGTCGATGTCGGACAAATGGGCGAGGCGTGAGATGCGGCAGGTCGGGTTTGGCAAACCCTCCTTGGACGCGAGTTTGTACTGCGGCAACAGCCTCAATAAACTCCACATTGTTACTGCCTTGGAATGGGAATATGTTCTCAAAAAACGTAACATCTCGAGAACTATAAAACTTGTGACTTTGCAAATCAAACACTCTATAGGCCTTTTGCCCGTTCGGATAACCAACGAACACACAAGCACTCCCTCTTTCATCAAACTTATCCTTGCGACGATTCTCATGTGCGTACACCAAACACCCAAAAACTCGAAGATGATCATACGGGGGCTGCCTTTTGAACAACACTTCGTAGGGTGTTTTATTATAGATGATTGGCGAGGGGAGGCGATTGATAATATAAACTGCAGTGCATATGCATTCACCCCAAAATTCAATTGGAAGGCCAGATTCAAAACGAAGTGCCCGTGCAACCTCCAATATATGTCTATGTTTACGTTCCACAACCCCGTTCTGTTGTGGTGTGTCAGTGCACAAGCTCTCGGATAAAATGCCATTATCACAATAATATTTGAGCAAGAGAGAGGAGCGGAATTCAGCACCGTTGTCCGATCGTACACGCTCAACCTGTAGATGGAATTGTGTACGAACCATATTGCAAAATTGCAGTAATAAATCAGGCACTTCAGATTTATGACGACAAAGAAACACCCAAACTCCTCGACTAAAATCATCTACAATCGACAAGAAATACCTAGCACCGCTAAAAGTATCACATTTATAGGGCCCCCAAATGTCACAATGTATCAATTCAAAGCAATGAGTTGTGTTACTAGTGCTTACACGAAAAGGTAGTCGAGTCTGCTTAGCTCGAACACAAGAATCACAGAAAACAGTATGTTCTCTAAATTTATGCAAGGAATTAATGTGCTGCAATTTACCATCCGAAGCATGCCCGAGTCGTTTGTGCCATAATCCCGAACTTCCAATAACAGCCAGGGCCTTCATCTTCATTGGCTCCATGTAATAGAGACCACCTTGACACTTACCCACTCCAATCAGTTTCTTCGAGCGTGAGTCTTGAATTGTGCAAGAATCCGCAAGAAACGTGAATACGCAATTCAATTCTTTCGTGAGGCGGCTAACGGAAATAAGATTGCAATGGAATGATGGGATATGTAAAACACGACCAAGTTGTAGCCCATTATCTAAATTGATTTTTCCAACGGAGTGAACGGGAACAATTTCTCCATTCGGAATTCGCACAGCAGGTTCGGTGTGACTGGTTACGATGTCAAACAAAAGGCTCTCATTGCACGTGATGTGCTCCGTCGCCCCTGTATCAATGATCCAAGAATTCGACAATCCATTCTTTGTTCCTGCCATATGCACAGTGGGACTCAGATTGGTACTGTCTTCACGCTCTATTCTCATAAACTCAAGTAGACGTTGGAGTTGTTCGGCACTAAGGCCAGGTACCGGGCTGGAGTCAATCACGACAGGCGGTGCCTTCAAGCCGCTGCCGGTTCTGATATCCTTTCCATCGACTTTATCATCCAACATGATTTAGTCTCTTAGCAAGAACTCAACAAGAATTAAAAACAGAAACGTGAAAGACGGTAATCTTGGATAGATCACCAGAAAAGTTGCCGCTCTGATACCATGTTAACATTGCGAGAAGGTAACTGCATAATCTTTATTGATATCATATATGTGTATATTGCGTACAGAGTTCTAATATATATAAGAGAATAAAAGAGCCCTAACAAACTAATCCAGTGGGCTCCAAATAAACAAATATGGGCCTAATTAATAATATTCATAAAACAGAAAACTGTGTATGTGATATACTTCCAATAGTGAACCAGAGTTGAACTTTTAGTTTTACAATTTTTTTTAAATATATAAAGAACACTTACATATTTGTATCGAAAATGAATTCCTCGATCTACGTTTATATTCAAATTCTTTCAACGTTTAAAAAAAAAATTGACGAAATTTTGAGGAGGAGAACGAAATACACAATTTTTTATTTTTTAGTTTTTTGGTTGGGGTGAACTCAATAAGGGGTAGTAGAGTCTTTTCTTTCAAATCAAACAAGTATCTTGATTGTCCACGGTTAAATTCCCCCTTTTGTTATGTCTTTATTGCCCCCACTTTTTTTTTTTTTCAGTAAAAAGACTCTACTACCCCTTACTGAGTTCACCCCGACCAAAAAACTAAAAAATAAAAAATTGTGTATTCCGTTCTCCCTCTCAAAATTTCGTCAATTTTTTTTAAATGTTGAAAGAATTTGAATATAAACGTAGAGGGATTCATTTTCGGTATAAATATGTAAGTGTTCTTTATATATTTTAAAAAAATCGCAAAACTAAAAGTTCAACTCTGGTTCACCGAGAATATTTACAATTTTCGGCTGAAATTTCAGAGTTTTTCGAAATAAATCTTTCACATAAATCTCTCAAAAAATTTATCGAGTTTTTTACAAAATTTCTAAAAAACTTTCGAGTTTTTTTTCTTTTTCTCGACGAATCAATGTTGAGTTCAACACTATTGTAAAATTTCACTATTTCCATTTATATTCGTGTAAAAACTCAATTTTATCACCGGAATTCGTATAAAATTATATCCATTTAGTTTGAAATAGAAAGTTTGAATGGAGGAATGGGGCGTGTGAGAGGGTGGATAAGTGGTTGGTGGATAAGTGGTTGAGGGTAGTTGTGGTGGTATTTCATGGATGGGTGTGATCTCAACGAGGGAGTGAAAACATGAAGGGTGTGTTTGGATCAATTGATTAGTTGAGATAGACTATTTTTTCAAGCTTAATCAATTGTTTGGTTCAATGGATTAAAGCCCGAGTTTTACATTGGGCCCGAGCTACTTTTGTCAATTATCCCATTCTGACGGGTTTATTGATCCAAGCTTGGGGCTAAGTTTATTTGTCCAAATGTTATGGGAAATTAGGGAGTGATGTAAAATTCCAAGTATGTCCTTACTTTTTGTAATATAAAAACTAATATGTCCTTATAAAGATATACTCAACAACTCTATTGAATTGTGTGGCATTGTGTTTTATTGTTCCAATACGTTTTATTATTATTATTTTTTTATGTTGTTATGCACATGTTGTTAAGGATGTAAATGAGTCGAGTCGAGCCGTCTAGTGTTGAACTCGAAATTCGACTGTTATACTCAAAGCTCAAAACTCAACTTGACTCGATTGAGCCTAAATTTTTTATGCTCGAGCTCGATTCGACTAGACTCAATTACACGTATAATTTTTAAAATTAGATGTAAAATATATTTTTTCTAATATAATTAATTAATTACCAAATAAATTCGAGCACGACTCGATTACTTATATATAAATTATATAATTAATGCAAAAATAGTGAATATTATCCAAAGTCGATTAGGCTCGTGAGTTTTTCGAGTTGAGTGTTTATGAACTTGACTCGATTAATTATTCGAGTCGCTTTCGATCTTTTTTTGAATCGAACACGAGTAGTTTGCGAGTTGACTTAACTCACTTACACTCCTATGTGTAGTTCTTTAAAATATAAAAATAATATGGAATATTAGGTGTGCTGTAAAATATCGTTCAATAGTAATAATAATTCCATGGTAAATTTTGTTTGAAGTATAAAGTCAAATATATGTCGGCAAATATAACGAACAAAGATTAAATTGTTTACCTGAAGTTAAGAAGAAAAAAAGGAAGATGTATTAGAAAAATGAATTAGGGGCAAAATTGACTTTTGACCCTTTAATCTTATTTATCATTGAATCCAAACACAAAATATAACTTTTCGCTACAGTATAAACAAAAAGTAATTCATCAATTCAAACACATAAATAAATTTCAAAAATCACAATCCAAACAGTGTAATCTTACCTAATCATATCCTAACTTGTCTATCTCATCCTACAATGCAAACAAGCCCGAAGAGACTGAAAATTTAACCGTGGCCATCTTGATTTACCACTTGAAAATGAATCCACATTAAATTAGTTAAATTTGAGAGATTATACGCTGTCAATTTTTCTCTCAAGCCCGTGACAGATGGACAGCCCGAGTCAGATTTTTGTCTTTATCCCATCACCTGAGGACAAATGTGTCGGGTGATTAAATTGTCCCTAATCCAATATTGCCAAATCACCCTTTTATTTGGTATATCATCTTCATTCCATAGCATATAGGATTAAAGATTTTGTAGTTCTGGATATTAGAAATATAATATTATAAAGATTTGTACCTTTTAATATTATGATTTATCCTTATCTTTTAGAATATTTGATGTAAATATTTATTCATATCTTGTAAATATAGATACATTTTGTATCTATAAATACCTCTCTTGTAAACACTTACATTCACTCAATGAAATTATAATTTCGTAATTCATTATTTCTCTATATGGTATCAACGAGTCAATTGGCTCACGCCCCGATCCATTCCCGTCGGCTCTAAATTGCCGCCCACCCTCCTCCCGATTTGTTACAACCATAGTACGGTTGTACTTGTTGCCTCCTTTCTTAAGAAATTATCGCAAATAATTTCTGCACCCTTATCCATGGATGCCCTTCCTACCCAGATGGGCCAGATCCACCACTCCCCTACTACATCCACCCCCAACTCTGGGAAATACACCCCCTAGCATCTACGCACTTCAGCCTCCGCTGCTACACATTCGCTTGCTGCCCAGATGGGCCAAGTTCAATACTCCACTGCAGCAGCGTACACCCCCAACTCTGGTAAATACACCCCCCGCATCTACGCACCTACTCCACTACTACATACACCCCACCCAGTATACACACCCACTTTACTGGTACATACACCTCCTCCGTCCACTCGACTATATCACATACACACTCCATCCCTTGGATCCTGGACTCCGGTGCATCCCATCATGTCACGGCTGATCTACAAAATCTATCTCTACATTCACCCTATTTCGGTTCTGACACCATAGTTATTGGTGACGGTAACGAATTACATATTTCTCATATCGGTTCTTTATCTTTTCACAATTTTGGTATGTTGAAATTCTCGAATGTATTAGTTCTTCCACAAATGGCAAAGAATTTAATTTCTGTTTCAACCTTATGCCGAGATAATAATGTTGATGTCATTTTTTGTTCGACTTCTTTTCAGGTGCGAGATGGTCGTACGGGGAGCGTTCTTCTCGTGGGGAGTCGCATTGATAATCTTTACGTATGGCCGGCACGAGCATCCAAACCCTCACCTACCACATTCATTTCCGACCGTCTTCCTCTTCCGATTTGGCATTCCCGTTTAGGTCACCCATCTCTCAAAATTTTATCCCATACTTTGTCTAAATTTCGTTTACCTAGTAATCCTGCAAATTTGTTTAGTTGTGATTCTTGTCATTGTATTAAGAGTCACAAACTACCATTTAATGAATCTAGTATTGTTTCACATACACCCCTTGAAATTATCTTTTCCGATGTATGGTCATCTCCGGTCATATCTCATGATGGTTTTAAGTATTATGTCATATTTGTTGACCATTTCAGTAAATACATGTGGATCTACCCCCTAAAACGCAAATCAGATGTCCTATCCACCTTCTCGACCTTTAAATTCATTGTTGAAAATTACTACAACACCAAAATTAAAACTCTTTACACAGATAATGGGGGAGAGTTTATTGCTCTTCGCTCGTTTCTCCAAAACCATGGCATATCCCACCTCACCACCCCACCCCATACTCTCGAGCACAACGACATGTCTGAACGTCGTCACAGACATGTTGTTGATACAGCCTTAGCCCTACTACACCACGCCTCCATGCCCCTCACATACTGGCCTTATGCGGTTTGTGCAGCTACCTACATCATAAATCGCCTTCCTAAAGTCAACCTAAACATGCTTTCTTCCTATCCAAACTTCGAGTTTTTGGGTGCTTATGCTACCCTTGGCTCCGCCCCTACACTGCTCACAAATTAGACCCTCGTTCCATGCCATGTGTTTTCATTGGATATTCCATCACTCAAAGTGCCTATCTATGCCTAGATCTTACCACCCACAAAATATATACCTCTCGCCATGTTCAATTTGTTGAACACACCTTTCCCTTTGCCAAAATCAATTCAGTTTCTGACACACCCACTATTCTGGTAGATACACCTCCTGCACCCACTGATCTGACAGTTACACCCCCAGAACTGATATATACACCCCCACTCCTGATACACCCACCGAATTGATAAATGCACCCCCTCCCCCTGTTACACCCACTGTTCCGCTGAACACACCTCCTGTTTCGATAAATACACCCACTGCTCCTACCCAAAATCCCAATGCACCCCCAGAAATGATAAATACACCCCCCATCACCCCAAATACCGAAAACCCACCTCTCGGCCACCCCATCCAGCCTCCAGCTGCTCGTGTGCCGCCAAACGCTCCTCCGCGACCCCCCGCACCACCTTCACTACCTCCGACCTTGCACAGATCCAGTATGGTCACTCGGTCTCAAAACAAGATCTTCAAGCCCAATCCAAGGTATTGTCTTACATCGGCTTTACCTTCTGATACTGAACCAAGTTGTGTTTCTCAGGACTTGAAAGATGAACGGTGGAGGGAAGCCATGTCCTCCGAGTTTGATGCTCTTCTCACGAATGGAATTTGGGATTTGGTTCCCCTTGATGAGTCTCAAAATATAGTTGGCTCCAAGTGGGTCTTTCGCATCAAACGCAAGCCTGATGGGTCCCTAGACAAATTTAAAGCACGCCTTGTGGCCAAAGGTTTTCATCAGCGTCCGGGTGTTGATTTCTTTGAAACCTTCAGTCCTGTTGTCAAACCTTCAACTGTTCGAGCTGTTCTCAGTATTGCAGTTACTCGAAATTGGCCACTTCAACAGTTTGATGTGAATAATGCTTTTCTTCATGATACCCTGTCTGACACAGTGTACATGGCACAACCCCCTGGTTTTGTTGATAAAACTTTTCCGTCCTATGTTTGTAAACTGCATAAGTCCATTTATGGTTTAAAACAAGCACCTCGTACTTGGTATTATGCTCTTAGGACGTTCTTGGAAAGGATTGGATTTATTCACACAAAGTCTGATGAGTCTCTTTTTGTGTACAATAAATCTGGTGTTATTGCATATTTCCTTGTGTATGTTGATGATCTGATTCTCACAGGAAATAACATTCCCTTCCTCACTCGAGTGGCTACGGACCTTGGTACAAAATTTTCAGTGAAAGATTTGGGCCCCCTTTCCTACTTCCTAGGTGTGGAAGTTCTTCGTACCAAGAAATCATGCTTTCTTTCCCAACGAAAGTATGTGGTTGATCTCCTTACTCGGTATAACATGATCACCTCCAAACCAATTCAGACTCCACTATTCACCTCAGCTCGTCTCACTCTTTCGGATGGGATACCTCTTGCTGATGCCACTCAATTTCGTCAAGTACTTGGTAGTCTTCAATATCTCCAAATCACCAGACCTGATATTGCATTTGCTGTTCACAAGTTATCTCAGTTTATGCATGCTCCAACCACTACTCATTGGGGTGCAGTTAAACGTCTTCTTCGTTATTTAAATGGGACTCGAGATGTAGGAATAACCTTGAAACCTGAACCTTCCTCATCTCTACATTGTTTTACTGATGCTGATTGGGCCGACAACAGTGATGATCGTACTTCTACAAGTGCTTACATTGTATTTCTTGGGGCTAATCCTATTTCATGGTCTTCAAAGAAAAAAAAATCAGTTGCTCATTCTTCCACGGAAGCCGAGTATCGTGCCATTGCCTCCGCTGCCTCTGAAGTTCAATGGTTAATGTCCTTATTTCATGAATTGTGTTTCTCAGTTCCGACTCTTCCTGTTATCTACTGTGATAATATTGGGGCCACTTATCTCTGTTCAAATCCTGTCTTTCACTCTCGAATGAAGCATATTGCAATTGATTTTCATTTTGTTCGAGATTTGATCAAGACATCTCAGCTTAGAGTCTCACATGTTTCGTCTGCAGACCAACTTGCTGATGCTCTCACCAAGCCATTACCTCGTGCTCGACTACAACTACTTATGACCAAGATTGGACTCTCCTGCGGTGCTCCATCTTGAGGGGGCGTATTAGGAATATAATATTATAAAAATTTGTATCTTTTAATATTATGATTTATCCTTATCTTTTAGAATATTTGATGTAAATATTTATTCATATCTTGTAAATATAGATACATTTTGTATCTATAAATACCTCTCTTGTAAACACTTTACATTCACTCAATGAAATTATAATTTCGTAATTCATTATTTTTCTATACTGGATAGATTTTGAATTTAGTTAAAATGAATTGTAAAATTTAATTTCAGCCCAATAAGTTAGCTCGATATACATGTGAATTTTAATTTTAATTTTTTTTTTGTAAAATGTGGCATTTTCTTTTTATATTTTTTATATCAATTAAAACTTATTTATATTTTATTTCAAGTAAAAAACACAATTTTTAAAATTTGAACCAACTTATTGGACCGAATCATCAAATTTAAAATCAGTCAAAATCTTTAATCCCATTAACAATTCAAAACACTTATCTTAGTTAGTTCAAACAGTACCAATCCAGTCGAGTAATGCAAACATCACGAAAAGTAGAAAAGAATCAGGATAATAAAGTCGGGCCCCGGCTATATACCCCTCCATACTTGTTAAATATACTCCCCTTATTCATAAACTCCCCCACAAAATCGATTATATTAGATGTACTCCCTCTTAAAATGTCTAATATGCCCTTTTTATCTCAAGGCCTCATTTGATAAGTTAGATTGTTTTGATAAGATAAATGTAAGATAGACAATTTTAGATAGATTAGGCATGATAGTGCATTTAAAAAAAAAATTAATTTAGTGTTTGGTGTGTTAGATAAGAGGTGTGTTATAATTTAAAGTTTATGAGTAACTTACCATTTTATCCTCCTAACATTTGCAAAAATGCAAATTTACCCCTTCCAACCCCAACCCTAGCATCACAAAATAAAAAAGAAATGGATTGTTCTTCCTGCGTTCCAAAATTTACATCGGTCGGGTGAAATCGACAGCGGCTTCTTCGACTCGACGTCCACAAGGTGAAAAACGGAAAGGTGGGCCTCTTCGACGGACGGTTTCGAAGGTGGGCGTCTTCAACGGCCACAATTGTATCGGGAATCGAAGGTGTGCGTCTTCAACGGGTCGAAGTTCGGCGTCTTCAACGTCTCGAAGGTGGGCGTCTTCAGTGCGAGTTCTTCGAGCAAGGTATCAATCGATTCTATTATTTGGGGTTTTACCTTTTGATTGATAAAATTTTTACAACTCACTGTGGTATTTTTGAATTTTGGGTCAAATCATGTTGCGATTGTAGAATTTGGAAGTTTATTGCAATTTGTCATGCGTATTTGTGCGAATCAGGGTTGGAAGATGTAGATGTGTATTTATATTTTTTGCCAAAATTTTGTTGTTGTAATAAATTTGGATGAAAGAAATTTGTTTGAATAAACCTTTCTGAAAAATAAGGTAGAATCTCTCGATTATAGGCAGACAATATTTTCACTTTGATATATATGGTTTCTTTGATTTTCAAAACCTAATATGTGGAAGGAATGAACTAGCATAACTCAAGTATGCGTGTATGCATTTTTCATGTGAATTAGGCATTCATATTGCTAGAATTTTCAATTATTTGTTCATATATATCAAGTTTTACATTATGTTGAGTGTGCGCACATATGAAATCGAAGGTTTTACTAAATAGCATTATGGATTTTGATGCTAGATTATGTTAAGGTTTCAATTATTCTTGTGTGTATTCTGTGAACTTCAATGAGTTGAGGCTTATAGATTCTATTACTTGCAGTTGTCAATTGAGTTAGAGCAGTACGATCGTAAAGTACAACTAAAGAAGAGTGGTGTTGGCAAGGGGGTAGGCGGAATTCGAAGAAGCATCGATCTCTAATGAATGGAATCATCTTTTTTTGTAATTGGTGACCTCTTTATGTCCAAGTGTTCATAAATAATGGAGTATGCAGGGGTGTATTTTTCATGGAAAAGACAATTTACCTTTTGATGGTCAATAAGAGATTTTGGAACAGAGTATCAGTGTATTGTTCATATAATCTTTTATGATCATGAAATTTATCTTAAAAGTTAGGTATATTGTATATACATACCATTTACGAGTTTTGTTGCCTCATCGAAATTTAGAAAATGAATTTGACATTCGAAGATTACATACGGTGTTGTCACAGTTTAGCTTTTATTGTCTTGAGGACCCATCAGCAGTGTGCTCAGATGGGGGTTATTGGTGATATGGCCAAAAGCATGCCATTGATTTGTTACTACCTTGGCAGTATAGACATTTTTTAGTAAATGATTTTCCATTGTAGTGCATTCTCTCTTGTGAACTTCACATCTCATCAAAAGGTTATTAATAGGCTGAAAATCATACTCTATAACTCAAATCTTAGAAAATTGTTTACATCTTAAATTTTAAATTGTCTTATCACGTAGTTATATACATCTTGCTTCCTTTATTAGCTTAGTGTTGAGTTTTAATGTCAGTTGCACCTGTTATAATGCTATTTGAGGAAATGTTGCAATGCAGTTTTGCATTAAGATGTATAAGTTCAATATAAGTTCGTTTGTGCTCAATTCGATACAAGTATCAAATAAGCTTGAACATACTTTTATGTTCAATACAATCTAAAACTCAACTTGAACTCAATAGGTAAAAAAACAAGTGTAAAAATGTAAAACTACTCAAGTTCTCTTGTGGCTCAATTAAAGTTGATTCGAGTTTGACTCGTATAAAATATTAATTTCAAAATTTAATAACATTTCAATAACATACTTTTATGTTCATTACAATCTAAAACTCAACTTGAGCACGATAAATAAAAAAACAAGTGTAAAAATATAAAACTACTCAAGTTCTCTTTGTGTTCGGCTCAATTAAAGTTGAGTCGAGTTTGACACATATCAAATATTAATTTCAAAATTCAATAACATTTCAAGAAAACTTGAACTACATTGCATTTAACCATTCTTGTTCAGGCCTCAACTTTAATGTTCACCACATGAACAAATATGACTGGAGCTTCTTGCCCAGATTCCTGCAAGCAACAGGTGAACCATTTAATGCAAGCACAATTGCCCAGACTCCTGCAAGCACGTTGCTATAACATTAGACTCCATCAAATATAAACAGATATGAGTTACCAACACTTACCCCTCCTAATTAATGGAAAAATAAATTTACATATGTTATCAAAGGATCGATTAGTGAAACATTTAATGCAAAAGTTGTTATAAATGAACAATCACATATAATTATCTATGTTGTGAAGATATTGGCAATTGAGAACTAGAGAACAATCACATTCTTGCCAACTATCCCAACCTTGAAAGCGTCGTCTTTCATAGTCATCGGACAGTTAACAGTTGTTCGGATGTGTAGTTGAACTAGCCATTGTGTAGTCCCCTGTATTCAAAGAAAGTAGATACAAAATTGTGAGACAACTCTTCCATAATCTGATTTACGAGACCTAAATACATCACAATTCACAAAAAAAAAAAAAAAATATTAATAATATACAGTAAAACCTCTATAAATTAATAACCTTGGACCATGGAATTTTATTAATTTAAAGAGGTATTAATTTATCGATAAATTAATATTTATTAATTAAAAGAGAGACTTTTTAAATTCAACAAATTTAGTGCATATGTATTGAAAATAAATGAATTCATGTATGTTTCATGGATTATATTCATGCATCAACCAATTCTTTGTAACTAATTAAATATATTCGTTGTATACATGTTTACATTAATTCGTTGCACTTAAATATATTAATGCATGGTGAATGAAACATATACTTCACTATATAAACCTCAATATGGAAATAAAATAATTCATAACACTCAGTCATGTCTTCTCATCTAAAAGGCATCGCAAAATCATTCATGATGATCAAATGCGTAAAGCATTATGTGAGTATAAGAGAGACCATCCCACATGCACTAAAAAAGATTTACAAGAGTGGATTGATGAAAAATATCATTTGAAAGTTAGTCAAGGTACAATAGATTCATATTTTAGCAGATTGCCATAATATTTATAATTGTAATATTTATGAATTATTAATTTAGAGTTTTAGTGGAACCTAATATTTATAAAGAGATTTTTCGAAAAATTATTATTTTATTATCTTATCGAATTTGATGATTTTTTACAAAGGCCCAAGTCGGAACCGGAAGATTTTATTATTTTAGAGAGATTATTAATTTATAGAGTATTAATTTATATAGGTTTTACTGTACAAGAAACAATTGTAAATTGAGTGAGTTATCACATAATCTGTCACAATCCATAGTCGAAGAAGAAACATACTATGTTGCTTATAATCTGTTCTGATGCAGGGAATCACAGCAAAAGCAGGAAGTTTCCTTCCATTTGGTGGAGGAGATATATAGAAAAGTCACTTATTTTTGCCTGCCCTATTACAAATAAATTTCACTGACAATGCTTGCTTCGAGTGAGGGATCATTCTATTACGAAGAATATAATATGAAAACAAAATAAATCCTGCTAAGCCTTTCTCAATGTTTTGCTGCAATTTTAACAATTCTTCTCTAAATCTCCTTCTCCCTATAATTTCATGCACCCACTTTTTCTACATATTAACAAAACAGAAAGATCTATATAACACAAAATCTGAAAATAGTGGAGTGGTCACAACTCAAACTCGCCTTAACTTAACCCGGGTCTAAAAAAAACACTAACAATTACTTGTTTAGTTGTTTACGATTGAAAGTTATTGTGTTGTAATGGATTCACAACTCAAATACTCCCTGACAGCAAAGAAAATATTTACAAGTAAATTGGTGACAGATGCCAATACAATTTTGTATGTATGCAAGGGCTCGACATATCTGTAGACAGAGGAAGAGGTTTAAAAAAAGAAGATTGTAACAATGTTTGCTAATGAGAATTTGCAAGGCACAAAGAAGATAAACAAATCTAAAAGAAACTATAACATGCTGCTCAGAATCTAGAAATTTCCATCCTTCAGTTATATTAGAATTTCCACATTGACACATAAATATATACTTACACAACAGAGTATAGCCAATGTAACTACTGACTTGACACTCTCCCCCTCAAACAATTTCCATGACTCAAATCAAGCATCAAATGTATACATAAAAGATGCAATTCAATATGCTTTTAAGCACTTGGGAAGCACATATAAAATAAAATTCCAAGAAATATTCATGAAAGTCGCATTAACTTAAACGAGCCTCGTCAAATTAAAAGTTCTAATGACAAATAATTCACATGCAAGCACAAAATGTTGACTATAAAACAAATCTAAAAACAAACTAACCTTAACCTTAATCTTAACACCACCAAACTACATAAACAATACTAAAGATAAAACACAATTCTAAATTTTGTTACCGGAAATACTCACCGAATGTCAAGCCCTACGGATCCGCCGTTCACCTCACGGCAGATATTTAAATCGACAAAACCCTAAAAAAATTACAGAAACCTTGAAAAAATGAACATCGTTTAGATCGTGAAAAAATGTGAGAAATCCCGAAAAACATAAAAAAACTCTAACCTCGAAACCCTAATCTGGGTATTTGCTAGGTCGCCGAGAGAGAGATGGTGAGAGGGAGGTTGATTGTGGACGAGGACGGAGGAGGAGGAACATCAATAGCCGTGTCGAGTTCAAATCGTCGTTCGTCGTTCGAGTTCAGAAACCCTCCAAATCGCCAAATCGCCAGAGAGAGTAGGCAAGGAATATTTTCGTGTGAAATGAGTGAATATTTTCATTTAAATACCCAAGGGGTATTTTTGTCCAGGCCAAAATAAGACCTCCGTGTTTTTTGCCAACCTTTTGTCTTATATAGAATCAATTCCTTATAAAGTAATTGAGTTGACTTGGTCAACTCAAGTCTTAAATATTTAAGAATATTGTGAATCCTAAATATTCAATCATTCCTTTTCTTTTAGGCACTTATGTGTACAAGTTACACACATGTAACTAAATCTAATTTTTTACCTGGGTTATTAGTTATTTACCTTCTTTTTTATTAATTTCACTCCCAAATTTTTTAAAAGAAAAATACATGTAAAATACTATATTACCATTTTATCAATTAAATTAAAATACAACTCATTAAAATTATAATTATACACCGACTATCGATTCACCAATGAATCACCACGAAGTCAAATATTATTCTATTTTTTAACTTTTAAAAAATAAATATAAAAACATAACGAATATTAAAAAAATATGAAACTCAAAAATAAAATTATGAAATAAAATTTCAGAATTTTTATTTTTCAAAAAATGAACAATATTTAGGAAAAAAATACAAAAAAATTGAAAAAAAAAAACTAAACTAAAAAAATTCAATTTTTTTTCTAATTTGAGTATAAATGTATGAATATGACATGCTCACTTTCTAGCTTTAATCTGCTTTATAATAATTAAGATTATTTTGTTATGTCTTCATTATTTCTAAAATGATATCTGGTTTGTTACAAGTTTTTTAAGGTTGTAGATTATTTTTTAAAACTAATTAATAATATAATCTAATTGAAAAATAAAATTTATATTTAGAAACTTAAATGAGTTGAGAATTGGGGAAGAAACTAGCATAATATTGCATCAACTTTATTATTTTCTTTGGGGTCATTGTCATGTTGATGCATTCATATGTTTATTGAATGTGATCGTATATATTAATTGAATTGTGTGTTCAGTGTGATTTATTCTCACTTTTATTCTTCTTACTAGTTAGTTAATATCATTTTTTTAATATTGATGTATTAATTTGCATGGTATGCCTGGAATTATAAATGTGTTAAGTTATGTATTTTTTGTTAAATATAAATATTAGTTTAAATACGATATAGTATTAGTACGCCTATGGTATAGTACTAGTTAATATGAATATGACATGCTCACTTTCTAGCTTTAATCTGATTTATAATAACTAAGATTATTTTGTTATGTCTTCATTATTTCTAAAATGATATCTGATTTGTTACAAGTTTTTTAAGGTTGTAGATTATTTTTTAAAACTAATTAATAATATAATCTAATTGAAAAATAAAATTTATATTTAGAAACTTTTTTTTTTTGAAGCATATATTTAGAAACTTAAATGAGTTGAGAATTGGGGAAGAAAACTAGCATAATATTGCATCAACTTTATTATTTTCTTTGGGGTCATCATCATGTTGATGCATTCATATGTTTATTGAATGTGATCATATATATTAATTGAATTGTGTGTTCAGTGTGATTCATTCTCACTTTTGTTCTTCTTACTAGTTAGTTAATATCATTTTTTTAATATTGATGTATTAATTTGCATGGTATGCTTGGAATTATAAATGTGTTAAGTTATGTATTTTTTGTTAAATATAAATATTAGTTTAAATACGATATATTATTAGTACGCCTATGGTATAGTACTAGTTAATATATTGTATAGTACTAGAGATTAATGTGGGTATAAAAATATTACGGAGTATTTAATATATGAACTAATACTATACAATATTTGAATTTATACTATACTATATTTGAACTAGTACCATAGAGTATGTGAACTAATACTATACAATATCTGAACTAATACTATACTATATTTGAACTATTACCATAAAGTATGTAAACTCAAAACTCGAAAAAATTAAAACATGTACCAATATAAACTAATATTATACTGTATATGAACTAATATGTACAATACTGCATATTAACTAATAATATATCATAACACTTACTCCCTCCGTCCATCAAAAGTGTGCTCATTTCTTTTTTTGGGTCCACAAAAAACGTGTTTATTCTATTTAATTAGTTAATTTTTGAATTTTTTTTTTACTTTACTACCAAGATTGAGTATCTACCAAATATATTTTATACTCATTATATTAAATATATTATTTATAATTAAAATATGATTTTTTTAAAAACATATATAAAAAAAAGTGAGCACACTTTTGGTGGACAGAGGGAGTATAAACTAAAAATTATATTCATAAAAAATTAAAATAAAGTGATTAAAAAATGAAAGTTCAAATGAAAAAAATAATTAAACAATGTAAAACGAAGTGAAATTTGTAAGGAATGAAGTAAAATTTTAAAAGGATAAGGTGAAAATTATACACCAATTAATTAAAGTAAAATAGTACCAATAAAATTGAACACTTGCCTAAGAGAGGTGGGAGTTTTATTTTTTAAAACAAATTATTATTATACTATTTAATACTTAAAAAACAATTAATATTATTTTTAAAATTTTCTTATTAGACTTTAAAATTTTAGAATAATTATTTATGACATAAAAAGAAAGTACGTTAAAAAAATTATCATTTGAAACACAAACGATAAACAGGAAGAAAAATAAATTTAAAAAATAATATTAAAAAGATAAATATAAATATCAATTAAGTAAAATAAAAAAATAAAATTTTAAAAAATTAATGGAGTATTATTTTTTAATGATAAAATTAAAAAAAAAATAATTAAAGTAAAATAATGGCCCATGAAAAAATGTATGTGTTAAATTGATATAGTAAATGAGTCATGTGTTATTGGATTGGATATAGTAAATGGGTCATGTGTTATTTGTAATGGGTTATTGGATTGGATATAGTAGTTACATATATTGGATTTGATATAGTAGTTACATACATGTAACTGGTACACAAGAGTGCAACTCATAATTTTTTTTCGAAATTGTGTGTGTTGAAAAGTGTAAGTTAATATTACTAAAAAATGTAACACAATATTACTAAAAAGTGTAAGTCACTATAATTGAAAAGTGCAACACAACTTTTAATAAAAGTACAAGTCATTATAACTAGAAAATGCAAGTTAGTATAACTAGAAAATGCAAGTTAGTATAACTAGAAATTGTGCAACACAATATTATTAAAAAATGCATGTCAATATACTTGAAAAGTGCAACACAATATTTTAATGAAAAGTGTAAGTTATTATAACTGAAAAGTGTAACAAAATACGAGTAAAAAGTGTAACATAACATTACTAAAAAGTGTAAGTCACTATAACTGAACATATTGTTGAAAATTGTAAGTCACTACAACTGAAAAGTGCAACAAAATATGACTAAAAGGTGTAGTATAACATTACTAAAAAGTGTAAGTCAATATAACTAAAAAATATTGTTGAAAATAGTAAGTCACTACAACTGAAAAGTACAACAAAATATGTGTAACATAACATCACTAACAAGTGTATGTCATTATAACTGAAATTATTATTGCAAATATTGCAAAATAACATGCTAAAAAATTGTAAATTGCATGTTACACTTTTTCTTATTTTCAACATGCACTTTTATAATTAAAAAAAAATATATGTGAAAATTGTTAGATGTAAGAGTTGAACACTAGACATCAACATAAAAAAAACTATTCTCAACCGTTTAAGCTACATAAATTATCATACATGTTTTTTGCGTATTTTATTTTTATTATCAATCCTTAGGTGTTTTGAATAGATTAGCACACGCAGACTTGGGGGTAGAACATGCGGGCTTGGCCCAAAAACACGGGTCAAACTCTTACAAACCAAACGAAAGATTAGCATAGATTGGAGGCCTAATCTTACCTAATCTAGCCTTATCTAAGACACCAAACAAGGCCTAAATGGTTATGTGTTAAATATACCCTCTAAAATCCGTCATTTTTCTCCCATCTTCATTCTTCTTCATCTTCTCCAGCCCAACTCCGGCGCCGCCAACGCCGCACTCCTCCTTCCTCCGCCTCTCGCCCCTCCTCCCTCCTCCTTCCACCGCCGCCAGCTGTTTTTTTTTTTCTGTAACATCGCGCAGCGCCGCTCTCCTCTTCGCGACGCCGCCGCCCTGCCTTCCCCCACCTAGATCCGTCGCCCCCTTTCTTCGTTTTTTACTTTTTTTTTAAATTTTTGTTAACACGCGGCGGCGCCGCCCTCCCTCTCCCAGCGCCGCCGCCGCCGCCTCCTCGCTCCCACAGCTACCGTCGCTGCCAACCCACCCACCCACCTAAGCCATTCAGATCCGTCGCCCCCTCCTCCCCCCTACTTAGATCTGCAGTCCCCTTCTCTTCATTTTTTTCTTCTTATTTAAATTTCTGTTAACCGGCGGCGGCGCCGCCCTCCCTCTCCCAGCGACGCCGTCGCCGCCAACCCACCCACCTAAGCCATTCAGCCCCAAGCCCTCTACACCGTTCGAGGCCCCTCCATCAACACAGGTATTTCAAAAAAAAAAAAAAAATTTCTCGACACTCCAGAGTCGATTGTATACCCTCCCATACACAAATTGCTGTCGACGAGAGTCTATACGGTCGACCTTGATGTGTTGAAAATTAAAAAAAAAAAATCGACACCCAAGGGTCGAGTATATATACTCTCGTCGAAAACAATTTGTCGACGAGAGCATATATGTTCGACCCTGGTGTGGCGAAAAATATAAAAAATAAAATCTGAAGTTTCTGAGTTTTTTTTATGAATTTTTTAGTTTTTTTTTTATTTCGAAGTATACGATAATGTTTGGGGTGGTGTTTTTTGTTGGCATTGTTTGAATGGCGGCGGTACGACGGCAATGAAAGCGGCGTCACGGTGGTGATGGTTGTGTCATTAGGTTTAGGGTTTAAAAGTTGGGGGAGTGTATTTAACCTGTGTATTTTATTAAAAGGGCAGATTAGGTAATTTACACGAATATCTATATATATATAAAAACAAGATATTCCTTCTCCTGCAAGTTACCACCCAAATTCCACAATAATAAAATATTATTAAATCTACTAATTAATCAATTGTTTGTGTAGTGCGTATACCACACACCAGGCACACCTTGATTCGGGTGGAATTTACACGTTTTAGGGGCACATGTGAAGAATGTTTTGATGTGGATTTCATTGAATTATGCATGGAATATGATTGTTTAAGCCGAAATGAGAGAAAGGTTGTGTTTTGTCGATTTTGTAGGTAAAACGATGGAATTTGGAGCAAAACACATACCACAAGTGATCGGACCGGAAAGAGGAGTGCACCATTCGATCCGGCTCAAAAAATGGAGCGGAATAACTAAAGGAATCGAGTCAATCCGACACCCGAGGCGAATGTTATGCATGAAACGAGAAGGGGAGGAGGCAACTCGGCCGAGTGAGTCAACTCGGCCGAATCTGAAACTTTTGGGTTTACTGCGCACTCGGCCGAGCGACTCAACTCGGCCGAATCTGAAACTTTGGACATCACTGCGCACTCGGCCGAGTGAGCCAACTCGGCCGAGTCAAGTTGAATGCCGTAGCTCCTGGAATTGAGCATCACTCGGCCGAGTGAGCCAACTCGGCCGAATCTGCGAGTTTTAATTTTACTGCGCACTCGGCCGAGTAACCCTAACTCGGCCGAGTCTCGGCTAGACAAAATCGTGGCATGCTTTATAAGTGCTCCACTCGGCCGAGTGACCCCAACTCGGCCGAGTCACCCCAATTTCGGTGCCAAACTTGTATTTTCTCCATTTTGAGGGATCAACTTGCAATTATGCCATCCAAACCCTACCCAAACACTATATAAACCCTCTTTCTTGAAATTCAAGCCATTCACCCCCAATTCCTCAATTCCTACACATACTTTCACATACTCCAAGGTGATTTGGCCATTTCTCTCTCAATTCTCCATCAATTCAAGGAAGGAAGGATGCAATAGCTTGCAAATTTCATTCCACATCACAATCTAGACTAAGCTTCCTTGTTCTCTTTCTTTTTATTTAGTTTTTACATTTGGATTTTGTAATTTCATCATGTGGTTGATTGGCTAAGAACACTTTTGGTTCTAGAGCATTGTACATACTTTTGATGATATCTATGAATTAATGTTTGCTTAATTGGTGTTTGTGTGGCTTAATTCTATTTGAATGCTTGGTTTATATTGCAAAATATGTCATTATGTGTACAATGGTGATGTGTTGATCATAGTTAATTGAATTAGGTTGAGAAATCTAGTTTGGTTGATTGATTGCAAGCATTTGACCTAATTTTATTGTGAGATTGAAAGATGATCAATGATTAGGAAGATGTGTAATGATCTTAGGAGCTTGATTGGGTCTTATTGTGCAATTTAGGTAGAGATACTAAGTTGTGTAGTATTTCCTTTGAATTACTTGGATCGAAAGGACTTTTAATTCATTATGTTGTGATCAATCTTATAGACAAAGCATGAACACCACTTGAGTAGATAGTTAATCATAGATGGATTCACTAGTATTGCATGTGCTTTAGGACCTACCTTCTCTTAATTGAGTTTTCACCCGTTTTACTCTCGTTTTTGTGATACGCATGGTATTTGATCGATTTCTTATTTACTCATTCGTTGTCTATTTGTGACTTATTGTTAGGCAATCTTAGGGGTAATTCAACATTCAATCTATTCGATCACGTCTACTTAGAACTCAATTAACAAACTACCCTTTTACGCTAGACCTCCATGTGGGATCGACCTCGTGCTTATCACGCTACGATAGACACCGTACACTTGCGGTTGTTTATTTTAGTGTTGTATAACACGTGAATCAAGTTTATGGCGCCGTTGCCGGGGAGGTTTTATAGCTCTAGAGTGTAGGTTAATAGAGTTTTAGTTTAGACATTTTACTTGCTTTCCTTATTTCTCAAAAATCCAAAAATATTTGTGTTTGTTTTACTTAATTGGGAGAAATGCCACTTCATGGTGAAGGAAGGGATTGTGCTTGGGCACAAGGTTTCGGCTAAGGGGCTTGAGGTTGATAGAGCAAAGATTGTGGCAATTGAGAAGTTACCTCCACCAACCAATGAGAAAACGGTTAGGAGTTTTCTTGGGCATGCCGGTTTTTATAGAAGATTCATCAAGGACTTTTCAAAGATAGCCAAGCCCATGTGTGCATTGTTGGAGAAGGGTGCCACCTTCATCTTTAGTGAAGAGTGTGTGAAGTCATTTGAGATCTTGAAAGAGGTCTTGATCAAAGCTCCCGTGTTGGTGATACCCGATTGGAGTCAACCATTTGAGATCATGTGTGATGCTAGTGATTATGCTATTGGAGTAGCTTTGGGCCAAAAGAGAGACAAGCTCTTTCGTGTGATTTACTATGCAAGCAAAACCTTGAATCCGGCTCAAAGGAATTACACCACAACGGAGAAGGAGATGCTAGCCGTGATCTATAGCTTTGACAAGTTTAGAGCATACTTGGTGGGAGCTAAGACCATAGTGTACACGGATCACACGGCTCTCAAATACTTGATTGAGAAGAAAGAGGCTAAACCAAGGTTGATACGATGGGTGCTCCTTTTGCAAGAGTTTGATGTGGAGATAAGGGATAGAAAAGGGTGTGAGAACGTGGTGGCGGATCATCTCTCAAGACTTGAGAATGTGGAGGAAAAAGACATCCAAGTCCCTATCAAGGAGTGGTTTCCCGATGAGCAAATCCTTGCCATCAAAGAAACATGTCCATGGTTCGCCGACTTTGTGAACTACATAGCCACTGTTGGGATATGAATCCTATAAACAATGTTCTAATTGATGATTATATGTTTTGATGGCCAAAAGAAACTTTGAGTTAATGATATATGTGATTATGTGTTATTCTAACTGAGTTATATGGATTAAGTTTAATGATCTTAATGTGATATGAAGTTTTTAGTTTACTGATCTTAGTATTTTACTAATCTGATATATGAACTGTTTAAGAACTAAGCTGATGGAAGTATTGTATAGACAACTTATAGTATAGAACTTAGAAGTACTCATCTGTATGTAGTTTAGTTGATGTATAGATAGGTTTTATATATGTAAAGTTGTATTCTATTGTATTCAACATTGTAATAGTTAGAACAGTAGATTAGATTGAAGAAAGAAGACTAAGAGATATCAGAAGACTACTTCAGAATATGAAGAAATTCAGAGAAGTATTTCTGAAGGAAGCTGAACAGTTTTGAAGAACTGTGCTGACTGACCAAGAGCAGTAAGACTAAGAAGAGTAGTTTACTGTGCTGAGTTGGTTTATTTGAAGAATAAGTTTGGATGACTTATTTGAAGCGTAACTGAAGATTTAGTTGAAGATATGCTGACTTGGAAAGATAAGATAAGTTGGTTACAAAAAGAAGGAAGTTACAACAAGAAACGGTTATGAGTTAGTTGAGAGTTAGTTCACAAACTGCTAACTGTCATACTAGATCTTATAAATACCGTGTGATCTTCTACTTGAAAGGACTACTGATACTACTGCTACTCAAAGTATTCAAGAGCAATCAAGAAGTATTCAAGTATTCAAGCACTCACAGAGTCAAGAAGATCGTACTGAAGAGAAGCCACAGATCTGATTTGAAGAATCAAAGGCTACTGCAAAGAGAAGTTTTACTTTTCGTTTTAAGTTTGTATTGTGTAAACAAGTTTGCTAGTATCTTGTGAAATTACTAGTAGATCGAAGATATACCTGGTGGTATAGTCGACAAGATCAAAGTCTTAATCTTGGGACTTTAAGCTACAAGTACTCAAGTGGAAAAGAGTAATAAAACATCGCAACTGGAGTTGTGAGAGTGGATGTAGACATTTGTCGAACCACTATAAATCTTGTGTTCTTTACTTTCTGTTTGATTATCTGTTTTATATTTGTTGAACAAGAACAGTAAGTTTTCTAAAGG
The DNA here is from genome assembly GCA_963675135.1 of Galeopsis tetrahit. Lineage (NCBI taxonomy): Eukaryota > Viridiplantae > Streptophyta > Magnoliopsida > Lamiales > Lamiaceae > Galeopsis > Galeopsis tetrahit. The sequence goes on from OY776133.1 coordinate 12,562,506, forward strand.
AAAGATTTAAAGAAAAGTTGAGTATAAACAAGAACTGTTAGTACTGGTCTGATTCTAAGAACAGTATTGTACAGATCACTATTCCGCACTTAAACTCTGATATTTTGAAAGATTTTTAAAAGTCTATTCACCCCTCCCCTCTAGACTTTTACTAGCTTAATCAATCTAAACTCAACTTGGGACCAACAAGTGGTATCAGAGCAGTAGTTCTTTGGACTGCTGTTTCTTGATAACCTTGTAGACTTTGGGGAAAGTCTAATTGTTACTCATTACTGATACTTTTTTCTTGATCTTACTTGTCTTTCTTGACCTATCTGTCATATTATTGATCTTAACTGTCTGTTCTATCATGGAAGAAACTAACATCAATAAACTTCCAAAGTTCAAGGTTGCAGATTACGATTACTGGAAACTGAGGATGGAGGCCATCTTTAGTTCAACCCATGATCTAATGATGTCTGTGATCAAAGAAGGGCCAATCACTACCATGATACCCAACACTGCAACTCTGGAGCCTTCCAAAGCCATTGGTGTTCTCGTGCCAAAACCCAGGTTAGATTTAACTACTGAGGAAATGAGGCAGAACAACTTAGACAACTTGGCTAAGAATTACATTTTGCGTACCCTTCCCAATGAGTATCTTGGGAAAGTTGTTAAATGTAAATCAGCCAAAGAGATGTGGGACAAGTTAGCTATCATTTGTGAGGGTACTACTCTTATAAAAGAAAGCAAACTATCCACTGCTGTCCAGCGGTTCGAATCATTCAAAATCAAGTCTGGTGAAACAATAGACCAGCTCGATACTCGCTTTACTAAAATCATGAATGACTTGGATGTTTTAGGAAAGACTTACACCAATAGGGAGATCAATCTGCGTATTCTTAAGGCATTAGATGAAAGATGGAAAATGGTCAAAATGATCATTAAAACCACACAGGATATAGATACCTGGTCTGCTGAAACCACTTTCCAAACCCTTAAGGCGCATGAGTTTGAATTGGATGAAGAAAATCCAATAGTAAGCAGTGATAGGAAGAAGGAAATCTCCAAGAGTATTGCATTTAAGGCATCTACCTCTAAGAAGTCTAGATCATCTATGTCTAAGTCCTCAAGCATAAAAGATGAACTAGAGAGTACTGATCTTGCTCTTAAGGATCAGTTGAACTTAATGATTAAGTGGTTTGATAAACTCAACAAGAGGTATGGTAGATATAAGAGATTTTATAAGAACTCTCAGGGCTCTAGTAACAGGGACTCTTCTAGGACCAGAAGGGACCACAAATCTTCTGAAAAGAGAGATGAGGTTCCCAATGAGAAAAGAAGAGATAGGAACTCTGCTGATAGGAAGGATAGGAACTTTGCTGATAGAAAGGACAGGAACCGATATCATTCTCCTTCTAAACGTTCTACTAATGAACCTCTATGTTATAACTGTGAAAAGCCAGGTCATTACATCTATGAATGTCCTGATCTGAGTGCTGAAGACAGAAGAGAAAGGAAAGCAAGGAGAGATCGCAAATATGCTAAGGGTAAGAGGGCAATGGTGGCCTACAATGAATCTGATACGGATTCAGATGAGTTGCCATCGTCTTCTTCTGATTACTCTTCTAGCAGTGAGAAAGAAGTCTTCATTGCAGATGATGGACTGGTTATGATGGCTAAAATAGATCAAGAGGTATCTTCTGCCACATCTTTTCAATCTTGTGATGAATCTGATTCTGATTCTGATTTATGTGACACTGCTGATAGTAGTGTAGGGAGTAGTCTTCACCATTCCAATGGAATGAATGAAGAAGACCTCCTACCAGCTAATAAAGCATTCATGGAAATCAGTGATGAGAACATATCTTTAAGGCAAGAAATCGTTAGTCTTCGAGAGGCTCAATTGAAAGTGGATCCTAATATAACTATTCTAAATGCAAGACTATCAGAAGAGTTGTCTCAACTCAAAGAAAAGTATGCATCTATGGACAAGTTATATCAGGGTATGCTTCATACACAAGCTAAAGAGACAAATGAGTTTAATGACTTAAAGATTAAATGTGAAAAACTTGAAGAGCGCAATAGATTCTTAGAATCTGAAGTACTGAGCTTGGATCTGAAGCTATCTGATATGATTAACTCTTCTAAGATTAATCAGACACTATCAGACAGATACAGAGCTCCTTATGATAAGAGTGGAATAGGTACTGATCTGCCTAGTCCTTCTACTTCAGGCATTAAGAACACTACTGGAGCTAGTTCAAGTTCTTTGCAACTAGATAAAGGAAAAGAACCTATGACTTATGATAATGATCCAAAACCTAAAGTACAGTCTAAATACATTCCTCCTAATGCCAAGAATGGTAAACAGAAGAATGGATCTAGACCAGTACAGTCTAGACCATACCAGAAGAGTACTACTCCTCTGACCAGAGCAGAAATGTCCTGGAATCAGAAGAGGCAGACTCAGAACAGTAGGTCAAGACAAGCACAGGCAAGTTGGAATCAGCCTAGACCTCCCTTTATAAGGCAGTCTCAGCTGTACTCAACTAAACCTAGGAAATTTGTGCCTCATTATCATAACAAACCTGTTCTTTATCCTCCACCTTTATCTTATGATATCATTGGAGAGGAAAGACCAAAACGCATCTACAAGCCGTATGGTCCACAGGCTTTTAAGCCCTATGCAAACTATTACAGACATACTGATCTTCCTGAAAAAGGGATAGAACCAAGGAAAGGCTATCTCAGAAAAATAGATCCTAAGTCTGCTGATAATTTGGATAAGGTCAACAAAGTACTGTTCTGTGATAAGCATGGTAGAAAACTTAAGAGGTCTCAATTGTTCAAAACTTCTATGTTTATTTGGATACCTCTTACTACTAACCCCCAAGGACCCCAGTAAAGAAAAGGGTACCTAAATTATTAAAGATCACTTCTTGCAGGGTCGACTGGATCTGTACAAGAAAGGTGGTTCAGTTTGAGAAACTTGGTACATAGACAGTGGGTGTTCTCACCACATGACTGGTACCAAGACTCTTCTTTCTGACTATCATGAGAAAGAAGGACCAAAGGTGATCTTTGGAGATAGTTCCATGGAAATCACAAAAGGATTTGGATACATCAAAAATGGAGATGTAGAGATTCAAGATGTCTCATATGTCGAAGGTCTGAAATATAATTTGTTATCTGTCTCTCAATTTTGTGACAGGGGCTATAAGGTCTACTTCAAAAGCACCAAATGTGAAATCTGGGATAAAAGAACACATACAATTCTACTAGTTGGAGTTAGACAGGGCAGTGTCTACATTGTAAATTGGAATAGTTGCCCTAGGGATGCTTGCCTTCTTTCTAAGAGTCCTAAAGAAATCAGCTGGCTATGGCACAGACGCTTATGCCATCTGAACTTTAAGATTATTAACAAGATTGCAAGAAACTACCTTGTTGAAGGTATCCCTAATGAAATCTATTTCAAATCACAAGTATGTGATGCTTGCCAAAAAGCTAGGACACCCCAATAAAATAGTGTAGCTTAGAGAAGAAATAGAACACTAAAGGAAGCATGCAGAACAATGCTTGCAGAGTACAACACACCACAGAAGTTCTGGGCTGAGGCAATCAACATTGCCTGTCACACTCAGAACAGATGTGCATTCAATAAGGTACATGGTAAAACACCATATGAGGTATGGAAAGGTAGAAAACCTAGAATTTCATATTTTCATATCTTTGGATGTAAGTGTTTTATTCATAACAATGGAAAGAGCAAATTAAATGCTTTTGATGCCAAAGCTGATCAGGGAATATTCTTAGGATATTCTTCCACTAGCAAGGCATTCAGAGTGTTTAATTACTCTACTCTATGTGTAGAAGAAACACCCCATTTTGTCTTTGATGAAGTTGTACAGGACTCTGCTGATCATCAGATCAGTAAGAAAATTGATGATCTGACCATTCAAACTGATAAAGACAATGAAGAGACTGAAGTCTATGAATCTGTACAAGCTTACAACCCATTTCTGAATGTTCTAAACAAAGATGATGATGTAGAAAAGGTAAAAGACAAAGGTAAGTCCTCTAGACCAATTGACATGCCTGAATTGGTTGACTGTTCTCCTGTGAGTAAACCTGTTGAAAATGATAATATTGATATTGATGATTCTGATATACATGATGTAGATGATGAAAGTATTCCTGTTAAAACTAGAAAAACATGGAAATCTGCTCATTCTACTGATCTGATTATTGGTGAATCCAATAAAGGTGTTAAGACCAGAAGGCAACTGTTTGATTCTAAGCCTAAACCTAGTAATTCTCTATTTTGTTGGTGTTGCTTCTTATCTTCTATTGAGCCTGCTAATGTAAAAGAAGCTTTATCTGACAGTAACTGGATTATTGCTATGCAAGAAGAATTGAATCAGTTCACTCGAAATGATGTATGGGAACTTGTAGAGAGACCTACTGATCACAATGTGGTAGGTACAAAGTGGATTTTCAAAAATAAGAAAGATGAAAATGATCTTGTTGTGAGAAACAAAGCCAGATTAGTGGCTCAGGGCTACTCTTAAGCAGAGGGTATTGATTATGATGAAACATTTGCCCCTGTAGCCAGATTAGAAGCTATAAGATTGTTTCTTGCTTATGCTGCTTATATGAAATTCACTGTGTATCAAATGGATGTGAAAAGTGCATTTTTAAATGGTATACTTGTTGAAGAAGTTTATGTAGAACAACCTCCTGGATTTGAGGTAAATGGTAATCAAGTATACAGGTTGAAGAAAGCACTATATGGTCTGAAGCAAGCCCCAAGAGCCTGGTATGACACTCTATCACTGTTCTTAGTTGAAAATGGATTTACTAAGGGCAAAGTGGATCGAACTTTGTTCAGAAGACAAGAAGGTACAGACATTTTATTAGTCCAAATTTATGTTGATGATATAATATTTGGATCCCCTAACAAGAGCATGAGTGAAAGCTTTTCAAAACTCATGCAAAGTAAGTTTGAAATGTCAATGATGGGGGAAATGACTTATTTTCTTGGTCTTCAAGTAAAACAATCATCTGAAGGAATCTTTATCAATCAAGCAAAATATACAAGAAATTTGTTAGATAAATTTGGTATCAAGACCTGTAAAACAGTTGGAGTACCAATGCTGCCAACATACAGAATGGATCCAGATGATCAAGGTAAGTGTGCTGATCAATCCTATTATCGAGCTTTAATTGGTTCTTTACTCTATTTGACTGCTAGTAGGCCAGACATTGCATTTGCAGTAGGTGTATGTGCTAGATTTCAGGCCAATCCCAAAGAAAGTCATTTGGAAACTGCTAAAAGGATATTGAAATATCTAAAGGGTACCATTAATCGAGGTTTGTGGTATTCTGCAGATGATGATTTATCCCTAAGTGGTTATTCAGATTCTGACTTTGGTGGTTGCAGGATAGATAGAAAATTAACTTCTGGTTCATGCCAATTTTTAGGTTCTAAGCTCATATCATGGTTTTCAAAGAAACAAACAAGTGTGGCAACATCTACTACTGAAGCAGAATATATGGCTGCAGGAAGTTGTTGTAGTCAGCTTCTTTGGCTAATGCAACAACTTAGAGACTACAACATTGTGGAATCTAATGTACCTATATTCTGTGACAGCAATAGTGCAATTGCCATCACTCAAAATCCCGTTTTACATACTAGATGCAAGCATGTAGATGTTAGGCATCACTTTATTAGGGATCATGTTGAAAAGAAAAACATTAGGATGGAAAAGATTCATACTGATATTCAGAGAGCTGACATTTTCACAAAACCTTTGGCTGAAACTAGTTTTGGAGAACTTTGCATAAGTTTAGGATTGATAGACATGGATCCTGCATGTATATAGAACTATATACTAACATTTCAGGTACTGAGCTGATACCAAGGACAGTACTCCAAGAAGGGTAATTCTGAAGAACAAACCATGTCAAGACCTCTACACTCATCACAATCAGGTAAAAAGGTTACTAAGGTGCCTAAATCCCGATGAGGAAGCTGGTAAAGCTGAGGGAATTGAGAATATACATTTAAGGGGGAATCTATGATTTCTGAAAAATCCTGTATGTTGACTCAAAGCACAAGCCACCTTAGAACAAACCTTATAAAGACCTATTCTTAATTATTCTTTACTAATCTGTACTGTATTTCACCACCTATGCTTGAACTAACACTTTTACCAAGGTGAAACAGGCACAGAAGAGGAGTTCTCCACTGGAGGGGGAACTGATCTGATCTGATTACAGATATAATCTGTCTACAAATCTGATCTGATTACAGCATTTAACTGTCTACAGACATGTTCTGATTATTGAATTGATTTGTCTACAGGACTGTTCTGACTACAAATTTAATTTGTCTACAGAACTATTCTAACTACAATATCATTCTTTCTACAGAACTGATCTGATTACTAATTAAATCTGTCTACAGAACTTATTTGATTACAGGGAAATCTGTCTACAGAGTAGCTACAATACTGATCTGAGCAAGTACTGTGCTGGTATAAAAGAGGTGAAAATCAGAAGAGTTTGGGAACTAATCTGAGGATTACTGAGCTGTCCCAACTACTGATCTGATCTTCAAGAGAGTACTCAGATGATCAATGTACTCAGCTGAACCCAGATAAGTAATTTTCAATAAAGTTTAAGTAAGAAATTGAAGTAAAGTGTGTAATAAAACAACTGTGCTGATACACATCAGAACGGTATCACTGCCTTAGAATACTTCTAAGTCAAGATATGTTCAAAATTAGCTTAACTATAGAGAAGATTAATACACTCCTCTATTTTTGACCTAATTTTAAAGGTGTATTTATCAACACAAGTTGGCTCCAAATTGGAAATGATTCTTATGAATCTGGAACGTTTTCTTAAATATTACACTCAATCCAAACCACACAACGTAAAAATCTAAATCAATCCAAGCCCTAGATTTGCTCTGGTTTAGATTACCACGATCTCATTTACTTCATCTTCTTCATTACTTGAAACTTTTCTTGCAAATTCTCTAAGCTTTCAATTTTACGACACTCCTTATTTTCTCTTCTACTCTTCTACGTTTTTGTTCTTATGGCGATTATTGATATTCTTAACGAAGAAAACGAAGTTGTAGGAACTTTTGATCCAGCCAGATGGACTCGAGAAAAAGGAATTTTCGTTGAAAATTCAGTCTACTTCACCAGACGATAAAAAGCAAAGAATCAAGCTATTCTCACCATGTGTGAAGAATGCGGGCTACGGAAGTATCTGGAATCATTTCCCATGAAGGTTTACGAACCTGAGGCGATGGAATTCCTTCTACAGGTACAAGGTGATACGAACAGCATTCAATCGATGATTTCTGGTCATAGGGTTGTCATCTCCAGAGAAACCCTTGGAATTGCTTTCAATTTGCCAGGCGGGCCGATAGACATTCTGAGCTATATGGCAGGGCAAGAAAAGGCTCGTGTGGGCAGATGGTTGAATGTTGAACCAGCTACTCTCAACAATTTGAAAAAGGAGATTCTTCCAGAAGGTCTTCAATTATTGATGGATATTGCTGGAAAATGCTTATTAGGGCAACACTACAGTCAAGATGCTCTCACCAATCTCAAAATTCGAGTTATGGCGGCAATCACTGACCGTGTTGATGGTGATTGGCAAGGTTTTCTGCTTGGCAGAATATTGGCTGAACGAGAAAAAGTGTTGTTTGATGAGGATACTAGAGAGTTTTCCATTAAATCCTGGATGGGTTTTGGAAGTAAATTGAGCATCTTATTGCCTCAATTGGCTGAGAAGAAAATGGATTGGAGTCCTCCGAAGAAATTTCATCAGAACAAGTATCTGTTCAAGAAAGAGTCTATCAAATTTGAACAAGATCCGAGGAATCGTCCTCAACCTCAAGAATCTGGTGGTTCTATGTTCCGTTCTGACAATGATGAGCCGGAGCAAAGAACAAAGGCTAGGCATGATCCTCACCGTGCTGGATTAAGGAGAGGAAGATCAGCAAGGGCTGTTCCTGAGAAATCAGAAGAATCCGTTGCTAGAAGGAAGGAGACTTCTGTGGAACAAGAGGTAAGTTCTTCGAGCCTCATTCTTTCGCATAAGAGAACTAAAGTTTCTGGTGCTCTTAGACCCAGAAGAGTCCTCAAGAACACTACCCCTACTCCCTCAACCTCTCATTCTATCCATGCTCAAACCCCTGGAGCCGAGCTTTCTTGTTCTGAGGAGTCAGTTCACTACTCTCCTATTCGACAGAACACTTCTCCCTCACCCACTCAGAATTTTTCTTCTCGTCCCACTCCCCAATCTAGTCCTCACTACAATCCTACTCCACATCTCTCTCCTGAACCTGAACCAGTTTATGATCACTCTACTGAGCATGAACATATACCTTCTTCTGAACCTATTGAGATTACCTCTTCCCCAGAACCTGAGTTTATTCAACCAGAATCAGTGTTTTTGATGGATTATCCTGTTTGTGATACGGAAGAAAGGATTCGATTTAAGTTGAGAAATGCTCTTCTCAAACACTTTCATGGTTTAGATGACAGCACTAGATCCTTTGAGCAACTTCTAAGGATAGGTACTTGGGTCTATCTTAGAGGTATAGGTCTAGATAAGCTGATGATTGTTGCTGAAGGTATGGGCGGTTTATCTGTGTTCCATGACTGGGAACAAGAATAGAGAGAAGCTGCAGATGTTAATTCTTTTACAGAATTGTTTACTTTGGAATCTGTTATTCAGTTGATTGAAAGAATAACTGGTTGCAAGTATTCGATGGTTAAACCTACTGATGTAGATGTTGATACTGATGTCAACATGGAAGCTGATGATGCTAATGTTAGGAATTCTGATAATCATGCTGATTATGAAACTGATATGGAAGCTGATTATGAAGCTGATACCAATGCAACTGAGACATTTGAGAACACAGTTGTACTTGAAGAAACTGAGGTTTTAGAGGAACAAGTCTTGGGTGCTGATGAGCTGGAAAGCACACCAATCAATACTGCTGAAGATGATGTTCTTGATGCTGTTCAAAAGACAGTAAGAACTGTTCCTACTGAATCAACTCTTGAAAACTCTAGCTTTGAACTGTTGAAAAAGCATAATGAAGAGCTACAAAGCAAGCTAGATGCTACTTTGCTGAAATCACAATGTCTAAGATCTATGATCTGCATAGGTTGCAAGAGAAGAAACTTTCTACTGCTACTTCTTATGACAAGATTATGGAATTCACAATGTCTAAGATCTATGATCTGCATAGGTTGCAAGAGAAGAAACTTTCTACTGAGCTGCAAAAGAAAGTTGAGCTACTTTTGACACCCTTGAAGGATTGGCAGGATGAAGCCAAAAAGGGGGAAGTTAAAGTAATGCAAGTGATGGAGCAGACTCAAACTCAGCAAGCTCAATTGGTTGTGAGTCAAGATGAGCTGAAAGCTATTGTTGGGATATGAATCCTAGTACAAGTCCTAAATGATGAAAAGATAAGATGAAGTTTTGATAAGCCAAAAGTAGTTTGAATATTTTCTAAGTGTTGACTGATCTAGTCTAGTTGAGTTAAGTCATCTTGAACAAGACCAGTAGAGTTCACATGGAAAAATAAAGTACTTATAAATTCGTATATTGTTTATACTTCATATATGCTATTTGTATTTGTTAGATTGTTATTGAGCTATGATAAATGTTGTATAGAGCTCATGATTTTGAATGTAATAGATAGATTAATTGTAGTTTATAAGTTGACTAAGCTTGTATTATAAAAGCTTAAAGTAATGTAACAAGTCTTGTTAGGATTAGTATAGTCATCTATTGAAGATTGCACGAGAAGACCAGACAAGAAGACTTGAAGTCTACTACTCAAGACAGATGGACTACAAGACGAAGACTAGTGCATCTACTAGACTACTCAAGACAAGGTCAACTTGAAGTTAGTTACAAATACGCGTGAAAAGATAAAGATGAAGAAGTTAGTTATGGAATAACTAATTCGTAGCAGAAACGCGTGGATGGATAAGAAGATTCAGTTGAAGGTAGTTATCAAGAAAAGTTGGTTACAACTAACTAAGTTCTTGAAGATTGAAGTCTATAAATACTTCAAGGTGGTTATCAATTTAAGACTACTGACTACGGATTAACTACTGTTACTACAACTACGCATACTGATACATACTGAAGATTACTCTCAGAGTTCATTGAAGTTCAGAAGAATAGTCAGAAGTGAAGTGAAGAATCAGAAGACTACAACTGAATAAGTTTTTAGTTTTTGTTGTTTTATCAAGGTGCTAGATACTTGTTAAATTTCTAGTTAGATCATAGATATATCTGGTGGTATATTCTTTTGAAGATCTAAGTCTTCTTCTTGGGACTTAAAAGACAGGAACATACACTTTGTACTCGATTGGAAGAGTTTAGTGGAAACATCACAACTGGGTTTGTGAGAGTGGACGTAGACAAGTTGTCGAACCACTATAAATCTTTGTGTGTTGTTTACTTTACTGTTTGATTGATTGCTTAATTGTTTACATACATAACTGAACTAAACAAGTTGAGTATAGAACAGAGTTCTCGAATTAAGAAGTTGAGTATAAACTTAAATTGGGCTCATTGTTAATTTCGTATTCCGCATATTGTATTCTGATATTTCGATAGATTTTTGAAAAGTCTATTCACCCCCCTCTAGACATTTTCACTAGCTTACTCGTTATTAACTCAACTTTGGGGACCTACAAGTGGTATCAGAGCAGTAGTTTACGAACTGCTGTTTCTTGATAACCGACTTAAGACTTAGGGTGAAGTCTTGGTCCTTGATTGTATTTGCTTACGTGTTCTTGATCAATACTCCTGTTATATCTGCTTCGTGCTCCCTGTTCTTGACTTATCTGTTTTTCTTGATCATAACTCCACTTAGCACTTATTTCTTGAAATCATGTCTCTTGAAATCAGCGCTAACAAGTTACCCAAGTTCCAGGTTCAAGACTACGACTACTGGAAGTTGCGAATGGAGGCTATCTTCAGCTCCACGCACGATCTAATGATCTCTGTTGTGACTGATGGACCGATCGTCACAATGATTCCAAATACTGCTGTTCTTGACCCAAGAAAACCAATTGGCACTCTCGTCAAGAAACCCAGGTCAGATCTAACCTCAGAAGAAATGCGCCAAAATAATTTGGATAGTTTGGCAAAGAATTACATTTTACACACCCTTCCTAACGAGTATCTAGGAAAAGTGTTAAAATGTAAGACTGCCAAAGAGATGTGGGACAGACTAGCTATCCTTTGTGAAGGGACCTCCCTAATCAAAGAGAGCAAACTCTCCACAGCTGTCCAAAGATTTGAATCATTTCGGATGAAAGCTGGTGAAACTATCGACCAGCTGGATACTCGTTTTACTAAGATCATGAATGATTTGGAAGTACTTGGTAAAACTTATACTCCTCGTGAGATCAATCTTAGGATTATTAAGAGCTTAGATTCTCGATGGAAAATGGTAAAGATGATAGTTAAGAATACCCAAGATATAGATGCTTGGAGTGCAGAGACCATGTTTCAAACTTTGAAGGCTCATGAGTTTGATTTAGATGAAGATGAATCACTAGCCAGTAGTGATAGAGAACATGCTGTATCTAAGAACGTTGCCTTTAAGTCTAGCTCTTCTAAGTCTTCTAAGGTAGACAGGTCTAAGTCTAAGACTAAGTCTGCTTCTGTGAAAGATGAGTTGGATACTGATCTTAGTCTGAAGGATCAGGTGAACCTTATGGTTAGAAAGTTTGATAGGCTGAATAAACGTTTCGGTAGATATAAGAAGTTCTATAAGGATCATAGAGCATCTGCGTCTAAGAACTCGTCTGAGACCAGACGAGACCGAAACTCGTCCGAAAGGAGAGACGAAGTCTCGAAAAGTAACAGACGAGATAGAGAGTCTGACGATAGGAAGATTCAACGTTCTGATAGACGTGATAAACGTAGGGACAAATCTCCTATTAAAAAGGCTACTAATGATCTCTTGTGCTATAATTGTGAAAAGCCAGGTCATTACATATATGAATGTCCAGACCTGAGCACTGACGATCGAGAAGAACGTAAAGCTCGAAGGGAAAGAAGATACAACCGTGGCAAGAAGGCAATGATGGCCAATGATGACTCTGATTCGGATTCAGACGAGTTGCCATCATCCGTATCTAGTCACTCAACTGATCAAGATCACGACGAAGCTTTTATAGTAGATGATGGCCTATGCTGCATGGCTAAAATCGATCAAGAGGTATCATCTGCTACATCTTTTCAATCTTGTGATGATTCAGAAACTGATGAAAGTGACACTGCTAGTAGTGAGGTAGGAAGTAGTCTTCAACACTCGACTAGTGCAGTCGAAGATGACCTTCTACTTGCTAACCAAGCTTTCATTGAAGTCAGTGATGAAAACATCGCCTTAAAACAAGAAATCATTGATCTTAAGGAAGCTCAGTCTAAAGTAGATCCTAATATAACAGTCCTAAATGAACGCTTGACTGAAGAGTTGAGACAACTCAAAGAAAAGTGTGCATTGACAGACAGGTTATATCAAGACCTACTTAAGACACATGCAACTGAGAAAAATGAATTCAATGTTTTAAAGAACAAGTGCAACAGACTTGAAGAACGTAATAAGTTCTTAGAGACCGAGGTTGTCACACTTGATCTCAAACTTACTGACCTGGTTAATTCTTCAAAGATTAACCTCTAACTGTCAGATAGGTATAGAGATCCAGCTGACAAGACTGGTATAGGTGCTGAGTCATCTAGCTCGTCTACTCGAGTCATTAAGAACCCTACTACTATTAAATCAAGACTTTTGCCAAATGATAAAGGAAAAGGACCAATGTTATACGATATTGGAACTCCCTCTAAAGGTGCTGTATCGAAACAAGCTCAAGTTAACATTCCAATTACCAAGGGAGGTAAAAAGAATGCTAACAACAAGCTTGTTCCATCTAGAACTAATCTTCAAAGGACCACGAATCGTGGACGACCCAACCAGGTCAGATATGAGGACTGGTATCCTAAGGAGACGAGTACTAGACAGGTACAGACTAGACGACAAGAGCCTAGACCTCCTTTCATAAGGCAGTCTCAGCTCTACTCGTCTAGACCTAGACAGGTAGCTCCAAAATATCGTACACAAACTGTCCTATATCCTCCACCTCTATCATACGATATTATTAGTGAGGAAAGACCCAAACGCGTCTATAAACCGTATGGACCCAATGCTTACAAGCCCTACTCTGACCGTATGAACTCCCTCTAAATTATTGAATATCATCTATTGCAGGGTCGACTTGACTTGTATAAGAAGGGTGGCTCAGTAGGAGAAACCTGGTACATAGACAGTGGTTGTTCGCACCACATGACTGGTACCAAGGCTCTCTTGTCAAGCTACCATGAGCAAGAAGGACCAAAAGTGATATTTGGTGATAGTTCCACTGCTGTCACTAAAGGATTTGGTTACATCCGGAATGGAGACGTCGAAATTCAAGATGTCTCATATGTTGAAGGTTTGAAATACAATTTACTCTCTGTTTCACAATTTTGTGATCGTGGTTACAAAGTGCAGTTCAAGAGCCGCAAATGCGAAATCATTGACAAAAGGACGCACACAGTTCTACTAGTCGGCGTAAGATAAGGAAGTGTGTACATAGTGAACTGGAACAGTTGTCCGAGGGACACCTGTCTACTTACTAAGAATCCTAAAGAGCTTGGGTGGCTCTGGCACAGACGCCTTTGTCATCTAAACTTTAAGGTTCTTAATAAGATAGCCAGAGATTACCTTGTTGAAGGTATTCCCAATGAAGTTTACTACAAGTCACATGTATGCACGGCCTGTCAACAGGGTAAACAGGTTAAAGGTTCTTTTAAGTCAATTCATACTCTCTCAACTATTAGAGTCCTAGAACTCCTACATATGGATCTTCATGGTCCAATAACTCCTCCAACCTTGAATGGTAGAAGGTACACACTTGTTGTTGTAGACGACTATTCTAAGTTCACTTGGGTAGTCTTTCTACACAAGAAGAGTGATACACAAACACTTCTGCCTGAATTGTTGAAGAAGTTACAGGTTGAGAAGAACCAGTCCATTGTCAAGATTCGAAGTGACAAAGGAACTGAGTTCATTAATTGCTATATCAAAGAATTTTGTACTAAACGTGGTATCCAGCACCTTACTAGTGCAGCTAGGACACCACAACAGAACGGTGTAGCAGAAAGGAGGAATCGAACCCTTAAAGAAGCCTGTAGGACCATGTTAGCTGAGTTCAACACTCCTCAAAAGTTTTGGGCTGAAGCTATCAACACTGCATGCCACTCACAAAACAGAAGCGCGATCAATAAAGCTCTAGGCAAGACACCTTATGAGGTTTGGAAAGGTAGAAAACCCAGAGTTTCATATTTCCATATATTTGGTTGTAAGTGTTTCATTCACAACAATGGAAAGAGCAAGTTGAATGCTTTCGATGCTAAAGCAGACGAGGGGATATTTTTAGGATACTCCTCGACTAGCAAAGCATTTAGGGTATTCAACTACTCAACTCTTTGTGTGGAAGAAACACCACATGTGGTTTTCGATGAATCTCAACAGGACTCGTCTGCCGACAAGATCAGTAAGAAGGTAACTGATCTATCAATCGAATCTGACAAAGATTCAGAGATATATGAATCCGTTCAAGCCTACAACCCATTCCTAAAAGCTCTCGACTCTGATGACAAGGAGAAGGTAAGTGCTCAAGGTAAGTCTTCTAGACCAGTAGACATGCCTGCTCTAGTTGACTCTACTACTCCTGGTAAATCTGTTGATGATACAAATGATGTTGACATGCATGATGCTGTACATGATATAGAAGATAATAGTATTCCTGTTAAAAATAGGAAAACATGGAAATCTGCGCATGATACTGAAAATATCATTGGTGACTCTACTATTGGTGTGAAGACTAGACGACAACTCTTTGAGTCGCAAGAACAGCCGAGTCCAACTATGTTTTGCTGGTGTTGTTTCCTCTCATCTATTGAGCCTACCACTGTTAAAGAGGCATTGGCTGATAGTAATTGGATCATCGCTATGCAAGACGAGTTGAACCAGTTTGTTCGAAACGACGTCTGGGAACTTGTCGATAGGCCGAAACATCATAATGTAGTTGGCACTCGATGGATTTTCAAGAATAAGAAAGATGAGAATGATTTAGTCGTTAGGAATAAGGCTAGACTAGTCGCCCAAGGCTACTCACAAGCTGAAGGCATAGACTATGATGAAACTTATGCTCCTGTTGCTAGACTAGAAGCCATTCGATTATTCCTTGCATATGCTGCTTATATGAAGTTTACTGTATATCAAATGGATGTTAAAAGTGCATTTCTTAACGGTATTCTTGCGGAAGAAGTATATGTTGAACAACCTCCAGGTTTCGAAGTCAAAGGCAACCAGGTGTACAGATTGAAGAAAGCCTTATACGGATTAAAGCAAGCTCCAAGAGCATGGTATGACACTCTATCTCTCTTTCTATTAGAAAATGGTTTTACTAAGGGCAAGGTCGATCGAACCTTGTTCAGAAGACAAGAAGGGAAGGACATCTTACTCGTCCAAATTTACGTAGATGACATCATTTTTGGGTCACCTAACAAAAAGCTGAGTGAAAGTTTTTCAACACTCATGCAAAGTAAATTTGAGATGTCTATGATGGGTGAGATGAACTACTTTCTTGGACTTCAAGTAAAACAAACCCCAGAAGGTATTTTCATAAATCAGGCGAAGTACACTAGAAATCTTCTAGACAAGTATGGTATCAAAACTTGTAAGTCTACTGGCGTACCAATGCAACCAACTTACAGAATGGATCCAGATGAGAACGGTAAATGTGCTGACCAATCCTATTATCGTGGCTTAATTGGTTCCTTACTGTATCTAACTGCTAGTAGGCCAGACATTGCATTCTCTGTTGGTGTTTGTGCTCGATTCCAAGCCAATCCAAAAGAAAGTCACATGGAAACCACTAAAAGGATCTTGAAATATTTGAAAGGGACCATCAATCGTGGTATATGGTATCCCTCAAATGATGATCTATCCTTAAGTGGCTTTTCAGACTCAGACTTTGGAGGCTGTAGAATAGATAGGAAATCTACTTCAGGTTCTTGTCAATTTCTAGGCACAAAACTCATATCTTGGTTTTCTAAAAAGCAGACTAGTGTAACAACTTCAACTACCGAAGCCGAGTACATGGCTGCTGGTAGCTGTTGTAGTCAACTACTCTGGCTCATGCAACAGCTTCGTGATTACAACATACATGAATCAAATGTTCCTATTTTCTGTGATAGTAATAGTGCAATTGCCATTACACAAAATCCTGTTTTGCACACACGTTGTAAGCATGTTGATGTGAAACATCATTTCATACGTGATCATGTAGAAAAGAAGGACATTCGCATGGAAAAGATTCATACTGATTTTCAAAGAGCTGATATTTTTACAAAACCATTAGCTGAGGCACGGTTTCGTGAGTTATGCATTAGTCTAGGGCTAATTGATTTAGATCCTACTTGCCTATAGATATGTACTAACCAGTCAGGTACATCAAAGACAAGGGAGACAAGAACAGAGCACTCATCTACTCATACAACAGACAGGTATACAAGGCTAGACTAGATGACCAAACAACCCGATGAGGAAGCTGGTAAAGCTGAGGGTAATATTAAGGGAATAAACATTTAAGGGGGAATCTCTGATTTCTTAAAAATCCTTATGTTGACTCTTATGTGTGTTACAAGTCATCTGGTTCGAAACCTTGACCATTGCGTTAATATGATATTCGTTTTATTTATCAATCTACCTGTACCTACAATTACACCTTGCAAATGCTAAGATAGGTACATGAAGACATTCGACGATTAGAATGGACAAGCACAGTCGAAGGGGGAACTCGACTGGTGTTCATAAACCTACTCGTCTTGTACACTTAGGCCTACTCGCCTCATGAAGCTTGAGTCTACTCGTCTGTTCTGGATGGACTCGAACAGACAAGCTAAGTGTCTCTCTTGATTAAAATATGTTAAGTGTTTTGTCAAACGAATTAAGGATATTGTTGTAATTATGCATTGTCAGAATTTGAAAACCTTAGAATTGGATCTATACACTCCCATTTAATGAGGTGTATACACTCAGTTCGTACTCAACTACATTAGGTCAGATGAGTTCACTCCCCTGTCCTAATTAAAAAGAGGCGGATTTCAAATCTTACAATATCAAATCACATAATATTCTCGATTCCGTAACCGAATTCCAAAAGACCCAACCGTTGGATCTAATCCTTCGATCTTGACCGTTGGATCTAAAATTCAGTTTTGAACAAAACTCAAACACTCCCACACGTCTTGCCCCACAATTTCTTAACTTCTCTACCTTGAAGAACTTGATTTCTTGCTATTCTTCAAGTTATCTGCGAATACTCATAACACATTATGTCTACTCGATCAATTTTCGATCTAAGAACCAACATGCAGGTCACTTTTGACCTAGGCCGGTACATCTCCGATAACAAGGTGAATGTCGAGCCGTCTATTTTCTTCAAAGGCCAGCACTCAGATGAAAACACAGAGATCCTGACCAAATGCACCAGGTGTGGTCTAAAGCCCTATTTGGAAGCTTTTCCTCAAATCGTCTTGGAGGAAGAAGTGCTAGAGTTTTATGCGAATGTCACCAGACGAGGTGATATTATCGAATCTTTTATTGGAGAAGATCGTGTGCAAATTACTCGTGAAGCGATGTTCAAACATCTGAAGCTGCCCACCGGATCAATTGATGTTGAGAATTACGCAATTGGGCAAGAGGTTCGTTATCAAAGCATTTTCTGTGGCAGGAAGCTGAAACCTAAACCAGATGGCAAGTATGCTGCTGTCAAGAAGGGAGATCTTCTAGACAAGTATCGCACGCTATTGGATATAGCTAGCAAAATCATGTTAAGTTCTACTGGTTCTCATGACTCTGTGACTTTCGCAAAGACAAGGGTCATGGCTGCGATCCACGATGGTATAACTGAGGGTGATTGGTTCAAGTTAATTGCGGATCGGATCATGTACTTCGAGAAGAGTGTTCGAGTAGATGACCACACTCACAATTGGGTGGTGTCTACGGCTGTTGGATATGGTAATAAGCTAAGTATCCTATTTCCTCTTCTACTGCCAAACAAGTCGAGTTGGAGTAAAGGAAAGCCATTCCATCCGTTGAAATTTTATTTGAAGAAGGAGGCCGTGAGGAAACAAGTTGCTGCCAGGCCAGCTGCACCTAGGCAAGCTCGGATTGACCCTATGGACGCCTTGCCATATGCTGGTGCGTCTAGTTCTTCAGAAGGCGAGTCTACTGAAGAAGAGTCGACGGAAGCTGCACAAGACTCGTCTAGTGCAGATAATTCTGAGAAGACTCAGTCTGAAGAAGAAAAAGATACAAGTTCTCAAGTTCCAGAGATGTATACACTGGTGAGAATCGGAACACCTCCTCCACCAGACGAGTTGAGTCACCAGGTTGGTACCTCATCTCTTGATTTATCAATTCCTCTCTCTCTCCCATCTATTCAAACCAAGGCAAGATCACATCGATCTAGGCCAAGACCTATTCCCTCAACCTCTCAGGTGTTGCCAGCATATCCGCTGAGAGCAAGCCTACCCGAAAACACTCCTACAATGGATATAACTGATACTCCTACAGTTATCACACCAAACCAAGACACATCAAAGCCCCAAGAAACCACAGTCCAAATTCTTTCCTTACCCTCAACAGAAAATGTTGAACCCTTTATCCCATCTACTTCAGATACTACACCAGTTGCCACTGCAACAACTGAGATAGAGACCCCATCTACTCAGACCCCATCTGACGTTAGATTCGAATCCTTGGTATATTATCCCATGAGTCTGCGAGAGAAGCGAATCCGTTCGAAGATGAGCAAGAATTTGAAGAAACAGCTCTCATCTGTCGACGTCGACTACTCTTCAGAACAGTTTGAGAAACTGGTTAGAATATGCACTTGGGTGGCCTTAAAGAAGTCAAGTACAGACGATCTCTTCGAAGTCATCTTAGGGAAAGGTGGTATTTCTAACTTCATGGATTGGGAAATGGAGCAGAAGGAGAATAGTGGTGTTCGTGATCACTCAGAGCTTTTCCCAAATTATGCTATCACTGCTCTTGCTAAGAGATTACTGGGTATCTCTGATGACCTGATGTGTTCAGAATTCCAGTTCGATGTTGGTGTTCAGGTCTCAGAATCTGACTTTGTGCAAGACTTGGAGATGATCGACGCGGGACAAGATGAGTTGATCCAGTCTACTGATCCAGTCATAGAGTTAGACAATGTCTCAGACCAGTTGAGAGGCATCGTGTTCATATTTCAAATGGATCATGCTGACAGTCCAAGGTCAGATTTTAAGTTTATTAATCGATACACTGATTCTTTGCTTCCCCTCGAATTTTGTGGATATATGGGGAAACTGCACGCCTTATTGAAGAAAGATCTTGCTGATGCTGAAAGACGGACTAAGGAAGCTAAGCTAGCTATGGTGCCTTATTGTCCTATGCCCAGTTTGAAGGCGATTGCAGGAAGTGTATTTATTGCTGAAGTAGTAGAAGACGAGGTCTTAGCTACTGCTCCAGAAGGCCAGTTGATTGAAGTTGTCTCTCTTGCTGCTGAAGATGAGGTCATGATAGATGCTACTCATGTTGAGGTTGGACAGTCGTCTCAAGTTATCCCAGCCGCCTCAATAGACGAGTTGAAAGAAGATTTGAAAGCTGTCATCAAGTCATCTATCGATGAGTTCCTCAAGTCCGAACTTAAGAAAACTCTTGTTGAACAGAATAGTGTCCTTGTGACAAGTTCAAAAGAGATGATCATGAACGAAGTCAATCAGATGGACAACGATTTCAGGCAAGAGATGTTCAATCAAATAGAAGGATTCCTCCAAAATCAAGTTGAATATTCGGAGAAGAGCTCAGTCGATTTTGCTCGTGTTCTAGCTACTGAATCCAGGAAGATGGAAAGAGTCTACAGAGCTAAAATTGAAGTAGCTGACGTCCAAAGAAAAGAAGCTTTTGATCAGTTAGCTCAAGCTAGAGAAATCATATCTGCTATGACTGAGGAGAACAGGAAGCTTCGTTTGACTGCAACCCATTTCAAGAATGAGTTGAACTTATCTACTCAAAAGCTAGAGTTGGTGGCGACCAAGCTAGACAAGTTGAGTCAAGATGGTTCTCATCAAAGGCAGATTGAAAGAGCTACAAACCTTATGAAGCAAGCGATGTTAGAAGAAATGACTCGGTTCACATCTCTATTCTCTCTCAAGGCATCTGATGAAGCCAAAAAGGGGGAAGAGACGAGTCAAGTTGAAGTTATTGCTGAAGGTGAAAAAGGTAAGTCCAGTGCTGAACCAGAAGCCAAGGAAGCTGCTGAAGCTATGCAAGATCTTAGAAGGCCTAAGAGAGGCAAAGGCAAGTTGATTAAACATGCAGATCTTGAGCGAGCTAAGGAAGAAGCAGTTGAGTTGATGAAGAAGGAGAAAGGCAAAGGTGTTGCATCTCCTGAAGCTGAAGTTCAGACAAGGAAAATGTCGAAAAGGAAGTCTATTGTTATAGAAGAGCCTACTTCTGAAGCAACAGTCTTGAAGAAGCAAAAGGTTGTTGATCCAAGTGATGAAACTCGCTATGCTAACCAGAAGAAACTTGGAAAGCACATAGAGAAGCTACTAAGTTTGAAGTCTGATGAAGAGCTTATGGAAGACAAGACCATTGACCATTTCATTGACAAGGAACATCGTCAAGAATGGATGAAAGTGAAAAGGCAATGGGAACTAGATCATTGGATTATCAGGAAGTTCGGAGATTCTGATAACTCTGAAGATTTGTATTCAGTATTTGATAAGTTCATGGAAGGACAGCACAGGATGCTATGGAATTTGATTATAAGGATTTCTGCTGGTGCAAATTTTAACATTCTTGTTCCTAGTTTTCCTAAATGGAAGTGTCCTATGACAAGTTCTGGAAGACGAGTTGATATGAATCAAATCAAGAAGTTTGAAGAAGAGCTACTGGATAAAGAGAAGATTGATGATGATGGTCATATTGGACTAATTCACAGAAGACTCCTAGATGCATTTCAAGTTCCAAATCTTGAAGGAGGTACTATTTCAGATTAGTTGATTTATATTCTTATTTGAAGTTTTTTTGTTCTGATACTTAGTTGTATTTGATATTCGAAGTATGTGTAATATCTACTGGTATTATTTTGAATGAATGAAAAGATAAGTACTATTTGATGATTAAAAGACAAGATAACTACTTAAACTAGTCTACTATTGAGAAAAGATTCAAGTAGTTTTGGCTTCATCAAAAAGGGGGAAATTGTTGGGATATGAATCCTAGTACAAGTCCTAAATGATGAAAAGATAAGATGAAGTTTTGATAAGCCAAAAGTAGTTTGGATATTTTCTAAGTGTTGACTGATCTAGTCTAGTTGAGTTAAGTCATCTTGAACAAGACCAGTAGAGTTCACATGGAAAAATAAAGTACTTATAAATTCGTATATTGTTTATACTTCATATATGCTATTTGTATTTGTTAGATTGTTATTGAGCTATGATAAATGTTGTATAGAGCTCATGATTTTGAATGTAATAGATAGATTAATTGTAGTTTATAAGTTGACTAAGATTGTATTATAAAAGCTTAAAGTAATGTAACAAGTCTTGTTAGGATTAGTATAGTCATCTATTGAAGATTGCACGAGAAGACCAGACAAGAAGACTTGAAGTCTACTACTCAAGACAGATGGACTACAAGACGAAGACTAGTGCATCTACTAGACTACTCAAGACAAGGTCAACTTAAAGTTAGTTACAAATACGCGTGAAAAGATAAAGATGAAGAAGTTAGTTATGGAATAACTAATTCGTAGCAGAAACGCGTGGATGGATAAGAAGATTCAGTTGAAGGTAGTTATCAAGAAAAGTTGGTTACAACTAACTAAGTTCTTGAAGATTGAAGTCTATAAATACTTCAAGGTGGTTATCAATTTAAGACTACTGACTACGGATTAACTACTGTTACTACAACTACGCATACTGATACATACTGAAGATTACTCTCAGAGTTCATTGAAGTTCAGAAGAATAGTCAGAAGTGAAGTGAAGAATCAGAAGACTACAACTGAATAAGTTTTGTTTTTGTTGTTTTATCAAGGTGATAGATACTTGTTAAATTTCTAGTTAGATCATAGATATATCTGGTGGTATATTCTTTTGAAGATCTAAGTCTTCTTCTTGGGACTTAAAAGACAGGAACATACACTTTGTACTCGATAGGAAGAGTTTAGTGGAAACATCACAACTGGGTTTGTGAGTGTGGACGTAGACAAGTTGTCGAACCACTATAAATCTTTGTGTGTTGTTTACTTTACTGTTTGATTGATTGCTTAATTGTTTACATACATAACTGAACTAAAGAAGTTGAGTATAGAACAGAGTTCTCGAATTAAGAAGTTGAGTATAAACTTGAATTGGGCTCATTGTTAATTTCGTATTCCGCATATTGTATTCTGATATTTCGATAGATTTTTGAAAAGTCTATTCACCCCCCTCTAGACATTTTCACTAGCTTACTCGTTATTAACTCAACTTTGGGGACCTACAGCTATCATTGATGATTTGAAAGAAGAAATCATTAGTCTGAAGTTGAAACTACAAAATCCTGATTCTGAATCTGAAGAGATTACTATTCAGAAATACATTGCTGAATCTTCTTCTGGTAAGAGGAAAAGAAAACTTATTATAGAAGATGATGAAGATGCTGAAGAGACTGGTAGGGTGACCAGGTCTAGAAGCAAGCTGAAGCATGTTGTTACTGATAGTAGGCCAAGTGATGTAAAGATGGCTGAAGCAATTGAGAAGCATAATCAAATGCTTGCTCAGAAGAAAATTGAATTGGCTGAGAAAAGAACAGCTGAACAGATTAGGAAGCAAAAGTTAAAAGATGCAGAAGCTACAAGGAAAAAGTTTGATAATAAGGTTACTGCATTGAAAAGGAAATTGAAGTCTAAGTCTGTTGGAACTGTTCTGGATGAAGAATACATGGAATTTATTGTTGATCCAGAAGATATGGATTACTGGAATGATCTTAAGAAGAAATGGCAGATTGCTAACTTCATAGTGAAGAAATTTGGTGACCATTCTAGAAAGGAGGATATGTATTATGATTTTGATGAGTTCATGATGAACATGGCAAGGAGCTTTTGGGAGCATATTTTGTTATTGTCTGCTGGTGCAGGTATCCAAATTTTGTGTCCTGAAGAACCTGTTTGGGATCCTCCAAGATTAGAAGATGGAAAACCTGACATGAATGAAGTTGGAAACATTATTTCAAAGATTTTATCCAAGATGAAGGCATAACTGATCCTAAGCACATGATGGATGTCAAGAATAGGATGTATTTGGCATTCAGAATACCTATTGAAGATTGAAGATGAAGGACTATGCTGAAGAAAATAACATTTCTAAACCTTATCTTTATATCTTTATGTGATATTTCTGTTAGTATGTGACTTAGTTGTTATATGTGTAATATCTGATCTTATTTTGAATATGAATCTGATCTTTTGTTTTGAATTGATGAACTGTTATGAATAACCATATATCTTAACTACTGATCTGTGAATGTTTAAGTAGTTTTGGCTTCATCAAAAAGGGGGAAATTGTTGGGATATGAATCCTATAAACAATGTTCTAATTGATGATTATATGTTTTGATGGCCAAAAGAAACTTTGAGTTAATGATATATGTGATTATGTGTTATTCTAACTGAGTTATATGGATTAAGTTTAATGATCTTAATGTGATATGAAGTTTTTAGTTTACTGATCTTAGTATTTTACTAATCTGATATACTCCGTATGAACTGTTTAAGAACTAAGCTGATGGAAGTATTGTATAGACAGCTTATAGTATAGAACTTAGAAGTACTCATCTGTATGTAGTTCAGTTGATGTATAGATAGGTTTTATATATGTAAAGTTGTATTCTATTGTATTCATCATTGTAATAGTTAGAACAGTAGATTAGATTGAAGAAAGAAGACTAAGAGATATCAGAAGACTACTTCAGAATATGAAGAAATTCAGAGAAGTATTTCTGAAGGAAGCTGAACAGTTTTGAAGAACTCTGCTGACTGACCAAGAGCAGTAAGACTAAGAAGAGTAGTTTACTGTGCTGAGTTGGTTTATTTGAAGAATAAGTTTGGATGACTTATTTGAAGCGTAACTGAAGATTTAGTTGAAGATATGCTGACTTGGAAAGATAAGATAAGTTGGTTACAAAAAGAAGGAAGTTACAACAAGAAACGGTTATGAGTTAGTTGAGAGTTAGTTCACAAACTGCTAACTGTCATACTAGATCTTATAAATACCGTGTGATCTTCTACTTGAAAGGACTACTGATACTACTGAAACTACTGCTACTCAAAGTATTCAAGAGCAATCAAGAAGTATTCAAGTATTCAAGCACTCACATAGTTAAGAAGATCGTACTGAAGAGAAGCCACAGGTCTAATTTGAAGAATCAAAGGCTACTACAAAGAGAAGTTTTACTTTT
This sequence comes from Galeopsis tetrahit, assembly GCA_963675135.1. Taxonomy (NCBI): domain Eukaryota; kingdom Viridiplantae; phylum Streptophyta; class Magnoliopsida; order Lamiales; family Lamiaceae; genus Galeopsis; species Galeopsis tetrahit. Next base: position 12,587,158 of record OY776133.1, read on the forward strand.
CGTTTTAAGTTTGTATTGTGTAAACAAGTTTGCTAGTATCTTGTGAAATTACTAGTAGATCGAAGATATACCTGGTGGTATAGTCGACAAGATCAAAGTCTTAATCTTGGGACTTTAAGCTACAAGTACTCAAGTGGAAAAGAGTAATAAAACATCGCAACTGGAGTTGTGAGAGTGGATGTAGACATTTGTCGAACCACTATAAATCTTGTGTTCTTTACTTTCTGTTTGATTATCTGTTTTATATTTGTTGAACAAGAACAGTAAGTTTTCTAAAGGAAAGATTTAAAGAAAAGTTGAGTATAAACAAGAACTGTTAGTACTGGTCTGATTCTAAGAACAGTATTGTACAGATCACTATTCCGCACTTAAACTCTGATATTTTGAAAGATTTTTAAAAGTCTATTCACCCCTCCCATCTAGACTTTTACTAGCTTAATCAATCTAAACTCAACTTGGGACCAACAGCCACCGGAACACCACCACCAAACCTCTCATTCCATCAAAAGAAGAAGTTTTATCATGATGTCAAGTTCTATGTTTGGGAAGATCCATTCCTTTATAGATGGTGTTCGGACATGATCATGAGGAGGTGCCTAGGGGAAGATGAGTGGGAGAAAGTGATTGAAGAGTGCCATTCATCTCCTTATGGAGGTCACTTTGGAGCAAATCGGACGGCCCACAAAGTTCTTCAAAGTGGTTTCTCTTTGATGTGGAACATTTCAAAGAGGCATGAGATGCCTATGAAGAATGTGATTGAGGTGGAGCTCTTTGATGTGTGGGGGATAGATTTTATGGGGCCATTCCCCACTTCTCATGGATTTTCCTACATCCTTTTGGCCATTGATTATGTCTCTAGATGGATTGAGGCCATTCCAACCACTACAAATGATGCCAAGGTGGTCCTCAACTTTTTGAGGAAAAACATTTTCACTCGTTTTGGCACTCCAAGAGCACTAGTGAGTGATGGTGGTTCACACTTTTGCAACCGATGGCTAGATCAACTCTTGACAAAATATGGAGTGAAGCATAGGGTGACCACACCTTATCACCCTCAAGCTAATGGGAAAACGGAGCTTGCTAATCGAGAAGTGAAGCAAATCTTGGAGAAGACCGTTGGGTTAAAGAGAAAGGATTGGGCCATCAAGTTGGATGATGCTCTTTGGGCATATCGAACCGCCAACAAGACACCTTTGGGCACATCTCCATATCAACTTGTGTATGGCAAGTCTTGTCATCTACCCGTGGAAGTGGAGTTGAGAACCCGTTGGGCCATTAACGAGTTAAATCTTGATCTTAAGGCATCCGGAGAAAGAAGGAAGATGATGTTTAATGAGCTTGATGAGTTTAGGAATGGAGCCTTTGAGAATTCCAAGATTCACAAAGAAAGAGCTAAGAGGTTTCATGACAAGATGATTGAAAGGAGGGAGTTTCAAGTTGGAGAACAAGTCCTATTGTTCAAATCAAGGTTGAGGCTATTTCCGGGCAAGTTGAAGTCAAAGTGGTCGGGGCCCTTTGTGATTAAGAATGTGACGCCCATGGGAAATGTGGAACTCATTGGTAAAGATGGAACAACCTTTGTGGTGAACGGACAAAGAGTGAAGCATTACTTTGGAACGAGTAACTTCGAATGGTGGAGTCGCTTCGTTTGGATGAAGCTTGAAAGTAGAAGAGCAACCGTCCGGCATAGGACGTTAAAAATAGCGCTTCTTGGGAGGCAACCCAATGTTTTATTGCTTTCATGATTTTATTGCTTTAGTAGTTTGATAGCTTGGTTTATTTTGTAGGTATGGATGAAGAGCACTATGGACATCATATCTTAGAGAATGGAGAAGGAAGCAAAACTAACTTTGGAGAGGGGAAGCAAGTGTTGCAATGGTGATCTTTGAAGAGTTATTTTAACAACTAGTAAAATTCTAAGTTTGGGGGAGTTATTTTTCTTTTATTTTTCTACTAGTTGTTACCCTTGCACCAGTTCGTCATTCTACTTGTGTCACATTTTGCACCGGCGCACACTTGGCTTTCACATGATTATATTGATTAAGTTGGTTTTGATCATATGTTGGGTAGTGGAACTTTGGTGAAATGTGAGCATGAGTAGTCATTGGAATCCATTGTTGAGTAGTTGTGGTGATGTCTATTTGCTTTGAATGTAGGCATGATTGGTGTTGGAATATAGAATCATTTTGTGTTCATAGTTGTGAGCTTTGATAGCATGGATGCATGATGTGTTGTTGTTTGGGAACATTTGATGAATGTGAGAGTTCTATTGAATAAACCGGTGAGAATTGAGCCTTGAATCGAGCATGTAATCCGGTTTAGTTCATTTGAGAGTGGACTATGTTATTGCTAGTAATCCTAGAACTTGCCTAAGTTCTTGTTTTGAAGCATGATTGTGTGAAACTTTGTGATGTGATATAGGCCATCTTGTTCTAAAAGAGTCACTTAGCCAAAATTTCCCAAAACCAAAGTAATCTTCCGTAGTTAGCCCCTTGAGCTTAATTCCTCATTTTCTTGGCAAACTACAATGTTAACCACTTAGCCTTTTTGAGCCTTTGATACCTATATCTAGTGGGGGATAAAAGACAAAGTGGAAAACATGTGCTTGAATGAATATCTTTGGTGAAAAGAAAAGTTGGAAAAGTTGAAAGAAGAAAAAGAGAAAGATGAAAAGAAAATCAAGGAAAAGAAAAGAGGGACAAAGAGCCCCAAAAGCTTGAAAAGAAAAATGGTTCAAAAGATGAGGTGATGAATGCTTGAAAAAGAAAGGAAAAAGAAAAGTGAGGATGAAGTTTGTAAACTTTGAAAGTGAAAACACACATTGTAAAACAACAAGCTTTGTCCTCCACTAGAAGAGTCACAATTCCCAAATTCATCCTACCTTGTCCAAAGAGCCAAAGTTACATCCTTGATTAAGTCCTATTGATCACATTGTTGAGCATTTGAGTGTTGTGAAAAGTAGAAGTTGGGCAAGCATATGGTGATTGCATAGCATAACTTGGTTGATGAGTGCATTAATATCCTCAATTTGTTTGTGTGTTTGAGAGAAACACTTTGTCATGTGAGTAGAGGACTTGAGCATTTGGATTATGTTTCCCATTCACAATGTGTTGTGTGTTTATGCATTCTTTGATCCATGAGTGTGAATTGCAATAATGAGCCTATGAACTTCATTCATAAATGCACTTTGAGAAAGATATATCATTGCATCTTACTTTGCATGTGTGAATTACATTGAATATTCCATTGTGACCATTCCACCCTCATTGCCTTAAGTGCTTAGTTGTTTGAGGACAAACAACATTTTAAGTTTGGGGGGGTTTGATTCGGGTGGAATTTACACGTTTTAGGGGCACATGTGAAGCATGTTTTGATGTGGATTTCATTGAATTATGCATGGAATATGATTGTTAAAGCCGAAATGAGAGAAAGGTTGTGTTTTGTCGATTTTGTAGGTAAAACGATGGAATTTGGAGCAAAAAACATACCACAAGTGATCGGACCGGAAATAGGAGTGCACCATTGGATCCGGCTCGAAAAATGGAGCGGAATAGCCAAAGGAATCGAGTCAATCCGACACCCGAGGCGAATGTTATGCATGAAACGAGAAGGGGAGGAGGCAACTCGGCCGAGTGAGTCAACTCGGCCGAATCTGAAACTTTTGGGTTTACTGCGCACTCGGCCGAGCAACTCAACTCGGCCGAATCTGAAACTTTGGACATCACTGCGCACTCGGCCGAGTGAGCCAACTCGGCCGAGTCAAGTTGAATGCCGTAGCTCCTGGAATTGAGCATCACTCGGCCGAGTGAGCCAACTCGGCCGAATCTGCGAGTTTCAATTTTACTGCGCACTCGGCCGAGTAACCCTAAATCGGCCGAGTCTCGGCTAGAAAAAATCGTGGCACGCTTTTTAAGTGCTCCACTCGGCCGAGTGACCCCAACTCGGCCGAGTCACCCCAATTTCGGTGCCAAACTTGTATTTTCTCCATTTTTTAGGGATCAACTTGCAATTATGCCATCCAAACCCTACCCAAACACTATATAAACCCTCTTTCTTGAAATTCAAGCCATTCACCCCCAATTCCTCAATTCCTACACATACTTTCACATACTCCAAGGTGATTTGGCCATTTCTCTCTCAATTCTCCATCAATTCAAGGAAGGAAGGATGCAATAGCTTGCAAATTTCATTCCACATCACAATCTAGACTAAGCTTCCTTGTTCTCTTTCTTTTTATTTAGTTTTTACATTTGAATTTTGTAATTTCATCATGTGGTTGATTGGCTAAGAACACTTTTGGTTCTAGAGCCTTGTACATACTTTTGATGATATCTATGAATTAATGTTTGCTTAATTGGTGTTTGTGTGGCTTAATTTTATTTGAATGCTTGGTTTATATTGCAAAACATGTCATTATATGTACAATGGTGATGTTTTGATCATAGTTAATTGAATTAGGTTGAGAAATCTAGTTTGGTTGATTGATTGCAAGCATTTGACCTAATTTTATTGTGAGATTGAAAGATGATCAATGATTAGGAAGATGTGTGATGATCTTAGGAGCTTGATTGGGTCTTATTGTGCAATTTAGGTAGAGATACTAAGTTGTGTAGTATTTCCTTTGAATTACTCTTGGATCGAAAGGACTTTTAATTCATTATGTTGTGATCAATCTTATAGACAAAGCATGAACACCACTTGAGTAGATAGTTAATTATAGATGGATTCACTAGTATTGCATGTGCTTTAGGACCTACCTTCTCTTAATTGAGTTTTCACCCATTTTACTCTCGTTTTTGTGATACGCATGGTATTTGATCGATTTCTTATTTACTCTTTCGTTGTCTATTTGTGACATATTGTTAGGCAATCTTAGGGGTAATTCAACATTCAATCTATTCGATCACGTCTACTTAGAACTCAATTAACAAACTACCCTTTTACGCTAGACCTCCCTGTGGGATCGACCTCGTGCTTATCACGCTACGATAGACACCGTACACTTGCGGTTGTTTATTTTAGTGTTGTATAACACGTGAATCACACCTCATTCATGATTTATTAGGGTTCTTTAATGATAAAACCATTCAACTTCTTCGAGATTTCGGCGAGCATTCTTCCTCATCCCAGATTACATAAAACAGTCCATTGTTTTTGCTGCGGTTTCTTTTCCAAATTTCGGTGAGATTTCTTCAGCGTTACTGGACTATTGTTTCTCTTCTGACTTTGACGTCCATTCCCGTTTCTACTACGGATTTACGAAATTTATTGGTTTGATTACTCTCGAGCAAAATCCAGTTTGATTTTGTATACTATTTGTTTTGATTAGTTTTATTTCCCGTTTGAATTTTCTGTGATAGTATAAATTCATAGATCATGTTTTCAAATTTCTATTCCTTCTGTATATATTTCAAAAAAAAAATTATTTCCAAATTTGCAGATATTCATTAAGATGTTGAATGAAATCGATACATCAGAGAGATAATAGGCTATGAATTTGTGTCTTATTGGGTCATATCAACACCTACATATGAAAACAAAGGATTTTTTATTAGATTATTATATATTAAATAAATAATTTGAAAATTACGGCAAAAATGAAAAAGTTTTTTTTTTATTGTAAAACGCTGTGGGGCTGAGTCCCCACGCGTTTTTGTTTAAATTATTTCTGACAATATCCCCACGCGTTTTTTGTTTAAATTATTTCTGACAATAGGAAAACGCTCAGCCCCCGAGCGTTTCCCTTTTTTTTTTTTATTTACTGAATTATTTGTTAAATAAAAAAATATTAAACAAGAACATGTAGATACATAACATGTACGTATACAACAACTATAAATTTATATTATATTTTTAATTTAAATTTATTAATTAAAAAAATTAAAACATGTATATATTCGTAAATTTTTTATTTTATTAAAAATAATAGAAAATGAAAATGGTTTATCATTATGTATTACATCATATATATATATATATATATATATATATATATATATTAAAATGAATCTAATAATTTTGAATCCTTAATAATGTTTTCGATTTTTTTTTACCGTAAAGACCTAGTGAATATTCATTTTTTGAAGTTAATTTTATGAGGGAAGTTGATTTTGCTTTATTATATAGATTTTTTATCCATTATATATTGTTTTATGGCAAATCTTGATTTTATTTAATTTGTTTATTAATTTTAAAGAATATTAAAAATATAAATTCTAATTCTTCTTAAATCATCATATCAATTATATTTATTTATTTTATTAACTTAAAAGACTCAATAAGTATATTTACATTTCAAAATAATATGTTTAAATTTTTGTTTATAAAATTTCTCTAATTTTCCACTATATTTCAAAAAAAAAAAAGAACAACGTTGACTAATTCAAAATGGATATGAGAAGTTTTAATTGTAATTTCAAATGTTTTGATTTATTAATCTTTATGTTAATAAAATAAATAAATATAATTGATATGATAATTTAAAATTCCAATCTCTAATCAATTATATTTATTTATTGCAATCTTTTGATTTTTTATAAATTTTATTATATTAATTATATTTATTTATTTTATCATATTTCTTTACGTCAATTGTAGCCAAGATTCAAATTTCAACTAATTCTATTGAAAAAATTAAAATCTAATATATTAATATAATATTTACTTAATACTCAATTTTAATATTCCTTAAAATAATGTAACTGAATTAGATAATAACTTAAAAATCTCTCAAAAATATTGAATTTAATATAGTAAAAAATATTTAAATTTTAATTTATTCTATTAAAAATAAAATTTAAAATATGATATACTAATATATTATTTACTTAATACTCAAATTTTAAAATTTATTATCTTAAATAAATTATTTAAATTTAAAATTTCTAAAATTACTCTATAAAATAATTTCAGATTTTTTTTTTTATAATAAAGATTCATTTCAAAATTTATTATCTTAAATTAATTAGTTAATTTGAATTTCCTAAAATTACTCCATAAACAATTGCAAATCTTCCGTAAGGTGACCAATTAAATAAATTTGGTAATTTTTTAATTTTTTTTAAAATTTCTTATATTCGATTATTTTTTTAATTTAATAATAAAAAATCTATATAATAAAGCAAAATCAAATTCTCTCATAAAATTAACTTCAAAAAATGAATATTCACTAGGTATTTAAGGTAAAAAAAATTGAAAACATTATTAAGGATTCAAAATTATTAGATTCATTTTAATATATATATATATATATATATATATATGATGTAATATATAATGATAAACAATTTTCATTTTCTATTATTTTTAATAAAATAAAAAATTTACGAATATATCATGTTTTAATTTTTTTAATTAATAAATTTAAATTAAAAATATAATATAAATTTATAGTTGCTGCAATATATATACTAATATATATATGTATGTATACTACATGTTATGTATCTACATGTATGGACATAAATATTATATATATGGATTGACATATATAAACCAAGAAAACGCAGTGTTCCAAAGCGTTTTCTTTTTTAATATTTTTTTTATTTAACAAATAATTCAGTAAATAAATTAAAGAAAAAAAAGAGGGAAACACTTGTGGGCTGAGCGTTTCCCTATTGTCAGAAATAATTTAAACAAAAACGCGTGGGGGTTCAACGTTTTTATCCAGAAACGCGGCGCCCCACATCGTTTTACAATAAAAAAAAAACTTTTTTATTTTTGCCGTAATTTTCAAATTATTTATTTAATATATAATAATCTAATAAAAAACCCTGAAAACAAAACATTTCTTAAGGCTTGGAGTGTGTTTTGAGTTTCAACCATTTTGAGGTACGCCATTGTATATATATACAATGCATAATTATAATTGATATTTCTAATAAATAATTGACCTGTTTATTTACAAATTTTCTCATACGGTTTATGCAATATATTGAAGTCCTAATTGACATGTACACGAGTTTTTCAAGCTTTCCATCATCTTTATCTGAGAAAATTGGAATTTTGCTTCATGGGCATTGAATTGTTTATGGATTTGGGTTGGATGTGTTCGTGGGATTGCCTTAATTGACATGTATACGAGTTTTTCAAAGATTAAGCATACACATAAGGTGTTTGATAGAATGCCTGAACCAGATATGGTTCTTTTCTGGATTGGTGAAAAACTGTTGCTTTGATGAATCACTTGGATTTTTTCATAAAACTTGTTGGGAATAAAATGAGATATGTTTTGATTCAATACCAAAACCCCTGAGACATGCCTAAGTCAAGATGATTATGTTCTAAGAATATAGAATAAGGCTAGAAGAGAAGTTGATATGTTAGGCAGCTCTTAGATGATTAGATGCACAATTTGAGGGGGAACACATGCTTTAAAGTCTATCAAGAACAAGTCCCCTCAAGGCTCAAATTCTGGAATCATGACCAAGTCCACTGAGGGACAAGTATACTGATCAGATGAGTTGTCCAGAGAAGTTGTCTCAGCACAATCAATTCAGAAGAAGTGTAATGAAAGCTTGAATTCAACCATGTTGAAGAGACAACTAGAGATCCTCATTGAATCATGCTAAGATCACTTTGAAGTAAAGCAAAGGGTAAGAGCCAAGTCATCTGAAGAAGAGCAAGCCAACCTTGCTGATAAGCAAGACTGCTGATAGTGATAAGGAGAATTGTCCATTTGATAAGGAATGTTGTCCTATCATTGGAACAACCTTCAGAAGTCATGTCCATGTCCTAACAAGAGAATCTGAAAGTCAGACATTGGGAAGAGTGTTGCAGAATGAAGACAAAGCTTATACAGCCGTTTATTTCCCAAATGAGGACATGTCACTATCAAGAATCTGTCTTCTATGTTGAAGAACCAAAAGAAGACATTTATGGACATTTGAGGCTGCCTCTCCAACGGGCAAATCCTTCATTTGTCTATAAATACAGAAGTGTGAAGACCATTTGAAGTACCTCAACAATATCCAACTGACCTCAACCTTGAGAAGAAAATCAAGAGTGCTTTCAAAAGACTATCTTAGTCTTCATACACTTCATCTAAGCTGAACCTATTGTATATTCATACACAAGCTTAGAGAGATATCCTAATCCTTATACACTGATCTTCATTGTAAAGGATATCTCATTAGTTGGAACCTTACTTCAATCCTTACCCCTTTCAAGTGAGAAAGTGAGAAGGTTGTTGTAGTAGTAGAAGTGGTAGGAGTTGACTGTTGAGAGAAGAACAGTTCAGTTCTGAGTTGAGAAGAGGGTACTAGGACTCTAGACATCCTAGGGATCAATTCACCAAGGAGTGGTGTTCTTGATCAAGTGCACCTTGGCACTATAAAACAAGTTAATTCCAAGAGTGAAGGAATTATCCTCTTCAATCAGGGAAAGTGGATGTAGGAGCTTGAGTCTCTGAACCACTATAAACTCTTGTGTTGATTTGCTTTTCAAGTACTTTCATACATTCAACACTGCGCACAAAACTAACCTTTCAAAGAAAACATATTCAAAGACTGTGCAAAAGACATTTGGACAAGTTCCCTGAAAACTGGATTGTATTGACTATTGATTTCAGAACTTAAAAGGAGTCTAAACTAAAGGGTGTTGGGAATAAAATGATTTTGATCTAGATACCAAAACCCCTGATTGTTGATGTTCAGATTAGTTGAGAAAAGCTCAAGTCTAGTTCAGGCAAGTTGTCTCAGTACACTTGAGTATGTAGATTGCTTAAGTGAAAAATCTCAGGAATGTTGTGAGATTTTAGTGTTCAAGATAGTTGTCCAAAGCTGGAATGTTAGGCAGCTTGATAAGTCTATAGGACAAAGTTGCTGAACTTTCAAGACAGACTGACCAAGTGGACAACTTAGCTGAAGAGATCAAGAGCAGTAAAGCAATGCTCATAAATGCAAAATGATCAAGACAGTTGAAGTACAAATGATCAAGAGCATTGAATGCCAAAGCCCACAGAAGACACATTCAATGAAGCATTTATTGCCAATCATGCCTGAACCAAACATTAAAGACTTAGAGCATTAAAGAGTGAAGCATTGAATGAATGTTGGAACATTCTAAATTGCAGCAGGAGTGTTCAGGGAGCTTGTCCCATCTGACCGATGGTTGAGTGTAGAGTTTGCCACAAATCAACCTTGGGAAATGTGCATATTTGGAATCTGACACAAGTCTTCTCAGCCGCATTTTTCAGAAGTCAACACATTCATTCAAGCAACCATTGAAGACCCCTTTTACACAGTGGATAAAAGGATGCCAAGCTTCATAGCCGTTTCAATGGTGCTGCAAATAGACAAGTTTGAATTGCTATCTCTCCAACGGTTAGTTGTTCAAATTTGCCTATAAATACAGAAGTGATCAAAGGGATTCATCATCCAACTACAAGCTATCAAACTATCATCAAGCTTTCAAAGGAAACCAAGCTGTTCTTCAGAATCCCAAGTTTCCTGAATCACTTCACTTAGCTAAGCCAATCTTTGTAACCATCCAAAGCTTAGCATTGAGATATCCTAAGCCTTTACACTGTTCTTATTGTAAAGGATATCTCTACTAGTTGGAACCAAACCTCAAACCCTTATCTCATTTAGTGAAGAGAGTGTTTATTGTAGAAGTGAGGAGTTAAGGACTGTTAGAGTAAAACACAGTCTTAACTCAGAGAGATTGAGAACTAGGACTCAGATTATCCTAGGGATCAAAACACTAAGAGAGTGTTGTTGATCAGTGCACCTTGGCACTATAAAACAAGCTAATTCCATTGTGAAGGAATTATCCTGTTCAATCAGGGAAAGTGGATGTAGGAGCTTGAGTCTCTGAACCACTATAAACTTGTGTGCCATTTACTTACTGCATTCTTTATTGCACTTTCATTCAAACATATTTTAAAGAAGCAAAACTCAGTAAGTGAGAAAATCTGTTTTGGACAAAGTCCCTGATAACTGTATCTTTTCAGAAATTAACTTGGAGTATTTCTTTAAGTCAAAGGCCAACCACATTCCGCACTTAGTAACTCTTTTAGATATTTAGCCAACTGATCACTTAATAGTAATCAGTAGGACAAGTATCTATCAAAGTTCACACTCAGGTCAGTTGTGAGACAACCTGCCTGATAAAACCAGTTTTGTTAAAAAGAAAAGAATTTGCATACACAAGTGCATTCCCCCCCCCCCCCATACACTTGTGTTATACTCCACCAAGGACCAACAAGTGGTATCAGAGCAGGGGTTCATAGACCACTGCTTCTGAAAATCACTGATTTTCAAAAATCTCATTTTTTGTGGTCACTGAACTGATCCAAATTTCTGAAAAACCTATCTGTGTTCATCCTATATTATTCCTATTGAAATGGCTAACAATGCAGTTCCAGGAGATGCTGTCAACACCATCAACAACATGGGTCCAAATCAAGTCAATCATATTTCTCATCACAAACTGCCAATGTTCTCAATTGAGAACTATGATTTCTGGAAAATCAGGATGAGAGCACATCTTGCTTGCCAGCATGATGAGATTCTTAAAGTCATCACTAGAGGGCCTTTCACATTCACTAAGGCAAATCCCAAGCTCACTGATGCTCAGAAGGCAGATCCAAGGGAGTTGCTGCCAAAAGATGAAGATGACTTTACAGCTGAGGAAAGAAAAAGGCACAATCTGAACTACATTGCCATGAACACATTGTACCAGACCATTCCAGATGCAGTGATGGGAAGAGTGTACCACTGCACATCAGCTAAAGAGATTTGGGATACCTTAGCACTTATGTGTGAAGGTACCCAAAAGATTAAGGAGAACAAGCTTCAAGTGGCTATACAAAAATATGAACAATTCTCTATGGAAGCCAATGAAACTATTGATCACCTTGATGGCAGATTCACTGACATCATGAATGAGATAAACTCTCTTGGCAAGTTCTATGCCAAAAGAGAGGTTGCTTTGAAAATTCTGAGAAGTCTTACATCTAAGTGGGACATTTACTCAGTCATGATGCAAAATACCAGCAATTTTGACAACATGCCAATGCAGCAAGTATTCTCTGAACTCAAAGCATATGAGTTTGATCTAAACAGAAAGAAGGTGCATGAAGAGCCATCCTCCTCAAACAAAGGTGTTGCCTTCAAAGCTGCTGAAACAGAAAAGAAGAATTCACAAAGATCCTCTCAATCTGTTTCAAAATCTGAAATAAAGGAGGAACTGGCACTCATGGCTAGGAGATTTGAGAAGCCCAACTCCAGATTTGGTAGATACAAGAAGTTCTACCAAGACAATAGAACCAGAAGGAGATTCAGCTCTCCTGACAACAAATCAGAGGACAAAGTCTCTGATGAAAAGAAAGAAGACAAATATGCTGATAGGAAGAAATTCAGCAAGGTGAACCATCATCATCAAGGAGGAAGGAGTCCTCAAGCAAGAAGAATGATGATGAAGATGTGTGTTACAAATCCCAGAAAAATGGTCACTTTCAGTATGATTGTCCTGACCTTAGTGCCAAAGAAAGAAAAGAGAGGCAGAACAAAAGAGACAAAAGGATGAACAACAGGAAGGCCATGATAGCTGGAGATTCAGCAAGTGAAGAGAGTGTCTACTCTTCTGATGATGGACTATTCTCCAACAGTGACAGTGATGATGACTGTCAAATGGCATTTGAAAATGATGAGGTATGTTCATCTTCTAGTTCTTCTAGTTCTTCAAATGACACACATGAGTCCAGTGAAATCCCTTTAAAACTCAACTTTGTAAAGTTATTTGAGGATTTCACCAGGCTAAGAGAAGTATGCAATATGGCACTTAGAGAAAATGAGCTATTGAATTCGAAAGCTCAAACTCCCAACCTTCCTGAACCAGAGCTTGATTTTAAATCAACTAAGTTGTATCAGTAGACTATGAGAGAGCATGAGGAGATGTCTCTCAAAGTCTCTGAACAACAGAAGTTGATTGATGATCAAGAACTGGCCTTGAGGAAAAAGGACTTTGATCTTAGAATTCTTCAAGCAAAATTTGACAATCTCTCAAGTGAATTTGATACTCTAAAATTGAGTGAGGGGAGCTTAAAAATGAAAATGTCTGCCTTGAACAAATCTGCTAAGGCAATAGAGGAAATTCAAGGATTCCAAAGACCATTTGCTCAAAAAGGTGGATTAGGCTATAATCCATTTGAACCCTCACCTGGTCTTAGTATTGCCTCATCAAGCAATTCTAAGATGACTTTTGTAAGATCAGTGGCACAACAAAATGAAATGGAAGTAAATCAACCACTGATCAAGGATAAGGGTAAAGGAATTTTCATACCAACTCAAGTAAACAATGTTTCTAAACCCATACCTAAGGAAAAGGTTAAAGACATTGTTTACAGAAAAAATGAGGGTCAGAAAGGAAGAACCAATGGAAGGCCAACCTATCTGAATCCTCATCAGAGAAGTTGTCCAAAATCTGTTCAGAAAAGGCCAACTAAAATGAGGCAACCTCAACTGAATGGATTAAGGCCAATCCCCTCTGATAGGTATAAAACATTCAGGAAGCCTGGACCTTACTTGCCAAATGGAAAAGGCCATCCAAAACCCTATCCTCAAAGGTCTTACCAAGCTGCACCTAAGTCTAGTAACTTCAGGAGAAATGTCCCAAAGAAATTCACAAACACTCCTGAACCTTACAAGGCTAACACTTATACACAGAAGCCACCCAAGGCATTTAAGGGTCAAACTGTGTATGTAGATGTAAATGGAAACCAAGTCAGTCACTTTGAGTCAATCAGAGTAATCAGGCAGATTTGGGTTCCAAAAGGTACAACTAACCCTCTAGGACCCAACACTCAAAGGGTACCTAAATTTTGACTTTGCAGGGCTGCATGGACCACAAGAAGAAGAGAAGCATCAACAAGAAAACAGCATGGTACTTGGACAGTGGATGTTCAAGACACATGACTGGAAACAAGGAGCTTCTCTCAGATTTCATAGAAAAGGATGGTCCTTCAGTAACCTTTGGAGACAGCTCTCAAGGGATGACAAGAGGTTATGGTACATTAAACATTGGTAGTGTTAAAATTACTGATATCTCATATGTCGTAGGCGTAAAATATAACTTGCTGTCTATAAGTCAAATTTGTGATAAAGGATATTGTGTTGAATTTGCACCAAATGAATGTACTATCAAAAACAAATCAACACAACAGGTGCTACTAACAGGGGTGAGAAAGGGAAATGTCTATTTTGCAGATTGGAGCAAAACCCCTGAAGTAGTTTGTCTTGTTGCCAAAAGCACAAGTGAGCAAAGCTGGCTGTGGCACAAAAGACTAAACCACCTGAACTTCAAAACCATCAACAAAATTGCAAGAAACTCTCTAGTTAAAGGGCTGCCAAACCAAGTGTTCACCAAAGAACACATATGCCAGCCATGTCAGGAATGAAAGCAGATCAAAGCTTCATTTAAAGGAAAGCATGTCATCTCAACTGAGAGAGTTCTTCAACTATTGCATATGGATCTTTTTGGACCAATAATCCCAGTAAGTATAAATGGAAGAAAATATGCTTTAGTTGTTGTTGATGATTTTTCCAGGTACACTTGGGTAGTATTCTTGCTGAACAAAAAGGAGACCCAAGTCAAGCTACCTGAATTGATGATGAGATTGAGCAATGAAAAGGGCCTAAGTATTGTCAAGATCAGATCAGACAAAGGCACTGAATTCATAAACTCATACATCAATGAGTACTGCAGCAAGAATGGCATCACTCATGAAACTTCAGCAGCAAGAACACCTCAACAAAATGGGGTTGCTGAAAGAAGGAACAGGACCTTGAAAGAGGCAGCAAGAACCTTGATTGCTGAATCCAAACTGCCTAAAAGGTTCTGGGCTGAAGCCATTAGCACTGCATGTCACACTCAAAATAGGTCCTTAATCACCAAAGGACAAGGTAAAACCCCATATCAAATATGGAAAGGTAGATTGCCCATTGTTGCTTATTTTCACATATTTGGTTGTAAGTGTTTCATTCACAATAATGGGAAAGAGCAATTGAAAGCTTTTGACAGCAAAGCTGATGAAGGAATATTTGTTGGATATTCACAAATCAGCAAGGCTTACAGAGTTTACAATTGCAAAACTCTTACTGTGGAAGAAACACCTCATGTTGTGTTTGATGAATCTATTGATGAGTTCAGGGATAAAAACCTGAATATTGATGAAATAACACAAAGAACAACCAGACTAAGGCTTCAAAGCAAGGAAACAGTGTTTGTGGATGTTGCCCAGCCTGAATTACATGATAATCAAAAACTGGACAACCTACCTGATGGCAATCAACCTGAAGTCAACCAACCTGAAGGTGAAATTGAACTGATTAACCCCATCCCAGTTCAAATCCAGGTAACAACTACCAATGAAGAAGCAGGCAATGCTGAGGTAGTAAATGGATCCAATATTCAAGGGGGAACCAATGAAAATGTCAACTCATCTGACAATGAGGACAATACCCCTGAATATGATCCTGAACTTGATCCTTCAATTAACTTTCCTGAATTTAATGAGTCTAGTGATCCAACTTCAGATGAGGACAATCCTCCTGAAGGGATCAGGACTAGAAGGACTTGGTTGCAGGACCACCCATCTAGCCTGATACTTGGTAATCCAAGTGAAGGGATCAAAACTAGAAGGTTTCATGGAGAAATTGCTTTGTTTTGTTGTTTCCTTTCAGAACAGGAACCAAAAGACATTGAGGAAGCACTACAAGATACCAACTGGATCATAGCCATGCAAGAGGAGCTGAACTAGTTTACCAGAAATGAAGTTTGGGAGCTAGTAGATAGGCCTCATCAAGATGTCGTTGGAACCAAATGGGTGTTCAAAAATAAGAAAAATGAAAATGACATCATTGTGAGGAACAAAGCAAGACTGGTGACCAAGGGATATTGTCAATCTGAAGGAATTGATTATGATGAGACCTTTGCTCCAGTGGCCAGACTTGAGGCAATCAGGCTATTCTTAGCATATGCAGCTCACATGAGGTTCAAGGTATATCAAATGGATGTGAAGAGTGCATTTCTCAATGGGGTGCTCAAAGAGGAAGTATATGTGGAACAGCCCCCAGGCTTTGAAGATGGAGACAAGGTGTACAGATTGAAGAAAGCTCTCTATGGCTTAAAGCAAGCTCCAAGAGCTTGGTATGACACCTTATCACAGTTTCTTCTAGATCATGGTTTTGTCAAAGGCACTGTTGACAGAACCCTGTTCAGAATCTGTGAAGGAGATGATATCTTGTTAGTCCAAATCTATGTGGATGACATTATATTTGGATCTCCAAATGAGAAGCTGTGTGAGAAGTTCTCTAAACTCATGCAGAGCAAATTTGAGATGTCCATGATGGGATTGATGAATTTCTTCTTAGGACTTCAAGTCACTCAATCAAAGAAGGGAATATTCATCAATCAGGCCAAGTATACAAGGGACATGATCAAGAAATTTGGATGTGCTTCAAGCAAGCCTGTCAGAATTCCTATGAATACTAACTGGAAAATGGATCCTGATGAAAGTGGAGAGCCAACAAACTCCACTAACTACAGAGGAATCATAGGATCATTGCTATATCTCACTGCAAGCAGGCCTGATATCACATTTGCAGTTGGAGTGTGTGCAAGATTCCAAGCCAATCCAAAGAAGAGCCATCTTGATGCTGCCAAGAGAATCCTAAGATATCTCAAGGGATCTGAGAATCTTGGATTGTGGTATCCAGCTGATGACAACATTGAGCTCACTGGATATTCAGATGCAGATTATGGAGGATGTAGAATTGACAGAAAATCCACCTCAGGAACATGTCAATTTTTGGGAAGCAAACTTATCTCATGGTTCTCCAAGAAGCAAAATACAGTTGCAACTTCAACAACTGAAGTAGAATATGTAGCAGCTGGAAGTTGTTGTGCTCAGATACTTTGGCTCAGGCAACAACTTAGAGACTACAAAGTAATCTCAAATGAAGTGCCAATATTCTGTGACAACAACAGTGCAATTGCCATCTCACAGAATCCAGTGCTCCACACCAGATGCAAGCATGTGGATATCAAACATCACTTCATAAGGGATCATGTGGAGAAGAAAGATATCAAGCTTGTCAAAATCCACACTGATAAGCAAAAAGCTGTTATCTTAACTAAGCCTCTAGTTGAAGCAAGATTCTTGGAATTGTCAGCTGAATTGGGCTTACTTGATCCAGGCAAGATGGAGAAATGAGGAAAGAAAGCTAAAATGAAGGGAGAAGTTCATTAAGATGAACTTCAGCAAAGTTGACCAACCTCACTGAAGCAGTCAGCCAAAGAGGGAAACTCAGCAAAGTTGTCCCTATGGTGTTCAGCAATGTTGGTCAGGAGCTTTGTCCAAGTGGGACCCAGTCAGCAACTTTGGGACCCACTCAGGCAAGCTAATCAGGTAGTTTGACCTTCACAGAAATCAAAGAACATCTCAGGATGTTTGTCCGAGTTAATTAGATAATCATTGCTATTTTTAGCATTGATTAGACATTTAAAAGATTTCTTGGTCTAAGAGTAGGCCATTTTAGGATGGAGTGTGCTATAAAGATTTTTACCACCAAAAAGGCAAATCAGCATTTAATGCAAAATCTTAATTGAGATTTCATGAATTCTTGAGCCATCATCAAGACCATTGATTTGCATTAAACTTCCATCAAACCGCCTAAAGACCACTACCCTACTTTATTCAATTGGTTTTTACCTTTACCCACTGCCATTTTCTATTAAACAACGGTTAATAAACTCCCCACATATATAAACTCCTCAGTTTTACCTTCATCCTCACGCACTCATATTTTTCAAACTCTTAAGATTTTCAAAACCTCTCAAACCTGCAACTACTCTCCAAAAACCTATCTAATTCTCATATTATCCATGGCACCCAAAATCAAGAGAGAAGAACTTGTAGACTTCAATGATCCATCCTTGGACATTGATTTTGCATATCTCAGCAACACAAGTTCTCTTTGGTTTGAGAAACTAGTTGCCTTTGATAGTCCAGACACTGAAGTTCATCAAGTCCTCCAATGGCTAAGGGAGGCTGGGCTAGAGAAGTTCTTAGGCACCAAGCCAGATTCTTGCCTGAACTCCTTCATGGCTGAATTCTTTGCCTATCTCAGATGGAAGGGCAAGAAGAGAGATGTGTGCACTAAGCTCACATATGCTGAGGAAGATGAAGAAGAAGAAAGCCAACACACCATCATCTTCACTGCAGAGGATTTGGATGCTAGCTTTGGGCTACCATCAGAAGGGCTAAATCCAGAAACTTACAAGGAAGGAGAAGATCAGGAGTTCTACCTTCCATGGCTGCTTACACCCAAAAAGCTAGTAAGTGCTCAAAACAAGAACACTCTAAAGCCAGTTTTTAGACATTTGTTTGATTGTGTGGTGAAGAGTTTGTTAAGCCACTCTGGGAGTGTTGAACAAATAAGTATGCCTAAGTTGAGAGTAATGGCTGCTGTGATTGACTCTGCTGAGAAGAGAGTCAAGTTTGATTGGAAAAGCTTTATCTTGGACAAGATTATGAATGAGAAGTTCAAGTTTAAGGAGGTGAAACACCACAAGGTGGTGGTTGATGGAAGACTTCAGTTCTGCACAAGAGCCAGCCTGCTCTTGGAAAGGTTTGCTCATTACACCCACCTACAAGCAAAGCCAAAGCCTTTTCCTGCTCAAAAGGTGATGTTCAGAAAGCTGTCTTCTAAGACAGAAAAGAGGAAGCAGGAGGCTGCCTCCAAGAAAGCTATTGCAACTGTTCCAGCAACCAGAGCCTCTCCAAGAAAGAGGAAAGCCCAACCACCAAAAGTTCAGCCAAAGATGCAGAAGATGAAGAAGATTCTGAGTGAATCTTCCCCTGAAAGCCAGTCAAGAAGTGGAGGAGCCACTTCTGAGGAGATTGAGAAGGCTGCTGATGAAGGAGTCAACCCCCCTGAAGAGGGTGAAGAAGTCAGAGAGGTTGTCCCCTTACAGCCTGAAAGTGTAACAGAATTCAGGGATCTTGATCAGCCCACAAGATCTGAAAGGAGGAGAAGGATAATCAAAACTTCTGAGAAGCAGAAGTTGATGGAAGAGGAGAAGAAGAAGAAAGAGTTCTTCAAGGAGATTAGGCAAGCCAGTAAGTCTAACTCCAAGACCAACAGTCCTGAAGCCAACTCTCCTGATATTCAATCAGAAAGAATATCCCCATCAAGGCATGAAGAAGAGGAGTGCAAGACTCCTGAAGATGCCCCAATTATTGCAAAGAAGGTTTATTCCCCAGAAGGTGCACCTGATAGAGCAAGTATTGATGTGCTGGCAGATTTGGTCAATCTTGAGGATAGACCTTTCTCCCCATTTGATCCAAGACTTCTCTCATATACCAAACTTCTTGAAACTGTTCTTCAAGAAGGTGATCAAGTTGTTCTCCCACCCATTCCAGCTGTTGGGATATGAATCCTAGAACAAGTCCTACATGTTGATGAAAAGATGAAGTTTTGATAAGCCAAAAATAGTTTGAATATTTTCTAAGTGTTGACTAATCTAGTCTAGTTGAGTTGAAGTCATCTTGAACAGATCAGTAGAGTTCACATCAGTCTATTAAAAGATAAGTACTTATAAGTCGTATATTGTTTGTACTTCATGATTGTTTATATTAACTTGTTAGATTGTTATTGAGCTATGAATAATTGTTGTATAGAGCTCATGATTTTGAATGTAATAGACAGGTTGATTGTATAGTTTTAAGTTGACTAAGCTATAAGCTTAATGTAATGTAATATAATAGTCTTGTTAAAGATTAGTTGATAGGACTAGATTAGTTCTATTGAAGACTACTGAAGAAGTCTACTGCGCAAAAGAAAAAAGAGACCAGACTAGACAAGAAGAGAAGACAAGTCTACTGAAGACAAGTGCGCGACAGAGACTTAAAGAGATAACTTGAAGTTAGTTATTCATACGCGTTTTTGAATAAGTGAAAAGATAAAGATTAGAAGTTAGTTATGGAATAACTAATTCATATCAAGAAACGCGTGGATGGATAAGAAGATTCAGTTGAAGTTAGTTGTCAAGAAAAGTTGGTTACAACTACCTAAGTTCTTGAAGATAGGAAGTCTATAAATATTTCAAGATGTTGATCATTTGAAGACTACTGCAACTACGCATACTGAAGCTACATACTGAAGAATTATTTGAAGCTTACTCTCAGAGATTATTGAACTTCAGAAAGAAGCCAGAAGACAAGTGAAGGATCAAGAAGGCTACTACTAAAGACAGAGAAGTTTTATTGTTTTTGTTTCAAGTTGCTAGATACTTGTTAAATTTCTAGTTAAGATCGTAGACATATCTGGTGGTATAGTCTTAGAAGATCTAAGTCTTCTTCTTGGGACTTAAAATCACAGGAATACACACTTTGTACTCGATTGGAAGAGTTTAGTGGAAATATCACAACTGGGTTTGTGAGAGTGGACGTAGACAAGTTGTCGAACCACTATAAATTGTTTGTGTTGTTTACTTTACTGTTTCTTTGATTAATTGTTAAACATATATAACTGAACTAGACAAGTTGAGTATAGAACAGAGTTCTCGAATTAAGAAGTTGAGTATAAACTTGAATTGGGCTCATTGTTAATTTCGTATTCCGCATATTGTATTTTGATATATCGAAAGATTTTAGAAAAGTCTATTCACCCCCCTCTAGACATTTTCTTTAGCTTCCATCGATATTAACTCAACTTTCGGGACCTACAAGTGGTATCAGAGCAGTAGTTTACGAACTGTTGTTTCTTGATAACCGACTTAAGACTTAGGGTGAAGTCTTGGTCCTTGACTGTACTTGCTTACGTGTTCTTGATCAATACTCTTGGTATATCTGTTTCGTGTTCCCTGTTCTTGAACTATCTGTTTCTTGATCATATAACTGATTAGCACTAATCTACTTGTGTAAACATGTCTCTTGAAATAAGCGCTAATAAGTTACCCAAGTTCCAGGTCCAGGACTACGACTACTGGAAGCTGCGGATGGAAGCAATTTTCAGCTCCACCCATGATCTAATGATATCTGTTGTGACCGAGGGACCGATCGTGACAATGGTTCCAAATACTGCTACTCTTGACAAAGACAAACCTATTGGTACTCTAGTCAAGAAACCCAGGTCAGATCTAACCTCAGAAGAAATGCGTCAAAATAATTTGGATAGCTTGGCGAAGAATTACATCTTACACACTCTTCCTAATGAGTATCTAGGAAAAGTGTTAAAATGTAAAACTGCCAAAGAGATGTGGGACAGATTAGCTATCATTTGTGAAGGAACATCCCTGATCAAAGAGAGCAAATTATCCACTGCTGTCCAAAGATTTGAATCATTTCGGATGAAAGCTGGCGAAACTATCGACCAGCTGGATACTCGTTTTACTAAGATCATGAATGATTTAGAAGTCCTTGGTAAGACTTATACTCCTCGTGAAATCAATCTTAGGATTCTTAAGAGCTTAGAGCCCAGATGGAGAATGGTAAAAATGCTCGTTAAGAACACTCAAGATATAGATGTGTGGACTGCTGAAACCATGTTTCAAACTCTTAAAGCGCATGAGTTTGATTTAGATGAAGATGAACCACTAGCCAGTAGTGATAGAGAACATGCTGTATCTAAGAACGTTGCCTTTAAGTCTAGCTCTTCTAAGTCTTCTAAGGTACACAGGTCTGAAGGATACTGATCTTAGTCTGAAGGATCAGGTAAGCCTCATGGTTAGAAAGTTTGATAGGCTTAACAAACGTTTTGGAAGATACAAGAAATTCTATAGAGATCATAGAGCGTCTACTTCTAAGAACTCGTTTGAGACCAGACGAGACCGAAACTCATCCGAAAGGAGAGACGAAGTCTCGAAAGGTAATAGGCGAGATAGAGAGTCTGATGATAGGAAGATTCAGCGTTCTGATAGACGTGATAAACGTAGGGATAAATCTCCTATTAAAAAGGCTACTAATGATCTCTTGTGCTATAACTGTGAGAAACCAGGTCACTACATTTATGAATGCCCAGACCTGAGCACTGACGATCGAGAGGAACGCAAAGCACGAAGGGAAAGAAGATACAACCGTGGCAAGAAGGTAATGATGGCCAATGATGACTCTGAGTCTGATTCAGACGAGTTGCCATCGTCCTTATCTAGCTACCCATCTGATCCAGATCACGATGAAGCATTCATAGTAGATGATGGCCTATGCTGCATGGCTAAAATCGATCAAGAGGTATCATCTGCTACTTCTTTTCAATCTTGTGATGACTCTGATACTGATGAAAGTGACACTGCTAGTAGTGAAGTAGGAAGTAGTCTGCAGCACTCGACTAGTGCTGTTGAAGATGACCTTCTACTTGCTAATCAAGCATTCATTGAAGTCAGTGATGAGAACATTGCATTAAAACAAGAAATCATTGATCTTAAAGAAGCTCAGTCTAAAGTAGATCCTAATGTAACAGTCCTAAATGAACGCTTGACTGAAGAGTTGAGACAACTCAAAGAAAAGTGTGCATTGACAGACAGGTTATATCAAGACCTACTTAAGACACATGCAACTGAGAGAAATGAGTTCAATGTTTTAAAGAGCAAGTGCAACAGACTTGAAGAACGTAATAAGTTCTTAGAGACCGAGGTTGTCACACTAGATCTCAAACTTACTGACCTGGTTAATTCTTCTAAGATTAACCTTGAATTGTCAGATAGGTATAGAGATCCAGCTGACAAGACAGGTATAGGTGCTGAGTCATCTAGCTCGTCTACTCGAGTCAATAAGAACCCTACTACTACTAACTCAAGACTTTTGCCAAATGATAAAGGAAAAGGACCAATGATATACGATATTAGTACTCCTTCTAAAGGTACTATACCTAAACAGACTCGAGTTAACATTCCGACTACCAAGGGAGGTAAAAAGAATGCTAACAACAAGCATGATCCATCTAGAACTAATCTTCAAAGGACCACTAATCGTGGACGACCCAACCAGGTCAGATACGAGGATTGGTATCCTGAGGAGACGAGTACTAGACAGGTACAGACTAGACGACAAGAGCCTAGACCTCCTTTCATAAGGCAGTCTCAGCTCTACTCGTCTAGACCTAGACAGGTTGCTCCAAAATATCGTACACAAGTTGTCCTATATCCTCCACCTTTATCATATGATATTATCAGTGAGGAAAGACCCAAACACGTCTATAAACCGTATGGACCTAATGCATACAAGCCCTACTCTGACTATCAAAGACCAGTGCCTGCTCAAGTAGAGATCAAGTCGAAAGGCTATCTCCAAAGAGTAGACCCGAACTCAACTGATAGGCCAGACAAGGACAAAAAGGTCTTATTTTGTAACAAATATGGGCGAAAGCTTAAAAGATCGAACTTGTTCAAAACTCCAATGTATATTTGGATTCCTTTGAACTCGACTAACCCCCAAGGACCCCAATAAACAAATGGGTACCTAAATTATTGAATATCTTCATTGCAGGGTCGACTTGACTTGTATAAGAAGGGTGGCTCAGTAGGAGAAACTTGGTACATCGATAGTGGTTGTTTGCACCACATGACTGGTACCAAGGCTCTCTTATCAAGCTATCATGAGCAAGAAGGACCAAAAGTGATATTTGGTGATAGTTCCACTGTTTTCACTAAAGGATTTGGTTACATTCGGAATAGAGACGTAGAGATCCAAAATGTCTCATATGTTGAAGGTTTGAAATTCAATTTACTATTTGTTTCACAGTTTTGTGATCGTGGATACAAGGTGCAGTTCAAAAGCCGCAAATGTCAGATCATTGACAAAAGGACACACACAGTCCTACTAGTCGGCGTAAGACAAGGAAGTGTGTATATAGTGAACTGGAACAGTTGTCCGAGGGACACTTGTCTACTTACTAAGAATCCTAAAGAACTTGGTTGGCTCTGGCATAGACGCCTCTGTCATCTAAACTTTAAGGTTCTTAATAAGATAGCTAGAGATTACCTTGTAGAAGGTATTCCCAATGAAGTCTACTACAAGTCACATGTATGCACGGCCTGTCAACAGGGTGAACAGGTTAAAAGTTCATTTAAGTCAATTTCTACTCTCTCAACTAGTAGAGTCCTAGAACTTCTACATATGGATCTTCATGGTCCAATAACTCCTCCAACCTTGAATGGTAGAAGGTACACACTTGTTGTTGTAGACGACTATTCTAAGTTTACTTGGGTAGTCTTTCTACACAAGAAGAGTGATACACAAACACTTCTACCTGATCTGTTGAAGAAGTTACAAGTTGAGAAGAACCAGTCTATTGTCAAAATTCGTAGTGACAAGGGAACTGAGTTCATTAATTGCTATATCAAAGATTTCTGTGCTAAACGTGGTATCCAGCATCTTACTAGTGCAGCCAGGACACCACAACAAAATGGTGTAGCAGAAAGAAGGAATCGAACTCTCAAAGAAGCCTATAGAACCATGATAGCCGAGTATAACACGCCTCAAAAGTTTTGGGCAGAAGCTATCAATACTGCATGCCACTCACAAAACAGAAGTGCGATCAATAAAGCTCTAGGCAAGACACCCTATGAGGTTTGGAAAGGTAGAAAACCCCGCATTACATATTTCCATATATTTGGTTGTAAGTGTTTCATCCATAACAACGGAAAGAGCAAGTTGAATGCTTTCGATGCCAAAGCAGACGAGGGGTGTTGGTCCCTGAGACGAGTGTAAGATCAGCTGACTTGATGTCTGCTGATTGTGTGGAAAATAAACTAACTCTTCAAAGTAACTAGTCCGCTGATTTCACTAGGGCCTAGGACTAGTTAGTCGACTGATTAATTACTTATCGGAGTTAAGTGCGGAATTGTAGTGTGCCCATAAATATTATACTCGTCTATTATTTAAATACAGTGTGTAAAACAGTTTATGCACAAATATGTATGAAAAGACTTGAAATGTAAAGTGCAGAAATGTAAATAACACATTAATTTATAGTGATTCGGATATACGTTCCTACGTCCACTCTCACGTCCACACGTGATGTTTAATCCCTTTAATTTACCCAAAATTACAAGGGCCTTGTCCTTTATAGTCCCAAGGGTAGGACTTTGAGATCTGAGCCAGTTCCCTTAACTGCTGCTGTCTCCACAAGTGATTGTAAGCACTTGCACTTCCCCCACAAGTGATTGTAAGCACTTGCACTTGAACTCCACAAGTGATTATAGAGCACTTGGACTCTTTACAGTGATAAACACTCAACTTGACTTCTAAGGTTTTATGGTAGAAGGTGGGTTTTGTGTATATGAACTAGGTGAGAATTTCCCTTACAATCTGTTTTAGCCTCATGCTAGGATTGGGAAATTCTCTCTAAGCTATGGATATATATGAGTGGTTAAACTAGCTTAGATGGTATGAGTTCACTCACTGGGGATGAGGTGATGCGTGTTGAATCTTCATGAATGATCTTCTTGAGCTCTTCTTATTTCTGGACTTTAAGCACTTTGCTCGACCTCTGCATCTCACACCTCTTCTCGTTCCCAATGATGTATGGACTCATTTATATAGTGTTGA
The DNA here is from genome assembly GCA_963675135.1 of Galeopsis tetrahit. Taxonomy (NCBI): domain Eukaryota; kingdom Viridiplantae; phylum Streptophyta; class Magnoliopsida; order Lamiales; family Lamiaceae; genus Galeopsis; species Galeopsis tetrahit. The sequence goes on from OY776133.1 coordinate 12,612,710, forward strand.
TGTTTGAATGTTACCGTTGGATGATAGCAATTCAAATCTCCACTAATTCGGGAATTGCCAATCTCTTGATTTGATATGATTGAATATTACCATTGTCATGTAATTTCAATCATATCTTTGACTTTCCTTTCTTGTGCGTATCTTGTCAATCCTTGACTTCAACTCTGATTGGCCTTCCTTTAATTGAGTAAGAAGACTTCTACTCTGCTGGTAAGAAGACTTCACTCTGCTGGTAAGAAGACTTCTACTCTGCTGGTAAGAAGACTTCACTCTGCTGGTAAGAAGACTTCACTCTTCTGTCTTTACTCAGCTGTCTTTACACAACTGCTGTTTCTTCTCAGCTGCTGTCTTTACTCTGCTGTCTTTACTCAGCTGGTTGTAAGATGACTTCTACTCAGCTGATGTAAGACGACTTCTACTCAGCTGATGTAAGATGACTTCTGGTCTTGGTCTTCTCTTCTCTTCTCTTTTAGAGCATTGACAAGTCTTCTCTTCTAACCAGAGTCCTATCTATTACAAGATGTATAATAAAGTTGTCTATACAATACAACTTATCCTATTACATGTTTGATTTGGTTTATCAAAACTAAACTAAGGATATTCATACCCCAACAATTTCCCCCTTTTTGATATAACCAAATCATTTAACACTAACTGAAGCAATAAAGAACAGACAGTGCTAGAGTCCATATAATAGTGCAGAAGAGTAAAAATAGAAGGCTTTTGTATGAGGACAATGAGAAGTTGTCATCAGATGAGATAACTAGATGTTATCTCCTAAAGCTAAAAAGATGAGTTTTATTAATATTGCACTTTACAAGCACGGACTCACCTAATAAGCTATTACAAAGGTCTTCTTATCTACTCTTCAGCTGATATGTTGCAAATCAGACGACTTCAAATTAAGCTCTTCTTGCCTTCAGGTCTTCTAACAACTTGATCATCTTGATCTCCTCTTCTTGCTCATACGCGTGTAAATCCGGATAGGGCTAGAACTCAGCTGAGCTGAAGTTCCCCCTTAGTTGTTGACCTGTTCTTAACACACAATAATCCAAATACATGCAAGTATGATTTTTATGAAAACAGAATGCATGCAAAACAGTTTTTCAAAAATGGATCTATTGAGATGACCATTGAAAACAATAAAACGTGTTTTTGATGGCTCAAACGATGGAATTTGGCCAAAAAGCATTACACGTCACTGCAAAGCAGTGAGTTCGATTCAAAACATCAATTCCACTTTAAAAAGTGTACTCACACGTTAAATTCTGAAAACAACAGAAAAAGTGCAGATTTTCGAAAATAAAAAATTCAAAGCAATGGTCTTTTGAACACACGGCTCTGATACCACTTGTTGGTCCCTGAGACGAGTGTAAGATCAGCTGACTTGATGTCTGCTGATTGTGTGGAAAATAAACTAACTCTTCAAAGTAACTAGTCCGCTGATTTCACTAGGGGCCTAGGACTAGTTAGTCGACTGATTAATTACTTATCGGAGTTAAGTGCGGAATTGTAGTGTGCCCATAAATATTATACTCGTCTATTATTTAAATACAGTGTGTAAAACAGTTTATGCACAAATATGTATGAAAAGACTTGAAATGTAAAGTGCAGAAATGTAAATAACACATTAATTTATAGTGGTTCGGATATACGTTCCTACGTCCACTCTCACGTCCACACGTGATGTTTAATCCCTTTAATTTACCCAAAATTACAAGGGCCTTGTCCTTTATAGTCCCAAGGGTAGGACTTTGAGATCTGAGCCAGTTCCCTTAACTGCTGCGGTCTCCACAAGTGATTGTAAGCACTTGCACTTCCCCCACAAGTGATTGTAAGCACTTGCACTTGAACTCCACAAGTGATTATAGAGCACTTGGACTTTTTACAGTGATAAACACTCAACTTGACTTCTAAGGTTTTATGGTAGAAGGTGGGTTTTGTGTATATGAACTAGGTGAGAATTTCCCTTACAATCTGTTTTAGCCTCATGCTAGGATTGGGAAATTCTCTCTAAGCTATGGATATATATGAGTGGTTAAACTAGCTTAGATGGTATGAGTTCACTCACTGGGGATGAGGTGATGCGTGTTGAATCTTCATGAATGATCTTCTTGAGCTCTTCTTATTTCTGGACTTTAAGCACTTTGCTCGACCTCTGCATCTCACACCTCTTCTCGTTCCCAATGATGTATGGACTCATTTATATAGTGTTGATGTTTGAATGTTACCGTTGGATGATAGCAATTCAAATCTCCACTAATTCGGGAATTGTCAATCTCTTGATTTGATATGATTGAATATTACCATTGTCATGTAATTTCAATCATATCTTTGACTTTCCTTTCTTGTGCGTATCTTGTCAATCCTTGACTTCAACTCTGATTGGCCTTCCTTTAATTGAGTAAGAAGACTTTTACTCTGCTGGTAAGAAGACTTCACTCTGCTGGTAAGAAGACTTATACTCTGCTGGTAAGAAGACTTCACTCTGCTGGTAAGAAGACTTCACTCTTCTGTCTTTACTCAGCTGTCTTTACACAGCTGCTGTTTCTTCTCAGCTGCTGTCTTTACTCTGCTGTCTTTACTCAGCTGGCTTTACATAGCTGCTGTTTCTTCTCAGCTGCTGTCTTTACTCTGCTGTCTTTACTCAGCTGGTTGTAAGATGACTTCTACTCAGCTGATGTAAGACGACTTCTACTCAGCTGATGTAAGATGACTTCTGGTCTTGGTCTTCTCTTCTCTTCTAGAGCATTGACAAGTCTTCTCTTCTAACCAGAGTCCTATCTATTACAAGATGTATAATAAAGTTGTCTATACAATACAACTTATCCTATTACATGTTTGATTTGGTTTATCAAAACTAAACTAAGGATATTCATATCCCAACAATTTCCCCCTTTTTGATATAACCAAATCATTTAACACTAACTGAAGCAATAAAGAACAGACAGTGCTAGAGTCCATATAATAGTGCAGAAGAGTAAAAATAGAAGGCTTTTGTATGAGGACAATGAGAAGTTGTCATCAGATGAGATAACTAGATGTTATCTCCAAAAGCTAAAAAGATGAGTTTTATTAATATTGCACTTTACAAGCACGGACTCACCTAATCAGCTATTACAAAGGTCTTCTTATCTACTCTTCAGCTGATATGTTGCAAATCAGACGACTTCAAATTAAGCTCTTCTTGCCTTCAGGTCTTCTAACAACTTGATCATCTTGATCTCCTCTTCTTGCTCATACGCGTGTAAATCCGGATAGGGCTAGAACTCAGCTGAGCTGAAGTTCCCCCTTAGTTGTTGACCTGTTCTTAACACACAATAATCCAAATACATGCAAGTATGATTTTTATGAAAACAGAATGCATGCAAAACAGTTTTTCAAAAATGGATCTATTGAGGTGACCATTGAAAACAATAAAACGTGTTTTTGATGGCTCAAACGATGGAATTTGGCCAAAAAGCATTACACATCACTGCAAAGCAGTGAGTTCGATTCAAAACATCAATTCCACTTTATAAAGTGTACTCACACGTTAAATTCTGAAAACAACAGAAAAAGTGCAGATTTTCGAAAATAAAAAATTCAAAGCAATGGTCTTTTGAACACACGGCTCTGATACCACTTGTTGGTCCCTGAGACGAGTGTAAGATCAGCTGACTTGATGTCTGCTGATTGTGTGGAAAATAAACTAACTCTTCAAAGTAACTAGTCCGCTGATTTCACTAGGGGCCTAGGACTAGTTAATCGACTGATTAATTACTTATCGGAGTTAAGTGCGGAATTGTAGTGTGCCCATAAATATTATACTCGTCTATTATTTAAATACAGTGTGTAAAACAGTTTATGCACAAATATGTATGAAAAGACTTGAAATGTAAAGTGCAGAAATGTAAATAACACATTAATTTATAGTGGTTCGGATATACGTTCCTACGTCCACTCTCACGTCCACACGTGATGTTTAATCCCTTTAATTTACCCAAAATTACAAGGGCCTTGTCCTTTATAGTCCCAAGGGTAGGACTTTGAGATCTGAGCCAGTTCCCTTAACTGCTGCGGTCTCCACAAGTGATTGTAAGCACTTGCACTTCCCCCACAAGTGATTGTAAGCACTTGCACTTGAACTCCACAAGTGATTATAGAGCACTTGGACTCTTTACAGTGATAAACACTCAACTTGACTTCTAAGGTTTTATGGTAGAAGGTGGGTTTTGTGTATATGAACTAGGTGAGAATTTCCCTTACAATCTGTTTTAGCCTCATGCTAGGATTGGGAAATTCTCTCTAAGCTATAGATATATATGAGTGGTTAAACTAGCTTAGATGGTATGAGTTCACTCACTGGGGATGAGGTGATGCGTGTTGAATCTTCATGAATGATCTTCTTGAGCTCTTCTTATTTCTGGACTTTAAGCACTTTGCTCGACCTCTGCATCTCACACCTCTTCTCGTTCCCAATGATGTATGGACTCATTTATATAGTGTTGATGTTTGAATGTTACCGTTGGATGATAGCAATTCAAATCTCCACTAATTCGGGAATTGCCAATCTCTTGATTTGATATGATTGAATATTACCATTGTCATGTAATTTCAATCATATCTTTGACTTTCCTTTCTTGTGCGTATCTTGTCAATCCTTGACTTCAACTCTGATTGGCCTTCCTTTAATTGAGTAAGAAGACTTCTACTCTGCTGGTAAGAAGACTTCACTCTGCTGGTAAGAAGACTTATACTCTGCTGGTAAGAAGACTTCACTCTGCTGGTAAGAAGACTTCACTCTTCTGTCTTTACTCAGCTGTCTTTACACAGCTGCTGTTTCTTCTCAGCTGCTGTCTTTACTCTGCTGTCTTTACTCAGCTGGCTTTACATAGCTGCTGTTTCTTCTCAGCTGCTGTCTTTACTCTGCTGTCTTTACTCAGCTGGTTGTAAGATGACTTCTACTCAGCTGATGTAAGACGACTTCTACTCAGCTGATGTAAGATGACTTCTGGTCTTGGTCTTCTCTTCTCTTCTAGAGCATTGACAAGTCTTCTCTTCTAACCAGAGTCCTATCTATTACAAGATGTATAATAAAGTTGTCTATACAATACAACTTATCCTATTACATGTTTGATTTGGTTTATCAAAACTAAACTAAGGATATTCATATCCCAACAAGGGGATATTCTTAGGATACTCCTCGACTAGCAAGGCATTTAGGGTATTTAACTACTCAACTCTTTGTGTGGAAGAAACACCACATGTGGTTTTCGATGAATCTCTACAGGACTCGTCAGCCAACAAGATCAGTGAGAAAATTACTGATCTAACGATCGAATCTGACAAAGATTCAGAAGTATATGAATCCGTTCAAGCCTACAATCCATTCATGAAAGCTCTCGAGTCTGATGACAAAGAGAAAGTAAGTGCTCAAGGTAAGTCTTCTAGACCAGTTGACATGCCTGCTCTAGTTGACTCTACTACTCCTGTTAAATCTGTTGATGATACAAATGATGTTGACATGCATGATGCTGTACATGATATAGATGATGATAGTGCTACTGTTAAGAATAGAAAAACATGGAAATCTGTGCATAATACTGAAAACATCATTGGTGACTCTACTGTTGGTGTGAAGACTAGACGACAACTCTTTGAGTCGCAAGAACAGCCTAGTCCAACTATGTTTTGCTGGTGTTGTTTCCTCTCATCTATCGAGCCTACCACTGTTAAAGAGGCATTGGCTGATAGTAATTGGATCATCGCTATGCAAGACGAGTTGAACCAGTTTGTTCGAAACGACGTCTGGGAACTTGTCGATAGGCCTAAACATCATAATGTAGTTGGCACTCGATGGATTTTCAAAAACAAGAAAGATGAGAATGATGTAGTCGTTAGGAATAAGGCTAGACTAGTTGCCCAAGGCTATTCACAAGCTGAAGGCATAGACTATGACTAAACATATGCTCCTGTTGCTAGACTAGAAGTTATTCGATTGTTCCTTGCATATGCTGCTCACATGAAGTCTACTGTATATCAAATGGATGTTAAAAGTGCATTTCTTAACGGTATTCTTGCGGAAGAAGTGTATGTTGAACAACCCCCAGGTTTCGAAGTCAAAGGCGACCAGGTGTACAGATTAAAGAAAGCCTTATACGGACTAAAGCAAGCTCCAAGAGCATGGTATGATACTCTCTCTCTCTCTTTCTATTAGAAAATGGTTTTACTAAGGGCAAGGTCGATCGAACCTTGTTCAGAAGACAAGAAGGAAAAGACATTTTACTCGTCTAAATTTACGTAGATGACATCATTTTTGGTTCACCTAACAAAAAACTGAGTGAAAGTTTCTCAACACTCATGCAAAGTAAATTTGAGATGTCCATGATGGGTGAAATCAATTACTTTCTTGGTATTCAAGTAAAACAAACTCCAGATATATTTTCATAAATCAGGCGAAGTACACTAGAAATCTTCTAGACAAGTATGGGATTAAGACTTGTAAGTCTACTGGCGTACCAATGCAACCAACTTACATAATGGATCCAGATGAACGCGGTAAAAGTGCTGACCAATCTTATTATCGTGGATTAATTGGTTCCTTACTATATCTAACTTCTAGTAGACCAGACATTGCATTCTCTGTTGGTGTTTGTGCTCGTTTTCAAGCTAATCCAAAGGAAAGTCACATGGAAACCACAAAACGGATTTTGAAATATTTGAAAGGGACCATCAATCGTGGTATATGGTATCCCTCAAATGATGATCTATCCTTAAGTGGCTACTCAGACTCTGACTTTGGAGGCTGTAGAATAGATAGGAAATCTACATCTGGTTCTTGTCAATTTTTAGGAACAAAACTCATTTCATGGTTTTCGAAAAAGCAGACTAGTGTTGCTACTTCTACTACCGAAGCCGAGTACATGGCTGCTGGTAGCTGTTGTAGTCAACTACTCTGGCTTATGCAACAGCTTAGGGATTACAATATACATGAATCAAATGTTCCTATTTTCTGTGATAGTAATAGTGCCATTGCAATTACTCAAAATCCTGTTTTGCATACACGTTGTAAACATGTAGATGTGAAGCATCATTTCATACGTGATCATGTAGAAAAGAAGGATATTCGCATGGAAAAGATTCATACTGATTTTCAAAGAGCTGATATTTTCACAAAACCATTAGCTGAAGCTCGATTTCGTGAGTTATGCATTAGTCTAGGGCTAATTGATTTAGACCCTACTTGCCTATAGATATGTACTAACCAGACAGGTACATCAAGAAAAGGAGACAAGATCACTAAACCAGAGCACTCGACTACTCACGCAACAGACAGGTATACAAGGCTAGACTAGATGACCAAACAACTCGATGAGGAAGCTGGTAAAGCTGAGGGTAATACTAAGGGAATAAACATTTAAGGGGGAATCTTTAATTTCTTAAATATCCTTATGTTGACTCTTATGTTTGTTAAAAGTCATCTTGTTCGAAACCTTGATCATTGCTTTAGATTGATATTCATCTTATTTATTATACTCCACTTGTACCTTTGATTACACATTGCAAATGATAAGATAGGTACATGAACTCGTTCGACGTTCAGAATAGACAAGCACAGGCGAAGGGGGAACTCGTCTTGTGTGCTTAAGCCAACTCGTCTTGTGAAGCTTAAGTCTACTCGTCTGTTCTGGATGGACTCGAACAGACAAGCTAAGTGTTTCTCTTGATAGAAATATGCTAAGTGTTTAAACACATCGAATTAAGGGTATTATAGTAATTAGATAATGCTAAAATTTGAAAACCCTAGGATTGGATTTATACACTCCCATTTAATGAGGTGTATACATCCAGTTCGAACTCGACTACACTAGGTCAAATGAGTTCACTCCCCTGTCCTAATTAAGAAGAGACGGATTTCAAATTTTACAATATCAAATCACATAATATTCTTGATTCCGTAACCGAATTCCAAAGGTCTCAACCGTTGGATCAAATCTTTCAATCTGGGCCGTCGGATCTCATTTCTGTTTTAACAAAACACACCTTCACACACAATTTGACCCACGATTTCATAACTCCACTACTATAGCTCTCAATTTCTTGTTAAATCAAACTTCCGTGTTCTTACTCTATCTATCAAATATGTCGATTATCTCTATATTTGATATAAGGTCCAACATGCAAGCAAGGTTTAATCTTGGCCAGTACATCTCTGAAGGCAAAGTGCATGTGGAGCCTTCAATGTTCTTCAAAGGGCTACACACTGCAGACAACAAAGAAATCCTCTCTAAATGTATTCAATGTGGATTAAAACCATATCTGGAGGCATTCCCTCAAGTAGTTTTGGAAGAAGAGGTGTTGCAATTTTATGCCCATGCCACCAGACGAGGAGATGTTATTGAATCCTTTATTGGAACGAGTCGAGTTGAAATCACTCGTGAGGTGTTATTCAGACATTTGAGGTTGCCCATAGGAACGATTGATGTTGAGAACTATGCTGCTGGTCAAGAGATGAGGTATTTGAGCATCTTTTGTGGTAAGAGGATGAAGCTCAAATCAGATGGCAAGGCCCCTGCCGTTAAGAAGTCGGAACTTCTGAAGAAATATTGCACCTTATTGGACATAGCAAGCAAAATGCTTCTATGTGCCACTGGATCTTTTGATGCGGTCACTCAAGTGAAGACAAGGGTGATGGCAGCGATTTATGACGAAATTACAGAGGGCAATTGGTTTAAGCTGATAGCTGATCGGATGATGTATTTTGAGAAGAGCGTTAGAGTTGATACCGACTCTTGTAATTGGGTGGTGTCACATACTGTTGGGTACGGCAACAAGCTGAGTATTCTACTCCCCTTGTTGTTGCCAAACAAGTCGGACTGGAGTAACGGAAAGCCCTTCCATCCTCTTAAGTTCTATCTGAAGACGGAAGCCCTGAAGAAGCAGGTCGCTGCAAGGCCAACTGCCCCAAGGCGAGTTCAAGTAGATGAGTCCCAAGTCCTACCTTATGCTAGCTCATCTAGCTCTTCAGAAGATCAGTCCGATAATGAAGAATCAGAGAAGGCTGCAATAGCTGAGTCCAGTGCAGCTGACTCGGAGAAGACTCAGACGGAAGAGGAGTCGGAACAAGAGAAGGAGCCGAGTGCTCAAGTTCCAGAAGTGTATACTCTCGTGAGAGTTGGTTCTCATACTCAACCAGACGAGTTAGGTTCTCAGGTTGGTACATCTTCTACACAAGCTTTGTCAATTCCTTTTCTTTCTCTCTCTTATATTCAAACCAAGGCTAGATCACATCTATCTAGGCCTAGACCTCAACCCTCAACCTCACAAGTACTGGCGGCATTACCGCTTAGAGCCAGTCTACCCCAAAACACTCCCATAAAAGATACAACTGATACTTCGACAGTTGTCACACCAGACCAAGCCACAACTCAGCCCCCAGAAACCACAGTCCAAACTCCATCCTTACCCTCAACAGAATATGTTGAACCCACCAACCCATCTACTTCAGACAAGACGCCAGTTGCCACTGCAACAGTTGAGTTAGAGACCCCATCTACTCAGACCCCGTCTGATGTTAGATTTGAATCTTTGGTTTATTACCCGATGTGTCCAAGAGAGAAGAGAGTTCGTGCTAAAGTATCGAGGAATTTGAAGAAGCAGCTCTCAACTCTTGATATTGACACTGCCTCAGAACAGTTTGAGAAGCTCGTCAGGATTTGCACTTGGTTCTCTCTAAAGAAATCTTCTACAGATGATCTTTTCGAGGTCATTTAAGGCATGGGTGGAATCTCCAATTTTATGGATTGGGAGATGGAACAAAAAGAAAACAGTGGTGTCAAAGACCACTCCAAATTGTTTCCGCGCAAGGCCTTAGTTGATCTTGTCAAACGCCTGCTAAATATTCCTGATGGCGTTCTTGTTGAAGAATTTTCTTTTGATGTTGGAACTCAGACTGATCTGGTAGAAGATGAGGTCATGCCAGAAGTTCCTAATGTCGCTGTTCAGACCTCAGAACCCGTTTTGGAGATAGAAGCTGGTTCTACTGAAGAGGAAGCTGAATGTTCTGAAGAAACTAATTCTTTCATCTTTGGAAAAGAGGATGATGAGTTCATGGATGCAGTGATGTTTGTTGAAGATGAGCTCGTTGAAAAAGTTCAAGAAGATGTTGCTGCTGAGACTCAGTCATCTATTCAAGTATTCCCTAATGGATTTTTAGAAGGATTGAAGACGGATTTGAGAGAAGTCGTTCAATCGTCCATTGAAACCTTCTTGGAATCAAAATTAAAAGATGTCCTTGTGGAACAGAATCAATCGCTTGTTGACAGCTCAAGAGAACTGATTGTTGGAGAAGTCAACAAAATGGACTCGTCTTTTCGAGAAGAGATGTATGCTGAAATTGAGAATTTCTTGAAGAGACAGGTTGATTTTTCGGAAAATAGGTCGATTGATTTTGCTAGATCTTTAGCTGAAGAGTCTAGTAAGATGGAAAGACTCTACAGAGTGAAGATTGAAATTGCTGATGAACAGAGACGGGAAGCACAAGACCAGTTGGTGCGTTCTCGAGCTGTTCTCACTGAGCTAACAGAGCAGAATACACTCCTTCGTCAAACAGCTACATATTTTAAGGATGAACTAGTTTCAAGTTCAAGGAAGCTAGAGTTGGCTACTGATCGTCTTGACAAGATGAGTCACGATAAGACGCATCAGAAACAGATTGAGATGGCTGCTGAGGTGATGAAGGATGCTGTAAAGGAAGAGATGACTCGCTTTACAAGTCTGTCTACTCTTAAGGCTAATGATGAAGCCAAAAAGGGGGAAGAGACCAGTAAAGTTGAGAAGGTTGCTGTGATTGAAAAAGACAAGTCTGCTGAACCGGAAGATAAGGAAGCTGCTACTACTATGCAAGAACTAAGAAGGCCTGGGAGAGGCAAGTTAGTTAAAACTGCAGAGTTGGAGCATGTTAGAGCTGAGAAACAGAAGAGATTGGAGAAAGGCAAAGGTGTTGCATCTCCAGAATCTGAGGTTCAGACTAGACAAGTCAAAAGAAAGTTAACCATTGATGAAGAAGAGCCTACTGTAATTGTTGAGAAGAAGCAAAGGATTGCTGATCCTAATGATGAAGCTCATTATGCAAGTAAAAGGAAGATTGGAAAGCATATTGAGAGATTGCAGAAGCTGAAGGCTAATGAAGAACAGATGGAAGATCAGTTCATTGACTACTTCATTGACAAAGAGCATCGAGCTGAATGGATGAAAGTGAAGAGACAATGGGAACTTGATCATTGGATTATTCGCAAATATGGTGATTTTGAAGGACAAGATGAATTGTATGCCATGTTTGACAAATACATGGAAGGTCAAAACAAGTTGCTATGGAATTTGATTATTAGGATATCTGCTGGAGCGAATTTTAATATCCTAGTTCCTAAATTTCCAAGCTGGAAATGTCCTATGACCAGTTCTGGTAAAAGAGTTGATCTAAACCAGATTAAGAAATATGAAGAAGAACTACTTGAGAAAGAGAAGATTGATGATGAAGATCACATCAGAGTTATACACAGAAGACTCCTAGATGCGTTCTGTGTTCCGAATCTTGAAGGAGGTACTCTTTCAGATTAGTTTGTTATGCTTTGATACTTAGTTTTTTTTATGTGTAATATCTACTGATTCGTATTTGAATGAATGAAAAATTAAGTACTATTTGGTGTTAAGACAAGATAACTACTTAACTAGTCTACTATTAAGAAAAGATTCAAGTAGTTTTGGCTTCATCAAAAAGGGGGAAATTGTTGGGATATGAATCCTAGAACAAGTCCTACATGTTGATGAAAAGATGAAGTTTTGATAAGCCAAAAATAGTTTGAATATTTTTTAAGTGTTGACTAATCTAGTCTAGTTGAGTTGAAGTCATCTTGAACAGATCAGTAGAGTTCACATCAGTCTATTAAAAGATAAGTACTTATAAGTCGTATATTGTTTGTACTTCATGATTGTTTATATTAACTTGTTAGATTGTTATTGAGCTATGAATAATTGTTGTATAGAGCTCATGATTTTGAATGTAATAGACAGGTTGATTGTATAGTTTTAAGTTGACTAAGCTATAAGCTTAATGTAATGTAATATAATAGTCTTGTTAAAGATTAGTTGATAGGACTAGATTAGTTCTATTGAAGACTACTGAAGAAGTCTACTGCGCAAAAGAAAAAAGAGACCAGACTAGACAAGAAGAGAAGACAAGTCTACTGAAGACAAGTGCGCGACAGAGACTTAAAGAGATAACTTGAAGTTAGTTATTCATACGCGTTTTTGAATAAGTGAAAAGATAAAGATTAGAAGTTAGTTATGGAATAACTAATTCATAACAAGAAACGCGTGGATGGATAAGAAGATTCAGTTGAAGTTAGTTGTCAAGAAAAGTTGGTTACAACTACCTAAGTTCTTGAAGATAGGAAGTCTATAAATATTTCAAGATGTTGATCATTTGAAGACTACTGCAACTACGCATACTGAAGCTACATACTGAAGAATTATTTGAAGCTTACTCTCAGAGTTTATTGAACTTCAGAAAGAAGCCAGAAGACAAGTGAAGGATCAAGAAGGCTACTACTGAAGACAGAGAAGTTTTATTGTTTTTATTTCAAGTTGCTAGATACTTGTTAAATTTCTAGTTAAGATCGTAGACATATCTGGTGGTATAGTCTTAGAAGATCTAAGTCTTCTTCTTGGGACTTAAAATCACAGGAATACACACTTTGTACTCGATTGGAAGAGTTTAGTGGAAATATCACAACTGGGTTTGTGAGAGTGGACGTAGACAAGTTGTCGAACCACTATAAATTGTTTGTGTTGTTTACTTTACTGTTTCTTTGATTAATTGATTAATTGTTAAACATATATAACTGAACTAGACAAGTTGAGTATAGAACAGAGTTCTCGAATTAAGAAGTTGAGTATAAACTTGAATTGGGCTCATTGTTAATTTCGTATTCCGCATATTGTATTCTGATATATCGAAAGATTTTAGAAAAGTCTATTCACCCCCCTCTAGACATTTTCTTTAGCTTCCCTCGATATTAACTCAACTTTCGGGACCTACACCAGCCATTCTAATTACCTCTTCAGGCACATTGCTCTCAAAAGCACCTGAATCCCAACTTGTTTTAAGCTCTTCTGAACCCAAACCTTCTGAACCCAACCTACCTGAAATCCAGCCAAGCCTACCTGAATCCCAATCCAACCTTCCTGAATCCCAAACCAACTCTTCTGGAGATGAAAGTGGTGAAGAATATACTTATGAGGGGATGCTGAGGCAGATTGCCAAGGCCAATGTGGATGAATTATATCCAGGGTTGAAGGATTATCCTAGGCTGCAACAACAGTTCTATGATCTCAGAGCTCTTGTTGAGATCAAGGATAGAACTATGGTGGAAATAGCTCAGGCTATTCAGGATAAAGGAGCAAGCTGGTGGCAGGTTGAAGAGAACAGGCTCTTACATTTTGCTAATGTAAAGAAATCCAGTGTGTTGACCACTGAGGCCTTGTTTTGCACCATTGTTCATGAGAAGGTGCTTGCTGAAAGAGAAAGAATTGCACAGGGACTCAGGCACCCTGATAGTCCATCTGATGATAATAATGATGATGATGATGATAACACCAATCCCAACCCTCCAGGCCTCAACTCTGCTCAGGTACATTACTTGACCTATCATTCTGAAAAGGACTCTGATCATTCAGAGGAGTTGACCAAAGATGGTGACTCAGTCCAAGATGCATTGGCCCAGGATGGTTCTTCTGAACCTGAGGCACAGCTTGACAATGTTGAGACTTCCATGGGAGAAGCTAGTTTGACTAAAGCCTCATCAATGTCAGGACAGTTGGACATTGACCAGCCTTTAGTCATTCAGGATGACTCAGTGGCCTTGGGATGCCCAAGCACTGTGATCTCCCAACAACTGCCCTCTGTGGATCCTGTTGAGGATAGAGAGGTGTCAGGTTTAGGAATGGAAGGAGTTGAAAAGGCTGATAGTGGTGAAAACTCAGAGGGAGATGATGGTGAGGATTGTGTGATTACAGGTTCCCTGAGTGCACCACAAAAAGAGGGAGATGAGGTAGAAATATTGGGTGCAGCCCAATATGAGAGTCAGGCAATTCTTCAAGTCAAATCTGAACTTGATGAATCCCTTGGTGAAAGGAGGCCTGATTCTCCAATGAATGTGAGTCCATCTGAAATGAATGAAGAAGAAAAGAATTTAGTTGAAAAAGAGAGAGAAGGTGCTGATGTATCAGGCCTTATGGGAGAAAGAAAAAATGAGGGTGTTGAGGGAGTTTTTACTAACACTCTTAGTTTTGCAGATTCTGTTGCTGTTACAATTGAGCAAATTTTTGCTGATGCCTCCCTTACAGATATTCAAGTTGATGCTGATATTGATCTTGAAGCAGTTTCAGCCAATGTGTCCACACTGAACAAGATGTACTTTGAGCAAGCCAACACCACTGAAGCAGGTTTTCAGATTGCTACTCAAACTGCATCTATTATTGAAGAACAATCAGAGAAATTGGATACTTTGGTAAGGGAAGTTGGTAAGGCACATGCAGCAACAATTGATACTCTGGATGGCCAAGGAAAGACTCTAGCCTCTGTGGAGATGAGGCTAACTAGCTCAGAGGGGGTGATCCTGCCCACATTGGATGCAAGCATATGTGGAGTTGAAACTGGACTGCAAACAGTTTCAACTGAGGTAACAAAGGCAAAGGATGAGATGGTGAAATTCACACAATCTGTGAAGAAGGAGCAGCTGGGCCTCAAAAATCTCTACAGGGACAATGTGAGAGCTCTTAGGAGGACAATCAGGGATGCATTAAGGCAAAGGACTGCAGCTCAAAGAAAGAAGGCTGCAGAATTGAAAGCTGCAATGGTCAAAGAAGCTGCAGAGAAGTTCACTGTTGAACTTATGGCCAAAGTGTCTGATCAAGTTGTGGCCAACCTCATTGAACAACTTCAGGCCAAACTTGATCAATCACTGAAAGCCACATTGGATTTCATTGTTACTCAGAAGATGAAGCCTGTACACACATTCTTGAGCATGGCAGATGACAAAATGCAAAACATTCATGATGAGAATGTTTATCTACTGCAGGATTTGAAGTCCCTCACCCAAGCCCATTCACATCTCTCAGTCTCTATGAGTGAACTGAAGCCCCAGTGTTTTGATAATGCCAAAAAGGGGGAAAGAGAGAGAGCAAGGGCAAAGGGAACCTTGGTGATTGGTGAATCAAAGGGAAAGGAGAAGGTCCCTGAGATTGAGGAGGAGGCAGTAGAAGACATCGGGAAAGGCAAAGACCCAATGGATGTTGAAAGCTTAACTGAGGAAGAGCAGATTCAAATTGCTGTTAAAGAGTCCATGATGTCTGCAATGGAGAGTCAGGCAAGGAAGCAACAAAGGCCTGGTGGTGAGTCAGCAGGACTTGACCCCAAAGAGAAGGTTGCTGAAGTAAGGGGGAAAGTGACTAGGTCATCTGAAAGAAAGAGGAAGGAATTGGAAGCCTTCAATGAATTCCCAACCAGTCTGACTTTGCCATCAGAATTTCAGTCTGAAGAATCTACTCCAGTAAGGCAATCAAAGAGATTGAAGAAAGCAGCCAAGCTGCCTGCCATTGAAGAAGAAGTTGAAGAGGAGGTACAGGACAGAGAGCCTGAAGTTGGTGTGCCCAAGCTTGCTGATGATCCTTCTAAGTTGTTTGAAGAAGGATTTGGCAAGGATCCAGAGACTCAGGAGAAGTTAGCTCTTAAGAGAGCTAAAGAGAGAATGGATCAATTGGTTGAGGCCAACAAGGCAAGAGATGAAAGAAGGGCAAACTTTAGAGCTCCAAGAAGGAGGGCTTCATACAGAAGACTCAAACCTCAAATGCTGCAGAGATGGGACACTCAGTACCCTCACCATGATAAGTGGGTTCCAATCTCACTGAATGATGCATGGGAGGAGGCCAAGAGAAGTTTTGTATATGACTTTTATGTCATTGGAAAGTGGCTTGAAGAGAGTGTAGATGAAGTCTTTGTTCAATTCATGTTTGAGAACCATAGGGACCTCTATCAGAAGCTGTTTGCAGCAGCTGAGATGGCAAGAGTTGAATTCAAGGCCCCTGGTCCAATTTTGTACATGCCTCCTAAGTTCAATGGGAACTTAATTGATGAGGGAAAGATTCTGGAAGAGTTCATCAACATCATGAAGATGGAGAAGATGAAGATTGGCCCTAGAGGCTCCAACAAGGATGTTTGGGAGCTGAAGAAAAGGGTCTGGGCTCAATATGGCATTGCTCCTCCAGATGATGGAACTCTCTAATGGATAAGTTCATCTCTTCCCTATCTTTTTTTTTATGATTGTTTATGATTGTTGTTATTCTGTTTTCCTTGTATCAGTCTTGTTGTCCTTTGATTTTCTGATCTGTAATGCTCAATGATATATAAAAGGACCACTGATTTTCTATCAAGAGATAACAACTCATTATCTCAACTAACCTGACATTACATATATACTTGATTTATTGTGCTAACAGTTTCTTTCAGGAAAGTTGACCAGTTCTCTCATCCTGAAGGTAAAGTATAGTATAAGTCAAGTTCCCCTTGTAATAGGTTTTGGCATCATCAAAAAGGGGGAAATTGTTGGGAATAAAATGATTTTGATCTAGATACCAAAACCCCTGATTGTTGATGTTCAGATTAGTTGAGAAAAGCTCAAGTCTAGTTCAGGCAAGTTGTCTCAGTACACTTGAGTATGTAGATTGCTTAAGTGAAAAATCTCAGGAATGTTGTGAGATTTTAGTGTTCAGGATAGTTGTCCAAAGCTGGAATGTTAGGCAGCTTGATAAGTCTATAGGACAAAGTTGCTGAACTTTCAAGACAGACTGACCAAGTGGACAACTTAGCTGAAGAGATCAAGAGCAGTAAAGCAATGCTCATAAATGCAAAATGATCAAGACAGTTGAAGTACAAATGATCAAGAGCATTGAATGCCAAAGCCCACAGAAGACACATTCAATGAAGCATTTATTGCCAATCATGCCTGAACCAAACATTAAAGACTTAGAGCATTAAAGAGTGAAGCATTGAATGAATGTTGGAACATTCTAAATTGCAGCAGGAGTGTTCAGGGAGCTTGTCCCATCTGACCGATGGTTGAGTGTAGAGTTTGCCACAAATCAACCTTGGGAAATGTGCATATTTGGAATCTGACACAAGTCTTCTCAGCCGCATTTTTCAGAAGTCAACACATTCATTCAAGCAACCATTGAAGACCCCTTTTACACAGTGGATAAAAGGATGCCAAGCTTCATAGCCGTTTCAATGGTGCTGCAAATAGACAAGTTTGAATTGTTATCTCTTCAACGGTTAGTTGTTCAAATTTGCCTATAAATACAGAAGTGATCAAAGGGATTCATCATCCAACTACAAGCTATCAAACTATCATCAAGCTTTCAAAGGAAACCAAGCTGTTCTTTAGAATCCCAAGTTTCCTGAATCACTTCACTTAGCTAAGCCAATCTTTGTAACCATCCAAAGCTTAGCATTGAGATATCCTAAGCCTTTACACTGTTCTTATTGTAAAGGATATCTCTACTAGTTGGAACCAAACCTCAAACCCTTATCTCATTTAGTGAAGAGAGTGTTTGTTGTAGAAGTGAGGAGTTAAGGACTGTTAGAGTAAAACACAGTCTTAACTCAGAGAGATTGAGAACTAGGACTCAGATTATCATAGGGATCAAAACACTAAGAGAGTGTTGTTGATCAGTGCACCTTGGCACTATAAAACAAGCTAATTCCATTGTGAATGAATTATCCTGTTCAATCAGGGAAAGTGGATGTAGGAGCTTGAGTCTCTGAACCACTATAAACTTGTGTGCCATTTACTTACTGCATTCTTTATTGCACTTTCATTCAAACATATTTTAAAGAAGCAAAACTCAGTAAGTGAGAAAATCTGTTTTGGACAAAGTCCCTGATAACTGTATCTTTTCAGAAATTAACTTGGAGTATTTCTTTAAGTCAAAGGCCAACCACATTCTGCACTTAGTAACTCTTTTAGATATTTAGCCAACTGATCACTTAATAGTAATCAGTAGGACAAGTATCTATCAAAGTTCACACTCAGGTCAGTTGTGAGATAACCTGCCTGATAAAACCAGTTTTGTTAAAAAGAAAAGAATTTGCATACACAAGTGCATTCCCCCCCCCCCATACACTTGTGTTATACTCCACCAAGGACCAACAAAGGGCCAACCACTATTCCGCACATATAACTCCCCTAGATAGTTATTCAACTAAGTACTCAATAGTACTTAGTAGTCTGATTATCTTAGAAGAGTTAATCATCTTCAGCAGAGTTGTCCAAGACAACCTTGCTGAGCTCTGGTTTGATCAAAAGTTGAAAAGAATTGCATACAAGTGTATTCCCCCCCCCCCATACACTTGTTATATACTCCTTTCAGGACCAACAAGTGGTATCAGAGCAGGGGTTCAAAGACCACTGCTTCTGAAAAGCCATCTTGGTTTTCAAAATCACATATTTGGTGTGGTCACTGAACTGATCTATCTGAAATCCTATTTGATTGTTGACTAACTGTTTGTTCTTGAGATATGGCCAACAACAATGGTGATGTTCCACCTCCTTCTGTTCAAGGATTGGACAATATGGCCACAAATCCAGTCAACCACATCTCACATCATAAATTGCCCATGTTCTCAATAGACAACTATGATTTCTGGAAAATCAGAATGAGGGCTCATCTTGCATCTGTACATACTGATATGCTGAGAGTGATCACAAGAGGTCCTTTTGTGTTCACTCAAGTCAACCCCAGAGTCACTGAAGCTCAAAGGGCAGATATAAGGGAATTGATTCCCAAGCATGAGGATGACTTCACTGCTGATGAAAAGAGGAAAGATAATCTGAATTATCTTGCCATGAACACCCTCTACCAAACAATCCCAGATGCAATTATGGGTAGAGTCTACCACTGCACAACTGCCAAAGAAATTTGGGATACTCTTGCTGAAATGTGTGAGGGCACTGATTAAATCAAGGAGAATAAGCTCCAAGTGGCTGTGCAGAAGTTTGAACAATTCACAATGGAATCTGAGGAGTCCATTGACAAATTTGCTGGTAGATTCACTGATGTGATGAATGAAATCAACTCCTTGGGCAAGGTGTACTCCAAGAGAGAAGTTGGTTTGAAGATATTGAGAAGTCTCACACAAAAGTGGGATGTCTATGTTGTAATGATGCAGAACACCAAGGATCTCTCCACCATGCCCATGCAACAAATCTTCTATGAACTCAAAGCTTATGAGTTCGATCTCAATAGAAGAAAGCCTGTTGAGGAGCCTTCAAATCCTACAAAGGGAGTAGCATTCAAAGCCAAAACTGCTGAACCAGAGATGCAGTCCACTCCCAAGTCATCAAAGTCAGTCTCTAAGACTGAAATGAAGGAGGAACTAGCCTTAATGGCTAGAATGTTTGAAAATCTAAACTCAAGGTTTGGTAGATACAAGAAATTCTACCAAGATAACAAATTCAGGAGAAGGTACAACTCTCCTGAAGCTCAGGCTGAGGTCAAGAAGCCTGAAGAGAAAAGATCAGAGGACAAGTACTCTGAAAGGAGAAGGTCCAGTAGAGCTGAACCTTCATCATCAAAAAGAAGAGATGAACCTAAGAAGGATGATGATGAAGACTTGTGCTACAACTGCAAGAAGAAAGGGAATTTCCAGTATGACTGCCCTGAATTGAGCTCTAAAGAAAGAAGAGAAAGGCAAGCTAAAAGAGACAGAAAGTTCACCAATAGGAAGGCCATGATGGCTGGTGAAGAATCTGAGAGTGATGGAAGCTTCAACTCTTCTGATGGACTGTTCTCAAACAGTGATGATGATAATGACATATGCAACATGGCTCTTGAGGATGAAGAGATATCCTCTACTTCTAGCTCACCATCATTTCAATCACAGAATACTAGTGAAGTCAACTTGAAACTTTCTTTTGGAAAGTTGATGGAAGATTTCACTAGACTACAAGAATTTCATGATAATTGTGTGAGAGAAAATGAAAGATTGTCAATTGAGCTTGCTAATAACTCTGAGTTAGTTGTTGATGTCAAATCTACTGAGTTGTATCAACAAGTCTTG
Source organism: Galeopsis tetrahit (assembly GCA_963675135.1). Taxonomy (NCBI): domain Eukaryota; kingdom Viridiplantae; phylum Streptophyta; class Magnoliopsida; order Lamiales; family Lamiaceae; genus Galeopsis; species Galeopsis tetrahit. The sequence continues at coordinate 12,632,868 of OY776133.1, forward strand.
AGAGAGCTTGAGGAAGCAAATATCAGGATAGTTGACCAACAGAAGGAGATTAAAGATCAACTTCTCTCTCAGAAGAGAAAAGATTTTGAACTAAAAATTCTAAATGCAAAGTTTGAAAACCTCTCACATGAGTATGACATTCTTAAATCAAGTGAAGAGAGCCTGAAACTAAAGATGTCTGCTCTGAAGAAATCCTCTAGGGAAATAGAGGAAATTCAGAGTTATCAAAGACCTATGGCTCAAAGAAGTGGATTAGGATTTGATCCATTTGAATCTTCACCTTGTCTTAGTGTTGCTTCTACAAGTAACACTAAGAGAATCTTTGTTAAGTCAGTGGCACTAACTGAAAATGAAAACAAACAGCCACTGAACAAAGGAAAGGGCAAAATGGATGATTTGCCTACTCAAGTGCTTCAGGACACTAGGCCTAAACCTAAGGAAATGGCTAAAGCTCCTAAACACAAGAGGAATGTTGGTCAGCAGAGCAGACCCAATGGAAGGGCAACTCTCCGGAACAATGTTCAGAGGAGTTATCCAAGGTATAATCAGCCTAGGCCAACTCTTCTGAGAAAGCCTCAGCTGACTAGACCTAAGGACAACTATCCTCAAAGGCAAAATAAAATGAGACAACCAAAACCCTTCATGCCAAAGGGTATTGGTAATAAGAAAGCCTTTCCTCAAAGATTCCCTCAAGTAGCAAAAAGAACTCATAAGTTCAGAAGATTTGACAATTCTCCTGAAACTTACAGAGTTAACACTTTCACACATACTTTCCCAAAGGCATTTAAGGGAAAGACAGTATATGTTGATGCTAGAGGAAAACAACTTAGCCACCTTGAATCAATCAGGGTTATTAGGCAAGTTTGGGTTCCTAAAGGTACAGCTAACCTCTCAGGACCCAAAACTCAAAAGGTACCTAAACCAATCTAATTGCAGGTACCAATGGGCCACAAGAAGAGGAGCATGAGTAAAAAGTCAGCATGGTACCTTGATAGTGGATGCTCAAGGCACATGACTGGAAACAAGGAACTCCTCACTGATTTCATTGAAAAAGAAGGCACAAATGTCACATTTGGAGACAGCTCACAAGCTACAACAAAAGGTTATGGTACTTTGATGACTGGTAACATCAAAGTATCCATTGTATCTTATGTGGCTGGTCTCAAATATAATCTCCTAAGTATCAGTCAATTCTGTGATAAAGATTTCAATGTTGAGTTTTCTAGTGGAAAATGCTTAATCAAAGATAAGGCTCAACAAATTCTATTGACTGGAACTAGGAAAGGAAATGTGTATTTTACAGACTGGGACAAGTCTACTGATGTTGCATGTCTCATTGCTAAGAGTTCTAGTGAACAAAGTTGGTTATGGCATAAGAGATTAAACCACTTGAACTTCAAAACAATGAACAAGATTGCTAGAAATGCATTAGTTAAAGGACTACCTAATGAGGTTTTCATTAAGAAGCATGTGTGCAGACCATGCCAAGAAGGTAAACAAATTAAAGCCTCATTCAAAGGGAAACCAGTCATCTCTACTGAAAGGGTACTTGAACTTCTACATATGGACTTATTTGGACCAATTACCCCAGCAAGCATAAATGGTAGAAAATACACATTGGTTGTAGTAGATGACTTCTCTAGGTTCACATGGGTAGTATTTCTCCTTAATAAGAAGGAAACACAAGTCAAACTACCTGAACTCCTTAAGAGATTGTCAAATGAGAAAAGCCTTAGCATTATCAACATAAGATCTGATAAAGGCACTGAGTTCATAAATTCATACATCAATGAGTATTGCACATCTAATGGAATAGCTCATGAAACCTCAGCAGCTAGAACTCCTCAACAAAATGGAGTTGCAGAAAGGAGAAATAGAACTTTAAAAGAAGCTGCTAGAACCTTAATTGCTGATTCAAATTTACCTAAAAGGTTTTGGGCTGAAGCTATAAACACTGCATGCCATACTCAAAATAGATGCTTGATTACTAAGGGGCAAGGCAAAACCCCCTATGAAATCTGGAAAGGAAGAATGCCTAAAGTGTCATACTTTCACATCTTTGGTTGTAAGTGTTTCATACACAATAATGGGAAAGAACAGTTGAAAGCCTTTGATAGCAAAGCTGATGAGGGAGTATTCCTTGGATATTCTCAAATCAGTAGAGCCTTCAGAGTCTACAACAAGAAAACCCTTATTGTGGAGGAAACACCTCATGTTGTGTTTGATGAATCTATTCATGAGTTCAGGAATGAGAACTTGGAATCAGAAGAAATCACACAAAGGACAACCAGACTGAGCCTGAAAGACAAAGACACTGAATTCATAGAAGTTGTCCAAGCCAACCTACCTGAAAATCTCCCACTGGACAACAATCCTGAAGACAACCTTCCTGAGGCAAATCCCACTGAAGAAATTGGTGAACTGAATGATCCAATCCCAGTTCACATCCAGGTAACAACTACCAATGAAGAAGCAGTTCCTGCTGAGGTAGTTAATGGATCAAATAATCAAGGGGGAATTCAAAATGTTGAAAATGCCAATGTCCCTGACATTGAAGACAACACCCCTGATCATGATCCTGAATTAGATCCTGCATTCAATTATCCTGAATTTTATGATCAAAATGACTCAACTTCAGTAGAGGACAACTCTACTGAAGAGATCAGAAAAAAGAAGGACTTGTTTGTCTGACCATCCTACTGATCTAATACTTGGTGACCCAAGTATTGGAGTCAAAACAAGGAGATTTCATGGTGAAAGTGCTCTTTTCTGTTGTTTCTTGTCAGAACAAGAACCAAGTGATGTTGAAGAAGCACTTCAAGATGCCAATTGGATCACAGCCATGCAGGAAGAACTGAACCAATTCACCAGAAATGAAGTTTGGGAGCTGGTGGATAGACCTTCACATCAAGATGTTATTGGAACCAAGTGGGTGTTCAAGAACAAGAAGAATGAGAATGATGTGATTGTCAGAAATAAATCAAGACTAGTGGCAAAAGGCTACTGCCAACATGAAGGCATTGACTATGATGAGACCTTTGCACCTGTGGCAAGGCTAGAAGCAATAAGGCTCTTTCTAGCCTATGCAGCCCACAAGAGGTTCAAAGTGTACCAAATGGATGTCAAGAGTGCCTTTCTGAATGGAGTTTTGAAAGAAGAAGTCTATGTGGAGCAACCCCCTGGTTTTGAGGTTGGAAACCAAGTCTACAGACTAAAGAAGGCTCTATATGGACTCAAGCAGACCCCTAGGGCTTGGTATGATACTCTGTCACAATTCCTCTTGGATCATGGATTCATCAAGGGAACTGTGGACAGAACACTCTTCAGTATCACTGAAGGAGAGGACATCTTGTTTGTCCAGATTTATGTGGATGACATAATATTTGGATCCCCCAATGAAAAGTTGTGTGAGAAGTTCTCAAAGCTAATGCAAAGCAAGTTTGAGATGTCCATGATGGGATTGATGAACTTCTTTTTGGGACTTCAAGTCAAGCAATCAAAAGAAGGGATTTTCATCAACCAAGCTAAGTACACCAGAGAAATGATCAAAAAGTTTGGGTGTGCAACTAGCAAGCTAGTAAGGATCCCAATGAACACAAATTGGAAGATGGATCCTGATGAGAGTGGTGTTCCAACTAACTCTACTGAGTATAGAGGAATCATTGGCTCACTCCTCTATCTCACTGCCAGCAGACCTGACATCACCTTTGCAGTGAGGCTGCAAAGAGGATCTTGAGGTATCTTAAGGGCACTGAGAATCTAGGCCTTTGGTACCCTGCTGATGACAACATTGAGTTAACTGGCTACTCAGATGCTGACTATGGAGGATGCAGAATTGATAGAAAGTCCACTTCAGGGACATGTCAATTCTTAGGCAACAAGCTCATATCTTGGTTCTCCAAGAAGCAAAACACAGTGGCTACTTCCTCTCTTGAGGCTGAATATGTTGCAGCTGGAAGTTGTTGTGCACAAATCCTTTGGTTGAGACAACAACTAAGAGACTACAAAGTCAACTCTACTGAAGTGCCAATATTTTGTGATAACAATAGTGCAATTGCAATATCACAGAATCCTGTATTGCACACAAGATGCAAACATGTGGACATCAAGCATCACTTCATTAGAGACCATGTGGAGATGAAGGATATAAAGTTGGTCAAGATCCACACAGATCATCAAAAAGCTGATATTCTAACAAAGCCACTTGCAGAGGCAAGATTTCTAGAGCTATCAGCAGAGTTGGGACTACTTGATCCAGGTAAGTTGGACAAGTAAATTCCATTGGAGTTAATGGAAGTAAAGGAAATTAAATTGATCTTCAGCTGACTTGGTCAAGTCTACTGAAACTCAGAAAAGATGACCTCAAATGATCAGGACTCTTGTCCATTGAATTTCAGGACACTCGTCCATATCTTTTCAGGACACTTGTCCATGTGGGGTCAGATAAGTTGTCTTGGCTATCAAACACTTTTCTTGGTTTGATAAGCACCTATTTTTGGGCAATCATTACCTATTTTGATATCTGTCCCATTCCTTTTACAGATATCATCTTTTTGGGATTTAATTTGTCTCCCACCCAAAAGGTCGCTTTCCATGCATTAAATGCCAAGATTTAACTCTTGTTTGCATTAAACATTTCAAGCCATGATCTATCTCGAAAACTCCCCAAGCATTAACCAATATTTAATAAATTCCACATTTGAATAGGAAACAGTCTTTCACTGTTTCATTGGTTAATGACCGTTGGATCAAAATTGGCCAACTCCCCTGAAATCAATCCTGGCCGTCCAAATTGAAATTTCCATTTGTATCCATCGTTGAAAACTCTTGAGACTCACCAACTCATTGACAAACATTCTTTTTAGAATATTCACAAGTCTTAAGAACTCCCCACAAACACTTCTTCCCCAAGCATTCGAAACCCTAGCTCTTATCTTCTTCAAAATCTCTCAAAACTCTCTCAAAATCATTTCTGTAACCTTCAATGGCTCCCAAAGTCAGACCAGAAATGATCATTGATTTCTCCAACAAGGCTCTAGACCTTGATTTTGGATACTTGAGCAACAAAAACAGCCTTCACTTTGAGCCCATTGTATCTTTTGAAAGTGAAGACCCTGAAGTTACACCAACCTTGAGATGGTTGAGAAGAGCTGGATTGCAGAAGTTCATGGAGGGTAGACCAAGCTCTTGCTTGGAAAGCTACATGGCTGAGTTCTTTGCCTTTCTCAAGTGGAGAGGTAAGCCTGAAGATGGTGAAGTTTCCACCAGACTTTCATATGTGGCAGAGGGAGAGGAGGAAGAGAGATTACATAGGGTGAAATTCTCTTAAGAAGATCTTGAAGGAGCCTTTGGATTGCCTTTTGAAGGAAGGAATCCAGAATTCTATGGTGCTGATCATGAAGAGGAGATAGCACAAGAATGGCTTTTGGCTCCAGGTCCCATCTCTTCAACTCAAAACAAGAAGACTCTCAAGCCAAAATTTCTCAATCTTTTTGAGGTAATTGCAAAGAGTCTACTGAGCAATACTGGAAGCTTGGAGCAAGTCAGCCATCCAAGAATCAGAATTATGGCTGCAGTTATTGATGCTAGTGACAAAGGCATCAAATTTGATTGGAGGACCTTCATCATGTCTGAGATGATGAAGGAAAAGGCCAAATTTAAGGTGAAAACTCACAATAAGGTTGTACTAGAAGGAAAACTCAAGTATTTCACCAGGGCAAGTTTGTTGATTGAGAGGTTCTCCCATTATTCTCAAATGCAAACCTTTGCAAAGCCCCTCCCAGCCCAGAAGATAATGTACAGAAAGCTCAGCAAGAAAACTGAGCAAAGAAGGATGCTACAGGCCAAACCTGCTGAAGAAAAGGAGGAGGAGAAGCCCAAATTGAAAAGAAGAACAAAGGCCAGAATGGTGAAGACAAGAAAGGTGTCTCAAATCCCTTCAGAAGACACTACTGGAGTCTCAACTGAGATTGAAGATGTTGCTGAAGAAGGTGTGCAAGTGCCTTCTGATCTCTCAGAAGAGTTGAGACAGAAATACAATGAGACTAGACAAAAGTCTAAGGGTGATAAGAGGCCAAGGGAAGTTGTCCCTAAAGATGAAGGTAGTGGGAGCAGTAGGGCTAGCAAGAGAAGGGCCAAGCCTACTGAAAAGGTGTTGGAGCTTCAAGAAGCAAAGTCTCTCCAACTTGCTCTAAGGGAGAGCAGAGCTGAAAGTAGGACAAAATCTAAGTCTAGAACCAACTCTTCTGGTTCTAGAACTCCAGAGTCCAAGGTCCCTGAAGATCAACCTTTAGTGGCCAACATCCCTGAAGCTCAGAGTCCTGAACCCAACTCTCCTGAAACCCACATAACCCCAACCAACCAACCCATCACCCCTCTCAATCTTACAAAGAGATACTCTCCAGAAGGGAGTGTACAAAGAAGTGGGATAGATGTGCTATCAGATTTAGCAGTGGATGAGACAAGGCTGCAATCACCCCTTGACTCATCTATGCTCAATTACTCAAAGTTTTTAGAAGTTGCACTTCTTGAGCCAACCCCCCTGAGCAAAGCCCCTTCAGATCCATTGCTCTCAAAAGCAACTGAAGTACCTTCAATTGCAACCAACCCTTCTGAAGCCAACATCCCTGAACTTAACCATCCTGAAGCCACACTAGGAGAAGACAGAGCCAACTCCCCCATAACCCAAAGTCCCCATTCATATGGAGATGAGGGGGAGTATACTTATGAGAGTATGCTCAGAGGTGGAGCTAAGGCTACTGTGGACAGTTTGTATCCACAACTTGCTGAATTTCCAAGAATTCAGAAGATGTTTCATGACTTGAGGATGCTTGTGGATGTGAAGGACAAGACCATAATGGAGATATCACAAGTTATCCAAGATAAGGGTGCAAACTGGTGGCAAGTGGAGGAGAGTAGATTGCTACATTTTGCTGGAATGTCAAAGACAAGATTTCTCACTGATGAGAATGTATTTGCAAAATTGGTGGAGGATAAGATCATTGAGGATAAGGAGAAGAAAGCTAAGGGCATCAAACACCCTGATAGTAGCTCAAATGATGATGATTCCCCTGATGATCCCTCAAACCCTTCAAACCCCAACCCTCCTGAAACCCCTCAAGCCAACCTCCCTGAATCTACTCAACCCAAGTATTCTGTATCAGCCAGACTTTCAAACCCCCCTAGAACCTATCATAGGAAAGGCTTTGTATCTTCAGATGTGTTGACCAAGGGTGGTAACACAACCAAAGACACATCTGCCAATGAAGGTTCTTCTGAACCCAAGGCACATCCTAAAGATGTTGAGGTTCCTATACTAGAGGCTGGTTTGATTAAGGCCTATTCAGTGTCAGAAGAGTTGGACATTGATCAGCCCTTAATCATTCAGGATGACTCAGTGACTGCTGAAATAAGCACTGTGATCTCCCCACAACTGCCATCTTTGAACCTTGATGAAGGTGGAGATGCTGCAAGTCTAGATGTTGGAGTTGAAAAGGAAAGTCTAGTGGAAAAACCAGAGGGAGCAGTTGATGAGAGAGATGTGGTGATCACTAGGATAGTGAGTGTACCACCAAATGAGGGTGATATAAGTGAGGAAGCACAGGCTATTCTTGAAGTCAAATCTGAACTTCAAGAATCCCTTGATGAGAGGAGGCCTGATTCCTTGTGTGAGGACATTACTAATGAAGGGAGAAAAGAAATAGTTGAAAATGAGAAGAAGACTGCTGATGTATCAGAGTCTTATGAAAAAGAAATTGAGGGTGATAAGTGTGTTTTCACTGACTCTTTTGATTTATCTGACATTGCAGGTATAAGCTTTGAACAGATCTTTGCAGATGAACTCTTGACAGATGCTCCCATCCAAGTTGACACTGGATCAGCACAAGCCTTGCTTGGGATGCAGTCAGAAAAGCTGGACTCCCTGTCTCACCAAGTCAAAATAGCTCATGCAGAAACTTCTGGAGCCTTGGATGAGCATGGAAGAACCTTGGCATCTGTGGAAATGAGGCTAACTGGCTCAGAAGATGTGGTTCTACCCACTTTGGAAGCAAGAATCAGTGGAGTTGAGACTGGTTTGCAAACCATCTCCACTGAAGTCATCAAAGCCAAGAATACCATGAAGTCAGTATCAAAGGATGTCAAGAAAGAGCAAACCTTGCTAAGGAATAACCACAACAGGAATGTGAAAACCTTGAGATCAGTGGTTAAGCAAGCTCTTGGAAGAAAGACAGCCCTGCAGAGGAAAAGAGCTGAAGAGCAAAGGCTGGCTATGGTGAAAGCAGCCTCAGAAAAGTTTTCCCAAGAAGTGTTGGCCAACATTGCTGAAGGTGCAGTGGCCAACCTCACTGAGCTCCTTAAGGCCCAACTAGATGCATCTCTAAAAGCAACCATGGAGGAGGTTGTTCAACAAAAGATGAAGCCTGATCTAGCTTTCCTTAGCTTGAGCAGTGACAGAATGCAGAACATACATGATGAAAATGTATACTTGTTGGAGGAGATGAAGTCCCTAACCCAAGCCCAGTCCTTGATGGCATCAACTATGAGTGAACTGAAGCCTGAATGTTTTGATGCTGCCAAAAAGGGGGAAAGGGAAAGAGCAAGGGCAAAAGGTGCCTTAGTAATTGGAAGCCCAGTGAAAGGGAAAGATAAAATTGCTGAAGGTAAAGGGAAAGAGCCAGCAGTGCTGAACTTGGATGATCTTGATGAAGAGGAGCAGTTAGAAATTGCCCTGAAGAATTCAATGGCCTCAGCTCAAGAAGAAAGAGTTAGGCTACAACAAAGACCAGGAGGAGAGGTGTCTGGTTTGGACAAAGATGCTGAAGGTATCCAAACTAGAGGAAAGATCAAGAAGGCCAAGGGTAACAAAAGAAAGACTGAAACATTCACTGACTTTCCCAACAGCCTTGATCTGCCACCTGAGTTCAGAATTGTTGATGAGCCTATCTCAAAGAAGGCCAAAAATGCTGAAAAAGTCAAGACTGCTGAAATGTCCAAGACTACTGAAGAAGCTAAGTCTTCTGAAACTGATAAAAGTGCTGAAGGTGCCAAGTCCACTGAAGATGTTGAAGAACTATTTGCTGAAGGATTTGGACCTGAGCCCAAAAAGAAGACAACTGCTCTAGCTCATGATCCATCAAAAATGTTTCATGAAGGGTATGGCAAAGACCCTGAAACTCAACAGAAGCTGGCCATGATGAGGGCCCAAGAGAAGATGGATCTAATAGATGAAGCACAAAGAGCAAGAGACAAGAGAAGAGCAGATTTTCAAAAGCCTAGAAGGAAGAGAGCAACTTACAACAAGATGAAGCCACAACTATTGATCCCAATGGACACCAAATATCCTCACTTGGATAAATGGGTACCAATTCAGCTGAATGACTCATGGGAGGAAGCCAAAAGGGAGTTTGTCTATGATTACTATGTCATTGACAGATGGAATGGAAGGGATGCCAACTCCACTTTTGCTGAGTTCATGATAGAGTATCACAGAGAACTCTATCAACAACTGCTTGCAGCTGCTGATATTGCAAAACATGAACTCACTGCCCCCAAGCCAATCATATACATGCCTCCAAAGCTTGATGGATGGATTGACCAAGCAAAGATTCTGAAGGAATTCACAGAGATCCTCAAGCTGAACAAGATGGTTCTTGGACCCAAGGGAACAAACCAAGAAGCCATGGCCTTGAAAAGAAGAGTGTGGGCACAATATGGGATGGTGCCACCTCCTGGGGATGATCTCTGAAAATGGCTAAGTCTTCTGACCTTTTTGGATAAAAACTTATCTTATCTGAAGATATTTTTTATTGGTCAAATATGCTGAAATATGGACAAACCTGCTGATGTGGTGTGCCTTGACATGCTGTTTGCTCTGATATGCATTGATTGATCTGATACAAGCATTTGTCTTGATATCCAGTATTCTGCTCTGATACTTGAAGTATTGTGGATTTGCTCTGATACTAGAAGATGCTTTGAAACCTGAAGATCTAGATATTCTTAAGTGTTTAATTGTTTTGCTCTGATACTCTAGATCTTATGATTAGAATATGCTCTAAAACTTTTGTAATGAAATGATCAATTGTAATAGTGTCTTGAATTCATGCTCTGATATGTTAACTATTAACATGCTTGTAATGATTTTCATATAAATGATAGTTGAGCTTACTTTGAATCAAGAAACATTATTACAGAATTCTCTCTATGCCTATCTTTAAAACCTATTTGCAACATGAATGGCAAGTACACTAACACATTCTTGTTCAGGATAATTGACCTCAGTCATGTCTTCTGAAGATAAATGTAATAGGTGTAGCCAAGTCACTTTTGCATAAATTGTATAGGTTTTGGCATCATCAAAAAGGGGGAAATTGTTGGGAATAAAATGAGATATGTTTTGATTCAATACCAAAACCCCTGAGACATGCCTAAGTCAAGATGATTATGTTCTAAGAATATAGAATAAGGCTAGAAGAGAAGCTGATATGTTAGGCAGCTCTTAGATGATTAGATGCACAATTTGAGGGGGAACGCATGCTTTAAAGTCTATCAAGTGCAAGTCCCCTCAAGACTCAAATTCTGGAATCATGACCAAGTCCACTGAGGGACAAGTATACTGATCAGATGAGTTGTCCAGAGAAGTTGTCTCAGCACAATCAATTCAGAAGAAGTGTACTGAAAGCTTGAATTCAACCATGTTGAAGAGACAACTAGAGATCCTCATTGAATCATGCTAAGATCACTTTGAAGTAAAGCAAAGGGTAAGAGCCAAGTCATCTGAAGAAGAGCAAGCCAACCTTGCTGATAAGCAAGACTCCTGATAGTGATAAGGAGAATTGTCCATTTGATAAGGAATGTTGTCCTATCATTGGAACAACCTTCAGAAGTCATGTCCATGTCCTAACAAGAGAATCTGAAAGTCAGACATTGGGAAGAGTGCTGCAGAATGAAGAGAAAGCTTATACAACCGTTTATTTCCCAAATGAGGACATGTCACTATCAAGAATCTGTCTTCTACGTTGAAGAACCAAAAGAAGACATTTATGGACATTTGAGGCTGCCTCTCCAACGGGCAAATCCTTCATTTGTCTATAAATACAGAAGTGTGAAGACCATTTGAAGTACCTCAACAATATCCAACTGACCTCAACCTTGAGAAGAAAATCAAGAGTGCTTTCAAAAGACTATCTTAGTCTTCATACACTTCATCTAAGCTGAACCTATTGTATATTCATACTCAAGCTTAGAGAGATATCCTAATCCTTATACACTGATCTTCATTGTAAAGGATATCTCATTAGTTGGAACCTTACTTCAATCCTTACCCCTTTCAAGTGAGAAAGGGAGAAGGTTGTTGTAGTAGTAGAAGTGGTAGGAGTTGACTGTTGAGAGAAGAACAGTTCAGTTCTGAGTTGAGAAGAGGGTACTAGGACTCTAGACATCCTAGGGATCAATTCACCAAGGAGTGGTGTTCTTGATCAAGTGCACCTTGGAACTATAAAACAAGTTAATTTCAAGAGTGAAGGAATTATCCTGTTCAATCAGGGAAAGTGGATGTATGAGCTTGAGTCTCTGAACCACTATAAACTCTTGTGTTGATTTGCTTTTCAAGTACTTTCATACATTCAACACTGCGCACAAAACTAACCTTTCAAAGAAAACATATTCAAAGACTGTGCAAAAGACATTTGGACAAGTTCCCTGAAAACTGAATTGTATTGACTATTGATTTCAGAACTTAAAAGGAGTCTAAACTAAAGGGCCAACCACTATTCCGCACATATAACTCCCCTAGATAGTTATTCAACTAAGTACTCAATAGTACTTAGTAGTCTGATTATCTTAGAAGAGTTAATCATCTTCAGCAGAGTTGTCCAAGACAACCTTGCTGAGCTCTGGTTTGATCAAAAGTTGAAAAGAATTGCATACAAGTGTATTCCCCTCCCCCCTCCCCCATACACTTGTTATATACTCCTTTCAGGACCAACAAAACTGTTGTGATAGATCAATCTAGAAATAGTTTATCACCAGCCTACTAATTCAATCACGAGTGAAATCTTTGTGATAGATCAAGTCATGTGAAGTAAAATTATTTATTTGTTATTGATGTATATGTATCACTGGATGCTTCAAAAGTTGTAAATGTGATATGTTCAGGCTCCAGTAGCAGCAGTTGTGGTTATGGCTTGACCGTGCAAATTATCTTGAGAGGACTATTAAGTCAATTCTAAAGTATGGTTAGTTACATGCATATTTTTGGTGTTTTAGTTGCTGAAAGTCTTCTCAATAACTTTCATGATTAAATAGGCATCGAAGTCCTATTGCTTCAAATTATCCCCTCTTTGTATCACATGTACATAAACTCAGACTCAGATTGATAAGTTCAGCATATTCCTCATAAATTTATTGCTAATTTCAGAAGGAGGAGATATACTTAGATGTAAATTGTTCTCTCGAGTCTTTCCTGTTTTTGACACATGTGACTTAAGGTATTTTCTACTTTCGCCACATGTCAATCTATGTGTCAATTTATCTTATACCACGTGTCACCCTAAACAATTTCAGCAACCCCTCCATCTTCTCCTAAATAATTTCAGCACCCCTCTATCTTTTCCAAAACTTTTTACTTATTAGTCTATCCTAATTTATTATTTCAATTTCATCTTTTAAACAATGCCACTCTTTCTTTTATTATTTTTTAATTTAAAATCCAGTCTAATAGTCATTCTAATTTAAGATTTCAGTTTCAGCTTTTAAACATATATAATATAGGACCGGACAACACGTGCATTTCAATGTATTGTTAGCAATCTAAACCCATGAGAGAGATGTAGAGGGGGTAAAGCATATGTATTATATGTTTTGGGAATAAAATGAAATATGTTTTGATCTAATACCAAAACCCCCCTGAGACATACCTAAGTCAAGATGAGTATGTTCTAGAAATGTTAGAACATATAGTATAAAGGCTAGATGAGGAGCTAATATGTTAAGAAGCTCTTAGTTGATTAGATGCATAATTTGAGGGGGAAAACATGCTTTGAAGTCCATCAAGATCAAGTCCCCTCAAGGCTCAAATTCTGGATACAACACTAAGTCTTTTGAAGACAAACTATGCTGATCAGGAGAGTTGTCCAGAAGAGTTGTCTCAGCACAATTAAGTGCCCTGAAAGCTTGAAGTCAACTATGCTGAAGAGTCTGAGACAACCATTCCCTAAAGATCTTCAAAGAAACAAGCTAAGATCACCTTCAAGAGAAATAAAGGGAAAGAGCCAAGTCATCTGAAGAAGAGCAAGCCAACCTTGCTGATAAGCAAGACTGCTGAAAGTGATAAGGAGAGTTGTCCATTTGATAAGGAATGTTGTCCTATCATTGGAACAACCTTCAGAAGTCATGTCCAAGTCTTAACAAGTGAATCTGAAAGTCAGACATTGGAAAGAGTGCTGCAGAATGAAGACAAAGTCTATACAGTCGTTTATTTCCCAAATGAGGACATGTCACTTTCAAGAATCTGTCTTCTAAGAAGAAGAAGACATTTATGGACATTTGGGGCTGCCTCTCCAACGGGCAAATCCTTCATTTGTCTATAAATACAGAAGTGTGAAGACCATTTGAAAGAATCCAACTATCCAACTGAACTCAACTTGACAACTATTCTAGAAGCAAGAGTGCTTTCAAAGCTTTCAAAGACTATCTTAGTCTTCATACACTTCTTCTAAGCTGAACTTCATTGTATATCCATACACAAGCTTAGAGAGATATTCTATCCTTATACACTGATCTTCATTGTAAAGGATATCTCATTAGTTGGAACCTTACTTCAATTATTACCCCTTTCAAGAGTGAAAGTGAGAAGGTTGTAGTAGTAGAAGTGGTAGGAGCTGACTGTTGAGAGAAGAACAGTTCAGTTCTGAGTTGAGAAGAGGGTACTAGGACTCTAGACATCCTAGGGATCAATTCACCAAGGAGTGGCGTTATTGATCAAGTGCACCTTGGCACTATAAAACAAGTTAATTCCAAGAGTAAAGGAATTATCCTGTTAAATCAGGGAAAGTGGATGTAGGAGCTTGAGTCTCTGAACCACTATAAACTCTTGTGTTGATTTGCTTTCAAGTACTTTCATACATTCAACACTGCACACAAAACTGATCTTTCAAAGAATAAACATTCAAAGACTGTGCAAAACCTATTTGGACAAGTTCCCTGAAACTGGACTGTGTTGCATTGACTAAGTATTTCAGAAACTAAAGGAGTCTAAACTAAAAGGGCCAACCACTATTCCGCACATATAACTCCCCTAGATAGTTACTCAACTAAGTACTCAATAGTACTTAGTAGTTTGATTATCTTAGAAGAGTTAATCATCTTCAGCAGAGTTGTCCAAGACAACCTAGCTGAGCTCTGGTTTGATCTAAAGTAGAAAAGAATTGCATACAAGTGTATTCCCCCCCCCCCCCCATACACTTGTTATATACTCCTTTCAGGACCAACAAGTGGTATCAGAGCAGGGGTTCAAAGACCACTGCTTCTGAAAAGCCATCTTGGTTTTCAAAATCATATATTTGGTGTGGTCACTGAACTGATCTATCTGAAATCCTTTGTATCCATTATCTAACCCTTTCTTGAAGAAATGGCAAGAGGAAACAACAACAGCAACCAGAACCAGCAGCAAAATCCTGATCAGAACATAAATGCTGCAGTTCCACCTCCTGTTGTTCAAGGATTGGACAATATGGCAACAAATCCAGTCAATCACATATCTCATCACAAATTGCCCATGTTCTCAATTGATAATTATGATTTCTGGAAAATCAGAATGAGGGCTCATCTTGCATCTCTTCACACTGACATGCTAAGAGTGATCACAAGAGGTCCTTTTGTATTCACCTTTGTCAATCCCAGGATCACTGAGGCTCAAAGGGCAGATACAAGAGATGTGCTTCCCAAAGATGAAGATGACTTCACTACTGATGAGAAGAGGAAGGATAATTTGAATTATCTTGCCATGAACACCCTCTACCAAACAATTCCAGATGCTGTCATGGGAAGGGTCTACCACTGCACAACTGCCAAAGAGATTTGGGATACTCTTGCAGAAATGTGTGAGGGCACTGAGAAAATCAAGGAGAACAAGCTCCAAGTGGCAGTGCAGAAATTTGAACAATTCACAATGGAGTCTGAGGAGTCCATTGATAAATTTGCTGGTAGATTCACTGATGTGATGAATGAAATCAACTCCTTGGGCAAGGTTTACACCAAGAGAGAAGTTGGATTGAAGATATTGAGAAGTCTCACTCAAAAGTGGGATGTCTATGCTGTAATGATGCAAAACACCAAAGATCTCTCCACTATGCCCATGCAACAAATCTTCTCTGAACTCAAGGCTTATGAGTTCGACCTCAATAGAAGAAAGCCTGTTGAGGAACCTTCAAATCCTACTAAGGGAGTGGCATTCAAAGCCAAAACTGCTGAACCAGAAATGCAGTCCACTCCAAGATCATCAAAGTCAGTCTCCAAGACTGAAATGAAGGAGGAACTAGCCTTGATGGCTAGGAGGTTTGAAAAGCTAAATTCAAGGTTTGGTAGATACAAGAAATTCTACCAGGACAACAAATTCAGGAGAAGATACAACTCTCCTGAAGCTCAGGCCGAGGTCAAAAAGCCTGAAGAGAAAAGATCAGAGGACAAGTACTCTGATAGGAGAAGGTCCAGTAGAGCTGAACCTTCATCATCAAAAAGAAGAGAAGAATCAAAGAAAGAAGATGATAAAGATCTATGCTATAATTGCAAGAAGAAAGGGCACTTCCAATATGACTGCCCTGAACTAAGCTCTAAAGAGAGAAGAGAAAGGCAAGCCAAAAGAGACAGAAAGTTCACCAATAGAAAGGCCATGATGGCTGGTGAAGAATCTGATAGTGCTGAAAGCTTCAACTCTTCAGATGGATTGTTCTCCAACAGTGATGATGATGATGATGATGATGTATGCAACATGGCTCTTGAGGATGATGAGGTATCCTCTACTTCTAGTTCACCATCATTCATCTCACAAAATACTAGTGAGGTCAACCTGAAACTTTCTCTTGGAAAGTTGATGGAAGATTTCACTATGTTACAAGAATTTCATGATAATTGTGTGAGAGAAAATGAAAGATTGGCTATTGAACTTGCCAAAAACTCTGAGGCAGTTGTTGATGTCAAATCTACTGAGTTGTATCAACAAGTCCTGAGAGAACTTGAGGAAGCAAATCTCAGGATAGTTGACCAACAAAAGGAGATTGATGATCAACTTCTATCTCAGAAGAGAAGAGATTTTGAACTAAAAATTCTAAATGCCAAGTTTGAAAATCTCTCACATGAGTATGACATTCTTAAATCAAGTGAAGAGAGCCTGAAACTAAATATGTCTGCTCTGAAGAAATCTTCTAGATCAATAGAGGAAATTCAGAGTTATCAAAGACCTATGGCTCAAAAAAGTGGATTAGGTTTTGATCCATTTGAATCTTCACCTTGTCTTAGTGTTGCTTCCACAAGTAACACTAAGAGAATCTTTGTTAAATTAGTAGCACAAACTGAAAATGAAGTAAATCAGCCACTGAACAAAGGAAAGGGCAAAATGGATGATTTTCCTACTCAAGTACCTCAGGAGACTAGGCCAAAACCTAAGGAAATGGCCAAAGCTCCTGAACATAAGAGGAATGTTGGTCAGCAGAGTAGACCCAATGGAAGGGCAACTCTCCTGAACAATGTTCAGAGGAATTATCCAAGGTATAATCAGCCTAGGCCAACTCTTCTGAGAAAGCCTCAGCTGACTAGACCTAAGGACAATTATCCTCAAAGGCAGAATAAAATGAAACAACCAAAACCTTTCATGCCAAAGGGTAATGGTCATAAGAAAGCCTTTCCTCAAAGATTTCCTCAAGTAGCACAAAGAACTCATAAGTTCAGGAGATTTGACAACTCTCCTGAAGCTTACAGAGTTAACACTTTCACACACACTTTCCCAAAGGCATTTAAGGGAAAGACAGTGTATGTAGATGCTAGAGGAAGACAACTTAGCCACCTTGAATCAATCAGGGTTATTAGGCAAGTTTGGATTCCTAAAGGTACATCTAACCACTCAGGACCCAAAACTCAAAGGGTACATAAACCAATCTAATTGCAGGTACCATTGGGCCACAAGAAGAAGAGCATGAGCAAAAAGTCAGCATGGTACCTTGACAGTGGATGTTCAAGGCACATGACTGGAAACAAGGAACTCCTCACTAATTTTATTGAAAAAGAAGGCCCAAATGTCACATTTGGAGACAACTCACAAGCAACTACAAAAGGTTATGGTACTTTGATGATTGGTAACATCAAAGTATCCAATGTGTCTTATGTGGCTGGTCTCAAGTATAATCTCCTAAGTATCAGTCAATTCTGTGATAAAAATTTCAATGTTGAGTTCTCTAGTGGTAAATGCTTGATCAAAGATAAGACTCAACAAATTCTATTGACTGGAACTAGGAAAGGAAATGTGTATTTTGCAGACTGGGACAAGTCTACTGATGCTGCATGTTTCATTGCTAAGAGTTCTAGTGAACAAAGTTGGTTATGGCATAAAAGATTAAACCACTTGAACTTCAAAACAATGAACAAGATTGCTAGAAATGCATTAGTTAAAGGACTACCTAATGAGGTTTTCATTAAAGAGCATGTTTGCAAACCATGCCAAGAAGGAAAACAGATTAAAGCCTCATTTAAAGGAAAACCAGTCATCTCTACTGAAAGGGTACTTGAACTTCTACACATGGACCTATATGGACCAATTACCCCTGCAAGCATAAATGGTAGAAAATACACATTGGTGGTAGTAGATGACTTCTCTAGGTTCACATGGGTAGTATTTCTCCTTAATAAGAAGGAAACTCAAGTCAAACTGCCTGAACTTCTAAAGAGATTGTCAAATGAGAAAAGTCTTAGCATTATCAAGATAAGATCTGATAAAGGCACTGAGTTCATAAATTCATACATCAATGAGTATTGCACATCTAATGGAATAGCTCATGAAACCTCAGCAGCTAGAACTCCCCAACAAAATGGAGTAGCAGAAAGGAGAAATAGAACCTTAAAAGAAGCTGCTAGAACCTTAATTGTTGATTCAAATTTACCTAAGAGGTTTTGGGCTGAAGCTATAAACACTGCATGCCATACTCAAAATAGATGTTTGATCACTAAGGGGCAAGGCAAAACCCCCTATCAACTCTGGAAAGGAAGAATGCCTAAAGTGTCATACTTTCATATCTTTGGCTGTAAGTGTTTCATACACAATAATGGGAAAGAACAGTTGAAAGCTTTTGATAGCAAAGCTGATGAGGGAGTATTCCTTGGATACTCTCAAATCAGTAGAGCTTTCAGAATCTACAACAAGAAAAACCTTATTGTGGAGGAAACACCTCATGTTGTGTTTGATGAATCTATTCATGAGTTCAGGAATGAGAACTTGGAATCAGAAGAAATCACACAAAGGACAACTAGACTGAGCCTAAAAGACAAAGACACTGAATTCATAGAAGTTGTCCAAGCCAACATACCTGAAAAATTCACATTGGACAACAATCCTGAAGGCAACTTTCCTGAGGCAAATCCCACTGAAGGAAATGGTGAACTGAATGATCCAATCCCAGTTCACATCCAGGTAACAACTACCAATGAAGAAGCAGTTCCTGCTGAGGTAGTTAATGGATCAAATAATCAAGGGGGAACTCAAAATGTTGAAAATACCAATGTCCCTGACATTGAGGACAACACCCCTGATTATGATCCTGAATTAGATCCTGCATTCAATTATCCTGAATTTTATGATCTAAATGACTCAACTTCAGTAGAGGACAACTCTACTGAAGAGATCAGAAAAAGAAGAAATTGGTTGTCTGACCATCCTACTGATCTAATACTTGGTGATCCAAGTATAGGAGTCAAAACAAGGAAATTTCATGGTGAAAGTGCTCTTTTCTGTTGTTTCTTGTCAGAACAAGAACCAAGTGATATTGAGGAAGCACTTCAAGATGCCAATTGGATCACAGCCATGCAGGAAGAACTGAATCAATTCACTAGAAATGAAGTATGGGAGCTGGTGGATAGACCTTCACATCAAGATGTTATTGGAACAAAGTGGGTGTTCAAGAACAAGAAGAATGAAAATGATGTGATTGTCAGAAACAAAGCAAGACTAGTGGCAAAGGGTTATTGCCAACATGAAGGCATTGACTATGATGAGACCTTTGCACCTGTGGCAAGGCTAGAGGCAATAAGGCTCTTTCTAGCCTATGCAGCCCACAAGAGGTTCAAAGTGTACCAGATGGATGTCAAGAGTGCCTTTCTGAATGGAGTCTTGAAAGAAGAAGTCTATGTGGAGCAACCACCGTGTTTTGAGGTTGGAGACCAAGTTTACAGACTGAAGAAAGCTCTATATGGACTCAAGCAAGCTCCTAGAGCTTGGTATGATACACTGTCACAATTCCTCCTGGATCATGGATTCACCAAGGGAACTGTGGACAAGACACTCTTCAGAATCTCTGAAGGAGAAGACATCTTGCTTGTCCAAATTTATGTGGATGACATAATATTTGGATCCCCCAATGAAAAGCTGTGTGAGAAATTCTCCAAGCTAATGCAAAGCAAGTTTGAGATGTCCATGATGGGGTTGATGAACTTCTTTTTGGGTCTTCAAGTCAAGCAATCAAAAGAAGGAATCTTCATCAACCAAGCTAAGTACACCAGAGAAATGATCAAGAAGTTTGGGTGTGCTACTAGCAAGCCAGTAAGGATCCCAATGAACAAAAACTGGAAGATGGATCCTGATGAGAATGGTGTTCCAACAAACTCCACTGAGTATAGAGGAATAATTGGATCACTCCTCTATCTCACTGCCAGCAGACCTGACATCACCTTTGCAGTAGGTGTTTGTGCAAGGTTTCAAGCAAATCCTAAGAAAAGCCATCTTGAGGCTGCAAAGAGGATTTTGAGGTATCTCAAAGGCACTGAGAATCTAGGCCTTTGGTACCCTGCTGATGACAACATTGAACTAACTGGCTACTCAGATGCTGATTATGGAGGTTGCAGAATTGATAGAAAGTCCACTTCAGGGACTTGTCAATTCTTAGGCAACAAGCTTATATCTTGGTTCTCCAAGAAGCAGAACACAGTGGCTACTTCCACCACTGAAGCTGAGTATGTTGCAGCTGGAAGTTGTTGTGCTCAAATCCTTTGGTTGAGACAACAACTCAGAGACTACAAAGTCAACTCTACTGAAGTGCCAATATTTTGTGATAACAACAGTGCAATTGCAATATCACAAAATCTTGTCTTGCACACAAGATGAAAACATGTGGACATCAAGCATCACTTCATTAGAGACCATGTGGAGAAGAAGGACATAAAGTTGGTCAAGATCCACACAGATCATCAAAAAGCTGATATTTTAACAAAGCCACTTGCAGAGGCAAGATTTCTAGAGCTATCAGCAGAGTTGGGATTACTTGATCCAGGGAAGTTGGACAAGTAAAATACATTGAAGTTAATGGGAGTAAAGTAACTGAATTGGTCTTCAGCAGACTTGGACAATTCTACTGAAATTCAGAAGAGATGATCACTATTACTCAGGACACTTGTCCATTGGATCTCAGGACACTTGTCCACATCTTTTCAGGACACTTGTCCAAGTGGGGTCAGATAAGTTGTCTTGGCTATCAACCTATTTCCTTGGTTTGATAAGCACTTATTTTGGGTAATCATTGTCCACCTTGATATCTATCCCAATTACAGATATCATCACTGTGGAATTTAATTTGTCCCCCACCCAAAAGGTCGCTTTCCATGCATTAAATGCCAAGATTTAACTCTTGTTTGCATTACACTTTTCAAGCCATGATCTATCTCAAAAACTCCCCAACCATTAACTAATATTAAATAACTTCCACGTTTTGAATAAAACCAATAACTCACTGTTACATTGGTTTTTGACCATTGGATCAAAACTGGCCAACTCCCCTGAAATTCATCCTGGTCGTCCAAGTGTGTTTTCCACTTTTGACAACCGTTGAAAATACACAAAACTCACCAACTCATTGACAAACATTCTTTTTAGAATATTATCAAGTCTTAGGAACTCCCCACAAACACTTCTTCCCAAGTATTCGAAACCCTAGCCTTAATCTTCTTCAAACACTCTCAATTTCATTTCTGAAAACCTTCAATGGCTCCCAAAATAAGACCAGAAATGATTATTGATTTCTCCAACAAGGCTCTAGACCTTGATTTTGGATACTTAAGCAACAAAAATAGCCTTCATTTTGAGCCTATAGTATCCTTTGAGAGTGAAGATCCTGAGATCACTCCAACCTTGAGATGGCTGAGAAGAGCTGGATTGCAGAAGTTCATGGAGGGAAGACCAAGTTCTTGCTTGGAAAGCTGCATGGCTGAGTTCTTTGCCTTTCTCAAATGGAGAGGTAAACCTGAAGATGGTGAGGTTTCCACAAGGCTCTCATATGTGGCAGAAGGAGAAGAGGAAGAGAGATTTCATAGAGTGAAATTCTCTTCAGAAGACCTTGAAGGAGCTTTTGGATTGCCTTCTGAGGGAAGGAATCCAGAAGTTTATGGTACTGGACATGAAGATAACATAGGTCAAGAGTGGCTATTAGTTCCAGGTCCTCTCTCTTCAACACAAAACAAGAAGACTCTCAAGCCAGAATTTCTCAATCTATTTGAGGTAATCACTAAGAGTCTTATGAGCAACACTGGGAGCTTGGAGCAAGTCAGCCATCCAAGAATCAGAATTATGGCTGCAGTCATTGATGCTAGTGACAAAGGCATCAAGTTTGATTGGAGGACCTTCATCATGTCTGAGATGATGAAGGAAAAGGCCAAGTTCAAGGTGAAAACTCACAACAAGGTTGTGCTAGAAGGGAAACTCAAGTATTGCACCAGGGCAAGCTTGTTGATTGAGAGATTTTCCCACTATTCTCAAATGCAAACCTTTGCAAAGCCCCTCCCAGCCCAGAAGATTCTGTTTAGAAAGCTCAGCAAGAAAACTGAGCAGAGGAGGATGCTTTTGGCCAAACCTTCTGAAGAAAAGGTGGAGGAGAAGCCAAAGATGAAAAAGAGGACAAAAGCCAGAATGGTGAAGACAAGGAAAATGTCTCAAATTCCCTCAGAGGAGAAATCAGATGCCTCAACTGAAATTGAAGAAGTTGCTGAGGAAGGTGTACAAGTGCCTTCTGATCATTCAAAAGAATTAAGGCAGAAGTACAATGAGACTAGACAAAAGTCTAGAGATGATAAAAGGATCAGGGAGGTTGTCCCTGAGAAGGATGGTGAAGGAAGTGGGAGCAGTAGGGCTAGCAAGAGAAGGGCCAAGCCTACTGATAAAGTGTTGGAGCTTCAGGAGGAAAGGTCTCTACAACTTGCTCTAAGAGAGAGCAGAGCTGAAAGCAGGACCAAGTCCAAGTTAAGGACCAACTCATCTGGCTCTGGTACTTCAGAATCCAAGGTCCCTGAAGGTCAACCAATAGAGGCCAACATCCCTGAAATTCAGAACCCTGAGCCCAACTCCCCTGAAACCCACATAACCCCAACCAACCAACCTATCACCCTCATCAATCTTACAAAGAGATATTCTCCAGAAGGGAGTATACAAAGAAGTGGGATAGATGTGCTAGCAGATCTAGCAGTGGATGAGACAAGGCTGCAATCACCCCTTGATTCTTCTATGCTCAATTACTCAAAGCTTTTAGAAGCTGCACTTCTTGAGCCAACCCCCCTGAGCAAAGCCCCTTCAGATACATTGCTCTCAAAAGCAACTGAAGTACCTTCAATTCCAACCAACCCTTCTGAAGCCAATATTCCTGAACTAAACCTTCCTGAAGCCACCTTAGGAGAACCCAGAGCCAACTCCCCTATAACCCAAAGTCCCCATTCTAGTGGAGATAAGGAGGAGTATACTTATGAAAGTATGCTCAGAGGAGGAGCCAAGGCTACTGTGGACAGTTTGTATCCACAGCTTGCTGAATTTCCAAGAATTCAGAAGACATTTCATGATCTAAGGATGCTTGTTGATGTAAAAGACAAGTCTATGATGGAGATATCACAAGTCATCCAAGATAAGGGTGCAAACTGGTGGCAAGTAGAGGAGAACAGATTGCTACACTTTGCTGGAGTCTCAAAGACAAGATTTCTCATTGATGAGGAAGTTTTTGCAAAGTTGATAGCTGAAAAGATTAATGAGGAGAAGGAGAGGAAAGCTAAGGGAATCAAACACCCTGAAAGTAGCTCCAATGATGATGATTCCCCTGATGATCCCTCAAACCCTTCAAAACCCAACCCTCCTGAAACCCCTCAAGCCAATCTCCCTAAGTCTTCTGTGTCAGAGAGACTATCCAATCCTCCTAAGACCTATCATAGGAAAGGCTCTGTATCTTCAGAGGTGTTGACCAAGGGTGGTAATACAACCAAAGACACATCTGCCAATGAAGGTTCTTCTGAACCCAAGGCACAGCCTAAAGATGTGGAGGTTCCTATACTAGAGGCTGGTTTGGTTAAGGCCTATTCAGTGTCAGGAGAGTTGGACACTGATCAGCCCTTAATCATTCAGGATGACTCAGTGGCTGCTGAAATAAGCACTGTGATCTCCCAACAACTGCGATCTTTGAACCTTGTTGAAGGTGGAGATGCTGCAGGTTTAGGTGCTGGAGTTGAAAAGGAAAATCTAGTGGAAAAACCAGAGGGAGTGGAGGATGATAGAGAGGTGGTGATCACTAGGATAGTGAGTGTACCACCAAATGAGGGTGATATAAGTGAGGAAGGGCAGGCTATTCTTGAAGTCAAATCTGAACTTCAGGAATCCCTTGATGAGAGGAGGCCTGTTTCTTTAAGTGAGGACATCTTTAATGAAGGGAGAAAAGAAATAGTTGAAAATGTGGAGAAGACTGCTGATGTATCAGAGTCTTATGAAAAAGAAAATAAGGGAGATAAGTGTGTTTTTACTGACTCATTTTATTTGTCTGATATTGCAGGTATAACCTTTGATCAAATTTTTGCAGATGAACTCTTAACAGATGCACCCATCCAAGTTGATAGTGGATCAGCACAAGCCTTGCTTGGGATGCAATCAGAGAAGTTGGATTCCTTGGCTCATCAAGTCCAATCAGCTCATGCAGAAACCACTGGAGCTTTGGATGAGCATGGAAGAACTTTGGCATCTGTAGAAATGAGACTAACTGGCTCAGAGGATGTGGTATTGCCTAGCTTGGAAGCAAGGATCAGTGGAGTTGAGTCTGGTTTGCAAACCATCTCCACTGAAGTCATCAAAGCTAAAAACACCATGAGGTCAGTATCAAAGGATGTAAAGAAAGAGTAGTCCTTGCTAAGAATCAACCACAATAGGAATGTGAAGACATTGAGGTCAGTGGTGAGGAAAGCTCTTGGAAGAAAGACTGCCCTGCAAAGGCAAAGAGCTGAAGAGCAAAGGCTAGCTATGGTGAAAGCAGACTCAGAAAAATTTTCCCAAGAGGTATTGGCCAACATTGCTGAAGGTGCAGTGGCCAACCTCACTAGCTCCTTAAGGCCCAACTGGATGCATCTCTAAAGGCAACCATGGAGGAGGTTGTCCAACAGAAAATGAAGCCTGTTCTAGCTTTTCTTAGCTTGAGCAGTGATAGGATGCAAAATATACATGATGAGAATGTATATCTGTTGGAGGAGATGAAGTCTCTAACCCAAGCCCAGTCCTTATTGGCATCTACTATGAGTGAACTGAAGCCTGAATGTTTTGATGCTGCCAAAAAGGGGGAAAGGGAAAGAGCAAGGGCAAAAGGTGCCTTAGTGATTGGAAGCCCAGTCAAAGAGGGAAAGAGTAAGGACAAAATTCCTGAAGGAAAAGGAAAGGAACCAGCAGTGCTGAATTTAGAAGATTTGGATGAAGAAGAGCAGTTGGCACTTGCTTTAAAGAACTCAATGGCCTCAGCTCAAGAGGAAAGAGTGAGGTTACAGCAAAGACCAGGTGGTGAAGTGTCTGGTTTGGACAAAGATGCTGAAGGTGTCCAAACTAGAGGAAAGATCAAGAGGACAAAAGGAAAGAAAAGACAAGCTGAAACATTTACTGATTTTCCTAACAGTCTTGATCTTCCACCTGAATTCAGAGTTATTGATGATGAGCCTATCTCAAAGAAGGTCAAAGCTACTAAAGAGGACAAGTCTTCTGAATCTGCCAAGAATGCTGAGGGTCCCAAGTCCACTGAAGATGTTGAAGAATTGTTTGCTGAAGGATTTGGACCTGAGCCCAAAAAGAAGACAACTATTCTGCTAAATGATCCATCAAAGCTGTTTCATGAAGGGTATGGCAAAGACCCTGAAACACAACAAAAACTGGCCATGATGAGGGCGCAAGAGAAGATGGACCTAATGGATGAAGCACAAAAAGCAAGAGATAAGAGAAGAGGAGACTTCCAGAAGCCAAAAAGAAAGAGAGCAACTTACAACAAAATGAAGCCACAGCTACTGATCCAAATGGACACCAAATATCCTCACTTGGATAAATGGGTGCCAGTTCAGCTGAATGACTCATGTGAGGAAGCCAAAAGGGAGTATGTCTATGATCAATATGTCATTGACAGATGGAATGGAAGAGATGCCAACTCCACTTTTGCTGAGTTCATGATAGAATACTACAGAGAGCTCTATCAACAACTGCTTGCAGCTGCTGACATTGCAAGATTTGAACTCACAGCCCCCAAGCCAATCATATACATGCCTCCAAAGCTTGAAGGATGGATTGACCAAGCAAGAATCTTGAGAGAATTCACTGAGATCCTTAAGCTAAACAAGATGGTTCTTGGACCTAAGGGAACAAACCAAGAAGCCATGGCCTTGAAAAGAAGAGTGTGGGCACAGTATGGGATGCTGCCACCTCCTGAGGATGATCTTTGAAATGGCTAAGTCTTCTGACCTTTCTTGATTGATCAACTATGCTGAAATATAGTCAAGAGTGCTGATGTGGTGTGCTAATCTGTTTGCTCTGATATGCTTTGGATTGCTCTGATACAAGCTCTGTGCTCTGATAATGAAAATCTTGTATATGCTTTGAATTGTTAGAATGAAATGCTCTGATGTATTTAGTGTTATTGATTCATGCTCTGATATGTTAATTTCAACTATCAACATGCTTGTAATGATTTTTGAATGAATGATAGTTGAACTTATTTTGAATCAAGAAACACTCATCTCTCTATGCCTATCTATGAAACCTATTTGCAACATGAATGGTGAATACACTAACACATTGTTTTTCAGGATAATTGACCTTAGTCATGTCTTCTGAAGATAAATGTAATAGGTGTAGCCTAAGTCACTTTTTCATAAGTTGTATAGGTTTTGGCATCATCAAAAAGGGGGAAATTGTTGGGAATAAAATGAAATATGTTTTGATCTAATACCAAAACCCCCCTGAGACATGCCTAAGTCAAGATGAGTATGTTCTAGAAATGTTAGAACATATAGTATAAAGGCTAGATGAGGAGCTAATATGTTAAGAAGCTCTTAGTTCATTAGATGCATAATTTGAGGGGGAACACATGCTTTGAAGTCCATCAAGATCAAGTCCCCTCAAGGCTCAAATTCTGGATACAACAATAAGTCTTTTGAAGACAAACTATGCTGATCAGGAGAGTTGTCCAGAAGAGTTGTCTCAGCACAATTAAGTGCCCTGAAAGCTTGAAGTCAACTATGCTGAAGAGTCTGAGACAACCATTCCCTAAAGATCTTCAAAGAAACAAGCTAAGATCACCTTCAAGAGAAATAAAGGGAAAGAGCCAAGTCATCTGAAGAAGAGCAAGCCAACCTTGCTGATAAGCAAGACTGCTGAAAGTGATAAGGAGTGTTGTCCATTTGATAAGGAATGTTGTCCTATCATTGGAACAACCTTCAGAAGCCATGTCCAAGTCTTAACAAGTGAATCTGAAAGTCAGACATTGGAAAGAGTGCTGCAGAATGAAGACAAAGTCTATACAGCCGTTTATTTCCCAAATGAGGACATGTCACTTTCAAGAATCTGTCTTCTAAGAAGAAGAAGACATTTATGGACATTTGGGGCTGCCTCTCCAACGGGCAAATCCTTCATTTGTCTATAAATACAGAAGTGTGAAGACCATTTGAAAGAATCCAACTATCCAACTGAACTCAACTTGACAACTATTCTAGAAGCAGGAGTGCTTTCAAAGCTTTCAAAGACTATCTTAGTCTTCATACACTTCTTCTAAGCTGAACTTCATTGTATATCCATACACAAGCTTAGAGAGATATCCTATCCTTATACACTGATCTTCATTGTAAAGGATATCTCATTAGTTGGAACCTTACTTCAATTCTTACCCCTTTCAAGAGTGAAAGTGAGAAGGTTGTAGTAGTAGAAGTGGTAGGAGCTGACTGTTGAGAGAAGAACAGTTTAGTTCTGAGTTGAGAAGAGGGTACTAGGACTCTAGACATCCTAGGGATCAATTCACCAAGGAGTGGCGTTATTGATCAAGTGCACCTTGGCACTATAAAACAAGTTAATTCCAAGAGTAAAGGAATTATCCTGTTAAATCAGGGAAAGTGGATGTAGGAGCTTGAGTCTCTGAACCACTTTAAACTCTTGTGTTTATTTGCTTTCAAGTACTTTCATACATTCAACACTGCACACAAAACTGATCTTTCAAAGAATAAACATTCAAAGACTGTGCAAAACCTATTTGGACAAGTTCCCTGAAACTGGACTGTGTTGCATTGACTAAGTATTTCAGAAACTAAAGGAGTCTAAACTAAAAGGGCCAACCACTATTCCGCACATATAACTCCCCTAGATAGTTACTCAACTAAGTACTCAATAGTACTTAGTAGTTTGATTATCTTAGAAGAGTTAATCATCTTCAGCAGAGTTGTCCAAGACAACCTAGCTGAGCTCTGGTTTGATCTAAAGTAGAAAAGAATTGCATACAAGTGTATTCCCCCCCCCCCTCCCCATACACTTGTTATATACTCCTTTCAGGACCAACAATATGCATATAGTATACATGCAATACTATGTAATGTGTGGTTTGAATTGATAACTTGATTGATTGGCAATTATCTTCAATTGTTTAATGTTATTATCTAATTAAGTAGATATTGATCATAGTCAGATGCCCAAAATTAAAACGGATGCAAATGGAAGTAGTTTGTTGAGATTCTTATTTAGAATTTTGGCTTTACAATTCTATTTTAAATCTTTTGGGTTTACAATTCTATGCGCGTCTCCTTCTTCTTTCTTCTTCAGCCTCTTCTTTATTCTCCTCTCTCTCATTCTCCCCTGCGTAGCGCTCAACTTCAATTAAAAAAAAAAAAAAAAAAAACCTCAGAAAATTCAATCCTATCAATTCTACTGTTCAGATTTTTCGATCTGTTAATCTGGAAACAATGGGAGAAATCGTTATTTCTTATTTTAAATGAATTACTAAATGGGAAAAAATCAACAATAATACCACACAGATTTATTCCAATTAATTATTGATAGTTATGTCTCTGTAATTGTAGGAATTGATAAACTACTCACCATGTTTGTGTTTTTCGTGTTTTCAATTATTATTTTTAGTCTTTTTAATGTGCGTATCTCATTCCCTCAAAATAATAACGTTTTATTTATACAGTAACACATCTTTTTCTATAAAGTAATACACTTGTGTTTATATAGTAACACAGTTTTCTGTGTTACTTTAAGGTCAAATATGTGTTACTCAAAAGCCTATTGTGTGTTACTTGTCCTTACAGTAACACGTATTTATTCGTACAGTAACATATAATTGTATTTATAGTAACATGGATTAAGAGCAAATTTTTCTATTTTATCCTTCCTTGAATTAATTTATATTAATATTTCTTGTGAAAAGTCAATTTATGTGTTATTTGTACTTACCGTAACACATATTTGGTCTTGCAGTAACATATAATTACCTTTATAGTAACACAGACCTGAAACCCGTTATCCTGTTAGCCTCCTGCGCGCGATTTTTGCGCGATTTTTAAGGAAATATTCGTTTGACCGGTCAAACCCGCTACAAATCCGCGAATTTTGACCCTTCCTTAAATATCCTAATATTTCACGTGAAATATTACACATAAGTGCGGCCCTTATTATAAAATGTTATATCACTTTCATTCAAAAGTAACAAATTATTGATTTTGATAAATATTAAATATATATATATATATATTTTAATTAGTACACATAAAACATAAAAATTAGTTAATATTCTCAAGAATATAGTATAAAAACAAACACTTAATACACCTCCATCCCGGTATAATAGATGTAGTACAACTGTACAAGTGATGTGATGGGGTAAGAAAAAATAATTGACGAGTGTAAATGAAATATGATAAAATAATAGATAAAGAATAATTAATGTTTAGCCGATTTTGGAATATGAGATTCCAAGGACAAAATTGGCACATTAACTAAACTTGACTACATTTATTGATTTTTCTTAATTTTTGTGTAAATTTAAATGTGACTATCTTTGTGGAATGGAGGGAGTATATATTTATAAACCGTGCATCGCACAGGTAAAATACTAGTTAAATTAATAAATATGAAGGGAGAGTATACTTAACAAAGCTGGAGGGTATATAGCCGGGGCCTAAAGTCGAGAATCAACAAAGGTGAAAAAAGAAAAGAGCCCCACAAAGAAATGCTCAATTTAACAGAGACTAAAATGACTGATAATTCATAAAAGGGATTTACGTTTTGTAGATACAAGAAAATAGTGTCAGATGAGTTGGACACTGATCAGCCCTTAATCATTCAGGATGACTCAGTGGCTGCTGATATAAGCACTGTGATCTCCCCACAACTGCCATCTTTGAACCTTGTTGAAGGTGGAGATGCTGCAGGTTTAAGAGAAGGAGTTGAAAAGGAAAGTAGTTTTGAAAAATCAGAGGGAGTTGAGGATGAAAGAGAGGTAGTCATCACTAAGATAGTGAGTGTACCACCATATGAGGGTGGAATAAGTGAGGAAGGACAAGTTATTCTTGAAGTCAAATCTGAACTTCAAGAATCCCTTGATGAGAGGAGGCCTGATTCCTTGAGTGAGAACATTATCAAAGAAGGGAGAAAAGAACAAGTTGAAAATGAGAAGAAGACTGCTGATGTATCAGAGTCTTGGAATAAGGGAATTTCAAGTCGGGATGATCTTCTGCTACCTCCAGTACTTCAGCAGGCTCTATTCTCAGAGGTGTATACTTCTCAAACCTTCCGCGAGGGCCGGAACGGGAGCCTCCAGAGAGGTTGGGATTTCCCGTTGGCCCAGAGCCCCGAGGGGCCTCTGGACTGGATCGTCTCGAGGGCCCCTCTCTCCTTCTCTCTCGATCCTGTGGCTTAACCTCTAGTCTTTTGGCTTTACGAACCTCCTCCAAGGTGAGGTATTTCTCCGCTCTGTGTAGTAACTCGTCGAAGTTCTAGACTGGCTTCTTGGCCAGGGAGAAAAAGAAATCTCCATCACGTAGTCCATTGGTAAGGGCATTGATCTTCACCTCTGGAGAGGCTGTAGGGACTTCCAGGGCTGCTTGATTGAATCTCTAGAGGAAGGCTCTCAAACTCTCGTTCTCCCCTTGCCTCAGATTGAAGAGGGTTAGTGTGGCCCGCGGCTGCCTCCGGGCGCTTGCAAACTGATGGAGGAATAATTCGTTGAACTCCTCCCAGGATCGAATGGTATTGGGTTCAAGATGGGTGAACCACTGTTGTGCTGCCTTTGCTGTCCCATCTTAAGCTGTCTTACTTCAATCCAGTGCATAGATACCATGCCAGACACCCGTGAGGTTTAGCTGTTCATATATACATGCATGTTGGGACACATGAACTGTAATAGAGTCGGTTTTCTAACAATCTCTTTCATTACAAGCTAGCTAGCTAAATGGAATATAGGATCAAGAAAAGAAACATTATCGCCTCCCTTCCATGTCTTTGTCCATAACGCCAGAGAATCAACAGCTGTTATTTTAAAAATTTATCCATACCACTACTATAATACAAAGTTCCAAAAGACACAACAACTTGAGGGGTCCCTGATAGATCTTTCCCTAGAACACACAGAGCCTGTGATTTTTCTAAATCTTTACCGTTGCATGTGAGCCTAAAAAAGTCAGAGAAAGAAGTATCTGAAAATCTCTATAAATAGCTGTCTCAAGCATTCTTACTCAAGAAACTGCAAAGATGAAGCTCCTATCTATGTTTCTGATACTCATCCTATTCGTTCAGGTATATAAGTACTCGACATACTTGATAAAAAGTTTAATATATTAAGAGAGATTTTCATGAGCATTTTTATGTTTTCAGGCTTTTGTGGTGCTAGAGGTATCATCAAGTAATGCTGAAAACTCTGTTTCAAAGGTATGCAAGATAAAATAATGCATAATCAGTAACTAATAATCAACCTACCTTTAGATTTTTGGTGATAATCGAGCTTCTGATTCAGGAGGGAGACTATGGAGGCATGCTCAAAAAACATCACCCTCGAATAATCAGTAATTAATCATTTCATCTTCTATTCTAATAATTTATAACTATATGTCACACAAACACAAAAATATATGTTAGTTTTCATGCAAAATTTGAATGACAGATTGCAAATACGAATGCGCAAGAAGATGCAGCAAGTCATCGAGGAAGAACTACTGCCATCGTGCATGCAAGAGCTGCTGTGCAAAGTGCCATTGTGTGCCTCCAGGAACTTATGGCAACAAAAACCTCTGCCCCTGCTATGCCAAACAAAAAACACATGGAAATAGGCCCAAATGCCCTTGAATATATACTTCGAACGTTCATCAACAGTATTTGATTTACATTATATGAATGGAATAAATTGGATTTGTATATGTGTTTGTGTGAGCGACTATGTATGTGAGATGATTTTCTTTGTACTTGTTTCGATTCGATAGTTTTGGCTATCAGAATCTGGTAATAAATGAGTATTGTTG
Source organism: Galeopsis tetrahit (assembly GCA_963675135.1). Taxonomy (NCBI): domain Eukaryota; kingdom Viridiplantae; phylum Streptophyta; class Magnoliopsida; order Lamiales; family Lamiaceae; genus Galeopsis; species Galeopsis tetrahit. Next base: position 12,664,887 of record OY776133.1, read on the forward strand.
GCTTTTTATGATCATGATTCTTGATTTTAACAAAAATCAATAAAAAGACGACGAGAAATAGGGATGATGATGCAAGAATAAGTAAACATGAACAGAAACATAAAAAATATAAATATAACCTTAACCTGTATTTCTGTTGCCAAAATCTCTCTTTATAAGTATGACTTGATCAAGAATGACTATACAAATGAACACAAAAAATGACGGTTAAAACCGAACCCAGCAACGAGTGCATTGTGCCATACAATCTCCCTTGCAATCGATATTATAACCTAGTACTTTAGGATTACGAAGAAGGAGGTTTTTCAGGGTTTTACCTACTATGCCCCAATCTTTCTCCAAAATCTGCACATTTGGTTTCATTTCGTTTTCCAAGCTGCATCCGAGTACCTCAGGGAATTTCTTCAGAAGTTTGGCAAGATCATCGTCAGTGAGGCCTAAATCTTTAAGATAACTCAGTACCCCACTAACAACCTCCAATTTGGGCACTTCCTTTTTGCGTTCGTCGCCCCAATACGGTGAATGAATATGACCAAATGCTTTTCCAAGGATTTTATCTACCTCTTCATTGGAAAAACCGTATGCAGAAAGAGGTGGTCTGCAAGATTCCCACGTTTTCTTGTCTTCATCGTTTAGAATAGTAACCTGATCTTGAGCAGTAGAATGCAATTCCCAATTCCTAGAAGTGGTAATCACGGGTGCTCCTCGAAGGGCATTTTGGGGAACACAAGTTGCAAGATTTACATTAATGAGGAATTTGCTCTTTGTTACTAAAGCAGAATCAGGCTGCAAGTGAAGCAAGAAACAAGTCAAACAACACATGAACTTGGAGAACAAATTCGTAGATACGAGGGGCAAGAGTTCTTGAATTGGCAGTCGAAAAAGAAGAGCACTTAAATCAATTTTTTAGGAAATGGCACCTTATCAATCGAATGAAACTTCATCAAGAGACAACAGTAATGCTTGTATTTAATTCGTATCCGGTTTTGTTTGATCAAAAGAGGATTCCTACCTAGATTTTATAATATGGAGTATCTAGCATACTCAAGATAATAAGAGCTGTCGAGTCTAGTTCACTTGTTCAATTATACTCAAATTGTCCCAATACAATCATATATCCAGAAATGGTGAATTCCAAAATATATTTTGGCAATAACATCTGATTCACTCCAAATTTAACTTGTTCAATATTGCATCCATTTTTACCCTAATACTGGGGCCATATAACAACATATAAAAACACAAATTATACTTACACAAGAGCAGATATGAAGTGCTGAATCAAATGTCAGCAGAGGAGAAGCCAAAGATCTTCCCAGCATCCCTGACATTAATTACCTAAGATTATCAAACAAGAAATTAAGTAAATTCATACAACCCCCATCAAATTGGCCCCAATTGACTTATCAGTTACGGAGTATATCCTTAACAACAAATTAAAAATAGGCAAAAAAAAAATCCAACAAAAAGAAGACTCGCGATGAAAATGATTCGAGAGATAAAGGGTTCGTGAAAATTTCAGAAAAATAACAAAATAATACTGTAGTACCTTTAGTAGCTGACTGGTGGATGAATGGTGTTGTTCTTCTCTTGTGTGTGAAGAAGAACAGAGAGAGAATTTTGTTCCACTGCTTTGCACCCCAAGATAGTCCAGCTGAGGTGTCCTCTCCCGTTCGGGTAAATGCGACTTTCTTTAATTGTAATCGACCTCTTTACAAATGCGACTTTTTGGTTTTAATTACGGATAAACTATCTTCTGTTTATTTACTATGCATTTGACGGTTTTTTCTTAAATAAAATAAAAATATCTTGAATGTAACATAATTAAAAAAAAAAGACAGTTAATGTGAATCTTGATAATAATTAAAATTCAGTTAAATTTCAACCCCACTGTTATTGTTAACCTTTTATTTGAGGTCATTTTAGTAAATTGAATAGAGAGACGCATAAAAGAAGCACCTGTCATCATCTCTCCCGTGCAACTGCAAATCTCTCCGGCGAAGTTCCTCAACTGCTGCCGGTGTTCCGTACAAGTAGACGAGTTATACCCTCGCAAAACCCCCGTGAATCGAACCTCCTAACATTGCCGATATACGTATACTCAATCTTGTCATACATTCCATAATGCGCGGATGGCTCAGTTCAGGCAATCCGGCGCCAACAATGGGTTGCGAAGCGACGTCCCCTCGGATCATGTATCAATCAACATGCGCGGCGCCTCGCGCCCTCACCTCCATCACCACCGCCGATCGAAGGTCCTGCCACCTTATAAGATCTCCGTTGTCTTCTGCATTTTGACGCTCTTGCTCATTCTCTCTGTCTCCGCTTTCTTCTATTTCTCCTTGCAGAGTAAAGGTATGGATTTCTTCGTTTGTCTTGAAATGAAGCTCGTGTATTATACTTGAGTGGGGAAGAGTGTGTTGTGCGCTTATTAGAGGAATTCAGGATTGATTACTTACAATTAAGTTAATGCGATAGAGACTTCTTGTTTCATCTGGATGTGTTAGGTTAGGGAATTGATCGATTACAGCAATGGAAGTTTTCTAACTAGGATAATATGTATGGGGAATTTTGTGTGATGGCATACTTGCAAGCAGAAATAGTGTTTTTTTTAGGAAAAACATGTGAAGCCTACAGATTAGGATTCGTAAATCTCCTAGTTTAAATTGTAGTTCTTAGAGTTTTGATCAGTAATGGAGCAGGTAGCCTTTCTTTGGCGAATGCACAGAACAACGTGTATGGACTTTTGGCTTCAATGGAACTGCCTTTTGTATTAAAGTGAAAAAATGGGAGTTGAAATTGATCTTGCTAATTCAAGTCCTCTGAGAAAATAGTTTTACGAAAACTTAACAAGATATGTTAGAATTAGTAGGTTGATTAAGACCTGTGGTATTGATAGTTTTGTTCAGACTTTGCAGATTGATTCCAGTTTCTTACTCGTGGAGGGTTTTCATAATGTGTTTTCTTGGTCTGGCTATTTTAAATTTCAGCGCTCTTTGTTGTAACTTAAAGAAAACTAATCTGAATGTGCATGAAGCTGTTTTTATTTCCAAAGCTAATGCTCCACTTCTACTATCAACTAGAATTTGGGACGACTTGTTTGTTAGTGTTTAATTTATTCATATTATCTGCTTTAGGAGTGGAAATAAGTAGAGATCAAGCCCTAGATGATGATTTGGATTTTCTCATGAATGTGACCCGAATTGAGAAACCAGAGGAGGTCCTCGATTTTGGCAATGCTGTAGGTGAAGATTTTCATGATTGGGACAAGCGTAAGAGAGATCTAGATTATGAAGAGATGAAGAGGCGGCGAGCTTGGCGTGAGAAGAAGTGGCAGCGAGCTCAGGATGATCCTGTAGGTCATATGCTTACAACGGCAGTTAACAATGATAATAAGTCTGCTTTTGATAAATCTCTTAACATCTTGGATCCCCGAGGAAATGGCTTATATAATGAGGCTGGGCGCAATGAATTGAAATCGTATGAAGCTGAATATGAGGCCTCTTTAAATAAAACTGGAGAGTCCACAGATGTTGATGGAGGGAACCGTAGAGTGCTTGATGATGCTGATGAATATGATGATGATATGGACTTGCAAGATGATCAAATGGAGGAAGATGATGATGTTGGGCCTGATGAAAAGGACCATTCTGGTTACACTAAACCCAATACTATTGATACCTTGGAATCTTCTCATGTGCATCAGGCTAGCGACAAGAAGCACGACATCATTGAAGACGCTGAAAAAACTTCCAATGATTTGTATAGTGAGGAAACTCTCTCAAATGCACAGCATTCTGAAGCCCAACATCAATCTGAACATGCGAGTTCTGCTGAAGGTCAACATGCGAGTTCTGCTGAAGGTCAACATGCACGCAAGTTGTTACCTGGGAGGCGCTCAAGATCAAGAAAGAAGTCAAAGCATCGAAAGTCTCTTGGTATTTATTTTTCTTCTCACATAATTATACAAATTGCTAGTGGATAAAATGTCTTCTTTTTTAGTGATGATCAAGTTGCTTAATTCATTGGCCATATTCAGTTCCACATGAATTATGAATTGAAGAATAAACTTGTCTGATACTGAGACTGAAGATGAACTGTCAAACTTCATCAAGTTAAAGTCCTTCCATGTTGTACATAAAACACTTGTTGCTGTATTTATATAATTATGTGAGTTGCATCATTAAATTTTGTTATCTGCTGATGTGTGGTAGGTTCCTTGGCATCATTCACTGTGGTACGATACTAGATTTCTAGAAGAGATGTTAAATATTTCACTTCCAGTTCATCAGAATTACTTTTAAGTACATTTGTTTGCTCAGACATTGAACAATACCACTGCATAACTTAACAAAAGACAGATTGGCATCATGGCGACATTTTTCGTTTTCCTGATTATATTGCAAGAGAAACTATTGTTCAATCGACTGATGTTTCATGTTAATATGTATACATCTGACAACCTTTTTTTTTTTTTTTTTTACTTCCAGTATACTGTATTTTATATTGGTTTGAACTTGGATAATGATAGTCAATGATGTCCTGATGTCCAGGTATTTGCCCGATGAAAATTATGAATTCCACTGCACTACTTGTAGAACCGTTGGAGAGTCAAAAATTTGCAAGATTTTCTTTACAATACACAGAAAAAGAAGAGAAGGCAATTGATGATGAGAACTGGGAACCAAGATTTGCTGGACATCAGTCCCATAGAGAGCGGGAAGAATCTTTTGTTGCTCGTGATCAGAAAATTAACTGTGGTTTTGTGAAAGGCCCGGAAGGGTCACCAAGTACAGGATTTGACTTGACAGAAGATGATGCAAATTACATTAGTAGTTGCCACATTGCTGTTAGTTCTTGCATCTTTGGGAACTCGGATCACTTGAGATCACCAATGGGAAGAACGGTACACAATTCTTTACATATTCTTCATTTTTTTCTTAAGAAACAAGAATTTGGCATTTTAGTTTATTACTAGAAGTTTCACTAGATGACTGTTTTGGATATATCATTCTTGGATACTATTAGCATTTTTTATGCAAATTTATAAAATAATGTTGCCAGTCTTTAAAAATTAACAATCTAAGAACATGAATGCATAATAATTGTTTTTCTGTTTTCTGTTACTTAGCTAAAATACGCTATTCTCTTTGATGAAAAGATAAAAATAAAATGCAATGCCTTGAAATATGCTCGTCTCAGCATCTGCATTAGTTAACTGCAGATAAGTAGTTATTGCAGGATTAGTTTTAAACATTGACATGATAAAAATCAATGGATTATGTTGCTTTTAAGTAGAGCTCATTATTGATGTTCCATTACATATTATAGTATAATTGGAGCATCTGTAGTTATTCAGCTTACCTTTTTTCCAGGTTTCACGTTTGTCAAAGAAAAATGTATGCTTTGTCATGTTTGTTGACGAAGTAACTCTGCAAAGTCTTTCGTCAGAAGGCCAAAAGCCAGATATGATGGGCTTCATCGGGTTGTGGAAGATTGTGGTGGTGAAAAATCTTCCTTACACTGATATGAGGAGAGTAGGGAAAATACCAAAATTATTGCCACATCGACTCTTTCCTTCTGCCAGGTAGAACTCGTTGTAGTTATAGATGATATTACTATACTTATATCATGTTATTTATTTATACTATTTCATGTCCTGTTGTTGGTGGTATATTTAGCTCATTTTCTAGTCTACATCCTGCATTTTTTCAAGACTTCTAGTCAATTCATTCAAAAGGCGGTTGTGTGCCCTTTAATAATCTGGTTAATGATCTGAAGCCTATCATTCGGACAGATAAACGCTCTTTCAGAAGTTATAACTAATTAAGTTTTCTTGCAAATTATGTTTAATAACCTTGATGTACATATCTAGCATCTTTAAATAACTTCTCGTGCCTTTCAGCCTTTCTTAGATTACCAGAACTGCCGAACACTGAATATTTGTATAGTTGATAAATTGCCTACTGCTCAAGTGCAGAGAACTGTAGGATCTCGATTTGTGTCAAAAAACAGCAAAAACATTCTTTTTTTTTCTTTTTCCCTGAAATGTGTTCTTTTATTATTCATTTATTTTCTCATCCTCTGCATAATCAATAAATTCGACAAATTGGGTATCCTGTCATTCTTGGTTTTACTTTTATCCTCAATTTCCAGATTCTTGATCGAGTTCAGGAATTCTGAACTAGTTTTCCTTATTTTGTGTGTTCTTATGAATCTAATATTTTGGTATGATATCATTTACGATTCTGGAGATAGCTCAACTGTAAATATTTTTATCTTACCTCCTTTACCCATAGATGAATAGGCCATATAAATATTAGGTAAATAGGTTTTTATTTAGTCCTATAAGTTATTCCTATTTTTGTTTTAAGTCTGTGGACTTTCATGAATTGAAAATAATCATGTAACTTTCAATTTTTGACATTTTGGTCTGGTATACTGGCTGTAGAAGGTGAAACATCCAGTTGACGCTGATGTTGTAGAGTCTGATTAGTCCACATGGCAGAGTCTGATTGGTCAACTGGATGTTTCACCCCTTATAGCCGGTTATTGGACCAAAATGCCGAAAGAGTGAAAGTTACATGACTATTTTCTTTTTCTTATTTTGGAAGGAGAAAGTTATATGACTATTTTCAATTCTTGAAAGTCAACAGGACTGAAATTGAAATAGGGATAACTTATAGGACAAAAAAAATCCCCTAAAAATTAATTTCCCATTTTATTGAGTATCTGTGCTAAACCGGTTCTCAGCGCTTCACCTGCATTTTATTCAGGTACTCAATTTGGTTGGATAGCAAGCTCCGTCTCCAACTCGATCCATTGCTTATCTTGGAATACTTCCTATGGAGAAAAGGCTATGAGTATGCTATTTCCAATCACTATGATCGCCATTGTTTGTGGGAAGAGGTTGCCCAAAATAAGAGGCTTAACAAGTACAATCATAGTGTGATAGACGAACAATTAGCATTTTACCAAGCAGATGGTATGAGAAGATTCAATGCATCGGACCCAAACAAGCTTCTCCCCAGCAGTATGATCTTTTCCTCTCATCATTATCTTGTTTGTTTCATTCTGATGTTTATTGATGTATTGAATCTACTATGACAGATGTTCCAGAAGGTTCTTTCATTATCAGAGCTCATACACCCATGTCGAACTTATTTTCTTGCCTTTGGTATAACGAGGTGGAACGATTCACACCTCGTGACCAGCTGAGTTTTGCCTACACACACCACAAGTTGAGAAAGATGAATCCTGAGAAATCTTTTCTTCTCAATATGTTCAAGGTGCAGTATGATATATACCTTAATTGCCAAAAAGAAAGAAAAAGCACTGTTTTTCCTGTTTTCTCAATTCTATCACAAGCTTTTAATTATGCAATTCGATACGCGGGCGGTTTTTGTTGATGTGGAAACCGGAGTCATTCACCTCTGTCACGTTGGATGCTATGTCTGCCTTGACTATAAGAAAGAAAATACATTTATGTTGGTCGAGGAAGGTGTGGTGTCTAACATGGCAGAGTTGAATGACTCTGTTTGACACATCAGTAATAAGATACTGGAAATTTCCACATTGTGTCGAATGGAAAAAATTTCAAGGACGTGATAAATTGAAAATTTGTGAAATGATCATGATTTTTTTATGTTATGTTTTTGTAATATTCATTCAGGACTGCGAGAGACGAAAGATTGCCAAATTGTTTCGGCACAAGTCTGAGGAGAGTAGGAATAGTGGGCAAGTCGAATAGTTACTGCAGCAGATTCATTCTTGTAATGTGCATTGTGCTGGATGTGTGGAGGTTATGCATGATGCAATGTATATTAGCAACACTTGACACGAATCATTGCATTACAATCCTTCCTGCAGCAGCAAGGTTAGTTTTGAAAGATACCATACAACATATATAGGCATATGAATATTGACTTCCATTTGTTTCATTCAATGTAAAAAATTCCAAAATAGAGCAGCCTCTATCTTTTGTAACAATATTCCTTCTCATACATATATTTCGTATCTGCCGATTATCCAAATTTGTTTAAATGGTTGATTTTTTTAGGAAAAAAAAAAAAAATAGATTCCATAACTTGGTAATATAACTCTCTTTTAAATTTGGATCGCCATTTTTTTCAATCCAAATTGTGTACCTAAGTAACTGGGATGCGCTATCCAGATTGTAGATCACGGGAGGCAATGAATTGAGACTGTCAAAAACTAATTTGTATTCTTTTAAGAGTTAGCCTCTGGTTACAAGATGATGAAACGTAAGTGATACTAGTTTTAACTAAAACGTGTAAGCTAATATAACTGAACAATATTAGTTTATATAAAACAATTATAGATAAATGAAACGTCACACTTATTTTGACTAAAACGTGATATTATTTTTAACTGAACCATGGGAGTGCACAAATTTAGGATTCATGAGACATTGTCATTTTGAGTGGTATTAGTTGTTTAATTGAATGACACTTTGATGATATTAGTTGTGAATTTGGTAATTATGATTCTTACTCAGTCACTTTATTGTCCAGGCAATCAATTTTTTTAATTAGTATTTTTATTATATTTTGACTTATTGCTGTTTCGATACTAATCACTATATAGACTCAATTTAGCTATTTTTCTCTTTTAATAAAATCAAAGACTCGGCTCCAGTGAAGAGAAAAAAGCAAAACTAGAAGAAATTGATTCAATATATATTCATGTAAAACTTGAGAGGTCGATACAATTATAAGCAAACGAGATTTATAAAGATTGATAAAAAGCTAGTATGAGAAATTGTGAATAGTAAATCAAATTAAATAATTAAAATAACATAACTAATGCTAATGCACAATTTGAAGTAAAAGTTTCGTGTAAAAATAAGCTGATAAATCAAAATCATCAAGAAATTAAATGAAGTAAAATTTACCATGCAAGTTTGTTACTACCAGAATTATGCATGGCAAATGCCTTGTTCATCAAGAATCTAATCAATACCAGAATGCTTGCTTTCAGCCCATTAATGGTGTGCCCATTTCCTTTCCGAAACTTTAAGCTTCTAACACAGCAAATCTGCACATTTTCCCCCGGTGATGGTGATGATGATGATGAATATGAATTTTCACATTTTTCCACCAATATTTTCCCACTGTTTCTTGAATTATAATTTTCATCCAAATCCTCCCACAATAAATCCATTTTCTCCTCATGACTACCAACATTCTTTTTCGAAGAAACATTGTTCCTTGCTTTGCATTCTCGGCACGAGCATAACTTGAACTTCAGATACTTGATACTTTTCGAGCTTTCGGGGGGACGAGAAACGGGCCGCCAAAGAGGCGGTGACTCCAAGAAGCCCGGTGGTGGAATGGCAGTGGTGGCCGGAAAGGTGAAGTCTTCTTCTCCATCCATGAACTTTCCGGCGAAGATGGTTGTTAAATATGCACTCAATTTTTTGTACTCAAAGCTCAACGGCTACAATAGCAACGGATGCTGTTTATATAAACATCAACTATTAGTATTAATTTCTTTTATCTTCTGTATATTAAATGCTATAAATGCACATTCAATATTCCAATTTTTTAAATGAAAAATCCAAGTGAAAAAATCCGTTATACTCCTAAATTATCACCAAATTTCATTAAAAATCTGACATTTTGTATGCTTTTATATCAGTGCTTATGTTTATTACGATCATTTATTGATGTTGCATATATTCAGCTACTAGATTTATTTACAAAACTTGTTTTATTTGTTTAATTTATTAAATATTTAGTATTCAGGAATACGCAAAGAAGTTGACAAGTAATGTACTTTAATTTATAGATTATTAAAAAAAAATTGTCTGGCTTAAAAATAAACCTAATTTTAGTATTTTTACTATTAAAATCGATTTAAGCTGAGTTTTAACCAACTTTAAAAAAAATGGCTCACAAGTCCAAGCGAATTCACAGGAATTTTTTAATGAATATATATCTAATTTTTTTATTGTACAGTATATTTAATAATTTTAATATGTAACATACTTATATAGAATCTATATTCATTACTGTATGTATTCATTAAATATTAGAAAAACTGATAGGAAATTAAATAAAAATTGACGTTGTATTTAATTCGAAATTGATGTTACTGTATGTATAATGATGGATGAGTTGGCAGACACTATTAATAGTCCCAAAGTTCTTGTGAAGAATAACGCTCCATAAACTGTACTTTGAAAAGTGATGTTGAAAAATTAAAAAGCAATGCATTATTGTATTTACGTGTGGAAAAAGGCGTAGGGATAATAAATAATATTTTTTATTTTTTAAAATGGTGACTTTGAATTACTAGTCTACGGATTGAGTAAGATGGCGAGTTACAGAGGCAAACATAGAAGAGTAAAGAGAGGGCTGCACCTAGTGCTGTTATTCGAACCGAGCCTTAACGAGACTCGGCTCGGCTCGACTCGTTAAGGCTCGACTCGTTTAGCTTAATGAGCCGAGCTCGAGCTCGTTAGATACTCGATTTACTAACGAGCCGGCTCGAGCTCGACTTATTAGGCTCGATAACTATTTTTTTATAAAAAATTCCATTAGGCTCGTTAGGCTCGACTCGACTCGATAGGCTCGTTAGACTCGTTAACGAGTCGAGCCGAGCTCAATTTTTAATTCGGTAATGTTATCGAGCCGAGCTCGGCTCGGCTCGATAAGAGCTCGAGTCGGCTCGAATAACAGCTCTAGCTGCACTGCACCGATGCTAATGGATGAAAATATCCGGAAATATCCTCGATATATCCTCAATATATCCATTTTTCGAGGTCACCGATATCGATATGGGGAAGAACCGATATTTCCACGATATTTGTAAAAAAATTGAAAATATCGATAAATATCGGTAGACAATAACAATATCGATCCTAATACCAGTAAAATATCGAGAAAATGTCGATAAATTTTGAAAAATATCGATAAATGTCATACGAAATAACATTGTATATTATATTTTATATAAATTTATCACTTATATAAAATGTATTCAAATTATTTTGTTGATTTTATGTATTAAAGTCTTGTTATTAAATTTTTACAATTTTTAAAATTTACCGATATCGAATACCGATATCGATATTCGATATATCTATCGATATTTCCATAAATTTAAGTTCTCGATATTTACACCGATACCAATATTTTCAGCTTTGCCGATGCTTGCCTTTAAAGACATAGTGCTCTTGTATTCACTAGAAGAGAAGGGGTTGGCCCCAGGTTGAACTAACGAAAGAAGAATCTTGGAATCGGAATCGAACCCAACAGCATCAGAGACAAAAGGACTTGGACTCATATTTACCATTTCTCTAATAACACACTCCTTTATTTTTAGCAATAATAATCTTACTACATACATAAAAAAAGTCAAATATAGTACACATTTTTATTATTCCAGGATTTCTCAATCAGAATTTTTTCCAATCCTCCTAAAGCCTGAAACAGAAATAACCTAACACAGTTTGGTTGTCAACGTTGATGGTGGGGAGGAAATGGATCCTCTACTTTACCTTCGGGTAATTTATTGTAAATTTCGAAGAGAGATAGACACATTGTAAAATAACGAGTGAAAATACAAAAGAGTAGGAACTACGTATTGTGTCTATCTCTCTGCGAAATTTACAAAAGAATTACGCAACGAAATGAAGAGGATTCGTATCCCGAGGTGGAGCATTCAGCATTTGCAACACGGTCACCATGTTGGGCCTCGTCTCCGGAGAGACACTAACACAAGCTAACGCCACCCCCAAAACCGTCAGCATTTGTCTTCTTACAGAAACCGATGTTGTACTAACATTAGCATCAAGAATGTGTTCCCATTTGTGCTGATGTAGTGAGTTAGCTGTTAACACCCATTTAGCAAGTTCACTTCCTTCACTCACTGCTTCCTTACCAGTCACCAGTTCCAGTAACACAACTCCCAAGCTGTAGACGTTTCCCGCTGCTGTTACTCTCCCCGTCTCACCATACTCTGAAACCTCAAAACAAACAAGAATTAATTAGCCCACCTTTATCCAGATTTCCTATTCCACTTTGGAATATCTTATGTTCCAATGTCTTTTAAAACACAATGAAATACTATGTCATGGAGAATTTTATCACTTTATCTTCATGTAACATGATAACATTATTTTTTAAGAAGATATTGAGTGTCAAGAAACTACTTTCCTTGTCTGATCAAATCTAATCCATTTTCAATTCATAATACGATAAAAGTAAAGCTCTTTCATGCTCATCAATTTGACAATCATATTGAATAACTAAAAAAAAAAACACAGATATTGTGGATAATGCAGCTAGCTTGATTTAGGTAATATAACAATTTGAATTGAGAAATAACCAGCAGACATATAGATGTAGCCATGTAGGTGGTGAAAGCTATACCTGGAGGGACATAGCCAGCAGAGACAGCAATAGCAATGGTAGGTTTACCAAGCTTGCATAGCTCGATTTCTCCAATTTGAGGCTTATTCAAGGACTTCATCAGGATGGATTCACTGGAAAGATCAAGGAGAAGAATGGGACCAGTCTTGCACTCGTGCAGAAAGGCCAGACCCTGAGATACTCCAATTGCAATGCTGTAACGGCTAGCCCAATCCAATGCATCGCCTTTTCTACGATGAAGAATGTAGGAAAGAGTACACCTAGGCGAAGAGTCATATAAGAAGTAAGCATTGCGTACTGTCAAGACATAAGCAACTGGGATCATGACATCTGAATTACACAGGTACCCAAGATCTTCGAGCTTTTCTCCAAGTTTTTCATGGCTATATAACCGGAACAACTTGTTGCTCCGTCTAACCTTCTTGACAAGATAAGTGGTGCCTGTTGGCATGATAGCTCTGTAGTAAGTTGAGAATCTTGTCGTCAAAGTGATGTTTGAAGGTTTTGCCACTGCTTCCATTGCTCTCTTGAAATCGATATTCGCCTTGTAGATAGTGCTCGGAGCGATAAGATTGCAATACATCCTGTTGTACTTTCTTAGAATGGAAATAGCTAATGATATGAATACACCAACGGGGATGCCAATTGCATATGCAATGACAAAGTCCGAGTCAAATGACATTGACTCTCTCTCTGTTTTAGGCAGAGGACGGCTAATTTGAACAATCAAATTAGGATTTCCACTTATGTCAAGTACAACATGATTCCCTAACTCTGGTACAATTCCAGAGAGTTCATTATTAGAAAGTAACAACACACTTAAGGTTTCTAAACTTTGGAGGGAGTTTGGTATGCTGCCTGAAAACCTATTGTTTGAAAGGTCCAAAACGGATAGACTATCGGGAATAGGACCAGTAAAGAGATTGAAGCTTAGATTCAAAGCAATCTGCAGTTGAAGGGGCATATCAGGAATTCGCCCACTAAGTAAGTTCTTTCCCAGCTGCAGTTCCATCAGGGAAGATAGGTTCCAAAGGGAGTCGGGTAGAGGACCGACTAGATTGTTGGATTGCAAGTCCAAGTTGACAAGATTCTTCAATCTTGAAATCGACCAAGGTATGGCGCCACTCAGTGAGTTCCTGCTTATATTCAGCTTAAACAATCTACTTAACGATGAGATCTCAGGTGGGATTTCTCCATCAAAACTGTTGAACTCAAGACTCAAAACTTCAAGATTGGTTAGACTACCCAAAACTGGAGGCAGCTTGCCTGTCAAACTATTATGTGCTAAGTTTAACAGAGCCAACTTTGTGCATCTACCCAACCCCAGAGGTATGTCACCACTGAAGCTGTTGTGATCCAGCTCCAGGTACATCAATTCTCCAAGATTCTCGAATGACTCAGATGAGATCGTCCCGTTTAAAGAATTGCTTCCTAATCTCAACCTTTGTCGAAATCCTTGCAGGAATTGGCCCCTCTAGCTCGTTGAACGACAAGTCGAGAAACTGCAAATTCGGCCCGGACAGTAGATCGGATGGGATTATCCCTGTCAACTTATTGTAACTAAGGTGCAAAACTCTGAGGTACGAAGTAATCCCAGAGGGAATACTCCCATTAAAGTGGTTCAGATCAGCAGAAAATATGTTGAGTGTTGAGATATTGAAAAGTGATTTAGGAATTATACCACCCAAATTGTTGCTGGATAGGAAAATTGATTCTAACCTAGTGAGCTCCCCCAATTCCTCTGGAATTGAGCCTGAGAGAGCATTGTTACTGAGATCAATCACACTCAGATTCCTATACTTGGTAATTTCTACAGGAATTTTACCTCTAAAAATATTACCAGAAAGCCGAAGCTCTTTCAAAAGAGATTCATTTTCCCTAAATTTGTAGGAACAAATCCTCTGAACTGATTCTGGTTTAGGTTTAGGGTCTTGAGTGACCTCAACCCATCCAACTGTAATTTAATCTCCCCAGCCAATGAATTTTGCGAAAAATCGAAGAATTCCAACATTCTAAATCCATTAAAAGTAGGCAAGGAGCCACTCAACAAATTCCTACTGAAATTCAGGAGTTTTAAACCACTTAATTTCCCACAATTGGTATAGAATTGTTTGGGGATTGAGGTGAGGTGATTGTCAGAAACATCAAGTGACTCTAAAGTAGAAAGAGAGCAGAGAAGCGGAAGAAATTCAGAAGAAGAAATTGAGAACTTACTGAAAGAAAGGGTGTTAATGGCAGAATAGGCAGAGGTGCAATTAACTCCCTTCCATGAACAAGGATTAGAGTTTTTCTCAACATTTTGCCACACAAAGGAAGGAGCGGTATCATTCTGAAAGATTTCGTAAAGTGTTGTCATCGTTCTAACCTGCTCGCGAGGTAGCTGGGAAGATACCAGTTGAATATTAAGCATTAATAGGAGTAATACAAACAGATTATCAACATTATAAACAGCTCTCTTCAACATTCTCTCTCGATCTGTGAATTCAATTTGGAAATTTGAAACACGCGGGTTGTGGCGGGGGTAATGGACGACTCGACTCGACTCACTGAGTCACGGTTGTTGAAGGTCAATGAAATAATAAGTTTGAATATTGATTAATCTATTAATTACTCCCTGTCCACGAAAAAAAATAGGTTCACTTTGTTCTACATTTTTTTATGATTTTTATTTTCATTTTATTTTCACTCTTTAAATACCACTTAATTATTTAAAATATCATTCAATTTTACTCATAAAAATCACTATTTAACTTTATGTTTTCAAATTCAATGATTCAACATTCGAGTTTGTATTTTTGCATTGCGCATGATTCGGTTGAACGAGCGCGAGTTTAAATAAATAAATTAAATCAAATTGAAGTTGTTTATACTTTGATGTTACACAATACATTTCATATTCTAGTTATCAATGTCTTGACTTATACTCCCTCGTTTTTTCTATAATTTTTTTTTTTTTTGTGGGTATTTTGTTTTGATTAAAAATATAATAAAATAATAAAAGTAGTACAAGTAATGTAATTAAAAGAGAAAAAAATAATAAATTAATATATATAATATGAAGAATGATAAACTATAAAATGATGTGATTAAGAGAGATAATATGTCAAGAGTGAAATGAAAATCTTATTGTGTGGTGTCCAAAAAGAGAAAATTGAAAATTTATAGTAGAACACCGATTATTCTATTCCTTTCAAAATTATAAATTTCTTTCATTTTTTACACAGGTCAGTAAAATACTAAAATATACTCCCTCTGTTTTGTACCAATTTTCGGACATATAAAATAAGAAAGAATAATAAAGATTGAGGTTTTGAGGAGTAATTTTGTAAATTTTTATGTGAAAAGTAAAATTAGAAGTGATTGTATGTATATTTGTAAAATTATAAATATTGTAAGAATGAAGTTTGTGAAATATTTATTAGAATGTCTAAAAAAAGAAAAGTGTATTAAAATACTCCATAATTTTCCATTAGTATTTATAATTGACTCCTTGATTGTTAATGTTAACAATTTGTTTGAGCTCAAATTTAAACATACTAACAATCAATCTTCAATATATATTCCATCTGTCCATAAATAAAGGAGTTTGTTCACTTTATATATATATATATATATATATATATTAAATCACATTTTAATTATAAAAAAAAAGACATGTACGTGAGGTAACAAGTAAAAAATACTCCGGGCCGGGCTAATCGGACTAAATCTTATTAATAAAGTAAAAAAGACACTAAATTTTATTAATAAAGTAAAAAAGATATTCAAAAGCTAACTATTTAAATAGAATAAGGATATTCTTTGTGACAAAAAAATTTAGAGATGTATTCGGGCCGAGCTAATCGGACTGGTCCGTTTAACCCTAAAAAATACAGGGTTAGGGTTCATGAATTATAAGCCCGTTTAAAATCGGACTTTTTTGACCCGGACCGATTAGACCGTGGGCTAAACCGGGCACGGTCTAATCGGTCCAGCCCGCTAGCCCGAATTGTTACCTTTTTTCTTTTTTTAAAAAAAAATAACCTAAGAACAAATTTTGGGTCATTTGACCAATAACCATAACTATAAGTATTAAGAAGTCCATTACCATCCATTAGTCATTATTACTATTTTTTATTAGATTATGATATTTGTTTAGTTTTGTTTGGTCATACTAAAGGACCAATGGGTTCTAGAATTGTGTTTAAATTATATTTTTTTCTCATTTACTGATTATTAACTAATTATGTATTTTTCTATTTTATTTACGTGTTGCACGTGCCAATTGAGACCTTTAATTTTAAAAGAAAAAATTTTATTGTAGCCCGTTTAGCCCGTGGCTCGCTAGGGTTAGAGTTAGGTCCCAACAATTGTAGGTCCGTTAAATATGAACCGGTTAAGACCCTAACCCGTTTAGCTCTGTAGGGCTGGCCAACATCTCTAAAAAAAAAATAGAACTCAAGACACTTTTTGGTAAATGGAGAACGTATTTCTTTTGTCTGCTAAAATTTAAAACTCCATCGGCACAAATTAGAGCAAAGTAAAACGGGATAAATTTTGAAACTAAATATCCAACTACTTGAATTTATTTCAGTAAATATTTGATTCACTTAATAATTAATGTGTTTGTTGAGTTATTACATCAGTTTTATTGAAAATTAATTGATGTTATTTCAGCTATGTTTTTTTTTTTGAACAATAAAGAAAAATTTATTAACTCATATGAGTAAAGGGGTACTCAACCCATAAGAATATACAAGTAAAGCCTAAAGACTAGACAAAATGTGTTTCCCGCCTAGCTTAATCATGCTCTACTCCATTACTCAATTATACAATTCATCGGATCAAGACACCATGCTACTACCGAAGAGTTTGGAGCTATTAAATTATACCCTCCTAACCATGTCCATAAACATATTTTGATATTTTCAACGGTTGTTGTTTGTTGTTCGCCATTGAATCTTTTAGAATTGCGGCAACTCAGCTATGTTAAAAGACAAATTTGGCACACTACTGTTAACATTCATTTGGAAAGCTTGATGAAACTAAACAATTTTAAAAGTATTGTGTTTCCCTTAATTCGTTTATATCTTGTGATAAAAAAAAATATATATATATTAAAAAATTGTGAATCTCGTTTATAAAAAAATTTACAGTGAATTCAAACCTTGTAATATACGATGTAAATAGTTTTTTTTTTAAAACACATGATATAATGATATATACCTCATTTGCTAAAAGCTATATATAGGTATTATATAATTTATATTACTCCCTATGTCCCACTTTATTTATCTCGTTGGAGATGATCTTTTGTTTCAAAAAAATTGTCATTTTACATTAATTTAGAAGAATTATAAGTTAAATATATTTTAATTTTGTTTTTATATTACTTTCATAAGAAATGTATTAAATGACAAGATATGAAAATACAAAATAAAAATAATACATTATATATATATATATTTTGTTATTCAATAATTTTTTTAATTTGTACATATATACAGTATGATGATAAAATGACAAACAAATTGTCGCGGATGGCTTATTTTATATATATGCTCCAAAGTGAAGTGGTTTGAAAAAAAGGCCTGCATTAATTAATGTAAATGAATATATATGTAAAATAAATAAACAAATGCTAATTGGACCTTGTATATTTGGCCACACACATGAATGATACATGTAATAATAATTAATGTAAATGACAAATGTATATTTAAAAATCAAATTTAATTAAACTCTAGAAAAATTCAAGAAATTAATCAAATCACCATGCAATTTTCTTGATTGAATTACCAGAATTATGCATGGAAAATCCCTTCTTCATCAAGAACCTAATCAACTCCAAAATGCTTGCTTTCAACCCATTTTCTTTCGACAACTTTAAGGTTTTAACACAACAAATCTTCACATTCCTCCCCGGTGATGATGAACTCTCACACATTTGTTCTTCCACAATTTTCCCATAATTTTTCGAGCATTTTTCATCCAAATCCTCCCACAATAAATCCATTTTCTCCTCTCTTATCTCATCATAATCAACATAGTTCATTGCCATGCACTCTTCACATGAACATAACTCGAATCTCCCCGCTTCTTCGAACTCCTCGTTTTCTAGGCGGGGAGGTGGCTGCCAGAGTGGCGGTGACTCGAAGAAATACGGTGGCAAGTTGTCGGATGTGGCGGGGAAGGTGAAATCGTCCTCTTCGTCGGCCATCGTCTCGTTTTCGTGTTTTTTGGGGCGAAAATTGGGTGAAAGGGATGTGGTGTTGAATTGAATATGTACATGAGTTTATAATAAGTAGTGTAGCTCAACGGCTACAACAATAACGGATATTGCTTGTGCATAATTTATGAATATTCAATAACTCTGAATTTGTTTTGTTATATGTTATAAATGGACATTTAATGTTTGTATATGTAAATTAAATTATGAGACATATATAAAATATTCAAAAATTGAAAAGTTGTATTTTGATCTCCCAATTTTGAGTGTTTGAAAAACTGACAGACAATGTAATGATTCATGGAAACTTCGTTTTTGTATTTCGTATGCTTTTATTTCAACCTTTAATAATTGAAGGATACTACTAGGTGCATGTATTTATTATTGGTGTTCGGTCCTAAACTCGATTTTTGAAAAAAAAAATTAAAAAATTGTTGATGATCTTGTTAAAATAAATTAATGATTTAAACTTATAAAACTTTTTATATATTTAAATTAAACTCATTATTTTGTGTGTTTAAATTTACAATTTATGTAACATATTAATTTTAATGAATTAATGGTATAGAATATTTGCTTTTTATTTATTTACATTAAGACCTTCTCATTATTTATTTACTACTCCTACTTATTATTATTATTATTATTATTATTATTATTATTAATCACGTCGTTGGTGTGTCAATAATTACTACTAAAAACAGGCATGAACTACCGTAACTATTAAATGATCTTATCATTTATTGTTTACACCAAATATCAGAAAAAACCGATGGACATTGATTTAAGAATTAGTGCATACATAATTTGATCTTGAAATTGATACTGAAATTGATACGTCTCGAAATAACTTTTATAGGTAGGTGGACACGCAAATTAAGAAAGTAAGAGTATAATATTCAGTAGAGTTTTAAGGGCTAATTTTGTAAATTATTATGTATAAAGTAAAAAAAATGAGTTGATTTTTATGTATGTGTGAAAAAAAAATAATGCATTTGTGTAAAATTTACTATATTATGAGAGTGAAATTTGTAAAAACATTTTCCTTTTTAAGGTGTGAAAGTTATTGATGTACGGAGAGAGTATAATTTATTTATTGCACAAAAACTTGTATGCAATTTGCATACATGCAATATTGACCAATTAAATCAATTGGGTTGAAAATATATATTATTGGGCCACCATTAATTCATTTGGGTTAATTCTTAATTTATTTGTCAACTGGCCCGCTTGTGTTCTAATTTTCACCAAAAATTTTAACCCGTTTATTTTACCAGTTTCTGTGATTTTTTTATCTTTTATTTTATTGACGAACACAGGATATTAAATGTAGTAATTCAAATTGTAATACGTAGTAACACACATTATTTTATGTAGTAATATCACAAACTATTTTATATAATAATACAAATTATTTTATTTAGTAACCCGTTTTTTTCTAGTGTTTTTGTTAATATAGTAACTCACATTATAATACGTAGTAACATATATTATCGCATGTAGTAAACACAATAACCATGTTGTAATGCAAATCATTTGATAAAGTTACATATAGTAACAAACGTATATTCAATGTAGTAATTCAAACTGTAGTATGTAGTAACATATAATTTTTTATATAGTAATACCGATTCTTTTATGTAGTATTTTTTTCTAGAAATTTTATTGATTAAGTACCTCAAATTATAACATATAGTAACGTATATTATTACATGTAGTAATATAAAATAACCTTGATCCATAATAATTATTAAAGAATATTTAAAGAAATAGAAAATATTTAAAGATTAAGGTCGTCGTAAATTGCAGCGTTCGGCCGCGGGTTGGGGTGGCCGAAAATTGCTCGAAGAAGACGACTAAGAACAATTTCTGCTAGTGGGTGTATTTATAAAAAATATGGGTGTGAATTGAACTGTCAATGAGTGTATTTATAAAAATCGGGCTGGGGTGGTCGAAAACTGCTCGAAGAAGACGACTAAGAACAATTTATGCTAGTGGTGTATTTATAAAAAATATGAGTGTGAATTGAACTAGTGGGTGTATTTATAAAAAATGTGAGTTTAACTGTCAATTGGTATATTTATAAAGAATGTGAGTGTGAGTGGTTGAAATGCACATATACAATATTTCATAAAAGACTAACCATATTTATTGAATGGGCAAACGTATTAAATAGTCCTAAAAATCCTTGTGAAAGACAGAAAATTGGGTTTGAAAACGAAAGAACCATAAATTGATTTTGTGGAAATATTTGGCATTTGCGTGTAGAATATGGCCCACAATTTTTTTTTTTTTTTTTTTTTTTTGAAAATGAAAAAGTTGTCAGGACACGTTAAAGCGTTTTTTTGAATTACAGTCCGCTTTCCAGGTTGACTTAGTCTTCGTCCATGGAAATTATTTGATTAATTTTTAAATATAATATTTCAACTTATTTAATTATGGTGTGACTTGTGAGTAACAAATAATTTGTGGTGTTTCACTTTTTGGGCAAATTTGGTGTGAGCTCCTTTTACGGGGTGTTTCGTTTAACGAAGAAAAAACACTATTTATTGAAAACTAATTCTCATAGTTTTCTATAATGAAAGGGGTATCACACTAATTCTCATAATCTTTCTTATAATTAGGGGGGACCCAGGATTGATGGTGAGGGACCAATATAATATTGTTCAACGTAATTATATGTTTATTAATAAAATTAAAATATTTTATATTTATATCATTATTTACTGTTAAAAATATCAAAATGTAAAACTCTATATATAATCTATAACCATCTAAGTCGAAAATTAAAAAAATAATGAACGGTAAATAATAAAATTAAATTTTTAAAAAGAATATGAAATCTAAAAAAATTGAGTATGTGTTTCTACTAATTGTGTTGTGAACTTGTTAAGACGAAAAAAGAGAAACTTAACTAATGAAAAATAAATTATTATCTCAATTGTATATGGTAATTAGACCACAATTTTAACTTGGTTCTATTGTGACTGGTTAAAAATTCAATTGAATTTGATGTTTGCCTTTTAAAAATTAGTATTAAATTATACCATTAAAATATAAAAAATTGAAATATATTTTAATATTAATATTTAGACTAAAATATAAATTAATTTAATAACAAAACTAATTATTTAATAATTAATACACATAATATATTAAAAAAAATAAAAAAATTGAGGGGGACCGTGGCCACCCAAGGATAGGCGTGGTTCCGCTCCTGCTTATAAGTATAACCCATTAACAGTTCATAAAATTTATTGAAAAATTAAAATGCAAATACCGTATATAATAAGAAACATTATTTTTCAACAATAAATTTCGATCTTGGGTTTATTTGGTTGTCAACAATAAATCATGATATTTAAATTGAGATTAATTATGTATCACACTTTTGAAGTGGGTTGCATAATCACTCATAATGGTAATTAGTGGTGGGTCTAAAAATTTATATTAGTGTCAACTAATATTATAAAAATTCAACCCCGATCACTAAAAGTATACAATAATTCTAATAATAATTTTGATAAACATATTACTCCACATAATAACATGTCAAAATTCAAAATAAATAATTTAATTACATATCAACATGATAAAATTAAAAAACTTAACAAAAAATGATACCGTATCTATTATCGGTTCATTATCTAGGACAAATAAAATGAAATTACAATTATAGAATAATGATAAATTAAACCAAACACTATACAAATTATAAATTAATAATTAAATTATCAACGACTATATATAACTCAAAACTATTCATTCATAGTCAAGTATTCTATTATATACAATTATTTTACTATCACTTCATTTTTTTTACCAACAAAAGAATGCACCCCCTGATAATCAAAGAAATAAAAATAAATTCAATAATTAATAGAAATTAATTATAAGATTAAATATAAATGAACTACAAATTATTAAAAAAAATTGATGTCTTCAATGAGAAGTGAGTTAAATAGATACTAAAAAAAATAGAGCCATATGAAATCTAAGTGTATAATAAAGTAATAAAAAAGAAAAATATTAGTATTAAATTGGAAATGATCTAAGAGTGAGAAACGGCAGCAGTAATTAAAATAAAATGAAACAACATAAATACTGGGGTCAAATATATTTATTTAAAAAAATATATATTATTAAAAAAAGACTATTATATCAATAATGTTATTTAAAAATAAAGGAGGGGTTAGTGGCCTCCTGTCTCTGTTATGGGTCCGCCCCTGAAGTTGGGAATACAATAAAATAAGTGTCAAAATGAAATGATATGCGAGAGAGAATCATGGTTTCTGCCTCTGTCACAATTCACAAATAACCATTAAAAAAATAAAATATGAATTTAGAATTAGAAAATCATAAAATAAATTATTTGAGAGAGAATCATGGTTTCTGCCAATTCACAAATAACCATTAAAAAAATAAAATATGAATTTAGAATTAGAAAATCATAAAATAAATTATTTAAGAGATGTTTTTCTTACACACTTACAGTCAATGGGAACAGGCTAAAGAACAGGGACGGCAATCTCAGGACACTGCTGTGTTTTTTTGTCAGTCAACAAAGAATAATTGATTTCAGCGTTTTTCAACTTTAAAAAATTTATAAAAATATGGTATTTTCCACAACAATGAGATAAGTCAAGTCAACCCCAGTACCCCCACCCCCCAACCCCATTTTTCCAGTATTTGTCCTCTTTTTTCCTGCCTACTCAAATTCTTAAACCACCACAGAAATGAAACCAGAAGAAATATATTCTTTTATCATGCACATATTCATATAGACATGTTCTGTATTTCTTGATCTTGATCATCAAGCCACATAAAACAGAAAATCCCAATTTTCCAACTGAGTTTCTAGTTTTTTTTTCTGGAGAGTGAAACACCACACAAACACACACACAGAGAGATACAGAAGAGAGAAAAAAAATGTTGAAGAGGGTTGTTTATAGTGTTCCTAACCTGTTTGTATTGATGCTGCTTTACATTCAAGTGGTGTCTTGTCAGCTTCCTCCTGATCAAGTTAGTGCCATGACTAGTGTTTATGATCTCTTTCAGAATGACACTGGTTCTTCCTTTGTGTGGCAAAATGTTGAAAAAAACTCCAATCCTTGTACATGGAAGGGAGTTAATTGCACCTCTGGTAATTCTTCAATTAACCACCTTTCTTTCACTAAATTTTCGATATCTGCCTCTCTATTTCTTCCAATTCTATGCTCTATTACTTCTTTAGAGTCTCTTGATGTCTCTGCCAATCACCTTACCTCAATTCCTGATCAATTCTACTCTGACTGTGGGAAACTCAGTGAGTTGAAACTCTTGAATTTCAGTCTCAATGGGTTGAATGGCCTTTTGCCTACTTTCAATGGGTTTTCAAAGCTAGAAACCTTGGATTTTTCTAGAAATAATTTGAGTGGGGAGATTAAGTTAGAGTTGGATGGGTTGGGTTCACTCAAGAGTCTAGACCTTAGCTGGAATCAGTTCACAGGAACTGTTCCTACAAGCCTAGGGAAAACGAATGTATTGAAGGAGCTTCGGCTTTCTGCTAATATGTTTACAGGTGGAATTCCTATAGAAGTCACAAAATATAGGAATCTGAGTGTGATTGATCTCAGTGGCAATCGTCTCACAGGCCCAATTCCGCGGGAATTGGGGGAGCTCACCGTGTTGGAAATCTTGGTTCTATCTCTCAACAGATTGAGTGGTGGAATTCCGACTTCACTTTCCAATCTCACAACACTCAAGAGATTTGCAGCAAATCAGAACAAATTTAATGGGAGTATTCCCTCTGGGATTACTTCTTTCGTTGGAACTCTGGACTTGAGTTACAATAACTTGACCGGTACAATCCCATCTGATCTGCTATCTGGCCCGAATTTGCAGTCTCTCGACTTGTCATACAATAGTCTGCAGGGGCCAATTCCTGCAAGTAGTTCAACTAAATTGTTCAGGTTGAGATTGGGAAGCAACTCTCTTAACGGAACGATTCCACTTGAGTCGTGGGGAAGTCTAGGAGAATTGATGTACTTAGAGCTGGATAACAACATGTTGAGTGGAACTATACCTTTGGGGTTGGGTAGATGCGTAAATTTGACTCTTTTAAACTTAGCCCACAATAGACTGACAGGCATGTTGCCTCCAGTTTTAGGTAATCTAACCAATCTTGTAGTTTTGAGTCTTGAGTTCAACGGTTTTGTTGGACAAATCCCACCACAGATTTCACAGTTAAATAAGTTGGATAAGCTGAATTTAAGCTCGAATGTGTTGAATGGATTCATACCTTCATCGATTTCAAGTTTGAAGAGTCTTGCCAATTTGGACTTGCGAGGCAACAATCTAAGCGGTCCAATCCCCGAATCCATTGGAAACTTATCGTCCTTGATTGAACTCCAACTGGGAAGGAACCAACTTAGTGGCAGAATTCCAACTATGCCCCCAAAGCTGCAAATTGCTTTGAATCTCAGCAGCAATCTCTTCAATGGGAGTATTCCTCGTACTCTTTCAAGACTCGATGGTTTGGAAGTTTTGGACCTCTCAAACAACAAATTCTCAGGTGAGATTCCAGACTTCCTCGTTGATTTATCGAGCTTAACTCACTTGCTACTATCGAATAATGAACTCACTGGAGTTGTCCCGAAGTTTAAGGATCATGTTGCACTTGATGTAAAAGGAAATAATGTAATTCAACCAAGGGAAAACCGTCCTCCTAGCCCTCAAACCCAAGGAAAGAAAAAATCGATTGCCTCAGATATCATGATTGCGGTTGCAAGTGCTTTCATGGCAGTAGCTTTATTCATCATGGTAGGCTTATTCATTTCAAGAAGATATCACAGGATCGAAGATGAACCTATGCAGTCCATCGAAGTAGCTTCTCCACCACGGGTAATCCATGGAAACTTATTGACTACGAACGTCATCCACAGATCGAACATTGATTTCATTACAGCAATGGAAGCAGTGGCAGACCCTTCGAAGGTCACATTGAAGACAAGATTCTCCACTTACTACAAAGCTAAGATGCCATCTGGAACCAATTATTTTGTCAAGAAACTCAATTGGAGTGACAAGATATTTCAATTTGGCAGCCATGAGAAATTTGGAGAGGAGTTGGAAACTCTTGGAAAGCTGTCTAATTCCAATGTGATGATCCCACTTGCATATGTCTTGACAGTTGATAATGCTTATCTGTTTTACGACTTTGCCCCTAGTGGTACACTTTTCGACGCTCTTCACCACAGAATTGGGAACACACTCGATTGGGCAACCCGTTACAGCATTGCTATTGGAGTTTCTCAGGGGTTGGCTTTTCTCCACGATTCCAAATCCACTCCAATTCTTCTCCTCGATCTTTCCAGCAAAAGCATCCTGCTGAAGTCCCTAAATGAGCCTCAAGTCGGAGATATTGAGCTATGCAAAGTGATTGATCCTTCAAAGAGCACGGGCAGTCTTTCCACCATTGCTGGTTCCGTTGGTTATGTCCCTCCAGGTATTGCCTCGTTATCAAATCTACTTGTTTTCCAAAATTCCAAAATGTTCCATAAACATACTAATTGTTCATCCTATTGTTACAGAGTATGCTTACACAATGAGAGTGACAGCAGCAGCAAACGTCTACAGCTTCGGTGTAGTTCTGCTGGAACTTCTGACTAGTAAGCCAGCAGTGAGTGGAGGAACAGAGCTAGCAAAATGGGTATCGAGCTTTTCTGCACAGAGAAACAAATGGGATCAGATTCTTGATTCCAGTGTGAGCAAGACATCAGCTGCTGTTAGAAGCCAGATGTTGGCAGTCCTCAAGGTGGCCATAGCTTGTGTTAGTATCTCCCCTGAAACGAGGCCGAAGATGAAAAGTGTGCTGAGGATGCTACTGCATGCAAGGTGAAGAAAAAGCAAGGGGAACAAAGAATGGAAAGGCTATACCAATTTTGACAGCATTTGTGGCATCTATATATGTAAAAACATATGAAAAATATAATATAGTTTCTGTGTTTGTACTGTAATATATGCATTTTTGAGTTTCAAAGTGTTATATTGGATAGCAATACAACAGTAGGTGTAAAATATGATAATAAACTAGGATTTGAAATATAATAGTTGATGTTAACTTGTTCAAACAAGAGGGTTCTCCATCGATTTTCAGCAGTTTACACAAAACATGGAATAAGCCTCAAAATTTGTGTTCAAAATTTCAAATACAGTTCAAAACTCACATCTTGACAAGTTTTAATGAAATCCATGACAAACCTTTACCAATTTCTTTGCATAAGGCAATGGCATCACCCCTCACCCCCTTCAGATGCTTAATGCAAGATAGACCCAATGATCCAGAATTAACTGCTCAATACTGGGCTTGGCAATTCATCAAACACCTTTGCGGCATTGTTTATACTCGGCGGGTTTGCCGGATGGGTTTAGGCGGGTCCCGAATTTACAATAATATGACAGGACGAGATCAAACTCATTTCAAATATGATAACTTGTCAATTGTATTTCATATTTTTCACTTTTTATTTTTAAATCAAATAAATTCACATAAATAAATAAGTACTCCCTCCGTCCCAAAGGAATTTGCACTTCTGTGATAGCACACATTTTAATAAATATGTAAGAAAAAGTGTAATGAGTGATGTTTTGAGGGGTAGTTTTGTAAACTTTTATAAATAAAGTAAAGTAAAAGATAGGTTGAGTGTGAAAAAGTAATGGTATATGGAAAAATATGTGTATATTTTGAGGGTGAGGTTATGACAATATTTCCTGCATTTGTTGCAAAAAAAATACCTTACTTACTTGGTGAAATTCAATTGTTTTTTAAAACTATATAAGTATTTTTTTTTTTAATTTAGAAAACATAAAAAATGAAAACTATTTAAAGAATATCAAAATATTACTTTCTCCGTCCTGTAAAATTTTGCTCATACCTATTTTTGGGTTTTCAAAATATATATTTATTATATTTAAATAATTAACTTTTGATTATTTTTTCTATCGTTATCTCACATATATTTTCTATAATTAAAATATGATTTTTTTAAAAACACATATAAAAAAAAGTGAGCAAAATTTTATAGAGGAGTATATAAAATATAAAATTTATTTTAAGGTAAAGTCTAGTATGCACTCGAGTGCATGCTGTGCACCCTAGTCCATGTGCATTTTTCAGTTTACTGACTTACACTTTTTGGTAAATGGTGTTGCACTTTTCAATTATTATACAGTTTAATAATTGAAAAGTGCAACACCATTTACCAAAAAGTGTAAGTCAGTAATTGAAAAGTGCAACATGGACTAGGGTGCACAACATGCACTCGAGTCCATAGCAGACCAACCCTTATTTTAATTATGAAAGTATTATTTTAAAAATTCTTATATATTTTCTTAATTTCAATTCAATAATTTAGATAATTTTAAAATTCTCAAATATTTTAGAGTTATAGATTAGATTGATTTTTTTTTAAATCAAAAATATTTTTTCTTATTTGTAGTTATTAGACATTTTCAATTTTTAACATAATATTTTATTTTATTTCTTGTAATTATTTAAATGATTAAAAATAATATGGGTTAACATTGGTAAAAATACTTGTTCACTTCTTTTTATACATGTTTTTCAAAAAATCATATTTTAATTATAAAAAATATATATAGGATAACGAGTAAAAAATGTAGTAAATGAAAAGTATTTTTTTTGGAGCCAAAATGAACAAAAAAAAAAACCCAAAAACAAAATGAGTTTCACTTTTCTATTTAATTAAAAAGAAAATTTTATAAATTAAAGTAAATGATGTAAAATTGTAGAGGGATCATCAATTCTTATAAAGTGTTACTTTTGGGCGGATCTCTCATCGCCACCATCGGCCGCCGCCGGCGAAGGAATTCACGCCAATCGAAGCTCTTCCCTTTCCGGAAAGCTAGCTAATCTGCTCTAGGAGGTAAACTCCGATCTCTTGGAACAGCTAGAATCTCTATCTTTTGATTTTTTTTATTGTTTGAAACTGATTCTGTAGAGTTTACTTCTCGCCGTAGCGTACGATTACTGTTCGGAAGCCTAGTTCATACGATATTTTGTTTGCTAATAATCAGTTTTTATTGGCATTTGATTTGAGATAATCTTTTCATGATTTTTACTGCTAAAAGAGGTAAGGCATGGTTGACCTATGATTCTGTGATATTCTTTTGGTTCTTACGAACTAATATACAGTGTGATCTATCTCAAGGCTGATACAATTGTAGAATTGGTCCATCAATACGATTCCTTTCGAGAAAAATTAACTAACCTTGTAATGAATTTACTCCAGAAAAAAATTGTTTGAAATAAATAGGTATTGATTTGCGCAATTATCTTGATTGTATTCTCAATATTGATTTATATGAGCTGCAAGGATTAAACATCTTGTTTTACAAACTCATTGATTTGCACTTGCTTGCTTGACAAATGCCTGCCTGCTGTGAAATTGATCTGCCATATGATGCTTGGGAAATTGCGCAAGGGCTTTGAGTTCCTTCGTTACTAATCGTTCAGATGGGACAGTGAAATAGTCACTTTACCTATCCCTTCTGATGGCACTACAATGAACAATTGAGTTCATTATTTCAATGGTTGAAATACAAAAGGAATTGATAGGTCAATTAAAAAATTTGTCTCTTAATTGTATTCTGAATCTGTATTTAATGAGTTGCAAAATATGAACATCTTGATTAGTAAACTCACTGATACACATTTGCTTACTTGATAAATTGCTTAGTCCTTATAAAAAGTTGATCTGCCATAATCAATAGTAAACTCAAATTAAATTGCTTACTCACTGAACATTTGGGGAAATTGTGCAAGGGCTTTGAGCTCCTTCGTTAGTATTCGTTCAGCTGGGACAGTGAAATAATCAATATACCTATCCCTTCTGATGGTAGAATAATGAAGAATTGAGTTTGCTATTTTAGATGGTTGAAATACAAAAAGAATTTGGTAGGGCGGTTATTTTTTGTCTCTTGATTGCTTGTGAATCTTGATTTACATGAGTTGTAACTTGTAAGGATTTGAACATCTTGATTAGCTCACTGTTACACATTTTCTTAGTTCATAAATGTTTGGGAAATTGCGCAAGGGCTTTGAGTTCCTTCATAAATATTCGTTCAGTTGGGACAGTGAAATGATAACTATACCTATCCCTTCTGATGGCAGTACAATAAACAATTAAGTTTATTATTAGGATTGTGCCATATGCGACTGATTTCCAATCGAAACTTCACACCACTGGATTGTTCTCATTGAATTATTTGTCCTTTTTTTCTATTTTGCATATTGGGTCTTTTTTTTTTTTTTCCTTCCTTCCTTCCGTTTGTTTTTTCAAAAACTAAGCTTCTCATTTGTCCAAAGGAGTTCAAATGTGCATAACCCTTGTGACTGAAGTTGAAGATTCCTTCTGCAGATAAAATGAAGCACATTGTAAAGATTATGGCATTAGTGGTAGCCCTAGCAGCTATCTGGATTAGTTTATTACAGACATCAGTTCTTCCAAAGAGCTATACTTGGTTGGTGAGCTTCCATACATTTTTATATTTACTTTCCATATCCATTTCGTATTTGTCCTTGTTTACGTTTTCTTTTTATAACTCCAGTTGCCTCTCTACTGCATCGTATCCCTTGGAAGTTATGGTCTCTTAATGGTTGGAGTTGGTCTCATGAATTTTCCAACTTGCCCACACGAGGCAATTCTATTACAACAGGTATCCTCTTTTTTTTTTTTGGTCTCTTGGTCACAATATCTCAATAATAATGCTGTTTTTTTTATCAGAGAATCATGTTTCAAGCTAACTTTTTATGGTCAGTGAAAGGTTTGATATTATGTGACAATTACAATGTAGGTTTCTTTATTTTCGTTGTAGGATATTATTGAAGCCAAGGATTTTCTGAAGGGAAAAGGGGTGGATGTTGGTACAGATTGATTGCAAGATTCCGATTGTGGTCATTTTGCATTGGAATGTCTTGCAGCAACGGATAACTACTTGGCAGAATAGGATCGGTCTGATCATTAAAGCTTTGAACGAAACTTCCATTTAGGCGACTTTTTTGTTCTGTGTAGAGAAACATGAATTGAGTTGGCTGATTGAATATTTGGCAATGTTGAGACAAAATAGAATGAATTTGAAGGTTCTTTTGTACCAATGACCGAATTTAACTTGACAAAGTTCACTTAGAAGTTACATTATTATCTAAAAATTCTCTCTTAATGTACTTTTATTTTTTATCCATAACATATCACCCTTTTTTTACTAATTGATCAATTTCAATCACATTTAACTCTTATTTCAATCACATTTCAATCACATAAAAAAAACAGGTAAAGTCTAACTTTGACTTTGAACATAAAATTATTTTGGGAAAAAAACAGTTTAGACACAACTTTTACGGGGAGATCAAAATCATCATCAATTTAATTAATTTTACTCCTACTTTTTAAAGTTTGGCGAGTCTTTACAAATTTGCAGGATGCTGGATGCTAATGGTTTCAATTTATCGTTAAAAATTGCACTTAAATAACTCCGTACAATAAATACAACATGTGTGTCATAGTAATAAATACTCCCTTCGTCCACAATGCGTGGAGAATATAAGTCAAATGAAACTACATTCGAAACGAAGTAATTTTTTTAAAATATATATATAGTCTTCAAATTAGAGATGGCAATATTGGGCCAAGGCCCGTTAAGAAACTCACCTACGCAAGCGCAAGGCCCAACATATTCGTATAAATACGTCTTTCTTCTCCTACTGAGTTCTCTTAAACGAAGCAAAGCAGAACAGAGCGGAGCGGAGAGCTAAAACCCTAGCAACTACTCAGGTCACGATGATTATTCCGGTGCGATGCTTCACTTGCGGCAAGGTAATTATCCACGATTTTCTTAAATTTCAGCCAAAACAATCGTTATTTTTAACGCTACTTTGATTTATAATGGTGGTTCTTATGATATTTTTTTTTATTTTTTTTGTAATTGTTTCTCTAGGTCATTGGAAACAAATGGGACATGTACCTCGACTTGCTCCAAGCTGATTACAGTGAAGGGTTCGTACTCTTTTATTTTTGGGTTTACTATCTTTCGTTTTCAGTTTTTGTCTTTCATTTTCCTTCGGTAAAATTGAATTAAAAATTATAGTGTCTTAGTGTAGCGTAGCTAGCTCTGGATTATGTGCTGGTATGTGTAGTTTAAGAAGTGCATGCTTTTGGCGTGTCTTGTAACAGAAAAATTATATGTCGATGATTATTCTTGGTATAATGTTTGTATAGAGTGCTGAAAAATAAGTAAATGATCCCTTCAACGGGGCCTCACCCTTTGCTGTGTTGAGGCCCGGAGGAATAAATTAGGAGTGAATAGGAGAGGGTGGGGTGGGTGATTTGATGACACAAGTTGTGCCAAATTGCACTTTAAAAAAATCGTAATCATAGTCCCCCAATCGTTTTGGTTTCAATTACTTGGGAAATTTGTAGGAGTTAATAATGGTTTGTTCTCAGGTGAAATCCTGTAATCCTTTTGTCTTTACGTGTACTTCTTGAGAAAAAATGCATCCGCGTCTATGATTTTCTTTTGAAATTTCTGTAATTCTTCATTGTGGTGATATGGGATTCTTGATCTGATACAAATGCTGATGCTTACAGAGATGCTCTTGATACACTTGGTCTGGTTCGGTACTGCTGCCGAAGAATGTTGATGACCCACGTTGATTTGATTGAGAAGCTCCTCAACTATAACAGTATTTCTCTCCCCCTCTCTCTCTCTGTTTTTCCTTTGGGTTGCTGCCTGTTTAATTCTTATTCTTCTTTTTTAACGAACCATTTAACTATCTGTGAACCTCAGTTTATAGTGTGACTGAATAGATTAAAATGGGACTCTGAAGTATGGAGATGCTAGATTCTAGACATCAGTTGGCTTTGACACAAAAAACATATGATAAAGATATGCCATTTATAATCATTCCATGAATCAGCATAGAGTGAGTAGTAGTTTGAAAGTCCTGGAGTTAGAATTGGAAAAAGTGATTTTTTTAATTTTTATTTGCAAAGAATAGTTGTTTTGAACTAGGAGGACTTTAACTTATGTTCTACGGAAACAGAATTATCAATTTTAGCAGTGAACGCCTGGAAACCAAAAAGGAGTCTGCTCTAGTTATTAAGATATGCCATCTATATACATCATTACTTGCTTGATTTATGCCCGTTGATGATAAAACAGTCACCCTTGATAGTAAATAATTATAGACATATGTTTTGGCTGTATGGTGATTTCCATAACGTTTGAGCTTACGCGATTCTTTCTTTTGCAGCTTTGGAGAAATCTGAGGGGAGTTAAATCTGGCTGTCTACCCACCCTCTCTTGCTGTTCATGTGCACAATTTGTTGGAAACATTTTCATCTCATTTCCATTTTTTTTGTAATAGCAAGTATTCGTTTCAATTTTAACGTACATTTTGAGTTAAATTGAAGCGAACTGGTCAGAAGTCCGTCCGACTTGATGGGGTTTGGTTCCATGTATATTTTCAAACCATTGTAAGCCCTGTTCTAATTTTCTCATCCACATGGGTTATGCTAATATTTGCATTTTCAGTCAGAATTGTGAAGTATGGTTGGTTTTGTCTTGTCTGTATTTGTTTTCTCAATATTAATTGAAATATTACTAGTATTAAATATGATTGTGAAAAAACTACAGGATCTGTACTTCTTGCGGAAGATAAAGTAGTTGTTTGATAGAAAAATTAAATTGCGATTTCTGCTTGAAATAATAGCTGGTGTGGGTCTTGTAGAGATTACGGAGTAGATCAACATATGCCTCACATCTCTCCAAAAGAAAGTCTCCAAAAGAAAGTTACTCTTCTTTACACCCTAAAATGGTTTGATTTTTATTTTTTACATTGTTCAATAAAATATTATTTAGTGTGTTTAAAATTTTGAATTTTAAATGTATCAATATTGAACATTATTTTTAGACATTTATGCACTTTAACAATATTTTGGAAACATAATAGTCTTGGAAGTCCCTTCAAATTAGTCTTTGTTGTATAAATTCCAACACAAGAGAAGATTCTATTCCATTTTATTACATAGAAATTGTCTTTTACGAGGTTAACATAGGAGTAATACAGAAGCATGAAGCATCCCTTGACTAATTTCATAGACTAGGTCCATGCACGAATATTCGCTTATTATAGAAGTAGTAGCATCGTTATCGGCATCTACATCGTTCCATTTTTCTTGCGTTACATAAATAAGTAATTAAATAAAAATAATATAAGTGTAGATTCCACGACAAGACAATTTGAGCACGACGTTTTAACACTTTGAATAGAATAAATATTTCGTCTCATCGTTTCACACAATTTTTTGTCATAATAAAAATGACACTGAGTTTATAATTCACTGAAAATTTCTATACGGTAGTGTTTAGTAATTACAGTGTATAAAAAAATTGATATTTAAGTATCAAAGTATCTTTGTATTTTGTTATCATGCCGTAATTTAAAAAAAAAAAATATGTATATCAATATTTCAATACGAAATATTATGCATTTTTAGTATAATGAAATTTTGGTACAATATACAAAATGGTCCATTATATAGTTTTTTTCTTATTTATCTCGGTCAATCTATTTAGGGATGGCAAAATGATCTGCCCCGAGGTCGACCCGGCCTGCTCTGAGAGGTTTAGATCCGTTCTGCCCTGCCCCATCCTTAAAACAGGGCAAATCTGCCCCGCCCCGCACGCAGGGCAGGACAAGCATGGATCCATGTATTATAAAAATCCGCCCTGCCCTGCTCTGCCCTGATTATTAAAAAAAAAATTATATTAATATATATATATTATATATATTAATATATATATATTATTTAATTATGGCCACTATTCCACTAACCCTAATTTAACTTACCCATCCCGCCGCTCACTCTCTCACTGTATTCAAATCACAATTTCACAAAACACATTTGTTTGCTGTTAAGTATTTTGGATATGATTTAGTGAATTTCTAATGTTTAATTTAGTTGTGGATTTTTAATATTTATTTTATTGTTTAATTTAATTTAATCTCCATGTTTTACTTGGACTTTTGGAGTGCATGGGGCAGGGCAGGGCAATGACTTGCACAGGGCAGGGCAGGGCACGAAATGTTGCCCCGCAGCAGCAGATTTGGATATTTAACTATCTGCCCTGCTCTGCCCCATTGCCATCCCTAAATCTATCTCTATCTATTTTTTTTTTTAAAGAAAAATTAAAGTTACATGAAAAGAAAAGATAAAGTACTACCTCTATATAATTTATTTTTTACACTTTTCTTTTTAGTCCGTCTCACTTTAGTTTTCATATCTAAAACGTTCTTTAATAAAATTTAGAAACCTTAATACACTTAATTTATATATATATATATATATATTTTAGTTTTAATTTTATGCTCAGAAGATCATTATAAAAACTGATTTAAAACATAGAGAAACCGCAAAAGAAAATGACCAATTGACCATCTAGAAAAGAAAGTTGCATGAAATCTTGGAAGTCCCTTCAAAGTGTTGTGTTTGTTGTCAAGATTCCAACAAGAGAGAAGCTTCTATTCCATTTTCTTACATAGAAAATATGCCCTCTTACTAGGTTATGAACACACAAGCAAGCATCCCTTGCCTTGACTAATTTCATAGACTAGAATGGATTCATGAACCAATATTCGCTCATTAACGAAAACGACGACGTAGCATCTATTTTGTTGATACTCTTTGACAGCCTTGTTCTTAGAGGCAACGAGAATTTTCAGCTCTCTTGCAACTATGCTACTATTTCCTAAATTAAGGGGCTAATAAAAATATTTTAACTTGTAATATGTACAATTTTTTTATTCGATTGTAACTCTTACTATGTGAAATTGTATGATTGCAATCAAACCCTAATAATGTATGTATTTTTAACTCTATTTTTGTACTAATTTTTGGAAAAAAAAAATAGAGTTTAAGTTGCAATAAATCAATTTCGATTAATATTTAAAAAAAACTCCATATAATACAATTTGTTAGTTCATGAACAAGAACATGAGTTTGGCTCATATTAAATATATTGGATTGTTAGATTCTAATTTATATATTTCACCCTTAATATTTATGAAAAAAATATAAAAATGTGTAATTAAACTTATTTAATTAAATGGAATTATAGAAGTTAATATAATTTTATTGTTGTAATTAAAGTGATAAATAATCTAATTTAAACTTGATATTATTTATCAAGCTCAAAAATTAAAAAAGCTGGTGAATATTCGATAAATAGAAAATAAATAAACCAAGTTCAAATACTTTAAGTTCGACTCAATTACATCTCCATTTATCGTTCAATTTGAAAACATGCACTAGGTTTCGTATGAGATAATATTATATACTGTATGTCATTTCATTGGTAATTTATTGAAAATATAGTAATGCCGACCACTGATTCCATGCAATGTGTATATATATATATATAATGTTGCAGATAATGTTGCAACATCTAACTCAACACTAATACTCACACATGCTTTACTAATGTAGTTTCTAAAAGAAGAGTAGTTCTCTCACTATCACTAACTAATAGTTGTTAGTTAGTTAGTTAGATGGAAGACTCTAGAATATGAGTCTCCTTCTATATATATTGTACATACTACACATTGCAATCAAGTTGAATATACACAAATTTAACATGGTATCATGAGGCCTTTTCTTTTAATTTTGTTTAACACTTTGCAAATTCTATTCTTCTTCACACTTTCCTTCATATCTCCATCCAACCAATTTTAGTAACTGCCTTGTTCTTCATCCTTTCTTCACATCTTCATTCAGTAACCGCCTTGTTCTTCATCTTTTCTTCACATCTTCATCCGTATACTGCCCTGTTTTTGTGCATCTTCATCCAATCTGCTTTGAATTCAACTTTCGATCTTCTTCTTCCGCTATACTCTGATCTCCTATTATCTACTCATGGCAAATACTTCACCTCCAGCTCCTACTCTACCCGCTTCTACTCTACCTCGATTCATTACTCTTTCTATTCGATTGGATAATGATAACTATCCTTTTTGGCGAAATCAGGTTCTAGCCTCTGTTCGTGCCCATTGTTTTGAGGATGTTCTCCTCTGCAAAGCAGTTCCAACTAATCCAACTGAGTCAACTTCAGACTCGATCTCTTGGCAACGCAGGGATCAATTTCTTCTTAGCTGGTTGCTAAGCTCTGTTTCTGATACGATGCTTGGTCATGTGAGCAGGTGTGAGCATTCGTTTCAGTTATGGTTGGTGTTTGAATCATTGTTCCAGTCTCAATCTGGTGCTAAAGCTATGATTCTTCGATTGCAACTTCAAACTCTACAGAAAGGCGATCTAAGCATTGATGCATTCATACTGAAAATGAGATCTATTGCTGATGGATTGCATCATGCTGGGCACTTGATCAAGGAGGCAGAGTTAGTTTTGTATATTCTTGGTGGTTTAGGTGTTGAATACGATGCAGTGGTGGTTAATCTTACTACTCGAGGCTCTGTGCCGTCCCTACCTGAAGTTCAGTCGATATTGCAAGCATATGAGGTGAGATTGACATCTCATCACTCTCACTCAGCTCAGCTTTCTGTAGGCCACATTCTGAATCCTTCAGCAAATATTGTTTCTCGAGATCATGGAACACATACCAGAAATACTAACAAAGGCAGAGTGTATCCAAATCCTAGAGTGGTTTGTCAGCTATGTGGCAGGAAATATCATGTGGCAGCCAAGTGTTACAAGAGGTTTGATCAAAGTTTCAATGGTCTTGAAAATTCTCAATCTAGATCTCACTCATCTATCATCCGTTCCTCTCCCCCTACTCAAGCTCATCTGACTCAATACAACTCACATCCTCCATATCAAACTTATCCTTCATCACCATCTGTTCATAACTACTCATATGGTGCTCCCTCATATACTGCCCCTTCACATATTGCTCTTACCAATCACATGGATCATGGTGTCTCCTCCACCACCACTGCTTACACTCCTCAGAACTCCACCTGGTGTGTTGATAGTGGAGCAATACATCATGTGACATCTCAACTAGCCAATCTTCATCTCAACTCTCCATACCAAGGTATGAATTCTCTTGTGGTAGGAAATGGTGAGTCTACTCCTATATTACATACTGGTTCTCTTACTATACCAGTACATGGTGCATCATCTTCTCTAGTCATAAACAATGTCTTACATGTGCCTGCAATTACTAGAAATCTTATGAGTATATCTCAGTTTCTCAAGGACAATGATGCCATTATTGTATTCTATGCTGACTGTTGTCTTGTTAAGGATCTCAAGTACAGCAAGATTCTCTTGAGAGGGGTGCTTAAAGATGGTCTATACATATTGGACTTTGGAAGCTTGAACTCACATCAGGACTCAAGCTATTCCTGGAATAAAGATGGTGTATCTGCTGCTACTGTCAATAAGACTAGGTATGATGATGTTGTTAGGAAAAATAAGTCCATTTGGAGTCTATGACATTGTAGATTGGGACATCCTGGTAATTCAGCTCTCTCTACTGTTTTGAGAAGCTTGAATATTCATTGTAAGGAGTCTCATGTTACTTTCTGTGATGAATGTAAGCTTGGAAAATTTCATATGAAACATTTCTCATCTATTCAACATCACACTTCTCATGCTTTTGAGTTAATACACATGGATGTTTGGGGGCCTGCTTCTTGCTTATCTATTGAAGGATATAGATATTATCTGTCAATAGTTGATGATTACACAAGATTTGTATGGGTGTTTCCTCTGGTGGCAAAATCTGAGGTGGTCAATGTGTTTACACAATACATGAAAACAGTAGAGAGGTCATTTGGGGTGTCAATCAAAGCCATTCAACATGACATGGGCACTGAGTTTCTACCTGTAGACAGATTGGTTAAGTCCCTTGGCATTCAAGTTCGATTGTCTTGTGCTTACACTCACCCTCAGAATGGATTGGTTGAGAGAAAACATCAGCATATCACTGAGTTTGGCTTAGCTATGCTTGCTAAATCTAAGCTTTCAAAGGCATTTTGGTGGCATGCCTTCTCAACTGCAGCATATGTCATCAACATGTTGCCTACTCCAGTTCTTCAGCAACAAACTCCATTTGAGTCACTATATAACAGATCACCAGATTATCATTCTCTCAGGGTATTTGGCTGTGCATGCTTTCCCTTTCTGAGGCCTTATAACTCTTCTAAGCTGCAATTCAGAAGCTCAAAGTGCATCTTCTTGGGGTATAGTCCTTCTCACAAAGGTTACAAGTGCCTTCATGAATCTGAAAAAATCTTTATATCAGCATCAGTCCAGTTCAATGAAGAAGAATTCCCTAAATTCACTTCTACCACCAATCTACATTCTCCCCATACTTCATCTTCCAACTTCTCAGCTCAAATACCAGCAGATCTTCAGTATCATCCTCCCTTAGCCACTCCTCATACATCATCTCATGACTCAGCATCTCTTCATTTCACACCCCCCTCCTCCAATTCTCCTATTAACAACTCTCCTGCATCATCACATGCTCATGACAGCACCTCTCATGCTCATGACAGTACCTCTTCAAGCTCTACCAGATATATACTTCCCCCCTCTTCTCCTGTATCCACTTGTTTACCTCCAACCTCTATAAATCCACCAGCCATTCCTTCACATCACTCTATGCAGACAAGATCAAAGTCTGGCATTTTTAAGCCAAAAGCTCTCATATCTACACTGCCAATCCCTGAATCAACTAGTGTTACAGAAGCTGTTCAGAATCCTAAGTGGAAGTCTGCTATGAAGTTAGAGTATGATGCCTTAATTCAGAATGGCACATGGACATTGGTACCCCCATCATCTGATATTCACCCCATCACTACTAAATGGTTGTTCAGGGTTAAATACAACAAAGATGGTTCAGTTGAAAGGTTTAAAGCTAGGTTGGTGGCTAGAGGGTTTCAACAGCAGGCTGGTGTAGACTACTTTAGCACTTTTAGTCCTGTGATCAAGCCAGTTACACTACGCATTGTATTCACTCTTGCTGTCTCCAAAGGGTGGGCTATTCAACAGGTTGATATCAACAATGCATTTCTCAAAGGTGTTTTACATGAAACAGTCTACATTGCTCAACCTGAAGGTTTTATTGATACTCAACACCCTCATCATGTATGCAAGTTGCAAAAAGCATTGTATGGTCTCAAGCAAGCCCCTAAGGCCTGGTATGACACTCTCAAGAACTTCTTGATGCAGCAAGGGTTTACACACTCCTCTTCTGATCACTGCCTGTTCCATAGATTTCTGAATGGAAAGACAACTCTTTTGCTTGTGTATGTGGATGACATACTCATAACTGGTGATGACTCTGCACTAGTACAAGCTCTCATTGATGATCTTCACTCTCAGTTTTCCCTCAAGCATCTAGGGGAAATCAACTACTTCTTGGGCATTGAAGCTCATTCCACCTCCACTCACATCAAGCTTACACAGTCCAAATATGCCACAGATATCATTGCCAAAGCCAATCTTTCTGACTCCAAACCTTGCCCCTCTCCCATATGTCCTTCTACCAAACTTTCTATCTCTGACAGCCCTCCTTTTGACAAACCTACACTTTACAGAAGCATAGTTGGGGCTCTTCAGTATCTCACCCTAACCAGACCCGATATCTCATTCAGTGTGAACAAGCTATCACAGTTTTTGCAAAGTCCTACACAAAATCAATGGAAAGCATGTAAGAGGGTACTTAGATATCTTAAAGGCTCTCTTACTCATGGTATTTCTTTTTTTCCAGTTTCAGATTACAGGTTGCAGGGCTTTGTGGATGCTGATTATGCTTCTAGCATTGATGATAGGCGCAGTACTTCAGGTTTTTGCATCACTCTTGGAAGGAACTTGATCTCTTGGAGCTCCCGCAAGCAATCTGTGGTAGCTCGCAGCAGCACGGAGGCTGAGTACATGGCTCTAGCACTTGCTACTACAGACATCTTATGGATTGCTAGCATTTGCAAGGAGTTACACATTCCCATCTCTACTCCAGGCTTGTTGTGGTGTGACAATCAAGGGGCCATAACACTTGCTTTCAGCCCGGCATTCCACTCACGCACAAAACACATTGAAGTAGATGTTCACTTCTTAAGAGAAAAGGTGCAAGATGGCTTTCTGGACATACGATTCATTGCATCTGAAGATCAACCAGCAGATCTTCTAACCAAGACATTAGCTCCAGCTCGCTTCTCACATCTTTGCACTTGGTTTGCTCTTTCATCAACAGGTGGTCCAACTTCTTCCGGGGCATGTTGAAGTATAATGTTGCAGATAGTGTTGCAACATCTAACTCAACACTAATACTCACACATGCTTTACTAATGTAGTTTCTAGAAGAAGAGTAGTTCTCTCACTATCACTAACTAATAGTTGTTAGTTAGTTAGTTAGATGGAAGACTCTAGAATACGAGTCTCCTTCTATATATATATTGTACATACTACACATTGCAATAAGTTGAATATACACAAATTTAACAATATATATAGTTGATTTTTCTTAAGTCCCAAAAATCTCAATTAAACCAGATAGGTAGCTTGCATTAAAATTAACTTTATAAGTTTGATTCATTCAAACAGAAATTCTTATGTCATGATTCATGAATATTAATCAAAAGTTTTAGTTCTACCAACTTTTTTGATATAATCAACTCCTAAATTACTTTCTAAAAAGCAATGCAGACAAATACAACCAGCCACCAACAAATCTCAGACAAATATTTGCTTAGATTTTTAAGCAAAATTTAATGTTTATTACTAAACAATGTCAATTGTAGAATTAATAGAATATAGTTTCTTGATACTGTGTAAGCATCGAACAACTTGCTTTTTGATCCTTCATTGAAAAAACCATCATTTTTTGTTTCTTGCAACCAACAACTGTACACGCAGAAGAAAATTCTCTTTAATTTTGGCGAGTCGAGCTTAAATGAATTTAATTTAACGCATGTAACATTAGATTAATTTATTATGTCTATAATATAATTAATATAAGATGCCAAATTGGCAGCAAGTTGGCACAGAACCATCTAGCATTTTGAATTTGGGGACGAGATTTAGATGTGTAAATGAGGTTGAGCCGAGCTTTAATAACTTGAGTTTGATTGATTTATTATCGAGCAAAATTGAGTCAAAATATCATCAGTTGTACTGTCCAACTAATGAGCAGTAGTTTTTGCCAAATTTAAAATTTTATTGGAGTACAAGTTCCTCTTTCTAAAATGATTTCAACATTTTAAATTTCTTTTCTTTATGCTTTTTCAAGGCGACCCCCCTTAAACTTCAA
The DNA here is from genome assembly GCA_963675135.1 of Galeopsis tetrahit. Classification (NCBI taxonomy): domain Eukaryota; kingdom Viridiplantae; phylum Streptophyta; class Magnoliopsida; order Lamiales; family Lamiaceae; genus Galeopsis; species Galeopsis tetrahit. The sequence continues at coordinate 12,706,824 of OY776133.1, forward strand.
CGTGTACACATTAATTATAGATAAATAAATTATTTAGATGAGAATCAAATTCAAAAGCAAATCCTAGTTTGTATTCTTCATTCGTGACAAAATTTGAATAGGAAAGTCAATGAAATAGGGTGCAGAAAGAATCTCCAAATATAAAAGCGAATTTATGCAATACGAACAATTCTTATTTAAGACTTTATGTTAGATTCTAATTTTTTTCCTAGCTCTACTTTGTCCAAAGCATATGGCATTTCTTGATGTCTCCGAACTTCAAAAAATACCAAAATTCAACATAGTATTATTCAAACAATGATCTAAAATCTAACTTGAAAACTAATTAATTTCCACATTTTAAAGTCTCATATGCATTTAGTGCACGAATTTTAAGTAGGTGCACCGTTTCGATTAAACTTAGTGTCACGTTTCAGTCAAGTGTAATGTGTTAGTCAAAACATATACTCTCTCCGTCCCAGGATTACTTGCACACCTACTTTTTCGGACCTTTAGAAACTTCACCCGTATAATATCTACAATATTACATTTAATGTAACTATTTTTATGGTCCATATATACGTATAAGACCATTCACTTACTTATTTTTTTATAAAATTATATCTTAAAATTTTATTTATTATAATAAAAACAGTAAGTATGCAAATAATTCTGGAAGGAGGGAGTATTAGTATCATGTTTCACCACTCTTAGTTTCTAAGGAAATTAAAAAGATACCCTACCTAACTTTGTTGCTATTTTTTCACATTGAAGAACTCAAGATTTTATTCCCTATGTAACAATCTTGGATCCATTCTACTTTTGTTCCATCACATGTTATTTTCTTTAAATACCATCCAAATCCCCCATATCTCTCCTCTCACTCCCTCTCACCTTCACAAACAATGGAAGAAATACACAATGAGGAATTCTTATGCCTCAAACTAGCCATCAATCACACTGATTCACAATGTGAAAGAAAGCGAAAGAGGAATGAAGAGGAAAGCTATGAAGAGGACAAGCTTTTTGCCCTCTTCCAAATAAGGGATCGAATGCACAAACTCGATCGAGGCAATCAAGAAGAAGACGAATCAAACGACGACGTAAAAGGGCTTCATTTGATCCATCTTCTACTCATATCATCAACCCTTGTGAATGAAAACAACACCACATCAGCCGTTGAAAAGCTCTGTCAATTGTACAAGAATGTGTGCGTAGCAGGGGATTCTGTCCAAAGAGTGGCTGCTTACTTTGCAGATGGCCTTGTTGCACGCCTTCTTACAAGAGAATCCCCTTTTTATGACATGATCATGAAGCCCCCTACTTATGATCAAGAATTTGTGGCCTTTACAGACATGTATAAGGCCTCTCCTTTCTACCAATTTGCACATTTCACTGCAAATCAAGCAATTCTTGAAGCATTTGAGAAGGAAGAAGCTAGTAGTGCTAAAAGGGCTCTCCACGTGGTCGATTTCAACGTCTCGTACGGCTTCCAATGGCCCTCGTTGATGCAATCTTTGTCCGAGAAGGCTAGTGCAACGAGCCGGGTGTTGTTGAGAATCACGGGGTTCGGACGAAGTGCGGAGGAGATTCAAGAAACGGAGACGAGGCTCGTTAGCTTCGCGAGGGGCTTTCGTAACTTAGTTTTCGAGTTTCATGGCCTTGTGAGGGGTGGGAGGCCTAAAATAAGGAAAGGTGAAGTTGTTGCAATTAATTTAGTGTTTAATTTAAGTTCAATTAATAGTTATTCGAAAATTTCCGATACGCTAAATTATGTGAGCTCGATTAAGCCCGCTGTCGTCGTACTAGTCGAGCAAGAAGGGAGTAGTAAAAAGAGTCACAACTTCTTGTCAAGATTCATGGAGTCTTTGCACTACTTTGCGGCCATATTCGATTCGCTCGATGATCGTCTCCCACTCGACAGTTCGGAGCGATCGAGAATCGAGAAGGATCATCTTGGGAAGGAGATTAAACATGTGATGAATTGTGATAAAGGGAGTGAGAATAGTTTGAGATTTGAGAGCTTGGAGACATGGAAAGGGAGAATGGAAAGTCATGGTTTTTTAGGTGTTAGACAAAGTTTGAAGTCTTCAATGCAAGCTAAATTACTCCTAAAAATGACAAGTCATTGTACTAATTCAGTGCAATCTGATGGGGAAAATGGGGGATTTAGAGTTGTTGAAAGAGATGATGGGATGGCTATTTCACTAGGGTGGCAAGATAGGTTGTTGATAACTGCCTCTTCTTGGCGTTGTGTATGAGAATGGAGTGTAGTATACACGCTCGATTTGCACTCTGCGCTCGAGAATACAGAGTGCAAATCGATCGTGGACATTACATATATTATGGAGGAACGTACTCATGCAATATGATTTTTTTTCTTTTTTGTGATCACAATTTTGTGTGAGGTTTAAATCTCCTCCCTATGTGTAATTATGTGAATATATATAAAAAAAATGTTATATTTGGTGCAATATTTATGATTTGCTAATTTTCTATAGTTTTATGGAGTCTGGGAGAGTAAATAGATGCATTTACACAATACAGTATAATTCTAGTTGATTTTGGCATTGTTCTAACTTTTATAAAATATACCCAAAATTTACATTTTTATAAATTTTACAAACACTGATCACCTTATTCACCTCTTTTAATTACTAACAAATCAATTTTCTCACGATCACAAGGAAAAACACTTTTTCAAAAGCGCGTTTTTGGTTAAAAAAAAATTATACTTTCACCAACTCTTATCAAACTTTATTGAACACATAAGAAAAATGGTTCGTATTAGTTTTAAAACAATGGAGTAGTTAATAAGAGTTAGCCTCTTACCCATCAACTGCATTTTGTAATTGGACTAATAGATGAAACATACAAATTAATATAATTGGAACGTGCAGAACCAACGGATTAATACTATTGAACTCTTAAATAGGCATAGCTAAATGAAAACTAATATAATTGAAATGTATACTTAGATTTAATTTAAAAAATGTGAAATTGAAACGCACAATAAATCTAACTAAAACGTGCGGCGAATGCATTATGCACCAGAGACCTTATAGTTTAAAAATATCTTTCGTGAAATTTCTAAATGTCCTTATTGTACATTATGTGTTAATATTATACATATAAAGCTTAATGTATAAAAAAAATACACTTTTTTTCACTTTTATACAAATTTTAATACACTAAATCTAATTTTACTTTTAAACAAAAATGAATGCACTTTGTAAACATCACTAGAAATAATAAAAACTGAAAAAATGAGCGAAAATAAAACCAAACATCCCAGAAACTTCGAGGCAAAGCAAAAACCTCAGAAGAGAAGTGATTTCTTAATTTTTCTTCTTATATTCTCTCTCTCTATATACAGTTTAGATATTTTGTGGTAAATTCAAGAAACTACGATGGACGAGCTGCAATCTGCGCTTAATGCTCATGTGGATCAAGTGTCAGATCTGGTGGAGAAGCTCTCCGCGGAGCTACGCTCTGGCTTCAAACCCGCTTACGAAAATTTCTTGGGTTTTTTCCATGCCATTGATTGGAAGGTAATCTTACATGCCCTCTTAGGCATTTTGTCAAACATCTGAACTGTATTCTTTCTTTCATGGGTTTTGATTAAATTGTGTTGTTTCTTGAGGTAATTTCGATTTGATTGAGATCGAGTAGTAGGATTGGCCGAGATTCTGTAACTTCTATTTATAGTTAGTAGTTGCATCTATGCTGAAGTAAAAAACTTTGCCTTTTTGTGTGTTTTTCGTTTGTGGGTTTTTCTTCAGTAGCTTAACTTGGTAAGAGAACTAGCCCATTTCCAGATGTCGATTCACATCCTTCAGGAAAATGTGATGTTTCGGGAGTAGGAAATATAATTTTGAGCTAAATTTGGTTTTGATTTCATAAGCATTGGAATGTGATTTATAATGTAAACTTCAAGAATGTGATTTGCCATATAAACTCTGAAGATTTACCTCAAAGTAACCAACTGTGATATCAAACTTGAAGGGCCTTCTACGGTTTTATGTACTCATTCACTTGATGTCCCGTATGGATTATATTGAAGACTATTATACCATCGACTTGCTTAGTGATATTCGATAATGTATTAATAAAGTAAGTTCAGACAGGTCTCTCGTCTCATCTCATTTTGTTGGCTACTGCCAGGCTTAAGTTATTTACTCATGCATTGTTTAAAGTTTGTTCAGTCAAAAGATTCTAATTAAATCTCTTTGTGTTTCAGTTGTGTTGTTATATGTGAGAATCGTGTTTTTGGACACACTTGTAGGTGTTATTGTCTCTGATTTTTATATCTTGTCTGCAGGAACCTTGGTTGATATGTCTCGTTTCCTTCCATGTGTTGTTGCTATTAGTCACTTTCATGTCAAGGAAGAACATCAACTTCCAGATGTGTTTGTTTCTTCTTGCACGTAAGATCCTTTCTATTATGTGTGTTATTGCCTAGTGAATTCTTCTCATTGATAATGCTGGACCTGAATAATACTATAAGATAAAAGATTTGAAAAGGTGTACAAAATGGTTTATAATGTTCCATACAAAAAATGATTTGGGTAGCCCCAATAGATGAGACATGAGAAAAACGTCTTCAAACGGTCTGGATATATAAATAGGAGACTTTTAGTGGTCTATTATGGCAGGCAGAGAGGGGAAGGAGAAAACTTAGAAATAAGCTTTTGAAACGTAAATGTTATCCTAAAAAATAAATGTGGACATGTATTCGGACAGGACACAATGGTTATATGACCCCACCAAGTAGGATAAACGATTAATTTGTTGTAACTTTATTGAGAAACATCAATTTGCAAATATGTTCAAAGGTGATGAACGCTAGCCTAAGTCCTACAACGTGGTAATGAAATTAATGGGAACCAAATGAAGGAGAATGATTTAAGTATATAGTGCAGATATCATTGTAATTTAGCGTGTTGTTATGCAGTTGGAGGAGTGTATCTTGCTGAGAGGTTTAATCGTATATTAGCTGCAAACTGGGAAAGATTTGCCGGACAAAACTACTTTGACACAAACGGGCTATTTCTGTCTGTACTTTGGTCGGGGCCCCTGTTGGTGATTTCCATCATAATCTTGGTAAGTGATTGCCCATATTCAATTCTCGTTTTTCTGATGATTTCTTGGCTTAATTGTATGCTTTCTGCATTCCTCAAGCAGGTGAATACCTTGTTTTCGCTATGTTATCTGATGGTAAGATGGAAAAGGGCCGAGCTCAGACATCGTGCAAGGGCAGCTCGTAGTAAAGAGGAATGAGGCCGATTTGACTGGGGTTCTTGTTTTTCATTGGAAGTCCAGATTTTGGTTTCTTACACATTGGTCTTCTCCTGCTGAAGCATTTTTTAGTTCAAATTGCAATGGTGAATTCCTTGTTTCTTGGTAATATTATTCATCATCGGACGCACATCTATTATATATACTGCTGTTTTATGACGTCTCTGAGTCTGTCGATAACAAATTAAATGTCAATTACTCATTTGTATTGGTAAATCAAAGAGCCCTGTTAAGAAATTTGAAGTCTTTTTCAACACAAAAACTAGATTTCGCTACCACAGTACCACTGACTTAATTTTAGAACAAACACTAGGGATGTAGGCGTAGGTGACTCGAAAAAAGTCCGAAATCAATTATAATTTAATTGAGTTGAGCTATTCAAGTAGAGCTCAAGTTTGAACTAAGTCCTACTAGGCTCGTAAAACTAACTAGTCTAATCAAACTCACATGATTTTACAATTTACCTATAATACATTAATTATTTAATAACATACTCTAATTATAAATAAAATTAAAAAAATTTAATTAATGGCAAGTTATTCAGGCAGGTTGAGCTCACTATTTTGAGTTTTCCATTGAGTTTTTTCAAAAGAATTGAGCTCAATCAGGTTTGAGTTTCAAGTTTTTTAATCGAGTCAAGGACAAGCTTCACATTACTTGGCTCATTTACACCCCTAACGAATAATCATGCACCAACAGGCATTGCATAGAGACAAACCCCTAAATGGATAAACCAATTTGATATCTGCTCAGATATATCAGCAGAAAGAAAAGGAAAAGCAAAAACAAAGTACTACTGGAAAACAAAGCTTAAAGCTTCAATATCCTGCGTTCTTGAATTCCAAGCACGAAATATTCATAAGTGGCATGAGAACACTGTTGAAAGTTCCACAATATCAAGGTCTGGACAAGCATCAGCTGCTTATACAGTTGAACAATCATTATACACCAAAATAGTACATGCAGTGTGCTGTTAGTCACTACCCTAGAAAAATACAATGTAACAATACAAGGTTTAGCAAATTTGAGGAACACGTAGGTACAACTCTTGTGTGGTACTTGTTATCATGGATTGCAGAGCAAAGCTATGAGGTATGTATGAACTCCACTGTCGTAGAAACCTATGAAGATTACTACTTGCTCGTGAAATGGTGGATCATTATAAACTACCATGAGTTTCGCTAGCTGACATGAGGTCTTTGAGTTCATCAATAATCGCATCATAGATGAAGATATACTGATCCTGAAAAGTTAGGGGCACGTTCAGTACTGTGAGCAACAAATATTAAATAGCTACGTAATATTTTGACATTTGGAAAAGAAGTAGCTGTATAATCAATTGAACTCGCACACCGTCTTGGTTTGCATTGTCATAGCATCACTCACAATACCAACTTTTGACTAAATATGGAAGTCTTCAACCAAATCCCTCATGAATTACTGAGCTCGTTTTATCACAAAGGGTGTAAAGATCATTACAAATATTATTCTCTATAAAATGCATGAGTTTGAAAAGTTTTAGGGTGGTGAACTTCCAATGCTTAAGAAAACATTGATACAGAAGAAAGTTTAGGTGCTTCAAAAGAAACAATTAATATGGTTGAATCGTCCTTTTCAGTCTCAATGGAATTAAGCACAGTCATATATCAAGAACTTACCATTGTTTGCACCATTCCAATCCGTTGTGACCTAAAAGTGGATACAGTTCTAACAAGGTCCAAAGCACTCATGTCTCCAATTAGAATTCTTTGGACCGTATTGTGGATGGCACAATATGTTCCAGTTCTACCAATACCTGCACTGTTAGAAAAATAATGTCAGAAAATGTAGACACTTCAGATAATCACACTTTTTATAACTATCAACAGCAAACCTGCAGTGGACAACAATTGGCCCAAGACTGGGTTCGACATTAGATAGTCTTTTGAAGATTTCACGAACAGCCAAAGTGTCTTTTGGAACTCCATGATCAGGCCACTCAGGATACTGAACGTGCAAAACAGACAATGGCAGCTCCTCTGACTGCAAATTAAAGAGGTGTGCTTACTCAATATATTTTGTAATTGAAGTTCAGCCATATATTTGTCCAGAATCGCACAATAATTTAGCATAAGTACTGATAAAGGATGTCAGCTATGGTTTAGAAAATTTAGATTGTACAACAAAATAAAAATTTAGAAGTAACATTTTTTACAGAATTACAATTGTCATATTCGAGATGGTATAGTTTCAAAGGTCACCTTATTTAAAGATTCTGGATCATTATGGTATTATTTCAGTTCAGAATAATGAGAAATGCAGTTTTATTTAATTTCTGAGGTAGGGGGAGAGGGTGATTGGGGGGTTGTAGAAATTGTATATCAAAATTTTATCATCAATATGATGATGCATCACAGGTCTTTTGAAGTTGCACTTAGTTGGTCATTTAGTATGCAATTAGCAGACTCACAAATTTTCACTTTACCTCTTTGCGTTTGACTTCTAAGCATCGCCATATTAATGAAGTATCATCTGTTTGTATGGACTTAGTGGCGATGCATATGTTGCCAAAATCTCTTGGTCCATCCTCCGCTTGGAAATAATCTACACACTTTAGTGTCTGCATCCAGTGTTATGAACCAAGAAGGGAATGAGAATAAATTTTAAGGGGCGCATCACAACTTACATTGATAACAAGTACATAAAACTAATGCGCCATAAATATTACTACCTGCATTTCTAATTATCTGTTCAATTCTATCCAGAATAATGTTTCTAATAATTTGTCACTTTGTTAATAAATAAATAAATAAATAAATAAGGGTGCAGTAGTAGTCTTCTGAAATCCTAATTAATGAAAAATTGGTTTGTGTGAATGACAAAATTAGAGAGATACTTAGGGACAGAGGTAGTAAAAAGTAACAAACCTTTAGCAATCAAGTGGATCTCAAAACCAACCAACATAAATATTTTCAGACAAACAGCATCACATATAGAAAAGCATTTATACCACAAATGAAATTTCACTGAATGAAAGAAGCTTATTTCAATTGAAAGAGGTTAATGAAGGTTAAGAAAAATCAAGCACCATTTGTCTCACAGTAAAGCAAACAGGAAAACCATATCAAACAAAAATTATGACTTCAGGTCTATTGCTACTAAATCACAAAACCTGATTGCTTACATGGTAATTGTCTACCAACCGGGTGAGCATAACTACGACAGGGCAGTGATACTGGATTATCATTTCCCAGAAGTCCTCAGAAGTGTGGGAAAGCGGACCTTGAGTCGCTATAAAGCGAGAAACATTTTCAGAAGTCTACAATCAAAAGAATCAGTTCAAATAACATATGAACCCAAATATGATAATACAAGGGCTTTAAAATCGAATGTTAGCAAAATTCTCACCATGATAGAACTTGCATTTATATATCCCCCATCTGAAGATCTGTAATCAGCACATTCCTTCAAGATAATCCTGTTGTCATCAACTGCATCAATGAAATTCAAAATTTTATAATTTCTGCTATAGGAAATACATCTTTGAGCAATGAGGAATTACAAAAGTAAATTGTTTATGTGTACTGCTTATCAACGTACATGGCAAGACATCAGTATAACGGTTCTTTGAATAATTTGGGCCGTCCAGAGCCACAGTACATCTACTCCTCATGTTCGGAGCTGTAAGTCTATTTGCCTGGAATAAAGAAGTTGGAATTTCATAATTTAGAATAAAAAAGAAGATAAGAATAACATCTTCAATTTCACTCTTTTTGAGGAAAGACCATGTGCCAGTCATAATCCAAGAGAACAAATTATAAGTCCTGAATTATCTCAATATCAAGTCCTGAATTACCTCAATCTCGAGCTTAACTAGCAAGTCATGTTTAGCTTCTCCATACTCATCACATCACTCACGGCCGTAGCATGTTATATATTAAGATCCGCTTACTGAAACTAAGATCTGATTCTTTCTCAAGCATATTATTCCCAACCTAATCTTATCAATGTAGATATCTACCTAAATTATTGCAGGAAGTTTCGGAAGATACATAAAGCCTTTCTTATCAGTGAAACAAGTAAAAATTAAATTAGACCAAAAAGTCGCATACAAATTATATCCATATACCATATTTCCAAACATTTCCCATTAGGATCTCTTGAGCTTTCTATGAACCTCTTACTACTAATAACGAACTCAAGACCCAACTAAAATTCGTAAATTAGAAATAACTTGCAGTTAAAATTTGTACCTGCAGTTCTTGGAATTCTTTGCGGATCGTGTCCCGAGTTTTGGATTTGAGGCATTGAAGAGCTTCAGAGCAGTGGCGCAGCTGATCGACGGATAGACGAGGCGGCGGCATCGTGGAATCGAAAGAGCGATCGACGGATTTGGGCGGCGTCGGAGAGTCTGAAACAGTTGGGTCAGTGTCGGTGATGGAGAGAGGTTTTACAGGGGAGTTAGTGGCCATCGCCGATTTGCGGCGGCGACTACGCCACGTGATTGCGTTACCAATGGCGCTCGGAGTTAGGGTTTCTCTCTCCTCTCGTTTTCAAGGCCTCTGCTGCTCACGCCGTTAGCTATCTCCCAAGTTCATAACCTCTTTTTAACTGACTCTGACTCTATGTCACTTCCGTTTGCCTATGTTTGTTTTGGGGGACAAAAATTTACCAGAATTCGGAGTTTTTTTTTTTTTTCCTTTTTTTTTTTTTTTTTGATGATACCAGAATTCGAGTTAACAAATACTTCTTCCATCTCATAATTACTTAAATTGTTCCACACTTTTTTTAAAATTTTTCAAAATTATTTACACATTCTTAATATGCAAAATATATCACAAAATTAATACTCTCAAAACATCATTTTATTTTCAAAATTGTCATTCCTTTTTTAACTACATTTTACTTTACACCTTATCAAATCATCTAAAATACCTCGATAAAAAAAAAAATCACCTAAAATACCCCTTTTTTATCTCATATCACCAACCACTAAATTCTCTTTTATTAAAAATTGTACCGATCAAACCGTGCAAATAATCTCGAGACGGATGGAGTACTACTTTTTAGGAAATTCTTACACGGAATTGATTTAAACATATTTTAAATTATTTAATTAAAATTTTTATTTATTTTTGCATTAATATAAAATTAAAATTTTAATTCAATTAATTTTTTTAAATCGATCAACTAATGTAATTGATGTACACAAAAGTGTCTTTAATTTTTTTACTTTCAAATATCATCATTATATTGTGCATATAAAGTGTTATTTTTATATGTATGAGGTGTCGTTGTTTGATAAGTGTGCAGACTTTGCTATTCAAATCTTATTTAAGTTCAAGATTTAAAATTCGAGTTTGACATCAACTCCTATAAAATATACTTACACACCATTATCAAAAAATTATCACAATTATTCTTTCATTCAATACAATATAATAATACAACAATAATTAGCATTAGACGTTGATTTGACATAAACAAAATGCTCTATCTATCTCATACTCCCTCCATCCCATGATTTTATACACATTTTCCTTAACGGGTGTCCCAACATTTTTTGCACACTCCAAAAAAAGAAATAATAATACCCCTAATTTATTTTACCTTCAATCAAATCTCTTTCACTTTAACCAATGAATTACCAATAATACCCCTTCTTTATTTACCTTACACATCACTTTATTCCATTTTCTTAATCTCTGTGCCGGTCAAAGTGTGCATAAAATTCTGGGACGGAGGGAGTATTAATTTTCATATGTAGATGAGCACTCATATTAAGAAAATGTAATAATGAGTGGAGTTTTGAGGGGTAATTTTGTAAAATTTTATGTATAAAATAAAGAAATGAGTTGTCTTTTGTGTATGCATTGAGAAAAAGTATTGTCATTTATGTAAAATTGAGGATATTTTAAGGATGAGGTTTATAAAGAATTTTTCATGTGAAAGTTATTATAGAAGATCCTAAAAAAAAAGTTTGAAAATTATTGTTGGATGGAGGGAGTATCACTCTATCAAGTACTAAAACACAAATATGTACATTTACTTTTAAAAAATCAAATTTTGAAAACCTGTCTATCTAAAGATACAATTATTTAAATGAAATAACTTTTCTTCCTAAAAATATTATTTTAGCCAAAAGACAGGATTTTCATGTTTATTAGTCACGACATAACCCTTTATCATATTATATTTAAATTAATTTTTCATTCACTATTGTTTGATTTTAAAAAATGAAATTAACTAAGGGTGTATTTTAGTGGACCTTAGACTGGTTAACCATTAATCGATTTGACCTATTTTTTTTTAAGAAAATTTACATTTTTCAATAATATTTTCATCTATTATTATACATTTTTCAGTTATAATATCATACATTTTTTAGTTATAATAACATACATTTTTCATTAATATATAACTTACACTTTTTATTAATATATAACTTACATTTTTTATTACTAATATATAACTTACACTTTTTATTAATATATAACTTACATTTTTTATTACTAATATATAACTTACACTTTTCATTAATAGAACATGCATTAGTTATAATAACATATATTTTTCATTAATAGATCATACATTTTTTAGTTATAATAACATACACTTTTCATTAATATATAACTTACATTTTTCATTAATAGATCGTACACTTTTCAGTTATAATAACACACACTTTTCAATTATAATAACATACATTTTTTATTAATATACTCGTAACATACACTTTTCAGTTATAATAACATACATTTTTCAATATTGTAACATACACTTTTCATTAAAAAATAAGGATGCACTTTTCAATATACTAACATACACTTTTTTAACAAAAAAAATTGAAAAAAAAAAGTCAAAGTTTAACGTTGACCAGTTTCACTCAAGTACACCGTGTACTTGAGTTCACATCAGACTTTTGGCATTAACTAAATTCATTTACACGAAATGAATTATTAAATTATCGGGCAAGTCTTATGTAGAATTGATTATATATATAAGAAATTAAGTTTACAAAGTCAATCAACTATCGATTGTTGACTTTTTCGATTTTTTTTTTTAATTGTACATTTTTTGCCCGAGATATTATGTGAAGAGAAAGCGCATGATCCTGTTGCACTAAATCCACTAAAAACTAATGACAATCAGCAATGAATCCCCATCCACTAGTTTAACTTTGCCCTAAAATGGCACTTATTATTTCAAAACCCCACTTGACAAAAGACACAAATGGGACACTAGTACTGCTTTGTAGATAACCACAATTTATATACTCCCTTCATCCACCAAATACAGTCTCATTGAGGTGGGACACAAGTTTTAAGGAAAATATAAATAAAGTAGATAAAGTAAGGGTATTATAGGGTATTGTGTGGTCCATTGTGAATAAAATGATTGTTTGTGAATAAAATTGATGACAATTTGAGTAATTAAGTAATGGTTGAAGGGTGATGATTTGAGACAAATGGAACTACATTTGGTGGACAACGAATATGAGACAAATGGGACTATATTTCATGGGCGAAGGGAGTAGTAAACTCAATGCAAAGCTATTTCATCACACTTAGTCTTGTTAGAGTTGTTTATGCTTGAACTTGACTCGAGCATTCATCGAGCTCACACTAACGAGTTGAAACTAGCGTCTGACTCAACTCGCAAATGAGTCAAACGAGTCTATCAAATCAAGCTCGAACCAACTCGTTAATAAATTGAGTATTTCATGAGTTCGACTCGTTTATATTAATAAATGAATCGAGTTAAGCTCTCGAGTTGCTTGATTCGAGTAACAACTCACTACCTGCAAATTTTATATTTTCTAATTTAGATTTATTTTTATCTTATTGTGTACATTTTGTATGAGAACATATGAGATTGAGAGTAAGTTTTGTATAAACTATTTTTGTCATAAGCTTACCATGAATCATGGGTTGGTTTAAGACTTACATTATTTAATAACAAATTCTCTTATTCAATTGAGTGTATAAATACATTTGAATTTTAATATTTAATTTACTTAATTTAATTTTTGATAAAATTCAAATTACATAGATACAACCAATTTGAACCTAAGTATTATTCATGTTTGAAAATAAAATAAAATTGAGTGCAACAAAATCGACTTTTTTCTTCTTTTACCAAAACAAATTGGACCAGCAAGTGGTAGTAAAGTGGAGTATTATATGCAACCATATGCACCATACTATAAATAGTATTAATCCTTATCATTAAGAGTATCAATGGTGTATAGTGCACCTGCACATAATCCCCTCGTCCCTCGAAATTAAAATAGCACTTGTTCCTTTTCCAAAAAAAAAAAAAAAAAAAGGAGGGGGGGCTTATTGCAAAATGTATGGAGCATTAATCTGTCTAATGCTGATGAAAAATTGTTGAGAGATGGATAAATTTGCAAAACTAAAATAATTTATTTAAAATATGATATTAATACTCCGTATAATATATCCGCATATTTATATATTTAAAAAAATCATGGCAGAAATCCTGAACCCCATTCGGAGATGGATGAATTTGCAAAACTAAAATAATGTATGAGCCTCAACTGTGTATATAACAACTGTATGGGCCACCATGAAAATCTCTACCTGATCACACAAAAGTTGTTTAATTTGACAAAACCCCATACCTTAAAAACTCTTTAAGAAAAAAACCCATACCTTAAAAAACAACTACTTCATGCATGAATCTCACTTTCCCCCACATGGAGCACTACCCATAATTTCCAATGGTGTTTAATGTATTAAAAGTAATGAAACACGAGATGAAATATTAGTACACGTTAGGTGATATTGATTTGCTACGACTCAATGTAAATTCACTAATATAATCGACATTCGTACGATTACATGCAATCGAAACGAGCCACCTACACGACACCACCCTCCTCCAAGAATCCCATTTTCTCTTCCTCACTATCACTACACACTCTGCTCATCTCTAAACTCCTACTAATCTTCAAAGCTTTCAAAGCCTCACCTTTCCAATCCGTACAACGCAACACAACATAAAGAATTGATATTGCACATGCAGCTTGAGCTGATAGCAACCCTAGCCATAGCCCCATGAAGCCAAAACCGAGCCAGAAGGCTAAGCCGACGGCTATAGGCGTGCCCACAAAGTAAAAAGACCCAAGATTGATGCGGGCCCCCACGGCAGGCCTTGCAATACCACGGAGGATGCCACAGCCGGTCGTCTGTGGACAGTTGCCAAGTTCACAAAGTCCAATGATGGGGAGAACTGAGGCGACAAGAGCTTTGAGTTCGTCGTCCTTGGTGAAGAGACCACCCCATTTGTCTCTAAAGATCACTGTCCATATCACATTGATGAGGCCAATAGCATATGCACAAGCTAATGCTACTATTGCTGCTAATTTCGCTTTGTTTGGTCTCCCTGCTCCTAGCTCATTTCCTACCTATATAATACCACAATAATCACTTTATCTTCAAATTTCAACAATCTTAAAGGATAATAATACCCCTAACAAGATGCAATTTTGCAAACATTGATCATAAAAACCATGAAATTCGGGTAACACTAGACAAATCAAAAAGGAAGTTTGTTGTAGTTAAATATCATAACAATGCAATCAATCAGAATGTGAATTTTGGTAACTATCTACACCCCCTATAAATAAATTTGTTCACTATGCAATCAATCACAATTGACACACAAGTATCAACAAGGTAAAGTATTAGTACTACGTATTATGTGAATCATACGACTAAAAACCATACTTACCCTTGCAGAAACACAACCCGCCAACGCCATCGGAACAGTGTACATAAGACTCGTAGTCTGAATCATAATCCCCGTAGCCGCAACCGTGAGTTTCGGATTAGGTAAATACCCTGCCAACACCGTTACAATCTCATACCACCACCACTCCAAGCATATTCCGACGCAACTCGGAACCGCCAGCTTCAGCAGCCGCCCAATCCCATCCCCCCCGCCGTCGGTCGCCTTCCACCGCCACTCCCACCGCCCATAAACACACACATAAACCATCACCAGCAGCATCATATGCAAATTCGTCAAAACAGACGCCACCGCCACCCCCGGCACGCCCCATCCCATAACCACCACAAGAAGATAGTTCAACGGAATGTGAAACGCCACCGCCGTTAAAGTGCACCAAAGCTGCGGTTGAGTCACCCCCTGTGACCGTAAATAAACCCGGAGCGGCTGCAACAAGGTGTTTGTTAAAAGGTCTGGGAGAGAATAAATGCAGTAAGTTGCAGCCGTTGATGTGATTTCTTGATCTTGGCCCATGAAAAGCATGATTGGTTCGAGATTGATCCAGAGGAGGGAGATGGGAATGGTTGCTATGAAGAGAATGAAGATCATACGGTGGAGAGAGAGGGAGAGGAGGGGCCAGTTTTTGCTGCCGTAGGCTTGGCTGCAAACCGGCTCCAGGCCCGAAGCCAAGCCGACTAGAACAGAGTAGCCGGTTATGTTTGTGAAGCCGATGGAGAGGGCGCCGCCGGCTAGCTCGAGGCTGCCGAGCCGGCCCAAGAATAGTACGGATACAACTGCTCGAATGTAGACTAAACAGTTCATTAAGGTTATGGGAAGCGCCATTGACCATAGCTCTTTCAATTCTTCTACGACCTTTGCAAGATTCACAAAATTACTTACATGAATAGGAGAGAAAGATATATATATAAAGAGAGAGATATAGAACCTGTGAGGAGGAAGTGAATTTGTGGAAGTTCAAATCTGTGACTTTTTCAGCCATTTCAGAGCTGTTCTTGTTTTTCTTCAATGGGGGGAGAAGAAAAGAGTTACACTCGAACTTATATTGTGAATGAATAACAAGAAATGAGATCAGTTACAGAAGTTGTTTCAAGTTATACCGAGTAACTTCTATTTTAGTAGTTGTAATAAACCTTTTTTTATACTTTCTCTGTTCCACAGAGATAGCTACATATTTCTTTTTTTAATGTCTCAAATTATAGTCACATTTTTTCTTTTACTTTAGTATTAAATGCATTATTGTCAATTTTACCCCTAATTAATAAGAGTAATTAATGCTTAGCAGATTTTGAAGTATGAGATTTCAAGAGCAAAATTGACATATTGGTTAAATTTGACTACATTTATTGATTTTTCTTAATATGTGTGTAAAGTCAAATGAAGGCATGAAGCTATCTTTGTGGGACGGAAGGAGTATAAATAAGGGATGAGATATATTTTTTCGATTCATTCTACTCCCTCCGTCCCATTATAAGTTTCTCACTTTCTTTTTTTATGGATGTCCTACTATAACTTTCTCATTCCATTTTTTGCATATTATTTTCTCTCTCCCAATCACATCACTTCTACTTTATCTATTATTTTATCGTACTTCATCTAATACTCATCTATTATTTTCTCTCTCACCATCACATCACTTATACTTTATCTATTATTTTATCATATTTCTTAATCAAAACACCCAAAAGAAAGGGGAAGTTTATAGTAGGACGGAGGGAGTATTAAATTTCTTACTCTCCACGTTTCAAGAAAAGCTCTCTATGAACTCCTGACACGAAGGTTAAGAAATACTAATAAGTAAATGTACTCCGTCTGTCCGTCCGCCTATAAGCTTTCCATTTTACCATTTTGGTCTGTCCGCCTATAAGCTTCTCATACATTTTTTGGTAAGTACTTTTTCTTACACTTCACTTTATATCTTACTTTTTCTCTCTATCTCTCTCCTCTCTCAATCACATCACTTGTACTATATCTATTATTTAATCACTTTTCTTAATCTTTGTGCCAAAAAGTAACGTAACACTTATAGGCTGACGGAGGGAGTATTAATGATTGAGAGAGAAAACAATATACTCCATAATAAAAATGTGAGAGGGAATAGTTAAAAAAAAAAAAGAATGGGTAGCTTTCATTGAAATCGGGGAGTATTATTACACTCCTCCGTCCACCTATAAATTTTCCATTTTACCCTTTTGGTATAAGTTTCTCATACATTTTTTTGGTAAGTACTTTTTTTTTATATCTTACTTTTTCTCTCTATCTCTCTCCTCTATCAATCATATCACATGTACTATATTTATTATTTAATCACTTTTTTTAATTTATGTGTCAAAAAGTAACGTGAAACTTATAGATGGAGGGAGTATAAGATTTCACTGGTATATATATACACTTAATCAACTTACCAGGTATTGGTTATAGGGTAATAATATCGAGAAGTTTTGGTAATGGCGGCGAGTGTGACAAGTGACATGGGGGTTGTATCGAGGGTCTGGAAGTGAAGCACAAAGAAAGGACGCATGAAAAAATGTGAAAAACTGAAAATGTTTTAATTTGAACAGAGGAACTGATGATGGTGATAGATACATATATGTGGAGAGAGAGTGTGTGGAGAGCGACAGGAGATTATGGCTCTACAGTCTACACATATCTGTCAATGCTTTGCAGTTACCATAAAAGGATTTAAAAATACTTATAAAATAAGGTTGATGCGATTGAATTTCAACAAACATACAAAAAAACAATGATTTTGAATCTATAGATAGAGATAAAATAAAAATCATGATGTTTTTTTTTTTTTTAACACCATTAAATGTTACTCTCTCCTTTCGGTGACACATATTTTTTATTTTTTTAAAAAAGTAAATAAAGTAAGAGTATTATAAAATTTATTGTGAATAAAGTTGATGATAACTTGAATAATTAAGTGATGATGGAAAATTGATGGTTTTCATAAGGTGTATGTGACTACATTTTGTGAACGAATAATATAAGACAAATGAAACTAATTTTCGTGAATTGAGGAATTATTTTAACATTTTTTACACTATTTTTTTTAATTATATCTTTTTTGGAAAATTCTCATATGCACAGTACTGTGCACAGATCATGTTTTGGTGCACACTATTTTTACCCTGACCCGCTTCTGACCCGCTTTCGACCCGCCCCAACCCACGCACAAAAAGTTCAAAATCGAAAAAATAAGAGGAAAAGGGAGAGATGAGAGTTCTAGGAAGGCACGGCGAAAAACGGTAAGATGAGAGACGGAGATGGCGGTGGCTGAAGGGTTTTTTATCGGCCGACAACGGCGCCACCCATCTCTCGGCGACATCCATTCCATACGGAAGACGAACGGTGAGGTCTGAGGCGTCTTTCATGGCCCATCGTGGCCTCCATCTTCATCGAGGTTTGCCCGATCTGTTACAGATCTGAGCCTTTACCGGCGGTAGCTTCCGATCGACGGCGCGTGAAGCCTCTGCCGCCGCTAAAACGGGAAGATGAGAGACGAAGATGATGGCTCAGCGTCAATGGCTTAAAAGCTTTCCCAAACAGGGCAGCCGGCTTTCTGGGCTTGACTTCTCCGGTGGTCGACGGTGAGAAGCCTAATTCTAAAACCAGCATCTATTGAAACTAGGAAGAAGAATTGAAATAGTGTATGAAGAGTGAGAAAAAGAGTGCGATTTTGAGAAATGGAGATTAAGGGAAAGGAATTTGTGTGAAGAAAAAGTTACTCAATCTCTCTGTCTCACACATACACTGTGTGCCATTGGAAACCCCACTTATTATGATTGATGACAAGAACGAGGAAAGTGGATTCAAAAAAAATAAAAAATTAAGTGATTTTTTTATTACTTGATAATTTATTACTTAAAAGTGGTAATATATATTTTATTGAATTGAAAAGTGTAACTTTTGTTATTAAAAAGTGGTAAACATTATTAATGTAAAGTGGTAATCTCTAATACTGAAAAGTGGTAACTATTATTATTGAAAAGTGGTGGATATTGAAAAGTGTAATTTTTATTATTGAAAAGTGGTAGATATTTTAACTTAAAAGTGTAATTTTTATTATTGAAAAGTGATAGATATTTGTTACTGAAAAGTGTAATTTTTATTATTGAAAAGTGGTAGATATTTTAACTGAAAAGTGTAATTTTTATTATTGAAATGTGGTAGATATTTTAACTGAAAAGTGTAATTTTTATTATTGAAATGTGGTAGATATTTTAACTGAAAAGTGGTAGATATTTTAACTGAAAAGTGTAATTTTTATTATTGAAAAGTGGTAGATATTTGTTACTGAAAAATGTAATTTTTATTATTGAAAAATGGTAGATATTTTAACTGAAAAGTGTAATTTTTATTATTGAAATGTGGTAGATATTTTAACTGAAAAGTGTAATTTTTATTATTGAACATGTGACCTAATAACTGTTTTGAGTTGTTGTAACCGCTAGACCAGCCGCTGCCTTATTGTTAGATTTTCTTTTTCTGAGTTCATAAGGGTTGTCTTGTGCATTAGTGTGCACGTGCACACTATGCACAGGAGACCAACTCATTTTTTTTAACTTTAGAAAATTTCTTCTAGTTTATAAAATTAAGGAATGTGATTAAGAGATTTCATTTATTAATTAAAAACAAACTTGTTAATACATACCAATTTTTAGATAAAAGAAAAAATGAAAACTTCATTTATCATAGAACCAGTAGAATACTAGTATGAGTTAATAATGTGGATAAGATAAAAATAAATAAATTAAGAGGATTATAGAATATTGTGGAATTTATTGTGAATAAAATTAAATAACATTTTAAGTAAGGGTTGGTCTGCTATGGACTCGAGTGCATGTTGTGCATAGGGGTGGGGAAAAATACCGAAATTTCGGTATACCGGGCTTACCGTATCGAAAAAATACCGAAATTATTGAAATTTTCGGTATACCGAAATTTTCGGTACGGTATGATGTCATACCGAAATTTTCGGTATGATAACGGTATGAAAAATGACCATACCGCGGTATTTCGGTATATACCGAAAATATCGATAATTTCGGTATGATCGATATATTGATATTTCGGTATATATCGAAATACCGAAATATTAATAAAATAATTATTTAATAATATAATTTAAAATTTTATATTAATAAATTAAATTTAAAAAAATTAATAATCTATCAATAATTCAATATACTTTTAACATACAGAATCAGATTCAGTTTCGCAAAATCCAATTATTCTTTCAAAATTTTAAAACCCTAGTCTTCTCTTTACCAAGTCGCCGCACGCCGTACTGCCGGAATCTAGTGCCGCCGCACACAGCACACCAGGTTCGCGTCGCTGCTGGTTCGACGCTGGTTCGCGTCGCCGCTGCCAGATTTGGATCGTCGCCGCCGGTTCGCAAGGTATTCCTCTGGTTTTTACTGTTTTGAGTTTTGACACAGAAAGCTTGAAAGTTTGACACAGAAAGTTTGAAGGTTTTTTTACTGTTTTTAAATGTTTTACACAGAAATTGATTTTTTATTCCTCTGGTTTTTTTAGCATTGTTGAAAGCTTGAAAGTTTGAAAGTTCTAACTTCTAAGAATCTAAGCATCATTTGAAAACTTTTTGTAAATGGAACCTTATAATAACAACAATGTTCGCAATAAATTATTTATGGTTGAATTGTGGTTGAAAGTTGAAACTAGTTTAGGTTACAAATTAAAGCAACGACATAATATGGTAAAGCATTAAAGTCGTAAAAGGGTAATTGTTGCTTTGCATTTTTGTTTTCCAAATTTTAAGGAATTATTGACTGGATTTTTAAACTTGATATCCAAAAATATGTTTGAAGAGTATGAACGCTCTGCAACATTAAGCTGCTTAATTTTGTAATGAAATTTCTTCATGGGTTAAAGTTAAAATGGTAGAGCGGGGCAATGGCTCCCATTTTAGGCCTATAGTTTTGGTTTTTATTTGCAACTAACTTAATTAAATAATGAAAAGGTGAGAGCCAAATTATATGGGATAAATAATGTCTTTGTAATAAAGATTTTCTGTGTGGGTATAAGGTTATCTATAGAATTGAAGAAGGGGTGGTTTTTGCAGATGTGGAAATAGGGTGGGGAGGGCAGTTTATGCTATCTTGTTCCTTTATACCATTTGAATCGGTTTGTGAAGAATAGTGGAAAATGACTGGTTGTTTATACACAGATCACAAAAATTATGTTTAAGCACCTAATTAAGTTTCATCTTTGGCAGGTCTTTTGAGATTATTGAAGTTGAACGGGAATTGTATTTTGTATTGTTGAAGTTGAAGGATAATTATATTGTTGAATTTGAACAAGGATTGCATTCTCTTTTAATTTGTGTTTGACATATTCAGCTATTCATGATTTTTATAATTAATTTAGGTATGAAACGGTATATCGATATTTCGATATGATTCGGTATACCATATTTCGGTATGATTCGGCGTATCGAAATATCGGTATGATTCGGCATACCGAAATTTCGGTATGCTTCGGTATGTACCGAATTTTCGGTATGGTACGATATACCGAATTTTCGGTACGACATTCGGTATGAGTGTTTTCATACCGAATTTTCGATATACCGAATTTTCGGTATACCGAAATTTTCGGTATGATAACGGTATCAATATTTTCGATATCGAAATTTTCGGTATGATAACGGTATGGCACGGTATGGTTCGGTATACCGTACCGAACCACCCCTACTTGTGCACCCTAGTCCATGTTGCACTTTTCAGTTTACTGACTTACACTTTTTGGTAAATGGTGTTGCACTTTTCAATTATTAAACTGTATAAGTAATATTTTTAGTCATAGTGACTTACACTTTTTAGTAATATTGTGTTGTACTTTTCAGTTTAATAACATACACTTTTCTTTAGACTATGGTGCACAACATGCACTGAAGTGCATACTACTATACTAGACTTTACCTTTAAGTAATAAGTGGAAATCAAAAGCATTTGATGGAATTTTCTAAATGAACCAATGAAAAACTTTTGTTGTTACAGAAGTAGTAAGTTATAGAATAGGGGAAATTAAATTAAATTATTTCTTTTTTGATTGTTCACATAAATGTTTTTTTTAAACATATATATATATATTACCACATTTAATTTATCATCTCTTTATTTTTTTTATTTTTTTATTTTTTTATTTTTTTATTTTTAACTTTATTCTCTATTTTATCTATGAATGAATAAATAGTACTTCGTATTTTTTTTAAACATGTTATGAAGATATAGTAAAATTGATTTGATTGGTTAGGGATTAAAATGTTAATCATATAAATGCGTGAGATTATACATGTCTATGAATGAGAAATTTATGTTTGGAACACCAGAATCAAAAAACAATATTTTATTCGTTAGGAGTATTTGTTTATTTTTTTAAAATATTTTAAAAAATATTATTTTGTTTAAATATAAAGTAAATAAATTAGAGAATGAATAAAACAAATGTGGTGGGGTATATTTTTTTTTTTAAAAATAGTCCCTTCCTTCCGTGATTATTTTTACATGTGAAGTGATACACAAAATAAGAAAAGTGAATTTAGTGGGGATTTTGAGGGTTAACTTTTGTGTAAGTGTGAAGAAAAAGTAATGACATTTGTGTAAAATTGAGGATAATGTGAGATGTGAGAGTGAAATTTATAAATAGTTTTCCATTTTAAGGGTGTGAAAGTTATTGTGGGACATCTCAAAAATGAAAGTGTGAAAGTAATTGTGGACGGAGTGTATATATATACACATTTTATGTGAACAATTAAAAAAAAAAAAAATTGATGCAACCAAAATATGTTGCCCTATAAGATGACGACACGTGGATGAACAATGAGGTATCTTTACCAAGTATTTGTACTCATTTTATAAAGTGATGAATACACCCTCGATTATATATTTTGTGAATAATTCAACGGGCCTCTTAGGAGCTCAATTGTAATAAGGGTAAGCCCATAAAGTAGCCCAACTTATTATCAGCCCAAGCCCAGGGTTAGGTGGACTGGGGCATGGTTAATCGAAAGAGGAGGCAAGTTCCGAGTTCTGTTGAAAGTTATGGCGTGGAAAGTGGAATTGATTCCGTGAGTATAGGGGCGACGGAGTGGAAGGGAAAAGATGGATCTTGGACTGAGTTCAAGACTGGGCAGTTGAGAGAAAAGGGGAAAAGACAACTTTTTCCCACAAGGTACTATTCTTAAGTCTTATTATTAAATATACTGAATACATGAACACACAAATAAGTGCACGAACACTTTTTTTTAGGGTAGACATATAGGAATATTTGAATACATTTCTCGCTCACCTATCTATACAGAGAAAATTCTACCAGAAGAGTCATTCTCCAAACTCAATCGTGAGAGAGTGGAAAGAATCATAGGCATACCAGCATCCATCGAGACTCCTCGATCTAAGAAAATAGCAAACCTGATCCAAAAGGAATAAATTGTCGTACACTACGACTCACGCTACAACCTCCCAAACCATAAGGGCACTGCCCCGAGGAAGACCAGTTCCATCAAGCACAATAGCGACCCACCATGGAGAAAAATACCCGTAAACGGGGAGAAAAACCTATAATACCAGGGGAAGAAAAACAACAGATCCCAGAAAGGGAATAAACTAAAGTAACATGCAACAACAAAAACAGAAAATAAATGCAGAAAACTAAAAGCATAATGAAAGCAGAAACTAAATAAAACGGGAGCAACGAATACTCCCCAAAACGGTCACCGTGGCTCCGTCAGGGAGGTATACCCGTTGATCCCAGCTAAATTCCTGAAAAAACTCCTACATCCACTTAAAAAGCTGAAGAAAGGGGCGGCGAGGTGGAGTTCCAGCGGCGGCGACGCGGTGGTCCGGCGATAGGTTTACCTTATTTCTAGAGGGATTCAACCGATCTACTTATTTTTCAATCTAACTACAAGGTTTGAGGGACCAAAAGGATGTAAGGGAAGGAAGAGTGATGGGTCGGCGGTGGCCTCAAGGCCCCGATCTTGACAGCATGAAAGCGATTTACATTAGAGATGGGAGGGTATAGCAGATGGCTATGGGAGGAGGGGAGTTTTTTCTGGTGACTGAGGGGGGATTTGAGTTTTTTAGAGAGATGATTTTTGTTGGTTTTGCATATAATCAACAAGCGCACAAACACTTGAGAGTGATACTTTATATTATTTCTGAGAAAGCTTCCCCTATTCGGGTAGTTCCACCTTAATTCTCCCGAGAGTATTATGTGACTTGAGCGTCGAAGATTTCACGTCGAAATTCCTTCTGACATGTTTTTGCAGGTCTTCGGAAGTTTTGGAAGGATTTATCCATATTAACATCACTCGAAAGTTATAATCCAACGCGACTCGAAAGTTATAATCCAACGCGAAGGATTGATAATTATTGATCGTCATTTTCTGACGCAACAAACACAATCTATATAAACTTTACTATATATCTATATCTCACATTAATAGTATAACAAACTATGACTCCCTAGTATTATCTACTTAAAAAAAATGTAAGAACAATTTTTTTTTCTACTGCTAATATAACAAACAAAAGAGTGTTGTGCAATTACAGCTTGGAAAACTCATTATAACAAACTAAAAAGTGTTGATATTACTAACTAAAAATATACGTACTATAGCACTTCAATATTTAATATTAGCACTGAGTGTTTAGTATCATAATTTGACCCGCCCTACGGCTATGTATATTGTGGAATTAAAATTTTTGGTTTCAATTTTTAGGATTCTACATCCAATTTTACTTCAAAATTTCAAAATCCATTTAAAAAACTACTACTACAACACTTAAAATTATTCTGTTTATGTAATGACAATAATATCATTCACTGTATATGACAAACAAGAAATAAGAGAATCTTTATCACTTTATTTGTGTTTTTCGCTGTATAGTGATAATCACTTCAAAAAAAAAAAAAAACTATGAAGGACAACCTTAAACAAATAATTGTGCCCTTTAAAAACATTCCAAAAGAAAAGAGTTGCAAACATCCCTGAGTTTCTAACCCAACTTGTTGTTTATGAGTTCTTGAACCGATCCGACTAAAGCTAAAAGAGAAATGAGCAAGCCGAACACCTTTAGAGCTTGAAGAAAAATCCATATAGGTGTCCACGATCTCACTTCGTTTTGTTTCAAGTACATTTGTATGGAAAAATATATCATCACTGACAAATAATTCAAAGTCCAAAGAACCCCTAACACTTCATTGAAGTAAGGGAATAATATAGCGAATTCAGTTATAAATGCTACATACAGTATATAGTTCTGAAGCATAGCCGAAAAAGGTTCAGACTGAAATGAGGCAACAGTGGAAGCTTTCCATAGTATTCTTAATTCACAAATTTACTATCAAAATATTTTTTCTTCAACTTTCTTTCGACTCCCGCAAACAATGGTTGACTGTACGTAAGATATCCTCCGATGAGATGAAGAATGACACAATCATTAGCAAGGTCAACAAGTCAGTAGGGCTCGTAGAATTCGAACCCCGTCAGTAGGTTTCCAGGTGTTTGACTTCCAAATGCAGCAAATCCAAAACATCCACAGCACATAAAGAAGCAACTGGTAATAAATATGGACTATACCTTTTTTTTGAGGGGTAATATGGACTATACCTATAGTTGTAGCTTTCTTCATTTTTCTGTTTTCATAAGGTTTCTTAAAAGTATCCTGAATGTTCAAAATAATTATATTGTAGGTATATGAAAATGCAATGTCTCCAATCGCTTGAAACGAGAGCCATAATTTTTTAGGTGTACTAACATTGCCTACTACACGGAAGCTGCCTTTGATCTCTTTATTTCCTATTGATTTTGCCATGCCAAGACCCAATCCAATGGAAGCATAGGCAAAGGATATCAAAGCAACAATTATTGAGAGAAATCTCGTAAGTTTGAAATTTGAGCAATCTCAATAGCTCCATATACAAGCATGTGGTACATTAGGTGTCCATATTAACATGAAGCATCGCGTCCATACATGTGTTAACAATTGGATTGCATAATTGTCCTTATAATGTGTTCAATTGTTATTGTAAAAGTAATACCGAATACTGTGTTCAACTGTTAATTGTAAAAGCAATACCAAATTATAAATCTATTATCACAAATTCTCAATTCTCAATATAATCAACTATTTTCTTACATTTTAATATATTTAAATCATAATTCACATAATTCAACCATATTCAACAGTAATATAATAATACAATATAATTCACTTGCATTAATTTGATATACAATTAAATCCTACATCACTCAAAATTTAAAAAAAAAATTAAAAAAATTACTCCCTCCATCCTAAGATTACTTTCATAGGTATATGGGCACGCATGGAGTTTTGAGGGGTAATTTTATAAACTTTATGTATAAAGTAAAAAAATGAGTTGACTTTTGTATATGTGCGGAGAAAAAGTAATGATCTAAAAAAAAGTGTGAAAGTAATTGTGGAATTATCAAGATTTTAAAATTTTATTTTAAAAAACTACTTTACCATATCTTAACTCTTTTTCATTTTATTTTTCCTTTTAAATTTAACCCCTTCCCATATTTCTCACGTCACTCGTATTTCATCCTCGTATATGAAAAAAAAAAATACTCCAAAAAATATCTAAATATGGGGGGAAAGTAGTAGTAATATGCTTTGTAAAATATTCCCTCCAATTCGAAATCCCTAGGCCCCAAATTACATTACTGTCTATAATATAATCCTCTCATGGTTGACCCTTCATATACACAAAAACGGATGAAGAAAAACCAATCAAACTATACGTATAGTACAAAGTATATGTACATGGAGATTTTCCCCAAATTTGCAGGCATATTATTTCAAAGTCTTCTTCCAGCTCATTGCGTATCATTCCGTTAATTTTTAAGTTTGCGAGTAAAGGGCGGCAGCAGCAGCAGCAGATGAGCATTAGATTGCAGGCGCCTATTGACAGAGTATTATCGCCAGATTTCAATTGGGTCGGGTCATGGTTAAAGCTAATCTAATCGGGTTTGGATTGGCTGTGGGCTCGAGCGCGTTTATTGGATCCAGCTTCATCATCAAGAAGAAGGGTTTACAGAGAGCCGGGGCATCTGGTTCTCGTGCTAGTAAGTTTTGATTTGTGTTTCTGTATTTCAGTTTCGTTTTGTTTGTTTCTACATAAAATCTGAAATTTGAAATTACTAAGTAATGGTATTTGGAGCTCTCAAGTGGTTCTGAGCTAGTTGTAGTTACTTGTCAGCTGTGGAATTATGAGATTTGGAACATAATGTGGAAAATATGAATGGAAAAAAAGAAAATAATCCATCTTAAGTTTCATTCATTGGTATCTGATTAGAATAAATCAGGCAAAAGTTAAGGTTTACAAAATGTCACAAACAGTTGTAGGTTGTTGTGTTTTTATGGACTCGGCAAACGTTAATGTCTCCTCAGTGTTATTTATGTATTAACAGTTAGTTAAGTGTAAACTAGTAGCTACTTAACTACCATTTCAATATATTTGTTAGAAATAGACACATTTTTAATGGATTAATGGGACGGAGAACAGTTTTATCCAACGTGTTCACTCGGTGCAACTTTTACATATTAATGGCTGAAGCCATTACTTGAAATAATTTTTGATGATTTCCAATTCTTTACTGAAGGTTCTGGAGGATATGGATACTTGCTCGAACCACTTTGGTGGATTGGAATGTTTACTAGTGAGTTTTGTTTTTTCTCAAATTAACAAAATAAGTTTGTTTCTTCTATAATTCTATAATTGGGATCAAAATTGAGTTTTGATTTTTTTTTTCAGTGATTAGTGGGGAGTTTGCCAATTTTGTTGCTTATATGTATGCTCCTGCTGTACTTGTAACACCACTTGGAGCATTAAGTATAATTGTCAGGTAAGATAAACTTATCCTCTTCAACTAATTGGCTATAGCCTATAGGACCCTGGGAATCGAGAAGCTCGAGGAATCGGGTAGTCTCCAACATAGCAACAGTCGTGTACACTCTATCAACAATAACCAACAACTATTTTTTAAATTTGCAGCGCTGTTTTAGCTCATTTGTTACTCGAAGAAAAGTTGAAGAAGTTAGGAATGTTGGGATGTGTTTTGTGTGTAGTGGGTTCTACAGTCATTGTGCTTCATGCACCTGGTGAACATAGTATCAATTCAGTTGAAGAAATTTGGGAATTAGCGACACAGTCAGGTGAAAACACTTGTACTGTATACCTGTTGTATTGATTCTTGTCCTTTTCTTTAGTAATTGAAAAAAAAAAAGAGTTTCTGTTTCTGAATACATTTCATCTTCTCTTGGTCCAGCTTTTCTTTTGTACGCAGCTTCAGCAATAGCAGTTGTATTGTTACTTGTTCTGTATTGCGAGCCTCGATATGGGCAGACAAACATCATGGTTTATATTGGGGTCTGTTCTATAATTGGATCCTTAACGGTGAGTATTTTTCCTTTCTTTTGGCTTTTTGATGTAAATATAACACATCTAAGCAGATCCTGTTTCTGGAAAGGTTGTTAATTTATAGTAATAAAACTCATAAACATCTCTGGCATATTTACATTCTGAAGCATCACTAATGTATTGAGTAGCTCATTGAGTCATCTAGTGGTGGTGCCCTATAATCATGCTCCTCTATATTTTAACTTACTTTCTGCCTTTCAGCCCATAGCTCTGATTGAGTCTTGTAAATCAGCTGGAATAACCGGATAAATCCTAAACTATTTTTATGTGCTTGTTATGGAAATGACTTGTAGGAAAATGACTGCCGTTAGTCTGTTATTTCAGACTTGTTTATCTGTCACTCAATTACAATTGCTGCTTCTTTGTAGGTTATGAGCATTAAAGCAATAGGCATTGCTATAAAACTCACACTGGAGGGCTATAGCCAGGTCTCCCACTTCAAGTCATGGGTATTTTCCATGGTTGCAGTCACATGCATAATCACTCAATTGAACTACTTAAACAAGGTTTGTTTGGGGCTTCTTTTGCTAGATATCATTATTTGTTAGTATCATCTATATAAAAAAGTGAAGTGATTGGTTTTGTTGGTAGAATTTATGAGCATGGCAATTTATACACGTAATATGAGAAAAAAATTCTTGCATTTAATCAGTTAAATGAAAAAATAAATATACTTTGGTTCAGCAATACTATAGCAGTAGAGTGCTAGGAATCGGATGATGTAATTCATTAGTCTTATTATTATTGTTTCGTTCTTGTTTTCTCCTCGAGTGTTTCCCTCTACTCCATCAATTTATTTCACAGAATTGAATATGCAAACAAGGATATAATATTGTTTGTTTTGAGGTGGAATGTTATATAAATCCAAAAAGAAGTTCTTTGTTCCTACGCAAACTCTCTCTCTTAAATGAAGAAGTGAGTGAGTTTACATAAGTTAGGCAGTGATACAAGGGCTAGAATGTAAATTTGATTGAGATTTCTGTTCATATTTATATTTTCCCCCCAATTAACTGAAGAAGTAAGACTGTAAGAGAAGAAAATTCGCAAGGCTTGGTTGAGTAGTATTACAAGACAATGATCTGTGAATTTTATCTATTATGGTACCTATAAACATGCTCATATAAAGATTCAAATGTCTAGGGAACAGAAGATCCATTTTCCTTACAATTTGCTAATTTGTATTTTATCGCTGCTTAACTATGAATTAGGCATAAATTTTATGGATAATAGTCACTCTTTTCCAGGCTTTGGACACATTCAACACTGCTGTAGTATCTCCAATTTATTATGCCATGTTCACAACACTCACAATTTTGGCCAGCGCCATAATGTTCAAGGTAATCATATTTTGTCTCATGGCCATTCTACATTTTTAAAAATAAATAAAACTCTATCTACTTTCTGCTACTCCAGGATTGGTCTGGTCAGAGTGCTAGTAGCATCGTTTCGGTTCTATGTGGTTTTGTTACTGTGCTTTCTGGTACAATGGTTTTGCACAGTACAAGAGATCCGGAAAAACCGCCTTCTACAGGTAATAATTTACTTTGTCTGTTAATTCATCAAAAATAAATAATATATTCTGAAAACGTATAAGATTTTTGCTAAAATCTACTGTATATTTTTATTTAAAGAGTTTTTTCTTATTAAATATTTATATATTTATCGTCAGTGTAAAAATCATAAATTAAATGTCAAACTATGGCTTTTATATTTTACAAGGCTAGCACACAAGCCTACTAATAAACTTGTCCACATTGCTAACAAGCCGGATATTGTCAAACTGGAACTTGGTTAATTTAACTTAATAAGTGTCATTACACAAGTATAAACAAACTTTTATTGGATAGAGCTCTGAATTGTTCATTGTTCAACTCGATTACAACCCTAGTTGCAACAACTGGCACATACTAATTGCCATGATTTTCATGACAAGCCAAAGGCATTTGCCCCCAAGTTTGTGCTCCGATTTTTATCCTGCTCTTTGTGTTTAGTTTGGTTATATTCATAATAGTAAGTAATTAATCAAGATTTGTTATCAAGATAGTAATATATTTGTCCTGTGTCAAAGCATCCAGTAAATATATTTGACTAATCGAACTTTGGACCTCGTGCAGATTATTCAGTAATTACTCCTCAAATATCATGGGTTGTACATGCAAATGGTGAAATATGGAAACAGAGAGACAGCGACGACCCGCAGCATGAATATGTTGCAATTATCCAACAAGACCATTTCAAGTAATGGATATCTTGGATGATCAAGGTTAATATTTTCAAATATTTTTCATATTGATTGATATTTTTAGTTCTTTGGTCAATATTCAGTGTTATTATTTCTCATTTTTCGGGTTTGAGAGACATAAGCTAGTGTATAGTACCTTAACTCATTCTTTGATCATGTATCATTAGACAAGAATGGTCCATATTTGTTGTAGAGAGTTTGAAAAGGTTAGATCCTTCACTTTAATTAAGAAATCTATATTCCTTAGAAAAATCGAGATAGAGAATAGCTTGAGCAAGTCTTGCAAACCTAAGGTTCGTGTTGGGACTCTTGATGATGATTTCTGACAATTTATTTGGTCAAGAATGGGGATCAACGTCTTGATCGATTACTCGTGATATTTTTGGATGAGAGATCTGTCAAGAATGTTTGATCGTTCATTCTTTTCGACTGAAAGTGGTTAGTATTTATCTTGGTTTGCTTTTGCATTGTGTGTGCAATGTGTTTCTGAGGGACAATTGTATGAATTCCTTGAGTTAACATATTTGCTTACTTTAATTTATGTTTCATTAATACTAGAAATCGTCGCCGTGTGCGAGCGATGCAAAGCAAAGTTGAAATTGAGTTCCATTCAAGTGTATCTATACCGGAGTAGTATTGGGTACCCTCAATTGCATGGGGTGTAATTGTATTTCAATTTTAATTTTTGATCCATATTTTAATGTGGTTCGAATAATAATAGGTTGGTCAAATTAAAACATTTGTGGTCCATCTTATTTGTGCCTTCTATCCATTTCTTTCGACCCACCCATTACTCTCAATTTTTTTTTTTTAATTACTTAAAAAAACTATATTACCTTTTTATTATATCACAATGAAGTGGGTCTAATCACTTGGTCAACAATTATTTAGTTGTACTCCCTCCGTCTCTCGGAGTAAATTTCCCATTTCTTTTTTGTGTTTAGATTAAGAAATATAATAAAATAATAGATGTAGTATAAATGATGTGACGGTGAGAGATAAAATAATAAATTAGTATGAGATGAAGTATAATAAAATAATAGATAAAGTGTAAGTGATGTGATTGAGAGAGATAAAATAATTTGCCAAAAATGGAATGAAAAACTTATTGTGGGACATTTAAAAAAGAAAAGTGGGAAACTTAAAGTGGGACGGAGGGAGTATATTTTTTCCTTTATTAATACATGGAAGATTGACCTATGCATTGTGCACACTATGCATTAACTCTATTAAAGAATGATGAAATTGGGTATACTAATGTAATTTGGATTGATGCACATTAATGCAAGATTATAAGTCAAATGTGACACAAATTTAATAATAGGCCTATTGTTAAAAAGTCAAATGGAAGATCTCTCCAAATCATTTCTTTATGAAGCATTCAAATTCAAAAGTCTACCCTTTTTTAGTTAAAAAGTAACTTTGATTTTTTTTTTAAAAAAATTACTCAATTAAAGTTGCGTGGGTGAGTCCAAAGTGTTAAATTAAAAAATAAAATGGTATCGTGAGTATATTAATTTTGTGAATTATTTTTATAGTGAGAGTGTGCAAGTAAAATAGAGGTCGGAGCGTGGGGAGTATTAAATTATTTTTTTTATTGGATTTTTTTTTGATACTGTTTTGGTAATTGGGTTAAAAAAAATACAAGCAACTTCCCATGTACATTGCCTTTTTTAATTTTTTAAAAATATTCTCGGTAGAAAATACTTTTTATTGATGTTAAAAATTCTTTATTATGCATCAAGTATGAGTTGTCAATACAAGATTTTTCAAGAGACATAACAAATTATAAAACTGAAAAAAAAAAATTCTCCTCCTTCCACTACATAGTCACACACCCGTGGGGATTTTCATGACTGAAGTAGTTACCAATTACCAAAGGGATGCGGCGGATAGTTGGACGAATGCGGCGGTACCGCAGCCCCATAGTGGTGAAAGTCAGGGGGCGGTAGGCTGAGACGAGGCGGCGGTCCAGGAAAATAACGGCCATAATCCGGCGGAGGTAACCCTAGACGCGGCGGCGGTCCTGGAAGAAAATGGTGATAATTCGGCGGAGGTAAGCCAGGCCGCGGTGGTGGAAGAGAATGGTGATAGTTGGGCGGAGGTAAACCAGGGCGCGGCGGTGGTGCGTGATGATAATCATAACCTGGCATGGGAGTATGATTATACTCAAAATGTTGATCTGGATATTGATCCCCAAAATTAACTCTCCAGTGTCTTACATTGGAGAATTCCATAGGTAGGGAGGGTAGTGTTGTGAATGTGAATTTACTTATTAGGTTTATACTTACTTTATATGCATAAGAATTGGGTTTGAATTGGGGAATGAAATCATAACACGATTTGCCACCCAAATTGGATTTATTTATGGAAACATTCTTCAATCAAAATTTCTAATGCATTAATGGAGAATGATTCTTCATATTTTGTCCAACATTCCAAATTTTTATTCACTCCACCAAAAACCTGTGCCTTGCCTTCTATTTTATCTACCAAATGGACAGAAGGAGTGTATTTATAATATATTATATATTTAAATTATTTTAAAAAATTTAAATTAAATTTAAATAAAAAATTCAAAAAACTATAATTTTCTATATATTTTAATATCGATGAATTCAATTTAACAATTATTAATTTATTAGTATAGTTTAATAATAAAATAATTCATGAAATAATTTTTTTTTTCTTTAAAATTATTAATGTTTAACATAGCAGATATTAAAATTATATTTAACACTAGTGTAGATCCACATGTATATATTTTGTATTCTGTTAAAAATCATGTAATCCTACGTTAGCAAAAATAATGAGATTTACAAATAATTACTACACATGTCAATTTTTTTAAATAAAAATCGGGATTTGGAGAATATTTGTTTCATAAGTACATCATGAATATTTATATGAGTGAGTCTTGTGTAGACTCGAGTTGACCAATCAGTTTTTTTATCAACTTTTTTTTTATAGTAGCACTTTTCAATTATAATGACTTGCTTTTTTTCAATAATATTTTTAGTTATATTGATATACATTTTTTTGTAATGTTACATTATATTGCACATTTATATGGTGTTAGAGAAGGTGCCACAATGGGGAAGGGGGACCAGCTCCCACCAATTTATATAATAAATATTTTATAATAATTATATATATATATATATATATATATATTATGTAGTACTCCGTAATAGTTATTCTCATCATATATATATATATATAAATATTAATTTTATTTTGAGACATACATATTAAGTATAGACGAATAAAAAATAAAGGGATTATATTTTTTTTAGTCCATTAAGTTACCACATTTTTTAATTTAGTCCACCAAGTTACCACTTTTTGAATTTAGTTCATTAAGTTTCTATTTATTTTGATTTTGGTCCAGTTACCTGCTATAGCAGGTTTAGCAGGTCATTTTTTAAAACATACCACACACCCCACAAAATGTTATACACACCCCCAAATGTTAAACACACCACACTAAAATCTAAAAATTATTTTTTTATTACTATACACACTGCAATTTTTTCCTATTTAATAAATTTCTAAAAATAATTAAATTAAAAAGAGTAAGAATTCAAATTAATATAAAAAATATAAATAAAACCTATAAAAAAATTGTCAAAATTTTAAAAAATTAAATAAAGCTAAAAAAAAAATTAATTTAATTAGTTTTGAAGATTTAGTTGATTTTTTACTATTTTTTAAGATTTTTAATAAATGAAAACTATATGAACAACAAACTATATTCATGATAATCCTAGAAAAAAATAAAGTCTGAAAATTCATATCTAATTAAACAAATTTGTTCAAAAATTATGATTAATTGCAAAAATTGGGAAGAATAGTGAAAAGTTGCAGATGAGAAATTGCAGAGAAGAAGTTGATACAGAAAAAAAAAAAAAATTAGACAAAAATAATAACATGACAAAAATCATGGAATTAATCAATTTTTGGATCTAGTTTGGTAGGGTAGATTAGCCCAAATAGATGAGTAATCGACCTGGAATAGATATCTAGTTAGGCCTAAAATAATTTTTTACCCAACAACCCATCAAATTTTTTTTTTTTTTTACTCAATAAGTAAAAAAAATAATCGAAAGACACAACATTTGCAATTTAATTTAGCCGGTTGAGATATACGTACTTCATGATTTATTTATAGGTTTTATTTATATTTTTCATATTAATTTGAATTCTTACTTTTTTAATTAAATTATTTTTGACAATTTATTAAATATATTTATAATTTTATTTAACTTTATTTGATTTTTGAATTTTTGTGTTTAATATTTGGAGTGTACATGATATTTATGGGGTGTTAATAGGTTCATGTAATATAAAAGAAATATTTAAAAGAAAAATAAAATAAAAAAATTTAAAACTCCATTGCTTTATTAATGTTCTAACTTTTATAAAAAAACATCGAAAATAAAATTTAAAAATAGTAGAAAATCAACTAAATCTTTAAAATTAATTAATTTTTTTAGCTTTGATTAATTTTTTAAGATTTAGGCGATTTTTTATAGGTTTTATTTATATTTATATATTAATTTGAATTCTTATTTTTTTAATTTAATTATTTTGGCAATTTATTAAATAGGATAAAATTGGGGTGTGTATAGTAATAAAAAATAATTTTTAAATTTTAGTGTGGTGTGTTTAATATTTGAGGTGTGTATAACATTTTATGGGGTGTGTTTAAAAAAATGACTTGTTAAACCTGCTATAGCAGGTAACTGAACCAAAATCAAAATAAATTGAAACTTAATGTACTAAATTCAAAAAGTGATAATCTGATGGACTAAATTCAAAATCGTGGTAACTTAATGGACTAAAAAAAATATAATCCCAAAAATAAATTCTTCCATATAAAGTTTGGAAGAAATAAATATATATACATATATATTTTTTATGTGTTTTTTACTTAAATTTATTTCTTAATACTCAAAAAATAAATTATTTTTTCAATAGAGTTAATAATATAGATTGATGGTGTATTTGAGTTTGAGATTATTGTCTAAATTTTTGCTAAGAATCGCAAAGATGTCCTTAAAATTGAACAATATTATTGATATATTTTTTTAAATTTTAGTTTAGTGTTTTATGTTTTAAATTTTTTATTCATTTATATTTAAAAGTATTTTATGGTATGAATTATAGAATATTGGAACACATTAATGTATTAATTAAAAGACATTTACTACGGAAAAAGAAAATATTTTTTAAATTTAATATTTTAGCAATTTTTAAATTGTTTCGCTTAATTTTGAATCTATCAAAACTTCAAAACAAAATGAAGGTCAACTTGTTCAATTTAATTTAATGAAATATATTAACAATTTTATCATGTAAAATTTCGATGAGTATAATAAATATCATGTACATATTATTTTATCTTTAAAATAATGTTAATCGGGCCCCTACCGAGATTTTTTGGCCCCGTCACTGTATGGTGTTGCACTTTTCAATTGTAGTGTCTTATACTTTATTCTTTACAATAATATTTTCATTTATAGCGACTTACATTTTTCAATAATATTGTGTTGCACTTTTCAGTTATCATAACTTACACTTTTCATTAAATATTGTATTTAACTTTTCAGTTATATTGATTTGCACTTATTAGTTTTAATGACTTACATTTTTCATTAATACTGTGTTGCACTTTTCAATTATAGTAATTTACACTTTTTAATAAAATATTGTGTTACACTTTTTTAGTTATAATGATTAATGACTTACATTTTTCATTAATACTAAGTTGCACTTTTCAATTATAATTACTTACACGTTTCAGGAAAAAAAAATTGACTAATCAACTCGAGTTCTTATATGAACTCGAGTCTATTTGAGACTTTGTCCATGAAAATAATATTTACTTGCATAAATGATACACCTGGAATGACATACAATTTAAGAAATGCGTAAGAAAAAGTGTAATGAGTGGTGTTTTGAGAAGTAGTTTTGTAAAGTTTTATGAATAAAGTAAAATAAAAAATAGATTGAGTGTGGAAAAGTAATGACATATGGGTAAATAAGAGTATATTTTTAGGGTGAGGGTCATGAAGAGAAGATATTTCTTTTTATGGAGTGTGTAAATTGATATGAGACATCCATTTTTAGAAAATGTGCAAATTCCTTTGTACGGAGGGAATAATTTTTAACAATAAATATTACATTAATTTAGAAACAAATATGATTTTTTTTTTCAATACGATTGGTTCATTTGAATGGCTTTTTTGAAGTTGTAAAAGTGCACATGTTAGAGATAAATTATTTTTAAAAACGAAAATCAAGATAAACATAATTTATTTGTTCATTTAAATTTAAGATTAAAGCAATAAAAACAAATCATACGTGTGCAATCTAAATAACACACATAAAAAATGCAATCTCTTGTAAATTTTAATAAACAATTAGATAAAATTAACGATCTACTAAATTGTTTCTAACTTCTAACTTTTTTAGATATATTGGTTTACAAATTTATTTAAAAATCTCCTTACATTAACTTCTTTAAAAATATAATTTATATAATAAATGTTACATTTAATTATTTTATAACTTACACTGTCTTTCAATTACTATTCCAAGATTTGCGAGAAATTACTAATTTGGTTTAAAATAGTTAATATGCCTTAATTAAGCATAATTTAATTGCATAGTTTAAATTAATAATATAATAAATTTATAACGCTAATTAAAAAGTAAAAAAATACGTGTATATTTTTTTTGATTACAAGTTAAATACCCATCCCTTTTTCCTCTACATGACTCGAACCCAGGTAGTGGTGCTCTAACCAATTGAGCTAAATTATGTATCAATCATTCAATTACTTTAAACACATCCACAACTAATTTAAGCACATGTCAAATATTCATATAATTACCTTAAAATTAGATAATCAAATTTCAAATATTCATATAGTTATCTTTTATTAAAAATAGTGATGCAGTTTTTAATTAGGGTGACTTACCCTCTTAAAAAAAAAATCAAAGTCAACTCAAATGCACTCGAGAGTATATACGTGTAAACAATAGTGGAATATTTTACTGATTATTTAAAACATTTCATATATATAAAAAAAAAAATCTAAGAATAGGATAAAAATAATATTCAACGTCCATTTAGTATAAATAGGAGAAATAGTGTGGGAAAAAACTAAAAAGTTGTAAATAAATATTAATCTCTCAAATTATTATAGTTTTATAAATTTATTATTTATAATGAATTTATTGTATAATTAATTTAATAATTTCAAGATTATTAATTAAATGCATAAAATAAATTTATTTTGGGATTAAAGTTAGATGATGTTTGTGATAAAAAGAAAGAAGAGAGAGCCAAGATTAAGTTGGAGGATGTTTGTGAATTGTGATGAAAGAAAGAAAGAAAGAAAGAAAAGAGTGTAATTTACATATAAATAAATTGTAGTATGTACATAATGCCACTTCCAATGTAAAAATATTTTGATAACTTTAATTGATATATATAAATCACAATAACGCAACAATGTTTTTTGATTACAAATGAACAAATAACCTTCATCTTTATATTTACTCGAGATGAGATACATACAAAAATTATGCAAAATATGAACTATAGTGGAACTATATACAACATTCATTTATACACAATGACTTCAAAATGAAATAGAACTAATAGAAGAAGCCAAGCCAAGCAAAGATGGAGACTTTTAAATAATTGGTTCACGTTTTCCTTGCTTTTGAGACGTATGATACGAGTCGTCGTCGTCCTGGTTGCCTCGTTTTTGGGACTTTTTGAAAATCGAGCATCTTTGGGAACACCAATTATCCGGGACACTCAAGAAGTGGGTGTTTATGAACTTCCTAAATCGCTTTTTGTACTCTCTGGGAGAGATGATAGTCGGCAACTGGTTCTTAGGAACAACGAGTGAAGATTTTACCCAATTCTCGAGCTGCTTGTCCCACGTGTACTGTCTCAGGTAGTCTATGATACCGCATGCCAGTTCGTGGCGTAGCGTATCCACTCCCACGAGTAGAGAATAGTCCATCACATTGATTGACTGAAAACAAACCAAACACGAAATACTTAATCTCAAAACACATTGTCTTGTAGATGATACACGTAGTAGTGAACTACACTCTAACTCGATAATACTATTTAGCATTACAAAGTATCACAGTTTGGTGATATTGAGAAGAAACCCTCATAAAATCAAGCATTTTTTAAAAAACGTGATATTTTACTAAACAATATTACTCTAAATGAGAGAGTTCAAGTTCACCAGAGACCTGCTTAACCAAACCACAAAGTTCGTTTGGTAATTTGGATAAA
Source organism: Galeopsis tetrahit (assembly GCA_963675135.1). Taxonomy (NCBI): domain Eukaryota; kingdom Viridiplantae; phylum Streptophyta; class Magnoliopsida; order Lamiales; family Lamiaceae; genus Galeopsis; species Galeopsis tetrahit. The sequence goes on from OY776133.1 coordinate 12,745,898, forward strand.
ACTCACATTGAGGAAATTGGTGTCATTATAGACGGCGCGTTGAAGATTTCGCTTTGATCTACGACCAACGTAAAGAGGCGAAACATTCATATCATTGACGAAATTCTGATCCAAAAGGACTTCTCCCGAATCATTCGCAGCACTAGTAAATCGAGCATGGAGAGCTCCTTTGAGATCATACTGTCTAGCTATATTCCGACCAAACGAAAGATTCTCCATCACAACGAGATCATGTCTCGTTTCCTTCCCATTTCTCCCTCGTATGATAACCTATAAGTCCATCAACAACAAACAAAGAAAGGTCAAATGAGACAAAAAAACAATGCCAACATGAATGAAGAGAGACAGACCTGGTAGATGCCAAGAATTTTAGCAAGACATGTCTGATTTCCAAGCTCATAGCACTGATTCATGTACTCAAAGTAGTTCGTTGCAAACTTCATAAACGAATCAAACTCCGTCCTCTTAATCTCCTTGATAATATAACGATCATCTAACGTTTTAGCAAAGAATGATCCACTCTTCCCACCTTTCGCATCCCAGTTTTTACAACGGGATAGAGACGCAATATAATTGACTTCAGAAGGACAACACCTATCGCGCAGCTGACGAAACTGGCTCGCATGCAAACATAAAACAGAGTATTTACGCTTTGCTGGAAATTTCCTCAGACCCATAGAAACTTCCGGGTGGCTATCACTATAAGAAACCGACGAGTCTATCAAATCTAAACCATCAAAACTCGAGTTTGAATCATCCAAAGTGGTAAATGTAGAATGTGAGCTGTCTAAATCAGACGAACCGAATGAGGACCAATGAGAAGTGGTTAAAGAAAATACGCGTATCAGGCTCTGGGAGCTATCTAAGCCTCTTTCTTTCAGAGCATCCTCAGCTAGATCTTCATTTGCAACCAATACATCCTTTAATAAAGTCAGAGCACAAGCTATTATGCTCGATAATTCCTCTTCATAATCAGAAACTATATAGTCGTTAGCACCGATTGGAATGTGCATTCTTGAGCCCTCGTCGTTGATCAACTTCTGGGGCGTGGATTCTGCAGTATAGCTATTGAAAGATTCAATTTTTGGCAAGTAACCTCTCTGGAGATCCTCCATGTATTCACGATGGATGTCGCGAAATGGGGCCCAGATCCAACCTTTATGATCTTCTGGACTCACTCCCACCAAAAATTTATCACTTTCTAATCCATTATCCAAGATATGAATATCTTTGGCTTCAACAAATCCTGAGTCATTAAAATCAGTATCCATCACCTTAAGATCAGACGAGAGTAATGCATGTAGTCTTCGATCCCATATACACGATTCGAGAAGAAGTTCCAACCGGATTTTGTTCAAGCTTAGAAGTCCACATGCAGCAGCATCTTCACTTTCATCCTCTACGGCATTTTGAATGTCGACCTGATATTAATCCAAATTTCGAGAAAAAATAAGAAAGCCATCCAAACTTGTATATACAATAATAGAATGCAAAATAAAAAATCATAAACTGTCTTAACCTCAAACTGAGATTTTTCCTGTTTCAACATGAGCATAATATCCGAAAATTCTTTGCTTGAACCCTGAATGTTGAGAGTTATTCCCACATATCGAGTTTCTATTTCCTTCAAAGACTTCTCAATATCATGAAACATTGAAATCCCTTGCAGATACACCTTAAAGAGAGGAGGAAACCAACGATTACAGCGAAAATATCAAGGGGAAATGCATTTAAAGTCAATAAATTTATGCACGTACTTCATCAAAATCCTTCTTAAGAAACTCTCGTTTGATGGAGATGTTGAACACCATCTTGTCGGGTGGCAGAGACACTGAATATGTGACGATAGGCGAATACTTGAACATTGCAACCATGGGGCCTAATCTGAATTATAGTAAGATAACAAGAATGTTATTCGACGAATATGGCAAAACCACCAAACGACATTAGACGTACCCAAAGAAATAGATGAAATCCTTATGGAAAGAGTGTCCACAGCTGGATGGGGTATTGAATGAAGAGTGGTTTGAAAACCCGAGTTCCAAAAACTTGCCAAATGACAAACCACGAGCAGCAGTTGATATCAATACTCGTTTTGTAGATTTTGAGGTTCCATCTTTACACTGACCACAACGACTCCACATCCAAAGCTTGCCTTCGGTTTCACCAGGCAAACTTTTTCTTGCAGGAAGATGCCTTACTTGGATAGTGAGTTGCTTGTCTTGATGAGCATAGTAGAAATAGTGCACCTCAGGGGTTTCTCCACAAGACTTGCACAGAAGTTTCTGTCGAGCAAGATTTTCTGTAAGGTCTAAAGTATGAAGGAAAACAAAGGAATTTTTCAAAGTGAAATTACAAAAAAATTGAAGCTCAAAACTTGAAACTCGAATATGTTGAACTCGAGATCGACTTGATAATTTACATAATATAGTAATACTATGTAAGCTCGTGAGTCTGTCGAGCCAAGTATTAAAGCTTGATAACTTTTCGAGCCTTTTCTGAGTCAAGCACGAATAGCTCAAGAGCTAGCTCGACTCACTTACACCCCTGTAGTGTCGTAAAAAGGCCCGAAAGAATGGACATGAGCAATATTTGGAGTATATAAAAAGACAACGATTTATAGTAGGTTATTAGATAGTATAACTTCAATTATCTAAAAGCATTACACAATCAAAAAACTTTACTCTTGAGCAAACATGAAGTGAAATATAGGCAACACAAAGGCTTGGAATGTAAAATATTTATATATATATCAACATTCACACAATTAAGAAGACGAGGGTTCACCTGATTGAGAAGGTTATCATGTAAGAACTTTCCAAGAGGAACATCAAAACTCCGGTAGAACTTAATATGAGAAAAATGACTCTGCTCACAAATGGTCTTTCTTGAAGCGTTGCGTCTCGACATCAAAACTAAAATACTCTCGGAATCAAGTACTGCATCGATCTCATCCTTGCTAACCACATGATCTTCATAACAATTTGAAAATTCTGGTTGATATGAGTTAACCAAATTCTCTTCAATGAATCTATCTTTTGGCTTGTTGGAGTAAAGAGGAAAACTATCATCCATAACTTTCTTGATAGATGTCGAAAGAGATAATCCCGTTGCAGACTGAATCAACGAATCTGAACCATTTTGGTGGAAGCCATTAGGAATGGAAATGTCAAGTGTGAATGACATGTTTGTTTCTTCATCGGACTCCTCCTCTTTACAAATCGTGGAGAACATTGCATTTTGATCGACAAGGAAAGAAGTCTCGAGCATTAAATGATATGCCATAACAACTGCACACCGGATAACCACTTTAATCCTTTTCAGTTCATCAATGTTGGCTCCCATCAGCACAATCTGTTTCATGCAAATTATGTTATAAACATTTAATAGTAAGGCAAACTCTTATAGTAAATATAGCCTTAAACTATATATGGTTATAAACTTTCAAGAAAGTAAATTTCTTAAATAAATAGTTCTATTGGGTGGAGAAAGTCAAGACTTACCGTACATCCATGGCGAGAAGGACACCCCTCGAGGAACATTAAAGTTTTACTCGGTTTCTTTCCGCCCTCATTGGAAACATCATGTTCTTCCACAAATCTCTCAATATGGAAGGAATCGCACTGCCTAAGTTTTTGACCAGTTGCAAGCTCAGTTGCCAAGATAGGTGAACCAATACAACGAGCAATTCTCTCTAGACGATGGAGCTTCATATCGGACACTAGTGTCATTCCTTTTGCACGAATAGACTCTTGTATGTCACGAGAAACCGATTTCTCAACTAAAATAACATTTGGATGGCAATTCTCTATAGTCTCGACAATAGTTTTTAAATTGTTCTTTTCCTGTAAATGAAGATAGGATTAGAAAAGAAAAGTTTATGTTTCACTTTAAGAGTACCTAGACCAGTGGTCTTCTGTGAACCAAGTTCACGTGTTGCTGTTTAATATACGAAATACTATCTAACATACAAAGTAAATGCTTGATTTTATGTGTTATTCTTCTTAAAATCACTAAACCACAATACTTCGTGTGTTAAACAGTACTATCTAGTTTATCATAAAACTTCTGTGAACCAAGTTCATAGAAGTTTTTGTTTAACAAAAAACGGGGGATTTCATTTTACCTGTTGTTGCATTGAGTCGAGTGATGATAAGCCATCAGAAGAAAGATCTAGTGAGCCATAGATCAACAGAAGTCTTGGATTTTTGTACTTTGTTGCCATGTGTTTATGAGCAGCATTCTTTTTGAAGACCAGCCCTTTGACTACTTGACTACACAATTCAAAATAGGATTAAACACTAAATTAGCTTCACCAAACAAATGGCATTTATGAAAAATACGCGCACAATATCAAGCACCTTGATATGAGCAGAGGGGCGTAAAAGACAACTTGTTACTACCTTTGGGTGCGTAAACCGGTTGCAATACATTTAACCTTCACATATCCATCAAGATCCATTGCGTTACCCTCGTGCGTATTAGGCTTCACAAAAGCAGCAGCCTCCCATGATAAAGAGGTCACTATATCCACCCAATTTTCGCCATAATTTCCTGAAGAATCGACACCCGCACACTTAACTAATTGACTAACAAGGCACATAAACTTTCCGTTCCTAGTCCCGTTCATTGCTTTAAGCTTTTCCTCTTTGAACTTATAACTTCCACCTCCTTCTCCGAAGCCGCTTAAAGAACTCGGTTTCGCCCAATCACCACACTCGTCGTCATCATCATCATCGTAACTTGCAACACTTCCTATTACATCATCATCCTCGTCTTCGGGCTCTGGAGGAAGCCAAAATTCAGCATCTTCTTTGCCATTTGGAAGAGATGCTCCTTCAGCATTTTCTACATTTCTGTTGGTCTCAAAACTAACTTTCACCAAATTACTCTCAGTTTGGTGAAAGCCATTTAATTTAATTGCTAAGTTTTCATCGAGACACCCGTTTGATAACAAAATGGAACCTTCTTGACAGCTATCTGTGCTGATGCCTTCCATGAAAGACCTAATAGAGAATAAACACATGACACTCCTTTTGTCAGCTCAAAATTAAAGTGAAACTATTGTCTCAGATCATTTTAGGCAACCTTTAAGCAAAGGATATGAATAGTACATACCGGTCATGAAGTTTTCGGTCCTCTGAAACCTCACCTGTAAAACAACATAAGATTATAATAATTCATAAATGAAGAAACAATTGAAAGTAATAGCAGATTGAGCAGATAAAAGACGAAGACTTTACTGCAGCTGGATAAAGGACTGATCGATGGCATCGCGAAGAACTTGAATTCTTTTGAATTAAATTGTTCCTATATTTTCACCAGAAAAACTTGCCAACCAACTTTGTGCCATAACATAGTTATGATTTTTCGCCTGCATACTATATTAAAACAAAAAGTCTGATTGCCAATAAAATGGAAAGAAACTCACAATAAAACAAGATTAAACAGACGATTCTTCGTTTTACAGCTCATACAAACTTAGATTCCATGTCAAATATAGAAAGAATTACTCGAACTCTAGCATAAATATACAGAAAATGCAATTCCTCAGTAATGGTAATATACAAAACAACACAATACACACAATTCCATACCTTTAGTTTGATAGTTTCACTAAAAAATCATCTTTTTGTTATTCAAAATTCAAATAAGAAATCGACTTCTTAATGATCATGGCAATTCAAATTTCAAACCCTTATGACAACCATCAATGTGTAGATAGACGCAAGAGAATTCAATTATTATGATTAAGACATGATGAATAAAGTTGTAATCTTCAACATTGAAATACACACATTTCTTACAGAACCCAGATTGAAAACAGGCCAATGTACTAAAATGCAAAGCAGAGAATACCAAAACAACAAAGGATCATCATCATCATCATTTGGCTCACAAGAACTCGAAATTTCATTAATTTAAATAAATTTAATGTCAGAAGAACAAAATTCTCAGCTAAATAACCATAATTCAAGAAAAAAATGATTTGATAACTTACTCTTAAACAAATCCACCCAACAAGTTGAGAAACTTCCACATAACAAGATTAGCATAACCAATCTTCAAAACTCAGATTTCTCTCTCTCTCTCTTTCCCTTTCCTTCTTTCTCTCTCAAAGGCATTCAAGAAAATGATGTTACTGAAAAAAGGACAATGAAAAAAGGAGAGGAATTATAATGAATGGACTCAAGAAAAAAAAAGAAAAAAAGAAGGAAGAATGTGTCTCCAAGAAGGGGCCCACAGCTTGTTCTTCACTGCACAGATTTTTTTTGAATTTCCTGACATTCATATCTTAGGTAAGAGAAATTTAAAATTGTTGTAGTTGACAGCATGCCAAAAGCCAAAAATAAAAAGAATGATAAATAAATACATAATAAAATGTCATTCGGATTTCTTTTGTTTGCATTTGAAGTCAAATATTTTCGAATTTAAATTTCTTGCATCATTGAAGTGCATTATTACATTCCTACCTATCAATTCTAATAATAAATGATACGTTAAATTTTTACCTAATTTTTTTTATTAAATGGAGTATAACTGTAGATTGAATTCAACAAATGAGTTTTCACAAATTACAATACTACTGTAATTTAATTTTTTATAATTTTGGTAAATAATTTTCTTTTTTCAATTCGAGTCAACAAGTAGATTTTCATTTATTTGAAAACAACGTGTCATCTAACTGACAAAGAATAATTAATCGTATTAACATGATTAGATTTGTTCGAACAAGAATAATTAATCGTATTAACATGATTAGATTTGTTTGAACGATAATACATAATTAATCGTCATTTTTTGACAAAAGCAAATTTGGTTGTTGGTTTGAATGATTTTTTTTTTTAATTGAAGTTTTATTTATTAAAATTTAAAAAATCTAGATCAAATTGCAATTTGAAAAAATGATGTGATTTTGTAAAGCTTTTTTTTTTTTCTTCTTCTTCTTCTAAATTTAGAGTAGTTCATGAGATGGCTATCTCTAAAATTATTTTTAAATTGATTAAGGTTGAGTATTATCTATATCTATATATATATATAAAAACAGCATAGTTGACTTCTGGTCAATTCCCGCCAAAATTGTTGTGGGTCCAAGTTTTATTTCTCTCTTTCTCTTTTTTTTTTAAGCAGCTATTTTAGTTTTTTGCTTATATCGAGTCTTTTTTTAATTCTATTCGTAGTCCAATTACAAATCTATATATATATTGAATTTTAATTATTAAAAAACATTTGTAACACAAATTAAGTATACTCCTATAAATTTTAATTATTAAAAAATATTTTTAATTAATTTATGTATATTTATACATACAATTTTGTTTCCCAATATTATATATAGATTTTAATTATAAGTTAAAATTTGTATGAGATAGTTTCATGAATCTATTTCGTAAAATTGAATTTTAATTAATTATTTTATTTCGTCAGAAGTTTCCAATCTTTTCATTTAGATGTCTCACAAAATAAATTCTCATTTTATTTTTGTGTATACATTGTGACTACACCTCATTTTATATTAATGTTTTTCAAATTTTGTGATAATTAGACGGATGGAGTAATATTCCATCAATAATTATAAGTGAAAATAGATTTTAAAAAATGTAATTGAAGCTTCATTCACAAGATGAAATCAATGATATGATTTCACATAGTATTATTGTTCTTCAAATTCTGTAAAATACAATCATTGAAAATTTTAAATCGTACGAATGTATTCTATAAATAATTAATTAAAATTTATTAATAATCAATCCGTCGTGCAACGCACGGGAGAATTACTAGTTATTATTAATATACCTTAAACTTACTAAATGCTAAAAATTGATTGAATTCTTTTATATATTAAATAAGTTTATTTATAATTCTGAGAAATGAGAATTTTTTTTTACTTATAATTATAAGTTCCAACTTTATATCTTTTGTATAACCTAATTTCGAAGAATTAATTCTGTAAAATACTTTTTTTAAAAAAAGTTATTATGGATCAACGGCAAACAATCTATCATGAATTCAACAAATTCTATTTTATTAGAGATACACTGGTCTTAAAATAGATCAATTTTTTTTTGAAGAGAAAAATAGATCAATTTTTCTATTTCAATTTTTATGCGTGTTTCTGAATTTTAATATGCGTTATTTTTATTATTATAAGATGTTAAACATTATTTTATTTGACACATATCAATAAAACCGATGATAAAACATATATGAATCACTAAAACTAGCAAAGTGATCTCATACCATTAAAAAAAAACTTCAATTAAGTAATATTATAAATAATAAGCTCCTAATCATCATCCAATCAATAACAACAATCAACAAGCTGATTTCTCTACCACCTTCCGTAAATATTACGTTAAATAATACACGTCGCATGCAATAATAAAATAAATTAATATATCCATAATTTGTTTCAAGATTCATTTCAATAAATTGTTTCACGTTGAATTCAAATACTCCGTAATAAAAATAAGAAAAATATGCAAGTTGAACTTTTTATTAAAATAACAAGGGATTAAAGTTTTTTTTAGTCCTTTAAGTTGGACAAATTCATTTTGAATTTGGTCCTGATGAAATACACATTTTGATTTTGGTCCCATAAGTTGTATAAATTTTGAATTCAGTCCAATTACCCGTCATTGCAGGTAAATAAACCGGTCAAATCCTTAGCCCGTGTGCAATTCAAATCAATCGTGAATAACCGTGAATTTTCTCATGTGCAGAAAAATGCACGAGCTAAGGATTTAATCGGTTCATTTACATGCAATGGTAGGTAATTGGACTAAATTTAAAATTTTGGCCAACTTATGGGACCAAAATCAAAATATGCATTCCATCAGGATCAAATTTAAAATTAGTTCAACTTAAAGGACTAAAAAAACTTTAATCCCAAATAACAAATTACTTGCTTTTGAATTCAGAATTTCCTACTGTTTTGTCATTACTAATCTTTATTTGTTAGTTTGAGAAAAATATACAAGATCCATATAAAAATAATAAACATAGTAATAATTGAGAATAAAGTTTTTTTTTTTTGGTATGTCCGCGTGCTTTAATTTCGAAAAGACGTGGTTCAAACTTAAAATTCCCTCCTCATACGGCTTTTTGTCGCATCATTAAAATCGTTATTTCATTTTAGCCCCTCTAAAATTAGTTATTCTTAATTTTCATTAAAATCTAGTATTTCTCAATTTTGAATAAAATATTATTTTCCTGAAAATAATTTTGTTATGTGTATTCGTTTAATTTAGGCCGTGATGAGAGTAAAATCATTTTATAAATTATAAAATGGTTTGACAGAATAAAATTTTATGTAAATTAAAACATTAAATAAATTATGCAGAACTTGGAATTATATGCTTAGACCTAAATATAATTAAAAAGTTCTAATTAACGTTAGAGGTTTTGTAGATGGATTAAAATTATATTTAAAAATTACAACACCAATTATAAGTTGGAGTTTGATTAATGAGAAGATTATATAGCTAGGATAGTATATTCAAGCTACACGTGTTGCAATATGCATCATATATATGCATTTCTGTGTACGTGTTGTATTTTATAAATATTCCTACCAATTAACAATCGGCAAACACATTAGTTACGCTTGGAGATAAATGAGATATAAAAAAAAATGGAGTAAACTCATTTAATATCTCTTGATAGTTGCTAATATAATTGAGTCATGAAAACAACTAAAATTAATTAGTTAACAATGTCCGATTAAAATATATAGTACTATGAGAATAATTAATATTCACCAATTAATATTATTCACTAAAAATAATTAATACAATAATACGACTATATGAAAATGATCAAAATTAAATTATGTAAGTGAATATAGGGTGCACCCTAGTGTATGTAACCATGTTAATAAATATAAATAGTTAATATTTAAAAATATAGATATGATTTGAAAAGAATTATACCAGAGTAAATGGCATATAATTCTATTAATATTATTTCACTTTCTGCATGACATTAAATCATTAGTATTATGTTGACGACATAATTATTTGTAATTATTCAATCATCCATGCATGTAAAACGATGTGCACAGATATCAGCCAATTAATTTGTCACACACACATTGATTAGTTAGTAATACAAAAGATTATTAGTGTTAGTGCAAGATAAGGTGCAATCAAGCCATAAGAAAATGTACAAATCATCACCAATTTTAAGTTTGAAATAACGAATATGCCCCTGAAAAAGATTAAATATTAGAATAAATGTTTCTTTTAAGGGACCTTTTACATATAGTCAGAGTGTCGTAAGGTGTCGTAATGACTATCGTAGTCAGTTAATCTAAACCATTAAAAATCTAATTTAAAGGCTTAAATTTGATGACTTGTTACCTTTTATAAATTTTACGGTATGTATTGTCGTAATGTGTCATAAATTTGTATTTTCTATTAAAGAGAACTAGCTTGTCAAACATGGAAGTTTTTATTTTTTAAATAAGGATATGATTTATCAATTTATAATTATCAATAATTTACCATAAATAATTTATATTTATAATTATTTGTAAGAATTATAATTATTTCCAAAATTAGAGTGTGCACGGTCTAGAATTCGTGCATTACCCATAACTTACCATAAATAATTGATATTTACAATTATTTGTAAGAATTACAATTATTTCCAAAATTAGAGTGTGCACGGTGTAGAAGTCGTGCAATACCAATAATTTACCATATATAATTGATATTTATAATTATTTGTAAGAATTACAATTATTTCCAAAATTTAGTTGTGCACGGTCTAGAAGTCGATATGGGTCGTTCTCTCGTTTATCGGAGTATTCAACCCATGTTATACGTCGATATCCATGTTCTACACAGTACTCGTATAAAATATCACATGGATCTAGGAGAATGGTCGGTAAGGTGTCGTTAGTGACGGTAACGACCTTCGTTCCGTTATAATGTCACACGGGTCGTTATCTCATTTTCGTGTGTCAAATATGAAACTTTAAGTTTCCCGATATCATCATTTTACAACCTAAACATGTTTTTAAGAATATAACGACATGGTTAACTCCAAATTTAACGTGTTTGAAAACAATGGATGGTATGATTGATAAAGAACACATGATTTATATAACCTAGAATATATATAGTGATTGAGTGAAATGACCGATTATTAATCAGTGGTGAACTGTCCAATGAACATGGCAACCTGATAATGGATTGAATCAAGGATCAGACGGATTTAATTGAGCGACCCTCGAAGAAAAGCCTCTTCTTGTTCTTGGAGTGAGCGAGTTCGATTGTAGAGTGGAGAAGTAGAATCAATGAGAAAGATTCATTCTTGCTTCCAACCTAATGCTTCAAACCTGCTTGTTAATGACGAATCAAGGGACAGGGATCACAAATTTGTGAAAACTCTTAAGAATGTGCGGACTGAATTGGGGAAGACAAAAGACCTAATTACTAATTTAACAAATCTATTTTTTAATTATTATTTGGATTGATTTCATTAATTTTTAAAATAAGAATAATTGTATTACAAAAGGTTAGAACAATAATTTTACCTAATATATATATATGTATATATTTTAAAAATAATTTAAATAAAAGAAGGGTAATATAGTAAATAATAAAATACAATTTAAAAAATGATATAAATAACTTAAACCTGTATAACAGATAGCAGGTCGTTACGACGCCACGTGGCGCGATTCGACAAAATGACTATGTAGTCACTTTATAAAATGTGACTATAGTAAAAATTGCACTTCTTTTAAAGTTAAAACTCCAATTAAAAGAGACGTATTAATTTGCTTAACTTTTGAAGGACAATATTGGAAGAAGATATTAGTATATAATGATCGTCAACTTCTAGCATACCATCAATTGGTTAAAGATATTTTTTGTGTAATTAAAGATTGAGAATTCTTGTCTCGACTTTGTGATTTTTATTGTTTTCCATAATTGGGCATGAAGTGGATAAACTTAGATATCATATAGTATTAAATTAGGTGACATAGAATATTCGAATAAATTAATTAATTGTAGCATTTATATGTACCTACTCTTTCATGGAATAAAAGATTGAAAGGATATATATATTTAGAACGAATTACATACTACTCCTAATAATATACAAATTTAAATATAATATTTTCCTTTGTCCTATGTACGTACAATCACTTTCACATCTTTTTTTAAACATTCCACAATAATTTTTACATTTTTTTCGAAACATTTCAGAATAACTTTCAAACCCTTTATAAATTCCATTATTTTTACAAAATTATCCGTAAAAATTCTACTAATAGTTAATATATGTTCACATTTATATATGAAATTATTGTGAAAAGGATGGAGCAATATTATTGCAAATTTGTGAGCTAGTGAGAGAAAGCAAATTCGTTAGATTTTTTATTTTTATTTTTTTGGGGGTTGTATTTAGACTTTCAAGCAAATATTGTTTAGTTGGCAGGTCTAAGATGGGAAGATACCGACACACTGTCTGCCTTTTGAATTTTTCTTACATCCTTAAACAATAATATGTCGTCACGTTATTTCTTATTTCCGTGTGGTACGATAATTTCAATAATTGCACTCTACTTATTTTAAAAGGTTATTTTGTACTTTTAAATACTACGATATTTCTAATGTTAATTTTCTACGTGACGAGCAACCTCGTCTGAAATCTAATGTTGCTACCGAATCTCGATGCAAGTCGGATAAGGATTAAGAAAAAATAATATATTTACACACGCACAAGAATTGATCCATTTTTGTACACCAAAAAATACACACATATATGCATATATGGGTGTGATTGGGTTAGTGTGTAATTTTTTATTTTTTTTTTGACAAGATTAGTATGTAATATTGAGAAAAAAAATTGTGTATCATTCACGAAGTGAATAAATCACGCAATTAAATATATATTGTAGGGATAAATATATATTACTGAGTAATACTTGAGTACAGTTGATTGTAACTATACGATTAAAATTTGGATTCAATAAATTGGATCAAATGTTGAGATCAAAGATTAAATTGAACATTAAAACTCAAGTGTGTATATACACTCAATTGCATAGAAGAGTTTGTCTATATTACTACAACTATAGTAACACATATTTATTTTTATATTAATAAATACTTCTTATGTTCAAAGTTAATAAGTACTATTTTTTTTTGTATATGTTTTAAAAAATATATATATTATATTTATATACAAAGTAGATGTGTAAAGTAAAAAAATAAGAGTATATTAGTGTTTTAAAAGAATAATAATTATTTACTCATATTTTTAAAAGTGTGTACATATATTTAATTTGTACATATTTTTATTTTTTTTCGCGTTCCCTCTTATAGAAACGAGATATTTAGTAGCATCAATTTAAGTGTTGCTACATGCAATGATTGCATAAATAGAGGACCCCAACTAACTCTATCACAACACATATATATTTAGTTTAAAATTATGTCGATCGCAAATCTTGTACATGCTGCCCAGTACATACATGATACATTCATGTACACAAAACAATATTTTTTTTCATTATATTCCATTTCAATCTTTCAAAATTTCATACCTTTTCCTCTAAAAAAAAAATGAGCACTTTATCTACACATACAATCAGGAGCGGATCTAATTAAAAATAAGGGTAAAGCTGTATTCACAATTTGACAAAATTTTCTTTGAAAAAAAATAGGCACTAATTAAAATAAAACTAAAATTATGCCTCATCTCTATTTGAAAGTTGAAACTACAATTTTGTCAATACGTGTGTGAAGTTGGTTGATTATTTAATTTTGTGAGATTGTGAGTTATCTTTGTGATTGCAATTGTTATAGAATTCGAGCTATCAGCTATGGCTACTTATTTTTTATTGAATTTGATGTAATTAATATCTTATTATTTTATATATTTAAATTCTTACGATTTTTTATTTTTTTTGACAACGCTATTTTAAATATTAAGCAATGTACATGTACGACTTTTTTTCCATAATTTATCAATTGTACTTCATTTTCAAAATTATAGAACTGTCACTGCTTACAAGGATAAAAAACCAAACAAAAAAAAAAACTATAATTTAAGTGTGCGTAATGTATATATTTACAACTGGGCACAACATAATACTCCCTACGTCCCAAGATTACTTGCACGGTTTAACCGGCACACATTTTAAGAAAATAAGATTTAGTGGTTGGTGATGTAAGATAAATAGGGGGTATTTTAGGTGATTTAGTGAGATGTAAAGTAAAATGTATGTAAAAAATGAGTGATAATTTTAAAAATAAAATGATATTGGAAGAGTATTAATTTTGTGTAGTATTTTAATAAGAGTGCGCAAGTAATCTTGAGACGTCTCAATAAGAAAAAATGTGCAAGTTATTAATTTTAATTGAAACGTAACACTTATTTTAACTGAAACACGTAAACTAATATATTTGACCAATATTAATTTATATAAAGCATTCAAGTAAATGATACTTAGTATAAAGTGGATATGAGACGGATAAAACTAAAAAGAAAATCAATTAATTACGTGTATATGTGTATGGGGTGTGTGTATAACACGTTATATCTTGGTATATTTACATAACGATTAACGGAGACGAAGCAAGAAAAATTGGACGGCAGCTACGTACTAGAGTAAGTCGAGGTATGTTTGTTTAGGTATTTAAACAAATTAATCAAATTCAGTCTTTGTTAATTTAAATTTGAAAATCTAGAAAAAAATGTTTACTTTAAAATTTTGTGGGATATGATTTAGTTAGGTATATATCACGTCAATATTACAAAAAAAAAATTGTAAAAGATATTATGAAAATTATATTTATAACAGAAAAGGTAGTTGGTAGTAGGAAATTAATAAAATAGGGCTGGTATTAGGTTTTTTTTTTTTTTTTTGAAGTGGCTGGTATTAGGTTGAATTATTAATTTTTAGTAGATGTCTAAATATTTATTATAGGGTAGTAATATTTTCTTGGGACAACAAAATAATAGTAGACGTCAATAAATACAACTTGCATATATTTGTAATATTTTTTATTTTTATTTTCTACTATTTTTTACAGGCTTTGGTTTCTTGACTTTTAAATCGTTGACATATAAATTATTTATGATCTCTGAGAATATATATATATATATATATATATATATATATTTTTATTTGGAGTACTTGTTAAAAGCGTTGAAATCTAAACTTCACTTGTCCAAATGGAATGAATGTCAAACCGTGCATGTATTGGTATTTTAGGTGCCATAAGAACATGTAATTCATTACTTTATTTGATATTTTGTATAGACCGTCGGGTGGAGTAAGGGTTGGTCCTAGGAATATTTGGGTCTAACTTTAAAAAAATGCCCCGTCTTTTCATATTTTTTATTCTATACGAATTTATAAAACATAATGTAAAATAATTTTTAAAGGACTAACAATATATAAAATTTAAAGGGCTAACATAACAATATAGATTTTTTTTATACATTTTAGAATTTCTAATTTTTAATTAATAGATTTTTTAAGATTCTAAGTTATTTAATTTTAAGAGATTTTTCAGATTTTTAATGTAATTATTATAATTTTTAGAAAATTTAATGAGATTTTTAGAATTTTATATTTAGACAATTTTAGAATTTTTTTTATTTTTTATACGAGTAATTTTTAATGAGATTCTTAGAAAGTTTTAATATTATTTTTTTATTTTTAAATTTAAAGGATGTAAATTGAACTCTTTGTTCGAAATTTTAATTTTTGAACGAAAATGATGTAAATTGGGCACTCTAAGACGTAAATTAAAAACGGAGTTATATATATATATATATATATATATATATATATATATAAAAGATATCTTAAAAAATGGACCCCTAAAAAAGTGAAATATTTTTGGGCCTAAATCGATCGCGTCGTTGGCCTCACATTAGGACCGGGCCTGGGTGGAGTTTATAAAAGGATTGTTGCAAATTAAAATGGCCGCGGCTAAATGCACCCGATTTCCTATGAGTACACCCACCAAACATTTTTTTAATCTTCCAGAACATGTGAATTGTCCCATATACCCCTAGGGTAAAATTTATGAAAAAACGAAGATAGTACACCCACCCATTCTATTTCACAAAATTATCTCCCCCACCACCAAAACAAACACCATTCTTAACCAAAAAACTCCATTCTTAACCAAAAAACTCCAAAATTTCAACAAAAATAAACATGTTCGAATTTTTTTCCAAAACAAACATGTTCAAAAATAACAAGATGTTCGAAATTTTGTACAGAACAAACAACAAATGTTCGAAAAAAAATTCCAAAACAAACACCAAATATTCGAAAAAATTTCCAAAACAAACATGTTCGAATTTTTTTACAAAACAAACCTAATATGTTCGAAATTTTTTCCAAAACAAATTGAATATGTTCAAAAAAAATTCCAAAACAACTCAAATTTGTTCGAAAAAAAAGATCGAACAAGATGTTCGAATTTTTTTCCAAAACAAACACATATTGTTCGAAAAGTTTTCCAAAACAAATTCAATAGGTTCGAAAATAATTCCCAAACTTCTAAAATACCCAAATTTTCCTAAAATTCCTAATTTTTTTTAAAAAACCCTAAATCAAGAAATCAAAAACTGACCTACTTGTTTTCTTCTGGCCGGCGACGTGAACGGTGGCCGCTTCGCACGGAGGAGGGGCGACGACGACCGCTTCGCACGGAGGAGGGGCGACGACGGTCGCTTCGCACGGAGTAGGGGACGAGGGAGGAGGAGAGGGGTTGCACACACCTCCAGCGGCGGCGGCGTTTGAAGGAGGAAGGGGAGGGGGCGCGACGGTGCCCTGCCAAAAACGAGGGAGCGTTCGCGACGGCGGCCGCGTCGCTTGGTCTTCTCTTCAAACGGAGGGGTGAGGAGGTGGGCCGCGGCCGCCTGAGAGTGGGAGGAAGGGAGGAGGCGGTGGAAGGAAGGGAGAGAGGAGAGAAATTTGGTGGGTGTACCAAAATTATAGAAAAATTAGGGTTAAAAAGAAGGAGGGTATTTTAGAGTTTTCCACGTGGGTGTCCTCATCCGTTTTGTGGTGGGTGTCCTCATCGCGTGGGTGTACTCATAGTATCCTCGGGTGCCTTTAGCCGCGCCCAATTAAAATAGAGATAAAAAAAATCACCAACTTTGTCATTCCACACATTGAAATATGGGCTTTAAGGCCATCAAACCAGCCCTCAAAGGTGTGTGCGCGGCTAAAGGCACCCGGCGTTCCTACGAGTACACCCAGGTAAAAATTTTTTGGTGAAAAGGGTGCAGCGAAATTACTTTTGTACCCCTCTTGTATATTTTAAAAAAAGTACGCGGATGAGTACACCCACCTACCTCTAAATCGCGGGAGAATTCAGAGAGTCTCACAACTCTCATTTCCAAACTTTCTATTTCTGCAATTTCCATTTCTAGAGCTAACATGGGGTCGAAAATGGTCGATTATGATGTAATAACTACGAGTGGTGGTGCCAATGACTCATTTGTAAGTTATTTATCATGTTTTGAAAGTTTTTTTTTTCGAAAGTGAAAGAGTTTTTATGTTTAGGGGTTTTTAGTGTTTGTGTTGTGTTTATGCTTGTTTTTTTTGCATCTTATGACTTTATAGTGGTATGTAGTTGAAATAATATTCATTTAGGACATAGATTTTGACATTATGTATTGCATTTTTCGTTTTTCAAAAAACCCCCTTTTCGCGACTGGTTCTGCGAAGAAGACGACCATGTTCGTGTTTTTTTTTCGGACATGGTCGTGTTGTCCGAAAAAAAGTTCAAAACAAATATCTTTTGTTTTGAACTTTTTTTCGAACATGAAGCTGTTGTTTTGAACTTTTCTTCGAACATGAAGCTTTTGTTTTGAAGAAAGTTTCGAACATTACTTAATTTTTGTTTTTTGAATTTCAGAATTCGGGTGATGAGAAGGACGATGTTTGGGTGGACGAATATTGTCTTGAAGAGGAGTATGAGGAGTACAATTATGATGATGAGTGGGCGAATGACTCTGTTGTTGAACCGGAGAATGATGATGTCCAGGGTCATGAAATTATTATGGACTACACGGACGTCTTCACGAATATGGCTTTGTTTGAGTCTCGTGACGCACTCTTATCTTGGGTGCGTAGTACGGGGAAACAACACAACATAATTATTGTTGTGAAGCGGTCAGATAACGGCCAAGGTACTAAAAAAGGTCGTATATTCTTGACGTGTGAGCATGGCGGTGTGTACCGTGAAAAGAAGAAGCCTACAACTCCTATGAAGAAGAAGGCTAAGAAGAACGAGGTGGTACAAGAAAAGAGTGGAAAGGTTACGGGCACTAAGAAATGTGGGTGTCCGTTTATGTTGAAGGGTACAGAAGAAGGTGAGATGCAGTGGAGATAAGAGGTGAAATGCGGTACACATAACCATCCAATATCCCGTTACCTTGAGGGACATTCTTATGCCGGCCGCCTAACTACCGAGGAAGAGGACTTCGTTGTCGAAATGTCCAAATTACACGCTCCTCCTAAATCTGTATTGATGAAGTTGAAGAGGAACAATGAGAACAATCACTCGACTCTTCGAACGATCTACAATGTAAGGTTGAAGCACAAAATCCATCAATACAATGGACGTAGTCAGTTGCAATATTTGATGAGTCAACTTGTCGAGCAAAATTACTTCCACGCCACACGAAGATGTGAGAAGACAAACACTCTTAACGAGTTGTTTTTTGCACATCCCGTCTCACTCCAACTGGTGCGTGCTTTTTCGAAGGTACTTATGATAGATTGCACATACAAGACGAATAGGTACCGGCTACCTTATTTGGAGATTGTGGGGGTTACATCGACTGGGATCACATTTTGTGTTGCGTCGGTGTACCTAATGGATGAGAAAGAAGAAAATTATCAATGGGCATTGGAGGTGCTTCGAGATGTGTTGGGCTCATCTTCTCTTCCCGATGTTATTATCACGGACCGTGAGCTTGCATTGATGAATGCTGTGGCCAAGAAATTTCCTGAAGCCCGTCATTTTCTTTGTACATTCCACATTGACCGGAATGTACTAGCCAACTGCAAGGGTGCATTTAAAGATGTCAAAAAATGGGAGGTATTTTTATCTCATTTCAACTATGTGTGGAGGTCCGATACCCAGTCCGACTTTGAAGAAGCTCTTGCTAAGTTCAAGTCCAAATTTCCGAAGAAGCCAGTGAATTACGTGTTGAATAGTTGGATTAACCCTTATAAAGAGAGGTTTGTAAGGGCTTGGACGAATGAATTTATGCACTTTGGCAACACCACAACCAACAGGTATGTTTATACTTTAGTCTTTACACGCAAATTATTACTTTAATTTATAAGTTGCCTAACGTTTTAAATTTTATCTGATCAGGGTCGAAAGCCATCACGCCGCGTTGAAAAGAATGTTGGGCAATTCATTAGGAAATTTTGAGACATGTTGGGAGAAATGTCACACTCTATTCGAGGCATGCCATGTTTCAATTAAAGCCTCATTCGAAAAGAGTTTGAACGTAGCTCAACATAGGTTCTCCTCAAACGTTTTCAATTACTTACGAGGGGCGGTGTCGTTTGTGGCTCTAGAAAAGATATTTGATGAAATCAAGGTGATCAAACGACCCGGATTCGATCCTAAAGAGTGCCAACACATCTTGAGGAAGGTATACGGTTTGCCATGTGGTCATGAGATCGAAGAGTATGTTTACTGTGACAAACCGATACCCGTGAATGCCATTGATCCCTTTTGGAGAAAATTGGATATGGAGCCTGCCCCAACCACCACATCGGTTGACCCCGTTCCCACCCACAACAAAAATCGCTTTGAAGATGCCGTAGACGACATGGCTGAGGTTTATAAGAGCTTCTCTCAGGAGGAGCAACTCATCTTCTTAAAGCGTATGAGGGAGCTTGCAAACCCCGAGACTACGACTCTTATTGAGCCACCTCCTAAGGAAGACACTCGTGGTCGACCCAAAAAAGGAAAAAAGAAGAAGAAGGCCGATGCGTCCACCAAACGTGACCCTAGCCTATTTGAGCTTGTAGAGAGTCAAGTTGCAAGTTGCTCGGTGATACAAAAGGAGCAGACAGTCATCAATGTAGATAACTCGCTCTCATCCCCGTCCTTCCAAAAGAAAGGGATTCCAAAAAAACAACCGGTAATTCTCATCCCT
The DNA here is from genome assembly GCA_963675135.1 of Galeopsis tetrahit. NCBI lineage: Eukaryota > Viridiplantae > Streptophyta > Magnoliopsida > Lamiales > Lamiaceae > Galeopsis > Galeopsis tetrahit. The sequence continues at coordinate 12,766,073 of OY776133.1, forward strand.
TGCATGTTTATTTTTGTGTTTTGGTTGTCGATGGGTAATATTTTGGTGATTTGGTTGTCGATGGGTAATATTTTGGTGATTTGGTTGTCGATGGGTAATATTTTGGTGATTTTGGTTGTAATATGCGTAGGTACCCCGTCGGCGTACCCGAGCCTCCCAAGGAATGGACTTCATCGGATATTTACCCATCGAGCATCAACCGTACATTATCGACATCAAGAACGTTAAGGGTGACGGACACTGCGGTTTTCGAGCAGTGGCTGGGCTATTGGGATTCGGTGAAGATGAGTGGGCAAGGGTTCGGATGGACTTGATGAGCGAACTGTCCCGCAATCTAACGTTGTACAACAACGTGTTCTTGTTGAAGGATTACGTCCATGTTGTGCTTGGAAAATTGAATTGCTTTACGGAGTTTGCACATAAAAAACATTGGTTCGGGTTGCCGTAAATGGGATATCTAGTGGCGTCACATTATAATGTGGCGGTGGTGGTTCTTGATACCCGTCTATGCCTTACGTATCTGCCGTTCAACAAGGACCCTGCTCAAGAACCGAGGAGTATTTGGTTGGGATTAATTAATGAGAACCATTTCATTCAGGTATTTGATTGCATTGCTTTAATGAATTTATTTACACGTATATGTTGCATATTTTATATATAACACATAAATCTCGAATACGTGTAGGTTATGATGGGTGCTGGGCGCACTTTGCCCCCGGTCATCACTTCGTGGAAGCATGAGGGTCAACACATTTCAGACGGATGGAAAAATGCATATGCGTCCGGAGGAATTAATTAGATGATAGTGGTTAGAAACTTTTTGGTTAGAAACTTTTTGGTTAGAAACTTTGGAATACTTTTGTCTTTTTGGTGTAATTTGTGTACAAATTGTCAACAAACAACATTTATAGATAATTTGTGTATAAATTCTTGATGTGTAATATTTTTGGAACATGTATACGGTTTCAACGTTACAATGGATGACTTGTGTAATTTAATAGCTCTATTTTTTGAATGGTTTATCGTGCTTAAATGAGCCACTACAATTGTGTTAAAAGTATAATATGGTGTATAAAATTAGAAAGTTGGGATCATTTTTTTCAAAAAATTGACTTTTGTTCGAAAATAAGTTCCCAACAATTGGTCCATGTTCGAAAATATGTTCCCAACAATAAGGCCATTTTCGAAAATTTGGGCCATGTTCGAAAAAATGTTCCCAACAATTGGTCCATGTTCGAAAATAAGTACCCAACATATGTCCAATGTTCGAAATTTATTTACGCGAGTTTTACTTGGTCGATTTTTTAACCCCAAAGTTTCTGTTACGGACTTTTTTTCGAACAATTGGTCCATGTTCGAAAAAAAGTACCCAACATTTGTCAAATGTTCGAAAATAATTTCCGCGAGTTTTACTTGGTCGATTTTTTAACCCCAAAGTTTCTGTTACGGACTTTTTTTCGAACAATTGATCCATGTTCGAAAAAAAGTACCCAACATTTGCCAAATGTTCGAAAATAATTTCCGCGATTTTTACTTGGTCGATTTTTTAACCCCAAAGTTTCTGTTACGGACTTTTTTTCGAACAATTGGTCCATGTTCGAAAAAAAGTACCCAACATATGCCCAATGTTCGAAATTTATTTACGCGAGTTTTACTTGGTCGATTTTTTAACCCCAAAGTTTCTGTTACGGACTTTTTTTCGAACATATGGTCCATGTTCGAAAAAAAGTACCCAACATGTGACAAATGTTCGAAAATTACTTCCACGCAAATAATATTTGTTCGAAAATGTGTTCGTGTTCGGCAATAAATATCGTGCATATATCATTTGTTCGAAAAAGAGTCTCGTACAAAGGTGGGTGTCCTCATCCAAAACAGTAATCATGTGGGTGTTCTCATCCAAACTACTTTTAATTAGTAAAACAAACTATAACCTTATAAAAACCATATAAAAACCATATACAAAACCATATAAAAACCATACATTCATAAAGCATTTAAGTTAACATACATGTTACAATACATGTTAAAACACTAAACTAAAGTATCATAAACTAAAGTATCATTCTGATCGATCAAACTACGATTAATAAAACACAACATGTGACAAATGTTTTCAATTATATAAAACAAGTTTTAGTCAAGAACGCCTAGCCCTTCCACGTCCCCGACCTCTTCCACGTCCCCGACCTCTTCCACTTGATGATGACGGTGCCTCTTCTCCTACGTCATTCGAAGTTTGTCCACCAAGCTGCCTCACAACTTCTTCAACCTTTTGCATTACCCCATCCATTGTTAATGACTCGTCGTTCCTCCACTTGTGCAACAACATGTTCAGCTCAACCTTTGCAAAATCTACCAAGTGCCATGACTCGGCCCTACGTGGAGGCTCACGAGGAGGAAGTCTCCTATTTCCTGGATTTGAAACGTAAGGACGGCCGTTGGCGAGGTACCAATCAATATAACCATCGCTGCAATCCGAATCTTGGATACAACGCTCACCAAGTCTATCATCCGTAAGCATGTGTGCGTCCCACGTAGAAAAGTACTCCGCTATAGCACCCTACACTAGCTTTGTTTTCTTGGATGTGGAACCGGTTCTCTTAACACGGGCAGCAAGCGGCTTCTCAGGAACGGTTTGCACGTACCCGAACTGTCTGAGCACTCTATCCGGCATGTACGGCTCAACAATATCTCCGCACACAATGCACCCATGAAAGTAAGATACCTCATCCAATGGAACGTTTTCTCGTACGGGGCGATATGGATTCCAGTTAACCTACAACACAAAATTAAATAAAAAATGCGTATTTATCTTAAAAACAAACAAACAACAGACAAATATAGATAATTTGGTTAGTAACGTACCTCGCTTGCTAAGAGGGTATCTAATCGCTCTCTAAAGCCTCTTACTCGGTCGACGCAAGGGCCTGTATGAGCTTCGGGTGCATAACGCATCGACAGTGGATCCGTAAGGGCAAAGTCTGGATTATGAGGCGGCAATATCAAAGTAGGGAAGTGCTCATAAATCCAAGCCTACAAGTACAATATTATTAGGTCAATATCAAATGAAAAACATGAAATATTAACAAACTTATTTAAAATACTTAATACCTCCAATAACGTAAGGTAACCACCAATCTGCCTACACTTGAACTTTGACGCCATCCCCAATTGTCTATACAAATAGGCAAGTGCTGCGGTACCCCAAGCATAGTTAGGAAATTGTGCCATGTCGTCCATATACTGCAACCACTGAACGTGAACACGAGTACCACTTTTGTCCGGGAACAAAGTGGTCCCAAACATGTACAACACAAACGCTCGTGCTGAATACAACACCTCGTCCTCGTTATCCGAGGACATCATGGGCACAAAAGTCTCCCTTAGCCACGCTAGCTTCACAGAACCCCCTCGTTGCCCACTTAATGCTTCCTTGGCCTTTACTAAGGTTAAACCCAAATATTTCATCAAATAATCTGAAGCCAAAATATCTTCTTCGGAAGTAGACTGCACCGGGAGACCATTAACTTTCAAACGCGTGATACAGTAGACATCATCAAGAGTGATTGTCATTTCCCCGAAGGGCAAGTGGAATGAGTTGGTCTCTTCATGCCATCTCTCAACGAAGGCTGTGATAAGGTTCTTGTTTGAATACTTGTAAGCTGCACGTCTAACATGAATCAATTTAGACCCTCTCAAAAACCTCCGCCAATGACGCCAATTCTTTTCATCGTCGAACTCCCAATTCAATAGTTTGGTCACATGACAGTGACACTTCAACACATCTCGCTCCTCACCCAACCATATGAATTTGGCTACATGGTCTTGGAAGCTTTTGAGAAGTGGAGGTGCGGTTACCAATGGCCGATCAACAATCACAACTCTTCTTTCTTTCTCTCCCTCATCATCTCCCTCCGCCTCTTCCTCTTCCTCGTCATCGTTTTCCTCATCTACTTCCGGTTCTTGTAGAGTGGACACCGGTTCTTGTGGAGTGGGCTCTTGAGGGTTGGCATCTTGTGGATTGGCCTCTTGAGGGTTGGCATCTTGTGGATTGGCCTCTTGAGGGTTGGCCTCTTGTGAATTGGGCTCTTGAGGAGCGGCCTCATCGCTAATATGTTGCTTCTTTTTCCTGTTGGAAGCAGTCGGTCGAGCCCTACTAACACCCTCTACAAAAACCAACACAAACAAGCCATGTTCGAAATTAAAACCAAAACAAACAAGCCATGTTCGAAACCTAAACCAAAACAAACAACCCATGTTCGAAAATTACTACATGTTTGAAACTAAAACCAAAACAAACAAGCCATGTTCGAAATTAAAACCAAAACAAACAAGCCATGTTCGAAACCTAGGGTGAAAACAAACAACCCATGTTCGAAATTTACTACATGTTCGAAACTAAACCCAAAACAAACAAGCAGTGTTCGAAATTAAACCCAAAACAACCAAGCCATGTTCGAAACTAAATCCCAAACAAATAACTAATGTTCGAAACCCAATCTAAAACAAACCATACATGTCCGAAAATTTGTTCCGCACAACCATCTAATGTTCGAAAAACCAGTCAACAACAGTTGATTCGTGCTAAACCATGCCAATTAGATGCCCATTTGTTTATTTTCATCCTAACACATCAAAAATTTATACATTCTACACATAAACATGATTATAACACAAAAAATCAACCTCAATCAACACATGCATGAATTAACCCCAAATTCAAAAAACAAAACCTAAACCCTACAACAATAAAATCAATGTTTCAACCAACAAAACAGAAATTAAATATGCGTCCTACTCTTCTTCTCAAATATAAGCAAGAAAAACTAACCTTTACCCATTTTTTCAAAATGAAAAAAAAAAACGCTGCAAGAGGTGCAAAAATGGAGTGGGGGAGAACGGTGCTCTCTCTTTCTCTTCTTCGACGTCGCGTGTAGGTAGTGGACAGTGGGAGTGGTGCGAAAATGGAGTGGGAGTGGAGTGGGAGTGGAGTGCTGCGAAAATGGAGGGGAAAAGTTTGGGGAAGATGGAGGGGTGGGTGTACCCAATCGAGAGAAGGGAGGGAGGGAATGGAGTGCGAAAATGGTTAAGGGTATTTTTGGCTTTTCCAGGTGGGTGTCCTCATCCGAATGGCGTGTGTCCTCATCGTCTGGGTGTACTCATAGGAACGCCGGGTGCCTTTAGCCGCGCCCAAATATTATATTGGGGCTTAAGACTTAGTTATTGGGCCCGTAGCCCATGAATAAAATGGACTTTTCCATTGCAATTGGAAAATCTTATTTTTTAAAAAAATCAATAAAAATGAAGACAATAAATTCACGAAACCTTGCCGTGAATCACAAAATATTGGTTTTGCGTGTCTTTTCCCAATTTTTTTTTTTTAAATAAAGAAAAAATTGTTATATGGGACAAAGTCACATCATATATACTCTGTATGACTCATGAATTTATTAACTCAAATTATGTTTAAATATTAAAATGAAACTTGGTCCCATACATTAGACCGTATGATAAGTCAGAATTATTACATATTTTTGTTCTTTAATTTATTAATTATCGAAACTTATTTATTATTCCCTTGTATTTTCTATTGTTGCTTTCAAATACTTTATTGTGGTATTTCTTTGGATTTCATACTATTTTAAAACCTTTTTATGATGTTTAGACCGGACTTGGTGTGTAGATATACGAAATACTTTTTGGATCGAGTGTACAAAATAGAGCTAATATTGACCCATTTAGTGTTAAGAAAAACAAGAGGCGCAAGATTGTTTTAAATCATCTGTTCTAATTTTGATGGTTCACATTTTATTTCACTATATAAATAATTGATGTATGCTAAATTAAAAAAAAAAAATTAATTTTCTATAATATTATAAGCACACGTGTTAAAAATTCAATAGAGTGCAATATGAAAAGTGGAACAGAGAAAAAATCGATTATTTGAACACTATGTCAGTGACTAAACACATACTCTATCAAAAATATGCTAGTTTCTAAATTTAGGTAAACATAATTTCCTGAAGACAAAATTTCCAAAAGTACAATTATACAAGTCATGCCGGGAGATGAATTTGAATCTTTCTTGCCAGACTTCAAAGCTTGCAAAATATTTCAATATATCAAATTTAAAATGAAAATTAATTAATTGAGTTTTATTTTTTTGAAATAAAAAAAAAAATCAACGATTTCCATCTTATCTACGCAGGCTTTGAGTTTAAAAAGAGCCAAAAGAAGTATGCAGCTTTAATATATTTAGGTCGGCCGTAACAGAAAAATGGCTCTTTTGTATTAAATGAAAATTCAAAAAAGAACTTTTAAGAAATAAAAACAATACCAATATTAAGCCTATTAAATTACCAATAATTTCATTTTATACCCTAAAAAGGCTAAAATGGCCCTCCTAATGGTATTAATTGACTGTCAAATGGTCCATGTTGTACTTGAGTGTGGATTTCTCCTTCTCTCTTGTAATTTATTATTAAGTGGATCCAAATATTAATTAGTACAAATTACGGCTCAAAATACAACTCCTTTTTGGCCTTTTGGGACCACTAATTCAAAACTTAAAAAATAATGAGAAATAAATTAATAAAATGATTTTCAGGAACAATAATACCTTCATTATAATTATAATGAAAAGACACATGAACGATCCAGCTATACATTTCAAAAATTAGTTTACAAAGACGAGAGTCATAATTTATTTTAAAAATTAAATAAATTTAGTTTGATTTTCTTAATGTGCCAGTTAATTTTATAAAAAAAGAGTGTCTAACACTTGGGCACGCCAGTTTGCAAGATTTTCTTGTCTTTATAGTTGGGCTCTCCATTTCGATTTGCAGTAACGAGAGCTAAATCTTTTAGTGTTAAAATGAAAAACAACTTAATTGATTATATACTTTAAAAATTTTACTCCCAAAATTATTAATTGTCTCTTAAAAATATTATATAAAAATTACAAAAGTGAGATTTTTCAGATGACGAACTTAATAAAATAAAAACTACCCATTTTGTTAAAGATTTTGGCATCTTTGATGACAATTATTTATCTCTTTTTTTTCTATTTTTAAAATTTATTTGAAAAAATAAGGTACTATTATGTATATAGACATATTAATTGCCCATAGACTTATGGCTAGTTTGCTTTAATAGACATGCTGAATAAGTAATTATTATTCCTAATTTATAAAATATGGAGTCGTTAATTTGTTAGTATTACATGAACTAAATGCTGCAGAATAAATGGAATAAAAGTATTTATAATAAAAGAAAGATGAGGTTAAAAGTGTATAGTGAAGAACATTCCCTTACACTCAATAAATATATAGGGTGGCTGTGACCCCTCCTATTTTCAACTAACTTCTTTCATGTTGATTAAATCACTGACTACAAGGAACCAATCAACTAATTCCACGTGTTTGATCCACACACTCCCCAGGATTGGGTGAATAGAATACAGTATTTATTAAAACATACTCCTATTTATATTAATTGTTAATGTTAATTGGACTATAGTTGATACAAATATTATTGTTAATTTAATTTTTTTTTTTAAAGTAACACAATAGTAATATATATGCAAGAATTACATATTTTTTTATGTGAGAAAATGATTGAATGATTGCACATTATACGTAAACTAATGCAACACCGCGTAGTGAAAAAAATGTAGTGGTCTATAATTTTATTTATCTGCCGTAGAAAAAAAAAACGATTCAAATGAACAAAAAAAATTCCCTGTGTCCCAAGAATATTATTCTTTATCTGATAAATTTATTTGTGTTCAAATCTGGTATAGGCTGCAAAAGCGTATAAAAATAACAATACGAGAAACACACACTAGTTCGTTGATTCTAAGAATATCCGAAAAAGTGACACGAATTCAAATATGTTGATTCAATAAGAATACCGTAATTACAATTCAAAAGAAGTAAATTTGCTCTTTATTTTTTTATCATTAAAAAACTTCGTCCCCATTACAATTTTATTCTCTATCCTTTTATAATAAGGTGGATTGAATCAATAATTGATCATCTCGTAATTGTACTAAATTTAAGACATGTATTATTGGTAAAACTAAAACAGAAAAAGAAACACTCGTTAATTTTTCAATTAGCTAATCTTGCCACAATTCTTCTTCTTGATTTGGTCAACTTGTCAAAAAGAAGTCCAAGGTGATGGAGATAAAATTGTATTTTAATTATTTAGTATTATTTATATTTTATATAGTGTTAGAGCTTTGTTTAGATTTTGATTAATTATTAGTGGGCCGGGCTTTTAGGGCTTACACGCCTAAAACCCTAGTTTACCTATTATAAACGAGTCTCAAGAACATTGAAAGGTGTAAGGGAGTTGATTGAATAGAAAAATATTGAGTTTTATCCCTTTTGACGTGTTTTATTTGTGTTCTTCCAGTATTCATTTTGAATCAATGGATTATCACTTTTAATCTCGTTTACGTATATTTCGAGTATTCGTAGAATCAACGGATTTACGTGTGTATTGTACTTCCACCTACATCAGAATCTAACATAATTTAAACTTCTTGTTAAGACGACACATTCTTAATGAAACGACATTATTCTTTAAATGTGATCTAATTTCAAAACGTCTTATTCGGGCATACATGAATTTACCAAGAAGTCTAATTTACAACAATATTTAAAGTTGATGATTTATTTGCAATTATTGAAAAGTTTAGATTAGATTGCAAATGAATGATAGGTGGTGATTTAATTTGCAATTGACTCTTTAAAAAAAGGTGTGAAGATTTTGAGGGGTAGTTTTGTAAAATTTTATGAATAAAGTAAAGTAGAAGGTAGATTGAGTGTGAAAAATTAACGACATGTGGGTAAATAAGAGTATATTTTGAGAGGGATAAAATGCAATATGGTCCCAAGAAAATTTCTGCTCACGAAAATGGTCCCATTTTGAACAAAAATGGTCCCACGAGATTTTTCCGTAAAAAATTAACGGAATTGTGAGCGTGAGCACACACGCCGTTAAGGTTAAAAATGGGAAAATGCAGATTTGGTTCCAAGAGATCGTGAAAATGCAGATTTGATCCCAAGAGATTTGTTTTCACGAAAATGGTCTCATTTTGTACAAAAAATGTCCCACGAAATTTTACCATCTAAAATAAAATTTCCAAATGCTCTGTTTTAATCAAATGCTCCCAAATCACCTCTAATTTTTAAAAAGCCCTAAAAATTCTCCCCCAAATAAAATCACATGAATCCAACTTGAAAATTCAGAAAAAATTGAAGCCGAAACACTTATTAAGCATTCTCAAATTGCAAACTCTGCTTAAATTCCTCAAATCGTAAACCCTCACTTAAACCTCCAAATCGAAGCATACAAACCACATTCACTGAAATTACACATCAAATCGTTCTTGATTTTTTTCTCATTCAAACTCAATTATTATTTCCTCTATTGGGGCTGGTGGTGAGTGTCGGTGATCACCATGGGTTTGGGGTGTGGTATTGCTTGAACCGAAATTTTCAATTTTGAAATATATTATCAATTTTTTTAAAACCAAATCTAGCGATTTGATTTTGAAAGGATGATTATTTTGTTTAAGAGGACTTAATATGTCAAATGAATTTTTGGAAGACTGGCTTCCGATTTTCTATCAATGACGGGGAGAAGAACGGGATTAATGATAAATACGTATAGATTTTTTTTTAGTATATTTAGTTTAAAATTTTGATGGAATTTATAATTTTATTTCTTCAAAATTTACGTTTTAAAAACTTTATCTTATATTTTTAATAAATTTTTATGATTTTATAAATAAAAAAATTATATCTTCAAATTTTAATTATTCAAATTCTGTAATTGGACAGATTTTACATAAAAAAAATTAATTGATTTGAAATTTTTAATTTTTTTTATCTTTTTAAATGTTGTAGATTTTCTATAATTTTTTCTTAATTTTTAAATTTGATATAAATTATTATATATATTTTTTTCAAATTTACACAAATTATTAAAAGAGTCTGCAATGTGTCATTTTTTTTTTTTTTGCTTTGGTACTATTTTTGCAATATCATTTAACGGAAACCGTTAAGTATTTAACGGTTGAGACAATTTTTGCTAAAAATGGGACAAAAAAAGAACGTGGGACCAAAATTATTTAAAAAAAAAATTTGGGACCAAACTTGCATTTTACCCATTTTGAGAGTGAGGGTTATGGAAATATTTTTGGAGTGTGCAAATTGGCTGGTACATCCATTTATGGAAAGTATGCAAATTTATGTGGAACGAATGGAGTATAGAATTAAAAAATGTAAATCGATAGAGAGAAGAGAAAATTGAGAAGAGGGATGAAATAGAAAAATATTTAAAATAAATTAAAATTATAAAATTCAAGAGATATTAAAATGAAAGACTTTGAGAAGCTAAGTGAGAAGAAGAAAAATTCAGAATTAGTATAGTGGTAAAATTTGTATTTCATTTTATTAATACCGTGTTTTATGCGTGTGATATTATCAGTTTATCACTGTTACTACCCTTATTCAATAAATAACAAAAATAATAGATATAAAAGGGAGAATCTGATGAATGAGAAGTAAGAGGCTAAATGAGTAAGAATGCAACATTCAAATCAACTTTAGAGACAACTTCTTTCATGTGATAAGAGTTTTGCCCAATCAAGTTAAGCAAATATTAGCTGCCAAAAAATAATAGGGTATACTTCCAAATATTTATATTTCACACATCACCTCCACCATTAATTTCTCATATTTCATATATCAAATTAATCAAACCCAGACTTTTTTTTTTTTTAATTAATTCAAATTAAGAAGTTGGTCTTTACTTGATTTATATATAACTTTAGTGAGAATAAATATAAACCAAACACTTTCAACATTCGATTTTAAATATGACATGAAAAGTATTTGGTTGGTGTTCAATTAACTAGCCTTCTCCATCAACCATTAAGGAAAAAGGTAATGGATAATATTTCAAGTGCCATTTAATCAAATCAAGACATTTAGTATTTTTCAAACATGACCAATTATCAAGGTGGATGAGACTGTCGTAGACGTTTAACCTAACCTGAATCATATTTTAGAGTAGAGTAAAGTATAAATCTTATAACGAAGCTTCATCTAATGTATAAGATTGTTTCACACCAGACTTGGTAGTCTTTGAAGTCAAATTTACAAATTTTATCAACCAATGCAAAAGGTATAACTATGCTTTCCCTAAACAATATAAAAGTTGTTCTAAAAAAAAGAAAGACGAAGGCTACAACCACTTTGGCAAGGGCTTTGCTATTTTCACATGAATTGTTATAGTTTTAGAAATTGCCTATTTTGGGGATGTAAGATATGGGCAATGGGCCATCCATAGTGGAGAGGAATCTCTAAAGTGGACCTTCACCTATAACTAAAAGGAACTACCCTACTAAAAACCCATCTTACTAGCCCCAAAAGTACATTTATAGCCCAAATTTAAATTATATTTGTGATGCTTTCAAAATAAATAAATTATTGTGATTATTTTTTGTCAAGAGAACTTTATTCTTTTAGGTATGCTTTTTCTCTTGCATTTCATCATTGTAATTACTCTCATTCATCTCCTTTTTTTAGTTTATAATGATAAATAATATTGTTGCTTGGTTGACCTTGAACTTTCAATTTCTTTTTCTTTTTTTCTACCAAAAATAATAGTAATAATGATGTTATTTATTTTTGCATGTGTTAATTAATATGGTTGAGGTTGACTACCCTCACTTTTTAAAAATAGTCGAGTAATTGTAATGATACAAAGCTTATTGTTGGATTTCTTTTAGCAATATATACTGTATTAGCAAACTTATGGATATAAATAAAATCCATATTCAAATTTCGCAACACATAATACCTAATTTCATTATTATCATTAGTAAATCTTTTGTCTTCCAATTAAAATTATAGTAATAAAATGAGGGAGTTATGTGTACATAAAACGTTAATTTAAAATATGATAGGACAAAAACTAACTCCATTAACTTATGTGCCATATTAATATAAATGAGACCGATTTTATATATCAAAATGAAAAAAATCTATGGAAGTACCATGAACCAACAATTACGAATCAAAGGTTAAAAAAACTTGAGAAATGTTTATATAATATATATATATATATATATATATATATATAACTACTTTCTCAATTACAGGTGTAGTTTATACATTAAAAATATAAAGTACAATCAACTTATGACTTATCTTTCCAATAGAAGATTCGTAATCAAGATCCTATTCGATGATATAAATACAACAATCTCTAATGGGAGTATGTGTTGTTGAATAAAAATAAATTTCAAATTTATAGAACGACAAAATTTTAAACTATAGAAGTAATTTGTAAGTTTATGAGTCATTCAATATACATGCGACCAAATTTTGTGTCATGAATTGAATCACCGCACATAAATTGTCATAGAAATATATAGTACTGTCAAATCATGCTATCGTGTCAGGTTTCGTGTCGACACGATAAGGCCAAATATGAACATGACACGATAAGGATATGTATCGACACGAAATCGACACGAACACGGTAATTTTCGTGTCGACATGACACGACACGATAAGAAAATAAATAAATTTAAAATTGCATTTAAATATATAAAAATTAATATATTTATATAAATATAAAAAATTATTGTGTCATTATCGTGTTATTATCGGATACGTGTCATTATCGTGTCGTGTCGTATCAGGTAATAACAGGCTAACGGGTTGTTAACATGTTAATGGCGGTTACCTGTTAATTTTATCGTGCTTAACAGGTTGACATGAATCCGACACAAACACGACACGAAATTTTCGTGTCGTTATCGGATCGACCTGATAACGACTCCGAACTCGATAAGACCAAACACTAACCCGCAATTTTCGTGTCGAATTCGTATTGTGCTATCGTGTCGTTTCGAAAATTGTCATCACTATGAATATATATAGGATGCACCTAAAGGCCCGGGAGTAGACCTAATTTATGTGAGGTGTTAGCTTTCCAAGTATTGTATTCGTTGATCATAATAATTGATTGCAGAAGAATAATATCATACTCCATCAATTGTGTGCTAGGTTAAATAGCTAGGCTGAAAAGGACTATATCCCAATTCAATGCAAAAACTTTTCCTTTGTTTATTTCATTTATTTAATCAATTCAACAAGTAAAAAAATCACAAATCAACACTCTCCCCGTTTCATATTGTTAATTTGTCGCCTTTTATTTTAAAGTGGTTTTAGTTTTAATTATTTTTCTCATGTTTCTTCCTAAATTATTTTTATATATTTTATTAAAATTTAAAATTATATTTTATATATCCCTCATTCATCTCCCACTTTTATGATATTGAAGATGAATTTACATGTAAAAATCTTATTTTTATACAAAAATAATTAAAAAGATAAATATTATTTAGTGGGTCGACTAACCATAATTATAAATATGTATTTATATAGCTTGGAATTATTATAACACGCCAATTAATATGAATCTTAAGGAAAAATATCATTTTTGGTCACTAAACTTTACCACTTTTCACATTTGGTCACCCACATTTCATCACTATCAAAATTGGTCACTCACCTATTCTTTTATATCAATTTTGATGCTACTGTTAGAGAATCTGTCATTTACTAACGGAGAAAAGGTTTTGAGCGTCAACTTTTATTTTCTCTCTTTTAATTCCTTAATCCTAAACTCCCAAACACAACAATAGAGTGATTTTGAGTTTGTACGAAGAATTGAAGATGTCTAAAAGGAACCAAAATGCTTTTGCACCCCAATACGGTAAGTTTCTATAACTTTTACGTTTAAATATATGGGTTAATTAGTTTTGTTTTGTTTACATTTTTATCAAAAACAAATTTGTTTGTTTTCAACATTTAGATAGTGAGAGGGAAATGACTGTGGTTGATGGTGGTGATTTTGGTCCTGAAGTTGATATGTCTTTTTTAGATAATGTGATTTTAAATAAGTCTGGGGCCTCCAATTCTGAAAATTCCTAAGATAGTAACGTTTGTTGATAGTGAATATGATATGAATGAGGATGATATGTTATATGAAAAGTATATGGATCATGATGCTGAGTTTAATCGTGTTGGAATTATTGGTGATAAGATGGAAAATAAGTATGTGAGTGAGAAGGTTTATGCTAGGGTAGAGGATGAAAATGAGACATTTGATAATAGTAGTGATGAGTTTGAGAGTATTCAAGGTCTGATGAAGAAAATTTGTCCAAATTCCCCAAATTTAATGAAGTAACTGAATCTAGAAAGCTTGAGTTGAAAGTTGGACTTATCTTTTACATAAAAAAAAAAAGAAGTTAAGGAAGCCATTGAAGAATCTCAGTCAATCAGTGTGGAAAATACTCCAGCAATCAATACTCAAGTAAAGAAACAAAATGACCAAACAAAGGAAAATAACACAGGAAAAACAAGTGAGAGTGATGACAAACCAAATTAGTCAAATTGTGGTGGTCATGTACTAGTTATAAACTCTGTTTTTATAATTATGGTGTGTAGTTCGATGTTTATAATTATTGTATTCATTGTGGTTGAAAATTATCCAGACTTCCTTTTGTACTCTGTTTTTCAGACTTTTTTGAATAATATTTCAATTACGAATTTTCATATTGAATTTGTATAATGATTGAGAATATAAACTTATTTTAAAATAGGTAATTATTAGAATTCATTTCCCCATTTATAATTATTTGGGTTTGATAATCTATTCCTAACCACACACCAATAATATTAATTGAAGATAAATTCAGTAAAAAAAAAAAAAAAAGTTTGGGGGTTAGGGTTAAGAAATTAAAAGAAAAAAAATAAAAATTGGCGCTCAAAACCTTTTCTCTCCGTTAGTAAATAACGGATTCTCTAACAGCAGCATCAAAATTGATAGAAAAGAATAACTGAGTGACCAATTTTGATAATGATGAAATGTGGGTGACCAAATGTGGAAAGTGGTAAAGTTCAGTGATCAAAAGTGATATTTTCCCGAATCTTAATTTATTTATTTTCTTTCTTGTACATAAGAATGTGAGAGCTGCTCAATTATCATTTTTTAGTTCATTTTAATTAAAATACTAATTTTCTTTTTTTTTTTTACAAATGAACAACACTTGTGTAAAATATATACATGAAATATATCTAATTAAAATATTTTAAAAAAATTCATGGGACAAAAGTTTGGATTCGGATCTCAAGCTAATATATTGTTATTACAAGATCACAATATTATCCCCACTAAACAATACTTGAAAGCGAAAAAATATATTTTAATTAAGTTTGACCCGTATTTGACCCATAAATATATTTCATGTATGAAATATTTTATATAAATTTTTGTGTTGCCAAATTATTTTATCTCATATTTTATTATATCTCTAATACTTCAACTTATTCTATATATTTTTTAGTTTTTGTGTTTAAAACTCATTATTAATTTTCACCGAAATAGAGATTTTTTTTTTTTTTTTTTCACTCTATGTAATTGAAAGGGGGGAAAAGGCATTTGTTAAGGGTTGGTCTTCGTTATAATTGCCTGCCCGAATTGAGACAGTGGCCTATTTTAAAAGTAGCAGCTGTAAGAATCAATTTGGCTTGAAATGACAACTGCTGAAACACAGAGTACAATTTGGTATTCATTGTTAATCATTCTCTTTTCATTCAATCTTCCATACAGTTTCTTTTCTTTTTTCTTTTTCATATTTTTAATTTATTAGTGGCCTTAGAACATAGGAGTATGATTAATATTATAAGCACTTGCCAAATAATCACTTTTTAACATGTAGTTTATTGAAATATCTTATTAAAATGAGTCTTTAGAACCGTAAGTAATGTCGATTATTATTTTTTAAATGGTTCATGACTGAGTGCTATCATAAATAATTTAAGTAATTGACTCGGTCAATTTAAAAAGTTTGAAAACATGCACTATACAATCAGTTATGTTTACCAAAAAAGAAAAAGTGATTTTAAGTTGTTTTAAGGGGTTGCGAATGCCATATATATATATATATATATATATATATATATTATGTCTAACCTTTTCATGACAAAGTGGGATAGCTCAAGTTGTTAGAGCACCACTACCTAGGCCTTAGGTCCTGGGTTCGAGTCATGGAACAACTTCCATCAAAAAAAAAAAAGTCTAACCTTTTCATTTTTTTTTATGATTAATATATAAATTTATCATACTATAAAATTTTATTTTCATTAATTGGAGGGTCTAAGATTAAATTCTCCAAAAAACTAGGAGTATTATTTTAGAACTTCCATAAAAAAAAAAAAAAAGTTTAACCTTTTCATTTTTTTTTATGATTAATATATAAATTTATCATACTATAAAATTTTATTTTCATTAATTGGAGGGTCTAAGATTAAATTCTCCAAAAAACTAGGAGTATTATTTTAGATATGGAGAAAAATCATACTCTCTCCGTCCCGGAATTGTTTGCACTACCTTATGGGCACGTAAACTAAGAAAAAAGTGTAATGAGTGAAGTGTTTAGGAATAATTTTGTAAAGTTATATGGATAAAGTAAAAAGGTGATTGGATTGAGGGTAAAAGTAATGACATTTTGTGTAAATATTTGAATATTGTGAGGGTGAGGTTTAAAAAAATGTTTCCTTTTTAGGAAGTGCAAACAATTGTGGAACGGACGAAAAAGGAAAGAGTGCAAACAATTGTGGAACAGAGGGAGTACATAAGTTACACCAACCGTGATAATAATAATGAAATGCTATGCTTTTCTTTGAAGGGAGTTTTACAATTAAATCATTAACTAGCTAGTAGTATACATAAATAAATCAATTGTTTTTATTCGTCCAGCCGCTCAATTATGAAATTTCACATCAATTATATTCATATTTGAATTCTTTCTTGTATAAATAATACTAAAAAAAAGTAATAATGAAAATAAATATAATAATAATAATGAGGATCTTAATATAATGTATGATCGATTACTCTTATTTGCGTTTTTGACCAAAGTAGTTGAAAAGATAACTCGAGGGACCAAATTAAAGAAATGCACTTTCAAAGGTTGGTCGATTAAATTAAAGCTTACAACTAGTGTAGTTGGGCACTCAACTTAGCTAATAATTATTTTAATTAATCTCCAATTTTATTGATTTTTTTAAAATTTTATATATTCTTTTAAAAAACTATGTATATATAGAGTACGTACTACGTACTACCATGAAACTCTAGCAGTTTTAAAAGAATTTTGTCTTGAGTTGTAGTGTGCAATGTTTCAATATTTATCCCACGAGCAAGAAATACATCAGCACATATATATGGAAACTAAAAGATAGAATCTATCAATTTAACTCACACATTTTAAGATCGTGTTAGACATCATATAATTCCAAGTTATCCAACAATATTTTTACAATTTACAATTCTAAAAAATAAAAGATACATATATATACAGATCAATTATTTTTTCCTTTTCTAGTATAATCTCTTCTGGACAGATGAACCTTTTATTTTGGGATACGTACTGGGCATTGCTTGTATCTGAAACTATCTCAATTTTTTCTAAGTTCACGATTTTCGACCAAAATAAATAAATATATAGATTAATTTCACGCAAAAAAAGGAAAAATAAAAAGTTATAGGAATGAAAAGTTAATAGTGTATATAATAAATAAGGACATATACATGCTATAAGATGTTAACCATGGTCTTAATACTTTTGAGTTCTAAATACATTGTTAATTTTTTTTTTATCCTGAATTAACATGAAAAAATAGTTTTACTAACTTTGGGACTCTAAAGTGATATTATTCCATGAAAGTAATTATCTATCATATGAGAAAATGCAATTTTCTTGGTTTTGTTTGATAGAAAAAAAATAGAAGAGAATAAATGTGCCATAAGTGGAAATATGACAAACTTGAGTGGCCAAAGTAGAAATATATATTGTGAATGCCCCATTAGCTATCCTATCATCTTAACAAAGTAGACTTTAATCAATTTTTCTTTATCCTCCTCATTATTTTGTAGAGTAAAAACTGAAATTGTCAGGGGTCCCCTATAACACCATTTTATTATCTGACAACTAAGTATATCTAACCAACAAAACTATTATTTTAAATAATCAAAATCGGTTTAGAGTTGATGTGACATTTGGTTTCATTTTATTTTTTTATTTCATTATGTTAAATTTTAAAATTGAGTACTAGCTCAATGTAATCGATCAAAGGACAATTTAAAAAAAAAAAAAGTTAATATGATTAATTAAAATTTGAGAAAGTGCATGAAGTCTTTTTGAAAGTATAATTTGATGCTAGAATTGATTAAAAATATAATTTTAATTTTACCGTAATACCCTTATTAAAGAAAATATTATATTAATATGTAGTCATAGTTATATTCAACCTTTTATTAGACACTCAATGACATCCATTGAACAAACTTACGGAGCTAAGAATTTTTCGTCCCTAAAATATGAGTTGAAAAGACAGTTGAAATAGAGAATCTTAATTAGTCATCCTTTTCTAATTGTGGTTAGATAGATTGTAAATTTTTTGTTTTATGTGTATTGAAATTAATCAAATTTTTAAATTTTCTTTTAATGGAAATTTAGACGTTAATTATAATCGACTCATTTATTTCAAATAATCAATTTTAAGATCATTTTCAGATACTGGGAGGGGATAGGACCATACAGTTGGAACCATCTAGGTGTTTCATTAAGAGGAAAATGAAACATTATTATTATTATTATTATTATTATTGTAAAATGAACTTATATAGGCATGCCAATATTCTTGCTAGAACTAATGGAGAATGATGGTGGGCTACATACTGTATTCATTAGCTTTATTGAAAAGTACAAGTAAATACATTTAATTTATATTTAGGAAATTGTTTGATTATAGTATATACAACCTACAATATATATATGGTTCTCAAAAGAAGTTTCAATTTTTTTAAATAGAAAAAAAGAAAAGAAAAGAAGAAAACATGCAATTGTGGGCATGGTATGCAATGGACTATAAGATTAAAATAAATTAGGCCCCGTATAGAATGATAGATTAGTTCATAAAAGACTAGTAATCAGATTTAAAGATTGTTTAATCACACTGAAAATAAAATTTATATAAATGTACAAGAAAAATGTATTTAATAGTGTACACACTAAATAATTGAAAAACACATTATTTGCGATTCAATTTTAACTGATTGAGATCTTCAGATTCAACCATGGAGTAAATATTTTAACATATCTATAATCTATGAAACGGGAATTTAAAATATATAGAAAAGATTTATGTGTAAAATAGTGTTGATTAGAAATAAAAATAATCAAATATATAAAAATTAATATGAGTTTAAGTAAAATAAAAATTAATTCTAAAATTTATATATATACGCAGATTTAAAAATGAAAAATTCAAATATACTTCTTTATTATTTTCTAATTTTAAATATATACTTATTTCAAATTAAAGAGAATGTCACAATGATTGTTAAGGTCACGGGAAAATGTAACACGTTGTGAAATATTACACAATTAAATTAACCTTATTATGATGCTTATAACTCAATCAAATAAGGATTACGACTTTAATTACTTCATGGCGTGTGGATGAATTATCACGAGCTACCTACTCTAATCAAGAATCAATTTGGTAATTAACGACTGATTTAGGGTAATCCAATTTACATAGTAACTTTCCTTAGAAAAATAAAAACTAACTACAAATTAATTAATCCCTTAAATAAATTTTTAAAAAAAAGGGTGATTATTTACCAACACCCGTAGCTACCAAGTAAAATAATGTCTCCTTTATTCTTAATTTAAACTTAAAAATCGAGAATGTCATCCAAAAAAAACTGGAGGCTCACCCAAGTAATAGGCCAGAACCGAAAATTTCTTCGAGACACTAGCTACAGTATATGTTAAAATGTTAGCACCACGACGAACAAACTATTTCCATTTCTCGGACTCCATTGAAGCGGTCTCCGAGTAGCTAGGTTGCTTGTTTATGGATGTTGAGATTAATGCAATATTGAAGAACTGTTCTTACTATCAGAAGTGGTAGTGTGCTGATTTTCAGAACTGTTCTTATACTAAGCACAGTAACTAGTGTTCTGATATTTGGTTATTTCAGTACAAGTAGAGTAATGAGTACTCTGCTGATAAGGTTTAGTGATCTTAGGTATCAACTCTGCTGGTCGGGTCAGAACAATACTGCTCTTAGTCTGCTAAAGAGTACTGTGCTGATATAGTGTTCTTAGTCTGCTGAGACAACTGTGCTGAGTTTTACTGCGCTGAGTTCTACTGTGCTGATATTCCAGTTTCAGAGTTAGTTGATTTCTGTTAGTTAGTTAGTTTGTTAGAGGCAGTTACAACTTGCATTGTACATCTATAAATAGTTAAATACACCATCTAGTGCATAGATTGTGGGTTACACACATAGAGAGTTTAAGAGAGAGATCAAGCTTTGTGTACACTTGTAATCTGTAACTTTCATTTGTGATTAGTGAAGAGAGTCTTCTATCCTCCGTGGACGTAGATCATTTGATCGAACCACGTAAATCCCGTGTTCTTTCTTTGAGTTCTTTATTCGTTTTCAATTCTTTGCGTTTCTAATTGTCTTGATTTATCATTTGTGAGGAGTTGCTTAGTGGATACAATTCCATAACAATTGGCGCCGTCTGTGGGAACCGAAGATAAAGTCAAGAATCAAGAAATGGGCTCTGTGAAATTGGAGATAGAGAAATTCAATGGTAAGACAGATTTTGGTTTATGGAAAGCCAAGATGAAGGCTCTGCTGTCACACCATGGGCTGAAAGAGGCCCTTACTCCTCTTGACCCTGCTGCATCCGATGCAGACAAGGTCAAGAAAGAAGAGCTTATGGAAAAAGCTTACAACATTGTTGTTCTGAGTTTGGGAGACAATGTTTTCAGAGAAGTTATGAAGGAGAAGGATGTTGCTGGAGTATTTGAGGCATTAGATGATCTGTATTTGGCACAATCTTTGTCAAATCAGATGTTCATGGAAAGGAAGCTTAATAATTTCAAGATGTCAGATGATAAAACCCTTGATGAGCAGTTAATAGAGTTCATGCAAGCAGTTGATGATCTTGAGAATGTTGGAATTACCTTGGAAGATCACAAGAAGTCCTTTCTACTCCTAGAGGCATTACCTCCCTCATATGACAACTTCAAGGATGCTTTGCTGATTACCAAGGAGGGTAAGGCAAAATTCAAAGAAGTCTTGTCCATACTGAAGACCAAGAGTTTACATGTTGCAAACTCAACCAAGAAGACCAAGAACCAAGCTGAGGGTCTTAATATCAAACTGAAGAATGACAAGAAAGGAGGGCAAGGCAAGAAGTTCCATGCCAAGCCAAATCACAAGAGAAATGGAAATGTAGTCAAGAGCAAGGCTTGCTACAAATGCCATAAGGAAGGACATTTCATAAAAGATTGTCCTGAGCACAAGAAGACTACTGATGCTGCCAAAGTTGATGTAGCAGAGGCAAAAGGGTATGATAGTGCTGAAGTGATGAGCATAACATATAGCAAACTTGTTAATGAATGGGTGTTAGATTCTGGATTTTCTTTTCACATGTGTCCCACCAAATCTTGGTTTCAAAACCTGTAAATGATGGAGGGAGGTTCAGTTCTATTGGGCAATGATGAATGCTGCAATGTGAGAGGGATTGGCACTGTGAGGGTGAAGATGTTTAATGATAAACATGTGATCCTGACCAATGTCAGATTTGTTCCAGATTTGAAGAGAAACCTTATATCTCTTGGCACACTAAATGCTTTGGGTTATGAATTCAAGACAGAAAGAGGATGTCTGCTTGTTATCAAAGCTGAAAGGATAGTGATGCAAGGGAAGAAGTCAAATGGGTTATATTCTTTAATTGGTGAGACAATCACAGGTGCTGCTGATGTTACCATGAGTTCTGAAGATGCTATGCTTTGGCATAAGAGGCTGGCACATGTTGGAGAGAAAGGCCTGATGGAGTTATCCAAGAAGGGGGCATTCCACCAGAAGACATTCAAAAGCCTAGAGTTCTGTGAGCAGTGCATTCTTGGCAAGGCCAAGAAGAAGTCATTCCAGAAGGGTGAGCACACTACCAAGGAGCTGCTGGATTATGTTCACTCAGATGTCTGGGGGCCATCAAGGACTGAAACCATTGGTGGAGTGTTTGGATGTCAGGCATATGCACACATAAGACAGGATAAGCTTGAGCCAAGGGCTCTGAAATGTATATTCATTGGCTATCCAAAAGGTGTCAAGGGCTATAGACTGTGGTGCCTTGAACCAGGTCATAAGAAACTGATAATCAGCAGAGATGTTGATTTTAATGAGAAGGTAATGGGATATCCTCATAATGGAAACTCTCTTGACCTAGATGGAAGAATTGGAAATGAGTCAGAAGAGAGTTTCTCAGCTGAGGTGGAGTTTCCCACATCAGATCAGTTGGCACCAGAGGAGGTGGTCAACCCTACTGATCTGGGAAATAACACACCAGATGAGGTTGTTCCAGAACAGGTACCAGAAGATAATTCAGAAGATGATACCATGGAGGACAACCCTGCTGATTTGAGAAATTATAGTCTTACAAGAGATAGGCTCAGAAGGCAGATTCACCCCCCATCTAGATTTGGCCAGGCTGATCTTGTGTCATATGCTCTGATCACAGCAGAAGAGGTGGAGCATTATGAGCGAAGAAACTATAGGGAAGCAATCACCAGTCCTGAAAGAGAGCAGTGGGCAGCAGCCATGTCAGAAGAGTTGCAATCTTTGGAGAAAAACCAGACCTGGATCCTTGTTGAGAAGCCTAAAAACCAGAAGTTAGTGAGCTGCAGGTGGCTGTTCAAGAAAAAGCTTGAAGTCGGATTTGGTGGTGCTAGAGAGCAGATCAGATTCAAGGCTAGGTTGGTGGCAAGAGGATTCACACAAAGAGAAGGCATATACTTCAATGAGGTATTCTCTCCTGTTGTTAAACACTGTTCAATAAGATTACTTTTGTCTAAGGTTGCTCAAGATGATCTTGAGTTACATCAGCTAGATGTCAAAACTGCATTTTTACATGGAGAACTAGCTGAAACAATATATATGCATCAACCTGAAGGGTTTATCATGCCTGAAACTGAAAGTAAGGTATGCTTGCTTAAGAAATCATTGTATGGGCTCAAGCAGAGTCCTAGACAATGGTATAGAAAGTTTGATACATTCATGCTTTCTATTGGTTTCTTAAGAAGCAAATATGATGGATGTGTATATATTGGTAAACAAGATTATCTAGAGAGCGCCTATCTACTGATCTATGTAGATGATATGTTGATAGCTAGCAAGAGTATGAGAAAGATTACCCAGCTGAAGCAGCAGCTGAGTAGCAAGTTCGAGATGAAGGACCTAGGTGATGCCAAGAGAATATTAGGCATGGATATTCTCAGAAACAGGAAAGCAGGGAAGTTGTTCTTGTCCCAGAAGTGTTACATTCAGAAGGTCTTGAAGAGGTTTCTTATGCACCAGTCCAAACCAGTTAGTACTTCATTTGGTCAGCAATTCAAGTTGTCAGTCAAGCAATCTCCTCAAACAGCTGAAGAGAAGAAGCAGATGCTTACTGTCCCTTATGCAAATGGAGTTGGAAGTCTCATGTATGCTATGGTTTGTAGCAGGCCAGATCTTGCCTATGCTGTTAGTATGGTGAGTAGATTCATGGGAAATCCAGGAAAGTTTCATTGGGAAGCTTTGAAGTGGATTCTAAGATATCTGAATGGATCAGAAGACTTAGGATTATTGTTCGAGAAGTGTGCTGATACCAAGAGTCCTTTAATTGGATTTGTGGATTCTGATTTTGCTGGAAACATAGATACAAGGAAGTCTTTATCTGGTTATGTGTTTACATTGTATGGCACTGCTATAACATGGAGAGCAGCCTTACAATCTATGGTGACCTTATCCACAACAGAAGCTGAGTACATAGCCTTGACAGAAGCTGTGAAGGAAGCAATGTGGTTGAAGGGCATTCTGAGAGATTTTGGCATATTCCAGAAGAGTGTTCCTGTACTATGTGATAATCAGAGCACTATCCATCTAGCAAAACATCAAGTGTTTCATGAGAGGTCAAAGCACATTGATGTGAAGTTGCATTTTGTTAGAGACATCTTGGAGAAGAGCATTGTTGAAGTTCAGAAGGTAGCTTCAGAAGAGAATGCAGCTGATATGTTAACTAAGGCATTACCAAGCAATAAGTTCAACCATTGCATGGAGTTGGTAAACCTTAGTACCTGGGATGTTCATTAAGAAGAGAATGGACAAACAGCCTTGAGGAGGGCTGGGAAGAAGGCAATCTTGCATTAAGGTGGAGAATTGTTGAGATTAATGCAATATTGGAGAACTGTTCTTACTATCAGAAGTGGTAGTGTGCTGATTTTCAGAACTGTGCTTATACTAAGCACAGTAACTAGTGTTCTGATATTTGGTTATTTCAGTACAAGTAGAGTAATGAGTACTCTGCTGATAAGGTTTAGTGATCTTAGGTATCAACTCTGCTGGTCGGGTCAGAACAGTACTGCTCTTAGTCTGCTAAAGAGTACTGTGCTGATATAGTGTTCTTAGTCTGCTGAGACAACTGTGCTGAGTTTTACTGCGCTGAGTTCTACTGTGCTGATATTCCAGTTTCAGAGTTAGTTGATTTATGTTAGTTAGTTAGTTTGTTAGAGGCAGTTACAACTTGCATTGTACATCTATAAATACACCATCTAGTGCATAGATTGTGGGTTACATACATAGAGAGTTTAAGAGAGAGATCAAGCTTTGTGTACACTTGTAATCTGTAACTTTCATTTGTGATTAGTGAAGAGAGTCTTCTATCCTCCGTGGACGTAGATCATTTGATCGAACCACGTAAATCCCGTGTTCTTTCTTTGAGTTCTTTATTCGTTTTCAATTCTTTGCGTTTCTAGTTGTCTTGATTTATCATTTGTGAGGAGTTGCTTAGTGGATACAATTCCATAACAATGGACAAGAGGGGACTACACTCAAACTATCTAAGATTGCACTCAACTCTCCAAATTCTCACGATTCGATTAGAGGTTAGATTTTCAATCCTTCGAAAATATAAACCTCTTAAATTATAAGCGCCCTACAAATTTTAATATTGTTCGATCTACTTTTAAATGATAATTTTATTTGAATGATTAATTTGGTTAGAATTTCAATTTCTTATATTAAGTGTAATATACTACTTTTAATCTTTTTGTATAAACAAAATTAAGACAAGGGTGCCCAAATCAATGATCTAAAATATTTTGACCATAGTTTCCAAATTCACTTTCCAATGAGATCTCAAAAGACCAACATCCTCTCAAGTGTCCCATTCTCCGAAAACCCACGAGCACTTTCTAATTAAAAACCAATTTAATGTGAATAACGATATTAATTAATTAAATAAATATATGTTCATCACCCCAATATAATTAAGATTTGTTGGTCCCCCATCTTCCCACCTAGAAAAGATGCATCTTGTAAATAAAAATACCCAATATTTTAATAATAATACAATAATAAGAAATTAGTATATTATATTATGGATAAGAGCTTGCCACATAATGCTCAATTACATCATATTGATGTTATTTATTACAACCTCTCTTTTAAACTTGAATTAGCCTGATGAACAAATACTGGATCCATAATTGTAGTGTCCCCACTGAAAAAATTGAAATTAATTTAAATATTCTTTTTTCTCAATAAAAAAAAAAAAAGTACTCCCATTCATGATATTTATAAATCAATATATGATTGATTTTTATTGAGTTACACATTTTGATCATATTGATATATTACTATGTACACATACTAGTTCTAATTTAATTATTTGAATATAATACTACTTACAATATATAAAGAATCTTGTTTTTTTTCACTATCTCTATGGTAGAGTTTTGAAACTCTCTTTTTCACTATAATCAAATTTTCAATTCTATGAATTATGATCTATTTTTTCACTAGAATCATATCAATTTTGTTTGAAAGACCGGATCTTATCCACCTAAAAACGTGATTTTCAATTTTTAAATTTTGATTAAAATAGACCCTATATATATAAAAATCGTGAAAATTTTGTTTGAAATTTTAAGGATGCAATGAGAAGGAATAGGACCCTAAGATGATTGATGGGTCCGAATGCTTCAAATTATATATCATGTGGCTTACTTCATTGTAAGGTCTAGCGGGAGCATCATACATATATTGTACGACCCAATAAATATTTATATATATGGAAGAGCCTATATACATAAAAATATTTTTTTTTTAAAAAAGAAGAAGAATCTTAAAAGGGAACGCGAAAGAATAGTGAAAAGGGTTTTGGGTGGCCTAAAAAGACTGATTTTGTAGTACACAAATACAAATACAAAGAAAGAATCTCATCATTCCAAAACCCTTTAAAAGAAGTATAAAATTTCAAAAATAAATAAAGAATAAGAAGTAGAAGTAGAAGATGGAGGATCTAAGGTGGTTTTAGAGTTATTAATTAAACTTAGATAATTATTTTTTAAACCCCTTAATGTTTTTTTTTCTACATATCCTTAGATTAAAAATGATGATCCTCTTCCATTTTTTTTGAATTTTACTAAATAGAAAAGTGATTATATTTTGTAACAAACAAAAAAGATGAAGAGACCATCTCTTTGGAACCAAGGAAATTGTATGTATGTATGTATGTATGTATGTATCTAGGAGAAAACAAAGCCCCAAAAAATTGAGTAGAATTGAGGAGAAGTAAAGGAAACAAATTCAGTTGCTCGAGGAATAAAAAGAGAGCACTAAAATCAAAAAATGAGCAACTCGTGTCGATTAAATCCAAAATCGAAGAATTAAATGGAATGAAATTTAAGATTTTCATTCTTAGTCAAACATTTTACAAACCAATGAATCTCAAAATCATTAACAACATTCTCCAAAAAGGACAACATTTTTGAATTACCAACTTGTTCAAAATCTCATCTTTTTCACTTGTTTAAAAAATGCCACGTGTACAAGATAATTGTGTGATTTGAATTGATAAAAAAAAACGTCATTTACTCATAAAAATCAACATATATATGGCTTTGGCTAAGTGGGAGAAATCTTTTAGCCCTAAACTCTTCAATTTCGAATTGATGTTGTGACTCGTTTTTATGTCTCGTTAGTTAAGTATGAATAGATTTCGGTATAAATCGGGTTGAGTATCTCTTATACTTAAAACTATATAAAAGAAACATTTTTACTGTTAAAAAAAAAAAACATAAATACACATTATATTATATACGGTAGTATATAGCAAGAATTTTGTGTACAAGATAATTGGGCGATGTGCATTGATAATTTTTTTTTTGATAAAAACATGTCGATTACTTAAGTGCAATTCAAATATTCGGTGTACATGATAATTGCGTGACATGACTTGTTAAGACACGACATTAAGTAATTATATATCCATAGAAATTTAATCACTACAAAAACGCTCGTTTTTGCCGACGGACGTATACCGACGGATTACCTTTCCGACGGCTGTACCGACGGATTACCGACGGAATTCAAAGTCAGAAGACTCTGCCGACGGAATTCAATTTCCGTCGGCTTTCCGGACGGAATGCCGACGGATATGCCAACGGACACTCAGAACTCTCTACACGGTGTCGTTTTTGGGTCACCGGCCGACGGATTTTTCAGTCGGTATTGTAAATTTCCGTCGGTAACCGACCCGCATTAACTAACCGCCTCTTGATCGACTCCCAAAATTAAATCTGGTCATTACCGACGGAAATTTCCGTCGGTAACCGACCCGCATTAACTAACCGCCTCTTGATCGACTCCCAAAATTAAATCTGGTCATTACCGACGGAAATTTCCGTCGGTAACCGACCCGCATTAACTAACCGCCTCTTTATCGACTCCCAAAATTAAATCTGGTCATTACCGACGGAAATTTCCGTCGGTAAAGGCAATTTTTTTTGTATATAAACTGAAGAACAGATTACTTCTTTCTCTTTCGAGAGAAAGAAAGTCGATCCCCCCTGCCTCCTCCCTCCTCGATCCCTCCTCCCTGTTTCTATCTCCTCTATTGCGCGAAGAAGAGGCTCTGCCGAGGTGTTCTCTCAACTCGATTAGAAAATCTATACGGTACGCTTTCTTAATTTGTTAGTAATTAATTTTTAAGTTATATTGTATTGCCTATAATTATGAATTAAATTGCATGTGTTAATTTAAATTGTTATATAGATTCATATGAAATTGTTTGTAGTTGATGTATATAGTTAATTATTTTGAATGTATGTAGTTGATATATCTAATTAATTAGTTGATATTGTAAGTGGATAATTGCCTATATATAGCTAGTTGATGTATATAGTTGTTTATAATAAATTAATGTGATTTGTTAAGATCGATATTGCATGTTTTGCATAATTGATGTTATATATATAGTTGATATTATTGTTTAATTTGCATATACGTTGGAGTGGAGTTAATTACATAATTAAATTATGATATTGTAAGTTATAATTAGCTCGATTAATATTGTTGATTTACTAATTATGAAATTATTGATTAAATTAGGGGCTTTGTTAATTATATTAGGAAATTGTTATTTTAAAGTTAGAAAAAATTGTTACTAAATTTATTAGGTTATAGATTGTTAATTAAAATAGAAAATTGTTAATTAAAATTGGAAATTATTGAATAAATTAGTTATTGTTGAATAAAATAGGAAATTATTTATTAAAATAGGTTATTATTGATTAAATTAGGTATTGTTGATTGAATAAAAAATTATTTATTAAAATAGGTTATTGAATAAAAAATTATTGATTAATATTGTTGATTTACTAATTATGAAATTATTGATTAAATTAGGGGCTTTGTTAATTATATTAGGAAATTGTTATTTTAAAGTTAGAAAAAATTGTTACTAAATTTATTAGGTTATAGATTGTTAATTAAAATAGAAAATTGTTAATTAAAATTGGAAATTATTGAATAAATTAGTTATTGTTGAATAAAATAGGAAATTAGTTATTGTTGAATAAAATAAGAAATTATTTATTAAAATAAGTTATTATTGATTAAATTAGGTATTGTTAATTGAATAAAAAATTATTTATTAAAATAGGTTATTATTGATTAAAATAGGTTATTATTTAGGGATTAAATTTTAATTTATTAGATTATTGTTTATTATTAAATTAAGAAATTTATTATTAATTAATTAGTATTATATATATAATTTATTAATTTAAATATTTAAATTAAATAGTGCTGGTGCCTCTGGTGGCTCGGGATCTCACGGGGCTTCCGGGTCACGTAGCCGATCGAGGAAGAGTCGATCGAAACTTAGACCCGAGGCGTCGGCGCCTACACTGCCACAAACACCATTATCGTCGCCTCCGCCACCCATTCCACACCCGTCGCCTAATCAGCCGTCGTCTCATTCGTCTGTCCGGGACCATCCTGTTGTTCCTGCTCGGGATGGCCGGGAGCGCATTTGGGTTACAGGTGGAGGAGTGTAAGTAATTAAATACTTTTATTGTTTAATAATTAATAATTAATTAATTTCGCATTCGTTTTAATTTATAATGTGTTTTGTTTGTTAATTAATGTCACAGATTGTTACCTGGTAACGAGGTCTCCAGGGCATGCACGATTGCTTTTGGCTCTTTACCGATCTCTGCGAGTGCAATTACCTGGTCGAAGGTCCCAAAACAAAAAAAGTTGGCGTACTTCGAGGAATTTCAGGTAGTAACTAATTACAATTATTTAATTAATGTTTGTTAATTTGTTCAATAATAAACAATTTATTATATGTGCAGAAACAAACCACTTGGGATCGGAATATGTACTCAGACCAGGCTATGTTCAAGTATTTCTGTAAATCGGCGCAAGAGCGGTATAAGAATTTAATGTACGAATGGAGAATGGCATGGCGGAGCGATGGGACGACGTAGAGCTTGGGTAAGGATGATAATGATGTTGTGTTGTGGGATTCATTGACGAGGGAGTGGCTGGATCCTGCGTACATCAGGAAGTGTGAGATTGCTAAGGCCAACCGGAGATCCGACGTTGGGGGTGGGATGTCCAGGCATCGGACTGGAGCCCGGTCCATCATTGAGTAGTCGATGGTCATTGTAAGTGTTTATTAATTTTTTAATTAATTTCAATAAATTTAATTATATATTTAATATATATAATACATAAATTTAATTATTAGGAACGGGATACGGGGCGTGTACCCACTCACTTGGACCGGATGAGCATTGCTCATCCGTTTAATGCTGATACACAACAATCCACATACGGGCGCACAACTAACCTCCACATAAGTAATAAAATTGTTTAATTAAATACATTTTTTATAATTTATTCTATTAATTTAAAATTATTAATTATGTAGTTGGAGATGAACCGGAGGATGGCCGAGATCGGAACTCAAGTCGACCCTACTCAAGCCGGAACCAGCAGTGCCCCTACAGTCGAGGAGGTGGACCGGGCTTATTTGGAAGTTGCCCCCACCACCCGCGGACGAGTTCTGGGCCTTGGTCGTATGAGCGCTGATGTCAGGTCCGGCGCTGGTCCGTCCCAGACGGCATCGCAGGGTTCCGTATCTTCCACCCCAACTCCTGATGTGACGATGGCACAATTCAACCATTTTATGCATGTGATGCATGTGAATATGGGTCGAGAGATGGGGTGGTCGGACGAGAGGATCGAGGAGGTTTATCAGAGAACCATGCAAGCTCCTCTACCGACGGCGTCTGTTCCCCCAGGCGCCCCCCCAGCCTCCTCAGACTATGTCCCGACCATGCAGCAGGATGATGACATCGATCTGGGTCAGCAGTTCGTTGGCGACCATGATGGCCTTGATATGTTTATCTTTGGTCCATGAGTCTTTGAACAATTTTATTTTTTATTTCTGTTGAACAATTTTATTTTTATGTCTCGTAGAACTATTTACTTTTATGTCTTGTAGAACTATTTATTTTTATCTGCATTATTGT
This sequence comes from Galeopsis tetrahit, assembly GCA_963675135.1. Lineage (NCBI taxonomy): Eukaryota > Viridiplantae > Streptophyta > Magnoliopsida > Lamiales > Lamiaceae > Galeopsis > Galeopsis tetrahit. The sequence goes on from OY776133.1 coordinate 12,797,118, forward strand.
TGAACTATTTACTTTTATGTTTAAGTATTAGTTGTTTAATTTTAGTTATGTGTGTTTTATGTGTTAAGAATGTGTATATTAATTTTAGTTATGTTTTATGTGTGATTTTGGATGTGATCTGTATTGGATCTTCATTTATGTTTGAATGTACTCTGTTTTTTCATGTTTGTGTTTATGTGAATGTGAATGTGATGGGAGACTCTATGTGATAGATAAACAACATTTTCATTGAAAATTGTCTTGAAGAAAGGCTGTTGTTGTGGTTACATTACATGCATACACTTAGCATTACATAAACTTAGCAATACATATTTGAGGCATAAATTTAGCAATACATATTAGAGACATAAACTTATGATTACATCCAGCCTATAAATTTGAACATATAGGGTAGAACACATAATATTATGGCCATGATAAGAAAGTTCCTCTGCTTCTTTAGCTCTTGAACTTGTCCAGCTTGAAATTCTACTTCTGATGTTAGGTGATCAGATGAATCCTTATAGATTTCACCAACTACTTTTGCATTATTCAGCTTGTTGTTGAGCTCTTGATTTTCAAGCAAAAGTGAGTCAATTCTCCTCACCATGCCCGGAAACATTCCGTGTGAACACGTTCCTTGTCCGTGGATTTCGTGTTCATCGGCCCAAACAAAAAAGGAGCATCCAAGACCACTTAGTGAATCTGGGAAATCTTTCTCCTGTTCCATGAATCCAATTTCCATTTCATCCGGGAAAAGCCATCTTTTTCTTAACAATGTCTTTGTCATTTGATCCAATAGCGTTCCGTTAGATAGGAACAGAGTTGATAAATACTGATAACTCTCGGATAGAGACAAAAAAGGAGCATCCAAGACCACTTAGTGAATCTGGGCAAGTATAAAATAGTCTACCTCTGCTTTTTTCTTGCTTCGAAATGCACACACGAGCTTCTTTTCCACAATGGCATACCACTATTTTCATGAATGTGGAAGATGAAGACATGAGTTTCTGTATTTTTTTTTTGTTTTTTGATGTTTGTTAAGAAGTAGGTTGTTTTGAGTGTGTATATATTTTTCTTCTGTAATTTTTATTTTTTTTATACGCGTCTTTTACCGACGGAAAGGTATTCCGTCGGTATAGACACATGTTCAATGCCGACGGATAATTTCCGTCGGCAATGTAAATACCGACTGAAATTTGTTCAACGGAATCTGACTGATTTGACATGCATTTGAAATCGTTGGTACCGACTGAAATTATCCGTCGGTATTGTCAATACCGACGGAATTTAGGCGCGCGATATACCGACGGACAGACATTTCCGTCGGCATGTAGTATTGAAAAATGATTCAGAACCTCAAAACACGCGAAATTTTTTGAGTGGAGCAAAAAATTAAGGGAAAAATTTGGATTGGAGCGAAAATTTAAGGTATGTTTTTCTATTAATTAAGTGTACATAGTTTAATTTTCAGTGTGTAATTTTAATTTGGTGTTTAATTTTTTAGTGTGTAATTTTACTACATATTTTTTACTTTTAGTGTTTAATTTTAATTTGGTCAAATTGTTTAACAGATGAAATTGTCTGATCGTCGGTGGATGAATTGCCTTGATAACGTGTTTCCAGGATTTGCTTGTGAACCGAGGAATGTGAGATTAGACTTGAGTACTGATGGTTTTGCACCGTTTGGGAGTTATAGAAAGAAGTATTCTTTGTGGCCGTTGATACTGACTCCGTAGAATCTACCTCCATGGATGTGCATGAAACCTCAAACAATGTTTCTGACTGTATTGGTGCCTGGTCCGTCGAATCCAAAGCGTAAACTTGATGTTTATCTCCAGCCTCTTATTAAAGACTTGATCTTCCTATGGGATAACGGAGTCCAAACGTATGATGTTTCTAGGAAACAGAACTTCTCGATGCGTGCTGCTTTATTGTGGACCATTAGCGACTTTCCTGCATATGCTATGTTGTTCGGGTGGAGTACAGCCGGAAAGCAAGCTTGTCAGTATTGTATGGAATATTCTGAAGCTTTCAGTCTCCCGAAGAGTAGAAAAGTTTCATGGTTCGATAATCACCGAAGGTTTTTACCTCGAGATCATCCATTTCGATGGAATAAGGTGGACTTCACGAAGAATAGAACAGTCACAAACAATCGACCGCCACTTCGAAATGGTATTTTATACATTTATTTTAACATGTTTTTTTGGGTTACATTTATTCTAACATTTATTAATCGAACAGGACAAAGTCTGTTACATGAGATTGAGTGGACGGGTTTGAAAAAAACTACGGAGGAAAATGCAGAAGAACACAACAAAGGAATCCCAGGTAACTGGAAGAAAAAGGGTATTTTTTGGGACTTGCCATATTTGAGTTCACTATTGCTCCGACACAATTTGGATGTCATGCACATTGAGAAGAATGTGTTTGACAATGTGTTTCACACAATCATGAACACAGAAGGCAAGACGAAAGATACTCCAAAGTCTAGGGAAGAGTTGAACACTATCTGTCGCCGTGATGAGTTGGAACAGGATACCCGTACAGGTAAATATCCAAAGGCTTGCTACACACTAGATAAGGCACAAAAACAGGAATTGTGTAGGTGGATTAAAGAGTTAAGATTTCCAGACGGCTATGTGTCAAACATGAGTCGATGCGTAGACACAACAAAAGGCAAAGTTGCAGGGATGAAGAGTCATGATTGTCATGTTTTTATGCAGCGCTTGATACCTATTGCGTTTTGAGAATTTCTTCCTCTAAATGTGTGGAGGGCTGTCACTGAATTAAGTCTCTTTTTTAGAGATTTAACGTCTACAACAATCAAGGTTGATGATATGAATCGTTTGGAACGAGACATTCCAGTTATTTTGTGTAAGTTGGAACGTTTTTTCCCACCTAGCTTCTTTGACTCGATGGAACACTTACCTGTTCACTTAGCGTATGAAGCTAGGATTTGTGGTCCAGTGCAGTACAGGTGGATGTACCCATTTGAGAGGTGAACAATTCTATTTCTCTCATTTAATTAGTTTTTAGTATAAGAAGCCTTATTTTAATTTGTTAACTATTATAATTTTAGGTATCTCCACAACTTGAAGCGCAATGCTAAACAAAAGGCAAACGTCGAAGCATCGATTGTTAATGCGTATTTGAATGAAGAGGTTGGCATGTTTTGTTCATATTATTTTGAAGACCATGTCAACACGAGGATCAGGAATGAACCACGTAACTTCGATGGTAGAGGTACGCAACAAGAAGTCGATGGCATGCTCTCTGTATTCAAGTCTAAGGGGCGACCTATAGGAAAAGCCACTGAACGATATTGGTCAACAAACACAGAGGCTGAAATAGCACAAACGTACGTGTTATTGAATTGTGATGAAGTTCAGCCTTACATTGAGTAAGTATTTCATATATTCATCATCTAATTAAATAGCACTAAACGTGCGTCATTTATCATCTAATTGTGTTGTGAATTATTAGGATGTATACACAAGAACTACGACATGCAGATCAAAACATCTCAGATAGAGACATAGATACTAGTCTTCAACGTCAATTTGCCCGATGGTTCCAACGTTATGTGAGTATCATTAATTGAATTTTACGTGAACAAATAATTGTTTTGATTAATGTTAATTTTAACTGTACGTATAGGGACAATCGCACGATTTTCAGAGCCGGTTCTTACAGGATCTCAGCCAAGGACCATTACGGCGTGTGAGGACTTACAAGGCTATATTGTGAAAGGCTACAGGTTTCATACATCAGAGTATGCATCAACAAGAACGACTAACAACAGTGGTGTTTGTCTTAGGGGTGCGAATTACAATGCAGATGCAAGTGATTACTTTGGGGTGTTGCACGAAGTCGTTGAAATTGAATATCTGGGATATCCAGTGAAAACTGTAATGTTGTTCAAGTGCCATTGGTTTGACACATCCCCTTTAGGAACCAAAATTCATCCGGAGTACAAGCTTGTGGATGTTAATTCGAAAAGGAAGTATAGCGGGGATGATCCGTTTGTATTTGCCTCTCAGGTATCTCAAGTCTACTACTGCACGTATCCAGGAGCTGGAAAACGTAATAGATCAGAATGGCACGCTGTTTGCAATGTGAAGGCAAGGTCAATGGTGGAGGTCCCCCAAAAGGAAAACAACGATGAAGATGAACCTCCGTTTCAAATGGAACAAATAGAGAATCAAACTGAAGTGTTTGCGGGAGATTTTAATCTTTCGGTAGACTTGACGGCTGCAAATCCACAATTGATTGTTATTGAAAACGATAGTGGACATGAGGAGGAGGAGGATGAACATGACGAGAGGGAGGATGAAGAAGATGAGGAGGAAGAGGAAGATGTGGCAAATAATGAAAATGAAGACGAAGATGAAGATGAATATTAAATTAATGTAACCTAGCTATTTTATTTTGTACAATTTATAAGATTTCATTATTTATCATTTGGTTATAACTTATAATTTAATTATTTATCATTTGGTTATTTTATTAATTAACTTTTAATTATTTATCATTTGGTTATAAAAATCCAATGGCGACGGAACATATCCGTCGCCATTTCCGTCGCTAACGGCAACGAGCCAAAGCCGACCGAAATATTCGTCGCCATTTCCGTCGCTAACGGCAACGAGCCAAAGCCGACCGAAATATCCGTCGTCATTTCCGTCGCTAACGGCAACGAGCCAAAGCCGACCGAAATATCCGTCGTCATTTCCGTCGCTAACGGCAACGAGCCAAAGCCGACCGAAATATCAGTCGCCATTTCCGTCGGCATTTCCGATTATAAATGTAACTTTCTCTCATTTCACGCGTATTTTCCCTCCCTCTCTCTATGTCTCTCCCTCTCTCTATGTCTCTCCCTCTCCCTCTCCCCCACTCCGACCGTCTCCTCTTTTAGGCTTCGCCACATGCTGCCCCTTGCCCACGTTCGTAGCGGCGCCACCCCCTTCTCCGGCCGGAGTCCGCCCATCCCACCGTCCGCGTCGCAGTCCCTCCGTGTCGCAGTCCGGCGACACCCTACCGTCCCTCCCCGACACGCCGCCGTCCACATATACGAATTACGTTTTGATGGTTAGTGTGCTGCTTTTCTTGAATTCTTCACGAATTGTTTTGATTATTCTCGTATTGTTAAGCATGAACTGTGATCGTTCGAGAATTTCGCCCCAATTTTTTGTGGAGTAGTAATGTTTTTGACTTGATTAATGTGTCTCTATCTGTCAGGAATCTAATTTCATAAGATCTCAGTTCGTGCTTTTGATTGTCGTGTTATCTTTGTTGAATTGAATTGTGATTTTCATTAGGGCTGTCCTGTAATATTCAATTATTGAAATGTTATTGATAGTTTACTTTGCGAAATTTGATTTCATATTCTGATTCCAAGGGACAAACCAGTTGAGAAAACCGTGTTATGAATTCCTTAAACAAAAGATAGAACAGGGTTTTTGTTTTTTGTTTTTGAGTGAGCCACAATTTCTGTTTTTCAGTTTATCTTCTTTAATGGTTAAGGTGTAATTGTAGTAATATATCAGGTCTCTATGAAATGAGTTTGCAAGAAAAAGATTAGATTTCTGCTTTTTTTTGTTCCTGCATTAAGAGTCTTTTTCAAGCATTGTGTCCAAAATTGAATTTTATTAGACTGAAGATAGAGTGAATGGATTTTTAATTCATGATGTTGTAGTAATGAAGTTTGCTGAGACCGACCGAAACTATGCGAGCCTAATGAAGTTACTTGATCTCTGTTGAGGTATGTTCAATTTTTATGATAATTTAATTTATGTTTAAATATATAAAATGACAATTGAATCTTGATTCTTTGGAATTGATTTTGAAATGGCAGGGATGGAGTCGAGTCAGCGAAGGACAATTTAATATACTCCACGGTACGTATTAATATACTCACATTCTTGTTAAATTATTTCTCATATAAGTTTTTGTTAATGTTTACTACGTTGTTTTAATATTTCAGAGAGCTTTTTCAACCATTCTAGTGAGGGGTATAGTTGTCATAATCAGCAGCAAAATTCTATTTGCTTCTTACTTGATCGATCCTCTGCCAATTCCGGAACACCATTAGATTCCTTCGATGCCTTAGCACTCTGGTCTACATCATCAAGTTTTTGCTGTTTGCTCAAGCAAAGGACGACAATTTTGTTTATTCTGTTGGATCTAATGTAGATTTGTGTATTGAATTATTTAAGCAATTTTGATCGGGTCGGATCCCGATCGCAAATAAATTTTTTTTTAAAATTTTTGGTACTTACCGACGGACTATTCCGTCGGTTTAGCGTCGGTAATACCGACGGGCGAGCCGACGGAATATCATTTTTTAAAAAAAAAATTTGATACTTTTCCGTCGGTAAATTTAAATAATAAAATTTAAGTCCAAAATATACCGACGGATCTACCAACGAAAACTTGATTTGGGATCCGTCGGTACAGGCGACCCGGTTTGAAAACTTGGTTTGAAAACGGGTTGGCTTGACTGCCGACGGAATTGAATCCGTCGGTACAGACGACCCGGTTTGAAACGGGTTGGTTTGAATCCGTCGGGAATCCGTCGGCATATACCGACGGATGCATATTTTCCGTCGGTAACCACTACCGACCAATTCATTGACGACGGATGAAATCCGTCGGTAAATCCGTCGGTAAGAGCCAATACCGACTGAATATCCGTCGGCATAACCGTCGGTAAAACACCTCTTTTTTGTAGTGAATATTAATGCTATGTATATTAATATAATAAAATATACTCCAGTATAAAAAAAGCACATGTTACACATGAAATATATTTTTTTAAAATTTGCGAATTATAAACCCGGATCTAGGTCATTCAAAAAATTTGAGGATCGCAAGCATGTGGTTTACTATAATGTTGAAATATTGTTACTACAAGATCAAATTATTATCACTATAAGATCAAAAGTGTACTACTACAAAGGTCAAAATATGCAACTACAAAAATAAAAACTATTATGTTACTGCAAGGCTAAATATTATTCCTACAAAGCCAAAAATTTACTAAATAAAAAAATAAATTAAGTGTCTATAATATCTTTGGACTTATAGCAGTTTTGACCTTATAGTAACAACATTTTACTCTTGTAATATAATAAGATAATATTTGAGAGTTTTTTTTTTTTAGATAATTTTTATCTGCGAAAATTTGCCTAAAATTTACTTTAATATATTAGTTTTGTTTCACGTATGTAGTATTGCAAATGTACAATTCATATATATTGATATAATAATAACATAGGAAGAGTTAGTTTTATGTGTCTTAGTTGCACCGTTTAATTGAGCATATAATGTGAAAAGTACAAATTAATATAAATTAAAATGTGTTGATTAATTCAATTGAAATTTGCAGATAATGAATGAGATGTATGCTAAATTTGATTGAATAATGTAAAAATAAAGAGTTCAAAATAATATGTCTATAAATTTTTTTGTTACTTTTTGACACATAAATTAAGCAAAGTGATTAAATATTGTATAACTGTATAAGTAATGTGGTTGAAAGAAAATAAAGAGATAGAGAAAAGAAGAAAATATAAAATAAAATGGAAGAATAAAAATTGAAAGATATTTACCAAAAAAAATAACTATGAAAAATTTATAAATAGACAAAATAAAAATTTATAAGCGGTCCTATAATTGAATCGTGACATTTGGAGCGCCTGATCCTTGAATGTGAGGACGATTCGGTGACGGTGGAGGTCCTTTATGAGCAGCTTCCGGAGTTCTACAGCCACTGCAAGGTAGTTGGACACGTGTCTGCTCGTTGCGCGATGGGACAGGCCCCGCCGCCTCCTCGCAACGACTTATTGTTGTAGGACCCGACACAGAAGAAGATCGAGGCCTTCTCCCTCAGACCTCCATCCCAGAGCGCCCCCGCAGAACCCTTCGTCGGATACTGAAGTCGATCCGGTCCCAGTGAGCAACTCCTTCTCCAGTCTTAGCACGGATGAACCTTCAGAGGATCCCGTGGCTACATCGACCAACAACAGTCCGAACTTGGAGGCTTCTACCAATGACGTCTCATCCCCTACTCGAGCAGCCTCGACCCGTTCCAAGACGAAACGTAGTAGCCCCAAGATGCCTGAGGTGAGGATATTCAATGAATTCGAGGCCAGAACCTGCACGAACTACTCAGCCAACCAACCAACAGGGCTTGATAATGACTTCACCCGCGTCTCCAAGTTCAAGGGCAGTAGGGGCGATGCCTTTGACCCTCCATAGTCCTTCTCCTGATTCCAGATTCCTAGATTGAGTAGTTTTTTCGAAATTTATTATCGCTTTTACTGCTAGGTTGTTTTTAGGGGTGTACCATTTTTCGATGGTAAACCGGCCTCTGATTTCGGCTTGTGAACTTATGACTTTTATCTTTTTTTTTTTTTTTTTTTTTTTTTTTTAATATAAAAACCTTTTTATTGTCGTGACATTTGAGAATATGCAAAGTATATAAAATACTACCAAAACCATCATTAATGCTGTACAATCAATGCATTGGTAATTTGGTATAATGAAATATAAAATTGATAAATATTTCTAAATTATCTATTTCTTACTTTACTCAGACGCAAGGTGTCCGTGGGGAGAGTCTCCTATCAACAAATTACGGATAGCGCTATCGACGATTTTGAGGCTAGATTCTGCGCGGACTACTCTGTCAGACCTTCGGTAGGGATCGACAATGATATGACCCGAGTCTCCATGTTCAAGGACAGATGGGACGATACTTTTGACCCACCATAGATCCCTTATCCCGTTTCGGGTTCTCATTTGATCAGTTTCTTCGAATTTTTTAATCGTTTTACTTGGTAGGTGATTTCAGGGGTGCACCATTTTCGATGCATCCCGGCCTCTGGTTCGGATTGTGAACTTATGGCTTCTATCTTTTCTTTTTCCTTTTAATCTACAACCTTTTATTGTCTATTTCTCACTTTACTATTATCAATAAAAAAATAGACAATTCAAAGAAGAAACCTTATTAAAGGTAAACTAATTTTATTTTTGATATTTTAGTTATGGAAAAATTGATCCGTGTGAATAAATAACTAATAATTAGGAAAGAATATAGGAGGAAATTAGCATTAATATATATGTACATATATTGATATAATGAAATATATATAAAATTGAAATAAACGCAGTGTATAAAAGAGGATACACAATACAATACAATACAATACTAATTGTTTATAGGTGAAAGAAAATGGAAGGAATTTGTTGAGAGTTCATGAGGATTTCATGTCCCTTTTGCATGCTCTCTCTCTCTCTCTCGATTTCTAGAGAGATGGGATTTAGTTTTCCTTTTTCTTTCTTCCTTTAAACAATGAAAATGGCAGATTACCAATCATCCTTTCCCCTCCATAGGAAACAACCATCATTGCTCCCAACAATCCTTAGAAACCTGAGCTTTTGACATTGTTTAAATACCATCACTCTCCATCCCTCTTTTCACCCCTAGCCTTCTCTCTCCATGATGGATCCTTCCTCCACCAACTCCGTCAATGGCTTCTACAACTTCTTAACTCGCGGAATCGACGATCTCGAGCGCCTCTTTTTGTCTAACAACTTCATGTCCATTCAATTCCTCCAGAGGGTTCTCTCTCTTCTCCGATCATTCCACTCCCAATTGACCCTTCTCGTCCAGAAATTGCATTTGCCCGTCGGTGAAAAGTGGCTCGATGAATACATGGACGAAAGCTCCAAGCTCTGGGAAGTCTGCCATGTCCTTAAAGCAGGGATTTCAGGGATGGAAAATTATTACTCTTCCGGCCTCAACATCGCCTCATCGCTCGACGGCCATCGCCGATTAAGCCCCCAGCTCTCCCGCCAGGTAATTTTGAAGAATCAATCGAGATCGATCGGATTAGTTTTTTTCAATTTTTTCTGTTTTTTGATTGGGGAATTTTGTCGAACAGGTTATACGCGCTATGTCGGGGTGCAGAAGGGAGGCTGTGGGCCTGGAGGGGGACAATCGGGCCATGATGGAAACGCGAATCGAGCCTCTGTCACTGAAATTTGACGACAAAGTTTCCGTAGAATCGAAGCTGAATGGGTTCAGTGGATTCAGGGGAGTTCTTTACGCCATGAGAAATGTGAGCTCACTTTTGCTGATGATTCTGTTATACGGATTGGTTTACTGCTGGCCCGAGCCCGATTTCCCAATCAATGGATACGAGGGGTGTTTGTTTTACGGATCAACGTTCATGATTTCGACAGCTAGGCTGCAGCAGAGGGTGACGGCTGAGATCAATCAGATGCCGGGCCGGGCCGGGATTTTGTTGTATGAGTTTAGGAGAACAAGGGCCGCCATGGATGAGCTTAGGGGGGAGCTTGAGAGGAGATTGTCACAGGGGCAGAGTGTTGATTGGGAATCAGAAGGTGGGATGAGGGAGAGAGTGGAGATTTTGAAGGGCAATTTCGGAATTTTGAGGGCTGGGACTGAGAATATAATTAGTCAGATTGATGATTTTTTTGATGAAATTGTTGAAGGGAGGAAGAAGCTTTTGGATTTCTGCAGTCATAGGTAGAGTTTTTTATTCAAGAAATGTGAAGAAAAAAAAAATACAAGTTTAGGTGGAAAAAAAAATCAGTAGTTGTTTGACTGTAAGTTATTTTATCTAGTTTCTTTTGTTCTCTCTCTTGGTATCGGTGATAGTTTTAATTGACACGTGTCGTATTATAAAAAATCGAAGCCATATAATAGTAAAGACGATAAGTGTTAATGTGAAACGGGGTGGAACACAAAAGTGGAGAAAATGAATTGATCTATTTTCTCCTCCACTTCTCTCTCATGTGTTTACAGCAGCTTAAAATGGGAGGCACTGCAGCAGTCTTTCTTGTAAAAGACCAAAAAGGAAATCTGTTAAAAGTGAGAGAAAATAATGGCAGCAAAAACATAGTTTTCAGATAATCAAAGAAAAATGAGAATCCAATGGCCCAACAAAAATATTTATTTTTAAAAAAAAAATAGTTAAAGAAACATGACATGACTGCAACAAGCTGTAATGCAGAAGAAAACATACCATTTCAACCAAGCATAAAAGGTGGTCTCTCTCTTTTTTTGTCTCTCTATTCTATATAAAGATTGCAGTAAAAAATTAATAAAAGTGCAGAAACTTCCTACAAAAATATATTTTGAAATTATAAAATAATAATCTTGTTTGCATTATCTCACAACATAGTCATTGTTTCTGCCACTTGTTTGAATGTTTAGTATTGCTGCAACAATGATGATGAAAGTTGGAGGAGTTTTGACAGTGAGAAGCACTGTTAGATTCCTAAATTTGGCTTTAATGTCAAAAGCAGATGTTTTTTTGGCACTCTCTCAACCTTTTGGTCTGATTCTCTTCCCCCCTTTGATACCAAAGTCCCTTTCTCAACTCAATATTCCATTCCCCAAATTTTATCCATTATAAACTTTGGTGGTAATTTCATTTTAGTAGCGAAAACCATTTGTCTAACAATGATCGGACGCAATTTTGAATTAGGTTCGGTTTCATATCACGAGCAAATGAAAAATTAGGTAATTTTGTAATCAAATATATATCAGGAACCAACTTGTTGGTTCTTGACGCGTGTATAATGATGAACATTGATATATAGAGAATTGTGCATATTGAAACTCAATTGATATATAGAGAATTTTGCATAATGAGACTTTGAGTTAGGTTCAATTTCAGATTATGAGCTTGTGCAAGAGTAATTAACCTTGTAATCATATATGTTAAGAATCGTCATTTCTAAATATGTGCATAGATGGGTAGGGCATACCGCACACATACACTAATATGACATGATTTTGAATTAAGTTAAGTTTTAGATCACTACCTTGTGCAAGAGTAATTAATTTTGTATTCAAAATCGTCGACTCCTAACACGTGTATAGTGATACACTTCGATATGTCTAGAATCATCGATTGATATTTTATTTTTAACGTGACACTGATAAAACGATACACTTATCTTAATATTTTATAAAACATCCTCTACAACCTCCATTATATTAATTAAATGATATTAAAAAAGGTGATATAAAAGATTTCTTGACTTTTTCTTTCTTCTCTCATATGTTGTATGAGAGAGAGAAACCCACATCAATTCCAAGATGATTTTATTCTCATCTTTTCATTTTCTTCCCCCTTTTAGGGGTGGAACTGTGCAGGGGGGAATATAATAGTAGTTAAATGTAATAAATTAAAAAAATTAATTTTGTAAGTCCCTTTCTCCACCTTCTAACCGGATCTCATGCTTTTTGTCCCTTACCGGAAATTCATGGATTACCTGTGCCTTTTAAAAAAACAAACATTTTGCTTATTAAACTAGTAATTAAAATAATCCATAGTTACTGAGTCAAAATATATTGACAAAAATTAAGGGACAAAACTGCAAATAATGTCTTATGTTTGTGGTTTAGACAACAAATTTTTTTTGTCTTCCAAATAATCTACTCCAAAGAGTGATTCTAACCAGATTATCATATTCTAGGACATCCCTAGAATCTTTTCATAATTCCTTTTTTTTTTTAAATATCTCTTCATAATTATACACCACTTTCATAATACTAACAAAGTCAATTGTTTGATACAATTGTTACAGTTGAATCACAATTTTGACTTATTTTTGGTATGAGTAGTAAAAAATTCAATTAGACATTTGAGAATACATCTAAATTACATAAAATTCAATTTTATGGTATTAATCAATTGCATACAAAATTTTATTGTACTAATAAACAAATCCCAACAAATATCAAAGAAGCAGGGTACTAACTAGAAAATGCTGATTTTTTATTTTTTTTAAATAGAAGAGCGACTAGGTGAAAAAAACTAACAACTTTAATCTAATCATATCATGCTTGATTACGATCTTGAGCTCGAATGGATCCTCGAGTTGACTCGACTCTACTCAAATACATGAATTCGAAAGAATGGCTTAAAATATTTTAGAGACATGTTAATATGTGTATACACATAATTATGGAACCTTGTCTTGAAAATTAAAGCAACATGTTCTCCACTTTTGTCCTGAACATGGGAGCCATGAACCCAATACATTGAATATTTTGTTACGAAGTTCATGTGATACCGCCACCAAACATTGATGTGCATCAAAATTCTTTCTACCAACTTACAATAAAAAAAAAAAAAATCAAGAACTTACAAGCCATGAAAAGTGACAAAGATGCACAATTTAAATAACAAAAAAATCAATATTCAAGAATAATATCGAGAATCAATGGTAAAGTGTCAAAACAATCCACCCGTAAAATACTTTGGTAAAATGCACGATCTACGGTACTAAGGTAAAAACCATTTTAACGAGCAGAGATGATCTAGGGTAGATCAAAGTCAACATTTACATAGACAAATCACTTTTGTAACTGCTACTCCACCACCCACTTATATTTGCCTACAAATAAACGACAAATACCACATTTTGGGGGATCAAAGTTTAATGAAGCAAAATGTTTATTTCTTTTATCCCAAATTGCAACTATGTACATTCTAACTAGTTGAATCTCATCCCCAAGCAAGTTCGTTGTTTCGACCTAGACACTAGTTTTCCTGCAATAAAATAGTACTCCCCAATGCCCTATCTAGCTAGCTATATTCCAACACACACTTATTCTACTTTTCATGATTTAAATAACAAAAAAAATCACATTTTACTTAATGATACCATATACTTATCTTAATGGTCCGGATGTTGGAATATGTAATAGATATACCATATAAAATACTCCTAAGTTTTCAGTTATGCATTAAGGGGCAAAGAGATTGCAATTACTTTATGGCAACGTGTCATTTGGACAATATAATAGGGGAGAAACAATATGATTTTTAAGACTGAGGAGACTTCATGGATTAAGCTTAGTAACAAGATCAAAGCAAGACTATTGAAGTTGGATATCAATTCAAGAGAACGGGAGCAACAATTTCGATTACAAGGAGTGGATTAACAATCCGAGAGCAATACTAGATTGCTAAATCGGTCAAACTTATTTTCTTTTTCTATTTTAATCTCTACTGGAATGGAACTTTTATGTTGGTATAAGTACTTGTGACTAAGACTATCTCTATTTTTTTAGATTTTTCTAATATAAGTTCACAATTTCCAATAAAAAAAAACTTAGTGACCTGACTATATTGGGTGAGACTCAATTAATGATAAAATATAAATTTATGGACTCAGTTCATAGTAGATTAAAACACTACTAATATTCATATTAGAACGTAACTCAACTCCGGAATGTTATTCATAATCAGATCATAGCATAGCCAAATGCTAGAGTGTGGCCTGACGTCATGTCAAAGCACAACTAAACAATAGAGCATCGTGTGCCTGATGAGTCAAAATTTAGTACAATTCTAACCCGATGTGACTCAAAATAAAGGAAAGCTCAACCACAAGAATGTCCTAAGTATACCTAAAATGACTCTAATATCCTAAGATATGAAACTTGTATAATGGGATAATAACATTCATCCTTCTAATTTTTTACCAATATCTTCTCCATAGCTTCTTTTATATGGTCATCATATTTTATACTATAAAATTATAATTAAGCGTGCTCGGAACTGATTTGAACGTTGAAGTCCTGCATCGGAGCCCTCCCTCGATGTGGTCTTTTGCAGGTCCTACCTATCGAATTCGAACCTAGACCTGTTGGAGAAGGCTACGACCAAATAGATTACCTCACATGAGTAAAAAAATAGGAAAAGTTGTAAAATGGAGATGAATTGAAATGAAATGACATCTTCTTATCACATACATATTTTACACACACACCTTTATTCAATTGGTGATGAATTGATGATGCTTACACAACCACATCATCATCAAGATTCAGTCGATCAGCCATTTATGACCGTCAACATCCTGCAGCTGCAGCAAACATTATCCACATATGTAATAAAACAAAGCTGTCAAATCCCAATTCTGATCATGATCATGAAGCAATTTAATTCACAACACATAAATAAATAAAATAATTGAAACATTCGATCTAGCTTTGCGAGCACATATATCAAACAGTTTGAGCAGTTCAATTCTCATGAAGTCAAGATATTAAACATTTTGTATAGAGCTAGCTGATTTAGTCAAACTAACTCACTGAGTCACATCATAATAATCAAGATTCATGACCAGGCTATTTTTGACCGGCAACATATATAAAACAAAACGTCAAAATCCAAATCTGATGAAGCAATCAATGTCACAACTCATAAATTAAAATTAATTGAGCATTTCCATATTCATACCTAGGCTAGCTGGATGAATAAAATATCATAGTCAGAGTCAGAGGAGTTAAAAAGTATAATTGGTTATGCTAATTTGTCAACTTTATTTATACTAAATATTGAGGGTGTGACAAAAACAGCAGGACACTTTATATTTTCTGGGTTTCCACAATTAGCACAATAACTTTTAATTTGGATCTATTTCGGGCTAAAACTCATGAAGTGAAGTACCAGAGGAACCTTAATCTTGTGGTGACATGTTCAAGATAATTGGCTGCAGTTGCATTAGTGCAGATTTTAAAGCTTTTGTTGAATACATGGAACTTGGAGATGGTTTCTTCAACTTGCTACAAAGACATATTGAACATATCAATAGATGTTGCATTAGCTAGCTTTATAATATTTTCAATGTGGCTTGCCTGATAAATATATGGTTGAATTGAACAAGTGTAAGACTAAATTTCTAGCAAACTCTAACAAAAAGGGGGCAATGCCACATTTAAGTTTTTTTTTCACTAGGTGAGGTCGTTTGTATGAGGTGTTGTTTTCAATCGACACCAAATACTTTTGAAACAAAAACTGTGAGGACCAATATTGGGTTTTAGTGGCGTGGGCCACCACTTAACTCGGTTATACACGGGCTCAAACTTTTTCACCCGGTGATGGTGTACGTGTACAAGAACTCCCTTCTCCTTTCTTCTGCACTAAACCATATCAACCAACATCATTTATATAGTACCTCAAGACCATAATTTACGGCCAATCAACCATGATTTCCGGTGAAATGAATGGTAAGTAAATCATCATTTAGAAGGAAGGTCAAATAAATGGAGATTATCAATCACGAAAGTGAAAATGAGAGGAGGTAGATGTAAGGGATGCGGTACATGCAAAAGAGTTGGCCAAACCCACATGAGTTCATTACAAGTAACTTAATTTGTAAAAAAAGAACAGAAGTTGCAAACACCCCCTTTTCGTATTTATTTCTTCATTTTTGATGTAGAGACATGTTCTTAATTATTATATATGCGTATAACAAATATAAATAGTGTATATCAGATAGCCACCCCAAAAGTATGATCATTGGACTTCATATTGAAAGAAAAATAAATTTAAAACAAACTAATTTGGTTAGTGGGATTGCATTTCTATTTTTCAAACATGAAAGATTAAATTCATTGTCTTCTGTCTAAGAAAATTATTTTAATTGTATTTGTAGGATATGTAATGATTTTTTCCATTTAGATTTTACTTTACACAAACAAAGTGTTACTTTATACATTTATTTAAGAGTCGCGGTTGTCACTCTCTTTATATGGATTGGGGTCAAAGTACCTGAGGAAACAAAAAATTTCACAACTCTCTTTATATAATTACATGTTGATGTTTATAAATTAATTATTCAGTGCTTGTTTTGGTGATAGACTTCTTACGATGCTTGGTGAATTTATTTGTCTCTGTTTGTTGGTGTGGGATGGGAAAGTTTGCTAACGCGGTAATTAGTGAATACACATGGATCAAACCCATAAAATTTTGTGACTTCCGTGTAACAAGTTAAGCATAACATATTACTCTGTATGTATATCTCAGATATGTTAAAAAATGTCGCAACATTATAAATTTTAATTATTGTTTATAGCGTTTTCATTTTACAATATCCCTAACTTATGGAGTATTATTTATTATTACAATTATAAGTATGTTTATGATATGATCAAATCATTAAATTATTAACATTTAAAAATTGCTAACTTTTGTGTAACAAGTTAAGCATAACATATTAGTATGCATACAAATACATAAGAGTAAATACATGAAAAACACACACAAAATATAACAGTATATCAAATAATAAAAAAAACATAGTATAAAAATATATATATTGATGCAGATAAAATATGTCGTTCTTGGAAAAGTCGACACGTGGAAACGGGATAAATTATAGTGGTCTTGATTAGGTCAATGAGCTTGAAGAATAGATTAATACACTCCTAAACCTAAGAAGGGAGATGAGAGTTATTGGGCCCTTGGCCCACATTCGAGAATTAATAACCTTTGGGCCTAGGGATCCGGCCCAAAGGGGAACGCATAGTACGGCTCATTCTTTCCTAACTCAGTCAAAAGAAGGAGTCAATACGTGAAGGGGCCGAGAGTATTTAGGGACCTGGACCAAGCCTTCAAGGAGGAGGGCCGAATTTATAGGAATGGGTGAGCAAATATAGGGAGAACGAGTCTTTCCCTCTCCCGAGAGAGGGGCCAGGTATATAAGCAGGTTGTTTCTATATTCTTAGTTACGTTTTTACATAATACATACATTCTTACGAAATATACACTGAATTGAGAAGAAACATCATATTATTCGCCGGAATTTCCCTAGAATTACAGGGAAATTCCTCTTTGATTCTCCTAAGATCGATTCTGACTTGAGCGTCGGAGCTTCTACGCCGGAGCCCCCCTCCGGCGTACTTTTGCAGGTCATTTTTGGATTCTCAAGGAGATTTACTTGAAAATTGCCAAGGATAAACGGACGATTCAAACTCGTGATTAATAGTGCTCGTAAAGGAACGATTGATATCCGAAGGCGTTCTTTTTCGACGCATCAACTGGCGCCGTCTGTGGGAACATTTCAAGCTAAGGCGTGAGAAAAGTTCCGTATTAAATGGGTGGAGGACAAGATCTAAAGAAGCAGACAAAGGAGAAATGAGATTTCACTCCTCCTCCTCCAGGTTTTCCCTTAAATCGAAATCTAGGGAAACAACCTGTGGATCATACACCAGAAGATATCCCTCCCGCCCAAGAGGGAAATGTAACAGGTACCTCAGGAGCTTCGGGGAGTGGGATCAATAAGGATAACCCTAACGCTCAACCGGAACTCCTGACTATCTCTCAAGATCAGTTAGATGAGATGATCGCGCAATCGGTTGAAAGGATAATCGCTGCTCGCGGACTTCGCCCTCCCGGACCTATTCCACCTACCCATGAGGGTACAAAGCAAAATCCCCCAGAACATGTCATCGATTCTGCTCCAGTCCCCTCCAGGAATGAGGATCCCCCTCGAAACCCAGAAGAAAAGATACCTTCTCAGGCAGAAAGAAGTATCCTTGAAAGACCCCCTCAGAGGAATATGGAGAGGATCCTTGGGGATACCACTCTGGATACAGGGATGGGAGAAAGCACGGACGACACGTACCAAGGAGCCGTTAGTGATCAAATACAGGCCTTACGTAAAGAGATGAGGGATATGCAGAGACATATTACCGACAACGTAAGTAAACCCTCTTACACCACTGGATATCAATTCTCATCTAATATTTTACAAGATGAACTGCCCTCTAACTTCAAATCTTTAAACTTTGAATATGATGGCACCACGGACCCGTACGAGCATCTGATGAGATTCGAGAATGCTGCTCTACTACATCGATATGGAGAGGGCGTCAAGTGCAGGGTGTTTCTGACTACCCTATCTAAGGCTGCACAACAGTGGTTCACACAGCTGGGACCGGATACCATCCGCTCATGGTCAGAATTCAGTGAATTGTTCTTACATCAATTCGCCAGCGCTAGAAGGCAGCCTAGAGCCACCCTCACTTTGTTTAACATGCGACAAGGGGAGAACGAGAGCCTACGGGCTTTCTTAAAAAGATTTAACCAAACGGCCCTAGAAGTACCCACAGCCTCCTCAGAGGTCAAAATCAACGCTCTTACGAACGGGTTAAGAGACGGAGATCTGTTCACATCTCTAGCTAAGAAGCCAGTTCGGACCTTTGATGAGTTGTTAAGGAGAGCAGAAAAATACCTCACTCTGGAAGAGGTAAGGAAGGCTAAGCGTTTGAGGACCAGGACAATAGTGGGGAATGGAGAAAGGAGGAAAGAGATTCCACTTAGGAGGCCAAGTCCAGAGAGACACAAAAGCTCAAGGAGGTTGGAAAATGTAAGAAGAGAGGAAGTTGCACCCTGGAGCCCCAGGGGAAGGGCGAAGAGATATACCCCTTTGAGGATAGAGCCAGCCAAAGTTTTAGAAGTGGCAGGGGACCATCCTGATATGAAGTTCCCCTACTCAAGAAACAGGGGTCCTCAGAATCCTAAGTCAGACAGATTTTGCAGGTTCCATAATGATTATGGCCACGATACCAACCAATGTTGGCACCTGAAAGACGAAATAGAGAGAATGATTCAAGCAGGCCATCTGAAAGAATTTATTTTTAGAGATCGACAAGGCCCTAGGGGGCAAAAGAGGAAGGACCCTGAGGGGAAGCTATAGGACAATAGAAGAGATCAGAGGAAGAGCACTGAAGACCAGCCACCCCCTCCTCAAAAGAGGGGAACCATTCACATGATCAGGGGAGGCCCTGCTGATGGGGATTCCTTTAGACAGAGGAAGCAGAGCGTTAGGTCACTGAAGAGTGAGAGGAATATGGAACACCATGAGATAGGGAAGATGACGGAGGGTCCTGACATTCACTTTGGGCCAGAAGACGCGGGGGAACCCAGGGAAATCCATAATGACGCATTAGTCATTACCACGGATATAGCAGGGTACGATGTGGCCAGAATTTTTGTAGACACGGGGAGTTCCGCTAATATCATGTTCTAGGAGTGTTTCAAGAAGATGGAATTAAATATAAAGCTCAGACCAGTGGAGACCGCCCTCTATGGATTCTCTGGGGGAGCCATTCAACCCCTTGGTTCAACATTATTACAAGTAGGGTTAGGAGTCGCCCCTAACCGACGTGTGCAAGTGATAGAATTCCTGATAGAAGACGTCCCATCTTCGTATAATGTGGTAATGGGAAGACCAAGCTTGAATATCTTTCAGGCAGTGATTTCCACCTTCCACATGAAGATGAAATTCCCTGCCTCGGGGGGTGTGGAAGAGATATGTGGTGACCAATACCAAGCAAGGAAGTGTTACGTAGAATCGGTCAAGATAGCAGACAGGGCCGTGTTCCGAGGGATGGAGAGATTTAAGGGTGAAGACCCTGAATTGAAAAGACAGAACGTGGGTGAGCTAGTGCAAGAGCAACCCAAGGCCAAAGCAGATGAGGAGTTAATGAGCATCGAGCTTTATCCAGGAAAGGAGAGATTCACAACCAGGATAGGTACACACATGAACCTGGAGCTCCAAGAAAGGATGATACTCACCCTCCAGGAGAATGCGGATATCTTCGCTTTCACGGCGACGGACATGACGGGTATCCCTCTAGAGATAGCGATGCACCACCTTAATGTAGATCCCAGAGTTAGGCCAGTGAAACAGAAGCTAAGGAATTTTGGTAAGGAGAAGAACCTCATTGGGAAAGAGGAAATTGATTAACTGTTGAGTGCAGGGCATGTGAAGAGAGTACAGTTTCCTGAGTGGCTCTCGAATGCAGTGCTGGTGTCCAAGGGGGCCGGCAAATGGAGGATGTGTATTGACTTTAGAGATCTGAATAAAGCATGTCCTAAGGATCACTATCCCCTGCCGAGAATTGATCAACTGGTAGATGCCACGTCCGGATTTGAATTGCTTAGCATGATGGATGCATATCAGGAGTACCATCAAATCCAACTGAATCCCCTTGATATACCAAAGGTATGTTTTATTGCGACGTGTGGTACTTTCGGTTATCTACGTATGCCTTTTGGACTGATAAATGCAGGAGCCACCTATCAAAGAATGGTAGACTCGGTGTTCCGAGGACAGATAGGGAGGGACATGGAGATTTATGTGGACGATATGCTAGCTAAGAGTGTCAAAGCAGAGGAACATATTAACGACCTGAAGGAGATATTTCAGGTAATTAGAGAAAATGGTATTAAATTAAATCCAGCTAAATGTTCTTTTGGAGTAGGGTCAGGAAAATTCCTGGGATATATGGTGACTCAGAGGGGAATTGAGGTTAACCCTGCTAAGGTGAAGGAGGTCCTCGACATGCAACCTCCTCGAAACCTGAAAGAATTGCAGACCTTGAACGGCAGAATCGCAGCTCTCAGCAGATTCATAGCAAGGTCCGCAGAGAAGAGCCACCACTTCTTCAGAACGTTAAGGAAGGGGTCGAGGTTTGAATGGGATGAGCAATGTCAAAAAGCTTTCGAAGAATTGAAGCTCCATCTGGAACAACTTCCGAAGCTAACCAAGCCCACTCAGGGAGACGTCTTACTTTTATACCTCTCAGTAGGGGAACATTCCCTGAGTACAGCCCTGATGAAAGAGGAAGGTTCCGCACAACAACCCATATACTATGTGAGCAAAGTCATCCAAGGGGCAGAGATTAGATATTCAGAGGTGGAGAAGGCAGCCCTGACGGTGGTGGTAACGGCTAGGCGACTACGCCCCTACTTCCTGTCCTATAAAGTTATGGTGCGAACTAATTTCCCTTTGAAGCAGACACTAGGGAGAGCAGACTTATCAGGAAGAATGGTCAGATGGGCGGTGGAATTACAGGAATATGATATTGATTATGAACCAAGGAGGGCCATTAAAGCCCAGGCTTTAGCAGACTTCATTCAAGAGTCTACCAGAATGGAAGAGGAACAAGGCTGGAAAGTATATGTTGATGGTTCAGCATCCGCTGTAGGATGTGGAGCAGGGATAGTGTTGGTTGATCCTGATGTCCAAGAAGTACAAGTAGCCGTTAAGTTCCGATTCTCAACCTCAAACAACGGTGCAGAATATGAAGCCCTGATTAGAGGGGCTAACATGGCAGCAGAGTTAGGGGCACAAAAGTCACCTTGTACTCTGACTCACAGCTGGTAGTGCAACAGGTCATGGGGGAGTACCTCGCCAAAGACGAGAGGATGATCGCCTATTTAGAACAGGTAAAGAAACTAAAGAATAAATTCCATACTTTTGAAGTGATACAGGTGCCGAGAGAAGAGAATGTGAAAGCATATGGACTGTCTAAACTAGCTAGTTCCACTGAATTCGAGGGAGACGGAAAGGTAACCCTGTTATTGGCAGATCAATTAGCTACTGAAACCCTGGTCGGAGAGATAACAGCAGGAGATGACTGGAGAAAAGAAATATGGGAAGAGTTGAACAGGGGGCAAGTAACCCCAATGTCCAGAGAGGCCAAAGCTTGGAGAAGGAAATATTGTATCTTAGGAGGCCAATTATACAAGAGGTCCTTCACTCAACCCTATTTGAAATGTCTTTCGAAAAGAGAGGCAGAGCTAGTGATTAAGGATATCCATGAAGGTTGTGCGTCCAGCCATGAAGGTTATCAGACGATGGTGAAGAAGGTATTTAGAGCGGGTTTTTACTGGCCTAATATAATCAGAGACGCTAGGGAATATGTGAAGAAATGTGAGAAGTGTCAGAAGAATGGACCTTTGATACGAGTACCTGCAGAAGAGATGGGTGCCATGTACTCGCCCTGTCCCTTCGTCAAATGGGGGATAGATCTAGTGGGACCCTTCCCCTTAGCATCCGGAGGAAGAAAATTTTTGATCGTAGTCGTGGATTACTTCAGTAAATGGGTAGAGGCCGTGCCCTTGGCCAAAATAGAGGAAGATAATGTAATTCTTTTTCTTGCTAGACATATTTGTTGCAGGTTTGGAGTACCCAGAATCTTGGTTTCCGACAACGGAACGCAATTCAATGGAGAGAAAGTAAGAAAATGGTGCGAGAGATGGAATATTATACAGAGATTTACTTCGGTAGCCCACCCACAAGCCAATGGGCAGGTGGAGGTTACGAACAGAATCCTAGTGGATGGCATTCGGACACGACTACAAAAAGTAGGAGGAGGATGGGTGAAGGAGTTAGACAACGTCCTCTGGTCCTACAGGACTAGCCCCAAGACAGCTACAGGTGAATCTCCCTTCTACTTGGTGTATGGAGCAGCGGCAGTGATACCTCCTGAAGCCAGACTCAAATCGCACCGAATCACCTATTTTGAAGAGAAAAGAAATGAAGAATTGATGAGGGAGGTGTTGGACCTGGTAGATGAAGAGAGGGAGATGGCAAGATTGAAAGCAGAAAGGTACAAGAGCCGGATCAAGGCAACATATGATCGCAGGGTAATTCCTCGTTCCTTTAAAGCCGGAGATTTAGTTCTTCGGAGAGCAGATGCCTTGAAGAATACCGGAAAGATGGAAGTCAATTGGGAAGGTCCGTACAAGGTAGTACAGGTACTAAAAGGCGGAGCGTACAAGCACCAGGATATGACATAAAAAGAAATACTGAGGCCATGGAACGTGTGCCACTTGAAGAGATTTTATGTTTGAAGAAGGTGTTATTCCCCTACCATCTTTCCCTTTATGAACAATTTTGAATGCTTATTTCTTACTCGAATAATTGCTTCACCGGCACTCTTTTTCCCTCTACGCGGGTTTCCCTTTGGGGTTTTACCACAGAGAGGTTTTTATTGAGGCCGGCATAGGTTCCCCTTATTTGCCTATGTTGATGAACACTTTTGATCAATGGAGCATCGTTTTTGGAAAATTTCAGTGATTTTCTTTAATGCATGTTAATATGATGATGAGATGATTCTTATATGCCGATTTTATGATGAGATGATCCTTATATTCTGATTTTATGATGGAATGTTTCTCATACATTAAATACCGTGTCGAGATAACTGCTAGGCGTCCACATAATGAATGTTGAGATAATGGATATGTTTCGAAAACTAAAACATGACATGATAGAATGTTGCAAGATAAAGATACTTACACCAACTCATAGAGATTCGAATAGGAAATGCCTAGGGACAATTCCTAAAGCTCCTATCCACGACAGCCTCTAAAGCTAGGGGGAGTAGGGGATATGATAGCGGAAGATATGATTAACCTGCCAATAATCCCTAAAAACTCCAACTTAAGGGAGAGTATAATCCCTAAGAACTCTTACGAGTATAAACAACTTAAGGGAGAGTATAATCCCTAAGAACTCTTACGAGTATAAATAACTTAAGGGAGAGTATAATCCCTAAGAACTCTTACGAGTATAAACAACTTAAGGGAGAGTATAATACCTAAGAACTCTTACGAGTATAAACAACTTAAGGGAGAGTATAATCCCTAAGAACTCTTACGAGTATAAACAACTTAAGGGAGGGTATAATCCCTAAGAACTCTTACGAGTATAAACAACTTCAGGGAGAGTATAATCCCTACGAATTCTAACTTTTGGGAGAGTATAATCCCTAAATATTCTAACTTTTGGGAGAGTATAATCCCTAAACACTCTAACTTTTGGGAGAGTATAATCCCTAAACACTCTAACTTTTGGGAGAGTATAATCCCTAAACACTCTAACTTTGGGGAGAGTATAATCCCTAAGAACTCTTACGAGTATAAACAACCTTTGGGAGAGTATAATCCATAAAAACTCTAACTCTAAGATAGAAACTAGAAGCCTTATCAAGTCACCAAGTAAGTACAGAAACATAAACCTTATATTCTCATTTAAGATTTCTCTATGAGCTTTAGAGCCTTTACGTGTCAAGAAGATGCTAGAAACATGCTAAATTCATAAGGAAAGAAAGAGCAGGATAGGTATTACATCATATATCTAATAGCAGAGATAGAGATATATATATATATATATATATATATGCATGCCAGGTGATAATGTGCAGGTACGATATTAAGCAGAGAATAAAACAGAAATATCCCAAACCAAGGGCACCATGCCTTGGCCCTCCACAGAAAAACGCAGGAGTGTGGAGTCTCCTGAAAATACCAAAAGAGGCCTTAAAGGCCTTAACAAAAATAAAAGTGTTTTAAAAGTACCGAAATGATTTCAGAGAAATAGAGTATGAAGAGAGGGGAATATCATTCTTCCCCTCGAAACCTTCTCCTGCTTCATCAACTTGCCCACTGGAACCACCTCCCTCTGCCTTCTCCTCTAGAGCGTCGGCTGCCACAGTTGCCACAGGATCTGGGTTAGCCACATGGATAGGGAAAGTCACATCCTTCGCCGGTACAAGGTCGTCCAACTTCAGGGCAGTCTGCTTCAACTCCGAGACCGCCTTCCTCATCCCAGGCAGCCACCAAGGAGTGTTGATGTCCTCCTTAGGATCTCCAGGGAACTTAGGGGGAGTGGCTAACTCACCCAACCGAAGGGCACGAGTGTATTGTCCATTGAATTCAGGGGCGGAGTGTTCAGCTACGGCGTTGGAAAACCCATGATCTATGAAGTGAGGGATATATGCGCCCATTGCTCCCAAGAAGCTGGTACTCTTAAGAAAGGCTTCCAACCATTCCCGATCCAGGGTACCTAAAAACTTCTGACCCATGGCGGAGGTAAAAAGAGAGTCGATGCATAGTTTCATCCCAGTCAAAGGGAGAGTAGCCTCCAAGCGTTCAACCCGCTCACCAAACTGAGTATTCAGGGAAGAAACCTCCTCCGAGAGCTTCTCCTTCTCACTTTGAAGCCCCTTCCGTGCCTGGATGGACTCCCGCAACTCTCCGTCCAGAATCTCCTTCTTCACTTTCTCTAACTCCACCTGACTTTGGAGGTCGTCCACTAGCTGAAGGGATTGGAGGGCTCGTTCGGATACGTCGGAAAATAGAAGACCAAACTACACAAGAAGTAATTTAAAGAAGTAAGACATCTATACTTTCTATTATTAATCATTTAAAAGTATATCTACATTGAAAACCTACCTGAGTGAAACTGTGGGCGGCATGCACAACTCGCTCTTCTGAGGATAGAGCATTAAGGGCCTCGGTGGCAGGGGTCGGAGTGTGACGCTCTATGAAAGCCATGAGGTGGTCAACATTGATGTCACCAGGTGTATCTGGAGTGACATTGAACAGGGAGGACTTGATCTTGGACTTTTTCTTTTTAGAGGCGTCAGAGGCAGGGGGCAACGAGGAAATCATGACCTTCTCAGTAGAAGACCCGGTACGCTTTGCAACAGACCCAGTGGAAGGTTTCACTGGGGAGGGAGGAATAGGGGCCTTTGTGGAGCTTTCAGGGGCCGGAGACTTAGCAACCATCGAGAGAGGAATGGCATCACGAGAAATTTGAGTTAACCAACTCATAGCTGCAAAAGAAAATATGAAAAGATGTTAATAATCACAACAATTTAAATCTTGAGGATGATGCCAAGGGAAAAGAAATGGTATTACCATCATCGGAACCTAAGGGATAATCGGGGCGACCGAAACCAAAATGAGATAGGGCTCTAGGGTTCTTACAAATGCTCATCACGTCAAAAAATCCATGGGCAGATACATTATCATTTAAATGGTTCATCACATCCAAGTTCAAAGAAGAACAAACAGAAAGAGGAGGACGGGGCACCCCAGGGTTCTCATAAATCCACCATTCGTGAGGAAAGTCCCAAGGAGCAGGATTTGTAACAAAAAAGTAATAGTCCTTCCAGTCCTGAACCCCTTCATGGAGTTTTTCCATGAATTTTCCGGTCCTGGAAGTACGGCCACAAACATAAAAGAACTCATCCGCAAACTTACACATATACTGGGTTAAGAAGAGTTGGGCTGAGGGTTCACCACCATTCCCCTTCATCAAAATATAGAAGCCTAACATTGCACGAATAGCGTTGGGAGTGAACTGATTCAGGGGTATCCGAAGGTAAGTAGAAATTTCAGAAAAGTAAGGGTGGATCGGAAAGCGGAGGCCCGCTTTTAGTTGAGCCTCCCAGAAGGCCAGAGTGTTAGGACCTGGAAAATTTGGGCGTTCCTTCCTATGGGCTGCCCTAACTATGTAATCAGTGGGAAAGATTCCCGAACGAAGGAAGGCGGCGACGCGCTCGGGAGGGAGTATGGAGGAACCAGAGATTTTATCTTTTAAGGCGAGGTCAGTTATGGGAATTATGGGGAGTGAGTTGGAAGTCGAGCTCTCCATAGATATGGAGTCCGACGAGGTTCGAACTGAAGATGACATGAGGTTACTGTAAATGAAAAAGGAGAAAGAAGAAGAGATACCTGAAGAAAAGTCGGTTTTGGGGAGATGACGAAGTGGCCGGTGAACGTGCGTAGAGGAGTTAATTGCAGAAATAGAAACGAAAATGAGAAGAATGGATAAGTTTGAAAGGAAAGAAAAGAGGATTTTTGGTGGAATGAGTAGGAGTTTTGAAATAATTACGTTGGAGAGAGAGAAGGGAAAAAACCGAGAAGAATTAATGACTTCCCAATTAAAGCGCGCGTGGCTGAAGAAGGGCGGCTGAATGTTGGTCCTTGGGCGAACACATGGACGCAGATTTTTGAAATTGAATTGGCGTGTGGAAGTGGAAAAGGCACGATGACTTCAGATAATTATTAAGTGCCAGATATTCCGTGATTTGAAATATGATGAAGGAGTGATTAAAGGAACACATTATTTCTCTTAGAATTCATTTAATTACTTTTTCCTACTCTCTTAAAAATTATCCTTTTTACGAGAGTAGGGGGAGTGGTTGATACAGATAAAATATGTCGTTCTTGGAAAAGCCGACACGTGAAAACGGGATAAATTATAGTGGTCTTGATTAGGTCAATGAGCTTGAAGGATAGATTAATACACTCCTAAACCTAAGAAGGGAGATGAGAGTTATTGGGCCCTTGGCCCACATTCGAGAATTAATAACCTTTGGGCCTAGGGATCCGGCCCAAAGGGGAACGCATAGTACGGCTCATTCTTTCCTAACTCGTCAAAAGAAGGAGTCAATACGTGAAGGGGCCGAGTATTTAGGGACCTGGACCAAGCCTTCAAGGAGGAGGGCCGAATTTATAGGAATGGGTGAGCAAATATAGGGAGAACGAGTCTTTCCCTCTCCCGAGAGAGGGGCCAGGTATATAAGCAGGTTGTTTCTATATTCTTAGTTACGTTTTTACATAATACATACATTCTTACGAAATATACACTGAATTGAGAAGAAACATCATATTATTCGCCGGAATTTCCCTAGAATTACAGGGAAATTCCTCTTTGATTCTCCTAAGATCGATTCTGACTTGAGCGTCGGAGCTTCTACGCCGGAGCCCCCCTCCGACGTACTTTTGCAGGTCATTTTTGGATTCTCAAGGAGATTTACTTGAAGAATGCCAAGGATAAACGGACGATTCAAACTCGTGATTAATAGTGCTCGTAAAGGAACGATTGATATCCGAAGACGTTCTTTTTCGACGCATCATATATACAACACATAATAGTAATTACATTAATAAAAAAAGAGTAATAAATAAAATGGAAAAAATTATCAACATCGCCCTTAAAACATAACAATATTATTTGTAAAAGGCCAGAAAACTAAATTGAGCATCTTAGATGCTATCCAAAAAATAAAATAAAAATGAAGGAGTAACTTGGGTAAAGTGATTGGATGAAGGGCAGGTAAATGAGTATTTTTCATGGTGGAAATACTAAACTCATTTGCCTTTTATTAAAGTTGTTGTGTTATTTTTAATAAAAAATCATAATAATGATTTTATTTAAAATAGATTAAAAATTCACAATCTAACAACATATAGTATTTTCGCAGTATAATTTTTTTTAACCCAACCCGTTTTCAAGTCCAAACCCGGCACCTACAGTTCATAATGTAATTGGGGTCATAACTCAAAAGTACAAAATCTTCATTCATCAATTCATCGGCAAAATAATGGAGTCTTTTTCCAGCGAACGATTCTCTCTATCCAATTCCAATTACTTCGTTTTACTTTTCCTTCGACCCATTGCGGCTCTTCTCTTTACCATCTCCTTACTCTTCTTAGGTTTTCCCTCCTCTCTCGTTATATATATGTTTTTATTTTTGATGTATATTATGTGTTTGTATATATGCCCCTGAGTAAATTATTCAATGTTTGTTTTGGTGATAGACTTCTTACGATGTTTGATGATTTATTTGTGTGTTTGTTGTTGTGGGTTGTGGAAGTTTGCCTGCTAACGTGCCTTTTTCCTATTGCTATTGATCTGGGCTGTGAAATTTGGTCTTTATATATTTGTTTGGATTGCAATTTTGAATTTTATCAATTCGAATCTATATTTGGGCTCTTCAATTGTTTTTGTTGACCTTTTTTCTTGAATAGTAGATATTTTTCGTTGATCAGAGGGTTTTTAGTAATTTAGACTAATCCTTGGATATGGAATTTTGAATTGCTGCAATTTACTGCTTTTTTTTTTTACCTATGTCATTCTCTCTCTGATCATTGTTTTGTGTGTGTGTGTGTTTGGGAATTGGGATCTGTGTAGGCTGGTTATTGGCATGGAAGCTGGTGCTGGTTCATGTACCTTTGGTGCAGGAGATTTTTAGACTCAAGGAAAAACCTAACAAGCCAAAGCCACCCCGTAGAGGAAGATTCACTCGATTCTACAACGAAATTGCTCAAATGGTAAAATCTTGATGGTTTTCATTTGAATTGAATGATTCTTACTTGAGGGAAGGATTATGTGGATAAAATCGTGAATCTAAATAATATAGTGTTGCTTGATGATTTAAGATGCTTAAAAAACTCAAAGTTATTCAAGTTTGATGAAAATTCAAATGTAGCTAGAAGATAAGACTCTACCTTGTTTGTTTCAATTATATACTGAAATTACGGTACATTCACGACTAAATGTTAAGTTAGGAAGGATGGAGACTTGACTGATGCTTAACGTCTGGAGTTTCCTTCCTTTAAGATGCATTTTAAATGTGAAACCTAACTTAAAAAAACCACATGCTCAGAAATTAGTTCTTGATGCAGCTATTGACTTGGCTGTTCTGTGTACTATGTGGGTAACAATCATATCTATGCGTCCAAAAATAAGTTACAAGAAACTGTATTGGTAGACTGTGTTGGTGCCTGATGTTCTTTAAGTGCTAGCTACCTCAATGGACAGTCAGATTATTTTGGCATCCGTCTAGCAGTTTTTCTTAATTTAAAGGGATAATTGCAAAAGATACACCCTCAAGGTTTTGTCTATTTACGGAGAAGCCCAGCTATCTTTCAAAACATATATTTTCCTCCTCCGACTAACAGAATGTTGATGCTATAGGTTAAGCCTAATTTAAATTGTATTGGTCCTGTGTTCAAAGTGTTGATGTTGCGTTGTGCTTTTGTTTCATGCCTCGTTGGAATTTTTCTTGGAACCAGAATGCTACTTCAAGAGAATGAGGTAGTGTCAACAAAGGCGCTAAACGAAGCTCACTGTTTTGAATTGGCAACTACTGCAAAAGATGAAATTCAATTCGATGCCCACACACAGAGGGCTCGAAGAGTGTTGAAGCTTTGGATTCGGCTTTTTGTGTAGAAAGTTGTTGACAGGTGCGCTTGTAAATAGACAATTTCTTAACTAATATGGTAGCGCTCTCTTTGTAACCTGAACTTTTCTTTGAGTGTATTTGCAAACAATTGTGTGCTTTCTTTCAAAGTGATTAGAATTGATTTTTGTAGTAAAATTAGGAGTGTACAATAAAAGGTAGTAAAATTAGGAGTGGGTATTGTTTTAAAACAAAGTATACTTTTAATCAAAAAAATTAGAAGTTGGAGGGTTTGAAAAAAATCATTTTGGGATACAAAAAGGCGTGCCCCTCCAGCTTTGTTAGATACACCCTTCCTTCCATTTTATTAATTAAATATGTATGTAAAATACTAATCATATTTGCTTTTTTTTGTAAAATGTTATAAATACATACACTCCCTTACTTAAAACTAGAGATGTTTATCCGGGCTGGGCTAATCGGGCCGACCCGTTTAACTCTAAAAAATGCATGATTAGGATTTATGAATCATAGGCTCGTTTAAATTCGAGCTTTTTTTATCCGGATCGGTTAGCCCGCGGGCTAAATTGGGCCAACCCGCAGGTCTATAGGGCCAGCCCGCTAGCCTGGATTGTTAACCCCCCATTTTTTTTTTTATAAATAACATGCAAATAAATTTTGGCCCATAGACATAACTATAAGCATTAAATAACTAATTACCATTCATTAGTCATTATTACTATTTTTTTTATTAAATTATGATATTTTTTTAGCTTTATTTGACTATATTATGATATATTTTTTTAGCTTTATTTTATTTGGACGGATGAGTTAAATTATACTTTTATTTTCTCATTTAGTGATTATCAACTAATTATATATTTTTCTATTTTATTTTCTTGTTGGATGTGCCAATTGACACCTTTAATTTTAAAAGAAAAAAAATGTAGTGTAGCCCGTTAATGGCCCGTGGTCCGCTAGGGTTAGGTCCCAACAATTATAGAACTGTTAAGTATGAACTGATTAAGGCTCTAGCCCGTTTAGCCCGTAGCCCGATAGACATCTCTACTTAAAACACTAAGTCTAATTTTATACAAAACTCTAACCCTAATTTTGCAGCCGCCGCCGCAATCTCCGGCGTCACCCATCCAAAATATATTCAGAAAATTAAAAAAAAAAAAAGATTTTTTCGACCAACCAGTGTCGATCGACATTGGTTGGTCGACCGTAGAATATATTGTCGACTAATTATAGTCGACGAAAAACACCCTTGTCGACAACATTGTATCGAAAAAATAAAAAAAATTATTTTTGGACAAGAAATGTCGGCCCAAAAACATTATGGTCGTTATTAAAAAAAATAAAAAAAGAAAGCGTACATGTACTGCAGAGTAAAAGGAAAAAAACTATCGGAGGGGCGACGACTTACGGTGGGGAACGGCGGGCGGGGAGAGAGAAGGGCGGTGGGGGAGGAGGAGGCAGCGGCGGTGCCGCTGGGCGAGATGGGTGGCGCCGTCGCTTGCAGAAATAAAAAAATCCTACTTATTTCGAGTAAAAGGGTAAAAGAGGAGGAAGGAAGGAAGGAGGGAGGGAGGAGGAGTCGGGGAAGAAGGTGGATATAGCGGTTTGGGTGGTGGGGGAGGCGACGGCGTCGCTGGGCGAGGGGGCGCCGCCGCCGCTGGTTGCAGAAATGGAAAAGAAAAAAAGGTGGAAGGGAGGCCGAAAAAAAAGGAGGAAGGGAGGCGGGCGGCGTTGGCAGAAATGAGGGGGAAGAAGACGGGAGGGTTGGGGAAGAAAGGAGAAAAATTAGGAATTTTATGGGGTGTGCATTTATCATACCAATTTTTAAAATAAAATGATATAATAGGTAATTTGAAAAGAGTGCATCCATCTTAGATTTACTTCAAGGGAGTACGTATCGAGGGAGTGTATCTAATAAAGTTGGAGGGGTATATACCCTTCTTTTATGTTCATAGTAAGCTGACTACTCCCTTGGCTTGTAGTTAAAAATTGTGAGGATACAATTGTAATTGTATCTATTAAAATAAAAAAAATAATGAGAATCTGATAAAAGTCGTTAGAAGTTAGGGTTGCAGATTCGCATAAATTGATTTAAAGTGATTGTTACTAAGTTCTTATCATTTTTATATTTATTTTAAGATTTTAAATTTTAAAATCTTAATTACTTGTATGTTTTTTGTCTTATAGAATTTAATTTTATATTATATGATTTAAAAGTCTTTATAGGATTTATAAGTATTTATATATGATTTGTAGGTATTAATAGAGTAAGATTTAAAAATTTTAATTCCAAATCTCAAAATAGAATAAGAGTTAAATATTAAACTTCAAAAAATTCTTCAATTTGAGAATCGCGGTTCAAAAATTCTGTACAGTTCCCATCTTTTAAATTATTTCTTATAATTAAATTCCATCAAGGATTTGTTTATTGTTGCTTTTCATTTTAATTTTGGATCCAACCCTCTAAATTTGTCAAATTTCACGAGGCGCCGTTTATTATTACTTTCCATTTTATATATACTATTATTTTAAATTGAATTTATAATTTTTTTACATTCATCTAGAGGTTAATCCAATAAATTAACACATAACTCGATTTTTATAAAAAAAAATTTTAAAAACAAATGAATAGATAGAGAACCTCGATCTTCATAAAGATCATGTTATTCGAGTGAACTATTTTATATGTAACTTGTGAAATTTTACAATTTTTTGAATTTATTATGCATACAAATTCTCCTATTTATAGCCCACAACCTTAGATGGTGAAGATTTTTTTTAGATGAGCTAGGAGAAATTCTCCAAAATCTCAATAGTTCTCTACTTATTTTAAAATTTTCTAAAATTATTATAGAATACTCTACCTTTTACCACCATTTTCATTATAAAGAGTTTACATCGTGTTTGAGACAAATAATAAATCGTATTGTCAAATATGTTATAGAAGAAAAAAAAATTAATAATTAAAATTAATTATGATTGTTAAAATTATATACAATTTTTTAAATAATTAAATAGTACTAAAGTATATACTAGACATGCTCAGACGATTCGAACCACCGATTTCGATTTGACAAAAATCGCAACCAAAACCGAAATGTCAAATCGATGATTACGGTTTTCGAACCATTGATTCGACTTTTTTTGTGTGTGTGCTCGTTTTGGTTCGATTTGACTCGTTTTTTTGTTCATTTTAACTTTATACAATTTTAATTTATACTTATTACTTAAATTTTCGTGGTTTTTCGAGTTTCACGTTTATCTATGCTTTTTTTTGCGGCAACGAAGAGTAGAACTCTAAAATGTATGAAATTTTTTAAACTTTAAAGGATTTTTATGTTTTGGGTTTGTTTTGAGATTTAAGTAGGGTGAGATTTAACTTTATAGGATTATAAGTGTTTGTATATGTTTTATTGGTATAGTTTAGTCTAGTATACACTTGAGTCAATATTGTACACCTTAGTCCATTTTTTTTTTATTATTAAAATAATTACATAACCTATAAAATAGCTCTTTTTATTTCATTTTTCGCATTTTTTTTGTTTTTTTTTTTTACCTTTTTTTTTTGTTTTTATTTAAAAATATACACATTCTCCATTTAAATTAAATTTTTAAGGAAATTTTTTTATTCAATAAAAAGTACAAAACAAAATTATTAAAAAATGTAAGTCGATATAACAAAAAAGTGCAACACCATATTTACTAAAAGTATAAGTGAGCATAACTAAAAGTGAAATACTATATTTCTGAAATGTGCAAGTCGGTATTACTGAAAAAAGCATCACAATATTAATGAAAAAGGTAAGTCAATATAACTGAAAAGTGTAAGAGTCTATAATTGAAAAGTACAACAAATTTTTTTACTGAAAAGTGCAACACAATATTATTAAAAAGTGCAAGTCAGTATCACAATTTTTAATGAAAAGTATA
The DNA here is from genome assembly GCA_963675135.1 of Galeopsis tetrahit. Lineage (NCBI taxonomy): Eukaryota > Viridiplantae > Streptophyta > Magnoliopsida > Lamiales > Lamiaceae > Galeopsis > Galeopsis tetrahit. The sequence continues at coordinate 12,831,442 of OY776133.1, forward strand.
AGTTATTTGCAACACAATATTACTAAAAAGTGTAAGTTACTATAAATAAAAATATTATTATACAGTTTAATAATTGAAAAGTGCAACACCATTTTACCAAAAAGTGTAAGTCATTACAACTGAAAAGTGTAACATGGACTAGAGTGCACACAGCAGACCAACCCTATAGGTATTTATATAGGATTTGTAAGTATTCATAGAGTTGACTTTTATAAGGTTTATTGGTATTTGTAGGGCATGATTTCAAAATTCAAATCTCAAACAAGAACATGGGTGAAATTTCAAAATTCCAAATCCAAAATTTTCATCCCAAAACAAATATCCCATACGATTTTTTTTTAAAGGTACTTAATTAGTGACGTCGTTTTAGAAGTCAATGCGGGGTCAAACTATATTACTATATGATCAAATTATTGTCACTACAAGACCAAAAGTATACTACTACATGTCCAACAATGTTTTGAACACTTAGTTTTTTTGACAAATTTTCCACATTATTTTTTGACATGCATGTAGTAGTACATTTTTTTTGTTTTGTAGTGATAATACTTTGATCTTGCAGTAAAAATATACTGAGCATGTAGTAAATTACTTGTTTGCTACCCGCGAATTTTTTGAATGACCCAACCCGTGAATTTTTTAAAATTAATTAAATTAATTAAACATATTTCATATATGAAATATCAGTGATATTTGGTAGCATTGACGAGGATGGTAGTATTGACGAGTATTTATTTTTTTTTTTTTTTTTTTTTATTTTTTTTTTAATTACATTAAATATTCATCCCTTTTCCCCTCCCCATGACTCGAACTCAGAATCTAAGGTCTAGATAGTGGTGCTCTAACCACTTGAGCTATCCCACTTTATCGCATTGACGATTATTTATGATTGTTGATATATAGATGGATAAAACTTGGGTTTGGGAGATGCAATCAAGTACTTAAAACACCTTCAGGAGAGGGTGAAGACATTGGAGGAGCAATCAAGGAAGCAATGCATGGAGTCAGTGGTTCTCGTCAGGAGATCACAAGTCATGGCGGACGACGACGGAGACGACAGACGTCCGTGGGACGACGACAACTCCGAGGGGCAGCCGCTGGCTGAAATTGAAGCAAGACTGTGCGACACCCACGTCCTCATTAGAGTCCATTGTGAGAAACACATGGGTGTTTTGGTCAATTTACTCAGCAAAATCGAGAAACTAAACCTGGCTATTATCAACACCAATGTCACGCCATTCGGAATTTTCGCCCTCGATATTACCGTCGTTGCAGTTGTTTTTTAATTAAATATTAACCTTTTCAAAATATTTTAATCATATACTATCGTTTGAGCGGTGTTTAATAAAATAAATTAGAACGCCAATTCGAATGGTGCCCTTCTCCTGAAAGACATTATTTAAAATAAATTAAATAATTCGATTAATTAAATAAATTAATTTTTTAAAAAAGTTAACTTTAATAATTTAAGAGAATAATCATTTTTACATAAGTTATTATTACGTGCCAACACTACCTAATATTTAGATTATCCATATATTTTTTATTCAAAATCTTATCTCTTCCATGTAAATAGAATTCACAAAAATTAAAAAATATTGTATTCCTCAAAAAATTAATGTATCCATGTTTATTAAATAAAATAATTTTTAAATCTAAATACAAGAATTTTAAAATAAACAAGTTTAATTATCTTAAAAATAATAATACATTATTTATAAAAGAAACAGTTTTAACAATATGAAATAAATCATTTTATCATACGTTAAATAATTTTAATGCAACTTAGTATAACTAGAAAGTGCAACACAATATTATTAAAAAGTGCATGTCAATATACTTGAAAAGTGCAACACAATATTTTAATAAAAAATGTAAGTTATTATAACTGAAAAGTGTAACAAAATACGAGTAAAAAGTGTAACATAACATTACTAAAAAGTGTAAGTCACTATAACTGAACATATTGTTGAAAATTGTAAGTCACTACAACTGAAAAGTGTAACAAAATATGACTAAAAGGTGTAGCATAACATTACTAAAAAGTGTAAGTTAATATAACTAAAAAATATTGTTGAAAATAGTAAGTCACTACAACTGAAAAGTGCAACAAAATATGTGTAACATAACATCACTGGCAAGTGTATGTCTTTATAACTGAAATTATTATTGCAAATATTGTAAAATAACATGCTAAAAAATTGTAAATTGCATATTACACTTTTCCTTATTTTCAACATGCACTTTTATAATTAAAAAAATATAGAGTTTATTGACATTATAGACCAAGATCCTAGCCCATCTTTTAATTCAAGACAAAAATTATTGTTATTACAAATTATGACAAATCCATATTTGACATTCCTAATATGCCCTCAAATCAATATATTAAAAGAATTAATATTAAAATTGAATGAACCTTCCTTATTTTTTGCCGAATTTTCCTTATTAGATTTATTTTCAATTGAATCATTCATTTCCAATTTTCCATCCAAAAATCTCTCAGTAGATTTATTTTCAATTGAATCATTCATTTCCAATTTTCCATCCAAAAATCTCTCAGCGTAATCAATATCTCTCATCGTCTCCCTATTAGTTCCTCCAAAAAAACTGCATTCAATTTCAGCGTTTATCTCCATGAATCGATGATAACCTCTATCATCGTCATTCATTTTTGTTAAAAATTTGGCGTCGATTTGTTCAAGGTTCGGCCAAATCCGTCACGAACTGCCATTGTTGCACCGACAAGCTATGTAATTCTGTCCAAGGTTCGGCCAGATATCTGTTCAAGGTATGTAATTTTGTGTTTTAAAATTTGCGAGCTTATCTCGCAAGTGGGGTGTTTTGAAGTCATCAATCATGGGATTTCTCCAGATTTATTGAAGCTGGTTTTGTTTATTGATTGTGGAATTTTTGTGATTGCACCGGAGAAGAAGAAAACGGTGGCAAGGTCGCCGGAGCGGTCGTACAGGTTCGAGGAGATCGTCCACGGTGAGGAGGAGATTAAAGATCAAGGTGAAAATTTGATTGTATATAATTATATGTACGCATATTTTATATATGCATTTAATGTATGCACTATTTTATGCATATATCAAAATATATGCGTTAAATATATTCTTTTCAAATAGTGTTAAATATAATTACAATATCTTGTTTTGCCACACAGTCAAATAATATGCATGTTATCAAAATAATGTATTAAAATCCCCCCGCCCAAAAAAAAAAATGTATTAAAATAATTTATCTAAATAAATTATAAATTGTATAGTACTGTTATACAATTTTTCTTTCGAGATTATTTAATTTTCATATACTATAGATTTGTATTTTAATTATATAAAATTAAATATTAAACAATTTTAAACTATCAATAATAATCTAATCTTGGGCATATTGACATTTCCAAATATAATAAATTAAACATATTTATAAAAGTGGTATGTAACATATTTTTGCATATCAATTAGAATATGCAACAATTTTTTCTATATGCAACATTTTTTTTAATGTCAATGAGAATATGCAACATATTTATGGGAATCGAATTTGGAGATTAATAAATTTTTAAAATTTTGGAAAATTATAAATGGGCAGAATTTTAGAAATATTTTTACAGATTTTGTTTTTTAATAGTTGACTTTATAATAATAATATTAATTTTGCTGAAATTAATTTTTTAAAATTCGAAATTCATTTTAATTAGTAAAAATCGAAAAATAATAACATGCATCTTCTTTCACCTTCAATGGCGAGAGAATTCCAATGTTGGGAGAAATTAATGTGGAGTTGATGTATAAGGAAAGTGTTTTTGAATTAATAGGAGTGCGCGATTTTCGAGAAAAATATATATATGTGAAAATTGTTAGATGTAAGAGTTGAACACTAGACCTCAACCTAAAAAAAAAACTATTCTCAACCGTTTAAACTACGTAAATTATCATTCATGTTTTTCGCGTATTTTAGTCTTATTATCAATCCTACCAATTTTTAAAAATCTACTCAATTCCTTATAACCTACCCTAGAATAAATAATACTTTCTCCGTCCAATTTCATTATTCTCACTGTTCTTTTTTGGTTGTCCAATTTTATTATTTTCATTTTTTGAAATAATATTATTCATTCTACTCTATCTTTACTCTACCCTCCTACCATCACTTATTTACCCACTTTGTCATTCACTTTATTCATAAACAATTATTTATTTATAAATGGACCCCACAATAGCACATCATACCCTCAACTTTTCTATTTTATGTATAAATTAATTAATATTCATTAAAACTCGTGTCCGAAGAAGTGAACATTGGCCGAAGGTAGTATATTACTAAAATTATTTGAAATTAAATTAAATTAAAGTAACTTAAATTAAATTTACATTATATGTATTAAAATTAAGATTGATTCAAATTAATCGAGATTAACTAAAATTATTTAAATTGATTTAAATATAAAGATGAAGTTATTTAAGGTAGAAATAAAGAAGAATAAGAAGAAATAGTAATTAAGCGTAAGAAATAAGTAGGGAACACTTTGATTTAAATAAAAAATTGAAACTCTAACTAAAAAAAATTCAGCAATATACAGAAGGTACGGCGCCCTTCTCTGCAGTCTTTCAGTCAGAATTGACACTGATTGGCTCATTGTTCTTCTGTTTAACGGCGCTCTAACTTATTTTATTAAATTGCTTCCAAACAATAATATATAATTAAATTATTTTTAAAAAAAAAATAATTAATTAAAAAAGCCGTCGTTGCAGAGGTAATAATATGTGTACTATTGCAAATTACAAATTTTCAATTAATAAAAAATATGGAGTATATATGATTTAAATTCTTTTAAATTAAACCAATTTGTTTTTTTGTGGATATATACAGTGACGGGCCAGATTAACATTATTATATAAAAAAAAATATGTACTCATTATTTTCATTAAAATTTTATATTATAAAATTATCAATACGTCACATTTCATTAAATTAAATTGATCGGATAAGTTGACTTTTGCTATGTTTTGGTACAAGTTAATACTCCCTCCGTCCCGTGATAACTTGCACATTTTAACCGATTCACTTTAAAAAACAATTGAATTTAGTGGTGTAGAGTCAAATAAGAAAGCGTATTTTGAGTGATTTGATGAGGTGTAAGGAGGATTTAGTAGGATGTAAAATAGATTTAGTGAAATTTAGGATAAAATGTAGACTCAAATTGAGTGGCGATTTTAAAATAAAATGACGTTGGATATATATTAATTTTATGAATTATTTTTATATAAGAAGTGTGCAAATAAATATAAAACAAAGTAGTATTAATTTTAATATGGGTGAAATTACCAAAAAAACTCCTAACAAATTTATAAAATGCCAAAGTCTTGTATGTACTCAAGTACACCGTGTACTTGAGTAGACTTTTACTAGTCAAATGTTGACCGGTCAACGGTCAAACTTTGACTTTTTTTAAAAAAAAAAATCAATTTTTTTTTCGATTTTTTTTTAAAAGTGTATGTTATTATAATTAAAAAGCGTATCTTTGTTTTTTTATTGAAAAATATATGTTACTATATTGAAAAGTGCAACATTGTTTTTAATGAAAAATGTATGTTATTACAACTGAAAAGTGTATGATATTATAACTGGAAAGTGTAAGTTATATATTAATGAAAAGTGTATGTTATTATAACTACAAAGTGTATGATCTATTAATAAAAGAATATGTTATTATAACTACAAAGTGTATGATCTATTTAATGAAAAGTGTATGTTATTATAACTAAAAAGTGTATGTTATTATAACTACAAAGTGTATGATCTATTAATAAAAGTATATGTTATTATAACTGCAAAGTGTACGATCTATCTAATGAAAAGTGTATGTTATTATAACTAAAAAGTGTGTGTTCTATTAATGAAAAATGTAAGTTATATATTAATGAAAAATGTATGTTATTATAATTGAAAAGTGTATGATATTATAACTGAAAAGTGTATGCTAATGATACACCTTTTGGTTATTTGTACTTGCACTTTCATAATCTAGAAAAACGGGTGCTATTTTACACGTTTTATTATTATTTTACTTGCACTTTTATTACGCTTCACTCCGGGAATCACAACTTTTAATGATATTATTAGTATTTGCACTTTTTTTATAATGTATAAAAAAATTGGTGCTAATTTTTGTAAAAAAAATTATTACTCCCTCTGCCCCACAATTGTTTGCACTCTTTCCTTATTCGTCCGTTCCACAATTGTTTGCACTACCTAAAAAGGAAACTTTTTCATAAAGCCCACCCTCACAATATTCACATATTTACACAAAATGCCATCACTTTTACCCTCAATTCAATCATTCACTTTACTTTATTCATAAAAGTTACAAAATTACCCTTCAACACTCCACTCCACTCATTAATTTTACAAATTTTATTATTTTTTATAATGTATAAAAAAATTGGTGCTATTTTTTTTTTAATTATTATTAATTTTACAAATTTTATTATTTTTTATAATATATAAAAAAATTAGTGCTAATTTTTTTTAATTATTATTAATTTTACAAATTTTATTATTTATTACTTGCACATTTATTAATATAGAAAAATTGGGGCTAAAATAAAATAAATTCGAAAATTATAAAATTTCGAAAATAGTAGAAAAACTGGGAATAAAATAAATTTTATTAATATAGAAAAACTGGGGCTAAAATAAAATAAATTCGAAAATTGGAGAAAAACTGGGGCTAAAATAAAATAAAATTGTTGAAAGTGGGTTTGAAATTGTAGTAAGACAATCAAAGGACAATCACTAGACTAGAATAAGACAAAGTGGAATAGCTCAAGTGGTTAGAGCACCACTATCTAGGCCTTAGATCATGAGTTCGAGTCATTGGGAGGGGAAAAGGGATGGACATTTAATCTGTAAACAAAAAAAAAAAAACTAGACTAGAATAACTTTTGTTAAATATTTTGTTATTTATCTTATATCATGTAGTTCCGTTACTGGGTATCCGTCTCACGGATCTTTTTCTGTAAGACGGATCCTTTTAACTCATATTTCAAATTTTTGGGGTAGGATAACCCATATTTTTTTTCCAAATTTTGGTTTGTAAAAAAGTGATAATGTTTAAGTAAAAAGTGATAATATTTTTAACATAAGTGACTATCACTTTTTACTTAAACAATATCACTTTTTGTTCAAACATTATCACTTTTTATATATGAAGGCCGTCTCACGGATCTCATTCTGTGAGACGGTCTCTATATTAGTATACAGATTTATTTGTATAATAATCTTAAAACATAAAAAAAATTATATAAATAATTACTGAAAATTAATATAATATATATAAAAAAAATAAAATTGGTGGGGCCAGTGAGCCCCTGACACTTACTGATCCGTCACTGATTCCAATTATGTCTACGAATTTCGATTTCCACTTATAATTGGATTAATGTATCTGTTTTAATAACAAGTTTTATAGTAATAAACAACACTTTTTTTTCTCTAGGGTAAATCATGCTCCCTCTGTCCCAATTATATAAAGATTGATTATTTTCCAAGGTAGTTAGATAAAGTAAATTTTTTATTATAATCCTATTGGAAGAATGTTGTACTTTTTGATATAATTAATGTATATGGTTATAGTTAGACACGGGCGGTTTCTAACCGCCGAAACCGGCGGTTTGACTAACCGGCGGTTTCGGTTTTGAAACCGCACCGTAACCGTAATTTCACGGTTCGGTTACGGTTCCCCCAAAGTGGAACCGGCGGTTTCCCGGTTAACCGGCGGTTTCCCGGTTAACCGGCGATTTCCCGGTTAACCGGCGGTTATTTATTTATTTTTAATATTTTTATATACAAATATTTAAATTTAATACTGAAATTAGATACATATAAATTAATACTTAACATTTCACTTAAATCTTAACTTAATACACTTAAAAAAAATAACATTTAACATTTAGCCATTTAGGTTTAGGAATTAGGACTTTAGACTAAACTTAAGTCTTAAACTCTTAATTCTTAAAAAACAAACTCAACAAAGTTACAACTTACAAAATACAACTTACAAGATAAAAATAAACTAAAACACTTCAAAGTTCAAATACTTAATTAGTAAAATTACTAATACTTAATTAGTAGAATCGAGGGGGAAGTCCCAATTGACCCAATGCCTCCGGATGAACTTTTTCAATGTGTGACTTGAAAACTCCGTATCCTCCACCGCGCTTAAATTTATATTTTTTTTGGCAATACTTGCAACAAACTTCACGTGAATTGTCTATTGGATTTGTATCAGTATCACTCACGTGAAAGTGATTTAGCAATTTGGAGTGAGGAGGGTGAAAGTTTGGTTGAATTCGAGGCGGCGGTTGATTGACTTCTTCTTCATCACGTAACTCACGTTGACCGTTTGTAACTCCGGATGATCCTTGGGTTGCCATTTGAAAGAGAGTCTTTTGAGAGAATAAGAGAGAAATAGATAATTGATATAAGTTATAACTTATAACTTATAAGAGAGTTAAGGTGTGAAAAATGAGAAGAGAAAATGGGGTATTTATAGGTGAAAAATTGGGCATTTTCGGATTTAAAAAAAAAAAAAAAAAAAAATTCCGGCCAAACCAGCGGTTAAACCGCCGGTCGGGTTAACCGGCGGTTAATTATTCAAAAATCTGACCGTTGGCGATTCAACGGTCCAAATCATCTGACCGTTTGAATCTCAACGGTCCAGATTAAAAGCGTTTTTAAATTAAAAAAAAAAAATTACAACGGTAATAACCGGCGGTTAACCGCCGGTTTGGCCCGGTTTCCCCAAATTTGAATTTTCTAGCCGTTGGAGATCAACGGTCCAGATCATCTGACCGTTGAATCTCAACGGCTATGATTGATCTGGCAGTCGGTTAACCGCCGGTCCGGTTGTAACCGGCGGTTTGGCCGGAATTTTTTTTTTTTAAAATCCGAAAATATCCCATTTTTCACCTATAAATACCCCATTTTCTCTTCTCATTTTTCACACCTCAAGTCCTCAACTCTCAATCTCATCTCTTATCTCAATTCTCTATTCTCTCTTAATTCTTATTATCTCAAATTCTCAATTCTCTCAACACAAGTCTTCTCAAATTTTTCTTTTCTCTAATTCTCTCAAATCTCAATTTACTAATATGTCTTCTTCAAGATCATCAAGAGGAAAGGCTATCGTATCTTCTTCACAACAACCTCGACGAAGACGCGTTCCATTGTTCAACGACGTCGATGAAGAAGATCAACATATGCGTAGAATTCTTGGTGACGATATCATCGACCACATGAACGAAATTGCCACCGATGATGATGATGAAGAAGAGGTTGAACGTGGTCCAACTCAAGAAAGTGCAACCGAGTATCCACCACCTTCGGCGCCCTCAACCGAAATTCCACCTCCTACTTCTTCTTCACAAGCTCGAAGTTTTAAATCCGAAATTTTTGCACGTCACTTTCAAAAAGTTCCAACCGGTGAGGTCGATAGATTTATAATTCATTGTAATTATTGTCCAAAGGAGTATAAATTTAAAAAAGGAGGAGGATATGGTACCTTCAAGCTCCACCTGGAAAACCACCATCCGGATAAAATGGGAATTACAACGAGCCAAACGCAACTACGAGGATTTACCGGGTCCTCCGGAGGAGGAGTTCAAGGTGAGGTAAGTAATCCGACTTCTCTTTTTAAATATGATCAAGCATATTTTAGAAAAATGTTAGCTAAAATGATAAGTGTTCAACATCTTCCTTATAGTTTTGTTGAAAATTTTGCTTTTAATGATTTGGTACAACTTTCACTACAACCAAGCATGAAAAAAATTTCTCGTTCTACGGTTACTCGTGATATTGCTAATATTGTTGGTGAATATAAACTTGCTTTGATCAATACTTTTCGTTCACTTAAGAGTAAAGTTTCTATTTGTTCCGATATTTGGAGTGATAATTTTCAAAAACATTCATATATGGGAGTTACTTGTCATTGGATTGATGATTCTTGGACATTAAACAAAAGATTAATTGCTTATAGGGATTTTGATTGTGTGCACTCGGCCGATGCTATTAAAAAGAAAATTGTTGAAATTTTAAAATCTTATGGTTTAATTAACAAAATTTTTTCAATTGGTTTTGATAATGCTAGTGCTAATAATGATAGTATCGAACAACTTCGCATTGCATGTCAACCGTATGTTGGTGGAAATTTTTTTCATATTAGATGCATGTGTCATATTTTAAATTTATGTGTTCAAGATGGTTTAAATGCTTTGAGAATTTATATTTCTCCTATTAAAGATGCTATTACTTATTTGACGAGGCGTAGTAGTTTGATGAAAAAATGGAAACATTTTTGTAGAAGTAGGAATGTGCATCCAAAAAAATTTTCTCTTGATGTGTCAACAAGGTGGAATTCTACTTATAAGTTGTTAAAAGAGTCGGTTGATTATAAAGAGACTTTATGTGATTTTTTTGAAGAAGAAAAATGTGGTTTTGGTTTACTTCCTGAAGATTGGAATCATTGCATAAACATAATTAAGGTTTTGGAAACTTTTAATAATGCTACTTTTGCTATGTCTAAAGTTTACGAACCTACTTCTCATTTGGCACTTGAACATTGTCTAAAAATTGTCAACGTTTTAGCACGTTACAAAAACGATCCAATATTATATCTTGCTATTGCTCCTATGTTGGAAAAATGGAAAAAATATTTTGCTATAATTCCCCCTATATTTTTAGTTGCTAAAGTTTTTGATCCTAAATATAAGTTAGATGGTGTTAAAGCTATGTTAGCCTTGTATTATAAAAAATTATATCCTATTGCCGAATTTCCGAATGATCAACCGAACACCGATCATTTCATATTTGAAGTTCAACAACTTATATTATCATTAATTAAGGAGTATATGGATACACATGGTTTATCCAACCCTAGTCATAGTTCTTCTTCTAGTTCTAGTGCTAGTTTTAACGTACAAAATAATGATGACGACATGGATGATGATGATGTTGATAGCTTTCTTTTTCAACGTAATTGTAAAAAATCAAAATTTACTTATACTCAAGAATATGAAAGCTATGAAGCGAATACATCCATGGAAAATATGGAAGGAGACTTTGATATACTAAGGTGTTGGTCGACGGTGACTCAAGTATTTCCGGCAATGTCAATGCTTGCAAGAGAAATTTTAGCGGCTCCCGCCTCAACCGTTGCCGTTGAGCAAGCATTTAGTGTAGGAGGTTATACTTTGGATGCAACAAGATCCAATATGACCGTTGAAAACGTAGAGAACCAATGTTTACTTGATGATTGGATAAGAGCCGAAAAAAGAGCCCAATCGTTAGAAGAAGATAATGAAGAAGACGAGGAATGGACCTCTACGGGCGGAAGTGAAGAATGAAGAACCTCCTTCAAGTTCAACAACAACGAGGTAAGTTGAGGTAAGAGAACTACGTGGACTTTGATTCCAATTTCCGTTGAATTTGGATACGTAGGCAACTTAATTTAAAATTTTTGAACTTAGAATTTCTAAGTTTAATTTTTTAAATTAAGCTCAAGTCCAATTTCTTTTAACCCCTCCCCAAAATTCCAAATTGATTGTAAGTTGTAAGTTGTAATTCTAAAGTTTTTAATTTATATAAGTTTGATTTAGTTTTTATAAGTTGTAAGTTGTAAGTTGTAACTTGTAAGTTTTCTAATGTAAATTATAATTAATTTATTTTTTTAAGAAATAGGCCTAAGTTGCCTAACCGCCTAAGTTACATTAAATTTATTCTCTTAATATTTAATAAGTTATAAGTTAAAGTTATAAGAATATAAGTTATCGACTTAAAGTTATAATATAATAATTTATAAAAAAAACGATAAACAAAAGTTAAAACGAGTATAATTTTAATTTTAAGTTGTACAAATAATTTTAACTTAAAACGATCGAAAAAAGAGGCGAAAACGATCGAAAAAAGAGGCGAAAACGAGCTTAAAAAAAAAAAAAAAACTAACCGGCGAACCGCCGGTTCAAAAACCGTAACCGTAACCGGCGGTTCGCGGTTCGGTTACGGTTGCCGAAAACCGAAAACCGTAACCGCCGGTTTCTAACCGAAACCGGCGGTTTTCAACCGCTGCACATGTCTAGTTATAGTAATAAATAAATTAAAAATTATTACTCTATATAAAACCAAGTCCATATATTTGGGATATAAAAAACAAAAAAAACAAACCTATATAATTAGGACGAAGAACATGTTGTAACAGCCAACTAATGTAAGTTATAATGCCTTCGTATGATAAGGGTCAGTTTGATAGGGCAAATAAAGTGATTTTAATACCTGTATAACAACATCTGGACTGTTTGATAGCCTAAACAGACTTATATCTCAGCCCTGAATAGGCCCAAAACCACTATATTAAGAAGTGGTGGTTTTGCCCTTATATAGGCCTTATATGCTCAAATCACTGTTCCATCTCCAAAAAATTATTTAACCCCCCTAGTATTAGCTATATGGACTTTTCCCCGTATAAGCACGATTACTATATTGCCCCTCGATTTTTTTGCTAACACCCAAACCCTAATTCATTTTTCAAAAAATTAGATCGAGTCTTCCATTTTCATTTCTTCTGGCGATTTTATCTTCCCACCTAAACCGACCACTGCCGTCACGTTCGTTCCGTGGTGCCATCGCCGTCGCGCAGTGAACCCTCCGTGCGCAGCGACCGATCCACCGCCGTCGCGGCCCAAATCCGTCGTTGAAATCGCCATTTTTGCTTAATCGCTGGTGAAACTCGCAACATCGAAGAATAATTTTTTTAATTACTCTTTCGTTTTTTCGTGTTCACCATTCTCTTGTGGTTTTTAGGTGTGTGTTCGCTGCTCGCTGGGTTCCTTGACGTAAAGCTTGAAGGTTTGATTTGCTTCTTCACTTGAATGTTCGATCTGCTTTAGTTATTGCAGATTAGTATTTTTTTGGTGGAGATTTTTAATAACCCAGATCGATTGCGTGTAGGTTATCTTTGTGGGCTTAGGGTTCCGCCACATTTTTTTCATTATAAACAGGTTAGTGTGAATTTTTTAGTTTGGGTTTATGGATTTTGGAATATTTAAATATGGGTTTTGATTTGGTTTGTATTGCTTGTGTGCTCTGGGAACATTGTTGTGTGATCTGTTTGAGTATCTAATTATTCGTTGTTCGTATAGGTAATTCCTATCTATACAATGCTGACCCCTTCGATGAAAAAAAAAACTTCTGATGTTCTTATTAATTGAAGAGATCTTGCACCAACAATTCATTCTTACATGTATACTCATAATCCTAATAACTAGACGAAAAAGAAATGTTAGAAGGCGCACTGTTACTTGGGGTATGATTTCTAGAATCCTTAGGTAAGTTTTACACTCGAATAGATTGGTCCATACTCGCGATTCTGATTGTGTTGCGAATCTAAGGATGGATCGAAATGCATTTGCACATTTGTGTTATTTACTGAACGAATTAGGGGGCTTGAAAAGACGAAAGTATGTTGGTGTTGAAGAGCAAGTTTCAGTGTTCTTATCTGTTCTTGCTCACCATAAAAAGAATAGGGTTGTGGCATTTGATTTTGAAAGGTCTGGTCAAACAATATCCACCATTGTCCGCCTAGTATTGAAAGCTGTCTTGAAATTGCATCATGTGTTCTTAGTTAAGCCTGTACCTGTATCTGATGACTCCACCGACTCAAGATGGAAATGGTTCAAGGTAATTTTTGGTATACATTTCCTCCCTCTCGAATTGCATTATATGTTGCTTATGTTATATTTGTCGTCTTAACTGTATCCTCAACTTCTTTTAATAGGGTTGTCTCGGTGCCCTTGATGGAACATTTATTGATCTTCATGTACCTTGCGAAGATAGAGCACGTTATAGAACACGGAAGGGCCGTGTTTCTACCAATGTGCTCGGAGTATGCGACACACAAATGCGATTCGTTTACGTCCTTCCGGGATGGGAAGGGTCTGCTGCCGATTGTAGAATACTTCGCGACGCTGTATCCAGGCCTCATGGTCTCAAAGTTCCTAAAGGTAAGTATGTGTACGTCTAATATGTTGCTTACCTGAAATTTTCACATGCATCTCACCTAAAATGTGTTTTGTAGGGAAGTACTATTTGTGTGACAACGGTTATTCCAACAGCGAAGACTTTCTTGTTCCTTACCGTAATTGTCGGTATCATCTAAGTAAGTGGGGTCCCAATACTGGCAGGCCAACTAATCCACATGAACATTACAACATGAGACACACTAGGGCACGTAATATCATAGAACGGGCTTTTGGTGTATTGAAAAGGCGTTTTGGAATACTTAGAAGTACAACGTTCTATCCTACAAAGGTTCAAGTTAGACTTATCATGGCTTGTTTCCTCCTCTATAATTATTGCCGCTCTCAAATGCCTGTTGATCCAATCGAGGAAATGTTTGATTTACATGATGATGTCCCTGCCGATGATGAAATGAATGACGACGTTGTGGATACCGTTGATTCATCGGTCCAGTTTAACGAATGGCGAGAGAATTTGGCTCAGGAAATGTGGGATCATTGGAGATCCGGAGAAGACATTTGAGTTTGTGTGATTTGCTTGTTTGGACATTCGAAACTGTGTCATTGTTGTTATTGGGGATCATAATTTGTGTTTGTTTGGATTGACTTTGTAATTGTTGACTGCTTGAGTTTTTAATTGTTGTTGCATGCATCATTTTTAATCCCGTCTCTTATATATGTTGTACTTGTGTTTCGCCAAGCTTTCAGGAAATGGACCCTCCGATGTGTTCTTGTGGAAATGGACATATGATCACAAAGTGCGCAGGTGAAAGTTCGAAGCATCCGGGTAGATACTACTACAAGTGCCCGAGATACCTTCAGCATAGTAAGCACTTTTATTGGTGTGATGAATATCATCGGAATGATAAATACGGTAATGTTCCGACATTCCTTACTACTAAAACTTATAATTCAAGTAAGATGTGTTCAAGTTCGTGTAAGGCTCCTTTGGTCCGAGATTCAGGCTCTCAACTGCATCGCCGGTCCAATGCAGACGAAACTGATAACACATCGACAAGTGGCAACGAACCACTAAATTCATCTTCTATTGCTGTTAATCTAATTGGAGTCCCAAATCATCTAATCATCTGTTTGTTGGTTGTGATCGTACTTATGTTTGTCACTATCATTGTCTTATTGGGTTTCCTAATTGCTCATTGAACTTTTGAGTTTGTGTCATGTGTGTATAATTTATTTTTTAGAGTTTAATGGATCGATCTTTGGCTTGAAGCGTGTGGTTTTTTACTATTCAACTTGTGAATGTCTTAAGATTCTAATCAAGTTGTTGATGGACTTGTCAAACGTTATTTGCCATATAATGGAATATATTCTCTGACTTAAATCTTCATGAAAAGACCATTCACAACTTTCAAATCTTTTAGAACAAAGCAATAACCAATCTCTTTCTAATCTTCATGAAAAGACAATTCACAGCTTTCTAATCTACTACTCAACTACATAAGCTGCATTCCCATAACACTCCACCTATCCTCATCTTCACATACTCAAAAAATGCCAAAATCTAATATTCCAAGTATCCCTCTGCAAGAAACCTTGTTGTACTCGGGCATTTGGGACTTTGAATGTGATGATGTGTTCATTGATAGCCTACTTGCCCAGAAGAGTCTAGGACGATGGCATCCGAACGAGGTAATAAACTTTGGTGCAATATGCACTAGCATTCAAGCCGTGAATGAGAGGTACAACCATGCGTTGACATGGATCGATGGTATCGAACGTCATTCGGATCTTGAACGTCGGTACCACACCTTCAAGAAGCTTAAAGAACACCCGAAAGTTTGGTGGGATCCGGAATGGAACGTCGTTCATACTTCGAAACAGAATTGGATTCGCTTGATTCAGGTTTCATTGAATCCTCATCCTTTTATTTTATAGTATTTGACTAATCACATTAACATTTACATATTGTCACAGTTGGATGAGACCGTCAAAGCCTTCTTCCACCACGGAGATCCACACCATGAGAAGCTTAACCAATTATTTGGAATTCCCGCTGCTCCCATCGAGCCTCCAGCGAATGTTGAAATCATTCAAGTAAGTGACGATAGCAACTCTGAACCAATTATGGTGTCCGAAGATGAGGGTCAACCTGGCCATCCTCCGATAATAGACCCCACATTAAACTATGGCCCATGGGCGCCGGCAAGATCAACTGAATATGTGGACGTTGAACCGCTTCAAGAGTCGACCCCGTCTTGGTCTCCTCCTCGTCGGCAATTAATCCAGCCTTCAGCCCTTCCGGACACTCCAACCACTTTGTGGAGTACAAACAATAGAGGGGCTTGTTCTTCGTCTTGTGCTTCTTCAACATCTCCGAAGAAAGGGAAAAAGAAGATGACTTAACAAGATCAAGTTGGTACGTCAGTCCCATGATGACTTAACATAAATCTGATGCTATCCAATGTATTTTAGTTTCTGTTATGTTTCATTTTAGTTTGTTTTAGTATTTGTTGTGTCTTTGAACACTTGCGTTTGTCGTGTTGTTGTCTACGTTTTAATGTATTTTCAAAATTGACAACCCGTATCGTATTTCGATTTCATTGTCTGCTTTGTGTGTATAATTTATTGATAATGGGCCTTTTTGTGGGCAATTTGTTTGGTCCATACGGAAAATTCATTAGTTGCAATTAATATAGCCTTGGACGACATAGGCTTACATGGATATTTCATAAATAAGCGTAAATCTAAAGTGGAATACTACATATTTTTGGTACCACACTCTCAACCTAGGTATTTACACATCTTGTCCCGTAGCAAAGCATTCCAACATCTTCATGCACAAAATTCCACAATCACTACCGTTCGTTTGTTGTGGAGGACACGGATACGTACAAACATCCCACACCGGCTTTAAAGACTGTAAGTCCCGTTGACCCTTCCATACATCTCCTTCTACACATAAGCTAGGCAAGAGTTGGGCAATGTTTTTAAATAGTTGCATCATTTTTGGCTTCAGACGACGCCCCATTAGGGAATCGTATATCTTTATTGTCTCGTCCTGAATAATAATCTGATACAACACCCAATGGTTATTCGCTATATTTGCAACACCAAACACATACTCAACATCTGACCATGGGCGACAATAGACATTTTTTGGCCGTTGGCCGGTCACATACTCAAGTATACGCCCTTCCTTCTCAGACCAAGTCCATTCGCCATCGCGTGCCCGTTTCCAGGAGTTGTAACATCTCGTCGAGAGAAATGTCTGCATGAATTATTTTCAATATTATTCAGCGCACACACACTAATACGCCAAAAGGAAACAAAAAAACGGTACTTACAGCAATGCTAACATCAACAGCTGTCCAATTGCGCAAGAAACACGTTGGCCACATCTCTACTTTGCGTAGAAGGAGGTACAAGAGCGCATCCATGTGCTAAAAATAATTAAATAGCAACGTATAACGATACCCATAAAAAATTTGCTTTTCACATTAAAATTGAAAAAATATATCTGACCTCATCTGTCAGCAACCCTGTATTGGTCCATATACACCTAAACCAACTTGGCTCCACATATGGGACACACTTCACAGATAATTTCACCTTTGTATGTAGAGATTGATTAGCGGCCCACCAATCCGAGAAGTGGCATACCAATTGGGGTGAAACTTCGAAAGTGAGTGGATTGAAAATAATTCTATGTGCATCGCTTTCCACATAAGAGACTATTTGAAGCATCTACATAAAAAAAAAAAAAAAAAAAAACAGAATGTCATTTACATCATTCAATGTGCAAATAACCTGAGTAACATTTGTAATCGGTTAGTACGTTACATTTTCTCGTACGGTTGTTTCATCATCATCCTTTAAGCATTCATGGTCCCCATCTTTAACACAGTCACTCTCAGTCTCCATCGCACAATTGTCATCAGCCTTCTCCATTTACTCATTATCCGACTCCGTGACGCACTCACCCTCAACCTTCTTCACTTCATCATTATCCAACTCATTCACACACTCGCCCTCAACCTTCTTCATTTCATCATTATCCAACTCATTCACACACTTGCCCCCAGCCTTCTTCATTGTATCATTATCCAACTTCTTCACACACTCGCCCTCAGCTTCCTTCAAATTCTCATTGTTAGACTCATTCACACAATCGTGTTCCTACAATTAAACATAATACTGTTTAGTAAATAACAATTAGTAATTGAAAGATTCATTTCTTACTGAATTGACCTTCATGTCTTCATGCATGTGATCGTTGCCACCGTTCACTTTTGTAGCCTCTTCTCCATCAGGTTCCACTACATTCTCATCTTTGGGCCTTTGATCGGTCTCCACTGACTTGGCGCTCATACCTAGCTTCAGGCAAATAGCATTCATCAACATTTCTAGTCTTGCCTGACTTTTGTCTATAGTATCTAGCCGTCCAATGACCGTTTCACGAAAGCCTTTTATCTTTGGTTCGTTTGTTTCATCTTTGTGGACTGTTTGAGTTGTGCGTGCCCCTCTTCTGGTCGCATTTGTAGACAATCAGTAACATCAATGATTGGAGGAGTCTTTCTTTTACGAGATACTCGGGATGGATCATCATGAGTGCGGTCTTGATCGAGTTCCTCTTCCCATAGAACGGCACTACGATAAGACGGTGAATTTTCCTCAGCCTTTGAGGGCACTAAATTACCCACCACACGCATCTGCATAAAGGGGGCGAATATTATAAAATTGACAACTTAATTAGCCAAATTGGGAACATTTTACACTTACATTATCTGCAGAGCGATCTCGTCCCTTCAACCTTGGGAAACATTTCTTACTGAGTTGTTGATAACGTATAACCCCGTCTACACAACTCCATCTAATCATACGTGGGATGGATGTCTGACGGCGGGCTATAGGCACAACACAAATAGATGCAACATTGTTCATTGCCTCATATGCCCATATTTGAAGGGCATAACTGAAACCATAAACATCAATTTACATTCTTGATTTTTAATTTAGATCGTTGTTTGGGCTTCTCACTCTCTTGAAGTTTAAGGGCATTAAGTTTCTTCCTAACATCATCAACAAGGAACTCGAAAGCAACACGAACCCATGGATACCCATTAAATTCAACCAAGTCATCAATGAGGAACATATATTCAAGATCAATAAACTTCGAACTTTTATGTTTAATGAGCAGAACACCATAGAGCAATAGCAATAACGATAATTTCAAGGACAAATCAGATTCAGGATCTTGTCCACATTTGTATAAAAAGGCCTCCTCAATTTGGGATACGGTTACCTCTGTTGCAGACTTAAAGACCTTCTTGTGCACCAACGAGTTGGTGGGTATTGAAGACTTCGAACCAAATTGCAATCCGGTGACTAATGCAAATTCCCTAGGCCCGAATTCAGCTTTTCTGTTGTTGATATTGAAAATTAACTTGTCTCCTACATTTGTCAGGTCTTGCTTATACAAGAGATGAAGGTAGAGTTGTCCTTGAAACGCGAGATCTTCAATATCTAAGAATTGCCCAAAGCATGTCTCACGAAATTTAACCATGTTTTTTGCACCTAGACTGTTGCTAATAGTATCTATGATGCGTAATTCCGACCTATTACTAAGACCCACTGCAAACCCAGGTTCAATACTCTTCGTTGCCATTGAAGCCTGTTATAAATCAGATACAAGACTCACCAGTCACCAACAAACACATAATAATGCAAACAAAATACATCAAATTAATCAGATACAAGACTCACCAGTCACCAACAAACACATAATAATGCAAACAAAATACATCAAATTAATCAGATACAAGACTCACCAGTCACCAACAAACACATAATAATGCAAACAAAATACATCAAATTAACACTATCACCCAAATTCCGACCATAGAGTTTTGAATACCAACATGCAAACAAGATATAAGCTGAAGTTGATATAGACAAGTGGCAACGTACCTTTTTCGATTGATTAATGATAATTTCAAGACGGAGAGTGAATCGAAGAACGCGAGATGTTTCCAGTACGAAGATACGAGTCCTCTAAAAAATAAAAACACTCCAGCTGAAAATGTATTAAAATTTTCACAATAATATTTTATTCCTTTTATTTTTTGGCGCGCACCGACCTTGGGGTTAGGGTTTTTATGGTTTGGGACAGTGGGCCTCTTAACCGGGTTTTAAATGGGTTGTGTGTGTTGTTGTGGTGAATAAATCAATTTGGGGAATTGTTCATTAAAAAATAAATCTACATTTGAAGATATGTTAAACAATGAGTTTCACTTGATTACCTATTACTCTCTCCGTCCCACAAAGATAGCTACATTGAGAATTGTCCGAGGTAGTTGCACTCATATCCGTGTTTTAAAAAATGGGGAATTGTGAATTAAACAGTGAGATCCACTCGATAAAATGAATGGAATAGAATCGTTTGCCTATTTAAGTTTTTAAATTAAACTTGAGTTTACGTTTACGAACTCGAACTCAACTACTTATTTTTTAAAATGAGACTCATAGTTGTATTTTATAATTTATCTGAGTTAGTGGGCTTTGTATCCGTATTTTAAATGGGCTGTATTACGTATTTAAAAATGGGCAATTGTGAATTTTATAACTAATCAACATTTAAAGATGTATTAAATAGAGGGTTCGTCTCGACTCGGTTGCCTATTGAGTTTTTTAATTAAAATTGTAAAACATATTTTTTACGAAATAATAAACTCGTACTCGACTCGATTTTAAAAAAATGGGCGTCATAGTTGTATTTAAAATGGGTGTCATAATTGTAAAACATATTTTTTACGAGATAATATCAACTTTTAATTAAGCATCGCATAAGTTTAAAAATTTAAATCCAACTGGAAAACCAAACGACGCTTCACTCCGGGAATCGCACCTGTCCTTGCTTGTAAAAAGAGTTTTGATCTTCGTTTCAATCCACATCACATTCATATTCGCAGACCATTTTCTTTCCATCTAAAACAAGAATTTCACTAAATCATCCACAATATGAGTCGTAGAAAGTTATCTATGCCCACAACGCTGCCGTTCGAGTTGATTTGGGAGACAGTAACCCTTCTGCCAGCCTTGGTGTTCTTGGATGCAAGAGTGTGTGTCGGGCCTGGAAAACAATGATTGAAAGTCCCACCTTTGTGAAGCAACACTTGCGTGAAATGATCAGGCAGAACAAAGGTGGGTACATGCTGGACTATGAAAGTAGGCGTCAAATTATAGTGGTCCATCGGAGTGAGCCAACGGGATGGAGAGACTTGGAAAATCCGTTCGAAGTCGTTGGGAGTTGTAACGGCATACTTTGTGCCATCGGGGTCGAAGACAGCATTTTCTTGTGGAATCCAACTACAAATCGTTATCGGGTACTTCCTCCGCATAACATTCCGTTTCATTTAAATGAGTGCAATAGGGCGGTGTTGTCCTTCGGGGTGGGGTACGATGGAGGGACGGATGATACTAAAGTGATTCGCCTTGTACGGTTCACGGGTTCGAATTTGGGTCCATATTTATCAATATATTCTTCAAGATAAAACATTTGGAGAGATGTGGGGCATTGTCGGGATATAGATTGTGCGATGGATCCAGGTGTGTATGTGAAGGGTGCCCTTCATTGGATTATTTCTTTTGGTCCACATAGTCTTCAAGTGGCTGCATTGGATATGGGGTCAGAGGAGTTTAGAATAATACGAACCCCCGTTGAAGCGTTAGATCCGGGGTTCCCTCATAATATTGGTGCGCTGGACAGTGATACTCTAATTTATTACTCCAGCTTTTATTTCTTTGAGAACCGTATAAGTTTTTGGATTCTTAAGGAGTATGGAGATGACAATTCGTGGACAAAGATAACGATGGATGGTTCAATACTGAGGAACGTCGTAGGACTAGTGAGTATCCAGCCGATGAGATTCAAGAAGCCGGATGATTCGAAGATCCTTATGAGAGTTGATCCAATTGAAACATTTGTGTATTGGGACATGGTCGAAAACAGGTTTTACGAAACTGATTACGATGTAGTTGTTCGTGGACATTGCACAATGAACACATACATTGAGTCAGTTGAGGTTCCATGATCTTGCACAATGAACTCCTTATTGTGTTTTGTGTTTATGCTTATTTTGGCTAGTACGAAGATTATTTTGTTGTATAGTTTATTATATGAACCAATGGGGTATCCATTTTGGTGTTTTGAAATCAGTGTAACATATCGTTTTTGTGCATATGGCTTTGTTGGTTTACTTTAGCATCGTTTTCTTTCATACACAATGAATGTTGTAGGCTAGTTGGCTGTTCAAGATCACAAAATTGTAAACAATACTTCCTAAGGAAACGCCAAACAATTAGCCCACAATTGTAATTGTAAAATTATGACATAATAGAAACATATTTTGTACAACTGACTATGATGTAGATGTTGCACAATGAACACATATATTTCGTTAGTAGAAGTTCGTATATGTTCGTGCACAATGAACACACGTTGGGGTACATATCTCGTTGTCATGAAAAATAGTGTTTATATTCGTTGTTTTTCATTGTTTTGGTAGTCTTTAAAGTCACTTTCTTCCCCACACATATGGGCTTGACTCTTGAGTGCCTGACTAGTGACTACCAACCCCACAACTTATTCAAATCAAACAATAAACACTACTTCATAAACAAACACCCCAATCAGGCCAACAAATTCAACAACAATGCATTCATTCAAATATACAAAATGTACCAAGGCAGGAAGCATAACAACATTCAACCAAAATACTTAAACATCCATAAACTACGCAAATGTATCAAAAGATTGTACAAAAAGTTGACAAAATATAGAGTATTCAACAGCCTAAAATATAGGCAACAAAGTATTTAAGATGCCAAAAAGGGAGAGAATTTAAGTTTCATTCAACAACACCAGGCCCATCCAAAAAAACAACCAAACATCCTTCATAAACGAAGATCACCCGATATGATCCGGTGCACAAACCGAGCACGCGCTTCAGGCGGAAAACCAAAGAACATCTCCATGACGGCAGTGTTCTGCACGTGCACGTTACATATGTCAATCCTCTGATCAAGAGTCAACCCTGGAATGTCGCCAAGAAGGTTATAGATGTCGTGCCTCTTAAGACCTAGTTTTGACTTATATTGTAACGCATCACAAATCATGCCTAAGCGATTGTCGGAGGATGTGGCCATCTGACCTAGCACGTTCATCAGTGGATCTTCAGAATTCACAGCTGCTGCCGAAGTGCTTCGCTTACGAGAAACATTGGGACGACGACCATTCATGGGTGTGGGTGCCTGAGTTTCTGAATCCTTGTCCATTGAAAAATTAACATTAGCATTAACATCAGGTTGGTCAGTGTCTGCGTTCTCCCCACGAGCATGAGTCCCAGCTTGCGGTTGCTCTGATTCCATGTTCACATACTCAACATCATCCACAGGCGGCAAATCATCATCAACAAGGGAATTGAAAGCCTCGTACACATCCTCAGCGCCAGATCCGGTTGCTCGATCATTACCGAACACCTCAAGCCAATCACCGTACATTGGCCAGGGCTTGAAGCGCATGGTTGAGGCATATGGATCTTTCTGAAAACATAAACAATCTACAACTTAAATACAAATACATAATAGAATCAACAACATCTATTGAACAAACTTTATGTAAATACCTTAAATCTTGCACAGCTGAAAACATAAACAATCTAAACCACACACATATATTGAACAAACTTTATGTAAATACCTTAACAATCTTTTCCCACATCTCATTGTCACAGTCAATGAGGTGCGTTGTGCTGTTGAATCCGATTCCGGAGTTATCCTTCAACATGGTGCTGAGGGAGCCATATAGCCTCTTCCAAACAATAATCTTTGAATTAATGTGTGGATTTGCTCGAATGTCAGTGCCGGGCAGCTCAACCAACATCATCTCTTCCAATTTGTTCTGATAACCTGGCCGGAAGCCATTTTCAGTCTTCCAACCATCAAGCACAATCTCCTTAAGCTTGCTCAGCAAAACGGACTCCTCTACGTCAGTCCAGTTTCGTCTCTTCCGCTTGTTGTTTTCATTTGTCAATCTGTTCGATCGGGCCTTGTACCTCTTATTCCCCGTTGGTGGGGTAGTATCGAAACTTGAGGCCCCGCCTTCCATCAACGACCGATTCAAAGCAATAATGATAAAACAAACTCAACAAGCCCTAATTTTTTTTCAGACTAAAACATATTTAGACAAAATGGAAAGGGAAAACGGTAAATCCACTAGAAACCCTCGCAAACAGTGAAGAAAATGACATATTCAACAAAAAGACGAAATTTTCATCGACTAAAACACCAACCCAACGTAATCGTTTAATAGCTAAGAAATGTACTTCATACGACAACCGGTTCTGAAATTTTCAAAAAAACAAAGATAAAAATACCTGAGACATTGACGCCTTAAAAAACGGAGAACACACCTGCAACGGGAAGAAGGAAAACAGATTGTTAGCGGTGACAAAGAAACTCAGACGAGGAGGGAATGGAGTATGATGAAGAGAACCTTACGCGTGTAGTCGGGAGCTTTGGAAGTCGAAGAAATGGAGAACTCGGGAAATGTGAGCATGAAGTCGAAGAGTGGCAAATGAAAATGTATAGAGAATGTTTGATTTTGTTGATGTATCAGAAGTAATATGGTGCATCAAACAATGAATTAGTGATGAATAGTGAGGGTAGAAATGTCTTTTCATCATTTTGATCTATTTTATATGGTGAATTGAATATTCTATCAAACAAAAAAGAACTTTATATGAAGCTTTATAGAGTTTAATACATGCTATCACACGAGAATTAAGTGTTTTTAGCACACTTTTTTGTATTTTCTATCACACAAGATTTTATCTTTATACACCTTTATATATCACTTTTCGCACTAATTTAGTAAGCGGGCCTCTTATATGTCACTTTTCGCACTAAAATTGTATCTGGTATCAAACGGAACCTAAATGACAATTTACTATTTCTTGCAGCAAACAACAAATATTTTATAATGATTCAATAATCGTTGGTAATCGCGCGTTTTGTTAAATCGTCGACTAATGAAATAATGTGGCTTGAACAAATGTATACATGTAAAGTCCAAGGAAAATGCGAACAAGCTTGGCCCATAGTATTGGGCCTATAGTGTTGTAAGATATTTATTCACACCCAATCATAACATATATATGGTCTGCAATTCAAATTTTGATATAAACAAAATAATTTTGTTTTGCATGTAACTTTTAATTTATATCACAAGTTTACGTCATGTTTTTTTTTTCGGTGTATACATCATGTGTTTAAAATAATGAAAAAAATAGTGGAAAATAATATAAATATGTTATTAATCGAGTTGGTTTAGTGGTGTAAGTTTGGAACTTAAAAGTATGCTTTTCTCTAGGTCTCAGGTTCAAATTCAAATCGAGTTGCTTGTGTACTTGACTCGACCTGGCTTGTTAAAGCTTGAGCTCCGCTCGATTCGACTCATTATATACTTGATTTACTAATAAGTCAGTTCGAACGCGACTCATTAGACTCGATATCTTTTTTTTTTTAATTCTATTAAGGTTTGTTAGGGTTGGCTCAACTCGATCGTTAGACTCGTTTGCGTGTCGAGTCAAGCTCGAACTTAAGTAATCTACTCAAATCGGTTCAAATAACAACTCTATTCAGGACACATTATCCCATAGTTTACGCCTGCTAATATGATAGAAGATATGAAGTTTAGACTACATAACAAACTCTCACTTGATTAAAACATGAATATATTAATTAAATAAAACAGGGAAAGCATAAACTAAGAGGTACACAAATCAAACAAGTATAGAATCAGAAAGAAATTAGACAAAATAACTTCACTCTCCATGATTCTTCATCTGATACTTAACTTCATCTTGATTCTCCCAGAACGGCAGTTGTGGCGGCGCCAGCGTTGGCAGAGATAATGGTAGTGGAAGCGGCGGTGCATAATAGCGCGACAATGGCCGTGCACCCCAATTCTGGCCCAAGCACCTCCAAATTGATCCTCACCGTCCATTAGAAGCATCATCGTAGAGTTGTGGTTAACCAAATGTAACTGTTCAATGACGGAGCTAGAAATTATCGTCCACATAAAAACAATAGTTATTGGTTTCATTTTTATATCATATACAAAACATATGATTTAGTAATAAGAAATAAAGATCATGATCATTATAACACATAAGGATAAGGAGTAGTACAAAATTGTAAATAAATTTATTTAATTTTGAAACACTTTCATTTTTATGTTTTGAATTCACCATATTTCTTACATAATAACTACTCCCTCCGTCCCAAATAAAAATTTGCACATTTTTTATATATGTATGTTTCATATTAATTTTCACAATTCAAAATATTTTCATAACCCCCACCCTCAAAATATACTCTTATTTACACTCAATCTCTCTTTTACTTTACTTTATTCATAAAACTTTACAAAACTACCCCTCAAAACATCAATCATTACACATTTCTTAAATTGTGTGTTATCCCAAGGGTGCAAATTCATTTTGAACGAATGGAGTATATAATTGATATTGAAAAATACACCTATAAATTATTGCATAATTACCAACTTTTAAGAAAGAATATATTTTTTTAAAACATACTTCCTCCGTCCGTCTATAAGCTTCTCATTTTACCATTTTCGTTCGTCCGTCTATAAGCTTTCCATACCTTTTTTGGTAAATACTTTTTCTTACACTTCACTTTATATCTTACTTTTTCTCTCTATCTCTCTCCTCTCTCCTCTCTCAATCACATCACTTGTATTATATTTATTATTTAATCACTTTTCTTAATCTCTGTGCCAAAAAGTAACGTAACACTTATAGGCGGACGGAGGGAGTATATTTTTTTTGAAAGGAAAGACTTAAATATTAAATAGGCACATCTGCCAACACAGCAGCAACCAAATGAGGCGGTACAAAATTAGAAAAAAACTCAGAAGAACAAGAAAATCCAAAACAAGCTAAACCATGAGCCACTTCGTTGCCAGACCTCCTTGTCCAGTTGAAAGAAATTGAAGAAAATCTCCTACTCAGAACCATAACCTCACGTATCAGCTGGCCAAAATAGAACAGATCTGGCGTTGGATTAGATAGAGCATTAACCACCACTTGAGAATCTGACTCAATAATCAGCGTATCCTCCTGATTCGGGTGGAATTTGCATATTTTTATGGCACATTTTGAGCTCAATTTTCTTAGAATTTCATGCTTTTATGGCTTAATTTTGGCTAATTTCACTTGATAGAGAGAAAGGTGGTGTTTTGTGTATTTTGTAGGAAAAATAGTTATTTTGGAAGCAAAAACACTCATCTAAATTTTGTGAAGCCAACGAAAGGAAGACTTGAGATCGAGAGCAAAACGACAAGAGTGGAAGTTAAAAATTAATTGGGCCAAACCATTTTCGAAGGTCCATTAACCATTAAAAGAAGCTGAAATTCAGGGCCCATTTAAATTATAATTAGGCCCAACTCTTTGCAATTAAAGAAAATGAAAAGGGCCCATTACACCATGTATTAGGCCTTCACGTGTTCAGCCAGGAAATTGAATTGGGCCAACATTATTTTAATTTTTCAAAGCCCAATTTGGATTTAATTAGAAAACAGGGGTTAATGTCGTGAAGGCAGTAGAGAAGAAAAGAAAAGAGACGCGAATTAGGGAAAGCAGGGAGCTGCGATTTTTTCACACACTCACACCTAGTGGAAGGTGTTTCTCCATTAAAGCTTCAAATGGTGGATTAGCTTGGGATTTTCACACTCCATCACCTACACTATCTAAGCTTTCTCTATCCCTTTTCCTTTTTATTTAGTTATTTCATTTGGATTTTGTAATTTGATTATGTTTGTAGTTAGCTAAACACTTTTGGTTCTAGGGCCTTGTAAATACTTTTGATGATATCTATGAATTAATGTTTTGCTTATTTGGTGTTTGTGTGGCTTAATTCTATTTGGATGCTTGGTTTATATTGCAAAGCATGTCATTATGTGTACAATGATGATGTGTTGATCATAGTTAATTGAATTAGGTTGAGAAATCTAGTTTGGTTGATTGATTGCAAGCATTTGACCTAATTTTATTGTGAGATTGAAAGATGATCAATGATTAGGAAGATGTGTGATGATTTTAGGAGCTTGATTGGGTTTTATTGTGCAATTTAGGTAGAGATACTAGGTTGTGTGATATCTCCTTTGAATTACTTGGATCGAAAGAACTTTTAATTCATTATTACGTGATCAATCTTATAGACAAAGCATGAACACCACGTGAGTAGATGGTTAATCATAGATGGATTCACTAGTATTGCATGTGCTCTAGGACCTACCTTCTCTTAATTGAGTTACATCCATTTTTACTCTCGTTTTGTGATTTGTATGCCATTTGATCGATTTTATATTTGCTCTTCGTTGCTTATTTGTGACACTTGGTAGGTAACGTTAGAGTAAAACATTTTATCCAAAATTTCGATCACGTCTACTTAGAATTCAACTAGCAAACTCCACTTTTACGCTTTAACCTTCTCGTGGGATCGACCTCGTGCTTATCGCGCTACAATAGACGCCGTATACTTGCGGTTGTTTATTTAGTGTTGCATAACATGTGTATCAAGTTTATGGCGCCGCTGCCGGGGAGGTTTCTAAGAGCTCTAGAGTGTAGGCTAGGAGAGTTTTAGTTTAGGCACTTTATTTGCTTTCTTTATTTGCAAAATTCCAAAAATATTTGTTTGTTTTACCTTGATTTCACTTGTGATTCTTACTTTCTTTTGAACTTTTGTCTAGACATGGCATATGATCACCCGAGCTAAGAGAAATCAAAAAGAGTTGCTACCTCTAGACCCGGAAATTGAAGTTCGTTGTCGAAGACAAAACGCCGAAAGAAGAAGGATTGAATTAGAAGCCATGAATCGAAGGGAGAATCCTATTGTGGAAGAGGAAAGGAACCAAGAGGATGTTGGAGGCATAGTAGAACCTAATGGGAATGGAGGTAACCGACCTCAAGGGGTGCTAAGGGACAATTTTCGTCGGAGAGTGGAAGAGAACATCGGTATGGAAAGAAATGGAGAGCAAAGGGAAGAAAACGGGAATCAACGAGTCTTGAGAGATCACTTCCGCCCTATTCCTAGACCATATGGAGGAGCGGGTAGGGAACCCGTTGATGCTCATAACTTTGAGCTCAAACCGGCACTAATCATGATGGTGCAAAACAACCAATTCGGAGGGTTGTCGAAGGAGGATCCTAACCTCCATTTATCTCAATTCCTAGAGATAAGTGGAACAGTTAAGATCAATCGTGTTCCCCAAGACTACATACGCTTGCAACTCTTCCCCTTTTCACTCCGTGATCGTGCAAAGCAATGGTACATGTCCCTTGATCTAAGGACAATCGAAAATTGGGCCGACCTTGTAGATGCTTTCCTCATGAAGTACTTTCCTCCAAGCAAGACTATCAAGATAAGAGGAGAGATTTCTTCATTTATGCAAGATGACGATGAGTCATTAGCCGAGGCTTGGGAGCGCTTTAAGGATCTTATACGGAGTTGTCCTCAACATGGGTTCTCAAGAGACCAATTGATTTGCTATTTCTACAACGGGATGGACCATCGAACGAGAGGGA
Organism: Galeopsis tetrahit; assembly: GCA_963675135.1. Taxonomy (NCBI): domain Eukaryota; kingdom Viridiplantae; phylum Streptophyta; class Magnoliopsida; order Lamiales; family Lamiaceae; genus Galeopsis; species Galeopsis tetrahit. Next base: position 12,861,149 of record OY776133.1, read on the forward strand.
TGGTAGATGCCTCGGCCGGTGGAGGTTCTTTGCTAGGAAAAACGACGGATGAGGGTTATGTGCTCCTAGAAGAGATGGCAAAGAACGGAAACCAATGGCCATCCGAGAGAAGGCAAGCCCGGAAAGTTGCTTCAACCCAAGACTTGGATGAGAATGCTAAACTCTCCAACAAGGTGGATAAATTGATATCCCTTATGACGGCGAAAGCTTTAGTGGGGCCACGTGACGAGCAATATGAAGAAGCCCACTACATGAACAATCAAAGGGATAGGCAATTTAGAGAGAGAGGTTGGAACGATAGGCAAGCCTATGAAAGTCCCTCCAATCCCAACCAATATCATCCGAATTTGAGACACCATGAGAACTTTTCTTATGCCAACACAAGGAATGCCATCATCCCACCTCCAAATTTCAATGTGAGAGATGGAGCTATTGTAGAGTCTTCATCAAAGCCATCAATGGAGGATATGTTTGGTACTTTTATGGGGGAAACCACGAAATTCATGAGAGAAACTAGGGAGAATGCAAACAAGACTTGGCAAAGAATTGATGAGCATGGTGAGATGATCAAAAATGTGGCAAATAATGTGAAAGCCATAGAGAAGCAAGTGAGCCAACTCGCTAATGTCATTGGAAAGCAACACGTTCCGGGGCAATTCCCCTCTAACACGGAGCTAAATCCTAAGGAGCAATGCAAAGCTATAAGGCTAAGAAGTGGGACAAGCTACGAAGGGCCCAAGATGCCGTTAGAGGAGGAAGTGGTAATGGCACCCGAGGGTGTTGACAAAGATGATGGCGTAGTGAAAGAGAAAGAAGGGGAGAAGAAGAGTGGGGAGGTAATCCCACTTTTGTTTAATAAAAACGTAATGCCCATCCCATATCCTCAAAGGATGAAGAAGAAGAACTTGGATAGCAAGTTTGTCAAGTTTGCGGAGATGTTCAAGAAACTCCATATCAACATTCCTTTCGCCGAAGCTCTTGAACAAATACCACATTACTTCAAATTCTTGAAGGAGATAATGTCACACAAGAGGGAAATAGAGGCATATGAGACGGTGCACTTAGCCGAACATTGTAGCTCCGTAATTCAAGCTAAGCTACCTCCAAAGCTTAAGGATCCCGGATCCTTCACTTTGTCATGCACTATTGGAGATGGAGGTACATTAAGAGCTCTATGTGATTCGGGAGCAAGCATCAACCTCATGCCATTGTCACTCTTCAAGTCACTTGGTTTAGGAGAACTCACACCAACCACAATGAGCCTCCAATTGGCGGATAGGTCTATGACATATCCTTTGGGTATAGCGGAGGATGTATTGGTTAAAATTGACAAGCTTCTCTTTCCGGTAGATTTTGTAGTTTTGGATATGGAGGAGGACAAAAACATTCCATTGATATTGGGAAGGCCATTTTTGGCAACCGGAGGGGTTATTCTTGATATGAGGAATGGAGAGTTGGAGCTTCGAATGAACCAAGAGATAGTTACGATTGACATGTTTAGAGCTATCAAACTCCGAAATGATGGGAATGAAGAGTATGGGTATTCCAAGGAAGATCACTCCCCAATGCCCATGAAAGAGAAGATGGAAGAAGAGCCCAAGATAAATATTGTGGAGGAGAACCCCAAGGTGGAAGACAAGGAGTTAGAGATGGGCAAGAAGGCCAAGTTTGGGGGAGTTTTCTTTAAAAACTCCCCCAAATCAAAGAAAGCTACTTGTGCAAACTTGGGGATGAATGAGGCATCTACATCTTATGATATGATTGAAGAGCCGGATGGGCTAGCTTGTGGATGTTTTGATGGACTTAAGAAGGTTGCATGGGGAAAGAAGTTTAAGAGCAAGGATGATGATGGGGTGACTTGATATTCCCCTCAAAGAGGAACCGTCCGGCATAGGACGTTAAAAATAGCGCTTCTTGGGAGGCAACCCAAGGTTTTATTGCTTTGTGTTTATTGCTTTAGTAGTGTTGATAGCTTGGTTTATTTTGTAGGTATGGATGAAGAGTACTATGGATAGCACATCTTGGAGAATGAAGAAGAAGCAAAGCCAACTTTGGAGTGGAGGAAGCAAGTGTTGCAATGGTGATCCTTGAAGAAGCATTGGATGTGCAAGAAGTGAGGTAACAACTTGTAGCCCCAAACTTAGAATTTATACATAGTAAAATTCTAAGTTTGGGGGAGTTATTTTTCTTTTACTTTTATACTAGTTGTTACCCTTGCACCGGTTCGTCATTCTACTTGTGTCACATTTTGCACCGGCGCACACTTGACTTGCACATGATTATATTGGTTAAGTTGGTTTTGATAATATGTTGGGTAGTGGATTTTTGGTGAAATGTGAGCATGAATAATCATTGGAATCCATTGTTGAGTGGTTGTGGTGATGTCAATTTGCTTTGAATGTAGGCATGCTTGGTGTTGGATATAGTATCATGATTGTGTTCATATTTGTGATCTTTGATAGCATGGATGCATAATGTGTTGTTGCTTGGGAACATTTGATGAATGTGAGAGTCCTATTGAATAAACCGGTGAGAATTGAGCCTTGAATCGAGCATGTAATCCGGTTTAGTTCATTTGAGAGTGGACTATGTTATTGCTAGTGATCCTAGAACTTGCCTAAGTTCTTGTTTGAAAGCATGATTGTGTGAAACTTTGTGATGTGATATAGGCCATCTTGTTCTAAAAGAGTCACTTAGCCAAAATTTCCCAAAACCGAAGTAATCTTCCGTAGTTAGCCCCTTGAGCTTAAGTCCTCATTTTCTTGGCAAACTACAATGTTAACCACTTAGCCTTTTTGAGCCTTTGATACCTACATCTAGTGGAGGATAAAAGACAAAGTGGAAAACATGTGCTTGAATGAATATCTTTGGTGAAAGAAGAAAGTGGAAAAGTTGAAAGAAAAAAAGAAAGATGAAAGGAAAATCAAGGAAAAAGAAAAGAGGGACAAAGAGCCCCAAAAGCTTGAAAAGAAAAAAATGGTTCAAAAGATGAGGTGATGAATGCTTGAAAAAGAATGGAAAAAGAAAAAGTGAGGATGGAGTTTGTAAAGTTTGAAAGTGAAAGCACAAATTGTAAAACAACAAGCTTTGTCCTCCACTAGAAGAGTCACAATTCCCAAATTCATCCTACCTTGTCCAAAGATCCAATGTTACATCCTTGATTAAGTCCTATTGATCACATTGTTGAGCATTTGAGTGTGTGTAGAAAGTAGAAGTTGGGCAAGCATATGGTGATTGCATAGCATAACTTGGTTGATGAGTGCATTAATATCCTCAATTTGTTTGTGTGTTTGAGAGAAACACTCCATCATGTGAGTAGAGGACTTGAGCATTGAGATTATGTTTCCCATTCACAATGTGTTGTGTATTCATGCATTCTTTGATCCATGAGTGTGAATTGCAATAATGAGCCTATGATCTTCATTGAGAAGTGCACTTTGAGAAAGAGATATCATTACATCTTACTGTGCATGTGTGATTTGCATTGAATATTCCATTGTGATCATTCCACCCTCATTGCTTTAAGTGCTTAGTTGTTTGAGGACAAACAACATTTTAAGTTTGGGGGGGTTTGATTCGGGTGGAATTTGCATATTTTTATGGCACATTTTGAGCTCAATTTTCTTAGAATTTCATGCTTTTATGGCTTAATTTTGGCTAATTTCACTTGATAGAGAGAAAGGTGGTGTTTTGTGTATTTTGTAGGAAAAATAGTTATTTTGGAAGCAAAAACACTCATCTAAATTTTGTGAAGCCAACGAAGGAAGACTTGAGATCGAGAGCAAAACGACAAGAGTGGAAGTTAAAAATTAATTGGGCCAAACCATTTTCGAAGGTCCATTAACCATTAAAAGAAGCTGAAATTCAGGGCCCATTTAAATTATAATTAGGCCCAACTCTTTGCAATTAAAGAAAATGAAAAGGGCCCATTACACCATGTATTAGGCCTTCACGTGTTCAGCCAGGAAATTGAATTGGGCCAACATTATTTTAATTTTTCAAAGCCCAATTTGGATTTAATTAGAAAACAGGGGTTAATGTCGTGAAGGCAGTAGAGAAGAAAAGAAAAGAGACGCGAATTAGGGAAAGCAGGGAGCTGCGATTTTTTCACACACTCACACCTAGTGGAAGGTGTTTCTCCATTAAAGCTTCAAATGGTGGATTAGCTTGGGATTTTCACACTCCATCACCTACACTATCTAAGCTTTCTCTATCCCTTTTCCTTTTTATTTAGTTATTTCATTTGGATTTTGTAATTTGATTATGTTTGTAGTTAGCTAAACACTTTTGGTTCTAGGGCCTTGTAAATACTTTTGATGATATCTATGAATTAATGTTTTGCTTATTTGGTGTTTGTGTGGCTTAATTCTATTTGGATGCTTGGTTTATATTGCAAAGCATGTCATTATGTGTACAATGATGATGTGTTGATCATAGTTAATTGAATTAGGTTGAGAAATCTAGTTTGGTTGATTGATTGCAAGCATTTGACCTAATTTTATTGTGAGATTGAAAGATGATCAATGATTAGGAAGATGTGTGATGATTTTAGGAGCTTGATTGGGTTTTATTGTGCAATTTAGGTAGAGATACTAGGTTGTGTGATATCTCCTTTGAATTACTTGGATCGAAAGAACTTTTAATTCATTATTACGTGATCAATCTTATAGACAAAGCATGAACACCACGTGAGTAGATGGTTAATCATAGATGGATTCACTAGTATTGCATGTGCTCTAGGACCTACCTTCTCTTAATTGAGTTACATCCATTTTTACTCTCGTTTTGTGATTTGTATGCCATTTGATCGATTTTATATTTGCTCTTCGTTGCTTATTTGTGACACTTGGTAGGTAACGTTAGAGTAAAACATTTTATCCAAAATTTTGATCACGTCTACTTAGAATTCAACTAGCAAACTCCACTTTTACGCTTTAACCTTCTCGTGGGATCGACCTCGTGCTTATCGCGCTACAATAGACGCCGTATACTTGCGGTTGTTTATTTAGTGTTGCATAACATGTGTATCACCTCCCCTCCAGCTAGCGCCCACTCCAATCCACGCTTTACTGCCACCGCTTCAGCAACATGTACTTCCCAATTGACATTCCTTCTCTCCGCGAAACACCAACGCACCACCCCAGCCGCGTCCCGCAGTACACCACCTATCCCGACCCCTGTGCCCGGACGCACCGAAGCATCAGTGACGAAACAAAAGTGAATTCAGATATGAGCTACTCTTAAAATAAGTGGAATGTGACAATACCTAGTTTAATCCTTTGGAAATCCCTTAATGCTTGCTTGAATACTCGAATAGAGGTCTGGAATTTGCGGACCTGCAGCAAAACCGGGCCGGAGAGGGCTCCGGCGACGGCCCTCCGACGCTCAAGTCAGTGAATGTGAATGTTTTATGAATGGATTGTATATGCAGTATAATAAAAGAGAAAGAGAGTTCTTAAGAAAGAAGTGAGTTGGAGAGCCCATACCAATGATCAAAATGAAGCTATTTATACCTCTAAGACTTGAGGGTATTGTTGTAATTTAGAGAACTAGGGTTTTGGTTCATAGGGGACCACGCCACGTCATCGTCCTATACTGACCTTCTGTTATTGGCAGAAAATAGTACATAGTGAGGACCACCACGGTGAGCTGTCAAGAATTCAAGTTGATTCAGATAAGATTTAAATTCATATGATGGTGGCCTTAGATCTGAAGGTTCATGGCTTCAGGTAACGATGTTTTCAGATCTGAACCTCCAAAGTGTAGTTAGAAAAATAAAATAAACAGGTCTGAATCAGTTCCGGATATCCTCTCATCTAAAGACGATCCTGGATCCTAATCAGAACTCGTCGACACATTCCTCATAGTGATCAGCTCTGTTTGAGAGTGCATCATTATGTCCTATCAATCTGGATTTTTAGAAGTCGCTTACAAAAATAGGATAATCAGGTCTGATTCAGATCTTGAAGACCTCTCTTCTGATTTCAATCCAAGTCATGTCAGTGATTAGGAATGAGTGTTCTGTAGGGATCAGTTCTGTATGATAGGACATCATTATGTCCTATCAATCAGTATTTAATTTCAGACGTTCTCCCCGAGGAGGAATCCATACCATATCCACAACGAACGCTGTCGGGCGCCTTTTATCAATGGCCGCCCTCTCAAATTCTGAAATGTACCTATCGGCCATTAAAACCACCTCTGCTGGGTCGTAACTTGTTTCACGAAATTGAAGAGAATTCCGCGAGAACCATAAATACCACAACAACACCACAAATCGAGCACACTGCCTTGGCTCCGCCGACAACGCCTCCAAAATGCTCACCACCCAACTCCCCAGCAATTGTATCCCACCCCCCATCAACAACAATGCCAGCCAACTCCCAGAATTTGCGCGCCCACCCGCAATCACGGCCCATATGCTCAGCCGTCTCGACCTCCTCCCCACACCTCTTACACCAAGGATCCACATCAATAAACCTGCTAATAAGATTAATATTTACACGTAAAATATCATGAAGCACCCTCCACACAAACACTTTAATCTTTGGAGCCACCTCCAAACCCCACACCCGACTCCACCAACGGTCAAACTGAGAGACACCACTGTCCTCCACCCGTCGAATATGCCCATGTTCATAACCAGAGCTCACCGAGTAAATACCATTTTTTGTAAACTGCCACGCTAACACATCCGGCTGAGATGCCTGCGCAAGAGGCAGAGAACAGATGCGTCGTACATCATGTTCCGAAACTAATTCCTGTAATTTCGGCACATCCCACTCATTTACCCCAGGCAAAATTAAATCACAAACCCGAAGACCATCAACCATACTCTCAGTAGCAGCCAGTACCCTTGACGGCCCCCCATCAAACACCTATGGTTCTGATACATCAATAGACTTACCATCACCCATCACCCAAATTAACCCTTTCTCCAGAACCTCCCTACCAGCAATGATACTCTTCCAAGTAAAGCTAGAATTGAAGCCTGTAGTAGCTGTTCGAAAAGAACTTCGGGGATAATATCGTGCCTTCAATGTTCTAGCTAAAAGAGACATGTCATCTTTCACCAAACGGCACCCTTGCTTGGCCAACAGAGACAGATTAAAATCAGTCAAACACCTCAAACCCAAACCTCCACGCTCCTTCGGATGACAGAGAATATCCCACCGAAGCCAATGGATGCGCCTTTCATCACCCTTCTGTCCCCAGAGAAACCGAGTAATAGCCGACTTGATTTTATGGATAACATTGAGTGGAATCCTAAAACACGTCATCAAGTATGTGGGGATGGATTGAACCACAGATTTAATAAGAGTAATCTTACCCGCCTGCGATAACATCCGACTTTTCCAATCTTTTATTTTCTTGCATACCCTATCAACCAAATTTCGAAACACAGTCGATCGTGACCTCCCCACCCGAGTCGGAATACCTAAATAGATGGCATGCTCATTCACACGCCTGACTCCCAACAGGTCTGCCAATGCCTCACCTCTTTGCTCTGTGATACCTCCACTAAACATAATTTCTGATTTTTCAAGATTAATAGCCTGGCTCGAGGCCCCTTCATAAACCTGTAATATCCTCTTCACACACTCCAACTCGTCACTAGTTGCCCTACCAAAAATAACAGTATCATCTACAAAGAATAAATTTGATACCGAAGGAGCCCTCCTACATATCTTCACCCCATGCAAAGCACCAATCTCCATATGTCTCCGAATCAATGCCGACAAAGCCTCCGCACAGAAGAGGAATAAAAAGGGAGATAAAGGATCCCCTTATCTAATACCCCTTGTCGGTGTAAAAGATTCTGTTGGGCCACCATTAACAAGAACTGCAAAAGAAACAGAATTGACACAGCCCATAATCGTGTTAACAAGAGATGCATTAATTCCAATCTTTCTCATAACCCCCTCCAAAAAAGGCCACCCCACCCTATCATAAGCCTTACTCATATCTAATTTAAAAGCAAAATAACCCATATTCACTGCTTTATTATGCCGCATGTAATGGAAAATCTCAAATGCTAACAAAGCATTATCAGTTATCAATCGGCCAGGAACAAAAGCAGATTGACAGGGATCAATAATAGAGGGCAAAATAGGCTTCAAACGGTTAGCAATAGTTTTAGTAATCAACTTATACACCACATTGCAAAGACTAATTGGACGAAAATCTGAAGGAAGCAAAGGGAGTTTCTTTTTGGGAATTAAAGAAATGAACGTGTTATTAATAACCCCTGGAGACACGCCATCATTTAACACACCAAGAACAGACAAGAGAACAGACGAACCAATAACATCCCAATATTTATGAAAAAAGATAGCAGAATATGCATGTCACGATGAGGGTAAAACTGACTATTCACTCCACTTTTGATGTCCAATATTTGTTGTTTGCTTGATGATCTCCTCAACTCTTCAATCCTTGATTTGACTAGATCAGCTTTAATTGTGTTTCAAATCTGATGTGAATTCCCTTAATTGCCCTTCGTTCATGTAATCTAGTAACTCGGGTCGTGTGGGGTACTTGGCTTGCCAAGAAATCGTTCAGCCCGAACGATTTATTCCCCGAATCTTTCTTCTTTAATTTGTAGATGTCGACGATTCGTTGGACTTCGTCATGGTTTTGAGGCCAGATTTCGGGCTCAACGACCCCGTTTTCTTGTTTCGGGCCATATACTATCATGCATGCATCCACATCACATATAGTGGTGAATTCGTGCATTTTTCGGACCAGACCTTCTTTTCTTTTCTTGAATGTTATGTTTTGTAATTTCTCCTTTCTTATCATTTCCATTTTCAACTTTGCTCTCCCCATAACTCTTCAATATTTGAATGAGAAAAATGCACATTTGGTCCCACCATCCACGGGCACTTATGTTTTTGTCCCAACAATCTGAATTTTGGTCCCGAATGAGAAAAACTTGATACATTTGGTCCCAAAGTTAGTCAATCGATTTTGGTCCCAATATTTTTTTTTTCATTTTGACGTGTATTAAAAATGAGAAAAATTCATTATAATTAAAAATAACCTAAAAATTAAAACCAAAAGTGTAACAACTCTAAAAATCTGAAAATTTGGAAAATAAAAATTATTTTTAAAAAAAATCTCATTAAAAACAAAAAATGTGTAAATAAAAAATTTAGTCAAATCTCATTAAAAATAGAAAATGAATAAATAAAAAAAATAGTCAATCCATCCGTAATTTTAATGAGATTTTTAATTTTTTTTGAGTTTTTTAAATTTTATTTTGACACATTTTATAATTTTTATTTTTTTTGTGCTCGAGTTTTAATGAATTTTAATTTAGTTTTTTTTTTTTTGCAAAGTAGATATATTGGAGGTTTGATAAACTATTGTGGGGTCCATTTATAAATCAAATTATTGTTTATGAATAAAGTGAAGATTGGAGTCGTGAATTTTTTTTTTTAATTTTTAAATTTTTTTATTATAATTTGTACAGTTTTAGATGTTTTTTAAAATTTTAATTTACTCATTTTAGAGTTTTTTTTTAAATTTTTTCATATTTTATAATTTATAAAGTATATTTTTTTAATGAGTTTTTTTTTAAAAAAATTTAATCCCTTAGTTTTGGCAGAAATAATTTTTTTTTTTTAATTCTAAGAAGATTTTAATTTTTTATAATTTTTTATAATTTTTAATTAATTTTTAGAATTTTATTTACTCCCTCCGTCTCGGTAAAAGCTACTCGAGAACTTTGGTCACCTCGGTAAAAGCTACTCGAGAACTTTGGTCACGAAGGTTAAGAAATATGAAATAATAAGTAGATTTATTAGAGGTGATGTCATTGAGAGAGAGAGAGAAAAATATAATTAAATGTGAGAGAAATAGTTTGTTAAAAATGGAATGAGTAACTTTTATTGATACTTGACTGAAAAAATTAAAGTTGAATAACTTTCATTGAGGGTGTGGAGGGAATATAATTTATACAATTCATATTTTTTTTAATGCGTACAATTCATATTTTTTTAATGTTAGTATTGGCAGAAATAATTCTTTTTATTTTTAATGAAATTTTTAATTTTTAGAAATTTTCAAATTTAGAATTTTTTTTATTTATAATTTGTAGTACATTTTTAGATTTTTTGAATTTACTTATTTTAGAATTTTTATTCTTAGAATATTTTAATTTTTATTTTTCAAATTTTTTAATTTATAAAGTATGGGTTATATTTTTTTAATGAGTTTTTTTAATCTGTTAGTTTTGGTAGATTTATTTTTTTATTCAAACGAAATTTTAATTTTTTAGAAATTTTAATTTTTAAATTTTTAATCGGATTTTTATACTACCTTTTTAATGAATTTTTAAAATTTTATTTATAATTATACAATTCAATATATTTTTTTCATTTACACATTTTATAATTTTTATTTTTTAAATATTTTAATTTTACTCATTTTTTAATAATATTTTTTACTATTTTTTAATAGAAAAATAAATAACTAACGGCCATTTAACTCTTTCCGTCAACAATTAACGAAATTGGGACCAAATGTATCAAAAAAAATTCTTTTTGGACCAAATGTATCAAGTTTTTCTCATTCGGGACCAAAATTCAGATTGTTGGGACAAAAAATATGAGTGTCCGTGGATGGTGGATCAAAAGTGCATTTTTCTCATATTTGAATAAAATGAAGAATTAATTAAATAAATAATGTATATTGATTCGATTAAAAATGATGATGGATGAGTAATGTAAATTTATCCAACAGAATCTGGTCAGTTAATTAGGAAAACAATTAAGAACAAAGAAACGATTTAACTTTACAAACAAACAAGGTTTTTCTATGGTTAGGTTGAGTGTTCGGACTACCTAGCGTCAGGGATTCAATTAAAACATGACACCTCATATATCTTTGTCATGTGGCGATCTAGATTCGCAATAAGATAAAATAATTATATAAGATTACTAAAATGTCCTTTTTTTTTTTTAATAACGGTTTTACAAATCTACAAATTTGACCTTGTTATCTTTAAATTGATAATGAACGATTTTTTCAGTACTTTCCTCAACGGACCGCACTGCACACGGCCTTCGATGTATTTGAATCCAGAACTTTGTTCACCATATATACGATGGATTCTTCCACCCTAAATGAAACCCAGAATGTGGAAATATTTGTAGAGTTTGATTGACCAATTGAGTGATCCTAGAGAATGATATATACAAGGAAATTTCCATGTGAATTAGTGAACAATTTCTATTTATGAATTAAGATGAATCAAACAATTTTAATAAATGAAAGCTTCTCGAATTTGGATCTGGTCGTACCAGATTCAAATCTAACCTTCTCTTCAACAGTTTAGTTTTTCAGATCAATCTTCTATTTAAATACGGTAGATAAATTTAGGTATGGTTATTATAATGATTTAATTAATTTAGTCCAACAATGAATATTATTGTGATCGGAGACACTTGCCGTCGCCGGTTAGTGACGGTGCACATCCTTGAAGAAGTTCTGAGCATTTTCGTTTGCTTTATTCTCTTCTCTTTCTCCTTTATTTTATTTGTCTTGAATAAACTAATGTGAAAGTTATGGAAGGAGAAAACGAATTCTAGAAGACTGTGAGTTAAATGTGGATGGCGTGGGACTAGATTCCCAAAAAGTTGGTTCAGCTGTCATTTTGGGCCTTGGAATTTCAAGCCCAACTGGAGCATCCCCCGAACCCAACAGTACGACCCTAAAAGGCAAGGCCGGTCCCCTTCAATTAATAATGGGCGCGGCTAAATGCACCCGGATTTTCTATGAGTACACCCACCAAACATTTTTTTAATCTTTTAGGACATGTAAAATGTCTAATATACCCCTAGAGTAAATTTTATGAAAAAACGAAGATGAGTACACCCACCCCTTCTATTCCACATAATTATCTCCACCAACACCAAAACAAACACCATTCTTCAACAAAAAAACTCCAAAATTTCAACAAAAATAAATATGTTCAAAAAAATTCCAGACCAAACATATTCAAAAAAATCAAGATGTTCAAATGTTCGAAAAAATTCTCAAAACAACATGTTCGAAATTTTTTCCAAAACAAAATCAATATGTTCGAAAATTGTACACAAACAAACTCAATATGTTTGAAAAAAAAATTCAAAACAACTAAAATTTGTCCGAAAAAAAAAATCGAACAAAACGCTAGAAATTTTTTCCAAAACAAACACAGATTGTTCGAAAAAATTTCCAAAACAAACACAGATTGTTCGAAAAAAATTCCAAAACAACTCAAATTTGTCCGAAAAAAAAGATCAAACAAAATGTTCGAAAATTTTCCCAAAACAAACCCAGATTGTTCGAAAAAATTTACAATACAAACTCAATATGTTCGAAAATAAATCATGAACCTCTAAAAACCCTAATTTTTCTAAAAACCCTAAGTTTTCTAAAATTCCAAAAAAAAAATAAAAAAAATCCTACCTGGAACCTGGAACGGGCGGCGGTGGCGGAGGGAGGAGGGGTGCGAGCGGCCGCGTCTCTAGGAGAAGGGCGACGGCGGCCGCTGCGGACGAGGGAGGAGAAGAGGGGAGGCGGAGCTGCTGGCCGCGTCTCTAGGAGAAAGGCGACGGCTTGGAGGAGGTAGATCGGCCATAGAGGCGGCGACGGTGACGGCTTGGAGGTGGTAGATCGGCCGCGCGCTAGACTGGGAGGGGAAGGGGCGGTCGCGCGCGGAACGGGGAGGGGAGGCGGCGGCCGCGCGCGAAATGGTGAGGGGAGGCGGCGGCCGCGCGCGGAACGGTGAGGGGAGGCGGCGGCCGCGCGCGGAACGGTGAGGGGAGGCGGCGGCCGCGCGCGGAACGGTGAGGGGAGGCGACGATCGCGCGCGGAATGATGAGGGGAGGCGACGGCTGCGCGCGGGACGGCGAGGGGAGGGGAGGCGGAGCTGCGGCGGCGCTGCGGCCGCGAAACTGAAACGGCGCTGGCGAAATTTTTGGACCGGCGACGAGGCGTGTGAGGGAAGGTGAGGGAGGCGAAAATATGGTGGGTGTACCAAATGAGCATATGAATTAGGGTTTTAATGGGAGAAAGGGTATTTTTGAGTTTTCCAGGTGGGTGTCCTCATCCGTTTTGTGGGTGTCCTCATCGCGTGGGTGTACTCATAGGATCGTCGGGTGCCTTTAGCCGCGCCCATTAATAATAGCAGAGAGGAAATAACACAGGAATCTGACCCTTTCAACTTGGGCCCTCTAATTAATAAGGCCCAACCAATTCTGGATAGACCCAAACGCACATCTAACAAGAATAGGACTATGCCGAGCCCAAGAAGAGTCTCAGGGAGGTGTGGCCCTCTTTCATCAAGAATATGGACCCAGATTTTTGTGTCGAGAAAACCAAAAAAGGAAAGAAAAGGAAAAATCGTAAGTCCCACAGGAACCCTAAAGTTCCAATCGCTGACTCTAATCGCGGATCCAATCAGGGCGGGCCGGTGAGGATGACGATCGAGACAGAGGCGACTGCGTTAGTAGAGGTGTGCAAGTCGATGGGTTTTGGCTCGGAAAAGGATTCAGATTTCTTAACGAAGAAATTCAAAGAGATAGAGGTTAGAGACAGAGAGGCCGCCGATCAACTAAGGCGGTAATCGGGCAGAACTCAAAGGAGGTCAGCGTTTCGGTGTTTTTTTTATGAAGCTGTTAAGCCTAAATGTGAGAGGAATTGGTAGCAAAAGGAAGAAGGACGCAGTCAGGGAGTTGATTCGGAAAGAGAAAGTGGATTTTGTTTGCCTTCAAGAAACAAAATGTGACTTGGTTAGCGTTGAGCTGTGCAAGGCCTTATGGGGAAACAACGATTTTGGATGGTATTTCAAAGGAGCCGACGGTTTATCCGAGGGGATGCTTTGTATCTGGAGGAACTCTTGCCTATCTGTTTCTGATAGGTGGGAGGAGTGTGATGCTTTAGGAATTTCTGGATTTTGGGGCACCGAAGGAACTTGTGTCCACATCGTCAATGTGTACGCTCCCTGCGATCATAATAGAAGGAGAGCTCTATGGGATAATCTTAAAGCTAGAATTGATAAGAGGCAGTCAGATAGATGGTGCCTTTGTGGCGATTTCAACGCCACTCTTCACCGCTCGAAAAGAAAAAGTTTTGCCTCTGCTAATACTAAGGGCACGGACGCACATTTTAAGAATTTTGTCAAAGGAACGGAGTTTATTGACCTCCCTCTACTCAGGAGGAAATATACATGGTACAAAGACAATGGCGATTGTGTGAGTAGAATTGATCGATTTTTGGTTTCTAAGGAATGGATCAGTACTTGGCCTCAGTTGAAACAGGAAGGTATCGAGAGATTAATCTCGGATCATGCACCAATCTCGCTAAGTGTCGTTGAGCCTCAAGATTGGGGCCTTAAACCTTTCCATTCCTTGAATTGGTGGGTGGAGGAGGAGGACTTCAGAAAGTTGGTAAAGGAATTCTAGAGGACAAATCACATCTCTGGATGGGGAGCTTACGTGATTAAAGAGAAATTAAAGCTCCTGAAAAAGGTTATAATTCATTGGAGAGACAACAAAAAGAAGACCAGTGAGAACGATATGACTGAGGCTAAGGCAAAGGTGAGCAAATTGGATGCTGGTTTGGAATTCAAGAGATGGACTAAAGAAGATGTGGAATTGAGAACAAATTATATCCAGCTGATAGAGGAGCTGAACCTGAGGAAAGCTGGAGTTGATTATCAAAGGTCGAAATTCAAATGGCTAAAAGAAGGTGATACTAACTCCGGATTTTTTTTTATTCGGTAGTCCAACGGAAAAAGAGCATCAGTGAGATTAAAGACATCAATATTAAAGCTGGCAGATGGGTTGAAGGAGTCAAAGAAGTAAAACAGGGGATTTTAGAGCATTTCAAGGCGTCTTTTACGAAACAAAGTTGGGCCAGACCACGGATTGCAGGGATTAAAGGTCGGAACTTGGATGCTATCGACAATGTACTGTTATGCAGTGAATTCTCGAGAGATGAACTGAAGAGGGCAGTAATGCAATGTGGATCGGACAAAAGTCCGGTCCCTGATGGTTACAATTTTCGCTTCGTAAAATCTTTTTGGAGCATTCTAGAGGATGATTTTTTCCGGGCAGCAACGGAATTCCATAACAATGCTAAGTTTGCATCTGGAATCAATTCATCTTTTATTACTCTCATCCCCAAGGTGAGAAACCCCACAGAACTTAAGGAATTCAGACCCATTTCCCTCGTGGGTTGCCTTTACAAATCTATATCCAAGGTCCTGGCGAGAAGATTTGCAAACGCTCTTGAGAAGGTTATTTCACCGTGTCAATCGGCCTTCATCAAAGATAGAGACATCCTCGACGGGGTGGTGATTGCAAACAAGATTATTGAGGAGGTTAAATTCAACAAGAAGAGCATATTTCTGTTTAAACTCGACTTTGAAAAAGCTTACGATTCAGTTGACCATAACTTCTTATTTGAGATGCTTAAAATTCTAGGGTTTGAGAATAGATGGATAAACTGGATCAATGAATGCGTAAGTACTGCTTCTCTTTCAGTGCTTGTGAATGGGAGCCCGGCGCGTGAGTTCGCTATGGAAAAAGGTATTAGACAAGGAGATCCCCTCTCTCCCTTTCTCTTTACTGTGGTGGGAGAATGTGATTCACGTATTCTACAACACTAGAATAAACGACCGCAAGTATACGGTGTCTATCGTAGAGAAGTAAGTACGAGGTCGATCCCACGAGGAGGTATAGCGTAAAAGTGTATTTTGTTAATGGAATTTTATTTAGACGCGATCGATTAAGGTGAATGTGGTGAATTACCCTAAGATTGCCTACCTAATTGTCACAAATAAGCAATAAAGAGTAATGTAGAATCGATCAACTAACATGCAAATCAAGAAAACGAAAGTAAAACGAATGAAAATTCAAATATGAGAGGGTGGGTTTCAAGGCATTTGCAACACTTAGATATCCGTTTATAAATTGTACTCGTTCAAATGGCCATTAAGGTTGTCTTCATATAGGGTTGATCACAAAAGAAGAATGAATCAATCTCTCGATCTAACTAATCCAAAGGAGCATGCGACATAAGTTTGTATCTCTACCTTGCAAACATCACACAACCTAAAATAGCCCCAAAGATCATTCAATTCCCTCTCCGATAACTAATCCTCTCTCGAGATCATAATAATACCGGGTTGCATGCTTGCATACGATTAATGGAATAAATCTCTCGATCTTACCCCAATTAACAATGAATTAAGCAAATCATCATGGCCAATAACAACATGCTTCCAATTGAGAGTTAAGCATACAAATAAGAGACAAACACCAATTAAAGCAAGAAATTAGTTCATAAACTTCAATCCAAATATTTACAAAGCCTTAGAACCACAAGTGTTTAGCCAAGAGCTAACATAATCAAATTACAAGATCAAATGAAACAACTAACTAAAAAGAGAGAGAAAGAGAAATCTTAGTCTAAAATGTGGTAGAGAATGAAAATTCCAAGCTAATGGTGGCCTCCTTGCTTGATTTGATGAAGAATTGAAGAAGATATGGCCAAAACACCTCCAAGTATGTGCTACTATGTGTGGAATTTTAGGAATTGGGGGAGAGTGTCTTGGATTTCAAGAAAGAGGGCTTATATAGTGTTGGGGTAGGGTTTGGGTGGAAGTTTTGCACTTAAGTCCCTAAAAATGGCTAAAAATCACTAAAAACCCCGAGTTTGAAAGTGGCCCGGCCGGGCGATAACTTCGTATATTGAATTTGGGCCAAAATACGCGCGGGGGTGCATTTACCAAAAGTCTGGGTGCAGATCGGCCCGGTCGGGCGGAAGTTTCGTTTTTGGTTTCCAGCCTTCAACTTCGTCCCTTCGTATCTTGAGCTTCCGACCTCCGATTGACTCGATTCTTTTTTCTATTCCACTCCATTTTTCGAGCCGTATTCAATGGTGCACTCCTCTTCCTTATCCAGTAAAGTATGGTTGGTTTTTTGCTCCAAATTCCATCGTATTTCCTACAAAATCGACAAAATACAACCTTTCTCTCATTTCGGCATAAACAATCATATTCAATGCATAATTCAATGAAATACACATCAAAATACGCTTCACATGTGCCTCTAAAACTTGTAAATTCCACCCGAATTAGAATGCTTAAGTATGATGATGCATGCGGCAGTGGAAAAGGGTCAGTTTAAGCCTATCCTGGTTGGTAAGAAGAAAGTGGTGATATCGCATTTACAGTTTGCGGACGACACCTTATTCTTTGGGGAGGCCTCGAGCTGGAACATCGCCACTCTCAAAAGTATTCTCAGGATGTTCGAAATCTGGTCGGGCCTCAAAATTAATTTCCATAAAGCACTATTTCAGGCATGAATGTTCCCTGTGAGAAGCTGGACGAATGGGCACTGAATATGAATTGCAGAGTGGTGGAATTCCCAATGAAATATTTGGGATACAAAATCGGAGACAACCACAAGAACCACTCTTTCTGGAAAGAGGTTATCACCAAGGTTGAAACTAGATTAAGCTCTTGGGACGTCAAATCTAGTTCTTTTGGAGGTAGGATGGTGCTCATTAAATCTGTCTTATCAAACCTTCCCATTTTTACCCTTTCCCTTTACAAAGCCCCCGATAAATCCATAAAAGCAATCCACTCAAGCCAAAGGCGGTTCCTATGGAGTGGAGGCGATTCTAAGGTATGTAAAATTCCTTGGGTGAGTTGGGATATATTATGTAGGTCTAAGGAGAGAGGGGGGTTGGGTTTCAAGAATTTATCTCTGTTTAATTCTGCTTTAATGGAGAAATGTGGGTGGAAATGCTTGGATCCTGGTGAGGGACTGTGGGGTAATATTATATCTTCGAAATATGAGAGCCTTGAGTGTTGTGTTGATCAGTTTAAGTCAACTGGGAAAGTTAAAAATCATTGGTCTAAATGGTGGGTGGATGTTGTTAAGCATATAGGTTCTAGCAACTGGTTTGTCAATAATTGTGCTAAAATTGTTTGCAAGGGGAACAATACTAAATTCTGGGTTGACAAATGGGTAGGGGGTGAATGCCTAAAAGATCTGTATCCAAGGGTGTTTAGACTTGAAAGCCGTAAACTCTATTCTATTGCGGATAGAATTAATTGGGGGGCGGAAATATGTCTATCAATTGGGAATGGAAGAGAAATCTGTTCGATATAGAGGCTGTGATTTCTAACTCTATATATAGCAAGATTAGTAGTTTTATTTCAGATTCACAGGAAGAAGACAGATGGACATGGAAGCTGGAAAAAGACGGAAAATATTCGGTAAAATCAGCATACAAGTTCCAACTGGAGCAAATTATGGTGAGAGACAGGATTTGGAAGATCTCAAGTGCGTATGGGTGAAAGGCATTCCTACGAAAGTGGCTGGGTTCTCTTGGAAAATGCTCCAAAGATAAAATCCCCACGATTTTGAACCTCAGGAAACGCGGAGCTTACAACCTGAATTTTTCGACGAAATGCAAGTTATGCGACAACGAAGAAGAGGACACTACCCACCTGTTCTTCTGCTGCTCTAAGGTGAGGATTATCTGGTCTAAAATCTACTCGTGGTTCAATTTGCACTACTCAACGGAGGAATCAGGTCTACGCCACCTTAAAGCCCACAGAAATCTGGCGGAATCGAAATGGAGAATCCCTGGATATTTGTGTG
This sequence comes from Galeopsis tetrahit, assembly GCA_963675135.1. Lineage (NCBI taxonomy): Eukaryota > Viridiplantae > Streptophyta > Magnoliopsida > Lamiales > Lamiaceae > Galeopsis > Galeopsis tetrahit. The sequence goes on from OY776133.1 coordinate 12,879,817, forward strand.
GCACTGTTCTGTTTGGCTAATATGGTTCTGCAGAAATAACGCCGTCTTCAGGGGCAAAATGATGGATAGTGAAGAGATAAGGGAGAAAATCAAAGGACATACCTTTCGTTGGCTTAAAGCAGTGGGAAAGTTGGCTAGTGGAGTAACTATGATTGATTGGTTGTTTTCTTATTTGTATTGTGTCAACACTGAAATGTTTTGTGAAGGGTATTCCTGATACCCTACAATAAAAAAATTTGTCGCTTTCCAAAAAAAAAGCTATCAAACAAGAAAACAGATTTCTTGAATTTGTCGGTTTTGAGATTGGATACTGACTTTTAAACAAAACAAAGAAACCCATATGATTTCACAAAATTAAAATTAGGAGGTTATTTATCAAATGTATGTGACTTTTTTTTTTTTTTTTTGTATGAGATAACTACTTGTTTTACATTGTGTACCCTAATTATTTGTATTTTTAGGTTCAATTAGGTAGTTTTTTTATACTCCACATACATAAAGACACACCCAATTGTGTTGATCATACCGAAATAATCGATAAATACATCATTTATGATTCAATTTGCGGTCTAACCGTCATATTTCAACATATCTACTAGTAATGACCTATGAACAAGTAAATATATGGTTGATGACAAACTCAATTAGGAGAAGTTTAGTAATACGGACTCTCAATATTATATTTTCCTGTGTAATAGTTGAAAAAAACATTTAAATATTTTTTTTTTGGAACCTTTGTTATTACTTTTATTTCTTCATTTTACAATTTTATATGTAACTTGTAAAATTTTACAATTTTTTGAATTTATTATGCACACAAATTCTCCTATTTATAGATTATACTAACCCAACCCCTGGTGAAGATTTTTTTAGATGAACTAGGAGAAATTCTCCAAAATCTCAATAGTTCTTTACTTATTTTAAAATTTTCTAAAATTATTATAGGATACTCTACCTTTTACCACCATTTTCATTATAAAGAGTTTACATCGTGTTTGAGACAAATAATAAATCGTTTGAGACAAACAATAAATCGTATTGTCAAATATGTTATAGATGAAAAAAAAAAAAAAATTAAAATTAATTATGATCGTTAAAATTATATACAACTTTTTAAATAATTAAATAGTACTCCAGTATATACTAGACATGCTCAGACGGTTTGAACCACCGATTTCAATTTGACAAAAATTGCAACCAAAATCGAAATGTCAAATCGACGATTACGGTTTTCGAACCGTTGATTCGACTTTTTTTTTTGTGTGTGTGCTCGTTTTGGCTCGGTTTGACTCATTTTTTGTTCATTTTAATTTTATACAACTTACAACTTAAATTTATACGTATTACTTAAATTTTAGCAGTTTGTCGAGTTTCACGTTTATCTATACTTTTTTTGCGGCAACGGAGAGTAGAACTCTAAAATGGTATGAAAATTTTTAAACTTTAAAGTTACAACAAATTGATAAATTTTTAAATGTTATAAAAACTAAAAAAAAATAAATTGAAACAGATTGATAAATGTAAACGTTATACTTACAAAATAATTTGTTGCAAATGTTATACAAACTAACACAATAAATTACAAAAAATTTATAAATTTAAATGTTACACAAACTTACGAAATAAATTACAATAACTTAATAAATTTAAAGGGAGGATCACCATAAGCTCCCCTTGTAGGAGGACCTATAGCAACCAACTCCCACCCCCAAAAAATTGTAAAAATTGTTGCAAGTAGCTTCTAAATGGGTTGATTTTTTACTATAATACCCCTGAGTTGATTTCTCTTTCAAAATGAAAAAGCCACTTTTTGTCTTCCCAAAGCAGCAACTCACATGGATAAATCATTTTCGATTCATTTTATCTTCCACAAGCAGTTGAGAAAAACTCCATTAATGAACAAATTTTGAAGGTATTCAATTTCCTATTTTTCAAATTAAATGTCTTAGACACTAGACGTGACAAAACGCCGGGATTTCTAGTCATCAGAGAATGAAATCGGTATGGAGTTGGGGCATGGATTGATGATTCTTACTTGAAAACGTACAGCGGGATTGATGATTCTTACTCAAAAATCAGAATATTAGGACAAAATAAAAAAATCCACCCAAATCCACTTCTTTGCTCGTTGTTGAGAGACCCACCGCCGCCGCCGCTGCCGAGGGATCCGCCGTTGCCATCGTCTTTGCTTGCCGCCGCCGTGACTAAGGCCCAGGTCGACGATGAAGGAGGCGAAAGAGTTGGAAGCATAAAGGGAAAAGGTCATTGATGTTTGCTTGTTTGATTTTGGTTTCATGAATCGTGATGCTCATTGGAATAGATCTCAGTTCTTACCGCCTCAGATAATGGAGTATATTGAAATATAATAAATATATAATCCCACTATTCACGAATATATTACTCTCAACTTAAAGTTTCTAAATAACCGAAAAAGTAGGTGTGAAAGTTAAACGGGGACGGAGGGAGTATAATATAGGATATTAGTTTTTTTTTTTTTTTGGGACCTAAGGTCTAGGTAGTGGTGTTCTAACCACTTGAGCTATCCCACTTTCTCATAATATAGGATATTAGTACAATTATAAATATTATGACATGGTCTCTCTTATAAAAAAAATTCATCAACCCACAGTCTTGTAAATCTTTTTGAATGCATGTGGGATAATCTCGATCTCTTATACTGACATAATACTTTACGCATTTCATTATTTATGAATGATTTTGCAGTGTCTTTCAAATGAGAATACACGACTGAGTGTTATGAATTACTCCTATTTTATTTCCATATTGAGATTTATATAGTAGTATATGTTTCATTCCTCATGCACGAATATACTTAATTGACTATAATAATAATTTAAGTGCAACGAATTAATGTAAACATGTATATTTAAGTAATTCCAATGAATTGATGCATGTGACTATGAATATAATAGTTAATTGTATATAATGAATTAATATTATATATACATGAATTAGTTACAAAGAATTGGCTGATACATAAATATAATCAATGAAACATATATAAACTCATTTATTTTTATTATATATGTACTAAATTTGTTGAATTTAAAAGTCTCTCTTTTAATTAATAAAATATTAATTTATCGATAAATTAATACCTCTCTAAATTAATAAAATTCATGGTTCCAAAGTTATTAATTTATAGAGGTTTTACTGTATAATGATTAATGATATACAATTTAAAAAAATAAAAAAATAAATATAAATTAAATTTTAATATTACCTAAGGTACTAAATTCAAAATCGAAAATTCATAAGGTACTAAATTTAAAATCGAAAATTCTTATACTAGTATTAAAATAAATTAAATTTGAATATTACATAAATTACTAAACTTAAATTGTTTCATTTATTAAATTTAAATATATACGGAGTGCAAAAATTTCTCAAGTATACTATCCTAGGTACTAAAACCTAAATCGAAAAGGTAATATACAAAAAATTTAATATTAAATTAAGGTACTAAACTCTGAATCTTAAATTAAATTTAAATATTACATAAGTACTAAATTTAAATTGAAATTAATTCGTTCATAAAATTTACATAAGGCACCGAACCCTAAAATTTACATAAGTTAGTACTATTAAACTCTAAATTGAATTGAAATATTACATAAGTTATTAAACTTAAATGGTATATAAATTACCTAGATGGGCATAAGGGAAACAATTCTTTCCTTGTGGATTCTACACCTTAAAGGGTTTGAACCGTTTGATATCTTATTGACATTCAATTTATATATGAAAATTTAATGAATTAATGAATCAATTTCAATTTAAGTTTAATACCTTATGTAATATTTAAATTCAATTTAAGATTTAGAGTTTAGTAATATTTAAATTCAAAAAATTTCATTATTAAGAAATTTTTTTAAAAAAATACACTATTGAAATATTACCTTATATATTAAACATAAACCTTAAACCTAAATTGAGTTTGAATATTACGTAAGTTAATAGCTAAAAGTTAAATTGAAATTAAATTTGAATAATACAGCATAAGTTACTAAACTTATATATTTTATAAATTATCAAACATAAACCTTAAATCTAAATTAAGTTTAAATATTAATAAGTTACTAAACTTAAATTGAAATATATATAAGGTACTAAACTCTAAACCTTAAATCTTAAATTAAATTTAAATATTACATAAGATACTAAACTTAAACTTAAATTGATTCATTAAATTTACATATATAAATTGAATTTAAAACATAAGGTACTAAACTTAAATGAAAATTTGAAATTTATTCATTCATTATTAAACTTAAATTGAAATTAATTAATTCATTCATTAAATTTACATATAAAAATTGAATTTAAAACATAAGGTATTAAACTTAAATGAAAAATTGAAATTGATTCATTCATTAAATTTTCATATATAAACTGAATGTTCATGAGTTATCAAAACTTAAATTGAAATTGAAATATTACATAAGTTGCTAAACTTAAATTGTATATAAGGTACTAAACATAAACTTTAAACCTAAATTGAGTTTGAATACTATATAAGTTACAAATTAAAACTTAAATTGAATTTGAATAATATTACATAAGTTACTAATACAATATACAAAATATAAATTTTAAACCTTAATTGAGTTTGAATGTTACATAATTGAATTTGAATATACCACAAGTTACAAAACATAAACCTTAAACCTAATATAAATATTTGAACACAGAGGGTGAATATTTGAACAAAGATAATATTTTTTTGAATTTTTCTCCTGATAGTGGATTTAAGTAGAGAAGAATTGAAAAAAATGTTAAGTTTTTTTATTTTCCTAATATATTTAGGTGTATTGGGTTAAGGCTAATAGTTGAAGAAATATCAACAGAAGAAATGCGATTCTTATGATTTCCTATTAATTTTACTCCAATTTCAATCTTAAGATTGACATCGAGAACACAACGTAATATAAATATAACACGATACAAAGCAATCATAGATAGATACGCGTTATAAATAGAAACAAATCAATTTACTATATAAGTTTAATTTGAATATTACACAAGTTATTAAACTTAAATTGTATAAAAAGTATTAAACCATAAACCTAAATTGAGTTTGAATGTTACATAAGTGATGCGGCCTAAAAATGTTACCTAATCAGGAGTCGACACGTGTATAAAAGATAACGTCGAGATGGAAGGATGAGATTATTCAGCACTCTCTAGATGAGGGATCCCCTCTGGAGGTCTCTCTGGAGAGAGCTCTAACTGGAGAGGAGTGTCAGGAAGAAGCAATCTTAACTGGAAGTCATGGGCCGTAAATATAGGAGACTCCCGCGACTTCGGGGTTGGAACTGGTAAAAGGAAGACCTTATCCTCCTATATCCGAGGGGATAAGGTCCACCAAGCTGGAGTATTACCGAATCTTCAGGGAGTGGAGAGAAGAAAGGATTTAGTCTGCTCTGCAAGGCCGAGTCATACGGGCAGCTCCGAAATAAGGGGAAAGCTTGACTTCCTCTCCGGAAGGTATTTCTATAAATAGGTAAATTCGAAGATATTTCCAGGTTAGCCATTCATACATTACAAACTTGATATACTGAATATAAAACGCTTTTCTGAGATTCTTTGAGAACGATTTTGAGTTATCAAGGATCTTGAGATCCTTGGAAGATATTGATAAGCCCTATACTGACTTAGGCATCGGAGTGTCCACACCGGACTCCCCTCCGGTGTGTTATTTGCAGGTTCTCGAAGATTCGGAGGAAAGGCAGCATATTTCGAGCGATCGTACCCGTTCGAAGAGCGAGATATCCAATCCGGAGGACACATAATCCTCCCGTGCAAATTTTGGCACATCAACTGGCGCCGTCTGTGGGAAAGAGTTGAAAGATTTTCTCACGAGTTTCTACCTATCCAAGCAAATGGGTGGCGGAAATAAAACATCTATTTCTGGGAAGAAGAATCTTCCAAGAGAAAATTCCCCTTTGCCGACTGATCCTCTACCAAGGGGAGGCCGGGGAAAAGATCCAATCCACGCACCTTCTGGATCGAATCAACCATTAGCACCTACTCCAGGCTTGAATGACGAAAGTCATCCCCTACCGGTCGGAGAAGGAATAGCAGGGAATCTAGAGGCCCCCGAGTCCCAAACCGCAGATCCTCAACAAAGGGACACTCTAGACTCAGGGCCACTCCTGATCTCTCCCGATCAATTGAACGCCCTCATCAAGCAAGCCGTAGAGAAAGCCTTCGCTGACCAAAGGGATCGGATTCCCAGAGCTGCACCGGGAGATCCGGAGGCACCTGTCCCAAGACCCCAAGACGAAGCACCTGGAGCCTTCCAAGTGTTGTCTAAGGAGATGGGAATACGGGCAGAAGAGGATGATAAGGTGCCCTCCCGAGCGGAGAGAAGCATTCCCCTACGGGGCACAAGAAGGAATGCAGATCTGGCACCCCGAGGGACAGAACCCCTTGAGACAGAAGAAAGTACAGATGATACCTACGGAGGGCCTGTCAGCGATCAACTACTGGCCCTACAGAAAGAGATGCGAGATATGAGGAAGCAGATGAGCAAAACCGAACCAGTAGATCCGCTCACGCCTCTGGATGTCAGTTCTCCCCTAATATACTACAGGATGAACTACCATTCAATTTCAAGCCCCTTAATTTTGAATATGATGGTACGGCAGACCCGTACGAACACCTAGTAAGGTTCGAGAATGCTGCATTGCTACACCGCTATGGAAAGGGAATAAAGTGTAGAGTATTCCTAACTACCCTGGCAAAAGCCGCACAGCAATGGTTTACCCAGTTGGAATCTAACACAATCCGATCCTGGGAAGAATTTAGTGAGCTCTTCCTTCATCAATTTGCCAGTGCCCGGAGACAGCCGAGGGCCACTTTGACCCTCTTTAATTTGAGACAAGGAGAGGGCGAGAGCTTAAGAGCTTTCCTCCGGAGATTCAATCAAGCAGCTCTGGAGGTCCCTACAGCCTCTCCGGAGGTGAAAATCAACGCTCTTACCAATGGATTGCGTGATGGAGACTTTTTCTCCTCTTTAGCTAAGAAGCCGGTTAAGAACTTTGATGAATTGCTGCATAGGGCAGAGAAGTACCTCACTCTGGAGGAGGTCCGGAAAGCGAAGAGGTTGGAGGTTAGACCGCAAGATCGAGAGAGGAGAAGGGAAAGGGAAGGCCCCTCCAGACGATTCAGTCCAGAGGTCCCTCGAACCTCCGGAGCAGCAAGAGACAGCAACCCCTCCGGAGGTCCCCGGTCTGGCCCTCGGGTGAGGTTTGAGAAATACACACCCTTGAGAATGGAACCCGCTGAAGTATTGGAGGTAGCAGGAGACCATCCAGACTTGAAGTTCCCATATTCCAGGAGTCGAGGACCTCAGAAGCCCAAGTCTGATCGATTCTGCCGATTTCACAATGAGTATGGACATGATACGAATCAGTGTTACCACTTGAAAGATGAGATCGAGAGGATGATTCAGGCGGGTCATCTAAAAGAATTCATATTTAGAGACAGGCAGGGCCCTCGGGGGCAGAAACGAAAAGAACTTGAAAGAAAACCAGAGGAGAAGGAAACCAGGGAGGCGGTCGAGGATATGCCCCCTCCACCACCAAAGAGAGGAGTAATCCATATGATTGTGGGGGGGGCCAGCAGATGGAGATTCCTTCCGGAAGAGAAAGCAGAACGTCCGAGCTCTAAAAACAGAGCAAGGAAGCCAGTTAAGAGAAGTGGGACGTATGACGGAAACGCCCAATATCCGATTTGGGCCAGAGGATATGAAAGGAGTCAAGAAAGATCACAACGATGCTCTGGTAATCACTACCGACATAGCTGGATTCGATGTTGCCCGAATCTTCGTAGACACGGGGAGTTCGGCTGACATTATGTTTTTTGAATGCTTCAAGAGGATGGAGCTGAGTGTAAAGCTACGTCCTGTAGATACCTCCCTGTATGGTTTCTCCGGAGGTGCCATCCAACCTTTGGGATCAGTAATGTTACAAGTAGGGTTGGGAGACGCCCCAGCCCGGAAGGTCCACTTGGTAGAGTTCCTTATTGTAGACATCCCTTCATCATACAATGTCGTGATGGGACGACCAAGCTTGAACCTCTTTCAAGCAATCATCTCTACATTTCATTTGAAAATGAAATTCCCTACAGCCGCTGGGGTGGGAGAAGTAAGAGGAGACCAATACCAAGCACGGAAGTGCTATGCAGAGTCTGTGAAGATGGCGGACAGAGCCCTGACTAAGGGCCTAGAGCGGACGAGAGGAGATGACCCTGAGGTCAAAAGGAAGAAAGTCGAGGGAGCAATACCTGAACAAGTGAATGTTAAAACAGATGAAGAACTGATGAGCGTGGAGCTCTTCCCAGGGAAACTTGGCTTTGTCACTAAGATAGGCACCCAACTGGGACCTGAACTCACAGAGAAGGTAATACTTACATTACGTCGAAATTCCGATATATTTGCATTTTCTCCAGCTGACGTGACAGGAATCCCTCCGGAGATAGCAATACACTGCCTTAATGTCGATCCAAAGGCAAGACCCGTGAAACAGAAACTACGAAATTTTGGGATTGAGAAGAACAACATTGTAAAAGAAGAGGTCGAGAAGCTATTGAAAGCAGGGCATGTGGTGGAAGTCCAATTCCCAGAATGGCTCTCCAATGCCGTGCTAGTGCCTAAAGGGGGAGGAAAGTGGAGAATGTGCATCGATTTCAGGGACCTCAACAAGGCATGTCCCAAAGACCATTATCCGCTGCCAAGGATAGACCAGTTAGTGGATGCAACTTCAGGCTTCGAGCTGCTGAGCATGATGGATGCATACCAAGGATATCACCAGATCCAACTGAACCCTGCAGATGTCTCCAAAGTGTGCTTCATAGCAGCCTGCGGAACGTTCGGATATGTTCGGATGCCATTTGGATTAATCAATGCCGGTGCAACGTATCAAAGGATGGTCGATGCTGTCTTTCGAAGGCAACTGGGAAGGAACATGGAGATATATGTAGATGATATGCTGGCTAAGAGTGTGAAAGCAGATCAACATGTGGAAGATCTGGAGGAAATTTTCCAAGTAATTCGAGAGAATGGCATCAAGTTGAACCCAGCCAAATGCTCTTTTGGAGTAAAATCAGGGAAGTTCCTCGGATATATGGTCACTCAAAGGGGTATAAAAGTGAATCCAGCCAAGGTGAAAGCTGTACTGGACATGCGGCCACCAAGAAATATAAAGGAGCTCCAGACACTTAATGGGAGGATTACAGCATTGAGCAGATTCATAGCCAGATCTGCTGAAAAGAGTCATCCCTTCTTTAAAATTCTTAAGAAAGGGACCAAGTTTGAATGGAACGAAACATGCCAAAAAGCCTTTGAAGACTTGAAACACCATTTGTCTCAGTTGCCGAAGCTGACGAAACCTTCTCCAGGGGATACCCTCATTTTGTATCTCTCTGTAGGGGAATTCTCGCTAAGTACTGCCTTAGTCAAAGAAGAGGGATCTCTGCAGCACCCTATTTATTACGTCAGTAAGGTCATTCAAGGGGCCGAAAATCGATACTCAGAAATTGAGAAGACTGCTCTGGCCGTGGTAGTTACAGCGCGAAGGCTGCGCCCATATTTCCTTTCTTACAAAATACTGGTCCGCACTAATTACTTGTTGAAACAGGTTATAGGGCGAGCAGACCTCTCTGGAAGGATGGTGAAATGGGCAATCGAGCTCCAAGAATATGACGTGGATTTCGAGCCTCGGAAGGCTATAAAAGCCCAAGCTTTGTCAGATTTCATCCAAGAGTCGACCAAACCAGAGGAAGTCGAGGGATGGAAGGTGTATGTAGACGGCTCAGTGACCCTGAGCGGATGTGGAGCAGGGATTGTGCTAATAGGCCCTCGAGGAGAGGACCTACAATTTGCAGTGAGGTTTCAATTCATGACCTCGAATAATGGAGCAGAGTATGAAGCTTTGATCAGAGGAATGGAGATGGCATTAGAATTGGGAGCTCCAAAGGTAATTCTATACTCAGACTCCCAATTAGTGGTTCAGCAGGTGAACGGTGAATATGTAGCCAAAGATAGCAGGATGGCTGCCTATCTGGAGCGAGCCAAAGAGATGATAGGCAAGTTCCAAGAGTGCGAGGTAGTCCAGATACCTCGAGAAAAGAACATGCAGGCGGATAGCCTCTCCAAACTCGCTAGCTCCGCAGAGTTTGACGGACAAGGGACAGTAACTTTAGTAGTTGCAGAAAGAGAAACTCTGGAGAACCCCATTGGTTCAATTGAAGAGGAAGATGATTGGAGGAGGGCTATATGGGCGGAACTCACTAAGGGAGCAGACGCCCCTACCACCAGAGAAACCCGAACCTTTCGGATTAAATATTGTATTATCGGAGGGCATTTATACAAGAAATCATTCACACACCCATATTTAAGGTGCATATCAATTCGAGAGGATATGTATACACTCAAAGAGATCCACGAAGGTGATGCAGCCAGCCATGAAGGATACAAAGCAATGGTGAAGAAAGTTTTAAGGGCTGGATTATATTGGCCCTCCATGACAAAAGACGCTAGGGAATTTGTGAGAAAATGTGTCAAGTGTCAGAAAAATGGTCCATTGATAAGGACCCCTGCGGAAGAAATGGGAGCAATGCACTCTCCCTACCCCTTTGCTAAGTGGGGAATTGACTTGGTAGGACCCTTCCCTCCAGCCTCTGGAGGGAGAAAATTTCTGATAGTAGCAGTGGACTATTTTAGCAAATGGGTGGAAGCTGCTCCCCTGGCTACGATAGATGAGGAGAATGTGATTAAATTCCTAAGAAAGCAGATTTGTTGCAGATTTGGAGTACCCAGAATATTGGTCTCTGACAATGGAACCCAGTTTAACGGAGAAAATGTGCGAGGATGGTGTGCAAGACTGAACATAATACAGAGATTCACCTCTGTAGCTCATCCTCAAGCTAATGGACAAGTGGAGGTCACTAATCGAACGATACTAGACGGTATTCGAACAAGGCTAACGAAAATAGGAGGAGGATGGGTGAATGAATTAGACAATGTGCTATGGTCATATAGAACTAGTCCGAAGACAGCAACTGGAGAGTCCCCATTTCAGCTGGTCTACGGAGCTACGGCGGTGCTACCTCCAGAGGCCGTATTGCGATTGCACCGAGTTGCCCAATTTGAAGAGTATCAGAATGAGAGATTGATGAGAGAGGCTCTAGACTTGATAGAAGAAGAAAGATAGATAGTTAGGGTACGTGCTGAAAGATATAAAAGCAGAATTAAAGCTGCATATGACCGGAAGGTGATCCCGAGGTCCTTCAGAGAGGGGGACCTGGTGCTAAGAAGAGCGGATGCCCTGAAGAATACAGGGAAGCTGGAGCCCAATTGGGAGGGACCTTATAAAATTACACAGGTGCTGAAAGGAGGAGCATATAGATTGCAGAGTATGGAAGGGGTTGACATAGCCAGACCCTGGAACGTTTGCCATTTGAAAAGATTCTTTATTTGAAGACAGTGTAAGGTCTTGAGACCATCTATGACTTTTGTTTTGTGATTTTTGCATTGATGCATGTTTTGTTCGATGTATTTTATGGCTTCACCGGAGCTCTTTTTCCCTCTCCACGGGTTTCCCCTTTTGGGGTTTTTCCGTAAAGAGGTTTTTAATGAGACCGGCGTAGGTTATCTATGGCCTATGTTGAAAACTGACAATAAATCAATGAAGTCCTATCCCTTTTTTGAAGAAAGAGTTATTCAGAATTATTGTGTCTTGATTATTTTTCCCGTGTTTGAATATGTGATATATGAATATAACAATAGCGAGTGCGAGAGACACTCAGAGGCCTAAAGGCCGAGGCGCTCCGGAGAGCCCTCACCTTACTTGAGACCCAAGTGGGTTACTGAAATGAGAAGATTTTAGGAATTAAAATCTTTTAAGAAAAAGAGTGAGAGACACTCAGAGGCCTAGAGGCCGAGGTGCTCCAGAGAGCCCTCACTATACTCGAGACCCAAATGGGTTACTGAAATGAGAAGATTTTATTAATTAAAATCTTTTAAGAAAAAGAGTGAGAGACACTCAGAGGCCTAGAGGCCGAGGTGCTCCAGAGAGCCCTCACTATACTCGAGACCCAAGTGGGTTACTGAAATGAGAAGATTTTATTAATTAAAATCTTTTAAGAAAAAGAGTGAGAGACACTCAGAGGCCTAGAGGCCTAGGTGCTCCAGAGAGCCCTCACTATACTCGAGACCCAAGTGGGTTACTGAAATGAGAAGATTTTATTAATTAAAATCTTTTAAGAAAAAGAGTGAGAGACACTCAGAGGCCTAGAGGCCGAGGTGCTCCAGAGAACCCTCACTATACTCGAGACCCAAGTGGGTTACTGAAATGAGAAGATTTTATTAATTAAAATCTTTTAAGAAAAAGAGTGAGAGACACTCAGAGGCCTAGAGGCCGAGGTGCTCCAGAGAACCCTCACTATACTCGAGACCCAAGTGGGTTACTGAAACGAGAAGATTTTATGAATTAAAATCTTTTAAGAAAAAGGGTGAGAGACACTCAAAGGCCTAGAGAATAATTCCAGAATAACCTACAAGACCAACAAAAAGGGGGGGGGGGGGAAGAGAACACACCTCCAACACACTCCTTGCTGATCTTGTAAGCTACTCATGCAAGAAAGAAAAAGACAACAAAACATGCAACATCAAGCTAACATGATTACTACAAAAAGCCCCCACATATCCAGGAGTGTGGGGTCCCCTACAAAGTATGAAGAGCAAATGTTACGAGCAGAAAATAAAGAGTGTAGCAAAACAACAGAAAAGTAAATTGTTTATGGTGATCATGGAAATATGAAATTTAAACTGCTCGTTCAGCAGTAGCTTCCTCGGCAACAGCCCCCTCAACTTCAACTCCTTCAGCTCCTCCAGCAGCGCCCTCTTCCTCAGCAACATGGTTGCTAGATCCTCCACCTTCCTCCGGACCCTCCGTACCCCCCATAGCATCAGCAGTGCCAGTCCCTCCATCCACCTCTGTTGCCACTTTTGGAGCAGAAGCGTAAGGATAAATAAGTGGCTGCAGAGGCCTTAGCTCAGCCATACCTATCTTGGCAGCTTGCAGCTTGGCAATAGCCTGGCCCATCCCGGGTAGCCACCAAGGACTGTCAGGACTCTCCTGAGGATCCCCCAAGAATTTTGGAGGAGTAGCGAGTCGATCTAGATGAAACTCACGAGAATAAGTCCCATCGAATCCCGGGGCTGAATGCTCGGCGACGGCGTTGCTGAAGCCATGATCGATGAAGTGAGGGATATGTGGCCCCATGGCACAGAGAAAGCTCGAGCTCTTCAGGAAGCTGGATAACCACTGAGTATGAAGAGTTTCTAAGAACTCTTGGCCCGAGGGGGAAGTGAATAGGGACTTAATGCAAGCCTGCACCCCAGCATCCGGCAGCTCACGCTCCATCCGCCCTACCTCCTGCACCAGACGCTTGATCCTGGTCGCATCCTGATTGCTTTGGGTCTGTAGGAGATACAACTCCTCGGATAGAGCTTGGGCCCGCTTATGAGCTTTTTCCTTCTCCATAGTGATATCCTTGAGGGATGATTGGAAGGAGGACGCCTCGACCCGGAGAAGCTCAAGTTCAGCCACCATCTCGACACCTTGATCGAGTATCTTAGCATAAGTGAGGCCAAGCTACAAAGAAAAGGAAAATAATGTTGGAGATATGAAGACAGTAAAAGATCGTAAAAATAAGAAATAACAGAAAGTACCTCTGAGAAAAGTTGAGCGCCATGAAGCAGTTGGTCCTCGGGAAGGGACGAATCGGATAAAGCAGTGGTGGAAGGAATAGGACATCGATCAATGAGACGGTGGAGAGGTTCATATACAGAGGCGCCCTTCTCGACGAGAGTACGAGACACTTTTCCCTTCTTTTTCTTAGAGGTCCCGCAGTCAGAAAAGAAGGCGTTGGCAGCCGAACGGGTTCTCCTGGCAACTGAACCTGGAACCTGAGTGGAAGAATTAGGGAGAGGAGGAACTTTCGAGGAACCTTCTGGAACTGAAGTTTTTGCTGAGCTCTCGGGAGCAGGAGATGGGGGAACTTTCGGAAGAACTTTTGGAGTGGATAACACAGGGGTTTTCACTATACTAAGAGCAGGAGCATCCCGGGAAATGTGAGATAGCCAACTCATCTCTGCAAACGACCAAGAAGAGATTCAGAATACATGAAAATAGCCATATGCAAGGAATAAAAATACAGCAGTATGAAGATTTTTTACCATCTTGAGGACCTAAAGGGAAATCTTGAGAACAAAAGCCGAAGTGGGAGAGGATGCGAGGATTTTTGCAAATATCAACAATATCAAAATAGTCGTTCAGACGGATATGAGTGTTGAGGTTGGTCATAATGGTGTGATTGGAAACAGAGTAAGCTTTCAGAGGAGGGGGGATTACTCCCGGATTGTGGAATAACCAATCCCCGTGAGGAAACGGCCAATCAGTAGGGCTTGTAGCAAAAAAATAATAATCACGCCAAGATGAGTCTTCTTCATGGAGTTTTTTCAGGAATTTACAGACACGGGACCTTCGTCCGCTAACATAGAAAAAACCATCATTCACCTTACAAGAATGTTGGCTCAGAAATAGCTCGGCGGACGGATCACCCCCGTTCCCTTTCACCAAGACGAAAAAACCTATCATGGTACGGATGGCATTCGGAGTAAACTGGTTAAGAGGGATTTGCATGCGGGTTGATATGGCAGCCAAGTAGGGATGAATCGGAAATCGCAGTCCTGCCCTAAGATGTGCTTCGAAAAAAGCAAGAGTTCGAGGCTGGGAAATATCTGGGCGTTCGTTTGAGCGTGGAGCGCGAAAGGCATACTCCGACGGGAAACCATAAGCATGAACGAGGGTAGCTAGATGAGCAGGGTCGATTCGAGAAGCAAGGGAAATCCTATTTTCTGGGCTCCCCGTCAGAGAGGGAGTCGCTTCAGAAGAATTTTGGCTAGCGGTTTTCAGCGGAGAAGGAGGATTTGACATTGATTTACAGTGATAATAAAAGAAGAAAAGAAGGATAGCTGGGTTACCTTGAGTAGAAGAACTATGGAATCAGGCGAGGCGGCTGATGACGGCGGAAATCCGGGAGCACCAGAGAAGAAAGAGGAAGATGGTGAAAAGATGAAGACGGTGAAAAGATGTGTGGAAAAGTGAAATTTGGAAAAAGTGAAGAGAGGAAACGGGGCAGTTGCACGATGTAAATGAGGAGAGATAGGGGGAAGAACCGAGGGTTTTCCTCGGGAGGATAATGAGACAGAGAAAAGTAGTCGCGTGAAGTCCACACGCAGAAGCCGAAAAGTCTCCCAGAATAAAGGCGGGAAAAGTCTTTGGAGAAGAAAATGTTTTGAAACTTCCTCTCCGAAGCGGAAAAGCACACGTCTCTCCAGAGAAACCTTTGTATTGAATTCTAAGAAATTTTTCTACTCTCACAAAAGATATCTCCCTTTTACGAGAGTAGGGGGGAGTAGATGATGCGGCCTAAAAATGTTACCTAATTAGGAGTCGACACGTGTATAAAAGATAACGTCGAGATGGAAGGATGAGATTATTCAGCACTCTCTAGATGAGGGATCCCCTCTAGAGGTCTCTCTGGAGAGAGCTCTAACTGGAGAGGAGTGTCAGGAAGAAGCAATCTTAACTGGAAGTCATGGGCCGTAAATATAGGAGACTCCCGCGACTTCGGGGTTGAAACTGGTAAAAGGAAGACCTTATCCTCCTATATCCGAGGGGATAAGGTCCACCAAGCTGGAGTATTGCCGAATCTTCAGGGAGTGGAGAGAAGAAAGGATTTAGTCTGCTCTGCAAGGCCGAGTCATACGGGCAGCTCCGAAATAAGGGGAAAGCTTGACTTCCTCTCCGGAAGGTATTTCTATAAATAGGTAAATTCGAAGATATTTCCAGGTTAGCCATTCATACATTACAAACTTGATATACTGAATATAAAACGCTTTTCTGAGATTCTTTGAGAACGATTTTGAGTTATCAAGGATCTTGAGATCCTTGGAAGATATTGATAAGCCCTATACTGACTTAGGCATCGGAGTGTCCACACCGGACTCCCCTCCGGTGTGTTATTTGCAGGTTCTCGAAGATTCGGAGGAAAGGCAGCATATTTCGAGCGATCGTACCCGTTCGAAGAGCGAGATATCCAATCCGGAGGACACATAATCCTCCCGTGCAAATTTTGGCACATCAATAAGTTACTAAAATTGAAATTGAGATTGAATCATTGCACATTCTCAATATAATTGAATCATTGCACATTCTCAATATAATTGAATTGAGATATTACATAAGTTGCTAAACTTAAATTGTATATAAGGTATTAAACATAAAACTTAAACCTAAATAATTGAGTTTGAATATTACGTAAGTTACTATAAGGTACTAAACTCTAAACATTAAATTTTAAATTAAATTTAAATATTATATAAGATACTAAACATAAATTTAAATTTAAATTGATTCATTCATTAAATTTATATATATAAATTGAATTTAAAACATAAGGTACTAAACTTAAATGGAAAATTTAAATTGATTTATTCAACAGTAAACTTAAAACTTAAATTGAAATTGATTCATTCATTCATTAAACAAAGACTTAAAAATTAAAATTAAATTTGAATATTAGATAAGTTACTAAACTTAAATGGTATATATGTACTAAACATAAACCATAAACCATAAACCTAACTTGTCTCAGTGTTCAACTTTGCAACACTTAGTGTTCAACCTTGCAACACTTGGTGTTCAAATATTTTAGTTTAGTAACTTATGTAATATTCAAAATCAATTTCAATTTGGGGGGTTTATAGGGTTGTAAACGAATCGAATACCACAGTATTCGATTCATATTCGTTATAATATTTGAATATTCGTATACGTTTAATTATCAAATAATAAATTCGATTCGATATTAGAATGGTTATTCGATACTATTCTATTGGATTTTTTTAAAACAATATTATTCGAGTATTCGATTCGAAATTGATTCGTATAAATGTGTTTCCTGCTTTATTTAAACAATAAATGTATTTCCTGCTTTATTTCTATAATTGAACAACATTTTTTTTTTTTAAGTGTCGAATATCGGTCTAAGAATCGACTAATCCCAAAGACCACCTAACGACCACTTACGGAAATTGTACAACACTTGTACAACCCTATTTACATTGCCACTTTATTGAAAGACCACCTACCGACCACCTACGAAAATTGTACAACACTTGTACAACCCTATTTACATTGCCACTTTATTGATTCGTGTATGTGGTTAAATCATGTTTAATTCTATTTAATGAATGAATAATTTAGTTTCAATATAAGTTTAGTACCTTATATAACATATGTAAATTCAATTAAAATCAAAATTTTTAGTAGACAAAAACTTGTGTGAGACCATATATATCACGGATAAAGATCCGTGAGATGAACTTAATAGAAGTCTAGAAACCAATACAAGTAGCCAACCATGAGCTAAAGGATCAGATGAACTTAATAGAAGTCTAGAAACCAATACAAGTAGCCAACCATGAGCTAAAGGGTCGGAATCCTGCAACAAACAACTAGTTCATCTTGCGAATACTTTGCTTGACAACTCCCATTGTTTTGATTTGGGAAAATAGAGATCTACAGCAGCCACGTGAATGCTTTGCTTGACAACTTCACAAATTAAGCTCCAAAATTGCTAATTGAAAACATTTATGCATCTTCAATCTGACCTGCACATACAGGTTATGGACTAACAAAGAAACTCATTCAATTATTGCACCAAGTTTAAACGAGCAAATATTCAAACGAATCAATCTCCTATCTATTATTATCAACATAAAGGCAAGTTAAAGTAACATTACATTCACCTAGACTAGAAGTAAATGACTAGAAGCACCACATAATCCACACATGTGAACATCTTTCTCCATAACAATCATAAAACTAAAACAAGAATTCGAATAATTGCAAATACGAGACAGATCTTAACAACATCTTCCTCATAGATGTGCTCAATCCTAACAACGTCTAAACCGTTACAATTCATTGCACGTGTAGTAATGTCACTGAAATTGCACTTAAACCACCAAACTATTTTTCTTTGCATCATCTAACTATACAAATTATCAATTAATTTTTCAAGTCAAATTTCTCTCAATTTTTGACATGTACACCGCACATAATTTTAAAAAGAGCTAATTCCATCAAATATTATATACAAAGCAAAAAATATCTCCCCCCCATCTATTCTGCAAATAATCAAGAGCTCAAGACTTAGGAATTGATTTTTTTTTTTTTTTATCTTTCTTTAAACCATAAAAATAGGAAATTTTGGAAGAAATAATTCACGAAACAGTTGCAGAATGGGTGTGGTAAATGGTTCACTTAGTGTGGCTTACATGTAAAAAAATTGATAGTTTGCATAGATCGGTGCAAAAAATATAATTCGGTGTTTAGGTACAATTTCAATGAAAGTGTGGAGGGTTTAGTGCAATTAGGCCTTATGTAAAATAGAGAATATTGTGTGACACAGGCAAGAAGAGGAAAGTGAAGGTAAAGAGCATTGGACCGACAGTTGGGGGATTTGCTCTTCATCATTTTTCACAGAAATTTCGACACAAAATACCAAAATTCCGGCACATAAGACGCCGTCTGTCATCCTGCCTCTGCCAACGCGGCCACGCCTCCTATCAAACCAGCCTCCCACTTCGTCGCCGATTCCTCATCCGTTTCCGGCGATCCATTTTTCGATTCAGAGAATGAGATCCCCAATTTTTGCCTGCAAAAACCTTAACAGTTTGTAAACACAATTTTTTTGCAATTTCAGATCAAACACGAAATAGATTTTTACCTCAACAGTGAGCTCACCTTCACGAAGAGTTACCCTAAAAATTAAAATAAGGGTTTACCACAAAAGGGGAACTTTTTTCTGTAAGCTTGCTCTTCATTTGGCAATCGGACACGAAGGCTGCGAGCTTTCCGACGGCGACCGGCGAGGTGAATGGTGAATGAAAATTGAAGGAGTAAAAAGTTGTCTGAGAGAGAAATGAGATGTGAAATGAAGGAGAGAAGACTATCTAGAGAGAAAAGGAGAGTACGGCTGAAAGGGACACTTCTTTCCATTTTCTATTAGAAGGGCAAAAGAGGAAAATCACATCATATTAGAGAGTGGGTTTGGTGCCAAATATTCGCAGGGAGTGGGTTGCAACAAACCTCAAAAGTGGGGAGCTAGTAGTCAATAATCTCAAATTTAAATGTTATACAAATTACAAACTTTCAAAGTTGGACTTGAGCTTAATTTTAAAAATTAAACTTAGTTCAAAATTTTAAAATTAAGTTGCTTACATATTCAGCATGTTGGAATTAATGTTCACGTATTTCTCTTACCTCAACTTACCTCGTTGACGTTGTTGTTGAATGTTGACTCGATTCTCCATTTTTCACTTCCGCTGGTAGAGATCAATTCTCCGTCTTCTTCATCATCAGATTCTAATGATTGAAATCCTTTTTTCAACTCTTACCCAATCATCAAGTAAGCACCAGTTCTCTATGTCTTCAACGATCATATTAGATCTCGTTGCTTCCAAAGTATAACCTCTTACACTAAGTTTAAGTTAAGTTAAGTCAATGGTTTAAGTTTATTAGTTAAATGTGAAGTGTATGTTTAGTTAATTTAAGTCAATGTTTGTTTTGAAATTTTGAAATTCGGATTTTAAAATCTAATGAATTTCAAAATTTTAAGGGGATTTTTGTTTTGGGATTTTGAGGATATTGAAATTCAGATTTCAAAATCTACTGGATTTTGAAATTTTAATGGCTTTTATATTTTGTGTTTGTTTTGAGATTTAAGTAGGGTGAGATTTAACTTTATAGTATATGATCATATGTGTTTGTATATGTTTTTATAAGTATTTATAGAGTTGATTTTTGTAGGGTTTATAGGTATTTGTAGTGTATGATTTTAAAATCCAAATCTCAAACTAGAACAATGGGTGAAATATCAAAATCCCAAATCTAGATTTTCCATCCCAATACAAACATTACCTACGATTATCTTGTAATAGGTCAAAATGAATTCTCATACATCTTCTAGAACATGTGGTGATTCATCAATCAACCTTCTTTTCTTTTCCTATAGCCAAAATTATAGTAAGGTGTTAATAATCATTTAACTCAATTATTAGTTGATTTATTATCATCTCAATTTTGTTGTTGATTTACTTTTTATTTTACTCCTTCTTTGTCCCATCTGAATTATCTATCCCCAAATCATGGTTGATTTTTTTATACTCCCTCCGTCCCATATTAATCTTCATAGGTAGATGAGCACGTAAATTAAGAAAGTGTAATAATGAGTGAAGTTTTGAGGGGTAATTTTGTAAAAATTTATGTATAAAGTAAAGAAATGAGTTGACTTTTGTGTATGTGTGGAGATAAAGTAATGACATTTGTGTAAAATTGGGGTTATTGTGAGGGTGGAGTTTATAAAGGATTTTCCATTTTAAGGGTGTGAAAGTTATTGTGGGACGTCCCGAAAAGGAAAGTGTGAAAGTTATTGTGGGACGGAGGGAGTATTATGTTTATTCGAGTTACAGGATAATAATAAATTGATTCACACCCCAGTGGTTAAAGAATGTAAGCTATTTTATTTTACTATCACTTAGTTCTTTCTCTCTCTCCCCGGAGCTGGACCCCGAGTGAAGTAGCTGGTGCTAAGGAAGTCCAGGTGTGCACTCAAATATGTCCTTTTAAGCTGCCTTTCCATCCCCAGTAATGGATAAACCCGAGTAGTCATGAAATGAGAAACTCAGGAGGTAGGAAGGTTGAAATCAATGAGAAATTCTTGAAATTAGAGTTTTGAAGTAAGGGAAAACTAACGTTGAATTTTGGGGAATGGTGGTGAATTTGACACTCAAAATCTGTTGCATCGGTTAGTTATGATAGATTGACTAACATCAGGATTAATTTTAATAGAAAATAATAAGTGAGTGATCAATTTTAATATCAACTAAATGTGGGTGACAAAGTTTAAAAAGAAGTAAACTTTGCCCAATTAACTCTACTTTAACAAAATAAATTTAAATTACTTAAAAAACGAAATGATTTTTTTTAAACTCACCTTAAAATATTCTCATAAAAATGATATTTTCATTTTTCTAATCACATAATGTGAGTTGGAATAAAATCGCAATATTTTTTTTTATGTTTTTTTAATACTACAATTTTTAACTAAAAATGCTTCGCAAAAAAAGAAAATCTGTATTTCGCCAATTTTAACTAGGGACCTTCTACATGTAGTCAGAGTGTCGTATGGTGTCGTTGATACACGTGATATGCAACACTAAATAAACAACCGCAAGTATACGGCGTCTATTGTAGCGTGATAAGCACGAGGTCGATTCCACGAGAAGGTTAAAGCGTAAAAGGGTAGTTTGCTAGTCGAATTCTAAATAGACGTGATCGATAGTTTGAATATGATGATTTACTCTAAAATTACCTACCAAGTGTCACAAATAAGTAATAAAGAGCAAAGACGAAATCGATCAAATACCAAGCAAATAAGTAAAACGAAAGTGAAACGGATGTAACTCAAAGAAAGAAGGTGGGTTCCAAGGCAATTGTAGTATTTAGACATCCGTTTATGAATGTTATCTCGTTTAAATGGCCATTAAGGTTATCTCATATAGGGTGATCACACAAGAAGAACTAATCGATCTCTCGATACAAATTAATTCAAAGACGCAATATAACATAAGCTCGTATGTCTACATCACAAACATTACACCGTCTAAGATAGCTCCTAAGATCATTCGATTCCCTCTCCGATAATTAATCCTCTCTCGAGATCATAATAATACTGGGTTGCATATTCACATACGATTAAATGGAATAAATCTCTCGATACTACCCCAATTAACAATGGATCAAGCAAATCATCATGGCCACTAACAACATGCTTTACAATGGATAATTAAACATGCAAATACGAGATAAACACCAATTAAAGCAAGAAATTACTCATAAACATCAATCCAAGTCTTACAATGCCTTAGAACCACAAATGTGTTTAGCTACTAACTAACATAATGAAATTACAAAATCCAAATGAAATAACTAAATAAAAAGGAAAAGAAAGAGAAAGCTTAGTCTAGAATGTGGTAGGGAATTGAATTTTGGGAGCTATTGCATCCTTTCTTCCTTGATTTGATGAAGAATTGAGAGAGAAATTGCCAAAACACCTCCAAGTATGTGTAACTATGTGTGGATTTGGGGGAGGATGTCTTGGGTTTCAAGAATGAGGCCTTATATAGTGTTGGGGAAGGAGTTGGATGCCAAAATTGCAAGTTGGTCCCTCAAAAATGGAGAAAATGGCCAAAACCCCCCGAGAATGATGTCACCCGGCCGGGTGGCTCCCACCCGGGCATGCCACCCGGCCAAAATACGAAGCAACACAATGTTTGGGCCTTGCCCGGGTCGAAACCACCCGGCCGGGTGGGTTTCACCCGGGCCAAATACGAACATCCTCAAAATCTGCCCTTGCCCGGGTCGTTTTTGACCCGCCCGGGTCGATTCTACCCGGGCATGTTTTTTCGTCTCTTCGTATCTCGAGCTTCCGACCTCCGATTGACTCGATTCTTTTTTTCATTCCACTCCATTTTTCGAGACGAATCCAACGGTGCACTCCTCTTCCTGATCCAATAAAGTATGGTTTGTGTTTTGCTCCAAATTCCATCGTATTTCCTATAAAATCGACAAAACACAACCTTTCTCTCATTTTGCCTCAAACAATCATAATCAATTGACAAAGTGGGATAGCTCAAGTGGTTAGAGCACCACTACCTAGACCTTAGGTCCTGGGTTCGAGTCATGGGGAGGGATAAAAAGGGATGGGTATTTAACTTGTAATAAAAAAAAAAAAATGCATAAATCAATTAAATCCACATCAAAATATGCTTCACATGTGCTTATAAAACGTGTAAATTCCACCCGAATCAGTCGTATGACTATCGTAGTCAATTTAATCTGAACCATTAAAAATATGATCTAAAGGCTTAAATCTGATGACCTGTTACCTTTTGTACTTTGTGTTGAAAATATTCAACGTATGTGTTGAAAATATGTGTCGTATGTGTCGTATGGTGTCATATTTATAATTAATTAAAATATATAATTTTGAATTTACAGTTTCACCCTTAATTTAATAAAAAAATTTATTATATTAATTAATTTAATTAAAATATATAATGGTAAAACTACTTATTTACCCTTATATTATTATTAAAATTAATAAAAAAACCAAATCAAATTAAATAAAAGTAGATATAATGTATAACATAATGCGTAGGTTTTATTTAACACAACACTCTGCTTCAGCCCTTCCGCCGCCCGACGAGCAGTTGCCATTCTACCGCCGACGAGCAGCTGTTGGACCGTGCAACTGAGAATTCTTGCAGTACATACTTCTATTTACCCGGGTGACTGAGTATCGACCGTGCAACTGTGCACGGTTTTTGGACCGTGCAACTCAGAATTCTTCCAATACATGTTTCTATTTACCCGGGTGAATAAGTATAGATCGTGCATCTGTGCACGGTCTATGGACCGTGCAACTGAGAATTTGCAGTACATGTTTCTATTTACCCGGGTGATTAAGTATAGACCGTGCATCTATGCACGGTTGTTGGACCGTGCAACTGAGAATTCTTCCAGTACATGTTTCTATTTACCCGGGTAACTGAGTATCGACCGTGCAACCGTGCATGGTTGTTGGACCGTGCAAAATCAAAATTTTCAAAATTATATTTATTTTTTCAAATAATTATATATATAAATTATTTATGATATTTTACTGTTACATCATATGTTTATCAACAAAATTAAAATTTTCATCTTTAAAAATTTCTCCTTAATCTCTATTCCATTTTAAAAAAATGTCCATCTTTAAAATTTTCCATATCTTATAATTTTCCATACTATTCCATCTTTAAAAATTTCTCCTTAATCTCTATTCCATTATTAAAAAAATTCCATCTTTAAAAATTTCCATATCTTATCATATGGACAAGGAACCTTCTTGCTTTCGTTTTTCCTTCATAAGAATTAAAAAGACCTTCATTCAGTTGTTAACAAAGAACCCTAACACGTCTTCGATGGAATTGGGGAAGAAGGGTAGATTTAATTTTTGTATTGGTTAACAAAGAACCCTAACACGCCTTCGATGGAATTGGGGAAGAATGGTAGATTTAATTTTTGTATTGGTTAACAAAGAACCCTAACACGCGATGAAATTGGGGAAGAAGGGTAGATCCCTAACACGCGAAGAAATTGGGGAAGAAGGGTAGAACAAGCGATGAAATTGGGGAAGACATACTACTGAGTACTTAATTTTTGTATTGATTAATTTTTATATATATAATTGTGCTTAATATAAAAATGAAGGGTAGAATAGTAATTGTGCTTAATATATATATATATATTTTAAAAAATATTTTAATAATAGAAGGGTAATATAGTAAATAACAAAATACAATTAAAAAAATGATTTAATTAATTAAAACTTGTATAACAGGTAGCCGGTTCATACGAAGCATACGACGCCACGTGGCGCATTTCGACGCGCTGACTATATAGTCACTTGTACTATTTGACTACACTAAGAAAAACCGTTTTAACTACTCTCAAATACTTCCTCTTTTCTACAAGTATTTGCACCATAAAATGAGCACACTTTTTACTTAAAAAAAAGTGTAATAGTGAAGTGTTGAAGGGTAATCTTATAAAATTAAATGAATAAAGTAAAAAGAATAGTTGAAATGAGTGTAAAAATAATGACATTTTGTGTAAACATGTAAATATTGTGACTTTGTGAGGATGCAATTTATGAAGGAGTTTCTTTTTTAACGTGTGCAAACAATTGTATGACGGACGAATAAGAAAAGTGTGCAAATAGTTATGGGACTGGAGGACGAATAAGAAAAGTGTGCAAACATTTGTGGGACGGGGGGAGTATAGTTTTTTTTCAAACCCGTTTTTAAACCCAACCTTGAGTCCAAACCCGGCACCGGGTTCCATAATTCGGGTTACCGGATATGAACCTACTAGATAACTGATCTCTTTCCATTGACGGGTCGGGCCATTCTTATAAATCCCAATTTCTGCCCACCTTCGCTGCAAATCGTCGTTCTTCGACCATTACAACGCCGTCGTTTTGCTTGATTTCCAATTGAATCAGGGTTTTCATGGCGAACGTACCTACAAACACGTCGGCATCCAGTTCATCCAACCAATACACATACTCTGCCGCCACCACGCCCTATTTCCCGACGCCGTTTCACCTTCAACAAACGCCTCCGCCGCCTCCCGTTCCTTACATCGGTGCCGCTCCTCCTCCCGCTGTTCCAACTGTTCAAATGCCCGTTTATCCTGCTCCTCCCACCGTCTACACTTTGCCGCAATATCAACAGGCAATTTTATGTTATTATTATTGTTATTTGAAATTTCGTTACTTATATGTTATGTAGTTAAGTTCCCCTGTGTGTATTTGAATGGAGTTGGAACGAAATTGATCTTTGTATTTATGATTTAAGTAGAAACACTTTGATTTTGTGAGACTCTTAACTTTTTTAGGAGAATTTGTTTTGATGAAATAGTGTGAAGATTTGATTTGTTCGGAGAAGAATGTTTTAGGAAATCTGATGTCGGTGGTTGTATTTATCACTACTGTGTTTGTATCTCTGAAGAAGCTGTAGAATAGGTTCTAACCAATTTAATTGTCTGAAATTTATTGCTTGTGGGGTGTTTTTGAGAAAGTAATATGTGAATTGCTGCATAATAATTGTATTCTTCCTAACAGAGGGTTTTTGATTTGTACAGGCCCAACAGTTGTTTCAGAGGGATGCACAAACAATAACACCAGAAGCTCTTGAAAGTGTGAAAGCTGCACTTGCAAACAGCGATGTTGAGCACAAAGCAGAGACTAAAAAGAAGGCAATTCCTCGTAAAGCTGCAGGACACACCTGGGAGGATCCCAGTCTTGCAGAATGGCCTGAGAGTATGAGTCTATCACCCTATCTGTTTATATATTGTGCTTATTGTTAATTTCACCAGCAAGCTCGTTATAATTCGTTCATCTTTTTACGTCTCCCTAGTCCCTAGTGCTTTTGTCTTAGAAGTTCTGTACTGAGCTTGTCTCTTTCCTGAGAGTATTCTAATTTTACCAGAAAAAACTTGGATTCTTATACTAACAGTGTAGTGGAAGAATGCAAGTAGTGGTTGCTAGATCTCCATTAGTTGTTCACAAGACATCTCTATCTGGATTTGGTTAGCTTGCCCCTTTTTATATCACCAAGTGACCGCACAGTTTCCCAACTTATGTAATGGTTGTTATAATATGAAATTGGGGGATTCTGAACGCATCTACAGTTTTATTGGGCACCTAGTCAACAACATTAGATTCTGTGCACCATTAGTTCTACCTGGTAATGGGAGTGTTTGCAAAAAAATATACTTTTGGAGAATTGATTAAATTAGTGATTATGGAGAAATTGCTTAATTGTAGAAGTTTATAGGGTTTGGAAAAATATTCTAAGAAAAATTGATATTGTTGCAAATTTTTAATATATTTTAAAAAAGCTTATAATCTGTCAAAAGCACCCCATTTACAGCTTTTAGATTATTGCTTTTGACAGCTTATTTAATCTGAAAAAAGAGATACAAAACACTCCAAATTGATTCTGAGAAGTACAAAAGTGATTATAAGTTGGTAGATTTTTTTGCAAACACCTCCAATATGTTACTATCATCAAAGTGTGTTGGGGAATCAGTCATTTGACTTGTCACAGCACTGCTTTTACTAAGTTGGTGATATTTGGTGT
The DNA here is from genome assembly GCA_963675135.1 of Galeopsis tetrahit. Lineage (NCBI taxonomy): Eukaryota > Viridiplantae > Streptophyta > Magnoliopsida > Lamiales > Lamiaceae > Galeopsis > Galeopsis tetrahit. The sequence goes on from OY776133.1 coordinate 12,906,728, forward strand.
TTCACAGAACTTTTGTTGATTTGTGGTAATGTCAACTTGATTGTTCAATCATTTTGCACTATGCAGTTACAGTAGGCCGGTGCATAAAATATCAAAATTCACAGCAATTTAAACTCATCCCGTTGTTTCACACAACTTTTCTTGATTTGTGGTAATGCCAACCTTATTTTTGTTCGATTATTTTTCACTATGCAGCAGGTGGGTCTGTACAACATCAAAATCCACAGCCATTTAAGCCCATCCTGTTGGTCTAATAGCCCACTTTGGACTTTATTGATTCTTAGCTCAAGTTATTTCTCAGCTTTATTTTCTGTCATTTTTTGGGTATTGCCATTTATCTCATCGATCAAATTTTCAGGAAACTTATTCTTAACACATTGACATCTTGCAGATGATTATCGTCTATTTTGCGGTGATCTTGGAAATGAGGTTAATGATGACGTATTATCAAAAGCTTTTGCAAGATTTCCTTCTTTCAATATGGCCAGAGTATGATCTCTTTGAACTTACTAAGTCCCTTATTGTGTATGGTCTAATTGAATTTTTTTATGCTTTAGTATTTGCTTAAAATATTTCTGAGTGGTGTACATGAGTATTTGCATGTCCTGTTCAGATGTTAATTTGAAGTGCATGGAGCCCTCAATTGACTCGTATTCATAAAGGTAGTATTCTATTTTGTTTTGACATGTGTTATGTTCTTCATGATGTGTTGAATGGCTACTGCAGATAATTGAATACATTCAATATCTGCGGGGTTACTTCACATTTAATAATTCTTTAAGTGGAGAAACGACTATTACTAACCTGATAAATTGATGGCAATTTCACACGTGTGGAAAGGTTTTATTCATAAATTCTTAGGTCAAACCATATTTGTATTTGGTTGAGTTTATCATCCCTTTTTCTCTTAATTAATTGAGCTGTACCTCACCAAACTATGATCTGGATCTAAAGAAAAATTGTACGTTTCTTTTTGTTTTTCCTCCCCTCCAAACCCCCTCTTCTTAGTTTTTGGAACTTCAGGTAATGGTGTTAGTGAGAAGTAGAAGGATTACAAATTAGCACTGAGCATGATGCCTGAAGCTGTTTTCTATCACAGAGTATTATATGAACATGGTTCGTGGTAGTTCTTAATGTGAAACTAGATCCATTTTTATTCGGATCATGTATAAGTTCTTGCCTTAACCAATTTGGGTCAGTCTAAGATCCAATTTCATAATATGAATAGTGGTTCATATTATAAACCATGTTCATATAAACCTACTAGTTTTCTTTCTAGTATGCTGAACACCTTCTGTATTTGTGGGTGAAGGGGAGAGGGCGAGGAAAAAAAACCTTCAATGAATTATGGTTGGTTCCAATCTCTCATCTTATTTCAATACAGTAATAAAATATTATAGTTAGATGAAACTTGAAAGCTAGCATTAGCTGTTATAATTTGTACTCTACACAGACTTTTTGAATATTACCTCTAAGACTGGCTGTTTTGTGCCTAAATGCATGTTACTTATTATCATGCAGGGGTGATGTATATAATTGGGGCATGCATGTTGTATAACTAAGCAAATGATTAATTTTCTTAAAAATAACAGCGTCAGTAAATGTTACTCAGTTTGTGAAAATTTTGAATATTCCTGAGAAAGCAGGAACACGTCATCGGGTTGACGGGAATGCCACCGTCTCTGCTTCCAAGATTTGCTGAAGAGTAAATAAATTTACCGATTAGGAAAGTCGTCACTGTGCTATCGTGTGTACTTTATTTGTTTATGCTATTATGCTTATGCATAGTTTTTTTTTTCTTCAATCATTGTCATGCCTTGCATCTTGGAATTAAGGAAACGTGATAAACAAGTGGTCAGAGTCTATTTGCTTGAAGGTTATATTGTGAACTCTACGTAATTGAAGACTATCTGCATATATCTTTCTGTTGAAGGCCATCTAGTGTTAACCTGGCGCTTTTCTCTTTTAAATTTGTGTTTCTAGTATTCTCTCTCTGTGGTGTTCGATATTTTTCTCTGCGTATGTGGAGTATTTTCTAAATACAAGTGTACAATGTAACTGTAACTAATTCTTGCCCATCTTGATCAGGTTGTTAGGGATAAGCGTACGGGAAAAACCAAGGGCTATGGTTTCATTAGTTTTGCTAATCCAACTGACCTTGTCGGAGCACTGAAAGAAATGAATGGTAAGTTGTATTATTGTGTGATTTTTTCTCCAAAGTCCACCGAGGCTCAAACCTGACTTTTTGGATTTTGCAGTGATGGGTTCCATTTTGCAAGTCAAAACCTGTTTATGCAATGTCAATTTTAAAATTTTCTATATTATTTTAGGGGAATTTAGCTTTCTTAGTTAGTTATCCCTATTAATGTTCCAGTCCAGTTGATTTTCACGAATTGAAAATAGTCCTGTAACTTCCAACTTTGGACATTTTGATCCAGTAACTGGTCCACCGTCACGAATTGAATGTTTCACCTCTTACAACCAGTCACTGGACCAAAGTATTGAAAAATTGAAAGTTATATGACTATTTTCAATTTGTGACGGTGACAGGACTAAAACCAGAAAAGTACTTCCCCTTATTTTTAATTCCTTTTATGTAAGTTTTAAATCTTATTCTTGCTTTAGGAAAATATGTTGGAAACCGTCCAATCAAACTTCGCAAGAGTACTTGGACCGAAAGGACTGATCAAGGGGCCTTGGAAAGACAGAAGGTGAGTTTCCATCCCACCCCAATTTGGAGTAATTTTTATGTGTTGTTCCAATTTAGTGGGATCTTGTAACTACTACGCCCAATGAACTACACCAAGTACAAGATTAACTCTAGATTTTTATCAGTTTGTTTCGATTTATGGTTGTTCCGATTTATGTTATACGGATAAATTCATTTTAGTGGTCCATAATATTTTGTCCTTTGATTTCTATGCTTTTGTTACAGTTCCACTCCCATAAGAAAACAAAACTGCCAAAGAAAAGTGTATTGCACAAATGAGAGCCAAGATCGATCATTGTAGAGTGTGAAGAACAAAAATATCTGCTGAATCATCGTGAAGACAGTTCGAATAGTATGTCATCCTTTGTGAACGAAGAAATCTGCATTCCGCAGCATTGGTTGTGTCATCCTCCAGTTACATCAATTATGTGTACTATCATACTAACCTTCTTTTAGAACATATGGTTTTTTTCATATTATCTCCAGGTGTTCAATGTAAAAAAGATGTTTATGCTACATTCTCACTATGATTATTGCATGGTTGTTCACTTTTCTAAGGAACTTGATTAACATTTTATGGTTTCTTTTAGAACATATGGTTTTTTTCAGTGGGTTAAAAGTAAGAGTTAATATCAACATGCATTATCACAATTTTATCAACTTGGTACCTGTTTTAATGAGATGACAATCTATACTATACAAATTGACAAAAATTGATTGATTGCAACTTAAATTCTATTTTTGTGGTATTTTTGGTCACACAGACCTTGTACACCTATGCATAAGGTAATATTTGTCTACATAAATGATTCTCCATGAACACATTAATAATAAAACAATGCACATAAAGACACATTCTAAATGAAACACATCAACACAATACTACAAAAAAAACCCAAAAAACAATCTATATATATATATAAAAACAACAGCATAGTTGACTCCTGGTCAATTCCCGCCAAAATGGTTGTGAGCCCAAGTTTTCTCTCTTTCTCTTTTTTTAAGTAAAGGTCCAGCTATTTTAATTTTTAGCTTATATCACTCTTTAAATCTTTTTTTATTTTATTCTATTCGTTACAAATTAATTATTCAAAAATATTTGTAATTAAGTATACCCCTATAAATTTTAATTATTAAAAAATATTTTTAATTAATTTATGTATTTTTGTACATATACTTTTGTTTCCCAATGTTATATTTCATGAATCCATTTCGTAAAATTGAATTTTAATTAATTACTTTATTTTGTCAGAAGCTTTCAATCTTTTCATTTAGATGTCTCACAAAAAAAATTCTCATTTTATTTTTGTGTATACATTGTGACTCCACCCCTTTTACTCTTAAATTATTCTACACTCCATTTTATTCCCTCTCTTCAATCATATTAATTTTACTACACCTCATTTTATATTAATGTTTTTCAAATTCTGCGATAATTAGACGGATGGAGTAATATTCCATCAATAATTATAAATGAAAATAGATTTTGAAAAATGTAATTGAAGCTTCATTCACAAGATGAAATCAATGATACGGTAGTATTGTTCTTCAAATTCTGTAAAATTCAATCATTGAAAATTTTAAATTGCACGAATGTATTCTATAAATAATTAATTAAAATTTATTAATAATCCATCCGTTGTGCGGAGAATTACTAGTGCACATAAAATGTCAGCAGAGTGCGACCAAGATGTGTGAAATGTAATACTGTGCAAGGAGGTCTGCAGGGGACTGATTCATCAACACCCACCACCATTATATCAAGACCAATTGATACATGCCTAAACATTAGCAAGCAAGGTTGCAGAAGTCGGAAATTTTCACATTCGGGCCACGCGTGGGTTTTGAGTGGGGGGCGAGAACGATGAGATGGCGCCACGTGGATTAGAAAATTGACACATTATCAAGCCACAAGAAAATGGCAATAAACTTATACAAATAATAAAATCTAAAATGCGAATTATGTAACCTGAACACTACACACACTGACACACATCCAAAAAAAATCTAAAAAAAAAAAAAATCAATTAATTTTCGACAGATTTCTTCCAAACATTCAGTCCTTTATTTAAATATTGTGACTTGTGAACTAACGCAGGCCGACGATGACCTATGAACAAGCTCAAACTGACCAACTTCCACCCGGCGCCACTAACCGGCGCCGCCGCCACCACGACTACACACTCTCTGAATGGGACCATCGGCCGTCTCTCCAAACAAGGTTTCCACCGCGAAGTTGTTCTCACCTTCACCTACATGCTCAATTCCCCCAACACTCCTCCTGATGCCTTTACATACCCTTCCCTTCTCAAGGCTTGCACGTCCATGGGCCTCTTTTCTCTCGGCCTCTCTCTCCACCAACAGATTGCCGTTAACGGGTTCTCCTCCGACCCCTACATTTCATCTTCACTGATCAACTTCTACGCAAAATCCAACAACATCGGCTATGCGCGAAAGGTGTTCGACAAAATGCCCCACAGAAACATCGTCCCATGGACTGCAATTATTTGGTGTTACTCACATGCTGGTGACATGAGAAACGCATTCCTTATGTATATCTCTATGCAATATGATGGCATCCTACCTAGCCCCGTCACCATTTTGAATATGCTCTCTGGCGTTTCGGAGAGTGAACATGTTAAAGTTTTGCATACTTGTACAATTAAAAGTGGCTTTGTATCTGAGATAAATCTGATGAATTGCTTAATGAGTGTATATGCCAAGTGTGGAAAAGTGGAAGATGCTAGGAAGTCTTTTGAATTGCTCGATCAGAAAGACGTTGTTTCTTGGAATAGTTTGATTAATGCCTATTCCATTGAAGGGAATCTTACTGAAGTTCTAAAGCTCTTCATCAGCATGAGGGTAAATAACATAGAACCCGATCAGCAAACTTTCGGGTCATTAGTTTCTGCCATTGCAAAAGAGGGTAGTATTGAATTGGGAAAAGTTGCCCATGGGCAGATATTAACGTCTGGATTTGAATTAGAAAAACACGTAGAAACATCGCTCATAGCTTTGTATCTAAGATGCAGGAAAATGGATGATGCATTTCGAATCTTTGGGAGAGCAGGTGACAAAGATGTAGTGTTTTGGACAGCCATGATATCGGGGCTTGTACGGAATGGTTCTACAGATGAGGCATTGAGAGTGTTTCAGAAAATGTTGCTTGCAAGTGTATGCCCATCTTCGACAACCATGGCTTGTGTTCTTGCAGCTTGTGCGCAACTGGGCTCTATCGAACTTGGTAAATCTATACATTGCTACATTATAAGGCAACAAATGGCTCTAGATATTCACATGCAGAATTCTCTAGTTAGTTTGTATGCAAAATGTGGCCTTTTAGAGCAGAGTTTTACGGTTTTTAGCATGATGGCACAGAGAGACGTCGTCTCCTGGAATGCTATAGTTGCAGGATATGCACAGAATGGATATTTAACCAAGGCATTGCTTCTGTTTCATGAGATGAGAGTAGCTAACGAGAAACCCGATTTCATAACAGTAGTTTCTCTCCTCCAAGCATGTGCATCCATTGGTGCATACCATCAGGGGAAATGGATTCATAACTATATTCTCAGAAGCTGTATAGCTCCATGCATCAGGATAGGCACAGCCTTGGTTGATATGTATGCTAAATGCGGTGACCTCTTTTCTGCAAGAAAGGTGTTTGACAGAATGTCTGAACATGATAGTGTTTCTTGGAGTGCTATTATTGCAGGATATGGTAGTCATGGGAAAGGAGATGCAGCTTTGGAAATGTACTCACAGTTTCTGCAGAGTGGCCTTCCACCTAATGATGTTGTTTTCTTATCCGTCCTCTATGCCTGCAGTCATAACGGGCTTGTTGATAGAGGCATGACCTTGTTTGAATCCATGATACACGATTACAAGATTGAGCCAAAGATCGAACACAATGCATGCATAGTTGATCTGCTGTGCAGAGCTGGGAGGGTTCAAGAAGCATATGATTTTTACAGGAAGATGTTCGCAGAACCAATGGTTGACGTTTTAGGTATACTGCTCGATGCTTGTAGAAACAACGGGCATGAAGAGCTTGGGTGTGTAATTGCTAAAGAAATCTGTGAATCTGGGCCTGCAGATGGTGGTAGGTATGTACAGATTGCTCATAGCTTTGCTTCAATGGAAAGATGGGACGGCGTGGGAGAAGCTTGGGCTCGAATGAGATTTCGTGGATTAAAGAAAATCCCAGGTTGGAGTTATGTCGAAATGCATGGTACCATCACCCCATTTTTCACAAGCCACAGTTCTCATCCTCAATATCAGGACATAGTCTCTGTATTGAGAAATCTAACTGACAATACAAAGAAACCAGTTTTAAATTGGAACGAGGAAGATGTATACTTTGATTTTGATGAGGCAGTTTCTGGATTTGATTCTATTCGATGTGTTTAAAGTTTTCATTGTTGTAGCACTTTCAATTGCGTTTGCGTAATGCTAAAGTATGTTTCCATTTGTAAACAAAACAAGGAATTCGAAGCAACTTATACACGAAACAATGGTGATTTGAAAATTAGACTAGTCCCTCTCTTGCAAAACTATAAACAGTACTGCAAAACAAATGTATCTTCTAGATGTAAATTATGTGAGAATTTTGATTCTGGCAATGCAAGAAACTGTTTTGAATGATGTGTAGTTTTGTGTTGACTATCGGACATCAACTTCCGCGACTGAAGCTGGGAAGTTGGATGACTGATCTGGTACTGAAGGACGTTTCTTTTTACCAGGCCCCGATGAGACCTTAACCATGGCCGGTCTTAATAGTCGCTCACCAAGATAAAAACCCCTTCGGAATTCTTGGGTCACTATACCTTCCTTGAATTCGTGAGACTCCTCACGTGCAATAGCTTCGTGCATCTGTAAACAATGGAAATCATGAATTATGTTTTAACTGCATTTAATTGTAAGGTCAAGTGTAAGATGGTAATGAATATTAAGTAAAGATACGAGCCAAAAAACGAAAAATGGAGGAATGGTTATAAGGAAGCTTCAATTAGGCATTGGACCAGGCACAGGGAAACTGGAAACTTAGTCGACTAGCTACAGGGTGTGCTAATACTGCATACACGCTAATTGAACGTTTGGATATTATACACTAAATTAACTAGTAAATAGTTTTTGTCAATTCAACCCCCTTATCTCTAAAGAATAATAGAACACAACATTTACATCGTGCTGTCCATTTTCCCGTAATAGTAACATTCAGTTAGACTTGCCATTTTCAGAGAGAAATTGAAGCCAAAGAAGCAGACAACACCTTTAGCACGCAGAAACGCTTATTAGATAATTAATAAGTATATATGCCCAATTTTGAACAAGTTTCAATATTTTATATACATTTGTAAGGAAGACATTTCGAGAATAGTACATGCCCTCGAGTTTCATCACCCCGACAGTGTTTTCCCATTTAAGGTGAATGGCACTGTCATAGTGATATAAGACATAAGTACCCTAAATAACATTAATTATTCAAAATATTAGAAATTGACATCATAGAAAATTGTCTCTCTTATATTGCTCATCCTAAGCTCATTTTATCGAAACTGCTATCTTTAACATCATTAATAAAGGAAATATTGTCAAATTCTTTAAGTCAAAAGTCCCAACATGGAGAGAGAGAGAGAGAGGGCATAGACTTACCGAAGGATCGAATGGCTTCCCAACTGTGGGGACAGCAGCCACACGCAAGCTTCTCATAATTTCTACAAACTGTTTATATATCCCTTGATAGCTTGTGTCAATCAGCTTTTCCTTTTCAGTCTCTACCTTGATCTGCTGTTTCGCTCTCTCAAAGCTATCAACCATTGGCAAGAGGCTTTCAATCACTTCTCCTTGGGCATCACTCCTTACTGTTAACTTTTCCTTTTCTGACCTTTTTCTGTAATTATCAAAATCAGCCTGCAGTCGAACATATTTTTCCTTTCCTGTAGATATCTCTGTTGACAAAGATGAAACTTTCTCCGCCAGCTCATTCTTGTCTTTCTCCATGACATATATAAAATTCTCAATTTCGTATGCAGCCCTTGCATCTCCGTATACAATGGCTTCCTTGTATGCCTGCAGGAGGGGCTTCAAAGACGGGAGCCTTTTATCTGCTGCACCTTCTGAATCTGATTCATCTGTCTACAAGTTAATGGATATTGTCACATCATAAGAGTAATACTTCTGAAATTACTATATTGTCAATAAATTGCAAGATTTTGAGCTACGAAATCAACAAATATCAGAGTTTCAAGCTAGTCAAACGATCCCGGTAGTTCGGCATAACTGTTTCATCCTACTGCTTGTTATTAGGGGTGTAAGTATGTCGAGCCAGCTCACGAGCTACTCGTGATCGATTCAGAAAAAGCTCAAAATCGACTCCAATTTAATCGAGTCGAGCTAGCGCCTAATCGAGTTCGAGGTCAAGAATACTAGGCCCGTAAAGCTTGCAAGCCTAATTGAGTTCAAATAATTGAACCCTAATTATATATAAAATAAAAATTTTGAATTAATGTTATGTAAGTTATTGAGTTGAGCTCGAATATTTCAAGTTTTCCATTGATTCGAGCTCGAGTTCAAAAGAATTGAGCTCGATCAGGTTTGAATTTGAATCGAGTTTAGAGGTTTTTTTAATCAAGTTGAGTTTAAGCTAGACACTACTCGACTCGACTCATTTACACCCGTACCTGATATATCCAATTACTTTTTCATAGCATAACCATCTGAATCCCTTCATCTTCACCCCACAATCCCACATTTAACATAATTCAGAGCTACAAATTACCCTCAACTACAATTTATCAATACATGAAGAATTTCGAGATTTTTTCAAAAACTCTTAAGTCTTAACCAATTACTCTTACTGATTAAACGCACAATTACTCCACTCACGATTAAAAACAAGAACCCCACAATCCCACATAGTTCATAGCCACAAATTACCCCCAAATACTTAACTACAATTTATCAAAACATTAAGAGCATGTTTGCTTCATGGGTTGGGATAAGATGGGTTTAAATGTGGTGGGTTGGCTAGATAAACCCAAGGGGGAGGCTAGGTTGTCTAAACTCATAGAATCTAGTTTATTAAAACCGGGTCAAATTATAAACACGGGTCCAGATGTTTAAAGTTATGAGAAACCAAACATGGGAGAAGATGGGTTTACATATCAAACCCATCACTAAACCCACCTAAACCCATGAAGCAAACATGCCATAAGAATTTCAAGAACTCTTAATCAATTACTAACTAAACAAACAATTCCCCACTGATGGTTTGAAAAATAGCACACCACAATCCCACATTCAACATAATTCACAGCTACAAATTACCTTCAACTCCTTAACCACAATTTATCAATAAATTATGAATTTCAAGAATTTATTTTCAAGAGCTCTTAATCAAACTAACCAAACGAACAATTCCCCATTCATGGTTAAAAAATAAAATAGCACCCCACAATCCCACATTCAACATAATTCATAGCTACAAATTATCCTCAACTAACTAAGAATTTCAACAACTGTTAATCAATAACTAACTAAACGAACAAATAAAGAATCAAGCTCAATTAAGTATTTCATCACAATACACATACATATATCAGCTTTTGTGTGTGAGAGAGAGGATTACTTGGCGGGGTTGATTTTCGTGCTGGGCTGAAACCGGAGGTCTGGAAAAAGAACGCCTCTCATTCCTATACCCATAGTTTACAATTCCTGAAACCCTAGATCTCCTATATGCATTCACAACAGGAATGGAAGAAAAAGCAGTTCTGGGAAAAACTAATTGTTGACTATTTGTGTGTTGAAGAGATAAATGGGTGGTGGGCTTTGCCCTGAAGTTTTGTGAATTGTAGAGAGAGAAAGCGCTGGAGAGAGAAGCTGAGGCTGCCATACTTGTTCAGGAAGAATTGGCAGCAACAACAAAGAAAAGTGCCTCAAACTGTATTGAGTGAAAAATTGGGCCTTGGAATCTATTTCGCTGTAGAAGAAACGAGAGACTGAGGGGAGCGACCGAGAGTGTTTCTTTGTGAAAGGTATTTGCATTTATACCCTCCTACTATATCCATATAACGCTTTTCCCACCTTTTTTTAAAAAATATAAATTTGTACATATTAAATTTATGGTGAAATGTCAGTTTTACTCTTTTCAGAATTAAACAATTACTACTATAATTCACTTTCAAATTGATTATGAAAGTTCACTTTTGCCCCCATTTGTTGATGGGCGGGTCGAATTCATGTGAATTTTTTTTATTCAGATATCATTGTTTAACACACGAAATGTCATTATTTAAAATGTTTGATTTTGTGTATTATTCATTTCAAAATCACTAAAGATCGACACTTTGTTGTTATTTTTTTACAACATTCAATGTTCTTATTCATTGCATAAAAAAAAATTAGGGAAAAGTTCTACGATACATTCGGTGATCATTCCAACCATAAGTGCTCTCAAAGGCACGAGCGACCCTAGCATTCTAGCAATAACATGCACATAAATGTTAGTATCACATTTACAAAAGGAATAGACCAATTGTTTTAACTCATTTAATAACCTTTTGCAGCTCCTTACGTAATCTTCAAAGTTGACTCATCTAAATTATGGGATTGTATAGCATTTGTGTTGACACTTTATTTATTAAACAATAATAACAATTACTTATGTGTACCAGTTACATATCCACACTCCCTTTTTTGGGGAAAAAACAATATAGGACAAACCACCTCTAGTTTTTGTGATTCAAGCTAAATTTTTTAAATGATACAATTAAAGACAAAATGATACCTAATTGTACCAATTTATCCTTGTCTTACCATTAACTTTGAATTTTCAAATCATTAAATTAATTAATGTCAAATATGCAAAGTCAAACCTCTTAAATTTTAAAAAGCTAAGAGATTATCCTAGATTATAGCGCAATTTCCAATTCAAATTATTTTTCTAAAATTCGATATCATACTTTCAGACGGTCCACATTCATATTTTTATATATTCAATAATTTTCTTATTAATCGAAAATATACTTTAATTAATTAAATATTCATATTGTTATTATTTTGCATACTATATTTTTATTAAAATATAAATTATATTATGAAATACTTAATAAAATTAATACATTCAAAAATTTTTTTTTACTCGATACACCTCTAAAAGTGTTTAAATAATTTGTTAAACAACTTGTATTAACAAATACTTGTTGAATAAGTCTAATATTTTTGCAAGATGCATAGATGCATATTTTTATTTATATGCAACCGACAAGTGCATATACTTTCAAATATGCATGCGTTTTTTTATATATGCAATCGATAATTACATATACTTTCAAATATGCAAACCATTAATTCTGTGCACATTCGCTTCACACATTAGATTACTCGCTCGATTCTCAAGGTATGTTTTCTACATGTTAGTTTAAATCTTTGATATGATGTACTAAAAAATTAGAATAAACATAAATTATTTCGAAGTTCATTGGAATTTTTAACACAAAGGTCGGATTGGCGTGTAGTCTTATACGTAATGCGCAACTAATGTGCATATATTCATAGTTTGGTGCATATATATAATATGTGCATTGCTTACTAATAGGAGATGCATGTATCTAATATGTGCATTACATAAGAATAATATAACACTTTATCCTCCATTTCATCATGTTTTCATTTAAAATAGGCAAAAGTGCAACTTGCAATAACCCATAACATGACTTACAAACCGAAATGACATTACACAATAGTTCAAATAATAAAGTAAGCAAGCACGTCTCCAAATTGCATTCAAAAGTAAGCAAGCACGTCTCCAAATTGAGTGCATCCAACACAAACAGATATTGAACAGTAAGAGAACCGTTATCGAAATAATGAATTCCTTCGAAATTTCACTCCACCCTGGGTATCGAATCGTAGATTTTCACCGCCAATTTCTCAATCCCTGCAAAAAGATGTATTTTATTGTGCAAAGGAAATTACATAGAAAACAGAACATTGCGTAAAGAGAAGGTGGTTCTTGATTTTATTGTGCACCCATAGTATTAAAAATAGACTAAATTAAACCCTTCATTCTTATCTTAAACTCATTTTTTCCCAATTTTCTTTTCATCAAACAATTAACATGCATTAAACAATCCTCCACAATCCAAGAAAAGACCCTTATGAAATATGCTTAGTCTATCACCATTGTCTGCATTTACCTTCTCATCTCTGCTTAGTCTATCCTTTGGTTTCGAAGGCTCCGATGTCTCCACCTAGAAAAATGCATTTAACTCATAAAAAAATGGAATAGCTAAATGTTTCACCATTGAAATATGCAAAAACCACATGAACTTAGATGATGAAAATATTAAACTCCAGAGAGCCCTCATCACGCGAACCGAAAGGATTAATGAAAAAAAATAAAAAGAGGAAGGATACAACAAACTCATATTTAGAAGAAACCACTTTAATTATCAAAAAATACAGATTAATTCAACTATTCTTAATCCAAGTAACCACTTCTGCTAGTCATTTAATTAATTGGAAAAAGAACTGTAATGTATGAAGGAACTCACCTCCGATCCAACGAAGTCGAAAATGAAAGAATACCCTTGGCCAAAACCCCCAATCGCGATTTAGATAAAAGCCCTAAATTGCTGTACAAAGGGGTGAACCAAAATTGTGAATTTCACAAAAATTCTCCTCGATCGGGCACTGTCTTCATATCGCTGCCTTTGTCTCTCTGCCTTCAACCGTCGCCGAACGACCACCATTGAGATCGTACTCCGTAAATTCTGAAATCAAAAACCTGAAATCAAGATTAAATTTTTGTCAAAACCCACATCGTTGATAATGATTTTACGCCAATTTAAGAGAAACAAAAATAAAATTAAAGAATTTTAGTGTAAGAAAGAAGTACCTGAAGGATGAGGCTATTGTGAGGGCAATATCATCAAGGAGTGAATTATGTAAATTAATTGAACGATGCATGTTTTTTGGATTATAATTTCATAATTTGATTGATGATGATGATGAATATTCTTGAAATTTAAGGGAAAAATATGGTGATGATGATTGATGAGTGATCGACACTCAAAATCGCACTCAAAAGCCACCCTCAAACCAGGTTCGTCGGAGATGCGGATCGTACAAATGAGAGTGACAGGATGGGGTAAGGTTTATGCAAGTTGTTGTTGGGCGGCGATTTACACCTCCACTGTGTGAAAATCGCACACAGTGGAGTAGGGTTTAATTCAATTTCCGTAAATGGATATTAAAATGTAATTATAAGGGTATTTTAATTATACAGGGCAGATTTGGAATTTTGTAACCTCTTTTGGTCTTAATTGTTTTGTTAAATTTTTTTGTCTCATTTTGTTTATGGGTCTTACATATTGTCTTATATTGTATATAAACTCTAGTATGAATAGTATTGTTTCCACAAAAATGGTATGAGCATAATAAAATTGGACAACCAAAAAAGAAAAGTGAGAATAATGAAATTAGACGGAGGAGGAGGAAGTATTTTTGAGTTTATTTGCTAATTTTTTTTTTCTAAATCATTACATTTATTAAGCTAAACTAGTTGATTTCGTAATTCAAAATCAAGAGATAAAAATGTACATTCAGACCAAAATAAAAGATGGATTATTCTCTAAAATATTTGTACACCATTTTCTTCTCACCACAATTTCGTTATTCCTTTTCACAGAGAAGACACCAAATTTTTGTCCAAGTGACGTCAAGTCGAGCAACTTCAAGCCCCCTCGCCGACATACTTTAGTTGTAATTTACTTGAAGACTACCAGACACGTAGTTCAATTTGTATTACATTCCCTATTCATAAAATGTAGTCTCATGGAGTATAATTTATGGAAACCATCATCATTTATCCACCATTTAATTATTTAAATTATTATCAACTTTATTTACAATAAACTTCATAATACCTTACAATATTTTTACTTTATCTACCATTTTCTTAAAACACGTGTCCCATTCAATGAGACTACATTTGATGGATGAAGAGAGTATATCAAATAAATAAATAAATTTATAATAAAACTCCCGTAAAAAAAATACTTATTTTTTCGCTTTCAAGTATTGTTTTACTATATGACCAAAACTATGTTACTACGTGACTAAAATATTGTCACTACAAAGTTAAAAAATATACTATTAAAAGTCCAAAAATATTCTGAACGTTTAATTTTTTGAGCGAATTCCGCAGAATATTTTTTAATAAGTATTAGTACACTTTTGATTTTGTAGTGATAATACTTTGATCTCCTTCTTGCCATCACAATTTTTTTTAACTATCCGAATTCAAACATTTGACCCTTGAATTTTAAAAAATTGTTGTAGTTAATTAAACATATTTCATTTGCAAAATATTTTAATCAAATGTTGCTCAAAATAAATAAAGACTAAAGGAAAATATGAGGGAATGCTAATGACAGTTATCCACATTACAAGGAGGAGCTCTCTTCTGCAAACACAATATATTATTCTCACCTCTTTTGAACACTCTTCTCTCAAGAATCAAGAATTTGTTGCTTCAAATTTAATCAAGCTAAATACCATTTCCAATTCCCAAGTTTCAGTTTCAAGATCTGACACGGGAACTTGCAAAATCCACATGTTTCCCTAATTATCAATAAATACACCTGATAAATTGCACCAAAAATCTCTTTCCACGTGTGCCGACCATAAATATCTTCACTGCCCATTTCATTCAAGAAATTTCCATTTCACTCTTCATCACTTTTACATCACATTTACACAAATATATACTGATTCCTTTGCTGTTTTAAAGCTAAGGGTATTGAATTTTCCTAGTTCATTCATTGTAATGGACTATCCTTGTATGCTGAACTGCAAATTTCCTTGTAATTCTAACACTGTTGCTTCAACAAGCAATTCCTTATGTCCTAAAACTAAAACCCCATTTCGCCAGAAAACTCCGATTCCTCTTCAAGGAAAAAATCTTGGTTTCGTTTCAATTAGACCCAATAGAAGGGGCTCTGTTAAAATGACTGTTAATGCTGTTTCTTCGGTTGAAACCAGGTAATGTTTTCTACTTTGTTATCTTTCTAATTTCGTATGGATTTAATTTGGGCTTTTGGGAAATTATATGATCTTGAGAATGAGGCAAGCAGTGCACAATAGCATTTTTGGTTTTGTGGATGTTATAGTAGCTAATATGTACCTAGTATAGATTTATCATCTACAAGAAAGTTAAATGTTGATATAAAGTATAAACCAAGAAAATCTATGTTGAATCTTGCTGTTTTAATTTGAGTGAGTTAGTTAGTTCTGTGATTAAATGTGTGTGGAGGGAATAACTGAACATTTTTGGTTTTAATGGGAAAAGGCAGTCTAAAAAGTCGGGTGGCGAAACGGTGAAGCTGAATCTTAGGCTAGATCACCAAGTTCAATTTGGAGAACATGTTGGGGTTTTGGGGTCTGTGAAAGAGTTTGGATCATGGAAGGAGAAAGTAATGATGAATTGGACGGAAAAAGGATGGGTTTGCGATTTGGAATTGGAATTGGGACGCAATGAACAGTCGGTTGAGTATAAGTTTGTGATAGTTGGGCAGGATAACAAGTTGAAATGGGAAAATGGCGATAACCGAATTTTAAAGCTTCCGGAAAAAGGAAGTTTTAATGTCGTTTGTAAGTGGGGTAAAACTAACGAAAATGTAGAATTGTTGCCTTTTGAGGAGGAAGATAAGGAAGAAGTGAAGGTGAAAGAAAGTGAAAATGGGAATGCTGTTACTCCTGCATTAGACGAGGCTGTTACCAAGAGTTCCTTTGTGGAGCAATGGCAGGGGAAGGATGCATCGTTTCATCGTTCAAAGGATAATCTGGATGCAGAAAAGAGGACAACATGGGATACTTCTGGTCTCTCGGGGATTTCTCTGAAGGTAGTGGAAGGTGATCGCACTGGTCGGAACTGGTGGCGCAAGGTATATTTGACTTTGATACCCCCTCTTTCTCTCATTAAGTTAATTATGGAAGAATCAAGAACATGAATTTCTTGTTCATGTTTCTTCACTGTTTTTCACATGGTTATGTTGAATGGGACTCCTGTTTGATGTTGTATATCCAGGTCTAGACGTTGCTGAGATAGACGACCTTATGAGTATTTTGTTTCATTCATTTTATGTCATTTGAGTTGCGATGCATTTTCATCATGACTTATGTATTTACTTGAATCATACTTTTAGGTGCGGCTCCGGTCACATCGACACACATATCCTTCAAACTAAAATATTTCAGAAATTTTGGATAGAAAGAGGTTGGACAAATACTATTATTATTTTCATAAAATTGGTCTGGAGTTACCTGATATTTACAGTAGTAAATTAAAAAAGCATAGCGATTCATGCACTAATGTGTCATACACTTTAAGTTATTTGAAGGGAAGGTCGAATAGCAAAAATGAAATAATAAACTACGAAATTCTTCCATGGAAGTAATACTCGGTTTTAGGTGATACCAGAATTCAACAATTGAACATGTCCATATGATGCCCTATTGTTTTGTACATTTCCATATTTATTGTTGAATCTACTTCTGCAACATATTTTCTTGTTCTGAGTTTTCATTTATACAGCTTTTGTGAGAGCCTTATTTTGAGGACTAAAACCTGTTGTTTCTGCATCTCTTTCTTGCAAAAGCTTGAAGTTGTTCGAGAGCTTGTTGCTGAAAATATCGACAGTGAAAGTCGCTTGGAAGCTCTTACGTATTCAGCAATTTATTTGAAGGTTTTATTATATATTAGCTTCAATTTTCTTGACTGGAATAATTAGTTCATGTCCTTATGAGATGATATCGTTTTATGTAGTGGATTAACACAGGCCAGATTCCTTGCTTTGAAGATGGGGGCCATCATCGCCCAAACAGGCACGCCGAGATTTCCAGGCTTATATTTCGTGACTTGGAAAGGATTGCCAGCATGAAAGGCACTTCACTTCAGGTCAACTTCTTCTAATTGTTAAATGAATCATGAAATCTAAATATTATTTGGCCATTCATTTCATAGATCAGTTTTTTCCATGAGTTTTGCTGGGGAATAATGTTTTTAGAACCGTAACTATAGAAGGGTAGCAATTGTAGGACAATATCTTTAAAGGCTGACACATTTAGGCCATTCAATTTTAATTTGGCACATTTAGGCCTGCCCGTATATTTAAATTTTCGCACCTTTAGACCAAATTGGTATTTCAGGCTAAATTTAGGCTATTATATTTTAATTTTCACACATTTAGGCCAAACACGTGAGCAGCATGTGACATTTTAGCTCGAGTTAGGGTGTTTTGGGCCAGTTTGGCCTAACTGTGCGAAGATTAAAATATAATGGCCTAAATGTGCCAGCCGACGGACATAAAAAATTCCCAGTTTAGCTTGATGGTATGATTTTTCTATCCTCTCACAAATATCTTATGCAGGAAATACTCGTCATTCGCAAGATTCATCCTTGCTTACCATCTTTCAAAGCAGAGTTCACAGTCTCTGTCCCATTAACAAGGATTCGGGATATTGCTCATAGGAATGATATCCCTCATGACCTTAAGGTTATCAATTAAGTACTATATAGTCTTAATCATTTATTTTCTAGGGAAACTATTTTCAGTCATTTATGTAGTATATCAACATTTCAGCAAGAAATCAAGCATACAATACAAAACAAGCTTCATAGAAATGCTGGCCCCGAAGATTTAGTTTCCACAGAAGCAATGCTTGCAAGAATTACAAAGAGACCTGGAGAATATAATGAAGCTTTTATAGAGCAATTCAGGATATTTCATCGAGAACTTAAAGACTTTTTCAATGCTGGAAGGTAATATAGATTGAATTTTACACTTGGGTTGTAGAAGATCTTGTTAACAATCCATCAGATTTTTTTGATGCTTTGCTTTTGTATTCACATAACCGAAGTCTTGAAGAACATCTGGAATCAATTAGAGATTCACTGGATTCCAGCTCAGCAGGCCTATCAGCACTATCTCAGTTTTTAGAGTCGAAACGGGTAAATTCTGCATGAAAGCCCCATGCATATTCATGTTTTTTTTGTAAAATTTCTCAGAGATTCTGCTGATATTCTTCTACTAACTGCACATTCTAATGATTTTATATCATCATTCAGGCACTTGATAATATGGATAATAATATTTCTGAGGTTGAATGGATGAAAGTGCTGACGAAAATGATACAAGCTCTGGACAATCTTCGTCAAAAAATTGGCAAGGGTCTCGAGAGTGGGCTTCGAAATGATGCTCCTGATGCCGCAATAGCAATGCGCCAAAAGGTACAACCATCTATCGATCATTCATCTTTTTTTCTTGATAAAATTGAATATCAGAGTTTTATTGGAAGATTCTACACGGTTGCAGTGGCGTCTTTGCGAGATTGGACTTGAAGACTATTCATTTGTTCTTTTGAGCAGGTACTATACTTTTCATGCATTGAGAAGCTTCTGGAAAAATAGCATTTTATATACCTCCAGCTACTGCATTCTCCAATTATGAGAAAACAGAACATTGATATTTGTCAGTCGAAAAGTAATTAGATTAAGCAAAACAGAGTCCTATATTCATTTCACAAGTTAATTCCGATAATGACCTTTTATAGGTTTCTTAATGCACTTGAAGCTGCTGGTGGGGCCCACTGGCTTGCAAAGAATGTGGAGCAGAAAAATGCTAGTTCATGGAGTGAACCACTTGAAGCTCTAGTCGTCAGCATCCACCAGTTGGGCCTATCTGGATGGAAGCCCGAAGAATGCAGAGCTATTGGGAATGAGCTTATAGCATGGAGAGAGAGAGGTCTTCTAGAAACTGAAGGTAACTTTCTCCTCAATGACTTCATAATATTGATAATTCTGTAACTATACTTATATCTTTTAAGATACTTTATGTTTATAATTTTAAGGTAGTGAAAATGGTACAAAAATATGGGGTTTAAGGCTTAAGGCTACACTTGATAGAGCTAAGAGATTGACTGAAGAATATTCTGAGGCACTTCTTAATATATTCCCTCAAAGAGTTCAGGTGAAGAGAATTTTTGCCATCTCAAGTTAAATAATGGTTTTTATTCTTGGAGATTTGCAACTGATTTTTGGGCTTTACAGATATTAGGGAAAGCTTTTGGGGTTCCTGAAAACACAGTGCGCACGTATGCTGAAGCCGAGATTCGTGCTGGGTATAACACTCAAGTCTACTAACCAGTCATCTCTTTCACGAGAATTGAAAACTGTTTTTTTATGGTTATTTGCAAAATAAATCACGACATTTTCATATTTTTTCAATTACAACACATGTTTTTTAAATTTTCAATTCAATACACAACCTTTTAAATTGTTGCAAATCTTGCTGATGTGGCAGTGATGAAACTAAAAAAAAAAGGCTGTCATTTAATTGAAATAATAAAAAAGGTTGTGAATTTATTTGCAACTTTTACAAAAAAATAATTCTGGCTGCCACATCATCATAAGTTGCCGGAAAATGGTCATATGATATAGTTGCAAAATTTAAAAACATATGCTGCAAATTTAAAAGCAAGTGTTGTAACTGAAAAACGGGAAAAAGTCATGATTTATTTATGCAACTAATCCTTTTGTTGAACATTTGTTGGATGATTTGGAAATCATTATGGCCATCTAATTTCTTCCCCCTGGAAATACAGTGTAATTTTTCAGGTTTCAAAACTGTGCACCCTTCTTTTGAAGGCTGTTAGGAATGTTTTAGGCTCTGAGGGTTGGGATATTCTCGTTCCGGGAGATGCTGTTGGAACCCTCGTCCAGGTATTCTACCTTACAGTTTGTTTTACAGTCCCTTAACAATTTTGAACATGTTTTGCTGTTAATAACATTTCTTGCTCCATCTTATGTCAAGGTTATTCCAATATTTGATCATTTTTACACCTATGTGACTTGATATGGCTTTGATTTTCAGGTAGAGAGCATTGTTCCTGGGTCAAAAGCATCATCTATACCAGGACCGGTTATTCTAGTCGTGAGCAAGGCTGATGGAGATGAAGAGGTTCGACCTCTTTCCCCATCTCTATATGTTTTAATTATATTATAAGTATAGGTTGCAACCATTGAGATACATTTTAATTCTAAAATTCAATAAGCCGGACCGAGTTGACATAACTTTTCCCGTGGAATGTCTTGCAGGTAACGGCTGCTGGAGGTAACATTGTTGGAGTTATACTTATGCAGGAGCTGCCTCATTTGTCTCATCTTGGTGTTAGAGCTCGCCAAGCAAGTCTTCTACCATCTTTCTGTTGTTTTTCAAGCCTATAAATGCTTACTTTTCTTGATTACTCAACTGTGAAGAACATATCTGAGTTGCAGGAAAAAGTTGTGTTTGTGACTTGTGAAGATGATGAAAGAGTTTCTGATATCCAAAGGCTGTCCGGAAAACTCGTGAGGTTAATTTTCCGACTTTTATCCTTTTCTGTCGCAACAAGTTAGGATAGAGTAGGCAATTCAAGCTTATTTGGCACAACCCTACCGGCTCGATAGGACTATTTGTATGGGTGACAATCCTTGTGTTAGGAATTAATATACAAGAATTAATTCCCCACCTCTCTAAAAGTTCGGACTTTTAGGTGAGACGGAATTCTTTCACCTTGACATGTTATGGCAGCTCATCACAAACACCACACGAATTTAGTTTACATTATACTTTAAGTGATATTAGTTTTTTTGGTACTGTAAGTTACCATTATTTTAATTTTAGTCCTGTTGGCTTTCATGAACTGAAAATAGTCATGTAAGTTTCAATTTTTCGACATTTTGGTCCAGTGGCGGGCTGTAAGAGGTTAAACATCCGGTTGACTAATCAAACTCTGCCACGTGACAAATCAGACTCTGCCACGTCAGTGTCAACCAAATGTTTCACCTCCTATAGCCAGTTACTAGAACAAAAATTTTCGCAAATTGAAAGTTGAAGGACTATTTACAGTTCATGAAAGTCGACAGGACTGGAACCAAAATAGAGATAACTTACAGGACTAAAATAAATATTCTCACAACTATTAATGTTCGAGTAAAATAAAATGGATAACATTACTATAGGATGGCAACATGAAAGGGAAGCACAAATTGTCACCTCTACCTTTTTGCCTCAATTTCTGGGCCGGCCAGACCACCTGATAAATTGTTTCTGATACTCGATATGACACGTTTGTGCTTCCGTTCTTCCAACTCTTGATCTACTCTTTTCAGGTTGGAAGCATCATCTGCTGGTGTCAACTTGACTGAAACTTCAGCAGAAAACAGCAATGGCAATATTAAACTGGAGGATCAATCAACTACTGTTATATCGAAGGTCGGGATCTTGGATCAAGACAGCTCTTCTTCTGTTGCTGCAAAAACTTCAGTTATCAACCAGGTATGAATTGCTACACTACGATATAATCTCGTGTTCATTCTAATGCTTATCCATTTGTCTGGATCCCATTTCAGGATACGTCTATTGAAGGTGTTATACCAGTTGAGAAAGCTGATATACAAGACTCTGGTGCAAAAGCTACAGCATGCGGTCGCCTAGCTTCCTTAGCTGCTGCTTCTGGTAAAGGTATTTTAATTGATACAATCACTTTCTCTCATGTGGTTTGTGTGTGGGTTTTTGCAACGTGGGTCGACTTTAGTTTAGCGAACCACCTACTTCTGATTTTACTACAAAAAAAAATAAAAAATTTTTTAACCACTTTTCCAAAAGCACAATCACTACCCTCCCCGCAGTCTGCATCTTTGGATAGCATCTGCGAGGTTCTCTTGTCATAAAATGAGGGCAGTTCTTGATTCTTGATTGACAGTGAGTAGTGAAGACGGAGTTCCTGCATCGTTTAACACCCCCAAAGGAGCTGTAATACCTTTCGGTTCTATGGAGACGGCTTTGGAACGCAACGGGTCAACCGAGACGTACAGATCACTACTTCAAAGTCTAGAAACAGCTCAGCTCGATGGAGAACTCGATAAACTCTGCAACCAACTACAGGACCTCGTTTCTTCCTTGAGCCCTCCAAAAGAAACAATCGACACTTTACTGAATTTCTTTCCAGACAACGCAAGATTGATCGTCCGTTCCAGTGCTAATGTCGAGGACTTGGCTGGAATGTCAGCTGCTGGTCTATACGAATCCATTCCCAATGTCAGCCTTTCTAATCCCGTCGTCTTTGGACACGCTATTAGCCGTGTTTGGGCATCTCTGTACACTCGGAGAGCTGTCCTAAGTCGCAGAGCTGCTCGTGTGCCTCAAAACGAGGCCATGATGGCTGTTTTGGTGCAAGAAATGCTTTCCCCGGAGCTCTCTTTTGTCCTCCACACGCTTAGCCCTACGGACAAGAATCACAATTTAGTCGAGTCAGAGATTGCTCCGGGTCTCGGAGAAACTCTTGCTTCGGGGACAAGAGGCACTCCTTGGAGACTCTCGAGTGGTAAGTTCGATGGGGTGGTGCAAACTTTAGCATTTGCTAATTTCAGCGAGGAGTTAGTTGTGCGAAGTGGCAGAGCTGCTGACGGAGAAGTGACTAAGGTAGTGGTGGATTACAGCAAGAAAGCATTGGCGGTAGATGCTGTTTTCAGAGAGCAGGTTGGGCGAAGGCTTGGGTCCGTGGGGTTCTTCTTAGAGCAGAAGTTCGGGGGTCCACAGGACGTAGAAGGGTGTTTGGTCGGGGAAGATGTCTTCATTGTGCAGACACGGCCACAACCAGAGTGAGGGTGATCAAGATTCAAGACTCATCTTGTATATAGCTGTGACGATATATGGAAAAGGTAGCTCCTTTTAAGTAGAATAATGGTGATTCAAAGAGCCATTTATGTTCTTTATTTGAAACATATATATGTATCTTGTGAAATGCTATGATACTATGAAATAATAAGAATAAAGGAGCAATGCTTTGATAACAATATTTTCTGCTCATTTGCTGTGTATTCATGTTCAAGACGAATTGCATTTGCATAGCATGAATTGATGATACACCATCTGTCCACATTTGCCGATTATTTAATATTATCTGTACTAAAGTCTACTAAAGTCTTATTTTAAGTATGAGTATAATTTAGTTAAGAGAAAAAATATATTTTAATTAGGAGAAAAGATATGTGTCAGATTTGATGAAAAGTGATTAGTAAAATGAATGGAGTTGACATTTTGCCATTCCTACTTGTAATACTTCAATTTTGTTTTTTGTGTTATCTGCTTACTTCATCTAGCTAGGAAGTGTAATAAAAAAATCCAGTTTGACCACTAGCTAGTTTTGTCATTAATGGTTGCGTAAACACTTTGTATTATTGGGTGCCATGAAAATGACTTAACTACTTAAGTATAAATAGTCGTTGACAAAGACTTAATCAAGTATTTAAATATTGCGTTTACATCTCATGATTAGCATTAGCTATTATATTAAGCCCTGGATGTGTGCATGATTTGTAGCTTCAAATCTTAATTGTTTCTCAAAAACAATCAAGAAAAGATAATTAGAAGAGAATCATGGGGTTCCATTTCAGAAATGTTGCACTAATTCTTGTGATCATCATCATACTTGCCTCACCTTCATCACTTGCAGCTACTATTTCGCCAATAGAAAAATCCAACTGCAATGACCATTGTGGTGATTTAGAAATCCCATTCCCTTTCGGAACATCCAATGATTGTTGCCTAAACAATCGGTTCTTGGTCAATTGTGACCATTCCTCAGATCCCCCGAAAGCATTCTATTCGGGTAGCACTATAGAAATCACAAAGATATCTCTTGATGGCCAGTTGACAGTCTTGAGTCCTGTTGCATACGACTGTTATGGTCAAAATCTGCCCAACCGTAACAACAATAAAAACAGTTGGATATTCTTTACCGCATTTACTGTCAACAACACTGCGAATAAGTTCACTGTGGTGGGCTGCGACACTTACGCCTATGTTTATGGGGGGCGGCGTCCTGGCCGGCACTACCAGACAGGATGTTCTGCCATGTGTAGCAACAAGACTGATCTAGACAACGGGGCCTGCACTGGTTCGGGCTGCTGCCAAACGTCTTTTCCGAAGGACGTTTGGAATATTACTCTACAACTGAAGAGCTTCAGGAACTATACTGATGTAAGAGACTTCAATGATTGCGGCTTTGCTTTTGTGGTAGAGGAGGGTGCTTTTAATTTCACTCAAGATAGCATGACAAGCTTGAAAAATGTAGCAAGGCTTCCAATGGTCATTGATTGGGACATTTTAAATGGAACTAAGTCAACCGATTGTGATGAGGCAAAGATGGAGCCTTCTACTTATGCCTGCAAGAGTGTGAACTCTGAGTGCTATATGCCTGATAATGGTAATGGCTACCGCTGTTCTTGCAAACGAGGCTATCATGGAAATCCTTACCTTGATGGTGGTTGTGAAGGTATTACTATTTCTAGCTATCATATTTCATTTCTTAAATGATGGTCTTATTCTAGCTCTTCCCCTGTTTTAACAGACATAAATGAATGTCAAGATGGAAACAACAACTGTGAAGAGAATCGTTGCATCAACGAACCGCCGGGGAATTACACATGTGTTTGCCCAAAAGGGTACCACGGTGATGGGAAAAGAGACGGAAAAGGTTGTAGTCCGGGTGAATCACTTGTATTCAAAATTGCAGCAGGTTAGCCTTAAACTCATTCTCTTGTTGTAAGCACGAGATGAGGGAAAAATCATATAACTCAGAGTGTTTGGTAAAATATGCACAAAATTTCCTAGAGTTTCATTAAGTTCATGCTTCAATGTAACTTCATTAGCGTTTTTTGAATTTCCTATGAGGATTTGTGTATATTTTATCAAATAGGGAAATTTTGTGCATATTTTAAAATATGGAAGTTTTATGCTTTTCACCCATAGTTTCATGCAAAAACCAATTAATGAAAGAGAATCTAATGTGTAAATTCTGGTTGATATATGGAAAAAAAGGGGTTGCTTTAGGAGTGATTGTTGTGCTACTATCTGCATGTTGGTTTCACTTGGAATTCAACAGAAGAAAGAGTATCAAGACGAGACAACGGTTCTTTCTCCAGAATGGCGGTCACTTATTGCAACAAAAACTCATCGGAAAGCAGAGCTCATCCAATAGTGCAAGAATTTTCAGTGCATCCGAGCTAAAGAAGGCGACAAACAACTTCCACAACAATATGATCATCGGTCAAGGTGGCCATGGCACCGTATACAAAGGCGCCTTCCCAGACGAAAACAAAGTAGTTGCCATCAAGAAGTCCAAAAGAGTTGACCCCACCGAAATTGATCAGTTCATCAATGAGGTTCTTGTTTTGTCCCAAATCAACCACAGGAATGTAGTCAAGCTACTAGGTTGTTGCCTGGAAACTGAAGCGCCTCTGCTTGTCTACGAGTTCATCAGCAACGGAACTCTTTTTGAACACATACACAATAAGGCAGCATCGCTTGCTCTGTCGTGGGACATGCGCTTAAGAATAGCTATAGAAACTGCTGGCGTGCTCTCATACTTACACTCTGCGGCATCTACTCCAATCATACACAGAGATGTAAAGACGGCCAACATTCTTTTGGACCATACTTACACAGCAAAAGTGGCTGACTTTGGAGCTTCGAGATTGGTTCCTCTGGATGATTCACAATTAAATACTTTTGTGCAGGGGACCCACGGATATTTAGATCCTGAATACATGCAATCGCGGCAACTGAACGAGAAGAGCGACGTGTATAGCTTTGGAGTAGTCCTGATGGAGCTGCTAACAGGAAGGAAGGCATTGGTGAAGGAGGGGCCAGAGGAAGAGCAATATTTAGCCAATTATTTCAATAAAGTAATGAAGGGAGAGGAGTTGTTCCAAGTTATTGAAAAAAATATGATGAGAGAGAGTGATAAGGTGGCGGTAATGAAGGTAGCTGTCCTTGCCAAAAGATGTGTGAATGCTAAAGGGGTGGATAGACCTTTTATGAAGGAAGTAGCAATGGAGCTAGAGGGACTACTACGAGGAAATCGCGCGTCGAGTCAGACAGACGATGGGGATCCGTTGCTTAGTAAGGGATTCAGTGGCAGCTTCACAGATGGTGAAGGAAACAACACAAGTATAAGTACAAGTAATAGTGCTGGTTTTGATAGCCTTAAACATCATATTTTACTGCCAGTGGATGGTGGGAGATAATTGCCAAGAGTTGTACACCCTTGTTTTTCTTTCTATATTTTGCATTTTCCCATGACGGGACGGAGCCACTATGGGTATATACCAACAAATG
Source organism: Galeopsis tetrahit (assembly GCA_963675135.1). Taxonomy (NCBI): domain Eukaryota; kingdom Viridiplantae; phylum Streptophyta; class Magnoliopsida; order Lamiales; family Lamiaceae; genus Galeopsis; species Galeopsis tetrahit. The sequence continues at coordinate 12,933,665 of OY776133.1, forward strand.
AAAGATTATTAGTAGAGGAGTAGTTCATTTATTAGTTGTAACTCATTTGTTAGTTGTAACTTCTCTCTTGTAAATCTCCCTCTTATATAGAGGAGTGATGATAATTATTTTGATCATATAATTTTATCTAATTCTCTGTTTAATTATCTCAATAGGCATATTATTCAATATATTCTCATTATGAAATTTCACTAAATGCCATGCCATGCCATATATTATTATCTTTAAAAAACTAAAACAAGTGAGGGGGGGAGGGGTCCAGTTTGTCCACTAGCTAGTTTTGTAATTAATGGTTGGTGTAAACACTCTGTATTACTGGGTGGCATGAAAACGACTTAAGTATAAATATTTATTGACGAAGACTTGAATCAATATTTAAATCTCATGAATCTGAATGTCTGCATGATCCATAGCTTCAAATCTTAATTGTTTCTCAAAAACAATCAAGAAAAGATGATTAATTTCAGAAATGTTGCACTAATTCTTGTGATCATACCTTCATCACTTGCACTTGCAGCTACTATTTGGCCAATAGCAAAATCCAACTGCAATGACCATTGTGGTGATTTAGAAATCCCATTCCCTTTCGGAACATCCAAAGATTGTTCACTAAACAGTATTTTCTTGGTCAACTGCAGCCATTCCTCAGATCCCCCTAAAGCATTCTTTTCGGGTACCAATGTAGAAATCACAAACATATCTCTTGATGGCCAGTTGACAGTCTTGAATCATGTTGCATACGACTGTTATGGTCCAAATCAGACCAACAGTAACAACAATAATAACAACTGGATATCCTTTACCACATTTACTGTCAACTACACTGCCAATAAGTTCACTGCTGTGGGCTGCGACACTTATGCCTATGGTCTTGGGAGGCGGCGTTCAGACAAAGACCGGTACTACCAGACGGGGTGTATGGCCATGTGTGGTACCAAGGATGATCTAGAGGACGGGGCGTGCGCGGGTTCAGGCTGCTGCCAGACAACCATTCCCAAATTCATTCGGAGAGTTAGTCTACAACTGGGGAGCTTCAAAAATTATACTAATGTAAGTGGCTTCAGTAACTGCGGCTATGCTTTTGTAGTCGAGGCCACTGCTTTTACTTTCTCTCCCGATAACTTAACCAACTTGGCCAATGTGAAAAAGCTTCCCATGGTCGTTGATTGGGACATTGGAAATGGAACTCATTGTGATGTGGCAAACATGGATCCTTCTACTTATGCTTGCAAGAGTGTCAATTCTAGTTGCTCTAACAATGATAATGGTGATGGCTACCGCTGTTTTTGCACATCAGGTTATCAAGGAAATCCTTACCTTGTTGATGGTTGTAAAGGTATCCTTTTCATTATGATCCGTATTTTAGTTTCCGTGCTGTCAACTTTCACCAATTGAAAACAGTCTTGTAACTTTCAGTTTTGACACATTTGGGTCCAGTAACCAGTTGTGACTATTTTCAATTTGTGAAAGTTGAAATCAAAATAAGGCTACCTAATTAATGGTCTTATTTTCTTTTCTGTAATTGAAATAAATACAAGAAATCTACTTTCTTTTCACAGATATAGATGAATGCCAAGTTTCAAAAGACGTCTGCGGAGAGAAGCAATGCGAGAACACAGAAGGGAGTTTTGAATGTTTTTGCCCCAAAGGGTACCATGACGATGGGGAAAAAGAAGGAAAAGGTTGCAGACGCGGTGAATCACGTGTATTTAAAATTGTAGCAGGTTAGACTCACTGTTTTCTTTTGTTCCAAACAAGTTTATGCTATAGTTCAACTGAAAAATCTAACTAGTCATATGTGCTCCTTCTTGAAATCTTAAAAATAGGGGTTGCTTTAGGAGCCATTGTTGTGCTACTATCTGCATGTTGGGTTAACTTGGAATTCAACAGAAGAAAAAAAATCAAGATGAGACACCAATTCTTTCTTCAGAATGGTGGTCAATTGTTACAAGAAAAACTCGTCGCAATGCAGAACCAGGGCTTGTCTAATACAACAAGAATTTTCGGTGCATCCGAGCTAAATAAGGCGACGAACAACTTCCACAACAATATGATCATCGGCCAAGGCGGTCATGGCACAGTATACAAAGGCGTCTTCCCAGACGAAAACAAAGTAGTTGCCATCAAGAAGTCCAAAAGAGTTGACCCCACCGAAACTGATCAGTTCACCAATGAGGTTATAATCTTGTCCCAAATCAACCACAGGAATGTAGTCAAGCTACTAGGTTGTTGCCTGGAAACAGAAGCACCTATGCTTGTCTACGAGTTCATCAGCAACGGAACTCTTTTTGAACACATACACAATAAGGCAGCATCGCTTGCTCTGTCGTGGGACATGCGCTTAAGAATAGCTATAGAAACTGCTGGCGTGCTCTCATACTTACACTCTGCGGCATCTACTCCAATCATACACAGAGATGTAAAGACGGCCAACATTCTTTTGGACCATACTTACACAGCAAAAGTGGCTGATTTTGGTGCTTCGAGATTGGTTCCTCTGGATGATTCACAATTAAGTACTTTTGTGCAGGGGACCTTCGGATATTTAGATCCTGAATACATGCAATCGCGGCAACTGAACGAGAAGAGCGACGTCTACAGCTTTGGGGTAGTCCTGATGGAGCTGCTAACAGGAAGGAAGGCATTGGTGAAGGAGGGGCCAGAGGAAGAGCAATGTTTAGCCAATTATTTCGTTAAAGTAATGAAGGAAGAGGAGTTGTTCCAAGTTGTTGAAAAAAATATGATGAGAGAGAGTGATAAGGAGGTGGTAATGAAAGTAGGTGTCCTTGCCAAAAGATGTGTGAATGTTAGAGGGGTGGATAGACCTTTTATGAAGGAAGTAGCAATGGAGTTAGAGGGACTACTACGAGGAAATCGAGAGTGGAGTTTGTTGCTTAGTAAGGGATTCAGTGGCAGCTTCACAGATGGTGAAGGCAACAACACAAGTATAAGTACAAGTACTAGTGCTGGTTTTGATAGCCTTAAACACCATATTTTATTGCCAGCGGATGGTGGGAGATAATTGCCAAGAGTTATACACCCTTGTTTTTCTTTCTATATTTTGAATTTTCCATTGTAGGGAATAAATAAACAATATTGCCATTATTTCTTCTATATATTTCTTTCGTCTTATACAATTTCTTTACTGAAATATTACAAGATAACTTGCACATTTCTAATATGCAAATAATTCACAAACAATTAAGACCAAGGTAAGGTAATCAAGAAAAGAAAACTTGTATAATCCACATATTATATGAGCAGATAATGAATAATATATGGAAACAGAGATACATGTGTCAATTATCTGCCAACACCCGTTGACATCAAACTATGACTAAGGCTATCAAAGCCAGCACTTGAGCAATTGCTCTCACCATTGAAATTCTTGCGATCGTTATAACCCATACAATATTGTGTCTGTAAAACTGTGTGTTTTTCTCCAACTAGTAGTCCCTCTAGCTCCATTGCAACTTCTTTCATGTAAGGCCTTTCATCCCCTTTAAGTTTCAAACAATTTTCTGCAATCGCCGCAACTTTCTTTACTTGCACTTCAGTCTCCTCTCTCAAAACATTATCTTCAACAACTTGGAACAATCTATTTTGTTTCATCGTGGCAAGAAAAAAGTTGGCTAAACTTCTCTCATCCTCTGGCCTATCATTGCTCACTGCCTTCCTCCCTGTTAACAACTCCACTAGGACTACTCCAAAGCTGTAGACGTCGCTTTTCTCAGTTAGTTGGCTCGTTCGCATGTATTCAGGATCTAAGTATCCGAAAGTCCCCTGCACTATAGTAGTTTCTTGTGTTTGATCCAAAGGAAACAGCCTTGAAGCTCCAAAATCCGACACTTTTGCAGTGAAATTATGGTCTAATAGGATATTCGACGATTTCACATCTCTGTGTATGATTGGAGTAGAAGCTGCAGAGTGTAAATATGAGAGGACGCCAGCAGTTTCTGCAGCTATCCTTAGCCGCATGTTCCATGACAAAGAACGCGCCTTTGTTACACTGTGCACGTGTTCAGAAAGGGTGCCGTTGTTGATGAACTCATAGACTAATAGAGGGGATTGTGTTTCCAAACAACAACCTAGGAGCTTGACAACATTCCTATGGTTGATTTGGGACAAAACAATCACTTCATTGATGAATTGGTCAATTTGCCTTGGATAAACTTGTATAGACTTCTTGATAGCAACAATTTCATTATCTGGTAAGGTACCTTTGTATACAGTGCCATAGCCTCCTTGACCAACAATCATAGTGTGGTGGAAGTTGTTAGTGGCCTTTTTCAGCTCAGATTCAGAGAAGATTCTTGCTGTAACCGATGAATTGTCTCTTCTAATGAGTCTCTCCTCCAACAAAAGGCCTCCATTCTGCAGAAAGAACTCACGTCTCATCTTGATCAGCTTTCTTCTCTTGATTTCCATGGGTAGCCAACAACTAGCTACTAGTAAAGCAATGATTCCTAAAGCAATCCCTGTATTCAAATTTCAAGAAGCAGCAAAAACAATACAAATATATTTATAATTAATGTTTGTTTGGGACAAGGAAAGGGCGAATCTTTGAACCTGCTACAAGTTTGAATGCAAGTGATTCACCACGTATGCAACCTCGACCGTCTCTTCTTCCATCTCCATGGTACCCTTTTGGACAAACACAGTTAAAACCACCTGCTTTGTTAACACACTGCTTTTCACAGTTGTTGAGACTTGGATCTTGGCATTCATCAATATCTGTAATAAAAATTAACACATATATCATGCTGCCTATTACAAAATCTGTAAAGTTGGGATGGATAAACCAGTTTAGACTAGTATAATTTGCTCAAAAATTACACGACTTTTCAAGAATTATTCACTCCAACCCTCCATCGATATTTAATCAATCGAACACACTTTGAATATCTCTAATTTTTCATATATAAACCAAATAAGTCCTACTTGAAAATTTAAATCAGTACATGCATAAAATAGTATGTCTATTGTGAATTTTGATACATACCTTTGCAACCATCAAGTAGATAAGGATTTCCTCGATATCCTTGTTGGCAAGAACAGCGATACCCATAACCATTACTAGGCTCGTAACACCTGGAATTCACACTCGTACACACATACTTGGAAGATGATTCCAGCTTCCGCGCCTCCTCACACGTTACATTCCCGATGCCCCAATCAACCACCATGGGAAGCTCTTGTACCAACTTCAAACTGGTAAAATTTTCAGGAGAAAACGTAAAAACACTTTCCTCTGCTATAAAAGCATAGCCGCAATCATTGAACTCCCACACTCTACTGTAACTTCCGTGGTTAGTCAGCTCTATCCTCTGTTCCGAAACTCGTTCAGGAATAGGTATCTCGCAGCATCCCGATCCTTTGCAGGACCCTTGCCGCAGTTCCTCCTTTGTGTTGCACATGGCACAGCATCCCATCTGGTGCTGCTCTACGCGACGATCCCAAGTCACAAATCCGTAAGTATCGCAGCCGATGATAGTGATCTTGTTGGCAGTGTTGTTTACGGTAAACGGGAAAATGTTGATGTGTAAAATTGAATTATTATTATAAGGAGTGGTCGAGCCATTTGGATGATGGCAGTCACGTGCTATGGAGTTGAAGATCCTCAGCTGGCCATCGAGTGATATGTGTTTGATGATGTTTTCGGACCACCCGGGCCGTGTCAATACGGCTCGGTTACTGCAGACGACGACGAACTCTTGACTTAAGGCACAATTCGGGGTTGTTCCGAATGGGAATGGGATTCTTACATTCCCACATCGATCGGTGCAGTTGGCCTTTGCTATTGACACGGCTGCAACTGATGATGATGAGGCAGCAACGACTATAACAAGAATTGCAAATAAACACATTATTATTATACTCCAACAACGAATGTTTTCTCTTTCTTCTTAAGTTTGTGTGTTTACAACATTCGAAATTGATAGTAAGAGTATTATTTAAGGTGTAAAAAGTCTCAATTATCAGTCAACTTGCTTAATTTCTACGAAACAGACGGATGTCCTTAGTTTCGCAGAAAAACTGATTGCTTATTTGACAAAAATTGATGTGATTACTGTACAATTGTTGTGTAAAGTGTGTCATTATTCACAACAACACGCGCGGTTCACATGGGACTTACTCTACTCCACAGACGGACAGACCCACACAAGGGCTGAGGCTCACAGTCCACCCCATTTTCTATCTTCAAATTCATTTATTCATATAATTTTTTTTTTAATAAATATTTATTAGTTTAGGATATAATGAGATATTATGAGGTTCATACTCCTCCGTCCCAAGTTAAATTGTGCATTTGCAAAAAATAGATGTCTCGATTTAGATTGTGCATTTTCTTATTTGACAATAAAAATAAGACTTTCACATGTCATTACTTTACTCGCAATATTTTATTACATCATATGTCATTACTTTACTCATATGTCATTACTTTAGTCACAATATTTTATTACTCAAAAGACTTTCATATCCTCTACTTTATCCATTTAATACTACTCGTAATAAACAATTTTCACATTAAATTAACAGTAAAGTGTTAAGAATTTGAATAAATAAGTGATAATTGAAGGAAAGAGATAAACCAGTGAAATAATATTATTTAAAAAAAAAATGAAATAAGAGTATTTAAAAAAAATAGAGCCCTACAAAATTAATCATGTGACCCTTTTAGAGATGAAGAGTGACTTGCCACCAAATCATATTCAATCTTGATAAATTATTTGTAAAATATATGTAATTTAACACTTTATAGAAATTAAAAGGGAAAATATCAATTTTGGTCACCCAGTTTTACCTCTTTTCATATTTGGTCATCCACATTTAGTCACTATCAAAATTGGTCACCCAGTTATTATATTATATCAAAATTGATTACTCTGTTAGTCAATCTGTCATTGACTAACGGAGAAAGAGTTTTGAGCCGTGAAATTTCTCAAAACCAGTTAAAAAATTATCATGCATCTTCTAGAACTAATGAAACAAACGCAAAAGTAAGAATGAAACATGTGCAAAAATTACCAATATTTACATTATATTTATAACAGGTCAGAAGGAGTTCTAATGCATCTTCTACAACGTAATCCATCATACTTTTTATTTTGTAGATAATGAGAATTCTTTCTCATGCAATTGTTGGGTAGTCAGAAAATTACAGTAAGTTTTTAATAATTATTTAACTCAATTATGAATTTATTTTTGTTGGTTTACCTTTTATTTTACAGAAAATGAGAAACTCAAGAGATAGAATGCAATTTTGTACTCTGTTTTTTTTTTTTTTAACAATTGTACTCTGTTTTCCAATTCTTGGTTTCATATTCAATTTATATAATAATTGGAGATATAAACTTATTTCAATTCATCATAATTTGTGGTGAAGATTAATTGTAAATAATTTTCTAAAATTATTCATTCAAGAAAATTTCATAAATTTATTTTTCATTCTAAATATTTTTCTATTATTAAGATCATTATTGCAGATTTCTTGAAATGTTAATCAAACAATTGGACATTTGAAATTAATTGAAATAAATTTCTATCTCCTGAGTTTCTCATTTTCTAATTATCTATAAAATAAAAATAAAAAGTAAACCAACGAATCACGTTCTACAAGATGCATCAGAATTCCTTCTGATCTATTATATCATGTTCTACGCATCAGAATTCTGACCTATTATAAATATAATTTAAATATTGGTAATTTTTGTCCATGTTTCATTCTTGTTCTGCGTTTGTTTCATTAGTTTCTGGAAGATCCATGAAATTTTTTAACCTTTGAGAAATTTCACGGCTCAAAACTCTTTCTCCGTTAGTCAATGACAGATTGACTAACAGAGTAATCAATTTTGATAGAATATAATAAGTGGATGACCAATTTTGATAGTAACTTAATGTGGGTGACCAAATATGAAAAGAGGTAAAACTGAGTGACCAAAATTGATATTTTCCCAAATTAAAATTTCAATTAAATAATAAATCCTAGATTACATCTTCAATCCAAACCTAAGAATAAAATTATCTGTAAATTTCACCGACATATTAACCACCGTACTTCAGTGTAAAAATGTGAGACTGCTAATTTCTTTATAAAGAAAAGAGGTGGGTTTATTCATAGGGTGAGTTTTGATTGAATAAAAGAATGAATATATATTGACTTAAGGTAGTTTATACAATTTTTTTAAGAATAAAATTGTACCACTAAAAATTAACTAGATCATTTTATAAGAAACGCGGTGCAAATATCTGTTTTAATAGTACTATGGTATCTTTCCCTCTCAAATTATGTCCCGCACCTGACCCTACACGTTTTTTTTTTTTTTTTTTACGGGGAAAATTAATATCATTACGAGGATGAAAGAGGCTCACGCCTTATATCGTCAATAACAAAGGAAATTCAATTTATCGATACATTCTCAACCCAAATTTCCTCCCAACCAACTTCATCGCCCATATGAGCCAAGTGGTGGGAGACTTTGTTGGCTTCCCGCCGAGCAAAGATAAAGGAGAGGCAGTTTACTTCACGGGATATCCTCAAGATGTCTTCTGCTACCATCATCACAAGGTGATCCGTCTCCATCTCTGCATTTAATACTCGAACAAGTGTTTCTGAGTCCGATTCAACAATCATGTCGCGAAATCCACCTTCAAGAGAGCGGAGAAGGGCAAATCGCAACGCAAGGGCCTCGATGAGTGTGCTGTTACCCCCAGCAGCAGTCCTCCGGCTTCCAGCAATGAGGACCTCTCCCGCGTCATTCCGGACGACGAAACCAAAGCCACTTGTTCCATCCCGAAAAGATGCCGCATCCGAATTAAGTTTTACTTTTCCCGAGGGCGGGCAAGTCCACTTTGTGGGAGTAGGGCATACAGATTTGATTGTCACAGGTCGCTGGTTAGCTCTAATAATCTCGTGAATGAGAGAGGTGGCATGGAGAGCTTATTTTTGTGGGTTTGGACTTTGATTCTCGTATCTGGACTTGTTTCGGCTGACCCAAATATTGGATGAAATAGCTGCAAACAGCGCAATCCCTTCAGGGGGCAGCCTCTCCATCATATCCCAAAATACATGTTTGAAGGATTTATGGCTAATGTTCTGGAAATCAAGGTGGATAGGGGATGCACCCCAAGTGAGTATGGCATTTTTACAGTGGAGGAGAATATGTGCTGTTGTTTCCAAAGACTCACCACAGAGGGTACATTCACGATCGACATCCAATCCACGTTTGGTAAGATTTTCCATAGATGGAAGGGCGTTTGTGCAAGCTCGCCATATAAAATGGCGTGTACTAGGTGGAATCTGAAGGCTCCAAAGTTTTTCCCAGAAAGATGAGCGATTGCTGCCAGATGCTACGTCACGGCCCTTTGACGAAAAGAGAGACACGGCGAGATGATATGCCGACTTCACCGTATACACTCCTTTCCTTGTTTCCCCCTAAACTCTTAAATCTGGAATGTTCTTGGTGCTCAAGGGCATGGAGATAATGGCTTTTTTGTCATCCTCTGTGAAAGATTGGGCAAGACGTTCCTCGTTCCATCTACCCGATTCCTCATCAAGGAAGTATTCCACCTTAGAGTTTTCAAGCGGACCATGGGCCCTAGGTTGAGGTCGGGAAAAGCTGTCTCTCCAGATCCATCTATCCAGGCGTCTATCAATTATCTTCCCATCTCCCACACGCCATGCACTCCCAGCAAGAACGAGATCTCTTGATTGCAAAATACTTCGCCACATGTAGCTCGGTTGGTAACCTAGACCAGCAGATTCAATTTTGCCCCTTGGAAAATACTTGGCTCTAAGGATACGGGCTGCCAGACCTTCGGGGTACTGCAATAGTCTCCAGAATTGCTTACCGATCATAGCCAGATTAAAATAGAAGAGCTCTCTAAAGCCCAGGCCGCCATCTCGTTTAGATCGAGTGATTTTATCCCAACTCACCCAATGAATTTTCTTCTCATCCCCCGTAACACCCCAATAGAATTTTGCTATTGCCCGTTCGATCTCTTCACAAAGCGAACGAGGGAAGAGGAAGCAGCCCATCACAAAGGTGGGGATTGCTTGGGCCACCGATTTTAAAAGGATTTCTCTCCCGGCTCTCGAGAGGGACTTTTCTTTCCATCCCTTGAGGCGACTGAGGACCCGCTCCACAACGATGCGAAAAATCTGTGTTTTTGACCTGCCAATAAGGGTAGGAAGACCCATATATTTAGAGTACCTTTCGACAGTTCTAGCACCCAACATTCTGCCCAATTCAGCTTTTCTCTCCAGCGGTACATTTATGCTTGTGGAGAGCTCTGATTTTTCCAAGTTAACACATTGTCCCGAGGCCGTTTCATAGGCCGTAATAATTCCCCTGATCGTATCAGCCTCCCCCTGAGAGTCCCAGAAGAAGAGAATGCTATCGTCCGCGAAGAAGAGGTGGGAGATAGGGGGGCGTGGCGAGACACTCTGAAGCCCGTGATATCTCCCCGCTGTTCAGCCTGGTGGATAAGGGATGAGAAGCCCTCTGCACATATGAGAAACAAATAAGGGGACAGGGGGTCTCCTTGACGGAGACCCCTAGTGGAGGTAAAGGGGTCGAACGGCTGTCCGTTAATCAACAGGGAGTAAGATACAGATGTCACACAGCGAAGAACAAGATCAGTCCATTATTTTTCAAAACCCAGTTTTTGGCACATCGCCCTTAGAAAGCCCCATTCAACCCTATCATAGGCTTTACTCATGTCAAGTTTTAGTGCCACTGATCCTCTTTTACCGCGCCTTTTCTTTTTCATTGAGTGAAAGATTTCAAAAGCAATCATTGCATTATCCGTTATGAGTCTATTGGGGATGAAAACACTTTGGTGGGGAGATATGATCCTATCGATTATGAGTTTCAGCCTATTTGCAATTGTTTTTGTAAGCACACGAAAGATCACATTACAAAGGCTTATGGGACGGAAGTCTTTCTTGGATTCAGGAGATTTGATTTTTGGTATGAGTACAATGAAGGTGTGGTTTAGAGGGGTGGGGTCGTGGCTGTTATTTAGGATTCCAAGGCAAGTACGCATGAAAGAAACTTCAATAATAGGCCAAAAAGCTTGAAAAAAGAGAGGGGGCATACCGTCGGGTCCCGGGGACTTTGTTGGATGCATTTGCTTCAAGGTCTTTTTGATCTCCTCCGATGTGTATGGTCGAGTCAGGGTCTGGTTCATCTCGCGTGTGACCTTAGGCTCCACCGCCGAAGTGACTCGATCAAAATCACACTGGCCAACCGAGGAGAAGAGCTGCAGAAAGTACTCCCTGAGTTTTTTGACTATCTCCTTTTCCTTCTTGATCCACCCACCAAGACCATCAGAAATTTTGGTAATTGTATTTATGTCCCTTCTTTGAGCAGCCTTTTTGTGGAAAAAGCTTGTGTTTCGATCACCGTCTTTGATCCAGAGCGCTCTTGATCTTTGGTGCCACCAAATCTCGTTGAGTTTTAGAAGCTTATCAATCAGTGCCTCTACCTCTTTGATACGTGCGATCAAAACTTCTGATTGAGGGAGTTTTTGGAGCTCCTCCAGCTCTTTGCTAGCCTTTTTTATTTTTTTTCCACATTTCCAAAAGTTTTGTCACCCCAGGAGCTGAGTTGGTCGCTGCATCTCTTAATTTTCTCCTCAAATTTTCCATCAGCCCATGACGAACCCCAGGCCTTCTCAATAACCCTTCCACAATCCTCACTTTCCATCCATATCTTCTCAAACCTGAACACCTTTACCCTTTTTTTCTCTATATTATCATCCTCCCCCGATTCTTTGCGGCCTCGAACTATTATAGGGGAGTGATCAGAGCCGACCCGAGGGTGGACATGAACTGAAGTTGCTGGAAAGATCAACCTCCAAGGGGGGTTTGCAAGGGCTCTATCCAAGCGTACTTGGATATTGTCACTCCCGGCTCTGCCATTAGACCAAGTAAAAGGATTCCCATTGAACCCAAGGTCTTGAAGATCCAACCTGATTAATGTATTTCGAAAACATTCCATACTCAGGGGGTGTCTGGTATTACCCCCACATTTCTCTCGAGACTAAAGAATTTCATTAAAATCACCCAAACATAGCCACTGAGTGTTATTTGGTTTGATACATTCCATGAGACTCCATGTGTTGTTACGATGTTGCTGTTTCGGTCATCCGTACACACCCGTTAAGTGCCAAGCTACGTACTCTTCGGTTGCATCCACCTCGAAAGCTAGGTGATTCAAGGAGAAGGATGAAAGAGAGAGTACAAACTTTTTCCTCCATAGCATACACAAGCCGCCTCGCCTAGAGCTTCCCTCCCCTTCACAGTCAACGGGAAAGCACCCGTCAAAGTGGAGCGATTGGAAATTGAGCCTTTTCATTTGGATACTTTTCAGCTTTGTTTCCATGAGAAAAACAATATCCGAATTTTCCTCATGTATGAGCTTTCTCAAAGCTCGAACTGCCGCCCGGTTCCCAAGCCCGCGACAATTCCAGCTTAAGGTGATCATTGTGATCGGCGGGGCTGCGATGCAGCCTCCACCGTTGACTCAAAGTGTGGTTTTGAGGTTCCTTTCTCCTCCCGTTTGATTTTCTTCTCTTCGACATCCATGTCCATTTCTTCATCTTTTCGGCGTTTCCTTGCTAGTTGAGATGTTTCCTTTTTGTCTTCGGTAGGTGCAGTTGTTGGCTTTCTCAGGATGTTAGGTATACGGGGTTTTGTGGTTTGTGGTAAGTTCAGTTTCGGTGAGATGTTTGGTGTCATTGTAGCTGGTGGTGTGTATCGTTTGGTTATGTGGGTGGAGGTGGCATGTGTGGAATGTGTGGGGTGGGTGATGGGTTTGGTGACCTGAGGGTCAAAATTTGGTGTTTTGGTCTGCATGGGATCTTGGCTACTGTCGATTGCATGAGATTTTGGGTTTTCGGGGTGGGTAGGTGGTGTGGGGTCTAGCTGGATAATTAATGGGTGTGGTTGTTTGGAAAAGGTTTTAATGGTGGGGGGGGGGGGGTAGTGGGGTTGTTGGGGTGGATTTAAGAGAGAGTGGGTGGAGGTGTTTGTTTCTGTTTGTTTACAAAGGTTGAGAATTTCATTCATAGGCATCAGAGTGGGAATTTTGGGAGGTGTTTGTGCCCCCTGTAGAGATAGTTGGGGCCCTGTGTCTTCCACATGGGAGGATGTAGATTTCCCACTAACTTTTGTCGTCCCCCCATCTCCTTGTGGCTTCCAGCTTTTCAATGTGTGTGAGTCCTTTCTGTTGTCTTTCTCTTTGACACTTACCTTTTCTAGTCCTTCTCTTACATCTTCAAGCCCTTTGATATGAGTTCTTACATCACCCCCCTCTGTTTCTCCTCTTTCCTTACTCTCCTCATTCTCAGTTTCCCATTGTTTTTTGAACTCTTCATACAATCGTCTTCTCAAGGTGGTTTCACTTGTTTGTTTACAAGGTTCAACACTCCCATGTGTTGTTACAACAGCTGTCTTCCAAGGGGAAGCTCGTAGCCATTCACCAAAAGGGAGGTTTTTATCAGGTATGCTATCAATCTCTTCAGTAGATTCAACAATGTCACACTCCCTCTTCATATGGCCAACCATTCCACAGATGTAACAAAAAGAGGGGAGTCTTTCGTATGTGAAAGGTATCCAGAGATCTGCTGAGTTTATCTCCAGGTTTGTCCCACTCTTGAGAGGTTTCCTCAAGTCAATTTGAACTCTCACTCTGACGCTCTTCGGTATCCCCTCAAAGGAGGAGGGGTCAATTTCCATTACTGTTCCACAGCAGCTCGCAATTTTTTCCACTATGCCAGGAGTTCTTGCACCCAAGGGCAAGTCGTGCAACCTTACCCAGAACTTTGAGTATTCCAGCTCAATATGCGTGGGTTGTTCACCCAATTTCAGCTGTCGGAGAGCAAGTAGGTTCTTCTCAAAATGCCAAGGTTCCTTTGCTAGGATGTCGTTCATGTCCATCTCGGAGTTAAAATTAAACGAGAAGAGATTTTTTCCCACCTCTCTTGCGGTAAATCCCTTAGCTGGTTTCATAGCTTTCCTCATAGTTTCAAGAAAACCAAAAGCATTGAAGGGTTTTGGAGTGAGAACTTTCCCAATAAGGCAGAAAGTAGGCTTGCAATCCACCCTGAGCTCATCTTCAGAAATACGAATCGTTTCCCCTTGTTCGCCTCGTGGAGGCCTTGACCCGGAAGCCATGGATCTGAACGACAAACACCTGTAGCAGGTGGAGACGAAGGTCACGCGGCCCACGAAACAGTCCCTGAAAACAGAGCAAAACACAAACAGAGAAAGAACAAAGTTAGCGAAAAAGCGAAAAACAGCCCAACTCAGACCTGAGACTCGAGGATTTGGGGATGACGGCGAGGATTTGACGGTGTTTGGTATGGGTTACAGGTTGTGAGCAGTGGAGAAAGTGGGTAGGTGAGATGTATCCAAAGACCCAAAGTCAAAGATGGGACAGTGCCGGCTCAGGGGGAGCGACCAAAACCCTAAGCACGAGGGAAATTTTTGACCCTACACGTTCTTCATTATACCTATTATGCAGCTGTCCCTATACGTTCTTCACTATACCTATTATGCACCTGATCCTACACGTTCTTTAATATACCTATTATGTACTGAAGTATTCGATTCGTGAAAGTATTCGAACATTCGTATTTGTAATTGTTTATGTTTTTAATAATAAATTTGATTCGAAATTTAATACTATTCAATTCAAATTTTTTGATACACATATTGTTAGACTAAGTAAAATGTATTAACTAATAGTTAGTTAATTACTTAAGAAATTGTTAATAGAAGTTAGTTAGTTACATTGTCTATAAAAAAATACTCAATATACTATGTACTCTCTTAATTGAAAGATTAATTTCATTATCATATATATTCTAAACATTATTTTTCAAGTATTCGACTTGTAATTATTGGATTCAAAATTTTATGGAGAAAATATTTAAAATAATAATTTAAATAATATTATAGAACATGAGAGAAATATACATTTAAAAATAAATATAATCAAATACTTACTAATATTCTAATCCAATATTATAATTTTGTATTTATATTTATATTTGTTTATTAATAAAAAAAAAATTGTATACGAATTTGAATAATAAAATTTTGAATATTATAAAATTGTTTGATTTGTTAGTTCTTTTTTGTTTACAATCTTCTGTTATCCATATTGCATTGTGTCTAGTTGCAATTTTGAGAGTCGACTTTCTAAATCGAGTCAACGACAACAAACAAAGGTGTTGATTGGGAAGCAGCCAATTTTATTTTCGTTTTAAAATTTTCTTGAATAATGTCCAGGTCTTTGAGTTTGAAAATTGCCTACCTCGTATGGAAAAAACCTCCACATCAGCTTGACCTGTATTAGCCGATTACAAAGTGTTTTCGCAAAAAAAAAAAAAAAAAAAAAAAAGAAACAGGGTATAAACGTATAATTGAAAATTTGCAGGGCATATTTGTCAAACATGAAAAAGACATTTTTTTTAAAAAATTTCCATAAATAAATAAGATAAGGTGACAACTATTGATTGCTTAATTTAAAGGAAAACACATCTCAAACTTAAAAAACTAAAGGGTTCTCAAGAGTTTTCTAACCAGTTATAACTTAAATAAAATAAAATCTAGTGAAGCTGCTGGAGCTCAAACTTAGATTTGTACATCCCTCATTATCAGCAGGGGCCTGGGCACCTTAATGGTCTTTCCAAACAATTTCAGCTGAACAACACTGTTGTCATTGGATGGGACCAGACTGAGCTCATTCACCGTGGATGAACTGCTTGTACAAATATGAGCTCCATTGTTTGAGCTTGATTCTCCGTCCGTTGGAACAAGGGCGGCCTTCAACCTTTTACGAGGATGGTAATGAGGATCATTTGGCGGAGTTTGTGTGACACGCTCAACTTGCCAAGGATTCACTATCTTCATATGCACACTTTCGGAATCATCCCAACTTATCTGCACATGTTAATTAATGATGTCATTTAATACACATAAATCGGATGAAAAAAATGGGTATGCATTTTAAATTTTTTCACTCAGTGTATTTTCAATTTTTTGCTAACTACTTTTTAAATTTTTTAACTTTTTCTAATAATTAAATTGGGTATCTATATATAAAGCAAGGTACCCACGCTCTAAACGGGAATAGTCTGCCAACCAATCAGAAAAAACTTAGAAATCGAACCAAAATAAAGTTCAATTGCATATTGATCATCATGAAAAATTATATTAATATACCATGCGCACAATCAGAAAATTAAAAATCAACATGAAAATGAATAAGCAGTACATACTCGATTTTCATGTTCTAACTATATGAATATAAGGTGGTATATATACCTGAAGCACACGCCACGGGGAACCGCACCACATGCCGTTAGTAGGCATCGAAACAGCGACGACGACGCCCTGAATCCATATCAGGCGCGAGGAATCATCTGTCTCAACGGCCATCCTCACCCTCATCCCGGGGCTCCATCTCCTCTGTATGGCCTCCTTCACCTTCTCGGCCTTCACCACAAACTCCGGCACCCTACCTCCGGGAAAGTACACCACCTCAAACGGCTCTCCCCTCGCCGCCGTTGCAATCGCCGCCAATGCCCGGCTACGCTCATAAGGCCCGTCCCCGCGGTCTCCGGAGAACTTTGTTGCTCTCCTTATCCCGATGTAACAGCTCACCCGTCAATTTCTTCTTGATCAAAACAACAGAGTCGCCGGCGACGAGGCACTTGGCGACCACAAAGTCACCCCACCCCGCCGTCAACACGTGGCGGCGGGGCGTGCCCCTGTAAACATGCCGGAACTTCCATTCATTGTTATGAACATCTTTCATAACAATGGTCTGGACCGGAGTTTCAGGGGTGTAGTCTAACGGTGGTAAAATAATATCCGCACAATAACGAGGGATTGAAAATCCTCCAACATTGGTATCCGAGCGAGTCAGGATTTTCACGAACGAAACGACGTCTTCGTTGTCGTCCTCGTCCTCTTCATTGTCGTTGTTATCGTCATCGTCACTCGGTGGTTGACCGAGTGGGCGAAGAGGCTGGAGAATCATTCTGACGTAGGGTTGATCGGAGGAATATTTGGCGAGGAAATCAATGGAGAGGACTTGGCAAGGAATCAATGGACGAAGGAGGATAAAATTGTAGGTAATGGGGTTGTCGGAGTAGGGGGTGGGCGACGACTGTTCGAGGTGGCCTTGAGGGAAGTAGTAGACGTAGGTGTCGACGGGAGGGATCTCGATGGATGCACCAACGGTAGTACGCCATACATTGTCGTCTACCTTAGAGGTGACGGTTAAGTCGATGTTAGACATTCGGCGGGATAACGAGATTTAAAAGCAAAAGGTAGCTGAGTGTGTTTGAAGGAGTGAGTGAAAGAGTGAGTGTTAAAATGGCTAGAAAATGGAGTAGTATTTATAGTGTTGTAATATTGTCACGGGTCTTGTTAAATAAAATAAAATAAAAAAATGTCACAGGCTTTTTTTGTTGGTGTATTCGCTATATTGGGATTTATGGCATTCACTAAAAATGTTATCTCACGCGCCTCGATCTTTTTTCTTTTAAATTTACACCTTATGAATTACTTAGGCAAATAAATTTGGGCAAAAAAAATAATGCAATCCTAATATCAGGATAAGGAAAATATTATTATTCATTGTTTTATAAAACTAAAATTATACTTAGAGAGGGTTATCGTTTTAATTGTTTTTTAAAAAGAAAAATTTATTCAACACGTGTTAATTCTTATCTATTTTCAAATTTTTGGGAATGTAAACGGTCACAAATTTACGGAGATGTCTTCAACCGCTCATCACGTGCTGCGTTGACGTACATTTAATAGTCTACGACGACTTTAGATCATGTGTTAACCATGAATTTACGGAGATGTCTTCAATCGCTCATCATCGCGCGTTGCGTTGCATTGACTTACATTTAATAGTCTACGACGACTTTAGATCGTGTGAATAAATTATAAATTCCGAAACTTTTTGAGTAATTACAAGAATCTAATAAACACGCGTTATAATATATGTTTGGGACTACACATCTTGTAAATCTTAGGGTCGTTTCGAAAGTTTTAGAACTATTATGAAAATATTGCACATTAAGAAATGGTAATCATGTAATGTTCAATTTAAAAAAAAAAAAAATCACATAATGTATTTTATGAGGCGAAAAAGAAATTAAATAATAAAAAAGTAGTATTATTTTGAAAATGAAAAATAAAGAGTGCGTGTGGTTCACTGCCTTGTTGTGAATATATTCAAGAAATGAAACAAAATAAAAAACGAGAAGCAACCAACCCCCTGAGGCGAAATGAGTCAAAAATGAGCAAGTGGCCCCCACCATCCGAACACACAAAATGTGTGGTGTCACGTTTCTTTTCATTTTTCACTTTCCATATCAGTAATATTATTATCTCACCCACGAATACACCTTCACGTGGAACTATATTTATCTACTTTATTAGTATTACCCACGTTGAGAGTTCCACTTTAACTATTATTACACTCGTGTGGGCTGTCAAAAAGTTACTCCATCTCATAGAAATGGAAAATTTTATTTTACGAAAAAAATTGGATGAGATCGTTGGGATGAGACTATTATTAATTTTTAATAAAAAATTATCACTTTGTTATATAAAGTATGTTACTTTTTTTTTTAATCTTAAAATTATATTTTCTAAGTTTTCTATTTTTGTTATTTTAATTCATCTGTCTATAAGTTTTTCATATTTTTTTTTGACAAATATCCTACTCTCTACATTTTTTAATAAATGATGTTTTACCATTTTTCCTTGTACACTATTAAATGATGTTTTATAATTTTTTACATTGTCTATTCCAATTATGTCCTCTTTTTAACTTAAAAAAATCTCATAATTTCTAATTTACTTTAGGAATTAATGTGATTAGAAACTTCCTTTATTATGGAAGGGTATACTTGTCAATACACACTATTTCTTAATTCCAACAAATTTCACGAAAATATCATTTATTAAAAAACGGAGGGAGTAATTTTTTATTCTTAAACTTTATTTTATATCTTACTTTTTTTTTCTATCCTCCTCTCTCTCAATCACATCAATTGTACTATATGTATAATTTAATCACTTTTCTTAATTTATGTGTCTAAAAGTAATGAAAAACTTATAGACGGGTGGAAGAGTACATTTTACATTTTTTTTTAAAGGAAAGTGATATTGTATCATTTTTTCTGAAAAGTTGCTTAATACTTATCCATCTAACGATTATTTGCACACTTGTCTTATTCGTTTATTTCACAATTATTTGCACACTTCAAAAAAAAAAAAATCTTCATAAATTTCAGTGTTACAATATTTACATATTTGCAATTGTGTTATTATTTTCATACTCATTCTAATTATTTTATTTATAAAAATTTACAAAAGTATCATTTAATACTTTACTCATTATACATTTTTCTTCAATTATTTGTGTGTTATAAATTTAGTGTAAACAATTGTAGATAAGATGGAGTATATAATTAACAAAAAATGTAAAAGAAATTGAAAAAAAAAAATTGAAAGCCTGAATGGTTTAATAGGCACAGTCCATGCCCGTTAAAATTGGATTTTGCTACGAGCTCTCATTTTATTTCTAATTCAATCAAAAGTGCACGGAATTTCCGTGCTATCTTTGACTGACTTTCCCCCTTTTAAGTACTTTCTCCGTCCAATTTTATTATGCCCACTTCTCCGAGTACGAGTTTTAATATTGAATATTGATTAGTTTATTCATAAAGTAGATAAGTTGAGGGTATGAATTCAAGGATGAAAATATCGGTATCGGTGAAAATATCGAGACCTTAAATTTATGGAAATATCGATGGATATATCGATATCGAATATCGATATCCATATCGGTATCGATATCGGTAAATTTTAAAAATTGTAAAAATTTAATAACAAACCTTTAGTACATAAAATCAACAAAATAATTTGAATACATTTTATATCAGTGATAAATTTATCGATGTTTTTCAAAATTTATCGACATTTTCTCGATATTTTCCGATATTTTTTCGATATTTTACCGATATTAGGCTCGATATTGTTATTGTCTACCGATATTTATCGATATTTTTAATTTTTTTACAAATATCGTGGAAATATCGATTCTTCCCAATATCGATATCGGTGACCCTGAAAAATGGATATATTGGGGATATTTCCGGATATTTTCATCCATGGGTATGATAGGGTATTGTGGGGTCCATTTATAAATAAATAATTGTTTATGAATAAAGTGAATGGTAAAGTGGGTAAATAAGTGATGGTAGGAGGGTGGAGATAAAGTAGTATGAATAGTATTGTTTTCAAAAAGGGTATGGGTATAATAAATTTGGACAACCAAAAAAGAAAAGTGGGAATAATAAAATTGGACGAAGAAAGTATCTTTTAAGTATTTGAAGGACCCTCAAAAAAAAAAAAAAAAAATTGTATTTGAAGGAGGTGTGCTTTTAACGTTTTTGCTTTTGTGTTTGAGCCGGAGACATGCAAAAAATGAGCATTCTTGGGTGGATTATTACTGTTTTACATCAACTACAAAAATTATACACGTCCGTTAAATTAAGTACGTAGTTTAAAAGCTATCCACAGCTCGTATATTAGATAATCCTTGCAAATTTAAATTAAGACTGAGTTTCTTTTGAATCGGGTTCACGTGAATTTTCATTTAAAGTAATATTGCTTAATATATGAAGTGTCACGGTTGATTTTAGAACTGCTTTTTTTTTTTCTTCTAAAAAATATTCAATTGTAATATTTTATATGTTAAACAATACTCCGTATTATTGAGTTAATCATAAATTTTATGTGAATTAAATTCATAATTTTTTTTTTCTGTACCGTCAAATCTTCCATGTATGAAATATTGAAATGTGATAAATTAAGTAAATTTTAAACTTGCGGATCGCATCCTATTTAAAATTTGGTCTGGTCATTTAATATTTTGAGTAAGACTTTTGTGGACTCAAGTGCAAAGTGCAGTATGTGCACTCGACCAAAAAATCGGGCATGTAAGTAAAGATAGTGTTATAATAAAAATTAGGTTGTGGCCCAATGACAGTCCCATAATTATTTTAGCACAATTTCACGGGTTCGAGTTCAACTGTTGCAATTTTTTTGCACATTTATTTATAATTTTACAATTATTTTTTTCTGTTATAAAAGTACAAGTATTAATTATAAAAGTGTAACATTAATAATAATATGTAAAAGTACAAGTCGAATTTGTTTTTTATTTTCGCAAATATTTTTCCCGTTTATAAACACTACAAAAAACGCGGGATTTGCCGACGGAAGGCTACCGACGGATCGCCGACGGAATATTCGAATCTCGACTGACTCCCGACGAAATCCAACATCCGTCGGGACCGTCCGACGGACTTCCCGACGAAATTTAGTTTCACCGTCAAACGATGTCGTTTAGCCTTGCTTCCCGACGGATTTTTTCCGTCGATCGTTCAAATTTCGACTACCGACGGAATAATCATTCGGTAGCCGACCCGCTTTGACCCACCGCCTCGGATACCAATGAAAAGACGCGTGGAATTAATATTCGCGTGCTACCGACGGATATTTCCGTCGGTAGCCAATTTTTTTTTTATAAGAACTGCCGAAGACAGTTTGTGAAGAAGGAAAAAAAAAATTCACTCTCGTCTCGTCTCCTCTGTTCGTGGTGGTTTCGTGCGTGGATTGGATTTTCTTATGCGTGGATTGATCGACAAAGGGCATAACGATTATCTACTCCAATTTAAACGGTACGTTTTATAAATTCTTAATTAATTTTAATTAAGTTATTGTATTAATTATTGCATGTTAATTATTATAAAACTGTTATTGAATTATTATAAATTGCATGTTAATTATTATAAATCTGTTATTGAATTATTATAAATTGCATATTAATTATTATAAAATTGCATGTACGTAGTTGATGAATATGTATAATTAATTCAAATATATGTTAGTACGTGGATTATATGTTTTTTATTGGTTAATTGTAATTAATTAATGTATGTTAGTTCAAATATATAGTGTAGTTCTTGTTAGTTCGTTTTGATAATTAAACTAGGTTATTATTGTTGATTAAATTAGTAATTATTGATATAAGTAGGGGTGTTGTACGTTCAATTAATATAGTAATTATTGTTATTGTTTAAATTAAGCCATTATTAATTAGTTTGGTAAATTATTGATTTCATTAGTAACGTGATTTGTTATTGATTAAATTAGGAAATTATTGACTTAAATTACTAAAATGTTATTAATTAAATTAGGAAGTTATTGATTTCATTACTATATTAATTATTGATTAATTTATTATACTTTTAAATTTTATTTATTAAAATAGATGAGTCAAGATGCTAGTGGGGCCTCAGGATCTCGATGTAGGCGTTCACTTAGGCCTGTTGAGCCTCCTATGACGACGACGTCGCCATCCGTTCCACAGCATTCGCCGCCGTCCTCTCAGTCGTCGGCAGCTCGTCGACATCCCACGCGGGCCCGAGAAACCAGACTGAGAGTATGGATTGATGGGGGAATATAGTAAGTAATTAATTAAATAATTTTAAGGTTTAACAATATTTAATAGCATCAATTTTTGTACATTTTTTAATTTATAATGTGTTTGTTTCTTAATATATAATGTCACAGCTTACTTCCTGGTAATGAGGTGTCGAAGATTTGCACTGATTCGATTATTAAATGCAAGGTTGCTGCGAATGCCTACTCTTGGCTGAAGGTGCCGCAGACGAAAAAGGATGAATACTGGGAGGAATTCCAAGTATTTGAGTGCATTCAATTAAATATTAATAAACAATTTATTATTTGATAAATATGCTGATCGAATATGTGCAGAAACATGCTTATTGGCTTAGGGAGTTTTTTTCGGACGACGATATTCACACGCACTGGGCCGCTTCATGTCAATCTAGGTATAATGAGGTAATGTACACATGGAGGACTGCTTGGCGTAGTCGTGGCGTGGTGCAGACGTTGGGTACGGACGAAAATGGAGTCGACGTGTGGAACACGTTGACCACGTATTGGAGTAGCCCGGAGTACGTGCGGAAGTGTAATACTGCTCGAGCCAACCGTAGAAGTGATGTGGGAGGTGGGATGTCAAGGCATGGGGGGGGGGGGGGGGGGGGCGATCCGCGTATGAGCACTCAATTGCTCTAGTAAGTGTTCACTAAATTTATTTCAATTATTTATATTATATTATATAAAATAATTTTTATATGCTCATTTGGTACAAAATAGGAGCGGGATCTTGGGCGTGAACCCACACACGTGGATCGGTTGAACCTTCTTCATCCGTTTGATCGAGATTCGCAGACGTCCACATATGGACGCACTACCGAGCTTCACGTAAGTTTAATTAAAGTGTGATGTTTTTTTAATATTTAATTAATTAAATGTATTGAACTATGTATTAATTTAATTTTTTTTAATTATGTAGTTGAATGTGAACCGGAGGATTGAAGAGGTCACGACACAGGCTTCTACTGAAGCCGGGCCCAGCGCTCCCCCTCCGCCTGATCTTAACCGGATTTACCTGGACGTTGCCCCGGCTGATCGAGGACGGATCCTTGGCCTTGGCCGGATGAGCCGCTCAGTGAGAGCTGCGTCGTCCAGTTCGTCCCAGCGTGCATCGCAAGCCTCTGTATCCTCCACTGCTGCTCCGGACCCGAACCTAGTCAAGTGGATGAACCACTACTTCCGACAGATAACTGACACTATGGATCGATCGTTGGGGATGTCTGCTGATCAAATAGATACATGCTTTGCACAAGCGATGAGCGTTCCCCCTCCGCCTTTGAATGCTCCGATTGGTCCAGTTCCCCCTACAGCTCCAGTTCCAGCTCCAGATGCAGCCGCAGACGACGACATCGACGCCGACTTGAATTTCGCTGGCGGTGATGAGTTTTTTTACTTTAATGGTTGATGTTTGAACACTTTAATTTTCTGTCGAACTATTTATTTTTCTGTCCAACTATTTAATTTTCTGTCAAACTATTTATTATTCTGTTGAACATATTTATTTCGGTTGATGCTTGTTTGTCAATGGATTGTTTATTTATGTTATTGTTTTTAATTTATACATAATACATAATTTTTCGTTAGATTTGGTATAAAGTAAAGTATTTTTTGATTTTTTTTCGATTTTTTTTTATTCCACCAAAATTACCGACGGAAATAAAAATTCCGTCGGAAATAAAGTCGGCCGACGGAAATTCCGTCGGTGGAGTACATTACCGACGGAATTTTGGGCGCCACTCTACCGACGGAATTTCAAAATCCGTCGGTAAATTCAAATTGTACGCTACCGACGGAATTTCAAAATCCGTCGGTAGCGCATAGTACTTTGCAGAAGCTTTTTTCCCCTTTCTCACTCAGTCGAAAAAAATTGTGGAAATTGTATGAAAGCAAGCAAATTTCGGTACGTTTTTCTTTTTTACTTGGTTAAATTTTGTAGTTTAGTTGTGCATTTTATATGGTTGTAGTTTAATTAGTTGTGCATATTATATATTTGTAGTTTAGTTGTGTATTTTAATTATATTTTTTGTAGTTTAATTAGTTGTGCATTTTTTATATGTTTGTAAGAATTTTATGTTAAATGTTTAACAGATGGAATTGCCGGATCGTCGATGGATGTACTGTACTCCCCTGTTCATTTTAGGAAATGTACGTGAATAGTGAATTTTACAATGAACTTGTGTCATTTGTTGAATTTGCAAAGCTCCACCCACATTACATGTATGGGGATTGTATCAAGTGTCCGTGTAATGCCAAAAAATGTCAGAATAAAATATTTAAGTCGATTGATGAGGTTTTGGTACATGTTCTGAAGAATGGTTTCACTGTTAATTATTATAACTGGACATTTCACGGCGAAGGACGTTGGCCTTATAACTTTGATCAAGTTTTATACTATTACACTGCTGGTATCTATGAAAGACAAATATATGGTAATCAATCCGGCACGAGTAATGAACAACAATTTGGTGGGGGAACAACAGTTTAGTGGTGAACAACAGTTTGGTGGGGAACAACAATTTGGTGGTGAAGAACAACTTGGGAAGGGAGAACCCAATATGTATCAAACAATGATAATGGAAGCCGGTTTTTCAAATGTAGAATAGCAGCCGACGGATGAAGCATTTCGGTTTTATGAAATGCTCAAACTTGTCGATCAAGATTTGTATTCGGGTTGTGATTCTCACTCTCAACTGTCATTTAATGCCCGACTTATGGCTATCAAGACCGAGAACAAGATTTCTAACAAGGCATATGAGCAAATGACACAATTATGCAGTGAGATCTGCCCTCCTGAGAATAAGGTGCTTACAACGTATCATCAAAGCAAGCAAATGATGAAAAATATGGGATTGCCGGTCGAGAAGATTGATTGTTGTGTAAACGGTTGCATGTTATATTGGGGTGATGAAGATAACAATCTGAACATGTGTAGGATGTGTGGTCATCCTCGTTACAAAGAGCCACGTCGGAAGGGGCCCGCTGGTCAATCGAAGTCGTCGAAGAAGAAAGTGGCACACAAGAAGATGTATTATCTTCCAATCATTCCTCGTTTAATGAGATTGTATCAATCTACTGCCACAACACAACACATGACGTGGCATGCAACAGATTCGTCTTCGACCGAGTCTAGGGAGATGCGACATCCGGTGGACTCGGAGGCCTGGAAACACCTTGACAACGTGTATCCCAATTTTTCTTCTGAACCGAGGAATGTGAGGCTAGGTTTGTGTACTGATGGTTTTGCACCGTTTGGGAGCTTTGGAAAGCAGTATTCGTTGTGACCGGTGATTCTGACTCCGTATAATCTTCCTCCATGGATGTGCTTGAAACCTCAAACAATGTTTCTAACTGTATTGGTGCCAGGTCCGTCGAATCCAAAGGATAAACGTCACTCCAGCCTCTTATAAAAGACTTGATCTTTTTATGGGAAAGTGGTGTCCAAACGTATGATGTGTTCAGAAAACAGAATTTCACGATGCGTGTGCTGTATTGTGGACCATTAACGACTTTCCTGCATATTCTATGTTGTCTGGGTGGAAAACGGCTGGGTTTCAAGCATGTCCGTATTGTATGGAGCATTCTGAAGCTTTCAGTCTTGAGAAGAGTAGGAAAGTTACATGGTTCGATAATCACCGAAAGTTCTTACCTCGAGATCATCCATTTAGAAGGAATAAGAACAACTTCTTGAAGAACAAAACAGTTACAAACAATCGACCGCCCCTTCGAAACGGTATTTTAATTATACAATTATTTGATCTAGTATAATGTTATACGTATATGTTTTATTAATTTCTTCTAGTATAATGTTACCGTACAGGACAAAGGTTGTTACATGAGATTCAGTGGACGGGTTTGAAAAAATTAAATGAGGAAAATGCAGCTGAACACAACGGTCGAATCCCAGGTGGATGGAATAAAAGGAGTATTTTTTGGGATTTGTCATACTGGAGTTCACTATTGATCCGACACAATTTGGACGTGATGCACATTGAGAAGAATGTGTTTGATAATGTGTTCCATACAATGATGAACACAAAAGGCAAGACGAAAGATACTCCAAAGTCCCGGGAAGAGCTAGACATTTATTGTCGTCCTGAAGAGTTGAAAATAGATCCCAGTACAGGTAAATATCCGAAGGCTTGCTACACACTAGATAAGCCACTGAAACAACAACTGTGTCGTTGGATTCACGAGTTGAATTTTCCAGACAACTACATGTCAAACTTGAGTCGATGCGCAGACATAAACAGGGGTAAGGTTTAAGGGATGAAGAATCACGATTGTCATATTTTTATGCAACGCTTGATACCGATTGCGTTCTGAGACGTTGTTCCTCTCAATGTGTGGAGGGCTATCACTGAATTAAGTCTTTTTTTTAGAGATTTAACATCTTCAACGATCAAAATCGATGATACGATTCGTTTGGAGCAAGACATTCCAGTGATTTTGGGTAAGTTGGAACAAATTTTTCCACCTAGCTTCTTCAACTCCATGGAACACTTACCCGTTCATTTAGCGTATGAAACCAGAATTGGTGGTCCAGTGCAGTACATGTGGATGTACCCATTTGAAAGGTAAACTCTTACATTTTTCATTTTTTATACTACACGCATGTTCACTGAATTAAAATATATTTTATTTATTATAAATCAAATATCTCCACAACTTGAAACGCAATGCTAAACAAAAGGCAAATGTGGAAGCATCGATTATTAATGCATATTTGAATGAAGAGGTTGACATGTTTTGTTCTTATTATTTTGAAGACCATGTCAACACTCGGTTGAGAAGTGAACCACGTAACTACGGTGGTAGAGGTACAGACAATATCGGTGAAGAGGTCGATGGAATGCTGTCTATATTCAAGTCTAAGGGACGACCAATAGGAAAATTCAGTGAACGAGAGTGGGAGACGAATAGAGAGGCAGAAATAGCACAAACGTATGTGTTATTGAATTGTGATGACGTTCAGCCTTACATTGAGTAATTATTTCATATTTTTATCACTACTTCATTTATGTAATTTAATATTAATTGTGAATGGATGTTGTGAATTAGGATGTATACTCAAGAACTAAGACGAACAGAACAAAACATCTCAGATACAGATATAGATGCTCGTCTTCAACGTGATTTTGCCCGAATGTTCCAACGTTGTGTGAGTACCATTTCCTTTAATTTTACGTAAATAAATATGATTCATAATTAATGTTAATTATTTGAACTGTATAGGGACGGTCAAACAATTTTGAGAATCGATTCTTAAGGGATCTCAGTAAAGGACCACTACGTCGTGTAAACACTTACAACGACTATATTGTGAAGGGCTACAGATTTCATACATCCGAGTATGCATCAAGAAAAGCGACTACCAACAGTGGTGTTTGCATTAGCAGTGCAAACTACAATGCAGATGCAAGTGACTACTACGGGGTGTTGCACGAAGTCGTTGAAGTAGAATATCCGGGATATCCAGCAAAGACTGTAGTGTTGTTCAAGTGTCATTGGTTTGATTCAGGCCCTTCAGGAACAAGGATTCATCCGGAGTACAAACTCGTCGATGTTAATCCGAAAAGGAGCTATAGCGGGATTGGTCCATTTGTATTTGCCCATCAAGTATCTCAAGTATACTACTGCAAGTATCCAGTACGATCACGTAGTAAAATTGAATGGCACGCTGTTTGCAAAGTAAAGGCAAGATCAATGGTAGAAGTCCCTACAAAGGAAATGAGTGATGAAGATGATTCTCCGTTTCAAACGGAACAAATAGAGGCTAGAACTGAAGTCTTTACGGGAGATTTGAATATCCACGTAAACTTGACGGCTGGAAATTCACAATTGATCGAAATTGAAAACGATAATGGAAATGAGGAAGATGATGAAAATGAAGAGGATGATGAAGAGGAAGAGGACGAAGAGGAGGAGGAGGAGGAGGAAGATGAGACAAATAATGAAAATGTAGATGAAGAAGATGAATAATAAATTATATAATGTAAGCTAATTATTTTATTATATGTACAATTTAAAAATATTTATTTATCATTAAGTTACAACTAAAAAGTGTGAAAAGAAATTAATTTTTTGAAACGTGCAAGTAGTAAATAATATATATTGTTCTTTTATAATAAAATTAATAACCAGAAAAATATATATAATCGCACGTTTGTTTATATTTTCACAATTATTTTTTTCTGTTATAAAAGTGCAAGTACAAATTACAAAAAATATAACATTAATAATAATAAAATTTTCAAGTCGAATTTGTTTTAATTTTTGTAAATATTTTTTTCGTTTATATGCAAATGGTAACTACCGTAAAGTGTAATATTAAAAGTAAAAAACGTGAAAATAGTAAATAAGATATATTGCTCTTTTATAATAAAATTAATAACAAGAAAAATATATGATAATATATATTGCTCTTTTGTAATAAACTTAGTTACATATTGCAGTTATAATATGTTGCACTTTTCAGTAGTATTGTGTTGTACTTTTCAATTATAATGACTTACACTTTTCACTAAATATTGTGTTGTATTTTTCAGTTATATTCACTTGCACCTTTTAATAAAAATCGTGTTGCACTTTTTAGTTATGGGCACTTACACTTTTCAGTTATAGTGACTTACACTTTTTAGTATTATTGTGTTGCACTTTTCATTTATAAATGACTTACACTTTCCAATAATATTGTATTGCATTTTTTTGTTATACTAACTTGCACTTTTTATAATATTGTGTTTGCACTTTTTGTTATATTGACATACACTTTTCATTAATATTGTGTTGCACTTTTCAGTAATATTGTGTTGCACTTTTTGCTTAAATTGACTTACCATTTACATTAATATTGTGTTGCACTTTTCAGTTATACTAACTTGCACGTTTTAGAAATATTGTATTTCGCTTTTGAGTTATATATACTAACATATATTTTTAGAAAATTTTGTGTTGCACTTTTCTCTTATATCGACTTACATTTTTTAGTAATATTGTATTGCATTTTTTATTGAAGCACGCGCCACGAGGAACCGCACCACATGCCGTTACTAGACATCGAAACAGCCACGACGACGCCCTGAATCCATATCAGCCGCGACGAATCATCCGTCTCCACCACCATCCTTACCCTCATCCTGGGGCTCCATCTCCTCTGTATTGCCTCCTTCACCTTCTCCACCTTCACCACAAACTCCGGCACCCTACCTTCGGGATAGTACACCACCTCAAACGGCTCTCCCCTTGCCGCTGTTGCAATCGCCGCCAATGCCCTCAAACGCTCATAAGACCCGTCCCCGCGGTCACCCGCGGTCACCGGAGAACTTGGTTGCTCTATTTATCCCCGATCGCACGTTTGTTTATATTTTTATAATTATTTTTTTCTATTATAAAAGTGCAAGTACTAATTACAAAAAGTGTAACATTAATAATAATAAAATTTGCAAGTCGAATTTGTTTTTATTTTCGCAAATATTTTTTTCGTTTATATGCAAATGATAACTACCGTAAAGTGTAATATTAAAAGTAAAAAATGCGCAAGTAGTAAATAATATATATTGCTCTTTTATAATAAAATTAATAAAAAGAAAAATATATGATAATATATATTGCTTTTTTATAATAAACTTAGTTGCATATTGCAGTTATACTATGTTGCACTTTTCAGTTATAAAAACTTATACTTTTAAGTAATATTGTTTTGCACTTTTCAGTTATAATGACTTACACTTTTTACTAAATATTGTGTTGTATTTTTCAGTTATATTCACTTGCACCTTTTAATAAAAATCGTGTTGCACTTTTTAGTTATAGACACTTACAATTTTCAGTTATAGTGACTTACACTTTTTAGTATTATTGTGTTGCACTTTTCAGTTATAAATGACTTACACTTTTCAATAATATTGTGTTGCATTTTTTTGTTATACTGAGTTGCACTTTTAATAATATTGTGTTGCATTTTTTTGTTATATTGACGTACATTTTTTAACTAATATTGTGTTGCATTTTTCAGTAATATTATATTGCAGTTTTTGCTTAAATTGACTTACAATTTACATTAATATTGTGTTGCACTTTTCAGTTATACTAACTTGCACGTTTCAGAGATATTGTATTTCACTTTTTAGTTATACTAGTCTATATTTTTAGTAAATATTTTGTTGCAATTTTTTCTTATATCAACTTACATTTTTTAGTAATATTGTGTTTCACTTTTTACTGAATAATTTTTTTCCTTTAAATCGTTGAAACCTCATTCCTTCTTCACATTTTTTTTAATTTTATTATAATATACATATAAAAAAAGTTAATATTTTAATGAGTATGTGGGTGTAATTTTTTTTAAGGTTGAGATACATATTTCTAATTAAAAGAAAACAAAAAAAAAATGAGAAAGAAAAAGAAGCGCGATAGTTAAAAAAATTTAATTAACAAAAAAAATTAAAAAATAGGGGAAAAAAAAAAGAATAAAAAAGGCCAACAAGAGGAAAAATCCTAAACCATAACTTGCACGTTTCAGATACATTGTGTTTCGCTTTTGAGTTACACTGACTTATATTTTTAAAAAATTTTGTGTTGCACTTTTCTCTTTCAATTTACATTTTTTAATAATATTGTATTGCATTTTTTACTGAATAAAATTTTCTTTTAAATCATTGAAACCTCATTCTAATTTTTTTTAATAATTTTAAAAATAGGGTATACAGGATGAAAAAAATGGGTATGCATTTTAAATTTTTTTAACTCGGGGTATTTTCATTTTTTTGCTAACTACTTTTTAAATTTAACTTTTTTAATAAATTGGGTATCTATAAAGCAAGTCAGGTACCCACACTCTTAACGGGTATAGTCTGCCAATCAAT
This sequence comes from Galeopsis tetrahit, assembly GCA_963675135.1. Lineage (NCBI taxonomy): Eukaryota > Viridiplantae > Streptophyta > Magnoliopsida > Lamiales > Lamiaceae > Galeopsis > Galeopsis tetrahit. The sequence continues at coordinate 12,965,105 of OY776133.1, forward strand.
CAGAAAAAAAGTTTTTTTTTTTTTTTTTTTTTTTTGGTATAAAGCCAACAAGAAAAGGAAAAAAAATTAAACCATGAATACAAACACAATAAAATCTCAAATGCATCCAACAATTATACAAAATCAATGGAATGAATCAACAATTGGGATCCATCGTGTTATTAAAAAAAAAAAAAAGGGGGAATTCAACCAATTATAAAGTTCAATTTGCATAAAGTTCAACATATTGATCATCATGAAAAATTAATATATCCCCATGTACAATCAAAAAATTAATAAACAAGATGAAAATGAACAAGTAATATATATACTCGGTTTTACTCCATGCCATTTTTTATAAGTTCAACTATAAAAAATGTTACAAGTGATTTCATTCCGTACATACCTGAAGCACGTGCCACAGGGAACCACACCACATGCCGTTAGTAGGCATCGAAACAGTCACGACGACGCCCTGAATCCATATCAGCCGCGACAAATCATCCGTCTCCACCACCATCCTCACCCTCATCCTGGGGCTCCATCTCCTCTGTATTGCCTTCTTCACCTTCTCCGCCTTCACCACAAACTCCGGCACCCTACCTCCGGGATAGTACACCACCTCAAATGGCTTTCCCCTTGCCGTTGTTGCAATCGCCGCCAATGCCCTCAAACGCTCATAAGGCCCGTCCCCGCGGTCATCGGAGAACTTGGTTGCTCTCCTTAACTCCAATTGCACGTTTGTTTATATTTTTATAATTATTTTTTTCTGTTATGAAAGTGCATGTACTAATTACAAAAAGTGTAACATTAATAATAATACAATATGCAAGTCGAATTTGTTTTTATTTTCGCAAATATTTTTTTGTTTATATGCAAATGGTAACTACCGTAAAGTGTAATATTAAAAGTAAAAAACGTGCTAGTAGTAAATAATATATATTGCTCTTTTATAATAAAATGAATAACAAGAAAAATATAAGATAATATATATTGCTCTTTTATAATAAACTTAGTTACATATTGCAGTTATACTATGTTGCACTTTTCAATTATAAAAACTTATAGTTTTAAGTAATATTGTGTTGCATTTTTCAATTATAATGACTTACACTTTTTACTAAATATTGTGTTGTATTTTTCAGTTATATTAACTTGCACCTTTTAATAAAAATCGTGTTGCACTTGTTAGTTATAGACACTTACAATTTTCAGTTATAGTGACTTACACTTTTTAGTATTACTGTGTTGCACTTTTCAGTTATAAATGACTTACACTTTTCAATAATATTGTGTTGCATTTTTTTGTTATACTCACTTGCACTTTTTATAATATTGTGTTGCACTCTTTTGTTATATTGACGTACATTTTTAACTAATATTGTGTTGCACTTTCAGTAATATTGTGTTGCACTTTTTACTTAAATTGACTTACACTTTACATTAATATTGTGTTGCACTTTTCAGTTATACTAACTTGCACGTTTTAGAGATATTGTATTTCACTTTTTAGTTATACTGACTTATATCATTAGTAAATATTGTGTTGCACTTTTTTCTTATATCGACTTACATTTTTTAGTAATATTGTATTGCACTTTTTACCAAATAATTTTTTTCCTAGTATGTGGGTGTTAAATTTTTTAAGGTTGAGATACATATTTTTAATTAAAAGAAAACCAAAAAATGAGAAGAAGAAAAAAAAAAGGCCAACAAGAGGGAAAAAGAAATGGCACTCGAGTGTATGCCATACACTTGAGTGCATATGACTCAAAACCTAATATTTTTGTGGATCCTAAGATGAAAAATGTTGATACGATTGAACACCATAAACTTCGACAACGCGCAAAAAATTATGAAACAAAAAAAAGTGTGACGGATATTCAAGTGAAATACACACAAAATGAAGTTCAGCTAACAACATACTAATTTCATTTCGTCATAGGCTTCTCATCGATCTATCTTCCATGATGATTAATGAATAGTATAAATATTGTGTTGCACTTTTCAGTTATAATGACATACACTTTTTACTAAATATTGTGTTGTATTTTTCAGTTATATTCACTTGCACCTTTTAATAAAAATTGTGTTGCACTTTTTAGTTATAGACACTTACAATTTTCAGTTATAGTGACTTACACTTTTTAGTATTATTGTGTTGCACTTTTTAGTTATAAATGATTTACACTTTTCAATAATTTTGTGTTGCATTTTTTTGTTATACTAACTTGCCACTACAAAAAACTCGCTGTTTACCGATGGAACTACCGACGGAATTGTGGTCGGTAGACGTGGTTACCGACGGAACTACCGACAGAATTTTTCAGTCGGTTCTAGCCTCGTCGGCCCGACTTACCGACAGAATTTTTTATTCCGTCGGTAGTCCCAACGGATTTCCGACGGAATAAATCAGTCGAGTCTGCCGACGGATATCATTCCGTCGGTAGCTCGGATGACCCGTTTTAAAACCGGGTATGAATTCTGTCGGCAATTCCGTCGGTCGTCCGTCGGTACTATCGACGGCCTTACCGACAGAATTTTATTTTAACATTTTTTTAAAAAAAATATATCCGTCGGCTTCTGTCGGTACTACCGACGGCTCTACCGACGGAATTCAATTTTATAATTTTTAAATTCGAAATTATATTCCGTCGGTATCCGTCGGGGGTTCCGTCGGTAGTACCGACGGATAATTCCGTCGGTAACACAACCCGAAATAAAAAAAATAACTGTCGTGAGTCGGACCCGACCCGGACCCGGACCCAACCCGATTCGGCCCGGACCACACATCCTACACATGTTCAGATTGTTATCTTCATCACCCCAATATAACTTGCAACCGTTTACACAACAATCAATCTTCTCGACCGGCAATCTCATATTTTTCATCATTTGCTTGCTTTGATGATACGTTGTAGGCACCTTATTCTCAGGAGGGCAGATCTCACTACATAATTGTGTCATTTGATCATATGCCCTGTTAGAAAGCTTGTTCTCGGTCTTGATAGCCATAAGTCGGGCATTAAATGACAGTTGAGAGTGAGAATCACAACCCGAATACAAATCTTGATCGACAAGTTTGAGCATTTCATAAAACCGAAATGCTTCATCCGTCGGCTCCTCTTCTACATTTGAAAAACCAGCTTCCATTATCATTGTTTGATACATATTGGGTTCTCCCTCCCCAAGTTGTTCTTCCCCATCAAACTGTTGTTCCCCATCAAACTGTTGTTCCCTACCAAATTGTTGTTCGTTACTCGTGCCGGCTTCATTACCATATATTTGTCTTTCATAAATACCAGCAGTGTAATAGTATAAAACTTGATCAAAGTTATAAGGCCAACGTCCTTCGCCGTGAAATGTCCAGTTATAATAATTAACAGTGAAACCATTCTTCAGAACATGTACCAAAACCTCATCAATCGACTTAAATATTTTATTCTGACATTTTTTGGCATTACACGGACACATGATACAATCCCCATACATGTAATGTGGGTGGAGCTTTGCAAATTCAACAAATGACACAAGTTCATTGTAAAATTCACTATTCACGTACATTTCCTAAAATGAACAAGGGAATACAATACATCCATCGACGATCCGACAATTCCATCTGTTAAACATTTAACATAAAATTCTTACAAAGATATAAAAAAATGCACAACTAATTAAACTACAAAAAATATAATTAAAATACACAACTAAACTACAAATATATAATATGCACAACTAATTAAACTACAACCATATAAAATGCACAACTAAACTACAAAAATTAACCAAGTAAAAAAGAAAAACGTACTGAAATTTGCTTGCTTTCATACAATTTCCACAATTTTTTTCGACAGAGTGAGAAAGGGGAAAAAAGCTTCTGCAAAGTACTGCGCGCTACCGACAGATTTTGAAATTCCGTCGGTAGCGTACATTTCGAATTTACCGACGGATTTTGAAATCCGTCGGTAGTCCCGCGCCCAAAATTCCGTCGATAATGTACTCCACCGACGGAATTTCCGTCGGCAGACTTTATTTTCGACGAAATTTTTATTTCCGTCGATAATTTTGGCGGAATAAAAAAAATCGAAAAAAAATAAAAAAATACTTTACTTTATACCAAATCTAACGAAAAATTATGTATTATATATAAATTAAAAACAATAACATAAATAAACAGTCCATTGACAAACAAGCATCAACCGAAATAAATATGTCCAACAGAATAATAAATAGTTCGACAGAAAATTAAATAGTTTGACAGAAAAATAAATAGTTCGACAAAAAATTAAAGTGTTCAAACATCAACCATTATAGTAAAAAAAACTCATCACCACCAGCGAAATTCAAGTCGTCGTTGATGTCGTCGTCTGCGGCTGCATCTGGATCTGGAGCATTGAAAGGCGGAGGGGGAACTGGACCAACCAGAGCATTGAAATGCGGAGGGGGAACGATCATCGCCTGTGCAAAGCATGTATCTATTTGATCCTGATGCATCCCCAACGATCGACCCATAGTGTCAGTTATTTGTCGGAAGTAGTGGTTCATCCAGTTGACTAGGTTCGGGTCCGGAGGAGCAGCAATTGAGGATACAGAGGCCTGCGATGCGCCACAGGGAACCGCACCACATGCCGTTAGTAGGCATCGAAACAGCCACGACGACGCCCTGAATCCATATCAGCCGCGACAAATCATCCGTCTCCACCACCATCCTCACCCTCATCATGGGGCTCCATCTCCTCTGTATTGCCTCCTTCACCTTCTCCGCCTTCACCACAAACTCCGGCACCCTACCTTCGGGATAGTACACCACCTCAAACGACTCTCCCCTTGCCGCTGTTGCAATCGCCGCCAATGCCCTCAAACGCTCATAAGGCCCGTCCCCGCGGTCACCGGAGAACTTGGTTGCTCTCCTTATCCTCAATCGCACGTTTGTTTATATTTTTATAATTATTTTCTGTTATAGAAGTGCATGTACTAATTACAAAAAGCGTAACATTAATAATAATAAAATTTGCAAGTCGAATTTGTTTTTATTTTCGCAAATATTTTTTTCGTTTATATGCAAATGGTAACTACCGTAAAGTGTAATATTAAAAGTAAAAAACGTGCAAGTAGTAAATAATATATATTGCTCTTTTATAATAAAATTAATAACAAGAAAAATATATGATAATATATATTGCTCTTTTATAATAAACTTAGTTACATATTGCAGTTATACTATGTTGCACTTTTCAATTACAAAAACTTATAGTTTTAAGTAATATTGTGTTGCACTTTTCAATTATAATGACTTACACTTTTCACTAAATATTGTGTTGCATTTTTCAGTTATACTCATTTGCACTTTTTAATAAAAACCGTGTTGCACTTTTTAGTTATAGACACTTACAATTTTCAGTTATAGTGACTTACACTTTTTAGTATTATTGTGTTGAACTTTTTAGTAATAAATGACTTACACTTTTCAATAATATTGTGTTGCATTTTTTTGTTATACTGACTTGCACTTTTTTGTTATATTGACGTACATTTTTTAACTAATATTGTGTTGCACTTTTAGCTTAAATTGAGTTACACTTTACATTAATATTGTGTTGCACTTTTCAGTTATACTAACTTGCACATTTCAGAGATATTGTATTTCACTTTTTAGTTATACTAGTTTATATTTTTAGTAAATATTGTGTTGCAATTTTTTCTTATATCAACCTACATTTTTTAGGATCCATCGTGTTATTAAAAAAAAAAAAAAAAATTCAACCAATTATAAAGTTCAATTTGCATATTGATCATCATGAAAAATTAATATATCCCCATGCACAATCAAAAAATTAAAAAACAAGATGAAAATGAACAAGTAATATATATACTCGTTTTACTCCATGCCATTTTTTATAAGTTCAACTATAAAAAATGTTACAGGTGATATCATTCCGTACATACCTGAAGCACGCGCCACAGGGAACCGCACCACATGCCGTTAGTAGGCATCGAAACAGCCACGACGACGCCCTGAATCCATATCAGCCGCGACAAATCATCCGTCTCCACCACCATCCTCACCCTCATCCTGGGGCTCCATCTCCTCTGTATTGCCTCCTTCACCTTCTCTTCCTTCACCACAAACTCTGGCACCCTACCTCCGGGATAGTACACCACCTCAAACGGCTCTCCCCTTGTCGCTGTTGCAATTGTCGCCAATGCCCTCAAACGCTCATAAGGCCCGTCCCCGCGGTCACCGGAGAACTTGGTTGCTCTACTTATCCTCAATCGCACGTTTGTTTATATTTTTATAATTATTTTTTTCTGTTATAGAAGTGCATGTACTAATTACAAAAAGTGTAACATTAATAATAATAAAATTTGCAAGTCGAATTTGTTTTTATTTTCGCAAATATTTTTTTGTTTATATGCAAATGGTAACTACCGTAAAGTGTAATATTAAAAGTAAAAAACGTGCGAGTTGTAAATAATATATATTGCTCTTTTATAATAAAATTAATAACAAGAAAAATATATGATAATATATATTGCTCTTTTATAATAAACTTAGTTATATATTGCAGCTATAATATATTGCACTTTTCAGTTATAAAAATTTATAGTACTTTTTAGTAATATTGTGTTTCACTTTTCAATTATAATGACTTACACTTTTCACTAAATATTGTGTTGCATTTTTCAGTTATACTCATTTGCACTTTTTAATAAAAATCGTGTTGCACTTTTTAGTTATAGACACTTACAATTTTCAGTTATAGTGACTTACACTTTTTAGTATTATTGTATTGCACTTTTCAGTTATAAATGACTTACACTTTTCAATAATATTGTGTTGCATTTTTTTGTTATACTGACTTGCACTTATTATAATATTGTGTTGCACTTTTTTGTTATATTGACGTACATTTTTTAACTAATATTGTGTTGCACTTTTCAGTAATATTGTGTTGCACTTTTTGCTTAAATTGACTTACACTTTACATTAATATTGTGTTGTACTTTTCAGTTATACTAACTTGCACGTTTCAGAGATATTGTATTTCACTTTTTAGTTATACTAGTTTATATTTTTAGTAAATATTGTGTTGCAATTTTTTCTTATATCAACTTACATTTTTTAGTAATATTGTGTTGCACTTTTTACTGAATAATTTTTTTCCTTTAAATCATTGAAGGCAATTGCTTTTGTGTTGTATGTAACTGGATCCAATATCTAATTGGGTCGAATATACAGCTACAGGTTGATTGGATTTGAGGAAAGAAAATTACTCTCATTTGGGCCGTGAACATTCGAGAGAGTATGGAGGAAAGACAGGCACCTCCATTAACTAACCATGGCAAAGAACGTACTCCTCTCTCAATCCCCGCACATAATTTATTTTCCCAACTTCTCATCTCAATCAATCAATCGAGTTCGCCCTAGAATGTAAAATTAAAATTCGAGATTTTCAGTTCCTAAACACCAATCCACGGTCAATTGAGGGCAAATGACGAGAGGCGCAACACAAGGAGAAGGATAAGAAGAATCGGCAAGTGAGTTGTTGAGAGATCAATTTCGTCTTTGTACCATCTCCATCGCCGAAGCTGAAGGTTTCAGTCTATACAATCACCTTGTTAGATTGTTTTTATTGTGATTTGACAGTGTGGAATTTTGTGTGTTGTTATGCGAAACATGGAAGTCTCTCAGTCAATTATGTTATGTATCTCTGATTTAAAGGGCTTGCTATGAAGGACCCCATGTGGCTTAAATCCATGGAAAAGTATGTTGGTTATGATTCTTTCTATTCAATTAATTGATGGATTGGTAAAATCGTTGCAAAACTCTAATATTTTTTTCTTGATTTTTGTGATTCAGAGCGCCGCCTGCCACGTTCCATCCCACAAAGAGTAAGCTTAAGTCAATAATCTTTTTAGAGGATACTTATGTGACTAAGTTAGATCAAAAGCATCTGAATGCTAAATTTGAAGATTCAATTTCTGCTTTTATTTTGTTGGGCAACATTCTGTATGAAGTTTAATATTTGGGTTAAATTACTTGCTTTCTTTTATACTTTTATTGAAAAGTTAATAATGAAAGAAGATCACAGTATGAAATTTGGTGGTGAAGTTGTTAATAGGAAAAAAGTATTTCACATTATTGTGTGTAGTGTATTCCATACTCTCATGGTTTTGGGCACCACTGATAGAAATCCTATTGTTTCCAACCTGCAAATCCCTCATGTATTCTTCTTATGTATATTCTAATGTGTTTTGCAAAGTTGAGAGTTCAACTCAATTGACTGATAAAGTTGTAGAAAATTTTAAAAGCTAATTAATAATATAATCTGATAAGAACTGAATAAAATTTTCTTTATGTTGTGCAATATGCAAAAGAATGAAAATAAAGTTTTACTCAACAAAATGGAAGTAATGCTCCAATTAGGTTCTTGGGATATAGTGTATCACAATAAAAATCATCCTTTTTTGAGCATATATACTACCCAAATACTGAACAAAAATAAATATTAGTATTCCCTATGTTTGGAAAAAGTGTTAAATTCAATTGAAATGATAGAAACAACCGAGTAAAGGAAAAGTAAATTACTTAACTATTTGAGCTGAAAATTCCAATCTTCTTTTCTACTGTGAATGTTGTTGCCTTAACACACCACCTTTCTGATATTTTTTTTTATTCAATAACTTATTATTTTTGAGTTAATAATATCTGGGGGCAATGCTAGATATACCAAGTAGCTAACTAATAAATTGTCATTAAGTGATTCATGCCCTACTAGATCGGCAATTAACCATTTGGTGTCTAGAGTCTCGTCAATCCTCTAACTTAGTATTTTTACCATGTTTGTACTTTTAATTTATATCTATCTTGATTCATTACATTTTATTGTCTGACTTTTCGAAAGTTGTGATGAGCAGAATTTTGTTTCCTCTCTTCTGTAAATTTTGCGGGAAGGGAAGATGGTTTTGTTATTTCATGGACACTATGTGTGAAAATAGTTGTTGGTCCTCCTAAAGGCCTTGAATATCTTTATGAACAAGTAGGTCCTTACATTATCCACCCTGTTAATATTTTACGATAATTTATTTAATATTGCTTACTTTGTTATATCAAATCAAGTTCCTGATATAATTGCAGGAGTGAACAACTTTGAGGTTATCATACACTTCTCAAATTTCTAGTAATATTAGATAAAAAAAACATTATAGTATTAGTTTATATATTGTATAGTATTAGTTCACACGATGTATAGTTTGACTCTGCCTAGATTGTTCAAGTATATTGAGAGCTATTATTTATTATTCTTTTGGTAATAGGGCCCAGCAGTATAGTATTAGTTCACCTACAATATAGTATTAGTTCACATACAGTATGGTATTAGTTCAAATACAATATATTATTAGTTCATATACAATATAATATTAGTTCACAAACAAACAAATTATTGTCTCTTACATTCCTTGTGTATAATTATGTCATTATCATGTTTGTTTTGTATATTTGCATACAGATGTCGATCCAAAGGTAGCGATGAGACAACCGAAGAGAACTTTCAAGAAGTTCAACTTCATGGACGTTGATCTTGATGCTCTCCTTGATTTGTCCACTAATAACCTCGTGAAGCTTTTGAATGCTCGTGCCAAAAGAAGATAAATATTCTTTCTATTTTTTGCTAAATTTGTTAAGTGAATTAGGTTATGGTAATTTGTCTGATGGATATGAATTATGTGCTTGTGTTGAAAGGGTGAATTGACTTTTGGGTACATTGAATTGTATGTGAAAATGAGTATTGTTTATTGATTATTTTTACCTTATAAGACCTACAACAATTTAGTGATATTTTTCATTAATGTGCGATTGTTTTAGGGTTATACTTTTGCGGTGATAAATGCTGGTATTGATTAATTAATCTCTGGTTAGTTTGTTCAAGTGTTTCAATATCTTAATTGCAAAACTTCTTGAAAATTGACCCACTTTCTGTATTTAGTTTGAAATGAATGGCTTAAAAGTGTTTCGAGTTTGTAGATGCAAGATAACTAATGATTTAGTGTTTGGTGTATTTTATGGTGGTAGTGTCAAATGTTGTCTTTGTAAATTTATTTTCATAGGTTTGTCAATTTGCTTCTAATTGTAGAAAATAAAGATATACTATAAGTGATTAGAAAGGAAGACATGAATTATATTATACTATAAGTGAACTAATACTGTATTGTATATGAACTAGTACTATATCGTAGGTGAACTAATACTATATTTTATGTGAATTAATACTATATATTTTTGGAGCTTAGAGCTTATATTAAATCATTTTATACATCAAAATTGGAAGACGTTAGAGTTTATACATGAATATAAACTAATACTATACCATAATACTTATCAACTGACATAAACACGTATAAACTAAAATATAATGTTCATAACAAAATAAAATGGGTCAAAATGATTATAAAATGGAGGTTAAGAAGGAAAAATAATTAAATTAGACAAATTAAAATGAGTCAAAATGATTATAAAATGGAGGATAAGAAGGAAAAATAATTAAATTAGACAACATGAAAGTAAAATTGAGAGGTCTAGTTAAACTTAAACTGCAAATATAGAAGCAAAACTTATGCAACTAAGGGAGGTGAGGACACTCTATTAAATGATAACATTTGTTCATTATAAAATGGATATTTTTTAAATTAATACTCCCTCCATTCCAAATGGAATTTGCACCCTTGGAGTGACACATATTTTAAAAAATGTGTAAGAAAAAGTGTAATGAGTGGTGTTTTAAGGGTTAATTTTGTAAACTTTTATAAATAAAGTATAGTAAAAGGTTGATTGAGTGTGAAAAAGTAATTAAATATGAGTAAATGTGTGTACATTTTGAGGGTGAGGGTTATAAAAATATATTTTTTTATGGAATATGTAAATTAGTATGAAACATCTAAATATGACAAGTGCGTAATTTTTTTGTAGGAAGGAGAGGGTAATTAATGTACACTTGAAAGATTAATTAATATTATATTTTAAGAATTTTATTGGGCTTTAAAAAAATACTACCACCATAAAATACACCAAACACTAAATCATTTTTTTGTAGGAAGGAGAGAGTAATTAGTGTTTCAGTCATATAGAAAAAAAGAAGTCCATTTAAAAAGAAAAATAAATATCATTTAAATCAGAATTGATTTGGATCACAGAGAAAAAAAGTCCATGGATATTAAAAAAATGTTGCTGGGCCAAATGGAAAAATTAAAGGCCAGAATGGAATTGGACCACGTGCTGAGCATTGCTGACTAATGGGCTTAGGATCCACTTCCTAAATGGATCCACCAAATGGATCCAGTTACATATATGTACCAATTACACAAGAGTACAACTCATCATTCATTGAAACCTCATTCCTTCTTCACATTTTTTTTAATTTTATTATAATATACTTTTTTAAAAAAAAGTTAATATTTTAATGAGTATGTGGGTGTAAACTTTTTTAAGGTTGAGATACATATTTTTAATTAAAAGAAAACAAAAAAATGAGAAAAAAATAAGAAGCGCAATAGTTAAAAAATATCCCCATGCACAATCAAAAAATTAAAAAACAAGATGAAAATGAACAAGCAATATATATCAAAAAATTAAAAAACAAGATGAAAATGAACAAGCAATATATATACTCTGTTTTACTCCATGCCATTTTTTATAAGTTCAACTATAAAAAATGTTACAGGTGATTTCATTCTGTATATACCTGAAGCACGCGCCACGGGAAACCGCACCACATGCCGTTAGTAGGCATCGAAACAGCCACGACGATGCCCTGAATCCATATCATCCGCGACGAATCATCTGTCTCCACCACCATTCTCACCCTTATCCGGGGGCTCCATCTCCTCTGCATTGCCTCCTTCACCTTCTCTGCCTTCACCACAAACTCCGGCACCCTACCTCCGGGATAGTACACCACCTCAAACGGCTCTCCCCTTGCCGCTGTTGCAATCGTCGCCAATGCCCTCAAACGCTCATAAGGCCCGTCCCCGCGGTCACCGGAGAACTTGGTTGCTCTCCTTATCCCCAATCGGACGTTTGTTTATATTTTTATAATTATTATTTTCTGTTATAAGGGTGCGTTTGATACAAGAAATAAATTTATGCGGAAAAGGGGCATATAAGAGGCCCGCAGCATAATTTAATATAGGATAGGGTGTATAAGTGGTGTATAAAGTCAAATTCTTGTTTGATAGAAAGCACAAAAAGTTGTACTAAGAACCGTATATTATGTTAATTCTTGTGTGATAGAGTGTATTAACTAGTGTATAAAATTATTTTTTTTTTGATAGAATGAATAACCCACCATATATTATATGGTGAAAAATGACAAAAAGACAATTTTACCCTTCTTTTTCAGCATCCTTTTATAGACTTCATTACTTCAAAATGTTAGACTAAGGTATCCTTTTATAGACTTCATTACTTCAAAATGTTAGACTAAGGTATTGAGCCACAATTCGATCAATTGTAAACAAACTAAAGATTGTTCTAAAGAATTTCAACAACTTGACAATCAAATAAACACAAATATATATCACCGATAAATTTAAAATTATTCAATCAAATTTATTCGTTGCTCACAAATTAAATGAGTCAAACAAAATTTACTAAGTTGTCATTTTTAGTTATGTATTTTGAAAAATTATTCACTTACATTCTACATTGATTCCTATAATTAAATTTATAACTTCCCTCACAAAATTTAATTCATTAAAAACTATTATTATTCTAAAAAAATCATACAAATAAGCAGCCAGTCGTAGAAAATTATCTATATGAGCCAAAAATCGTAAAGATAATTCTTTGAAACATTGATTTAAGATTAAAAACATCTTCACAAGCAAAAGAAATCACAAACCAACAACAGTTTAAAAAACCCAAAATACCTAGTATTTCATGCTTGCAAGTACTTTAGCATAATCCAGTTACAAAATAAAAGGCAACACTGAGACCGATTTAATGGAAGTCTGGATTTAGAAAATTGTCCATCTTGCCATTTACAAATCAAGAGAAAACAACTAACCCACTTCCTACCTTGATGAAAAAATTACAGCTGAACCTAGACCCTGACTGTTTTGTCTCTCTCCAGTCCTGCAGAAACAATCATCTTCTCCTCTGAGGGATGGCATGACACATATATAACAGTATCAGTGTGACCTTCTGAACCAAATTTTTTCCCTGTAAATTCCACAAGTATACACAGTGATCCTCTGAGCCACTCACAACGCACTTCTCACCCGTGACCAAAAATGTTGGCATTATGCAATGTGACCAATATATATCTTCAAGAACTTCCCTGTTGAGTAGTTCCATAGCTTAAGAGTATCATCAATCCCATAATAAATGCCTAATGATAATTAATCCCTTAATGGACTTTAGAAACAAAACATAAACAACCAAATGTTTTAAAAAAGGAATAGTCAGGAGGCTTGCCATATAATTTTTCAAAGGGAGTTTTCTGTTTAAGAACAGATGAAGGAATTATATTTATGATGAAAGCAGCAGTCTTAATGCATTCACCCCAGAATTTTAGAGGCAAAGAAGATTGAAAGAGTAAAGCCCTAGCAATTTGAAGTAAGTGTTGGTGTTTTCTTTCAACAATACAATTTTGTTGGGGAGTTTCAACACATGAAGTTTGATGTATAATGTCTAAAGTATGATAAAAATCTGATAAAATGAACTCAGTTCCATTATCACTCCTCAATATTTTTATTTTGACATCAAACTGAGTAAGAACCATGTTGTAGAAATTTTGTAAAGAAATTTTAACATCACTTTTGGCCTTTAAAAGATAAATCCATGTGCATCTACTATAGTCATCAACAATAGTGAGAAAGAATCTATGTCCAGTGATAGAGTATTCAGAAAAGGGACCCCAAACATCACAGTGTATCAAATAAAAGATGCTAGGAGAAACTGAAGTACTTAAAGGAAAGGGCTTCCTCTTTTGTTTAGCTAAAGGACAAATCATGCAATTGTTGTGTATACTAGAAGCTTTTACATTCAGATTGGGAATTTGTAACAAACATTTGCTATAGATATATGTCCTAGCCTCTTATGCCACAATTCAAAGTTACAAGAGTCACTAGTAACAACATTAGAAGAAACAGTAGGGCTAATGACAGAATTGATAGATGGGTGAGCAGTTTGTAACAGATATAAGCCCCTAACTTGTTCAGCAGAACCAATCACCATCTTGGTTGAATTGTCCTGTAAGATACAATGAGATGACAAGAAACTGACAATACAGTTGGAATATCTTGTTAAATGGCTAATAGACAGGAGATTATAAGTGAAATCAGGAACATACAACACATTATATAAAGTGAGATGCTCATTTATGACAATATTTCCCATATGTGTAGCTGTAGATATAGCATTATTAGGCAATTAAATCTTAATATTAACTACAGAGGGAGGAGTAGTGAACAATGAAATGTCAAATACCATATGATCAGTTGCACCAGTGTCTAATATCCAAGTAGAAACTTTAATGGTATTGAAACATGAATTGTATAAAAACATAGGTGACATACCTGTATCCTTGGGAGCTGGAATTTCCTCAATATGAGAAGTGGAGGCCCCTGCCACAGAGTGTGGTATGTCCCTCCCATCATTTAAGTTTTGCATCTTAGAAAAACTCAAGAATTTATCAAAGAGATCCTGAGTACAAAGAGGGTTAGAATCCATGGGGTGATTCCTCTTAGTAGGGGATCTAATGGAGGTATTTGCAGCTTTAGTGGATTCTTTATTTGGAGGACCTCTAGGGCCTCTCCAACCAGGGGGAAAACCAATGATTTGAAAGCACCTGTCAATAGTATGGCCTAAACCATCACAGTGGCTGCACTTAAGGGGTTTTCTTTTATCCTTATAGAATTTGGAATTCTTGGCCAACATAGCAATGGAGTCAATGGAAGCAGGCTCAGGGACAGTGTTTAGTGCCCTTTGTGACTCTTCTTGAAGCAGTAACCCATATATTTTGGATAAAGCAGGAAAGGGAGACTGTAAAAGGAATTGACTCCTAATAGTGCTATAGGAATCATGGAGGCCAACTAAGAATTTCATCACAACATCTTGCTCTAAGGTTTTGGTCATGAGTTTAGGCAGATCACAAGTGCACCCATCCATAGCCCCACAAGAACATTTAAGAATGAGTCTAAAACTTAAGTACTCATCCCAAAGAGACTTGAATTGATTGTAGTAACAAACTAAGGATTGAGAACCTTGAGAGATGGTGCTTAAAGATTTTTCTAAATAATAAACCCTAGTTCCATCAGAAAGTTTATATCGAATCACTAATTCATCCCACACATCTTTGGCAAGAGAAAAGTATTCCAAGGTGTGTTTGATATCAGGTGAAATAGAGTTAAGAATCCATACCAAAACCAGATTGTTTGCCCTTACCCAGGCAGCGTAGGTGGCTGGATCATCATCTTCTGAAGGGATGTCCAAAGAACCGTCGATCAACTGAATTTTATTCTTCACGCTGAGGCTTCTTTTGATGGCGTGACTCCAAGAAACATAATTGGTGTTGTTGAGAGGCTCGAGGACGATGGCCACTGCCGGATTGTCATTCTGGTGAAGAGCTAAAACGGAAAAGGGGTTTTTGACTGGGTCGAGGGAATTAGGATCGGTGACAGTAGGCGCCATGGATGTGGAAGAGATCGTCGAACAGAGCAATTACTGAATCGAACTAAGATGGGAGAAACACGATCGGAATTGATCGGCAGAAGAGAAAGAAAAGCCCCCAAGAAAAGGAAATCGATATGAGAATCGAAAGGCTTAAAGCGAAAGCGAAAGGATCGAATTGGTCGTCAATTTCATCATGAAACTGATACCATATTGAATTAAAGAATCAAAACATCTTTTGAATTGAAAGAGTAAAAATACAGAGTATGAAGGTTTTACAAAGTGATGAATGAATCGAATAATATGAAGAAGAAGACTATCTGCCTTCTTATATACATCATACTAATAACTGCTAATCCTAATCTAACCAAACTGATTAACCGCCTAACTAACTGTATTAGCTAAGTAATAAACTTAGAGTGTACATATCTTAAAAGGGTGCAAATAAAGAGTGTATTTAACAACTCTTATACCATCCTTCCTAGTCGAAGGCATCATCATCATCTTCATCAGGAAGAGACTATTAGCAGCTTGTGCAAGCTCTGCTTCATGCCTACAATCTTATAGAAGATCTTACTGGTAATTTCTGTTCCCAGAACTAGAAGGAACGGGGGCAGGAGCAGGATGTGATACAACTGGTATAGAACCACAAATCATGTGAACAATGTGATATGCCAGCAAACCTATTTAAAAATAAGAAAAGTCATTCAAATTAGTACAACACATAAATTATACATCATACTAAGTGAAATGGCAAGATAGAGTGACCTGTTAAAAAAATTCAAGCAAAGATATAATGTAATAAGATGTTACCATAATGCCCACACTTAAGCCTACGAATAGGCCCATTATTTTAAAAAGTTTACATTCTTAAGCCTACATATACACCCATTCTTCTAAAGAGTTTACATTCTTGCCCACACTATACCCACAAACAACATTGACATTAATACAAACAATAAGGAAATTCAAGAAAAATTGTGAGAATTCAAAACTTTCCAGAATCCAAACAATCTGAGCAAGCATTGCAAGGAGCTGCGCATGATCAGGGGATACCTATAGACCAAATGAAACAACAAAAATTAACAAAAAAAAATACAAAGAAATGATAAATGAGTTAAATCTATAAAGTTACATTGAACATTTACATAAAAGCTTTAATGTGAGACTGTAATTAGAGAAAAAGTTGTTCCTTGAACATTTATAACATAAAAGCTTTAACTGGGGTGCTTGCTGACAAAGTTTCAGGAGAAATTCAACATAATTTTACCAGGTCTATTTAAAAAAAAAAAAAAAAAAAAGTGAATCAAAGAGGAAGGGAACTTTGTTGTTACGTGTGAATGATTCGATAAAAGGGGAAGGGAATCAAAGACTGAATACTACCAGAATAGCAGCAACCACATCATCAATCTAGCAGCCAGTTTTAAGCACGTTTCATGTTTAAATAAGATGTTAAATAATTCAGAAATCAGATACATATATCAATTGCCAATCCAACAGAAGCAATGCACACACATAACACTCAACAAAAACTATACAACAATTAGCTAGCAAGCATCAAAGTTGGGACTAAATTTGGTTCACATATCCATGTATTTGGTTCACTCAATAGCTAATGCAGATGAAAAAGTAAAAAAAAAATATCATGAGATCAACTCTAATTCAAGCGGATTAAGCTTCAAATGTCATGGAACACTTCGAGCAATCTCTTTTCAACCACCTACTTTACAAGAAACATAATCAGTCATACAAATGATATGGAACACTTCAAGCAAAACACATAAGCAATGCACACACATAAAAACACCAATCTAAAATACCCTAACAGAAATTAGATACACATATCAATTGTAAATCCAAAAGAAGCAATGCACACACATAAAAATTCAGAATTTAGAACACTCAACACCCTAAGATTTTTCGTTTAGATTTGTTTCACAAACACCATCAGTTAGAAGGTTTATGCTAACTAATATGATGAAAATTTTAGCAAATTACAGCAGATCACAAAAAAAGAAAACGGAAAACAACTCACAAATTTCTGCACCAGAAAACACTACTGTTGTACGTGCTTTTGAATGGATGATTTGGATGTGGGCTTTCGTAAGCACTAAATAAACATATATAATGATCGGGGGTTTATTACGTGTTAATATGGATTATTATGATGATTTATGAAGATATTATGAAGAACAGGAAGAACACAAAGATATAGCTTCTTGGAGAAGCTAAAATCTTGAGAGCTTTGGGAGTGTTTATTGCTTTGGGGTGTGGTGATTCTAGGAATATGAAACTTGTTCTTTACAGGCATTATATAGTGGTTTTTGGGGCTGCCCGCCCTTTACACGTGGCAAGCCCTCATTGGACCTGATCTTCTGCCCGAAAAGGTGATGGGACGACGCATTTAATGCTAAACCGCCTCTTGTGGTCGTCCTCGGCGGAGGCGAGGAACTGGGCCACGGTGGTCGCCGGAGGACCTGGTCGTCGGGGAAGGTGGTCGCCCAGACCTTCGAGGAAGGTGGTCACCACGCTCCAAGCTGTCTCCCAAGGCTTCAACACTTGTCTTCTCTTGGCTACATAAACATGTGCTCGCCAACACATTTGGGCGAGCAGCTAACTAAAACACGTGCTCGCCAACATCTTTGGGCGAGCACTTAAATATATTAAATACATTACTTCTATTACATTTTCTTCATCTTGTTGACTAGTTGTCGCACGACTTTGTTGACTGGTCCTCGCCACGCAAGCTGGTGGCTAGGATTGACTTGTCAAAGATTGACTTCTTTGACTAGGTATAACATTTGCCCCCTGGTCGCCTTTCTTCGTGTTCGTAGAATAGTAAGGCGAGCAGTGTGATTGTCTGTATGGAAAGCGGATTCATTCCCGACAAACAAATCAAATTTGAAATCTTGTTGACGTAAGTAGGAGGCGGTCGCTTCGTTTCTCACGCCGAGCACGCTTTTCAAAGCACTTTTAATGATGGCGGATTTGATGTGTGTCAAGCGTGTGATCGGCGCCTCAGAATTTGAATTGCGCGCGTGGGGAGCGTGCCGACCTCAAAGGTCGCGCGTGGGGTCACTTTCCTACCTCGATTTCGGAAATGACCCCAAAATTTTTGGAAAATATCACAATTTACCCCGTT
Organism: Galeopsis tetrahit; assembly: GCA_963675135.1. Lineage (NCBI taxonomy): Eukaryota > Viridiplantae > Streptophyta > Magnoliopsida > Lamiales > Lamiaceae > Galeopsis > Galeopsis tetrahit. The sequence continues at coordinate 12,983,896 of OY776133.1, forward strand.
TTTTGCACATTGGTCCCTGAACGCATTTGCCTATAAATAGGACCTCCCTTATCTCGAAAACACTTTTCACTCTCTGCAACATTCGAATTTCTTCTTGAGCTCCTTCCAAGCCTCTCTCTTCAAGCTTTTTCGGCGAGTTTTGGGTGGTTTTCGATCGGCAAAAAGGTAATAAACTTACATTTCTTTCTTCAAAAATCTTCTTTTCCCCCATTTCTTAAGAAAAAATGGAGTTTGGTAGTGGCTCTGGTGGTGGTCCGCCGCCGTTGGACGGTGGTGCTGTAAATTCCGGCGAGGGTGATCGTTTAGCCTTGGCCTTAGTGGAGAGGGCATCCTCTTCGGATTCTAGGGTTCACTCCCTCGACCCCATTAATGTAGGTCCTCCCAACCTTCCAGCCGATAGTTGGGAAGAAATGTTAGAAGTGGTCGGCGTTGCCGTCGCCAACGAGACCGATGAGTCTGAAAGGGATGACGCCGGCAATGATGCCGAGGAGGATGTCGAGAGGACTGATTCCGAAATTTCTGACCAAGATTTGGACGAGGAGGCGGGCGAGCAGATCGATCCGGCTCGAGTTGAGGAGACTTTGACAGGTAGTCTCCGCGAGGAGTACGAGGAGGTTGTTCGCTATGCAGCGAGCATTAAAGATATCATGACTGGGCGAGAAGACCTGGATGGCGACGAGCTCTCGAGGAAGACATTTTATCAGTATTACAGCGAGTACCCGCCTAGAGAGATTCCTCGCACATACCGAGAAGCATACGAATCGAGGTATGAAGCCAGTAAGTATGCGAGCATCGTCTCCTTGGCCCAGCTAGAGAATTCCCGGAAAAAATATCAAGTGCCGGCCGATGTTTGCTTCTTCATTCCTCGCGAAGACGAGAGGGCCGACCAACCGCCTGAAGGGATGGTCGCCGTTAACATTGGAATGATGGAAGCAGGGCTGAGATTCCCCCTGCACCCCGGAATTACAAACTTTTTATATTTTCTTGGGGTGGCACCTTCTCAAGTGTTGCCGAATGGGTGGTCGAACATTATAGGACTCCTCACAGTGTTCGGCCTGGAGGCAGTCGAGAACGGTTGTCGGAATACATGGCTGAGTCCGAAAGAGATCAATTATCTCCTTCAAGCGGCCGAAGCCGAAAAGAAGGTAGGCTACGACTGGTACTATGTGAAAAGCCGCGACCACTTCAAATTGGTCGAAGGGGTCCCCAACAAAATTTGGGATTGGAAGACCAACTGGTGGTGGGTAGCCGGGGATTGGAAAAGTGCTGTGAGGCCGGATGGATCCTCAGCTCGCATTCCCATCGCGACCGATTACCAAAGAATTCGTGGTAAGTTTTTTATTTCTGCTCGTTCTTGTCTATACTGAATAAATCCTCGCTTTTGTAGGTGAAACTGTTCGCGCGAAGACCGCCGAGCACCGTCTGTCGCCCCTATTTCAGTACCACATTTGTTGTGTAGCTCGTCGTCGCTACTTGGAAAGGTCTTGCTGCTTTCTGAACAGGGAGTGTATGCGAGTGCGAGCAGGCCTTAGAGTACCTCCTCACCACATCACTCGAGAGTTTCCTCCAGGTATCAAAATATTTCTCAAGTTCTTTAGCAAAAATTTTTTCCTCGTAAAACTAACTCTTTGTTCTTTAGTAGTGGTTCCTGAGAAAGTTATCACCTATCTCTCTCCGACCATCGAGCTCGAACAAATAATGGTGAGCAAAGTTTTGCGAGCAGCGAAGGCCGGTCGCGAGCGTGCGATCATCGAGGGCGCCAACAAAAGGAAAGCGCCGGAGACCTCGGGGGTTCCTCCGAAGAAGGTCGCTAAAACGACCTGAGGGGTTCCTCGCCCAACTGCTACCGAGCAGAGGGTCTCGCCGAGGAGATCTCCGCCAAGGGGTAACTCGCCACCCCCCATGACTGTTTCCCCCCAGAGGGCGTCCCCTCCTCGCCGAACCAAACGGACGCGAGAAGTTAATGCGAGCTCGTCGGCCGAGCAGAGGGCCCCTGAGGATAACACTCTTCTTGGCTGGGACGCCGAAAGGGTTGCCAAGTAAACTTATTGAAATATGCCTTTGAATTTTTTCTAGAAGTACCTTTTCTGATCGCCATTTGTTTTTTGTTTTTTTTTCTTAGGGTTGCCGAGCATCCGGTTTCCCAACCTTTCAATGATGATCTCCTCAACTACTACCGTTCCGGGACCCGGACGACGAGGAGGTGCTCGACCAGGTGACGATCAGGGCCATGAAGAACTTGCCCCGATCTCTAACTACAACATTTGTCGACGAGGTCGGAAACCATAACTCCTTGGAGAATGCGAGACTGATCGCCATTGAAACTAGTCGCATAGCTTTCACTGCCGAGAAACTTGCCATCCAGATCTATGAGAACCGAAAAGCCAGCGAGGAGAAAAGCACGAAAATCGTCCAACTGGTTAGGGCTAAAGCTGGCCTTGAGAAGCAGCTGGCCGATTCTGGGGAGAAGATGGCCGACCTTGAGGCAAAGCTGGCCGATTCTGAGGCCCAACTTGAAGTTGTTCGGAAGAAAGATCAGGAAGATCTCCAAGTGATTGAAGATCTCCGTGCTCACCTCAAAGCTGCCGAGGACGAGCTAAAAGTGAAATCCGCCGAGGTAATCACTCTTCAAGATAAAATCACAACTGCTGAGGATGACTTGGCCACTCTTCGGCGGGAACTGGTCGCCGTGAAGGCAGAGCGAGATGAAAGTAATGACCTCGCTGCAACTGCGGCCATTTACGCGGTGGCGCTCACTGCCCACGAGCTCGTCCATAAACTCAGAGAAGTTCATCCAGAAGTGGACGTAACTCAGCTCGACGGTTTCATAGACGACCTCATCATGGAGGAAGACCCTAAAGTGGAATCATCACTCCCCCTGCTCCCTCTGATGAAAATGGGACTCATGTTTCCTCGTCTTTTGGCTGTTCCGGTCTATTTCGAGGATCCGCCACAAGACTCCCCAACTCAACAGGGCGAGCAGAGTGCTCCTACCGAGGTGGAGGCCGAGGAAGAGGTTGTAGGAGAGCAAGATGCTCTTGCCGAGGGGAATGCTGTAGAGGATGCTCATCCATAAATCCGCTCGACAACTTTACTCTTTTTATTGTTTTATTTTGTTTATGACTGTTCGGCCACTAGGGCCTTCTTTGTAATTTCAGCCTTTAAGGCTTTTTAATGAATGGAACTTTTTTGCTTATCATTGTGTTCGTTTATTTCGAGTGATCGTTCTCGTCACTGCTTTCCAATTTATGTTATGATTATTTTTTTTGCAAGCATCTTTCAATGAGTACTTGTCTTTTGAATTTGCCTTTCATTGGTTTGTGTTCGTATGTTTTAGATAGTGATCGTGGTCGTCACCATCCTGCAAGCATCTATAAGAAAGAGTGCTCGTCTTTTAAAGTTAACCATTCGTTGGTTGAACTCTTTTGTTTTTTAGATAGTGATCGTCGTCGCCACTACCTTGCGAGCATCTTTAAGAAAGAGTGCTCGTCTTTTAGAGTTAACCATTCGTCGGTTGAACTCTTTTGTTTCTTAGATAGTGATCGTCGTCGTCACTACCTTGCGAGCATCTTTAAGAAAGAGTGCTTGTCTTTTAGAGTTAACCATTCGTCGGTTGAACTCTTTTGTTTCTTAGATAGTGATCGTCGTCGTCACTACCTTGCGAGCATCTTTAAGAAAGAGTGCTCGTCTTTTAGAGTTGACCATTCGTCGGTTACTCTTTTCTTAGCTGGCTACGCAGAGCCTCATCTAAAATTTCTAAAACTTATCTAACACTTGATGAAATTTAAAATTTGACATGTATTGAAACGATAACTAGATACAAACTATACAAATGTAAAGAATTTAAAAACTTATTGATAAAACTTCTTCAGCTTGACCGCATTCCATGGGTACTTGCTCGGCTTGCCTTCGAGATCTTCTAGCTCGTATGATCTGTTTAGGAGCGTGCGCGTTATTCGGTACGGACCCTCCCAAGTCGGGCCAAGTATGCCAATGGATTGTTCCGTCGCCCGTCGAAGTACGAGCTGGCCGATAGTAAAATGGCGAGCACGTACTTTGGTGTTGTAGTAGCGTTCTGACCTTTGCTTGTAGACCACATTCTTCTCGTCCGCTGTCAGTCTTCGCTCTTCAAGGAAGTCCAAGTCGGAGAGCTGTGCGTCGTTATTCAACTGCTCGTCATAGTTTGCCACTCGAAAAGTGGCGACCTGCCCTTCTGCTGGTATGACAGCTTCGGTTCCGAACGCGAGCGCGAACGGGGTCTCACCTGTGGAATTCCTCGTGGTCGTCCGATATGCCCATAGAACCATGTGCAGCTCGTCCGCCCATTTGCCCTTCAATCCATCTAGCTTAGCTTTCAAGGTGTGCTTGATGATTTTGTTGATCGCTTCTACCTGACCATTTGATTGTGGATGATAGGGTGTTGAAAAAAGTTTCTTGATTTTCCACTTTGAGCAGAATTCCAGCATGTCTTGACTTGTGAATTGACGTCCGTTGTCGGTCACTATTGCTCGTGGTAGGCCGAACCTGCAAATTATATTTTTTCAAATGAAGCTTATCATCTGGGCCGTTGTGATGGTCTTCAATGCCTTTGCTTCCGTCCACTTAGTGAAGTAATCGACTGCTACGACTACGAAAGTTACCCCCCCCAACGCCAGGCGGGAAAGGCCCGATGATGTCGATGCCCCACTTCGCGAAGGGCCAAGAGCTATAGGGTGGGCTGAATAACTTAAATAAAGAGGCTAAAGAGTAGAAGAAAACTGAAAGTATCCATTTTTTTTATTTAAGAGGTTTAAATTGATAAATTAATCTAGGGTTTATTATTGGTTGCTGCTAAAGAAAATCTTTCAATTTTATTGTACACATGACCCCAACTACTGTATACACACCCATATAAAATATAATTTATTTTTAAATTTCTATTTACATCTCAATTTTGGACAATTATACCCAAATTTTAAAAAGGGTTGGTCTGTTATGGACTCGAGTGCATGTTGTGCACTCTAGTCCATATTGCACTTTTCAGTTGTACTAACTTGCACTTTTTCATGACTTATACTTTTTGGTAAAATGGTGTTTCACTTTTCAATTATTAATCTGTATAATAATATTTTTATTTATAGTGACTAATACTTTTTAGTAATATTGTGTTGCACTTTTCACTTTAATAACTTACACTTTTCATTAAAATTGTGATACTGACTTGCACTTTTTAATAATATTGTGTTGCACTTTTCAGTAAAAAATTTTGTTGCACTTTTCAGTTATATTGACTTACACTTTTCATTAATATTGTGATGCTCTTTTCAGTAATACCGACTTGCACATTTCAGAAACATCGTATTTCACTTTTAGTTATACTAACTTATACTTTTAGTAAATATGGTATTGCTCTTTTTTGTTATACCGACTTACATTTATTAGTAATTTTGTGTTGCACTTTTTATTGAATAAACATTTTCCTTAAAAAATTAATTTAAATGGAGAATGTGTATATTTTTAAGTAAAAAAAAAAGGGTAAAAAAATAATTAAATAAAAAGAAACAAAAAGAAAAAGCAAAAAATGAAATAAAATGAAGAAATAAAAAATGAAATAAAAAGAGCTGGGTCATGTAATTATTTTTATAATAATAATAATAATAATAATAATAATAATAATAATAAATTGGACTAGGGTGTAAATATGGACTCAAGTGTATACTAGACTAAACCTTTTTAAAAAATCACAAAAAAATATTTTCTTCTAATGAAACGTGTGAACAAGAAGAAAAAATTGAATTCAATATATTTACAAAATCACAAAAAATTCAAAAAAAAATATCACAAAAATTTAAACCCTAGATTTTGATAAAAACTAACGAAACTGCGTAATAAAAATTGAGATTAAGCGTACTAAATTTACACAGTTTATTGAATGTCAAATATGTACAATTGAAACTCCTCTATTTCGTTAGTGAAGAATATTTTTTCTTTATTTTTTATTTTTTATAGAGTTGGATTATAATTATTGCGTAATATTTGAGGTGTGAATATTTATTAATTTAAAAATAAATTGTGTGGGGGTGTCAATAGTAATTGAAGTCATGAGACGTGTATAATAGAATCGGGGTTTGTTTAGCAGTTGCCTTTACTATTTAATTTAAATTTATGCGTACAAAAAATTTAACAAAATTGAATATTTTTTAATGGAAATGACTCTTTATTATTGTATAGAAGTTTTTTTTTTTTTTTTTTTAAATTTACAAAAAATGGGGTGGGCTACAACCACCCTTAGCCATGGCTGTAGCTCCGCCCTTGATTTCCGTAAACTTAAATCATTGACTTAACTTAAATTTAGTGTAAGAGGTTATACTTTGGAAGCAACGAGATCTAATATGACCGTTAAGACATAGAGAATTGGTGTTTACTTGACTCTTGGGTAAGAGTCGAAATAAGGATCTCAATCATTAGAATCTAATGATGAAGAAGACGAGGAGTTGACCTCTACCATTGGAAGTGAAGAATGGAGAATCGAGTCAACATTCAACAACAACGTCAACGAGGTAAGTTGAGGTAGGAAAACTACGTGAACATTGATTTCAATATATTGGATACGTAAGCAACTTAATTTTAAAATTTTGAACTAAGTTTAATTTTTAAAATTAACCTCAAGTCCTATTTTGAAAGTTTGTAATTTGTATAACATTTAAATTTATCAATTTATTGTAATTTATTTTGTAAGTTTGTGTAACATTTAAATTTATAAATTTGTTGTAATTTATTTTGGGGTTAATTGCAAAATAAATCACGACCTTTAGTAAATTTATCAATTACAACATATTCTTTTTTTCTTTACAATTCGATACACAATCTTTTTAAGTTTTACAATTTTATGCACCGGTCAATTTTAATATGATGTGGCGCCGAAAACATCAAAAAATTGCCACACGGGCGCCAAATAGATTGTCAACTAATTAATTATTCTTTTAAAAAAAACATTTTAAAACTAAAAAACATACAAAATTAATTAATCCGCCCAAATTATCTACCCAGATCCTAAACGCACGCACATAAAAATATCAAAACACAAATTAAAATTAAAAGAAGGAAGCAAAGAGGTAAAATGAGATGTGTTCCTTCCTTCCGCAACCAATATCCAGTTCAGTCATCTGTATTGGTTTCTTACTCCAGTCTCTAAAGTGTGAGCATTGCTTAATCAGGTTTTTTGCAGTACACTAGCTCCATAAATGCCCCTTGACCTCATCAATAATCCTGCCACGATCCCGTAATACATTCTCAAATAATACTCTGTTTCTCCAATTCCAAATGGTACTCCACACCACACAAACCCACAAACCTGCCATAAATTGTCGAAGATTGTTATACCAGTTTTGATTACACTAATTGATTTTTGAGTTGGAACTTTATGGGTTTTGTCCCGATGCAGAACTACATTGCTATCATCAGCGATTTTCTGCTCAAATTTGGACTCCTGCAGTCAGAATGATGCTCTTGTGACGATTATTACTTATTACACTTTTGAGAGAGTTGCCGAACCCAAAAATATTAAAAACTATTTATCAGAAGCAACAAGAATTACATGTAGCCATATTTAAGATCGAACTGCAACAAGAATTACATGTAGCCATATTTAAGAACTTGACCAATAAATTTTCTCCTAATTTATTCCTGTCGCGGCAAGAATACCATATTCAATTGTGTATTCCCTGCTCAAACAAACAAATGACTGAACAGGATTTTGGTTGCGGAAGGAATACATCTCATTTTACCTCTTTGCTTCCTTCTTTTAATTTTAGTTTGCTATTTTGATATTTTTATGTGTTTGCGTTTAGGAATTAGGATTTTGGGTAGATAATTAGAGCGCGCTGATTAATTAATTTTGTATGTTTTTTAGTTTTAAAATATTTTTTTAAATGAATAATTAATTAGTTGGCAATCTATTTGGCGCCCGTGTGGCGATTTTGATGTTTCCGGTGCCACATCATATTAAAATTGACCGAAAAAATTGTCGGTGCATTAAATTGTAAAACTTAAAAAGATTGCGTATCGAATTGCAAAGAAAAAAAGAATATGTTGTAATTGATAAATGTACTAAAGGTCGTGATTTTTTTTGCAATTAACCCATTTATTTTGTAAGTTTGTATAACATTTACATTTATTAATTTGTTGCAATTCATATTTGTAAGTTTGTATAACGTTTAATTTGTTTCAATTTATTTTTTTTAGTTTTTAACATTTAAAAATTTATCAATTTGTTGTGACCTTTAAAGTTGAAATTTTTCATACCATTTTAGGTTCTACTCTTCGTTGCCGCAAAAAAAGCATAGATAAACATGAAATTCGACAAACCGCATAAATATAAGTAATAAGTATAAATTTAAGTAGTATAAAGTTAAAACGAACAAAAAAACTAGTCAAATCGAGCCAAAACGAGCACACACAAAAAAAGGTTGAATCAACTGTTCAAAAATCGTAATCGCCGATTTGACATTTCAATTTTGGTTGCGATTTTTGTCAAATCGAAATCGATGGTTCGAACCGTCTGAGCATGTCTAGTATATACTTGATCACTATTTAATTATTTAAAAAATTGTATATAATTTTAAAGATCCTAATTAATTTTAATTATTAATTTTTTTTTCTTCTATAACATATTTGACAATACAATTTACTATTTGTCTCAAACACGATGTAAACTCTTTATAATGAAAATGGTGGTAAAAGGTAGAGTATTCTATAATAATTTTAGAAAATTTTAAAATAAGTAGAGAACTATTGAGATTTTGGAGAATTTCTCGTAGCTCATCTAAAAAAATCTTCACCATCTAAGGTTGTGGGTTAGTATAAACTATAAATAGGAGAATTTGTGTGCAAAAAATTGTAAAATTGCACAAGTTAACATGGTCTTTATTTGTTTTTCCAAAAAAATCATATAAAATAGTTTATATCAATGTCTTTAAACACTCACGCCTTCATAAAGATAGAGGTTCTCTATATATCTATGTATTTGTTTTTCCAAAAAAATTATAAAAATCGAGCTATGTGTTAATTTATTGGGTATCTATATATATATAAAGCAAGGTAACCACGCTCTAAACGGAAATAGTCTGCCAACCAATCAGAAAAAAAGACCATGAATACAAACCAACACAGTAAAATCTCAAATGCATCCAGCAATTACAAAATCAATTGAATGAATCTAACAATTGGGATCGGTCGTGTTATTAAAAAAAAAACCAGGAAATCGAACCAAAATAAAGTTCAATTGCATATTGATCATCATGAAAAATTATACTACAAATATACCATGCACAATCAGAAAATTAAAAATCAACATGAAAATGAATAAGCAGTATATACTTGTCTGTGTCATTTTTCATGTTGTAACTATATGAATATAAGGTGGTATACCTGAAGCACACGCCACGGGAACCGCACCACATGCCATTAGTAGGCATCGAAACAGCGAGGACGACGCCCTGAATCCATATTATGCGCGACTCATTCACCTTCTCCGCCTTCACCACAAACTACGGCACCCTACCTCCGGGAAAGTACACCACCCCAAACGGCGGCTCTCCCCTCGCCGCCGTTGCAATCGCCGCCCAAACTCCGGCACCCTACCTCCGGGAAGTACACCACCTCAAACGGCTCTCCCCTCGCCGCCGTTGCAATCGCCGCCAATGCCCGCCTACGCTCATAAGGCCCGTTCCCGGCGATCTCCGGAGAACTTTGTTGCTCTCCTTATCCCAATGAACAGCTCACCCGTCAATTTCTTCTTGATCAAAACAACAGAAGGCGGCGACGAGGCGCTTGGCGACCACAAAGTCACCCCACCCCGCCGTCTGCGGGACGTGCCCCTGTAAACATGCCGGAACTTCCATTCATTGTTATGAACATCTTTCATAACAATGGTCTGAACCGGAGTTTCAGGGGTGTAGTCTAACGGCGGTAAAATCACATCCGCACAGTAACGAGGGATTGAAAATCCTCCAACATTGGTATCCGAGCAGTCAGGATTTTCACGAACGAAACGACGTCGTCTTTGTCGTCCTCGTCCTCGTCATTGCACTCGGTGGTTGACCGAGTGGGCGAAGAGGCTGGAGAATCATTCTGATGTATGGTTGATCGGAGGAATATTTGGCGAGGAAATCAACGGAGAGGACTTGGCAAGGAATCAATGGACGAAGGAGGATAAAATTGTAGGTAATGGGATTGTCGGAGTAGGAGGTGGGCGACGACTGCTCGAAGTGGGGCCTTGAGGGAAGTAGTAGACGTAGGTGTCGACCGGAGGGATCTCGATGGATGCACAACGATAGTAAGCCATACATTGTCGTCTACCTTAGAGGAGGTGACGGTTAAGTCGATATGAATAACACCTTTGAATTTTAATATTTCATTTCTTTAATTTAATATTTAACTCAATCAATTAGAGTTCAATTTCAATTGTACAGGTATAATTAATTAAAATAAAATAATCGGTATTGGGTATAAAACGTTATAGGTGTCGACCGGAGGGATCTCGATGGATGCACAACGATATAGTAAGCCATACATTGTCGTCTACCTTAGAGGAGGTGACAGTTAAGTCGATATGAATAACACCTTTGAATTTTAATATTTCATTTCTTTAATTTAATATTTAACTCAATCAATTAGAGTTCAATTTCAATTGTACAGGTATAATTAATTAAAATAAAATAATCGATATTCGGTATAAAACGGTATATCGATATACCGAAACCTTAATAAAATAATAATTTTATATTATTTTTAAATTAAAATAACTTTAATTATTAAAACATAAATAAAATAAACCTTAAATAATTAATTTCGGTATAAAACAATGCTTCAATATTTTCGGTATGAAAATTATGAATTGGTATACCGGTATTTCGATATGAAATGATGGTTCAATATTTTCGATATGAATCGGTATACCGATATACTGTATCAAAAATTTGGTATACCGATATTACGGTACGGTATCGGTATGAATTTTTACATACCGAAAATTTCGGTACGGAAATGGTATGGATTTTTTCAATATCAAAATTTTCGGTATGATAACGGTATGGTTCGATATGATCGGTATACCGTATCGAACCTCCCGTACTCTCAATCACATTACTTGTACTATATGTATAATTTAATCACTTTTCTTATTTTATGTGTCTAAAAGTAATGAAAAATTTATAGGCGGACGGGAGAGTACATTTTACATTTTTTTTAAAGGAAAGTGATATTGTATCATTTTTCTGAAGAGTTGCTTAATACTTATCCATCTCACGATTGTTTACACACTTGTCTTATTCGTTCGTTTCACAATTATTTGCACACTTCAAAAAAAAAATCTTCATAAATTTCAATCTCACAATATTTACATATTTGTAATTGTGGTATTATTTTCACGGGTAGGTCTCTTGTAAACTCAATTCCTTATAATAAGGAATTGAGTAAATTTTAAAAAATTGGTAGGATTAATAATAAAAATAAAATACGCAAAAAACATGTATGATAATTTACGTAGCTTAAATGGATGAGAATAATTTTTTTTATGTTGAGAACTAGTGTTCAACTCTTACATCTAACAATTTTCACATATATTTTTTTTAATTATAAAATTGCATGTTGAAAATAAGAAACAATTGTGAATAAGATGGAGTATATAATTAATAAAATATGTAAAAGAATTTTTAAAAAAAAATTTGAAAGGTTGAATGGTTTAATAGGCACAGTCCATGCCGTTAAAATTGGATTTTCCTACGAGGTCTCGTTTTATTTCTAATCCAATCAAAAGTGCACGGAATTTCCGTGCTATATTTGACTGACTTTCCCCTTTTTAATTATTTTTATTTGAAGGACCCTCAAAATATATATATATATATATTTTTGTATTTGAAGGAGGTGTGCTTTTAACGTTTTTGCTTTTGTGTTTGAGCGGGAGACATGCAAAAAATGAGCCTTCTTGGGTGGATTATTACTGTTTTACATCAACTACAAAAATTATACACGATCGTTAAATTAAGTAAGTAGTTTAAAAGCTATCCACAGCCCGTATATTAGACAATCCTTGCAAATTTAAATTAAGACTTGAGTTTCTTTTGAATCGGGTTCATGTGAATTTGCTTTTAAAGTAATATTGCTTCACATATAAAGTGTCATGTTGATTTTAGAACTGCTTTTTTTTTTCTTCCAAAAAAATATTCAATTGTAATATTTTATATGTTAAACAATACTCCGTATTATTGAGTTAATCATAAATTTTATGTGAATTAAATTCATAATTTTTTTTTCTGTACCGTCAAATCTTCCATGTATGAAATATTGAAATGTGATAAATTAAGTAAATTTTAAACTTGCGGGTCGCATCTATATATATATATATAAACAGTATAGTTGACTGCAGTCAATTCCCGCCTATTGCTATGGGCCAATTTTCCTTTTTTTTTTTTTTTTTTGTCAAGCTGTTTTAGTTTTTGACTTATATCACTCTTGAATCTTTTTTTTTATTCAATTTGCATGCAGTTATAAATTAATTATTAAAAACATTTGTAATTAAGTATACCTCTATAAATTTTAATTATTAAAAAATATTTGTAATTAATTTATGTATATTTGTACATATATTTTTTATTTTTCAAGATTATATATAGATTTTAATTATAAGTTAAAATTTGTATGACATAGTTTCATGAAATTTCATTTAGATGTCTCACAAAAAAAATCTCATTTTATTTTTGTGTATACATTGTGACTCCACCTCTTTTACTCTTAAATTATTCTACACTCCATTTTATTCACTCTCTTCAATCATATTAATGTTTTTCAAATTATGTGATAATTAGACGGATGAAGTAATATTCCATCAATAATTATAAGTGAAAATAAATTTTAAAAAATGTAATTGAAGCTTCATTCACAAGATGAAATCAATGATATGATTTCACATAGTATTATTGTTCTTTAAATTCTGTAAAATTCAACCATTAAAAATTTTAAATCACACGAATGTATTCTATAAATAATTAATTAAAATTTATTAATAATCAATCCCTCGTGCAACGCACGGGAGAATTACTAGTCCAATTTAAAATTTGGTATGGTCATTTAATATTTTGAGTAAGGCTTTTGTGGACTCAACTGCAGTATGTGCACTCTACCAAAAAAATCGGGCATGTAAGTAAAGATAGTGTTATAATAAAAATTAGGTTGTGGCCCAATGACAGTCCCATAATTATTTTAGCACAATTTTACGGGTTCGAGTTCAACTGTTGCAATTTTTTTGCACATTTATTTATATTTTTACAATTGTTATAAAAGTACAAGTACTAATTACAAAAGGTGTAACATTAATAATAATAAAAGTGCAAATCGAATTTGTTTTTATTTTCTCAAAATATTTTTCTCGTTTATAAAGGTACAAGTGGTAATTACCAGTGTAATATTAAAAGGTAAAAACGTGCAAGTAGTAAATAATATATATTGCTCTTTTATAATAAAATTAATAACGAGAAAAATATATATAATCGCACGTTTGTTTATATTTTCACAATTATTTTTTTCTGTTATAAAAGTGCAAGTACTAATTATAAAAGGTGTAACATTAATAATAATAAAATTTGCAAGTCGAATTTGTTTTTATTTTCGCAAATATTTTTTCCGTTTATATGCAAATGGTAACTACCGTAAAGTGTAATATTAAAAGTAAAAAACGTGCAAATAGTAAATAATATATATTGCACTTTTTTATAATAAAATTAATAACAAGAAAAATATATGATAATATATATTGCTCTTTTATAATAAACTTAGTTACATATTGCAGTTATACTATATTGCACTTTTCAGTTATAAAAATTTATATTACTTTTTAATGACTTACACTTTTCACTAAATATTGTGTTGCATTTTTCAGTTATACTCACTCGCACTTTTTAATAAAAATCGTGTTGCACTTTTTAGTTATAGTGACTTACACTTTTTAGTATTATTGTGTTGCACTTTTCATTTATAAATGACTTACACTTTCCAATAATATTGTGTTGCATTTTTTTGTTATACTGACTTGCACTTTTTATAATATTGTGTTGCATTTTTTGTTATATTGACATACACTTCTCATTAATATTGTGTTGCACTTTTCAGTAATATTGTGTTACATTTTTTGCTTAAATTGACTCACACATTACATTAATATTGTGTTGCACTTTTCAATTATACTAATTTGCACGTTTCAGAAATATTGTAATTCGCTTTTGAGTTATACTAACTTATATTTTTAGAAAATTTTGTGTTGCACTTTTCTCTTATATCGACTTACATTTTTTACTGAATAAAATTTTCCTTTAAATCATTTAAACCTCATTCTGAATTTTTTAATCATTTTAAAAATAGGGTATACAGGATGAAAAAAATGGGTATGCATTTTAAATTTTTTAACTCGGTGTATTTTCAATTCTTTGCTAACTAATTTTTAAATTTAATTTTTTTAATAAATTAGGTATCTATAAAGCAAATCAGGTACCCACACTCTTAACGTGTATAGTCTGTCAATCAATCAGATTTTATTTTTTTTGGTATAAAGCCAACAAGAAAAGGAAAAAAAATTAAACCATGAATACAAACACAATAAAATCTCAAATGCATCCAACAATTATACAAAATCAATGGAATGAATCAACAATTGGGATCCATCGTGTTATTAAAAAAAAAAAAAAAGGAAATTCAACCAATTATAAAGTTCAATTTGCATATTCATCATCATGAAAAATTAATATATCCCCATGCACAATCAAAAAATTAAAAAACAAGATGAAAATGAACAAGCAATATATATACTCGGTTTTACTCCATACCATTTTTTATAAGTTCAACTATAAAAAATATTACTAGTGATTTCATTTCGTATATACCTGAAGCACGCACCACGGGGGAACCGCACCACATGCCATTAGTAGGCATCGAAACAGCCACGACGACGCCCTGAATCCATATGCCGCGACAAATCATCCGTCTCCACCACCATCCTCACCCTCATCCTGGGGCTCTATCTCCTTTGTATTGCCTCCTTCACCTTCTCCGCAAACTCCGGCACCCTACCTCCGGGATAGTACACCACCTCAAACGGCTGTCCCCTTGCCGCTGTTGCAATCGCCGCCAATGCCCTCAAACGCTCAAAATGCCCGTACCCCCCTTGCCGCTGTTGCAATCGCCGCCAATGCCCTCAAACGCTCAAAAGGCCCGTACCCGCGGTCACCGGAGAACTTGGTTGCTCTCCTTATCCCCAATCGCACGTTTGTTTATATCTTTATAATTATTTTTTTCTGTTATAAAAGTGCATGTACTAATTACAAAAAGTGTAACATTAATAATAATAAAATTTGCAAGTCGAATTTGTTTTTATTTTCACAAATATTTTTTTCGTTTATATGCAAATGGTAACTACCGTAAAGTGTAATATTAAAAGTAAAAAACGTGCGAGTAGTAAATAATATATATTGCTCTTTTATAATAAAATTAATAACAAGAAAAATATATGATAATATATATTGCTCTTTTATAATAAACTTAGTTACATATTGCAGTTATACTATGTTGCACTTTTCAGTTATAAAAACTTATACTTTTAAGTAATATTGTGTTGCACTTTTCAGTTATAATGACTTACACTTTTTACTAAATATTGTGTTGCACTTTTTAGTTATAGACACTTACAATTTTCAGTTATAGTGACTTACACTTTTTAGTATTATTGTGTTGCACTTTTCAGTTATAAATGACTTACACTTTTCAATAATATTGTGTTGCATTTTTTTGTTATATATACTCACTTGCACTTTTTATAATATTGTGTTGCACTCTTTTGTTATATCGACGTACATTTTTAACTAATATTGTGTTGCACTTTTCAGTAATATTGTGTTGTACTTTTTAGTTAAATTGACTTACACTTTACATTAATATTGTGTTACACTTTTCAGTTATATATACTTGCACGTTTTAGAGATATTGTATTTCACTTTTTAATTAGTTATACTAGTTTATATTTTTAGTAAATATTGAGCTACAATTTTTTCTTATATCAACTTACATTTTTTAGTAATATTTTGTTGCACTTTTTACTGAATATTTTTTTTTCTGTAAATCGTTGAAACCTCATTCCTTCTTCACATTTTTTTTAATTTTATTATAATATACATGTACAAAAAAGTTAATATTTTAATGAGTATGTGGGTGTAAATTTTTTTAAGGTTGAGATACATATTTTTAATTAAAAGAAAACAAAAAAATGAGAAAAAAAAAAAGAAGCGCGATAGTTAAAAAAATTAAAAAATAAGGAAAAAAAAGAATAGAAAAGACCAACAAGAGAAAAAACTCTAACTTGCACTTGTTAGTTATAGACACTTACAATTTTCAGTTATAGTGACTTACACTTTTTAGTATTATTGTGTTGCACTTTTCAGTTATAAATGACTTACACTTTTCAATAATATTGTGTTGCATTTTTTTGTTATATATACTCACTTGCACTTTTTATAACATTGTGTTGCACTCTTTTGTTATATCGACGTACATTTTTAATTAATATTGTGTTGCACTTTTCAGTAATATTGTGTTATACTTTTTACTTAAATTGACTTACACTTTACATTAATATTGTGTTACACTTTTCAGTTATACTAACTCGCACGATTTAGAGATATTGTATTTCACTTTTTAATTAGTTATACTAGTTTATATTTTTAGTAAATATTGAGCTACAATTTTTTCTTATATCAACTTACATTTTTTAGTAATATTCTGTTGCACTTTACTGAATAATTTTTTTTCTGTAAATAGTTGAAACCTCATTCCTTCTTCACATTTTTTTTAATTTTATTTTAATATACATATACAAAAAAGTTAATATTTTAATGAGTATGTGGGTGTAAACTTTTTTAAGGTTGAGATACATATTTTTAATTAAAAGAAAACAAAAAAATGAGAAAAAAAAAAGAAGCGCGATAGTTAAAAAAATTTAATTAACAAAAAAAATTAAAAAATAGGGAAAAAAAAGAATAAAAAAGACCAACAAGAGAAAAAACCCTAACTTGCAATTGTTAATTATAGACACTTACAATTTTCAGTTATAGTGACTTACACTTTTTATTATTATTGTGTTGTACTTTTCAGTTATAAATGACTTACACTTTTCAATAATATTGTGTTGCATTTTTTTGTTATACTGACTTGCACTTTTTATAATATTGTGTTGCACTCTTTTGTTATATTGACGTACATTTTTAACCAATATTGTGTTGCACTTTTCAGTAATATTGTGTTGCACTTTTTACTTACATTGACTTACACTTTACATTAATATTGTGTTGCACTTTTCAGTTATACTAACTTGCACGTTTTAGAGATATTGTATTTCACTTTTTAGTTATACTAGTTTATATTTTTAGTAAATATTGTGCTGCAATTTTTTCTTATATCAACTTACATTTTTTAGTAATATTGTGTTGCACTTTTTACTGACTAATTTTTTTTCTTTAAATCGTTGAAACCTCATTCCTTCTTCACATTTTTTTTAAATTTTATTATAATAAACATATAAAAAAAAAGTTAATATTTTAATGAGTATGTGGGTGTAAATTTTTTTAAGGTTGAGATACATATTTTTAATTAAAAGAAACAAAAAAAAAGAGAAAAAAAAAAGAAGCGCGATAGTTAAAAAAATTTAATTAACAAAAAAAATTAAAAAATAGAGAAAAAAAAAGAATAAAAAAGGCCAACAAGAGAAAAAACTCTAAACCCTAACTTGCACGTTTCTGAAATATTGTGTTTCGCTTTTGTGTTATATTGACTTATATTTTTAGAAAATTTTGTGTTGCACTTTTCTCTTATATAGACTTACATTTTTTAGTAATATTGTATTGCATTTTTTATGAATAAAATTTTCCTTTAAATCATTGAAACCTCATTCTAAATTTTTTTAATCATTTTAAAAATAGGGTATACAAGATGAAAAAAATGGGTATGCATTTTAAATTTTTTAACTCGGTGTATTTTCAATTCTTTGCTAACTAATTTTTAAATTTAATTTTTTTAATAAATTAGGTATCTATAAAGCAAATCAGGTACCCACACTCTTAACGTGTATAGTCTGTCAATCAATCAGATTTTTTTTTTTTTGATATAAAGCCAACAAGAAAAGGAAAAAAGAAAACAATGAATACAAACACAATAAAATCTCAAATGCATCCAGCAATTATACAAAATCAATGGAATGAATCTACAATTGGGATCCATCATGTTATTAAAAAAAAAAGGAAAATTCAACCAATTATAAAGTTCAATTTGCATATTCATCATCATGAAAAATTAATATATCCCCATGCACAATTAAAAAATTAAAAAACAAGATGAAAATGAACAAGCAATATATATACTCGGTTTTACTCCATGCCATTTTTTATAAGTTAAACTATAAAAAATGTTACAGGTGATTTCATTCCGTACATACCTAAAGCATGCGCCACAGGAAACCGCACCACATGCCGTTAGTAGGCATCGAAACAGCCACGACGATGCCCTGAATCCATATCAGCCGCGACAAATCATCCGTCTCCACCACCATCCTCGGGCTCCATCTCCTGTGTATTGCCTCCTTCACCTTCTCCACCTTCACCACAAACTCCGGCACCCTACCTCCGGGATAGTACACCACCTCAAACGGCTCTCCCCTTGCCGCTGTTGCAATCGCCGCAAATGCCCTCAAACGCTCATAAGGCCCGTCCCCGCGGTCACCGGAGAACTTGGTTGCTCTCCTTATCCCCAATCGCACGTTTGTCTATATTTTTATAATTATTTTTTTCTGTTATAAAAGTGCAAGTACTAATTACAGAAGGTGTAACATTAATAATAATAAAATTTGCAAGTCGAATTTGTTTTTATTTTCGGAAATATTTTTTTCGTTTATATGCAAATGGTAACTACCGTAAAGTGTAATATTAAAAGTAAAAAACGTGCGAGTAGTAAATAATATATATTGCTCTTTTATAATAAAATTAATAACAAGAAAAATATATGATAATATATATTGTTCTTTTATAATAAACTTAGTTACATATTGCAGTTATACTATGTTGCACTTTTCAGTTATAAAACTTATACTTTTAAGTAATATTGTGTTGCACTTTTCAGTTAAAATGACTTACACTTTTTACTAAATATTGTGTCGTATGTTTCATTTATATTCACTTGCACTTTTTAATAAAAATCGTGTTGCACTTGTTAGTTATAGACACTTACACTTTTCAGTTATAGTGACTTACATTTTTTAGTATTATTGTGTTGCACTTTTCAGTTATAAATGACTTACACTTTTCAATAATATTGTGTTGCATTTTTCAATTATAAAAACTTATAGTTTTAAGTAATATTGTGTTGCAATTTTCAGTTATAATGACTTACACTTTTTACTAAATTTTGTGATGTATTTTTCAGTTATATTCACTTGCACCTTTTAATAAAAATCGTGTTTCACTTTTTAGTTATAGACACTTAAAATTTTCAGTTATAGTGACTTACACTTTTTAGTATTATTGTGCTGCACTTTTCAATTATAAATGACTTACACTTTTCAATAATATTGTGTTGCATTTTTTTGTTATTCTGACTTGCACTTTTTATAATATTGTGTTGCACTCTTTTGTTATATTGACGTACATTTTTAACTAATATTGTGTTGCACTTTTCAGTAATATTGTGTTGCACTTTTTGTTTAAATTGACTTACATTTTACATTAATATTGTGTTGCACTTTTCTGTTATACTAACTTGCACGTTTCAGAGATATTGTATTTCACTTTTTAATTATACTAGTTTATATTTTTAGTAAATATTGTGTTGCAATTTTTATTTATATCAACTTACATTTTTTATTAATATTGTGTTGCACTTTTTACTGAATATTTTTTTTCATTTAAATCGTTGAAACCTCATTCCTTCTTCACATTTTTTTAAAGTTTATTATAATATACATATAAAAAAAGTTAATATTTTAATGAGTATGTGGGTGTAAATTTTTTTAAGGTTGAGATATATATTTTTAATTAAAAGAAAACAAAAAAATGAGAAAAAAAAAAAAAAAGAAGCGCGATAGTTAAAAAAATTTAATTAACAAAAAAAATTAAAAAATAGGGAAAAAAAGAATAAAAAAGGCCAACAAGAGGAAACCCCCTAAACCCTAACTTGCACGTTTCAGAAATATTGTGTTTCGCTTTTGAGTTATACTGACTTATATTTTTAGAAAAATTTGTGTTGCACTTTTCTCTTATATCGACTTACATTTTTAATAATATTTTATTGCATTTTTTAATGAATAAAATATTCCCTTAAATCATTGAAACATCATTCTAAATTTTTTTAATCATATTAAAAATAGGGTATACAGGAAGAAAAAAATGGATATGCATTTTAAATTTTTTAACTCGGTGTATTTTCAATTTTTTGCTAACTACTTTTTAAATAACTTTTTTAATAAATTGGGTATCTATAAAGCAAGTCAGGTACCCACACTCTTAACGGGTATAGTCTGTCAATCAAACATAAATTTTTTTTTTTTTTTTGGTATAAAGCCAACAAGAAAAGGAAAAAAAGAAAACCATGAATACAAACAAAATAAAATCTCAAATGCATCCAGCAATTATACAAAATCAATGGAATGAATCAACAAATTGGGATCCATCGTGTTATTAAAAAAAAAAAAAAAGGGAAATTCAACCAATTATAAAGTTCAATTTGCATATTGATCATCATGAAAAATTAATATATCCCCATGCACAATCAAAAATAAAAAAACAAGATGAAAATGAACAAGCAATATATATACTCGGTTTCACTCCATGCCATTTTTTATAAGTTCAACTATAAAAAATGTTACAGGTGATTTCCTTTCGTATATACCTGAAGCACGCGCTACGGGGAACCGCACCACATGTCGTTAGTAGGCATCGAAACAGCCATGACGACGCCCTGAATCCATATCAGCTTGCGACGAATCATCCGTCTCCACCACCATCCTCACCCTCATCCTGGGGTTCTATCTCCTGTGTATTGCCTCCTTCACCTTCTCCGCCTTTACCATAAACTCTGGCACCCTACCTCCGGGATAGTACACCACCTCAAACGGCTCTCCCCTTGCCGCTATTGCAATTGCCGCCAATGCCCTCAAACGCTCATAAGGCCCGTCCCTGCGGTCAACGGAGAACTTTGTTGCTCTCCTTATCCCGATGAACAGCTCACCTGTCAATTTCTTCTTGATCAAAACAACAGAGTCGCCGGCGACGAGGCGCTTGGCGACCACAAAGTCACCCCACCCCGCCGTCAACACGTGGCGGCGGGGGCGTGCCCCTGTAAATTAAATATTAAATATATATGTATATTAAATATAATTGACTTAGCACTCGAATAGAATATTATAATTTTGTATTTGTTGACACGTGTTTTTACCAACACTCGCCTCTCAAGTATAAGAGGTTCGTATGTAATAAAAGCAAGGCCCGGTTAAATTATCGATTCGTGGGACTAGATTGATCAAGTAGCCTTAGTGTGTATGTTGTTCTTTGAATATAATAAAAATTCATGTTTTGTGCAAGGAAATGTAAATGAAACTTCACAAATAACAACTAATTGTAAGCAAATAACTAAGAAGAATACGATAGAAATCAAGTGAGGAGGGGTAGTGTTCGGGTGTTTGTCCTTGTGTGGAATCGATGTTAATAGTTGAAGTCTATGTGTAATTCATTGGATGGAATTTGGTAGAAGCAATCACTAAGCATATATCGTGTGAAGAACCTAGGATCGAGAGGATGAATAGAGATTTTCTTACCCGGGTAATCACATAACTAGGGGGTTCGACTCTACCTACGTTATACTAACTAATCCCTAATTATGCTTTTCCACTTGAATACTCATAACCAAACTCCTATGGCCTTCTCACTAACCACTCAATTATTAATTCAAGCAATTAATGTAGATAAATGGGGTTCTAATAAAATTTACCCAACTCTCGTTGCGATAAACCAATATTAACTCATTCACTCGATTCCCAACCCTCGATTATACTATCTACCCCGATTAACCAACCCTCGTTGCATTTATCGAGCTTCTAATACAACCTAATAATTGAGTTCTTGTAAAATGATCTCTCAAAACCCATAAACCTAACCAATAAACCTACCAATGAATTCCACAATTGAAATCAAGCTAAAACATTAATTCCATCACAATTCTACAACACCCAAACACCAATATGCTTAACCCATGGCTAATTTAATGAAATTGAGGAAGAAAAGAGAGATAATCAACAAACCCATAATTAATAAAACCAAATTGCTTGAATAATGTAAAGGTATCACCTCTTTGATTGAAAATGTGGACAAAACCTTAAAGTGCTTCAATGGAGTCTTGAATCCTTGCTTGAAAATGAAATTACAACCCACAATAACAATAAAACTAAGAAAATTCACTCAATTCTAGGGCTAAACTAATAAAAACAAGCTAAGATGAAGCAAGATGATGAAATTTGGATGTTAGGGAGCTTGTGTCCTCTTCCAATGGCTGCCTCCTTTGAAAAATGAATTTGTGGTCTTTTATACTCCTCCAATCAAGCTTGGCACGTGTCCCTAGGTCAAAAGTGGGAGTGGGCAAAAATTGCTCTGTGACTCGGCCGAGTCATGCCACTCGGCCGAGTAGACTAAGTAAAAAAACGTGACACGCTTTTATCCATCAGTGACTCGGCCGAGTTGGCTCACTCGGCCGAGTGCTCAGAAATTTTGAAACTCTCAGTCTCGGCCGAGTCTGAGCACTCGATCGAGTGTTCAAAAAAATCGAAAATTGCAGTTTTGGCCCGACTAGGCCGAGTTAGGCTCACTCGGCCGAGTGACACTCTATCCTTGCTTTTGCTTTGGGCATAACTTTTGAACCGGAGGTCCGATCGGCTCGATTCTTGTCTCATTACGACCCTCTCCTCGATGCCTTTCATGTGGTTGAATCTTTGTATTGATCCAACGGCTGGATTTTTTGTGGTTTGCTTCGAAACTTCACATATTACCTAAAAATCAAACAAGAATGTTCGTGTATCAAAATTTCAAGAATTAACCCATAATCACACGATTCTTGCAAGAATAACTTGATATTTAGAGCACAATTCATCCACAAATTCGAGCAATCTCACGACAAATCATTTGTATTTGTTTATTAATTGAATCAACAAAAAAAATTATATACGAATTCAAATAATTAATAAAATTTTGAATATAAATATCAAAATTTGAATACGAATATCGAATCAACCAAAATTATTTGATTTATTTAGTTCTTTCTAGTTGCAATTTTGAGGGTCCACTTCCTAAATCGAGTCAACGACAACAAACAAGGCAACCAATTTTTTTTCATGTTCCTTTTATTTTCGTTTTGATTTTTTCTTGAATAATGTCCAGTTCTTTTGAGTTTGAAAATTACCTGCGGAAAAAGACCTCCACACCAGCTTCACCGGTATCGGGAATTTTTTATTTTAGTCCTATAAATTTGAAATATTTTAAAATAAATCCTTTAAGTTTCATCTTTACAAAATTGAAAGGTAAAAGATGTACTTATTTTGTAAAGTTCAAACTAAAAGAATTTATTTTAGAATATGCAAAAAATATAAGTATAAAATAAAGAAACAGGGTATAAACGTATAATTGAAAATTTGCTGGGCATTTTTGTCAAACATGAAACAAGACATTTTTTTTTTTCAAATTTTCCATAAATAAATAAGATAAGGTGACAATTATTAATGATTGCTTAATTTAAAGGAAAACACATCTCAAACTTAAAAAACTAAAGGGTTCTCAAGAGTTTTCTAACCAGTTATAACTTAAATAAAATAAAATCTAGTGAAGCTGCTGGAGCTCAAACTTAGATTTGTACATCCCTCATTGTCAGCACGGGGCCTGGGCACCTTAATGGTCTTTCCAAACAATTTCAGCAGAACAACACTGTTGTCATTGGATGGGACCAGACTGAGCTCATTCACCGAGGATGAACTGCTTGTACAAATATGAGCTCCATTGTTTGAGCTCAATTCTCCGTCCGTTGGAACAAGGGCTTTCAACCTTTTACGAGGATGGTAATGAGGATCATTTGGTGGAGTTTGTGTGACACGTTCAACTTGCCAAGGACTCACTATCTTCATATGCACACTTTCGGAATTGTTATACCTAGTCAAATGAGTCAATCTTTGACAAGTCAATCCTAGTCACCAGCTTACGTGGCGAGGACCAGTCAACAAAGTCATGCGACGACTAGTCAACAGGACCAAGAAAATGTAATAGAGTAGATGTATTTAATATGTTTAAGTGCTCGCTCAAAGATGTTGACGAACACTTGTTTTAGTTAGCTGCTCGCCCGAATGTGTGGCGAGCACGTGTCTTTCTTAGCTAGAATAGTCTAAGTATTGAAGCCTTGGGAGACAGCACGGAGCGTGGCGATCACACTCCTCGACATGGTCCTCCGGCGACCACCGTGGCTCAGCTCCTCGGCATCTCGGCGAGGACGAGCACCAGAGGCGGTTTAGCATTAAATGCGCCATCAAATCACCTTTTCGGGCAGAAGATGGGTCCAATAAGGGCGTGCCACGTGTAAAGGGCGGGCAGCCCCTAGAAACCACTATATAATGCCTAAAAGAGGCTCATTTGTACACAAGTTACACATTCCACCAAATCACCCAACCCAAAGCAATAAACTCTCCCAAAGCTCTTAAGCTTTTAGCTTCTCCAAGAAGCTACTTCTTGTGTTCTTGCTTGTTCTTCTTTAGATCATCAAGATCATCACATAAATACTCCCTAAACACGTAATATACCCCCGATCATTATACATGTTTGTCTCGTGCTAACAAATAGTCCACATCCGAATCAACCATCAAAAGCACGTACAACATTTGGCGCTAGAAGGAGGGGTCCTTTTACGTGTTCTTCATCTCAGTTTCGTCCGATCATCGAGCGATCGGTTAGCAAACTCCGTTTTCAGGTTTTTAATCGGTAGTTCCACCTTTTAAAGCTTTGTTTACGTATTTCCGTGTTCTTCGTGTTCTTGAATATTTGCGATATTCGAGACTTATTTTGGAGTTTGATCTCCGTGTAACTTATTTTTAAGCTTTAAGTTGTTGTTACTTACTTCTAAGTAGTTGTAATAGCACGTTCTTCTGCGTAAGAACTCTAATCTTTCGTTTTTAAGCGTCGAAAGCTTAAGAACAGCCATATCTTTGTAATAATCCACAGAGACACTCTTTAAACGATGTCTCACCATACTCCACATGACGGAATCTTACCGTCCGGAGGGAACGAACCCCTTCCGACGCCGGTAAATCCGTTTGCAAACTTGAACGTAGGGGACATTTTGAAAGATCCCCAACACTTGAAAGACTTTTCTGACTTCCTCATGGAGAAGAGGAGGCAGAATGAGAAGGAAGAGCTTGAGAAGGCCAAGGATCAGACCTTCGACAGAGCTCGCAAAGCCAAGGGGAATGAGGAGGACGACCGCACCTATCACTCACACCCGTTCGCCAAGACAAAGGCAAAAGCAAAGTTGCCGAGCACTCCCACAATAGCCACACGGGAGACTCGCGACACAGAAATTCGGTTTTCAACCGGATGGATGACAAAGATAGAAGGGCTCCTCGCCGAGTGCCCTTCAATATGGATGGCCGACCAGGCAGAGCCGACCACCACCGAGATCACGCTGATAAGAGAGATCAGGGTGACAGAGTCTCAGCTCTTGATCGAGTGGGACCAGGGAAGGGTTCGCGAGCTCCGGCGAAGAGTTATCGCAGCCATCATTCTGACAGGCACTCTCCCATGCGATCACGTCATGATGATCGCCCAGCCGCATCCCAAGGGAGTCGACGCGACGAGGACGTCGTCCCCAAGCCACAGACCGCCGAGGAGGGGCAAATCGCCCAGTTCCTCGCAACTCAGAAATTGATGAAGCAGGAGATGGACGCTCTGCGAGCAGAGGTGGTCGCCTCGAAGCAAGGGACCACACCACCAATCACTCTGCCCGCACCTCCACTAAGTGTTGCAATTCTTACCGCCCCCATTCAAAGAAAGATTCAAATGCCCTCCATGGCGGCATACGATGGCGCATCCAACCCCAGAGTACACTTGTCCAAGTACTCCAACTACATGGCCTCAATCGGGGCAACGGACGCCACCCAATGCAGAAACTTCTCCCTAACTTTGGGAGACCGGGCTCATCGATGGTACACAACTTTGAGTCCCGGATCGGTCGCCTCATTCCTTGAGCTGGGACAACTCTTTCTGACCTACTACGGGTCTATTGCTGCTCGCCCAGCCTCAAAGCAACGTTTGGCAAACGTTCGCCAATCTATAAATGAGTCAGGCAAAGACTTCATCGAGCGCTTCGATAGGCTGGTGATCGATGGGGAGGCCGTGAACGATGAGACGAAGCTGATTTCAGCCGTTTCCGGTCTAAGGATAGGTACCAAGCTTTGGGAATCTATCCATCTTACTTTTCCCAGTTCTTATGCGGACTTCCGCACGAGAGCTGGGAACTTCATCCAAATGGAGGAAATCATGGACGCCGCCAAGGCTAACGAGCAGCCTGAGGCGTCCAAGAGGGTCTGGCCTAAAAAGAATGCAAACATTGGGGAGTCGTCCCAGCCCAAGAAGGCGACCACTCAAGCTGGCAGTGCTCGCCCAGCGAACTTCAGGCCTTTCGAGGAGTCTCCTGAGATCATCCAGTTCAGAGAATCTCTCTCTCTGGATCCCAGGGGCATTTTCAATGCAGTTAGGGGAAAGAATCTGCTCCCCCAGGCCAAGCCAATGCATACAAGTGATGAAAACCTAGATGGTAGCAAATTCTGCGACTACCACAACTCCATCGGCCACCACACCAATGGGTGCCGAGACTTGGTGAGAAACCTTTTTAAGCTGTACAATGAGGGCAAGCTCGCCCAGTTCATCAAGCCTCTAGGAAATGGCGACAACAGGGGGAAGAAACGTCGCGACGACAGCGGCGACCTGCGCCAACAATTGAATCGTCCCAAGCTGACTCTTCCCATGCCACAGAATCCTGGCAACGACATTGATAACGTGGGAGCCTGTCTAGTTATAGAAGGCCCATTGGGAGGAACCCAATCTGGGAAGGAGCTATCTGTTCGCCGGGCTCAGAGCGAGCAGCGAGCACTGAACAATGTCCATCAGGTGTGCGTCGCTCCGACTGCCGAGAAGCCTCCATCTCACCAAATCCTTTTCTCGGACGACGACCTGAACGGCGTGGTGCACCCAAACAATGATGCTTTGGTCATCACGGGGAAGATCATGGGAACAAACGTCCATCGCATGATGGTCGACACTGGGGCATACACCAACATCCTCTTCAAGCATACTCTGGATGCTCTCGGTGATTATGCAGCGTACATCGAGCCTTGCGATGATATAATCGTAGGTTTTGGGGATACGCGCAACCTTCCCATTGGGAAAATCAGACTATCCCTGGAGTTGGCATCATGGAAAGAGCCTGAAATGCACCATGCTAGGCAGCTCGACTTCCTAATCATCGACATGCCATCGTCCTACAATGTATTCCTCGTTCGACCTTTCTTCAACGAGTTCAAGGCGGCCGTTTCTACTTATTACTACTGTGTAAAATTTCCAAGCCCGGCGGGAGTTATAACCGTCAAGAGCGATCAGACGCGGGCGAGGGAGTGTCTCGTCCGTTTTGCAAAACGTCATTCTAAGGAAGGTGCTATGGTTGGAAAGTATATTGAGTGTCAAACACAAAATTAACAAATGAACTACTTGGAGGGTCTTCCTAACAAGTACAGAAAGATTGAAGTTGGGGAGTGCAGTCGTAGTTCCGGCGACCACCAAGTGGAGGCGAACGAGCACGCCTCCATGGAAGTGGACGACCACACCCCAATGGAGATCGACGAGCAGACAGTCTCGGGCGACCAGCTCCCCGGCGACCAGTTTCCAGAAAACTTTCCAGATCTGGAGCCTAGGTTAGGCTTTGAGCCAGAGTTCGGAATCGAGGATCCTCGTTGGAAGGAGCCTAAAGAACGGGCAACTTCAGCGGAGGACCTTGAAACCATCCATTTAAACGAAGCTCGTCCAGAACTCGAGGTATTCATCGGTTCGAATTTACCAAAACATTTGCGATCAGACATGGTCACATTTTTGAAAGAAAACATCGGTGCATTCGCCTGGTCGCACGAGGATATGGTGGGCATTCCCACGGATCATGCCTGCCACAGATTGAATATTGATCCAGCGAGGAGACCTATCACCCAAAAACGAAGGAAATTTGGGCCTGATAAATATGCGGCTTTGGCGGTCGAAGTCAAGAAATTGATCGACAATAAATTAATCGAGAAAACTGGAACTGATCCCGAGTGGCTGGCCAATCCAGTGCTCGTCAAAAAAATGACCGGGTCGTGGAGATTGTGTATAGACTTCACAGATCTAAACGACGCCTGTCCGAAAGATCACTTTCCGATGCCCCACATTGATCACCTAGTAGACAATACAGCGGGGCACGAGATGTTAACTTTCATGGATGCTTTCGCGGGCTACCATCAGATCGCGATGCATCCCGACGACCAGCGGCATACGGCCTTCATGACGGCCACCGAAATGTACAGCTGGAAGAGAATGCCTTTCGGTTTGAAAAACGCGGGGGCAACATACCAAAGACTGGTAAATAAGATGTTTGAGAAACACATCGGCGAGATGGTGGAGGTCTATATCGACGACATCGTTGTCAAAAGCTTGCGGAAAGAGGATCACCTACACCACCTCGCCATGACATTCGATATATTGAAGGAGTACAACATGAAGTTAAATCCGAAAAAATGCAGTTTCGGTGTTAGCTCAGGAAAATTTTTGGGGCACTTGGTTAGCCAGCGGGGCATCGAGGCGAATTCGAGTAAAATTCAAGCAGTCATTAACATGCAAAGCCCAAGGAACGTGAAAGAAGTACAGAGGTTGACAAGATGCCTTGCATCGCTGAACAGATTTATTGCACGAACGGGCGATCGTTGCAAACCTTTTTTCGATGCTCTGAAAAAAGGGAGGTTCGAATGGACCGATGAATGTGAAAAAGTTTTCGAAAAGCTAAAGGAATACCTATCGGATCCGAAGGTCCTATCCAAGCTAGTCCCCGGTGAAATTTTGTATCTATATTTGGCGGCCACTGATTGTGCGATCAGTTCAGTGCTCGTCCGAGCTGAGGGGAACACACATCTACCTATCTACTACGTAAGTCAAACACTAAGAGATGCGGAGTTGAGATACACTCCAATGGAAAAATTGGCGTACGCACTGGTCATGAGTGTCAGAAAACTAAGGCAGTACCTGTTCGACCACGAGGTGGTCGTCCTCACCACCTTTCCACTCCGACGAGCACTGCATCGTCCTGTACTCTTACTTTTTTTCTCTATTTTTTCTCTCTCAATCATCACTTGTACTATATCTATAATTTAATCACTTTTCTTAATATATGTGTCTAAAAGTAATGAAAAACTTATAGGCGGACGGAAGAGTACATTTTACATTTTTTTAAAGGAAAGTGATATTGTATCATTTTTCTGAAAAGTTGCTTAATACTTATCCATCTCACGATTATTTGCACACTTGTCTTATTCGTTTATTTCATAATTATTTGCACACTTCAAAAAAAAATCTTCATAAATTTCAGTCTCACAATATTTACATATTTGCAATTGTGTTATTATTTTCACACTCATTCTAATCATTTTATTTACTTTATTAATAAAAGTTTACGGGACTATATTTTTTTAGTCCATTAAGTTACCACAATTTTAAATTTAGTCCATCAGGTTATCACTTTTTGAATTTAATCCATTAAATTTTGATTTATTTTGATTTTGATCCAGTTACCTGCTACAACAGGTTTCACAGGTCATTTTTTAAAACACACCCCATAAAATGATATACACACCCTAAATGTTAAACACACCACACTAAAATTTAAAAATCATTTTTTATTACTATACACACCCCCAACTATTTCCTATTTAATAAATTGCCAAAAATAATTAAATTAAAAAAATAAGAATTCAAATTAATATGAAAAATATAAATAAAACCTATAAAAAATCGTCCAAATCTTCAAAAATTAAACAAAGGTAAAAAAAATTAATTAATTTAAATTAATAGTTTTGAAAATTTAGTTGATTTTTTTACTATTTTTAAATTTTATTTAGCCTTATTTTCGACGTTTTGTATACATATATGTTAGAACGTAAATAAAACATTAATAAAACAATGGAGTTTTAAATTTTTTTTTTCTAATATTTCTTTTATATTACATGAACCTATTCATAAATTTTATATACACTCCAAATGTTAAACATAAAAATTCAAAAATCTAATATAGTTAAATAAAATCATAAACATATTTAATAAATAGTCAAATATAATTTAATTAAAAAGTAAGAATTCAAATTAGTATGAAAATATAAATAAAACCTATAAAAATTAATTAATTTAATTAGTTTTAAAATTTTAGTTGATTTTTTAATACTTTTAAAGATTTTTTTATTTAATTTAATAATTTTTTCAAGTTGATTTTTTTTTTAATTTATTACAAATCTTCAAAAATAGTAAAAAAATCAATTAAACCTTCAAAACTAATTAAATTAATTCATGTTTTTAGCTTTGTTTAATTTTTGAAGATTTTAGTGATTTTTTTTTTAGATTTTATTTATATTTTTTATATTAATTTAAATTCTTACTTTTTTTTAATTTAATTATTTTTAGCAATTTATTAAATATGTTTATGATTTTATTTAAATATATTTTATTTTTGAATTTTTGTGTTTAACGTTTGGAGTGTATATAAAATTCATGGGGTGTTAGTAAGTTCATGTAATATAAAAGAAACATTTAAAAGAAAAATAAAATAAAAAAATAATTTAAAACTCTATTATTTTATTAATGTTTTATTTGCGTTCTAACTTCTATAAAATATGTCGAAAATAAAGCTAAATAAAATTTAAAAATAGAAGAAAATAAATTAAATCTTTAAAACTAATTAAATTAATTATTTTAGCTTTGTTTAATTTTTAAAGATTTAGGCGTTTTTTTATAGGTTTTATATTTTTCATATTAATTTGAATTCTTATTTTTTTAATTTAATTATTTTGATAATTTATTAAATAGGAAATTGTTGGGGGTGTGTATAGTAATAAAAAATGATTTTTAAATTTTACTGTGGTGTGTTTAACATTGGGGGTGTGTATAACATTTTATGGGGTGTGTTTTAAAAATGACCTGTTAAACCTGCTGTAGCAGGTAACTGAACCAAAATCAAAATAAATCGAAATTTAATGGACTAAATTCAAAAAAAAGAAATTTGATGGGCTAAATTCAAAATTGTGGTAACTTAATGGACTAAAAAAAATATAATCTCAAAGTTTACAAAAGTATCATTTAATACTCTACTCATTATACATTTTTCTTCGATTACTTGTGTCTCATAAATTTAGTGTAAACAATTGTGGGTAAAATGGAGTATATAATTAATAAAAAATGTAAAAGAAATTTAAAAAAAAAAAAATTGAAAGCCTGAATGGTTTAATAGGCACAGTCCATGCCCGTTAAAATTGGATTTTGCTGCGAGCTCTCATTTTATTTCTAATCCAATCAAAAGTGCACGGAATTTCCGTGCTATCCTTGACTGACTTTCCCCCTTTTAAGTACTCCCTCCATTTTTTATTAAATGTCACTTTGCCTTTTTCAATATTTTTTAAATAAGTGTCATTCTACACTTTTTTTCTTCAAGTTTGACAATTTTACCCTTGTACATTGTACTCCCTCCAATTTCTTTACCTTGATTTAAGTTTTTCCCCTTTTGAATATAATACTATAACATAAATCATGCATAAACCTTAATTATTGTATACATGAATATCATCTACAATATTGACCACATTCATTACTAAACATAAATTTAATATTAAAATTAGTTATCATTAATGAAGGGTAAAATGGTCCATGATTATATATCTTAATATGTTGAAAATTGTTAAAATGACACTTATTTAAAAGTGGAGGGAGTATTTTTTAAGTATTTGAAGAACCCTCAAAAAAGAAAAAAAGAAGGTATTTGTATTTGAAGGAGGTGTGCTTTTAACGTTTTTGCTTTTGTGTTTGAGCTGGAGACATGCAAAAAATGAGCCTTCTTGGGTGGATTATTACTGTTTTACATCAACTACAAAAATTATACACCACCGTTAAATTAAGTAAGTTCGGAGTAGTTTTAAAGCTATCCACAGCTCGTATATTAGACAGTCCTTGCAAATTTAAATTAAGACTCGATTTTCTTTTGAATCGGGTTCACATGAATTTATTTTAAAGTAATATTGCTTAACATATAAAGTGTCACGGTTGATTTTAGAACTGCTTATTTTTTTTATTTTTTCTTCTAAAACATTTTATGTGAATTTTTTTATTTTTTCTTCTAAAAAATTTTATGTGAATTAAATTCATAAATTTTTTTCTATACCGTCAAATCTTCAATATATGAAATATTGAAATATGATAAATTAAGTAAATTTTAAACTTGCGGTTCGCATCCTATTTAAAATTTGGTCTGGTCATTTATTATTTTGAGTAAGGTTTTTGTGGACTCAAGTGCACTCGAACAAAAAATAGGGCATGTAAGTAAAGATAGTATTATAATAAAAATTAGGTTGTGGCCCAAATGACAGTCCCATAATTATTTTAGCACAATTTCACGGGTTTGAGTTCAACTGTTGCAATTTTTTTGCACATTTATTTATTTTTTATTTTTTTTATCGATAAAAAGAGATTATATTAAAACTGGGTACAAGAGATACTCAAGAAAATCAGTGTACATGATATAACATATGAAAGTAGTACTGACTCTTTCACTTTACAATTTTCAGTTCATGCACTTGATTGGATCTAGCACTCATGACCTGAAGGATGAATTGTTTTGAGTTGGGTATCTAATCGTGAACCAGCTCCACATTTTTTGCACATTTATTTATATTTTCACAATTATTTTTTTTCTGTCATAAAAGTACAAGTACTAATTACAAAAGGTGTAACATTAATAATAATAAAAGTGCAAGCCGAATTTGTTTTTATTTTCGCAAATATTTTTCTCGTTTATAAAGGTACAAGTGATAATTACCATAAAGTGTAATATTAAAAGTAAAAAACGTGCAAGTAGTAAATAATATATATTGCTCTTTTATAATAAAATTAATAACAAGAAAAATATATATAATCGCACGTTTGTTTATATTTTCACAATTATTTTTTTCTGTTATAAAAGTGCAAGTACTAATTACAAAAACTGTAACATTAATAATAATAAAATTTGCAAGTCGAATTTGTTTTTATTTTCGCAAATATTTTTTTTGTTTATATGCAAATAGTAACTACCGTAAAGTGTAATATTAAAAGTAAAAAACGTGCAAGTAGTAAATAATATATATTGCTCTTTTATAATAAAATTAATAACAAGAAAAATATATAATAATATATATATTGCTCTTTTATAATAAATTTAGTTACATATTGCAGTTATACTAGTTGCACTTTTCAATTATAAAAACTTATAATACTTTTTAGTAATATTGTGTTGCACATTTCAATTATAATGATTTACACTTTTCACTAAATATTGTGTTGTATTTTTCAGTTATACTTACTTGCACTTTTTAATAAAAAATGTATTGCACTTTTTAGTTATAGGCACTTACACTTTTCAGTTATAATGACTTACATTTTTTAATATTATTGTGTTGCACTTTTCATTTATAAATGACTTACACTTTTCAATAATATTGTGTTGCATTTTTTTGTTATACCGACTTGCACTTTTTATAATATTGTGTTGCACTTTTTGTTATATTGATGTACACTTTTCATTAATATTGTGTTGCACTTTTTGCTTAAATTGACTTACACTTTACATTAATATTGTGTGCACTTTTCAGTTATACTAACTTGCACGTTTCAGAAATATTGTGTTTCGCTTTTTAGTTATACTGACTTATATTTTTAGAAAATTTTGTGTTGCACTTTTCTCTTATATCGACTTACATTTTTTAGTAATATTGTGTTGCATTTTTTACTGAATAAAATTTTTCTTTAAATCATCGAAACCTCATTCTAAAAATTTTAAATCATTTTAAATATAAGGTATACAGGATGAAAAAATTGGGTATGTATTTTAAATTTTTTAACTCGGTGTATTTTCAGTTTTTTGCTAACTACTTTTTAAATTTAACTTTTTTAATAAATTGGGTATCTATAAAGCAAGTCAGGTACCCACACCGCCACACGGCCATACTCTTAACGGGTATAGTTTGCGAATCAATCTTTTTTTTTTTTTTTTTTTTTTTTTTGGGTATAAAGCCAACAAGAAAAGGAAAAAAGAAAACAATGAATACAAACACAATAAAATCTCAAATGCATCAGCAATTATACAAAATCAATGGAACGAATCAACAATTGGGATCCATCGTGTTATTAAAAAAAGGAGGAGGGGTGTTGAAATTCAACCAATTATAAAGTTCAATTTGCATATTGATCATCATGAAAAATTAATATATCCCTATGAACAATCAAAAAATTAAAAAACAAGATAAAAATGTGCACAAGCAATATATATACTCGGTTTTACTCCTCCATGCCATTTTTTATAAGTTCAACTATAAAAAAAATGTTACAGGTGATTTCATTCCGTATATATCTGAAGCACGCGCCATGGGGAACCGCACCACATGCCGTTAGTAAGCATCGAAACAGCCACGTCGACGCCCTGAATCCATATCAGTCGCGACGAATCATCCGTCTCCACCACCATCCTCAACCTCATCCTGGGGCTCCATCTCCTCTGTATTGCCCTCCTTCGCCTTCTCCGCCTTCACCACAAACTCCGACACCCTGCCTCCGGGATAGTACACCACCTCAAACGGCTCTCCCCTTGCCGCCGTTGCAATCGCCGCCAATGCCCGCAAACGCTCATAAGGCCCGTCCCAGCGGTCACGGGAGAACTTGGTTGCTCTCCTTATTCGTAATGGCACGTTTGTTTATATTTTTACAATTATTTTTTTCTGTTAAAAAAGTGCATGTACTAATTACAAAAAGTGTAACATTAATAATAATAAAATTTGCAAGTCTAATTTGTTTTTATTTTCGCAAAAAATTTTTCGTTTATATGCAAATGGTAATTACCGTAAAGTGTAATATTAAAAGTAAAAAACGTGCGAGTAGTAAATAATACATATTGCTCTTTTATAATAAACTTAGTTACATATTGCACTTATACTATGTTGTATTTTTCAGTTATAAAAACTTATACTTTTAAGTAATATTGTGTTGCACTTTTCAGTTATAATGACTTACACTTTTTACTAAATATTGTGTTGTATTTTTCAGTTATATTCACTTGCACCTTTTAATAAAAATCGTGTTGCACTTTTTAGTTATAGACACTTACAATTTTCAGTTATAGTGACTTACACTTTTTAGTATTATTGTGTTGCACTTTTCAGTTATAAATGGCTTACACTTTTCAATAATATTGTGTTGCATTTTTTTGTTATACTGACTTGCACTTTTTATAATATTGTTTTGCACTTTTTTGTTATATTGACGTACATTTTAAATTAATATTGTGTTGCACTTTTCAGTAATATTGTATTGTGTTGCACTTTTTGCTTAAATTGACTTAGACTTTACATTAATATTGTGTTGCACTTTTCAGTTATACTGACTTGCACGTTTCAGAAATATTGTATTTCACTTTTTAGTTATACTGACTTATATTTTTAGTAAATATTGTGTTGCACTTTTTTCTTATATCGACTTATATTTTTTTAGTAATATTGTGTTACACTTTTTACCAAATAAATTTTTTTTTTTAAATCGTTGAAACCTCATTCCTTCTTCACATTTTTTTAATTTTATTAAATACACATATAAAAAAAAGTTAATATTTTAATGAGCATGTGGGTGTAAAAAATTTTAAGGTTGAGATACATATTTTTAATTAAAAGAAAACGAAAAAATGAGAAGAAAAAAAATAATAAAAAAGGCCAACAACAGGAAAAAAAAAGTCATGGCACTCGAAAGGTGTTCTCAGGATCTGAACAATCCAATTCAGTGCCTCCTTGTAATCGATTTAATAAGATTTCACTTACCTTTCAAAAAAAAAATGTTTAAAATGAAATGGAGGGAATAGTAATTATGGACGTTACATTAATTTGGCATCAAGTGACCAATTTGAGGATTGTGACGCCAATCAATAATTTTGCACAAACATCCTGCTTGCAATCAACGAATTTTTAAACATTTGTCTTAATCATTTTTATAAAAATAGCAAATAAATGTGTATTTGTTAAATTTCAGACAGAATAATCAAAAAAACAATTTCATTTAAAATATCTTAATTCACTCTTCCCAAACACCACAGTGACTAAACAATCTCACAAACACGACTAAACCGTACACTTCCCAATTGAAACTACCGTTACAAAATTAATCATCCCAAGTATTTAGGCAATAAAAATAGCCCCAATATATAATGAAATGCAAGAAGAATCCATTATGGGGTGTTTTCAAACACTATAAGATGCTTAAAAGCATTTTTTTTTCAAATAAAATCACTTTTGAAGTATTTGAAGTGATTAAGTTAATTTGTTAAAAGTGATTTTTGTGAAATACCCCTCAACCTACTTCTAATACTATGTACTTCTCATCATTATAATAATCAATTTTAAACCTACTTCTAATACTATGTACTTCTCATCATTATAATAATCAATTTTACAATTTTACCGACACAATTTAAATAATATTTCATCTTTACACATTACTTATACAAATGAAGTAACGGTGTTTTTTATAAATTTATTAAAAAAAGTGATTTATTTCGTAAAGACCACAACATATACATAATTAATTTAAAGTGGCAAAAATTAATTTTAATCACTTTTTGAAGCAATCACTAAACACACCCTATATCAGGTCAAACCATAAACACTTACAAAATAAACTGAAGACCCAACATTAAAAAGTAGAATAAGATGAATGAACACTGCCTTTCAAACAAAACATAGTTTAAGCATTAAAACAAACTGAAGAGTTCACAGTGGAGATTCTTCAAAAGTCAAAATAGCTAAAAACACAAACAAAACGAAGATATGACAAGCCATACCAATGCTATTATTATCATAAACAGCTTCCACACAAGCTGTTACAGCACACACAAGCAGGCAATAGTAGATAACAGAAGTTCAAAAAAAAAACGTTGACAAACGCAGATAATAACTCAGTATGCTTACTCCTCTTCAGATTCAGACTCAGCACTCTGAAGCCACTCGACAAATGGCTTCACATTCTTCCAAATAGGGGAGCCTTTATTGTCACCCTTCAAGCCCTGCTCGTACCAACCAACTATGAACTCTTCCTCCAGCAAATCATTATCGTATAACTCCTTCAGGACCAAAGCAACCTCCTTCAACGCCTCAGGGCTAGACTTCCCACAAAAGCTTTCAATGGCATGAAGCAGAACAGATTGTGATCCCTCTTCCTGAACAGCAACTGCAATATAGTTCTTCCTCTTCATAACCTCTTTCGAGAACCCTTTACCAACTCCTTCAAACAGAGCTACGAACAAGGCATCACAGATATCTTGGGGCTTCCCAGAGAGTGAGTCCAAGAAGGACTTGAGTTGGGATGCAGAAGAGCCCTTCTTTACAAACTCCTTAATTGAATTAAGAAGTTCATCTTGCTCAACAGACTTAACCCCATTGGCCTTTCCATTTTCCCGTCCCGGAGAGCTCTTGCCCGACTTCTTCTTTTCTTTTTCTTCATTAGCTGATAAGATGACCATACTTGCTGTAACAGCATTGAGCTGTTCTTGAATAGTCTGTTGAGCAGCAACTGCTGAGGTGTCGGTCTGCCATTGGATATCATCATCACTGTCTTCTGCAGCTGCTGTCTCGTTATCATCGCCCTGGCTACCAGCTGGAGAATGGTCATCGTCAGAGTTGTGGGATTTCTTTTTGGTGGATGATTTTGCAGGTGCAGCACCTTTCTTTTTTGCAGCCTCTTTCTTCAGTTTCTTCAGCTCCTCGTCAGCTGCCTCACCTTCCTTGAGTCGCTCTTTCTCAGCCCTTCTCATAGCTTTCTTGTCTTTGGATCCTTTCTTGGACTCAGGAGGATTTTTCAGAATGAATGTCGTTAGCTTGTCCCTCATGTCCACCTCTGAGATGAAACCACAAGCAGCACACTTCAGATTGATCATCTGTGACTTTGTGATGATGACTTCAGTTTCAGGGTTCCCACAACCGTAACACTGAACAAATTTCTTGATGAAGTTTTCAAGGAGTCCAGCTAGTTTTGAAGTGTCATGAGCACCATTCACATGGGAAGTTCCAGTCTTCTCATCAAACTTAGATTGAGCTCCAAGCTCACAGCCAAAATACTTTGTTGTGTACGAAGGAGGTCTGCCCAGAGCCTTTGCAATGTCAACCATATTAACAATATTTGTCTTGATGCCATTGCCACGGCCCTCAATTTTCGTCACCATTCTAGGCATCTTGTACCTATAGAAGGCATCATCCTTGTTTCCAGCACCTATGTTCAGCAAAGCCATATTTGCTCCTTGTGATCAAATATTACAGTTTTATCAGTAGGGAAGTGAGTTCTCTTCTTCAACAGAAGTAAATCCTTCAATATTGTTCGAATTCCTCAGAGAAAGAGCAAACTGCATAAACAGGCAGTGATAACGATCTATGGTGTGTCCTTCAAGTGACTTGAGCTGCATACAGCCAACTTGAGAATCAGAAACTCTATCCTTAGTTTTTTGAAAAGGACAGTACTCTCCAAGCAACCCAATTGATGATAAAAAGGGAGAGGCCGCCTCAGACATAAAAAAAGCTTCTGACTTGAGACACTCCACTTTTGCTGACTGCAATTACTGCAAGTCTACCAGACAAAATCCCTGTAGGAGCAGGATTAGAAACATTAACATTCTACAGTCCCTATAAAAATATAGATGTTAATGAACATCAGTACAAGACACTAATATTTTTTCCAGATTATAAGTGAACATTTACAAAATGTTGAACCAAAACAAACCAATTCAATATCAAATGAGACAAATGATTAAATCAACTAAGGCACATTCTTAAAGAACAGACAGTACGAATAAACTAACTATGTACTCAAATACACAGAATACTAAACCAAACCGTAACTAATATAGTTTCAAAGAGAGGCACCAAGGCAAATCACTTCATCTAAAAATAAATCGTGCAATTAATTCAACCTTCAAACTGATTAACTACATACTTTTACACAGTCAATCTTCAGGGGTTAAAACAATTAAACATATTTTCTCAAACAACAGCAACCAGAATTGAAAAAAGACTGAGTATCAAACTCGAGGAGACACAAATCCAACAATCCATTTAAAGACAAAAGTAACTAGCAATCCAATCATCGGGAATTATATATAATCGGAGTACCAAACGCAACTAACAAAAAACACAGTAATACAGCTCCAACATTGAGATCGAAAAACAATAAAATAATCCAAATCTAGATCATCGAAAACCAAAAGGAATACAAATAAAGTCCCAATCCTCAAATCACATTAGAAGTCAAACGACCAAATTTAAATCTCAATCAAACAGATTCAAACAATTCAGAACACACATCCAATCTAGATCTAAAACCCGTCAATAGAAAACACCGGTTAATGGCATTAAAACCACAGATGAAACAACAATCTACTCACCAAAAACCAATCCAAAACATACAATCGAAAACAGAAGTGAAAAAACCCTAGGAAAAGGATTTGGGAAATACCTTGCTTATGTGGGGAGGAGAGGGAAATTGAGAAAAAGATAGGATACGTATATAGATTGCGTATTGAGCGATTGGCAGAGGAAGAAGGTAGATTGGAGACGTATGTTTATATAGGGGCAGGAGGAAACCCTAGAGTTGTGAAGGATTAGGATTTAGGGCAAAATAAACCTGAAACCGGAGCAAATTAAATAAATAAATAATAATATTAATATTAATAATAATAAACCGCCTCTTCTCTCTCATCAGTTCCTCTCTCTTCCAGAATTTTCCTAACCTTACATATTTTTTTAAAATATTTCTTTCTCTCACCACAATTTTTTCTCTACAACTTTTTTTGGTCTCGTATATTCGATATTTTATTTTCTAGTAATAAACACAATTTGGACTTTTTTGAGTAAATTAAGTATATGTCATCGTTTTCTTTTACGAACTATTAAATATACATCTCCTCTAATTATTAAATTCCATAATGTTGTACAGGTGATATTGTTTCTTTGGACAGTTTGAGTAATGAATGAAATAAAATATTTTATTTCCTCATTGCGACATAATTATTCTTCTGTATTTAATTATCATTATTTTTATACAACGACGAGTAACTAATTAAGTTGGAAAAGTCTAGAAGAAAAAAAAAATTGCAATTGCCAAAGAGGTATGATCAAACATCTGGTCACTAATTCGGTGAGGTGTCGGTCTTATAAATATAATGTTTTACTACAAATCATTCTTAATTATACATCATTTATAATATAAAAAAATAAATACCGAGTACTTTTAAACAAAACAAATACTCCCTCCGTTTTTTAATAAGTGTCACTTTGGCTTTTTAACTAATTTTAAAATAAGTGTCATTCTAAGGTTTTTTCTTTAATTTTGACTATTTTATCCTTATTCATTTACCATAAATATTTTTCATTAATAAATTCCACAAAAATTGTTTATACCAAAATTAATTTGGTTTATGAATACTACCTACATTTTTAACTACATTCTTTATCAAACAAAATTTCTATATTAAAATAAGTTATAATTAATGAAGGGTGATATTGACCACAATTTATAATCTTAATTTGTTGAAAAAAGTTAAAATGACACTTATTAAAAGATGGAGGGAGTATTATTTTTATTTACTACTCCCTCGTTAATAAGGGAGGCTTCTAATCACATTGATTTTCTAATGCACATTTTTCATGTTAGGAATCAATTAGAAAATTTTCTAAAGTTAGAGAGGGGAATAAACAGTGTAAAATATTCTAAAACATCATTTAATTGTGTACAAAAGTAAAAGGCTAAAACATCATTTATTAATAAATGAAGAGAGTATATTTTAATGAAATGATTAATATTACTTTAAAATATATTAAAAAAAACTAATTGTACATAAAATTTTGACTCGAGTGGAAAGAAGTATCATAATATACCTAATGTATTTGGGGAATATTTGTGTTGATAATGTAAATGAGCACATCCTCATCGGTTGATTATAATGCCCTACCAAACAAATTTTTCGTGTGCGACTTTCATATCTCAAATTTCAAAGCTTGCTTAATTTTCATTTTAAAACCTCCTTCTAATACGTAAGTCTCAAAAATCTTCAAACATCATTCTAGATTTTATAATATTTCCATAATGTTGTTAATCTTAACCCAATAATATTTTTTTGATCTCATAATACATTTACAAAAAATATAGTACGGAGTATATAATAACGTTATCATGGTTAGATTAAAAATATTTTAGATCATTCATTTAAATTTTTATTCAAAAAAATTAATGGAATTTCAAAACTAATGCATGTATTTATCTTGACCATGGATACTATTAGTACAATCTGTCTAATAGATAGTAAATATATTTGATTATATAATAAATTTGTAATTTTAGGTAAAAAAAAATACAGATTTTTAATAATAAAAGTTTCATAGGTAATCGTTCATACTAATTTTTCTTTTTTTAAAACAAATAGTTAAATTGGCAGGAAAGAAAAGAGTCATTTACCATATTATAAGATTTGTGAATTTATAAAGTTCTAATCTAATTACATTTTGGAGAGAAAAGTCATTTAAATATTGAAGTGAAATTCTGTCAAAAACGCAAGTCTCCCTCGTTTTTCTATATGTATTTGTCTCTCATTAAATACCAAGGATTTTATTTTTTTGAAAACATATACCAAAGATTTCAAAAAAGTAAATTGTGGGATATGTATTATTTTTACTAGTATTTTTTTTTTTCTATCTTTCAGCTAGATAGTGGCTCTAAGGACAAACTGTTTTATCTTCACTATATCGTGTAGATAATAAAAATATATTATTATTATGGACTCAAATCAATATTGAACCATATAGGTTTTGTTTGACTTAGATGTTTTTGGCACTTTCCACGTGCACATTGATACCACTATAATTAATTAGATTGCAAATTCGTAATTTTAGGTTAAGGATACAATTCTTTAATAATTAAAATTTCATATGAATTTATTTAAAGTAAAGCTATTTTTTATTTACTTTTTTTTGTTGAAATAATGCGTTGAACTGTTAAAAAATAATAACCCATCAAACACACACAAAATTTTCCTACTATATATGTATTCATTTCTCCCTAAATTTATATTAAAAATAATCCAAAATGAACCGTATTCTATTCTTTACTATTCCCCATCTTTCATCTACAGTGGCCAAAAGAACAAACCAATTATCTTCCATAAGTACGTCAATATCATTGAGGTCGATGCTGCATTCGCACTAGATGATAGGAGGTTTGGGGTAGGTTTTTGTATCAAAAACAGGGATGGTAGAGTGACAAGGACAGGGGCGGCGAAAATCAAGCATCCGGGGTCGGCATTGGGAGGAGAACTTGTAGCAATCAATCGAGGTATACAGGCTGCAATTGAGGATAAATTGGATAAAGTCATAATTGTTTCTGACTGTTTACAAGCACTGGAAATGATCGAAGAAGGAAGGAATCTTAGGAGTCCGGAAGGGTTGTGGGTCGACAACATTAGAAGGTTGCGTTCAAGGGTCGGAGTGTGCGACTTTAGATACCAACCGAGAACAGAAAATTGGACGGCTCACACATTGGCAAAGGATGTTACTTTCTCTCATTTCTCTCACGATTGAGTCTGGAGGAAGACTTTGGTAGAAGTAATACTAGGGTACATAGGGATAACAAATGGTAACTCAAGGTAATTGTACCTTATTTCTGCCCTCAAAAAAAAAAAAAAAATTATCTTGCACAAGTTTGCAATTTAAAATTAGACCATATCATGGAAGATTTAATAAAAAGTTGTGTTATAATATACACTCAAATCACTATTGAACAATATCCGCATTCTTTGACAACGATATTTTTGGCCCTGCACATTGATGTCATTATTGACGAAAAGAGTCTAGACATGTTTCCTTTCGGTGGTTGTCATTTTTTCTTTTAAAATATGATGCTAAATAAAATCATCTCAAACAAGTTTTTTTTAATTATTA
Organism: Galeopsis tetrahit; assembly: GCA_963675135.1. Lineage (NCBI taxonomy): Eukaryota > Viridiplantae > Streptophyta > Magnoliopsida > Lamiales > Lamiaceae > Galeopsis > Galeopsis tetrahit. Next base: position 13,027,304 of record OY776133.1, read on the forward strand.
TTATCATTGTTTATAAATGTGAATACAAGTTACAGCCTAAATGAATGAAATCATTTTATTTCAAAACTGTATTAAAAAAAAACACACACACACATCTGAATATTGCTCTTTAGGAATGAGATAATCTCGTTCACAAACTCGCAGCCCAAACTAGTAGACCGATGTGTAAAAAGAGACGACATGAGTAATCTCCAAATGAAACGGATATTCTCTCAGAGATGACACGAGTATATTCCAAATGAAATGGATATTCTCTAATTGCGTAGTCAGGGAATTTCCTTCCATTTACACAAAACGTTCCAAACACAGATGAAACAAATATTCTCCAAATAAAATTAGATGGTCACCCAGTTATAAAATAAAAAACCATCTATCAGGGAACCTCATTTACAATATAATGTGATTCAACCTCAGTTTGTAATCACTAAATTGAAGTTCCGTCCCATACATAAAACTATCTCAAAAAGACTTCCCTCATATGATAATCCAACGGTTATAGCAAGCAATAAACCATAATCCCGAAACATCATGACAACACAGTATATTCAATACGGAGTATTTTTTCACCAATACATTGAGTAGGTCTCCATGCTCCGGTGAGAATCAGATTCACGTAAACTCTCTTCTGTAATGTAATACTACTATTCTGCATATGACGTTTTAATTGTTTGAATGCATGTATTATTCTTCTCAAAAATAAAAATTCGTTATACTTTTTATGTTAAAACAATATTACTTCATATATTAAAAAATATAACTGAGTTCACTAGTAAACTACGTGAACCAACTTCATAGAAGTTTTTATCTAATGTATTTGCATGCTGCGCCATTTGCAACAATGTACAACAATTTTAACCAATTCCATATTAACATTCAGGCATTACCATTATATCCACAAGCAATGCGAAACTGGAAAACTTCCCGTGAGCTATCCATCTGTAGCTGTGATTTTTGCTGGTGACATAATTTCACACGAAATCAAAATTCTAATGCAATAGAACAATACTAATTGGATGCTTGATGAAGAATACCTTCAAAACAGCCATCCTTGTCATTTCTGAACTGGCAAACACTCTTTTCATGAAGCTTGAGATTTTCTATCAAAGAGAAGCAAACACACTGTTGATTCCATCTGAATAAATTCAAGAGTTACAAAGACTGTATGTTGATGCACCAATAGTTCAATACCGAATCTCATGGAAATTAAATAATTAGCATTTAGCACATTATATTATAGAGTTAATCATAACAAAAGATAGAGTGATCTTGGACAAGGAAAAACAGACGGAGCCACGATTGTACGGTCAATAAATTCCAACAATAGATAGTCGAAAGCTCACTTTAGAAACTGAAAAAATGGAAACCTAGAAAGAAGCAATCCAGCACTCTGAAAGCAAAGCAATTCAACATTAACAACAAATGATACATAGAGCACCAGCATAGCATAAGATAGGATGATTTCGCATTATACGACAAGAAAAGTATGATCACTAAATTCCAAGACAGACAGTCGAAAGCTCTCACTTTAAAAATTGCCAAAAAATGAAATCATAGAAAGAAGCAGCACGGCATAGATCATACAATGCAATGCAGATGAAATAATTCTTTCTCAAAAGCATGGAGTGGCAATACATATATATTAATGGATCAGTATGAGAATGTGATCAATGCAGGAAGTTTATGGAACCATGGGATAGGAGCATGAAAGTTGTTGGGCTGAAGTCTAAATTGCTATCCAATACTAGGATGCAACCCATCGCCTTTTTGTACAGCCCATCACCAAGCTTAAAGCAATGGAAATTTGTTATTGAAGAGGTTGCGAATGTCACAATGTAATACTCGAACAAGAACAGGGGCCCTCTTTCTCATTTATACTTTCCTTCAAAACTAATATCCCATGGCTACCAACACTGCATCCGGCTCAGACCTTTTACTTAATAGCATCATTTCCATTTTATATGAAATCAAAAAAAAAAAAAAAGGGAAAATGATTGCATACTGATACAAGTGATCAGAATGAGGAGATTACAATCACGTATGTACTAAAATAGTAAAATTATTTTCTGAAGCTATAGTTCATTATTGGTAATCAGATAATGCAGCTAAATCATCAAGTGAACGAGCTCCTAATTTCTTAAACAAACAAAACATAATTTCTCAAGTAAATCGCAGACAAGAGAACCTTCTTTACAAAAAGAAGGGACAAGCAACAAGCTTAAAATTAATGTAAAAGAAATCGCACAAAACAAACGCTTATCATCCTTTAATCCAAATTTTCCGCACACACATAGTCTAACAACTACAAGCTATAAGAAACATTTAACCCAAAACATATCACATTTGCTGCTGCACCAATTTGCCCATAAATCGATAAAAAAAAAAATTGATGATAGATATATAGCACAAATAGCATGACTACGCAAAAATATTACGGGAAATCAACAGTAAAACATCTAAAAAACAATGGCCAAGGGATGGCGATACACGACAGCTCCACGGCAGCGAGAGCCGTAAAAACAATGGTAGCGCCGCCATAAAAAAAAAAACAGATGAGAGTTTCAAACAGAGAGAACCTCATCGGGACGGCGTTACTTAGGGTTACAGCTCCAGCCTCTATAAATGGGGGCGGAAGGGGCCGAAATTTATTTAGGAATGTAAGTGAGTCAGTCGAGTCAATTCGCGAACAACTCGGGTTTGACACCGAAAAATATTGAAATCGATTCAAAGTTAATTGAGTCGAGTTTTGAGTAACTCGAATACCTATCGAGTTTGAGTTATAACTCATAAATACTCGGTTCGAAAGGCTTGCGAGCCTAATCGAGCTTGAACAATATTTACTGTTTTTTTTAGTATTTTGTCATTAATATATAACTTAGATTTAAATATAGCTAATCGAGTCGAGTTCGAGTTTATTTTAGAAAAAATATGTTTTACAATTAATTTTGAAAATTATATAGGTAATCTAGTTGAGTCGAGTCGAGCTCGAGTTTGTCGAGTTTCTTAACGAGTCAAATTCGATTTTTAAAAATTTACAGGAGTACTCAATTTAGTCGAATTTTGAGTATAACAATCAAGCCGAGTTTTGAACTCCGCACTACTCAACTCGTCTCATTTGCAACCCTAAACGGAATGGGCACTTGAAGTCTTGAAGACGCGGGTTAGTAAATGGGGCATAAGGGGCGGAATGGGCACTTGAAGTTGAAGACACATTCCTTTATGCAGGGTTAGGACACGGCGAACCACACGGGTCATATTTTTAGTTAGCATAATACTCATTTCGTTTCACTATATATCAAAGTTGTAGAACTCGAAAATTGATAGTTGAACGGATTGGTGCCACCAAGTCGACTGTCTAAGTGATTAATGGAAAACCTTAATTTAAAAAATAAGCAAAGAGATCTCTGGAAAAATTAAAACTTACAAAAATAATGTCGAAAAAGATAAAAATACAGTTTCACCTCATTCTCGCCCATTAAACGACATAATTTTATCAAAAAAATGATATACAATATGGCAAAGCCACGTGTTTTGCTCGAACCGTCGATTCCACTTGAAAAAGTGTATTTGATCGCTCGAATTGGACTTCGACGCCGAGAAGTAAAAAAAAAACTAGTCGAAAATCACTAGGCGGGTGATAGACCGACGACTAGTGCTTAGACGACGCCGACTTTTGCAATTGAGATATATATTACCCATCTGTCTATTTTGGTATAGGTATTACTCATTTTACTTTTGACAAACACTTTATCTATTACTGTTTTATTTATTATTTCTCTCCCTTTTTTTTATCATTTGTATTACATCTATTATTTTATTATACTCATTAATCTATGTATTAGTATATAGTGATACGTGGGAAAGTAATAGAAGTAGTACATTTTGAGAAAGAGTATTATATAAGACACTCTTTTAATTCGATGTAGCTCCATTTACTACTTTGAGAAAGAGTAATATATAAGACACTCTTTTAATTCGATGTAGCTCCATTTTAGTATTTACACATTTAGTTACTTTAAAACACCATTCAAATACAGTCATAAACTCATGGGTCATACATTATGTATGTGATAAGACCCATCTCATGTAAGACTCTATAAATAACTCTTTTTACTTCATTTAAATTTTAACACGTAAAAAGAACACATTTTTTCCAAGAAAAATAACTATAGCAAAAGTTAACACTACATTAATTTCATAATCACAAACTGCAACACACAGAGTGATATTCTAGTTCTCTTTAAAATAAAGTACTTTGTGCTATCCAAATTAACGGATTAAGAGTGAACAAATGAATAAATGAAACAGGTTTTATTATTGGTTGAACTTTCATCTATTGTGAATATGTGCTTGATATTTTTAATAACATTTTTTGTGTTTTGAAAAAAAGTAAGCAAATGTCCTAAACATCACAATCGCAACAGAGAATAGAGATACCACATCTTCAATTTTGATAGAAAAACCCCCCATATTGTCTAATGTTGGAAAAAGAAAAAGAAAAGAAGAGCAAGTATACATATGCATCGTGGTGTCCACTCTATAATAAACTATTGGATTTGGCAAGCACGTTAGGAGTAATTAAAGATGCATTTTTTATCCATGAAAATTCACAAAATCTTCAATTTCAATATAAAAACATCGAATATGAGGATTGTTGATGTATATCGCAAATTGGATATTAATGAGTTGATTCTATTGTATGAGAATAAGATAATTGTGTTAGTCTATTGTATGAGAATAAGATAATTGTGTTAGTTAGATAAGTCGTTTGAAGTTATCAGATTAGTGGAGTGAATTTGGACTTCTCAGCTAATAGGTCATCTCGCTTGATAGTTGATCATCTCTATCATCTCGTCTGATGTTATGGAGACAACTCGTTTAACTCATTTGATCTTATCTCAGCTGAGTTGAGGATTAACAGCTGAGGCCAGATCAGTTGATAGTAGTGGCGGATCCATGATTTTAATTTCGGGGGTACGAAAAAATTAAGTAAAATACTACTATAATAATAAAAGTCATAAGATACGAGAATTTTAAAAAATTATATAACATTCAAATCAAATTACAATTACAACTAAGACCGACGAATTCTTAAGTTTTGAAAACGGTCAATGATATCATCATTAAAAAATGATAGACGATGATATGATATTGGAAATACTTCTCAAGAACAAGATGGAATTGAAAGATAGAAAATCCCTCGGAAGGGCCACAGCGGATTAACCAACTGCCACAAGTAGGGCTGTCAAAACCAGCCCGGCCCGGCTAGCCCGCTTACCAGGCCAGGTTGGGCTCTATTTTTGGAGGCCCGAAAGTAATCGGGCCGATTTGGCCCGGCCCAGGCCGGGCTAAGCCCGATTTTTCGGGCAGGCCCGATTTTTTTATTTTTTTTTAAATATATTAATTAAAAAAATTCTTAAAAAACTTAATATGCATTTTTTTTAATCTCAATATTACCATATTCCCCCAGAAAACATAGCCGACAACCCACATCCAGACGCCCACCTCTCCCTTTTTCTCCTTTATTCCCCAACTCCCACAGAAAAGAGAAAATTTAGAGTCTCCGACCACTTTCAAAATAGCATGTTAACTTGGTAAGTTCAATATTTTAGGTATTTTATGAATTAATTTTTGGGTGGTTTGGATGATAACAGTCTCACGACTCTCACTGTCTCAGCATCGACTAGCTTAGATGATTTGGTGGGTTTGAAATTTATAATAAAAAAAGAAAAAAAAAATGAAGCATTACCAACATTCTCACCTGGAACTTGGAAGCAAGCTTCTAGTTGAGCGGAAAAAAAAAAGGCATAATGCAGAATGCTGCTCCAAAAACCCTAAACAGTTTATATACAAGTGAAGGGCCCAATTATTATTAACAAATCAATGGCCCAATAGTATATTAACAAGACAATAAATTTATGGGCCCAATATTTAATTAATTGACCCAAATAAATAAATATGTAAACAGGCCATTTTGGCCTGATGGCCCGGCAGCCCGACCAGGGCCAGACTGGCCCTAATATTTATAGGCCCGGTAACAAACGGGCCGGGCCAGCCCGGCCCGAAAAAAATGTGTGGCCCGTTGGGCCGGTATTGGGCTGGCCCGGCCCATTTGACAGCCCTAGCCACAAGCCAGAGGCTGCAATGTTTACAGTGAATTTGATAACTGCTACTAACTCATTACCCCATATATATAGAGGTCTATGAGCCTAAGACATACTCCTAACTGAATTAAAAGGAACTAACTGCTTTGATGTTCTCTTCTCCCTTCGTTTATATACATTAGCAATTGGTGGTCTATCAATTGTCGTCCGGTCCGAAACAGCCTTGTCCTCAAGGCTGTACCCAGGAAACTGCCCACGAAAATCACTAGTATCCATCCATGTGTTGAGGCCGTCGTCTCTGTCTTTCCACTTTACTAGGGCTGTCAAAACCAGCCCGGCCCGATGGGCCGGCCCGGCTAGCCCGCTTACCAGGCCAGGTTGGGCTCTATTTTTGGAGGCCCGAAAGTAACCGGGCCGATTTGGCCCGGCCCAGATGGGCCACCGGGCCCAGGCCGAGCTAAGCCCGATTTTTCGGGCAGGCCCGATTTTTTTATTTTTTTTTAAATATATTAATTAAAAAAATTCTTAAAAAACTTAATATGCATTTTTTTTAATCTCAATATTACCATATTCCCCTAGAAAACATAGCCGACAACCCACATCCAAACGCCCACCTCTCCCTTTTTCTCCTTTATTCCCCAACTCCCACAGAAAAGAGAAAATTTAGAGTCTCCGACCACTTTCAAAATAGCATGTTAACTTGGTAAGTTCAATATTTTAGGTATTTTATGAATTAATTTTTGGGTGGTTTGGATGATAACAGTCTCACGACTCTCACTGTCTCAACATCAACTGGCTTAGATGATTTGGTGGGTTTGAAATTTATAATAAAAAAAGAAAAAAAAATGAAGCATTACCAACATTCTCACCTGGAACTTGGAAGCAAGCTTCTAGTTGAGCGGAAAAAAAAAAAAGGCATAATGTAGAATGCTGCTCCAAAAACCCTAAACAGTTTATATACAAGTGAAGGGCCCAATTATTATTAACAAATCAATGGCCAAATAGTATATTAACAAGACAATAAATTTATGGGCCCAATATTTAATTAATAGACCCAAATAAATAAATATGTAAACAGGCTATTTTGGCCCGATGGCCCGGCAGCCCGACCAGGGCCAGGCTGGGCCTCATATTTATAGGCCCGGTAACAAACGGACCGGGCCAGCCCGGCCCGAAAAAAATGTGTGGCCCGGTGGGCCGGTATCGGGCTGGCCCGGCCCGGCCCATTTGACAGCCCTACACTTTACCAAAACTTGCTCCACGTTTGTGTCGTCCAATTTGATCACTCTGCGGCCTAGAATGTCCTCCGGTAGGTATATGTCGTCTTCCGATTCCAATGCTTCTGGTAGCTAGCGAAGTTGTCGTCGATGGCTCCCCTTGAGCCGGTTTTAAGAGCGAGACATGAAAAACTGGGTGGACGCGCAATCCGTCTGTCAAGCCCAAACGATATGCTACCTCCCCAATGCACTCCAGAATTTCGAAGGGCCCGTAGAATTTTGGTGCGAGGTTGGCGTTCGTACCTGTGAACAGTGTTCTTTGGCGATATGACCTTAACTTTAGGAAAACCATATCACTAACCTTGTATTCAAAGTGCCAGCGGTGTTTGTTCGCCTCCCGTGTCATGCGTTGCTGACTTGCTGCGCTCGGTGTAAGTGTCACTTTAAGCTTCATAGGGCGTCGTCTTCTTGGGCCAGGGAATCTGCCAGATCCTTGTCCTTATTTCGTCGGGCATACACGCATTTAAGGCCGAAGGAGGACGCCGTACACCACCTGAAACGGGGTCGTACCTGTCCCCGTATGAAACCCAGTGTTGTAACAGAATTCTGCCCACGGAAGCCATTTACTCCACTCCTTTGGGCGCTTCAATGCGAGGCATCGTAAGTATGTTTTGACGCAACGGTTCAATACCTCCCTTTGGTCATCGGTTTTCGGATGGTAAGCGGAACTCATGCGTAGGATAGTCCCCACAGATTTAAACAATTCCTTCCAGAACGTGCTGACGAAAATCGGGTCTCGGTCGCTAACAATTGAGGATGGAACTCCGTGTAGTCGCACAATCTCTTTGGCAAAAATTTCAACAATCGTTTTGGTCGTGAATGGGTGTGAGAGGGCGATAAAATGGTCGTATTTGGAAAATCTTTCGACCACCACTAGGATACAATCAACCTTGCCTGATCGTGGTAAACCAGTTATGAAGTCCATCCCGATTTCCTCCCAATTCTGCGTCGGAATGGGTAGGGGATTAAGAAGGCTTGTTTGGGATCGAGTTTCATACTTGTGGCGTTGGCAAGTGTCGCAGTTGACCACTAATTTGATGATGTCTTTTAGCATCCCCTGCCAATAAATGGACGACGATATCCGCTTATACGTCTGTAGGCCCCCAGCGTGGCCGCCCAGCGGCGAAGAGTGGTTTTCGTGCATTATTTTGAGGACCCACTGCGAGTTCTTGGGGAGGACGAGGCGGTTTTTGTACAACAGGACCCCCTTCGAAACTGAGTAGTGTTTGGGGGTTGGTTTGCCCGTGTGAAGTGCTTCCATAATCTGCGAGAGGACTGGGTTAACGGCTACCTCCTTCCAAATCGTGTCCCAGTCCAGCCAACGTGGAGTGGATAACGCGCGGCAGTCCGTTTGCAGCGCTTGGTCGTCGTCATCATAAATTCTGGATAATGCGTTGGCCGCTTTATTTGAGGTGCCCTCCTTATATGTAATTGTGAAGTCGTAGCCTAAGAGTTTAGTTTCCTAGTTCTGTTGTGCCGACATGGTCAATGGTTGCGACAGTAGGTGCTTATGGCTCAGTTGGTCCGTCCTAACGGTGAAGCGGCGGCACAACAAGTACGGTCTCCAGTGTTGGACTGCTAATACCAAGGCCATTAATTCCTTCTCATAAGCCGATTTCGCGAGGAGGCGGCCTGTAAGGTTCTTGCTGAAGTAGGCACTAGGCTGAGATTTATGCATTAGTACCGCTCCTAGACCTCTGCCGGAGGCATCACATTCGATCACAAAAGGGTTGTCGAAGTCCGGAACTCTAAGGACCAGAGCGGAGGTGAGAGTTTGCTTTAAATCCCGAAAGGCGTCGTCGGTGTCGCCTGTCCATGTCCATTGTTTCAAATTGTCCTTCTTTATCAGTTGGGTGAGTGGTGCCGCGATCAGTCCGTAGTTCTTGATGAAACGATGGTAGTAACCTGTTAGTCAAAAAATCCACGCAGCTGTCTCGGGTTCGTCGGTGTCGGCCAATCTGTAACAGCTGTAACTTTCGCTCTGTAACAGTTGTAACTTTCGTTGGGTTCATGGTCCATTGTTTCAAATTGTCCTTCTTTAGCAGCTGGGTGAGTGGTGCCGCGATCAGTCCGTAGTTCTTGATGAAACGATGGTAGTAACCTGTTAGTCCAAAAATCCACGCAGCTGTCTCGGGTTCGTCGGTGTCGACCAATCTGTAACAGCTGTAACTTTCACTGGGTTCATGGTGACGTCGTCTATAGAGACAATGTGGCCCAAGTATTCCACAGAGGTTGTCCCGAACGAACACTTTTTGGGGTTCATTACTAGAGATTAATCGCGGAGGAAGCCTAAAACCGTGTGTAGGTGAGCCACATGATCCTTCCAAGAAGAACTATATATTAGAATATTGTTAAAAATACTAGGACGAACTTACGGAGATGGGGTCGAAAGACGTCGTTCATCAGCGCTTGGAATGTGGCGGGGGCGTTTGTCAGCCCGAAGGGCATGATGAGAAATTCGTAGTGCCCAGAATGAGTGCAGAATGTGGTTTTTGGGAAGTCGTCGGAGCTATTCGGATTTGGTGATAACCGGCGCGATGTGTCGTATAGTTCGTCAAGAAGTTCTTGGATCACCAGAAATGGATATGTATCGGGCACCGTGACCTTGTTAAGGGCCCTATAATCGACGCAAAAATGCCATGAGCCGTCCTTCTTTAGGACAAGGAGGACGGGACTAGAGTACGGGTTAGATCTAGGGCGTATGATGCCGGCTGCCAGCATTTTGAATACGAGGGATTCCATAACATCTTTCTGTGCGTGGTTGTATCTGTACGGCTTGACGGAGACACGAGAGACATTTGGATCTATGTTGATACGGTGATCGCATGCACGAGTCAGGGTTGGGTCGAGTTGGTGGGCTGTGATCGACGAATAGGTGGCCAATATACGATGTATTTGGGCCGCACGGTCGGTGGATAGGAAGGGTAGTGGCCCGTCAGATTGAGTAGCCCATAAGAGCCAACCTTCATCCCCTGGATCTAAGCGGTGCAGTTCCTCGGCGGAGCATGCTTTTCTGGACAACGTTCGGTCGCCGCGGAGGGTGATTGTCGATCCTCCAATGGTAAAGGACATTGTGAGCGTGGACCAGTTCGCGGTGACGTCCCCCAAAGTGGCCAGCCAAGAAACGCTTAGGATGAGGTTCACTCCGCTAAGCCGCTAAGGGGAAAGACATAGCAGTCTGCAAGAAAAGTAAATGAATGCAAAGTTAGCGAAACGTTACGACAAATGCCCTTCATGCTAACCCGAGTACCGTCCCCGAGGACGACATAATAATTGGTGGATGGGTCGATGTGTAGGCCAAGTTTATTAGCCACATGGTCGGAGATGAAGCAGTGGCATGCCCCACTATCGATCATCGTTAGGCGTCGCTGGTCGTTGTGGCAAGCGAATAATTTCATGGACTTGGCGGAGTCGAATCCGTTGGAAGAGAGCTCCGAGTGGTGTAGCACTTGCAGTTCCTCCGGTGCGGTTTCATCTGTGTCCTTCGATTCGGTTAGGCAAGCGAGCGTGGGATCGTCGTCCAACGCGCCTATGAGGATGGCCATGGTGCATTGGGCGCACTTGTGCAAGAGGCCGAACGGTTGGGCGCAACGATAACATTTGCCCTTGGCTCTGTATTCCCTTGCTTCCTCAGCCGTAAGGTGCTTTGTGTTTCGGTTAGGTCGTTGGGTAGACGGGTTGGGCAGTATCTGCTGTGATGCAGGGATATTGGTTGGCGGCGGTTAGCCGACCGGGGTTGAAGCGAGAGGGGGCGACCAAGAAGATGGTGCGCGAGCAGGGATAGCGGGCCGCCACGGCGAAGGTTTGGCCGGAGTAGAAGGTGGTTTGGGTGGTCGACCCAATCGTTGGGTTGCGGCAATGGCAGCGAAAACGTCGACCATCTCAGAATCTTGGATATGTTCGTGAACCGAATCTTGAAGACTACCCCAAACAGTGCTTGGCGGGAAGGTAGGGGAGTTGTGCGACCCGTTCTTCGAACAAGGCCACATAGTCGTCAATAGAGCCGGTTTGCCGTGTAGCGTGCATCGCTTCATAGGCGTTGAGGGCGGATTGGTCTTCGAAGCGATGAAGGAGGTAGTGGGTAAGGGTGGGCCACGAAATGGAAGGGTTTCGGTGTAGTTTCCACTGTGCCCAAAACATAGCGCGACCTGACATTGCGATGAGGGCCAACTTAACGCAATGCTCGACCGGGGTTTCATGGACCAAGAAAAATTTCTCAGCCCGTGTGACCCATGCGATCGGGTTGGAACCATCAAATGTCGGCAATTCCATTTAAGGCCATTTGGCCGTGTAGAAGGGGAAGGAAGATTGCGGCGGAGTCGGGATTGGGTGTGGGGGTGATGGTGGTTCTTGGAGAGGATGGCCGATGGGGCACGATTAGCGAGGGGCGCCGTTGGGGGTGCAAGAACGGAGTCGAACTTCTTCATGAAAAGCTGAAAATGTTTCTCTATGAGGGAGAATGATTTGCCCTGGGTTGTCACCGATTCTTGAATGGCGCCGGTGAGACGTGTTTCCAAGGTCTGAATAGAGGTCGAAGCTTCTGTCGTGGCACTCTGGAGTTCGTCGATGGACAATTCCATGGAATCGAGGCGCTCTTTCTGTGTCATGATGGCTAGAGCTGTTATTCGAGCCGAGTCGAGTCGAGCCGAGTATTTGAGGTTCGAGCTCGACTCGAGCTCGGCTCGATAACATTGCCGAGTTAAAAATTGAGTTCGGCTCGACTCGTTAACGAGTCTAACGAGCCTATCGAGTCGAGCCGAGCCTAATAGAATTTTTTACAAAAAATTAGTTATCGAGCCTAACAAGTCGAGCCTTAACGAATCGAGCCGAACCGAGTCTCGTTAAGGCTCGATTCGAATAACAGCACAAATGATGGCAGAAAGCGGCAGGTCTGGACCACTTGATAGACGATGATACGATATTGGAAATACTTCTAAAAAACAAGATGGAATTGAAAGATAGAAAATCCCTCGAAAGGGCCACATCGGATTAACCAACTCCCACAAGCCAAAGACTGCAATGTTTACAATGAATTCGATAACTTCTACTAACTCATTACCCCATATATATAGAGGTTTATGAGCCTAAGACATACTCCTAACTGAATTAAAAAGGTTTATGAGCCTAAGACATACTCCTAACTGAATTAAAAGGAACTAATTGTTTTGACGTTCCCTTCTCCCTAGCTTCGTTTATATACATTAGTAATTGGTGGTCTATCAATAATTTGTAGAAATACATCATTCTCAACAAAAGTAACTAAAATATCATTTAATAATTGACCACTCATACCATTTCGCAACTTATTTTTTTACATCAACTTGATGAACAAATAAATTGTTGGATAAATCATGTGTTTTTTGTCTCGAAAATATTCATTGAGAGGGCACCAAGATTATGCAAATCACGAAATCTAATATCTATTCGCATATCTTTAATGAATATGTCAAGTTGACATTCAAGAGCCATCATATTAAGTTTTAAACTAAATTAATTTAACATAATACAACGCAATTACATTACAAATCCTAATTCATAACTTATTCTTCATCCGGTAGATAGTAAATTAGCAATTATTATATAAACCCTAAAAATTCTTAACTTATAGGTTATAAACTCAAATAAATTTATTCATAAATAAAATACAATAATCAAAACTAATACTGCGTAATAAATATATTTAACAAAATATAAATGAAATTTAAAGATTTAGTTACCTGATTAGTTGAGGAGTATATAGCATTTAAATTTGTAATGGGCTAGCCTTTAATTTTATTTTAAAAGAATGGATATGAGCTGCCCTTTAAAGTTACGGGGAATGGGGATGCCATCAACATTTTCCTCCCTTATTTTAATAAAAAAAATTGCTTTAAAATTTTTTTTAAAAAAAATTAATTTCTCATTTTCCCTCGGCCACTGGTTGATAGCCAAAACAGTTTAGAAGAACTCAAGTTAATTTTTAGTCGATTTTTAGAATCTATATTAACTTTTAAACGGTTAATTCGTTACATGATAGTTAGAAGTTAGTTAATAGCGACTCATTAAAACATGGTACATTTATAAATACAACTCATTCAAATGAAAAAGGTCTGATTGAGTGATTTTTTTATGCCTCGATATCCTTCTATCCGATCCAAGAATCAACTAATTCGGGAGAGGATTGATTGAGATTAAAGTGCATCTCTATCTTCCGTAAACGTAGATTTTTACGATTGAACCACATAAATTTTTCGTGGGTTGGTGTTTGTTCTTTTCTATTCATTTCATTTGATCTGCTGTGAATATCTACCGTGAAGTAAAACACAACAAGAATGTTCAAACATTTACTCACCTCTACAAATTAATAATAACTTAATTCTGAAGTAGCACCCATTAAATATAAAAGTAAGTGAAAAATCGGATCTTCTACACCCCAGTAAATTTCTATAATTTTAGATCTAGGTATATGGGTTAATTTGTTTTGTTTACATTTTATCAAATTTTTAGGAAATTAATTTGTTTTGTTTACATTTTATCAAATTTTTATGATTTCCTTTAATTTTTAACAATACTCCACAATTTCATATTGAATTTGTATAATAATTAGAGATATAAACTTATTTCAAAATAGTTATTTATTTGAATTCATTTTCTTACTTATAATTATTAGAGCATGATCATCTACTAACAAGATTGATTGTAAAGAATTCTCTAAGGTTGTGTTTGGATGAGAGAATTTGATTTTGGGAGGTATTTCAAATGAAAAGATTTAAAAATAGATAAATTTCAAATGACATGGTTTTAGGAGGATTTAAAATCCTCTCAATTTTAACTAAAAAGTGTTTGAGCAAAAATCTAAGTATTTGAAATCCATTCATAATCCAAACAAGTGGAGTGGATTTGGATGGTGGATTTTAAATTCATTGATCAAACCCCTTCATCCAAATGGAGCCTAAAATTATCAATTCATATTAAAAATATTTCATAAACTTATTTTTTTAAAAATGTTTTAATGAGCAACTAATAACTAACTTCTAACTGTAACGAATCAACCGTTTAAAAGTTAGACTCTAAAAACCTATACGAACAAATGACTTGAGCTCTTCTCAGCTGTTTTGGCTATCAACTAATGTGGCCTCAACTGTTATGTCCTCAACTCAGTTGAGATAAGATTAGATGAATTAAACGAGTTGTCTTCATAACATCAGACGAGATGATCAACTATCAAGCGAGACGTAAAAAAAAAAAAAAAAAACTAGTCGAAAATCACTAGGCGGGCGATAGACCGACGACGACAACTTTTGCAATAGAGTTATATAGTTATTATAGTACCCATCTCTCTATTTTGATATATTACTCATTTTTCTTTTGACAAACACTTTATCTATTACTGCTTTATTTATTATATCTATTATTTTATTGTAATCATTAATCTATATGCTCAAAAGTTAGTATATAGTGAGAAGTGGGGAGTAATTGAAGTAGTACATTTTGAGAGAGAGTATTTATATGAGACATTCTCATATTTTGAGAGAGAGTATTTATATGAGACATTCTCATTTAATTCAAATGCGATCATAAACTCATGGGTCATATATTATGTACTCCGTATGTGATAAGACCCATCTCATGTCTAAAAGACTCTGTTAAAAAAAGAAGGTATAAATAACTCTTTTTACTTCATTTAACACATAAAAAGAACACATTTTTTCCAATGGAAATAACTATACCAAAAGTTAAAACTACATTAATTTCATACTCACAAACCGTGCAAATATTCTAGTTCTCTTTAAAATAAAGTATTTTGTGCTATTCAAATTAACGGATCAAGAGTGAGCAAATGAATAAATGAAACAAGTTTTATTATTTGGTTGAAACTTTCATCTATCGGAATATTTGTTTGATATTTTTAATAAGGATTGGTCTTATATAGAATCAATTCTTTAAAGGAATTGAGTTGACTTGGTCAACTTAAATCTTAAATATTCAAAAATATTGTGAACCCTAAATATTCAAGATTATTGTAAATAAATTTTTTGACTTGGTTTATTTTTTTATTATTATTATTTTTTTTTGTAATTTTTTTATTGATAATTATTTTTCGAAATTGTGTGTGTTGAAAAGTGTAAGTTAATATTACTAAAAAGTGTAACACAATATTACTAAAAAATGTAAGTCACTATAATTGAAAAGTGCAACACAACTTTTAATGAAAAGTATAAGTCATTATAACTAGAAAATGCAAGTTAGTATAACTAAAAAGTGCAAGTTAGTATAACTAGAAAGTGCAACACAATATTATTAAAAAGTGCATGTCAATATACTTGAAAAGTGCAACACAATATTTTAATGAAAATTGTAAGTTATTATAACTGAAAAGTGTAACAAAATACGAGTAAAAAGTGTAACATAACATTACTAAAAAGTGTAAGTCACTATAACTGAACATATTTTGTTGAAAATTGTAAGTCACTACAACTGAAAAGTGCAACAAAATATGACTAAAAGGTGTAGCATAACATTACTAAAAAGTGTAAGTCAATATAAATAAAAAATATTGTTGAAAATAGTAAGTCACTACAACTGAAAAGTGCAACAAAATATGTGTAACATAACATCACTAACAAGTGTATGTCATTATAACTGAAATTATTATTGCAAAATAACATACTAAAAAATTGTAAATTGCATGTTACACTTTTCCTTATTTTCAACATGCACTTTTATAATTAAAAAAATATATATGTGAAAATTGTTAGATGTAAGAGTTGAACACTAGACGTCAACATAAAAAAAAAAATTATTCTCAACCGTTTACACTACGTAAATTATCATAAATGTTTTTTGCGTATTTTATTTTTATTATTCATCCTACCAATTTTTTAAAATTTACTCAATTCCTTATACGTACCCTTTTAATAACAATCGCAACAAAGAATAGAGATACCACATCTTCAATTTTGAGCAAATGTCTTGCGCGTTCGGTGTTTGTTCTTTTTTATTCATTACATTTGATTTCTTTTTGAATATCTTAGATTTATTAAATTGTTTTACGCTGAAGTAACACACATTAATTAAAAAAGTAAGTGAAAAATCTGGAAAATATCACTTTTATTCATAGAAGTTTACCTAATTTTTAAATTTGTTCATCTACATTTAGTCACTAAATTGATTGCTCAATTATTTTTTTTAAAGCATTTTTAAGCAAAAACTTGTGTGAGACCGTCTCACAGAAAAAGATCCGTGAGACGGATCCTTTTAACCCATATTTTAAAATTTTGGATATGATAATCTTTTTTTTTTTTTTTTTCAGATTTTTGTTTGTAAAAAATGTGATAGTGTTTAATTAAAAAGTAATAATGTTTTTAACAAAAGTGACTATCACGTTTTAATTAAACACTATCACTTTTTTTATACGAGGGTTAACAAAATAAAAGTCTTGCTCCAACGCCCAAAGTAAGTGGTTCAACATAACTATCAAGAACTTTATTTGATGATCGATCCAGTTGTAGTATAAATTTAAGACCATTGTATACACTATACTGTATATTATATGAAAACATACAAACCATCAAGTGTATTGTTCACGTTAATGGCGGTGGCGATATTTCTGTCGCCGGCGGCCGTCCGATCAGATTCGAGTTTAGGCAGCTGTCACCCAGCTGCGGCTTTGGGCGTATATGATTTATGCAAATTTTTACTAGATATGATGCCGGACGCGAGCACCGGAAACTGCTGTGCGGCTGTGAGGCGCCTGGCCGGTGGCGGCGACTGCATTTGCCAAAACCCACATTATGTGAGGTCTTTCCTTGTTAGTCTTGCAAATAGTCATGGTGGCCCCTGCCAAGATCTTCCCCTAATCAATTGCACATGATTAATATTCACTTCTTTCACATATTCTATTATCTAGATCTTGAACGCGCCTATTTTGTAATTATTCTCATTTGTTTTATAAATCTATACTGTAAAATACAGAGTGTAATAATATTGTTACATGTGAATATCATTCCATTAGCATTACTCTATTACTTGTTTAAATTTATTTTACAGGTCACACAATAGTGTGATGTCTTATGTTGCGTCTTTAATTACGAATGACGCATATGTCAAGAAAAAGAGGAGCAGTGCTAGGAGGATAACTTTTGTCAATTACACTTCTTTCACGATCAAATTTTTTATTTTTACATAATTATATAATTACATTTTTTTAGTCATCATTCATCCAAAGAACGTAACAAGCTACTAAGTTCACGTTCGTAAGTAAATACTATTTGACTTGAAAGGTTCGCAAGTCTAATCGAGCTTATACATTATTTACTATTTTATCATTAATTATATTATTTATATTTATATACGGATAATCGAGTTGAGCTAAGACAAACTCGAGTTTATTTTACCATTAATTATATTTGAAAAAATATGTTTCATATTAAATTTAAAAAAAAAATTATACAAGTAAGCAAGTTGAGTGCTCCAAGATCGAGTTTTTTGAGTTTCTAGTCGAGCTTAATTTTTTTTACCTAATTGAGTTCAAGTAGAGTACGGTAATTGAGTTGGATTTTGAGCTCAACGCTATTCAACTTTACTCGGCTCACTAATATATGTATACGGTATACCCAAGGGAGGAGAGATGAGTGAGAGAGAGAAAAAAAATATAATAAATTTATGCATTATATTAGTTATTTCACGCACAAAATTAACTATTTGAGGTGCTAACTATAATTATTTTAAAAAATTGTATTAACTATTTGAGGTGCTAACTATAATTATTTTAAAAAATTGTATAAAATGTAATTACAAAACTTTTATAATTACATTTAAGTACAAAATTTTAAATAATTATAATTAACACTTCAAATAGTGCTTACATAATCAATTCTAAAAGTGAATGAAATAAGAAAAACAAATCTAGAATAAAGTTTACTTTATTAAAAAAAAAAAATCCTCATTTTTTAAATAATTAATCTTGCATTGGCGCAATACAGAGCATTTTCTGTTGCCCACCCCCCAAATCATTCGGTTTAACGGTCATCCTGCAACCCCATTTCACACACACATACTTCAGATTCAACTTTTCACAAATTTGGATTTACTGAGCGTTGATTATCTCAATAATCAATTTGAAATCACACAAATCCTTGCATCTCCTACAATTCAAATCTTCAGAATAAATTAATTGAATTTGCTTTTGAGCTCTGTAATTATGGCAATCGCTGCAATAGTAGTTCTCCCCATAGGTCTCCTCTTCCTCATCTCCGGCCTCATCGTCAACTTGATTCAGGTATATTTGCCCACCGCTTTTCCTGTTTTTTTCTCCTTTTACACTCACTCTTCGTAATGTAATCTGTTGGATCTGGCTCGCTTTTGTTACAGTTTAACAAAAGATTATTGACAGCATTTTCATGTACGTAGATTGACAATTTTGTTTCTCATATAAAATCTTTGCTAAATAGATCTTAGCTTGCATTTCTTATGTTTTGATTTACCTTTTGGAAGACGATTCACCGCATCTGGATTTTGTAATTGGGTAAACATTTTGTAAATAGTCGTTTCTATCAAAGTGGGTATAAAAGTATCCAGAATGGGATTTTCACCTGTAAATAAGTAGTTTGAATCAATGATATGATGGTATCTAGTTTAACTCAGCTCAATGTTTATGCAATTTTAGTTGCTAATGGTAGGAAGCATGATAATTTAAAAGAAGTGACTAAAGAATGAAGATTAATAGGACATGACTGGGTTTTGATAATCTTGTATCAGTATTCCCCTCTTTATCTTTCGTTTCAATTTGCAAAACTGTCCACTTATATATCTTGTGTTTATCTACCCTACCAAACTAGGTCTAAAATTTATTTGGTAACATGATATTAATGAAAATACCTCAACATATTGGCATCAAACAGAGTTTTCAGTTCTTTCAAATCCTCAAACCCAGTAAGTTTATAAAACTTCTTATGTTTTCCCTCAATCGCAGTTAATTCTCTTGGTCCTTGTTCGTCCACTGTCCAAAAATGCTTACAGAAGGATTAACAAAGAAATTATAGAACTACTATGGCTGGAGCTTATCTGGCTATTTGACTGGTGGGCAAATATTAAGGTGTTTTCAAAGTATTCTATATTGTATTTCTTGTGTTGTATATTACTTTATTAATTAAATGGATGACCAGTGGGTGGTGGGCAGGTTGAAGTATTTGCTGATCAAGAAACCTTAGAAATGATGGGTAAGAAAATTATTTTTCAATTTGCTTTGATGCATGTTTTTTTATTGTTGAGATTTTCTTTAACAGTTGATGAATTCTACAAAATTAAGACTTGACTATTCTAATAGACGAAATTGGTTATAATATCAGGAAAAGAACGTGCACTTCTCATATGCAACCACAGAAGTGATATTGACTGGCTGGTTGGATGGGTATTAGCTCAGGTTGCTCCTAATTCGTACTTAAATGTGCAAATCAATGTTTATTTGGCTTAATCAAACTTTTTTTTTGAAGATGCTATGGGGTTGTTTGCACAAAATTATACTTTTCAAGAAGTAATTATGGAAAAATTGCTTTATAGTAAAAGTTGTTGATAGAATTTACAAAAATAGTTAATGGTATTTAACTAAAACTCATAATATGTAAAAAAAACAACCCACATTCAGCTTTTAAATTATAGCTTTTGACAGCTTTTTTTTATCTAATAAAAGAGATACTTTACTCCAAATTGATTGTGAAAAGTAAAAACCAGTGATTAAAATTAAGTTGATAGATTTTAAGGCAAACACCCCTCTATGTCTTTTGGCATGGATTTGTTGAACTAAGTTCGATAACCCTCTTTCCAGATTTTCAAGCTGTAAATTAAAATAAGTGTATAGTATAAATGCATTTTTGCAATAATATTATCATCACATTCATTATCACATTCCGTGTGTAGTAGATGAATTTCTTGTTTTTAGTGACTGAGTTTTCATTTTACTTTTGGCAGCGTGCAGGTTGCCTTGGTAGTTCTCTAGCCTTGATAAAGAAAGAAGCACTATACCTCCCTGTGAGTTTCTCAATATCTTTTTGCCATTCGGAAGCATAATACCCTAAACTACTTGCCCCATCTGATGCTACAAATACAATATATAGTTTTTAAAAATAATAGTCTCCAAAAAAGTTCACATTTTCAATTTACTCCTAATATCTTGATAATTAGCTCAACTCCATATGGTTCAGAAGTTGTGACCATTGGTATTATATGTACAGATCATAGGCTGGTCAATGTGGTTTTCTGGTTTTGTATTTCTGCAGAGAAGTTGGGCCAAAGATGAAACCACTCTGAAGGTGTGCAATTATATATCATGTCTCATCACTTTGGATCGTAAAACTGTATTATTTCATTAATTAATCTTGTTGATCTCTTCAATGCAGTCTGAATTAGAGGGGCTATTTGATTTCCCTGTACCCTTTTGGTTGGCTCTTTTTGTTGAAGGAACTCGTTTCACCCGGGCAAAACTTGAGGCAGCTCAAGAATTTGCTGCTTCAGCTGGTTTGCCTGTTCCTAGGAATGTTCTGATTCCTCGTACTAAGGTTAATTCTCTGATTATATTAAACAACTGGCATAATTATATTAAGACTGTAATCATATGGGAATGTTCCACGATGTATTTCACACTATGAATGTTTGACAACGTGGA
Source organism: Galeopsis tetrahit (assembly GCA_963675135.1). Lineage (NCBI taxonomy): Eukaryota > Viridiplantae > Streptophyta > Magnoliopsida > Lamiales > Lamiaceae > Galeopsis > Galeopsis tetrahit. Next base: position 13,048,324 of record OY776133.1, read on the forward strand.
TGGTAAAAAAATATTCAATGGATTGTAGAGGGGTGGAACACATACACAAGCTAAAATTCATAGGGTGGAACACAAAGTGAAATACAAAAAGTGGTATAGAAGAATCGAGCTGAATTATAAGGGGTAGCAATTGAAGGGATATATAGCTTGTGCCTATGTTATATTGTTATGTAATTAATTGCCTTGTTTATTCAGGGTTTTGTGGCAGCTGTAACACATTTGCGATCATTTGTTCCGGTAATTTATAATACTACGGTGGCTATTCCAAAAAACGAATCTCAACCTACTCTATTGAGAATGTTGAGGGGACGCTCTTCAGTGGTATGCATTATATTTTATTAAGATTTTAGTGGTAGAGTTATTTCACATGTTATGTTTTTTATTGGTTCTCCTAGTATCTTGTTGAATTTGGCAATCTCCTATTGTAGGTACATGTGAATATTGAACGACAATTGATGAAAGAATTACCAGAAACTAGCAGTGGGATTGCACAATGGTGCAAAGATGCGTTTGTGGCAAAGGTAAATATTTTCACCAGCATATGATATAGTTTTGAACTAAGCCATAATGATATACAAGTATAACTTAACTGAGTTATTTATCAATGTATTTCCCAGGATGCATTATTGGAACGGCATCTAGAAACAGACACGTTTGGAGTGGGCATACGTCACGACATTGGCAAACCGAAGAAATCTTTATTGGTAGATACAGTTGCTGAACATTGTTTACTTACCTTGTACAAACTCTTTAACATTTGTTAATTGCTGATGGACAGGTTGTGCTTGTATGGTCAAGTCTCCTAATCGCTGCTATTGTCAAACTCTTCCAGTTTTTCCCTTTCTCATGGAAAGAAGTTGCATTTTGCACGGTGTTTCTGGCTCTAGTTACAATCCTTATGCAAATGCTCATTGTATTTTCTCAGTCAGAACATTCTACCCCTCCCAAGGTGGTATCTCAACAAGATACATTGAAACAGGTTCTCCTTCAAAAATGAGGCCACTCTAACATTTGAAAATCTCTTCATAGGCTAGAAACTTTTTTATTTATTTAATATTTTTGTCTTTTTTCCCTTTAGTTTACTACTTAAGTTCTGTCACATGTAAAAATAGGCAACATTTTTTGACGGGAGGTTTTGTATTTTCAAATATTCTTTCCCAATTACCAGTCAAGAAGATTAATCTGATCTAGTAGTCAGTCTGCTAATTGTTTTTAATACTCAGTAAGTGTACAATACGATACGACACAAGAAGATAAACACAACTGGTTTGTTTAACTACACTAATTATGCACAAATAAATAAATAACAAAATATAAATGAATGTAATGCAATCCTAGCCAGGGTGGTTGGTTTCAGTTGTTATTGTAATGAATCCTAATTAATCAATACCACTACGTAGGACGAATCACAGATTTATACCTCTAGGAATTAAGGACTTTTGATTCGGCAGCCCCCATGGTAAACAAAGAATTTCAACGAAGCCAGCCTTTCTTCTCCTTCTGCAGTTCTGAAACATATAGAATTAGGATTCATTACAATAAATCTGTGTTACTTGGATACCTGCAGAGTTAGCAAGCTCTCATAACCGAAATATCAAAGACAGAAGTGATAAATTGAAGCAGTATACACACAGAAATGCAGATGAAGCAACTCTTGTGCAAATAAACATTTGAATGGATCAGCTAGAGAATGTGATCAATGCAAGAAGCACGTTGGTAGCTCGACTAAACTGAAGAATGGGATAGAAGCATGCAAGTTGTAGGGTTGAAGTCTAAATTGTCACCCAATACTAGGATGCAATCAATGCCTTTTCTTGCAACCCTAAACCAAACTTAAGTATGGAAATATTTTTATTGAAGAGGTTGCGAATGTCTAGTGTAAAACTCGAACACAGACAGGGGCCCTCTTCCTCTATTACTACTTTCTTTCAAACCTCTATCCCATGGCTACCAACATTGCATCCTGCTCAGACCTTTTACTTAAATGCCATCATCTCCATATTTCAAAATGTATGAAATCTCAAACAAGAAAATGCCATCATCTCCATATTTCAAAATGTATGAAATCTCAAACAAGAAAATGAATCTCATTTGTTAAAATTCACATTCAACACACAACATTCACCAATTCTAGACAACACAAAACATAATAAACTAATAATGTGTGTGGCATTTTTGGCACATCTCCAAGAAACTTCAACTACACATGTAGAAAAACTCAGTTTCACCTTAGCAACATAATCAAGAGAAAGAGCTCCTAATTTTTTAACTCGAATTCCATCAAAACAAAGATATTTTCACAAGTAAAATTCCAATCAAGAGAACCTTCATTACAGAAAAAAGTTCAAACAAAAAACTAACAATCAATGTAAAACTGAACTCGCATAAAATAAAAAAGTTAGAAACATTTACTCAAGAAAAAAAATCGCACTTGCAATGGGGCACCAAATTATCCAGAAATTCGATTAAAATTGACGAAGAAACAACACAAAATAGCATAATTAAACAAAAATAAAACTGCAAAAAACAGTAAAAGAAGACATTGGAAAGGTAAGAAACTCTCGCTCGGAGATCAGCACAACGCCTTGAGAGACGCCGGCTGATAGTGGGACGGCGGCGCAGAGGCATTATAACAATGGTAGCGCCGCGAAATTAGATCCATGAGAGACAAGAGTTTTAGATAGAGACGTCATTAGGGTTTCAGCTGTTTATTTTATAAATTAGATCCATGAGAGACAAGAGTTTTAGATAGAGACGTCATTAGGGTTTCAGCTGTTTATTTTATTAAGGGCTACTTCGGTTTTCGTGATTATGAGTGATATAATATTACATCCATGAGAGACGATAGTTTAGTTTAAAGGAGTTGGGCCCAGGACTATAGGTAAAGGTATTTCGGGTCCATTTTCGAGTTTAATCACTTCAAAAACCCTAGTCATCTTCTTCACTTCCCAGCCATGATATTTGTTTGTATCTTCAAAAAACAGCAGAAGTTGTGCAGCATCCAAAAAATTCAGGTATGATCTGATTGTGGTTGCGGTCTTGTGCTATGGTCTACATGATTAAAAAGAAATAGGAGGATTGTTTAGGATGCTAGTAAGTTCTTGAAATTTTGAATTTTTAAAATGTTGAAGAACAGTAGTAATACGTTGGTGTTTTTTTTAGATTTCATCCGCACTTTTTACCATGGATTTTTTGCAAGTCAACGAGTAAAATCAATTTCTAAATTGCAAAGTAAAACCGATATAGGATTGATGTTATGGTTTACTGTAAAATTTGAGCTAAGTCATAGATTTTGTAAGGCTCTATATATATATTTTTTTTCTTAGTTCTTCTTTTCCCTCGTTTTCCTCCTGGCCACTTACTAGTTAGTAAACAAGACAAGGAAACCAAATACCAGGGATTCACTAAATACTGTATAAAATAACATCACCCAAATAACATAAACGAAATCCACCACTGACCAAAAAAAACATAAACGAAATCCACCACTGACCAAAAAAAACATAAACGAAATCCACCACTGACCCAAAAAAAAACATAAACGAAATCCACCACTGACCCAAAAAAAAAACATAAACGAAATCCACTGCATCAATACCCGTAGCAATCTCAAATGCAGGACTTATTGCAACACATAACTGTTTTACCAAATAAAAGTACCAACCAGACACTACTTCAGTTACCACCTTCGACTCAATAGAGACTAATCATCAATGCCTTCGACCACCATACGTAGAATTACCGTAATGGAAACGTTACAGATCATCATCATATTGATCGTCCGCGTAACACTTTTTCTCGTCTCCACCAGATTGTTTAACCATGACTGCACGAGAAAGAAAACATTAGCTTCTTAATTAGTATATACTACATGGGATGAAGGACTGAGATTGAATGAAAGAAAATAACATATATAAGTTAGAAGAGACCTCATCGAACTTCCTTCGTGTTTTCCTGTCAATTTAATCCGAGCGGCATGATCCGGCGCGAGCCCTCGCGCATCGTCGGTGCAGCCCTCCCGCTCACTCCCTGCACCGGAATTGGGAAAGTTGATTGATTGCTATTCAGAATCTTCATAAACTTCCCCATCATCAGAAATGTCATCAAAGGAGCGAACGTCCAGCTGATAACGCAGGATTCCTCCTATCCCTCCAAAGCCTCTGCAAAACTGAGACCCCTCTTGTGATTTGTTGGTGACAAACTCAAGTGTGCAACCAAATCGTCTGTACTCGTTTGCAAACCATTCAAGCAATGACAGTTTTTCCTGAACCTCCAATTCAGCATTTGTAGCTTGATCCCTGAAATTACTCTGATCGTTCTCCTGCTCCTTGTTCAAGTGTTTTATCACAATTTCACCAGTAGCAGTATTCTTTAATGTAAATCTCGTCATGTCCAGATTCTCCCACACAATAAGCGTCTCCACAGCACCCATTTCAAGAACTTTCATGGTGTCATCAACTCCGAAAACGTACTTACCTGTGTCCTGACTAATCTCCTCAAAGTACTTGCCTATTAGACGCTTCTCCTGTATAAACTTGACATTTGATAGGATCTCAGACGATAGCTCGATTGCCTGATTGAAGCCATTTTCCCCTCCATAAGAAACATCAACCACATTCAAAATCTTTGTCTGTAGACGAGGGTCGAACATATCAGACTGACTGAGTTCGGTCTTGAAGTCAGCTGAACCCGCCAGTATGAGTCCTGACACATTGGCCTGGCTTGTCTGAGGATTGATATAAAATTGGGTGGCAAGCTCTGCTGTTTTCCTCACATAGTTGTGGCGCTTCTCCATTCGGAGACGAGCAAATCGCAAAGCAGATTGCCCTCCTCTTCCGTGTTTCTTAGGAAGGTCCACAGTAAATTTGTGAAGAATCTCCCTAGTATTACCGCTCAATGTCCCAAAGAGCGTTCCATTTCCATCCATAACAATAAAGCCAAACTTGTCATCTGATTCTAAAAGTTCATTAAGTGCCTCAGTGTGGAACTTGTTGTCACAGAGATAGAGAGATGCATTAATCGGCCTGAATGGCTCAAAGTCAATTGTCACTTTTTTTTCCTTCCCGTCGTCAGTAACAATGGTTCCAGTGTAGAGCACGAGTCCATTTGGAGGAACCTTGTTGTACAATTTCAGACGCTGCTGAGCAGACGTGATTGCACCAAGAACAGATTGGCGATTTACTCTGCTTTTGATATTTGATGCAGTTCCAAATTCATCTCCAAGCATTTTGGTAACACGAGATACTTGATCACGTGGAGGCATGATGAGAGAGATCATACTGGTACCATTGCCTCGAGCAGCTTCTAGAGCCTTAATGAGCTTCTTGATTTTCCAGATCTCAATGTTCTTATCAGTTTCGTGATCAGCCATTTTGAATATATAAGAAAATTGATGCCGCAGTAAGTACTGAATAGGAGTAAAGATAAGTTAAACAAAGCAGCCATATTTAATATTTGGACTCTTAAATGAGTAAAGGTAAAAGAAATGCAAGAATTTCAGTTTACCTAAACATGATAATTGTCTTAATTTACTATACCTAATTTAGATGGACCTATGTAAACTAAGATGTCAATTAAGTCATACATCATTAGTTGATCCCCTAAGTAGGCAAAAATTTAAGGATCACAAAACTTAGTAGTGCTCTAATACATATACGTATGCTATCTCTCGTTCTAACACTAGCAACAACAGAAACACTACACAAGCAACCATAAAACAAGCAAAAAGAGATACCTTCTACCAGACTACAACATTGACATCAAATAACAGTATTGACATCTGAATTCCATCATCAACTAACACCACTCAAATTCCAAACTTAGGACATGTATACAAACTTAAGTTTTTTAGCTTATAAATAAGCTATACTACGAAACATAGAACAAATCTCTTTAAAATTTTATCACAATCTGACTAATAATAAACCTAACAAAATTAAAGAATCCCCCAACTTCCAATGTTATTGATTAGAGTTCACATTATTCAGAGTTAAAATAAGCAATGACTACAAAATATATTGCATGTATGTCAAAAGATTCAAGTACGCCAAGAATCTACAGCACGTAAAACAATTCCGTAAATACTATAGACGTTTTGACTTATTCCTTTTTCAGTTCAGATCTAACCATGCCATCCACCGAATGACAGAAAAAATAGTGAAAATAGTCGGCAGCCATACATGCATCGGAAAACTATATCAAGGAATTTTCAGATAAATAAAAAACATAAACCACGAACACGGGATATCTATCAATGAAGAGCACAATTCAAATACTGATATACAAATAATTCGATCAAACAACAAAATTCAATCTCATAATTGCGGAATGTAGAGGAATACCTCGACGGTGAGAGCAAACGCTTAATCCTCACGCGGCAGCAGTAGTTTAGAGAGAGAGAAATAATGTTAGAGCGATAAATATATAGGGGGGAGATAAGAGTAATTAGCAAAACCCTAATTTTAATTCTAAACGTAACCGAATTACACCACCCACACACACACAGAGCAAAGTTTCAAACTTCCAATTATGAAATTTTTCGTACTTTTAGGTTCAGAATTTAAATTTTGCGATTTTCCGAATATGCCCTAAGCACCATACTTTAATAATTAAGTCCTTTAGTTATGACTTGTCACTTGTGAAGGGTCCCTAATTTTAATTCTAAACGGAATCGTATTACACCACACACGTGCGCACACACAAAAAAAGTAAAGTTCCAAAGTTTCAATTATGAAATTTTTCATATTATTAGGTTCGGAATTTAAATTTTGCGATTTCCCGAATATGCCCTAAGCACCGTACTTTAATTTTTAGTTATGACTTGTCACTTGTGAAGGGTACCCTAATTTTAATTCTAAACGGAACCGTATTACACCACACACACGCGCGCACACAAAAAAGGCAAAGTTCCAAAGTTTCAATTATGAAAATTTTCGTATTTTTAGGTTCGGAATTTAAATTTTGCGATTTTCCGAATATGCCCTAAGCACCATACTTCAATAATTAAGTCATTTAGTTATGACTTGTCACTTGTGAAGGGTACCCTAATTTTAATTCTAAACGGAACCGTATTACACCACACACACGCACACACAAAAAAGGCAAAGTTTCAAAGTTTCAATTATAAAAAAATTCGTATTTTTAGGTTCGGAATTTAAATTTTGCGATTTCCCGAATATTCCCTAAGCATCATACTTCAATAATTAAGTCCTTTAGTTATGACTTGTCACTTGTGAAGGGAACCCTAATTTTTTTTGGTTTTAACTTGCAAGGAATTGACGTGTAGTAGGAAGATCACAAAAGGGTTTTGGAGAGGGGAACCTTGATCATACACACACATCTTCATGGGTGTATTATCAATGGTTCTTCACTTCTTCTCCAACATATAATTCCCTTATACTGTGCAAAATAAAATCCAGTTTTGTGTAATATGTACACCTATTAATTAACACACCCTCAACAAGTTTCATATTTTGTCAAAACTTTCGAGTATGTTTGTTTTGGGATTTTGAAATTTAAATTTTAAAATTTTAATAATTTGAATGTTTTATGTTTGTTTTGAAATTTAAATAAAATTTAGTTTTATATTATTGGGTTTATACTATTTACTATGTACGGAGTAAGATTTTATAATTATTTATAGGATTGATTTTGTAGGAATTATTGGTGTTTATAGGCTAAATTTTTGTAATTTTGATTATAAATCTCAAAGTAAAACATAAAGTTAGTTACATTTAAAAATCTCAAATTCGTATTTTAAATCCAAAACAAATATATCCTTTAACACATACTCTCTTCTCTACTTCTCTTTATTTTTTTTAATTTTTTTTAAACTCTACCTCAACAACAAGTTTCACATACAATATTATACTAGTGCAAGATCGGCGTTGTGAGGAAAAATTCAGGTAGAATAAGTGAGTAATAGTTGTGTCCCTCAGTGAAAAATGCACGCCAACACGCATTATTTAACGTCGTATTTGTCCGCAACATTGAGTATATCCAATAATGATTTACATCCGTTGGAAGAATCTTATACGGAGTATTATATATAGGCAACATGCCCATAAAAGAAATTTCCTCCTCTGCAATGGTTAACTAAAAAAATAAGTCACACAACAATTTACTCAAACATTATGTATATATAATCCTGATATGTAGCATACAGCTAGAGTCAAAGAGACAGAGTCATAATATGCATTCTCTTCTGTATACAATTTATGTATATAATTTCTGTTTAGAACGGTTATTTCCTACTTTGGTTCACTCCTCTCTCGTTATATAAGGGATGGAGATTATTGTATTCAATTAATTCTTTGAGAGAGTGAATGACAGATTTTTACTTCACTTCAGTTTTATAAATTCCACATGGTATCAGTTTTCGGTCGCGCTCAGATCGAAAATCGCAAAAGTCTTGGTTTCCATTTGATCCGTTCTTCTATTTCCTTCCGCTGAAATCCCTTCATCTCTACCGATTACAGATTTGTTTCTGTGAATCAATCCATTCTTTTTGTTTCTTGGTGTAAAGAGTTCTATACTCACCTCACTTTCTCAATCTGCCCTAATATTATATTTAGGGATTTCTTGATTCTATAATGGCAAACGACGATTCCTCTGATCAATCGACGGAATCAACCTCCACTAATCCACCGACAGCACAAGCGCCTCGTGTATATGCAAGTCCCACAGAAAATCCAAACTCTCCATATTTCATCCATCTTTGAGATATTCACCGGCATCAACTACTCCTCTTGGTGCAGAGCCGTTCAGATGTCTTTGCAATTGAAGAATAAAACTGTCTTTCTTGATGGTTCTTTGGTAAAACCTGCAATTTCTAATGAAATTTACTATTCTGCCTGGTTAAGAGTCAATAGTTTAGTCTTAGCCTGGATCTTAAATTCTATTTCTCCAACTATTCGTAATAGTCTGCTATATTTGTCTACTCCTAAGGATTTATGGTTAGAGATGCGGACTAGATATCTTAAATCTGATGGTACTAGAGTCTTTCATTTGGAAAAGAGCCTTAGTGCTATGGCCAAAGGAAATATGTCAATTACTGATTATTACAATCATTTCAAGTCTCTTTGGGATGAATTCATTAGCTATAGACCTTTGGTAAGATGCACTTGTGGGTTGTGCACTTGCAACTTAACTCCCAACTTAGAGAAACTTAAAGAATCTGATTCTGTTTTAAAATTTTTAATTGGCTTAGATGAATCTTATGCATCCTTGAGAAGTCAGTTACTACTAAATTCTCCATTACCTTCTTTAGCTAAAGTCTTCTCTCTTCTTATTCAAGAGGAGTCTAGTAGGTCTTTAACCCAAAGTTCCTCATCTTCTTCTCCTTTTGAGTCTGCTGCAATGACAGTAAAAAAACCATTTCCTAAGAACCTTGCCTTCAAAGATAAGAAAAGAATTGTTTGTACACATTGTGGCTATTCTAACCACACTATAGACAAATGTTTCCAGTTTATTGGTTATCCCCCTGGATGGATTGGTCCTAAGGGACCAAGAAACCTTGTTAGTCCTTCAGCCAACAACACTGCTGCCACCAGTGCTACGAATAAGAACTCCACTCTTCCCTCTAATCCTCTTTTAACTTCTGCTATGTTTGAGGAGTTTGTGCAGTTTTCTAACAACAAGAAGCAAGTGGGCACTCTTAAATCTGCCTCTTCAGTTGCATCTGCTGTCACTACAGCCCCTGCTTCCTCAGCACACACCCTCTCTACTAATGCAGGTTTGAAATCCATTGCACGTTCTAATTTCTTTCATACTTCTAGTTCTTGTTTGCATTGGATTATAGATACTGGAGCTACTGATCATATGATATGTAATAAATCTTTATTTACAGAAACCCCTATACCTGTTCATGTTATGATTAGCTTACCAAATAATCACACTACATTTGCTACTCATAAGGGTATTGTTAGGATAAACAATGCACTAGTTCTTTATGACGTTCTTTTTGTGTCTACCTTTACTCACAATTTATTATCAATTTCTCAGTTAACTAGAACATCTAAGTGTGTAGTTCGTTTCTCAAATAATATGTGTTTTTTGCAGGACCAACATTTAACAATGATTGGATCTGCTAAGCAAGTTGATGGTCTTTACATATTAGATCAAAAGGATATAGACAATAGTTATACTCTTTGTAATCGAACTTTTTCTGGCACCTCTAGTATAAATAGTGTTAATACTGAACTTTGGCACAAAAGGTTAGGACATGTGTCATTAAAGGCTCTGTCTCATATTCCTACTTTGCAAATAAAGGCTACTGCTGGTGATGTTTGTGATATTTGTCATTTTGCTAAACAAAAAAGGCTTCCTTTTAATGACAGTAGTACCTTCTCTACAGCTGCTTTTGACCTTATACATTGTGATGTTTGGGGTCCCTTTTCTACTATTTCACATGTTGGACATAAATTTTTTCTTACTATTGTGGATGATTTTACTAGGTGTACTTGGATTTATATGTTGAAACTAAAATCTGATGTTAAACAGAGTTTAACTACCTTTTATAATCTAATTTTAAATCAGTTTGGTGTGAAAATTAAGGTCATTCGTTCTGATAATGGGACAGAATTCATTCTTAAAGATTTTTATTCTATGCATGGCATTTTGCATCAAACTTCTTGTGTTGACACTCCCGAACAGAATGGTTTGGTAGAAAGAAAACACCAAAGTCTTCTACAAATTGCTAGATCTTTACTTTTTTAGTCTAATATCCCGTTAGAATATTGGGATGAGTGTATTTTAACAGCTGCTCATATTCTGAATAGAGTCCCTACTCCTATTTTACATGGAAAAACTCCTTTTGAGGCCCTTTTTAATAAACCACTTGACTACACATATATGAAAGCTTTTGGTTGTTTGTGTTTTGCTAGCACTCTTAGGTCTCATAGAAATAAGTTTGAAAAAAGAGCTATCAAAGGTGTTTTCTTAGGCTATCCCATGGGAATTAAGGGGTATAAGGTTCTGGATTTGGAAAATCATAAAATTTTGATCTCTCGTGATGTTAAATTTTATGAAAATATTTTTCCTTTTAAAGAACAAAATTACAATCATATTATTTCAAATCTTGTGCTTATTGATGATCAACAAGTAATTCCTTCCAATAATACAAACAATACTAGCGTGTTATATCATGATTCTGTTGATGCCTATGAGCAAAATGACTACCACACTCCTGTAGAGAGCACTAGTGTAAATATACAAGATGATTCTTTTATTCATTCTGAACCTGACCTCACTCATCAAGATTTACTTAATGAACTTCAGGAATATACTAGTAACTCTCTTGATATTCATGATTTGGTTTCACAAGAGTGTGATGATGTTCTCCGCAGATCTACTAGGGATAGAACTTTGCCTGCTTATTTACAGGTTTATGATACAAATCTACCCCCTTCAATTGTTCCAAAGCAAACACAAAGTGAAAGCAATATGTGTAGTTCGATACCACACACTTTATATCCCATTTCAGATTATTTAGCTTCTACCTCTTTATCCACTGAGCATTATATCTTTACAGCAGCCATTACACATGTTCAAGAACCTAAAACTTATAAGCAAGCTAGTTGTATACAAGAGTGGAAAGAGGCTATGGCAGTTGAAATAAAAGCCTTAGAAGCCACTAATACATGGTCTCTTACTAACTTGCCCAAAGGTAAGCATTGTATAGGATGTAAATGGGTTTACAAAGTTAAGCATAAGGTTGATGGCTCAATAGAAATATATAAAGCAAGGTTAGTAGCGAAGGGGTACACACAACAAGAAGGGGTGGATTATTTTGATACTTTTTCTCCCGTTGCAAAATTAACCACTGTTAGACTTCTTATTTCTTGCAGCAAGTAAAAATTGGCATTTACATCAGCTTGATGTAAATAATGCTTTTCTCCATGGAGATTTGCATGAAGAGGTTTACATGAAACCTCCCCCAGGTTATTTTGCTGCTTCTGACACTAGAGTGTGCAAACTTAATAAAAGTATTTATGGTTTAAAGCAGGCCTCAAGGCAATGGTTTCAAAAACTTGCTGATTCTTTACTCTCTCTTGGTTATAAGCAGTCTAAAATTGATTCTTCTCTATTTTTAAAAGCAGAAACTAATTCATTCACTGCCCTTCTTTGTTATGTAGATGATATAATTTTAGGAGGTGATAATCTTGATGAAACCAGTAGAGTTAAAGAGCATTTACATTCTGTTTTTACTATTAAAGATCTTGGAACACTGAAATATATACTTGGTATCGAAATAGCTAGATCTGCAACTGGTATTTCTCTTTGTCAAAGGAAGTATACACTTGATATTGTTAATGATGCAGGATATTTGGGGAGTAGACCTTGCAAAACTCCAATGGATTCTAAGCAAAAGTTTACTTCAGACGATTCTCCTCCTCTAGAGGATTCTTCTGAGTATAGACGACTAGTTGGTAGGTTATTGTATCTTACTGTAACTAGACCTGATATTTCTTACTCTGTGCAGACTTTGAGTCAAAGATTGAGTAATCCAAGGCAAGCTGACATGGTTGCTGCACAAAGAGTTCTGAGGTATCTAAAAGGCACACCTGGCCAGGGCCTTTTTTATGCTGTTGGAGCAGATTTTTCTTTAAAGGCATACTCTGATAGTGATTGGGCTAGGTGTCCACTCACTAGGAGAAGTATAAGTGGTTATGTTGTTTATTTGGGTGAACATTTGGTGTCTTGGAAGTCCAAAAAACAGCCCACTGTTAGCAGATCATCTGCAGAAGCAGAGTATAGGGCCATGGCATACACCGCATGTGAGGTCCAATGGTTACTTTTTCTTTTGAACGAAATGCAAATTCCGCATGCCTATCCTGCCCTTTTGTACACTGACAGCAAGTCAGCCTACAGTATGGCTCATAATCCTGTAATGCACGACAAAAGTAAGCACATTCAAGTTGATTACCACTTTACTAGAGAAAAAATCCAAGAAGGTGTCCTCAAGCTCATCAATCTGCCTGCTGAAGACAATATTGCTGATATCTTCACAAAGTCGTAGGGACCGTTTCTTTTTCATCTTAATGTCTCCAAGATGAACTTGATAAATATCCATGTTCATCTTGAGGGAGGGTCTCAAGGATATAATCATACATCTAGAGTCAAAGAGACATAGTCATAATATGCATTCTCTTCTGTATACAATTTATGTATATAATTTCTGTTTAGAACGGTTATTTCCTACTTTGGTTCACTCCTCTCTCGTTATATAAGGGATGGAGATTATTGTATTCAATTGATTCTTTGAGAGAGTGAATGACAGATTTTTACTTCACTTCAGTTTTATAAATTCCACAAAAATAAATGAAATATGAATGAAAGATAATAAAATTGTATTACAAATAAATAAAAGACTTACTTTTCTAAATTGGTTATATAGGAACCTGAAAAGTCCAAATCTCAACCGGAACGACATGAAAATTCAGGTAAAAAATAATGAAGGAAAATATGCTCCAATCAAACACTCGAATGAATGTACCGCAATTCAAGACGTGTTATAACATGGAGAAAGGTAGTCCTACCTAATTTATTATTCATACGAAATTATTAGGTAACATTTCTCCAATCAATTCTTTTAGCATACCCTTCACCAATACCTCAAAGGCTTATGAAAAAAAGGCACAACAATGTTACACATAAATATATACATGTAGATATAGATAGATAAATATTTAGGCTATGTTTGATAGCTTAGATTAAATCTAGATTAACTATATATCATTTTTATTAGTTGTTTGATAACTTAGATTAAGGGTAGATTATGCTTTAAAATTTATAAAGTTTAGTTATCATCCTAATCTTAGATAATTAGTATTTGCTATCAAACATGCCCTTATGAGCAAGGGAAAATGCATAGCATTGCAATCATACTACTTAGAATCCATTTGAGAGTAAGAGAATTGTAAATGATATCAAAATCTGTAAAAAAGAAATGAAAACTGAAATTTTGAGAATAAGAGTTGTAAATGAAACTAACGCAGAAATAGAAGACACAAAATAATGGATTAATACTGAAAACAAACATAAAAAAGAAGAAATAGAGGAAAAGGAGAGAGGGGAATGGAGAAATTTAAAAAATAAAAAAAGAAGAGAGAAAAAGAATTTTAAAAGACAGATTAATAAAAAAGATGAAATACGCATAGGTGAGATGCCACTTAGGAGAAGAGGGATTCAGACTAGTGGAAAACCCGCATAACACGTGGTATTGAAGAGAATTTATTATATTAATATTTTGACAAAAAAAAAATTAGAAGACCGAACTCATAAATGAAATTATTTTTAACACTTACAATTTTATGAAGTATTATAACCTTATTTGAAACGTATTTTGAAATAAATACTATAATTTAAAATATAAACTCAAGAGTAAATTCGATCTCATACATGAAAGTTCTTTCACACAAGATATTCATTGTTTCAAAGTAATATTAAAATTAAGGTTTTAAAATTCATTTTATTATAAAAATTATATTTTATTTTACTTTAAAAAAAAATCTTTTGGAGTGCCCTGTTCAGCTCCAAAAGAATGAAAAACTGTTTTTTTTAAATGCATTAAAATATAAACACGATTTTTAGAATTTAAATTGATAAAAATCGAAAAAGATGAGTGGTGGAAGAAATAGTTAAAGGACGTTTTAAACCTCTTAAAAAAACTGTTTTAAAAGGAAGAAAAAAAAAGTAGAATAATGAGAAAATTAGAAAAAAAGAACAGTGAATTTAAGTTGATACACGTGTAAAAGAAAAGATTTAGAATTAGTATAACAGAGATTTTTTTTTATCTTTATGCTTATTCCCTCATTTTCTTCATACTTTCACAGATTTCTCTTTTCCATATTGTTGACTTTTTCCTTCATTATTTCCCTTTGAATTTTCAAAGTTATGGTGTGCATCGTTTCAGTCATCACTCATTGGGTAGAAATTAGGAAAACAAACAACTACTTTTCCACGATGATGAGGAAAGGAGTGATTGAGAATAATTATGTTAATATATATATTTTTTTTATATAAATTTTGTATACCGGAACTTAAATATGAAATGGAGTGTATAGTATACAAATCTTTTTAAACTAATTGGAATTTAATTTTTCACCGCAAAATTATATATTTCCAACTCTTCAAAGTAGTAAAATACCTAACGATTAAAATTAAGGTGCACGTTGTATTTCTATAATGTCTTTATAGAATCAAAATAATGTGAGTATGGTTATAGGAGTATCATTCAATTATTGTAGTATTAATTAAATAAAGATGGAATACTACAAAGTGTTAGAAATATTCAACACGTAGCTGCAATAATTGAGTCTCAACTAATTTTAATTTGATCCCAGACACTATCCCGTGGAATACGTGGGTTTATACATCGTCGTCGTATTGAAATGTGCATGTACAAAAATTAGGTTAACTTCGAATTGTGTATTTCTTTAATTATAGTACTAATTTAAAAATTAGGACATTGTTTAAGCAGCAAAAATATCAAAATGAGAATAATTTTAACTATGTGATGAAGGTTCTAATTTCAACAAATAATCATTTGATCTATTTCGGCAGAAGTTCCTCATTTTTTGTTTTCGTTCATTTCAATAAAAGTTTCACTTTTTTTTTTTTTTTTAAGTAAACTACTCTCTTATAAATTTAATTATATTATTTTCTCACTCAATCAAATTATATATAATACATTTATTTATTATATCATTAGGGCAAGACCGTGTATTTAGTGTGATCGTAAAAAGATATTGTTTAATAAAATTTAATATATATAAATAATTTTTTGTTAGAGAGGGTAAAGAAAAAAATAAAAAAAAATAAATAAAATTGGTATAAAATTAAAATAGAAAAGAGTGAGAAAGATATTAAAAAAAAAATCTAAAGTTAGAGAATTTAAGAAATGGTAAAATGAAAGTTTTATGAACAGTCACATCATTAGTAAAAGATAGTACTCCCTCCGTCCCAAAATTTTTTACACACTTTGACAGGCACGAAAATTAAGAAAATAAAATAAAGTGATGTGTAAAGTAAAATAAAGGAGGGGTATTATTGGTAATTCATTGATTAAAGTGGAGTGATTTGATTAAAGGGAAAGAAAAGTAAAATAAAAGAGGGGTATTATTGATAATTCATTATGTAGGTTGTTTTCTTTTTTGGAGTGTGTAAAAAATGTTGGGACGTCCATTAAAAAAAGTGTGTAAAAAATCTTGGGACGGAGGGAGTACTACATAATTAAGGAAGATATTTCTTAAGGGTTGGTCTGCTATGGACCCGAGTGCATGTTGTGCACCATAGTCCATGTTGCACTTTTTAGTTACTGACTTACACTTTTTGGAATGGTGTTGCACTTTTCAATTATTACTTATGCATTAATAATTGAAAAGTGCAACACCATTTACTAAAAAGTGTAAGTCAGTAAACTGAAAAGTGCACATGGACTAGGGTGCACAGCATGCACTCGAGTGCATACTTAGACTTTACCATTTCTTAATTTTAATGTTCAAAAGCTAGGAGAATCTTTTCCAAAACGATATGCATTGTACTAACCGTCAACCGAAGACGAAATATCACCCGACTCCTAATAAATAACATTGACAATTTTATTTTTTTTAAAACGGGAATTGTGACAATACTAGAGACAATTTAAGGATAAGAAATCATTTGAGCATTCTCTTCTTGGTTATTGCATCGGATGATTGGATATATAAATACAGTTACCGTTTATCTAAACACCTTAATCAAATTATAAGCCTCATTCACTGTTTATTTACACTAAAACAAACTACATTTAAAACGGTGTTAATGATAAATTAGATCACAATCTTCCCATATAAATCATCAATTTTAAATGTTACTATAAATTAGTCTTCTGAGCAATTTTTTGTACCCATATTTGACGTGTCAGTTACAAAGACAAAGGGAGCTTATATGAAAAATTAATTTACAACATATAACTATGTTTACCTTGAATTATAAAATCTTACATTAGATTTTCTTCATAATTTAAAAATAGATTTTACAAAACTACTAAAAATATAAAGTTAAATTCTTATAATCTTACTTTTTTTTTGACCGATCTTATAATCTTACTTTAATCATTATACTTTGACTCAACAATAATATAATAACTTCAATTGTTACACAATCATCTAATTATTATAATCATACTCAACAATAATATAATTATCTTATATATTGATTTGACATAAAATTAAACCATTTTCTACTGAAAAAACTAAAAAAACACCTATATTACTATTAATCAGAATTTAAAAAATTATAAATTTTAAAAAAATCAATTTTTAAAAATCACTCCAAACTTAAAATAAACATAGGGACTTTGTGATTTATTTATACTTATTTTAACTTGTGAATTAAATTAGAATTAAGTGAAGTGAATATTAAAAATAGTTACCAATACAGTGTTTTACTTGCTTCATTGACAAATCCACCTTATTTGTGACCAATGTCCTAAGCGTTAACGTCCAACCCAATGAGAATGCGACACGCATGATTTCTTCCAAACATGCGAATCCTCGGTCCATTCCCAACGTTTTGAACCCGCGTCAATTTTCTTCGACAAAAATAAAAAAAATTAAATACTCCAATTATTCCAAAAATTCAATCGACATTCTTCTCCAATTTCCAGCTCCATCGCCGCCCTCTTCTCACGTCTTCCCCATAACTATAATCTCTATATATTCCAGATTTCAAACGTATATGCGATAGTTTGAATTCTGGGTTTTGTATAGAGAGAGAAATAAACCAGGGGGAACACGAACAGCAATGAAGAGTAGAAATGCGAAGGTTTCCATTACATGGATTCCCATTTTCTCCTTATGTTTCTTCTTGATTGGCATGGTTTTTACCAATAGGTACCTTTTAGTTCGATTTTCTTTTTTTAATTTAGTATTACTATTTCTGGGTGGAGCTGTAGTGATTTTTGCGATGGATTGATCTGGGTTTTTTTTTTTCCACCAGATTTTGGGGGCCATTGGAATCTAATAATCAGCTCATAACTCAGCAAAGGAGGGAGCAAGAGCTGCAGATCGTTTCAGAAGACTGCAATACCAAGAAAAAGGTTTGATTTATTGACTTCAATTTTGAACTAAAAGTCTTTTCAAGATTCAAAAGTAATTCTATCTTTCGTATTCATATTCCTGTAAGATCCTGAGGAATTTTTCATCATAAGTCTTTTTGAGGTTTTAGTTTTCAATTTTATAAAAGTCACCTTTTATATTGATTAGGAGTGAAATGATTTATCATTATGTATTTAATCTTTACCTGTAGAAAACAGAAGATCAGGATAAGGATGTAATGAATGAGGTTTACAAAACACATGAATCAATCCAGTGAGTTCACCATCCCATGACTTTAATATGTAATGTAAATTCAAGTAAATTTAACGATGAGGTTCGTTTTAGGTCGTTAGACAAGTCAATCTCGATGCTCCAGATGGAGTTAGCTGCTTCTAGAAGTGTTCAAGAGAAGAGTTTAAGTGATGGCTCATCACATACTACTAATCAAGGGCCTGCGAGGAAAAAAGCATTTATGGTAATTGGTATAAATACAGCTTTCAGCAGTAGGAAGAGGCGTGATTCTGTACGAGAGACTTGGATGCCTCAAGGTAATTATACGTAATTATTATCTCATATGAAGTGTGTTCTGTTCTTTTACTTATGAGAATCTGATTTAAATTGTTTGTGATTTGAGCAGGTGATCAACTTCGGAGATTGGAGCAAGAGAAGGGGATTGTTGTGAGATTTATGATTGGACATAGGTAAATTGTGAATTCATGTTGAATTTCTTCTTTATGTTGTACTAAATGCAATATAAGCTAGTTTTTCTAACATGAAGGCCTCGATTTTAAAAATATGTTGGTGCAAGCTTTTTGCTTTTCATGTTAACATTAAATATAACCTTGAAGAAAACAAGGTATGAGGGTAGAATATGAATGAGTTGTGGATTCATAAGGTAGTGTTGTAAGCTCATGAAACGTAAGGGTATGTTTGATTTGGGATTCGAAACCGGATTTGGGATTTCCAAGTTTAAATCTAGTTCTACTTTGGGATTTTAGAATCTAGTTTTTAAACTCACCCCTACAACTACCTATAAATACTAGTGGTTTTTTAATACCATGCTGTCTTCAATTACTCGTCAATGCAAATATGGTTTATAAGTGACTTGAGTACTTCTTTAGAATTATGTTGATGTGAATGGGTGATTGCATCAGAAAAAGGGATGACTATAGGCTGTTGTAGTGTTGTTGCTAGTTGCTTGATTGTTACTGTGTAAGTGTTTTTGAATGTATATGACAATGATTTTATATTTTGAATACATAGAATATCTAAGCATGTCTTTATACGTTGCATTACGTGGAATGGACTAACCGGGTAGGTGTACATTTTTTATTGGTCCAGCGCAACATCTAACAGCATACTGGATAGAGCTCTCGACTCTGAAGAAGCTCAACATAAGGACTTTCTCAGGCTTGTACGGAGATATACTCAATATTTTTATTTTATTTTTGCTTTTTAAAGTGAACTCCATGTATCGTAACCATCCATTATTGCAGGAGCATGTTGAAGGATATCATGAACTCTCTGCAAAAACAAAGATTTTCTTCACCACTGCTGTTTCGATGTGGGATGCTGATTTTTACGTCAAGGTTGATGATGATGTTCATGTTAATTTGGGTAAGTGTTAATTTTAAATTTTTTTAAATTGATCTGGACTGTTCTAAATGAGTGTATTGCTCCTACAGGTACATTAGCTGCCACTCTTGCTCGTCATCGATCAAAACCTAGAATATACATTGGTTGTATGAAATCTGGACCTGTTCTTGCTCAGAAGTAATAATTAAACACTCAACCAACATTGTTCTGTTTTGATGTTTCTTAAATCTAGACCAGATATTTGATAAATGGATATGTTTGTTGTTCAGGAACGTAAAGTACCACGAACCAGAGTACTGGAAATTCGGAGAAGATGGAAATAAATATTTCCGGCATGCAACTGGACAGATTTATGCCATTTCAAAGGATCTAGCCACCTATATCTCAATTAACCAGTAAGAATTCTTGCTTTTGGTTAAGCTAGATGTTGTTCTTGTCCCCTTTTTATATATGTGTGTGTGTGTGTCATTAAAAAAGAATTACATAATACAGAGTGTCCCCACTCCCCACATACACTATGTTGCAAGGAGTGAATATTTGTGTATCATAGATTTTAATTTGTGTTCTTAAAACTATTGCTAGCCTACTGCAAAATCATAAATTGTAGGCTCGAAATTTGTTGCACTTGTGGGAATATTAACGGGATGGTTATTTGGAGGTGGTGTAGTGTGATTCTGTCATTTCTATTATGATGAACTTGATTATAAAGCTAAAAACACCTAAAACTTCTTACTTATGTCTCAATTGATTTGAAACATCCATTTCTCTAAATTTGATATATAGGTGTCATAATAATATATGATAATCATGATTGCAATTTGTAGGCCCATACTGCACAAATATGCTAATGAAGACGTGTCGCTTGGTTCTTGGTTTATCGGTCTTGAAGTTGAGCACATCGATGAACGCAATATGTGCTGTGGTACTCCACCAGGTATAGTTTTCTATGATTATTTTTTTTGCCCAATTATTTGGTTTGGGAACTCCCCAGAAGGCAGAATATCCCATTGCTTAGTTTTCCTGTTTAAATTTCCCTTTTTTGTTTGAAGTTTTAAGATAGCTAAAACTGCAAATACAACGTCGAGAATCTATTTTGTTCTCAACGAAGTCTCGTTTTTGGGTGTTTATTTGCAGATTGTGATTGGAAGGCACAAGCAGGCAATGTATGTATCGCCTCATTTGATTGGAGCTGCAGTGGAATCTGCAAATCAGTAGAAAAGATAAAATTTGTACATGAACAGTGTGGTGAAGGCGAAGATGCTCTTTGGAATGCTTTATTATAAGATTGCTTGCACAAAGAAGAGTTCAGCTGACAAACGAATATAGAGTCTCCGTTTTCATCCATCCTACAACACGAGAACAAACTTATGCTCGGGGCTATGAAAGTTCATTACTTTGGAGCAAGGTTTGATGCAAATTGAAGCTTCTAACTTTCTGATGATTTTGTATGAAGGCAGTGTGTGTGCTGATTTGAGTAGATCGCTTCTTGTCCAGCCAAATTCTTTTTGCGTGTGGGCTGGTTCGATGCATGTAAACTTAAAGATGCGTGATTTTGGAATTAATTTCTGATTAACCGTAGAAACACTTGTTTATCGAGCTATGGCTCGTGTTGGATATTCAAGATTTTGTAACTGATGGCATTTCTGCTCATCTATCTATATAGTATAACCGTTTCTCTCTCTCTCTCATTGTCAGTATATTTAGTTTATCACTTTCACTTCACTGCATTTGGATCACCTATCTAAAGTTAGCTTGGAATCTACTTTCCAAGTTGGTTCCCCTGTCAACTGTAGGGTGGTGGTTCGATTCTTGCTAATGTATGGAATGTGAGCAGGTCTCATGTGGATTATTTTCTTCAGAGTAATACTCACTCCATCCATCTCTAAATTGATTTCAACCTTCATCGAAGCGTGTTTCTGTTAATTGGAAAGAAAAACACTAAAGAATATGCTTTTGTGTGTAATTATTGTGGATCCAATAATGACTTGAGATGTAATTTATAGATGTTTAGGGGGGGAATAGTTAGAAAGGGTGGAGTAGTTTTATGGTTATTTTGTTTTTACACTGATTTGAGCATGAATATTAAATAAAAGTGATAAAGTAAGATACTAAATCATTACAACTTTATTAAAGTGATAAAATGATGGTAAGAAAATGTAATGACATAAAAGATAAATAAATGAAAATTTTAAAGATGAGGTTGTAGGGTACTTAGGCAGGGTAGACATGTGAAATAATAGTTAAAACGACTATATTTTGAAATAAAGTTTTAAGTCAAAAAAATGATAAACAATATACAACGGTTGGTTATTAGAGGGTTATAACTTTAAAAATAGGGTTACAACCGCTGTGGCGCTGAGTTATAACTTAAAAAAATTTCTCTCCCCTCAAATGGGTTAGTCCGGCATAACCTACTTTTTGCTAACAACGATGAATTGATCCACATTAATATTTGAATTTTCTATTTTTTTTTCATCTTCAAATTTTAAATTAATACAACAGTCTTTTTTTTTTTTCTCTTTAAATACTTCATATTCACAGTTTTTTCTTCTGTAAATACTTAACAAATGGATAAAGATTCTTCACCATTTCGTAGAAATTTGTTCAATCATACTGATGAAATTCCACCCTCCCAAAATTCTTTAAATCTACAAAATTTTCAATATTCTCCTTCATATTCTCAAAATGTTCAAGTTCACAGGAATTTCGTTGATAACTCGAGCAACTCTTTCCCATTAAATTTTTCCACTCAGACTTCTGAATTGATATAATGCGTTTATTTATCGTTTCAAAATAGTTAAGTTTTTAATTAATTTAGTTGAATTGTTTTCTAGTGTTGAATATGTTGTACTCTATTTTCATTCGATCAAAATAATAATAATCTTTATTAGTTAACTAAATGAGTTAGTATTAAATATTTATTTCAATTTGTAAAATATATTAATTGATACCCTAAAAAAATTCGACTAAATAATTTTAATATATTCATATATTAATTTTTTTCACATATATTAAATTTTAATATATTCATATATTAATTTTTTTACATAATTTTAAAACCTTAAATTAAAAATTAAAAAGAAATGTAATGAATAGTGGGTCCCTCAAATGTAAGTTATAACTTTGGAATGGTTGTGGGAGTTATTGGGAGTTGAGTTATTTATGTAAAAATGATGAGGTGGAGGAGAGAGGGGAGTTATAACTCCCTAACCATTGTGGACACTAGGGTTGTAAACGAATCGAATAATTTTGCTCGATTCGGTATTCGTATTCGAATTTTGATATTCGTATTCGAAATTTTATGATTCGAATTCGAATACAAATATTTTTTTTGATTCGATTAATAAACGAATACAAATACAAAATTATGATATTCGATTCGATATTCGTAAGTATTCGATTATATTTATAATATATATACATAAATATATTTATAAATATATATTTGTCTCATGTCCTATAATATTATTTAAATTATTATTTAAAAAAAAAATCTCCATAAATTTTCGAATCGAATAGTTTCAAGTCAAATCGAATAGTATTGAATACGAATAAATTTCAAATCGAATACTTAAAAAATAATGTTTAGAATATGTATTAAAAAATTCGAATCGAATAGTATCGAATAATCAATCGAATCGAATACCGAATCAAATTTATTATTCGAAAATTAAACGAATACGAATACGAATATTCGAATATTTTCACGAATCGAATCGAATACTGCAGTATTCGCTTCGATTCGATTCGTTTACAACCCTAGTGGACACTCTTGGTGTTGTAAAGTTACTACTCTCTTTCTCCATAATTAAAATGGAAACTAATTCGATTTTCGGGTTTAACCACCAATTTGATCGATTGACCAAGATAGAGGGGTCCTTAAACCGAAATCGAACAGGTCAGATTAAGGTTCTAGTTCAATTTCTTAAACGAAACCCGAACAAAAAAATGATGTTTGTTAAATAACCGTCGCGAAACAAAAAAACGTCTAATATGGCCCCCCAAAAAATGGGGAAGCCCAATCCAGTTATTTCATAAAATAAGTTTGTTGCAGAGTAAAACACGTCGGCACACATAATAGAAGAGAAAACTTTAGACAAGACAAGACAACCGCCTGCAATTAATTAACCCCAAGAAAACCAATTGCTTAATTATTAATTAATATTATACTAATGATATGAGTCAGTTTTGGCCTCTCAGCAACAAGGCAACAAGTGCTACGGAGTATAATAATAGCCTACTCGAGATTGATAACTCCATCAGACGTTTATTAATAAATACTGCTCCATCCGTCCAATTTCATTATTCCCACTTTCTTTTTTTAGTTGTCCAATTTTATTATGCACATACCTCTTTTTAGTAATAATACTATTGTATACATTTTGTTTCTTAATACTCCGTTTTTTGTAATAGAGTCAATAATATAGATTAATAGTATATTTGAAATTATTGTCTAAATTTTTGCTAAGATTCACAAGAATGTCTTTAAAATTGAACAATATTTTAGTATTGAATTTAAAAAAAATACTATAGTTTAGTGTTTTAAATTTTTTGTACACTTATATTTAAAATTATTATATTGTATAACTATAGAATATTGAAACACATTAATGTATTATATTTTATTATATTGGATATTAATATTTTAACAATTTTTATATTACTCGGCTTCATTTTGAATGCGGACTATCAAAACATCTTACAAAATACAATGAAAGTAAACTTGATGATTTAATGGAATGAAATGTATTTACAATTTTATTATAAGAAATTTCGATAAGTATAATAAATACATTTTTTTATCTTTATAATAATGATAATCGGACCCCCCTACCGAAAATTCCTGGCTCCATCACTGTCTCCACCCTTCTACGATCACTTATTTACCCACTTTGTCATTCACTTTATTTATAAACAATCATTTATTTACAAATGGACCCCATAATACTCCATCATACCCTCAACTTATCTACTTAATGAATAAACTAATCAATACTCCGTATTCAATAAAATCCGTGCCCGAAGAAATGGGCATAATAAAATTGGACTGAGGGAGTAATAAGTTTAAATGCACTTTATCTTATCTTTAATTTATGTATATAATCTTTTGAGTAATAAGTTTAAATGCACTTTATCTTATCTTTAATTTATGTATATAATCTTTTCAAGTATGGTTTATGTTTGATTTTACCAAAACTCAATGAAACTTACTTCAGAAACCACATGATGTCCACGTATTAAAAGAGAAATTACGTAAATACATACTGAAACAAAGAGTGAAGTTAAATGGTTTTGAATTTTTTTTTTTTTTTTGAGTTTAAATGGTTTTGAATCTTGAGTGACAATAATATTAGCATATTTGTTTATTAATTAAGGTAGATCTTTTTGCATCACCACAGAAAGGGCCCGAAATTTCCAAGAGGTCCAACACAAGAATCATTTTTGGAAAGGAAAAAAAGGGGGGCCCACGTGTACTTTATCACGTGCCAGCCACATGCAAACAAATGCGATGTCGGCTAATTAGAGACGTGTCCACCGCTACGCATGTGCTGGAACCCAGTATATCTCATTCGATCAATAAGGCCTTTAGACTTCACAATTGCATCTAGTAACGGTGTACCTTTTAATTTTTTTTATTTTGTGTTTTACACATTGAATGAATGACATGGTGTGTAGACTTCACGAAGATGATAGGTATATACAGACTTGACACAAAACTTGATGTTGGAGATTTGACTCCATCTTCGTAACAAAAAATAAAAATTCTCGTACACTAATGCAATACGCTCTAATGCAAGATCTAGAAAATTGGGATGTTTGTAGGTAATTTTAGGGATTTTGAATGGCTTCTGAAATGCAAACTGTGAACCTATTTATAATTGTTGAAGAGTTGTGGTGTCTTTTGGTGAAAAGTTGTTACTTATTAAATAGTGTCAATCTGAGCCGTTAGATCGCGCATGTTTGATTAGTTCAGATTTGATGGATCAGAACGATTTGTTAATTTTTATCCAAATTTAAATGAATGAGACATCAAATAAAAATTGGTCAAAATTTTCAACAATGTGAATGATGAAAAAATAATTTCATGTCATCATATGTTAATGATTTTGTAAGTTGAACATAGAGTTATTATTCGAGCTGAATCGAATACTTGAAGTTCGAACTCGATTTGAGCTCTTGTCTAGTTCGATTCAACTCAATTACATTAAAAAATGGCAAAGCATTAACAAACGAGTCTAACAGAATTATCTAGTCGAGCCGAACCTATTTCATAGCCGATTCTCAAATGAAATGAAGGCATGTGCTTATGGCGGTAGGTGCAAATTTGTGTCAAAAAAAGCTCTAAGAAGTTCTTTAAAATAAGAAAAAGATGATTTATTTAATTACTCATGAGTGGTTGTAGTGTTAATATTTGACCACGCATGCACACTTATGTACATGCATATATATATATATATATATATAACTTAAAAGGTACGACATACATACAAATACGTACAATTAATCATATATATTTGCTTTTGTTGACTCCTCTCACTCTCACTCTCACTCTCACACACACACAAAATGAGCAGCGGATTCGATAACCATCATAATAGCATCCATTTCCTCCGCCCCAAATCCATTTTCTTTTTGCCAATGTTGTGCAGATTATCAATCAAAGACATCAAACTAAACCACCGCCGCCGCAAAGATCCCGACGACCCCTCCTCCCCTAAAGTAAGCTGCATGGGCCAAGTCAAAAGAAACAACCGCCGCGTCACCGCCGCCGCCTCCCCCATCACAACCCACCACCACAGCTACTCCAAGCTCAAAAGATTGTTTTCCACAAAAGCCCTTTTGCCCCCCGCCACTTCCACCACGGCGGCGTGCAGGAGTAGCAAAGGTGTAGTAGTGTGTGTTAATAATTTGAGAAGATTGGAGTTGAAAAAAGAATGTCATGATCAGAAGATTGTGGATGTTGGTGAACTTGATCCGCCGTTGCCGGTAGTGAAGAGGGCGGCGCCGTCGGGTGACGATGGGAATCTGTGGAGGAGGAGGTTCGAGGGAGCGGCGCTGAAGAAGTTGCAGATCCAACACGTTAATTTGCAACACAGCTGTTTGAAACCCCCAACTGTGTGACATTAATTCCATGTACAATAGAAGAATTAGATCCAGGTTCCCGTTGGTAGTAATATTAAATGTAAATGAATTTAAAAAATTACTTTCATTTTTATTATATTTTCTTTCTTTCTTTTACATTTTGACAGACACTCAAGTTTCAAATCTTGATTGTACCCTGTTCGATCATTCGATGCCAAAAAATTACAGAGTATTTTTTTTTATGAGTTTATGGGAGGTTGTCACTTTTTTTTTTTTTTTTTTTTGTTAATACTCTGTTCGTCTTTTTGGCGCAAGAATTAAGAAAAATAATTAAATAATAGATACAGTACAGATAGTACAAGTGATAATTGATAGAAAGAGAGAAATATACAGAAAGTGAAGTGTAAAAATAAAAAATATTAACAAAAGAAAGTATGAAAATCACTCATAATGCATCAAGATTTACGCCCCATTGATAAGGTTACAAATACAATTGGTTGGATCTTGTTCATTAGTGGACTGTGTGTTTTGAATTCAAAATGGGTACGTACCAATACCATTGATGCTTCATTTTCTTTGATTAAAATATTGGTAAAATCTGGCATCTTGCTGTATATCTGTAAGAATGACTGATTAGGATTCAAAGTCAAGATTTTAGTTTTACCCTACAAATATTTCTTAGTTTTAGTGAAGTGTTGATTTCAATGAATCCAAGATTTTAGTTTTACACTAGAAATATTTCTCAATTTTAGTTAGTGAAGTCATATATATGTGGGCGTGGGGGGTGATTTCAATACATTATACAGTAAGTGATTATAATATTATGTATAAAAGTAATTTTGATTTTTTTAAATTTGAATCTCACTAGAAATCATAATCTAACTTTCAAGTAAGAAATGATACTGAATAAAGTTAATTACGTTTAACTACTTATAAGCCTTGCTTGAAATAATAAATTAAAAATTCTAACTACTCGGGCATTTCTAGCAGTAATTGCATCAGCATATATTAATAAAATAAAATACGATACAAATATATAAAACCTGAACGATGATTTGCAACAAGGTCCCTATTTCTTGTTTCCAAAACAATTTTCAGCCCAGTACACACACAAATATTTTACAACGCTACTACCATTCTGACCTACAACTACAACCGGAATAATACGAATTCGTATGGAATATTTCTCTATACAGACTGATTAAACACACGATAAATTTGTGTTAGTCAAGATTAGCTCTGGTCTTTGTACGGAGTCCATATCAGTTTACTTACATCAACTTCCAGTCCACCGCGACCTGCAGCTTTAAGATGACGATCCAGAACCTTAGGATCCGCACATATTACGTGTTGCCCTTTTCGATACTGAATCAACTCTAAACTCTGAAGAGTCGACAATATATCCTCTGCCCTTATTGCAGTCATGTCACTCAGCTCCTGAAAATAAAATATACTCCATCAGATAAGAAACGGGTTCAACACCTACGCACTCCATTGGCAACTATAATGCAGGTTATGATTGATGAATATAATCATCTATAACCGGAAATCCTTTTTGTCGTCTTTTTCTATTGGGGTTAATTGCACGAAACTCTATCATGGCTTGGAATTGTTGCGCGAAATCCCCTAATGGTTTGGAAATTGCATGAAACCCACATGTAGTTTTTATTAAATCAGGCGAATTATCCTTCTTTTTTAATAAAAATAAACGAGTTAACGATTTTATCTACTTAAACTATTTCACGTTATGTTCATAATATAATTTCAAAACTTCAATATTTGGAGAAAAGATACGGGAAAAAAGGGGAGAATTAGCTTGAGTTATTAAATCACATGGAGGTTTCGTGCAATTTCCAAACCACGAGGGGATTTTACACAACATTTCCAAATCACAAGGGGTTTTTTGTGCAATTAACCTTTTTCCGTTGTTCTGTCTGTACTTCTTTATAAATTTCCAATCCATGTTTATTACAAGAGTGGTGATTAGGTCTTCATAAAACATGATGAGATTTCCCTTAATATGTTCTCTATCACAGTATCTTTACCACATTAGTGTAGCTAGTCGAGTGGTAAAAGCATGTACTCATGAATAATAATAATAATAATAATAAAAGAATGATAGGCTAATGACTTTGTTTCTAACTGCTTGATGTTTTAGACATTTTTTCCACTTTTACCCCTACCCAATCCCAAAATCTCTTACAATTCTAAAATTAAGGAATGTGGCTTTGGTAAAAAATAGTTGTCATTAAACATGCATTCTGAATTTCACCTCCAAATCTTAAAACATAATTTATTTAGGATTGGAGGGAGTAAAAGATAGCAACTTTCGTATTTGTTTAAATATCACCCTAGTAAACTCTGCAAGCTAAACAGGAAATTTTTATATATGACGATAAAGAGTGGCATGTGAACTACCACCAGAGGCAATTAAAACTAGTTGTTCAAATGCAAACCTTAATAGAGATGTTGCCCTTGTGTTTCTTCAGTATATCTAGAAGAACGCGCGTCCAGTATCCTCGGTAGCTCAAGAGTCCCAGATCTGAGAGTGGCCGTTCAGGTGTTCCAACTTTGCCCTCCTTCTTTGAAAGCTCATATGCTGCACAGATGGTCAAATCTATCATAAGCAATTTCTTCACAAAATAAATGAACAGGAAATGAAAGATTCTTTTTATTTTTGTATGAACACCAGAAGCAACCTAGAGCTGTTTTGCAGGGGAAATTGCATATTCCTTATATATAGAATATTATCAAGTACTGCCCCTTGCTGTCTCCTAGATATAATTTTTTTTTCTACCATAAAATTGCTAATGGATTTCGATTGGAAGAGGATACACACATTCTGCCCAGAAAACCCGAACCCAAACCATTCATGTATCCCCAACTCATTGAGAATCTCTAATTTGATCTGCAATAGATTCCAATCTGTTCTAAAGTTAAATGGAAATTATCTCCATCAGTAGCTAGCAACTGTTGTGATTTGACAATCACACTCCTTACAACTACTGTATTATATTTAGACGTAAAGAAAAGATTCTGACTGTCTCCATGCAAGATAGAGAAAATATATCATGACCAAAGAATTGTATACAGTGACATCATCTGTTCAACGTATCTATTGTTACCGAAACAACCACATGTATAGATCTGAGTGAACGACGAAAAATTAAAAGCTTACAGAAAGCAATCAGGAATTTTCCATAGCCTTTCCTCTGATAAGGAGGAAGTGTAAGAATACAAGCTAAATTGTATGACTCCTCCGAGTGCTTCTCCTGCATATCAATCCAAGAAAAGTTGGGGAAAGAAAAAAAAAATCCGTGTGATACTTTTACGAGTAACCCTGCTAGGTTACGTGTTGAGGCATTGCAAATTATTTCATATATCACCTATGCTACAAGGTAGGAAAGAACGCGTTGTTCTTCAACATAAACAAGTTAGGTAACCATAAAATTAAAGTTGAAGGAAACCAGATCAAGATTATAACTTGGAACATGAATAGATCAAAAGCCTATTGTGTTAGGAATGACTTTTGCAATGTATAAAATGATAATTCATGAAATTTGCCTCAATTTTTTTTTTTTTTGCAAAGGACCATAGAACCGAACCAACCCTAAACGACAAAATATTACCTTCGAAAAGTAGCCAACCATGTGACATCCTCTATCATCACATTCACACAGCACATAGAATAGAAACAGATCGACGTCATAGTATAGGGTCTTGTGATCAAGAAACAATTTAGCCAGATAGCAAAGATTTTGCCCATAAACCTTGTTCTTTTTGCCATCAACCTGTTACCATGCATTTCGAAGTCAGAAAATCTTTTTTCTCAATAACTGCTCAAAGAAATGTTTGACAATGTGTATTACACCAACAGACCAGAAAAGGAATGAAGAACAGAGTATGAATGCATGATACCAGTCGTACCATACCAAGTACTAATATTAATATATGTTGGTTGCTTAATTTTTCTTGTATGACTCAATTCCAATGATAAAGACTGTTAGCAAGGCCAAATTCAAAGACCACCAAGCAATAGTGAGTGGCAAGGATAGAAATAAATATTCATTAAAACAAAGAACAGTTAAAAAAAAAAAAGTGGCTGAAATAACTTATTTAGCTTTCTGTAAGGACCATAAATAAAGCCCTAATGAGACAGAAGATATCAAGTATCACAATTCCAATATACTATTAGTCTTGGGGAAAGGATTACAATTCCTGTTGGGGGAGAATTATTTCTCTGTACTTGTTTTTCAGCCTACCAATATTCAATAAAACCTTCTTCTTGATTCTTTACTCTAACAAATTGGTCCAACCTGCTGCTCTCTCTATGACAAGATTGGAGTCTCACGTCGACATGTTAGAGAAGCATCAAGACACGTTAGAGAAGAATCAAGAGGTGAAGACCACTGCAGAAAGTAGCAACACCATGACCAATCGTAGAGAAGAGGCACCGCTAGTAACCAATCTTCACCATGCCGTCCACACCAACACCTGCGAAGAATTAATACCGGCCTCGATACACATTGTCCTGCCAAGCTTTGACGGTACAGATCCAATTGGTTGGATCGCACGTGCTGAACAGTACTTCACAATCAGGCTTTGATGGAAGGACCTGCACTTCATTGGCTTTGATGGCTCCAACAACAATCACCCATAATTGTGTGGGATCATTAAAGGAGGAAGTGCTGGACCAATTCGGCGGTGATTTAGCAACATCTCCTAACTCCTAAGCTAACGATTGGCTGCACTTCATTAAATTGAATCCTTGGAAGATTATGCCATTGAATCTCATGCTAGAGCAGACCAGGTTACTGGTTTGTTTTCACAAATAGGGATTCTTTCTTAATGGGTTAAAAGAAGAAATACGGGTTCGGCTGCGCCCATACGACGTACTGGACCTACGGACCACCATGAAAGTTGTTCGCTCAGGGAGATGGACAATAGGCAACGGAATGGGCTGGACCCCGAGCCCAAATACTCAAGTCCAGATGGATTTCCATAGATTTAGCAGTAGCACTATTCACCCAAGCAAGTCCAATCAAGCTCAATTTCAAACCCACCATATCCAGCAAGCTACTAACAAGTGCTCCAAGATCTCCACCATTGATATCCAACAATAACACTACACACAAGTCCAGAACCACACACTAAATTTCTCATCAGGAGTACGCAGAGATGAGAGCAAAGGGGCTTTGTTATCGCTTCAAACAACCATACAGCCCGAAGCACAATAGCCCACAAAAATCACTACGCATCCTAATCGCGGGGGAGGACGAGACTGGGTCATTTCTATACTGACTTCGGCTTGGACGAGACACAAAATCAGTATGTTGAAAACACTGATTTCCAGCCTTGTGGGAAAGGCTAATTCTTTAGGGGGTGGCAATAATAGAGAAGACATATCTCATGTGCATAAATCATGTGTTGACAATAAAGTGGCTGAAATTAAGGATCTAAGTAGCATAAGTCATGGGGAAATATTATTAGTGTACTTATTTAGCTTTCTGTATTGACTATAAATAAAGCCTTAATGAGATAGGAAGGTATCAAGTATCACAATTCCAATATATTAGTCTTGGGGACAGGATTACAATTCCTGTTGGGGGAGAATTATTTCCCTGTACTTATTATTTAGCCTACCAATATTCAATAAAACCTTCTTCATGATTCTTTAACACAACCACACCAGCGAAAAAGCTTATCTTGCATCCATGGCATCACATGACGTGATTTTTTCCAACATTATGGGATAAATTCTGGTACAGTTTATTTATTGCCATATTATTATTATAGTTAGGGTCCTATTAAATTCAAGTATTTAATAAACAGCCTGTGGGCTAGGTTAGGGTTTTTGTTTTGAGTCTAATTCATATTTGATCATTTTATGTCGTTAGGGGGAAACATCAATTGTAGTTTGGGCAGGATTTAATCTTGTAAAACCTTTTATATTATGTATTTCTTATTGTTTTCTTGTTTCTCGACCCTTTTACTCCATCGAATACGAGATCGAATACAACATTTTAACATTTACCTCGAACATTGACAAGGTTCCATTTCGATATATCTCGTCACCAGGAGGATGCTTGAGATCGCATTTTTTCTGCAAATGAAGGTGCAATACTTTAAAAACGAGCAGTGCAACTGACTTAATAGAAACAAAGAGGACGAAACACATTAAATTAGGCGGATATTAGTAGATGCCAAATATGGCGGGCTAGAAAGCACTCTCTTTTAGCTACACTGTTGTCAAAGCTTACCATATGCCTCTGAAGTTGTTCTTTTAGATGCCAAATATTGTGCTTTTATACTTTCGTAAGAAAAAAATTGGATGAGGGAGGAGGGTTGGAGAGCTTACCATATGCCTCTGAAGTTGTTCTTTGCGCTTCATGAAATTCAGGCAAAATTCACAAAAGAACAGCTTGGTACAGTCATTGTATTCAGGAGGAAAGGGAGAGAAGTACCAAGTCTCTATCTCATATCTTCCAAGTTCTATTGTAGCAATATTTTTTACTTTTGTAAATTCTTCATGTTCACGCAAGCTAGCAGCATCAAGCTCCTCATGACCCTGTATAATTTCATAAAACACCTCATAATAATTATGTGCTCTAACAATATGTATCCATAATCACGACGATTACTCATAATGACTCATAACTCAACCATACTCAGCTCCATTACTCACTCTACCTAAGGGATAACCCGCTCCGGGTAAAATTAACCGTACTAATCTTTGTGGATTAACATAAATAAAATAAATTAGGATTACCTCCACGTGTGTCTCGTCAATCTTACGCTTTTGATGCCGTGTCATTTTCAAGCTAGTTACCTGAAACATTTGATTGTCAACAGATGCTACATGGAGAACAAAGAATCCACTGGTTGTCCAATATGAAAATGGTGTTACCTTATCCTCAACCTTTTCATCCACATCAGTTTCTACAGAGTTGAGATCAAGTTGGTCAAGTTTAATCCATTCATCAAGTCGACGGTTAACTGTACATGAAAATGAACACATAAATCAAGCATTACAAAAACAGAATTGTAAGTTCATGCAGCATAATGAATTTCATCCTATAAACAATGACGAACATAAAGCAACTTGATGTATGAACAGATAGTTTACATCAAACTACTTGAAGCTTTAAAATTGAAGCAGCAGCATCTGTTTAAGATTTTAATAATGCCAAAATTACAGTAGCCTGGTTTAATCTATACAACATGACAATCAGCTACAATAAAAGATTCTACCACATTACCAAGAAGCTATCAGAGCAACAAATCCAGTAAAAAAAAAAAATTAAAAACAACTTCGAATTATCGGAAAATAAATTTAGCCCTAATCCAAACCCTAACTTCAGCAAATAACCAAATTGAAATTAAACACTATTCTCACATTCGGTGTAGTGAACGTAGTACTCATAATCATTAGCCCCATCAGAAAGCTTGCGACGCTCGATAACCTTGACTGGATGGTACTTGTTGTCCCTCCATCGACAATTTACACGTGTCCCGACCTCCAGAGGCAGAACCGTCATTTTCCTCTTCCGAGAAGGGTCGTTCTCCGGCTGAGCGCCGTTGTATTGTGGCGCCAGAGGAAAGATAGCTCCTTCGGCGGCGTGGCCGTTCCCCGCGGCGGTGGCGGCGTGGCCGTTGTCAATCGAAACCATCTTTTGGCACCAAAAAATTGCTTGAAAAAGAAAATTTGATCTAAATAAGTAAATATTATATTGTTATTTGAATTGGTGATTTATATTTTCAAAAAGACCCCTTGTGTTTAAAAATATCAAATATCTAAACCTTAATCTTGTAAATTGGTGATGCAATATTATTATCTATAAATTAAATTAGGTTGATTGGTAGGGTAGGGGTGAGCACAAAATCAAATTTTCGAATCGAATCGACGATTTTCGATTTATTCGATTGTTCGGTTGAAATATTTTTTAAAATTTTTGGTTTTTCGATTCGATTTATATTTTACGAAACTTAATAAATCGAACGAATTTCTGTATATAAATTTAAAAAATACTTATTTAATTAATAAATTATATGAAACAATACGTTAATAAAAATTCTAATTTATTAATTATATGAAACTCTACTTGAAATATGGTATTTTATTAATTTTCAATCTTAATTTTTCAATTCGACATTTGTCGTCTTGTTCCACTAAAAAACAATTACTCTGTATCTCCCTTGAAGATAAATTTCATTGTGGAAAATGCAATAAAATCATTATTGCAACAAAATCATTATTTTTTTGTATTTAATTTGTATGATTTGTAATTTTAAAGGAATTTATTAGTTATGATTGTGAACGCTTTAACTTATCATTTAAATTTAATTTTTAATGTAAATTTTTTTTGAAAAATTTATAATTGTTAAAATAATATTTTAGGTAAGAATTAGGGTGTGTTTGCAAATAATAGTAGTTGATTCAAAGTGATTAAAATTGATTTTTGTAGTAAAATTGAAAGTAGATAGTGTTTTAAAAATAAGCACTTCTAATCAATTTTTTAAATGTTGTGGTGTATGTCATACAAATCACTTTTTTATAATTTTACAAAAAACACCCTTATTACATTTGAATAAAGAATGGATAAAAATAAAATATTGTTTAAATTGTGAGGGCAAAATTGTAAAATTAGTGAGTGTAATGATTAGAAGCACTTAAAAGTTGTTAGAAGCATGGGGAGGGGTGCTTGACCAAAAATGCTTTTAAGTAATTAATTTAATCAGTTACTTGTGTTTACAAACACTTCAAAAGTGATTCTATTTAAAAAAGAAGTGTTTTTAAGCACATAATTTTGTTTGCAAACACCCACTTAATCGAATCGAACTTAACTTTTATTCGTTTGATTTAATTCGATTCTAACAAAATTCAATTTGATTTTTTAAAATTTCAATTATTTGGATCGGTTGAAAAAAACTCAAAACTCAATCGAACCATGTGAACCAATGAAAATTTCTCAAAACTATAGGGACTCTTTTAGTAAATACTCAGTCGTGGGTCCATATATATATATGCCTGTATCTATACCCTCTCAAAACCCTCGTCCCGCCCTCCGTCGAACACGCACACAGTAGCACACACTGCCAAACAAACCTCCATCGCCTTCAAAGTTCAGGTAATTAATCTTTCTCTGATTTCAAGTTTAATGTTTGCATGGAATTTAATTTGTTGAATTCAAAGTGTTGCCTCAAGTTTGGCACCATTTTTTGCACTCGTTCTCTATCTCTGACGATGAATTTTGGAAATGACAGCCAAGATGGTTTTGTCTGAGGACGAAATCACGCGGCTGTGGAGAATCCGAACAACGGTGATGCAGATGCTGAATGACAGGGGTTACATGGTACTTGATTCCGAGATATCGATGACGAAGTCTCAATTCATCCAGAAGCATGGTGAGAATATGAAGAGGGAGGACCTTTTTATACTAAAAGGACTGCGTAGCAACAGCTCGGAACAGGTATTTTTCTAGATACATTTTTTTTAGGATTTTTATGAATTATAACCTGTGAGAATTTGATTATGATGTTTGATGTAGTATTTGTGTAGACAGTGTTCCTGGTGAATATGAATTAAACCATAATGCTAGTTTATTGATGTATTTGAAGTTTGAAAACGCCTTTTATTGTTGGGGTATTATTAAGTGGATGATTTAGAATTCTCTGGCACATATTTACAGAGTATCTTTGTTTTCTTGTTTATCTCCAGATATATGTGTTCTTTCCTGATGAGCCCAAGGTTGGGGTAAAAACAATGAAGACTTATACCAATCGAATGAAAGAAGACAATGTTTTTCGAGGAATCCTAGTTGTACAGCAGAATTTAACTCCTTTTGCTAAGACCTGCATTAGTGAAATATCTACAAAATTTCAATTGGAAGTTTTCCAGGTGATTATTGAGTCTCTTGTTATATTATTCTTCATTGCACGAATTTGTCAAGATTTGCATTATTATACAAAGGTTTTTTTTTTATTCGACCTAGACATCTTGCTTATAATTTGATTTGGGCACCCCAAAAGAATTGACTGGCTGATGCATTGTAGATTTATAGCTATGAAGTACGAGAGTTTGCAGACTTCTAATTTTTGTATACCTGTTTAGTTGATGAGATGTCATGAAAAGAATCCTCATTGTTATATGAAAAATGTGTTCTAATGGGTTGACAGTGCATGAAGAATAACAATGTGTAGATCTCTTCTTGGTAAAAAAATGATTTTATGTAGTGACAGGAAATGTTTTCAATTGAAGGTGTATTGCTAAATATTATTTTGTGTCCATTTTTTCGACCTCTCTACTACTGTGTATTGTTTCATTTTTCCTACATTTTCTTCATATTTTTTCTGGAAATGCGTAATAAAAAAGTCCTAACCAGAACAAAGACAAGTCTCTCTTTGGATCTCCTTGTCATCTTCTTTGACAAAAATTTGAAAACTCTTCTGCTCTCCTTCATGAATAGAAGAATTTGGTTTGATAGGCTTGGAGATGAAATGAAGAAAATAAGAAAAGAATACTTGGTTGTTCTTCTGCAGTGTTATGACATGACTCTCTCCACTTACTAGGATTTATTGCTCGCGAATTATAGCCCAATGACCTCTCTACTTATTATATTTCTTGAAACCTGGACCTAATTGGGTTTTCTAGTATCATACAAAAATAAAACAACCCATTGCTAATTTATGAGCATTCGGTACCCAGTATCTGTATTCCTTAAGAAAACCCGACCAGATCGAGAGGGCCGGGTGTTGTAATAGCCCAAATTCATTTGCTCACTGGTAATTGTAAATATCTTGTCACTGGTATTGTGTTGCTTCTAGAGGTATATAGTAATCTTATACTTATTTAGATTAGAAAATTAAATTTATTCTGGAATCTGGAATAATGTAAATGTTATTCTCTTTTAAATATTAATAAACCATTTGAATTATACTGCTGCTGAATATCGAACTGATTTTTCAGTATTTACTCTTGTTTTTTGGTTTTTAATATTCAGTACAACTATAGTGAACTTGACGGGACCTCAATGTACTGAAATTTAGCATACATATGTGTATAATTAAAAATAACTTTGGAAAATAACGTACATGCAATTAGTTATGTTGTGATTGGCTTTTTATTTGGAGTTTTGCAAAATAATATCATGGATTATTTAATCATATTTATAAATAAGGTATATTTCACTTTTTTCCTAATATTTTTTATTTTTGGTTAAATCAAAAGCATATCAAGTGCACAGTAACTTGATGAAATTCAAACTTAATTTCTTGCTGATGTAAAATGACTTTTGGTTCAATTTTAAATATTTTAGATGTTAATTTCTCTTAACTTTGCATATTGTTGTGAAGAATTTATGGGGTGTTGGGAATTTTTTGATAACATGTTTCATTTTGCATGCCGATTTTACTAATGTCTGCTTATTGCAATCACACAGGAGGCTGAGTTGCTAATCAACATAAAAGATCATGTTCTTGTTCCACAGCATCAGCTGCTTTCACTTGAAGAAAAGAAGACTTTGCTGGAAAGATACACTGTGAAAGAAACTCAGGTTAGTGCATGGTAGTTCTAGCCGGATAGTAATTTCAAAATTTAATCTAATTTTGGGTTATTTCTTGCCAATGTGTATAAGAACCCTCGCCAGCAAAATCTTTGCTCATCCCACAAATTGGCCAAAATTACACCCAATTGTGACAAATTGACGACAATCATGATTGAATTTTTTATAATTTTAGAAGAATTGGCTAAAATAGCAATATCTAGGATAGGTTTGTTTTAGGCCATGTAATAAGCACTACTAATTGTGTGTTCTAAATTGTCTCAGTCTTTATTCTATTGAATAATACTCCCTCCATCCCTTCGAAGTTACCCTAACTTACTAATTTTCACTATTATGCTAACTTCATTTAACAAGCTGTGATGTTATTCTTTGTTGGATCAGCTGCCTCGAATCCAGATAACTGACCCGATTGCTAGATATTACGGGCTAAAACGTGGGCAAGTTGTCAAGATCATTCGTCCAAGTGAGACTGCTGGACGATATGTTACTTACAGATATGTAGTTTGAACTACTGAAGCTTCCTTCATGAAAACTCAAGCAAATGAGGAAGAAAAAAAAAGAGCACGAGGTTGTTGCTTGCTTCCATTCTCGTGTGTTTTTCTACTTTGAAAGTCTTCTTATGCTTGATAGCTTAAGATGTAGTACTATTACTTAGTTTAGACTTAGTCATTTGCAACTTCTTAATCCGTAAAATACTACTACTGTTATTATTATTATGGAAAACGTATTTGTTAGTCCTATAAGTTTGTCTATTTCCACTTTCAAGAAACTCCTCCTTTCTAAATTGAATTTTGTTATGCTAACTTTCAGATCTCAACTTTTTAATCTTTTGACGGGCTACCGAGGAGCTGGTTGAAGGATTAAAAAGTTGAAAGTTAATAAGATGAAATTAAATTGGGATCTTGGAAAGTAAAAAAATGTCAAATTTACAAGACTAAAAAAAACCTTTTTCACAATTGAATTCACATTAGCATTAGTGGTAGGTTAGAGGTGTAGGAATTCCATGATGCCTAAGCGATAGAAAATGTTTGGTAATGGCTATGTAGGTAAACGCCTCAATATTAGCAAATTGTTTATCAATATATCACTATCATTAAATCATAATCCACAAGGGCATGATTTTATTGGATTGTACTATTTATTCACTAAAATATATACTAATATGTTAGTTGAGTAGGTTTTCCATGTTTAATCTTGTTTTATGATTCTTATAAAAATTAAAATTAAATTATGATCTCAATATGAATTTGAAAGGGGAAATATGTCATACATAGTTATATTTCACAATGTAGCATATCTAGTTTCTAACATGAATATGTGTTGTGACATAATAAAAGGCTGGGTTATATATTGTTCGAATATGCTTAGTCATTCCGAATTGCGATATCTCAAATGGTTGGAGTACCACTAATTACATAATCAGTAATATTACATGAGTAAACATGCAATATTGTGAAGAATGAGTAAGTAGCAAAGACATTATAGTGATGAGCATAGTGCAAGTCTGATCTCATGTTCATTAACCCATAATATATGTGGGAAAAGGATCAAAATGATGTGGAAACCCATTCAAGTGATTAGAAAAAGTAGCCGTAATGTACATTTGTTGACTTTTGAACCAATGGGCAATAGTTATGCAACTAAGTGCCTCAATTTCTTCCCTGTTTATGATTAAATTATTATATTCAAATTTGTTTAGTTAATCTAGTGACCACTAATTTCATAACTCACCAGCACCCAATTTAACTGTGTCATGATACTACCATATTCAATTACACTTGATGTGGATCTGCATCAAATTACACACGTTATATATATGGATGTTAATTAATTGGATAACTCCATTATTGTGAAAGAAAAAAAAAAGTTAGCAATAGATAATGTTTTCATAAATGCAAAAGATAAAATGAAACCAATGAAATGTGGAAGGTTTGGTCAGGACATGAAATCACGCTTCACTAACGAATCTATGGAAAATTGGTTAGGGGTAATTGTTAAATGCTATCTAAAACGAGACATATCCTTAACTAAGGACCATAAAATTTTGAGTTATACTTGAGTGCAATTAACTGCACCTATAGCATTGAAAATTAGGTTAATAAATTGGATCAAATGTTGGGTTAAATATTAAATTGAATAAATTAAACATTAAAATTCAAGTGTATCTATACACTCACTTGCATAAAAGAATTTGTCTAAAATTAGATATTATGGGTATTACCTACAATATTAGGTTGAAAGAAAGGGGTTAGGGGAGAGAAACCAACTTTCTCAAAATAATGAACCTCTAAGATTCATGCCTAAATTATGAATTAGATTTAAATTACATAATTTCATGGGAAAACTCAACAAATATTTTTACAATTGTCTAACTAACAAAGCTCGAACTATCAAGTTTCAGTGTTTGAAAGGAAAGACTTAGGAGAGAGGAATTAATTTCTCAATTATCATTCAATCAATTAATTAATCAAAAGGCTTATCAAGATTAGTATTTTAATCACATATATACTTAAATGTTATCACTGCCGAACACCCAACACATGTAACATAGAATCATATATGTATTTCGAGCCACGAGCTCACCCTTGACATTTAAAAGAAAAAAAAAAAAGAGGTATATATATAGTATATACTTTAACAAGAATTAAATTTTCTTTTTCAGAACATTTGTATGCTTGGAGTTTACTTCTTCTATATTTTTTTGGTTTTATTCTTTTGCCATACCATGAATATTTCCCCTTTTTTTTCTTCATCTAGCTAGGTTTTATCTCCCTCTTGAGGTTGGATTTTTTTCAAATATATATAATATATGATATACTGTATATGCTAATATTTGAATTTTAATATAATAAAATTACTATTTTGACATTAATAACGAATGATTCTAACATACTCCATAATTAATTTAATTTTTTGGAGTGCAACAGATTTCGCTTTATACATTATTGATTGATTGGGCTCCTCAACGAAATTCTTACATCCGTCAATATTGTCATTAAAATTAAAATATCGCTGTTTAACAACTTACAAACACAATAACGTACTGCAACATCTAAAAGGAATGGCATTAATTATCTTAATTGAAACCTTACGCATCATTTATAATTTATTCAATATTAATAATTTAGATCCAAAATTGGAGTTATAATTACTTATAAATTCATAATTATATTTTGATAATCAAATGTGGGATACAGCAGAATCACACCAATAAGAGGAGTTTTGGAGACATGATTGATCTAGTGACCACTTTGTGGGAAAATGCCTTTTCCTTCTTTCTTTTCTTTTTTAGCATGTTCCATAGCGGAAAAACGCGCTTTTGGCCCATTTCATTTGCCTATAAATACGACTCTTATCCATGCAATGGAGCTCATGGTTCAATCGATTAATTAAAAAAAAAAATATCATTCCCATGGCTTCAAACAACTTTGTTAGTGTCGTTTTCTTTCTTGTGTTGTCTATCGCGATATGTTCGGCAGCTAGGGTTTACTTAGACGGTGGCGTCGGTGTTGGTCTCAATGTTGGTGTAGGTGGTGGTGGCGGTGGTGGAGGTGAAGGCGGAGGTGGTGGTGGTGCTATTGTTGATCATGGCAGTGCGAGTGGTGCTGGAAGTGGGAGTGGAACTGGTGGTGGTTATGGTGGTGCTGGTGGAGAGCATGGTGCTGGTGGTGGTGGCGGTGGCAATGGAGGTGGCGGTGGGGGTGGTTACGCCGGAGGGGGTGATCATGGTGGTGCTGCGTCGGGAAGTGGTAGTGGAGAAGGGCATGGCGCGGGGTATGGTGGTGGTAATGGTGGTGCGCATGGCGGTGGAAGTGCTGGTGGTGGTGGTGGAGGAGGTGGTGGTGGTGGAGGTGGTGGTGCTGCTGCGGGTGGTGGACATGCCGGTGGATATGGTGGGGGTGAAGGAGCTGGTGAAGGAGGAGGTGCTGGGGGTGGACATGCCGGTGAGGGAGGATATGGAGGTGGAGGTGGAGGTGGAGGAGGCAAAGGAGGTGGCGGTGGTGGAGGTGGTGCTACTGCGGGTGGTGGACATGCTGGTGGATATGGTGGGGGTGAAGGAGGAGGTGCTGGTGGTGGACATGCTGGTGAGGGAGGATATGGAGGTGGAGGCGGCAAAGGTGGTGGCGGTGGTGGTGCATCAGTTGTAGGTGGAGGGA
Source organism: Galeopsis tetrahit (assembly GCA_963675135.1). NCBI lineage: Eukaryota > Viridiplantae > Streptophyta > Magnoliopsida > Lamiales > Lamiaceae > Galeopsis > Galeopsis tetrahit. Next base: position 13,090,801 of record OY776133.1, read on the forward strand.
GCGCATCAGGCTCCGGATATGGTAGTGGTACTGGTGCTGGTGGTGGTGGTGCTGGAGGTGCACATGGTGGAGGATATGGGGGAGGCGAAGGTGGGGGAGGAGGTGGAGGTAGCGCGTCTGCCGGTGGTGGACATGCTGGTGGATATGGTGCTGGCTCCGGTGGTGGTGAAGGAGGTGGTCATGGTGGTGGCTATGCCCCTTGAGAATACTCTTCTTCAACATTATTTTGTTATCCAAAAATGGATAAGAAAATGAAATATACTTTTTATAAATATGGTTATGAGATAATGAGTGATAAGAATAATTCAAGTTTAATGATGCCTATGAATTTGAAGTTGTGCAGGCAAGTGTGATTGTATCATGAATTGGTAAGTGCAAGTTGTGCATGAAAGTGTGATATTGTACTTTGAATGATATGATCAAGTGTTTAATTATTGCGTCAATGTAAAATTTTCACTTTATATAATATAACTAGATTTGTATATTTTATTTTGATCAATTTATTATTTCATCGTCTATTCGTCAATTGTTATAGATTAAAATAGTATAAAATAAAAATATTAAAATAGTAGCAATATATGGGGACTCAAGTATCGAACCTAGTTATCTTTTGCATAATATTAAAAGAAAAAAATTGTAAAACAAAAATGAAAAGCCCTAACCTTCTACTGTATATTTAAACGTATATACATAAAAAATTACAAATTCTTCTCACTTAAATTGTGATTCGCGTAGTCGATCCTTTTTTATTATTTTACTGTATTTATTTCAATCTGTCCTATTTTTTTATCTTAGATCCGCTATTGTTTATATCATTAGACTACCAAAAATTTTAAAATTATTAATGTGAGAATAAAAATGCAGAATTACCACAACATTAATATTTTAAAATATGGTAACTTTTCCCTTATAAAAAAAAATATCAGCTTTGAAAATAAGATGGCGGTAGTTTATTGAAAAAGAAAAGAAAATAAAACAAAGATCGAGTAATATTTATATTAGATTAAATTCATTTGAACTCGATCATTATCGCTGTTAATATTCCAAATGTGCCACGCTCTTATATATTCTGGTCAACATTTCTACAGCTTAAGTTATCATTTTAATTTAAGTTGTGGTCAAACATAATCACAATACATACCAAAACCAGCCCTTGTGAGAGTTTTTTCATGATTATTCTTGTACTAATTTAAAATAATTGAAAATTGTATACACAACACAATATATTTTTCGAAGAGAGCATTTATTTCATTTCTTACGTTTTAGTAAATATTTCACTGCCGATATTATCGCACGTCTCTTGATTTATAATAGAGAGAAAAGAAAAAAAGCACAAATGCTTTGAAAAGAGGTAAATAAAAGGGTATATATTAAGAGCATACAGAAAAAAAAGATAGAAAGTCATAATATTTACGAGGCGAACAGGAGGTCAAAGAGTCATTAAAACCTTATTTGGAAAGATCCGGAAAAAGAAAAAAAGTACACCCTTCTAAATCAAAGAAAAAGAGCACGACGTAGAAAGACTAAAGAACGAGAGTTGCACAAAGATCACGGCGGATCACGAAAGATCAAAGGTATCACTTCATCATCTCGTATACGAGGCGACAAGACGCATTTCATTAGCAAGGGGAGATGAAGAGTCAACTGTGAAGGCCTCTGAAGCATTAAACTTGTTGATGACCTCTTCCGGTATGTGCCTAGACGGACTCAAGAAAGAGCGGGACGCAATGTCGGTCACCGGTGGTTGCCGTTGTGAGACATTCACACCGATCAAACGTGGGCTTCTAGGAATCGACGTAGCGCGGGGTATAACTACAAGAGCAAGGTTGAGTCGTTCGCAGGCGGGGGCCAGTAGTTCCTGGTAATTATCTAAGGCCTCAACCATGCCGTCAACAGGGAGGCCAGAGAATGAGTTGCTCACCGGAACCGAAACGACCACAATAGCCGATTTAAGATTCCCTATCTGAGGAGGTCGATCCATACACGCATGGGGTGGGTCCGGTCGTGTATCCTAAGGGGCATGAGGCCTAGGATGACCTTTTTTATGGCGGGAAGAACTCTTGCCACGACGGTTCGCATCTCGAGGAGGCGAAACCCTATCCTTATGTCAGTGTGCAGTCATGTGTCCAATAACCTCATAGTGGCTACAGTATTCCGGAAGCTTCTCATAACTAACTTTCACGGTCACAATCTGATCACTACGTTCCAGCACCAATCTCTCCAAGAGCGGTTATTTCATATCCACCTCAACCAAGATTCTAGCATATTGAGTCATCGTCTTCGCCGAGGTGTGACCGTCCATCTTAACCACTGTGCCCACAATAGAGGCCACCGTAGAAAGAATAGTAGGATGTCAAAACTCAATCGGAAGGCCAACCAGACGAATCCACGTCTGAGTAGTCGAGGGTTGAACATTGTACACGTTGAATCCGGAGGTCCAACATTAGAGTCGAATAGAACCCAGAGCCAACTGCCAAAACCGCCTCTTAAAAATACGATCACGCTCCTCTAAATAGTGGAATTTAAGTATAACGAATTCCTTTCCAATAGGTATAGCCAACAAGTTCCCCTAAAGAGACCAAATCGCAGTGAGCCTCTTCGATAGATCCATATACGGAATCAGAGATTTACAATGGGGAGTTAGTAAACGACTAATTAGGACATCTTTAAGCTCCCGCACCCCAGCTTGATAGGTGTCATCATCAATCGAAATAGTGTAAAGGTCTCCCTTTTTACACGGATGCATATGGTCCGAAAAAACTACAGGAGGCGAAGGAGTGCCCTATGGGAGGCAATCCTGACTTGGATCGGTTGTGTAATAGGGAGGAATCGACGAAGCAACCGTTTGCCCAACCTTGAATGAGATTCTGTCATAGTAGCGTAGAAAGGGATCGTCGGGTCAACCGTTGAAAAGAGAAAAAACAATTACAGTAAATTTTAATATGACATTAACATTTATGAGAAATTGAAAGAGGAAAAACAATTTTTTTTTTTTACTATGCATAGGTGTTTTTTTTAAAGAGACTAATCTTTTCATATTTAGAAGTTTATAGGTAAAATTTAGAATTATAAGCTCAATAAATAATATTTTATTATTTTTTGTAAAAATATGAAATGAGATTGGAACGGAGGGAGTAGTGATTTTGGGTAAAATGGAAAGATGCAACTTTTACAATTTATGTCACAAAAATAATTAATTAATTTTTGTAATATAACATAATATTTTTATATAATTTTGCAATTTATATGTAGATGTTAAATTCAAGAAAAATGCCAATTGTAAAACCCTAAATCTTCCACTGTGTGCGATTTTCACACAGTGGAGGTGTTACCCGCCGCCTCCATCCCCCCTCCTTTCTCTTCCACCGGCCACCTCCTATACATCCAGCCCCACCACCCCCCTCTCTCCTTCTCCACCACCGACCATCCCACAGCTACGTCCCGCCGGCCACCCTCCCCCACCTCCGACCACCCCCCAAATTCCCCAGCCTCGTCCCGTCGTCCTCCACCCCCTCTCTCCTCCTCCGCCAGTTTCCAGGACGCCGGCGTCCCCGCCACCCCGCACCTCCTTGCTTCATCCGCTTATGGAGTCCTTCTAGGACCTCCTTTTGCTCCCATGGTCGACGTCCTAGAGCTCGACGGTGCTTCGCCGGTAAGCTCTCCCCCACTGCCTCCTCGGTCGCCTCCCCCTGCGGCGATCGACGTTGATCGTCTCAGCCCGGAATGGTCGTCCCTCCCCCACAGCAGAGTGCCTCTGTTTCGTGCCACGGCTCCCCGCCCTCCTCGGCCGCCCCTAGCAGCCCTCCTGGCCGTCCCCCGCCGCCTTTCCCCTCCACTGGCAGTCCTCTGCCGCGCCCTTGCGGGAGCAGGAGGCTCTCTCAGTGCCGCCTGACAGCACGCAGCCCCTACAAGAGCAGGCTCCATCTCCGATGACCCCTCCGTCCTTAGCCAATTTCTCCCCTAGTGAAATTGCTCTAGCTAAGCTTCTTATACCTCGATTCCCGGGACTAGGCGCCTTTTTGAAATCTCTTGATCAGTCTGTTCCCATTGGTGTTCACCTCCCATCCTTGGAGGAGCACTTTCCTGGGTTTACTGAGTTTCTCGAACCGTTCGTTGGCTTTCTACCCGCACTGCCGTCTCCCACCTCGTTCGTGTCCGCCTTGGTCGGACAGAGCACCCCGGCCCCGCCCTCTTCCGAGATGCCCACCTTGGCCGTTGGCATCTCCTCCACGAGCCCAATCATTTTTCCTGATCACATGCGCCTATGTAAAAAGGGGGATTACTTCTCGATCTCAATTGATAATTCCACGTTACAGGCTGGAGTGAACGAATTCAAGGATGCCTTGATTGGTCGCTTAATCACCCCTCGTGGAAAAGCCCCGATACCGTATGCTGAGTTGTCGAAGAAGCTCGTCGAGTCTTGGTCCCTCCATGGGAGCCTCTCTGTTGTTCCAATCGGAAAAGGATTTGTTATTCTCAAATTTCACCTTTTGGAAGAGCGCGACCGTATTTTTAGAAGACGTGATTGGCAACTGGGCCCAGGTTCCATCCGCCTTAAAAAATGGTCTCCCGGTTTCAATCTGAATCAGGCGCCGACTTCGACGGCTCAAGTTTGGGTATGCCTCCTCGGCCTCCCGATTGAACTTTGGCAGTCCACGGTTCTCTCGGCTGCGGCTTCGGCGGTTGGCAAGCTCATTAAAATGGACGGTCACACAGCAGCCAAGACCATGGCTCAGTATGCTAGAATCTCGGTCGAGGTGGATATGAAACAACCTTTTTGGAGCGTCTGGTCCTTGAATGTGAGGACGATTCGATGACGGTGGAGGTTCTTTATGAGCAGCTTCCGGAGTTCTGCAGCTACTGTAAGGTAGTTGGACACGTGTCTGCTCGTTGCGCTATGGGACAGGCCCCGCCGCCCCCTCGCGACGACTCGCGTGGTAGGACCCGACACAGAAGACGGTCGAGGCCTTCTCCCTCAGACCTCCATCCCAGAGCGCCCCCGCAGAACCCCTCCCCGGATACTGAAGTCGATCCGGTCCCAGTGAGCAACTCCTTCTCTAGTCTTAGCACGGATGAACCTTCAGAGGATCCCGTGGCTGCAGCGACCGACAACAGTCCGAACTTGGAGGCTTCTGCCAACGACGTTCCATCCCCTACTCGAGCAGCCTCGACCCGTTCCAAGAAGAAATGGGGTAGCTCTAGGATGCCTGGGGTGAGCCTATTCAATGAATTCGAGGCCAGAACATGCATGAACTACACTATCAGCTAACCAACAGGGCTTGATAATGATTTCTCTCGCGTCTCCAAGTTCAAGGGCAGTAGGGGCGATGCGTTTGACCCTCCATAATCCTTCACCTGATTCTAGATTCCTAGATTTCTTAGATTGAATAGTTTTATCAGAATTTATTATCGCTTTTATTGCTAGGTCGTATTTAGGGTTGCACCATTTTTCGATGGTAACCCGGCCTTTGGTTTCGACTTGTGAACTTATGACTTTTATCTTTTCTTTCTTTTTTAATCTGAAAACCTTTTTATTGTCCTAATACAACCAGATAACATATTCATAAAATCATGAAGTATACAACAAATTATTTTAACATGAAAGTTATTTGAAATTGAATAATATTTTTTAGAGTTGTCAAATAATTTTAAAAATTAATTGTGTGTTATTTTAATTTAAAGTTCAATTTAAATTAAAATGTGGATAATAAATTATTTTTAATTTATATATTCGACTCACAAAAAAATTTATAAATTTTTATAAGTTTAAAATAATTATAGGTTTAATAATTATAATTAAATTATGAGCGGGTAAATGAATATATTCCGGGCGAAAATATTAACTGTATATATTATAACCAATTTTTATAAAAGTTTTTGCATATAATATAAAATAAAATAAAATAATATATATTCCTGGTATTACAATATGAAATACAGGTAGAGTGCTAGACTTATTAACGACAGTTTAGAGTGAGAAAAAAACAAACCGATATTTTGATCCCATTATTGCTTGTGACAAAACCCTAATTCAAAATCTTCCAATTCGACAACCACATCAAGCAACAACCAATTCATCGCTAATTTCTGTAATTCATCCGTCAATCGACGGATCGAGCCGATCAGAATTATCTCAATCGCCACCATCGGAAGTAACGTATAATGGATTTTCCGGAGCTGTTGGCAATATTCGGACCCGGCATCTCCGGCGCAGTATTCGGCGCCGGATGGTGGTTTTGGGTGGACGCCGTCGTTTGCAGCTCCGTCAAAGTACCTTTCGTCCACTACTTGCCAGGTAATTGTCTGCGAATTATGCCTTTTCGTCAACTTTTTTGTACATGTTTTTTTTTTTTACTCAATATTTTATTTTTAGGGATTTTTGCGTCGTTCTCTGCTTTGATGTTCAATTGCGTGAGGAAAGAGGATATTGACTACTCGCCGTATGAAGAGGGTGAATGGAGGTAAAATCAGTTCCATTTTCTTTACTTAATTTATTGGGTTTTGTTAATTCGCGTTTTTTACTCTGTTTATGGTGTTTTTACGGAAGCATTTTTTTATTTGGGAAGTATAGGGATGAAGGGAAAAAAAGATTTATCTAAGTGATCAATAAAACAGTAATGATGATCAAGTTTTGCTCTGTTTATTTTTTTATCAATGTTGTTAAATTGGCTCGTTGGCTTCTCTTTTTTCATGGACATTTTTAATTTAGGAAAAGAACTGATGAAATGTCAACTCTTGAAGATGTTTAAATTCTTTTAACATTGATGTGTGGATATTGGATTTCGTTGTTCTAGTACTATAATTGTGTTACTGGTAACTGGTTAGCACCATATTATAATATCCTTGGAATTGTGAGATCTTGTTGCGTTATATTATACTGTGAAATAAGAAGTCATTTGTTGTACCTGAGCCCCCTTTGTTTCAAACTAAGTTTTAGGATTTGAATTTACAATGTGGTGGTCTACTTCTCTAGTTGCCACGATTTCATTTCACTATTTTTATGTACTTTTTTCAACTGCTGTATTTTTTCTGAATTTTACAGGTTGAAACTCTGGCTTTTCATTGCATATGTTGTGTCGTTTGTCTCGCTAGCTGCTTCAGTCGGCCTCTTGATACAAGACGCATTGGTAGATACTGGCCCATCAGCATGGACTGGCGTTGCAGGTGTGCTTCAAAGCGTGTTTGTTCTAATCAGGTGAATGTTCTTCGCTTTCCTTCCTTTTCTTATATTGTTGGAATAGGAGAAATTTGTGCATGAGAAAATGGCTAGGAGATGGGGATTGTTTTTTGGCCTGTAATTTGGTGGGTTTGCAAATTAAAGACATTAGTTTTACGGGGCCTGCAAATGTAATTCAACTTTTTAATTTTAGCAAATATAAGCCAAATTGGCCCGAAATTACCCAAATCGGGCTATATAATTGCACATGAAAAGGAACTTTAATGAGATTAGGATGACTTCGAAATGTGAATCTTATTCCAGTGTCCTAATTTAATGAAACTTGTGCTTGATAATGGACTTTAATGAGAAATTATGATGATTTCTGTGTGTGAATTTAATCCTGCACGATAAAGGATTTTAATTTATTGTGATGATTTTTAAATATGCCTTTGATTGCAGTGGCCTGATTTATTGGATATCTCATTCGGAATAACCTACAATGTTACCCGTTCGCAAGTTTGTTGATCCAAACATGTCCATAAGTGTGATGCATCCCGCTAGGAAACTGGAGTTATTGACGTCATTTAAGAGCGTCGTCGTCTATTTGTTAATTTCAGTTGTACTCCAATTTCCATAATATTTGTCGTGTATTCATTATGTTACTAGCAGAGTTCAGTTCAGTGGCTCTCTGGATGTCATTGCTTCTTGTGAAGTTTTTTAGTGGAATGATTTTCTTCTGAAGAAAATGAATACAGCTTTGAATTGTTAACGGTGATCTATGTTCGTCACAAAACACATTTCCACCACTCTTTTTTCCAACATGCTTTACAAGAATTGTCCTTGATATTTGCTTCTTTTAATGAAAAAAGAGAAGAAACTAGGAGTAGTATATATTGAAATTCCAAGAATGTGATTTTTCTCTTGATTTCCCTCCTCAAATTGAGGCAAATGACTAAATTTGTATTTGTATTTGACGATCTCTATGGTTATCATATGTAAATTTATTAAAACTTTGTAGTTATCATTTTTTAAATGTTGGCTAAATAATTATTTTTAAACAAATATAATTGAAAAATGGCCTCTTATAATTGAATTCGCAAATAAAAGTATAGTGTGCCAAGATTACTTTATTGTTCTACAAGTGAACTGAGTGGGTGTTTGGTTGAGCAGCTTGGGGTATGAGGGATGTGTATGGAATTGAAATTATATGTTTGATTAGGGTAAGGAATGAAATAAAAGATCAATTTTTGAAAAAGAGAAAATTGTACAACTTGTGCTTTAGGTTAAGGGGTAGTGAAAATTGACCAGGTTAGCAATTTAAGTCCTCAAATACCAATTTTTTTGCAATTTATGTCAAATCGTTGGAAAACGTATTTCCACTCCCTCTCGCCAATGTTGTTGCCATTTTCGGCGAATTAAAAGACTAGTGATATATCAAATTATTGGTTTCTCGCTTCTTCGTTTGGTACCTTCAATTGCTCGGTCTATATACTACAACTCTAAATGTTTAAATTTTAACGATTCATTAAAGTTAATTTTTTGATGAATCGAAGGTCAAGTCATATATTAAATTGTTCGTCTTTTCAAGCTTGTCATTTTGATATATAACTTGTTTTTTGATTCTCCTGGAAACGATCAAAAGTGGCCTCGACTCGTGAACATGTTTGAACAATGGTAATAATGTACTTTCCCAACTAAAATCTGGTGAATGGAAGGATGAGTTGTATATCAAAATGATGGCTTTACTTTTGATTTGCCGAAAAATTGTCGAACTTTGGTTGACAAAAAAATTGAGGTGAATGAATCGTTCAAACTTAAATTTGTAGAGTTGTACTGTCTGGAACGAACAGTTAAAGGTACCAAATTGAAGATTTAGAGAAACAAACAGATAAATGTATCACTTATCCTTTAATTCAACATGAATGCCAGTGACTAAGACAAAATTTACATTTTCCAACGACTTTGTACATAAATTGTGAAAAATTGATAACTAGAAGTATAAATTGCTACCCCTAACATCGGGAAATTTTCTCTACCCCTAACCTGGTTGAACAAGTTTTGCAATTTTACCTTTGTTAAATCACTCTTAAGTATGGATTACTTGATTTAATTAGCAAATGCCTCAAATTTGATTTCGATATAAAAAATGATTTATTTAAACATTTGAAAGAATTTGCAACATCTTCAATATGAATTATCAGGAAAATACCGACTGTTGAGGTAGCGTTTGCAAACTATTTGTGATAGTTAAAAAACATTTTTTTTTCAAACAAAAGTGTTTCTAAAGGAATGTTTGAAGTTTCTACCAAGTAGCAGAATCAATTGTTTTTTTTTCTTTTTCAATTGTCCCTTCACAAATTATTAATTTTCAAAATGATTATCCCTATTTACAAGAAATTGCAAACGCCCTCAATATTTTTCTTTTAATTGAGAAAGCACCACCAGTATAAAGAAACCGATTAATACACTAAAATAGTTCTGAGAGGCAATACACAATCACTTGTGAATTTTGCCTTCAACAACAAAATGGACGAATAAATAAAAAATTAAAGCTTAGGAAATAAGTAAAAAAAAGAAAAAAATAAGATAAACTTTACACGTTTTTTCCCTTTTATGTAAAACTGATCAAAATAATCACGTTAAAGTGACATGTCATGAATAAAGAAGAATATAGGCAAAAAGGATGAGCCACCCACGATTTAAGTGTATCATTAAAATGCAATCCACCAAATGTAGCAGTAGTAGTATTCCACACTCTTGCATAGACATCCAAAAACCAATCTTGTCTAAGCTTTCTCCTCCAAACCAAAATCTACGAGTAAACAGCAACCAGTCTTCTGCAAACAAAAATGAATTTACCGGGATACCCTCAGGCATCAGAGTCGGAGGAGCTCGATTCAGAACTCACGATGCATGATGAATTATTTGGAAGAGAATCACTGCATGCATTCAACGAGGGCCTCCTATTCATGTACTGCAAATATAAATATAGGAGGATGTGAAATTTCACTGGCTGATGCAACAAGCATTGGGATAATTACAAAAAACAATACTTGAGAAGGTTTAGCAAGATTATACGGAAAAAAAACCACAAATTGAAACAATTTAGGGTGGATGGATGTTGTGAGAAATAAACACAAACCTCAAAGGTCTGTTTGTAATACTCTGAGGGCGTATCTGCAAGAAAATGAACTTCATTGGGTTTCCTTGTAATTTGCCTAAACCTCTAGAGTAGTTTGTGTAGTAATTATTCAAAGACACCTAGAACGATCTATCAGACAGGGCTTTCACATCACTCTTGAGAATCATAATCCCATCCCGACTTGTTACACAACAGACGACTTTAAAAAAAGGATATGTTCATTTTCCACATTAATTATGGGCAAAAATTTGTATGAGAAGGGTGAGGGTCCCATTTATTTAAAGAATAATACGACTTAAATACCAAAGTGGAGCAACGTCTCATATATGAGACCATCTCACACAAGCCTCCCTCTTAACTATGTAGTCTTGCTTAAGTTACTTTTATTTCTATGGGAGAGATTTTGTAGGTGCTTAACCGACTTCAGTTTATCAACTCAAATCTAAAAAAAAAAACTGAGTAGAATGTGTTTATCAAGACCAAACTAATAGTGATCTAGAATTGAAAATACTCACCTCCTGATAAAAGGCATTGATCTCTTCCTCAGTCAAGCCTTCATCTTCCCCACCATTTTCTTCCCAACCAAGCGAACGAAGAAACGCAGCCTCTTCCTCATCGGGAAATGTTTGCCCGTTGCAGATCAAGTTCTCTTTGTCATTGCAAACCATCTGATTGCCATTTTCATGGCCTCCATTTGATATTTCCCCAGATGTCTGTCCACTGGGAGATGAAACAGGCAAACCTGGATTTGAGAGAGTGGTTTTCACATTCGGTTTGGTTTTTCTCCTCATGAGATTAAAAAATTCACTCCTGCTTTGGGCGAGAGATTGAGAAGATCTCTTTTCACCACTAGATCTGGGACTTAATGATAGTGAAGCAACCTTGTTTTCAAAAGCAGATTTGTTAAGACTCATTGATGCAATTGGAGCTGATGAATCGGCATCACTATTTGGTGTAGATATGTCCTTTGACAGAACAGTAACAGCATTCTCACGACCCGGTTTGAGAACCAGAAACTTCCCAATATGAGACGTACTACTAGAATCAGCCCTGATTGGTACAGCACGAGATTGATTGGAAAGATGAGATGAATGGGGCTGAGGCTGGACAGCCTTGGAAGCCGTAGTCATCTCATTACTTCTGACTCCAATCTTCGGTTTTCTTGATTTGTCTCCAGAATTAAGACCCTGAAGAAGAATATTTCCATAAAACAATATGTAGACATCACCTAAACAGATGCTGAAATATCATGTGCACCCAAACACTTTAGTAACTTAGATCATTTCTGAGGTGGGCCACATCAGCATCACTACAGTTTTTAAGAGCCTAGTTAATTAGAAAGATAAAGCTACCAAAATCACAGCACTCGGAAGAAACTCAAATCCACACAGCCTTGTAACTAGATAATACATCCTACAACTTTAGTCCAGATTGGCTTGCCCTAAATTATGAGATGTTTATTTTATATAGAAGATTTCAACAACAGACAACTAAAATCCCATGGTTGAAAGGATCAAGATATTTGGCACTACTGTCATCAAAGGCAGTAATATTAGGATCAAAACAGTTAGATTCATGTAAATACCAAAAGCATAGTCAATGTGTAACATGCGGCTTGCCAATTCCAGCAAGTGATTTCCAACTTTAGCTAATAAAATTAGTGAGAGAATTCACTGAACCACCAAGTTATCAGCCTTGCAGAAAACAATTGTCTTGTTTTATGAAACTTCAGTCATAGAACTTAGGCATGGTGGCAGTGCTTGTTGAAATCTAATGTCATTAATAATAGCATCTTTTAATTAAAGTTTAACATTAAAATCTTTGTTGTTCTCTCCCCCCTTGAATCAGGATCATAAAACCCACCCCTCAAAGAAAATAAAATCAAGCTGTCTGCTTGATCTATTGGATTCACTTGCATCAAGTCAGATATGTTCTCTTGGGGATCCAAACAAAATATAAATTGAATAAGTCATCTAAAAAATACAAAGAAAATGAATAAGGCATACACAATAACTCCATACCAAAGGTTTAGGCATCACAGGCGTCATGGGAATTAATTGTCTGGACTGCTTGATAGCTAATTCCTCAAGCCTCTGGCTCTTATCAGGTAGCTGCAGTATGCAGTAGAGTTATAATACTCAAATTAAACCTGTTCCATTGCCAAAAGTATATTTGATAAACACGCTAAAGGAATTTAAAAATTTATTTACCTGAGGAGTAACACCAACTCGGGTTGGAGGATGTGACAATGCCTCAGCCATGTTGAGACCTGCTGCACAAGAGGTCCCAGATGCAGAATTTGCAGACATAACCACATTCTGCTGAGTAGATGAGTGACTCATGCTGTTATTGGCAATGACAGTAGGCACCTCTGCTAAAGCAGAAGTCCATTTCTCACCGCCAAGAAACCCTGAGTTGCCAATTGGCAAACTCTGAATAGAAGAGCTCGAACCAGGAGATAAGACTCTCCTAATTGTGTCTTGCTTCTCTTCAGTTCCAAGTGATGGAAACTCCTTCTCAAATGGCTTTTGAATGCCGCTAGGCTTACTTCCCCTTGAAAGGATACCATTACTGTTACTTTGTCTGTCGGCACTGCCTCTTGAGTCTTCCACTCGGCCAGGCATTACTTCGCTAGGTTTTCTTGATATCAACGATTGAGAACGCCTTAAGGCACTCTTATCGAACCTACCAGTTAATAAACTAGCCAAGGGATCCGAAGAGCTATGGTCCCAAATGTCCTCTGGATGAAAACTATCTTTCACTCTAACACGATTCCTGTCACGGTGACTCCTTGTGAAACTACTATACGGATGCTTTGCAGAACCATTACTACTAGAACTTCCGTTCAGTAACCTTGAGCTGTCTTTCTCACCGTTGCTCCTAAGTGAACGACTTCGTGTGGGATGTGCTGAAGAAGTAGTATCTTCTACCCAAAAAAATCAAGATTGTAAGAATACAATTAAAAATTACAGACATGTACAAAATACACAAACAAATGCTATTATAATAGCAGACGACTAAGCAAGAAATGATACCAGAGTGGCGAGTCGATGTACCACCTCCAACAACATTTCCTGTACATTTCAACCATTCAGGGACTAGTGTGTGTTCAGTTCTTTCCATCAGCACCATGATTTAACAAATCGAATAAGAAAAACTGAAAATGCTAAACTCAATGTCAATGGGCCTCCATGATTACCCCACTTCATTTCATTTCTTCATCAACCAGCCCTGTACAAAGGCACCAAGCTGCTGCCTTAACCTGGCAGCAGAAACTCCTAGAAATCCAAACTTTTCACCAATGCCACAAATCAAGTTCTTTCTATATGTCTAACAAACTAATTACAGCTCAACATGTGTCCACTATAAGGATTTTCGCTTTTTAACTCATTAAAAAATGTTTGAAAATCAACACGAAAACAAATTGCCTCCTCTCATCCACTCCATCCTTCACACCAATCCACTTAAACAAAATCAGCGTCAATTGCCACAATCAAAATCCTGAAACCCAACACTTTCCACTCTTCAAATATCATCCAATTACAAACCTAACTCAAAACCTATCATAATGTGGGGCGGATTAATCAAAGAAGCGAACCATAACCCTGAACTAAACTCCCTCACGTGCTACTGCTCTACCAATCCACAGCAAAACTCAGAAAAATCGACTTTCTAATGCAGAAATAAGCCAATACACCTAAACCAAAATCGTAGGCGAACGAGTTGATTAATAAAAGGCGAGAAACCCTACCTCACAAAGGGAAACCCATAAATGGATCCAGAAAACCCTAACCGCCCACAAAACCGTCAAACTACGAAAACAAATTGCGTATATATCTATATATTTATATGAATTGCGATAGTATATAATTCCGGGGACTTATTTTAATTTTTTTCGGAGAAAATCAAACAGATGAGAATGCACATATATTGCATGAACGTTTAGGTTTCCGGCTTCAGAGAGAGAAAATGCAGGCGGCGAATTTGAGAGATTTATGTATGGAGTTTTGGAAATGGGAATGCAGAAAGATTATTGTAAATATTAGGGCATTTGAAGAGAGAGAGTGTGTGTGTTAAAAGTATTATTTTCTGTTTCTCTTTTAAATTGAAACTGAAAAGTGAAAACAGATACGTGTAATTTTATTTTATTTTTTCTAGGTTCGAGTAAATTTTATTTTTTAACATTGAAAATTTGGATAAATAATTAGTAAAATATATTTTTATTGGAAGGATAAATTGCAAAAATATAAAGTTACTTATTTTGGTCACTAATTAGACTTTGAGAAACGAAGTTTCGACTTCTAAACTCTCAAATCGTTCCAAAAAAATGACTTTGGGTAAGTTTACCAACAAAAACAAAATGGGAGCCACTACTAACACCCCATGAAGTGTTAAACATACCCCAATTGTTTTAGGACTAAATTAGACATATGTATATTTACTAAGTTGCCCTTTTAAATTCTAGAAATTAAATACACCTTAAAATGTTATCTATACCCCCAAACCTTAAATCCCTTCGGGCTCGGTCATAACATGGCCGGCGCCGCTTGTTTCTTTAAACCAATTTTTTTGTTTTAAAACTAACAGATTTCATATTTTATGAACTAAACTCACATTCGCTCACCAAATCTTGGAAGTGCGGCACCCTATGCCGCCGGCCATCGGTGAATTTTTTCAATATTTTCAATTCAATTTTTACGGCACTCTATGCCGTCGGCCATCGGTGAATTTTTTCAATCTTTTCAATTCTATTTGTGTTCTCCCTCTTTCAATCTTTTCAATTCAATTGTTTTGCTCTCCCTCTTTTAATCTTTTCAATTCAATTTTTTTCCATGTTTCCTGCATTGTAGTTGAATTGAGTAGAAATTTTGAAGTTTCAATTGTGAGTTGTAACGTCGCTGTTTCGAACCAGATCTGTCAATCGTTTCACCAAAACGTCTGTGCTGTCCCTTCCTTGTCGTCACGTACAGTTCTTGCACGTCGTTGGAAGCCATTATCATCGCTAGAGAAAGCTTCAACTTGCATTCTTTTTTTCTTTTCTTTTTTCTGAAAATGACGTTAATGTGGTGAGAAAGAGGTGAAAGGAAAAACATTAGGTGGAACGGTGAAAGGGTAAGATATGAAAAGAATGGGGTGTGTTTAGTAATATAAATTTATTTTTAAATTTTATTGGGGTGGATTTAACAATTGGGGTGTGATTAACATTTCTTGGGTGTTAGTAGTGGCTCCCAAACAAAATTAACTATAACACTTTCTATTTTGTCACCGATTTCATCTGAGGTCATTTTTTGCAATAATTAAAAGTTAGATATCTACCCTGTAAAAAAGTAAAAGTTCATTTTTTTAAAGTGCAATAATTGATAAAAATACGTCATGTTTTACAATTTATCTTGTCGTAAAATCATATCAATATTAATCACTATACAATAAGATCTAGTTTGGTAGAGTCCCAATATAGGTTAATAATCGATTTAATATATATTTAATTATGTCTAAAATAAAATTAAAAAATTATTCAACACGTAAAAGCGCATTCGATCATGTCCTTACCAAATGATCAAATGCGATACAATATAGTACAGTTGAAATATATAAGTTTGACTATAGATATTTCAACATATCTACTAAACCGATTTAAAGGAATTAGAAAAGTACTTGTTTATTATTATGAAAGATTATGTTTATGATTAAAAATATAAAATAACTAGTGTAAGACCGACGAGGGATATTTTTAAAAAAAATTATACAATTAATAGTTAATTTCGATTGTAATATTATTTTAACTAATAAATTTTTTTGTGTGATTATTAATTTATGTCAGGTAGTGTTGGTTATTTATGAAGTTAAAAAAATGTCATGTAAATCTTAATTAAAGAATTGTTTTGATTCATGAATTATTAAATTTATTGTTATATGTGGTATATCGCATAAGAAGTATACTACATTGAATAAAATTATACACTAACAATCTATCGTAAACAATTTTTTATTTTACAATCAATAAAAAATGAGTTTTTTTTTTTCCAAAACATCCCTATTCACTGAGTAGTGGCACCACTACCATTTCGGTAGACCATGACCCGTATAACAAAAAATAAAAACATTTGTTGTGAAGGTATGTATTTCGGTATTTTGCTCTATTAATGTAAAGAATATGAAAAATTATGTGTGTCATCTCGATATCAACGATCTATCAATATCAATACAATGGAAACGATAATAGAGAGGATAAAGATTTCTACAATGAAAAAAGTAAAAAAATCATGAATCAATAAGAAGAAATTACCAATCGATTGATGGAGATACGGCTCCTTGGCCTTATTTTTGACAAGTTGACCAAATTAATAGGAAGAATCACAGCAAATTAATTGATTGGAGAATTTATGTAGTATTTCATTTTATGCTCTAATTTATCAATAATACATTTAGTATGATTACACTCCTCCTTATTATAAAATGGAGGAAGAATAAAGTTGTAAGGGAAACCAGTTTTTGAATAATAAAAAAATAAAGAGCAGATTAGCTTCTTTTGAATTGCAATTACGGTATTCTTATTGAATCAACGTTTTTGAATTTGTGCCACTTTTTTCGGGTATTCTTAGAATCAACGAACTAGTGTGTGTTTTTCGTCTTTTCATCGTTTATACGCTTCCGCGACCTGCATCAGTTGGTATTCAGAGATCAGGTACGATTCTTGATGATGGTTCCAATTTTTTATGAATATTTTGATGAAAATTGTGGTTATGATGGACCACCAATTTTCGATGAAAATTGTGGTTATGATGGACCACCGATTTTTTATGAATATTCTGATGACATTTGTGGTTATGATGTACCACCCATTTTCAAGGAGTTTGCCAATATTCTGATTGATGATGTTGACGTTGACGATATTGGCTCCCCAATTTTTTACGAGGAAAATGAAAATATTTTTATAATTGAGGATGTTCATTCCAATATAATTGACTCATCAATGAGGGTTGAAAAAAATTATTTCGTGTTATTTACTACTGGTGATGGAAACCACACTGCTCGTGAGACAGAATGTCTAATGGTTATTATTTTGTGGCCGAAAGAGTACAAAGATGTTCCAGCTTGTCTTCGTACATTTACCGTGAGAGAGAAGCTAGTAGCGATTCGAGGACGAATCGTTTTCAACCGGGTGAGAATGATGGAGATCAATTAACGACAATTAAGGCATGATTGGAAATTGATGGCTTGATTTGATTCGTATTTTAATTATAATTGTTATTTCCTATTTCAGTACTATAAGCCCACGAGAGTGTTGGGCCTTAGATTAGGGTTTTTTGAGGCTTGTCCTACTATTAATAGGGAGTCTTTTTCATTGTAAGAGGAGGTGATTTAATTAATAAAAAAACGAGAGTTTATCTCACGATCTCTTTTACGGTATTCTGTGTGAATCAACGAATCTGAGTTTTGCCACTTTTCCGGGTATTCGTAGAATCAACGGATAGTGTGTGTTCTTTTGTGTTTCTTTTCTATCTTCTTTTTATACGCTTTCTCGCTGCATCAGTTGGTTACTGATGGAGATACGGCCCCATTGGCCTTCTTTTTGACAAGTTGACCAAATCAAGAGGAAGAATCACGGCAAATTAATTGATTGGAGAATTTATGTAGTATTTCCTTTTATGCTCTAGTTTACCAATAATACATTTAGTATGATTACACTCCTCCTTATTATAAAAGAGAGGAAGAATAAAGTTGTAAGGGGAACCAATTTTTTAATAATAAAAAAATAAAGAGCAGATTAGCTAGATTAGCTTCTTTTGAATTGCAATTACGGTTTTCTTATTGAATCAACGTTTTTGAATTCGTGCCACTTTTTTCGAGTATTCTTAGAATCAACGAACTAGTGTGTGTTTTCATCTTTTCATCGCTTCCGCGACCTACATCATCGATGTTGATAGATCTTTAGTAATTCAGGATATTTGTGTATCTATCCTTGTTTCATAAGTGATTAGTTGAAAGTTAATATTAGAACACTTGCAATAAGAAATAAATTGGTATTTTTTTTTGTTCGACGAGACCATGGTAAAAGACGACTTCTTGCAATATTCACCACCAATTCACAAAAATGACAAAGAGACAATAATGAAAAATGAGAAGAGGGGAGAGAGACTTGTACAATAAAAATGAAGCGAAAGAAATAAGAAAAATGAAGAATGGAAAAAAAAAAAATACTCCGTATATATAAGAAATCATAAAATAATTTAATGGCTTACATCGAATGATTAAAAGATAAATGACTGAAATTAGATTATAAAACAACTTTTAGTGAGAAGTGAATGGCTTTGTAAAGTGGCACCCTATACCTAAACATTTGACATTACATGTAATATGATAAATAAAAACCGATAAATTCCTATATAAAACAATTAACTGTATAATTGTTTTACATTTTTTATGTGTATTTTTTTTTTATAAATATTACTCCATCCATTTCACAGTTATTTTCACATTTTTCTGTACCCTCAAAATGAAAAAAACTCTTAATAAACCTTACCATCACAATATTCTTAATTTTACACAAATATAATTACTTTTTATCTAAATATACGTAAATGTACATAAAAGTTTATAAAATTACTCTTTAAAACACTATTCATTATTACATTTTTTTAAATATGTGCGACGGAGGGAGTATTTATTTATTTTTCAAACGCACGATGTTACGTCCTATAGTTAGTTGCAAACTAGTTATGCAACATAGTGACATACTTGTTTTTTACACGGAACTCATTTAAAAAAAAAAACTCTCTTCTAATTTAATACGCCAATTCTCACATGTATAAAGTATAAACACAATTTTAGAAACAAACATTACTAATAGTTTATATATTAATAGACAAAATAGAGTATAAATTAATACTCCCTAATTTTCCCACTTTCCTTTCGATGTCACACAATAAGTTTCTTATTCCATTTTTGGCAAATTATTTTCTCTCTTTCAATCACATCACTTATACTTTATCTATTATTTTATCATATTTCATCTAATACTAATCTATTATTTTCTCTCTCACCATCACATCATTTGTACTATATATATTATTTTATCATATTTTTTAGGGTTGGTCTGCTATGGACTCGAGTGCATGTTGTGCACCCACTTTTCAGTTACTGACTTACACTTTTTGGTAAATGCAGTTGCACTTTTCAATTATTAAACTGTATAAGTAATAATTGAAAAATGCAACACTATTTACCAAAAAGTGTAAGTCAGTAAACTGAAAAGTGCACATGGACTAGGGTGCATAACATGCACTCGAGTCCATAGCAGACCAACCCTATAATATTATCATACAATAGGACCACGCCAATTTATATTATTCTTTGAACCTGATTTTTTTCCTATTTTAATATTATATCTATTTTATTCAATTAACAAAATCAACCAACATTTAATGACGTCACATATAATGTAATAATAAATTTAAAAAATATATTTGACCAATTGAATTGCAGGTAATGACGAAGAAAGAGGAAATACGGAGTATAATATAAAATAAAATAAAATAATTAAAAGGGTCCTGTGATAAAGGTTCTCTCTCTCTCCTCCGCCGACGCCTCTTTACTAGTCTGACTCTCAGTCGTCTTTTTTCTTCTAACCTCCTTTCTCTCTCTCACACAAACACACACTAAAAGGTGAAATTTGTGCTCTCTGAACACTTAGCTGAATCTCACACACTGCAATTTTTTTGAAGATTCAGAAACGACGAAACGTATAAAGACGATTTGTTATAGCCTCTGAAGTTCGATCGCAGAAGAAGAGCTAAGATTTCTCCTTAAACAATTAATGGATTTTGCTCTCCATCATCACAATGCATCGGTTTTCCAAAATTTTCTCCCATAGTTCGGGCCGCCAGAAGAGCGGCTCCGACAAGAGCTCGAGCTTCAGCTCCAGCCGAGCCGCAAAGCCGAAGAGGCTCGAGCGCTGCCACGCTGTTAAGAATATCAACTATGAGTTCGATCCATCGGCTACAGCTTCGCCATCTCGGTACTCATCGGAAGAATCATTGCGCCCGCGCTCCTTGGATTTGTACGGCGGAAAGACGAGCTTTCGTATTGATGGAACCGAAGGCGAATTCGAAATTATTTGCGAAACCTTTGGGTTTTCGGGAATTGAGGATTTCGCGATATCACATGAAGAATTTGAAGCGATGAAGGTGAAATCATCATCTGCTCCTGTAGTGTTTAGTAATGAATTCGAGCCTATAACTTGTCAGAAAACTGATATTGATTGTGATGATGCTGTTGAATGTTCTGATGGTAATGGTGGTGTTGAGGTTCTTGGTGTGATTAATCGGGAAATGGAGGGTTGTGAGATTAGTGATGTAGATTGTACGAGATTTGGGGAAAGTCGCGATTTAGATTCTGTTGATAGACGTAGGGCTAGTCCTTTAGGTACTGAGTTATCAAAGAGATTGGGGAATGGTGTAAGGATAAATAATGTGATTCCAAATGATAATAAAGTAAGTAGTAGATCGAGTGTTCTCCGTGGAAATGGTATTAAGGGCGTGCAGCCAACTGTTCTACTGGTTGATAAAGAGTGCTCCCCTTGGGATACATCAAGAGCTTTTGTGATGGACATGGACAGTGATACACGTGTTTCAGGATTCCGGGCTGGATTTTGTTCTGACGAAAATGAGGAAAGGGCTGGGGAAGTTGATCAGAATAGGAGTGAGAAGGAGAGGGATATGGAGATAAGGTCAGAGACATCTTCTTTTACATCAATTGATGATGATGATGATTCTTCAAGTACTGTAACAGAACCGATGTCCAGTAATTCATCTAATGAGAGATATAGATATGTTATTGAGGATTGGCAGAAGGGCGAACTTTTGGGTCGTGGATCATTTGGATCTGTATACGAAGGAATTGCCGAGTAAGTGCTATTTTTTATTTGTTATCTACTGATTATCAATGTTTCCTTGCATGATTATTTTGAGCATGAAACCAAATATAGCCTTTTAGCTTCTGTTATTTAATATCCATTTTTCTGTATTCCTGTTGTATGTAATTTAAGCAGTACAAGTAGTACTTGTTGAATGGTAGAGTTTGGGTATTTATTGATTATGGAATTAGCAGACAAGCTTAGTTTAGGGAGAATCTTGAAATTAAGCAGTGTACTGTTAGATGGTAGACTTTCTTGTATTCCTATTGCATGTAATTTAAGCAGTGTAAGCAGTACTGTTGGATGGTAGAGTTTGTGTATCTATTGATTATGGAATTAGCAAACGAGCTTAGTTGCAGGAGAATCTTGACATTACCCTGAAATGACTTTAAAAGAAGAAGTCCCCCTAAAATTATTACAGCATTAGTTTTTATCATTGCCCTTGTTGAGCAAAGCTGTGTCAATGGCAGAAAATGAGTTGTAAGGCTTATTTTCTTAGCTTAAATGACATTTCAATTGTTCTGCATTGTGAAAGTGAATCTTTCAACAATTTCTATCAGTTCT
This sequence comes from Galeopsis tetrahit, assembly GCA_963675135.1. Lineage (NCBI taxonomy): Eukaryota > Viridiplantae > Streptophyta > Magnoliopsida > Lamiales > Lamiaceae > Galeopsis > Galeopsis tetrahit. The sequence continues at coordinate 13,112,581 of OY776133.1, forward strand.
ATGGAAGACCGAAAGATTGCTGATGAGTGCAAGTTTTCCACTATGTGCTTTGGATCCTGTAGTTTGGTCTGAAGACCATTCCAGAGTTTAGAGAATTCAGAAGAGGGATTTTTTTGCAGTAATATACTCCCTCCGTCCCAGGGAAAGCTACCCAACTTTCCTTTTTGGTCCGTCCCAGAGAAAGCTACCCATCCCTTTTTTGGTAACTATTCCCCCTCACATTTCATTATATTTTTCTCTCTCTCAATCACATCACCTCTAATACATCTACTTATTATATTGATATTTCTTAATCTCCGTGCCCAGAGCTCATGGGGAGCTTTCCCTGGGACGGAGGGAGTAGAACTTAGAGGGGATGCAATGGCCCTGTATTTAAGGCTGTTGCTTTTTAGTTGTGAAGAGGAGATCCACACTGGGGCTCTTCCTGGATCTTAATTATTTATTATTATTATTTTTTCCTTGTCCTTTCATAAATTCACACACTTTTCACTGCTCACGTGGCTGAATAATTAATATTGTTGTGACGGATCTTCTTGATGAAAATTCATCGCTTGCATGAGTAAATTTTAAAAGGGATCACCTTTACTTTCAGAAATTGCGCAAGCTGTGAGCCTGTTTGTAGAAAACAAATTGAACCTTGATTTAGAAGATGACAAACTCAAAATAGGGTGTTCCCTTACATTTTTTACTTTATTGTTTCGTATGAAGCAGTGGTGGATTCTTTTTTGCTGCGAAAGAAGTATCTTTGCTTGATCAAGGGAATGAGGGAAAGCAATGTATTATCCAGCTTGAACAGGTCTAGCATCCCTATCAGCTTGTTTGCTAACGACTTATCATAATGTTTGCAGATTTACTGGCTTTGTTAATTAACTAATTTGATTTTTTTTTTTTTTTGGTTCTTTTCTAACTCCTTTGGTCTTTAATTTTCTCTTGGTCTGTTCAGGAAATTGCTCTTCTGAGTCAATTTGAACATGAGAACATTGTGCGATATTATGGAACAAAGAAGGTACCACCTATTGAAATATTTTACCCTAGTTTTTTATTAGTTTCTTCTTTTTCTCTCATTGCAATGATTCCTTGTTAAATTCTCCATCTTGTCATATTTCGCATGTACATCTTATATTTTCTTCTCTTGCTCTCAGTGAAACGTGTGCTGATTTTTATTTGTAGGATGAATCACATCTCTATATTTTTCTTGAGCTGGTTACCAAAGGCTCCCTTTTGAGCCTTTACCGGAGGTATGAACTCCGAGGTCCAATAGCAGCTGCTTATACAAGGCAGATTCTCCATGGTTTGAAATATCTACACGACAGAAATGTGATTCATAGGTGAGTTAACTGGACTCTCTGATGTTTTGTGCTTTTCTGGGTTTCTTCGATTATGATTATTTTCACTGAAAGACTACAAAAACAAATTTATCTTTTGTTAAATTGTACTCTCATACTTTTCATCTGCTATACTTTTTAATCAACTTTTTTTTTTCCCAGCTTGAGATGGTAACAATTATGGTTTAGCTCATTTTTGCTGCTTGTACTCTTTTACTTTCTTTGTGCTTTTTTTTTGGTGATTACCTACGCATGCCCTATTGCTACATTCTTGTATAATGTGTGCACTATTCTTTATGTCAATATATTTGTGAAGAACCTTTTTCTTGCTCAATCTAATTCATCATGCAGTTAGGGTGAGGTGATTCTTCAATTAAAATAGGTCCCGAGTTCAAGTTGATATATCTACATTATTTGTTTGATTTGTGGAATTGCAATTTTTTGCTTTAGCCAACTGATGCTTTCTTTGAATCGCCATATTTCTTTGATATTGTCTGGAAAAGGTTCATTATGCACATTCAGTTTTTGGGGAATAAGGAATCTTATTGGACATTATACATAATTCATTGTTTAGGCAGAATATTAGGCAAACTCCATTCTTAGGGTCCAAATCTATTATGCGTAACTTCACATTCATAAGTGTAATACGTACTTGTATTTTAGTCATGAAATTTGGGGAAATGGAGGCAATTGTGAATAACACTATGCATTTGTACAAAGGGTAGGACCTGTATAATTTGGTAGAAGTAGGATAATCATTTCATCCGTACAACCTGGCTGCTTATCTTTAAGGTGCACTTGCTACTACTTTATCCCTATCCAATTTATTTGGGAAGATAGAAAATAGAAAAGAGATGATCATCCATGTAAGCGGAAAACCTAATATAGAAAAAAAAAAGTAAAAACAGAATAGAAAAGAGATGATCATCCATGTAAGTGGAAAGCCTAATAAAGAAATAAAAAAGTCTAAAACAAGATTAACTGAAGCAATTTTAGGTTTAGTGATGTGATATTTGATGGGATCTTTCCCTAAACAGCCTAGTTTTAAATTCACTCAAGTGATTTGCATCTCCATGTGGTAATCTTTTCCTTATTCCTATTAACTGACTGGTAACTTGTAAGTGTTAATTTTCCATATCTTTCTGTCTCTTGTCAATTGCAGAGACATAAAATGTGCAAATATATTGGTGCACACGAATGGTTTGGTGAAGCTTGCAGATTTTGGTCTTGCAAAGGTTCAACCTCTTATTTTCTCCAATAGCATTTTTTTTTTATTAAAATACGTTTTATGGCATGCAAATGGTTTTCTATAAATTGTAAAATAGAGAATTAAGATTTGTGGTTTTTTCATTATGCAGGCTGCTAAGTTGAATGATGTGAAATCTTGCAAGGGGACTGCATTCTGGATGGCTCCTGAGGTATTTCCTGACCCGTTCTTGTCTCCTACTATATGATGAGGCTCTTTATCCGATCTCTTGATTACGTGATCAAGATAGTGGAGACCTTTGATGACGTGCACATGTTTCTTCATTGACAGTAAATTAAATGGCAACGATTTAGATCACTAGAAAGACCAATTAAATTATTTTCAACTAAAACTGAACAAAAAGAGTGGAAGAATCTGGATTTTTCAAGCACAATTTCCAGCATTTCTTTTCTGCTCTTGTTTAGGTTTCAATTTGCTTGATTCTCTTGTGAAATCTAGTCCAAGAATCCTTGAACATCCATCCAAAATCCCATATTGTAGAATGTTTAACTTCTTTTTTTTTCTTCAAATTCTCGTGTGAACGTTTGATCATTCTCACAATCACATGTTTTGCATAATAAAATATGTAATTTGATTTTGTGGATATAACGATTTTTTTTCCTTTTATGAGTTGAGGCCAATGGAGAGCGGAATTTGATTGAATTTGAATGCTGATATTTACTTAAGTTGTGTTGGATCGAGAGATTTGAGGATGGATTTGAAATCCATCACTTTCATTCTGAAGGGTGGACAATAAAGTCCACTCTAATTTGGGTGGGTTTGGAATCCATTGATTTTTAAACCTTTGCATTTCAAATCAGTTAATCGAAACAACTTAAGGCTCCGTTTGGATGAGTGGATTTGATTTGAGAAGGTATTTCAAATGAAAGGTTTTAAAAATTGATGGATTTCAAATGACATGGTTTTAGTGAGGATTTGAAATCCTCCCAATTTTAACTAAAAATTGTGTGGACAAAAACTAAGGATTTGAAATCCATTCATAATCCAAACAAGTGGAGTGGATTTGGATGGTGGATTTAAAATCCATAGATCAAATCCCTCCATCCAAACGGAGCCTAAGATCATTTTATTCGGCCATAGGTTGTCAGGAGCAAGGGTTATGGAGCAGCAGCAGATATATGGAGTCTTGGATGCACCGTCTTGGAGATGTTAACCAGACGTTTCCCATACTGCGACTTGGAATATGTGAGTAAAAGCATCTTTCTATTTTACTCCCTCCAATTTACTGTCGTTTTAGAAAAAGAATTGTTCCAAAATATTTGATGCATCTCATTTATTTAGATACATCATACAAGAATCTATTTAAATCACCAGAAGGCTATATTGGTCATTTTATACAAATAATTATGGGTATTAAATGACTTTCTTAATCTATGTAAAAACCAAAAAACGACAATTACATTGGAACAGAGGAGTAACATTTTGAAATACTTAAACTATTTATTAATCTAGGATATTTTGATGATATATGTCGAGTCTATCATCTGTCGTCAAATTCTAAACAATCGAGTTCTCATGGTTGCTTACCATATGCATGCATTTTATTGTATGACCGCAACTGGACATTTTTGTTTGTTGAGCTTGACAGTTCGTTCATTCTCTCTGACATGACAGATGACAGCATTATACAGGATCGGGCAGGGGGAGAGACCAGAAATACCCGATACTCTTTCAAGTGATGCACGCAATTTCATTCTTCAGTGCCTGCAGATTGATCCAAGTTTGAGGCCGACAGCTGCTCAGCTGTTGGACCACCCCTTTGTGAAGCGGCCACTTGCATCATCTGATTCTCCATCTCCCACGAGTTTTTTCTGGCAGATTTAAACAACGTTGCTGAGCGTAGTAAGCGATTACTATCTTCTTCCGGTTCTCTCTCTCATTCTCTTGATTCTCGTATACTCTCCCTCACAGTTCTTTTCCTTCTCTTTGTAGGTCTCCAATCTTCGTATAAACACTGTGTTTATACTGAAGGATCCTGCGGATTTCGTATAATTTGTGAATACAAGTTTTTAAAAATTCAATTATTTTCAGATTTTTCCATTTTTTTGGAAATGTTTCTTCATGGTTTGCTTGGGGTTTTCTTTCCCAAGCAGCAGGTGGTTTTAATATCACCCCATTGTTGTTTGTTTAGTAGTGGTAGTATATATGATCATGTAATTAACTCATGTGTGGCCTGGGTGTATATATGTATGTATTTTACTTCCACTATTTCTGTTTCGTTATAGAATTATTGAATGTTATCCACTCTTTGTTCTGGTAAGACTATTCAGTCTAACTCGATTTATTTGCCTTTAAAATTTTGACATTTCTTTGTTCTAAACAACATAAAACTTGTGTGCGAAACCAGTGCTTGGATTTTAGATCTAACCTGTGTTCTGTATTACTTTTTTTTTTTGTTGTTGTCTTTTCTACTTTTTCATGCTTGTTTCTATTGATTACGATAAAGTAGAATTGTATGTAATTAATGCACAAATTACAATCTCTCGGAAGTGTAGATAAAGTATTCATTGGTACACGAAGAAGGTGTGCTTTGATTATTCTCTTTAAAATTTCCAAAGATATTCCAGGAAAATTCACATTAAATACTCCGTATAATATATTTATTGATTCATTAACTTAACAGTACTCGTGTGTATTTTTCTCTTTAATTAAACGCAGCATTTTTTTAAAAGAATTAATCAGAGTGTTTATGTTACCCAACTCACAAAAAATGGCTCACAAAAAATGGAAAATTAAAATTTTTAAATCACAACGAATCAAGTCAAACGATTACTAGTAGAGTCGTTAAAAGAAACGAACAACTTGAGAATTTGGTTCCTTAAGACTTTAACACAATTCATTTATATTAATAAATGAGTTTGAACTCGTTAGATATTCAATTTACAAATGAGTCGGCTCATTTGATTCAACATCAAAAGTTTTTCTTGCAACTCCTTTAAACTTATTAGACTATTTTTTTTTTTTTTGAAGTCTTGGGTATTCGATTCTAAGACCGACTAATCCCGGGAGACCAATCTCACCGCCCACTTGCGGGGGTCCCGTTTAAAGCCAGAGCTTTGCGCTATGTATGGACATTGTTAGACTAGTTTGATAATCGAATTGAACTCACTTTATCGTTTGTTAATGCATTTAAGTCAAATCGATTCGACTCTGCTGAAATAACAGTAATTCATGAGACACCAATAAATGATACCTCTAGTATCTTCTAAAAAAAAAAAAGTAATATATTTGCTATAATAATTTTAAAATCTATTCTCAAAATTTAAAAAAGGGCATACATATATAAAAAGAGAACTATGTAAAAAAGAAAAGAAAAATGAAATTTAGAGCTAAAGTTTCCCTAAATCAAAATAAAAAAATTAAATAAAAAAGTGATAAAATTGTCATCTTTTAGAACACGAACTCCTCCATATTTATATAATCCTATTCCTCCTATTCATATGTTCCAATCTAAAAATAAAAGCTAACCTGGGCCGAGGCGTAAGAGAGAAGTTTCTCGCTTCTCTCACATCCCCAAAAATCCCATTTTAATCGCTACTATATTTTTATTTCTCTCATATAAACCGCCCTTTCATTTTTTCAGACTACATAGATTCTTCGTTTCTCCGATTTCAGGTAAATCCGGACCTCTCTATTTTTATTTGCGATTTTATCTAGTGGTGTATGTTCGAAATGAATGATTTCTTTAGCTATTTGGAGAACAGAGACGAAATGAGGTGCCCTTTCTTTCAAATTTGTTGTTTTTGCTGGTTGTTGTTTGACGCCTTCTTATTGTTTTCACTAGATGTTGCTATAGGTTGATCTTTATTGGATCTGTAATTTTGCTTAGAAATCACATTTTTGCCGTTAGGGTTTTTTTATTTTATGGTATAGTTTGCATCTGCTTATGTAGGAATACACATTTAAGAAACAAAATAATGGAGGGAAGTTTGAGATAGAATTTAGCTGAAATGAGTGAAAATGGTTATTAATATTCCTTTAACGCTAAATATGTGAAACAATAAGAAATGCTTAGAGCATAATGTGGAGAATTTAAATTGTGTTTTGCTTCTTATTAAGTTGCTGTTCTAAGTTTTAATTGATTTTTAATTCTTGGAAATTTAAAGAACTTTATCCTTTGTAATTTACATAGGTTTGGAGATCTTGTATGGACTTGGGTATTGTTTGTTGTGCAGATTCATCTGGTAATATGTGACATTTTGCCGTAGATAATATTTGGGAATTAATCGTTTGATTCAATGTAGGGATGAACTATGAATTTTATAGTGAAACTGCAATCTGTCTCAGATCTTTAGTGCTATAACACAGAAAAGTGTTGATAATTTGCTAGTAATTTAGAGACATTCTTCTCGTTTTTCTCTGTTGGCCATCTTTGCTCTTAGTGATTATCAAAACCCCCTAATTGGACAGTTTGATCTGTCTATAGAGAAACGTAAGTGAGACTAGCCCTGATGCTAAGAAGAAGGGGAATAAAAGAATAGCAAGGGGAAATTACAGTTTGTTTTCCTTTATTTGAAAAGGAAAAGAATGTTAAATAGAAGGGGGTTCCTTTAGAGAACTTAGACTTTACCTGAAATTTAATGTTCTACTCGAGATGTAGTAATATAGTTGACCGGGTGAAAGTGACGAGCACTGATAAAACGCTGGAAGTTGTACAAAAATGAAAACCTTATATTACAAAAGAGTTAATAGGGGGAGAAAAAAGAAGAAAAAATATACTCTTTATTTTTTGAATTGGGTAAGGTAAGCAGAAGAATTTGTATTCTTCATAATTCATATTCTATGGGAGTGGAATGAATACCATTCCCCCTTTAAGGAAATGTAGATCGAGAAATTTATTTTTGAAATGAAATAACTCCATTTTTTTTCCTGGCCAGTTTAGATTATTCCAACGTGTTATGTTTTATTACTTAGTTTATTTGTTTTCTAACAATGAAGTTGCCTCGTGAAAGTTGAGATTCACATTTAGAAAATCTTTACCCAACATTCTTATTCAAGATGCATAATGTGTAAAACATAATTAATCTGATTATGTTCCTCCATTTGTCATTTTCTTGGATTGTGGTAATTTATTTTTGTACTTTTTTTGTGTGGTGGGGCTCGGTTAGAAGTTGGATTGTTTAAATGGCAAAATCCAAGATGCTGCAATTGAAAAGTGACTCCCGTTTCAATGGAGCTAGCCTCCACAAGTTATCATCTCGTCATAAGACGGGCCACCACGAGAAACAAATGATAGCATCGGAAAAAAAAGACTGGGAAGATGCTGTTTGCTCGGTTTGCTTAGAGGTCCCTCACAATCCCGTTCTCTTGCTTTGTTCTTCGTATGGAAAAGGCTGTCTTCCTTACATGTGTGCTACAAGCCATCGGTACTCTAACTGTCTCGAACAATACAAAAAGACATACGCCAAGGGTACCTCAAAACGGGCCCCACAATCACTCGAAGGCCGGATCGATCCTGTGTTCGTCTCAGAAGAATCGGGGGGTTCCCGTGATTGCAAGAATGAAATAACGGAGCTTCTATGCCCACTTTGCCGTGGGCAGGTGAAAGGTTGGACGGTAGTTGAGCCCGCGCGGAAGTACCTTAACGCCAAGAAACGAACGTGCACACAAGATAATTGCTCCTTCGTTGGAAACTACAAAGAGATCAAGAAACACGTGAAATTGGACCACCCTCTGGCGTGTCCTCGCGAGGTGGATCCATTACATGTGGAGAAATGGAAAAAGCTCGAGAATGAGCGAGATCTCAATGACGTGTTTAGCACAATTAGGTCAACTATGCCCGGGGCGATTGTTCTTGGCGACTATGTAATAGAAACGAACTATCGTGGTGCTGTGGGAGATTATGATGATGGTGATGGTGGACGGTTGTTGAACGGCGCAATCTTTGGGTTTCCGACTTATGGTGGTGGGAGATGGGACGGGCCTAGATTTGCTCGTCAGACAATTGATGGGGGTTATGATTCTCTAGACGAAGAATACTTTCGTGGGCTCCGATCTAGGGCTGCTCTTGCATCTAGGAGCGCGGGACGTAATGTTCCGCGAATTGCACGTCCTCATGCGCGATTCTTATTCGCGAGGCAGGCGAGACGGTCGAGAGAACGACGGTGATGTGGCGGTGAGATTTGGTCACTTGAGTAGATTTGATTCCATAATAAAAAATGATATTAAGCTGGATTTTGAATATAGTAATTCCTCTTCAACTTTTGAAGCTTTCTGTGGTGCTCTCTTGTGTTTTTAGGTGCCTTGGGGGCATAATTGGTAATCTAGGTAGGTAGTGGTTGAAAGCATTTTCTTCCCCTTTTGCCCTTTTTAGTTTACATCTCCTTTTTTTGTTAAAAGGGATTTTAGTTTACATCTTTTGAAGCGATATATAATCGCTATTTGAATTCTCTATCCATATATCTCGTGTTTCATTTTCTTTAAATACACCTCGACTTTGTATATAATGATAATATTATCAATACTGTATATTGTGACAAGAGTGATCATTTTGTCGACTTCTTCTTTCTATTAAATTAAAACACCTATTTCAATTCAACAGAAATTGCGGCATTAAACAACTCCATTTTTATGTTCATGTTTGGGTGATGAATAGCTAAGGTAATTCCATTTTGCATTATTTTCCAAGCAATTATAACAAAATATTGGGGTTATTTATTAAAAATACAGAGAAATTCAATTGAATAAATCGATCATATAGGTATTGAAATTAAATCTTCTTGATCCAAACGCAACGCAGAGATAATGAATCAGGCACCTTTGACAAATGAACCAATCTTGCATTTCCAAAATATCTTCTTCAACAAACATCTCATTTTCTTCTGCAATTTGACAAATTCCATGAGTAAAAAAATCAATAATTATGAACATGATCTTTAAATACTGCTAATAAACTCACACAAAAATGAGAATATCTTCTTCTTCTTCTTCCCTTTCTGCCCTCGTTCATCCTTTGTTGTTTGCCACTATAATCCTCTGTAGCAATGGATTCATAATAGCCTTTCCCATCAGACCTCATCATTATCAACCGTCTCATCTTCTCCATTGCAACTCTCCACCTCCATTTCTGCTCAATTTTCCTTAATTAATTAAAATTTCTTCGATTTCATAGACTGAGGGCCTCCCCAAATTTCATTATTATTTTTTTATTACTATTTGTATTAAAGTTTTAAATTATTGCTACTGTATTTAATAAAACAATAAAATTAATTCTAATTTTTAATAATTATTTAAGTGTGTTTTTAGATGTTAGCAATGCAATTGTTATACTATGATGAACTAAAGCATACAAATTAAGATGCATATATATATATAAACAATATTATTATCAATGCTTCCTGAACTTAATTTATGTTTGGGCTCCGATCAACGAAAACACATCAACACCTGCGTGCAAATTAATTAAGGGTGAAGGACCTGATTGAAAATAAATAAAAAGGTTGTTTTTTTTCTGGGGGGAGAGAGATATTTTACATTGAGTTTTGGCTTTGAATTTGCATGCCTTAGCTTCTGAGCGTAGGCAAGGAGCTGAGCCCTCCGATCATAGCCTCCTCGTGTTTTCAAAACACGATTCTTGAGAGAAAACTGCAGCTTATTCATTATTGGATCTTTTTTCCGAAAATCTGATCGGAGATTCTTTGATTCCACGTAGACGGTGATGATGACTCCGTTGCTGTTTCTCATTCTCTTTCAAATGTAGTAATCCCCCTTCTCTATTTTTTCATCAAATTTTGAGGTAGCTAGGGTTTCTTTAGTTGTAAATGATGCTATAATTTAGCCTATTAGTAAGTAAAATCACTTGTATATTACTATATATTATGAATTGTTGACATGCGTAAATAGTTGAGTTGAATACATTGTTGTTTAATTTTTATTTTTTTTTAAATTGTCTCTTCATAATAACGTTATTTGGGTCACGTCGACTCGAAGATTTATAAAAATATATAGGTGCTGATTAGATTTGTTTGAATTTTTATTTGGTGCTTAAAATTTGTTTAGTTATTAACTCATCAATCAAATTTTATACAACTTAAATAAATAACACTGAAACATTTTTTAAAAATTACTGTAATCACCACCGTTGAAATCCATATATATTTTGTATGATTTTCTTGAGTAATAATAAGATAGAAAAAGAAAGTGGGATATTGAGAAAATGATAGAGAAGAAGAGCAAAGAGAGATGAAAGGCATAAATATTTTTTGTTTGTAACCTATCTCATTCTTTTACCTATTTAATTATAGAAATAATCATAAAATGCTAATAGACTTAAATACACAATACAAAAATCCAATTGAAATTAAATAATTAAAATGAACTATTTCCTTAATATTGAAGTATATAATAGTTGGAGTCCAAATGTAATCTTCAATTATTTGAGGATGCACTCCTTTCCTTTCTTACTCTCCTTTATGCTATAACTCATGCTCCTCTTACCTTTATTTGAGGGGCCCGAGGGGATTTTTTTTTATTACTATATATATAGTTGATTTATACTACGTATTTATTTATAAAATTTTATCATCTTACCTTTTTTTATTTATTTATAAAAAATTGCTCCTCTTAATTTTTTTTAATAACATTATATTATAATCAGTTTAAAAAAAATCATCCAAAATTCTGGATCTGCTCCTAGCAAAATTCAGTTTGTATGTCACTATTTCTTCGGTTGTCTGCATATTAATTGTCAGTCCATGATCCTATAAAAGGTGCGAAAAAATTGCATATCTTCCTAAATATGCGATATTATTCTAATTAAAAAAAAAAAAGGCTAGATGATACTGTATTACTTTAACACTAATTTTTAATATTTTTCCATTGGGCCCACACTGATACTATATTCTTGTATTCACATGATTTCATCTATGAAATGTGGTGTAAATTAATTAATCATATTATATAGTAAATAATTTTTTTATTTAATATAAATCTTTTCACAGACACTTTTATGCAATATTACATAGATGAAAGTATGTGCATGCTTAAAATAGACCGGCTTATTTCTTCCTCCCTATCAACATAGATTTAAAAGCGTGTTATTTTGTTTGTATGAGTACCAGTAAACTTTTCAATGAGTATGCGTAAAAATGTATATATTACATGTTTAATAGTAAGTTATCTCATGAAATAGGTATTTAAATAGTAACTTGAGGAAGAGTTATCTATTTCCCCAATCTCTGGTTTTTCATCAAGTAGTGGGTTGTGTAGACTTTAATTAAAAATTTATCTGCCTTAGTCACCTTTTCTGAACTCCGATAAAGGCAGACGTGGGTGAACTCTTCGATAAAAGTGGAAGTGGGCGAACCCTTTGTCCAGACTCCGTTATCGACATCATGGGAATCGTGGGATCAAACTACCCATGTGAATCTCGTATTTCAAATCTTAGAACCTTTAGGTGCTCGAGCCCCTATAGATTTAAACTCTGCCAACCTAGCTTCAGGCCCAACAACCCACCTAAAAAGGTGATAGACTTGAGACTTCTTCATATTAGGGCTGATTCTCACCCTTATACAATCTATTTACTTCAATTCTTGTGGGATTGACCTCAAACTTAGACCAATTCATTATCATAAAAGTCTTTGTTTATCAACAATTAGCCACATAATAATGAAGACAAATAGTCAAATAATCATATCATATACTCCCTCCGTTCCAGGCTTCCAGCTTAACTTTCATACCTATTTTTCGGTCCTTTAGAAACTATATTCATACACTATCTAAAATATTATATTTAATGTTACTCCTTCCGTCCATGAAATGTAGTCCCATTTGCCTCATTTTCTTTGTCCATCAAATGTAGTCCCATACACTTTATGGAAACCATCACCCCTCAAACACCATTTAATTACTCAATTTGTCATCAACTTTATTCACAAACAATCACTTTATTCACAATGGACCCCACAATACCCTATAAGGCTATAATACCCTTACTTTATCTACTTTATCTACATTTTTCTTAAAACTTGTGTCCATCCACCATGAGACTACTTTTGGTGGATGGAGGGAGTATTATTTTTATGGTACATATATACACACAAGTCAATTCACTTATTTATTTTTTTATAAAATTATATTTATTATAATATTTTTTTAAAAGAGATGAACAGTAAGTATGAAAGTTAAGTTGGGACGGAGGAGTATTCAATAAAACTCCAAGGATATTATCTATCTCTAGACACGGGCGGTTTGTAACCGGAAAACCGTCGAACCGTGAAAACCGGCGGTTTCGGTTCCAAAACCGAACCGCAACCGTATTTTCACGGTTCGGTTTCGGTTCCAGATTTTGAAAACCGGCGGTTTCGGTTAAACCGGCGGTTTGCCGGTTAAACAGGCGGTTTTCCGGTTAACCGTCCAAACCGCCGGTTTTCGGTTTATTTTTTTTTTAATTTTTTTTAATTTTAATTTATAGTTAGATTATGTTGTCTTTTTACTTATCATTTTTCGTTTTAAATTGTTGTAAGTTGTAACTTGTAATTATATATGAACTACTAATGACTAAGTCACTAAACATAAGCATTAGAAATTTAGAATTTAGAAATAGAAGTAAACATAAGCATTTAAATAAACTAAAATTACTAAACATTTTAATAAAAACATAAACACATAAACTAAAAATTAAAATTACTAAACATTTGAATAAAAACATAAACTCATAAACTAAAAATTAAAATTACTAAACATTTGAATAAAAACATAAACTCATAAACTAAAAATTAAAATTACTAGCCAACTCCAAGTCTCCAAGTAGCCATTAATATTTAATAATTTAAACATTTGTCCGGATGCTTGGTTTGCATGTGCTTCGCGTATGTTCCGTATCCTCCACCGCGCTTAAATTTATATTGCTTACCACAATAGTTGCAACAAAGTTGATATGATCCATCAATTGGATTTTGACCGATTACATGAAAGTGATTTTGAAGGCCTCTCTGAAAACGAAAATTGGGAGGGAAAGGAAAATCGAATTGTTGTTGAACAACTTGAACTTGAACTTGAACCGTCGGTGGCGGAGGCGATTGAATGGGTTGATCGACTTCCTCTTGGTTTGTAGGATTGACATTCAAATTTGTTACAATTGAATGATTTGATGATCCTTCATTTGCCATTTGAATTGAAATTTGAAGTTGGGAAATGAGAAAATGAAAATAGGACTATAAAGTCTATAAGAGATTGAGTTTGGTGTGAAAAATGAGTTGAAAAAGGGGTATTTATAGGACAAAATACGAATTTAAAAAAAAAAAAAAAAATTCCGGTTAAACCGGCGGTTAACCGGAAACCGGCGGTTAACCGGCGGTTTTAAATTCAAAATTATGGCCGTTGGAAATTCAACGGTCCAGATCTGTTGACCGTTTGAAATCCAACGGCCGAGATAAATCGCGTTTAAAATTTAAAAAATAAAATAAAATTGTGCAACGGTCAAAACCGGCGGTTTAACCGTCGGTTCGGTTAACCGCCGGTTTGACCGGTTTGCTTTAATTCAAAAATATGGCCGTTAGAAATCCAACGGTCCAGATCTGTTGACCGTTGGATCTCGACGGCCCAGATTGAGACGCGTGGCGGTTAACCGGCGGTTTGCCGGAATTTTTTTTTTTTTATTTTTTATTAAATTCGAATTTGGCTCTATAAATACCCCCTTTTCCAACTCATTTTTCACACCAAACTCAATCTATTATTCTCATAATCTCATTTCTCAACATTCATTCTCAAATTTCTCAATTCTTTCTCAATCTCTTACTCTTATTCTTATAAATTATAATCTTATTTACTAAATTCATTTCTCAATCTCTTACTCTTATTCTTACTAATTAAGTAATTATACTAATATGTCTTCTTCAAGAGGAAAGGCTATTGGAACTTCTTCATCTTCTCGAAGAAGACGCATTCCATTATTCAACGAAGAGGATGATGACCAAAATATGCGTAGAATTCTTGGTGACGACATCGTTGATGAGGTACTTGGCTCGGATGATGATGATGAAGAAGGTGGCCGCCCAACTCAAGAAAGTGCAACCGAAATTCCAACTTCAACGGAGGAAGGAGTTGGAGTTCCTTCACAACAAAACCCCATTTTGAGGTCCGAAATTTTTGCACGTCACTTTCGAAAAGTGCCAACCGCCGAAAAAGATAAGTTTATTGTTTTTTGTAATTATTGTACAAAACAATATAAGTTTAAAAAGGGAGGAGGATATGGAACATTTAGACTCCATTTGAGTTCCACACATCCGGATAGAGTGGGAATTGAAACGAGTCAAACACAACTACGAGGATTTACCGGGTCCTCCGGAGGTGGAGTTCAAGGTGAGGTAAGTAATTCGACTTCTATTTTTAAATATGATCAAGCATATTTTAGAAAAATGTTAGCTAAAATGATAAGTGTTCAACATCTTCCTTATAGTTTTGTGGAAAATTTTGCTTTCAATGATTTGGTTCAACTTTCCCTTCAACCATGCATGAAAAAAGTTTCTCGTTCTACGATTACTCGTGATATTGCTAATGTTGTTGGTGAATATAAATATGCTTTGATCAACACATTTAGATCACTAACAAGTAAAGTTTCTATTTGCGCCGATATTTGGAGTGATAATTTTCAAAAACATTCTTATATAGGAATTACTTGTCATTGGATTGATGATTCTTGGACTTTAAACAAAAGATTAATTGCTTATAAGGATTTTGATGATATTCATAATGCCGCTAATATTAAAACAAAAATTGTTGATATTTTAAATGATTACGGTTTGAATTATAAAATTTTTTCTATTGGTTTTGATAACGCTAGTGCTAATAACGCTAGTATCGAAGAACTTTAAATTGAGTGTCAACCGTATGTTGGTGGAAATTTTTTTCATATTAGATGCATGTGTCATATTTTAAATCTATGTGTTCAAGATGGTTTAAATGCTTTGAAAGTATATGTCGCTCCTATTAAAGATGCTATTACTTACTTGACGAGGCGTAGTAGTTTGATGAAAAAAATGGAAATTTTTTTGTAGAACTAAGAATGTGCATCCAAAAAAAATTTCTCTTGATGTGTCAACACGGTGGAATTCTACTTATAAATTGTTAAGAGAGTCGGTTGAGTATAAAGAAACTTTATGTGGTTTTTTCGCAAAAGAAAATTGTGGTTTTCGTTTACATCCTCAAAATTGGGATCATTGCATAAAAATTATTGAGATTTTGGAAACTTTTAATGATGCTACTTTTGCTATGTCTAAAGTTTACGAACCTACTTCTCATTTGGCAATAGAATATTGTCTTAAAATTATTGGAGTATTAACACGTTATAAATATGATCCATTATTACATGATGCTATTGAACCTATGTTGCAAAAATGGAAGAAATATTTTAATCAAATTCCTCCTATATTTTTAGTTGCTAAAGTGTTTGATCCTAGATATAAGTTAGATGGTGTACATGACATGTTAGAGTTGTATTATGAAAATTTATATCCTAGTGACGAAATTAGTTCTTCTGATCGACCGGATACCGAAGAAATCGTAAGTGGTGTTAAACAACTTATATTAGCATTAATTAGGGAGCATATGGATGCAAATGGTTCTTCCACTTCCTCTTCTTCTTCACATAGTGCTACTAACGTTCCAAATTTGACCAATAGGGATGCTATAAATAGACTTATTTATCAACGTAATCATAAAAGATCACGATCATCGTATACTCAAGAATATGAAAATTATATCATGAATTCGACAATGGAAAATATGGAAGGAGATTTTGACATACTAAAGTGTTGGTCGACGGTGAAACTTGTATTTCCGACAATGTCAATGCTCGCAAGAGAAATTTTATCGGCTCCCGCCTCAACCGTTGCCGTTGAGCAAGCTTTTAGTGTAGGAGGTTATACCTTGGATGCAACGAGATCAAATATGACCGTTGAAAACGTAGAGAACCAATGCTTGCTTGATGATTGGGTAAGAGCCGAAAAAAGAGCCCAATCGTTAGAAGAGGATAATGAAGAAGACGAGGAATGGACCTCTACAGGCGGAAGTGAAGAATGAAGAATCGAGCCATGATCATTCAACAACAATGTCAACGGGTAAGTTGAGGTAAGAGAACTACGTGGACTTTGATTCCAACATGTTGGATACGTAGGCAACTTAGTTTTAAAATTTTGAACTTAGAATTTCTAAGTTTAATTTTTAAAATTAAGCTCAAGTCCAATTTCCCCCCCCCCTCCCAATTTGTTGTAAATTTATTTTGTAAGTTACTAAGTTTTTAAATTTGTAAGTTGTAATTTTAAGTTGTAATTTGTAAGTTGTGTAATTTCACTAATTTGTAAGTTGTAATTTATACTTTTGTAATTTGTAACTTAAAACTTAAAAGTAATTTATTTATTCTTTCAATTTTTTATAATATTTCATCAATAATAAGTTATATAAACTAATAAACTATAAAGTTAAAACGAACAAAAAACAAGAGTCGAAAACGCGCAAAAAATCCAAAAAACGAGCCAAAAAAAACCCAAGAAAAAAAAAAAAAAGATTATAACCGCCGAACCGGCGGTTTTGTAACCGTAACCGTAACCGGCGGTTTGCCGGTTCGGTTTGCAAAAACGTAAAACCGAAACCGCCGTTTTTTAACCATTACCGGCGGTTTCTGGCGGTTGGGCATGTCTATCTATCTCTTTTTCACGTGTCATCATTTCATAGGGCGACATATTTTGTCCGCATCAACCACTCCCCATACTCTCGTGAAGTGAGTCACACTTATGAGAGTAGGAAGAAATGTGTTAATCAACTTCCATGTTCTCCAACATCTTTTGGATCTCGTGGCCCTACAAAAAATATGTTCAAGTACTTCAAACACCTTTAGGACCCCAAGGTCCTTTTTTTTTATTCGTCCCAATCTAAAGTTTATATTGACTTATTTGACAAAATTCATTATATTCCTTTACTTTTTTTTTCATTTCCATCTTTTTTTATATTTTCTTTTTTCTACCTATCTCTATTTTTTATATTTTCTATCTCTATTTATCTCAACTACACATTACACATTGAATAGTACGGAGTATATTTTTTAATTTTTGTGTTTAAAGGGGACGAGACAACGTACATATGTTTTTTGACCAAAAAATTGTTTAAAATGATCTCATGTATACAATTAATATATGTAATATATTTTTATGATCAATTGATTTATGTCGCTATTCAAATTATGTTTTAAAAGTAAAATGAGTTACTCCAATGTTAACACAAAATTCCATGTTATACGTAAGACCCGTAACATAACACCTCCTACGAGTATATTAAAAAAAAAAGGGAAAATATTAATTTTGGTCACCCAATTTTACCTCTTTTCATATTTGGTCACCCACATTTAGTCACTATCAAAATTGGTCACCCAGTTATTATATTATATCAAAATTGATCACTCTGTTAGTCAATCTGTCATTAACTAACGAAGAAAGAGTTTTGAGCCGTGAAATTTCTCAAAACCTAAGGTTAAAAAAATTTCATGCATCTTCCCGAACTAATGAAACAAACTAGAAGCAAGAATGAAACATGGTTCTGATGCATCTGGTAGAACATATAATAGATCAGAAGGAATTCTGATGCATCTTGTAGAACGTGATTCGTTGGTTTACTTTTTATTTTTATTTTATAGATAATTAGGAAATGAGAAACTCAGGAGATAGAAATTTGCCCAATTGTTTGATTAACATTTCAAGAAATCTGCAATAATGATCTTAATAGAAAAATATTTAGAATGAAAAATAAGTTTATGAAATTTTCTTGAATGAATAATTTTAGAAAATTCTTTATAATTAAACTTCACCACAAATTATGATGAATTGAAATAACTTTATATCTCCAATTATTACATAAATTCAGTATGAAACCAAGAATTGGAAAACAGAGTACAATTGTTAAAAAAAAAAAACAGAAGGTAAACCAACAAAAATAACATTCTTCTGACCTATTATAAATATAATGTAAATATTGGTAATTCTTGCACATGTTTCATTCTTACTTTTGCATTTGTTTCATTATTTCTAGAAGATGCATGATAATTTTTTAACCTTAGGTTTTGAGAAATTTCACGGCTCAAAACTCTTTCTCCGTTAGTCAATGACAGATTGATAAAATTGGGTGACCAAAATTGATATTTTTCCAAAAAAAATCTCATATTTATATATTTTTTGATGCAATTTGCAACTCGTTTCCCAAGAGAGCAGCACAATAAATATATAGATAAAGTTACACACGTATACACACACCTAACGAGTAAAAAAGCAGACGTATAAATACGGAGAGAGACGCTCACGCACCACAGTGTGTGTGCAAAGTTCGTTTTCTATTTTTATTTTATTTTTTTTCCATTAGTTTGTTAGTTTCCCCTTTTGTAACTGCCGTTCAGAATGGTGGATGGGGATCAGCCGGCGGACGACGAGATGCCGGAGGCGGAGCAGCCGCCGCCTTCGGAGCCGCCGATAGATCAGGTACCTGCGACGCTAAGCCACGGCGGACGTTACATTCAGTATAACATCTTCGGCAATGTCTTCGAGGTTACCTCCAAATACAAACCCCCAATCATGCCCATCGGCAAAGGCGCATACGGCATCGTTTGGTAAGCATATTCTCAATTTGTTTTGGCTTCTTCTTCTGTACACGAGGTGGCTGTATTTTTTTTTTTCCTTTTGTTGGATAGCTCGGCTTTGAATGTGGAGGCGAATGAGCAAGTGGCGATTAAGAAGATAGCAAATGCTTTTGATAACAGAGTTGATGCGAAGAGGACGCTGCGTGAAATCAAGCTCTTGCGTCACATGGATCATGAAAATGTTAGTGAATATAATTTTTCTTTCGTGTTTTGGATGTGCATACATTTGTAATTTTTTTTTATGTACGAATCATTATTTGTTGTGTGATTACTGCGTTTTGCTGAAGGTAGCTTACCGGTACGTTGTATATTTGATTCGGCTTTTAAATTAAGGGGGAAATAATGAAAAATGCCCCCTCTGATCATGATCTGGATGATTCAGCTTGCATTGGATGTATGAGTTTGATTAGTACTAGTAATGGAATTCCTGATTGAGTCGGATGAATTTTCTGTAGAAATAGCTTGCTGGTTTTCTTTTCTAGAATTAGTTTAAAAAATGGAACATAATCTGATTCTTGGTTATCCAATTCTTTGTACTATTCCTAATTCATTGAGTTTAAGTTTTTAATATTCACAGTGGGCCACTAGCAAATCATCATAGTTTCTTAATTAGTGGTAGAACTGAAATTTGAATGCTGATTGAACTGATAGGGTCGGTTTGGGAATGTTTTGGTTTAGAGTAATGTAACTTATTAAATAAAACAGAGAAAGTATTCTTGAAATTAACACTTTACTTCATTTGGAAGTGTAAGCGGAACCTAATATTACTATTTTGGTTGACAAGGAATTTTGCACTTATTCTTATGTTATAGGTTTCCATGCAAGGTAGTATTTTTCAAGTACATGATATAACAAATTAAATCTATAATGACTTTTACTTTTTTAACTAGATACCAAAACTACATTAACATTTGGATTCCCATTTAAAATTGGTAGTTCAATCTGGTAAGGGATTAGTGCTAAATATTCACTTCATTGCTATTTCATGATATGGGGAATTGGTAGAAGAATGATGAGACAATGTTTCTCTACTAGTAATTTGTAGCATACTTCATAGCTTGTGATTGGAATTATTCTCTTTATCTACAGAAGTATTATTCTGTCATCACGGATAAATATTTAATATTTAAATGCTATTCGCATATAGCTATCCTACAGAAACTCAACTTATTCAGGCAGACATGGTTGGAATGCCCAGTCTGGAGGTATCACCAGTAAAGACACACAATTTGTTGTGTATTGACTAATTCAGCATTTCAGCTGAGAAACTTTTCAGAATTCATGCAACCTAGAGCTTCTTAAACGTTTGTAATGCTTTCTCTTAATCAATTTACAAGGTTTATATGTGATTCCTATGAAGAAAAAATTGGATTAAAGTAACTCATAGTTCATATATGCAAACAACCATGGATCACATGCCCAAATTTTTACTGTGTTAAATCTCATTGACCTTTTATGTTTCTAATTTTACTTTTGGGGATTGGGGAGGGAAGAAGAGTGGACTCTGTGGCTTTTTCTAGGTTCACCATATAAATACTGTAATTGAGCCAGATATTTATACTGTCAAGGGAATTTCCGATATAACTTATATGTGCACAGATATCACAAAAACCTGTCCTCACTTGCCCTTTTCATTTCAGTGCTGAAATGAGGATATTCATCTCAAGAAATTGAGTTAAAGAAAAGATCTTTATGCATTTATTGTCCGTCTTGTTTATAATGCCAGTTGTAAATTGGCCTTCTTTGGTACCACAATGCAGTTAATTAGTCTTACGTATTTTATTAATGATGCAAATCTTGTGTGTTGCAGATTATTGGAATCAGAGATGTAATTCCACCTCCGGAAAGGGGAGCATTTAATGATGTGTACATCGTATATGAGCTTATGGATACTGATCTTCATCAAATAATCAGATCCAATCAACCTTTGTCAGAAGAGCACTGCCAGGTTAATATATATAGTATTTAGACAGAAAATAAACATCTGGGTGCCTTTTGTAATTTCCTTTTCGTAAAAAGGTAAAGCCTCATAATAACTTGCATATGAACAGCTCACTTCACTTATATCGGATTTTCTTTAGTGCTCTTTGGTGACTTATTTAAATCTAAGTTGTTATAGGAACATCTATTCGGCTTGTCAGAGTAGATTTTATACTATTTTTGGTCTTCTGCATAGCATTCACACCACGATTTTCTTTGTTGATCTTGCACTACGCCATTGTGTAGGAAGGAATGTCTTTGTTCACAGTGGGAACTCTTTTCTGGTAAAATAACCATTGCCATGTCTTTGTTGCAGTATTTCTTGTATCAGATCCTTCGGGGCTTAAAGTACATACATTCAGCAAATGTTCTCCACAGGGATCTAAAGCCTAGCAATCTTCTACTGAACTCAAATTGTGACCTGAAGATATGCGATTTCGGATTGGCACGAATTTCTTCTGAGGCTGATTTTATGACCGAATATGTCGTTACAAGATGGTATCGGGCCCCAGAACTCTTGTTAAGTTCATCCGATTATACTGCAGCTATAGATGTATGGTCAGTGGGGTGCATTTTCATGGAGCTAATGGACCGGAAACCATTGTTTCCAGGTCGAGATCATGTCCACCAGTTACGCCTCCTCATAGAGGTCCTTCTATTCACTTTCTAATCTCCATAAATAAAGTCAAATTTATTATTAGAGGATTTTATTTAATCCATTTATATTATATTGACTTAATTGCAGTTAAAATCACCACCGTTTCGCAAATTGCAATCTAATCTAACTTTTGAGTTTTGGCAATCAAAACCTCAATTATAAAAAATCAATTTGAACTTCCGGGTAGATTGCTCTTGCCCGTTGGGTAATTATTAGGTTGAACTACGTCACTTGGATAGTAATTAGGGTGAATGATATAACGTTGATATCATCTAATCTAATCTGTCTTTGGTTACTTGTGCAGTCGAAGATGCATTGGCCCACCCGTACCTAACCACACTCCATGACATAACCGACGAGCCTAGCTGTACGGCTCCTTTTAACTTTGAGTTCGAGCAGCATGCACTGACTGAAGACCAGATGAGTGAGATGATTTATCAGGAGTCTCTTGCATTCAATCCTGAGTTTCGGCTTGACTGAAGAGCTATTCGCCTCGTGCTTTTTTCTCATATCGCTGTGCATGTTTTTCGTGTTGTACTTGATCTTCATTATTCTCGTGTATATACTTGTCCATCCGAAACCTGGATGGCTTTCATTTTCAAACCTTTGGTTTAGTCATAAGCTAGATATCGACATTTTTTATGTATTGATTCTTCCAGCTGCATTCTTTCTGGAATCTTATCGTTCAGTAATAAATGATGGTGCCAGTGTTCTAAACAATCCAGTCTAAGTGTTGGGTTTTAGTCTGTTTTTTTAGAGATGATTTTATACATGAGACCGATGCTCCGCTTTGATATTTGAGTCATATTTTCCTTTAAAATATGATTGAGTTGGGTAATATTATTAGAGTAAATGAGATAGATCCGTCTCATACAAATTTTTGTTATGATTTTTTAGGGCCCCAAGCTGCCGCCTAGTTGGCACTTCTAGAACATTATTCGTCTTGTATTGTAAGTTACATTTTCTGATAGATTGAAATTGATTGATCGGATCCTATACCATCTCCACTGAAGTTGGGATTGAAATATCCATGAGCATAAGAATATATGCTGTCACCATTACTGACATTCTTGAAAGTGAAAACCGTGTATTTTCCCTTATATATAAAGTATAAACTAGCTTACAGAGTTATGCACAATATCTATCCCATCTAAATATTTTGTTAATGGCTCAACCGGCTTCAGTTTCTGTTGAAACAGAGACACTGAATCATGTCCTAGGGTTAATCGAAGCCTTTCGTGCTTTCGATTCAGACAATGATGGGTCGATCAACGCTCAAGAGCTCGGTGGGATCATGGGATCCCTCGGGTACAATGTTAGCGAGGAAGATGTCCAGGCGATGATGCAGAGAGGCGACGCCAACAAGGACGGGCAATTGAGCTTGTCGGAGTTTCTAGAAATGAATACCGAAGATTTGGAATTGAACGGAATGAGCGCTCTGAAAACGGCCCTGGAGGAGCTGGAGCTGGAAGAGCATGATGTGTTGAATGGTGAAGAGTTGTATCAGGTTATTGAAAATGTGGGAGTAGAATTGTCTTTGGATGATTGCCAAGAAATTGTGGCTTGCATGGATGGAGATGGAGATGGGGCTATAACTGTTGAAGAGTTTAAGCTTTTGGTGAATTCTCTTGTTTAGCTTTTAATTAATTAATTAGTTTGTTTGTTATATTTGAGTTTATTGCATAAGTGGAGGCTGTAGAGCTTTCCAAGTATCTTCTACTCCAATATTTGAAGAAAAGCTGGCTAGCTAGTATTAGAAGTAGATTGTATGACGTTATGTTATTCTGCTCATCTAATGGAATTACTCTATTAAATAAATGTTATCAATATATATAGTGTGTGTTTTTACTTTTTAGGAATGGGGTGTACTCCTGTGTTGTATTTAATATCTGAATTAATACTATACACTATTTAAACTAATATTATTCTGTATTTATCATAATTTATTAAGAAATTTGTAATTAAATAGAAACAAGTTACATGTATGTAACCGATACACACAAGTTTTTACTTTTAACAAAAATATTTAATTTCACGTTAGTGGAAAAAAGAAAAAATAATACGGAGTAACTTATATAAATAATAAAGATATATGCTATAAAATACAAAACATTATCTTAATATTTCTAAGTCTTAAATTGTTAATTTTCTATTTTATAGGTCCTAAATATACAGGAAAAATATTTTAGACCTTAAATTAACAATTTTACTATTTTTCAGGTACTAAATTGACATTATTATCTAAATAATACAAAAAATAATAATCTAAAATAATATATTTATGATAAAAAAAATCTATGAATTTAAATTTACATGATTATTTTTTAAGTAAAATTAAATTTAATAAATCTTCATTATAAATTTAATTTTGTTGTTTTTCCGAACCCAACCGCTACCCTAGTCTCATCAACATCCTAATCTTTACTTACATACTTCACTTATTTTAATATTGGAAGAAGACGTATTTAAATAAATTTAATATTTCTTACGTACATTATTTAATTATTTTAATATATTAATATTGATTATCGAAATGATATAGTGTTTATAAACACTAGTATATTTTTGTATCCACCCTGGCATTGCCACGTTAATAATTTTTATTTGTTTTTTAATTTGATTTTATAAACTTAATTCAACATAAATTAAATAATAATACTTTTTTTAATTAAAAATATATATATAAGTCATTTTGGATCAATATAAATATATTAAAAAAATTATTAATTTCTCATTTTATACTTAATTAATTAATATTTATACTTCTCATCAATAGAGTAACACATTTATTTAAATATTTAATAATTTTAATGATAATACACCTTCCGTTTCTATTTAGATTGAACATTTACTTTTACACATAATTTAATGTGAAAGATATTTATTAGTATTAAATGGGAATAAATTTTTGAGTAATAAAATAAATATTAAAATATTATGAATAATATAATAGAATAATAAAATAATGATATGTGATCAATTTTGAGATGTTTAAAAAATGTAATTTAAAGTGAAAAAATGTTTAATATTACTGGTATCAAATAATAAAATGTTCCATTTAAATTAGGACTGGGGGTGTACTATAATATACAAAGAAGAAGAAAAAAGAAAAAAGTGAATAGAAGGGGAGTACAACACTCTTTGACATAAATTTAAATTAATTAATGATTTATGTCGAATATACAAATTGAATATGATAATTTTTAAAATCAAAGATGTTTTATTTTGAGAGTTTGACACTCATTTTTTACGAACTCAATAATTCATTTTTTACGAATATCAAATCTATACTCTGATATGTTACAAATATCTATGAACTCGATCATCATACTTTTCAAATGAAATTAATTCTCTTCTAAACTTTAATAAAAATTGTATTACAAAATAATAGAATAATAACACAACAACACTTTCGTTCAATCTTATATAATAATTTGATATAAATTAAATATTTTTATTATAATTTCAATGCAATCAATTACTCCGTACTTCTTTCTAGATTTTACTAAAATTGGGACAAAAAGGGAAAAAAGGTGGGATCAAAATTGTTTTTAAAAAATTCTTTTGAAACAATTTAATGCAATCAATTTTTTTTTTAATTTTATTAATAAAGTAATACAACGTTATTCATATATTTTTACAATAATTGTATTTATTTGATTTGAAATAAAATTAAATATTCTTTTTAGATTTAGAGTTCCAAGAAAATTAGTTCTCCATTTGAGACTTAACAAATATCCTTGAATATGGTGCCATATTCACACATTATTTGATTTCACATAAAATTTTATTTTTTTTAAATTTCAAGAAAACTAATTCTTCATTTCTAGATAAAACCAATATCCTTTAAAAGTAGTATTACATTTTTCAATGCAATTAATTCTCTCTATTTACTGATTTTTAGTATAAATTATATATTTTTTAAAAAATATTTTTTTTTTTTTTGATCAGGCAAATAAAGTCTTTTATAAATTAAACATCTTGGGCCATAAGGCATGTCCCACAGATTACAGAAAGTCATGATATACATATATAAATCAAGATGTTAATAGTAAAAAAATTGACAGAAGCTTCACGCCTAGCCTTCCATTCTTAAATTTCAATGGCTCTCCTCGGATCTTCAGACCATTCCACTGGTGAGCATTTTGAATTCTTCTCTCCCCTGCTTGTTAACCAACTCCAACTCCTCGCGATAATTTTCTCGATAAGCTTTTCTCCCGTGGTCTCCTCGTTCCTAAAGATTTTTGCATTTCTCCTCTTCCAAATCGACCATATTACACACTCCCATATGCATGGTAATGGTAATGTCTCCAAATCCTTTAATTAGTCATGCATAATCCCAGCCATTTTGAAGTTTTAATTAAAATATGATTTTTTTAAAAGCACATATAAAAAAAGTGAGCACATTTTGGTGTACAGAGGGAGTAATCAATTTTAAACTATTTCTATTTAATTGTTAATCTATTCAATCACATCCACATCAATTCCGAAAATTATAACCAGTTCATTAATAATTTTAATTAATGGTGACCTTGTTTGGAAGTTTAATTTTTTTTTTTAATAACACATGACTTTTTTCTAGCACAAAATGGAATATAAGAGAATATAGTCGTAGCCTAGGAAAAATCATCCGATCCATATGTTTGTATAAAAACAATTAAGTTGGGCAAAATTCAAAATTAATTTATACTTCGTATATAAAAAAAATTTATCCAGTGACTGCATTTTTATTTTTAGAACATCATATGTTTCTTTTAGAATTTAGTTGTGGGCAAAATCATAATGTTGAAATTCTGAAATTTAAAATTATTGATAATGAAATATGTCTCATAGTAGTTTTTACATTAAAAAAAATTATAAAAAATTTTATCTTCAAAATTCACACTTATTTAATATTTAGGAAAAGTCTTATATGCACCCTACACACCAAATAAGATTTGGTGCACTCTATTTTGTAACCGCCGTCATTTTCTCCTTTTTTTTTTTTTTTTCTTTCTCCTCACATACGCTTAAGACCAGAAATTTTTTTGAAATATTTTGGTTGAAAAGCTCAACCTCTCAATCATGGAGAATCATCAAATTAGGGCTCAATTTCCAAATTTCGCAACTAATGATCCATCCTTCGTCGAACGCGCCGCCAGATTCTCTTGCTTTGCGAACAAGGATTTCACTGAAATTCCCCTCAAATCGGATTCAGGTAAGATTTATAGGGTTTTAGTTGAAGAAAATTGGGACGGAAGTTCAAAATTGGAGCGATTCTCCCGATCTTCAACGCCTGAAAATGGCGATTCAAGGGAGAATCCTTCCATTTCCGAGCAGATCGCAACGAAATTCATCCCAATTCCATAAAGAGAAAATGGAATCCCAAATGAAAGGGGAAACAATCCCCCTGCTCCAACCCCTGCCAAAGATGTAATCAAACAGAGAGATGTGATTGAATTTAAACAGTTGGTATCAACATATTTTGATTGAAAATACATGGAAGAAGAGCCTGAGAGATAAAACATGAGCCCCTGTTATGAACTGAAAGTAGGAATATTTCATCAACTTTATTTCTGTTCTTTTTCTTTTTTTTCTCCTATTTTGGGTACGCCTTGTACCAATTTTTGCTGATGTACTGAGGTAGCTTTTCTAATTAATAAAGTAATTCTTTGCTTGATCAAAAAAAAAAACATATTTTGATTCTTGGTGTTTCTTGACTGCAGGTTTACAAAAGGTGTAATTCTCCCTTAAAAAAGTAGAGTGGTAATTTTGTTATTGAAAAGTGTATTTTTTTTAATTGAAAAGTGGTAATGTTGTTATTGAAAAGTGTATTTTTTTTAATTGAAAAGTGGTAATGTTGTTATTGAAAAGTGTAGTTATTTCTTATTGAAAAGTGATACTTGTTATTATTGAAAAAAATGGTGTCTGTTACTCCCTCCGTCCCATAGGAATTTGCACACTTTCCATATATGGATGTCCCATACCAATTTGCACACTCCATAAAAGGAAATATCTTCACAACCCTCACCCTTGAAATATACTCATATTTACCCATATGCCATTACTTTTCCACACTCAATCTACTTTTTACTTTACTTTATTCATAAAAGTTTACAAAACTACCCCTCAAAACATCAATTATTACACCTTTTCTTACACATTTCTTAAAATGTGTGCCATTACAAGGGTGCAAGTTCCTCCGGGACGGAGGGAGTATTACTTACTGAAAAGTGAAAAGTGGTGTCTGTTATTACTTAAAAGTGATGTATGTTATTAGTGTAATGTGGTGTTTATTATTACGGTTAATACTTAAAAGTTTTATTCAAAATAGTGAAAAGTGGTGATTCTAAATAGTGAAAAGTGGTATCTGTTATTACTTAAAAGTGGTGTATGTTATTAATGTAATGTGGTGTTTATTATTATTGTTAAAAGTACTTCTATTAAATAAAAAAATAGTGAAAAGTGGTGTTTGTTATTACTTGAAAGTGGTGTATGTTATTAGTGTAATGTGGTGACTGTTAATACTTAAAAGTTTTATTCAAAATAATGAAAAGTGGTGATTCAAAATAGTGAAAAGTAGTAATCTCTATTAATGAAAAGTGGTAATCTCTATTAGTGAAAAGTGGTAATCTCTGTTTGGTGAAAAGTGTTAATCTTTAATAGAGAAAATTGTTAATCTTTAATAGTGGAAATTCTATTACAAAAGTGGAAATTCTGAAAAGTAGTAAAAAAAATTTGCTGAAAAAATACAATCTGAAAAGTAGTAAAAAAAATTTGCTGAAAAAATACAAAATTGGAAATTTGAGGTCACAAACAGGTTTCAAACCTGTGACCTCGTACTCACAGACACAACATTGTAACCGCTCCAGCAGCAATTATTTTATTTAAATTTGTTTCCTTTACAAATAATAAGGGTTGATTGGTGGCATAACCAACTCTAATATTTATGTTATTATTTTTATTACATAATAATTTCACGGAGGAAGTAAAAGTGTGTTTATTTTAATATTTTTATAGAGTGAAATTTTATTTATGTTAAATGAATTGGTGAATAAGTTATTTTGAAGGGTGTAAAGGAAATTGTATTATACTCCTATAAAGTACTCCAGTACTCTTTATTGTTTATAGACGATTTTAGGTGTAAAATAGAGGGTGAAATTTAAAATAAAACATGATGAGAAGGAGATCGTAAAATAACTACTATGTTCATCTGCGAAAGTTGCGAAAGAAACATACCTCAAATCTTTTGATATATACTACTTCAATTCGTAATTTTAAAAAATTACCCCTTAAACATTTATAAGTCTTTTTTATAATATTTTCCACTACAATCAATTGTCCCCATCTTTTATTGGATTGAGGGTGTTGTTTTAAAGGGTGGATATCATTTTTTTTTTTCGATAAATAGAATCATTTTTAAAGTGTTTGTAAACACAGCTAATTGATTAAATTAATTTGTTAAAAAGTGATTTTATTAAATCACCCCTTCACCTACTTTTAATAGCTTCGATGTATTTTTCATCATTATAATATTTGATTTTACAATTCTGTCATCACAATTTAAATAATATTTATCTTTACTCATTAATTATCTAAATGTAATAAAAGTGTTTTTTGTAAATTTATAAAAGAAAAAAAAATATTTTGTAAACACCACCCGAATATATACACAATTGATTAAAAGTGTTTAATTTTAAAACAATACCCTTAGAGGAGTGTACATTTTTTCTTGAATTTGAATTTTGTCCCGATTTTTCTATAACAAGGTCAATTGATTAAAAGTGCTTAATTTTAAAACAATACCCTTAGAGGAGTGTACATTTTTTCTTAAACTTAAATTTTGTCCCGAATTGCACTACAATATGAGGCTCAACTTGTGAACTTATGATTTAATATTTTTAATATTTCATGCCGTATTATCCCCGTCCTTTTCTTTTATTTTAATTATTTAACATATTTAAATTTTAATTCATATAATTTAAAATTATATTAAAAAATAATATAAAAATATTTAATATTTAACATAAAATTAAAATTTTCACACATTTACTATATATGGACTATTAATTTTTGTTTTAAAAATCAAGTTAAAACTTACACATTAGTTTAAAATAAAATTATATTTTTACTTACTCAAAAATCTAAATAAAAACACCCATACTATTATGTATAAGTATTTCAAAAATCTAAAATTATAAAAATCAATTTTTAAATTCAAATCTCAAAGTAAATATTACCTTCACTCATGAAAAGAAAAATTAAAAAATACTGATATTGTAAATAGAAAAGGCAATGAAAATTAATTAACAAAAGGAAAGATGAAGACATTTAATTAACAGGAAAGGTCCTAAAATAGAGATACAAGCATCATATGGAGTGATATTCAGTACACACTAAAAAAAAAAAAAAAAAAAAAAGAGAGAGAGAGATAGACTAGGTAGGAGTAATGATTAAAGTGGAGCAGATTGAACAAAATGTGGTGTTTCCATAATATCCCCAACTTTGGAAAACCCCCACCAAACCCTAGCTAGGATATATAGGGGGGAGGAGATTATGCAAACACACACAACCTTCTCTGTCAAATCCCTCCACAAATCATTCCTTCTTCTTCACCTAAACACATATTATTCTCTGACACACAGAGAGAGAGTTCAGATACGCAATGCTCCGACAGCCACCGGACGGGCCACAACGCAGTTCGACCCGTTTCGTGGCGGGTCGAACTTCACCGGCAAGAATTCAACCTTGTCGCACGCGAATGTCGAATTCTCAAACCTTCTAATCTGCCCTTCTTTCCCCTGCAGCGCCCATTAATTAATTAATTATCAACAATATTCACTGCTATTTTAATTAAATGAGTTGGACCATGGCATATAGATAATTAATCAAAATTAATATTGTGTGATGATATATATATACCTGTATTGTTGCCCATTTTGTTTCACATACTTTCATCGACGTGTATGAACCCCTTTCAGTGTCGATAGTTCCCCATTCATAGTTGTCCAAAACTTTTTTCAATTTTATGGCACCTTTACTGCTTGTCAAATTCACAAACGCATACCCCAAATTGTTCTCTTTCCTACCAACACAAACACTATTATAATCAATATTAAATTTATAAGATTAACAATTTGTCTGATCATCATTAATAAATTTTTTTTACCTGAAATCCATTGGCAAGTAGAAGAAATCATATTCCAAAGAGTGCTCTTTCGAGTATGCATCCAAAAACTCCAGCATGTAATCTCTCCTGTAAATCATATATCAATTAATTAATAATCACAAAACCAAATTTAATAAAGGAGGAGTATTTATGAAGATGTTAATTAAATTTCTCCGGATTTCATTTATTACAGAAAAATGGAAAAAAACATTAAATGAAAAGGGGCAAAAAGAAAAAGCAAATTAATGTTAATATACCTTAAAAACAGAAAAGAAAATGTTACTCCCCAGACATAACTTTTCTAATATCCTAAAAATAGAGAGAGATTTCCATTTTACACAAAAAAACTCTCCGATCGAAGATTATTTGATACCTTAGTTGATTCGGTATGTTTTTTATCATCAATGTAGTCTTTGGCAGCTTCACAAACGGAGCAGCAGAACCGCGCAGCGGTGAAGGGGCGGCGCCAGATTTCCTCGGCTTCCACTCCAGCCGAGGATTTGGATCACCTCCACTAAACTTGCTTGCGCACCTCCACATTCTCGGCGCAATATTTCTCTTGAAAAATCGAATCACCGGCTTCTCCACATCAGGCGGCGGCGCGTCGTACAAAACCGTAGGTGGACATGGAACGCCGTAGGGGATGAAACCCTGATAGTATACAGGAAAGGGTAGCGCCACCATCTGAGATTGAGAATAGAAGGGGTGGGCGTTAGGGTTCAGAGCGGCCGATTTGACAGTAGAAATACACATAGTGATTGTTGAGGATAATTTGGTATGAAAGTGTATAGTACTCAGGTCTATTTATAGGGGAAATTAGAGTACTTGAGGATGAGGAGGAGGAGACAAAATTAGAGTACACGAAAACATAAATTAAAATAAAAATACTACTCCAGCGCGCAGCAGTTGTAAATGATTACAAATAATATTGGGAATTTAAAAAGGTGTTCAGACATCTCAATTCACTGTTCCTTCTCAATTTACTTACACGAATGGTACTCATGACTGGTGAGTGTTTTACGGAGTACATACATATCTGTAAATAAATAAAAATCTCCTTGTAATGCAATTATTTGTAGGACGTACCCTCTTAGTAAATGTTTGATATTGAATTATTATATTCATAAATATAATTACCCCTCTCTCTTAATTCTTAAATAACTATTTTTTATTTTAAAAAATTTATACTATAAATATTTATACAATTATAAATAATTTCTCATTAATATTTTTTTTCAAATTCACATTCTTTAATTTTAATTCGTGTCTTTTCTCACATCACTTTCTTATAGATATAGGAGTATATTTTTTGGATTTAGGTATAGGGGAAAAGTATGATTTTGATATTCTTGTTAAATAGTAAAAGGGTATGTTTCTTTCAAATTTTTGATATGATGAAATTTACTTTATATTCAATCAATTAATGGGTAATTTATTATATAGGGGATAAAGCAGATTGTTTTGAAAAAAATAATGAGTAATAAAGTTTATATACAATTTTAGATGTGAATTGAGTATTTAATTAATTTGAGATTTTAAATCTTTAAAAAAATTACGAGTGGGTCTAAAAAATTACATTCATAGAGTTTTGAGGGGTAAAAGAGGAAAAATATATAAAAACTAAAACATTAGTTAATTACAAATAAATTAACAAGACTAAAATATCGGAAATATAATAAAACTAATAGTCATACAAATAAATAAAATGGGTCACACAAGTACTGCTAAGTATCAAAGAGTATGCTACTATGCTGATTATAGTGGAAATTCGACGTTGAAGGGTTACTATTTGAAATTTCTGATAAAAAGTTTAAACTGTTTGTTTATTTTTAAATTTAATAAGGGGGGATCAATCAATAAACAAGGCAAAGCAAGAATTTATGGCAAAAAAATATAGTTTGTTTTATACAAAATGTCGAATATTATATTACAGAATATTATTATTGTGAATGTATTGATAAAATAAATATTATATTATTGAATATTAATATTGTGAATTTATTGATAAAACAAAAATTATATTACAGAGTATTATTATTGTGAACGTATATATTGATAAAAAAAAAATGTTAATGTATTAACAGAATAAAAGAAGATTAGTACTGATAGATCATAAACCAGATATACGGAGTATTTGTTTTGAAATTTTGAAAATTTTAAAATTTAGTAAATTTTAATATTTTTTTTGTTTTATATTTATTTTGAAATTTAAGTAGAATATAATTTAATTTTATAATATAGAATTATAGATATTTATTAATTTTTATGGAGTTTATAAATAATTTTAAAAGGGAATTTCAAATTGATTGATACTCCATATTTTTCTGTCTGTCACTGCTCTGTGATGTCTGAACTGTTGCAGTTAATTAAGTCATTCCTATCGTCTTAATTACTCACTTCTCTCTAATCATTATCCACTGTCACATTTTGAGAATATTTTGATCTAAAAAAGTGATACTACTCCCGTAAATAAAATATCTTTTTTATTATCTGTGTAAATTTCGAAAAAAACACTCTAATCTCTATAATCCGGTATGACCTTTTTTTTTAAAATTACTACTCCTGTAGGACTGAATAAGTGGTAATACTCCTGTGTGATTGAGTGTGTGATTGCAAATAATAGTACTCCCTCCGTTCGTCTATAAGTTTCACGTTACTTTTTGACACACAAATTAAGAAAAGTGATTAAATAATAGATATAGTACAAGTGATGTGATTGAGAGAGGGGAGAGATAGAGAGAAAAAGTAAGATATAAAGTGAAATATAAGAAAAAGTATTTATCAAAAAAGGTATGGGAAGCTTATAGGCGGACGGACCAAAATGGTAAAATGGGAAGCTTATAGGCGGACGGAGGGAGTAGCTGATTTTAGTGATTAAAATTGATTTTTGTAATAAAATTGAAAGTTGGTAGTGTTTTAAAATTAAGCACTTCTAATAAAAAAAAATTATATGTTGAGATGTATGCAAAACAATTTTTTTTTTTTTTTAATTTTACAAAAAACACCCTTATTACATTTGAATAAATAATGTGTAAAGATAAAATATTATTTAAATTGCGAGGACAAAATTATAAAATTAGTTAGGGTGTGTTTGCAAACAATAGTAGTTGATTCAAAGTGATTAAAGTTGATTTTTGTAGTAAAATTGAAAGTAGATAGTGTTTTAAAAATAGGCACTTATTGTGGTGCATGCCATTAGAGATGTCTATCGGGCTGGCCCTAGCCCTCTAGGGCCAGCCCTACAGGGCTACGGGCTAAACGGGTTAGGGTCTTAACCGGTTCATATTTAACGGGCCTACAATTGTTGGGACCTAACCCTAACCCTAGCGGGCTACGGGCTAAACGGGCCACTAACGGGCTACAATAATTATTTTTCTTTTAAAATTAAATTTCTCAATTGGCACGTCCAACAAGCAAATAAAATAGAAAAATACATAATTAGTTAATGATCAGTAAATGAGGAAAAAAAAAGTATAATTTAAACACAATTTTAGAACTCATTGGTCCTTAATATGACCAAATAAAGCTAAACAAATATCAAAATCTAATAAAAAATAGTAATAATGACTAATGGATGGTAATGGACTTCTTAATGCTTATAATTATGGTTATTGATCAAATGATCCAAAATTTGTTCTTAGGTTATTTATTTAAAAAAAAGAAAAAAAGGTAACAACTCGGGCTAGCGGGCTGGCCCGGTTTAGCCCACGGGCTAACCGGTCCGGGTCAAAAAAGTCCGGTTTTAAACGGGCCTATAATTCATGAACCCTAACCCTGTATTTTTCAGGGTTAAACGGGCCAACCCGGTTAGCCCGGCCCGGATAAACATCTCTACATGCCATACAAATCACTTTTTTATAATTTTACAAAAAACACCCTTATTACATTTGAATAAATAATGGGTAAAAATAAAATATTATTTAAATATTGAGGGCAAAATTGTAAAATTAGTGAGTGTAATTATTAGAAGCACTTAAAAGTTGTTAGAAGTTTGGGGAGGGGTGCTTGACCAAAACTGCTTTTAAGTAATTAATTTAATCACTTATTTTTGTTTACTAAGGGTGTGTTTGCAAACCATAGTGATTGCTTCAAAGTGATTAAAATTAATTTTTAAAATAAAATAGAAAGTTGATAGTGTTTTAAAATTAAGCACTTTAAATCAATTGTGTATATGTTGTGGTGTTTACAAAACAAACCACTTTTTTTATAAATTTACAAAAAACACCCTTATTACATTTAGATAGGTAATGTGTAAAGATGAAATATTATTTAAATTATGAGGGCAAAATTGTAAAATTGATTATTATAATGATGAGAAGCACATAGAAGCTATTATAAGTAGGTGGAGAGGTGTTTCACCAAAATCACTTTTAACAAATTAACTTTAATCACTTGGTTGTGTTTGTCAACACTCCAAAAGTGATTCTATTTAAAAAAAAAAAAGTGCTTTTAAGCAACTTCTAGTGTTTTCAAACACCCATTAACACTTTAAAAGTGATTCTATTTAAAAAAAAATAAAAAAATTTAAGCGTAGTTTTGTTTGCAAACACTACGGAATATAACCAACGTTACCAACCCAACAGCATCATTATCTTTCGAATTCTATATATCATCCCCCGATTTATATTTAATCTTAAACGGTATTTAATCTTCTTATTTTTCATATATGTTTTATGAATCATAAATATATGGAACCACAATCAAATCATGGTTTAAAGTAGAAAAATGATTCAAATATTAATGATTTAATGTAGTCTTTTGTCTCATATAAAAGACGTCTTACAGTATAAGACTTTTTCATGTAATATGTATTTCTTATTTAGGATCATAAATTTAATTTAGGAAACATTATTGATTTAAAACTATTTTTTAAGTATAAAAAAATGAATTAAAGAAATATTTAAAGTATTTAATGTAAACTGAAGTGTAATTGTGAAGTTACATTAAAAAATAATAAATAAAAATATTGAAGATCAATCCCTAATTCCCTATATATATAAATGATCATCCAAGCTGTTTAAAGAGGGGATTTCAATTTTCCCTGATTCCGTTAACTGTGGGGAATGGATCTTCATGAAAATATTTATCGAATTATAAATTATAATCGACATGAAATCAGGAAAAATATTACTCCGTGCAAAAGTAATACTCCCCCTCCAATTTTATTATTCCCACTTTTCTTTTCGGCTGTCCAATTTTATTATTCTCATTCCTTATTTGAAAAATTTACTATTCACACTACTTTATTTTTACCCTTCAATCATCACTTATTTACCTAAATTGTCATTAACTTTATTTATAAACAATTACTTTATCTATAAATTGACCCCACAATATCCCATCATACCCCCAATTTATCTACTTTATACATAAGCTAATCAATATTCATTAAAACCCGTGGGCATAATAAAATTGGACGGAGGGAGTATATATAAGAGAAACTCTTATTTTCTTTTTTTTATTAATCCATTTTACAGTAATGTAAAATTTATATATTTATAATACGAAATAAACCCTAAAAGAAATAGAATAAATCAAAATAACATTTGTACTATCCCATGCAAAATTTAAATTCAATAAATCAGGCTGATCATACAAAAGATTATAACTAACACTCCATACGTTTAAATTTCATAAGTCCATTTTTTCTTTATTCTTACCATACACTTTAAAATTATTAAACACTTCACTTTTTACTTTATAAATTTATACTATATATAAATAATTAATATTATTAACAATTTATGTTAAAAGAAGGGAAAATATCAATTCTGGTCACCCAATTTTACCTCTTTTCATATTTGGTCACCCACATTTAGTCACTGTCAAAATTGGTCACCCAGTTATTATATTCTATCAAAATTGATCACTCTGTTAGTCAGTCCGTGAGCCGTGAAATTTCTCAAAAGTTAAAAAATTCTCATGCATCTTCTAGAACTAATGAAACAAACGCGAAGCAAGAATGAAACATGTGCAAAAATTATCAATATTTACATTATATTATAACATGCATCTTCTAGAACGTGAAACTAGAAATTTTCAGTAAGTTTTTAATAATTATTTAACTCAATTATGAATTCATTTTTGTTGGTTTACTTTTTATTTTACAGAAAATGAGAAACTCAAGAGATAGAATAACTTTGTACTCTGTTTTTTTTAACATTGTACTCTGTTTTCCAATTCAAATTTCATAAACTTATTTTTCATTCTAAATATTTTTCTATTAAAATCATTATTGCAGATTTCTTGAAATGTTAGTCAAACAATTGGGCATTTGATTAATTGAAATAAATTTCTCTCGGCTGATCAGAATTCCTTCTAACCTATTATATCTATTATATCACGTTCTACAAGATGCAGAATTCTGACATATTATAAATATAACGTAAATATTATAAATATAATGTAAATATTGGTAATTTTTGCACATATTTCATTTTTGCTTCTGCGTTTGTTTCATTAGTTCTGGAAGATGCATGAAATTTTTTAAACTTAGGTTTTGAGAAATTTCACGGCTCATAACTCTTTCTCCGTTAGAGAATGACAGATTGACTAACGAGTGATCAATTTTGATAGAATATAATAATCGGGTGACTAATTTTGATAGTGACTAAATGTGGGTGGCCAAATATGAAAAGAGGTAAAACTGGGTGATCAAAATTGATATTTTCCCTTAAAAGAATTATACTCCCTCCGTCCGCCTATAAGCTTCCCATTTTACCATTTTGGTCTGTCCACCTATAAGCTTCTCATACATTTTTTGGTAAGTACTTTTTCTTACACTTCACTTTATATCTTACTTTTTCTCTCTATCTCTCTCCTCTCTCAATCACATAACTTGTACTATATCTATTATTTAATCACTTTTCTTAATCTCTGTGCCAAAAAGTAATGTAACACTTATAGGCGGACGGAGGGAGTATTTATTAATTTTGGATTGGAGAACTTATTGAGTTTCAATACATTAAGCATTTATTAAATAATATTAGTACTATTATTTTAAAATAATAATATAACAATTATCTGCAATCTCGCGGTTCTCCACTAAGTTAAACTAAATTTAAGAGGATTGATCTTTGCAATAATAAGATTTTAAGAGCAGTAATGATGAAAGGAAAGAGATATGTGTAAGTAGAGTAATAAATATTGGGAATCGGGCGATATCTAATTATAGCTTTGAATTAAATGAGGCGTCCAATTATCCGACAAGAATTTTTGTGAGATTTTTTGGCGGCGGTACGACCGATTGACACCCATCCGATTTGGGGACCTACCCAACCCTAAAATATATAGCTCAGGTTTATTACAAAGTTTTTTAATACCCGAGGTTCGATATATTTTTTTTAAACAAAGTTTCGATTTTGTTATTATCTAAACTCAAATACATACCGTATATCTTTATTTAAATTGACATTGAAAAAAAATTAAGATAATTCATGAATAATAATTATATTTTAATAGAGATTAAATAGTAGGAATGAATAATTATTCTAACAAATTTAATTTGCCGTGCTTTTTAATGCAATTAATTCTTACCTATAATAAAAAAATCTCAAACAATATAACTAAATCACATCATTGTTTTCAGTTTTTCACATTTGATATAAAATTGCATTTTATTCTTATTTTAAATATCAAAATAATTACATACTTTCATTATTTATCAAAATTTTAAAATTCTACTTAATTTCACATTTCGACTTAACGTAATAATTCCAAAAGAAAAAATAAAGTGAGTATTGATTTTGGATTTTATTATTTTAAGTAACTTTTAAAGACAATTTTTGAATTCTAATGAATTTTGAAATCCTTTGTATTTAAAAAAATGTGTTTGTTTTAAAAAAAATTAGTAAAACGTGATTTAATTTTTGGTCAAATTAATGGGTAAGAGCTAATAAAGTTATATTATTATTTATATATATTTTTTATTAGCAAAAATATAATTTTATTAGAAAGAAGGTATAAGGTAAACCTATTTTTTTTTTTCTTTTAGGGTAAGGTAAAACAAAAAATTGAGATAAGAAGCAGAAACTAATTAACATGAGCAAGGCACGGGCTTGGATTTGATATCCAGTCATTGGAAGCTCTATAATCTTGTCTTGAATTCTTTTATAAGCTTTGTTGATAAAAATACCTTGTTCCTAAAACAAAATTAAGGTGTTGTTTGGTTTGGGATGGTGGTGGATGAGATGAGGA
The DNA here is from genome assembly GCA_963675135.1 of Galeopsis tetrahit. Classification (NCBI taxonomy): domain Eukaryota; kingdom Viridiplantae; phylum Streptophyta; class Magnoliopsida; order Lamiales; family Lamiaceae; genus Galeopsis; species Galeopsis tetrahit. Next base: position 13,151,773 of record OY776133.1, read on the forward strand.
TGAGGATGAGGATGAGGATGAGGATTGGAAAAATATAAATGGGGTAATTCATGAATTGAATAGTAATTGAATAGTAATTGTGTTTGGATTGAGATTGCAAAATAGGTGTGGATGGAAAACTTTATGTCAAATCAAGTAGGAGAGAGAATAAATGTTTGGAAGAAAGTAGGAGAAAGAATAAATGTGTGAAGAAAAGTAGGAGAGAGAATAAATGTGTGAAAGAAAAGTAGGAGATAGAATGAGTGATTAAAAGAAAAAAAGAGCGATGTGATTGTATAAAAATAGATATATAGATGTATTATAGGAGTGGATGAGTATTTGAATGAGTATTTGGATGGAGAGGGATGAGATGGGGGATGGCCCATCCAAATCCGGATGCCAAACCAAACACACCCTAAAGCATTACTCTATTTTCAAATAAGTCAAACTACACTCAACTAGATGCATATTGCATTTTTATTTCATTTCTTCTTGCAGTTGATACTTATAATCATTTTAAACAGTATATCTAGACCATGTGAATGTAATCGAGTACATTAAAAAAAACAAATGTTTCTCCGTCTTCTTGTGTGTACCACATAAGACACATTGCAGATAGTCATTCGATTTGAGAATACATCTCCAAAGGTTGGATCTTGTACATAGTCATCCCCAAAGTAGTCTCCAAATGTGGGGCAATCACCTTTGAGGGTGCATAATTATTTCAGATCAGTTTGAGTCTCGTTAGAGTCACCTTCTTGAGTTGTTTGTCGATACTCTGATTTAAGAGTAACGAGTATGTTTCATTGACTAAGAATTTACCGGTAGAAAAATGTCTCCACCTCCGTAAGTCCTCCACATTTTACTTGAGTTGGAACATGTCAATCAAAGTTACAAGAGCATTAAAAATCTTTAACTCTCTCCTCCATCTCAAGAATTCGCGCAATATCTTCCTTACCCTTATCCAAATTATTATAGGAATATATAACATATAAAATTTATCTTTTAGTAGCCCCTTCACAGTTCAATTTTCCTCCCAAAAATATGAATTTCTAACATACTGTCCCCTATAACCTTCTCTAATCCCTGTTGAAACCAGTACATATTGTCATTACCCGTAGTTTTTATTTTAATATTGAGTATGATTGAATTATTTATTCATTCGTCACTCAAAAGTTTGCATATTCATAAATGAAAACAATTATTACAATCTCCCCCACAATATATATACACATATTTATCTTAAATGTCATTACTTCTTGAGTCCATCATATACTCAATCTTATTTTTTTATTTAATTATATATATATATATATAAGTTTATAAAATTATTTTTCAACACTTTAATTATTACACTTTTTTCTTAAATTTTGTGTGCTTAAAAACACCGTAAAGTACTTTTTCATAGACAGAGAAAGTACGATTTAAGTATATTTAAATGTAAGAAGAGAGAATTGATTATAATGTAAAGTACAGTATAATACTTCCTCCCTTCAAAAGTCAATAAAATAGATATGTAAATTAAAAAGTGATGGGTCGAGAAATGAATATTTATAATTTTAAAAAATATGCATATTAAATTTTAATAGGGATTGATTTATAAGCATTATAGTAATGATTTTTAAAAAAAAAAAAAAAAAAACTATAATTGATTTAAGTTCATGTTTGCAATAGGAATATAGGATACGGTAGAAACCCTGGGTCTTAAAAAAAAAAAAACATCAACAAAGCTTTTACCGACAACATTTATAGGAACCGATGAGAGAGATCTTGTTCTGCAATATGTGCTCACACTACAAAAATCGCGCGGTTTACCGACGGAATTGTGGTCGGTAGGCGTGGTTTCCGACGGAACTACCGACGGAATAATTCAGTCGGCTCTAGTCTCGTCGGCCCGGTTTACCGACGATTTTTTTTTTTCGTCGGTAGTCCCGACAGATTCCCGACGGAATAAATCAGTCGAGTCTGCCGACGGATCTCATTCCGTCGGTAGGCCGAATGACCCGTTTTGAAACCGGGTCTGATTTCTGTCGGCAATTCCGTCGGTCCGTCCGTCGGTAGTACCGACGGACTTACCAACGGAAATTTATTTGAGCATTTTTTTTAAGAAAAATATATCCGTCGGTACGTTCCGACGGAACTGCCGACGGATCTCGATTTTATAGTTTTTAAATTCGGAATTATATTCAGTCGGTGTCCGTCGGTAGTGCCGACGGAATTATCCGTCGGTAAGTCAACCCAAAAAAAAAAAAAAACTGGCGTGGATCGGACCCGACGCAACCCCGACCCGACCTGCGATCTGTTATTAAGGCCACCATTTATTCTGGCCTTGCTAGGAATCGAACCCGAGTGTGTGGGCGCCTAATGAGGGGCGCCTACCACTCGGACAGGTGTGTTACTTGTTCGTAATTGTAATATTAATTGTATATGTACTCATTTTCGACCCATTTTTTTTTAAATTCACAAAATTAATTTCTTTCATATATATCAAATAATTAAATTTGAAATCTATAATTTATATTTTTATAATTTATATATTTTAAAATACTAAAATATTCATATTTTAACTAAAATACTAATATTTTTTTAGTAAAAAATTCATTTTTTTGCTAATTATTTTTTAAAAAATTTTAAAAAATTAATTTCATTCATATAAATTAAATAATTAAATTTGTAATCTATAATTTATATATTTTTAAATACTAAAATATTCATTTTTTTTTACTAAAATATTCATTTTTTTGCTAATTATATTTTAAAAAATTTCAAAAAATTAATTTCTTTTCACAATTTTTAGTTGTAACTTAATGATAAATAAATATTTTTAAATTGTACATCTAATAAAATAATTAGCTTACATTATATAATTTATTATTCTTCTTCTTCATCTACATTTTCATTATTTGTCTCATCTTCCTCCTCTTCATCATCCTCCTCCTCCTCCTCCTCTTCCTCTTCATTTTCATCATCTTCCTCATTTCCATTATCGTTTTCAATTTCGATCAATTGTGAATTTCCAGCCGTCAAGTCTACGTGGATATTCAAATCTCTCGTAAAGACTTCAGTTCTAGCCTCTATTTGTTCCGTTTGAAACGGAGAATCATCTTCATCACTCTTGTCCTTTGTAGGGACTTCTACCATTGATCTTGTCTTTACTTTGCAAACAGCGTGTCATTCAATTTTACTACGTGATCGTACTGGATACTTGCAGTAGTATACTTGAGATACTTGATGGGCAAATACAAATGGATCATTCACGATATAGCTCCTTTTCGGATTAACATCGACGAGTTTGTACTCCGGATGAATCCTTGTTCCTGAAGGGCCTGAATCAAACCAATGACACTTGAACAACACTACAGTCTTTGCTGGATATCCCGGATATTCTACTTCAACGACTTCGTGCAACACCCCATAGTAGTCACTTGCATCTGCATTGTAGTTTGCACTGCTAATGCAAACACCACTGTTGGTAGTCGCTTTTCTTGATGCATACTCGGATGTATGAAATCTGTAGCCCTTCACAATATAACCGTTGTAAGTCTTTACACGACGTAGTGGTCCTTTGCTGAGATCCCTTAAGAATCGATTCTCAAAATCGTTTGACCGTCCCTATACAGTTCAAATAATTAACATTAATTATGAATCATATTTATTTACATAAAATTTAAGGAAATGGTACTCACACAACGTTGGAACCATCGGGCAAAATCACGTTGAAGACGAGCATCTATATCCGTATCTGAGATGTTTTGTTCTGTTCGTTTTAGTTCTTGAGTATACATCCTAATTCACAACATCCAATCACAATTAATATTAAATTACATAAATGAAGTAATGATAAAAATATGAAATACTTACTCAATGTAAGGCTGAACTTCATCACAATTCAATAACACATACGTTTGTGCTATTTCTGCCTCTCTGTTCGACTCCCACTCTCGTTCTGTGAATTTTTCTATTGGTCGTCCCTTAGACTTGAATATAGACAGCATTCCATCGACCTCTTCACCGATATTGCCTGTATCTCTACCACCGTAGTTACGTGGTTCACTTCTCAACCGAGTGTTGACATGGTCCTCAAAATAATAAGAACAAAACATGCCAACCTCTTCATTCAAATATGCATTAACAATCGATGCTTCCACATTTGCCTTTTGTTTAGCATTGCGTTTCAAGTTGTGGAGATATCTGATTTATAATAAAAAACATGTATTTTAATTCAGTGAACATGCATGTAGTATATATAAAAAATGAAAAATGTAAGAGTTTACCTTTCAAATGGGTACATCCACCTGTACTGCACTGGACCACAAATTCTGGCTTCATACGCTAAATGAACGGGTAAGTGTTCAATAACAGTTTTATAATAATAAACATGCAATTTATAATACAATAACTTAATTAAAATTAATTAAGAATTTATAAAACGTACCGTTTAAATTGAAGAAAATTGGAGTAGATAATCGTTATGCCCTTTCTCGATCAATCCACGCACCACGCACAAGAAAATCCAATCCACGAGGAGAGAACAGGAGATGAACAGGGAGAGGGGGACTAAAGGCAAAAAAAAAAAAATCCTTATGAGGAAGAACTGCCTTCGGCAGTTCTTATAAAAAAAAAAATTGTGGCTACCAACGGATATTTCCGTCGGTAGCACGCGAATATTAATGCCACGCGTCTTTTCCGTGGTATCCGAGGCGGTGAGTCAAAGCGGGTCGGCTACCGACGGATATTTTCCGTCGGCAGTTGAAATTTGAACGGCCGACGGAAATAATCCGTCGGGAAGCAAGGCTAAACGACACCGTTTGGCCGCGGAACTGAATTCCGTCGGGAAGTCCGTCGGACGGTCCCGACGGATCTTGGATTCCGTCGGGAGTCAGTCGATTCGAAAATTCCGTCGGCGATCCGTCGGTGCGGCCGACGGAATGGATTCCGTCGGTAGCCTTCCGTCGGCAAACTCCGCGTTTTTTGTAGTGTCATTGGAGTAATATTTTTCTACTTATTACTACTATTATCCTATTTTTATTTGAATCTTTATTTTATACTTTCATAAATAAATTATTTCTTAATAATAAATGTGATAAAATTATTTTTAAAAAAAATAATATGTGTGTTTTATTGGTGAGAAAATTTTATATTAGTATATAAAAATTAATGATATTTAATGTAAATATATAATGTGAGGAAGAATTTTAAAGAAGATTTTTTTTAACAAATATTCAAATAATAATATAACATAGTATATTTTTTACAAATATGCAATAGTAATTCGACAAATAGAGTACTCCTTCCATTCCATATTAATTTTCATAGGTAGATGGACGTGCATATTAAAAAAAGTGTAATAATGAGTGGAGTTTGAGGGATAATGTTGTAAAACTTTATGTATAAAATAAAAAAATGAGTTGACTTTTGTGTATGTGTAGAGAAAAAGTAATGACATTCGTATAAAATTGAGAATATTGTGAGGGTGGAGTTTTTAAAGATTTTTCCATTTAAAGAGTGTGAAAATTATTGTGGAACGTTCTGAAAAGGAAAGTGTGAAAGTTGGACCGCCTCAAAGGGAGAGTAATATTTTTTATATTGGTGTAAGCAAGTTAGTAAGACTTGTCAGGGACACTGTAGTTGAATAAACCAATTTACTGTGGTACTGGTATTATTGGGGTATATTAATCATGTTCGATTATACGAGTAACATGTATAATTACATTCTAAATTAAACGACGAAAGGATGCAGCCATACAATTTCTCTTAATTTCAATGATAATAATGTACTTGATGATTTGCACGGATTTAATTTGTTAATTGTTATGATTATTTATATTGCATACATATATAATACACTGTAATTTAAAGATAAATGGTGATATTATTTCTTTTTCCCTTTTGTAATATATCTGGGCCAAACAGGCTGATTCTAGGGAACTGACTATTTGGACCTCCGACTTGATTGTCTGTACTCCCTTGATTGATGCACTCCCCCTGAATTTGATTATGGTAGATACACTTCCTCGAATTGTATTAAATGCACTTTTGTCTCTAAAAAATATTTATTAAACACCATTCCACCCTAAAATTTTAATTTCTCTTCTTACTCATTTTCTCCTTCCTCACCCCATTTCTTTTTCTCTAACCACAGTCGCAACCTGACCACCGTCGTCCTCCCTCTCTCTTCTTTCTTTTTTTATTTACTTTTGGGCGCCTCCAGCTCACCCCACGACGCTACCCCACAGTCGCAGCCTGACCACCGTCGTCCTCGACTATCGCCGCCTTCCCCCTCCCTCTCCCTTCTATTCTATTCTCTTCTCTTTTTTTCTACTTTTTTTTTTTTTGCATTTCTTCTTTTCCCCTCCACCCCATCGGCACCACCCCTTCCAAGCCGGCTGCCCCACCACACCTCCTCCCAAGTTGTCGGTCGCATCCAAGTGTTTTTTTTCTTCTCTCTTTCTTATTTTCAGCGTTGGTTTTTTGGTTTTTTTTTTTTTCGACAAACTTGTGTGGACTGTACACACTCTTGTCGACAACAATTTATCGAAAAAAATGTATATGATTGACAATGGTTTGTCGAAATTTATAAAAAGAAAAAGATATTTTTCAATCTTTTTTTTGTTTGGCACTAGAGATGGTGGTAGCGACGGCTGCTTACTAATTAGGGTTAATAATTTAAAAGTTGAACGAGAAGGGTAGTTAATAGTGGGGTGCATTTAATAGTGTAATTTTATTTAAAAGGATATTTTGGGATTTTTATATGATTATTAAATTATGAAAGTGAGTGGGGGAGTGCAGATAACCAAGTCGGTTGTGCAAGTAGCCAGGCCCCGATTTTAGTTGGAGTTTATGGGCCCAGCCTTTGAGTTTATAGATAAGGGCCACGATCCAATATCCTTGGGTTGGAATGTTATCTTCTTTTTTCTTTTCTTTTTTCGTGTCTAATAATATACTTCGTATCATCTATTTTCCTAACACTAGTCGATTCAACAATTCATTTTTTTTTTTACCAAAGTTTATGTTTGATAAAAATCTTAATCTTAATATTATCATATATTTGCAAACATTTTAGGCGTCAATTTATTTTAGTCTATTTTTTCTCAAATCACTCTATTTCAATTTTTTTTTTTTCTTATTTTCAATTATTTTTTTATTTTACAATAAAATAAATAAAATTACATACATCAATATTTAAGTTTTTGTATATTAAATTTTAATAAAAAAATAATATTTTCACATTCCGCATTCCGCGGGTCTTACAACAAATTTTTAAAGTGGAACTATGCATGTGGTTGGACTCGAAATCTTTCTTAAAAAAAAAAACACACAAGAATTCATACGATTGTTTATTAATTTTTTTCTTCTATTGATTTTCATTTATAGGTTGTTGTTTTTTCTTTTCTCATCATTGTTCTATTTTTTTTTTTTATTTATTCATTTTTGTTTTGCTACAATATTTTTATCATTATTTTTTATTTTACAGAATTTTTGAATTTTTTTATATCATAAATTCTATACTGTGACTTTTTTTTGCTAAAGTCATCAATTTAAATATTTACATTCCTTTTACAAATAATCCATGTGTATTAATTATGAAATTTTTTTAATTTAAAATGTGCTTATTTATCAATCCAACAATATTTTCAAATTTAAAACTATGATTATAAGAAATGGTGACGAAGAATCCTAAAGAAATTCGAAGGGATGCAATGAACAAAAATCTTTGGATACTACAAAAAAGGAAATATTATTTTAAGAAAATAACAAAGAGAGTGAAATTTATTTTTAATTAATATAATTAAATAAATTGATTAAGAAGATGTGAATGCCACGTCATCAATTTAACTTCATAAGTAAAAGACACTAAAAAATCTTGATTTAATTTAATTTTATTATTAATTTAAAATTTTTGAAATATGGTACTCCGTAATAATTAATATCTTTCACTTATTTCAAAATTTAAACACAATTAATTATCTAACTAATTAATACTTATAATTAGGTATCTAATATTAATATCATATCACAATTTCAAGAGACATCTGAATTCTTCTCAAAAATAAATTCACAAAAATAATATAATATAATTGAGTCAATTATGCAATAATTAATTTAAATTATCAAAGAAAAAATGGATACTTATTTTTTTAGAATCAAATAAACTAATATGCACAATTATTAATTATCTGAATACATTCTTTACATTTTACGGATTCTAAAATTAAAGATTTGGTTTTATTCAAAATTTAATCAAAATATTTTAAAATTAATAATTACCTAGCAAAATTTAAGGGAGAGTTTAAAATTTCGAATTTACCAATTATTTTTATTCAACTAAATTCCTTTATTTTTTATATTAAATAGTTTATTTACTTCAAAATATCTAAGTAAAATTCGAATTTAATATTCAACTAAATCTCATAATTACATGCCGCATTTACATCGTATTAGAATTTGAATTGACAGATTATATATTTTTAAAATTAATTTTAAATATGCATCTCCTTTACATTTATTTCAAAGTGGAACTATGCATTGGACTAAAAATCTTACTTCGAAAAAAAAAAAAAAGAATTCATACTATTGTTTCTTAATTTTTTTCCTTCTATTTTTTTTAATTCCATGTTATTTAAATTTTATTTTATTTTTTTTAGTTTTATTTTATGTTTTTCCTCATCTTTTTAATTACATTTTATTTATTATTTTTACAATAATCCAGTTTTTTTCTTCATACTAATAGGGCAATAATCCGTGAAACCGACATTCTCAAAAAGAGGACAATGATCCGTGAAACCGACATTCTCAAAAAAGGGGCGATAATCCGTGAAATCGACATTCTCAAAAAAAAGGACAATGATCCGTGAAACCGACATTCTCGAAAAAAATGGACAATGATCCGTGAAACCGACATTCTCAAAAAAGGGGCGATGATCCGTGAAACCGACATTCTAAAAAAAGGGGCAATGATCCATGAAACCGACATTCTCAAAAAAGGGACAATGATCCGTGAAATCGACATTCTCAAAAAATGGACAATGATCCGTGAAACCGACATTCTCAAAAAAATGGACAATGATCCGTGAAACCGACATTCTAAAAAAAGGGACAATGATCCGTGAAACCGACATTCTAAAAAAAGGGGCAATGATCCATGAAACCGACATTCTCAAAAAAGGGACAATGATCCAGGAAACCGACATTCTCAAAAAAGGGACAATGATCCGTGAAACCGACATTCTCAAAAAAAGGGACAATGATCCGTGAAATCGACATTTCCAAAAGAGGGGCAATGATCCGTGAAACCGACATTCTAAAAAAAGGACAATGATCCGTGAAACCAACATTCTAAAAAAAGGGGCGATGACCCGAGAAACCGACATTCTCAAAAAAAGGGCGATGATACATGAAACCGACATTCTAAAAAAAGGGACGACGATCCGTAAAATCGACATTTTCAAAAAATTGGGCAATGATCCGTGAAACCGATATTCTGAAAAAAGGGACGATGATCCGTGAAACCGACATTCTCAAAAAAGGAACGATGATCCGTGAAACCGACATTCTAAAAAAAGGGACGATGATTCGTAAAACCGACATTCTCAAAAAATGGGGCAATGATCCGTGAAACCGACATTTTCAAAAAATGGGGCAATGATCCGTGAAACCGACATTTTCAAAAAATGGGGCAATGATCCGTGAAACCGACATTTTGAAAAAAGGGGCAATGATCCGTGAAACCGACATTCTAAAAAAAGGGGCAATGATCCGTGAAACCGACATTCTAAAAAAAGGGACAATGATCCGTAAAATCGACATTCTCAAAAAAAGGGACAATGATCCGTGAAACCGACATTCTAAAAAAAGGGGACAATGATCCGTGAAACCGACATTTTCAAAAAAGGGACAATGATCCGTGAAACCGACATTCTCAAAAAAGGGAACAATGATTCGTGAAACCGACATTCTAAAAAAAGGGACAATGATCCGTGAAACCGACATTAAAAAAAAAAAAGGGGCGATAATCCGTGAAACCGACATTCTCAAAAAAGGGGCGATGATACGTGAAACCAACATTCTAAAAAAAGGGACGATGATCCGTAAAACCGACATTTTCAAAAAATGGGGCAATGATCCGTGAAACCGACATTTTCAAAAAATGGGGCAATGATTCGTGAAACCGACATTTTCAAAAAAAGGACAATGATCCATGAAACCGACATTCTAAAAAATGGGACAATGATTCGTGAAACCGACATTTTCAAAAAAAGGACAACGATCCGTGAAACCGACATTCTCAAAAAAAAAGGGACAATGATCCGTGAAACCGACATTCTAAAAAAAAAAGGGACAATGATCCGTGAAACCGACATTCTCAAAAAAATGTACAATGATCCGTGAAATCGACATTCTCAAACAAAGGCGCGATGATCCGTGAAACCGACATTCTCAAAAAATGGGCGATGATACGTGAAACCGACATTCTCAAAGAAGGGACGATGATCCGTAAAACCGAAATTTTCAAAAAGTAGGGCGATGATCCGTGAAACCGACATTCTCAAAAAAGGGACAATGATCCGTGAAACCGACATTTTCTAAAAAGGAAGATTATCCGTGAAACCGACATTCTCAAAAAAGGGACGATTATCCGTGAAACCGACATTCTCAAAAAAAGGGACGATGATTCGTGAAACCGACATTATCAAAAAAAGGGACAATAATCCGTGAAACCGACATTCTAAAAAAAAAGGACAATGATCCGTGAAACCGACATTCTAAAAAAAGGGGCGATGATCCGTGAAACCGATATTCTCAAAAAAGGGACAATGGTCCGTGAAACAGACATTCTAAAAAAAATGGACAATGATCCGTGAAACCGACATTCTCAAAAAAGGGGCGATGATCCGTGAAACCGATATTCTAAAAAAAGGGACAATGATCCGTGAAACCGACATTCTAAAAAAATGGACAATGATCCGTGAAACCGACATTCTCAAAAAAGGGACAATTATCCGTGAAACCGACATTCTCAAAAAAGGGACAATGATCCGTGAAACCGACATTCTCAAAAAAAGGGATAATGATCCGTGAAACCGACATTCTCAAAAAAGGGACAATGATCGGTGAAACCGACATTCTAAAAAAAGGGACAATGATCCGTGAAACCGACATTCTCAAAAAAAGGGACAATGATCCGTGAAACCGACATTCTCAAAAAAAGGGACAATGATCCGTGAAACCGACATTCTCAAAAAATGGGACAATGATCCGTGAAACCGACATTCTAAAAAAAAGGGGCAATGATCCATGAAACCGACATTCTCAAAAAAGGGACAATGATCCAGGAAACCGACATTCTCAAAAAAGGGACAATGATCCGTGAAACCGACAATCTCAAAAAAGGGACAATGATCCGTGAAACCGACATTTTCAAAAGAGGGGCAATGATCCGTGAAACCGACATTCTAAAAAAAGGACAATGATCCGTGAAACCGACATTCTAAAAAAAGGGGCGATGATCCGAGAAACTGACATTCTCAAAAAAAGGGCGATGATACATGAAACCGACATTCTAAAAAAAGGGACGATGATCCGTAAAATCGACATTTTCAAAAAATTGGGCAATAATCCGTGAAACCGATATTCTCAAAAAAGGGACGATGATCCGTGAAACCGACATTCTAAAAAAAGGAACGATGATCCGTGAAACCGACATTCTAAAAAAAGGGACGATGATTCGTAAAACCGACATTCTCAAAAAATGGGGCAATGATCCGTGAAACCGACATTTTCAAAATATGGGGCAATGATCCGTGAAACCGACATTTTGAAAAAAGGGGCAATGATCCGTGAAACCGACATTCTAAAAAAAGGGGCAATGATCCGTGAAACCGACATTCTAAAAAAAGGGACAATGATCCGTGAAACCGACATTCTAAAAAAAGGGGACAATGATCCGTGAAACCGACATTCTCAAAAAAGGGACAATGATCCGTGAAACCGACATTCTAAAAAATAGGGGCGATGATCCATGAAACCGACATTCTCAAAAAAGGTGCAATGATACGTGAAACCAAGATTCTAAAAAAAGGGACGATGATCCGTTAAACCTACATTATCAAAAAAAGGGACAATGATCCGTGAAACCGACATTCTAAAAAAAGGGGCGATGATCCGTGAAACCGACATTATCAAAAAAAGGGACAATGATCCGTGAAACCGACATTCTAAAAAAAGGGACAATGATCCGTGAAACCGACATTCTCAAAAAAGGGACAATGATCCGTGAAACCGACATTCTCAAAAAAAGGGACAATGATCCGTGAAAACAACATTCTAAAAAAAGGGACAATGATCCGTGAAACCGACATTCTCAAAAAAGGGACAATGACCCGTGAAACCGACAATCTAAAAAAAGGGACAATGATCCGTGAAACCGACATTCTCAAAAAAGGGACAATGACCCGTGAAACCGACATTCTAAAAAAAGGGACAATGATTCATGAAACCGACATTCTCAAAAAAGGGGTGATGGTCCGTGAAACCGACATTCTCAAAAAAGGGGCGATGATCCGTGAAACCGATATTCTAAAAAAAGGGACAATGATCCGTGAAATCGACATTCTAAAAAAATGGACAATGATCCGTGAAACCGACATTCTAAAAAAAGGGACAATTATCCGTGAAACCGACATTCTCAAAAAGGGACAATGATCCGTGAAACCGACACTCTCAAAAAAAGGGACAATGATCCGTGAAACCGACATTCTAAAAAAAAGGGACAATGATCCGTGAAACCAATATTCTCAAAAAATTGACAATGATCCGTGAAACCGACATTCTCAAAAAAAGGGACAATGATCCGTGAAACCGACATTCTCAAAAAAATGGACAATGATCCGTGAAACCGACATTCTCAAAAAATGGGGCAATGATCCTTGAAACCGACATTCTAAAAAAAAGGGGCAATGATCCATGAAACCGACATTCTCAAAAAAGGGACAATGATCCAGGAAACCGACATTCTCAAAAAAGGGACAATGATCCAGGAAACCGACATTCTCAAAAAAGGGACAATGATCCGTGAAACCGACATTCTCAAAAAAAGAGATAATGATCCGTGAAACCGACATTTTCAAAAGAGGGGCAATGATCCGTGAAACCGACATTCTAAAAAAAAGACAATGATCCGTGAAACCGACGTTCTAAAAAAAAGGGCGATGATACATGAAACCGACATTCTAAAAAAATGGACGATAATCCGTAAAACCGACATTTTCAAAAAATTGGGCAATGATCCGTGAAACCGATATTCTCAAAAAAGGGACGATGATCCGTGAAACCGACATTCTCAAAAAAGGAACGATGATCCGTGAAACCGACATTTTCAAAAATTGGGCAATGATCCGTGAAACCGACATTCTAAAAAAAAAGGGCAATGATCCGTGAAACCGACATTCTAAAAAAAGGGGCAATGATCCGTGAAACCGACATTCTAAAAAAAGAGACAATGATCCGTAAAATCGACATTCTCAAAAAAAGGGACAATGATCCATGAAACCGACATTCTAAAAAAAGGGGACAATGATCCGTGAAACCGACATTCTCAAAAAAGGGACAATGATCCGTGAAACCGACATTCTAAAAAATAGGGGCGATGATCCGTGAAACCGACATTCTCAAAAAAGGTGCAATGATACGTGAAACCAACATTCTAAAAAATGGGACGATGATCTGTTAAACCGACATTTTCAAAAAAAGGGACAATGATCCGTGAAACCGACATTCTAAAAAAATGGGCGATGATCCGTGAAACCGACATTATCAAAAAAAGGGACAATGATCCGTGAAACCGACATTCTAAAAAAAGGGACAATGATCCGTGAAACCGACATTCTCAAAAAAGGGACAATGATCCGTGAAACCGACATTCTCAAAAAAAGGACAATGATCCGTGAAACCGACATTCTCAAAAAAAGGGACAATGATCCGTGAAAACAGCATTCTAAAAAAAGGGACAATGATCCGTGAAACCGACATTCTCAAAAAAGGGACAATGACCCGTGAAACCGACATTCTAAAAAAAGGGACAATGATCCGTGAAACCGACATTCTAAAAAAAGGGACAATGATCCGTGAAACCGACATTCTCAAAAAAGGGGTGATAGTCTGTGAAACCGATATTCTCAAAAAAGGGGCGATGATCCGTGAAACCGACATTCTCCAAAAAGGGGCGATGATCCGTGAAACCGACATTCTCAAAAAGAAGGACAATGATCCGTGAAACCGAAATTCTCAAAAAAGGGACAATGATCCGTGAAACCGAAATTCTCTAAAAAAGGGACAATGATCCGTGAAACCGACATTCTAAAAAAAGGGACAATAATCCGTGAAACCGACATTCTAAAAAAAGGGGACAATGATCTGTGAAACCGACATTCTCAAAAAAAAAGGGACAATGATCCGTGAAACCGACATTCTCAAAAAAGGGACGATGATCCGTGAAACCGTCATTCTAAAAAAAGGGACGATGATCCGTGAAACCGTAATTCTAAAAAAAGGGACGATGATCCGTGAAACCGACATTCTAAAAAAAGGGACAATGATCCGTGAAACCAACATTCTAAAAAAAGGGGACAATGATCCGTGAAACCGACATTTTCAAAAAAAAGGGACAATGATCCGTAAAATTGACATTCTCAAAAAAAGGGACAATGATCCGTGAAACCGACATTCTAAAAAAAGGGGACAATGATCCGTGAAACCGACATTCTCAAAAATGGGACAATGATCCGTGAAACCGACATTCTAAAAAATAGGGGCGATGATCCGTGAAACCGACATTCTCAAAAAAGGTGCAATGATACGTGAAACCAACATTCTAAAAAAAGGGACGATGATCCGTTAAACCGACATTATCAATAAAAGGGACAATGATCCGTGAAACCGACATTCTAAAAAAAGGGGCGATGATCCGTGAAACCGACATTATCAAAAAAATGGACAATGATCCGTGAAACCGACATTATCAAAAAAAGGGACAATGATCCGTGAAACCGACATTCTAAAAAAATGGGCGATGATCCGTGAAACCGACATTATCAAAAAAAGGGACAATGATCCGTGAAACCGACATTCTAAAAAAAGGGACAATGATCCGTGAAACCGACATTCTAAAAAAAGGGACAATGATCCGTGAAACCGACATTCTCAAAAAAAGGACAATGATCCGTGAAACCGACATTCTCAAAAAAAGGGACAATGATCCGTGAAAACAGCATTCTAAAAAAAGGGACAATGATCCGTGAAACCGACATTCTCAAAAAAGGGACAATGATCCGTGAAACCGACATTCTCAAAAAAGGGGTGATAGTCTGTGAAACCGATATTCTCAAAAAAGGGGCGATGATCCGTGAAACCGACATTCTCCAAAAAGGGGCGATGATCCGTGAAACCGACATTCTCAAAAAGAAGGACAATGATCCGTGAAACCGAAATTCTCAAAAAAGGGACAATGATCCGTGAAACCGAAATTCTCTAAAAAAGGGACAATGATCCGTGAAACCGATATTCTAAAAAAAGGGACAATGATCCGTGAAACCGACATTCTAAAAAAAGGGGACAATGATCTGTGAAACCGACATTCTCAAAAAAAAAGGGACAATGATCCGTGAAACCGACATTCTCAAAAAAGGGACGATGATCCGTGAAACCGTCATTCTAAAAAAAGGGACGATGATCCGTGAAACCGTAATTCTAAAAAAAGGGACGATGATCCGTGAAACCGACATTCTCAAAAAAAAGGGACGATGATCCGTGAAACCGACATTCTAAAAAAAGGGACGATCCGTGAAACCGACATTCTCCAAAAAAGGGACAATTATCCGTGAAACCGACATACTAAAAAAAGGGGCAATGATCCGTGAAACCGACAGTCTAAAAAAAGGGACAATGATCCGTGAAACCGACATTCTCAAAAAAAGGGACAATGATCCGTGTGATCCGTGAAACCGACATTCTCAAAAAATAGACGATGATCCGTGAAACCGACATTCTCAAAAAAAGGGACGATGATCCGTGAAACCGACATTCTAAAAAAAGGGACGATGATCCGTGAAACCGACATTCTCAAAAAAGGGACAATGATCCGTGAAACCGACATTCTCAAAAAAAAGGGACAATAATCCGTGAAACCGACATTCTCAAAAAAAGGGACAATGATCCGTGAAACCGACATTTTCTAAAAAAAAAGGGACAATGATCCGTTAAACCGACATTCTAAAAAAAAAGGGTAATGATCCGTGAAACCGACATTCTAAAAAAAAGGGGCAATGATCCGTGAAACCGACATTCTCAACGTGAAACCGACATTCTCAAAAAAGGGACAATGATCCGTGAAATCGACATTCTCAAAAAAAGGGACAATGATCCGTGAAACCGACATTCTAAAAAAAAGGGCATTGATCCGTGAAACCGACATTCTCAAAAAAAGGGACAATGATCCGTGAAACCGACATTCTCAAAAAAAGGGCAATGATCCGTGAAACCGACATTCTCAAAAAAAGGGACAATGATCCGTGAAACCGACATTCTCAAATAGGGGCAATGATCCGTGAAACCATAGGGGCATTTAGGGAATTTATATATTCTTAAACCCACAAAATTCCAATTCTTGAACTGGAATTTTAATTTATCCAACCGTAGGGACATTTCGGGACGTTATATATTATTAACTGGCAAAATTTCAATTCTTGAACTGGAATTTTAATTTATCCAACCATAGGGACATTATATATTTTTAAACCGACAAAATTTCAATTCTTGAACTGAAATTTTAATCTATCCAACTGTAGGGACATTTAGGGACATTATAATTTCAATTCTTGAAATGGAATTTTAATTTATCCTATTGTAGGGACATATAGGGACAATATATATTCTTATGCCAACGAAATTCCAATTCTAGAAATTGAATTTTATTACTCCAAATGTAGGGACCTTTAGGGACATTATATATTCTTACACCGACAAAATTTCAATTCTTGGACTGGAATTTTTATTTCTTCAATTGTAGGAACATTTAGGGACATTATATATTATTAAACCTAAGATTAATTAATCATTGAGAGAGACTATCCCTAACCATAAAGGCTTATCAAATATACTCACTTATTAATTAATCATTGAGAGAGACTATCCCTAACCATAAAGGCTTATCAAATATACTCACTTATAACCTAATGGCACTACCTAGCCTTTTCTACGCCAGTGTCCTGGGTTCGAATCTCACCCTCAACAAAATTGTACACAACATAGCATAGACATCTCAAACTACAACGCTAAAGGTAGGCTTGTGAAGATTTATCATAAATATCATCATATATTAGTAATTAAAGCAACCACGAAAGTAAACTAAATAAGTTCCCAAAATTAAAAAAAGAAAAAGAGTAATAGACATACTTGGTTGCAGGCCACCACCAGAAACCATTTGACTCTCCCAAGCACGAGATCACTATCCTTCCACTTCCACGGCAGCCAGTTCTAGGCACCTTTCTTCGGCTTGGAGCCATAAGCTACTGCACAAACCAAGATATCCCATGCATTAGAAGAAAGGCAAAGTAGTCAATCAAAGAAGGAAAAGAAGATAATATAAAGTATTAGATCCTTTCAATAGAATCGGGTACTCAGATATTGAGAAAAAGTCAAGGAGATAAAAAATAATTACAAGAACAAGAGAAAAATAATTTGAAAGAGGAACAAACACAAGTGTGACGATTTTACAAGCATCTTAATGTTTTTTCTTGTGAAGATACATATTTGTAGGCATGAATCCTGATTCAACATACATTTTTTTCAAAAAGAAAAAAAAACCCACTAAAAAGGATAAATGGTAAATTAATGGCCAAGGAGAGAAAAATTAAGATGTGGATTAGCAGAATGCATAATTGTAAAGGAAATAAGGAAGAGCCCGGGATTCACCGGAGCACGGGATCACACAAAGATTGTACATACAGCAGCAACTCAGAATGTAAACAACAGTTTTTGCATGGCTGTTTTCATTTTTATTAAACAAAAAGTTAAACCCAGTCCAGCCCCAGACAAACAGATACCTATACTATACTCCAAAATCAGTAAACATAGGATTTAGACATTAATTAGTAGTGTATCACAAAAGGGAACTCCTAATTCCTAATCCTATTAATGAGTGCAAAACTTGGAATATAGGAGTGTATAAAATTCGGTGGATGTTCAATCTCTAGAAAAGCATCCCCAGTTTTCAAAAATAAATTAGAGCATTTAATTAACAAATACACCTTTTGACCATCGAACAAATGAGATTAAAAATTGAAAAAGATCGGAGAAAAAATTGTACCCATTTTGAACGAACAGAATGTCCAGGATAAATAAGTTGAGAGTTTTAGCTTCTCCTCAATAATTTCATACCTGCAACAGGAAAAAGTAGTTAAACAAACAAGAGGAGAATGAAGTTTTACTAAAAGCCTTGTTTATTTAAGCATACCAACTGAGATAGTTAGTTGCAGAATACATTTCACATCCATTTTTCTTTAGATACATAAGTAATTGTTCAACTCCTTCGATATATGAGTATCCTCGTCTAATGCAGTTTTTGAGGCCTGCAGGGAAGCAGTTGGGTAAATCTGGTTAATAATAATAAAGAAAATGGCTACATCTTTGTAAACATTGACATCAAAAAAAAAATCTCAAAATGGGAAAAATCTCCTTTAAAAAAAAATGCAATGCTCAAATTGGGATAACAATAGGCCACTTGGGACTCACTTGAAATGAATGCAATTAACAATTATCTGGTACATAGGAAATGGTGATAGCTTGTTCAAAAGACCAAGGATGGTCCATTTTTTAAGTAGCAAACGAATGTCCTAATGTGGCAATCCTGCTCCATTAGAATCACATCTAGTTTCAAGTAACTCAAAGTTCATTTCATGCATACAAGGAATATATTGCAAGAAACAGGTAGGCATTACAGAAGTCAAATAGATTAATGTGTAGATGATGAAGTTTTAGATCCAATGTGTATGTTGCAATTAAAATTGTGAAGTGCAATATCTAGAAAAATGAGGCTCCAAGTGGAATTCACTCAATTCTTGATCTTAATTTCATGAAGGAACTTCACAGGTAGGACAAAAGTAGAAAATGAAAGGATGGAGTTTGAATGGAGTTAGATTCTTTTACCTTCAAAATCAATAGGCCCCCGGGCTGCTCAGTCTGGTCGTGGTGGGCGGCGTGAGTGAGCGTGACGTAGCTTCATGAAATTAAGATCAAGAGGAGAATGAAGTTTTACTAAAAAGCCTTGTTTATTTAAGCATACCAACTGAGATAGTTAGTTGCAGAATACATTTCACATCCATTTTTCTTTAGATACATAAGTAATTGTTCAACTCCTTCGATATATGAGTATCCTCGTCTAATGCAGTTTTTGAGGCCTGCAGGGAAGCAGTTGGGTAAATCTGGTTAATAATAATAAAGAAAATGGCTACATCTTTGTAAACATTGACATCAAAAAAAAAATCTCAAAATGGGAAAAATCTCCTTTAAAAAAAAAATGCAATGCTCAAATTGGGATAACAATAGGCCACTTGGGACTCACTTGAAATGAATGCAATTAACAATTATCTGGTACATAGGAAATGGTGATAGCTTGTTCAAAAGACCAAGGATGGTCCATTTTTTAAGTAGCAAACGAATGTCCTAATGTGGCAATCCTGCTCCATTAGAATCACATCTAGTTTCAAGTAACTCAAAGTTCATTTCATGCATACAAGGAATATATTGCAAGAAACAGGTAGGCATTACAGAAGTCAAATAGATTAATGTGTAGATGATGAAGTTTTAGATCCAATGTGTATGTTGCAATTAAAATTGTGAAGTGCAATATCTAGAAAAATGAGGCTCCAAGTGGAATTCACTCAATTCTTGATCTTAATTTCATGAAGGAACTTCACAGGTAGGACAAAAGTAGAAAATGAAAGGATGGAGTTTGAATGGAGTTAGATTCTTTTACCTTCAAAATCAATAGGCCCCCGGGCTGCTCAGTCTGGTCGTGGTGGGCGGCGTGAGTGAGCGTGACGTAGCTTCCGGGTGCTTCGGCGGAGGTACCAGCGCCGTGGAGGCCTGACTTCCGGCGATGGAGTGGAGCACGGTAGTTCGGCGTCGGCGGTCTGAATCGAGTCGATGTAGAGGTTCGTGCGGCCATGGCGTGGCGGTGTTGCAACGCCATTCTTGTTCTGGCTGAAGAAAAGGACGGCCTTACTTTAATTCAACCGTAAAAATGGAAAGAGAAAGGCGTAAAAATGTAAAGGACGGTCTTACTTTACTTCAAGCGTAAATTCTTTAAAAAATTGTTGAAAATTTATAGATCTTTTTTTTTTTCCGATGAACAACCCTAAACCCTAATTAATCAGATGAAAAAAATTCGTATGCGTTGACAATCCTAAACCCTAATCAGTTGAAAAAAAATCGAAATTAAAAATTATCATTACCTGGACGAGAGGAGAGGAGAGGCGGCGTGAACGAACGGCGTGGCGGGGGAGGCGGCGCGGTTAGGGCGTGTGCGGTCAGGGCGGCGTGCGAAGGTGTGCGACGTTGGTGGTTGCAGGTAGGGGCGGCGTTGGCGCAGGAGACGTCGATGGAGCAATTGTGCTCGACGTGCGTGAGCGGCGTGGCTGGGTGGAGAGACGTTGAATTACCGCAAGAAGAAATTGGGGAGAAGAAGAGTAGATTGGGCGGCAAGTGGGTGTGTTCAAACGGAAAAGGAAAATTAGGGCTATGGCCTATGATGAAGAAAAAGGGTGTTTTAGGTTTTTTAAGGAGGGTATACTCATTCTAGGGTAGGTGTGTTAAGCGAGTGGGATGTATAACCGTGGCGATAAATAGGGCAGCCAATTTGGGCTTGAATTATTCAGAAAATATAGCTTTGTTTAATGCACTCCCCTCCATTTTTTTTAATTAAATATTTAATAAATACCTATTTGGCTTATCAACTAAAATACAATAATAGTTGTATTACTGCCTCCGCCCATATTCATTTATGCAAACAAAATTTTAATGAATATTTAATAATGAGATATGTTGATATTGTTTACAACTAAAGTAAATAATAATTTAAATAAGTAAGTAATTATTAAATGGATAGAAATAAAATAGGGAGTATTATTTATAAAAGAAGAATAATCATAGTAAAATTAAAAAAATAAGAACTAAAATAATAAAATTGGATGAAAACTTAGTTATTTCCTCTATTTAGGTAAAAACTATTCATAAGTTTTGGGTAGGGGTGTAAATGAATCGAATCGTAGCGAAAACTGAAGTATTCGATTTGATTCGTGAAAATATTTGAATATTCATATTCGTTTAATTTTTCGAATAATAAATTTGATTTGATATTCGATTGATTATTCGATACTATTAGATTCGATTCGAGTATTCGATTTGAATTTTTTAATACATATTTTAAAATTTATTTTTCAAGTATTCGATTTGAAATTGATTTGTATTCGATACTAATCGATTTGACTTGAAACTATTTGATCCGAAAATTTATGGAGAATTTTTTTTAAATAATATTATAGAACATGAGACAAATATACATTTAAAAATATATTTATGTATAAATATTATAAATATAATCGAATACTTATGAATATCGAATCGAATATCATAATTTTGTATTTGTATTCGTTTATTAATCGAATCAAAAAAATATTTGTATTCGAATTCGAATCATAAAATTTCAAATACGAATACCGAATCGAGCAAATTTATTTGATTCGTTTACAACCCTAGTTTTGAGTACGAAAATTAAGAAATATAATATAATAAATAGTACTCCGTATTCACTTTGTTCCACTATCAATTTTCCACTTTCCTTTTATAGATGTCACACAATAAGTTTTTAATTTAATTTTTTTCCATTTTTGACATATTATTTTCTCTTTCTCAATTACATCACTTATATTTTATTTATTATTTTATCATACTCATTTATTATTTCCTCTCTCACCTTCACATTATCACTTGTACTACATCTATTATTTTATCATATTTTTTAATCAAAACACTCAAAAGAAAGGAAAATTTATAGTGGGACGGATAGAGTAGCATTTAGAGGAGATGATGAAATTGAAATAAAGAAAAATATAATTGAGGGTGTATTGATTGTGGATTCTGTAAGATTTTTTTGGACTTTTAAAGTCCAGGGGTATTCAATTTGGATTTTCAAAAGTTTTTTAAAATTGTGAGATATTCAATACGGATTTTAAAAAGTCTTTAAATCTTTAGGTATTCATCAGTTTATGGATTTTAATACTCGAGGCGGTGTTTGTTTTGGGATTGGCCAATCCGGATTTGGATTGACCCAATCTCAATCCAATTTTTCTCAATTCATCTCAATCAAAATATCAATACACCCCTATAATACAATATACACCTATTTTTATACAATCAAATCACTATATTTATTTTCAATTACTCATTATCTTTCTTACTTTCTCTTCTCTCTTACTTTTCTTTCACATACTCATTCTCTCTCTTACTTTCTTATCTCTCTTACTTTTCTTTCACTACTAACAATAATAAAATATTATAACATCACTCTTGATGTGACATAAAGTTACATCTACCCCTCATTCTCAATCCTTAATCAAACGCAACTCACACACAATTACTATTCATGATTCATGGATTACCCAAATCACAATCCAATCCACCACAATTCTAAGTCAATCCACCACAATCCCAAACCAAACACCACCTTAAGGGGCTGTTTGGTTAGGGATGGTGGTGGATGGGATGGGGATTGGAAAAATGTGGATGAGGGTAATCCATGAATAGTAATTGAATAAAAATTGTGTTTGGATAGAGATTGAAAAATAGGTGTGGATGGAGAACTTTATGTCAAATCAATAGTAATGTTGTATTATTTTATTATTGTTAGTTAGTAAAGTAATTAATGTAAGGAAGAAAAGTATGAAAGAGAATAAATGTGTGGAAGAAAAGTAGGAGAGAGAATAAATGTATGGAAGAAAAAGTAGAAGAGAGAATGAGTAATTAATATAAAAATATGATGATGTAATTGTATAATAATAGGTATATAGGTGTATTATAAGGGTGGATGGGTATTGAGATGAGTATTTGGATGGAGAGGGATGGGATGGGGGATGACCCATCCAAATCCGGATGGGCCAATCCCAAACCAAACACACCCTAAAGTTTTATGGGTTTGGAATAGAAAAATTAGGGTTTTATAGTTTGAGGGTAATTTTGAAAAAATGAAAAAGGGTGAACTCAAGTGTGGGGAGTGAAGACATCGTGTGAAATCATAATAAAATGGCATTTATCCGTGGCCCATTATAAATCTTAAATTGAGATGGGCCCATTTAAGGCCCAAGTTAAGCTGGACTGAAGTCAGCCCATTTAAAAGTCCAGTTTAACAATGAGATTTGGCATGTAAAAACCCATTGGAAATTGATAGTTTGTAAAGAATTAATGTTACTGGGCCCAAAGATGAAGAATTATTATAATCACAGACTATAAATAACATCCTTAATACTAGTAATAATTAGGGATATTCATATAGAATTAGGTTTTCGACCAAAGAAAACAATATGATTGTGTAGGTCTAATCATGGTAAGGTAGTTGTAAGTTGAATGTGGCCTACGTACCTACTTCCAACGTGATATGTCCCTAAATTCTTCAACTCATTAACACACAAGATGATGCCATTGTTTTTTTGTCAATGAACATCAATAATAACGATGTTACATGAGATACATTGTGTAACATAACATGTTTATAAATATGAAGAAAAAAATATAAACCTACGATATGTTTCTCATTTTATTTTTCACATATTATTTTATCTATCTTAATCACATCAATTATACTACATTTATTATTTTATCATATAACATCTTATACTCATTTATTACTGTATTATTTTTCATTTCAGTCTCATTACTTGTACTAAATTTATTATTTAATTTTATCATATTTTTTAATCAAAATATTCAAAAGAAAAAAAAAAAGATATAGTAAGACACAAGGGTGCATGTATTAGAAATTAATATACAATAATTAATTCTCAACCTCTCTACCAGTTCGAACTTTTAGATGAGACGAAATTCTTTCAGCATGCATGTGTGTGCAATATATACGTCTATATATACGTGTATGCGTGCAATTTGAGGTTATAGGGATATTACTTAAAAATTCATTTTGCCTGATTCTTTCTAATTAATTGTTTTGATGATTTGTTTTTAAAAATGAAATACGAGGCTTAGGTTGATTAGATGGGATTTGTTTGATGTTAGAGATTTGATTTGATTTGATTGGAAAGGTAATGGGCTAAGTGTCCTCTATCTCTTTCATAACAATCAACTTCAACATGGTTTTTCATGGAAAAAATAAAAACTTAAACCTGATTTTTATAAAATCGTTTTGAAAAAGGAATAAGCAGTTGACCCGATTCGATTGAGCAAATTAATAATTTAGTAATGATACAATATGAGACGAGTTAGGAGACAAGAATAATAATATGTATTTCTACTCATTTATCATTAAACTCTTATATAAAGTTAATAATGTACTATTAAAATGACAATCATGTTCAAAGTAAAAGCTTATAATTATTTTAGCAGCAAGAGTAAAAAACTGTAAATCGTGAACACGTATTAAACAAATCATAAATTTGCTTTGATTAACAAAAGTACACAAACAACATATATAAATTAATATACAAAGTGGATATTAGGTTCTTAAATTTTCATTTCATTATCAATTTAAATAAATATTATGATATATAATTTGTTTCTTATCATCATAGATAAAAAAAAAATGTTTTGCCTTAAAAAAATTGTTTGTAAAGTAAAATAGAAATTTTAAAATAGAAAAATATTATGTGCACCTACTAATATTATTTACTTGTAAAAATCAATACTATTGATTCAAGTGTGATTTGCAGATCATTGCACAAAAACTTGATTTATCTAATGCTAGAACTTAATTAGAATTCTCGCGTTTTTTTTTATATTCACCAATAATTAATAGATATCATGGTAGCCATACACTATAGTACTAGGAGTGTTAAAAAAAAAAAACCGGACCGGAAAAATGATCGGAATCGAACCGACCGGTTAGATTCCGGTCCGGCAAGTTTTGGATTCTGGTCTTCCGGTCCGGTCCGATTTGGACCGGATTTTTTTATTTTTTTACTAAAGCACTCTCAATTATTTTTCAAAACCAAGTAATTGGTGAAAATGTGTTGAGATCTATTACATTTTTTGCAAATATATAATTTAACAAACATATTTAATTTATTTTAGGGTCAAAAGATCATTAATAATAATGTAAATAAAATTCACATTAACGTAATGAAGAGCAAACACTTTAATTTTCATACACAAATTCATCAATTTTGTTCTTGCTTCCATAAACTTAAATAAAAAAAAAAAAATCGATCCAACCGGTCCAAACCCGAACCGGATTAATTACGATCCAGTCTCCTATCCGTAAAATTTTAAAATTCAAGTCCCGATCCGGTCTGGTTCTGGACCAGTGCACACCTAATAGTACCCATGATGGCATTTTAACATCATATTCTTTTAGAAAAGAAAAACATTCTCTCTTTCTTTAAGTAAAAAATAATATTTTTTAAATCAATTATGTGGGGGTAGAATATGTAGATTGACATGAAATTTAAGGATTAGTGGTCCAATGGCCACCCTAAATCATTAAACCAATTCACACGCACAAATAGAAATTGAATTGAATCAAATATATATATACTTCAAGCCAAAAATATCATTACCATAAGTGCATGGAGAACATAGTATTAGTATATTAGTTGCTTTGTAGCCAACTTAGAAAACATTATGATGAGAGGGGGGTTTTCCAACTTTTAAGGCTCTAAAAAATATCCTAACAAATATGTTAATATTTTACTTGTAATAAGATTAAGGAAAAAATAGAGAGAGTTTAGTGCACAAAATTGAGATATTCTATAATTTTTTTTTTTTAAAGTTTCGGGTATCCGATTCAAGGGCCAACTAATTTCGATGGCCAATTACATCGCCTACTTAATTATGAGTTTCCTTTTAAAGTCAGAATTTTGCGTTTTGTATGAACTAACCTCATTATAGATCATATAGATATACACAAATTCATATAAGTATGTATTTAGTTGTGTAAATAAAGTAGCAATGATACTGGATCGGGTTGGGGTCGTCTTAAAACATTTGTCACCCTACCCACTAAGATTTTATGACCCACATTCATATCCTAATATATGATAATATTAAAAAAAAAAAAAAAAAAACCCCAAAATCACTTCTGAGATAAATGGATCGGAGTACATCATAAAAATATATTTGTATTGGTATAAAATAAAAATTCAGCACACACCTCATACCTATTTATGTACAAAATATATACAATTAATATGGGTGAAATTAATCACACTTCATTTTTTCTTATTCTATTAATGACAAAATTAATGAACAGAAGCAGTCTTACTGAAAATGTGTGAAACTATCTTTGATAACAAACTCTAATTTGTGGAGTGTTTTTTTCTTTCTTTTAGTTTTTAAATGGTAGAGTTAAAATTTTAAGAGCCTAATTAGTCAAATATATAAATGATAAAATTGAAGTTGAGTATATATCTAGAAAAATGGTTGCAAGCTACTATATGCATTAAAAATATGTACGTCACACATGTAATATATTAAAAAAATATTAATTAATAAACTGAATTATGACTTTCAACAGAATTGGGGCTAGTGTGTGTGTGTATATATATATATAGAAGGGGATCATCATAGAAACTCAAAAGCTCAATAATTAGGTTAGATGGATTTAATTATTTTAAATATTAATAATGGTATTTATGATGTATAGATGGGTGGCCTTGTCTGCCTTTGGACAAGCCTTATGTTGGACAATGCTTACCCAACATATATTATGGTCTGATCATGCACATTTTATAAATCATTCGAAAGAGATAGATAACCGATGAAATTTTTATGAGTTAATGGACAATAATACAATTAATTACACAACTGTTTAACATAAAGCTTGATGTAGATAAATATGTCAATCTCGGAGAAGTCGACACGTGGAAACGGGATAAATTATGATAGTTGTGATTAGGTCAATATATTGAAGAAACAGGATTAATACACCCCTGGGCTTAAGCAGGGAAATCAGAGAAATCAGGGTGATTGGGCCTTTGGCCCATATTTGGAGAAGTTAATAGCCCTGGGGCCTGGAAGGATCCAGCCCAAATATGGAACGTATAGTCCATCTTCCTTAGCCAAGTCAAATGAATAGTTCAAACCCACTAAAATGGGAGCCGATAAGCTGAAGAACCGAGTCTTCAGGGAGATAAGCCGAGTCCTTAGGGATTTGAGGCCGGATTTCTAGGGATATGCCGAGAATACAGGGAGAATAAGTCGTTCCCTCTCCGCAGAGAGGGGCCAGGTATATAAACAAGGTTATTTCCATATTCTTAATTAAGTTCTTTAACAAATACATACGTTTCTTACAGAATACATACTTTCACATACTTTTACACGAATTATACACTGATTGGAGGAGAAACTCCACTATATTCGCCGGAATTCCCCTAGATATACAGGGGAATTCCTCATTGATTTCGCCTACGATTGAATCTGACTTGAGCGTCGGAGCTTCTACGCCGGAGCCCCCCTCCGGCGTACTTTTGCAGGTTATCTTTGGATTTACGAGAAGATCGTCAAGGATAAACGGACGATTCACGCTCGTGATTAATAGTGCTCGTAAAGGAACGGTCGATATCCGAGGGCGTTCTTTTTCGACGCATCAACTGGCGCCGTCTGTGGGAAACTAGATCTAAGACGTGAGATTTATTTCCTAACTATTGGAGGTGAACATGAGCTTTTTAGACGAACTACTAAAGAGGGAAAGAATATATTTTTCTCCCCTATACGACCTGAATTTGGAATTCCAGTGGGAGGAAGAACTCCACTACCTATTTTCCTTCCTCCCCCTCCGAAGAATTTGGTTGAAAGTTCGGGAAAATGACTTGCATTCGTTCCTTCAGGGGAAAATCCGCCCCTTACACCAATAGAAGTCCAGAATCTGAGGGAAGAGACTCTAGACACTCCTATCCCTACTAAGGGTGACATGTCTGGAGCCCTCGGGAGTGGACCTAGCAGGGAGATACCTCCAGCAGCTACAGGTTCAGAATTGCTGGTATTGACTACTGAACAACTGAATGTTATAATAACACGATCCAGGGAGAAGGTGATGGTTGTCCAGGGCGCTCCAGCCCCCATAGCCTTCCCGAGGGCGACTGAGGCTGTAGGTCAGAAATGACCTGAACATATACCTGGAATTTCACAAGTCTTTTCGAGGGTTTGATGAACATATACCTGGAATCTCACAAGTCTTTTCGAGTATTTGATAACTTAAGGGAGGTATCTCTGCACTCTTTATGTAAATTGAAATATCACTTGAAAGACGTTTTTGTTGATGATCTAGTGTTAAGTATAAGAAATATAAGTCTATAATGAGAACATGTGTGTAGTCTGATAAAAAGTGATTGTGATAATATTTGCATCAACATTCATTTTCTGACTATTATGTTGAAAAATGTGATATATGAGGTAGCATGCATTGTCTTGGCTAATTGATTGATACTAATCTGATGCTTGAATAAAGCTTGTTGATATGCATGAATTTGAGTGAGAAGAATAATTTATCTGTGATAGAGAGGATCGAGATAAATTATTATATGCTATGATTTGCATAAATGATGTGGAGAAGGATGTAAATCTATTTAGTTTAGCGTTGATGTTAATCGTTTCAATCAATATGTTGCGAAAATATGAGATGTATGGTATATGTGGAAGGATTCGCATGAGAATACACATTTTATTGAATGAGCACTAGGATATTGTCAAAGCCGGTACCAAATCTTCGTACAAATTGTTATTTAACCTTTTTGTTGTGAGAAATTTTGAGAAGGTTTAGCCCAAAAACTTTTAAGAACTCTGGGAGTGCTGAAAACACAAGAGGTTCTGGAGAAGTATTCTGGTCCTCGAAGGCTAGCAGAGATATGAAGTATTCAGGTCCCCGAGAGCTGGCAGCGATATAGAGTATTCCAGTCCCCGAGGGCTGGCAGCGATATGGAGTATTCCAGTCCCCCAGGGCTGGCAGAGATATGAAGTATTTCAGTCCATGAGGGTTACCAGAGATATGAACATGAATTGGCCAGGACCTAAGAGCCCAGGTCCGTGAGGGCTAGCAGAGATATGTTGAGTACATTAGTACCACTGGTTAGTGCAAGTGTTAATTCTTGTAGATATTATTATGAGCATGTCTTTAAGAGATTGACACATATGATATGAGGCTACTCTTTTCCGTTGAATTAAGAAGGGTCCCCTTAAGCTTACACGATTGATTTATGTAGATGTTTTATAAATGATATTGGAATTGAGAATTACTTGAAATCTTAGAAGCATGAGTAGGTGATTCATATGTTGAGTTCTATGACTACTTTATGTGGGAGAATTGATGATGACTACGGTTTTGGAAACGAAAGCTAGCATAACTATTTTCAAATTGTGTATGATTGACATGTTTCTATACTTTAGATATGATTTCAAATTATAGATTGAGCTTATTCAGGTCCTTGAGATCAAAAAATGAAAAGTGCTACTTCTTACCTTTTTATCTTTAAACAATGATATGTCTTGAGTTATGTCCTCGCTTAGGACCTTGAAGCTTGCGTGTACTAGAAATACTCATTTATGATGAAACGTGGAGAATTGAATATTCATTGTAATTTTCATTTGAAGAGACTATTTGAGAGAGCATGATCCACTTATTTTTTTACTTTTAGAGTGGGAGTTGATTTGTTTTGTTGGTTCGATGTTATGAAGTTTTATTTTCGAGAAGATAATGAATTTTCAATATTGCATGAGATGATTCTTTTAGAGTGATGAAACATGATTTGAGCGTCTGAGGTGTTTTAGGGCCAGCATCCCTAAATAAGTGAAATAATAAGCCTGAAAATTAGAGTTGATAAACAATGATCCCATGAGGAGGAGTCGGAGATTCTAGAGGTGCTTGAGTAGCCCGAGGGAGCAGGATTACAAAAGAGAATAAAGAGTGAGTTCAGGGGAACCTTGGAGAACCCCCAGATTATTATGAGATTCGAGATCCTAAAGAGCGAAACCAAACAACGTTGAGAAGCTGGAAGTTCAGGAAAAGACCATGTGCAATGAAGCTAAACATCGACCTGCTCGAGGAGTTGTAAACGTACAAGAGATATGCGCAATTGCGAAGACGAATATTGAGGTAACAAGTTAATTCATATTACTTGTGATTGTTATGTTCCGATAGCCAGGAAATTGATGACTAAGATGCCTAAGACCAAAGATGGAGAATACTTGACTGGCTATGAAGTCAACTTAGTATATCCGTGGGGCAATACCCCTGAACGGCCAAGGTCAAAGACCATATCCCTGGAGGACTGAAAGTAATATCCCTGAAAAGGGGACAGAATAAACCTACAGGTACCCTAATTCAGGAGCGAAAGACACTATAAGATCGCGAGGCCAAGAGAAGTTAGAGAAACTGCGAGGTTTACCTCACCCTGAGGAATTGCGAGGTTTATATAAACCTCACCGGAAGAGACAGCGAGATTTACACCAACATACGAAGATTCGAAAAGAAAACACCTAAAGTTATGTGATTAAAGATCTTCATTCACGATAACCTCTAAAGCTAGGGGGAGTAGGAGATACGGAGGTACGAAAGGAGCCTGGAGATTTACATGTCACTCTTAAGCTGAACCAGAACATAATGAAGGAGTTTCCCTTTAGGAGCTCCCTAAACTTGAGTTGAGTATCCAAGACCTTGAGGTATATCAGAGATAAGAGTACACGTGTGAACAGTTGAGGGACGCCGAGTCCCTGAGAAATTCGATGGGTAATTTTACCCTCTCGGTAGAGGGGGTAGGGCGGTTGGCATGAGTCAGGTATGACTTACATTTATTGTTTGTGAATTTAATAAGATATGATGTTTTGAGATATTCCTGAGATTCTTTGCATGAGATAACTGTTAGGGGTCCGCATAATGAGTGCTGAAATAACGAATGTGTTTTGAAAACTAAAACATAACATGATAGAGATATTGCAAGATAGAGAGATTTACACCAACTCATAAAGATTCGAATAGAAAATACCTAGGAAGAATTCCTAAAGTTTCTATCCACGACAGCCTCTAAAGCTAGGGGGAGTAGGGGGTATAGCAGCAGAAGATATAATTAAACAGCCTATCCCTAGCGACTCTCACAAACTCTCACGAGTATAAACAAACTCTTACGAGTATAAACAAACTCTTACGAGTATAAACAACTCTTACGAGTATAAACTAACTCATACGAGTATAAACTAACTCTTACGAGTATAAACAAACTCTTACGAGTATAAACTAACTCTTACGATTATAAACAACTCTTACGAGTATAAACTAACTCTTACGAGTATAAACAACTTCTGGGAGAGTATAATCCCTAAGAACTCTTACGAGTATAAACTAACTCTTACGAGTATAAACCAACTCTTACGAGTATAAACCAACTCTTACGAGTATAAACTAACTCTTACGAGTATAAACAACTCTTACGAGTATAAACAAACTCTTACGAGTATAAACAAACTCTTACGAGTATAAACAACTCTTACGAGTATAAACTAACTCTTACGAGTATAAACTAACTCTTACGAGTATAAACTAACTCTTACGAGTATAAACTAACTCTTACGAGTATAAACAACTCTTACGAGTATAAACTAACTCTTACGAGTATAAACAACTTAAGGGAGAGTATAATCCCTACAAATTCTAACTTTTGGGAGAGTATAATCCCTAAACATTCTAAACTTCAGGGAGAGTATAATCCCTAAGAACTCTTACGAGTATAAACTAACTCTTACGAGTATAAACCAACTCTTACGAGTATAAACCAACTCTTACGAGTATAAACTAACTCTTACGAGTATAAACAACTCTTACGAGTATAAACTAACTCTTACGAGTATAAACAACTCTCACGAGTATAAACAACTTAAGGGAGAGTATAATCCCTACGAATTCTAACCTAGGGGAGAGGATAATCCCTAAAACTCTAGTGTTAAGAGAAAGACTGGAAACATTAGCAAATCACCAAGTAAGTACAGGGATATCAACCCTATCTCCTCATTAAGGTTCCTCTAGGAGCTTTAGAGCCTTTACGTGTCAAGAAAACGCTGAAAGCATGCTAGATTCATAAGCAGGACGGATATTACGTTACACATCTAATAACAGAGTCAGATATATATATATATATATATATGCATGCCAAGTGATAAATGTGCAGGTACGATATTAAGCGGAAGAAAAGCAGAAATATTCAAGACTTAAGGCACCATGCCTAAGCCCTCCACAGAAAAACCCCGGAGTGTGGAGTCTCCGGAAAATACCAAAAGGGGGCCTTAAAGGCCTTGACAAAATAAAAAGTGTTTTAACAGTACCAAAGTGTTATCAGAGAATCAAAGTTATGAAGAGAGGGAAACATCATTCTTCCCCTCGGAACCTTCTCCTGCCTCCTCAGCTCGCTCACTGGAATCACCTCCCTCTGTCTTCTCCATCGGAGCACCCGCTGCCACGGTAGCCACTGGAGTTGGGTTTTCCACATGAATAGGGAAAGCCATATCCTTCGCCGGTGTAAGATCATCCAATTTCAGGGCAGCATCTTTCAACTCCAAGACCGCCTTCCTCATCCCAGGTAACCACCAGGGAGTATTGATGTCTTCCTTAGCATCTCCAGGGAACTTAGGGGGAGTGTCCAGTTTATCCAACCGGAGGGCACGTGTATATTGACCATTAAATCCTGGAGCGGAATGTTCAGCTACGGCGTTGGAAAATCCATGATCTATGAAGTGGGGGATATAGGCACCCATGGCCCCCAAGAAGCTGCTGCTCTGGAGAAAGGCTTCCAACCACTACGGATTCTAACTTTTGGGAGAGTATAATCCCTAAAAACTCTAACTCTAAGAGAAAAACTAGAAGCATTATCAAGTCACCAAGTGTCCAGTTCCCAAAATGATTAAAGAAGAAGCCCTACCCATTATATCCCTCGAGGTTTGAGGGAAATAGATGACATCCAGAGTTATAAGAGGTTTTCAAAACTAGGGATATAGGACCCTAGCCGTCCAAAGAAAAACTCAGAGGTATAAAAGCAGGATTAAAGTTTCTTACGATCGGAGAGTGAGGCCGAGGGGAATTAGAGAGCCCCTCACAATTTTGAGATTCAAAGAGATGAACTGTTTCGATTTAAGATCGCGCGACTAGACTCATGAGATTGTAAATGAGAAACACTTATGAGATTTTGAGGTTCAGTGTATGAACCACCTTGATTGGACTAGCCAAGGTATGGCTGGAGATTTTGAGAAATGTAAATCATTCAAAGAGTTCGAGAGGTTTGAGATCTAAACCATAGTGAGCCAAGATATAGCTGAGAGTTTCTGAGTGATAAGTGTTAGCCACTTAAGAGTCCTTAAGGTTCAGAGTACGAGCCATAACACCTAATATCCCTGAAGTTGGGAAATTTCAAAGAGTTTTGAGCTCCCTAGGGCTCGAGGGTTTCAGAGAGGGATATAATTTCCCGGGGCGACATGATACACTCTCTGAAACTTGAACTTGGGTGTATCCAGGAATGGAAGAGAGTATTGAAGGAAAGATGGCGATGATCTGTACGAAGAGGTGTTCAGGTTAATTCATCTTGTTATTTCCTACTCTCATAAATTTGAGGTATTTTACGAGAGTAGGGGGAGTGGTTGATGTAGATAAATATGTCAATCTCGGAGAAGTCGACTCGTGGAAACGGGATAAATTATGATAGTTGTGATTAGGTCAATATATTGAAGAAACAGGATTAATACACCCCTGGGCTTAAGCAGGGAAATCAGAGAAATCAGGGTGATTGGGCCTTTGGCCCATATTTGGAGAAGTTAATAGCCCTGGGGCCTGGAAGGATCCAGCCTAAATATGGAACGTATAGTCCATCTTCCTTAGCCAAGTCAAATGAATAGTTCAAACCCACTAAAATGGGAGCCGATAAGCTGAAGAACCGAGTCTTCAGGGAGATAAGCCGAGTCCTTAGGGATTTGAGGCCGGATTTCTAGGGATATGCCGAGAATACAGGGAGAATAAGTCGTTCCCTCTCCGCAGAGAGGGGCCAGGTATATAAACAAGGTTATTTCCATATTCTTAATTAAGTTCTTTAACAAATACATACGTTTCTTACAGAATACATACTTTCACATACTTTTACACGAATTATACACTGATTGGAGGAGAAACTCCACTATATTCGCCGGAATTCCCCTAGATATACAGGGGAATTCCTCATTGATTTCGCCTACGATTGAATCTGACTTGAGCGTCGGAGCTTCTACGCCGGAGCCCCCCTCCGGCGTACTTTTGCAGGTTATCTTTGGATTTACGAGAAGATCGTCAAGGATAAACGGACGATTCACGCTCGTGATTAATAGTGCTCGTAAAGGAACGGTCGATATCCGAGGGCGTTCTTTTTCGACGCATCAAAGCTAGTTTCCAACTTTCAATTCCTTATGAAAATGATAATCATTTAATACTTGAACCATAATTTAGCAACGTGGATGAGTTTTTTTTTTTTTTTTTTTTTTTTTTTTTTTTTTTTGAAAACTGGAAAGCTTAGTTTTCATTATTGCAATTGCACGAAGAAGTAGGTAGCCCGACCACAAAGGACGGAGGGTCTACCCAACTAGATGTGGTATCGAACCGACGTGCCTCTCTAGCCAACGTGTGCGCAAAAATATTGGCATCACGCCTAGAGAAAGCGACCGTAACATTCGTGAACTGAGCCAATAAGACTCGACAAGAAGTAATAAAATCCCCATATGTGGTAACAATGTTCTCCGAAGAATTGATGGCGTCGACCACCTGTTTAGCATCCCCTTCAATAATACAATTGTCGTAGCCCAATTCCTGAAGCCATGATAGAGCCTCGAGAAAACCCATCGCCTCTCCAATCTTTACTCCCATGCAGCCTGGTATCACAGTGGTTTTACCTCCTAGCACGTGACCCTGCTGGTCTCGCAGAACTAGACCCAGCCCAGTTTGGTTTGTGTCAGCGAAGAAGGCCGCGTCCGTGTTTACTTTTGTCATCCCCGTGGGTGGTGGGTGCCAAGCACTACAACCCCGATTTGGAACTTGCCGTGCGCTACTGCTCCCGGCCTCTTTGGAGCTGTTCCACTCGATCCAGTAACTAGCGGCCATGTGAGTAGCTACCGTTGGGGTGTTATGGCTATTTGTCCATAGCTTGGAGTTCCTCTCTTTCCATACTTGCCATAATACCATGCCCATATTTTTTGCTGTACTACTGCTCACAATAGTCATCATACTCAAGACAAACTCACCGATGGTAGTTGTGTTATTGGCGCACACTTCCACCTTATTCCATAAACCGGCCAACTCCCAACATCTCTTTGCAAATGGGCATTCCAAGAAGAGATGCCTGCAATTCTCCTCGGCCATTTCGCATAAAACGCACGAAGTGTCTTGCACTGCTCTTTTCGAAAAAAGGTTACTTCTGGTTGGGATGCAATCCCTTCCAACTCGCCAGACCAAATCCTTCACCCTGGGGGGCACGTCCAGGCGCCAGATTGCGTTCCAATCACCGTGGATCACAAGGGACGGATCCGAGTTGAGTTGTATGAAGCGCTTATACGCCGATCGGACTGAGAATTTTCCGTGCCCATCCGGTGCCCATATCTTTCTGTCTATCGCTCCCGCTGGAGGTAACGAGGAATGATATAGAATTCGATGGGTTTCTTATGAACTAATCATAAGTACACGAGTATAAATAATTTATGTATGTGGTTCCATAAAAAATTCA
The DNA here is from genome assembly GCA_963675135.1 of Galeopsis tetrahit. Lineage (NCBI taxonomy): Eukaryota > Viridiplantae > Streptophyta > Magnoliopsida > Lamiales > Lamiaceae > Galeopsis > Galeopsis tetrahit. Next base: position 13,187,739 of record OY776133.1, read on the forward strand.
CTTTCTGATTTTTATTTAATGAGATCGATCTAACGGTTTGAAAATTAAAAATAAATTATAGTAGTAGTATACAAGACCAAATTATCAAATCTAATTCTGTGAACTGGTAAATAAATTTGAATGTAAAATATCATTCGAATTTATATCATGTAATAATACTTGTTTCCTATGAATATTTATTTATATTTTTTTGAAAAAATCTACTTATAAAATATAGTACTGTAACTGAAGCTGAAACTGACAAAATGGACAATTTGTAATCTTCAATAATGAAGATAAAGATGATTTTAGAGCAGAACATGGCTGAAATTGAATCCTAATAAGAACAAGAATGAAATATGAGTAGGCTCTTTCTAAAAATAATTCTGGACAAAAAATAGTTGGTCGATATTCAAAGGCAATGGAACAATATATATATAAATAAAATTGAATCATTGGTGTGCATATATGAAATTATGAATAGTCTTTATCTTTGATGCCAATACTATCATTTTTAAATTGGTCCCATAATCTAAAACACGAATCATATCTTTTATTTTTCATTTTTTTCTAAAGATCCAATATATTGATTAGGAGGGTTTTCCCCCATAATTATATATACAAAAAAATATAAATATATATTTTGCTGGCCAACCATTTTAAAGATATTGAATTTGACAAATAATTTAATTTGAATTTGACTCCTATAAAAATCTGGTATTGAATTTATATAAAACTTTTTACTTTTACTAAAACATACTCCGTATTATCTATTATTTTATTATGCTCTCTTTATTATTTTCTCATTTTTATCACATTATTTATACTATAACTATTATTTTAAGATTTGTCTTAATTTGTATACTCAAATTTTAGGGCTAATATATAGCGGGACGGAAGCTTAAAAGTTAAAATCTTGCTTTATTTATTCTTTTTTTTTTGGAAACGGCCATTGCTTTATTTATTCTGTTCATGATTGATGTACTAATTTTATAATATGTACTTAGTCCAAATTTAAATAGGTGGATTCTTGTTTTGTAGTCGATTTTTAGTAAATAAAATGTCCTTTTAAGAAAAAGTTCATTTTATTAGGCTAGTTATTGGTATATGGGAGTGAATTTAACCAACTGTTTATAGACAACAGTGAGATGAAATTAGGCAGTAAAGTGTAAAAGGGATTATATGAAATTAGGCAGATCCACTATGCACCAAACAAATTAAAATATCTAATCACTTTTATTTTGTATTTAGAATTTAATTTACCACGTGTGCAACTTATTATTACAGTATATGTTTGGTTTAAGGCATACTATTACTATACTACCAAACTACTACTTAGGTCCAATACATTAAACTTGTTAACAACTACCTCAAATATGGTTCTAAAAGAAAATGCCTTTTTTTTTTTTAACAATTTATATAATAAATTGAGATTGCGTGTTTTCAGTACAAGAAAGTAATATAAGTAAAATTAAGTGAAGTAATATTGCATTTTTCCTCAAAGTACAAAAGAAAAAAAAGGTAAGTATTTATAATGTCCACCAATTGCACGGTATGATTCGTTTTTTTTTTTTTTTTTTTTTTAAATATCCAGCAAAAAATAGAATCAAGAAATTAATACATTTATGTGATGTTTATTTTGGAATTTAAAAATTAAGTTTTGAGTTTTAAAATTCTACGCTGATTTTACTCATGGATTTAAAAATCAATTTAAAAAAAAAAAAAACATTCAAAATCATCGTTAATACACATATTTATTTAACATAAAGTTTATAAACTCAATTATTACAAAATCATCTAATCATTACTTCCTCCGTCCCATAAAGATAGCTACGTTTTCCTTTTTTGGATGTCCCAAATTATAGCTACATTTCCCCTTTTACTTAAGCATTAAGTGCTTTATTGACAATTTTACCCTTAATTAAACTCACCTCATAATTACTCTTAAGACTCAACTACTTTGGAATTTACACCAAATTTATGAAATATCAAGGGTAAAATAGGCATATTAGTTAAATTTAACTATATTTATTGATTTTTCTTAATTTGTGTCTAAAGTCAAATGCAACTATCTTTGTGGGACGGAGGGAGTATAATCTTACCAAACAATAATAGAATTTCATTTAATTTTACACATTGATTTAACGTAAAGTTAAATCACATTCTATTCAAAAACATAAAAGAAACACACATCCCAAAAAAAAAAAAAATTAAAACACACAAACTCAAAGTAAACATCATCTTAAAGAAAGATATTACTCCTTGTTCACATAAACAAAAATACTCGTATTAATTTATATGGTAAGAATGTTAATAAATATGAATTATTCTTAAAATTTGTGTTCAGGTCAAGAAGACATACTTTTGATGGACGAATGAAGTAATTTTTTTTTAGCTTTTTTGTGGAACAGTATAGTGTATTTTAATATATAAAAGTAGATATAAGGGTAAAAATTAAAATATATTGTTGCTATATTATTAACTTTGATAATAAAGTAGAAAAAAATACTTAAAAGTTAACAGACCAACCCATCATTATGTTTCAACTCAATCTACTTAAATAGAATGAACATATTTTTTGTGAAGGAAAAAATAAGATCGAACATACGGAGTACTTTTTTTGAACGGTGAAATTTAATTGAGAATTAATGGGTTAAAATTGCACGCTGAAATGTAACTCAAATATATAGAATAATAAAGAAAACAATTTAAAAAAAAATTGGAGTGGAGAAGATATAATAAATAAATTGTTAAAACTAGATTAAAGTTTGTTGCAAAAATGAGTTGCTTTTAAGTAGGGCCAAATAAAAAAAGAAAGAGAAAAACAGGCCCCAAGGCAAGTGAAGATCCCACAGATAAATAAAGGGAACAAGTGTAGGACACCCAAACTTTGACCCTCTACAGTAACAAACCTACAAGCACAAATCCACATTGCATTAAATTGACCAAAATGCCTATGCAATTCCCAACAAACAAGATAAAGGTCTTCTCATTAAAATAATTCTAATAAATTACTGAGTGCTTTTCAAATTTCTCTAAAAAAATGGAGTATTTTATAATGTAATGCACTACTATGAATTTCAGACGCATAACATAATCCAAGAGCAATCCTCAGTTCCATTTTAATTGTCTTTTAAAAATATATTACACTAATTAAGAACACCATTAAATAATAATAAATGTGTAATGTGATATTTTTATTTTTTAGTATTTACCTTCAATGATTATTTAATACGGATTACTGTGCATATTACAAAAATAGGTATAAGAACAAATCTGAAATACAAGATTAATCAAAGTTGTTACTTGAAAGTATTTCAAATGAGAAGGGAAGGGGGTGGGGGACCAGATTTTAAAGTCAAATATTCTGGAGGGACTGAGCTGGGTTTCTCCAAAAGAAGAAAGACAGTAGAAGTATTTTAAACAAAAATAAGGAATTATTATTATATAATAATCTTAAAAAGTGAGGAAATGAGTAAACAAAGTGGGTAAGAATAACAAGAAATATGACCACATCCCTTTGCTTTCTCTCCTTTTCATGTTTATTAGTACTAAAAATCTTAAACAAACAATTGGTGGGGAGACTCAGATCACTTTGATTTCATACCAACAAATCTTTGAAATCTCACTTCATAATTTAATCACCTATTCAACTTTTTCCTGTATCTATACAATATTATTCAAAATCCCCCCTCCACATATTTTCAGGGGTTTCTATCTTCACATTCTACACCAATACTTGCTAACAAAAAGACCCTCCTCCTACCCCCCAAATATTTCTCCTGCCAATTTTGGATAACTTACAACCATGGCTGCTCCATACAAAAAACAGCTGCCAACAACCGTCGATCGATTCTGTTTACATCGGGCATTCCCAACATTGCAAAGCCTTCAGAGCCCTTGCTGGCAAGGCGAGATCTCGTAGCCAAATTTCGGTTGACAACAGTCAGTCGATAACAACACCCTTGTGGAATGTGGCTGTATTGGTGTCACCTATCTTCTATAAATATTCTCCCCACAAAATCACGAAATCTTTTGGAGTATAGTTTGGGATCGACGGCTGATATTGAGTTGGGATCTACTTGTAATGATTTGTACGCATGCTCAAGCTTCTTTGTGATATCATAGTCTTGTAAAATGTCGATGATTCCAAAGTAGAGGACTACTTCATAGGTTTCACCGCCTCGGGATGGTCTAAAACTGCTAAAACCTCCGGGGGTATACTTGTCAAAATCACTTCTACGAGCCACACGCTCTGCCCGTGCTGGGATGTTGGCCCCAAGCCTAATAAGTGGTTTCCTGATGAACAAATACAAGGATAAAATCAGAACTTGACCAAGAAATACAAGGATGAAAGAAATGTGGATTGTTTACCGTCAGTTAATGACACATGAAATGAAACCATATATCTACACGCATCAATTCATATGGGAATATTTTTTTTAGGACTGTATAACTTGGGTGGGGGGGAAACAATTGTAGGACAGTATGTTTACAGGTTTGGCACATTTAGGCCATTAAATTTTAATTTGGCACTTTTAGGCCGGTAAATTTTGATTTTCGCACATGTAGGCCAAACACATGAGCAGCACATGACACCTGAGCCCGAACTGGGGTGCTTCGTGGCAATTTGGCCTAAACATGTGAAAACTAAAATATAATGATCTAAATGAGCTAGCTCACAAACATAATGTCCAATATTATTGAATCAAACAAATTTGTTTTTTTATCCCAACTACCACATCTTTCTTGTTATAAATTAGTGAGAATTTCCAATCAATATTAAGAATGGGGTTACAAGATACCCCATAAAAAAGAACCTGACTTATCATAAACTGCCTAAAAAATGTTGTCAACCCATCTACAGGCTCTTCAAATTATTCAACCACCACACTTCAAATACAATGCAAGAAAATAATTGGACTAAATATAACCAAATCAAACAATCTTGCTGAAAATTTCTACTTATTTTTAGGGGAAAAAAACACTTTAGAATAAGATGTAGCAAGGCAGCTAAGCAGAAAAATAATACATGAGTTTAACCATTTACCTGCCAGCTAAAATCCGGTCCATGTCTTGTAGTTCTGCTTCAAGGAAGCGACAACCACGCATGAACTTCTCCCTTTGAAACGAATCATCCTTCCCTGAGGAACAGAATATCAATATAATTAAACTTCAAATTCCACAAACTAATTTATCAAGAATGAAGGTGTTTATAATGAATGATATTGATATTTACCTGTACGCAATAGAAAAGGTGATAATCCCATTTTGTCCCTAGTACTATCATCGCGGAAATGAAGACCAACTAAGAGACTGTAATCCATAATTCTCTCAGCCTCCAAGAACTCACAATCACGATCAATTTGCCTGATATAGATGATTAACTAAATTAGGAAAAACCAATATCATAAATAGAAAAATGTATGTTTCACTTAGTCTTGTTTTGGTGTATCACTTTTATGCTAATGGATTTTCCCACTGGGTTTTTCATTAGCAGGTTTTAACGAGGCCTGTTTTAAACCTTGGCCAGGTTGAGGCCACATTTTCTTTCTCCTATTTATCTAAAATTGCAATTTTATATAAATAGAAAAATGTAAGATCAAAAGGAGCTATGAGGACTCACTTGATAAGTTCTTGGTACCAATTAGTTTGGAGACGAAATGCAAAGTTAAGGTCAAGGTCTTTGAGAGTTGTGGTTTCATCAATCTCTCCCTCGGGTTTATCAGTTGAACGGCCATGGGACGATCCTTTCAAATCAAACCTTCTATGAATTCGATACTCTGAGCAGAACATATTTCCCATCACAATGAACCGAGTCTAATTTTCAAGAAAGTTACAGTGAATCAGTTATTTTGTGAAAGGTCACAACACTACCAGAGAACTAAAATAATCGCAACGGGAATTTACCTTAACGCCTCCCACTGGTTTGACACAATGGACTCCGTAGAACTTGGTTACAAGTGTATTTTCGTAGCGACTAACATGCTGGTAATAACTCGGAAGCATCTTAATAAGCACCTGAATAAAGTAAATAACTGAGCTTCAATTTTGCAATCCTTTTATAAGAAAATTAAATTTTAAACCAAATATACTATTTAAAGACAACAAACCTTGACTTCTGATTTCCTCACTGTCTTGATCATGAACCGATCATCCTGCGTCATGTAAAAAAAACTTCCACTCTTTCCTGGAGATGAAAGCTCTCTAAGAGCATCATTCCCACAGATGGCTAACATGTAATCCGCAGGATCCACTTGAAATAGCTTCCGTAAATGTCTGAAAACCCAATAAGGATCCACATTTTAAGGAAAATTCCAGTGGATGATCAAAACTATAAATGTTCCAATCATCTAAAAAGGGATGCATATCCTATCATGATAATATTCAAATGGTATAGCAAGAATTGCGTACTAAAAACATCGAATAGCAAATCAAGAAAGATCGATTACCTAAAAACAACAGGACAATAATCCTTCCATCGAAAATCCATGGATTGGTGAGGTGGTGTAAGTTTTGATCCCTCAGGAGGGAATCTAGTCCAAAACTTTTCGTTAGGATCAAAATCACTAACCCCAAGTTCCCGCGCTACCGAAGCATGCTTCCCCACAGAATACCTAATGAGCAATACACACAATGATACAAATTCAATAAAAGAAACATAAAACCCCACGTCTTATCACAAAGAAGAATACAAAATGAAATCCAAAGCTATTTAAATTAACACCAACATCAATATTACCTAATCCCTAATTGAAGATTTAGCATCAGCTCATAATTCTTATGCCCTTTGGATATCGTCTCCCCAGGCTTCTTCGCTTCCCCACTCAGAGAACAGGGATTTCTCTGAAACTGCTTTAGCCCATCTCGATCAAACACAAAACCATCTCTATACAGTATAGAGGCCTCCACATTATCAATAATATCACAAGTTATATCCCCCTCTTCGCCATCCGATTCCCAGATACAAATCCTCGGAAATGCCCTATCGACCCCAACAGACGACCTCTTCTTCCCACCCCTACCCCCACCCACCAAATCCATTCCATCCTCCCCCACCACAAGCAAAGGGGCAGATAATTTATGACTGAAAACCCCATTGAAACCTTCATTTTCACCATTACCATTAACATCCTTGCCATTGTGAGAAGGGTAAAAGGTTCCATTCAAGATTTGAGTTCTATTACTTCTACATGAATCATCAGACCAATTACCAATATAACAACTACCATCAGGCCAAGTGAAAACCCCTTGTCCTTTCGGACTCCCATTCTCCCAATTCCCATCATATCTATTCCCATTATTCCAAATCAAAACGCCTCTACCATGAATCGCCCCATTCTTCCATTCTCCAACATACTCATTCCCATTCCTCCATAGATATCTACCCTGCCCATCTTGCACATTCTTTTTCCACTGCCCTTCATAGTAATCTCCATTACTGTAATGCTTAATCCCATACCCTTGTTTCCGATCCCCTGACCACGAACCTCTGTACATATCCCCATCCGCTCCGATAAACGTACCCGTTCCCTCCATCCGACCCGACTTGAATTCGCCTTCAAACGTGGCGCCGGACGGCCAGGAGAATTTCCCTTTCCCACTAGCTTTCCCCTTTTTCCACTCCCCTTCGTACATGCACCCATCCTTCCACAAGTATTTCCCCGATCCGTGGGGCGAATTGTTCGAGAAAGTTCCTATGTACAGATCCCCATTTGGGAGGCGTTTCTCGAGAATAGCTGCGCCGTTAGTTTCGGAAATTGAAGTCGGCGTTACTCTCCGGCAAGTAGCCTGAGATTTACTACGGGGAACAATTATAACTGACCTCGGCGTCGTTGTAGTAGTCGAATTCTCCAGTATTCTCTCCTTTCCTGTATCAAAATTATCCTCATTCGATTTCTTATTCCCATTCTCCGCTGGCCTTACGCGTAACAGTGTATTATCAGGCATTTCCCCCTTTTTCTAGAAACAAAACACAAAACCCTCTATAATGGCGCACAAATTTGCAGAAAAACTCACCTATTGCCGGAAAAAATCGACAGAAACAGCACTGAAATCCAGCTCCAGCAGCATTTCAAATTCCACCAACCAATTTCGTGGAGGGTTTCAGTGGGTGAGAATAGAGGGAGGGGGGAATAGTGAAAAACAAAAAAGCAGAGAGATGGTGTTTTAGAGAGATGAAATGAAAAAAAACGAGAAAACTGAAAAAGCAAAGATGGAAAAAGCAGAAATAAAAGATAGAGTAGCGAGTGTGAGAAATGAAGAGATGGGTGCGTGAAGTGCGTGAGAGAGAAAGCGAGTCTGTCTGTAATAATTCGTCAGCCGGCCTTTCATTTGCATAAATACGTGCTGTAAAAATGCACTAAAGTAAAATCACGAATATACCCTGCAAACATTCACCAACAACGGGAATATCTGCCTGAATTTCATTTAAGGGTAGTCTAGTCATTTCATATTGTGGTCCACGTCTAGTCTAGGTGAACCATCCCAACGTAGGAGGATCCTTGATTCTTCACACCTTTCAATTAAAAACTTTTTCTTTTTTTAAAAATTAAATTTTTTTAAAAAATTGGCAGATTATGTCACCCTAATTATGGGAATTACCAATAAATCTCTATTGCATATTGAAAGATTTTTTTAAAAAATTAAAAATAAATTGGCAGATTATGTCACCCTAATTATGGGAATTACTAATAATTCTCTTTGCATTAATTATTTGCATATCCAAGTTTACTTAGTTTGGCACACACGAAATAAAAGTCATCATAATTTAGGCACGTATGATTTTTATTAACTATTAGGAATATTATGCCATATTTTTATGAACCTAAGTATTATTTAAATTGGGTTCATTGGTTGGTAAACTATAAAATGATATAACGGATCCCAATTATTAAAACGCGTGGATTATCTAGAAATCTGCCATCTGTGCTTAAAATTTGTCAACTTAGGAATAATTATTCAATATTATCTCTCAACGTATTAAAGCCATAATATTAGGCCATTACGTTGAGACATGGGTGCAACTTCTGCAATAAATTTAGGTTTTATTTTTACAGGTTTTAAGAATAATGATTTTTTGGGTTCGAAAAAAAAAAAAGAATAATGATTTTTTTTTTCTCTGTCCGAAAAAGGAGATCCTTATTAAATTGCTAATTAAGTTAAACAATCAATGCAAACGTTATCGTTATAGAAGGGTGTGCTTATTAATGCGTATGTAGGTTTTGATTTGTCTTAGATCCTTCATTTACTTAAATTGCATAAGATTTTATTTCTGAAATTAGTTCAAATTTCCAAGTTTAATTAAGTTAGTGTGTATCTAAATATTTTTAAAAGAAACCCTGCCAATATACGTGTTTGACATGTATAAAAAACTAGAAATCATGTAATTTTTGATGGCATAAAATTGGAGATAGAAAAGTTATACGTTGTTCATTCAATTGCATGGTATAACTAAGTAACAGTTCAACATATTGGTGACTATGGTGCCTAGGTTCAATTCTTGAAAGAGACAAGGGCACTCAAATAGTATAGTAATTGAGACTAGATTTATTACATTTAAGATATCAAGTGACATTTACTATAAAAATGGACAAAACATATCTGAAACAACCAAATTAATATTTAACATTTTATTGAACACCTTCTCTTCTAATTTAATTTCACTCAATTTTGGAGTGAGTTTCATAGCTAGTTTTTTTTTCACAAGTCACGATACATGATCATATCTAATTTAATTACACTATATTGCTCATATTTCACGTCTAACTCGACTCACGATCACCTCTCAAAAAAAAAAAAAAAATCGACTCATGATCATTACAATTACATTACTATCATACAAATATTTTAATTTTAAGAATGATTTGATTACTTTAGATGAATTTGAAGCGAAGTAAACTCTTCTTCAATAAGGTCAATATAAAAAAAATCCACACTTACCACATTGTTGTACCTTACTTTAGTTGTTACACTGAAATTACAAAATAATTCCATCTTTTTTTTTTTTTGTTCTATTAAAAAAATAAAAAAAAAAAAAATATATATATATATATATTCACCCTTGGAAAAGGTAGTGTGTATGATGAATTGTAAAGGGTCATTGTAAACCTAGGTGGAGCAAGTATGGGCCCACAATATGGCCCATTAACATAGTGGGTTGCATTGTTAAGTCCCACCGATAATTGCAATTTTGGACAATAGGGTCCAACATCACTAAATGTCATTATCAACCTTAATTTCCAATTAAACAACTTAAAATGTCTTAATCCAAGGTGTTTTCTAGTATTGGTAGTCACATATCACCCACAAATCCCCTACTTAATTGGGTATTTATAGCTTAATCCTTTTTGTTTGTGCATGTATTTTTTAGGCAATTTTATCCTAATTTTAATATCATTATCATTACGAGTCACCAGTTACCAAAATAATAAGAAAATCAATGTCATGGCTTTACTTGAATTGTAGTGCCATATCAATCCTTCTAACAATATGATGTTTACATAAACCATGTGGATTGAGATGTACGTAATGAAGAGAGAACAAATATTATCACTGCATGCATGTTAGTAATTACTTTGAATGTTATTATATCATTTGTTTATTCATTACAAAAATAATAGCAGTGATTATTGTATATATATTTGAAATAAAAACAATACAATGATAGCTGTTAATCACTTCAGATGAATTTCATGTAAAAATAACTAATACTTTCATAAATAAATGATTTTTAGTTTTTTTTTTTTTTCTGAAATTAAGAAGATTATGTTAATTAATGAATAATTTTCTTATCACACTACATAATTTTAATTTTCCAAAAAAAATAAAAATAACGAGAGGTGATTAATTAACAAAGATAAGTTATAAATTAGAAATATTTTCTAATGTTAAAAGAAGTGTAAAATTGAAATAAATAATAATAAAAAAAATACTAAAATATTACTCCCTCCGTCCAATTTTATTATGCCCACTTCTCCGGGCACGGGTTTTAATGAATATTGATTAATTTATTCATAAGGTAGATAAGTTGAGGGTATGATGGGGTATTGTGGGGTCCATTTATAAATAAATTATTGTTTATGAATAAAGTGAATGGCAAAGTGGGTAAATAAGTGATGGTAGGAGGGTGAAGATAGAGTAGAATGAATAGTATTGTTTCCAAAAAGGGTATGAGCATAATAAAATTGGACAACTAAAAAAGGAAAGTGAGAATAATAAAATTGGACGGATGAAGTATTTAATTGTGTATAAACATGTGACGTTAAAACGACATTTATTTATAAATCGAAGGAATACATTGAAGATATAATATATCATGCATTCTTACAAATGTGTGAGAGAACAAGAATTTTTTTTAATGGAAAAATGGATTTGAGAGGAAAAACAAATCTCATAGTAACTAATTATTATTGCAAGTTGTGGTTTGCCTTTTTTTTTTTTTTTTTTGAAGGGTGGTTTGCCTATTTTGTAATGAAACATTTCTGTGTCTTTAAGTTGTAGCTTGTTGCGGTTATATATGCACCATGACATGATTTATAGATGATTTAGACAACACTATTTCTATTATGGAGTATATAATTTTTCACAGCGCTATGCTTTACACGTGATTAGGCATTACTATATATGGAAAAAATGCACTAATTAATCAATGAGGTCTCAAACTCATGGCTAGGTCAAAGATTCAGTTTTCTATTGAGTATATATATTAAGGGCATGTTTGATAGCAAAGATGGATTATCTAAAATTAGGATGATAACTAAACTTTATAAATTTAAAACATAATCTACCCTTAATCTAAATTATCAAACAATCAATAAAAATGATATATAGTTAATCTAGATTTAATCTAAGCTATCAAACATGGTCTAAATTTAATATAATTGAGATTGTTTTAACTATATTAGGAGTGAACATCTATTGATTTGTTCGGTAATAGTGATTCGAAATATTCATAGTTGGTAATCGAAACGGTGTGAAAATCAATATCTAACCGAACCAATTATTAATTGAAATATCGAAATGTTGTTGATATATATATATATTTTAACTTTTTAAAGCCATAAATATTTGTACCTAATAATATATATAAAAATGCTCCTAGTAATAGTTAATTTATATTATACTAATATCTAACAGTTTTTAATTCAGTTTTTTTTCGTAAATAATCGAAATAGAGTCTAACACCAATTTTTTTTAAATAAAAAAACACGACTGAACCGATAATCGATCTGAAATTTAAATTTCAATTCAGTCGGTTATTTCTATTTATTCCATATACTAGTGTAAGAAAATTTATTATATATTTATTAAAAAAATAATAGATAAAGAGTAGAAAAAAAAAGGAGAAAAAAGAATTAAAATTTAAAATTAGATAAAATAAAGAATAAAAAAAATGCATACTTTTTTATAAAATAACAAAAGTTAAATTGAAGAAAATAAGTTTGGAGTGGATAGAAGTTAGGAAATTAAACTAAACCGCTTAATTAAAAAATGCAGAAATTTAAGAAAAATAAAAAATTGAAAAGGAGAGAATATGGAGCGCCAAGTAGGAGATAATAGATTTAGAATTAGTATATAAGGGTAGAGTTGTACCTATTTATGAACATATTATTACGCGTGTGTAATTACCTGGTTTACAAAATTTTATGATTAATTTGATATTATTGTTTATTGAAATTGAGATGGACAACACTTCAAATTAAATATTTTTTAAATGATGATACTTTATATGCTAAAATGTGATACAAGGGTATACTAAAAAGACATTTTCAACAAAATGATTCACGTAAATTTTTTCACAGGAAATCTAATGCATATGGTATATACATTACGTTACTTATCAATTGATACGCTACACTTGTAAACTAAACCACAATTATTTTCATATAATTTGACGTATTTGGGCATGTAAACTATTGTGGTGTTAGGTATTAGTTTATAAACATAGTGGTATCAATTAATAAGTAATGTAATATTAACAATTTCACAGACAATCGGTGCATGCAAATATAACAAATTTTTGTATGCAATTAATATGATTTTAATAGACCTTCAATTGTTCAATTAAATTTTTAACCTACCACATTAAAATAAGTTAATCACAAAAAAAAAAAAAAAAAAAAAACACACTTTGAATCTATCTATTATGATTAATTCTCTGAGCCTAAGTAATCAGCTTAATCAATTAAAAGATATGCAAAACCCCTTACAAATGAAATTGAAGACAAAAAGATTATACCCAATCAAAAGAGTTTGCAAAACACCCAATAATATTCTATATAAAGCCACATAATGTATTGCTGAAAATCATGAAAAAAACAATGAACACAACACAATACATACAGAAACTGTATAGCTCAACATTCATTGCAAAAGCAACCTTGTACCGTAAATTTGAACACATTTCATTCATATATAAATAAAACAGCACATCTTATACACGACAGGGAAGAATAAGAAAGTACGAAAATAAACTTGATTATCAAAACAACTTTAGTTGCTTGCTTCATCTAACTATACACACCCTGTCATGAATCATGAGCTGCTTTTCCATGTTTCCTACATACTACCAAAGAAACAAGATAGAACTCATCTTACTCGTCCATTGTCGTTTGATCCGACAGAATTTGGCCAAAAATATCGGGGCACGATTCCCATTTGCCCCGTTCCCTAGCTTCCCAATACCCACCAACATAACGATATGTGTTCGAGCTTTCGTCTTTTGAAAACCAACGAGGTTTCCAGCCTTGTTCTTGCATATTCCTAGCCTGGTTTCCCATAAAAAAGTTTGTAGTTAAAATAACGTCTTTGGATATGACAAACTAATATAGAACCTGCCGGTAGCATTTGGATTGAAGAATATGAGGACAGATTTCAACTGTGCAAGGTATCAAATCAATTGATATTTTGCAGGGATTGCAATAGAACGGGTCCAAACCCGAACCCAGACAGATTAAGCGGGTCTGTGATGGGCCGTGATTTTATAAAACCCTCCCCACGAACACATCCCCGGACCCACCACATATATATAAATAGTTTTATATATGTAAATATTTCTATGAACCTATATTCATGTTATTGCATATATGCTTGTGTGGATAGATTTAAAGTGTTACTTTTAAGTATCCTATTAATACTGAAGGTTATTTTAAACAGTTATATGTTTTACTCTAAATCTTTTAAGGTTAAAATATAGATATTTTGTATTTTAATATATAGGCGGGACGAATTCTGAGATTGGCAAATACCCGTCCCAGACATGCCCCGTTATTATTTCATTTGAATGCGAACAATGAATTTGAAATCCACGACTCTAAGTTGAATTGTTAGATTTCAAAGCCCTCAATCCAAATGCAACTTTAAGATTAATGATGTAAGGAGTTTTTTTTTTGCCTTTTCTTAACAAAGATGCAGAAGAACATACATTAAGTTTACGATTAATTTCTTTCATACAGTTAAGAGTATTTATAGGGCTATCATTCACGTAAACAACTAATGAGTGTTTCAATCCATAATGCTTGTGCATGTATCTTCAGGTTAATCGATTACTAGTGTACAAGTGAACTGAGGCCAGAAAAAAGTTACCTGCCGTTGCCGCTGCTCCAACCTCAACTTTTCGGCATTTGCCATCTCATATTCCCCATTTTCCAAGCACCTCTGATCGGGTCTAAGTCTTGAATCTGTTGGGGGCAGCCTTTCCTGAAAAACATATAAATCCATCCCCATTTATCGAATCTGATAACTAAGCATAAGATAACAGCCAAAAGTTTTGGTGCATTTTACTCATATTCAAACAAGAGTTGATCTTATGTAAAATATTTTTTCCATACAATTGGTTCCCAAATATCATTCTATATCTATAGTATAACAAGAGTAGTACTTTTGAATGAAACAACTTATACTGACAAAAATACGTTTTAATGAAACAACTAATACTGTTTAAAAATACACACAAAATACAAATCAATTGCACAGTGAACCTGGTTCACACAAGACTTTGCCTTCTAACAATAAGATAACATTTGAAGACTCGCAAATTTAAGACTTGATAAAAATTCGAGGCTGATTTTAGCAGATATCCACCCAAGCTGAAAGGACAATTTGGGGGAACCATTCCATTGATAATGTAGCATCTAAATAGTCATGCCCAACATTGAATCACTGTGGATGATAATATATATAGCAAGTGTAACCATGGAATATATGACCCCACCATATTCATAGCAAAATCCCAAAATAGATGATGACTTAGGAAACAGAAAGGAGGGGGTTCTAGACTTCTAGACCACATTCAGATTTCACATAAACTCAACAGAGAAGGACCCACTTCCAAACGTGGGTTGGAAGAAAATAGCCATTTCCACATTCATTTCACACACACAAGAACACTTGCATCATAACAAAGTTACCTTCAGTCCTGGAATAAGCTCGTTCAGTGTGATGGCAAAACGTGTCAAATTGTAACGTGTAGGGAACTGCGGAGGCTTGCTGCGTTTCCAGAGCAAGTGAGCTTCTGACAGAGATTCGTGACCTTTCCCTTTGGAGGAGTAGTCCCCATTGACGTAATGCATGCTCTCGTCCCACTTCCCGATCAGGGTCGCTACAGTCTTTCCACTATTGTCTTGGACTATCCCCTGCACCTGAAATGTCAAAAAAAATCCTATTATTACATAAAAGTAAAATATAAAGGTGTGGTATTGCTTGACCTAGAGATGCAATCAAACCAAGCCGTTCGCGAACTATTCAGGGTTCGGCTTGAAAATTCTTCATTTTTAATCGTCAACATAAACAAACTCAATATATTCAAAAAATGTAGCTCGTGAGCTAGCTCGTATAAATTATTAAATTATACTAATGAATAGGTTGACTTTAATTTATATTTTTCACATTTAGTATATATGATAAATATAAAATTATGTAATTTAACTTATTTAATTAAATAAAATTATAGAATTTAGTAGATATATATGATTTTTAGAAATATATAGTTTTATTTTTGTAATTAATTGATGAATCGTCTAATTTGAGATTGATATTATCAAACTTGTTTAGGCTTGATTAAGCTCGAAAAAGCTCGCGTATATTCGATAATTAAGCTTGAGTCGGGCTCAAACTCAATAATAACGAACAAAAACACTTTAAAGTTTGGCTCGACTCGGGTTCAATTACATCCGTAGCTCGACCATTTGATCTGCTTTCTCAAATGTGTGTACAGATACACCCAGACCAACAAGATGAGATATGACAACCAGAAAAAAAAAAGAAAAAAAAAAAAGTACCTGATGAGGATTTCTGTCTATAATAGACTGCTCCTTGAATTTTAGTTTACAGGAATAGTCACGGTTTCCTTGTATCCGCATTGTACCATAGTGATCGCAATATAGTTTCCCCAGGATAAGATTGTATATAGATGATGTCACCTGTAATCACAAGTCCATTTTTCTCAAATGAATTAAACAAAGAGAAGTAATAATCTCCAATCTTTTTCAGTGATACCTTGCTCCACTGGAAAACTTCCCCATCGTCAAATTCAAGAGTTAAGATACCCTCTGGATCAAGCTGAATGGAGCGTCCCCAAAATTTGCTTTTTAAATTGCTATCAGCATAAAATTTCCAGCCTGTACCCTCGCAGTGGCAAGCTACGATCATGGGGTGATGACTCACCTAATCAAGAAAAGTAAATAAATTTCAATTATGATAAATGCAAGCAAAATTTATTTTTGAGGGGATTCAATTTGGTTAGCCAAAGTGACAAAAAGGTACAGTTACATTAAATGCACACACCATAGATTATTTACGGCAAAATATACAACCATTTGATAAACATATTCAAACAGGTGATTTGAGATCACATTGTATGAAATGTAGACATAATTCAATAGAACCATTTCTGACCAAACTTATGGATAATCAGGTTTTGCCAACCCTGGAGTTCAGATACACAATTTAAAATTGTGAACATAAGGGAACCAACACAGATGAAAAGTGGGGCTCCAACCCTATTTCCCCATTTGAGTCATTTCTCTATAATGCAAGTATGCGAGACCACACATTTCTAAAGTAAAGGCTTTCCAGTTTCCAACGTCACATATTTAAATACTAAAACGGTGCAAAAAAAGAAAAAAAAAGTAATGGTGCAGTAATGCTAAAACCTAACTGATTAAACGATTCCAGTTCCCTTTATATTACTAGATCAAATGATGCCAATCATCTTTCCCATCTCCCTATGTAGTTTTCATGCTTTTTTTTTTTTTTAAATAAGAAACAGAAGATGTAGTTTTCATGTTTTATGCTGTCTTTTGGCAACAATGCTGTGTCAATTTTTCAAGATTGTAATCAATTTACTAAAAGCAAATCATCATAAGGAGAAAACAATCAAATTGCTCGTAATAAACTGAAACCTTCTCTGAAACAAATCGGATGCCTTTATCTGGATAATCCGCCTCATAAGTTTCCCCTAGCAGCGGATTAAATGGTTTGCAAATTCTTCCTTCGGTAGACGCATATCCAGATACCGCGAATGCAGCTACATTTAGAATCCTCATAAGGCTATTACCCTATGCACAAATTATAAATACAAATAAGATGCTAACGATGATAAACTAAAGGATCAAAAGTTTGAGAACAATTATCAATTTCAGATTAAGCTCAGATACACTCCAAATAAGTAAACAACAACAAACGACAAATCCTTAATTCCACTATGTGAGATCAGCTATATGAATCAGAATTCACATCTAACCATTGTTTTAGGTCTAAAGGAGAAATTTTTATTAACGTATGCAACAATTATCTATACAGATAATAATTGAATTCCTGATACAGTTAAATATATTAAGAAAAATCTCACAAAGAGAAGAAGCTAGGAAAGAACAAAAAGAAAACAAGCCTTTTTCCACCATGTAGGGTCAGACAGTATGAATCTTAATGTTATTCGGTCAAGAACACATTTATATTTAAGCATAGATTATCTTCTATAATAGTTTCTCTCCAAGTCTTTTAGATTTTCTGCTTCCCCTTTTAATTTGAGGTACCACCTGGCAGAATTCAGTACAGGCATCTAAAGGTCTTCAATGTACATACATGCCCAAACCATCTTAAGCTTGTTCTATGATTTTTTTTTTATAGCTGCCAAAACAGGGGATAAACAAATAACAGCATTTTTTTACAGCTGCTAATATTTAAACAATTTATATTATTAGCAGGAACTTACCCTTTTTCCCCATTCATATGCCCGATCAATAAGGTATGAATATTCCAAATCCTCGAAACATTTCTGCAGAGAAGAGAGAGGCTCGTTGAAGTAAACAGGAAGACATACTTTTGTAAGATCCTTCCCAATATTGTCTTTGATCATTGACCACAAGCTCACTCCTTTTTCCTTCTCAACAGGGTCTGGCAATTTTTTACGACGTTTGACACGAGGGAAGTTTGTTCCAGAAGCCCTAATGGTAGGTTCGATATTATCCTCAACATCAAAAGCATAGAGGTCATCGTCATCGTCATCAGAAGAAAAAGAAGATGTCCTAAAATCAGACCCACTGCTTTTGAAAGAGCTGGATGAAAGAAAATCTTTGGTATCAAAGAAAGTATTCTCCTCATCATCTGTATCTTCCTCTGCTGCATCTGCTCTTTCATTTTCATCTTCAGATTCAGAAGCACTTTCTGGTAGGAAAAAAAAAAAAAAAAAGATAATAAGATGTTCCGGGAACAAAAGCCTCAATTTTATCTTACAGTACTACCTCCGTAACTCCGTTCCTCATTAATAGTCCCATTTATTCGAAATGATGTTCCCATTTATCTCACTTTGCTAATACCAATACAAATTTACCCTTAATCTTCCAACAATACCCCCAATAAATACTAATCATCTTCTTGTAATTATACACTTATTAATTGTGGTCTATATTACCTTTCAAACCAAAATTGTGGTCTATATGAATAAATAAGGGTATAAGAGTCTTTTGATACACTAATTAATCAGAAAAATGGTTTGTGTGAATGGATAAAATGGGATAGATAATAAGAAACTGAGGTAGTATCACAATCAAAACAATTTTTAAGAAATAAGTTGCTCACCACTATACTTATCTGGCCTTGATCTAGAAGATGCTTCAATGTCCTTTGACTGTCTCTGGCTTTCATCGACGACCGTATTCTCAAGATCCACCTTTTCTGTCTACACAAAAAAGTGGCCAATTTTAAATCAAACTAGCAAGAGAGCAGCAAAAGTTATACAGTCGAGTATGATTTCAATTTATCACGTTACTTTGACGGACATTAATTCTAAACAAACAAAAAAAATGGTTGCTGAGTAAGAAGAAATGCCAAACGATTCGAAAAATATAAGAGAATTTTTCTATTTGAAGAACAAGAAGAAAGCCTAATTTAAGAACCTAACACTGGAAAAACTATGCAGCAGAAAGTGAGTATCCTCATTCTGAAACACTGCAGTATGCAAAGCAAATGCTGGGTGAACTCTGAAATAGAATCAACCTAAGTATCCTCATTCTGAAACACTGCAGTATGCAAAGCAAATTGATAGAAGGAAAAATAGCTCACGCTTAGTATGCAAGGTTTGACGGAAATATCCTCTTAAAAATCATGTGTGACGTACATATAAAAAAATGGAAGAAATTTGGCCTGAAAAATTAGTTCGGTGGTTTATGTGTAAAAAATTGATAGTTTGTACAGTTCGGTGGTTTAGGTGCAATTTCAGTGATAGTTTAGTGGGTTTAGTGCAATTATGCCTTTTCAAAAATTTGAAGAGCAGAACAATAGTTTGGATCAATTTACTAAAACTTATATACTAAAATCACACATACCTCTAACTGTCGAAGTGTGTCCATAAGCAGCCAATACTTCTGCCTCAAGACCATCATCTGACTTTGAAATGATGCAAACTCATTCTTCATTATCTGCTCACTCTCCTGAATAGCAGCTTCACTCACACCTTCTTCCAACAATACCTGCCTTAACTTTTCTGTTGATATAGCTACATTCTCCACAGGAGCCATCAACTCACTGTTAGAAATCCTTGGGAACAGACCCTTTATAGTTTGCAAAGCTTCCATCCACGCCGCACGATCCTCTGTCGTCTCAGCCCTCAGATGAAGCCTCTTTGTACCAGTAAAAATTGAAAATTTCTTATCATCTGATCGACTCTCCTTAATAGATGAGACCTACAGAGAACTACTCAATTGTAAAAGACCAAACAAATGTATTTCTCAATTACAGTAAGAACACGCATACATCACATATGAGTAGAGCAACATAAAGGACAAAGAGAAAAGTGAAAGATAATTCTCCTATAATCATATCTAAGCAGATTAATTCTGATCATACTCATCATGGGAAAAATAGGGCAATTCAGTTGAAAAAAATTAACGGGATTCATTGAGTAATTTATTTTTAGTCTATCTTCAGAAATGTTTCCTAAATGAGGCAACAAGTCCAAAGCAGCACGGCAACAGGTTCAACAACTAATCAGCAGATAAACAAAAATAAAATTAAAAAACTAATTACTTGTAAATATTATCAGCCTAGAAAGCACGGTAAAGGTTTCAAATGATTCAATTTACTCCAAAAAGGAAAAGAAAACAAAAAAGAGGATTATAGTAAGTAATGTTATCCCTGATAAAACTCAATAGCAAAAGCTTAATAATTAAAAATAAAATGGAACCTTCAAATGAACTTCACCAACGGGCTTCCGGCTTCTCGACGATGACCTGCTGTGCCCATTCCTATGATGATGATTGTTATGCCGCCGCGAAATCCGGCGTATCGATTCTTCCCCAATCACTCGTGATCCCTTTTCAGTTTCCTTAGTAAGCACAATTCTATCAGGGCCGTGGATCTTATAATAACTCAATACTCCATCCTGCAAAACAAACCATCTAGGCCTCCACCCTTTACCATAATTGACCCATTTATACAAAATCCCAGAAATACCATTCCCCACTATATCATTAATCTTCACATCACGGGTATGATGATTTTGGTTGTGATTATTGTTGTTGAGAGTCGAAACATGCTCGGGCACGGAATCGCGAGCTGACTGAACCCTAGATACCGCCGGATTTTGACTTCTGCTCATCGGATCGGACGGCGAATACGGCTTGATGTCGGAAGTGCAGTGGATACTCATCGCTTGAACACAGCAGAAATGATGCATATCAGGGAGATAGAAGTTAGCATAATTTACATAAATTTAGAAAAATTGCACCGATCATTTTCAAAATTATTCACGGATTGTCAATGATGGCATCTGAAATTCAACAAAAGATAGCTGAGGAAATGGATAAATTGGAAGAATGCGTATATATGTATGCAGAGGAAGAAATTGAATTGAAAGGATATTCCGGTGGCGTGATGACTTGGCGGTGGGGTTTAAATTTAGGTTAAAGCCGGCGGTTTGGGGGTGGGGGAGGGGGGAGGGGCCGGGGGGCGATGGGAGAGTGACGGGTGGGTGAAGGATTTGAGGGAACGTGTCAATGGCCAATTACGAAACTCTGCTACTTATACGTCTCTCTAAATTCAATGCCCTCATTTTTTATCACCGAATTTTCATTAAAATATAAGTTATTATAATTAATTTATATATATTAAAAGAAATTAATTTTTAATTTTACCTTTAATTAATAAATTGGCTTTCCAGTAAATTTTGAAAAAATACAATTATAATTTATATTATGAATAGAGGAAAGTACTAATTAAAATATATAGTTTGGAATATAATAGAATTATCTATTAATAAATAAATAAAATATTTATAAATAAAGTGAATGATAATTTAAATAAATAAATAATGGTTAAAAATTGAAGGGTGAATATTAAAGCAGTGTTAATACTTAATAGTAGTAAGGAGAATCAATTTTAAAAATATAATGTGTATATAAAGTTGGACAATCAATTAACAAAAAATAAGGAATAATAAAATTGGAGCAAGGGAATATATTTTATCAGGTACAAAACAAAATAAATCTACAGATATTTGAAAATAAATACTTAACGGTAGGAAACTTTAGGTTTTAAAAAGAAAATAGAGGGATTCAAAAAAAAAATAGAGATTAAATACATTGTTTATTCAATGGAACTTGTGTAATGTTTGATGAAAATATATTCAAGTAAATGACTTGGATTTAAGAAAAGTTATCTTGAAAGAAAAAAAAAAGGGATAACTCAATTTATTAGAATACCACTAAAAAAATATTAAATTTTGAGGTTAATATAGTGTTGTACTAAAAAGAAAAGTACTCATTATCTAGAAGGCTAGCAGCATACTATTTTTATTTTTATTTTGACAGGGAAATGAGATATATAAATTAAACAGCAGCCAAATCGGCTATAACTTGTTTTCGTGATCGAAGATTAAAAGTTGACCCAGTCAATAATCCCTTCCAAACAAATCTACTTTATTTTTTAGTAATTTTTTATGCAAAATTATTTGAATAAAAATAAGATACACTTTTCTACATAAAGACTCGATTCCAATTATGGAGAAGAGTGATATCACAAATGTAATGCCGTCAAATAATGGAATTAGCAAATAACAGTTTTCCAATATAGATCAAACATCAGATTATCTTACCAAATTACTTATAATGATTCATTTGTCTAAATTGATAGGGTTGATTAGTTTAAAATAAATGAGTAAATCGGTTTCAAAATAGATGATTAATCAAACTTAAATGAAATTTCTATTCACAAAAAAAAAATATATATATATATATATATACACGGTTGTATGCATATCAAATGACCTAAAAATACATCATTTATGATTCAATTTAAATCAGTTGAGATATTCAGACTTGATTATAAATATCTCAACACATCTATTGAACGGAGTTATAAGAAATTGAATATAGAGGTGTGCAACAATCGGTTTGGTTAAGCACCTAAATATAAATCAAACTTTTTTTTTTATAAAATAAAATTTTGAACCATATTTAAAAAAAGTTGTTCGATTTGAAATCGAAATATTTCGGGTGGTTCAATCAGACCGAACCAAAACATCCCTCATTTTTTACTGCACAATAATTATTAAATAAACAAAATGCTAAGACGAAAAATAATCTCAATATACAAAATATAATTCAAATAGACGAATACAATTATAGTAGATAAAATACAATCTAAATAGATAAAATATGCCCTTTTTTTTTATAATTTCTAAAAGCTATTTTTTTTTAAATCACTATTTAGCTCCGTCGCTTTTCCGTCTATTAAGTTGTCTTTCATTTATCAACTGACGCGCACGAACCAATAAAAAGGATTTCAGCGTCCCTCTCTAGATAAAAATGTCGAACACGAGTTACAAAAACTAGACATTGAAAATGTAAAATAATGTGAAATATTGAAATAGATTATAAAAATATAAGAATTACTAGTTATTAGATAATTTAATGTAGATTAGGAAAATATAAGAAATAGTGAAATATAATTAATTATAAAATATATTTTTTTATTTATATAATACTCCCTCCGTCCCATACTTGATGATCCATTTTACCATTTTGGATGTCCCTTACTTGATAACAAGTTACCTAAAATAGCAAAAATACTTTTAAACGATTTCCTTAAAACATCACAATATCGCAACAAATGTCACTACTTTATTACACTAAAATGTAGTAACTTTATTACTATTTATAAAGTTGAACAGTCTTTACTACCCCACTTTATCTTACACAATACTAATAAATAATTTATTTATGAGAATATTCCCTAATAAAGTCATTTCTATAGAGTATTAACCAAGTAAAACCTACAACTTTTAAAATTTTCTAATAGGGTCAAATTAGTGTCAAAAACCCTTAAATACCCTTAATATTCATATACCTCCTTAATTTATATATTTGAACATTTAATTCGAATTTTAAATTCATAATTATGGTCAGCCAATTAATTCGGGGGGAGTTATAGGCATAACTTGACAAATTCTTGACTTTCCCAAATCGAATTCTTAAAATTCATCTCCATCATCGGTTTATAGGCTGAGGGGGCGATTACGATTTAATTCAATCTCTGCAAATTGGTGAAAACGCGAAGCTGTTTTTGTTTGGAAGATCGTGGGTGAATGTCATCATCGGTTTCTGGGCTGAAGGAGCGGTTACAATATTCTGGAATCGCTGCAATTGGGAAGAACACATCGATGCATTTTGGGAGGAACGGAGGAGAATTCACCATTGTGTTGTTGGGCTGCATAAACGATTCAATCTATGCTGCCATTGATGCGATTTGGGAAAAATCACAAACGATTAGTCCTAATTTCTGCCATTGTGGATGAGCTTTTTCGAAATCTGCCATTGTTGATGAGCTTTGTTCGAAATCTGCCATTGTTGATGCGATTGGTGCGAATTCGGCCACTGTTCACGCCATTAAAACTGGAGTTTCTAGAGTCCATTGGTGAACGTTCACTGCTGGAATTGTTAATCTTCGCTTGGAAGAATTCAGATCTGCAATCACGGTTTTTGTAGGAGTTTGTTCGTGTTAATCGAGGATCAATTTCTACAAATTGGGCAGAACACGAATCCGCGAAATCTGCAAGTGTTAACACCAGAAAAGCTGGTGTTCCTCAATATTATTTGCTGGAATTTCTGAAGAATTTATGTCCTGCAATCACAGTCTATTGTTGGATGTTACTCGTGTGAGTTTCATTTTTGTGTTCGTGACTGAAGAAGTGATTCCTTTCATCTTTTATTCGCTGAAAACTGGGAGGTGCAACCCGACGTTGAAAGAATTACCGGTTAGTATTTTTTTGAGCAAGAATCGCCCTAATTATTACGTCTTTAGGGTGCAACTTAGTACTCGGGGATTAGGCGAAAAAATGAGAAGTTTCATGGATACAGCAGCTTGACATGGAGGTGAACATTAGATATGCACATTACCGTATGTATGTATACATGCATATCGTATAGTGCATTTCACATATGCACATATGTAAAATGCATGTACTCCGTTTTTCGTGCATATTAATATGCATATCCATGTATGAACCTTTTTCTAAGCTTATAAACTCATAATTTTATTATGACCCATTTCTACATACCAAAATTCATTTCACTGTTCATATTAAACTTCATAATCTATTTTCATATATGTTTGCATATTCAAATAACTGGAAACCGCATCCACTATGGCACGCTTATTTAGTCTTTTTGTGTTTTAATTGTGTTATGAGTATTTTGGTTGTAATTTAATTTTGGATCATAAAATGCAGATTTTATACCTTCATTTGTTTTGGGAAAGTAATCTTTCAGCTACACAAAGTCAGCTAATTAATTCGAATTGACTTAATTTTTGGAACATTTGAATAATGGAAGGTGATATAATATCGCGTTTTACGGGGATATGCATTAATTCAAACGATTTGATGTAAATTTGTCTAATATTTATTAATTTCAAATAATTTAAATGGGTAAATGGCAACTAAGTCTTATTAGGTGTCAATTTGATTTTAATAGATAAAAAATAATAACCTATTCCCAATTAGATAAATGTTTTAGTGAAATGACTCTAACAATAATTTACCCTTTATTTATTAAAATCCGTATCTAATTGATTTGGGTCATCAAGTATGGAACGTTGGGAGTACTAGTTTTCGCAAAAAATTGAACCATAATTTATATTTGAGTCTAGTTCAATCGATTTTTTCTTATTTTGCAAACCCTACCATGTGGTCAAAAGAAGACGCAGACCATCCAAAGAGATTATAGAATAAATGGCGTGCATGAATTAATGTAACTAACTACTAACATTATTGGCAAAAACGTGTGGAATTAAAGACGCTGGCTTCCTAACTCTAGATTAGGAATATATGTGCTGTATTATTTACATAATCTTTGTTTATTCTTAAATTTAGAATTATTGATATGTAGTATCGAAAAAGTTTGCTTTAATTCTTTCTATATATTCCACAAATTATTCAAATCCAACTGGCGATCGAAATCATTTTATCAACTGCTTAATGCGTACATATTCTTGCTTTTCCAAAGTATTTTTGGGAACATTAACAAAATGATGATTATAAAACAAATCAATAAAATAACATGTACGTTTTCAATAAACCAAATGTTGATTATTTACATGTACATATCATTTTTTAATAAAAATATCATTCTATTATTATTTTTTTAAATAGCAAAAAAATATTTAAACTATTGTATCTCCTAAAATATCACAATATTAAATTAAATGTCATCACTTTATTAACACTGAAAAACAAATTCAATCCGATTTTGTTTCTCGTTTGCCTTAATTAGCTTTTATTTAAGTTTTTGAGTAATAAAATTTACATGGCTGCAATATACCTCACATCCATTCTAATTGTTTTTATTTATGAGCTAATTAAGAATAGACTGGCTACAAAATTTTACTTATATTTAATTATTTTTCACGGGTAAATTTGATAGGAGTCTTGCTCATTTTATTAATGTAGACATGGCAAAACATAGAAAGGGCCCTTTACTACTTTTCGAAATCAAGAAACGAATATCTACCTAATGAATTCATAAGATTCTGCATAAAAGCATAACCTCAGGTTAGGTTAAAATGAATAAAATAAGGTATTTATTTGCCCCTTTTTTTTTTTTTTGTGACAGGACCTAATAATTCCTTTTCATTTTTGGAGAAAATGAGTAGTATTTATTTCCATCTATTCATGTAATTATTTAAAAACTGTTTATGCAAGATTCCTTGAATAAATTATGAAGTACATTATATATATTTGTTAATGACTGTTGTCAAGAGTCAACGTTCATTTTTTATTTTGAAACGTGTGATTACATATAAGTTTAATATGAATTATTTAATTGTAAACATTCTCATGACAGTCAAAATTAATTAAATTAGTTGATTCTCACACTCAACTGGTGCTATTGTGGACCATTTACACACAAATTAATTCATAAGATGAATATTCGATTAATTTTTTTGCAACGAATTATGCTTTATACAAAATCAAAATTGAACCAATTAATGTGATTGGTTTTATTATATATCATGCATTATATATTGCTATTTAATTTATTATTGTACTGTAGGAAAAAAAAAAAAAAACATGATATTTGTATCAACAGTGCCGATAAAAGTATTCCAAATTTAGTGTACGTATTACCTTGGTTTTATCTTTTTAACGGTACATAGTCTTATTATCTGCGATAAAGCCAACGCGGCATCCACCCACATACACATTGATATTTATATTAATTATTATTCTCTCTTTTGCAATTAGTATCAAAAAAAGATCGATCATAGTCGCAAGGGCAAGTGAGACGAGTCAGCTCACTTGCTACTCATGCCCGATCAACATAAAAAGGTTCAAATTCAATTTTAATTTAATTAAAATCTAGCTCTAGAACACTGAAATTAGGCTCGCGAGTCTAATCAAGTCTAATCAAACTCACACAATTTACTAACTTTACTAATTTTACCACTAATATACTAATATTAGTTTTTATAATTTTTCGGAAAAATATCACTTTTGATCACCCAAGTTTACCTCTTTTCATATTTGGTCACCCACATTTAATCACTATCAAAATTGATCACTCACTTATTATATTCTATCAAAATTGATCATTCTGTTAGTCAATATGTCATTAACTAACGGAGAAAATTCTCATGCATCTTCGAGAACTAATGAAACAAACCCAGTAGCAAGTGGAGGAGCATGAAGAAATACCCATCGAAGATCTGAGTCAATCACAAAAATTACTATTTACATTTACCATATGTATTTTTTATTATTTCAATTTAAGTTTTAAGTTTTTTTATGACTAAATTATTTTATTATATTTATCTCATAGGTTAAAAGGAATTCTCATTATATTTATCAGTCGGAAGGAATTCTCATGCATCTTGTAGAACGTGATTCAATCAACTTTTTTCTGAGTTTTTAATAGTTATTTAACTCAATTATGAATTAATCTCATTGTTGTAGTTTTTACTTTTTATTTTACACTAAATGAAAAACTCAAGATATAGAATGAAATTTTTATTTTTTTTTAACAATTGTACTCTGTTTTCCAATTCTTGATTTAATATTGAATTTGTATAATAATTGGAGATGGAAACTTATTTTAATTCATTCAAGAAAATTGGAGCATAATTTGTGGTGAAGATTAATTTTAAATAATTTTCTAAAATTATCCATTCAAGAAAATTTCATAAACTTATTTTCAATTCTAAATATTTTTCTGCATATTTTTGAAATGTTAGACAAACAATTGGACATTTGAAATGAATTGAAATAAGTTTCTCATCTCCTGATTATCTGTAAAATAAAAAATAAATCACGTTCTAGAAGATGCATTCGAATTCCTTCTGACCAATTAGATAAATACAAGTTCTGGAAGATGCATGAATTTTTTTTAACATAGATTTTGAGAAATTTCACGGCTCAAAACTCTTTCTCCTTTAGTCAATAACAGATTGACTAACAAAGTGATCAATTTTGATAGAATATTATAAGTGGGTGATCAATTTTGATAATGACTAAATGTGGATGACCAAATATGAAAAGAGGTAAACTTGGGTGACCAAAATTGATAATTTCCCTAATTTTTCAATCAAATCAACTTTAATTTTGACACTCAACTCGATTGACTCATTTACACTCTATACTAAAAATTAGATAAATTATCTCGTCCTAGAATTTAGGCAAAGACTTGTGTCAGTTTTACGGGGACATGGGTCACAAAATGGCATAAATTAACACCGATTCATGTTCAAAATTTATGTTTTTGTATTATGGTGAGACGGTTTCAAACAACATCTCAATCATACAATGTAAAAAATTGATATCATTGATCATGAATTGGTAAAAAAGACTGAATATGTGGAAAAGGGGTGTGGAGAGCAGATACAAGTAGGAGTGCACAAAAAAAGATCGGATCGGAAAAAAGACCGACCGGTTAGTTTCCGGTCCGGACTCCGGTCCTTCAAATTTTGGATTCCGGTTTTTCGGTCCGGTCTAAGACCGGGATTTTCCGGACCGGATTTTTTTTTATACATATTTTTTTACTAATGCACTCTCACTTATTTTTCAAAATCAAGTAATTGGTGAGGATGTGAGGTAAAATTGTTGAGATCTATTACATTTTTTCAAATATATAATTTAACAAACATATTTAATTTACTTTTAGGGTCAAAAGATTATTAATAATAATGTAAATAAAATTCACATTGGCGATTGATTTAAAATAAAGAGCAACACTTTGATTTTCATACACAAATTCAACAATCTTGTTCTTGCTTCCATAAACTTGAAAAAAAAAAAAAAACTTAAAAAAAAATCTGGTCCAAACCTTTACCGGTCCGGTCTCTGGTCCATGCATTAGGACTGATTCCGATCCCGATCCGATTTCAGATCGGTGCACACCCCTAGATACAAGAGCCGACAAATTGGAATATGATTGGATACGGTTGGCCTAGCTTGGCCCTCTACAAATCATCCAAATTTACAACTGTTAATTAGCATCTCTCAACCATAACTCCCAACACTTCTTTATTTATTTATTTGTGGTGGCCATGTATCTCACCTCAATCAGATGACAATTTGCCCCATTTCATGACCCGTTCGGCCTACTTTATTTGGATTGCCCCGACCTGTGACTCGCAACGGAGTCAAGTCTGAAAATCTCTTTTGTCTTGTTCTGCCCCACATATATTAATAAAGTTTTAATATATGTATTGTATGTTACTTTTCATACCTACCAATATATACATATATAACATAAATAATAATAATAATTCAATTTTAAAAATATGTTTTAGTTAAGTATATATTGATAACATATGTACTACTCCCTCTAAAATTTTACTAAGACAGATTTTTGGGTTCAAAAAGTATATGTTTATTCTATTTAAATAGTTAGCTTTTGAGTATTTTTTTCACTTTATTAACAAGATTGAGTATGTACCAACAATATTGTTTACTCGTTATCCCACATATATTTTTTATAATTAAAATATGATTTTTTAAAAAACATATATAAAAAGAAGTGAGCAAAATTTTAATGGACAGAGGGAGTATAAAATATATAGACAATTTTTTATATACATTGAATTTTTATTGGTTTTATATATTTTCAATTGTCGAATTGAATTTTTGATCAACCAAATTAAAACAAAGTTAAAATTATGAACTCAATTGCACCGGTTTGTATGTTGGTGAAAATGAAATTTGAAATTTGAAATTACAATTGAAATTAATAATTACTGCATGGTGAAGTAGTAGGGGTCCATGCTAATTTGTCAACCGCTTCTTGTAGCATTTTAAAGACACTCTGACCCTATCATGAGTTGTGATTATACAAGATAAACCCCTGGTCGGAAAATTGACCCCATGAATCATAGTACCCACCATTGGTTAGTCCCAAACTAGTTCTTTGGCTCATAATGCCGCGAATCTTTGTGCTTCAACATATTCTTTTGATCCTACTTATGGACCATACCCCCAAAGTTTTGGACAACGACTACTTATAGACCGTAGGCCACAATTTTCCAGGGTAAATTTTAAGTCGTACTTACATGCCGGAGATATCGAAACTCCGGGATCCCGAAAAATATTCTTCGAAAACTAGAGTCGGACGGACAAATCATAGTCTTAAAAATTTTCAATGTAATATTTTTTTAAAACATCACAATTTTAAAATATTTTTTAAAATGTCAAACATAGATTTGTGACTACTTGAGTACAACATTAACAATATGTTTTGTTTTGAAATTATGTAGGACAGTGGAATTTGGACGGAGAAATTTTGAATGGAGAAATTCTAATGAATATTAATGACTAGATGACTCCCCGCGGTATATTGATAAAAATTACTGAGTAATATTCAAAATAATATAATTCATATTTTAAAAGATACACTTATAAAATTTAATAGGTAAATTTACTTTTTATAATTTAAAATTTTATTATATAATTTTTTATTTTGAATAATTTTTTTTTAGGTATAATTAGTATGATGTAAATTTATTTTATCAATTAATTTATAATATATATATTCAATTACTGATAAAATTATATATAAATGAATTTATCTTATTAATTAATTAAATTGATATATTCTATAAAATGTATAGATATATTTTTGGACAAAAGAACGTAAAAAAGAACTTAATCAAAATAAGATATTAATTTATTTTAATTTTAATTAAGGTAAGACTTTCCATTTTAATATCAATGACATGTATTAACCAATAGTTTAATTACACATTAAATTTTAAAAAAAATCAATTTAATCTCCATGCGACACATCATCACATTTAACCATATGATGACATGTGTCAAAATTAAACTCCCTATTAGTATATATGGGTGATTATGTATGTTTGTTTTGAGATTTTAAGTAGAATAAGATGTAATTTTATGTCAAATCAATGGTGTATTATTATAATACATGATGTATATTTTTAGGGGTCGATGAAGTTGAATGGTGAAATCTCGAACTAGAACAGAACAGAAGACGTTCACATCCGGACGAGATAGTCCCAAAACAAACGGACCCTAAGCGTGTGATCCTGCAGATTCGACTAGATTGCGAAATCAAAGGGTACGTCCAAATGTCGTGAAAAGAATGCGTCCCGTTGTGTGGAAACATAATTGAGGTGGATGAATTAGCCAGCTGGAAAACAAAGTACAAGAAACATGAGTGATGTTTGAACAGCATTTCCAGTACAAAGATTTAAACAAGTTCCCATCCTACCTTGTCTTCATGTCAAAAAAGTTGAATAAAATTCATAATTAAGAGTCTCAATTAAAGAAGGAAAAACAGACAATGTAATAAAAGAAAGAGGTAAGAAAGGACATTCACAAAATTCAGATGCTGCAGCAGACAGTGTTTCCTATTTTCAGCTGAAGTTGCCATCAACCATTCTCTTCAAAAGAAAATTTTAACTGTAGCCACATGATCAAATCACATCACTCCAACCTAAAATATATATGCATACAACAATATTGCAATAATATATATTTCCTCCGTCCGGCTTATAAGCTTCTGGTTACTTTTTGACACAAAAATTAAAAAAAATAAAAATAAAATATAAATATATTGAAGTGATGTGATTGGCAGAAGGAGAGAGGTGGAGAAAAAAAGTAAAATACAAAATAAACTATAAGAATAAAAAAATTAAAAGTATTTACCAAAAAGAATATCAGAAACTTATAAGAAAACATATCAAAATGGTAAAATGAGAAGCTTATATGAGAATGGAGGGAATATATATATATATACACACCCCGTATTATAGCTTTTCGCTACTTTTGGTCACAAAAATTAGGACTAATGATTAAATTAAATGATAAATATAGTGTAATTGATATGATGTGATTGAAAGAGATAGAAAGTAGATATAAAAGTAAAATTGAGTGGCATTATATGTAAATAAGAGTGAAATGTAAGGATATAAATTTAGAAGATATCCAGTGCTCAAAAAGCACCGCAAACTTTTCAGGGACAAATGAAGCATTTGTACAAAATGCTATGAGAAACTTATACGCGGACGGACTAAAATGATAAAACGGAAAGATTATAGATATATATATTCCTTCCCGTCCGTCTATAAGCTTTCCGTTTTGTCATTTTTGTCCGTCCACCTATAAACTTCTTATGTTTTTTTTGATAAATATCTTCTAAATTTATATCTCCACACTTTACTCTTATTTACATATAATGCCACTCAATTTACCTTTGTGTTTTACTTTTTTTTTCTCTTTCAATTACATCACTCGTACTTTATAGACTTCATTACACTACAAAAAACGCGCGCTTTTGGGACGGACACATGCTGACGGATTTTAGTCCGTCAGCATTTCCGACGGATATGCTGACGGAATGCTGACGGATTGAAAAGTCAACATCAATGCTGACGGATTTCCGTTCCGTCAGCATTTGCCGAGGGAAATGCTGACGGATTTCCGTTCCGTCAGCATTTACCGAGGGAAAATGCTGACGGATGTTTTGAAATTTGTATCCTGACGGAAATGCTGACGGATTATCCGTCAGCAAATGGCATGTTGATTTCGCACCGCCTCGTTTTTCAATAAGGTAACCGTTGGCTTTAAAGTCGGCGGTTACCGAGGGAAATGCCGACGGAATATCCGTCGGTATTTTTTTTTTTTTTTAATATATAAGGGCCTCAAATCAATCAGATCCTCGTTTTAGAGAAAAAAAAAGGGGCGTGCGTGAGGATTCGGTGGGGAAGACGAAGACGAGGACTTGGCCATTGAAGCAAATTTCTTCGATTACATTGATACGGTACGTTTTCTTAATTAGTTCTATTACTTAGTTTTAATACTTATATATGTTTATGCATGGATATATGTAAATATGAATAATTTAATGTTGATTTGCATGTTATATTGATTTAGTTAGTTGTTAAAATATTATGATCATGTTAGTATGTACGTTAGTTAATTTAATTTGTTGATTAAGAATAATTTTGATAGATCGAGTAGTTTTTTAAGGTTAATTAATTAATTAATTGTTATATGTATACATTAATTAATTGTTATATAGTTAATTACTAGTTTAATTTAATTGTGTAATTTTGATATAGAATATTTTTAATGTAGGTAGTGCATGTTTGAATCAATTGTTTAAATTAGTTTAGATATAGTGGTTCGACCGTTGGATCACGTTGTAATTAGGAATATGTTGATTAAATTAGGAATACGCTATATTAGTACAAATTTTTAATTAGGAATATGTTCATTAAATTGATAATTATTGACCCAATTAGAAAATTATTATTTTAATTAGTTTTAGGTTTGTTAATTTAGGAATATATATGTTCAATTTTTTATTATTGATTAAGTTAGGTAGAAAAATAATAATTAAATTAGGTTATTGTTGATTAAATTAGGAATATGTTGATTAATTAAATTAGGAATATGCTATATTAGTAAAAAAAATTAAATTAGGAATATGTTCATTAAATTGATAATTAGAAAACTCCAATTAGAAAAGTATTATTTTAATTATGTTTAGATTTGTTAATTTAGGAATATGTTAATTTAGAAATATTTTTAATGTAGGTGATGCATGTTTCAATCAATTGTTTAAATTATTAGTTAATTAGATGGTTCGACGGTGGTATCACGTTGTAATTAGGTTATATATATATTGTTTTGATTTAAATTAGGAATATGTTGATTAAATTAGGAATATGCTATATTAGTAAAATTTTTAAATTAACAATATGTTCATTAAATTAATAATTAGTAAAATTATGTATTTTTTATTGATTGAAACAGATGAGTGAACAAGTACCGAATCAGGGTTCGGGTTCACGTCGTAGGTCGTCACTTTGGTCACGTTCAAGGAGGTCTCGGGATGAATCAGTTCCTGTGACGGCTCCTCCTCCTCCTGTGGCAGTGTCGCCGCCGCCGCCGACGACTACGATGTCGGTTGGTTCGTCATCCTCTTCTCGTCAGCATCCTGTTCGAGACAAAAGGAAAGAGATTGACATCGTTTCAGGAGCGTAAGTCAATAATTCTAATGTTTGATGAGATTCAATAACGATTAACTTTATTTATTTATTTATAATGTGTTAGTTTATAAATTTGTTAATAATTTTACAGGTTGGTGCCCGGTAATGAGGTGTCCAGGATGTGCACAAAATCCTTTAAGGATTGCAAGATTTCTAAGGGTGCTATCACTTGGTCGAAGGTGCCACAATCTAAAAAGGATGAATATTTCGACGAGTTCCAGGTATATAATTACAATATTTAAAGTTTATTAAATAACTAATTATTCATATTATTTGATAAATATGTTGAATATTTATTTGTATAGAAAAAGGCCCGTTGGGATACGGCGATCTACTCGGACGCCGCTATTTACGAGAAGTGGTACAATCTTTGTTCTACTCGGTACACGAACATGATGTACGACTGGAGAACGGCCTGACGTGATCGTGACGTGAATCGTGTTCTGGGGAAAGACGAGGATGGTGTTGACCTGTGGGAGTCGTTGGTTGAGAAGTGGATGGACCAGGCTTACCAAGAGAAGTGTGACAAAGCTCGGGCCAACCGCAGAACCGACGTTGGAGGCGGGATGGCAGTGCATCGGGGGGGAGCTCGGTCCGTCCTCGAGCAATCACTTGCTATCGTAAGTTTTCATTAATTTTTAAAAATTAAATAATTATAGTTAATTATTTTATATTAGTTATCTAAATTAATTTGTATATGTTTATTTGATACGTAATAGGAGCGGGAGACTGGACGTCCACACACCCACTTGGATCGGATGAGTCTTCTTCATCCGTTTAATACCGATACACAGACGTCCACCTACGGGCGCACTACTGACCTCCACGTAAGTTTAATTAAATTTATGTATTAATTACATTATATATATATATATATATATATATATATATATATATATATATAGATAATTAAATTAATTTTAATTTTTTAATTATGTAGTTGAGCGTCCGACAGAGGATTGAAGAGGCCGAGACGCAAGCCACCGCCACGACTACTGCTGAATCCGGAAGCAGCGGTACCCCTCCGGTTGTTGACGTGGACCAGTGTTACCTTGACGTTGCCCCGACCAGGAAGGGAAGGGTCCTTGGCCTTGGTGGGATGAGCAGCGCCGTGAGGACACCAATTGGTCGGTCGGCCCGGAGTGCATCGCAGCCATCCGTATCCTCCACTGCCGTCCCGGATCCGAACTTCATGGCAACGTTCGAGAACTACTTCCGTACCTGGAGTACCAATGCGGGTCAGACGTTGGGGATGTCTGCTGAGCAGATCGAGGCCGTCTATCAACAGACGATGGGGCAACCACCGCCAGCTCCAGGTCCAGCTCCAGATCAAGCTGCAGGTCAAGATGCAGGTCAGGCCGACGGTGGCGACGTCAACTTGAATGAGGATGTGGAACAATTTTTTAACTTTCCGGGCACTGGCAACTATCCTGGCAACTATACTGGTTGAACAATTTGAACAATTTAATTTTGTGTTGAACTAATTTATTTTTTTGTTGAACTTATTTAATTTTCTGTTGAACTTATTTATCTTTATGTATATATTTATGTTTATGTTGAAAAATATGTTGAACTATATATTGCAGTTTATTTGTGTAGTTTATTGGTGTATAGATGAAAATAGGGTGCATTCATTTGTTTCATTGAGTACAAAATAATCTCATTTAGAGTGCATTCTAGATATAGATTTAAACCACTTGAAGAGTGCATTTTAGTACAAATTAAAATAGCCTCATATAGAGTGCATTATACATATATTTAACCAAACCACTTGAAGGTGGTAGATGCAACCATGAGAACTAGCACAATCAAAATGATTTTGTTCACTTTGATTAAATCCTTGATTTCTTCAGCCAAATTCTTGATTTCTGTAACCAATTTCTTCATCTCTTGAGTCATTTTCTTCATGTCTTCAGTTTCTTGGTCACTTTGATTAGATCCTTGATTCTTGTCAACACCACAGTTTTCTAGAGTATCAGCCCATACAAAGAAACCACATCCACCACCACAACCATCACTTAGGGAGTCAGGACAATTATGAAATATCCTCCCTTTACTTCTAGGTTGTTTAGAAGCATATGTACGACATGCCTTTCCACAATAACAAACAAGGCCTTGCTGAAATCGAATAGAAGATGAAGAAGACATGATATTTCTTTGCAAAATAGAAAAAATCGAATATGGTGTGTGTGAGCTTTGTGTTGTTGCTATATATACAAAAAATTGAATTAATTAATAAAAAAAAAAAAAAATAACACGCCAAATGCCGACGGAATTAAGTTTCCGTCGGAATTCACCATTTAATAAATGCCGACGGATCATTTATCTTTACTGACGGAAATTTTGGGCGGTGAAATGCCGACGGAATTAAGTTTCCGTCGGAATTCACCATTTGATAAATGCCGACGGATAATCCGTCGGCATTTATCTTGACTGACGGAAATTTGGGCGGGTGAAATGCCGACGGAAAGATAAGTCCGTCGGCATTTCCGTCGGGAATTCCCTAAAACTTTCTTTTTTTCCACTTCACTTTCGTATTGCAAATTTACACCCAAACTTTCTACTGCCTAATTTTTTTATGCTCATGCTCGGGTATTCAGAAACATCAAATTACGGTACATTTTCTACCATTTTTAATTTACTCTATATATAAAATTCAATATAATGTAATTACATGTGTTATATATATCATAAGTTTTGTTTGAATTTATTATAAGTTTAGTTTAGTAATGTGTTGCTCCACTTAAATGTTTAGCAGATGGATTTGCCTGACCGTCGTTGGATGTATTGTACTCCTAGAATGATTAGAGGAAATGTGAATGTGGAATTTTATAATGAACTCGTGTTATTTGTTGAATTTGCAAAAAGCCAGCCACATTACATGAGTGGAAATTGCATTAGGTGTCCGTGTAATGCTAAGAAATGTCAGAATAAGAAATATAAAGAGATTGATGAGGTCCTAGTGCATATTGTGAAGAATGGTTTCGTTGATAATTATTATAATTGGACTAGTCATGGCGAAACACGTTGGCCTTATAGATTTGATGAAGTGTTTTACTATTACACTACTGGAATCTATCAACTTGAAGCAAATTTCGATCATGTTGGCACTAGTAACGAGGTAGAACAACGGTTTGGGGACGAAGAACAACAGTTTGGGGACGAAGAACAACAGTTTGGGGACGAAGAACAACATTTTGGGGACGAAGAACAACAGTTTGGGGACGAAGAACCGAATATGTATCAAACAATGATCAGGGAAGCTGGTTTTTCAAACATGGAAGAGGAGCCGACGAATGAGGCATTTCGGTTTTATGAGATGCTCAAATTAGTCGAAGAAGATTTATATCCGGGTTGTGAATCTCACTCACAGTTGTCATTTAATGCACGACTCATGAACATTAAGACCGAGAACAAGCTTTCTAACAGGGCATATGAGCAAGTGACACAGTTATGCAGTGAAATTTGTCCTCAAAATAATAAGGTGCCTACGACGTTTCATCAAAGCAAACAAATGTTGAAGAATGTTGGTTTGCCGGTTGAGAAGATTGATTGTTGTGTGAAGGGTTGCATGTTATATTGGGGTGACGAAGATAGCAGTCTGAACATGTGTAGATTGTGTGGCCATCCCCGGTACAAAGAGGCACGTAGAAAGGGACCTGGTGGTCAATCGAAGAAGACAAAGAAGAAAGTGCCATATAAGAAGATGTACTACCTTCCTATCATTCCTCGTTTGATGAGATTATATCAATCAAGTGCCACTGCACAACACATGACGTGGCATGCTACAGATTCCTCTTCGGCTGAGTCGAGGGAGATGCGACATCCGGCAGACTCAGAGGCCTGGAAACATCTTGACAACGTGTTTCCAGATTTTGCTTGTGAACCGAGGAATGTGAGATTAGGTTTGTGTACTGATGGTTTTGCACCGTTTGGGATGCATGGGAAGCAGTATTCTTTGTGGCCGGTGATACTGACTCCGTATAATCTTCCTCCGTGGATGTGCATGAAACCTCAAACAATGTTTCTGACTGTATTGGTGCCTGGACCAACGAATCCAAAGGACAAACTGGATGTTTATCTCCAACCTCTTATAAAAGACTTGATCTTCTTATGGGAGAATGGAGTCCAAACGTACGATGTTTTTAGAAAGCAGAACTTCACGATGCGTGCTGCTCTTTTATGGACCATTAGCGACTTTCCTGCATATGGTATGTTGTCCGGGTGGAGTACGGCCGGAAAGAAAGCATGTCCGTATTGTATGGAGAATTCTGAAGCTTTCAGTCTCCCGGTGAGTAGAAAAGTTTCATGGTTCGATAATCACCGTAGGTTCTTACCTCAAGGTCACCCGTTTCGAAGAAATAAGAAGAACTTCGTAAAGAACAGAGCAGTCACAAACAATCGACCTCCACTTCGAGATGGTATTTTATACATTTATTTAATGAGTATTTAACGTATATTTATCTATTGCTTTTAGTGTCACTTATAATTTACTCTCCGTACAGGACGTAGGTTGTTATATGAGATTCAGTGGACGGGGTTGAAAAAAAGTACTGAGGAAAATGCAGCGGAACACAACAGAAGAATTGAGGGTGGTTGGAACAAAAGGAGTATTTTTTGGGACTTACCATACTGGAGTTCACTATTGATACGACACAATTTGGATGTGATGCACATTGAAAAGAATGTGTTTGACAATGTGTTCCACACAATCATGAACACCGAAGGCAAGACGAAAGACACTCCAAAGTCTCGGGAGGATTTGGACACTCTTTGTCGCCGTCCAGAGTTGAAAAAGGATGAGCGTACAGGTAAATTTCCAAAGGCTAGCTACACACTGGATAAGCCACAAAAACAAAGATTGTGTAGGTGGATAAAGGAGTTGAACTTTCCGGACGGCTACGTGTCGAACTTGAGTCGATGCGTAGACACAACAACGGGTAAGGTTGCAAGGATGAAGAGTCATGATTGTCATGTGTTTATGCAACGCTTGATACCGATTGCGTTCAAGGAACTTCTTCCTAACAATGTGTGGAGGGCTATCACTGAATTAAGTCTATTTTTTAGAGATTTAACGGCTACAACGATCACGATCGATGATATGATTCGTTTAGATGAAGACATTCCAGTGATTTTGTGTAAGTTGGAACAAATTTTTCCACCTAGCTTCTTTAACTCGATGGAACACTTACCCGTTCACTTAGCGTATGAAGCGAGAATTTGTGGTCCGGTGCAATACAGGTGGATGTACCCATTTGAAAGGTAAAATCTTACTTTTTTTTTATTTCATTACAATTACACATGCATTCCTATAAGTTTTATATATATATATATATATATATATATATATATATATATATATATATATATATGTGTGTGTGTGTGTATATCAGGTATCTCTACAACTTGAAACGTAATGCTAAACAAAAGGCAAACGTTGAAGCATCGATTGTGAATGCTTATTTGAATGAAGAGGTTGGCATGTTTTGTTCTTATTACTTTGAAGACCACGTCAACACAAAGTTAAGAAGTGCTCCACGTAACTTCGGTGGTACATCCGCTGACGATATCAGTGAAGAGGTCGATGGAATGCTATCCATATTCAAGTCTAAGGGACGGCCAATAGGAAAACCCACTGAACGATATTGAGAGACGAACTCGGAGGCGGAAATAGCACAAACGTATATGTTATTGAATTGTGATGAAGTTCAGCCATACATCGAGTAAGTATTTCATATATAAATCGTCTATTTAAATACCACTTCATTTATGTCATTTAATATTAACCAAGTTTTTGAATGTTGTGATAGGATGTACGCTCAAGAACTACGACGAGCAGAACCAAACATCTCAGATGCATATATAGATGCTCGTATTCAACGTGAATTTTCCCGATGGTTCGAACGTTATGTGAGTACCATTTAATTAATTATGTTTTACGTAAATAAATTAATATTTATTTTAATTAATTTTAAATTGAGCCGTATAGGGACGGGATAACGCTCTAGACAGTCCATTCTTACGAGATCTCAGCAAGGGACCACTACGTCGTGTAAAGACTTACAACGGTTATATTGTGAAGGGCTACCGATTTCATACGTCTGGGTATGCATCGACAAAGGGGACTACCAACAGTGGCGTCTGCGTTAGCAGTGCGAATTACAATGCAGATGCAAGTGATTACTTTGGGGTGTTACGGGAAGTCGTCGAAGTAGAATATCCAGGATATCCA
This sequence comes from Galeopsis tetrahit, assembly GCA_963675135.1. Classification (NCBI taxonomy): domain Eukaryota; kingdom Viridiplantae; phylum Streptophyta; class Magnoliopsida; order Lamiales; family Lamiaceae; genus Galeopsis; species Galeopsis tetrahit. The sequence goes on from OY776133.1 coordinate 13,228,453, forward strand.
GCAAAGACTGTAGTGTTGTTCAAGTGTCATTAGTTTGATTCAGGCCATCTAGGAACAAGAATTCACCCGGAGTACAAGCTCGTTGATGTTAGTTCGAAAAGGACGTATGTTGCGGATGATCCATTTGTATTTGCCCATCAAGTATCTCAAGTATACTACTGCACATATCCGGGAGCTCCACGTGGTTATGAATGGCACGCTGTTTGCAAAGTAAAGGCAAGGTCAATGGTAGAAGTCCCTAAAAAGGACAGAAATACTGAAGATGAATCTCCATTTCAAACAGAACAAATAGAGACTCCAACTGAAGTCTTTACGGGAAATTTCAATCTTTCTGTACCCTTGACGGCTGCAAATCCCCAATTAATCGAAATTGAAGGTGAAGAGGAGGGGGATGAAGAAGAGGATGAAGAGGAGAATGAAGATGAGGATGAAGAGGAGAATGAAGAAGATGAGGATGAGGAGGAGGATGAGGATGAGGAAGATGATGATGAGGAGGAGGAGGATAAGGACGAAGAGGAGGATGAAGACGATGAAGATGAAAATTAATTCAATTAATGTAATGTATTTATTTCTTATTTTATAAAAGTTAATTAATTATTTATCATTTAGGTACAAATTATAAAAATTAAATTTACTATAAATATAAGCCACAACCAATATATTTATTAATATATGTGGAAGAAATGAATTTCGTGATTTTTTAAAAAAATATTTTGGTAATTTAGTAAGTATATAGAAAAAATTGAATTATTTAAAAAAAAAATAAAAAAAATCGCCAAAATGCTGACGGAATTCACTTTCCGTCGGTATTTACTTTTTGAAAAATAATCCGTCGGTATTTACCCTTATATAAAACCTCAACCTAGGGTTTTCTTTCCGAAATTTCCTCTCTCCCACCTCGCCTCCCTCGCCCAGCAACGCCGCCGCCGCCGCCTCCTCCCCCACCCAAACCTCTGTATCCACCTTCTCCCCCCACTCCTCCTCCCTCCTTCCTCCCCTTTTACCCGAAACAAGTAGGATTTTTTTTTCGGCAAGTGGCCGTCGCCTCTCTCGCACAGTGGCGGCGCCTCCTCCTCCTCCCCTCCGCCGTCCTCTCTCCGCGTCGTTAACCATCGTCCGCTTTCCTTTTCTCTCTCGCACAGTGGCGGCATATGGCTCATGTAGTTGTTTCCCTTTTCTCTGCCGTGGTACGCTTTCCTTTTTTTTTTTTGAGTTGTCAATTTGTATTTTGTTGTTTGAACAAACTGATTTGATTTTGTATTTCAGTTTCGAAATACAAAACGACGAATTGTGGGCTCAAAAGCAAAGACGAGGCCTTACTTCCGATGCTGTTCTCATTCCACTTTCGATTCAGATGCAATGCGTGATTTAATCATTCCAGATTCCAAGCTATTCACCCACGCATCTTTGAACACATGTATTTTTTTACCATCCCCCACCACTTCTCTACTCCAACACATAGAGCGCCATGTATAAGAGGGATTCGAGCCCACTCCTGCTTCCATAATAAATTCATGCTTAAAATACCTGGATTTTAAAATTCTAGCAATCAATGAAGTTGGGTTACTCATAATTCTCCATACTTGTTTTCGATTTTAAAATGCCTGCTTTACTACTCTTTCCCCCCTCTATTTGTTATAGATTCTAGTGTAGTATATGTAATTTATTGGTTTGTGTTAGTGGTAATTTTGTCACCAATTATATATGAATATCTTTAGATAACAATTAAAAATATCTCCCGATAGACTTGCATATATAGTGCAGTTGGTTAGAATTTCTGTTATAAATTAAAGCCTAAATTGTATCCATGCATTATATTTCGACAAACCAAATCCAATTAATTGTGGTCGGAAAATGAAATTCTGGTCGGGGCCTCCCCGACCACCCATATTTTTTTTATTAATATTTTGTTTTACTGACGGATATTCCGTCGGTAAAATGCCAACGGATATTCCGTCGGTCAATGGCGACGGATATTCCGTCGATATGTGAATTTCGAAATCATATTTTTTTATTCATTTTTTTGTTTTACTGACGGATATTCCGTCGATATGTGAATAAAAATTAATTTCTTTTATAATTATTTTAATTCATTCTAATTTATTTTATAATTATTTTAATTCATTCTTTCCGACGGAATTACCGACGGAATGTTGACCCGGTTTGTTAAACGGGTTGTCCGAAATACCGACGGAATATCCCTCGGTAAATCCGTCGGCCATTCCGACGGAAAATCCGTCAGCAAATCCGTCAGAAATTCCGACGGAATTCAAAAATCCGTCGGTAAAAAATACTGACGCCGAAAAAGGGGACGGTCAACTTTCCGTCGGCAAATCCGTCGGTAACATCGGCGGCCGACGGAAAATCCGTCGGTAAATCCGTCTCTAAAACGCGTTTTTTTTGTAGTGTTATTTATCACTTGTCTTAATCTTTGAAGAGAAAAAAAAGTACTAAAGTCATGCACATGGGACATGGATTACTCTCTCTCTCCCTCTCTCTCCCATTTTGAGGAAATACATGAATGGCTAGAAACATATTGTAATGTACCAATGTCCATGAAAGATCAAAAGAGGGGTTATTTTTTCAAGCTTTCCTATTGAATTTTTTTGCTCGTTTTGCATCACCAAAACTAGCTTAATATATATAGCTAGCTGCAATTGCCCCTGCATATGCGTCATTTGTGTTCTTGTAAAATTGGAGCCTATATAGCTAGCCTTTTTTTTACTTTTGATAAGAAAAGTTTTATGATATAGTAACACATAGTACAATGTTACTAAAAAAACATACATTACAAAATATGATGTCCCTTCCCCCCATAATCTAGAACCAACAAAAGTTTTTGGTGCCAATGCCTTTTGCCATGCTCATTGCCCATACCTTCAATTTAATATATAGTCTCTACGGGTATGTTTGGTTTGTTAGATTAGTATGGATAGATTGTTTTATCCCATTTAATACATTGTTTGGTTTGCAAGATTAAGGCCCGAGTTAAAAAGTCGGCCCGGATTTGTTTTTATTTTTGTCCCACATTCATGTGATTATTTGTCATGCAAGGGGGCTAAGATTAATAATCCCATTTCAATTGATGAAATGATTTGTCTTTTATATCCTTCAATTGTAAATATAAATAATATAAAAATGCTAATGTCAAAGGGTATTTTTGACATTTGACACTAAGGGTATGTTTGGTTTATTAGATTAGTATGGATAGATTATTTTATCTCATTTAATACATTGTTTGGTTTGCAAGATTAAGGCCCGAGTTGAAAAGTCGGCCCGGGTTTATTTTTATTTTTGTCCTACATTCATGTGATTATTTGTCATGCAAGGGGCTAAGATTAATAATCCCATTTCAATTGATGAAATAATTTGTCTTTTATATCCTTCAATTGTAAATATAAATAATATAAAAAAGTTAATGTCAAAGGGTATTTTTGACATTTGACACTAAAATTCAATTTTATCCCACAATCCAAACAACTTGATTGTAAATTATCATATAAACTTTAAAATTCAATCCATCAATCCAAACATGAATTTTAAATCAATTTTTTAAATTATCCCACTAAATCCTATCCTAATATATCTTTCCTATCCTAATATATCTATCATATCTATCAAACCAAACAAGCCCTAAAATTCAATTTTATCCCACAATCCAAACAACTTGATTATAAATTATCATATAAACTTTAAAATTCAATCCATCAATCCAAACATGAATTTTAAATCAATTTTTCAAATTATCCCACTAAATCCTATCCTAATATATCTTTCCTATTCTAATATATTTATCCTATCTATCAAACCAAACAAGCCCTACATGTTATAGCAAATGCAAGAAAGATAAAAAAAATCAACAGACATGACACATGCAGAAGAGATGATTTCGTTTTATTCTGATGAGTATGTCGATTACAGATTAATACTAGGTTAACATCGTGAATACAATATATTTCCCTAATCTTAATAAACCATGTGAAATATGTCACATATGATTGTCCCAAATGCATTGTATTTTGTGTTCCATGATAACTCCCAAGTGTGATTGAAATTGCCTCACAACTAAAACTTCCATGATAAGGACTTTTCCCAGACTTTGAGAAAAAAAACATGAGTTGTGAATTATGAAGAGGTGATGAGCAATTTCTTCATTGGTTGCACAAATTAAAAGCCCCACATGCATCAAATTATAATCATTATTTAACACATGTTTCGTTTCAAGTTGACATTGTGGGTAGCCTAACTTTTAATAATCTCCAAAACCTTTTTGACATATGCTTTTAACGTGTTCAATAATGTCCTCTTGTTGATTGCCACTGTTGCTAATCACGCTTGTGAAAAAAAAAAAAAAAGTATTTTACTTCCCTTCCCAAAAATTATCCATTTTGTCATTTTGAGTATCTCATCGAAAGTTAATCATTTACTTTTTTAACAATACTATGTAAGTTCGATTATGCTCACGGACTTCTCGAGTCGAGCATTTTTTAATTCGAACTTGATAGATACTAGAGTTAGTGGCTCGAGATATGCTCAATTAAATTGAAGTCAATTTCAATTTTATTTCAAGCCAAGCATAAGTAGTTTGTAAACTGACTCGACTTACCCCAAACTTTTGGTTCCACCAACCAATATTAGTAATCAAGAAATAGTATAATATCTGAATATTATCAAAATAAATTTATGAAATTTTAATAACATCAATAGTAGTATACATTAATCATCATCATCTCCCAAGAGAATTTTTATATAAAAAAAAAGAGTTTACTTTTGGAATTTCTTGACATAGAAGCTGTGTTAACAATGCCTTGACATTTTCTTACAAGATATATAGCCGTGGATTCCAAGTTTTCATATTAAATATTGCACTGAATATGTCGATTCTTTTTAAATTGCATTAAAAAAAAAAAAGGATTTAGAAATGGTAATAGAAATGGCGGCGCAGATGTGTTGGGCCGGATAGTGCATTTTCATAGGAGAGATTGATTCGACCCAAAATGAGGATTGGGCTTTAATTTAGACACCTGCATGCGTTTGTGAAAATCCCTTTTGAAATTTAATGAATTTTAATATCTTAATACTTGTAATGATATATGTTTGCACTTAGGATTTAATTTTATACTATAAAATTTATAGATATTTATATAGAATTTATAGGTATTTATAAAATTGACTTTTATAATATTTATAAGATTTAATGTATTGAAATTTTAAATTTAAATTCTAAAATTTCCAAGTAGAATTCGATGTTAGATTTCAAAATTTCAAAACAAACCTATTCTAATAATTGTTGAATATATTTTTAGGAGTACAAACCGATCGTAGATTCCAATTAGAGTGCCATCTCGATCCGATCGACCTTTCAACAAAACTAAAGTGAAATTGCGTTTGAGCCCAGTCTAACTTAATATCCAAAACTTGGAATCATTGTTTGTATCAAAACTAGCTAACTAGTTTATAATTATTATATAAGGGTATCATGATCATATCTATTTTTGTCTTCATGAATACCTAAGAGTTTTTGTCTTCATGAATACCTAAGAGATTGTGATGTAGGGGAGCGTCTAATAGAATATCAAGACTGTTAATTTTAATATAAAATATTCGAATAAATACAATATCAATTAAAGATAAAATCTTAACGTTTCTTAATATATTTTTCAATTGTCGTTCGACAATGCCACATTTCCTATTTAAAGGATTTTACAAAATAAAAGTCAACGCTTTAAAAGATCAAGAATTAAATGAATACATTAAAATTATGTTTTAACTAATAAATAAGTATAAAAAATTAAGAATAATTCTTCATCCTCATCATCAGATTGTTCAGAGGGGCGTGAGTAGCGAGACTCTTCTTTGAAATTAATTCTAGCGTCAACTGAGATTATATAATGGATTTAATTGATATCTGATCTGATCAATACAAAGAATTAAGTTGTATAACAACCTACATATAATAATATTATTTTTTAATTAAAAACCGCGCGACGCTAAGACTGAGATGCTCCTCACCTAAAGAAGATGCGTAATTATATTCTAATCTTTATTTATTTGTTAAAACCAATAGTCAATGGATAGTTTTACGAGACACAAGTTTAATTACTATACGACTTAATTTGTAGCGAGATTTGCTGGCTTTTTAGAAAATATATGAACACAAGTATAACTCCATAAAAATAGAGTTTGAGTACACTGTATCCCAAATATTTCTACTTCACAATTATAATAATTGCGTAATATATAGTAATAAAATGAGACTAATTAAAATAAAACAAACTCTTATGTGATATAATCTCTTACAATTTTTGTCCTAAAATTTAGAGAACTTGGTAATAAATTTGGTCATCTCTTTTTAATTAACCCTGAAATATATAATTATTAACATATATTTATGACTAAACCAAAGAGACACTCAATTAATGTCAACAAGACAAAGTCACATTAAACCAATTAAAACTATAAAAAAGGGAGTGATATATATATATTTAATTACACTCCTAATTTTCTCACAAATATCTCTGGAGAAAAAAATTATTTACGTCCCGTAACTTTTACCTTTTTTGAAAAACGTCCCAAAAAAGTTAAAATTTTAATTTACGTCCCATAACTTTTTCAATTGCTTAATTTACGTCCAATTTTTGCTAAAAATCCCCAAATTTATGTAAATGGGACGTAAATTGAGCAATTGAAGAAGTTATGGGACATAAATTAAATTTTTAATTAAAATGGGACGTTATGCGAAAAAGATAAAAATATTCAACAAATGTGTACAATTCACTATAAAATTAATTTAGTTTATGTTATACAATCAAATAAAAAAAACAATTCATTTATTCATAAATTAACTTACCTAATTAGAAAAAAAATAATAATGACAATATAAGTATTATAAAATTATTTATTTTAAAGTAATCAAATAAATATGAAAATTAATCTAAGTACTCCGTATTACTTTAATACAAAGTAGGTACACATATTTTTGTACGAACTAATATCAAATTAAAAATTATATAATAAAAATGAAAAAAATATTAACAAATTGTTAAAAAATATATTGTTCATCATCATCTTTCAATTACCGTGGATAAGGGGTGAGAATTTTGGATATATTTGAATAATTTTTGATTTATTTGGAAATTTTAAATATTTATGGATTTTTGTATTTATTTAAAATATTAAAATAATTGTTAAGTTTTAATAAGAGTTTTTGATCATTTTAATAAAAAAAATTATATGGGATTTTTATTATTTTAAAGATAAAATTTATATTTATTTGAGTATGTTAATTGATTTTTTATTTTTGATATTATGAAAAATTATTTACTTATTTAAATATTATTCTAAAATTATTTTCATATATTTTAAAATATTTTTTAGTATTTTAATTAATATTCATAATTTATTTTATAATACTTATATTGTAATTATAATCTTTTTCAGTTAATTGATTTTTATAATAATTAATTAATTTGTGAATTTATGAATTATTTTTTTATTTGATTTTATAACCTAAAATACATTAATTTTATATAGTGAATTGTACACATTTGTTGAATATTTTTATCTTTTTCGCATAACGTCCCATTTTAATTAAAAATTTAATTTACGTCCCATAACTTCTTTAATTGCTCAATTTACGTCCCATTAACATAAATTTGGGGATTTCTAGTGAAAATTGGACGTAAATTAAACAATTGAAAAAGTTATGGGACGTAAATTAAAATTTTAACTATTTTGGGACGTTTTTCAAAAAAGGTAAAAGTTACGGGACGTAAATAGTTTTTTTCTCAATATCTCTGTTCAACACCTATAGGATCTCTACCAGCAAACCACAATTACAATAATATTACATATCAACATTATGCATGTGACATGTATTGAGCAACAGCGAAACACAATTATAACAAATAGAAAATCAAACTCGATTTCCTATTGGTCTTGGTCACTTTAATATTGCACATTTTAATTACAGGGAGTTTTAACTTCAAGAGAATGATTCCGAGTTGTTACAGAGTGGACTCGACCTAGATAATTTTTACGTCGAGAATTATTTGCAGATTAAGTCCTAACACATAAAACAAATCTCTCTATCTTTTTTTCCGGTGGCGGTCAGCAGCGGCTCCACCCGGAAACACTCTCAGCCAACAACAATTTATCAATCAACACTCTCTCACCAAACCTATACGAAAACCTCAACACCCCCTGCGAATTCACACACCCTTTCATCACCGGGAAGTTCATTACGGCGCATCCTCCGGTGGCTCTGGCGACGTCGAAGAGCTCCTTCATCGGCGTGTGAACTTCTCCGATGTACCTGTCTCCGAGCTTCCTCGTACAATAGAGCTTCACCACCAGCATGGTGTTGTAGTTCTCCACCACCGACTCCCCCACCGTGAACCTCGTCGCGAAATTCCATGCGGGGTTTCTCTCGCCGTGGTTGTCCGTCGGCGTACGCTTCTCGCCGTCGGGGCCTCCGCCGATGGAAACTCTGGCGTGGACTTTCATCCTGCAGATATGGCGCACGTCTTCCAGATCGTTAGCTGAAATTAGGGTTATTTCGAATTTTCTACACTCCATTTGCAAATTGATTGATATTTAATTTGGTGATTTAGAGGGTGGTGAAGGTGATATATATATATATATATATATATATATATATATATATAGAAGAGTAATAAAATAGTAGAGAAGTTGCGTGGGAGACTTAGCTGGCCTTGACACAAGAAGCAACTGAGAAAGTACGGATATAACTCAATTTAATCTCGTAACTTTCAATTTTTTTTTTTTTTTTTTATAATAACTTTCAATCTTTTAAAAAATGGTTCCATAAAAATTAAATATGTGTATTGATTAAGTTTTATTTTTTTAGTTTGTTTTGTTTTTATCCTAAAAAAAATTAAGTGTGTCAATTTAGTGTCATTTTACGAAATTACATTTAACTTTTTTGACACTAAAACAGAACAAATTGTAAAAAAATTGAACTAAATTGATATATTTAAATTTTTTGAGATAATTTTAAAAAAAGTAAAATGTTATGAAACTAAATTAGCTTATATCCCAAAAGAGCGGGAGGACATGGCTTCACAAATAAATATTAACATTAGTTCAGATAATTAATTTGCATAAGTATGTTTCTTATTTAAAAAAAAAATGTTATACTCCCTCCCTCCGTCCATGAAAAGTAGTCTCATTTGCCTTATATTCATTGTCTACAAAATGTAGTCCCATACCCTTTATGAAAACTATCACCCTTCAACCATCACTTAATTACTCAAATTGTCATCAACTTTATTCACAAACAATAACTTTATTCACAATGGACCCCACAATACCCTACAATACCCTTACTTTATCTACTTTATCTACCTTTTTCTTAAAACATGTGCCCCACTCCAATGTGACTACTTTTCATGGATGGAAGGAGTACTTATGATCAAGTCATGAGATTCGAAATCTGAAGTGCTGCAAACAATCATTAGCATGGGCTAGACGTTCAACGATATTGATTCTACAAATTAGTCGATTTTTTGGTTGGATACATTAAAGATTTGGCAACTAGCTAGGAAGATAAAAATGAAAGACTTGAGTACTTTTTTTTTTTTTTTAATTATTATTATATATTTTGAGTAGCAAATTAAAGTCTTTATGTTAGAACTAGTAATTTGTATTTTGTGTTTTTTTTAATAATATTAGTAGGTTTAATGAAATATACTTCTCTTGTTCTTTTAAAAGTTACTTATTTTTATCATTTTGTGTGTTTTAATGAAAGTTTGTTTTTTTTACGACACACTATTTCTCTATTTTTTTCTATTTTTTTGACTATATACCTCAACAATCCACTACATATTTAATACTATTGTACTTATTTTTTAATACTTGTGTCAAAAGTAAATGGATATCTTTAAAATGGAATGAGAGGGTATTAGTTATTTAATTAAAAAATATTACTATATGTTATGACGAACCAATTAATAAAGATGACAAGATTTCCCATTTTAATTTACATTTGATCATTTTGTACATGATAAATATTTATTTTATTAGGATACATAGGAGTATATAATATTAGATACAATATATTTTCTTGTAAATTCTCTCTATATATTTTACAATATAGAATAATATGAGAATTTTAAATACCATCGCATGATCAGATAGAAATTAAATTAATTTACGAGAAACTTGATTTTCGAACAAATTGACTAAATTAAAAAATAATTGGAATGACCGAAGTATGATGTTGGAAAGCTAATCTGTACGTTCGTCACTCCTTTCCACGAAATTCTCGCTAGTCAAATAACGGCCTCACCATTTTTATTTTTTGTTGGAATTAGAAATTAACAAGTGTTTGCTATATATATTGACATGCACATGCCTTTGTCTCTATTTAACCATATTCTAGTTTGTATTTCTCTAATTAAAGTACAGCTATTTATTTTAATAAATTTATTACCATATAAATTTTGTTTAAGTTATTAGTTTTAAACTTCTGTTTTTATATCTATGTGCTATAGTTTAACATATTTAGTTACACGGTAATTATATAGAGTAGTATATATATAATGTGTAAAAATATAAGAGGGGGTAGAGTATTTTAAGGAGGTAAAATATTTTAATATGTTAATATAATTCCAATTCTTTTATTTAGTAACACATTATTATACATTATTTGACAAAGATGCAAAACACTTCATACAAATTAACACTAATCTCGATCTCTTAATGTGGTCTTATTAATATATCTCCCACGGGATGACTGGTTAAAATAAAATAAAAAATCCGAATTGGTACTCTAATTATATTAAGTGATTAATTAGTCCGTATCTACTTGGAAAGATTCCCTTTCATTTTTATAAGTAAAAAAGCTAAAAAATGTCAAATTGCGGAGAGGACAAATAAATTGGTTATTAGTCAATATTAATAAAAAAAAACACGACTAACTTCTTTTGCCGTTATCTTCTACCAAGTAAAGAATATTCATACTTAATTATCAGATAACATAAACAACTCTCCCTGCTTGCTTAAAGAATTGACGAAATCAAATTATGATTATTTTTACATAAAAGAATTTGAAATTATAAGTGTTTAAATTTCAAGTAGTCCAAACTAGGATGAATTTTAAATTCAATTAAATAAGAAATTAGTCAGTGAGTTAGATTATTAGGTAACAGGATGGATACTAACTTATATGTAATTTATTTAAGTAATCAATCCATTATAATTTTAAATACAAAAGTTGAGCTCCTTTTTTTTCTATGCCACTGTATCCGATTCAAGAATCGACTAATTCAGCGGTTCAAGAATCGACTAATTCGGAGGATCAATCTCGTAGCTCACTCGTGGGATTAACACCCCTTACCCTTTTTAGGGAGTTGTATATTAATTCCTAATACTCCCCCTCACTCGTGGGCCGGATTAACACCCCTTATCCTTTTTGGGGAGGAGGCCCATCGAGTGGACAATTTAAATGGGTGGAGTGTCACTCGTGGGCCGAATTAACACCCCTTACCCTTTTTTGGGAGGAGGCCCATCGAGTGGACAATTTAAATGGGTGGAGTGCTTTCAACATGAATCGAACCCAGGTCGTTTGCCTGGTTTGCTCTGATACCATGAAAGAATTCCGTCTCATCTAAAAGTCCGAACTTGTAGAGAGGGTGAGAATTAATTCTTGTATATTAATTTCTAACACCCACTATCCACTTGTGGGGACCCGTTTAAAACTAGAGTTTCGCGCTATGTATAGATATAGTTCCATAAAAATTGTTTGCACTTTAGAAATTTCGAATTTGAAATTTAGAGAGAAGCATAATTCTAATTTTCAAACCTACATCACTGTGCAAACACCTCAGAGTTAAGTTGAGCTCCTATTTTATATATTTAGCCAATTTATACTCAGTGAATTCAGTTAATGTTAGGTAACAATCACACGACAGTATTCGTATTAGTTTGAGTTGGACTCTTATTGACTTTTTTAGATCATATCACTTGAATCTTAAATTTTTTTACTTATAACTTCCCTCGTCGTGTATTTTTTTCTTCTAATTGTGCATCCTTCCCTTTTTTGAAAATATATTCAATTACACTTATTTTCAATGTTGTAAAAGTCGGAAATCGACAATCAAACGGATTTACACCGTCTAGACGGCCGCCTAAATTTTTTATTTTTAAACTTTTTATATAAAAATAATTTTCACCCTTAATCGATAGAATTAAAAAAAAAAAACAAAAAAACAACAACAACATAGTATATCATGGCAAGGCCATCAGTATTGCTTATATCCTATTTTTCCCTTGAAAAATTGTGCACAATTGTCTAAATCGAAATCCAAAAATAAATATATGGGTGCCTAGGCGGCCGCCTAGTCCATCTAGACTATCTTTTCACGAAAAACGTCTAGAGAGACAAAATCGAGGTGACTAGTGACCGCATAAACCGATTTTTACAACATAGCTTATTTTATCTACTTTATACATAACAAACTATATATTTTTAAACTTGTGCAATAAAAAAAAAGGAATTAGCGGATGGAATGAGTATTAATTTCAACGTAAATGTCGATTATGTGGCTTGTTTCTTGTCCATTGCCAAGGTTAAAGTTGTCATTTGACGAGGTTGTCACGATCTTATTCACAAATCCTTTTTGTCCGGGGTTGGTCCGCTATGCACTCGAGTGCATGTTATGCACCCTAGTCCATATTGCACTTTTCAATTTTACTGACTTACACTTTTTGGTAAATAGTGTTGCACTTTTTAATTATTACTAAAACTATTTAATAATTGAAAAGTGCAACACCATTTACCAAAAAATGTAAGTCAGTAAAATTGAAAAGTGCAACATGGACTAGGTGCATAACATGCACTCGAGTGCATACTTAAACTTTACCTTTTTCAGAAATATATTATCAAAATGTTTTATAAATGACAACATATGTTCTAGTATTAATTTCTTTTTGCAAAAATCATGTAATTTCCACCTCATTCTCAGTCTTTGACTTAGACGGGGGATATTTGTAACTTGTAAGAATTATTTGTCTGAATTTTAAAATATGATAACTCAGAATTTTATTTATTTTAATATCCTCAAGAGTCAAGATTGAGAATTGTCTAAAACCCTAAAACACGTTTAGTAAATACATCCACAGCACCAACAAAAATTCTGATTTCTCTATTTCTTTCTCTTTCTTTCTCATTTTTATCTCTTCTTCTATATATGAGTTGCCCTCACTAGGAGTGTACAAAAAATGACCTGACCAGAAAAAAGTTCGATTCTGTACCGATCGATTAGTTTTCGATCCAGTCTTCGGTCCTTCAAATTTAGGATTTCGCGCGAGTTTTCGATCAGGATCAGATTTTTTATTATTTTTTTTTATATTTTTTTATGTATATTCTATATTTATTTATTTTTTAAAATCAAATAATTGACGAGGACGTGAGGTAAAATTGTTGAGATCTATTGCATTTTTTAAATATTTAATTTACTTTTAGTGTCAAATGATCATCAATAATAATGTTAATAAAATTCACATTGGTGTAAATTGATTTCAAATGAAGAGTTCATCAATCTTGTTCTCCCTTCAATAAACTTGATTTAAAAAAAAAAAAAACGGTCCAAACTCGAACCGTACCGAATTAATTACGGTTCGGTCTCCAGTCCATCCATTAGGATATATTTCGGTTCCAATTCAAACCGATCTGGTTTTGAATCGGTGCACAACCCTAGCCTGCCCCGCTCCGTTTCCTTTCCCTTGTCATTTTTCCTGTAATTTTATTATCCCTTAAGCTTCTTCACAGAAGGGTGGCGATACACATGTATTTTTTATTTTTTTATGAATCAAAATTAAAAATATTGACAGACCTTGTACCTTTTTATTACTCTTTATTGAAATATTTTATTTTTAATGATTTGTTTTTTTCAATTTTTTTCGATAAATCAAAAAATCTACATTTTTTTTAAACAATAGTGTAAATTTTCACACTGATTTATTGAAATATGGAGTACATTTTTTCACTGAAATTATTGAATTTTATTCTTACATTTCGACACGATTCGACGGAGGTGATAGAGACGGCGGCTGCCATCGATTAGACCGAGGTGGTTTATCTATTAAATTAGAAATTAGATTTATATCTAATTAAAACGGTCGATATTATAAGTATTTTATAACATTATTAAGTAATAAATAAGAGGAGTGGGGGAAGTCTATCTAACAAAGACGGAGGTACAAATATTCGTACACTTTGAATAACTTCGTGAGCGTGAAGTGACGTTATAAGATGAATATGCATATATATGATCCATTATGCTTATCAAGTGGGTTAATTACAAGAGTAAAAGATAAAATTTTAAAAAGTATTATTGTATTAATCGAACTAGCCAATTATAACATTGTACATACTATATATATAATTTAATAAATTGAAAATGATAAGATTACAGTTTACTATATTAATTTCCCAATAAAAATCCATACGTTCGTAAATCATAATATTAGTGTGTACGTTTGCAAAGAAAATATGCTTTTTAGAAAGTGATTTAATCTAGTAATTGTGAGAAAAATATCTTAATAATGAATGTGATAGGTGTGTAAAAAATTTATAAGTAGATTTTGGGTGTTACTATTACAGTATTACTTATGATGCATGCATGGGTTGCTATTAAATGCATCCGTCAATGAGTAGATAATCGATTTGTCGTTGAGTTGATTTAAACTCGATTCGTTAGGCTCGATATTTTTATTAGACTCATTTATGAATCGAGTCGAACTCAATTTTTGTTTGTTTATGTAATCGAGTTAAACTCGAACTTCAAGTACTGACTCGACTCGGCTCGAATAACAGTTTTACACGGGTACGGTTCACCTATAAGTACACCAACAACTGTTTGAAAAAATGTATATTCAACTTATGAATTATGATGAGGTTTGTACATTATATAGAAGGCTCTACATTCTAGAGACTTCTTCCTAACAAACTATTGTTTAAATATAACTACTTTTGTAACTTCCCTACTTCTAGAATTGTCCATCCATAAGATGAGCTTATTGTAGGTCCCCAAAGTTGAGTTAATAACGAGTAAGCTAGTGAAAACGTCTATAGGGGGGGGGGGGGTTTGAATAGACTTTTCAAAAATCTATCGAAATATCAGAATACAATATGCGGAATACGAAATTAACAATGAGCCCAATTTAAGTTTATACTCAACTTATTAAATTCGAGAACTCTGTTCTACACTCAACTAGTCTAGTACAGTTAAGTATGTAAACAATTAAACAGTTAAGGAATTTAAACAGTAAACAACACAAACAATTTATAGTGGTTCGACAACTTGTCTACATCCACTCTCACAACCCAGTTGTGATGTTTCCACTAAACTCTTCCAATCGAGTACAAAGTGTAAGTATTCCTGTGATTTTAAGTCCCAAGAAGAAGACTTAGATCTTCTAAGACTATACCACCAGATACGTCTACGATCTAACTAGAAATTTAACAAGTATCTAGCAACTTGATAAAAACAAATACAAAAACTTATTCAGTTGTAGTCTTCTGATTCTTCACTTCACTTCTGACTATCTTCTGAACTTCAATAAACTCTGAGAGTAATCTTCAGTATATCTTCAGTATGTAGCTTCAGTAGTAATCATTGTAACCTTCAAATGATCAACACCATGAAGTATTTATAAACTTCTGAAATCAAGAACTAAGTTAGTTGTAACCAACTCTTCTTGAAAACTAACTTTGAAACTGCATCTTCTTATCTATCCACGCGTTTCTTGTTAAGTAGTTATTCCATAACTAACTTCTTCATCCTTATCTCTATACGCGCTTCACTTAGATTTTACTTCAAGTTGACCTGTCTTGTGTAGTCTGATATGCACTTGTCTTGTAGTCCACCTGTCTTGTGTAGTAGACTTCAACTCTTCTTCTTCAGTCTTCATGTGCAATCTTCAATAGAAAACTATTCTATCCTAACAAGACTATTACATTACTTTAAGCTTTGTAATTCAGCTTAGTCAACTTATAAACTATACAATCAATCTATCTATTACATTCAAAATCATGAGCTCTATACAACAATTATTCATAGCTCAATAACAAACTAACAAATATGCAAATATCACATATATGAAGTACTTATAAATCGTACTTATCTTTTAATAAGAAAACAATACTTTCTTTTCATGTGAACTCTACTGGTCTTGTTCAAGATGACTTCAACTCAACTAGACTAGATTAGTCAACACTTAGAAAACATTCCAACTACTTTTAGCTTATCAAAACTTCATCTTTCATCAATATTTAGGACTTGTCTAGGATTCATATCCCAAAAATTTCCCCCTTTTTGATGAAGCCAAAACTACTTGAATATTTTCCTCAATAGTAGACTAGTTAAGTAGTTATCTTGTCTTAACATCAAATAGTACTTTATCTTTTCATTCATTCAAAATAAGAACAGTAGATATTACACATACTTAAAAAAAAATAAGTATCAGAGCAAAAACAAAAATATCATATAAGAATTCAACTAATCTGAAAGAGTATCTCCTTCTGGATTTGGAACACAGAATGCATCTAGGAGTCTCTTATGAATAACACTGATGTGATCTTCATCATCAATCTTTTCTTTATCCAACAGCTCTTCTTCAAACTTTTTGATTTGATTCATATCAACTCTTCTCCCAGAGCTTGTCATAGGACATTTCCATCTTGGAAATTCAGGAACACGAATATTGAAGTTTGCTCCAGCAGATATCCTCAAGATCAAATTCCTAAGCATTCTGTTCTGACCTTCCAAAAATTTATCGAACAAAGAATATAACTCATCTGGACTTTCAGAGTCACCATACTTCCTGATTATCCATTGATCAATTTCCCATTGTCTCTTCACTTTCATCCATTCAGATCGATGTTCTTTGTCAATGAAGTAGCCAATGAATTGATCTTCCATCTGATCTTCATCTGCTTTCAGCTTTTGCAACCTTTCAATATGTTTTCCAATCTTCTTTTGGCTAGCATAGTGAGCTTCATCATTCGGATCAACAACCTTTTGCTTCTTCACTTTTGTTGTTGTCTCAGCTTCTTTCGGCTCTTCTATAACAATAGACTTTCTTTTTGACAGTTGTCTTGTTTCAGCTTCTGCTTCTGGAGATGCAACATCTTTGCCTTTCTCCTTTCTCTTTAACTCAACTGCTTCAGCTTTAGCTTGCTCAAGATCTACAGTTTTAACCAACTTCCGTCTCTTCGGCCTTCCTAGATCTTGCATAGTTGTAGCAGCTTCCTCAGCTTCTGGTTCAGCACTAGACTTTGCTTTTTCACCTTCAGCAATAACTTCAACTCGACTTGTCTCTTCCCCCTTTTTGGCTTCATCAGTCGCCTTGAGAGAGAATAGAGAAGTAAACCGAGTCATCTCTTCTAACATAGCTTGCTTCATAAGGTTCGTAGCTCTTTCAATCTGCCTTTCATGAGAACCATCTTGACTCAACTTGTCTAGTTTGGTTGCCACCAACTCCAGCTTCTGAGTAGACAAGTTCAACTCATTTTTAAAATGTGTTGCAGTCAGACGCAGCTTCCTGTTCTCTTCAGTCATAGCACTGATAATTTCTTTTGCTTGTGCTAACTGATCAAAGGCTTCTTTTCTCTGAACATCAACAACCTCGATTTTGGCTCTATAGACTCTTTCCATCTTTCTGGATTCAGTAGCTAGAACACGAGCAAAATCGGCAGAGCTCTTCTCCGAATATTCAACTTGATTCTGGAGAAATCCTTCAATTTGATTAAACATCTCTTGTCTGAAATCATTATCCAACTGATTGACTTCATTCATAATCATCTCTTTTGAACTTGTCACAAGGACACTATTCTGTTCAACAAGAGTCTTCTTAAGCTCGGATTTGAGAAATTCATCAATAGACGACTTGATAACAGCTTTCAAGTCTTCCTTCAATTCATCTATTGAGGCAGCTGGGATAGCTTGAGACGATTGTCCAACTTCAATATGAGTAGCCTCTTCCATAATCACATCATCTGGAGTTGACAATACTTCCACCAACTGGCCTTCTAGAGCAGCAGTCAAGACCTCGTCTTCAACTACTTCAGCTTCTGGAAGCACACTTCCAGCAATAGCTTTTAAATTCAGTTGGGGAGAATAAGGAATTATAGCTAACCTTGCTTCATGAGCCTTCCTTTCAGCAATAGCTAAGTCCTTTTTCAATAAGTCATGCAGCTTCTCCATATATCCACAAATCTCAATGGGAAGCAGTAGTTCAGTATATCGGTTGATAAAGGCAAAATCTGACCTTGGACCGTTAGCATGATCTACTTGGAATCTGAATACAATGCCTCTCAACTGGTCTGAGACATTGTCGAGCTCTACTACAGGATCAGTAGAGTGAATCTCCTCAGCTGGTGCAGCTTCAATCATAACTACATCTTCAATGAAATCTGATTCTGAAACTTGAACACCCATGTCAAATTGTGATTCTGAACACATCAGATCATCCGAAATATTCAGCAATCTCTTCGCTAGAGCAGTAATGGCGTGAGCTGGAAATAATTCAGAGTGATCTCGAACACCACTGTTCTCCTTTTGTTCCATCTCCCAATCCATGAAATTCGAAATTCCACCCTTTCCTAGGATGACTTCGAACAAGTCGTCTGTTGAAGACTTCTTCAATGCAACCCAGGTGCATATACGTAGAAGCTTCTCAAACTGCTCTGACGAGTAGTCGACTTCGATAGATGAGAGCTGCTTCTTCAGATTCTTGCTCATCTTCGATCGAATTCTCTTCTCTCTTAAACACATCGGGTAGTAGACCAAGGATTCGAATCTAACTTTAGACAGGGTCTGAGTAGGTGGGGTCCCTAACTCAGCTGTTGTAGTGGCAACTGGCGTCTTGTCTGAAGTAGATGGATTGATAGAATTTGGTCTGTGGTTTCTGTGGGCTTTGATGTGTCTAGGATTGGTGTGACAACTGTCGGAGTATCAGTTGTGTCAATTATGGGAGTGTTTGGGGGTAGGCTGGCTCTCAGCGGATGTGCTGCCAGCACTTGCGAGGTTGAGGTAATAGGTCTGGGCCTAGATCGATGTGATCTAGCCTTGGTTCGAACAGAAGAGTGAGAGAGAGGAATTGACAAAGGTTGAGAAGATGTACTAACCTGAATACTTGACTCTTCTGGTGGAGAGGACGACCCAACTTGCACAAGAGTGTACAATTCTGGAATTTGAGCACTTGGCTCCTTTTCTCGTTCGGACTCCTCTTCCGACTGAGTCTTCTCAGAGTCATCTGCACTAGACGAGTCTTGTGCAGCTTTCTTCGATTCTTCAATTGACTCATCCTCCGATGCATTAGTCGAGGCAGCATACGGCAAGGCTTCCATAGGATCAATGCGAGCTTGCCTAGGTGCAGCTGGCCTAGCAGCAGCCTGCTTCTTCAAGGCTTCCTTTTTCAAATAAAACTTCAAAGGATGAAATGGCTTACCCTTACTCCATTCCGACTTGTTTGGCATTAATAATGGAAATAGAATGCTAAGCTTGTTTCCATATCCAACCACATTAGATACCACCCAATTGCGAGTATCGGTGTCCACCCGAACACTTCGCTCGAAATACATGATCCGATCAGCTATCAATTTGAACCAATTGCCTTCTGTAATACCATCATAAATGGCAGCCATCACCCTTGCTTTTCCCAAGGTTACAGAGTCATGGGAACCAGTGGCACATAGCAAGATTTTGCTGGCTATGTCCAAAAGGGTTCGATATTTCTCTAGAAGTTCCATCTTCTTGACGGCAGGTAGCTTGCCATCTGGTTTCAGCCTCATCTTTCTTCCACAAAATATACTCAGATATCTTGTCTCTTGCCCAATGGCATAATTCTCTACATCAATTGTTCCGGTGGGCAACTTCAGATGCTCGAACATGGCTTCTCGAGTAATTTCTACTGGACTTCCACCAATAAAGGATCCAATTGTGTCACCTCGTCTGGTGGCGTTGGCATAGAACTCCAGTACTTCCTCTTCCAGAACGACTTGAGGAAACGCCTCCAAATAAGGCTTTAGACCACATCTGGTGCATTTGGACAGAATTTCGGCATTTCCATCTGTGTGATTGCCCTTAAAGAACACAGAAGGTTCAACATGCACTTTATTGTCGGAAATGTATCTCCCTAGATCGAATGTAGCCTGCATGTTAGTTCTCACATCGAAAATAGAGCGAGTCGACATTCTTAAGATTTTGAATAAGAATGAATAGCTTGGATTTGCAAGAGAACAAATGCTTGAAAGTAGGAGAGTTAAGAAATTGTGGGGTAAGACGTGTGTAAGTGTTGGGTTTTGTTCAAAAACAGAATTTTTGATCCAATGGCCAAAATCGAAGGATTAGATCCAACGGTTGGGGCTTTTGGTATTCGGTTACGGAATCGAGAATATTATGTGATTTGATATTGGAAAATTTGAAATCCGTCTCTTCTTAGTTAGGACAGGAGAGTGAACTCATCTGCCCTAGTAAAGTTGAGTACGAATTGGGTGAATACACCTCATTAAAATGGAGTGTATAGATCCAATTCTGGGGTTTTCAAATTTTGGCATTATCGAATTACTATAATACCCTTAATTCGTTTTGATTAAACACTTAACATATTTCAATCAAAAGAGCACTTAGCTTGTCTGTTCGAGTCTATCCAGAACAGACGAGTAGACTTAAGCTTCACAAGACGAGTTGGCTTAAGTACACAAGACGAGTTCCCCCTTCGCCTGTGCTTGTCTATTCTGAACGTCGAACGACTTCATGTACCTATCTTATCATTTGCAATGTGTAATCGTAGGTACAAGTAGAGTAACATAAATAAGATGAATATCAATCTAAAGCAATGGTCAAGGTTTCGAACAAGATGACTATAACACACATAAGAGTCAACATAAGGTTATTTAAGAAATCAAAGATTCTCCCTTAATTGTTTATTCCCTTAGTATTACCCTCAGCTTTACCAGCTTCCTCATCGGGTTGTTTGGTCATCTAGTCTAGCCTTGTATACCTGTCTGTTGCGTGAGTAGACGAGTGCTAGTGATCTTGTCTCCTTTTCTTGATGTACCTGTCTGGTTAGTACATAGCTATAGGCAAGTAGGGTCTAAATCAATTAGCCCTAGACTAATGCATAACTCACGAAAACGTGCTTCAGCTAATGGTTTTGTAAAAATATCAGCTCTTTGAAAATCAGTATGAATCTTTTCCATGCGAATATCCTTCTTTTCTACATGATCACGTATGAAATGATGCTTCACATCAACATGCTTACAACGTGTGTGCAAAACAGGATTTTGTGTAATGGCAATTTCACTATTACTATCACAGAAAATAGGAACATTTGATTCATGTATATTATAATCTCTAAGCTGTTGCATGAGCCAGAGTAGTTGACTACAACAACTGCCAGCAGCCATGTACTCGGCTTCGATAGTTGAAGTTGCAACACTAGTCTGCTTTTTAGAAAACCATGAAATGAGTTTTGTGCCTAAAAATTGACAAAAACCAGAAGTAGATTTCCTATCTATTCTACAGCCTCCAAAGTCTGAGTCTGAATAGCCACTTAAGGATAGATCATCATTTGAGGGATACCATATACCACGATTGATGGCCCCTTTCAAATATTTCAAGATCCTTTTGGTGGTTTCCATGTGACTTTCTTTTGGATTGGCTTGGAATCGAGCACAAACACCAACAGAGAATGCAATGTCTGGTCTACTAGCAGTTAGGTACAGTAAGGAACCAATTAATCCACGGTAATAAGATTGGTCAGCACATTTACCGTTCTCATCTGGATCCATTCTGTAAGTTGGTTGCATTGGTACGCCAGTGGACTTACAAGTTTTGATCCCATACTTGTCTAGAAGATTTCTAGTGTACTTCGCCTGATTTATGAAAATACCTTCTGGAGTTTGTTTTACTTGAAGACCAAGAAAGTAATTCATTTCACCCATCATAGACATCTCAAATTTACTTTGCATGAGTGTTGAAAAACTTTCACTCAGCTTTTTGTTAGGTGACCCAAAAATGATGTCATCTACGTAAATTTGGACGAGTAAGATGTCTTTCCCTTCTTGTCTTCTGAACAGGGTTCGATCGACCTTGCCCTTAGTAAAACCATTTTCCAATAGAAAGAGAGAGAGAGTGTCATACCATGCTCTTGGAGCTTGCTTTAGTCCGTATAAGGCCTTCTTTAACCTGTACACCTGGTTGCCTTTGACTTCGAAACCTGGAGGTTGTTCAACATATACTTCTTCCGCAAGAATACCGTTAAGAAATGCACTTTTGACATCCATTTGATATACAGTAAACTTCATGTGAGCAGCATATGCAAGGAACAATCGAATGGCTTCTAGTCTAGCAACAGGAGTATATGTTTCATCATAGTCTATGCCTTCAGCTTGTGAATAGCCTTGGGCAACTAATCTAGCCTTATTCCTAACAACTAAATCATTCTCATCTTTCTTATTCTTGAAAATCCATCGAGTGCCAACTACATTATGATGTTTCGGCCTATCGACAAGTTCCCAGACGTCGTTTCGAACAAACTGGTTCAACTCGTCTTGCATAGCGATGATCCAATTACTATCAGCCAATGCCTCTTTAACAGTGGTAGGCTCAATAGATGAGAGGAAACAACACCAGCAAAACATAGTTGGACTAGGCTATTCTTGCGACTCAAAGAGTTGTCGTCTAGTCTTCACACCAATAGTAGAGTCACCAATGATATTTTCAGTATCATGCGCAGATTTCCATATTTTTCTATTCTTAACAGGAATACAATCATCATCTATATCATGTACAGTATCATGCATGTCAACATCATTTGTATCATTTACAGATTTACCAGGAGTAGATGAGTCAACTAGAGCAGGCATGTCAACTGGTCTAGAAGACTTACCTTGAGCACTTACTTTCTCCTTGTCATCAGATTCGAGAGCTTTCATGAATGGATTGTAGGCTTGAACGGATTCATATACCTCTGAATCTTTGTTAGATTCGATCGTTAGATCAGTTACCTTCTTACTGATCTTGTCGGCAGACGAGTCCTGTCGAGATTCATCGAAAACCACATGTGGTGTTTCTTCCACACAAAGAGTTGAGTAGTTGAATACCCTAAATGCTTTGCTAGTCGAGGAGTATCCTAAGAATATCCCCTCGTCTGCTTTAGCATCGAAAGCATTCAACTTGCTCTTTCCATTGTTGTGAATGAAACACTTACAACCAAATATATGGAAATATGAAACTCTGGGTTTTCTACCTTTCCAAACCTCATAAGGTGTCTTGCCTAGAGCTTTGTTGATCGCGCTTCTGTTCTGTGAATGGCATGCAGTATTGATAGCTTCAGCCCAAAACTTTTGAGGAGTGTTGAACTCAGCTAACATGGTCCTACAGGCTTCTTTAAGAGTTCGATTCCTTCTTTCGGCTACACCGTTTTGTTGTGGTGTCCTGGCTGCACTAGTAAGATGCTGGATACCACGTTTAACATAAAAGTCTTTGATATAGCAATTAATGAACTCAGTTCCCTTGTCACTACGAATCTTGACAATGGACTGGTTCTTCTCAACTTGTAACTTCTTCAACAGATCAGGCAGAAGTGTTTGTGTATCACTCTTCTTGTGTAGGAAGACTACCCAAGTAAACTTAGAATAGTCATCTACGACAACAAGTGTGTACCTTCTACCATTCAAGGTTGGAGGAGTTATTGGACCATGAAGATCCATATGTAGGAGTTCTAGGACTCTACTGGTTGAGAGAGTAGGAATTGACTTAAAAGAACCTTTAACCTGTTTACCCTGTTGACAAGCCGTGCATACATGTGACTTGTAGTAAACTTCATTGGGAATACCTTCTACAAGGTAATCTTTGGCTATCTTATTAAGAACCTTAAAGTTTAAGTGACAAAGGCGT
Source organism: Galeopsis tetrahit (assembly GCA_963675135.1). Classification (NCBI taxonomy): domain Eukaryota; kingdom Viridiplantae; phylum Streptophyta; class Magnoliopsida; order Lamiales; family Lamiaceae; genus Galeopsis; species Galeopsis tetrahit. The sequence continues at coordinate 13,252,383 of OY776133.1, forward strand.
CTATGCCAGAGCCACCCAAGCTCTTTAGGATTCTTAGTAAGTAGGCAGGTGTCCCTCGGACAACTGTTCCAGTTCACTATGTACACACTTCCTTGTCTTACGCCGACTAGTAGGACTGTGTGTGTCCTTTTATCAATGATTTCGCATTTGCGGCTCTTGAACTGCACCTTGTATCCACGATCACAAAACTGTGAAACAGAGAGTAAATTGTATTTCAAACCTTCAACATATGAGATATCTTGGATCTCAACGTCTCCATTCCGGATGTAACCAAATCCTTTAGTGACGGCGGTGGAGCTATCACCAAATATTACTTTTGGTCCTTCCTGCTCATGGTAGCTTGATAAGAGAGCCTTGGTACCAGTCATGTGGTGCGAACAACCACTGTCAATGTACCAAGTTTCTCCTACTGAGCCACCCTTCTTATACAAGTCAAGTCGACCCTGCAATGAAGATATTCAATAACTTAGGTACCCACTAGTTTATTGGGGTCCTGAGGGGTTAGTCGAGTTCAGAGGAATCCAAATATACATTGGAGTCTTGAACAAGTTCGATCTTTTAAGCTTTCGCCCATATTTGTTACAAAATAAGACCTTGTTGTCCTTAACTGGCCTATCAGTCGAGTTCGGGTCTACTCTTTGGAGATAGCCTTTCGACTTAATCTCTACTTGAGCAGACACTTGTCTATGATAGTCAGAGTAGGGCTTGTAAGTATTAGGTCCATACGGTTTATAGACGCGTTTGGGTCTTTCCTCACTAATGATATCATATGATAAAGGTGGAGGATATAGAACAGCTTGTGTACGATATTTTGGAGCTACTTGTCTAGGTCTAGACGAGTAGAGCTGAGACTGCCTTATGAAAGGAGGTCTAGGCTCTTGTCGTCTAGTCTGTACCTGTCTAGTACTCGTCTCCTCAGGGTACCAATCCTCGTATCTAACCTGGTTGGGTCGTCCACGATTAGTGGTCCTTTGAAGATCAGTTCTAGGTTGAACAGGCTTGCTGTTACCATTCTTTTTACCTCCCTTGGTAATTGGAATGTTAACTCGAGCTTGTTTAGGTACAGTACCTTGAGATGGAGTACCAATATCGTATATCATAGGTCCTTTTCCTTTATCATTTGGCAAAAGTCTTGCGTTAGTAGTAGTAGGGTTCTTAATGACTCAAGTAGATGAGCTAGATGACTCAGCACCTATACCTGTCTTGTCACCTGGATCTCTATACCTATCTGACAGTTCAAGGTTAATCTTTGAAGAGTTAACCAGGTCAGTAAGTTTGAGATCTAATGTGACAACCTCGGTCTCTAAGAACTTATTACGTTCTTCAAGTCTATTGCACTTGCTCTTTAAAACATTAAATTCATTTCTCTCAGTTGCATGTGTCTTAAGTAGGTCTTGATATAACATGTCTGTCAATGCACACTTTTCTTTGAGTTGTCTTAACTCTTCAGTCAAGCGTTCATTTAGGACTGTTACATTAGGATCTACTTTGGACTGAGCTTCCTTAAGATCAATGATTTCTTGTTTTAATGCAATGTTTTCATCACTGACTTCGATGAATGCTTGGTTAGCAAGTAGAAGGTCGTCTTCAATAGCACTAGTCGAGTGCTGAGGACTACTTCCTACTTCACTACAAGCAGTATCACTTTCATCAGTTTCTGAATCATCACAAGATTGAAAAGATGTAGCAGATGATACCTCTTGGTCGACTTTAGCCATGCAGCATAGGCCATCATCTACTATGAATGCTTCGTCGTGATCTCGATCAGTCGAGTGGCTAGATAAGGACGATGGCAACTCGTCTGAATCCGAATCAGAGTCATCATTGGCCATCATTGCCTTCTTGCCACGGTTGTATCTTCTTTCCCTTCGAGCTTTACGTTCTTCTCGATCGTCAGTGCTCAGGTCTGGACATTCATATATGTAGTGACCTGGCTTTTCGCAGTTGTAGCACAAGAGATCATTAGTAGCCTTTTTAATAGGAGATTTATCCCTACGCTTATCACGTCTATCGGAACGTTGAATCTTCCTATCGTCAGACTCTCTATCTCGTCTATTACCTTTCGAGACTTCGTCTCTCCTTTCGGATGAGTTTCGGTCTCGTCTGGTCTCAGACGAGTTCTTAGAAGTAGACGCTCTATGATCCCTATAGAACTTCTTGTATCTTCCGAAACGTTTATTCAGCCTATCAAACTTTCTAACCATGAGGCTCACCTGATCCTTCAAACTAAGATCAGTATCTAACTCGTCTTTTACAGAGGCAGACTTAGTATTAGGCTTAGACCTATCTACCTTAGAAGACTTAGAAGAGCTAGACTTAAAAGCAACGTTCTTAGATACAACATGTTCTCTATCACTACTGGCTAGTGGTTCATCTTCGTCTAAATCAAACTCATGAGCCTTCAGAGTTTGAAACATGGTCTCTGCACTCCAAGCATCTATGTCTTGGGTATTCTTAACTATCATCTTTACCATTTTCCATCGAGAATCTAAGCTCTTAAGAATCCTAAGATTGATTTCACGAGGAGTATAAGTTTTACCAAGAACTTCAAGGTCATTCATGATTTTAGTAAAACGAGTATCCAGCTGGTCGATAGTTTCGCCAGCTTTCATCCGAAATGATTCAAATCTTTGGACAGCAGTGGATAATTTGCTCTCTTTGATCAGGGATGTCCCTTCACAAATGATAGCTAATCTGTCCCACATCTCTTTGGCAGTTTTACATTTTAACACTTTTCCTAGATACTCGTTAGGAAGGGTGTGTAAAATATAATTCTTCGCCAAACTATCCAAATTATTTTGACGCATTTCTTCTGAGGTTAGATCAGACCTTGGTTTCTTGACGAGTGTGCCAATTGGTTTGTCTCTGTCAAGATTTGCAGTATTTGGAACCATTGTCACGATCGGACCCTCGGTCACAACGGAGATCATTAGATCGTGCGTGGAGCTGAAGATAGCCTCCATTCGCAACTTCCAGTAGTCGTAGTCTTGAACCTGGAACTTGGGTAACTTGTTAGCACTGATTTCAAGAGACATGTTATAGCAAGTAGATTAGTGCTAATCAGTTATATGATCAAGAAACAGATAAATCAAGAACAAGGAACAAGAAGAGATAGAACAAGAATGTTGATCAAGAACACGTAAACAAGTACCAATACGGACCAAGACTTCACCCTAAGTCTTAAATTGGTTATCAAGAAACAGCAGTTCGAAAACCACTGCTCTGATACCACTTGTAGGTCCCCAAAGTTGAGTTAATAACGAGTAAGCTAGTGAAAACGTCTATAGGGGGGGGGTGAATAGACTTTTCAAAAATCTATCGAAATATCAGAATACAATATGCGGAATACGAAATTAACAATGAGCCCAATTTAAGTTTATACTCAACTTATTAAATTCGAGAACTCTGTTCTACACTCAACTAGTCTAGTACAGTTAAGTATGTAAACAATTAAACAGTTAAGGAATTTAAACAGTAAACAACACAAACAATTTATAGTGGTTCGACAACTTGTCTACATCCACTCTCACAACCCAGTTGTGATGTTTCCACTAAACTCTTCCAATCGAGTACAAAGTGTAAGTATTCCTGTGATTTTAAGTCCCAAGAAGAAGACTTAGATCTTCTAAGACTATACCACCAGATACGTCTACGATCTAACTAGAAATTTAACAAGTATCTAGCAACTTGATAAAAACAAATACAAAAACTTATTCAGTTGTAGTCTTCTGATTCTTCACTTCACTTCTGACTATCTTCTGAACTTCAATAAACTCTGAGAGTAATCTTCAGTATATCTTCAGTATGTAGCTTCAGTAGTAATCATTGTAACCTTCAAATGATCAACACCATGAAGTATTTATAAACTTCTGAAATCAAGAACTAAGTTAGTTGTAACCAACTCTTCTTGAAAACTAACTTTGAAACTGCATCTTCTTATCTATCCACGCGTTTCTTGTTAAGTAGTTATTCCATAACTAACTTCTTCATCCTTATCTCTATACGCGCTTCACTTAGATTTTACTTCAAGTTGACCTGTCTTGTGTAGTCTGATATGCACTTGTCTTGTAGTCCACCTGTCTTGTGTAGTAGACTTCAACTCTTCTTCTTCAGTCTTCATGTGCAATCTTCAATAGAAAACTATTCTATCCTAACAAGACTATTACATTACTTTAAGCTTTGTAATTCAGCTTAGTCAACTTATAAACTATACAATCAATCTATCTATTACATTCAAAATCATGAGCTCTATACAACAATTATTCATAGCTCAATAACAAACTAACAAATATGCAAATATCACATATATGAAGTACTTATAAATCGTACTTATCTTTTAATAAGAAAACAATACTTTCTTTTCATGTGAACTCTACTGGTCTTGTTCAAGATGACTTCAACTCAACTAGACTAGATTAGTCAACACTTAGAAAATATTCCAACTACTTTTGGCTTATCAAAACTTCATCTTTCATCAATATTTAGGACTTGTCTAGGATTCATATCCCAACACTTATGATGTATAGTGTTTTGCTTGTACATGCATTGCATGCATGCACTGCATGTGTTGCTGTGTGTATATACTCCAATACGCCTCGGAAGAAATCAGACCACCTCGTGCTACGTGAGATTAAACCAGGTGTTGAGATGCATGAAGCGAACCGGAGCAAGTGGCTTAGTGAGTAGATCAGCCGGTTGATCTTCAGAAGAAATGAATCTAATATTAAGGAATCCATTTTGAACCTTCTCTCTTAGAAAGTGCACATCGACCTTGATATGCTTGGTGCGAGAATGAAATGACGGGCTGAAAGCTAATGTTATTGCGCCTTGGTTGTCACACCAGAGAATGCTCGGAGTAGATATAGGTATATGTAATTCCTTGCACAAGCTAGCAATCCAGAGCATGTCAGTTGTAGCAAGAGCAAGGGCTCTATACTCTGCCTCCGTGCTGCTTCTAGCAACGTCCTTCTGCTTGCGGGAGCTCCATGAAATCAGATTCTGTCCAAGTGTAATGCAAAAATCAGAAGTGCTTCGCCTATCATCCACACTCGATGCATAATCCGCGTCCACAAAACCCTGTAACCTGAAATCAGAAACTGAAGAAAAACAAAGACCATGAGATAATGAGCCCTTAAGATATCGAAGGACCTTTTGCATGCCTTCCAATGATTTTGAGTTGGACTTTGCAAAAACTGGGACAATTTGTTTACACTGAATGATATATCGGGTCTGGTTAGAGTAAAGTATTGTAGGGCTCCAATGATGCTTCGATAGAGGGTAGGGTTTTCAAAGGGAGGGCTGTCAGAAAGTGAGAGTTTGGATGAGGGACAGATGGGAGTAGATCATGGTTTGCAAGTGGTGAGATTAGCTTTTGAGATGATGTCATTGGTGTATTTGGATTGAGTTAGTTTGATACGAGATGGAGTAGAATGAGCTTCGATTCCCATAAAATAATTGATTTCCCCCAGATGTTTAAGTGAGAATTGGGAATGTAGTGCATCTATGAGGGTCTGAACAATAGCTGAGTTATAACCAGTGATGAGAATATCATCAACATAAACCAAGAGTAGTGTTGTGTGACCATGAGAGAATCTGTGGAACAGGCAGTGATCTGATGTTGAATGAGAGAAAAGCTTTCAGAGTATCATACCAAGCCTTGGGTGTCTGTTTCAACCCATAAAGTGCCTTGTGAAGCTTGCAAACATGAGAAGGATGTTTCGAATCCACAAATCCTTCTGGCTGAGCAATATATACAGTCTCATGAAGTACACCTTTAAGAAACGCATTGTTTATGTCCACTTGTTGAATAGGCCAACCTTTAGAAACTGCAACAGTAAACACAATGCGAAGAGTAACCGGCTTTATGACAGGACTAAATGTGCTAAAATAGTCCACTCCAGCTTGTTGTTGGAAGCCTCTAGCTACCAACCGTGCCTTGTACCTTTCAACTGATCCATCTTTGTTATACTTAACCCTGAATAGCCATTTGGTGGTGATAGGGTGAATGGTTGAATCTGGTGGAACAAGGGACCAAGTACCATTCTGAATAGGAGCATCATACTCAAGGTTCATAGCATGCTTCCAATCTGAGCTTTGCATAGCCTCAGAGACAGAGTTAGGTTCAGGAATAGGGACAGTGGAAGTAAAGGCTTTAGGTTTATAGATTCCTGACCTGGATCTTGTTTGCATAGGGTGGGAAGGTTTAGTAGGTACAGGCTGTGATATTGAGATGGGAGATGAAGGTAGCATGTATCTGGTGGAGCTGGAGGATGTAGATGATTGATTTGTGTGAGAAGAAACAGAAGGTGATGGAGCTATATGAGGTGTTGTTGCTATGGGAGATGGAGGAGCTGAGTTTGGAGAAGGTGGAGTGGGAGTGTGAGTGAGAGTATCAGGTATTTGAGCAGAAAAGTTGGGTGGAGCAAGTGGATCAGTGATTGTAGAAGAGCTGAAAGATGGGAATTCATCCTCATTAAATTGAACTGAGGCTGAGATGAAGATCTTGCCTGAGTCATGCAAGCATTTGTAGCCTTTATGTGTGGAACTATATCCAAGAAATATGCATTTAGAGCTTCGAAACTGGAGTTTAGATGTGTTGTATGGCCTGAGAAATGGGAAACATGCACAACCAAAGATTCTGAGGGAGAGATAGTCAGGTGGCTTATGATATAGAAGTTCAAAGGGAGATGTATGATGCAAGACAGGAGTTGGAAGCATGTTAATGATATGAACAGCAGTGGAGAATGCATGCCACCAAAATGACATGGATAAGTTTGAGCGAGCAAGCATAGCCAGACCAAATTCTGTTATGTGTTGATGTTTTCTTTCAACAAGGCCGTTTTGAGGATGTGTGTATGCACAAGATAATCTGATCTGAATACCAAGAGGTTTAACAAGCCGTGCTACAGGGAGAAACTCAGTTCCCATGTCATGTTGGATTGCCTTAATAGATAAACCAAATGCTCTTTCAACAGATTTCATAAATTGAGAGAACACTGTGCACACTTCAGATTTAGCCATAAGAGGAAATATCCTAACAAATCGAGTGAAATCATCAACAATGGATAAGTAGTATATATATCCCTCAACAGATATACTAGCAGCAGGCCCCCACACATCCATATGAATCAATTCTAAAGGAGAAGAAGTGTGATGCAAAACTGAAGGAAAATGTTTCATATGCATCTTGCCAAGCTTACATTCATCACAAAAAGAAACTTGAGACCCTTTACAAGGAATATTCAAACCCTTTAAAACAGTAGATAGGGTAGAATCTCCAGGGTGTCCAAGACGACAATGACATAACTTCCACACAGACTTAGCATTATTCACTAGAGCAGTAGATTTAGAACCTTTATTCTGCAGAGTACTTGAAGAAACTTTATTCTGTATAGTACTTGAAGCTCTATGTGCCTTCAAGTATCCAAAATCCAGCATGTAGAGACCATCTTTAAGCACTCCTCTCAAGAGTATCTTGTGTGATCTCAGATCCTTAACAACACAGTAGTCAGCATAAAATTCAATAACTGCATCATTGTCTTTTAAAAATTGAGAAATGCTCATGAGTTTCTTTGTAATTGCAGGAACATGTAGCACATTATCCATGACTATAGACTTAGATGCATCATAAGATGGAATGGAGAATGATCCAGTATGCAAAATTGAAGTAGAATCACCATTTCCAACTACAAGAGAGTCCATACCTTGATATGGTGTATTGATTTGAAGATTGGCAAGCTGTGATGTAACATGGTGTGTGGCTCCACTGTCTACATACCAGGTAGGGTTTGATGAATTGTAGGTGGATCCAGAAGATGATGCACTAGTATCCATACGACCAGTAAGAGCAGTAGCAGAGTAGGTAGGAACAGGAAATGAACTTGGTTGATGCTGAGCATAGTGTGCCTGATAGGGAGTAGTGAGGGGAGGACGAGTAGGAGGGGAAGGTCGAGGATGAGAGTTCTCAAGACCATGGAAGGAGTGATCAAATCTCTTGTAACATTTTGCAGCTACATGATAGTTTCGGCCACACAATTGACACACAATCTTAGGTTTGGTGAATACCTTACCCTTGCCACTTTGCTTTCCAGAATTACGGGAAACAGCATGCACAGCTGGTGATGGTGAAGAGATACTACCTCCAGTGAGTTGAAGTGAGTGTGATGAATGACTTAGCAAACGCACCTCATAAGCTTGTAATATCGACTGAACTTCTGGCAACGAAGGAATTGAGCTTCGAGTCGTAAGAGTGACCACCACTGCATCATAATCAACACCTAAACCTCCGAGAATATATAACACCAATTCACCATCTGTAATTGACTGTCCAACATGATATAATCCATCAGCTACAAAACGCATCTTCATAATGTATGCATCAATTCTTATGTCACCTTTCTGTAAAGTCTGAAGTTGCAAACGCAGAATCATAGCATTGACACTAGATTGCGATTGAAATAATGATTCAAACACTGTCCACAACTGAAACGAGTGTTCACAACGGCTGACATGTCCAAGCATAGACTCAGAAACAGAGCTTAACAACCAACTGAGAAGGAATTGATCCTTTCTCTACCAAGAGATCGAATCCGATGTCGAAGAGGTTGGATTCGCAGGAACACATGTGCATAACAGCACATCTTCAAAGCAATGAGCACGAGCAGATGCTAGCACTTGATTACGCCAGAATGGATAGTTATCATTATCCAATCGGATAGAAAGAGTGATGAATCTGGGAAGTGAGGGAGAAGAATTGGACTGCAATTCCATAATTTGAGGAATAGAAACAGAGTGAGCGGAAGATAGGATCGAGAAGTTGAATATTAGGTAGTTAGAAGATGAACAGAGCAGTTACTGCAAAAGGATTGATGAAGTCATGAAGATATGAATGAAAACAGAAAGAACAGAAAACAAATGGATAGAACCAGATCAAACGCAGGAAGAATGAGTTTGTTGAATGAAGAACATGACAGTTACTTTGGGAAATGATAGGAATAGGTATGAAGAAGGGAAGAAAGTAATTGCAAAGTTCAAAACAAATCCATGAGAAGAGCTGATCTCATGATACCATGTTTGAAAAAATGTATATTCAACTTATGAATTATGACGAGGTTTGTACATTATATAGAAGGCTCTACATTCTAGAGACTTCTTCCTAACAAACTATTGTTTAAATATAACTACTTTTGTAACTTTCCTACTTCTAGAATTGTCCATCCATCCATAAGATGAGCTTATGATGTATATTGTTTTGCTTGTACATGCATGCACTGCATGTGTTGCTGTGTGTATATACTCCAATAACAACAAATCCTCCCTCCATTTACTGATTTACCCCGGACCGGAATGGCCTCGAAGACCGCCATATATCTCCCTATCTCATTATTTAATGCAATTTTGATTTTTTGCAAATGATTAGATGATTGGTTTTTTTTTTTTTTTTTTTTTTAACAATTTCATTCTACAACGTGGTTTGATTTTTCTTCGGTCAATCGGGATTGAAGATGCCACATAAAACCGTCGTCTTCTTCATGCAATTCTATTTTTAAAATTTGAGTAGTTTTGCAATTAAGTTTACTTTCTTGAGTTGAAAAAAGTATATATGTCTATTGAATTGCGAATTTAAAAAAAAAAATTGAGTATCGAATGTGATTTTTAAAATTTGTTGAACTTATAGGGTGTGTGACATGATAGATATAATAGACTTCGGATACTACAACAAAAAAAAAAAAAAAAAATGCCAGAAAATTTGTAGCATTAATTTAATTGAATTGCAAAATTTGATAAGTTTATATATTGAACTGTAAATTTTAAAAAGAACTTAATTTAATTGAAAAACGTGAAAAATATTGTGATTTGGCATCAATTAAGCCAATTTAAAAAAGAAGACAAAGACCTTGACGTACTTCTTTGCCGTTTTCTTCTACCAAATTAAGAATATTCATATATGAAGATAATTTTTTAAAAAATTGTCTGATGACAAAGAATTATTCCATCTTGCTTGACGTAATCAAATTAATTATGATAGCTTCTAGATTGTAGAATTTGAACTGGAAATATTTAAAATAAAATAATTTTAATTCATTAAAATTATAGCGAACTTCATATTTGTCAAATTTCTTAATAATTAATTCAAATGGACTTTTAAATTCTTTTTATCAATTCAACCCTGTTCTTTAAGTCTTATAAAAATTTGTTTTCATGTATAATTGATTCGCATTTTATGTATATTTTTAAATAGTTTCAGTTGTTTAGTTGAAAATATTAATTATTTCAGAGTAATTAATTAATATTAATTATTTTAAAAATATAATAATTAATTAATTACGATTAAAAGAAGTGTTAATTTATAACACCAATTGAATTTCCAATTGAAACACAACGTATATGTTGATTAGTTTTAATTAAATCGGGGGAAATTTATTGTATAATTAAAAGAAAGACTAATAACATTTGAGTAACAATTATATGAATTGGTGATTTTTTTTTTTCACTTTTGTACTGGTATATACATATAAAATGTCACTCATACAAAATATCATGCAATGTCACTACAAGAAATATGAGTTTTAGTATCAGAAAATTGGTATCCGATACATTTTCCGATACTAATTCTTAACATTTAGTATCAACAATAAAACTATTGATACTACTTGCATACTTGGTATCAAAAAATTATCTTTGGATACCATACATTTTATTGTATCCGTTATTTTTTTATACTAAAAATGTTTTGACATGAGATTTTTTTTAATTGATACTACTTATTTTTTGCATCAAATCATTTTTTGATACTACTTATCATTAGTATCGAAAATTAAATTTTTGATACTTTTACTTTTATTTTTAGTATTAGTAATTATTTTATTGATACCATTTATTTTTTGTATCAAAATTTTTTTTGATACTAATTCTCATATGTATCAAAAATTTAATTTGTGATACTATTACTTTTATTTTTAGTATTAGTAATGATTTTATTGATACTACTTATTTTTTGTATCAAATATTATTTTTGATACAACTTATCAATAGTATCAGAAATTAAACTTTCGATACCATTAATTTTACTTTTTGTATTAGTAATTGTTTTATTGATACCACTTATTTTTGTATCAAATATTTTTGTTGATACTACTAATTATTGGTATTGAAAATTAAAATTTTTGATACTATTAATTTTGTTTTTTGTATTAGTAATTATTTTATTGATACAACTTATTTTTTGCATCAAATAATTTTTTTGATACTACTTATCATTAGTATCGAATTTTCGATACTATTAATTTTATATTTAGTATTAGTAATTGTTTTATTAATACCACTTATTTTTTGTATCAAATAATTTTTTTGATACTATTTATTATTGGTATCGGAAATTTAATTTTTGATACTATTAATTTTATTTTTAGTATTAGTAATCATGCCACTTAATTTTTGTATCAAATATTTTTTTTGATACTACTTATCATTGGTATCGAAAATTTAATTATCGATACTATTGATTTTATTTTTAGTATTAGTAATTGTTTTATTGATACCACTTATTTTTTGTATCAAATAATTTTTTTGATACTATTTATCATTGATATTGGAAATTTAATTTTTGATACTATTAATTTTATTTTTAGTATTAGTAATTTTTTTATTGATATCATTTATTTTTTGTATCAAATAATTTTTTTGATACTATTTATCATTGGTATCGAAAAATTAATTTTCGATACTATTAATTTTATTTTTAGTATTAGTAATTGTTTTATTGATACAACTTATTTTTTTTTGTATCAAATAATTTTTTTGATACTACTTATCATTGGTTAATTTTCGATACTATTAATTATATTTTTAGTATTACTAATTGTTTTATTGATATCACTCATTTTTTTATAAAATAATTTTTTTGATACTATTATAAGATCCATAATTTTCTGATACTAATACTCCATAATTTATTTTTCGATACCAATTGCTCTCAAATATCTTTGGCGTTAATGTTGCATCCAAAATTAATTTTCCATACCAATTGCTCTAAAATATCTTTGCTCCCTATGCTATTTGCTTGTATTAAATAAACATCTCTCTCCTCCAACAAGTATAACAGATTTCCCCAAATTGTATATGAACCCTCGCAGTCAAAACAGGGCAATCTCCATTTCCACACTCCAGAAGCAACAACCGCGCTTGTGTTTTATTCCGGCAACGACGAAACTGTTATACAGTAGAGTGACTTTCCAGATCTTTCGCGTTCATCGTTTTGTGATTCACGTTCTCTAAGCGATTTTTGAATCGCGATTTCAGGGCAACTCAATGTGCTGCGATCTGTATTCTCCATGGCGGGACTGTACAATTTGGCGACTGATTTTGGTTGAAGGCTCGGTCAGTTCACGTTTCGCTTCGTCTCAAGATGTGTTGCTTAGTTTTTAGAGTCGTGGCCTCTGGTTTTGCGATTCTCCAAATCACACTTTGATCTGCCTTGCATCCTCTGTATACGACACAACATGTTTATGTAGAGCGACGGCCTGTATCGACTGTGTGAACCTTTTTCGGCGACTTGAGTTAGGCTCTACAACTTCCGACCTGGAACTAAATGATTTGGGCGGCGCACCTCTACCAGGTTGTTGCCTTTCCCCTCTAAACTTTTAATTTTCTTTGCTTTTAAGCTAGATTGCTTTGAATTTTTGTTAGTAGTTTAGTTTGTGCCTGCATAAGCTTGGTGTTCCTTTGAAAGAAATATTTTAGTTCTATTTTTTTTCCTAGATTGTTGAATTTACCTGATGATCATCTTTTTTCTCTTGATGTAAGATGCTTTCTCTTTTGAAGTAAACATATCAAGAGTGGACTTAATTGAAGTGGCAATGATAATAAGTAAATTTACACAATGCTTCTCTACGGATAAAATTGTTGGTAAATTGGTTCTCCTAGAATCTTCCATAAAAAGGTTTTTACTCACTCGAAAGTAGAATATTCTTTGTCACAATCTGGTTGACCGGTTGAGACTTAGCACTGTAAATCATGATTGATGGAATTCTTAACTATGCGGATCATATTAGTATTGTAGTTGTTTGTCCTTATGCGTAGAAGTATTTCAGTGTATTTTCTCTACAGCGTCACTGAAATACATTCGTGTCTAAAAATATGTTCCTCTATGGCCTATCTTACACTAGGTTCCTAACCTGTTCTACAACTAAATTATCCATACTGCAGTTTAGGAACCTCCCTAGCCCCTGGGTGTTGTGAACGTGAGGTATTGTGGTTATTTTGCATGCGTGAATTGAATGTTTAAGGGACTGACAATAAAAATGTGAAACCTCCATTGCATAGCCAAAAGCTTCTTGATCATTACTTCATTTCTTTGAAGAAGATGTTCCTGTATGTCCACCCCTGCAGACTTATGTATACAAACCCAAACCCTCTAGCAGAGGAAACAGAACTTTGGTATATATACGTAATGAATTGTATATTGTCTGCTTTTTTTCTCCATGTTCTTGTTTTTATAATCTTAAGCACAAGTTATAACATCTTTTTTAATGTGGTTCTTTTGTTTTCTTTACTCTTCGTAATATGGGTTTGTTTAGATCTTGATATTACAGTTTATAAATAATTAGAGAAAATTGGTTGAATATATATATTGCTGACCAGTTTTTAATTTGTACCATTTTAGAGGGTTGAATTTGTGGTGATATTTATTGCGTTCTATCTAGGTTTTGGTAACTTGACTAACTTCATGATTTTGAGTTCATAATATTATGTGCTCTGGATTGGGTGTTAGTGTGCTTGATACAAATGTAAACTTGGTTCTGTTGCTTATTTTTGCAATAAACGTGGACCTTTTTTTTAACCTAGCATTATAAACATTTGCATCCTTTGGAATTATCATTGTTTGAGCTTTCAATTGATACAAGAATGTATATCTTCAAGCATGAGCATGTCTTGTATGGTTTGTGTGCTCTGAGTTTGTAATTTAATCTATTTTTTAATAATGAAATATGTGGTTTCAATAATATTTGATGACAGACTTATGATGTTCCTTTGATAAGCTCCAACATAACAATAAAAAGAGTATATATTGGCCAAAATTTTACTTTAGCAGAAACAACTTCATACGCATTCTGTAGATTACTTGACACCCTTACAGTGCAGTGATACACTGTTGAGAATCATATCCTCTGGTTCTGTCTTTAGGTATGACTTCTCTCTTGATATATTTTTTAAGTGTTATGCTTGTTACTTGTTGTTCCCAACTTGGCAACTTCCCATATCCTCAAATATTGTGAAAAGATTATGCAAAATGTATACTATATATAATCAATTGCATTTATTTTCAAAAATATTTTAACATTGTTTGTGGAGCTCCAAACTTATGTAGTAATATGAATTATTCATTGTGATCTATTTGCAGGATATTTGATTTGTCTACACACATTGGGCAACCAGAGCAGGAAATAACTTATTTACAACCTAGTTGAACCATATGAGCTTTTTAAAAACCTTTCATGTTAGATATTTTGTAATAGAACTTATATAATAGTTTTTTATATGAAATTAATGTATTTATTGTTCATTATTGGTAAATATTATTTTGAGATTTTTATTAGTACTATTATCTAGCATTTTATCTGTGTAAAAGAATTACACTAGGGTGGTTTTTGTTATTTGAGAATTAATATTATAATATTTTTTATGATACCAATAATTTTAGTACTAATAAATATAATATTGTATCAAAAAATTTGTACAAAAAACACGTATTGATACTAAATACCTTTCTGATACTAAAGAATTCAGTCTTTTAGTATCAGAAAACACGTATTGATACCATATCTTTGAAATCGATAAATATTTTTCTGTTACTAAAGGTTAAATCCTTTTAGTATCAGAAAATATTTATTGATACTATATATTTAGTATCGTTAAAAAAATTGATATTAAAAATATAATGTAGTATCAAAAAAATTTGATACCATTATTCGATACTAAATATTATTCTGATACTAAAGGGTTCAATCATTTAATATTAGAAAATATTTATTGATACTATATGTTTAGTATCGGTAAAAGTTTACGATACTATAAATACATTGTTGTATCAAAAAAAAAATTGATACAATAATCCGATACTAAATACAATTCTGATACTAAAGAGTTCAATCCTTTAGTATCAAAAAACATTTATCGATACTATATATTTCTGATACTAAAGGGTTACCCTTTGGTATCAGACTTTTTTTTCTGATGCGCGGTCTTTAGGATCGGGAGTATAGGTATCGGAAGTGGTATCGATAATACATTTGATACCAATACCCTTTGGTATCAAATATTTCATTGTTAGTATAAAAAAAAAATCGATGCTAAAAACCTCTTTTTTTGTAGTGTGTTTAAAAAAATATGTTTGATTGCTTTTAAAAAACATGACACTCCGTATACATAATAAATTAATAATAATACTTTATAGCTAGTGATACTTCGGTATGCATAAAAATAATACTTAAAAATAGAATTCATGTAAATTTGAATTCACTAAAATTTTTTTCTATAATATTAAATTACACTTTTCACCCCCTGTTTTTTTAAGGCCCAAAATCCTTGGGGGTGGCGAACACGTTAAATTAACATATCATCAATCTATACATGGTATGTATTTTGATAGGGGTGATAATTGTTAGGCTGAACAATTTTTTTAATTTTTTTTAGAGTATGGACTTGATAGTTAATTTTTTTTTTTTTTTACTCAATGTAACTCATAATCTATTATAATTTTTTTTAAGAGGTTTGACCTGACATTTTTAATAAATAAATCTAGTTTAAAAGCCCTTTTAAGATATTTTTTAGTATTATCTAATGCATTTCACAATAAATTTATAACACACTTATTCAAATTATAAAATTAACATTTTAAATTTCAATATGATGAAATAAGTAACACCAACTTCATCAAAATAGTAAACAATATTCGAATGGAAATGTTCCTATCAAAGTTTTCAACTATTTCAAAAAAAAAAAAAAAAAAAGAACAAAATCATTACTACTTACTTTCATACCTTTTTAATAATTTTTTAATAACACAATAAGTTATTCAACAAGCTTTTAAGAAAACAAACTAGTTTATCAAACAAGCTCGAATTGAGACGAGCTTTAGTAGATCGAGTAGTAGAACTCAACGTAAGGCAATTAAAATAGAAAATCTAGATTTGTACTAGTGTAAGAATGCTAGCTAGCAAAGGCTCCATCTACCAATACTTTCAGCTAACAACAATTTATCAATCATCACTTTCTCCCCAAACTTATACGATAAATTCAACACCCCCTGCGAATTCACACACCCTTTCTTCACCGGAAAACTCATCACGGCGCTTCCTCCGGTGCCTCTTGACACGTCGAATAGCTCCTTCATCGGAATATGAACTTCTCCGACGTACCTGTCTCCGAGCTTCCTCGTACAGTATAGCTTCACCACCAGCATGGTGTTGTAGTTCTCCACCACCGACTCCCCCACCGTGAACCTCGTCGCGAAATTCCAGGCGGGGTTCGTCTCGCCGTGCGTGTCCGTCGGCGACCGCTTCTCCTCGCCGCCGCCGATGGAAACTCTGGCGTGGACTTCCATCCTGAAGACTTTTCGCACGTTTTCGAGATCGTTAGCTGAAATTACGGTTATATCAAATTTTCTACACTCCATTAATTAATTTGTAAGAGAATTTCAGTTTGAGTGGAAATATGGATAAGTACATACTCCTATATAATAGGTAGAGAAGAATTGTTGTGGGGAATAGGGAAGACTCAGTATTTGTGAATTGTGACAAAAGAAGCAAGGACGAAGGACGATCAATTTTGGGGGACCAATCTCAATGTCCACTTGGGGACGTATAATTAATTAAACTCCTTCAATATTTTGTCACATAAAATAAGAAATACTATCCCGTCAATCTCAATGTCCACTTGGAGACGTATAATTAATTAAACTCCTTCAATATTTTGTCACATAAAATAAGAAATACTACCCCGTCAGTGTTTCGTTGTAAGTTTCTCACTTCCTAGTTGACGTTTCATCGAAGAGTACTTCTTATTTTCTTAAATGGTAAAATTTACTATTTTCCTTTACATTTTTTATTATTATTTCTCTTTACTTTTTCACTTTTCTATTCCTCTCAATCTCTACATTTTCTTATTTCTATATTTCTCTATTTTTTCTATCCTCTACACATTTTATATTATATTCTTTAATTTTTGTACAATTATAGTAGGACAAAAGAAGTATAAATAATCTGTATTAAATATGTGTAGATAGTAAGTAAAGAGATGTAGAAATAAGAAAGTGACATAAATTGGTAAGGAAGAAAAAGGGTAAAAAGAGATAGAAATGAAAAAAAAAAAAGTAGAAAAAGGGTATAGATTTTTGACAAATAACAAAATGAGAAACAAAAAAGGAAAAGGTAAACCTTTTCAAGAATATATACGTTTATATATTTAATTATTTATGTATTGAGTTATAGCAAGTTGATCAAATAAAACCATATGTATTCATCCTTTGATATTATTTATTGGAATGACTATAATAAGATTTTTTTTCTAGAACGATTTAAATAGCACTCCCTATATTTTACATAAGTGGTATTTTAACATTTAATTTTTGTATAAAATTAATTGATGTTTTAATTTTTTTGCATCATTTCTCCTTCCTTTTTACTTTAAAGTCAAACTTGACAATATATACCTTTTTAATTATAAAAGAAACAAAAAATTACTCTAATTTACTGTAGGACTATGTCATTATCGCCATTAATATTGAATCACGTGTATTTTCCAGGAAATTACCTGCAGGTTACGTTGACTCGACTTTCCATTTGTTTGTGAAAGTTTACAATTGGTAGGTACTGCCGTACTGATATATGATCAATAGAATCAATATATTCTACAAAATCAATCATAAAAATAACTACAAACTCTCTATATACTCCCTCCTCCCGCTATAAACTTCCCTAATAAAATAATAGATAAAGTATAAGTGATGTGATAGTGAGAGAAAAAATAATAGATGGGTATTAGATGAAGTATGATAAAATAATAGAAAAAGTAGAAGTGATGTGATTGAGAGAGAAAAAATAATATGCTAAAAATGGAATGGAAAACTTATAGTGAGACATCCATAAAAGAAAAGTAGGAAACTTATAGTGGGACGGAGGGAGTATTAGGTTTATAAATGATTCAAAATTTACACGTCTTTTATATGTTATTTCACACTTTTTTCTCACTTTTATTACTTCAAACAAAACACATTAATCATTACAATTATAATTAACAAGGGTGAGTCTCTTGTGTACTCAAGTACATGATCAACCGTTAAACTTTGACTTTTTTTCGATTTTTTTTTTTTGGAAGAAATTATATTTTTCAATAATATTTTCAACTATATTAAGATACATTTTTCAGTTATAATAATATACAATTTTCATTAATATACTCCCTCCGTCCCAGAGGAATTTACACCTTTGGAATGACACACATTTTAAGAAACGTGTAAGAAAATGTGTAATAGGTGATGTTTTGAGGGTATTTTTGTAAACTTTTATGAATAAAATAAAGTAAAAAGTTGATTGAGTGTGAAAAAGTAATGACATGTGAGTAAATATGAGTATATTTTAAGAGTGAGGGTTATGAAGATATTTCTTTTTATGGAGTGTGTAAATTGATATGGGACATCCATATATGGAAAGTGTACAAATTTCTATGGGACGGAGGGAGTATAACTTAACACTTTTCATTAATAGAACATACACTTTTTAGTTATAATAACATACACTTTTCATTAATAGATCATACATTTTTCAGTTATAATAACATACATTTTTCATTAATATTTCACACACTTTTCAATTATAATAACACACTTTTCATTAAAAACAATAGGCAAAAACTTGTGTGAGACCGTCTCACGGATCTTTTTCTGTGAGACGGATCCCTTTTAACCCATATTTAAAAATTTTGGGTAGGATAACCCATATTTTTTTCCAGATTTTGGTTGGTAAAAAAAGTGATAATGTTTAAGTGAAAAGTGATAATATTTTTAACAAAAGTGACTGTCACTTTTTCCTTAAACACTATCACTTTTTGCTCAAACATTATCACTTTTTATATATGAGGGCCGTCTCACGGATCTCATTCTGTGAGACGGTCTCACCCAAGACTAGCCCAAAACAATATTGCACTTTTCAATATAGTAAAATACACTTTTCATTAAAAAAACAAAGATACACTTTCAATATACTAATATACACTTTTTCAAAAAAAAAAATGTCGGAAAAAAAAGTCAAAAAAAAATTGAAAAAAAAAAATCAAAGTTTAACTATTGAGCAGTCAACGGTCAACAATTGACCAATCAAGACTTGAGATTTTGACAATTAACAATAATATAATAAATTAATAATACAACATTACACACAATTTAGGTAAATTCT
This sequence comes from Galeopsis tetrahit, assembly GCA_963675135.1. Lineage (NCBI taxonomy): Eukaryota > Viridiplantae > Streptophyta > Magnoliopsida > Lamiales > Lamiaceae > Galeopsis > Galeopsis tetrahit. The sequence continues at coordinate 13,271,834 of OY776133.1, forward strand.
ACATTAGTTAAATCTCAAAACAATTGTGCATTATTAGTATTTATCATAATTTTGAAATTCACTTTATCTCAAAAAAGCAAACATACCCAGATGGAAAATTAAAATTCAAGCCAAGCCAAGACATGCATCTTCATGTTTCATGAATCATAGACGTCATAGAAAACACTTTCGTCATCTTCTTCATCTTCATCTTCATCTTCATCAACACGAATATCCCTGGAACTTGCCGGATCACCAGATTCATTAACACTCTCACTTAACATCAATATTGCTCCTCCCAGCACCAACAACCCAACCTCAATCGCATTTCTCCACTTAAACCCATTCCCAGACGACTTTCGCACCATAACCGTACTTTCACCAAAGCCGTACAAAATATGCAGTCTCCCCTTTGAAGTTCCACAAACTTGGTAACTCATAATCTTGTTCGACTTAAGACCCTTATCGAACAGACTTTTCACCGGTATGTTGACTTCACCGATGAACCTGTCATCTCGTAAAGTTTTCTTACAAAAAAGTTTGATGGCAACCTTAATGTCTGCTTGCTGAATTGAAGATTCCCTTACCCAGTAGTCAACGGTGAAATTCCACCTGGGATTGGTTTCTCCTTCCATGTCAGCAGGGGTTTTCTTGCTGGTTCTTGACTCACCTGTAATCGATACCTTGGCGTAGACTTTCATCCGTCCGATGAGTCTTACATCCGGAAGACTGTCAGCTGAAACTAGAGTTATTTCCAGCTTTCTGCACTCCATCTTTTGTGAGATGTGGATTGAATATGTATATGCAGAAATGCATGGTTATATAAAGATTTATTCTCCTGCTGATGACACTTGAGTTATAATTTTATTGTTGAGGATAACTTGGTCTTATTTTTTAAACAGCTAAAAGAGTTGAGAAACTGTCTTCCCATTATTTTGTTGCTGTTTAATGATATTTTAGTCAATGTGTTATGTGTGTAATTGGTAAACACCCTTTTGTTAACTTGTCTCTTGATCAAGAAGTAAACTCAATGTAATGATTCATGCTCTAAAATAAGAATACACCCCCAAATTCAAACACAATTTGAATAATTAGACAAGAACACAGCCCCTGTTGATCATATGTCCCTCTGCTTATTCTTATCTCAGTGAAACAAAACGGTAAAACAATTTCGATGAAGCCACAAGAATGCAACGATGTACTCATTCTGAGACTAACATAAAGATGATATTGCAATAACAAATGAGCCATTATACTGCAGTCATTATCATGATTTGAGTTCAGGTTTAAATAACTAAATAAGCTGGAAAAAGGACTAGTCTATGCTCATGCAAGGACAAAACTTAAAGCATATTCCAAACCATCTGCAACTGAGGTTTTAAGGGGACACCAAGTGAGCACCAACTCTATCGCGAGGAATCAAACGCAATTCTGAGCCATGTTTAAGGAACACGTTTCCTGAGAAATCATTCAAATATATGTGTGTTAGGGTCAGAAATCAGAAATCAGAAAATGAAGAACTAAGGATATATGAATGCAGCATTCGACTTCTATGAAATGAAAATGAGTAAATAAAGTGCCAAGAAAACAAATTTGAACCAAATTGCAACATTGACAATACTTCAATCTGGTTAAATTGGTCTCAATTTGAAACTTCTCAATAGTTACTTTTTGATGAACACTAATACAAGTCAGTGATGAGTTGAACAGAATTGTGCTTTTATTGATAAATGATTAATCTGTCTTGACTCTCAGTTATTGAATTTGTTTTATAAGATCACACAAAGTCACAACTTAGGAATGTATACGCTTTCTTTATGTGAGAAGATGTATTTTTAAATCTACATATGCTTCAATCAAGTCTGTTCATCTATTCAAATACATTAAATTTATGCACAAATATCAGACAATTAAAAGCCCACAATTCTAATCTAAATGAACAATGTTTCATACAGAAAGGTGTGATAATGTAAAAATGACAGTTTACATAGATGTATTTACAAAATTAAGCAACTTTACAACCAATAAAACATATAAACAGTAGCAGAGTCTCTGATCAAGCACAAGCAACTGCTATATCACAACAAATTCACAAGGAAAATAAGCAAAGTAATCTAACATACCTGCGCTTTGCTGAGGATTAATTCCCACTCCATCTGCATAAAGTCGTAAACATTAACCATTGTCAATTTCAAAGATATAAAAAGAAAAAAAAACGAACGATTAAAAAAAGGGTGGCGCTATTAACACCCCCATAAAATGTTATACACACCCCAAATGTTAAACACACCCCATTAAAATTTTAAAATCAATTTTTATTACTAAACATACCCCAATTCTTTCCTATTTACCCTTTTAACACTTAAAACAAAATACAATTTAAATAAAAACCAAAATAACATTATTAAAATTAACTAAATCTTAAAAATATATAAATTTTAAAAAAAAAAAATTATCATCCGAACAAAAAATATTCAATAATATAAAAAAAATTAAATAAGGTTGAAAAATATTTTAAAAAATCAAATAAATATTAAAAAAGTATTTGAATGAAAAAAATCAATTAAAAAATTTAAAACGTTAAGAAAATCAACTAAAATTTTAAAATAATTAAATTAATTTTTTAATTATATCTGAACAAAATTAAATAAAATCTTAAATAAATCAAATATAAAATAAAAATCTTCAAAAAAATATTAAACCTACAAAAAATTTAAAAATATTAAAAACTCAACTAAATCTTCAAAACTTATTTAATTTATTAATTTTTGAAGATTTAGATGATTTTTTTAAATATATATTTTTGATTTATTTATCTTTTTATATTAATTTAATTTTTTTTATTTAAATATTTTTTACACTTTATCAAATTTATTAAATATTTTTACGATTTTATTTATTTTTAATTAATTTTTAAAAATTTATTTTATTATTTTTATTTATTTCTGAATATTTTCAGATTTTATTAAATCTTTTCATTTTTTTTAAATTAATTGATTTATTATTTTAAATATTTTGTTGACTTTTTCAAAATATTTTCAAATTTTAAATATATTTTTTCAGATTATTTTTTAAAATTATTTTACTCAAGGATTACTTAGTCATTTTATTCATACCTATTTTTGTCTTTAAAATAATGGGTATGTATAACAGTATATGGGGTGTTAATAGCCCCACCCTTAAAAAAATTAATCGATAAAGCAAATGGAAAGAAAGGAACAACTTCCGATTCTTCCAAAACACACACACAAAAAAAAATGAAATCCAACCAATTACATCACCAAAAAAGGAGACAAAATCAGGATCTAATTATTTTTCTAATTCGTATACCGTTTGTGATGATGGCACTGGTTTGAGGAGGCACTTTGAATTCCTCAGCAGCAAATTTCAGAACTGCTGTGAATGGAGCTGCCTCTGGTACGCTAAATCTGTTTTTTTTTTAAATTACCCAAAAAAGGGGATAAATTAAGTTCCTCCGAAGATGAATATATAATTGATTCCGTGAATTGGAAAATGACTTACACTTTGAAAGGAAGTTTGGGATCAGAAGTTAGAGTGACCTTGAACGACACCTTTCCGCCGCCGCCGTCGTTCGCCATGTTCGTCGATTCAAAATTTATTTTTCCTCTTCTATTTTCTTGTACAGTTATAGAGAGCTGCTTCTGTGGCGACAGCTCAAACTCAATGAAATGCTGACCTGTCAAATCTGTTTAATTAATATACAATTCTAAATTTATAGTACTCCGTAATTCATTATTTCAATTTTCCTTCCAGGGAAACAATTTTTTTTTTAGTAAAACCAAAGATGAAAATATCAATTCATGGATATAAGGAGTATATTGATATCACAAAAAATTGAAAATGTAATGAAAAATTTATTAATATTTTAAAAAATTCCGTCAGCAAGTAATTTTATATCTACATTTTAAAAAATATTAGTACTCCATATTGTTAAAAATACTTCCATTTAGAATCAATAGATAGATAAATATAAATCAGAGTTTGCATACATTTAATTGTTTAACTCAGGATATATTAAATTATTATTTGTAATTTATAAATACAAAAATTTATAAGTAATGTGAACCAGATGATGTTAGTTGCCGGGAAAAATCAGAAAACTATAGTGGTATATATTTTTTTTATAAATACATTCATTGTACTATACAATTGGTGCACTAGCTATAGCCTATAGTAGCAAATAATTGTACACGAACTATAGTAGCAAATGATCGATGTTCTGCATTGGAAAGCAGCAACAAAAAATAAAAAAATACAACAAAGACTTTAATTATTGACAAAAGCATTAAAAATTTAAAACACCCCCCTTTGCAATATTATCTCAAGTAGGAATCTTGTTACAAAATGATTTCCACATGAACGAGGATACCTTACTTGAAACGTCTTTACATCAAACTTTGAAGAAAAACGGGTCAGCAACCCGTAATTTTTCTATCAGTGCTAACATGTCTATTTAGAGAAATAATTAATGAGATCATTCATATTTAATGATTTTATTGAAACAATTTATTTATATCTCGTAGAGGTGCTTGGTTTTGTCGAGGAATTGTAATGAAAATGATAGTGTTGAAAAAACAATAATCTGTATAGTATTGCTATTAAATATTTGATGGATAAATAAGAAATTAATATAAATTAATTATTAATTTCTATACAAGTTAAAACTTTTAGATGAGATAATTTAAAAAATTAATAACAAATTTTTAATAAAATAATTTTAACATATTTTACTTTTGTGATAAATTTATATAAAATATAATATACAATATTATTTTATCCAGTATGAAATTTATAAATAATTATTTTAATTTATCGACATTTCACCTATATTAAGTTAGATATTTATAGATTTTTTTTACAACTATAGCGACTATAAAATTGAAATATATCCAAAATATCTATAGTGAGATAGATCCGTAAAACCTATCCAACGAATCGAAATAAACCCGACCCGTCCGATATATATTAAAACGGGAAGCCAAATCCCTACGCTGAAGCTCCATTTCGCTAAACCCCTCTCTCTCTCTCTACAAGCTTCTGGTTATCTCCAAGTGCCCTACACTTTGCTCTTGCTTCCAATCTCAGAGGTCGAAGCTGTTAAAAGGTAAAATTTCTCACTCATGAATCTCTATTTTCTACTCTCACCACACAGTTGCACTCAGTGTTCAAGATAGAACATCAACTAGCGGAAATTTCGAGGCGATTCGGGATCTTGTACGGATAATCTATTCGTTAGGGGCCGAGTTCTCTAATTTCTGAATTCGAAAGTGTTTAAGCCGTTTATGTTACGTAGAATTACGAACTGGAAAATGCGTAATTGAATTTGCATTCTGAAAAATTGGAATTTTGTTCGACCCTGCGAAGAATTACTTGCAAAACGTAATCCTTTCTGCCTTGAGGAATAGCTTAGAACTTACAGAATAAAAGAATTATGATGTGACTAAAGTGTATTTATTTGCTTCTAGAATGTTGTGATTACAGTTGAGGAATTTTGCTGAAGTTGCAATTTCTCTCATTTAGTCTTTGTTTGTTTATTAGAATTTTCCGTGTTGTCAATGAGCAGTGATTGGATGGCAATCATATCTTGTGGAAGTACGCGGGTGAGCTGGTGGAGGATTCAGCCTCAGTTCATGCCAAGATCCTCGGTTTCGGATAAACTCTCAACTTCAAATTTGTGAGTATTTTCTGGCTTGTTCATGACCATCTCTCTCTCATTATACTAAATATAGTTCATGATGCTTATGTTTTGTTCGATTACGTTTGTTTATTGATGCTTTTAGTTGATATGGAGCTATGCTAGTTTCATTATAGGTGCTTCTTTTTCATTGTAGCGTTTACTCATTTTGGGTCATATGTTGAGGTTTGTAAGAAACATTGAAGATAGATCATAGGATATGGCTAATTAGTAGAACATACTGTAAGTTGTTTAAAGTTATTTTCTTCTCTACTTTGCATAATGAACTAACACAGTCTAATTGACGAGAAATAATAATTACAAATGATTTATTATCTACACTTTGAATGTTTGCAGATGTCAGGTGTGCCTTTCTATCTCTCTGATTATTCATGAATCTTGCTTTTCATTCTCTGCTAATATTTCTCTATGCATTTATGGGCACTCGACAAGATGCTATTAGTTATTACCTTTTTAACGACATTACTATTTTGTACACATTATGCTTTGTCTAATCTCTCTCCCTGGCTTGTGTGCACGTGTATGTTATTATTTCTGCCATAAGTTGTACAACCATGTATACGTGTTTGATTTGGTGGGAGTTTCCTTGTTTCTCTCAAAATTTTTATTGTCTTTTTCTTTTACGTGTTTAATTTGGTGGTGGTTGTTGGGGGTGGGGGGATGCATCCCTTTTTAGCTTTTTATTGTCTCTTTCTGCTGTTTTTCATTTGATGTACTATCAAACACATGGCTGAATTCACTTTCCTTTATCTTGTTACTTCTTGTGTGCAGCAGTTCACCTAAAAGGATCACATCATTGGCATCTCAAAGTTCAACAATTTTCTCCCAGAAACCTTTAAATGAACTTTTTGGTTCAGCGCCAGTCATCAAGTCATGCCAGAGAAGAGGAGCTCGCCTTGTTGTTAAAGCTAGCAAAGTGAGATATTTGAGGATTCTATTTCGTTTCTGTTTAAAAAAAAATGTTTTACATCTTGTTTGTAAACAACGAGCAAGCACACCCCTATCCCACCCCTCCCCCTCTCAAACACATGAAAAGATCAAAATGGGCATACAACCGAATTTATGCCAATTGTGAATTCTTTGTTTTGTTTTGTTCTTCCTTTCTGTAGAGAATATTAAAAATAGTTTATCACCATTTTGTCGTGCATTTTGATGAGCAATTTTTTTGGGTACAGGATTACTATTCTGTGCTTGGGGTGTCTAGAAATGCAGGCAAGGCAGAGATCAAAAGTGGTGAGTATTGACTCTTTATACTGTTACTATTATGCTTCGTAGGAAAGCACATATTCTTGATTAAATATCACATGCCAAATTGCCAATGCTATGGTATGTCTAACTTAATTCATTTGACGAATACTTAGTGCATCAATTTGTCTATTAAATGAATCAATTAACAACCTATTCTAGTCTATTTTGGCTGATTAACCCTCATTATATACTTGCAAAGAAAACTTTTGCATTTTTTCTTTTTGGGAAATCTTGCATCGTTCTAAGGTTGTGCCTGCCTTGTCGCAGGAAGATATGAAGCTGTAGCATTTCTTACTTTGGTGCTATTTTGTTTATCATTTTCCGAATTGTCTTTGAGATATTGTGCACAGAGTTTCTTTATATATCTTCTTCCTTATTGTTGCTCTCCTTTTAGCCCTATTTCCCTGTGTTTCTAAACGGTTTGCTATTTTTTTGAATATATTTATACATCATCAGGATTATTTCCTTTTTGAAATTGCCATGCAGTTATGTTCTTTGTGTGTTTTCCTCTTGATTGCCTGTCCTCATCCTCATTAATGATTAATACTTGGATTCTGTCCATGCATCTGTAGAACAAGTCTCCGGAAGTTGGGGGCCCACCTTAAGTTAATTTTATGTGATTAATACATGTTCTAATTAAGATTACATATTTTGTTTAAGAGTATGTCCTAATTTTGGACTGTGGTTTTATCTCACTGTTCACCACATATGGTATTTGCAATCTTGATTGCTGAAATATAGGAATTTGATGGGTCTTTCATTTATTTTACTTTCTTTTTCAGCATACCGGAAGCTTGCCAGGAGCTATCATCCAGATGTGAACAAGTCAGTCCAAATTCACCCTTGATTTTTGTTTGTCTTTTGGCTAATCTTTTCTTTGATGTTTAATAATCTTGTATTTCAAACATATGGGCCCACAAACCGGACCCTGAATTAACTATCATTGGGTTGGCATTTCCTGGAACCTTTTCAAGGAAGAATAAGTATTGAAATAAATGTATTAATGAAAGATAATAGGAGATAACTGTCTTTTTAGATATGACTCTACATCTTATGCAACAAGAGATACCCAACCATTGATTCAGCTTTTCACTAAGATCTGTATTTTGGAACAATTGCCGGTGTACTTTCTTGTAATATCTCAGATGACTTGTTGGGACCTTACCTTATTCTATAGTTGAGAATCAAAATATATTTAAAATTGATATTGTAAATCAATAATGTTGCTCTTTCTAAGAGTCTGCTTTGTATATCATTTTTGTGGTGGATGAGATACGAACTCTTTAAGTTATGCTTTTCCTATGAACTATTGATTTGATATATACATTTATTCGAAATGCAGAGAACCTGGGGCTGAACAAAAGTTCAAGGACATTAGTAATGCATATGAGGTAGTATATACATACTTTACTTTGTAAACTGAACATTCCATATACAGCTTGCAGACTTTGATAAATTAGAGTTCTTGTAACAGGTTTTATCAGATGATGAGAAACGTTCGATTTATGACAAGTATGGTGAGGATGGGCTTAAAGGTGCTGGCATGGGCATGGGGGTGAGTATTTTTGCTACTTAATACTCCCTCCAATTTAGCTGTCAATTTTTGATGATTCACATAGATTAAGAAAGTCATTTAATACAAATAATGTGCGTACCAAATGACTAACATACCCTTTTACTGGCTTTCAATAAATCATTTATGGTTTTTTTATCCTACCTAGGTGTATTTAAGAAAAAGGGCAAAATTTAATACTATCTCTTAAAAAATTAAAAGTGACAGATATTTCGAAACAAAATTTTCTTTCTACAATGACGGTTAAATTGGAAGTAGTTTCTTCTTAATGCAAGTGTGTTCTAACATCTTCTGCACTTTAATTGACAGGATTTCGGCAACGCATTTGATATATTCGAGTCATTATTTGAAGGCATGGGAGGCATGGGCGGCAGTGGCGGCATGGGAGGTAGAGGCTCTCGTAGTCGAGCCACAGAAGGTGAAGATCAGGTCTACAATCTCGTCCTGAATTTCAAAGAAGCGGTGTTTGGTGTCGAGAAAGAGATTGAAATAACTCGTCTCGAGAGCTGCAGCACCTGCGACGGTTCTGGAGCAAAACCGGGGACAACCCCATCAAAATGCAACACATGTGGCGGTCAAGGGCAAGTCGTCTCATCAGCACGGACCCCACTAGGCGTCTTCCAACAAGTGATGACATGTTCCACCTGTGGTGGGTCGGGAGAAATATCGTCTCCATGTGGGACTTGTGGGGGTGATGGGCGAGTAAGGAAGTCGAAGCGTATTAGCTTGAAAGTTCCGGCGGGGGTCGATTCTGGGAGCCGTTTGAGGGTCCGTTCCGAAGGGAATGCGGGACGGAGAGGGGGCCCGCCAGGCGATCTTTTTGTTATGATCGATGTTCGTCCTGATCCTGTTCTGAAACGAGATGATGCTAACATTCTGTATATGTGCAAGGTTTCTTATATAGATGCGATTTTAGGGACGACAATGAAGGTACCAACGGTGGATGGGATGGTTGATCTTAAAATTCCAGCGGGAACACAGCCAGGGACGACGTTAGTTATGGCAAAGAAAGGCGTACCGATTTTAAACAAGAGGAATATGAGGGGTGACCAATTGGTTAAAGTGCAAGTTGAGATACCGAAACGAGTAAGCGGTGAAGAGAAGAAACTCATTGAAGAGCTTGCAAATTTAAAGGAGAAAGCTCCGACTAGCCGGAGATAGGTAATTATTTATTTTCCTTCTTTTTTGGTATACTGTAGTTGTAGAATTATAGACAATTAGAACTCACATTGGTTCCTTTCTCAATCTTGATGAAGATGAAACTACATTTTGAAACTTCGGTATTGTTTTATGTGACGATGTAACTTGTACACATAATTGAGAATGTTTTGGGGTGATGTTTTGTTGTATTCTTGATTGTAAAACATTTCTAGCCGTATTGATGGTCTAAAATACCCGTTCGATTCCTCTGTGCTACTTTCGTATACCATCATATGTTTCACTATCCCTCTGTGCTACTTTCGTATACCATCATATGTTTCACTATCGGGATCCTTAGCACGTGTAGGTATGGTATATACAATTTTTTTTTTAACCATCCATGTGTCATGTATTCAGACCGTGGAACATAAAGTGGAATAATACTGAAAGTGATGCTGGTGATATCCTTCCGTAAAATATGATTGAAGTTCCGGTGAATGGTGGTAGTAAGTAAAAAATTTCGAAGTGGTGGGATGGTAAGTTTTATCGGTGTATGATAATATCATCGTAAATAAAAGATGGGATATTAACTTATTTGTTTATGTACACTAGAGATGATGTTGTCATGATAACCAATATTATAAGCATGAAATATTGGTTTCTTGACATGTCAATTAAAATGGCTAACCTTAAAACTCTCAAAAGCTGCAGTTTTAGACTACAACATAGTTATTTCAGGAAATATTCCAAAGAGCAGTTGTGATGATCAATGCAACAATCATCATCCACCACTTGTTCCCTCCTCTTGCCCTCAATCCATTTGCTCCACCACATATCAAATTATTGCTATGATATGTACACACATTTTGCTTCCTTTTAGAACAAAAGGAAATAACATAATCAGTTGCCAAACAGGTGAAAATGCTGGTAGGATCATCGTAGGCATAGCTATAAGCCGTAGGGCAAGCTTGTTTGAAGAGTTTGGAATATGTGGTAGGTTGGCAAGTTGAAGGATTTCCATACAACCCTCTACAACAATACTCATCCGTATCAAACACGTCACATGCACTCCGACACCCCACCGCCTTCCCTCCGCCCCCTTTCACCGCCAGCTCCTTCGGGCAATTCTGACGCAGGTCGCCGTCGCACCCCGCCGCGCTGCAGTTCCCTCCCCTGACGTTCAGCGGCTTCACATTTATCGGCAAGTTGAACCCGTCCACTAAACTCACGTCGTAGAAGTCCTTCACCCCTAATGTGAACTCCGCCAGCGACGCCGGCGTTTCGCCTGACCCGGTGCACTTCAACGACGACCCGCACCTTCCGGTTTCGCATGTCCCGTTTCCGGTTCGGTCGAAGTTGCAACCGGTTCGCCCCCAGATTCGGCCTGACCAGGTGACCGGGGCCGTGAAGATGCGGCTTTCGCCGGATTTTAGAGTGAAGCCGCCGCCGTTGAAATTCTCACCCGGAAATACGGCGGGCCAGATTGTTTGCTTGCAGTAATTTACTATGGTGAAAACTCTTGCACACTCGGACAATTTTGACCCTGCTTCACCATGCATATTTTCAAGAAAATAATTTTGTATCCTCTCCTAAAAAAATAAATCTTTTATATTGCAATATAAAAAAAATTAAATCCTAATACAAAAATCTCCTACAGTTATGTATAACTAATTGACTGGTTTTTTTTATAAATTAAAGTAACATAGAAGTTAGAAGAGATGGAATTGAAACATATTATTTCTTATTGTCGTTTTTTAACTTAATTTTTATTTCAAAATAATTGTCGTTTTAACTATTTTTCAGCATTTTTTCTTAATTACCTCTATGTATATCCTTAAAATTGCTCATTTTAATTGATATATATATATATATATAAAACATTAAAAACGACAAAATAAAATGAGATGGTGAATGTACTATACAAATGAATGAAATGATTGAAACTCTTGATAAAAAATGATGCTTCTAGTTATTTATTTGTTGAAGTGGGAATAATACCTGTTATTAGGAGAAGTACAACCAAATAAACTGGGTAAGGAAGATTATTGGAGCCTGCCATAATTACCCTCTTCTAAGAGCTCCCAAATTATATTGAAATTTGTGATGGTTTGCAGGGACCATGTAACATTTTATATGATGGTTACTGTATCAATATATTTACGTTAGGGAGGGGAATACGTGCATTGCAGTGTAAAGAGGACTAAAAATTACTACTAAAAGTATTTATTTGTGAAAAAGGTTTAGAATTATTCTTTTCCTTGTGTGTTTCATGGTAGTTTCTAGATTCCATTTTTTTTTTTTTTACATTAGGATGGAGTATGTTTTAATTTTTACCATTTTGTTTTTTTGTTAATAGTCTAACTTTCGGGTTGTAATTAAATATCTTAGTATATGGTATTGGATTTTATTGATAAATTAATGGTAAGCAACTAAGCATATATATATATATAGTGGAGTATGTGACATCAGATTTATTCCAAGTCAGATTGTGCAAGCTTTCATATAGACCGTTGAAGGGTTAAACAAAGATTGGCACACACTTCTATTTTAATTTTGTTAATTTTTTGAAGAAAAAAAAACATTAAAGACGTAATTGTGGTAACGATTAAAGTATGAGAAACAAAAGTTTATACGTAAAACGGAACTTTGACCTTTGGGATGACACACATTTTAATAAATGTGTAAGAAAAAGTGTAATAATTGATGTTTTGAGGGGTAGTTTTGTAAACTTTTATGAATAAAGTAAAGAAAAAGGTAGATTGAGTGTGAAAAAGTAATGACATATGTATAAATATGTGTATATTTTGATGGTGAGGGTTATGACAATATTTCCTTTTATGGAGTGTGTAAATTGGTATGAGACATCCATTTATGGAAAGTGTGCAAATTTATATGGAACAGAGGGAGTAAATAAAAAGGAAAAGAAAATTGTGTAGGACACAAATATGCAAATTTTCTAGAATATTTATTCAAGTTTAACGAAAGAATTATGTCTCATCTAAAATTTGAACTTGTAAAAAGATGAAGATTAATTCTTGTATATTCATTTATTCGGCTAGCTGAGAGCCTGAGACACAAATTTACAACCACACATTAAAAGATATACTTACTCAAAAAGTACCTCTCAATTTGAGCAAATTATTGTAATTAAAAAACATAATACTCCAATAAATAAATAAAAAATTGAGTAGGCCATGAGAAATTCTGATGTTGATGAGGTGTGTGATGTAATACCATTCAAAGTAAGCGCTTCCGTTTGAACAGGGATTCTGCAATAAATATAATGATCACTACAATAATACAACTAATTAATTAAATAAATTCATATACACCCTATGTTTTATACTGTTTGTACCTTCTAATTTTAAACTTCATTTTTAAATGTTTGTTGTCCTTTTAACTATTTTTTCACATTTCTCTTTAAATTACACTTATATATTCCTTCATTTTTTCATGTATCCATATGTATGTGTTCGATTTATGAACTAGATATGAAAGTTATTAGAGATGTAGGAGTAAAAGACAAAAAAATATACTCCAATAAAATAGAGGAAGTAACTAATTAATGCAGCACGACATGTAGCTGTTTATCTAGATTAAATCAAGCATGTTTGCGTCACACCTTGCCGAAATTCATGTTATTCAGATCATCAATCATTGTCACATTATTTAAATACAAGCAGATAACCTACACAAATACTCTATTTATTTTAGTCAATGCTCTATGATGTAGTCCATTTTTATCTTCTTCAATTCATTCATTCATTCATGGATTTCTTGCTAATTCTTCTCTCTCTTTTCTCTCTTGCATCCGCTGCTTCTTTTACAGAATTTGTGTACCCCAATTTCACTGCTTCCAACCTTAAATTCGTAGATGCTTCTGGAACATTCTTAATCTCACCCAATGGAACATTCAAAGCTTCCATGTTCAATCCCGGCGCTCAACAAACTAGATTCTACTTGTGTGTTATTCACGTCGAATCTAACGCCGTTATCTTTTCCGCAAACAGAGATTCCCCTGTTTCCAAATCGGGGACCATGGTCTTAACGTCGAGTGGCCTCCGTGTAACCGGAGAAGACGGGAGTTTGAAATGGTCCACTCCTTCTTTCGGTGCTCTCGTTTCTTCTATGCAGTTGACGGAGTCGGGAAACCTCGTCGTGCTCGATCACTCGAACCGGACTCTTTGGGATAGTTTTCGTGTCCCAACGGATACGATCGTGATCGGACAAAGGCTGTTTATGAACACAACTCTTGTAAGTAGTGTGTCATATGATGATCTATCGAGTGGTGATTATGGACTTGGTTTGACCACTTCTGATGTTGTGCTGCATTGGAAGAATTTGAGCTATTGGAAGCTGTCGATGGACCCCACCGCGTTCGTCGACTCGTTTATCGAGGTCGAGTTCTTGGCGGTCAACGAGACGGGGCTGTTTTTGTTCGGGCGGAATGGATCATCGGTTGTGGTTCAGGTAAGTTTGCCTTTTTCTAAATTTCGATTGGTCATGATTGACCAATCGGGGCAATTTGTCGTCGTGAGCTACTCTGGCTCGACTAAAAAACAGGACTTTTTCGGGCCCGTTGATGAGTGTCGTATCCCGTTTACTTGTGGGAAGATCGGGTTGTGCGCGAACGGGGTTTCTCGCGATAGTCCCGTGTGTACTTGTCCTGTAGGTTTTCGAACGGCTTCGAATAACAAGACCACTTGTGTTGTTACTGATAGTTCTTTATCATTGCCTGATTCTTGCAATTTAAGTGATTCTTCAAAGGTTTCTTATTTGCAACTTGGTTCAAATGTGGATTACTTTGCAAATGATTTCACACAGCCTTCTAAGTATGGTGTGAATTCATCACAATGCCAAGATCTATGCTCAAAAGATTGTGCTTGTTTGGCATTCTTTTATGATAGCTCCTCTAGCTCTTGTTACAAACTCGAAGATTCAATCGGGTCGTTGATGTTAAAATCTACGAGTAATGGTCGTTTAGGATATGTCAAAACCGTCGTCAAAGCTCCACAGCATGGGTACGGCGGTTTTAACAACAAGAAGAGGTCTCCCACGTTGGCCGTGGTGCTAATACCGCTAAGTGGAGTTGCCTTCATACTAGTGGTGGCACTTCTCTTGTGGAGAAGATATAGCCGCGAGGAGATAGCAAACGGAAAGATAGGCTACGAGGATCTCGAGTTCTCCATCCAGGGCTTGCCTATGAGGTTCGACTATGAAGAGCTTGAGACAGCGACGAACAATTTTAAGACGAAGATAGGGACGGGTGGTTTTGGGACGGTGTACAAAGGTATGCTGCCTGATAAAACACTTGTGGCTGTGAAGAGGATTATGAATTTAGGGAGTAGAGGTAAGAAGGATTTTTGTACTGAGATTGCTGTGATTGGAAACATTCATCATGTGAATCTTGTGAAGTTGAAAGGCTTTTGTGCTCAAAGAAGGCAATGGTTGTTGGTGTATGAGTATATGAATAGAGGGTCTTTGGATAAGACCTTGTTTGGCAATGGGCCAGTTTTGGAATGGGGAGAGAGAGTTGATATTGCATTGGGGGCAGCAAGAGGGCTTGCATATTTGCATAATGGTTGTGATCAAAAGATCATACATTGTGATGTCAAGCCCGAAAACATACTTCTCCACGATCATTTCCAAGCGAAGATGTCCGATTTTGGCTTGTCAAAGCTTTTGAATCGAGAGCAGTCGTGTCAGTTTACTACTATGAGAGGCACTCGCGGTTATCTTGCTCCCGAGTGGCTCACGAGTTCCGCAGTCTCTGATAAGACCGACGTTTATAGCTTTGGGATGGTGTTGCTTGAGCTTGTGAGTGGGCGAAAGAATTGCTTGACGCGGACGAGGACACATAGCCAACTGGACGAAGATAATAGCTCCAGTGGGAACTCCTTGTCTGCGTCGATGCACGAGTTTAATTACTTCCCTATGTTCGCGTTGGAGATGCACGAGCAAGGGAGGTATTTGGAGCTCGTGGATGCAAAATTGATAGGAAGAGTGTCGAGCGAAGACGTGGAGAAGTTGGTTCGTGTGGCGTTGTGTTGCGTTCATGAGGACCCGGGTTTGAGGCCGAGTATGGTGAGCATTGTCGGGATGTTGGAAGGCGAGGTATCAGTCGGGGATCCGAGAATCGGGTCGCTCAACTTCTTGCGATTTTACGGGCGGCGGTTCACGGAGGCTTCCATGGCTGAAGAAAATGGGAGATTCAATAGTGTCATTGCATATCCAGATGCAAATGTGTCACAAGTTAGTAGCAATGCGAGTGTGACTAATGCTTACTCTTACATCTCTTCACAACAAGTTTCTGGCCCAAGATAACTCATGCACTCTACGCGCGTTTATGCATTTACAAAAATCTGTATAGTTTTCATTTCTTTTTTCGTTTTGGGAAACTCATGTACAAAGTATTTTTCTTTTGTATTTTTTGCTTAATATATGATAGTAATTTTTATGCAAGATTTTACTTTTAATACTCCCTCCAATACTAAATAACTGATGTTTTAAGATTTTAAAATGACTGACAAGATCAAAACAATGTTTTAATTAGAAACAAATTACCTAATAATTAATTCATTGATATTGATACAAGAACACACAAATTCATGCTTCAAAAGACATTAAAAATGAAGAATTCAAAAAGAATAGAAGTAAGAAGAAAAAAAAAAAAAACCATAACCAAATTAAATATTACTGTATGTAATTTGTAAGCAAATTGCTTAGTTTCCACCCATTAAAAAAATGCACATAAATAAATAATAGAACAAAAATCAAATTTGCTCAGCAACGGGGCAATCCCTCGCGAAGTGCCCTTCTTCTCCACAGTTGTAACACTCTCTGCCGCCGCCGCGGCCCCTACCGCCTCTGCCTCGTGGATAATCACCATCTCCGCCGCTACGTCGATAACAATCCCTAGCCAAGTGGCCTATTCTCCCGCAATTGTAGCACTCCGCTCCATCTCCCCCACGGCCGAACCTCCCTCCTCTAACGCCGCCGCCGCGGGTGCCGCGGTCGGCGGAGTTATAATTTCTGACGAGAATGACGACGTCGACGGCTTTGCTCCGCCCATCGTCCCTACTATCCACCTTGAACTCGACCCGTTGGCCCTCCCGGAGGGTCCGAAAGCCCTCCGATTGGATCTCCGTTTGGTGAACGAAGAGATCCTCGCCGCCGTCGTCCGGCGAGACGAAACCGAAGCCCTTTTGGCCGCTGAACCACTTCACTGTACCGACCGATCTCTCGATTTCCGCCATTGGAGAATCGAATCGAATCGGAAAACAATGTGAGGCAAATCTCTGAGTAGGGTTAATAGAAGATTGATTTTCGGATCAAAGGTGGGAAATAATTGTGTGATTTTTATGTGTAGCGAATTTGTATTGGTTGTGGATAATGGTTGCATGTACGATATTGATCTGGAATAACAAATTATGGAACTGGGGCCAACCAACACTCTGCGTTAACATCAAGCATCTTCCAATTATTTTTTCCTTTTTTTTATGGTTACTACTTTTGTGCAACGGCAAGATCTTTCATGGATTCAATATTCAACACAAATTTAAAATTATTTAATTAATTTTTGAACTTCAAATAAGGTCGAGTTGATTTTTTTTTTTTTTTTTTATAATTTAAAATGTCCTTGTCAGATTTTATTTTCTCAATTTATTTTCATAATCAAATATGCTCCAATAAAAATCATCTCCAACCTATTCTCTATTTTAAAATGAGTTGATCTGGTGTAGACTCGAGTTCATATCAGAACTCGAGTTGACCAGTTAACTTTAATTTTATTTTAGTCAAATTTTTGTATACACTCGCGGTCCGCGGGTACCGTGCCCTCTATCCATTTTGAGAAAACCTCACATACCCTTTACCCATTTGAGAAAACTGCATTATCGCAACTCTTTCGTTTCTCTCACCCCTCTTGCAATTTTTGACTTCTCTTCTATGGCGACGGACAACGATTTGGGCGATTTTATTGCTCCGATTTCACTTTTCCTTCCTCTTGCATTTTACGATTTTAGTGCTGCGATTTCACAACGATTTGGGCGGACAGCGGCGTCTGCGATTTCAGTTTCTCCGGCGACAGAGATTTTAGTTTCTCCGACGGCGGCGATTTCTAGGGCTCCCATTTTCGATTTCACACGGTTTAAAGGTAAATAAAATTTATCCAAATCTCTGCATTTTGTTATATTTGATGGATTTTGCCCAAATAGTTGATCTCCTACACATTTATGAGTATTGATTAGGATGTGTTTGTTATATTTGATTTTATCTTGTAATATGATTACTTTGTAGTTTTTTTTTTTATCGGGAAAAAAAGATTTTATTACTAAAAAATGTGATGTTGAGATACATGGTACTAGGAGTACCTTAGCACTCATTCCTAGGTACAAGCGTACAGTCACATGGATTAAATTGAAAATAAAACAATGTTGTCCTAAATTAGCAGATTTGAGGGTAGAATTATTCTACTGCTCCTCGGCTCTGTTTTGAAGACTGTTTATTCATTACTGTTACTCCCTCCGTCCCACAAAAATAGCTCCATTTGACTTTACACACAGATTAAGAAAAATCAATAAATGTAGTCAAATTTAGCTAATGTGTCAATTTTGCCCTTAAAATCACATTCTCCAAAATCTGCTAAACCTTAATTACTCTTATTAATTAGGAGTAAAATTGACAATAAAGCATTTAAATAATTCATAAATAGTATAACATTATACTATATAAATAATTCATAAGTTCAAATTTTAAAGTTAAAATAAAATAAAAAACACAATAATATTTAAAAATAATGCACTTTACTTATTTTAATTATTTATTTATCTAAAGAAAAAAAATTGATCGGGCCAAATGGGCTGTCCATGGGCTGGCGGGCCAAATTCAGCCTAGTCCATTAGGCCCGTCGGGTCGGGCCAAATAGGCCCAGTTTTATATGGGCCTCTAATTTTAGAGCTCAACCCATACTAGATTTCGGGTTGGCCGGGCCGACCCATCGGGTCGGGCCCAAATTGCCGGCTCTATTATTATGGTGTTGCATTTTTTAATTGTAGTAACATATACTTTTCAATAATATCTTCATTTATATTGATCTACATTTTTTTAGTAATGTTATATTGCACCTTTTAATTATATGGACTTATACTTTTCAGTAATATTGTGTTACACTTTTCCGTTATAATAATTTACATTTTTCATTAAAATATTGTGTTGCACTTTTTCGTTATAATAACTTGCACTTTTCATGAAAATATTGTGTTGCACTTTTCAGTTATACTGACTTGCAATTTTTAATAATATTGTGTTGCACTTTTTAGTTATAATGACTTACACTTTTCATTAAAATATTGTGTTGTACTTTTCAATTATAGTGACTTTCCGAGTTATTAGCAACTGGTTAATCTTCACAGCAAGTGCACAATCTTCACAACATCATAGCCAAAAACCTTCATATATACTCTTTAAATCCACCCACTGAATGTCAAATACAATCAAATCCTGTTGGGATATGAATCCTAAGACCAGTCCTAAATGATGAAAAGATAAAGATGAGTTTTGATAAGCCAAAAGTAGACTTGAATATTTTCTAAGTGTTGACTGATCTAGTCTAGTTAAAGAAGTCGTCTTGAGCAGATCAGTAGAGTTCACAAGACAAGTTATTGTTTTGAAAGAAAAGAAAAGTTTAAGTGTTTAAAAGACAAGTACGTTTTATAAGTACTTTGATATATTTGTTTAGGTTGTTTACTGAGCTATATTAAAGTTGTATAGAAGCTCATAAAGTTTCGTATGTATTCGTGTTTCGTTTGTATTCATACATATTCAATGTATAGATTATTAAGTTGACTAAGCTATGATATAAAGCTTAATGTAAATGTAATAGTCTTGTTAGGATTAGATTAATTATATCTAAAGTCTACTACATAAGATGACTGCGCAAGATAAAAAGAAGAAAGATGAAGTCTACAAGACAGGTGCGCAACTAAACAAGACAGGTCAACGTGAAGAAGGAAGAAGTTAGTTACAAAAACGCGTGTGAAGATAAAGATTGAAGAGTTAGTTATGGAAATAACTAATTAACAAAAGGAAACGCGTGGATGGATAAAGAGTAACAGTTACGAGTTAGTTTTCAAGAAAAGTTGGTTACACAACTGAAAGTTCTTGAAGTTGGAAGTCTATAAATATCATGGTGTATTCAACGATTAAAGACTACTGACTAACATACTACTGAAGCATTACTGAAGCATTCAAGAAGCGAATTACTCTCAGAGTTTGAAGATTCAGAAAGAAGCCAGAAGACAAATTGGAGATCAAAGAAGGCTACTACTGAAGTCTAGAGAAGTTTTATTTTTACTGTTTCAAGTTGCTAGTTACTTGTAAATCACTAGTAAGATCGAAGAAGCACTTGGTAGTGTTATCGAGAAGATCTAAGTCTTATTTCTTGGGACTTAAAGCTACAAGAACACATTACTCCATTGGACGAGTTAATAAGAATTTCACGACTGGTGTTGTGAGAGTGGATGTAGACAAGTTGTCGAACCACTATAAATCTCGTGTTTGATTTACTTTACTGTTTTATTTGTGTTTGATTGATTAACTGCTTAATTGATTGAATTACATATCTGAACAAGACCAGTAGAGTGTTCATAACAGAGTTCTCGAAATAAGTTGAGTATAAACTACTTGGGCTCATTGTTTTAAATTCTGATATTCCGCATTGTACTTTGATAGATTGAAAGAATTTTGAAAAGTCTATTCACCCCCTCTAGACATTTTCACTAGCTTACTCAATATTAACAACTCAACTTGGGACCTACAAGTGGTATCAGAGCAGTAGTTTACGAACAGCTGTTTCTTGATAACCGACTTAAGACTTGGGTGAAGTCTTGGTTCGTGTCTGTTCGTGCTCTTACGTGTTCTTGATCGCTGTTCTTGAAAATATCTGTTTCTTGATACTTAATTGCTGAATACTTGTCTTCTTGGAATCATGTCTCTAGAGACCAGTGCTAACAAGTTACCTAAGTTTCAGGTACAAGACTATGACTATTGGAAGTTGAGGATGGAAGCCATCTTCAGCTCCACTCACGACTTAATGATCTCTGTCGTCACCGAAGGTCCGATCGTGACGATGATCCCCAACACTGCTGCCCTCGACAAGGACAAACCCGTGGGTACTCTTGTTCGAAAACCCAGGTCAGAGCTAACCTCAGAAGAAATGAGGCAGAATAATTTGGACAGCTTGGCCAAGAATTACATCTTACACACTCTTCCTAACGAGTATCTAGGAAAAGTGTTAAAAATGTAAAACTGCCAAAGAGATGTGGGACCGTCTCGCTATCATTTGTGAAGGGACATCCCTGATCAAAGAAAGCAAGCTTTCCACTGCTGTTCAAAGATTCGAATCATTTAAAATGAAAACTGGTGAAACTATTGACCAGTTGGATACTCGCTTTACTAAGATCATGAATGATTTGGAAGTCCTTGGTAAATCGTATACTCCTCGTGAAATCAATCTTAGAATTCTTAAAAGCCTTGATATTAGATGGAAGATGGTGAAAATGCTTGTTAAGAATACTCAAGACATAGACGTATGGACAGCAGAGACCATGATTCAAACTCTAAAGGCTCATGAGTTTGATTTAGATGAAGAAGATCCAATTGCAGGTAGTGATAGAGACAATGCTGTATCTAAGAACGTTGCCTTCAAATCTAGTTCGTCCAAGAGTTCTAGAATTAGCAAGTCTAAGTCTAAAACTAAGTCTGCTTCTGTGAAAGACGAGTTAGATACTGATCTTATCCTGAAGGATCAGGTGAACCTTATGGTTAGAAAGTTTGATAGGCTGAATAAACGTTTCGGTAGATATAAGAAGTTCTATAGAGATCATAGAGGGTCTGCCTCTAAGAACTTGTCTGAAACCAGACGAGACCGAAACTCATCCGAAAGGAGAGACGAAGTCTCGAAAGGTAACAGACGAGATAGAGAGTCTGATGATAGGAAGATTAAGCGTTCTGATAGACGTGATAAGCGAAGGGATAACTCTCCTATTAAAAAGTCTACTAATGATCTGTTGTGCTATAATTGTGAGAAACCAGGTCACTACATTTATGAATGTCCGGACCTGAGCACTGACGATCGTGAAGAACGCAAAGCACGAAGGGAAGGAAGATACAACCGTGGCAAGAAGACAATGATGGCCAATGATGACTCTGAGTCGGATTCAGACGAGTTGCCATCGTCCTCATCTAGCTACCCGTCTGATCGAGATCACGATGAAGCTTTCATAGTAGATGATGGCCTATGCTGCATGGCTAAAATTGATCAAGAGGTATCATCTGATACTTCTTTTCAATCATGTGATGAATCGGATTCTGATGAAAGTGATACTGCCAGTAGTGAAGTAGGGAGTAGTCTTCATCACTCTACTAGTGTGAATGAAGAAGACCTCCTACTAGCTAACCAGGCATTCATTGAAGTCAGGGACGAGAACATTGCATTAAAACAAGAAATCATTGATCTTAAGGAAGCTCAGTCTAAAGTAGATCCTAATGTAACAGTCCTAAATGAACGCTTGACTGAAGAGTTAAGACAACTCAAAGAAAAGTGTGCATTGACAGACAGGTTATATCAAGACCTACTTAAGACTCATGCAACTGAGAGAAATGAGTTCAATGTTTTAAAGAGCAAGTGCAAAAAGCTTGAAGAACGTAATAAGTTCTTAGAGACCGAGGTTGTCACTCTAGACCTTAAACTTACTGACCTGGTTAACTCTTCAAAGATTAACCTTGAATTGTCAGATAGGTATAGGGCTCCTGCTGACAAGACAGGAATAGGTGCTGAGTCACCTAGCTCGTTCTCTCGAGTCCTTAAGAACCCTACTGCTTTCGTCTCAAGTTCTTTGACTAATGATAAAGGAAAAGGACCAATGATATACGGTATTGGAACGCCATCTGAAGGCACTGTACCTAAGCAGACTCGAGTTAACAATCCAATTACCAAGGGAGGTAAAAAGAATGTTAACAACAAGCCTGTTCCGTTTAGAACTAGTCAACAAAGGACCACTAATCGTGGACGACCTAATCAGGTCAGATACGAGGATTGGTATCCTGAGGAGACGAGTACTAGACAAGTACAGACTAGACGACAAGAGCCTAGACCTCCTTTCATAAGGCAGTCTCAGCTCTACTCATCTAGGCCTAGGAAGGTTGCTCCAAAATATCGTACACAACCTATCATATATCCTCCACCTTTGTCATATGATATCATAAGTGAGGAAAGACCCAAACGCGTCTATAAACCGTATGGACCTAATGCATACAAGCCCTACTCTGACTATCATAGACAAGTGCCTGCTCAAGTAGAGATTAAGTCGAAAGGCTATCTCAAACGAGTAGACCCGAAATCGAATGATAGGCCAGAAAAGGATAACAAGGTCTTATTTTGTAACAAGTATGGCAGGAAGCTTAAGAGATCGAACTTGTTCAAGACTCCAATGTATATTTGGATTCCTTTGAACTCGACTAACCCCCCAGGACCCCAATAAACTAAGTGGGTACCTAAATTATTGAATATCTTTATTGCAGGGTCGACTCGACTTGTATAAGAAGGGTGGCTCAGTAGGAGAAACTTGGTACATTGATAGTGGTTGTTCGCACCACATGACAGGTACTAAGGCTTTTCTATCGAGTTACCATGAGCAAGAAGGACCAAAAGTGATATTTGGTGATAGCTCCACTGCTGTCACAAAAGGATTTGGTTACATCAGGAATGAAGACGTAGAAATACAAGATGTATCCTACGTGGAAGGTTTGAAATATAATTTACTATCTGTTTCTCAATTCTGTGACCGTGGTTACAAAGTGAAGTTTAAAAGCCGAAAGTGCGAGATCATAGACAAAAGGACTCACACTATTCTACTCGTCGGCGTAAGACAAGGTAGTGTATACATTGTGAATTGGAACAGCTGTCCAAGAGATACTTGTCTACTTACTAAGAACCCTAAGGTCTACTTACAGAAGGACTCACACTATTCTACGCCTCTGCCACATGAACTTTAAGGTAATTAATAAGATAGCAAGAGATTACCTAGTGGAAGGTTTACCCAACGAAGTTTATTACAAATCACATGTATGCAATGCTTGTCAGAAAGGTAAACAAGTAAAAGGTTCCTTTAAGTCAATTCCTACTCTCTCAACAAGTAGAGTCCTATAACTACTACATATGGATCTTCATGGTCCAATAACTCCTCCAACCTTGAATGGTAGAAGGTACACACTTGTTGTTGTAAACGACTATTCTAAGTTCACTTGGGTAGTCTTCCTACACAAGAAGAGTGATACACAAACTCTTCTACCTGATCTGTTGAAGAAGTTACAAGTTGAGAAGAACCAGTCAATTGTCAAGATTCATAGTGACAAGGGAACTGAGTTCATTAATTGCTATATCCAAGATTTTTGTGCTAAACGTGGTATCCAACACCTTACTAGTGCAGCTAGGACACCACAACAGAACGGTGTAGCAGAAAGAAGGAATCGAACCCTCAAAGAAGCCTGTAGAACCATGCTAGCCGAATACAAAACTCCTCAAAAGTTTTGGGCTGAAGCTATCAACACTGCATGCCACTCTCAGAACAGAAGTGAGATCAACAAGGTTTTAGGTAAGACACCTTACGAGGTCTGGAAAGGTAGAAAACCCAGAATTTCATATTTCCATATATTTGGTTGTAAGTGTTTCATCCATAACAATGGGAAGAGCAAGTTGAATGCATTCGATGCTAAAGCAGACGAGGGGATATTCTTAGGATACTCCTCGACTAGCAAAGCATTTAGGGTATTCAACTACTCAACTCTTTGTGTGGAAGAAACACCACATGTGGTTTTCGATGAATCTCGACAGGACTCGTCTGCCGACAAGATCAGTGAGAAGGCGACTGATCTATCGATCGAACCTGACAAAGAATCAGAGGTATATGAATCCGTTCAAGCCTACAATCCATTCATGAAAGCTCTCGAGTCTGATGACAACGAGAAGGTAAGTGCTCAAGGTAAGTCTACTAGACCAGTTGACATGCCTGCTCTAGTTGACTCGTCTACTCCTATTAAAGTACCTGATACAAATGATGTTGAAATGCATAATGCTATACCTGAGGTAGATGATGATAGTATGCATGTTAAGTCTAGAAAAACATGGAAATCTGCGCATGATACTGAAAATATCATTGGTGACTCTACTATTGGTGTGAAGACTAGACGACAACTCTTTGAGTCGCAAGAACAGCCTAGTCCATCTATGTTTTGCTGGTGTTGTTTCCTCTCTTCTATCGAGCCTACCACTGTTAAAGAGGCTTTGGCTGATAGTAATTGGATCATCGCTATGCAAGACGAGTTGAACCAGTTTGTTCGAAACGACGTCTGGGAACTTGTCGATAGGCCGGAACGTCATAATGTAGTTGGCACACGATGGATTTTTAAAAACAAGAAAGATGAGAATGATTTAGTCCTTAGAAATAAGGCTAGACTAGTAGCCCAAGGCTATTCACAAGCTGAAGGCATTGACTATGATGAAACATATGCTCCTGTTGCTAGACTAGAAGCCATTCGATCGTTCCTTGCATATGCTGCCTATATGAAGTTTACTGTATATCAAATGGATGTTAAAAGTGCATTTCTTAACGGTATTCTTGCGGAAGAAGTGTATGTTGAACAACCCCCAGGTTTCGAAGTCAAAGGCAACCAGGTGTACAGATTGAAGAAAGCCTTATATGGACTAAAGCAAGCTCCAAGAGCATGGTATGATACTCTCTCTCTCTCTTTCTATTAGAAAATGGTTTTACTAAGGGCAAGGTCGATAGAACCTTGTTCAGAAGACAATAAGGGAAAGACATTTTACTTGTCCAAATTTACGTAGATGATATCATTTTTGGTTCACCTAACAAAAGGCTGAGTGAAAGTTTTTCAACACTCATGCAAAGTAAATTTGAGATGTCCATGATGGGTGAAATGAATTACTTTCTTGGTCTTCAAGTAAAACAGACCCCTGAAGGGATTTTCATAAATCAAGCAAAGTATACTAGAAATCTACTAGATAAGTATGGTATCAAGACATGCAAGTCTACTGGAGTACCTATGCTACCTACATACAGGATGGATCCAGACGAACATGGTAAGTGTGCTGATCAAACACATTATCGTGGTCTTATTGGTTCATTATTGTACTTGACTGCTAGTAGACCTGATATTGCATTCTCTGTTGGCGTATGTGCTCGTTTTCAAGCCAATCCAAAAGAGAGTCATATGGAAACCACTAAACGGATATTGAAATATTTGAAAGGTACCATCAATCGTGGTATATGGTATCCTTCAAATGATGATTTATCTCTAAGTGGCTACTCAGATTCCGATTTTGGTGGCTGTAGAATAGATAGGAAATCTACATCCGGTTCTTGTCAATTCTTAGGCACAAAACTCATTTCATGGTTTTCGAAAAAGCAAACTAGTGTGGCTACCTCTACTACTGAAGCCGAGTACATGGCTGCTGGTAGCTGCTGTAGTCAACTACTTTGGCTCATGCAACAACTTAGAGATTACAACATATATGAATCAAATGTTCCTATTTTCTGTGATAGTAATAGTGCCATTGCCATTACACAAAATCCTGTTTTGCACACACGATGTAAGCATGTTGATGTGAAACATCATTTCATACGTGATCATGTAGAAAAGAAGGATATTCGCATGGAAAAGATTCATATTGATTTTCAAAGAGCTGATATTTTCACAAAACCATTACCTGAGGCTCGTTTTCGTGAATTATGCATTAGTCTAGGACTAATTGATCTAGACCCTACTTGCCTATAGCTATGTACTAACCAAACAGGTACATCAAAGAAATAAGGAGACAAGATCACTGGAACAGAGCACTCGTCTACTCGCCAAACAGACAGGTATACAAGGTCAGACAAGATGACCAAACAACCCGATGAGAAAGCTGGTAAAGCTGAGGGTAATACTAAGGGAATAAACACTTAAGGGGGAATCTTTGATTTCTTAAATATCCTTATGTTGACTCTTAAGTTTGTCAAAAGTCATCTTGTTGGAATCCTTGACTATTGCTTTAGATTGATATTCATCTTAATTATTCTACTCTACTTGTACCTACACTCATACGTCGCACAAGATAAGATAGGTACATGAAGTCGTTCGACATTCAGAATAGACAAGCACAGTCGAAGGGGGAACTCGTCTGGTGCGCATTAGTCTACTCGTCTGTTCTGGATAGACTCGAACAGACAAGATAAGTGTTCTTATGATTCAAATACTCTAAGTGTTTAATCAGTACGAATTAAGGGTATTAATGTAATTTGATAATGTGAAATTTGTAAAAAATTAGAATTGGATTTATACACTCCCATTTAATGAGGTGTATACACCCAGTTCGCGCCATACCCTACTATCCTAGGTCAGATGAGTACACTTCTCTGTCCTAACCAATAGGAAAGGCGGATTCCAAAATTTACAATATCAAATCACGTAATATTCTCGATTCCGTAACTGAATCTCAAAAGACTCAACCGTTCGATCAAAGCATTCAATCTTGGCCGTTGATTCTCAAAATCAGTTTTAACAAAACCCCAAACAGTTCCACTCTTCTCTCCTACGTTTTTACTACTCTTCTACTCTCAAAGCAATCGACTCTCTTGCTAATTCGAAACTGTTCATTCGTAATCTACTCTACTATCATGTCGATTGTTTCTCTCTTTGATGTCCGAACTAACATGCAAGCTAGGTTCGACCTAGGCAAGTATGCATCGGAAGGGAAGGTGCATGTGGAAGGCTCCGTGTTCTTCAAGGGCAACCACACCGACGACAATAAGGAGATTCTTACGAAGTGCTGTCGATGCGGGTTGAGACCCTACTTGGAGGCCTTTCCAGAAGTTGTTTTAGAAGAAGAAGTGTTGGAGTTTTATGCCAACGTAACCAGAAGAGGCGACACCATACAATCATTTGTTGGTGGAAGTCGAGTAGAACTTACTCGAGAATCTGTGTTCGAAAATTTGAAGCTACCGATTGGTTCTATTGATATAGAAAACTATGCTATTGGTCAAGAGTTGAGGTACCTAAGCGTCTTCTGTGGAAGGAAATTGAAGCTAGGTCGAGATGGAAAAATCCCAGTCGTCAAGAAGAAGGAGCTCTTAGACAAATACAAGACTCTTCTTGATATTGCAAGCAAGATGTTGCTCTGTGTCACTGGAAGCTACGACTCAGTCACATTGCAAAAGGCGAGAGTGATGGCCGCGATCTATGACGGCATCACTGAAGGAAATTGGTACAAATTGTTAGCAGATCGCCTTATGTACATCGAAAGGAATGTGCGCATCGACACCGATTCAGCTGAGTGGATGGTGTCTGCCGCAGTTGGGTTTGGAAACAAGTTGAGTATCCTCTTACCCATCTTGTTGCCAAACAAGACGAACTGGAGCTAGGGCAAGCCGTTCCATGCACTCAAACATTATCTGAAGAAGGAGGCTTTGGCAAAGCAAGCTGCTGCAAGAACTGCCGCCCCCAGACAAGTTGAAATCAACCCTCAAGATGCTATGTTTGAGGCCGCCTCGTCTAGTTCAGAGGAAGACAAGTCGGATGTTGAAGATTCTGGTGATAAGGCTGAAGCTGGAACTAGTGGAAGACTAGTTGAGTATGTGGTAGAGGAGGCTATGTTCGAGGCTGCTGGTGATTCGAAAGAGACTCAATCTGATAAAGAGTTTGAGAAAGAGGAGGAGGCAAGTCCAAAAGTTGCTGAAACCTATCGACTGGTGAGAGTCGAGTCGAGTCCATCGCCAGACAAGTGGACTGAAAAGGTTGGTTCTTCTTCTCGAACTCTTTCAATTCCTCTCTCTCTCCCCGTGAAAACCAAGGCAAGATCACTCCGATCTCGTGCCAGACCTGCACCCAAATCCTCATCTGTGTTGGCAGTGAAACCACTGAGGGCCAACATAACCCAAGATACTACTATATATGACACAACTGATACTCCTACAGTTGTCAAACCTGACCAAGCCACATCAAAGCCCACAGAAACCACAGTCCAAATTCCCTCAACCTCAACAGAATATGTTGAACCCTCTAACCCATCTATTTTTTATAAACTCTACTAGTTGCCACTGCAACAACTGAGACAGGGACCCCACCTGCTCAGACCCCTTCTGAAATTAGATTCGAATCCCTCGTCTACTATCCGATGTGCTTAAGGGAGAAGAGGATTCGTTCGAAGGTGTTGAACAATTTAAGTAAGATGCTCCCATCTATCAAGATCGACACATCTTCGGAGCAGTTTGAAAAACTTCTAAGGATATGCACATGGGTTGCATTGAAGAAGGCCCCGACGGAAGATCTTTTTGAAGTTATCAATGGAATGGGCGGAAACTCCAATTTTCAAGATTGGGAGATGGAGCAAATGGAGAACAGTGGAGTCAAGGACCACTCAGAGTTATTCCCAGCCCATGCCTTGACTGCTCTTGTGAAGAGAATGTTGAAAATTTCTGATGATGTGCTGTCTTCTCAAGACAAGTTTGAAGTCGGAGTTCAAACTGATCTTGTGGAAGAAGAGTTTAAAGCTGAGTTGATTGATGCTGCCATTCAAACATCTGAACCTTTGTTAGAGTTAGAAGGTGTTCCAGAACATCATGAAGAAATTGCTGAAAGTGCTGAAGAAGAAGACACCTGGATCATATTTGCTAAGGAAGATGATGAGTTCGTTGAAGCATTTATTTTTGAAGAGGATGAGATCGCTATCAAAGATGATGATGAGTTTCTTGGAACCCAGTCTACTACTCAAGTATTTCCAGAAGGTTTTCTAGATGAGTTGAAGACGGACTTGAAAGGTGTTGTTCAGTCTGCAATAGATGAGTTCTTAAACTCAAAGTTGAAAGAAGTCTTGGTGGAACAGAATCAATCACTTGTTGACAGTTCAAGAGAATTGATAGTTGGTGAAGTCAACAAGATGGACTCAACCTTCAGAGAAGAGATGTATGCTCAGATTGAAAATTTCTTGAAGAAGCAAGTTGATTATTCAGAGAAGAGATCGATCAACTTTGCTAGATCATTAGCTGAAGAGTCGAGTAAGATGGAAAGACTCTACAGAGTTAAGATTGAAATAGCTGATGAGCAGAGAAGAGAAGCACAAGACCAGTTGGTGCGTTCTCGAACTGTTCTTACTGAGTTGACAGAACAAAACATGCTGCTTAGGCAGACAGCTACGCATTTCAAGGATGAACTGATCTCAAGTTCAAGGAAGTTAGAATTGGCTACTGATCGTCTTGACAAGATGAGTCACGACAAGACGCATCAAAGGCAGATTGAGTTAGCTGCAGAAGCCATGAAGGAAGCTGTTAAAGAAGAGATGACTCGCTTTACTTCTCTTTTCACTCTTAAGGCAAGTGATGAAGCCAAAAAGGGGGAAGAGACGAGTAGAGTTGAAGCTGAAAAATCTAAGTCTAGTGCTGAACCAGAGATGAAAGAAGATGCAATAGTAATGCAAGATCTAAGGAGGCCTAAGAGAGGCAAGCTAGTCAAAAAGGCAGATCTTGAGCAAGCTAAAGAAGAAGAGCAGAAGAGAAAGGAGAAAGGCAAAAGTGTTGCGTCTCCAGAAGCTGAAGTTCAGACCAGACAGGTGAAGAGAAAATTGGTTATTGAAGAGCCTGAAACAACTGCAATCGTAAAGAAGAAAAATATAGTTGAGAAGGATGATGAATCTCACTATGCAAGTAGAAAGAAAGTTGGAAAGCACATTAGAAGGTTGCAGAAAGTGAAGGCAAATCCAGATCAAGTTGAAGATGCATTCATTGACAACTTTATTGACAGAGAACATCGTGAAGATTGGTTCAAGGTCAAGTTGAAATGAGAGATGGATCACTGGATCATTTGGTGCCAATCTATCCAAAGTGGAATACTCCTATGCTTAGCTCAGGAAAGAGGATCGACTTCAATCACATTAAGAAGTTTGAAGAAGAGCTGCTGGACAAGGAGAAGATTGATGATGAAGAACATATCAGAGTGAAGGCAAATCCAGATCAAGTTGAAGATGCATTCATTGACAACTTTATTGACAGAGAACATCGTGAAGATTGGTTCAAGGTCAAGTTGAAATGAGAGATGGATCACTGGATCATTTGCAAGTTTGGTGATGCTGATAGTTCTGATGAACTTTATGCTGTGTTTGATAAGTTTATGGAAGGTCAGAACCAGATGTTGTGGAATCTTATCATGAGGATAGCTACTACTGTAAATTTCAACATTTTGGTGCCAATCTATCCAAAGTGGAATACTCCTATGCTTAGCTCAGGAAAGAGGATCGACTTCAATCACATTAAGAAGTTTGAAGAAGAGCTGCTGGACAAGGAGAAGATTG
Organism: Galeopsis tetrahit; assembly: GCA_963675135.1. NCBI lineage: Eukaryota > Viridiplantae > Streptophyta > Magnoliopsida > Lamiales > Lamiaceae > Galeopsis > Galeopsis tetrahit. The sequence continues at coordinate 13,302,890 of OY776133.1, forward strand.
ATGATGAAGAACATATCAGAGTTATACACAGAAGACTCCTCGATGCATTTTGTGTTCCTAACTTGGAAGGAGGTAACATCACTGATTAGTTGTATTTTTGATTTGATACTTAGTATTTTCTATATTTTTTTTGGTATGTGTAATATCTATTGGTCTTATTTGAATGAATGAAAAGATAAGTACTATTTTGATGTTAAAGACAAGATAACTACTTAACTAGTCTACTATTGTGAAAAGATTCAAGTAGTTTTGGCTTCATCAAAAAGGGGGAAATTGTTGGGATATGAATCCTAAGACAAGTCCTAAATGATGAAAAGATAAAGATGAGTTTTGATAAGCCAAAAGTATACTTGAATATTTTCTAAGTGTTGACTGATCTAGTCTAGTTAAAGAAGTCGTCTTGAGCAGATCAGTAGAGTTCACAAGACAAGTTATTGTTTTGAAAGAAAAGAAAAGTTTAAGTGTTTAAAAGACAAGTACGTTTTATAAGTACTTTGATATATTTGTTTAGGTTGTTTACTGAGCTATATTAAAGTTGTATAGAAGCTCATAAAGTTTCGTATGTATTCGTGTTTCGTTTGTATTCATACATATTCAATGTATAGATTCTTAAGTTGACTAAGCTATGATATAAAGCTTAATGTAAATGTAATAGTCTTGTTAGGATTAGATTAGTTATATCTAAAGTCTACTACAGAAGATGACTGCGCAAGATAAGAAGAAGAAAGATGAAGTCTACAAGACAGGTGCGCAACTCAACAAGACAGGTCAACGTGAAGAAGGAAGAAGTTAGTTACAAAAACGCGTGTGAAGATAAAGATTGAAGAGTTAGTTATGGAAATAACTAATTAACAAAAGGAAACGCGTGGATGGATAAAGAGTAACAGTTACGAGTTAGTTTTCAAGAAAAGTTGGTTACACAACTGAAAGTTCTTGAAGTTGGAAGTCTATAAATATCATGGTGTATTCAACGATTAAAGACTACTGACTAACATACTACAGAAGCATTACTGAAGCATTCAAGAAGCTAATTACTCTCAGAGTTTGAAGATTCAGAAAGAAGCCAGAAGACAAATTGGAGATCAAAGAAGGCTACTACTGAAGTCTAGAGAAGTTTTATTTTTACTGTTTCAAGTTGCTAGTTACTTGTAAATCACTAGTAAGATCGAAGAAGCAATTGGTAGTGTTATCGAGAAGATCTAAGTCTTATTTATTGGGACTTAAAGCTACAAGAACACATTACTCCATTGGACGAGTTAATAAGAATTTCACGACTGGTGTTGTGAGAGTGGATGTAGACAAGTTGTCGAACCACTATAAATCTCGTGTTTGATTTACTTTACTGTTTTATTTGTGTTTGATTGATTAACTGCTTAATTGATTGAATTACATATCTGAACAAGACCAGTAGAGTGTTCATAACAGAGTTCTCGAAATAAGTTGAGTATAAACTACTTGGGCTCATTGTTTTAAATTCTGATATTCCGCATCGTACTTTGATAGATTGAAAGAATTTTGAAAAGTCTATTCACCCCCCTCTAGACATTTTCACTAGCTTACTCAATATTAACAACTCAACTTGGGACCTACAAATCCACAAACAATCACCCATCTTAATCATGTGCACAAAACAGAATAACTAAAAAGCACAAATTCGGAGATCAAAGGATTAGCACAAAATTCACACACTGCAGCATTTTGTAACTGTGAAAAAGCAAAAGAAACATAAAATTACAGATGGGGAAGGAGGGAAAAATAATTCAGTCATGCAGAGTATCTTAAATGCAAGACACTAAAATCAGGACCCTAATGATACGTGTACACATGCTCAAATTAATGCATAAAACCATACTTGAACAATGGCTGGGATTCATTCACCAAAATTGGAGGTCATTAAGTTCAAAAAAAGTCTGTGAACCTACTTCAACGCAATGGCTAATGGTGAACAATAATGTTTGGACTAAATCTTGTGAAGAAAAAGGTAACCAGGGCAATAAAATATATTTCAAAAGAATAAATTAGGACCTAGCAATAATGAAATCAAGGAAAGCAAAAACCCTAGGAATGAGTAGATTTGTCAACAACAAATTACTAACTCGCATTCTCCACCAAACCCAATTAAAAAGCATTCGAACTGCTGCCAATTCACCAGCCATTAAGCAAATCCATAACTCTAGTCAAATCAAGATCCTACACAATCCATAATTGCTCGTTTCAAACCAAAACAAACACAATTGCTTCAATTTCCAGCAACAATACACACCTAAAGGGGGATCGTCTCCACTGAGTTTTCACCTGAATCTCCATGTGGCAGCGCCTCAAAAAGCATCTTCTCTTCCATCATTTCCCGCATCCGCGGCCTTAAATTACTTTGTTCCGAACCTTGGATAGATCGATTGGTCAACGACATGAGTTCCGACGCTGATTGCAGGTGTTGAAACCTTGTTGCGTCGTTGTGCCGCCATTCTTCAAGAACGGGGGAGTGGTAGGGTGTCGCCGTTCTTCCATCTTCACGAACGACGGCGAAAGCTATGGAGGCGGCGGCCAAGGCAGCAGAGTTGAAGGTGGACGACAGCTTCGTCTTCAGATCAGTCGCCAACGGCGAAGATGGAGGCTGCGGCGATCGGCACAAATGGAAGCCGCCCTCGAACAAGGCTCGTCGAAGATGTGGAAGCCGTCGTCTTCGTTAGAGAGATGGCAGGGGCCGCATGCGGTCGGTGAAGATGGAGGCGATGGCAGGGGCTCCCTTCGTCCGGCTATGGCAGCGGCGGCTATGGCAGAGCAGGTAGGGTTTGAAAATTGAAATTCTGAAAAATAAGAATTATAGAGGTGAATGGGAAGGAATTTGTAATTTTTACATCCGTGAAATGGGTAACATTTTGAATTAATTGTGGGTTTTACAAATAAAGGGTATAATAGATTTTTTAACTACTAATTTATCTCTAATTGAAATGCTAAAAACTTTTGGATTTAATTGTAGTAGTGTGTTGAATTTTAGCTTTTAATGTCAATAAACTCAATAATTTATAGTTAATACAGAGAGTATATTAGTAATATATAGAGTATTTTTATATAAAATTTTTGTTAGAAGAATATTTTTTTTTAAAATATTTATCTCATGGGCTGGGCTCTCATTTTGTAGGCTCGACTAGTTTATGTGTCGGTCCGACCCATTCCACGAACATCGCTTGGTTTGATGGATTGAGGTGGATCGAGAGGTCCGATTTGTTAGCTTTACTCACTATTCACTTAATTGAAAAGTGCACAACAAAGTAAAATTACTAAACTGTAAGTAGGACTGGCAAATCGTTCTATCTTTTCGTGTCGACACGATAGTGACACGACACAATAAGGTCAAACACGAACACGAAACGATAAGGATATGTTTCGACACGACATGAACACGATAATTTTCGTGTCGACACGATAATTTTCGTGTCGACACGATAATTTTCGTGTCGACGTGATACGACATGATAACGACACGTAACACGATAACAACACGATAATGACACGATAAGAAAATAAATCAATTTAAAATTTTATTAAATATATAGAAAATAATATATTTATATAAATATAAAAAATTATCGTGTTATTATCGGATACGTGTCATTATCGTGTCGTGTCATATCAAGTAAATAACAGGTTAATGGGTTACCTGTTAATTTTATCGTGCTTAACGGGTTGACACGAACCCGACATGAAATTTTCGTGTCGTTATCAGGTCGACCCGAAAACGACACGAACCCGATAAGGTCAAACACTAACCCGTAATTTTCGTGTCGGATTCGTATCGTGCTATCGTGTCGTGTCGAAAATTGCCACCCCTAACTGTAAGCGAGCGACAGTTAAAGATATCTATCGGACTGGTCTTAGCCCTATATGGGGCCGCGGGTAAAACGGGGTAGGGCCTTCACTGGTTCATTCTTCACGGTCTTACAATAGTTGAGACTTAAGCCTAATCCTAGCGGACCATGGGTTAAACGGACCACTAACGAACTACAATAATTCTTTTAATTAAATTTTAAAATTCAAAATGACATGTCTTAACAAGCAAATGAAATATCAAAATAAATAAATAGTTAAAATTGGTAATTGAGGAAACAAAAGTATTCCATTTTAGAACTCACTATTCCTTATATAGCCGAATAAAGCTAAATTGATAAGACTATTTGCTAATATGTGGAATTTCGACTTCTGGGTAAACTAATGATTAATGAATAATGGACGACCCCAGAGTTGGGTTGCAAAATTGGTTAATTTGGTTGGGCTTATGAGCCCATTTTTAAAATTAAAATGATTTAATTAAAGGGCGCGGCTAAAGGCACCCGGCGATCCTATGAGTACACCCAGGAGATGAGGACACACGCCAATCGAATGAGGACACCCATCTGGAAAACCCAAAATTACCCTTCTATTCAATTAAAACATTCCTCTCTTTCTCAACAGTTCAGACACACCCACAAGGATTTGTGCTGCTTCGCCGGCACGGCGGCACCCACTCCGCCAACGCCGCCCTCCCCGTCGCGCCGCCTTCCACAGTCGTTCGCGGCCGCCCTCCCGTCGCGCCTGCAACCATCTCCACCGCCCCTCGTTCGCGGCCGCCCTCACTCCTCCCCAAAGTCGCGGCCGCCGCCCTCCCTTCTCCCCACAGACGTGGCCGCCGCCCTCCCTTCTCCCCACAGACGCGGCCGACGCCCTCCCTCCTCCCCACAGTCGCGGCCGCCACCCTTCCTTCTCCCTACAGATGCGGCCGACACCCTCCCTCCTCCCCACAGTCGCGGCCGCCGCCCCCCCTTCTTCCCATAGACGCGGCCGCCGCCACCCCCTCCTCCCCTTCACCGCGGCCGTAGTGCTCCTCCCCTCGCCGCCGCCGCCGCTAACAGGTAAGTTTAGATCTGAAAAATTAGGGTTTATAGAAAAAAAAATTAGGGTTTTTTTTTTTAAGTTTGAGAATTATTTTCGAACATAGTCCGTTTGTTTTGGAAAAAAATTCGAACAACTCGAGTTTGTTTTGGAAAAAATTTCGAACAAGATGTTCGATTTTTTTTTTCGGACAAATTTAAGTTATTCATAAATTTTTTCTGAACATGTTGAGTTTGTTTTGAATTTTTTTTCGAACATGTTTGTTTTGGAATTTTTTTCCTAACAGTTGGTGTTTTAGATTAATTTTTGTTGCAATTTTGGAGTTTTTTTTGTTGAATGGTGGTGGTGGTGGTGGTGGAGGAGAGGTGGCAGTGGTGGTGGTGAAATAGAATGGGTGGGTGTACTCATCTTCGTTTTTTTCATAAATTTTACCCTAGGGGTATATGTGACATTTCACATGTTCTGAAAGTTTAAAAAAATGTTTGGTGGGTGTACTCATATCCGCGCCCTTAATTAAAATGGCCCAAATACTAAATAGCATTAAAAAAAAGGGTTGGGGTATATACCCCTCCAGCTTTGTTTAATACACTCCCTCCTTATTTTTATTAATTTAATATATATATGAAATACCAATTTTACCCTTTTACTAAATCATGTTAGATACATGCACTCCCCTACAATTTAAACACAACCCTAACCCTAAAATTAGACAGCCGCCACCGCCGCCACCTATAAAATTTAGAAAAAAATATCTTACTATTTTTAAAAAACACTCCGGTCGACACTGGGTTGTCGACCAAAAATACTCTGGTCGACACTGGTTTGTCGACCAAAAATACTTCGGTCGACGCCTGTTTGTCGACCAAATTTTGAAAGAAAATTTTAAAAAAAATTTGAAATTTTCGACCATTATTGATTGGCCAAAAACACTCTCGTCAACAATAGGTTGTCGACGAGAGTGTTTTTGTGCGACCAATAATGGTCGAAATAAAAAAAAATAATCAAACATGTTTTCTCTCAAGACGGGGGCAAGATGAAGCAGCGGCGAGCGCTAAGGGCGGGCCACGACGGCCGAGGGCGAGTCAGAGCGGCGACGGCCGAGGGAGAGCCAGAGCGGCGACGAGCGCTGGGGTGGGCCGCGACGGCCGAGGGCGAGTCAGAGCGGCGGCGAGCGCTGGGGTGGGCCGCGACGGTCGAGGGCGAGCTGGAGGGCGGCGTCGATCGCTGGAGGAAGAGAAGAATTAAAAAAAAAAAAAAAAGATGGGCGGCGGCGGAGGCGAGGAGGAGAGGAGGGCGGCGACGCAACAGGCGGCGGTGGATGGGCGATGGCAGTGGATGGGAAGGAGGAAGAAGGAAGAGAAGTGTGGGAGGAAAATAGAAGAATGGGGAAGAAGATGAGAAAAGTTAGGGTTAGGTCATAAGGGTGTGTGTATGTATCTATAATATTTACTAAAGGGTAAAATTGGTATTTCATAAATATATTGAATTAATAAAAATTAAGGGGCGTGTATTAAACAAAGCTGGAGGGGTATATACCCCAACCCTAAAAAAAAAAAAAATCATAACAGTCCGCCCGTTTAACCGACGAGTTGGCTCTTTAGCTCGCAGACTAATCGATTCTGATAAAAAAAAAAGTCTGATTTAAACGGATCTATAATCTATGAACCATAATCCTATATTTTTTGAATTAATTAGTCCAACCCATTTAATTCGGTTCAGATAAACATCTATAGTGATGGTGAGCGTGGTGTGGCAACAATCGTGGCAAAAATAGAAAGCGACAAGGACTGTTGCAAAGGCGAGCGACTATGTGGCCTGGGATGAAGTCTTGTTATGGAAATTGTTGAAGAAGATCGAATAAATGATTTGTGATTACACACATTTTAATTAATATGTAAAAAAAAGGTGCAATGAGTGATTTTTGAGATATAGTTTTATAAATTTTTATAAGTAAAGTAAATATGTGTATATTTTGAGGGTGAGGATTATATTGAGATATTTCTTTTTATAAATTATGCAAATTGATATGAAACATTCATATGTGAAAAATGTACAAATTTATGTGGATGGAGGGAGTACATATTTAACTCTTTACATAATTTAAATTTTCAATTAAATAACCTCCTACAGTTTTCATAATTTATCAACTATTTTTAAATTATTCAAAAAGTTAATCGAGACAAACAACACAGTGGCAAATCCAGGATTTGAAATTGGGGGTACGAAAATTCTCGAAGATCGAATTATTTTTTTCGTTGTCTTGAATTTCTTTGATATACGTTTATCTTTCGTCATTTTCTAATTAAATTAAATAGTAAATTAACAATTATAAAAAGAAAAAATCTACAAAAAAAAAGAGTTAATAATCAAATTTCAATGTTTCAAACGACTATCTATCTATTTCAATTAGATTAATTTAATATAATGTAGTGAATTAACAATTATAATATAAACTCTAATTCCTAACTTATAAGTTATAAATTAAAAATTATAGCCAAATAAATCATAAATATAAATAAATATAGTAATTAAATAAAATATAAATTAAATAATTAAGTGGAGTACGTTTTTTAGTCGCCGCAAAGAACGTAAAATGATAGAAAGAAATAAGCGTAATTGAGATTAATTAAGGAGAATAGAACTATTGAATTCAATTTGAAAGTTGGATGTGAACTTTATTTGTGCCTTTCTTTTTACTGATTTTTATTGGGCCTTTAATTTGAGTTGGTGAGTTGTGTAATTTAGGCACATGTTTGCGAAAAAATATTTGACCATTTTTTTTTTATACCTAATTTTTTTTTTTTTTAAAAACATGTGATTTTGGGATATTGTAACCCCATGTCCCCAGCTGCCTCCCTTCTGAAGTAAGGTGTAATCGTATGCTCTGATTATGAGTCTAATTCACCTTGTTTTAACACCTTTTGTTACAACGATTGAACGAACATTTTTAACAATGCAACATATCAAAAGTGTTATTCCAAATAAAATGGAGAGTTGCTAATTTATCAGATTATATAGTTGTCAATATTGAAAGAGGATTCTTTGAAGACATTGATTCTGATTTTATTATTATTAATTCAATCAGGTAAAAAATTGTATGCAACTTATGTAAAAAAGAATATACTTATATTTTTTATATTTCATTCATTACAGTTCATCTTAAAAAAAAAAAAAAAAAAACAGGCTCCGCAGTTGTTGGAATGGGTAGGCAATATTGATATGAAATATACTACCTGCAACTTCACAAGAATGATATGATATCATAAATGGTGAGAGAGGATTTGCTTCGTACAAATTAATTTTCCTGTGAAATGATATTGATAATAGGAATTGCATGAGAAATGAATTACGTCTCATACAAATGGCATGATTTGACTGACTGGGTGAAAAGAAATGCTCCTCTCCGATCCTCATCTCTATAAATTAAACCCCATAACAAATTAAAGAATTAAACCAAGAAAGAAAAATGTCTGATCATCACATCGAGTATGATTTGGACGACCCAGATCCAGAATCAGATGAAGACGGTAATGAAGACGATCTTTATACTTATAATGATCATGATGATACCGAATTCTTTGACTCTGGTGATCATAAAGTAGAGTCACACGAGGACTGGAATGAGGAAGAGGAGGAGGAGGAAGAAGAGGAAGAAGATGATGAAGAAGGGAATCCTCCCGACGACCCCAAGGACAAGGTCCCGACTAATGCCAACCCTGCTGATGACAACGACGACAATGATAAGGACAATTAATGACGATGGAGTTTTAAAAAGTATTACGGCATGTTTTAAAAGAAGTATTATTGCATGTTTTTTTTTTCTAATTAGTTTTAAGCAAGGTACGTAGTTCTGCGAATCTAAATCTAGTTATTTATCCTTTTTATTATTGTTTTTTTTGGTGTGTTTTCGCATTTTTACTTATACTATACTAGTAGTAATAACTATTCTCTTCCCGTCTCTTTTTCATATAAATATTATTTGTCAGAGTTGAATGCACACGTTTAAAATAAATTCAATCCACTAAATATTTGAATTTTTGACAAAATTGTATTCTGCAGGTGCAATTGAATTTATTTATTTAGTTGCTGCGGAAATTATAAATCCAGATGGTTTTAGGCTGCGGTTTTGGATTTGATGAAAATTAATTGGAAAAATTAGTTTCATAAAGTATTTGGAATTCTTTTATATATATATATATATATATATAAAAAAGTCGTCTCATTTTTATTTGATCTTTCTTATTTAGCATGCCATTTAATCTTTCTCATTTAAAATCATTTCAGTGAATGAAAACACAGATTGAATGATATGAATGTAATTGTTTGAACAAGATCTTTTGTTCAAACTCAAAATTTATTTGTAATGACTATAATTTATGCTATAAAAATGGTGAATTATGTATAAAGTAATTTCTTTCAATAAATCTTTTTTTCTTCTATTTTTTTTACACATTAATTCTCTTTTTAATTACTCTTCTTTTTCACACTAATTAATTACTTCAATTTAACTAACAATAATAAAATTGAAGGATATTAATTATCCAAATTTTACCCATAATAAAATTGAAGGATATAGTAAAGCATTTGAACATTTATTTTTCTTAAATTTTTTTCATAACTTTTTTTGATACTGCATCCATTCCAATTTAAATGTTGTTTTTAGCTTTTCACACATATTGAGAAATTTATTTAATTTTTATTATTATTTTATATGTTGTGACAAATATATTCTCATACAAATTATTAATGAATCATAGTTAATCATTTATATATCCTATCTATCACAAAATTTTAAAAAAAAAAGTAAAATTGAAAAAAAATCAATATTTTTGAAAAATAAAAAGTGGAACGATAGTAATATTAATATATTAATTGTTAGTTGGACATTAGGTACTTAATTCTTCGTTTCATATAATATTGTTTAATGATGTTAAGATTATAATTAGGGTTGCATACAAACGATCGAATTGATTCGAGTTCATCAACATATATATTTCTCGTTGAAATATATTTAATTTCTCATGAAACAATTGTTTGGTTTCAATTAATTAAAGTCGAGTGAGTCGCACCAAAACTACTTGTGTTGATAGTATGAAATATATGTATGTAGCTGCAACTTCGCACAAATGATATGATAAATGATGAGAGAGGTTTTGCTTCGTACAAATTATTCATGCAGAAATGTTAAAAGACATATAGGACATATTTGTTTTGGGACTCACCCGTCCGGAGGTGGGATATATGTAACGTTCCACCTCATGTTCTACTTCGGGATTTCACATTCGAATTTCTCCATCCAACTACATTCACTCCTAAAAATACCTATACATCTTACTATTACATCCCATCCAACTACTCTTAGGCTCCATTTGGTTGGGTGGATTTGGGCTTATGGATTTTAAATCCACAGTTCAAATCCATTCTACATGTTTGGATTATGAATGGATTTCAAATACTTAGATTTGTGTCCACACAATTTTAGTTAAAATTGAGAGAGATTTCAAATCCTCACTAAAATCATGTCATTTGAAATCCATCTATTTTTAACTCCTCTCATTAGAAATACCTCCTCAAATCAAATCCCTCCATTCAAACACAACCTTATACAATTTGATTTGATATAAAATTACATTCCATCCCTCCATTCAAACATTAGTCGGGAGCTAGTATTTTTGTTAGAAATTAATATACAAGAATTAATTCCCCACCTCCCTACATGTTCGGACTTTTAAATGAGATGAAATTCTTTCATGGTATTCCAAAAAGGTAAGAGGTGTTAATACGATGGGCCTCCTCCCCAAAAAGGGTAAAAGGTGTTAATACGGCCAGGGGGAGTGTTAGAAATTAATATACAAAAATTAATTCTCCACCTCTCTACAAGCTTTTTTAGATGAGACGGAATTATTTCAATTTTAATCATTTTTTTAACTAAAAAAACATTTAACAATTATCATCAAGTGATCACATTATCTAAATATTAGACACTACAAAGTTCTTTTACTATACAAATGTACGTAATTCATATTTTGTAACTTGTTAAAAGGTGTTCCTATTTTGATGTAATATAATTGTTTGAACTCTGAACACTCAAAATTTATTTGTAATGGTTATAATGTTATGCTATAAAAATGTCGAATTATATTACTATAATGTAATTTCTTTTAATTGCTCATTTTATTTTCTACTTTTTTACACACATTAATTCTCTTTTCTACTTTTCATTCTCACACTAATTAAATTAATTACTCAACTAACTAACCATAATAAAATTGAAGAGTAAAATTAAGTCTTATTTATTCAAATTTGACCCTATAAAAAGAGGGTTAATGCCATAGTAAAACATTTTAACATTTATTTTTCTTAAATGTTTTTCATAACTTTGTTTGAAACTGCATTCATTCCAATTTAAATGTTTTTTTTTTTAACTTTTCACACATATTGAAAAATTCATTTAATAATAATTATTATTTTATAAGTAGTGACAAATATATCCTCGTATAAATTATTAATGAATCATTATTAATTATTTAACCTACATATCACAAAAATTAAGAAAAGAGTAAAATTATAAGAAAAACAAATTATTAACGAATCATTATTAATTATTTATCCTACCTATCACAAAAATTAAGAAAATAGTAAAATTGAAAGAAGAAGAAAAATCAATATCTTTTGAAAAATAAAACTTGAAACATTTTTTTTCTCCATATATTGTTTAGATGGACATTAAACAAAACGGGTATCTAGCTACCTAGAAGATAGGTGTTAATTAAATTCGTGCTCATCTACATACGTTATTAGTTCGTAGCTTTTAATTTTAAATAAAAATTAAGAAAAAAGTATGGCCATTTATTGTTTGAAAGCAACATAGTTAAGGCTTACGTTGCAATTACCAGCCCTAATTAATTATAAAATCTTCTATAAATTAAACAACTCTCATCTTTCTCTTCACCATAATTCTCCCATTAATCCTCTCTTTCTCCCTCAAGCTAAACACAGTTTTTAAGGCTTATTTTTCTTAATATTACAAACTTCATCAGGTACTAAATTCTTCGTTTCATATAATGTTGTTTAATTTTAAAATTATAATTAGGGTTGCATGCAAACGATCGAATTGATTCTTGTTTGGTGGTTTCAATTAATTAATTAAAGTTGAGTTCAATTTCTGTTTTTTTTTTTCTCAAACTTAATTTCAACACTTTTTTTGTGGGTTAATTGCGTGAAACCCTCCCTGTTTTGAAAATGTCCCACGAAAACTCCTTGTGTTTTAAAAATTGAACAGAAACCTTGGCAAATTTTCTCTCTCTATTTTCAGAAATGAATTAACTATTTTACCAATTTTAGTATGTATTACTTTTCTTTTTAATATTGAAGTTTTTTTATTCTTGTTTGGTGGTTTCAATTAATTAATTAAAGTTGAGTTCAATTTCTGTTTTTTTTTTTTTCTCAAACTTAATTTCAACACTTTTTTTGCGGGTTAATTATGTGAAACCCTCCCTGTTTTGAAAATGTCGCACGAAAACTCCTTGTGTTTTGAAAATTGAACAAAGAAACCTTGACAAATTTTCTCTCTCTATTTTCAGAAATGAATTAACTATTTTACCAATTTTAGTACGTATTACTTTTCTTTTTAATATTGAAGTTTTGAGATAATGTGAAATAGGAAAAAAGATAAAACCATTAACTTATTTTTGAAGAAAAATGAATAATTTGTTTAATTTAATAAACCACATAAATTTTTTAATTAAACCATAAGGAAATTTCACAATATTTTTTGAATCACAAGTAATTAATTTTGTGCTATTAAAATTTCGTAGAATTAATTTTCATGATCTAATATTTACCTCTCGTCTTTTTATTTGCTAATTATTGTGCAACATCGTATGCCGTATTTTATTTAATATTCAATATAGCTGTAATGAAGTTGGATGTTTATCAATCTCAATTTCTTAATTACTTAAAAAAAATTATTTTAGCTCAAGGAATGAATCCGATGATGACAAAAACCGTTGTTGGTATGGTTACCCTTCTTCTCATTATAACGGTGGCAGCGGATGATGCTATTGATGGATCAAACATTTGTGACTCAAAATGTGTCGTTCGATGCTCAAAGGCAGGACGAGAAGATCGATGTCTCGAATATTGCGGGATTTGTTGCGAGAAGTGTAATTGTGTTCCGTCAGGGACTTACGGAAATAAAGATGAATGTCCTTGTTATAGGGACCTAAAAAATTCTAAGGGCGAACCTAAGTGTCCTTAAGTTTCAGCCATATAATTGCAAATGCTATGTTAAGTATAATAAATATTCTATTACTTAATTTTTAATTTTTTTTTTTTACTTTATTAACAAAATTGATGAATTATGGAATAATACTCTTTACTCATTTCTTACGTATCTATTTTATAATTAAAATATGAATTATATTTAAAACATATACTAAAAATTATGTGAACATACTTTTGATATATTTCAACATTACGTGCATATATATGTGTCTTTACGTGTAGTGAGGAGAGAATATATCGATTGCAAGCAAAAATACGAGAAGATGATTTAATTGATCTTTGCAAGAATATATATGAATAGATTTCAATATCTACTATTCTAATCAATTTAGTTACAATATGTATATTTTGAATTAATTATATATTTATATATAAAAGTCTCTTTTTTTTTTTTGATCATACCATTTAATCTTTCTCATTTAAAATCATTTCAGTGAATAAAAACACAAATTAATTAATTTTCTAATAATTGTTAAATGAAAGTTATTTAAACAGTAAATAATTAGACAACCTAGCTTATTGATAACATATATATTCTCTTATTTTACAAGGAAAAGAGTTCCTAATTCACATACAAATGAATATTAAATGAGCTAGTATTTTAATCATTTTTTAACTCAAAAAAACATTTAACAATTATCATCAAGTGATCACATTATCTAATGATTAGACACTACAAAATTCTTTTACTATACAAAAGTAATTCATATTTCGGTAACTTGTTTAAAGGTGTTCCTATTTTCCAAATGATATGAATGTGATTGTTTGAACACTCAAAATTTATTTGTAATGACAATAATGTTATGCTATAAAAATGGTGTAGGGTTACTGTTCACTCAATTACGCCATATACATGAGTTTGACTTTGATTGGTCAACACTTAAATTATTTTTTAAGTGATTTACATTTTTCATTAATATTTATAGTTATATTAACTTACACTTTTTGTTAATGTTATATTATACTTTTTAGTTATATGGTGTTGAATTTTTCAATTGTCGAAGTCAAGTGTTGTACTTTTTAATAATATTTTCAGTTATATTAACTTACACATTTTTTTTAATGTTATATTGCACCTTTAGTTATACCGTGCTGCACTTTTCAATTGTAGTGTATTACACTTTAAAATAATATTTTCATTTATAATGATTTACATTTTTTAGTAATATTGTATTGCACTTTTCAATTATAATAACTTACACTTTTCATTAAAAAATTGCATGTGATACTAAGTTGAACTTTTTAATAATATTGTGGTGCATTTTTCAGTTATAATAACTTACATTTTTCATTAATATTGTGTTGCACTTTTCAGTTATACTAACTTGTACTTTTTTTTATCACAATTCACATATTAACTATTGTATTGCACTTTTTAATTATAATAATTTACATTTTTCATTAAAAACTGTGTTGTACTTTTCAATATATTAACTTACACTTTAAAAAAAATTATTAAAAAAAAAAAGTCAAAAGTCAACAATTGACCGATCAAAGTCTAACATAAAAATTATGAATTATATTATAATGTAATTTCTTTCAATCGCTCATTTTCTTTTCTATTTTTTTTTACACCCACATTAATTTTTTTTCTACTTTTCATCCTCACACTAATTAAATTAATTAATCATAATAAAATTGAAGGGTAAAATTAAGTCTTAATTATCCAAATATGACCCTATATAAATAGAGGGTTAATGCCGTAGTAAAGCATTTAAACATTTATTTTTCTTAAATGTTTTTATTTTTCTTAAATGTTTTTCATAACTTTGTTGGGACCTTCTATATGTAGTCAGGGTATCGAAACGTGTCGTAATGACTACTGTAGTCAGTTAATATAAGCCATTAAAAATCTAATCTAAAGGTTTAGATTTGATGACCTGTTACCTTTTGTAAATTTTACGATATGTATTGTCGTAATGTGTCGTAATGTGTCATAAATTTGTATTTTCTATTAAATTAAATTAATTAAAATATATTATTGTAAATTTACATTTTTATCCTTATACAATAAAATAATTTTTTACAACAATTATCTACACCCTCTAATTTTATGAGTTCACCCCAAATCATTTTTTACCATAGTTATATGCACCCATTCATTTTATGAGTTCACCCCCAAATCATTTCTTTTTTACAACGGTTATCTACACCCTCTCCTTTTACGAGTTCACCCCCAAATTATATTTTTACCAAAGTTATCTGCACCCTCTCATTTTATGAGTTCACACCCAAATTATTTTTATACCACAATTATCTACACCCTCTCATTTTATGAGTTCACCCCAAAATATTTTTTTTAAAATAATTACATTTAAAAGACTATATTATTTTTTTTTATTAATTAACGCAAAATATAATAAAATCAACCCTAATTTATACATTTACAATCTACAACCGAGTCATTGCCGAGTTACCGTCGATTCACCACCAAATCACTCATATTTTTAGAAAAAAAATCGTAAAAACATAATTAAAAAAAACTATCGAGATTAGGCACAAATTTCAAATTTTTTTTCTTTTTAATTTTTCTTCCAATTTTCAATTTTTATTCCAAACTTTTATTTCTTCGTTTTTTTTTTGTTTCCTACTTTTTTTTCATTAGTATATTTTTTAGTTTTAATACAAAATAATATTATATGTATGATTTTATTATAATCCCTCCGTCCCAGTGAAACCTCCTCATGAGCTTCAGACACAGAGGTTAAAAAATATGATATAATAAGTGGATGTATGAGAGGTGATGTGATTGAGAGAGAGAAGAATATAATGAAATGTGAGAGATAATAGTTTGGCAAAAAAGGAATGAGTAACTTTCATTGGGACAAACGAATAAGAAAAATTAGGTAGCTTTCAATAGGAAGGAGAGAGTAGTCGGTAATACAACAAGTAATAACCAGTAATACCATAAACAGTAATCAGTAATATCATTAACAATAATTAGTAATACCACGAACATTAATCAGTAATACCATTAATAATAATCAGTAAAATTTTATACAATAACAAATAATTTCACACATCTAATTATATTCAATAATACAAAAAATAATTATCAGTAATACCATGGACAGTAAGTAGTAATACCATGAACATTGAATAGTAATATCTCATACAATAACAAATAATTCCACAAATCTAATTATATTCAATAATACAAAAAACAATTATCAGTAATACCATAAAAATAATAATAATCAGTAATAAATAATTTCACATAATCAGTAATACCACAATTAATAATCAATAATCATTGGGATTTCACATAAAAGGTCATTTCACTTAGTGTTTTTTTAAATAAAGACATGATTCAAAATAGTTTCAGAATAAGGACAAAATGACACATAAATGTACCATCATGCCCTTAATACATAAATTCGGAATTAATATGGAGAAATTATTAAAATGTTTGAAATTTAATGCTGACTCTATCAGCTCATTAATTCCGAGAATTACGCAATTAAGAAAAACCTTCCTAAAATTAAATGAGAAGAAAAACATGTTTGATACTAAAGTTCTATCAGCTCATTAAAGCCCCCCGAATTACGCAATTAATTAAAACTTCCTAAAATTAAACTCTATCAACAACTCCGGTCAAACTTTGTAAATTTTGTGCAGAATTTTGGGGTTTTTCAATTTGTGAAGAAAGGAAACCGTGAAGTACGGAAGAAGACGAAGTGAGAAGTGAGAAGTGAGAAGAACATTTTGCTCCCTAGACCATGGTTGGAAAATTAATATAAAATCTAAATCTGCATAATAAAATGAATAATGCAGAACAATGAAATCTAAAACTGCATAATAAAATGAATAATGCAGAACAATGAAATCTAAAACTGCATAATAAAATGAATAATGCAGAACAATGAAATCTAAAACTGCATAATAAAATGAATAATGCAGAAAAAATAGTACGGTGTCTTCATATTAGAATGTGATTATGCAGAAATACGTATACATATGCAAAATAAGATCTGCATTATCCCTTGACCAAACCAATAACAAATAATCATGAACTACATTTCAGCAACACGCACGTAAATCATCACAATTTCACGAAAATAGAGCAAAATTGAACCTAAATTAAAATCATCTCAAAAAATCCTAAATTCTTTGCAAATTATGTGTGTACGTGTGGAATTAATAATCATACCCTTGGCAAAACTCTTCATCTGACCATTGGAATTAAAAGTTTCTACTGTATCTCCGGCGGCTTCGCGTCCGTCATCCATAACGAAGAAATCGGTGAAGTTTGAATCCCCTAGGAATATAAAGAAACGATCGCGTGGAAAGTCTCTTGATCATGTGCAGTCGTAAGAACAGATCGAGGAAACAATTATGGAAGAGCAAAGGAGACGAGACCTTATAGCCATGACCGTCGTTGAAAGAGAGGAACAAGCCTCTAAGCAGCAGAAACTTTGAGAATCATCGGAAATCAGTTTTTGGACGTGAGGGGTCACCAAAAACTGAAACAGAAACTAAAAGAAGAAAAAGATCCCTCGATTTCAAGAGGAAATCGAGGATTGTTGCTTCACCAATCTGAAATCTATGGCCAATCGTTTGTAGATGCAGCGGGATTATGTTTGATTCATCATGGATTAACCAAAAAGCTTGAAGATTTGAGTTTTACGGCCAAGAAACCCGTTCTTTAATTATTAAATTAATAAATTAACCAAAAATCTATGGCGACAAATAAGGAAGATGAAGACTTGTTATTTAATTATTAAATTAATAAATTAATTTCCATATTTAAATATAAGGGTATAATGGGTTATTAACATGCGTTTTTGTCCTTTTTTAAAAAGATTATAAAAGTTGTCTTTATTTAAGAAGCTAGGTGCCTAAATGGCCTTTTTTATAAATTTTCTCTAATCATTAATATTAATTCAATAGTGTATTAATAGTAATACCGCAATCAATAACTAGTAATACCGGTATCAATAATACCATAAAAAAAGTGGAGAGAGTGCAGATCGGGGTGTACTAAAGAAAATAGAGGGTGCACATTACCAAGCCCAATTGAAGGAAACCCTAGCCCAATGGGAGGGCACCCTAGGTCAGTAGTCGTCGCTTGAAATTTCATCAGCAAGGTCACCGGCTCCGAGTGTCGTCCGGTCAGAGATCCATCAGCAACATACTCACAGTCCTCCGTCGGGCCGTCGTCAACCGGAGGAAGAGGTTGCGCAGGAGCAGGGTGAAGAAGACGGATGAAGCAATGTAGCTTCGATTTGGACAGAGATGAACGACGAGAGAGACGCAGCGTCGATCCGAGTGTTGCAGGCGAGCGCCGTTGATGTAGGAGAAGCTCCTGGATCGCGAACGCAAGGGAGATTGATCGAAGCAGTCGCGTCGGTGGTCGAAATGAGGAGAGGATTTCGGCCGCCATGGATCGTGGCCGAGATGGAAGATTATGTCGATTGTTATGGAAGTGAAGAATCGCGATTGCGATTCGAGGAGGGGTCTCGGGCTTCAGCGGCCGAGACCGAAGCGCCGCCGTCGCCGTCGCCGTCGAGGGGGTGGTCGGGCATGGTGGTGGCTGGGTCACCCGCCGACATGCATGGATTTTCGGCAGGTCCTTTACTCATCAAATTAAAATTTAAATTTAGGTGCACCGCCGATCGACTTTAATAAAATTATACCTATAATATTATTTTGTACTCCCTCCGTTTTTAATTAAGTGTCACTTTTACTTTTTTAATATTTTTAAAATAAG
Organism: Galeopsis tetrahit; assembly: GCA_963675135.1. NCBI lineage: Eukaryota > Viridiplantae > Streptophyta > Magnoliopsida > Lamiales > Lamiaceae > Galeopsis > Galeopsis tetrahit. The sequence goes on from OY776133.1 coordinate 13,321,755, forward strand.
TGTCATTCTACACTTTTTACTTTAATTTTAACAATTTTACCCTTATACATTATACTCCCTCCATTTTCTTTATCTTAATTTAAGTTTTTTCCCTTTTGAATATAGTACTATAGCATAAATCATGGATAAATTTTAATTATTTTACACATGAATATCACCTACAATATTGCCCACATTCATTACTAAACATAAGTTTAATATTAAAATTAGTTATCATTAATGAAGGTTAAAATGGTCCATGATTATATATTTTAATTTGTTGAAAATTGTTAAAATGGCACTTAATTAAAAGTGGAGGGAGTATTAAAATTTAAAAAATACACATGCAAAAAATGGAAAAGAAAGATAGGAAAATTTAAAAAGGAAAAGAAAATAAAACAAGAAAATATAAAATTTGAAAAAAAAATTGAAAATGGGAAGAAAAAAGAAAAAGAGGAGGGGGGAAGAAAAATTAAAAAGAAAAAAATTGAGATTTGTGGCTAATTTCGATAGTTTTTTATTAATTATATTTTTACGCTTTTTTTTTTAAATATGGTGATTGGGTGGTGAATTGATTTTTTAGAGTTTATTTTATTATATTTTGTGTAAAATAATAAAAGGATAATATAGTCTTTTAAAAGTGATTATTTTTTAAAAAATATTTTGGGGTGCACTCATAAAATGTGCGAGTGCAGATAACCGTGGTAAAACAATAATTTGGGGGTGAACTCATAAAATGAGCGAGTGCAGATAATTGTGGTAAAAAATAATTTGGGGGTGAACTCATAGAATGAGCGGGTGTAGATAACTGTTGTGAAAAAGAAATGATTTGGGGGTGAACTCATTAAATGAGCGAGTGCAGATAATTGTTGTAAAAATATGATTAGAGGGTGAATTCATTAAATTAGAGGGTGCAGATAATTGTAGTAAAAATATGATTAAGGGGTGCACTCATTAAATTAGTGGGTTCAGGTAAAATATAAATAAAATTTAAAAAGAAGGGTAATATAGTAAATAATAAAATATAATTTAAATAATGCTAAAAATAACTGAAACCTGTATGACAGATAGCAGGTCGTTTTTACGGTTACGACGCCACATGGCGCGATTCGACAAAGTGATTGCGTAGTCACTTTGTAAAATGTGACTACTGTAAGAATTGTCCAACTTTGTTTGAAACTGCATTCATTCCAATTTAAATGTTACTTAGAGGTGTGTATTCAATTGAGATTCTGTTGGATTTTTTTGGACTTTTAAAATTTGGAGGTATTCAATCCGGATTTTTAAAAGTCTTTCAAAATTTTGAGGTATTCAATACGGATTTTAAAAAGTCTTTAGAAATCTTTAGGTATTCAACAATCTATGGATTTTAATACTCTATGGATTTCGTTGGATTCTCTTTCAAAAATATAAATAAATTTCACTAATCAAAATCTCTTCTAAAATGTAGAGATTTCAACGGATTCTCTTAGAAGACTAGAAAAAAAAAATGTGTTAACTATGTTCTTTTGATAAGCATCACAGATTCTTCACCACCATTATTATCGTGAAAAAAATTACATCACTGTATTTTAAAATTATGTTCTTTCTTTAAAAATTATAGTATATCGGACACCGTCAATAATATCTAATCGACGTCAATTCCCCAATTACGTGGTGTTCGATATCATCTAAAAGATTTTGGTGGTATTTTCAAATTGCAATTCACAAGTTCGTGGATTACATAACTTTCTTCGGAAAGAAGGTCGCTCTGATGAATTTCCAGTCGAATATAAAGAAGAAGAAGATCAAGATTCACCACATCTCGACATGAAAGAGGAAAATTAGAGAAAAATTTGGAATTGCTAACTATGTGAAAATGAGGCCGAGGTATAACTGTGTGATGAAAATGAAGATTGAGAATAATAATGATAAATCATAATTTTTTTTTAACTAGGTTTTAGGGGCGTAGTTTATGGAAATCCATGTAAATCAATAAAGAAAATATGTATTTCAGAATCTTGTCAAATCTATAAAAATTCATATAAATCAATAAAAAAGTCAATTAAACTCTGCATAGAGTCTATGAATTTTCTAAATCCACTGACTTTTTAAAGTCCAAAAAAATCCAAAGGAATCTTAATTAATTGAATACACCCTCCAGTTTTTAGCTTTTCACACGTGTTGGGAAATTTATTTAATTCTTATTATTATTTTATATGCAGTGACTCATACAAATTATTAATGAATTATTATTAATTATTTAACCTACCTATCACAAAAATTAAAAAAAAAGTAAAATTATAAGAAAAACAAATTATTAATTATTTATCCTACCTATCACAAGAAAAATAAGAAAAGAGCAAAATCGAAAGAAAATAAAAATCAATATCTTTTGAAAAATAAAAATTGAAACATTAAACAAAACGGGTATCTAGCTACATAGAAGATAGGTGTTAATTAAATTCGTGCTCATCTACATACGTTATTAGTTCGTAGCTTTTAATTTTAAATAAAAATTAAGAAAAAAAGTATGGCCATTTATTGTTTGAAAGCAACATAGTTAAGGCTTACGTTGCAATTACCAACCCTAATTAATTATAAAATCTTCTATAAATTAAACAACTCTCATCTTTCCTCTTCACCATTCTTCTCCCATTAATCATCTCTTTCTCCATCTCTCAAGCTAAACACAGTTTTTAAAGCTTATTTTTCTTAATATTACAAACTTCATCAGGTATAATGTTGTTTAATTTTAAGATTATAATTAGGGTTGCATCCAAACGATAGAATTGATTCTTGTTTGGCGGTTTCAATTAATTAAAGTTGAGTCCAATGTGACTGAGTTCAATTTCTTTTTTTTTTTTTTTTTTTCTCAAACTTAATTTCAACACTTTTTTTGCTGGTTAATTGCTTGAAACCCTCCCTGTTTTGAAAATGCCGCACGAAAACTCCTTGTATTTTGAAAATTGAAAAAAAAAACCTTGGCAAATATTTCTCTCTCTCTTCAGAAACGAGTTAACTATTTTACCTATTTTCTCTATTTTAGTAGTATTACTTTTCTTTTTAATATTGAAGTTTTAAGATAATGTGAAATAGAAAAAAAAAAAACCATTAACTTATTTTTGAAGAAAAATGAATAAATTGTTTAATTTTAATAAACCACATAAAAATTTCGTACAATTTTTAATTAAACCATAAGGAGATTTCACAATATTTTTTGAAGCTAGCACAAGTAATTTCGTGCCATTAAAATTTCGTAGAATTAATTTTGAAAATTATATGCATCCCACTTGATCTAATATACCTCGATCTCGTCTTTTTATTTGCTAATTATTGTATAATATTCAATATAATTGTAATAAAGTTGGATGTTTATCAATCTAATTTCTTAATTACTTAAAAAAAAATATTTTAGCTCAAGGAATGAAGTCGATGATGACAAAAACCGTTGTTGGTATGGTTACTCTTCTTCTCATTATAACGGTGGCAGCGAATGATGCTATTCATGGACCAAACATTTGCAACTCAAAATGTGCCTTCCGATGCTCAAAGGCAACACGACAGGACCGATGTCTCAAATATTGCAAAATTTGTTGCGAGAAGTGTAATTGTGTTCCGTCAGGAACTTACGGAAATAAAGACGAATGTCCTTGTTATAGGGACCTAAAAAATTCTAAGGGCGAACCTAAGTGCCCTTAAGTTTCAGCCATATAATTCTACCAAAAATAAAAATGGATTTGATGGAGAATTGCAAATGCTAGGTTAAGTATAATAAATATTCCATTACTTAACTTTTAAGTGTTTTTTTCTAAAGTTAGATAAGTTATGAACAATACTCTTTACTCGTTACTCTACATAGGGGCGAAACTATGAAGGGCTTGGGGTGGTTTTGGCCCCCTCAACTTTTCCATTGTATTATATATGCATGTAGATTTTATTAGTATTATACAACACATGAAATTCTAATAATTTTATTAGTATTATACAACACATGAAGTTCTAATCAAATAAAGTAATTGGCCCAAGTAACAAAAAATTCAAATTAAAATGAAGTGGGCCCGTTCAATAAAAGCAACATGTAATTTGATTAATTTGTGTGTAGTCATATTCTAGATAATTCAACGCAGAGGTCCAGAGGGACTTTCTACAATGTTACGGAATGCTAGTAATCAAGGGTTGCTACATGGACACAAGGTATGTAGAGGAGCACCGGTTATTTCCCATTTATTATTTGCGGACGATAGCTTACTCTTTTGTCGAGCAACGTGCGAAGAGCCTCAAAATCTGAAAAGGGTGCTCAACGAATATGAGAGTGTCTCTGGCTGGCCAGACAATTAATTATGGGAAATCCGGAATATTATTTTAGCAAAAATGTACCCATGGCTCAGCGGGCAGATGTGAGTCGAGTGTTGGGAGTCGTGCAACCACTGAACAACGGAAAATATCTAGGACTTCTGTCACTAGTTGGGCGTCGGAAGCGGGATAATATTAATTACTTGAAGGAGCGGATGTGGGGCAAGATTAATAGTTGGAGGAAACTTAAACTATCTAAGGCGGGCAAGGAGATATTAATTAAATCGGCTGCACAAGCGATACCCTCGTATTGCATGGGTGTTTTCTTACTGCCAACGACACTGCTTGATGAGCTTTAGAGGCTGATGAACTCATTTTGGTGGGGGTCGAGTAGTCGCTCAACCGGAGTTAGATGGTCTACATAGGACCACCTATGCGAAAAAAAATTTAATGAGGGTATGGGTTTCCGGAGCCTGCACTTATTTAATGTGGCGATGTTAGGGAAAATGGGTTGGAGCCTAATTCATGAGCCGAATCAATTGGTATGCCAGATTAGTTGGGCAAGGTATTTCCCCAATGATGACTTTCTATCACCCCCTTTGGGTCATAACCCAAGCTATACTTGAGAGAATTTACTGACTACCTCAACGAAAAGAGGAGGAAGAATGAAGCCATGGAATTGGAAAAGGCCAAAAAACAGGCCAAGGAAAATGTTAGAAAGGCGAAAGCCCGTGCCAACGACGATAACGAGGACGAGCAGAGGTCGTACTCGGTTATTGGTATAAACAAACATCCCCGTGATAAGGGAAATGCTAAAGTTTACCAGCGCTCCCACCACAGTCATACCGGGGACTCGAAAGATGGTCGGAATTCTGTTTTCGATCGCGTGGGCGATAAGGACCCGAAAGCTCCTCGCCCAATACCATTCAAATTTGGTGGCCGACTATAGAACGACGACCACAGGGACCGTGGTGGAAAGAGAGATCAAGGAGAAAGAATCTCCGCCCTCGACCGAGTAGGGCCAAACTCGCGAGGACCGGCGAAGAGTTATCGCAGCCATCAGCTAGAGCGATCACCCCACCATTCACCCGGGCGATCACACCGTGACCGATATGATCGTTCGGTCGCATCCCACGGAAGTCGACGAGACGAGCTCGTCTTCGACCATAAACCGCCGAGGAAGGTCAGATCGCCCAGTTCATCGAGACCCAGAAACAGATGAAGCTGGAAATGGAAAATTTGCGAGCAGAGGTGGCCGCATCCAAAAGAGGAAATATTCCACCAGTCACTCTTCCTGCTTCACCCTTAAGTGTTATGATCCTCACCGCCCCCATACAAAGAAAGATCCAAATGCCTTCAATGGCAGCATACGATGGCATGTCCGACCCCCGGGTGCACTTGTCAAAATACTCGAACTACATGGCCTCCATCGAGGCAACAAACGCCACTCAATGTCGAAACTTTCCCCTGACCTTGGGGGACCGGGCCCATCATTGGTATACAACTTTGGGAGCCGGGTCCATCACCTCCTTCATCGAACTGGGGCAGCAGTTCCTAACATACTACGGATCAATTGCTGCTCGCCCAACATCCAAGCAACGTTTGACAAACGTTCGCCAGACCCTGACCGAATCAGGAAAAGACTTCATTGAACGATTCGATAGGTTGGTTATCGATGGGGAGGCAGTGAATGACGAAACGAAGCTGATCTCAGCTGTTTCCGGCCTAAGGATAGGTTCTAAACTTTGGGAATCTATGCATACTCTCTTTCCGGAATCTTACGTAGATTTCTGCAACCGGGCTGGAAACATCATTCGGATGGAAGAAATCATGGATGCCGCTAAGGCTAACGAGCAGCCTGAAGCGGCTAAAAAAGTGTGGCCAAAGAAAAATTTTACAACTTGGGAGTCGTCCCAGCCAAAAAAGGCAGTGAACCAAGGAAATAATGCGAGGCCGGCAAACTTCAAGCCATTTGAGGAGGCGTCGGAGATAACACAGTTTAGATAAACCCTCAACATAGATGCCAGGTCCATTTTCAATGCTCTCCGGGGAAAGAATATGCTTCCTTCGGCGAGGCCGATGCATGCGTACGAGAATAACTTGAACCCAGAGAAGTTCTGCGACTACCATAACTCCATCGGCCACCGCACGAATGGGTGTCGAGACTTAATGAAAAATTTGTACAAACTGTACATGGAGGGCAAGCTCGCCCAGTTCATCAAAGCCAGGGATGGAAATGCCGACCAGAGAGGCAAGAAACGTCGCGATGACGATGAGGACGACCAGGTTCTGCGTCAACAGATCAACCGACAGAAATTGACGCCCCCAATGTCGAATGCTCCACTGGGCGAGGTTAATTTCGTGGGCGGAAGTTTCAATGTGATAGAAGGCCCCCTTGGGGGGACCCAATCTGGAACAACTCTGTCTGTTCGCCGACAGCAGAGCGAAATGCGAGCACTGAACAATGTGCACCAAGTGTGTGTCGCTGCGGCTGCTGAAAAGCCCTTCTCACACTAAGTCCTTTTCACGAACGATGATTTGAATGGAGTGGTGCAGCCAAACAACGATGATTTGGTTGTCACCGAAAAAATTATGGGAACGATCGTCCACCGCATGATGGTCCACACTGGGGCATACACCAACGTCCTATTCAAACACACCTTAGATGCTCTCGGCGGATACGAAGCATATATCGAACCATGCAACGACATCATTGTGGGATTCGGAGATACCCGCTCCATTCCCATCGGAAGGATCAGGCTATCAGTAGAACTAGCATCAACGAAGGTGCCAGAAATGCATCACACTCGGCATCTCGACTTCATGGTCGTCGACATGCCATCATCCTACATCGCTTTCCTCGACCGACCTTTCTTTGATGAATTTAAGGCGGCCGCCTCTACTTATTATTATTGTATTAAGTTTCCAACCCCAAAGGAAGTTATAACCCTGAAGGGCGACCAGACGCGGGCGAGGGAGTGTCTCGTCCGTTTTGCTAAGCGTCATTCTAAGAATTCTCCTATGGAGGGACAATATATCGAGTGTCAAAAATAAAAGGCACAAATGAACTACTTGGAGGGTTTTCCCAACAAGTATCAAAGTATAGAGCTTGGACGACCACCAAGCAGAGGTGGACGAGCACACCCCATGGATATAGACGAGCACATCCAAACCGAGCAGAACGATCAACTCCCTGAGGCGATCGACGACCAGGTTCCAGATCTGGACATTCCGGATTTGGAACCTAGGCTATGCTTTGAGCCAGAAATCGGAATCGAGGACCCTCGTTGGAAGGAACCCAAAGAACGGGCAACTCCAGCGGAGGACCTTGAAACCATCCATCTAGATGAAGCTCATCCAGAACTTGAAGTTTTCATAGGTTCAAATTTGCCAGAACAGCTACGATCAGAAATGATCATCTTTTTTAAAGAAAGCATTCGCCTGGTCGCACGAAGATATGGTGGGCATCAACATGAATCATGCCTGCCATAGATTGTATATTGATCCTGCAAGGAGACCTATCAAGCAAAAACGAAGAAAGTTTGGGCCTGATAAATATGCGGCTATGGCGGTTGAAGTAACAAAATTAATCGATAATAAATTAATCAAGAAAACAGGAACTGATCCAGAGTGGGTGCCAAACCCAGTGCTCGTCAGAAAAATGAACGGGTCGTGGCGAATGTGTATAGACTTCACAGATCTAAACGATGCTTGTCCCAAAGATAATTTTCTGATGCCCCACATCGATTATCTGGTAGACAATACAGCGAGGCAAGAAATGCTAACTTTTATGGATGCTTTCGCGGGATATTATCAGACCGCGATGCATCCCGACGACCAGAGACATACAACGTTCATGACAGCGACAGACATGTACAGCTGGAAGAGAATGCCCTTCGGTTTGAAAAACGCAGGGGCAACGTACCAAAGACTTGTAAACAAAATGTTTGATCAACACATTGGCGAGATGGTGGAAGTCTATGTCGACGACATTGTTGTCAAAAGCTTGCGAAAAGAAGATCACCTACATCACCTCGCCATGGCGTTCGATATCTTGAAAGAATACTATATGAAGTTAAATCCCAAGAAGTGCAGTTTTGGAGTCAGTTCCGGAAAATTTCTGGGGCACATGGTTAGCCAGAGGGGCAATCGAGACGAATCCTACAAAAATTCAAGCAATCATCGACATGCAAAGCCCGAGAAATGTAAAAGAAGTATAGAGATTGACAGGATGCCTAGCATCGCTGAACAGATTCTTTGCACGAACGAACGAGCGATTGTTGCAAACCTTTTCTCGACGCGTTGAAAAAGGGAATGTTCGAATGGACCGATGATTGCGAGAAAGCTTTCGGGAAGTTGAAAGAATATTTATCGGATCCGAAGGTCCTATCTAAGCCAATCCCGGGCGAAATTTTGTACCTGTACTTGGCGGCCACTGACTGCGCAATCAGCCCGGTGCTCGTCCGAGCAGAGGGGAGCACACATTTGCCAATCTACTATGTGAGTCAGTCATTGAGGGATGCTGAGTTGAGATACACCCCAATGGAAATGTTGGCTTACGCTTTGGTCATGAGCGTGAGAAAGCTAAGGCAATACCTTTTCGACCACGAGGTGGTGGTTCTTACGACATTTCCTCTGCGACAAGCACTACATCGACCGGATACCACTGGAAGACTGTTGAAATGGTCAGTGAAAATCGGACAATTTGGGCTCACCTACGCACCAAGAACGGCGATCAAGTGGCAAGTTTTGGCAGAATTCATAGTGGAGCTCACTTTCCCAGAGAAAATTGACAACGAAATCGAACTTCCTTGGACCCTGTTCGCCGATGGCTCGTCGACGAGCACCAAAGCGGGGGCAGGAATTGTCCTCACCAGCCCGTCCGGACAAACTTTTGCTTCGGCGATCGAGTTCGAGTACCGGGCGACCAACAACGAAGCAGAGTACGAGGCTCTAATCGCTGGAATCAAAGATGGCAATGGCTGTGAGCGCTAGAAAACTGAATTTTTTTTCAGACTCTCAGCTAGTGGTATGTCAAATAACGGGCGAGTACGAGGCTCGCGACAACCAGATGTTGAAGTATCAAGACTTAGTGAAAGGATTACTCGAGAAATTTGATCAAATCCACATCGAGCAAATCCCTAAGGAGGAGAATACGCAAGCAGATGCTTTAGCTCAACTGGCCACTTCAGAAGGGGAGGCAATATTTTCAGAAGCGACGATCACAAAACTATCTTCCCCATCAGTGAGTAGAAATCAAATTATGCAGACTGAAGCGACCACAAACGAAGAATGGATGGCGCCGATCATCAGGTACATCAAGACCGGCGAGCTCCCGGCGGACGAGAGAAATGTGGTCTACAAGCAAAGGTCAGAACATTATTACAATACCAAAGTACGAGCTCGACAATTCACCATTGGCCAACTCGTACTTCGCCGGGCGACGGAGCAGTCAATAGGCATACTTGACCCGACTTGGGAGGGCCCGTACCGCATAACGTGCACGTACTCAAATGGATCGTACGAGTTGGAAGATCTCAACGGCAAGCCGAGCCAGTACCCATGGAACGCGGTCAAATTGAAGAAATATTACCAGTAAGTTTCATTTTCGTACATTTGTATCGTTTGTATCTAGAATCGTTTCAATACATGTCAAGATTTAAGTTTCATCAAGTGTTAGTATAATTTTAGATTTTTAGATCAAGGCTCTGTGAAGCCAACTAGAAACGAGCACAAACCGACGAATGGTTGAAACTCAAAAAATATACGGACATAAACCAAAGAAAGGTAGAGGTCCGAAAACGAGCACAAACCGACGAATGGTTGAAACTCGAAAAACATACAAACGTAAACCAACAAAAGGTAGAGGTCCGGAAATGACCACAAACCAATGAAAGGTTGAACTCGAAACACATATGGACGTAAACCGAAAGGTAGAGGTCCGGAAAGACAAGTATTCATTGAAGGATAAACTTTCAAAAATAATCAAACACAAAATTGAAAGAAAGTGACGAAGACGATCACTACTAAAACGAACACACATCTTAAACAAAAAGTTTCATATAGATAAAGGCCTTATAGGCCGAACAGTTACAAAAAAGGTCTTGCAGGCCGAGCACAAAAAAAAAATTGATAAACCAAGTCAAAAAAGGCCCATTAATGGCCGACATCTACTAAGAGGCGCCCTGCCCGTCCTCGGCGATGGTGACATCGGCAGTTTCGGCCACTGTGTCGGCGACCTCACCAGCATCTTCGCGAACAGGGGGGGCGACCTCAGTGGGAGCCCCAACAACTTCATCAGGAGGAGGATAGTTAAAGATGTTGGTCCCTGAGACGAGTGTAAGATCAGCTGACTTGATGTCTGCTGATTGTGTGGAAAATAAACTAACTTTTCAAAGTAACTAGTCTGCTGATTTCACTAGGGGCCTAGGACTAGTTAGTCGACTGATTAATTACTTATCAGAGTTAAGTGCGGAATTGTAGTGTGCGCATAAATATTATACTCGTCTATTTAATAAATACAGTGTGTAAAACATTTTATGCACAAATATGTATGTAAAGACTTGAAATGTAAAGTGCAGAAATGTAAATAACACATTAATTTATAGTGGTTCGGATATACGTTCCTACGTCCACTCTCACGTCCACACGTGATGTTTAATCCCTTTAATTTACCACAAATTACAAGGGCCTTGTCCTTTATAGTCCCAAGGGTAGGACTTTGAGATCTGAGCCAGTTCCCTAACTGCTACGGTCTCCACAAGTGATTGTAAGCACTTGCACTTCCCCCACAAGTGATTGTAAGCACTTGCACTTGCACTCCACAAGTGATTATAGAGCACTTGGACTCTTTACAGTGACGAACACTCAACTTGACTTCTAAGGTTTTATGGTAGAAGGTGGGTTTTGTGTATATGAACTAGGTGAGAATTTCCCTTACAATCTGTTTTAGCCTCATGCTAGGATTGGGAAATTCTCTCTAAGCTATGGATATATATGAGTGGTTAAACTGGCTTAGATGGTATGAGTTCACTCACTGGGGATGAGGTGATGCGTGTTGAATCTTCATGAATGATCTTCTTGAGCTCTTCTTATTTCTGGAGTTTATGACCTTTGCTCGACCTTTGCATCTCACACCTCTTCTCGTTCCCAATGATGTATGGACTCATTTATATAGTGTTGATGTTTGAATGTTACCGTTGGATGATAGCAATTCAAATCTCCACTAATTCGGGAATTGTCAATCTCTTGATTTGATATGATTGAATATTACCATTGTCATGTAATTTCAATCATATCTTTGACTTTCCTTTCTTGTGCGTATCTTGTCAATCCTTGACTTCAACTCTGATTGGCCTTCCTTTAATTGAGTAAGAAGACTTCTACTCTGCTGGTAAGAAGACTTCACTCTGCTGGTAAGAAGACTTCTACTCTGCTGTCTTTACTCAGTTGTCTTTACACAGCTGCTGTTTCTTCTCAGCTGCTGTCTTTACTCTGCTGTCTTTACTCAGCTGTTTTTACTCAGCTGTCTTTACACAGCTGCTGTTTCTTCTCAGCTGCTGTCTTTACTCTGCTGTCTTTACTCAGCTGTTTTTACTCAACTGTCTTTACACAGCTGCTGTTTCTTCTCAGCTGCTGTCTTTACTATTCTTATCCTATAAGATGATTTCAACTCATCTTATCAGGAGACTTCTGGTCTTGGTCTTCTCTTCTCTTCTAGAGCATTGACATGTCTTCTCTTCTAACCAGAGTCCTATCTATTACAAGATGTATAATAAAGTTGTCTATACAATACAACTTATCCTATTACATGTTTGATTTGGTTTATCAAAACTAAACTAAGGATATTCATATTCCAACAATTTCCCCCTTTTTGATATAACCAAATCATCTAACACTAACTGAAGCAATAAAGAACAGACAGTGCTAGAGTCCATATAATAGTGCAGAAGAGTAAAAACACAAGGCTTTTGTATGAGGACAATGAGAAGTTGTCATCAGATGAGATAACTAGATGTTATCTCCAAAAGCTAAAAAGATGAGTTTTATTAATATTGCACTTTACAAGCACGGACTCACCTAATCAACTATTACAAAGGTCTTCTTATCTACTCTTCAGCTGATATGTTGCAAATCAGACGACTTCCAATTAAGCTCTTCTTGTCTTCAGGTCTTCTAACAACTTGATCATCTTGATCTCCTCTTCTTGCTCATACGCGTGTAAATCCAGATAGGGCTAGAACTCAGCTGAGCTGATGTTCCCCCTTAGTTGTTGACCTGTTCTTAACACACAATAATCCAAATACATGCAAGTATGATTTTTATGAAAACAAAATGCATGCAAAACAGTTTTTCAAAAATGGATTTATTCAGGTGACCATTGAAAACAGTAAAACGTGTTTTTGATGGCTCAAACGATGGAATTTGGCCAAAAGGCATTACACATCACTGCAAAGCAGTGAGTTCGATTCAAAACATCAATTACACTTTAAAAAGTGTACTCACACATTAAATTCTGAAAACAACAGAAAAAGTGCAGATTTTCGAAAATAAAAAATTCAAAGCAATGGTCTTTTGAACACACGGCTCTGATACCACTTGTTGGTCCCTGAGACGAGTGTAAGATCAGCTGACTTGATGTCTGCTGATTGTGTGGAAAATAAACTAACTCTTCAAAGTAACTAGTCCGCTGATTTCACTAGGGGCCTAGGACTAGTTAGTCGACTGATTAATTACTTATCGGAGTTAAGTGCGGAATTGTAGTGTGCCCATAAATATTATACTCGTCTATTTAATAAATACAGTGTGTAAAACATTTTATGCACAAATATGTATGTAAAGACTTGAAATGTAAAGTGCAGAAATGTAAATAACACATTAATTTATAGTGGTTCGGATATACGTTCCTACGTCCACTCTCACGTCCACACGTGATGTTTAATCCCTTTAATTTACCACAAATTACAAGGGCCTTGTCCTTTATAGTCCCAAGGGTAGGACTTTGAGATCTGAGCCAGTTCCCTAACTGCTACGGTCTCCACAAGTGATTGTAAGCACTTGCACTTCCCCCACAAGTGATTGTAAGCACTTGCACTTGCACTCCACAAGTGATTATAGAGCACTTGGACTCTTTACAGTGACGAACACTCAACTTGACTTCTAAGGTTTTATGGTAGAAGGTGGGTTTTGTGTATATGAACTAGGTGAGAATTTCCCTTACAATCTGTTTTAGCCTCATGCTAGGATTGGGAAATTCTCTCTAAGCTATGGATATATATGAGTGGTTAAACTGGCTTAGATGGTATGAGTTCACTCACTGGGGATGAGGTGATGCGTGTTGAATCTTCATGAATGATCTTCTTGAGCTCTTCTTATTTCTGGAGTTTATGACCTTTGCTCGACCTTTGCATCTCACACCTCTTCTCGTTCCCAATGATGTATGGACTCATTTATATAGTGTTGATGTTTGAATGTTACCGTTGGATGATAGCAATTCAAATCTCCACTAATTCGGGAATTGTCAATCTCTTGATTTGATATGATTAAATATTACCATTGTCATGTAATTTCAATCATATCTTTGACTTTCCTTTCTTGTGCGTATCTTGTCAATCCTTGACTTCAACTCTGATTGGCCTTCCTTTAATTGAGTAAGAAGACTTCTACTCTGCTGGTAAGAAGACTTCACTCTGCTGGTAAGAAGACTTCTACTCTGCTGTCTTTACTCAGCTGTCTTTACACAGCTGCTGTTTCTTCTCAGCTGCTGTCTTTACTCTGCTGTCTTTACTCAGTTGTTTTTACTCAGCTGTCTTTACACAGCTGCTGTTTCTTCTCAGCTGCTGTCTTTACTCAGCTGTTTTTACTCAACTGTCTTTACACAGCTGCTGTTTCTTCTCAGCTGCTGTCTTTACTCTGCTGTCTTTACTATTCTTATCCTGTAAGATGAGTTCAACTCATCTTATCAGGAGACTTCTGGTCTTGGTCTTCTCTTCTAGAGCATTGACATGTCTTCTCTTCTAACCAGAGTCCTATCTATTACAAGATGTATAATAAAGTTGTCTATACAATACAACTTATCCTATTACATGTTTGATTTGGTTTATCAAAACTAAACTAAGGATATTCATATCCCAACAAAAGATGACACCTTTCTCTATGAGGCGAGGAAACATCAGCCCCAAGTCGACCAACCCAAGAATTGGGATCACATAACCTTGCTTAGGATTCTCTTCCAACAAGTGATTCTCGATGGTCGGAACGAAGGGATTCAAATCAAAGTCCGGATAGGTCAGGTGCAGGCTTTGGGCGAGCTGGTTGAAGCCATAGGCCATTGAAAAAAGAGCAGCTTGCTCGGCCATATAAAGCTTCTCATCCCTGTCATCCTCGACTTTGACAAGCTCATCCTCAACATCCTTTATCTTTCCTTGGGAGATCTCCACCAACTTGTTGGCTGCTTCAAGGGTGGCGCGACTCTCCTCCAGTGATCGCACCATCTCTGCTTTCTCAGCCTCTAGAGCTCGCGTGCGATCACGAAAGCAGGTGATCTCCGCCTTGGCCGAACCAAGATCCTGTATGGCAGTGGAAAGCTTGGCCGCGATGGTCGTCTTTTCATCCTCACAAGTTTTGGAGGTGCGCATCAGATCCTCTATCACCGCCTTCTTCTCCGCATCACCCTTTTCAAGATGGCTGACTTGCCGGGTAAGGTGCTCAAGAGCATAACAAGCTCGGCTTATGTTCACGGCCGCTAGACGAGCAACCTCGGATGGCTCATGAGCCTCCACATCATCAACAAAGGTTTGAGTGAGAGAGCGAGGGAGGTTCTTCATCGCTAGGCGAGCAGGTAGAGGAATTCGATCACTAGTCAAGGACGGGGGAGACCTCGACCAATAAAATATACGAAGATCCTCAGAAGTGGGAGGATCATTTCGGGCATTAAGACTGAAAGAAAACAGTGTTAGATGCGACCACAAATAAAGATTTTTCTCAAGAATAAGCAAGGTCCTTACCGAGTAACCCGGTCGGCATCCCAGCCGAGCACAGTGGCATCCGCCGGATCTTTCTCAAGTTCCGCCTCGACCGCCACCACCGCCGTCTGCTCCCGCCTAGTCGGGGAAGAGGTCGACCGAGCTCTTTTGATCAGTGACGATCGGCGAACAGTGGTCTGGGTCGATGTTCCCCCCTCTTCTTTCGAGGGACCGTCACTGTCGTTTTCTTTGGGGGATGCTGTTCCGGCACATCCTCGCGATCCCTCTTGCGAGATCCGCCTCGACTTTTCTCGCCCTCAACGATTTTTCTCTCACGGTTCACGGCGACCATCTTCAAAGCCTTGGAACTCATGATTCCTTCAAGTTCTAGAGTCGGAGGGAGTGAAGTCCTGATGATAACAGGGATAGCTGCTGCGAAGAGACAAGAAAGTGTTTAGATCGTGATAAAGTTTCAAAATATAAAGGCTAAAAGAAAGCACATTACCAAGAGGAAAATATCTTGTGAAATGGTGCGGAGGCACACGAAGCCCGACTCTATCCCTTAGATGCTCGCGGTTCAAGAAGTGACAATGACGTTCGCGATAGCGACGTTCAATCACGCAACAAAAATGATACTTGAAGAGGTTGGAAAGCTGATGATCGTCGGCCCTCTAACGAGCAACAACACCTGCAACAAAGAAAAAAGTTAAATCAGTACAGACGAGAACGAGCATGAATTTTAAAGACTTACGTCGAATCTCTTTAAATTCGCGATGAATGGAAACTTGCTCGGCGGATCCATCAAGCTTCGTCGCACTCTTCCAGTCGCCCGCGACCCACCACCAGTTGGTCTTTCAGTCTCGAATCTTGTTCGGGACCCCTTCGACGAGCTTCCATCCTGGTCGCCCCCTGACGTAGAACCAACTGTAGGTCCCCAAAGTTGAGTTAATAACGAGTAAGCTAGTGAAAATGTCTAGAGGGGGGTGAATAGACTTTTCAAAAATCTATCGAAATATCAGAATACAATATGCGGAAACACGAAATTAACAATGAGCCCAATTCAAGTTTATACTCAACTTCTTAATTCGAGAACTATGTTCTATACTTAGCTTGTCTAGTTCAGTTATGTATGTTTAAACAATTAATCAGTTAATCAATTAAAACAAACAAAACTGTATAGTAAACAACACACAACGATTTATAGTGGTTCGACAACTTGTCTACATCCACTCTCACAAATCCAGTTGTGATGTTTCCACTAAACTCTTCCAATCGAGTACAAAGTGTATGTTCCTGTGATTTGAAGTCCCAAGAAGAAGACTTAGATCTTCAAAGAATATACCACCAGATATATCTATGATCTAACTAGCTATTTAACAAGCAACTAGCAACTTGATAAAAACAACAATAAAACTTCTCTGTTCTTCAGTAGTAGCCTCTTGGATTCTTCACTTGTCTTCTGGCTTCTTTCTGAACTTCAATAAACTCTGAGAGTAATTCTCTTTTTGAATGCTTCGATAATGCTTCACTTGTGTATGAACGTCAGAGTATCAGTAGTCTTCAATTGATCAACACCATGAAGTATTTATAGACTTCAATCTTCAAGAACTTAGGTAGTTGTAACCAACTTTTCTTGAAAACTAACTTCAACTGAATCTTCTTATCAATCCACGCGTTTCTTGTTACGAATTAGTTATTCCCATAACTAACTTCTTTATCCTTATCTTTCCACGCGTATTTGTAACTAACTTCAAGTTGACCTTATCTTGTGTAGTATAGTAGATGCACTCGTCTTTGTCTTGTAGTCCATCTGTCTTGAGTAGTAGACTCCAAGTCTTCTTGTCTGGTCTTCTCGTGCAATCTTTAGTAGTAGACTATACTAATCTATCAAGACTTATTACATTACTTTAAGCTTTTATAAAACAAGCTTAGTCAACTTATAATCTATACAATGAATCTATCTATTACATTCAAAACATGAGCTCTATACAACATTTATCATAGCTCAATAACAATCTAACAAATACAAATAGCATATATGAAGTACTTATAAATCTGTACTTATCTTTTAATATAAAACAGTACTTTTCTTCTTTCATGTGAACTTATGTGAACTCTGCTGGTCTTGCTCAAGATGACTTAACTCAACTAGACTAGATTAGTCAACACTTAGAAAATATTCAAGTCTACTTTTGGCTTATCAAAACTTCATCTTTTATCTTTTCATCATGTAGGACTTGTTCTAGGATTCATATCCCAACAATTTCCCCCTTTTTGATGAAGCCAAAACTACTTGAATCTTTTCATAATAGTAGACTAGTTAAGTAGTTATCTTGTCTTAACATCAAAAGTTGTTTATCTTTTCATTCATTCAAAATAAGATCAGTAGATATTACACATACTTCAAAAAACACAACAAGACTAAACTAAACTGACAGATTACCTCTTTCAGATTCTGGAACACAGAACGCATCTAGTAGTCTTGTATGAATAGCCTTGATATGGTCTTCATCTTCAATCTTCTCCTTCTCTAGCAGTTCTTCTTCATACTTCTTGAGCAAATTTATATCAACTCTTTTACCAGAACTAGTCATGGGACACTTCCATTTCGGAAAACTAGGAACGAGTATGTTAAAGTTTGCACCTGCAGATATCCTTATGATCAAATTCCATAGCATCCTATGCTGTCCTTCCATGAACTTATCAAATACTGAGTACAAATCTTCAGAATTATCAGAATCTCCAAATTTCCTGATAATCCAGTGATCTAGTTCCCATTGCCTTTTCACTTTTACCCATTCTTGACGATGTTCTTTGTCAATGAAATGGTCAATGAACTTGTCTTCCATAAGTTCTTCATCAGACTTCAGCTTCAGCAAATTCTCTATGTGTCGTCCAATTTTCTTTTGACTAGCATAGTGAGTTTCATCACTTGGATCAACAACCTTTTGTTTCTTCATGACTGTTGTCTCAGGAGTAGGTTCTTTTATAACAATAGACTTCCTTTTCGATACCTGTCTTATCTGAACTTCAACTTCAGGAGATGCAATAGCCTTGCCCTTCTCTCTTTTCAACAACTCATCTGCTTCAGCCTTAGCTTGCTTAGCTTGTTCAAGTTCAACAGTTTTCACCAACCTGCCTTTACCTCTCTTAGTCCTTCTAAGATCTTGAATGGCTTCAGCAGCATCTTTAGCCTCTGGTTCAGCACTAGACTTGTCTTTATCATCAACTCGACTCATCTCTTCCCCCTTTTTGGCTTCATCAGATGCCTTGAGAGAGAATAGAGAAGTGAACCGAGTCATCTCTTCCAGCATAGCTTGCTTCATCAGAATTGTAGCTTTCTCGATCTGTCTTTGATGAGAACCATCTTGACTCAACTTATCTAGCTTGGTTGCCACCAACTCCAGCTTTTGAGTAGATAAGTTCAACTCATTCTTGAAATGGGTTGCAGTTAGTCGTAGCTTCCTGTTCTCTTCAGTCATAGCACTGATAATCTCTCTAGCTTGTGCTAACTGATCAAAGGCTTCTTTCCTTTGGACGTCAGCTACTTCGATTTTAGCTCTATAGACTCTTTCCATCTTTCTGGATTCAGTAGCTAGAACTCGAGCAAAATCGACTGAGCTCTTCTCCGAATATTCTATTTGATTCTGGAGAAATCCTTCAATTTGATTGAACATCTCTCGTCTGAAATCGTTGTCCAGCTGGTTGACTTCATTCATGATCATCTCTTTTGAACTTGTCACAAGGACACTATTCTGTTCAACAAGAGTTTTCTTAAGTTCGGACTTGAGGAACACATCGATAGACGACTTGATGATAGCCTTCAAATCTTCTTTCAACTCATCTATTGAGGCGGCTGGGATAGCTTGAGACGACTGTCCAACCTCAACATGAGTAGCGTCTATCATGACCTCATCTTCAGTAGCAAGAGAGATACCTTCAATCAACTGACCTTCTGGAGCAGTAGCTAAGACCTCGTCTTCTACTACTTCAGCATCAAACACACTTCTAGCAATCGCCTTTAGACTAGGTAGAGGACAATAAGGCACCATAGCTAACTTAGCTTCCTTAGTCCGTCTTTCAGCGTCAGCAATGTCTTTCTTTAATAAGGCGTGCAGCTTCCCCATATATCCACAAAATTCAATGGAAAGCAATGGATCAGTATATCGATTAATAAACTTGAAATCTGACCTCGGACTGTCAGCATGATCCATTTGAAATTTGAACACAATGCCTCTCAACTGGTTTGAGACATTGTCTAGCTCTACGACCGGATCAGTGGACTGGATCAACTCAGCTTGTCCAGCTTCAATCATCTCAATGTCTTGCACAAAGTCAGATTCTGAAACCTGAACACCAACATCAAACTTGAATTCTGAACACATTAAGTCATCAGAGATACCCAGTAACCTCTTAGCAAGAGCAGTGATAGCATGATTTGGGAAAAGCTCCGAGTGATCACGAACACCACTATTTTCCTTCTGCTCCATTTCCCAATCCATGAAGTTAGAAATACCACCTTTCCCTAAGATGACTTCGAAGAGATCATCTGTACTTGACTTCTTCAAGGCCACCCAAGTGCATATTCTAACCAGTTTCTCAAACTGTTCTGAAGAGTAGTCGACTTCGACAGATGAGAGCTGTATCTTCAAATTCTTGCTCATCTTCGAACGGATTCGCTTCTCTCGTAGACACATAGGATAGTAGACCAGGGATTCGAATCTAACTTCAGACGGGGTCTGAGTAGATGGGGTCTCTATCTCAGTTGTTGCAGTGGCAACTGTTGTCTTATCTGAAGTAGATGGGATAATAGGATCAACATATTCTGTTGAGGGTAAGGATAGAATTTGGTCTGTGGTTTCTTGGGGCTTTGATGTGTCTTGGTTTGGTGTGATAACTGTAGGAGTATCAGTTATATCCATTTTGGGAGTGTTTTCGGGTAGGCTGACTCTCAGAGGATGTGCTGGAAGCACTTGTGAGGTTGAGGTAATAGGTCTTGGCCTAGATCGATGAGATCTTGCCTTGGTTCGAACAGAAGGGAGAGAGAGAGGAATCGATAAATTATGAGAAGAGGAACCAACCTGGTGACTCAACTCGTCTGGTGGAGGAGGTGTTCCGATTCGCACTAGTTTGTATAACTCTGGAACTTGAGAACTTGGATCTAACTCCTCTTCCGACTGAGTCTTCTCAGAATCATCTGCACTAGACGAGTCTTGTGCAGCTTCCTTTGACTCTTCTCCAGCAGACTCATCTTCTGAAGAACCAGACGCACCAGCATACGGCAAGGCTTCCATGGGGTCAATTTTAGCTTGCCTAGGTGCAGCTGTCCTGGCAGCACCTTGCTTTCTCACTGCCTCCTTCTTAAGGTAGAATTTCAAATGATGGAATGGCTTTCCTTTACTCCATTCCGTTTTGTTTGGCATTAAGAGAGGGAATAGGATACTTAGCTTATTACCGTATCCAACAGCCGTAGACACCACCCAATTTTGAGTATTGTCATCTACGCGAACACTTCTTCCAAAGTACATGATTCGATCTGCAATTAGCTTGAACCAGTCACCTTCAGTAATACCATCGAATATTGCAGCCATAACCCTTGTCTTTCCAAAGGTCACCGAGTCATGAGAACCAGTAGAACTTAGCAAAATTTTGCTGGCTATATCCAGTAGTGTGCGATACTTTTCTAGAAGATCTGCCTTCTTGACTGCAGCATACTTGCCATCTGGTTTCGGTTTCAGCTTCCTGCCACAGAAAATGCTCAAATATCGAACTTCTTGCCCTAGAGCGTAATTCTCAATATTAATCGTTCCGGTGGGCAGCTTTAGATGTTTGAACATCGCTTCTCGAGTAATTTGCACACGATCTTCACCAATGAAAGACTCGATAATATCACCTCGTCTGGTGACATTTGCATAAAACTCTAGCACCTCTTCCTCCAAGACGACTTGAGGAAATGCTTCTAAATACGGCTTTAGCCCACATCTGGTGCATTTGGTCAGGATCTCGGTATTCTCATCTGTGTGCTGTCCTTTGAAAAATACAGATGGTTCAACATTCACTTTATTATCGGAAATGTACCGGCCTAGGTCGAATGTGACCTACATGTTGGTTCTTAGATCGAAAACTGATCGAGTAGACATAGTGTTATACGAGTATAAGCAGATAATCTTGAAGAATAGCAAAACAAATCGAATGCTTAGTAGTAGAGGAGTTAAGAAATTGTGAGACAAGACGTGTGAGAGTGTTTGGGTTTTGTTCAAAACTGAATTTTAGATCCAATGGTCAAGATCGAAGGATTAGATCCAACGGTTGAGACTTTTGGAATTCGGTTACGGAATCGAGAATATTATGTGATTTGATATTGTAAAATTTGAAATCCGCCACTTCTTAGTTAGGTTAGAGGAGTGAACTTATCTGACCTATTGTAGATGAGTGTGAACTAGATGTATACACCACTTAAATGGGAGTGTACAAATCTAATTCGAGGGTTTTCAACTTTTCAATACCTAATTACTATAATATCCTTAATCCGTTTTGATTAAAACACTTAGCATGTAGAATCAAAAGAACACTTAGCTTGTCTGTTCGAGTCTATCCAGAACAGACGAGTAGACTTAAGCTTCACAAGACGAGTAGACTTAAGCACACAAGGCGAGTTCCCCCTTCGCCTGTGCATGTCTATTCAGAACGTCGAACGGCTTCAAGTACCTATCTTATGATTTGCAATGTGTAATCATTGGTACAGGTAGAGTAAAATAAATAAGATGAATATCAATCGAAAGCAATGATCAAGGTTTCGAACAAGATGACCTTTTAACAAACATAAGAGTCAACATAAGGATATTTAAGAAATCAAAGATTCCCCCTTAAATGTTTATTCCCTTAGTATTACCCTCAGCTTTACCAGCTTCCTCATCGGGTTGTTTGGTCATCTAGTCTAGCCTTGTATACCTGTCTGTTGCGTGAGTAGTCGAGTGCTCTGTTCTTGTCTCCTTTTCTTTGATGTACTTGACTGGTTAGTGCATAGCTATAGGCAAGTAGGATCGAAATCAATTAGCCCTAGACTAATGCATAACTCTCGAAATCGTGCCTCAGCTAATGGTTTTGTAAAAATATCAGCTCTTTGAAAATCAGTATGAATCTTTTCCATGCGAATGTCCTTCTTTTCTACATGATCACGTATGAAATGATGCTTCACATCAACATGCTTACAACGTGTGTGCAAAACAGGATTTTGTGTAATGGCAATTGCACTATTACTATCACAGAAAATAGGAACATTTGATTCATATATGTTGTAATCTCTAAGCTGTTGCATAAGCCAGAGTAGTTGACTACAACAGCTACCAGCAGCCATGTACTCGGCTTCGGTAGTTGAAGTTGCAATACTAGTCTGCTTTTTAGAAAACCAAGATATGAGTTTTGTGCCTAGAAATTGACAAGAACCAGAAGTGGATTTCCTATCTATTCTACAGCCTCCAAAGTCTGAGTCTGAAAAGCCACTTAAGGATAGATCATCATTTGAGGGATACCATATACCACGATTGATGGTCCCTTTCAAATATTTCAAGATCCTTTTGGTGGTTTCCATGTGACTTTCTTTTGGATTGGCTTGGAATCGAGCACAAACACCAACAGAGAATGCAATGTCTGGCCTACTAGCAGTTAGATACAGTAAGGAACCAATTAGACCACGGTAATAGGATTGGTCAGCACATTTACCGTTCTCATCTGGATCCATTCTGTAAGTTGGTTGCATTGGTACGCCAGTGGACTTACATGTTTTGATCCCGTACTTGTCTAGAAGGTTTCTTGTGTACTTCGCCTGATTTATGAAAATGCCTTCTGGAGTTTGTTTTACTTGAAGTCCAAGAAAGTAGTTCATCTCACCCATCATTGACATTTCAAACTTACTTTGCATGAGTGTAGAAAAACTTTCACTCAGCTTTTTGTTAGGTGACCCAAAAATGATGTCATCTACGTAAATTTGGACGAGTAGGATGTCCTTCCCTTCTTGTCTTCTGAACAAGGTTCGATCGACCTTGCCCTTAGTAAACCCATTTTCTAATAGAAAGAGAGATAGAGTGTCATACCATGCTCTTGGAGCTTGCTTTAATCCGTATAAGGCTTTCTTCAATCTGTACACGTGGTTGCCTTTGACTTCGAAACCTGGAGGTTGTTCAACATACACTTCTTCCGCAAGAATACCGTTAAGAAATGCACTTTTGACATCCATTTGATATACATTAAACTTCATGTGAGCAGCATATGCAAGGAACAATCGAATGGCTTCTAGTCTAGCAACAGGAGCATAGGTTTCATCATAGTCTATGCCTTCAGCTTGTGAATAGCCTTGGGCGACTAGTCTAGCCTTATTCCTAACGACTAAATCATTCTCATCTTTCTTATTCTTGAAAATCCATCGAGTGCCAACTACATTATGATGTTTCGGCCTATCGACAAGTTCCCAGACGTCGTTTCGAATAAACTGGTTCAACTCGTCTTGCATAGCGATGATCCAATTACTATCAGCCAATGCCTCTTTAACAGTGGTAGGCTCAATAGCAGAGAGGAAACAACACCAGCAAAACAAAGTTGGACTCGGTTGTTCTTGCGACTCAAAGAGTTGTCGTCTAGTCTTCACACCAATAGTAGAGTCACCAATGATATTTTCAGTATCATGCGCAGATTTCCATGTTTTCCTATTTTTAACAGGAATACTATCATCATCTATATCATGTACAGCATCATGCATGTCAGTATCATTTGTATCATCAATTTTAATAGGAGTAGATGAGTCAACTAGAGCAGGCATGTCAACTGGTCTAGAGGACTTACCTTGAGCACTTACCTTCTCCTTATCATCAGAGTCGAGAGCTTTTAGGAATGGGTTGTAGGCTTGAACGGATTCATATATCTCTGAATCTTTGTCAGATTCGATCGATAGATCAGTTACCTTCTTACTGATCTTGTCGGCAGACGAGTCCTGTTGAGATTCATCGAAAACCACATGTGGTGTTTCTTCCACACAAAGAGTTGAGCGGTTGAATACTCTAAATGCTTTGCTAGTCGAGGAGTATCCTAAGAATATCCCCTCGTCTGCTTTTGCATCGAAAGCATTCAACTTGCTTTTACCATTGTTGTGAATGAAACACTTACAACCAAATATATGGAAATATGAAACTCTGGGTTTTCTACCTTTCCAAACCTCATAAGGTGTCTTGCCTAGCACCTTGTTGATCGCGCTTCTGTTTTGGGAATGGCATGCAGTATTGATAGCTTCGGCCCAAAACTTTTGAGGAGTGTTGAACTCAGCTAACATGGTCCTACAGGCTTCTTTAAGGGTTCGATTCCTCCTTTCTGCTACACCGTTTTGTTGTGGTGTCCTAGCTGCACTAGTAAGGTGCTGGATACCACGTTTAGTACAAAATTCTTTGATATAGCAATTAATGAACTCAGTTCCTTTGTCACTACGAATCTTGACAACGGACTGGTTCTTCTCAACTTGTAACTTCTTCAACAGATCGGGCAGAAGTGTTTGTGTATCACTCTTCTTGTGTAGAAAGACTACCCAAGTAAACTTAGAATAGTCGTCTACAACAACAAGTGTGTACCTTCTACCATTCAAGGTTGGAGGAGTTATCGGACCATGAAGATCCATATGTAGAAGTTCTAGGACTCTACTAGTTGAGAGAGTAGGAATTGACTTAAAAGAACCTTTAACCTGTTTACCCTGTTGACAGGCCGTGCATACATGTGACTTGTAGTAAACTTCATTGGGAATACCTTCAACAAGGTAATCTCTGGCTATCTTATTAAGAACCTTAAAGTTTAGATGACAAAGGCGTCTGTGCCAGAGCCACCCAAGCTCTTTAGGATTCTTAGTAAGTAGACAGGTGTCCCTCGGACAACTGTTCCAGTTCACTATGTACACACTTCCTTGTCTTACGCCGACTAGTAGGACAGTGTGCGTCCTTTTGTCAATGATTTCGCATTTGCGGCTCTTGAACTGCACCTTGTAACCACGATCACAAAACTGAGAAACAGAGAGTAGATTATATTTCAAACCTTCAACATATGAGACATCTTGGATCTCAACGTCTCCATTCCGGATGTAACCAAATCCTTTAGTGACAGCAGTGGAGCTATCACCAAAAATCACTTTTGGTCCTTCTTGCTCATAGTAGCTTGATAAGAGAGCCTTGGTACCAGTCATGTGGTGCGAACAACCACTATCTATGTACCAGGTTTCTCCTACTGAGCCACCCTTCTTATACAAGTCAAGTCGACCCTGCAATGAGGATATTCAATAATTTAGGTACCCATTTGTTTATTGGGGTCCTTGGGGGTTAGTCGTGTTCAGAGGAATCCAAATATACATTGGAGTCTTGAACAAGTTCGATCTTTTAAGCTTTCGCCCATATTTGTTACAAAATAAGACCTTGTTGTCCTTAACTGGCCTATCAGTCGAGTTCGGGTCTACTCTTTTGAGATAGCCTTTCGACTTAATCTCTACTTGAGCAGGCACTGGTCTATGATAGTCAGAGTAGGGCTTGTAAGCATTAGGTCCATACGGTTTATAGACGCGTTTGGGTCTTTCCTCACTAATAATATCATATGATAAAGGTGGAGGATATAGGACAGTTTGTGTACGATTTTTCGGAGCTACCTGTCTAGGTCTAGACGAGTAGAGCTGAGACTGCCTTATGAAAGGCGGTCTAGGCTCTTGTCGTCTAGTCTGTACCTGTCTAGTACTCGTCTCCTCAGGATACCAGTCCTCGTATCTGACCTGGTTGGGTCGTCCACGATTAGTGGTCCTTTGAAGATTAGTTCTAAATGGAACAGGCTTGTTGTTAGCATTCTTTTTACCTCCCTTGGTAATCAGAATGTTAACTAGAGCTTGTTTAGATGGAGTACCTTTAGAAGGAGTTCCAATATCGTATATCATTGGTCCTTTTCCTTTATCATTTGGCAAAAGTCTCGCTTTAATAGTAGTAGGGTTCTTAATGACTCGAGTAGACGAGCTAGATGACTCAGCACCTATACCAGTCTTGTCAGCTGGATCTCTATACCTATCTGACAATTCAAGGTTAATCTTTGAAGAGTTAACCAGGTCAGTAAGTTTGAGATCAAGTGTGACAACCTCGGTCTCTAAGAACTTATTACGTTCTTCAAGTCTGTTGCACTTGTTCTTTAAAACATTGAATTCATTTTTCTCAGTTGCATGTGTCTTAAGTAGGTCTTGATATAACCTGTCTGTCAATGCACACTTTTCTTTGAGTTGTCTCAACTCTTCAGTCAAGCGTTCATTTAGGACTGTTATATTAGGATCTACTTTAGACTGAGCTTCCTTAAGGTCAATGATTTCTTGTTTTAATGCAATGTTCTCATCACTGACTTCGATGAATGCTTGATTAGCAAGTAGAAGGTCGTCTTCAACAGCACTAGTCGAGTGCTGCAGACTACTTCCTACTTCACTACTAGCAGTGTCACTTTCATCTGAATCATCACAAGATTGAAAAGATGTAGCAGATGATACCTCTTGGTCGATTTTAGCCATGCAACATAGGCCATCATCTACTATGAATGCTTCGTCGTGATCTTGATCAGTTGAGTGACTAGATACGGACGATGGCAACTCGTCTGAATCCGAATCAGAGTCATCATTGACCATCATTGCCTTATTGCCACGATTATATCTTCTTTCTCTTCGTGCTTTGCGTTCTTCACGATCATCAGTGCTCAGGTCTGGACATTCATATATGTAATGACCTGGCTTTTCACAATTATAGCACAAGAGATCATTAGAAGCCTTTTTAATAGGAGATTTGTCCCTACGTTTATCACATCTATCAGAACGTTGAATCTTCCTATCTTCAGACTCTCTATCTCGTCTGTTACTTTTCGAGACTTCGTCTCTCCTTTCGGACGAGTTTCGGTCTCGTCTGGTCTCAGACGAGTTCTTAGACGTAGATGCTCTATGATCCTTATAGAACTTCTTGTATCTTCCGAAGCGTTTATTGAGCCTATCAAACTTTCTAACCATGAGACTCATCTGATCCTTCAAACTAAGATCAGTATCTAACTCATCTGTCACAGAGGCAGACTTAGTTCTAGACTTGGACCTGTCTACCTTAGAAGACTTAGAAGAGCTAGACTTAAAGGCAACGTTCTTAGATACAGCATGTTCTCTATCACTACTGGCTAGTGGTTCATCTTCGTCTAAATCAAACTCGTGGGCTTTAAGAGTTTGAAACATGGTTTCAGCAGTCCACGTATCTATATCTTGAGTGTTCTTAACAAGCATCTTTACCATTTTCCAACGACTATCAAGACTCTTCAAAATCCTAAGATTGATCTCACGAGCAGTATAAGATTTACCAAGTACTTCCAAATCATTCATGATCTTAGTAAAACGAGTATCCAGCTGGTCGATAGTTTCTCCAGCTTTCATCCGAAATGATTCAAATCTTTGGACAGCTGTGGAGAGTTTGCTCTCTTTGATTAGGGAGGTCCCTTCACAAATGATAGCTAGTCTGTCCCACATCTCCTT
This sequence comes from Galeopsis tetrahit, assembly GCA_963675135.1. Lineage (NCBI taxonomy): Eukaryota > Viridiplantae > Streptophyta > Magnoliopsida > Lamiales > Lamiaceae > Galeopsis > Galeopsis tetrahit. The sequence goes on from OY776133.1 coordinate 13,349,526, forward strand.
GGCAGTTTTACATTTTAACACTTTTCCTAGATACTCGTTAGGAAGAGTGTGTAATATGTAATTCTTTGCCAGACTATCCAAATTATTTTGACGCATTTCTTCTGAGGTTAGATCTGACCTGGGTTTCTTGACGAGAGTACCAATTGGTTTGCTTGGGTCAAGAACAGCAGTATTTGGAATCATTGTAACAATGGGTCCTTCTGTGATAACAGAGATCATTAGGTCGTGCGTGGAACTGAAAATGGCTTCCATTCGCAGCTTCCAGTAGTCATAGTCCTGAACCTGGAACTTGGGTAACTTGTTAGCGCTGATTTCAAGAGACATGTTTACACAAGTAGATTAGTGCTAATTAGTTATATGATCAAGAACGGATAGATCAAGAACAGGGAGCACGAAACAGGTATAACAAGAGTATTTGATCAAGAACACGTAAGCAAGTACAATCAAGGACCAAGACTTCACCCTAAGTCTTAAGTCGGTTATCAAGAAACAGCAGTTCGCAACTACTGCTCTGATACCACTTGTAGGTCCCCAAAGTTGAGTTAATAACGAGTAAGCTAGTGAAAATGTCTAGAGGGGGGTGAATAGACTTTTCAAAAATCTATCGAAATATCAGAATACAATATGCGGAAACACGAAATTAACAATGAGCCCAATTCAAGTTTATACTCAACTTCTTAATTCGAGAACTCTGTTCTATACTTAGCTTGTCTAGTTCAGTTATGTATGTTTAAACAATTAATCAGTTAATCAATTAAAACAAACAAAACAGTAAAGTAAACAACACACAACGATTTATAGTGGTTCGACAACTTGTCTACATCCACTCTCACAAACCCAGTTGTGATGTTTCCACTAAACTCTTCCAATCGAGTACAAAGTGTATGTTCCTGTGATTTTAAGTCCCAAGAAGAAGACTTAGATCTTCAAAGAATATACCACCAGATATATCTATGATCTAACTAGCTATTTAACAAGCAACTAGCAACTTGATAAAAACAACAATAAAACTTCTCTGTTCTTCAGTAGTAGCCTCTTGGATTCTTCACTTGTCTTCTGGCTTCTTTCTGAACTTCAATAAACTCTGAGAGTAATTCTCTTTTTGAATGCTTCGATAATGCTTCACTTGAGTATGAACGTCAGAGTATCAGTAGTCTTCAATTGATCAACACCATGAAGTATTTATAGACTTCAATCTTCAAGAACTTAGGTAGTTGTAACCAACTTTTCTTGAAAACTAACTTCAACTGAATCTTCTTATCAATCCACGCGTTTCTTGTTACGAATTAGTTATTCCCATAACTAACTTCTTTATCCTTATCTTTCCACGCGTATTTGTAACTAACTTCAAGTTGACCTTATCTTGTGTAGTATAGTAGATGCACTCGTCTTTGTCTTGTAGTCCATCTGTCTTGAGTAATAGACTCCAAGTCTTCTTGTCTGGTCTTCTCGTGCAATCTTTAGTAGTAGACTATACTAATCTATCAAGACTTATTACATTACTTTAAGCTTTTATAAAACAAGCTTAGTCAACTTATAATCTATACAATGAATCTATCTATTACATTCAAAACATGAGCTCTATACAACATTTATCATAGCTCAATAACAATCTAACAAATACAAATAGCATATATGAAGTACTTATAAATCTGTACTTATCTTTTAATATAAAACAGTACTTTTCTTCTTTCATGTGAACTTATGTGAACTCTACTGGTCTTGCTCAAGATGACTTAACTCAACTAGACTAGATTAGTCAACACTTAGAAAATATTCAAGTCTACTTTTGGCTTATCAAAACTTCATATTTTATCTTTTCATCATGTAGGACTTGTTTTAGGATTCATATCCCAACAATTTCCCCCTTTTTGATGAAGCCAAAACTACTTGAATCTTTTCATAATAGTAGACTAGTTAAGTAGTTATCTTGTCTTAACATCAAAAGTTGTTTATCTTTTCATTCATTCAAAATAAGATCAGTAGATATTACACATACTTCAAAAAACACAACAAGACTAAACTAAACTGACAGATTACCTCTTTCAGATTCTGGAACACAGAACGCATCTAGTAGTCTTGTATGAATAGCCTTGATATGGTCTTCATAACTCGGATGCTCGCAGGCCTCATACCTCGATTCCAAGGTAGTTCGATACTGACGAGCAGGAGGAGGAAACTCATACTCTGAAACATATTGAGCGTGCGACCTCCTGAGTAGGTCGTCCCCGCCCAATCTCTCTCGCCCTGAGAGGAAATCCGCTATGCTCGCTTTATAATAGATAAGTTCGTCAGTGCACTCGCGTAGACTACCACTAATCTTCCTGTGGGCAGTCTCGTGGTCGACCTCATCACCCATCTCCACATCTGGGCCCAGTTCACCCATGTCCGAGTTAGTGGAATGGTCATCCGCTTCATCCTCATGCTCGAAATCATTCCCCTCATCATCCTCCCGATCAGGCTGGTCATCACCACCAATCGGAGAGTAACTCCTCACCATGAGTTAACTCTTTCATTAGGCTATCCTCGGAATAGCGAGCACCAACGGCTTCGACCGACATCATTCGGGAAATACTATCCGATCCATCGGAACTCGAAGAGGCCACGACCCATTTTCCTAGGTTCCCACCAAACCTCGATGTCGAGGCATCGGAATCCATCACGTCCGCCGGCGGTGGCGATCCCGACTCGCCGGAATGTGCAACCCTCACCATTTATATCGTTTTTTTAAGAAAAAGAACAGAGAAGAGAAGAAAAGAAGTTTTTCAATTACCTTACAAGCCGGAAATTGAAGATTAGTCGTCGGAGTTGTCGAACAACCACCAACTTTGCTAAGAAGAAGCTTGAAGAAGAAGACTCGAGAGTTCTAAAATTTCTAAAGTATTCGAAAGTGATTTACGAGGTCCTATTTATAGGCAAAAGTACCCAGGGACTAAAGTGCAAAAAACGGGGTAAAATTTACAAATTTCCTAAAAATCTGGGGTCATCCCCGAATTCGAGGCGGAAAGTGGGTGTCACGCGCGACCGTTGAGTGCTCGCACGCGCAAAATTCAAATTTGCGCGCCTTTCCACGCGCCTGACATTGGCGGCGTCCGACGTCATTAAAATGCTCGGGAAACGGTTACTTTTGCGGAATACGAGGCGACCATTTTGGCAAATCTTATCATTAAAGATTTTCCAAGTTTTGAATATCCAAGACAAGCCCATACCCATCGAAGACGATCATACTGCCCGCCTTTCTATTTCGAGCACGAAGAAAGGCGACCAGGGGGCAAATGTTACACCAGGTCAAAGAAGTCAATCTTTGACAAGTCAATCCTAGTCATCAGCTTGCGTGGCGACGACTAGTCAACCAAGTCATGCGACGACTAGTCAACATTATGAAGAAAATGTAAGTGTGTGCTCGCCCTAGAGTTTGACGAGCACCTGCAGGGTCATCTAGAAAAGACAAGTACTTTGGCCCTCCAAGGGTGGGCAAACATGATCAAGCGTCCATGGCGAAGTCATGACGACCAGGCTATTCGGCGACCACCATGGCCCAACTCCTCGCTGAGGGTGAGGACGACCATCAGTAAGGCGGTTTAGCATCGAAACGACCTCCAAGAAGCATTAAATGTGATGTCCCATCACCTGTTTGATGGGATCTTAGGGTCAATGTGTAATAACCCCGACATAAATTACATGTTTGTTTAGTGCTTAGGAAGTCCACATCCAGATCAACCGATCAAAAGCACGTACAACAGTTACCCTTCTTCTCATTATAACGCTGCCGACGAATGATGCCGATGGATCAAACATTTGCGACTCAAAATGTGTCGTTCGATGCTCAAAGGCAGCACGACAGGACCGATATCTCGAATATTGTGGAATTTGTTGCGAGAAGTGTAATTGTGTTCCGTCAGGGACTTACGAAAATAAAGACGAATGTCTTTGTTATAGGGACCTAAATAAATCTAAGGGCGAACCTAAGTGCCCTTAAGCCATATAATTCTACCAACAATAAAAATGGATTTGATGGAGATTTGCAAATGCTATGTTAAGTAGGGTTTTTCTTAGTGTAGTCAAATAGTACAAAGTGACTATATAGTCAGCGCGTCGAAATGCGCCACGTGGCGTCGTAGGAACCTGCTACCTATTATACAAGTTTTAATTAATTAAATCAATTTTTAAATTGTATTTTATTATTTACTATAATACCCTTCTTTTATAAATATAATTTTTAAAATAAATATATATATATAGTAAGCAAAATTACTATTCTACCCTTCTTTTATATATTAAGCACAATTATATATATATATATATATATTAAATTAACTAATACAAAAATAATTAAATAATAAAGTAATTAAATTAAAAGTACTCAGTAGTATGTTTTTCTTCCCCAATTCCATCGAAGACGTGTTAGGGTTCTCAGTTGCACGGTTCAACAACCGTGCACATTTGCACGGTCGATACTCAGTCACCCGGATAAATAGAAACATGTCCTGGAAGAATTCTCAATTGCACGGTCCAACAACCGTGCACAGTTGAACGGTCGATACTCAGTCACCCGGGTAAATAGAAACATGTCCTGGAAGAATTCTCAGTCGCACGGTCCAACAACCGTGCACAGTTGCACGGTCGATACTCAATCACCCGGGTAAATAGAAATATGTTCTGGAAGAATTCTCAGTTGCACGGTCCAACAACCGTGCACAGTTGCACGGTCGATACTCAGTAAACCGTGCAATTCAATAAATGTGTTGTAGGTGCTCACTTTTACGGTCCAACAGCCATGCCTGGTTGCACGGTCGATATCGATGTTAAGTAAACCTTGAAAACCAAAAAAATGCTCTTTTCTTGTTCATGTGCTCGAGCCTCAAATAGAGTAGAAATGCAGACACACAAGCATCTTTCTCATATTCGTATAAAATGCATATTTCATCTCAATTCAATATGATTATTGTTCACACTTAATTTTAGCATAAACGTATCTTAAGACGTGGATTAAACAACATAAGAAATATTAAATTAATATTTAAATAAAAAATCAGCAATTCAATAAAATTCCTAAAATACATATGATCAATATTCATAAAAAAAATCTAACACTAATTGTTTTGGTAGGATCAACATTAATTAACGTTTTTAGAATCATTATCTTTGTTGAGATCTTCATCATTCTCTCGATCAATGTTGCTCTTCTTATTTGGACATCGCCCAATTTTATGTCCTGGATGTCTGGTAAAGAAAAATTATTAAGTTATTGAGTGTTAAAAAAAACATAACTTCATAAACGATTATTAAACATGCAAAAATAATTAAAATGACATACCCACAAGATCCACATTTCTGCTTTTTATTTCGAGGTGCTCCTCGAGGCTTACTCTTTGTCGGATCACCTACACCATAGTTTTGTGACTGCTTACTCTAGGTCGTGGTTGTGTTCGGATACAAATTTGGTGACCTTGTAGATTCCGAAATGAAGAGCGAGCATCCACATTTGGTATCAGCTTTTGACTTACGAATGTTGTTCCGTACACCTATAGTAGCTTTAGAAAATCCAGACCGAGAACAGTCCCACGCCATATTTTTGATAATGTTATTTCTCCGACCAGTGTGGCATTTTCGGCTTATAAATCCCTTTCGTCTTGCGTATATCTTATAAAATGCATTAGCTTCTTCCGTCGAAGCGAAAGTCATGCCCAAAATTGTATTGTCGTCTATGGGAGCATTTTTTAAATTGGCATACCAAAAATCCTCATCTGACCCCTCTTCTAAACTCATGTGCTCCTCGTGTGATTCATCATCCACTTTGATATCTTCATATCCAACGTCTGAGAACATTGTGGAACGTTGTTGTACATACAAACTGCAACAGAAACACATTAAAAGACATGTTATGCAGCATCTTCCAATTTTACTACATTTTCCAATGTTATGCAACATCTTCATATTATATATTTCAATCACGGAATACCATGTGGTTATAAACATAAAATTCAATTTAAACACTATATTAAATATAAAATTCAAAACTTTACATGATGATTTAACTCTACATTATGTCCTTTTAGCTAGAGGATTCAAACAACGAATATGGTTAGGAATGTGCATTCAATAGCCACTTCCTTTGCTAAATTCTGTTTCAAATTTTCTTTGAAGCATTTTGTCAAACACTTGTTGGGCAGTTATGTTTCTATTTGATTTGAGGCAATTTAAAAAACAATTACTACTCAACAACTCAATCACAATTTTAACAATTTTAACAATTTCACAATTAATTCAAATACTCATAACAAATGACGGAAGTAAGAAAAAATATGAAGATATACATAAGCAACGTTCAGTGGTGGTAATTCACCTACCCCACAATAATATTAAACTTACAAATTAAGAAAACTAAGGGGGAGGAGATGATCGTCGGCGGCGGCAGGGAAGCGGCGCGTCGGCGGCGGAAGGGCAGTGGCTTGGGACTGAAGTGGAGTGCGTGTTAAAACCTACGTATTATGTTCTAAATTATAACTTCTTTTATTTAATTTAATTTGTTTTTTTTATTAATTTTAATAATAATATAAGGGTAAATGAGTAGTTTTACCATTATATATTTTAATTAAATTAATTAATATAATAAATCTTTTTATTAAATTAAGGATGAAACTGTAAATTCAAAATTATATATTTTAATTAATTAAATTAATTATAAATATGACACCATACGACACATACGTTGAATATTTTCAACACAAAGTATAAAAGGTAACAGGTCATCAGATTTAAGCCTTTAGATTTGATTTTTAATGGTTCAGATTAAATTGACTACGATAGTCATACGACACCCTAACTACACGTAGAAGGTCCCATGTTAAGTATAATAAATATTCCATTACTTAATTTTTAATTTTTAAGTATTATTTTACTTTATTAACAAAGTTGATGAATTATGAACAATACTTTTTACTCATTACTCTACGTATATATTTTATAATTAAAATATAAATTATTTTTAAAACATATACTCCCTCCGTCCAATTTTATTATGCTCACTTTTCCGGGCACGAGTTTTAATGAATATTGATTAGTTTATTCATAAAGTAGATAAATTAAGGGTATGATGGGGATATTGTGGGGTCCATTTATAAATAAATGATTATTTATGAATAAAGTGAATGACAAAGTGGGTGTATAAGTGATGGTAAGAGAGTGGAGATAAAGTAGTATGAATAGTATTATTTCTAAAAAGGGTATGAGAATAATAAAATTGAACAATAAAAAAAGGAAAGTGAGAAAGAGAATAATGAAATTGGACCGAGGGAGTACTAAAAATTAAGTGAACATACTTAAAAGTATATTTCATCATTACGTGCATATATATGTGTCTGTACGTGTAGTGAGGAGAGAATATATCGATTGCAAGCAAAAATACGAGAAGATGGTTTAATTGATCTTTGCAAGAATATATATGAATAGATTTCAATATCTACTATTCTAATCTAATTTAGTTACATTGTATATTTTGAATTAAACTTTTCTTAAAGGAGAAATAAAGCTATTTAATTCACAGTAAGTGTGTAATCTTATATAATAAAAGGAGGAAAGTTCTCTTCTGAACTTGACACGTGGCTCTCCAGGTCTTGACATGTGTCGCCACCTCATGCCATGTGTACATCAAAAATAGGAAGATGGAGAGACTTGCCATATGTATATTACAAGGAGATGGAGAGACTCTCAAGTCTCACACCATTCTTAAAGATTGCTAATATATACTTGTGATATCTATTCTTGGAGTTCAATGAAGCAGACTGAAACGACACTTCTCCTACGCCAAGTCTACATACGATGCCGGCCACCGCCGCTTCGTGAGAATTACGTCCAAGAGCTTATCGAGAATGCTCCTCAAGTTTCACATCTCTCCCTGTACAATTGTAGCTTCCAGAAGAAATATAATTCAATTTGTTTAATTTCACATCTTAGTCGTGGTTGTCTAAAAAATTGAATGGGGTCAATTGAATTCTTCTATAATCTTGTGTACTATCACCATGTTTGTTTAATTGCAGGTTCCAGAAGACATAGAATGTATGTTAATTCGAATCTTTATTATATTCCTTCTTCATAATATTGATGTTTATCTATTTCCTGCATAAACATGCACATTATTTATTATTATATGGTTGATTCAGAGTATTTCTTGAAAGTTGTAAATGTGTACATAGCCATCTAATTATAAGAACAACGTGGCTGCAGATAAATTTTAATTTAGTGCTTGAAAGTTACAAATGTCGTAGAAATAAAGCTGATTATTCTTGATGATCAAATGTGGCCTTTTACTTATGCTGTTTTTGGATCTAGGTTTGACATGTCTGCTATGGATTTCTGTTTTAAGAACTATATGCTTATTATATTCCCAACTTGAAAAGGATTTATGTTGGATGTAAAAACTTGTAGCTGTAGAGATATTGACTAGCTTTTGGAATTTGAAGTAGATTAAGCCTTATGATGATATGTACTATATATGAAAGTCTAGAAAGAAATAAAATGGTCTAATGTCCATTATTTATATTTTCCCTTTTTGTTCCGCAGCTGTTGTACCAAATCTAGCCATGGTGGAGACTGTAGATGATGAAAAGGTAAAACAAACATACATCCTTACTTTCTGGGGTTTCTTAATTTTTAATTGAAATATTATCTTGGAAGCTGTTAAGATGGTACACTTATTTCTTCTCCTTCATCATCGCTTTATGAGTAAAAGAGTTAAGTTCTTCATATTTCTGTTGCAAAATGAAGGAAAAAGAATTGGTGGAATTGTCAGTCTTTGGGATGGTACCCTTTTTTATGATGTGCAGTAAAATAACTAGGGTCTTTTGTTCGCTGTTATATATATTTTGCAAATAAATTTGGTCTTGATTGTAAATGTAAATAGTCAAAATACTAATAGATGAGGAAAAACTGGTTAATTGGCAAAATATATCCATAGATAACTTCCACTTTAGAACTGTTATGCTAGCAACTATAGCTCTTTTTAAAGACGTTACTTGCACATTGCCAATATGCTATTCAAACCTTGCTATTTTTGGATTTGAAATAAGTTTTTAAATTTAACGTATTGTGCATTCTCTTATATCATAGACTAATGCACAAATGCTTACCTGAATAGAGTGAAAGATACTTTTTCCATTCGGCACGTGGGCATTTGAGAAATTTCTACCATTTTTTATTGTGAAAAGTCAATAAATTAAGTAACCGAAATCCAGTTAATGACCTTATAATTTCTAATGTAAGGTGGCTCTTGGTTTGACAAGCAAATTCAATTAATTCTGAAACCGAAATCCATTTAATGAGCTTATAATGACCTTATAATTTCTATGTAAAGTGGTCATTGGTTTGTCGAACAAATTCCATGTATTTATACGTTGGATGTATACTTGATAGTTGTTTTTAGATTATTGGGAGTCAGAACCAAGTCAAATAAGGTCCATCAACTTGGTGTCAAAAGTCAAAAACTACATGTGGGGTCCCAAGACTGCTCCAAGTATGAAATTATTTGATTAGATGATGTATGGGGTCAATAAAATTATCTAGATCTTATACTTACCCAGCATGGGTTCACTTTCCTGAGGAACTACCCCATGCCATCTTCTTGCGGCAAAACAAGCTTCCCTCTCAAAAAGAAATGAAGAGAGTGGTTCCATTTAAAGGAAAGCATGTAAATTATTTGTATTTTTCATAATTTTTTTACAAAGTCTGGTAATTCATGTACTTTATTGAGTTTTCGACTAATATTTGTTATTGTTGTCACTGTGTATTTCAAACGCTCCCTCTTATAATAACTTAGTGTTTATATGTTATTCTATGCTTAAAAAATTATCTTTAAAACTACACAGAATATTGTTTTGTATTTGTGTTAAAATGTTATGTTGGTGCTTTTTTACGTCTTTTATTTTTTTTTGTGGTTATAAAAATTATTCTTTAGGTATGTGAATATCTGGAAAAAAAAAAATTGAAACAAGCCCGTGCATCGCACGGGAGAAAATCTAGTATATTAAAGAAACCAAAGAAAGAAAAATGGCTCATGACCCCGAGTTTCATTTGGACGATCCATATGAAGACGAAGGTGAAGAAGAAGAATTTTTCAAAAGTCCTTTCGCTAACCTTAACTTCGACTCCGGCTCTAACTCTGAGAAAAAAAAGAGAGTCCTACGAAAACTCAGATGAAAACGAGGATGAGAAAGAAAATGAAGATGAAGAAGAATAGGAGAATCCTCCGGATGAACCCGAGAACAAGAAGAATGACAATGCCCCGACTAATGCCAACCCTGTTGATGTCAGCGGCGACAATGATAAAGGCAATATTTTTTTTTTTTTACGGGAATAAAGGCAATATTAAATGACATGGAGTTTTAAAAAGTATTACTGCACGTTTTAAAAAGTATTACTACATGTTTTTTTCTTCCAATTAGTTACTGCTACTTTTTTAAGCAAGGTAGTTACTAATAGTAAATACTGTATGAACTATTAATCATCTCATTTCTGCGAATTTTTAAGTCTATATACTTATCCTTTTTATTATTATTAATAATATTGGGATAGACTACTTCCAAACTCTCAAATATTACTAAAATATTATTCAAATGAGGTGGAGATATTTTCAGATTGAGATTGATGAAAACTTGCTTGCATAATTTTGAGCTGGTCATTTCGAAACCACTCAAATTGTGATGTAATTTATATTTTATGCAATTGAATTTGGTGTTTTGCATTGTTTCATTGATTTTTTTTTAATATTTTTTTGTTAAATATATCACTTTTTTTGTTTAATTAATTTAAATATAAATATTAAATTATATATATTTGATGATAAAAAAATATTTAATAAAATATAAATAAAAAAGATAACATTAAAATTTGAGTTTGATGATTGGAGATGATTTTACTGTTTGACTCAAATTTGGTGGCAAATTGATGATTTTGGTGGCAATTTGAGTCCAAGGATTGGAGATGGCCTTACTTTTTAATAAATATTCATTTTTTCATACAAATATTATTTTAATTTTAGACTTTGAATTTTAGACAAAATTGTGTTCAGGTCGCGATTGAATTTAATTAGTTGCTGCGGAAATTACAAATCTAGATAGTTTTAGGTTGGGGGTTTTGGATTTGATGAAAATTAATTTCATAAAGAATTTGGAATTCATATATATATATATATATATATATTTTTTTTTTTTTTTTTGATCATGCCATTTAATCTTTCTCATTTAAAATCATTTCAGTGAATAAAAACACAGATTAATTAATTTTCTAATAATTGTTAAATGAAAGTATTATTTAAACAGTAAATAATTAGATAACCTTATTGATAACATATACTCCCTAGTCTTGTAAAATTTTGTTCAAACCCATTTTTTGGTTCATAAAATATATGTTTATTCTATTTAAATAGTTAATTTTTTAATATTTTTTTTACTTTATTAACAAGATTGAGTATGTATCAAGTTATTTCACCTATATTTTTTATAATTAAAATATGATTTTTTAAAAAACATGTATAAAAAGAAGTGAGCAAAATTTTACACTGACACTGAGAGGGGGAGTATTCTCTTATTTTACAAGGAAAAGAGTTCCTAACTCACATACAAATGAATATTAAATGAGCTAGTATTTTAATATTTTTTAACTCAAAAAAACATTTAACAATTATCATCAAGTGATCACATTATCTAAGGATTAGACACTACAAAATTATTTTACTATACAAATGTAATTCATATTTCGTAACTCGTTAAAAGGTGTTCCTATTTTCCATATTTGAATGATATATATGAATGTGATTGTTTGAACACTCAATTTATTTGTAATGACAATAATGTTATGCTATAAAAATGGTGTAGGTTACTATACACTCAAGTACACCATGCACTGTACATGAGTTGATTTTGACTCAGTACACCATGTACTGTACATGAGTTGATTTTGACTTATCAACACTTAAATATTTTTTTAAGTGTTTTACATTTTTCATTAATATTTATATAGTTATATTAACTTATATTTTTTGTTAATGTTGTATTGCACATTTTAGTTATATGGTGTTGAACATTTCAACTGTCGAAGTCAGATGTTGTACTTTTCAATAATATTTTTAGTTATATTAACTCACACTTTTTTTTAATGTTATATTGCACCTTTAGTTATACAGTGCTGCACTTTTCAATTGTAGTGTCTTACACTTTACAATAATATTTTTATTTATAGTGACTTACAATTTTTAATAATATTGTATTGCACTTTTCAATTATAATAACTTACACTTTTCATTAAAAAATTGTGATACTGAGTTGAACTTTTTAATAATTGTGGTGCACTTTTCAGTTATAATAACTTACATTTTTCATTAATATAACTTACATTTTTCATTAATATAACTTACACTCTTCAGTTATAATAACTTACATTTTTCATTAATATTGTATTGCACTTTTTAGTTATACCGACTTGTACTTATTTATCACAATTCACATATTGACTATTGTGTTGCACTTTTTAGTTATAATAACATACGGAGTACATTTTTCATTAAAAACTGTGTTGTACTTTTCAATATAGTAACTTACACTTTTCAGAAAAAAAATTATTTTTAAAAAAAGTCAACAATCAACAATTGATCGATCAAAGTCAACATAAGTACATGGTGTACTTGATTGCATATAAGATTTTGACATAAAAATTGTGAATTATATTATAATGTAGTAATTTCTTTCAATAGCTCATTTTCTTTTCTATTTTTTTTACACCCACATTAATTTTTTTTCTACTTTTCATCCTCACACTAATTAAATTAATTACTCAACTAATTAATCATAATAAAATTGAAGGGTAAAATTAAGTCTTAATTATCCAAATTTGACCCTATATAAATAGAGGGTTAATGCCGTAGTAAAGCATTTGAACATTTATTTTTCTTAAATGTTTTTCATAACTTTGTTTGAAACTGCATTCATTCCAATTTAAATGTTACTTAGTTTTTAGCTTTTCACACATGTTGGGAAATTTATTTAATTCTTATTATTATTTTATATGCAGTGACTCATACAAATTATTAATGAATCATTATTAATTATTTAACCTACCTATCACAAAAATTAAAAAAAAAGTAAAATTATAAGAAAAACAAATTATTAATTATTTATCCTACCTATCACAAGAAAAATAAGAAAAGAGCAAAATCGAAAGAAAATAAAAATCAATATCTTTTGAAAAATAAAAATTGAAACATTAAACAAAACGGGTATCTAGCTACATAGAAGATAGGTGTTAATTAAATTCGTGCTCATCTACATACGTTATTAGTTCGTAGCTTTTAATTTTAAATAAAAATTAAGAAAAAAAGTATGGCCATTTATTGTTTGAAAGCAACATAGTTAAGGCTTACGTTGCAATTACCAGCCCTAATTAATTATAAAATCTTCTATAAATTAAACAACTCTCATCTTTCCTCTTCACCATTCTTCTCCCATTAATCATCTCTTTCTCCCTCTCTCAAGCTAAACACAGTTTTTAAGGCTTATTTTTCTTAATATTACAAACTTCATCAGGTATAATGTTGTTTAATTTTAAGATTATAATTAGGGTTGCATCCAAACGATCGAATTGATTCTTGTTTGGCGGTTTCAATTAATTAAAGTTGAGTCCAATGTGACTGAGTTCAATTTCTTTTCTTTTTTTTCTCAAACTTAATTTCAACACTTTTTTTGTTTTGAAAATGTCGCACGAAAACTCCTTGTATTTTGAAAATTGAACAAAAAAACCTTGGCAAATATTTCTCTCTCTCTCTTCGTAAATGAGTTAACTATTTTACCTATTTTCTCTATTTTAGTAGTATTACTTTTCTTTTTAATATTGAAGTTTTAAGATAATGTGAAATAGAAAAAAAAGATAAAACCATTAACTTATTTTTGAAGAAAAATGAATAAATTGTTTAATTTTAATAAACCACATAAAAATTTCGTACAATTTTTAATTAAACCATAAGGAGATTTCACAATATTTTTTGAAGCTAGCACAAGTAATTTCGTGCCATTAAAATTTCGTAGAATTAATTTTCAAAATTATATGCATCCCACTTGATCTAATATACCTCGATCTCGTCTTTTTATTTGCTAATTATTGTATAATATTCAATATAATTGTAATGAAGTTGGATGTTTATCAATCTAATTTTTTAATTACTTAAAAAAAAATTATTTTAGCTCAAGGAATGAAGCCGATGATGACAAAAACCGTTGTTGGTATGGTTACTCTTCTTCTCATTATAACGGTGGCAGCGAATGATGCTATTCATGGACCAAACATTTGCAACTCAAAATGTGCCTTCCGATGCTCAAAGGCAGCACGACAGGACCGATGTCTCAAATATTGCAAAATTTGTTGCGAGAAGTGTAATTGTGTTCCGTCAGGAACTTACGGAAATAAAGACGAATGTCCTTGTTATAGGGACCTAAAAAATTCTAAGGGCGAACCTAAGTGCCCTTAAGTTTCAGCCATATAATTCTACCAAAAATAAAAATGGATTTGATGGAGAATTGCAAATGCTAGGTTAAGTATAATAAATATTCCATAACTTAACTTTTAAGTGTTTTTTTCTAAAGTTAGATAAGTTATGAACAATACTCTTTACTCGTTACTCTACATAGGGGCGAAACTATGAAGGGTTTGGGGGTGGTTTTGGCCCCCTCAACTTTTCCATTGTATTATATATGCATGTAGATTTTATTAGTATTATACAACACATGAAATTCTAATAATTTTATTAGTATTATACAACACATGAAGTTCTAATCAAATAAAGTAATTGGCCCAAGTAACAAAAATTCAAATTAAAATGAAGTGGGCCCGTTCAATAAAAGCAACATGTAATTTGATTAATTTGTGAGTAGTCATATTCTAGATAATTCAACGCAGAGGTCCAGAGGGACTTTCTACAATGTTACGGAATGCTAGTAATCAAGGGTTGCTACATGGACACAAGGTATGTAGAGGAGCACCGGTTATTTCCCATTTATTATTTGCGGACGATAGCTTACTCTTTTGTCGAGCAACGTGCGAAGAGCCTCAAAATCTGAAAAGGGTGCTCAACGAATATGAGAGTGTCTCTGGCTGGCCAGGCAATTAATTATGGGAAATCCGGAATATTATTTTATCAAAAATGTACCCATGGCTCAGCGGGCAGATGTGAGTCGAGTGTTGGGAGTCGTGCAACCACTGAACAACGGAAAATATCTAGTGTAGGTCCCGAAAGTTGAGTTAATATCGAGGGAAGCTAAAGAAAATGTCTAGAGAGGGGTGAATAGACTTTTCTAAAATCTTTCGATATATCAGAATACAGTGTGCGGAATACGAAATTAACAATGAGGCCTTTGAAGAACACAGAAGGTTCAACATTTACTTTGTTGTCGGAGATGTATCGACCTAGGTCGAATGTGGCCTGCATGTTAGTTCTCACATCGAAGATAGATCGAATCGACATAGTGATGGTTTGAGTAAGAGCAAATAGCTTTGGAAATAGCAAGAAAACAGATGCTTGAGAGTAGGGGAGTTAAGAAATTGTGGGGCAAGACGTGTGGGAGTGTTGGGTTTTGATCAAAACTGAATATTTGATCCAATGGCCAAGAACGAAGGAATAAATCCAACGGTTGGGGCTTTTGGTATTCGGTTACGGAATCGAGAATATAATGTGATTTGATATTGTAAAATTTGAAATCCGCCTCTTCTTAGTTAGGACAGTGGAGTGAACTCATCTGACCTAGTGTAGACGAGTGCGAACTGGGTGTATACACCACATTAAATAGGAGTGTATAAATCCAATTCAGGGGTTTTCAAATTTTAGCATTATCGAATTACTGTAATATCCTTAATTCGTTTCGATTAAACACTTAGCATATTAGAATCAAAAGAACACTTAGCTTGTCTGTTCGAGTCCATCCAGAACAGACGAGTAGACTTAAGCTTCACAAGACGAGTTGGTTTAAGCACACAAGACGAGTTCCCCCTTCGCCTGTGCTTGTCTATTCTGAACGTCGAACGACTTCATGTACCTATCTTATCATTTGCAACGTGTAATCAAAGGTACAAGTAGAGTGAAATAAATAAGATGAATATCATTCTAAAGCAATGATCAAGGTTTCGAACATGATGACTTTTAACAAACATAAGAGTCAACATAAGGATATTTAAGAAATCATAGATTCCCCCTTAAATGTTTATTCCCTTAGTATTACCCTCAGCTTTACCAGCTTCCTCATCGGGTTGTTTGGTCATCTGGTCTAGCCTTGTATACCTGTCTGTTGCATGAGTAGTCGAGTGCTCTGTTCTGGTCTCCTTATTTCTTTGATGTACCTGACTGGTTAGTTCATGTTCTATAGGCAAGTAGGGTCTAGATCAATTAGCCCTAAACTAATGCATAACTCACGAAATCGAGCTTCAGTTAATGGTTTTGTAAAAATGTCAACTCTTTGAAAATCAGTATGAATATTTTCCATGCGAATATCCTTCTTTTCTACATGATCACGTATGAAATGATGCTTCACATCAACATGCTTACAACGTGTGTGCAAAACAGGATTTTGTGTAATGGAAATGGCACTATTACTATCACAGAAAATAGGAACATTTGATTCATGAATGTTGTAATCTCTAAGCTGTTGTATGAGCCAGAGTAGTTGACTACAACAGCTACCAGCAGCCATGTACTCGGCTTCGGTAGTAGAAGTAGCTACACTAGTCTGCTTTTTCGAAAACCATGAGATGAGTTTTGTGCCTAAAAATTGACAAGAACCAGAAGTAGATTTCCTATCTATTCTACAGCCTCCAAAGTCTGAGTCTGAGTAGCCACTTAAGGATAGATCATCATTTGAGGGATACCATATACCACGATTGATGGTCCCTTTCAAATATTTCAGAATCCTTTTGGTGGTTTCCATGTGACTTTCCTTTGGATTGGCTTGGAATCGAGCACAAACACCAACAGAGAATCCAATGTCTGGTCTACTAGCAGTTAGGTACAGTAAGGAACCAATTAATCCACGATAATAAGATTGATCAGCACATTTACCGTTCTCATCTGGATCCATTCTGTAAGTTGGTTGCATTGGTACGCCAGTAGACTTACATGTTTTGATCCCGTACTTGTCTAGAAGGTTTCTATTGTACTTTGCCTGATTTATGAAAATACCTTCTGGAGTTTGTTTTACTTGAAGACCAAGAAAGTAATTCATTTCACCCATCATGGACATCTCAAATTTACTTTGCATGAGTGTCGAAAAACTTTCACTCAACTTTTTGTTAGGTGACCCAAAAATGATGTCATCTACGTAAATTTAGACGAGTAAAATGTCTTTCCCTTCTTGTCTTCTGAACAAGGTTCTATCTACCTTGCCCTTAGTAAAACCATTTTCCAATAGAAAGAGAGAGAGAGTATTATACCATGCTCTTGGAGCTTGCTTTAGTCCGTATAAGGCTTTCTTCAGTCTGTACACCTGGTCGCCTTTGACTTCGAAACCTGGAGGTTGTTCAACATACACTTCTTCCGCAAGAATACCGTTAAGAAATGCACTTTTAACATCCATTTGATATACAGTAAACTTCATGTGAGCAGCATATGCAAGGAACAATCGAATGGCTTCTAATCTAGCAACATGAGCATACGTTTCATCATAGTCTATGCCTTCAGCTTGTGAATAGCCTTGGGCAACTAGTCTAGCCTTATTCCTAACGACTACATCATTCTCATCTTTCTTATTTTTGAAAATCCATCGAGTGCCAACTACATTATGATGTTTCGGCCTATCGACAAGTTCCCAAACGTCGTTTCGAACAAACTGGTTCAACTCGTCTTGCATAGCGATGATCCAATTACTATCAGCCAATGCCTCTTTAACAGTGGTAGGCTCGATAGATGAGAGGAAACAACACCAGCAAAACATAGTTGGACTAGGCTGTTCTTGCGACTCAAAGAGTTGTCGTCTAGTCTTCACACCAACAGTAGAGTCACCAATAATATTTTCAGTATCATGCGCAGATTTCCATGTTTTTCTATTCTTAACAGTAGCACTATCATCATCTATATCATGTACAGCATCATGCATATCAACATCATTTGTATCATCAACAGATTTACCAGGAGTGGACGAGTCAACTAGAGCAGGCATGTCAGCTGGTCTAGAAGACTTACCTTGAGCACTTACCTTCTCTTTGTCATCAGACTCGAGAGCTTTCATGAATGGATTGTAGGCTTGAACGGATTCATATACCTCTGAATCTTTGTCAGATTCGATCGTTAGATCAGTAATTTTCTCACTGATCTTGTTGGCAGACGAGTCCTGTCGAGATTCATCGAAAACCACATGTGGTGTTTCTTCCACACAAAGAGTTGAGTAGTTGAATACCCTAAATGCCTTGCTAGTCGAGGAGTATCCTAAGAATATCCCCTCGTCTGCTTTGGCATCGAAAGCATTCAACTTGCTCTTTCCATTGTTATGGATGAAACACTTACAACCAAATATATGGAAATATGAAATGCGGGGTTTTCTACCTTTCCAAACCTCATAAGGTGTCTTGCCTAGAGCTTTGTTGATCGCGCTTCTGTTCTGTGAGTGGCATGCAGTATTGATAGCTTCTGCCCAAAACTTTTGAGGCGTATTGTACTCGGCTATCATGGTTCTACAGGCTTCTTTGAGAGTTCGATTCCTTCTTTCTGCTACACCGTTTTGTTGTGGTGTCCTGGCTGCACTAGTAAGATGCTGGATACCACGTTTAGCACAGAAATCTTTGATATAGCAATTAATGAACTCAGTTCCCTTGTCACTACGAATTTTGACAATGGACTGGTTCTTCTCAACTTGTAACTTCTTCAACAGTTCAGGCAGAAGTGTTTGTGTATCACTCTTCTTGTGTAGGAAGACTACCCAAGTAAACTTAGAATAGTCGTCTACAACAACAAGAGTATACCTTCTACCATTCAAGGTTGGAGGAGTTATTGGACCATGAAGATCCATATGTAGGAGTTCTAGGACTCTACTAGTTGAGAGAGTAGGAATTGACTTAAAAGAACCTTTCACCTGTTTACCCTGTTGACAAGCCGTGCATACATGTGACTTGTAGTAAACTTCATTGGGAATACCTTCTACAAGGTAATCTCTGGCTATCTTATTAAGAACCTTAAAGTTTAGATGACAGAGGCGTCTATGCCAGAGCCAACCAAGTTCTTTAGGATTCTTAGTAAGTAGACAGGTGTCCCTCGGACAACTGTTCCAATTCACTATGTACACACTACCTTGTCTTACGCCGACTAGTAGGACAGTGTGTGTCCTTTTGTCAATGATCTGACATTTGCGGCTTTTGAACTGCACCTTGTATCCACGATCACAAAACTGTGAAACAGAGAGTAAATTATATTTCAAACCTTCAACATACGAGACATCTTGTATCTCTACATCACCATTCCGGATGTAACTAAATCCTTTAGTGACAGCAGTGGAACTATCACCAAATATCACTTTTGGTCCTTCTTGCTCATGGTAACTTGATAAGAGAGCCTTGGTACCAGTCATGTGGTGCGAACAACCACTGTCTATGTACCAGGTTTCTCCTACTGAGCCACCCTTCTTATACAAGTCAAGTCGACCCTGCAATGAAGATATTCAATAATTTAGGTACCCATTTGTTTATTGGGGTCCTTGGGGGTTAGTCGTGTTCAGAGGAATTCAAATATACATTGGAGTCTTGAACAAGTTCGATCTCTTAAGCTTTCGCCCATATTTGTTACAAAATAAGACCTTGTTGTCCTTATCTGGCCTATCAGTCGAGTTCGGGTCTACTCTTTTGAGATAGCCTTTCGACTTGATCTCTACTTGAATAGGCACTGGTCTATGATAGTCAGAGTATGGTTTATATGCATTAGGTCCATACGGTTTATAGACGCGTTTGGGTCTTTCCTCACTAATAATATCATATGACAAAGGTGGAGGATATATGACAACTTGTGTACGATATTTTGGAGCTACCTGTCTAGGTCTAGACGAGTAGAGCTGAGACTGCCTTATGAAAGGAGGTCTAGGCTCTTGTCGTCTAGTCTGTACCTGTCTAGTACTCGTCTCCTCAGGATACCAGTCCTCATATCCAACCTAGTTGGGTCGTCCACGATTAGTGGTCCTTTGAAGATTAGTTCTAGGTGGAACAGGCTTGTTGTTACCATTCCTTTTACCTCCCTTGGTAGTCGGAATGTTAACTCGATCTTGTTTAGGTACAGTACCTTTAGATGGAGTACCAATATCGTATATCATTGGTCCTTTTCCTTTATCATTTGGCAAAAGTCTTGCGTTAGTAGTAGTAGGGTTCTTAATGACTCGAGTAGACGAGCTAGATGACTCAGCACCTATACCAGTCTTGTCAGTTGGATCTCTATACCTATCTGACAATTCAAGGTTAATCTTTGAAGAGTTAACCAGGTTAGTAAGCTTGAGATCTAATGTGACAACCTCGGTCTCTAAGAACTTATTACGTTCTTCAAGTCTATTGCACTTGCTTTTTAAAACATTGAATTCATTTCTCTCAGTTGCATGTGTCTTAAGTAGGTTTTGATATAACCTGTCTGTCAATGCACACTTTTCTTTGAGTTGTCTCAACTCTTCAGTCAAGCGTTCATTTAGGATTGTTATATTAGGATCTACTTTAGACTGAGCTTCCTTAAGGTCAATGATTTCTTGTTTTAATGCAATGTTCTCATCACTGACTTCGATGAATGCTTGGTTAGCAAGTAGAAGGTCGTCTTCAATAGCACTAGTAGAGTGTTGCAGACTACTTCCTACTTCACTACTAGCAGTGTCACTTTCATCAGTATCAGAATCATCACAAGATTGAAAAGAAGTAGCAGATGATACCTCTTGGTCGATTTTAGCCATGCAGCATAGGCCATCATCTACTATGAATGCTTCGTCGTGGTCTTGATCAGATGGGTAACTAGATAAGGACGATGGAAACTCGTCTGAATCCGAATCAGAGTCATCATTGGCCATCATTGCCTTCTTGCCACGGTTGTATCTTCTTTCCCTTCGAGCTTTACGTTCTTCTCGATCGTCAGTGCTCAGGTCTGGACATTCATATATGTAGTGACCTGGCTTTTCACAGTTGTAGCACAAGAGATCATTAGTAGCCTTTTTAATAGGAGATTTATCCCTACGCTTATCACGTCTATCCGAACGCTGGATCTTCCTATCGTCAGACTCTCTATCTCGTCTATTACCTTTCGAGACTTCGTCTCTCCTTTCGGACGAGTTTCGGTCTCGTCTGGTCTTAGACGAATTCTTAGAAGTAGACGCTCTATGATCCCTATAGAACTTCTTATATCTTCCGAAACGTTTATTCAGCCTATCAAAATTTCTAACCATGAGGTTCACCTGATCCTTCAGACTAAGATCAGTATCTAACTCGTCTTTTACAGAAGCAGATTTAGTCTTAGACTTAGACCTATCTACCTTAGAAGACTTAGAAGAGCTAGACTTAAAGGCAACGTTCTTAGATACAGCATGTTCTCTATCACTACTGGCTAGTGGTTCATCTTCGTCTAAATCAAACTCATGAGCCTTCAGAGTTTGAAACATGGTCTCTGCACTCCAAGCATCTATGTCTTGGGTATTCTTAACTAGCATCTTTACCATTTTCCATCGAGGATCTAAGCTCTTAAGAATCCTAAGATTAATTTCACGAGGAGTATAAGTTTTACCAAGAACTTCAAGGTCATTCATGATTTTAGTAAAACGAGTATCCAGCTGGTCGATAGTTTCGCCAGCTTTCATCCGAAATGATTCAAATCTTTGGACAGCAGTGGATAATTTGCTCTCTTTGATCAGGGATGTCCCTTCACAAATGATAGCTAATCTGTCCCACATCTCTTTGGCAGATTTACATTTTAACACCTTTCCTAGGTACTCGTTAGGAAGAATGTGTAAGATGTAATTCTTCGCCAAACTATCCAAATTATTTTGACGCATTTCTTCTGAGGTTAGATCAGACCTTGGTTTCTTGACGAGGGTGCCAATTGGTTTGTCTTTGTCAAGATTTGCAGTATTTGGGACCATTGTCACGATCGGACCCTCGGTCACAACAGAGATCATTAGATCATGCGTGGAGCTGAAAATCGCTTCCATTCGCAGCTTCCAGTAGTCGTAATCCTGAACCTGGAACTTGGGCAACTTATTAGCACTGATTTCCAACGACATGATTTAGTAAGTAGATCAGCGCTAAAGAGATTTATGATCAAGAAGCAGATATGTCAAGAACAGGGAACAAGAAACAGATATAACAAGAATGATGATCAAGAACACGTAAGCAAATATAATCACGGACCAAGACTTCACCCTAAGTCTTAAGTCGGTTATCAAGAAACAGCAGTTCGTAAACTACTGCTCTGATACCACTTGTAGGTCCCGAAAGTTGAGTTAATATCGAGGGAAGCTAAAGAAAATGTCTAGAGGGGGGTGAATAGATTTTTCTAAAATCTTTCGATATATCAGAATACAGTGTGCGGAATACGAAATTAACAATGAGCCCAATACAAGTTTATACTCAACTTCTAAATTCGAGAACTCTGTTCTATACTCAACTTGTCTTGTTCAGTTAGGTATGTTTAACAAGTAAACAATTAATCAAATAAGCAGTAAACAAAACAGTAAAGTAAACAACACAAACAATTTATAGTGGTTCGACAACTTGTCTACGTCCACTCTCACAACCCAGTTGTGATGTTTCCACTAACTCTTCCAATCGAGTACAAAGTGTGAGTTCTTGTGATTTTGAGTCCCAAGAAAAAGACTTAGATCTTCTAAGACTATACTACCAAGTACGTCTACGATCTTACTAGAAATTTAACAAGTATCTAGCAACTTGATAAAAACAACAAATAAAATAAAAAACTTATTCAGTAGCAGTCTTCTGGTTTCTTCACTTGTCTTCTGACTTGCTTTCTGAACTTCCGTAAACTCTGAGAGTAATCTTCTTTGAATGCTTCAGTATGTAGCTTCAGTATTATCAGTATCAGTAGTCTTCAAACGATGAATACCTTGAGGTATTTATAGACTTCAAAAATCAAGAACTTAGTTAGTTGTAACCAACTCTTCTTGAAAACTAACTTGTAACTGAATCTTCTTATCCATCAACGCGTTTCTTGTTAATTAGTTATTCCATAACTAACTTCTTCATCCTTATCTTTATACGCGCTTCACTTCAAGTAGACTTCTAGTTGACTTGTCTTGTGGAGTCTTACTCATCTTGTAGACCACCTGTCTTGTATAGTAGACTTTAACTCTTCTTGTCTAGTCCGATCTTCTTGTGCGATTTACAACAGTAGACTATTCTAATCCTATCAAGACTATTACATTACTTTAAGCTTTATAACACAGCTTAGTCAACTTATAATCTATACAATCAATCTATCTATTACATTCAAATCATGAGCTCTATACAATGATTATTCATAGCTCAACAACAATCTAATATGTATACAAATAGCAAATATGAAGTACTTATAGATCGTACTTATCTTTTAATATGAACTCATGTGAACTCTACTGGTCTGTTCAAGATGACTTCAACTCAACTAGACTAGATCAGTCAACACTTAGAAAATATTCAAACTACTTTTGGCTTATCAAAACTTCACTTTTTATCTTTTAATCATCAATTAGGATTTGTCTAGGATTCATATCCCAACATCTAGGACTTCTGTCACTAGTTGGGCGTCGGAAGCGGGATAATTTTAATTACTTGAAGGAGCGGATGTGGGGAAAGATTAATAGTTGGAGGAAACTTAAACTATCTAAGGCGGGCAAGGAGATATTAATTAAATCGACTGCACAAGCGATACCCTCGTATTGCATGGGTGTTTTCTTACTGCCAACGACACTGCTTGTTGAGCTTTAGAGGCTGATGAACTCATTTTGGTGGGGGTCGGGTAGTCGCTCAACCGGAGTTAGATGGTCTACATAGGACCACCTATGCGAACAAAAAATTAATGAGGGTATGGGTTTCCGGAGCCTGCACTTATTTAATGTGGCGATGTTAGGGAAAATGGGTTGGAGCCTAATTCATGAGCCGAATCAATTGGTATGCCAGATTAGTTGGGCAAGGTATTTCCACAATGATGACTTTCTATCGCCCCCTTTGGGTCATAACCCAAGCTATACTTGAGAGAATTTACTGACTACCTCAACGAAAAGAGGAGGAAGAATGAAGCCATGGAATTGGAAAAGGCCAAAAAACAGGCCAAGGAAAATGCTAGAAAGGCGAAAGCCCGTGCCAACGACGATAACGAGGACGAGCAGGGGTCGTACTCGGTCACTGGTATAAACAAACATCCCCGTGATAAGGGAAATGCTAAAGTTTACCAGCGCTCCCACCACAGTCATACCGGGGACTCGAAAGATGGTCGGAATTTTGTTTTCAATCGTGTGGGCGATAAGGACCCGAAAGCTCCTCGCCCAATACCATTCAAAATTGGTGGCCGACTAGAGAACGACGACCACAGGGACCGTGGTGGAAAGAGAGATCAAGGAGAAAGAATCTCCGCCCTCGACCGAGTAGGGCCAAACTCGCGAGGACCGGCGAAGAGTTATCGCAGCCATCAGCTAGAGCGATCACCCCACCATTCACCCGGGCGATCACACCGTGACCGATATGATCGTCCGGTCGCATCCCACGGAAGTCGACGAGACGAGCTCGTCTCCGACCACAAACCACCGAGGAAGGTCAGATCGCCCAGTTCATCGAGAACCAGAAACAGATGAAGCTGAAAATGGAAAATTTGCGAGCAGAGGTGGCCGCATCCAAAAGAGGAAATATTCCACCAGTCACTCTTCCTGCTTCACCCTTAAGTGTTATGATCCTCACCGCCCCCATACAAAGAAAGATCCAAATGCCTTCAATGGCAGCATACGATGGCATGTCCGACCCCCGGGTGCACTTGTCAAAATACTCGAACTACATGGCCTCCATCGGGGCAACAAACGCCACTCAATGTCGAAACTTTCCCCTGACCTTGGGGGACCGGGCCCATCATTGGAATACAACTTTTGGAGCCGGGTCCATGACCTCCTTCATCGAACTGTGGCAGTAGTTCCTAACATACTACGGATCAATTGCTGCTCGCCCAACATCCAAGCAACGTTTGACAAACGTTCGCCAGACCCTGACCGAATCAGGAAAAGACTTCATTGAACGATTCGATAGGTTGGTTATCGATGGGGAGGCAGTGAATGACGAAACGAAGCTGATCTCAGCCGTTTTCGGCCTAATGATAGGTTCTAAACTTTGGGAATCTATGCATACTCTTTTTCTGGAATCTTACGTAGATTTCTGCAACCGGACTGGAAACATCATTCGGATGGAAGAAATCATGGATGCCGCTAAGGCTAACGAGCAGCCTGAAGCGGCCAAAAAAATGTGGCAAAAGAAAAATTTTACAACTGGGGAGTCGTCCCAGCCAAAAAAGGCAGTGAACCAAGGAAATAATGCGAGGCCGGCAAACTTCAAGCCATTTGAGGAGGCGCCGGAGATAACACAGTTTAGATAAACCCTCAACATAGATGCTAGGTCCATTTTAAATGCTCTCCGGGGAAAGAATATGCTTCCTCCGGCGAGGCCGATGCATGCGAACGAGAATAACTTGAACCCAGAGAAGTTCTGCGACTACCACAACTCCATCGGCCACCGCACGAATGGGTGTCGAGACTTAATGAAAAATTTGTACAAACTGTACATGGAGGGCAAGCTCGCCCAGTTCATCAAAGCCAGGGATGGAAATGCCGACCAGAGAGGCAAGAAACGTCGCGATGATGACGAGGACGACCAGGTTCTGCGTCAACAGATCAACCGACAGAAATTGACGCCCCCAATGTCGAATGCTCCACCGGGCGAGGTTGATTTCGTGGGCGGAAGTTTCAATGTGATAGAAGGCCCCCTTGGGGGGACCCAATCTGGAACAACTCTGTCTGTTCGCCGACAGCAGAGCGAAATGCGAGAACTGGACAATGTGCACCAAGTGTGTGTCGCTGCGGCTGCTGAAAATCCCATCTCACACTAAGTCCTTTTCACGGACGATGATTTGAACGGAGTGGTGCAGCCAAACAACGATGATTTGGTTGTCACCGAAAAAATTTTGGGAACGATCGTCCACCGCATGATGGTCGACACTGGGGCATACACCAACGTCCTATTCAAACACACCTTAGATGCTCTCGGCGGATACGAAGCATATATCGAACCATGCAACGACATCATTGTGGGATTCGGAGATACCCGCTCCATTCCCATCGGAATGATCAGGCTATCAGTAGAACTAGCATCAACGAAGGAGCCAGAAATGCATCACACTCGGCAGCTCGACTTCATGGTCGTCGACATGCCATCATCCTACAACGCTTTCCTCGGCCGACCTTTCTTTGTTGAATTTAAGGCGGCCGTCTCTACTTATTATTATTGTATTAAGT
This sequence comes from Galeopsis tetrahit, assembly GCA_963675135.1. NCBI lineage: Eukaryota > Viridiplantae > Streptophyta > Magnoliopsida > Lamiales > Lamiaceae > Galeopsis > Galeopsis tetrahit. Next base: position 13,376,042 of record OY776133.1, read on the forward strand.
TTCCAACCCTAAAGGAAGTTATAACCCTGAAGGGCGACCAGACGCGGACGAGGGAGTGTCTCGTCCGTTTTGCTAAGCGTCATTCTAAGAATTCTCCTATGGAGGGACAATATATCGAGTGTCAAAAAGAAAAGGCACAAATGAACTACTTGGAGGGTTTTCCCAACAAGTATCAAAGAATAGAGCTTGGACGACCACCAAGCAGAGGTGGACGAGCACACCCCATGGATATAGACGAGCACATCCAAACCGAGCAGAACGATCAACTCCCTGAGGCGATCGACGACTAGGTTCCAGATCTGGACATTCCAGATTTAGAACCTAGGCTAGGCTTTGAGCCAGAAATCGGAATCGAGGACCCTCGTTGGAAGGAACCCAAAGAACGGGCAACTCCAGCGGAGGACCTTGAAACCATCCATCTAGATGAAGCTCGTCCAGAACTTGAAGTTTTCATAGGTTCAAATTTGCCAGAACAGCTACGATCAGAAATGATCATCTTTTTTAAAGAAAGCATTCGCCTGGTCGCACGAAGATATGGTGGGCATCAACATGAATCATGCCTGCCATAGATTGTATATTGATCCTGCAAGGAGACCTATCAAGCAAAAACGAAGAAAGTTTGGGCCTGATAAATATGCGGCTATGGCGGTTGAAGTAACAAAATTAATCGATAATAAATTAATCGAGAAACCAGGAACTGATCCAGAGTGGGTGGCAAACCCAGTGCTCGTCAGAAAAATGAACGGGTCGTGGCGAATGTGTATAGACTTCACAAATCTAAACGATGCTTGTCCCAAAGATCATTTTCTGATGCCCCACATCGATTATCTGGTAGACAATTGACAATGAAATCGAACTTTCTTGGACCCTTTTCGCCGACGGCTCGTCGACGAGCACCAAAGCAGGGGCAAGAATTGTCCTCACCAGCCCGTCCGGACAAACTTTTGCTTCGGCGATCGAGTTCGAGTACCGGGCGACCAACAACGAAGCAGAGTACAAGGCTCTAATCGCTGGAATCAAAGATGGCAATGGCTGTGGGCGCCAGAAAACTGAATTTTTTTCAGACTCTCAGCTAGTGGTATGTCAAATAACGGGCGAGTACGAGGCTCGCGGAAACCAGATGTTGAAGTATCAAGACTTAGTGAAAGGATTACTCGAGCAATTCGATCAAATCCACATCGAGCAAATCCCTAAGGAGGAGAATACGCAAGCAGATGCTTTAGCTCAACTGGCCACTTCAGAAGGGGAGGCAATATTTTCAGAAGCGACGATCACAAAACTATCTTCCCCATCAGTGAGTAGAAATCAAATTATGCAGACTGAAGCGACCACAAACAAAGAATGGATGGCGCTGATCATCAGGTACATCAAGACCGGCGAGCTCCCAGTGGACGAGAGAAATGTGGTCTACAAGCAAAGGTCAGAACATTATTACAATACCAAAGTACGAGCTCGACAATTCACCATTGGCCAACTCGTACTTCGCCGGGCGACGGAGCAGTCAATAGGCATACTTGGCCCGACTTGGGAGGGCCTGTACCGCATAACGTGCACGTACTCAAATGGATTGTACGAGTTGGAAGATCTCAACGGCAAGCCGAGCCAGTACCCATGGAACGCGGTCAAATTGAAGAAATATTACCAGTAAGTTTCATTTTCGTACATTTGTATAGTTTGTATCTATAATCGTTTCAATACATGTCAAGATTTAAGTTTCATCAAGTGTTAGTATAATTTTAGATTTTTAGATCAAGGCTCTGTGAAGCCAACTAGAAACGAGCACAAACCGGCGAATGGTTGAAACTCAAAAAATATACGGACATAAACCAAAGAAAGGTAGAGGTCCGAAAACGAGCACAAACCGACGAATGGTTGAAACTCAAAAAACATACAAACGTAAACCAACGAAAGGTAGAGGTCTGGAAACGAGCACAAACCAATGAAAGGTTGAACTCGAAACACATATGGACGTAAACCGAAAGGTAGAGGTCCGGAAAGACAAGTATTCATTGAAGGATAAACTTTCAAAAATAATCAAACACAAAATTGAAAGAAAGTGATGAAGACGATCACTACTAAAACGAACACACATCTTAAACAAAAAGTTTCATATAGATAAAGGCCTTATAGGCCGAACAGTTACAAAAAAGGTCTTACAGGCCGAGCACAAAAAAAAAATTGATAAACCAAGTCAAAAAAGGCCCATTAATGGCCGACATCTACTAAGAGGCGCCCTGCCCGTCCTCGGCGATGGTGAGTGGTGACATCGGCAGTTTCGGCCACTGTGTCGGCGACCTCACCAGCATCTTCGCGAACAGGGGGGCGACCTCAGTGGGAGCCCCAACAACTTCATCAGGAGGAGGATAGTTAAAGATGACACCTTTCTCTATGAGGCGAGGAAACATCAGCCCCAAGTCGACCAACCCAAGAATTGGGATCACATAACCTTGCTTAGGATTCTCTTCCAACAAGTGATTCTCGATGGTCGGAACGAAGGGATTCAAATCCAAGTCCGGATAGGTCAGGTGCAGGCTTTGGGCGAGCTGGTTGAAGCCATAGGCCATTGAAAAAAGAGCAGCTTGCTCGGCCATATAAAGCTTCTCATCCCTGTTATCCTCGACTTTGACAAGCTCATCCTCAGCATCCTTTAGCTTTCCTTGGGAGATCTCCACCAACTTGTTGGCTGCTTCAAGAGTTGCGCGACTCTCCTCCAGTGATCGCACCATCTCTGCTTTCTCAGCCTCTAGAGCTCGCGTGCGATCACGAAAGCAGGTGATCTCCGCCTTGGCCGAACCAAGATCCTGTATGGCAGTGGAAAGCTTGGTCGCGATGGTCGTCTTTTCATCCTCACAAGTTTTGGAGGTGCGCATCAGATCCTCTATCACCGCCTTCTTCTCCGCATCACCCTTTTCAAGATGGCTGACTTGCCGGGTAAGGTGCTCGAGAGCATAAGAAGCTCGGCTTATGTTCACGGCCGCCAAACGAGCAACCTCGGATGGCTCATGAGCCTCCACATCATCAACAAAGGTTTGAGTGAGAGAGCGAGGGAGGTTCTTCATCGCTAGGCGAGCAGGTAGAGGAATTCGATCACTAGTCAAGGACGGGGGAGACCTCGACCAATAAAATTTACGAAGATCTTCAGAAGTGGGAGGATCCTTTCGGGCATTAAGACTGAAAGAAAACAGTGTTAGATGCGACCACAAATAAAGATTTTTCTCAAGAATAAGCAAGGTCCTTACCGAGTAACCCGATCGGCATCCTAGCCGAGCACAGTGGCATCCGCCGGATCTTTCTCAAGTTCCGCCTCGACTGCCACCACCGCCGTCTGCTTGCGCCTGGTCGGGGAAGAGGTCGACCGAGCTTTTTTGATCGGTGACGATCGGCAAACAGTGGTCTGGGTCGATGTTCCCCCCTCTTCTTTCGAGGGACCGTCACTGTCGTTTTCTTTGGGGAGGCTGTTCCGGCACATCCTCGCGATCCCTCTTGCGAGATCCGCCTCGACTTTTCTCGCCCTCAACGATTTTTCTCTCACGGTTCACGGCGACCATCTTCAAAGCCTTGGAACTCATGATTCCTTCAAGTTCTAGAGTCGGAGGGAGTGAAGTCCTGATGATAACAGGGATAGCTGCTGCGAAGAGACAAGAAAGTGTTTAGATCGTGATAAAGTTTCAAAATATAAAGGCTAAAAGAAAGCACATTACCAAGGGGAAAAGATCTTGTGAAATGGTGCGGAGGCACACGAAGCCCGGCTCTATCCCTTAGATGCTCGCGGTTCAAGAAGTGACAATGACGTTCGCGATAGCGACGTTCAATCACGCAACAGAAATGATACTTGAAGAGGTTGGAAAGCTGATGATCGTCGGCCCTCTAACGAGCAGCAACACCTGCAACAAAGAAATAAGTTAAATCAGTACAGACGAGAACGAGCATGAATTTTAAAGACTTACGTCGAATCTCTTTAAATTCGCGATGAATGGAAACTTGCTCGGCGGATCCATCAAGCTTCGTCGCACTCTTCCAGTCGCCCGCGACCCACCACCAGTTGGTCTTTCAGTCTCGAATCTTATTCGGGCCCCTTCGACGAGCTTCCATCCTGGTCGCCCCCTGACGTAGAACCAACCATGGCCAACCTTTTGGCCAGCCTCGAGTGCTTGGAGGAGGGAGTTTATTTCTCGAGGAGTGAGGAAAACCCCTTGGCAACCATTCTCCACAGCCTCCAATCCGAACATCGTTAAAAGCCCAATGATAGTCGTCCATCCATTGGGGGTAATCTGAATCGGGGCCACTCCCAAGTAATTCAAATAAAAGCTAATGCTCGAGTGGAGGGGGAACCTCAATCCGGCCTCCATCATCCCATTGTTCACGGCGATCATGCCCTCCGGGTGTTGATCGGATCTTTCATCCTCCCTCGGAATGAAAAAATGTACATCTTGTGGGATGAGGTATTTCATCCTCGAATTTGCAAGTTGTGCCGAGGATACCTTACTCGGATGCTCGCAAGCCTCATACCTCGATTCCAAGGAAGTTCGATACTGACGAGCAGGAGGAGGAAACTCATACTCTGAAACATATTGAGCGTGCGACCTCCTGAGTAGGTCGTCCCCGCCCAATCTCTCTCGCCCTGAGAGGAAATCCGCTATGCTCGCTTTATAACAGATAAGTTCGTCAGTGCACTCGCGTAGACTACCACTAATCTTCCTCTGGGCAGTCTCGTGGTCGACCTCATCACCCATCTCCACATCTGGGCCCAGTTCACCCATGTCCGAGTTAGTGGAATGGTCGTCCGCTTCATCCTCATGCTCGAAATCATTCCCCTCATCATCCTCCCGATCAGCCTGGTCATCACTACCAATCGGAGAGTAACTCCTCACCATGAGTTAACTCTTTCATTAGGCTATCCTCGGAATAGCGAGCACCAACGGCTTCGACCGACATCATTCGGGAAATACTATCCGATCCATCAGAACTCGAAGAGGCCACGACCCGTTTTCCTAGGTTCCTACCAAACCTCGATGTCGAGGCATCGGAATCCATCACGTCCGCCGGCGGTGGCGATCCCGACTCGCCGGAATGTGCAACCCTCACCATTTATGTCGTTTTTTTAAGAAAAAGAACAGAGAAGAGAAGAAAAGAAGTTTTTCAATTACCTTACAAGCCGGAAATCGAAGATTAGTCGCCGGAGTTGTCGAAGAACCACCAACTTTGCTAAGAAGAAGCTTGAAGAAGAAGACTCGAGAGTTCTAAAATTTCTAAAGTATTCGAAAGTGATTTACGAGGTCCTATTTATAGGCAAAAGTACCCAGGGACTAAAGTGCAAAAAATGGGGTAAAATTTACAAATTTCCTAAAAATCTGGGGTCATCCCCGAAATCGAGGCGGAAAGTGGGTGTCACGCGCGACCGTTGAGTGCTCGCACGCGCAAAATTCAAATTTGCGCGCCTGACATTGGCGGCGTCCGACGTCATTAAAATGCTCGGGAAACGGTTACTTTTGCGAAATACGAGGCGACCATTTTGGCAAATCTTATCATTAAAGATTTTCCAAGTTTTGAATATCGAAGACAAGCCCATACCCATCGAAGACGATCATACTGCCCGCCTTTCTATTTCGAGCACGAAGAAAGGCGACCAGGGGGCAAATGTTACACCAGGTCAAAGAAGTCAACCTTTGACAAGTCAATCCTAGTCATCAGCTTGCGTGGCGACGACTAGTCAACCAAGTCATGCGACGACTAGTCAACATTATGAAGAAAATGTAAGTGTGTGCTCGCCCTAGAGTTTGACGAGCACCTGCAGGGTCATCTAGAAAAGACAAGTACTTTGGCCCTCCAAGGGTGGGCAAGCATGATCAAGCGTCCATGGCGAAGTCATGACGACCAGGCTATTCGGCGACCACCATGGCCCAACTCCTCGCTGAGGGTGAGGACGACCATCAGTAAGGCGGTTTAGCATCGAAACGACCTCCAAGAAGCATTAAATGTGATGTCCCATCACCTGTTTGATGGGATCTTAGGGCCAATGTGTAATAACCCCGACATAAATTACATGTTTGTTTAGTGCTTACGAAGTCCACATCCAGATCAACCGATCAAAAGCACGTACAACAGTTACCCTTCTTCTTATTATAACGCTGCCGACGAATGATGCCGATGGATCAAACATTTGCGACTCAAAATGTGTCGTTCGATGCTCAAAGGCAGCACGACAGGACCGATATCTCGAATATTGTGGAATTTGTTGCGAGAAGTGTAATTGTTCCGTCATGGACTTACGGAAATAAAGACGAATGTCTTTGTTATAGGGACCTAAAAAATTCTAAAGGCGAACCTAAGTGCCCTTAAGCCATATAATTCTACCAACAATAAAAATGGATTTGATGGAGATTTGCAAATGCTATGTTAAGTATAATAAATATTCCATTACTTAATTTTTAATTTTTAAGTATTTTTTTACTTTATTAACAAAGTTGATGAATTATGAACAATACTTTTTACTCATTACTCTACGTATATATTTTATAATTAAAATATAAATTATTTTTAAAACATATACTCCCTCCGTCCAATTTTATTATGCTCACTTTTTCGGGCACGGTTTTTAATGAATATTGATTAATTTATTCATAAAGTAGATAAATTAAGGGTATGATGGGGATATTGTGGGGTCCATTTATAAATAAATGATTATTTATGAATAAAGTGAATGACAAAGTGGGTAAATAAGTGATGGTAAGAGGGTGAAGATAAAGTAGTATGAATAGTATTGTTTCCAAAAAGGGAAGGAAAGTGAGAATAATGAAATTGGATGGAGGGAGTACTAAAAATTAAGTGAACATACTTTTGATATATTTCATCATTACATGCATATATATGTGTCTGTACGTGTAGTGAGGAGAGAATATATCGATTGCAAGCAAAAATACGAGAAGATGGTTTAATTGATCTTTGCAAGAATATATATGAATAGATTTCAATATCTACTATTCTAATCTAATTTAGTTACATTGTATATTTTGAATTAAACTTTTTTTAAAGGAGAAATAAAGCTATTTAATTTACAGTAAGTGTGTAATATATTAAAAAACCAAAGAAAGAAAAATGGCTCATGACCCCGAGTTTCATTTGGACGATCCATATGAAGACGAAGGTGAAGAAGAAGAATTTTTCAAAAGTCCTTTCGCTAACCTTAACTTCAACTCCGGCTCTAACTCTGAGAATAAAAGAGAGTCCTACGAAAACTCAGATGAAAACGAGGATGAGAAAGAAAAAGAAGATGAAGAAGAAGAGGAGAATCGCCCGGATGAACCCAAGAACAAGAAGGACAATGCCCCGACCAATGCCAACCCGGTTGATGTCAGCGGCGACAATGATAAAGGCAATATTAAATGACATGGAGTTTTAAAAAGTATTACTGCACGTTTTAAAAAGTATTACTACATGTTTATTTCTTCCAATTAGTTACTGCTACTTTTTTAAGCAAGGTAGTTACTAATAGTAAATACTGTATGAACTATTAATCATCTCATTTCTGCGAATTTTTAAGTCTATATACTTATCCTTTTTATTATATTATTATTAATAATATTGGGATAGACTACTTTCAAACTCTCAAATATTATCAAAATATTGTTCAAATGAGGTGGAGATATTTTCAAATTGAGATTGATGAAAACTTGCTTGCATAATTTTGAGCTGGTCATTTCGAAACCACTCAAATTGTGATGTAATTTATATTTTATGCAATTGAATTTGGTGTTTTGCATTGTTTCATTGATTTTTTTTTTTATATATTTTTTTGTTAAATATATCACTTTTTTTGTTTAATTAATTTAAATATAAATATGAAATTATATATATTTGATGATAAAAAAATATTTAATAAAATATAAATAAAAAAGATAACATTAAAATTTGAGTTTGATGATTGGAGATGATTTTAATGTTTGACTTAAATTTGGTGGCAAATTGATGATTTTGGTGGCAATTTGAGTCCAAGGATTGGAGATGGCCGGTAGTAATAAATATTCATTTTTTCATACAAATATTATTTTAATTTTAGACTTTGAATTTTAGACAAAATTGTGTTCAGGTCGCGATTGAATTTAATTAGTTGCTGCGGAAATTACAAATCAAGATAGTTTTAGGTTGGGGGTTTTGGATTTGATGAAAATTAATTGGATAAATTAATTTCATAAAGAATTTGGAATTCATATATATATATATATATATATATATATATATATATATATATTTTGATCATGCCATTTAATCTTTCTCATTTAAAATCATTTCAGTGAATAAAAAAACACAGATTAATTAATTTTCTAATAATTGTTAAATGAAAGTATTATTTAAACAGTAAATAATTAGATAACCTTATTTTTTTTGATTACAGGTCGCGATTGAATTTAATTAGTTGCTGCGGAAATTACAAATCAAGATAGTTTTAGGTTGGGGGTTTTGGATTTGATGAAAATTAATTGGATAAATTAATTTCATAAAGAATTTGGAATTCATATATATATATATATATATATATTTTGATCATGCCATTTAATCTTTCTCATTTAAAATCATTTCAGTGAATAAAAAAACACAGATTAATTAATTTTCTAATAATTGTTAAATGAAAGTATTATTTAAACAGTAAATAATTAGATAACCTTATTTTTTTTTTATTACAAGTTAAATACCCATCCCTTTTCCCCTCCCCATGACTCGAACCCAGGACCTAAGGCCTAGGTAGTGGTGCTCTAACCACTTGAGCTATCCCACTTTGTCTAGATAACCTTATTGATAACATATACTCCCTCAGTCTTGTAAAATTTTGTTCAAACACATTTTTGGTTCATAAAATATATGTTTATTCTATTTAAATAGTTAATTTTTGAATATTTTTTTTTACTTTATTAACAAGATTAGTATGTATTAACAATATTCTTTACTCGTTATTTCACATATATTTTTTATAATTAAAATATAATTTTTTAAAAAATATGTATAAAAAGAAGTGAGCAAAATTTTACAGAGGAAAGTATTCTCTTATTTTACAAGGAAAAGAGTTCCTAACTCACATACAAATGAATATTAAATGAGCTAGTATTTTAATATTTTTTAACTAAAAAAAACATTTAACAATTATCATCAAGTGATCACATTATCTAAGGATTAGACACTACAAAATTATTTTACTATACAAATGTAATTCATATTTCGTAACTCGTTAAAAGGTGTTCCTATTTTCCATATTTGAATGATATGAATGTGATTGTTTGAACACTCAATTTATTTGTAATGACAATAATGTTATGCAATAAAAATGGCGTAGGTTATTGTACACTCAATTACACCGTGTACATCAGTTGATTTTGACTGATCAACACTTAAATATTTTTTTAAGTGTTTTACATTTTTCATTAATATTTATATAACTATATTAACTTATACTTTTTGTTAATGTTGTATTGCACATTTTAGTTATATGGTGTTGAACATTTCAATTGTCGAAGTCAGATGTTGTACTTTTCAATAATATTTTTAGTTATATTAACTCACACTTTTTTTAATGTTATATCACTACAAAATATTGGCCAAATGGCAACGGCAGGCGGGCCGATGCAATTTGGTAACGGCATTTAATGGCCGATGCGAAAAGGGGACGGCAGTGGGCCCCGATGCCATTTAGTAACGGCATTTAATGGCCGATGCAAAATGGCATCGGCAGTGGGCCCCGATGCTATTTGGTAACGGCAGTGGGCCCGTTGCCTTCCCCGTCGCCCTAAATGAATATAAATTGGCCAAACCCCTCTCTTCCAGAATATAAAATTGTTAGAAGAATTGTTAATTTTTATGCATGCATGTGTTAATTGTTAGAATTTATAAATTGTTAATTAATTATGTTGTGTTAGGCATGTATTTATACGTATGTTTTAATAATTAAGTTATATGAATTTATTTGTTAATTAGGGTGTTAGAATTATATTTGTGTTATATGTCTATATATGAATTTATTTGTTAATTAGGGTGTTAGAATAATTATTAGAATATACTTATAATTATATTAATTGATTTTAATAGAGTTGGAGGAAATGAGACGTTGGTTGTTTGTGTGTTGTAGACGTCGATTGACATGGATTATTCAAGTTGTAGTTGGATGTATAGTCCAAGATTAGTGAATGGGATTATGAACCCCGGATTTGTTAGTGGAGTAAATGGATTTATTGAATTTGCTACTAGTAATCTGAATTCGATTTGGGAAGGAAAAATTAGGTGTCCTTGTTCGAAAGCTAGATGTCGAAATCAAACTTATAGAGATCCTAATGAAGTGAAATCTCATTTATATCGAAATGGTTTTACACTGAATTATTATAATTGGATTTATCACGGGAAAGAGAGTTGGGGTCCACGTCCATATCAAAACACTAATGAATACGCGTCAACTTCAAACGACGTTGACTCAGCGGGACCTAGTTCGTACCACACTATGGTAGAAGAGTTAATGGGTGGCCCAATATTGATTTTGGAATAGACGTGGAAGAGGAGGCACTTAATGAAGAACCCCCTAACGAGAATGCGGCACAGTTTTACGGCATGCTTCGTGCAGCGGACCAAGACTTGTATCCTGGTTGTGAATCTCATTCGCAGTTGTCATTCAATTCCAGATTGTTGAACATTAAAACGGAAAACAGATTGTCTGAAAGGGGATACAATCAGGTTGTTGAGTTGATTCGTGAGATTTGTCCTCCCGAAAATAAGGTTCCCAAGAAATTTAACGACACCAAACATTTGATGAGTGGGATGGATCTTCCGGTAGAAAGGATTGATTGTTGTGCACAGAATTGCATGTTTTTTTGGGGTGCAGACAGCGAACTAGATTTTTGTAAGATTTGTGGTCGATCACGGTATAAGCCGAGTAGGGTTGATGTAGATGGTCGGTTGAAAAAGAAACGCCCGGTTAAGGAGATGTTCTACTTTCCGATAATTCCTCGTTTGCAAAGATTGTACATGTCCAAGGCCACTGCGAAGGATATGACATGGCATGCCTCGTGCGCTTCTGATGACTCTGGTGTTATGCGTCACCCGACAGACTCGCTGGCTTGGAAGCATTTTGACCGTTCGTATCCTGATTTTGCATCTGAAGATACTACTGAAGATGAAGATGAAGTTCCCGTGTGGCAAGAGGATAACATAGAGACTCAAATGATTGTGCAAGTAGATGATGATCCTGTCATGTTAACTGATGATACCGGTACAATGATGGAAATGGCAGAGTATGAAGAAGATGAAGAAGAAGAGGGAGAAGAAGACGGAGAAGAAGACGACGAAGATGAAGCTAAAGATGAAGATGAATGATGAATGATGTTGTTAATTGTTAGACAATGTTATCTAAATATTAATTCCTTAATTATATTCCTTATTTATATTTTAGTGTTAATCGTTACAGTGATGTTCATATATAATGTTTTTTTTAATTGTTACAATGTTCAATGTTAATAATGTTTTAATGTTCATTTGGACAGATGAGTGGTCGTAGACATGGTTCTTCTGGACAGGGTTCTTCTGGACATGGGCGAGGTAGAGGTAGAGGTAGAGGTAGAGGTAGAGGTAGAGGTATAGGAGAGCCGGTGGATGAGACACCGAATGTGCAGATACCACAGGGTTTTTATATGCCCGATATGACTGGGATACTACAGTTGCCCCAGATGCCCGGAATGAACCCTAATTCCTATTACACTCAGGTGCCTCAGTTGCCTCATATGGTTCCACATGCACAGGAACAATCCCCTCCACCGATACATTCGCCAGTTAGACCTCCGTCTGTCGGGACACAGGCCAGCATGTCGACTGATGCACCCGACAGTCGCATCCTCCTGTTTATCTACCTTGATACGTAAGTATATTATATTTAAATTTCATTAGACGTATGTACAACATGTTTATTAATAATTTTATTATTATTATAAAATACGTGTAACAGGTTGGTGCCTTCAAATTTGATTTCGAGGACGATAAGATCGATTATGTACAGGAATATGGAGCTTGGTGCACACGTCTGGGCCATGGTATCACCCGACACGGTACAACGGTGGTGGGATACATTTCAGGTATAAAATAACTTTACATTAACATTTTGTTATTTTGTTATATTAATTCATTAATTAATTTTTTTTTTGCAGACCGAGGTCAGGTGGGACCCTGAAGTCACATCTTCTGCAGAGGTGTACAGGCTCTTTCTTCAAAGAGCAGCAAGTCGGTACACTAACATGTTATCAAGAGTCAAGAAAGCGTGGGTGAAGGATAAGAAGAGGTCGAGGTGGGATGTGAATGTTTGGAACGACTTAGTTCGTCACTGGAACAATCCTGAAACAATTAAGAAGAGCGAGCAGGCTCGTAAGAACCGCTTATCCGAGCCTGGAGGTCCGGGTACTGGCCATGGTACTCATAAAGACGGAGCTCGTGGAGCAGCAGAGGTCGCACGGCGCATTGTAAGTATTTGTGGTCAATTATATATAATTAATTTTAGTTAATTATTTAGTTTATTTATTCGTATATGTCTTCGATTCAAAATACAGGAGGAGAGGCAGAGACGCCCTGCATACGACTGGGAGATAGTTGAATATTACCACCGTTACGAAAACGGGACATACACTTATGACTATATGGGTGATATACTTGTAAGTGTGTACATATATATATATATATATATACATTACATTATATAACAAATATATATTTAATTGTACTTGAAAATGTATTAACCCACTTTTAAATGTGCACGTATAGGACCAGATACAGGAGGAGTTGACCAATAATACTACAAGAGATCCGTTAGATGAACCTAGTTCAGAGGATGGTTCCCAGGGCCCACCTATACCCGACATGTCTGAACTGTACGTGAAGAAGGTCGGCAGGTCTCATGGACGTGTTAGGGGCCTTGGACAAGTAGGCAAGAACAGACGGGTCTCCTCCGGTCCTGGCGAGACGTCAAGTGGTACAACTTATGGACGATTCACCCAGGCCGACATTAACCATGCTATTGCTGAAGAACGGAGAGTCAATGAAGAGAGAGAGCAGCGTTTACTCCTACAAATGCAGCAGCAGGAGGAGCGCTTACTCAAGCATTTTCAGGAGCAGATGGCAACGATGATGGGACAGATGGGTGGGATGGGTGGGGAGCCGAGGCCGTCGGGGGCGTCGCACAACGTTCATGATAGTAGCCAGGTTGAGGATCGGGATGATACTGAGGATGATGGTGGTGATGATGAGGAGTGATACATTTTTATATTACTTTGTTACGTGTGATGTTATTATATTACATTGACGTTGAGGATTAATTTTTATTTTAATGTTGTGTGTGATGTTATTTTAATTGACGTGAACATGCTAATTATGATTATAATTAATGTTGTTTGTGATATGATGTTATTTTAATTGAAAATGAACTAGAGAATGATTTTATAATAGATGAAAATATTTTTAATTAAATGGATAAGTGAATTCATATTTTTAAATGGATAAGTGAAAATAATTATATATATTTAATGTTGTGAATTGAAAATTAGAATGAATTTAAATGATGTGGTTAGAATAAATTTAAATGTATAAGTGAAAATAATTATATTCAATGTTGTATTTAATTATAATGTTGTGAAATTAAAAATTAGAATGAATTTAAATGTTGTAAATTGAGGATTAGAATAAATTTAAATAGTGTGAATTGATACCGTAATTAAATTATTTAATTTGAAAAACATAATTTAGTTAATTTGAAAAACATAATTTAGAAATAATTATGATATGCTTTGATAAATAATTTAATAAGCAACAATTAAAATTAGAATGGATTGAATTAATTAAAGAATTAAAAACTCAAATTAAATTGAATATATATTAATTGCATTCACAACATGTCGACTAAAAGCTCCTAGCCTAAACGGGGGCGCTCAAAAGCCTTCGAGACCGCGAGGTCCCGAGTTCGAACCCCACAATTCGCGAAAAATGCCAGATTTCCGAAAAATTGGGTGGCCCAGCGGTGGGGGTGGGTGTTGGTGGCCTCGATACCTGGGTTCGAAACCCAGATTCGTCTTTTTTAAATGTTAATAAAAAGGCGACGGCAAAAAGGGGACGGCAATGGGCCCGATGCGAAAAGGAGACGGCAGTGGGCCCCGATGCCATTTGGTAACGGCGGTGGCCCCGATGCAATTTGGTAACGGCTGTCCCCGATGCGAAAAGGCATCGGCAGTGGGCCCCGATGCAATTTGGTAACGGCCACCTGCCGATGCCAAAAGGCAACGGTTTTCTCCAAATCCGATGCCATTTAAATAGCATCGAGCATATTGGCATGCCTTCCCCGTCCCCATTTCCCCATTATTTTGTAGTGTATTGCACCTTTAGTTATACAGTGCTGCACTTTTCAATTGTAGTGTCTTACACTTTACAATAATATTTTTATTTATAGTGACTTACAATTTTTAATAATATTGTATTACACTTTTCAATTATAATTACTTACACTTTTCATTAAAAAACTGTGATACTGAGTTGAACTTTTTAATAATATTGTGGTGCACTTTTCAGTTATAATAACTTACATTTTTCATTAATATTAACTTACATTTTTCATTAATATAACTTACACTCTTCAGTTAAACTTACATTTTTCATTAATATTGTATTGCACTTTTTAGTTATACCGACTTGTACTTTTTTATCACAATTCACATATTGACTATTGTGTTGCACTTTTTAGTTATAATAACATACGGAGTACATTTTTCATTAAAAACTGTGTGGTACATTTCAATATAGTAACTTACATTTTTCAGAAAAAAAATTATTTAAAAAAAAAGTCAACAATCAACAATTGATCGATCAAAGTCAACATCTGATTGCAGCTGAAGGACTGAGCATCCTAATGGAAAGAGCAACCGATGGAGGAACATTCAAAGGGGTTGAGATAGGCCAGGACAGAATCAAAATATCACACCTTCAGTTTGCAGACGACACAATCCTTATGGGCGAAGCAAGCTTGGAAAATGCATGGGTAATGAGACGGGTGCTAAGAAATATGGAGTTGATGTCGGGTTTACACATAAATTTTGACAAATGTGCAGTGATTGGAGTAAATGTGGAAGAACATACACTACAGGGCATGGCTGAAATCCTGGGCTGCAGAACCGACACAGTACCATTCACCTACCTGGGAATGAGAGTCGGAGCAAATCATAGGAAATTATCGGAGTGGACGACAATTGTGGAAAGAATAAGAAACCGGTTAGCAAGATGGGATGACAAGAAGATCTCAATGGGCGGCAGAATCACACTGTTAAACTCGGTTATTTCTTCACTTCCAACCTACTATTTGTCCTTCTATCACATACCGAAAAAAACCTTGAGTGAGATTGTGTGTCTTCAACGAAACTTTATTTGGGGGGGTGGGAGCAAAAACAGAAAAGTGGCGTGGGTTGAATGGAAAAAAGTGTGCAATTCTAAACAACTAGGGGGCTTAGGGGTTAGAGATATAGAAACTTTTAATAGAGCGCTATTAGGGAAATGGGGGTGGAGATTTCTCCAGGAGAAAGAGAGTCTATGGGCTAGAGTAATTAGGTCTAGGTACCGGAATAATGGGTTAAACGGTTTTAGTCTACTACCAACTGGGAGGGGAGGAAGGGTATCATTGTGGTGGAAGGATATTCTAAATACAGTAGGAGAGGGTAGAAGTGAGTGGTTCTTGGGAAACTTAAGTAAGGTACTAGGGGATGGGAAGAATTCAGTGTTTTGGGAGGAAGACTGGACGGGGGAAGGGGTTCTGAAAAATAGATTCACTAGATTGTTCCAGTTAAGTCTAGACAAGGAAAAAACAGTTGGGGAGATGGGTAATTGGGAAGGGGGGTCATGGATATGGTCTTGGACATGGAGGAGGCCACTACTCGATAGGGATCTGACATCTTTCAATAACCTTATTTCTGTGTTGGACAGGTACCATCCGAAAAATGGAATTGAGGATTCGTGGAGATGGAACTTATCAAGCACAGGAAAATTCTCTACAAAGGAAACCTACATGGCCCTACACAACCAGAACCGGGATACCGAAATAGAAGACAGATTGCTACAAAGTTTCAAGTGCATATGGAAGAACTTTGCCCCACCAAAAGTAAAGGCACACGCATGGAGACTACTTTGGGGACGACTACCCACAAGAACAAACCTCAGAAGACGGAAGATCCTCAACCAAAACGACGACACAAGGTGTGTTTTCTGCAAAGCATATGAAGAAACTGAGCAACACATTTTCTTTGAATGCACCCACACATATAAACTATGGGTGGACTGCCTGACATGGCTCGGGATATCGACTGCACTACCATCCGAGCCCCTGAGCAATATGACAGTTTTTGGCGGCATCATGAGAGGAAAGAATAGTAGGAAGAATGCAACCTGCATATGGCTTTGTATGGTGTGGCAAATCTGGAAATGGAGAAACGCTACAATTTTCAGGAACGAGATACTTTCAATCCCAAAATTTAATGAAGAGCTCAAGACGAGACTGTGGAGTTGGTTTACTATTAAATATCCCACCCGATGCAGCTTTTCTTTCAAAGATTGGATTGTAGACCCCCTTAGATGCATTGGTTGAAAAAGGGGAGCGAGAGAATGCTTCTAGTTTTTGTAATTATGTAATCAGTTTTTTGGGTATCACTTGAACCCACTTTCAATAAATAAATACCTTTACCGATCAAAAAAAAAACATGGTGTACTTGAGTGCATATAAGATTTTGACATAAAAATTGTGAATTATATTATAATGTAGTAATTTCTTTCAATTGCTCATTTTCTTTGCTATTTTTTTTACCCCCACATTAATTTTTTTCCTACTCTTCATCCTCACACTAATTAAATTAATTACTCAACTAAAATTGAAGGGTAAAATTAAGTCTTAATTATCCAAATTTGATCCTATATAAATAGAGGGTTTAATGCCGTAGAAAAGCATTTGAACATTTATTTTTCTTAAATGTTTTTCATAACTTTGTTTGAAACTGCATTCATTCCAATTTAAATGTTACTTAGTTTTTAGCTTTTCACACATGTTGGGAAATTTATTTAATTCTTATTATTATTTTATATGTAGTGATCACTCCTACAAATTATTAATTATTTAACATACCTAGCTATCACGAAAATTAAGAAAAGAGTAAAATTATAAGAAAAACAAATTATTAATGAATCATTATTAATTATTTATCCTACCTATCACAAGAAAAATAAGAAAAGAGCAAAATCGAAAGAAAATAAAAATCAATATCTTTTGAAAAATAAAAATTGAAACATTAAACAAAACGGGTATCTAGCTACATAGAAGATAAGTGTTATCAAGCCTGTGGACTTGTGTTATTGGGGAAATATGGAAAAGCAGAAATCGGAAAAGATTTGAGGGTGAACAACAAACATTAAAGAAAACTCTGGAGAGCATAAAAATCCTGATGTGGACCTGGCTAGGAGAACAAAAAATTCTGGCTCCAAACTCATCGATCTCGGCATGGTGTTGCGATCCATTTCTATGTATCACTGATTAATCGTTAGGGGCTAGGGATCAGGCGTGAAACAGAAACATGATTGTATAATAGTGCAGATACTTGTAAGATGGGTTGAGTACCCCAAGTACTCGTAGATTAATGCAATACCTTTTACCGTTCAAAAAAAAAAACATACGTTATTAGTTCGTAGCTTTTAATTTTAAATAAAAATTAAGAAAAAAAGTATGGCCATTTATTGTTTGAAAGCAACATAGTTAAGGCTTACGTTGCAATTACCAGCCCTAATTAATTATAAAATCTTCTATAAATTAAACAACTCTCATCTTTCCTCTTCACCATTCTTCTCCCATTAATCATCTCTTTCTCCCTCTCTCAAGCTAAACACAGTTTTTAAGGCTTATTTTTCTTAATATTACAAACTTCATCAGGTATAATGTTGTTTAATTTTAAGATTATAATTAGGGTTGCATCCAAACGATCGAATTGATTCTTGTTTGGTGGTTTCAATTAATTAATTAAAGTTGAGTTCAATTTCTGTTTTTTTTTTTTTTTTTCTCAAACTTAATTTCAACACTTTTTTTGCGGGTTAATTGCGTGAAACCCTCCCTGTTTTGAAAATGTCGCACGAAAACTCCTTGTGTTTTGAAAATTGAACAAAGAAACCTTGACAAATTTTCTCTCTCTATTTTCAGAAATGAATTAACTATTTTACCAATTTTAGTATTACTTTTCTTTTTAATATTGAAGTTTTGAGATAATGTGAAATAGGAAAAAAGATAAAACCATTAACTTATTTTTGAAGAAAAATGAATAATTTGTTTAATTTAATAAACCACGTAAATTTTTTAATTAAACCATAAGGAAATTTCATAATATTTTTTGAATCACAAGTAATTAATTTCGTGCCATTAAAATTTCGTAGAATTAATTTTCATGATCTAATATTTACCTCTCGTCTTTTTATTTGCTAATTATTGTGCAACATCGTATGCCGTATTTTATTTAATATTCAATATAGCTGTAATGAAGTTGGATGTTTATCAATCTCAATTTCTAATTAATTACTTAAAAAAAATTATTTTAGCTCAAGGAATGAATCCGATGATGACAAAAACCGTTGTTGGTATGGTTACTCTTCTTCTCATTATAACTGTGGCAGCGGATGATGCTATTGATGGATCAAACATTTGTGACTCAAAATGTGCCGTTCGATGCTCAAAGGCAGGACGAGAAGATCGATGTCTCGAATATTGCGGGATTTGTTGCGAGAAGTGTAATTGTGTTCCGTCAGGGACTTACGGAAATAAAGATGAATGTCCTTGTTATAGGGACCTAAAAAATTCTAAGGGCGAACCTAAGTGTCCTTAAGTTTCAGCCATATAATTGCAAATGCTATGTTAAGTATAATAAATATTCCATTACTTAATTTTTTTTTTTTTTTTTACTTTATTAACAAAGTTGATGAATTATGAATAATACTCTTTACTCATTTTTTACGTATCTATTTTATAATTAAAATATGAATTATTTTTAAAACATATACTAAAAATTAAGTGAACATACTTTTATATATTACAACATTACGTGCATATATATGTGTCTGTACGTGTAGTGAGGAGAGAATATATCGATTGCAAGCAAAAATACGAGAAGATGATTTAATTGATCTTTGCAAGAATATATATGAATAGATTTCAATATCTACTATTCTAATCTAATTTAGTTACAATATGTATATTTTGAATTAATTATATATTTATATATAAAAGTCTCTTTTTTTTTTTTATCATACCATTTAATCTTTCTCATTTAAAATCATTTCAGTGAATAAAAACACAGATTAATTAATTTTCTAATAATTGTTAAATGAAAGTATTATTTAAACAGTAAATAATTAGACAACCTAGCTTATTGATAACATATATATTCTCTTATTTTACAAGGAAAAGAGTTCCTAACTCACATACAAATGAATATTAAATGAGCTAGTATTTTAATCATTTTTTAACTCAAAAAAACATTTAACAATTATCATCAAGTGATCACATTATCTAATGATTAGACACTACAAAATTCTTTTACTATACAAAAGTAATTCATATTTCGGTAACTTGTTTAAAGGTGTTCCTATTTTCCAAATGATATGAATGTGATTGTTTGAACACTCAAAATTTATTTGTAATGACAATAATGTTATGCTATAAAAATGGTGTAGGGTTACTGTTCACTCAATTACGCCATGCCATGTACATGAGTTGACCTTATTGGTCAACACTTAAATTATTTTTTAAGTGATTTACATTTTTCATTAATATTTAAAGTTATATTAACTTACACTTTTTGTTAATGTTATATTGTACTTTTTAATTAGTTATATGGTGTTGAACTTTTCAATTGTCGAAGTCAAGTGTTGTACTATTCAATAATATTTTCAGTTATATTAACTTACATTTTTTTTTTAATGTTATATTGCACATTTAGTTATACAGTGCTGCACTTTTCAATTGTAGTATATTACACTTTAAAATAATATTTTCATTTATAATGATTTACATTTTTTAGTAATATTGTATTGCACTTTTCAATTATAATAACTTACACTTTTCATTAAAAAATTGCATGTGATACTAAGTTGAACTTTTTAATAATATTGTGGTGCATTTTTCAGTTATAATAACTTACATTTTTCATTAATATAACTTACACTTTTAAGTTATAATAACTTACATTTTTCATTAATATTGTGTTGCACTTTTCAGTTATACTAACTTGTACTTTTTTATCACAATTCACATATTGACTATTGTATTGCACTTTTTAATTATAATAATTTACATTTTTCATTAAAAACTGTGTTGTACTTTTCAATATAGTAACTTACACTTTAAAAAAAAATTATTAAAAAAAAAAGTCAAAAGTCAACAATTGACCGATCAAAGTCTAACATAAAAATTGTGAATTATATTATAATGTAATTTCTTTCAATCGCTCATTTTCTACTTTTCCTACTTACACCCACATTAATTTTTTTCCTACTTTTCATCCTCACACTAATTAAATTAATTAATCATAATAAAATTGAAGGGTAAAATTAAGTCTTAATTATCCAAATATGACCCTATATAAATAGAGGGTTAATGCCGTAGTAAAGCATTTAAACATTTATTTTTCTTAAATGTTTTTATTTTTCTTAAATGTTTTTCATAACTTTGTTGGGACCTTCTATATGTAGTCAGGGTTAATGCCGTAGTAAATCATTTTAACATTTATTTTTCTTAAATGTTTTTCATAACTTTGTTTGAAACTGCATTCATTCCAATTTAAATGTTACTTAGTTTTTAGCTTTTCACACATGTTGGGAAATTTATTTAATTCTTATTATTATTTTATATGTAGTGATCACTCCTACAAATTATTAATTATTTAACATACCTATCACAAAAATTAAGAAAAGAGTAAAATTATAAGAAAAACAAATTATTAATGAATCATTATTAATTATTTATCCTACCTATCACAAGAAAAATAAGAAAAGATCAAAATCGAAAGAAAATAAAAATAATATCTTTTGAAAAAAAAAATTGAAACATTATTTAGTTCGTAGCTTTTAATTTTAAATAAAAATTAAGAAAAAAAGTATGGCCATTTATTGTTTGAAAGCAACATAGTTAAGGCTTACGTTGCAATTACCAACCCTAATTAATTATAAAATCTTCTATAAATTAAACAACTCTCATCTTTCCTCTTCACCATTCTTCTCCCATTAATCATCTCTTTCTCCCTCTCTCAAGCTAAACACAGTTTTTAAGGCTTATTTTTCTTAATATTACAAACTTCATCAGGTATAATGTTGTTTAATTTTAAGATTATAATTAGGGTTGCATCCAAACGGAATTGATTCTTGTTTGGCGGTTTCAATTAATTAAAGTTGAGTCCAATGTGACTGAGTTCAATTTCTTTTTTTTTTTTCTCAAACTTAATTTCAACACTTTTTTTTGCTGGTTAATTGCTTGAAACCCTCCCTGTTTTGAAAATGCCGCACGAAAACTCCTTGTATTTTGAAAATTGAACAAAAAATCCTTGGCAAATATTTCTCTCTCTCTCTCTCTTCAGAAATGAGTTAACTATTTTACCTATTTTCTCTATTTTAGTAGTATTACTTTTCTTTTTAATATTGAAGTTTTAAGATAATGTGAAATAGAAAAAAAAGATAAAACCATTAACTTATTTTTGAAGAAAAATGAATAAATTGTTTAATTTTAATAAACCACATAAAAATTTCGTACAATTTTTAATTAAACCATAAGGAGATTTCACAATATTTTTTGAAGCTAGCACAAGTAATTTCGTGCCATTAAAATTTCGTAGAATTAATTTTGAAAATTATATGCATCCCACTTGATCTAATATACCTCGATCTAGCTCGTCTTTTTATTTACTAATTATTGTATAATATTCAATATAATTGTAATGAAGTTGGATGTTTATCAATCTAATTTCTTAATTACTTAAAAAAAATTATTTTAGCTCAAGGAATGAAGCCGATGATGACAAAAACCGTTGTTGGTATGGTTACTCTTCTTCTCATTATAACGGTGGCAGCGAATGATGCTATTCATGGACCAAACATTTGCAACTCAAAATGTGCCTTGCGATGCTCAAAGGCAGCACGACAGGACCGATGTCTCAAATATTGCAAAATTTGTTGCGAGAAGTGTAATTGTGTTCCGTCAGGAACTTACGGAAATAAAGACGAATGTCCTTGTTATAGGGACCTAAAAAATTCTAAGGGCGAACCTAAGTGCCCTTAAGTTTCAGCCATATAATTCTACCAAAAATAAAAATGGATTTGATGGAGAATTGCAAATGCTAGGTTAAGTATAATAAATATTCCATTACTTAACTTTTAAGTGTTTTTTTTCTAAAGTTAGATGAGTTATGAACAATACTCTTTACTCGTTACTCTACATAGGGGCGAAACTATGAAGGGCTTGGGGGTGGCTTTGGCCCCCTCAACTTTTCCATTGTATTATATATGCATGTAGATTTTATTAGTATTATACAACACATGAAATTCTAATAAATTTATTAGTATTATACAACACATGAAGTTCTAATCAAATAAAGTAATTGGCCCAAGTAACAAAAATTCAAATTAAAATGAAGTGGGCCCGTTCAATAAAAGCAACATGTAATTTGATTAATTTGTAAGTAGTCATATTCTAGAATTCAACGCAGAGGTCCAGAGGGACTTTCTACAATGTTATGGAATGCTAGTAATCAAGGGTTGCTACATGGACACAAGGTATGTAGAGGAGCACCGGTTATTTCCCATTTATTATTTGCGGACGATAGCTTACTCTTTTGTCGAGCAATGTGCGAAGAGCCTCAAAATCTGAAAAGGGTGCTCAACGAATATGAGAGTGTCTCTGGCTGGTCAGACAATTAATTATGGGAAATCTGGAATATTATTTTAGCAAAAATGTACCCATGGCACAGCGGGCAGATGTGAGTCGAGTGTTGGGAGTCGCGCAACCACTGAACACCGAAAAATATCTAGGACTTCCGTCACTAGTTGGGCGTCGGAAGCGGGATAATTTTAATTACTTAAAGGAGCGGATGTGGGACAAGATTAATAGTTGGAGGAAACTTAAACTATCTAAGGCGGGCAAGGAGATATTAATTAAATTGGTTGCATAAGCGATACCCTCGTATTACTTGGGTGTTTTCTTACTGTCAACGACATTTGAAAGTTAAATAGAATAATAATTAATTAATATTAATTATTCATATTTAATCCACACATGAATGTGGATAAAGGTAGGAGCGGTTATTGCATAACCTCCTATATATACGAAAATCCAACGGAATTTTCCAACAGACTAAGACAGAGAGAATTCTGTTTTCTTCCCTCCCGAGACAGAATATTGAAACCTGGGAATTCTGAGTTCTGTATAATAAGCATAACATAAATACATCTAGAGGGCAGTTAGATTGTGGATATAAGAAGCGATTCGTGCAATTCATGTGATCGTGTTCTGACTACGAGGATCACAGTACGTATGTGGAATTCAACTGGGTTCTAGAATCTTCCGCTGTATTGAGAGCCAATGTGTTGGATTCTCGTACGTATAATTATATGCTTGTATGTGTTATATGTTTTGGCACTGATACGACATTACACATGGCATAGATGAACAATCTGTATTTTTTAAGATTTTCGATTTTTCCAAACGGTTGAATTAGAGGCTGATTTTTTTACTGTACATGCGTAGTATACTGTAGATGATATCTGGAAAGTTTCAGATTTTTTGGCCTTACCGTTTGGGAGGAAAAAATCAGTCTTTGAAATTTTACAGAAACTTTGACTGGAAATTACGAATGATATATAGGGAATCGTGATTAATTCTTGTTACTGAGTTGAAGTACGTTGAATGAGGATTCCATCGATATAAAGTTTGTTAATTTTGGCCAAGAAACGAGTGAGTTATGAATTTTTGGAAAATTCACGTTTCTGGGGTAATTCTGAAAAGTTTCAGAAACTTTGTGGGTGGCTAAATGAGAATTAGATATTCTCTAGGGACCATTCTGCAATTAGTAGTTGTGCGCTCTTTCAAAATCTTATTTTGGCTCGTTTAGGCTCGTTATAACTCCGTTTTTAGTTTCGAAAATTCCTGTGAGCTCCGTTTTTCGTGTAGATTCTTAATTTTCATATTATGGATGTATTTGAACAAAGAAAAGTTTAAGTACTTATTTATCTATAGGAATGAGAACTTTGGTATGAACTTATTTCACTTGTGAATTAGCTATATATATGCATTGGATTAAATTTCTTTGCGTAATTATGGGCTTGAAATTCATGTGTTCGAGTTTTTAAACATTAAATTAGTTTTAAAGGTTGCTCGTTTTATGGGTATGACTCGAAAGAATAAGAACATTTAATGTTCAAGAAATTCGAGATAATGGAGTTAAGCTCCGTGATTTTAAGAATTACATGATTAAAAGTCACTACATTTTTTTGGGAACTTTACGTTAATTAATGGAGATTTATAGTTTGTCGCTCTTTTATTATCACGTAAGGATATTCCGATTGCAAAGCTCGTGATTTAATTGGAGTTAAAATTCGAGCTAAGACAATTTCAAGAGAACTTATTGTAGTTTTCTGAGATGAATTATGTCTAGATTGGAAAGTGATAATTTTATGAAAATTGTTGACATGATTGGGTAAAAAGATACTAGTGAACTAGTCGTTGGAACGACTTGTTTACGTGTTGAAAAATGATTTCGGGGATCCGACGTTCTTAGCTTGAGAAGTTGGAGCAACATTCGGATGGAGAACCCTGATCTGTGATTTTTTCCATTATTTTTTTCATAATATTAGTACTAAAGTAGTACTATAAGAGTGCATAAAATACATTAAAGGTTATCCGAAATCTTCAAGTTAACTGCCCGATAGTGTAGCTGAAACGAGATTTTTCTAAAATAACCATTGTAGTTGGTTTATTAAACTTTCAATAGTTTTTTGATTACCTGATCTACTTTGGGTTGTTTTAACTTATAACATGATTGTGCTTTATTATGTTTATGTTGATAAATGTTTAAGCATGCAGATTCATGTTGTTGAGTGGGAGTTTTAGCAATTTTTTTTGGATTAAAAGCTAGAACTAATATTGTTCATGTTTTGGAGCTGAATCTGTTAAATGAGGATACTTAGTGAGATTGATGATTAATAGCTTTAAGTTATTTTTCGATATCAAATTTTGTATCAAATTTTTCAGATGTCAGTTAGCTTAACATTGAAAATAGTGA
This sequence comes from Galeopsis tetrahit, assembly GCA_963675135.1. Lineage (NCBI taxonomy): Eukaryota > Viridiplantae > Streptophyta > Magnoliopsida > Lamiales > Lamiaceae > Galeopsis > Galeopsis tetrahit. The sequence goes on from OY776133.1 coordinate 13,401,385, forward strand.
TACATAAATGAACATTAACTTGTTGAATCACTTCGATTAAAAACCTGACAAACGCAATGATCGCTGAGTTAATTAAAAAAAAACTCAAAGGCGATAATAATGACACATGGTGTCATAATTATTTTTTTAATGTTCTTGGAAGAACATGATTCATTAGATACTATCAACCATATTATGGATGATCCTGAAGTTAGGATGGAGACTCAGATTATTAAGGGTCAAGAGACTTACCACAATTGAAAGGTATTCGCATAGCTTGTGAAATACTGGTAAACTCAGTCATTGACGACATGATCTATAATTGTGAACAACACCGTACTGTCTATGATATTTGGAAATATCTGAAGGACAAGTATGGTGATACTTCATTTTCTGAGAAACATAAAATTTGGGATCGAATCCGTCACTTCGTGAAAATTGGGAACACTTAAGGTTCATTACGTTATTTGATGAAAGTATTGAGATTTTCACTTAGACAACTCAAAACATTGAGTTATATGATGAGTGACTTGAAGTTGATTAAGTCAACATCTTATGTTCTCATTTCTGAATCCAGTTCTAAACATAAGAGATATTGGAGAGAAGGGACATAACTAGTAGCCTAAGATTGGGCACACTATTAGAAATATAGATATCAATCTTAATGCTAAGAAGAATAAGGATAAAAATATGTTAAACTGAAAATGGATAAGAGTGAGATGACATGCTACAAATGTAACAAGCGTGATCATTATACTCGTGAATATCCTGAGTCCATGAGTGACAAGGTAGTTCATTCTGATTTTTGGTTGTAGCATAAATGTCTTTAGTACTGTATTTCCGTCTAAATCTTATGATTGAGGATTATAGACACAGGAATGACAGACCATTGACTAAAGACATATGAGCATTTGTAGATCTCTGTCTATTTCAAGAAAGACGAGATTGAATTATGTAGGAAACCGAGCTCGAGTTAAAGTTTAAAGATTCGTAAAACTTGAGATTGACAAAGGTCAATGTTTCATAATGCATGATGTCTAGTTTGCTCTAAAGATCACTCAGGATCTAACCTCCAGACCTGTTCTTCTATGATTGAGATGTGATTTATTATTTCCTTTAGAGATGGTTGTGAATAGTATAAACAATGTAGATTATGGTACTAAACATTTATATGATTATGGTTTGTATAAGAACAACAACTAGTTTTATGAAGTGAGTTCATAGTTACTAAAGGTTTGTTCCTCTAGCAATGCTTGAGTTATTGATAAAATTCGGTATGCTAGATTAGGTCATGTTGTGCAAGATTAGGAGAACTGACTTGTGAAAGAAGGATTACAATGTTCGTCTTTATAAGTTGAGTTTTTAACACGTTGATATTGTCTTGCTCATAAGTGACTGAAAAACCATTTGATTATTGTTAATTCTTCATTGCATATATTTTGTTATGATAAATGCGATTTTGTAAATGTCAAATAACATGGAGCTGGTTGTTTTCACTCCTTACGTCGATAATTTTTCACGTGTTGAACTTGTCCATACAATTTCTCAAAGTCTAGGCATTTGGATTGCTTTAGACATTACCTAATAGAGGTTGAGAATAAAAGGCATAATTTTAAAGGTTTTAAGAACCTATAGAGCGTGAATGTTTATCCAACAGTTCAAGGAACTGTGTAATGAAAACAACATAATCCGACAATTATCAAAACCTAATACTGTTACACAAGGATGTGACTGTAAGAAGGAGTACATGTTGTTGGATATAATAAGATCCATGATGGCAAAACTTTAACTATCATCTTTCGGAGATGAGTTGTTAATAATTGTCAATGTTTTATGAATAAAGTTATTCGTAGATATTTACTTCAACTCCATTAGAACTCTGAACGAGTGGAATACCTGTTCTTGAGTAATTTTTTGTATCTGAATATCCGCAACTTATATACTTGATTCTACAAGTCAGTATGAAAAGTTGGATTTTGGGGGTTTAGAAATGTATCTTCATAAGGATATTATGCTAAATCTAAACGATACATGTTGATCGAAGATCGAGGAGTTGGGAGTGTGACATGAGATAAAATCATATAATACCATTTTTCTGAGAATTTCCTAGTATTGGAAGCATTTGGTATGCTAAACCATTTTTGTGATTGAAATAATCACTCTCTATCAGATCCAAGTGGGAGTGATTTACTTAATGTGATATTTGATAGAAGTTTACCCATTAAAGATCGGATGGATCTTGATGAGAGTAATTATCTAGAGAATATGTCACAGAGTTTCAATCTGAAACTTTTAGGGAAGTGTGTCTAAGAGACATCATGATATTGAAGGACATGCCTTCTATGTATCTTCAGAAAATAAGATAAGTTTTAGTGAATGAGGAAGAACCTACAAACATTTCAGAGGTTCTAGCTCATTCTACAAGAGACTAATGAAAGAAAGCAATGGAAGAAAACGACAGAGTCGATAAGGTCAAATCAAGTTTGGAAACTTGTCGATCTTTCATCGAGACACAAAGAAATTGAGAATAAATGGATTCTCAGATTATTAAAGAGACTGATGGGTCTATAGTGAGGTAGAAAAGTTCACATGGTAGAAAATAATTATACTCAGGTGTGGGTATATAACCTTTTTCCGCCTGTTGTGAAATTTACCTTGATTCGTCTACTTCTGGCTAGATTTAGAATTATATTAGAATGGACGTTTAAACTATGTTTTCTCAGTGGAAAATTAGAAGGATAAATCCACATGTTGAAAAAGGTGGGATTCATTCTTCAAAGAAAAGGATGATATTTGTGAATTGATGAGATCGATTTACGAACTTAAACAATCCTCAAGATAGTGGTACTTGAGAGTTCATTGAATGATTGTCTCATGTAACTTTGTGATGATAGACAAAGACCACTGTGCTTACGTTAAACGGTCCTAAGCAGTTTTGTAATTCTATCCTATGTATGTTGATACGATGTTAGCTGGAAAACGATAATGAGTATATTTGGTGAAAATATTCATAGAGATAGTTCAAGGAAGTTACTTGGGTTGTCTCAAGAGACATAGAAAGAGACTTCTAGAACAGATTCAAAATGGATGCATGAAAGCCTATTGATACTCTTGTCTTAAAAGACGAGTTATTGATTTGTGATAAGTGTCCAAAGACTCAAAGATGGAATGTTAGTAGTACTATATGCGAATGTAATTGGAAGTCTGATGTATGCTAAGACGAGTGAACATCCAGACGTATTATGAGTTGTTGGTTTGGTTAGCAGATATCAATTCAATTCAGTATAGACACTGGTGACAGTGTAAGAGATTGTAAGATATCAGAAATGTACTACATATTAATTTGAACCTGAAAGGGTATATAGACATGTACTATCCACTGTGCAAGCAGAGTTTGTGGCAAGTGCATCTGTAAGTACGAGGAATAGTTTGGGTAAGAAATTTATTGAATTTTTTGGAAAAGTAAGCAGTCCAGTAAGAGTTGTAGCGATTCACTATGGAATTGAACACTCCAATGGAAGTTGTTACAATTCATTGTTGAATTAAACACTCTAGTGGGAGCTGTAGCAATTCATTGTGGAATCAAACACTCTAGTGGGAGTTATACCGATTCATTATGGAATCAAACACTCTAGTGGGAGTTGTACCGATTCATTGTTGAATCAAACACTCTAGTGGAAGCTGTAACGATTCACTGTGGAATCAAACACTCTAGTGAGAGAGCTGTAACGATTTACACTATCTTGGGAGTTGTAACGATTCATTGTTGAATTAAACGCTCTAGTGGAAGCTATAACGATTCATTGTGGAATCAAACACTCTAGTGGGAGTTACACCGATTCATTGTTGAATCAAACACTCTAGTGGAAGCTGTAACGATTCACTGTGGAATCAAACACTCTAGTGGAAGAGTTGTAACGATTTACACTACGTTGGGAATTGTAATGATTCACACTCCAGTGAGAGTTGTGGTGATTTACTACAGAATCAAACACTTCAGTGGGAGTTGTAGTGATTCATTGTAGTAATCAAAATAGTTAAAGCTTACAATCGAAATTCCGAGTTTCATGAAAAACCAAACAAATTAGATACAAAGTTTTGACTTTGTGAAAACATAAAAAGAAGAAAATTGTGATTCTTAAATGCATGACTACTCACTTGATGTTTGCAGATCCTCTTGTCAAATATATTCCTGAGAGATGTTTTAGACATCTAAGGTTTTGGGTTTGTGTGGATTTGAACATAGTGTGATGTAGTTGTTAATGTTGTTGAACATTTATGTATTGTGAATTATATGATGTTTCATATAATAGTATGTCGACAAGTAAAGATTGGCTCACTCATACGAGCAATCGCCTCTGACATCGAGGCATGTGCAGAGATGAGATTATTTAGAAATAATCGTAATAGATTTTACCACAAATCTATTTAACTTGTTACAAAGCTAAATCAATGAATTTTCTAGACAATAGTGGGAGGAAATTCAAGTTAAGTGTCGAGGATACACTTGAACTGTGATTTATACGATGTCAAATAAAAGAATGACATACGCTTCTATCTTGGGAATTTAAGATATCGTGACATGTGTTTCATACCACATGTGCTAAGATGACCATAAGGAAATGAGAAAGATATCCCTATTTTCTCATTGTATGAGGCCTTGAGTGTTAAGAAATCCTCTAACAAATACCCTTAAGATTTTTTACTGTATTCTTAAGTCTTCACTGTAGTGTTGCTACTTTAGCATGTTACCAATATCTATAAGTTATATGGCAATGCGGTGCATGTCTAGGAAAGCAGTTATAGTGGGAGTCTGGAGATATTAGTGTAAAAGGAAGGACGTCTTTATTAACATGTTCTATTGTGATTCATTGACCGGTCAATCAAGTTCGGAACTTGATTATGAATACATAGATTTGATAAAAGGTTGAATATGCTCTTATGTTCAAGGGATTGAAAGAGATATGTCAACTGATGTTAAATTGAAAGAGTTCTGGGGTATAACGAGTTTTGAAATCTTCATATAAAACTGGTTGAGTTGTTATATATCCTTAACAAGTGTATAACATGAAAACTCATATTCTCGAGGGTCACACGATTTATTTGCCTGTATGAAAATGTGTTATGTGATGGTATACATAAGTGAAGTAAAGGAGTGTAAGACTCAAACTTCATGTGTGAGTGGGAGATGAAAGTTAAATAGAATAATAATTAATTAATATTAATTATTCATATTTAATCCACACATGAATGTGGATAAAGGTAGGAGCGGTTATTGCATAACCTCCTATATATACGAAAATCCAACGGGATTTTCCAACAGACTAAGACAAAGAGAATTCTGTTTTCTTCCCTCCCGAGACAGAATACTGAAACCTGGGAATTCTGAGTTCTGTATAATAAGCATAACATAAATACATCTAGAGGGCACTTAGATTGTGGATATAAGAAGCGATTCGTGCAATTCATGTGATCGTGTTCTGACTACGAGGATCACAGTACGTATGTGGAATTCAACCGGGTTCTAGAATCTTCCGCTGTATTGAGAATTACAGATTGGTAATTCTAATTCTTATTTCTCGATTAATTAATTCCAACAACACTGCTTGATGAGCTTTAGAGGCTGATGAACTCATTTTGGTGGGGGTCGGGTAGTCTCTCAACCGGAGTTAGATGGTCTACATAGGACCACCTATGCGAACAAAAAATTAATGAGGGTATGGGTTTCTGGAGCCTGTACTTATTTAATGTGGCGATGTTAGGGAAAATTGGTTGGAGCTTAATTCATGAGCGAATCAATTGGTATGCCAGATTATTTGGGCAAGGTATTTCCCCAATGATGACTTTCTATCGGCCCTTTGGGTTATAACCCAAGCTACACTTGGTGTAGCATCCGTGAATCCCAGGGCCTCCTACGGTGAGGTATCCGTTGGAAGATAGGGAGTGGGGAGCAGATTCGTGTATGGGACCACCCTTGGGTGGCACACGATGACGACTTTTGGGTTCGAACTCCGGTGATCGAGGAACTAGAGGATGCACGGGTTTCAGACCTTGTCGTTTCTGGAATTAAATGTTGGGATCTTGACTTGCTTGAGGAAGTATTTGATCAGGAGAATGTGTGACGGATTATGGGCACGACTATCCCACCGGTTGGGCCCCCTGACATGTTAATATGGCACTATGAATAGGGTTGGTAATGGGGCGGGTATAGGACGGGTATGGTCTGTCCCAGGACCCGCCCGACAAATTTCTTAAGACCCGTTACCTGCCCCGTCTCAAAACCGGCATAAATCCGCCCCGTTCCGTTACGTGAACCCGACGGGTAAACCAGCTCCGACCCGCCTTTTTTTTTTTTTTAAAGAATCTGTTATTTTCCTTCTTCAAACACCATCTATTTTCCTTTTTTAAATCTGGTAAGCATCGGTTTCCAAGCTCCAACAATGAAAAGTCTATTTATCAATTACATATTAAAAAAATCGGGAAGTCTATTTAATTACAAAATTTGTAATTAAACAATTTAGGAGTGTATTTAACAATCTGTGCAACATCTACAAATAAGGCAAAAAAATTACTCCAACATATTTCAATCCATTCAAAATTTGGGGAGTATATCAGTAATCTATAAAAGCAACGGCGTGAAATTAGAAGCAAAGAGTATATACAGTAACAATATATTGATAATAAATATATATATATATATATATATATATTTCTTTTAATATATATATCTATACGGGTCGGGTATATATAAAACCATTACCCGTCCCAGACCCGTCGGGTATTGTTTGACCGGGTATTTACCCGACCCGGGACCCATTTGATCGGGTATTTACCCGCTCCCGTGCGGGGCGGTTTCATGCGGGTCCGGGTTTATACCCGTCCCATTGCCAACCTTAAATATGAACGAAACGAAAAATATAGTGTAAAGTCTGGCAACAGGCTAGCCACCAAGATCATACACGGAAATAACAATATTGAGATGGAGAATTGGAAAAGACTATGGAGGGTACGAGCGCCCCCAAAAGTAGTGAATTTCATGTGGCGATTGTGCAAAGGATACTTGCCTACTAGGGTGAGGTTGCATGGAAGACGTATAATTGACAACATGGCTTGCCCATTTTGCGTTGACGGAGACGAATCAGAATGGCATGTCTTCACTGCATGCCCGTTTGCGATAGAAGTGTGGCGACAAATACCTTTCCGAGGGGCCTTGAGCCAAGCTATATGGGTTGTAGAATCAATGGTGGACCTGGTATTTATCCTTCTCGATGATGTGGCGCATCTAGACAAATGGGTTTTGGTGTTGTTGTTCATAATGCATGAGGAAGGTGATTTGGAGTGTTGTTGGTCCAAAACAATTACTGGACAGTACGTATAGAGTTGATGAAGGTGAGGCCGCTGGACTATTGGAGTCTCTCTTGTGGATCAAGAGTAAGGGCTTCGAGAGATTAATTTGTTGAAGTGGATGCGAAACTTGTATCCGACGCTGCCAACTCTTCTAGGTCGGACAATTCAGTGTTTGGGAGTTACGTGAATAATTGTAAGCTTATAATGGCATCTTTTCCTTTTTGTTCAATCGTTCATGTATGTCGTGAGGCCAATATTAGGGTCCATCGACTTACTAGAGCAATATATCGATTGCAAGCAAAAATACGAGAAGATGGTTTAATTGATCTTTGCAAGAATATATATGAATAGATTTCAATATCTAGTATTCTAATCTAATTTAGTTACATTGTATATTTTGAATTAAACCTTTTTTAAAGAAGAAATAAAGCTATTTAATTTATAGCAAGTGTGTAATATATTGTGGGGCAATTATCTAGCTAATTTTGCTCCCAGCTTGATCATTGTAACAAAATGAAAACTCAAAAGTATATCCATAAAGTTGTAAAAAGAAACGCCTCAAAGAAGTGTTGTGTTCTAATATTTTTTTTATGCTAAACGTTGATGACCCATAATAATTAATCATTCCGTTTACTACTTACATAAAATATTTATATATATTAAAGTTGTACATATACATAGTGAATTTAATAAGAAACTCTTCATTTATTCCATATAAAAAACTTATGCATGTACATATGACATACTTTATTCACACTATACTTGTTTATTCATTTAATTATGACACGAGTTTTAATGTAAATGTTATTTAATATTTTTAAATGTTACAGTATTTAATATTGTATTACTCAATATGTTCAAAAAAAAATTATAAACAACTTAAATTGCCAAAGTCTGGTATGTACCCGTGTACTTGAGTAGACTTTGACTACTCAAATGTTGATCGTTGACCGGTCAACAGTCAAACTTTAACTTTTTTTTTAAAAAAAAAATCGATTTTTTCAAAAAAAATGTATGTTATTATAACTAAAAAAGTGTATCTTTATTTTTTTAATGAAAAATGTATGTTACTATATTGAAAAGTGCAACATTGTTTTTAATGAAAAATATATGTTATTATAACTGAAAAGTGTATGATATTATAACTGAAAAGTGTATGAACTATTAATGAAAAGTGTAAGTTATTATAACTGCAAAGTGTATGTGATATTATAACTGAAAAGTGTATGAACTATTAATGAAAAGTGTAAGTTATTATAACTGCAAAGTGTATGATATATTAATGAAAAGTGTATGTTATTATAACTAAAAAGTGTATGATCTATATGTTATTATAATTGAAAAGTGTATGCTAATGATACACCTTTTGGTTATTTGCACACTTTCATAATCTAGAAAATCTGGTGCTAATTTTTTTTTAAAAAATTATGGTGACATTGTGGTAAGGCAATCCAAAGGCAACCACTAGGCTACAACGACTTTTGTTAAGTATTGTGTTATGGGCTAGTCTTGGGTGAGACCGTCTCACAGAAAGAGATCCGTGAGACGGCCTTTATATATAAAAAGTGATAATGTTTGAACAAAAAGTGACAGTGTTTAAGTAAAAAGTGACAGTCACTTTTGTTAAAAATATTATCACTTTTCACTTAAACATTATCACTTTTTTTACAAACCAAAATCTGGAAAATAAATATGGGTTATCCTACCCAAAATTTTGAAATATGAGTTAAAAAGGATCCGTCTCACAGAAAAAGATCCGTGAGACGGTCTCACACAAGTTTTTGCCTTGTGTTATTTATCCTATATATACGCGATATTTTCTATATGGCTGGACTCAAGTACACCGTGTACTTGAGTACACAGCAGCCCAACCCACTTAAATTTGTCCGAAAGAAATAATCGAACATCTTGTTCGAAATCTTTTCCAAAACAAACACAAAATGTTCGAATTTTTTTCCAAAACAAACACTAATTGTCCGAATTTTTTCCAAAACAACTTAAATTTGTCCAAAAAAAAAAGATAAACAAGATGTTCGAATTTTTTTCCAAAACAAACTCAATATGTTCGAAAATAATTCACGAACTTCTAAAAACTCTAATTTTCCTAAAATTCCTAATTTTTTTCAAAAACCCTACCTTGAAACGGGCGACGACGTTCGAAGGAGAAAGGGTCGGCCACACGTTTTTTCCAACCTGTTTTCCGATCTGTAGGGCCGCGACATGGGGAGTGAGGCGGCGCTGTCGCTGCGTTGGGAGGGGAGGCGGAGCTGCGCCGCAGCGATGTTGGGAGAGAGGGCAGCGATGTCGCCGTGTTAGGTGGTGGGACGTTGCGCCGCTGCTACCTGGAACGGGACGGTGGCTTTGCGCTGCGGAGATATGGAGAGGGAGGGCGGCGCTGGCGAATCGGGGACGACGACGAGAGGAGGGGATGACGGACGGCGCCGCTCGTGGGAGGGAAGGGAAGGAGGCGAAATGGGGTGAGTGTACCAAATGAGTGATGGATTAGAGTTTTAACGGGGGAAAAGGGTATTTTTGAGATTTTTCACGAGGGTGTCCTCATCCCGGGTGTCATCAATATAGGTCCGTGTGTGTATAACCGCTCCCAAAAATTTATTGGGTACAGATCCAGTAAGAGTACTGGACACAGGCCCGGCCCAATCAATCTGCATAGTAACAGTGTTCATGGAAAGTGACCCGGATGGGTCGGGTCCGGAGACCTGGGCATTCACAGAATCACAGTTCAGCTGCTGAAGATTGAAGAACAAACTTTCCCTTAACCCTTAAACCCGCCTCCATCTCTTCCGCCGTTCACCGTTCACCGTTCAAGGTGCTTTCACTTTCTCGATTTGCAGGGAAAATGAAACTGATTCGAAGTGCACTGTGGTCTTCGCAAGCTGTTTTGTCTCGTCGATTTCAAAACCCTCATGTAATTCGGGCCTTTTCTGCTAGCCCGTTTTCAGGTGAATATTTCTTCAATTTTATTTCGTTTTATGCTTTAATTCATTTATGTGACTATTATTGGTTGCAGATATGCTATTGTATTTGTCTTTATTTGTGAGGATCAGTTAAATATGAGTTGATGGATTCTATGTGTTGCTGAATTTAACCATTAGCGACGAATAAATGTAAAATAATCATGTTTATATGAACATTTTCTCGCTCTTTTCTGTGAAGGAAAAAGTCTGTAGTTACTATGTCGTTTATGTAATCCAAGGTTAAATTGGAGCCTCAGAAAGATGGGCTTTGTATAATATTTTTCTATCGCCATGTTTTGCATTTTCTATCTTAACAAAGTGTTTGCTATAGATCACTTTAGGTTTTGGTGATTGATGATAGATACATGGAATCAATCTTTCTATCCCATTGATTATCTAAATGTGAAGCTTTCAAATTTTACAGTTTCTGATGATTGGGATAACTTAAACTCATCTGCACCCATCAATGAGTCTGGGGATGGGATTTTTGAACAGACGAATTCCAGCAATGGTAGTTTTGAACAAAGGAGTTCTGGTGATGGGAGACTTTCTGGTTTGCATCCATTTTACGAAAAGCTTGGAAAGGCTGAGAAGTCACGCGATCAATTTGGGATGGGGTCTTCGTTTAATATGGGAAACAGATCTGGTGGTATGAATGGTCTAGATGAGAATTACAATTCATTGGTCGATGGAATGGAATATAAATTAAAGAAAGCGGCTTCCTACTTTGAGTTTGATCCGGCTGAAGTAACTAGAGATGAATATTCTTTCAGGCCAGATTTTAATTTCAATCCTGGGCAGACTTATGATAAAAAGGTACTACATTAGAGAGTACAACTTTGTGCCATCTGGTTTAGTAATTTGACTGTGAGCATATTGTTTCGTGTAATTTACTTTATTTTCTTTGTGAAACTTGGCAATCTTGTCCAGATGATTATCTTTGCCTATAATGGACATTGAGGAGATAACTAGGTGTTTTCTATTGGGAAGCTTTCGCCTATCCTTAACTTCAACTCTAATTTTGTTTAGTATTTTGTTGTTATTAGAATTAGGCATCTGAACGTTTATTGGTGGGGAGAGTTTTTCGGGTTTAATCATTCGAGGATAGTTTTATGGTTAAAATCCAGTGCAATGCAATCTTTTATTTGAGAAAGGTGTCTTTTGTGTCACTAAATTATTCTGTTCTTCTCTAGCTTGCTTCTTATATCTTATATTTCGTCCAAATATAAGTATGGAAAAGGCCTCTCCCTCTCTCTCTCTCTACTATTTTTTCATCCTCATATATGATTAAAGTTGGTTGTTGAAAGTGCTTGACACGATACTTCCTTCCTAAGTTTTACTTACATAGTTCCTTTTGGCATGGTCTAAGTTTTACTTATGGCATAGTTCCTTTTGGCATGGTCTTTAGTTGAGTAATCTAAGATTCGGTTCCTTAAGAGTTCTGCATTACTAGGGGTGTAAATTAGCAGAGTCAAGTAATGTTTAGCACAAATTTGAAGCTCAAAACTCGACTCGAACTTGATCGAGCTTGACTCAATGGAAATGTTGAAATACATGAGCTCGCCTCGATAATATACATAACATTAATGAGAGATTTTTATTTTATTTATAATTAGAGTATATTTGTAATTGTAACTAATTAACATATTATGGGCAAATTAATAAAATTATACTCCTATGAGCTTGATTAAGCTCGATTAGGCTTGCTAGTTTGATGAGCCTAGTATAATTAAGTTCAAATACAAGCTCGAGAACTACTCGAGTAGCTTGACTTGATTAAGTTCGAGTTGATTTTGAACTTTTCCGAGTCGAGCACGAGTAGCTCGTGAGCAGCTCAACTCACTTACACCCCTAAATTAGTCTAACCATATTTATGGCCAACACCTCAATAGTTGCTTGTGAACCAAAATGCTCACTTCTTGAAATGAGAGCAGAAAGGCACAATATTCTTGACAGATTTTTTAATCGAATTCCCTAACATCACTGAGTTAAATGCGAAAATAAGACTATTTTCTCCAGATTTACTATTATATTAATGTTTAGGTAATCTATGATTTGCAGGTTTTTGATAAGATATTGAGTTGCTTATCCATTCGTCATTCTATTACACATGTTTTGTTTGATACCTCACTTTGATATATGCAGGACCTGGACCTGAGAAAGCCTGGAGTACGTAAGCCTGTGAAAAGATTTGAGTTTGAAACGACGACAAAAGAAGTTCTAGAAAAAGCTGATTTCAGGGTGCGCCTATTTGAATTTTTAAATATTATTCTTATTAAAATTTTGCATTTGTGTATGTCCATGTGTATTTGTATTGTTTTGGTGAAAGATCATAATTTTAGAAAATCTTCAATGCTGGTTTTCAGAATCTATTGCCAAAAGACGGATAAAAGTTCATTTCTTTGAATTTGGTTGCATTAGTGTCATTCTTTGTTCACATTTTATCCCTCCCTCTCTCTCTCTATATATATGTAAATATATATTGAGAGGTTCTATCATTATATTTCACTTAATTAATGTTATTCTTCTACAAGTCATACTTATTTTCTCTTGTCACATTAAATATCCTGAAGAGTCGAAAATGGACATAACTCTTGTTTTAGCTGAATTTGAAACTTTTCAGAAACTTTTTTAGCCTTTTGTTGTTAACCATCGCTGATAATCTCAGTAATATGGCTCAGTATTTTATTTTGATTCTTTCCTTAGCTATTGTCTTCATGTTCAACTAAAAACATGAATAATTGGCCCCCTTTTAAAAATGATTGTTCAATTTAAGTCTTATCATATTATCATATCTTTCTGCTAGCTATAACAGATGATTGTCATTTACTCTTTCTCAATTTGGATTTGGTTATTCACTGATGTCGTATGTGAACTATCCAGAATGTGAAATTCCTCGCAAACTTCATCACTGAGGCTGGTATCATTATCAAGAGAAGCCAGGTAAAAATGCCTTAATATATATTTTATATATATATATATATATATATATGATCTATGTTGGTAACTGCAACATGATCGATGGTTGTTTTTTCTACTGTTTTTCAGACTGGAATCAGTGCCAAGGCCCAGAGGAAGATTGCTCGTGAGATCAAGACTGCTCGAGCTTTCGGTTTAATGCCTTTCATCACAATGGGAACTAAACGGTTTGAATATGGGAAAACTATGGAAGACGAGGATCGTGATTTTGAATTCGAGGTCTCCTCGTACGATACTAATTTTGTCGATGATCGTATGGATGCCTGAAGCCCCTTCCCCCCTTCTTGCATTTGTTATCTTTTTTTTTTCTGAGTAGCATTGAGCATGAAATCCACTTTTACTCCTTGTATTTTGAGCACTATTTATATGGGGAGGGGCAAATTGGTCATTCCGATGAGGTGAAATCGGTTTTGTAGATGTTGAGATTTTATGTATTTCATCAGGTGTAGTATCGTTTGTTTTTTGTATCTTGATTTTCAATAAATTATAGGAAGATTTTATTTTAAGAATCCAAGTACAAGATTAAAAAAATTGTTAACAGTGAAAAAGAATTAAATAAATTAGGAGTGAGTGAGATTGGGAAATAAAGTACTCCACATTTGGAAGATTTAATTTTTGGAAAACTGTCCTGGCTTATTTTTTAATTCGTTTTCACTGTTACAATTTTTTTTAATCTGGTACTTGGATTCTTCCTTTGTAATCATAATTTAGATTTATGTCTCCATATTCCTTTTTTGGAACAAGGAAATAGAATCCCAAGAGTTAATAAATAAAGAATTCATGTTCCTTACCTCTTTCCTAAGCAAAAATCAATTCGATTTAATACCAAAAGATTGCGTTAAGATTTTTGCTGATTTTACTATTCCTTCTATCCCATGTGGAGATTTTGAGTTATAATTCTGACATTGAATCCTTTTTTTTTTTTTTTTGAAAAATTTAACATTTAAATAAATTTGTACCAGTCTAAAACTTAATTACAAGATCCATTTATTTGCGTGAGCACATTAAAATTGAAATTATATTAGTAATAATTAAAAAAAATAGAGGGAAATACATTAAAAAAAGAGAAAGAGGAAAATGACGCAAAACAGAGAAAAAGAAAGGAAAAGGGAAAGACAGAGGAATCAAAAGTAGAAGAAAAGTCGGCGCTTTGCTTCGCCGACCAATTATTACGTCCCCCTCTCTCTCTCTCTCTCTCTCTCTCTCTAACTCTACATACAAAAAGCATGTATCTATCCCCTCTGCTTCTTCTGACGATTTGAGTGCATACGCTACTCATATCTAACCCTCACCCAATTAATTCTTCATTTCTCCTGGGTTCTTCCGTGAATTTTTTTATATAAAGCGGAAAACCCCTTTTCGATTTTCTCTTTAGATTTGGTGTAGATTTTGCTAGTATTAATTAGAGATTATGGAGAGTTGTATTGCTGAATCGAGCGAAGTTTCAACTCACACTGAAGAAGTTTTTGTTGAGAATGATTCTAAAGAAAACAAGAAGAAGAAGCGTCGGCCCAGGAAACCTAAGCAAACTTTGTCCGGTAATCTATTCCTTCTTTCTATTTTGGATAATTTACACTTCTTATTCAGTAAAGTTCTTCATGTCGTGTGTGTGATAAGTTATTAGGTTTTCAGGATTTTGTGTTTCTGGGATCTAACGAGATACATTGGTTGAATTTAGAACATGGGGGTTTTTTCTCATAAGCATTGAATGGAAATCTTCGATTTAAATCCAAACATGAATCGTAGCAAGCTGTATTTATAGAGTATAAAAGCACTGAGGTTGCTCTGTATTGAAACAAGGTTTTACCAAATTTTTGTTAAATTGAATCTAGCAAAGTCCAGTTAGCTGCAACTTGTTTGATGGAGTACTAGATACAGTTTTAGTGGTATCCAATGGAATTATTGTGCTGAATTATTCTGACTGTGCACTGAGATTCTTGATATTTATGTTCGTATATTAGGTCGATTGGTACAATTTTCTAATTTTGTGCTGCTAGATTTGATGTTCATGACACATGGTATTATACAGCTTCTACTTCTACGAGTGAATTATGTACAGATGCTTCAAATTGTATGGTGCCAAATGGGCATCATCAATCCCCAAATGAATATTCTGATGAGGGTATCAGCTTGATGTCCTCGATGCATGGAAATGAACAAACTCCGAATGGAAATCTACGAATCCTGCAATCATTTCCTCATGAGAGTAAGGATTCATTGTACTCCAATTTAGTCCCTGAACCAGTTGTCAACGAAGAGCCTGTTGAACTCGTGTTGGTTCCACAGCCGGTTGATTGCCTGACTCGTAGAAAGTTTTTTCCTCCTCATTGGTCTCCACATGCAATTAGTAAAGGCTTAGAGGTGAGCTTATGTTAATAACATATGGGATATTTGTGGATCAAAATATATTATAATAATACTGAAGTTTCTGTTAAATGTTATTGCTTATCCTTGTACAGAAAGGCGATCTATTGAGAGCCGTGTTTCATGTCAATTCTTATAACAGACTCGAGGTTTGTCGTGTAACTTATCTTTTCATCAGTTGTGTATCCATACCATTTATTAAATGTGAATCCTCAAGTCTTATTTATTTTAGGCTTACTGCAAAATTGACGGGGTCCAAACTGATATTTTGATTAACGGAGTGGTGGCACAAAATAGAGCTGTAAGTGTTCTACAGTTTGGTTATTAAATTTCTAATGTTGTCTACTAGCTTGTTTACTTCTTGATCAATAAGTTACTTTTCTTTTATTATAAGTGAATTATACTATTAAGATTACATATTTTTAAATAGTTTCCCAAGATGTCTTTTTCCTTTTAAAGTGCAGCCATTTATGTTCATTCGTAATTGTGTGGTAAATGAACGCAATTCTCTTTTAGCACCTTTGACATCCTCCCGTACCTTCTCTATACGACGAAATGGTAGTTGAATATGTGTCTGTCTATTGATCAATAGCATAAATTGGTGCAATTTCTGCTCATAAGCCATTAGGATCATAAGGTTTCCATTGAATTATGTACTGGATTATTGGTTTGTAATGTAAATTCTTGGCGGCTTGAAAAACAAAGTAAGTTACGTATGAGACATAGCATTTTTCTTTCTTATTATGAAGCCATTAAAACTGCACCATTGTGCTTTAGGATGTGGGAATGCATTATGTACTGATACTTTCATTAGATTGGCTGCATGGGCACTTCTTAACATAAATTGTATCACCTCTGTGCTGTATATATGCATGTATTAAATTTTATCTCGAGTGATTTTTGCAACTACTTGTACATAATTGCATGATAACTTGTTTCGTATGCTACACGTTTCCACCATTTCTTCAACACTGTAGCTGTATTTCAATTTTCTAACTTAAGTTTGTTGTAGATTGATGGAGATATCGTTGCTATTATCATTGATTCGCCATCACTTTGGCCTAAAATGAAAGGGTCGAATGAAACTACTGATAATTCTGCATCCCACAGTAATCTTCGTGATGTTATGCATATTCAAGGTTGTTCAAATGGAAAATGCAAACTAGATAACACGTCTCCTGGTGCAATATCAGATATCAGTGATGGGAATGCAGTTTTGGGTGATGGTTATGTCTGTAATTGTCAAACAACTATATCTGATTCTGCCTGTGATTCAAGGATTTCATTGGAAAAATTTTGTGCCTTGATAAGTTTATTTCCATCAAAACGACCAACTGGAGTGGTTGTAGCTGTCGTTGAAAGGTCTGTTAAACGAGAGAATATTGTTGGGTTTTTGAGTGTGAAGCAGTGGATTTACAGTAGAGAGAGCAGAAAAAAGAACTCAAGGAAGAACAACAAACATCAGTCTGATCATGGGTATGTTTTATTGACCCCAACTGATCCCAAATTCACAAAAATGATGGTACCTCTGAGAAACTTGCCATTGAGCTTAAGACAACGTTTGGAAGCTGGTGATTTGACAATCGAGTATGATCTAGTTGCTGCAAAAGTGGTTGATTGGGCGGAAGAATGCTATCTTCCCGTGGCCTGTGTGGTTCATGTTTTTGGAAGAGGTAGCGATGTTGAAGCCCAAATTGCAGCAATTTTGTATGAGAATGCAATCGATGCTTCTGAATTTTCTTCTGAAGTACTTACCTTTCTTCCAAACATGCCCTGGGAAGTACCACCTGAAGAAGCTCAAAGTAGAAAAGACTTGAGAAACGTGTGCATTTTCACCATAGACCCTTCGAATGCTACTGATCTTGATGATGCATTATCAGTGGAAAGACTACCAAAGGGTAATTTTAGGGTGGGGGTGCACATAGCTGATGTTTCCTATTTCGTTCTGCCCGATACAGCTATTGACCTCGATGCCCAAATTCGGGCAACAAGTGTTTACTTATTGCTGCAAAAGTTACCGATGCTGCCCCCGATGCTTTCAGATAATGTAGCATCCCTTAATCCTGGAGTGGATAGACTTGCCTTTTCTATTTTTTGGGACATAAATTCTGTCGGTGAAGTTTTAGACCGTTGGATCGGGCGTACCATTATACGGTCTTGTTGCAAGCTCTCATATGAGCATGCTCAAGACATTATAGATGGTTCTTTTGATATTCAAGATTCTAATCGAATGGTTCCTAAGTTATATGGCCAATTTGAATGGTGTGATGTTATACAATCTGTGAATCAGCTTCATGAAATTTCGAAGCTTTTGAGGAAAAATAGGTTTGAAGGTGGGGCCCTGTCACTCGAAAGCCCCAAAGTAGCTTTCTTATTCGATGACGAAGGGATACCATATGATATTGTGGTTTCTGGGAGGAAGAACTCTAATTTTCTCGTGGAGGAGTTCATGCTTTTGGCGAATAGAACAGCTGCAGAAGTGATTACTAGAACTTATCCATCTTGTGCTTTACTAAGAAGGCATCCTGAACCTAATGCTAGGAAACTTAAAGAGTTCGAAGCTTTCTGCAACAAGCATGGTTTAAAATTGGATATTTCTTCATCTGCCCACCTCCATCATTCCTTGGAACATATCAGAGATGAGCTTAAGAACGACTCTGTTTTGCTCGATATCTTGATGTCTTATGCTGCAAGACCAATGCAGCTGGCTACATACTTTTGCAGTGGAGAATCGAAGGACGCTAAAGATCTTTGTCACTATGCACTTGCTGTTCCTTTATACACACATTTTACGAGCCCGTTGAGACGATACCCGGATATTTTGGTGCATCGTACGTTGGCTGCAGCTTTAGAAGCTGAAGGTATTTACTTGAATAGGAAAAGACTGTTGACCGGAGAAGATAATTTAAGTAGATGCTTTACTGGTTTGTGTTTTGAGAAAGATGAAATGGAATCGGTTGAAGCTCAAGAAGCTTTATTTGCAGCAGCATCTAAACATAAGGTTCCGGGCTCTGAAAATCTTGCTGATGTGGCAGCTTATTGTAACGAGAGAAAGGTGGCTACCAGACATGTGAAGGATGCGATTGATAAGCTCTACATGTGGGCTTTGCTTAAAAGGAAAGAGGTATGCATATCTTCTATCACTGGTTAATTGACTTCTCTTTTTTTTTTTTAAACTTGTAAGTTGCTCTTATTTCAGTTTCAGTCCTGTCAACTTTCAAGAATTGAAAATAGCCGTAACTTTTAATTTTTCCGACAAATTTAGACAAATTCATATAATAGTTGTGCTGACAAGGTAGTGTCTAATTTGTCCATGTGGCAGAATCTGATAAATCAACCGGATGTTTAACCTCCTACAATTGGTTACCAGAATAAAATGTCTAAAAATTAAATGTTGCAAGACTATTATCAATTTGTGGAAGTCGACAGGAATGAAATGAAATAGGGGTTAACTTACAGGATTAAAAAATCTATTTTCCTAAAATTCAAGAGGTTAGATAGCAACTTTGGATTGAACGTATCTTGGGCCTTGTGAAATCATATATGAATTTGTCTAAATTTGTAATTATTCGACTTTTATTTGAACAAACACGTGATTTTTGTAATTTGGTTTCTTGATTGTTTTGCGTGCATCGTGATGGCTATTTGAAGTGCCTCTTCATTCTTTTTTTTTCAGATACTATATTCGGAGGCCAGGGTCATGGGTCTCGGGCCGAAATTTATGTCTATATACATTGCCAAGCTCGCTGTAAGTGTCATCTTTCTGGTGCACTAATATTTTTTTAATAAAACAACTAATACTAATAATGTTTAATGAAGTAACTAATAAGTTTTAAAAATACACACTAGTGAATACAAGTATTTGCCCACTAGTAAGTCGACTTCTCATGCGCTAATTTACTGTAGATTGAGCGGCGTATATACTATGACGAAGTGGAAGGCCTAACGGCAGAGTGGCTCGACAATACCTCAACCCTAGTGCTCAGTCAATCTACATATAAACGATCGAGCAAGAAAGGTAGTCCAGGCAAGTGTAGAACAATCGAAGAAGCTGCTTTGATTGTTACTCCACCCGAGTTTGTGGGAGAGATTTCAGACGGGCCTGTGTTCTTCCCTCTCACCTTGCGTCTCCTAGAGAATATTCCCGTGGCTTTGCATGCTATTGGTGGGGACGATGGGCCCCTCGATATTGTAGCCAGATTGTACGTTAGTTCGTATATGGACTAATGGGCAGTTAAGGGTTGTTGATGAGTGAATGGGTTTGATTTATTGAAGTGATGGTTTATAAGATATGTGAGATTGGGATGGATAATGTCTGTTTGTTATGAGGGAGGGGTGTATATTTTATTTTAACCTAATGATGTGGGATTAAGGGTCGGTATTTTTTTTGACCACTTTATCCCATTCTGTGTAATACAACTTGCTTGTTTCTTGTGCATAATGTCCCACTGCTCGTTACACAGATGTGATTGCAATAACATAAGTCAGTAAATGTAAAAGACCACTGATGTTCATTATTACAGACAGGTTTGAAATTGATGCGGCGGGGGTTCTAATGTAACAAGAAATGAACACACAAGACGTTGATTTACAAGAATGTTGTCGAGATGCCAACGATGGAATTAATTTCAAAATAAATGTTTAATCTTTCAACCATCTTCAAGCAATGACATTTGTTTGAGGAGTATAAATACTCACTTCTCAAACTATAAGTTGGTTGTACAAGGAAATAACCAACTAATTAACAAAACTACCGCACAAAGAAAGCTTAAAATTCTTCAATTTATGATACATCTTAATCTCCATTAGAAATGTATTTCATTCTTAGTCGTGTGATTGAGTTATTTGGAATTCTGGAAACTTCTTTTCATCTTCAGCAGCTTTTGGAAGCTTCCTTCCATATTTGCAAGCGAGGAAACCAAGCATAACATTGTTTAAGGTGGTTAGCGTGGTGAATTTCAACTTGAAACTTGGCATGGATTCCTCCTCTATTTCCATACTTGATGCAATCAAATCACTAATTGCTAGTGTAAAAAATGGGCTTTGGCATCTGATGAAATAAGATAAAAAAAAAAAAAAAAGTGTATGAGATGGATTTTTCCATATATGTATATCTTATAATCTGTGAATTACGATCTTAATCGAATTATATTTTAAAGCAAAATAACATATAAATGTACCTCTAACAAAATATATATATATATATATATATATATATAAATGTTAGAATAGACTCGCTCATCCAAGAGTCCCACTTGACATAAAATTATACTCCCCCGTCCAAATTAGATAAAATTGTTTATCTTTTATGAATGTCCCATTTAAATAGACTTGTTTCCATATAAAGTAATACTCCGTACTTTATAATTCATTTACTAATATAACCTTATGCATTAATTACATTAGAAAGTATAACAATCATTATATAGGCTTATAATAAAAAATTTACTCGTCTAATATGTCTTTCCAATACAATTTCTTAATTTTTGTGAAAAGTCAAATAAGTCTATTTAAATGGGACAGTGGGAGTAGTTAAATTATATTTCTTCCATCCAAACTTTTGTATGTAATTATTCATTTTTTATCATCATCCTCAAACCAAACTTATTTACTTAAATCAACATTCACTAGATTTCGCAATACTTCGTAAAAAAATAATCAATTTTCCTTAAAACTCATAAAAAATAATCAATACATAGTTTGTACGCAATGGATTTTCATAATATTAATATGAATAATCTTACTTTGAAATAACACACTTCATCATACTCACATCTTCTTTCCCAGCATTCTCTTCTGTCTTCTTTTTCTCCATCTGTATTCACAATTTCTCTATTTTAATTAAGTATTTACCACAATAAATAATGATAAAAATGTGTGCTTCAATTTCCAAAAAGAGACTAGAGAATTAACACATTTAGTTATACCATCATTTTAAGCTAATGAATATTGCCAAGAAATGCATTTCAAACAATTGGTTAATAATTTATTTGACAATAAATCCCATTTACTCGAGAAATTAGTAAAAGGGTCCAGCTTAAAACTGATAGATGTAATTAAACAGTATAACAAATAATCTTTTTATTGAAGTCGAAAAAATTACTCCCCCTCCCAAACGTAAGATGAATAATTTAGGCGCAAATAAGACAAGTTATTTAGTTTAAACTAGTAATGTTTCCTAATCCCAATTTAGTGCTGTAAATAATTAATAGAAGTGAAAATCACCTGTCAGAGAGAAAGCGGCGTCGGTCGGTGAGAATGAGACAAGTTGTGACTGAGCGTTAAAAAAGTGAAAATTGAAAATAGGGTAGGGTTTATTACCCTTTTTTACAATTGGGCTTTTTTCTGGTGAAGGCCTACTGGGCTTAGATTAGTTTCTGGCCCTTGTAAATTTCTACGTACTCGGGCCCATTTATAATGATAGGTAGTACTGTACTCCTATTTGATAAGATAAGTTTGTGTTTTTTTTTTTTTTTAAATAAATAAATCTAGTCAATATGATTGCAAATATTGTTTTGAAATTGTGTAACAAAACTAGTCATTTCTTTAAGAAGTTTGTTTATTGTACCCAATTTACTTTCACTTTTAATTCATTCCTCAGGACTACTAGACACAATATTTGATAAATATTTGATAAATATTGGAGTATATAAACAACTACTAGACATATCTTATTGTTTTTTTTTTTTTTTTGATTAGGCAAAGAAATATTATATATATATGATATGGCCATAAGGTATGACCCACAAATTACAGAAAATCACAGATTACACATACAAATGCTCTAGATGGTAGAGTAAAACAATTAAGTTGATAGTAGTTAAAAACATTTTTCTTATTAATATATCAAAATCATTTGTTCAGTCTTCATTACTTAAATAAAAACCACAATAAACATCATATACTATGATAAAATGATAAAATTCTATTCAGGGTTAATTGCAAAAAAAATCACCACCTTCAGTGTATTTATCAATTACAACATATTCTTTTTTTCTTTACAATTTGATACACCACCTTTTTAAGTTTTGCAATTCGATGCACAAATATATTTTTTCAATCAATTTTAATTTAACTTAGCGCCGAAAAATGGCGAACACACCACGTTATCAACACATAAACTATCACTAATAAATTTTTTTAATGAAAAACACACGCACATTTAAAAAAACGTTTTTTATATAAATTGCACACCGAATTCATCTATATTTTTATATTTTTTTGACAAAATTCTCCAACTTTACGCTTTAATATTATGAATATTGATTTGATGTTTTCTATTTCAAAGCTCTCTTATCTTCTACATAAATGTAATATCTAAATAATTTTATATATAAAAAAATCTAATAAAAAAATTCTGCAAAATAAAAAAAATTCTTATAATTATATATATTTATTCCTATGATGTCCATTAACATGTTTTGCTAAAAAAATTCTAATCACACAAGTCGTGCATTAACTAAAATCATATTTATTCCTCGTCTTAATATTTTTTCTTGATTATTGACTTGTTTTTTCTTAATCACAAAAAATAAAAATAAAACATTTTTTTATGTTATGCTACAAAAAAAATAAAAAATGTGTATATACATATATAATCGTGCAAAACATGACGAATTTGCAATTTTTAGGAGCCACGTCAAATTAAAATTGATCGAAAAATATATCGGTGCATTGAATTGCAAAACTTAAAAAGGTGGTGCATCGAATTGCAAAGAAAAAAAGAATATGTTGTAATTGATAAATACTCAAAAGGTGGTGATTTTTTTTGCAATTAACCCTTCTATTCACACTACTATGCTATGCTAGTTGTATACTGTATATACGTATAAATATAATAAAGTACACCTAAATTAAGTATATAGGTTAGGTACCACACTCTAATGCACAATATTAAACTAAAATCCCTAATTCAAGAAAGTTTTCACACTTCACACTCATGCTTCACACCATTTCTCCTTATAATTCAAGCCATTGTATCTGGACTGATTCTCATGAGATGCTCAGGCCTTATATTCTCAAACCCCTAAATCTTTCGCAATCCCTTTCCAAATATTCCGCCTTAAATTTCGGTATTTCTGGAAATAATAGCCTCTGTTGCAGTCCCAGATTTCCGCCGATCATGGCTTCCGGAGTTTCCACAACTCAGAAAGAGTCCGTTTCAACTCAGGCTGACTCAACCCAGAACGCGCCTCCTCGGCCTCTCCAGGTTAATCCCGCTTGTTTTTGCTTGTTAATGTTTCGAAACTGATTTAGATTGAATCCTTTTGTGTATAAATTTGGTACTGTTTGATGATTGTAAATGGTTTGCATTTTTTTAGTTTAGATTGAATCTGGAAAGTTGGGGTTTTGTGTTGGAAGTAATCGAAGCTTTGAACTCAGAATATAAGTGCGACATTAGAAATTTGTTGATCATAATTCATAAAATCTTCAACTTATGACAAAAGGGTGAAGTGCATAAGATGCATTTCTGAAAAAACCCAAAACAAATTTTAATCGTATTTAAAGGCGAAAGATGTGTGGTACACAGATTAGATCCAATTCTAATGGTAGATTTTGAGGTGACCAAATTAATATATAGCCCTTTTCTCTTAACAATATTAAGTGGGAGCTGCATAAAATAGTTCTACAATTGGATATGTAATTCGATAAATCCACATCTGTTACAGAACAAACTCGTCGGTGCAATGAGTATTTGGTTGATGCATTTACTGGTTTCAGCATTTAGTAACTAGTTCTTAGCTGGATTTGTTTGAATAAGCAGTAATCTCTGATCAGCTAATGGACTAAATTACAGAACTGGTCCCATATCTATTGGGTGTTGGTAATTTTAGTCCCACACAACACAATTTTCTCAATTAAGTCTAGTAACTTTTAAAATGATGCAATTTTAGTCTTATATATTGACAAGGTTACAGGTTTTTGCTCCAGAATTCCATGTAGCAACCGCTTACGCGACATATTGAGACCAAACATATTAATCTCAATTAAAAAATCACAAATTATTTATCAGTCTAAACCGAAAAATTGTCAACATAGGACTAAAATTGCATTATTTTAAAAATTATGAGACTTAATTGAGGAAATTGATTAGTAGGGGACTAACATTGTCAACGCCCAATAGACACGACACCAGTTTTGCTATTGACTCTCAGCTATGAGTAAAAGCTTAATTGTTGCTTTTCAATTATCATTATCATTTCATTTTCCATCAACAGCTTAGTTTCTGAATTCTGATGAAGCCTAGAGTTCCACATAATTATATAATCAGTTGTCTTCTTTTAGGTTGCAAAGCGCTTGGAGAAGTTCAAAACAACTATCTTCACACAAATGAGTAGTTTAGCTATCAAGCACGGTGCTATTAACCTCGGGCAGGGCTTTCCAAATTTTGACGGCCCTGATTTTGTCAAAGAAGCAGCTATTCAAGCTGTTAAAGATGGCAAGAATCAATATGCTCGTGGATATGGAGTTCCCGATTTGAACTCAGCCGTTGCTGAGCGTTTCAAGAAAGACACGGGCCTTGTCGTCGACCCCGAAAAAGAAGTTACTGTCACCTCTGGGTGCACAGAAGCCATAGCTGCTACAATCTTGGGCTTAATAAACCCTGGGGATGAAGTCGTCCTTTTTGCTCCATTCTACGACTCCTATGAAGCTACCCTATCCATGGCTGGTGCCAAAATAAAGTCCATCACATTAAAGCCCCCAAATTTTTCCATCCCGATTGAAGAACTAAAGTCTGTTATCTCGAAAAATACCCGTGCTATCCTCATGAACACTCCACACAATCCCACGGGGAAAATGTTCACACGAGAAGAACTCAATACCATTGCCTCTCTATGCATTGAGAATGACGTCTTGGTCTTTTCTGATGAAGTTTATGATAAGTTAGCTTTTGAAATGGATCACATCTCCATTGCTTCTCTTCCCGGTATGTATGAACGAACCATTACCCTTAACTCTTTGGGGAAGACGTTTTCGTTAACGGGCTGGAAAATTGGGTGGGCCATAGCGCCCCCCCACTTGATGTGGGGAGTGAGGCAAGCGCATGCTTATCTCACTTTTGCTACTTCCACTCCAATGCAATTTGCTGCTGCCACAGCTCTCAGAGCCCCTGAATCTTACTATGAAGAATTGAGACGGGATTATGGGGCAAAGAAGGCTATCCTAGTTGAAGGTTTGAAGTCTGTTGGTTTCATAGTTTATCCGTCAAGTGGGACCTACTTTGTGATGGTGGATCATACTCCGTTTGGGCAGGAAAACGACGTTGCCTTCTGTGAGTACTTGATCAAAGAAGTAGGGGTTGTTGCGATTCCAACGAGTGTGTTCTATTTGAATCCAGAAGAGGGAAAGAATCTTGTGAGGTTTACTTTCTGCAAAGATGAAGGGACTCTTCGAAGCGCGGTAGAGAGGATGAAAGAGAAGCTTTTGAAGAAGTAGTAATGGTGATGATTCTAGTTCATGTTCTGCATTTTCCAAAGATTGAAGCTTTTACCATTGCTATATATTAGTCTTTGGAATTTGTAATTTATCACGTTGCTAGTCTACTTGGTATGTGACTTGAGGTAGCATGCTTTTATTCATAATTATTGAGTTTTTATTTTAGGAATAAATGTTAACCTATGTACTCCCTTCCTCCCATTTTAAATTTATCATTTGTAAAAAATGAATGTTTCTAAT
The DNA here is from genome assembly GCA_963675135.1 of Galeopsis tetrahit. Taxonomy (NCBI): domain Eukaryota; kingdom Viridiplantae; phylum Streptophyta; class Magnoliopsida; order Lamiales; family Lamiaceae; genus Galeopsis; species Galeopsis tetrahit. The sequence goes on from OY776133.1 coordinate 13,427,706, forward strand.
GGAGATGAAGCCGCATTGATGTTCATGGTGAAATTTGAGCCCTTAAAACCGCTGATGAAGAAATCTGTGATTGATAATTATATTTTCTAATTTGTGATTGATAATTAGCCATTATTGCTTGATTTGTTATTTGCTAGAGAGAAATCTTGTTGACTACTTATAAATTAGAGCTAGAATTGTAATAAATAAAGTTTTTTGAGATATTAAAATAAATTGAGATTTATCTCCAAATTCTTCGATTAATCATCTTTTATACGCTTTCACTGCCTGCATAAGTCGGTACTCAGAGTCCATTCAACACTCATAATATGTTGATTCATGTGTATAAAGTCACTATGAATGTCAATATCACCCAAAGTTTATTTTCTAATAATTTTTCAGTTTGATGTTGACATCACCCAAAGTTTGTTTTTTTGATAGTTTTTCAATTACATATGATGATGTCAACGTGGGCTATGAGGGTCCACCGATTTTTTTATGAAGATATGGATTTTTTTTTTTTCGTGAAAAATGATATTTTTGAAGATTTTGTGTCTACGGTTAGAGACAATGATGGTCTTCCAAATTTTGATATAGAGGTCAATGTTAAATATGACGACTCTTCATTTTTTAACAAGGGCGCGGCTAAAGGCACCCGGATTTCCTATGAGTACACCCACGCGATGAGGACACACACAAAATGGATGAGGACACCCACGTGGAAATCCCAAAATTACCCTCTTATAAATTAAAATCCTTCATCTCTCTTTCTTCTTCTCAAAATTCAGGACACCCACATCCATTTCTCTCTGCACGTCGCGCCGCTTCCTGCGTTCCGGCGTTGCCCGCTTCTGCAGCGCCGCCTCTTCGCCTTCCAAGCCACGCACGCCGGTGGCGGATTCTCTCCCCCAGCCCCACGCTTCTCTTCCTCTGCTCTCCCACGTCGCCGCGTCATCGGCGCCTTAAAGAAGGACGCGGCCGCGCTGTTGAAGAAGAAGTCCGTTCGCACCCCTCCTCCCTGTTTCAAGTCGCCGCCGCCACCGACGTCGTTCGAGGGCTGTCGCCGCCGCCACCACCGACGCCGTTCGAGGGCTGTCGCCGCCGCCACCGGCGCCGTTCGAGGGCTCGCCCCCTCCCCTTCATCGCACCCACGCAAGGTAAGTTCTTTTTTTTTTTTACAATTTTTTACATAAATTAGGGTTTGAAATTTTTTAGAAATTTTAGAAAAATTAGGGTTTGTAGTTGTTCGGCAATTATTTTCGAACATATTGAGTTTTTTTTGGAAAAAAATTCGAAAATTTTGTGTTTGTTTTGGAAACAATTTCGAACAACTTGAGTTTGTTTTGGAAAAAAATTCGAACAAGGTGTTCGATCTTTTTTTTCGTACAAATTTGAGTTGTTTTGGAATTATTTTCGAACACATTGAGTTTGTTTTGGAAAAAATTTCGAACATATTTAGTTTGTTTTGGAAAAAATTTCGAACCTATTGAGTTTGTTTTGGAAAAAATTTCGAACATGTTTGTTTTGGAATTTTTTTCGTTGATTTTGTTTTGGAAAAAATTTCGAACATGTTTGTTATGGAATTTTTTCGAACAGTTGATGTTTTGGATTGGATTTATTTTTGTTGCAATATTGGAGTTTTTTTTTTTGTTGAAGAATGGTGTTTGTTTTGGTGGTGGTGGTGGAGATAATTCTGTGAAATAGGATGGGTGGGTGTACTCATCTTTGTTGTATTCATAAATTTTATTCTAGGGGTATATGGGACATTTTACATGTCCTGAAAGATTAAAAAAATGTTTGGTGGGTGTACTCATAGGAAATTCGGGTGCCTTTAGCCGCGCCCTTTTAACAATGATGTAATGCATGTCTCATGAAGATTTTGTCTCGATAAACTCTGAACCCTTAAAATTGTCTTTTGTCATGGATGTGTGTCCAATACCACGACTTTCTTTGGTGTTCATGCCTTCTAAGAAGCAATATACTAACTATTTGAGGAGAAATACACCAATACACCAACTAAATATTGTTTGTTCTAAGGATGTTGTTGTAGATCGAACCCGACGCACTCTTCAAACTTTCGATTCGAGGGCAAATCTTTTCTACACCGGGACCCCTCACGATTCGAGGTTGAATCGTTCCGACGGAGGAGAGAATGATGGAGATGAAGCCGCTTTGATGTTCATGAAGAAATTTGAGCCCTTAAAGTCGCTGAAGAAGAAATCTATGATTAATAATTATGTTTCCTAATTTATAATTAATAATTAACAATAATCTTGTTTTCTAGTTTAATTTTATTCTTGCAAAATAAACTCTTATATTATGGCATGATTGGTTAGGGAGAAATCTTGGTGACTCGTTATAAATAAGAGCTAGAATTGTAACAGAGCCTTTTGAGATATTAAAATAAATCTAGATTTATCTCCAAATCGTAGTATTTCTGGCATCCATTAAATCAACGAATTTGAGTATTTATCATTTTTCCAAGTATTCATAAAATCAACGGAATTAGTGTATTATTCGATTAATCATCACTTGCAGTTTTTTAATTTAGTAATAAAACAATTTTTTCGCTTTAAACTTCACCTTTATTACTCCATAGTCAATACCCTCTATTTTATTTCTTTTAATAGTAGTAAACAACTTATGATTAAATTGCGCATAAATAATAAATGTTGAAATAAAAATGGAACGGAGGGATTTTTTATTTATTTTTTCATTTTCTATATTAAAATAAAAAAAATCAAAGCTATGACATCTTATTTTTATTATTTTGATTATAAAAAGGCTACAAGTACAAGTTGAGGCCCATTTACAAGGTTTAAAACCAAATATCCAGCCCAAAATAGGAAGGTTCAGCCCATGAGTCAATTACAGGTTTTGGTCTTCAATTGTCCACTGTTTAGGCCGTAATATCCTGGATGTTCAATATATATGTCTCGGGTTGGGGTATATACCCCTCCAGCTTTGTTTAATACACTCCCCCTTCATTTTTATTAATTCAATATTTTTATAAAATACCAATTTTGCCCTTTACTAAATCATGTTAGATACATACACTCCCCTCCAATTTAAACAAACCCTAACCCTAGAATTATACAGCCGTCGGCAGCCACCACCGCTGGCAGCCACCACTTCTCCCAAAGAAATATATTTAGAAATTAAAAAACAAAACTTAAAAATTAAAAAAGAATACTTATTTTCGACAAATCAGTGTCGACCAAAAACATTCTCGTGGACACTGGTTTACCGATCAAACATCTTCCCGTCGACACTGGTTGGTCGATCAAACACCTCCCCGTCGACACTGGTTTGTCGATCAAACATCTCCCAGTCGACACTGGTTTGTCGATCAAACTTAAAAAATAAAAAATTAAATTTCGACAATAATTATTGACCATAAACACTCTCATCGACCCTTTATTGTCGATGAAAGTATTTATGGTCGATTTTTTGCCAAAATTTAATGAAAAAAAAATACCTGGACTAGAAGCGGCGGCGGCCGGCGGATGAAAGTGGGAGGAAGTCGACGGGAGCGTGGCTGGCATGGGGAGGAAGATCCGGCGGCGTCGCTCGACAAAGGAGGCGCCGCCGCCTATTGCTGTTGCAGAGAAGGGAAGAAAAAAAAAGGGGGGTGGGGGCGGCGGCGTCGCTGTGGTGGAGGAGCAGCGACGCCTTGAGAGGGAGGGGGAGAGTCGGGCGACGGGGGAGGATGCAGAAAAAAAATGGAGGCAGAAGGCGAGGTGGGCGGTGGTAGGCGGCGATGGGCAGGTGGTTGGGGGCGGCTAGCGGCGGTGGGAGGCGATGGGAGGGAGGGAGGCGGCGGCAAGATTATTGTTGGGGAAAGAAGAAAACCAAATGAAGAAGAAAAAGTAAATTAAGAAGAAGTTTGGGGAAGAAGAAGTTTGGGGAGGAAGAAGGGGAAGAATGAAGGAGAAGGGTTAGGTTTTTAAAGGGGAGTGTATGTATCTTTAACTAAAACTAAAGGGCAAATATGATATTTTATATATATTTTATAATTAATAACTTGGAGGGGGAATGTATCTAATAAAGCTGGAGGGGTATATACCCCAACCTATGGGTGGTTCGGTACGGTATACCGATTATACTGAACCATACCGTTATCATACCGAAAATTTTGATATTGAAAAAATCCATATCGTTACCGTACCGAAATTTCGGTATACCGTAATCTCGGTATACCGAAATTTTCGGTATGTAAAAATTCATACCAATACCGTACCGTAATTTCGGTATACCGAATTTTCGGTACGGTATATCGGTATACCGTTCATATCGAAAATATTGAACCATCATTTTATATCAAAATATCAGTATATCAATTCATACCAAAAATATTGAAGCATTGTTTTATACCGAAATTAATTATTTAAGATTTATTTTATTTATGTTTTAATAATTAAAGTTATTTTAATTTAAAAATAATATAAAATTATTATTTTATTAAGGTTTCAGTATTTCGGTATATCGATATACCGTTTCATACCGAATACCGAAAAAATTTCGGTATACCGAAATACCGCGGTATGGTCATATTCCATACCGTTACCGTACCGAAAATTTCGGTATACCAAAATTTCGATAATTTTTCTGTATGAAAAGCTCGGTATACTGAAATTTCGGTATATTTACCCACCCCTACCCCAACACATATGTCTCTCTCTACACATTCATTTTTTAATCATAAAAATTATAAATATTTCATCGGCCCGTTTTCATACTTTCCTTAAACTTCAATTTCACAATATTTACATATAAAAATTTTATAAAATTCACTCAACTATAGTTATTACACTCCTTTTTTAAAGCGTGTCAATAATTTGGTGCAAATAAATATATCAATTGATTTCAAATTAAATTATAAAACTTGGAGTAAATATTATGAAGATGGAGTAAGTGAATATGATGGTCAAGTGATATTGAAGTTAGGAGTGATTTATATCTGGTATGTAGTTTTCAAATTAGTGCACAATAATGAAATCTATTCACTGTGTATTTTCAAATCCTATATGAATTACTATATAGAAAAATATAGAGCTAATAAAGTTTACCAAAAGCATCAAGAAAGCGGCCCCTACAACGTTTTCTGTAGCTCCTAAATTTCTATCAATTTTCTTTCCAATAAAATATATATGTGTGTGTAATATTGCAGCTGGAATCAAAATCAGATTGAATTGAATCACAAAGAAAAGTGAATGTTAAGTGTGAACTATCAATACTTTTTCTTTTTTTTAAACTCGCGCATAAAAAAAAGTAAATGTGATATGTAATGTTACACAGTTGTTTGTGTAATATTATTGTTTAATAGCAAATAAATAATGTTATTGAGGTAAATATATAGTACAGTATTTCCTTATAAACTGATTTTTGTTTTAAAATGTGTCATTTTTTTAGTTCCATAAACAATTTATTTTGGTAATACTTTTTGTAATATCACAAATGAGAATGATTCTATAAAAGAAAAAAAATAGTACATTAAGTTAGAGAATTCTACACGAAACTTATCCAATATCCTATTTTGCGTTAATATTCTATTAAGATGTCTTAAACTCATTAATCATTTTCTATGTCCCCTTTTCACAACTTTTCATCTGAACACAAAATGAAATACTCCACTTTTTTTCTAGGATCAACTAAACTAAATACTCCATTAATGCCAATCTGGCAGATTGATTTCCATTTTTGTACGAATTTACAAATTCTAATCAAATGTTGGAGGTATGGAATTATATTTTGGAAAATTAGTAGAAAGAGATGAATTTAGGGTGATTCAGTATAATGTATTGAAAATTTCAGTATATAAAAATTACAATATTGATACGGTACCTAAACCTTTTAATATCATACCAATTTTTTTTTGAGCAATATTGATATATATTGTTTCATGCTTAAATTTCGAATATAGTTACTGTAATATAAAAATTGCGATATATGTTATTTATGTTTTTTACAAAACTGAAATCATACCGATCGATATTTTTTATATTTTTTTTATTCAATATGTATGGTACACCTAATCGATTTGTGCATGTTTATATATATATATATATATATATTTCAACCGATCGAATCAATGAACTGAGTTCATTTTCTAGTTTAATGATTGATCCTTCAATCGACGATTGAAGTATTGTAAAATGTAAATGAATAGTCAATTTTAAAAGTTTTTGTAATTTAAATTTTCAAGCAACTCGTCAATTTTTTATTTTTTTGGAAAGAGCAACTCATCAATTTAAAAATCAATAAATGTGGAGGCAATTAACTCAATAAATGTAACCGTAAGTCTATTAATTAACTCATCTTCAATCATATATAGGTTTTAAATCTAAATTACTGTTCAACACCACTTCATTAGATATGATCAGCTCAATTAATTTAACAATTTTTTTGGAGAGAGTATTTAACATATATTATCATCCATATTATTATTAGGATAGGGAATTCATCATAAATAAATATATCTAGCAAACTCCAAACTCTAATCATTAAAATTAAATTAACACTCCATTTAAATAACAACAAACCCACCAACCCTCAAAATTAAATTAATAACAATAAGTCGTGTTAGAATTTTCCTATCTTTTCTTTTTTTGTTCTCTAAGCTTTGAACAAGGGATTTGCATTATTCATTTGTTTATTTTTTTATTTTGTTCTAGTGTTAGAATTTCCTATCTTTTGGGCTACCAATTATTCGTCCGGCTGTACGTTTGAATGTTTGATCCATTTTTTTGGTTATTTATTAATAATCTCGATTGAATTATGAGTAATAATTTACCTCAAGCTTGTCCAAACTATGAATTTTATTTATTATAATTTGAGATGTTGTCAAATATCTCACTGACTGACCAAATTACTTGTTTGATTAGTAAATATACAAACACTGTTTAACTTTTTGTATTTTTCTCTATATACACGCATAACTCAATGAAGTTTTTGGAGTGGGTAGATAACTAATATAAAATGAATTGAAGTATACAAATTCATACTTCTTTTGTTTTTTAATATTATAGTTCATATTTTTGGATGAGATAATATTTTTAGCAAATTAATATAAAAAAAAAAAATTTTGATTTCACATATGAAAAAGATGATTTTTTTTTAGGAAGCATTACTAAAATACAGAATTTCAAGAAGCGTGACTAAAATATTGAAATGGAAATATGTCTAATATAAAATTCTCTCAACATGTAATGTTAAACCCAAGTCATTTATTGTGTATGAGATTATGAATTTTACATATAAACTTTCAAATATATTCTTATTTAAATGATATTAGAATTGAAAAACTATTGTTTTCTCCTGTCCATTACAATAATTCAAATATTCATTAAATAAAGATAATTTTGACATTACACACACTCCTAAGAGGTAATGGGACTATATTTTTGGAACAAACAAAAAATGAAAATGGACCATAATTTTGGAAGGAGGTGGTATTATTTTTTAAGAAAGGAATGTGAATAACCAAATTGAACTAAAAAAATGAAAAGTGAAAATAATAAAATTGGACGGTAGAATTATTAATTAATTATATGGTAAGTTGCACACATTAGTAATTACTACTCCATTCGTCTTCTATTTAATGACTCATTTTTAGCATTCTCTATTTAATGACTTATACTTAAAATAGTAAAAATAATATTTTAACTATTCACACAAAACATCGTAATATTACATCATATGTCATTATTTTATTACTCGAGAAAACAACTTTATTACATGCTTATAAAGTTGAATTTTTTTTACTACCCACATTTTCAAAAGTTATGATTTTTTAAGTAAGGGACGTGGAGTACTGTCAAAGTGATAAAATTGCTTTTTATCGGTGGGTAGTATGGTCTTTTTTATTTTATTGGAGAGATTAGTAAATAAAGTGTATTACTTTAGTGTGAAAAAGTAACATTTTTTTGTAATTTAAAAATATTTGAAAGGAATGGTTCAAAAGGGTGATAATTGTTTTTTTTTTTTTTTTTGAAATGTAACATTAAATATCATACTTTTTTTTTTTTTACAAATGTAGGATGGGGAATTAGTGATTTTCGTAGTTTGTAAAGTGGAAAAGATTAATCACAAACCATATTCCACGTGCCGGCATGACATCACACACACACATTGCCTAGACAAAATCGCCCCCGAATCAACATCTTACAGTCTTCTCCATCCAACGGCCCATAATCTCAGATTCCTCATATGATGGGCCCCACCACCCCCTCTTTTTTCATATAAAATATTTCCCCACATCAAACCCGGTCCATTCTGAACATTTCCGCACCTGTTTCTGCTCCCTCTCCCTCTCTCACTAAAACTCCACTCTCTCTCACACACACATAATACACACTGTTTTCTACTAACTTGCGCGACTTATCCGGCGATGAAACCAGCGTCGGAGCGCATGATAACAATTTCGAGGTACAGAACGTGGGCCCACTAGTAGGAGATAAAAAGATTCCGACTGCGGAGGTTTGAAGCTGAATTCTAAAATGGACGCTCAAAAAAGTCCGGCGAAGCTTACCAGGACCAACTCCTCGCTGCTCCGGTCATCTCCGACCATCCGTTCATCAATTCAAAGCCTATCCTCCGTCACCGAGATTACGCCTTACGAAGAAGAAGAAACAGTAGACTTGGAGGAGCAAAAACCTCACAGCAAACCTTGCACACCACCTGTTCGATCCGGTGTCTCGCGCTGTGCACCGGTGTTTTCTGTTGTGTTTCTGTCAGCTTACTCCCTTTTCGCTTTTTTCAACTGGGATGAAATGTCCCCCTCTGAGAATCTGCTTTTATTTTTGATTTTCGTCGCGGTTTTACTCTTTTTCGTGTCGAAAAACAAGGCTTCAATTACCAAATATTTAATCTTATGTAAGGAATTATGTGATGGGTATTGTAATAGATTCGGTCTTTCTTGTTTTGCTTCCAAGAATCATTCGAAACCGGTGCAATGGTTCATTGGCGAGTCAGATTCAACCAAAGTGGAAGGAGAAGAACAAAATTTTAATTGTCTTGATATGATGATGGTAACAGAAGGAGTGGAATTCTACAGCAATGGCGATTTCTATGAAGGGGAGTTTTACAAAGGGAGGTGCAATGGGAGTGGAGTGTATAACTTCATTGTGAATGGGAGATATGAAGGAGATTGGATTGATGGAAAGTATGATGGCTATGGCATTGAGAGTTGGGCTAGAGGGAGTAGATACAAAGGGCAGTATAGGCAAGGATTGAGACATGGATATGGTGTTTATAAGTTCTATACGGGGGATTCATATGCTGGAGAATGGTGTAATGGACAAAGTCATGGGATTGGAGTTCAAACTTGTGGTGATGGGAGCTGTTACATTGGGGAGTTCAAGTGTGGTGTTAAACATGGCCTTGGATGTTACCATTTCAGGTATAATTTGATATTCAGTCCTTTCAGTTTCAATCTGTTTTTTTTTTTTCCCTTTCTTGAATTGAATCTGGTTATGGGCTGCAGATAAGAATTTAATTATTATTTTTTTGTCTGGGAACATATTTAATGCTCGGATCTTGAAATTTTCTGTGCTTGGATTCTACTGAACAAGAGGAAATGATGATTGATTATTAGCACACAAAAAGAAAAAGGAAATTTAAGCCCGTGCCTTATTTTTTACCTAATATAGTCATTTGCACCATTGATTTACAATCTGTGAATGATGATTTTTCATAAATTTTTTTCTTTTTTTGGTGGTTTCTGTAATCTTTCTTTGCATAAGGTTATGTAAATATGATAGCCATTCATATTTTAAAATGGTAACTTCAAGTTTTTCTACTGTATTTCTGGATCCAGTTGTTTTACTAATAATTCAATTGTGTAAAACTAGCTGTTGCATTTTGAAAAGTAGCTATCTCACTGCAAATTGTGGTCCTTCAGTAGGCAATTTAATAATTAAACGCTAGCTGAGACTAATTATGTTGAATTTCCAAGTTATGGATTAAATGTCTTGTCATACTGGTTAAATTAGTTGGGGAAGTTCCACCAGAATTAACCTGATACATTTGTTGAAAATGATATACTTTGCTGTTTCCTGTAATGATTGATTGAAATTTAAGGTAAATTCATTTGATGCTGTAGGAATGGAGATAGATATGCAGGGGAGTATTTTGGAGATAAAATTCATGGTTTTGGTATCTATCACTTTGCCAATGGACACTGTTATGAAGGATCATGGCACGAAGGGCGCAAGCAAGGGTACGGGATGTATACGTTTCGAAACAGTGTGGCGAGATCTGGTGAATGGGACGGCGGCAATCTTAGGACGCCTCTTGCCCCTCTAACTGATGCAGTTCTTCGAGCAGTTCAGGTATGTTGAAGAAAGCAAAATGGGGTATTGTTGTCTTTTCAAATAATTGAAATCTAGCCCATTGACATTTAGAAAGATGAAAAAGTCCTTTTGTACAAGATAAAGTCATGTCTTCTCTCCATGCGACTGTTTGAGCTTCATGTTGAAGTCTCGAGGTTTTGCAGGCTATAAGACAACTTTTTCTCGTACATGAAGGATGGATGCCTTTGTTTTTTTTACATGTCAAATTGGCCACACAGTATAATTTTGGATAAATTACAGAAAAAAACCTCCTATAGGTTAATCTTTCTTAAGTATTAAGGTAATTTCACTTTTGACCCAAGTTTGATTCGTTAAGTATTTAAGTTTATATGAAGAAAAGTATTGGTGTATACAAAAGAAAAGTATTGTTAAAATAATAGCTTGGTTGAACTTTTTTTAGTTGAAATTGGATCAAAGTTGTATCAGTTCTAGGGTGCAACTAGTGCTGAAGTGCTACCCTTAGGTAATTTATTCAAACCATAGGTTTTTGTTTTGTTATTTGGACAAATTAGAGGGAGAGTTTTGGTAATTTACCCTATAATTTACTGCACAGTAAAAACCAAAATTTTACATTCAACTTTCAAGCATTTTTGGTGATTTCTTTCTTGAACTAATGTATGCAGGCTGCTAGAAAAACAGCGGAAAACGCGGTTCACCTTCACCGGGTGGATGAGAAGGTGGAAAGGGCGGTGATTGCTGCAAATCGAGCAGCCACGGCTGCAAGAGTTGCTGCTGTGAGAGCTGTCCAGCACAAAATCGATGGAAAATTTTACGACGTACTAACTCATAATTGACTAGCATTAATGGTAAATGTAAGTTTACTAAATTCTGTATAAAAACGATCGCCCCGATAAGTTAACTAATCGAAACGTATCGGGAGAAGGTCGATAGAACGGGTGGAGGTTTCGACAGTTTGGTTGACCATACAGTAACTTGTACATATAGAGATCCATCCATATATGAATACATCTATGGAAATTAAAGAAGTCAGTTTTCAGCAAAGATCACATCTTTTTGCAAACTCCACTTGCTCCATCATTTCATCTTCTTCTTTTCTTTTTCCAAGTGGCTTTAAAGGCTTAAAGCACGAGGCTCTATTATTGTGTTGTTGTTGAACAAAAATGGGACCAAAATTATGATCCCACATTGTCTCTCACACCATCATTTCTTGTTATAGCATGTGTCTCTTATCTTAATGTCAGTACTTTTTCGCTTTAAGTTATGCTTCAAGAAGCAGCAAAATTTATATGATTATTTTTTAGGGGGAATATTATTTTACTAACTTTTATAAATTTGTTACTTTAATTCACCCTAAGTTGATTTTTTTTTAAAAGGTACATTTAGGCTTTTTCAACTATTACTTCAAGTTCAAGTAAGCCTTAAATATTTTTTGTGCATTCAAATCCCTCAAGTATTATTTCATGCCCATGTGAACCCTTTCAAGTTTTTGGTGCAAATAAACTCAACTTTTTAAAATTCAACAAACCGTGGGTAAGTAATTCAAAATATATATAAAAAAAATTTAGAAGTAAATCAACAATAAAAATTGATTTTAATTATTTTAAATTAGTAAGTACTCCATAAGTCATGATAGATTGAAAAATGTATACTTTTCTCGCCATGCCGTCCTCAGTTGTTAATATTATTATTTTGTAGTGGAAGTACCATTGATTTGTACGGATAAAAAATCTGTAAAAATTTGCACAAAGCTTTTTGTGTTTGGTTAAATATATCACTTTAGACATAATTTGGCATCCAAGAATTTGGGACATCTGCTATTTTGATTAATTAATTATTTAAAACAAACATCTTAGGCATAGTTCCACATCCAAGATTTTGGACATTTGTTACTTTCATGAATTATTTAAAAATTATAACTATCAATTAATCATAATTTTACAATCAATATGTGAGGATGACCAAAATTAGAAATAGGGAAAATGAAGGAATTTGATTTTAAACATCTCTATCTCTACTACATATCATCTTAAATTAACTCAATTAAGATCCAATATTTTAAATACTACACATGATAAAATATATATAGTGTTAAAGCCATATTCATCATTCTTCGATCTATACATGTGCGTACAATATTCATGTGTTTTTCATGAAGGTATCTCATATATTCCAAATGTTAATAAAAACTTGTGTAATAGTTTGATGCGTGGGACAAATTCACATAACATATAAATTGAACAATTTATGTGTTTATAAAACAAAGTGAAATTTAAATACTAAAGTGTAATTTTGATTTATACATGATCGTGTCTCACTCAAGAAATCCTCCCCTCCATTTTAATATTTAAACACGTACATCATTTAATTTTGAATGATTTATATATATATATATATGCTGGTGACAATATATACATAATTCTTTACTTGTTTAATTATCGTGAGAATCTTTCGTAAGTCACATATATCCAATATCTCTTGCAAGAATAGTAGTGTTCAAATTGAGAAGGAAAAGATATTGGAAGAATAAAATCCTCAAAAAGAATTCTGTCCCAAAGAACATACGTACGTCTCTATATATTTCATGGATAATTAATATTATGTCATGTTATATATTTAATTTGTCATTCATCCAAATCGGGAGATTCTTTTAAGCAAGTTGCTTTCTGGTGGATGATAATAATTATGCAAACATAGCAGCTTGTCGATGTGAACAATGCCATTCATATACTTAGGTTAATTAGGTTCTAATCACCTACTCATGATAAAGTTGGATTCGACCTAGACCTAATTCATATATAGGATCAAATTGGTTTTGAGAAAGAAAAAAAAAATTACTTATGGACATTTATAATTTATTTGGGGACAAGAATAATGATGTGAGTCTTGTGTGACATAATCTCATGAATCAGACGTAGCTCTATTTTTATTATTTACAGTTTATTTTGCTTCGAAACACGAGTCAGTTAGAATTATAAGTCCACGAATCATATGATCGATATGTATGTGATGATCCGTCTCATACATGAAATCGTCTCAGATAAACTTTCGTCGAGGAAAAGGTCTCAAATCAGAATCTCGTAGGACGCGACCAACCTGTTTGAAAATCTTGCGGACCGTCCCCATACATAACCTGAAAATTGCAAGTTTATTTAATTGAAAACTGCTAACAATTAATACCGTATATTAGCATTGATTTTGTTGCAAAAAGGAATTAAGGGGCGTCTCCTCTAAGAACTTAATATAATGATTTATAATATATGTATAGACAGACTAACAATGTTCAATAAAATATTGTATTGATTTATTGTACAATCTACTTTTCTATTGAGATTTTTTGAAGTATTTGATAAAGGCATATTAATTTATGGATTTGTGTCCTATGTTGAGAGAGAGTGAGTTTATTAAATCGCCTTAAAGTAAAAGCCTAGTTTGGTCTCAAAAGTAGATCTAGAACGATGAAGACTTTGCCCATATAATCTCAAATAAATAAATAAATAAATAAAGGTTCTCGGTAAATTTATGTGTGATTAACTTGAGGAAATGGAATGGATATATGGGCCATTGGAACTCAAACTACAGACATAAAAAAAAAAAAAAAAAAAAAGAGAGAGAGAGAGAGAGAGAGAAATAAGAAAACATTAATTTTGATGCATGTTTCAAAAAAGAAAAAAAAAAGTGAGTATAAGTTGCATTTTTCTTCATAGTTAACTGATAGTATTTTTTAGTTATAATGAGTAACCTTTTTTTATGGTATTATTATACTCCATTTTTTAGTTAGAGTGAGCAACAATTTTCTCTTGCGAAAAAAAGTAAAACAAAAAAAATTGTACAGTAATATTTTTATAATGCATTTTTTGACAATTTTTAATAATTTTATACTACACTTTTCAAATATAATATGTATGATTTGAACAGTGCACCTAACCCTTAGACAATAATCCTTTATACTGCCATACATACTCAATTGAGAATTTATGTTATATAAAGTGAATGAGACCCATTTTTTTAAATGAATTGAGTTGAGCAGTGCACCCTAAATACAAAAGATCAACTTTTTTTTCGAGAATCATAGACGGCCCTTAGTATTTTTAACCATCCACATCGTCTTAACTACCTTTCTTATTTAAAAAATATTAATAATCTATAAAAAGGCAAAAACAAAGCATTTTGTCGGAATATCACAACCAATAATCTGTAAGTTTCTCCATATTTCACTAAGTTGTGACTTGTGAAGTTGTGAGGCCCCATGTGCCCTTTCATCTTTATGTTGGAAACACACTCGTACATGTCAAAATATATAAAGTCTAGACGAGTTTAAAATTATAATATCCATCATAATTATTCAATTATAAAATGAAAATGTTACGACAATATTAAATATTATTAATATTTAAAAAATACTTGTACGCATGCATGCTTAAATTAATATGATTAATATTCTAAAGACAATTATATCTAATAATTATTTAAATATATATAACCCGTCTTACAATTTTAATTTCTCTCTCGTTGTTATGTAAAAATTATTTATTATTCACTTGAATTGAAAAAATTAAGAGAAGATAAATTATAGATATAAATTACGATGTTGTGGTGTGGGGTTTGAAATTTGAAGATATGAACTTAAAAAAAAAAAAAAAAAAAAAAAAAGGTAGGGCTGCTGTGTACTCAAGTACATGGTGTATTTGTGTCCATTTGCAGCCCTAATTATGTGGATAAATAATATATTCCACGCAAATATACTATTTAGCCATTACAGTCTATTGGTCGCCCCTTGAGTTATTTACCACAAGGTCATGTGTTCAAATCCCACCTACATCAATTTTGAATTTAATTTTTTTATCACCTGTTTTTTTTTTTTCGCATATAATAAATATTTTATTATAAAGTGAATTATTTAATTTTTTTATCACCTGTTTTTTTTTGAATTTAATTTTTTTATCACCTGTTTTTTTTTTTTTCGCATATAATAAATATTTTATTATAAAGTGAATTATTTAATTTTTTTATCACCTGTTTTTTTTTAAATTTTCGCATATAATAAATATTTTATTATAAAGTGAATTTAATTTTTTTATCACCTGTTTTTTTTTAATTTTCGCATATAATAAATATTTTATTATAAAAGTGCAGGACTAATAACAAAAGGTATATCTTTTTTATAGTCATAAAAGTGCAAGATTAATTAATTTTTTTATCACCTGTTTTTTTTTTCCGCATATAATAAATATTTTATTATAAAGTGAATTATTTAATTTTTTTATCACCTGTTTTTTTTTAAATTTTCGCATATAATAAATATTTTATTATAAAGTGAATTTAATTTTTTTATCACCTGTTTTTTTTTAATTTTCGCATATAATAAATATTTTATTATAAAAGTGCAGGACTAATAACAAAAGGTATATCTTTTTTATAGTCATAAAAGTGCAAGATCAAATAATAAAATGTGTGAAATTAATAACAAATTTTTTAAAAAATTAGGAACAGTTTATCTACATTATAAAAGTGCAAGTACAAATAACCAAAAGGTGTATCATTAGCATACACTTTTCAATTATAATAATATACATTTTTCATTAATATATAACTTACACTTTTCATTAATAGAACATACATTTTTCATTAAACAGATCATACACTTTGCAGTTATAATAACATACATTTTTCATTAATAAAACATACACTTTTCATTAATAGATCATACACTTTGCAGTTATAATAACATACATTTTTCTTTAATATACAACTTACACTTTTCAGTTATAATATCATACACTTTTCAGTTATAATAACATACATTTTTCATCAAAAACAATATTGCACTTTTCAATATAGTAACATACACTTTTAATTAAAAAAACAAAGATACACTTTTTAGTTATAATAACATACACTTTTTCAAAAAAAAAAAAATCGAAAAAAAAAATTGAAAAAAAAAAATCGAAAAAAAGTCAAAGTTTGACCGGTCAACGGTCAACATTTGACTGGTCAAAGTCTACTCAAATACACGGTGTACTTGAGTACATACAAGACTTTGACAAAAAAAAAAAGAAGGTTTTCTTCCACTTGGGGTCCAAACTATTTAGTTATGATTATGCGATTTTTTATATATATATATTCATATAATTTTAGACCCCCTAAAAATTTATGATTTCTTCGACCTAACACTTCGAAAAATACGTTAATTTGTGAGTAGATAAACGAGAATTAATTTAACTTCCACACAATGATTTTTTTTTTATATAGTGAATTAAAATTTTATTCTACTACTTTTTTTTTTTTTTTTGATTACAAGTTAAATACTCATCCCATTTCCCCTACCCATGACTCGAACCCAGGACCTAAGGCCTAGGTAGTGGTGCTCTAACCACTTGAGCTACTTGAATCATTATATTCATTGCTCGAGCTAGCATTTTAATCTTATCATAATCTCTTATGGAGTATGATTTTACATTATAGTATTATTAGCAAGCGTGGAGTTTTACATTTTTGTAATTGGCTGACAAAGATCGACTAGCCTAGCTAGCTAGTAGCCTCATTTTTTTAATTGATAATTTATTAAGTTAGTCTCATCAAACAGCTAGCCTTTTCTAGCTAGCTAGCTCCTTTAATTTCATGAGGTAGACTGAATTACACAAAATAATACTACTACTATTGTATATATTTCCAATTATTTGTAATTGTTTGTATAGGAGCACATGGTATAGTAACTAGGGTTTAGGGTTTTTACGGTGCAACTTTTATAGATGATGCATGTTGGATCCGAAATCTCTCTTTGATGTAATGTTTTAGTATAAAAAAGGCAACAACTTTTGCTTCTTTACAATTTTCAAAATCAAAGCCTGTTTTGATTCTTTCATTTGCTTTACGTACACAACCCCACATGATCAATTCTAGCTCTTGCAATTTTTGTTTTTTTTATCTAACAAGCCCCACATGCATCTACTAACCCAATGTTTATTTTGATTTTTTTGTAATAATTTCTAATTATATAGTTCGTACGTGCATGTTCTTTTCTTTGATCATATATATATTCATGCATTTTGAAAATTTATCATTACTTAATTTATTGTTAACAAAGGAACTTATCTAATGTACGTTTTATTTTAATCTCAACGAACCCAAAAATTATTTGATGTGTATCTTGAATAGTAGATTAGCGGTTGTGGGTTATATTTAAAAAAAAAAAAACATAGGAGTAGTATTTTTTATTTTTCAATGCAAGAATTACGAAATTAACAGGAAAAAAGAAAAAGTGGAAGCTGGATCCACAAAGGGAAGTATTTTTGGAAAGCAAATTATTGATTACCGGCCATATATGCTTGGAGCAAGTTTTAAAAATATCTAATTAAATTAGAACTAAACCCCACTTATTTTAGTTAATATATATCTCTAATATTATATAGAAAATTAGTTTTAAACTTCTTAATACAATAATAATGAATGTATTAAACTATATAACGATCTGAAGAGTTTCTCTAAATATATAACTCGGTAACACACAAAAAAAAAAAAAAAAGCACCTCTTTTTATTAGAAAGGAGATTGGATCTTCAAATCAACCGTACCCTTCCCATTTTTAAAACGAGTTTGATTTTATGTATAGCAAAATAGCATATTAATCCAAGATATGTAAATTATTTTTTCTTTGGCAGTAGTACGTACTCCTTTTGTCCAATTTTAGATTTATTATTTATAAAATTAAACACGCGTTTCGAATTAGATTCATATCATTTTTTAAGTTGATAATAAAACATTTTATTACTTGGAAGGCTTACATACCCTCTGTTTTATTTTTTTCAAAATACTAATAAACAAGTCTTGCATTACACTTTATGTATATGGATGAATTTAACCTAGGGTATATGTTAGTATGACACAACATTGGGACCAAATAACCCATTATGTACATTTATACAAAATAATTAATCAAATTTATGTGGGTGAGTACAATGTCGTGTCGCATGTCTCTTCCATTTCCAAATTTCCATAATTTAGTACAAAATTAAAATATTTAATAAAAAAATTATGTGGGAGTATAATGTCGTGTAGCATGTCTCTTCCATTTCCATAATTTAGTATTAAAAATAATTAATCAAATTTATGTGGGTGAGTATAATGTCGTGTAGCGTGTCTCTTCCATTTACTGTATTGGTTACTGAAATTGATGAGATTAAAAAAGGAATCGATGCTACTTCTTGTCTTTTGGTTACCCTTTTGAGGATTCAAACCCTCAAAAAAATTACTTTATCCAAAGTTGCTTTAAATTATTTATGGATTTAATCTCTGATTCGATCCATGTCTAAAGCTGAGATCTGTTTTAATATTTTTTTAATTCACATTCTTTTTAAAAGTATTGTGCTCTCCTAGTCTGGTTTAGTTTTGAGATTGGGTTTGACTTGGTACGGATCTCTTGGATCGAAATTAGAATTTTGTACTTCATATTTTTTGTTAAATATATTCATGAAAAAAATTCATTGTTAATACACTCCGCTTCTTATTTAAGAAATTTAATACTAAAATACTAACACTTAAAATATCTAAAACTGATAAATACACCTATAAAAATGATGAAAACACTCAACCTAAAAAAGATTAGCGTATTTCATACTCACCAACTAAACTGCAAAAAAATATTCAATTGTTTTGAAAATCTTGCACAAAATCCCTTTATATTTAAATGAGATGTATATTTTTCAGATTTTGAACTAAAGTCCAACTTCAAAGTATTAAATTTTATATGAAACCCACTGCGCGCCTTATCTTTACGTGGCACAAAACATATCCTTCAATTATAAACACTTTAAAAAAACACGCAGATTAACTAACGTAAGTTTTGCAATAGACTGAATATCTTCACAAATTTCAATGATTTTTTGACGAATATCTTCACAGAAAAAATCATCTTAACCTAGTTTTCATGACGCTTCGACTATCGTAGGTCTTTAATACAACTGCCCGATTTACGATGATTTTTTCTCTGGCTCAAAACTAGTTGGAGGACGGTCAACCGGAGTCTTTGGATGTGTTTCAGCGCGACAACCTTTCTGTGCTCTTCATTTTAACAACATTTTTTTTTCTTCACTATTTGTTTTGTTTTTACTTTATAGGTAGGTGGACACGTAAATTAAAAAAGTGTAATAATGAGTGGAGTTTTGAGGAGTAATTTTGTAAAACTTTATGTATAAAGTAAAGAATAAGTTGACTTTTGTGTATGTGTGGAGAAAAAGTAATGACATTTGTGTAAAATTGAGGATATTGTGAGGGTGGAGTTTATAAAAAGTTTTTCATTTTAAGGGTGTGAAAGTTATTATGGGACGTCAAGAAAAGGAAAGTGTGAAAGTTATAGGAAAATGTGAAAGTTATTGTGGGTCGGATGGAGTATGTTAGAATATGATATATATATGTTAGATTATTTAATTGATGTTAAATTAAACCTCTTCGTTACTAAGATAAGTTTACATTTTGCTTTTGACATATAAATTAAATAATACTAATATTAAATGTGTAGTTGAGTTAGAAAATGTAGAAAAAAAAAAGCAGAAAAATATAAGAAAAGGAAAATGTAATTTTGTGTTAGGGCGAAGGAATGTAAACATTTGGAAAGGTGTTAGGTTAGTAGTATGTTAGAATAAGTGCATGTGAGAGATTAAATGTTAGAAAATAGATGAAGTATTAATCTCATCATAAAATTTTCCACGTCAGGGGATAAGCTAAGGACAGCTAATGATAACAAGGCATCAAATCCATTGCATTAATTATGTCCCCTCAAATACTATATTAATATATAATTTGGATAAGTTATACTACTACTACTACTCCATATATATATAGAGAATTTAAATCAATCATGTTGAATAGTGGGGTACTTATATATATATGAGTAACGTTGCAAATAAACCAACTGGCCCTGCAAACATGCATGTTTATCTCCATCGGGATTACAATGAATATTGGACCCTTCTAAATACGTGGTTTTCAATGAGTGTGCTCTTCTTTGACTAATTAATTGAGGACATTAATTTTAATTTTTCAGAAATTAAATGGCATAATGTGTACTTTTCTCCATATCATTGAGGGTGATGATGAAGGTTTTTTTTTTAAAAAAAAAATTGCAAGGCTCCATAATGGTTGGGATCAAAATGTACTTTTCTCATTAGGGTGATGAAGGTTTTTTTTTTTTGAATTAATAAGGTTTTTTTTTTTTTTTTTTTTTTAAATAATGAGAAAATGGGAATTGTTCGATACTCTCTCCTTTTTTATTTTGTCATTTTGAATGTTCAATAAAAAATTACTCATTTTACTAAAAAAAAAAAACTTTGGCGACCGTCACTATTTTTGAAACTTAACCATGATTCGTAATCACTGCAACACCAATACATATCTAATTACAAACTGCAAATACATATGCTATGCATTGCTAACACACGTTGGCAAGGTTCAAAAATGCAGTCTATTTCTCCATGTATACACATTATATACCATCATACCGAAATACTTTTGAAACAGAGACCAAACCGATCGATCTGGAAACAAACAATTAATAATGAAATGAAAGTCTACCATTACATGAGAATCGTACCTTCGATTTTCTGTTAGAAGAGGACTGACTGAATCGCCTCCTCACGCAGAAAGAAGAAGACGAATTGTTCAAATGTGGCGGATATGGGTAGAGTTTTCCATTTTATACGAAGGGGTATTTTAGTAAAAGGACATATGGAATCGCAGTTACTGTGCAGTTTTCGTGGGCCGCCCAGATGTATACTCATTTTGGGCCGATTATGTGCTTGTCGTGGGCTGAACACCCCCACCAAACGGGCCCATTTCAAGCATAAAGCAACTAGTATACCAGAAAGCCACACAATGGTATGATATCCACACGGTTCACCACTAGCACTCAATGTTGTGTTATCAAAATTGTACAAGACACTCATAGAGATGACGAAGACACATTAGAGCGCCTCCTTGAGATTAAATGTTCCCAATAATGATCTTGCATGATCATACTCGTTCAGATCCACCAAAATATTCTTCAACTGTCTAACCAATTCAATTTCTATTGCACTTGAAACATGCTTTTTCTCTAGAGTCTTCCCCATCACCACCAACGGCTGCAAAGTTCGGCTATATTCAAACAAAATGAGTGTGTGTATTAATATAACAACTTCATCATACATTATCTGGAAATCACTTATGTCAGTTTTATTGCTGGTTCCCACTATAATGCATTAAATCAGTTGTTTCCCACTTCATAAAATCAATCATACAGTTAAAAACAACTTATTTTGCCACACTACTTCATTTCTTATGCTTCTGCTCCTAGTGAAACTCCACATAACAAAGAATAAAGTACTATATATATTGTAGGTAGAGGCAAAAAAAACTTTCAAGGACGTGGAAAAAAAAATCTTTTTCAGCCACAACTTAAGTTTCAGAGAAGATAATTTTTTTTCAACATCTGGCCTTTAATAACCGTACCTACACCAGGTCCCCCGGGATTAGTCGGTCCTTGGACCGGATACCCGAGACTTTAAAAAAAAACTGTACCTACACCAGGCAATGCCATAATATCAGGCCATTCCTCCTCCGATTTCGACCATCAAAACCCATAAGGACATATTCAGTAAAAAAATCTTTCTATAGAAAATATTATTGTTTTTCTTTTCACGAATGCCTAAATTTGCAGGGTTTCGGAACTGCCTTCACATTCTAGAAGGCAAAACTATTCACATTCTACAGTTAATAGTTAAATGAAGTTGAAAACTGCCCATATTACATCCATATCATCAAGATCAAGATGAACAGGCATACTCGTAACATACAGGTTGTAACTATTTACAATGTGAAATATCTTGCATGCCAGACTTTGCAAGACAGAAAGAAGTAGAACACAGATGAATTGTTTCTATCACAAGTTCCAGGCATGAAAGATAAAACATGTACGCACAAAGATTATGAACCCATAAAACCCAACTGGAAACATCAAAGAGCAGGGCAAATTTGACTATCACCAGGAGTTGAGTTACTGCATAAACCATGTGAATGTAAGAAATATAAAAACAGCATTCATACCTTGGATCCCATGTTACACCACGGCCCGTCCAGACATCTTTCAATGAAGCAACAACCCTCCTTGCTCTTAAAATTGCTTCATGGACATTCGTCTGTATGCTGTGAAGATGAGGAAGAATCTTTCCATATAAGAGTTCATCAAGAGCAATTTTATTCCACAAGCATATGTTCCTCAGCAAACGAACAGCAGTTCTGAACCTATATGCTGCATTTGGAACGGCCATCAATTCAAGAGGGCTCCATGTGGGGACCTATTATTAAAAAAAATATGACACAAAGACTGCAATCAAGTAACATTCATATGCTAGTGCCATAGAACAAGTACATTGAGTAGAATTCAACAGGTATAACTCAAACAAGGATATAAATCCACAGAAAATATGATAACAAAGTTTAGAAACAGTACCATCAAATCAGAAACAGCCTTAGTGAGACGATCACGAAGCACAGCTACCAACTCCCCGAGAGCTGAACTGGAGAGATCTACATAATCGATGACCATGTCCATGGCAGAAACAGCATACTTTGTTTCACGGGTACTAAGAATGTCCCAACAAGAAGCTAATTGATGGTGTAAAATAGGAATTGCAAGCTTCTCACTCAAAGCAGAATGAGATTCGCATCGTCATCAGCCACTGCATCTGCTCCACTGATTTCATTTTCATCTTCTGGAAGGTCATAATTGAAGAGTAACGAATGCCTATAAAATATAGGATGTATATACAGTTCAATCAATAGATATTCAGGTAATAGTCTTCAAATTGATTTCTAGCTTGCGTGGCATATCCTCATGGCATAAGTAAATTTTAATCATTAACAAATTATCAATGCAACATTGAATTTCAAATATAACCATGCTTTTACAAATGATGGTGAAATTTCCCACAAAAAAAATGGAGTCAAACTCTATGAATTCAAATCACTGACTAATGCACTGATAAAACTAAGAGCACCAAATACAAGAGCTGATGAAGGACATAAGGGAAAAGCAAGCACGAAGATGACAAAACATTAGCACAAAGACTTCCAATTTTATCTTCCTGTTCATTCCATACGTTGATCTACTAAATCAAAGGCAAGAAAGGAACAGATTGGAAGCATTCCTATACCAAATCATTTACAATACTTACCATTTCATTTTAGAAAATTTTGCATCTTCATGGAGTGGGTCCCACTTGAGAAGCTCCAGCCTCACATAGGGTGAAAAAATAGCAGGTATACTTAATGACATATAAGCATCACGATAGCTTGATGCATAATCTTTCTTACATTTCTCAAATCTTTCCACCACTACTGAAAATTGAGAATTCTCCTCAGCAGCATCACTGAAAATTTTATCAGCAACCAGAAGCAATTGATTATGGGTTGACTCATAAGCGGTAGTCTCACTATCACTTTCATCAGAACTGAATTCTCCTTCCACGAGTTGAGTGGAATTATCAATTTCCATAGACAATATCCTTTTAGTATCAGCTTTGACTCGCCGTCTTGCTCGAGCTTCTGCCCTTCTTTTGATATCCATTTGCTTCTGCAGATTCACATCTCTACCAAATTCATCCAGCTCCACCGGTGCACTTTTAACTGCTCTTGCATTAGCAGATGCAGCTTGAGAAGCAGCAATAGCTGCTGCTGCTTTTTCTGCACTGCTTCCTCCTTTACAGAGTTCTGCCCATGCTGCGAAAAGACAACCGTGGATGTTCTTCTCAAGGCATGCATGTTAACTCTAGCATAATTAATTTTTTCATCTGCAGTTTAGGGACATACAGTAATTGTTGTTGAATTTTGCAGGACAGTTGTGAAAAGGTGCAAGTTCCAGTATATGTTTGGCAAAACAAAATGGATTCAAACTTGCATGGTGAATGGGATTTTGAGGTAACTTTATTTCTCCTTTTTCTTTCTTTCATGCTGATTTTTGTGGTTTGATATATATGAAATGATGATTATTATGTACAGGAGTGGAAAGTATTGCACATGGATTACTTTGTGAATATGACAAAGGCTTTTGCACAAGGGATGGATACAAAAACCAGAGTAGCAACCTATCAATCTTTTTATCAACACAAACACAATGAATGATTGTGTTTGTTATTTCATATAATAATAATAATAATGAGTATATATAATTTGCCAACTCCGATCCACAATGTATCCGTACAAGGAATAATTACGAAGCAGTTGTGACGTCATCGATCAATTTAGTTTCCTTCGACGAATTCTGAGATGGCCAAATGTGCCAGCACCTGGAGATGACCCCTCAAAAAGAATAGGCAGATAGCCTGTTGCATCTTGGTATTTCTTCTGAATCTGCAAATCAAATCGAAGCATCAGATGATTATTCGTTCTTCATGCTTAATAATAAGTCGATGATTACCTGAAGAATTTGCTCGCTGCTTCGGAGGCAGTTCCGGCCAACGACACAGACGGTTCCACCAGACCCACCACCAGTGATTTTGCCACCGTATAACGTCCCTTCAACAGACCTTGAAACTTTACCGTGCTGCATTTCTTGGACTAGCTGGATAATCCTGTCTGTCCCATCTGACCCTAGTCCACAAGCACTGTAACTGTAGTGGCACTGTAAAAGAAAAATTACCAATCACAAAATATTGACAAAAACTTGTGTGCATCAGGTGCAGCGTGCAATTCAAGGGTATTTTCAAATAGTATTAGTTGTTTTACTAAAAGGTACTAGTTTACTGAAGACTATTGGACTCGGCGTACCTGGTACATCAATTCCCCAAGAGCAGTCAACTGATAATCTGAAGTTGTAGATGTTAGTAGGGCTTTGAAAGCCTGTAATCACATTAAAACGACCGTCAAAATCAATCAATTAGTTGGAAGAATCGCGTGCGTAAGTCATTTCGTTCGTTTTTTACCTTGACTCGGAAATTTTCATAGATAGGATGTCTGGTAGCTGCTCTGAGTCCATAATTCCTCTTTGCATCTATTACAGTAACAGGATCGTTGTGGTCAACATATCTCTGCAAGAATGTCTCACCAACCATAGTTTCCGGAAGCTGCTTCACATAAAGAGCTTCATATCTGATTTTCAAAACCACCAAATGATAACGGATTATTTGACATAGCACTACGGATTAAGAACCAAAAGAGAAAAATAAATAAGTGAAGGCTCACCTATGTGGTGACAAGTTGCACAAGTAGTCCAACGAGGCCTCGGTTTCAAGTAGTTCAATTCCATCCTCTTCCAGATCATCAGACGTCACCCCATTTGCAGAAGATTGCGATAGCAATCCTGCTGCAACCGACCTTATAATTTTCAGGCCCATGAAGGCTCCTATCCTCACAGATCCATAATCGGCCCCACCAACACTGCCAAATAATCCATCGATTATTCAAGTGTAATAGTATTTGCCTAAATCAATAACATAATAATTCTTTGCCAAAATATCAAGAAAACCTAGTATATACCTGTGCCTGATTCCAGAATCAATTCCCCAAAATCTTATATGATTAGGAATGTCCACCAGACCTAACACCTCAGCAGGCTGTACACGAGTTGAACGTATTAATTTGATTATCTCGTCTCTTAAATATTAGTTTAATGTATTTGTGTCGATTAATTACCTGACAAACCATTGCAAGAAGCTTGTTAGCTTCACCACATGCAGAAGTCATCTGGTCCATCACACCGCACGGAGCTCCAACGACATGATTCTCCACCTTCCCGTTGCAAAACGTTGTTAGTAGTTAGGGATCATAAAAAAAAATGATAAAATTACAAGAAAAAATCGTGTCTCAGTGAGTGTGCCCGTGTATAATCACATCAGATTCTAAACCTTTTGGCAGAGCAAAGCAAGCTCTCTAGGCTCAATATTTAATCCTGAAAAGCACAAACAACGACATAAATATACAACACAGTGAATCAAAGAATGAAATAAAATTGCAAAATCATGTAATGACAACGTTTAATGCTAATCACACACATATGCCACTATAATAGTCCCAAAGCTAATAAAGGGAGAAGGTGAGCACCGTAAGCAGCAGCAATTGCAGACATGGTAGCAACCTCCACAGCTGCAGAAGAAGAGACACCTTTGCCTTCCGGCACAGCAGAAGAAACCTAAAAGAAGGGTAGCATTGTAATTTAAAGTATTTGTCGAGGACAAAATAATCCACAACCTTTTTCTTCTCAATTCTTTTAACCCAAGAATGACTAGATATGATTAATGCAACAAAGCAATATTTTTTAGTTATAAAAATACATACCAGTATACTAATACTATTCTCGAACCGCGTCCCAAGTTCTTTCATCAGAACAAGAATGGTTCCCGCGATATATGCTGCCCATCTAAGACCATAATCGAGTTGCTTTTACTACATTAGGAGACCATTTAAAAGCAGTTGACAGAATTTTAAAAAAAAAAAAACCTTTGGGATGGATCCCGAGCAAAGTAACTTCTTGCTTTTTCATACGACATTGGCTGCTCTCCATCCATGAAATCCGACAGATCCATGTCAAAGGTTGGTCCACGATTGCTTAATTCAGATCCATATGATACCTGACAGAATAGAAGTCAGGACTATGTAATAAATAAGAGTATTGATATTGAATTTCTCTCTTATAAAACGTCATATACAATTTGCAGAACAGGAGTTTGTCCTTGTCCTTTAGCAGCATGTCGAGCCTGAGTATGCTTCCACAATCTCTGTTTTGTTGGATGGATCTTTTGCAGAGCAACATGGCAAGCTTCTCTAGTTGGCATCTGAAAACATTTTATAACAAGCCAGTTGATGATTTGCATAATCTCTAGTAAAACATTAGTTTCATTTGTCGATTATGAATTGTCTATTGCATACTTTATAATAAGTTAAAATATAATTCATTTATAAAAGAGAATGTACAAAAAACATTGGACATACCCCCAGCAGAACCATTTGACAGAAGTATCCATCATAATAGATTGAGAAAGAAAAATATTTTCATTTCTTTACGTTTTTACTTATTTGCTTTTTGGGTGTTGGGGAGGGGGTCTAACGTACCTGAAGTACAAGGCTTCCGGAGTAATCAGCAATTCCACCCATAACATCTAATCTTCCAGGTGCTCTTGCCACAAAAATGTCTTCCTACACTCAATTTTTTGCATAAATATATTAGACAGAAATTATTCGGCATTTAGTAATATAATGCAACTTGGTCATGCTCGTATACATATAACTGGACTAACATATTTTTCTAATGAAAATTTTCTTCTACTTGGTGTAGAGGTCTTAATTGCATGATTGGAAAACAATAAAACTTCAGTTGCATATCAAAACCACAAAAAAATTGTAACCATGATATTTGCTGCATTAAACATCACCAAATACACACTACTAGTATTAGAAGTACGAAGCGAGCAGGAATTGGACAAATTGAATGAACTAAAAGATACCTCCCAGTCAAAGAGACGACCAGCAGCTTTTCGCTCCCTAATCTGGAGCTTTTCAGTAGTCTTTCCAGAGTCAAGGACCACATCAAGTTCTGACAGGCTCTTTAAGAAATTCACCGTATCAGAGAGACCCATAACATCTCCGTGAAGGATCTCAAAGTCAATTGGTTGTCTAGTGAAAATATGTGAAAATGTTAACTTTTGAAAAACATTCAGCAGTTTAAAGGCAAAGATTAATGAGGAGCATGAGAGATAATTCACTCACGCAGGCCTAACAAAATTGTTGTCAATCATTTCAGCAGTAGGAGATCCAGTACGGAGACCAAGTTCGCTTTCAGCATTCGCATACCATTCTGGGATGCTGAGATCTCTTCCAGGAATCCTTTGTAATTGATACCCAAGAACAATAGCATCACGCAGTCTCCTAGCCCCACTAAGCTAAAATAACCCAAAAAGGAAAAAAAACTTTCCACTTAGCAATTCAATCAGATCACAACAATCAATGTCTCTAAAAGGAAAACCAACATTAGACTCACCTTATCAGATGTATAATTTTTTCCGGAGGCTGTATCTTGCAAAATTTTAGCAGCAACCTGAAATTTTACAGTGAATCAAAATCACACTTCCTAATATAAAGCTGAGATAATGATAAAGCAGAACGACTAAAGTGCTAAATGATTTGTATTAAAGACCATATTATCCAATTAGGAAAATGACATGCCGATCCATGCATGAAAAATAGAAAGAACAAGCACCAAAAAGAATATTTTCAAGTATATTACTATCACAAAATTTTCATCATACATGTAACATGAGGAAGATAAGTCTCTTAAATAGATGCACAATCTAGAACTTAAAACAAGAAACATGACATTACAGAGCAAATTATTAGTACAGATATATCTTCATTTAGATTGTATAATTCCATTTCTCATTGCAAATAAGATAAACCATTATATCTCATATATATGTGCCTCAATAACATTATCTCCAACATTTTTTTGTAAACCATGCAAAAATGAAATTTAAGATTGACAAAATGCTAATAAATGAACAATGCAGAAACATAATACGAAGGGAAGACGTGGATACCTCACCACCGTTTATGCCACCCTCGTAGCACGGCTTTAAGCTAATTGCATGCTCCAGGTATGGTCTCCAGTGTCCAGTGAGTAAATCTCTTCTTATCATCTCAACACCAGCTTGATAGAACTGACAAAAATAACACTAGTTTTCATCAAATCTGGTTATAGAAAAGATAGTGGACTCAAATTTTGATACAAATAAACATATCAGAAGCAAAACTAAATTTACCTCAAGCATATTTCGCAAGAAAGGTTCTTCATTGAAGTAGTCCCTACGAACAAAGACAAATGGTATCTTGTATGCGAGGGCCTCACTAACTGTCCCATATCCAATTTTACCTGAATTTTTTCAACGAATTGTGGGCTTGTGTACAGCTTCACTTAAACAAAACACATAAGATATGTAGAGAGATTTAACAAACCAAGCATGCAGTCAGATGCAGCTATCATGTCAGGAGTGTATTCATCTTTTGCAAGTTTCACGAAATTTGGAGGCAGGTCGAGGCTTTCGGAAGCACCACAAACCTGAAACCAGAATCAAATATTTTACCCTTGTACATTAAACAAACTTCTGAAAAGCAAAATGGTAGGTTGAATGAAATACCAGACAAATCCAGCCATGAGGCAGGTACTCCTCCTTTAAAGTCCAGCCTGATGGCTGAAAATGATGAACGTGTTATATTATTTAAATTAATGTAATTGACTGTAGCCAAAATAAGGCAACAATAATTAGGGATGAAGTTGATAAAAAAAACTCAAAACAATACGAAGTTTAGAATTGTAATTTTATTTTCAATTTTTCAGAATAACTAGTGAACATGCACTAATACACTGTCACGGGCCATCTGTGAAGTTCACGTGGGGACTGCATGAAAGGTATTTATACTTTTTCTAGGGATAAGATATTCTCATGCTTTTGGCATCATGAAAAGAAGAATATTCCTCACTGATTTACAAGTCCACAATTCAAACAAAAAGGCATAAGAATCACAACAAAATATAAGAAGATTTTCTCCGAGTGTGTGTTAAGTTAAGCCCATAAAAGGTACCTGTCCACCAAAGTTGAGAATAACAATCTTCACATCCTCCCCAATTCCAAGTTCTTTCCTCACCTGGAATCTCATAAAGAACGTGAAAATGTAAAAGTGTTGCATCCATAATTATCATTATCACGTTTGAAGTAAATTTCTTGTGTACCTCCTCACGTGACTTGTGCAACCTCCTCACCACCAAAGGTACATCAATTGCATCACGGAATGCAGGCACTGCAGTAAAATGAAAGGTATAAGATATAGCAAAACGAAAGTTCACTATTTTGTACCTATCTTTAAAAAAATGTAAATTAATGCAATAGTGTTGGTGTACTTGGGCAGTATCCTGGGAGGCGGATAAGAAATTCACAATGAGAATAATCTTCAGCAATCTGTATCATGCAAACATGACTCTCAGAAGGAAAGAAGCAGAAGAAGAGCTACTTAAACACAATAAGTAACTTAGTCTTCCTGTCTCTAGAAATAATTGTAAGAAGCTTTAAAGTAGTGACCTGCCAAACTATGGACCGGTGATGATGACCAGCAGCCATTACGTATTCAGCATAAATAAAGTCCCAGCTGCCAACATAATTTAAAGAAAAAAAAAACTTACTTGAAAATCAGAAATGAATATGGCATAGAGGAAAAGCTGAAACTGGAAATGTGGTTACATAAAAGGAAACGTAACTATTGGAATATATAATTCATGACAGAAATTCATTAAGGTCATTGCTTCACTTCTCCTGGGTAACAAACCAAGTTCAGGGCACAAATGTATTTTAAAAACTCACAGCTTCAGAGAGGGTCAATACTTAATAGTGTTCGACGAGCTCCCTTTGATGAATTTATAAGGACAACACTTTAACAGAAGTTAATAATATATCATCCATCATTTCACTATTTTCCACAATTATTTAGTGAGGTGTTGAAGTAACACACACACGAGAGATAGAGAGATCACCTAAAATTGGTGACACAAACAGAACGAATGCCTGCATCAGCGGCTGCTCGGCAAGCAACTGGAACAACATCTGATACCTATACTTAAAACAGATTATAAAGAAAAATGGATAATTAAAGCAAATACTTGGCCAATTCAATAGAAATAATTCAAGGTACTACACAGCATTTGAAAACAGAAAAAAGGGTAATTTCAAATGGTATATCCCACAAAGATTAGACTTGTATACTATTAAAGATGCTACATTTAAATTTTTACCACTAAATCTGCCTTGATGGATTTCAGCCACTCTACTTCCGTTGCCAAAATAGTGTCACGAGGTATCACAGCCGTATCAGAATACTAAACAAATCAATACAAATCGAAGAGTAAATGGAGAGCAGGAAACTCTGTATACACACACATAAATGTATTTTATACGTGCAAAGCAATTTAATTTTCATGTTAATAACAGAACATGCCTTCTCCAAAGATGCAAGGCGGTCAACTGTCAAGGCATCTGCTTGAACTGCTCCACAATCTAACAGCACCTATAAAATTACATACAGTTAAATAAATCTACAGATTTGTTGGCCATTTTGAGATAAAAGATATTGATCATAAAACACTGCAGAATAATAACAAGGAAACCTTCCGAAGAATAAGACGAGGAGACTGTATTTCAGTTGTGAAAACGTAATCCGGTGCACCAGTGACCACATGAACATCATGCCCTGCAAGAATGAGGTGCCGAGCAACCTACACTAGAAAAAGGAACTCAAAACAATAGCCTCATACTACAGACAATAATGTGCATTCCTGTTTTAAGGTGAATAGATTTTTGTACTAGTGCAGAATACATAAACTTAAATGACAACTTTTATTCTTTGCCTTTCATAAACTTTCACCCCCAAATAAACACTAACAAGAGGCTGTCTTCATTTGAGTGCAAGAAAACGATCATGACATGTCTACATGAACTAAACTGAAATTTAAAATCTGCATTCTGCTCATATATTCAAAAGCACAGCAGAAAAGGGGGTTAAGCAAATTATCCAGTGATTGTAGCTTTGCAAATACAATAAAAAAGATGTATTTTTTCAGGTATTTGTGAAAGAGGAGAGAGAGGGAGAGACCTCAACGACACGGGTGGCATGGCCAAAACCATGGCCAGTGACATAATATGCAAAAACAAGAGTGCGTTTTAGTGAATCTTCTGCTCCCATCTTCTCGAATCAAAAATAATTTAACAAAGAACAAAGAATTTGGCCTGGGACGAGAGAAGAATTATTGAAGAAAATCAAGAATCGATCAAAGCCCTATTATATTATATTGGACTGACTTTAATCAGTTTCCTGTTGACTAACGCTGTCGAACTTATCCAAGTTTGTTTGTTTCGAAATTCGAATCGAAACAGATTTTACTTGTATCATCATACCAAAACTTTCAAGGCTCGTTTAAAACGTTGCTTGTTTGGGGTTTAACGTGATTTATTACTCTTTTGGTTAATACTCAAGCAGTATTTATTTATTTTGATTTATTACTCCTTGCTTGTTTCGGGTTTAACGTGATTTATTGCTCGTTTTGGTTAATACTTAGTATTTATTTATTTTAATTTATTACTCCTTGCTTGTCGTATTTATTTATTTTGATTTATTACTCCTTTTGGTTAATACTCAATACTCAAGCAGTATTTATTTATTTTTAACTGTGAAAGATAATGCATAAAAATGGATCGCAAATCAAACTGAAATTGATGAGTTTTGGTGCTTTTAAGTAGTAAATACGTTTATGGATTTTAATGTTATTATTAGTTTAATTATATAGTTTATCTTTTTTTTTTTTTTTTGGATCAGGCTAGGTATAAAGAATATTCTATCTATGTCTCTTTAAATTTTACATTAAAAAAATATAGTAATTTATTAAAGTTGTTAGTAGATCTCTTTAAATTTTACATTAAAATAATATAGTAATTTATTAAAGTTGTTAGTAGAATGTGTATAAAAGTAAAAATATAAGAGATAAAGTATATAAAAAAATAAAAAGTAAAGAGAGGAGAAACAAATGAGAAGTGAGTGTCAAATTGAGGGAGTGATTTTTTTTTTTTTTCGTTTTCATATTAAACCTTTGATTATTTATATCTTGTTAAACCTTTAAATACGTGTAAGTTGAATCATTGAGTGTCACTACTCTTACTCTAAAATTTTCTAAAGTAATATCTCGTGATGTGTTTGATCAAAATTGTGATTGTACGTTCTTTAATTTGTTCGATTTATATGACTGTACATTAGATATTTTGTACATTTTTAAAAGTAACTTATTCATAATATAAAAATATATTATACGTTTTTTAGACTCAAACATTACTTTTATGTATATTTTATAAGAGTGACTTAGTCTTTTTATACCTGTCTATTTTTATTCAAAAATACTACTCCTATGTTGAGATTATTATGGGGGTGTGAATAGTGAAACAAGTGGATACTTTAAAGGGCCTGCTTGCTAGACTCAATAATGGAGTATATTTTGGGTGGGACTATTTACACCTCCATTTCGGTTTAGAACACTCTTTCTGTCAATTTAATAATATAATAATAGTGTAAAAATTCTAAAATACCCTTTGAATAATATTACACTACTAAATGCACCCCCACTACTAATTACACCCCCACTCAATCTTTGAACCCTAAACTTTAAATCTGCAGCAAAAGTCGAGGCCTACGCCTATGCCACCAACACTTTTGATAGAAATCAAACAAAAAAAATTAAAAAATTTCAGAAAAAATTTAGAAAAATCTCAAATATTTTTTTAAAGATTTTCGACAAACCAGTGTCGACCATATACACTCTCGTCGAGGGGGAAAAGGGAGGGAGGGGAGGGCGGCGACCAAGGAGGGGCGGCGGCGGCTAGGGAGAAAGAGAGGAAGGGAGGGAGCATAAAAAAGAAAAAAGAAAAAAAAAAAAAGAGAATAGTGACCGGAGAAGAAGGAAGAGGAAGAAGTGGAAAATAAGGGGTGTGTGTTTAGTAAATAGATTTTTTAGATAAAAGGGTATTTAGGACAATTCAAAGGGGTGCATCCATTTTAACAAATTTTAGAGGGAGTGCATCAATCGGGGGTGTTCTAAACCGAAATGGAGGTGTAAATAGTCAGACCCTATATTTTATCTATCATTGGGCTTTCTTATAATAAATGAGGGGTCCGACTATTTACACCTCCATTTGCGTTGAGAACACTCCCCCTATGAATTTAATAATAAAATAATGAAGTAAAAAACCAAAAATACCCTTTAAGTCATGTTAAACTACTAAATGCACCCCCCACCTTTAAACCTAAGTTTTATCCATCCTCCGTCGCCGTCGCCGTCGCCGCCGCCGCCACCACCACCAAACACCAAAATTTCTCCCCAAACAACAAAATTTCTCCCCAAACAAAAAAATTTCAACTTTTTTTTTAAGATTTCGACAAACCAGTGTCGACCATATTCACTCCCGTCGACACTGGTTTGTCGACAAGATGGTATATGCTCGACATTTGTTGATCGGAAAAAAAAAAAAAAATTTAAAACCTCGTCGACAACTTTAGGTCGACCAAAAATACACTCGTCGACACCCTGTTGTCGACGGAGTGTATTTGGATCGACCTAAAGTGGTCGAAAGGTAAGAAAAATAAGGAAAAAAAAAACAAAAAAAAAAAAAAAAACTGGATTTGGCCGATGGACGGGAGCGGGGGCGGCGGCCGTTACTGTAATTTTTTTATTTTTTTTTTACAAATCGAGATGGGAGAAGGAGGTGGGGGGAGGGGACTGGCTCGGCGAGGGAGGGAGGAGGAGGGGGGAGGGAGGGGACGGCCGCGATCTGTTTTTTTTTTTTTTAAAGGCGGGGGGGGGGGGGGGGGGGCGACGGGTGGTGGAGGGGCAGGTCGCCGGCGGTGGTGGTGAGGGGTGGGGGAGAAGATGAAAGAAGAAATGGTGGAGGAGGAAGAAATGGAGGGGGAAGAAGATGGAGGATTTGGGGGAGAAAGTAGGGTTTAAGGGGGGTGTGAGTAGTAATTGGAATTATATAAGAGAAGGGCATTTATGACAATTTGAGGGGGGTGCATCAGATTTTAGGGGGGTGCGTCCAGAGGGGGAGTGTTCTCAACGCAAATGGAGGTGTAAATAGTCGGACCCTAAATGAGCCCACTTATCAGAATCATAGTCAAATGGGCTTTCGATTTTTCCTTACATACTCATGCGCAATGTGACCTTTAGGTTGTGTTTGGTTGCAGGAATTTGATTTGAGAAGGTATTTCAAATGGAAGGTTTTGAAAATAGATGGATTTCAAATGACAAGGTTTTAGGGAGGATATAAAATTCTCTCAATTTTAACTAAAAAAAAATATGCTAAAGATTTTAAATCCATTCATTTACTTTTTAATTCAAACAAGTGGAGTGAATTTGAATGGAGGATTTGAAATCCATTGATCAAATCCCTTCATCCAAATCTAGCCTTAGATTTTACCTTACATACTCATGTCCAATGGGCTTTAGATTTTTCCTTGCATGCTCATGTGCTTAAGGGCAATTGAGGCATTTTATAATCTCACTCTATTTATGCACGGCTAAGGGTGTGCACGGTTCAAAAACGGTCGATCAGAATCGGCTGATCGAAAATATGGGAAGAGGCTTAATCGAAACCAATAAAGTTGAGCATTCGATTGATTTATTATATTTACATTGATATCCTTTAATTTAAAAGCATACTTACATCATAAATCGGTGTGATACGTTTTCAAGGCTTACTGACCACTAAGACACCAGTAAGTCATCATTCCTTTGCTTTCCAGACATTTTAACGAGGCCCTTACATCTTCCATCCGTCCTTGAAACTCACGCCCTAGCTTTGATATCAATCTGATACTAGTAAATGAGTGTAGGGGTGTGCACGGGTCCAAAATCGGACCGGGACCGGAATCTTCACTATTGCATGGACCGGAGACCGGACCGTAATTAATCCGGTCCGGTCCGAGTTTGGACCGGTTTGGACCGATTTTTTTTTTTTTAAAGTTTATGGAAGCAAGAAAAATATTGATGAATTTGTGTATGAAAATCAAAGTGTTGCTCTTTATTTTAAATCAATCTACGCGAATGTTAATTTTATTTATATTATTATTAATGATCTTTTACCCTAAAAATAAATTAAATATGTTCTTTAAGTTATATATTTAAAAAAATGTAATAGATCTCAACAATTTTACCTCACATCCTCACCAATTACTTGGTTTTGAAAAATAAGTGAGAGTGTATTAGTAAAAAAATATAAAAAATTCCGGTCCGGACCGGACCGGAAAACCGAAATCTAAAATTTGAAGGACCGGAGACCGGACCGGAAACTACCGGTCCGATCTGGTTCCGATCTTTTATCCGGTCCGATCTTATTTTGTGCACTCCTAAATGAGTGTGTGTGTTAATATAACAACTTCATCATACATTATCTGGAAATCACTTGTGTTAGTTTTTATTGCTGGTTCCCACTATAAAACATTAAATCAGTTGTTTCCCACTTCATAAAATCAATCATACAGTTAAAAACAACTTATTTTGGCACAATACTTCATTTCTTGTGCTTCTGCTCCTAGTGAAACTCCACATAACAAAGAATAAAATATATATATATATTGCAGGTAGAGGCAAAAAAATCTTTCAAGGTAGTGGAAAATAATAACCTTTTTCAGCCACAACTTAAGTTTCAGAGAAGATATTTTTTTTCAGCATCTGGCCTTTAAAAACCGTAGTACCGTACCTACACCAACCAGGCAATGCCATAATATCAGGCCATTCCTCCTCCGATTTCGACCACCAAAACTCATAAGGACATACTCCCTCCGTCCCAAGATTTTTTACACACTTTCCTTAGTGGACGTCCCAACATTTTTTACACACTCCAAAAAAGGAAACAACTTACATAATGAATTACCAATAATACCCCTCTTTTATTTTACTTTTCCTTCCCTTTAGTCAAATCACTCCACTTTAATCAATAAATTACCAATAATACCCCTCATTTATTTTATTTTACACATCACTTTATTCCATTTTCTTAATTTCCGTGCCGGTCAAAGTGTGTAAAAAATCTTGGGACGGAGGAAGTATTCAATAAAAAAATCTAGAAGGCAAAACTGCCTAAATTTGCAGGGTTTTGGAACTGCCTTCACATTCTAGAAGGCAAAACTATTCACATTCTACAGTTAAAGTTAAATGAAGTTGAAAACTGCCCATATTAGATACATATCATCAAGATCGATATGACAAAGTGGGATAGCTCAAGTGGTTAGATCACCACTATCTACCTGGGTTCGAGTCATGGGGAGGGGAAAAGGGATGAGTATTTAATTTGTAAACAAAAAATCATCAAGATCGATATGAACAGGCATACGCGTAACATACAGGTTGTAATGTGAAATATCTTGCACGTCAGACTTTGAAAGACAGATAGAAGTAGAACGCAGATGAATTGTTTCCATCACAAGTTGCAGGCATTAAAGATAAAACATATACTCACAAAGATTATGAACCCATAAAACCCAACTGGAAACATCAAAGAGCAGGGCAAATTTGACTATCACCAGGGGTTGAGTTACTGCATGAACTAAGTGAATGTAAGAAATATTAAGACAGCATTAATACCTTGGATCCCGTGTTACACCATGACCCGTCTAGACATCTTTCAATGAAGCAACAACCCTCCTTGCTCTTAAAATTGCTTCATGGATATTCGTCTGTATGCTGTGAAGATGAGGAAGAATCTTGCCATATAAGAGTTCATCAAGAGCAATTTTATTCCACAAGCATATGTTCCTTAGCAAACGAACAGCAGTTATGTTGCAATTTTTGCTGCATTTGGAACGGCCATCAATTCAAGAGGGCTCCATGTGGGGACCTATTATTAAAAAAACGACACAAAAACTGCAATCAAGTAGTAACATTCATATGCTAGTGCCATAGAACAAGTATAATGAGTAGAATTCAACAGGTATAACTCAAACAGGGACATAAATCCACAGAAAATATGATAACAAAATTTAGAAACAGTACCATCAAATCAGCAACAGCCTTAGTGAGACGATCACGAAGCACAGCTACCAACTCCCCAAGAGCTGAAATGGAGAGATCTACATAATCGATGACCATGTTCATGGCAGAAACAGCATACTTTGTTTCACGGGTACAAAGAATGTCCCAACAAGAAGCTAATTGATGGTGTAAAATAGGAATTGCAAGCTTTTCGATCAAAGCAGGAATGAGATCCGCATCATCATCAGCCACTGCATCTGCTCCATTGATTTCATTTTCATCTTCTGGAAGACCATAATTGAAGAGTAACGAATGCCTATAAAATATAGGATGTATATACTGTTCAATCAATAGATATTCAGGTAATAGTCTTCAAATTGATTTCTAGTTTGCATGGTCTATGCTCATGGCATAAGTAATTTTTAATCATCAACATATTATCAATGCAACATTGAATTTCAAATATAACCATGCTTTTACAAATAATGGTGAAATTTATGAATTCTAAAATAAAATAACTTTATGAATTCAAATCACTGATAAAACTAAGAGCATCAAATACAAGAGCTGATGAAGAACATAAGGGAAAATCAAGCACGAAGATAACAAAACATTAGCACAAAGATTTCCAAGTTTATCTTCCTGTTCATTCCATATGTTGCTCTACTAAATCAAAGGCAAGAAGGAACAGATTGGAAGCATTCCTATACCAAATCATTTACAATACTTACCATTTAATTTTAGAAAATTCTGCATCTTCAATACCATCAC
This sequence comes from Galeopsis tetrahit, assembly GCA_963675135.1. Classification (NCBI taxonomy): domain Eukaryota; kingdom Viridiplantae; phylum Streptophyta; class Magnoliopsida; order Lamiales; family Lamiaceae; genus Galeopsis; species Galeopsis tetrahit. The sequence goes on from OY776133.1 coordinate 13,466,342, forward strand.
ATCACTTGTACAGTTGTACTACATCTATTATTTAATCATATTTCTTAATCAAAACAACCAAAAGGAAGGGGAAACTTATACCGTCCGGGAGTAGTAGGATGTATAGGTATTTTTAGGGATGAGTGTAGTTGGATGGGGAAATCCGGATGTGAAATCCCGAAGTAGAACAAGGACGTGGGACGTTACGTCTCACGTCCGGACGGGTGAGTCCCAAAACAAACATGCCCTTAGGGAAATTCTCATGCACACGCTGCATCTGCACACACCTCTTTTTCTTTTTCTTTCTCTTTCTCCACCCTTCTTCTTCTCATTTCTTTTCCTTTCTTCAATGGCTCCGTCCAAACCGAAAATCACTTCCAATCCAAATCAGAAGCGTTGGAGTATTGTCACGCAGACTTCCCCAAATATTTCACCTAATATTTCTATTTCTCGTCGGATTCCAGCTTCTCCGGCGTCTTCTCCGACCGAAATCTGTGCTATTTTAACATCGATGTAATGGTAATAGATCTGGCTAAATGACGGTGGTTCGGCTTTAGGCGACGCATTGAACGGTGGATGGATATACATAAGACAAGCGTTAGCCGGATCTACGAGCTCGGGTCGTTGTCGTCGTTCCTGCTGGTGGTCGTCGGATTTTATTATCATCTTCATACTTTTCCATTTGCTTTTTACTCTGCTTTGTCCCCTCCGTTAATTTTTCCTTTATTTTTTGCTCTGATTTGCTAGGTTTTCATTTTAATTCATAAGTATTATCAGTGAAAAGTGTAATTATTATTAGTAAAAAGTGGTAGTGATAATTTGTATACTGATGGATTTGAAATATATTGTTGCCTTATTAGTCTTCTTTCCTTGTACATATTTACCATATCTTCTATTAGCCGTTGTCATTCACAGCTCAATCAATTAGCCTTAATTGCTGCTAATTGAATTCTGGAGACTTCTAATAAGTCTACATATACTCTATATTCTTTCTTCCGCTTTAATTCAATATAGAAACATAATATTCAAAATCTCAAATACTGTTCTCTTCAACCATTAAGTTTTAACATGGTACTAGAGCAGATTTTGATCCTAAAAGCTTCCGCATAATTCTTTCATCAAAGCAGTAAAAAAAAAAAAAAAAAACTCCCATCACTGTCTTCCCACAATCATGGTGAAGACCGGCGATGAGAAGTCTACTGCCTCGAACGTGGTCGACGTCATGTCACCCTATTATGTGCATCCGTCCGATAATCCCGGACAGATCTGTGTCAGTGAAGCACTCCGCGATGGCAACTATGCAGATTGGATGGAGGAAACAACCAATTTCCTTTTTGCTAAAAATAAAATTGGTTTTGTTGATGGAACCATTCCGATACCGGAAGAGGGATCATCTGAAATACTATTATGGAGACGTTGCAATGCCTTGGTGAAGGGTTGGCTTACCGTGTCAATGGAGAAAGAAATCCGTAACAGCGTCAAACACGGCAAGACCGCTCGTGAAATATGGCTTGATTTGGAAGAAAGGTTCGGGAAAGAGAGTGCACCAAGAGCCTACGAGTTGAAGCGTGCACTCACACTAACCCGACAAGAAAAAATGTCAGTATCTGCTTACTATACGAAATTGAAGGGAATATGGGACGAAATCCAATCTGTTTCGTCTATGCCAAGATGCAAATGTGGTAAATGTACATGCGACATATCAAAGCAGTTGGTGGAGATGCGAGAGAAAGAACAACTTTATGAATTCCTGATGGGTCTAGATGAGATATTCAACACCGTAAAAACCCAAATTTTGAGCACTAAGCCAACAATAGGGATAGGAGCTGCCTACCATTTGGTTGCGCAAGATGAACAACATCGTCTAATCACTGCTGCCAGAAAACCCACAGTCGATGTAGCAGCCTTCCAAGTTTACAATGCCAAAGAAACGTCTTCGGGAAACAATACGCACCAGCCACAGTCCAGGCGCGGAGGAAACGAACCGAGGGATGGCAAGCGAGATAGGAAGTGTGACAATTGTGGGAGGAACAACCATACCATTGAATATTGCTATGAAATCATAGGATATCCAGACAGGGGAGAGCAGAAATCCAAAAGGGGCACAGGAAAAACAGCAGAAAGGCAGAAGATAAATCCAAAGGCTGGAAATGTTGAGACTAATTCGAGCCCCATACCTGGTATAAGCCAAGATCAACTGACGAAACTCTTCGAGTATCTTGGAACCGTGACAAAGGAAAGTGTGGGTCAATCCTCTTCAGTTAATATGGCTGGTAAGATTATAATTGACAAACCTTGGGTGATAGACTCTGGTGCAACCGAACATTTTACTCATAATGGGGAGATCCTCAATTGTAAAATGGAACCAAATGCTAATGCTCCGGTAAAAATTCCCAACGGTGATACTGTTCCTGTGGAGAGTGTTGGGAACACACAGTTACCTAATGGTCTCAAAATAAATAATGTTTTGCATGTCCCTAATTTTCAGTGCAATTTATTATCCGTCAGTCGATTAACAAAAGATCATAATTGCGCTCTCATATTTTTTCGGGATTATTGTTTGATACAGGACTTGAGTTCGAGGAACCTGATTGGGATGGGTAAGCAATGCGATGGTCTATATTTCTTGGAGCCGACTAAGCAGGAACCTCGAGCTATGACTACAGTGGTGAGTCCAGAAACCTGGCACAAGAGATTAGGCCATGCATCCAAAATAAAATTGCAGCATGTTGGCTCAGTTAATAAAGCTTTTGATGATTATTGTGACTCTTGTTTAAGAGCTAAGCAAACTCGTACCCTTTTCTCCCTTAGTAATATTCACACACATGATTGTTTTGAGTTGATACACTGTGACATTTGGGGAGCTTATAAAACTCCCTCTACTACAGGAGCATATTATTTTTTGAGTATTGTCGATGATTATAGCAGGGGCGTTTGGGTATATTTGATGCGATATAAATCTGAGGTGAGTAAGTACTTAATAATGTTTTGCAATATGATTAAAACCCAATTTGGAAAATTTGTTAAGAAGGTTAGGACTGATAATGGAACTGAGTTTCAGTCAAATTTAATGATGAATTTTTTTTCCGAAAATGGAATATTACTTCAAACCTCATGCACAGACACACCACAACAAAACGGGGTAGTGGAACGAAAGCATAGGCATATCCTGGAAGTTGCAAGAGCACTTCGATTCCAAGCTGAGTTCCCCATTGAATTTTGGGGTGAATGTGTCTTGACAGCTGCATACATAATAAATAGGCTTCCCACTAAACTCCTCAAACACAAAACACCATATGAGATTTTATTTAATAAGAGACCCAACTATAATCATTTACGTGTATTTGGTTGTTTAGTATATGCCAAAGATAACAAAAAGGGAGGAGATAAGTTTGGTGAAAGGGGGAGACCGTGTGCTTTTGTTGGATATCCTAACGGTCAAAAGGGGTACCGTGTACTTGATCTACAAAGCAAAACGATCTTTACCTCTAGAGATGTTAAGTTTTTTGAACAAATTTTCCCATATGATAAAGATGCTACCCTAAGAAGAATTGGAGAAAAACGCGTGCAAGAGTGGCAGCCAGACCAGTTGGTAGAAGAGATGTTGGTGCATGAGCAAACAAATGAGCAGCCACATATTGAGATTGTTCAAGAAACTATACCTAACCATAGTGAGGATATAAGGCAGTCCGGACAAGACATTCCAGAGATTAATGGACAAGTGCAGAGACATAGTGGGCGCATAAGAAAACAGCCCAAACACTTGGAGGAATATGAAGTAGATCTTCCACGATCTATAGACCACTCGCAACCCGTGCCCGAATCAAGATCCTCGACGGTACACCCTTTGTCTCAATTTGTTTCATATGATAAATTTTCCCATGCACATAAATGTTATCTTGCGGCCATCACTTCACGTGATGAGCCTAAAACTTTTTCACAGGCAGTTAAACATTTAGAGTGGAGGGAAGCCATGAAAAGGGAAATTGATGCACTTGAGGCAAATAAGACGTGGACACTGGAGTCGTTACCATCGGGCAAACGAGCTATTGATTCCAAATGGGTTTACAAAATAAAATACAAACCAAATGGAGAGATTGAGAGATTTAAAGCGCGACTTGTTGCTAAGGGATTCACACAAGTGGAAGGCATTGACTTCCATGAAACTTTTGCACCCGTTGCAAAACTCGTCACTGTGAGAAGCGTCCTTGCAGTGGCAGCAAAGAAGAATTGGATAATCCACCAACTTGACGTTAACAATGCATTCCTTCATGGAGATTTAATCGAAGAAGTATACATGAAGATCCCACAAGGTTTTGCTAAAGATGGAGATACTAGGGTCTGTAAGCTCCAAAAGTCCTTGTACGGCTTGCGACAAGCATCCAGAAACTGGTACCACAAATTCACACGAGCATTGTTGGACATCAGTTTTCGACAGTCAAGGGCAGATCACTCATTTTTCATATTTAATAGAGACGATACATACGTTTGTGCCCTCATCTACGTTGACGATGTCATATTGGCAGGGAATAACAAAGAGCACATTCAATTTGTGAAAGAGTACCTTGATCGACAATTTAGTATCAAGGATTTAGGGCCCCTCAAGTATTTCCTTGGAATTGAAGTGGCGCGTTCATCACATGGAATAGTTTTGAGTCAGAGAAAATACACTCTAGACATTCTTGAAGACAGTGGACTGCAGGGAAGTCGCCCGAGTACCTTTCCCATGGAGCAGAATGCACGTTTTAATCTTGATGAAGATAGCCCACCTGTAGATTCATCCAGATACAGGCGACTCATAGGGCGATTATTATATTTGACAGTCACAAGGCCAGATATCCAGTTTGCTACCAACATGCTAAGCCAGTTCATTACTTCACCTCGTCAAACACACATGGATGCCGTTTGTCGTGTACTGCGTTATTTGAAGGGTACACCGGGACAAGGTATTTTCTTTCCGGCCAATGGGGACCTGAAATTAGAGGCCTTTTGCGACTCAGATTGGGGAGGTTGTCAAATGACAAGACGCTCCAGTACTGGTTATTTTCTTTCTCTAGGGGGATCACCAGTCTCTTGGCGAACGAAGAAGCAGTCGGTAGTTTCACGGTCGTCAGCAGAGGTAGAGTATAGAGCCATGGCCACCACAGTCAGTGAGATTTTGTGGCTTAGATGGTTATTACGTGACTTAGAAGCAACACAGAATATAGCCACGCCATTGTACTGCGATAATCAAGCAGCACGACACATAGCTAATAATCCTGTTTTTCATGAACGCACCAAGCACGTTGAGATGGATTGCTACTTCGTACGTGAAAGAGTTGAATCAAAGGAGATAGAGCCAAGAGAAATATCTACGACTGACCAAGTGGCTGATATCTTCACTAAAGCACTTGGAACAGAGAGGCTTAAATTTCTAGTTGGCAAGTTGGGCGTTCGTAATCTTCACGATCCAACTTGAGGAGGAGTGATGGATTTGAAATATATTGTTGCCTTATTAGTCTTCTTTCCTTGTACATATTTACCATATCTTCTATTAGCCGTTGTCATTCACAGCTCAATCAATTAGCCTTAATTGCTGCTAATTGAATTCTGGAGACTTCTAATAAGTCTACATATACTCTGTATTCTTTCTTCCGCTTTAATTCAATATAGAAACATAATATTCAAAATCTCAAATACTGTTCTCTTCAACCATTAAGTTTTAACATATACTGAAAAGTTGGTAACTATTAAGTCTATTATTATTAAAAAGTGGTAATTTTGTTATTGGAAAGTGATAATTTTATTAATGAAAAATGTTGTTCTTTCTTATTGAAAAGTGGTAATTATTTTACTAAAAAGTGTAATGGTTTCTTAATGAAAAGTGGTAATTTTGTTAATGAAAAAATGTAATTTTGTAATGAAAAAATGTGGTTCTTTCTTATTGAAAAGTAGTAATTATTTTTATTGAAAAGTGGTAATATTTTTAATGAAAAGTGTAATTATTTCTTACTAAAAAGTGGTAATTTTATTAATAAAAAGTAGTAACTACTATCGTAAAACCTCTACAAATTAATACTCTATAAATTAATAAACTTTCTAAAATAATAAAATCTTCCGGTCCCAACTTGAACTTTGTAAAAAATCATCAAATTCGATAAGATAATAAAATAATAATTTTTCAGAAAATCCCTTTATAAATACTAGGTTCCATTAAAACTCTAAATTAATAATTCATAAATATTACTACAATTATAAATATTATGGTATGGTCTCTCTTATAAATCTTTTTCATCAACTCACCCTTGTAAATCATTTTTAGTGCATGTGAGATGGTCTCTCTTATATTTACATAATGTTTTACGCATTTGATCATTTATGGATGATTTTGCAATGTCTTTTAGATGAGAATACATGATTGGATGTTATGAATTATTTTATTTTCATATTGAGATTTATATAGTATATGTTTCATTCATCATGCATGAATATATTTAATTGACTATAATAGTTATTTAAGTGCAACAAATTAATGTAAATGTGTATATTTAAGTAATTTCAATGAATTGATACATGCGTCAATGAATATAAGTAGTTAATTGTATACAAAGAATTGATTGATATATGATTTTAATCAATGAAACATATATTAACTCATTTATTTTTAATACATATGTACTAAATTTGTTGAATTTAAGAAGTTTTTCTTTTAATTAATAAAATATTAATTTATCGATAAATTAATATATGTCTAAATTAATAAAATTTCATGGTCTCAAAATTATTAATTTATAGAGATTTTACTTTAGTTGTATATTTTCGCCTTTATTAATACATATATAATTTACCTGTGTATTAGTGTGTATGGTGCACACTATGCACAAGAGACCAACTCTGTTGTTTATGGTACCGTCACTTCGATCAAATCGAATGTTTATGGTACAGAAATGAGTCAAATGGAGTAGTTTATAATTGAGATTTAGAAAATGTATTAGGTGGATTCAAAAAAAATAAATTATTATTGTCATTTCATATTTTTACCTTAAAATTTATAGTTCTTTAATTTTATTTCAAGGGAAGGCACGATAAGTGAGATTAAAAATAAGAGATGAGATAGGATAAAAAATACTGGACATTGGAAAAACTAAAAAAAAACAAATATAATAATTAAGCATAATAAACAATCAACCAAAAAAACAATCAGAGATAATTTTGCAAAATTAGAACTAAAGATGCTTAATTATTGAGAACTAGAAAGTTTCTCCGGCACTTTCCTAATCGGGGCTAATACAAGAGGGATTTTTTTATGGCCGTTCTTCCTTCTAATGACCAGCATATCTATAATTTTTTTTCTCCCAAATGAAGCAACAGGCATCGATCCACCGAAATGAAAACGGGCGACATTGTCGTATGCTCCACTTTTTTTGTCCTGGTTTATATCCCGGAGTACTCCTATGGTCAATCTGTCACCCAACCTACTTAAACAACCTAAAAAAGTTTGACCCTGTTCCGTTTGGAGAATGACCCCTTATGGCACGGCTTCAACTCCAAAATGTTGTCGCTCTATTGTAGCGCCTATCTCGATTTCGGCGCGGAAAGAAAGCCATCGACAGGGAGAGAAATTTCTTGAACAATTCAACAAAAAGAGACGGTTTATTTCTTTTTACTCCGTATATCTCTAAATTATTGTTAGTGTGTATCTTCCATCTTCGTCTTCTTCGAATTTGTAATTTTTATGTGCTCCAATCTTAAAGAGATGTGAGTTTTGTTGTCTGTTGTGTGTAAATTTTGAGAGAGAGAGATAAAAGGATGATAATTTTTTGTATTCAATTGGATTTTAAATGATTTGAATATATACTCCATTATTATCATATTAAATTAGAACTAAGTCAAAATGGTAACGGAGTCAACACAAAGTATGATTCAAATGAGTTTGGTTGGGGTATTGTTTTTTGGGCTTTTGGCCCAACAGTTTCTGAAAGGGTTTGACTATTTACACCTCCAATTTATATGGATGCACTCCCTTTTTTAATTTATTAATATAATAATTATGTAAAAAATTGAAAATATTTTTGAGTAAAATGTATCATACTAGATGCACCCCTCATACTGAACAGTCTGAACGTATTCCCCTATTGCCAAAGGGTTTTTGCAGAAAACCCTAACAAAAAAAGGGGGGAGGGGCGGTCGCACAACCGTGGAGAGGTCGATTATGGGAGCTGGGAGAGGAAGGGGTGGCCAGGCGGCGAGGTCGGTCGGGAGAGGGAGGAGAGGGCCGTGGTGGCGGGTGGATGGGGGAGGGGGTACAAAAATACATAAAAAATGGGGGGGGGGGGCAGATGGAGGGGACCGCGACGATCCAAAGTAGTGGCTGGGGCAGCTACGGCTCCGACGACTGATGTGAAGGGGGAGATGAAATGAGAGAATGAAGGGGAAAATTAGGTTTTGATGGGAGTTGTGGGTAGTAATAAAAATTTCATGGAGAAAAAGACATTTATGACAATTAAAGGAGGGTGCATCCATCTAAAATGGAGGTGTAAATAGTCAAAAAAAATTCTGAAAAGATGTACTCCAGTGAACCATATCTGATGGGCTACGTTGGGGTATTGGCTCAACTATAATAAATCTATGAAGCCCACTTATCTTCTACCTCTCTATCAACCTTCTTGTTCTTTTTTAAAAATGTTCGATGCACTACAATTATTCTTACTCATGCTTTGACTCATATTCACTAAAGGAGAGTCCTTCAAATCGTTATTACGCAATTATTTCATGTTCCAAGTATATTCAAGTGAATATTTTCTTAGCCTAAATATTTAATTCCATCTTTGTTTGTTGGTATAAACCCAATGCTTGTAGAGTTAATTAATCGAAAAGTTTTCGTATTTTAATATTTAAATAACGTTTATTTGCAAAAAAATATATTTAAATAACGTTTCATCAATAATATATTTAGATAATAAAACAAAGGGCATACACATGTACATGTGGCATGCCACTCATGAGAACATTGGATGCCCAGTATACAAAGATATGCCACGTGAATTTAACAAGCTTGGTTTTAAGGTAGTGACGAAATTAATTAAATAAATCAATCACTTTTGATGATGTTGTTATGCCCCAAAGGCCACATGACATGTGACTCGTTTATGCTAATAAACTTGGAATTTTTGTAATGGCATGTTCTTGAAAATTGGCATCTATATCAAACATTTTCATGTAATAAATGATTAATGTTGTAATAGTAAGATGCAAGTGTCATTATTGATTTCTAAAATACTCCTCAATTTTTTTTTTAATTGTTAGATCATACTATTACGTTTAACCACTTAATCCATATAAGATCGCAATATTTTCACATAGATGTGGTAAACTTTAGTATTGATGACCTATTCATACATGACCTATTCATACTTGGATCATCAGTATATATATAGGCAAGTAGGCAACGTCTACACATTTTATCATTCAATCTATATTAAGTTTTGTGAAACCACACATATAGACCTGCTAAGTTTAATGTTATACATATATAAATCGAAAGATATATAGAAGATATGGAGAAAAAAGAATGGGCCTCATAAACAATACCCAACACCACTCAAACCCAAACACGTCTTAATTACCCTTTTTTTTTAATTATTTCATTCGAAAAAACTTAATATTAGTATTATTCTCTCGTCAAACTCAAACAACATAATCTCTTATATACTTTATCCAAAAATCTCTTATATAGTTGTGATCATAAACTTCAAAAAATATTATGAAAGATAATACTCCTCCCATCCATAAAAAATGTGTTTTTTGAGTTCACACTGTAAAAAAAGAAATAAACATATGGTACATGGTAGAAGTGATGTAGCACGAGTAGCACTGCAATTTTTGAAGAAACGGGAGCACCCGAAGAATTTTTAAAATTTTGAGAGCCGAAACCAGCTGATTTTGACAAGTGAGTACACTTTTTCGGGTGAAAACGATGTTACGAGTCAGACACACTGCTTCGCCGTGACGTGTGTCGCTTTTTGGCCAAATTTCATCGTTTGAGTGGTAAAAATGCGTTTTATTGTTTTTTGGTGTTATTTTTTTGCAATTTTCAATTGTTTAGGGTTTTTTTTTGTAATTTCCTATTTTCGCACACTAGGGTTTCTCGGTTTTAATGTCTTTCCAAACATTGTAGAGGCAGTTTTAAAGATTTTAATATTATTGAAGCCGTGTTCTTCCTTAATTTTCTCAAGATTCGAGTATTTCTTGAATCAACGATTCTTATTTGTTCGTTCTTTTGATTCACGTATGTTGCATCAGAAAGTAGTAAAATTGTCTTATATATTTCTTTGTTTGAAAGACACCTCCCAATACTAAATAAAATTAAAATACATTGCGTATTAATAAAACTAAAATAAGGTTTCCTATTTAATTATTTTGACCAATTAAGTTGTTGCTACTATATATATCCGAAAGGTACAAACTTTATCAAATCCAAATACTAGGGGTATGACCCACAATATTTGTCCTGAAAAGGCCAAGTACAATGTAAGAAGAAGGTACAACGACTAAAGAAAAGATGGTACCCTACAATTTCAATTCCCAAGTAACCCTCCAAGAGCCACATCCATGTCCGATAATTTCAATTACTACTACCTTGAAATTTGGTGATCAATCATGGTCCGATGTTCTTAAGTCGATATGATATGGTTTTTGCTTATGGAGTAGGCCTTATGTCTTGTCAAAAGAAAATGCGTTTTATATTATCCAAAACTTAGTCCATGTAATATTGCATATAAGTGCTTATGTAAATTTTGACACACTAAAATTTTGGTATTGAATACTCTCTCTGTCCCATCACATAAGTGTTTACACTAAAAAATGGACACACTTTTTTAAAAAAATGTAATGAGTGGAATGTTGAGGGGTAATTATGTAAACTTAAATAATAAAGTAAAAAAAGTGGTTGAAATAAGTATAAAATTGATGACATTTCGTGTAAATGTGTTAATATTGTGAGTGTGAAGTTTATGAAGGGATTTCCTTTTTATGGATGTGTAAACAATTGTGGAACGGACGAATAAGGAAAGTGTGCGAACAGTTGTTGGAAGGAGGGAATATAAAATAGTACGGAGTATATTGAAATTTAGATATAAAACAGTATATAATGATATCGATTTACTATATCAATTTTTTTCCCGTATATTGAGATTTTTGGTTTATTGAAAGAGACCTCGTGTAAGTGTAACAATGATAACCCACTTGATATAGTTTAAAAAATAAGGTGAGATTATTGGTACAGTACTGTACACTTATTTTATAGCTTAATGTGAGTAGTATATAGTGTTACAAATTAATATTGTATATTTGAATATATTGAATTTTTTTTAATGAATATAGCGGCGGCACCCAATCAATATAGTGAAGTTGCATCTTATAAATTGTTGATCAATTTTGCCAAATAATTTTTAAAAAATACAATGTGATTTTTTTTTTTTTATAAAATACGTGAACGTGCATCTGATAAATTGCACCCATACTGTATTTTTTCCGTTGCACATATATGTAGTGATGATGACCAACAAAGGGTAGACACGGAGATTAAATTAAATGGAATTCATTCGACATATATAATATAAATACATAAATACAGGAACTCACTATGAATATATATTATTATTATTCATACCTTGAAAAATAAAACCCTGTCACTGTCAGTAATGTCTTCAAGAAATAAATTGAAGATCATTTAATGAATAAAAAATTAAATTAAAATTAACTTGACTAGCAGAAGCTCCATAATCTGATATCATCATCATCTTCTTCTTCTCCATAACTCATCAAAGGATCAAAGAAAGCCCCATTCATCATCTCATAGTACTTTGGGCTTTCAATGTTGTACCATGCTGAATAATCTGCAACTTCATCACTCGGTGCACTTGCTGCTAATAAAATAAGATCATCTTCAATGTTCTGCAAATTTGAATTTGATGATGAAGAAATTGGGCTGAAATCTTTTTCAGAAATTTCAAGAAAATTATTGTTATGTGCATTGGCTGATGCTGCAGCTGCTGCAACTCTTTGGATTGATTTAGGGGACATGGTTGAATTAATATCGGAGGAATTATTAATAATGTTGTTACAAATGTTTATGGAGTTGGGAAAATTGAGATTGGCTTTTGATCCTTTGAGGCATAAGAGTGCAGCATCATAAGCTCTTGCAGCAGCTTCTGCAGTTGAATATGAACCTAACCAGATTCTTGTTTTCTGATTTGGAGCTCTGATTTCAGACACCCATGATCCCCAGCTTCTCATTCTTACTCCCTTGAATTTCTTCTTCAATTCCGATGATGATGATTCTGAGTTTTTTCTCTTCGTTTCTGCCTTCACCATTCTTGAAAATACTAAAGAAAAAAAAATGAATATTGCAAGAGAAAATAGTAGTGTGTTTTTGCTCTTTTTTTGTTGGGGGGTTATGGGATTTGAGGATATGAAGTTGTTATTAAGGAGGGGGGATTTGAGTGTATATATAGATGGGGGTTGGGGGGCTTTTAGTCAATAATTACTATAAGTAATTTATACTATCATTAAAATACGCGTGTGTAAGTTGTGTAAATTTGCAAATATGGTTTACAGATATTTGCCAGTATTTATCTTTTTGCTAATAAATCTAAATACCATGTCATGAAAGTGACTTTTCTACCCTCTGCTATGTTAAAAAAGAAAAATGTAATATGTGGTGATGTTTTGAGTATGACTTTTTGGGATTTTAATATTATGGAGTACGTAATTGGTTGGCAGTAAAAACTTCAACTTCAGTACTTCTGGAAATTAATGATTAAATGCATCAAAAAAATAAAATAAATAAGTAATTAATAAAGAAAATTAGTTTAAAAAATTATTTCTTATGTTATTCATTAGTCATCCATTTTGATGGAACGAATTGAAAATATTTCAAATTAAATAAATAATCTTAACACGTGTTTTTTCTTTTTTCTTTTCAGAAACTAAACTACAACAGTATAATACAGCTAAGAATTGTCAAATTCTTTAAATACCAGAAAATTTCTGTTCAGAAAAGGAGTACGTGTTGATTGTTTTTCTTATTTTCCCCTTCAAGTTTCTCTCTTTTTACAAAAGAAAGTATATATATATTTGTAATTTTTTAAAATTCTAATTGTACTTTTCTTCTCACAAGCTTCTTTACTATTTTTAGTATTTTCTGTTATAAAAGAAAACGATACACCCCCAGTAAGGGTGTCAATAAATTCAAACTAGGCTGCCTTCTCTTAATTATCCCAAATTTATAGCAAATCAAATGAGACATGTTTTTATTTATTTTTAAATATATAAAAATGTGAGTACAATTTAGACTACCATACTACACTATTACAAAATACTTTTCATCAATAAACTTTCATTTCAACTCACTCTTAGAATTAAGACAAATCACATTTAGTAGAATAATTGTTTCATACACAATCTTGATTGTGAAATCTATGAACAGTAAATTAAATGTGTTGAATTTGTGTAAATTTATTTGTTAGGATAGTAGAGTAGAAAATTGAAAACAATTAATATTATAATGCTATATGTTAAATTAACCTAATGAATTTATTTAAACCTTTTAACTCTCTTGAATTGAAAATATACAAATATAGTATAATGCTACAAATTAAAGATTTCTAGATATTACTCCTCATACCTCTCTCTACACATTGAATAGCTTATTATTTAAAATTATAAGATAGAGAACAAACATATCTTGGACTGATACATAATAATAATATATGCGTGTATATACATCTGAATGTAATAATACTGCACAATAAATAATAAATAAAAATCTGAAAGTAATAATACTCCTACACAATAAATAAAAATATTGTTGCTACAAAAAGAAACAAAAGGATTGAACATGATCATATGCAGCTTCGTGGAGGCTTTCGGGAGTGTGCATGTAATGTAGTAATATAAATCGTACGAATTAAAAACAACAGCTGGTGCTTCTCTGTCCTGCATGAAACCCTAAAACGCGTTTTTACAACAATTCTCTCTCTCACTTACTCTCACATCAGCGATTAATGAATATTTATATTATATTATTTTTTTAATTCTTTTCTTCTTCTTTTCCCTAGCTTATTTATTTTTGCAACATATTCTCCTGTTGTACGGTAAAACCATAAAAAGAAATAAATACCATCCATTTTCCTAGCTAGGAGTAACGTATATATACAATCTTTAAATTTGTATATTATATTTAAGGATATATAATCATTACGTACTCGTAAATTATTACACTTTTATAAGGATAAAAATTGCATTGTTTGTGTTTGCTTCAGGGAAATTGGGATAAATGCCGTTAAAAATGTTAATGGTATTAGTTTCCATATATACCCCCTTCATTTATTTTTTTTGGAAAAATGACAATTTTTTTATTTTTGAACTATAATGTCGTACATAAAACTCTAACTTCAGATGATTAATATTAGGAATTAATAAATAAAAAAATAATTATGACCTCTCTGGTTGTGTTTGCAAAAATAATAATTGATTAAAAGTGGTTAAAATTAAATTTTGAAATAAATTTAAAAGTGGATAGTATTTTAAAATTAAGCACTTTTAATCAATTTTGTATATGTTGTGATGTTTGCAAAACAAATAGCTTCTTTATAATTTTACAAAAATACCCTTATTACATTTGGATAAGTAATGAATAAACATAAAATATTATTTAAATTGTGAGGGCAAAAATGTAAAATTGGTTACTATAATGATGAGAAGCACATAGGAGCAATTAAAAGTGGGTGAAGTGGTGCTTCACCAAAATCACTTTTAACAACTTAATTTAATCACTTAGTTGTGTTGCAAACACTCCAAAAATGGTTATATTTTAAAATAGAAGTGCTTTTAAGCACATACTTAGTGCTTGCAAACACCCACTCTATAAGTTCGAACTTTTAAATGAGATGAAATTATTTCATGGTATCAGGGCCTCCAAGCAAAACTGGGTTCGATTCCTGCTGAATGCAACTTCACCCATTTAAATTGACAGAAGGCTAACAGAAAAGTAGGGTTCAGGTCTGTGTTACGTAAGGACAAATATGTGTTACTGTAAGTGTAAATAACCCATAAATTGATTTTTTACATTAAATATTAATACAATTAATTTTAGGAAGGATAAAAAACTCGATATTTTTTTGCAAGTCATACCAAATCAAACATATCTTTAAAAAAAAAATCACCCAAGAGACAAACATAAAAACTTGTTCTTAATTTGTGTTAATTTAAATACAATTATATGTTACTGTACGGACAAATATGTGTTACTGTAAGGACAAGTAACACATGCACAATTGACTTTTGAGTAACACATATTTATCTTTAAAGTAACACATGTATTAATTGAAAATTGTGTTACTATATAAACACAAGTATATTACTTTATAAAGAAAGATGTGTTATTGCATAAATAAAAAAGTCATTATTGAGAGGGAATGAGATACCCACATTAAAAAGACGAATAACAATAATTGAAAATACAAAAAACATAACCATGTTTAATAGTTTATCGATCCATACAATTAAAAAAACATAATTATCAACAATTAATTGAAATAAATCTGTGTGGGGTATTATTGTTGATTTTTCTCATTAATTCATTCAAAAAACAAAATAATGATTTCTCCCCTTATTTCGTTATTAGCAGATTAGAAATTTAAACAGTAGAATTGATAGCGAACAAATTTTTTACAGTATAATTTTTTTATTGAAATGATGTAGGCCGCAGAAGCGTATAAATGATGACAATACAAAAAAATACACTAGTTCGTTGATTCTAAGAATGCCCGAAAAAGTGACACGAATTCAAATACGTTGATTCAAAAAGAATACCGTAATTGCAATTCAAAAGAAGCTAATCTGCTCTTTATTTTTTTATTATTCAAAAACTTAATCCTCATTGTAAAGGTACGAAAACGAGCTGGAACATCTTTGTACTCTTTTGGCCACAAAATAATAACAAGATATTCCAATAGCAAAACAATTCGATTTTCATCATTATCCATAAAACAAACAAAATAAATTCGTTCAACCTCCATCATTGAGTCAATGATATTGGGATGAACATCGTCAATTATAAAAGTATTGTCATTCTCCTCGTCAAAAATTGGAGGGCCACTATAGCCATCGTCAACATTATCAACCAAAATATCGATAAAATTATCGAAAATTGTCAGTTCATCACAATCACATTCTTCATCATAATAATCATCGAAAATTGGTGGTCCATTATAACCACAATTTTCATCAAAATATGCATCGATAATTGGAATCATCATCAAGAATCGTATCTGATCTCTGAATACCAATTGATGCAGGTCGTGGAAGCGTATAAAAATAACAATACGAGGAACACACGATTTCGTTGATTCTAATAATACCCGAAAAAGTGGCAAGAATCCAAATACGTTGATTCAATAAGAATACCGTAAATGCAATTCAAAATAACTATGTTCTTTATTCTTTATTATTCAAAAACTTCTTCCATCTACATGTCAAAACCCCATATATATATAGGAGCTGACTACATAGACAAATTGTAACACAAATTGATTCTCTCGACAATATACCAAAATAAAGAAAACGTGCAATAAGAAAAATTGAAGCAGAATGGGAAAATGCAATTAAGTCTTCAATCACCATCTTTCTTCTTAATTTCATCATCATCATGAAGCCTGCAGATTTCGCGCAGAAGAGTAGAAGGAGACCAGATACCGAATAAGAATAGGAGAATATGTCAAATTTCAAAGCAGTGGTATTGTGAAATATTGTATATAAGTTTTTAGTGTATTGTATACACCTAAAATTACTCAAATCTTAAACATAGAAAGTGTAGATATAATACAAACTAAATTTCATATATTTTGCAACTCAACATGAGAAAAATCCTAAAATTAATTACTTTCTCAGTTTCTCTCTTGTTTTCTTTTATTTGAATTTATTTATCTAGCACATGGTCATTAGTCTACACGTTTTTTCTTGGTGTCCAACTATATATCCAATTGAATGGTGTAACTAGCTAGTACACATGAAACTGACCATTTATAATATACACATTCAATAACGATATTAGTGATGTTATAAAATAAAAAATAAACAATACTACAATTATAATAAATGAGTTGTAACGCCCAAGCTGCTTTGATTTGGCTAGTGGTATGTTAAAGTACTGTATTAATGCCGCGTTAACTGAATTTTTTTCAAACCATTTTCTAGAAAAATACTATTTTCTCCCGAAAAAGGGGATTGAAGCTGACAGGTCCTTTTTAGAGTCATTTTACAAAAGAATCGATCAAACACCTCCTTTTTACAATTATATAACCTTGTTTTGATATAGAGTATTCCTCTTTTACCGATAATTATAAAGATAATTATGATTTTTTTATTTGTTCCAAATCATAGTAAAATTCCTACTTAATACTCATATTTATTATGTCAGTATTATTTCTGCATTCAATAAATAAATGTATATAAGTCTAAGATTTCAATTAAGCACAATAAATAATACTTCAACTTCATATTACTATTTTTGTAAGACGAAAAGGGTAATATTTTATAGTTTATTTACTAATATAATTTTATTAAAAATATAGAATGATAGGTGGAACGGATGGAGCATCAATGACGGAGCCACATAGGGCCCAGCGGGGGCAGTGGGCCCCCCACCAATTTTTTTTTTTTTTTATGTATATTTCTTTTGTTTTATAATTATTTGTATACTTTTTTTTATTTGAGATGTTCAAAATTATTTGTACACTCATAATATGTAAATAATCTACAAAATTAATATTCTCACTACATCATTTTATTTTTAAAATTTTCACTCATTTTAATCTACATTCTTCCCTACATTTCACTAATTTTTTTTAACACCTCATTAAATTTCTTTTATACCTCACTAAATCACCAAAAATACATCTCACTAAATTCACATTTCTTAAAAAGTGAACTTATCAACGTATTCAAGTCATTACGGGATGGAGGGAATATATTTTAAGTTATACATTTGTCTAATAATTTTAACACCGTTTCACCTATTATGAGTTGGAACAATCAAAATTTATAATGAATTAAATATAATATTATTTTGTCTTTATAGTAATGTAAATCGGGCCCCCCAATCTAAAATTCCTGGCTCCGTCACCGTGGAGCATATAAAAATTAATATAAATAAATTTGAATGAACTTATTACTCTAATTCTTCGACTTCATATTTTAATATTTTATTACACAATGTAGAATGTTCACACTTATGGGGGTATTACTGTTGAGAAAAACAGTAGTTACAAGAGAAGAAGAAAATTGAAAAAGGAGTAATAAAATACACAAAATTATTAACTCAAGTCTTCAAAGAATTTGACTACTTCTAGTTGTGGAGACGTTGTTAAGCCAGTACGTGTGATTCACTATTTTCGAGAGATCGGGTTACAAGTGTAGAGATTTTTTAAAATCGATCGATCAAGTATGGAATAATTTGAGTTTATTTTATTACCTACCAACTCACAAGATTTCCATGTACATAGTATATAAAAACTTATATGTAATATTTTACATTTAATATTAACACAAATTAGAAAGGTGATATAAAAATTTGTGGGTCAAATTGAGTTGAAATGGCTCAAACAGGTCTGTTCAAAAAATTAACACAAGACAAATAGAAAAATTCGCTCTTAAATCTGTATTATACTATTAAAAAAAAATATGTGTTACTATTATGACAAGTATATGTTATTACATGAATTTGTGAAAAAAATCTATTTGATCTGATTTCAACCAGCAAATTTTTATGGCCTCTTCCTTAAATAAAAATATTGCATGTACATTTTTACACAAAGACTACTATTCAAATATAATGCTAGGCTAATTATATATATACTATATATTTGGAACAATATTGTTAAGCTAATACTCCCTCCGTCCCAGGGAAAGCTCTCCATGAGCTCCAGACACGAATGTTAAGAAATACTAATATAACAAGTAAATGTATTAGAGATGATGTGATGGACAAAGAAAATAATATAATGAATTGTGAGAAAGAATATTTACCCAATAGATTTACTTATTATATTAGTATTTCTTATTATATTAGTATTTTTTAACATTCGTGTCTGAAGCTCATGGGGAGCTTTCCCTGGGACAGAGGGTGTAATTAAAAGAAGAACGTGGTTAAGGGGAAGAACATGTTGAAAAAGGAAGAGTGTCGGGTGAATCCGTACACCTCTGCTTCCTCGTAGACACAAATGGGAACACAAAGATACTACTGTATAACTAAGTGAGAATCATTTTCATTAACTATTTTTCACTTAATTTTAAACTTTGATGATTTTTCCAATTAATTAAATTAAATTAAATGGGAGCTGCTGTTTGGTATGCTATCAGGTGGGTGACAGCATTATTCTTGTTTAAGACCTCCTCACATGCCACTTTTATGTTGTTTTATTTTATTTAATTAGGGCTTTTTACTTCTTGGAAGTTCCCTTGAAATTTCTTCGTTTACAAGTTTAAAACAATATATATACTCATGTTTATATATTCACACGCACACTAGTGTTTTGCCTATATATAAATTACACGAGTTGGAATTGTGTATTTTAATTTAATGAGTTCATGCAGTAATTACTTGTATAAATTAAAATGCTTTGTAGCTTGTGCTGTTTAAAATGTACATTAATTTATTTGTACACATGAATTACAGTTCATTGGATATTCCACATGATCATGTGAAGTACTTGCCGTACGCTCCTTTAATTTCCTTATGTAAGAAACATGACACATGTATATATTGATTATGAAATTAAATTGTACTACTACTAATAGAAACGTTATCCATCATTTAATGGGGAGAAGCAATCCAGCTAATGTTTGGACCAATTTTTTTGTTAAGGTCAAAAACTCAACAGCTGATCATCGATATTGCAGGTACTAGTTTCAATAAATGTTCACACGCCTAATGAAATAACCAGGAAACATCCCCTATACTCTTATTATTATGTAAATATACATATCCGATGTGGGATATACAACAATGCATGCCATCCATACATCATACATACACATATTGAAAGAATTTTATCTCATCTAAAAGTCCGAAATTATAGAGAGTTGAAGAATTAATCTTTGTATATATTAATTCCTAATACATATACATCCATACACATTGAGGGGTTGTGATATTAAGTAGTGCTTGGAGTTTGTCTTTATGCAGACAAGGAGATCTTGTTGCAGAACTTTGGTTGGAACTGAACCAACAATATGTAAGCATATTCAGTTTGTCATGTCATTTTGTGAGCAAATTTGAAGATCCCATCTTTTAATTTTTTTGTCCTGCAATAGCAGAATCTTGAAGTTTCTCTGCAGTAATAAAATAGATTTCCTGCAAACGGCCAATCGGCATGATTGGATTAGATAAGATGATATGTAGACAGGATCTCCAATCTTGATTAGCTAATTGGGCGTACGTATTGGGCGTACGTAGTGTTAGGAATTAATATACAAGAATTAATTCTCCATCTCTTTACAAGTTCGAACTTTTAGATGAGACGGAATTCTTTTATGGTATTAGAGCAAATCGGGCAAACGACCTAGGTTCGATTCCTGTTGAAAGCACTCCACCCATTTAAATTGTCCACTCGATGGAGTGAGGGGGAGTGTTAGAAATTAATATACAAGGATTAATTCTCCACCTCTCTACTCTACAACGGAATTCTTTCACATGATTAATTAATACTCTTAAGTAGGGGTGAAAATGAACAAAGTCGACCCGAGCTTTTCTTTTGTGTGAGTTCGTTTTTCTTTCACGTGGTTAATTAATACTCTTAAGTAGGGGTGAAAATGAACAAAGTCGACCCGAGCTTTTCCTTTGTGTGAGTTCGTTTGTTGGGGGAGTTGTTTCACTATATATATAAAAAATAATTAATACTCTTAAGTAGGGGTGAAAATGAACAAAGTCGACCCGAGCTTTTCCTTTGTGTGAGTTCGTTTGTTGGGGGAGTTGTTTCACTATATATAAAAATACACGCAAAATTTGAGAAAAAATGGTATATGTCTCAATATGCGATGCGGTCCTTTGTGTGAGTTCGTTTGTTGGGGGAGTTGTTTCACTATATATAAAAAAACACGCAAAATTTGAGAAAAAATGGTATATGTCTCAATATGCGATGCGATTTTGCAACGACTTGGATGGAGATGGTCGTCAGAACTGAAATTTGTGACGGTAACACTGATCGTCGAAATTTACGACCAAGACGGACCAAAATGACAACGTCTCACAAACATTTGTGAATACAAATATTTTTGAATGTTTGTTGAATTCAAACTAAATTAATATCATAATATCTGAGTCGATTTGTTTACTGCCTCTTCCAGTTCTCTCCGTCTGTTGAAAGACCATTCTAGCCCCATCTATTACAATGCAGATCCAAAACAGACTTCGAAAAGAAATTGTCGGAGAAGGGCAATGTTGGTACACTCAATTTCCAGGGAAAAACAGTTGTGTAGGGACTAGCTCCATTCAAATTCTTGACCTTGGATGAATGGTGAAAAATATAAAATTCATTATTGACTGAGGTTGTAATAGTAAAACTTGACTTCTTCAGGTCAAAAGCAGACTGCTTTTAACTGTGTTTTGAAAACAAACTGTGGAGAAATTATATTAGTCAAAATGAAGAAATTACTGTATAATTTATGTAATTTGCTTAAAAACACAACTTGCTGAAAACAACAGAGACCAAATTCTTAGGTCAAGAAGAACAAATGCAAGTGAACTATGAAATTTAGGCAACTTCTTGCCTCATAATACGTATAGTTACCAGAGTGCTTCATAGCATTTCTAAATACGAGCCCGAGTGTAAGACCGAAAGGCCCGTATCATGACATAATGGGCCAAAAGTCTTGTATACAAATTACATACAGTTTCTTCTTATTCAAATTAGCTGCAATGTTGTACAATAGCAAATGACAACATGCTCAGCTAGTTTAAACTCCAAAGCATAATGTACAACGTACCATCAATATATTGAATTTGCCAGGGTGGATGAATATGATACAAATGCTTCTATGCTGTGTTAAGTTCTGCAATCTGTGCATCACATTTCGGTACGGGACTGCAATTCATAAGCGATCAACTCCGTTGTCGTCTACAACTCTGTTTTGTCGGTGAGACTCCATCAAAGGAACTCAATGATCTGATTATGTGCTGATAAACCTTAATCCCATCTAGATAAACAGTATCCTTTAGAAACTGCAGAGAAAGAAAAAGTCTCATCTTCATCAGCTTAAAAGTTATAGATAAATGATACGTGGGTTAACTGCACAAAAATCGCGACTTTTTCACGTTTCTTCATCTGCAATTTGATACACAGACATTCTAAATTATGCAACTATATCATGACTATTATACAGGCTATATGGTAGCCGGAAAATCTTTGAAATTATAAATTCAAGACCTTTTGATATTTTCTTTCAATTTAATCACAATCTTTTACTCTTTTTTTTTTTTTTTTTTTTTTTTTTTGCAATTTCGTACACTGACACATCAGCAGGATTTGCCTGAAAATAGTCATGAGATAGGAGTACAACAATTTGAAAGGTCATGTATCCAATTGCGAATTTTAAAAACACATGTTATTATTAAAAATACGTGATTGATTTTGCAATTAACCCATGATAGATTGATGAGAGATATGAATCGTAGAGTTACCTCGTTATGGTCATGAAGCAATATGGGAGTATTCTTCATTGGAGAAAAACCAAGGGCAGGAATTCCCAACCGTCTCAAGAATCGGGAATCAGTAGTCGAAGCTAAGATCTCGGGCTCAGCAAGCTTTTCGCCAGCTGCTGCAATGGCTTGCTTGAATATCGACCACCATGGATTGGAATCATTAGTTGCTGTCATCAAAGGGCGTCCCTTGTAGTCTCTTACATAACCTTTCTCCGTAATCTGTCATAACGAAAAAGAAAAAGAGATGAAAAAATAGTACTACCAAGAAAACTTCATCCTGGTTGTGATTTAACAAAAAATATAAAGGGGCTGCCTGGAAGACTGATTTGCAACAACTTTTAAAGTTGGTTATTTATATGCAACTATCCAAAGTTTTAGATTAGTTGCAATTAAACGAAAAGTGGTGATTTAACTTGCAATTAAGCCTTTAAATTACTGATATGGCAACATGTTACTGTCAAATTTTGATCAAGTTATTTCAAATACCCATATTGATCTTCAATTTTCTCTTTTCTTCAACTTACAGAGTCCCAATGTTTCTTACAAAATGTCTCGGGGGTGAAGTTGATGCAAACTGTGGGATTTTTCATGCAGATATTAATCAGAATACGGTTTTTATTCTTTGAACAAAATCCAATTCCTCACCATAATTAATCAGATTAAGATTTTATTCTTGAAATGAAATCCATTTCCTCATCATGCCATGCTCATATAACAAGGAAGTGTCGGTTTCCAGTAAGGGACGTGCTTTCAAATTCTATATAAACAACTTTCAAAATCACTTTTTTTCAAGAGCTGTGAGGACTAGCTTTTGAAAAAAAAGAGGTGATTTCGCCCTACTTTGTAGAATTTGCAAACATCATTTTAAGAATAAACTATGAGAAGTGAAATCTCAAACATGAAGAAGTATTTCATGCTATGTGTGTGGCAAATGTAGTATCAACACCTTTTGTGATTCTCTCTAGAACTAGAAAGACAACTTATATAGTCTTTGCACTCCCAAAACATACGACGAATTCATCATTTCTAAACACAATCAAACTCATATCAAATAAATGAATGATATCAAAAAAGATTCAAATAAACATTCACCTCATAAGTCATGTTCCTCCACGCCGGAGCCCATTCCTCAGCAATTCTCCTCCTCATGAGATCAGGGTCGGCAGTTGGTGGCAGCCGGAGATCAAATCCAGCCTCTGCTTCCGACGGTTGAAGATTCATCACAAACCCCTAATCAATCCAATCATCAAACCATTACAAAATGGAAAAATACAATAAAAAATAGTAATTCCAAAACTCACAGAAGGGGAAGGCATCCCTGCTTTGACAAACACAGGATTGACCGATATAACCTCAGAGTTTGCAGCTAAACCAGCTTTAACTAATTCTAAGCTATTCTCCCTAAACTTCATAATTACTTCCACACTCTTCATTAAATTCTCCATTGCACTATTATCATACATTCTTGATCCATGCCCAGGCATTCCTGTGGCCTTAATCACCATATGCCAAGGCGAACGATCCGCGTAAAATACTCTAAATTCATCAGTAACAGATGCTTGCCCTTCATCCAACATAAACCCTATATTCAATTCTTTAAATTCTTCACTCTCAACAAATTTCATCATCCCATCAAACCCCCCAATTTCTTCCTCAGGTACATAAGAGATATGAAGAGTTCTCAAAGGAATATAATCGATACTAGATTTTAACTCTTTAATTGCTTCTAAATAATGCATACCGATGCATTTGTCGTCCTGGGCGCCTCGGGCGTAGATTCTGCCGTCGTGGGAGATATCGGCGGCGAAGGGGTGGCTGAGCCACTTGGAGGGCTCGGCGGGGACGGAATCGAGGTGGGAATTGAAGAGAAGCGCAGGGAGTGAAGGGTTTGAACCGGGGAGAGTTATGAGCAGGAGGGGCTTATCTGGGGTTGTGAGATGAATGGTTCGAATCTGAAGGGTGGGGATTGTGGCGGCGAAGGCGGAGAGGTAGTTGACGGCGGCGGCGTAGTCTGGTGTGGGGTGGGCGGTGTTGATTTTTAGGTAGTCGCGGAATCGAGATATGGGGTTGGAATTTTGGTTTGAATGATCGGCGGCGGCGGAGAGAGGTGGTGATTGAGAGAAGGAAAGGAGGAGGAGGAGGGCGTAGAAGGGTGGTAGGCGGCGACACGTGGACATGGTAGCTAGTAGAGTGAGAGTAGTGAACTGCGAACAAGAACGTCTTCAGAGATTCTTTTGAAAATGATAATCATTCGAGGGAAAGATAAAATTTGGTGTCAAATTGTCAGCTTTTTATTTTTCTTATATAAAAATCCTTTTCTTATATTTTTTTCGAAACCAAAGCATTCCAGGTATTATTAGTGCATTGGCACGAAATAGACGGAAACCCTTCCACAAAGATTGGGGGTCGTTCCAGAGGTGGGAGGCCCCGTGTGATCGGGATGCCCTTGCAAATTCATGAGCCAGTGAGTTGGTGTCTCTTTTGACAAAGGATACTGAGTAGTGTGTGTTGGTTGTCAATTTGTCCCTACATGTTGCCACTATATCTCCAAGTACTGTGTTGTCATTGGAGGAGGAGTTGATTGCATCTATTACAGTTTTGGCATCCCCCTCGAATAGCACCTGGTTCCACCCTTCTTCAATCGCCCAGTTAATAGCTTCGAGGATACCTCTAGCTTCTGCTTCTTCGACCTCCATGTGGCCTTGATATCTTTTCGATTTTGCCTTAATGAACGATCCATAGTGATTTCTGGCCACCATGCCTATCCCCGTTTGGTTAGAGTCCGCGAATAGGGCTGCATCCACATTGACTTTGATAAACCCTGCGGGCGGGGGTGCCAGGCTGTGCAGGTCCTGACTGGGCTCGGCGCCTGGCTTGACGTTTGAGCGGACCGCGTTGCATTCCATTCTGCCCAGTAAGCCGCTGCTACTGTCACCGCGTTGATCGGGGTCCGGCATTGATTCTCCCAGAGTTTGGAATTCCTTTCCTTCCACACTTGCCATATGACCATGGCAATGTTTGCGGTTACCATTTAGATTGGGGTGTTTAATAGTTTGAACAACATATCTGTGAAGGTTTCGGCTTGTTCCGCTGCCCTCTCTAGCTTCGGCCACAGGCCTGATAATCTCCAGCAATTCGCCGCGTATTCGCATTCGTAGAAAATGTGCCAGTTGTTTTCAATGCTGGAGTTGCATAGTACACACTGGCTATCCGTTACGACTCTTCGCTGGATAAGGTTGGCTCGGGTCGGGAGGACATTTCTTGCCACTCGCCATAGAAGGTCCTTTACTTTTGGCGGAGCCGACAGTTTCCGATTTGCTTCCATTCCCCTTCACACCCTTGATGTTCGGAGGGTGTTAATTCTACCGCTCGTTTGTACGCCGAGCGCACTGTGTATCACCCACCTTTGTCGAAATGCCACATTAGGCTGTCGACTGCGCCCCTTGAGGGTAGCGCCATGTTTATAATACGTTCGGCGTCTGCTGGCAGTAGCTCTTGGATTAAATCGGCGTCCCATGTGTTCGACTCTGTATCAATAAGTGCCGAAACATGCAGGTCTTCTAGGCCTTCTATTACATCGGTGGTGACCAGGAAATTGTCATCATCTCGTATCCATGGGCTACGCAAAATATGGGCTCGGTTTCCGTCACCTATTTTCCATCTGGTACCGTTTTGGACGAGCTCTTGGGCCGCGTGAATGCTCGACCAGGTGTAGCTGGGGTTCCAGCCGTGTTTCGCCTCAAGGAAGGTTGAGTTTGGAAAGTATCTAGCTTTGAGCACTTTGCACACGAGGGAGTCGGTGTCTGTTAAAAGGCGCCATCCCATTTTACCCAGGAGTGCTTTGTTGAACGCGTGGAGGTTTCGAAAGCCCCTCCCTCCTTCTGTTTTGTGCACACATAATTTCTCCCACTTCAGCCAATTCAGGCCTTTAGTAGTGCCTCGTTTGCTGCCCCACCAGAATTTGTTCAACATGATGTGGAGCTCGTCGATTAGGGTTGAGGGTAGTAGGAATGTCGTCATACAGTAAGACGGGATTGCTTGGGCAGCGGCTTTGATGAAGACTTCCTTTCCGGCTTTCGATAGGTTTTGCTTTTGCCAACTTTGTAGTTTGGACCACAATCTATCTTTGATGTATTGGAAAATTTCCTTTTTTTTCCTACCAATCAGAGAGGGGAGGCCTAGGTATTTACTGGTGTTTATGGGGTTGTGCACGCCTAGCAGGTTCCTGATCATGACCCTTCTGTTTTCGGTGACGTTGTGGCTGAAGAAGACCCCTGATTTGTTGTAGTTTACGGCCTGTCCGGAGACATTTTTGAAGTCGTCCAGAATTCGGCGCATCCGGGCTGCCTCCTCGGTCGTTGCTCTGCAGAATAGCATACTTTCGTCTGCGAATAATAAGTGTGAGACCTGTGGCGCGTTCCTGCTGACTTTGGTCCCGTGGAGGGTGCCCACCTGGTTGGCGTGGTTGATCGCCGCGGAGAGGCCTTCTGCGCAAAGGATGAATAAGTAGGGGGATAATGGGTCCCCTTGGCGAAGGCCTCGATGGGGAGAGATCGGGCCGACTAGCTCATCATTGACTTGGACCGTATAGACGACTGATCTGATGCACATGCTCATCCATTCAATCCATACTGACGAGAAACCGAGTTTCCGAAGGATGCTTTCAAGATAATCCCAATCGACTCGATCATAGGCTTTGCTAATGTCGATTTTCAAGCAAACTTCTCCTTTACTGCCCTTTCGTTTATTCTTCATCATGTGCAGAGTTTCAAACGCTACGAGCACATTGTCCTGTATGTTTCTGCCTGTGACGAAAGCTGATTGGGCTTTGTCGATTAAGCCCGGGAGAACCCTTTTAAGTCTGTTGCACAGGACTTTGGCGACGATTTTATAGAGGACGTTGCATAAGGAGATAGGCCTGAGATCACGTACCGATTGGGGGCTTTCCACTTTGGGGAGGAGGACAATATTCGTGTTGTTGAGGAGTGGAGGGAATTCCTTGTTATTCAGCCATTCCACTGCTGAGTTGAAGACATTCTGCCCTACGGTGTTGCAGAATTTATTGTAGAATTTTGGATTGTAGCCATCTGGCCCAGGCGCCGTGTCCGGCTTCATTTGTTTCGTGGCCGTTTTGAATTCCTCCATTGTGAACTGTTCCGTGAGCCTGTTATTTTGCTCTTCCGATATCAGGGGTTGAATGGGTTGGAGGAAGATCTCGTCATTTCCTTGGCTGTGGTTGGCGCTGAAGAGCGCTGTGAAGTATGAGCTGATCAGAGAATTGAGCCCTTCTTGAGTATCAACCCATTGCCCCTCATCATTTTGTAGTTTGGTGATTTTTTTCCTCTTCTTCCTGGTAGTAGCAGTGCGGTGGTAGAACTTCGTGTTTAGATCCCCCTCGGTGAGCCAATGCACTTTGGCTCTTTGTTTCCAATAGGTGTCTTCATCCCTGAGGAGTTTTCCCAGGTCGCAGTGGGCTTTCTCATACTCTTGGCGTGAGTGCAGATTCGAATCCCCCTGGGCTCTGTGGATCAGCGCTTCCAGCCGTCTTTTTTGGGCTCGGAATTTGAAGTCTGCGTGGGAGCCCCATTGGGCGAGGGTTTCACTCGTGCCCTTTAGTTTTGTCATGATGCTGCTATCGGCATTTTCTGTCCAGCATCTGCGAATCACCTCCCCCAGGCTCGGTTCGGAGAGCCAACGATTTTCGAATCTGAACTTATATCGGTTGGTTCTGCTGCTGGTTGGGTTTGTGTTGAGGAGGATCGGGTTGTGATCTGAGACCGGCGCGACTAGGTTGTCAAGGGATGCCGTCGGGAATTTCGTGTGACAGCTTGGGTTTCCCATTGCCCTGTCTAATCTCTCTTCAACCACGGGGTGGGGGGCTCGACCTCGTCACCATGTGAATTTATATCCCGTGAGGGTCACGTCGTTAAGGCGACAGTCCTCAATAGTTTCTCGAAATCCTTTGTAGAGCCATGGTGGATGGGGTACGCGACCTTTCTTGTCGGCTGGAGAGAGGAGGTCGTTGAAGTCTCCTATGCATGCCCACGGGAGTGTGTCCGTGTCGGTGAGTTGCCGAAGTAGATTCCATGAGTGGCGTCTGTTATGCCTCTCAGGGAATCCATAGTATCCTGTGAGGCGCCAGTTTCCTTCGGGCTCAGTTATGAGGAGATCAATGTGATTGCGGGAGTAGTTCAAAACAGTGCATGTGTTATTATTATTCCAAAGAACTGCAATGCCCCCACTGTGGCCCATACAATCAATTGAAAAGCAGGAATCAAAATGAAGTTTAACACGCAGCGATTCTAGTCTAACACCAAAGGACATTGTTTCAAATAAAAAGATAACATCAGGGCGTCGCCTCTTCACGAGGTCACATAGGGTAGGAACTGTTGCAGGGGAGCCCAATCCTCTGCAGTTCCAGCTTAACACGATCATTGACCCCGGCTGGCACCTGAGCCGGGGCCAGCCGATAAAAAAGGTTCTGAGGTCGCAGTGTCGTCGTCTCCGTTTGACTCTTGATCAATATGTGGGCGGGTGAGCTCTTGGTCTTGCATATTCTCCGTCCTCCTCCTCTTTTTTTGTTCCAGGTACTCATAGGTGGCAATCATTCCATCCACGTAGCTGGGGTCAAAGACGGGATTGGTGGTAAGTGTGACCCGTGATTGCCTCCCCCACGTGTTTGTAACTGCCCTTGAGTTGGGTTGATTGAAGGGGTCGTTGACTGCCAGTGCGGAGGGTTCGCCTCTTTCCATGTTTGGGTATTGATTGTTTTGATGGGCATTAATTTCTGGGCTGTCATTGCCTTGATTCCCGCCCTCTGGTGCTGTTGCGTCGGTTTCCCCGCCGGAGTTGTCCTCTTGGCTGAGCCATTTGTCTCCCGGGAGGGTTTGGTTTCTTCTGTCCGGAGCTACCAGATCCTTGCCCCAATTTAACTTCGCATTTGGGTTGTTCTCCTCGAAGAACGCAGTACAGAAGCTCAATGTGTGGTCCATGTGCCCACAGAAAAAACAGAAACGGGCTAGGCGTTCATATTTGAAATTTACCTTGGTGGCCCTTCCGTCTGGATGGCGGATCACTTTGTGGCGTTTGCGGGGGATCGTGGTATCAAGTTCGATGCGAAGGCGCATGAATGGTCTCCAGATGGCTCCTTTGTTTGAGGTGTCATACCCTAGGAACTTTTCAATGTAGTTCCCAAGAGCTGTCCCAAATTCTTCCGAGAAGTAGCCAAGTGGGACGTCGTAGACTTGTACCCAGAAAGGGATCTTCGTTAGTGGGATCTCATTTGGGGTGTCACCAAGCGATAGCCTGTTGATGATTACCAGGTTTGTTCCGATCATCCATGGGCCTCCTGTTGTGATTCTGGAGAAGTCCATTTTGTGGTTGAACTGGGCCAAAAATCTGCCATTCCCTATGTCCCTGATGGCGACTCCCCTTGCTGGTCGCCAGAGGCTAGCAAGCCGGCTACGAGTTAGGTTGAAAGAGAGGTTGGGGTCGGTGAGGAACCTCCCGACGATGCTGAGGTGCATCGTTGCTTCGCTGTTTTGGTTGTTGGTAGCGTCGAAGGCCAGTTCCTCATTTTCGTCTGATATATTTAGTCGGTCCATGGTGTGTTCATTCAGTTTTCGATTACCTTCTTAAATAGCCTCCAGTGGACAGTCGAAAGGGTGTTGATCTCGGATCGCGTCTGATCGGTGTGGTGTATCAGGATCCCTGATTTGTGGCAGGGGCACCGATATGCAGTGAATTGTAGTGATTTGGTTGAGTGCTGTGATCTTCTGCAGTTTCTGTGGGATTTTGTATGGTAGGGTGGATCGGCTCTCAACGACGGAGAGATTCGGCTAAGGGGTCAACGACCAAAGGGCAGGAACCCCACTCAAATCCTTTTCTTATACCTTACTTTTGAATCAACTAATGTAATTGAAATTAAAATAAGACGAGCTATAAAGTCGTCAATGTATATGTTATTAAGCTTATTAGGCCATGTTTGATAGCTTAGATTAAACATTAGCTGTCAAACATAGATTAACTATATATCATTTTAATTGGTTTGTTTGATAGTTTAGATTAAAAGTAGATTATGTTTAAAATTTATAAAGTTTAGATATCATCCTAATCTTAGATAATCAATCTTTGCTATCAAACATGCCCTTATCAAATTATTTTTCCACCAATTGACGAAATTAGTGAAAGATCGATGTCACATGTGATTTGTTTTTTTTTTTTTTGAAAACAATACATAAGGAAGGGATGATAAAAGATTACAACAGATCCTTAATATACTGTGGGATACTCTCTTCCAACCAATCTTGAGGTGTGGATGAGTGTCGAGCTAACTGCGCTAGTTCATGAGCAACTCCATTATGTGTACGAGAAACATGTTGACAGTCCCACACTAGGATATCATTCAACATACTCTTAATATGAGTGACAATTGAGTTTTCAAATCCGTCCAAAATTAAAGTTGATCGAAGCGCATCTATAACCATGGTAGAGTCTGACCGAACTCCATCAACTTGAAGATCATGCTTCAAACATTGTGAAATTCCAATATCCATTGCTGCTAATTCTGCCCCAATAACAGTGTCTGGGTTCTTAATCTGCCTATGTCCAGCCAAACTAATAGAGTTCATATGATCTATTAGCACATAACCAACTGCAAAAAATCCTTTGGACATATTAAAAGCAGCATCTGTGTATAATAGAAACCCCGGTTTAGCTCTAGAGGATGAACAAGCCGTTTTCGAATTTATATCTTGAGTGATAAGCATTCTTGAATCACGAAAGTCATACCAATATTGGATTGCCCAATCAACTTTGAATAAATCAAAGGCCTGAAGTTTTCTTCTTATCTCCTTATCCTCTGAATGAGCCCAATTGCACCTTTCTTTCCATATGGCCCATAAAATGATTAAAACCAGAATAACTTTGTCTGTTTCATTCTTATCCCATATGTCTAATAATAGATCAGCAGCATTGTTAAACTTAAAAATCCCCAAACTATCCCACAAACCAACAGTCTTCCAGATTTTTTTAGAGAATCGACAATTAAAGAACACATGAATAGAGTCAACCTTAGAACATCCACAGACAATGCATGAAGGGGAAATAGGTACATGATGTTTCAGAAGGTTACCTTCAGTGGCCACGATTTCATTAACAAGCTTCCATCCAAAGATTCTGATTTTATGTGGAATTTTAAGCTTCCACAAAGACCTCAACATTTGCAGAAAAGGAGAGGGCTGCTTTGAAGAACCCGGAATTAGCACACTTTCCAGTCTACGCTCAAAGTCCTTAGCCACCTTATACCCTGAAGCAACCGAATATTGGCCTGAAGAGCTTTCTGGCCAAAATCGTTGGTCCTCACAACTGCTGCCCAATAATGAAACTTTTAAAATGGCATCAACTTCGTAGGGAAAGAAAGCCTCTTGCAAGAGTGGAACATTCCATGAATAACAATCCAATAAGAATCTATTAACCATTGAAGCACTTGCTATTCGAGATTTAATAAAGCAATCACTCTGATTTTGAATCCATCTGTCTTTAAAAATATGAATCTTAGCTCCAGTCCCAATTCTCCAACGAATTCCTTGTTCCAAAATGTCCCTACTCCACAAAAGTGATCTCCAGATAAAGGAGGGGTTTGAGCCTAGGCTAGCTTCCATAACATCCACATGCTTACAACAATACCTTGCCTTAAAGATCTTACTCATTAAGGTATCTGGATTAGCAAGCAATCTCCAAATTTGCTTGGCTAAAAGAGCCTTATTAAAAAGAACCAGGCTACGAAAACCCATGCCACCTTCCTCTTTGGATTTACACATAACATGCCATTTTTTCCAATGTATCTTTTGTGTTTCCTTATTCGAACCCCACCAAAAAGAGGCAATCAATTTTTCAATTTCTGAGCATACCGACACTGGAATTCTGAAACATGACATAGCATAGGTCGGGATAGCCTGCAGGACAGCCTTAATCAGAACTTCCTTACCTCCATCTGAAAAATTCTTATGGCTCCAGGCATTAATCTTCATTCTAACCCTATCCACAAGATAAGCAAATTGCAACCTTTTTGCCTTGGCCGAAAAAGTGGGAAGGCCCAAGTAGAGATCGTGCCCCTGTGTTGATCGAACACCCAAAATTTGCTTGAATAGCGTCTTGTTAATCTCCCTTGTACATGGGCTGAAAAAAACCGTTGATTTATCAAAATTGATTATCTGCCCCGAAGCCTTTTGCATACGCCTGAAGGCAATCTTTAAGATGATAACAATTCTGCTGAGATGCTTTAAGAAATAATAAACTATCATCTGCAAAAATAAATAAATGGAGGAGGACAGGTGCAGTTCTTGCAATCCTACACATGTGATTTGTTTTTGATCGGATAAAGCCAACAATATTCCGTATGGTGATCCACGTTTAAAAACAACACATAATAACAACTAACAAGAACCATCAATTGAAGTAAAAATAAGATCTCAAACATCACGAATAAATATATTGCAAATGAAGGTATCAAGCAATGTCTCATAAAATGGCAACTTGTGAGTCTTACTAACACATGACAAACTAGACTCACATGAAGATATTGTTGTTTATATGAGGTTTAAAATTAGTTGGAAAATTTTCAACGAGAATAGAAATTTCATTTCATTTATATTTTTGATATGTTGGAGGATGAGTTGTCTCTATGATGGTTATATTATTAGCTTTGCAATCTAATTTTATAAAAAAATGAAACACAAAATTATTGTTAGTTGTATAATCACCCCTATATACTCATAGAGAGTTTAATTTTGTCACATGTCATTATATGGTTAAATGTGATGATGTGTCGCATGAAGATTAAATTGATTTTTTTAAAATTTAATGTGTAATTAAACTATTGGTTAATACTCCCTCCGTCCCGCTATAAGTTTCCCCTTTCTTTTGAGTGTTTTGATTAAGAAATATGATAAAATAATAGATAAAGTACGTAGAAGTGATGTGATTGTGAGAGAGAAAATAATAGATGAGTATTAGATGAAATATGATAAAATAATAGATAAAGTATAAGTGATGTGATTGGTAGAGAGAAAATAATATGCCAAAAATGGAATGAGAAACTTATAGTGAGACATTCATAAAAGGAAAATGGGAAACTTATAGTGGGACTAAGGGAGTACATGTTATTGATATTAAAATGGAAAGTCTTACCTCAATTAAAATTAAAATAAATTAATATCTTATTTTGATTAAGTTCTCTTTTATGTTTTTTTGTCTAAAAATATATCTATACATTTTATAGAATATATCAATTTAATTAATTAATAAGATAAATTTACATCATACTAATTATACCTAAAATTAAAAATTATTCAAAATAAAAAATTATATAATAAAATTTTAAATTATAAAAAGTAAATTTACCTATTAAATTTTATAAGTGTATCTTTTAAAATATGAATTATACTATTTTGAATATTACTCCGTAACTTTTATCAATATACCGCGTAGTACGCGGGGAGTCATCTAGTAGAAAAATAATTGTAAGAGAATGTTGATAATTAAATGAAGTAATTATTATTTAAAAAGAAAAGTAGTATCATTGATTATCTTTTTTTTTTTTTTTTGGACTATAATTACCCTATTTTAATTTTTATTTACATTTTGGAAATTTTGCAATTAATTAACCTCAATACTAAAAGATAAGTTCCATAATTAAATTATTTATTTTATTTCACCGCTTTTGGTAATAATTTAATACTAATTTAAAATAGAAATTAAATGAAATCAATTATCTTCTCCCGTAATAAAAGTTGGAGTTAATTGATTTATTACCGAATTTATTTTACTGGTTTTGCTCAAGTAAATAAATGTACACACGTCGGAATCTGATTGGTTAGGAAATCCCTCACGCGCCACCGTTACGATATTCAAATTAAAGCTTCTGCAAAACCCCTCAAAATTCCATCTTTTCCCAGTTCCAAAAACCAATAACAAGTTTTTTTGTAACTGACATAGGCAGAAGCACATGGAGGCGCGTCGTCTGTGGGCTTTGATGCTGGCGGCGGCTGCGATGGTGGTGCCGTCAGCGCGTGGCATATGGTTAAACTTGCCGAGTTCTGGGCAGAAATGCATCTCCGAGGAGATAGACAATAACGTCGTCGTTTTTGGTGATTATTATAGCTTTTACGGCGAAGGAGATGACGATAACTCCACTACCTCTCCCACCATCTCCGTCAAGGTTCTTTCTCCAACTCTCTTTTATTTACAAACAATTACTGAATTTTAAATGAATTAATGCCTTCAAAATTTTGGAATTTGTAGATTCATGATGATAATGATCACGGATAATTGCTTAATTTTGTGATCAAATAAGACTAAATGATCGAATACAACAAACAAACGTCCTATGAAATGATTAAACGAACGATGTTGTTTTTTTAATTTAATCTAAAAAGGAGTGTCATGATAAGTCATGTGTCCCATGGGGTTGTAAAGTGATGTTTTAAATAATTTTGTGTGGGCATACATCCTACCTAGTATGTATGTTAACTTATGTCTTGTTTGTTTGATGGGTTGAGTTTTTTGTATAGATATAACAGTTAAATGCTAGTACTAAACATGGGAGTAAGTGTGTTTACACATCAAACTCAACCCTTAATCCATCAAGCAAACAAGACATTAGGAGTGTTTGGTTCAATTTTTTATAATGAGAATGAGCAATGAATATTGGATGAGTAATGGTAGTGCATGATCAATGAGCTAGAATGAAAAATGATTTTTGTATAGAGTAGTATGCATTATATTGTTTTTCTTAGGTTTCATCGCCGTTAGGAAATGAGCTCCATCGCAAAGAGAGAGTGACACACGGCCAGTTTGCCTTCACAACAAGTGAGCCCGGGAACTACCAAGCTTGCTTTGCCGTTGATACTGATCAACAGATTAATGGTGGTAAAACAGTGGCATTTGGGTTAGATTGGAAAATTGGCATTGCTGCTAAAGACTGGGACTCCATTGCCAAAAAGGAAAAAATTGAGGTCTCCACCATTTTCTTGCTAATCTCATTTCGCCCCCTACACTTATAAAATTTTGCCCCGCTTAGGATATTATTATTATATAACATTAGTCTCCATTAAGACGAAAATCCTGAATTCGTCTCTTGCTGATACTCATAATAACGAACTCACTCGATCTCCCTCTCCCTTTGTCTGATTTTGTATAGGGTTTCGATGCTGAGTTGAAAAGGCTTCAAGAGTCCGTGAATGCAATCCATCGGAAAATGACTCGTCTCATGACCAAGTAAGTAAAAAAAGTTTGTGAATTCATCTTATAATAATTATAATCTTATTAATTTTGTGTGGAGCAGGGAACTGAGGATGAGTAGAGTGAATAGAGAGACAAATGGTAAAGTTGCACACTATAGTTTAATGTCCGTGGGTGTCTGTATCGTGGCTTCGACTCTTCAGTTGTTGTATTTGAGGCGATACTTTACTAAAAAAAAACTTATCTAGATCTCTATTACAATCATTTTTGGCACCATACATTACTCAACATTATATTAATACAAGATCTATCTATTGACACTAATAATACAATATATATTATTCTTTTAGACTTCATTTGGATATAGGGATTTAGGTCTATAAATTTTAAATGAATTGATTTTAAATACTTAGACTTATATCCATTTTTTTAAGTTAAAATTGAGAGAATTTTAAATTTTCACTAAAAACATGTCATTTAAAATCATGTTTTTAAATCATTTTATTTTTGAAATGTATTTCTCAAAACAAATTCCTGTAAAATCAAGTGGAAGACACAATAGGTAAGCGGATGAAAAGTACAACTAAAGAAATTAGATCAATTCATTAATAATGATATTTTAATGGATTATTGGTGCAATTTTTTTTTTTTTTTTTGGAAACGAGTCAAAATTTATTTATGGGTATCAAGAATACCCCAACAAATAACAATGAGTTACAATATGAAAAAAATTGGGATCATGACACTATCTAACTCAAACATAAAAAAAGTTCTCTAATCCACTCCTCAAAAGAATTCCAATGATTTATCAGTTTATGAGTCTTGAA
Organism: Galeopsis tetrahit; assembly: GCA_963675135.1. Classification (NCBI taxonomy): domain Eukaryota; kingdom Viridiplantae; phylum Streptophyta; class Magnoliopsida; order Lamiales; family Lamiaceae; genus Galeopsis; species Galeopsis tetrahit. The sequence continues at coordinate 13,503,131 of OY776133.1, forward strand.
CCATCTAAAAGTAGCAAACTTAATATCATATGTGGTCTTTGCGTCATTGATTTGCTCCCCTTTGAAATTTAGTTTGTTTTTGTTTAGCCAAATGCTCCAGATTGTTCCGTGCCAAATGCTTTCCCACACCCGTTCCTTGTTTTCCCCCCGCCATTATATTAAATCACCACTTTTCATTCATTTGTAATTTAATCTTGCAAATAAATCACCAACTTTATATATTACTGTAAATTCCTATAAAAAAAATGTATTGTTGTAAATTAGATTTTTTGACAAATTCAGTTGTGCTCGAATATAACATAATTTAAACTTTTTGTTGACTTGATACATTTTTAATGAAACAATATTATTTTTTAAATCTGATCTAATTTCAAAATGTCTTATTTGGACATAAATGAATTTGTCAAAAAATTTATAAAGTTGATAATCAATTTAGGGAAGGGCTATCAACACCCCAAATTGTGTTATTCCCACCACAAATGTTAAACACACCCCAATAAAATTTAAAATTTCATTTTTTTTACTAAACACACCCCAATTTATTCTCTTCCTATCCTTTTTTACTTAAAAGTTAAAATAATTTATCTTCTTACACAATACTATACACACCCCATCCATTCTCTCCCCCTAAAAATAAAAAGAATCGTGTCTCTCTTCTCCCTCACCCCCAAACGAATCAACAACAAATTAAAATATTAAAACACAATTAAAAAACTACACTATACAGACTGTACGGCCACAACTTCATGTACACACATGGAAGTGTTCGGCCAATACCTAATGTACGACTATGGATATGTTCGGCCAGTACACAATGTACACATCCAACTGTGTTCGGCCAGTAGTGGTCGTACACTACTTAACCAAATTTTTTTTCATGTAGTTTGCGTTCGGCCGGTTGTGGCCGTACACTCACAAATGTGTGCGGCCAGTATGGCCGTACGTACAATGATGTGTTCAGCCACAATGTCGGCCGTACATGTCGCGATTGCGACCACTAAAAAAACGGTATAAAGTGTAAAATAAAATATAAAAAAGTGTAAAAAACATTAAATATAATTACATTAATTTTTTCCATCACTTTTTCTTCTTCCGTAATTATGTTTGTTGTGATTATATCATCATATGAAGGTTTATGGTGGTAGGATTTATGCATGGAGAAGGGTTTTAAGAATGAAGTGATTTTTTGTTGTAAAAGTAAAAATAGATGAATGAGGGTTAAATGGGAGTAGAATTTAAGTATGGGGTGTGTATAACATGGGGTGTCTTTAATATTATTAGGGGTGTGTTTAACATTTTTTAAATGATTTAAAAGGATATCTGATGCAGCGGAACTTCTAACTCGAAGGAGATACACAATCTAAACGTTGATTTTATGAATGCCGTCATGTTGCGCGATGGAATAATCTTCCAATCAAAACTAATTTTATTCAACCAACTTTTATATAAAAGTGTACAAAGGCCTCTATATATACAAATGCACTCTCACTTGTCTCAACTATCTAACAACATAAAGGCAGTTGTAACTACTCCCAAGTTGTCAATAGCACAACTTTAAAAAAAACATGTTAGCACTCTGTTTTAATCGCTTAAGGCAACTTCATCTACATCATTCTCGCCGTCTTTGAAACGATTCGCCCTCGAATCGTTAGCTTCATCTACGGACTCAAGGGTGTTATCACCATAATAAGGCACTAGGTGTTTCACATTGAAGACATCCGTTGTTCGCATATGAGGTGGAAGGCGCAAACGATAGGCATTCAGATTGATTTTCTCTATAATCTCCAAAGGACCAATTTTCCGAGATGATAACTTGTTGTACTCACGAGGGGGAACCTATCTTTGGTCAGAACAGCCCATACAAAGTCGTCAACCTCAAACTGGACATCACGTCGACGGGAGTCGGCGCTGATTTTATATTTCTATGTGGCAGTCGTCAAATGCTGCTGGGTCGTGGCATGAATCTGCTGTAAATCTGAAATGAGATCAACCGCTGTGGCATGGTTTGGTTGCAGAATTGGTGCCGTCAACAGGTCGATCGGAGCTCGGGGAATGATACCATAGACAACATGGAAGGGACAGAAACCAGTGTTGCGGTTGATCGCGGAATTATGGGCGAATTCGGCTTGACTAAGTTTTAAATCCCACGTCCGAAGGTGGTCACCCACTAAGCAGCGCAACAAGTTTCCCAGGGATCGATTGACAACCTCCGTTTGGCCGTCGGTCTGCGGGTGGTAGGCGCTACTAAAGTTTAATTCTGTGTTCGCCATACGCCACAACGTCCGCCAAAAATGACTTATGAATCTGGAATCTCTGTCCGATATGATGGAAGAAGGGAGGCCGTGCAAGCGAAATTTTTTCCTGAAAAACAAATGAGCAATAAACACAGCATCAACGGTTTTTTTACAAGGTATAAAATGGACCATTTTTTAAAAACGGTCAACGACAACGTAAATGGAATCGTTTCCCCGTTGAGTTCGTGGTAACCCGAGGACAAAGTCCATGCTAAGTGCCGTCCAAGGGCGTTCAGGAATTGGGAGGGGACGGTACAGGCCTGCGTTAGATGGTGTTCCTTTGGCCGTTTGGCAAACCCGACACCTGGCGACGAAACGTTCCACGTCGCGTCTGGCAGTAGGCCAATAGTAGTGGCGCAAAACAAGGTCTATCGATCTATCACGGCCCACATGACCAAGGTTGTGGGTCTCGACCACTATCTTCAATCTGAGGCTGCAGTCCGGTATGCAAAGTCGTAGCCCTCTAAATAAGAATCCTGCGTGCGTGTTGCCTGAAAAATTGGGCCAAAAAAATGGATCAGTAACGTAGAGGGTTTTAAATGTCTCAAAACCTGTTACCGTTACGCGACATTCACTCAAAAGCATTTGTTTTCGACTGAGGGCGTCGGCGACCCGATTTGTAATTCCAGATTGGTGTCGGTCGACGCAGAATGTGAACTGTTGGAGGAATGCAGCCCATTTGGCATGGCGGGCGGAGAGAGAATCTTGTGTGGCGAGGTGTTTGAAAAGGCTTCAAGAGTCCGTGAATGCAATCCATCGAAAAATGACTCGTCTCATGACCAAGTAAGTAAAAAAAGTTTGTGAATTCATCTTATAATAATTATAATCTTATTAATTTTGTGTGGAGCAGGGAACTGAGGATGAATAGAGTGAATAGAGAGACAAATGGTAAAGTTGCACACTATAGTTTAATGTCCGTGGGTGTCTGTATCGTAGCTTCGACTCTTCAGTTGTTGTATTTGAGGCGATACTTTACTAAAAAAAAACTTATCTAGATCTCTCTTACAATCATTTTTGGCACCATACATTACTCAACATTATATTAATACAAGATCTATCTATTGACACTAATAATACAATATAGTATATTATTCTTTTAGACTTCATTTTGATGTAGGGATTTAGATCTATGAATTTTAAATAAATTGATTTTAAATATTTAGACTTGTATCCATTTTTTTAAGTTAAAATTCTAAAATCATGTTATTTGAAATCATATTTTTTATTCATTTTATTTTTGAAATGTATTTCTCAAAACAAATTTCTGTAAAATCAAGTGGAAGACACAATAGGTAAGCGGATGAAAAGTACAACTAAAGAAATTAGATCAATTCATTAATAATGATATTTTAATGGATCGGATTAATGGCAAATTAAATCACCACTTTTCATTCATTTGCAATTTAATCTTGCAAATAAATCACCAACTTTAAATATTACTGTAAATTCCTACCAAAAAAAAAAAATATTGTTGTAAATTAGACTTTTTGACAAATTCAGTTGTGCTCGAATTTAACATAATTTAAACTTTTTGTTGACTTGACACATTTTTAATGAAACAATATTATTTTTTAAATCTGATCTAATTTCAAAATGTCTTATTTGGACATAAATGAATTTGTAAAAAAGTTTTTAACTTATAACAATGTGTAAAATTGATAATTTATTTACAATATTAAAAGATTTAGATTAAATGGCAAATAAATGAAAATTTTAATTAACCTAAAAACCCTATTTTAATTTTGTTAGTTACTTCTAGTATGTTCTAAATGCCTCAAAATAAAGGGCAGCTGGTTTCCTTGTTTAACTTATTTACTGTATATAATAGTGATGTATAAAGTAATTCAATATTAATATTTAGTACGCACAACGGCACAAGCACGCTGAATTAGGTGAAAAAAATGTTCTGATACAAATTATACTGTATAATTTTATAAACATAATTATATTACTTGATAAAGTTGGCTTCATGCATGAGTTTTCCAAGTCAGTCTTGTGCGATAGATAAAATATATATAAATTAATTAATTTATTGAGCAATTTTGAAAGAAAGAGGCAATTAATTAAGTTTGAATTGTTTATTTCATGTTTCTTTCATTGTTTTTACTCCTATACGTGATGCATGAGTATTGTGCTTGTTAGAAACGGTAGGTTAGTGGTTTAATATACATGAAAAGAATAACCATTTTATACAAATTAAAATTTCCAATTCATCAATAATGATATTATAATTTTGTTACTTAGCTTATATTATGATCTAAATTACAATATTTAAATAAATGATAACAAAGTTTTCGACTTAAATGGTAAACAAAAAAAAAAAAAAAACACACACACACATACAACACACTTTTCTACATGTAGATTAAATTAATTTGTAAGAAAATTTTAATTTCCGAAATTGAAACGAAAAGCCCATCATATATCATTTCGATCTCTATCATTCTAACACCTATATATACCTCCAAATATATCCCTATTAACACACACTACTCTATTTCAAAAAAAAAAAAAAAACACACACACTACTCTAAACTCATAATGAAAATATTTACTACCAGCTCCGTGGCCTAAATGCTGAAATTGTTTTTCACTTTGCAATTTCGTGGATTTTCCTAAATGTATGTAGCTAGTGCCCTAATTATATAATTCAGCATCAAGCAGCCAAGGGAGAGTGAATGAAAACGACATCCAGGTTTGTTTGTTTTTATATATTTTAATTAAAAACATTTCGGATCAACTTGGTTGGGAACTTGGGGTAATAAGATTGGATAATGCAAAGGAATGAATTGAAGAGTCATTCTCATTAATAAATGTTACTCCGTATGTAATAAGATTGGGGCCACTATATTATGGGCCCCTTTTCTAATTAACCTTATATTTTTTAGCCCAAAAGACATGTAACCCACATTGCACATGCATACACTTTCCATTGCCCCTTAATTATTAGATTAAGTGACCCATTTACGCGTGAAATGCCCCTTATTGGTAGCTCTGTAAAATCTTGGCATTTACTAAATGCTGGACTTGATCACATGAAATATCTTTGAACAAATCGACGAAAGCTTGGGTCCTTAACAACACTCTCCATTGCAACAAAATTGAAGAGGATATAAGCAATCTGCCAACCTTGGGAGGCGCATAATTATAGGCGAGGCCAAGAGGAACCATAGAGTTTTCTGACGAATTCGATTATCACAAAGGATCGATATTGGGAGTGGACTGAGGACGTTTTGAGCCGATGTGAAAATACCCTCAAGGGAGCTAGGATTTATTACGCCATCTCTCGGTTACAAGTGTCGTGGCTCCATAACATTTTGGTTGTACAGATCTTTCAGGCAAATAATTAAGGGTACGTATGTGTGCGAATTGACGATTGGCTGTTGTTGCGCATTAACCCATTAGTAGCTGATGGGGGCCGTGATCACAAATACACACATTATTAGAAGTAATATGCATGTATGACTGAAGGGTGAACCCAAACAAAACATATGTGCCTTTGAGATAATATTGTTGTAGATCGAAGCTCAAGTCATATCAAATTATTCATCTATCCAAGTCGGTCATTTTGATGTAAAATGTTCTATTTGTTAGAAAATAACCGAAATTTGGTCGACAAAGCATTGTGACACACTAATTAATTAGGTGAATCGAAAAATGAGTCATACGTGAAAATGGAAACGGTGGATCAAAAGACCTCGGCAACATGGAAAGGTGTTAATTATCACTATTGCCGCCGGATGTTATGTTATGGTGGACACAAGTCACGTACTGTTGAAAGTGAAAGATAATAGTTGCACTAATTGAGCTTGTTTTGTTTAATCAAGTTTAAATATCTAATATTAATGAGACCTTTCAAATTTAATCAAACCTATACGAAGGAGCTTAACAATATCAATTTAACTTGATTAAACACTTGTGGAAATGTTATCTTGTCATTCAATTTATATATAGGTTGTAGCGCTTTGATGATTCTTCTGTTTCACGTTTTATTTTTTACTTGGTGTTTTCACTTGCTGAATTTTTAACACGTGTATCATTTTTAATATTATAAGAAGTTGATTATTTTTTAATATGACACAATTTTACCAAACATATAGTATAATAAAATGTAAAACACAAATATTATTGAAAAAAGAAATAATATGATAAAAATGAAATGAGAAACTTATTCAGTGACGGACCGAGGAAGTGCCCAGGGGGGTCACTGGGCCCCCCACCAATTTTTTTTTTTTTTTTTTATATATATATTATATATATATTTTTAGTAATTATTTATATTATGTTTTATGTTTTAAAATTACTTTGTACACTTCAAATATAAAAATAATTCACAAAATAGATACATTTACTATATCATTTTATTTTTAAAATTATTATTAATTTTATATCCACATTTTCTCTTATTAATACACCTCACTAATTTTTTTTTAGACCTCACAAAATCTATTTTATACTTTATTAAATCACGCAAACTGATTCTTACTTATTTGATCTCACACTCCACTAAATTTACATTTTTTAAAAAGTGAGTCAATTAAAATATAAAAATCACTATGAACGGGGGAGTATATTTTAAGTTCTACATTTGACTAATAGTGACTAAAGTCTCAACAACGATCGGAGTTGTGTATACTTTTTCAAAGCTAGAACAATCAAAATTGTTTTATTTCAAAATATAACAAAAATCGTTAAATTTAAATTAATGAAATGAGATGTATTGAAAAATTTATAATAATTTTTTTGTATATATAAATATTTTATCTTTGTATTAATGTAAATTGGGCCCCCCAATCTGTAATTTCTGGGTCCGTCACTGAACTTATTATAAGATATTCATAAAAGAAAAGTGAAAAATTTATAGTAGAATAAAAAACACTGTACACACGTCTTAAAAAAAACATTAATTATCTTTTTTTTTTTTAAATGGCATGGTTCCAAGACATCGGGAACATGAAAAGGCGTCATTACTATTGCCGCCGGATATATGTTATGGTGGACACAAGTTGTACCCCGGACGTCAAAGATAATCAACTTTAATTATCCAATATTAACGAGCATTTTCAAGTTTAATCAAACCTAGTTTATGAAGCTAACAAAATTAATTAAACTTGATAAAACACATGTGGAAATGTTATCTTGTTATTCGATTTGTGGGTTGTAGTGACACCAAGTATAAATTTTTAACATGTACAGTTTTCGATATTATATAAGACATTGATTATTTTTTAATATGACACATATTTATCAATTATATAGTAGAACAAATTAAATACAGAGTATGAAACACCAATATTGAAACATGTTATTTCATGCGATTTATGGGTTTTAGTGACACCAAGTCGTATAAATTGTGGGGACAATGTTTTTGGACAGAATTGTGTGCCTCAAAGATATCAGTAGCTAGTGTTGGTAGAGTAGAAGGATGAGTCTTACGTGAGAATGGTTGAGTTGTAGACTCAATTAAACAAATTACAATTAGGGCGGAATGCAAAGAGGCGTGTAAAGAAAAACATTAATTAATTAATTAGTGTATATATGGCGTCGTCGATCGTTTTGAAAACGGTAGTATTGTTTAAATTAAGTCGACCTCGGTTACATCAAAAGGCCGATGCAGACAAAAAGACGTACTACTGTACTACTAGTAATTATATTGAATTTTGAAAATATAACCCCCTCCCCTCCCCTCCCCTCCCCTCCCTTTTTTTGAAATTGAACAGCTAGAGAAGCATTAATCGTACTTTGATTTTGTATTAGTATATATATATATATATAGTGCATGCGCGTTGAAAGAAATTTGTAATCTAAAATTAAAATTAGAGGTAATTAAGAACATCAACATGTCCACAGATCCCCGGCTACTATCAATACTAGTTTCACGGAGTGGCTCTCGGTTAGAGAAAAAAATAGCCAAACCAAGTTTTTAGATGAGCTCCAACACACCAATGCAGTGGTGGTAGCTTTGAGCGGCGTCCCTCAGTGCGTTGTCGACTATGTGACTTCTCAACTCTGTATCACATGCAACGCTCATGTTTCCCGTCACCAATTTTGACACATCAGAATGCGCAAGCGTGATAGCTTCGGCATGCAGTCGATGGTTTTGTCCGCAAAGTGTTGGGGAAGACGCCTCCTGAAACCATTGCTGCCGCGCGCGCGGGGTTGAGGTGAACAAATCTTTTGACCTCGGATAACGAATGCTTGACGTACGGTCGAAGCTAGCTAGTTGTGTTGTTGCTCACTTGAGTTTGTGTTATCATGATTCCTTCGATCGGTGGGTTTGGGCATCACCATTCGTGGAACTGTCGCTGCTAGCTCTTGCTCAACAATGTTGGCTGCTAGAAAAGATCTTTTTTCATGCCTTCTCTGTGTAATTCCTGACTGCTATTTATCCCTCCCACCTTCTCAATCCAATGATTAATTCATTTAAACTAGCTACTTAATTCGTGCACTCTTGTTTGAATTTTTTTTTTGTAACACCTTCTTTTCATTTGCCTGCCTTTAAGTCCTCTATCATTTAATTTCAGTTGAGATTAATTCATATTTGCGCGCGCGCACTTGAATTTTGACACATATGCAACAACAACTCCCTATTACCAGTACTATACACAAATATGAAGACTAATTGACATAGCTTCTTACTGCCTTCATACATCTCGTTTTTTTTTTTTTAAATTTATTTAATGCCATAAACACTATTTAGAGTTGCTTGCATATATATTTTCTCAGTTTTCTTCTAGTACTAGTTAAAAGGATCTCGCATCTTTTTAAATGGAATTTTTATCGAGTAAATTACACTCTACCATCCTAAATTACAGAGGATCGAATTAATGATGTTTATAATACTAAATTTTTTAGTGTGGATGCTACTCCTTCCATCCACCAAATGTAGTTTTATTGGGGTGGGACACATGTTTTTAAAAAAAATGTAGATAAAGTATATAAGGGTATTGCAGTGTATATTGTGAATAAAATAATTGTTTATGAATAAAGTTGCTAACAATTTGAGTAATTAAGTGATGATTGAAGGGTACGGTGATGGTTTTCATAAAGTGTATGAGACTACATTTTGTGGATAGTGAATATAAGGTAAATGAGACTACATTTCATAGATGGGGAATATATAGTAGTTGCTAGCTATTTGTGTGACTGAAACATTAGTTCTGTGACTAAATGATCATTTTCAAAGCTATTGAGAACGAATTACATGGACAAGGAACTTCTCACACCAGAAAGGCAGAAATTATCTACGAATTTTAAGGCATACTGCATCGTAAGCTCCCTAAACTATGTTTCGTGCAAAAATACTTGTGTATATAATTAATGAAATAAAATTAAGAGAGTACGTACATTATTTAACTAGACCATATATTAAGGTGAATCGAAAAATTCTGTCAAATTAACTTCAAGGGTTTTTTTAAAACAAAATATGGTTTAGGGATCTATTGAAACATAAGTTTAGTTTAGGTAGATTTTGATGCATTATGTCATTAAAAAAAAAACGATTATTAGCATTCGCTCATATGAGCATTATCATTATGTCATTTCACTCATCTTATAATTTGTTCTTCATCAACTACCTCAAATTTGCAATATCAATTTCAAGCAGATTATGAGCATTCGTTTATATGCAACTAGTGCAGTACCAGCGTACTACGCGGGATTAAAAAAATTCAAATACTTTATTTAAACGAATTAATTCATATTAATATTTTTTCAATTGAATTTTATGATTTATATGTCTAATACATGAACAATAGTTTATTATCAACATCATATGTTATTTAAAATGATAATTCAAAATAAAAATTAAGAAGGTAATTTGGACAATGTACTTTTACTTTTCTCATACATTAAGAATTGTACTATCTTAACAACCATACAAAGTCAATATAACAATTGATATCTATTATTCTTGTTGTTGATAACTTGATACCCTTGATTTTATGAGTTAGTAAAACTTTTCATCTCTTAAGTTTTAGACCCTTGCAATAAAATATTTGAATCACTTTTATTGTTAGAAAAGATTTTAGAACTTCATACCTAAATAATCAATAGGACTCTAGGCTCAGTTGCAATATTGAATTTAAAATATAAATATGCACAGAAAAATATAAATAAAACTGAAACTAAGAAAAAAAAGAATAAAAAATAAATTGAGAGGGAAAATATTAACCAAAACTCAACAATTTCTAAAATTCACTATCTTTTAGCTAGGTGAAGATGAAAAAAAATAAAATAAAATTGAGAGGTAAAGAATATTAATCAAACTCAACTATTACTACTGAAACTTAGTAACTTACTATCCAAAAAAATCATAACATTACTCCCAAAGCAACGCAGCCGTACAGAGAAAATTGAGAAGGGTCAAACGATTAATAGATGATCTCGGCAGTAGCGGTCGTATTCAATTTTTAATTGAAATTGAACTAAAATGAAATCAGATATTTATGAATTCAGACCCTCAGAGAATGTAAGAACGAAGAAGAGGCGGAAAAGAAGTGAATACTAATGGTAAATGTAAGATAGATAAGATGCAAGATGGGGGAGAATACTCACCGTAAAATGCAAGATAAGAGATGGGGGAGAATACTAATTGTAAATGCAAATAGAAGTTGAGAATATAAGGGCTTTATTATTTCAAAATACAGTATTTAAAGAAATAAAAATAAAAAGATTAAAAATTGAAAAGTAAAAAAAGAGGCGGTTTAATAAAACAGTACGATATTTAAATTTGTTTTTTAAGAATTTAAAAGTAAAAAAAAAAAGGCGATTTTTTAAAAAATAATCGACTCATAAAAATGAAGTATTTCAAAATGAGAAAAGATACTTTCAACCGTCCATACATGAATACGTTATAAGTGGATTATTAATATGCATTAAATTAAAAATATCATATCTTTCAACAGCTCTTTCATTGCTTTTCAATAAAGTTTGAGTGATACATTAAGATGAGTAGGTAAGTGGATTGATCGATGTACAGTTTAATTTTCATGTTTTACACCTTTTATGTTGCTTTTACCCTTCCACGTCATACAAGATTAGGTAAGTGGATTAATATGCATGAAAATATTAGCCTGTTTGTACAAATTAATTATATTTTAAATTTCATTAATATTGGTATTTTAATGATTATCTTACTTTTCTATTTCGGTCCATTTCATAATAGATTGTCATTTAAAAAAAAAACAATTTTTTTATTCTTTTTAATTATATTTTCAAATATCAAGTCTCATCAACTAGCTAGAGCTGCTAGATCTCTTATCAATCCCCATTTGTGGTACGACCTTCCAAATTGTGTGGTGGGCGTCGCGTTTATCAATTGCCGCTGCTAAATAAAGAAGTTTTAACTTTAAAATAAAATAAAATTATGTTTTCAAATATCTTAAAATTACACTAAAAATCATTTTTTTTCAACAATTTTTTTGGTCTTATTCTTCTCAATTGACTAATACACCACAAAAAAAAAAGTTATTTTTATCTCTTATAATACGAATAAATAACTCTTACATTAAATTTTGTGTTAGGTCAAAAGTGGCAATAGAAAGGGGGAGTAATAACTATTAACACTACAAAAAAACCATCCATACCCCCTCGCCAATTCTCGAGGGCAAATCCCGTCGCCTTTTCCCGAGCGCGAGGCCCCTCGCCAATACGCTGGATTAAAAAAAAAACAGACCTGGGTTTCGAACCCAGGTCTCTAAGGCCACTACCCTTACCCCTCACCACCAGGCCACCCTTTATTCAATTTTTTCGCACCTAGGCGCGCGCATGGGGGGTCGAACTCGCGACCTCCCGGATTCTGAAGAGTTTATGCGCCCCCGTGTGCCAATTAGGCTAGGAGCTTTAGTCGTAATATTTCAAATGCATTATATATTTATCCCTTTTAATTTCTGTTTTTATTCTTTAACTCAATTAATTTAATAAATTACCAACTATATGTTATTAAGTAAATTAATTATATTAGCTCGATACTTAATTAATTTAACAAATCCCTCATTACTAAATTTAATAACTTATACTTATATATGTATTAATTAATTCAATTTATTTAACAAATCCCTTCATTAATATATACTAAATTTAATAATTTATACTTATGTATGTATTAACTCAAATTTATTCTTTTATTATTAATTAAGTCAATTAATTGAATAGATTACTAACTCAATTAATTTATATATTAGCTCAATACTTAATTAATTTAACAAAAGCCCTTCATTACTAAATTTAATAACTTATTAACTCAATTACCAACTATATGTTATTAACTCAATTTATTTAATAAATTACCAACTATATGGTATTAACTCAATTCATTTATATATTAGATCAATACTTAATTAATCACACACAAGCAATATGAATTAAAACCATATAAAATAAAAGATTGTCTCGTACGTTCACTTCAATTCAAGTACACAACATAAAAAAAAAAAATCCCAAACAACTTCATCAATTTTTTAAAATCCAACAAGACAACATAACTTAAAATGTATCAATCATCGACCATCCTCAGCAGCGTCATCATCACCATCATCATCATCATCCCCGTTCCCGTTACCCGACCCCCTTCTGAACTGTCTCATCATTGATGCCATCTGAGCAGCAAACTCTTGACGTAAGCGCTCCTCCGTCTGAGTGACTGATTGCTGCAGTTCTTCACGTATGAGACACTCTCTCTCTTCACTAGCCCTCCGCTCTTCCAAAAGAGCATTGTCGATGTCGGCCTGGCTAAATCGTCCAAACGTCGTACCGGAAGATGTCTCACCAGGACCAGAAGTGACACGTCTGTTCTTTCCTAGTTGTCCAAGACCCTTCACGCGACCGTGAGATCTTCCAACTTTCTTCACGTACAACTCAGACATTTCCGGCAAGGGTGGGGTCCGGGTACTGGAACCATCATCTGAAGGATCATGATCAGATGACGGCTGGGTAAGATGTGACAATTCCTCTTGCACCTGATCCTATTTGTGCATATGTAAAATTTGGTTAATATACATGTCAATACAATTAAATTATATATTTAATATAATATATGTATACACTTACCAGAATATCACGCATATGCCCGTATGTGTACGTTCCGTTAGTGTAACGGTGGTAATATTCGATAATCTCCCAGTCGTAAGCTGGTCGTCCCGTCCTCTCCTCCTATATTTTGAAGAACATAAAATTAAATCAATTAAAATGAACTCAAATTAATTACTTATATAATTGAACATAAATACTTACAATCCGTCTGGCCACCTCGGCTGCCCCACGAGATCCCCCTTTATGTCTAGCAAAACCGGTACCCGGGCCTCCAGGCTCTGATAGTCGGTTCTTCCGACACTGCTCGCTCTTCTTCTTTGCATAAACACGTGACAATCATAACTCTTCATTCCATACAATTTCAACTTCGTCCAGTCAATACATCGAGACATGTTAGACACATAATCATCGGGAAACTTCAACCCACTTATCCACTTACAGATAACATCTTTTTCATTCTTATCAAGCGCATAACAAGCCTTGGGATACTTGTTTGTACGTGGACATTTCTTGAGAGAGGGACGACGACAATATTCATTCAACTCATCTCTTGATTTTGATGTGTCCTTTGTTTTCCCCTCCACATTCATCACTGTGTTGAACACGTTATCGAACACATTTTTCTCAATGTGCATCACGTCCAAATTGTGTCGAACTAACAAAGTACTCCAATAAGGCAAATTCCAAAAAATGCTTTTTTTCTTCCACCCTCCGTCAATTTTTTTGTTGTGTGCCTCAGCACCTTCCTCTGTAACCTTTCTAAGTCCCAAATGATCAATTTCGTATAGGAGACTCGCACCTGTTCGGATAGGTGGCGGATCATCTGTGACTGCTACTCCAGCCCTGAATGCCGTCTTGTTCTTTCACCATGTATGATTAGGTGGTAAGAACTTTCGGTGGTTATCGAACCACGATTGCTTTCGACTGAGCCTCAAAGTGAATGCATCGGTGTACTCCCCACAATACGGACAAGCAAGCTTTCCAGCTGTACTCCAACCAGACAACATTGAGTACGCTGGAAAGTCGCTAATGGTCCAAATCAGTGCAGCTCTCATAAAAAAGTTTTGCTTCCTAGAGACGTCGTACGTTTGCACCCCATATTCCCATAAAAATTTCAAATCAGCTATCAGAGGTTGTAAAAACACATCAAGCTTGTTCTTCAGACTTTTTGGCCCGGGCACAAGAATCGAAAGAAACATAAATTGATCTTTCATGCATAACCACGGGGGTAGATTGTACGGAGTAAGAATAACTGGCCATAACGAATATTGCTTCCCCGTCATTCCGAACGGTGCAAAACCGCCTGTGCTCAAGCCCAACCTAACATTCCTAATTTCAGCTGCAAAATCAGGATACGAACGGTCCAAATGCTTCCAAGCCAACGAGTCTGCAGGGTGACGCATAACACCAGAGTCATCAGAACTGCACGAGGCATGCCATGTCATATCCTTCGCAGTGGCCTTGGACATGTACAATCTTTGCAAACGAGGAATTATGGGAAAGTAGAACATTTCCTTAACCGGACGTTTCTTTTTCAACCGACCATCTGCATCAACCCTACTCGGCTTATACCGTGGTCCACCACAAATCTTACAGAACTCTAGTTCCCTGTCTGCACCCCAAAATAACATGCAGTTCTGTGCACAACAATGAATCCTTTCTACCGGAAGACCCATCCCACTCATCAAGTGTTTGGTGTCGTTAAATTTCTTGGGAACCTTATTTTTTGAAGGACAAATCTCACGAATCAACTCAACGACTTGATTGTATCCCCTTTCAGACAATCTATTTTCGGTTTTAATATTCAACAATCTGGAATTGAACGACAACTGCGAATGAGATTCACAACCGGGATACAAGTCTTGGTCCGCTGCACGAAGCATGTCGTAGAACTGTGACGCATTCTCGTTAGGGGGTTCTTCATTATGTGCCTCCTCTTCCGCGTTGATTCCAAAATCAATGTTTGGGTCACCCATTAATTCTTCTACCATGGTGTGGTACGAGCTAGGTCCCATAGGGTCAACTTCATTTGAAGTTGACGCAAATTCACTAGTGTTTTGAAATGGACGTGGACCCCAACTCTCTTCACCGTGATAAATCCAATTATAATAATTTCGTGTAAACCCATTTCGATATAAATGAGACTTCACTTCATTAGGATCTCTATAAGTCTCATTTCGACATCTAGCTTTCGAACAAGGACACCTAATTTTTCCTTCCCAAATCGAATTCGGATTACTAGTGGCAGCTTCAATAAATCCATTTACACCACTAATAAATTCGGGGCTCATAATCCCATTGACCAATCTTGGCCTATACATCCAACTACGACTTGAATAATTCATGTTAATCGATCTGTTTCAAATGTAAATATATATAGTTTATATATATATTTTTAAAAATTTCGGCAGAGTTTCATCTAAATCTATCGTATCACCAAATATGTAGGTTCCTAGTGCATCCATTTCCGACTCGAGTAAAATTACTCAAGTCGGAACGCACAATCTACAACAAACAAACAACTCATCCCGGCCTCCAACATCGATTTAATTTCACTTATTTCCAACAATTAATTATAAAATTAATTCTCCCAATTAACACATTCATGCATAACAATTAACACACCAATTAATAATTAACACATATATATACATGCATATATAAAACATATATATATAACAATAATTATATTAACACATTAATTCATAACAATTAACAATTTTTATAACTTTCATCAACAATCTTAATTAATCCTAATAAACAATATACATATTTTTCTAACATAATTACAATCCTAACATTACACAACAAAACTATATACATGCATATATATATATATATATACATATATAATATAATACAAACATATATATACAACTTTTAATTTAATCAATAAAAACGCATAAATTTACCGTAGAAATGAACCCCTCGAAGTGTAGAACAGAAATATCCAAAAATTAGTCTCGATCGGTAGCTCCGGCAGCGGCGGTGGCGCGGTGGACGGAAGCTCCGCGGCTGTGGCTATTTTTGGGGGTGAAGGAGGCTGTACGAATTTGGGGAAGAAAGAGAGGGTTTTAATTGGGAAATAGGTGAGGGCAATTACGAGGGCCCCACCCCCCTCGCCAATTAGCGAGTGGAGAACCGGAGCGAGTGCAAAACACGCCGTCGCCAAATCCCTCGCCAATTGGCGAGGGCATCTTTTTCCACTCGCTAAATAGCGAGTGTGATTCCGCCCCTCGCCAAATCCCTCGTTATTTATTCCCCTCTTTAAATCCCTCGCCAAATAGTAAGGGTGAAATACCCCTCGCCAATTCCCCTCGTTATTTGAGCAATTTTTTGTAGTGTAAGTGATTATATATTTGTTTACTACATAAAGTTTTCGAGTGTGTGATAACAAAATAATAATAATATTACATGTAAAATAAGTCTGAGGATAAAATTTTAATGAAAGAAATTGATATGGAGAGTCCATATCATTTTCCTATCACTCACCCACTATATATAGCTCCATATCCCTATTAACACCACACTCACAACAAAACAAATAAACCTTTATCGGTTACTATATATCTTTTCATTTTTCCTAATTTTAGTCAAATGTTGATATTGTATTTACTTTTCAACTTCATATTTTTTCCTAAATGTAGTCAGAGTTGAAATTTTTTCTTAGCACTCGCTTCAAGAGAAATTTACTTGAAATTTTTAAGTAAATTTGGTGAAAATTTTAGTTATAGCTAGAATCGCCTTATATACAATCACTTTTCTCTTTAACCAAATTAATCATTGTGGAACTAATCAATCAAGGAATTGTTAATGAATTCCAAGAGTTGGAAATAGAATTTTAGCAAAGAATTGTATATTGTGGCCCTGCTTGATATGATATGGTACATCATTGGTAAATAATCAAGGAATTGTATATTGTGGCACTTGGTACATTAGAAAACCAAGGTTGTGGCCCTTGATATTGTACTGGTACATTGGGAAATCAGAAAACGGTTAGTCACAATTATAGTCCCCAAATCAAAGCTTAATACGTAGAAGTCATGATGGTCAGAGATAACCTACTCTTCTAAACCTGAAGAAGAGTTTATCGAGATTAAGGTTGCATGACATTCCGATTTCCGTACGTGGTGTTGGGATAGATACCTTGTATTTATTTCCTCTTTACGAGCAGATATTCAAACAAATCGATACACTTAAAAGAAAGAGCTCCACCCCGAAACGGATGGGCAAACCGGGATACTTAATTGATGCTTAGAAACTTATTTAAGAATTAAGTCAATTTTGGGCATTCATTCTCATTCCAACCAAACCAAAGCTTGATATGGTATTAACTATTAAGGAATAAGTAATACTTTCCATATCATTGTAAATGTTTTCCCTTGTAAATTTAGCTTATATATAAATATATAATACAATTATTGAACTCACCAATTCAACAAATCTGATTGTACAATTTAATATCATTGAGTTTGAGTTAGTTTGTTTATTTATTTATGTTGACGAGTTTTTTTTGTTAAACGGTCTCGGACGAATATTTATAGAGTCTGAGTCCTAAATTAATAGTTCACAAACATTTTGATTTGATTACATCTAAGGAAATTTTATTTTAAGTCGTATAAGTTTGAGATTTTTCAAAATAAATCCTTTAAGTTTGAACTTTACAAAACACGTCCTTTAACTTTCAATTTTAATCATTTTTTACATCAATTTTAATCCTTTATGTTTTGAAGAATTAGAATTTGCCACATATATTTAAAAAATGCCACATCATCATGCCACATCACTCTCTCCTCTATATATATATATATTTTAAATAGAGCTAATAACACCCCAAAATATTCTATACACACTTTATAATTTAAATACAAATATAGATGTATATAAAATGACTAAGTAACCCTTATATAAATAAAGAGAAAAATAATTTAAAAAAATAACTTGAAAAAATGTAATTAAAATTTAAAAGTATTTTAAAAATTTAACTAAATCTTTAAAATTAATTAATTTTTTTTTAAAAAATCTTAGAAAGTTAAATAGAATCTGAAATAAAAAATTAAATCATCAAAACAAAATAAAAAAATTAAATTAAAAATATTGAAATAATTCAACAAAAACGTAAATTTTTTTTTTTTTATAAAAATCAATAAAAAAGTACGATTTTATTTTTTATTTAATTTTCTTAATATTTATTTTTGATTGAGTTGTTTTTCTTTCATTTTTTTATTTTATTTAGTTTTTTAGAAAATTGAATCATTAATTGATATTTTTAATTTAATTATTTTATAAATTTTGTTTGATTTATTTAGTTTTTTGGATTTAATTGATTTTCCCATTCATATATTTTTTAATATTTGGTTGATTTTTTAAAATATTTTCAATTTTTTTTTAGTTTTTCGTATTTTTGAATATTTTTTTAATTAATTTTTAAAATTTATATATAGTTTTAATGATTTGGTTGAATTTTAAATTATATTTTTAGTTTTTATTCAATTTGAATTTGTTTTGAGGGATAATGAGTAATTAGAAAAGAATTGGGATGTGTTTAGCAATAAAAATTGATTTTTAAATATTACGGAGTAGTGAGGTGTGTATAACATTTGAGGTTTGTATACATATTTTATGGGATGTTAATAGCCTCACAAAAAAAAAAAAAAAAAAATTATATGCATCTACTCCAAACTAATTAATCATTCTTCTATATATATGAAAAAATTAAAAAATTCACTACATCTACTCCAAACTAATTAATTAATTTATTTGAAATATATTTATTTTTTATAAGTATTTGATAAAATGATGATATTATCATTAAATTTAGTTATACGTTTCAATTAATAAAGGAAAATAAGATTGACATAATTAACATCGATCATTCATAACTGCAAAATTCTTTTTGATTTCGTTTCATATTTTTTCAAGTTATTTTTTAAAAATTATTTTACTCTTTATTTATGTAAGAGTTACTTAGTCATTTTATATACATCTATTTTTGTATTTAAAATTATGAGGTGTGTATTGAATATTTTGGGGTGTTATTAGCTCTACTTTTTTTAAATATATACAGAGGAGAGAGTGATGTGGCATTATGATGTGGCAAATTCTAATTCCTTCAAAACATAAAGGATTAAATTTGATGTAAAAAATGATTAAAATTGAAAGGTAAAA
This sequence comes from Galeopsis tetrahit, assembly GCA_963675135.1. NCBI lineage: Eukaryota > Viridiplantae > Streptophyta > Magnoliopsida > Lamiales > Lamiaceae > Galeopsis > Galeopsis tetrahit. The sequence continues at coordinate 13,522,624 of OY776133.1, forward strand.
GACGTATTTTGTAAAGGGATTATATTTTTTTTAGTCCATTAAGTTACCACAATTTTGAATTTAGTCCATTAAGTTTCGATTTATTTTGATTTTGGTCCAGTTACCTGCTACAGCAGGTTTAAAAAGTCATTTTTTAAAACACACCCTATAAAATGTTATACACACCCCAAATGTTAAACACACCACATTAAAATTTAAAAATCATTTTTTTATTACTATACACACCCCCAACTATTTCCTATTTAATAAATTGCCAAAAATAATTAAATTAAAAAAATAAGAATTTAAATTAATATGTAAAATATAAATAAAACCTACAAAAAAAAATCGCCTAAATCTTCAAAAATTAAATAAAGCTAAAAAAAAAAAAAAATTAGTTTTAAAATTTTAGTTGATTTTATACTATTTTTAAATTTTATTTAGCCTTATTTTCGACGTTTTTTTTATAGAAGTTAAAACGCAAATAAAACATTAATAACGTAATGGAGTTTAATTTTTTTTTTATATTTTTATAAATATTTCTTTTATATTAGTTAAACCTACTAACCCCCCATAAATTTTATATACACTCCAAACGTTAAACATAAAAATTCAAAAATTAAATATAGTTAAATAAAATTATAAACATATTTAATAAATTGTTAAAAATAATTTAATTAAAAAATAAGAATTCAAATTAATATAAAAAATATAAATAAAACCTATAAAAACTATATAAATCTTCAAAATTTTAATAAAGCTAAAAAAAATTTAATTAGTTTTAAAAATTTAGTTGATTTTTTAATATTTTTTAATATTTTTTTTATTTAATTTAATTATTTTTTCAAGTTGATTTTTTTAAAATTTATTAAAAATCTTCAAAAAATAGTAAAAAAATAATAATTAAATCTTCAAAACTAATTAAATTAATTAATGTTTTTAGCTTTGTTTAATTTTTTAATATTTTAGTGATTTTTTATAGGTTTTATTTATATTTTTTATATTAATTTAAATTCTTACTTTTTTTAAATTTAATTATTTTTAGAAATTTGTTAAATATGTTTATGATTTTATTTAACTATATTTGATTTTTGAATTTTTGTGTTTAATGTTTGGAGTGTATATACTAATAAAGTTAAATAACCAGATAAAGCCCTAAATCGTTTAGCCTGTGTCCCTGTAGGGCTAGCCCAATAAACATCTAGTCGTGTATTAGTATATGGGCGCGGCTAAAGGCACCCGAGTTTCCTATGAGTACATCCAGGGGATGAGAACACACACAAAACGGATGAGGACACCCACCTGGAAAACCCAAAATTACCCTCTATTCAATTAAAACCTTCCTCCTCCCTCTTTCTCATCCTCTCTCTTTCTCAACAATTGAGACACCCACAATTCGCGCTGCTTCGCCGGTACGGCGGCACCCACTCCGCCAACGCCGCCCTCCCCGTCGCGGCGCCCTCCCCAGCGACCTCGTTGGTGGCCGCCGCCCTCCCTTCTCCCCTTCGTCGCGGCCGCCGCCCTCCCTTCTCCCCACAGACGCGGCCGTCGCCCACCCCCTCCTCCCTTTCGTCGCGGCCGCCGCCCTCTCTTCTCCCCTTCGTCGCGGCCGCCGCCCTCCCTTCTCCCCACAGACGCGGCCGCCGCCCACCCCCTCCTCCCCTTCGTCGCGGCCGCCGCCCTCCCTCCTCCCCACAGTCGCGGCCGCCGCCCACCCCCTCCTCCCCTTCGCCGCGGCCGTAGTGCTCCTCCCCTCGCCGCCGCCGCTAACAGGTAAGTTTAGGTTTGACAAAATTAGGGCTTTCTGAAAAAAAAAATTAGGATTTTTTTGAAGTTTGAGAATTATTTTCGAACATAGTGCGTTTGTTTTGGAAGTAATTTCGAACAACTCGAGTTTATTTTGAAAAAAAATTCGAACAACATGTTCGATTTTTTTTTCGGACATATTTAAATTGTTTTGAATTTTTTTTCGAACATATTGTGTTTGTTTTGGAAACAATTTCGAACAACTTGAGTTTGTTTTGGAAAAAATTTCGAACAAGATGTTCCATATTTTTTTTCGAACAAATTTGAGTTGTTTTGGAATTTTTTTCGAACATATTGAGTTTGTTTTGAATTTTTTTTTTCGAACATGTTGAGTTTGTTTTGGAAAAAATTTCGAACATGTTTGTTTTAGAAATTTTTTCGAAAAGTTGGTGTTTTGGGTTAATTTTTGTTGCAATTTTGGAATTTTTTTTTGTTGAATTATGGTGGTGGTGAAATAGAATGGGTGGGTGTACTCATCTTCGTTTTTTCATAAATTTTACCCTAAGGGTATATGGGACATTTCACATGTTCTGACAAATTAAAAAAATGTTTGGTGGGTGTACTCATAGGAAATCCGGGTGCCTTTAGCCGCGCCCTTATTATATAACCTTATTTGGGATTGAATTTCACTCGTAAAGTACTCTTTTAGAGCCATATTCTTGTAATTGATTATCATTACATAGTTGTAAAATGATTATCTTTATCAAGGATCCTGGTGGGAGGAGTATCCCCCTAGAAGTAGAAAGCTTTAATTCGATTGATTATGTAAAGGGGTTAATCAAGAAAAGGGCAGGCTACTATCGATCAGATCAGAAATTAGTATTCGAAAATTATGTGTTGGATGATGATTTAAAATCTGTTGCGGATTACAATATCCAGAATGAGTCCACCGTATTTCTGGTGCCTAGGTTGTTGTCGTGGATCGACGTTCGAATCCACACATTTACTGGCAAAACCTTCACAATAAGCCCGGCGACAGAATTCGAGAGAAGATGGGTATCCCTGTAAATGAGCAGAGGCTCATCTTTTCTGGCACAGAGCTCCACCATGGCCACCGCACTCTTCAGGATTACGGTATCGGAGATGAGTCCATTATTCACCTTTTTCGAAATGCTGCTGGTGAGTATAACTAACTCGCGAGCTATTTGACTACTATTTACTATTTTATCATTACGTTTTAGTATGATTTAGATTTATATACAGTTAATTGAGTCATCCTGAGTCACGCTGAACACTCTAGTTTACCATTAATTATATTAAAAAAATATGTTCAACATTTATTTTTGTAAAATTATACAGGCAATCGAGTCAAGTCGAGCTCGAGTTAAATTGTTTTTTGGGCTCGATCGAGTTTGAGTATAGCAATCAAGTCAAGTTACAAACTTAGCTCGACTCATTTACACACTCTTTAGGACATGTTTGTTTTGGGATTACGTAGGATGGGGGAGATGGGGATGGGAAAATCCTGGATGGAGAAATTCTGATGAACAGTGATTGTGTATGTTTGTTTTGGGATGTTGGTTAGGATGAGATGTAACTTTATGTCAAATCAATTGTGTAAGAGTGTGTGATGTTGTATTATTTTATATAACTTTATGTCAAATTAATTAGTAAGAGTGAGTGATGTTGTATTATTATAATAGTAGAATATATATATATATATATTTAGGGGTGGATGTAATTGGATGTTGAAATTCGGATGTGAAATTCCGAACTAGAACAAGACGGGGTGAGTACCAAAACAAACATGCCCTTACTGACAAATGCAATATTTGAGTAAAATTTATATATAATGGGCCAGGGTAATGAGGCTAATTGCTAATTCAAATTCATATCTTAGTCCCAAGTGTTCAAATTAGACTCATTTACACACTGATCTTGGTTTGCTTTGTTTCACTTAATTCATTTATTCATCCTATTTTTGGTATGCGTAGTATTAATTGGATATGTAATATTTTTTGTTGCTTACTTCCTTTAATTAGAAGATGCTGTGGATATTGCTGCTGTGCAAGCACGTAGGAAGTTGGCTGCACTACGTGGTGCCAACAGTGTGGAGTCGTTTTGGGACGAAGAAGATTTTGGGTTAGCGTGGAGAAGGTCCCAATCTCTCGTAAGTTCCTATGACATGAGCAGGTTTGAATCGAAAAGTCTGATAGAGTCCGTGGCTAAAGATTGCGTGCGGGTATGTACTTTGATGTGCTATATATGTTAAATTTTGTATGACTCAGGAAACATTTAGATATGTTGTTTTAATTCGCTGCTACAGACTCTGAACGTCGCGGCTTTTATAGATAGCCAATTGCAGGAGTACGAGGATAAACTGAGTCATGCGGAGGAAGAGGTGAAGCGGTTAACTAATGAGAAGGCTTGTGTGATGGATGAAATGAAGAGACTGATGCAGGCGCTCGTTGAGGAGCGCTCGACTGGCATTTCGTTCTTGCAGTCCGAGGCAGGGCAACATCACATTGGCACCTTGAAGAGGCAGGCAGCCAAGTCTGGAGTTGATGAGTTCAAGAAGAGTGATGTGTTTGAGGAGATTGTGATGTGCCGTGCTATGAGTGTTTACGACGATGCTGTGAAGGAGTGCCAGAGGTTGTTGCGTGAATCGGGACGTGTATCTGAGGACATTATTCAGTTACTTGATCATCCGTGGGACGAGGATGAGGATGAGGATGATGAATGACCTATTTGGAGTATTTATTTTATGTTTTGATGTTTCTTGTTCTGCTTTTTGAATGTTTTGTTTTATCTTTTCTACGCACTGACGTTTCCTTATTGCAGTCCCGTTGCTTATTTGTAATGCTTTATGAGTTATTTGTGTTAATACTTCGATGGAAAGGCATGTACGTAGTTACTTCCTCCGTCCGTCTATAATGCGTGAGCCTATTAAGAGGCAAGTGCGTTGTTTCTCCTTGAAATAAACTCTCGAAGAACGGTCCTTGCACATAGCATTACTCTTATAATTATGAAATTTATCAATTCAAACCGATATTACCGATTTTTTTCTGACATTTCCTGATTTTTTGCCGATATATCAGCACTATGAAAGGAAAATTTATACTAAACATAGTCGATATGTCAGCGATTGAGTCGGTTCTAGACGACTGCCATTTTTTTTTGTAGCCGCCTTTCACAGACTGTATGCATATAATGGTTGCAGAAATCGAGCTAGGCGAGTGCCTAGGCGGCGGCCACTACCCGTCGCAATTTCTTGCAAATCGATAGAGAAAAACACGCGGTTTTAAGGCTGGGCGACATCAAATCAGGAAAAAAAAACTCTTCATTCACTGTTCTTCTTCACTCTTCATTAAAGAATCAAGACTTCAACTCATTACCCCGCGTATTTTATATTTTATTTGTTTTGTAGCTTGTTAGTGGCCCGTTTAAGGTTCGCTAAAATTAAGATTATGTCTCAACCCTAAATCGTTTAGTCCGTGGCCCTGTAGGGCTAGCGTGATAAAAATCATAAAGTTTGAGCGATATATTAATTTTCATGTTGGTGGTTAATTCACACCTCTTATGTTGCTTTTACCCTTCCACGTCATACAAGATTAGGTAAGTGGATTAATATGCATGAAAATATTATCTATCTTGTTTTATTATACAAGTTAAATTTCCAATTTTATTAATAACGGTATTTTAATTAATAATTCTGTTACTGTACTTTTATTATTAATGCATGAAAACAGAAATCAGCTTCCTTTCAATTTTGTACTCCATAATAGTAACAATTAAGTGATTATATGTTTGTTTACTTTAAAAAAAAAAAAAGGTTTTCAAGTGTATGATAAATATATATTACATGTGAAATAAGTATGAAGAGAAAATCTTAATGAAATAAATTGAAATGGAGAGAGCCCATACTCACCAACTATATATAGCTCCATATCCCTATTAACATCAAACCCATAACTCAAAAATATTTTACTATACAACTTCATGATTTTTCCAAAATGTAATTCTTTCTTATCGATCTGAGGGGAGTTCATAGAGCTCCGTTTCATGGAAATTACTTGAAACTTTAGTTATAGTCAGTCAAAATTTAGCATCGTAATCAAGGGATTGTATGCTGTGGAAAGGAAACAAAATCTATTTTAGCATCATCCAATCAAGTGATTGTATGTTGGGGGAAGGATATAAATCCTATTTTAGCTTCATGCAACCAAGAAATTGTATGTTGTAGAAATGATACAAATACAAATCTGCATCATGCAACCAAGGGATGGTATGTTGGGGGAAGGATACAAATCCTATTTTAGCTTCATACAAAAAGGATTGTATGTTTCCCAATTGGATATTGGAAAACAATCCAGTCCCAAACTACGTCATAAGAGTCGCAATTATAGTCTTCCAAATCAAAGCACCTTGAAGAACTTAAGTAACAATAACAGGTCACCATGGTCAGAGATAAATATCAGTACAGAGTAGTTGTGGTGGCGCTAATGAGAATAAAATGTGATCAATTTCATACTTAGTACGAGTAAAAGAGAATGAAAAAAAGTTAATTATTATCAAAGTTAATGGATTAACTATTTTGATTAACTACTTCTTCACACATAATATACCATTACTCTTTAATCATTTCACTGTATCTCAATCAACAATCATTTGTTATCTCAATTTATTTGGAGATGACACGAGCTTTAAGAAATACTCTAAAAATATTTGGGTCTGTTGGTAAAAAAGGTAAGGAAAAAAAAGTGGAGAGAAAAATGAAAAATAATGGATAATTGATTTAATTTTGTGTAAAAGTATGAATAGTGATTAACCATTGTGAGGTCACAACTTGTCACACAAGGAAACGTAAAATTTCAAAGGAAACACCAAAATGGTAAAGTGATGTTTGCAAGCACTAGTATGTGCTTAAAATCACTTCTTTCTTAAAATATAATCAGTTTTGGAGTGTTTGACAACACAACTAAGTGATTAAATTAAGTAGTTTAAAGTGATTTTGGTGAAGCACCCCTCCACCTACTTTTAATAGCTTCTATGTGCTTCTCATCATTATAGTAACTAATTTTACATTTTTGCCCCCACAATTTAAATAATATTTTATGTTTACCCATTACTTATTCAAATGTAATAAGAGTATTTTTTGTAAAATTATAAAGAAGCTGTTTATTTTGCAAACATCACAACATATACAAAATTGATTAAAAGTGCTTAATTTTAAAACACTATCCACTTTCAAATTTATTTCAAAAATCAATTTTAATCACTTTGAATCAATTACTATTGTTTACAAACACACCCAAAATGTACTGCTTAAAGGAGCGGGAGAGTATATGATTAGGAGTGCACAAAAAAAGATCGGACCGGAAAAAAGACCGGAATCGGACCGGATCGGTAGTTTCCGATCCGGTCTCCGGTCCTTCAAATTTTAGATTCCGATTTTCCGGTCCGGACCGGAATTTTTTATTTTTTTTTATTAATGCAACCTCACTTATTTTTCAAAACCAAGTAATTGGTGAGAATATGAGGTAAAATTGTTGAGATCTATTACATTTTTTTAAATATATAATTTAACGAACATATTTAATTTACGTTTAGGGTAAAAAGATCATTTATAATAATGTAAATAAAATTTACATTGGCGTAGATTGATTTAAAATAAAGAGCAACACTTTAATTTTCATACACAAATTCATCAATCTTATTCTTACTTCCATAAACTTGAAAAAATTTGTTTTTTAAAAAAATCCAGTCCAAACCCCGGATTAATTACGGTCCGATCTTCGATCCATGCATAATGACAGATTCTAGTCCCGGTCCAAATCAGTCCCGATCCGGTCCGGTCCGGTCCGGTCCGATTTTGGACCCGTGCACACCTCTATATATGATTAATGATTCCATTATCAAGTTTGGGTTGTTTCATAACCGCAAGGAGTTGACACTTGACAGTGTAGACTTAGGATTGTACTCCTCTAGGTCTCAAGTTCGAAATTCCGCACATATTACTATGTACACTAAACAGCCATTAAACCATTACAATTACAATCAACAATAGTATAATAATACAATATCACACACTTTTAAATTTTAATTAAACATATACTACCTCCGTCCTGTAAAATTTTGCTCAGATAAATTTTTGAGTTCACAAAGTATATGTTTATTCTATTTAAATAGTTAACTTTTTAGTATTTTTTCTACTTTATCAACAATATTCTTTACTCATTATCTCACATATATTTTTAAAAACATGTATAAAAAAAAATGAGCAAAATTTTACAGGACAGAGGGAGTATAAAATTAAATCTTAACCTATTATATAATCTTAAAACAAACACACCTCATTACTATTTATAAATATTTTGAAATCCACTAGATTTAGATTTTGAGATCCTCTAAATCCCAAATCAAGCGTGATCTAAATGATTTAGCATATATGAAGACTAATTGACACAGTTCATTGCCACCTTCATCCTGTATTTTTTTCATTTAATGCCATAAAAATTATCAACTTAGGCACTTCCTATACTTGTATTATATAGAGTAGCTTGCAAGAACATATTCTCAATTTTCTACAAGTATTGGTTAAAAGGATCTTGAATCTTTGGTAAATGGAGTTTTTATCGAGTAAATTACACTTTTACCATCCAAAATTACAGATGATCGAACTAATGATGTATATAATACTAGATTTTTCAATGTAGATGTTATATAGTTGCTACTAGTGTGACAGAAACATTCCATGATTAAAGGGTCATAGTCATAGGATCATCCATTTGAATCTACGTACTTTTTAATCTGAACGATCACAAATGGATTTGCTAGAATTGATAAAAAAAATAAAAAGTATGGACTAAAATTAATAAAAAATATGGGATATAATAAATTATTTGAATAATTAATTATTTTCACGTCAACAGTTCACGTGGAATCCAGTGGTTATGTCAGATGAGCTTTGCCGGAAAATAAGAATGAGGATATTTTTAAATACTAATTGAAAGTGTGAGTATCATTTAAAAAAAATAAAAAATACTCGTATGTACTAGAATTAATAAAAAAAGAAAAAGTATGGGCTAAATTGAATATTTGGCCTTCTTAAAAAAAATCTTTTAAATTTAATGAGTAATGGACAGTTGCTTATGAGTTGTCAGGTTAGACTTGGAGCTTGTGCAAAAAAATGTACTCTCTGTCCCAATTTTTTTTTTCATAATTACTGTTAACTCTTTTTTTAAAAAAATATTATAATAAATAAAATTTTAAGATATAATTTTATAAAAAAATAAGTAAATGAATGGACTTATATGTATATATGTACCATAAAAATAATTACATTAAATGTAATATTGTAGATATTGTACGGATGGAGTTTTTAAAGGACCTAAAAAGTAGGTGTGAAAATTAAGTTGAAACGGAAGGAATAGTAAAATTATTTTTTAATGGCCAATGAGATGAATGGCCCAAAACATAAATAAATAGTTAGAATATTAAAAAAAAAATGGTTACAGCACGGGTTGGCGGGCTAGCCTATTTAGCCTGCGAGTTAACTGGTCCGGGTCAACAAAAATTCGAATTTAAATGGGTCTATAATTTATGAATTTTAACCTGTATTTTTTAGGATTAATCGAGTCGGTCCATTTAACCCGACCCGAATAAGCATCTATAAAAATACGAACACATCTTATAAGAATTAAATGATCACAACTAATTTTGGCAATTGTTTTTTCCTCGCCGTGATTCATTTTGTTCGTATAAATGAATGATATTGCTAATTGTTTCGCTAGAACATCTGGGGTCACTATCAGTCCTCATTATTGGGTTGAGTCTCTAATTATTGTCGATGGCCTTCTAGATAGATAGCTCTTGTTTCACATTTTCTTAAGTTATACAAAATGTTTTGACTTAAAATTTATAAAAAAAAAATACGCCTAATGTTTGTATCCAACCTTATACTCTCTCCGTCCCAACTTAACTTTCACACTTATTGTTCACCTTTTTTTTTAAATATTATAATAAATAGAATTTTGAGATATAATTTTATAAAAAAATAAATAAGTGAGTTGTATGTATGTACCATAAAAATAATAACATTAAATATAATATTTTAGATATTGTATGGATAAAGTTTCTAAAGTACCGAAAAAGTAGGTATGAAAGTTAAGTTGAGACGGAGTATTATATATGCAGCCGTTCGGAGAGAGAGGGAGGCCTAAAATTAATTTACAAGTAAAATATAGGGAAAATATCAATTTTGGTCACCCAGTTTTACCTCTTTTCATATTTGGTCACTCACATTTAGTCACTATCAAAATTGGTCACCCAATTATTATTTTCTATCAAAATTGATCACTCTGTTGTTGGTCAATCTGTCATTGACTAACGGAGAAAGAGTTTTAAGCCGTTAAATTTCTCAAAACCGCAAAAATATTTATAATAGGTCAGAAGAAGGAATTCTGATGCATCTTGGTTTACTTTTTATTTTATAGATAATTAGGAAATGAGAAACTCAGGAGATAGAAATTTATTTCAATTAATTTCAAATGATCTTAATAGAAAAATATTTAGAACGAAAAAAAGTTTATGAAATTTTTTAGAATGAATAATTTTAGAAAACTATTTACAATTAATTTTCACCACAAATTATACTCCAATAATTATAAATTGGGAAATGAATTGAAATAAATTTATATCTCCAATTATTATACAAATTCAATATGAAACCAAGAATTGAAAAACAGAGTACAATTGTTAAAAAAAAAAAAATCAGAGCACAAAGTTTCATTCTATCTCTTGAGTTTCTCATTTCCTGTAAAATAAAAAGTAAACCCAACAACAAATGAATTCATAATTGAGTTAAATAATTATTAAAAATTTACTGAATTTTTTTACTACCAGCCAATTGATTGAATCAAGTTTAAATTTACTGAAATTTTTTGACTACCTCAAGTTGATTGAATCACGTTCAATTCTTTCTAATCAAGGATAAATATAATGAAAATTCCTTCTGATTTATAAGATAAATATAATAAAATAATTTTGTCATAAAAAAACTTAAAACTTAAATTGAAATAAGAAATTGAGAATATTACCTAATAAGGTCACTTTTAGAGACTATTAAACAACTAAAACATACAACTTTTAAAATTTTCTAATAAGGTCATTTTTGTGTCAAAAAACAGTATTTACCCTTAATATTCATATACTCCTTTAATTTATATATTTAAAATGTAATTCGAAATTTAAATTCATAATTAATTGTTATCAATTAATTCCCAAATTATAGGGCACATTCAACAAATTCCCCACCTTCTAAAATCGATATCTGAATATTCATTTAATCAAATCGATCGCTCATTGCAGAAACCAACCATGGCCACCGTTCGCCGACGAGTCACCCCCATCGACTCTTGACCGTTCAAGTTTAGATCTGCGAAATCGGGAGCGGGCCAAGGAAGATGGAGGTCGCGAACCCATGACCGTCGTTCTAAGAAGCCGTCCCTCGAAGCTCCATGGCCGCCGCCCATCATCGTCTGCAAACCTACGAAGACGAGGCATGGATTTGTGAGATTTGGGGATTCTGAGAGGAAATTGGAGTCTGTTTGTCCCCTGCGAATCTTCCAATTGAAAGGTAACTAACTGAATTTCTCTCTGTGTTTTTAACTTTTATGTGATTAGATTAGATCTGTTTTTTTTTTTTTTTTTTTTGGGTTTCTCCCTTTTGACAGAATTCAGTAAAATTCTGATAGTTTTTGCTAGTTTTCTATTGCTGATGAATTGAATTATATGTTCTGGTTGTTTCAATATTTAATTTATTTTTTCCAGTTTCTTGAACTACTAGTTATACACTTCTTCATATTTCCAAAAGCACCCCAGTTCGGTATGAAAATGACTCCTCAGTCCTCATCCTTATATATTACCAAACCTAATTTCTTCATTTTGTATTCAACAAATTCCAAGTTTATATAAATTCTCCATTGGAAACTAATTCTATAATTCGGACTAAAATGGCGAGACCTGATCAAGAAGCTATCGATACTTTTATGAGTATCACCGGCGCTTCTGAACCTGCCGCTATTCGAAAATTGGAGGTATATCTAATTTTTGTTTTTGTGATGACTGCCTTTCTGTATCTTGATTAATTTTCTTTGACAATTTTTTAATCTTGATACCTTGTTTGGCAGAGTTAAAATTCCAATTCGCTGCATTGCTTTATTCAGTAGTGTGGATTAGCGTGTGAAAAGTGTGCGCTTTTTTTTTTTTTTTTGGGTTTCTCCCTTTTGACAGAATTCAGTAAAATTCTAATAGTTTTTGCTAGTTTTCTATTGCTGATGAATTGAATTATACTTGAACTGATAAAATCGATTCTTGATTTCTCCTGCGTATCACATTGTGTGTGTTTATTGATGCCAATTATCATCTGATGCATTGTTATTCTGGATATATGCCTTGATTTGTGCAGCTTAATTTATATATGCAAGTGTAAATCATCACTCTGGTTTATTGGAATTTTAAATTGACAGAATATTTTTCATTTTGCAGAGAAATTGAAACATTTATTTGTTCTCGAGAATCTATTAGCTGCATTGGATAATCAGAGCATGTAGTCCATGGACAAAGAAGATGAATGTAGTTGAACAAATTTTTTGAAATCTGTAATTGAAAGTTAGTAGCAAGAAACTATAGACTGAACTGTATTTCTTTTTGTAGTATGTACTTGCTGGAAATTCATCAAAATTGAAAGGTGCATATACTACTCTTACAACTTCGATAGACTGATTATTCAATTGCTATTCGCAGTGCATCGGTGCATATACTACTCTTACAATTTCATATCAAAATGAACTTTCCATATGAAACATGGATACCAATGTAGGCATTATCATTTTATGTCTTCGTCTTATTATTCTGAACAATTCTTTTCAGTGATATTAACGAAATTAAGTATGAAATCCCTACATCACAACAAACCGCTTTTTGAATATGTCATTTACAAATGTGCACATCTATTTTGCATATTGATATGCATGTCACTCTGTGCACATTGGTTCATGTTATTTTATGCATACCAAAAAATTCAGTCCTGTATGCCGTTTTAAACTTCATATTGAAATGAACATATGTCTTCATAAATATTCAACATATGGGGTATGACACGCTTATTTCTGAATCATAAAATGCAGATTTTTTAACTTTTTTTGTTTGGATAATTAACAATTAATTCGAATTGCTTAATTTTAGGAATATTTGAATAATTGGAAGGATCATAAAATGCAGATTTTTTAATTTTATTTGTTTGAATAATTAACAATTAATTCGAATTGCTTAATTTTAGGAATTTTTTAATAATTGGAAGGTGCTGTATAACTAGGAACTGCATTAATTCAAAATTATTAATTTCAAATTATTAATATTTATTAATTTCAAATTATTTAAATTTTGTTTTGCTTCAATCTACACAGAATTTACACCGTTTATGTATATGACTTACAGGTTTTCGAATTACGCTGAAGATAAGAAGAAAAAGTCACGCATGCAAGTGATCGGAATACCTTCTCTCACCGTAGTATGATTTTCTTGAATGATTTTCACCGGAAACAATGGGTCGGCCGATATATGCAGAATATTTGGTAAAGATTGTCTTCCAGCTAATTAATTCGAGCTTGCTTCAATTTAGGAACAAATTGGAAGGTGATGAAGCGCGTAAAACGAGGAATGCATTAATTCAAAGAATTTCATGTAAATTCAATTAATTTTTATTAATTTTAAAATTTTAAATGGGTAAAGGGCAACAACGTCTTATTAGGTGTCATTTTCACCTTAATAGATTTAAAAAAAAACATATGCCCTATTAGATAAATCTCTTAGTGAAATGACCTTAACAATAATTTCCCCTAAGAAATAATGTATAATTTTTGTGATTGACTAAGATTCTTCAATGTAGGTTCCACATGTTTCATTCTTGCTACTGCGTTTGTTTCATTAATTTCTAGAAGATGATCAGAAGTTTTTAACGTTTTGAAAATTTTGAGCTCAAAACTCTTTCTCCGTTAGTCAATGATTGACTAACGGAATTATCAATTTTGATAGGGTTTAGTCTAGTATACACTTGAGTTCATGTTGTACAGTTCAATTTTTTATTATTATTATTATAAAAATAATTACATGACCTATAAAATAACTATTTTTATTTCATTTTTTTTCTTCATTTTATTTCATTTTTTGCTTTTTCTTTTTATTTCTTTTTATTTAATTTATTTTTATTTTTTACCTTTTTTTTATTTTTACTTAAAAATATACACATTCTCCATTTAAATTACATTTTTATTCAATAAAAGTGTAACACAAAATTACTAAAAAATGTAAGTCGATATAACAAAAAAGTGCAACACCATATTTACTAAAAGTATAAGTTAGTATAACTAAAAGTGAAATACGATATTCCTGAAATGTGCAAGTCGGTATTACTGAAAAGTGCAACAAATTTTTTTACTGAAAAGTGCAACACAATATTATTAAAAAGTGCAAATCAGTATCACAATTTTTAATGAAAAGTGTAAGATATTAAACTGAAAAGTGCAACACAATATTATTAAAAAATGTAAGTCACTATAAATAAAAATATTATTATACAGTTTAATAATTGAAAAGTACAACACCATTTTACCAAAAATTAAAGTGTAAGTTATGAAAAAGTGCAAGTCAGTACAAGTGAAAAGTGCAACATGGATTAGAGTGCACAACATGCACTCGAGTCCACAGCAGACCAACCCTTTTGATAGAATATAATAAGTGAGTGACAAATTTTAATAGTGACTAAATGTGGGTGATCAAATATGAAAAGAATTAAAACTGGGTGACCAAAATTGATATTTTCCCTAAAATATACGTTCTAACTTCTAACTTCTAACTAAATAATGCATCATATCCTATGTGACATTAAAACTTACTTATATGTTGGTTATAGCATTACACAATAAGCCTAAGGTTAATCTTTTTTTTTTTTTTTTTGTATTAATCAATAAAATATCTAGAAAAAATTCCAATAGTTCAGTTCTGAAATACTAAATTATTGATCTAGGATAAAGTAAATAAGCATTACGGATCTAGAATTTTGTTTCAAGAGCAAATTTGCATAAGTTAAATAAGGCAAAATGACAAAATTATAAATTGAGGCATACATATTAAAAAAAAATTGTCATTGGTATACTCGAATGTCTCTCTCATTAGTAGTATTATAGTGCTCAAACTAACGTAATTAAAACATCGTGAGTTAATTTAATACTCCATTTATAAACTTCTCATTTTACCATTTGAGTCGGTTCACCTACAAGTTTTTCATACAATTTTTGAAACTTCATTTTATATTTTACTTTTTCTCTCAATCTCTCTCATTCTCTCAATCGCATCACTTGTACTATATCTATTATTTAATCACTTTTCTTAATTTATGTATTAACAATTAATGGAAAATTTATAGAAGGACGGAGGGAATATATATATCAAAGGTTAATTAATTGTGAAAAAAATCATACACTTTTTTTTAAAGCAAAAATCATGAACTTTGAGTGATACATTAACATGAGTAGGTGAGTGGTCTGATATACAATTTAATTTTCATATTGGTGGTTAGTTCACACATCTTTTGTTTGTTGCGTTACCCTTCTATTAGGTTGGTGGATTAATATGCATGAGAATATTAGCTTGTTTAATTATACAAATTAAGTTTTCAATTTTATTAATAACTGTATTTTAATTAATAATTATGTTACTTTTAACATGTGAATTAATGCATGAAAACAAAAACCAGCTTCCTTGTTCAATTACAATTAAGTGATTATATGTTTGTTTACTTAAAAAAAAAAAGTTTTCAATTGTATGATAAATATATATTAATGAAAGAAATTAAAATGGGAGTATCATTTTCCAATCACTCACCAACTATATATAGCTCTCTAAGTATACTTATTAACCTCAAACCCATAACTCCAAAAAAAAAAAAAAAGCTATCCAACTTTAATTTTTTGTTTGTTTCAATGAAATTTACTCATCTCCTTTTTTGAGACAACTTCCCTTCACACTTCATTGTATTATTTTTTTTTCTCAATCACATTACCTCTGATACATTTACTTATTCTATCATATTTCTTAACCTTCGTACTCAAAGCTATATCTTTTCATTTTTCCTAATTCCAGTCAAATGCTTATTTTACTTTACAACTTCATGGTTTTTCCTAAATTCTAGTTATATTCGGAATCCAGTTATGCATTAATAGAATAACTACTGCGATCACCTCTCTTTAACCATTGGTGTTTAATGTGGGAAGGTTCCATGGGAATCAAAGAGAGTGAGGCCGAGTTGGATGAGACTCAAAGCATCCACGTTTTGTTTCATGAGAAAGTATGAGAGGGAGAAAGGGAAGAAAAAGCTTCTTTCCAAATATGAAGAGGTTTGAAAACGGTAGACAGCAATCTCCAATCCTAAACTACGTCCTACAGTACAGTTGGATTCGCAATTATCATCTCCAATGTCACTCATTCTGACAATTACCCTCGTTTGCTCTTCTGAAGTTGAAGAGTATTTCTTTATCGTTTTTTACTGATCGAAAACAGCTGCTATCTTCTTCTGGACGAGCTCGACCTTGAGGCGGGAAGATAATCTTGGAAGTGTCTCCTGAAACAGATAACAGCACAATTCAATCTTCCCCTGTAGTTAAGGGTATTTTTGTTTTGGAATTTCAAAATCCAAATCCGGTTTTACTTCGGGATGTTAGATCTGGTTTTCAGAAACATAATATATACATAAAAATTCTCAACTAAGGCACTTCCTATACTTGTACTATTTATTTAGAGTTGTTTGCAAGAACATATTCTCAGTTTTTGGTTAAAAGGATATTGCATCTTTTCATTCTTTTGTATATGGAGTTTTTATCGAGTAAATAAAATTACAGATGATCGAACTAACGATATATATAATGCTAGAATTTTCAATGTAGATGCTATATAGTTGCTACTAGTGTGACAGAAACATTCTATGACTAAAGCATCATAGTCACAGGATTATCCTAAGATGATCATTTTCAAGGCTATAGAAAACGAATTAAATCAAATGGTTGTTAGTAACTAAATCATCTTTAATTAATTCTCGGTATTTCTATCTAACTATCTTTTCAGGTTTCAGAAAGCCCCATCTCATTTACATGGACAAGGAACTTCTCACACTGGAAACTATCTACCACACTAACCATATATACAGAGTTTTGACTAATTTTTAAATGGATATACCTTTTATGCTTCTAATTTCACTCATCTTATAATTTGTTAGCAAATTTGCAATACCAATTTCAACAAGATTATGAGCATTCGTTCGTTAGAATAGACTTCAAATCCATCCAAATCACTCAAAACTTAATTTAAACTGAGAGTGATGGCTTTTGAATCTACATCAATCCGAACGACCACGAATGGATTTGCTAGAGTGGAATTCTAATGCAGTCCTTAAATTTATAATCAAACTTAAAAAGGGTAATTTTGCTGCACTAAAAAATGGACACCTTAAATCAATCAATATGGAGTAACATATTCACACACGGAAAGTAAAAGACGAAACTACCTCGGAGCCATCTTCCCGGACTCTGGCCAACACAGGTATATATCTCGTACTGGTAAAGCCTCTCCCACTCTGGATTACTTGTAATATCCCTTATCTGAAAAACACCCCATTCATAATATTTCCATGAACTCTTAATGTCAACAAAGATTTGAGCTACGAAAATTAGATTACAAGTTCTAAGTCCATCTATTGCAATACAAAATTTCTTAATTTACTAATGATCCGAAAGTTGATATTCTACACTTCTATTTCGCGGAAAAAGCTTCGCAACTCTTCCTAAAGACGAACTTCAAGTTTACTACAAACCAATCTGTTGAGATTAATGCAATATTGGAGAACTGTTCTTACTATCAGAAGTGGTAGTGTGCTGATTTTCAGAACTGTGCTTATACTAAGCTCAGTAACTAGTGTTCTGATATTTGGTTATTTCAGTACAAGTAGAGTAATGAGTACTCTGCTGATAAGGTTTAGTGATCTTAGGTATCAACTCTGCTGGTCGGGTCAGAACAGTACTGCTCTTAGTCTGCTAAAGAGTACTGTGCTGATATAGTGTTCTTAGTCTGCTAAAGAGTACTGTGCTGATATAGTGTTCTTAGTCTGCTGAGACAACTGTGCTGAGTTTTACTGCGCTGAGTTCTACTGTGCTGATATTCCAGTTTCAGAGTTAGTTGATTTCTGTTAGTTAGTTAGTTTGTTAGAGGCAGTTACAACTTGCATTGTACATCTATAAATACACCATCTAGTGCATAGATTGTGGGTTACACACATAGAGTGTTTAAGAGAGAGATCAAGCTTTGTGTACACTTGTAATCTGTAACTTTCATTTGTGATTAGTGAAGAGAGTCTTCTATCCTCCGTGGACGTAGATCATTTGATCGAACCACGTAAATCCCGTGTTCTTTCTTTGAGTTCTTTATTCGTTTTCAATTCTTTGCGTTTCTAGTTGTCTTGATTTATCATTTGTGAGGAGTTGCTTAGTGGATACAATTCCATAACAATTGGCGCCGTCTGTGGGAACCGAAGATAAAGTCAAGAATCAAGAAATGGGCTCTGTGAAATTGGAGATAGAGAAATTCAATGGTAAGACAGATTTTGACTTATGGAAAGCCAAGATGAAGGCTCTGCTGTCACACCATGGGCTGAAAGAGGCCCTTACTCCTCTTGACCCTGTTGCATCCGATGCAGACAAGGTCAAGAAAGAAGAGCTTATGGAAAAAGCTTACAACATTGTTGTTCTGAGTTTGGGAGACAATGTTTTCAGAGAAGTTATGAAGGAGAAGGATGTTGCTGGAGTATTTGAGGCATTAGATGATCTGTATTTGGCACAATCTTTGTCAAATCAGATGTTCATGGAAAGGAAGCTTAATAATTTCAAGATGTCAGATGATAAAACCCTTGATGAGCAGTTAATAGAGTTCATGCAAGCAGTTGATGATCTTGAGAATGTTGGAATTACCTTGGAAGATCACAAGAAGTCCTTTCTACTCCTAGAGGCATTACCTCCCTCATATGACAGCTTCAAGGATGCTTTGCTGATTACCAAGGAGGGTAAGGCAAAATTCAAAGAAGTCTTGTCCATACTGAAGACCAAGAGTTTACATGTTGCAAACTCAACCAAGAAGACCAAGAACCAAGCTGAGGGTCTTAATATCAAACTGAAGAATGACAAGAAAGGAGGGCAAGGCAAGAATTAACAGAAGTATTTTATAGGATCAAAAGTGTAGATAAAAGGACCAGAAGTGATTTGAACCTATTCCTACAGGACTAAAAGTGCAATTTTCCCTATTATTATATAACATTATACAATATCATTACACGAAAAACTTAGTATCCATTGAGACAAAAATTCTGAATTTGTTCCTACTGATACTCACAATAACGAACTCACTCGATCTCCCCCTCCCCCTGTCTGATTTGTATAGGGTCTTGATGTTGAGTTGAAAAGGCTTCAAGAGTTTGTGAAAGCAATCCATCGAAAAATGACTCATCTCATGATCAAGTAAGTAAACAAGTTTCTGAATTCATCTTATAATTATAATCGAATTAATTTTGTGTGGACTGTGGAGCATGGAACTGAGGATAAATAGAGTGAGTAGGGCGACAAATGGTAAAGTTGCACGGTATAGTTTAATGTATCGTGGCTTCGACTCTTCAATTGTTGTATTTGAAGCGATACTTTACCAACAAAAAACTTATCTAGATCCTTATTACAATCATTTTTAGCACAATACATAACTAACATTCCATTAATACAAGACCTATTGACAGTAATAATAAAATGCTATATGTTTTCAATACAATATCATTCTTTTAGGGTGTTTGTAAAATCAAGGGAAAACATTCTCCCACGATTACTTTAATACTTTCATTTTTAAGACGTTCCATAATTACTTTTACACCCTCACAATATTCTCAAATTTACACAAATGTCATTACTTTTTCTCCACACATAAACAAAAGTCAACTCATTTATTTACTTTATATATTAAGGTTTACAAAATTACCCATCAAAACTCCACTTATTATTACACTTTTTTAATATGTGTGTCCATCTATCTATAAAAGTAATTTTGAGACAGAGAAAGTAGTAGGTAAGCATATGAAAAGAACAACCAATAAAAAGTTGATCTTGTTTATGGTACACCACAAATATTATTACTTTATAAAAACTAATACCACAAATGTATATATTAGTTTTTACAAAATAATAATTAATATATTATTAGCGTAGGGTAAACAAATTTCACGTAATACTAAAAAGATATTAGTACACTTTGAAGATTAGTAATAGTTCTTGGTGCAAAAGGTCCTCATAACACTTTGTTTTCTTATAAAGTTCTTTTTATTTTTTTATATTTAGTAGGTTCAATTTCTTGATGAGTCACACTTGTATGCAATCATATATTAATTTCTTTTAATTTATTATACTAGATCACTTCAATTAATACACAAAACACTTATAAATAATATTACAACATTATTTAACAAGCACACACATGCTGAATAATGTGGGAAAAATGTGATATAATTTTATAAACATAATTATATTACATGATAAAGTTGGCTTCATGCATGAGTTTTCCAGGTCAACCGTGTGCCATTGATAAAATATTAATTAAATTTAAATTAATTTATTGAGCAATTTTGAAAGAAGGAGGTAATTAAGTTTGAATTGTTTCTTTCCTTGCTTTTACTCTTACACGTGATGCATGAGTATTATATTGTGCTTGTTAGAAACAGTAGGTTAGTGGTTTAATATACATGAAAAGAATAACCACTTTATACAAATTAAAATTTTCAATTCATCATTAATAATGGTATTATAATTTTGTTACTTAGCTTCTATTATGATCTAAATGCATGAAAATAAAATTCAGCTTCCTCATTCAATTTATAAATTACAATACTTAAATAAACAATAACAGAGTTTCCGAGTTAAATGATAAAAAGAAAAAGAAAAAAGCACACAACACATACACTTTTTTACATGTAGATTAAATTAACTTGTAAGAAATTTTTAATTTACAAAATTGGAACGGAAAGCCCATCATATATTGAGTACTGATATAGAACCAACCTTCGGGTTTTTTATGGAACCAGATTACTGAGCTGTCACTCCGCGTCATCATCCACATAATTCTTATTGATATATTTTAAAAGATAATTTAAAACAAATATTATCCATTAAAATATATTTTAATTTTTTAATATGTAATCTCTCACTTAATCGTTAGTAAAAACCAACAAATTTTCCATCTGCCCACCCACCAACGATTTATTTTTTCTGATTTACTATTTATTTTTCCTGGAAAAATCAAGCTTTTCCCACAAAGCAAATCAAGTTTTCTACAATTATTACTTTTTTTTTTTTTCCAATTTACTAACACAAACAAGTGGTGATGGATGACAAAATTTATAATTTAGCAATAAAATGATAAAAAAAATGATAATATTGAATCAAAACATAGTCATTTATTTAAGAGAAGATTAATCAAATCGCTTATAAGATGAATATTATAATATGAAAACAGTGCAATGTGGAAAGCTATCACTCAAGCATTCCCAAGTACATATTACAATATGAAAAATGTAGACACCTCATTAATAATATTATATTCAGAGGTCCTCATGGGTGGTTGCAAAACGTGTGTATGATTTGCGTAGTCGATAGGTTCTGGCATATGTGAAACACATTTTTAGTGTTGATAGAATATGACCAATAAAAGGACAAATGATTTTGTGCTTATAGAAACAAGTCAATTTGTACACAAAGTGAAACTTTTTTGTGCTTCCAGAAATAAATTGATGATGCATTATAAATGAGATTTATGTTGTTCAAAGGCTCACACAGAAATAAGTTGATGATGCATTATATTAATCTTGAGTCCAGTTGCAAAGAGAATGGATTACGCTTGCTGATATATTTTCTTTGAATTAGCTAAGTACATCCTCCATTTTTTAGGTTTAACATGTTACTGCTAAATTGTAAATTATGCCATTAAAGTTTTTTTTTTAAAAATAAATTCTAAGAACTTGTCATTATATACAAGAGAATTTTCTAATCTATGATACATCAAATTTTTCTAAAATATTTTATGAAATAACGATTAGAAAATTATACATATACGACAAAATTAAGATATTAAATTAATTTATTTTTTGCTTAGAAAATAAGTAATAATTGCAAAAAACTTGGATTTGCTTTGTGGGAAAGCTTTCTGCTTTTCCTGATTTTTCAAATCAGAAAAAATAAATCGTTGGTGGCGTTGGTGGGTGGGCAGATGGAAGATTTGATTTGGTTTGAAGATGTTTTCTGGTTTTTACTTATGGTTAAGTGAGAGATTACATATTAAAAAATTAAAATATATTTTATTGGATAAGATTTATTTTAAATTATCTTTTAAAATATATCAATAAGAATTATGTGGATGATGACGCGGAGTGACAGCTCAGTAATCTGGTTCCATAAAAAACTCGAAGGTTGGTTCTATATCAGTACTCTATATATATATATATATCATTTCGATCTCTCTCACTCAACAACTATATATACCTCCAAATATATCCCCTATTAACACATACGGGGTACTACTCTAATACGCATAATGAAAATATTTACTATCAGCTCCACGGTCTAAATGCTGAAATTGCTCTTCCCTTTAAAATCTCGTGGATTTTCCTAAATGTATATAGTTAAAGCCATAATTTTACAAACTGGACGAGCATTAAAAGGTTAATTAGTTTGGTTCATCTGTTCTTATATATTTTAATTAAAAATATTTCGGATCAACTTGGTTGGGGTTGGATAATGGTAATGAAAAGGAATGAGGAGTCATTTTCATTAATAATTGTTTATTGTTAGGTAATAAGATTGGTGCCACTATATTATCGCCCCCTATTTGCACCTTATATTTTCGAGTTTTATTCAATCTTTTTTTGGACTATGATTCAGACCGGGCTTTTCGAGCCCAAAAGATGCACAAGTTTGCTAATCTAATATTATTTTCTTTCACAGATTTGAGAACATGGAGCTTCCCTACATACATTTGAGGTTGAGGATCGTGAGAATTTGATGCTAATTGTGACATTTTATCTCTTGGGCTGGTGATAATATTTGCATTCCGATCTATATTTACAAGTCCCATGATCCATGAAATAACAACATTTTGGTTGTTCGAGTCTTACATGCAAATAAGGGAGTGAGTGACAATTGGCCATTGGTGTGGTGCACTATGCTTCCCCAGCGAAGAAAAATGTAGAGGATAAACTCAAAGAAAACGAAACACATCAGCTCTATACAAGGGCATATGATGTATACATTACAACTAATTATCAAAAGTCAAAACCAATGTCTTGTCAAATTTATGAAACGTACATTACATTTTTAATGTCCATTTATATTAGATAAACATCTCATAATATTCATGAAACAAAAAGAGGGTATATGAAATTGTTGTATCTTCCCAAGTCCGTCATTTTGATATAGCATGTCATATTTGTTAGAAAATAACCGAAAATTGGTAATAAAAAAAATGTGTCACACTAATATATCTGATATATCATGTCATATTTGTTAGAAAATAACCGAAAATTGGTAATAAAAACATTGTGTCACACTGATTAGATTCGTTTGCGAAATCAAGGTTGTTTTTTTGGCCGTTTTAGCCTTTTATAATTATTAATGAGCTTGGTTTGTTTAATCAACTTTATTTATCCAATATTAATTAATGAGCCTATTCAAGTTTAATTTAACTTAGATTATTATCAATTAATTACAAAAAAAAAAAAAAAAAAATCTAAGAAATTTGTCATCTAAAATTGGAACAAAAAACATCAATATGTGATGCAGCGCAAGCCTCAACCTTGAAAAATAATAAGACTCTAAATTCGTAAACCCTCGATAATCGAAAGAAATTCACACTGTTGAGTGTCAAACAATTGTCCCACATCGGATTAGCGTTGAAGGATCATTGGGTATAAAAGGGGGGATTAGTATCTCCATTGGTATGAGACCTTTTGGGGAAAACTCAAAAGCAA
The DNA here is from genome assembly GCA_963675135.1 of Galeopsis tetrahit. Taxonomy (NCBI): domain Eukaryota; kingdom Viridiplantae; phylum Streptophyta; class Magnoliopsida; order Lamiales; family Lamiaceae; genus Galeopsis; species Galeopsis tetrahit. Next base: position 13,546,505 of record OY776133.1, read on the forward strand.
AGCCGTGAGGGTCTCGCCAACCCAAAGCCGCTTGTAACAACCTATGTGCTCTGTTATTGCCCAACTGAAATGGTTCTGTTCTTGTGATCAAAAGCTGCTCTGTTATTGCCCAACTGAAATGGTTCTGTTCTTGTGATCAAAATGTTCTTGTGATCAAAAGCTGACTCAGGTCAGCACAGTGCTGATCTGACCAACTGTGCTGAACTCTAAGCATCACCTTCTCAGCAGATTGAAAATCTTCAACTCATCTGATTTCGGCCTAAGTCATCTTATCTGATCCTATCAGCTAACTATGAGATTATGAGATAACACTCACACACAACTTTTATTCAATTTTCAACCACCTAACAATTGTAATAGCAAAGGCCTTATATAGACATCAAGTCTTGTAAACTAGAACTACTCAAAACTAATAAATCAACTAGCTAACAAACATAATCAACTAACTTCCAACTAACTTCAAACTAACACCAAACCATGAAGTTCAATAGAAGATACCAAATATTTTAACAATTAGCGACAACCCTGAGTACTCCGTACAATTATTCTTTACAATATAATTTATAACAGAGTTAGTGTTCAGTGTCTCATATATTTTTAATGAGAAATCTCTGTTGACTCTGTGATGAGGATGAAGTTTTGGTCTTCTTTGACAAGTTTGACAAAATCAAAGGAAATAATCATGACAAGAAATCAAGTGATTGAAGAAACATATGTTATTTCCTTATGCTTTATTTTCTTCCTGTAATAAGTTCCCTAATTTTAGTATGATTAGAGAATATTAATTAGTGATTTCCCATCCACCTTCTTATAAAAAGGTTGGAAGAATAATTGTAATGAAGTCAGTTTTTTAATAATAAAAAAATAAAGAGCAGATTAGCTTCTTTTGAATTGCAATTACGTCATTCTTTTTTAATCAACGTATTTGAATTCTTGTTACTTTTTCGGGTATTCTTAGAATCAACGAACTAGTGTGTGTTCTTCGTATTGTCATATTTTTATACGCTTCTACGGCCTACATCAGTTGGTATTCAGAGATCGGGTACGATTCTTGATGATGGTTCCAATTTTCGATGAATATTTTGATGAAAATTGTGGTTATGATGAACCATCAATTTTCAATGAGTATGTCGATATTTTTGTTGACAATGTTGACGTTAGCAATAGTGACCCCCCAATTTTTTACGAGAAGAATGAAAATATTTTTATAATTGAGGGTGTTCATCCCAATATCCTTGACTCAAGAATGGAGGTTGAACAAAATTATTTTGTGTTATTCACTAATGATAATGAAAATCACACTGCTCTGGCGATTGAATGTCAAGTTGGTTTTATTTTGTGGTCAAAAGAATACAAAAATGTTTCAGCTCGCCTTCGTACCTTGACGATGAGGATGAAACTAGCTGCGATTCGAGGTCGAATCGTTTTCAACCGGGTGAGAATGATGAGGATGAAGTTTTGGTCTTCTTTGACAAGTTTGACAAAATCAAAGAAAATAATCATGACAAGAAATCAAGTGATTGAAGAAACATATGTTATTTCCTTATGCTCTATTTTCTTCGTGTAATAAGTTCCCTAATTTTAGTATGATTAGAGAATATTAATTAGTGATTTCCCATCCACCTTCTTATAAAAAGGTTGGAAGAATTATTGTAATGGAATCGGTTTTTGAATAATAAAAAAATAAAGAGGAGATTAGCTTCTTTTGAATTGCAATTACGGTATTCTTATTGAATCAACGTATTTGAATTCTTGTCACTTTTTTGCGTATTCTTAAAATCAACGAACTAGTGTGTTCTTCGTATTGTCATATTTTTATACGTTTCCACGACCTACATCACTCTCCAACAGGGAATTCTCTTCAAAGATCTTATCTTTAGAATTTTGGTTGCACAGAAACTTATTGAAACATAAGTTGATAGTTTAGATAGCTTTTGATGCATTATGTCGATCATTTTTAAATGGATATACTTGTTATACTTCTAATTTCACTCCTCTTATAATTAATTTGTTCTCCATCAAGGCATCAACTACCTCAAATTTGCAATATCAATTTCAAGCAGATTATGAGCATTCGTTCATATGCAACACTTTCAACCGTTCATACATGAATGCGTTATAAGTGGATTAATATGTATTAAATTAAAAATATCACATTTGCTTTTCAATGAACTTTAAATGATACGAGTAGGTAAGTTGATTCACAGTTTAATTTCATGTTGGTGGTTAGTTCACACCTCTTTTATTGCTTTTACCCTTCAACGTCATACAAAAGATTAGGTAAATGGATTAATATGCATGAAAATATTAGTCTGTTTCATTATACAAATTAATTAAGTTTCAATTTCAAATATTTCAAAATTACATTAAATGTCATTATTTTTTTAATAATTTTTTTTTTTGTCTTATATATTTTTCTTAATTGACTAATACATCCTGAACAAATTTTTTTATTTATCTCTTATAATACTAATAAGTAACTCTTACATTAAATCTTGTGTTAAAAGGAAAAGTAGCAATAGGGTGGGGGAGTAATAACTATTAAGTGCTTATGTATTTATTTGCTGCAAAAAGTTTTCGAGTGTGTGGTATAAAAAAATATTACATGTAAAATAAGTCTAAAGAGCAATACATAATGAAAGAAATTGAAATGGAGAGTCCATATCATTTTCCTGTCACTCACCCACTATATATAGCTTTATATCCCCCATTAACACCACATTCATAACAAAACAAAAAAAAAAAAAAAACTGATCAGTTACAATATATCTTTTCATTTTCCCTAATTAATTTTAGTCAAATGCTGAAATTGTATTTTACTTTACAACTTCATGTTTTCTCCTAAATGTAGCCCGAGTTGAAATTATTTCTTATCGGTTTTAGGGGAGTTGGTAGTGCTAGTTTTAAGGAATTTTACTTGAAAATTGAAGTAAATTTGGTGAAAATTTAGTTATAGCTGGAATCCAGTTAAATTAATATCAATGTCAAAATTGCTCTTCCTAAACCTAAAGAGTTTGTGTTTGCCAAATTATTTACAAAGGAGATTGTAAGGTTGCATGGCAGTTTCCGTGGTGTCTGATAGAGACCCTAAGCTCTTTTCGAGAGAGCTATTCAAACAAGTCATACCACACTTAAGATGATGAGCTCCTCATACCGTACTATGAAGAAGGAATTAAGTCAATTTTGGCATCAAGTTCGGTTCCACATATTTGAGATTTGTATATATTCTGTATATTTTTTCCATATTATTGTAAATATTTTTCCTTATAAATCTTGTTTATATAATTATTGCCACTCACCAATTTAACCATGATCAAATTTAATTGTCACAATTTAATATCATTGAGTTTGAATGTTTATCCCCAAAATTACTAATAGCAAATTCTTATGAATTTGGATGATGTGTCATTTTTCATAGATAGTGAAAGTATATGGTAATTATTAGGTGTCAAATATTTATGAGATTTTTCTTATTAAAAATGATGACATGTCACACTATGAATAATTTAAGGAGTTATATATAGTATTATAAATTTTCACAATCTATAATTTTATATAAGTAAATTAATTGAAACAATTTATCTATCATAAGAAAATTAAGTTTGATCATGTGATTTTTTTTAAATAAAAAAAGTTAACCCATTATATTAATGATTAAAATCAATCACATTGTTAATATTTTAATTGCCTAGAATTTATAATCTTGATCTAATTTATTTTTCAAAATTTTATTCTTATTTATTTAAAATTTACATATTTTTCAAAACATTTTTACATATTTATTTTACTTTATGTTTACTAAGAATTATATTTTTCATAAATATCATCATTATATATACCATATAAATTTAATCATTTGTAATACATCTCATATATTACTAATAGCGAGTCTTAAAAAGCTGATGTGTCAAATTATTATGAATTTGGATGATGTGTCATTTTTATTAGATAGTGAGAATATATGGTAATTGTTAGGTGTCAAGAAATTATGAGATTTTTTTTATTAAAAATGATGACGTGTCACACTATAAATAATTTAAGGAGTTATATATAGTATTATAAATTCTCACAATTTATAATTTTATATAAGTAAATTAATCGAAACAATTTATCAATCATAAGGAAATTAAGTTTGATCATGTGATTTTTTTTAAATGAAAAAAGTTAACCAATCATATGATTAAAATCAATTACATTGTTAATATTTTAATTACCTAGAATTTATAATCTTGATCTAAATTATTTTTCAAAATTTTATTCTTATTTATTTAAAATTTACATATTTTTCAAACATTTTTACATATTTATTTTACTTTATGTTTACTACGAATTATATTTTTCACAAATATCATCATTATATATACAATATAAATTTAATATTTGTAATACATCTATTATTATTATAATTAAATATATTGTATTATTACTTTAAATTTTATCATTTTAAAAAAAAATGGCGTAATACGGCGGGCACTACGCTAGTTTATTTATATTAACGAGTCCACAAAAAATACTGGACTTTAATAACAAAAAATTCCCGTAATACGGTGGGCACTACGCTAGTTTACTTTATGCTCACTTATTTTTTAGGTCCACAAAAAATACGTTTATTCTATTTAAATAGTTCACTTTTAAATATTTTTTTTACTTTAATAACAAGATTGAGTATCTATCAAATATATTCTTTACTCGTTATCCCAAACATATTCTTCAAATTGAAAAATACATTTGGTAGTTTTATACTTTTAGTGATATTACCAAAATTTTAATCCGATATTAGGCTTTTGGGTGTGTTTTAAGGGATGAGTGACTTTCACGCAAATTTTATCCATTAAAACAAACATAAATTTACTATGAGACTAAAAGTGTATGAAAAAAAGACCGAAAGTGATTTAATCTCATTCTTACAGGACCAAAAGTGAAATCTTTAACGGTTGCAATTTTCATCCATTAAAACTAACGGAAATATACTATAGGACCAAAAGTGTATAAAAAATGACCGAAAGTAATTTAATCCTATTCTTATAGAATCAAAAGTGTAATTTCCCCTAAATAATTAATTAATAAGAGAACAAGAGTATGATTTAAATACAATTTTAGAACTTTGAATAAGATTATTTCACCGTATTTGTTAATCTGACTATGGGTATAAAAAAATAATGAGTAATGGGTGATTGGTTATGGGTTGTCAAGTTTCTTGCACAAAAAAAAGAGGCGCGGCTAAAGGCACCAAGGATCCTATGAGGACACTCACCAAACTTTTTTTTTCATCCAAGAGAGCTTACAAAATGTCTCATATACTCCTCGTGTAAATTTTAAAAAAAATTGAAAGATGAGTACACCCACCATTATATTAATCGACAAACTCTTTCACACCACCCAAAAATATTCCCCATAACATCCAAATTCCAAAAAAAAACAACAGAGACAGAGGTAAAATGTTCGAAAATAAAAATAAAAAAATTTTTAATGTGTTCGAAAATTTTAAGTGAACAAAGGTAAGATATTCGAATTTTTTTACAAAACAAACTCAATATGTTCGAAAATAATTCCTAAACAACTTAAATTTGTCCGAAAAAGAAAATCGAACATCTTGTTCGAAATTTTTTCCAAAACAAACATAATATGTTCGAAAATAATTCACGAACTTCCAAAACAAACCCTAATTTTCTTTAATTTTTCAAAACCCCTAATCTTACCTGAAACGGGTGGCGACGACAGCGTTTCTTCCTCAAATAGTATAGGCGACGGAGACGACGTTTCTGGGGGAGGAGGGTTACGGCGTTCGCGACGGACGAGGAAGGAGGGATCGAGCGGCCGCGTCTCTAAGAGGAGGGCGGCGGCGGCCGCGACAGACGAGGTTTGCGAGAGAGGGAGGAGGGATGCGAGGCCGCGATGTGGTGGATGGGAGGGATGCGAGGATGTCGATGGCGGCGCTGCAGCAAGGGTGGAGGGGCGGAGGGGGTGCTGATGTGGTGGATGGGGGAAGAAGGGGGAGGGAGAGGGGCGGAGGAAAAGAGGGAGGAGGTGGGTGTACTGATTTTTTGGAATGAAGGTATAGAATTAGAGTTTTATGTAAATTAATGGTATATTGGGGATTTCCACATGGGTGTCCTCATCCGTTTTGTGTGTGTCCTCATCGCGTGGGTTTCCTCATAGGATCCTTGGGTGCCTTTAGCCGCGCCCAAAAAAAAGTAGTAAAATTATATTGTTTAATGGCCAATGGGATGAATGGCCCAAAACATAAATAAATAGTTAGAATATTAAAAAAAATGGTTACAGCCCAAGCTTGGCGGGCTGGCCTATTTAGCCTACGAGCTAACCGATCCAGGTAAAAAAAAAAATTGAATTTAAACGGGTTTATAATTTATGAACCCTAATCCTACATTTTTTAGGGTTAATTGAGTCGGTCCGTTTAGCCCGACCCGAATAAATATCTCTAAGAATATGGACACATCTTATAAGAATTAAATGATCACAACCAATTTTGACAATTATTTTTTCCTGCGTCGGATTACGTGATTCATTTTGTTAGTATAAATGAATGATTTTGCTATTGTTTTGATAGGGCATCTCGGTCACTATCATGTTCTCAGTATTAGATCGAGTCTCCAATTATTGTCGATGGCCTTCTCGATAGGTAGCTCTTGTTTTACATTATTTTAAGTTATACGTACAAAATGTTTTGGCTTAAAATAAAAATCACGCATAATGTTTAGATCCAATCTTATATATGCAGCCGTTCCGAGAGAGAGAGAGAGACCTAAAATTAATTTACAAGTAAAATATATATAGTAAGTTCTAACAAAATAATGCATCATATCCTATGTGACATTAAAACTTACTTATATGTTGGTTATAGCATAACACAATAAGCCTATGCATGGTTAATCTATTTTTTTAGTATTAATCATTAAAATATCTAGAAAAAATTCCAACAGTTCAGTACTGAAATACTAATAATTATTGATTTATTGATCTAGAATTTTGTTTCAAGAGCAAATTTTCATAAGTTAAATATATAAGGAAAAATGATAAAATCATAAATTGAGGCATATATATTAAAAAAGGGCGCGGCTAAAGGCACCCAGATTTCCTATGAGTACACCCACCAACCATTTTTTTAAACTTTCAGAACCTGTGAAATGTCCAATATACTCCTAGGTTAAAATTTATGAAAAAAATAAGGATGAGTACACCCACTCATTCTATTTCACCACCTCCACCTCTCCACCTCTCCTCTACCACCACCACCTTTCAACAAAAAAAACTCCAAAATTGCAACAAAAATTAATCCAAAACACCAACTGTTCGAAAAAATTTCCAAAACAAACATGTTCGAAATTTTTTCCAAAACAAACTCAACATGTTCGAAAAAAAATTCAAAAAAAACTCAATATGTTCGAAAAAAAAGATTGAACATTTTGTTCGAAAATTTTTTCAAAACAAAATCAAATTGTTCGAAATTGTTTCCAAAACAAACACAATATGTTCGAAAAAAATTTCAAAACAACTTAAATTTGTCCGAAAAAAAAAATCAAACATCTTGTTCGAAATTTTTCCCAAAACAAACTCAAGTTGTTCGAATTTTTTTCCAAAACAAACGCGCTATGTTCGAAAATAATTCCCAAACTTAAAAAAAAATCCTAATTTTTTTTTTCCAGAAAACCCTAATTTTTTCTAAACCTAAACTTACCTGTTGTTAGCGGCGGCGAGGCGGCGAGAGGAGGAGGGGGTTGGCGGCGGCCGCGATTGTGGGGAGGAGGGAGGGCGGCGGCCGCGAACGAGGGGAGGAGGGGGGCGGCCGCGAACGAGGGGAGGAGGGAGGGCGGCCGCGACGAAGGAGAGGAGGGGGTGGGCGGCGGCCGCGTCTGTGGGGAGAAGGGAGGGCGGCCGCGACGAAGGGGAGAAGGGAGGGCGGCGGCCGCGACTGTGGGGAGGAGGGGGGCGGCCGCGAACGAGGTTGCAGGGGAGGGCGGCCGCGAACGAGGGCGGCGCGACGGGGAGGGCGGCGTTGGCGGAGTGGAAGAGGGAGGGCGGCGCGACTGTGGGTGTCTCAATTTTTGAGAAAGAGAGAGGATGAGAAAGGGAGAGGAAGAGAAAGGTTTTATTTGAAGAGGACATTTTTGGTTTTTCCAGGTGGGTGTCCTCATCCGATTGGCGTGTGTCCTCATCTCCTGGGTGTACTCATAGGATCGCCGGGTGCCTTTAGCCGCGCCCATTAAAAAAAAATGTCATTGGTATACTCGAATGTCTTTCTAATTAGTAGTATTATAGTGCTCAAAGTAACGTAATTAAAACACGGTGAGTTAATTTAATATATATATCAAATGACAGTGTCTCTTTGTCAAAGGTTAATTAATTGTGAAAAAAAATCATTAACTTTTTTTTTGAAAGCAAAAATCATGAACTTTGAGTGATACATTAAACACTACAAAAAAAGGCTTGATTACCGACGGAAATGCCGATGGATATTCAGTCGGTATTGGCTTTTGGCGACGGATTTCGTTCGTCGCCAATGGATCGGTCGGCATGGTTTACCGACGGAAAATATGATTCTGTCGGTATGTGGCGACGGATTCCCGACGGTTTCTGTTCGTCGCCAGTACCGACGGATTCAATTCCGTCGGCATTCAAACCAACCCGTTTTCAAACCGGGTCACGATTCCGTCAGTATATCCGTCGGTATCGTTCCGTCGGTATATCCATCATTATAGCCGTCGGTATATTTTGGACATAAATTTTATTCTTTTAAAAAACATAAAATATTCCGTCGGCCCGTCCGTCGGCATTACCGACGCTAAACCGATGGAATTTTCCGTCGGTTAGTACCAAATTTTTTTTAAAAAAAATTATTTGTGATCGGGCTCCGACCCGGGTCCTACTATAACCGACCCGACCGACCCGATCAAAATTGCAGTAATTCATTACTAATAACAAACTTCATTCCAAAGAGAAGCCTAATGAGATTTTTTAAATTAAGCACGATAGAAAGAAATGAAGAACATCAAGTTAAATCAACATTAGATCCAGAAAGAATCCTAAAACATGAACAAGACGAAACAAAGATAACCAGATCCGTACACGAGAGAGCCAATTCATTCCAAAAAAATAACTACAAATAAATAATTCAATACACAAATCTACATTAGATCCAACAGAATAAACAAAAAATAAAGTCATACCTAGTAATCAAAATCCACCATTAACCGATCTATACTTCTGAAATTGAATCCAATCGAGATCGAAATTTTGGATCGGCAAATTGAAAAGACAGATTACGAGTTTGTGCGTGAATCTAACATATTTATCAGAACTGGAGAAATTGGTAAATTGAAATCAAAATCTCCAATTACTGGTGTTCTAAACGTTGGATTCATGCACAAGCTCGAAATATGCCCCTTCTCTCGATTATCAGACTTTGCAGAAAAAGGCAACAGATCGGCAAGCACAACTTTCGAAAAAAAAAAAACGAAACCTAGTGACAAATCAGATTCGAACTTCATTTGACAAATTACACAAATCCATCAATTTCGTGCACTTATACTCATTTAAAAAATATCAACTAAACTAAAATTTTCAAACCCTAACAGTCTAAAACTTTAAAAATAACTATACCTACAAAAAAATCTTATGACCAACCCTAACAATCTTTGAATTTTTGCAAAAGATTTTTAAAATACATAAAATACCTGTTTTATTCGTGTTAAGAGCAACAACAAAAAGCAAAACAACCATTCTCGTGTTGAGGCGACGGCGAGCGACGACGAGGCAACAGCGAGGCGAGTTAGAGGGAGAGGCGAGGTTTTGGATCTTCCAAATCATTCCCGCAATAGATCGGCGAGGGAGAGGCGATAGCGAGCGACGGACGGCGAGGGAGAGGCGATAGCGAGCGACGGACGGCGAGGGAGAGGCGACAATTTTATTACTTAAGTGGAGGTTAGTTGTGCGCCCGTATGTGGATTGCTGTGTATTCTCGTTAAACAGATGAGCAATGCTCAACCGGTCCAAGTGAGTGGGTACACGCCCCGTCTCCCATTCCTAATAATTAAATTTATGTATTATATATACTAAATAATTAAATTTATTGAAATTAATTAAAAAATTAATAAACACTTACAATGGCAAGCGACCACTCAAAGATGGACCGGGCTCCACACCGATGCCTGGACATCCCACCCCCAACGTCGGATCTCCGGTTGGCCTTAGCCATCTCACACTTCCTGATGTACTCAGGATCCAGCCACTCCCTCGTCAATGAATCCCACAACAAAACATCATTAGCATCCTTACCCAAGCTCTGCGTTGTCCCATCGCTCCGCCATGCCATTCTCCATTCGTACATTAAATCCTTATACCGCTCTTGCGCCGATTTACTGAAATACTTGAACATAGCCTCGTCCGAGTAGATATATCCCGATCCCAAGTGACATATTTCTGCACATATAATAAATTATTTATTATTGAACAAATTAACAAACATTAATTAAATAATTAAGTAATTAATTACTACCTGAAATTTCTCGAAGTACGCCCACTTTTTTTGTCTTGGGACCTTCTTCCAGGTAATTACACTCGCAGAGATCGGTAAAGAGGAAAAAGCAATCGTGCATGCCCTGGAGACCTCGTTACCAGGTAACAATCTGTGACATTAATTAACAAACAAAACACATTATAAATTAAAACGAATGCGAAATTAATTATTAATTATTAAACAATAAAAGTATTTAATTACTTACACTCCTCTTTCAACCCAAACGGGCTGCCGGCCATCCCGAGCAGGAACAACAGGATGCTCCCGGGCAGACGACGAGAAAATTTCATTTTACGTCCGATAACTTAGGCCTAATCCAGAATATATCCTTTAAGTTTTTACTTTTTCGATTTCCGTCCTTTTTGGTCCAATTTACGTCCTTTCTGCCGAAAAATTTTAAAACTCGCCGGAATGTGAGGAATAAATTGGGATTCCGGCCAAATAGTCCAATTTACGTCCTTTAAGTTTGAAAATTAAAATTTAATAATTAAAATTTTCTAAAAATCCCATTAAAGATTTAAAAAATCTAAAATATCATTAAAATTCCAAAAATCTCCTTAAAATTAAAAAATATAAAATGTGTAAATAAAATTTAAAATATATCAATAAAATTTCGAAAAATATCATTAAAAATAATAAAATGTGTTAAAAAAAATTTTGAAATTTTGAAAATACAAAAAATAAAAAATTCTACAATTGAAAGAATGAAAAATGTGTAATTTAAAAATTAAGAAATTCAAAATCTCATTAAAATTTTTAAAAACTCAAAAAATCTCATTAATTAATTAAAATGTGTAGATTAAAAATTACCAATTCTAAAAATATAATAGGAATAATAAAAATTATTAACATTTCATTAAAAATCAGACTTGATTCATACTCGTCTGCCATTAAAGTTTTGCTCGAACTCCTAAAAATTTTGGGTCCCACGAGATTTTCCAACTCACCGTCGAGGTTGAGTTGAAGTTCCACACCTTGATCGATTTTGGAACCGTCCCAAATTCATTTTCACGATATTTTTAAAATTGTGGAAGTTTTATTTTAAACATTTTTAAAATTTTAATTTATAGATTTTTTTTATGAGCTTTTAGAAAGAAATTTTTTTTACACATTTTCAGATTTTTTGAATCGTAGAAATTATAGATTTTATTTTTATGAGTTTTTAGAAGAAAAAAAATATTAAATTTACCCATTTTCAGATTTTTTGAATTATAGAATTTATAATTTTTTTTAGATTTTTTATATTTATTTTACACAATTTATAAGTTTTTAATGAGATTTTTTAATTTTTAATGATATTTTCAGAATTTTTTAATTATTAATTTAGAATTTTCAAACATAAAGGATGTAAATTGGACTATTTGACCGGATTTTCAATTTTCTGGTGGAAAGGACGTAAATTGAACCGAAAAAGATGTAAATTGGACACCCTAGGACGTAAATTGAAAATGTAAAAACTTAAAGGATATATTCTGGATTAGGCCTAAGTTACATGACGTAAAATGAAATTTTCTCGCAGACGACTGAGACAACGGCGGAGGCGACGGGTGTGGAATGGGTGGCGGAGGCGACGACAATGGTGCCCGACGCAGTATAGGCGGCGCCTCGGGTCTAAGTGTGGCTCGGCTCTTCCTCGATCGGCTACGTGACCCAGAGGCCCCGTGAGATCCCGAGCCACCAGCACCATCTTCTTTTTTTTTTTTTTTTTTTTTGAATTACATTAAATACCCATCCCTTTTTACCCTTCCCATGACTCGAACCCAGGATCTAAAGCCTGGGTAGTGGTGCTCTAACCACTTGAGCTATCCAACTTCGTCACCAGCACCATCTTCACTCATCTATTTAATTTAAACATTCAAATTAATAAATATATATATAATACTAATTAATTAATAATAAATTTCTTAATTTAATAAAAAAACAATAATCTAATAAATTAAAATTTAATCCCTAAATAATAACCTATTTTAATCAATAATAACCTATTTTAATAAATAATTTTCTATTCAATCACCAATACCTAATTTAATCAATAATAACCTATTTTAATAAATAATTTCCTATTTTATTCAACAATAACTTATTTAATCAATAATTTCTTATTTTAATTAACAATTTTCTATTTTAATTAACAATCTATAACCTAATAAATTTAGTAATAATTTTCTAACTTTAAAATAACAATTTCCTAATATACACTACTACATATTTAAGCTTGGAGAGTTGCACTTAGGGCTTTTTTAATTAAATATTAACGTTTTCAAAATAATTTAATAAAATATTAGTGTTCGGGGACTGGTTAATAAAATAAATTAGAGCGCCGTCGCCTTTGAATCATTTGACACTTCTTGCAGAAAAATACAGAGATCAGAGAAAGGCGGCGTTAGAAACGGCGCCCTCTGAATAATCTGACACAACAGAGAAATACAGAAATCAAAGAAGGGCACCGTTAGAGATGGCGCCGCTAATATTTAATTAAATTATTTTTAAAAAGTTAATATTTATTTAAAAAAGTCCATGATTTTTAAAAAGTTAATATTTATTTAGAAAAGTTATGTGTTTGACATAGTCAAAATAAAATAAAATTTGATCCAAATTAAAATAATATAGACCTAAAAATTATTAAAATCCAATTTTTATTCAAATTATTAAAAAATATTAAATTGTTAATTCTTATATACATATCTAGGGCACAATTGATACAACTCTATTATCAAAATCCGTACATATCTATTAAAATAATATAATTGTATTATTATTTAAAAAATATTATTAATTTTTTTGAAGTCTCGGTTATCCGGACTAATCCCGGGGACCAATCCCACCGTCCACTTGCGGGCCCTATAGAAATTGTTTGCAATCCCGGGGATCAATTCCACCGCCCACTTGCGGGCCCCATAGAAATTGTTTGCACCCTTAGAGGTTTCGAACCTGTCCTAATTCCTAAGCCTACACCACTAAGCCAACTTCTAAGACTAAAAAATATTATTAATATAAAATTAAAAGGCACCATTGATACAACTATATTACTAAAATCCATACATATCAATAATAATTTGAATTAGAGCTAGTATTGGGTGAGACCGTCTCACAGAATGAGTTCTAATTTAATAAAGTGATAGTATTTAAGTAAAAAGTGACAGACACTTTTGTTAAAAACATTATCACTTTTTACTTAAACATTATCCCTATTTTAACCAATTAAAAATTTGAAAAAAAATATTGATTATCCTATCCAAAATTTTGAAATATGGATTAAAAATGATCTTTTCTGTGAGACGATCTCTCACACAAGTTTTTGCCTTTGAATTAAATTTGGATTTTAATAATTTTTTGATCTAGATTATTTTAATTTGGATCAAATTTTATCCCCAGTATATCAAACACATATATTTTTTTAATTAAAAATTAACTTTTTAAAAATAATTTAATTCAATTTTATTTTTTTGACAACATCTAATTCAATATTAGAGCATGGGATAAGTTTAATAAATAAATGGGAGCAACAATTTCTCTGATATCTGTTCCCCTGCAACGATTTCTGTATTGTGTCAGATTGTTCAGAGTGCGCCATTTTTAACGGCGCCTTTCTCTGATCTTTGTATGTTTCCTTCATAAGTGCCAGAATGATTCAAAGGGCGCCGTTTAAGCCGTTTTAAACGGCACTCCAATTTATTTTATTAAATAGACCCCGAACACCAATATTTTATTAAATTATTTTGAAAAAGTTAATATTTTATTAAAAAAGCCTGCACTTAGAAAGCTTTTTTTTCAAACAGCTCTCCAAGTAACGCTTGAAGAGCCCTTTTTTCAAATAGCTCTCCAAGTAAATGCTTGGAGAGCGGTTTTATTAAAAATATATAGAGAGAGAGACCGGTTCGAAACCGCTTTCCAAGTGAAAAGTGAAACACTTGGAGAGCGGTTAAGAACCGCTGTGCAAAGAACTCTCCAAAATGAAAACCAATGTTAAGATTTATCGCGTACGTTCTCCCCCAAATTGAAAACCAATGTGGTATTAAAGTTAAGATTTATCGCGTACGTTCTCCCCCAAATTGAAAATTTAAGATTTATCCAAACTCGCCGTCTCCCTCAAATCCAGTCGTCGTCGCCTCCCTATACCGCCAGCGCGCCGTCGCCTCCCTCTCCCGCCCTCGCTGCCTCCCTCTCCCGCCCTCGCTACCTCCCTCTCCCGCCTTCGCGCCGTCGCCGGCCTCCCTCTCCCGCCTCGTCGTGGTCGTCAGGGCCTCACCGCATCCAAGCCGTCGTCGTCTCCTTCCGCCACACAAGGTAAAGTCGTCGCCTCCTTTTCCGATTTAAAGTTAGAAAATAACATATAGAAAAATTATTGGTTACTGGTAGAGGGCTTTTTTTTTGGTTCCCGGAATTGAATTTCCGGCGAGGTTTGTAAGTCGTCGGCGATTTATATGTGTCTGTGTGTTCGCAGCTTAGTCGAATGTAGGTTTGTATTACATTAATCCTAATTTTGTTTATGTGTTCGCAGCTTAATCGAATGTAGGTTTTGTACATGTGTAGGTGTAAGTATATATAATTATGCATTTCACATTGTTTGCAGAAAACGGAACAGAGTATGGAGGAAATGTGATATTTATGTTGGGGATTTGTACAAATTAAAAGGGTCCTCTAAAGTCTTCGTTTATTCTATGTTCAAGAATCCAAATCAAGCATCCGAGATACATGACGAATTCTTATTTAATTTTTTGTTAAACAAGGAAGATTGATGGCCTCTGGAAACAAGTTTCAAATTAATTTTTTGTTTTTCCAGGCTCATCTCTAATTTATTGTTATTGGTATCCCTAAAAAAAATCTTATTATTGAAAACTATTTTTATCCTTTGCTGATCCTCTCTTTCTCTTTTATTTGGTAAATTTGATGGATCCCACGAGTACCATCAGGAAACTATCGATAACCTCCGCAAGACCATGGACAACACCAGCATCCTCTGCGTCGTCATGCTCGATACCAATGTACTACTATTCTTTTCATCCTGCTGCTACTACTCCTCTTGATCTTATTGTTTTTATTCATTGGATTTTTCTTCTTTGGCTTTTACTTGCATTTATTTAGCGCCCTATATTTCGGGAATCGAAGCAGTTGAACGTTGACCTTTGAATTGTAAAACTTGAATTCTTCTTGGTTTTTGCGTGAACTTGAATTTCAATTTGAACTAAAACACTTGACAGATGGAGATCTGGGATCATTATAATTGAAATTCAGGGGTGGGATAAGAAGATCGGTTAAGAAGTGACCTGCAACATAAACATAAGTTTGGTTGTTTGACCCAGACCTTAGAACTCTGCAGATGCCACTTAGAACTAATACCCGATTATGCATACTGAGCTTGGTGGATGGAAGCCGGTTCTGATTGTACTAGTACTACTAGCTGTTACATTTACATATATATAGTTGTGATGATGGGAAATACAGGGTAGTGTAAAAATGAATAAAAAGAATATGCAAGAACAATGTGGAGTGGATAAATGTAAATATTACTCCCTTCCCTTAGTCCCTAGTGTGTAGTGAAGTTGTATGAGATTGCTATGTTTGTCACTGTAGAAACAATATAAAGAAATGCAGGTTTGAACTTGGAACTAGTATTTCTCTTGCATCTTATGAACTTTCTTGAGTGTTTTATTTTACTTTGATTGAGATGGATAGAATAATGTTGTTCGTTGGTCTGGGATTGGACTTTGGAGGGATATGAACTTAGTTGAATAATTAAACCTGGAAATTTTTATTTATTGAATTTACGGGGTGATGAATGTTAGAATGTATAAACCTGATTTTATTATTGTCCTTTGTGAATTTACTTGTGTAATTTTAAGTGAAACAGACCAACTGGAGGTTATATTTTTAGATCATATCCTAGTTCTTTTTATAAAAATGAGCACGAAATTGATATTTTAATTTTATGTAGGCGATGTATTCACAGTTAGCATCAATACAAGATTGGTTTTACTACTTTGGAGTCTAAACAATTTGTATTGTAAAATGAAAGTTATTTGGATTTTGTGATTTTATGGCTCTTTTTATATTTAATTTTTGTCTTTTGAATCTAAGTATGTATTAGTATGTATTACACATTTTTTTATTATTATTAATGTTAAGTAGGTTAACGAGTAGAGCTGAGCTCAACTTTATTGAACTTTTCTTCGAGCTTAAATAATAAGCTCAATCGAGTTTCATCTCTGGAATGAAATTCATCTGTGTTTTGTGAACGTCCGAAAGTGTGATTACTTAGTGGAATTGGTGCTGGAATGCTTTTAGAAGTTTGGATCAACAAAAAAGTTGAAGGTATTCATTTGTCTCAATATTCTTTATTGGATTAATTGGGTGCCATTACGGATGTCGTCGCACTAAATTACTATCTCAAACTTTAGTTATTCAATGGGAAGTTTGTAAGTTGATGATTCATGGAATTCCTATTTGTGATGCTTCTGTTCTATATTTTTCTTACAGAGGATGGAGGTATCATTTGGGATTTTGACAAAAACTCTCGTGGCAAATGAAAAGATCCGTAATGGTGTTGTAATAACTTAACGTGATGGACAATGTCGTCTCACTAAATTACTACCGCCCTCTCGCCGTCGCTGGACCAGAAACATCTCGTTACGGTTGGACTTGAAGGGTTTTATAGCTCAACATCGACCGAAATTTATGGAGCAAATCCGGGGCGCTGGGCTGCATCACTTGGATCAGACTTCATAAACAATTCAGCTGTTAAAGATATTGATTTTGCTTCAGTTCATGCTTACCCTCACAACTGGTTGTTATCTTCTCTAGAATCCAATTGATTATGATCCATATCTTGAGTAAACTTACTGATCTTGTGTGTAATTGATTATATATATAGGATCCCAGAGGCAGATTTAGAAGCAAAAGTTAAGTATCGTTCAAGCTGGGTGGATGCTCAAATAAGTGATAGTGAAAACGTGTTGAAGATGCCCGTTCTTTTTACAGAACTCGGTGCTCCTTTGAGTGTTGAGACAGGAGGATTATATGATCGAGACATTTTACTCAAGGTTGTGTATGACAAAATCTACAAGTCTGCAAAGAAAAGAGAAGCAGGTGCTGGAGTTCTAATTTGGTAGTTGTTGGTTGAGGGAGTCGAAGAATATAGGGACCAATTTTCCTTAGTAGCTCGCAGATATCCTTCAACATATAAACTCATTTAGGTAGCATGTAATATATTAATTTATACATTTGTGATGATATTTCATGTTTTTTGTGTATATTGGACGTATGTTAGTGTACGTTTATTTATTTGATTTTTTGGTATTTGACGTGTATATATATATATATTGGTATATAAATAAATTTTTGTTTTGTATAAAATGGATTTTTAAAATATAAAATAATTATTAAAAAAAATAAAAATTAAAAAAAAATTCACTAACGCTGTCCAAGTCAAAAAAAAAAAAAAATACACATAGACAGCGGTTATGAACCGCTGTCCAAGTGACTGTCTAAGACCTCGCTTGCACAACCATTAAAAAGAGCTCTCCAAGTGCAATTTAGCTTGCACAGCTCCCACTTGGAGAGTTCTTTTAAAAGCTCTCCAAGACCCTTTTTTAAAGCTCTCCAAAGCCAAATATGTAGTAGTGATAATTAACAAAGCCCCTAATTTAATCAATAATTTCATAATTAGTAAATCAACAATATTAATCTAGCTAATTATAACGTACAATATCATAATTTAATTATGTAATTAACTCCACTCCAACGTATATGCAAATTAATTAAACAATAATATCCACTATATATATAACATCAATTATGCAAAACATGCAATATCGATCTTAACAAATCACATCAATTTATTATAAATAACTATATACATCAACTATATATAGGCAATTATCCACGTACAATATCAACTAATTAATTAGATATATCAACTACATACATACAAACTAATTAACTATATACATCAACTACAAACAATTTCATATTAATCTATATAACAAATTAAATTAACACATGCAATTTAATTCATAATTATAGGCATTACAATATAACTTAAAAATTAATTATTAACAAATTAAGAAAGCGTATCGTATAGATTTTTTAATCGAAAGATCACCTCGCCAGAGCCTCTTCGCGATGTCGACGAAGACGAACGAAAGAGGAAATTTTTTTCTTTCTTTCGAAAGAGTAATTTGTATGCAGATTATATACAAAAAAAAAAATTGTCTTTACCGACGGAAATTTCCGTCGGTAATGACCACATTAAATTTTGCGAGTCGGTCAAGAGGCAGTTAGTTAAGGCGGGTCGGTTACCGACGGAAAATTCTGTCGGTAAAGGCGAATTTAAATTATTCTGCGCTCGTTTAAAATTATCACGTGAGGGGCCAATAATATGGCGCGGTTACCGACGGAAAATATCCGTCGGTAACCCTAATTTACAATACCGACTGAAATAATCCGTCGACCAGTGACCCAAAAACGACACCGTGTAGAGAGTTATGTGTGTCCGTCGGCATTTCCGTCGGCATTCCGTCGGGAAAGCCGACGGAATTTGATTTCCGTCGATAGCGTCTTTTGACTTTCTATTCCGTCGGCTATGCCGACGGAAAGGTAATCCGTCGGTATAATTCCATCAATAAAACTGCGCGTTTTTGTAGTGAAAATGAGTAGGTGAGTGGACTGATATACAGTTTAATTTTAATATTGGTGGTTAGTTCACATCTATTAGGTTGGTGGATTAATATGCATGAAAATATTAGCTTGTTTAATTATACAAATTAAGTTTTCAATTTCATTAATAACGGTATTTTAATTAATTAATAATTATGTTACTTCTATTAACATGTGAATTAATGCATGAAAACAAAAATCAGCCTCCTTGTTCAATTTATTTATATAATAACAATTAAGTGATTATATGTTTGTTTACTTAAAAAAAAAAAGTTTTCAATTGTATGATAAATATATATTAATGAAAGAAACTGAAATGGGGAGAGCTCATATCATTTTCCAATCACTCACCAACTATATATAGCTCCCTAGTATCCTTATTAACATCAAACCCATAACTCGAAAAAAAAAATATATATATATCGCACATATATATATATATATATCTTTTCATTTTTCCTAATTCCAGTCAAATGCTGAAATTGTATTTTACTTTACAACTTCATGGTTTTTCCTAAATGTATTTCTTTTTTATCGTAGAGGAGTTCGTAGAGATCGTTTCATGGGAAATTTACTTAAAATTTTAAGTAATTTTTTTTACAAAAATTCTAGTTATATTCAGAATCCAGTTATGCCTTATTAATTAAGGAATATCTATTTCGATCACCTCTCTTTAACCACACCACTGTCACCATGCTGCACCATAAGAATTCCTATTGCATGAATAAATGAATTCCAAGAGTCGAAATAGGATTTTAGCTTCATGCAATGAATTGTATGTTGCATGAATTGTATGTTGCATGAAGGATACAAATCGATGGTAAATTGGGAAACCAACTGGACAGTAGAAAACCAACTGTACAGTAGAAAGTAATGTCCAATCCCAAACTACGCTATAGGACAGTTGGAGTAGCAATTATCATCTCCAAGTCAAAGCACCTTGAAGGACAGGGCTGAAATTGAGGATATAGACTAAATATATAATTCACTTATATTTGAGTAACAATACTTTATAGTGAATCAATACTTGAATGTCACTCAGTGTGACAGTTACCTCGTTTGCTCTTCTGAAGCTGAGAATGTTGAAGAGTATTTGCGTTTTTTTTAATGCCAGTAATAATAATGAAAATGAATATACAATATTTGTGGTGGCTAATGAGAATTAGTACAAGGAAAATAAATTGAAAATAAGTTAATTATTATCTCATTTTGTATTGATTCCAAGTAACAAACTCCCACACTTCATTTAGTCCATTAACCGTTTTTTACTGATCGAAAACAGCTGCTATCTTCTTCTGGACGAGCTCGACCTTGAGGCGGGAAGATAATCTTGGAAGTGTCTCCTGAAACAGATAACAGCACAATTCAATCTTCCCCTGTAGTTAAGGGTATTTTTGTTTTGGAATTTCAAAATCCAAATCCGGTTTTACTTCGGGATGTTAGATCTGGTTTTCAGAAACATAATATATTCACCTCTGTAAATACCTATAAAACCTATCAACACAATATTTTTCTACACTACACTCTCTCCAACTCGTGGCAAATATGGTTTTTTTTTTCCAATCATAATAATGCAACATCACACACTCTAACACTTTGATTTGCCATAAAATTAAATCTTTTTACCCTATTAAGATCTCAAAACAAACACACCTCATTGCTATTTATAAATATTTTGAGATCCACTAGATTGTGAAATCCTCTAAATCCCAATTAAACATGTCCTAAATGATTTAGCATATACGAAGACTAATTTACACAGTTCCTTAACGCCTTCATCCTGTATTTTTTCATTTAATGCCATAAAAATTCTCAACTAAGGCACTTCCTATACTTGTACAGTTGTACTATTTAGAGTTGTTTGCAAGAACATGTTCTCAGTTTTCTACGAGTATTGGTTAAAAGGATCTTGCATCTTTTCATTCTTTTGTATATGGAGTTTTTATCGAGTAAATTGCACTTTACCGTCCAAAATTACAGATGATCGAACTAACGATATATATAATGCTAGAATTTTCAATGTAGATGCTATATAGTTGCTACTAGTGTGACAGAAACATTCTATGACTAAAGGATCATAGTCATAGGATTACCCTAAGATGATCATTTTCAAGGCTATTGAAAACGAATTAAATCAAATGGTTGTTAGTAACTAAATCATCTTTAATTAATTCTCGGTATTCCTATCTTTTCAGGCCTCAGAATGCCCCATCTCATTAACATGGACAAGGAATTTCTCACACTGGAAACTATCTACCACACTAACCATATATACAGAGTTTTGACTAATTTTTAAATGGATATACCTTTTATGCTTCTAATTTCACTCATCTTATAATTTGTTAGCAAATTTGCAATACCAATTTCAAGAAGACTATGAGCATTCGTTCGTTAGAGTAGACTTCAAATCCATCCAAATCACTCAAAACATAATTTAAACTGAGAGTGATAACTTTTGAATCTACATCAATCCGAACGACCATGAATGGATTTGCTAGAGTGGAATTCTAATGCAGTCCTTAAATTTATAATCAACTTGAAAAGGGTAATTTTGCTGCACTAAAAAATTACCAATGGACACCTTAAATCAATCAATATGGAGTAACATATTCACACACGAAAAGTAAAAGACGAAACTACCTCGGAGCCATCTTCCCGGACTCTGGCCAACACAGGTATCTCGTACTGGTAAAGCCTCTCCCACTCTGGATTACTCGTAATATCCCTTATCTGAAAAACACCCCATTCATTATATTTCCATGAACTCTTAAATGTCAACAAAGATTTGAGCTAGGAAATTAGATTACAAGTTCTAAGTCCATCTATTGCAATACAAAATTTATTTGCTAATGATCCGAAAGTTGATATTCTACACTTCTATTTCGCGGGCAATTCTTCCTAAAGACGAACTTCAAGACTTCAAGTTTACTACAAACCAATCGAAGTTCCCACAAATTTCAGCATAAAACATTCATTCACTTGATTTTCAACTTCCAATTAATAAAAAAACCAATCCGAAGCTTACATTTGCATAACCATTACTCGGAAATTCCAATAAATCTCACATAAACACATTCGAGAACGTGAATTGAGCAGCACACACGGAAAATTAAAGATATAACCTGCAAATCGATATCAGCAATAGAATTGGGGGCAGAGAGAGAGAAGGCAGCGTCAAGTTTTTCTTTGAGACCATCGCACAAACAGCATCCGGGCTTTGAATAGAGTACCAGTTTTCTTGGTGAGTGGGAAGATGAAAACGAAGCAGATGTTGTGAAGAATGACAATCTTGAATTTCCGGTGGTGGATGATCGGAAATGCTCAAATAATTGAGGTTTTACAGCCGCATTTCCGATTAAAATCCGTACACCCATTCTTCTTTCAATATCTCGTTCTCAAAAGTCTTGGTCTTTTTCTAAAAAAAATTTGTAGAAGCGTTTTCGGCCTAAAGTCGTTAAAAGAAAACGCTTTTAGGCAGTGGGTTTTTTTTTTTTTGATAAATAATCCACAATCACGCATAAAATCAGTTTTCAAGTAAAATTTTGGGATTATATATATTTTTTTCATTAACATTACCTATTTTTTAATTTGGTCCAGACAATTGCAAAATTTTAATTTTAATCATTTATCTTTATAAAAGATTTTATTCCATTGACCTTTATCAAACAGGTCACAACATAACATATGTCACATTTTATTTAATTTTTTTTATACCTGTGACAATGATGAATGTACTTTTATATTTACATGGCACTATTTGTATTATTAATTTATTAAACTAGTAAATATTAAAATTCATAAATTAATTAAAATAATTTTAAGTTATTTTAAAATAATTAAATTATTCATAAATTACTTTTAAATATAAAATAATGTAGAAATTAAAAAAAAAATCACGAAATAATCTAATTGCCTAACGTTTCAAGACAATGTCTAAGTCCAAAAATAGCCTGACTGCTTCGAGAGTCAACAAAAAATTCAATTAGTGTCAGCAAGAGAGGAATAAATTTGGGGGTTTTCTAACAAGAACTTGAATCACAAACCACTCACAATTGATATGAAAGCAAGATAATGTACAATTAGGGTATGTTTGGTCGGTTAGATTAACATGGATTAGGCTTGATTGACTTTTTATTTTCGATTAATCAAACGTTTGGTTTGATTGATTGTGGCTCAAATTTAATGTAAGGCCCGCTAATTTTTTACTATTTATCATGCATTTGTGGGACTATTAGTCCTAGGGGAAGGGTGAGTTAATTTGTTCAATGTTTTCCCAACCATCAATCCAAACTAGCCCTTAATATAATTAGGTTTGGTTTGGTTTGGCGGATAAGCCCTGTCACATAGTTTTATACAGCCTTGTCAAGCATTTGATTTGCTTGTTTAAAGCCCTAGACTAGTGGAGGTAGGCCCGGGTCTGTTTTCAGTTGGTATCCCACAACTGTGTGATAAATTGTCTGAGGGAGAGGGGTGAGATAAATTGTCTGACTTTGACATCATGATGCAGGGTAGTGTATATAATTACATATTTGTCCTCAAGTTTTATTTGAAAAATACCACAATACCCTTCTACATCGGAGCAATTACAAAGATTGTTTATTTTGGTTTGCGAATACCCAAATTCATTTCAACTCCATCTGGCAATTATGTAATTACAATTTTAATTTTATGATTATGTCATATTTATTTATTTTGGGTTGGTCTGCTATGGACTCGAGTGCATGTTGTGCACCCTAGTCCATGTTACATTTTTCAGTTTTACTGACTTACACTTTTTGGTAAATGGTGTTGTATTTTTCAATTATTAAACTGTATAATAATATTTTTAGTCATAGTGACTTACACTTTTTAGTAATATTGTGTTGTATTTTTCAGTTTAATAACATACACTTTTCTTTAGACTAGGGTGCACAACATGCACTCGAGTGTATACTAGACTTTACCATTTATTTTTTATCAAAATTTTTTTTTTTTAATTTGGAAAAATGTGTATTGAAATTAATAAAGACAATAAAGATAGTATAGGTGTAATGGTAATGTGAATATTAAAAAATGGTTAATTTCATATAAATTCACAACTTTTAGATTCAATCTCAATTAAATTACGATCTTTAAAATTATAATAAAAAACCACAATTTTTAATATTGTTTCAATTCGATACATATTTTTACTTCAACCCACAAATGATGATATGGTTTGTCGAAGAATGTATATATGTGCCACATAATATTATACACATTATTTTTTAATTACACACAATATTATAAGTATTATTTTTTTAATTCCACGCAATATTACACTAGATCAAATATTTCAAAAATGATTGATTTCATCCCATTTCCCAAATCCTAAGACTATAATTTTTTAGAAATTTCAATTTATTTGTTTGTATTTAGTAGAGAGTCATTCAAATTTTAAAAGTTGTTATTTATTATATTTAAGATGTGTAATTTAATTTAAAATTAACCCTTAAAAAAGATATGTATTGGTAAAACGAGTTAGGGGCAAAACTATCTTTTGTAATTTTAATTTCATTTATCATCGGAACCAAACACAAAATAGAACTTATCACTACAGTATTAACAAAAAGTAATCAATTAAATCAAACAACTTTTTAAATTTTAAAAATTACAATCCAATCCAAACAGTGCAATTCTATTATTCTATTAAATCATATCCTAACTTATCCATCTCATCCAACCATCCAAACTAGCCCTTAGTTATTCATATTTCAGTATTGTCCTAGCATATAATCGGATTGATTCATTTCCATATAAAACACAATGATTATAATAATATTTAGGAGTATATCACTCATGTATTCACACGATTTGTGAGTATAAAATAAATATAATGTTAATTTTTGTTATAATTATCATTATCGTGAAAAAATGTACTTATGTTCTGTTGTGTTAAATGAAGCATAAACAATAATTGTTTACCCTTTCAAAAAAAACAATAATTGTTTATATTTTTTTCTTTAATACCTTATGCATTCGGTCCTCTTTCTTAAGTTTCATCGCCGTTAGAAAATGAACTCCATCGCAAAAAAAAAAAAAAGTACGTGAAGCATGGCGAGTTCGTCTTCACAACAAGTGAGCCCGGGAACTACCAGACTTGCTTCGCTGTTGACACTGATGAACAAAATTATTGTAAAACAGTGACAGTTGGGTTAGATTAGAAAATGGACATTGGGACTCGGTCCATTGCCAAAAAAGGAAAAAATTGAGGTCACTCCATAAGTTTTTTGCTACTCTCATTTCGTCCCTTGGACTTATAAAATTTTACCCCTTTAGGATATTATTATATAACATTATACAATATCGTTACACGAAAAACTTGGTATCCATTAAGACAAAAATTCTGAATTTATTCCTATTGATACTCACAATAACGAACTCACTTGATCTCCCCCTCCCTTTGTCTGACTTGTATAGGGTCTTAATGTTGAGTTGAAATGGCTTCAAGAGTTTGTGAAAGCAATCCATCGAAAAATGACTCGTCTCATGACCAAGTAAGTAAAATTAAAATGGTTTGTGAATTCATCTTATAATTATAATCTAATTAATTTTGTGTGAAGCAGGAAACTGAGGATAAGTAGAGTGAGTAGGGCTACAAATGGTAAAGTTGCACGGTACAATTTAATGTTTGTGGGTGTCTGTATCATGGCTTCGACTCTTCAATTGTTGTATTTGACGCGATACTTTACCAACAAAAAACTTATCTAGATCCCTATTGCAATCATTTTTTGCACAATACATAACTAACATTCTATTAATACAAGACCTATTGACAGTAATAATACAATACTATATGTTTTCAATACAATATCATTCTCAGGGTGTTTGTAAAATCAAGGGAAAACATACTCCCGCAATTACTTAAATACTTTTCTTTTTAAGACGTTCCACAATTACTTTTACACCTTTAAAATGAAAAACTCTTTATATACTCCACCCTCATAATATCCTCAAATTTACACAAATGTCATTACTTTTTCTCCACACATAAACAAAAGTCAACTCATTTTTTTTACTTTATACATTAAAGTTTACAAAATTACCCATCAAAATTCCACGCATTATTACACTTTCTTAATATGTGCCATCTACATATGGAAGTAATTTTGGCCGGGACAAAAAAGTAGTAGGTAAGCAGGATGAAAAGAACAGCCAATGAAAAGTTAATCTTGTTTATCGTACACCACAAATATTATTACTTTATAAAAACTAATACCACAAATGTATATATTAGTTTTTACAAAATAATAATATATTAGTATTAGTGTATAATAAACAAATTTCACATAATACTTATTAATAAAAAAGATATTATGTACACCTTGAAGATTAGTAATAGTTCTTAATTACAAATAATAATATTAGTGGTATGGTGCAAAAGGTGCTCATAATACTTTGTTTTCTTATAATAGTTCTTAATTACAAATAATAATATTTTATGAAAAAAATGTGATATAATTTTATGAACATAATTATATTAATGATAAAGTTGGCTTCATGCCTGAGTTTTCCAGGTCAACCTTGTGCCATTGATAAAATATTAATTAAATTTAAATTAATTTATTGAGCAATTTTGAAAGAAGGAGGTAATTAAGTTTGAATTGTTTCTTTCATTGCTTTTACTCTTACACCGTTACACGTGATGCATGAGTATTGTGCTTGTTAAAAAAAGTAGGTTAGTGGTTTATTATACATGAAAAGAATAACCACTTTATACAAATTAAAATTTTCAATTCATCAATAATGGTATTATAATTTTGTTACTTAGCTTCTATCATAATGAAAATGTTTACTATCAGCTAGCTCCACTGTCACGGTCTGAATGCTGAAATTGTTTTTCTCTTTACAATTTCGTGGATTTTCCTAAATATAGAGCCATAATTTTACAAACTGACGACCATCAAAGCTTTCAAAGGAGAGTGAATGACAAAGACATCCCAGGTTTGTTTGGTTCATCTGTTCTTATATATTTTAATTAATTAAAAATATTTCGGATCAACTTGGTTGGGTAATAAGATTGGATAATGCATGGTAATATATGCAAAGGAATGAGGAGTCATTCTCATTAATAATTGTTAGGTAATAAGATTGGGGCCACTATATTATCGGCCCCTAATCGGACCTTATAATATTTTCGAGTTTTATTCAATCTTTTTTTGACCATGATTCAGACTTGGAGCTTATATTATTTTGCTAAGCTAATAGTATTATTTTCTTTTACAGACTTAATTGGAGCTTCTCTACATTTGATGCCAATTTTATCTCTTGGGTGATAATATTTGCATTCCATCTATATTTACGAGTCTCGTGGATCCATGAAATAACGACATTTTGGTTGTTCGGAACGTACAGGCAAATAAGGGAGTGACAATTGTTGTTGGTGCAGTATGCATCCCCAGCGAAGAAAAAACGTAGAGGATAAACTCAAAGAAAATGAAACACACATGCAAACTCATCAGCTCTATACAAGGGGCATATGATGTATACATTACAACTATTTATCAAAACCAATGTCTTCTCAAATTTATAAAACATACATTAATACAGTTTTAATGTCCATTTAAATTAGATAAACATCTCATAATTCATGAAACAAGAGGGTATATGAAATTGTTGTATCTTCCCAAGTCCGTCATTTTGATATAGCATGTCATATTTGTCAGAAAATAACCGAAAATTGGTAATAAAAAACAACGTGTCACACTAATATATCTGATATACCATGTCATACTCCATTTGTTAGAAAATAACCGAAAATATATTGGTAATAAAAAACATTGTGTCACACTGGTTAGATTTTGCGAAATCAAGGTTGTTTTCTGGCCGTCTTACCCTTTTATAATTTTAATGAGCTTGGTTTGTTTAATCCACTTTATTTATCCGGCCAATACTCCCTCCGTTTCATAAAGTTTGTCGCATTTGGTCTTTATTTTTGTTTCAAAAAGTTTGTCGTTTTTCCTATTTTTACCACAAATTTTCCTAAAATGCCCCTTTGTAACTCCTACAATATCACTTTTAATTGAAAATACATTAATGATTAATTTTCTCTCACTTTCTTTAAAAGGCAAGAGTGTGATAGAAAGGAAAGGTCAATGGGAGAGGAATAAATTAATAAGGGGAAAATGTGTCAAAAAATATGTTCCTTAATCTTATACAAAATGACAATTGCGACAAACTTTTTGAATCGGAGGGAGTATTAATGAGAGCCTATTCAAGTTTAATTTAACTTAGATTATTATCAATTAATTACAAAAACAAAAATATTTATTTTTAAGAAATTTGTCATCTAAAATTGAAACTAAAAACATCAATATAACGCAGCACAAGCCTTAACCTTGAAAAATAATAAGACTCTAAATCCGTAAACCCTTAAAGAATAATAAGACTCTAAATCCGTAAACTCTCAATAATCGAAAGAAACCCATACAACTTTTATTCAATTTTCAACCACTCAACAATTGTAATAGCAAAAGCCTTATATATAAACACCAAGTCTTGTAAACTAGAACTGCTCAAAACTAATAAACCAACTACCTAATAAATATAACCAACTAACTCTCAAAACAACTAACTACTAACTAACACCAAACTATAAAACTGAAATATACTTTTTGATGCGGGCCACGGAAGCGTATAAAAAAATGAATATACGAAGAACACAAAAGAACACACACTATCCGTTGATTCTACGAATACCCGGAAAAGTGGCAAAACTCAGATACGTTGATTCTCACACATAATACCGTAAAAGAGACCCTGAGATAAACTCTCATTTTTTTTATTAATCAAATCACCTCCCTTTTACAATGAAAAACACTCCCTATTAATAATAGGACAAACCTCAAAAAACCCTAATTTAAGACCCAACATTATCGTGGGCTTATAATACTGAAATAGGAAATAACAATTATAATTAAAATACGAATCAAATCAAACCATCAATTTCCAATCATTTCTTAATTACTGCTAATTGATCTCCATCAATCTCCATCACTTTTAGTGAGAAATCTTTGTTGACGCTGCAACGTACAGAGAATTATCTTCAAAGTTCTTATCTTCAAATTTTGGTTGCATAGAGACCTATTGAAGCATAAGTTGATAGTTTAGATAGCTTTTGATGCATTATGTCATTTTTAAATGGATATACTTGTTATACTTCTAATTTCACTCCTCTTATAATTAATTTGTTCTCCATCGACTACCTCAAATTTGCAACATCAATTTCAAGCAGATTATGAGCATTCGTTCATATGCAACACTTTCAACCGTCCATACATGCATGAATACGTTATAAGTGGATTAATATGTATTAAATTAAAAATATAACATGTACGTTTTCGTTGCTTTTCAATGAACTTTGAGTGATACACATGCATGAGTAGTTAAGTGAATTGATTCACAATTTAATTTCATGTTGGTACATGGTTGGTTCACACCTCTTTTATTGCTTTTACCCTTTCAACGTCATACAAAAGATTAGGTAAGTGGATAAATATGCATGAAAATATTAGTATGTTGAATTATACAAATTAAGTTTCAAATTTCATTAATAGTGGTATTTTAATAATGGGCTAATTGCAAAAAAAATCACGACCTTTACCGTGTTTATCAATTACAACATATTCTTTTTTTCTTTGCAATTCGATACACCACCTTTTTAAGTTTTTCAATTCGATGCATGTGTTTATTTTTCGGCAACACAATTCATGTGTATACATTGAAGCCGCATTAATTAAAGTTCTACACAAATGTCCACATAAATGTCATTACTGATCAATAAAATGTATTTTTTTATTTTAAAAACTTTTTTAAATAAAAATAATATTCAAAATTTTGCATTATTTTTTTTGGACTGTGTTTTGAAGGACGCGATCTTATTCTTTTGAGTTTTTTGGAGAAATGATACTAATAATTAAATTTGTTTATGGTTTTTTTTTAAAACAATTTTTTTAGTATTGTTTTTAGTTTAAAATAATTTTCTTTTAGTATTCTTTTTAGTTTAAAATTACTTTTTTAGTATTCTTTTTAATTAAAAACGTTTTAAAAATTAAAAAAATAAATTATTCATCATTCGTGACATTTATGTGGCATCTCGACAACTCTGACAATCACATCATAATTTTAATTGTTGCCAGAAAATTGACAAATGTATTGAATTGCAAAACTTAAAAAGGTGGTGTATCAAATTGCAAAGAAAAAAAAGATATGGTGTAATTGATAAAAACAGTAAAGGTCGTGATTTTTTTTACAATTAACCCAATAATAATTATATTGCTTTTCTATTTTGGTCCATCCCATATTAGATTGTTACTCCTTATTTTTTTAAATAGTAAATTTGGAAGACTTGTGTAATTAAGGAAGGAAGGACTTGTGAAATAGAAGACTTAATCGTGTAATTAAGGAAGGAATTGTATATTGTGGAGAGAAATATAAATGTCTCTCTATATACTTAATCGAGTAGGTCAGCATGGTCAAAATTAACGTCGCTCTTCTAAACCTAAAGAGTTTGTGCTGGCACTCCAGTTTCCGTGACATTAAGCTCTTTTCGAAGGAACTATTCAAACAAGTAGTACCACACTTAAACTTAAGACACTTAAGATGATGAGATCATCCGAATCAGATGGAAAATCGATCGAAATACATGCTTAGAAACTTATTTACGGTGAAGCCGTACTATGAAGGAATTAAGTCAATTTTGGCATCAAGCTCGAGTCCATATATTTGAGAGTTGTATATTATTGTAAATATTTTTCCTTATAAGTCTTGTTTATATATAAAAATATAATTATAGCCCCTCACCAATTTAACAATGATCATATTTAATTGTCACAAATTTTTTTTTTTTTTGGTTGCAATTGTCACAATTTAATATCATTGAGTTTGAATGTTTATTTATTTATATTAACGAGTTTGAGTCCTCAATAATTCACAAACATTTAAATTTGATTACATCTCTATTATAGTGTGATAATATGTACAGTATTCTATTAATATATTTTTAAATTTTCTCTTTCTCTCTCCTCTTTTCCGTTATTCTTATAAGAAGAGACTGGTTGGGTTGATCTACAACAAGTAGGCCGTCTTATTAAGAAATTTGTCGGCTTCTTTTGTTAGTTGATAGTTGTAACACACTCATTTAATGGTATCTGCTTATATCATCTCCCTCTCTCTTTTCATTTATTGTCAGTGGTATTGTTGGTTATTTCTATTGATATTACGGAGTATTAGTTATTGATTATGGTATTACTAGTTTTATTTTAGGGTATTATCGATTGTTGTTTATTGTATTATTGATCTATGTTTATGGTATTATTGATTATTCTTTATTAATACACTATTGAATTGGTATTAATGATTATTGATTACGATATTATTGATTATTAATTATTAATTGTGCTATTACTGATTATTGTTTGTGGTATTACTGATTATGTGAAATTATTTATTACTCCCTCCACTTTTAAATAAGTGTCACTTTGTCTTTTTAATTATTTTTATAATAAGTGTCATTCTATGTTTTTTTCTTTAATTTTGACAATTTTACCCTTATAATTAATTTGCCTTCAATTTCAATTAATATAGTAGCATAAATCATGAAAAAATCATAAATATTGTATATATGAATATCACATACATTCTTGACCACATTCTTTACTAAACAAAAATTTAATATAAAAACTATTTATCATTAATGAAGGGTAATATTGACCACAATTTAATATCTTAATTTGTTGGAAAATGTTAAAATGACACTTATTCAAAAATGGAGGGAGTATTGATTAAGACATTACTAATTATTGTGTATGGTATTACAACTTACTGCTTATGGTATTACTGATAATTATTTTTTGTATTAGTGAATATAATTAAATCTGTGAAAATATTGATTGTGTTCATGGTATTACTGCTTATATCATCTCCCTCTCTCTTTTCATTTATTGTCAGTGGTATAGTTGGTTATTTCTATTGGTATTACGGAGTATTAGTTATTGATTATGGTATTACTAGTTTTGTTTTATGGTATTATCGATTGTTGTTTATTGTATTATTGATCTATGTTTATGGTATTATTGATTATTCCTTATTAATACACTATTGAATTGGTATTAATGATTATTGATTACGATATTATTGATTATTAATTGTGCTATTACTGATTATTGTTTGTGGTATTACTGATTATGTGAAATTATTTAATATTGATTAAGACATTACTAATTACTGTGTATGGTATTACAACTTACTGCTTATGGTATTACTGATAATTATTTTTGGTATTAGTGAATATAATTAAATCTGTGAAAATATTGATTGTGTTCATGGTATTACTGCTTATATCATCTCCCTCTCTCTTTTCATTTATTGTCAGTGGTATAGTTGGTTATTTCTATTGGTATTACGGAGTATTAGTTATTGATTATGGTATTACTAGTTTTGTTTTATGGTATTATCGATTGTTGTTTATTGTATTATTGATCTATGTTTATGGTATTATTGATTATTCCTTATTAATACACTATTGAATTGGTATTAATGATTATTGATTACGATATTATTGATTATTAATTATTAATTGTGCTATTACTGATTATTGTTTGTGGTATTACTGATTATGTGAAATTATTTATTATTGATTAAGACATTACTAATTATTGTGTATGGTATTACAACTTACTGCTTATGGTATTACTGCTAATTATTTTTTGTATTAGTGAATATAATTAAATCTGTGAAAATATTGATTGTGTTCATGGTATTACTGCTTATATCATCTCCCTCTCTCTTTTCATTTATTGTCAGTGGTATTGTTGGTTATTTCTATTGGTATTACGGAGTATTAGTTATTGATTATGGTATTACTAGTTTTGTTTTATGGTATTATCGATTGTTGTTTATTGTATTATTGATCTATGTTTATGGTATTATTGATTATTCTTTATTAATACACTATTGAATTGGTATTAATGATTATTGATTACGATATTATTGATTATTAATTGTGCTATTACTGATTATTGTTTGTGGTATCACTGATTATGTGAAATTATTTATTATTGATTAAGACATTACTAATTATTGTGTATGGTTAGAGCTGGCAAATCGGGCCGCCCGGCCCAACCCAGCCTAGCCCATCGGGCCAAGCGATATTCGTGGGCTGGGTCGGGCCGGCCCATAAATTAGTCGGGCCTATAAAATTTGAGCCCAACCTAGCCCACCCTAGCCCGCTGGGCTAGCGGGCCGGCCCAGTCCATGAAATATTTTTCAAAAAATAATATTTTTAGCAAAAATTATAATTAAAAATATATATTACTAATGTATTAATTATACATAATTCATAAACGGTCATAAAGTATAACATTACACTATATAAATAATTCATAAGTTCAAATTTCAAAGTCAAAATAAAATAAAAAACACAATAATATTTAAAAATAATGTACTTTACTTATTTTAATTATTTATTTGTTTAAAGAAAAAAAATTAATCGGGCCAAATGGGCTGCCCACGGGCCGGCGGGCCAAATTCAGTCTAGCCCATTAGGCCCATCGGGCCCATCGGGTCGGGCCACATAGGCCCAGTTTTATATGGGCCTCTAATTTTAGAGCCCAGCCCATACTAGGTTTCAGGTTGGCCGGGCCGGCCCATCGGGTCGGGCCCAAATTGCCGGCTCTATGTATGGTATTACAACTTACTGCTTATGGTATTACTGATAATTATTTTTGGTATTAGTGAATATAATTAAATCTGTGAAAATATTGATTGTGTTCATGGTATTACTGCTTATATCATCTCCCTCTCTCTTTTCATTTATTGTCAGTGGTATTGTTGGTTATTTCTATTGGTATTACGGAGTATTAGTTATTGATTATGGTATTACTAGTTTTGTTTTATAGTATTATCGATTGTTGTTTATTGTATTATTGATCTATGTTTATGGTATTATTGATTATTTTCCTTATTAATACACTATTGAATTGGTATTAATGATTATTGATTACGATATTATTGATTATTAATTGTGCTATTACTGATTATTGTTTGTGGTATTACTGATTATGTGAAATTATTTATTATTGATTAAGACATTACTAATTATTGTGTATGGTATTACAACTTACTGCTTATGGTATTACTGATAATTATTTTTGGTATTAGTGAATATAATTAAATCTGTGAAAATATTGATTGTGTTCATGGTATTACTGATTACCGTTAATGGTATTACTGATTATTGTTTATGGTATTACTAATTATTACTTATTGTATTACTGACTATAAAAAAAATTATAACTTATAATATTATTTTGTATTAAAATTTAAAAAAATGGAAAAGAAAGACATGAAAATAAAAATAAAAAAGGAAAAGAAAGTAAATGGGAAAAAAGATGAAGAAATAAAAAGTGTGGAATAAAAACTGAAAATGGGAAAAAAAATGAAAAAGAGAGGGAAGAAAAATAAAAAAGAAAAAAAAATCGAGATTTGTGGTTAATTTCTATAGTTTTTTTTAATTATGTTTTTACGATTTTTTTTCTAAAAATATGGGTAATTTGATGATGAATCGACGGTAACTTGGCTGCAGATTGTAAACATACAAATTAAGGTTGATTTTATTATATTTTGTGTAAATCAATAAAAGGATAATATAGTCATTAAAATGTAATTATTTTTTAAAAAATATTTTGGGGTGAACTCATAAAATGAGCGGGTGTGGTAAAAAAATAATTTGGAGTGGATGCAGATAACATGGTAAAAAGAAATGATTTTGAGTGAACTCATAAAATGAACGGATGCAGAGTAAAAAAATGATTTGAAGGTAAACTCATTAAATGAGTAGGTACAAATAAAATATAAATGCAAAATTAAAATTAGTAGGTACTGTACACTTGAGTGTACCCAAGTATCAACCAACAAAAAAAAGCTTAAAACGAGCAGGACTGTTTGATCTCCTCCTCCAATTTAGTTATTGTACACAACTATGTCTATCGGGCTGACCCTACTCCTATAGAGTCAGTCCTATAAGGTCACGGGCTAAATGGGCTAGAACCTTAATCAATTTTTTTTAACGATTCTACAATTGTTGGGACCTAAACTTAACTCTAGCAGGCCACAGATTAAACGGGACACTACTACAATAATTTTTTTTAAATCTTTTAAAATTAAAGGTCACAAATAACACGTCTAATAAGCAAATAAAATAGAAAAATAAATAATTAATTAATAAGAGAACAAGAGTATAATTTAAACACAATTCTAGAACTCATTAGATAGGATTATTTCACCGTATTTGTTAATCTAACTTTGGGTATAAAGGAATAATGAGTAATGGGTTGTTGCTTATGAGTTGTCAGGTTAGACTTGGACACTTGCGCAAAAAATGTAGTAAAATTATACTCCCTCCGTCCCATAGAAACTTGCACACTTGGGTGGGCACACAATTTAAAAAATGGGTAAGAAAAGGTGTAATGAGTGATGTTTTGAGGGGTAGTTTTGTAAAGTTTTATGAATAAAGTAAAGTAAAAAGTAGATTGAGTGTGGAAAAGTAATGGCATATGGGTAAATAAGAGTATATTTTGAGGGTGGGGGTTATGAAGATATTTCCTTTTATGGAGTGTGCAAATTGGTATGGGACATCCATTTATAGAAAGTGTGCAAATTCCTGTGGGACGGGGGGAGTATTATTTAATGGCCAATGGGACGAACGGCCCAAAACATAAATAAATAGTTAGAATATTAAAAAAAAATGGTTACAGTCCGGACTGGCCTATTTAGCCTGCGAGCTAATTGATCCAGGTAAAAAAAACCCCGAATTTATCGGGTTTATAATTTATGAACTGTAACCCTACATTTTTTTAGGGTTAATCAAGTTGGTCTGTTTAGTTCGGCCCGAATAAGCATCTCTAAAAATACGGACACATCTTATAAGAATTAAATGATCACAACCAATTTTGGCAATTGTTTTTTCCTGCGACGATCATGTGATTCATTTTGTTCGTATAAATGAATGATTTTGCTAATTGTTTTGCTAGAGCATTTGGGTCACTATCAAGTCCTCATTATTGGGTCGAGTCTTCAATTATTGTCGAGGGCCTTCTCGATAGATGGCTCTTGTTTTACACTTTTTTAAGTTAGGGTAAAATGCAATTTTGGTCCCAAGAGAATGTTTCGAATGCAATTTTGGTCCCACGTTCTTTTTTAGTCCCATTTTTTGCAAAAACGGTCCCAACTGTTAAATACTTAACAGTTTTTGTTAAGCGATAAAAATGCAAAAATGGTCCCAAAGAAAAATAAGAGGGAAAATGCTTTGGTATTGAATTTTTTTGGAGGGAAATGACCTGCATATTTATTGGAGGTAAAATGGCTCCAATACTAAAAAAAAAAATCAGTTTTGTACTTTTGTAACAAAAATAAATAAATTACTCACATGCCTTCATCTTCTTGTACATCTAACATTCGATCGAACGTTAGACGTGGGTGCGGAATGTTCTGTTTAATGTCAAATGTCCTGTTTTCATTACATAATTCCAAAAGGCTAACAAGTTCATAGCATCATCAAAAAGTATTGTTTTAATTTGTTTCAAACAAACTAACAAAAATAACTTCATCTAAGACAGAGTCAATCATCTAACCACAAACTAGATGCGCCATTGTTTTTTGTCTAACACAAAATAAAACCGAAGTTCAAGTTTCCAAAACAAAAGACAAAGAAGTTGCATACTTTACTTCTTTTTGCCACCCTCCTTCTTCTTGGAAGATTGAACCATTGATGCTTGCAAGTTTGTCATGGTCACATACTTCTGGCCCCCAACTTTCAACAACGGAACAACAGGTGATGATGGAGTTGCCATTATACTTCCTCTTTGCATAATTGAGTTCTCATTAGGGTGTAGAGTCATGGGAGCCGGTGCTCTAATATTAACCCTTGAAACTACTTGTCTAGGAGGTTTGAAAGGAATTGACTCATTTGTTGCTATAAAATGGGAACTCATAGGCACCTGGAATTTAAACAA
Organism: Galeopsis tetrahit; assembly: GCA_963675135.1. Taxonomy (NCBI): domain Eukaryota; kingdom Viridiplantae; phylum Streptophyta; class Magnoliopsida; order Lamiales; family Lamiaceae; genus Galeopsis; species Galeopsis tetrahit. The sequence continues at coordinate 13,583,723 of OY776133.1, forward strand.
AAAATCTCAAATAATTTTCTTCACAGCCTATATCCAAATCTCAGAAATTTCAGAATAAATGCACATACATAATCACTACAATTTAACCAAAAAAATCAGAAATTCAGAATAAGTGAATGCATACAAAACCACTACAATTTACTTCACAACCTAATCCATAATTTTGGAAACAATTTACTTCACACTTATGTATAAATCTCATACTAAACAGATCTAAATCACTACAGTTTAACCAAAAAAGCTCAGAATAAGCGCATGCATATAAAACCATTGCAATTTAACCAAAATTTTCAGAATTTCAGAATAGGTGCATGCATACAAAACTACTGCAATTTAACTAAAAAATCTCAAAATTTCAGAATAGGTGCATGCATACAAACTACTGCAATTTAACTAAAAAAATCTCACAATTTCAGAAATTTCAGAATAAGTCCATGCGTGCAAAATCACTGACAAAAATTTCAGAATTAATACATTCATCAAAGAATACTCACTACAATTTCACTCATATCAACTTGTGATTCTTGAGTCAAGGGTGGAATGCCATCAGTTTGTGTCATCTCGTCCATTGGTGGAATTTCCTAAAATTAATTAAAATATCAGAATACAATAAAATAATTAATATAAATACAACATATAAGAAAAATTAACTTAAATTTACTGACTTGTGATTCTTGAGTCGAAGGTTGAATGCTATCAGTTTGTGTCATCTCCTCCATTGGTGGAATTCCCTAAAAATAATATAAATATTATTAGAAATACAATAAAATAATATAAAAATCAGAATATAAGAAAAATTAACTTAAATTAACTGACTTGTAATTCTTGAGTTTGAGGTGGAATGCCATCAATTTGTGGCATCTCCTCCATAAAGCTATCATCCTGTCATTAATTACATATTTTAGAAAGAAACGAATAGTAAAAATTTGAGTAAAAAAAATTAAGCAAAAAATTCTGAGTAAAATACTTACATTTGGAAACTGTTCAGCAAACTTTTTCCACTCACATGTCCTTTCATTGTGTCCTAGCCTTTTACACCAGCCACATTTCACTTTCTTCCTCATCATAGGCAACAACTCTTTTGTTTTCTTTCTTCCACCAGATGGTTCTTCATCTGCCCCCCTTCTTCTTGCTTTTGATGGCCTTCCTCTTTTTTTCCCAAAGTTTGGAGGAAGGGGAGGTATGTATCCTGTCTTCTCCCACATGTCAACACCAACCATTGGTTGTAAAGCTGAGGAATAAACTGAATTGTATGTCTGAATCGAGTAGCATTGATGAACAAACTCTTCTGGATTCAACTTCTCAGCTCCAATTGCTCTCATTCCATGCCTACATGGGACCCCGGTCAAATCCCACAGCCTACATGAGCAAGTCTTAGCCCCTAGATCAACTGAATATCTTCCACCGTCAAAGCTTTCTATCTCATACAGCAAAGAAGTTGACTTGAATGGGATGCATAAATTCTCCTCTTATCATTTTTTGTTATCTTCACATTTCTTTTCTCAACAACCCCATGAGACCTAATTGCATCTTTAAACAGCTGTTTACTACTAAATTTTTGTCCAATCCAGAACTCGGGGTTAAACACAGTAGAGCTTGTAAATGAATTATGCAATCCACTTACACAATTTTCATCGTCAGAACCCAAATCACTACTGAAATCCTCATCTTCACTACCCTCTACCTCTACACTAGTAGACTCATCAGATTGCTCATTGTTGTCTTCATCTTCCTGAACTATACCACACCACTCAGCCTCCTTATCAATTGCTTCCTCAAACAATACATCATCCATGTCGCTATATCCACCACCATCACTCATTACAAACTCACTATCATCAGAATCTACATACCCCTCACTGTTATTACCCTCATCTAACCCCCCTCCACCATCAATAAAATCATTTTCTTCTACATCAACTATGAACCCCATAACCTTCCCCTTTCCCTTATCATCATTATTAGTAGCCTTAAGAATGCCCTTCCCCTTTCCCTTATCAACCACCATAGACTGCCTATCCCCACTTTCAACATATATATGAACCTCAAATGACTTAAAATCAAGACTTAAATATAAATCATTTCCATGCATAATTTGTGTTAATACGTTGCATGAATCAAGCCTATAATACTTATTAGGACCATTTAACCCTAATTGTGCAACTAATCCATCAATTTGTTCTACAGAAATTCCAAGTATGTTCACATAATCAAAAGAACTTACTTCACCTCCTTCATATGCAAGGTTTTCATTTTTCTCTTCCCAAGAAATTTTTCCCCCGTGATGAATATGAATCGTGTACCACACCTCTTTTCCACCTGCATACATATATTTTTAATTAAATGATTATAACTTTATAGTAAAATCAACTTCTAAAAGTATATTCTTTACTCTGTAATGCAAAGAGATTTCAATTTTAAACAAAGCCAAAATAAGTAAGTAGTTTACTCTATTTCTGTTTTCCAACCAAGCCAAAAAAAAAGTAAGTAGTGAAACGGGGAAAATTTCCGATTAAAAATTCCAACAAAGACCACATTTTTTCTGCATATTACACATTGTAATTATAACAAACAAAATTATAAGGGAAAAGAAAGAAAGAAAATCAAGAAACACAAAGAATTGACTTTTGAAATGACACCACACTTCTAAAAACAAGAAAATCAGAAATGTGGACTAAAAACAGAGAAATAATCAATAGAACAAATACCAGAAGAATGTATATATTTGCACCCATGATCCTCAACCAAATAAAGTACACCTTCTTGGTTTAGTGAATTCGCACCCATACACACATGACATGTCCCTTTTTCTTTTTAGACATATTCATATAAATTAATTAAATCATATCTTGTACAGTAGTAATTTTTGTTTAAAATGATTTTAGCTTCATATAGAATCTGGCATAATCGTTTATATCAAAATTAATTAATTATATACATATATAGATAATAAATGTCACATTCACACCATCCATTAAAACAGATTACAAACTCACAGTAAGCATAAATTTTTTGTTTTTTTTTGTCTCAGAACCACTAAATCTTAAAAATACACAAGAAAAATTGTAATAAACACAAAATCATCAAATGGAATCACCAAACGATCAAAATAAATTTGTCTAACTTGCAGAACTTGTACGAAAACAGAGCCTCAAGAAAATCCATAATTTTACAGAAATTTGGGGAATAAAGAAAACAGAGCCTCAACAAAAATAAGAAAACAGGGCATAAAGAAAACCCCTTATTTTACAGAAATTTGGGGAATTAAAAACCTAAGATTTTCAGATGAACTTACTTCGTGGGGGATATTCTCCAACCTTGCCTTGTCGCAGCATCTTCAGTGGGTGTGATTTCAGCGGCGTGCGATTTCAGTATCTTCAATTTTGATGAGTGCCATTTCAAAGTTTTTCGATTTCAGCAGAACTTAGCAACTTAGCGTGCGATTTGGGGTGCGTTTTCAAGGTTTTGTGATTTGGGGCGCGATTTAGGGTTTTGGGATTTGGGGTGGGATTTCAGCGTATCGCGATTTGGGGTGTGATTTCAGGGTATTTGATCGAAAATGAGGAGGGGCGCGATTTAGGGTTTTGAGATTTTGGTTGCTTTTGGATATTTGATCGAAAATGAGGAGTTGCGTGTTTTTGTTTCAAATATTAACGGGGCGCGTGTATTGCAATTTGCACACTGCCAATTCCGTTAATCTTAGACGGGAAAATTACGTGGGACCATTTTTACTTAAAATGGGACCATTTTCGTGAGCAGTCATTCTCCTGGGACCAAAATTGCATTTTTCCCTTTTAAGTTATACAAAATGTTTTGACTTAAAATTTAAAAAAAAAAAAATCACGCATAATATTTGGATCCAATCTTATATATGCAGCCGTCGCGAGAGAGAGGCCTTAAATTAATTTACAAGTAAAATATACGTTCTAACAAAATAATGCATCATATCCTATTATCCTATGTGACATTAAATCTTACTTATATGTTGGTTATAACATAACACAATAAGTCTGGTTAATCTATTGTTTTTAGTATTAATCAATAAAATATATATCTAGAAAAAATTCCAACAGTTCATTACTGAAATACTAATATATAATTATTGATCTAGGGTAAAGTAAATAAGCATGACGGATGTAGAATTTTGTTTCAAGAGCAAATTTTCATAAGTTAAATAAGGCAAAATGACAAAATTATATATTGAGGCATATATATAAAAAAAAAAAAAAATTGTCATTGGTATACTCGAATGTCTTTCTCATTAGTCTTTGTCAAAGGTTAATTAATTGTGAAAAAAATCATAAACTTTGAGTGATACATTAACATGAGTAGGTGAGTGGACTGATATACAGTTTAATTTTCATATTGGTGGTTAGTTCACACCTCTTTTGTTGCTTTACCCTTCTATTAGGTTGGTGGATTAATATGCATGAAAATATTAGCTTGTTTAATTAAACAAATTAAGTTTTCAATTTCATTAATAACGGTATTTTATTAATTAATAATTATGTTACTTCTATTGACATGTGAATTAATGCATGAAAACAAAAATCAGCTTCCTTGTTCAATTTATTTATATAATACTCCTAACAATTAAGTGATTATATGTTTGTCTACTAAAAAAAGTTTTCAGTTGTATGATAAATATATATTTATGAAAAAAATTGAAATGAAGAGATCACATATCATTTTACATTTTTACAATCACTCACCAACTATATATAGCTCCCTAGTATCCTTATTAACATAAGACCCATAACTCCAAAAAAAAAAAAAATTAGCCGCACATATATGTATCTTTTCATTTTTTCCTAATTCTAAATGCTGAAATTAAATTTTACTTTACAACTTCATGGTTTTTCCTAGATGTATGTCTTTTTTTATTGATTTTAGGGGAGTTCATAGAGCTCGTTTCATGGGAAATTTACTTAAAACTTTAAGTAATTTTTTTTATGAAAATTCTAGCTATATTCAAAATTTATGCCTTATTAATTAATTAAGGAATAACTAATTCGATCACCTCTCTCTTTAACCACATCACTGTCACCATGTCACCATGCTGCACCATAAGAATTCCTATTGCATCGACCCTCAACTGGACCCTGTCAACTAGCCAAATGAATTCTCGAAATAGGATTTTAGAATCAAGGAATTGTATGTTGTAAGAATGATGTGGGTCGTATTGGAAACCAATTGAAGGGATTGTATATTGTATTGGAATTCCAAGAGTCGAAATAGGATTTTAGCTTCATGCAATGAATTGTATGTTGTGTGAAGGATACAATACAAATCCTTATCGATGGTAAATTGGGAAACCAACTGGACAGTAGAAAGTAATGTCCAATCCCAAACTACGCTATAGAACAGTTGGAGTAGCAATTATCATCTCCAAGTCAAAGCACCTTGAAGAACTTAACAGGGCTAGTCAATTTTTACTCCAAGAATCTAAAAGGTGAAGATGTCCTAATGGTCAGAGATAACCTCATGATCAGAATCTTGAAAGAATCCAATGTCACTCATTTGTGACAATTACCCTCGTTTGCTCTGCTGAAGCTGAAGAGTATTTGCGACATATGTTTTTTTTTTTAATGCCAGTAATAATAATGAAAATGAATATAGAATAATTGTGGTGACTAATGAGAATTAATACAAAGAGAATAAATTGAAAATAAGTTCATTATTATCTCATTTTGTATTGATTCCAAGTAACAAACTCCCACACTTCATTTCGCCGTTTTTTACTGATCAAAAACAGCTGCTATCTTCTTCTGGACGAGCTCGACCTTGAGGCGGGGAGATAATCTTGGAAGTGTCTCCTGTAACAGATAACAGCACAATTCAATCTTCCCTTTAGTTAAGGGTATTTGTTTTGGAATTTCAAAATCCAAATCCGGTTTTACTTCGGGATGTTAGATCTGGTTTACAGAAACATAATATATTCATCACTATAAATGCCTATAAAACCTATCAACACCATTTTTTTCTACACTACACTCTCTCCAATGACTCGTTAGGGAAAATATGGGTTTTTTTTTTCCAATCATAATAATATAATAATGCAACATCACACACTTTAACACTTTGATTTGCCATAAAATTAAATCTTTTTACCCTATTAAGATCTCAAAACAAACACACCTCATTGCTATTTATAAATATTTTGAGATCCACTAGATTGTGAAATCCTCTAAATCCCAATTAAACATGTCCTAAATGATTTAGCATATACGAAGACTAATTTACACAGTTCCTTAACGCCTTCATCCTGTATTTTTCATTTAATGCCATAAAAATTCTCAACTAAGGCACTTCCTATACTTGTACAGTTGTACTATTTAGAGTTGTTTGCAAGAACATGTTCTCAGTTTTCTACGAGTATTGGTTAAAAGGATCTTGCATCTTTTCATTCTTTTGTATATGGAGTTTTTATCGAGTAAATTGCACTTTACCGTCCAAAATTACAGATGATCGAACTAACGATATATATAATGCTAGAATTTTCAATGTAGATGCTATATAGTTGCTACTAGTGTGACAGAAACATTCTATGACTAAAGCATCATAGTCACAGGATTATCCTAAGATGATCATTTTCAAGGCTATTGAAACCGAATTAAATCAAATGGTTGGATTCGCAATTATCATCTCCAAGTCAAAGCACCTTGAAGAACTTAACAGGGCTAATCAATACTTGAAGGTGAAGAGGTCCTTAGGGTCAGAGATAACCTTGCCATGATCAGAATCTTGAAACACTATAGTTTAATGTCCTTAGAGTGAATAGAGAGACAAATGGTAAAGTTGCACACTATAGTTTAATGTCCGTGGGTGTCTGTATCGTAGCTTCGACTCTTCAGTTGTTGTATGGTTTTTTTTCAATCATAATAATGCAACATCACACACTTTTACACTTTGATTTGCCATAAAGTTAAATCGTTTTACCCTATTAAGATCTCAAAACAAACACACCTTATTGCTATTTATAAATATTTTGAGATCCACTAGATTATGAAATCCTCTAAATCCCAAATTAAACATGTCCTAAATGATTTAGCATATACGAAGACTAATTTACACAGTTCCTTAACGCCTTCATCCTGAATTTTTCTCATTTAATGCCATAAAAATTCTCAACTAAGGCACTTCCTGTACTTGTACTATTCTCAGTTTTCTACAAGTATTGGTTAAAAGGATCTGGCATCTTTTCATTCTTTTGTATATGGAGTTTTTATTGAGTAAATTGCACTTTACCGTCCAAAATTACAGATGATCAAACTAACGATATATATAATACTAGAATTTTCAATGTAGCTGCTATATAGTTGCTACTAGTGTGACGGAAACATTCTATGACTAAAGGATCATAGTCATAGGATTATCCTAAGCTGATCATTAAATCAAATGGTTGTTAGTAACTAAATCATCTTTTATTAATTCACGGTATTTCTATCTTTTCAGGTCTCAGACAGCTCCATCTCATTTACATGGACAAGGAACTTCTCACACTGGAAACTATCTACCACACTAACCATATATACAGAGTTTTGACTAATTTTTAAATGGATATACCTTTTAGGGCATGTTTGATAGCAAAGACTAATTATCTAAAATTAGGATGATATCTAAACTTTATTAATTTTAAAGCATAATCTATCCTTAATCTAAGTTCTCAAACAACCAATAAAAATGATATATAGTTAATCTAAATTTAATCTAAGCTATCAAACATGGCCTTATGCTTCTAATTTCACTCATCTTATAATTTGTTAGCAGATTTGCAAAACCAATTTCAAGAAGATTATGAGCATTCGTTCGTTAGAATAGACTTCAAATCCATCCAAATCACTCAAAACTTAATTTAAACTGAGAGTGATGGCTTTTGAATCTACATCAATCTGAACAACCACAAATGGGGCTGTCTTGGAATTCTAATTCAGTCCTTCAATTTAAAATCAACCTTACAAAGGGTCATTTTGCTGAACTAAATAATTACCAATGGACACCTTAAATCAATCAATATACAAACATATTCACACACGAAAAGTAAAAGACGAAACTACCTCGGAGCCATCTTCCCGGACTCTGGCCAACACAGGTATCTCGTACTGGTAAAGCCTCTCCCATTCTGGATTACTCGTAATATCCCTTATCTGAAAAATACACCATTCATTATATTTCCATGGATTCTTTATGTCAAAGGTTTGAGCTTGGAAAATTAGATTACAAGTTCTAAGTCCATCTATTGCAATACAAAATTTCTTTGCTAATGACCCAAAAGTTGATATTCTACACTTCTATTTCGCGGTAAAAGCTTCGCAATTCTTCCTAAAGACGAACTTCAAGTTTACTACAAACCAATCAAAGTTCCCACAAATTTCAGCATAAAACATTCATTCACTTGATTTTCAACTTCCAATTAATAAAAAAACCAATCCGAAGCTTACATTTGCATAACCATTACTCGGAAATTCCAATAAATCTCACATAAACACATTCGAGAACGTGAATTGAGCCGCACACACGGAAAATTAAAGCTAAAACCTGCAACTCGATATCGCCAATAGAATTGGGGGCAGAGAGAGAGAAGGCAGCGTCAAGTTTTTCTTTGAGACCATCGCACAAACAGCATCCGGGCTTTGAATAGAGTACCAGTTTTCTTGGTGAGTGGGAAGATGAAAACGAAGCAGATGTTGTGAAGAATGGCAATCTTGAATTTCCGGTGGTGGGAATAACAGATGATCGGAAATGATGAAATAATTGAGGTTTTGCAGCCGCATTTCCGATTAAAATCCGCACAGCCATTCTTCTTTCAAAGTTTCAATATCTCGTTCTTTTTTTTGACGGGGTCAATATCTCGTTCTCATTCTCAAAAAAGCCTGGTCTTTTTCTTTTTTTTTAAGAAGCGTTTGTCGTCTTAAAGTCGTTAAAAGAAACACTACGTTTTTAGGCCGTGGATTTTTTATTTTGTTTTTTAAATAAAGAATTCACAATCACGCAAGTAAAATATTATACGTGCAAAGAAAATAGTATCCTACTATGTGATATTAAAACTTGGCTATATGTTGGTTAGAATAATACAATTAAATATTCAGTATTAGGTAAATAAAATATCTAGAAGAAAACTAAAACAGTTAAACTAAAATCTTATACGGAGTATAATAAAAGGTGGAAAATGACTCTTCTCCTTGCAACAATGTGCATTTGAGATCCCTTTTACTTTTGTCATGTGTTAGATGACTTACATTTGAGATCCACATGTACATAGAGGAAAATTGAAAGACTCTCAAGTCTTGAATTCAAGTGACTTTTTAGTTCTCTCCTTTATTTCATTCCACTTGTCATCCTTTTACGATGAGACTCTCAAGCTCTCATCTATAACATCTTGGACCTCTCATGTACCGAAAATTAATCAACAATAAATACAATGCGTCATAAGTGTATTATAGATTAATTCAACTTATATATTTTCTATTGTCCATCCACTTTGCCATGTTTTCTTAATCAAGAAAGTGGAGAAGGACGTCTCGATTTTTTTTTTTTTTTTTTTTTTATGGAAGTTAAATACCCATCCCTTTTTTCCCCTCCCCATGACTCGAACCCAGTACCTAAGGCCTAGGTAGTGGTGCTCTAACCACTTGAGCTATCCCACTTTGTCAGAAGGACGTCTCGGTTGTCATGGGTAATATAACAGATTTTGGGAGGACTTGCTTTGTGTTTTTGAGATCATTAGTCAAATATATCAGATAAGTTGTGTAAATGGATAAATACTTTTTTTCACAAGTTGGTTTTTAGTTCATAAATTATGGAGTTGGTCTCATGTGCACACAGTGTGTACGTGCAAACTAATTCATAGATTAACTATCTTTCATATCTATGAGATAATAGGTTCTATTCCTGTTTCATGTTTTTTTATTTTAATTTGCTATTTCTGTTTATTTTTTATTTTAAATACAATTTTCGCTATTTCTGTTTGTTTTTTATTTTAAATACAATTTTATATTTGTAATTTTTTTCGCTATTTCCGTTTGTATTTTTTTTCGCTATCTCTGTTTTTTTTTTTTTTTTAAATACAATTTTATATTTGTAATTTGTTTCGCTATTTTTGTTTTTTTTTTTTTTTTATATTTGTAATTTTCCCCTATTTCTGTTTGTAATTTTTTCCCTATTTCACAAAATTGATTTTAAATATAATTTTTCAATAGAATAATAGTTACCACTTTTCAGTAACAAAATTACCACTTTTCAATAATAATAGTTACAACTTTTCAGTAATAAAATTTTCACTTTTCACTATTAAAGATTACACTTTTCAATAACAAAATTTCCACTTTTCACTATTAAACATTACACTTTTTTTCAGTAACAAAATTATCACTTTTCTATAATGAGAATTACACTTTCAGTACCACTTTTCAACAATAAGAATTACACTTTTCAGTAACGAAATCTACCACTTTTCAATAATAAAAATTACACTTTTCAGTACATTTTTCAGTTAAAATATTTACCACTTTTCAATAATAAGAATTACATTTTTCAGTTAAAATTAAAATATCTACCACTTTCAATAATAAATACTCCGTATTACATTTTTCAATTAAAATATCTACCACTTTTCAATAATAATAATTAGTACATTTTTCATTAACAAAATCTACCACTTTTGAATAATAAGAATACTTTTTTTTAAATTTTAATAATAATTTTAATTGTAGAATTTATAATTAAATATAGCAAATTTAATTAATTAAATTAACAATGATAGCATAAGTAAAATAAAAATGAAAATTATAGATTAATTAATAATTATAAATTAATTAATTATGAAAATTATAGATTAATTAATAATTGTAAATTAATTAATTACAATTATTAATTACGTGATGGATTGATTTATAAAAAATGAGAATTATAAATTAATTAATAATTGTAAATATTGATCGATAAAAATGAGAATTGTAAACTAATTAACTAATTAATAAAGTAATAGATTATATATTAATTAATAAGTAGAGAAAAAATAAAAATTGGAATTATAACCGTAAATAAAGAAAATTGGATAATAAGTGAGAGTGTGAGGACAAGGACAAAAGCATGTGCATGCATTTGAGAATTTTCCTAAATTATGATTAAGAAGAGAGAATTATTAATCACATATTTTGGAATAGTTTTGATGTTCCTGTCTTGAATTCATAACATTACATAAGAAATTCTCTTGGATTTTTTCTTATGAGCTGAAGTTGTGTTTAATGATGAAACCTCTGATTTACTATTTTTAGTGATGATAACATTTCATTATATTTTCTTGGGCAGATAAAAAAACCAGAATGTTGCTATTAGAATTTCTACCAGAGTTTGACCAAGAATTTTGAGAAAATGTATAACTCAATATCTACTTTTCTTAAATTATCTTATTTGGTTTAAAATTGTCTATCAATAATTATAATTTGTCTTCAACTTTGATGTTTGTGAACAACATTATTCGTTTTATACATTTTATCGTCTCTTGCCGTCTTTGTTACTTTCGAAGTGTTTATCATATTTAAACTTTATTGGAACATTTGTAATTCTAACAAGGAGATTCTATCTAAGTCGTCCAGTTTTTCGACATTGAAAATTCTAGAGACCTCCACGACTGATCATCAATTCTTTTATTTATTTCATTCGAGTTTTACAACTGACCCGTGCATCGCACGGGTAACAAACTAGTAGTAATAAATATTTGATCAACGGCTAAACTAGGATGTGTATATGAAACAAGATACTGTACATTTTTTTACAGCAAACTGTTGTGACTTCTAATAAAAAAAGAAAATTCAAATCAAATAGTCGGATGAAATTGAGAAAACTAAAAAAATAAACCAATTGCCTAATAAAGAGAAAAATAATATAATTGCCTAATGTTCCGAGACAATGTCAAGTCCAAAAATAGCATATAATCGGATTGATTAATTTCCACGTAAAAACACGATGATTATTTTAATATTTACTAGTATATCACTCATTTGTGGGGTGGGTAAAATACAAATATAGTCCATTTTGAAAAGAAAAAAAAGTTCCACAAAGATTTTACCTTCTAAAATAAAATGTTTAAATACTTGTTTCAATCAAATGATCCAAAATCACCTCCATTAATTCTAAAAATGCCCTATAAAATCGCCTCTAAATAAAACTACACTAATCCAACTTGAAAATCAAAAAAAAAGTTAAAGTCGAAAAACTTATTAAACATTCTCAAATCGTAAACCCTCACTTAAATTCCTCAAATCGCAAAGCAAATGATAGATATATGTATACATTTTTTTAGTATCTTCAATTTAAATTTTTTATGGAATTTGTATTTTTTTAATTTAAATTCTTCAAAATTTACGTTTAACTTATATTTTTAAAAGATCTATATGATAACTTTTTATGATTTATAAATAAATAAAAAAATATCTTCAAATTTTATTCAAATTCTTTAATTTAACAGATTTTACATAAAATATTAATTGGTTTGATTTTTTTTTTTTTTTTATCTTTTTAAATATGGTAGGTTCACTATAAATTTTCTTAATTTTTAAATTTGATATAAATTATTATAAACTACGGAGTATATTTTTTTCGAATTTACACAAATTATTATTTTATTTAATTTTTAAAAAAATATTTCAAGTCACTTGTTATAATTTCTACAATAAAAAAAAGATGTATATTAACCAATTTACAAAATTATGGAACGTAAATTAAAATTTTATACTTTTTTTTTTTAAAAGGTGAGTCAATTTTTAAAAAAATATTTCAAGTCACTTGTTATAATTTCTACAATAAAAAAAAAGATGTATATTAACCAATTTACAAAATTATGGAACGTAAATTAAAATTTTATACTTTTTTTTTTAAAAGGTGAGTTACGTGACGTAAATAAATTTTTTCTCCACATTTTTCCTCTCTTTTGCTTTGGGACCAATTTTACAATATCATTTAATGAAAACTGTTAAATAGTTGGGACCATTTAAAAAAAAATGGAACAAAAAAAGAATGTGAGATCCAAATTATTTTTAAAAAATACTCTTGAAACTAAGGATATTCAATTGAGATTCTATTGAATTTTTTTGGACTTTAAAAACTACGTAGATTTATAAAATTCATAGAGTCTCTGCAGAGTTTGACTGACTTTTTTATTGATTTATATGGATTTTCATAGATTTGACAGGATTTGTGGAATATATTTTTTTTATTGATTTACATAGATTTTCATAAACTCATGCAAAGAGTTAAAGAGTTAATTTTAATTTTTTTTAAATTAATATTGTATATATTATATAAAATATTTTATCAATAAAAAAAAAATATATATATATATATAATTTATTTTACCAATAATATATATATATAAAGTATTTTACCAATAAAATATATATATATATATATATATAAAGTTTATATATTAATTTGGGGTGGGGCGGATACCGCGGGTCGGGCATAAGATCCAAACCCGACTCATACTCAATACGGGGCGAATCTGACCTGACTCAAAGCTCGCGGGTGGGGTGGGTACCCGCGGGTCGGGTCAATATTGTCATTCATACTTCTGATCTTTAGTTTTCTTTTCAGAGTTCTCTCAAAGAATCCGTTGTAATCTCTTGTTTTTAGAAGAGATTTTGGATAGTGCAATTTATTTACATTTTTTGAGGAGAATCCAACAAAATCCATACAGTATTAAAATTCATAGACGGTTGAATACTAAAGATTTTTAAAGACTATTTAAAATCGGTATTGAATACCTCAAAATTTTTAAAGACTTTTTAAAATTCGAATTGAATACCACCAAACTTTGAAAGTCCAAAAAAATCCTACAGAATCCATAACCAATACATCTCCCTAAATTTGCATTTTACCCATTTGTGAGTATAAGATAAATATATATAATGTTAATTTTTGTTATAATTATCATCATGGTGAAAATATGTATTTGTTTTGTGTAAAAGCATAAAGAATAAAAAAAACCGTCAATGCCCTATACATTGTATTTTTATTTTATTTTTTTGAAATTTTTATCTATATACCGCTATTGTTATTTTTATCTTTTCTATGATACTTGATGCGTGATCATTTTTTCTTTTTCAGCGTATAAAATGGCTGCTTTGCGTTTGAAATGTGGAAAACATCTACATTATTGAGTAAGGCAAGTTAGAGATTATTTTTTGCATATCAACTTTAATATACTTTCTTAAAAGTAAGACAATTTGAAAATTATTTTTGCATATCAATTCATTTTTACCACTACTATATGTTTATATGAGTATAAATTAATTTCGAATGTTTCTTGTATAATCCATTTCTTAGTTCATTTATAAATTATGAGTGTAAGCAAGCCATTTCATCATATTTACCTAAATCTATTGTTTCTTAATTAATTCTTTAAATCCTTACTCACCCATTCAATTTGTAAAATAATTTGATATATTATGCTAAAAAAACGTTTTTACACTCAATATTTTTTTTTAAAGTCTCGATATTCGGTCCAAAGAACAACTAATTCCGAAGGACCAACTCCACCGTCCACAATTTACTTCTTTTGTGAATAAAAAAATAACAATAAAAATTCACATGCTTGTTAACCAATTTGGTGATATGATATTACCGGTAAAAAGATCATTTTTAAATTTAAGTATATTTATTGATCCAAATTAAAATATGTAAGTCATATCTAGATCAAAATTATATATTGGACTGAAAAATCTGTAATCGCTTTATTTTTCTTGCTATTAATTCGAGCTCAACTCGAAGGCCGACAAATCTAAGAAGCTAAAAAGCAAGCTAGAGATATCATTTTCATGGAATAAATTTAATTGCAAGGGTTTTAAGTGTTTTACACATATATAGCTCATTGATCATAAATTCATAATCAATTGCATGTAGGCCACTATATATAGAAGTAGGGTTTGTTGTCCTATCTTCACTAGATAAAGGTTTGATCAAAATTAGTGATTATGATAAGACTGCCATTATATATGACATCAAAAAAATATAGTTTCGTATTTTTTTTAAAATTAAAATTGTTTCCTTTTTAAAAAACTTTCGATTTTCCTCCAAGAAAATGGCATAGCATACGTGACTTAACGTGTCCAACTATTAATAAAACAATTTGTATTATTTATAATGATAATGAAAAAAAAAAGGGTCCTTGTTGTGCTTTGTATACTTTATTTTATCATTTTTAACATCAAGTTGACGAAAGGATTAATTTTAAAAGATATAAGTACAGAGAATAAGACGAACCTTGACAAGTTTCACAAATGGAGCTTATGGCAATCCTCCAAGGACTCAAGGCCGCAAGAATGCGAAACTGGGATAAAGTGGAAATCCGAACCGACTCCATCACTGCAATCTCTTTATGCTCCCAACGAAAAGAGATGGAGGGCCCGGAAAGGTGTGTCATTCGGGAAATAAGGGATATTACAAACAAATTTGTAGTGTGCAAATTCAAACACCATCCGAGAAAAGAGCTTAAAGAGGCACATAAACTCGCCCAGACAGGTGTGGACTCTACCGTTTCAAATGGAGTAGTCGTTGGAGTACCAGAAGTGTCACGTATACTATCATTCGCTTCTGGTTATAGACCAACAATCCCCCTCCCCCCCCAAAAAAAAAGTTTCACAAATGGACTATAAGCCTCAACGTAGTCAATACCAAATTGCTAGTGAAACCCCTTGCATAAGACCAACTTAATTAAAACTTATTAACGGAATCATTAAATTTGTGTTTAATTCAAAAGACTCTAACAACATATTGGGCAACATGGGAGGAACTAGGTCTCAAGTATTATTATTGAGCAAAGTAAAAAATTCTGAAGACATAGTCTCACGCCACTGACTATCTGATAGGGTCTGATAAACAATTTGAGGCTCAGTATCAAATTATAATTATATAGAAGAAGACAAACCCTACCTCCAGTGACGGATCCAGAAATTTTCGGTAGGGGGCCTGATTAACATTATTATAAAAAAAATATATGTACTCATTATTTTTTCATATTATAAAATTGTCAATACATCACATTTCATTAAATTAAATTGATCGGATAAGTTGACTTTTGCTATGTTTTGGTACAAGTTAATACTCCCTCCGTCACGTGATAACTTGCACATTTTAGCCGATTCACTTTAAAAAACAATTGAATTTAGTGGTGTACGTATTTTGAGTGATTTGATAAGGTGAAAGGAGAATTTAGTAGAATTTAAAATAGATCTAGTGAAATTTAGGATAAAATGTAGACCCAAAATGAGTGACGATTTTAAAATAAAATGATGTTCGGATATATATTAAGTAGGTCCGTCACTGCCTACCTCAGATTTGGTTTAACAATGTTGTTTCTAGCACTTGTAACCATAGGCAGGGCGGTCCTAGAAATATTTGGGCCTGAATCGAACTTTAAAAAAAGGCCTCGTCCCTTCATATTTTTTATTCTATACAAACTTATAAAACATAATGTAAAATAATTTTTAAATGACTAACAGTATATAAAATTTAAAGTACTAACAATATAGATTTTTTTTTACAAATTTTAGAATTTCTAATTTTTAATTAATAGATTTTTTAAAGATTTTAAGTTATTTAATTTTAAGAGATTTTTCAGATTTTTAATGTAATTATATAATTTTTAGAAAATTTAATGAGATTTTTAGATATTTTTAATATTAATATATGTTTTTTTTAAAATTTGAAGGATTTAAATTGAACAATTTGTCCGAAATTTCAATTTTTCGACGAAAATGATGTAAATTGGGCACTGGGCACTATAAGACATAAATTGAAAAATTGAAGACTTAAAAGATATAAAGTGAACTAGACCTTAATTTGTTGAGACTTTTTTCTCCTAGTTTTTCCTTTCATTCTTCACTAATTCTTTTTACTTTTTTATCACTTCTCTTTATGCGTTTATATAGTTATATTAATATTTTATATGATACGTAGTAATATATTTATAAATATATATATAAATATCTTAAAAAATGGGCCTCTAAAAAAGTGAAATATTATTGGGTCTGAATCGATCGTCTCGTTGGTTTTACATTAGGACCGGGTCTGACCATAGGATGACGTGTAATGAGTGAAACAGGTGAAGAAACACAACCGGAGGATGGTAGGACCACTGGTGGCATAGAAGTGGGTTGAGGAAAAGGTGGTCGAGTGTCTTACTAGTTCATGTTGTAACACCATGTTTGTTCTTGTAGTAACACAATTTTGTTCATTTAGTAACATGTGAATTACTAAATCAATTCATTTTTTCATTGTGTAAGAACTAGGACATAAATCTTTGAATAAATATAACGTTACAATAATTTAATAGTTTTTAAACTTTTTTGTTGTTTTCCTTCCATTTCTTTCTTCTCCACGTTTTCAGGTTTTTTCTTCCCTATCATTTCTACATTGTTCAAGTTCCTCTATTTTTCATATCTAATCCTGATACGTCAGTTTTCCACCACTAATTTTTTTTTCCGTATCATTCTTTGAACTTGATTTTTTTACGTTTTCTACTCCATTTTTATACTACTAAAAATTGCGTTGTTGTATGATCATAATAGTATTACTTGTATAAGTAAAAGTGATTTCATTTGAAATTAATTCAAATCTTATATTATAAGAAGAGAATTAATCGCTTCTGCCACTTACGTGTCAATTTGAGGCAAATCCAAGTTCTATCAACTCTAGGCAAAAAGAGTAATTAGACACTTAATATGAAGCGTTACAAATTTTTTGAACTAATATTTATGAATCACTCTATCACGTATATGTGAAAAAATAGAAAATGAACAAAGAATTTCAAACCCAGATTTAAAAAATAAATAAATTATGGTATGTGGTTATGTTTGGTTTATTTTAGTTCAAAGAATTTTAATAAAAAATAAAAGTTATGTTATTAATTTTGTTTATATATAAAAATTATAAGCCAAAAACGTTGTACTCAAACTTATCAAGCTTATGTTTGATCGATTTTGAGCTCAAATAGAAATCAGGAAATATTTAGAGTAACAATTGAGTTTAAGCTCGATGGATTTTGACTTGATAGTGTAGGCTTGAAATTTAAGTTTAACCTCTAGAAAATATATAAATAAGGCTTGAGTTTAACTTCGAGAATGATACTCAGACCCGTCCCGTTCCACTATGAAATACGGGACAGGACGACCCCAAATTGCACGAGTCAGGAACGGGTCGGGTTGAAATTGTTATCCATAAGTATGTTCTTCTTTAAGTGTCGGATTCGAAATTCTCAAGATGCAACAATTTTTAAGGAATCACTCCACCGAGCTCTGTTCTGCCTTTAACTGACCCCCGCTAGTGGACAAATGAAATTGGTCCTCCAAATAAGTCGATTCTTAGACTGAATATCAAGACTTCAAAAATTGAGGTCGAGGGTTAATCCCAATTGATCATCACATAGTTTCACATAACTTGAACACTACTTTTTAAAAGTTTGCAAAAAAATCAGAAAGTGTTATAATTTGATTGTTATTTTAATTATTAGAGGTGAACAAGTAAATCTAACTACATGGATTATATTTATACCTAATGTGTTTTTCAAGTTGATTGTTTATTTGTTAGTTTTCCTTTATTTTTAAAGGAACTAAACAAATATGAAATAAACATTCAATCTATATAAAATAACATAAAATTTTGTTGTAAAAAAAATAAAATTGACAATATTTTTATCGATTATAAAAACTAAAATTACTAGCAGTCGTGTATACATCCACTGAAAACAAATAAGTGAGACAGCCACCTTGTGATAGTGACGAATTGAGTCGGTAAGTGAAGGCAATTAACGCGAGGGCTCGTTCAAGAAAATTTTGATGGGACATTTAATCACTCCTCGACCTTAATTAATTGATTAATTATCTCTAATCCACCAATTAGATTATGATACAACAGTCTCTTCCATGGAATTAAGCTTTATTCAACAAAAGAGCTTTGTTGAATTACACAGTACATAACCTACTAATTAATTAATTAAAACTTTCAAACTTAATTATTGAAACTTAGTCACATATAATTGCTCTAATTAATTGCCAAACAACATATGACAATAAATTAAAACAATCTTACTGTACGTCTGTACTAAACCAAATTAAAAACACAGTTGAAAAGAATCATTGCAAGATGATTTTTTTTAAAATTATTAATAAATCCAAATTAATATTTCACATTCTCGAGTGCTCAAAGAATTTTGAAGCAATATTGTAGCTTTAAAGAAACTTGGCCCCGGACAAAAATCAGTGGTAGAGTCAGCACACTGTATGTGGATATGATAAGAATGCAAATAAAGTAAATGCAAAAGGAAAATTTATAAAAATATTTTGTTTCTTATTTTAGACATATATGTTGTATTTGATGCAAATTAATATGGTTGTAGGTGAAATTTGACCACATCAGCACACTTTTCAAGTGTTTTCTTTCACCTCAAATTTGTTGCACATAGACATATAACCAATATCTTGCTAAATACATCGAATAATCTATCAACAATTCATGGAGTATAGATTTAAAACATGGTATGAATTCATTTGCGTATATATACATGCTTTAAATATTAAGAGAAATAGATATTTGGGCAAATCAGGTTCGTATTATCTTTCATTGCGAATATTGGCCAGTATTTTTATTTTTTTTTATAAATAAACCAGCTTTGTATTTAAGTTTTGCTTGAATTATGTCATTACTATTTTATTTGTATCGAGTTATTTCACTTTCATTTGCATTAAATTTTGGGTAGGTCTCCTGTGCATTGGGTGCACAATGCACTCGACATATGATCATTAAGTAAACAGGTCATCCGACTATGACTATATATCAGAAAAATGTGTATCGAGTATGGTATCAGGTTAAATGAAAACGGTGCACATTCTAATTAAACACTAATGTTTTCATTGTGGGGTCATTCTTTTGGGCATGAAATCACCTAGGATGGCATTGTGCAAATTCGAAGAAAAACTTAAGGATAAATTAATAGATATGTCGTTGAATAAAGAAAAGAAGCTAGCAAAATAGATTTTATATATGTTCGAGATTCGTCTGGATGGGTCAGGACGAGACGGGTGCACTAAATTTGTGCATTTGCACCTGATATATTTGAGACTGATTCTTAAATGAATGTATTCCTGTACAATAACTAGTTTTGTAAAAATATTAAGGACTCCATTAATACATGCAAATTCAAAAATACACAAACATCATCTTTAGAAAGGAACATACATGAATCAAATTTAAAAAGAAAAAATGATACTCTCTCCAATACTTTTCTAAGTTTTATCACACATATAATATTGAGACTATTTTATGTTAATATTACTCCTAATTAATGATAATTAACTTCATCATTTGTGCATTGAGAAATATGGAATCCATAGTATGTCTACACTGCAATTAATGATTGTGAAATTAATTAACGGGTAGGTGAGAATAAAAAATTCAAAATAATTAAGTTGAAAAAATTAAAATGATATTTAAATTGAATCCGAGTGTGTGTGTATAATATTGTACTAGTAGTATGATTTACTACTACATCCTATGTACAGTGTATACTTAATGACTTTGTGCGCGTGTAATAGATTGATAGGCAGAAGATATGGTGAAGGCCGGCCCCATGGCCATGGGGTTCATTTTTAGCTTTCCGAGACGGAAATCACAAAATTGAGAAATGGAATCTACCCATGAAAGCACCAAGTTTTCTTTCATTTTTATTGTCTCCCAACCGCCCTAAGCTACTGTACAACTTTTCTTTATTTTCATTTTTTTTAGGAAGTTACTGTATAACTGATTGATGTATTATATATATATAATACTCCCCCTTCTATAAGTTTTCCCAACAAATTTTGTTTTGGGGTTTAACCATGTTCGAACCACGCATCCTTTCAAACTATAAGTAACGGTTCCAAACTTTGAGTAGATCTATACACAATTATGTGTCGATTATGGTTAATTTAAATTCAGTGTATCACGCCCACAAAAAATTAAAAAAAAAAATCCAGTGTGTCACTATTATATTGAATTTTGAGATTATTAATGATTTAAAATGTCAAATTTCTACTAATTTGTATTTAACATGTGGCAATATATTTGTGTAATAATGTTGAGTCCAAATTTAATAGTTTTTTTTTTTTTTTTTTTTTTTTTGCAATTAGTGCGTATTAAAATTTTGGCATGATTTTTTGGCCATGCTTCGACTATCTTCCTTGTCCTCTGTAAGACAATTCCAACCGTGTACTTCATGCATTGAAAAACTTTTATTAAAAATTTAAAAATACAAATTGTGTATTAAATTGCAACAATTTAATAAATCATGTATTTTAAAATTAAAATAAAAAAGATTCTAACATGATTGAGATTATATCAAAAGGTGAGTAAAGTGTAATAATTCAGGTGGTAAGAGAGTATCTGTATCACTATCTAAACCATTCAAGGGTAATGGGCCAGGAGGGATAAAATATTTATATTAAAAAAATTGTATCAAAGGGTTGGGTATTTTTTTTCGAATATAACATTATATTCATGCATATACACATATAAAGAATGATCCCTTTTTGTTCTATACCTTTGCTACAGTATTAATATTCTTTTATAGTATTAAAAAAAAAGAAGTTAATAAAGAAAAGATAAAAGAGCTTTTAAATTTTAAATCTAAATTGCGTGTTTACGTAGAAATTAATAATTAATACACAACCTGGAATGAGTTGTACATTATAACCATTCTTCATGCAATAAAGAGATTTAATTTTACTGACCAAAAAAAAAAAAAATACACATGTCAGTATATGATTAATTTAATGATGAGTTATCCAATATTTATTTCTCCATCATGAATCTCATATATAGAATATTCATTTATCGTAGAGGGTACGTACACGGACATGAAACGATATATTACGAATCATTTCCCAAAAATGAAAGCTATAATTGGATCCAACACATTCAGACGCAACTCCTGGTCTGAAATCTGCATTTTGCTTGAGTATTTAAAGTTCGATATTGATTAGTATTAATTTAGGTATGATTATGAAGATAATCTTATAATTAATTGTAATGACCAATATTTATTACTAATATACATTCTAATAATAAATATATGGATAAAAAAAATGTCATTCTAATATACATATGTATATATTACAGTATATTATTATACTCCAAATACAAGGGTGGGGTTATTTGCACTCCTAAAATTGTACGTATATGATATTTATGACTTATTAATTAAATTCTTGCACAAGAATATGAAATGTAAAATAAAATTATTTATCCAAAATTTTATTTTTAATTAATTAATCAAAATTTGTCCCGTCTTATAAGAGACGTGCTTTTGTCAAATATTTGTTTATAATGATTTAATTATATCTATAGATCAACTTAAAAATCAAATTGGCCATAGCGACAATTTTTATGTGCCTTAATATTAGATCTTCCTAATCCTATGGAGTTGGCCGTGTGCTCCTCTTCAGGGGTTAGGTTCGAACAAACTAAAGTGCAAACAAGTTAGTTCATACTAATACAGAGCGTAAAACTCTACGCGATAAGCTAATCTCTTGGGCACCGCCGCACCAGTTGGACCATACAACTGAGCTAAAACTAATTAATTCACCCAAAAATTTGTCGAGATGAGCTAATCTCTTGGGTACCATGGTGAAAACGTGACATCAGTTTAATTAAATAAAACAGGAAATTTATATGAAGCGAGTGCACCAATGCACACTGCACTATATGCATATGAAAAGGAGTATCTATTTTTGTCATAAAATCCAATGTGTATTAATCCATAACAACCATACAATTTCTTCGCCAAAAATATTTGATACGTGGAGTGAGAAGATTAATATGAGTGATCAAGTTTACAACTTCTGTCTTTTACTCTCTTTTTGTATTCTCTTTTTTTCTTTTTATTGAGTAAAAACAAAATAAGAATTATCGATCACAATGCAAGGTCCCTGGTCCTTTCTAGAGTTGCTTTAATAATTAAAGGAATAATTTTAAAAATACATATATAATATACCACATATAGATATACAGGAAGGTTTCCACACGCAACAAAATAACATTGAGGAAAAAAGAGGAAAATTCCCTGTGCGTGACATCTCATGCATGATAATAGACATAAAAATGTTCCGCCCTTAAATTAAATTTCAAGCTAGACCTCTCTAGCAACTTTGGTCACACATTTATATTATTTATTTCATGGTATCTTTTTTTTTTTTTTTTTTTTTGTCAATTATTCAAAAATGTGTTGACCACTTTCTTGAAATCTTTTTAGTGAAAACGATAAGATGAAAAGCCAAAGATAGACTATTAATTGGTTCATAAAGATTGGCTCAATTAATTAACTATGATAGGAGTAATTTAATCTCAAAAGGCAAATTAAAGCACATTAGGCATCTAAATTAGCCTTTAAAAAATATTAATCTAAGCACTAATCTTTCTTAATTGGACTCAAATTCTGGAAAAAAACAGTACGTTTGTCGGTGTTGTATGTTGGGATTCGTAATTGCAAATTACATATTAATTGATGATGATGTTATCATTAACCTACATTAATAAGTTAATACAACTCTCATCGTATAATGATCGGGTATTACAAAATAAATATAAATCTAGTATGCACTCGAGTGCATGTTATGCACCCTAGTCCATGTTGCACTTTTCAATTTTACTGACTTACACTTTTTGGTAAATGGTGTTGCACTTTTTAATTATTATTAAAAATATTATTATACAGTTTAATAACTATTACTATAAGGTCATATTTGATAGCAATGATTAATTAACTAAGATTATGATGATATCTAAACTTTATAGATTTTAATCTACTCTAAATTGATCTAAGTTATCAAACAACCTATAAGAGATGATATAGAATTAATATAGGTTTTATTTAAGTTATCAAACATGACTTAAATAAACTTTTAAACAAAAATAAATTATTGCAAGAGTGGCTCAATTCCGGTATACTATAAACTTATCCAACTATCACCGTAACAGTCAATGGACTGTGAACATCGGTCATCTTTCCCTTTGTATATAACGAAAAAATATCAAAATTGTTGATTTTTTCTCAATATGATAACACATGTTATGTAAAATGGTTATACCACAATATTTTTTTCTAAATTTATGCTTAATATAATAAATGTTTAGATAAATGTGTACAACTTTTTTTTTATGAGAAATACAAACATTAGTTAAAGACAAAAAAAAATTAAGTATTTTCTTAATATATGTGTATGGGTGTAAAATGACACATAGGAGTATATTGAATAGGAGAGAGTATTTAATTGTCACAAAAAAATCTGTCCTAAAATATATGGTGATTAAATTTAACTAAAACAAACGGTAGATATAGAATCCTTATTACGTACGTAGAATCTGTATATGATTTTTATACGAATAAGCATAATGGCCAAAAAGAATGATTCAATCATGTAAGCCATTTTCAAGAAAAAAAGTGTCCACTCCTCATCCACAAAAGAAGAAAAGAGAAGAAACCCCATTCCTATATTGCAATCACATACCAGTATACCACTACCAAAGCTTCAACATCTTATGGTCCAAAATAATTAATATTATAGTAATTAAATAACTCAACAATATGATAAATTAATTATGAAACCCTTCTAAATTCTAATCACCTTAATAAAATCTTAATTATCCATCTACAATTTTTTTTTAAAATAAATAAATTAAAGATGTCGTGTTTTCTTGCACGACTTTTCTCTTGCTTAATTCACGGACGTACATTAAGTGGGTGCACACTCGTTACACACGTAATTACACAATCGATGATTTTAGCTATAGACTAGTAATGGGTCGCTGCATTTGTAGGCGATTGGGATAAGGAATCTTAAAGGTGAAAATGAAAAAGTTAGTTTTCCACCATGCAAAGTTGGTATACAAATTCAAAAATAATAGGTTTCCTAAAAATCTTTTTGCTTTAGTTGTGTATAAAAGGGCACAATCTATTTTTGTTTACCCTATGCATAAGTTGAGTAGTTGTGTAGAGGAGTTTAATAGCAAGTGAGAGAAAAATCAAGAGAGAGAGAGAGAGAGAGAAATATGGGTGTGTTTTTCGACAAAATGAAGCCTTACTTGGCTATGATTTCACTTCAATTTGGGTATGCTGGAATGCACATTGTTATCCTTCTCTCTTTCAAACGAGGGTTTAGCCACTGGGTTTTTGTTGTCTATCGCCACCTAATCGCAACCATTGCTTTTGCTCCTTTTGCATTATATTTCGAGAGGTAATTATTAACACTTTTATTTATTCATTTTTTTTCAAATTAATTCCTGTGTTAAATAAATATGAATTCTTTTCATGTTTTTATTTCAGGAAAACAAGGCCTAAGATGACAAAATCGATATTCTTCAAGATATTGGTGCTTGCTTTCCTCGAGTAATGTCCTTAAAAAGACACACTCTCATTCTCTTAATCAATTACAAGTTACACTGAAATGAATTAATTTGCTGATCGATATAATTGTCACATGCATTAAACATATATATTATTCGCATATATGTTTGTCTATAAATTATATAAGACACAAAATAAAACTGTGATTTGGCCATCTTTTTAGGGACAAAATAGAGGAAACTCTAACGATGGGGCCTTGTAACTTTACCTATAATCGGAATCTACTTTTATTTTTGTTTAATTTCATACTTCATTTAATAGTTCGCACATGTTTATGTACTGACACAAAATATTATAAACTTGATTCACATAAGTTATATGGTGAATTCAGTAATATATATTATATTATATTGGAGTATCTGTTTTTATAAGAATAAAATATAAAATCTAACATTTTAAAAATAATACTAATACTTTGAAATGTTAAAACGTGAAACTTCAAATCTTAACACTATGTTTTATTTCATGTGAACCTGATTCATGTACGACACTGGACATACCTCAATCGATCAACCTGATAAATACGAGACAAGTATTATAATTATTATAGGATAATTAAATGTAGATGGTTAAATATTGATTGTTTATGTACGTAATGTGCAGGCCTGTGCTGGATCAAAACTTGTACGGCGTGGGAATTCAGTATACGTCGGCGACGTTCGCCGCGGCATCCGTTAATATTCTACCGGCTATCACCTTCATAATGGCTGTCATTTTCAGGTATATTCAAATTACTATTCAACTATCTATATTTTAAGTAATAATATTCACATTCCTACGTGCTTCGGATTATCATCTCATCCTATAGCTAGTGATAAGGAATAATAATAATAATAGAAAAAAAGGAAAAAAAATTATTTATTTGCATCCTTAATAAAAAAAAAAATCACTAATTTTTAATTAGGATCTTAAGAAAAATAGTTATCTTGTTTCTTTATATATATATATATATCGTGGTAGAATGAAATATTACTAATTTTTAACAACTTTCATAGTATTAATAAATACTACTCTTACTAGACTTCCCTCATATTAATATAGTATTATATGGGCTCTGATAAATAACAAATTTAATTATAAATCTAACCATTATAATGGGCTCAACCCTATGTAGCTTCTTTTTTCTTTTTTTTTTGGAAAGCAACCTTATGTAGCATTAAATAACTACCGGGTGATTAAAGAAATTAAAGGTTTTACTAATGTTTGTAATGACAATAAATAATTAAAACAATTAAAAAAAAAAAAGGAGACTATAAGATTAAGTAGTTATATATTCATGGAATTTGAATTTTAATGCATGAATGATTCGATCGGACAGGTTGGAAAGAGTGAATCTAAAAAAGAAGCCGAGTATAGCTAAAGTGATTGGCACAGTGGTAACTGTGTCAGGAGCAATGGTCATGACGTTGTACAAAGGCCCCGCCGTCAACATCTTGTGGTACTCTCACGGCGGCAGCCACGAAAACGCCGCCAGCACCACCGCCGATCAGCACTGGGTCACCGGCACCATTTTGATGCTCGGCTGTATTGTCGGCTGGGCCGCCTTCTTTATCCTCCAAGTAAAATCACTTTTCAAAAGAAATTTAAAAAAAAAAAAACATTATTAATTACACTTTGAAGAATTGCAATGAATAAATTAATAATTTATTTTTTGGTGTATTTGGACAGAACAATACATTGAAGGAGTACCCTGCAGAGCTTTCATTGACAACCTTAATTTGTTTGTTCGGTACGATCGAAGGGGGTGCGGTAGCTGCAATAATGGAGAGGCGTATTAGTGCTTGGGCTATTGGTTTTGATTCTAGGCTTCTCGCTGCTGCCTACTCCGTGAGCGCCCTGCCCTGCTCCGCCCCGACCCGTTTATTTTTCTAGAAATATTTTAAAATGAATTGAAAAGTAACTATTATATTGCAGGGGATTATTTGCTCAGGAATAGCATATTACTTGCAAAGTGTAGTGAACAAAATAAGGGGTCCAGTGTTTGTGACAGCATTTAGTCCTCTAAGTATGATCATCACCGCTTTCTTGGGTGCCATAATCTTGGCCGAGCAACTTCACCTTGGAAGGTACATTTGATTTAGATACGAAGTCAAATGACGGGTTTCGTATGGAACGATGTTACATCATCAGTATAAAATATTTGTATCTTGTTACGATGAACAAGTTTTTTATGCTAATATATACCTCTAAAATAAACTCATTATTATTACTATCTTAGAATTAGATATAGGCCAATAAATTATTAATAAATATGTTGAAGTTACAAATAGTATTTAATTTGCTCTAATCATTATCAATTTTTTTATGACATTGCAGTATATTTGGGGCGGTGATCATAGTGTTTGGGCTTTACTCGGTGGTATGGGGGACAAGCAAAGAGAATTCATATTCCAAGGCCCAACCATCATTTGAGGGAAAAGCCCACGAACTGCCTGTAGTTGGAAACAACAACATTCACGACAATAATTCATCCAACGTCAATGAAGCAGCTTCTGTGAAATCCAAGATTCATCACAAGAATTCCCCACTTGAAGAGCCATGAAAATGAAGCAACAATGCCCTCCACCCCACCCTCTACCCCTACTTAACTTTGTCATCTTTCATGTATAATTGTATTTAATTTCATGTACTTTTCCAATTTGTTTTCCACTTGTTGTATGATTTGAACTTTTTTAATATAAAAGATCTAATTTGCAGCAATGAATCTAATTCTCCTAAATATCAAATTTATAGAGCAACTAACCTCCATGTAAGGACACAATAGGGGAAAATCACACAAATTTATCAACTAATTTTAGTTATGGAGTTTTCTTCTTCCCCATCGGGTATGGTCCGAACTCAATTCGTTAGACCTGGACCGGGAGACAGCACCGGTGCGGGAACTCCCCAAGTTCAATTTTTTTCACCTAATTTTTTAAAAGGGTTGAAATTTTATAAAATTTATTTTTAATGCAATACACAATAGAATTAAGATATTATATACGCATATTTAAAAAGGTTACAACTTACAAGACATTATTGCAAAGGCATTCTACAATTGGGTCGGCCCATCTAAATTTGAAAACCAAATCCTCCAAGCCCAAATAATAAATTGGGCCTTAATTTATCAGCCCTATTTTATTTTATTCGAAATTGGGCTCATCATCATCAACTGAATTACCCACCTGCTAATGGAATGTCGCTACCTGATTGGTAATATTCTGATTTTTATCGGGTCCCAATCGTTCACTTCACTCAGAGAGTGGTAATTGAAATTCACCTCTCCAATTTCTGTTGAATAATCGGCTTTCTCACTCATCTGAACTGTGATTTCTGCTTCAGACTGAGTGAGACAAAGGTTGAAACCTGAAAATTCGAAACAATAGCAAAACGGAAAATGGCGATGTGGGTATTCGGGTACGGGTCGATCATATGGAAGACGGGCTTCCATTACGATGAACGCCACGTGGGTTTCATCAAAGACTACCGCCGCGTATTCTACCAAGGTTTTCATATGTATTTTTATTGTATTAGTTTCTTTTAAGTGAAGGGTTTTTCATGTGTAGTAATTATTTGTGTGGTTTTTTAATTCTAGTGGAGAAATTGATAGATGATCAAAATCAAAAGCATTCAGACTTAAAAAATCTATGTTGGCAATGATTTTTTGTTATTATTATAATCATATTTTTGTTGTAATAATTGTTAGGTGTTGGCTGCGGTTGTATTAATCCAAACATTCTTTTTTGTGTGTGTATTTTTAACATTTACTCCCTAAAAATCAAAGATTCAAAAACAGAAGTTTTTTTTTTTTGTTTTCATTTGCAGGAAGCACAGATCATAGAGGGACTCCAGAGTTTCCTGGAAGAACAGTCACATTGGAGCCTGCAAAGGGGGAAGTTTGCGTAAGTTTCTCCATTTTGTGTGTTTTATTTATGATTTAGGGTTTAGACTATGCTTTGAGTCTGTATTTTGACATTCGTGCAATTATATTGGAGTAGTGGAACGCGTAATTTTGAGGTGTGTATGTTCTGTGTTTACAGTTTATTGTTTCATGAAAGGCTGTTTCTTATTGGTGCTCTGACTTGTTGTATTGAAGGAAAATCATTCGGATCTTTAGTGATAGGTGTTGTATTGAAAGGCTGTGCATTATGTGTTTGTACTATAAAGTGATAGGTGTTTTACATGAAGACCAACTCAAAAAAAAATTAATGGTCGTAGACTATTGAGTTTCTTGGTGTTGCAGTAGTCGAGTCATTCTGTATGAACGCATCTGATTCTAAGTGTAATATTCAAGGGGATTATTCGAGCAAGTACTGTGTTTCTCGTGATTGTTATTGTTACATCCTTTCATAATGACACCACTTCACTGAGCTGAAACACCATGTGTTTATGTGTGATGTGTCCTATAAGTATTCCAAATGCTAATTCTTGTTTTATATTTACTAGAAATTCCATACCAAAACTCTAAATGCATTGATTTGACAACTTTTGACAGTGGGGTGCTGCATACAAAATAATCCACAAAGAAGATCAACTGACTGCTTTGGAGGTAGGTTTTTACATTTTTGCCCAGTAAAAATCGATGTTGAATTATGTTATGTCTTTTCCTTTTCTGTCTCTGGTATTCTTCTCGAATTTACAATTCAACGAGTTTAATTTGATTGTTTTACAATTTTATTTGTCTTAGTATAGCCACTCATTCTCTAGGGCTGGGATTTATCAACATCATACTACCATACCATTAAAATGATCCATAAAAAAATTTAGGATCAATCTCATATCAGTTTAACGAAAATAGATTTTCGTGTTGCATTGTAGCATCTTGAAGTGAGGGAGAAGCAGTATGACCAGAAGGCTTATGTTGATTTCTTCACTGTAAGCATAGGTTTTATCCTCTGTTGTCCTTCAAATTATCAAGGTTGTGATGAAGAACTGAAATGCAATTTCTTCACAGGATCCAACTGCTTCAATACCTCTCGTCTCCAATGTCATGGTGTAAGTTGCAGATGAACAATCTATCTCATATTTTTGTAACCAATGATCCGAAAAACTTAAAGTTCTAAATTTTCAGATACATAGCTTCTGCAGATAAGAAGGTGAACCAGAATTATTTAGGACCTGCCTCACTCGAAGAAATTGCCATGTATGCTCTTTTCAATCTTGCTTAAATTAATCTTGAATTTTAATTTTTCCCACCCGTTTAAAACTGTGCGTCGAAGATGCTTCGTTCAATTTACAAAATCGAGCACATCATGCATCAATAAAGATTCAACATATCTTTATTGATGCATGGTTGTTAGAACCAAATTGAAAAATGATATTGATCATATAAATTTTTACATTTCTTTCTCACATTTTTCAATCTGCAGCCAAATTGTAAAGGCAAAAGGACCCTCGGGACCCAACAGGGAATACCTCTTCAAACTGGAAAATTCCCTTTCCCAGATAGGTAAAGGAGAGACAAAGTGGGATAGCTCAAGTGGTTAGAGCACCACTACCTAGGCCTTAGGTCCTGGGTTCGAGTCATGGGGAGGGGAAAAGGGATGGGTATTTAACTTGTAATCAAAAAAAAAAAAAAAGATAGGTAAAGGAGATCATATTCATTTCCCAGAATAATTATTTGAGGAAACACGCTTTGTTATTACAATTGTAATTTTCTTTTAATAAATTCTAATATACATGCATACATACGTATATTCATGGTTTTATGACTTAGTTTCATTGTTATGAATTACAGGATGCGAAGACAAGCACATCACTGACCTGGCCAATGAAGTGAGGCGTATACTTTTACTACAAGGAGAATTGAGCATTCAATGATTTCTTTCAAGGCCACATTTGTATATTGCCTGGAATTATTAAACTTATTTAAAACATTGTTTAGGAATTAAACTTATCTTCAGATAGGTAATTCTGAAATATTTTTTTACGTTGGAAACGATTCTAGTTAGCTACATGAATCGAAACCACCCTAGTTTGTTATCAAGTTTCTACAAGAGATAAACAAGCTTGTTTAATAAGAGATTGTGTTCGAAAATCGAAACTACATCGCAACACACAGCAATTGTATCAACATTATTTACAAAATCACATTCAACCCGTTTTACACACGATTATGTACAATTTGACAACTAATGAAGGGAATGAGTATTTCTGGGTTCCTTTTTACATCATAAACGTCACAAAGGTTGGCGTTATTACAAGAATAAATCCAAACTTCATAGCACCTTCAGAGCTGCTTTGCTCGTGTGATGGACTCCCAATGCAACGAATTTGAGAATTGCACGACCTTGATACAAACTGCAAAATAAAAGCCCAGTTGAGCACACCACCAACTTACTATGAGTCTGTTTGCAAACACAACTAACAGCTTTCAAAATCTTTTTTTTTTCCAAACAACCCCAACATCTACTTCAAAATTTAAGTCCCGCTGAGTTCAAGAACTACTAATTTATTTATAACACTAAGTCTCTCGTTTAATCAGTAATCACTCAATCATGCCAGTCACAGTGAGATTCAATCATTTCTTATCTCTCCTTTCAACAGCTTTATGATCTTCTGATTCCCAACAGATTTTGAAACATAATTTAGATGGTAAATTAAATGTGTAGCTTATTATTATTATTATTATTCTAATGGTAATAATATTCCCATATAACTGCCGTTATCTGCAAGTATTTGGAGGTCACAACACCTCATTTCAAAGCTAGCCATATCAAGGGCAAGAAACAAGTTAGATTATTCCAACATGTCATTAGTGTCATAGTGGAGCAACGCATTAAAGCAAGCAACATGGTGTAACAGACAGAGAACTCAGAGCTGCGATGTTTTAACTTTCTCTAAACCTCGGCCTCTTTGGTATGTTGATATAAGTAATGCCCGTTTTTTTTTTAAAAACAATAACACTCATATATAATAGAAAAACTTACCCCGCAAGAGCAAGGCTCCAAGTAGCTAGTGTGTAAAATAACATCCCAGCATGCCAAATACTTAGCATTTTCTCTACCGTACCCATGCCTTTAAGTGCTTCCATCAAGGCTGCAAGTGAAAAATTGAAAATGAGATTGCACCATACACACACACACACACAAAAAGTACGTCAATAAAATTGAACATTTTCTGTTCTTATCAAACAACACTGGGAACCAGGTTGGGGGTGGTGGTTGAAGACTCAATCCTACCTTTCTGTAGCTGAGCAGGGGTCAAATTCTGCATTACAAAGAAATAATAATTGTGAGGTTACAATATAAGAATAGTCAATAAAAATTAACAAAAAGCAAAAAATGCATAGCATGTACCCGTGATTTTGGGTTTGCCAAAATGCATCTAGCCATAAAGTTAGCCACTCCATCCACCACATGCTCCTCAGTAACAATTACATAATTTTCATTGTCAATTCCACTCTTTTCTTCCTTACAATGAGGGACCATATCCTTGGAGACCCACACCCACCAACTTGGCTCTTCGTGATCAACCTTAATCAAAACCTCTACTTTCTCCAGATCTTCACCTGATTACATTACAGGTGAGCAATAGGAAGCATCAATATTAACATTAAGCTCTCACAAACTTTTCCAGACCAATATTATTTGTATCCACCTAGTACCAATTTGCAACATGTACTATAGTCCTTTTTTTCAACTTGCAACCTGTACAAACTCATACTATATGAAATTGACTGATTGCAACCTAAATTCTATTTTTAGGCGAAAATTGACCAGAAAATACCACAAAAATAGAGTTGAAAATACCACAAGAATAGAGTGTCCGAAAAATTGTACTTGTTGCAACTTATTAAAAAAATGCTATAGTATAGGGTGCAAATTGGTGTTAATCCTTACTAACTATTAAAGAACGAGTTTAAACACAAATATAATTTTACACAAATTGTCAACCGTTTCCAAGGTTTGGAATCAACAATTTTATCATATAAAAACACAAGCAGAAATATAAGTGCATAATTAGCAAAAACTTTGAATAAAATCATAGTTACATGAGCTCTCAATTACATTACTAATAATGTAACTTGCTCCAGCACAAGATTTAAATATAACCCCTCGTTTAAAGAAAACTAACAGACACACATATTGGAATAAAGGAAATTCGAAAAACCTGATGGTTCATCGAACGGAAATGTGGAGGTAGATTTTTGACGGAGAGAATCAAGTTCATTCAGGAAGCCTTCAGAATTAACAGCACCCAGAAGCCGCTCATGAAGCTGCAATTAATAAAAAAAATCAAAACATAATAATCACCAGTAACTTTTCCAACCTCCAACTCGATAAGTCAACTAAATAAAACGGAATGAATTGCATACATCCGCCGGGCAATCATGCAGCAAAGTAGAAGAATTCGATATCTCTTGCAGAAGGTTGAGATTTTTCTCGAGCAATTGATGAAGTCGTTCATTTTCCGATCGTAGATTTTCGATATCCACATCACCTCTCTCTTTGGTTTCCGGCGGCGATAACTCATGGTGGCGGTGGTGGTGGCAACTTTCGATGGCGGTCCACGCCACGTCAGCTACCTCCAACACCGTTTTCGCCACTTCAATCGAGCCGTGCCCCTTCATTTATTCTGTTTATCTTAATTTTCCCTCTCTACCTAGGGTTTTTTGGTCGATTGTGAATTTGTGATTTGGGAATTGGGATTGTGGTCTAAGCTATGGAATTCCTGGTAGTAATGATTGAGGTTCTTTCAAATTTGATATTTGCAACCAAGTCCTGCAATTATGGGTACAACTGCATAAGGCCCCACCCACTCAATTTTTTGTCCAATTTATTAAAAAAAATGAAACTTACAAACGTATAAGGGTATGTTTGTTTTGGGATTATATAGGATGGGGGAAATCCTGGATGGGGAAATTCTAATGAATAGTAATTGTGTGTGTTTGTTTTGGGATTTTGAGTAGGATGAGATATAACTTTATGTCAAATCAAATTGTGTAAAAATGGTTGGATGGGATGTAATAGTAGGATGTATAGGTATTTTTAGGAATGAGTGTAGTTGGATGGGGAAATCCGGACCCGAAGTAGAACAAGGACGGGTGAGTCCCAAAACAAACATGCCCTGAATGTTTTCTTCTTTAGAAAAATTGTACTCCCTCCGTCTCACATGAATTTGCACACTTTCCATATATGGATGTCCCATACCAATTTGCACACTCCATAAAAGGAAATATCTTCACAACTCTCACCCTTAAAATATACTCATATTTACCCATATGTCATTACTTTTCCACACTCAATCTACTTTTTACTTTACTTTATTCATAAAAGTTTACAAAACTACCCCTCAAAACATCAATCATTACACCTTTTCTTACACATTTCTTAAAATGTGTGCCGGTCAAAGGGTGCAAGTTCCTCCGGGACGGAGGGAGTACGAGATTCTCAATACATATATTTTATGAATTTATAATTCAATTCAAATTTTGTTTTGAAGTAAAGTTATTTTTGTGGAATCAATTTTCGTACACAAAACCGGCAAAAAATTATTAATTCAGATAATAAAAAATACTACTAATTTATATTAAAAAGTATTAGTAATATTGTTCATCATACTACCTTACTCTTCTTTTAGAACTAACGTCTTACCCTAAACAAAAAAAAAATCAAATAAAAATCGGAGAAGGACAATCACCCATTCTTAACATCAACGTTCTTAAGCTAGATCAAAGATTCGGACAAAAAAATGAAAGCTCTTGAATCTCGATTTCCGATTCTCTTATAGCTGAAGCTAATCAGTTGATAATTTATAGGTTTCTCGAGAAAAAATAGAAATACTCCTAATATGTGGAAATATTGAAACTACATAGATCAATTAAAAAATCATGTTAAATTGTATGCATGAATTGTTTTTTTTCCACTTACTTCTTTTTAAGGGGTTCTTCATTAAAAAATTTAGTCTCCAAATTTTTATCCATGGTAACAAAATTTTATTTTATACTCCAATAAATAATATTTTTAATAAAGTAATTTCCATTTTGTGTGTAGTCGAACTTAGGCCAAAATTTGTGAAGTAGACCATGCACCCACATGCATTCAATTTTTCTTTTTTGTATTTATTACAAAATCTTGTAAAAGTGTTACCCTTTTATTACAAATGGCATATACTGTTTGTCGCCATTTGCAAAGGAATTTTAAAATGTTAGTATTAGTTTTTTTTTTTTTTTTTTTGTATAGTTAATACTATCATATTACAAAAATATTAAATATTTATTTAAAACCAAACTATATCCGTGCGTACGTTTAGTTCTTAAGTTCGAATCCCTCATCCTCTATTATGACTTGAGGAAAATAAAACAATAACAAGAATCTTTTTAATCAGCATCAACAGAAAGAACACGACGAAGTTGGATAGCTCTGATGAGAACCACGAAACCAAATTAAGATTCCGACGAATCTCCGGCTCAGGCCGGCAAGTACGACGGTTGCAAATTCAGATTTGCTAAATTGTAATTCCTTTTTCTTCTCCTCTGTTTTGCGTTTTCCATCCTTGTAAAGGGATGTACAACTAATTGTCTCAAACAAGCCCTAATCTAAGAGAGAAAAGTGGGCCAAGTAAACATCAAGCCCAAACAACCAAGCAATTAAAAGATACAGGCCCACTTGAATTATATGCAGAGCAGATCCCCTTTCGCATGCTAAATCATTTTTTTTTTGTCCTTCAACCCGGCTCTCGATGGTAAATCTTGAGCCCACGTCGACCATCATTCGCATCAAGCTCTTAGAGCACCACGGAAAAGGGATGGGTATTTAATGTAATTAAAAAAAAAAAAAAATCAACAGAAAGAACACACATCCAATAATTCTGAAAAATTAAGGAATAATTGCAAATCTGCATCTAAAATTTTCTCAACGCCAGTTACAAATTGTCAAAATACACAAGCAAAACAATGTCCCAATCATCCATCCAGCTACACAAATGAGGGGAGATCTATCATAGCGACGCTGATAATACGAACTTGACAACAAAACCCAGTACCAGCATAGCAGGAAAGCTTGTTAAGTGGTTTGTAAAGGAGGAAGCACCAGAGACGCCGGAGTTCATCCCCGTTGGTCCACCAGCTGGAGGTAATCCAAGAACTGCACCGGAGGAGGGCACCACTGACCCGGGGTTTATGGATGGAAGACCACCCATTTCTGATGGTGCTGGTGCTGGAGAAAATTGTGAATCTGGTAGTACTGTAGGTGGGGCGACGAGCTGAGGAAATTGTTGCGATCCTGTATAGAGATCCACCAAAAAAAAAAACGAAAATTATACTAGCTGTCAATACATAACAATCTAGGCTAGTTGTTTAGCTTATAAACTAGTCTCATTTCTTTCAATATTTCAATGTGGGAAAAATCATCAATATTCTTAAATCTTAATGCACAGTACCGTCAAAATCGACACTAATTCCATTATCATAGTGAAGTACCACGGGGTGGGGGTCCGAGAAAGGAGATTTCGGCACAATGTACTTCAAAAGCCACTACTCGACATTTGTCATTGATTTGAGAAAATGGTTAACCTAAATATTACTAAATGAGTACACATCTGTGGACTTGGGTCACGTGAAATTCATCCCATTCTACCAAATGGGGCAAACAAAAACTTGTATATCGGATCCATTTAGGGTTTGATGAGAAAAATGAATATAGTCGTGGATCTCAGATCTGTGAAACAGGTTCATACAACTTTTTGTCATGTAGGAAATGTCTGAACAACGATAGTTAATTTTATTGAAACAAAAAAGCCTTTGATAACACAAAACTTGAAGTCATGGATGAACACCTAGCATTAACAATTTTACCTGGACATCTAGGTTGAAGGGATGTCAACAACCTGCAGACATAACAAAAAACAATCGGAGTCAATTACGATTTATAGGTGAAACCATGAAAGACGAACCAAAGAAACAGTTGAAAAACATACGTAGAAGCAATGCTTCCGTTCACGTAGCCACCATAGCTGCAAGAAGTCACATTGCATCCGCCACCCGATTGTTGGGCGGTAACATTTCCAATCATGAGATTACTGAATCTGCACTGCATGCTCGAGCATGAAACAGCCAATGATGCTGGCATGCAATACAAACTGCAAAATACCCAACAAAAATTTAGATATTTCTGACAAACGAGTCGAGATTCTTTCTAGGATACGTGCAAGAAAAATGCTTACTTGCGACTTCCCGGTCCACAACTGCACTGCACGCAGTGACTGGCGGTTATAGCATAACTCCCGTTTGGGACAACTAAACCATAGTCCTTAGCATAAGTTGGGAAATTTGATGCACAAGCTGTAAATTATTGAATGTTGTGAGCACTTGATAAGAAAAAAGGAGAGTAGTATCAAATACATAAGCACCTATTGAGCAAAACGTGTTGTGAAATGTGAAACGGAAGCTAGTTCAATCTATGAACAACAGACTGCTAAATCACAAAAAAGTATATCATAACCATAAAGAAACAGAGGAAAACTTGTACAAAGACACATTTTTTAGTCACGATAATATAAGCATTAGGAAACAATGCATCCACACAAAGACAAGTATCAAAATGGAACAACCTACAGAAAGGGATTTTAGGTTTTCTTAACAAACACTTGTTAATTAACCCCAAACATAAGAAATAAAACATGATAAATTTCAGATTAAAATACCAACAAATTAGAAGACTAACCAGACAAGGGAATTGCAAGAATATCGCCATCTTTAATCTCCGCACTCCCCAAAGAATTGACATTCATCAAATCACTCACCGTCGTCACATACCTCGCCGCAATCCCGGACAAAGTGTCAACATCCTTCACAACATACGACAAGTAAACCGCCGGCAAATTATTATCACTGTTATTGAAACAAGTACACGGCAGCGGAATCTTCAGCTGCGTCCCCACACTAATGACGGAAGGGTCAGAGAGCTCGGCGTTAGGGTTAGCGTCCTTAATCTGGTCGGTCGAGACAAGTCCGCCGTATACGGCGGCGGAGATGGAGGAAAGAGTGTCGGAGGGGCGGGTTTTGTAGGAAACGGAGCTGGATTTGCGGATGCCGTCGACGCAGGAGCAGGGGATTGGGACTTTGAGGAAGAGTTGGGAAGGGAGGATGTGGTTTTCGACGTCTGGGTAAGAAATGTCGATGGCGTTTGTGAGGAGGAGGGAGATTGGGTCAATGGAGAAGAGGGATGCTACTTCGGAGACTTTGAGGTCGGTGTACAGGGTGTAGCCGACTAAGGCGGAGCAAGTGTCGGCGTTCGAGCAGGGCTCGATGGTGGATTTGGGGGTGGCGCGTGGGAGTAACGCGCAGAGGGTGAGGAGGAGGGGGAGAAGCGCCGGCATTTGAAGGTTTAGTTGTCCGGAGATGGTTTGAGTTTGTGGGAGGAGGGGGGAATGGAGTAACGGAAAAGTTAATTGAAAGAGTAGTGTGTGAGAGAGATGGAATAATAGATATCGGAATTCAGACACTGGTCAGCTTTCTGGATCTTCGTGTCCATGACAGCATTTTACACACTCCCTCTACTTTTACTACTTTGCCCTCCACCCCCTGCTTAAATCATTTTCCATAATTTAAGGCCTATTCACATAAAAATGTACTCTACTTTTTTTTTAGTTTGAGATTAAAGTAAAAAAATGTAGTCGTATAGTAGGAGTGTGAGTAAATAACTACTTTCATATTATCATATATACACAAAAGTAATGAGAAAGGTATTATATGTGTGAAACTTAGTGTGCACTTAATTAAAATTTTGTATTTGAAACATGTCATAAATCAAGTAACGTTAAGTCATCTACTGTCAAAATTCATAAACTTAAAAAAAAAATGTAGATATCTATACTTCAAAATTATGTTTTATTTTCCAAATCAGCCACCCACCTCCTTGACTAAAACATCTATTCCTCCGCCCCCCTCTTTCCTTACCTCCTCTCTTTTCGGCCCGAAGATATGTAGATCAACCATCGACACCACAGCCCCTGGATCTGGTCCCGCCTTCTCACTCGTCAACCGTCATCGCCTCTCTATCGCATGCTTGTCGCCGTATTCGGAGCTACGGGGTCACTGGTTCTAGTGTGTATATTTATGTGTTGGGCTGATTGGGTTTAATAGTTTAATCTTTCATTTTTAGTTGGGATCGACGCGTATGTCCTCCCTAACGACGCTACGGGCGGCCATTCGGGTGAGCGACTCGTTGATCCCGTTTTTTTTTTTTTTTTTAGTTTAGTGATCTGCTTATTTTCTTGTTCCTTTTAGCGTTCTCTGGCCTTTTAGTTTAATTTACTTCTATTTTCTTTTGCTTTTTTCGCATTTTGCATCTTGGCCCCGTTTGTGGGAACTTTTGGTCCGGTTGTGGGATCTGTTTTTGGGTGGGGTTTTTGATTGGTAGGATCTTAAAATTTGGTGGATCTTTATCCTTTCTTTTGTCTCTTTTTCTTGATATGAGTTCACCTTATTGTTGTGGGATTGTCTCGTCTTGAGAATGGTTTTGAGAATGGTGACCTGGATGTCATGGTGGACAAAGGGTACACTCATTTTTTTCATTCTTACGATTGGAGAGGATAACGATTCCGAGATGATTCATCTTGGATAGAAGATCATGAACTTGAAGATGTATTGATTCGTAGTTATATTGTGAAATTCCTCTTAATTAATTTTTTTTTTTTACTCGTATGCAACAAAAATATGATAACGAATTCGACCAAAATAAAACTGGTGAAATTCACCTACTACTTATTCCTCCTGGTACCCTTTCCCAAATGTGCCTTTTCCTATAAATTATGTAGGTAAGGATATTATGGTACAATCAGATATTTAAATGATCACCTGGAAATGAGGTGTACCCCACTAACTTCTTTTTGTTTTTGGGCCTTTGGTAGTAGTAGTATAAATAATAGAAGCCTTTAAAACCCTGATTTTCCGACACGACCGACATATTCATAGTAGGCCCCACTTTCAATAAATTCTAGGCCCAAATTACGCATTCCCTGGATTATACATAGAGCCCAATAACAGGTTTTGTTCTACCATAATGGGCTCCACACTGAAAACGGGCTGCATTGGGCCTCAGTAAAAAACTTGTGTTTCTTCCTTCTCTTTAAAAATTCGAAAGAAAAACTATGCTTTTTTTTTTGTTTTTTTTTTCAATTGGGCATTTGAATTAATTTTTAAAATTAATAAATTTTCCATGAATATTGTACCGTTTGTAGTTTGTTACTTTATAGATAAAAAAAAAACCTTGCAACTATAGAAATGGACATAGAAATTCTTACGAAGGCTCGAATTTATCGATGAATTAGGTGAAGGTGACTATCTGAACCTATCATGTTATATAATATTTCCGACTTTCTTAAACAATTTTCATACTTTTTTATTTCGAATTTTTATAATAATTTTCACACTTTTAAAATATAAATCCTTCATAAATTACACTTTCACAATATTTATAATTTCATACAATGGAAAAAAAAATGAACATCCTAAATTAAATTTATCATTTTCTAATTGGATAATAAATCAATTTTTTCACTTCAATTATATCAAAATTACACATGGCATTGTTCTACAACTTTACTTTATGACTCGCGATATTTTATTATTCACTTTCATACACTATACTCTATTCTTTAACAACAATTTGCCCACACAATAAATAATACTTCCTCTGTCCTCTGCCTAATGACTCGTTTTGCTATTTTGTTTGTCCCTTAATTATTGACATTGTCACTTAAAATAGTAAAAACACTTTTAAACTATTTCATTAAAATATTAATACAACAAATGAAACAATTTTATTACACTAATAATTAACTTTATTATTATTTATAAATAATACTAATAAATAATTCATTTATTAAAATTTGTGTTCAATAATTTTGTATCATTAAGTAGGAAATGGAGATATTAACAATTTGTGCCCCTAACAAATACTCCGTATTAATAAATTTAAAAGAGACTAATAAAGTATTATTTTTATTCCGCATATATATACACAATCAGGGGCGGAGCTACATATACCATGGGGTGGCCAATGGCCATGGCCCCCTCAACTTTTTACAAAAGTTTACTATATATTTGGGAGGTGGTATTTATACATAATTCAATATTGTTATAAAAGAAGAAAGTCCATGAAATTCAACTCAATGGGCCTAAAAGTAATTTAAAAAAATG
Organism: Galeopsis tetrahit; assembly: GCA_963675135.1. NCBI lineage: Eukaryota > Viridiplantae > Streptophyta > Magnoliopsida > Lamiales > Lamiaceae > Galeopsis > Galeopsis tetrahit. The sequence goes on from OY776133.1 coordinate 13,625,278, forward strand.
GATTGTCATTCAAGCTCAAGCTAAAAGTAAATAGACTTAATTTGCATTTAATTTGTGTATTAGTAGCCGTATATAAATTAGTTAGCTTTTTTAGTCAAATACTTTTATTTGCAAAACTAAAATAAAAATTTAAGGGAAAAAAAATGGAACTTTAGATGTAAAAATATAATATTCTTTTAGTTTAATATATGGTCTACAATCTGCTTTTGATTTAAAAAATATTCACATTTTTTACTTAATATTAATATCAAGAATATTGTCCAATTGATTCCAATATAATTGATTTTTAAAAAAAATCGACTTAAAAACACAATTTTATCTTAATGTTACTCCTATATATTGAAGAGCAACTAACAAAAAAGATTATGTATAAATTATCAAATATTATATGTTTAGTGAATTCTTAAAGTTGAGAGATAGAGAAAAGAAAAAAAAAAGTAGAGGAAAGAGAGAGAGGAGAAAATTGTAGATAAATATAAAAAAGAAAAAAATGTAGAGAGAAATAGTGAATGTTGTCAAAAAAATATTATTTTGATAACTTTCTTTAGGTAGGATGCTCAAAATAGCAAGATGAGTAACTTTTGAAGAAACATAACGAGTATTAGTAAGTATTGAAATGTATATATCGGCCCCCTAATCGAAAATCCTGGGTACGCCCCTGTACACAATTGAATAATTTAATTTCATTTATACATCATATTTACAAAATTATCGATTAAGAGTCGTTTATTAGTCCACTTTCTCCAATCCAAATGGTTAAATTCTGTGATATAATTGCGACTCTAATAGTATTTTTTTTTAAAGTGAACGTACAATAGAATAGAAATATAGAACAGGGGCCCCGACAATTCACAAGTTTTGATGGGTACGAATTCAAAATATAGACGTACTACTACTAAAGTGTGGTTTCACGTGGATGCCTGCAGGCTGCAGTAAGAGTAAGAGAAGATACATGAGAAGAAGGCTAATTCGTCTTTATCTTGCAACTCATATTGTGTGTGTGTTTGCTATCAGTCTTTTATTAATTAGTTTGTTCACATATACTATTATGTTAAAAATAAAAATTAATATTTTTATAATAATGAGGAGTGAGGATGATAACTTGGATAAGTGTTAAAAATTAGCAAATTGAAACACCAAAATGAAATTCAGAAAGTAAATCTGAAAAATTAATACAATCCTGCTATAGTGCTATGCTCTGCCCTCTCAATAGTTGAAACTTGAAACTTGAAACCAATGATGGCATGAAATGTACGCATCTCATATTTTACTTTTACCCAATGATATTCCCAAGGAAAGGAAATTAAACGGACAAAATAGTCTGAAAGATATGGCAGCATCTATGGTACCGTTTGAGTATCCAAATTAGATATAACTAAATTGTAATTGCATATATATATTTGGATTGTATTTTATTTTTCGTCTATTAAAATTATATTTGTCTATTTATTATTTATTGTGCAAAAAAAAATTGAATATTTCAGTTCAATTAAAATCGATCGAACCGACCGTTACATCTCCCTAGTCATACCACCTCGACAACTGTTGTTTCATCTCTCGCCGCCTCACCGGCCTTTTTCATAGATCCATTTTTGAGTTTCGAAAGTTTTTTTAGGATATAGTTGAAATCAACGACTAAATCCTCTCTGACGGCGCCACAATGGATTGAAGAATAAATAGTTCCTTATCCCATATGTTTTTTTTATTCAAATTCAGCATCTATGCATGCTAGGTCTATTGAAATATGTCGTGTGTTTTGTTTTTTAGTCAATCGTGCACACTTATATATATACTCATAAATATTTAACGAATAATGAATAGTCACGCAATGTGCTTTTCAGTCTATATATTATCTTCTATAAACTTGCACACAATCTTGTGAGATTCCTAAGGTTTTTTATTAAATAAAATTGAAGGCAAGAATAAGATCGTGCATATATATTATAAAATTATCAATCTTTTAACTTGAGAAAATGTTTGTTACTACTAGGATTGATTATTAAAAAAAAAAAAAACTCTAACCTACTTATTAGTTTGAAGAGAAAAAAAAATTGGGTAGATCTCCTGGAATTGAGTCCATTTTAAAAAATGGGTAGGATCGACAATAAGTAAAAATTACGCGGAAAATGTTCAAGTTAATTTCTTTAGCCGAAATGGTTAAGGTTTGATTCGGGTGGAATTTACACACTTTAGATGCACATGTGAAGCTCATTTTGATGTGGATTTCATTGATTTATGGATTGAATATGATGATTTGAGCCAAAATGAGGAAAAGGTTGTGTTTTGTCGATTTTGTAGGAAATACGATGGAATTTGAAGCAAAACACCAACCATACTTCACTGGATCAAGAAGAGAAGCAAACCATTGGGTTCGTCTTGAGAAACGGAGTGGAATGGCCACAAGAATCAAATTGATTGGAGGTCAGAAGCGAAAGTTATGAACGAAACAAGTTCGAAGTGCACCTCGGCCGAGCTACCCAATTCGGCCGAGCTCGACCGAAGATCAGAAACTGGAAAAGAAGACAACTCGGCCGAGCTAGAGAGTTGGCCAAAACATGAAATGAACAGCAGCTCGGCCGAGCTGGCCAACTCAGCCGAGTTCGACAACAAATTTGGAAAGCCTCCTCGGCCGAGTGCCCAAAATCGGCCGAGGGAAATTTGAGAACCAGAAACTGGAAAGCCGAGCAACTCGACCGAGCCACGATTGATGACTTGGCACTGGAATGCACAGCACCTCGGTCGAGCTACCCAACTCGGCCGAGCCACGACCGAAGGGCAGAATCTGGAACGCGCAGCAACTCGGCCGAGCTACCCAACTCGATCGTGCTATGAAGAAAAGCCCCCCCCCCCCAATCGAACACCCCAACTCTTTTGCATATTTTGTCCAATTTTCAAGGACTTAAGTGCAATTTTCATTCTCAAGCCCTACCCCAACACTATATAAGCCCCCATTCTTAAAACCAAATGTACCTTCCCCCAATTCCTAAAATTCCACACATATAAACACATACTTGGAGGTGATTTGACCATAACTTCTTCAATTCTTCATCAATCCAAGCAAGGGAGGCACCAATAGCTTTGGAATTTCATTCCATACCACATTTTAGACTACACTTTCTATTTCTCTCTCTTTTTATTTAGTTATTTCATTTGTTTTGTTTATTTGATTATTTTGTTGATTGGCTAGAACACTTTTGGTTCTAGGGCTATGTTTATACTTTGGATGATATTTATGAATTAATTTCTTGTTTATTTGGTGGTTGTGTTGCTATTTCTATTTGAATGCTTAACTTTCATTGTAAAATATGTTGTCAATGGCCATGATAATATTTTTGATTCATTGCTAATTGAAATTGGATTGAGAGATCTTTTCATTAATCGTATTTAAGCATTCGACCCAATTTATTGTGAGTTCGAGAGAGGATCAATTATTGGGAGGGTATTAGATGATCTTAGGACCCTTTTTGAGGTTTATTATGCATGCTAGGTAGAGATACTAGTTTGTGTGATATTTCTCTTGGATTAATTGGATCTAAAGAACTTTTAATTCATTATTTCGTGATCAACCCTATAGTAATCAACACAACATCACTTAAATAGGCTTTGATCATAAATTGACCCCTTAGTGTGACATATGCCTTGGAACCTCCCTTTCCTTTTTTGAGTTTCAACCATATTTCCTCGTTTCTTTGATTTGCATGAGCATTTATTGATCGATTTCATATTACTCTTTTATTGTTTATTCATGACATTTGGTAGGCAATTTTAGGGTAATTCACCATTCTACTTTATCGATCGTCGTCTATTTAAAAATTACATCGACAAACTTCACTTTTACACTACACCTCCTCGTGGGATCGACCTCGTACTTACTTCGCTACAATATACGCCGTATACTTGCGGTTGTGTATTTTGGTATTGCATAATACGTGAATCATAAGCATGGACCATTTTACCTTGAGGTCAAGTGGTTCAACTTTCACATCTAACAATTTTCAAATATATTTTGTATCATGCATTTTACAAATTTTTAACATGTTTTTTTTGCACCGTTAGGTTATATAGTGTTGCAATAATACTTTCACTTATAATGGCATACACCTTTTAATAATGCTATGTTACACCTTTTATTCGTATTTTGTTGCACTTTTTCAGTTGTAGTGACTTACAATTTAGAATAATATTTTAAGTTATAGTAACTTTTTAGTAATGTTATATTACACCTTTTAGTCGAATTTTGTTGCACTTTTCAGTTATATTGACTTAAAATTTAGAATAATATTTTAAGTTATAGTAACTTACACTTTTTAGTAATGTTATGTTACACCTTTTAGTCGAATTTTGTTGCGCTTTTCAGTTGTAGTGACTTAAAATTTAAATTAATATTTTAAGTTATAGTAACTTACACTTTTTAGTAATGTTTTTTTTTTTTTTTGAGAAAACTTTTTAGTAATGTTATGTTACACCTTTTAGTCGAATTTTGTTGCACTTTTCAGTTGTAGTGACTTAAAATTTAGAATAATATTTTAAGTTATACTCCTAGTAACTTACACTTTTTAATTAATGTTCTGTTACACATTTTAGGGGGTGTTTGCAAACTCAATTAGAGAGGCCAAAATCACTTTTTTATTTAAAGCTGCCCTCTCACAATTTTAGCTTCTGAGAAGTACTTTTAAGCTGTTAGTAGAGTCTGCAAACACCCCCTTAGTCGTATTTTCTTGCATTGTTCAGTTATAAAGACTTACACTGTTTAGTAATGTTATGCTGCACCTTTTAGTTATATTGAACTGCACTTTTCAGAGAAAACAACATACACTTTTAACATAAAAAAGTATACAACATGAAAAATATAAATAGAACACAAAAACACAACGACATTGTTGAATCACTACACAAACAGAACACAAAAACAAAACAAATACATACAAAAACAGAAAAAAATACTACAACATGAAAAATGAAAAAAACGAAGCAAATACAAAATAAATTACTTAGAACATAACAAAAAAAATACAAAAAATGTACATGCATACATACAAAAAAACAAAAAAAAAAAAACCATGAAAATTAGTGTTTATACAAAAAAACGTAAAAAAAAAAAAAACAAATGAAACGGAAAAATAACAAAACAAACATAAAACATGAAAATACAGAAAATACCTGATATAAGTTGAAAGGAGAAGAATCTTCAATTATACTTGAAACTTCAACAGAATACTACAAATACCAAGTAGAAATCGTCACAAAACAAACGATAAAACACAAAATCGACATAAACAAACTGCAACACACACAATCGGAGAAGAAAAACGATGAACGAAGAAATCAGGAGAGGTGGAAAGTTAGAAGAAGAAGAAAGAGTGAGAAAGATGAGAAAGAGATAAAACGGGTGAAAAAAAATTAAATGACATGTATTTATATGATTCGAATTGATGAATGTGGATTGGAACGGATGGGTCGGATCAGATCAAGGAGGTGAGTATGGACTCAATTCCTTAAAAACATCAATTCCATACCAGACCAAACCAAAAAAATCAAACTAAACACAAACGATAGTGTTTGATACTCTGTATATATTAGTTCGCGAATTTGCTTAAATTATTTACCAAGTCAAATTTAATTTTTATTATATTTTATAGGTGACATTATTAACACCACCGTTTCTTCTTTGTGCACTCACCAAATAAAATGGAGAATATATGTTTTCAAATAAAATTGAAGACTAATTGCCTAACTCAGTTTTTTTATTTAATTCTGTAACACACTTGTACATACACACAGAAGTTTGTATATGTACAAATTTACAATAACACAAGGACAAAATGTAAATAATGAAAGAAAAGAAAATTGAAAACGCCAAAGGCCAAGTAACGAGGGTCCATTTACCATTTCCACCTCTTAAATTTTCTGTTTTCAATCGATGGCCTTTCACTTTCACTACTTTTTCTTTCTCCCTATCATTGTTGCTTATACCGTACAAAATAAACGTTTTATAAAAAAATGATTAATTTGTCCTTATTTAATTTTTTGTGTATTACTATGTATAACTTGTTTTGTTTGTTTTTTTTATAGATGTTTTTTTTTTTCATTTTAATATTATAGTCCACTAGTGGCACGTTTAACCCGTGATTCATTAAAGTTAGAGTTAGACCTTAATTATTGTAAAACCATTAGAGAGTGAACCGAATAAGGCTCTAGACCGTTTAACTTGTGTCCCTGTAGAATTGGTTCTATATGATTAGAGTCAATCTGATAAACATCTCTAATTATAAAAACAAACATGTGTTACTTGAATCGAAAATATATGTTACTTAATGCAGGGACGAGGATGGTTGGATTTTTCCTAGATTACATGTGGTTTCTAAGGGTGTGTTTGGTTTGGGATTGGCCCATCCGGATTTGGATGGGTCATCCCCCATCTCATCCCTCTCCATCCAAATACATATTCAAATACTCATTCACTCCTATAATACATCTATATACCTATTTTTATACAATTACATTACTTTTTTTTTTCTTTTAATCACTCATTCTCTTTCCTACTTTTCTTCACTTTTCTTCCACACATTTATTCTCTCTCCTACTTTTCTTCCACACATTTATTCTCTCTCCTACTTTCTTCCACACATTTATTCACTCTCATACTTGATTTGACATAAAGTTCTCCATCCACACCTATTTTTCAATCTCAATCCAAACACAATTTTTATTCAATTACTATTCATGAATTACCCCATCCACATTTTTCCAATCTCCATCTCCATCCCATCCACCACCATCCCTAACCAAACAGCACCTAAAAAAAGTTGATAGAAGGATTTCTACGATAGCTAGCGATTTTGCTTTCTCGTGTACGTCTTTATTCTTATCAACCTGAATACCGTGTACCATTGAAATCGACATTATCACTGGGGATTAAAGTTTTTTTTAGTTTTTAAGTTGTACTCTCTCCGTCCCACAAGAATTTGCACACTTTCCATATATGAATGTTCCATATCAATTTGCACACTCCATAAAAGGAAATATATTCATAACTCTCACCCTCAAAATATACTCATATTTATCCATATGTCATTACTTTTCCACACTCAATCTACCTTTTACTTTACTTTATTCATAAAACTTTACAAAATTACCCCTCAAAACAACACTCATTACACTTTTTCTTACACATTTCTTAAAATGTGTGCCGTCCCAAGGGTGCAAGTTCTTCTGGGACGGAGGGAGTACTAATTTTGAATTTGGTTCTCATGGAATATACATTTTGATTTTGATCCCATAAGTTGGCTCAAATTTTCAATTCATTCTAATTACTACTATTGCAGGTAAATAAACCGATCAAATCTATTTTTTTCTGCATTTTTCTATACATGGGCAAATTCATAGTTGATTTAACTTGCACACGAGCTAATAATTTGACCGGTTCATTTACCTGCCATGGTAGTAATTGAACTGAATTCAAAATTTGAGCAACTTATGGGACCAAAATCAAAATGTGTATTTCATGAGAACCAAATTTAAAATTAGTTCAACTTAAAGGAGTAAAAAAACTTTAATCCCTTATAACTATTTGATTAGGGCAAAAAATTGTGTGAGATCGTCTCACGAATCATTTTAACCCATATTTCAAAATTTTGGGTAGGATAACCCATATTTTTTTTTTCAAATTTTGATTTGTAAAAAAAGTGATAATGTTTAAGTAATTAGTGATAATATTTTTAACAAAAGTGATTATCACGTTTTACTTAAACACTATAACTTTTTATATATGAGGGACATCTCACAGATCTCATTTTTTGAGACGGTCTCACTCAAGACTAGCCCTTTGATTAGTGCAACTCATTTTTCCCGTAAACAAGTTTTTAGAAATGAAATATAAGCAGGTCAAAAGATTTTGTAATAAATAAATTAAAAACAGCTAAAAAAAAAGGAATAGGATAACACTCTGATGATGTAAAACTATATACTCCCTCCGTCCAGAGATAAGTTTCCCACTTCTTTTGGGTGTTTAGATTAAAAAATATGATAAAATAATATATGTAGTAAAAATGATGTGATTGTGAGAGAGAAAATAATAGAGTAGTATGAGATGAAATATGATAAAATAATAGATAAAGTATAAGTGATGTGATTGAGAGAGATAGAAAATAATTTATAAAAAATGGAATGAAAAAACTTATTGTGGAACATTAAAGGAAAGTGAAAAACTTATAGTGGAAGGGAGTACTAAATAATAGTTGAAAATATATATTTAATTATGAATGGAAGAATTATAAAATTTATATAAGGTAGATTGGTTATAACCGTGTGAGTGACAATTTTCTTGAGAATGGGATTGGGGAAGCAAGAATGGAATGCTGTATTCTGGAAATAATCACGAGTTAGATTAATTAATTACACAATTGTCTATTGCGTTAAAGACAACAACACGAACCGGATTTTGCGCTACTAATATGATTATTTAACACACATTAATGAACCTAAACTTAATTTAGTTTTATTAAAATGACCTTTTTTAAGACAGTCTCGTATTCTTGAAAGATACTAGTATAAAAAATACTTCATTTATTGGTAGAATAAAAAAAAAGTGTGTATTGACAAAATAAAATGCTAAAACATCAAATGAAAGTTTTTTTTTATTTAAGAATATAGAAAATTATCAATTCAGAATATCAAACTATTAATTTATGACTAAAAAATAAAGTAGTAATGAAAAAAGTGATAATTAAAACTATTTAAAATTAAATTGCATGGTAATGCACTTAATTTTATATAAAAAAACTCTTTTAATTCATTTTAACATATAAATTATTTTAAAAATTCTCCCAATACGTTTTTTATTAGAATAATACTCCCTAGCTACTACTATTTGTGATCTACTTTAGTTTTGCAGCTGACAATCGTTTATGATTGCACATAGACAACATCGTAAACTACAAAATGTAATTGATGAGTGTTGTTTTGTGTTAGATAAAAATCATAAAATTAGTAGAGTAGGTCGTAGGCTGAGAGTAGAGATATTGCTGTAGAGAAGAAGCAAACATCATCATCATTTACAAAACCTGAAAAACTGGGAACCTTCATCAACCAAAAAATAATAATAATAATATTACAAGTAGTGTTATTAAAAAAATGTTAAAATTTAAATAAGAAATTTATTATAAAATGTAAAACAAAAATATTAGTGAGAAATTCATAATCAAAAGGAGAGAGGACAAGTTTTTAGTATTTTATTTTTTGGTTAAATGAAATGACATATTAACAAATTGTGGGGATTTGTGATGCTTTATTTTTGGGATAAGATTGACAACCATCTTTTCCATGTTAGATATGCCTACTGGATAAATTTGAGTGTTCTTATGTATAAATTGAGTTTTAATTAGTAGTAAAGGCAACCCTTCAAAAAAAGAAAAAGTAGTAAAGATAACTAAAAATGAAGTAGTAAAGATAACTAAAAATGTAGTTTTATTTTACAAAATAATATCCATAGAAAAATATTTTGAATATATATAGTATATGTACGAATTTAGATCCATAAATAATTTATTCGTGCAGTACTTGTACGTAGATCTGATGAAATTTGAATCCGCAAAATAAATATGTACTCCATAATTTCACGATTTTTGTTTAGACAATACTAGAAAACTTGATGCAATATTGTTATGTAGGAGAGAAAAAACTTGCAAATAAACGTAAAATGAGATAATAATAATAATAATAAAAAACTCCCGGGATGTGAATAATTATAAATTATATTCTTAACAGATCAAACAACTCGTTTGTCTGATTAAAAAATAAAAATCTTTTCAGTTGTTGTTTGGTTCATTTTGGATAATCTCATTTTACTATAAAAAAAAATTAGAACTTTTTTCACATGATGAGAAATTTATCAAACATGTGAACCTAGTAGATAGACTGAACATGTAGGTAATATGATGAAAATATTGGAAAATTGAATTGATTGATGGACAGGGAAAAGATGGTACAATAAAAAGATCAACACTTTCATCATCAATCTCATTCCCCATCACTAATTATTTCTTTTTTATTTCCTGTCCCATGATTCCCGTGACCTTCTCACCTGTCCAAAAATAATAAAAAAACTTACACATAACTCCATAAAACCGAGGCTCATAGATTTACTTCACCCCACTACTCCAATATATAAATAGAGCCCTGATTTTATTACTCCACTATTATTGTAGTTGTAAGAGAAGAAGAAAATGGCTAGTTCAGATTCATTTTTCAGACAGCTAAGTAGCAAAGAAGCATGGAAGTCCACATCGAAGCGGTGGGGCGGTGGTGAGAATGGAGGAGGAGGAGGTTTTGTAATGAAAAAAAGAGTAATGGTGGTTGTGGATCAATCTTCTGATTCTAAACATGCTATGATGTGGGCACTTACTCATGTTACTAATAAGGGTGATATTCTTACACTCCTTCACATTGTCTCCCCTTACAACAACTCTGATGATTACTACTCTTCTTCATCTCCTTACCTTGCTTCTTCACTTGGCTCCCTTTGCAAAGCCTGCAAGCCTGAGGTTACTTCTTGGGAAAAAAATCATAATGTTTCTCTACTTTCTAGTCAAAAGACTCTTTTATGCTTTTCTTTATCAGAAGTTTCAGTAGGGGGCACTTATTTAGACCCCTTTTCTTTTCTTGTTTAGTAATAATGTTTGTTTTGTGTGAAATTAGGTTGAAGTAGAGGCACTAGTAATCCAAGGGCCAAGAATGGCGACTGTAATGAGCCAGGTTAAGAAACTTGAGGTCTCTGTTCTGGTTTTAGGCCAAAAGAAACCATCTTCTTTACTCAACTGGTAAACATTGATCTTTCTTCACTTTTAACACTTTGAAATGAATGTACGTTAATTTGTTATTTGAATGCAGGGTGTGTTTGAAGAGCAGCAGAGAGGAGTTTGTGGAAGAATGCATCGACAATCTAGAGTGCTTAACAATTGGAGTGAAGAAACAGAGCAAAGGAGTTGGAGGCTACCTAATCAGCACCAGATGGCACAAAAATTTCTGGCTTTTGGCTTAGTTAGACTTAGATTACAACAAATAAATGTTAGGAAATAATAATCTGTAGAGAATCTGACTTTTTTATTCTGCTTCAGAATGGAATGTAATATGAACCTTCCCGGAAATCTAATATTAAATGCTATTTCCATATATATGTAAATGTTTGAGCTTCATTTTCAATTTGATCCATTGTAAATCCCAGACAAAAAAGAAAATAGCTCATTCATTTCTTCCTTCTACATTAACATTCTAGAAGGCTGGTTCAAACTTTGTCGTCTAATTTTTCTTTTTCGCTAACTAAGGGGAGCAGCTCCAATTTGCTACGAGGGGTGCGGGGCGTACGAGGGGTTCCGGGGGCTTGGTGTGAGAGCAAGTGCCTTACGTATCCGTAGAATGTGCATCCAACCAGGGTTATGGAACATCCAACGGCGTTCATCATCGAGATTGGGTTGTGGAAGATCAGCCACGAACACGTTACAGCAACAGCAACCTAAATGTTGTGAGATGAAACATCAGAATTCAAATGTCCTTAAATTCTTGCATAAAATGGTGAAACAGAAATACACAAATATTGAGAAACGGTGCGAATGGAACAAATGAAACGAACTACTGGAGGGGGGAGATGAGATTACAATGAAACACATGTTTTAAGTCTAACTAATAAGTACTAACACTTGCCTATTGATATGTGATTATACACATACATAAATCTAAATAAGAAGAATAAATAGACATATTAATGAAATTATATGTACCATTTACACCCCCACCACCACATACACACATATACACAGCTCAAAAATCATGGGCATCAGGACCCCCACCCACTTGCCCCCCCTTGAATCCGTCCCTGACAGTTTTGGTATTACATATATATGTACACTTGTAAAAGATCTAGCGAGAGGAACAAATGAACTGAACTGCTGCAAGCACGATATCACCTGTTAAAATTTTGGTATTCCACGATCTAGATGTATGACATGTGTACGACTAAAAGATAACCAACGGTCTTTGCATACCATATGTACATATGCTAAAGATCTAGAGGGTGGAATACGGAAAATGGAACAGTTGAATAGAACTAGCCATGATATGAAGTAGTAATAGGTACAGTACTAAATTTATAACTAATTGTGATTTTCAAATGTTTCACTAAAAAAAACTCTTTTTAATGCTTTGTCTTGTAGAATTTGTTATAACACGACATAACACTTCAGCCATCTAGATCCTACACCCACACCAAGTGTAGTATCCACCATTGATTTCGAGCGCACACACACAACCATGTGCGCATGTGTGTGAAGTCAGAGGTGGATACTACACCAGGTTTAAAATCCACAAGGTTTAATGTGTAAACAACCACAAATGAAACGTGGAAAACTCTGTTTTTTCTTATACTCCATTTGTTCCAATTTAATTTCACATAGATTAAGAAAGTCATTTAATGCGTATAATTATTTGTATAAAATGACTGATATCCTACCTATGAGTATTTACATTCAAAAGGGCAAAGTTGAAAAAAAATATGTAATCTCTTGGAAAATCAAAAGCCACTGCTATGCTGGAACAATTTTTCCTCTAAAACGACAGTTATATTGAAATGGGTGGAATAGCTGCCAACAAAAGATAATAAACTCGTAAAGAGTGTAATTATCTACATTTTTGGCAGCTCAATGGTGGTAATAAAAAAGCAACACTTCAAAAACCAGAATGCTCCAAACAACAAACATGGTAAATATGATATCGAAACTAATATTAAGGAGAAATATATAGTCATGAAGAGAAAGACAAGCACCTTGAGATTTCCGGCAACATTGAAGGTGACGGCAGTGGTGGAGTGGATGACATAGAAGATAGAGAAATTAAGACAAAAGGCCAACACCCCAGAGCTGAATATAATGACAAGGGACGAGAAAAGAGCCGGGGTTGTATTAAGCCATTCAATAACACCTGATCCTTCTAGAAGCAAGGCTGGCACAGCTAAGATCATAGTTGCAAATGGTGCCATGTAGTATACTGTGTTTATACTGGAGTTACCACAAAACAGATAAATCGGTTTTTGAATACAAGTGAATAAAAAATCCGAAGTCAAAACAAAAGGTAAAAAAGATAAAAGGGGGGAAAATTAACTAGTTTTAGGGGATGTTTCCAACAACTAAGCTTTCAAAAGATAATTTGAGTATTTTCAAATTGAATGTTTCTAATTAAATTAATCACCTAGAAGCTAAAATCCAAAAGTCGAGAAGGGTATGCTTCTAAACCTCTAGTTGATACGCTTTTGCTCTAATATATTACTGCCTTTTACCAAACACGCAACTTCGACTTACTATAAATTTTGCAAACATTAACCACTTGTACTATTAAGCATTTTTTTTCTCACAATTACTAAATAAAATCACTTTCTCAAAACAATGATTATTTGCAAACACCGCCTCATGCCTGATTAGTATATTACCCGCGCGAGTGCACGATTCAAGCAAACACGTGTTAGCAAAAATATACAACTTGGAAGACCTACAAGTTTTTGTGGGTGATTGTGCTCTATTCCTTTAACAATGATTTAATGTGTCGAGGAAAAAATCAAGAGCTCTTTAATATGCCATTGTGTTACATGCCGATTATTCCTAATAAATTGTTTATCCTCCTTATGGTAAGATCTTATTAAGGAGAAACAATAAATATAAAGAATTCTGACCATCTTGTATTTAGAATACATAATCAAACACAAGAACGAGTTTGATATCACTGTTCTTGTTAAAGTTTTTTTTGGCATCACACATTGATTAAAATGGAGTGGTGGAAAAAAAGTGAGAGAAAAAGGTGATTACCTGTCGAATTTGTATCCATGTAACAGAGACTCAGCAAGAATGGTTTTCGTAGAAGTAGCAACACAGCCAAATAAAGCAGCACAAAAACCGAACATATTAAAACTGAGCTCTGTAATAGAAGTGAGTAGAATCCCTCCAACAATAGGAATCAACGAAGACCAAATTCGCCAGTCGAAGCTCTTCTTCCAGACTAGCCACTGCAAGATCACTGTTCCAAAAGCATGAGAAACAGATGAACTAAGTCGAAAGATTTGGATAACAAAAAGGGAAGAGATATCAAATGATTGATCAATTAATCCTTCATCTGCTTAGAATCATCACAAAATAAAAACTAGGATTACAAAATGGCATAGGTGGTGTTTGCAAATAAGATTGCACACCGAGAATCACTTTTTTTTTCCACAAAAGTTGAGTCTATGAGCTTTGAAAAAAAAAAAAAGATTCTGCACTATTCAATTGAGTTTGAAAAACACCCCACAATGCACTGAATCATTATCTATCGAATAGACTCGCACAGTTGCACTAAATAAGGGTTACCTCAAATTTGATACAGTAAATCATAATTTTACTAAAAACTCACCTGTTGTTGCAGGGGTGAAAGATTTGATAGTTTGCATGAAGGAAACGGGAATGTATCTTAAGCTCACATTTCCCAATACTATGTTGATACAAAATACAAACGACATGGGAAAAATCCTCCTCCATCGGTCTTCAGGATCAACGGTTATAAGTGGCTTAAGTTTTAGCACTTTAATTACCACATACGCACCGATTGATGAGGAAATAAAGTGAACACATGATACAGTCAATGGAAACTTAAAGTCCAATTTCTGTCAAGAAAAACAGAGAATTTGAATAAGGATAACAATTTCATCAAACAAGACAGTAAATGATGAAGTATACTCAATAGAACGATATTAACCTAAGGCTACGATATCAAATTCAACACATACGTAAATTGGAGCAATTAAAGTTGAATTTAATAACAAACAGAGCCATCAGTTCAGTTTAAAATTCATTAAAACACGTGTCATTCGATCACATTCGTTACCCTTCTAATTGATCCAGTCGTAATCTATCCGCTGAAAAACAAGCTCTTCACAAATTCCATGAATTAATTAGATCGAGTTCTAGGACAATAGAACCCGAGCTTCAAAATGAGTACAGAGTACAAATACATTGAATTGCATAAGCAAAAAAATAAAAATAAAAAGAGGAATCCAAGAAATATAACTACAATTCACAGTTGATGAGTATAAAGTCAGAAATCTTAAGAGCTACCTTGTTTTCAACAATTGAGACCATTTTAACACAGAGACAAAATGTGCACAAAAAACAAATGCACATAGCAAATAATGTTCTTAAATCATCACCTATATATCACAAGATTCACATTCCACAATTTCTGAAACCGCACAGAACGACAAGAACAATATAATTCCAGCTAAAAATCAATAAATTAAAAAGAAAAAAGGATGAACAGAGCAGAAAGATCCACGAATTCAGAGACACAATTTTAACCGAGAAATGGAAACAAATCCAGAAAAAGTAGGTTTATATTACAACACAAAAACATAATTCACTTGTAACTCTGCAACAAGGTATCAATAAACAAACCTGAAAGATCCATTTGTTCATGATTATGACTGTGACATTGAAACCCCACCATTGAACAATTGCTAGAATGGATCGAATTACACTCCACTGACACAATCTAGTCTCCTCCATAATTTTTCTTACAAGCGCAGATCAAAAACCTGAATAAATATCCAAACTCCAGGGAGTAAAATCCAAAAAAAAAAAAGATCGAACACGAAAAGCCCAGGAGAAATTTGAGGGACAGTGAACGGCGAATATGAATAGTTTAATTTGGTAACGGCGGTGGAAGGGATAGGCTGTAGATAGGCTGTTGGAGTGATGCCATAAGGCAGGGAGTTGGAGAAGATGCGCACACACATTCAGTGCAGCTGTGTGCAAAAATTACATTTAAATTACATTCAATTTTAATTTATAACAGAATAATTTCGATTTAAAAATACAATATTTTTAGATTGGTGAAAGTCCTGTTTCCTAATTTCTAGGATATTGTAAGATGTAATATTTAGGAAAATATTGATTCTTAGAGAATTAAAAAGCTACGTATAATATTTTTATGTACATGTGTGTGTATTTTTCTCATGTAGAAAATGTTGTTAGTTGTTACCTAATCTTCTTTATTAAAGAGGAAATCGAATTCAAAAAATTATTCCCCTCAAACTAATTTATTTCATGCATATGGACAATAACATCAGTGTTTTCCCATTTGATTGGGATAATTTTTAGAAACTATATCGATGATTAATCTTTTTAGAGGAACTATTTCAATGACTTTGAATTAAGATGGTAAATTATGAGATGAAGCTAGTTATATTGATACACTAGTCAACCTAGGTCGATCATTTAAATTAAATTAATTTTATTTCATTTTTATATTTTATTTAATAATAATATATTATATTTAAAAATCTATAAAATTTAGATATACATGAGTTTAAGATCTTTAGTATGGGTTGGTCTGCTATAGACTCGAGTGCATGTTGTGCACCCTATTCCATGTTGCACTTTTCAATTTTATTGACTTACACTTTTTGGTAAATGGTGTTGCATTTTTTAATTATTAAACTGTATAATAATATTTTTAGTCATAGTGACTTACATTTTTTAATAATATTGTGTTGTACTTTTCAGTTTAATAACATGCACTTTTCTTTAGACTAGAGTGCACAACTTAACCCTTTAGTAAGTATACATGACTTATCCCTTAGTAAGTATACATGACTTATTGAATTATTATGATTTGTATGAATATGATTTCCACTTCCATAGTGATTTTATAGTATTATATACAAATCAGACTTTTGCTTCTCCTATTATACATTATTATACACTATAATAATTTGTTCTTTTATAAATTTGATCGATCTCTACCAACAATACTAGCTATATTTTTAGTAAAAATAAAAAATGAAAGGTGATTTGCCTCTAGGAATGTTAGATGAACTATGTCCTTCATTTATTAATTAAATAGACATATAAAAAATCCAATTTATTCTTTTAATAAAATATCTCAGAAAGTTACACTCTCTCGTAAAATTCAAACACAAACCTTAATTTTAATTTTAAGTTCAGAGGCGGCCGCCCCACCTCCGACAACTGCCGCCATCCAAAAAAATTTAGAATTTTTTTTTTTATATTTTTTCGACAAACGAGTGTGATCAACACTGATTTGTCGACCATAAAAGTATATCGTCGACTATAATTTGTCGACGAAAAACACCCTTGCCGACAACATTTCGTCGAATGAAAACATAAATAAAAAATTGAATATTTTCAACTATAATGTGTCGAAAATAAACACTCTTGTCGACAACAATTCGACAAGAGTGTTTATTTTTTCGACACATATTGTCGAAAAAAATTGAAACCTGCGTTCCCGTACGGGGATAAGTGAGAACGACGATCGACTTGGTTCAGGCAGGACGATGGAGAAGGATGCGACGGCGGCGGCGCTGGACGTGGGAGGGACGGTAAATTTTGAGAAAAAATGGTATAAAAGGTAATTTAGAGAAAGTGCATCTATCTTAAGTTTATTTTTGTTTTGAGGGGTATACCTACCGGAGAGTGCATCTAATATTCCTGGAGGGGCAAATAACCCATGCCTAAATGAAAAAATGTAGCACCAAAAAAGCCCCAAAAGTGTCCCGTGAACTAGCCCAAATGGCTAAACAAACCCAAATGGCTAAGCAAACCCAAGCCCAAAACGAATCTACTAAAAGCATCATAATAGTGGATCGTTTCCATCTAATCTACTAGGAAAAACAATGCCCAATTCTGCCCAAAAAAAAAATAAAAAATTCTAATGAACAATGTCAAGCACTAACTAGCCCATCTCTTATTATTATACATCTATTTAGGATACATGACTTACTCATTGATGCAAATATTTTTAAAAGCCAAAGAAAGATTTTATTAGCAATATTTGCAGACATTATCAAGAAGGCATTTGCAATAACTCAAAAACGATATAAAAAACCTAGCAATAAAACGCGCCACTGAATTTTCATTACACTGAATAAACACAAGAATTCCACAAATTTAACGAGGCTAAGTTAATTTAAAGCCTCAATAGACCACATACATACCAGACCAAATTAATTAAATTAAATTTGCTGATTTAATTAAGAAATAAAAAAATAATATCATCAAGACATAAATGCAGATATATACTATTATCCACTACCTTTGTATGGAGTAGTATTTATTTAAGGTGTCGAGCTCATAAGACCCATTCAACCAACAACTATAAATGTCAATCCTATCTATTAAATATTCTCCTAATTACTTTTGTTCATTACTTGTATCTATTCGAGTGTGAAATAAATCTTTACCAGAAAAGAGACCCCCAATCCAATCCCCCTGTGTACAGAACGTGTAATTATAAAGTAACACAAAATTAAAATTAAAAAAGAGGGCCCTACGCTTTATTGGTGCAAGGTACACCATATAAGTTCATTGTAATGTTTCAAATTCCATTTTTCTGTTTCAAGTTGTAGTCAGACAGCCAGCCAGCCATCACCTTAAATTATTTTCTTCCCAAATTGAAATTAAAACATCATGTATGAGTGCTATTTTCATCCCAGAGAAATGGTTGTAGGAGTTTGTGCTTTGTGCTTAAATGACAAGCTCTTAGTTCTTGCTTCCAAACAGAAACAGGGCCTTCTTCACCAAACACACAAATCTTTTACTCTCAAAACAAAGAAAACTCCCATCATTCTTACCAAGATCTTCGCTCTTACAACGTTGCTCAATCGTGTCGACATCAAACACGACAAATCACCTGATTTGTATTGCCACACCTCATCAACTAGTCCCGGAGAAGGTTTGTGTTTTTTTATATTTTTTTTACTTTCTTTCAAGAAAAGCTATAAAGAAAAAGAGGGATATAAAGTAGTCATAATACTACTACTATTATTCATGGTTTCTTGTGAGAATTAAATTAATATCAGATCCGATCGATTTATACTTCAGTTTGTATTTCATTTCATCATAAAATTAGGTACACAAATTAATAAAATATGATATATTTGAATAAGAATTAAACATTATAACATCTGTTCGATCCATCCAGATCAGAGTGTGAGAAATCTATGGTGCTGTCAATAGTATTATATTTAAATGATACATAGGTACAAAACTCTCAACTTTATTACAGTCTTATGATCTAATTATTTAATATAATACTTGATTAACTTTACAAGATTACATTGTTATTAGTAACCTAACAGGGACCCTCTGGGGCTTTTAGTATCCACAACTTTTTGTAATTAGGTTCCAACTTTATTTAGTTCAAAACAACTTAGGACACAATCATCTACTATGAACTTTTCTGCAATCATAGTTTGGTAAAATGAATGCATAATTGACTTGTGAAATAATTAAGCACTTTCTTCAATGGTCCCTTTATTTTTTTTATTTGTTCTTTCTCTTTTCAAATTTGTATTATTGTAGTGTCTTTCTCCTAATAATATACAAAGTCCTCTTTTCAGTTTGTGAACGTAGCTAACACATTGTTATAATAAATCACGTAAATTGTGTCTTTCTTGCATTTCAGATTCCTTTATATCTATAAAGTTTGAAGCAAATGGTGTATCTTCATGGGAAAAGGGAATAACCTCAAAAATGAGCTATGATCAGAAATGTGGGATGCCTTGGAATGACAGTAATTGTGGCAAGGAAAAGAGTGTGGTGGAGCATACAAAACCGCGATCTACGCTGAGGTGGCGAAAACGGATTGGCCACCTTTTCCAGCTCATCAGATGGAAGAGGTCCAACAAAGGCAATGTGTGCCATGTGGGCACAAAGTCTAGAAGGGCCAAAGCCTTGTAAATATGGGTTATTAAGATTTCTTTTTCACAGAATAAAGATTTTATTTTGAATATAGTAAGAAAATTATGATTGAGAAAGTATAGTACACTTTTGAATTGGAAATGTTGTAACATGAATATGTAGAGACACTTTTGCTAAAAAAAAAAGCAAAAATTCTCATGTAGTACATTTTATTTGAGTGAGAGCACCCCAAAAGAAATGTATGCTTTTATGTTGAGGACATATGAATTTATTAAATCTGTGTTATACACAAAAATGTAATATGAGACGATTTCATGTATGAGATCTATCATAATCATGTTTTAAAGAAACGTTTGATCCAAATATAAAATAGACCGTTTTACACAAAACTTTAAAAAAAAAAATATTTAGATAATTAATTTTAGGCCTCATTACATCGACCGTATACAAATCATACAACAGTAACATAATTTGGACATGTTGTTTTAACACTCAAAAGAAAAGATGATAAATTTATGTTAGTTTGTAAACTATCTTACCGTGAGACTGTCTTTACCTTATTCTATATGTAGCAAAGTGCAACGAAACACAAGATGAAATAAGAGCCGACTCTTTAATTACTCGAATGCAAGGAAACAAGAGAAGAGAAGCACAAGGGCCACACATATTGTTGTAGATCTTGTCCTCATGTTGTCTTGTTGAATAAAATAATTTGCTACTCTTAGTTGAAACATGACGATAGAACATGTTGACTAACTAAAATAATAAAATGTGGAGGTTTTTTATGCTGTTGCATAGATTTTAATAATCTTTTATCCCCACAAGTGCAAAATGGGAAGCATGTGCAAAAGGACTACTATAGGTGGCTTGTTTGGTAACATACATATGTTTACAACAGTAAAGAGAGGGCTTGTAGGACATTGTGTCCCCTTTGATGGCTCTATCTAGCCATGGGAGAGTATGGGGCTGGGACAGGACCACCATTCTTGGGTATTAAGACAAATCAAGAAAAAGTCTTGTGTCAACTAATCAATGTTTTAAATTAACAACTTTTTGTGAATTTATAGTGTATATATATACCCCTTTACATCTATTTACAAATACGTGTCATCTTTATGTATGTTTCTCAATTCAAAATTTTATTTTTTCACTAATCTTAATTATTAAATTAGTTTTAAAAAATTAACAATCAATCAATTTTTTTTAATATACTGTATATAATTAATGATGCAACTTTTGAACACGAGTACTAATGGTTTGATAGAGCTGACACATTTTCTCCATTTTTTTTTTTTGCTTTCCTAAAGGAGAATTGGACTGCTATGTGTGAAGAGAACGAATGTCGCAAGCTGCATACGAAAGACTTCTCGACTAGAAATTGATCACTTCGATTCAAACTTTGTCGTCTACATGATCGAGTATAATATTGGCAGAGGTGTAAGGAATTGTGGCATGACGCCGAGTTTATTATGAATAAGTCTTAGACTTATGTTAATTTCAAATGATTGTACGTTGTTTACGCTCATTGGATAGTTTTTTCGGCGTACTCAATCCCAAATGTCGTTTAGAGTTTTACTTTCAAGTTTTTCTATAATAAAATTGGTCACTTTTGAACTAATGAATAGTTGTTTTTCGAACTACTTTCGAGCTTTATTATACATATGACCTTTATTAGCCTTTCTCACTTCATATGTATAATATGACCTCGTATTTTGAGAGCTTTCAACTATATATATATTATCTTAACATTATTCTATAAGAAAGTTATATGGAGTACTAATATCTATAAATTATAATAAACTCACCCAACCCACTCATACATTATTAATTTAATTAAATATTATTACAAAGTATCCTAATTTAATAATTTTCGATCCCCTATGAACACAAATGAAGAATTGAATAGTTTTGTGATATATATTGAACAGCACAGATGGGTATGAACATGACAACACACTTATAATAAGGTCACAAATGTATTTAATGTGTTATCATGTCTCCAAATAATTTGAGAGAGATGAGATTTTTAGCCACTTACTTCTCTGCCATCTCCTGGATCTATGTCTCCACGTTCATAGCACAAGATAAGCAACAACCATGGTTTTATTTGTTCTTTCTCTTGCATCATATGCATACACATGCCTTCATTTTCATTTCTTTTTATCTAATTGCTTCATGCGGTGTGCACGAGTGTAAACGGTAAAATTCAGTTAATTTGCTCAGAATATCGAAATTCAATCATTGGACCGAAAATTAAAAAAATTGCACATTTAATTGGACCTATAAAAATAATCATATCAAAAGTTGTTCTTCTAAATCGTCTAATATTCGAATTTAATTAGTCTCATAAGACCATTTTAATTTGCTTGATTAAATATTACAAATAAAAATTCCTATGGGCTCAATTAATTTGCAACTTTCCCATTTATTAAAGCTGATCAACTCAAGATTGTGTGGCCAGCCTAAAAGGGTTTTTGCTAACTAGGTTACAACTCTAGAATTATTATTTTTTTTTTTAAGAAAAAAGTTAGATTCACCGACTTTGAGAAAAATGATTATGTATTTAATTAATAATTGGGTTTGCAACACACCACTAAGGCACTAATGAATTTACTCGAGCCCACGCAGACTTAATGAATATAAAATGTAAAATTAATTAACATTATACTCTTATTTACTTATTAATAGTAAGACTTATGTTACTGTGTATGATAGAATTTTTTATTTTGTTTTGAAAGCAATTAGAGTACAATTAATTAAATAAAGGGGTAAAGAAGATAGACGAAAAGATAAGAATAATGAGATAAAAAAAGAAGAATGAGTAAAGTGGGACCCCTCTCATCCACCTAAGAATCAAAGAAGCATAATAAAAGCGAGCACCTTTATTTTGCTTTCAATTCCATTACTTATTAAAGTAGCCTTTTTAAAAAATGAAGTCAACAAAACTTTTGTAAAGCACATTGTTTTGTCACACACCATTGCATGGGGAGAACTATATAGTATTCTCTTTCCATAATAATTTTTACACTTTTAAAATAAAAATTCTTTATAAATTACACTTTTATAATATTCTTAATTTTTAACAATTGTCATTACTTTTTACGCAAATATAAAAAATTAACTCATTTTTTTACTCTATACATAAAATTTTACAAAATTATTTATTAAAATTTCACTTATTATTACACTTTTTTAATATGCGTATTCATCTACCTAGAAAAATAATCGTGGAACTATGTATATATCAACAAGGCTGAGAATTTGGTCATAATTATATAAGTATCTAACAGTAGGCCTTCCCCAAATTAGTATCCATTCATCCATATAGTTTTAGTTCTAACATATATGGAACCAACCATTGGGTTTCCTATGATACTGGATTAATGAGTTGACATGTCAACTCATCAACCATATAATCAATTCTACCTACTCTGATAAATAATAAAATATTTTTTTAATGTTTATCTAAAATTTTCAAATATTCAAGTTAAATAAATAATAAAAATTGAATAATATATATCTAATCTATACTCAAATAATTAAATTTCTAAGAAAAACTAAATAAAATCTGCTTCAAAAAGAATTAAATAAAAAAAATCAATTAAACATAAATAAAATCTGAAAAATATTACTCCAATTAAAATTAAAAAAATAACTAAATCAAGCAATCAATTAAAAGATTCAAACTTTAGAAAAAACTAAAAAAATTATAAAAATATAAGAAAAAAATCAATTAAATCTTTAAAAATAATCATCTTTAAAATAAATTTATAAGATTTGTCTTTTTTTTTTTTCTTTTTTTTTTTTAAATATAACATGTTTAAAGGTTTAGTTGATATCTTTAAGTATTTTTTAGATGGGGTTTTCTTAGGATAGTCTCAGTGTCATCTAAACTATCAATCTGGATATCAAATTGCATTGCATTGTGTCGTCCTAACTTGATATCTGTAGCCTATTTTTAATTATTTTTTTAAAATTTATTTTATTATTTACTATCTTACCCTCCATTAAAATTATAAATAATACTGATATTATTATTAAAATTAAACGGGAATGATACAGTGTCTACTATGGTCACATCAAGATTTTTTTAATATTTATTTAACTTTATGTATATCATATATTCTCCATATAAATAAGAATAAAATATATCTCTTTAACGATAAAATATATTCACTACTATAAAAAATTATAATTTATCATTTTCGTAAATATTACTATAATTCATACACTCTAAACGATAATGTTTCAAACTAAAATAATTTTTTTTCAAAATTCTCCATTTCTTCGACTTTATCGTGTAAGCAAATAAATTCTTCTAAAATTCTAAATCACATCATCTTCCATTGGTGACGCTATGGAGTATTCTTGAAAATTATAGTTAAATAGATAAATTAAAGAGATATATTTTATTTCTATTTATATTGAGATAGGCTTTTAGTATATGATAGACATAAAATTAAATATTAAAATAATATTGATGTGGCAATGTCATGTAAAATGTAAATGTCGTAAAATTAAATATATATAATAAATTTAAAATTAAATTATTATTTCTTAAAACTCAAAAATATAATTTTAGGACAAATTAATGATATGAAAATTAAAATAAAGATTATCTATAATCAATTATTTTTTATTAATTATGTGAGGACAAATGAAATTTTTTATAATTATATATTTAAAATTATTAAATTTAATTTAAAAGTGTGATATGCAATAAAAAATGATAATACGTGCCATGCAAGGCAACTAATTTTGCGACATTAAGTGCAACAGGTAGCATGTCATCAAATATAAGCCATTAGATTTTAAATTTAATTACTTCAATTAAAGTCTGGATGTCGAATTGCATTGCATTGTGTTGCCCTAACTTGATGTCTGTAGCTATTTTTAATTATTTTTTTAAATTTTATTTTATTATTTAGTACTA
Source organism: Galeopsis tetrahit (assembly GCA_963675135.1). Taxonomy (NCBI): domain Eukaryota; kingdom Viridiplantae; phylum Streptophyta; class Magnoliopsida; order Lamiales; family Lamiaceae; genus Galeopsis; species Galeopsis tetrahit. The sequence goes on from OY776133.1 coordinate 13,649,944, forward strand.
TCTTACCCTCCATTGAAATTAAAAATAATGCTGATATGATATTAGTATTAAAATTAAACGAGAATGATATAGTGTCCACGTAGCATTGTTCCATCAACATTTTTTTAATATTTTATTTATTTATTTAATTTTAATTTTAATTTTAATTTTAATTTTAATATTTAATTTAATTTTTTGTTTATCAAATATTCTCCATATAAATAGGAATAAAATATATCTTTTTAGCAATAAAATATATTCCATACTAAAAAAAAATATATTTAATTTAAAAATACCATGTAATATATATAATAAATTTAAAATTAAATTATTATTTCTCAAAACTCGAAAATATAATTTTGGAATGGATTAATGATATGAGAATTAAAATTATATATTATTAATTTTTTTTATTAATTATGTGAGGATAAATTTGTAATTTTATAATTATGTATTTAAAATTATTAAATTAAATTTAAAATTATGATAGGGCGACAAAAAAATGATAATAAGTGCAAAAAATGATAATAAGTGCCATGCAAAAGCTATGAATTTTGCGGCATTGATAGTTTGAACGACATTTGAACTATTCTTAAATGACCCCTTTTTTAATTTTAATTAAAACTTTCAATTACTTTTTCATGTTTAAATTTTAAAAAAGGGTTGGTCTGCTATGGACTCGAGTGCATGTTGTGCACCCTAGTCCATGTTGCACTTTTCAGTTTTACTGACTTACACTTTTTGGTAGATGGTGTTACACTTTTCAATTATTAAACTGTATAATAATATTTTTAGTTATAGTGACTTACACTTTTTAGTAATATTGTGTTGTACTTTTCAGTTTAATAACTTACACTTTTCTTTAGATTAGATTGCACAACATGCACTCGAGTGCATACTAGACTTTACCTTTAAAAGAGGAAAGTGTGAAAGTTATTGTGGGATGGAGAGAGTAATAGAGAATACTTTTTTCAAGAAATAGTAGGGGTAAAATGAGAACAATAACTTCACGAGTTAACAATTTTTGGACCACAACTTTTTGAACTGATAATTTAAGGACAATAACTTTTTAAAATTGCAAATTGAGGCCAAATTAGGTTAAATCATGCTCGTTTTCAGGCCAAATTAGCCTGCATGGCTGCATGTGTATGTCATCATGTACATCTATCATCCGGTTAATGAAGGGGAAAGCTCGAGTAAGGAGAAGGAAATATGAAAGGGAATGGGTACTTTAGTAATTTAATGTAAGGATGTGATAATTATATTATCACCATTAATGAGATGATATGAGTGATCCAATGTAGGAATTACAAATAAGATAAACAAAGAAATAAATATAAACCATATATTTGATTGTTTTTTTTTTTTTTTTATGGAAGTTAAATACCCATCCCTTTTTTCCCCTCCCCATGACTCGAACCCAGGACCTAAGACCTAGCTAGTGGTGCTCTATCCACTTGAGCTATCCCACTTTGTCACCATATATTTGATTGCTACCTATAATATATTATACTATTTCTAATTTTATAATATTCTCTAATACCCCCGATCAAGCAAGCTGGGAATGTAAAATGAACACGAACTATGAACACGAACTTGGTACGCAACAATTTGAAGCCAGTTGGAGATAGAAACTTTGTGAAGACCCGCCAGTTGGAGATAGAAACTTTGTGAAGACCGAAGTACGCAACAATGTGAAGCGAGTTTGAGATAGAAACAATGCACTTTTGTTGTCATACAACAAGAGAAATAACGAAAATTCAGAATCACCAAATAGGACATGCCAAGGCGCATAAAAGCGGGAAGCAAATGGATCGAAACACCAAAACCCTGTGAAGGACGAACGATGACAAGAAATTAGGCAAGAAATACTTGCAAGTGTGTCGAAAGCAGTTGATTCGAGCACAAACCAGATAGATCGGAGGGGTGAGCAACCAATGATATTTGATCATGGGCTCTCCGGATAGAAAGGAAAGTAGAATAAAAAAGATGTAGCGTGAGGCTATAGAGAAAATTAGAGTGTAGGTGAGTGTGACTAAAATTCGAGTGTAAGTGAGTGTGACTAAGACCATATGAGTGAAAACGGTCATAGAGATAACATGATCGGCCATGAGAGGGAACGAGGAGACTTGCTCGCTCGAGAAGAAGAAGTAGGGGGGCGAGGTGACTTGCTCGCTCGAGAAGAAGAAAAAAGGGGGAGGAAGAGACTTGCGCGCTCAAGAAGAAGAAGGGACGAGGAGACTTGCTCGCTCGAGAAGAAGAAAAAAGAGGGGGGACGAGGAATACAAGCTCGTCGGTGGCGGCTAAAAGCGGCCGGAAGAGGGAACGAGGGAGACCAGCTCGTTCGAACGAGGGATACTTGCTTGTCGAAGACGCCGGAAAAAAAATAGTGAAGTAAGTGGAAGGATGAATTGAGTTTGTTGTGAGGCAAGACGGCGACGAGGGAAACCAGCTCGCCGAAGACGCCGAAAAAATAAATGATATTTTTGTCTAAAAATATGCAGGGTTCATATAGAAAATTCTCTAAAAATAATTATTCCCCAAGTACTTACTTGTTCCCAATACTCTAAATACAGTCCGAACAGTCCGAAATTTGAATTTGGGCTTAAAACTAGATCACTAGCCGAAAGATTGAAGGTATGGAGTATTGCCTCCTCTAAAATAAATTTATGTTGGTGTAGTAGAATAGATACAAAATGTTTTGAGAAAGAATATTTGAATGATGAATGGCAAAAATGAAATAAATAATGTACATTTAAAGACTAACTGCATGCAAAAATATAATCAAAATGAGAATAAGTTCTCCATGGTGAAACATTTGAGTGAAAGAAAGCTAGGAGTATAAGAATGTGAAGCCATACAAGAACACCCTCCTTCTCCTCCTCCGGAATTGCAAATTGCATATCTACTTTTATTCTTGCTACAGAAGTAGAAGACGGAATTGTTATCATGTCCCAGCAATATCACCCCATCTTCCGAAACTCTGATAGGGCAAACGCATAGAAGCCTAAAATCACTATTTTGGATCAAAAATTCCTTTCTCCAAACCCCATATTCCTTCATTAACCAGATGATTACGTCCACATTAGATGTATAATCACATATACACAGCCTCCCGTCCACACCAACAAGGAGCGCGTCAATACTCATTGGATTTGGAGGACATATAGTATTAAAAAGTTCGGTTTCAAGATCAAAACACAAAATCCACGGAGTGCCATTTTTATCATTCACTAAAAAGTGAAGCTTCCCATCCACAAATGCTCCTATATAACTCATTGTTGTGTAACACACAAGAAGATTATGGGGTGGATTAATGCTTCTCCACAATCCGGTTCCAACGGTGTATACCTTACACTCTAATTCAACCATTATTTCCAAACTTCTACTATAGTTAAGGAAAATAGCTACGGCCTTATATTGGCATGTTATTTTGCTAACTCCAAATCCATAAATGGTAACTCCTGTTTTTGAAAGGTCAAACAATTGAGAATACATATGATTGAGGTTGATACACTCACGAGTGATTGGATTGCACAAGTGAAGTCTATTTTCCGAAGGCATTCCCAAAAGAAGCAACCCATCAACCGAACCCTGACCGAACCCTGTATGTGCGTGTAGCAAGTTGAATAGAATTTGGTGATTGAAATGAAGTTAAGGTCTAACACATTTGGAAGTTTGTCTTCGTCTTTCGCTTCCGATAAGATAATGAGAGCAAGGCCGGGGACTGATTTAGAAAGATGGAATTGGGCAAACTCATGACTCGAGATCAAATTTTGCCATGACTTGCAAACATACTTGCACATTTGAATAGTTTGAACGGAAGTTCTTATGAAAATTTCGATCATGATTTCTGAGGGTAGATACGTGAACAAATCTCTATCCATGTTACTCAATTTTCTCCTCTTCTTACTTCTCTGATTTTAAGAAAATAAATAAATTTAACAAAAAATCAATCATAGTTTTGTGAAAAATGTAACAAGCAAGAACAATTTGGAATGAGAAAATAAGAGAAGAAATACTAACTGTTTCCATTGGATGCGACAAGAAAATAAGAGAAGAAATACTAACTGTTTCCATTGGATGCGACAAGAAGCCAATCGTAGATTTTGCCATGCCTTCGTTGGTGAATTAATCAGTATAGAAAGAATTTGGTAGGTTTGAATAATAACATCTTTTTATCGATACTTAATTTGGTCATATATAGAGTGCAAAAATAAAGGGCATGGGCAAAACTTACGGACTGAAATACCTGGGCTGGAGATATATCTATTCTTTAGATATTTAGGATTGTTAGTCACCTTATTAATCGAAAATATATTTGATATATTTTCGATATTTTTTCAATTTTCGATATAGAAGAAGATTTGTCCAGCATATTTATATATAAAAATTTTTAGAGAAAATTCCATTTTACGACGTCATCCTTTAATTTTTCACTTTTTCGATTTACGTCGTTTTAGCCAAATTTTTTTTTAAAACTCATCGAAATGTAAAGAATAAATTGGAATTCCGGCCAAATAGTCCAATTTACGTTCTTTAAATTTGAAATTTTTTAGAATATCATTAAAATTCAAAATTGTAAAATGTGTAAAATAAAATTCAAAATATCTCATAAAAAATTATTAAATGTGTAAAATAAAAATATAAAATTTTAAAAATATTAAAAATTCTACCATTCAAAAAATCGAAACATGAGTAATTTAAAAATTAAGAAATTTAAAAATCTCATTAAAATTTCTAAAAATCTCATTTTTTTTTTAAATGTGTAAATTAAAAATTATAAAAATCAAATAACAATAATAAAAATTACTAATATTTCATTAAAAATCAAACTTAATTCAGACTCGTCCGCCATTAAAGTTTTGTTCGGACTCATAAATTTTGTGGGTCCCATGAGGTTTCCCAACTCACTGTCGAGGTTGAGTGGAAGTTCCATGCCTTGATCGATTGTGGAATCGTCTCAAATTCATTTTAATGAGATTTTTAGAATTTTTAGAATTGTAGAATTTTTTTAAAACTTTTTTTAAATTTAAATTTATAGATTTTTAATTTTTAGAATTTTATATTTTTATGAGATTTTTAGAAATTTTATTTTTAATTTACACATTTTTCAGTTTTTTAGATTTTTTATTTTATTTCACACAATTATAAAATTTAATGAGATTTTAGATTTTTTAATGTGATTTTCAGAAATTTTAAATTATTAATTTCTACTTTTTAAACTTAAAGGACGTAAATTGAACCAAAAAATGATGTAAATTGAACACTTTAAGACGTAAATTTAAAAGATGAAAAATTTAAAGGATATAAACTAGATTAGATCTAAGTTACACGTAAAATGATTTTTTTTCAAAAAAATATTGATAAATATCGATATCCAATAACAATGATATTATAAACTATTCAGAGACAGAAAATGTTAGAGAAAGTATCTATTCTGTAGAGATCTAGGATTGTTGGTCATATTAGGGCAAAAATATTAAGAAACATTTTTCATATATTCAATTTTTGTGAGAATATTTTTACGATATTTATAAAAATTTGAAAACATTAATAAACATCGGTGTATAATAACAATATCAAACCTAATATTAATAAATTATCGAGAGAAAATTGGAAAATAATGAAAACAAATCGAGAAAATGTCGATAGATTTTAAAATATATTAAAAAAAATATCATATGAGATGAGTTATCTAAGTTATTAAACAAATTATAAAGTTGAGATGAAGTTTAATCTAATTAAATTTAATTTAAACTATAAACATGACCTTAATAAATTATTTTGATTATTTTTATATATTATAGAAATTGTAATTTTGAAATATTTGTATACTAGCTAGATATGTGCAATTAAAAGTGAAATAAAAGAACATAATTTGAGAAAAAAAAAAGCCCAAAATAAAAGAACACTGTATTGACTGAGTTTGTCAAAGAATGATTGCGTTGATTACGTCGGGGGGCACTATATCAACCTAAAAGAACTAATTTTGTGTGATTGAGTTAACACTGAATAATGAAGTTGTTGCAATAAAAGCATACATAACTCGAATACGGCTTAAAAGACTAAAAAAAATTGAATCGTTCAACTAGAATTAAAATTTTGAGAAGTGATAATGGCACTGAGTTTTTGCTTCATGACTTTTACCACAACTTGGGCATTATTCATCAAACATCTTGTGTGGAAACCCGTCAACAAAATGGTTTGGTGGAAAGAAAACATCAACACTTACTCCAACTGGCTAGGTCTCTCATTTTTCAGTCTAATCTACCCCTTAAATTTTGGAGTGAGTGTGTTCTTACTGCTGCTCATTTGATAAACAGAACACCCATGCCTATTATTTCACAAAAATCTCCTTTTCAATTACTGCATAATAAGGTTGTGGATTATTCATACATGAGGGTCTTTGGATGCCTTTGTTATGCTAACACATTGACTGCTCATAGGCATAAATTTCAACCTAGAGCCACTAAATATGTATTTTTGGGATATCCCTTTGGTACAAAGGGATACAAACTTTTAGAGCTAGACACTGGCAAGATTTTTATCTCTAGAAATGTAACTTTTGTTGAACATGTGTTCCCCTTTTCCACTGCTCCCTCACACCAGATTTTGCTTAATTCCAATCCTAATTTGCATTCTTCTTCCATTCCTTTGTCTATTGATGATGATCAGTGCTCTGAAAATTGTGTTATTCCTGTTTGCATAGATCAGTCACAACTGCATAATTCTCAGGATCACATTAACACTGATACTTCTCCTGTTTGTAATGCACCCATTGTTGATCACCCTATCAGAAAATCTGAAAGGCATAGACACCCCCCTGCTTATCTTGATGTTTATCATACCAACTTACCTTTTTCCAATCAAACCAACAACCCCAATGCTAATGTTTTGATTAAGAAAGGCACACTATATCCTATTTCTGACTATTTGTCCACCAAGAATCTTTCCAAATATTTCCTATCTTACACAGCCAATATTTCTCAGGTCATAAAACCATCTTCTTATAAACAGGTTATGACAGACCCTAATTGGCAAAAAGCCATGGACATAGAGCTCCAAGACCTTGAAAAGGCTAATACTTGGACTCTTGTCTCTCTTCCTCCCAACAAACATACCATTGGTTGTAGATGGATCTATAAGGTAAAGCACAAATCTGATGGAACTATAGAAAGATATAAGGCTAGATTAGTGGCCAAAGGTTACACTCAACAAGAAGGTATTGACTATTTTGACACCTTCTCTCCTGTAGCTGAAATCACTACTGTTAGGATTTTACTTGCTGTAGCTGTTACTAAAAATTGACACATACACCAACTTGATGTTAACAATGCTTTCTTACATGGTGATTTAGTTGAGGAGGTTTACATGTCACCCCCTCCAGGGTATCATACTCAAAACAAGGTCTGCAAATTAAATAAAAGCTTGTATGGCCTAAAACAAGCTTCTAAACAATGGTTTCACAAGTTGTCCGCTTCTCTTGTTTCTGTTGGTTATGTTTAATCTGTTGCAGACAACTCCTTGTTCACTAAAACCACTGCTTCTTCATTCACTGTCATACTTTGCTATGTGGATGATCTTATTGTCACAGGGAATTCTCTACAAGATATTATATCCATTAAAGAATACTTGCACAATCAGTTTACTATTAAGGATCTTGGATCCTTAAAATACATTTTGGGCATTGAGGTGGCCAAGAGTCCAAAAGGCCTACACTTGTGTCAAAGAAAGTATACTTTGGATCTTTTGCATGAATTTGGCTATTTAGATAGCAAACCATTTTCTACACCAATGGATCAAAAGCAATCTTTCATTGATACTAATGCATCTCTTCTTACTGACCCTTCTTCATACAGGAGCATTGTGGGGAAGCTATTGTATCTCACAATAACAAGACCTGACATTTCTTACTCTGTTCATGTCTTGACTTAGTTTATGAGTAATCCTAACACAGCACACATGGCTGCTGTGCACCGTTTACTTAGATATCTTAAGAGTAATCCGGGTCAAGGCATTTTCTATTCTTCCACTAATAGCTTTAAAATTCATGCTTTTTCTAACTCAGATTGGGCAAGGTGTCAAGTGACTAGGAAAAGCATCACAGACTATGCAATATACTTGGGGGACTCTCTCATTTCCTGGAAGTCCAAAAAGCAACCCACAGTAGCAAGATCTCCAGCTGAAGCTGAATATAGAGCTCTTGCTACCACCACATGTGAAGTTCAGTGGATGTTATACATCTTGAAAGATATGCATATCAATCATTCACAGCCAGCAGCTTTGTACACTGATAGTAAGTCAGCCCATGACATGGCACACAATCCTTGCTTCCATGACAAGACCAAGCACATTTTAATAGACATTCATTTTACAAGAGAGAAGATACATCAAGGATTAATAAAGTTGATCCACATTTCTTTTCAAGACAACTTAGCGGATATTATGACTAAACCTTTACCACCATCCTCCTTCCACTTGTTCAAAATCAAATTCGGTCTTCTCAACATCCATGCTCAATTTGAGGGGGTATCAAGAGAGTAAAGATAAGAGTTAGTTAGCCTCTTCATTAGTTTAGTAGTTATCTTATCAACTACTAATTAGTTACTTTAGGTGGTTATTGTACTTAGTATATAAAGGGTCTTTCTACCCTTGTAAAACTCAATTTCATTCTTTAATTTCAGTTTTCACTTTGAGGAAGAATGTGTTCATTCAATCAATCTTTGATTTCATAGCTTGATAATACAGAAAACGCAGGTTTTAGGGATGAACTTTTATCGACAGAAGAACCCTATTGAGTTTGAGAAGATGAGAAGACGCCGAGGAATAAAGTTTTATTTTTATAAAGTTTTATTTTTATTTTTATAAAATGTAATGTGATGTGAAAAATAAAAATAATAATAAAGAATATGTATAATCTCCGGCAAGATGTATTTATTTAGAATTAATCCATTAAACTAGGCTATTGTTGATTAAATTTTGGTTATTATTGATTAAAATTGTAAATTATTGATTAAATTAAGAAATTATTAATTAAATTAGAAAATTATTTATTAAACTAGGTTATTATGGATTAAATTAGGAATATGTTGATTAAATTGATAAATTAATGAATAAATTAGAAATTGGTAATTGAATCAGTAAATTGTTGATTAAATTAATTAGGTTATTGTTTATTAAATTAGTAAATTATTGATGAAATTTGTAATTATTTTTTGATTGATCACGCGGACGTCCAAGAAAGCCTCCGGGGTCAACTTAGACCTCAGCCTGTGATGGCTCCTCCTCCGCCCACCCATTCCATACCAGTCGGCGACTTCGTCTCATTTGTCGGCAGCTGCAAGATCCTCTCGTCAGCATCCGACGGAAAAATATTACAAAAAAAAAAATTATGAATAATATTCCATCGAAAAATCCATTGATATTTCTGACGGAAACTATTTTATTTATTATAATTAAATTCTTCCGATGGAATTGGCGACGGAAATACCGACGGAAAATTAACCCAATTCGTAATCGGGTTGTTGATGTTTTCGACGGAACATTTCCGTCGGCAACGGCTTATTTCCGTCTAAGATCTGTTGGTAATACCGACGGAATGAAAAATTCTGTCGGTGAGAATTACCGTCGCGATTACTGGCGACCGAAAAATTCCATCGGCAACAATGTTTCCCGACGGATTTTCGTCGCTATTTCCGTCTCTAAACCCAGCGTTTTTTTATAGTGGTTGTGGATTACAGGCCTATTTCCAATTCATCAGGCTCCATTACAATTAGATGAATATGTTTCTATTTCCTTCCACCGACTGTGAACTTGAATAATAGGTGCGTGTTATTCGAAAATATCTCCGATACATTTTTCATATTTTTCAATTTTTATGAGATACGATATTGATATATATATAGAAGAATTATTCCACATGATTTAGAAAAAAATAAAAAATTAATAAATATTTATATGCAATAGAATAATATTGGTAAACTATGGTGACTCGTGAGAATATTAGAAAATATTGGTTTTTTTTTTTGAGAAAATGTCGATTCATTTTAAAATATGTTTGAAAAATATTACTCCGTATATGAGATAACATTGTATATTACTCATAAATTTTATGATGTAAATTTATTATAAATATAAAATTTGTTTCATAGTTTTTAAAATTATAGATATTTTCACCATTACCAATATTTTCAACCTTAATTAGATTACAATTTCCCAATGATGCAAAAATCGGCGCCTAGGCCCGCCTAGGCGGCAAAAAAAGATTAGTTTTTTACTAATCTGCCCACATTAGGCGTCAGACTTATTAGGCGGTCCTAGGCGGGTAGGCGGGGCCTAGGCGGAGCACCGATTAGGACAGTGAATTTTTTACTTTTTTTTTAAATAAATAAAACGACGTCGTTTTGGTTAAAATAATAAAAAAAAATCAAAATTAAATTAAATAATTAAGTTAGTAATTTAGTTACTTATTTTGACGTGAATGTTAATTATACTTAATTTGAACTTTTGAAGTGAATTAGGTGTAATTTAGACTTTTGGTACTCGGCTCGTAGCATGTTTTGGACTTTTGGAGCCTGGTATGATTAGCCTGTTTAATTTGGTATTTGGTATGAACTATTATTCTATAAAACATTGTTTAATATTTTCATTTGGTATGAAGTACAAAAAAAATAAAAAAAAAAAATCTGAAATTCTAGGCGATTTCCGCCTTTTACAACACTGCAAATTTCCACATACTTACTTAACTAATGGCCAACTCTCTTGTTTTTATTATCGTGTTACTTCAACATTTATTATATTTTTGTTATTAACATCACAACACAATTAGACCCCTCCACCAATTCTCAGGTGTTTGAGTCCTCTTACTAGCTCCTCAATCTTGACTGTAGGTTTTCAATCGGAAAAGCTACGGGAAAGACATCGATGGCCGCGTTGAGGGTTCAAAGTTTCACGTACTTGATGAACTATTGCTAGTGCATGGGGACAAATTCGAAAAGACTTTTCGTCAGAATTCGTCGGAATGTCAACACATGCTGCCCCCATTATTAGGACACATTGATTAATTGCAGTCGAGATAAAACATAGTTTTAAACATTTGTACCATTACCAGTCCAAAAATAATATAATAAAATATATCGTGACAAAATGCTAACAATTAGTAGACTAAAATGCAAAAATATAATCAAAATGAGATTGATTTCTCCATCGCAAAACATTTGAGTGAAAGAGAGCTTGGAGTGTGAGAGTGCAAATCCACACAGCGACCACCCTCGGATTTCCAAATTGTATGCGTAGTTTTATTCTTGGTGGAGTAGTATAAGATGTAATAGTGATCAAATCCCTCCAATATCACCCATTCTTCGAAAACTCTAATCGGGTAAGCGTATATCATATGCCTAATATCATGGCTATTTGGAATGACAAATTCCTTTGTCCAAACCCCATATTCCTTCATCAACCAGATGGTAACGACGGAGTCAGCATTAGATATATAATCGCACAAACACAGACGGCCTTCCACAGCAACCACAAGAGGAGTGCCACCTATTTGATGTGGAGGAGAAATAGTGGTGAAAAGTTCTGTTTCAAGATCTAAGCTACAAATCCACAGAGTGCCATTTAAATCATGTGCCAACCAGTGAAGGTTCCCATTCACAAAGGCACCTCTATAACATACTTTGTAATGGAGGATAGCATCAGGTGGCGCAATGCTTCTCCATATGATCCACTTTCAATGGTGTATACCTTACACTCGGACCTTCTTCTACCATATTCCTCCTTCAGGAAAAGAGCCACCGCCTTATATTGACCACTTATTTTGCTAACACCGAATCCATAAACGATAAACCTTTGATTTAAAGGGTTAGGCAGCTGAGAATTAGAATGATTGAGGTCGATATACTCGCGAGTAATTGGATTGTATAAGTGAAGTGAATAAAGTCTATAATCATAAGACTTTTCCAAAAGAAGTAACCCATCAACTGAACCCCGTATGAACGAGTATGAACGAATAGTAAGCTGAAGAGATTATGGTGATTGTACTAAAATTAAGGTTTAGCACATTTGTAAGTTCACCCTTCACGTCGGATATGACAATGACAGCCACTCCGGGGACTGATTTAGAAAGATGGAACTTGGCGAACTCATTAGTCGAGACCAAATCGTGCCATGACTTGCAAACACAGCACATTTGTAAGTTCACCCTTCACGTCGGATATGATAATGACAGCCACTCCGTGGACTGATTTAGAAAGATGGAACTTGGTGAACTCATTAGTCGAGACCAAATCGTGCCATGACTTGCAATGCAACCTTGAATAATAGTTTGAGCGGGGACTCTTGATAGAATTTCCGTCAAGATTTCTGTGGGGAGATATGCCAACAAATCTCTATACATGTTTCTCAATTCTTTACCTCTCTAATTAAAAAAAAAAAAAAGAAGGGTTAATAGACATATGAGTAACAAGTAAAGATATAACAACTGTGAATGAGTAAATACCAGAAGAAATCTATAACACACGAAAACGAAAAGGCAACTAATTAATAGTAATAAATATATAATTTGAGATAGTAACAGAGCAAAAGCAAAGGAGAAATACTAAGTGGCCGAAATAATAAATTGTGTATTATTATTTCACACTAAATAAATTATTTTAATTGTAGACTCTGTATTTTGAAATGTTTGTATACTATATACTATATTTACTCATTTTAGATTAGTTTACGTGAAATAAAATATTAAGTTTGTTTTTTAAGATTTGCATATGCGGCAACCATAGACGTTCCAACCTATCTATCAAACGGAACCTTAAAAGAACGTAATACGATGGAGATGAAATTAAAGGCCAAGGGGGTAAATCTAAATTAAGGAAGTTGTCAACATAAATAAACGTATATACTGTTTATATAGGATATATATACTTTTTTTTTTAATAGTTTTGAGACTATAAATCTGTATATTCTTAAAATAAATTCACCGATATTTTCAACGTTGATTACAAAATAAAGAAAACAGGATTAAAGACTCTAACAAGCAATCAGAACAATTTTAAATGAGAAAATAAGAGAAGAAATACTAACTGTTTCCATCGTTGGTGGTGTACTAATCAGTATAGAAAGAATTTGCAAGATTTGAATAGTGACATCTTTTTATCGATTCATAATTTCATATATAGAGTGCAAAATAAAGGGCATGGCCAAAACTTACGGGCTGAAATATCTGGGCTGGAGATAGTATCTATTCTTTAGATATTTAGGATTGTGAGTTAGTCAGTTACCTTAATAATCGAAAATATATCAGATACATTTTCGATATTTTTTCAATTTTCGATATAGGAGAAGATTTTCTCCACAAATTTATAAAAAACAAAATATACCGACAAATATCGGTATCAAACTTAATATTAGTAAACTAATATTGGAAAAAAAAATGTGGATTGATTTTGAAATATATTGAAAAATATTATATGAGATAACATTGTATATATTATTTTATAATTTAAATTTATTTCCAGTTACCAATATTTTCAAATTTATATTAGTGTTCAATCCATTCGAATTTTCAAAAGTTTTTAAAAACTTTGAAGTATTCAATACAAATTTTAAAAAGTCTTAAAAATTTTAATACTTTATGGATTGAGTTGTACTCTTGTGTACCAGTTACTATATCCAATCCAATATACGTAACTACTATATCCAATCCAATAACCCATTACAAATAACACATGACTCATTTACTATATTCAATCCAATAACACATGACTCATTTACTATATCAATTTAACACATACATTTTTTCATGGGCCTTTATTTTACTTCAATTAATTTTTTTTTTAATTTTATCATTAAAAAATAATACTCCATTAATTTTTTTAAATTTTATTTTTTATTTTACTCAATTGATATTTATATTTTTAATATTATTTTTTAAATTTATTTTTCTTCCTGTTTATCATTTGTGTTTCAAATGATAATTTTTTTAACGTACTTTCTTTTTATGTCATAAATAATTATTCTAAAATTTTAAAGTCTAATAATTTTTTTTTTAAAAATAATATTAACTGTTTTTTTAAGTATTAAATAGTATAATAATAATTTGTTTTAAAAAATAAACTCTCACCTCTCAGGCAAGTTTTCAATTTTATTGGTACTATTTTACTTTAATTAATGGAGGGAGTATAGTATTAGTTCAGATATTGTATAGTATTAGTTCACATACTCTATGGTACTAGTTCAAATATAGTATAGTATAAATTCAAATATTGTATAGTATTAGTTCATATATTAAATACTCCGTAATATTTTTATACCCACATTAATCTCTAGTACTATACAATATATTAACTAGTACTATACCATAGGCGTACTAATACTATATCGTATTTAAACTAATATTTATATTTAACAAAAAATACATAACTTAACACATTTATAATTTCAGGCATACCATGCAAATTAATACATCAATATTAAAAAAATGATACTCCTATTAACTAACTAGTAAGAAGAACAAAAGTGAGAATGAATCACACTGAACACACAATTCAATTAATAGATACGATCACACTCAATAAACATATGAATGCATCAACATGACGATGACCCAAAAGAAAATAATAAAGCTTATGCAATATTATGCTGGTTTCTTCCCCAATTCTCAACTCATTTAAGTTTCTAAATATAAATTTTATTTTTCAATTAGATTATATTATTAATTAGTTTTAAAAAATAATCTACAACCTTAAAAAACTTGTAACAAACCAGATATCATTTTAGAAATAATGAAGACATAACAAAATAATCTTAGTTATTATAAATCAGATTAAAGCTAGAAAGTGAGCATGTCATATTCATACATTTATACCCAAATTAGAAAAAAATTGAATTTTTTTACTTTAGTTTTTTTTTTTCAATTGTTTTTGTATTTTTTTTCTAAATTTTGGTCATTTTTTGAAAAAAAAAAAAAACTGGAAATTTTATTTCATAATTTTATTTTTGAGTTTCATATTTTTTTAATATTCGTTATGTTTTTATATTTATTTTTTAAAAGTTAAAAAAATAGAATAATATTTGACTTCGTGGTGATTCATTGGTGAATCGATAGTCGGTGTATAATTATAATTTTAATGAGTTGTATTTTAATTTAATTGATAAAATGGTAATATAGTATTTTACATGTATTTTTCTTTTAAAAAATTTGGGGGTGAAATTAATAAAAAAGAAGGTAAATAACTAATAACCCATGTAAAAATTTGGATTTAGTTACATGTATGTAACTTGTACACATAAGTGCCTAAAAGAAGGGAGTGCCTAAAAAAAAGGGAGTGTGGATTTATTAAAAAAGGAGGGTAAATAGCTAGTTACATACATGTAATTGGTACACATAAGTAATTGTCTTATGGATTTTGTTGGATTTTCCTCCAAAATTATAAAGGGCTAGTCTAGTTTTGGGTGAGACGAATCTCATATAGAAAAAGTGATAATGTTTGAGCAAAAAGTGATAGTGTTTAAGTAAAAAGTGATAGTCACTTTTGTTAAAAATATTATCACTTTTTACTTAAACATTATCACTTTTTTTACAAACCAAAATCTGGAAAGAAATATAGGTTATCCTATTCAAAATTTTGAAATATAGTATATTATATGCATAAAAAAACAAATATTATTTTCAATTGTGATAAACAACCTAAATAAATTCAATATGATATGAAAAAATGGGATGAATCCGCCTCGCCCCGATCCTCACGGAACGGGACAACTATCTAGAATGTGGGGTGGATCCGGAGCATAATACATTAGAACGGGTTCGGGACATATACAAGTGTGTTCCATAATAAAAAAGTCAGCCAAGTATAGAATGAAAATAAAGTATATATGCATGCACACTAAATAAATTATTTTGATTATTTTTTATATATTATAGACACCGTATTTTGAAATATTTGTATACTAGCTGGTACAAAACTTGTACTCCCCCATCCTGTAAAATTTTGCTCAGACCAATTTTTAGATTCACAAAATATATATTTATTCTATTTAATAGATGTATATTATTATGCATGCACACTAAATCGCTTTTTGAATATGTCATTTACAAATGTGCACATCTATTTTGCATATTGATATGCATGTCACTCTGTGCACATTGGTCCATGTTATTTTATGCATACCAAAAAATTCAGTCCTGTATGCCGTTTTACACTTCATATTGAAATGAACATATGTCTTCATAACCCATTTCTATATACCAAAATTCATTTCACTGTTCATATTAAAATTCATAATCTATTTCATATATATATATATGCATATTCAACATATGGGGAATTGTATACTCTATGACACGCTTATTTTTGAATCATAAAATTCAGTTTTTTTAACTTTATTTGTTTGGATAATTAACAATTAATTCGAATTGCTTAATTTTAGGAATATTTGAATACTTTATTTTTTTGAATAATTAACAATTAATTCGAATTGTTTAATTTTAGGAATATGCGTATAACCAGGAACTGCATTAATTCAAAAGATTTGATGTAAATCCAATTAATTTTTATTAATTTCAAATTATTTAAATTGGTAAAGGGCAACTATGTCTTATTAGGTGTCATTTTGACTCAGATTTAAAAAAAACCTATTCCCTATTAGATAAAACTCTTAGTGAAATGACCTTAACAATAATTTCCCTTTTTTTCTACTTTATTAACAAGACTGAGTATGTACCGACAATATTCTTTGCTCGTTATTCTATATATATTTTTTATAATTAAAATATGATTTTTTTTTAAAAATACATATAAAAAGAAGTGTACAAAATTTTACAGTAGCATAGTATCTATTGATTCAATTTTATTTGTGATATATATTATATACTTATATATATTTTAATATAACGTACTTACAATTGGTTATCATGTTAGTTCAACATTTATTATACTTCTGTTAATCTCTCTCTTCTCCCGCAAGTTTCTCTCCCACTTTTGAGAGATTTCTTGATTTTCTGGAAGTTTTCTTGGAAAACTTTCTACGCCGTTTCGATTCTTGAGTGCCTTTTTCTCGATTTTGTGGTTGCTTCTTCTTGGATTGCGAGAATCCCTTTCTTCTCAAACTGGTATTGGTTTCTATTGGTGGTTAGATATCTTTTAATCATTAGATTTGGGGGGGGGGGGGGGGGGTTTTCTGATCAGAATCCCTCAGGGCTACTCGCGTTTGCATTGGGAGTGATTTGGGGTTTCCCATTCCACTTTGCCGACAAATTTTGTAACACAGTGAATATGATTGGTCGATTGGCTTGCGGGGTTTTTTTCTTCTCTCCAGAAGTTGTATCGGTGGGTGTGGTTGGTTTTGCAAGAGTGGTTTTCCTTTTACCACAGATTTTAGGATTGTCATCCTTTATATATTGGGTGGAGGGATTCACTTCTCCTTCACTCTCATACAGAGATTTCCGTTCCTCTCAATTTTTTCTTCTCTTTATGACGGAATCCCTTAGCCAAATGATGGAGAATTTCCGCATTTCTCAAAGTGAAACAACTCACATAGTGGCTCAACGAAGTGAACTGGCGATCCCTCAAAACACGGTGGCTATGCGATTTGTGGCGAGGAGACCGATCAGCATTGTTGAACTTACAGAGATACTGGGACGTGCTTGGAGGCTTCGCAACCCATTACGGATCCTGGGTGTTGGTGAGGGGTTGTTTTTACTCACATTTGAGGATGCTGCAAAAATGAATGAGGTCCTTCTTCAACAGCCTTGGAATGTTAGGCGGTCGCTGATTGCACTGGAGCGGATGCATGGGGGAGAAAGGCTTTCCCAACTAAAACTCAACCTTGTTCCATTTTGGATCCAGGCTCATGGTCTTCAACTTTTTGCCATGAGTAAAATTATGGGTTTAAAAATAGGAAGCATTGTTGGTGAAGTTGTGGATGTTGATGCTAAGGAGGGTGAAATGGCATGGGGGGAGTGCCTTAGGATCAGGGTTTTGTTGGATGTTTCTAAACCACTTTGTCGTTTCTTTTACATCACGGTGGAAGATGAGCCAGTCACTGCGGTATTTCGTTATGAAAGGCTATCGGGGTTTTGTTCGCTGTGCGGCATGCTGGACCATGCAGAATCTGATTGTTCAATTGCATATGGAAAATCGGAGGACTGGCGTAAAATGCATAGGTTTTTCCCGTCATGGTTACAAGCGGAGAAAAAGAAAAGCCCCACTACAGATGAGCTAGATCAGTTTTTTTAGTCTGCTCCGTCTTGGGGCAGGTGAACAGGCTCAAATTCAAAATCAGATGGAGGAGGAAGCTCGTAGGGCCTTGAAAGGTAAGGCAGTGATGATTGATGAACATGCAGAGGAGAATCCAAGAAGTAGGAAGGGTAAGGAGAAGGTGGTGGATGACGTGGATGTGGTAACTAGACTGGAGATAGGTATTCAGAAAAGCCAGGCTGTGGGTTGCTTTGAGGAGCTCATGCCGGAAAAGGATGATCTACTGGGGGGTCGGTGCAATCGGGATCCAAATCCTAAAGGGAGATTTGACCCTAGAACTGGTATGTATCTGGCACCTCTTTCTTTTTCTGTACCTTACGGCTTGCAGCATTGTTACATGAAAGAGCCTTTGTATGGAGTGGAAAATGGGAGTGATTATAGGGTGATGCATTTTGTGGGGGAGGATCTCAATACTACTAACTACTCTTCCTATGTTGAGATCATTTTTGAGGGTGAAAGACCTTATGCTCCTGTTTATGAGACGGTGCCTATACCAAAAATTCAAGATCCGGTGATTGTGAAAGAAATGCAGGTCAAAGAGATACCGACTACTGCAGATTCGGCGAATAGTTTTGCGTCTCCCATAAAAAAGAGGCCTTGGAGGGATGTTTCGGGTGCTGTCATGGAATTTTGGGGAGATGGTAAAGGATGGTCGGAGGGTGAGGTTGTTAAAGAGGTGGCTGGTAACTGTAAGAAGGCGAGGAGCATGATCGAGGCATATGGTGCGCCTCTTGTGATTCGTGATGTGGCGGAGGCTGAAGTGAATCAGCCCCGCCGAGGTGAATGATCGTGGTTTGTTGGAATGCCCGGGGGGTTTGTGGAACTCGGGCATTCAATCATATTAGTCGTTTAGTTTTTAAATTCCGTCCTTCTTTAATGTTTGTTTCAGAAACACGTTGTTCGTCGGATAGAGCCGACTTTCTAAAAGCTTCACTTGGTTTTAATGGATGTTTTGTTGTGAATGCACAAGGTTACTCGGGTGGTTTGTTACTTTTTTGGAAAAATATAGCTTGTGATCTTGTCTCTTTTTCCCCAGCGCATATTGATTGTTTGATTACAACAAATCAGATTCAATGGAGGTTTACGGGATTTCAAGGTAATCCAAAATTGGAAGATCGTAAATTTTCTTGGGATTTGCTTAAACGTCTTGGTAATTATCGTCAATTTGCAAATAAGGCTTGGATTGTAGGGGGGGATTTCAATGAAACTTTGTTTCATCATGAGAAACGGGGGGGGGGGGGGGGGGGGCTAAAAAACCATTGTCCAGATTACTAAACTTTCAAGATACTCTTTCACACAATGGGTTGATTAATTTAAAAGTTAATGGTCCAAAATTCACATGGATGAATAAGAGAAGAGGGGCCGATTTCATTCAAGAAAAATTAGATCGATTTGTTGCAACTAATGAATGGATGAAGTTCTTTCCAAATTATGAAGTGAGCTTGTTGGATTTTATGGGATCAGATCATAGGCCTATTATGCTTTCGTGTGGTATGGACAAAGGGCAGTCCAGTGATAAACATAGAATGGGTTTTCGTTTTGAAAACCATTGGATCAAAGAACAGGACTTTAAACAAATGATTGGGAAGGTTTGGGCTGTTAAGGAGAAAGCATTAGATCTACCAGTTTCATTGAAGAAATGTGGTGAAGCAATTAGAGTTTGGGCATCCAGAAAAGGGGGAACTTTGAAGAATCGAATTGCTGATGTCAAAAACCAGATTAAGATGGAGGTGGATAGAGAGGTTAACATTCCAGACATATCAAAGGTGGTAAAATTAGACAAAGAATTGGAGCATCTTTATTCGCAAGAGGAATGGTATTGGAAGCAAAGATCTAGGGTTTCTTGGATCAGAGAAGGGGATAGAAACACAAAATTTTTCCATAGTCGGGCTAATCAGAGGAGGTGCACAAATCGGATTTCTAAAATCCAGAATAATGGTGGGGAATGGGTGGTGAATGAAGATGGTATTAAGAACACTTTTGTTCAATATTTTAAAAACATCTTTATGTCTTGTAACCCTAGCTCTCAGATGCTTCATAATGCTACAAAAGAGATGATTTGTCGTCTTAATCAGGAACATATCAGTTTGCTTGATACACCTTTTACTAAAGAGGAAGTAAACAAAGCTGTCAAGGACCTCAATCCATGGAAAGCTGCTGGACCAGATGGCTTTCCAGCCTCATTTTATCAAACTAATTGGAGCTCGATTGGTGATGAAGTGGGGGGTCAGATTTTGTTACATTTGAATAGTCATAAGCCACTAAATTCTTGGAATCATACTTCGATTGTCCTGATCCCAAAGGTTAGGAATCCTGTGAATGTCCTACAGTTCAGACCTATCAGTCTTTGCAATGTAAGTTATCGGATTCTTTCGAGAGTTGTAACAAATCGGCTGAAGTTGGTCATGAACGATATTATTGATTCTTCTCAAAGTGCTTTTGTCCCAGGAAGACTCATTTCAGACAATATCTTGATTGCATTTGAATGCTTACATTGGGTTCGTTCATCGAAAAGCCGTCAAGGATATGCTGCATTGAAGCTAGATATGAGTAAGGCATATGATCGTGTGGAATGGCCTTTTCTTTTGCAAGCCTTGAAGATGACTGGTTTTTCTGATAAATGGATTCAGCTTATTGACAAATGTATCTCTTCAGTCTCATATGATGTCTGCATTAATGGTTCGACTACTGAGAGTTTCAAGCCATCAAGAGGGCTCAGACAAGGTGATCCTTTATCTCCTTTCTTGTTTGTTATTTGTGCTCAAGCCTTATCATCTTTGATTCAAGCCACAATGGAGAAAAAGTTATTTTCAGGTATCAAGATTGCTAGACAAGCTCCTCCGGTTTCTCATTTGTTTTTTGCAGATGATAGTCTGATTTTTCTTAAAGCATCACGGCATGAAGCTAGAATTTTAAGAACATGCTTTCAGACATATGAAGACGCGTCGGGCCAGCTGATAAATTTCGATAAGTCAGCCATTACTTTCAGTCCATCTACAAGTCCGGAAAATAGAGAAACAGTTAAGCAATTGTTGGGGGTTCGATCTACGAATGGACATGATGTTTATCTTGGGCTCCCTACTTTTTCTATCAGAGCTAAACGCCATCAGTTTGGGTACCTAGTGGATCGTGTTCGTCAAAAAATCAACTCTTGGAGCCATAAAAAATTTTCGGAAGGTGGTAAAGAAATTCTGATCAAATCAGTGCTACAAGCCATCCCATGTTACGCAATGTCTTGTTTCAGGATGCCTATTTCAATTTGTTCAGACTTGGAAAGAATAATTGCTAACTTTTGGTGGGGCATGACGGAAGAACACAATAAGTTACATTGGAAAAAATGGAGTGTTCTTTGTAAAGCACGTGAAGATGGTGGTCTGGGTTTTCGGAATATGATGCATTTTAACAAAGCTTTGCTTGCTAAGCAGGTGTGGAGAATTTTGATGCGCCCAGATTCGTTTGTAAGCATTATTTTTAAAGCTAGATACTTCAGACAGACGGACATTATGAATGCAGAACTTGGCTCCAATCCGTCCTTTGTGTGGAGATCTTTGATGTGGAGTAAGGACTTATTGGAAAAGGGTATTAGATGGCGTGTTGGCAATGGAAAGAATGTGCATATCTTTAAAGATAGATGGGTTGGAAATATTGAAGATGGTTTGATAAGATCAAGAATTGCTAGTGCTTCTATGGTTGATCGGTTTATCTTGCCTACATATCAATGGAATGTGAATTTAGTGCGTCAGGCGTTTTGGCCTTACGAAGCGGAGATGATTCTTCAAGTTCCTTTAATAGGCCATCATCGAAATGATCAACAGTTTTGGCTGGAGAGTTCAACGGGGACTTACTCGGTAGCCTCGGGTTATCGGTTTGCTTTAAGAATGGGCGAAAGGGCGGTAATAAAATCTAGACCATGTTCATCCGGGAAAAATACTACTCAATTGCTGTGGAATTATCTGTGGAAATTGAAAATTCCACCGAAGATTCGAATCTTTGGATGGAAAATGTTGAATGATTCAGTAGCTACTTAAGGTAATTTGGTTATGCATCATATTCCTGTATCTCCTTCATGCTCTTGTTGTGGTGTGTCTTTTGTAGATACCTTGCATGTCCTCTTTCGGTGTGAGTTTGCTAAGAAAGTTTGGAAAGAACAAAGCCTGTGGGGAAAAATCAAAAGTTTGTCGAAAGGTACGATTCTTCAGTTTTTTTATGGCTTAAAGGAAGCTTGTGATAAACCTTTTTTCTCGTTGGTTATTGTCATTGCATGGGCAATTTGGAAAGAGAGATGTAATTGGGTTCACTCTGAAGATTTTATTCATAAAAAGCTGTCATATAGTAAAATCTTCAAGGTTAATTGGGCAATTGAGTATTTGAAAGATTTTCAAATTCTTGGTTGGCTAGGCGAGGTTAAGAAGATTGATAGCTATAGTAGGAATGACAGTTATCTTGGCTGGGGGTGAGAGGATTATGAATCCAGGATCTATTGCAGCAGCTGAGCTACTTGGTGCTATGAAAGGGATAGAATGCTGTATTAAGCATAAAATTCAGATTTCAAGCCTTCGAATGGATTCTGCTGACTCGATTGGGGCTATTAATGCGTCTATTCGTCTTGAAGGAATGGAGAATGATCTGGTTCAGGACATTAGGAAATCTCTTCAAAATCTCGGGATCTGGGATTGTGAAACTATTTCAAGAGATGATAATCGAGCAGCTCATATGTTGGCTCAGCAAGCTTGGAATTTTTCAACACCTTACGATTGAGTTGAAAATCATATTCCTCAGTATATTAAGGAGATGTGTTATTTTTAAATTTTGTATACTCCTTGTATATTGTCAAAAAAAAAAAAAATATTATACTTCTGTTAATAACATCATACGTGCAATTAAAATTGAAATAATAGAAAATAATTTGCAACAAAAAAAAATCCCATAAAACTAAAAAAATGGCCTTTAATGCCCAAAATAAAAAAACACAAAGCTTTGACTCGTTTGTCAAGGATAACTAATTGAGTTCAGTTAACAAATGAATAGTGAATCGTTTGTCAAGAATAACTAATTGAGTTAACAATGAATATTGATTTTATTGCAATAAAAGCCTACAGAACTCGATTACGCATTAAAAGGCTCTAAAAATATCAAGGTTGTAGAAATCGGAAATCGCTGATCGGCTGTTTTCTGTCCGTCTAGCACCGCCTAGGCGCCGACTAGGAAATCCGATTTTTTTTTTTTTTGTAAATTTAAAAAAAAATTAAAACAAAGAATTATTAATAGTTAATACTAAAAAAAACAGTTCATAATAAAGATAAAACAACTAATTTCCACATGTTTCAAATTAACATCCCAAATTCACATCACAAAAAAAAAAATCATGTTTCAATGTTTCACATGAAATGGTCAATTAAAATGTAGAAATCTCACTTTTGACTTTTTGAGCCCTAATTTTTTTTTTTAATGTTTCACAATTTGCTGTAGGGTAAATTAAAATGTAATGGTAATTTTTGTTTTTTATTTTTTATTTTATTTATTGAGTATAAAACGACGTCGTTTTGGGATTTAAAATTTTAAAAAAAAAATTAAAAAATGCGCGATTAGTCGGGAACAGCCGCCTAGGCACCGACTAGGCCGCCTAGGCACCGACTAGTGGCCCAACCGACTTTGTTGGCCGATTTGCATGAAATCCCATCCCCTCGGAAGCCTCCCGCCTAGGACCGATTTCTGCAACACTGAAAAATATTGGATCGTTATGATCGCGGGCCGAATTCCAGTTCATCAGGCTCCGTTACAATTAATCCAATGTGCCTGGAAGTTTTTTTTTTTTTTTTGAACCAGACTGGAAGTTTGTTTAAATATTTGTGTTGAATTTAAACTATAGACTTGGGCAACAACAATTCACATAAAACACAATTTAAAATTAATTGTATGTATAAAACGTAGTTTCAAACTGCAAAAATAATATAATAAAACAAATCAAGACAAAAAGCTAACAATTTGCATAAAACACATTTATAGACTAAAATGCAAAAATATAATTAAAATGAGATTGAGTTCTCCATAGTGAAACATTTGAGTGAAAGAGAGCTTGGAGTGTGAGAGTGCAAATCCATACAACGACTATAGTAATTGCAAATTGTACGTGTAGTTTTATTCTTGATAGAGTAGTATAAGATGCAATAGTAATCAAATCCCGTCAATATCACCCCATCTTCGGAAACTCTGATAGGGTAAATGTATGTAGTAAAATCAGGACTGTTTGGGATGATAAATTCCTTTGTCCAAACTCCATATTCCTTCATCAACCAGACGATGGTAACAATATTGTCACCATCAGATGTATATTCACATAAACACAGGTTGCCCTCCACAGCAACAATAGCAAAAACAAAGGTAGATTCACCTTTCTGATGTGGAAGAGCAATTGTGGTGAAAAGTTCTGTTTCAAGATCAAAGCAACCAATCCATATAATGTCATTTAAATCCTCTACCAACCAGTGAAGGCCCCCATTCACAAATATTCCCGTACAACACATATTGAAATATATGTTGAAATGGAGGAGGAGATCACCAACGCTTCTCCATGATCCACTTCCAATGGTGTATACTTTACACTCATTTACGAAAATAGCCAAAGCCTTATATTGCCCACTTATTTTGCTAACACCAAATCCACAAATGATAACTCGATTTGTAGGAAGAGGGTGAGAATTAGAATGATGGAGGTCGATATACTCACGAGTGATGGGATTACATAAGTGAAGACTATTATTTGTAGGCTCATACAAAAGAAGTAACCCATCAGCTGAACCATGGATGGAATAGTCAGTTGAATAGATTTTGGTGATTGTAGTGAAGTTAAGATCTAGCACATCTGTAAATTTATCCTTCGCGTCGAACATGATAATGATAGCAACTCCGGTGACTGATGATTTAGAAAGATGGAATTTAGCAAATTCATGAGTCGAGACCAAATCGCGCAATGACTTGCAAACATACTTGCAACACTGAATAGTTTGAGCCGGGACTCTTGACAGAATTTCAATCAGGATTTCTGTGGGTAGATATGCCAACAAATCTCCATCTGATTCTTTACCTCTCTAATTTTAAAAAAGAAAAAAGAAAATTAGGTTAACATTGTTGGTAACGAACCAAAAAGCAACTAATTAATAAATATATAATTTGAGATAGTAACAGCAACTAATTAATAAATATATAATTTGAGATAGTAACAGCAAAAGCAAAAGGAGAAATACTAACAAACAAACAAGAACAAACACACGATCAAGCTTTCCCTACCCTACCATTAATCCGAATAGAAAGAGATTTGAATAACATCTTTTTTATAGATTCCCTACCCTTTGGGAAATATCTGGGTTGGTTGTTTTGGTTGTTTCTCCAATTTCCTTTCCTCCGTCCTCTATAATTTTCTTCTCTATAAGTTTCTCATTTCTTTTGATTGTTCATTTCTTTTGATTATTTTAATAAATGCGTATGAGATGAAGTATGATAAAAGTGATGTGATTGAAAAAGAAAAAATCATATCACTAAAAAAAATAAAAAAAAATGAAATACTTATAGAGGGTACGGGGAGTAATAAATATAGTTATGCAATAGCAATAGCAATATTGAATCAATATTGATAAACTGTCGATAGAATATTGAAAAAGTGTTGATTACTTTATAAAAAACTGTCGAGAGAATAAACAAATTTTACAGACATCGATAATAAATCCACCGATATTTTCAACCTTAGATTACAAAATAAAGAAAACAGGATTAAAGAGCCTAACAGGCAGAACAATTTGGAATGAGAAAATAAGAGAAGAAATACTAACTGTTTCCATTTGATGCGACATTGTAGCTTTTGCCATGCCTTCGTTGGTGGTGTAATAATCAGTATAGAATTTAAGAATTTGCAAGGTTTGAATAATAACATCTTTTTATCGATTCTTTGGTGATTCATATATAGAGTGCAAAAATAAAGGGCATTGGCAAAACTTACAGGCTGAAATATCGGCGGAGAAATATCTAATCAAGTACAAAAATATTTGAAATTATCTCCAATACATTTTTCATATTTTTCGAATTTTGTGGCCACGATATTGATATATAAAAAAAGAATTATTCCAATTTTTTTATAAAAAATATTAATAAATATTTGTATGCAATACTAATAATATATAAAAAAAATATATATATTATATATAATAATATAGATTCAAATTTTGTAGAAATGTACTCCCTCCGTCCCACAATAACTTTCACACTTTCCTATCCCACAATAACTTTCACACCCTTTAAATGGAAAACCCTTTATAAACTTCACCCTCACAATATCCTCAATTTTACATAAATGTCATTACTTTTTCTCTACACATACACAAAAGTCAACTAATTTATTTACTTATACATAAAGTTTTACAAAATTACCCCTCAAAACTCTACTCATCATTACACTTTCTTAATATTCGTGTCCATCTACCTATGAAAATTAATAGTATGAAACTTAGGGAGTATATGTTATAAATATATTGGAATAAAAAAAATTTAATATATAAAATTAATATAATATTTAAAGTTAAAGTTGGTCCTGACCAGTCAAGTCTTATAATATACAAAAGCGAATTTTTAAAAGAAAATAATGCTGGCATGATGGTTACACTGTGTTAACTTGAGTACGACGTTGCAGTTTCAAATCCAGTAAATTACAATATATAATTTAAAATAATATTTTTTATTAATAAATATACACAAATTATTTTTTAAAATAAAATAATTTAAAAACAATTTTTATTTAAAAAATATATAATTAAAAATACCACTTTTCATTAAATTAAAATAATTTTAAAAGCAATTTTTATTTTAAAAAAATATAATTAAAAATGCAATTTTAAAAAAAATACCATCATACAGTAATTACTTTATTTTTAAAAAATACCTTTACAATAATTAGAAATACCATTTTTCATTAATAAATATATAAGATTTTTTTTTAAAAAAAAATACCACTTTACAGTAATTACTTTATTTAAAAAAAAAATACCACTTTTCATTAATAAATATTACCACTTTTTAAATTTTTTAAATACAATTTAAAATATATATTCAACACTTTTCAGTATTATTAAACAACACAATTACCACTTTTCTTTTCAGTATTATTCAACAACACTCTTCACTAGTTACACTTTTCTTTATTATTAAATAACACTTTTCACTAATAATTTACTACCACTTTTCTATATTAAAAATTACCACTTTTTATTTATAATAATTACCACTTTTCACAAATAATAGTTACCACTTTTCACTAATATTAAAAATTACCACTTTTCACTAATATTAAAAACTACCACTTTTCAATATTATGAAACAACACTTTTTAATATTAAAGAATACCACTTTTGAGTATTAAACACTACCATTTTTCAATATTATGAAAACAACAATTTTCCATATTACTGTATTGAACAACACTTTTCAGTATTAAAGAATACTTCAATATTAAAAATTATCACTTTTCAAAATAATTCCCTGAAAAAAGTTCAGATTTTGATTCCATCAGAAAGAGCAAATTCACAAGATGACACTGATTCGGGTGGAATTTGCATGATTTTAGTGCACAATTTGAATTCACAAGATGACACTGATTCGGGTGGAATTTGCATGATTTTAGTGCACAATTTGAGCTTAATTTTCTCATAATTTCACGATTTTATTGCTCAATTTGAATAAATTCACTTGATTTGGAGAAAGGTGTTGTTTTATGCATTTTGTAGGAAAAATGGATATTTTGAAGGCAAAAGCACCGACCTATTTTTTGGTGGAGCAACGAAAATAAAAAACTGAGATCGAGAGCAAAACGGGTTGGAGAAAAAAAAATTGATTAGGCCAATGAACAATTTTTCTTGGCCCATTAAAATAAAACTTGGGCGGCCCAAGTATAAAAATGCCAAATCTCCAAAACCCATTTCTTAATCAAGTGTATCAATGCCTGATCCCACGAATTGATATGGAGAGAGAAGCCTGCAATGTTTGCAGGAGAGAGAAAAGAGGCTGCTGTCCTTTGAAGGAAATAATTAATGCTCCTCGAGCCGCACGTCATCTGTGTCCTTACATATTGCAGTGTTCATATCACATTTTCAGGTATCCCCTGGGATTAGTCGGCCTTGAACCGCATACCCGAGACTTCAAAAAAAAAATAAAAAAAAGGAGCAGTTGTCAAATCAGACTACCCAATGCATGAGAAGAAATGCAATTCAATCGGATAACCAATTGACTCTAATCTGGCAACCGAGTGCAGTTTTTCTTCCAGTGAGTAATTTGAATTTTTATCTCACTCGGGTGTCCGATTGATCCCACACTGGTGACCGAGTCACCACCAATCCCAGCAAACCTTCTGTAAGTCCATCTCACTTGGTTGACTGAGTCAAACCACTCGGTTGACCGAGTCAAACCCATTTTATGCGCGGAAAAAGTCACAAATCTCTTATTTTTTAGGGACTAAAATGCAATTTCGAAACAAGCTTTCCTTACACATTTTAAGTAGGACTCTTATCAGATTTTGGGAGGATTCCACACCAAGCCACCAAAAACTCTCACATACAAACACACACTTAAAGGTGTTCTTCCTCAATCTTCTTCATTTCTTCACACTTTGGAGCAAGAGTTTGAGCATTAACTTTGGAATTTCTTCCTCCACCATCTACTTAGACTAAGCTTTTCTTCCCCTTTTATTTATTTAGCTTTTAATATTTATTTTGTAATAGTTTAGATAATGTTGGTATTTGGCTAGAACCATTTTGGTTCTAGGGCCATGTTTACACTTTGGAGTATATTTATGAATTAATTTCTTGTTTATTTGGTGTTTGTGTAGTTTACTCCTATTTGAATGTTTGGTTTTCATTACAAGTATGTCATTAGTGTACATGATGATTTGCTTATCTTTTGTTAATTAAAATTGGATTGAAAAATCTTTTTCATTAATCGAACTCAAACATTTCACCTAATTTATTGTGAGCTCGAGAGAGGATCAACTATTAGGAGGGTGTGTGATGATCTTAGGAGCCTTTTTGAGTTTTATTGTGCATTCTAGGTAGAAATACTAGTTTGTATAATATTTCTCTTGAATTAATTGGATCGAAAGAACTTTTAATTCATTATTTAGTGATCAACCCTATAGGAACAAACACAACACCATTTAAATAGGATTTTATCATAAATTGACCCCTTAGTGTGACATATGCCTTGGAACCTACCTCCTCTTAATTGAGTTTAATCCATATTTTTCCTATTTTTGTGATTTGCATGAGTTGTTTGATCGAATTTACTTATTGCTTTTAATTGTTTACTTGTGACAAGTTTGGTAGACAATTTAGGGTAATTCAACATTCAAAATTTTGATCATTGTTTATTTAGAATTATTCGATCAACAAACGCCACTTTTACACTCCCTCTCCCTGTGGGATCGACTCGTACTTACCTCACTACGATTTAATTTACACCGTATACTTGCGGTCGTTTATTTTAGTGTTGTAAAATACGCGAACAAGCACTAACTTATGTAGCTACCTCATTCTGTATTAGTATAAATGTCCTAAAGACAATCATTATAAGGACATTGTACTTGATCATATTCAGTTATTTAAGTATTATTGACGTTAGTAATAATATTCGATGATACACTTATAGAATGTTATGTTTGATTGTTTGCATTTATTCTTATATGTGTTCCCATGAACCAATGATGTCATTGAGATGTGAGATCTCGATTGACTATATCATGGTTCTTAAAGTAACCCTAATCAAGGATCATCGAGATTGGGATATCGATGATGCGATTGAGATTGGTGTGCGATCTGCATCATATCCTTAGAGGACGTAGTGGTTCTCACAACTACGAGATACTAGGTATCTCATGATGGATGCACGAATACTTTGAGAGTATTGACTTGCCCAATCGAGAAACCGTTTGGCGTATTCTATTTACGTGTTTACGGGAATATCGATTTGTGGAGCAATGTAATGTCCTTCGACTTGAGGTCCATACACGCGACATGTATGACATGATGGGCTTTGATCATGACCGAAACTTGAACTCCTAACAGGGTAGATTAGGCATGTGTTGGGCACACCATAAAGTACATGTGTGCGGTAGTTGAGCCAAGAATATGATTCATTCCTCAAATAGATTTAGAGAGAATACTCGTCTTCTCATAACTAATTGGATCGTTAGTCATTGGCCAATGCACGTCACATTTGGAATGGTGTTCAAATGCGATAATGTGATCAATTAGTAGAATGAGATAACGTGATTAAATTATTGGAATAAACACATCATCATATTCTAGATTTAATCGGAGTATTCGTGAATGAAAGGATCATATCATTGTGAGCTTCACATTACAGGTTGTTGTTATTTCTCGCAACGTACCTCATATATTGAGATTGTCTGGTTCATTGTCTAGGGTTCTGCTAAGACCATTAGTTTGACTAATCGCTTGATATGTGAGGGCATATGGGTCACACAACAAGTAGTCTCAATTTACGAATTAAAGTTGGATGGATTAATTATTTGATTTGATCAAGATATTTAATTTATGGAGAAATATAGAAATTTGATAGAATTATAATTTAATTAAATTATATTTAATTAATAAGATGATAGAGCTCAAGTCCATGTACACAGATAGGGTTTGTGTTTTAATATATAAATACATCTAGGGTTAGAGGTTCTATGTAGTAACAATTTTATCACTTATAATATTTCTCCGTTTCTCTCTATAGAATTCTCCTAGGGAGTTCTTTTAGAAAATTTTAATCTGGAACACAAGTTCGTAGACGAGGATTACGTGGATACCGTAGTAGAGGATCTCGCATACATACGAAATTACTGTAAAGATTATTTAAACGCTTTAATTATCCTTCAATTATGTTATACAGTCATATCAGGAATCTGTGTTGGTGAACAAACTTTTAACTTCGCAGCTACGTGTATTTCCCACTGCTTTCGAGTATACCCAATGGCGTCAATTTCATCAATGAATATGATGCATAGAGCCTAAAATGGTAAATGTACATTAAAAATTCAGAACTTTGGAGATATAGAACTACGAGTAAAGAAACATTTCACGATATATAAAAGACAAATGCAGCTAAGTGTCTATTTTAGTGCATATCTATTCTGCAAGATGATCAACATTACGACTAAAACAAAACAGATCTCAAATCTGAACCATATACCTATTGTGACCTCAAAATTCCGAATTCAATAAATTTCTGCATTGGACGGACGTATCCACTATTCGCAGGATAGTGCATCATAACATTTTATCATATATTTTTATGATAAAAAAAAATATATGATCACATTTGTATAATGAATAAATTGTAGAAGAACACCAATTTCAAATTATCACATCCAACTTCCTAGCATGAATAAAATGAACTGAAACACAAGCAGAATAACAATATTCTTGCAATCCTAGTTTGATTTCAACTTTGAATGAAGAACGAGAATTGATCTATAAGTTTAGAAGTACAGTCTTTGACATGAAGCAACACTGGATCCATTCGCAAAATCTATTTAATGAAGAAAAAAGTTACTCCCTTGGAAAATAAATGACAGCAGCAGACACATGAAACAAAAACTGAGAACTTAAGAAATGCAGATTAAAGAAAATTTGTAGAGAAGTCAATATGTCACGAAGCATTTAACTGAAGCACTAGACTTTATACTGAGAGACAATATCAGCAAAAAGCAGGTGGAGTTTGGTTTGGGATTGTGGTGGATTAGATTGGGATTGGGGTAATTCATGAATAGTAATTGTGCGTAAGTTGTGTTTGGTTAAGGATTGAGAAATAAGGGTAGATGTAATTTTATGTCACATCAAAAGTGATGTTATAATATTTTATTATTGTTAGTAGTGAAAGAAAAGTAAGAGAGAGAAGAAAGTAGGAGAGAAAATGAGTGTGTGAAAGAAAAGTAAGAGAGAGAAGAAAATAGTAAAGAGAATGAGTGATTGAAAAGAAAAATAGTGATTTGATTGTATAAAAATAAGTGTATAGATGTATTATAGGAGTGGATTGGTATTTGAATTTGTATTTGGATTGAGATGAATTGAAATTGAATTGGAATTGGGTCAAACCATATCCGCATTGGCCAATCCCAAAACAAACACCACCTAAAGTCCCCAAACAGACTTCCCCATTTTCGGCGAGCAAAGAACAATCCTAAAATTGAAGTTCAATGTACTCCCTTTTATTAGATGTCCTTGATTAGTGTCCTACCATACATACAAAGATCCGCTCTCAATTAACTCCTCAAATCAAGAGATTGACCAATTTATATCCTTGATTATCCTTGATTAATTTTTTCCTTGTACAGACTTCTTTTCCTTTTTACAAACCTTGTAAATCTGTATATATTTACACATGGTGGAAATACAATATTCATTCGAGTTCGTATGATTATTCAATAAGATTTTACATGGTACCAGAGCCAAACCTGGCTTCATCACACTCGATTCATTAAACATATTTAAATTACTGCAAGTTTTTTCTCCATCTAAATACCATGGCCGGTGGTAACAACACCATTGATATGTCATCACCATATTTTCTTGCAGCCGCAGATAACCCGGGACAAATTTGGGTCGGGGAATTGCTTAAAGATGGAAACTACAATGATTGGGCAAGTGAAATGAGCAATGCCCTCTTTGCCAAAAACAAGATTGGATTTGTTGATGGCACTCTTGTGATACCGAATGCAGATTCAAAGGATTTGATGAATTGGAAGCGCTGTAATGCCATGGTCAGAGGATGGCTTACTAGCGCAATGGAAAAGGAAATTCGCAGCAGCGTGAAATTTGCCACAACAGCTCAAGAAATTTGGAATGATCTTAAGGAGCGATTTGGTCAAGAAAGTGCTCCACGTGCATATGAATTGCGGAGAGCAGTAACATCCGTTAGACAAGATCAATTGTCTATTCCTGCCTATTTCACAAAACTCAGAGGTCTATGGGACGAAATCAACGCTGTTACGGCGACACCGAAATGCACTTGTGGTAAATGCACCTGCAACCTAACCAAAGAGCTCATTACGATCCGCGGGAAGGAGTGTCTATATGAGTTTCTGATGGGACTCAATGAGGAATACAACACCATTAAAACCCAAATTTTAAGTACCAAACCGACACCTTCCTTAAATGTCGCATACCACCTCGTTGCAGAAGACGAGCAATAGCGGGCGATTACAGCCACACGTAAGCAGATGCCGGAGGTGGCAGCCTTCCAGGTTCATGGGAAGAGAGATCAGAAAATGAGTTTTGATCGTCGACAAGATGGAAAAGATGAAAGGCGATGCAGCCACTGTGGGAAAGATCGACACACGGTGGAAAATTGTTATGAGATAATTGGTACCCTGATCATTGGAATATTAAGAAAAAAGATGGAATGGGTCGTCCCAATGGTTCCAGGAAGCATCAACCCAAAGCAGCTTCCGTCCAAAGCGAGCCAAGCCCAATGCCTGGTCTTACTATGAAGCAATACACGCGACTGGTACAATTGATAGGCTCATCCTCTGACATTGATTCATCCACCACTGATCCTTCGGCAAATATGACCGGTAAGATAATATATGTTAAACCCTGGGTTATCGACTCAGGGGCGACAGACCATATCACATGTGATAAGCAACGTTTGGAAAATATAATTGATGTGGGGATGAATTTGCCCGTGAAAATTCCCAATGGTGCCGAGATACCCGTGAAAGGCATAGGAACTGCACGCCTATCGAATGGAATTAAAATTAAAAATGTTTTGAATGTTCCTGAATTTAATTGCAATTTACTTTCTGTGAGAAAATTAACTCAAGATTTAAATTGCTCGTTGACTTTCTTTTCGAATCATTGCATTATGCAGGACTTACACTCGAAGAAGCAGATTGGACGGGGTAAGGTATTTAATGGTTTATATTGCATGGAACCTACCGAACAGAAGAGGGCAGCATTATCAGTCTCAGTTGACTCAAAGATTTGGCATATGAGGCTCGGACATGCTTCAAATTCAGTTTTACACAGAATTAAACATTTGACAAGTTTTAATAATCTGTCTTTTTGTGATTCTTGCATTAGAGCAAAACAGACTAGATTGCCTTTTCCTACTAGTTATATTAAAACGAACTCTTGTTTCGAGTTGATTCATTGTGATATTTGGGGGTCATATAAAACTGCTTCTAATTCTGGTGCACATTATTTTTTGTCTATTGTCGATGATTTTAGTCGTGGGATTTGGGTATATCTTATGAAACAAAAGTCTGAAGTTCATCATCATTTAATCACATTTTGCGAAATGGTAAAAACTCAATTTGGTACATATGTGAAAAGATTGAGAACTGACAATGGGGTAGAATTCAAATCCAATTGCATGTTAGATTATTACAGAAATAACGACATGCTATTAGAAACTTCATGCACTTACACGCCTCAACAAAATGGGGTTGTTGAAAGAAAGCATAGACATATCTTGGAAGTAGCGAGGGCTTTGCGCTTTCAAGCCTCTTTGCCAATACAATTTTGGGGTGAGTGCATCCTAACTGCCGTATATATCATAAATAAACTGCCCTCCAAAGTCATCAAAAACAAAACACCACATGAGGTCTTGTTAGGAAAGGCACCCACATATGATCATTTTAAAGTTTTTGGTTGTCTTGTTTATGCACACAATAAAAGAATCAATCATGATAAATTTGGCGAGAGAGGGAGACCTTGCATGTTTGTGGGCTATCCTATGGGACAGAAAGGATATAGGGTTTTTGATCTTAAAAGCCATAATATTTATACGTCAAGGGACGTCACATTTTTCGAGGATATGTTTCCTTTTTCTCAAAATTTTGCAGGCCTAAAACATGTGAATGACATGAATTTTGGGGATGCTGTCAATGAGGCCCAAACCAGAATCCAAAATATGAGCTCACCTGGGTTTTTCCTTGATGAGACAATGAACCATGAGATTGATGCAGATGCTGGTATAAATTTGAACAATTCTGATGAGCCACATAATGAATCAAGTGGATCAACATTATTACATAATGAAGAGCCTACTCAAGCACAAATAAATCAACACATTAATATAGCTCCTGGGGACAATGGCGGCACCAGAAGAAGTCAGCGCCAGAAAATCAAACCCAAACATCTACAGGAATTTGAGACTGATTTGCCACCCTCCATCGACCATTCATTGCCCAGGACAAATTCAGTAACCTCGACGGTATATCCCCTCTCTAACTTTATTTCATACAATAATTTTTCGACGACTCACAAAGCATTTCTAGCAGCCATCACATCACGTGATGAGCCAAAACATTTTTCACAGGCTATTAAGGATCCCCAGTGGCGTGAGGCCATGAAAAGTGAGATCCAGGCTCTAGAAAACAATGGCACATGGTCGTTAGTCCCTTTACCTCCGGGAAAAAGGGCAATAGGTTCGAAATGGTTGTACAAGATAAAGTATCAACCCAACGGAGAAATTGAACGATATAAAGCACGCCTCGTAGCTAAAGGCTACACGCAAGTGGAAGGAATTGACTTCCATGAAACATTTGCTCCGGTGGCAAAGCTAGTCACAATGCGATGTATGTTAACAGTGGCAACTAAGAGAAACTGGGAGGTACACCAGTTGGATGTCAATAACGCATATCTCCACGGAGATCTCATAGAGGAAGTTTACATGCACGTCCCAAAAGGATTTGCAAAGGCGGGTGATCAACGTGTATGTAAACTGCAAAAGTCATTGTATGGTTTACGACAAGCCTCTCGAAATTGGTATCATAAGTTCACGAAGGCCTTGATTGCAATTGGGTTTCGCCAATCCCATGCGGACCACTCCTTATTTATCTTCAGGCGTGGTGTGATTTATATCTCCGCACTCATATACGTTGATGACGTGCTGTTAATGGGAAATGAAAGGACGAAAATTCAAGAGGTCAAAGCATATCTAGACAAATCCTTTAGCATAAAAGATTTGGGGCCATTAAAATATTTTTTGGGAATAGAAGTAGCCCGATCACCGCAGGGAATGGTGTTGAGTCAACACAAATATACTTTGGACATCTTGGAGGAAAGTGGTTTTCAAGCTAGTCGCCCAAGTACTTTTCCAATGGAGCAAAATTTAAAACTCAGCAAGGAAGACGATAGTCCAGCCATTATTCCTGCACAGTATCGTCGTTTGATAGGAAGATTGCTATATCTTATTGTTACTCGGCCCGATATAGTTTATTCAGTGAACCAGTTAAGTCAATTCATGAGTGAACCACATCAATCACATATGGATGCCGCGAACCTGATTCTTCGATACCTTAAGTTGACTCCAGGCCAAGGTATCTTTCTACCTTCTGATGGGAATGTCACATTAATTAGAAGCATATTGTGATGCTGATTGGGGTGGATGTCCATTCACTCGACGTTTTAGCACAGGCTATTTTATCACACTTGGTGGTTCACCCATTTCATGGCGCACAAAGAAACAAACAGTTGTCTCACGCTCTTCCGCTGAAGCCGAATATCGTGCCATGGCCACCACCGTTAGTGAACTAATTTGGCTGCGATGGTTGCTTAAAGATTTTCTCGCCCCACAATTTGGGCCCACAGTTCTGTTTTGCGACAATCAAGCAGCTCGACACATAGCCGTTAATCCAGTATTCCATGAACGCACCAAACACGTAGAAATAGATTGTTAATTCGTTCGTGAACGTGTGGATAGTGGCGACGTCAAACCATGCAAAATATCTTCTGCATCACAGGTTGCAGACATATTCACAAAAGCCCTTGGTGCCGAACGATTCAGTTTTTTTTTTGCGCAGCAAGTTGGGCGTTTGTGACCTCCACGCACCAACTTGAGGGGGAGTATTAGATGTCCTTGATTAGTGTCCTACCATACATACAAAGATCCGCTCTCAATTAACTCCTCAAATCAAGAGATTGACCAATTTATATCCTTGATTATCCTTGATTAATTTTTTCCTTGTACAGGCTTCTTTTCCTTTTTACAAACCTTGTAAATCTGTATATATATTTACACATGGTGGAAATACAATATTCATTCGAGTTCGTATGATTATTCAATAAGATTTTACACCTTTGTCCACCAAAAGTGTGCTCACTTTTTTTTATACTCTCTCCGTCCGCCTATAAGTGTTACGTTAATTTTTGGCACAGAGATTAAGAAAAATGATTAAATAATAGATTAAGTACAAGTGATGTGATTGAGAGAGGAGAGAGATAGAGAGAAAAAGTAAGATATAAAGTGAAGTGTAAGAAAAAGTACTTACTAAAAAAGGTATGAGAAGCTTATAGGCGGACGGACCAAAATGGTAAAATGGGAAGCGGCGGACTGAGGGAGTACATGTTTTTAAAAAAATCATATTTTATTTATAAAGAATATATTTGGGATAACAAGTAAATAATATATTTGGTAAATACTCAATCTTGTTATTAAAGTAAAAAAAATATTTAAAAATGAACTATTTAAATAGAATAAACGTATTTTTTATGGACCTAAAAAAAACAAGTGAACACATTTTTGGTCGACGAAGAGATTATTAAACTTCACACCCCAGTTGATGTCTGATCTAGTGTTTAACGTGGATCATGATGAGCCGAACATATACAAGTCTTTCTCTCCCATACGAAAGAAGGTTGGTAACTAGGACAGTCAACTCAGTTGTAAGTTGTAACTACTTTAGTGTAACCCAATGTAGGCCCTATATTTTTAAGTTCCTTCTTCTAATAAGACACTTGTTACAGCTTCTTGTGGTCTCCAGCCCTCAAACCTATGTACCCATGACTTAAGTTTCTTATGCAGTCGGTAGCGTTTCTGGACAACCTTTTTTTAGTTGAGCAAACTTGGTCCATTGATGTATAAGCTAAGAAATTACTAAATCTTAAAATTAATTAATTTTTTTGAAAAAAATCATAGAAAGTTAAATAGAACCTAAAATTTAAAAATAAATCATCAAAAAAAAATTAAAAATATTGAAATAATTCAATAAAACGTAAAAAAAAAAAAATTTACAAAAAATCAATAATAAAGTACAATTTTTACTTTTTATTTAACTTTCATTAATATTTATTTTTGATTGAGTTGATTTTTTTTTTCTTTTTTTGTTTTATTTAGTTTTTTCAAAAATTAAATTATTAATTGGTTTTTTTAATTTAATTATTATATAAATTTATTTGATTTATTTAATTTTTTTAGATTTTATTTATTTTTCCATTCATATATTTTTTAATATTTAGTTGATTTTTTAAAATATTTTCAAATTTTATTTAGTTTTTCGTACTATTAAATATATCTTTAATTAATTTTTAAAATTTATATATAGTTTTAATAATTTAGTTAAATTTTAAATTATATTTTTAGTTTTTATTCAATTTGAATTTGTTTTGAGGGATAAAGGGTAAGTAGAAAAGAACTGAGGTGTGTTTAGTAATAAAAATTGATTTTTAAATTTTAGTGGGGTGTGTATAACATTTGAGGTTTGTATACCTATTTTATTGGGTGTTAGTACCTCACCAAAAAAAATATGAGAGAATTACACTATACACCATTTCACCCTAAGTCTTTGCAAATCAAGGAAATTTTGTTTATAGTTACAAATCAAATCAAAATAACAAAATGAAGTACAATTATACCCCTAATGTGTTAATACGAATTTAAGTTTTGAAATAATATAATTATTCCAAAGTCAACTAATTGAAGAGAATCAATTTAATTCTGGTAGATATTATCCTCGAAAATCGCGGCCTTCTTAATTCAAAAAACTTGCCTAATATCTCAAGTACACAATAATTGCTCCCAACTGTGAAAATCTCTCCCCATTGAAGCTGAAGGAAGATAAGCGAAGAAAACAAGAATAACACCTATTGAATTCGAGGGAAAAAGGAATTACGCGGTTAGATGCTGTAGGTCCCCAAAGTTGAGTTAATAACGAGTAAGCTAGTGAAAATGTCTAGAGGGGGGTGAATAGACTTTTCAAAAATCTATCGAAATATCAGAATACAATATGCGGAATACGAAATTAACAATGAGCCCAATTCAAGTTTATACTCAACTTCTAAATTCGAGAACTCTGTTCTATACTCAACTAGTCTAGTACAGTTAAGTATGTAAACAATTAAACAGTTAAGCAATTAAAACAGTAAACAACACAAACAATTTATAGTGGTTCGACAACTTGTCTACGTCCACTCTCACAAACCCAGTTGTGATGTTTCCACTAAACTCTTCCAATCGAGTACAAAGTGATTATTCCTGTGATTTTAAGTCCCAAGAAGAAGACTTAGATCTTCTAAGACTATACTACCAAGTATATCTACGATCTTACTAGAAATTTACAAGTATCTAGCAACTTGATAAAAACAACAAAAAACAAAAACTTATTCAGTAGCAGTCTTCTGATTCTTCACTTCACTTCTGACTTGCTTTCTGAACTTCAATGAACTCTGAGAGTGTAAACTTCAAACAATTCTTCAGTATGTAGCTTCAGTAGTAATCAGTCTTCGTGTATGTGTGTAACCTTCAAATGATAAACACTTTGAGGTATTTATAGACTTTTACTTCAAGAACTTAGTTAGTTGTAACCAACTCTTCTTGAAAACTAACTTTTAACTTAATCTTCTTATCAATCCATGCGTTTCTTGTTTAAGTAGTTATTCCATAACTAACTTCTTCATCCTTTACTTTATACGCGCTTCACTTAAACTTTACTTCAAGTTGACTCGTCTTGAGTAGTCTGGTAAACGTACTTGTCTTGTAGTCCATCTGTCTTGAGTAGTAGACTTCAACTCTTCTTCTTCAGTCTTCTTGTGCATTTTTACAATAATAAACTATTCTAATCCTAACAAGACTATTACATTACTTTAAGCTTTATAAAACAGCTTAGTCAACTTAGAAACTATACAATCAATCTATCTATTACATTCAAAATCATGAGCTCTATACAACAATTATTCATAGCTCAATAACAAACTAACAAATATGAATAGCACATATGAAGTACTTATAAATCGTACTTATCTTTTAATATAAAACAACACTACTTGTCTTTTTCATGTGAACTCATGTAAACTCTACTGGTCTTGTTCAAGATGCCTTCAACTCAACTAGACTAGATTAGTCAACACTTAGAAAATATTAATTCCAACTACTTTTGGCTTATCAAAACTTCATCTTTTATCTTTTAATCATCATGTAGGACTTGTTCTAGGATTCATATCCCAACAATTTCCCCCTTTTTGATGAAGCCAAAACTACTTGAATATTTTTCTCAATAGTAGACTAGTTAAGTAGTTATCTTGTCTTAACATCAAATAGTACTTTATATTTTCATTCATTCAAAAAGATACCAGTAGACATTACACATACCAAAATATCAAAAACAACTAAGTATCAGAGCAAAAAAAACTTCATATCAAAACATAAAATCAACTAATCTGAAAGAGTACCTCCTTCTGGATTTGGAACACAGAAAGCATCTAGGAGTCTCTTGTGAATTACTCTGATATGGTCTTCATCTTCAATCTTCTCTTTATCCAGTAGATCTTCTTCAAACTTTTTGATCTGATTGTAATCAACTCGCTTTCCTGAACTAGTCAAGGGACATTTCCATTTCGGAAATACAGGAACCAGAATATTGAAGTTAGCTCCAGCAGAAATCCTTAAGATCAAATTCCATAGCATCTTGTTCTTCCCTTCCATGAATTTGTCAAACATAGAATATAAGTCATTTGGAGTTTCAAAATCACCAAATTTTCTGATTATCCAATGATCAAGTTCCCATTGCCTCTTCACTTTCATCCATTCAGCTCGATGTTCTCGATCTATGAAGTAGTCAATGAACTGATC
Source organism: Galeopsis tetrahit (assembly GCA_963675135.1). Taxonomy (NCBI): domain Eukaryota; kingdom Viridiplantae; phylum Streptophyta; class Magnoliopsida; order Lamiales; family Lamiaceae; genus Galeopsis; species Galeopsis tetrahit. The sequence goes on from OY776133.1 coordinate 13,691,076, forward strand.
TTCCATTTGATCTTCATCAGCCTTCAACTTCTGCAAGTTTTCAATATGATTTCCAATCTTCCTTTTGCTTGCATAGTGAGCTTCATCATTTGGATCAACAACCTTTTGTTTCTTCACTTTTGTTGTTGTCTCAGCTTCTTTGGGCTCTTCTATATGAATAGACTTCCTCTTTGATACTAGTCTTGTCTGAACCACTGCTTCAGGAGATGCAACTGCTTTGCCATTCTCCTTCTTTTTCAACTCATCTGCTTCAGCCTTAGCACGCTCAAGATCTGAAGTTTTAACCAACTTGCCTTTGCCTCTCTTAGGCCTTCTAAGATCTTGCATAGCTTCAGCAGCTTCCTTATCTTCAGGTTCAGCACTGGACTTATCCTTCTCACCTTCAGCAATAGTTTCAACTCGACTTGTCTCTTCCCCCTTTTTGGCTTCATCAGTTGCCTTGAGAGAGAAAAGAGAAGTAAACCGAGTCATTTCTTCAAACATAGCTTGCTTCATAAGGTTTGTAGCTCTTTCAATCTGCCTTTCATGAGAACCATCTTGACTCAACTTGTCTAGTTTGATCGCCACCAATTCCAGCTTCTGAGTAGACAAGTTCAACTCATTTTTAAAATGTGTTGCAGTCAGACGCAGCTTCCTGTTCTCTTCAGTCATAGCACTGATAATTTCTCTTGCTTGTTCTAACTGATCATAGGCTTCTTTTCTCTGAACATCAGCTACTTCGATTTTGGCTCTATAGACTCTTTCCATCTTCCTGGATTCAGTAGCTAGAACACGAGCAAAATCGACAGAGCTCTTCTCCGAATATTCAACTTGATTCTGGAGAAATCCTTCGATTTGATTAAACATCTCTTGTCTGAAATCATTATCCAACTGATTGACTTTGTTCATGATCATCTCTTTTGAACTTGTCACAAGGACACTGTTCTGTTCAACAAGAGTCTTCTTTAATTCAGACTTGAGAAATTCATCAATAGACGACTTGATGACAGCCTTCAAGTCTTCTTTCAGTTCATCTATTGAAGCGGCTGGAATAGCTTGAGATGATTGTCCAATTTCAACATGAGTAGCTTCTTCCATAATCACATCTTCTGGAATTGACAATACTTCCATCAACTGGCCTTCTGGAGCAGCAGTGAAGACCTCGTCTTCAACTACTTCAGCCTCTGGAAGCACACTTCCAGCAATAGCTTTTAAATTCAGTTGGGGAGAATAAGGAATTATAGCTAACCTTGCTTCATGAGCCTTCCTTTCAGCAATAGCTAAGTCCTTTTTTAATAAGTCATGCAGCTTTTCCATATATCCACAAATCTCAATGGGAAACCGTAGATCAGTATATCGGTTGATAAAGGCAAAATCTGACCTTGGACTGTTAGCATGATCTACTTGGAATCTGAACACAATGCCTCTCAATTGGTCTGAGACATTGTCGAGCTCTACTACAGGATCAGTAGAGTGAATCTCCTCAGCTGGTGCAGCTTCAATCATAGTTACATCTTCAATGAAATCTGATTCTGAAACTTGAACACCCATGTCAAATTGTGATTCTGAACACATCAGATCATCAGAAATATTCAGCAATCTCTTCGCTAGAGCAGTAATGGCGTGAGCTGGAAATAATTCAGAGTGATCTCGAACACCACTGTTCTCCTTTTGTTCCATCTCCCAATCCATGAAGTTTGAAATACCACCTTTTCCTAAGATGACTTCGAAGAGGTCATCTGTTCCAGACTTCTTCAATGCCACCCAAGTGCATATACGTAAAAGCTTTTCAAACTGTTCCGATGAATAGTCGACTTCGACAGATGAGAGCTGCTTCTTCAAATTTCTGCTCATCTTCGCACTGACTCTTTTCTCTCTTAAGCACATAGGGTAATATACCAATGATTCGAATCTGACCTCAGACGGGGTCTGAGTAGATGGGGTCTCTAACTCAGTTGTTGCAGTGACAACTGGTGTTATGTCTGAAGTAGATGGGTTAATGGGTTCAACATATTCTGTTGAGGGTAGAGAGAGAATTTGGTCTGTGGTTTCTTGGGGCTTTGATGTGTCTAGGTTTGGTGTGACAACTGTCGGAGTATCAGTTGTATCTAGTATGGGAGAGTTTGGGGGTAGGCTGGATCTCAGCGGATGTGCTGCCAGCACTTGTGAGGTTGAGGTAATAGGTCGAGGCGTTGGCATAGAACTCCAGAACTTCCTCTTCCAAGACGATTTGAGGAAACGCCTCCAAGTAAGGTTTCAGACCACATCTGGTGCACTTGGCCAGAATTTCTGCATTTCCATCTGTGTGAGTACCTTTGAAGAACACAGATGGTTCAACATTTACTTTGTTGTCGGAGATGTATCGGCCTAGGTCGAATGTGGCCTGCATGTTAGTTCTCACATCGAAAATAGATCTCGTTGACATAGTGATGGTTTGAGTATAAGCAGATAACTTGGAAATTGTAAGACAACAATTGCTTGTGAATAGGAGAGTTAAGGAATTGTGGGGCAAGACGTGTGGGAGTGTTGGGTTTTGTTCAAAACTGAATTTTTGATCCAATGGTCAAGATCGACGAATTAGATCCAACGGTTGGGACTTTTGGAATTCGGTTACGGACTCGAGAATATTATGTGATTTGATATTGTAAATTTTGAAATCCGCCTCTTCTTAGTTAGGACAGTGGAGTGAACTCATCTGACCTAGCGTAGTCGAGTGCGAACTGGGTGTATACACCTCACTAAATGGGAGTGTATAAATCCAATTCAGGGTTTTCAAATTTAGCATTATCGAATTACTATAATATCCTTAATTCTTTCCGATTTAAACACTTAACATATTTCAATCAATGGAGCACTTAGCTTGTCTGTTCGAGTCCATCCAGAACAGACGAGTAGACTTAAGCTTCACTAGATGAGTTAGCTTAAGTACACAAAACGAGTTCCTCCTTCGCCTGTGCTTGTCTATTCTGATCGTCGAACGACTTCATGTACCTATCTTATCATATGCAACGGGTAATCGAAGGTACAAGTAGAATAAAATAAATAAGGTGAATATCAATCTAATGCAATGATCAAGATTTCGAACATGATGACTTTTAACAAACATAAGAGTCAACATAAGGATATTTAAGAAATCACAGATTCCCCCTTAAATGTTTATTCCCTTAGTATTACCCTCAGCTTTACCAGCTTCCTCATCGGGTTGTTTGGTCATCTAGTCTAGCCTTGTATACCTGTCTGTTGCGTGAGTAGACGAGTGCTCTGGTCTAGTGATCTTGTCTCCTTTTCTTGATGTACCTGTCTGGTTAGTACATAGCTATGGGCAAGTAGGGTCTAAATCAATTAGTCCTAGACTAATGCATAACTCACGAAAACGTGCCTCAGCTAATGGTTTTGTAAAAATATCAGCTCTTTGAAAATCAGTATGAATCTTTTCCATGCGAATATCCTTCTTTTCTACATGATCACGTATGATATGATGCTTCACATCAACATGCTTACAACGTGTGTGTAAAACAGGATTTTGTGTAATGGCAATTGCACTATTACTATCACAGAAAATAGGAACATTTGATTCATGTATGTTATAATCTCTAAGCTGTTGCATGAGCCAGAGTAGTTGACTACAACAGCTACCAGCGGCCATGTACTCGGCTTCGGTAGTTGAAGTTGCAACACTAGTCTGCTTTTTCGAAAACCATGAAATGAGTTTTGTGCCTAAAAATTGACAAGAACCTGAAGTAGATTTCCTATCTATTCTACAGCCTCCAAAGTCTGAGTCTGAATAGCCACTTAAGGATAGATCATCATTTGAGGGATACCATATACCACGATTGATGGTCCCTTTCAAATATTTCAGAATCCTTTTGGTGGTTTCCATGTGACTTTCTTTTGGATCGGCTTTGGAATCGAGCACAAACACCAACAGAGAATGCAATGTCTGGTCTACTAGCAGTTAGATACAGTAAGGAACCAATTAAACCACGGTAATAAGATTGGTCAGCACATTTACCGTTCTCATCTGGATCCATTCTGTAAGTTGGTTGCATTGGTACACCAGTAGACTTACAAGTTTTGATCCCGTACTTGTCTAGAAGGTTTCTAGTGTACTTCGCCTGATTTATGAAAATACCTTCTGGAGTTTGTTTTACTTGAAGACCAAGAAAGTAATTCATTTCACCCATCATAGACATCTCAAATTTACTTTGCATGAGTGTTGAAAAACTTTCACTCAGCTTTTTGTTAGGTGACCCAAAAATGATGTCATCTACGTAAATTTGGACGAGTAAAATGTCCTTCCCTTCTTGTCTTCTGAACAAGGTTCGATCGACCTTGCCCTTAGTAAAACCATTTTCCAATAGAAAGAGAGAGAGAGTGTCATACCATGCTCTTGGAGCTTGCTTTAGTCCGTATAAGGCCTTCTTTAACCTGTACACCTGGTTGCCTTTGACTTCGAAACCTGGAGGTTGTTCAACATACACTTCTTCCGCAAGAATACCGTTAAGAAATGCACTTTTGACATCCATTTGATATACAGTAAACTTCATGTGAGCAGCATATGCAAGGAACAATCGAATGGCTTCTAGTCTAGCAACAGGAGCATATGTTTCATCATAGTCTATGCCTTCAGCTTGTGAATAGCCTTGGGCAACTAATCTAGCCTTATTCCTAACAACTAAATCATTCTCATCTTTCTTATTTTTGAAAATCCATCGAGTGCCAACTACATTATGATGTTTCGGCCTATCGACAAGCTCCCAGACGTCGTTTCGAACAAACTGGTTCAACTCGTCTTGCATAGCGATGATCCAATTACTATTAGCCAATGCCTCTTTAACAGTGGTAGGCTCAATAGCAGAGAGGAAACAACACTAGCAAAACATAGTTGGACTAGGCTGTTCTTGCGACTCAAAGAGTTGTCGTCTAGTCTTCACACCAATAGTAGAGTCACCAATGATATTTTCAGTATCATGCGCAGATTTCCATGTTTTTCTATTCTTAACAGGAATACTATCATCATCTATATCATGTACAGCATCATGCATGTCAACATCATTTGTATCATCAACAGATTTACCAGGAGTAGATGAGTCGACTAGAGCAGGCATGTCAACTGGTCTAGAAGACTTACCTTGAGCACTTACTTTCTCCTTGTCATCAGATTCGAGAGCTTTCATGAATGGATTGTAGGCTTGAACGGATTCATATACCTCTTTCCAAACCTCATAAGGTGTCTTGCCTAGAGCTTTGTTGATCGCGCTTCTGTTTTGTGAATGGCATGCAGTATTGATAGCTTCAGCCCAAAACTTTTGAGGCGTGTTGAACTCGGCTATCATGGTTCTACAGGCTTCTTTGAGAGTTCGATTCCTTCTTTCTGCTACACCGTTTTGTTGTGGTGTCCTAGCTGCACTAGTAAGATGCTGGATACCACATTTAGTATAGAAATCTTTAATATAGCAATTAATGAACTCAGTTCCCTTGTCAGTACGAATCTTGACAATGGACTGGTTCTTTTCAACTTGTAACTTCTTCAACAGATCAGGCAGAAGTGTTTGTGTATCACTCTTCTTGTGTAGGAAGACTACCCAAGTAAACTTAGAATAGTCATCTACGACAACAAGTGTGTACCTTCTACCATTCAAGGTTGGAGGAGTTATTGGACCATGAAGATCCATATGTAGGAGTTCTAAGACTCTACTAGTTGAGAGAGTAGGAATTGACTTAAAAGAACCTTTAACCTGTTTACCCTGTTGACAAGCCGTGCATACATGTGACTTGTAGTAAGCTTCATTGGGAATACCTTCTACAAGGTAATCTCTGGCTATCTTATTAAGAACCTTAAAGTTTAAGTGACAAAGGCGTCTATGCCAGAGCCACCCAAGCTCTTTAGGATTCTTAGTAAGTAGACAGGTGTCCCTCGGACAACTGTTCCAGTTCACTATGTACACACTTCATTGTCTTACGCCGACTAGTAGGACTGTGTGTGTCCTTTTGTCAATGATTTCACATTTGCGGCTCTTGAACTGCACCTTGTATCCACGATCACAAAACTGTGAAACAGAGAGTAAATTGTATTTCAAACCTTCAACATATGAGACATCTTGGATCTCAACGTCTCCATTCCGGATGTAACCAAATCCTTTAGTGACGGTAGTGGAGCTATCACCAAATATCACTTTTGGTCCTTCCTGCTCATGGTAGCTTGATAAGAGAGCCTTGGTACCAGTCATGTGGTGCGAACAACCACTGTCAATGTACCAAGTTTCTCCTACTGAGCCACCCTTCTTATACAAGTCAAGTCGACCCTGCAATGAAGATATTCAATAACTTAGGTACCCACTAGTTTATTGGGGTCCTGGGGGGTTAGTCGAGTTCAGAGGAATCCAAATATACATTGGAGTCTTGAACAAGTTTGTTCTCTTAAGCTTTCGCCCATACTTGTTGCAGAATAAGACCTTGTTGTCCTTATCTGGCCTATCAGTCGAGTTCGGGTCTACTCTTTGGAGATAGCCTTTCGACTTAATCTCTACTTGAGCAGGCACTTGTCTACGATAGTCAGAGTAGGGCTTGTAAGCATTAGGTCCATACGGTTTATAGACGCGTTTGGGTCTTTCCTCACTAATAATATCATATGACAAAGGTGGAGGATATAGGACAGCTTGTGTACGATATTTCGGAGCTACCTGTCTAGGTCTAGACGAGTAGAGCTGAGACTGCCTTATGAAAGGAGGTCTAGGCTCTTGTCGTCTAGTCTGTACCTGTCTAGTACTCGTCTCCTCAGGATACCAGTCCTCGTATCTGACCTGGTTGGGTCGTCCACGATTAGTGGTCCTTTGAAGATTAGTTCTAGGTGGAACAGGCTTGTTGTTACCATTCTTTTTACCTCCCTTGGTAATCGGAATGTTAACTCGCGCTTGTTTAGATGCAGTACCTTTAGAAGAAGTTCCAATATCGTATATCAATGGCCCTTTTCCTTTATCATTTGGCAAAAGTCTTGCTTTAGTAGTAGTAGGGTTCTTAATGACTCGAGTAGACGAGCTAGATGACTCAGCACCTATACCAGTCTTGTCAGCTGGATCTCTATACCTATCTGACAATTCAAGGTTAATCTTTGAAGAGTTAACTAGGTCAGTAAGTTTGAGATCAAGTGTGACAACCTCGGTCTCTAAGAACTTATTACGTTCTTCAAGTCTGTTGCACTTGTTCTTTAAAACATTGAATTCATTTCTCTCAGTTGCATGTGTCTTGAGTAGGTCTTGATATAACCTGTCTGTCAATGCACACTTTTCTTTGAGTTGTCTCAACTCTTCAGTCAAGCGTTCATTTAGGACTGTTACATTAGGATCTACTTTGGACTGTGCTTCCTTAAGATCAATGATTTCTTGTTTTAAGGCGATGTTTTCATCACTGACTTCAATGAAAGCTTGGTTAGCAAGTAGAAGGTCGTCTTCGACTGCACTAGTCGAGTGCTGAAGACTACTTCCTACTTCACTACTTGCAGTGTCACTTTCATCAGTTTCTGAATCATCACAAGATTGAAAAGATGTAGCAGATGATACCTCTTGATCGATTTTAGCCATGCAGCATAGGCCATCATCTACTATAAAAGCTTCGTCGTGATCTTGATCAGTTGAGTGACTAGATAAGGACGATGGCAACTCGTCTGAATCCGAATCAGAGTCATCATTGGCCATCATTGCCTTCTTGCCACGGTTGTATCTTCTTTCCCTTCGAGCTTTACGTTCTTCTCGATCATCAGTGCTCAGGTCTGGACATTCATATATGTAGTGACCTGGCTTTTCACAATTATAACACAAGAGATCATTAGTAGCCTTTTTAATAGGAGATTTGTCCCTACGCTTATCACGTCTATCTGAACGCTGAATCTTCCTATCGTCAGACTCTCTATCTCGCCTATTACCTTTCGAGACTTCGTCTCTCCTTTCGGACGAGTTTCGGTCTCGTCTGGTCTCAGACGAGTTCTTAGAAGTTGATCCTCTATGATCTCTATAGAACTTCTTATATCTACCGAAACGTTTATTCAGCCTATCAAACTTTCTAACCATGAGATTCACCTGATCCTTCAGACTGAGATCAGTATCTAACTCGTCTTTCACAGAAGCAGACTTAGTCTTAGACTTAGACCTGTCTACCTTAGAGGACTTAGAAGAGCTAGAATTAAAGGCAACGTTCTTAGATACAGCATGTTCTCTATCACTACTGGCTAGTGGTTCATCTTCGTCTAAATCAAACTCATGAGCCTTCAGAGTTTGAAACATAGTCTCTGCACTCCAAGCATCTATGTCTTGGGTATTCTTAACAAACACCTTTACCATTTTCCAACGAATATCAAGACTCTTCAAAATCCTAAGATTGATCTCACGAGGAGTATATGTTTTACCAAGGACTTCAAGATCATTCATAATCTTAGTAAAACGAGTATCCAGCTGGTCGATAGTTTCGCCAGCTTTCATCCGAAATGATTCAAATCTTTGGACAGCAGTGGATAATTTGCTCTCTTTGATCAGGGATGTCCCTTCACAAATGATAGCTAGTCTGTCCCACATTTCTTTGGCAGTCTTACATTTTAACACCTTTCCTAGATACTCGTTAGGAAGTGTGTGTAAGATGTAATTTTTTGCCAAACTATCCAAATTATTTTGACGTATTTCTTCTGAGGTTAGCTCCGACCTGGGTTTCTTGACGAGTGTGCCAATTGGTTTGTCTCTGTCAAGATTTGCGGTATTTGGAACCATTGTCACGATCGGACCCTCGGTCACAACAGAGATCATTAGATCGTGCGTGGAGATGAAGATAGCCTCCATTCGCAACTTTCAGTAGTCGTAGTCTTGAACCTGGAACTTGGGTAACTTGTTAGCGCTGATCTCAAGAGACATGATTTCAAGAAATAAGTGCTAAATAGTTTTATGATCAAGAAGCAGATAGATCAGGAACAGGGAACAAGAAACAGATAGAACAAGAATGTTGATCAAGAACACGTAAGCAAGTACAATCACGGACCAAGACTTCACCCTAAGTCTTAAGTCGGTTATCAAGAAACAGTAGTTCGAAAACCACTGCTTTGATACCACTTGTAGGTCCCCAAAGTTGAGTTAATAACGAGTAAGCTAGTGAAAATGTCTAGAGGGGGGTGAATAGACTTTTCAAAAATCTATCGAAATATCAGAATACAATATGCGGAATACGAAATTAACAATGAGCCCAATTCAAGTTTATACTCAACTTCTAAATTCGAGAACTCTATTCTATACTCAACTAGTCTAGTACAGTTAAGTATGTAAACAATTAAATAGTGAAGCAATTAAAACAGTAAACAACACAAACAATTTATAGTGGTTCGACAACTTGTCTATGTCCACTCTCACAAACCCAGTTGTGATGTTTCCACTAAACTCTTCCAATCGAGTACAAAGTGATTATTCCTGTGATTTTAAGTCCCAAGAAGAAGACTTAGATCTTCTAAGACTATACTACCAAGTATATCTACGATCTTACTAGAAATTTACAAGTATCTAGCAACTTGATAAAAAAAAAAAAAAAAAAAACTTATTCAGTAGCAGTCTTCTGATTCTTCACTTCACTTCTGACTTGCTTTCTGAACTTCAATGAACTCTGAGAGTGTAAACTTCAAACAATTCTTCAGTATGTAGCTTCAGTAGTAATCAGTCTTCGTGTATGTGTGTAACCTTCAAATGATAAACACTTTGAGGTATTTATAGACTTTTACTTCAAGAACTTAGTTAGTTGTAACCAACTCTTCTTGAAAACTAACTTTTAACTGAATCTTCTTATCAATCCACACGTTTCTTGTTTAAGTAGTTATTCCATAACTAACTTCTTCTTCCTTATCTTTATACGCGCTTCACTTAAACTTTACTTCAAGTTGACTCGTCTTGAGTAGTCTGGTAAACGTACTTGTCTTGTAGTCCATCTGTCTTGAGTAGTAGACTTCAACTCTTCTTCTTCAGTCTTCTTGTGCATTTTTACAATAATAAACTATTCTAATCCTAACAAGACTATTACATTACTTTAAGCTTTATAAAACAGCTTAGTCAACTTAGAAACTATACAATCAATCTATCTATTACATTCAAAATCATGAGCTCTATACAACAATTATTCATAGCTCAATAACAAACTAACAAATATGAATAGCACATATGAAGTACTTATAAATCGTACTTATCTTTTAATATAAAACAACACTACTTGTCTTTTTCATGTGAACTCATGTAAACTCTACTGGTCTTGTTCAAGATGCCTTCAACTCAACTAGACTAGATTAGTCAACACTTAGAAAATATTCCAACTACTTTTGGCTTATCAAAACTTCATCTTTTATCTTTTAATCATCATGTAGGACTTGTTCTAGGATTCATATCCCAACAGATGCTTTTGCGACATTGACGCGAAGGTAGTTACGTCTTGGAAGAATCATAATGTTGGGCGAAGAGTTTATGGATGTGAAGCTTTTCCGGTAAGAGCATAGGCTTGATAATGGAATTTACTTTATTTCGATTTGATAGTCAATAAATGATTAGTAAACTATTATGTATACATTGAATTGATTAATCTTTTTTACTATAATCGGGTAGAATCCCGGTTTTTGCCAGTTTTTTGAATGAATTGATGATCCTTTATGTGAGAGGGGAACACATATAATACATGGATTACTGAAGAAGTTGAATGAAGAAAGATCAATCGCAACGTCTTTGCAGTTGAAAACTAGGGAATTAGAGGATGAAATAAGAGTTTTGAAATATGAGAATGAACAGTTGTTAGAAGAATTTAATCGGATGGATGCACATTTCTTTGGGAAGATGACTGAGAAAATTCATATATCATGAATTTAGAACAGACGAGTCCTGCTTGGTTTTTTGTTTTGTTAAACTTGGTATATTGGTTGTTTTATCATGGATTTAGAACAATGTTTTCGTGCTTGTTTTTTGGTTTTTTTTTGTGTTTTGAAAAACTAGGAATGTTGTTCTACCAATATACTGAAATTTTGAGTTGTTGTTGATGTATAAGTATCAAAGAAAGCATTACAATATCCAAACTTGTCTTATTGCATATAGTGGTTCGAATGCAACAGAAGAGTCCTGCTTGGTTTTTAGTTTTGTTAAACTTGGTATATTGGTTGTTTTATCATGGATTTAGAACAATGTTTTCGTGCTTGTTTTTTGGTTTTTTTTGTGTTTTGAAAAACTAGGAATGTTGTTCTACCAATATACTGAAATTTTGAGTTGTTGTGATTGTCGTAAAAATATTTTAAATAAATTAATTAGTTTGGAGTAGATGCAGTGATTGTCGTAAAAAAAGATGCAGTGAATTTTTTTTCTTCACATATATAGAGAAATGATTAATTAGTTTGAAGTAGATGCATATAATATTTTTTGAGTTTATTGACATTATAGACCAAGATCCTAGCCCATATTTTAATTCAAGACAAAAATTATTGATATTACAATTTAAGACAAATTCATACTTGACATTCCTAATATGCCCTCTAATTAATATATTAAAATAATTAATAGGTGTTTTACTCATGATTCCAGTAACGGCGACGGACTTTAAGGATCACCTATTATTTGATATTTAAAATTTCCCTGTTATTTATTTAATTTATACACTATAAATTATCTTTATATTATTATACATTAATTATGTAATGAAATAACGTTTATTATATGTAAAATCTCTTATCTTCAGTTTTTTTCTCTCCCCTTTTCTCTCGGTCTTTTCTCAGTTTTTTTTTAATTTTACAGTTTTCTTAATTTTTTTTTTTTACCATTTTCTTCAATTAATCTAATTTTTCTTATTTTCTTAAAACTTACCATTATTTTCTTTTTCAGTTTTTTTCATTTTTTCTTTCTCTCTCATCCTCCCCCTTTTTTTTCCGTTTTTTACATTTTTCTTTAAAACATATTCGTTCTCTTCTTTTTTCTCTTATCTCAATTATTTTATTTTACAGTTTTTTTTACAAATTTTATTCCTTTCTCATTTTTTTTTTCTTTTAATATGAATTGAATTAGGATTAAAAACAGTTAATCTTTTCTCTTCTCTCATTTTCAAAAAAACAGTCAATCTTTTCTCTTTCTTTTTTTCCTTACTTTCTATGCGGTTCTTTTTCCTTACTTTCTTCATTTGCCTTCCTTCTTTCTACCGCCTGTTGTTTTGCTTTAACATTTCATTTCTTCTATTGTGATAAGTGTTTGAGAAATTATTATATGGGTTAGCATTCTCAAGTCTCCATTTATTTTGGTTCTTTATTTTCATGATTAGTTCTTTGAATTTTTTCACATTTAACCGCAGAATATAATTTTTTTTTCATCAGGTAAGGTAAGGGGAGATATGTGTGAAGATATATAATATATACGTGAGTACATATTTTAGTAGTTCTCTATCCCTTTGTTCTATTCTACATTGGAACTTAAAAGAGAGTCAACTTTCAAGGCATGAACTAATATATATATAAAAAATGCAATATTTGTATTTACTGTATTTACTAATTGAAACAGATTGCCTTTTGTTGTACCTGTGGAGAAGTTAATCACAAGCGGACAATGGATGTGCAACATTCAACCTTCACATGATTCGCCGGTTTGAGCCTCTCATGGCGTATGCATTTCTATGGTTATGGTCTGTGAAAAATCTCCCTTTTTTCAATTTCTTTTTTATCAGTTCTTTTTTCTTTTTACATTTTTCTTCCTCTCCGTTCTCTGTTATTCTTCTCATAAACTTTGTTATTGTTTTTTTTTTAGATGTCGGATTCCTTGATTGCATCTTCTCATCGAGTTTTTTTTAAAGAAAATATTAAGGTAATTTTATATTTTTGTATTCTCTAATTTTTTTATAATTTTTTTTAGACCATGCAATTGTTTTTTCCTCAATCATTCTTAATAGACATGACGTCAAATTGCAAAAAAGAAGAGGATGTGAATAAGAGTTTTTTTTAGATGTCGGATTCCTTGATTGCATCTTCTCATCGAGTTATTTTAAAGAAAATATTAAGGTAATTTTATGTTTTTGTATTCTCTAATTTTTTTATAATTTTTTTAGACCATGTAATTGTTTTTTTCCCAATCATTCTTAATAGACATGACGTCAAATTCAAAAAAGAAGAGAATGTGAATAAGAGTTCAATGAAGAGAGTTTAAGAAAGATGTGAAATTTTTAAGTTTTTGTATTCTCTAATTTTATTAGATAATTTAATTTTTTGGGTTCTCTAATTTTTTTTAGATGTCTTTGAATTACTTCTTTCTTTCCTCTTCTGTTCCTGATAAAAAATATATATGATAAGAAATATAGAGAATCAATGAAAAGTTTTAATTCCTTATTAATTCTCCAATGTATTCTTCTTTGATATTTTGAATCTCTAATTAATTTCCTTATTAATTCTCCTTTATTTTCTCTCAATTTCATTTATTTTTTTAAAACTGCCCCTTTTTTTCTCTCATTTTTATTTAAACTGCTCATTTATTTTATCTCACCCTAGTTTCATTTAAATTGTTTATTTCTTTTTCCACTTTCATTTGCACCGTCTCTTTTTTTTCTCTACTCCAGATTGACATGGTTACTTTTATTTTATTGGTCATTGATGTCACCTTCTTTTACCGGAACTCTAGCATCCTCACACACAGTGTATATAAGATTTTTTCTTAAATTATTATTTTAATAAATTGACCCTGCGTTAAATGCAGGTATAAGGCTAGTACTAATAATATTGATAAACTATCGAGATAATATTGAAAAATATCCAAAAAAAATGTTGATTACTTTCGAAAAATATCATATACGGAGTATAACATTGTATATTACTCCCTCCGTCCCACAGGAATTTGCACACTTTCCATATATGGATGTCCCATACCAATTTGCACACTCCATAAAAGGAAATATATTCACAACCCTCACCCTTGAAATATACTCATATTTACCCATATGCCATTACTTTTTCACACTCAATCTACTTTTTACTTTACTTTATTCATAAAAGTTTACAAAACTACCCCTCAAAACATCAATCATTACACTTTTTCTTACACATTTCTTAAAATGTGTGCCGGTCAAAGGGTGCAAGTTCCTCCGGGACGGAGGGAGTATATTTTTATAAATTTATTAGATGTTGAAAGTGTGTGTGCGTGCGAAATCAGAGATGTTGTCTGTTGTGTTGGCACAATCTAGACAACACTATGCAGCGGAATTTAAATTGCACGTACTGAAAATAGAAGTATTCAAAATTTGCGTAGATTATAAAATAATCTACGCTGTTCACTATATAAAAATATGTGAAACGAGTACAACCTCTTTGAGGTGTATAATTACACTACGAAAGTGTATAATGATTTACTAAGTTCTATGAAACTATCTCCCTCATAGATCTAATCACACAACCTAGTAAATAAGACTATGTGCTAACACACTACTATTCGGGTTTATAATAATGTGAAGAACTACAAGAAGAAACAAAGATATTCCTAACTAGAAGCGTATATAGCATTCAATAGAGTAGTAGTCGATTTCAGCTTTTCTTCTTGTGTATCTTGTGTTGAGGGCAGCTTCTGTATTTATAGGCTTCATTCACGAACTGCCATCAACTCCCATGATCGCCTCAACCTTGAGATCATGCGGTTATAGAACTTCTCTCCACCACTCCTAGAATTTAGGAACTTGTTATACCATGGCCTAATAACTTCTCACTCCCACGCAGTGGCATGACTTGGTGTTGACCACGTCTTCTAACTGCTCTGGGACATCATTAGACAACAAGCGTAAGATAAGAGTTAGTGAGAAAAGGAAGGGCAAATTCTGATGTTGTCATGAGTGTTGGGAACATTAAACACAACACTAGGCTGTCAGTGTTGGATCATTAAACATAACACTCATCTCAACATCAACAATCTCCCCCAATTTGACCTTTCTACATCAACACAACTGAAGTTCACACAACAGAGATATTGATTAAGAAGTTTACACAATTGATATTTCAAAAAAAAAAATTGAAGTAACAATCTGTATAAGATCAAATTAAAGTAAACAACATCTAAACCAAAAAAAAAAACTTGTTTAGATTTAAATAACTAAAGCAAAAATAAATCCTAACTAATTACAGAATTAACAAAAACAGAGTTTGAGAAAATAAAAACATAAGTACAAAGCTTTTACAACAAGGAAAGAACTGAAATTAACACAAGGGAAAGGATTGGGCTGAAATGTATCAGCTGCATCTCCATAATCTGCATTTACTCCCCCATTGTGTAAGCTCTCCCCCTGTCTTCAAGCTCATCATTTATCCAGATCACCATAGAGATCCTGGATATCCTGTGCATCTCCCTCAATCATTTCAGTGTCCACAGCAGGTTCATCAGCTCGGTCAGGAACTGAATCCGGTTGTTCATCTACAGTAGGAGCAACAATGTTAGTGGGCTGATTGTGTGAACTGTCAGCTACTCCCCATGTTGAAGTGGAAAGAAGATCCATCCAAAATTTCTTTTGGACTAGAAGATCCTCCACAGAATGCTGCAAGTTAAGAATAGAACCCTGCAAAATATCAATCTGCCTCATAATATAATGTGAAGACAAATAGATTGAGGAGGCAGCTCCTTCTGGAGGCAGTGTGGTATTATGGAAGGGATCATTTGCTGGAACATTACTGGGCCCTGCTTCATCATCATTCCTTTTCAAAGGGAGATCAACCACCCTTTCACCTTGGATGAGGAACTGATTTGAGATGCTAAAACTTGGGACATAGGTGCTTATGACCTCATCTTCAATTCTTTCAAATGCTTTGTCCAACATGTATGTGTACACAAGGCATGGGTAAGGCAGGATACATCTCCCAGTCATGTCAGATTTAAAGGTCATCATGTTGGTGAAAATAACCTGTCCTAGGTTAAATCTTTTCAAGTGCCCAATTAAAACACACCAACTTATGTAAAACAGAATATAGACTTGTGAGTTTAGAGGCCAAAATTATTCTTCTCCATTTAGTGATTACTTCCCCAGTCAAGATGCTTATCATCACATCATGATCAGTAACAACAGGATCCTCCATAATCTTAGTTTTAAGTAAAATATTGATCCTTCTAGGGGTAATCATGTGCCTATTTCCTCTAAACCAAAAAGTACCATATCTTGTAGAGTTGGGATCACCAGCAAATTGAGGGATGTTTGCATAAAATTCATAGACCCAATCAACAATATAGGGACAAGCAAATTGCAAAGCATGCAGTAAAGATCTTTCTTTAAACCAATCAAGCAGATTCATATCCTCAAAATCAGAAGTTTTAATCAATCTTTCACTTAGAATCTGCCTAGTTCTTATAGTTCTATACTGTATACTTGACTTGTCATTGTAATCTTCATCAGAATCACTATGCCCATCATCAGAAGAGAAAAGTACCTCATGTTCATCCTCATCTGACGAACTGGATGACTGTTCGGGATCTGAGTGATCTGGTGTTGCCATCGGAGAGGCAACACTTTCGGGCTCTCGGAGCCTTTTTGATCGTCGAACTGGTGGAGTTGGTTCACTTTCCTCCTCCATTTCTCAACAACTTCGTCCACATCCTCTTCATTAACAGTCACCTCTTCTTCCACTGAAGGTGCAGGTTGTTCAGCCTCTGTTTCTGGTTCTGATTCAGAATCAGATACGGCAATTGGCTCAGAGGCATTCCCATCCGTTCTGGGCTTTTTCCCCTTTCCAGTGTAATCAACAATCTTGCCCAGATTCCTTTGGGACTTTCTCTTACCACCAGGCCATTTTCGTGCAGGTGGAGCAGTAACAACTTTCTTTTTGCCCTTTTTGTGCCGATGAATTCTCTCAAACTTTGCGGCCAAGACTTCTTCATCCGAGGAATCCAACTGAGTTTGCATGTCCACATCCCCTTTGAACATGGCATTATCCAGCGTTTCTCCCTCTAGCACTAAAACAGGGTGACTTGTTTTCAGGCTTAGGGTTTCAAATGCTTCTTTCAAAGTGTTGAACGGAGTGCCCAGAGGGAAGTGTAAGGTAACTGGGGTGTTTTCTGGTACGGGAGTTTCAGATGAGGGCTCATCTGGTGGGTTGGAGGTTGGAATTTCTGCAGTGGCGTTTGAGTTCGCGATTTCAGTGCGAATATCGTATGGATTGTAGGGTACGATTGCAAGAGGGGTTGTTTGAGTGGGTTCTTCTTCAGAAGCGAAGGGAACCACTATGGTTCCGACAGTGAACGATGGTGAGTTTGGTGAGTTGGATGACGCCATATCAGCAAGGAGATTGAGAGGGTCTGGAGAAATTTTGTTGCTTGAATTCGAGTTTGAGTGTGCAGCAGTGATCGAAGGAGTGGACATATTGGAACCTGTACACACAAAACAAGACAGCAAAATTAATTTTGAGACCTTTCGAATTCTATATACACAATGTAAGTTAGAAATCAACCAGTGTGTGTCCAAGGGAACTGAATATACTTGAGTGCTACAAATATAATTAATATTTGTAATTACCAGGCTTAAATGAGATAACCAAGCTTTTCAAGTATTTTCCAACATTGTAATGGAGACTCATCTTATATGGAGAGTTGAGATGAAGAAGTTACACGATTTTTGGAGAGTGAGGGAAGTGAAGTAGTGGAAGTAACTTCCCCACTAATTGATCGTGGTTAACAGGGAGAATAAGAAATTCTGGAAAAACAAAATTAAATAAAAGCGGAATATAATAACTGAAATAATAAAACAAGGCAAGATTAAGTCAAATTAAATATTTCAGAGAATAATATTTAATAATTATAAAAAATAACTAATTCCATGAAAATTGGGATAAGAATCTGAATTAACGAGTGTTTTGACTATTGTTGGCATTCTATACACCTCAACACAGTTTTTTTCATGATTTTTCATCATATGTGTTGCTCTCATTTTTTTCTTTTTATCACACTTCACATTGATCCATCTTTTGAAAAGAGTGCATCGTAGCAGCGAACTCCGTGCCCCATAGTTACTCAATGGATTTGTGAATATATTGATGCAATTTATATCACCTTTTGAAAAGAGATCATCGTAGTAGCGAGCCCCGTGTCCCATAGTTACTCAGTGATTTATAAAGCATCTAATAAGTGATTTTTCTTTTGTAGCATTTGAGAGGTGTATAGGCTTTTTAGTATTTTTCACAAGTCATTCAGAATTCAAATATCAATCACAAGGAATTTCATTAATTCAATAATTACGAAAATTAAAGCAATAAAACACATAAGTGACTTATCTTAGTGTTGTCTCAAATGCTGCCGCATTTGATACAACACCCTTGATCATATTTTCAGATATTACACAAACCAAGAGATTTTCGTAGAGATGAAAACCTCTTGTCATCAAGAGCTTTAGTGAATATATCAGCTAATTGTTTTTCAGTAGATATGTACTCCAACTTAACAACTTCCTTTTCAACAAGATCTCTTATAAAGTGATGGCTAATACTTATATGCTTTGTTAATGAGTGTTGCACTGGATTTTTTGAGATATTTATAGCACTAGTATTACCACAGTACACAGTTAGAACATCATTAGGTAAGCCATAATCATGAAACATTTTTTGCAACCAAAGTAATTGAGTACAACAACTCCCTGCTGCAATGTATTCTGATTCAGCTGTTGATTTAGACACACAGTTCTGTTTTCTACTGTGCCAAGAGATTAAATTGTTCCCCATATAGAAACAACCACCACTTGTGCTTTTCCTATCATCACAGTCTCCTGCCCAATCTGCATCACTGTAACCTATTAAGGTGCAGTTTGTGTCTTTGCTGTACCAAATACCTAAATCACATGTACCTGCAACATAATTAATGATTCTTTTAACAGCATTCATATGTGATTATTTGGGATTAGCTTGGTATCTAGCACATAAGCAAACACTGAACATAATATCAGGTCTGCTGGAACTCAAATATAACAGACTGCCAATCATAGACCTGTACAGTGTTGAGTCAACATTTTGGCCAACACTGTCCTTACTCAGTTTCTGAGTAGATCCCATAGGTATTTTCATATGTTTAGCACTCTCTAAACCAAACCTTTTTACTAGACTCTTAGCATACTTACTTTGTGAGATAAAAATCCCATCTTTTTGCTGTTTGATTTGCAGTCCTAGAAAGTAATTTAAGTCACCAACCATGGACATTTCAAAGGTAGATGTCATCTCATTCACAAAGTGTTTAAGCATATTGTCACAAGTAGAACCAAATACTATATCATCAACATAGATTTGAGCAATCATAATATCATTTTTATCATATTTGATGAATAGTGTTCTATCAGCTTCTCCTCTTACAAAACCAAACTCAATTAAGAAATCTGTCAACCTTTCATACCATGCTCTAGGTGCTTGTTTCAAGCCATATAGAGCCTTTTTCAATTTATAGACATGATCAGGAAAATCAGGGTTTTCAAAGCCTTTAGGTTGTTCAACATAAGCTTCTTCATTTAGAATACCATTTAGAAAGGCAGCTTTGACATCCATTTGGTGCAGTTTTATATCAATATAGCATGCAATGGCAAGTAAGAGCCTAATGGATTCTATTCTAGCAACAGGAGCAAATGTTTCATCAAAGTTTACACCCTCTACATGTGTATACCCTTGAGCAACCAACCTAGCTTTGTTTCTAATAATATTTCCCATTTCATCGGTCTTATTTTTGAAAATCCATTTAGTTCCTATAACATTAATATGGTATGGTCTAGGTACTAATGTCCACACATCATTCCTAACAAATTGGTTAAGTTCTTCATGCATAGCTTCTATCCAATTCTCATCATCTAATGCTTCTTTAACAGTTTTAGGTTCAATCTCAGAGTGATAGCATTCATGATTTACCTTACTACACATGCATGACACACATATTGATCTTACCACATCCTTTGAATTCATCCCCATTCTTCTTCTGGTTTGAACACCTGTAGACTGATCACCAATAATTTGGTCTTGTGGATGATATTTCTGAATCCTTATGGAAGGAGTTTTCTGGAGATTATACAGATTTTCAGGATCTGTATTATCAGATGTTTCCTCTGGTATGTCATCATTCTTCTCAACATTCTGAACCTGTTCAACATTTTCAGTAATGATTGGTACATTAATCAAGTCTGAAATGTCTTCATCTTCAATGCTTTTACCTGTAATGCTTGTATCATCATCAAAAACAACATTTACAGATTCTTGTACAGTATCAGTCCTAAAGTTATAAATCCTATAGGCTTTGCTGTTTCTTGAGTAACCAATAAAGAAGCCTTTATCACTCTTTGAGTCAAATTTATGCAACTGATCCCTGTCATTCAAGATATAACATACACAGCCAAAAACATGGAAATATTTCAGATTTGGCTTTCTATTGTTCAGAATTTCATATGAAGTTCTAGTAGAACCTGTTCTAATATAAACTCTATTAGCAATATGACAAGCAGTATTAAGAGCTTCAACCCAAAATCTTTTAGATAAGTTCTTAGAACATAGCATGACTCTAGCCATTTCTTTAAGTGTTCTATTCTTTCTTTCTGCTATGCCATTTTGTTGAGGAGTTTTAGGTGAAGAAAACTCTTGGATTATACCTTTTGATTCACAAAACTCAGTAAAGGAACTGTTTTCAAATTCTTTTCCATGTTCTGACCTGATTCTGCATACTTTAGAATTGAAAACATTCTTGAATCTTTTATACAGAATTTTGAAAATGGAAAAAGTTTCAGATTTATCTTTTAAGAATTCAATCCATGTGAATCTAGAGTAGTCATCAACCACAACTAAAGAATACCTTTTACCTCCAATACTTTCTGTTTCCATAGGACCCATAAGATCCATGTGCAGTAATTCGAAGCAATGTTTGGTTGAGCAATGTCCCAACATTTTGTGAGACACTTTAATCTGTTTGCCTTTTTGACAAGGTCCACATACCTTGTTATCTGAGAATTTCAGATTTGGTAAACCTGTAACAGCTTTTAATCTAACAAGTTTATCAAGCTGTCTATAGTTAGCATGTCCAAGTTTATGGTGCCACAGAATACTATCATCAACTTTAGCCTTATTGCAGATAAGTTCAGATTCAATGAGATAACAATTATCAGCAGATCTGTTTCCCATCATGATACATTTAGAGTTTTTGTCTAGCACATAACATGAGTTCTTATCAAACTTAACATGCAAATCATCATCACATAATTGACTAATACTTATAAGATTGGCCAGTAATCCATCAACATGCAGAACATTGGATAATTTAGGAAAACCAGGAACATTCAATGTCCCTTTACCAATGATTTTTCCTTTTGATCCACCACCATAAGTGACATTACCACCATTGTAAACAGTATAATCAGTGAGATAATCAATTTTACCTGCCATGTGTTTAGAACAGCCACTATCAAAGTACCATAATCCAGGTATACATGCTTTTAGAGACATATAAACAACATTACAAGATGTATTTTCTTTTGAAATCCATGCAGAATTACTATGTGATCTTGAATGTTGAGTCATTCCAGGCAATACAGACTGTTTCAAATCATTTTTCTTCTTTAAACATTGAGGACTTTTATGACCCTTTTTGAAACAGTAATGGCATATAACATCTTTTGCAATAATCTGAGTCTTAGCAGAAACACTAGGATTGTAGTTTACTTCAGCTTTTACAAAAACAGTAGGTTTCTTAGATTCAGACTTCTTTGAATTTTTACCTTGGTAGCCAATACCTGTTCTTCTTGAATTGTTGGTCATAAGAGAGTCTTCCAGTTTATTCTTTCCATCAAAAAATCTTTTGAAGCTTAGAGAGGCTTCTTTCAATCTCTCTTCAAGTTTAGACATCTCCACATCTTTTCTTGTTAGAGTGCCTTCAAGCTTAGTAATAGATTCTCTTAAATCAGAATTTTCAAAGTTCAGAGACTTAATGATGTGATTAAGTTTCTCAGTTTCAGAAGATATTTTGCAAACTTTCTCATTAGTTAAAGGTTTTTCATAAGAATATTTCTTAAAATCAAGAACAGACACATCTAGCCTTTCTTTGAGTTTAGAAATTTCCTTATCCTTCTTTGTTAAAAGACTTTCCAGTTTGAAAACAATATTAGACAAGTCTTGAATGTCAGCATCTCTTCTGGATAAACCTGCTTTATTTGATGTACCTGTCTCATTAACAGAACTTGTGAAACAGTTAAATTCTGGTACATTATTATTCAGTGATTTCTCAAATGATGGCTCATTTGTCCTCACATCATAATAATCGTCCAGATCATCATCAAAAGTATCATCATACAGAATTCTAGCAGAGAAAGCTTTTTCAATATCTTTTTCAGGATCATGATCAACATCAGACTCATCACTTAAAGTAGCACTGAAATTAAGTTTCTTTTTTAGAATGGTGTTAGCACATTCATTAACATAATGACCATATCCAGAACATGCATCACATTTAACATTCTTCCTATACTCTTGGTCAGATCTAAACCTGTTACCTCTTTCTAATTGTCTAGAAGGATTAAAATTGTTCTTCCTAATAGGCAATTGCTGAGTATTATTAATCTAAACCTTAGGTTGAATGTTGTCCTTAATCCTATTATTCTTGTTTTTCATAAATGTCTTAAACTGTTTAGTAATGAAAGCCATATAATCAGGATTATTTAGGTATTCCTCAATATCATCTTCATCAGAATCAATTTCAGTAACATAAGGAGACTTTCCAGAACCTGATGATACAGATGATGAGGCATCACCTTTGAAAACAAGCACTTTCTTTTCATTATCAGTCTTTTCAGAAATGTTCATCTCATAAGTTTTCAAAATACCAACCAATTCATTTTGACTTATCACATCAGTATCCTTAGCTTCTTCTATAGCACATATTTTAGGTTCAAAACGTTTAGGAACAGATCTAAGAATTTTATGTACTAACCTTTGATTTGATATTGGATCACCAAGAGAATGAGCTTCATTTGAAATCTCAGTCAGCTTTTCGTTGTAAGATGAAATGGTTTCATCTTCTTTCATCCTCAGGTTTTCAAACTTGGTTCCAAGCATACGTAGTCTGGTTCTTCGTACACTATCTGATCCTTCACAATGTTCTTGCAGTCGATCCCATGCATCCTTCGAAGAAATGCAGTTTGATATGATTTTGAACATTGAGGCATCAGTTGAGGTGAAGATTGCATTCAATGCCTTTGAATTGTAACTCGTCGTTGTGATTTCTTCAGCCGTCCAATCGAGCTCTCTCTTGATTCGAGCTTCATTATCTTCATCCGCAGCAGTTCTTGGTTGAGTCCAACCAGCAAGAACACTCCTCCAGGCTCGTTCATCAATGGATTTGATGTACATCCTCATCTTTGGTTTCCAGAAGGCATAATTCGTGCCATCTAAAATCGGAGGCTTTAGTGGGGGTGAAAGTGGATAATCCATTTCAGATTTTACACACTCTAAGCAGAATCTCTACTTAGTGTATCAAGTAGTTGGCTCTGATACCAACTGAAAGTGTGTGTACGTGCGAAATCAGAGATGTTGTCTGTCGTGTTGGCACAATCTAGACAACACTATGCAGCGGAATTTAAATTGCACGTACTGAAAATAGAAGTATTCAAAATTTGCGTAGATTATAAAATAATCTACGCTGTTCACTATATAAAAATATGTGAAACGAGTACAACCTCTTTGAGGTGTATAATTACACTACGAAAGTGTATAATGATTTACTAACTTCTATGAAACTATCTCCCTCATAGATCTAATCACACAACCTAGTAAATAAGACTATGTCCTAACACACTACTATTCGGGTTTATAATAATGTGAAGAACTACAAGAAGAAACAAAGATATTCCTAACTAGAAGCGTATATAGCATTCAATAGAGTAGTAGTCGATTTCAGCTTTTCTTCTTGTGTATCTTGTGTTGAGGGCAACTTCTGTATTTATAGGCTTCATTCACGAACTGCCATCAACTCCCATGATCGCCTCAACCTTGAGATCATGCGGTTATAGAACTTCTCTCCACCACTCCTAGAATTTAGGAACTTGTTATACCATGGCCTAATAACTTCTCACTCCCACGCAGTGGTATGACTTGGTGTTGACCACGTCTTCTAACTGTTCTGGGGACATCATTGGACAACAAGCGTAAGATACGAGTTAGTGAGAAAAGGAAGGGCAAATTCTGATGTTGTCATGAGTGTTGGGAACATTAAACACAACACTCCGCTGTCAGTGTTGGATCATTAAACATAACACTCATCTCAACATCAACAGATGTAAAATTTGTTTTATGGTGTAAAACATATTTCAATTTAAATACACCACCTGATTTGATAGATTCACCCCACTTGATCTAAATACACTACATAATTTTATAGATCCACCTCCTAATCCACTAAATACACCTCATGCACCCCTAGAACCACTAAATTCACCCATATATATCTTTTATGGGTCAAATGGTGTAAAACATGTCTCAGTCTAAATACACCACCTGACTTGATAGCCACCGCCACTCCGCAGCATACACATTTTGGTCCACTAAATACACCACCTGCACCCTCAAAATCAGTAAATTCACACATACAAATGATGTAAAATGCTCATTTAGTGCTACCCGCTCCATTTTATAAACTGGTACCTGCTTTATTTAATATTTAATTTTTCGCAACTCATTTAGATTTCTTTTTATCTATTCCTCTTTATAAAATAGTAATTGAAGCCAAAACCTCAATCATCACTTCTCCCGTCCTCTATAAAGGTATCAGGATAACAATTCTCACCTCCACTACCGCCACACCGTCGGCACGTCATAGTCCACAATTAGAGAAAATTCGTCGTCACTCCTCTCCCCTTTCATTCTACTTGCATCAAGCTTTGGTATATTCCGATCTGATTCTCTTTAATTCAACAATTTTTTTATTAAATCAATCACAAAGGAGAAACACAACCCTAAAGTTCTGAGTGTATTCAAATTAAACAACTCGATTTTGATTCAATGTATTTTTTGAGTGTGAAAAATTCAGGACTCGCAGAATCTGGGGAAGCACTCAAACATTCTGTGTATTTGCTGTTTGAGCTTCGAACTTCGAGACTCTTGTCTCATAAATATGTATGAGTTTGTAAAGTCCTTGTACCAATTTTTAACTAATGTATCAATATTGTTACTTATGAGAATGAGTTTTTCTTTTTGATTTCTTCGGTTGATCTTATGAATTTATTTTTTGGTGTTAGATATGCGCGCATCTTAGTGCTTTGTAGAGAAATCAGTATTCTAGGTTATTTGTATTGATTTTTTTTTCGAACTGTATATGCAAAAGCAAAATGAATGCTATGGAACTAAAAAAAATTACTTTTTATATTTTGGGAGTTTTCTTGATTCAAATATTTGTCTCGGTGTTTGACCGCAAATAAGCATTACTATATTTGCTAAACAATATCATGTTACAAGGTAAACAATATTACATGTTGAATGTAATACTGCCAAGTGTGATAACATAATACTGCTAAGTGTGATAGTGTAGTACTACCTCATATGAATTTTTATACCATTATATATTTAAGAGAGGTAGAGAGAAGAATTTAAGAGCTTATGTTTCTAATCTGCAAAAGAATTACAACTAGGGCTTTTGATATTAATTAATGTGTGTTATTGTTTTGATATTTTGTGTGATACTGTCTTGTTTTTTTTTATGATAATGTCTTATTTTTTTGTATGATACTGTTATTGATATATTGTTATGTTTTAATTTGTGTTAATGTTTTTGATATTTTGTTTGTTATTTGTTCAAACTGTTAAGTGTAATTACGTAATACCGTTAAGTGTAATTTTGTATAATATTGTCAAGTAATGTTGTTATACTACATGTCTTTCAGGTGTGATACTAATAAAACAATGTGCAAACGTGATGAAAAAAATATATGAAAGAGGAATAACATAATGGCAAAGTAGAATGTGGTTAGAGAATAAGAGAATGATGATAAAATTTAATTTTTCACTTTGTAATACTAGCAAGTGCAATAATGTAATATTGTCAAGTGTAATTGTGTAATACTATTTACATATTTGAAATTAAATTATTTGAATTTTATATAAAAAATGATGAAATGTCCGGTTAAAAAAATCAAATAATTTGAAATTAAATTATGTGAATTTTAAATAGTAAAAAATAATGAAATTTTCAGTGAAAAAAATGTGAAAGATGAATAAAATGATGACAATTTAAAATTAAATTATGTGAATTTTAAATAATAAAAAATGATGAAGTCAGAAAAATATGAAATGCGAAATTAAATTATGTGAATTTTAAATGAGAAAAATGATGAAATGCTCTTTGTAGGTCCCCAAAGTTGAGTTAATAACGAGTAAGCTAGTGAAAAAGTCTAGAGGGGGTGAATAGACTTTTCAAAAATCTATCGAAATATCAGAATACAATATGCGGAATACGAAATTAACAATGAGCCCAATTCAAGTTTATACTCAACTTCTTAATTCGAGAACTCTGTTCTATACTCAACTTGTCTTGTTCAGTTATGTATGTTAAACAATTAAGCAATTAAACAAAACAGTAAAGTAAACAACACAAATAATTTATAGTGGTTCGACAACTTGTCTACATCCACTCTCACAAACCCAGTTGTGATGTTTCCACTAAACTCTTCCAATCGAGTACAAAGTGTATGTTCCTGTGATTTTAAGTCCCAAGAAGAAGACTTAGATCTTCAAAGAATATACCACCAGATATATCTATGATCTAACTAGAAATTTAACAAGTATCTAGCAACTTGATAAAACAACAAAACTAAAAACTTCTTTGATCTTCAGTAGTAGCCTTTTGAATTCTTCACTTGTCTTCTGGCTTCTTTCTGAACTTCAATAAACTCTGAGAGTAATCTTCAATATATCTTCAGTATGTAGCTTTAGTATACGTAGTTGCAGTAGTCTTCAAATGATCAACACCTTCAAGTATTTATAGACTTCAATCTTCAAATATCTTAGGTAGTTGTAACCAACTTTTCTTGAAAACTAACTTCAACTGAACCTTCTTATCAATCCACGCGTTTCTTGTTACGAATTAGTTATTCCATAACTAACTTCTATCCTTATCTTTATACGCGCTTCATTTAGACTTTTAAGTTTGACTTGTCTTGTGTAGTATAGTAGATACACTTGTCTTTGTCTTGTAGTCCATCAGTCTTGAGTAGTAGACTCCAAGTCTTCTTGTCTGATCTTCACGTGCAATCTTTAATAGATGACTATACTAATCCTAACAAGACTATTACATTACTTTAAGCTTTTATAAAACAAGCTTAGTCAACTTATAATCTATACAAAGAATCTATCTATTACATTCAAAATCATGAGCTCTATACAACATTTATCATAGCTCAACAACAATCTAACACAAATAGCATATATGAAGTATAAACAATATACAAATTATAAGTACTTATCTTTTAATATCAATGTGAACTCTACTGGTCTTGTTCAAGATGACTTAACTCAACTAGACTAGATCAGTCAACACTTAGAAAATATTCAAACTACTTTTGGCTTATCAAAACTTCATCTTATCTTTTCATCATGTAGGACTTGTTCTAGGATTCATATCCCAACAATTTCCCCCTTTTTGATGAAGCCAAAACTACTTGAATCTTTTCTCAATAGTAGACTAGTTAAGTAGTTATCTTGTCTTTAATCATCAAAAGTTGTTATCTTTTCATTCATTCAAAAATAATACCAGTAGATATTACACATACTTCGAATATCAAAAACAACTAAGTATCAGAGCAACAAAAAAACTTCAAATAAGAATATAAATCAACTAATCTGAAAGAGTACCTCCGTCTGGATTTTTGGAACACAGAACGCATCAAGGATTCTCTTATGAATTAGTCCAATATGACCATCATCTATAATATTCTCCTTATCGAGTAGTTGTTCTTCGAACTTCTTGATTTGATTCATGTCAACTCTTCTACCAGAACTGGTCATGGGACACTTCCATTCTGGAAATTCAGGAACCAAAATGTTGAAGTTTGCACCAGCAGAAATCCTTAAGATTAAATGCCACAACATCTTGTGTTGTCCTTCCATGAATCTGTCAAACAAAGAGTATAACTCATCTTGACTTTCAGCATCACCATATTTCCTAATAATCCAGTGATCAAGTTCCCATTGCCTTTTCACTTTGATCCATTCAGGTCGATGCTCATTATCAATGAAGTAATCTATGAGTTGATCTTCCATCTGATCTTCATCAGCTTTTAACTTCTGTAAATTCTCAATATGCTTTCCAATCTTCTTCTTACTAGCATAGTGAGTTTCATCACTTGGATCAACAACCTTCTGCTTTTTCACTTTAGTTGTTATCTCCACTTCTTTCGGCTCTTCAATGACTAACTTCCTTTTAACATGTCTAGTCTGAACCTTGGCTTCTGGAGATGATGCAATACTCTTGCCTTTCTTCAACTTTTTCAGCTCATCTGCTTTAGCTTGCTCAATATCAGCAGTCTTGACCAACCTTCTCTTAGGTCGTCTGAGCTCTTGAATTGCTTTAGCAGCTTCCTTAGCTTCTGGTTCAGCGGACTTCTCAATAATACTTGACTCTTCCCCCTTTTTGGCTTCATCAGTAGCCTTAAGAGTGAAAAGACTAGTGAATCGAGTCATTTCTTCTTTTACAGCTTCCTTCATCAGGTTTGTAGCTTTTTCAATCTGCCTTTGATGAGAACCGTCTTGACTCAACTTGTCCAGTTTGGTTGCCACCAACTCCAGCTTCTGTGTAGACAAGTTCAACTCATTTTTGAAATGTGTTGCAGTCAAACGCAGCTTCCTGTTCTCTTCAGTCATAGCACTGATAATCTCTTTAGCTTGTGCTAACTGATCATAGGCTTCCTTTCTCTGAACATCAGCTACTTCGATTTTGGCTCTATAGACTCGTTCCATCTTCTTGGATTCAGTAGCTAGAACACGAGCAAAATCAACTGAGCTTTTCTCCGAATATTCAACTTGATTCTGGAGAAATCCTTCGATCTGTTTAAACATCTCTTGCCTGAAGTCGTTGTCCAACTGATTGACTTCATTCAAGATCATCTCTTTTGAACTTGTCACAAGGACACTGTTCTGTTCAACAAGAGTCTTCTTAAGTTCAGTCTTGAGAAAATCATCGATAGTTGACTTGATGACAGACTTCAAATCTTCTTTCAACTCATCTATCGAGGCGACTGGGATAGCTTGAGACGACTGTGCTTCGACCAACACTTCGTCCTTTTCAATCATTTCATCCTCATTGAACATAACAGCCTCAATAAATTCATCATCTTCTTTTCCAAAGTTGAAAGAATTAGCTTCTTCAGAACATTCAGCGTCGATTTCATCTGAACCATCTTCTATCTCCAAAATTTGTTCTGATGTCTGGACTGCTATTTCAGCAACTTCTGGCTTTACCTTGTCTTCCACCAGATCAGTTTGCGTTCCAACATCAAATGAAAATTCATCATCCAGAACACCATCTGGAATACTCAGCATCCTTTTGACTAGATCAACCAAGGCTTTGCGAGGAAATAGTTCAGAGTGATCCTTAACTCTACTATTTTCTTTCTGTTCCATCTCCCAATCCATGAAATTGGAGATTCCGCCCATGCCTTGAATGACTTCAAAAAGATCATCCGTAGAAGATTTCTTCAGAGAAAACCAAGTGCAAATCCTCACGAGCTTCTCAAACTGTTCTGAAGCAGTGTCGATGCCAAGAGGCGAGAGCTGCTTCTGCAGATTCCTAGACACTCGAGCACGAACTCTCTTCTCTCGTAGACACATCGGATAATACACCAAGGATTCAAATCTAACATCAGACGGGTCCTGAGTAGATGGAGTCTCTAACTCAGCTGTTGCAGTGGCAACTGGCGTCTTGTCTGAAGTAGATGGGTTGGAGGGTTCAACATATTCTGTTGAGGGTAAAGAAGAAGTTTGGACTGTGGTTTCTTGGGGCTTTGATGTGGCTAGGTGTGGTGTGACAACTGTAGGAGTATCAGTTGTATCTTGTATGAGAGTGATTTGGGGATGACTGGCTCTAAGCGGTAATGCCGCCAGTACTTGTGAGGTTGAGGGTAAAGGACGAGGCCTAGATCGGTGTGATCTAGCCTTGGTTCGAACAGAGGAGAGAGAGAGAGATGGAATTGACAAAGACTGTGAAGAAGAACCAACCTGGTAACTCGTCTCTTCTGGTGGAGGTGGAGTACCAATTCTCACAATCCTGAGAACTTGAGTGGCTGGATCACCAGTCTCCTTCTCTGTATCAGCATCCTTGTCCGAATGAGTTTCTTCCGAATCATCACCACTTGACTCAGCTTTCGCAGGAGCCTCTGATTCTTCATCATCGGACTCATCTTCTGAGGAGCTAGATGAGTTGCTATAAGGTAAGACGTCTGAGTCGTCTATCTGAACACGTCTTGGGGCAGCTGACCTTGCAGCAGCTTGCTTCCTCTGAGCTTCCGATTTCAGATAAAATTTGAGAGGATGGAAGGGCTTACCTTTACTCCAATCTGACTTGTTTGGTAACAACAAGGGGAGTAGGATACTCAACTTGTTGCCATACCCAACAGTGTGCGACACCACCCAATTACAAGAGTCGGTGTCTACTCGAACACTCTTTTCGAAATACATCATCCGATCCGCAATCAAATTGAACCAATTACCTTCAGTGATTCCATCGTAGATCGCTGCCATCACCCTTGTCTTGGCTTGAGTGACCGCGTCAAACGAACTAGTGGCACATAGGAGCATCTTACTTGCTATGTCCAGAAGGGTGCGATACTTCTCCAATAACTCGGCCTTCTTAACAGCAGGGGCCTTGCCGTCTGTCTTGAGCTTCATCTTTCTTCCACAAAAGATGCTCAAATATCTCATCTCTTGTCCAGTGACATAGTTCTCCACATCAATCGTTCCGATGGGCAGCATCAAATGTCTGAACAACACCTCACGAGTGAGTTCAACTCGACTCGTTCCAATAAAGGATTCGATCTTATCTCCTCGCCTTGTGGCGTTGGCATAGAACAGCAACACCTCCTCTTCCAAGACGACTTGAGGGAAAGCCTCCAGATATGGATTCAATCCACACCGAGAGCATTTGTCGAGAATTTCTTGATTTCCGGCAGTGTGAAGCCCTTTGAAGAATAAAGAGGGTTCCACATGCACCTTGTTTTCAGCGATATACCTACCGAGATCAAACCTTGCTTGCATGTTAGTTCTAACATCGAAAAGAGAAGCAATCGACATATCCAGTGAATAGAGTAAGAACTAGGGAGGTTTTGATTTTGCAAGAAATTGAGAGCTATAGTAGGAGAGTTATGAAATTGTAAGTCGAGTTGTGTGAGAAAGGTGAGTTTGTTAGAACTGAAAAGTTATCCAACGGCCAAGATTGAATTGTTTAATCCAATGGTCGAGACCCTTGAAATTCGGTTACGGAATCGAGAATATTATGTGATTTGATATTGTAAAATTTGAAATCCGGCTCTAATTAATTAGGACAGGGGAGTGAACTCATCTGACCTAATATAGTTGAGTACGAACTGGGTGTATACACCTCATTAAAATGGGAGTGTATAAACCCAAATCTAGGGTTTTCAAATTCTAGCATTATCTAATTACAATAATACCCTTAATTTGATGTGATCAAACACTTAGCATTTTTCAATCAAGAGAAACACTTAGCTTGTCTGTTCGAGTCCATCCAGAACAGACGAGTAGACTTAAGCTTCGCAAGGCGAGTTGGCTCAAGTACACAAGACGAGTTCTCCCTTCGCCTGTGCCTGTCTATTCTGAACGTCGAACGACTGTATGTACCTATCTCATCATTTTCAATATGTAATCGTAGGTACAGGTAGAGTAAGATAAATAATATGAATATCAATCTAAAGCAATGATCAAGGTTTCGAACAAGATGACCTATTAACAAACATAAGAGTCAACATAAGGATTTTTAAGAAATCAAAGATTCCCCCTTAAATGTTTATTCCCTTAGTATTACCCTCAGCTTTACCAGCTTCCTCATCGGGTTGTTTGGTCATCTAGTCTAGCCTTGTATACCTGTCTGTTGCGTGAGAAGTAGAGTACTCTGGTCTAGTGATCTTGTCTTCTTTTGTTGATGTACCTGTCTGGTTAGTACATAGCTATAGGCAAGTAGGGTCTAAATCAATTAGCCCTAGACTAATGCATAACTCACGAAAACGTGCCTCAGCTAATGGTTTTGTAAAAATATCAGCTCTTTGAAAATCAGTATGAATCTTTTCCATGCGAATATCCTTCTTTTCTACATGATCACGTATGAAATGATGCTTCACATCAACATGCTTACAACGTGTGTGCAAGACAGGATTTTGTGTAATGGCAATTGCACTATTACTATCACAGAAAATAGGAACATTTGATTCATATATGTTGTAATCTCTAAGCTGTTGCATGAGCCAGAGTAGTTGACTACAACAGCTACCAGCAGCCATGTACTCGGCTTCGGTAGTTGAAGTTGCAACACTAGTCTGCTTTTTAGAAAACCAAGATATGAGTTTTGTGCCTAGAAATTGACAAGAACCAGAAGTAGATTTCCTATCTATTCTACAGCCTCCAAAGTCTGAGTCTGAATAGCCACTTAGGGATAGATCATCATTTGAGGGATACCATATACCACGATTGATGGTCCCTTTCAAATATTTCAAGATCCTTTTGGTGGTTTCCATGTGACTTTCTTTTGGATTGGCTTGGAATCGAGCACAAACACCAACAGAGAATGCAATGTCTGGTCTACTAGCAGTTAGGTATAGTAAGGAACCAATTAAGCCACGATAATAGGATTGGTCAGCACATTTACCGTTCTCATCTGGATCCATTCTGTAAGTTGGTTGCATAGGTACGCCAGTGGACTTACATGTTTTGATCCCGTACTTGTCTAGAAGGTTTCTAGTGTACTTCGCCTGATTTATGAAAATACCTTCTGGAGTTTGTTTTACTTGAAGACCAAGAAAGTAATTCATTTCACCCATCATAGACATCTCAAATTTACTTTGCATGAGTGTTGAAAAACCTTCACTCAGCTTTTTGTTAGGTGACCCAAAAATGATGTCATCTACGTAAATTTGGACGAGTAAAATGTCCTTCCCTTCTTGTCTTCTGAACAAGGTTCGATCGACCTTGCCCTTAGTAAAACCATTTTCCAATAGAAAAAGAGAGAGAGTATCATACCATGCTCTTGGAGCTTGCTTTAGTCCGTATAAGGCCTTCTTTAATCTGTACACCTGGTCGCCTTTTACTTCGAAACCTGGAGGTTGTTCAACATACACTTCTTCCGCAAGAATACCGTTAAGAAATGCACTTTTGACATCCATTTGATATACAATAAACTTCATGTGAGCAGCATATGCAAGGAACAATCTAATGGCTTCTAGTCTAGCAACAGGAGCATATGTTTCATCATAGTCTATGCCTTCAGCTTGTGAATAGCCTTGGGCGACTAGTCTAGCCTTATTCCTAACGACTAAATCATTCTCATCTTTCTTATTCTTGAAAATCCATCGAGTGCCAACTACATTATGATGTTTCGGCCTATCGACAAGTTCCCAGACGTCGTTTCGAACAAACTGGTTCAACTCGTCTTGCATAGCGATGATCCAATTACTATCAGCCAATGCCTCTTTAACAGTGGTAGGCTCAATAGCAGAGAGGAAACAACACCAGCAAAACAAAGTTGGACTCGGCTGTTCTTGCGACTCAAAGAGTTGTCGTCTAGTCTTCACACCAATAGTAGAGTCACCAATGATATTTTCAGTATCATGCGCAGATTTCCATGTTTTCCTATTTTTAACAGGAATACTATCATCATCTATATCATGTACAGCATCATGCATGTCAGTATCATTTGTATCATCAATTTTAATAGGAGTAGATGAGTCAACTAGAGCAGGCATGTCAACTGGTCTAGAGGACTTACCTTGAGCGCGTACCTTCTCCTTATCATCTGAGTCGAGAGCTTTTAGGAATGGGTTGTAGGCTTGAACGGATTCATATATCTCTGAACCTTTGTCAGATTCGATTGATAGATCAGTTACCTTCTTACTGATCTTGTCGGCAGACGAGTCCTGTTGAGATTCATCGAAAACCACATGTGGTGTTTCTTCCACACAAAGAGTTGAGTAGTTGAATACCCTAAATGCTTTGCTAGTCGAGGAGTATCCTAAAAATATCCCCTCGTCTGCTTTCGCATCGAAATCTTTCAACTTGCTTTTACCATTGTTGTGGATGAAACACTTACAACCAAATATATGGAAATATGAAACTCTGGGTTTTCTACCTTTCCAAACCTCATAAGGTGTCTTGCCTAGCACCTTGTTGATCGCGCTTCTGTTTTGTGAATGGCATGCAGTATTGATAGCTTCGGCCCAAAACTTTTGAGGAGTGTTGAACTCAGCTAACATGGTCCTACAGGCTTCTTTAAGGGTTCGATTCCTCCTTTCTGCTACACCATTTTGTTGTGGTGTCCTAGCTGCACTAGTTAGATGCTGGATACCACATTTAGTACAGAAATCTTTAATATAGCAGTTAATGAACTCAGTTCCCTTGTCACTACGAATCTTGACAATAGACTGGTTCTTCTCAACTTGTAACTTCTTCAACAGTTCAGGCAGTAGTGTTTGTGTATCACTCTTCTTGTGTAGGAAAACTACCCAAGTAAACTTAGAATAGTCGTCTACAACAACAAGTGTGTACCTTCTACCATTCAAGGTTGGAGGAGTTATTGGACCGTGAAGATCCATATGTAGGAGTTCTAGGACTCTACTAGTTGAGAGAGTAGGAATTGACTTAAAAGAACCTTTAACCTGTTTACCCTGTTGACAGGCCGTGCATACATGTGACTTGTAGTAAACTTCATTGGGAATACCTTCAACAAGGTAATCTCTGGCTATCTTATTAAGAACCTTAAAGTTTAGATGACAAAGGCGTCTGTGCCAGAGCCACCCAAGCTCTTTAGGATTCTTAGTAAGTAGACAGGTGTCCCTCGGACAACTGTTCCAATTCACTATGTACACTCTTCCTTGTCTTACGCCGACTAGTAGGACTGTGTGCGTCCTTTTGTCAATGATTTCGCATTTGTGGCTCTTGAACTGCACCTTGTAACCACGATCACAAAACTGAGAAACAGAGAGTAAATTATATTTCAAACCTTCAACATATGAGACATCTTGGATCTCAACGTCTCCATTCCGGATGTAACCAAATCCTTTAGTGACAGCAGTGGAGCTATCACCAAATATCACTTTTGGTCCTTCTTGCTCATGGTAGCTTGATAAGAGAGCCTTGGTACCAGTCATGTGGTGCGAACAACCACTGTCTATGTACCAGGTTTCTCCTACTGAGCCACCCTTCTTATACAAGTCAAGTCGACCCTGCAATGAAGATATTCAATAATTTAGGTACCCATTTGTTTATTGGGGTCCTTGGGGGTTAGTTATGTTCAGAGGAATTCAAATATACATTGGAGTCTTGAACAAGTTCGATCTTTTAAGCTTTCGCCCATATTTGTTACAAAATAAGACCTTGTTGTCCTTAACTGGCCTATCAGTCGAGTTCGGGTCTACTCTTTAGAGATAGCCTTTCGACTTAATCTCTACTTGAGCAGGCACTGGTCTATGATAGTCAGAGTAGGGCTTGTAAGCATTAGGTCCATACGGTTTATAGACGCGTTTGGGTCTTTCCTCACTAATAATATCATATGATAAAGGTGGAGGATATAGGACAGTTTGTGTATGATTTTTCGGAGTTACCTGTCTAGGTCTAGACGAGTAGAGCTGAGACTGCCTTATGAAAAGCGGTCTAGGCTCTTGTCGTCTAGTCTGTACCTGTCTAGTACTCGTCTCCTCAGGATACCAGTCCTCGTATCTGACCTGGTTGGGTCGTCCACGATTAGTGGTCCTTTGAAGATTAGTTCTAGATGGAACAGGCTTGTTGTTAGCAATATCTATGAAGTGATCAATAAACTTGTCTTCCATCAGATCTTCATCAGCCTTCAGCTTCTGCAAGTTTTCAATATGCTTTCCAATCTTCCTTTTACTTGCATAGTGAGCTTCATCATTTGGATCAACAACTTTTTGCTTCTTCACTTTTGTTGTTGTTTCACCTTCTTTAGGCTCTTTTATAACAATAGACTTTCTTTTAACTTGTCTGGTCTGAACCTTGGCTTCAGGAGATGATGCAACACTTTTGCCTTTCTCCAACTTTTTCAGCTCTTCTGCTCTAGCTTGTTCAACTTCAACAGTCTTGACTAGCCTTCTCTTAGGTCTTCTGAGTTCTTGTATAGCAGTAGCAGCTTCTTTCTCTTCCGGTTCAGCAGACTTAGCCTTCTCAATTTTACTTTTACTTTCCTCTTCCCCCTTTTTGGCTTCATCAGTAGCCTTGAGAGTGAAAAGACTAGTAAATCGAGTCATTTCTTCCTTCACAGCATCCTTCATCGCCTCAGCAGCCATCTCAATCGGCCTTTGATGCGACTTGTCGTGACTTAGCTTGTCAAGACGATCAGTAGCCAACTCCAGTTTCCTAGAACTTGAAACTAGTTCATCTTTAAAATATGTGGCTGTCTGGCGAAGGAGAGTATTCTGCTTTGTCAGCTCAGTGAGAACATCTCGAGAACGCACCAACTGATCTTGTGCTTCCCGTCTTTGTTCGTCAGCAATCTCAATTTTCACTCTGTAGAGTCTCTCCATATTACTAGACTCTTCAGCTAGTGAGCGAGCAAAAGAAATGGATTTTTTCTCAGAAAATTCAACTTGCTTCTTCAGAAAACTTTCAACTTCAGCATACATCTCCGCCCGGAAAGTTGAGTCCATCTTGTTGACTTCTCCAACAATCAATTCTCTAGAATTGTCAACAAGTGTTTGGTTCTGCTGGACCAACACATCTTTAACTTTCGAATGTAAGAACTCATCTATCGCAGAATGTACGACTTCTTTCAAGTCTGACTTCAGTTCCTCAAGATATCCTTCAGGAAGAACTTGAGTAGTCGACTGAGCTTCAACCACCACATCTTCTTGAACTTTCTCAACAAGCTCATCTTCAGCAAACATTACCGCATCCATGAACTCATCATCTTCTTCACCTAGTTCAAAAGACTCAATCTCTTCAGAACTTTCAGTTACTGCACCAACTTCTTCTAACTCCAATAAAGAATCTGAAGTTTGAACAGCCATGTCAGCAACATCTGGTTTTACCTCGTCTTCTACCAGATCAGTCTGGGTTCCAACATTGAAAGAGAATTCTTCTTCTAGAATACCATCAGGAATGTTCAACAGCCTTTTAACTAGATCAACCAAGGCCTTGCGCGGAAATAATTCGGAGTGGTCTTTAACACCACTGTTCTCTTTCTGTTCCATCTCCCAATCCATGAAATTGGAGATTCCGCCCATGCCTAGAATGACCTCGAAAAGATCATCTGTAGCAGATTTCTTCAGGGAAAACCAAGTGCAAATCCGTACTAACTTCTCAAACTGTTCCGAGGCAGTGTCAATGTCAAGAGTCGAGAGCTGCTTCTTCAAATTCCTTGATACTCGAGCACGAATTCTCTTCTCTCACAGACACATCGGATAATAAACTAAGGATTCAAATCTAACATCAAACGAGGTCTGAGTAGGTGGGGTCCCTAACTCAGCTGTTGCAGTGGCAACTGGCGTCTTGTCTGAAGTAGATGGGTTGGAGGGTTCAACATATTCTGTTGAAGGTAGAGAGGTAGTTTGGATGGTGGTTTCTGGGAGCTTTAATGTGGCTTGGTCTGGTGTGACAACTGTCGAAGTATCAGTTGTATCTATTATGGGAGTGTTTTGAGGTAGACTGGCTCTAAGCGGTAATGCTGCCAGTATTTGCGAGGTTAAGGGTTGAGGTCGAGGCCTAGATCGATGTGATCTAGCCTTGGTTCGAACAGTAGAGAGAGAGAGAGAAGGAATTGACAAAGATTGAGAAGATGTACCAACCTGAAGACTCGACTCTTCTGGTTGAGTAGGCGAACCAACTCTAACAAGAGTGTACATCTCTGGAACTTGAGCACTCGGCTCCTTCTCTTGTTCCGACTCCTCTTCTGTCTGAGTCTTCTCTGAGTCAGTTGCACTGGACTCAGCTATAGCAGCCTTCTCCGATTCCTCATCATCGGACTCATCTTCTGAAGAGCTAGATGAGTTAGCATAGGGTAGGACTTGAGACTCATCTATTTGAACTCGCCTTGGGCAGCTGGCCTTGCAGCGACTTGCTTCCTCAGGGCTTCCGCCTTCAGATAGAACTTGAGAGGATGGAAGGGCTTTCCTTGACTCCAGTCCGATTTGTTTGGCAACAACAAGGGGAGTAGAATACTCATCTTGTTGCCGTACCCAACAACATTTGACACCACCCAACTACAAGAGTCGGTGTCAACTCGAACGCTCCTTTCAAAGTACATCATCCGATCAGCTATCAGCTTAAACCAATTACCTTCCGTAATTCCATCATAAATTGCTGCCATCACCCTAGTCTTGGCTTGAGTGACCGCATCAAAAGAACCAGTGGCGCATAGAAGCATCTTGCTTGCTATGTCCAACAACGTGCGATATTTCTTCAGAAGTTCCGACTTCTTGACAGCAGGGGCCTTGCCATCAGGTTTGAGCCTCATCCTTTTTCCACAGAAGATGCTCAAATATCTCATCTCTTGACCAGTGGCATAGTTCTCCACATTAATCGTTCCGATGGGCAACCTCAAATGCCTGAAAAGCACCTCACGAGAGATTTCAACACGACTCGATCCGATAAAGGATTCAATCACATCTCCTTGTCTTGTGGCGTTGGCGTAGAACAGTAAAACTTCTTCCTCCAAGACAACTTGTGGAAAAGCCTCCAGATAAGGCTTCAGACCACACCGAGAGCATTTGTCCAGAATTTCTTGATTATCAGCAGTGTGAACCCCTTTGAAGAACATCGAGGGTTCCACATGCACCTTGCCTTCAGTGGTGTATCGACCAAGATCAAATCTTGCCTGCATGTTAGTTCTAACATCGAAAAGAGAAACAATCGACATATCTAGTGAATAGAGTAAGAACTTGGAAGGTTTTGATTTTGCAAGAAACTGAGAGCTAAAGTAGGAGAGGTATGAAATTGTAAGTCAAGTTGTGTGTGAAAGGTGAGTTTTGTTAGAACAGAAATAAGATCTAACGGCCAAGATTGAAAGATTAGATCCAACGGCTGAGACCCTTGAAATTCGGTTACGGAATCGAGAATATTATGTGATCTGATATTGTAAATTTTGAAATCCGGCTCTTCTTAGTTAGGACAGGGAGTGTACTCATCCGACCTAGTGTAGTAGAGTAAGAACTGGGTGTATACACCTCATTAAAAATGGGAGTGTATAAATCCAAATCTAGGGTTTTCAAAAAATTTAGCATTATCTAATTACTATAATATCCTTAATCCGTTCGAATAAACACTTAACATATTTCAATCAAGAGAAACACTTAGCTTGTCTGTTCGAGTCTATTCAAA
Organism: Galeopsis tetrahit; assembly: GCA_963675135.1. NCBI lineage: Eukaryota > Viridiplantae > Streptophyta > Magnoliopsida > Lamiales > Lamiaceae > Galeopsis > Galeopsis tetrahit. The sequence continues at coordinate 13,730,584 of OY776133.1, forward strand.
ACAGACGAGTAGACTTAAGCTTCACAAGACGAGTTGGCTTAAGCACACAAGACGAGTTCCCCCTTCGACTGTGCTTGTCTATTCTGAACGTCGAACGACTTCATGTACCTATCTTATGATTTGCAATGTGTAATCATTGGTACACGTAGAGTAACATAAATAAGATGAATATCAATCTAAAGCAATGATCAAGGTTTCGAACAAGATGACCTTTAACAAACATAAGAGTCAACATAAGGATATTTAAGAAGTCAAAGATTCCCCCTTAAATGTTTATTCCCTTAGTATTACCCTCAGCTTTACCAGCTTCCTCATCGGGTTGTTTGGTCATCTAGTCTAGCCTTGTATACCTGTCTGTTGCATGAGTAGACGAGTGCTCTGGTCTAGTGATCTTGTCTCTTTTCCTTGATGTACCTGTTTGGTTAGTACATAGCTATAGGCAAGTAGGGTCTAAGTCAATTAGCCCTAGACTAATGCATAACTCACGAAATCGTGCCTCAGCTAATGGTTTTGTGAAAATATCAGCTCTTTGAAAATCAGTATGAATCTTTTCCATGCGAATATCCTTCTTTTCTACATGATCACGTATGAAATGGTGCTTCACATCAACATGTTTACAACGTGTGTGTAAAACAGGATTTTGTGTAATGGCAATTGCACTATTACTATCACAGAAAATAGGAACATTTGATTCATGTATGTTATAATCTCTAAGCTGTTGCATGAGCCAGAGTAGTTGACTACAACAGCTACCAGCGGCCATGTACTCGGCTTCGGTAGTTGAAGTTGCAACACTAGTCTGCTTTTTCGAAAACCATGAAATGAGTTTTGTGCCTAAAAATTGACAAGAACCAGAAGTAGATTTCCTATCTATTCTACAGCCTCCAAAGTCTGAGTCTGAATAGCCACTTAAGGATAGATCATCATTTGAAGGATACCATATACCACGATTGATGGTCCCTTTCAAATATTTCAAGATCCTTTTGGTGGTTTCCATGTGACTTTCTTTTGGATTGGCTTGGAATCGAGCACAAACACCAACAGAGAATGCAATGTCTGGCCTACTAGCAGTTAGATACAGTAAGGAACCAATTAAACCACGGTAATAGGATTGGTCAGCACATTTACCGTTTTCATCTGGATCCATTCTGTAAGTTGGTTGCATTGGTACGCCAGTGGACTTACATGTTTTGATCCCATACTTGTCTAGAAGATTTCTAGTGTACTTCGCCTGATTTATAAAAATACCTTCTGGAGTTTGTTTTACTTGAAGTCCAAGAAAGTAGTTCATCTCACCCATCATTGACATTTCAAACTTACTTTGCATGAGTGTTGAAAAACTTTCACTCAGCTTTTTGTTAGGTGACCCAAAAATGATGTCATCTACATAAATTTGGACGAGTAAGATGTCCTTCCCTTCTTGTCTTCTGAACAAGGTTCGATCGACCTTGCCCTTAGTAAAACCATTTTCTAATAGAAAGAGAGAGAGAGTGTCATACCATGCTCTTGGAGCTTGCTTTAGTCCGTATAAGGCTTTCTTTAACCTGTACACCTGGTTGCCTTTGACTTCGAAACCTGGAGGTTGTTCAAAATACACTTCTTCCGCAAGAATACCGTTAAGAAATGCACTTTTAACATCCATTTGATATACAGTGAACTCCATATGAGCAGCATATGCAAGGAACAATCGAATGGCTTCTAGTCTAGCAACAGGAGCATATGTTTCATCATAGTCTATGCCTTCAGCTTGTGAATAGCCTTGGGCGACTAGTCTAGCCTTATTCCCAACGACTAAATCATTCTCATCTTTCTTATTCTTAAAAATCCATCGAGTGCCAACTACATTATGATGTTTCGGCCTATCGACAAGTTCCCAAACGTCGTTTCGAACAAACTGGTTCAACTCGTTTTGCATAGCGATGATCCAATTACTATCAGCCAATGCCTCCTTAACAGTGGTAGGCTCGATAGATGAGAGGAAACAACACCAGCAAAACATAGTTGGACTCGACTGTTCTTTTGACTCAAAGAGTTGTCGTCTAGTCTTCACACCAATAGTAGAGTCACCAATGATATTTTTAGTATCATGCGCAGATTACCATGTTTTTCTATTCTTAACAGGAATACTATCATCATCTATATCATGTACAGCATCATGCATGTCAACATCATTTGTATCATCAACAGATTTACCAGGAGTAGATGAGTCAACTAGAGCAGGCATGTCAACTGGTCTAGAAGACTTACCTTGAGCACTTACTTTCTCCTTGTCATCAGATTCGAGAGCTTTCATGAATGGATTGTAGGCTTGAACGGATTCATATACCTCTGAATCTTTGTCAGATTCGATCGTTAGATCAATTATCTTCTTACTGACCTTGTCGGCAGACGAGTCCAGTCGAGATTCATCGAAAACCACATGTGGTGTTTCTTCCACACAGAGAGTTGAGTAGTTGAATACCCTAAATGCTTTGCTGGTCGAGGAGTATCCTAAGAATATCCCCTCGTCTGCTTTAGCATCGAAAGCATTCAACTTGCTCTTCCCATTGTTGTGAATGAAACACTTACAACCAAATATATGGAAATATGAAACTCTTGGTTTTCTACCTTTCCAAACCTCATAAGGTGTCTTGCCTAGAGCTTTGTTGATCGCGCTTCTGTTTTGTGAATGGCATGCAGTATTGATAGCTTCGGCCCAAAACTTTTGAGGTGTGTTGAACTCGGCTATCATGGTTCTACAGGCTTCTTTGAGAGTTCGATTCCTTCTTTCTGCTACACCGTTTTGTTGTGGTGTCCTAGCTGCACTAGTAAGATGTTGAATACCACATTTAGTACAGAAATCTTTGATATAGCAATTAATGAACTCAGTTCCTTTGTCAGTACGAATCTTGACAATGGACTGGTTCTTCTCAACTTGTAACTTCTTCAACAGTTCAGGCAGAAGTGTTTGTGTATCACTCTTCTTGTGTAGGAAGACTACCCAAGTAAACTTAGAATAGTCATCTACGACAACAAGTGTGTACCTTCTACCATTCAAGGTTGGAGGAGTTATTGGACCATGAAGATCCATATGTAGGAGTTCTAGGGCTCTACTAGTTGAGAGAGTAGGAATTGACTTAAAAGAACCTTTAACCTGTTTACCCTGTTGACAAGCGGTGCATACATGTGACTTGTAGTAAATTTCATTGGGAATACCTTCTACAAGGTAATCTCTAGCTATCTTATTAAGAACCTTAAAGTTTAAGTGACAAAGGCGTCTATGCCAGAGCCACCCAAGCTCTTTAGGATTCTTAGTAAGTAGACAGGTGTCCCTCGGACAACTGTTCCAGTTCACTATGTACACACTTCCTTGTCTTACGCCGACTAGTAGGACTGTGTGTGTCCTTTTGTCAATGATTTCGCATTTGCGGCTCTTGAACTGCACCTTGTATCCACGATCACAAAACTGTGAAACAGAGAGTAAATTGTATTTCAAACCTTCAACATATGAGACATCTTGTATCTCAACGTTTCCATTCCGGATATAACCAAATCCTTTAGTAACGGCAGTGGAGCTATCACCAAATATCACTTTTGGTCCTTCCTGCTCATGGTAGCTTGATAAGAGAGCCTTGGTACCAGTCATGTGATGCGAACAACCACTGTCTATGTACCAAGTTTCTCCTACTGAGCCACCCTTCTTATACAAGTCAAGTCGACCCTGCAATGAAGATATTCAATAATTTAGGTACCCACTAGTTTATTGGGGTCCTGGGGGGTTAGTCGAGTTCAGAGGAATCCAAATATACATTGGAGTCTTGAACAGGTTTGATCTCTTAAGCTTTCGCCCATTCTTGTTGCAGAATAAGACCTTGTTGTCCTTATCTGGCCTATCAGTCGAGTTCGGGTCTACTCTTTGGAGATAGCCTTTCGACTTAATCTCTACTTGAGCAGGCACTTGTCTATGATAGTCAGAGTAGGGCTTGTAAGCATTAGGTCCATACGGTTTATAGACGCGTTTGGGTCTTTCCTCACTAATAATATCATATGATAAAGGTGGAGGATATAGGACAGTTTGTGTACGATATTTCGGAGTTACCTGTCTAGGTCTAGACGAGTAGAGCTGAGACTGCCTTATGAAAGGAGGTCTAGGCTCTTGTCGTCTAGTCTGTACCTGTCTAGTACTCGTCTCCTCAGGATACCAATCCTCGTATCTGACCTGGTTGGGTCGTCCACGATTAGTGGTCCTTTGAAGATTAGTTCTAGGCGGAACAGGCTTGTTGTTACCATTCTTTTTACCTCCCTTGGTAATCGGAATGTTAACTTGAGCTTGTTTAGATACAGTACCTTTAGAAGGAGTTCCAATATCGTATATCATTGGTCCTTTTCCTTTATCATTTGGCAAAAGTCTTGCTTTAGTAGTAGTAAGGTTCTTAATGACTCGAGTAGACGAGCTAGATGATTCAGCACCTATACCAGTCTTGTCAGCTGGATCTCTATACCTATCTGACAATTCAAGATTAATCTTAGAGGAGTTAACCAGGTCAGTAAGTTTGAGATCTAGTGTGACAACCTCGGTCTCTAAGAACTTATTACGTTCTTCAAGTCTGTTGCACTTGCTCTTTAAAACATTGAATTCATTTCTCTCAGTTGCATGTGTCTTAAGTAGGTCTTGATATAACCTGTCTGTCAATGCACACTTTTCTTTAAGTTGTCTTAACTCTTCAGTCAAGCGTTCATTTAGGACTGTTACATTAGGATCTACTTTAGATTGTGCTTCCTTAAGGTCAATGATTTCTTGTTTTAAGGCGATGTTTTCATCACTGACTTCAATGAAAGCTTGGTTAGCAAGTAGAAGGTCATCTTCGACTGCACTAGTCGAGTGCTGAAGACTACTTCCTACTTCACTACTAGCAGTGTCACTTTCATCAGTTTCTGAATCATCACAAGATTGAAAAGATGTAGCAGATGATACCTCTTGATCGATTTTAGCCATGCAGCATAGGCCATCATCTACTATAAAAGCTTCGTCGTGATCTTGATCAATTGAGTGACTAGATAAGGACGATGGCAACTCGTCTGAATCCGAATCAGAGTCATCATTGGCCATCATTGCCTTCTTGCCACGGTTGTATCTTCTTTCCCTTCGCGCTTTACGTTCTTCTCGATCGTCAGTGCTCAGGTCTGGACATTCATATATATAATGACCTGACTTTTCACAATTATAGCACAAAAGATCATTAGTAGCCTTTTTAATAGGAGATTTGTCCCTACGCTTATCACGTCTATCGGAACGCTGAATCTTCCTATCGTTAGACTCTCTATCTCGTCTGTTACTTTTCGAGACTTCGTCTCTCCTTTCGGACGAGTTTCGGTCTCGTCTGGTCTCAGACGAGTTCTTAGAAGTGGATGCTCTATGATCTCTATAGAACTTCTTATATCTACCGAAACGTTTATTCAGCCTATCAAACTTTCTAACCATGAGATTCACCTGATCCTTCAGACTAAGATCAGTATCCAACTCATCTTTCGCAGAGGCAGACTTAGTCTTAGACTTAGACCTGTCTACCTTAGAGGACTTAGAAGAGCTAGACTTAAAGGCAACGTTCTTAGATACAGCATGTTCTCTATCACTACTGGCTAGTGGTTCATCTTTACCAAGTATCTATGTCTTGGGTATTCTTAACAAGCATCTTTACCATTTTCCAACGAATATCAAGACTCTTCAGAATCCTAAGATTGATTTCACGAGGAGTATAAGTTTTACCAAGAACTTCAAGATCATTCATAATCTTAGTAAAACTAGTATCCAGCTGGTCGATAGTTTCGCCAGCTTTCATCCGAAATGATTCAAATCTTTGGACAGCTGTGGATAATTTGCTCTCTTTGATCAGGGATGTCCCTTCACAAATGATAGCTAATCTGTCCCACATCTCTTTGGCAGTTTTACATTTTAACACTTTTCCTAGATACTCGTAAGGAAGAGTGTGTAAGATGTAATTCTTCGCCAAACTATCCAAATTATTTTGACGCATTTCTTCCGAGGTTAGCTCTGACCTGGGTTTCTTGACGAGTGTGCCAATAGGTTTGTCTCTGTCAAGATTTGCAGTGTTTGGAACCATTGTCACGATCGGACCCTCGGTCACAACGGAGATCATTAGATCGTGCGTGGAGCTGAAGATAGCCTCCATTCGCAACTTCCAGTAGTCGTAGTCTTGAACCTGGAACTTGGGTAACTTGTTAGCACTGATTTCAAGAGACATGTTATATCAAGTAGATTAGTGCTTAATCAGTTATATGATCAAGAAGCAGATAGATCAGGAACAAGGAACAAGAAGAGATAGAACAAGAATGTTGATCAAGAACACGTAAGCAAGTACAAATAAGGACCAAGACTTCACCCTAAGTCTTAAGTCGGTTATCAAGAAACAGCAGTTCGTAAACTACTGCTCTGATACCACTTGTAGGTCCCCAAAGTTGACTTAATAACGAGTAAGCTAGTGAAAATGTCTAGAGGGGGGTGAATAGACTTTTCAAAAATCTATCGAAATATCAGAATACAATATGCGGAATACGAAATTAACAATGAGCCCAATTCAAGTTTATACTCAACTTCTAAATTCGAGAACTCTGTTCTATATTCAACTAGTCTAGTACAGTTAAGTATGTAAACAATTAAACCGTTAAGCAATTAAAACAGTAAACAACACAAACAATTTATAGTGGTTCGACAACTTGTCTACGTCCACTCTCACAAACCTAGTTGTGATGTTTCCACTAAACTCTTCCAATCGAGTACAAAGTGTAAATTCATGTGATTTAAAGTCCCAAGAAGAAGACTTAGATCTTCTAAGACTATACCACCAGATACGTCTACGATCTAACTAGAAATTTAACAAGTATCTAGCAACTTGATAAAAACAACAAAAACAAAAACTTATTCAGTAGCAGTCTTCTGATTCTTCACTTGTCTTCTGACTTGCTTTCTGAACTTCAACGAATTCTGAGAGTAATCTTCAAATTTCTTCAGTATGTAGCTTTAGTATGCGTAGTTGCAGTAGTCAATCAGTAGTCTTGAATCGATGAATACACCAAGATATTTATAGACTTCTGATTTCAAGGACTTAGGTAGTTGTAACCAACTCTTCTTGAAAACTAACTTCTACTGAATCTTCTTATCAATCCACGCGTTTCTTGTTACGAATTAGTTATTCCATAACTAACTTCTTCATCTTTATCTTTACACGCGCTTCAATTAAACTTCACTTCAAGTTGACTTGTCTTGTGTAGTCTGGTATATGCACTTGACTTGTCTTGTAGTCCACCTGTCTTGAGTAGTAGACTTCAACTCTTCTTCTTCTGGTCTTCACGTGCAATCTTCAGTAGTAGACTATACTAATCCTAACAAGACTATTACATTACTTTAAGCTTTTATAATACAAGCTTAGTCAACTTATAACTATACAATCATTCTAACTATTACAATTAAAACCATGAGCTCTATACAACAATTATCATAGCTCAATAACAATCTAACAAATATACAAATAGCACATATGAAGTACTTATAAAACGTACTTATTTTTTAACAATACTTATCTTTCCATGTGAACTTATGTGAACTTATGTGAACTCTACTGGTCTTGCTCAAGATGACTTCAACTCAAGTAGACTAGATCAGTCAACACTTAGAAAATATTCAAACTACTTTTGGCTTATCAAAACTTTATCTTTCATCAACATGTAGGACTTGTTTCTAGGATTCATATCCCAACAAAAGCCTTTACAGAAAAAGGGTGATGGTGAAAGCAGTGGGAGCAAGAAACTAGCACCTTCTGGTGGCGTGAAAAAGCCTAAGGGCAAATGTTTCAAGTGCAACAAGACGGGAGATTGGAAGTCTAATTGTCCTCTCCTCAAAAAGGACAACTCTGGTACGTCTCTCGCTTTAGTTGTTGAAACATGTTTTGCGGCTTGTTCTGCCTTTTCTTGGGTAGTAGATACAGGAGCCACTAACCATGTTTGTTACACCTTGCAGGGGTTTCTGCAGACAATGGAACTGAGTGAGGGCGAGATTACTATTAGTTTGGGCAATGCTGCGATAGTATCAGTGGTTGCAGTGGGAGACGTGCACTTATGTTTTTCTAATTCTGTTTTAGTATTAAAGAACGTTTTATACGTGCCGAATTTTCGGAGAAATTTAATTTCTGTTTCGAAGTTATTTTTGGATGGATGCTCAGTTGTTTTTAATGACAATGTTGTTATTATGAGAAATGACTCTTTAATCTGTTCTGGCACGTTAGAAAACAATCTTTATACTATTACGTGTGCATATCATACTGTGACTGAAACTCATTCATCATCATCATTAAATAAGAGAAAGGAACCTTCTAAGTTGAATCAAACATACCTTTGGCATCTAAGATTGGGTCATGTCAACCTAAGAAGGATTCAAAGACTAGTAAGTAGTGGGTTTTTGGAGTCTCTCCAAGTGGAACCATTCTCAGTCTGCGAACCCTGTTTGGAAGGCAAGATGACCTCGAGGCCTTTTAAGGCCAAGGGTAATAGGGCTAATGATGTGTTGGAATTGATTCACTCTGATTTGTGTGGGCCTATGACTGTTCAAGCTAGAGGAGGCTTTGAGTACTTCGTCACTTTCATTGACGATTACTCAAGATATGGATACATCTACCTGATGCGCCACAAGTCTGAATGCTTTGGCAAGTTCAAAGAATTTAAGGCAGAAGTGGAGAACCGTCATGGTAAGAGTATCAAGTCACTGCGTTCTGATCGTGGTGGCGAGTACCTTAGCAATGAATTTAGGCAATACTTATTAGAGAACGGGATTAGATCCCAGCTCTCCGCGCCTGGTACTCCGCAACAGAATGGCGTGGCTGAGAGAAGGAATAGGTCTCTATTAGATATGGTGAGATCGATGATGAGTTATGCTTCATTACCTACCTCTTTTTGGGGTTATGCCTTAGAAACAGCAGCGTACCTTCTAAATTATGTACCTTCTAAAGTGGTTCCAAAAACCCCGATGGAATTGTGGTCTGGGCGAAAGCCTAGTCTAAACCACATTCGGATTTGGGGTTGTCCAGCACATGTGCTGAACAAGGAAGCTGATAAGTTGGCACCTAGAACTGAAGTACGGTTGTTTGTAGGATACCCTAAGGGAACGAGAGGTGGTTATTTTTATAGTCCTAATGATCAGAGGGTGGTGGTGAGTACCAATGCCCGATTTTTAGAAGAAGACTATATGAATGAGCATAAGTCCAATACTGAGATCATTCTAAATGAGTTGAGAGGAGACAATGGCACACCGAGTGTGCAAGAGGAAATACCACAAGAGACTGCACAACGTGGCGACTCTGATGAACCTTTGTATACATTGCCTCGTCGTAGTGGGAGGGTTGTTCGCCAACCTGATCGTTTCATGTTTGTGGGAGAGTCTACTGACTTGATTCCAAGCGATGAACATGATGATAACGACCCCTGGACATACAAAGAGGCAATCAAAGACAAAGATGCAGAGTCTTGGCACAAGTCCATGGATTCAGAAATTGAATCTATAGATGCTATGGAAGTGTATGACCTAAGTGAACTTCCCCACAACAAGAAAGCCGTTGGGTTTAAGTGGGTCTACAGATGTAAGAGAGGGTCTGATGGGCAGATTACTGCTTTTAAGGCACGGTTGGTGGCAAAGGGTTTTACCCAGAAAGAAGGAATCGACTATGACGAGACCTTCTCACCAGTAGCCATGCTAAAATCGATCCGGATTCTCTTATCCATAGCTAATCACATGAACTATGAGATTTGGCAAATGGATGTCAAGACAGCTTTCCTTAATGGAAATTTGGATAAGGACATCTATATGCAGCAACCCGAGGGTTATGTGAAGAAAGGCCAAGAGCATCTAGTCTGGAAACTGAAAAAGTCTCTTTATGGGCTAAAACAAGCTTCCAGGTCTTGGAACATTCGTTTTGATGAGGTGATCAAATCTTTTGGATTTGAACAATGTCAAAATGAAAGTTGTGTGTACAAGAAGAGTGATAGAGACGTAGTGGTATTCTTAGTACTATACGTAGATGATATTCTTCTTATTGGCAACAATGTGAAAGTATTATCAGACGTAAAGGTGTGGCTTTCAGAACAGTTTCAAATGAAGGATATGGGAGAAGCATCGTACATTCTTGGTATTAAGGTCACTCGTGATCGAAAAAAGAGAATGTTGTGTTTATCTCAAGCGTCTTACATTGATACAGTGATTGCTCGTTTTGGCATGCAGAATTCCAAGAAGGGTGTACTACCTTTCAGACATGGAGTCCCTCTATCTAAAGATATGTGTCCTAAGACACAGAAGGAGATAGAGGAGATGGCTAAGGTTCCTTATGCTTCAGCTGTAGGAAGCCTTATGTATGCGATGCTGTGTACGAGGCCTGATATTTGCTATGCAGTCGGCATGGTAGCAAGATATCAGTCTAACCCTGGTCAAGGACACTGGACTGCTGTTAAGCATATTCTCAAGTACTTGAAAAAGACTCGAGATTATATGCTAGTATACCAGTCAAATAGTTTGATTCCTTTGGGTTATACCGATTCAGATTTCCAAGCTGATCGAGATGAACGGAAGTCAACCTCGGGTTATGTGTTTATGCTGGGAGGCGCAGCCATATCTTGGAGAAGTGTGAAGCAGAAATGCATCGCGGACTCCACTATGGAAGCCGAGTACGTAGCTGCCTCAGAGGCCGCAAAGGAGGCTGTCTGGCTGCGTAATTTCTTTCTGGAATTAGGGGTATCTCAGAGTATGCCGATGTGTATCACTGTTTATTGTGATAACGCAGGTGCAGTGGCAAACTCGAAAGAACCTAAAGCCCACAGAGCAAGTAAACACATAGAGCGAAAGTACCACATTATACGAGATATCGTAAATCGAGGAGACGTGGTTGTAGCTAAGATTGCGTCGTTGTATAACTTGGCTGATCCTTTCACAAAGACGCTGGCAATAAAAGTCTTTGAGAAACATGTAGAGGGTCTTGGTTTACGATGTATTACAAGCTAGACTTTGAGTATAAGTGGGAGAAATGTTGATGTCTTTATGTGTATACTAAAAGTTAAGCTTTAGTATAAGTGGGAGATTGTTGGTGTATACTGTAAAGCAAACTTTTAGTGGGCTTTTGTGACGTATATTCGATTTCCTTTTATCTGAAATAAATGGTTTTTCACATTATTGCATTCTTTGTGATTACTTGTATGTCTGCTTATCTTGCATTGTAGACGATGTGGTGGGTTTGTAGTCACACAGAAGATCACATTGTCAGTCCCTTGTAAGATATAAACAGTATTCACAACTGAGATAGTTATGGACAAAACTATTGGTTTAAGTTGTAGTATAAACTTGTTAGTGGTTTGTCTTGGCCATTAGTTTATACTAGTGCGCAGAGGCGTATTGAATGGATCACAGATAAGACATGTTCTTCTGTTCTGACTGTTATGAAGAACTAGAGGTCTTGGTGACTTTTATGATTCTTAACCCTAAGTGTGATATTTAGACGTGTGGGGTGCTTGTTCACTACTTTGATGTACCATAGGTGAGAATCTTGGTAGATTCTTCACGCTCCGTATTTTGGGTAGTGGCATCGCTCGCATGATGTCTACTTATTGGCATTAGGGCACCGTGTCCTGTACATCCAGGCTGATGATGTCCCCTTGAGGAAACTCATAAAGGATTGTCGTATTAAACCCTGCATGTGGATTTAATCCGTACGACAACAAGGTTGAGTTGTAATACTCAAGGAATTATAGAAATTAATCATTTAAAGAAGTCAGAAGCTTTAATAATTAATGGACGTGCGATATCTTAAACACGGGGAATTATAAAGTCTAATAGAAGCCCTGATTCAGTTCGGGATAGGACGGGAGTGCAACATTAATTCTCTAGTGGAATGAATTAATGTTCTCGGGCCAAATTATATGTTCTGGGCTGAACATAAGAGTATTTGGGCCTGTAAGAAGCCCAAACCCTATACCTTCTAATGGATCCCTAGTCTGGCCCATGAACTTATGGAGATTATAAATAGGAGCCTCAAAATAGTTTTGAAACCCTAGTACACACGAAATTGAGAAAACGGCTAGGGTTTCAAGGAGACGAACTAAAGGCAGCCTTCTCCACGTTTGATAGCGTGCCGTCCACCCGGTGTTCGAACAAGGTTGGGAGACAGACTAGAAGATCCGTAGATTGGAATCAACGCCTCGATCTTCAAAGGTAACAGATCTAAACTATGCTTTAGATGCATGCTGTTTATGTTTCAATTCGTTTTATACGTTTGGTACCCAACAACGAACCTGGTCACGGACCGCCTTCGCCGGCGTGTTCCAGCAATCACATCATTTTCGTCCTTCTTATTCTTGAATACCCACTTTGTTCCTACTACATTGTGGTTTTCAGGACGATCTACCAATTCCCATACTTCATTTCTTTCGAATTGGTTTAGTTCTTCTTGCATAGGAGTGATCCAATTGCTATCTGTCATTGCTTCTTCTATGTCAGCTGGTTCAATGTTGGACAGGAAAGCACACCAGCAGAACATAGATGATTGGGAGTTCTGATTCAGTTGTCTTCTTGTCTTGACACCTGAGTCTGCTCCTCCTAAGATGAGGTTTAATGGATGATTGTTCCTCCATGTATGCCTCACAGGAGTATCTGCATTAGATGAGCTTGGATTCTCATTTGTTCTAGTGCCATCAGGGGGGTTGACTTGATTTGGTCGATCGTCATCTGTATCTTGTGTGTCAAAGAGATCATTCCCCCTTGCATTTGGGATTGGTGCATCTTGATTCTGGTCAGCTTGCCCTGCTTGAGTTTGAGATCTAGTGACAGGTCTATGAGGCTTATCTTCCTCTGGTTCTTCAGGAAAAGGTTCATTTACTTCAATGAACTCATCTGGTCTGGACTTGATCACTAGATGCCTCATCTGATCTGCAGCTGAGTTTGTTTCTACTGTATTCTTTTCACAAGATTCATCAAAAACAACATAAGGTGTTTCTTCCACAAGAAGGGTTCGTTTGTTGAGTACTCTAAATGTTTTGCTAGTAGAGGAGTATCCTAAGAATATCCCCTCATCTGCTTTGGCATCAAAAGCATTCAACTTACTCTTCCCATTGTTGTGGATGAAACACTTACAACCAAATATATGAAAGTAAGATACTCTAGGTTTTCTTCCTTTCCACAGTTCATATGGGGTTTTCTCATGAATTTTGTGAATACCTGACCTGTTTTGAGTGTGGCAAGCTGTGTTGATGGCTTCTGCCCATAGCTTCTTAGGAGTGGAGAATTCAGCAAGGAGTGTTCTTGCAGCTTCTTTGAGTGTTCGGACTCTTCTTTCAGCTACACCATTCTGTTGTGGGGTTCTTGCTGCACTTGTCTCATGCTGAATACCATTAGAAGTACAATAGGCAATAATATAAGAGTTAATGAATTCAGTGCCTTTGTCACTTCTAATTTTCACAATTGGTTCTCCTTTCTCTACTTGGATCCTCTTCAATAGTTCAGGAAGTTTCTGCTGAGTCTCACTCTTCTTGTATAAGAAGATAACCCAAGTAAACTTGGAGTAGTCATCTACAACAATGAGAGTGTACTTTCTTCCTGTTAATGTGGTTGGTGTGATTGGTCCAAAGAGATCCATGTGAAGCAATTCAAGAACTCTGCTGGTTGATGCTGTCTTCTTGGTCTTGAAGGAGACCTTTGTTTGCTTTCCTTGTTGACATGCATCACACACCTGATCTTTACAGTAGAGTTCATTAGGCAGACCATCAACTAAGGATTCCCTTGCTAGCTTGTTCATAGTCTTAAAGTTCAGATGACTAAGACGTTTGTGCCATAGCCAGCTAACATCTTTAGGGCTCTTCACAAGCAGACATGTATCCTTAGGACAGATGTTCCAATTTGCAAGATACATACTTCCCTTTTCTAGATCCTGTTAGAAGGTTTTGTTTTGTTCTTTTATCAATTATGAGACACTCATCTTTAGAGAATTTAACTGAGTAACCAGTGTCACAAAAATGAGAAACAGATAATAAATTAAACTTAAGACCTTCTACATATGATACATCATGTACCTCAATGTCACCATTTTTAAGGGTGCCATATCCTTTTGTGTTACCGTGCGCGTTATCACCAAAGAAGACTTTATGACCTTTCTTCTCTATGTAGTTGGTCAGCAGGTCTTTGGTTCCTGTCATGTGAGTGGAGCATCCACTATCTATGTACCAAGTTTCTCCTGCTAGACCTCCTCTTCTGTATAGGTCCCTCCTTTCCTCATTTTCACCTATGGCCATCATAGCTAGATCATCTGAATCATCTGAGAAGATTTGACAGTCTGGTGATGTAGGGAGTTCATCACTTTGATATTCAGATTCTTCAGTCACCATTGCTTGCTTGTCTGAATTTCTTCTGTCTCTTCTTGGCCTTCCTTCTTCTTTGTCATCTAAATTAAAGCATGATCCAGATTTCTGATTTGAGTTGCCCTTCCTTGGAGGAGTGGCATCTCTTCTTCTAGATCCTCGGCTGTCAGATGACTCCACATCCTTTCTAGGATGTCTTTCTGGTGTTCTTTCTCTGGAACCTCTGGAGGGTGAACTGGCTCTTCTATCTTTGTAGTTTCTATAGAATTTTCTATATTTGCTATTGAGAGTGTTCATCCTTTCGAATCTCTTGATCATAAGGGCCATTTGCTCCTTCAGACTCATGTCTGATCCTTCAAAGTCTTCTGTTTTCAGAGAGGTCTTGCCAGATGAGGTACTTGCAGCTTTTGTATTGGCTGCCTTGAAGGCTACAGTCTTGGAGGTAGATGGGGTTGCAGTTGGCTCATCACTTCCTGAGTTTTCTTCTCTTTCAAGATCATATTCATGAGCTTTTAGGTTTTGAAATAGAGTTTGTGCAGACCACTTCTTGATATCTTGAGTATCTTTGATGATGGTCTTCTTGAGTCTCCATTTCTTAGTTAGAGAGTCTAAGATCTTTAGATTTTTCTCTCTATTTGTATATTTCTTGCCCAGTGATTCTATCTCATTGATGATCTTGGTAAATCTATTGTCTAGCTGATCAATAGACTCTTCTGGTTGCATCTTGAAGTGTTTGAACTTCTTGACTGCTGTAGACAACTTGGATTCCTTGATCAGCTCAGTTCCTTCACAGAGAAGTGCCAATGCCTCCCACATTTCTCTGGCTGACTCACAGTGGATTACCTTTGCAATGTACTCATTTGGAAGAGTTTGCATTATGTAATCTTGAGCAATGCTATCAAGATTTGATTGCTTCATCTCTTCTGGTGTGAGATCCTTCATCGGCTTGGGAACAAGTTCTCCAACTGGAACTTCTGGATCACCATTTGTAGTGTTGACTGTCATGATGGTGATTGGGCCTTCTGTGATTACTGACCACATCTTGTAGTGGACTGATGTGAGATTCTTCCTCATCCTGATCTTCCAGTAATCATAATCCTCAACTGAAAACTTAGGCAACTTTCGCATATTAGCACTCATGTTGTATGAGTTTTCAAAAACAAGTTTTTCAAAAGAATAGATCTGTTCAAGAGGACTACAGAAAGACTCCCTCAAGTCTTCTGATAATCTAGAGACAGTAGTCCGTTAGAACCACTGCTCTGATACCACTTGTTGGTCCCTGAACGAGTAGTGAATGGGATTAAAGTCTAGAGGGGAGGGGTGAATAGACTTTAAAACTTTTTCAAGAGAGTTGGGAACCTCTTCTGATTGCTATGTCAACTGAACTACAAGTCTGCTGGTCCAGATGACTATAGTGATCTGAATGAAGAGGTTATATGCGGAATTATGGTAGGCCTTGATTCGATTCGTTCTTATAGTTTCTTAAGAAAGTGTTAACTTGTTTTCCTTAATGAAAGTACTCAGCTGATGCTGGTTTGAAAGTTGTGGCCTTGTTTTGAAGAATGTTGAAATCACAGTATGCACTATATAATAGTTAATGAAATGACAGAAATGTAAAGTGCAGTAAGTAAATAACACCAGATTTATAGTGGTTCGGATATACGTTCCTACGTCCACTCTCACGTCCACACGTGATGTTTAATCCCTTTAATTTACCACAAATTACAAGGGTCTTGACCTTTATAGTCCCAAGGTTAGGACTTTGAGATCTGAGTCGTCCTAACAGCTACGGTCTCCACAAGTGATTGTAAGCACTTGCACTTTAAGGGGTTCAAAAACTTTAACCTTTCGGTGAGGGTTTGGGGTTTTTGAAGTGTATCCAACTAATGGTTCAAGCTTATAATTTTCTTAACCAGTATGCCTAAAACAATGAATATACAATATGAACAGGTTTCAGGTTCTTATGGGTTGGATAGAAATCACTTAAGAGCTATAGATATTCTAATGGTTTCTGGCTCTTGGAGAACTCTTAGAACAGTATAGCTATTTGCTTGATTGCTTGCTTAGCTTGTGAATTCTCTCATGTGACTTCCTTGTTTGTGATTTCTCAACCTCTTGTATTTATAATGGTGATTGCTTGCAACTAGCCGTTGGAGTTGACTAGCCGTTGGGGCAATCTTTCCATAATGGCTTGATTCCTTGATTCCAGCCGCTTGATTGCTTCAATCCTGGGATCATGTAAATCTTCTAAATAAGGTAGGTCTTCGTTTGAATTGCAAGATGACTTTGGAATCAGCCGAGTCCTAGAAGAGCACATAGTCTTCTGATCTGCACTACTAGTCTTCTGACTACTCTTCTGGCCTTAGGTCTTCTGATATCAGAAGAGTAACACTCTTCTGATTTGGCAATTCTTTGTGCTGCTTTAGGCCATCTTCAATCTTGGACTCCATCAGATAAGTAGGTATACAAGCACCTTAACTTATCTGGTCTTCAAGGATCTTCTAGTCTTCATGTCTTCTACTCTTCTCATCTTGAGGATAGGCATGTAAGCCCGGACTGTGCTGATCAGCTGATATCAATACAGTTGATCACACAAGACTAGTCTAAGCTGATTCTATACAAGTCAGCTGATCCTATTACATTTATAAACTCTAAGTGTTTTGGCCATCAAAACTATTCTAACATCAAGTGGGGCTTAGGGTGAATTTATATCCCAACAGATTGTGAAACACAATTCTGTTTCTTGTTGTGCCATGATACAAGATTGTTTCCCATGTAGAAACATCCTCCACTCGTACTCTTTCTATCATCTATATCTCCAGCCCAATCAGCATCACTATAGCCAATCAAAATGTTGTTGGTGTCCTTAGTATACCAGATTCCAAGGTCACTTGTTCCTGAAACATACTTGATGATTCTCTTCACAGCATTCAGGTGTGATTCCTTTGGATTTGATTGGTACCTAGCACAAACACACACACTGTACATAATATCTGGTCTACTCGAGGTTAAATACAGTAAACTACCTATCATGGATCTGTAAAGTGTTGGATCAACATCTGTTCCAGCACTGTCTTTGCAAAGTTTCAAAGTAGATCCCATAGGAGTTTTCATTGGTTTTGAATTCTCAAGACCAAATCTTTTAACCAAGTTCTTAGCATACTTACTCTGGGAGAAGAAAATACCATCACTGCACTGTTTGATTTGAAGACCTAGAAAATAGTTCAAGTCTCCAACCATACTCATTTCAAATGTTGCAGTCATTGCCTCAACAAAGTTACTCAACATTTTATCACAAGTAGAACCAAACACAATGTCATCAACATATATTTGTGCAATAAGTAAATCTCCTTCAGTGTGCTTAATGAACAAAGTTCTATCAGCTTCTCCTCTAGTAAATCCATATTCCAAAAGAAAGTCAGTAAGCCTACCATACCATGCTCTAGGAGCTTGTTTAAGACCATACAATGCTTTCTTAAGTTTATATACATGATCAAGATATTGTGGATCTTCAAATCCTATAGGTTGTTCAACATATGCTTCTTCATTCAATATGCCATTTAGAAATGCAGCCTTTACATCCATTTGATGAAGTTTAATATCAATAAAACATGCAATAGCTAGCAACAATCTAATAGATTCTATCCTAGCAACAGGTGCAAAAGTCTCATCAAAATCAACTCCTTCAACTTGGGTGTAACCTTGTGCTACTAACCTAGACTTGTTTCTAACAATATTACCAGATTCATCAGTTTTATTTTTGAATATCCACTTTGTTCCAATGACATTAGTATGACTAGGTCTTGGAACAAGTGTCCATACTTCATTTCTTTCAAACTGACCAAGTTCTTCATGCATAGCATTAATCCAGTTTTCATCAGTTAAGGCTTCTTTAGCACTCTTAGGTTCAATTTCAGATAAATATCATTCAGCATTTACAACATTACACATAGAAGACATGCATATTTTTCTTACAACATCTACCTTATTTGATCTTACTCTTCCTCTTGTTTGCACTCCAACTGTAGCATCACCTATGATCTGGTCAGAAGGATGACTTTTACCTATTCTTGAAGAAGGATTCGTTTTGGGAACGTACTGGTCATTCTGTGAAGTTACAACTGTCTGTTCTGTCGATGTTGACCCAGATGTGTTAACATTTGGTGCAACATTCTCAGACTTCAGTGTATTCTCAGAACTATCAGTAACCTGTGATACATCTTCTTCATCTTTGTCATCTGTAAGACCTTTATCATCATCAAACACAACATTAACAGATTCTTGAACAGTGTTAGTTCTAAGGTTATATACTCTATAAGCTTTACTATTTCTAGAATAGCCTAAAAAGAAACCTTTATCACTTTTAGAATCAAACTTATGAAGTTGATCCCTATCATTCAGAATATAACACATACAACCAAATACATGAAAATATTTCACAATTGGTTTTCTGTTGTTCAAAATCTCATAAGGTGTTTGACTTGTGCCAGAACGAATAAAAACCCTATTAATAACATGACATGCAGTATTCAATGCTTCTCCCCAAAATTTCTTAGCAAGACATTTGGATGTAAGCATGACTCTAGCCATTTCTTGTAAAGTTCTATTCTTTCTTTCAACAATTCCATTTTGTTGTGGAGTTTTAGGAGATGAATATTCTTGCAAGATACCCTTTTTATCACAAAAATCATTAAACATGTTGTTTTCAAATTCCTTACCATGATCAGTTCTAATACGGCCAACTTTCAAGTTAAACACATTTTTGAACCTCTTATAAAGAATTTTAAATGCAGCAAATGCTTCAGATTTGTCTCTCAAAGACTCTACCCAGGTATATCTAGAAAAATCATCTACCACAACTAAGGAATACCTCTTTCCTCCAATGCTTTCAGTTTCCATAGGACCCATAAAGTCCATGTGCAGTAATTCAAAACATCGATGTGTAGTACAATGTGACAGCATTTTGTGCGACATTCTTACCTGCTTACCTTTTTGGCATGGTCCACATACAGTGTTGTTGTGAAGCCTTAGTTTTGGAATTCCTTTTACTGCATCTGCTTTGATTAGTTTATTCATTGCTCTGTAATTTGCATGACCCAATCTTTGATGCCATAAGACATTTTCATCATATTTTGACAAGTTACACATATTTGTTCCAATAAGATAGCAATTATAAGCTGACCTTGTACCAGTCATAACACAAACTTCATCTTTATTAAGAACATAACATGAATCTTTATCAAATTTCACATGCAAATTATCATCACAAAGTTGACTAATGCTAATCAGATTTGCAAGTAAGCCATCAACATGTAAGACATTTTTAAGCTTAGGAAAACCTTTAACATTCAAAGTTCCTTTACCAAGAATCTTTCCTTTAGAACCTCCACCATATGTAACACTACCACTATTCAAGGTCACATAATCAGATAAGAAATCAGTACGACCTGTCATATGTCTAGAACAACCACTATCAAAATACCATGAATCAGGTAGACATGCTTTTAAGGAGGTATGAGCAACATTACAGGTAGTTTTTGGTTTCCATGCAGATCTTATAAACTGTTTACCAGAATGTGACTGTTTATTATGCAGCATTTTCAAAGTTTTCTGTTCTTCAAACAATTTTATGCAGTAAGGACGAATATGACCAACTTTGAAACAGTAATGACAGATATACTTCCTTTTAACCTTGTGAGGATCTGATTGAGCAGATGTTGCATCAGATGTGACAACATTTGCCTTCACAAATTTCACAGGTTTTCTAAATTTATCAGAAATAGAAGCAGTAGTACCATCATAACCTAAACCATGAGTATTAGACTTACCAGTAGCTATAACATTATTTACCTCAGAAGCACTCTTGGAATATTTCTTGAAACATAAGGTGGAATTTATCAATTTCTCCTTTATGTTACAGATTTCCAGATCTCTTTTGGTAAGAATAACTTCTAGCTTGGTGATTGTGTCTTTCAGATCCTCATTCTCTTTATACAGGGAATTAAGAGTGAGTTTCTGATTGTTCCAATCATCTAACAGCTTTTGGTGTTCATTGTCATCAGTCCTTTTTCCTGCATCATCAACTAAACCATTAAAACAGTTTAAATCTGGGTGACTCTGTTCTGATGTTGCTGTAGATGTTGAAGCATCAGGTACAGCATCAGAATCTGTTTCATCCAGATTATCATCTGAGGAATCATTATAATCAATTCTGGTAAAATTAGAATATTCATTCTGATTTAATTCATCAAGATCATCATCATCAGATTCATCACTCAAGGTAGCACTAAAGTTCAGCTTTTGCTTAAGTCTGGTGTTGGCACATTCATTTGCATAATGGCCATAACCAGAACAAGCATTGCATTGAACTGATTTTCGAAATTCAGGATCATACCTTGGTTTACCTTCACTCTTTGATGGTCTTGGTGTGAATTGACCTTTCCTCCTTTCTGGTTGAGGTGTTGATGTATTGATTTGAATCTTAGGCTGAATGTTTCTAGATTTGTTCACAAATTTCTTAAGAAACTTATTAAAGTGCTTAGTGAGCAAGGCAACGTTGTTAGGATTTTTGAGGCATACATCAAGCAATTCTTCATCAGAGTCAACTTCAGTAATGATGGGTTGAGCTTCAGAAGTGTTTGATGTTTCCCCTTTAAAAACCACAACTTTCTTATCAGTATTAGCTTCATCATCTTGATTAGTGTTTATTTCATATGTTCTAAGAATACTCACTAACTCATTTTGACTTAACTTATCTGTATCTTTTGCCTCTTCAATAGCACAGATTTTAGCATCAAATCTTTTAGGAACAGATCTTAATATCTTATGAACTACTCTAACATTAGAAATAGGGTCACCAAGAGAATGTGATTCATTGATAATCTCACTTAACCTTTCATTGTAGGCTGTAATTGTTTCATCTTCCCTCATTCGGAGATTCTCAAATTTTGTCCCCAACATTCGAAGCTTAGTCCTTCGAACACTTTTTGAACCCTCACAATGCTCTTGCAACCTGTCCCATGCATCTTTAGAAGTAGAACAGTTAGATATAATTTTAAACATTGAAACATCAACAGAAGTAAAAATAGCATTTAAAGCTTTAGAATTGTAGCTTGCTGTTGTTATTTCATCAGCCGTCCAGTCAACTTCTCTTTTGAGTTGTATTTCACCATTTGCGTCTGCTGGTCTTTTTGGAGCTTCCAAACCTGTAAGTACAGTCCTCCAAGCACGTTCATCAACTGAGTTGATGTACATACGCATCTTAGGCTTCCAATAAGCGTAATTCGAACCATCTAAAATGGGTGGCCTAAATGCCATGGATATGTGATGTGTTTCCATTGCTAACCTACACTAAAAACACACTTGACCAAAGTGTTGGGATATGAATCCTAGAACAAGTCCTAAATGGTGATAAAAGATGAAGTTTTGATAAGCCAAAAGTAGTTTGAATAAGTTTTCTAAGTGTTGACTAATCTAGTCTAGTTGAGTTGAAGTCATCTTGAACAGATCAGTAGAGTTCACATGAAAAGAAAAGTATTGTTTCTTATTAAAAGATAAGTACGAATTTATAAGTACTTCATATGTGCTATTTGTATTTGTTAGATTGTTATTGAGCTATGAATAATCGTTGTATAGAGCTCATGATGTTTTCATATGTAATAGGTTGATTGATTGTATAGATTATAAGTTGACTAAGCTTGTATTATAAAAGCTTAAAGTAATGTAATAGTCTTGTTAGGATTAGAATAGTCTACTATTGAAGATTGCACAAGAAAACCAGAAGAAGAGTTGAAGTCTACTACTCAAGACAGGTGGACTACAAGACAAGTCAAGTGCATCTACTAGACTACACAAGACAGGTCAACTTGAAGTTAGTTACAAATACGCGTTTTGGAGAAGTATAAAGATAAGAATTGAAGAAGTTAGTTATGGAATAACTAATTCGTAACAAGAAACGCGTGGATGGATAAGAAGTTTTTGAAGTTAGTTTTCAAGAAAAGTTGGTTACAACTACCTAAGTTCTTGATGATTGAAGTCTATAAATACTTCATGATATTGATCATTTGAAGACTACTACAAACACGCATACTAAAGCTACATATTGAAGATTACTCACAGAGATTGTTGAACTTCAGAAAGAAGCCAGAAGACAAGTGAAGAATCAAGAAGGCTACTACTGAAGACAGAGAAGTTTTTAGTTTTATTGTTTTTTGTTTCAAGTTGCTAGTTGCTTGTTAAATAGCTAGTTAGATCATAGATATATCTGGTGGTATATTCTTTGAAGATCTAAGTCTTCTTCTTGGGACTTAAAATCACCGGAATTCACACTTTGTACTCGCTTGGAAGAGTTTAGTGGAAACATCACAACTGGGTTTGTGAGAGTGGATGTAGACAAGTTGTCGAACCACTATAAATTGTTTGTGTTATTTACTGTTTTAGTTGCTTAACTGTTTAATTGTTTACATACTTAACTGAACTAGACCAGTTGAATATAGAACAGAGTTCTCGAATTTAGAAGTTGAGTATAAACTTAAATTGGGCTCATTGTTAATTTCGTATTCCGCATATTGTATTCTGATATTTCGATAGATTTTTTGAAAAGTCTATTCACCCCCTCTAGACATTTTCACTAGCTTACTCGTTATTAACTCAACTTTGGGGACCTACACAAAGATCTAACCTAGTGTCGTCAGGTATCAGCTCTGATACCAACTGAAAGTGTGGTGTGGTATGAAGTGTTTAAGTTTAAGTAGAATAATGTTGTACTAAATGTTGTGACAAATTGTACAACACTGACTCTAACAGAATATCAGAAATTAAGATTGACAGCGGAAGACTTGAAACACTAAAAACAAACGTGACACAATGGAAATAATTTTTCACATAGATTTTATTAATAAAAATCTATGCGAGCCTTACGACGAAATTCAATACTTATCTTCAAGTACAAATGTTGTGTGAAATGTTACAGCATTAACATTCAAAACAGAAACTACAAACGAGGCAGGTGCCTTGTTCTAAAAACGAACTAAGTGTATAAGAGATTACACATTGTCGAAATGCTAGTCTATCTATGATTACACTCTCGATAGATAAGAGAAGCACACAGTCATACGGGTGGTATACGAACGTATGAACTAAAAGGTAAAACTACTGGCCACAATTCCTAACAGGGATAAACGCTCGGTCTAGGAGATTGATCGAATAGAGTACACTGATTTGAGAAGCCTTCCATCGGTATTTATAGTAGTGGGGTGCTGATTCTAGAGGCTTCCACAATGAGATCCTATTTTTTAGGAACTCAGCTTCCATGATCTTTCTAGATCCTTCTTGCACGTTCCAGGTCATTCTAAGATGCTTCCAGCCTCTTCTAGCTCTTCTAGGACGTTCTCCAATATTCTGGAATCTTCCAGGTTCCAGATCCTTGTAGAAGCTTCTAGACTCTGCCAGAAATGTTGTGACATTTAGATCAACATTTAATGTAACATTTCAGAAAGGACTTAGAAAAAATCTCGGAAGGTCAAATTAAGATGTTGTTGATAATGTTAAGGCATTTAAGAATTAACAACATCTACAATAAATTCATACATCAATGAGTATTGCACATCTAATGGAATAGCTCATGAAACCTCAGCAACTAGAACTCCACAACAAAATGGAGTTGCAGAAAGAAGGAATAGAACTTTAAAAGAAGTTGCTAGAACCTTAATTGCTGATTCAAATCTACCTAAGAGGTTTTGGGCTGAAGCTATAAACACTGCATGCCATACTCAAAATAGATGTTTAATCACTAAGGGGCAAGGCAAAACCCCCTATGAACTCTGGAAAGGAAGATTGCCTAAAGTGTCATACTTTCACATTTTTGGTTGTAAGTGTTTTATTCACAATAATGGGAAAGAACAGTTGAAAGCCTTTGATAGCAAAGCTGATGAGGGAGTATTCCTTGGATATTCTCAAATCAGTAGAGCTTTCAGAGTCTACAACAAGAAAACCCTCATTGTGGAGGAAACACCTCATGTTGTGTTTGATGAATCTATTCATGAGTTCAGGAATGAGAACTTGGAATCAGAGGAAATCACACAGAGGACAACCAGACTGAGCCTAAAAGACAAAGACGTTGAATTCATAGAAGTTGTCCAAACCAACCTACCTGAAAACTATACATTGGACAACAATCCTGAAGGCAATCCTTCTGAGGCAAATCCCACTGAAGGATATGGTAAACTGAATGATCCAATCCCAGTTCACATCCAGGTAACAACTACCAATGAAGAAGCAGTTATAGCTGAGGTAGTTAATGGGTCAAATAATCAAGGGGGAACTCAAAATGTTGAAAATGCCAATGTCCCTGACATTGAGGACAACACCCCTGATTATGATCCTGAATTAGATCCTGCATTCAATTACACTGAATTTTATGATCAAAATGACTCAACTTCAGTAGAGGACAACTCTACTGAAGAGATCAGAAAAAGAAGGACTTGGTTGTCTGACCATCCTACTGATCTAATACTTGGTGATCCAAGTATAGGAGTCAAAACAAGGAGATTTCATGGTGAAAGTGCTCTTTTCTGTTGTTTCTTGTCAGAGCAAGAACCAAGTGACATTGAGGAAGCACTTCAAGATGCCAATTGGATCACAGCCATGCAGGAAGAACTGAATCAATTCACCAGAAATGAAGTATGGGAGTTGGTGGATAGACCATCACATCAAGATGTTATTGGAACAAAGTGGGTGTTCAAGAACAAAAAGAATGAAAATGATGTGATTGTTCGAAATAAAGCAAGACTTGTGGAAAAGGGGTATTGCCAACATGAAGGCATTGACTATGATGAGACCTTTGCACCTGTCGCAAGGCTAGAAGCAATAAGGCTCTTTCTAGCCTATGCAGCCCACGAGAGGTTCAAAGTGTACCAAATGGATGTCAAGAGTGCCTTTCTGAAGGGATTCTTGAAAGAAGAAGTCTATGTGGAGCAACCACCTGGTTTTGAGGTTGGAAACCAAGTTTACAGACTGAAGAAGGCTCTATATGGACTCAAGC
Organism: Galeopsis tetrahit; assembly: GCA_963675135.1. NCBI lineage: Eukaryota > Viridiplantae > Streptophyta > Magnoliopsida > Lamiales > Lamiaceae > Galeopsis > Galeopsis tetrahit. The sequence continues at coordinate 13,756,004 of OY776133.1, forward strand.
AAGCCCCCAGGGCTTGGTATGATACACTATCACAGTTTCTCTTGGATCATGGATTCATCAAGGGAACTATGGATAGAACACTCTTCAGAATCACTGAAGGAGAGGACATCTTGCTTGTCCAAATTTATGTGGATGACATAATATTTGGATCCCCCAATGAAAAGCTGTGTGAGAAGTTCTCAAAGCTAATGCAAAGCAAGTTTGAGATGTCCATGATGGGGTTGATGAACTTCTTTTTGGGTCTACAAGTTAAGCAATCAAAAGAAGGGATCTTCATCAACCAAGCTAAGTACACCAGAGAAATGATCAAGAAATTTGGGTGTGCCTCTAGCAAGCCAGTAAGGATCCCAATGAACACAAATTGGAAAATGGATCCAGATGAGAGTGGTATTCCAACCAACTCTACTGAGTATAGAGGAATAATTGGCTCACTCCTCTATCTCACTGCCAGCAGGCCTGACATCACCTTTGCAGTAGGTGTTTGTGCAAGGTTTCAAGCAAATCCTAAGAAAAGCCATCTTGAGGCTGCAAAGAGGATTTTAAGGTATCTCAAAGGCACTGAGAATCTAGGCCTTTGGTACCCTGCTGATGACAATGTTGAGTTAACTGGCTACTCAGATGCTGATTATGGAGGTTGCAGAATTGATAGAAAGTCCACTTCAGGGACTTGTCAATTCTTAGGCAACAAGCTGATATCTTGGTTCTCCAAGAAGCAGAACACAGTGGCTACTTCCACCACTGAAGCTGAGTATGTTGCAGCTGGAAGTTGTTGTGCTCAAATCCTTTGGTTGAGACAACAACTTAGAGACTACAAAGTCAACTCTACTGAAGTGTCAATATTTTGTGATAACAATAGTGCAATTGCAATATCACAAAATCCTGTATTGCACACAAGATGCAAACATGTGGACATCAAGCATCACTTCATTAGAGATCATGTGGAGAAGAAGGATATAAAGTTGGTCAAGATCCACACAGATCATCAAAAATCTGATATTCTAACAAAGCCACTTGTAGAGGCAAGGTTTCTGGAGCTATCAGCAGAGTTGGGATTACTTGATCCAGGGAAGTTGGACAAGTAAAATCCATTAAAGTTAATGGGAGTAAGGAGAACTGGAATGACCTTCAGCAGACTTGGTCAAGTCTACTGAAATTCAGAAGAGATGACCTCAAATATTCAGGACACTTGTCCATTAAATCTCAGGACACTTGTCCACAGCATTTCAGGACACTTGTCCAAGTGGGGTCAGATAAGTTGTCTTGGCTATCAAACTATTTCCTTGGTTTGATAAGCACCTATTTTGGGTAATCATTGTCTACTTTGATATCTGTCCCAATTACAGATATCATCTTTATGGGATTTAATTTGTCCCCCACCCAAAATGTCACTTTCCATGCATTAAATGCCAAGATTTAACTCTTGTTTGCATTACACTTTTCAAGCCATGATCTACCTTGAAAACTTCCCAACCATTAACTAATATTAAATAACTTCCACGTTTTGAATAAAACCAATAACTCTCTGTTGCATTGGTTTTTGACCATTGGATCAAAACTGGCCAACTCCCCTGAAGTTAATCCTGGCCGTCCAAGTGTGTTTTTCCATTTTTTACAACCATTGAAAACACACAAAACTCACCAACTCATTGAAAAACATTCTTTTTAGAATATTCTCAAGCCTTAAGTTTCCCCACAAACTCTTCTTCCCCAAGTATTCGAAACCCTAGCTCTTATCTTCTTCAAACTCTCTCAAAACTCTCTCAAATTCATTTATGTATCCTTCAATGGCTCCTAAAGTTAGACCAGAAGTGATCATTGATTTCTCCAACAAGGCTCTAGACCTTGATTTTGGATACTTGAGCAACAAAAACAGCCATCACTTTGAGCCAATTGTGTCATTTGAGAGTGAAGACCCTGTAATTACACCAACCTTGAGATGGTTGGAGAAGGCAGGTCTTCAGAAGTTCATGGAAAAAAGACCAAGCTCTTGTTTGGACACTTATATGGCAGGGTTCTTTGCCTTTCTCAAGTGGAGAGGGAAGCCAGAAGATGGTGAAGTCTCAACCAGACTCTCTTATGTGGCAGAAGGAGAGGAGGAAGAGAGATTTCATAGAGTGAAATTCTCTTCAGAAGATCTTGAAGGAGCTTTTGGATTGCCTTCTGAGGGAAGGAATCCAAAAATCTATGGTACTGGCCATGAAGATGAAATAGCTCAAGAGTGGCTATTACCCAAAATAGGTGCAACACAAAACAAGAAGACTCTCAAGCCAGAATTTCTCAACCTCTTTGAGGTAGTTGCTAAGAGTCTCTTAAGCAATACTGGAAGCTTGGAGCAGGTTAGCCATCCTAGAATCAGAATCATGGCTGCAGTTATTGATGCCAGTGACAAAGGCATCAAATTTGATTGGAGGACCTTCATCATGTCTGAGATGATGAAGGAAAAGGCCAAGTTCAAAGTGAAAGTCCACAATAAGGTTGTGCTAGAAGGGAAACTCAAGTATTGCACAAGGGCAAGCTTGCTGATTGAGAGATTTTCCCACTATTCTCAAATGCAAACCTTTGCAAAACCCCTCTCTGCTCAAAAGATCATGTTTAGAAAGCTCAGCAAGAAAACTGAGCAAATGAGGATGTTAATGGCCAAACCTGCTGAAGAGAAGGTGGAGGAGAAGCCCAAATTGAAAAAGAGAACTAAGGCCAGAGTGGTGAAGACAAGGAAAGTGTCTCAACTCCCCTCAGAGGAGAATTCAGGAGCTTCAGCAGAGATTGAAGAAGTTGCTGTTGGTCCCTGAGACGAGTGTAAGATCAGCTGACTTGATGTCTGCTGATGGAGTGGAAAATAAACTAACTCTTCAAAGTAACTAGTCCGCTGATTTCACTAGGGGCCTAGGACTAGTTAGTCGACTGATTAATTACTTATCGAAGTTAAGTGCGGAATTGTAGTGTGCCCATAAATATTATACTCGTCTATTTAATAAATACAATGTGTAAAACAGTGTATGCACAAATATGTATGAAAATACTTGAAATGTAAAGTGCAGAAATGTAAATAACACATTAATTTATAGTGGTTCGGATATACGTTCCTACGTCCACTCTCACGTCCTAACGTGATGTTTAATCCCTTTAATTTACCAAAAATTACAAGGGCCTTGACATTTATAGTCCCAAGAGTAGGACTTTGAGATCTGAGCCGTCCTAACAGCTACGGTCTCCACAAGTGATTGTAAGCACTTGCACTTGCACTCCAAAAGTGATTATAGAGCACTTGGACTCTTTACAGTGACGAACACTCAACTTGACTTCTAGGGTTTTATGGTAGAAGGTGGGTTTTGTGTATATGAACTAGGTGAGAATTTCCCTTACAATCTGTTTTAGCCTCATGCTAGGATTGGGAAATTCTCTCTAAGCTATGGATATATATGAGTGGTTAAACTGGCTTAGATGGTATGAGTTCACTCACTGGGGATGAGGTGATGCGTGTTGAATCTTCATGAATGAACTTCTTGAGCTCTTCTTATTTTTGGACTTTAAGCACTTTGCTCGACCTCTGCATCTCACACCTCTTCACTCTTCCAATGATGTATGAGCTCATTTATATAGTGTTGATGTTTGAATGTTACCGTTGGATGATAGCAATTCAAATCTCCACTAATTGAGGAATTGACAATCTCTTGATTTGATATGATTGAATATTACCATTGTCATGTAATTTCAATCATATCTTTGACTTTCCTTTCTTGTGCACATATCTTTTCAATCCTTGATTTCAGCTGTGATTGGTCTTCCTTTAATTGTGTAAGAAGACTTCTACTCTGCTGGTAAGAAGACTTCACTCTGCTGGTAAGAAGACTTCACTCTGCTGGTAAGAAGACTTGTACTCTGCTGTCTTTACATAGCTGCTGTTTCTTCTCAGCTGCTGTCTTTACTCTGCTGTCTTTACTCAACTGTTTTTACTCTTCTTATCCTGTAAGATGAGTTCAACTCATCTTATCAGGAGACTTCTGGTCTTGGTCTTCTCTTCTCTTCTCTTCTTGAGCATTTGACAAGTCTTCTCTTCTAACCAGAGTCCTATCTATTACAAGATGTATAATAAAGTTGTCTATACAATACAACTTATCCTATTACATTTTTGATTTGGTTTATCAAAACTAAACTAAGGATATTCATATCCCAACAATTTCCCCCTTTTTGATATAACCAAATCATCTAACACTAAGTGAAGCAATAAAGAACAGACAGTGCTAGAGTCCATATAATAGTGCAGAAGGGTAAAAACAAAAGGCTTTTGTATGATGACAATGAGAAGTTGTCATCAGATGATATAACTAGATGTTATCTCCAAAAGCTAAAAAGATGAGTTTTATTAATATTGCACTTTACAAGCACGGACTCACCTAATCAGCTATTACAAAGGTCTTCTTGTCTACTCTTCAGCTGATATGTTGCAAATCAGACGACTTCCAATTAAGCTCTTCTTGTCTTCAGGTCTTCTAACAACTTGATCATCTTGATCTCCTCTTCTTGCTCATACGCGTGTAAATCCAGATAGGGCTAGAACTCAGCTGAGCTGATGTTCCCCCTTAGTTGTTGACCTGTTCTTAACACACAATAATCCAAATACATGCAAGTATGATTTTTATGAAAACAGAATGCATGCAAAACAGTTTTTAAAAAACGGATCTATTCAAGTGACCATTGAAAACAGTAAAACGTGTTTTTGATGGCTCAAACGATGGAATTTGGCCAAAAAGCATTACACGTCATTGCAACGCAGTGAGTTCGATTCAAAACATCAATTCCACTTTAAAAAGTGTACTCACACGTTAAATTCTGAAAACAATAGAAAAAGTTCAGATTTTCGAAAATAAAAAATTCAAAGCAATGGTCTTTTGAACACACGGCTCTGATACCACTTTTTTGTCCCTAAGACGAGTGTAAGATCAGCTGACTTGATGTCTGCTGATGGTGTGGAAAATAAACTAACTCTTCAAAGTAACTAGTCCGCTGATTTCACTAGGGGCCTAGGACTAGTTAGTCGACTGATTAATTACTTATCGGAGTTAAGTGCGGAATTGTAGTGTGCCCATAAATATTATACTCGTCTATTTAATAAATACAGTGTGTAAAACAGTTTATGCACAAATATGTATGAAAAGACTTGAAATGTAAAGTGCAGAAATGTAAATAACACATTAATTTATAGTGGTTAGGATATACATTCCTACGTCCACTCTCACGTCCTAACGTGATGTTTAATCCCTTTAATTTACCAAAAATTACAAGGGCCTTGACATTTATAGTCCCAAGAGTAGGACTTTGAGATCTGAGTCGTCCTAACAGTTACGGTCTCCACAAGTGATTGTAAGCACTTGCACTTGCACTCCACAAGTGATTATAGAGCACTTGGACTCTTTACAGTGACGAACACTCAACTTGACTTCTAGGGTTTTATGGTAGAAGGTGGGTTTTGTGTATATGAACTAGGTGAGAATTTCCCTTACAATCTGTTTTAGCCTCATGCTAGGATTGGGAAATTCTCTCTAAGCTATGGATATATATGAGTGGTTAAACTGGCTTAGATGGTATGAGTTCACTCACTGGGGATGAGGTGATGCGTGTTGAATCTTCATGAATGATCTTCTTGAGCTCTTCTTATTTTTGGACTTTAAGCACTTTGCTCGACCTCTGCATCTCACACCTCTTCACTCTTCCAATGACGTATGAGCTCATTTATATATTGTTGATGTTTGAATGTTACCGTTGGATGATAGCAATTCAAATCTCCACTAATTGAGGAATTGACAATCTCTTGATTTGATATGATTGAATATTACCATTGTCATGTAATTTCAATCATATCTTTGACTTTCCTTTCTTGTGCACATATCTTGTCAATCCTTGATTTCAGCTGTGATTGGTCTTCCTTTAATTGTGTAAGAAGACTTCTACTCTGCTGGTAAGAAGACTTCACTCTGCTGGTAAGAAGACTTCACTCTGCTGGGAAGAAGACTTCTACTTTGCTGGTAAGAAGACTTCTACTCTGCTGTCTTTACTCAGCTGTCTTTACACAACTGTTGTTTCTTCTCAGCTGCTGTCTTTACTCTGCTGTCTTTACTCAGCTGTTTTTACTCTTCTTATCCTGTAAGATGAGTTCAACTCATCTTATCAGGAGACTTCTGGTCTTGGTCTTCTCTTCTCTTCTTGAGCATTTTGACAAGTCTTCTCTTCTAACCAGAGTCCTATCTATTACAAGATGTATAATAAAGTTGTCTATACAATACAACTTATCCTATTACATGTTTGATTTGGTTTATCAAAACTAAACTAAGGATATTCATATCCCAACAGTTGCTGAAGAGGGAGTAAGTGTGCCTTCTGATCATTCAGAAGAGTTGAGACAGAAATAAAATGAAACTAGACAAAAGTCTAGAGGTGATAAGAGGATCAGGGAAGTTATCCCTGAAAAGGATGGTGAGGGAAGTGAAAGCAGTAGGGCCAGCAAGATAAGGGCCAAGCCCACTGATAAAGTGTTGGAGCTTCAGGAGGAAAGGTGTTGGGATATGAATCCTAGAACAAGTTCTACATGATGATTAAAAGATGAAGTTTTGATAAGCCAAAAGTAGTCTGAATATTTTCTAAGTATTGACTGATCTAGTCTAGTTGAGTTAAGTCATCTTGAACAAGACCAGTAGAGTTCACATGAAAGATAAGTATTGTTTGATATTAAAAGATAAGTACGTGTTTATAAGTACTTCATATATGTTTATATTATTTGTTAGATTGTTATTGAGCTATGATAAATGGTGTATAGAGCTCATGATTTTGAATGTAATAGATAGATTGATTGTATAGTTTATAAGTTGACTAAGCTTGTATTATAAAAGCTTAATGTAAATGTAATAAGTCTTGTTAGGATTAAGTATAGTCTACTACTAAAGATTGCACTAGAAGATCAGACAAGAAGACTTGGAGTCTACTACTCAAGACAGATGGACTACAAGACAAGACAAGTGCATCTACTAGACTACACAAGACAGGTCAACTTGAAGTTAGTTACAAATACGCGTGTAAAGATAAAGATGAAGAAGTTAGTTATGGAATAACTAATTTGTTGGGATATGAATCCTAGAACAAGTCCTAAATGATGAATAAAAGATGAAGTTTTGATAAGCCAAAAGTAGTATGAATATTTTCTAAGTGTTGACTGATCTAGTCTAGTTGAGTTAAGTCATCTTGTACAAGACCAGTAGAGTTCACATAAGTTCACATGAAAAGATAAGTACAATTTATAAGTACTTCATATGTGTTTACAGTATTTATTTAAGTTTGTTACTGAGCTATTTAAATGTTGTATAGAGCTCATGATGTTTTTATATGTAATATTACGAAAGCTTAAAGTAATGTAATAGTCTTGATAGGTTTAGTATAGTCTACTGATTGAACAAGGAAGACCAGACAAGAAGAGTTGAAGTCTACTACTCAAGACAGGAGGACTACAAGACAAGACAAGTACATACAAGTCTACTCAAGACAAGTCAACGTGAAGATAGTTAGTTAGAAGCGCGTGAAAAGATAAAGATATAGAAGTTAGTTATGGAAATAACTAATTCGTAACAAGAAGCGCGTGGATTGATAAGAAGATCCAGTTAAAGTTAGTTTTCAAGAAGAGTTGGTTACAACTACCTAAGTTCTTGATGATTGAAGTCTATAAATACTTCATGGTGTTTATCATTTGAAGACTACTGTTACTACAACTACGCATACTGATACATATTGAAGATTACTCACAGAGTTCATTGAAGTTCAGAAGAATAGTCAGAAGTGAAGTGAAGAATCAGAAGACTACAACTGAATAAGTTTTTAGTTTTTGTTGTTATTTTTCAAGGTGCTAGATACTTGTAAAATTTCTAGTTAGATCGTAGACATATCTGGAGGTATAGTCTGTTGAAGATCTAAGTCTTCTTCTTGGGACTTAAAAGACAGGAACATACACTTGTACTCGATTGGAAGAGTTTAGTGGAAACATCACAACTGGGTTTGTGAGAGTGGATGTAGACAAGTTGTCGAACCACTATAAATCTTTGTGTGTTGTTTACTTTACTGTTTTAATTGTTTAATTGCTTAATTGTTTACACACATAACTGAACAAGATAAGTTGAGTATAGAACAGAGTTCTCGAATTAAGAAGTTGAGTATAAACTTGAATTGGGCTCATTGTTAATTTCGTATTCCGCATATTGTATTCTGATATTTCGATAGAATTTTGAAAAGTCTATTCACCCCCCTCTAGACATTTTCACTAGCTTACTCGTTATTAACTCAACTTTGGGGACCTACAAGTGGTATCAGAGCAGTAGTTTTCGAACTGCTGTTTCTTGATAACCGACTTAAGACTTAGGGTGAAGTCTTGTTCCTTGATTGTAGTTGCTTACGTGTTCTTGATCAAAAACTCCTGTTATATCTGTTTCGTGCTCCCTATTCTTGACTTATCTGTTTTTCTTGATCATAACTCCACTTAGCACTTATTTCTTGAAATCATGTCTCTTGAGATCAGCGCTAACAAGTTACCCAAGTTCCAAGTTCAGGACTATGACTACTGGAAGCTGCGAATGGAAGCCATTTTCAGTTCCACACACGACCTAATGATCTCTGTTATCACAGAAGGACCTATTGTTACTATGGTTCCTAATACTGCTGTTCTTGACCCAAGCAAACCAATTGGTACTCTCGTCAAGAAACCCAGGTCAGATCTAACCTCAGAAGAAATGCGTCAAAATAATTTGGATAGTTTGGCAAAGAATTACATTTTACACACCCTTCCTAACGAGTATCTAGGAAAAGTGTTAAAATGTAAGACTGCCAAAGAGATGTGGGACAGACTAGCTATCCTTTGTGAAGGGACCTCCCTAATCAAAGAGAGCAAACTCTCCACAGCTGTCCAAAGATTTGAATCATTTCAGATGAAAGCTGGCGAAACTATCGACCAGCTGGATACTCGTTTTACTAAGATCATGAATGATTTGGAAGTACTTGGTAAATCTTATACTGCTCGTGAGATCAATCTTAGGATTTTGAAGAGTCTTGATAGTCGTTGGAAAATGGTAAAGATGCTTGTTAAGTACACTCAAGATATTGATACGTGGACTGCTGAAACCATGTTTCAAACTCTTAAAGCCCATGAGTTTGATTTAGACGAAGATGAACCACTAGCCGGTAGTGATAGAGAACATGCGGTATCTAAGAACGTTGCCTTTAAGTCTAGCTCTTCTAAGTCTTCTAAGGTAGACAGGTCCAAGTCTAGAACTAAGTCTGCCTCTGTGAAAGATGAGTTAGATACTGATCTTAGTCTGAAGGATCAGATGAGTCTCATGGTTAGAAAGTTTGATAGGCTCAATAAACGCTTCGGAAGATACAAGAAGTTCTATAGGGATCATAGAGCACCTACGTCTAAGAACTCGTCTGAGACCAGACGAGACCGAAACTCTTCTGAAAGGAGAGACGAAGTCTCGAAAGGTAATAGACGAGATAGAGAGTCTGACGATAGGAAGATCCAGCGTTCCGATAGACGTGATAAGCGTAGGGACAAGTCTCCTATTAAAAAGGCTACTAATGATCTCTTGTGCTATAATTGTGAAAAGCCAGGTCATTACATATATGAATGTCCAGACCTGAGCACTGATGATCGTGAAGAACGCAAGGCACGAAGAGAAAGAAGATATAATCGTGGCAAGAAGGCAATGATGGCCAATGATGACTCTGATTCTGAGTCAGACGAGTTGCCATCGTCCTTATCTAGTCACTCATCTGATCAAGATCACGACGAAGCATTCATAGTAGATGATGGCCTATGCTGCATGGCTAAAATCGACCAAAAGGTATCATCTGCTACATCTTTTCAATCTTGTGATGATTCAGAAACTAATGAAAGTGACACTGCTAGTAGTGAAGTAGGAAGTAGTCTTCAGCACTCGACTAGTGCAGTCGAAGACGACCTTCTACTTGCTAACCAAGCATTCATTGAAGTCAGTGATGAAAACATTGCATTAAAACAAGAAATTATTGATCTTATGGAAGCTCAGTCAAAAGTAGATCCTAATATAACAGTCCTAAATAAACGCTTGACTGAAGAGTTGAGTAAACTCAAAGAAAAGTGTGCGTTGACAGACAGGTTATATCAAGACCTACTTAAGATACATGCAACTGAGAGAAATGAATTCAATGTTTTAAAGAACAAGTGCAACAGACTTGAAGAACGTAATAAGTTCTTAGAGACCGAGGTAGTTACACTTGATCTCAAACTTACTGACCTGGTTAATTCTTCAAAGATTAACCTTGAACTGTCAGATAGGTATAGAGATCCAGGTGACAAGACTGGTATAGGTGCTGAGTCATCTAGCTCGTCTACTCGAGTCATTAAGAACCCTACTACTATTAAAGCAAGACTTTTGCCAAATGATAAAGGAAAAGGACCAATGTTATACGATATTGGAACTCCTTCTAATGGTACTGTACCTAAACAAGCTCGAGTTAACATTCCGATTACCAAGGGAGGTAAAAAGAATGGTAACAGCAAGCCTGTTCCATCTAGAACTAATCTTCAAAGGACCACTAATCGTGGACGACCCAACCAGGTCAGATACGAGGACTGGTATCCTGAGGAGACGAGTACTAGACAGGTACAGACTAGACGACAAGAGTCTAGACCTCCATTTATAAGGCAGTCTCAACTCTACTCGTCTAGACCTAGACAGGTAGCTCCAAAATATCGTACACAAGCTGTCCTATATCCTCCACCTCTATCATACGATATTTTAAGTGAGGAAAGACCCAAACGCGTCTATAAACCGTATGGACCTAATGCTTTCAAACCCTACTCTAACTATCATAGACAAGTGCCTGCTCAAGTAGAGATTAAGTCGAAAGGCTATCTCCAAAGAGTAGACCCGAACTCGACTGATAGGCCAGAGAAGGACAACAAGGTCTTATTTTGCAACAAATATGGGCGAAAGCTTAAAAGATCGAACTTGTTCAAGACTCCAATGTATATCTGGATTCCTCTGAACATGACTAACCCCCAAGGACCCCAATAAACAAATGGGTACCTAAGTTATTGAATATCATCTATTGCAGGGTCGACTTGACTTGTATAAGAAGGGTGGCTCAGTAGGAGAAACCTGGTACATAGACAGTGGTTGTTCGCACCACATGACTGGTACCAAAGCTCTCTTGTCTAGCTACCATGAGCAAGAAGGACCAAAAGTAATATTTGGTGATAGCTCCACTGCTGTCACTAAATGATTTGGTTACATCCGGAATGGAGACGTCGAAATTCAAGATGTTTCATATGTTGAAGGTTTGAAATATAATCTACTCTCTGTTTCACAATTTTGTGATCGTGGTTACAAAGTGCAGTTCAAAAGCCGCAAATGTGAAGTCATCGACAAAAGGACACACACAGTTCTACTAGTCGCCGTAAGACAAGGTAGTGTGTACATAGTGAACTGGAACAGTTGTCCGAGGGACACCTGCCTACTTACTAAGAATCCTAAAGAACTTGGCTGGCTCTGGCATAGACGCCTCTGTCATCTAAACTTTAAGGTTCTTAATAAGATAGCCAGAGATTACCTTGTAGAAGGTATTCCCAATGAAGTTTACTACAAGTCACATGTATGCACGGCTTGTCAACAGGGTAAACAGGTTAAAGGTTCATTTAAGTCAATTCCTACTCTCTCAACTAGTAGAGTTCTAGAACTCCTACATATGGATCTTCATGGACCAATAACTCCTCCAACCTTGAACGGTAGAAGGTACACACTTGTTGTTGTAGACGACTATTCTAAGTTCACTTGGGTAGTCTTTCTACACAAGAAGAGTGATACACAAACACTCTGCCTGAACTGTTGAAGAAGTTACAAGTTGAGAAGAACCAGTCTATTGTCAAAATTCGAAGTGACAAGGGAACTGAGTTCATTAATTGCTATATCAAAGAATTTTGTACTAAACGTGGTATCCAGCACCTTACTAGTGCAGCTAGGACACCACAACAGAACGGTGTAGCAGAAAGAAGGAATCGAACTCTCAAAGAAGCCTGTAGAACCATGATAGCTGAGTTCAACACACCTCAAAAGTTTTGGGCTGAAGCTATCAACACTGCATGCCATTCACAGAATAGAAGCGCGATCAACAAAGCTCTAGGCAAGACACCTTATGAGGTTTGGAAAGGTAGAAAACCAAGAGTTTCATATTTCCATATATTTGGCTGTAAGTGTTTCATTCACAACAATGGAAAGAGCAAGTTGAATGCTTTCGATGCTAAAGCAGACGAGGGGATATTCTTAGGATACTCCTCGACTAGCAAAGCATTTAGAGTATTCAACTACTCAACTCTTTGTGTGGAAGAAACACCACATGTGGTTTTCGATGAATCTCGACAGGACTCGTCTGCCAACAAGATCAGTGAGAAAGCAACTGATCTATCGATCGAAACTGACAAAGATTCAGAGATATATGAATCTGTTCAAGCCTACAACCCATTCCTAAAAGCTCTCGACTCTGATGACAAGGAGAAGGTAAGTGCTCAAGGTAAGTCTTCTAGACCAGTTGACATGCCTGCCCTAGTTGACTCGTCCACTCCTATTAAGATTGATGATACAAATAATGTTGACATGCATGATGCTGTACATGATCTAGATAATGATAGTATTCCTGTTAAGAATAGAAAAACATGGAAATCTGCGCATGATACTGAAAATATAATTGGTGACTCTACTATTGGTGTGAAGACTAGACGACAACTCTTTGAGTCGCAAGAACAGTCGACTCCAACTATGTTTTGCTGGTGTTGTTTCCTCTCTGCTATTGAGCCTACCACTGTTAAAGAGGCATTGGCTGATAGTAATTGGATCATTGCCATGCAAGACGAGTTGAATCAATTTGTTCGAAACGACGTCTGGGAACTTGTTGATAGGCCGGAACATCATAATGTAGTTGGCACTAGATGGATTTTTAAAAATAAGAAAGATGAGAATGATTTAGTCGTTAGAAATAAGGCTAGGCTAGTCGCCCAAGGCTACTCACAAGCTGAAGGCATAGACTATGATGAAACATATGCTCCTGTTGCTAGACTAGAAGCCATTCGATTGTTTCTTGCGTATGCTGCTCACATGAAGTTTACTGTATATCAAATGGATGTTAAAAGTGCATTTTTTAACGGTATTCTTGCGGAAGAAGTGTATGTTGAACAACCTCCAGGTTTCGAAGTCAAAGGCAACCAGGTGTACAGATTAAAGAAGGCCTTATATGGACTAAAGCAAGCTCCAAGAGCATGGTATGACACTCTGTCTCTCTTTCTATTAGAAAATGGTTTTACTAAGGGCAAGGTCGATCGAACCTTGTTCAGAAGACAAGAAGGGAAGGGCATCTTACTCGTCCAAATTTACGTAGATGACATCATTTTTGGGTCACCTAATAAAAAGCTGAGTGAAAGTTTTTCTACACTCATGCAAAGTAAGTTTGAAATGTCAATGATGGGTGAGATGAACTACTTTCTTGGACTTCAAGTAAAACAAACTCCAGAAGGTATTTTCATAAATCAGGCGAAGTACACAAGAAACCTTCTAGACAAGTACGGGATCAAAACTTGTAAGTCTACTGGCGTACCAATGCAATCAACTTACAGAATGGATCCAGATGAGAACGGTAAAGGTGCTGACCAATCTTATTACCGTGGCTTAATTGGTTCCTTACTTTATCTAACTGCTAGTAGACCAGACATAGCATTCTCTGTTGGTGTTTGTGCTCGATTCCAAGCCAATCCAAAAGAAAGTCACATGGAAACCACCAAAAGGATTCTGAAATATTTGAAGGGGACCATTAATCGAGGCATTTGGTATCCTTCAAATGATGATCTATCCTTAAGTGGGTATTCAGACTCAGACTTTGGAGGCTGTAGAATAGATAGGAAATCTACTTCTGGTTCTTGTCAATTTCTAGGCACAAAACTCATATCTTGGTTTTCTAAAAAGCAGACTAGTGTTGCTACCTCTACTACCGAAGCCGAGTACATGGCTGCTGGTAGCTGCTGTAGTCAACTACTCTGGCTCATACAACAGTTACGTGATTACAATATACATGAATCAAATGTTCCTATTTTCTGTGATAGTAATAGTGCAATTGCCATTACACAAAATCCTGTTTTACACACACGATGTAAGCATGTTGATGTGAAGCATCATTTCATACGTGATCATGTAGAAAAGAAGGATATTCGCATGGAAAAGATTCATACTGATTTTCAAAGAGCTGACATTTTTACAAAACCATTAGCTGAGGCACGATTTCGTGAGTTATGCATTAGTCTAGGACTAATTGATTTAGATCCTACTTGCCTATAACTATGTACTAACAAGACAGGTACATCAATAAGAGGAGACAAGATCACTAGACCAGAGCACTCGACTACTCATCCAACAGACAGGTATACAAGGCTAGACTAGATGACCAAAACAACCCGATGAGGAAGCTGGTAAAGCTGAGGGTAATACTAAGGGAATAAACAATTAAGGGGGAATCTTTGATTTCCTAAATATCCTTATGTTGACTCTTATGTGTGTTAAAAGGTCATCTTGTTCGAAACCTTGATCATTGCTCTCGATTGATATTCATCTTATTTATGTTACTTTACCTGTACCTACGATTACACATTGCAAATGATAAGATAGGTACATGAAGATGTTCGACGTTCAGAATAGACAAGCACAGGCGAAGGGGGAACTCGTCTTGTGTGCTTAAGCCAACTCGTCTTGTGAAGCTTAAGTCTACTCGTCTGTTCTGGATGGACTCGAACAGACAAGCTAAGTGTTTCTCTTGATTGAAATATGTTAAGTGTTCATTCAAATTAAATTAAGGGCATTATTGTAATTAGAAATTGCTAGAATTTGAAAACCCTAGAATTGGATTTATACACTCCATTTTAATGAGGTATATACACCCAGTTCTTACTCTACTACACTAGGTCAGATGTGTACACTCCCTGTCCTAACTAAGAAGAGCCGGATTTCAAAACTTACAATATCAAATCACATAATATTCTCGATTCCGTAACCGAATTTCAAGGGTCTCGACCGTTAAATTAAACAAAACAATCTTTGCCGTTGGATCACTTTTCAGTTCTACCAAAACTCACCCTTCCCACAACTCGACTTACGTTTTCATAACTCTCCTACTCTAGCTCTCGAGTTTCTTGCAAATCAAACCTACCTAGTTCTTACTTTACTCTCTAAAAGATGTCGATTGTTTCTCTTTTCGATGTCAGAACTAACATGCAAGCGAGGTTCAATCTTGGAAAGTATATTTCGGAGAACAAGGTGCATGTGGAACCCTCGATGTTCTTCAAAGGGCTTCACACTGCTGGAAACCAAGAGATCCTTGATAAGTGCTCACATTGTGGATTGAAGCCTTATCTGGAAGCATTTCCTCAAGTCGTCTTAGAGGAAGAGGTGTTGTTGTTCTATGCCAACGCCACAAGACGAGGAGATGAAATTGAATCTTTCATAGGAACGAGCCGAGTTGAACTCACTCGTGAGGTGCTTTTCAGGCATTTAAGGCTACCCATCGGAACGATTGATGTGGAGAACTATGCCACTGGACAAGAGATGAGGTATTTGAGCATCTTTTGTGGAAGGAAGTTGAAGCTCAAATCGGACGGCAAGGCCCCTGCTGTTAAGAAGGCCGAATTGTTGGAGAAGTATCGCACTCTACTGGACATAGCAAGTAAGATGCTTCTATGTGCCACTGGTTCATTTGATGCAGTCACCCAAGCCAAGACAAGGGTGATGGCGGCAATCTACGACGGAATTACTGAAGGCAATTGGTTCAAGCTGATTGCGGATCGGATGATGTATTTCGAGAAGAGTGTTCGAGTGGATACCGATTCATGCAATTGGGTGGTGTCTCACACGGTTGGGTACGGCAACAAGTTGAGTATCCTACTCCCCTTGTTGTTACCCAACAAGTCGGACTGGAGCAAAGGAAAGCCCTTCCATCCTCTCAAATTCTACTTAAAGTCGGAAGCCCAGAGGAAGCAGGCTGCTGCAAGGCCAGCTGCCCCAAGACGAGTTCAGATAGACGACTCAGACGTCTTACCCTATGGCAACTCATCTAGTTCCTCAGAAGATGAGTCCGATGATGAAGAAGCGGAGGCCACTGCGAAAGCTGAGTCGAGTGGTGATGATTCTGAAGAGACCCAATCAGAGGAGGAGACTGATCTAGTGAAGAAGCCTAGTGCTCAAGTTCCTGAGATGTATACTCTTGTGAGAGTTGGAACTCCACCTCCACCAGAAGAGACGAGTCACCAGGTTGGTACCTCTTCACAAACTTTGTCAATTCCTTCTCTCTCTCTCTCTCTCTCTCTACTGTTCGAACCAAGGCTAGATCACATCGATCTAGGCCTCGTCCTTTACCCTCAACCTCACATGTACTGGCGGCATTACCGCTTAGAGCCAGTCATCCCCAAATCACTCCCAAACAAGATACAACTGATACCCCGACAGTTGTCATACCTGACCTAGCCACATCAAAGCCCATAGAGACCACTGCCTTTACTCCCTCTCCCTCACCAGAATATGGTGAACCCTCCAACCCATCTACTTCAGACAAGACGCCAGTTGCCACTGCAACAGCTGAGTTAGAGACCCCATCTACTCAGGACCCGTCTGTTGTTAGATTTGAATCCCTGGTATATTATCCGATGTGTCTGCGAGAGAAGAGGGTTCGTGCTCGAGTTTCAAGAAATCTGAAGAAGCAGCTCTCGACTCTTGACATCGACACAGCTTCTGAACAGTTTGAGAAGCTAGTCAGGGTTTGCACGTGGTTCGCTTTGAAGAAGTCTTCTACGGATGATCTTTTTGAAGTCATTCAAGGCAAGGGCGGAATCTCCAACTTTATGGATTGGGAGATGGAACAGAAAGAAAATAGTGGAGTTAAGGATCACTCCGAGCTATTCCCTCGCAAAGCCTTGGTTGATTTAGTCAAAAAGCTGCTGAATATTCCGGATGGTGTCATTGAGGATGTGTTCGCATTCGACGTCGGAACCCAGACTGATCTGGTGGAAGACGAGATCAAGCCGGAAGTAGCTGAGATGGCAGTTCAGACTTCAGAACAATTGGAAGAAATTGTTGAAAGTGATGAAGATGAAGTCGACTCACTCATGCTTGGTAAAGAAGATGATGAGTTCTTGGATGCTGAGATGTTTGATGAGGATGAAATCAAAGCCATTGATGATGAAGTTGTTGGAACTCCCATTTCTACTCAAGTTGTTCCAGAAAGATTTTTGGATGAATTAAAGACGGATCTAAGAAGTGTTGTTCATACTGCCATAGACGAGTTCTTAAACTTGAAGATGAAGGATGTGCTAGTTGAACAGAATCAGTCACTTGTTGACAACTCCAGAGACTTAATTGTTGGTGAAGTCAATAAGATGGACTCAACTTTCCGAGAAGAGATGTTTGCTCAATTTGAAGACTTTCTGAAGAAACAAGTTGATTTTTCAGAAAAGAGGTCAATCTCGTTTGCTCGATCACTAGCTGAAGAGTCAAGCAAAATGGAGAGACTCTACAGAGTTAAAGTTGCTATTGCTGATGAACAGAGACGGGAAGCACAAGATCAATTGGTGCGTTCTCGGGATGTTCTAAATGAGTTAACTGCACAGAATACTCTTCTTCGTCAGACGGCTACTCATTTGAAAGATGAACTGGTTTTATGTACAAGGAAGTTGGAACTGGTTACTGATAGATTAGACAAGATGAGTCATGAGAAAACGCATCAGAAACACATTGAGTCAGCTGCTGAAGCCATGAAGGAAGCTATGAAAGAAGAGATGACTCGCTTTACTTCTCTTTTCACTCTTAAGGCAAGTGATGAAGCCAAAAAGGGGGAAGAGACAAGTAGAGTTGAGGATGAAGTCGTGAAATCTGCTAGTGCTGAACCTGAGATGAAAGCTGCTGCTACTGCGATTGAAGAACTAAGAAGGCCTAAGAGAGGCAGATTAGTGAAGAAGGCAGATCTAGAGCATGCTAAAACAGAAAAGCAGAAGAGATTAGAGAAAGGCAAAGCTGTTGCGTCTCCTGAAGCAGAGATTCAGACCAGACGAGTTAAGAGAAAGCTGAATATTGAAGAGCCTACTGCTACTGCAACAGTTGATAAGAAACAAAGAATTGTTGATGATGAGATTCATTATGCAAGCAAAAAGAAGATTACTAAGCATATTGAAAGGCTGCAGAAGTTGAAAGCTGATGAAGACAAGATGGAAGACAAGTTCATTGATCACTTCATAGATAATGAGCATAGAGCTGAATGGATTGAAGTGAAGAGTCAATGGGAACTTGATCATTGGATAATTAGGAAGTATGGTGATGTTGAAAGTCAAGATGAACTGTATTCTTTATTTGACAGGTTCATGGAAGGACAACACAGGAAGTTGTGGCATCTAATCTTGAGGATTTCTGTTGGTGCTAACTTCAACATTCTTGTTCCTGAATTTCCTGAATGGAAATGTCCCATGACAAGTTCAGGTAAAAGAGTTGACATCAATAGAATCAAGAAATTTGAAGAACAACTTCTCGAGAAAGAGAAGATTGAAGATGAAGACCATATCTGTCTAATTCACAAGAGACTCCTTGATGCATTTTGCGTTCCAAATCCAGAAGGAGGTACTCTTTCAGATTAGTTTTGTTTGTTGAAGTTTAGTTTTTTTGTGCTCTGATACTTAGGTGTTTTTTTGTTATTCAAAGTATGTGTAATCTACTGATCTATTTTGAATGAATGAAAGATAAGTACTATTTGATGTTAAAAGACAAGGTAACTACTTAACTAGTCTACTTATGAGAAAAGATTCAAGTAGTTTTGGCTTCATCAAAAAGGGGGAAATTGTTGGGATATGAATCCTAGAACAAGTCCTAAATGATGAATAAAAGATGAAGTTTTGATAAGCCAAAAGTAGTATGAATATTTTCTAAGTGTTGACTGATCTAGTCTAGTTGAGTTAAGTCATCTTGTACAAGACCAGTAGAGTTCACATAAGTTCACATGAAAAGATAAGTACAGTTTATAAGTACTTCATATGTGTTTACAGTATTTGTTTAAGTTTGTTACTGAGCTATTTAAATGTTGTATAGAGCTCATGATGTTTTTATATGTAATAGATTAGTTTTATTGTATAGTTTATAAGTTGACTAAGCTTGTATTATGAAAGCTTAAAGTAATGTAATAGTCTTGATAGGTTTAGTATAGTCTACTGATTGAACAAGGAAGACCAGACAAGAAGAGTTGAAGTCTACTACTCAAGACAGGAGGACTACAAGACAAGACAAGTACATACAAGTCTACTCAAGACAAGTCAACGTGAAGATAGTTAGTTAGAAGCGCGTGAAAAGATAAAGATATAGAAGTTAGTTATGGAAATAACTAATTCGTAACAAGAAGCGCGTGGATTGATAAGAAGATTCAGTTAAAGTTAGTTTTCAAGAAGAGTTGGTTACAACTACCTAAGTTCTTGATGATTGAAGTCTATAAATACTTCATGGTGTTTATCATTTGAAGACTACTGTTACTACAACTACGCATACTGATACATACTGAAGATTACTCACATAGTTCATTGAAGTTCAGAAGAATAGTCAGAAGTGAAGTGAAGAATCAGAAGACTACAACTGAATAAGTTTTTAGTTTTTGTTGTTATTTTTCAAGGTGCTAGATACTTGTAAAATTTCTAGTTAGATCGTAGACATATCTGGAGGTATAGTCTGTTGAAGATCTAAGTCTTCTTCTTGGGACTTAAAAGACAGGAACATACACTTGTACTCG
This sequence comes from Galeopsis tetrahit, assembly GCA_963675135.1. Classification (NCBI taxonomy): domain Eukaryota; kingdom Viridiplantae; phylum Streptophyta; class Magnoliopsida; order Lamiales; family Lamiaceae; genus Galeopsis; species Galeopsis tetrahit. The sequence goes on from OY776133.1 coordinate 13,775,864, forward strand.
ATTGGAAGAGTTTAGTGGAAACATCACAACTGGGTTTGTGAGAGTGGATGTAGACAAGTTGTCGAACCACTATAAATCTTTGTGTGTTGTTTACTTTACTGTTTTAATTGTTTAATTGCTTAATTGTTTACACACATAACTGAACAAGACAAGTTGAGTATAGAACAGAGTTCTCGAATTAAGAAGTTGAGTATAAACTTGAATTGGGCTCATTGTTAATTTCGTATTCCGCATATTGTATTCTGATATTTCGATAGAATTTTGAAAAGTCTATTCACCCCCCTCTAGACATTTTCACTAGCTTACTCGTTATTAACTCAACTTTGGGGACCTACATAATTCGTAACAAGAAACGCGTGGATGGATAAGAAGATTCAGTTAAAGTTAGTTTTCAAGAAAAATTGGTTACAACTACCTAAGTTCTTGAAGATTGAAGTCTATAAATACTTCATGATGTTGATCAATTGAAGACTACTGATACACTGATGTTCATACTCAAGTAAAGCCTTATCGAAGCATTCAAAGAGTGAATTACTCTCAGAGTTCATTGAAGTTCAGAAAGAAGCCAGAAGACAAGTGAAGAATCAAGAAGGCTACTACTGAAGAACAGAGAAGTTTTAGTTTTTGTTTGTTGTTTTTATCAAGTTGCTAGATACTTGTTAAACTTCTAGTTAGATCATAGATATATCTGGTGGTATAGTCTTTGAAGATCTAAGTCTTCTTCTTGGGACTTAAAATCACAGGAATTCACACTTTGTACTCGATTGGTAGAGTTTAGTGGAAACATCACAACTGGGTTTGTGAGAGTGGATGTAGACAAGTTGTCGAACCACTATAAATCGTTGTGTGTTGTTTACTTTACAGTTTGGTTTATTGTTTTAATTGCTTAATTGTTTTAACTGCTAAACTGAACTAGACAAGTTGAATATAGAACACAGTTCTCGAATTTTGAAGTTGAGTATAAACTTGTATTAGGCTCATTGTTAATTTCGTATTCCGCATATTGTATTCTGATATTTCGATAGATTTTTGAAAAGTCTATTCACCCCCCCCCCTATAGACATTTTCACTAGCTTACTCGTTATTAACTCAACTTTGGGGACCTACAAAAGGTCTCTCCAACTTGCTCTAAGAGAGAGTAGAGCTGAAAGCAGGACCAAATCCAAGTCAAGGACCAACTCATCTGGTTCTGGAACTCTAGAATCCAAGGTCCCTGAAGGTCAACCAATAGAGGCCAACATCCCTGAAAGACAGAACCCTGAGCCCAACTCCCCTGAAACCCATATAACCCCAACCAACCAACCAATCACCCCCATCAATCTTACAAAGAGATACTCTCCTGAAGGGAGTGTGCAAAGAAGTGGGATAGATGTGCTAGCAGCTATAGCAGTGGATGAGACAAGATTGCAATCTCCCCTTGACTCATCTATGCTCAATTATTCAAAGCTTTTAGAAGCTGCACTCTATGAGCCAACCCCCCTGAGTAAAGCCCCTTCAGATCCATTGCTCTCAAAAGCAACTGAAGCACCTTCAATTGCACCCAACCCTTCTGAAGCCAACATCCCTGAACTTAACCTTCCTGAAGCCACTTTTGGAGAACCCAGAGCCAACTCCCCTATAACCCAAAGTCCCCATTCTAGTGGAGATGAGGAGGAGTATACTTTTGAAAGTATGCTCAGAGGAGGAGCCAAGGCTACTGTGGACAGTTTGTATCCACAACTTGCTGGATTTCCAAGAATCCAGAAGATGTTCTATGATTTGAGGATGCTTGTGGATGTCAAAGACAAGACTATTATGGAAATTTCACAAGTCATCCAAGATAAGGGTGCAAACTGGTGGCAAGTGGAGGAGAGCAGATTGATACACTTTGCTGGTGTGATGAAAACAAGATTCCTCATTGATGAGGAAGTGTTTGCAAAGTTGGTAGCTGATAAGATCATTGAGGAGAAGGAAAGAAAAGCTAAGGGCATCAAACACCCTGATAGTAGCTCCAATGATGATGATTTCCCTGATGATCCCTCAAACCATTCAAATCCCAACCCTCCTGAAACCCCTCAAGCCAACCTCCCTGATCTTTCTCAACCTAAGCCTTCTGTTTCAAGCAGACTTTCAAACCCTCCCAAAACCTATCATAGGAAAGGCTCTGTGTCATCAGAGGTGTTGGCCAAGGGTGGTAACACAACCAAAGAGACATCTGCCAATGAAGGTTCTTCTGAACCCAAGGCACAGCCTAAAGATGTTGAGGTTCCTATCATAGAGGCTGGTTTGATTAAGGCATATTCAGTGTCAGGAGAGTTGGACACTGATCAGCCCTTAATCATTCAGGATGACTCAGTGGCTGTTGATATAAGCACTGTGATCTCCCCACAACTGCCATCTTTGAACCTTGTTGAAGGTGGAGATGCTGCAGGTCTAGGTGATGGAGTTGAAAAGGAAAATCTAGTGGAAAAACCAGAGGGAGTAGTAGATGAGAGAGATGTGGTGATCACTAGGATAGTGAGTGTACCACCAAATGAAGGTGATATAAGTGAGGAAGGACAGGCTATTCTTGAAGTCAAATCTGAACTTCAAGAATCCCTTGATGAGAGGAGGCCTGATTCCTTGTGTGAGGACATCATTACTGAAGGGAGAAAAGAATTAGTTGAAAATGAGAAGAAGACTGCTGATGTATCAGAGTCTTATGAAAAAGAATTTGAGGGATAAGTGTGTTTTTACTAACTCTTTTGATTTGTCTGATATTGCAGGAATAAGTTTTGAACAAATCTTTGCAGATGACATCCTGACAGATGCTCCCATCCAAGTTGACAGTGGGTCAGCACAAGCTTTGCTTGGGATGCAATCAGAGAAGTTGGACTCCTTGGCTCACCAAGTTCAAACAGATCATGCAGAAACTTCTGGAGCATTAGATGAGCATGGAAGAACTCTGGCATCTGTAGAAATGAGATTAACTGGCTCTGAAGATGTGGTTCTACCCACATTAGAAGCAAGGATAGAAGGAGTGGAATCTGGTTTGCAAACCATTTCCACTGAAGTTCACAAAGCCAAAGTCAGTATGGAGAAAATCTCAAAGGAGGTCAAGAAGGATCGGAAAATGCTAAGAGACAATCACAATGCAAATGTTCAAGCCATCAGATTGACCATCAAGCAAGCTCTTGGCAAGAAGACAGCTCTGCAGAGGAAAAGAGCTGAAGAGCAAAGACTAGCTATGGTGAAAGCAGCCTCAGAAAAGTTTTCCCAAGAAGTGTTGGCCAACATTGCTGAAGGTGCAGTGGCCAACCTCACTGAGCTCCTTAAAGACCAATTGGATGCATCTCTGAAAGCAACCATGGAGGAGGTTGTCCAACAAAAGATGAAGCATGTTCTAGCTTTTCTTAGCTTGAGCAGTGACAGAATGCAGAACATACATGATGAAAATGTATACTTGTTGGAGGAGATGAAGTCTCTGACCCAAGCCCAGTCCTTATTGGCATCAACTATGAGTGAACTGAAACCTGAATGTTTTGATGCTGCCAAAAAGGGGGAAAGGGAAAGAGCAAGGGCAAAAGGTGCCTTAGTGATTGGAAGCCCAGTCAAGGGTAAGGACAAAGTTCCTGAGGGAAAAGGAAAGGAACCAGCAGTGCTGAACTTAGAAGAATTGGATGAAGAAGAGCAGTTAGCACTTGCTTTGAAAAACTCAATGGTCTCAGCTCAAGAGGAAAGAGTGAGGTTACAGCAAAGACCAGGAGGAGAGGTGTCTGGTTTGGACAAGAATGCTGAAGGAGTCCAAACTAGAGGAAAAATCAAGAAGGCCAAAGGAAAGAAAAGAACAACTGAGACATTTACTGACTTTCCTAACAGCCTTGATTTGCCTCCTGAATTCAGAATTGATGATGATGAACCTATCTCCAAGAAGACCAAAGTTGCTGAAAAAGACAAGAATGCTGAAATGTCCAAGATTGCTGAAAAGGACAAGTCTTCTGAGAAGGAAAAGTCTACTGAGACTAAGTCCACTGAAGGAGCTAAAGCTTCTGAAAATGTAGAGGAGTTGTATGAAGAAGGCTTTGGACCTGGACCTAAGAAAAAGAAAGTGGTGGTGCTAAATGATCCATCAAAGCTGTTTCATGAAGGGTATGGCAAAGACCCTGAGACACAACAGAAGTTGGCCATGATGAGGGCCCAAGAAAGGATGGACTTGATGGATGAAGCACAAAGAGCAAGAGATAAAAGAAGAGCAGATTTCCAGAAGCCAAGAAGGAAGAGAGCAACATTCAACATGATGAAGCCACAGCTGCTGATCCCAATGGACACCAAGTATCCTCACTTGGATAAATGGGTGCCAATTCAGCTGAATGACTCATGGGAGGAAGCCAAAAGGGAGTTTGTCTATGATTAATATGTCATTGACAGATGGAATGGAAGAGATGCCAACTCCACTTTTGCTGAGTTCATGATAGAGTATTACAGAGATCTTTATCAACAACTACTTGCAGCTGCTGATATTGCAAGAATTGAACTCACAGCTCCCAAGCCAATCATATACATGCCTCCAAAGCTTGAAGGATGGATTGATCAGACAAGGATTCTGAAGGATTTTACTGAGATCCTCAAGCTGAACAAGATGGTTCTTGGACCCAAGGGAACAAACCAAGAAGCCATGGCCTTGAAAAGAAGAGTGTGGGCACAGTATGGGATGGTGCCACCTCCTGAGGATGATCTCTGAAATGGCTAAGTCTTCTGACCTCTTGTTTAATAAAAACTTATCTTACCTGAAGATATGTTGGTCAACTATGTTGAAGTGTGGTCAAGACTGCTGATGTGGTGTGCTATGATAATATGTTTGTTCTGACATGCATTGGTTGCTCTAATACAAATGTTTGCCTTGATATCTGATGTTTTTGCTCTGATACTTGAAGATCCAAATACTTTTAAGTATTGTGGTTTTTGCTCTGATACTAGAAGATGCTCTGATATTTGAAGATCTAGATACTTTTAAGTGTTTAGTTGATTTACTCTGATACTCTAGATCCTATGTCTAGTATATGCTCTAAAAAGTTGTAATGAAATGATCAATTGTAATAGTGTCTTGAATTCATGCTCTGATATGTTAATTTCAACTATCAGCATGCTTGTAATGATTTTCATATGAATGATAGTTGAACTGAATTTGAATCAAGATACATTATTACAGAAATCTCTCTATGCCTATCTTTGAAACCTATGTGCAACATGAACAGTGACTACACTAACACATTATTTTTCAGGAAAACTGACCTTAGTCATGCCTTCTGAAGATAAATGTAATAGGTGTAGCTAAGTCACCTTTGCATAGAAGTATAGGTTTTGGCATCATCAAAAAGGGGGAAATTGTTGGGAATAAAATGAGATATGTTTTGATTCAATACCAAAACCCCCTGAGACATGCCTAAGTCAAACATGATTATGTTCTAAGGAAGTTAGAACATATAGAATAAAGGCTAGATGAGAAGCTGATATGTTAGGCAGCTCTTAGTTGTTTAGATGCACAAGTTGGGGGGGAACATATGCTTTGAAGTCCATCAAGAACAAGTCCCCTCAAGGCTCAAATTCTGGAACAACCACCAAGCCTATTGAAGGCCAAGTATGCTGATCAGGAGAGTTGTCCAGAGGAGTTGTCTCAGCACAGTTAAACCAGATCAAGTGCTCTGAAGCCTTGAAGACAACCATGCTGAAGATTTAAAGACAACAAAGCCCTAAAGATCTTCAAAGAATCATGATAAGATCACCTTCAAGTGAAGCAAAGGGCAAGAGCCAAGTCATCTGATGATGAGCAAGCCAACCTTGCTGATAAGCAAGACTGCTGATAGTGATAAGGAGAGTTGTCCAGTTGATAAGGAGTGTTGGTCCCTGAGACGAGTTTAAGATCAGCTGACTTGATGTCTGCTGATTGTGTGGAAAATAAACTAACTCTTCAAAGTAACTAGTCCGCTGATTTCACTAGGGGCCTAGGACTAGTTAGTCGACTGATTAATTACTTATCGGAGTTAAGTGCGGAATTGTAGTGTGCCCATAAATATTATACTCGTCTATTTAATAAATACAGTGTGTAAAACAGTTTATGCACAAATATGTATGAAAAGACTTGAAATGTAAAGTGCAGAAATGTAAATAACACATTGATTTATAGTGGTTCGGATATACGTTCCTACGTCCACTCTCACGTCCACACGTGATGTTTAATCCCTTTAATTTACCCAAAATTACAAGGGTCTTGACCTTTATAGTCCCAAGGGTAGGACTTTGAGATCTGAGCCGTCCTAACAGCTACGGTCTCCACAAGTGATTGTAAGCACTTGCACTTCCCCACAAATGATTGTAAGCACTTGCACTTGAACTCCACAAGTGATTATAGAGCACTTGGACTCTTTACAGTGATAGACACTCAACTTGACTTCTAAGGTTTTATGGTAGAAGGTGGGTTTTGTGTATATGAACTAGGTGAGAATTTCCCTTACAATCTGTTTTAGCCTCATGCTAGGATTGGGAAATTCTCTCTAAGCTATGGATATATATGAGTGGTTGCACTGGCTTAGATGGTATGAGTTCACTCACTGGGGATGAGGTGATGCGTGTTGAATCTTCTTTAATGGTCTTCTTGAGCTCTTCTTATTTCTGGAGTTTATGACCTTTGCTCGACCTCTGCATCTCACACCTCTTCACACTTCTCCCAATGATGTATGAGCTCATTTATATAGTGTTGATGTTTGAATGTTACCGTTGGATGATAGCAATTCAAATCTCCACTAATTGAGGAATTGACAATCTCTTGATTTTGATATGATTGAATATTACCATTGTCATGTAATTTCAATCATATCTTTGACTTTCCTTTCTTGTGCACATATCTTGTCAATCCTTGATTTCAGCTGTGATTGGTCTTCCTTTAATTGTGTAAGAAGACTTCTACTCTGCTGGTAAGAAGACTTCACTCTGCTGGTAAGAAGACTTCTACTCTGCTGGTAAGAAGACTTCACTCTGCTGGTAAGAAGACTTCTACTCTGCTGGTAAGAAGACTTCACTCTGCTGGTAAGAAGACTTCTACTCAGCTGATGTAAGACGACTTCTACTCAGCTGATGTAAGATGACTTCTGGTCTTGGTCTTCTCTTCTCTTCTTGAGCATTGACATGTCTTCTCTTCTAACCAGAGTCCTATCTATTACAAGATATATAATAAAGTTGTCTATACAATACAACTTATCCTATTACATGTTTGATTTGGTTTATCAAAACTAAACTAAGGATATTCATATCCCAACAAGGAGAGTTGTCCTATCATTGGAACAACTTTCAGAAGCCATGTCCAAGTCTTAACAAATGAATCTTAAAGTCAGACATTGGGAAGAGTGCTGCAGAATGAAGACAAAGCTTATACAGCCGTTTATTTCCCAAATGAAGACATGTCACTATCAAGATTCTGTCTTCTAAGTTGAAGAACTGAAAGAAGACATTTATGGACATTTGAGGCTGCCTCTCCAACGGGCAAATCCTTCATTTGTCTATAAATACAGAAGTGTGAAGACCATTTGAAGGCATCCAACTGAAACCTCAGCTAAGCACCTCAACCTGAACCTTGAGAAGAATTTCAAAGTGCTTTCAAAGCTTTCAAATACTATCTTAGTCTTCATACACTTCTTCTAAGCTGAACTACATTGTATACCTATACAAAGCTTAGAGAGATATACTAATCCTTATGTTGGGATATAAATTCACCCTAAGCCCCACTTGATGTTAGAATAGTTTTGATGGCCAAAACACTTAGAGTTTATAAATGTAATAGGATCAGCTGACTTGTATAGAACAGCTTAGACTAGTCTTGTGTGATCAACTGTATTGATATCAGCTGATTAGCACAGTCCTGGCTTACATGCCTATCCTCAAGATGAGAAGAGTAGAAGACATGAAGACTAGAAGATCCTTGAAGACCAGATAAGTAAGGTGCTTGTATACCGACTTATCTGATGGAGTCCAAGATTGAAGACAATCTAAGAGTGCATAAAAGATTTGCCAGATCAGAAGAGTTTTACTCGACTGATATCAGAAGACAGAAGACCTCGACCAGACGAGTAGTCAGAAGACTAGTAGAGCAGATCAGAAGACTATGTGCTCGTCCAGGACTCGTCTGATTCCAAAGTCATCTTGCAATTCAAACGAAGACCTACCTTATTTAGAAGATTGACATGATCCCAGGATTGAAGCAATCAAGCAGCTGGAATCAAGGAATCAAGCCAACATGGAAAGATTGCCCCAACGGCTAGTCAACTCCAACGGCTAGTTGCAAGCAATCACCACTATAAATACAAGAGGATGAGAAATCACAAATACAAAGTCACAACGAGAGAATTCATCAAGCTAATCAAGCATTCAAGCAGAAAGCCATACTGTTCTAAGAATTCTCCAAGAGCCAAAAAACCAATAGAATATCTACAGCTCTTAAGTGATTTCTATCCAACCCATAAGAACCTGAAACCTGTTCATATTGTATATCCATTGTTTTAGGCATAGTGGTTAAGCAATTTATAAGCTTGAACCATTAGTTGGATACTTCTCAAAAACCCCAAACCCTCACCGAAAGGTTAAAGTTTTTGAACCCCTCAAAGTGCAAGTGCTTACAATCACTTGTGGAGACCGTAGCTGTTAGGACGGCTCAGATCTCAAAGTCCTATCCTTGAGACTATAAAGGTCAAGCCCCTTGTAATTTTTGGTAAATTAAAGGGATTAAACATCACGTTAGGACGTGAGAGTGGACGTAGGATCGTATATCCGAACCACTATAAACCTGGTGTTATTTACTTTCTGCACTTTACATTTCTGTTATTTCATTTATCTTATATAGTGCATACTGTATTTTCAACTGTCTTCAAAATAAGGCCATAATCTTCAAACCAGCATCAGCTGAGGTTTTCATTAACTAAACAAGTATTGGTGTTTTCAAAAGAAACTAAAAGAACGAGTCTAAACAAGGCCTACCATAATTTCGCATATAATCTCTTCATTCAGATCACTATAGTCATCTGGACCAGCAAACTTGTAGTCCAGTTGACATAGCAATCAGAAGAGGTTCCCAACACTCTCTTGAAAAAGTTTTAAAGTCTATTCACCCCTCCCCTCTAGACTTTAATCCCATTCACTACTCGTTCAGGGACCAACACCTTATACACTGATCTTCATTGTAAAGGATATCTCATTAGTTGGAACCTTACTTCAATCCTTACCTCTTTCAAGAGTGAAAGTGAGAAGGTTGTTGTAGTAGTAGAAGTGGTAGGAGCTGACTGTTGAGAGAAGAACAGTTCAGTTCTGAGTTGAGAAGAGGGTACTAGGACTCTAGACATCCTAGGGATCAATTCACCAAGGAGTGGTGTTCTTGATCAAGTGCACCTTGGCACTATAAAACAAGTTAATTCCAAGAGTGAAGGAATTATCCTGTTCAATCAGGGAAAGTGGATGTAGGAGCTTGAGTCTCTGAACCACTATAAACTCTTGTGTTGATTTGCTTTTCAAGTACTTTCATACATTCAACACTGCACACAAAACTGACCTTTCAAAGAATCTATACTTAAGATTGTGCAAAAAGACTTTGGACAAGTTCCCTGAAAACTGGACAGTTTGATTGATTAAGTGATTTCAGAACTAAAGGAGTCTAAACTAAAAGGGCCAACCACTATTCCGCATATATAACTCCTTTAGATAGTTACTCAACTAAGTACTCAATAGTACTTAGTAGTTTGATTATCTTTAAAAAGTTAATCATCTTCAGCGGAGTTGTCCAAGACAACATTGCTGATAACTGGTTTGATCAAGTTTAAGAAATAATTTGCATACAAGTGTATTCCCTCCCCCCCCATACACTTGTTATATACTCCTTTCAGGACCAACAGTTTGATTTTAATTGGTGATGTTCATGACAGATTTTTCTTAAAGAATCCATTGTCAATGGAGTCATTTCTAATTGAAAATGATATCCCTGTTATTCCTCATGGATATTCTGAAGCTTGGGTGTTTTATGGTTTAGGTTATAACATTGAGAGTGATGATTATATGATTATGAGAGTTGCAAGATTTTTTTATCCAGAAGGAATACTTTCAGAATCTAAATTATACTCAAGAAACTCAAACAGTTGGATCAATATTCCACTTTTTCCATTTAATAACACGCCTGTTGATAATGCCTGTTTTGTTGGTGGTCTGTTCAATTGGAAAGTATATATAGGTCACGGTGAAAACGAGTTTATCACTTTCGACCCTAATCGTTTAACATACAGTAATTTTGAAGCTCCTTTGTTTATATTGTCATCGTGATTTTTATCAATTATTGCTTTGGACGAATCCAGTATTGGTATTTATGCATGTCAGCTTGGTCCTGAAGACGAGGGTGGAAGTAGTTATTTCTTTGAGATGCATATTCTCACGTATGAATCAAGGCGTCGTCGTTCGTAGTCTAGAGTTGTAATTTTCAAGGAAGAGATACTACCTAATTATTATAAACTAGTACCAATATGTTTCAAAAACTCCAAAAAAAGAATAGTGTTCAGGGAAGAACCATCTGGGAGATTCCACATTTATGATGTAATGAAGAAGGAATTCGAGTCGTTGATGTATATGGACGATCAACCACATATTCGGTGCTCGTATTGGTACATTCTCAGTCTAGTGAAGCCATTCAGAAACTAGTATCTTAAACACTTAATTGTTTTAACTATTTGTCTTAGCTTTTGAACACTTTTTGGTTGTTAACTTGTTTAGCACTTTTGTGTAAAAATTGTTATATTAGTATTTTAAGATGTTCCATATGGTTGTGTATATATTTAGTTTTGCAATTGGATTTATATGTATGTATGTTATTTGTTTTGAATTTCATAAATATGTATTGTGATTGTTGAAAGGCACTAAAGATTACAACGATACAAACGCATTAGAAGTTGCTAATGCATGGATAGTTGTGCCGAATATGTAGTGTCATTTGATATATGCATTGACATGTGATATATGCGATGTAATTTTATATATGCATTGGAATGTGATATACTTGTTTTTTGGGATTTTGCATTTGTTTGTGCATTTTTTTTTTCGATTTTATTTATACGTATGTATGTTGTCCATTTTGACTTTCATAAATATATATTTTTATTGTATAAAGGCACTAAAGAATTCACCGATACAAACGTAATACAATCAGTTAATGCATTAATAGCAATGAATATGCATTGTAATCTGAAATATACAATGTCATTACGTGTATGCATGACATATATGCGTTGTAGCCAACGTAACATTCGTGCATATCTGATTTCTCTTAAACACCTTGTTGCTCCGGGCCATTAGATTCAAAATATAAACCCGATCATTTAAAGGGTTTTACAAACTTTAGATCCATTTATGAAAATAACGATGTATTCGATCTGATACGGGTATGTTACACGGATATGCGCCGCATACATTTGTTTGGCAAAAAACTGATGGTTTTTTAAGGTCTGATGGACCGAACAGTATGATACCCAAGTTTGATGTGATCAATTAAAGATATGATACACATAATTCATTTGATCATTTAAACTTTTTAAACAATATTTAACTATTTTCATATTTATTATTTAGTGGGTCTTAGACTGGTATGACTCTGAATATTCATGAGATAATGGATACAAATGAGGTATAATATTTTATACATAAATATTTCTTCAATGTAAAAAAAGTGGAATAATTATATAAAATCCTGAAGATTCTTACACAATAAGTATTTCAGAATCATGCATTAAGAAATATTCCAAGAAAATAGTTTATTGAGCAATAAACTAAACCTAATCTAACTTCAATTCACTTGTAAATATTTGTCACATCATTTCCAAATACGGCAACACACATTAAAGGATCATGTCGACCTTTCTTCCCACATATAGAGCAGTTTGTAGGCTTGACACGACGAAACTCGCCATACGAGGTAATTCGTTTTTGTCTTGGTCTACCAGGAGGTTTATTTAGAATCGGTGGAAGTACTTTTTCATTGTCCATAGTCGGCTTCCATTCATATTTCTCAGTTTCTGGAACTGGCATTAAATCAACCTTGTAGCATTGTTTATAGTTTGATACCATGAAGCAGTCTTCAACAACATTGGTAATAGAAGAACAATATCTCTTAATAACAGCCACCGCATGAGCACATTGGAATCCAGTTACTTGCCATTGAAAACATGAGCAGAATTTCTGTTCCAAATAAACAGTGACTGATGTCTTTGAAGCTACTTGAAACTGTCCATTGGGGTAGATTGTGACCCTCCACGATGCACTGATGTTTGCACGTTCGTTCCATAGGTCCTCCTTCGAAGGAACCAACAAACCAGACCAATTACTACTGGCTATTCTCCTATCAACAAACCACTGGGATAATTTTGACCTTATTGAATCAATCATATGCGTAATTGGTAATCCCCTGGACTCCCGCATCCATGAATTGAAAGATTCAGCTGCATTTGAAGTCATTTCACCATATCTCTTTGATGTGCCAAAATTTGCACGGATGGATTGGATATCTTTGGAGTCAGATATCCAAATTCCCGGACGCGTGTACTAACCTGTAGTACCGATGCACTTATCATATCTCTGCCTCGTACTCCCACGTTTAGATTTTGGACCTCGAGGCCCTAAATACTCTTCCTCATACCTCCAAGCACGATCCTGGGATCCTGGACCTCGGGGCCCTGAATACTCCACCCCGTACCTCCAGATCCGATCCTGGGATCCTGGACCTCGGGGAGCTCCATCTCTCGGGACGCCAAGTCTACGTTCCTTCTTGTGTTCCGAGGGGGAACACTTCTTTCTGCTCGGGAGGGCACTTTCTCGTCCCCCTCTGCCCGCACTCCTGCATCTTTAGAAAACACTTGGAAGGCCCCTGGTGCCTCTTCCTGGATTCTCGGAGGAGGCATCTCCGCATTCACTGATATAATTCTCGGGACTCGACCTCCCTGAGCCGCTAAAGCTCTCTCCACAGCCTAATTGATAAGGGCATTCAACTGATCTGGAGAGATCAGGAATGGTTCTGAATGTGGAGTTTCTCCACGTTGGGGACCCGAGGTCCGGATCGCTGGGGCCTCCGCGTTCTCCGCTATTTCATCTTCGACTGGTAGGGGGCGATTTTCATTGCCCAGGCCCGAGGTTGGTGTGTCGGTTTGTATCAGTGGCGGATTTAATCCCGAAGGGACATGAACTGGATCCTTCCCTCTATCTCCCTTCGATGTGGAATCAGTTGGCAAAGGGGGATTTTCCCCGGAAGAGTTTTCTTCCCTAAAATGGGTGTGATTGTGTTATTTCCGTCGCCCATCACTCGAACAGATAGAAATTCGTGAGAAAATCTTTCAAATCGTTCCCACAGACGGCGCCAGTTGATGTGCCAAAATTTGCACGAATGGATTGGATATCTTTGGAGTCAGATATCCAAATTCCCGGACGCGTGTGAATAATCCGGATACGCTACTTCCTTTGAAATGATCCTCCAGAACCTGCAAAAGACACGCCGGAGGGGAGTCCGGCGCGGACACTCCGATGCCTAAGTTAGTATAGGGATCTCATTATATCGAAGGGACTTCAGAGTCCTCGATTTATCAATCAGGTTCTCAAAGGATATCGAAATATTTAATAAGATGCGTAATAAGTCTTGTAAAAAGTAGAGATTCTAACCTGAAAACGTACCCAAGTTTACCTATTTATAGAGAGCTTCCACCTAAGAGGAAGTTAGGGTTTCCTTCAATTTCGGAGTGCCCTTTGGACTCGGCCCTGCTGAGTTGACAAAGTCCTCAACTCTCTCACTCCCTGAAGAACCGGAACCACTCCCCCTAGTGGACTCCATCCACTGAGATAAAGGAGGAATGAGTCTTCCTTCACCCAATTCTCGGGCCGTTTCGTACGGGACTCTCCTAAGTCCTCGGTCTACCAATTATTATCAAGATTAGGTCTTCCTGATATTTCTCTCCGGGCGGAGCTCCCTCCGGAGGGACCTCCAGAAGAGATTCTTTATTCAGAGAGTATTATTTAATCCCATATCTCCTTTTTTATCTTATCCTCTATACACGTGTCGACTTCTTGTGCCATGACAATTTTAGGCCGCATCATCTACTTCCCCCTACTCTCATAAAGTGATTATATCTTTTGTGAGAGTAAGAGGTTCAAGTGAATTTAGCACAGAGGCGTTTCTGGAGAGACATGTATTATTCTTGCTTCGGAGAGGAATTTCAAAAGTGCTCCCCTTCGGAGATTTTTCCCGCCCTCGGTTCCGAAAAGACGCTTCGACTTCTGCGCCTGGGTCCCACACAGTCGCAATTTTCTCTCTCTTGCTAGTTTCTCGAGGAGAAGCCTCGATTCTAACCCCCTTTTTCTTACTCACTTCACGCAATTACTTTCTCTTTTCTTACTCACTTCAAATTTCATCTTCTCGGAAATTCTCCCATTATTTTTTTTTCTCAGGCGTCTTCTTCCCCAGGCCTCCTCATCGCTGGTCGCCCAGTCCGCCCTCCTCTGGGCCCTCTTCATCTCCTAAGGTAGCCTCAGTACCCTTTTCTCCATCTGCTCCTATTACAGTCTTGGGAGCAGAGACATAAGGATAGACCAACTGCCCCAGAGGCTTTAGCTCAGCCATACCCAACTTGGCTGCCTGTAATTTGGCAATGGCCTGACTCTTGGTTTCATAACCTTCAAAGAATTTTCTCAAGAACTTTAGGGAATCTCTCCCCCTTTCAAGGAATCACCCCTGGTTTCAGGTGGCTCGAGGAGGTTTTCCTTGACTTTAGCGAAATTTTTGTTTTCTAAGTACCCATCTTGGGTCTTGGTTATGGGGAGATGCTCCCCAGTTCTCCTTGGCCTCTGAGCCTCTACTTGTCTCTCACTTTCGTTTAAAAGATTTTGATTCATAAAATCTTTCTTTTCATTGATTAACCCTTTTGGGTCTTAAGTATGGTGAGGGCTCTCCGGAGCCCCTCGGCCTCTAGGCCTCTGAGTGTCTCTCACTCTCATTCTTAAAAGATTTTGATTCATAAAATCTTTCTTTTCATTGGGTAACCCTTTTGGGTCTTAAGTATGGTGAGGGCTCTCCGAAGCCCCTCGGCCTCTAGGCCTCTGAGTGTCTCTCACTCTCATTCTTAAAAGATTTTGATTCATAAAATCTTTCTTTTCATTGAGTAACCCTTTTGGGTCTCAAGTATGATGAGGGCTCTCCGGAGCTCCTCGGCCTCTAGGCCTCTGAGTGTTTCTCACTCTCATTCTTAAAAGATTTTGATTCATAAAATCTTTCTTTTCATTGAGTAACCCTTTTGGGTCTCAAGTATGATGAGGGCACTCCGGAGCTCCTCGGCCTCTAGGCCTCTGAGTGTCTCTCACTCTCATTCTTAAAAGATTTTGATTCATAAAATCTTTCTTTTCATTGAGTAACCCTTTTGGGTCTCAAGTATAATGAGGGCTCTCCGGAGCTCCTCGGCCTCTAGGCCTCTAAGTGTCTCTCACTCTCATTCTTGAAAGATTTTGATTCATAAAATCTTTCTTTTCATTGAGTAACCCTTTTGGGTCTCAAGTATGATGAGGGCTCTCCGGAGCTCCTCGGCCTCTAGGCCTCTGAGTGTCTCTCACTCTCATTCTTAAAAGATTTTGATTCATAAAATCTTTCTTTTCATTGAGTAACCCTTTTGGGTCTCAAGTATGATGAGGGCTCTCCGGAGTTCCTCGACCTCTATGCCTCTGAGTGTCTCTCACTCTCATTCTTAAAATATTTTGATTCATAAAATCTTTATTTTCATTGAGTAACCCTTTTGGGTCTCAAGTATGATGAGGGCTCTCCGGAGCTCCTCGACCTCTAGGCCTCTGAGTGTCTCTCACTCTCATTTCAAGGTGTTGATCATATCAAGACCTTTCAAGTTCAAGTAATCCGCTTGGATTTAGAGTAGGGTGAGGAACTTTCTAGCTTCCCTCGGCCTCGTGGCCTTTAAGTGTTTCTCACTTTTGAATTCTCATATCTCATATATGCTCGGTGATCTACAGATCCTTCATCATTTCATCACTCCTAATTTTCAAACTTAGCCATCCGGCTACTCAGGGTGGTTAGCCCTCACGCGTTTCAGAATGCTCAAAGTATGCTTATGAATCATATCTTAAATTGTTAGGAAATATGTGCTCATACAGATTTCCAAAAATCTCCAATTGTTTTCATCATATCTCATAAAATCTTCAAATATTCATCAAAGATAAACATACATTTTAATATAATTTAGAAAAAATTGGACTCATCACTAATCAAAAACACGTTCTTAACCATGCCTAAATTCTCAATCATTCTCTTGATTTAATCACGAAATTCTCCTAAGTAATCACCTTAGCATTTCTCAAAACAATCATTTCTGAAGCCTTAGCAAATGCTCATATGCTTCGAGGTTTTATGCTCTAAAAAACTATGTCTAGGTAACTCATATCATTTCTCAAAGTAAAATCTAAAGTAAAAAAGTAAAATATACACTTTTCACTTACGTGGCTTCATATCAGCATCTCGGAGGTAGTAGGCCTAGACCCTTCATCACCCCCTTTAAGCATCGAAGTGTAAGGCATTTGCAAGGTCCGTCATCATGCTCGTCTCCGAATATCGCATCTCAACACCCTAGATGATCTTACTCACCTAATAGATCGACTCTTGGGTATATCCTTCTTTACAGCAGTCTTGTAGCCCTCATGACTACCTGCTCATCCTTCATGGGTTTCTTTTATCACGTAATCTACTTCTGGAGACATCTTAGATAGGGATGGGTCAACGATCGCTTGTATAATTGGCCACCCAAGATGTAGTATCTTAACCGCAAAGCTCGAGCTTCTCCAGAAGCTGTAGGGGCTGGTCCTTTATTCAGCTCTTCTCAACTTTTGAATATCAAATTTCAGCACCCTGGGGAGGGTTTGGTCAGCTTCAGCAGCTGGGCTCGGTGGAGCTTCAACTCCTCAAATGTTTTCTGATATTATTCATCCCACTCGAATCTGGATCATTTGCATAAGATCCTCTTTATAGTTCTTCTCATGTTCGGTTCTCAACCCCGAATACTCATCTTTCTTCCATAATCATCTGGATCATGCTCCGTCGAGCTCCTCCACATTCTTAATTATCCTGGACTCATCTGGCTCACATCAGCCATATCATCACATCTAGGTCCCGAACCTCAGGGTCCTGGATACTCGCCTCATCTCTCCTTATCTGGATCTTGGACCTCGGGGTCCTAGATACCCGTTTCATCTCTTCCTTAATTCTATAGCGTTACTCAGCCACTTCAAGCGTAGGATCTTGTAAAAAGGTCTGTCATCACTCTCATCTTCTCGAAGTCTGGGTCTCAAACCCCATAACTCAGCTTCTGGGCAGCCATCATCCAAATCCCAGTCTCGAACTCTATCCCCTCAAGTTTTTGGAACGTAGAAATTTAATCTCCAGTGCTTCGCATGGTGAAGTTGGCTTCATAGCCAGTCAGGTAATCTCCATCTTCGTCTCAACGTCTTACCCCAATATTCATCTCCGGAGTTGCACATATCTCTCGTACATCTGCAGCTCCTCGAGCAGGTCGAGGTTTAACATTAGTTTATCATCTCAAACTAGAAGTCAAATCCTTCTCTATGAGTTATCGATCGCAAATCTGGCCTGCATGACCTTCATTTCACATGGTCTTTTCTTGAATCTCCAACCTCTCAACGTTGTTTGGCTTCGCTCTTTAGGATCTCAAATCTAGAGGTTTCTCCTCCAAGTCTCAAAATTCTCTTCTCATTCTTCAGTCTACAATACCACGTCTAAAACCTCGAGGTGTGTTAATCATGCACAATGAGATCATCAAGTCATTCTCATATTCAGAGCACCGGTGGTCCCAAATGTACTCGTCATTTGGGGATCAGTCCAATAACAGGTTAGGTGTTATGTTCCAGCGACTCGGCTGGTTTTCCATGGCTCCATTCTTTCTTTGGTAATCTTGCTCTCCCGAGGTCCTCTAGTACTTCTAGGTTCTCCAGTCCCTCCTCATGAGCTCATTATTCGTCATAGACCTGGTAAACTGACTCATACCAGCAGCATTATTAGATCTAAATTTCCCCGTCTACCGAGAGGGTAAAATTACTCATCAGATTCCTCAGGGACCTCACATCCTTCATCCGTTCTCAGGTAATTCAATTTCTCATGATCCTGGACCTCCAGGTCTTGGTCATTCATTGCACGTCTCTTGATCTGGATCCTAAACCTCAAGGTCTTGGATAGTCGTCTCGGGCATTTCGATTTTTGTAATCTACAGATCCTCAATCTATAACAGCCTCCTCCTCTAACTAGGGCAGTGTTTTCAGCGGCTAGACGTCTTCTATATCATGGTTCCGATACTTACCTCAAGCCTGGGGAGCTCCTCAGAGGAAACTCCCTCGTTATGTTCTAGTTCAGGTTCTGGACTGACATGTAGATCTCCGGGTTTACTCGTATATCAATCCCGAATCGATCCTGTACAGATACACCAAAAAAGGCCTCCAACACAGGCTCTCAAGTGCTCAGATAAGCTTCATAAGCCTCAATTATATATTTTAAATATGAAATAATTAAAGAATGCAAATCAAGTCTCTTTTGATCTCAAACCTGAAACCTGTACCCTCTCTAGGACCTCCAGTCTCGACAAGATGATTAGTCTCTCTAATCTCAAATCTCAGAAGAGGATCAACTTCTTAACCTCTTATTTGTGGAACTCTGGGTGATCCCTATATAACTGACCTCACAGGGTGCAGTATTTCAGCCTTAGGGCTCGGGCCTCTCGGGACAGTGGAGCCCCTGGGTCTTTGTTCAGCTCTGTGAGGATTTCTCTCCAGTCTCCTCCAATCATCTTCATCCTTTCATCAAATCTAGTTTTTGGACTTATCATTTCGGTTATTTAGGGCTACTGGCCCTCAAGTACTTCAGAATGCTCAAATCATGTTTTATCACTTTAAAACAATCATCTCATGTAATATTAAAAATTCATTATCTTTTCAAAAATAAAACTTCATAACCTCAACAAACAAATTAGATCAACTTCCACTCTAAAAATAAAAGATAAAGTGGATCATGCTCTTTCAAATAGTCTCTTCAAATGAAAATTACAATGAATATTCAATCCTCCACGTTTCATCATAAATGAGTATTTCAAGGACCTAAACAAGGACATAACTCAGGACATATCATTGTTTAAAGATAAAAGGGTGAGAAGTAACATTTTTCATTTTTTGATCTCAAGGACCTGAATAGGCTCAATCTATAATCTGAAATCATATCTAAAGTATAGAAACATGTCAATCATACACAATTTGAAAATAGCTATGTTAGCCTTCGTTTCCAGAACCATAGTCATTGTCAATTCTCCCACATAAAGTAGTCACCTACTCATGCTTCTAAGATTTCAAGTAATTCTTAATTCCAATATCATTTCTAAAATATCTACATAAATCCACCATGTAAGCCCAAGGGGACTATACTTAATTCAACGGAAAAAAGTAGCCTTGAATCATATACATCACTCTCTTAAAGACATGCTCATGGTAATATCAAATTAATACAAAAGACATAATATTTTAGGTTGTATCAAACACGTGTACTAACCAGTGGTACCAATGTACTCCTCGTATCTCAGTTAGCCCTCACGGATCTGGATCCTTAGGTCTCCGTCAGCCCTCGGGGCCTTGAATACTCCATCTCGAACTCCTTGGTCTGGATGCTTGATCTCGGGGCCTTGAATAACCCTCCAGAACCTCCAACGTGTCCAACACTTTTAGCACGGACCCTTAAGTCCTGACCAATTAGTGTTCATATCTCTGTCAGCCCTTGGGGACCGGAATACTCCCTATCTCTGCCAGCCCTCGGGGACCAGAATACTCCCAGATTTCTTAAAGGCTTTTGGACTAGGCCTTCTCGAAATTTCTCACAAAAAAAAGGTTAAATAACAATTTGTACCAAGATTTGGTACCGGCTTTGTCTATATTCTAGTGCTCATTCAATAAAAGGTGTATTCTCATGCGAATCTTTCCACATATACCATACATCTCCTATTTTCGCAATATATCGATTGAAACGATTAATATCCATGCTAAATTAAATAGATTTACATCCTTCTCCACATTCATCTTTCACTCAACACATATCATGATTCATTTAATAATATCATTTGTAAGGTGATTTAAATTTACTCAATCATAATCAAGTGTTCTACAAATAAATTATTCTTCAAACTCAAATTCATGCATATCAACAAGCTTCATTCAAGCATCATATAAGTATTTCCTTCATGGATTAATTTCTCACAATTAATTCTAAATCACTCATCAATCACTTCTCTTTCTTCAAGCAATATTACAATTTCGATTCACATAAAAATGCAGAGATACCTCCCTTAAGTTGTCAAGTATGCATCGGTTGAGTGCATCCATTCCCCCATCTTTTTTGTGAAGCGAAATTCATCTTCCCTTTTTTTTTTCGCATTTCTCCTGCTCTGGTGGATTCTTGAATAAAGTATGTCAGGGCTTGGGCCTTAATAGCCCTCCTAGGTTCATAATCCACACCATATTCCTGCAATTCAACGTCCCGTTTGACCATCCTTCTTAACAAATCTGCCCTCCCTCTTGTTCTCATCTGGTTTTCCCTCCGGATCTCTTCTCTTTTGCCCTCGAGGGCCCTGCCTGTCCCTGAATATGAATCCTTTAAGATGGCCTGCTTGGGTCATCCTTTCTATAATCTGATTTAGGGTTATGGGGACCTCTATTTCTTCCCCTGGGGCCCTGATCGGGATCCTCCCGCAGCATTGCGGTTTCCTGTTCCTCCGGAGTTTCGGGGAGCTTCTGGGCTGGACCTCCTTGCTGTAGATTCTCTCTTCCTCTCTCCACTAGCTGGTTTCACCTCCAGCCTCTTGGCTTGCCTCACCTCTTGGAGGGTGAGATACTTTTCGGCTCTGAAGATTCTCAAGTTCTCTACCCGCTTCAGGTAATCAATCATCCTCTCACCCATTCTAGCTTTCGAACTTATCATTTTGTCTGTTTAGGGCTATTGGCCTTGATCTCAGGGACCTAAATAGGCTCAATCTTCACTTTCCATTTCCGAGCTGATCCCGAAATCCTCCAGGACTTGGATAGAATCAACCTATAATCTGAAATCTTCTGAACCTACCCAGAGATCCTCCAGGACTTAGATAGAATCAACCTATAATCTGAAATCTTCTGAACCTACCCAGAGATCCTCCAGGACCTGGATAGACTTAATCTATAATCTGAAATCTTCTGAACCTACCCAGAGATCCTCTAGGACTTGGATAGAATCAACCTATAATCTGAAATCTTATGAACCTACCCAGAGATCCTCCAGGACTTGGATAGAATCAACCTATAATCTGAAATCTTCTGAACCTACCCAGAGATCCTCCAAGACCTGGATAGACTTAATCTATAATCTGAAATCTTCTGAACCTACCCAGAGATCCTCCAGGACTTGGATAGAATCAACCTATAATCTGAAATCTTCTAAACCTACCCAGATATCCTCCAGAACCTGGATAGACTTAATCTATAATCTGAAATCTTCTAAACCTACCCAGAGATCCTCTAGAACCTGGATAGACTCGGTCTGTAGGTCCCCAAAGTTGAGTTAATAACGAGTAAGCTAGTGAAAATGTCTAGAGGGGGGTGAATAGACTTTTCAAAAATCTATCGAAATATCATAATACAATATGCGGAATACGAAATTAACAATGAGCCCAATTTAAGTTTATACTCAACTTCAAAATTCGAGAACTCTGTTCTATATTCAACTTGTCTAGTTCAGTTAAGTAGTTTAAACAGTTAAGCAATTAAACAATAAACCAAACAGTAAAGTAATAACACAAACAATTTATAGTGATTCGACAACTTGTCTACATCCACTCTCACAAACCCAGTTGTGATGTTTCCACTAAACTCTTCCAATCGAGTACAAAGTGTGAATTCCTGTGATTTTAAGTCCCAAGAAGAAGACTTAGATCTTCAAAGAATATACCACCAGATATATCTATGATCTAACTAGCTATTTAACAAGCAACTAGCAACTTGAAACAAAAAATAATAAAACTAAAAACTTCTTTGTCTTCAGTAGTAGCCTTCTTGATTCTTCACTTGTCTTCTGGCTTCTTTCTGAAGTTCAACAATCTCTGTGAGTAATCTTCAATATGTAGCTTTAGTATGCGTGTTTGCAGTAGTCTTCAAATGATCAATATCATGAAGTATTTATAGACTTCAATCATCAAGAACTTAGGTAGTTGTAACCAACTTTTCTTGAAAACTAACTTCAAAAACTTCTTATCCATCCACGCGTTTCTTGTTACGAATTAGTTATTCCATAACTAATTTCTTCAATTCTTATCTTTATACTTCTCCAAAACGCGTATTTGTAACTAACTTCAAGTTGACCTGTTTTGTGTAGTCTAGTAGATGCACTTGACTTGTCTTGTAGTCCACCTGTCTTGAGTAGTAGACTTCAACTCTTCTTCTGGTTTTCTTGTGCAATCTTCAATAGTAGACTATTCTAATCCTAACAAGACTATTACATTACTTTAAGCTTTTATAATACAAGCTTAGTCAACTTATAATCTATACAATCAATCAACCTATTACATATGAAAACATCATGAGCTCTATACAACGATTATTCATAGCTCAATAACAATCTAACAAATACAAATAGCACATATGAAGTACTTATAAATTCGTACTTATCTTTTAATAAGAAACAATACTTTTCTTTTCATATGAACTCTACTGATCTGTTCAAGATGACTTCAACTCAACTAGACTAGATTAGTCAACACTTAGAAAACTTATTCAAACTACTTTTGGCTTATCAAAACTTCATCTTTTATCACCATTTAGGACTTGTTCTAGGATTCATATCCCAACACGGTCTATAATATGAAATTATATCTAAAATATGGAAACATGTCAATCGTGTGCAATAAAAATAATAATTATGTTAATCTTTGCTTCCAAAATCATAATCATCATCAACGTCTAATCATTAATTCTACCACATAAAGTAGTCACAAGACTCAACATGTGAATTGCTTACCCATGTTTCTACGATTTCAAGTAATTCTCAATTCTAAGATCGTTCCTAGAGTATCAATCATGTAAGCTTAGGAGAATCATGCTTAATTCAATGGACAAAACAAGTTTGTGTCATATATGTCAATATCATTAAAATATGCTCATAGCAATATCAAATTACTATAAAAGATCTAATACTTTAGGCTCTATCAAACACCTATACTAACCTGTAGTACCGATGCACTTATCATATCTCTGCCTCGTACTCCCACGTTTAGATTTTGGACCTCGAGGCCCTAAATACTCTTCCTCATACCTCCAAGCACGATCCTGGGATCCTGGACCTCGGGGCCCTGAATACTCCACCCCGTACCTCCAGATCCGATCCTGGGATCCTGGACCTCGGGGAGCTCCATCTCTCGGGACGCTAAGTCTACGTTCCTTCTTGTGTTCCGGGGGGGAACACTTCTTTCTGCTCGGGAGGGCACTTTCTCGTCCCCCTCTGCCCGCACTCCTGCATCTTTAGAAAACACTTGGAAGGCCCCTGGTGCCTCTTCCTGGATTCTCGGAGGAGGAATCTCCGCATTCACTGGTATAATTCTCGGGACTCGGCCTCCCTAAGCCGCTAAAGCTCTCTCCACAGCCTAATTGATAAGGGCATTCAACTGATCTGGAGAGATCGGGAATGGTTCTGAATGTGGAGTTCTCCACGTTGGGGACCTGAGGTCCGGATCGCTGGGGCCTCCGCGTTCTCCGCTATTTCATCTTCGACTGGTAGGGGCGATTTTCATTGCCCAGGACCGAGGTTGGTGTGTCGGTTTGTATCAGTGGCGGATTTGATCCCGAAGGGACATGAACTGGACCCTTCCCTCTATCTCCCTTCGATGTGGAATCAGTTGGCAAAGGGGGATTTTCCCCCGGAAGAGTTTTCTTCCCTGAAATGGGTGTGATTGTGTTATTTCCGTCGCCCATCACTCGAACAGATAGAAATTCGTGAGAAAATCTTTCAAATCGTTCCCACAGACGGCTCTAGTTGATGTGCCAAAATTTGCACGGATGGATTGGATATCTTTGGAGTCAGATATCCAAATTCCCGGACGCGTGTGAATAATCCGGATACGCTACTTCCTTTGAAATGATCCTCCAGAACCTGCAAAAGACACGCCGGAGGGGAGTCCGGCGCGGACACTCCGATGCCTAAGTCAGTATAGGGATCTCAGTATATCGAAGGGACTTCAGAGTCCTCGATTTATCAATCAGGTTCTCAAAGGATATCGAAATATTTAATAAGATGCGTAATATGTCTTGTAAAAAGTAGAGATTCTAACCTGAAAACGTACCCAAGTTTACCTATTTATAGAAAGCTTCCACCTAAGAGGAAGTTAGGGTTTCCTTCAATTTCGGAGTGCCCTTTGGACTCGGCCCTGCTGAGTTGACAAAGTCCTCAACTCTCTCACTCCCTGAAGAACCGGAACCACTCCCCCTAGTGGACTCCATCCACTGAGATAAAGGACGAATGAGTCTTCCTTCACCCAATTCTCGGGGCGTTTCGTACGGGACTCTCCTAAGTCCTCGGTCTACCAATTCTTATCAAGATTAGGTCTTCCTGATATTTCTCTCCGGGCGGAGCTCCCTCCGGAGGGACCTCCAGAATAGATTCTTTAATCAGAGAGTATTATTTAATCCCATATCTCCTTTTTTATCTTATCCTCTATACACGTGTCGACTTCTTGTGCCATGACAATTTTAGGCCGCATCACTCTTGATGTTAGGTGAATGTGAAACAACTCAGTGTGAATAAGGCAAGTCCTCAAGCCAGATTTCTGCAATTCGACCGCCAACTTCTTTGAATTTCTTAAGCTTATCGTCAAATATGCGTACATTGGGTGCGTATGCACACTGCTTGAATAAGTCAGCCATATTTTCTCGGTGCTGCGTATTCCACCCCCCTCCGTATTTGCCCTTGAGATTCATTATCAGATGGAATAAACAGTAGAAATGTGGAGGATGTTCCCATACATCATAAAAGGCTGACATGAGACCTGTGTTCCTATCAGATATAAATATGATCTGTTTCGGATGGAATATGCAGTCCTTAATTTTGTGCAAAAACCATGCCCAGTTACTTTTATTTTCAGCAGATACCACATAAAATGCAACAGGGAGTAATCCTACATTGACATAAACTGCATTTAATATTTTTCACGTAAAGAAATGAATAATGTACAATGAGTATAAACTATATATTTTAGTATTAGACTCAGTTAAACATACCATTATCTCCATCTTTAGCAGTGACAACAAGTAACACTCTTTTTGCCCTCCCTTTCATGAAAGTACCGTCGATAAACAACATAGGTCTACAGTGTTTAAATCCTTCTTTACAAGCATAGAAAGAAATGAAAATCCTTTCAAAATGGTGAGTAGTACTATCTATCTCTAAATCAACTATACTACCAGGATTTGTACGTTTAACAGCTTCACCATACCAACGAAGTTGATCGTAGGATTCATCATAACTTCCAAATATGTCATCCCTCGCAGCCTCTATACCGCGTCAAGCTTTATAGTAAGGAATACAAAAACCGTAATCCACGTTAATTCCATCTATAATATTCTTACCTCTAATGTTTGAATTGGATTTAACACTCTCAATTACAAGTTCTTTAATAATCTTAGGGTCAAACCTACCATTCTCACCATCTAATAGATTTCCTACGCATGTGTGCACTAGGTTAGCTTTGTGAACAATGAATCCATTTTTCAAGGGACACTGTTTAGCTTTAATAAACCATGAACAATTGAATGATGCCTTCTCACTACATTCTGCATATACATACCTTGGACAATTTTTTAGGTATGTAAACTTGAAATTTAGTTTTGTACAGTACTTTATGAGTTCAACTCTAAACTCAGGAGCACCACCAGAAAATGTAGCTCCAACTTTCATTAAATCCATCCAGTGATCTGATAAATACGACTTCTTCTTCTCAGATGGGCATATATCGAATAGAGGTAATCTACCCAATCCAACAAATTCATTCGACACAGAAGTTTGAGAATCACTCAAAATAAAATCCTTATTAGACAAATTGTTTGGAGTTCTATCTAAATATGATTTCTGGGAATTAATATCAACTATATTTGCATTCCCATCAAGACCTAACATAGAATTTCCTGTTAAGGATTCAATAGCATCAGATTGAATAATATCTTCAACCATATCAATAGATATATTCACTAATTTTTCTGATGTCATTCTGCAGTAATCTTTCATACCATCAAAATCTGAATCACCGTCTAAACAGCAATTCTTAATTTCCCCCACTGAGTAAAGAAACGAATATTTACCTGGGCATATAGAAGGCCACTTCCTATTAATTACATCTGTAATATGTTGAAACGATGTGGCTTCTGTAATTGGAATGAGTTTACTCCGGCCATCGAAATCGATCTTCAATATGATTGATGACACCATTGTTTTCAAATTTCGATCGTTGTTTTTCCCCAAACGACTTTCAGAACTTAATATATCAAACAGAAAAACAACGGGGATATGCAGAATAAAATTAGAAACTGATGAATGTGTTTTACTAAAATTATGACTGCAGACTCTCAAAATGCAGTTACTAACACTGTTCCAACCAAATACCCAAATTAAATTGAAACCAAAAATGCATAAACTCAAAGAAATTCTTGAAATTCGATCGTTCGCAGAAAGTTTTTGGTTGTAATTTTGGAAATTTAGAAATTCATCCATAGAAGTTGATCAAATTTTTGGAAAATCTTTGACTGCATGAGAGAGGAGACAATTCGATTTGAATTCATTTGAATTCAAAATAGATTGAATTCAAATATGGAAACTTGGGCGAGATCTTGGGATATCCTTGAACAACTATGATTTTTCGAATTATATGAAATTAAGGGCAGAATGGGGAATTTGAAGGCTGTTTTTTCCTTAATTGTTTTACCAAAAAAAATTGTCTTTAATCTTAAAGTCTTAGAGTGAATTGTCCTATTCTGTTTTTTCCCCGAGTAAGAATGGAATGAATATTCATTGTTTAGAATCAAAAGGAAAAATATGCAAATGTACCACAAATGTTGTCTACTAAAAAAAATTCCATAATTTGTAAATTTATATATTGATTTCTTTTATAAATAAAATTATAATTATCTATTCTATTACTCCTCTCTCGTCCCATTATTAATTGAACATTTGTTGTTGGCACGAGTTTTAATGATGAAATTGTTTATTACTTTTAAAGGTGATAATGTTATTTTTTAGAAGACATAATATGAGTAGTTATACTTTATTGAAGAGAGTATATTTTATTTGTAAAAAGTAATGACATTTACTCTAAATAAAAATATTTGAGGGAGATCTTTAAAGAAGTAAAGAGTGGTTAACAAATGTTCAAATAATAATAGAATAAATATTTTTGACAAATATTTAAATAATAAAGGAACGTGATGTGCTAAAATTTGCACGGATGGATTGGATATATTTGGAGTCAGATATCCAAATTCCCGGACGCGTGTGAATAATCCGGATACGCTACTTCCTTTGAAATGATCCTCCAGAACCTGCAAAAGACACGTCGGAGGGGAGTCCGGCGCGGACACTCCGATGCCTAAGTCAGTATAGGGATCTCAGTATATCGAAGGGACTTCAGAGTCCTCGATTTATCAATCAGGTTCTCAAAGGATATCGAAATATTTAATAAGATGCGTAATAAGTCTTGTAAAAAGTAGAGATTCTAACCTGTAAACGTACCCAAGTTTACCTATTTATAGAAAGCTTCCACCTAAGAGGAAGTTAGGGTTTCCTTCTATTTCGGAGTGCCCTTTGGACTCGGCCCTGCTGAGTTGACAAAGTCCTCAACTCTCTCACTCCCTAAAGAACCAGAACCACTCCCCCTAGTGGACTCCATCCACTGAGATAAAGGAGGAATGAGTCTTCCTTCACCCAATTCTCGGGTCGTTTCGTACGGGACTCTCCTAAGTTCTCGGTCTACCAATTCTTATCAAGATTAGGTCTTCCTGATATTTCTCTCCGGGCGGAGCTCCCTCCGGAGGGACCTTCGGAAGAGATTCTTTATTCAGAGAGTATTATTTAATCCCATATCTTCTTTTTTATCTTATCCTCTATACACGTGTCGACTTCTTGTGCCATGACAATTTTAGGCCGCATCAGAACGAATTGAGTGTTTTTTTTAAATATTTTATATATATGATGTAATCTATAATGCTATAATATTTTAATTTTTATCTTTAAATAGAATTTTTATTTTATAATTTTTTTTATACATACTTGTTTCAAAGATTATTTTAATTAATAAATTCAAATATATTATAAATTTATTTCAATCCCGCGTAAAACGCGGGTCTTACATGTTTCCTGTTCCACTCCCCTATTTCATCTACTATTGCATACTCTAGATTAATGACATGTGTCCAATTTACTAATATATTCTACATTTTACTTAATTAATTGATGAGTCGAATTTATTGCATATTTTTGTACTTTAATTGAATATTCTTTGAGAATTAAATTGGTATTTTTGTGCATTATTCGACTCGTTATTTTGTGACTTCAACTACTTTGGTACTTTTATTTTATTTAGGGAAAATTGAAGCATTTTGGTGAGAATGAAGCTTAAGTAATTATGCAAGTGGGCTGAGTTGATTATTGAAGCAAAAGATTGAGCCTAATTGATTCTAATGGGCCATATTAAATTAAAAAAAGAAATTGACCAGAAATTAATTCCAGCATGCTGAGGCCCATTAGTAGGTGGCTGGACCAGAATTGTTTTGGGGTTATTCCCTGTTGGAAAGAGAGACGCACGGGAGCCGCCATTGAGGACTAGAGGAGAAAGTCAACGCGAGGGGAAAAAGGAGAACAGGCGGCCATTTTTTTGGTACTGATGGTGAATGCAAGTGAAGAGAACAAACAATTGTTTATGGTTTTTTTATTCTATCTCTTTTGTTAATTGATATTTAGAAAACTATGAATTATTGTGTTTTCTTGTTGATTATGAGTAGCTAATTTCTTTATTCTAGTCCGAGGATGTGAAACCTTTTATTGATTATGTCTGTTTAATTAATTAATTCCTGGTTGATTTTGATTTACATCTCGATTTTGTTATTACTTGAGTAGATGTTATGCATGTTTGAGTTAGAAGTTTAATAGGCTTGATCACCCGATTTTATTCCTATATCAACTCTAGCTATCCCATAAATTGTAATCTGTAATTGTTATACTCCCTCCGTCCCAACTTAACTTTCATACTTACTGTTCATCCCTTTTTTTAAAAATATTATAATAAATAGAATTTTAAGATATAATTTTATAAAAATATAAATAAGTGAGTTGACTTGTGTGTATGTATGTACCATAAAAATAATAACATTAAATATAATATTTTAGATATTGTATGGGTAGAGTTTCTAAAGGATCGAAAAAGTAGGTATGAAAGTTAAGATGGGACGGGGGGAGTAATATTTTGGGAATTGTAGCAACTAAGGCAGAACACCTTAGGGAGTAGTAACATTTAGGTTGCATGAAACGAGCGTCTCGTGTTCATGGTCTAATTTATCCTATTGTTTTAATTCTTGAATGCGTTCCTCGAGTTGAACCTTAGATACATGTTTTAGGGTTATTCGTAGGGATAGATTAATTGGGGGTCGTACCTGCTGATTAATTAAACGTAAGAAACAATTCGAACTAGTTTGGTCGTACCACTGGTTTAAGGATAAGATTCGAGAATAAATTGAGATAACCGGATTTGTTGATTAAATTGGTATAATTAATCGAGGGGACACTATCCGAGGGCTAGATCGTTCTTATTATTTGAATACTCATTATTTTACATTGCACTTTATTATTATTTTATTGCTTCTTAGTAGTTATTAGTTAATCAATCCAAAATCCCCCATTTTTAATTGCTTTCGTACACAAAATAATTCGATTAAATTACACCGTTCCCTGTGGATCGACCCTTACTTGCCCTACTATATTAGTGGGTAGTTAAGGAATTATTTTTGGGTGCCGGCGACAGCACACCATTAACGTTAGTCTTTGTTTGTTTAAGCAAAATTCCATTAAAGGAAAATTCTTTACTAATTTATAAATATTTACCTCAAATAAATTTTGGGATTTTATTAATTTGATGTTATACGTTTTTTTTTTAATAAATATTTATTTAAAATAGAATTCTTTTTTAGTGTACTGATAGAATTAAAAAAAAAATACTCCTTATATCAATAGCATAAAACATGATTAGACATATTATTTCATAATATCTCTAAAAAAAAAAATTAAATATTTATCTCAAATAAAAATCTTTTTTTATGTGTACCGATAGAATTAAAAAATATCAATAGCATAAAACAGGATTATATTAAACATATTATTTCATTAATATCTCTAAAACGTTTTTTTTTTTAATAAATATTTATCTCAAATAAATTTTTTTTAGTGTACTGATAGAATTAAAAAAATATATCAATATATTAATTAGACATATTATTTCATTAATATCTCTAGAAAAAAGAAAGTTACTAAAAGATGTATATATTAATTATTTCATTTATATGGTACATATTAAATGTCGAATTTTAAAAATATCAATAGCAATTAATAATTTAATATTAACATATATAATCAAATTAAATATTTACCTCAAATTAAAAAAATATATATATATAGCATAAAACAGGATTAGACATATTATTTCATTAATATCTCTAAAAGAAAAAGAAAGAATTGGTAAAGTCTAGTATGCACTCGAGTGCATGCTGTGCACCCTAGTCCATGTGCACTTTTCAGTTTACGTCATTACACTTTTTGGTAAATGGTGTTGCACTTTTCAATTATTACTTATACAGTTTAATAATTGAAAAGTGCAACACCATTTACCAAAAAGTGTAAGTCAGTAACTAAAAAGTGCAACATGGACTAGGGTGCACAACATGCGCTCGAGTCCATAGCAGACCAACCCGAAAGAATTTTATTTGAGATAAATATTTATTAAAGAAAAACGTATAGCATCAAATTAATAAAATCCCAAAATTTATTTGAGGTAAATATTTATAAATCAGTAAAGAATTTTTCTTTAATGGAATTTTGCTTAAACAAACAAAACTAACATTAATTAAGTAAGATGTACTTCCTCCGTCCCACAATAACTTTCATACTTTCCTTTTCGGGACGTTCCACAATAACTTTCACACCCTTAAAATGGAAAACCCTTTATAAACTCCATCCTTAGAATATCATCAAATTTACACAAATGTCATTACTTTTTCTCCACACATACACAAAAGTCAACTCATTTTTTACTTTATACATAAAGTTTTAGAGTTTATTGACATTATAGACCAAAATCCTAGCCCATATTTTAATTCAAGACAAAAATTATTGATATTACAATTTAAGACAAATCCATACTTGACATTCCTAATATGCCCTCTAATCAATATATTAAAATAATTAATAGGTGTTTTACTCATGATTTCAGTAACGGCGGCGGACTTTAAGGATCACCTATTATTTGATATTTAAAATTTCCCTGTTATTTATTTAATTTATACCCTATAAATTATCTTTATATTATTATACATTAATTATATAATGAAATAACGTTTATTATATGTAAAATCTCTTATCTTCAATGTTGTTCGAATAAAGTGTAATTTCAGTATTTACAAAATATTAAACAAATATTTAAAATCTGTATTATTTAACATTTTTAATTAAAGTACATGTAAACTATCATTTTATAAATAGGACTTATGCGTTTGTTATATTACAAGTATTGTTTATCAAAGTTATGCATATAATATAATATATGTATTATTATATGCATATATTGATATATATGATCTATCCTGTGACATATACTCCTATATGCGCACACATTGTTGCATTGTAGTATGCCTGTTTTTTTAACAAAACTTATACTTAAAAATTACTAACATATATATCTTTTGTTGGTACCGTTTTAATTTTCTAAATAGGTTTAATTAAAATAATTATATATTCAATGAAAATCATGTTTTTCTTGGTCTTTATTTATTTTATGTATTCTATCTTATATTATTATTAATTGTATACATATTTATATCATTATGCATAGTTTTTTTAATCAACAGAATGCATATATCATGGTAAGTGCATACATGGAATGCATATTCTGTCTTATATATACTCTTCTCTTGCATTCGAACCACTATATGCAATAAGACAAGTTTGGATATTGTAATGCTTTCTTTGATACTTATAAATCAACAACAACTCAAAATTTCAGTATATTGGTAGAACAACATTCCTAGTTTTTCAAAACATAAAAAAAACAAAAAAACAAGCACGAAAACATTGTTCTAAATCCATGATAAAACAACCAATATACCAAGTTTAACAAAACTAAAAACCAAGCAGGACTCTTCTGTTGCATTCGAACCACTATATGCAATAAGACAAGTTTGGATATTGTAATGCTTTCTTTGATACTTATACATCAACAACTCAAAATTTCAGTATATTGGTAGAACAACATTCCTAGTTTTTCAAAACACAAAAAAAACCAAAAAACAAGCACGAAAACATTGTTCTAAATCCATGATAAAACAACCAATATACCAAGTTTAACAAAACTAAAAATCAAGCAGGACTCTTCTGTTGCATTCGAACCACTATATGCAATAAGACAAGTTTGGATATTGTAATGCTTTCTTTGATACTTATACATCAACAACAACTCAAAATTTCAGTATATTGGTAGAACAACATTCCTAGTTTTTCAAAACATAAAAAAAACCAAAAAACAAGCACGAAAACATTGTTCTAAATCCATGATAAACAACCAATATACCAAGTTTAACAAAACAAAAAACCAAGCAGGACTCATCTGTTCTAAATTCATGATATATAAATTTTCTCAGTCATCTTCCCATAGAAATGTGCATCCATCCGATTAAATTCTTCTAACAACTGTTCATTCTCATATTTCAAAACTCTTATTTCATCCTCTAATTCCCTAGTTTTCAACTGCAAAGACATTGTGGTTGATCTTTCTTCATTCAACTTCTTCAGTAATCCATGTATTATATGTGTTCCCCTCTCACATAAAGGATCATCAATCCATTCAAAAAACCGGGATTCTACCCGATTATAGTAAAAAAGATTAATCAATTCAATGTATACATAATAGTTTACTAATTATTTATTGACTATCAAATCGAAATAAAGTAAATTCCATTATCAAACCTATGCTCTTACCGGAAAAGCTTCACATCCATAAAATTTTCGCCCAACATTATGATTCTTCCAAGACGTAACTACCTTCGCGTCAATGTCGCAAAAGCATCTAACCGCGTAATTTCTTTTTCCCTCGAATTCAATAGGTGTTATGCTTGTTTTCTTCGCTTATCTTCCTTCAGCTTCAATGGGGAGAGATTTTCACAGTTGGGAGCAATTATTGTGTAGTTGAGATATTAGGCAAGTTTTTTGAATTAAGAAGGCCGCGATTTTCGAGGATAATATCTACCAGAATTAAATTGATTCTCTTCAATTAGTTGACTTTGGAATAATTATATTATTTAAATCTAATTATTTCAAAACTTAAATTCGTATTAACACATTAGGGGTATAATTGTATTTCATTTTGTTATTTTGGTTTGATTTGTAACTATAAACAAAATTTCCTTGATTTGCAAAGACTTAGGGTGAAATGGTCTATAGTGTAATTCTCCCAAAGTTTTACAAAATTACCCCTCAAAACTTCACTCATTATTACACTTTCTTAATTTACGTGTCCACCTACCTATGAAAGTTAATACGGGACGGAGGGAGTAGAATATATTAGCAAACTGGATCCATTTCATTAATTTAGAATATAAAATAGTAGATGACACAGGGAGTGGAACAGGAAATCCGAGTGAAATATCTCACATGAAAATATTGGAATTAGTATTAGAAAATTAATATATAAAAATTAATTTTTCACCTATTTATAAGTTTAAAATTTTAGATAAAACAAAATTATTTTATGTTATCAAGCTTTAAAATTCTTTTCACATATGTTTGAGACCGTTAAAATTTTAATTAAGCAATTAAGAATATATTAAAATCATTTTGAATCCAATTGTATATATTATAAAAAGAGTCACAAGTAATTAAATCACAATTTTAACTTAATTTTAAGGCAATTACTTTTGTGTTGTATGTAACTGGATCCAATATCTAAATGGGTCGGATATATACAGCTACAGGTTGATTGGATTTGAGGAAAGAAAATTACTCTCATTTGGGCCGTGAACATTCGAGAGAGTATGGAGGAAAGACAGGTACCTCCATTAACTAACCATGGCAAAGAACGTACTCCTCTCTCAATCCCCGCACATAATTTATTTTCTCAACTTCTCATCTCAATCAATCAATCGAGTTCGCCCTAGAATGTAAAATTAAAATTCGAGATTTTCAGTTCCTAAACACCAATCCACGGTCAATTGAGGGCAAATGACGAGAGGCGCAACACAAGGAGAAGGATAAGAAGAATCGGCAAGTGAGTTGTTGAGAGATCAATTTCGTCTTTGTACCATCTCCATCGCCGAAGCTGAAGGTTTCAGTCTATACAATCACCTTGTTAGATTGTTTTTATTGTGATTTGACAGTGTGGAATTTTGTGTGTTGTTATGCGAAACATGGAAGTCTCTCAGTCAATTATGTTATGTATCTCTGATTTAAAGGGCTTGCTATGAAGGACCCCATGTGGCTTAAATCCATGGAAAAGTATGTTGGTTATGATTCTTTCTATTCAATTAATTGATGGATTGGTAAAATCGTTGCAAAACTCTAATATTTTTTTCTTGATTTTTGTGATTCAGAGCGCCGCCTGCCACGTTCCATCCCACAAAGAGTAAGCTTAAGTCAATAATCTTTTTAGAGGATACTTATGTGACTAAGTTAGATCAAAAGCATCTGAATGCTAAATTTGAAGATTCAATTTCTGCTTTTATTTTGTTGGGCAACATTCTGTATGAAGTTTAATATTTGGGTTAAATTACTTGCTTTCTTTTATACTTTTATTGAAAAGTTAATAATGAAAGAAGATCACAGTATGAAATTTGGTGGTGAAGTTGTTAATAGGAAAAAAGTATTTCACATTATTGTGTGTAGTGTATTCCATACTCTCATGGTTTTGGGCACCACTGATAGAAATCCTATTGTTTCCAACCTGCAAATCCCTCATGTATTCTTCTTATGTATATTCTAATGTGTTTTGCAAAGTTGAGAGTTCAACTCAATTGACTGATAAAGTTGTAGAAAATTTTAAAAGCTAATTAATAATATAATCTGATAAGAACTGAATAAAATTTTCTTTATGTTGTGCAATATGCAAAAGAATGAAAATAAAGTTTTACTCAACAAAATGGAAGTAATGCTCCAATTAGGTTCTTGGGATATAGTGTATCACAATAAAAATCATCCTTTTTTGAGCATATATACTACCCAAATACTGAACAAAAATAAATATTAGTATTCCCTATGTTTGGAAAAAGTGTTAAATTCAATTGAAATGATAGAAAGAGTAAAGGAAAAGTAAATTACTTAACTATTTGAGCTGAAAATTCCAATCTTCTTTTCTACTGTGAATGTTGTTGCCTTAACACACCACCTTTCTGATATTTTTTTTATTCAATAACTTATTATTTTTGAGTTAATAATATCTGGGGGCAATGCTAGATATACCAAGTAGCTAACTAATAAATTGTCATTAAGTGATTCATGCCCTACTAGATCGGCAATTAACCATTTGGTGTCTAGAGTCTCGTCAATCCTCTAACTTAGTATTTGTACCATGTTTGTACTTTTAATTTATATCTATCTTGATTCATTACATTTTATTGTCTGGCTTTTCGAAAGTTGTGATGAGCAGAATTTTGTTTCCTCTCTTTTGTAAATTTTGTGGGAAGGGAAGATGGTTTTGTTATTTCATGGACACTATGTGTGAAAATAGTTGTTGGTCCTCCTAAAGGCCTTGAATATCTTTATGAACAAGTAGGTCCTTACATTATCCACCCTGTTAATATTTTACGATAATTTATTTAATATTGCTTACTTTGTTATATCAAATCAAGTTTCTGATATAATTGCAGGAGTGAACAACTTTGAGGTTATCATACACTTCTCCAATTTCTAGTAATATTAGATAAAAAAAAACATTATAGTATTAGTTCATATATTGTATAGTATTAGTTCACACGATGTATAGTTTGACTCTGCCTAGATTGTTCAAGTATATTGAGAGCTATTATTTATTATTCTTTTGGTAATAGGGCCCAGCAGTATAGTATTAGTTCACCTACAATATAGTATTAGTTCACATACAGTATGGTATTAGTTCAAATACAATATATTATTAGTTCATATACAATATAATATTAGTTCACAAACAAACAAATTATTGTCTCTTACATTCCTTGTGTATAATTATGTCATTATCATGTTTGTTTTGTATATTTGCATACAGATGTCGATCCAAAGGTAGCGACGAGACAACCGAAGAGAACTTTCAAGAAGTTCAACTTCATGGACGTTGATCTTGATGCTCTCCTTGATTTGTCCACTAATAACCTCGTGAAGCTTTTGAATGCTCGTGCCAAAAGAAGATAAATATTCTTTCTATTTTTTGCTAAATTTGTTAAGTGAATTAGGTTATGATAATTTGTCTGATGGATATGAATTATGTGCTTGTGTTGAAAGGGTGAATTGACTTTTGGGTACATTGAATTGTATGTGAAAATGAGTATTGTTTATTGATTATTTTTACCTTATAAGACCTACAACAATTTAGTGATATTTTTCATTAATGTGCGATTGTTTTAGGGTTATACTTTTGCGGTGATAAATGTTGGTATTGATTAATTAATCTCTGGTTAGTTTGTTCAAGTGTTTCAATATCTTAATTGCAAAACTTCTTGAAAATTGACCCACTTTCTGTATTTAGTTTGAAATGAATGGCTTAAAAGTGTTTCGAGTTTGTAGATGCAAGATAACCAATGATTTAGTGTTTGGTGTATTTTATGGTGGGAGTGTCAAATGTTGTCTTTTGTAAATTTATTTTCATAGGTTTGTCAATTTGCTTCTAATTGTAGAAAATAAAGATATACTATAAGTGATTAGAAAGGAAGACATGAATTATATTATACTATAAGTGAACTAATATTGTATTGTATATGAACTAGTAATATATCGTAGGTGAACTAATACTATATTTTATGTGAATTAATACTATATATTTTTGAAGCTTAGAGCTTATATTAAATCATTTTATACATCAAAATTGGAAGACGTTGGAGTTTATACATGAATATAAACTAATACTATACCATAATACTTATCAACTGACATAAACACGTATAAACTAAAATATGATGTTCATAACAAATTAAAATGGGTCAAAATGATTATAAAATGGAGGTTCAGAAGGAAAAATAATTAAATTAGACAAATTAAAATGGGTCAAAATGATTATAAAATGGAGGATAAGAAGGAAAAATAATTAAATTAGACAACATGAAAGTAAAATTGAGAGGTCTAGTTAAACTTAAACTGCAAATATAGAAGCAAAACTTATGCAACTAAGGGAGGTGAGGACACTCTATTAAATGATAACATTTGTTCATTATAAAATGGATATTTTTTAAATTAATACTCCCTCCATTCCAAATGGAATTTGCACCCTTGGAGTGACACATGTTTTAAAAAATGTGTAAGAAAAAGTGTAATGAGTGGTGTTTTAAGGGTTAATTTTGTAAACTTTTATAAATAAAGTATAGTAAAAGGTTGATTGAGTGTGAAAAAGTAATTAAATATGAGTAAATGTGTGTACATTTTGAGGGTGAGGGTTATGAAAATATATTTTTTTATGGAATATGCAAATTAGTATGAAACATCTAAATATGACAAGTGCATAATTTTTTTGTAGGAAGGAGAGAGTAATTAATGTACACTTGAAAGATTAATTAATATTATATTTTAAGAATTTTATTGGGTTTTAAAAAAATACTACTATAAAATTACTATTTCAGTCATATAGAAAAAAAGAAGTCCATTTAAAAAGAAAAATAAATATCATTTAAATCAGAATTGATTTGGATCACAGAGAAAAAAAGTCCATGGATATAATTAAAAAAATGTTGCTGGGCCAAATGGAAAAATTAAAGGCCAGAATGGAATTGGACCACGTGTTGAGCATTGCTGACTAATGGGCTTAGGATCCACTTCCTAAATGGATCCACCAAATGGATCCAGTTACATATATGTACCAATTACACCAGAGTACAACTTTAATTTTAATGTGGTGTTTCATAATTCATTTAAACAGTATTTAATCACTCCAAATTTTATCGCATGCATAAATTTACCTTGTACTCCTGTGTATAACCGCGCCATAATTTCTATCTAATGATTATCACAATAAAATCCACTAAACAAAAAGATGTAATTTCTATCTAATGATTATCACAATAAAATCCACTAAACAAAAAGATACATCCACTAAACAAAAAGATACATGCATGTCCGAAGTACTAAAAAAATCAAACCATATCTTCTTCCTCTTCCTCCTCAACCGGCAGTGCCTCCACATCCTGTTCCCGGTAATTTGCCGCAATGAAGGCCTCAAAACCATTAGGAGGTTTTTTCACCAACGCTTTTAGAGTTGCACAAGAACGGATGAAAACCAATTCATTGTACCGTTGGGACTCAAGTTCCGCATCTCTCCGTCGCCTTTCGTCCAAGGGGAATCCAGCAGAGTTGTTGTAAAGGGGTCGCTCTGTCAGCACGAGCGCTTGGATGGACACCAACACCTGTAATAAAGTAGAATCTTTGGACCAGTAAACTTGATTTTTTCTATCATTTACCGGTTTGTCTTCTAGGAGGGAAATACAGACATATCCGGTAAGGAGAAGATTGGGATTTAGACTCTGACGGTTGTGGGAATGATAATGAAGAAGGGGATGTTTGGAGGGATAAGAGTGTGGTAACATGATATCAAAGAAGAAAAGGCCGGGTGTTCCGGGTGGGCCTATTATGAGAGCCCTTAGCAAATCCATTCTCGATTCGTATGTTCGGACGTAGATGCCTTTAGGTAGACTTTCTTGAAGGATTTTCCATTCCCGGACAATCCTGCGCTGAAAGGTTACAGTAGCAGCAGGAGCTTTATGTTGATAAAAAGGGCAGGTCACGTAATGATGATCTTCTGCCACCGTTGCTAATACTTCAAATGGCTCAAAGACGTCGTCCTTTTTTTTGGTGTTGCTACTTTCTGCTTCTTCACACACAAATATAAATTGTGGTTACCCAACATGTCCATGTATGAATACAACAATTGAACCACATCTGACCAAATAGAGTTATGAATTCGATCACATCGACCAAATAGAGTTATGAATTCGATCTAGCTAGTAGATCAATTTATTAAAGATATTTGTTAAACATAAACATTTAATCATAGATCAATTTATTAAAGATATGCATATAATAATTAACATCACCAATATAGATAATCTCGAATATATATCATGCATCTTCAAGATTTGGGAAGAAGAAGTACCTGCTGGGTCCATGACGAAGAACAATTGATACTTCGTGCTCTTCACCGTGGTTCTTGAACTTCAATTCACCGTTCTTGAACTTCAATTGAGCTCTTCACTCTTCACCATTGTTCTTGAACTTCAAATGAATAATGAATTATTTATTATATGAAAGCATACCGGCCTATATATAAATACAATGGCAGTTAATTATATTCTAACTTGAACCAGATCGACCAAGTAGAGTTATGAATTCTAGCTAGTAGATCATTTTATTAAACATAAACATATAATTAATCATCACATATATGTACAAAATATATAACATTATGAATATGATATGTGCATATAATTAATACCTATTCGGTAATCGAATATATATCTTGATGTTTAAAAAAAAAAAATCAAAAGCAAGCTAAGAAATTAGTTTGGAACATGCACATCAAGATTTTTGAAGAAGAACAAGTACCTGCAGCTGCTGGGTCCATGGCAAATTATTACTTTCAATGTTCTTGACTTTATGCACCTGCAATTCAAATCATAAATTAAAAATAGATGTTATAAATAATGCAGAGATTATCGAAATATACCTTCTAGGGAACTCAAAGTGTTACAAATTTAAAATGAATTATGAAAGCATACCTATATATAAGTACAGGTAGCACAAGTTGGAGGTAGTTATATAATTAAAATGAAAAACTTCTAAGCTTCTAAACTTAAAACTATATAACTAACTAACTATATAATGTGCGTTGTATCTATTGCGCGTATGGGTGTGCATGGGTCATAACAGCTCTTAAGTTATACTCCATATTCAATTTCAATTAGGGTATGTTTTGTTTTGAGATTTTAAATTTTAGTCTTTTATTAAATTTATAGGTATTTATTGATAAAATTTTAAAATTTAAATTCTAAAATCACAAG
The DNA here is from genome assembly GCA_963675135.1 of Galeopsis tetrahit. Taxonomy (NCBI): domain Eukaryota; kingdom Viridiplantae; phylum Streptophyta; class Magnoliopsida; order Lamiales; family Lamiaceae; genus Galeopsis; species Galeopsis tetrahit. The sequence goes on from OY776133.1 coordinate 13,816,463, forward strand.
ATACAGTAGATTTTAGGATCATAAATCTATTTTTAAATCTCCAACACAAAATTGCATCGACGTTGATTATTTTTTAATACGACACATGACGTCAATCATTATTTCCTACACTAAAATAAAATGTGAAATAAATTTGTATGAGGTGGAATTCCTTTTGAACTATATTTCAGTTTTTTTGGTTGAACAACCCATTTTTTGTTTTTCAAATTTTATGTTATCATTATTTTCTTACGTAATTTTTTTTTCTTTTTTTTTTATCTCTTCAATTGACTAATAACATCCATCATCAATAGAAACTATTTTACGTACCTCTTATAGTACTAAACAAGTATCCTATTAAGTTTTGTTTCAAATTAAACATTAATTCTAGCAATTAGTCCATGCATCCAGATTCAAAAATTCCAATTTAGTGAAATTATCCAAAATATATTACTCCCTCCGTCCTAGGATTGTTTGCACCATTTTATGGGCCCACAAACTAAGAAAAATATATAATGAGTGGAGTGTTGAGGGGTAATTTTGTAACTTTTATGAATAAAGTAAAGTGAATGATTGGATTGAGGGTAAAAGTAATGACATTTTGTGTAAATATGTGAATATTCTGAGGGTGCGATTTATAAAAAAGTTTCATTTTTTAAAACGGACGAATAAGGAAAGAGTGCAGGGGGTATGAATTTTAGATCTCCAAAATTAAACTACTACTAGTCTACTACAAATCTAATTAAATAGACATTGGCTTTCAACTTCACATCAATTTGATCTCTCAGAGTACAAAAGGCGAGGATTTAACGTTCACCAAATTATTTATATGGGCAAGAACACATAAGATTAAATGCGCAATTCAATTTATCAGAAAACTAAACAACAGAAAATTATAGTAGTATTCAAGAATAACAGCAAACTCTAAACCCCAATAATTCCAAAACATTAAACGCAGAGATCCAAAGGAGTATCAATCAATATCGATCATCGATCCCACAATGCAACAAAAAATCAACTAAACTAGAAGAAATTCAATCAAACGTCGCAACAACAGGGAACACTAGCTACTACATAAGTCCCGGCCTTAAACAGCTAGATTCAGAGAGAGAAAGAGAGAGAGAGAGAGAGAGGGGGATTACTTTACTCTTCATCATCAGTACTTTCGTAATAACGCGTATTATCAAGCAAGGACCGCGCGATTCTGGCAACGAGCCTCTCGACATTCAGATTATTCAATCGATTGTAGGGGCGCCTCATATTCAAGAGCTCAACGTAAATTTGGCCCCCTTCGCGTCGAACCACGAAGCACCCAGCCCTTCCGTCGTCGCCGTTGATTTGGACATCGACATGATCAACCAGAGCCCGCAGCCCCACCCGTATTGCCAGAGCCTTTGTACGGAACAGCGGCGACGATCTTCCGGCGGTGTGATCAACGATTACAGTAGTCGTAGTCTTAATCTTTTTACGTTTTTTGTTTATCTCTGGCTCGTCAAGGGCCACTGACAAAAGTCCTTGCTTGCGTTTCGAGGCACTCCGAGTTATCGGCTTCTTGGAGGCGCCGGCCGCCGAAGAAGATGACGCGTTACTTCTACTTCGGGTTGTAGACATCTTCGATCTTCGGAAATTAAACCCACTTTTTGATTTACCTTTTTGTATTTTGTTGATATGATTTGAGATATTGAAATGCCAAAACTGTGAGGTGTGTAGCAGTGTAGGCGGTTATTAACTTCTCTTGGGGAGTTAGTTAACAGCTGATCGATGCATGTCAGTTAACTTGTTTTTTAATTTTATACGGATTATTATTATATCTGCAGCTTTAATTTTGTTTTAATTTGGGACACAGCCACACAACGTTTATCTATATATATATATATATAAAAACACAATAACCACCCACTGTAATTTTCCTCCCCAGATGTTTTACTATTTTAAGAAATAAATAATGAATATTACCCTGATTTTAAGTTAACCTTCATTGCATATCCATTCTAAAATGTAATTATAGGCACAAATTTCAAGTTTCTGAGCAAAAGACGGTTTCTTTACCTTTTCCTCCAGCATATTCTCAGTTTTCAAAAAACTTAAATACATCTACACAATCTTCAATTTGTCACACATTTGTTAATGGATATTAGCAGGTATAAATTGTACTTGGGCTCATTAAAAAGATTCTAGGAAATAATTTATGTATATTCATACATATATACTCTTTTCTATTTTTAATATAGGTTATTTTGATATTTCATTTTCTTTACAAATTATACGACGTTTTAAATTTTTCAATGTAAATTAATTACATTTCTTCTAAATTTAACCTTAAAATTACTAAATATTTATATAAATGTGTTCTTTTTTTATGAGATGTACAATCATTAATTAAGGATGACATAAGAAATAATTTATTTTCTTAATATGTGTGTATTAACTTAGGATGACATATATTTTGAATAGAAGGGAGTACACTTTTTCACGAGATGATATCGAGATTCGAAATCATATAAGGGATGTTTGTGATTTTTAAATTTAAAATCAGTTATATTTTAAAATTGAAAACTGAAAATTATATCCTATAAATACTTATAAATCATACAAAAATATACTCCGTATTATATAAATATCTATAAATCTTATATATATACATATAAATTATATAAAATATAAAGTTAAATCATATTTTACTTAAATTTCAACACAAATACTGAAATGCATACCATTACATTACAAGAATTAAAAATTTTAATCTACAAAATTTTAAAATTCGGATTTTAAAATTTTTCGAAACTTAAATCAAGCATACTTATATAAATTTCAATTATTAAAAAGTCATTTGTATATATAGATTTTAATTACAGTGTTAAGTTAAAATTTGTATGAGATAATTTTATAAATCTATTATTTTGTAAATTAAATTTTAGTTACTCACTTTGTTTTGTCAGAAGTTTCCCATCTTTTTATTTGAATATCACACTAAAAGATCTCATTTCTTTCCTTTTTATACATTGTTGGTTAATTAATAATATTGATAAGAATATTTAGAAGAATTTAAAATGTGGAGTAATCATTATTTTATGAATTTTAATTAATTTGTAGACATCAAACTTTAATATGAAAAATGGGGTTACACATGCTATGTATATGAATCTCAAACTTAAACAAGGTGATTAATGCAAAATCGAATAATTGCCATTTTTTAATGTTGATTAATTGTTAATAATAATATTAATAAATAATATCTTCAGATCACCTTATAAATTTCATTTTTTGGGCGATTTTAGTACATAGATTATGAGACATAGAAACATACACTACTTCATAAAATTTATATATTAATAAAAAAAATTAAATGATAATAAACATATTAATTTAATTTAAATTTCTATTACATGGTGTATTACATTAAAATTTATAAATAGTTAATCCGTGCGTTGCACGGGAGAATTACTAGTTACTACTAGTATTTACAAATGATTAAATAATACTATATATTACAAATTATTAGATAATATTTATATATTACAAATGTTTTAGAAAAATAAAACAATAAAATTAAATAACATTATACATAACAATGAAGTGTATAAAGAAATTCACTACATACTAGAATTTCATCAGGAGCGACATCCGTGACCGACCCAAAAATTTGATTTTAGCAGTACAATAAATAATTTTTAAAATATTATTTAATATCTAAAACCTTATTCATTGGTGTACATCAATGACTTCTCCGTTGATATTGCTAAAAGTTTGACTATTCCAAAAGGAGTACAAACCCAATTAACATGATATACAAACATAGAGGTGAAAATTCATCGAGCTAATAGTTGAAAAAATAAAATGAGTAAATAAATAGATAATTGAGTAAAAATATACTTAAATTATATTTGACCACAAGAATATAACTGAGTAGATAAATAGATAATTGAGTAAAAATATACTTAAATGAGTAGATAAATAGATATTGTGCTATCAACATCGATAATCTGTGATGACAAGATAGCTAACATGACAAATTTGAGTTGTTAACTCCTCTATAAATGAACAGTGAATAGCAGCGGGAATCAAAACTATCTTAGACCATTGAAGTATGAATTGAGCACACGTTTGAGTGAGATAAATCCAACTAACTTGGATGCACACGTTTGAGTAGGGCTTGGCAAAGGGTTGGTCTGCTGCTATGGACTCGAGTGCATGTTGTGTTGTGCACTCTAGTGCATATTGCACTTTTTAGTTTTACTGACTTACACTTGGTAAATGGTGTTGCACTTTTCAATTATTAAACTGTATAATAATATTTTTAGTCATAGTGACTTACACTTTTTAGTTTTTAGTAATATTGTGTTGTACTTTTCAGTTTAATAACATACACTTTTCTTTAGACTAGGTGCACAACATGCACTCGAGTGCATACTAAACTTTACCCTTGGCAAATTGTGTTATCGTGTCGACACGATAGTGACACGACACGATAAGCCCAAACACGACACGATAAAAATCTGTGTCGACACAATACGAACACGATAATTTTCGTGTCGACACGACACGGCACGATAATAACACGATAATTTTCGTGTCGACGTGACACAACACGATAAGAAAATAAATCAATTTAAAATTGTACTCCGTATTAAATATATAAAAAATAATATATTTATATAAATATAAAAAATTATCGTGTCATTATCATGTTATTATCAGATACGTGTCATATCAGGTAAATAACTGGTTAACGGGTTGTTAACAGGTTAATGGGTTACCTGTTAATTTTATCGTGCTTAACGAGTTGACACGAACCCGACACGAACCCAATAAGGTCAAACATTAACCCGCAATTTTCATGTCAAATTCGTATTGTGCTATCGTGTCGTGTCGAAAATTGTCACCCCTACGTTTGAGTTAGATAAATTCAACTAACTTGGATTATCTATGAGCTACAAAACATGCCTTATTAAAAAAGTGTATACTTTGATTTATTTTCTTATAACTATCTATATTTTCTCTCTTTATATCTTTTCTTTTTCTTTACCTTTTTTTTAATTTACTACGTTAACAGTCTACTATACATATACTATTATATTTTTTGTATATTTTTTAATCAATATACAAAAAATAAATGTACAACTTTTGAATGAATGAAGTACATATATATTTTTTCCCAATAGAATGGAAAATAAATATCTCTATATCCCTCAAACTTCCAACTTCTACCCAAACAATCATGTATGATTCAAATTAGAATTAAAAAAAATGGTAGGAGGAGGGATTACTATTGTTTCTTTTGACGGTAGAAAGCGTGTATTTAGCCATTTAACAAAAGGAAAAACGCTACTCGCTTCTTTTCTTTTGGTCCAACTGTAGACGCGTGATACCTTTATTTCTCATTAAACCGTCCGTCAGACTTGTACCTTGATTTTCAAACGAGAGTTGTACCTTCATCACTGTACAAAAAAATAAACAGCCGAGCCCCCGCACAAGGAAAATTCTCGAAGAAACATTAAATTAACCATGGCGAGGGGAAGCAGCGGCGGCGGTGGTGGTGGCGCTTCAAGCAGAAGCAATAAAGAGAGCAAAGCGGGGGCGTTTTTCATGGCTACTTTAGTGATGTGGAGTGTATCAGTTTTCTTCGAAATTTTCTTCAACAAACGCTCTGAGCTAGTTCCGATCCTCATCGGATTCGCTTTCTTCCAATCGGCAAACGTCGTCGTTCGGCACTTCGTCTGGCGCGACCCCCTCTTCGTCAACACCTGTGTTTCCCTCGTTCATTCCTCCATCACCTCTGCTTCTGGTTAGCTTCGGATTCAGCTATGAAATATGAATTTTAGATGTTATTTATCGTTAGAGTCGTAGGTTTTGTGGTGTGAATTTCTAACAAGTTTCATAATTTTGAGTTATTTACCTTCCCGCTGCAATCGAACAGCTGAATTTAACTTATATGGTTACTAAGTGCTTAATGTTGTTAACTGTGATGTTTTTCTGGATTTTCGGAATACTGTTTTCCAGTTTTCCATTATGCTAGAATTGAAGTTCTTTTCTGTTATGGATAATGCTTTCACTAGTTGTAGTGAGTTAAACCATCCATTTGGTCTTTTCTGAAGCAAGTTTGTGCATTGCAGTGGTAGTAATATTGCTGAATCAGTGGATACAAATTGGTGCTGATGAGATGTTTGAACACTCTCAATTGGTTGAGGTTACTTGGCCTTGGGCGTATCAAGCTCTTTGCTTTTCATGTGGTTACTTTGCATATGATCAGTGGGACATGTTGCTTCACCGGTTGTACAGTGGTTGGATCCCTTCAATCCTAGTGCATCACTTAGTACTCCTGGTTTGCTTTACGCTGGCATTGTATCGCAATGTAACCATCAACTACCTTATCCTCACGCTCATCTGCGAGGTAAAAACTATAAGTTTCCATACATACGTTTTTAAGCCCATTTGTTTAATTATTATTTAGTGAAAAATTGGGAGGGTTCATTGAGTTCAATCTCACTCAAATGCAAATAGGGATCAGAAACGTGGCCAATTATCATGCAGAATAAAGGATACCATCTATACCCGAATCCAAATTGATGTTTTGTATTCATGCATAAAGTGATGTTGATGCGAGAATTATGCTAGAAACTAGTCGCAGCAATGAATGAGTGCATTACCATTGGGTTTCATTTGTCTAATTGTCACTATTATTAGTAGTGTAATACTATATTCATTATCTTTCCTATCTTGTGGGTTGAAGTGCCCAGCTTTTAGATTGCAAGCTCACCACTACAAAGGTTGACACACTTCAGTTTGTATCAGTATCTGCATATATATACACATTCACTCTACTTATATATCTTTCCTTTTTAAGATCTATGTGATGTTTGATAACTTGCTATGTGGATCTTGGAATTAATATTATTCATGATTGCTATATTCTTTCCTGAATGCAGCTACATTCGATCTTTCTGCATGTCCGAAAAATTCGTCGAATGGCTGGTATTCGTGATGCTGGGAGCAAGATTGTGAAGGCAGAATGGGTTCTCAACTGGTTAACATTTGTATTTGCGAGATCCATATCTCACATTCTTATTACAGTCAAGTTAGTGAGAGATGCTTCCAAATTTGACAAGGGTGTGGAGCTCCCACTTGCACTCTCTGGAATGGCTGGAATGAATTTGCTAAATATTTTCCTTGGAATCGATCTTTTCAAAGCTTATGGGAAAGAGAACAAATCCCAGAAGGACCATCATAACCATCAAGAATGAACATATATATATATATGCACACAAGTATGTTAATTCTTTCAAATCTTTCGTTAAGGAACATGTTTCCTGCTGTAACACGGTTGTATTCTATTGTAAATCACAATACGAATGTTTTGCCTTGTGGAGAGCAAGAAAAAAGTGAAAAAAAAAAAACATTGTAAGCTGGATAACTGCATATGTTTAGTGTAATTGGAATATGTCCTTCCCACTGGGGAAATTGCATTTAGCCTCTGAAGTATGTGCGTTTTAAGAAAGCATAATGCATACAAAGGTTCTTTAAGTATCCCATGTTTACGGGTCTTTTGAAATAAAAGTTGATAAAATACTTTACGGGTCTTTTGAAATAAAAGTTGATAAAATTCCTACCTGGAAAAAATAGTAGAACTGCAAATAACAAAATTTATAGCTGTAAAAATACAAATCCCTGTCCTATTCATCTTGACTATTATCAAATTCTAGTCTTTAACAGAAAAATTTCCCAAAACTATTCCTGCCCTTGGCAGTGATTCCATGGTTTGTTGATGAAGACAAGGATCGTGATGTATCGTTACAAGGTACCCTCCATAAGTCTCCATTGCTTGAATTCGATGATTCTCTTGAAAATTCGGGTATGTTTGAAGTATCTATCAAGAAATCTTCCAATGTTGCAAGAGATTGAAGCTGCACCCCGAGAGATGCAATTGTTTTCTGGCATTCTGCAAGCTTATCCGCAGCTACAGCTAGATCCTCCTGCAAATGAGAGACACATTATATTAATTTTAGATCATCAAGTGATGTAATAAACCGATGGAAACCTCGAGACTGGGAGCCTACCTGCTTTATCTTCAGTTCACTATTTGAATTAATACTCTGCTCAAGCTCAATTTCCTGAATTTTTCTGGTTAGTTCATTCTCCAAGTCTCGACACTTTATCGTTAGCTCTTTTGATGACTTTCTTTCTCCCTCGATTTCTGCCTTTAATGAATCAACATTTGCAGCTATGGTTCTTGATTCTAATTCCTTCCCGACAAGCTGAAATTCAAGCGATTCCTTCGTCTCACAGATTGCTTTTAGCTCCTTTTGTACATCTTTCAATGTGCTTTCGCCTTCTGCTATCCTATTTTCTGCATTCTTCAAAGCATTCTGAAGTTCTTGTTTCTCTGCTTCCATCTTTTCCAGTATATTTTCCAAATCAGCTACTTGTTTAATCATGGTATCAAGCTCAGCTCTCAATGAATTATCTACAGATATGGATTCTCCAAGTGGGGCGTTGCTCGTCTCATGCAATGCAGCCAGGCGTTCCATCTCCAGAAAATCGTCCATCATGTCAATTTCAACAGCAAGATTCTTAGTTGACGGTTTCTGAAACTGGTCGGGCCCTACTGAAGCCTGTGAATCCAAGTATCCATTTGTAGGTGATTTTCGGGCCATATATTGAAGCCTTTTACACTCTCCTTCAAGCTTAGCAACCTTCTTTACGCTCTCCAGCTGCAACTTGCTAGCAGTTTCTACTGCTTGTGTGCTTAAATCCCTCTCAATTGTCACAACTTCCAATTCTCTGCAACGAGAGACGAGCTCTTGTTTCAACAACGAGTTCTCCTTCGCCAAAGCTTCAAGAATAAGGACAGTATTAGGATCAGCCAAAGCAGAATTTTCAGCCTGGAGATCAAGAATACGCTTTTCAAGTTGAGCCCTCGTGGATTCCCACTCATTGCTTTTCTCCAAGATAGCATCACCGATTTGTTTCTCCTGTTCGTCTTTTGCTCGTCTCAGCTGTCTGACACATTCTTTAAGGGCACTATCGAGATGACTCGTCTTCACTTCCAGGCTCACATTCTGCTGCACAGCAACCTCAAGCTGTTGCTTTAATGAGGCCACTTCAGATTCTGCTTTTTCCCAGCCTGATATGGAAGCATAGTTAAAGAACATTGCAGGGCTAAGCTCCTTAAAACAGTTTATAAGATGTTTTGGAGCTTATAAGCTCTTAAATAAGTGTGGTAAAAAGAGATTTTTAACAAGTTATAACAAAATTTTAAAATATTACCAGCAACAGCTTCTTGGGCAACTTTAGCATGCTGCTTAACTAGCTCTTCTTTGGCAGCTGATAGCCTCTCTCTCACATTTTCCTTTATTTCATCATCACTTACTGACTCACAATTATCCTGCTAAAACAAAAACATCAACTTCTTTACCTTGCCTTAATTTAATTAACTCAAAATGTTGGACAAACTCATTCGAGTCTAGAAGCATGTTTCAAAAAAATCTTCAAATTATAATATTATGGCTTAATTGCACTAAACCACCCAACTATACAAACTACAGAGTATATTTTTTTTACAAATAATCCACTCAATTAAATTTGACATGTGCTCCTCATGTGATTTTTAAGAAGGTATTTCCATCAAATTATTTTTTCCCACTATTTCTGAAACTAATCCTGTATACTAAGCACTATTTACCTGTTGATGAGAGTATGTGTGAGAATGTGATTCAGAGGTTTCAGTTTCAGAAGATTTCCAGCTCTTCCATGGCCATTTCGTCTTCTCCATCCTCCTCTTCCTCCTGCAACACCAACCAAATATTTAGACTACTAATCTTGTATGAAGCACAAATAGATTCCATCCTTGTTATCCATAAGAGCTGCAAGTTTGTGTTTATTTTCAGCATAAATGACAACATTGAAACATACAAGAAGCAGCAGAGTTGAAAGGCACATTTCAAACCTTTAGTTCATAAACAATATAATCAAGAAATCCAAATCCAAAAGATCCAATCTTTGAAGAATTAATTTGTCAATAAATGTGGAGATTGCTTGTGGTGAGGGCCATCGAAGACTGAAAATGAAAGGAAAGGCATAAATTTTGAAATGATCGAGGTGAGTTTGAGCAGAGCATGTGTTTAGGGAGCCAAGAACCAACTTTTCAGCTTTTCTATGTTACTATTTCTAAGCCTAGTCTATTACTCCTCCATATTTACTACTAGTATTTTGGAAGAAATAAAGAAAGTGGTCTCGTTCCCGCCTTGATGTGCCCTCAATTCATCATGAGGGCTTCCTTTATTACTTTCTACTTCAACCTATGTGGTCCAATTTAATTAGGAGGGATTGGGCATGGTCTATGAAATCATAACCTATTAAATTAATTTCGATATTAAAACAATTGACCATAATTTCGAAATGAAGAATTTGCACCAATTCATAACGAAATTCTGATAAATCTATTCAAATCAAAATTTATTTATTTATTTTGACAAGGAGAATGTATATTAAGAATAAGTACATCTGTCCCCGTAAAAAAAAAGAATAAGTACATTTGTCTCAATATAAGACGGTACAATTGAAGAAAAAACACTTTTTTTTTCTTTTTCTTTTTTTTTTTTTTGAAAGGGAAGAAAAAACACTTAGAATCACAAAAAAACCCGAAATAAGGTAAAAGACGGGAGACCACATTACATGTACCGAGATGTACGCAACACAAAAAATATTGAAACAATATTTTATACCGAACACAAAAACTTGTAGTATGAAATATTTCATACATAAAATATAGGTAATTAAGGTAAAAATGAGACAAATATTCACATGTAAAATATTGAATTTTTAAGAGCATATTTTATGTATGAAATATTTCACACAAGTGTTGCTCTATACCGAAATATCGAAAGTAATTTATTTAAGTTATTTTAATATAAGAAATAATATAAAATTATAAATTATACTCCCTCCGTCCCATACTTGATGACCCATTTTACCATTTAAGGTGTCCCTTACTTGATGACACGTTACCTAAAATAGCAAAAACACTTTTGAACAATTTCCTTAAAACATCACAATATTACAACAAATGTCACTACTTTATTACACTAAAAAATAACTTTATTACAATACTATTTATAAAGTTGAAAATTTTTTACTACCCCACTTTATCTTAAACAATACTAATAAACAATTCATTTATTAAAACTCGTGTCCAATTAATTTGGATCATCAAGTATAGGACGGAGAGAGTATTATATAATTATTATTTTATTCGAAATATTGCTTAATTAATGTTGAAGTAAAAATTTGTTTCACAACATTTGCATCTTTAATTATGAATCGATAATGCCCCTAATATTTTATTTCTAGTCATATTTTACTACCCATGCGTCCCAATTTGTTTGTCGATTTAAGATATTTTACATTATTTAATTAAGAAAATCATTGAATATTATTATGTAATATATCAATTTTAACCTTTTATTTATTGTATGGTCATTTAAATGCATATCGTTACAAAAGTAAAACTAAAATAGGACATTTAAATTTTTTTCGAATTAGTGCCATATGAAATTAATCTTAGAACAAAAATTCATAGAAACACAAGCAAAATGGGTGGGATGGAGTAACATTTAATTTTGGGTTAATTACTACCCTACTAAAGTTAATGAAATATAGGAATTGACTTCAAGAACTTTTTAACTGCAGTAATCGAGTAGAAGAAATACAAATATACAATAGCGTTGTTACCAACTTCCACATAAATGAATAATTAAATAATTAATCCCCAAAAAAAATGTTATGATGCAATTGACCCATAAGCCATATTATAAAAAAAAAGGTTTGTTACTGCATGTGTATGTTAGAATAAAGGTTAGAGTGCAAATTACTACTTACATAATTGAACTACCCTTTATGAATAAGAAAGTGAAGAAACCAAGCTTTAAACATACAGTTATAAAAAAAAACAATTTTTTTTTTTATTGATCTTTAAATTGGGTAATTGGCGTGCTGACCACATAGGTTGAATGGTTATAAAATCGCATTCATTACATATTTTTTACTCTCATTCAACTTCAAAACGTTGGTTTGCTCTTCTATAAAATTGATTCTTTATAAGAAATTGAGTCCAGACCCACCTCCTTGACCCGATCTGACCCGCCCACTACAATCTACATTCATCAATTCGGATCATATAAATATATGTCATTTAATTTTTTTCACCCGTTTTCTCTCTTTCTCTTCTTTCTCACTCTTTCTTCTTCTTCTTCTTCTAACTTCCCACCTCTCCCAATTTCTTCGTTCATCGTTTTTCTTCTCCGATCGTGTGTGTTGCAGTTTGTTTGTGCCGATTTTGTATTTTATCGTTTGTTTTGTGGCGATTTCTACTTGGTATTTGTAGTATTCTGTTGAAGTTTCAAGTATAAACTAAGATTCTTCTCCTTTCAACCTATATCAGGTATTTTCTGTATTTTCATGTTTTATGTTTGTTTTGTTATTTTTTCGTTTAACTTGTTCTTGTTTTTAAGTTTTTTTGTATAAACCCTAATTTTCTGGATATAAGATTGTGCATTGTTCCGTTTTGTAATGAATTGAGAATGTGTTCAGATTTTGGAATTGGTTGAAAATGCAGCAAGAGATAACAAGAAGAACATGATAACTCTGAGGCACGTGCTTCTGGCGGTGAAGAATGACGAAAAGCTGTGAAAGCTTCTCTCGGGAGTTACTATTGCACATGGTGGAGTGTTGCCTAACATAAATCCAGTTCTTCTGCCAAAGAAATTGGGGGAAGATAGAAGCTGAGAAGTAAGAAGGGTTAGATGATGTGGGTATTATGGAATTGAAATGATGTGTTGTTCGAGTGTTAATGCGAATGAATTGTAATGTTCACTATATTACCTTTTTTAGTTTCTTGTTAGGTTACCTTGACTTTAGTTTAATGCAAATATTGCTCTTTTTTACCATGGTATTCTATTCTCCTTGTGGAAATGTTTAACAAAAAAAGCTCATTTAATGCAATTAGTATTATAGAGGAAGGTTTGGAGATTTGCTCTCATTTTATTGATGCATTGAAGTTTAAAAGGATTGAAGAGTTGAATACATCAACAGTGATATTGGACCCTAAACATTCTAAAACAAAAGGGAGAGGGAAAAGAGTAAAAGGTCACCTTGAGAAGGGGAAGAAGAACAAGAAGAATAAAAAAGCAACATCAATACCAGTTGGTGTAAATGAATTTGACTCAAAAACTCTAAATCCACGTTTGTTTTAGATTGTACTTTTTTTAGACAATATTTTATGAAGTTTTATTTCTAGTCATAATATTATATATCACTGAAAAGTGCAGCTCAATATAACTAAAATGTGCAGCATAACATTACTAAACAGTGTAAAGTCTCTATAACTGAACAGTGCAACAAAATACGACTAAAAGGTGTAACATAACATTACTAAAAAGTGTAAGTTACTATAACTTAAAATAATATTATTCTAAATTTTAAGTTACTACAACTGAAAAGTGCAACAAAATTCGACTAAAAAGTGTAACATAACATTACTAAAAAGTGTAAGTTACTATAACTTAAAATATTATTCTAAATTTTAAGTCACTGCAACTGAAAAGTGCAACAAAATTCGACTGAAATGTGTAACATAACATTACTAAAATGTGTAAGTTACTATAACTTAAAATATTATTCTAAATTTTAAGTCAATATAACTGGAAAGTGCAACAAAATTCAACTAAAAGTTGTAACATAACATTACTAAAAAGTGTAAGTTACTACTCCCTCCGTCCCATACTTGAAGGCACAAATGAATTGAGCACGAGTTTTAATGAATGAATTGTTTATTAGTATTGTGTAAGATAAAGTGGGGGTAGTAAAGACTTTTCAACTTTATAAATAGTAATAAAATTACTTTTTAGTGTAATAAAGTAGTGGCATTTGTTGTAATATTGTGATGTTTTAAGGAGACTGTTTAAAAGTGTTTTTGCTATTTTAGGTAATGTGCCTTCAAGTATGGGACGCCCAAAATGGTAAAATGTGTCTTCAAGTATGGGACGGAGGGAGTATAACTTAAAATATTATTCTAAATTGTAAGTCACTACAACTAAAAAGTACATAGCATTACTAAAAAGTGTATGTCATTATAAGTGAAAGTATTATTGCAACACCATATAAACTTGCAAAAAAACATGTTAAAATTGTTACACTTGTCCTTATTTAGGACATGCATGTCATGCATGTGGAAGTTGAACACTTGACCTCAAGGTAAAATGGTCCATGCTTACCCATTTTAACTACAAGAATTAACTTGAACATTTTTGGGTATAATATACTTAAGGAATTGAGTGTACAAGAGACCTACCCCAAAATGTTTAGAGTCCGTTAAATAATTGAGAATGAGTTTAGAGAGTAATTGATTCACGTATTCTACAACACTAGAATAAACGACCGCAACTATACGGTGTCTATCGTAGCGAAGTAAGTACGAGGAGGTATAGCGTAAAAGTGTAGTTTGTTAACGAAATTCTATTTAGACGCGATCGATTAAGTGAAAGTGGTGAATTACCCTAAGATTGCCTACCAATTTGTCACAAATAGACAATGAAAAGAGTAATAAAGAAATCGATCAAATACCATGCAAATCAAGAAACGAAAGGTAAAAGGAATGAAAACTCAAATATGAGAAAGTAGGTTCCAAGGCATTTGCAACATTTAGAGATCCATTTATGTTTCGTAACTCATTCAAATGGCAATTAAGGTTTTTCTCTTATAGGGTTGACCACTAAAGAAGAATTAATCAATCTCTCGATACAACTAATCCAAATGAGCATGCAACATAGGTTCGTATTTCTACATCACAAACATCACACCACCTAAAATAGCCCCTAAGATCAATCAATTCCCTCTCCGATAACTAATCCTCTCTCGAGATCATAATAATATCGGGTTGCATACTTGCATACGATTAATGGAATAAATCTTTCAATATTATCCCAATTAACAATGAATTAAGCACATCATCATGGCCAATAACAACATGCTTCCAAATGAGAATTAAGCATACAAATAAGAAACAAACACCGTTTAAAGCAAGAAACTAGTTCATAAACTTCAATCCAAATATTTAAAAAGCCCTAGAACCAAAAGTGTTTAGCCAAGAACTAACATAATCAAATTACAAAATCCAAAGAAATAGCTAAATAAAAAGAAAGAGAAAAAGAAAGTTTAGTCTAGAATGTGATGTGGAATGAAAATTCCAAGCTAATGGTGGCCTCCTTGCTTGATTTGATGAAGAATTGAAGAAGATATGGCCAGAACACCTCCAAGTATGTGCTACTGTGTGTGGAATTTGAGGAATTGGGGGAGAGTGTCTTGGATTTCAAGAAAGATGGCTTATATAGTGTTGGGGTAGGGTTTAGGTGGAAGTTTTGCACTTAAGTCCCTCAAAAATGGCTAAAAATCACTAAAAACCCCGAGTTTGGAAGTGGCCCGGCCGGGCGATAACTTCGTATATTGAATTTGGGCCAAAATACGCGCGGGGGTGCATTTACCAAAAGTCTTGGTGCAGATCGGCCCGGTCGGGCGGAAGTTTCGTTTTTGGTTTTCAGCCTTCAACTTCGTCCCTTCGTATCTTGAGCTTCCGACCTCTGATTGACTCGATTCTTTTTGCTATTCCACTCCATTTTTCGAGCCGGGTCCAATGGTGCATTCCTCTTCCTGATCCAGTGAATTTTGGTTGGTGTTTTGCTCCAAATTCCATCGTATTTCCTACAAAATCGACAAAACACAACCTTTCTCTCATTTTGGCTCAAATCATCATAATCAATGCATAAATCAATGAAATCCACATCAAAATATGCTTCACATGTGCCTCCAAAACGTGTAAATTACACCCGAATCAGTAATTACATGGGTAAACAAGAACAAAAGATGACCAATTAATGAAGCACTTGCAAACCTTTGTACTTACTACAATCCAAATCGATTTATTCAATTTTGAAATTTATTCAAGAGAAAAAAAACTAAAAAAAAAAAAATACTACTCCATACTTCATAAACACAATTTTTAAGAAAATGAGATTTAGTTGGGTGTGGCCCGTGTGGAATGGACATGTGCAAAATCAGAATCGGTCGGTTTTGATCCGTCGATTTCAGTTTGAAAATTGAACCATAACCTTAAAATTAAGGTTCGATTTCGATTCTGGAAATTTAAAATCGGAACCGGCGGTTAAACCGGCCAAACCGATGATTTCGCCCTTTTTCTAATATTCTTTTATAAATACTTCAATTTCAACTCATTTTTTTTACACTAACCTCTCTCAACTTTTATATAGTAGTTTATTTTTTAAAAAATGAGTGTAAACGAGTAAAAATCGAGGAAAAAATTAGGAAAAAACCCAATCCAAAACAAACCAAACCAGTGGTTCAAAACCGTAATCGGTTCCGGTTCGTAATTTTCGAAAACCGAAAACGATTGTTTCTAACCGGAACATGTAATGTGGGGTACTCAAATAAAGAATTAAGGGGTTGATGATTTCATGTGGTGTAAAAGAATTTAGTGTAGGGTAAAAAGAATTTAGTAGAGTGTAAGATAAACAGTAATTTTAAAAATAAAATGAAGTTGAAAAAAAAACGTAGGAAATAGACGGTTCAAAAAAAAATCCTCTGTTCCAACAGTACGGGCAGTGGGGGTGTCTCGTGGACAGTTGCTCCACCATGAGAATTCAGATACCATATCCACATCACTTCCATTAATTGTGTGACTCGCATACCATCTCAAGATTTGGACATTATCACTAACACCATAACCTTAACCATTCCTCCTCCTCCTATAACCAAATCTAACCCTCATTTCTGCAACACACACACACAACACACACTACTAACTCCAATGGCTCAAACAATGCTGCTTGCTGCAAACCAATTGGTAAAAGGTGAGCAGCCATTGCTGATGCACAGCCTAAAACCAACCCCATTCTCTCAGTTTAATTTACTCTCTCCAAGAAATGCTTCTCCCCTCTCTTCATCAACCACAACTATCGCTTTCTTCAAGCCTAAAACCAAGGCTCCTCCTCCTAAGAAGGTACTAATTTCATTTTTTTTTTTTTTAAATTGGGATATACTATAATTAATGGATTTGATTAGGTGGTGAAGGAGAAGTCAAAGGTTGAAGATGGGATATTTGGGACGTCCGGAGGAATTGGTTTTACTAAGCAGAATGAGCTCTTTGTCGGTCGTGTTGCCATGATTGGCTTTGCCGTAAGTTCATTTGCTAATCAATTTGCTACACTTAATTACTACATTGTAATTTTATTCATTTGCTAATCAATTTTCATCAACATTTCCCTCATAAGGTTCTAGTGGCTTCATACGTGACACTTAGAATCTTGATGGATGACCCTTCTTTTTTTAATTTGGATAATTTCATGTAAAATGGTAGTATTATATTTTACAGATTAAGTTATACCGTATAACTCGAGTGCATTTTTTAGTTGTTGGAAAATTGACACTATTACACCTAATGCGGAATTGTAAGTCAAACCATCCCAACACAAATACTATATTGCTTTTAAAATGATACTACTACTGTCGAGCTTCAAGAGTCATATTTTTTGACGCTGTTTATTAGTAATTGAATGGAACCTGAATAACCTTTATAATCGAGTCTAGAGTCTCGTCGGTACACTATTTTTTTAAATCATTCTGCTCTGCCTTGAGCCAACAAACTTTTTTATTTTATACATGAATCAAAATTGGCAAATCAAACTCATACGAGGTTGTTTTAGTTAATAATTATCAAATCAATATCCAGTACTAGTTTTTGTATATGTCAGAACAGGAAATGTATATATTTGCACATTCAGGAGATTCAGTTCCAAATATAATACGAGTCAAGTAAGGAACTTACTATACATTATTTGCATGTAAATGAGATCCCAAATGTATTATTCAAATTGTTTGTTTGTGTTGTTATGCATTGCAGGCGTCTCTACTGGGAGAAGCAGTAACAGGGAAAGGAATTCTTGCACAACTAAATTTAGAAACTGGAATTCCAATCTATGAAGCTGAACCCCTTCTTCTATTCTTCATCCTTTTCAACCTTCTTGGTGCCATTGGTGCACTAGGTGACCGTGGTCGCTTCGTCGACGACATACCCGTCCCCGGACCCATTATTAAACCCGGCAAAAGTGTCAGGGAAGCTCTAGGACTTGGATCTGGTAATTCTCTTCAATTCTTCTATATATATATATATTTTTTTTTTATAATTTTGTGCATGTTACATTTTTTTTTTTAAATATGTCACATTGTATTTAAATTCTTGCAGGTCCTCTGTTCGGATTCACAAAATCCAACGAGTTGTTTGTTGGACGATTGGCTCAACTCGGGATTGCATTTTCAATTATTGGAGAAATTATTACAGGAAAAGGAGCTTTGGCCCAATTGAACTTTGAGACGGGTGTCCCCATTAACGAAATCGAGCCCCTTCTGTTGTTCAATATAGTCTTCTTCTTCGTCGCTGCCATTAACCCCGGAACTGGCAAGTTTGTCACCGATGATGAAGAAGATTAATTGTGTAAATAAATAACAATTTTCTAGTTTTTAATAAGCCAAAAAAAATTGAATCTATTTTCATGTATGTAGTGTTTTGTCACTTGTTAGTGATGAGGAGATACTTGGTTTATATTGCTCCTTTTCTATGTGATTTAATTTGGGTTTCAAGTTAGTGATTGCTAGAGAATTTTTCAGGGAATGTTTATGATGCCTGATTGCAATGCCACTTATAGTAGTGCAGATGTTTGTATTTTTTGAATTTTCTATCTATAATCGTGTTTTGATTTCATATTTTATTTATTCATATTCGAGAGAGATATATAGATCGTCATGTTAAGAAGTACGATCGATTGACAAAAAAGATCAATTACTAAGGAAAAAAAAAACAAATTAATTAGTTATAAGATCAGTTAGTAAAAATTCAAATTAATTAGGTATTAGTGAGAAAATGACAAGTTAGATTCATATATTTTGAGCTGTTTCAAGAAGGTTCATTTTGATCCCGGGTGAAATTGTTTGGACTAATTGGGTTCTCTCAAATTGTAATTCTCTTGTTCTCAAAGATATAAGGCATGAGCCTACAATTTCCTATTAATGAAAGACAAATGTGTGTTTGCGTTTGAATGTATATCATACAACTGAATTTTAAATGTTTTGAAATTTTTATTTTTGGAAACATTGTTTTAAAATTTAAACTATTTCCTATACATGGAAATTCTTAAACCATTAATAGTAAAAATTGAGTAAAATATTACTGAAAACTTTGGCCCTTAATGTGAATGAATTGTTTGGGCCTTAATGTGCAGTAAAGGGCCCTGAATGGTTTTTCTGCTAGGCTACGATTGATTGTTTATAGGGCGCGGCTAAAGGCACCCAAAGATCCTATGAGGACAGCCACGTGAAAAATACAAAAATACCCTTCATCCTATTAAAACCCTAAATCCTCCCCATTCTCAAAGTTAAAAGAGTACACCCACCTTGACGACCCATTTCCTCCGTCTTCCTCCACTCTCTTGAAGACGACGGCGCCGCCCGCACCCACGCCGCTGCCTCCTTCCATGCGGCCGCTCGCACAGTGCCGCCACCGTCTTGCCTCGCTGCGCCGCGCACGCCTCCCTCTCCACTTCGCGGCCGCAGCCTCTCCCCCTTCCCTTCGCAGCCGTTCGCGGCCGCAACCCCTCCCACTCCCCTTCATCGCACCCAGCTACCCACGCCGCCGTTCGAAGGTAAGTTTTGTTTTTACAATTTTTACCGTCCCCAAAAATTAGGGTTTTGAAAATTTAGAAAAATTAGGGGTTTTAGTAGTTCGGGAATTATTTTCGAACATATCGAGTTTGTTTTGGAAATTTTTTTGAACATATTGAGTTTGTTTTGAAAAAAAATTCGAACAATTTGAGTTTGTTTTGGAAAAAATTTCGAACAAGATGTTCGAATTTTTTTTTCGAACAAATCTAAGTTGTTTTGAATTTTTTTTCGAACATATTGGATTTGTTTTGGTAAAATTTTTGAACATGTTAAGATTTTATTTTTGTTGTTGAAATTTTGAATTTTTAGGATTTTTGATGTTTTGGTGTTGATGGTGGGAATCCGGAATGATTCGGATGTGAAATGATGAATCGCGTGTGAATCGGAATAGATGTGGCGTTTTTTTTAAAAAAAAACTACAAGAAGGGTAAAAACGTCCTTTCGCATCACCCTTGGAACAAAAAAAATTCTCCGTGGGTGTACTCATAGGAAATCCGGGTGGATGTATCACTTACAGAGATGAGGATATCTTGGTGGGTTTTGTGTGATTATTTTTATGATTTCAACCCAGATGTTAGGGATTGAGGGTGTGTTTGCAAATAATAGTGATTGATTTAAAGTGATTAAAATTGATTTTTGTAATAAAATTGAAAGTGGATAATGTTTTAAAATTAAGCACTTTTAATCAATTTTGTATATGTTGTGATGTTTGCAAAACAAATACTAGCTTCTTTATAATTTTACAAAAACACCCTTATTAAATTTGAATAAGTAATGGGTAAACATAAAATATTATTTAAATTGTGAGGGTAAAAATGTAAAATTAATTACTACAATGATGAGAAGCACATAGAAGCTATTAGAAGTGGGTGGAGGGGTGCTTCACCAAAATCACTTTTAACAACTTCATTTAATCACTTAGTTGTGTTGCCAAACACTCCAAAAGTGATTCTATTTAAAAAAATAAAAAAGTGTTTTTAAGCACATTTTAGTGTTTGCAAACACCCCCTGAGGTTATTGTGGCCAATTTTAAGTTTGGGCTCTAATTTTATTTCAATTACATATCATTTTTGGAGAGTTTTGGATTTGAATCTGGTTTAATCTGGGTAGTTGTTTTGGAGAAAATTGCAGAAAATATTGTTTTGGCAAAGGAATGCTGATTAGTCTGTCTTTTTTTTCTTTCCATTTTATTCGGAATGAGATCACCGGTTCCACATTTTATTTCTCTATATGGATAATTGACATTTGCCATATTAAAAAATAATTAACGTGTTAAAGGTGTTATAATATTGGGAACGACACATGTTAAGAATGCAGTAGAGTGGAATACGAAAAGTGGAACAGAAAAATCAAATCAGACTTTTTGTCATTTTTCAAAATTTATTACCTAAATTATGCTAACAGCATCAGAGACAAAAGGACTTGGAGTTGTGCTTGCAAATGCATGAATTGCTTCACCACCGACTTCTACAGATTGTCAGGACATGTCCATAAAGACAGAGAAGTTAACGAAGAGGTCGAAATGTCGCTACCGGAGATATTCGTGTTACTTCGGCTGCACTGGTTTGTACACGAATGCGTGAGTTAGACTCACCTTGACTAGGCTTTTAAGGCTGAGAAAAGACTTGAAATGTGTCAAAAACGTGAAGGCTAGCTATATGCTTAACACACAAGAATGGAAGTCAAGATCTCCCTTATGCTTAGGACATGTGCCCGGCTTCGCGGGATCGGGCTGCAATGCCTCGTGATCCCTCTATTGCTGGAACCGGGCCGGTCGCAAAGAGAGCAGTCGATCGTTCTGAGATTTTTACCGAAATTTTGATACTTATTCGGATATGTATTTCGAAATCATGTTTTGAATTGATTATGTTCGATAACGTTTTTCAAAAATTATATTTTTGCTATTTTTTTCTGAAATATGGATGACTAAGTAATGACTAGGTTTGCAGTATATGTATTTTTTAAAAAAACAATACTGTGGGGGTGAATTCATATAAAAGTGGGGCAAAAACCGTGGCCTTCCTGCTTTCAAAGATAGGAAGATAAAATGGGCTTTTAGCCCAAAACAAAAGTTGCGGATTCTCGTGGGCATAAATTGAATTACGAGGTCTATGGATAATCTTCACCCGTTTAATGTCTCCGCTCTTCACATATGAGTTCACCCACCTCTTATTTTTTAAAATTACCCTTCACAAACATATGTATAATTCTAAGATGTCATTTATCTAAACGGAAGAGTGATAGACTTTCTATTCCGTCAAAAAAGAAAAATAATATTGCAAGCTACGCACAATACTTATTTATATACTCAGCCTTTTCACTCTAAATTTTGCCAACAATATATTAAATCAAATCCATTTTTAAAGAACAAGATTTCCGACACACACGCATATATATATATATATGGGGATAGTTGTATATTAAAAGAAAAAAAAAAGGTTCAAGTCATAAGTCCGAGACATCAACAAAACCTTATCCGAAAAAAATCCTCTCAGGAACGAAACTCGGGCCAAAAAAAACTATAATGGAGATTAAATGAGCCAAAGAGGTGAGGAACATGATACTTTTGTTTTTTTATTGTCAAAAGTGACTATAATGAAGTAGTAATTTAGGTATAAGTGATTAACAGTGGTTGATCAAGAGTTTTTTTTTTATGCAAGTGGTTAATTAATTGTTTTATATTATATATAATTAAAAATTATATGTGTACGTGGCATGTTGAAAAAAGAAAATAAAAATATGCTTGTTTTCTCAGAGATGCTGCGCCAACTAAAAACCTTGACCATCATGTTGTTGGATATAATCAAACAACAATTCATCCTCATTTTTACACTTTACACCATGCAGGGCCTGTACTAAGAATATTTGGGCCTGAGAAATAAACTTTTAAAAAAGTCCCCATTCCTTCATATTTTTTATTCTATAAGAACTTATTAAAAATAATGTGAAACAAATTTTAAAGAACTAATAATATAATTTTTTTTTTAACCGTTTTAGAATTTCTAATTTTTTAATTAATAGACTTTTAAGATTTTAAGTTGTTTAATTTTAAGATTTTTTTTGGATTTTTAATGTAATTATTAAATTTTTTGAAAATTTAATTAGATTTTTAGAATTTTTTATTTAGACAATTTTTTATTTTTTTTATACGAGTAATTTTTAATGTTATTTTTTTATTTTCAAATTTAAAGGATGTAAATTGAACTATTTGTCAGAAATTTCATTTTTTTCGACAAAAATGATGTAAATTGGACAAAAAAAATGTAAATTGAGCACTCTAAAACGTAAATTGAAAAAGTGAAAACTTAAAAGATATAAACTAAATTAGAAATTTGTTGAGACTTTTTTCTCCTAATTTTTCCTTCCCTTCTCCTTCACTAATTCTTTTTTACTTTTTTTAACACTTCTCCTTATGAGTCTTATATAGTTATATTAATATTTTATATTATAATATAGTATATATAAAAGATATCTTAAAAATGGGCCCCTAAAAAATTGTAATATTTTTGGGCCTGAATCTATCGCCTCGTTGGCCTCACATTAGGATCGGGCCTGACTCCATGACCCTTTCTTCACCTTACTCTTGCTCTTCGGTGCTACCATTTTACCATTTTCAGGGTTTTATCACACAAGATTTTTTAATGTAATTTAGATGTGGAGAGATGGTATACTAACTATGGAGCGAATATATATATATAGAGAGAGAATTGTACGTGTGTGTGATTATATATATATATATATATAAAAAAAATTACTTGTATGGTTCTCAAGATTTCTGGCCCCTAAACCTTGTATTGTATGGCCGAAATAGTATCCAGGCATTAGTTGATGATATATATGAGTAATATGACGTACTATTGGTCAATAAAAATACAATACGCAGAATTCAAAATTTTCAAGGTAAAAATTGGTGGAGATTAATAGCATGACTTTGTGTTATTCTTTACATTAAAAAATAAATGGTGTTTTAACTTTTCCTGTGAAACAAAAAAGAGGTAGTATTATTGATAAGTTAATTTGTCCTTAATTAATGAATAATCATCTTAATACATTCCATGAATTTAACTTGCCATCAAACAACATTTCATCATCATCTTTACTCCATGTCCATGACTCTTTCTTCACCTTGCTCTTGCTGTTTCGTGCTACCATTTTCAGAGTTGGGATAGTCTTGTATGAAATATTGTATATATGCATTTCAGTCATTCACACACATGTTTTTTATAAATACACTCACAAGCTTAATTCACACACATTTTTTTATAAATACACCAACAAACTTAATTCACACACACATTTTTTATAAATACACCCACTGACAGCTTAATTCAAAATTTTTAATCCGTTTATTTTACTCGTTTCTGTGATTTTTTTATCTTTTATTTTATTGTCGAACGCGGGATATTAAATGTAGTAATTCAAATTGTAATATGTAGTAATACACATTATTTTATGTAGTAATAACACAAATTATTTATATAATAATACAAATTCTTTTATTTAGTAACACGTTTTTTCTAGTGTTTTTATTGATGTAGTAACTCACATTATAATATGTAGTAACATATATTATCGAATGTAGTAAACACAATAATCATGTTGTAATATAAAATGTTTTATTGTAGGATGATGCGAAAAATATTAGATCATTTGATAAAGTTACATATAGTAACAAACGTCTATTCAATGTAGTAATTCAAACTGTAGTATGTAGTAACATATAATTTTTTATATAGTAATATTGATTCTTTTATATTTTTATATTTTTTTATTGATTAAGTAACCCCATTATAATATATAGTAACATATATTATTGCAAGTAGTAAGATATATTATTGCACGTAATACAAAATAACATTGACCCATAATGATTAGTATTAAAGAATATTTAAAAAAATATAAAATATTTAAGGATTAAGATCATCGTAAATTGCAGCGTCCGATCGCGGCCTGAGGTGATCGAAAACTCCTCGGAGAAGACGAACATGTTCAATTTCTGTTAGTGGGTGCATTTAAAAAAAATGTGGGTGTGAATTGAGCTGTCAGTGGGTGTATTTATAAAAAATGTGTGTGTGATTAAACTTGTGGGTGTATTTATAAAAAATGTGTGTGAATTAAGCTTGTGGGTGTATTTATAAAGAATATGTGTGTGAATGACTGAAATGCATGTATGCAATATTGCATATAAGTTTTTGTGTTCAGAGTTTTGTCACACAAGACTTTTTAATGTAATTTAAATGTGGAGAGATGGTATATTAACTATGGAACGAAAATATATATAAAGAGAGAATTGCATGTGCGTATATGGATGTGTGATTATATATATATATATACTTCCTCCGTTTTATAAAGTTTGTCGCATTTGGTCTTTATTTTTGTTTAAAAAAGTTTATCGTTTTTCCTATTTTTACCACAAATTTTCCTAAAATGCCCCTTTGTAACTCCTACAATATCACTTTTAATTGGAAATACATTAATGATCAATTTTCTCTCACTTTCTTTTAAAGGCAAGAGTGTGATAGAAAAGAAAGGTCAATGGGGGAGAGGAACAAATTAATAAGGGATAAATGTGTCAAAAAAATATGTTCCTTAATCTTATACGAAATGACAAATGCGACAAACTTTTTGAATCCCTCCTCGGAGGGAGTATATATATAACTACTTGTAAAAATTGGTGTTACTCTAATGGAGTAGTAATTGAGTAGTAATTTCTTTAGTGTCAAAAAGTGACTATAATGGAGTAGTAATTTAGGTATAAGTGACTAAAACAATTTACAAACTCTAATGCACACTAAAAGCAATTTCTTCTAATTTGGACAATTATGATAAATTAAGAAGTACTCCCTCCCTCCCTCCCTCCGTCCAATTTCATTATTTCCACTTTCCTTTTTTGGTTGTCCAATTTTATTATGCACATACCCTTTTTGGAAACAATAATATTCATACTACTTTATCTCCACCCTCCTACCATCACTTATTTACCCACTTTGTCATTCACTTTATTCATAAACAATCATTTATTTATAAATGGACCCCACAATATCCCATCATACCCTCAACTTATCTACTTTATAAATAAACTAATCAATATTCATTAAAACCCGTACCCGAAGAAGTTGGCATAATAAAATTGGACGGAGGGAGTATTAATTTTAAGAAGCTAAATTCAACACAAATTATTGGTATCCAGCTATATATTATCAGTAATTTAGTGGAGTATATATCATGTATTACATAATAGAGACACGTACACTATCTCACGAGAAAATAAAGATTAGTGAGTAAAAACAAAAAATACATTTAATTTACGATCCGTTAATTTCATCGAAGAATTTGCATACATAATTATTTATTTTTATGGAGCCACACTTTTTAGAGAAAAAGAATATGCAAATTGTCCTTGTCGAGGAAAAGGCTAGTGGGGCTGAATTGAAGAATTTACCCTACAAGTAGTATGAATTAAAGCATTACAGATGAGAAGAAAACTTTGGCATTGTCTAAATATTGACGTGATTGAAACCCACTAGACACATACTATAATTTTATCTTTAAAAATCACATGTGATTCTTCGATGAAATCATAAAATAAAATTTTGTTTGGTCAATCCTTATACTCTCACTCCACCAAAATTATGTATTTTTAATTGGACACAAGTTTAAAAAAATAAATAAAGTAAGAATGTTATAGATTAATGTGACTTAAAAATAAAGTGATTGTTTACATACTAAAAAATGAACATATGAGCATATTTTTGATTGACAAATAAATAAAGAAAGTAAGCATATTTTTTTATGGACGAAGAGAGTATTATATGTCTCTATTTAACTAAAAGATTAATGTAACTTAACAAATCCACATAAAATAAGTGCATCATAGTTGATCCAAGATTATGGAAAGAGTTGTACCCAAGGAACAAGCTTTGCTTTATTTAAACATCACATTGATACAAAGATTTATTGGACAAACATTTTTTTTTAATTGAAGTGAAACTACAAGTAAAATAATTAATTAAAGCGAAGGGATGTGAGTAGCTAATTACACTATAAGAAGGATTATAATAATTTCACTCTAAACTAGCATATAAATTATAGATGAACAATGTAACGATAATAATTTAATTATATCAAATCAAACACATGCGCGTTTATTAAAAAAGAAAAAAAGAAGTGTGTGATGATGAATAGTTGTGAAATGATCTAGCGGCTCACACGGCGGATTTGCTTGGGTAACATGATGTCGCCCTCACGATAGGGCCTAAACATTTAGGGCGCGACACGTGGCAGACAAGAAAAGTAGGGGTCCCAAATGGTATTTCTACAAAGTTTGAAATGGAGAAACTTTGGACAGTCTCTTTTTTGCAAGAGAGGGGGGCAAACTTTAGATAATTACAACTCCACCCCTCCCCACGACAGACTCCATTAAACCCAGATTTTACATAACAAAGACAGGGACCACAAAAGATTTGTATATTTTAGAATTGACCCCACACTGATTCACGAAATATTTGCTGGTGGGTCCCTGCACATGTACCTTTCTTATTTCTTGTCCCCATCAATATAATTGCATAAGATTTCTCAGATTGATTCTCAAATTCCATATCCAATTTCAATCCTCTATCCACGCTCTGTCTAACTCTATCCCCCACAACTCTTTCTAATTTTATTTTATTTTCGGATAGTCTCTTGAGTGCAACTATACACATGAGTGAAACGTGACATCAATTTTAATTAAAATACGACGATTAAATGTAAACTAATGTAACATAATAATACAAAATAAGTTTTGTTGTTTTCTTTATATATGAACAGCTTTTAGCTTCAACTGAAACGTATAAATAATACATATGAAATGAGCATAGGAGATTTGACTTTTTATTATTATTCTTATTGTTTTTAGTTGTTTAAGGCTTTGATATGCACAAAGTTTATCAATTAGTCAGAAAGAAACATTAATAAAGATTTGGGTACATAAGTG
Organism: Galeopsis tetrahit; assembly: GCA_963675135.1. NCBI lineage: Eukaryota > Viridiplantae > Streptophyta > Magnoliopsida > Lamiales > Lamiaceae > Galeopsis > Galeopsis tetrahit. Next base: position 13,844,196 of record OY776133.1, read on the forward strand.
AAAGAGAAACGCACCTAATTTAAATTTGTTTCAATTTCACATGTCTCACCCAACGTATCTTAGATAGGAATTTGTCTAATTTTATATTTTGCTCATAGATAATAAGATCCCAAATATGCAGGGGTCAAACTAAATTATAAAATAATTTTTTTAGGATAATGACAAGCTGACTACAACTACTTTTTAAAGTTTTTCCTAATTACGAATAATCTGATGATTTTTTTTTTCTCATTACAAAGAAGACCCTCTAGAATATTATGAATAATTGCACCTTGAGATTAATATTTTTCTTCTGAAGACTAGACTACCACAATTGTGTTTTCGGTTTGTAATTATTTGTAATAAGCGAGTTTTTTTTTTTTGTCCATTCTACGTACCAATTCTTGTTTCCATACTTTAATTAATTATAGCACCAGTAATTTATATGCTCAAGTTGTAGAAGCTATTAATTTGTACCATATATGTATAATATAATTACTCAGAGTAAAAGAAAAGAATCCAAGTTTGATTTAAAAAGACAGACATGCTAATAACTCAAATTTATTTCCTTTTTCTTTTTCTGGATAAACCATCCCTACACGGATTTTTTTTCCCTTACAAATCAATTGCCAAAACCACACGGAGTTGATCATATTGTTCTTGCAAAACTCTTTATCCCAAAATTATAGACCGTGGATATGAATTATTAACACGCGTAGGTATGGTGTATTCAGTTCATTGATTTTTATTTTTTTATTATTATTTACAACTTATTTCATTTGGAGCTTCTGACCTTTGAATAGTCTACAAGACTTAACATTTTTTGTGAAAAGATGTGAAATTGTACACTCATCAATGCTTCAAGATTGCCCATATATAAATTGGTTAAGTTTGGTGTATTGTTAATAAGTTTCCCATGTTCTAATTAATTTTCACACCTTAAGCTATAGCTAACTAAAGTATGTCCCCCTATTTCAGGAAGGATATTGAATTCATGGACCCTCTTCTAATTAAAATCCTATAACCATTTCATAGAATAGGGTAGATTTCATAATTATATATGTTCTATTTTTTTTTAACACCATGATGACAATATTTATATATGAATGATGGATACATTTTCTAATATAGGGAGATATTTGCTGGTTTTTAAGTCACCTATATATTCAAATAACTTGTTTTGATGATCAATCTAATCTAGAAGGCATATATCAAGATAAGAAATTGACCCCTTCCTACTTAATTACTACTAGCTATAAGCTTATAACATAGAAATAATTAATGCATTACTTATTATATTGCATGATTTTTTCAACGGTTACACAAATTTCACATCTTTTACCATAAACAATACTTCAAATACATCGTTAATCTAATGTATGAATTTATGATTTCATTTCGCATTAATGTGTTTACTCTATACAAAATGTTATTGTACTGCATCGTCCTACTAAAAATTTTAATTAATAAATAAAAATTTACGAATATATACTTTTAATTTAAAATAAAAAATATTTAATTATAAAATGAGTTGTCAAATAGCTCTGATCGGGCTGGTCCGAGCCTGACCCGGACTGTGGCCCATTGGGGAGTCTGTGTCTCTCTTGTGTCGGGGCCGTTAGGTTTTCTCTCGGACATGGAAATTTGGGGTCAACTTGTCTCGAGAAATAACTCTGGAAATATTTCTTAATATGTTTTTAAAAAATATTATAAGAACATATCTATAATTTTATGTTTTTTTATAAAAATAAATATTTTATTTAACGGCGAAGTGCGATTGTACATGATAAAATAGATAACGTGTCAACTTTTAAGTAGACGTTTGAGGTAAGTTGGGACAAACCTTTTGTGTTAGGATAGAAAAAACTCATACTCCCTCTATCCATTAAAATTTTGTTCACTTTTTTTTATATACTATATTTTTAAAAAAGTTATATTTTAATTATAAAAGATATATGTGGAATAATGGATAAAGAATATTCACTACAAAAAACCCCCATATGGAGAGGGTTTTGGCGAGGGAAAAACCCTCGCTAAACGATTTGGCGAGGGCATAGGCGAGGGGCAGTCGCCGTCGCCTAAGTGCTCCTCGCTAATTTATTGGCGAGGGCACCCTCGCCAAATCCCGAGGGCAGAATCGCACTCGCGAATTGGCGAGGGCCAAACTCACTCGCCTCTTAGCGAGGGCATACCCACTCGCGAAATGGCGAGGGCGCGTGCCGTCGCCCATTAGCGAGAGCGTGTCCCGTCGCCCAGTCGCGAGAGTCATAACCCTCGCCAATTCTCGAGGGCAAAGGCCGTCGCCTTTTCCCGAGAGCGAGGCCCCTCGCCAATTAGCTGTATTTAAAAAAAAACAGAGGCCACCCTTTATTGTATTTATTTGGCACTGGGCGCGCGCATGGGGGGTCGAACTCGCGACCTCCCAGATTCTGAAGAGTTTATGCGCCCCCCGTGTGCCAATTAGGCTAGGAGCTTTAGTCATAATATTTCAAATGCATTATATATTTATCCCTTTTAATTTCTGTTTTTATTCTTTAACTCAATTAATTTAATAAATTACCAACTATATGTTATTAATTCAATTAATTATATTAGCTCAATACTTAATTAATTTAACAAACCCCTCATTACTAAATTTAATAACTTACACTTTTATTTATATATATATATATATATATATATATATATATATTAATTAACTCAATTTATTTAACAAATCCCTTCATTAATACTAAATTTAATAATTTATACTTATGTATTTATGTATGTATTAACTCAAATTTATTCTTTTATTATTAATTAAGTCAATTAATTGAATAGATTACTAACTCAATTAATTTATATATTAGCTTAATACTTAGTTAATTTAACAAAAGCCCTTCATTACTAAATTTAATAACTTATTAACTCAATTACCAACTATATGTTATTAACTCAATTTATTTAATAAATTACCAACTATATGCTATTAACTCAATTCATTTATATATCGTATCACCAAATATTTAATTAGGTTCCTAGCTAGTGCATCCATTTCCGACTCGAGTAAAATTACTCAAGTCGGAACGCACAATCTACAACAAACAAACAACTCATCCCAACATCGATTTAATTAATTCTCCCAATTAACACATTCATGCATAACAATTAACACACCAATTAATAATTAACACATATATATACATGCATATATAAAACATATATAACAATAATTATATTAACACATTCATAACAATTAACAATTTTTATAACTTTCATCAATATATTAACAATCTTAATTAATCCTAATAAACAATATACATATTTTTCTAACATAATTACAATCCTAACAATATTACACAACAAATCTATATATATATATATATATATAATATAATACAAACATATATATACAACTTTTAATTTAATCAATAAAAACGCATAAATTTACCGTAGAAATGAACCCCTCGAAGTGTAGAACAGAAATATCCAAAAATTAGTCTCGATCGGTAGCTCCGGCAGCGGCGGTGGTGCGGTGGACGGAAGCTCCGCGGCTGTGTTATTTTTGGGTGGTGAAGGAGGCTGTACGAATTTGGGGAAGAAGAAGGGTTTTAATTGGGAAATAGGCGAGGGCAATTACGAGGGCCCCACCCCCCTCGCCAATTAGCGAGTGGGGGACCGTCGCCATTTTCCGAGGGCAACAATGCACTCGCCAATAAGCGAGTGCAAAACACGCCGTCGCCAAATCCCTCGCCAATTGGCGAGGGCATCTTTTTCCACTCGCTAAATAGCGAGTGTGATTTCGCCCCTCGCCAAATCCCTCGTTATTTATCCCCCTCGCCAAATCCCTCGCCAAATAGCAAGGGTGAAATACCCCTCGCCAATTCCCCTCGTTATTTGAACAATTTTTTGTAGTGATTGTTGATAGATACTCAATCTTATTAATAAAGTAGAAAATATAATAAAAAAGTTAACTATTTAAATAAAATAAACATATATTTTGTAAATCTAAAATTAGGTTTGAGCAACATAAAAGGAATGGCATGACTTTATGTATATATAAACTTTTTTGATGGGCTCATTACTCATTAGAGATAACTAATTAAGTAGATAATTCATACATTTTCCCAAATAATAAAAATATTTGGGCTCACCTGACCGGCCACCGCATTACGCTCGACACAAATTTCATCTTCAATTCTAACATTTTTTGCATTAAATTAATTATCTTTAATTATAATTACAACATCAAGTGGGTAAGTTTTAAGAATAGAAGCTAATCGGATCCATAATTCCAATATTTAGTTCTCTATAAATACAAAAAAAATACAAAACATCGTACTGTCTTTGTGTGTTTCCTAAATGCAGAATAATAGGATAAAAACCTAGAAATGTAGCCCAAGAGCAATAAGACCTAGCAGTCAAACAAAGGTCTGTTCAATTTCTACTTAGATACGTGGCCCATTTTACCTCCCATAAGAAATCGACACATAACACATGAAAATTACTCTCAAGGCCAATTTATTTATTTTCAATTATATAGGTTACAAAATAGAGTATAATAATGTGGGAGCTATGATTGGTTGTTGACAAACACAATTGGTTAGTTATGACGTACAATCTCAGTTGGTATTTAAAGATGGTGCAGTTAATGAATAATTAAAGTGATTGCTACTACTATATTATAATTATATATGAATTAATTAATTAATTAAATAAAAAGTAGCAAAAGAGTAAAAGGTCAATTAAGTTGTGAGTGTGTGACATCCAAGCAATTACCTTAAATTTTGATAATCAATCACTTTTCAAAGTCATGGGATTTGATCAGATCTCCCCAAAATCTATTCTTGATTCAATATTTTAAGACAAAATGACTAAATGATCAGTTGAGTACACACGATATTACTTTAAAATCATTGTGAGATCTTTTTAGGCTTTTCAATTTGTCTCCTTAATTTCTTTTTATCATACCTTTTTTTTATAAAGATATAGTATAATATAGTATGTGGTAAGCTTTGGAAGGTGTATTTTGTCAAACGTCCAATTAATATCTGAACACTAGTTTATAATTTTAAAATTTCCTAAAACATGACTAATTTAAAGCACACATCCAGATTTGAATTATATCTGCCGTTTTACACCTGCATACTGCATAGTTTTCTCAAATTCTTCATTCGCAAGTCACACACATATACGAAGCTTATGGATAGGCACATATGTCATGTGCAAAACTGAAATTGAAATTGAACGAACTGTCTGAACAAGCCAGTTTCTAACCTTCAATTCATTCAACCTTCGGTTTCAGTTTGAAAATAAATATAACCTGAAAATTAAGGTTCGATTTTTCGGTTACGGAAATTCAAAATTGAAATCGGCGGTTAAATCGGCCAAACCAGCTGTCCTCCCCTCTCCCCCTAATATTCTTCTAAAAATACTTCAATTTTAACTCATTTTTTCACACCAATCTCTGTCATCACTTATGTAGTAGTTTATTTTCTAAAAAAAAAAAGAGAAAACGAACAAAAAACGAGTGAAAAAAAAAAATCCAAACCAGTCGAATCGACGGTTCAAAACCGTAATCGATTGTGGTTTATAAAATGATCAAATCGTAACCGTGCATGTCTAGGCACATTTCTCAACTTCAGCAAAACCTAAAATTGAATCCTCACACCTTATTAATTATTCCCTCCGTATGTCAATAAGTAAAATTATAGCTTTTTTTTTCTTATACCTAATTAAATAATGTGTTAACATAATGTGATTAGAGACCTCTTTAATTAATCAAGGGCATATTTCTCAATACATATTAGTATTTCTTAATTTTAATAAATTTCATGAAAACTTCACTTATTGTAAAACGGAGGAGGTATAACTTAAAAAATAAATCAAATTATTAGTTTCACTTTTTTTTTCCTTTTTATCCTAATAAATTAATTATACACCTTTCTACAAATTAAGTTCACACTTTTAAATGAAATGAACTTTTTTCATGGTACTAGAGTGTTATATTCATTCTCACGCTTTAGCTAGAGAAATTATAATGGAAGAATTTATATTATTAAAAAATAATTTTCTTGTAGTGGTCTTGACCCACGGGTGAGGAGGAGTGTTAGACATCAATAATACATGAATTAATTGCATATCCTTTATACATTTTGAACTTTAATTTTATATGAGATGAAATATTTTAAATTTAAGTAGTTATTGTGTACAAAAGAAATACTCCCTCCATCCCCTTCAAATTTTAGGTTTGAGAATGACACACGATTTAAGAAATATAATATTTTATGTAAAATTATTGGTGGGAAGAGTAATAAAAAGGTAAAAATGTAAGAAAAGTAAAAAAAGTGGAGAAAAAAGGAAAAATGTGTGAAAATTTACGTAAATTCGTGTCCAAACAAAGATAGGTAGTAGTTAATAAATGTAACTTATCAAAAAATAAAACTTTAAAGACCAAAAATGGAAAAATGTAAAAATTAAAGAGGAACGAAATGTGGAAGTAATATATCTAAATAATTTAAAAAAGAATGTACATATTTGTAGTACATCGTTTTGAATAGTATTACTACTATAATGGCATCACATGACATTTGAGGGGTGGAATTAATTTTTCTTTTTTTGAAATTAAAAAGAAATGGGGGGTGAGGGCCCCAGAAATGTGGGTATGGGAGCATGAGTAGTTGTACCAATTAACAGGGCCAAAAAAGAGAATCTAGTGAGAAAGATCACTCACATCTATATATTGTTGTTTGTGTTGTGTGTTGGTACTCCGTAAAAATAAACACAATTCTTACATAAACATCTTCTGCACACGCAGATTTTGCTTCTCAACTACTCAATAAAAAACCTGCACTCTCTCTCTATTTCTTCATACATACGTACACACTTAGCTTTGAGATCACCAAAAGAATATCCAAGAAGAAGAAGCTTCTAATTAGAACACACACATTCCTACATTTTTTGAGAATATAAATTGTTTGGTGGCCATGGATATAGATTCATCAACAGGTGTAGTGAGTGTTATAAATGGAGATGAAAAACAGGCTCCTTTTCATGTATTGGCTGTGGATGATAGTCATATTGATAGAAAGGTCTTGGAGAAGCTTCTTACCTTTTCTTCATACCAAGGTTCTCTCTCTTTCTCTTACTCGAATTTGAATAGGCCGGGCGGACTGAAAGTTCAAAATAAATACACTACAATTTTTTTAAAGGGCTAAATATTTTTTTTTTTTAAAAAAAGGTCCTTACCAACCACAGTGTGTTTGTTCTTGAATTTTGGCTTACAAATGAATGAAATGATGCAGTTACTTGTGTGGATTCTGGAGATAAGGCTTTGGAGTATTTGGGATTGGTGGATATTGAAGCTGAGAATGAATATGATGATGACTCCACACTAATTTCTTCTTCATCAAAGTCATCTCACCAAGATCAGGTAAATAAATAAATTAATAATTCAGAGATTTTGAATATTGGTCATTTTTCTTGCATACATTTCCAACTCTAATACAAAAATGAAAAGAAAAAAAAAAAGCTCACATCTCTAAAGATCCAACAAATTAAATTATACATACCTCAGTAGTTGATCCTAATTATTTTGGTATTTATATCAAATCTAAGACAAGGACGACAAAATTAACCAATAAAATGTAAGGACTGCATTATTTTTTAATGAAAGTTTATTAAGATATTAATTTGTCATTTTCTGAACTGCATGGTGTTGGGTAGTTCACCCATCCGGATCAAAATTATATTCTTCATCATGTGATCATTTCACTTTCAAATTTAATTTATTGAATATTCCGTATCAATTTCAAACATATAGGAGATTAATGTTGTAAAAAGGAAATAAAACGAAATACATATATTAATTATAAAAGGAAGAGAATGGTACTGTGGTATATATATAGTACTGCTATACATTCAAAATGACAGTAAACTTTTCTAGGTTTTTTCTGTAGTCCTTAAAGAGTGTAGCGTCCATGATTGAATGATGGAATTTTTCAAACAGTTAACATGCCTAAACTAGTAAAAGTTAAAGTTCAATTGGTAAAATATTTCAGCCTTTACAACCTAAAGCTGCCCATTTTATTCTTTTACAAATTTATAACTGTAGTAATTTTTTTCTCTCTGACTCTCACGTATATATAAAATCAGTCACAATTCTTCTATTTTAGAATATATATCTATTTATTCAAAATATTTTACGACTGCAGGTATCAAAGGTTAACCTGATCATGACTGATTATAGCATGCCTGGAATCAGTGGGTATGATTTGCTAAAAAGAATCAAGGTTAATTAATTCCCCTAGCTCTAAAATTTACATTTTTCTTTTTCTCGATTTAAAATAAATTTAGATTTAGACAAAATCATATATGTGTAGGTTGAAAGGTACAGAGGTAGTATAATTTGTTTGATTTTGTGAATTTTTTGCAGGAGTCTAGTTGGAAAGATGTCCCAGTTGTAGTCATGTCATCTGAGAATGTACCATCAAGAATCAACATGTATGTAACATATATTACAACCCTCCCTCTCTCTTGCTTTTAATTTTGTCCCATCCAATTTTATTTTTTAATTTCTTGCACTTTTTCTCCTTCGATCGATCGAGCTGATATATAGTTTTCACTTTGTGAATTAACAAACGCATATTTGTCTCATCTTACGTTCGTATATGAAAGACTTCCAAAAAAAAACATATTTTGAATGTTATATATTTATATGATACTGAGTTACAATGCAGACTTAATTTTAATATTGTACTCGTAGGATCAGAAATTCAATTGAACACTTAAAATTCAATTAATTGGACAAATATTTATCGTGGATTTTGAATTGTTGATCGATCGATTGATGCGCAGGTGTTTGGAAGGAGGAGCCGAAGAGTTTTTACTGAAGCCAGTGAAACTATCAGACTTGAGGAAACTTCACTCTCATCTTCTCAACCGTACAGTTAAATATTGTGAGGATGAAAACGGTAATAATAAGAGTAGTAGTAAGAAAGAAGAGGGTGAAATTGATAACAACTGTAGTAACTCAAACAAGAGGAAGGCAACATCACCGGATCTGTCCGACATAAGGTCCCGTGTCCAAGGATTAATGCCAGTTTCCTAGATTTACTTATACTACTATATAGTAGTATTTGTCTTTTGTTTGGCTTTGGCACACACCCGCATGGATATGTGTATCTATGTGTACGTGAAGAAATACTACTACTTCAACAACAAGACGTACCCTATGATTTTATTATATATTGTCATCCAAACGAAGATCATAATTATTAATGATAGTGATAGCCTACTCCCCTCCTTCAATTCTCTAGTAAATAAATGTCTTTTTAAACTTATTTCAGTTTTCTCTCAATTATACTCTATCATTTTCATCATTTTCCTTCCCAATTTATCCACTTTTGCTATCTTCAAAATGAAATAATATGGAAAAAAAACGTCGAAGAGATGAATTTTGATCACAATTAAAATTGTATAAATTTTAAGTTTTTTTTTTTAATAAATTGCTAAAATACATTAATTATGACAAGGAGAAAGTAGTAATTCATTGTCGGATTCCATATCATTACTACAGTAACTTTTTTTTTTTTGGGGGGTTTTGAATAGTATGAAATTCAAAATATATATTCGTGAAATTACAATAATTTTATGGATCTATTGCTTTCTTTTTCTTTTTTTAAATTAACTTTAAAAAAAACGGATTTTCTTAAACAAGTTTTTAATAATTATTGAACGAATTTAAATAAAGTTAAAATTTCATATTAATGAAATAAAAAGAGATACTGTATTAGCATAGTGTTTAATTCATGACCAAACTTGATAATATGATTAAATGCGAAATAGAAAATAATATTATCCCATAATTTAATTTTAATGTAGATTTTATATACTTCTCCAATTAAATCCAACCGAAACGTGAGCTCTTAAGAGTCATTAATTATAAATCTATATTATAAAATGAGTCGTTCAATATTTAAAATCTAGATATGCCTAATTTTTGTGAATCTAGATTTATATTTATTAATATATTTTATAATTATATATGTCATTATAAAATTTCAGATTAGACTAATGCAACTTGACCTTTAAAAGGTGAAGTGTGACCCAATTTTTTGATAGGGGTTTGACTATATGCACCTCCATTTCGGAGAGATACACTCTTCTAATCAATTTATTAATTTAATAATAGTGTAAAAACTTCAAAATACCCTTTAGGTAATATTACATTACTAAATACACCCTCACTACTAACTGCACCTCTTATTCCACCTATAAAATCTAAACCTATTTTTTGTGCAGGAGGAGGGGTGGCCGCGACGAGGAGAGGGAGGAGGAGGAGGAAATTAATACAGGAAAAAAAAAAGGGGAGAGGGAGGGACCGCAGCGACTGGGGCGGGTGAAGGGTCACGACGGCCGGTTGGGGGAGGGGGTGGCCGCGACGGGGAGAGGGAGAGAGAGGAGGAAAAACACAGAAAAAAATAAAAAAAAAATAAAAGAGGGAGGGGCGGCGGTGGTCGCGGGGGCGGCGGCGGCAGCTGGTGTGAAGTTGGGGAGGAAATGCGAGAAATGAAGATGAAGGGAGAAATTAGGGTTTTGATGTTGAAATTAGGTTTAGGGAGTTGTGGGTAGTAATAGAATTTTTAAAGCAAATAGCATTTATGACAATTAAGGGAGGGTGTGTCCAATTTTAGGGGGAGTGTATAAATCGGGGGAGTGCATCTCTCCGAAATGGAGGTGCATATAGTCAAACCCTTTTGATAGTAAGATTTCGGGCCCATAATAAAATACTCTGTAATAGTTTATGGGCCAAAAGTGCAAATATTAAAGGGCCCAAATCCTTTATTTTTTCTCGTAGAGTTGAGCGATAAAAGTCCCTGTTTTTATGGTCCCGTTGATGTTGGCAGCTTCGAATTGTTCTTTTTTTTTTTTTTTTGATTACAAGTTAAATACCCATCCCATTTCCCCTCCCCATGACTCGAACCACTTGTGCTATCTAACCACTTGTGCTATTCCACTTTGTCGTTGTATGTTGATGTTTCCGTCAAAAAAAAAAAAAAAAAGTTGTATAGTAAAATAACACTTTGTAATTTTTTGTCGATTTCATTATAATTTCATGCAACTTGTTGCTTAATTTGTTTAGGCTTGCAATCTCAAACTTAATTTAGACATGTCCTTATGAATTTTATATCGCATGTGTGTTTATCAAGTTGTTAGATTTGTGATTTGCATCATAAAAAAAGAATCGAAAATTTAATGTAAAAAAGGGGTAATTAAAGAAAAGGAATTCACATTAATAAACCCTTTTTAAAAAAATAATAATTATAAGTGCTACTATTGCAAACTATATACTAAAAAACTCTACAAGCCTATTTCAAGTACAACAAACGAAGCTCTCATCATTGTCAAAACTTGGTAAACTAATGGATTTCAATTAATTTCCGTAAAAAAAAATGGATTTCAATTAATAATCATTTTAATTAACTTTTAAAATGAAATAAAGAAATAGAACAAAATACCAAAATAAAGAATCAGTTATTTTAAAAAAGACTATTTAGTCCTCACAGCATTTATAAGTAAATTACTATTTTGTCCCTATGTTTTTTTTTTTCAATTTTTTTGATTCACCCTTTCATTCACTGTCAAACTTAATCATGAAAGTACATTTTCACTTTCATAGTTGATCTCATTGTTTGTTAATTGACATAATTAACTATTTTGAAGTGTTAAGAGTAATTATTTAAAAATTATTAATTGTATTTAGCGCCCTAACATAATAATTAAATTACAATTAATTCAATCGGTCAGTAGACGATATGACTAGATCAAATATTATAAAAATAAAAGTAAATTTTGAAGATCAAGTTGTATAAAAAGTAAAGAAGTGGGTCAAAATTGTGAAATGATAAATTTTAGTGACAAAAATGATATTATCTCATAAGTAATTTTAAAAGCTATAAATAAAGTTTGCGGACACAAATTAAGCTAGAGATGTCTTTCATATTAAGCTATGATTTGGCTCATTTTGGAACTTGAAATTCATTGTATCTATACCACATGAAAGGTTGGATAAACTCACTTCTTTGGAACCTTGTAAGTTGTGATACAAAATATATAAAAAAATCGTATATATACGTATATAACCATTTGGTATAGATTTGTGACTTATGAAGCTCCTCTATATATATCTTAGGTTCGAAATTTTATGGTGCAATCAATTTAATTTTGAGATGAGAGTCTGTTCATACAAAAAAAAAAGAACTCTAATTTACTTCAATTTTCTTTAGGTCTCAAGTTTAAAACTTCTTACATTTTTTAGATGGACCAGATCATAAAAAGAGCTCTTACTTCAATTTTCTCTAGGTTCGAGTGTTAGAGATTAATATACAAGAATTAATTATTACCTTCTCTACAAGTTCGGACTTTTAGATGAGACGGAATTCTTTCATGGTATCAGAGTAAACCAAAAAGGGGGTTCGATTCCTGTTGAAAGCACTCTACTCATTTAAAAAGGGGGTTCGATTCCTGTTGAAAGCATTCTACCCATTTAAATTGTCCACTCAATGGACCTCCTCCCCAAAAACGTTCAATTCCTGTTGAAAGCACTCTGCCCATTTAAATTGTCCACTCAATAGGCCTCCTCCCCAAAAAGGTTAAAATTCAACAGCACACTCAATTTTTTTTTAGATGAATCAATCCATATACGAAGAGCTCTGATTTCAACTGAGCACTTTGTCCCCCGTATTAGTCTGGGCCAAATACCGAGCCATCACATAATAATAATAAATAAATAAATGCATTGTGGCTGATATTCATCCGCAAAATGTGTAATTAAAAAATCAATTGGTCTATTAATAGAAAGCAAGTAACCTGTTCTGCCCATGCTAAAAGTTAAGTAGACAATTATGCCCTTATCCCTTCTTCAATTTTGTATATTGTCCTGCTTCCTCCTGGCTCAGCTATGAAGCCTATAGCTGTCCTGCCCATGTTACTTAATATCCCAACCAACAACATATTGAATTAGGAATTAATACTTGTTGAATTTGAAGTAGCCAACATATTAAAAAGGGGTAATTAAAGAAAAGGAATTCACATTAAAAAAAAGTGATTCTGGGGTTATCTAATTTGCAAGCAACCCTTCACAGTGAAGAAACCCCATTTATTATAGTAAAAATAATATCAGTTATAAGTTATAACCAATCCACTAATATTTTTTTGGAACTATTCTACCTTAAAATTGGTGGCATTACAAAATCATATTTATCGATTTCTCTGCAGCAAGTGGGTCTGTGTGTGTGTTGTCCTATTTCATATATACATTGCACTACTGCCACTACATGCTACCCTTCATGCAAGCATCTTTTAAAATTCTGTCTATAAATACATATATTTTCCTTCAACATCAAACAACAACAACAACAAAAGAAAAAAAAAAAAAATCAAACACATGGCACTGGAACCTGGAAAAGAAACAGAAAACAAGAAAGAAAGCTTTCAAGAATTCTACAAAAAGTGGAATGATGAGCAAAGCTACCACCTTGATGATCTCGTCTCTGCATCCAAAGAGTCGCAACAATCTCAAACAAATTCACTGCCTTGCTTAGTCAATCGTGTGATGGCCCATTATGAAAAGTACTATTCGACCAAATCAGAATGGGCGAAAACCAATGTTCTTTTACTACTATCACCGCCGTGGAGCAGCCTGTTGGAGGATGCTTTCACTTGGATTGGTGGGTGGCGTCCCACTGCTGCAATCCACCTCCTCTACGCCAAATCGAGCATCCAGTTCCAGGCGAGCTTATCCGATCTGCTAAGCGGTAAAGAGATCGGTAATTTAGCCGACCTGTCGGCAGAGCAAATAGACATGATAGATAAGTTGCAGAGAAGCATAATCACGAGAGAGAGGGATATCACTGAGAAGTTCGCGAAGCAGCAGGCGAAAGCGGCGGATATGGAGATGGTGGAGCTGAGTCATAAGGTGAGTGAGTTGACTCGAGTGGGAGGGGAGATCAATGAGGGTGATAGAGGTAGAGTCGACTCGGCTCTGAAGTCAAAGGAGGAACGTTTGGTGATGATACTGCAGAGAGCTGATGACCTGAGGCTGGAAACACTCAGGGGCGTTGTTAGTATTTTGTCAGCTATCCAGTCTGTTCATTTCTTGGTTGCTGCTACGGAGCTGCTGAGGAAGATGCATGACTGGGGGAAGGAGAAGGAAGAGGGGGAGGAAGCCACTACCCAAGATGTTTGAGTTAAAAAGTTCTTTCGTCCCATAACTTGTCTGCTGTCCGATTTTGATCTCAATCACCATTCCAATTTAGTTCCAATATTAAAAATATTTTTCAATTTTGGCTCCATATCGCTGAAAATTTGAAAACAACTGTCATTTTCAAAATTTAAGCGATTTTAGAGCTAAAATTGGACCAAATTTTGAATATTGAGACTAAATCGAAAAGGTGAACTTTGTTGGGATTAAAATTAGACAGTAGACAGACAAGTTATGAAAACAAAGATCTTTTAAGTCCAAACTGTTTCGTAGATGAACCACTGGTGAAGAAAGTTAATAAAATAATAAGCCCCGTAGCAGATGATCTTTTTGTAAGGAACTTAGAAGGGCAAATCTCTTATGTTTAGGAGACTGTTGTTTTTTTCATTTTCACCAGTTTTGTGAATGGGTTATTTCAAAGTTATCTTGTGATCAAGTTGAGTTGAGACGATATACTATTAGGGCTCGTAAGGTACATGTGATGAGATTAAGGGTAAAGTCATGTATGATAATTTGGTCATAAGAAAATAGTATAGATTTGTGGAAATATTTATGTTGCCGTCCTCAACTAACTTTTTCAACCTCAATCTCTGCACATTCAAGAACTCAAATTGCAAACCAAAATAAGGGAAGCAAAAATAGTTAAAATTGAACCTGAAATTGCCAAAAATTGAGAGGCAAAAAGAAACCAGTAGCAGAAACCAGAACTTAAGGCCTAACACCAAACTTTGTAAGGAACAAACAATGATTAACAGGTGCAAATCTGGAAAGAACCAGGAGCTTGCCTGCTGTAAAAACCAATTGCGAACGAAAGTTGTAGGAAATCAGAAAATCGCGTTACGAACAGGAGGTATGAATCGCAATACACAGAACAAAGAACTTGAAGAAACAGGAGAGAGATGAGAATCAAGGGGCAATTTTGACAAAAAACATGTGATAAGAATGAAGAATCCAGATCGGAGAGGGAGGTCGGATTTGGTTTCTGAAGGGCAAGGATAAAGTAGCAGAGAAGGGCAGAAATTATTTCACAACTAATTAGAGGTCTTGAATAAATTATGTTGGGATCAAGTTAGTTTTTTTCTGGAGCTGTTTAAAGTTGTTGGCACCCTAGCTATACAAGACTAAGACAATGGTTATTGAAAATTATAAAGCAAGAAACAATGTAGTAGTTACTCTACAAGCACTCAAATCATAATAACATGGTTTACGACAGAAGAAGTAATGAGAGCATCAACAAAACAAAAGTTACTATTAGCCCAACAAAATATCTATTTTACCAAAGCCAGCTCTAGCCAACTAAATAGATACAGAATCAACAAATAAATGAAGCACTTCTGTCAGTTCTCTTGGCAGAGGGCGTACCGTAAATGTCGGAATGTAATCCTTCTGCAGCCAATTTGCAGCATACGTTGATAAGTTTAGTTTTGTGGTTGCTACAAGGTCTAATGAGAATCTCGAAATAGATATGGAAGTCCAGTATGTTTGTTGAGGGTCTTCACTCTTAGCAAAGAACAACACTCTAGCATCGTTAGAAGAAGAATTTCCCAATTAATAAAACAAGCATCTGTACAGAAACCTAATTTATGCTCTTTGATCGATACAGACAGAGTTTTTCAAGATAATTGAACCTGTTTATTCCCAGTTTCGAATTGTTCAATCCACAATGTCATTAACTATAATTGTTTTGATGAATTATATATACTGCAGTGACCTAAACCTTGATGGTAAATACCCAATTTATAAAACAAGCATCCAAATAATTGTATGAAGATTCGTATACCTCTTATTGAAACCCTAGCCTCCCCCTATCATCATCATCTAATTCATGCGATTAGCGTTTATTATGAAAATGCAATGACTCACCAGCATTATTGCTATCCGGTAACCAAATTTCGGCACAGCAACGCCGACGTGTTGTGTAATTTTGATAGGAGCGATTATACCGTTGGCAGATCGGTGAGAAGGAAATCTACTTTGGGATTTTGAGTAATATCTTGAATTAGTTGAGTGTGAGGAAATGGGAACTTCATCAATGTGGAGTACCAGTGATGATGGCCAAGGTACACACTATTGACAAGTGTCGTACCTTTTTTTTTTTTTTTTTGGTTGTTTACCTCTTTTCAGATTTGATCGGAGAAAAGATTTTGAGTGCTAATTCTTTTTGACACCATTGACACCTATTTTAATTCATCAAAAAAAGAAGCTAAGGAAGTCATTACCACTTTTTGTATTAAGAAGGGAATGAGTTTCAGACTTACCAATAATAACAAAAAAAAATACTAAGGTGTAGGTAGAAAAGAGGAATGTGAGTAGTATGTGTGAGTATCTCCAATGCATAATAACAGATTAAAGCTTACAATCCACAACATACAAAATGCTCCTGGATTTACAAGAATGAAAGTATTAAGTCAAATTGGGTTGGGAAGCATTATGTGAAGAAGTTAAAAAATAATTGCAACAAGTATATAGAACAAGCAAGAAGACGTTGGAGCTAATAGAGTGTACAGTAGTAAAATCAAGGGATTATTGTGAAGAGTTATTAAGGATTAATCCTGTGTCATCTGTGTGTTGAAATTGACTGACAAAGTTTTAAAGCTTGTAAGAAGGTTATTGGGGCAAGGTTTTAAAGCTTGTAAGAAAGGTTATTGGGGTTTATGGTTGTTTTATTTCGGGTGATCAACTTTTAACTACAGTTGAGATAGATCCCAACAACAATTTGTTCTCAATTGCATATGCAGTAGTGGAGAGTGAGACCAGAGATACTTGGGAGTGGTTTCTAACATTGCTAGATAATGATATTGGGTTTGATAATCAGTATGTTTGGACTTTCACGAGTGACAAGCAAAAAGGAGGGTTCATCCCGCATTTGAGAGTCTATTTACTGACGCACATAAGAAAACAAATTTTGTGTACAACAAAAAAGAAGGGTTTTCAGGACTTGCACTATTTACTGACACAGATAAGATAAAAAAGAAGGGTTTTCAGGACTTAACTTGCAGTTAAGAAAGAAGACATTGTGAGCCGCAGCTAGAGCAACTATAATAAAAAAAAGCTTGCTTGTAAAGAGAAATACTTCCCAGTGTTCAGAGCATACTTCAATGCTTTTAGTGGTGAGACTGCAAATGAATAGAGATGTTGTAGAAAAATTGGATGATGCAATATGCCCTAGAATCAAGTTGACGCTTCAAAAAAAAAATATATGAAAGGAAGCCGCTGAATTAAAATAGGTGTCAAAAAAGAATTAGCGCTCAAAATCTTTTCTCCGTTTGTTAATGACAGATTTACTAACAGCAGCAGCATCAAACATCAAAATTGATAGAAAATAATAACTGAATGACTAATTTTGATAGTAATTAAATGTGGGTGATCAAATTTGAAAAGTGGTAAAGTTGAGTGATCAAAAGTGATATTTTCTCTTTTATTTTTATTGAAATACTCCCTCCATTTCATTACTTCATAAGTGTTAGGACACATTTTTCTTAAAAATGTGTAACGACTAATAAGTGTAGTGTTATGAATGAAATAAAGATAGTGGTTAAAATGAGTTTAAAAATAATGACATTTTGTATAAATATGTGAATTTTATGAAGATGTGATTTATAGAAGAATTTCTTTTTTTAAGGGTGTACAAATACGTGTGAAACAAACAAATAACATAAGTGTGCAAAACATAAGTGTACAAACAACTGTGAAACTGACAAAGTACAATGTAAAACACTTAACCGCCTCATATTTCACATATCAAAAATGGGTTGGTCTGTTGTGGACTCGAGTGCATGTTGTGCACTCTAGTCCATGTTACACTTTTTAGTTGTACTGACTTGCACTTTTTCATGACTTACACTTTTTGGTAAAATGGTGTCGCACTTTTCAATTATTAAACTATATAATAATATTTTTATTTATAGTGACTTACACTTTTTAGTAATATTGTGTTGCACTTTTCAGTTTAATAACTTACAATATTCATTAAAAATTGTGATATTGACTTGCACTTTTTAATAATATTGTGTTGCACTTTTTAGTAAAAAAATTTGTTGCACTTTTCAGTTATAGACTCTTACACTTTTCAGTTATATTGACTTACACTTTTCATTAATATTGTGATGCTCTTTTCAGTAATACCGACTTGCACATTTCAGAAATATCGTATTTCACTTTTAGTTATACTAACTTATACTTTTAGTAAATATGGTGTTGCACTTTTTTGTTATATCGACTTACATTTTTTAGTAATTTTGTGTTGCACTTTTTGTTATATTGACTACACCATATAGAGAGGTCATCATGAATGTTAATTATACTGTGTTTCACTTTTTATTTATAACACATTTTTATCATTTTATTATAATATATATATAATAGAAAGTCAATATTTATTAAAATATGTTAGTAGTTTGGTGAGTAAATTTTTTTGTAATGTTGAGGTATCACTACAAAATAA
The DNA here is from genome assembly GCA_963675135.1 of Galeopsis tetrahit. NCBI lineage: Eukaryota > Viridiplantae > Streptophyta > Magnoliopsida > Lamiales > Lamiaceae > Galeopsis > Galeopsis tetrahit. The sequence goes on from OY776133.1 coordinate 13,862,861, forward strand.
TGGAGAAATGGGGACGGGGAAGGCATCGGATCTGCCCTCACTAATGATGAAGGCAACGGCAAAGGGGATGGCAGTGTGACGGCAGGTGGCCGTTACCTTTTGGCATCGGCCCCACTACCGTTGCCATTTAGCATCGGGGGGCCCGTTACTAAATTGCATCGGGGCCTCTGCCGTTATCAAATTGCATCGGGGCCACTGCCGTCCCCTTTTCGCATCGGGGTCCACTGCCGTCGCCTTTTTATTAACATTTAAAAAAAGCGAATCTGGGTTTCGAACCCAGATATCGAGGCCACCAACACCCACCCCCCACCGCTGGGCCACCCATTTTTCGGAATTTCTGGCATTTTTCGCGAATTGCAGGGTTCGAACTCGGGACCTTCCGGTCTCGAAGGCTTTTGGGCACCCCCTGTGTGCCATTTAGGCTAGGAGCTTTAGTCGACATGTTGTGAATGCAATTAATATATATTCAATTTAATTTTAGTTTTTAATTCTTTAATTCAATCCATTCTAACTTTTATTGTTGCTTATTAAATTATTTATCAAAGCATATCATAACTATTTCTAAATTATATTTTTCAAATTAAATAATTTAATTACGGTATCAATTCACACTATTTCAATTTATTCTAATCCTCAATTTACAACATTTAAATTCATTCTAATTTTTAATTTCACAACATTATAATTACATACAACATTGAATATAATTATTATCACTTATACATTTAAATTTATTCTAATCACATCATTTAAATTCATTCTAATTTTCAATTCACAACATTAAATATATATAATTATTTTCACTCATCCATTTAAAAATATGAATTCACTTATCCATTTAATTAAAAATATTTTCATCTATTATAAAATTATTCTCTAGTTCATTTTCAATTAAAATAACATCACAAACAACATTAATTATAATCATAATTAGCATGTTCACGTCAATTAAAATAACATCACACACAACATTAAAATAAAAATTAATCCTCAACGTTGACGTCTCGCCAGGTTATGTTTTTATTAAATTGTCACTACTGCAAGAACCGAATTGAAAACAACTCTGAGATATTTATGTATGGGTATGTTTTTATTAAATTGCAAATTTTATTTCTATTTAATTTGGTGTAAGAATTTTAATTTATTAAAATTAAACATGCACTTCATGGAATAACAATTGATAAGTATAGATGATTAATTAGAGAAAAAGTTAAAACACGAATATATGAGTAAATGGGGAAATTTGTTTCTTAAATAACTTTTTACTAATTTTTCAATCTTCTAGAATCAAATAAAAATAAATTTAAATGAAATTAAAATTAAACTAAAATTTCACAGATTTTTTTTATCTAATCAATTTATGTATTATTTAATTAATTTGTCAACATTAATAAAATATGTCAACAATTACAATTTTTTATTCTAATAAATCTACCCAAATTATAAACAAATGACCTTTTAATTAATTTAATTTTGAATGAGTTTAAATGAAATTTCAATTATAAATGAAATTTTACGTGAAATGAATTTTATCATCAATATTGGTAATTAATTTTTGTGAAATGAATGCAAAAATCGTAGTAACACTTACTAATTAATGTTTAAAATGATTTTAAATCTCCAAATAAAAAAATATTTGAAATAAATTCAAAATTATTTTAAATTTCCCACTGCAGTTACCAAATGGCATCGGGGCCCACTGCCGTCCCCTTTTCGCATCGGCCATTAAATATCGTTACCAAATGGCATCGGGGCCCACTGCCGTCCCCTTTTCGCATCGGCCATTAAATGCCGTTACCAAATGGCATCGGGGCCCACTGTCGTCCCCTTTTCGCATCGGCCATTAAATGCCGTTAACAAATTGCATCGGTCCGCCTGCCGTTGCCAATTGCCGTTGTCTTTTTACCAATATTTTGTAGTGTATATAGTTCAAGCCCTCTCCCTAACATTTTTTTAACAAAATAAAAAAATTAAAAAAAAAAAAGGTAAAAAGGGAGAAAATTAAAAAAGCAGGAAAAAAACAAACAAGAAAAGCAAAAAAAAAAAATGGAAAAAAGCAAAAAAAAAAAAAAAAGAAGAAGCGAGAAAAATGGAAAAAAGCGAAAAAATAAATTAAATAGAACTCGAGTGTACGTACACTCGAGTCTATTTTAGACTAAACCATCAAAAATTGGTGCCTTGATGGAATACAATGTTTGATTTAGGCATGATTAACTATTTTAAACTCGAAGATGAAGCTAACAGTCATAATCTCTTTTAAGATAGTTACTAATCCCTAACTTTTGTCCTTCCTAAAAGAGACGGTTACTAATGCCTAACTTTTATCATCCCCTCCCTCGATTGATGCATGTCTACTGTAAAGTTTGTAATCAATTTCTCAATTACTATTATACAACTAAGCTTCAATTGTCACACCCGCATCTCGTTGTAATTCACAAAATTAAACGTGTTAGCTAATAGAATCGATCAACTAAATGGATCTAACAAATTACAACAATAAGAATATAAAACATAAATAAATTCAAGCAATTAATCAATAAATTTACTAATTATATATAATTTCAACCTTCAAAACATTCAAAATGACTAGCCCAAAATTCAAGACCAAGTACGAAATAGAAAGCAAACTCATGAATAAAATAAAATATATAGCCTCTATAATTTTCAAATACTTCCATACTTACCATTATGCCTCTGTTTTAACTTGGAACTTGGCTTAAACTTTAAGAATGATGTGGGGCCATGAGAATGGCAGCTTCAGGCTTTCTCTAATTTCTAAGCTGGTGGTGGTTGGATGCACATGAATTAGCAACTTTGTAATTTGTAATCCAAGGGTGTGACTATTTACACCTCCATTTCGTAGAGATACATTCCCCCAATTTATACATCCCAGAAATTTAGGTCCCACCCCCTCAAATGTCATAAATACCCCTCCCTTCATAACATACATATTACTATTCACACCCACACCCTCCCCCAACCCTAAATTCATTCTTCATCTTCTCCAACCCACACCACCCCACCCCAGTACCCCACCTTCACCCTCTCCCTCCCCCTCCCCCTCCACCCGTCGCCGCCCACCGCCGCCTCATCGCGGTCGCCCCTACCTCCGCCTAGCCGCCTGTAAAAAAAAAAAAATCATCCTAGCGGTCGCCCAGTCCCTACCCCACTTCTGTAAAAAGAAAAAATTACAGATTGGCGGCCGCCCCCTCCCCCTCCCGTCCGACGCCGACCCCTAGGTATGCCCCCCTCCTCCCTCACCCTTATGTAAAAAAAAAGAAGCTATGCGGCCGCCCCCTCCCCACCCCCTCTCCGACGCCGACCCACCCCCACTCCACCCCATATTTGCCCCCTCCCAATGTTAGGGTTTGTTGCCGACAAGAGTGTGTTTGATCGACATTACGTACATAGTCGAAAATGAAAAAAAAAATCTTTTTTCGACGAAACCGTATCGACTATATACACTCCCGTCGACAACGATTTTTTTGAATATATGTTGATTTCTGTATTTTTTTTTAGTTTGATGGTGGCCGGAAATGGTGTCGCTGGCGACCGAAAGTTGTGGGTTAGGGGAAGGTGAAAGAAATGAAGGTGGGGGTGCATTCAGTAGAAGGGTGCATCTAGTATACTGTATATTTAATGAAGGGTATTTTGGGTTTTTTATCCTATTATTATATTAAAAAACTGAAAGGGGGAGTGCATCCCTCCAAAATGGAGGTGCATATAGTCAAACCCTTTCACCAATACCAACTTCATCCTTTAATTCCAATGGCAGCAGCTTTCATGGGCCCATGTAATGTAATGGCCCCAATTGAATTTCTCTTGACTGCATACTTGGGCTTCTACTTGCTGAAATCCAATAATTAAAAGAGGGTTAAATTGCAATTTTGGTCCCATGAGAATTTTTAAAAAACAATTTTGGTCCCATGTTCTTTTTTAGTCCCTTATTTTGTAAAAATAGTCCCAACTGTTAAATTTTTAACAGATTCTGTCAATTTTTAACGGTTTCTGTCATTTTACAAATTTATTTTTAAAATTAATTAATTATATAATCAAATAAATTCCTAAATTATAAATTATATATATTGAATTTAAATATAATTAAAAAATACAAAAGTTAATTTTTTAACCAAATTATAATGTTCCGTAAAAAAAAAAATTATAATTGAATGTTAAATTTTAAAAATAAATATATTTTACGAAATAATTATAAATAATATATATAATTTAAATATACGGAGTAATTAAAAAATACAAAATTAATTTTTCAACCAAATTATAATTGACTTCAAAAATAATTATAGTTGATTGTTAAATCTGATTTAAAAAATGTATTTATAATCTGGAAAAAAAATTAACAAAAAAATAAGTAATACAGTACTGTGCAAATATAATTTGAAAAATATTTAACAAAAAAAATACACTTATAAAAAAATAATAAATATAAACTGGGATTTTTTTTTTTTTAATTACATTAAATACCCATCCCTTTTCCTCTGTCTATGACTCGAACCCAGGATCTAAAGCCTAGGCAGTGGTGCTCTAACCACTTGAGGTATCCAACTTCGTCTAAACTGGGATTTTTATTGAAATCACTAATGCGTGGAGATATATACAAGTTGTATATATCTACCCCTCCCCTGCTTTTCACCCCTGTTACGGCCAATGCCACCGCCACCCCGTCACGGCCAATGTCGGCGCCGCCCTGACACCGTGCTCGCTGCCTTGATGCCACCCACCACCACGTACACCTCCACACCACCGCCATCACCATTACCCCCACATAATTCCAAACAATCTCACCAAAAAACCAGGCTACAAAATTTAAACTTGGCCACGAAATTCGTCGAGTTTAAAAGCCCCAAGAAAATTTTAAATTTCGATCTCATCTTCATCTCCAAATTGTGATTTTTTACGGTTTTTGAAAGTTTCTTAACTGTGTTTTATTTTTTGTTCTTATATTAGTGTTTAGGAATGGGGTTGGGGCTGGGGGCATAGGGTGACATAGAATGTGTTGCGCCAATGTGGGCTGGGTGGCAGTGAGATTTTGGTGCGTTTGGAGGAAAATCTATGGCTCTTGGGTGTTTTTTTTCCTCAGGGCTCTGGCTATTTCTGGCTAATGGAGCAGGGGATATGGTGGGCTTGGGACAGCGTTTAGAAGAATTCACGGAAGGGAAAAATTTCTGCCGAGGGGTCATCGCTGCAATTAATAATTTTATAAATAAGTTTTTTTTTTTTTTTAAATTTTTAGTTGACAGTGCGTGTAACTCTCGCCTCTTTTCTGTTAGACATTTAACGGAAATATCTCGTGGGATCAAAAGTGTTGAAAATTGGACCATTTTGAAGTGGAGACATTCTCTTGGGACTATCTTTGCTATTTCTGGCTAATGGAGCAGGGGATATGGTGGGCTTGGGACAGCGTTTAGAAGAATTCACGGAAGGGAAAAATTTCTGCCGAGGGGTCATCGCTGCAATTAATAATTTTATAAATAAGTTTTTTTTTTTTTTTAAATTTTTAGTTGACAGTGCGTGTAACTCTCGCCTCTTTTCTGTTAGACATTTAACGGAAATATCTCGTGGGATCAAAAGTGTTGAAAATTGGACCATTTTGAAGTGGAGACATTCTCTTGGGACTATCTTTGCTATTTCTGGCTAATGGAGCAGGGGATATGGTGGGCTTGGGACAGCGTTTAGAAGAATTCACGGAAGGGAAAAATTTCTGCCGAGGGGTCATCGCTGCAATTAATAATTTTATAAATAAGTTTTTTTTTTTTTTTAAATTTTTAGTTGACAGTGCGTGTAACTCTCGCCTCTTTTCTGTTAGACATTTAACGGAAATATCTCGTGGGATCAAAAGTGTTGAAAATTGGACCATTTTGAAGTGGAGACATTCTCTTGGGACTATCTTTGCTATTTCTGGCTAATGGAGCAGGGGATATGGTGGGCTTGGGACAGCGTTTAGAAGAATTCACGGAAGGGAAAAATTTCTGCCGAGGGGTCATCGCTGCAATTAATAATTTTATAAATAAGTTTTTTTTTTTTTTTAAATTTTTAGTTGACAGTGCGTGTAACTCTCGCCTCTTTTCTGTTAGACATTTAACGGAAATATCTCGTGGGATCAAAAGTGTTGAAAATTGGACCATTTTGAAGTGGAGACATTCTCTTGGGACTATCTTTGCTATTTCTGGCTAATGGAGCAGGGGATATGGTGGGCTTGGGACAGCGTTTAGAAGAATTCACGGAAGGGAAAAATTTCTGCCGAGGGGTCATCGCTGCAATTAATAATTTTATAAATAAGTTTTTTTTTTTTTTTAAATTTTTAGTTGACAGTGCGTGTAACTCTCGCCTCTTTTCTGTTAGACATTTAACGGAAATATCTCGTGGGATCAAAAGTGTTGAAAATTGGACCATTTTGAAGTGGAGACATTCTCTTGGGACTATCTTTGCTATTTCTGGCTAATGGAGCAGGGGATATGGTGGGCTTGGGACAGCGTTTAGAAGAATTCACGGAAGGGAAAAATTTCTGCCGAGGGGTCATCGCTGCAATTAATAATTTTATAAATAAGTTTTTTTTTTTTTTTAAATTTTTAGTTGACAGTGCGTGTAACTCTCGCCTCTTTTCTGTTAGACATTTAACGGAAATATCTCGTGGGATCAAAAGTGTTGAAAATTGGACCATTTTGAAGTGGAGACATTCTCTTGGGACTATCTTTGCTATTTCTGGCTAATGGAGCAGGGGATATGGTGGGCTTGGGACAGCGTTTAGAAGAATTCACGGAAGGGAAAAATTTCTGCCGAGGGGTCATCGCTGCAATTAATAATTTTATAAATAAGTTTTTTTTTTTTTTTAAATTTTTAGTTGACAGTGCGTGTAACTCTCGCCTCTTTTCTGTTAGACATTTAACGGAAATATCTCGTGGGATCAAAAGTGTTGAAAATTGGACCATTTTGAAGTGGAGACATTCTCTTGGGACTATCTTTGCTATTTCTGGCTAATGGAGCAGGGGATATGGTGGGCTTGGGACAGCGTTTAGAAGAATTCACGGAAGGGAAAAATTTCTGCCGAGGGGTCATCGCTGCAATTAATAATTTTATAAATAAGTTTTTTTTTTTTTTTTTAATTTTTAGTTGACAGTGCGTGTAACTCTCGCCTCTTTTCTGTTAGACATTTAACGGAAATATCTCTTGGGATCAAAAGTGTTGAAAATGGGACCATTTTGAAGTGGAGACATTCTCTTGGGACTATCTTTGCAATTTACCCAAAGAGTTTTTTTTTTTTTTCCAGAAAATTAAGAGTTTTATTATTCTTATGTACGAGGGGTAAGTGAGTCGAGTCAACTCACGAGCTACTCGTGCTCGCCTAAAAAAAGATCGAAATCGACTCAAATTTAATCAAGTCGACTCATAGTGCACATTTTGAATTCGTAATTTGCAAATCAATTGTAACTAAAACTAAGTTGATTTTCTTTTCATTTTTTTTTCACACTAAAATGAAAATTCTTATTTTCAAATTACACCAAAGAAACTCCCCCAATTAAAGTGGCCCTAAATGCATCATTTTTTTCTCATTGTCCCCTTCTCAATTGCTCCAATAAATATTTGAGACGTGTAACTCAATTTTGTGTAAAATATGCATGAAATTCTTTCAAATTACATACACGAATTTCAAACAATTATCACATTAATCAATCAATTTGTGCTTGGTCGACATAATCCTCAGTTACATTTTAATGTCAAATCTTATGTTATTATCCTTCAATTCACATAAAATGTGCATGTTTTCTTTTTTGAATTGTCCACATGAAATGTGTTTCTTTTATTTTTTGAAAAATATAACCACAACATACTTATTTTATCTTTTCTCTACTTTATCTATTTTATTCAATGGCGGACCCAATTAGGAACATGGATACAACTATTTTTTTAATAATACCAGTATATATTGTCTGTCTCATGATTACTTATATACTTTTTTAATTGTACACTTTAAATATAAAAATAACTCACAAAATTAATATTCTCACAACATATAATTTTGTTTTTAAAATTATTACTCATTTTGAGCTCATATTTTTCCCTACACCTCACTAACTCTCTTTTACACCTTACTAGTCACTCAAAACTATCCCTCATTCATTTGATCTCACACCCCCACTAAATTCATTTTTTTTTTAAAAGTGAGTCGGTCAAGATGTGCAAATCATCACAAGTAAGAGGGAGTATAAAATTAGTTTTATAATAATAAATGGGTGAAAGATGATGCAAAAGTTGAAAGGAAAGAAAGTGAAGAAATCTACAAATTTTGTTGAAAAGTCGTATGCAATTTAAGTCTTATACTACATCCATCTCTGTGAAACTACCAAACTTTTCTTTTTTGTCCGTCTTCATGAAAGTTAACAATTTTTTTTTTGACAAACTACTTTTCTCTCATATTTTATTACTCCGTATATTCTTTTTTCTCTCTCTCAAGTCTCAATCACATCACCTTTACTACATCATGAGTAGTTTTCACCGGAATAAAAAGAGTAAATCGTACCCTCAAATTTATAATCATGGGTCCGCCACTGCATAAACAAATAATAATATTCTACGTGCATGGACAGATGAAGGGTTTGTGGGATATTTTACATGCATGATTTGATAAATATGTTACTGTTATTTATGGTTAGTTTTGTAGATATTTTATTTTTTGATCATTTAATAATTAATATATATACAATTGAATGTATTTTGTGTATTGAGCGAGTAAAAAAAAAATTAAGTTTGATAGATCTTACATCTAATAATCTACTTTATCAAAGTGGACCTTTATAGATTGTTTAGCCAGGAAATCCTTTTGAACACTTGTTTGTCGAAGCAAATTCTGATCCATTAGACGCACCTCATGGAAAGAGTCGACATACGTGCGAGCCCACATTTGATAGCCTTGTGCATTACCATCATCAGTACATGAAATTTCAACTTCAATTCATCTTAATTAACTCTTTATACTCCACATCTCATCTATATACATAAATATTTTATATCGTAAAAAATAAATGAACGAGGCTCGTACCCGAGCGACGAGCGTCTCTCTTTCGGCGCCCAAGGTCGCTCTTGGGAGCGAAATTTTTTTCTCATTTAAAATTAAAGGCTTACAAAGCCTTATATGCAAATGTTGAAGTATAATGTTGCAGATAGTGTTGTAACATCCAACTCAACACTAATACACACACATGCTTTACTAATGTAGTTTCTAGAAGAAGAGTAGTTCTCACTAACTAATAGTTTGTTAGTTAGTTAGATGGAAGACTCTAGAATGTGAGTCTCCTTCTATATATATTGTACATACTACACATTACAAACCAAGTTGAATATACACAAATTTAACATGGTATCATGAGGCATTTTCTTTAATTTTGTTTAGCACTTTGCAAATTCTACTCTTCTTCACACTTTCCTTCATATCTTCATTCAACCAATTTAGTAACTGCCTTGTTCTTCATCCTTTCTTCACATCTTCATCCAGTAACTGTCTTGTTCTTCATACTTTCTTCATATCTTCATCAGTATACTGCTCTGTTTCTGTGCATCTTCATCCAATATTTTTCGAATTCAACTTCCGATCTTCTTCTTCCGCTATACTCTGATCTTCTATTATCTACTCATGGCAAATACTTCACCTCCAGCTCCTAATCTACCCGCTTCTACTCTACCTCGATTCATTACTCTTTCTATTCGATTGGATAATGATAACTATCATTTTTGGCGAAATCAGGTTCTAGCCTCTGTTCGTGCCCATTGTTTTGAGGATGTTCTCCTCTGCAAAGTAGTTCCGACTAATCCAACTGAGTCAACTTCAGACTCGATCTCTTGGCAACGCAGGGATCAATTTCTTCTTAGCTGGTTGCTAAGCTCTGTTTCTGATACGATGCTTGGTCATGTGAGCAGGTGTGAGCATTCGTTTCAGTTATGGTTGGTGTTTGAATCATTGTTCCAGTCTCAATCTGGTGCTAAAGCTATGATTCTTCGATTGCAACTTCAAACTCTACAGAAAGGCGATCTAAGCATTGATGCATTCATACTGAAAATGAGATCTATTGCTGATGGATTGCATCATGCTGGGCATTTGATCAAGGAGGCAGAGTTAGTTTTGTATATCCTTGGTGGTTTAGATGTTGAATACGATGCAGTGGTGGTTAATCTTACTACTCGAGGCTCTGTGCCGTCCCTACCTGAAGTTCAGTCGATATTGCAAGCATATGAGGTGAGATTGACATCTCATCACTCTCACTCAGCTCAGCTTTCTGGAGGCCATATTCTGAATCCTTCAGCAAATGTTGTTTCTCGAGATCATGGAGCACATACCAGAAATACTAACAAAGGCAGAGTGTATTCATAGCCTAGAGTGGTTTGTCAACTATGTGGCAGGAAATATCATGTGGCAGCCAAGTGTTACAAGAGGTTTGATCAAGGTTTCAATGGTCTTGAGAATTCTCAATCTAAATCTCACTCATCTATCATCCGTTCCTCTCCCCCTACTCAAGCTCATCTGACTCAATACAACTCACATCCTCCATATCAAACTTATCCTTCATCACCATTTGTGCATAACTACTCCTATGGTGCTCCCTCACATACTGCCCCTTCACATATTGCTCTTACCAACCACATGGATCATGGTGTCTCCTCCTCCACCACTGCCTACACTCCTCAGAACTCCACCTGGTGTGTTGACAGTGGAGCAACACATCATGTGACATCTCAACTAGCCAATCTTCATCTCAACTCTCCATACCAAGGTATGAATTCTCTTGTGGTAGGAAATGGTGAGTCTACTCCTATATTACATACTGGTTCTCTTGCTATACCAGTACATGGTGCATCATCTTCTCTAGTCATGAACAATGTCTTACATGTGCCTGCAATTACTAGAAATCTTATGAGTATATCTCAGTTTCTCAAGGATAATGATGCCATTATTGTATTCTATGCTGACTGTTGTCTTGTTAAGGATCTCAAGTCCAGCAAGATTCTCTTGAGAGGGGTGCTTAAAGATGGTCTATACATATTGGACTTTGGAAGCTTGTACTCACATCAGGACTCAAGCTATTCCTGGAATAAAGATGGTGTATCTGCTCCTACTGTCAATAAGACTAGTTATGATGATGTTGTTAGGAAAAATAAGTCCATTTGGAGTCTATGGCATTGTAGATTGGGACATCCTGGTAATTCAGCTCTCTCTACTGTTTTGAGAAGCTTGAATATTCATTGTAAGGAGTCTCATGTTACTTTTTGTGATGAATGTAAGCTTGGAAAATTTCATATGAAACATTTCTCATCTATTCAACATCACACTTATCATGCTTTTGAGTTAATACACATGGATGTTTGGGGGCCTGCTTCTTGCTTATATATTGAAGGATATAGATATTATCTGTCAATAGTTGATGATTACACAAGATTTGTATGGGTGTTTCCTCTGGTGGCAAAATCTGAGGTGGTCAATGTGTTTACACAATACATGAAAACAATAGAGAGGTCATTTGGGGTGTCAATCAAAGCCATTCAACATGACATGGGCACTGAGTTTCTACCTGTAGACAGATTGGTTAAGTCCCTTGGCATTCAAGTTCGATTATCTTGTGCTTACACTCACCCTCAGAATGGATTGGTTGAGAGAAAACATCAGCATATCACTGAGTTTGGCTTAGCTATGCTTGCTAAATCTAAGCTTTCAAAGGCATTTTGGTGGCATGCCTTCTCAACTGCAGCATATGTCATCAACATGTTGCCTATTCCAGTTCTTCAGCAACAAACTCCATTTGAGTCACTATATAACAGATCACCAGATTATCATTCTCTCAGGGTATTTGGCTGTGCATGCTTTCCCTTTCTGAGGCCTTATAACTCTTCTAAGCTGCAATTCAGAAGCTCAAAGTGCATCTTCTTGGGGTATAGTCCTTCTCACAAAGGTTACAAGTGCCTTCATGAATCTGGAAAAATCTTTATATCAGCATCAGTCCAATTCAATGAAGAAGAATTCCCTCAATTCACTTCTACCACCAATCTACATTCTCCCCATACTTCATCTTCCAACTTCTCAGCTCAAATACCAGCAGATCTTCAGTACCATCCTCCCTTAGCCACTCCTCATACATCATCTCATGACTCAGCATCTCTTCATTTCACACCCCCCTCCTCCAATTCTCATATTAACAACTCTCCTGCATCATCACATGCTCATGACAGCACCTCTCATGCTCATGACAGTACCTCTTCAAGCTCTACCAGATATATACTTCCCCCCTCTTCTCCTGTATCCACTTGTTTACCTCCAATCTCTATAAATCCACCAACCATTCCTTCACATCACTCTATGCAGACAAGATCAAAGTCTGGAATTTTCAAGCCAAAAGCTCTCATATCTACACTGCCAATCCCTGAACCAACTAGTGTTACAGAAGCTGTTCAGAATCTTAAGTGGAAGTCTGCTATGAAGTTAGAGTATGATGCCTTAATTCAGAATGACACATGGACATTGGTACCCCCATCATCTGATATTCACCCCATCACTACTAAATGGTTGTTCAGGGTTAAATACAACAAAGATGGTTCAGTTGAAAGGTTTAAAGCTAGGTTGGTGGCTAGAGGGTTTCAACAGCAGGCTGGTGTAGATTACTTTAGCACCTTTAGTCCTGTGATCAAGCCAGTTACACTACGCATTGTATTCACTCTTGCTGTCTCCAAAGGGTGGGCTATTCAACAGGTTGATATCAACAATGCATTTCTCAAAGGTGTTCTACATGAAACAGTCTACATTGCTCAACCTGAAGGTTTTATTGATACTCAGCACCCTCATCATGTATGCAAGTTGCAAAAGGCATTGTATGGCCTCAAGCAAGCCCCTAAGGCCTGGTATGACACTCTCAAGAACTTCTTGATGCAGCAAGGGTTTACACACTCCTCTTCTGATCACTGCCTGTTCCATAGATTTCTGAATGGAAAGACAACTCTTTTGCTTGTGTATGTGGATGACATACTCATAACTGGTGATGACTCTACACTAGTACAAACTCTCATTGATGATCTTCACTCTCAATTTTCCCTCAAGCATCTAGGGGAAATCAACTACTTCTTGGGCATTGAAGCTCATTCCACCTCCACTCACATCAAGCTTACACAGTCCAAATATGCCACAGATATCATTGCCAAAGCCAATCTTTCTGACTCCAAACCTTGCCCCTCTCCCATATGTCCTTCTACCAAACTATCTATCTCTGACAACCCTCCTTTTGACAAACCTACACTTTACAGAAGCATAGTTGGGGCTCTTCAGTATCTCACCCTAACCAGACCTGATATCTCATTCTGTGTGAACAAGCTATCACAGTTTTTGCAAAGTCCTACACAAAATCAATGGAAAGCATGTAAGAGGGTACTTAGATATCTTAAAGGCTCTCTTACTCATGGTATTTCTTTTTTTCCAGTTTCAGATTACAGGTTGCAGGGCTTTGTGGATGCTGATTATGCTTCTAGCATTGATGATAGGCGCAGTACTTCAGGTTTTTGCATCACTCTTGGAAGGAACTTGATCTCTTGGAGCTCCCGCAAGCAATCTGTGGTAGCTCGCAGCAGCACGGAGGCTGAGTACAGGGCTCTAGCACTTGCTACTACAGACATCTTATGGATTGCTAGCATTTGCAAGGAGTTACACATTCCCATCTCTACTCCAGGCCTGCTGTGGTGTGACAATCAAGGGGCCATAACACTTGCTTTCAGCCCGGCATTCCACTCACGCACAAAACACATTGAAGTAGATGTTCACTTCTTAAGAGAAAAGGTGCAAGATGGCTTTCTGGACATACGATTCATTGCATCTGAAGATCAACCAGCAGATCTTCTAATCAAGGCATTAGCTCCAGCTCGCTTCTCACATCTTTGCACTTGGTTTGCTCTTTCATCAACAGGTGGTCCAACTTCTTCCGGGGCATGTTGAAGTATAATGTTGCAGATAGTGTTGCAACATCCAACTCAACACTAATACACACACATGTTTTACTAATGTAGTTTCTAGAAGAAGGGTAGTTCTCACTAACTAATAGTTTGTTAGTTAGTTAGATGGAAGACTCTAGAATGTGAGTCTCCTTCTATATATATTGTACATACTACACATTACAAATCAAGTTGAATATACACAAATTTAACAGCAAAGTACGAGTGCAGCTTATGCGACGACCTGCGATAATTTTTTTCATCGCAAATTTTTCGAGATATTAAATAAATAAAAAATAATTGCAGCGAAATATTTCAACGAACATCAAACAATTAGAGATGAAATTTACGGCGACATTTTAACCCATCGAATCATGAGTCACGATCAACTTACGACAAACAACTTTAGACATAGTAAATTATTAGCAACGAAAATAATCCGTCGAAAATTGTGACGGGTTTCTTCACAAATATTTGGAACCAACGTTTTTGCAATCACTTAAAATTTGTCGCAAATTGCATTTTGCGACGGTTTTCCATCACAATAATCCTAGTATATGTTCTGTGGTGAGTGAACAAAAATACACTGAATTTATATTTATTCCACCTGTCTCCCACAACATCATCCTCACGAAATTGTCCTAATTATAAGAATTAAACGGCTAGTCCGTTGTCAGCTAGTTACTGCTGGATAATGTGCTAATTACAATGAATTGAGTTTTTTTATTTTTATTTTAAATGCATTATTGGTAACTTTTTGCACAATTATTATGGGATCATTTTTCATGCAACCGATTCTTTTAATATGATGGATGAAAGATACACTATTATAAATTAGCAAGACAAAAAGTACTACTAGTCGAAAATGGGCATGCAGAGTCCACAAGCCTATTAACTTTGTTATAAAAATTAAAGTTGATAATTTTTATTGTCTACTGTATTAGATTAAACTACTTATCTTTATGTGGTTGGACACTAAAGTAAAGCCACAATTGATATAAAAATCAAGAAATTATGGATATTTGCTTTGCTACGCTGATGAGAATAAAAGCACTATAATTTTTATAGAGACAACAAAAGGAGACATCATTACGACATTATGTAGCCAACATAGTTAATAAATAATTGCACAAGTCAGTGTACTCATGATTAAAATATAGATTAATTTGAAACTCAATAATATTTCAAAAGATAACCTTGAACAATAGTGTGTTGTTTTGATGGACTTGATTGGGTTAAATTACACTGCATGCTATATATGTTTCTCTTATATTGATATTATTTTGATTTTTTAGTATATATATTATTGTGAACAGGGTTTTAGCACATTATCTTTGCTTAATTTTAATTTCAGAGCACATCACCTTTTGATTTTGAAATTTGTTTTGTTACTTGACAAATTTAACATTTTCATAGACTACACATCTATCAATTATTGTCATGATCAACGTCTCATAATAATGAGAAAAAAAAAGCGTTAAAAATCTAATTGTCATCTAACTCTATAAAATAGAACCTTTTCATTTTGATCTTACTAACAACTACGTGTAAGCAATCGAAAAACATGGCAACAAAATTGAATTTAATGACATTACGGGACCAATTTCTAAAATTAAAATAAAGAATGTCCTAAAATCAAATTGAATAAAAATAATTTCGTAAAATAATAATTTAATCATACTATAACATTATTAGCCAAAAGAAAATGAAAAAAAAAAAAAAAAACATTAAAACTGTAGGTGACATATCCATGGACTAAGATGACAACATTGTGTCTCCATTTCCAACCCATGCACCTTCACCTTTAAGAGAAGAAATGTGAATTATTATTAGAGTACCCTTTAATCGGTGATGAATTGATGGGTGTCCTTTTCACTAATTTGGCCACATGACTTTATTTCCTGCTCGGTCCCTTCCCTTCTCATTTACTTTGACAGGCAATTAAAATGCCTAACTCTATAAAATTCATTATTTAGGCTTTTTTGAGATTTTTTTTAATTAAAATTAATTTTCAAACACCTTTTAGGTGAGTCGAACGCATTATAATATTCACTTAGATAGTGATGCTCTTATCACTTAAGCTATCGGTGGCAAAAGTTTTTTCTATTCTTAAACTTCCACCAATTTTAATTTTAATCCGCTAATTTTGAAAATAGTTGCTTAAGTTTACAAGACAAAAATGTTTAATTTGGTAAATTCAAAGTATGAATTTCAAAGTTCAAATAGTAAAAGTTAGCATACAAAATTTTAATCAACATTATTTAAAATATGTCACTCAAGTTGTACATCACTATTTCAAAATTTACACTGCCAACACCCAAGCAGGTTGCTATTATCATTTTTCAACTAGGTTAATGCGATTATATATATATCGACAGTCGATGAAGAGTAATCTGAATCCGAACATATATAATTGGCTCGGAAATTTCAATCCATTGTCACGCTACTCGGATGATCTTATTTGAGTTCAATTTAATTTAATTTTCTAACTTTGATAATTCTTGTGTCAATTTTAGTTCTTTCTAACAATATGAGAGAAGAGACATATATATGACAATGACTATTTGGGCAAAAAAATATTGATATGGAGTAGTAATTTAATCACAACTCCCAAGTAAATAAGAGACAATTATATATATTAAGAAATATTTTTTTTTTGACGGAATTAAATTAAGAAATAATAAATGAATACATGATGATGAAATACTTTTGTTCTTGAATTAAATAATTCTATTATCTATGTATATAATTGTATATTAAAACAACAAAAAAGTAAGGTTCCGTTTGGTTGGGTGGATTTAGGCTTATGGATTTCAAATCCACATTCCAAATCCATTTTATATGTTTGGATTATGAATGGATTTCAAATACTTAGATTTGTGTTCACACAATTTTAGTTAAAATTAAGAGAGATTTCAAATTCTCACTAAAACCATGTCATTTGAAATCCATTTATTTTTAACTCCTCTCATTTGAAATGTCTCCTCAAATCAAATCCCTCCATCCAAACACAACCTAATTGTAAAAATTTGTTGGAATTCGGGGCAGATTTCTATGGAGATTCCCACCCCATCCATCATCAAATTCCTTTTATATGAACATGATGGAGATTACAATAAGGAAACATGTATGACCGAATGTGAAGAATAACAACATGCAAGTCAAGCCAACACATGAAAGATTATTAGTTAGAGAGTAGTTTATTTGTTAGTTGTAACTCCTCTCTTGTAAATCTCCCTCTTATATGGAGGAGATCATGTGATTCCTTATTCAATGTCTCTCAATATGTCTTTTATTAAATTTCTTCTTATTATGAAATTTCACAACGGGAATTAATTTGCATGTCTTTGTTAGAAGAGAGATTAAGGTTTGATTTTATTTGAAATCAAAATAACTTGAGTTAATTAAAAATTAGAATATTAATATTCTCCTTTGTGTTGTGTGTTACATTAAAAGGTACATCCAAGAAAAATACATAGGTGGTGTATATCACATCGAAAATTAAATCAAACTTTAATGAAACTGCTGCAGCTTCCCAAAGTAAGATCTCATTCATTTATAAGTTGCAATCTACGTGGAAAGTTGTATCTCGGATGCACCAAGACCAGTACATGGGTCGCCCACTACTAATTACACTACTTCTGACCCTCATCCAATGGACTAAGTGTATCCAAACATACTCCCTCCTTTCCGAAATTACTTGCATAGTTTGATCGGCACGTTGTTTAAGAAAAGTGGATTTAGCGGTTGATGATGTAAGATAAAGGAGAGGTATTTTAAGTAATTTGATGATGTGTAAAGTGAAATGTATGGAAAAAAGGAGTGACAAATTTGAAAATAAAATGATGTTGTGACTTGTGAGGTTATTAATTTTGTGAGGGTATTTCCATATTAAAAGTGTTCAAGTAATTTTGGGATGTCACGGGACGGCATTATTCTTCAAAATAGTATAAATACATACTTATTTCTCGATCAGATTCTAGAGCCCATCTTCTTAATGCATGGGCCACCATAATAGGGGCATTTTGATTATTCTGCCATGGCAACAACTCTTCTCTACCATTCTCATAAAGCCATATTCTTCGCTTCACTTGTCCTGCTTCTACTTCCACTAACTCTTTCTGAAGTTTGTGACGAAAATCATCAAGATCATAACAAGAATGCCGGCGGCGATGAGGCTCTCAAGTTCAAACTCGTTGCAATTGCTTCGGTTCTCGTGGCCGGTGGCCTTGGCATCAGCCTCCCTCTCGTCGGTCGAAAGCTCGCCTTCCTCCGCCCCGAAAACGACGTATTCTTCATGATCAAGGCCTTTGCCGCGGGGGTCATTTTAGCCACCGGATTCGTGCACATCCTTCCGGATGCATTCCGGATGCTGACCTCGCCCTGCCTCAGCACGAACCCGTGGCGAAAGTTCCCCTTTTCGGGTTTCATCGCCATGGTCGCTTCCATTGGGACAATGATGGTGGACACACTTGCCACTAGCTTCTACAAGAAAATGCATTCTGAAGAAGCTAAGCAAGTGGCCAACGTGGATGAGGAGACGGGCGATGGTGAGCGTGTGAGCCATGTGCACGTGCATGCTCATGGGGACCCCGTGCTGTTGCACGGGGAGAGTCTGTCGGATCTAGTCCGACAGCGCATAATATCACAAGTATGGTCGTTAAAGACTGATTTAACCTTGAGGTTCTTGGTTCCTGAACAGAGCCCCTTGTTCCTTTTCTTCCAGTTTTTGACTAAATAAGTAGTTGTTGTGTAGGTTTTGGAGCTCGGGATCGTGGTACACTCGGTGATCATCGGGATCTCACTCGGGGCGTCGCAGAGTGTGGAGACAGTAAAGCCTCTGCTCTTTGCTTTGACTTTTCACCAGTTCTTTGAGGGAATGGGGCTTGGTGGATGCATCTCCCAGGTATGTGTGTATATATATGTTTGTGTACGCATGTATAAAAGAATATTTGGAATCAAAATCTATAACATCATGTTGTCATAATGTTTTCATCTGGTGGTGGCCTTAACAAGTATCTATGTATGTAGTCATTCTGAGTTCATGATCATATATATATTCCAATCGTGATAGAAAGTTATTCTACCCCCACCTTTTATTTTTGTCATTGAATGCCAAGAACAATCTCTTTTTCTTTTCCACCGTTGAAAGTTTGAAACAAATTTATTTCTCTACTATACATATACCTAGCATTGCTGTTATTAAGTCATACGTTTGATTGAATGAATATTTCACATTTGAAGTTAACTAATTTGGTATGTTAGGGTAAATTGCAATATATTTTAGTTCTTCAACACTAGGACATTCACAATTTTGGTCTCCATGTCCACTTTGGTAGGATAGATTAGTGCAAAATATATAGATGAGTAATCAGGCTAAAAAATTATATTCAATTGTGTACATACTGTGTAACTGAAAGACTTATCATTTGTGATTCAATCAGTTGTTAGTTGAAATATCTAGGTCTCACCATAAATATCTCAGCATATGTACAAAAAACGAGGTCTATTTAGTTGGTCTTGTATGTGACACAATGAATTTTGACGGAGGGATTATTAATTATATCCCAACATAAGGACTGCCCACAGCCTTTTACCTTCCATGATTGATGTGTGTAACGGTGTGTAACTCAAATGTTAGGGTGCTATTGTTTTTCTGAAATTAGAGAACTTGTTAGGACCTTGTAATAACTGAGTGATGATCGAGTGGTACTCTAGTAATAATATCATTTTTCCCTTAAATCTGCCAAACATAGAACAGTTTTATAGTTGCAGTTGGAATTCATTTGTTCCACTTTGCATGTTCTGTTCCGTTCCCAGGATCTTTAACCATCTTTGTGTGCATAAAAAATAGGCAAAGTTCAAGTCTTTGACGACAAAGATTATGAGCGTGTTTTTCTCGCTGACGACTCCAATAGGAATTGGGGTTGGGATTGGAATTGCAAGTGTGTACAAGGAGAATAGGTCAAGTGGTGTGATAGTGGAGGGGGTGTTCAATTCAGCATCAGCTGGGATTTTGATTTACATGGCGCTTGTTGATCTATTAGCTGCTGATTTTATGAGCCCAAGGATGGAAAACAATATCACACTTCAGTTGGGAGCACACATTTCACTTCTTCTAGGTGCTGCATCCATGTCCTTTCTCGCTATATGGACTTGATATAATATTCCTCTGCTTTGTATTTGTATGTTTGCTTTCTCTTATTTGTAAAAGCAGAATGGACCCTGTATCTAATGTTAAATAAATAATGTCACTGTTTGTACATTAATGTGAAGTCTAATGGTGGATTCTTTTCACCAAGTACGTAATTATACATAATATTATCTGCCATTTGTGCACCGAACATGCACCCTTAAGAATAGTATGAGTTCCATTGATTGAATGTTGCCTCCAATACTCCCATGGACACTAGGAGCTAGGCTTAAAACAATTTCTTGGATGTTGTAATGTTGTGATATTGTTGAGCTCGAACTCCAGCTTGTCTCGATTAAATTCGAGGCAATTCTCACATTCAAGTTAACAATTCCTTTCTCTTTCACCTCTTGTATTGCCATTGCATCATGTTTTCGGCAGGCACAATTAGGTGAGTATCAAGTGGAATACTTTCTCTGAAAATTCCAACAGAAAACAGTCAGTTAACAAGAGGGGCTGGTGCAAATATCATATCATATGTATATATAGCTAGCTAGCTTCAAAAGATGTGAATTTTCCTAACCTTTACTAAACGTACTTGAAGAGCCTCATTTCTCCTCTTGTATCTGTTTGGCCGATTTGAGTAAATCATCAGCATCCACCTCAATCAGTTCAAGTGTTGGCACATCTCCAATTTCATCTGGAATCCCTCTTAGATTATGACAATGATGCAGCACAAGGCGCGTGAGTTTCGGAAAGTGACTGCTTTCAGTTATCCAATCCTGCAACTCTGATCCCTCAATCAGCAAAAAGCTTAGCTCAGAAAATTCTCCTTCAGCTGTTTCCCAAGTTTCACCCTTGCAAGCATCGTCTCTTAGTTTAAGAACTTCGAGATTAGGCAACGAACCAACAATCTTCATATCCTCCCAAGGAAGTCTCACACCACTCAAACTCAACTTCTTTAGTGTGATAGGAAACGCAGGATTAACCTTCTCCCGAAAAGGAAAGTCCTCGTGTATCTCTAGTTTCAGATTCTCAAGGTGTTGCAGATGTATAAGGTTGTGGAGCTGATAGTCTTCTTCGTCATCTCTACATGCGCTATACGAGATCTTCAGTTTTTTCAGGTTGGGAATAGTCTCCAGAATCTCACGAGTGCAAATGAAATTTATTGCAAGAGAGAGTGTTTGCAAATTTTCTACACAAAACTTTGCTCCTTGTTGATGAGGTGGGAGACAAAAACAGAAAGATATACGCAGGACAAGATGCCTTAATTGTGGTGCATTCCAAATGTCCAGTACAAGTGGAAAATGATCACTTTCGTAATATGGAAGAATTTTACCATAAGAGCTTGGATATATAATTAAAGTTTGAAGATTCTGAAGGTTTGATAAGCGTAACAGACTGCTGAATAAACCGTTGAAAGCAAGGTACCTTAGATGAAACAGCTCTGATACTTGGGCAGATAATGGTGGAGTATCATCATCTAACAAATCAAGTATCCTGAGCAATCGTAAAGGAAGACCTTCTAAATGTTGTACACGCCCAGAAAGTAGTAAAGTGGGGATGTTTTCAGGCAAATTTAGATAAGGAATGGTGCTTACACGGCCTACTTTGTCAATGAATCGTTGAAGTAACATATGACCATGGCGGAGAAACTTCTCTTGCTGGGAAATTCTTATGCTCAAAACAAGATCCTCCAAATTCTCTTCTAAGCTTTTATTACAACGATTTGGTTTCAGGAAACCTTCAGCTGCCCATAACTTGACGAGTTTTGAGACACGCACCTCAGAGTCTTCTTGAAAACTTCCCATGTATAAGAAACATGATCTCAAATGATGAGGCAAATGTGTATAACTCAGAGATAGTATCTTATCTAATTGCTCATTATCAGCAGAAATATGGGTCCTTACATTCTTGGCAATATTGTCCCAGCTGGCAGTTGCAGTGTGATCAATGGAGGACAGAATTCCTGAAATCAGCACAATAGCAAGCGGTAGGCCTCTACAGCTTCTACAAATAGCCTTTCCAGCCTCTTCCAATTCAACGGGACATTGTTCCGTCTTAAACACGAGAGTGCTAGCAGAGTTCCAGCCTCTGCAGATCCATATCCATGAGATGCATCTTATGGAGAGTGCTAGCAGAGTTGGAATAGCTAGCAACATCTGATAGTCTCGTGGTTATCATGATTCGACTTCCATTACCATCATCAGGAAACACAGATTCAAATCATCTATAGCCTCTGTACTCCATACATCATCCAGTACAATAAGGTACCTCCGACCCTTTAAGTGTTGGTACACGTGATGTTCCGCCATTGATTCGTTTTTGGCAGCGAACACCTTCATTGAAACTAGGAGGTTCGAAATAATCTCTCGGACACTGTAACCCAATCACGAATATCTATCGAAATATTCGGTGATCAAGGGATCTTCATAAACATTTCTAGTGAGACTAGTCTTACCAATTCCTCCCATACCAACAATCGGGATGACTTGTAGCTTAGATGATGCTCCACATAGCTGTGATTTTATTTCCATGGTTTCTTTTTCAAAACCAACCATTGTGTCTTTGTGGACTTGTGCAACTAGTCTGGATGTTGAACTACTGACAGCAGTAGAATCAGGAGGGGTTCTCTCCTCTTTGCTCTTCAGTTTCATCACGATTGCTGCGATCCACTCGATTTCCTCTGTTGCTTCCTTGAGATGGTGAAAATCATATCTCAACTTTGATTTTGAGGGTCCAACAGATGAATCAAACTGAACATATGTAAGTTGATGAATAACACCTGTTAACACTGTTTGCAACCAACTGTTGTACTCTTTGTCTGGTGAATCAGAAGGAAGGAGTTGGGGTGGCTCGACTGCGTACTGAGGCTCATGAATATGTTTTGACATGAAAAATTCAACGATATCTTCTACGACATGTGCTACAGCCCTGATTATTGGTTCTAGATTGTCTGGAAATGGTTGGACAAACTCTTGCAAGAAAATAGCGTATTCATTTATGGATATGATTAGATGCTTGACTTGACTTGAGGGGAAATGGCAACTTGATGATATTTTAGGATGATGTCTGTGGTTTGTGAAAGTGAAACAAGAGCTGGATAAGCCATTTCCGGTTCCCTGAATCCAAAGGAAGAGAGTGAGAAAAATGATCATTTAATAAATAAAATCAGAGAAAACCATCAAGTAATATGGCCTTATTAAATTCAACGAATCTAATCATGTTGGGTTTGTTAATTTATTGTTGGTGATTTTGACCTCTCTAATCTTATGAATTGTCAAAGATATAGTTGTTAAGATGTCACCGTTTCAACATCAGAGTTTTAGAAATTACTAGTATAAAACATTGCTGTCAAATAAATACTAGTATTAAAAAGACAAAACATTACTCCACACCTTTCTAGCTGTCTCCTGTATTAATTTTTATTCATAACTATTGTTCTTGAAAATGCTAATATGTGTGATTAATAAGGGAGTGTTTGCAAACTAAAGTGGAGGCGCAGAACCATTCTTTTATAGCTGCCCCGTGACAGCTTTAGATTCTCATAAATGATTCTAAGCCGTGAATAGAGTCTGCAAACGACCCCTAAATGAACATACAATGTCTTGAAAAATGATCAACTTATTGGTAAGTTGTGTGCACTAACCTTTACGAAACGAACTTGAATTGACTCATTTCCGTAACCTTGTTGATAATCTTGTATCTGTTTGGCTGAGACAGGTAAACCTCGGTTATCCACCTCGATCAATTCAGGGATAGAATCTTATCACATTGCTCATCGTTTGCAGAAATGGCAGATTTCGTCTGATCAGCTATGAGAAGTCCTGAAATCACAGTAACAGCTAGAGGAAGCCCTCTGCAGCTTCTGGAAATCATCTTTCCGATGCCTTCCAACTCATCAGGTCAAAGATCATTTTTGAACACTTTCTGTTGAAGCAAATTCCAACTTTCGTCATCATCCATTAGACCAGTGTTTTCATAACCGAACCGGTGATCAAACCGGATTAGGCAACGGTTCACGGTCCAACCGGTTGGACCGGTCGGACCGGCAACCGGTAAAATAATTTTTATGTATTTTTTAATTTTTTTTATGTTACATTAAAAAAAAATACACGTATAAAAATCATATTAAAATAAATACAGTAAAGTCATAAAATAATAAATATTAATTAAAATATCTCATCATTCATTCTCCATAATTCATATTTCACAAGTTAAGGAGTTGAAAAAACAAGAGAAAAAAATAATAATATAAGAACAATAATGTTAGTAACAAGCAAACATATGAGATTTTTGTCCCACATCAAATAAGAAATAGAAGAAACATGAAAAATGTAAAAATAAGAGTGTTAGTAACAACCATATGCAATTTATATCCCACATCGAATTAGAAGTAGAAAAAACAAGAAGAAAAAACAATATAACAACAATTTAATAACAAACATATGAGATTTACGTCTAGAAGTGATATGAGATTTATGTCCCACGTCAAAGTAAAAGAAACATTAGAGCAAAACAATATAAAAATATATAAAAATAGAAGTGTTAGTGATAAACACTCATATGAGATTTATCCCACATTGAAAGAAGTTATAAAAAATATGAAAGAAAAACTATATAAAAACTATGAGTTTTAGTAAACTACAAATATATGAGATTTATATCCCACATAAAAAATGAGTAAAAAAACACTAGAGTAAAACACTATAAAAGTATAAAAGTAGTGTTAGTGATAAACACACATATAAAATTTATCCCACATCGAATAAAGGGTGAACAAACATGAAAAATAGCCTTATAAAATGGCTTGTGCACCTTAGTTTCAAAGTATAAATATTTTTAAAAAAACTTGAACTCTTTGAGAATCGGTTTTTCCTTATAAAAAAAGTTTAAACATTAAAAAAAAAAAAAAAAATTCTGGACCGTTTGAACCGATTTTCCGGTTCTGGGCCGAGTTTGGGCCGGTTTTCCGGTTTTGGGCCGGTTCCATCCGGTTTGACCGTAAAAACGGTTTTTAGCCACTTTACGGACCGGATCTGTGACCGGTTCACGGTCGAACCGGCTGGTCCGATCCGGTTTTAAAAACACTGCATTAGACGCATCTCATGAGCAGGGCTGGAAGGGTCAATGTAAGTTGCCACAACAGATAGCCTCGTGGTTATCATGATTCGACTTTCATTACCATCGCTGGAAACATCATCTTCAAATCATCCCATCCCCCAATAGAGATGATTTATAACTTAGACGATCGATAACCATTTCCAAAAATAGCCTGTATATTATTTTTTAATATTAAGCATTCGTGTTTTTTGTTGAAGACATGTTTTGAAGCTATATAATAGCTAGCGTGCACCAGCCCCTTTTTTGGGCTGACTCTTGTTTCTGTTCTGGGTCAATTTTTCAGTGGAAAAACTGCACTTGCCTCATCAAGATAGCGGAAGGTTGTCACTCTTGTAATGAATTTCATCGTGGCCGGGTTCGTTGCCTTGTCTCCTCTCCAAGTGCTAAAACTAAGAGATTATGTGAGAAACGAATGAATGGACTTATAGCTCTAACTCATGACCTCACAATCTAAACAGTAGTGCTCTAATAATAATTACTTGAGTTGTCACACATTAAAAGACCCCATTAGTTTGGAACTTTGGGTAAATCGGAAATGAAGATTTTGCAGCATTTCAATTTCATTATTCATGGGTTACTTAAGTTACCAAATTGTCACATCAAAAGACCCCATCAGTTTGGAACTTTGGGTAAATTGGAAATGCAGATTTTGCAGCAATTTCAATTTCATTATTCATGGGTTACTTAATTTACCAAATTGTGAGCACCTCTAAAATAGAATAGACAAGTGTGGTCTCCGATTCCAAATCACAAAGCCTCTTCCAAAATAAAACTGAATGAGAAATAGAATAGGGAGGTGCAACAGAGAAATTGAAGCACTTAAAAAGGGTCAATCGAAAATTTTCACACTTTGACAAAGGCTATGGCAACCAAAAGAGTCCAAGAACTATTTTACTTTAGTGCAACAACAAACATGAATTTCAACTGGAAATTAAATCATATTAGATGGCTATAAGAACCCAACAGCTCGATTATCAACAAATTGATGATACATTAATATACTGAAACTACTACTTGAAGGCGCGGTGTTCAGAAAAGCCAATTGAGAGTGATGTTACCCAGCCAAATGAGAAGTGGGAACTGCGCAAAAGCGATGAAGAGCAGCAGATAATGATGCCTACTCGAATCATAACTCCTTACTTCTGCAAAAAGAACGCGTTTCATTGTCTTCACCAAGAAAATCCCCATGCACAAGCATGCCCATGGCAATAGAAAGTAGTATGTGTAGCCCCAAAATAGTTTGCCAAGGACAGCTAGGGACAATCCTGCAAAAGTGTATCCAGCGTATGCTACAACATCGAGCAAAGGTGCTTCTCCACTACCCAAGGAGAAAAGGGTCATTTTGAGAAGGGCAACTTGAAAAAACCAACCTACCAGCCCCTTGGCAAAGAGCCAGTTAAGAGCTTCAGGGCTAAACCTGGCAACCAATGTGAAAGTATTACACAATGAAATCAAGGCTATTCCCACTTTAGGGGTTGAGAGAAAGAGATCGTAATCTTGAAGAGGAAAACATGAAACAGGGAATAGGACTAAAAGGGAAAACACAATGCAATTAATGTATCTCGTCATTTAGCCTCAAACATAAGTTTCATGCAGTTAGACAAGTACAAAACTGTGAAACCTTCAACGTTCAGCATTTTGGAAAATAATTTAAAAACATAAGTTTTTTTCTGAAGGAATATTTGGAACTGACATTAGATACAAATTGGGATACAAATCATCTACTGTAAAAAACAACGAATAAGGAGAATTTCCTAAGTATTCTAACATAAATTGCAAAGTACATGAGAAATATTTCACGACAATCAAAATAAACCAATATAATTCTCTCATGCATCTCCCCATACTTTGATAAACAACAAATCTCGCTTTCAAATTTCAATATACTGACTCAAGGATAATAAATAAAAACTAAACAAGGAATACTTCCAGGTACCACTAGTCAACTCAATTTTCAAATACACTATCCCCAAGTACCAATATATAAGACACTTACTACAGATGACCTACACTGATCACATAAAGGGAAAACATTTTAAAAAATAAAAGAATATAAACTAAAATGAAATGGAAACTAATACATAAAAACTTACTTCCCATGAAGACCCAATGATAAGCCTGCAAGTACCAAATAGGTACCAAATGCCATAAATGGAATGTATAAGTCCGGAGCATTTATATCAAAGATGGGAGGCTTGTAGGAAAGCCTGCCACCGACTGGCTCAGAGATTCTTGTCCAATGGCCCTAATTGAGATTGAAAAGAAAAAAAGTGAACTACTATTGATAAGAAGAAAATAAGCAAAAAGAAAGGAACTTAAAAACATCATAGAAGATCAAAATATTACCCTGTGCAGAAATGGGAAAAGAACAACCTTCAATTTGTTCTTAACATAATGATCGTTGACTTGGAAATAGTATTGTGGATCAGAAAAGTACCTACTGATCTGTTAGCAAAACAATTGAATGAAAAAGAAAGATATGAGAAAAGGATAATTAAAATTCTCACCCTGCATCAGCATCTGAGGCAGCAAAAAACTAATCTTAAGCCCTCAAAGCTTAAATACTTACATTACTTTGCACATATTCAGAGCTTGATCCTAAAATCTTCTCTCCATAAGCGGCCATTCCACCTTTAATAAATCCTGAACTTGCACCGTATAACGAATTCCCAAAAGGATTTGGCTGTGTGTTTGGGGGCCGAGGCACCCCTGGCTGTGCTCCAAGATTATCATACATCTTTTCAATCAAGATAAATCTGCAAGAACAACGCACCAGTTGTTGAGGGAAAAGGGATCTGAAAAGAAAGGAGAGAAATTCTATGATGAAATGTCAAACTTAATGAAGGAGCCAGAAACCCCTCCATTTCCCATGAGGGTCAAGAGTCTCAATGTCTTCTTGTACAAGAAAACATAGATGGAAACTTCCACATTTGATGGTTCAACTAGGAAGTTTCCTTTCCTCTACAAGCATCAAGTACTATATTCATTCAATTATTTCAGCATGAATGAAATGCTAGTAGGGATTTAGACGCATGGCAGGGGTGGATTTAAGGGGTGTGTGCGGAGATCACCCCCTTTGGTAACTGATTTATTTTATTTTTTTACAATTTAATATGTAAAATTCCTTTTTTATTTAAACCCTTTTTTGTAAGGATTTGCCCCCTTTGAATTGAAACTATACACTATTTTATATTATGAAGAGTTTCGACCCCCTTCACATAAAATCCTAGACCCATCCCTTTTAAACGAGATTGCTTTACTTATCAAATAAAAGTATCACACAAGTCTAACAATGAGGACTTAACTTGGTTCAAACACCTAAGCTCAATCAACTTGAAATTCAAGAGCCAAACATACTATCTTGATCTCAGAGCCACAGCAAATTAAACAATTACAAGTAAAATTTCTTACATCCAAAAGCCAAATCAAACTCAGTATAATCCAATTTTTTTATAAAGCAATCAGAAAAATCCACCGCTTCACATAATAAGGATCAAGAGACCGCAACTATTCCTGAACAAGAATGGACTCTCGTATTTGATTGTAGAGCTAAGGAATTTCATCCAAAAGCTCACTTAAGCTGGCTAACATTTCAAACTCAATAACCCTAGCAGCAGGTTAAAACCCCAATAATGCCGGCACAGTTCAAAATCTATATTTTCTTAGTCTCCAAGTTAACTTAAAAACTAAGGAATCATTCGGTAAAAGCCAAATCAAGTTCAATCTAATCAAGAAAAGATTTCCCCCATTATCATATGAAAAATAACACATTTCCCACTTTATCATCCTAATATACATCTTGAAACGAAGATATACACATATACATGAATATCAACCTCCATACACACTTTATAACCAGGACGAATCGAAAAGCACACAGCCCTCCAACAGTATCACGCGAAAAGTAACTTGTAAACGGATAAACTCCCACATCCAACCGAAGCTCCCATTAAGGGACCCGAATTGGTACGGATCCAGGTTCAAATCCCCATTCATGCCCGTATTTTCAAGAGATTGGTTGCTAAAATAGAAATCGACAGAGGGGGAAGAGAGGCATACCGGTGAACGGCGGAAGACTTTGTCGCCGGTGAAGATCAGAAATTGAAACGACCGTGTTTAATGAAGTGGGCTAGCCACGTTCAACTGATTGAATCGGCTGGTTCGATCCAATTTTGAAATTATTAGATGTATAGAGTTAAAGTGAGAAATGTTTTTCTGGACAATTTTATCCTTTTTATATTTTTGGATAATTTAATGGGCCCAAAATATAGATAGACCCGTCAACACAATTGGGCCTATCTACTTAATTGAAGAAAATAAACGGGTCTGACTATTTACACCTCCATTTCAGATAGATGCACTCTATTAATTAGTTTATTAATAAAATAATAGTACAAAAAGTTAAACATACCCTTCACTAAAATACAACATATTCCAAAGTGGGCAGGTGATGTGTATTTGAGACTTTTCCAATTAAAATACTTTTATACTTTAGTAATACACATTTTATCAATATTTCCAATTGATTTATATAATAGATTCTTCTTTTCCAAAACAAAAAAACATAATGTATATTTAAATTAATATGATGAACATATTCAAAATAAATATTGTCACTCGCCTTACAATTTTTGTGGTAAGATGTAGTATTAACTATTGTATACTCAAACTGTTCAATGAATTATTACTCAAATTAATAGGATGAATATGCAGTATGGAAATTAGATTCTTAATTTTCATCTTATTATTAATCTAGAGATATTATGATATAATAAGAGGCCATCACCAGTAGGTACAAAGTAAGCTTCATTCACTATTTTAAATCTCATTTCCTTCAAGACCTTCTTTCTATTACAAGGATGAATATGCATTGTAGGGACTGAAAATCGATTAAGTAGGACATTAATGGGTATTACAGTCTTTAGATAATTGATTTTGTAGTGCAGGATACTAAGAATATTTTTTTGTTCCATTTCAGCAACTATACATATCTCAATTATATAGCTGATAGTACTTGATAATATATGACACAAATAGTCAAATAGTACACTGCTTCAAATTTGAAAACATATTATCACACACAAGTGTTGCCACTGTATCACCTCTATTCCCTTGGAACCTACATTCGAACAACACAATAACGTTAAACAAATTGCAACAGAGTTTTCACATCTATTGATATTATCAGTAAATTGGGAATAATTACCGCGCAAATAAGCACAGTTTTTCAATGTCGAAAAGGGAGATCATGATGCCAAAAGGTCATGGAAGGACAGGCAAGTCGAGGTTGGTGAACGACATGAAACTAACTCGCCCATGCTCAACAACACAAAACTTTAGAGGAGTTCCACCCCAACGTGCCTCAAGCTCCTCGATCTCATGTTTGGAGGGTGGATAGCCACTACATAAGATATTGTGTGAGTGTCATATCATATGTAGTATGTACAAGGTCTTTATCAAGAGCAACATCACATAAAAATAATATATATAACTTTCAATATTTCGACATTTTTGTCTAGTGACCAGACCAACTAATAAGAGGTGAAACATCTGGTTGACCAACCACACCTTGCCATGTGGACAAATTACACCATATCACGTCAGCGTCAACCCGACGTTTCACCTCCGATAGCTGGTTACCAGACCAAAATGTCAAAAATTGAAAGTTACAAAACTATCTTCAATTCGTGAAAGTCAACACGACTAGGACTATAAAACAAGGGATGATATCAAACAAAAATTCTGCAGCTCACCAGAAATTTTAATGACAGATTCAAAAGGGGCACCTTCCATCATTCATAAATTTGAAGGAAAATTAAATTCATGAAAAACATGTTGCTAAAGTTAGTTACCTACCTGGCAAGACAAAGTGCAAAAGATGGATTGCCAGGAGAAGACTTCTTAAACTTGCTATTAGGAGGATAAACGTTGAATAATGGTCTTGTTTCATCAAGATGCAAGCAACCAAACATTTCTGTGATGCAACTGTTGTCTAAAGATCCGTCTGTAACACCACCACATTCTGTGGAACATTCAAGAGCATTTTCTTTAATTTTAACATTCTTCATAGTCCAGGGGACACCGTGACGGCCAACAACATAACCAAGAAACTTCAGGTGACGATAGACTTCAAAAGACTCCCACGAGCATCCATATTCGTTTTTGTCTTCTGCTAGCTTTATGTACAAATCTTCTAATGCAAGGGGTGTGTCGTCAATATCCAAGGTCTCTTGTGCACCAATCTCTGCCAAATACCTATGCATACATATGCAAATATCACTTCCCAAATCACCTATATCTAAGTAAATACAAGCATAAGTTGCTATCTAATGCTCATTTAAAATCAACAGATTTTCAGCACAGAATACATATGTGATATATCCTCATAAATGGAGGCCCAGCATTTCCAAATTGTCAGTCACTATTTCGGGTAGAAAATAAATACTGTATGAATTACCTACAGAATAACATACTAAAGATCATATTGCTGAAATAATTATATAATTTGCCACGTACAAAGTTTCTTCTATTGAGCAATAAGTCTTTCCATCACGAACTATCCCAGTTGTGGTCCACATTTTACCCTTTTTCTCCAGCACCTCAGCCATTCCCAACTCTTCAATCCACCGTGCCTTTGATTTCTCTTTCCTTATGAGCAAATATTAATTTTTACCAATGAATTTCTAAAAGGGACTTTCTCCAAAAAAAACCAAGAATTTTATGATTTATGTTCAAGTCATCAAGAGCATACCTAAATTGGAACTTGGGTATTTCACCAAAGACATAGCAAAGTTCACCATCAATTGAATCCTCAGAAAAAGCCTCAGAACTACAATCAGAATCATAGGTTAACTCTTCCATTTTCTTAGATTCCTCTGAGATTTCAAAGCCCTGTAAACAAAAAAAAGGATGAATAAAATTGAACTTGCACTACATCTTCCCTGTTAGTTGAGTTGGATCAAGGCAAAAAAGAAAAATGTTTGATTGAAAATTGAATATAACTATATTATCAATAATTCATAACCCTATCAAATCCCTACTATTCTAAAAGGATGAGCGTTCTTTCTGGAGAATAATTTTACAAAGTACAAGTAATTTGTATTGAAATGGTTGCACAAGAAACCCAACGCTATCCTTATCTTTTGATTAATTTTAAGGACATTCAAATAATTTAATAAATACAAATATTCGATATAAGCTTCACATTTGATATAGACACTGAGCCAATGCAAATTAAAAATCAAACGAAGAACAACATGGTGCATGCCATCAAATCAAGCAACAAAACAATCCACACTAGATTTTTCCAAGCGTTCTTAGCCTTTTGAAGTTCATTATATTCCTAGAGTAAGACCCTCTGTTCTTATGAATAAAAAATTGGGGAAAATTCAGGCTCAAAGCAATCCCATTCCCACTATTCTCATCAATCTCTTTCTCCTTGTTTCTCCTACCAATTACTTCTTAAAGAAATCTATTTTCAATAACAAAACCAAGTAGCTGGTGAAGTTTTTATCTCAAGTAACATTTTGTCGAACAGTTGGTGAGCAATTATCAAGTAGCCCCAAATGATGTTCGAAAACTGTATCGGATGCGAGAGCTAGCAAAATAAGGCTCCACGGAATCCGGTATAGCTGTCAAAAAGCTAATCCCACCAAGTAAACGACCAACTGAATAAAATCTTGCTCTTATGATGAAATCGCATTTGCAGTCGGAAACCCGCTACGACAAGAAAGTAGACACCATACTGTATGTGAGTTTGAAGTTACCAAACATCAACTTTAGTTGATTACGATTAGAACGCACAATTCAACGAGAACATAATATTTGAGGTTTGGGATCAATAATTAAAAAGGATGGATTGTAAACCATAAATATAATAATTATTATTATTTTTACCTGGATGAACTTCCTGTGACGAAGAGATTAATTTTCAACGGGGCCGAGAAACAAGAAAAAGTGTAGTCAAATACTCAAATGGTTAGAATAAGTAAAGGGATTAAAGTTTTTTAGTCCTTTAAGTTGGACTAATTTTGAATTTGGTCCCGATAGTTCTGCACATGAGCAAATTCACAGTTGATTTGAATTGCACACGGGCTAAGAATTTGATCGATTTATTTACCTTAAATTGTAGTAATTGGACTGAATTCAAAATTTCGACCAACTTATGGGACCAAAATTAAAATGTGTATTCTATCAGGACCAAATTCAAAATTAGTCGGACTTAAATGACTAAAAAAACTATAATCCCATAAGTAAACACTAATCCTTCTTGATTATGCGCAATCTACTTGACAGAGATAGAGTGGGCTGACTTAAACAATTCTTCAATGGCAGCGGCTAAAGGCACCCAAGGATCCTCACACGTACTGGAAACTTTTTTTTATCAACTAGAGAAACTTTTTTTTATCAACTAGACTAGAGGTATGTGAAATGTCTTTTGTACCCCTCTTACTCCTACACATTTTTAAAAAAAAAGAACGGATGAGTACACCCACTCACCCGTTTCATTTCATATCATATCATTCGGATTCCACCATCACCGCCAAAACAACAAAAATCCACATCAACAAACATGCAGAATGTCACCAAAACAACAAAACAACATTAAATCTTAGTATGTCACCAAATCAACAAAAACTAATCAACCATTTCGGCCCATGTGCACTGCCAATATCACCCAAACAACAAAAACCCAAAATTTCAAAACAAACAAAAATGAGATGTCCGAAATTTTTTAATGAACAAACTCAATATGTTCGAAAAAATTTCCAAAACAAACACACACATATTGTTCGAAAAAAATTCCAAAACAACCTAAATTTGTACGAAAAAAAAAAAGATCAAACAAAATGTTCGACATTTTTTCCAAAACAAACCGAGATTGTTCGAAAATATTTCCAAAACAAACTGAATATGTTCGAAAATAAATCACGAACTTCTAAAAACCCTAAATTCCAAAAAAATTAAAAAATCCTACCTTGAACGGGCGGCGGTGGCGGAGGAGGGAGGAGGGGTGCAAGCGGCCGCGTCTTTGGGAGGAGGGCGACGGCGGACGAGGGAGGAGAAGAGGCGGCGACGTGGGGAGTGAGGGCGGCGCTGTCGCCGCGTGGGGAAGGGAGGCGGAGCTGCGACGTTGCGAGAGAGAGCGGTGTTGTCGCGCGTGTTGGGTGGGGAGACGGGGACGGCGACGACAGGAGGCGGCCGCGAACGGCCGCGAAGGGGAGAGGGAGGGGCTGCGGCCGCTAACGGCCGCGAAGGGGAGAGGGAGGGGCTGCGGCCGCTAACGGCCGCGAAGGAGGGGAGAGTGCTGCGCAGTGGGCGGCGTGGGCCGCCGCGACAAAGTGGAGTGGTAGGTAGGCGGCGCGGCGCTGAAGAGAGAAATGGAGGTGTAAAAATGGAGGTGGGAGGGAGGTGGGAGGGAGGTGGGTGTCTGAATGTGAGAAGAAGAGAGAATGAAATAGTTAGGGTTTTAATTGAAGAGGTTAATTTTGGGATTTCCACGTGGTGTATTCATCCATTTTGTGGGTATCCTCATCGCATGGGTGTCCTCATAGAATCTGTGTGTGCCTTTAGCCGCGCCCTTCTTCAATAACCCATAGTGGGCTCAGATCTTATTGGGCCAAAATATGGGCCAACATAACTCTACGCAGTATATGGGCGAGGGTATAGGTAACGGTTATACAACATACAGACTTATTAACGACACCCACCTAATAAATATCAACTAAAGGATACCTGAAATGTCTAATATACCTTTTACTGAAATTAAAAATATTGATAGATGAGTACACCCACCCATTATATTTCAAAGTCTAATCCTCTATCCCCACCATCACCATCAAAACAACCTCCAACACTAAAATCACTACCATCAAAACAACCTCCAACACTAAAATCACTAAAATAACCACACAGTTTCTCATAGAAAGTTAAAATAATTGAACTATAAGAAATTCAATTAAAAAAACTCCTAACAAACACAAAATTTCAGAAAAAAATTAGAGAAATATGCAAGATTTGAAAAAAAAAATAATGGACATAATTTTGATAAACTAATGTTTGAATTTTTTTTGAAAACAAATTAAATGTTCGAAAAAAAATCGGACACAATATTTGGGGTAAGATTTTTGAAAAAAGTAATTGGATTCGGCAAAAAATTTCGA
Organism: Galeopsis tetrahit; assembly: GCA_963675135.1. Classification (NCBI taxonomy): domain Eukaryota; kingdom Viridiplantae; phylum Streptophyta; class Magnoliopsida; order Lamiales; family Lamiaceae; genus Galeopsis; species Galeopsis tetrahit. The sequence goes on from OY776133.1 coordinate 13,898,255, forward strand.
ACAAATACAAAAAAATCTAAAAATTCCAAAACACTTGTTTTTTTTTATTTTGTAAAAACCATAATACGAACCTGAAATGAGCGGCTGATCGATGGGTGTACGAAAAATTAAAGTTTAGAAGAAGAAGAGGGGTACTTTGGAGTTTTCCACTAGGGTGGGTGTCCTCATTTCATGGTGTGTGTTCAGCTAGTGGGTGTCCTTAATAACTGTGTGTGTGTATAACCGTGGTAGAAGGTATATTGGGTTAAGAATTTTCTGGATCATCGAAGAAATTCATGTACAACTGGCATCAGGGATAAATCGGTTTGCAAAATAATACTCCGTACATATATTTTTTAACAATATAAAATAAAATTTAGATTTGTATTGAAAAATAAATAAAATAGTCTTAAAAAGCATGTTTATGAATTTATATTCAGATCATAAAAAGGTTGATATTGATTAAATTTCATATTTTATTTCATGGAGTATTATGTTTTATCAATATTTATATTGATTTAAAAAAACATGTAAAATATAAAGTATAAAATGTATTTTGTAAAATTAAAATTTTAAAATTACTCAAATTTATAAAAAAAAAATTCCTCACCAATACACAATTATATACTCCCTCTGTCACAAAATAATGGTTTTTTTTTTCATTTTTACCCAATCAATAAGACATTATTATGTCTAAAATTTTAAATATTATCTATAAATTAATAAATATACACTTATTTATTAAAAATTAAATAATCATCATTCATTACAAATTGAGTATTTTCAATATTTTACACAATATATATATATATATATATATATTTATTTTTATTTTTAAACAAACAAAAACGATGTCTCTACCTAAACACTCATAAATACTAGAGTTTGAGCTTGGGGTGGTCCTAAATATTGTACCGACAATAATTAATTAATTAATTCGAAAGCCCGTCAAATTAAAGACTCAATGTAAGGGTCCCCATGTATATACTAGGAGTATATTAATATCATTAAACCTAATTTTTGGGGTCGGATCCTACACAATTGGAATCTTTCATCAAGCTCAAGTCTCAATTTTTTTTATTTTTTTTTAGAAAACTCCAAAATAAAAGAGATATACTATTATTGAGAATATTGGAAGTCTGGGAAATTAAATTTATAACACAGTACACTTTAATGGTATATCTTGACAACTACTATATATACTCAAATTCTAAGTGAAGATTATAAAGATGGTATTTTTGCTAATAATTATGCCTATGATTTTTTATTTTTTTATATTAGGAAAATCAAAGTACTGTACGTATGATGTTTGAGAATTATTGATGTGTTTTTTTGCTAAAATTTAAAAAGTTGCAAGTATTCCATTGTTTAAAAGGCTCACAAAAATAACCCTCTAAATTAAAATTTGACCATTCACAAAAAAATAAAATGGAAGTTAGAACTTGAAAAATAATCGATCGCTTGTATTTAGGGTGCACCGTGCGTGCACTCGATTTATTTAGAATAATCGGATTGCATTCACTTTATATAAAATAAAACTCGTTTAAAGTATGGCGAAAACCTAATGAAAATGTGACACTTGTCTAAATGCTATGTGTACGGTTCGAATTTTCTTCATATTTTTTTGCACCTTTATTTTTTTGATGAACAATTTTAATATTATTTTTACTACAAATATAAATTTGTTAGTGTATATTGTACAGCATGCAAAACATGCAAAAATATACTGTAGCTTTGTAGATACAAATGTACAGCATCACGCGTAGAAACACACACACCAATTGAAGGTGTTAGTCTAGAAGATGAGTAGTTTTGTAGGTAGTTACAAATAACAAATAGTTGTTGGAAGAAGGCTCTAGAAACTTAAGTCTTCTATAAATATGTAAACCCTTCTCACTATTCAATAAGATGAAAATATAAATTTAAACAAAATTACTGAAAGATGCTAGTAGTATTTTATTGAACATTGATTGATAGTCAGTTCCTGTCGAAAATAAATAAATAACATAACATAAATATGCAAATTGAGTCCATGAAATATCACCGTTGCACTTAAATATTTCAGCAACTCGAATTAATATTTTAACTGGACACGATATCCATTATTGTGATACCATGTTGATTTAGTTAGTTCCATGAACACAATGCTTTATAAATTAACTTATCACGTGGGTATCATTATTTTTCAAACAACCAAACCATACTTTGAGAAAATTCATATATCATTTTTATATGTATAATCAAAGATGAATAATTATATGATTATACATTAAAAGTGTTAGGAAATTAATATAAATAAATTAATTTTACACCTTTTTATTCGAGGAGATAAAATTATTTCATAGCATTGATATTTGAGTTTTAAGCTCACACTTGTACACCCTGAGTTCATATCTTGTCGATTAATGCCTTCACAAATTCTAGCTACACTCCAAAATCCTAACAAAGTATAGGAATTCATTATTTTGGTGCGTAGGAATTATAATAATTAGAATGCCATCTTGCTAGCTCCAAAGGCATAAAAATGAATGTTTACTCTTTTGCTCACCGTAAGATTTTCAAGGATAAATTACAAAGCTATTCATCAGATTTAATTTAATCATAGAAATTACTCATTTATATTTTTTTAGTTATAATTTTATTATCTAGGTATTATAAATATTTCATACATTGACTCACTTATATATATACTTCGTATAGTATTAGCTACTCCAGTACATCATGCTGTCAGGTAGGTGAAAACTTCCAAATTTAAAAAGTTTATTTCGATAAATATAGAAACTAATTACTCCCTCCATCTTCTTTTAATAAGTGTCATTTTAGCTTTTTTCAACAAATTAAGATTATAAATTGTGGTCGATATCACCCTTCATTAATTATAACTAATTTTAATATAGAAATTTTGTTTGATAAAGAATGTAGTTAAGAATGTAGCTAGTATTCATAAACAATTTTTGTGGAATTTATTAATGAAAAATATTTATGGTAAATGAATAAGGATAAAATAGTCAAAATTAAAGAAAAAACCCTAGAATGACACTTATTTTAAAATTAGTTAAAAAGCTAAAGTGACACTTATTAAAAAATGGAGGGAGTACTAAATTTTTTTACTGGTACAGTTGTAATATTTAATAGAAGCGGCCACATTACTTCTTATGCCTATGCAGTATTATAATGGAGCACTAGAAAGGACACAGAATTGTTGTCAATTTCTACGAGTAATAAGTAATCTAACGAGTTGGCTAGTACCGACGACCTAGGAGTATTCTCCTTTTTTTTAGTTTAAATGTGCAAATAATTTTTAAAGGATTAGTTTATATATTATACATAATTTTACACTAGTTTCTAGCGGAGCCCTCATTAGTAGACGGTAAAATTGATCTCTAAATTAATATATCGATCATTAGACTGAATAATGAGACGTTAGAAAAAATATGAGTATATAAGTTTTCTTAATAAAATTTTAGGTTTGTATAATATATACTTTCTCCGTTGTAAAGTATTTATATTAATTTTTTTAAAACATATTTTAAAAAACATTGTATTTATTTATAAAGTAAATAAAATAGAGAGGAAATAAAGGGGAAAATTGCACTTTTGGTCCTGTAAGAATGAGTTCAAATCATTTTCAGTCTTTTTTCATGCACTTTTGATCCTGTAGTTTATTTCCGTTAGTTTTAACGGATGAAAATTGCATAAACCGTTAAATATTGCACTTTTGATCCTGTAAGAATAAGATTAAATCACTTTCGGTCATTTTTCATACACTTTTAGTCTCATAATAAATTTATGTTTGTTTTAACGGAAGAAAATTGTGTGAAAGACACACATCATATCCCTTAAAACACAACCAAAAGCTTAATATGGGATTAAAATTTTGGTAATATCACTAAAATTATAAAACTACCAAATGTATTTTAACAATTTATTTAAATAATTATTTAAAATTGATATATTTACTTAAAATAATTTTATGATCTAAAAATTCAATCAATTATATATAAAATGAAAATTAAATCTAAAAATAATCTCAAATCAAAGCAAAAAAATAAAAAGTATTTGACTTGATTTTGATTTTTGTATTTTCAAATTATATCCAAATTATATGGGGTTAAAAATTAATTTAAATTCGAAGATTATATTTGAATATACAGTGTATTTTTTTAATTTTATATTTTTGTATATTCAAATTATTTTTCAAAATTTACTTTTTTTTTTTTTGTATAATTCAGTTTTAATACAAGAAATTAGGGAAAATATCAATTTTGGTCACTCAGTTTTACCTCTTTTCATATTTGGTCACCCACATTTAGTCACTATCAAAATTGGTCATCCACTTATTATATTCTATCAAAATTGATTACTCTGTTAGTCAATCTGTCATTGACTAACGGAGAAAGAGTTTTGAGCCGTGAAATTTCTCAAAGGTTAAAAAATTTCATGGATCTTCCAGAAACTAATGAAACAAACGCAGAACAAGAATGAAACATGGACAAAAATTACCAATATTTAAATTATATTTATAATAGATCAGAATTCTGATGCGTAGAACATGATATAATAGATCAGAAGGAATTCTGATGCATCTTGTAGAACGTGATTCGTTGGTTTACTTTTTATTTTTATTTTATAGATAATTAGAAAATGAGAAACTCAGGAGATAGAAATTTATTTCAATTAATTTCAAATGTCCAATTGTTTGATTAACATTTCAAGAAATCTGCAATAATGATCTTAATAATAGAAAAATATTTAGAATGAAAAATAAATTTATGAAATTTTCTTGAATGAATAATTTTAGAAAATTTTTTACAATTAATCTTCATCACAAATTATGATGAATTGAAATAAGTTTATATCTCCAATTATTATATAAATTGAATATGAAACTAAGAATTGGAAAACAGAGTACAATTGTTTAAAAAAAAAAAAACAAAGTACAAAATTGCATTCTATCTCTTGAGTTTCTCATTTTCTGTAAAATAAAAGGTAAACCAACAAAAATAAATTCATAATTGAGTTAAATAATTATTAAAAACTTACTGTAATTTTCTGACTACCCAACAATTGCATGAGAAAGAATTCTCATTATCTATAAAATAAAAAGTACGATGGATTGAATCACATTCTAGAAGATGCACTTGTTATAAATATAATGTAAATATTGGTAATTTTTGCACATGTTTCATTCTTGTTTTTGCACTACAAAAAATGCCTCAATTAGAGACCAAAGTTTTGAGACCGGCATAAATCAGTCTCAATTTGAGACTGATTTGGGACTGATCCTAAAAAAATTTGAGTTTTGAGACTATTTTCAATTCGGTCTTTAATATTATGTTTTCAGACCGCTTAGAGACCGAATTTCAGTCTCTAAACCGAAATTAAAATTTTGATTTTGAATTTTGTTTAGATACCGACAATTCAGTTTTTAATTGGTATCAAATATTTTGAAAAGTATAATTTGAATTGACTACCAATTTTGACCGCTCGTTTAAAGACTATTTTCAATTCGATCTTTAATATTATGTTTTTCAGACCGCTTAGCCACCGAATTTCAGTCTCTAAATCAAAATTAAAATTCTTATTTTGAATTTTAATTGAAATTAAAATTCTTATTTCGAATTTTAATTGAAATTAAAACTCTGATTTTGAATTTTAATTGAAGACCGAAAATTCAGTCTTTAATTGGTATAAATAATTCTGAATCCCAAAATTTTAATTAACCGTATCAACTTTCATCGAATCTGGCTCTATGACTTTGTTCGAGAGGGAGGAATCAGAATTAGGGGAAGAGGAATTTTCGTCCATCATTGAGAGAGATAAATAAGTTGGCGATTATATCTATATTATATTAGATATTCATCCTAATATTGTATATATAGATAATTTTTAACAGTAGAGACCGCATATTTCGGTCCCAAATCGGTCCCAAATCAGGCGTTTGTTTTTATAGACCGATATTTTCGGTCTCGAATAGGTATCAAATTAAACTGTTTATTTTATAGAGACCGGTTTTAGTGGTATCTGAACACTTCAGAAGAATATTCTTAGATAATTTTTAACAGTAGAGACCGCATATTTCAGTCCCAAATCGGTCCCATAATCAGGTGGTTGTTTTTATAGACCAATATTTTCGGTCACGAATAGGTATTTAATCAAGCTGTTTGTTTTATAGATAATTTTTAACATAGTAGAGACCGCATAATTCGGTCCCAAATCGGTCCCAAATCACGCGGTTGTGGTTATAGACCGATATTGTCGGTCCCAAATGTCACTCTCTCAATTTAAACCGACAAACTAGCTTCTAAATAGACAATTCCTTGATTTTACTCTCCAATATTAGTTTGAAGATCTCGTTTCGAATTCAACCGTAAGATTTCTCATTCCCTCTTTATTTAAATTAATGTTTTCTCATATTAATTAATTAAGTGTTCGTTGATAATTTTATTTTCATATAATTAATAGATATGTATAATAGTAGTAAATAAGATAGATCACTGACGTTGTTATGACATCAAATCAAATACTAATTAGAATTAATTATTTTGAAAGATATCATAATCGTATGTGTACTATTATATGTCCAATTAAACCTGTTGAAAGTATGAATACATGTAAATTAGGTTTTAGAGTGAATTAATTGTCTAATATTAAATTAAAACTGTTAAAATATTTCACTCAAAATTTTTTGTACAATTTTATCTATACACATATTATAAGACCGAGTATAAGTACAATTTATTCATAATAACCAATTTAGAATTCCACAATTAATATTTTTGACTTAAGTAGTTAATACTGACAAATTAAGTTTTTATGAAATAACTGAATTCCCAAAATTTTACTTTATATGGTATACGATTCAAAGTTGATCTACTTGAAAGTCAAACAAATTAAAGATCTTGAATTAATTTCTGATAGAGCATACCCTGTTTGCTATCAAATTTTTTAGCTTTAAATTTTGGATTAACGATGGGCTCCACCACAGTCTTCTCACATATCTACCAAATTAAATATTATTATTAACATTATTAATTTTAGTACAATAATGCAACAATATTTATTCTTTGAATATAATAATATTGCAATATTTATCTTATATACATATGTCAATTATGTAATCATTTTGATTTTGAGTACGTATAGATGGAACTACCAGATCGTCGGTGGATGTATTATACTCCTCGATTCGTTAATGGAAGTATGAACAATGAATTTTACAATCAAGTTCGCAAATTTATTGATTTTGCGAAGACGAGGCCACAATATATGTTTAACGATAAAATAAAGTATCCATGTACTTTGAAGAAGTGTCAAAATAAAATATTTAAAAGTAACATTGATTTTTTAAAGTAACATTGATTTTTTACAATTAATTCAATGATTTTTATCGGTTAATATATGTGGAAATGATTTAATTATTTTGGACTTCTTTAAAGTAACGTTGATTTTGAAAATTTATTATTTAAAACATATATAATAAAGAAATTAATTACATATGTATATAATTATTTTTAAAAGTTACACAAGACAATTACTTGTCAAAGTGGTGGGTGCCCATTTCTGGGCACCCATCCACCAGGGATCAATTCCCACAAAGGCCAAAATAAAATGGCCAATTAAATAAAGTGGGTGTAGGTTGGCGGTGCGGGTCGGGTCTCGAAGGCGTGTGTGGGTGTGGGTTGGCGGTGCGGGTCGGGTCTCGAAAGCGGGTATGGGTCGGGTTGGCGATGCAGGTGTGAAGGTGGGTGTAAATAAAGAGGGTGGGTGTGGGTCAGCGGGTCGGGTTGGCGATGCGGGTGTGAAGGTGGGTGTAAATAAATAGGGTGGGTGTGGGTCAGTGGGTCGGGTTTCGGGGGCAGTTGCTGGGTAAGATCTGAGACTGTTTTAGGCCCGAAAATAGGTCGGGCCGACTCACGTTTAGGGACCGTTTTAAGACCGAATTGCCGGTCTCTCATTTAGAGACCGACCAAAAATCGGTCCTTAATCTGAGACCGATGTGAGACTGTTTTAGGCCCGAAAATAGGTCGGGCCGACTCACGTTTAGGGACTGTTTTAAGACCGAATTGCCGGTCTCTCATTTAGAGATCGATCGACAATCGGTCCCTAATTTGAGACTGTGCCATAAATTCGGTCTCTCAATATTAGGTACCGATTAAATAAGGACCTCCATAAATCGGTCCCAAATCAGTCTCTAACGTGTGTTGAGACCGCCTTTACAGTCTCAAAATCGGTCTCTAACCCAGAGTAATCAATTTTGATAGAATATAATAACTGGGTGACCAATTTTGATAGTGACTAAATGTGGATGACCAAATATGAAAAGAGGTAAAACTGGGTGACCAAAATTGATATTTTCCCCAAGAAATTACTTCAAAAGTTATTTAAATTTAAATTATATTATTTTTTTAGTAATTTTTAATTATATTCAAATCCTTGAATTAAAAAAATATATTTAGATTCTATAAAAAAAATCAAATTATATAACTCAGCGAGATTTAGTCATTTATAGTAAAAAAAATTTACTAATATTCTAAATTCTATTGATTTTATTTATATTTTAATTCTATAAGTATAATTTATTATCAGTTTTAATAATATTTTTGTATTTTTCTAATTATAATTACATTTTTAGGAATATTTTTTGGTCAACTAACGGTTTTCATCCAAAAACTAACGGTTTCAATCCATAAACTATCTTATAGGACCAAATCTGCAATAAACAGGACCATTTACAAACTTCAGGACTAAAAGTAATTTTAAAAAATTCCTACAGGACTAAAAGTGCAATTTTCCCGGAAATAAAGTATATATATTTTTTTTTAATAAAAAAGAAACACTTATCTGGACAATTCAAAAAGAAAAATATAAACTCTATGTGTAAAAGGAAGTATGAGTTATAAGCATTAATAAATTTTTAGTTTTATATGTATATGATATGTGTTACAAGTATTCCTAATAAATTTTAAGGTTTATATGATATACTCCCATATCCCACAATTATTTGCACCAAAAAATTTCACACAAATTAAAAAAAAAAATGTAATGAGTGATGTATTAAGGTGTAATTTTATATTTCTTTTATTCTGAAATAACTTTCACATATATGTGAACACGTAAATTAAAAAAAATGCAACAATGAGTAAGTTTTGACTTTTGAGAAGTAATTATGTAAAACATTTATACATAAAATAAAATAAAGAAATTAAAAGAGTTGACTTGTGTGTATGTGTGAGTCAAATTACTCATTTTGTGTAAAATTGAGAATATTGTGAGGGTAAAGTTTATAAAAGATTTTACATTTTAAAGGTGTGAAAGTTATTGTAGCACGGAGGGAGTAAAATTTATGATTTAAAAGTATATAAATTGATTGAATAGTTTAAAAGTAATGATAGTGTAAAAGCATTCAATTCAAAATTTATTAAACAATTATTGTTTCTTCAATTTAATTTGTGATCTTAATCAAAATTTAAACGAGTGATGATTATTACGTTAATTAAGTTTATTATTATAACAAGTTCCAAATAAACTGGATTGTGATTTCAAATTTTTACTCAAAGTGAATAAAATAATCCTTTAGAATGAGACCATTAAATTAAAGTTAAATACGAAGTACAAAATAGAAGTAACTACTACAAATAAACAAAAAATGAACACAATTCATTAATAATTATAATTTGAAATAACAATTTGCAATGTCATAATTAACCGTTTATGAATAAGAGAAAACAAAATTTTAAATTTAAATTTTCCTGAAAATAAGAGAATATATATAAATACAAACTAATTAAACATGAATTTCATTGAATTAAATAATACTCTCTCCGTCCCATACTTAAAGACACATTTTACCATTTTGGGCGTTCCATACTTGAAGGCACATTACTACAAAAAAAGTCAAAGATGGCATCGGGGAAGGCATCGGATCTGCCGTCCCCAAAGATGAAGGCAACGGCAAAGGGGACGACAGTGTGCCGATGCCAATATGCTCGATGCCATTTAAATGGCATCGGATTTGGGGAAAACCGATGCGAAATGGCATCGGCAGGTCGCCGTTACCAAATGGCATCGGGGCCCACTACCGATGCCATTTCGCATCGGGGCAACCGCCGTTACCAAATGGCATCGGGGCCCACTGCCGATGCCATTTTGCCGATGCCTTTTTATTAAAATTTAAAAAAGCCGGAATCTGGGTTTCGAACCCAGGTCAATAGGCCACCAATACCCACCCCCCACCGCTGGGCCACCCTATTTTTCGGAAATCTGGCCATTTTCGCGATTTGTGGGGTTCGAACTCGGGACCTCGCGGTCTCGAAGGCTTTTGAGCGCCCCCTGTGTGCCGTTTAGGCTAGGAGCTTTTAGTCGACATGTTGTGAATGCAATTAATATATATTCAATTTAATTTGAGTTTTTAATTCTTTAATTAATTCAATTCATTCTAACTTTAATTGTTGCTTATTAAATTATTTATCAAAGCATATCATAATTATTTCTAAATTATGTTTTTCAAATTAACTAAATTATGTTTTTCAAATTAAATAATTTATTTACGGTATAAATTCACACTATTTAAATTTATTCTAATCCTCAATTTACAACATTTAAATTCATTCTAATTTTTAATTTCACAACATTATAATTACATACAACATTGAATATAATTATTTTCACTTATACATTTAAATTTATTCTAATCACATCATTTAAATTCATTCTAATTTTCAATTCACAACATTAAATATATATAATTATTTTCACTTATCCATTTAAAAATATGAATTCACTTATCCATATAATTAAAAATATTTTCATCTATTATAAAATTATTCTCTAGTTCATTTTCAATTAAAATAACATCGTATCACAAACAACATTAATTATAATCATAATTAGCATGTTCACGTCAATTAAAATAACATCACACACAACATTAAAATAAAAATTAATCCTCAACGTCAATGTAATATAATAACATCACACGTAACAAAGTAATATGTATCACTCCTCATCACCACCACCATCATCCTCAGTATCATCCCGATCCTGAACCTGGCTACTATCATGAACGTTGTGCGACGCCCCCGACGGCCTCGGCGGCCTCGGCTCCCCACCCATCCCACCCATCTGACCCATCATCATTGCCATCTGCTCCTAAAAATGCTTGAGTAAGCGCTCCTCCTGCTGCCGCATTTGTTCCAATAAGCGCTGCTCTCTATCTTCATTGACTCTCCGTTCTTCAGCAATAGCATTGTTCATGTCTTCCTGGGTGAATCGTCCATAAGCCGTACCACTTGACGTCTCGCCAGGACCGGAGGAGACCCGTCTGTTCTTGCCTACTTGTCCAAGGCCCCTAACACGTCCATGAGACCTGCCGACCTTCTTCACGTACAGTTCAGACATCTCGGGTATAGGTGGGGCCTGGGAACCATCCTCTGAACTAGGTTCATCTGACGGATCTCTTGTAGTATTATTGGTGAACTCGTCCTGTATCTGGTCCTATACGTGCACATTTAAAAGTGGGTTAATACATTTTCAAGTACAATTAAATATATATTTGTTATATAATGTAATCTATATATATATATGTACACACTTACAAGTAGATCGCCCATATAGCCACAAGTGTATGTCCCGTTTTCGTAACGGTGGTAATATTCAGCTATCTCCCAGTCGTATGCAGGGCGTCCCATCCTCTCCTCCTGTATTTTGAATCGAAGACATATACGAATAAATAAACTAAATAATTAACTAAAATTAATTATATATAATTGACCACAAATACTTACAATGCGTCGTGCGACCTCTGCTGCTCCACGAGCTCCGCCTTTATGAGTACCATGGCCAGTACCCGGACCTCCAGGCTCGGATAAGCGGTTCTTACGAGCCTGATCGCTCTTCTTAATTATTTCGGGATTGTTCTAGTGACGAACTAAGTCGTTCCAAACATTCACATCCCACCTCGGCCTCTTGTTATCCCTCACCCACGCCTTCTTGATTTTTGATAACATGTTAGTGTACCGACTTGCAGCTCTTTGAAGAAAGAGTCGGTACACCTCTGTAGAAGATGTGGCTTCAGGGTCCCACCTGACCTCGGTCTGCAAAAAAAAATTAATTAACGAATTAATATAACAAAATAACAAAATGTTAATGTAAAGTTATTTTATACCTGGAATGTATCCCACCACCGTTGTACCGTGCCGGGTGATACCATAGCCCAGGCGTGTGCACCAAGCTCCATAGTCCGGTACATTATCGATCTGATCGTCCTCGAAATTAAATTTGAAGGCATCAACCTGTTACACGTATTTTATAATAAATAAAAAATTATTAATAAACATGTTATACATACGTCTAATGAAATTTAAATATAATATACTTACGTATCCCGGTAGATAAATAGTCGGATGCGACTGTCGGGTGCATCAGTCGACATGCTGGCCTGTGTCCCGACAGACGGAGGTCTAACTGGCGAATGTATCGGTGGAGGGGATTGTTCCTGTGGATGAGGCAACTGAGGCACCTGAGTGTAATAGGAATGTGGGTTCATTCCGGGCATCTGGGGCAACATTATCGAAGTCATATCGGGCATATAAAAACCCTGTGGTATCTGCACAGTCGGTGTCTCATCCACCGGCTCTCCTCTACCTCTACCTCTACCTCGCCCATGTCCAGAAGAACCCTGTCCAGAAGAACCCTGACCAGAGCCATGTCCAGAACCATGTCGACGACCACTCATCTGTCAAAATGAAAATTAAAACATTATTAACATTGTAACAATTAAAAAACATTATATATGAACATCACTGTAACGATTAACACTAAAATATAAATAAGGAATATAATTAATGAATTAATATTTAGATAACATTGTCTAACAAAGTAATATTTAGATAACATTGTCTAACAAAGTAATATTTAGATAACATTGTCTAACAATTAACAACATCATTCATCTTCATCATCTTCATCTTCATCTTCGTCGTCTTCTTCTCCGTCTTCTTCTTCATCTTCTTCATACTCTGCCATTTCCATCATTGTACCGGTGTCATCAGTTAACATGACAGGATCATCATCTACTTGCACAATCATTTGAGTCTCTATGTTATCCTCTTGCCACGCGGGAACTTCATCTTCAGTAGTATCTTTTGCATCCACCAAGTATCTCGGTTTGACTTTGCAGACAAATATCCAATCAGTACGAGATCCGGGGTATGGACAATAGTAGACTTGTGTGGCTTGACTTGCTAGTACGAATGGATCGTATCGGCCGTAAGATCGCCTCTGATTAAGCTCCACGAGCTTGTAGTTAGGATGAACTTTTGTCCCATTGTTTGAGGGATCAAACCACTGACACTTGAACAAAACCACTTTCTTCTCGTGGTACCCCTGATAGTCCAATTCGACTACTTCCTCGAGTTTCCCATAGAAATCTTCCTCATCCGCGTCATAGTTTTTTCCCTTGATATAAACCCCACTGTTTGATGTTGCTCTAGATGCACCATAAGCCATGGTGTGGAATTTGTACCCGTTCACGTAATACCCTACGTACGTAAGAACTTGACCACACACTTTTGCTTCATATGCAAGGTGCACAGGTAGATGTTCCATAGAGTTGAAGAAGCTGGGTGGAAAGATACGTTCCAACTTGCACAAGATGATTGGGATATCTGTTTCCAGTCGAGTCATGTTGTCAACTGTGATGGTTGTAGAAGTCAACTCCTTAAAAAATAGACTAAGCTCAGTGATTGCTTTCCACACAGTGAGCGGCAGAATTTTGTAAAAAGCAATCGGCAGTAGTCTCTGCATAAACACGTGACAATCATGACTCTTCATCCCATACAATTTCAATTTCGACCAGTCAATGCAACGGGAGATGTTAGACACATATCCATCTGGAAACTTCAACTCACTTATCCACTTACAAACAACATCCTTTTGCTTCTTATCAAGCGAAAAAGAGGCCTTAGGATACTTTGATGTACGTGGACATTTCTTGAGAGAGGGACGACGACAATAATCATTCAGCTCATCTCTTGATTTAGACGTGTCCTTTGTTTTCCCCTCCACATTCATCACCGTGTTGAAAACGTTATCAAACACATTTTTCTCAATATGCATCACGTCTAAATTATGTCGTATCAACAAGGTACTCCAATACGGCAACTCCCAGAAAATGCTTTTCCACTTCCACCCTCCAGAAAGTTTTTTGTTGTGAGCCTCAGCACCATCCTCTGTAACCTTTCTATATCCCAAATGATCAATTTCGTATAGGATACTTGCACCCGTTCGAATAGGCGGTGGATCATCTGTGACTACTACTCCGGCCATGAATGCAGTTTTATTCGTTCGCCACGTGTGATTCGGTGGTAAGAACTTTCGGTGGTTGTCGAACCACGACTGCTTTCGACTTTTATTCAAATAGAATGCATCGGTGTACTCTCCACAATATGGACAAGCAAGCCTTCCGGTTGTACTCCAACCAGACAACATTGAGTATGCTGGGAAGTCACTAATGGTCCAGATAAGTGCAGCTCGCATCAAAAAGTTTTGCTTTCTAGCAACATCGTAAGTTTGCACCCCATTTTCCCATAAAAATCTCAAATCTGCTATCAGTGGTTGCAAAAACACATCAAGTTTGTCCTTCGGACTTTTAGGCCCGGGCACGAGAATCGAAAGAAACATGAATTGATCCTTCATGCATAACCACGGGGGTAGATTGTACGGAGTAAGTATAACTGGCCATGACGAATATTGTTTTCCCGTCATTCCAAACGGTGCAAAACCGTCTGTGCTCAAGCCCAACCTCACATTCCTAATTTCAGATGCAAAATCAGGATACGAACAGTCCAAATGCTTCCAAGCCAGCGAGTCTGCCGGGTGACGCATAACACCAGAGTCATCAGAAGCGCACGAGGCATGCCATGTCATATCCTTCGCAGTGGCCTTGGACATGTACAATCTTTGCAAACGAGGAATTATCGAAAAGTAGAACATCTCCTTAACCGAGCGTTTCTTTTTCAACCGACCATCTACATCAACCCTACTCGGCTTATACCGTGATCGACCACAAATCTTACAAAAATCTAATTCGCTGTCTGCACCCCAAAATAACATGCAATTCTGTGCACAACAATCAATCCTTTCTACCGGAAGACCCATCCCACTCATCAAATGTTTGGTGTCGTTAAATTTCTTGGGAACCTTATTTTCGGGAGGACAAATCTCACGAATCAACTCAACAACCTGATTGTATCCCCTTTCAGACAATCTGTTTTCCGTTTTAATGTTCAACAATCTGGAATTGAATGACAACTGCGAATGAGATTCACAACCAGGATACAAGTCTTGGTCCGCTGCACGAAGCATGCCGTAAAACTGTGCCGCATTCTCGTTAGGGGGTTCTTCATTAAGTGTCTCCTCTTCCACGTCGATTCCAAAATCAATGTTTGGGCCACCCATTAACTCTTCTACCATTGTGTGGTACGAACTAGGTCCCGCTGGGTCAACGTCGTTTGAAGTTGACGCATATTCATTAGTGTTTTGATATGGACGTGGACCCCAACTCTCTTCCCCGTGATAAATCCAATTATAATAATTCAGTGTAAACCATTTCGATATAAATGAGATTTCACTTCATTAGGATCTCTATAAGTTTGATTTCGACATCTAGCTTTCGAACAAGGACACCTAATTTTTCCTTCCCAAATCGAATTCGGATTACTAGTAGCAAATTCAATAAATCCTTTTATTCCACTAACAATCCGGGGTTCAAAATTCCATTCACTAATCTTGGACTATACATCCAACTACGAATTGAATAATCCATGTCAATCGACGTCTACAACACACAAACAACCAACGTCTCATTTCCCAACTCTATTAAAATCAATTAATATAATTCTAATTATATTCTAATAATTATTCTAACACCCTAATTAACAAATTAATAAATTCATATATAGACATATAACACAAATATAATTCTAACACCCTAATTAACAAATAAATTCATATAACTTAATTTTTAAAACATACATATAAATACATGTCTAACACAACATAATTAATTAACAATTTATAAATTCTAACAATTAACACATGCATACATAAAAATTAACAATTCTTCTAACAATTTTATATATACATACAACATATATGCATATATATACTAAAACTATATATACACATATAACTTCAAATTTAACCAATGAAAACGAAAAAAAATTACCGTAGAAATGCTCCCGTCGAAGTGTAGAACACAAATGGCCAAAAACCGAGTTCGATCCGCAAACGAAGGTGATTTTTGAGTGTGGAGGTGTAAAACTCGCTTCAATGGAGGTTTGGGGGGGGGGGGGTTGCGGCTGTTACATTCTGGAAGAGAGGGGCTTGGACGATTTATACTCATTTAGGGCATCGGGGAAGGCATCAGGCCCACTGCCGATGCCATTTTGCATCAGGGGGGCCGTTACCAAATGGCATCGGGGCCCACTGCTGATGCCATTTTGCATCGGCCATTAAATGCCGATGCCATTTCGCATCGGGGCCCACTGCCGATGCCATTTTGCATCGGGCATTAAATGCCGTCCCCTTTTCGCATCGGCCGGCCTGCCGTTGCCATTTGCCGATGCCTTTTGAGCAATATTTTGTAGTGCATTACCTAAAATAGCAAAAACACTTTTAAACAATCTCCTTAAAACATCACAATATTACAATAAATGTCACTACTTTACTACCCCACTTTATCTTACACAATACTAATAAACAATTCATTTATTAAAACTCGTGCCCAATTCATTTGTGCCTTCAGGTATTGGACGGAGGGAGTATAGAAAATCAATAAAAAAAACACATACAAAAACAATTATAAAACCCCATATTTGCAAATCTATTCTTTTCGGAATCATTATTGTGGGCACCCAAATCATTAAAAAAAACAAAAAACTAAACCAACTATTTAAAAATTTGAAGACAACTCAGTCACTTTTAGCCTACTCATGTATAGAATTTATACTTTCTAGAATTAGAATAGTTAAATGGCTTTTCAGGCAACTATTGTATTTTTATATATATATATAGATTTTAAAAATTAGATTAATTAGAAAATTAAAAAAAAAATAAGGGTGTACGACCCAAATTGTTTCTCATAAAAAAATGGATGATGATATTTGATTGACCAACTATTAGTTGTTTTTTAATTAGATTAATATTTTAATTTGATTAAGAAATAAATATTAAGCATATTACACATAAATAATATTTTCTTTGTCCCTCAGAAAATTTATCATTTATTTTTTACACGCTGATTTTATTATATGAATAGTTGAGATTGAGAGAGATTTGAAAAAAATAGAGAGAGATAAGAAAAAAATGATAATGTTGTTAAAATATGAAATGAATAGCTTTCGTTGAAACGTTTAAAATAATAAAATGAGTAATTATCGAAAGTATGAAGGAAGTAGAATATAATATTGTTGATTGATTGACACTAATGCATAATTTTTTTTATAAAAAAATCATATTAATGAGAGAATTAGAATTTTAAATAGAAAATAAGAAAATATATTCAGAAAATGGATATAAGGCGAGGTATGAATTAAAGTGATATATCTCCACCGGCCACCGGCTTTCTTGGTCTAGTGACATATAGTCGTAATAATTTTTTAGGTGTGTGAGTTATAAGTATTCCTAATTAATAAATTAGATCCTCCATTTATTGATTGTAACAACTCAAGTATCATGAGTTCATGTCGGCCTTAGTTCAATCAACATGTGTTTCTTGTTTATGTAATACTCCTGTGTGATTTATTTTTCATGACAAAGGGAGATGATTTATAAGATTATAATTGAATGAAATGATTATTTTTATGATTATATACTCCTCCTTTCCAATACTTGCACCATTTGATTTATTAGCTAAAAGCAAGAAGCTGAGGTGAAAGAATTAATAATTCCCTTTAATAAATTATACAAATTATATAATTAGTAACATTATTTTCATCGTAAATTATTCCATCATATCGAATATATGAATATGACATAATTAAATGAATAATCCAATTTAGAAATCAATTAGATTGTGCTTGGATTGAAGGATTTTGGGTGGATTTAAAATTTATAGTAACAAATTCAATAATACTGGACATGTTCTGAGATATAAATTTGAAATGAACAGTTGTTATTAATAAAATCTTTTATGAATTTGAGTTCGCGTGAACTCGAATTCACACTAGTGTTATTGGTTTTTTACTTTTAACTAAAAATTGAAAGTATTAATATAAATATTTACATTTCATATTCTCCGTTCCTAATGTTTTCATATATTTCTACAAATCATAATTAATCGTTAGAATAATAATGAAAAAACAACTACGAGTATATCGGAGTATATGAGTAGTAAAAGATCACACCTTTTAGCTTTTACTATGACAATTGACAACGTACTATATCATAAAAAAAAAAAAGAAAGACAACGTAACTTATATCAATTTAATGTGATGTGATTTGTTTAAAAATTTCTTTTATTTTCAATTATATCACTTTTACATCTTAACATATATAAGTATTTTATACAGCATGTTCCATATAAAAATTGTTAATATCATTATTTTTTTTAATTTCTTATATATATATTTTTCAATCAGTGAATAATATCGCCTTTATTTTTATTTTTTTCTATATTTTTCTTATAATTATTTTACAATTCATCGTAATATGGGTCTTTCGCTAGTATGTACGCAATCCAATGTCCCACAATCACCGCGCGCCTTGCGACGCTCCTTACATTTTTACGGACAGATTAAAAATGTATTTAGGGTATTGGTAGGCCTTATATGGAATTGGGCAATTTTTTTTTGTATATAACATTTTTTAAAACGTGTATTGCAAATGTAACAAAAACGGGGGAGTTTTTCAAAATAGACACAGTCGAGTTTCACAGTTGCGCCTGTCTTAAAGTCGGATTCCACAGTCACGCCTCTGACACGTTTTTTAAATGATTTATTAAATTTAATGAAAAAAATAATAATAATAATATTTTAATAGAGGCAACTTCAGTAGTAGCGCTTCTGTCAGGGATGGGACAGCCATGTCGGGCGTGCTTACGCTCTGTTCGGAAAAAAAGTGAAAAAAATAATATTTTAAAAGAGTCCATTCTTGCAGTTGTGACTCTGTAAAAAAAAAAAAAAAGTAAAAAAAAAATATTTTAAAAGAGTCATTTCTTGCAGTTGTGCCTCTGTAAGTGTTGTCAACAATCCTCTTTCCCAATGTTTGACCCCTATTCTATCCCACTCCCCATTCAACGTTATTAATTTACCCCACCTCCCCCACTCCCCTTCATTACTCCACCACATATAATTCTTCCATTCTCTATCTTCTCCCGTTTGTGTTGAAGACACAATATTTTTTTAAAAAAATCTCCTTACATATCAATTATCATGCACTTATAAACTTGGTAAAAATATTATTCACACCTACAACTTGAGGTATATATATGCAAATTTCACTACAAAAAAGAGGTGTTTTACCGACGGTTATGCCGACGGATATTCAGTCGGTATTGGCTCTTACCGACGGATTTACCGACGGATTTCATCCGTCGTCAATGAATTGGTCGGTAGTGGTTACCGACGGAAAATATGCATCCGTCGGTATATGCCGACGGATTCAAACCAACCCGTTTTCAAATCGGGTCGCCTGTACCGACGGATTCAATTCCGTCGGCAGTCAAGCCAACCCGTTTTCAAACCAAGTTTTCAAACCGGGTCGCTTGTACCGACGGATCCCAAATCAATTTTTCGTCGGTAGATCCGTCGGTATATTTTGGACTTAAATTTTATTATTTTAATTTACCGACGGAATTTTCCGTCGGTAAGTATTAAATTTTTTTTAAAAAAATGATATTCCGTCGGCTCGCCCGTCGTTATTACCGACGCTAAACCGACGGAATAGTCCGTCGGTAAGTACCAAAAATTTTAAAAAAAAATTTATTTGCGATCGGGATCCGACCCGATCAAAATTGCTTAAATAATTCAATACACGATCAAAATTGCTTAAATAATTCAATACACGATCAAAATTGCTTAAATAATTCAATACACAAATCTACATTACATCCAACAGAATAAACAAAATCGTCGTCCTTTGCTTGAGCAAACAGCAAAAACTTGATGATGTAGACTAGAGTGCTAAGGCATCGAATGGTGTTCCGGAATTGGCAGAGGATCGATCAAGTAAGAAGCAAATAGAATTTTGCTGCTGATTATGACAACTATACCCCTCACTAGAATGCTTGAAAAATCTCTGTGAAATATTAAAACAACGTAGTAAACATTAACAAAAACTTATATGAGAAATAATTTAACAAGAATGTGAGTATATTAATACGTACCGTGGAGTATATTAAATTGTCCTTCGCTGACTCGACTCCATCCCTGCCATTTCAAAATCAATTCCAAAGAATATCAAGATTCAATTGTCATTTTATATATTTAAACATAAATTAAATTATCATAAAAATTGAACATACCTCAACAGAGATCAAGTAACTTCATTAGGCTCGCATAGTTTCGGTCATGCTGGTAGTTCAAAGATAAGAGATTTAGAGTACAATAAATAAATCAATAATTCAAGGAATAATTATTAATAAAATCTGATGAACTGATTTCTTTATCAAGTGATTAGGCCTTCAAAATCTAGGTATTGATTCACTATGAATCCAATAAAAACTGATGAATTGATTTATTTTTTCTTATATTTAATATCAGTGAAGGGATGCAGTGATACGGAGACAATCTCATCTTTGTGATGTTCTTATATTCGTGAGAAGCCAAATAGAACCAGAAAATCCAAACAAATAAAATAGGGATTTCAAGATTAAATTCCAAATTGAAAGCATCATATAGATAACACAGTTTTTTCGACAATGCATCATCGATCCAATTCGAAAGGAAAACATAAACATAAGAAAATCAAATTCGGTGAAATGATTTTTAAGATACAAAGCATATATAGATCTTTCAACTAAAATTCGATTGGCAACGTCCGGTGAAAAACATGTCATAATCTTAATTTACATGAAAAGAGAAAATATTAAAAAAAAACAAAAAAAAACAAGTAAATAAAATAACCAAATGATAAATAATTAAATTATAAGTTAATTAATAAAATAACCAAATGATAAATAATTAAATTATAAGTTATAACCAAATGATAAATAATGAAATCTTATAAATTGTACAAAATAAAATAGCTAGGTTACATTAATTTAATATTCATCTTAATCTTCGTCTTCATTTTCATTATTTGCCACATCTTCCTCTTCCTCCTCATCTTCTTCATCCTCATCTTCTTCATCCTCCCCCTCGTCATGTTCATCCTCCTCCTCATGTCCACTATCGTTTTCAATAACAATCAATTGTGAATTTGCAGCCGTCAAGTCTATCGAAAGATTAAAATCTCCCGCAAACACTTCAGTTTGATTCTCTATTTGTTCCATTTGAAACGGAGGTTCATCTTCATCGTTGTTTTCCTTTTGGGGGACCTCCACCATTGACCTTGCCTTCACTTTGCAAACAGCGTGCCATTCTGATCTATTACGTTTTCCAGCTCCTGGATACGTGCAGTAGTAGACTTGAGATACCTGAGAGGCAAATACAAACGGATCATCCCCGCTATACTTCCTTTTCGAATTAACATCCACAAGCTTGTACTCCGGATGAATTTTGGTTCCTAAAGGGGATGTGTCAAACCAATGGCACTTGAACAACATTACGGTTTTCACTGGATATCCCGGATATTCAATTTCAACGACTTCGTGCAACACCCTAAAGTAATCACTTGCATCTGCATTGTAATTCGCACCCCTAATACAAACACCACTGTTGTTAGTCGTTCTTGTTGATGCATACTCTGATGTATGAAACCTGTAGCCTTTCACAATATAGCCGTTGTAAGTCCTCACACGCCGTAGTGGTCCTTGGCTGAGATCCTGTAAGAA
This sequence comes from Galeopsis tetrahit, assembly GCA_963675135.1. Lineage (NCBI taxonomy): Eukaryota > Viridiplantae > Streptophyta > Magnoliopsida > Lamiales > Lamiaceae > Galeopsis > Galeopsis tetrahit. The sequence goes on from OY776133.1 coordinate 13,920,228, forward strand.
CCGGCTCTGAAAATCGTGCGATTGTCCCTATACGTACAGTTAAAATTAACATTAATCAAAACAATTATTTGTTCACGTAAAATTCAATTAATGATACTCACATAACGTTGGAACCATCGGGCAAATTGACGTTGAAGACTAGTATCTATGTCTCTATCTGAGATGTTTTGATCTACATGTCGAAGTTCTTGTGTATACATCCTAATAATTCACAACACAATTAGATGATAAATGACGCACGTTTAGTGCTATTTAATTAGATGATAAATATATGAAATACTTACTCAATGTAAGGCTGAACTTCATCACAATTCAATAACACGTACGTTTGTGCTATTTCAGCCTCTGTGTGTGTTGACCAATATCGTTCAGTGGCTTTTCCTATAGGTCGCCCCTTAGACTTGAATACAGAGAGCATGCCATCGACTTCTTGTTGCGTACCTCTACCATCGAAGTTACGTGGTTCATTCCTGATCCTCGTGTTGACATGGTCTTCAAAATAATATGAACAAAACATGTCAACCTCTTCATTCAAATACGCATTAACAATCGATGCTTCGACGTTTGCCTTCTGTTTAGCATTGCGCTTCAAGTTGTGGAGATACCTAAAATTATAATAGTTAACAAATTAAAATAAGGCTCCTTATACTAAAAACTAATTAAATGAGAGAAATAGAATTGTTCACCTCTCAAATGGGTACATCCACTTGTACTGCACTGGACCACAAATCCTAGCTTCATACGCTAAGTGAACAGGTAAGTGTTCCATCGAGTCAAAGAAGCTAGGTGGGAAAAAACGTTCCAACTTACACAAAATAACTGGAATGTCTCGTTCCAAACGATTCATATCATCAACCTTGATTGTTGTAGACGTTAAATCTCTAAAAAAGAGACTTAATTCAGTGACAGCCCTCCACACATTTAGAGAAAGAAATTCTCGAAACGCAATAGGTATCAAGCGCTGCATAAAAACATGACAATCATGACTCTTCATCCCTGCAACTTTGCCTTTTGTTGTGTCTACGCATCGACTCATGTTTGACACGTAGCCGTCTGGAAATCTTAACTCTTTAATCCACCTACACAATTCCTGTTTTTGTGCCTTATCTAGTGTGTAGCAAGCCTTTGGATATTTACCTGTACGGGTATCCTGTTCCAACTCATCACGGCGACAGATAGTGTTCAACTCTTCCCTGGACTTTGGAGTATCTTTCGTCTTGCCTTCTGTGTTCAAGATTGTGTGAAACACATTGTCAAACACATTCTTCTCAATGTGCATGACATCCAAATTGTGTCGGAGCAATAGTGAACTCCAATATGGCAAGTCCCAAAAAATCCCCTTTTTCTTCCAGTTACCTGGGATTCCTTTGTTGTGTTCTTCTGCATTTTCCTCTGTAGTTTTTTTCAAACCCGTCCACTCAATCTCATGTAACAGACTTTGTCATGTACGATTAATAAATGTTAGAATAAATGTAACCCAAAAAAACATGTTAAAATAAATGTATAAAATACCATTTCGAAGGGGCGGTCGATTGTTTGTGACTGTTCTATTCTTCGTGAAGTCCACCTTATTCCTTCGAAATGGATGATCTCGAGGTAAAAACCTTCGGTGATTATCGAACCATGAAACTTTTCTACTCTTCGGGAGACTGAAAGCTTCAGAATATTCCATACAATACGGACAAGCTTGCTTTCCGGCTGTACTCCACCCGGACAACATAGCATATGCAGGAAAGTCGCTAATGGTCCACAATAAAGCAGCACGCATCGTGAAGTTATGTTTCCTAGAAACATCATACGTTTGGACTCCGTTATCCCATAGGAAGATCAAGTCTTTAATAAGAGGCTGGAGATAAACATCAAGTTTATGATTTGGATTCGACGGACCAGGCACCAATACAGTCAGAAACATTGTTTGAGGTTTCATGCACATCCATGGAGGTAGATTATACGGAGTCAGTATCACCGGCCACAAAGAATAATTCTTTCCATAACTCCCAAACGGTGCAAAACCATCAGTACTCAAGCCTAATCTCACATTCCTCGGTTCACAAGCAAATCCTGGAAACACGTTATCAAGGTGTTTCCAGGCTTCAGAGTCGGACGGATGTCTCATATCCCCAGCCTCAGTATCTTCAGAATTTCTTGCATGCCACGTCATGTGTTGAGCTGTAGCACTAGATTGAAACAATCTCATTAAACGAGGAATGATAGGAAGATAATACATCCTCTTGTGTGGCACTTTCTTTTTTGTCTTGCTCGATTGACCACCTGGTCCCTTCCGTCGTGGCTCTTTGTACCGGGGATGGCCACACATTCTACACATAAGAAGATCGCTATCGTCATCACCCCAGTATAACATGCAACCATTCACACAACAATCAATCTTCTCAACCGGCAAACCCATATTCTTCATCAGTTGTTTGCTCTGATGAAACGTCGTAGGTACTTTATTATCGACAGGACAAATCTCACTGCATAATTGTGTCATTTGCTCATATGCTCTGTTAGATAGCTTGTTCTCCGTCTTGATAGCCATAAGTCGAGCATTAAATGACAACTGAGAATGAGAATCACACCCTGGGTACAAACCTTGATCGACTAATTTGAGCATCTCATAAAACTGAAATGCTCCATCCGTTGGTTCCTCCTCTATATTTGACATACCGGCTTCCATCACCATTGTTTGATACATATCGGGTTCTTCCACCCCAAACTCTTGATCGTTACTGGTGCCGACATGCTCAACGTGTACTGGTTGTTCATAAATTGCAGTAGTGTAATAGTACAAGACTTGATCAAAATTATAAGGCCACCGTTGTTCGCCATGACTTGTCCAATTATAGTAATTATCAACGAACTCATTCATAACAACGTGGCATAAGACTTCATTAATGCTTTTAAATGATCTATTCTTACATTTCTTAGCATTACACGGACACCTAATACAATCCTCAGACATGTAATGTGGGTGTAGCTTTGCAAATTCAACAAATGACACGAGTTTATCATAAAATTCAACATTCACATTTCCTAAAACGAGCCTAGGAGTACAATACATCCACCGACGATCCGGCAATTCCATCTGTTAAACAATTTGACCAAATTAAAATTACACACTAAAAATTAAACACTAAAAGTAAAAACTATGTAGTAAAATTACACACTAAAAAATTAAACACCAAATTAAAATTACACACTGAAAATTAAACTATGTACACTTAATTAATAGAAAAACATACCTTAAATTTTCGCTCCAATCCAAATTTTTCCCCTAACTTTTTGCTCCACTCCAAAATTTTCGCGTGTTTTGAGGTTCTGGATCATTTTTCAATACTACATGCCGACGGAAATGTCAGTCCGTCGGTATATCGCGCGCCTAAATTCCGTCGGTATTGACAATACCGACGGATAATTTCAGTCGGTACCAACGATTTCAAATGCATGTCAAATCAGTCAGATTCCGTTGAACAAATTTCAGTCGGTATTTACATTGCCGACGGAAATTATCTGTCGGCATTGAACATGTGTCTATACCGACGGAATACCTTTCCGTCGGTAAAAGACGCGTATAAAAAAAAAAAAAATTACAGAAGAAAAATATATACACACTCAAAACAACCTACTTCTTAACAAACATCAAAAAACAAAAAAAATACAGAAACTCATGTCTTCATCTTCCACATTCATGTCTTCATCTTCCAGCATTAAACGGATGATCAATGCTCATCCGGTCCAAGTGAGTGGGTACACGCCCCGTATCCCGTTCCTAATAATTAAATTTATGTATTATATATATTAAATATATAATTAAATTTATTGAAATTAATTAAAAAATTAATAAACACTTACAATGACCATCGACTGCTCAAGGATGGACCGGGCTCCAGTCCGATGCCTGGACATCCCACCCCCAACGTCGGATCTCCGGTTGGCCTTAGCAATCTCACACTTCCTGATGTATGCAGGATCCAGCCACTCCCTCGTCAATGAATCCCACAACACAACATCATTATCATCCTTACCCAAGCTCTGCGTCGTCCCATCGCTCCGCCATGCCATTCTCCATTCGTACATTAAATCCTTATACCGCTCTTGCGCCGATTTACAGAAATACTTGAACATAGCCTGGTCTGAGTACATATTCCGATCCCAAGTGGTTTGTTTCTGCACATATAATAAATTGTTTATTATTGAACAAATTAACAAACATTAATTAAATAATTAAGTAATTAATTACTACCTGAAATTCCTCGAAGTACGCCAACTTTTTTTGTTTTGGGACCTTCGACCAGGTAATTGCACCCGCAGAGATCGGTAAAGAGCCAAAAGCAATCGTGCATGCCCTGGAGACCTCGTTACCAGGTAACAATCTGTGACATTAATTAACAAACAAAACACATTATAAATTAAAACGAATGCGAAATTAATTAATTATTAATTATTAAACAATAAAAGTATTTAATTACTTACACTCCTCCATCTGTAGCCCAAATGCGCTCCCGGCCATCCCGAGCAGGAACAACAGGATGGTCCCGGACAGACGAATGAGACGACGGCTGATCAGGCGACGGGTGTGGAATGGGTGACGGAGGCGACGATAATGGTGTTTGTGGCAGTGTAGGCGCCGGCACCTCGGGTCTAAGTTTCGATCGACTCTTCCTCGATCGGCTACGTGACCCGGAGGCCCCGTGAGATCCCGAGCCACCAGAGGCACCAGCACCATTTCCAGTCATCTATTTAATTTAAACATTTAAATTAATAAATTATATATATAATACTAATTAATTAATAATAAATTTCTTAATTTAATAAAAAACAATAATCTAATAAATTAAAATTTAATCCCTAAATAATAACCTATTTTAATCAATAATAACCTATTTTAATAAATAATTTTTTATTCAATCAACAATACCTAATTTAATCAATAATAACTTATTTTAATAAATAATTTCCTATTTTATTCAACAATAACTAATTTCCTATTTTATTCAACAATAACTAATTTATTCAATAATTTCCAATTTTCTATTTTAATTAACAATCTATAACCTAATAAATTTAGTAACAATTTTTTCTAACTTTAAAATAACAATTTCCTAATATAATTAACAAAGACCATAATTTAATCAATAATTTCATAATTAGTAAATCATCAATATTAATCGAGCTAATTATAACTTACAATATCATAATTTAATTATGTAATTAACTCCACTCCAACGTATATGCAAATTAAACAATAATATCAACTATATATATAACATCAATTATGCAAAACATGCAATATCGATCTTAACAAATCACATTAATTTATTATAAATAACTATATACATCAACTAGCTATATATAGGCAATTATCCACTTACAATATCAACTAATTAATTAGATATATCAACTACATACATTCAAAATAATTAACTATATACATCAACTACAAACAATTTCATATGAATCTATATAACAATTTAAATTAACACATGCAATTTAATTCATAATTATAGGCAATACAATATAACTTAAAAATTAATTACTAACAAATTAAGAAAGCGTACCGTATAGATTTTCTAATCGAGTTGAGAGAACACCTCGGCAGAGCCTCTTCTTCGCGCAATAGAGGAGATAGAAACAGGGAGGAGGGATCGAGGAGGGAGGAGACAGGGGGGGGATCGACCTTTTTTCTCTCGAAAGAGAAAGAAGTAATCTGTTCTTCAGTTTATATACAAAAAAAATTGCCTTTACCGACAGAAATTTCCGTCGGTAATGACCAGATTCAATTTTGGGAGTCGATAAAGAGGCGGTTAGTTAATGCGGGTCGGTTACCGACGGAAATTTCCGTCGGTAATGACCAGATTTAATTTTGGGAGTCTATCAAGAGGCGGTTAGTTAATGCGGGTCGGTTACCGACGGAAATTTACAATACCGACTGAAAAATCCGTCGGCCGGTGACCCAAAAACGACACCGTGTAGAGAGTTCTGAGTGTCCGTCGGCATATCCGTCCGGAAAGCCGACGGAAATTGAATTCCGTCGGCAGAGTCTTCTGACTTTGAATTCCGTCGGTAATCCGTCGGTACAGCCGTCGGAAAGGTAATCCGTCGGTATACGTCCGTCGGCAAAAACGAGCGTTTTTGTAGTGTTTATTTTTTATGTATTACGTAGTTTATTATATTTGTTTAACCTTTTTTTTTTTTTTTACTCTTCTCAGGTTGTTTAATTTGCTTACGGATTTCGAACGTAGAATCGACAAAAGAACCATTTATTTGAAGAATTGCACATATTCAGGTATTTTATTTCATTAAAAAAGAAAATTAAATATACAGACATACCCTTATTTTATTTCTTTGATGTTCATTTTTTTTTTTATTGAGTATTGATAATAAATAAATTATAGTAGTAAATCAAATCATATACTTATGTTAAATACTTAAATCTAATTAATAGTTATTATTATAATATTGATTTTTTATCAACTAGTGAAAGAGATAGAAAAAGAAGGGAAGTTGGAAAACCATTGTCTCTAGTCACACAGGTTTTTATCTTTATGAAATCTGAGGAGGGGGATTGTGCTTATGACTTTTTTCTTTGGGGATTATTAAATATAAGAGTATTTTAACTTTTAATTTATGATATCGTGTTTGCTTTTCAATTACTAGAAAGGGGGGTTTAAGATTCTTTTTAACATCAATTCCAAAATATTAGAACAGTTAAAGAATTAGGAGGGGGATTTTTTTGAAAAGCAAACACTAGAATATTTTTTGGTGCCTAGTGTTGGAATTGAAAAGCAAACACGAGAATATTTTTTGATGCCTAATGTTGGAATATTTTTATAATTTGAAAAGCAAACACGAGAATAATTTTGACAGAAAACGAGGGGGATTTTTTTTTTATAATTTGGAATAATTCAATAATAAAATTCACTATTTAATTGTTGGAATTGATTTTTATAGGATGAATATTAATTGTATTAATATTATTTGGTGTCTAATGTGATTATGACTATTTTTTACTCAAGTTTATATTTTATCATTAAATACTTATGTACACAATTTTCAGGATGGAAAACGAGAATATTCGTATGGGACCAGAAGATAATTCTGTATTAAATGAACAAGCCTCACATCGTTCTGGCACTATTTACGTAAACGCCAATCAAACTGATAATGTGTTGATGGTCTCTCAAGGAGCTGTAAATATCTTCTGGACCAATAGGAAAAATGCTGATACAGAGGACGTACAACTCCACCCTCGAGTGATAGACGTGTTAGAGAAAATGGGCCTTTACGGTCCTTTTAGGTGTGGACCTTTGAAACTGGATCGTCATCTTATTACTGCACTAGTGGAAAGATGGCGCCCAGAGACACACACCTTCCACTTTCCGATCGGGGAGGCCACTATAACATTACAAGATGTGGCTATTTTATGGGGGCTACCGATAGAGGGAGAGCCAATTATATGTCCGGAATTGAGACACTCACCACTATAAAAAAGTCATGCAAGTATTGAAATAGGATTTTTCGATTACCAACCTTTATGATGAATCTTTTTTATCTCTTACAACCAAATCGTCACGTCCACCAACTGAAATTATCACGTCGAACAAGTCCAACAACTGAAAATATTTTAGCACATTAGTATATATTAAACAAGTAAAATTTATTAACAAATATTTATGTAAATAACAATATTTAAAGAAAATTACCAAATAAAATTGTTAGAAGCTTGTGAAAATAAGCAAGAAGAAGAAATATATATTAAAATGAGAAGGATTTATAGTGGACAAATTTTCAGATTTTGAAGAACTAAAAATCAGAGTTACAACTTACCAGTGCACAAAAAAATTTAGTTTGAAGAAGAAAAAAAAATTGGAAGAAGATTTTTTTACCCAGCAACCCGCTTTTTTTTTTTTTCTTCAGAAACAAGCATTTTTTTTTTCTCTCTAAAATGAAATGGCAGAAAGAAGATGGAGATTTTTTTTTTGAGTTTAGTTTGAAAGTTTAGGAAAATATGAAAGTGGAGTAGAATTTATGGGGAAAGAATGGGAAGGTTGGGGTATATTAATAACCGTAGTTGGGGGAGTGAGATAGAAAAAATGGTCAAACATTGAAAAAGTGGAATTGTTATATCTCTGATAGAGTCCCTACTACTGAAAGGGTCTCAATTAAAATATTATATTTTTTTTTAAAAACGTGAGCACGACCGACATATGTGTCGGATTTATGTCCCATCCCTAACAGAAGCGCTACTACTAAAGTTGCCTCTATTAAATTTTTATTTTTTAAAAAAAAAACGTAAACACGCCCGACATATGTGTCGGATAGAAGATAGAGAATGGAAGAATTATATGTGGGGGAGTAATGAAGGGGAGGGAGGGAGGTGGGGTAAATTAATAACGTTGAATGGGAAGTGGGATAGAATAGGTAAATTACAGAGGCACAACTGCAAGAATGGACTCTTTTAAAATATTACTTTTTTTTTTTTTTGACAGAGTCACAACTGCAGGAATGGACTCTTTTAAAATATTGTTTTTTTCACTTTTTTTACGAACAGAGCGTAAGCACGCCCGACATGGCTGTCCCATCCCTGACAGAAGCGCTACTACTGAAGTTGCCTCTATTAAAATATTATTATTATTATTATTTTCATTAAATTTAATAAATAATTTAAAAAACGTGTCAGAGGCGTGACTGTGGAACCCGACTTTAAGACAGGCGCAACTGTGAAACTCGACTTTGTCTATTTTGAAAAACTCTCCCGTTTTTGTTACATTTGCCATACACGTTTTAAAAAATGTTATATACAAAAAAAATTGCCATGGAATTGAGTGCATATGAGAAATTCAGTTTTTTTGTCACTTTTTAATTGGAGTGGCTAGTTATATGGATGTGCACTTTTCAGTAATATTGTATTGTACTTTTTAGTTATAATTACTTATATTTTTCATTAAAAACTGTGTTGCACTCTTCAATTATTTAGTTATATAGACGTACGTGCACTTTTCAATAATATTGTGTTTCACTTTTTAGTTATAATGACTTACACTCTTCAATATACACTTTTTCAAAAAAAAAAAAAAAAAAAAAAAAAAGTTGACACAAGACCTTGGATTAGTGTATATACCTGGAAAATTATTTTTGCTATTGTTTATTAGTAAACCACACTACTGTTAATTTTTTAAAAAAATAAATTAATCAAGTATGAAAAGTGCATTTAACACTACACCTTCAAGTTAAGGAAAGGAAAGCTGTTTTCACTATTCAGAGTTGACACAAGACCTTGGATTAGTGTATATACCTGGAAAATTATTTTTGCTATTGTCACACTACTATTAATTAAAAAAATAAATTAATCAAGTATGAAAAGTGCATTTAATACTACACCTTCAATTTTTTTTTTATAGAGATTTCGAACCTGAGACCTAAAGAGGAGCATACTCCTAAGTTTCAAACTTACACCACTAGACCAACTCTCTTACTTGTATTTGTATGGCTCTATGATACTACATCCGTGAATTTTAATTGTATTATTATTGTTCGGTAAAAAAAATGATGACTCACAAAATTAATTAATAAACTCTTATATATAATTGAGTGTATATCTATATTTGAATTTTAATTTACTCAATTTAATATTTAAATCAACATTTAAACTAATTTAAGGAGACATTATTATTTGATAAGTGCATTTCTACATAATCAACCCACATTAATTAATTTCAACAAAGTCTGCAACAATTTGCCGTTAATCACAATATATCGTAATGTATGAATACCAAATTAATATATTACAATCCAAACTTCAAATGTTAGATTGTAAGTTTAATCACAATATATAGTTGGCCGGGTCTTCATTTCGATCAACATAATAATTTTATTACACTAGTATTATATACTGTATTAATGTATGAATACCAAATTAAAATGCTATAAAAAGAATAATTCATTGCAGTATTCCAAAGTACATCAAAAATGTTAGATGGAATGTTTAATTACAGTACAATAGTTGGGGTCTTCATTTCAGCATCATAATTTTATTACACATTAAAGAATGGAGTCAGTAGACACAAGGACGTGCAGTTGAGCACATGCATAGATTGACTATTAATATAACTCAAACGTGAAATAAATTTGATTCATAAAAAATGTGAAACTGAAATGGAGATCTTGCCTAATGCATGAATACCAAATTAAAATGTCAATAAATATATTTTCCCGTTCAAATTCATTATGTCCATTTATTTGAATACAAATTTTAATGAAAATTGATTAGTTTATATGTAAAATAAATATATTGAGAATATGCATGATTCTAAATAATTAAAGTGATAATTAAAAGGTGAAGTTAAAATTGTGCGAATAATATTATTTTAAAAAAAGAAATAAGAATAATGAAATTCTTGGATTAATCCAAACTTCAAATATTAGATGGAATGTTTAAGAAATACAAGGGGGAGAATTTAAAAAATGCCATAGTCAAACTACTACTTATCAAAAATGTCTTACTTATATAAAATATACAAAAATTGTCTTTTTTTATTTAATTGATTAAAAATAAGAAAAAAACAAGCACACTAAACAACCCTAAAACTTTATTAAACAATCCTAAACAACTCTAAACAACTTCAAACAAGCTCAATAAACAACCCTAAACAACCTCAAACAAGCCCAGTAAACAACCTTAAACAACCTCAAACAAGCCTAGTAAACAAATCTAAACAACCTAATCTGTCAAAAAAAAAAACTATAAACAACCTAAACGAGAATTTTGGGTGTAAACCTAAAAAAAAAATTCCACTTGAATTCATTATGATAAAACATCAAATACTAACAAAATCAAACAAAAGAATATAATAGAAATATGTTTCTTACCTTCAATCCAACTTTCAATTACATTATGAGAAAAAAATGAGAGAATTTTAGTGTAGAGATTGAAAAGAAGAATGAGAGAAGAATGAGATTTGAAGAAGTGGTTTTTTTTTCTTTTTTATTTATTTTTATTACATTTAAAAATGGTCAAAGGAAATGAAGACAAAGAATAAATATGGGCAAGGTTAAAAGGCTATACTTGATATATTCCACAACTGCACCATGTGCGCTTCTGTTTGATTTCTTGCACGCCCTTTCACCATCACACCAATGCGTATCAACCACTATGTCGTATATTTGTCTATTTCTGGAGAAATTTCATCATCACTTTTACTTCTCGAAAATAAAAAAAAACATGGCTTTGGAGGCTTTGGCGGAAGCGGCGGTGAAGGAGCTGAGAGCCACCGTGGCCACCGGAAAGACCAAGACTTTTGAGTGGAGGGTTTCTCAGTTGAAAGCCATTCTCCAAATGATAAGTCACCATGAGAAACAAATCATGGAAGCTCTACATTCTGATCTTCGAAAACCATCTTTTGAAGCTGTTGTTCATGAGGTACGTACATGTATATGTGTGGAAACAAATACTCCCTCCGTCCAATTTTATTATGCCCACTTCTCCGGGCACGGGTTTTAATGAATATTGATTAGTTTATGTATAAAGTAGATAAGATGGGGGTATGATGGGTTGTTGTGGGGTCCATTTATAGATAAAGTGATTGTTTATGAATAAAGTTAGTGATAATTTGAGTAAATAAGTGATTGTTGGAGGATGGAGATAAAGTAGTGTGAATAGTATTATTTCTAAAAAGGGAATGAGCATAATAAAATTGGACAACCAAAAAAGGAAAGTGGGAATTATGAAATTGGACGGAGGGAGTATTAAATACTACCCCTCACTGAAAAATTTGCATTTTGTGGCACGGAGTTTAGAAAAAAGTGTAATGATTAGAGTTTTGAGGGTAATTTTATAAATTTTTATATATAGAGTAAATAAAGTAATTGGATTAAAAGTATGATGAGTTTCAAAAGTAATGATATGAAAAATAAATATATATGTATATCGTAAAAGTTAGTATACAAACTTTTTATGGACATACGGAAGGATTAATTATGTTTGCATACTCAATTGAAGGGAGTATAGTCACTTTTTTTCCCTTAAAAAATAAAATTAAAACTTTGATGGTTTTGTAAACTTTGAGTTCATGTTTTCAAACTCTATATCACATTAGGATCACGTTTTTTTTAAGACCGACTTAAAAAAAAGCAATTATGCAGTGTAGGAACGAGTTTGAAGATACCATCATGTGCAATATATATAATCTCACTATTATATATATTATGCATTTAGATCATGTGTAATTGTATAACATCTTGTTGTGCAATATTTAAAAGATCCACAGCGATTATATTGCACAAACAGTGTTGTATAAAAGCGGATTCAAATCCAAAATTGTTTAGACCTTTATTTTATAAAAGTTCAATCCTGTTAAATACACATTTATTTTATTGTAAAAGAAAAAAAATTCACCTTAAAGTAATAAAATCTCAAATTCACCAATCTTTAAAATAAACTGGTAAGGTAGATTAGCTCAAAATAAGTGGTTAATTAAATTTAAAATAGATGTCTAATTTGACGTACAATAGATTTATATCAAATTCTCAAAAGAACATTCAATTATGTGCATAGGACATACTCCCTCCGTTCCAAGATTTTTTACACACTTTGATCGGCACGGAAATTAAAAAAATGGAATAAAGTGATGTGTAAAGTAAAATAAAGGAGACGAAGTTGGATAGCTCAAGTGGTTAGAGCACCACTACCTAGGCTTTAGATCCTGGGTTCGAGTCATGGGGAGGTATTATTGGTAATTCATTATGTAAGTTGTTTCCTTAGAATTGAGTCTATATTTTTCGGTTATTTTTTTTTTAGTGTTACACTTTTCAATTATCGTGACTTACACTTTTCAAAACTATATTTTCAGTTATATTGACGTACACATTTTGGTAATGTTATATTGCACTTTTTAGTTATATAGACATGCACTTTTCAGTAAAATTGTGTTGCACTTTTCAGTTATAATAACGTACACTTTTCATTAAAAATATTGTGTTGCAACTTTCAGTTATACTGACATGCAATTTTTAATAATATTGTGTGGAACTTTTCAGTTATACTAACTTGCACTTTCTAGTTATAATCATTAAAAGTTGTGTTGCACTTTTCAATTATAGCGACTTACATTTTTTTATAAAAAAATGTGTTACACTTTTTAGTAATATTGACTTACACTTTTTAACACACACATTTTTTTAAAAAAATTACAAAAAATAAAATAAAAAATTGACCAAATCAACTCAATTCCTTATATATAATTGATTCTATACAAAACCAATACGCATACTAAAAGATATAAAAAATACACTATCGATAATTTAATGTAAATCAATTGAAATATCCTGATATATAAATCAATTGAAATATCCAACCCAAATGGAGGATTTACGTGGGGACACGTGGGTAATTTCTATCCCCAAAATTTAAAAAAAAAACTACCTAATTGGACTATACCATATTACTCCATCCGTCACGTGATTACTTGTGATTACTTGCACACTTTCCTTATTTGGACGTCCAAAGATTACTTGCACACTCTTAATATGGAAATACCCTACAAAATTAATACCCTCCCAACATCATTTTATTTTCAAAATTGCCATCAACTTTTTACATACATTTTATTTTACAGCTCATCATATCCACTTTACACCTCACCAAATCACATAAAATACCCCTCTTTTATCTTACATCACCAACCACTAAATTCACTTTTTTTAAACAATGTACCGATTAAATCGTACAAGTAATCCTGGAACGGAGGGATTACAAAGCAAACGTTTGAAAAAAATAAATCACTATTGAACCACTTTAAAAATAAGTTTTTATTGGGCTTGATTTTCCATTTGTATTTTGGTGTTTTGTGTTATGAGTTTTTTTTTCTTTTCAAACTTTATATACTACTGCTATTTATTTTTTGTCATATTATAATTATAATTTATTTTTTAAAAAAAATCTGGTATACAATTGAATGTATATATTCAACTTAATTTTAAGTAATTTAAATATATTATCATTTACTCAATTGGATTTTTAACCCATCAAATTATAATCAAATCAAAATTGTGATTCAATTGCATGCGCAATTAAGTGTGACGCTTTATTTAATTATTATTTCTTTTAATTTTATTATTCGCATTCCCCTTTTGAAAATATTATTATTCACACTATTTTAGCATTTTATCTTCACTCTCAAATCATCATTTATTTACTCAAATTGTTATTATCTTTATTTATAAACGTTCACTTTATTTATAAGTAGATCACATCATACTCAATCATACCCTCAACATATCTATTTTATCCTAAATTAATTAATATTTATTAAAATCCGTGTTCGAAAAATTGACATAATGAATTTGGATAAAATGGGTATATTTTTCTTTTAAAACTTCTTGTATGAGCCAAATATAATTTAACTATTTTTTGTACTCCCTTGTCTATTAATCTACGAATTTTTACTCATATTTTCTTTTTTGAACTATTAGCTCGATGAATTTTGACCTTTTGACATTGTTTTATCATAATGTGTCTTATATTTTTATTTAATCCCACATCTATGTCTTTATATCCCTTTAGTGGTCTGCACTCCTTTTTTAATAGTCAAAGCTGATGTACACCAACAAGTAAGACTTTAAATATTAAGCAATATTTAATAGTATCTAACAAGTGGGGTCTTCTTTAGTGCTGTAAGGATGTCTCTCTATAATCTGAGCTAGTTTTTGTAAGGATATATATATATATTCTTTTAAAGTTATACTTAGACCATCTCCAACCACAAACTCTCAAATGAAAATTTCTAAACTTCAAAATACACTTTTTAAAACTCTATTTTAAAAACCTTCTCCACCCATGAAACTCTATATCTTACTATATTTATTATTTTAATCATTTTCAATATATTACAATCATTAAATAATATATTTATCTTTGTATTTAAATAAATTTATACAATTAAATATTCAATTAGTAAATTAAATATTATTGATTTTATCAAAATCATAAAATGTAAATAAACTTGTAGTTTTCAAATAATATTTTTATTTAAATATAAAATTACGAAACACATCATGACGTAAAACGATACATGTGAGTATAATCTAATACTGCAACACAATGTTTTTTAGCGGAACTTTTCCATCTAGATCCAACATTCCGCCGTACTAGTGTGTCGTTTTTTTATTATTTGTATTTCTTTTCAGTTTGTGTTCACTTATTTTAATATATCGGTGTTATATGTCGTTAGGTAATGAATGTATGTTCGTTTTAATATGTAATGTATTTCATATTTAATATATAATGTGTATGTTTTATTGTATTTTACGTTATTTTTTTGTAGGTAATAATAATACAAAAAAAATAAAAAAATTACACAATTAAAGTTAAATTATAAATTAGTATAACAATAGAATTGTAATTATATTTAACAAACTATTAATATAAAATTGTAATACAGAATTGTAAATATTAATAAAATAATAGATATAAAATATAGAGTTTTGAATAGCAAACTTCATATATAGAGTTTACTGTTCAAAACTCTATTTCAAATCTTCAAAATAGAGTACGGTTGGAGGGAGAAAAACTCTATAAATGAAGTTAAGAGTGCCGTTGAAGATGGTCTTAGGGGTGGAAATAGGCCGGGCCACCCGACAGGGGCCTACGGTCTGGCCTAGCCTATTTATAATATGAGTTGGGCTAAGGTTTTTTAAAAAGTCTATTTACTTAAGTAGGCCGGACTTAGGTCTTATAAGCCTATCATGCCGGCTTATTTAAAATTATGTGTTATATATATATAAAATTAATTGTAGATAAATATTTATATATATTTTATAATAAAATAATTCTTAACATATTTTATAATTAAACTATTTTTGTACTTGAGAAACTATTTTTTAGTTTTTATTTGAATGTATTATTGTATTGCACTTATTTTGATCGTGAATTTATTTGTAATTTTAAATATTAAATTCCGTTTTTAAATTTTTCGTAATGAATAAATGTTAAATAAGCTTCTAACAGGCTCGTAGGCCTGATCTGTTTACTAAAAAGGCCTGGCCAAATCAATAAAAAAAAGTCTATTATAGATAATAGGCCAGACTTAGGCTCATTTTTTTAAATAGGCCTAGGCTTTTTCATACAAAGTCTGACCCGGCCTGACCTATTTCCACCCCTACTTATACTTCCTCTGTTTTTTAATAAGTGTCACTTTAATTTCCTTCAATAAATTAAGATTATAAATTGTGATCTATATTACCCTTCGTTAATTATAACTAATTTTGATATACAAATTTTGTTTGATAAAGAATGTGGTGAAGAATGTAGGTAGTATTAATAAACCAAATTAATTTTGGTAAAGATAATTATGAAATTTATTTATGAAAAATATTTATAGTAAATGAGTAAGTGTTAAATTAGTCAAAATTAAATTAAAAAAAATTATAGAATGACACTTATTTTAAAATTAGTTAAAAAGTTAGAGTGACAATAAGTATTAAATATTGTTGCTACAGTGTATGTAAGTTGTTGTTTATCTTACCCTTGACCTTGATGTAATGCAGATATCTGAAGTATCATCATCATGCAAAAGAGCATTAAAGGAATTACACCGATGGATGAAGCCTCAAAAAGTATATTCTTTTTCTTGGTTCAATTAAAATTAAATAAATCATGATATAATTAATTTGTATATTTGCAGGTAAAAACCTCATTGATCACATTCCCTTCATCAGCAAAACTAGTATCAGAACCTTTGGGTGTAGTATTAATCATATCAGCTTGGAACTTTCCCTTTTGTATGTTCCATATTCATTACATCTTTTTTTTTTTTAATTTAATTTATTTACATTTCTTGAGACATGCACATTATTTTTTAATTAATTAATTCCAAATATTGGTTCAAATGAAGCGTTATCAATGGGGCCAATGATTGGAGCAATTGCAGCTGGAAACGCCGTCGTTCTGAAGCCATCGGAATCGGCCGCCGCTACGTCGTCACTGCTTTTGAAACTTGTGGAGGAGTTTATGGATACATCTGCCATCAAAGTCATTGAGGGAGCTGCACCAGAGACCACTGCCTTGTTGGACCAAAAATGGGACAAGATATTATACACAGGTTCAAAAATCATCAACTATATATAGTATATTATACTATTGTTTTTACCTTAAACCTGCAAATTTATGTTAAGAATTGATTTTATTTTTTCTGTTTCTAAAAATGGAATTAAAAAAAAAAAAAAAGTTTGGTTTGATCATGGAAGAATATTGTTACAAAATTACGAAGAAATTCATATTTATTATTTAAATTCTTTTCTTCAATTATCTATATTATTTAAAATAATTAATTACATGGCCGGATTCATCCAAGAAATCTTGTGCATCTTCGAAAGAATCATACTAAAAGTTTGAATTTATAGATGTGTGAAATAATTCATTTATATTAGATTTCTAATAGTAACCTAGTCAAAATATAATAGACGAGGTTGGGTCGGTCCAGCAGGTCGAAAACTGGCGCCTCATAGACAAGCTAGCTTAGGAATCGCACCATTTCCATTTGTAGGGGTCTGTAGAGAAGTATTATATGAACAAATATAGGCCCTTGGTAGAGTTGATATATAGAAAGGGATGAACAAATTAATTTACATGTCCATCGACGTCCCTAGCTATTAATTGATGGGGGCCGGGGCATCAGATACAACAAGAAGAAACAAATTTTAGATCGACGTTAATTGGTAGTATTTATGTTGATGTATCTCTTTCATAGTACCCTACCCTACGCTTAAGGGCATTTAACCCCCTCTTCAAACTTGAAAGAGAAGTGTCCTAAAGTTAGGTGGAACCCTCCTTAATTAACCAACCTCACACTACGAGCTAGCTAGGGATCAATGCATATATATGAAATAATAATTTAATTTCATTTAACAACCTTAATTTGGTCTTGATTTTCGACAGGCGGAGGCGTGGTGGGACGTATTGTCTTAGCTGCTGCTGCAAAGCATCTCACGCCTGTCGTTTTGGAGCTCGGAGGAAAATGTCCTGTGGTTGTTGATGCCAACATAAATTTAAAAGTAACCTATATGAGTATATAAATAGATCTAATTTGATGATCATGACATACAAATATTTATTCATTTCGATCGGTCATAATGTAACAATATTTTTGTGCAATTGAAATGAAATAAGGTTGCAGCGAAACGAATAATTCAAGGCAAATGGGGATGCAATAGTGGACAAGCTTGCATTTCTCCAGACTATGTCATAACTACACAACACTTTGCTTCACAATTGGTACTTAATTATCTCATCTTATTTATTTCGTTTAATTCATTTAATTATGCATCACCAATTATATATATATATATTGTAAGTAACATGAAATTAATTAATTAATAATCATCAGGTAAGTGTTCTTTCCGAAGAACTTGAGAAATGTTTCGGAAAGGATCCTCTCCAATCCAAGGACTTATCAAGTATTGTCAATTCCCGTCATTTCAGTCGCCTCGAAAAGTTATTGGATGATGAAAAGGTGTCTTCTAAGATCGTTCTTGGAGGCCAACGAGATAGAACCAATCTGTAAGTACGAGAAGGTCTCATGTGAGATCGTTTAATTTGTGGACTAAACTTATATATATAGCTCTAATTTAAATTGATATATATATATTGTTGTAGCAAGATTGCACCCACGATTATACTGGATGTTCAGAAAGATTCTGTGATCATGGAAGATGAAATTTTTGGACCTTTACTTCCCATTTTAACGGTAAAACTTTAATAAATTAAATTTTGCTACATTTTAGTTTGATACATATTTTTGTTGTTGAACTTATTTGTCACTCTTTAATTTCTTGATGAAGGTTAGCAAAATAGAGGAATGTTTCAGTTTGATTAGTGGTAAAGAGAAACCACTTGCGGCATATTTGTTTACAAATGACAACAAACTCAAAAAAGAGTTTGTAACAAGTGTCTCAGCTGGTGGTATCATTATCAACGACACTATACTTCATGTAACTACTCCTTCACATCAAATCTCTCAACTTGATCATATATAACCAAACGTAGCCTAACAAACTTAGTTATACGTTGCAGTATCTAGAGCCCGGTTTGCCATTTGGAGGCGTAGGCGAAAGCGGGATGGGATCATACCATGGCAAATACTCATTCGATGCTTTCAGCCATAAGAAGCCCGTCTTAAGCCGCGGATTTGCCGTTGATGTCACTGCAAGATATCCGCCATACACTCCCTGGAA
Source organism: Galeopsis tetrahit (assembly GCA_963675135.1). Taxonomy (NCBI): domain Eukaryota; kingdom Viridiplantae; phylum Streptophyta; class Magnoliopsida; order Lamiales; family Lamiaceae; genus Galeopsis; species Galeopsis tetrahit. Next base: position 13,939,455 of record OY776133.1, read on the forward strand.
AATTCGATTTTTCAAGGCTATTTTACATGGCAATATACTTGCCATTCTTGGATCTCTCTGTGGTAATGCTTACGATGATTAATTTTATTTATTTGGCAATTAGTGGTCAAGTTTTATTACTGTTTTTTCTATTTCTTGACCTGAAATTTTTCATCTGCGTTGCTCCCGTATTGTACTATGTAAGACTATAACTTTAAGTTTAAATGACTACGCACGAAATATATATGCTAGTATTTAATTAGATTTATCATGAGTTCAACCGTCTTTACTTTTTTTTTTTTTTTTGTAAAAACAGTCTCTCTTTTTTTTTTTTTTCTTCCAAATAATAATGGGCCCTTTAAATCGGTTTGTGCCTATACCAATCTAACATTATAATTTATAGGCAAAGTCTAGTATGCACTTGAATGTACGCCATACACTCGAGTGTCATGTCATCAATTTTTTTTCGTTAGTTTTTTGCTATTCCTTTTTCTTATATTTATATTGTTTCCGCTAATTGTCATCTAGGCCCAGCCCAATAAGATATATATTTTTTAATTAAATTAGTTTTTTTAATTAATTATTTTATTTATTGGTGTAATTTTTTTTTAATACATCAATCTTAAAAATTCTAACACTCTCATCTAAAAAGTCCAATACAATATTAATAAAAAATGTAAGTTAATATAACTAAAAAGTGCAACATAATATTACTAAAAAGTGTAAGTCAATATAACTGAAAAGTGCAACACAATATTATAAAAAAGTGCAAGTCAGTATAATTGAAAAGTGCAACACTATACTACTAAAAAGTGTAAGTCAATATTACTGAAAAGTGCAACACAATATTTATAAAAAAGTGCAAATCAACACAATATTACTAAAAAGTGTAAGTCTGTGTCTTTATAGAAAAACAAGTATGGGCTTACAAATAGGTCATAGCCCAATTCATGTAACATTTCCAACTTACAAAGGATATTAATTCAATATTTTGGACTCGAGTGCACCATGCCCTAATTTATAACTATACAATTAACAATCAAACATATTTAATTAAATATAAGTAATCAAACTATAATAAATAGTAAAACAAGAAAACTTATGGTTAAATCAAAGGCTGACGAGAACTACAAAGGTAGAAAACATCAACGACTCCCCAAAGAGCCTTTCCCAGGGAGAGAGCGACGAGGGAATGGAAAGGAATGAAAGGAGAGCCGTCACTTGTAATTTATGGTAATATTTTGCGACGGATTTGCAAGGGACTAGGTGTTTGTCGTAAATTTTGTTGTCTTTTTCATAAAACTACGTCATTATTTCTTAATTTGCAACAAGATAAGCCTGGCGTATTGCCAAAATCTTGAATTTGGCCACTGAGTACCCAAAATGGCCCCTACTACTGCAGTTCGAAAAATGGCCAAAATGCATGTGTTTGGGCTTTTAAATTCATTTGTTCCAAAAAGGCCCTAAAATCACTTAAATTCATGTGGAAAAGATTAAGTGCAACTTCTAATCATCAAAGTACAAATAATTAGAAAAATGAGCAATTGCAATATAATCAAATGCAATAAATCACATTCTAAAGAACTAAAATCATGCGTAATTTTCTACTTATGAAAAATGGTAAAAAATTTGTTGTAGTATATAGAATGGCACGAGAAAATTATTGAAATGATGGGCTCAGTGGGAGGAAGAGAATGGTATGGGGCTCGGCTCTCGCCTCACCATAAATCACTTGAAATTAGTCATGGGAACAAACAAAATTTATGATTCACGGCGAGGTGCAGTCGAAACGTGAAACTGATTGAGTGTTTTGCTTCCTAGATGAGAGTGGTGGGAAAAATGTGACTAGAAGATGAAATTAGGGTAATTTTTCGATTAAATTTTAGATTTTTCGGAAAAATAAAATACCCAAATTGATAAGGTAAAATGTACATCACCATTGATGTACAAAGGACCATTTATATATAATTTGTATCTCTGTTTTCTTGTATTGAACCCACCTAAAAAAGCTGTCCCTATATCTTAATGGTCATAAATATAATTACATGAGTTTGAGGTGGTCCTAATTCTACACTCGTTATTGCTCCATAATTTGGTTGGATAAATAATTAACCCATACTATGATACTACGGACTACGGAGTATCATTTTAAAAACTTTGTGCATTAGACAGTCGCCCCACTTCAAAATCGGACGTGAGTATAGTGTTTTAGACTAATTAAATTCATTCAACTATTTTAAAGTGCTTAATTAAAACGCTCCAAATTACTTTTATTACATTTTTAAGTTTTGAAAGCATGTTCCTTCAAAAAAAAAAAAAAAAGTTTTGAAAGCATGTGAGTTATTTATTGATACCTAAGGAATTATTAGGCATATTAATATCTTATTAATATTATATCTATCTTTATCACGTATTTACTATTTACCCATTAGATATGGTTGAAAATATAGATTAAATATAATTTTGTATTTATAAATACTCTCTCGTGTAATCTTTTACATTTATTCAATGAAAATTTCATAGTCTCTATATGGTATCACAGCCTAAAGGCTCACGCCCAAATATCTCGTAATCGTTGTTCGACGTTCTTCGTCGTACAAAACCCACGATTACCACAACCTCAAAAAGACAAGTTTTTTCTTCCCCGTAATTGTTGTTCGACGTTCTTATCGTACAAGGCCCACGATTACCCAAACCTCAAGAAGACAAGTTTCTTCTTACCCGTAATTGTTGTTGGACGTTCTTGTCGTACAACGATTACCCCAACCTCAAGAAGACAAGTTTCTTCTTCCCCATAATTGTTGTTCGACGTTCTTGACGTACAAAACCCATAATTACCCCAACCTCAAGAAGACAAGTTTCTTCTTCCCCGTCATCGTTGTTCGACGTTCTTGTTGTACAAAACTCACGATTACCCCAACCTCAAGAAGACAAGTTTCTTCTTCCCAGTAATCGTTGTTCGACGTTCTTGTCGTACAAAACCCATGATTGCCCCGACCTTAAGAACACAAGTTTCTTCTCCTCCAAGCTTCCATCCATGGCTGCATGCACCCACTGTTCCACTAAATCCACCACCAGTTCTGTCAAATACACCCAATGCTCTGATAGATCCACTCCATGTCACAACAAACTCGCCCGATACACCCTTTGTTCCACTAAATACACCCCCGCCCCTCCAAGTCCACCACTGTCCCTATCAACCCACCCCCAACTTACTAAATACAGCCTTACTGCCCCATTCACGTAACCGACCCTCAACTTCGAGTTTCACATGTTTTGTCTGCAGATCAACTTGCTGATACTCTTACCAAGTTACTTCCTCATTCTCGCCTACAACCACTTATGATCAAGATTGGACTCTCCTACGGTGGGGACGTATTAGACATATAATATTAATAATATCTTATTAATATTATATCTTTATCACGTAAATATAGTTATAAATATTTAATGTTTATCCATTAAATATGGTTAAAAATATAGACTAGATATAATTTTGTATTTATAAATACTCTCTCATGTAATCATTTACATTTATTCAATGAAATTATAATTTCATAGTCTCTATAGGAATTGTCAAAGTCTTATGTGCCCTCAAGTACACCGTGTACTTGAGTGGACCTTGACTGGTCAACCGTTGATCGGTCAACGGTTAAACTTTGACTTTTTTTTTCTATTTTTTTTTAATGAAAAGTGTATATTTCTATATTGAAAAGTGGAAGTTATATTAATGAAAAATGTATGTTATTATAACTGAAAATTGTATAATCTATTAATGAAAAGTGTATGTTATTATAATTGGAAAAGTGTATATTATTATAACTGAGAAAAGTGTATGATATTATAACTGAAAAGTGTATGTTAATATAGCTGAAAATATTATTGAAAAATGTAAATTTTCTGAAGAAAAAAAAATCGAAAAAAAAAAGTTAATCGTTGACCGGTCAACAGTTGACCAATCAAAGTTCACTCAAATACACCGTGTACTTGAGTGCACGATACACTAATAATATATGAATTACATCGATCTACTTAATAGTAATTGGCAGGCATTTTTTGTTCCCTTTCATTAATTAATTGTTGCTGGTGTACTGCTGCGTACATTGATCGTCCCACATGCGCATTATTAAAATTCACATGATATATCCAACTTGCAGTTTGAGCATTGAGGTATGTTTAAAATTTTAATTGACTAGTATATATATACACATTATTAATAAAATGAAGATTTCTAAACTTAAAAATACAATTTTTTTTGTACTCTATTTTAAAAACTTCTTCAACCATTAAAATCTATATTTTACTCTTTTTATTATTTTATTTATATTCAATATATTGCAATCATTAAATAATATATTTATCTTGATATTTAAATTAATTTATACAATTAAATATTCTATTAGTAAATTAAATTATAAAATTAAATATTATTAGTTTTATCAAAATCATAAAATGTTAATAAATCTATAATTTTTAAATATTATCTTTATTTAAATATAAAATTACGAAACACTATGTAAAACAATACATGTGAGTGTAATCTAATACGGAGTACAGTATACTACAACACTCACTCCCAATAGCAAGGGATTTAGAGAGGGAAAACGCTTGCCAATACATTTAACAAGGGAATTAGCAAGGGTCTACTTTCCTCGACAAAATGTTCCTCGGCAATTTAGTAGCAAGGGAATAAGAAAATCCCTCGGAAATAGCAAGGGAAAATTTCCCTCGAAAATGGCAAGGGAATATTTCCCTAGGCAATAGCAAGGGTTATATTCCTAAAAAATAGCTGGGGAAATTAGGGAATAAATTAAAAAGGGAATAAATTAAAAAATGAAATATCTGGATTTCAAACCCAGGTGTCACACACAATTTCAACCACCCCCTCACCACTAGGCCACCCAGGTGTCACACACAATTTCAACCACCCCCTCACCACTAGGCCACAAATATATGGCCATTTAATTCCACCTAATTGCATGAACGGGAGTTGAACTCGCGATCTACTGAAATGGATGTGCTTACACTACAAAAAACGCGCGCTTTTGGGACGGACACATGCTGACGGATTTTAGTCCGTCAGCATTTCCGACGGATATGCTGACGGAATGCTGACGGATTGAAAAGTCAACATCAATGTTGACGGATTTCCGTTCCGTCAGCATTTGCCGAGGGAAATGCTGACGGATTTCCGTTCCGTCAGCATTTACCGAGGGAAAATGCTGACGGATGTTTTGAAATTTGTATCCTGACGGAAATGCTGACGGATTATCCGTCAGCAAATGGCATGTTGATTTCGCACCGCCTCGTTTTCCAATAAGGTAACCGTTGGCTTTAAAGTCGGCGGTTACCGAGGGAAATACCGACGGAATATCCGTCGATATTTCTTTTTTTTTTTTTAATATATAAGGGCCTCAAACCTCAAATCAATCAGATTCTCGTTTTAGAGAAAAAAAAGGGGCGTGCGTGAGGATTCGGTGGGGAAGACGAAGACGAGGACTTGGCCATTGAAGCAAATTTCTTCGATTACATTGATACGGTACGTTTTCTTAATTAGTTCTATTACTTAGTTTTAATACTTATATATGTTTATGCATGGATATATGTAAATATGAATAATTTAATGTTGATTTGCATGTTATATTGATTTAGTTAGTTGTTAAAATATTATGATCATGTTAGTACGTACGTTAGTTAATTTAATTTGTTGATTAAGAATAATTTTGATAGATCGAGTAGTTTTTTAAGGTTAATTAATTAATTAATTGTTATATGTATACATTAATTAATTGTTATATAGTTAATTACTAGTTTAATTTAATTGTGTAATTTTGATATAGAATATTTTTAATGTAGGTAGTGCATGTTTGAATCAATTGTTTAAATTAGTTTAGATATAGTGGTTCGACCGTTTGGTTCACGTTGTAATTAGGAATATGTTGATTAAATTAGGAATACGCTATATTAGTACAAATTTTAAATTAGGAATATGTTCATTAAATTGATAATTATTGACCCAATTAGAAAATTATTATTTTAATTAGTTTTAGGTTTGTTAATTTAGGAATATATATGATCAATTTTTTATTATTGATTAAGTTAGGTAGAAAAATAATAATTAAATTAGGTTATTGTTGATTAAATTAGGAATATGTTGATTAATTAAATTAGGAATATGCTATATTAGTAAAAAATTAAATTAGGAATATGTTCATTAAATTGATAATTAGAAAACTCCAATTAGAAAAGTATTATTTTAATTATGTTTAGATTTGTTAATTTAGGAATATGTTAATTTAGTAATATTTTTAATGTAGGTGATGCATGTTTCAATCAATTGTTTAAATTATTAGTTAATTAGATGGTTCGACGGTGGTATCACGTTGTAATTAGGTTATATATATATTGTTTTGATTTAAATTAGGAATATGTTGATTAAATTAGAAATATGCTATATTAGTAAAATTTTTAAATTAATAATATGTTCATTAAATTGATAATTAGTAAAATTATGTATTTTTTATTGATTGAAACAGATGAGTGAACAAGTACCGAATCAGGGTTCGGGTTCACGTCGTAGGTCGTCATTTTGGTCACGTTCAAGGAGGTCTCGGAATGAAGAAGTTCCTGTGACGGCTCCTCCTCCTCCTCCTGTGGCAGTGTCGCCGCCGCCGCCGACGACTACGATTTCGGTTGGTTCGTCATCCTCTTCTCGTCAGCATCCTGTTCGAGACAAAAGGAAAGAGATTGACATCGTTTCAGGAGCGTAAGTCAATAATTCTAATGTTTGATGAGATTCAATAACGATTAACTTTATTTATTTATTTATAATGTGTTAGTTTATAAATTTGTTAATAATTTTACAGGTTGGTGCCCGGTAATGAGGTGTCCAGGATGTGCACAAAATCCTTTAAGGATTGCAAGATTTCTAAGGGTGCTATCACTTGGTCGAAGGTGCCACAATCTAAAAAGGATGAATATTTCGACGAGTTCCAGGTATATAATTACAATATTTAAAGTTTATTAAATAACTAATTATTCATATTATTTGATAAATATGTTGAATATTTATTTGTATAGAAAAAGGCCCGTTGGGATACGGCGATCTACTCGGACGCCGCTATTTACGAGAAGTGGTACAATCTTTGTTCTACTCGGTACACGAACATGATGTACGACTGGAGAACGGCCTGGCGTGATCGTGACGTGAATCGTGTTCTGGGGCAAGACGAGGACGGTGTTGACCTGTGGGAGTCGTTGGTTGAGAAGTGGATGGACCAGGCTTACCAAGAGAAGTGTGACAAAGCTCGGGCCAACCGCAGAACCGACGTTGGAGGCGGGATGGCAGTGCATCGGGGGGGAGCTCGGTCCGTCCTCGAGCAATCACTTGCTATCGTAAGTTTTCATTAATTTTTAAAAATTAAATAATTATAGTTAATTATTTTATATTAGTTATCTACATTAATTTGCATATGTTTATTTGATACGTAATAGGAGCGGGAGACTGGACGTCCACACACCCACTTGGATCGGATGAGTCTTTTTCATCCGTTTAATACCGATACACAGACGTCCACCTACGGGCGCACTACTGACCTCCACGTAAGTTTAATTAAATTTATGTATTAATTACATTATATATATATATATATAGATAATTAAATTAATTTTAATTTTTTAATTATGTAGTTGAGCGTCCGACAGAGGATTGAAGAGGCCGAGACGCAAGCCACCGCCACGACTACTGCTGAATCCGGAAGCAGCGGTACCCCTCCGGCTGTTGACGTGGACCAGTGTTACCTTGACGTTGCCCCGACCAGGAAGGGAAGGGTCCTTGGCCTTGGTGGGATGAGCAGCGCCGTGAGGACACCAAGTGGTCGGTCGGCCCGGAGTGCATCGCAGCCGTCCGTATCCTCCACTCCCGTCCCGGATCCGAACTTCATGGCAACGTTCGAGAACTACTTCCGCACATGGAGTACCAATGCGGGTCGGACGTTGGGGATGTCTGCTGAGCAGATCGAGGTCATCTATCAACAGACGATGGGGCAACCACCGCCAGCTCCAGCTCCAGGTCCAGCTCCAGATCAAGCTGCAGGTCAAGATGCAGGTCAGGCCGACGGTGGCAACGTCAACTTGAATGAGGATGTGGAACAATATTTTAACTTTCCGGGCACTGGCAACTATCCTGGCAACTATAATGGTTGAACAATTTGAACAATTTAATTTTGTGTTGAACTAATTTATTTTTCTGTTGAACTTATTTAATTTTCTGTTGAACTTATTTAATTTTCTGTTGAACTTATTTATCTTTATGTATATATTTATGTTTATGTTGAAAAATATGTTGAACTATATATTGCAGTTTATTTGTGTAGTTTATTGGTGTATAGATGAAAATAGGGTGCATTCATTTGTTTCATTGAGTACAAAATAATCTCATTTAGAGTGCATTCTAGATATAGATTTAAACCACTTGAAGAGTGCATTTTAGTACAAATTAAAATAGCCTCATATAGAGTGCATTATACATATATTTAACCAAACCACTTGAAGGTGGTAGATGCAACCATGAGAACTAGCACAATCAAAATGATTTTGTTCACTTTGATTAAATCCTTGATTTCTTCAGCCAAATTCTTGATTTCTGTAACCAATTTCTTCATCTCTTGAGTCATTTTCTTCATGTCTTCAGTTTCTTGGTCACTTTGATTAGATCCTTGATTCTTGTCAACACCACAGTTTTCTAGAGTATCTGCCCATACAAAGAAACCACATCCACCACCACAACCATCACTTAGGGAGTCAGGACAATTATGAAATATCCTCCCTTTACTTCTAGGTTGTTTAGAAGCATATGTACGACATGCCTTTCCACAATAACAAACAAGGCCTTGCTGAAATCGAATAGAAGATGAAGAAGACATGATATTTCTTTGCAAAATAGAAAAAATCGAATATGGTGTGTGTGAGCTTTGTGTTGTTGCTATATATACAAAAAATTGAATTAATTAATAAAAAAAAATAATAATAACACGCCAAATGCCGACGGAATTAAGATTCCGTCGGAATTCACCATTTGATAAATGCCGACGGACATTTATCTAAACTGACGGAATTTTTGGGCGGTGAAATGCCGACGAAATTAAGTTTCCGTCGGAATTCACCATTTGATAAATGCCGACGGAATATCCGTCGGCATTTATCTTGACCGACGGAAATTTGGGCGGGTGAAATGCCGACGGAAAGTTAAGTCCGTCGGCATTTCCGTCGGGAAATGTTTCCCTAAAACTTTCTTTTTTTCCACTTCACTTTCGTATTGCAAATTTACACTCAAACTTTCTACTGCCTAATTTTTTTATGCTCATGCTCGGGTATTCAGAAACATCAAATTACGGTACATTTTCTACCATTATTAATTTACTCTATATATAAAATTCAATATAATGTAATTACATGTGTTATATATATAATAAGTTTTGTTTGAATTTATTATAAGTTTAGTTTAGTAATGTGTTGCTCCACTTAAATGTTTAGCAGATGGATTTGCCTGACCGTCGTTGGATGTATTGTACTCCTAGAATGATTAGAGAAAATGTGAATGTGGAATTTTATAATGAACTCGTGTTATTTGTTGAATTTGCAAAAAGCCAGCCACATTACATGAGTGGAAATTGCATTAGGTGTCCATGTAATGCTAAGAAATGTCAGAATAAGCAATATAAAGAGATTGATGAGGTCCTAGTGCATATTGTGAAGAATGGTTTCGTTGATAATTATTATAATTGGACTAGTCATGGCGAAACACGTTGGCCTTATAGATTTGATGAAGTGTTTTACTATTACACTACTGGAATCTATCAACTTGAAGCAAATTTCGATCATGTTGGCACTAGTAACGAGGTAGAACAACGGTTTGGGGACGAAGAACAACAGTTTGGGGACGAAGAACAACATTTTGGGGACGAAGAACAGTTTGGGGACGAAGAACAACAGTTTGGGGACGAAGAACAACAGTTTGGGGACGAAGAACCGAATATGTATCAAACAATGATCAGGGAAGCTGGTTTTTCAAACATGGAAGAGGAGCCGACGAATGAGGCATTTCGGTTTTATGAGATGCTCAAATTAGTCGAAGAAGATTTATATCCGGGTTGTGAATCTCACTCACAGTTGTCATTTAATGCACGACTCATGAACATTAAGACCGAGAACAAGCTTTCTAACAGGGCATATGAGCAAGTGACACAGTTATGCAGTGAAATTTGTCCTCAAAATAATAAGGTGCCTACGACGTTTCATCAAAGCAAACAAATGTTGAAGAATGTTGGTTTGCCGGTTGAGAAGATTGATTGTTGTGTGAAGGGTTGCATGTTATATTGGGGTGACGAAGATAGCAGTCTGAACATGTGTAGATTGTGTGGCCATCCCCGGTACAAAGAGGCACGTCGAAAGGGACCTGGTGGTCAATCGAAGAAGACAAAGAAGAAAGTGCCATATAAGAAGATGTACTACCTTCCTATCATTCCTCGTTTGATGAGATTATATCAATCAAGTGCCACTGCACAACACATGACGTGGCATGCTACAGATTCCTCTTCGGCTGAGTCGAGGGAGATGCGACATCCGGCAGACTCAGAGGCCTGGAAACATCTTGACAACGTGTTTCCAGATTTTGCTTGTGAACCGAGGAATGTGAGATTAGGTTTGTGTACTGATGGTTTTGCACCGTTTGGGATGCATGGGAAGCAGTATTCTTTGTGGCCGGTGATACTGACTCCGTATAATCTTCCTCCGTGGATGTGCATGAAACCTCAAACAATGTTTCTGACTGTATTGGTGCCTGGACCAACGAATCCAAAGGACAAACTGGATGTTTATCTCCAACCTCTTATAAAAGACTTGATCTTCTTATGGGAGAATGGAGTCCAAACGTACGATGTTTTTAGAAAGCAGAACTTCACGATGCGTGCTGCTCTTTTATGGACCATTAGCGACTTTCCTGCATATGGTATGTTGTCCGGGTGGAGTACGGCCGGAAAGAAAGCATGTCCGTATTGTATGGAGAATTCTGAAGCTTTCAGTCTCCCGGTGAGTAGAAAAGTTTCATGGTTCGATAATCACCGTTGGTTCTTACCTCAAGGTCACCCGTTTCGAAGAAATAAGAAGAACTTCGTAAAGAACAGAGCAGTCACAAACAATCGACCTCCACTTCGAGATGGTATTTTATACATTTATTTAATGAGTATTTAACGTATATTTATCTATTGCTTTCAGTGTCACTTATAATTTACTCTCCATACAGGACGTAGGTTGTTATATGAGATTCAGTGGACGGGGTTGAAAAAAAGTACTGAGGAAAATGCAGCGGAACACAACAGAGGAATTGAGGGTGGTTGGAACAAAAGGAGTATTTTTTGGGACTTACCATACTGGAGTTCACTATTGATACGACACAATTTGGATGTGATGCACATTGAAAAGAATGTGTTTGACAATGTGTTCCACACAATCATGAACACCGAAGGCAAGACGAAAGACACTCCAAAGTCTCGGGAGGATTTGGACACTCTTTGTCGCCGTCCAGAGTTGAAAAAGGATGAGCGTACAGGTAAATTTCCAAAGGCTAGCTACACACTGGATAAGCCACAAAAACAAAGATTGTGTAGGTGGATAAAGGAGTTGAACTTTCCGGACGGCTACGTGTCGAACTTGAGTCGATGCGTAGACACAACAACGGGTAAGGTTGCAAGGATGAAGAGTCATGATTGTCATGTATTTATGCAACGCTTGATACCGATTGCGTTCAAGGAACTTCTTCCTAACAATGTGTGGAGGGCTATCACTGAATTAAGTCTATTTTTTAGAGATTTAACGGCTACAACGATCACGATCGATGATATGATTCGTTTAGATGAAGACATTCCAGTGATTTTGTGTAAGTTGGAACAAATTTTTCCACCTAGCTTCTTTAACTCGATGGAACACTTACCCGTTCACTTAGCGTATGAAGCGAGAATTTGTGGTCCGGTGCAATACAGGTGGATGTACCCATTTGAAAGGTAAAATCTTACTTTTTTTTTTATTTCATTACAATTACACATGCATTCTTATAAGTTTTATATATATATATGTGTGTGTGTGTGTATATCAGGTATCTCCACAACTTGAAACGTAATGCTAAACAAAAGGCAAACGTTGAAGCATCGATTGTGAATGCTTATTTGAATGATGAGGTTGGCATGTTTTGTTCTTATTACTTTGAAGACCACGTCAACACAAAGTTAAGAAGTGCTCCACGTAACTTCGGTGGTACATCCGCTGACGATATCAGTGAAGAGGTCGATGGAATGCTCTCCATATTCAAGTCTAAGGGACGGCCAATAGGAAAACCCACTGAACGATATTGGGAGACAAACTCGGAGGCGGAAATAGCACAAACGTATGTGTTATTGAATTGTGATGAAGTTCAGCCATACATTGAGTAAGTATTTCATATATAAATCGTCTATTTAAATACCACTTCATTTATGTCATTTAATATTAACCAAGTTTTTGAATGTTGTGAATTAGGATGTACACTCAAGAACTACGACGAGCAGAACCAAACATCTCAGATGCATATATAGATGCTCGTATTCAACGTGAATTTTCCCGATGGTTCGAACGTTACGAGATCTCAGCAAGGGACCACTACGTCGTGTAAAGACTTACAACGGTTATATTGTGAAGGGCTACAGATTTCATACGTCTGGGTATGCATCGACAAAGGGGACTACCAACAGTGGCGTCTGCGTTAGCAGTGCGAATTACAATGCAGATGCAAGTGATTACTTTGGGGTGTTACGGGAAGTCGTCGAAGTAGAATATCCAGGATATCCAGCAAAGACTGTAGTGTTGTTCAAGTGTCATTGGTTTGATTCAGGCCATCTAGGAACAAGAATTCACCCGGAGTACAAGCTCGTTGATGTTAGTTCGAAAAGGACGTATGTTGCGGATGATCCATTTGTATTTGCCCATCAAGTATCTCAAGTATACTACTGCACATATCCGGGAGCTCCACGTGGTTATGAATGGCACGCTGTTTGCAAAGTAAAGGCAAGGTCAATGGTAGAAGTCCCTAAAAAGGACAGAAATACTGAAGATGAATCTCCATTTCAAATAGAACAAATAGAGACTCCAACTGAAGTCTTTACGGGAAATTTCAATCTTTCTGTACCCTTGACGGCTGCAAATCCCCAATTAATCGAAATTGAAGGTGAAGAGGAGGGGGATGAAGAAGAGGATGAAGAGGAGAATGAAGATGAGGATGAAGATGAGGATGAAGAGGAGAATGAAGAAGATGAGGATGAGGAGGAGGAAGATGATGAGGAAGATGATGATGAGGAGGAGGAGGATAAGGACGAAGAGGAGGATGAATACGATGAAGATGAAAATTAATTCAATTAATGTAATGTATTTATTTCTTATTTTATAAAAGTTAATTAATTATTTATCATTTAGGTACAAATTATAAAAATTAAATTTACTATAAATATAAGCCACAACCAATATATTTATTAATATATGTGGAAGAAATGAATTTCGTGATTTTTTAAAAAAAAAATTTGGTAATTTAGTAAGTATATATAGAAAAAATTGAATTATTAAAAAAAAAAAAAAAAAAAATCGCCAAAATGCTGACGGAATTCACCTTCCGTCGGTATTTACTTTTTGAAAAATACCGACGGATAATCCGTCGGTATTTACCCTTATATAAAACCTCAACCTAGGGTTTTATTTCCGAAATTTTACTCTCTCCCGAACTCGCCTCTCTCCCACCTCGCCTCCCTCCACAACTGGCCTTCTGCTCCTCCCTCGCCTTCGCCGCCGTCCGCATCTTCAAACTCGTGGAGCCCGCCGCCCTGACCTCTCCTCCGTCGTCCCAATCGGCGCCCTCTACTCCCTCTCCCTCTCCGTCTCCTTCATCCAAATGCTCAAAGCCCTAATGCCCGTCGCCGTTTACTCAATCGGAATTCTGCTAAAAAAGGACGGTTACAAAACCTCCACCATGTCCAATATGCTCGCGATTTCCGTGGGAGTCGCGATTGCCGCGTACGGCGAGGCGGAATACGATTCGTGGTGGTGCTTCTTCCGCCAAATTGGAGTTTGTCATCCATCTAATTCGATGTTTTCATGGTGAAGGTCGTTTCATTCTTAGTTTGGTTATTTTTATTTTTCCACAGCTCCCATAATATCTTATTTTAATGATATCTATTCATATTAGATTAACACAGTTTTCAATTTCAAGTTACATTGATTAATTCTTGCTACTTATTGGGAATTAGGGAGAAGATATTGTTGGACTGATATTGGTGTTTTATGTATTCATCATTGTGAGAAATATTTGTTATAGTTGTGTTAATGATATATTTCAGTATAGGTTTAGTTTTTGGTGGTCTTGATTCTGATTAGTGAATGATGATTATGTCCAAGTAGATTTTTCTTTCAAAATAATGTATACTTTTGTTGTAGTTTTAATTCGGAAGTAGTTGTACATGTAATTTTAAAAAGTATTTCGACAAACCAATGCCAATTAATTGTGGTCGGAAAATGAAATTCTGGTCGGGGCCTCCCCGGCCACCCATATTTTTTTTATAAATATTTTGTTTTACTGACGGATATTCCGTCGGTAAAATGCCAACGGATATTCCGTCGGTCAAATGCCGACGGATATTCCGTCGATATGTGAATTTCGAAATCATATTTTTTTTATTCATTTTTTTGTTTTACTGACGGATATGCCCTCGGTAAATTGCCGACGGATATTCCGTCAGTCAAATGCCGACGAAAAATCCGTCGGCATGTGAATTTCGAAATCAATATTTTTTCAAAAATTAATTTCTTTTATAATTATTTTAATTCAGTCTAATTTATTTTATAATTATTTTAATCCATTCTTTCCGACGGATTTACCGACGGAATGTTGACCCGGTTTGTTAAACGGGTTGTCCGAAATACCGACGGAATATCCCTCGGTAATTCCGTCGGCAATTCCGACGGAATATCCGTCAGCAAATCCGTCAGCAAATGCCGACGGAATTCAAAAATCCGTCGGTAAAAAATACTGACGACGAAAAAGCGGACGGCCGACTTTCCGTCGGCAAATCCGTCAGTAACATCGGCGGCCGACGGAAAATCCGTCGGTAAATCCGTCTCTAAAACGCCCTTTTTTTGTAGTGTTATGGGTGCCCTTTTTGCCGTTGGGCTAAGAGCTATTTTCGTTATATTTTAAATGCAATTAATATATGTGTTATATTTCCAATTTTTTCTTCTTTAATTTATTTAATTTAAACTTGATTGCTTGTTTGATAATTGGTAACAAACACACATTTTATATTTTTTCAATACAAATATTATAAATATTTGGGTTAATTGCAAAAAAAATCACCACCTTTGATTCAGTTGCAATTTAATCTAAATCTTTGAAATATTACAATTAAATCACAAACTTTAACATTTTTTGCAAATTAGACTTTCGGGCAGCACCTCTTGTGCCCGAATCTGATGTGGCAAATTGGCAATCCTAGTTGAATTTCTACAAGTAAAACGTCGTCGTTTTCATTAATTTTTTTTTTATTATTATTAAAAAAAATACATAAACAATCAAAATGAATTAAAGAATTAAAATTCTAAATTCTAAAACAAAGAATAGTGATTAATTCGGCTGACTTATTAGAGTATGTTTTGAAACTCTACAAACTGCTTTCAAAATCACCTCTATTTTTTAAAGCTGTGAGAGCCAACTTTAAAAATAAGTGATTCTGGAAGCCGTTTCAAAACATATCATTAGTCTTCTTCTTCCACGCGATGTGTTCTCTCTCTCTCTCTCTCTCTCTCTCTCTCTCTCTCTATTTCACGCGAGTTCTCCATCAATGCTCATGAAATTTTCAAAATCGTGATCTTTATCATCCATACGTCTGTTAAGGCCCCAATTTAAATTTTCCCTTTAAAAAAGAACTCAAAATTCAGGAAGAAGGTTCTGGAGAGTTTAGAACTCATCTATTTCATTAATCATTTGACATTTTATTACCTAGTACTACACAGTGGTTATTAAATCAATGTTCAGTGCCTTTTAGTAGTTTGGATGTTTATGACTTGATGAAGAACTCATCCATTCCATTTCATATCCCCAAATCTATGTTCGATGATTTATGAGTATTGATGAACATAGCGATTTTTCTAGGGTTCATCTTTAGGAATTGTTCCTTTGAGTGAAAGAATCGTATCCACCATTCTAAAAAATCTCAAGATCTTATTTTTGTTTTAGGATTTTAGAATTTTGATTTGTTATTTATTTGGGTTTTTATTTCTTAATCGAAAAAGGGATATATTGCCGCGTTATATTTTTGTTTTAGGATTTTAGTATTTTAATTCTTTATTTATTTGAGTTTTTATTTTTTAATTGAAAAGAGATTTATTACCACGTCAGATTGGGGCAGGAAGTGTGCTGCCCGAAAATGTAATTTGCAACAAATGTTAAAAGTTGATGATTTAATTGCAATATTTCAAAGGTTTAGATTAAATTGCAACTATATCAAAAGTGATGATTATTTTATTTGGTCTATTTTAAAATATTGAATATTAATTACAAAAAAAATACTCTAAATGTATGGAAACTTGGTAATTATCTTTGACTTTTTCTACTAATTTCATTTTGTTTCCTTTACCCTTTATAAATTTTGACTCTAGAACCAAACCAAAATCACTTAATCTTAAAACAATAATCAAAGTCATACTCTCAATTCACCTGGAACTAAAACTCAATAAATAAAACCATACTCCAAATTCACGTATGTTCGGCAGAATCCTTATTTTGTAGACGCAGAGTAAAAATAAATTAAAAAGCCCTCATTAAACTGAAGTTATTTTATAAAAATAGAATACTTAGTAATTTTATTTAAAGACCGACTACTTATGTACAAAACATTAAAGACCAGTAGAGTAGATAAAACCCTGATCATTTTCTTATCACATTTCAATCTTCACTCAAATATATATTCCATTCGCCGAGGGCTTTACCGAGGGCCCACTAACCCTCGGAAATTTTAATTGACGTGTCAAACTTGGCAAGGGCCCACCCCCTCGAAAATTTTCAAATTTAAATTCCCTTGCCAATATTCTCGGGAATGACAAGGGATTTAGTTTCCCTAGGCATTTAGCAAGGGTTTTTTCTTCCCTAGGTATTTTCCCTTGCCAATTCACTCCCTAAGCAAATTCCTTGCTATTTGTAAGGAATTTCTTTCCCTCGTTAATTTCCCTTGCGATCTGAGCCAAATTTTGTATTACATTCATTACATTTAAAATAGACTAAATAATATAAACAATATTGTGAAGCATATGTAAATATAGTACAACAATTTCAAATCATATGAAATTAAGTTTCGTGCTCAGCTTGGCCACTTGGACACAGTCACACAAGTCTTATTTATTTTTCTATATAAGCTGTATATGTATATATATTTTTAAGTACAAATCACATCTCGTTGGAATTTAAAAAATCATCATAGAAGAGTAAGTGTACGTACTAAAAGACAACCTTTCCTCCTGTAAAAAAAAAAAAAAAAAACCACCTTTCCTCTTTCGAAAAAGAAAAACCTACCACCTTTCAGCTGTATCACTATTCACTAGTACCATATCAATTTAATGTAGTCTGATTTTTTTTAGATTTTTCCACATTTTCGGAATGATTACCTGCAAAATCCTTTTGCTAGTTTAATTTTTTTTTTTTTAAATCAAGTACGGTACACATTATGAAAAATGCATTTAATATATAGTACATGCACTTTCGTCCAGGAAATTAAGTGATCTATGTTAAAGAAAGGATTCTTCATACTGATTTAATTTCTGTAAATTTATTTATGATGGAAAACATGAAGGAGTACAATGGTTTCCTCAGATATTTATAGAGGAACACGCTAGTAACCGTCGTGTAACAAACTAATTGGTTATCTAGCTATACTCCTAGTTCTAGGTGTCTCTAGACTTTTCTAGAAGCTATATGTGCATCTATATACAAATACATAAATAGAGTTTCTTGAATAATCCTAACATGCTCCATTTGAATATGGACTATCCTCCAGCAAAAATTCCCATTGAGGAACGCAGCAAATGAAAACGAGCAGGTGACAAGGATTTAGTGAGCATGTCAGCCGGATGAACTTCTGAGGCAATGTAACGGACATCTAGAGCACCTGAAGCGACCTTTTCACGAAGAAAATGAACATCGATCTCGATATGTTTGGTGCGAGAATGAAAGGCAGGACTAAAAGCAAGAGTAATTGCCCCCTGATTATCGCACCATAATACCGAAGGTTTGGACAGCGGAAGACGTAACTCTGAGAGAAGAGATGTGATCCACAGAATATCCGTCGTGGCGAGGGCTAAGGAGCGATATTCAGCTTCAGTTGAGCTACTAGCAACCACAGACTGCTTCTTGGAACACCATGTCAACAGATTAGGACCAAGCTTGACAAAATATCCGCTAGTGCTTCGTCGATCATCAAGAGAGGCTGCATAATCTGCATCTGCAAAACTTTCTAGACAAAAATCTTTAATAGGTGTAAAAATTAAACCAAAATGAAGTGTACCTTTCAAGTAACGAAGCACTCGTTTGCAAGCTTTCCATTGATTTTGTGTGGGAGATGTCAAGAATTGACTGAGTTTATTGACAGAGAAGGCAATTTCAGGGCGAGTGAGAGTGAGGTATTGAAGAGCGCCCACAATGCTTCGATAAAGAGTGGGATTGTCGAAGGATGGACTGTCATGAGTAGATAGCTTTAGACTTGCACATGAAGGTGTAGGACAAGGCTTGCTGTCAAGCAGATTGGCACGAAGGAGTATATCTTTGATATATTTTGATTGTGTAAGAGTAATAGAGGCAGGAGTAAGATGAGCTTCAATGCCAAGAAAGTAATTAACCTCCCCAAGATGTTTGAGAGAGAAGGTGTGATGAAGAGAGTGAATGATGGAAGTGATTTGAGAGTGATCATCACCAGTAATGAGAATGTCATCGACATAAACTAGAATCAAGATCATCTTGCCATGTGATATCTTATGAAACAAGCAGTGATCGGATAGTGAATGTGTAAATCCCAATGTAACAAGAAAGGTGCAAAGAGTGTCATACCAAGCTTTTGGGGCTTGCTTGAGCCCATATAACGCCTTTTGTAGTTTACAAACATGGGCTGGTCGATTCTCGTCAACAAAACCCTCGGGCTGTGATATATAAATTGTTTCCTTAAGCGCTCCATTGAGAAAAGCATTGTTTATATCAACTTGCTCAATTTTCCAACCATTGGTGACTACAAGACTGAACATGATCCTTAATGTCACTGGTTTTAAGACAGGACTGAAAGTATTGAAGTAATCAACTCCTGCATTCTGCTGAAATCCCCGAGCCACTAGCCGTGCTTTAAAACGTTCCACAGAACCATCAGCTTTATGCTTAATTCGGAATATCCATTTGGTGGAATTGAGATTCATATCATCCGTCCTTGGCACGAGAGACCATGTGTTGTTATTCATGAGAGCATCATACTCATTTTGCATAGCACCTTTCCATGCAGGAACACTAAGAGCTTGTGCAACTGAATCTGGTTCAGAGGCTAAAACCTGAGTAGCTGATAGAAAAACCCTTGGTTTGAAGATACCATTGTTGGACCTTGTGATCATGTGATGAGAACCAGATGAGGGGGGTATATGTGTGGATGGAGAAGTATGATCAGAGTTTATATGTGTGGATGGAGAGGTGTGATCAGAATTTGATCGAGAGATATGTGTAGGAGATGAGCCATGAATTGAGGTAGGAGTTGATGAAGAAGTATAATTCTGAGCAGGAGGAGAGTTATTATAACTTGATGATGTTGATAGAAGTTGATCAGAATATGTGGGAGTATGAGATATGAAATTAGGAATTAAGGCAGTAGTGGTGGAGGGATTTGATGAAGGTATATGAGAGGAGAATAAGGTAGAGTAAGGAAACTCACTTTCAAGAAAATCAACTGTTCTTGAGATATAAATGCGACCAGATGGATGTAAACATTTGTATCCTTTGTGAAGGGGACTGTACCCAATGAATAGGCATTGAGCTGATCGAAATTGTAGCTTCGAATTATTGTATGGACGGAGAAAAGGATAGCAAGAACACCCAAATACCCTGAAAAAATTGTAATCCGGAGATCTATGAAATAAGAGTTGAAAGGGAGATTTATGATGAAGTGTAGAAGATGGCAGAGCATTTATGAGAATAGTGGCTGTATGAAAGGCTTCCCACCAGAATATCATTGGTAAACCACTCTGAGCAAGCAAAGACAAACCCATCTCGGTGACATGTTGATGTTTGCGCTCAACATTACCATTTTGTTGATGTGTATAGGGGCATGAGTGCCGGATAACAATACCCTGTGATTTAAACCAAGAATATAGTGCCAAGAATTCACCACCCATATCACAATGTATTGCCTTCACATGCTTGTTAAACTGCCTTGCAACTAGAGCACAAAACTCCTTAAAATATGAGGCAACTTCAGATTTGCATTTGAGAGGAAATATCCATGCATAGCGTGTGAAATCATCAACTAATAGCAGATAGTATTTATAACCTCCCAAGGAAACAACAGAAGAAGGACCCCAAACATCCATATGAATAACATCAAGAGCTGAATGAGTGGTATGAGAAACTGAAGAGAATGACATTTGATGCATTTTTCCGAGTTTGCACGACTTACAAAAATAATTGTCTGAACTTGGTTTTACATTCAACAAACGAAGAACACCATGAAGTGTGCTATAGCATGGATGCCCTAATCTATTATGCCAAAGGGCAGTGGTGTTATTCAAATGCATCTTATTACATTCAGCTGAAAATGAAGCAAATGATGGAGATACAGTCTTCAAACTTGACACATCAATGTGGTATAATCCATCTTTAAGAAGCCCCTTTAGTAGCACCTGGTGTGTTTTCAGATCCTTGACAACACAATAGGATGAATGAAATTCCATATATGCATCATTATCCTTTAATAATTGAGAGATGCTCAACAAATTCTTAGAAATATTTGGAACATGCAATACTTGATCCAATAGTACTGAATTTTGACCATGCTCAGTTGGCAAATGAAGAGAACCAATATTCTGTATATGAGCAGTATGACCATCACCAAGAGTAAGATGAGTGGTACCTTGGTATGGAGAGTGAAGACTGAGATTGGCCAACTGAGACGTTACATGATTAGTTGCTCCGCTATCCACGCACCAATCATGTGAGTTGGACACTTGAGAAGGCTGAGAAGCATAATAGCCAAAAGGATTAGAATAATAAGGCATATGATAATGAGGAGGATGAATAACCTGATGAGATGGACGAGACTGAGCAAAATGAGCCTGGTATGGATATGGAGCAGAATTTTGAGAGTGAGATGAATGTTGAGCATGTGGATTGAAAGGAGAAGCATGAGAGTGGTCGAGACCAAGGAAATTTGCATCAAATCTCTTGTAACATTTTGCAGCAACATGACTTTTCAGGCCACATAATTGGCAAACAACTCTCGGTTTAGAAGGAAATCGACTTTTACCCTTGAATTTCCCAGTCGAACTAGGTTTCGAGTCCTTGACTGTATAGTTAGCTATCGGAGCCGGAGATTGAGCAAGAGATTTGACATTCACTTGTTGAGCAGTTGAAAACTTCTGTAACCGCATTTCATGTGTGAGAAGAATAGATTGAACCTCAGAAATGGAGAGATTCTCACCGCGAGCAGTCAAATTTACAACCACAGCATCATACTCTGTTCCCAATCCACTGAGTATATACATAATCAGATCGTCATCAGATAGATCATCACCACCAGCAATGAGTTCGTCCGCGATTGACCGCATTTGTAGTATGTAATCATCAATCGATAACTCTTCCTTCTTCATCGACTGAAGCTGGAGCCGCAGATGCATAACGCGAGCTCTCCAATTTGAATTAGACAAATCATTTAAGATTTTCCATACCTGAAACGAATGCGTACATCGATTTACGTAGCCTAACATCGATTCAGAGATTGAACTTAGCAACCAACTAAGCAGAAATTGATCGCGGCGGTGCCAGAGAAGAACAGAGGCCGCATCAGATGTCTCTAGCCGAGGAACCAAATCTTCAGTGCAAGTGAGAAAATCTTCAAATCCATGGGCGTTGCAGTTTGCAACTACCTGAGATTTCCAAAAGGAAAAATTTCGGCGATCGAGACGAGTATGTATCTTTATGAAGGTGGGAAGAGAGGAATTACTTTCGGAATTCATTTTGAGATAGAGAGAGAAGATCGAAAGGATGAAGAAGTTAGAGAATAGGATGAAGGATGAAAACACAAAATCAATGCAAAACTGACCCTAGAGATACCATGTTAAAGAAAGGATTCTTCATACTGATTTAATTTCTGTAAATTTATTTATGATGGAAAACATGAAGGAGTACAATGGTTTCCTCAGATATTTATAGAGGAACACGCTAGTAACCGCCGTGTAACAAACTAATTGGTTATCTAGCTATACTCCTAGTTCTAGGTGTCTCTAGACTTTTCTAGAAGCTATATGTGCATCTATATACAAATACATAAATAGAGTTTCTTGAATAATCCTAACAATCTATAATATCTTGAATCCGATGTAAAATGAAGTTGTTAGGAATTAATATACAGGAATTAATTCTCAATCTCACTACAAGTTCGGACTTTTAGATGAGACGGAATTCTTTCATGGTATCAGAGGGCAAACGACCTGGGTTCGATTCCTGTTGAAAGCACTCCACCCATTTAAATTGTTCACTCGATGGGTCTCCTCCCCAAAAAGGGTAAGAGGTGTTAATCCGGCCCACGAGTGAGGGGGAGTGTTAGGAATTAATATACAAGAATTAATTCTCCACCTCTCTACAAGTTCGGACTTTTAGATGAGACGGAATTCTTTCATGGTATCAGAGCTAACCGGGCAAAACGACCTGGGTTCGATTCCTGTTGAAAGCACTCCACCCATTTAAATTTGTCCACTCGATGGGCCTCCTCCCCAAAAAGGGTAAGAGTTGATTATTCGGCCCACGAGTGAGGGGGAGTGTTAGGAATTAATATACAGGAATTAATTCTCAATCTCACTACAAGTTCGGACTTTTAGATGAGACGGAATTCTTTCATGGTATCAGAGCTAACCGGGCAAAACGACCTGGGTTCGATTCCTGTTGAAAGCACTCCACCCATTTAAATTTGTCCACTCTTTTAGATGAGACGGAATTCTTTCATGGTATCAGAGCTAACCGGGCAAAACGACCTGGGTTCGATTCCTGTTGAAAGCACTCCACCCATTTAAATTTGTCCACTCGATGGGCCTCCTCCCCAAAAAGGGTAAGAGTTGATTATTCGGCCCACGAGTGAGGGTGGGCTTCCTCCCCAAAAAGGGTAAGAGTTGATTATTCGGCCCACGAGTTTAGATGAGACGGAATTCTTTCATGGTATCAGAGCTAACCGGGCAAAACGACCTGGGTTCGATTCCTGTTGAAAGCACTCCACCCATTTAAATTTGTCCACTCTTTTAGATGAGACGGAATTCTTTCATGGTATCAGAGCTAACCGGGCAAAACGACCTGGGTTCGATTCCTGTTGAAAGCACTCCACCCATTTAAATTTGTCCACTCGATGGGCCTCCTCCCCAAAAAGGGTAAGAGTTGATTATTCGGCCCACGAGCGAGGGTGGGCCTCCTCCCCAAAAAGGGTAAGAGTTGATTATTCGGCCCACGAGTGAGGGAGAGTGTTAGGAATTAATATACAGGAATTAATTCTCAATCTCACTACAAGTTCGGACTTTTAGATGAGACGGAATTCTTTCAGAAGTAAACTCTTTCCACTATTAAAATGGCGTACGACTTGACAAACTATTTTATCTCACTTGTATAGTTGAGTTTATTTTATTTCTGTTTTGAATTTATTTTTAGACTTAATTTGTTCAAATTAGGAAGTACATATATACATAATTTTTTTTGTTCTTGTTTGTCGATTTTGTTTATCTTTCTTGCATTCAATATAACTTATCTCAAGTACAATCATTACACAAAAAACATGGGGACGAGGCTTTAGATCCTGGGTTCGAGTCATGGGGAGGGGAAAAGCGATGGGTATTTAATGTAATTTAAAAAAAAAAATGAAATGAGTCTCATTTAACCTATATGTATGAATTGAATTGCGATTTTAAAAAAATCTAATATGATGATATTTTAAAAGAAAGCGTGACTCAAATATAATAAAAAGGTTAAACTATGTAACGGTTGAGTGTCAAACAATTAATTGTCTCATACCGTGATTATTTTAGTTTTTAAAAATAATTAGACTATGCGTCAACAATAAAAAAAATCTAATACATTTGGTTGAGTATATATATATATAGAAATGATATGTAGGCCATAATGGGCTCCTTATAGAGCCAAATTGATGATGTGGCATTATCCACCTCATTCTATTTAATTAATTAATACTTATTTAAAAAATATATGATAGATCTTCTAAAATATAGAAAAGTCACGCATGTTTCCTAATATTTAGGATGAAAAAATTTATGTGGATAATAATTAGTTTATAATTAATATTTATTATATTAATATAACATTAAACTCACGCCACATATATTATTATTATTATTTAGGCATAATTATATTTAGATGAAAAATATATTATCAAATCTTAATTGAATCTTAGGGTTTTAGGATTTTAGGGTTTAGGGTGTAGGGGTTTTAGGGTTTAGGGTTTTAGGGTTTAGAGTTTAGGGTTTTAGGGGTTTAGGGTTTAGGGGTTTAGGGTTATGTAAATTAATGTAGTCATGTATATTTTAATAAATATACTTAGTGTAAAAAATTGCTACATAATTAATAAATATTTATTGTACTTTATTTAAAAAAAATCATTCATTTATATATTTTATTTTTTTAATAACAAAAATGTAAAGTTAAAGTTATAAAAAATAATGACTACATTAATTTACATAACTCTAAACCTCTAAACTCATAAACCCTAAACCCTAAAACCCTAAACCCCTAAACCCTAAACCCTAAAACCCCTAAACCCTAAGATTCAATTAAGATTTGATAATATATTTTTCATCTAAATATAATTATGCCTAAATAATAATAATAATATATGTGGCGTGAGTTTAATTAATGTAATATTAATATAATAAATATTAATTATAAACTAATTATTATCCACATAAATTTTTTCATCCTAAATATTAGGAAACATGCGTGACTTTTCTATATTTCTGGAGATATATCATATATTTTTTAAATAAGTATTAATTAATTAAATAGAATGTGGTGGATAATGCCACATCATCAATTTGGCTCCATAAGGAGCCCATTATGGGCTCCATATCATTTCTATATATATATATATATATATATATACGGAAATGATATAGAGCCCACCAATTGTGCCCACCAGTTTTGCCCACCGCCTATGTGGCATTACCACGTCAATAAATTCTTATTTATATTTAATTTAAACTTAATCTAATATCAATATTTTATTTTTTTATCCATATCAATATTTTAAAAAATCTTTTTTTATATTTAATTTAATATTATCTCTATCAAATTACGCTAACTAACGCCATAAATCTTTTCTCAAATCTTTCCATCACCATTAATTTTTTCTCAAATCTTATATGTGGCGTGAGTTTAATGTAATATTAATATATTATCAAATCTTAATTGAATCTTAGGGTTTACGGTTTTAGGGTTTAGGATTTTAGGGGTTTAGGGTTTAGGGGGTTTAGGGTTTAGGGTTTTAGGGGTTTAGGGTTTAGGGGTTTTAGGGTTTAGGGTTTTAGGGTTTATGAGTTTAGAGGTTTAGAGTTATGTAAATTAATGTAGTCATTTTTACGGAAATGATATAGATATAAGATGGTGATAGAAAAGATTTAAGAAAAGATTAATGGGTTAGTTACGCATAAAATAAAATATTGATATAAGATTTGAGAAAAAATTAATGGTGATGGAAAGATTTGAGAAAAGATTTATGGCGTTAGTTACGCATAAAATAAAATATTGATATAAGATTTGAGAAAAAATTAATGGTGATGGAAAGATTTGAGAAAAGATTTATGGCGTTAGTTAGCGTAATTTGATAGAGATAATATTAAATTAAATATAAAAAAAGATTTTTTAAAATATTGATATGGATAAAAAAATAAAATATTGATATTAGATTAAGTTTAAATTAAATATAAATAAGAATTTATTGACGTGGTAATGCCACATAGACGGTGGGCAAAACTGGTGGGCACAATTGGTGGGCTCTATATCATTTCCGTATATATATATATATATATATATATATTTTGAATGGAACTCAACTAATTAAGTAGGTACATTTTTGTCCAAAATGAATAATTTGCAAGAAATGCGATCAAACAGTCTCGCGTAGACCAAATTTTGTTGTAGCAAATTAAAAGCTAGCTGGCCAGCGCACACCATGATAAGGACTTCACAATCCGTCAAGTTCAATGACTCATTACAAACTGTCACTTGTCACATGTAGGACACTTGTATACTTATTACCAAATTAATAGGTCCATTTTAAATGGGATCGGAATCCCCTTCCCCTCCATTCATATGTTTTATATGAAAATTAAAAATTGCTATTATTATATATAACAATGATAAAATTGTGATGAATTAACAATTGAAATATATATATATATATATAATTATCAAAGCTATTTCGTATACTGTGAGTAGATGATTGAAACTTTTATTAAAATATATTGAAAGTTAATTTTATTCAATCTTTATTTATAAATTATTATATGTTTCCAAAAATATACACTACAAAAAATGCATCAATTAGAGACCAAAATTTTGAGACCAACATAAATCAGTCTCTATTTGAGACTGATTTGAGACCGATCCGAAAAAAAAAAATCGAGTTTTGAGACTGTTTTCAGTTCGGACTTTAATATTATGTTTTCACACATTCGGTCTCTAAACCGAAATTAAAATTTTGATTTTGAATCTTGTTTAGAGACCGATAATTCAGTCTTTAATTGGTATCAAAAATTCTGAATTCCAAAATTTTAATTGACTACCAATTTTGACCACTCGTTTAGATACTGTTTTCAGTTCGCTCTTTAATATTATGTTTTTCAGACCACTTAGCCACCGAATATCAGTTTCTAAACCGAAATTAAAATTTTGATTTTGAATTTTAATTGGAGACCAAAAATTCAGTCTTTAATTGGTATAAATGTTTTATACGTATGTGAATCGATCACTTACCGTCGGGATCAGGAGAGAATCCTTTAAGCTTGGACAAAGTATCCACATCCGAAAAAGAATCTTTTACTACGTTATCTAAATCCGTGGAATCTTTCATTACATCCTGACGCAGCGCAAGCCTCAATTTTATCAACGATCAAGAACAACGAACACATAAACCGAAGGGATGATAATAAACCTCAATCTTATCAACGATCAAAAACAACGAACACATAAACCGAAGGGACGATAATAAACCGAAGGGACAAAACCATCTATTTTATTAATCAATTCAACTCCCTAATAACAATCTAGAACCTATTTATTTATAATATGAAATACTTGGAGAATAAGAAACATATAAATATTAAGTATAATGAAATCAAAACAAATCTCCTAAATATAAGCATAAATATCTAATCAAATATTAATATTGATTTTCATCAATATCTCCATCATTCTCCTCTTCTTGAAGATGATTCGCTCTCGAATCATGTTAGTTCTCGTCGGAAAGGTACGAAAACGAGCTGGAACATCTTTGTATTCTTTTGGCCACAAAACACTAACAACTTGATATGATGTCGCCAAAGCAGTGTAACTTCCACCATCATTGGTAAAAACCACAAAATAATTATTCTCAACCTCCATATTAGGATGAACACCCTCAACTACAAAAATATTTTTCTTCTTCTTTTTCTCATAAAAAATTGGAGGTAAACAATAACCATAATCTTCATCAATATCTCCATCGAATATTGGTGGTCCATCATAACCACAATTTTCATCAAAATATTCATCGAACATTGGTGGTTCATCATAACCACAATTTTCATCAAAATATTTATCGAAAATTGGTGGTTCATCATACGCTGATTGCTCATCACGAATAGTATCATAAGTCGGTTGAAATTTCAGAACCATCATCGAGAATCGTACCTAGTCTCTGATTACCAACTGATGCAGCGCAAGCCTCAATCTTATCAACGATCAAGAACAACGAACACATAAACCGAAGGGACGATAATAAACCTCAATCTTATCAACGATAAAAAACAACGAACACATAAATCGAAGGGACGATAATAAACCGAAGGGACAAAACCATCTATTTTATTAATCAATTCAACTCCCTAATAACAATCTATAACCTATTTATTTATAATATGAAATACTTGGAGAATAAGAAACATATAAATATTAAATATAATGAAATCAAAACAAATCTCCTACATATAAGCATAAATATCTAATCAAATATTAATATTGATTTTCATCAATATCTCCATCACATCCTCTAAATCAACTAAAGCAGGTACTACGATCTCTAAATCAATTGAATCAGGCACTACGATCTCTAAATCAGTTGAATCGGGCACCACCATCTCCACTTCCAACGAATCTGGCTCTATGACTTTGTTCGAGATAGAGGAATCGAATTTAGGAGAAGAGAAATATTTGTCCATCGTTGGGAGAGACATATCATATTAGCTATTAAAGAGATATGAATAATATTTAAAGATACAAAATTTTAAAATATTATCCCTAATATTGTATATATAGATAATTTTAAACAGTGGAGACCGATTTTTCGGTCCCAAATCAGGCGGTTGTGTTTAGAGACCGATTTTTGCGGTCTCAAATCGGTATCAAAATCAAGTTGTTTGTTTTTAGAGACCGATTTTAGCGGTCTCTAAACACTCCGGAACAAATTTTGTTTATTATTTATGTTTCTTTTGATGCAGAGTTTTTATATTTCCCCACTTTGTCGACATTTAGTTGATTTATTGAATGAGTTATCAAAATATTTAATGAGGTCGTGATGAATGCAATTCTCATTTGATAACAAAAGTCTATATTCTAAAATTTTGTTATATATATATGGCAATGAGAAAAAAATTAATGGCAATGGAAGATATGAGAAAAAATTAATGACGTGTGTAATTTGATAGAAATAATATTAAATTAAATTGTAAAAAAGATTTTACAATTTTAAAAAAGATAAAATAAATATTAATATGACATTAAATTCAAATTAAATATAAATAAAAAATAATTTATTGACGTGGGCTTGCCAACTAGGCGGGGGACACTATATCATTTCCGATCATATACAATAAAGAAATTAATTATATATGTGTATATAATTAATTTTAAAAGTTACACGAGACAATTACTTGTCAAAGTGGTAGGTGCCCATCCACCAGGGATCAATTCCCACAAAGGCCAAAATAAAATGGTCATTTAAACAAAGTGGGTGTGGGGTGGGTAAATAAAGAGGGTGGGTGTGCCGGTTGCTGGGTCGAGTTTGTATTTTATTATTTAGAGACCATTTTAAGACCGAATTGTTGGTCTCTCATTTAGAGACCGATCCAAATCGTCTCTAATCAGTCTTGTTGAGACTTATTATTTTTAATTGAACCCTTGAGTTCTGATTTTGTCCCTGCATACCTTTATAAAATGAAAAAAAAAACCTAAGTCGAAAAAATAGCTGATCCTTAAGAAAAATGAAAGATTGTTATAGTCACAATTTTGGTCAAACTAAATGAGTTATTACGTAGTGAGGAAAATTAGCAATGAGTGTTACTACTTGATGCATTTTATTTAATTGTATTTCCACATAATAATTCATTTATTACATTATATAATATATATGGAGTATATATCAAAAATCAAATACTCCCTCCGCACAAAATTTAAGTAGTCTAATTTCATATTTAATTAGTACTTCTCCAATACACTAGTGATACATTCTTTAGTATTTTTTACTTTTTCACATTTACTTTTACTTATTAACTTGGCCGGGAGGGATGGAGTATATATTAAAATGCCATATAAAGAAAAAAAAATGATTACAGACCAAACTTGAAATTAATATTAGGTGGATGGAATGTTTAAGGAGGGTACCATGTCCATCAGTCCATGTGCGTTTCTCTTTTGTTGCATTGATCTATCACACCATTGCGTATCAACCACTGTATATATATAATATATATATATATATATATTTGTCTATTTCTGGATAAATTAATTTCATCATCCCTGGCCTTTTAGTTTCTCCAAAATTAATAAAAAGATGGATTTGGCGGAAGCGGCGGTGAAGGAGCTGAGAGCCACCGTGGCCACCGGAAAGACCAAGACTTTTGAGTGGAGGGTTTCTCAGTTGAAAGCCATTCTCCAAATGATAAGTCACCATGAGAAACAAATCATGGAAGCTCTACATTCTGATCTCACAAAACCATCTTTTGAAGCCGTTGTTCATGAGGTACGTTACGTACTTATGTACACTGTTTGTTTGTACTTTTGAATTGGGATGAGTTCTCAAACAAGTACTCCGTTAGACCTAATTATTTTTTAGTTTTTTTTTTTTGAACGGAGAAAAATTATATTAATTGAGTGCCAGAAGTACTCGGAAAGGAAGGAGTTAGTGTATTAATATACTCAAGGTTGCAGAAATCGACCTAGGCGGCAATCTTTTCTTCAAGTCAGCAGCTCTACACGGCCGTTACATTAGCGCCGCCGAATCCCCCTAGTAGCTAGTATTAGGGCCCAAAAAAAAAAAAAATCGGTAGTTAGGAGTTAATTATAGACTATGCAGGCGGTGAATAGGCTCGTGAATTTCAGGCGACGGGCGGCTGAAATGGTGGATTTTGCGTTCCTAACCCTATTTATTTTATTTATAAATAGAAACGCCTGATTTGTAATTTCTGACTTATACAACCTTAATTATACCTATATGATAAAATTTTGATTCTTTAGAATTAATTTTATTGCTCAAACGCTCTCTTTATTTGATAAAATTTTGATTCTTTAGAATTAATTTTATTGCTCAAACGCT
Source organism: Galeopsis tetrahit (assembly GCA_963675135.1). Classification (NCBI taxonomy): domain Eukaryota; kingdom Viridiplantae; phylum Streptophyta; class Magnoliopsida; order Lamiales; family Lamiaceae; genus Galeopsis; species Galeopsis tetrahit. The sequence goes on from OY776133.1 coordinate 13,970,576, forward strand.
CTCTTTATTTGACTAGCTAGCTTTTGGGATTACTTCTCAAAATCTCATTTTTCTAAATGTTAGTGTATATATTATTATAAGGAAATTATTGTTATAATTAAATATTAAGTTGCTACAGTGTATGTATGTAAGTTGTTTATTTTTTACCCTTGATGTAATGCAGATTTCTGAAATATCATCATCATGCAAAAGAGCATTAAAGGAATTACACCGATGGATGAAGCCTCAAAAAGTATATTACTAACTTCAATTCTTCATCAATAATATTATGATCTTTAATTCTTGGTTCAATTAAAATTAAATAAATCATGATATAATTAATTTGTATATTTGCTTGCAGGTAAAAACCTCATTGATCACATTCCCTTCATCAGCAAAACTAGTATCAGAACCTTTTGGTGTAGTATTAATCATATCGGCTTGGAACTTTCCCTTCTGTATGATTATACCTTTTTTTTTTTTTAATTTAATTTATTTACAATATTTTCTTGAGACATGCACATTATTTTTTAATTAATTAATTCCAAATATTGTTTCAAATTAATTAGCGTTATCACTGGGGCCAATGATTGGAGCAATTGCAGCTGGAAACGCCGTCGTTCTGAAGCCATCGGAATCGGCCGCCGCTACATCGTCACTACTTTTGAAACTTGTGGAGGAGTTTATGGATACATCTGCCATCAAAGTCATTGAGGGAGCTGCACCAGAGACCGCTGCCTTGTTGGACCAAAAATGGGACAAAATATTATACACAGGTACGTATAGATTACAGAAATAATCATCAACAATATAGTATATTGTTTTTACCTTAAACCTGGCAATTTATGTTAAGAATTGATTTTATTTTTTTCTGATTAAATTGTTTAATTTTTAGCTTGTCAAACTTTCGAAGGAAGAATTAATTATATTATACTCAAATTATCTACTCCTTATTTTTTATAATGTACTACACTATAAGAAAATTGATTTTTAGCTAAAAGTGTTTAGTGACGACTTTTAGTAAGAGCTCTTATCATTAATTTTCAATTTTTTGTCACTAAAATTTTTTAGTTAGTGAAACAATATCATAAAAGTCAATTTTCTTATTCTGTATATACAGAAGTAACCTAGTCAAGTTGGAAGAGTGACACGTAAAAACGTTAATTTTGATTAGGGCTAAATTAATTTATGGTATTGGGCGCTGAAAGGAATTAATGTTGACAACGAATTCACAAGTCCCCATAAATGATGGTCCATCAGATCCCAGAAGAAACAATATTTATATATACGTGTTGTTGTTCATGATGACTCCCTTTAATATTACTACCATATAGTAGGTAGTACGTGAGGGCATTCACCTATTGAAAGAGAGATGTCCTAAACCCACTAAATACTTAGGGGCCCCTCCCCTTCAATTATCATGATTAATTAATTCTGCAATAAATTTAATTTCATCTACCTACTGCTTTAATTTGACCCATATATCTTATCTTGCTTTTAATTAATTTGTCCAACTTAATTTGAGATAATATATTTTATAGGGGGTGGCGCCGTGGGTCGTGTCGTTTTAGCTGCTGCTGCGAAGCATCTTACGCCTGTAGTTTTGGAGCTCGGGGGAAAATGTCCCCTTGTCGTTGATTCCAAAATTAATTTAAAAGTAATTCATTTCGTCTCATATAATATTCCCTTTATTAATTAGTTCTAAATTATTTTTTGTGCAATTGAAATGAAATAAGGTTGCAGCGAAACGAATAATTCATGGCAAGTGGGGATGCAACAGTGGACAAGCTTGCATTTCTCCAGATTATGTCATAACTACACAAGAATTTGCTTCACAATTGGTTATTTATCTCATCTAATTACTACATTATTTCGTTTGATTTAATTATGACCAATAATATTGTACGTAAAACATGAAATTTAATTAAATATTCAGGTAAGTGTTCTTTCAGAAGAACTTGAGAAATGTTTCGGAAAGGATCCTCTCCAATCCAAGGACTTATCGAGTATTGTCAATCCCCGTCATTTCAATCGCCTCGAAAAGTTATTGGATGATGAAACGGTGTCTTCTAAGATCGTTCTTGGAGGCCAACGAGATAGAACCAATCTGTAAGTTCAAGAAGGTCTCATGTGAGACCGTTTTATATATATATATATATATCTAGTTAATTTAAATTGGTGAAATTGATATATTGTTGTAGCAAGATTGCACCCACCATTATACTGGATGTTCAGAAGGATTCTGTGATCATGGAAGATGAAATTTTTGGACCGTTACTTCCCATTTTAACGGTAAAACTTAATAAATTAGTTTGATCCAATATCTTTTAATTTGCTGATTGACTCTTAATTTTCTTGATGAAGCTAGGTTAACAAAATAGAGGAATGTTTTAGTTTGATTTGTGGTAAAGAGAAGCCACTGGCCGCATATTTGTTTACAAATGACGACAAACTTAAGAAAGAGTTTGTAACAAGTGTCTCAGCTGGTGGTATCATTATCAACGACACTATAATGCATGTAATTTACTACTACTCCTTCACATCTCTCAACTTGATCTTACCCGTCAAAAAAAAAAAAAAATTGAAAATCTTAAATAATAAACATATGTACCCTAACAAACTAAGTTGTACGTTGCAGTATCTAGAGCCCGGTTTGCCCTTTGGAGGCGTAGGCGAAAGCGGGATGGGATCATACCATGGCAAACACTCATTTGATGCTTTCAGCCATAAGAAGCCCGTCTTAAGCCGCGGATTTGCCATTGATATCACTGCAAGATATCCGCCCTACACTCCCTGGAAAATCCGATTTGTGAAGGCTGTTTTACATGGCAATATACCTGCCATTCTTGGATCTTTCTGTGGCCAAGCCTACGATGACTAATGATGCCTTCTTTGCCAAGTTGGTGAGGCTTTATTACTGTTTTTTCTATTATATAAGGGGAATGAATCTATGTTAATACCCCCTTGAGCTTAAATTTTTATATTTGTTGAATATATGTTTCACCACTCAAGTAATAATTTTTTTTCAAATAATAATTGATCTTTGGATTATGTCTGCGCCCATACACATTTCAAGATGCATGTAGAAGAATTTCATCTCTACCCTATGCGAGGTGAGCACACAATTTGTGAGTGATTTTTTCCAACTTATAGGGGTGAGTGTAATTAATTCACTTATATTTATTTTTTAAACAATATACTATTAGTGTGTGTGTATATATCAATTAATATCAAAGCAATTGTTACATTTAGGAAAATCATGCCAACTTATTTGGCTTAAATCTAATGAAAGAACATGGTGCTTTAATTAATAAATATTAGTATCAACGAGGAAGCTATTAAAATTTAACAAAAAAAGGTAGTATATCTAATTCCCATTCAATTCTTCTTAAAAAAAATGTTACTCCAGTTACAATCGGGCTGGGCTCACATCATTCAGACTCTTTTTGTTGGGATAATAATTGGGCTCTCGAAATTCACTAACCCCAATAGGAACACTTTTATTGACCACAGTTATAGGCACACATGACTTTGTTGAGTACACCCACCGATTTTTTAAAATTAAAAAAATTCTAGTGATGAGTGCACCCACACCCATTCCATTTTATCGTCCCCCAACATTACCATTAAATCCCAAAAATCATTCAACACATAGATTACAATCTCATTCCCAAAAAAATGCAAACTCAAAAAATTAAAGCAAAAAACACCAATTTTCGACAAAAACAATAAAAAAAGGTTATAAATCTCAGAAAAAATACAGATTTTTGAATATAGACGAATTTCGATTTAAAAAAATTGAAATATAGCAAAAAAAAGAAAAAAGAAAAAAAATGAGAGTATTACGGTTCTCGATTTTTTCAAATCTAAAAAACTAAAAAAATTAACCTAATCACATGAAAAATCAAAATCGGAGAGTGCGAACGATCGACAACATGAACGACCGCCTTCTTCAACGGCAGCGTCTGCCCTCTTCTTCAACAGTCGTTTGGAGGAGAGGATACGACGATTGTGTCGCTTCTTTAGGGCAGTGGCGCTACGAACGACGACATGAGAAGGAGGCAAATGACGACATGGGGAGGGAGGAGGCAAAAATTAAATGTTGCGGATGTGCTTGAATTGATATATGAATGAATGATTTAAGGTTTTAATAATGAGAAGGGTATTTTTTATTTTTAACAGCGAGTGGGTGTTCTCAATAAAATTGTGTGTATAACCGTGGCCATTTTAAAATAGATGGCCCATTTAGAAACTTAAGCCCCCAAACTTCTTTTTCTATGAATACCAAATATTTTCTTGTCACTGCTTTAATGTCAAAATATCAAATCAATAATTAAGTAATTTTTTTTTTTTGATTACAAGTTAAATACCCATCCCTTTTTTTTCCCCTCCCCATGACTCGAACCAGGACCTAAAGCCTAGGTAGTGGTGCTCTAACCACTTGAGCTATCCCACTTTGTCCAATAATTAAGTAATTCTTGAATTGACTTCATCTATTGAAAATATTAATTAACTAAAAATGATATTATACACACTTTTTTTTAATTGAAACCAAATACAGATTTTAGCTCATAATTTATTTGATTATGACTCGTATTAAATCTAATAATTGTTTTATAAAATAAAACTTACTTGCAAGAACGGAAAGTTTTTATGGGAAGGACGACGACAAAGACTAACCTTACAAGAAGAGGCGTGAATGCTAGTAATCTACATGTCCACTTTGTTTCGAGAAAGAGAGTCTCATCTGTTTTTTGTTATTGTATTACTTAGCACCGTGGGCACGAATTTGAGAATGGATGGACTTTTCATCGGTAGACTGTATTGATGCTAGAACGAACTTTCTAATGTATGATGGACACAAACCTGTGTCGGTGAGTTCGAAAACTAGAACAACTTATGTATAGGTATGCTGTGGAGCATTTGGAAGACGAGAAATTCAATCATATTTTGTAATTGTAATGCTAGTGTGGAGGAATGTTTCGGTTTATTTTGTTTTAGAACATGGAATTGGATTAGAGTCAAGGGGAGACTCAAGACGCATTGCAATTTAAACAATTGGATGTTTAATATGATTGAGTGCCTTAAAAGGTAGAGTTTATGTCTAATTGTCAGTTCGATAGACAAATTCTTTTGATCTTTATATTATTTTGTAAAAAAATTCTTGTATTATTTTATTTTGAATTTTTGATTGAGTTCACGGTGTACTCAACCATTTATATATATATTTCGATTTAAAAAAATAAAAAATTGAGCAGCGGATTCTAAGACATGAAATCACATCCATTGCTTGTGTAATAGTAAAAATGTGGAACGAATATGATCGGATGTAGAACAAATCAAAACAAACTTTTTCTTTTCCAAATTTAAATCACTACTACATAAAAGTTGGTAGAAAATAGAAAATCATAAGAGATTAGGGAAAATTTTATAAATATTCTGGAGTTATAGTTCTATACGAGAATAAATGGAAACCGTAGGGACCAAGATGCAAATCCGCTTTAGTACACCACACCAGCTGTAGCATAAACCAATAATAAAAATTGAATAAAATATGTCAATAAAACAAAAACCATTTTCACCCAAAATAGAAGCTGCTCCACCCCCAAAGCACACTACAGTTTATAGAGAGAGAAAACACTACAAATCCTTCTCCCTCTCCCCTCTCCCCTCTCTCTCTCACGCACAACACACACCACAATCTCAACTCTCCACCTCACCAATCACAGAGACCCCACAAATCTCTCCCCCTTGCCTTAAACCTCAAACCCTCCATAAATCTCTCTCAAATTTTCCCTTTCAGCAATGCCAGCTTCCTCCTCAGGTAACTTTCTTTAATCCCCAAAATTCTACATTTTTCTTTACCCAGATATGCATATGCGTGCAGTTGATTTGTTATGGGCAACTGAGATTGATGATTTTTTGTCTTTTTATGGTTGATTTGCTAACGGGTTTGTGAAATTATGCTAAACCCTGTTGCGTTTTCTGTGCGACCAACCTGTTTGTGAAATTGAATTTTAGCTGTTCGATTTTAACATGTAAGGAGTATGTCGCGGGTGTCTGTTTTTGAAATTAAAGCTTAAGGTATTTGATTTCCTCTGTGTATTACCCAATTGCTAATTTGGCATCAAAATTAGGTTTTGTGTAAAATAGACGTAGCTCAAGTATTGCCAATGTAGACTGCTGTACGATTTATCTTATGGAAAGTGAAATGTGGAATTTCCTTTAGTTGCAGAGACTGAAATCGAAGTACTAGTTTTGTTAAAACTATTTTCTGTTTGATTTTTAGCTAGATTTATAAAAGCAAGTCCTAGAAAGACTCGGTCAGTGTGTTCTTACTTCATTGTCTTTTGTCCTTTAATTTTTTCCTCTTGTAAAGAGACAAGAACAAAGTGGAGGAAGCGTAAAAGGGATCACCCAGGGGCACGAAAGTCCAAACTGAAAGAACAAGAAAATGACGAGATGTTCGAGGACAATGGGGATGATGACGACCCTGATCTGGACCCACCACAAAACCAACTGGAAGCTGAAGATGATCCCCAAAATCAGATAACAGGAGAGAAAGAGGACGAAAAGTTGGTTAGTGGTGGATTGAGGATATGTGAGTTTCCAATTGCATTTAAGAGGGAGATACGTAGGCCCCACTCATCTGTGTTTAGAATTGTGGAAGCTGAGAGGGCTGCACGAATAGGGGATAGCAGATTCCACGGGCAAAATGGGATTCCTGTGTTGGAGAATATTTCATATGGGCAGCTTCAGGCACTTTCTGCCGTGCCTCGAGATAGTCCTTCCTTTTTAGGGGTTCCCTCAGAGGATACTGCAAGTGGTAGTGGGGGTGGGTCGTATGTGATCACGCCACCTAGGATTGTTGCAGGACGTGGTGTTACTAAAAGGCTTGGAAGTGCAGGCCGCGTTCATGTTGTGCCAGTTCATTCAGGTTGGTTGGTTCAAATTTAACCGTGTTTCATTGATTAACTTGACCATATTTCGTTTTTCTGTTATCTTTATTGGAAACTAGGTAGTCTTTCATTATTTGAGAAGTTTACAAATCTTTAAAGTCTTCCGCCAAATTAATTTATAACTTTTTATTTGAACTCTGTAACTTTAGTTGGTTCTTTTATGTCAAAATTTTCAATTCACATTTTAATGATACTTTGTCAATCAATTTTCGAAAAATCAAGTATAGTGAAAATTGAGGCGTGATTTGTATCTTTGTTTGAAAAAAGCTGTAATGGATATGAGGCCAGATAGCTTGATCTTTCTACAAATTTTTAGAGTTTTTCTTTTTATTGTCTAAGCCTGAAAACCAAGTTTTAAATCTTATACTTGATTGATTTGCTGAGCTTAATGAAGTGAACTCAAGCATGGTTCTTGCAATTGATTTTGATTTAAGCTCTAAGGAGCGGTCAATAATATAATCAGAATGTGTTCAACAAAGAATTGTAGTCGATCTCTTTCAGTTATTATGCTTTAATACACTATTACAATTCAATGTTGGATATGGTTCCTATAATCTTCGTATGACGCTTCCTACTGTTACTCGTCATGCATGCCGCTTGTTCTTATATTTTTATACACGTTACATAACGAGTAATTGGTGTCTCATGCTTTTCTGGAAGTTAGTTGTCTGTATAGTTTTAAATTTGCTACAAATCTTATTGTGTATTGCAAAAAGGTGCAGATTGAAATACATCTGCAGAATATAAGTTTTGGAGCTTATGTGTCTGGGTCTCCTTTCATTCTCTATCTGCTTTTGAAACGATCTATACATTTGTCTAGTTGCTATTTATATCACATTACTCTAGGGGTATGTTTGATTTGGGATTTGAAAACCGGATTTGGGATTTTGAAATCTTAAGTACTGTTCTACTATGGAATTTTAGAATCCGATTTTTGAAAAATATCTATAAACCCTACAATACCATTTTTTCTCCAAGGACTTATTACTGCAAATATAATTTTTTTATTCTCACCGCTCTTTTATACTGTATATCACTTTTCACATTTTTTTTCTCACTTTTACAACTTCCAATAGAACACATTAATTATTACACAATCATCCAATCAATACCATTACAATCAACAATAATAATAAGAATAAAATACTACAACATCACACACTCTTACACACCGATTTGACATAAAGTTAAACCCTATCCTACTTGAATCTCAAAACAGATTGGTTTCTAAAATCCACTAAATTCCAAATCAAATTTACCCTAGATTTCTAAAAGAGCTCTGGTACCAAATCTGACCCAGTTTTTTTTTTTTAATACATAAACAGAATGGTTTTCACCAAACTCAGTGCATAGATTGGAGAGGCAAGTGGTGCCACATTTCTTCTCTGGGAAATCAGCAGAACATACTCCTGAAAAGTACATGGAATGTCGGAACTTCATTGTTGCCAAGTATATGGAAAACCCCGAAAAGCACCTATCAGTTGCTGACTGCCAGGGCCTAGTGGCTGGCATTGATAATGATGATTTAAATCGAATTGCTAGGTTTCTGGATCATTGGGGGATTATTAACTATTGTGCAACTCCTCTTAAGCACGAGGCACCAAAGGATGGAACATACTTGAGTGAGGACTCAAATAGTGAACTTCGTGTGCCTTTGGCTGCTCTGAAATCTATAGATAGTTTAATCAAGTTTGATAAGCCAAAATGCAGACTGAAGGCAGCTGATGTTTATCCAGAACTTGCATGTCAGCGCAGTGATGTCTCTGACATTGATAGTACTATTAGAGAGCAATTATCTCAGCATCAGTGCAGTTGTTGCTCTCGGACTATTTCTGCAGTGTATTATCAGTCACAAAAGGAGGTAAACGAGCTTTAGCCCTTATTATTTACATTTTATGTTTAAATTGCTGTGTGCTTGTCGTTCACTGTGTAATTGTCATCTTGTTTTAAATATTGTGCCCTGCAGGGGCATACACCCTAAGGGTATATTTGATTTGGGATTTAGAGGATTTCAAAATCTTAATAAATAGTAATAATTTGTGTTTGTTTTGAGATTTAAATAAGATAGGATTTAACTTTACATCAAATGAATGTGTAAGAGTTTGTGATGTTGTATTATTATTATTATGGATGATTTTAATTGTAATGATTGAATGATTGTATAATTGTATAATAATTAATGTGCTTTATTGGAAGTTGCAAAGGCAAGGTTGCAGAAGTCGGACGTTTTGGCACCCCCTAGAAATTTTTTTACATAAATTTTAGAGCCTCATTTCCTCTTGAAAAAGTGTGCACGATCGCCCAAATCGGACTCCTACGGAAATAATAAAAGGTAAATAAAAAATAAATTGGGTGCCTGCCTAGGTGTCAAGACTGATTTTTCGGCAAAAACGCCTAGAGAGCCAAAATCCGGTCGGTCAGGGTCTGCCTAGGCCGACTTTTACAACAGAGTGCAAAAGTGAGAATAAATAAGTCATACTTGTAGGGATGTACGTATTGAGTTTTAAAAAAAATGGATTCGGAAATCACAAAGTTTCCAAAATCCGAGTTGTAATCCCAAACCAAACATACCCCATATTCATGTATAAAAGTGTCTGCTTGCTCTGGTTGTTTGGCGTAGGGTGATAACTAGATGTTGTGTTTTTACTCTGAATTGAACGCCTGCTTGAAAGATTATTCAGATGTCTTAACCAATTTGCATAGGTTTACAGAGCCCCAAAGCTTCCAAACTGATGAAATTATTGGTTACACACACTATTGTAAGGCTATTACAACCAAAGTCCAGTGGAAGTAAGCATGTTAAAAAACCGAGTTCTGTAATTTACCAGCCTAAAAATTCAAAGGCACTACTAAAGACACAATGTAATATATATTGTTTGCATTACCTGGACACAGTTTGCGGCGAAATAGTGAATGGTTCTGTTTGTGTATAATAGTAACTTTAGGGGTGGCAATTTTGGGCACGATACAATAACGCGACATGAAAACGAAACAAGAATTGCGGGTTAGTGTTCAGACTTATCGTGTCGCGTCATTATCGTGTCGACACGAAAACGCGAATCGATACTCCTAAGTAACTTAACATATATCATCTACTCAGGAATAAATTTCACCATGCATGATTAACACCACAAAATTGGCATATTTTAGGACAAGGGAAGTCAATTAATCCTGTGTTGTGGCTGACCTTAATGGCTTCATCGTGACAGGTTGATGCTAAGTTGTGTTTGGATTGCTTTCATGAGGGGGGATTTGTCGCTGGTCATTCTAGTCTGGATTTTGTAAAAGAGAATTCCATAATAAAAGATTATGGAGACCTTGATGGTGATAGTTGGACTGATCAGGAAACACTGCTGCTGCTCGAGGGAATGCAGCTGTATAATGAGAACTGGAATAAAATTGCAGAACATGTTGGCTCGAAATCAAAAGCACAGTGCATTCTCCATTTTGTCCGTCTACCTCTGGATGGTGTTGCGTTGGACAATATTGATGTTCCATCCACATCTGGGTCATCGAATTTATCAAGTCATGATAACCATGAAAGATTGGATTCAAGTTCAAATGGTTGATGTTATTTCAAGCTTGTTTGTTTTCTGTGCATGAAATGAAGTTCTATAAGTTTAACTTTGGCATTTAATTCATGATACAGGTGTCTGCTTGCAAGAGGATGATAATGAAAGCGAATTTCCTTTCTCAAAATCTGGAAACCCTGTGATGTCTCAGGTATTTTTTTTTCTCCCTCAAGTCACGCCTAGAATTTTGTTAAGCTATACTTTACTCTTCCGGATTACCTCATTTTGTTAAGCTTATCAGACCCTCTAACCTTCATTGTTGTAGCTGACATCGCTTTGGCTTTCTAATTATTTTTCACTGCTAATATCAACAAAAAATTGACATTTTTTCCACCAATACCCCTAGTAAATGCTAACCATCTTCTTGTAATTATAAGCTTATTGATATCATCAAGTAGTACTGTAATAAATAAGGGTATCGTAGTCTTTTGCGATTCCTAATTAATGAAAAATCGGTTTGTGTTTATGGATAAAATCAGACAAATAATTAGGAACAGAGGGAGTATCATTTATTCTCGTTCTCTTTCGGTGCATGCTTTTGGGTCTAATAAGCTCTTTGATACTTAAACTTGCTTTTTTCTATAGAACCCTAAAAGGAAAGCACTAGATCCATTTTTTTGTAACTCCTCATGTATGTATTGTATCCTATGCCACTTGTTGTGGCATTGCCTTGTGCAAGAAGTCTTTTTTGGAAGAATGTCATAAGATTTTCATGTGATAGTTTCCTTCGGTACATATATGATTTTTCAACACGATAGTCATGTAAATGCCTCTGTCATTTGAAGCTCTGAATTTCTCCCATATGCTACTTTTTACAGGTAGCGTTTCTTGCTTCTGCATTGGGGCCAAGAGTGGCTGCTGCCTGTGCCCATGAGTCCTTGGCTTCATTATCTAAGGAGATTGACAAGGAAGGAACTCCTGGTGGGTCACAAGTTCTAATAAAAAGCTAATGCAACTTTCAAGGGAACTAGTTTTTTAAGTCCTGTAACTTTACCATTTTTTATTGTAGTCCTATTACATTCATGAATTAAAAATAGTCTTGTAACTTTCAACTTTTTGAGATTTTGGTCCGGTGACCGGCTATAAGAAGCGAGACACCCGGTTGACCAATCAGAATTTACCTTGTGGACAAATCAGGCTGTGTGCCACATCAGTGTCAACCGGATGTTTGACCTCCTACAACTGCAGACCGGACCAAAATGTTTAACAGTGGAAGTTGCAGAATCATTTTCAATTTATGAAAGTTAACAGGACTAAAATCAAATTAGGGACAACTTACAGGACTAAAAAAACTATTTTGCCTAACTTTTATAACTCTCGATTTCTTTTGTTAACTCATTCAAGTTGCATCTCTGAAGGTCCCTGGAACCAGCACGATGCTGAAGGTGTTGGGCTATCTGCTGATAAAGTGCTAGCTGCTGCTAAAGATGGTCTTGCTGCTGCAGCCATGAAGTCAAAGCTTTTTGCTGATCATGAAGAACGTGAAATCCAGCGATTATCTGCTAATATCATAAATCATCAGGTACTATCCATGTCGTTAATGCTTGAATGGAATCTTCTGGCTAATGTTGTGTTTCATGTTGATGGTAAACCTTTAATATCTGAAGCGGTTTTCCTATCATTATGTTTTTTATTTATCAGTTTGATTGAAACTGTCAATTGTCAATTTGTCATTCACATGCAGTATTGTCATTTAAACAGGGGTATTGTAGTAAATTGGGTCAAAAAACTAGAAATTAGGTTGTCCCATGCACAAGGTTTTGAATAATATCATGGGGTGATTGATGTATATCGTGTTGACAGTATTGCTAAAAAAATGTTGCCAAACACGAGATAAAGGGGGATAATGCATCAAAATACCTGCCTTATCCCCTGTGGCAAACGAGCCCTAAAAGTAGTACGGAGTATATATCTGAATAGGTTGCTGCTTCTCACATAAGACTTTCTATGATCTTTCATCATTAATGATTGGCTAACTACATCAAGAGGGTATACAATATTCATTTACTACATGACTGCACAGAGGATATTTTATTCTGATATGTTTTCTTAACAATTCTTTCAGTTGAAGCGATTAGAGCTGAAGCTGAAGCAGTTTGCAGAAATCGAGACCTTGCTTATGAGAGAATGTGAGCAGATGGAAAGAACAAGGCAGAGGATTGCCGCTGAGCGGGGCCTTATGATGTCAGCACAGTTTGGGCCCACTGGAGTCCCTCGACCAACAGGCCTAGCTGGTGTTGTAAATAATGCTTCAGGAAATAGTAGGCAGCAAATTCCGGGACCCCAACAGCCTTTCGTTTCTGGGTATGGAAATAACCAACCGATTCATCCTCACATGTCATTAATGCAGCAGCAGCAGCAACAGGGAATGTATGGGCTCGGACCTAGGCTTCCCCTTTCAGCTCTACACCCATCCACGTCAGCATCTAATGCACTGTACAATCAGACATCAAATTCTCAGACGTCTCTCAATCATCCAATGCTCAGACCAGTATCTGGGACTAAATCTGGTTTAGGTTAATCAAAGAAGGATTCAATCATTTATGTCTATTTCTTGATCTTTGGGGTAGTGTATGGAAGGAATTGAAGATGAAGATGTTTCGTTGAATCTATCTTTGGTTTTATTTTGAGATGCAGCTTGGAGGTGCAGACCTGACTGACTTTTCCTCTACTCAGAAATGGATCGTCTACTGCTTGCTTAAAGATGTTGAATTTCTACGACTAATTTCGTTACTAATCAAATGAGGAAAAACACGGATTTTAGGAATGTACTATTGAGCTGTACAGATTATTATTAAAAATGCAGGATACCAGAATCTCAATGAAATTGCTGTGATGGTTTTTATACGTGTTGATTATCAATTTTTTGCATCTTGAGTTGTTACTTCATGGGTTGAATTTTGTTAAAGTTAAATCGTAAAATTGGACCCATATCTACTAAATTTCTCAAATAAGTATAGTAACTTTTAAAATGATATTTCATCTGTCCACAAAATGTAGTCTCATTTGCCTTATATTCTTCGTCTACCAAATGTAGTCTTATACACTTTGTTTCAACATTACTTTATCATCACCCTTTTCAATCATCACTACTTTCTAATATTCTTACTTTATCTACTATTTTCTTAAAACATGTGCCTTTTCAATCATCACTACTTTCTAATATTCTTACTTTATCTACTATTTTCTTAAAACATGTGCCCACTTTTAATGGGATTACTTATTATTGTGGACGGAGGGAATACCATTTTAATTCTATATTGACGAGGTTGTAGGAACCAGACTAGTGAGCATAGTGAGACCTCATTATGTATTTTTTTTAGGGTTAATTGCAAAATAAATCACAACCTTTCATTGAGTTGCAATTTAATCTAAACCTTTGGAATATTGCAATTTAATCACAAACTTTAGCCTTTTTGGCAAATTTGACTTTCGGGCAGCTCTCCATGTGCCCGAGTATGACGTGGCAGTCCTAGTTGGCTTCTTAAGTAAAACGACGTCGTTTTATTCAACTTGAATTAAAAAAAAAAAAAAAAAACTTAATTACACATTAAATTCTGAAATGTTCTTTTCAATTAAAAACAACAACTAAATAATAAATTAAAATAATAAAAGATTAAAATTCTAAATTTTAAAACAAGAACAAAGAAACAAAAATTAGAGATTTATTAGGCAATTTCTTCAGCAAGAAATTTCTTCAGCAATTACTCAGAAAAGGTTTTCAAAATCGCGATCTTCAACGCCGATACTTTCTTTCACTCACTCGCTCCTTCACAAGCAATTTCTTCAGCAATTACTCAGAAAAGGTTTTCAAAATCGCGATCTTCAACGCCGATACTTTCTATTACGACCTCAATTTCATTTTCCCCAAATCGAACCCTAGAGAGGAACGCGGCTGGAAATTAATTCTCGGTAATTGAAAGAACTCGTCCATTTAATTGCACTCAAAATCGCGATCTTCAACACCGATACTTTGTATTACGTCTCTATAACCTGAAGTGTATATATTTTCTGTCTCATCTAAATCTGGAGTGTGTATATTTCAAGTTTTGGATTTTTTTCATTTCTGCAAGTATATGAATATGTTGTTTTTTAGCTGCAAATATTTGAAGCTGTGTATTTTTTTTCCAGAATCAATTGGTGTCAAAATACATATACATACACAAATGGTTCAGAATCAATTGGTGTCAAAATGAACAAATACATATGGAGTTGGGGAGTTGAGAAAGGCTTACTAAAGCCTGGAGAAGAAGCAGAATGGTTGATATGCCTTTGAAGCTTTTGGTTATTTAGGCTATTTTGATGAGCTTTGTGTACTGGTGTTGAAATCACATTCTTATACCAAAGAAGTTAGTGTGGATAACATGCATTATCTTAATGATGGTCTTTGAAAGGTGCTCTCATGAACAATCAACAAAGGAGTTGGTGTGAAAATTAACGAATACAACTCTCAAATTGAAAGGCATGATGTTGCCCTCGAAGAGAAGATACAGAAAAGAATTACGGAGAATACAATATTAAATCGGTTGCTTGTAGTATTGTAGGGAAAGAATGTATTAGTTTTCCTTTACAGATTGGATATGTGAACCATGGAAAATCAAGTACTAGGTGGCTATGTAAACTTCTGTTATGCTGCTTCTTATTATCTTGTTTAGGTATTATTGATACATTGTAAGACTTTTATGTTGTTAATTGGTATATAATGTCCAGAATTTCTTGTTAAGGGACACAGCTTGTTCATTTTCTGTCATACTTATTTGGTATATAATATACACAATTTGTTGTCAAGGGAAATAACTTGTTCATTTAGTTTCTTTAGAATGCTATAAATTTTGTAAATTTGCAGACAAAATTTTGCAATTTAAGCAAAGATTCAGGAGACTGGTTCAATTAAAGTATCAACATCTTTCCACCTGATCCATCATCCCAATACCACCTGATCCATCAATGACATTGATATTAAAATTTTAAATGACATCTCAATCTCCAATTTGCATACCACAAACAACTTGACACCAAAATATAGTAGCAAAAACTGAACATTTTCAAGTGTTTACAAAAAATGCCTATTTGGAATCAAAATATAGTAGCAAGCACTGTACTTTTTAAGTGTTTACAAAAAATTCCTACATGGCATCAAAATGTACTAGCAAACACAAATGCCTACTTAGCATCAAAAGTGTGATACGTGGCAGCAAAAATATCATTCCCTTAACATCCATCCCTACTTGGCTGCACTCTCTTGAGTTTCGACTATATCTCGTGCAATTGTACAGTGAGTGATTCTTGAGCTTGGTCTTGTCCCCATACGACCTCTTCCTCTACGTCCTCTTGTAGAAGAGGAACTTGAACCAACATGTGTTGAGGCTACAAAATGCGCTCTATTCTCCTCAGGCATCTTCAACATAAATAAGTAAAAGGTTAGCATTAATCATATCTAAAAAAATTACAAAACCACAATAGTAATACATACCCTCATGTATATATTTCCAACCTCCCCTCCCACATGCATACCAAATCCTTTTCTTGCACGCGATGCGGATGTAGACACATTATCTGTTTGACCGGATTGAGGTGTTTCAAAAGTCGATGCACGCGTTCTTCCTATGCGCGAAGTACTCTCATCCATGCGTGGTCTTCCTCTTTTGCGCTGTTAATAAAATTTTGTAATTTAGTATACTCATTTACTTTAAAAGGTAAAAAACAATGCATTACCTTTTGCGGTTTCTCAGCTGCTTCATTGGTACAAGATCTTTTGTTATGGCCAATTTTGAAACATCTTTGACATGTCATCTGTAGACCGAAATGTTTAAGTCTAGTCGCATTTTTCCTCTCTTCCTCTGGTCCTCTTCTTCTTTTCTTCTTTGGCCTTCCTGGCATCTTTCTAAATGGTGGTGGCTTTATTGGATTACCAGTAGATTCAGGCCACAATTTTTTACCATTAAGCGGTTGTAATGCATTTTGATATGCAGCAATGTACACTGTGACGGAATAACATTGATCAACAAAGTCCGCAACATCTTTTTTCATGAAGTGAATGGCTGAACAAGCATGAATGCAAGGGATTCCAGTCAACTCCCATGCCCTACACGTGCAAGTTGAGTATTTTAAATCAACTACAAACTGATCATCCTTAATTGAAACCTGAAACCTCTCTCCAACAGCTGGCTTTGTGATGCACATTCTACTCCAATATTTTACAGCTTCAATTTTTTTCCTTATTCTAGGACAAATTTTATCAGTCACTCCACACATATTTTGTAAATTTTTATGTTGTCTCCCCATCAATTCAGATCTGATGGTTTCAAGCATGTCTATAATATGCTTTCCCCTTGCCTTCACAATATATCCATTGAATGTCTCTGACACGTTGTTATCAATCATGTCTGACCTTGGAATAGTTGAGATGAATGTCTTGCAAAATTTCTGAGGGTCTCTCTCTAAAAAACCTTTGTAGGCAGCTTCATTTTCTTTCTTCATTTCCTGAAGCGCTATGTTGTAATCACCCATGTACGTACAGCGAACACATCTCCAGAAGATGTTCTTCAATGTTTTTCCCTTAAAGTTCTTTTTCCAATTAATGTAGATGTGTCTTGCACAATTTCTGTGTTCAGCATAGGGGGTCAACTCAGAAATGGCTTTGACAAGTCCCTGAGATAAAATTAAAATCTCATTAGTAATGCAAATAAGAAAATATACATAAGAATGTAAATTCTCACCTTTTGCTGATCACTGATAAATGTCCAGCCTAATCCATCAGAAATGCCTAACTCTTCAAATAATATAGTAAAAAACCACCTCCAACAACTTTCATTTTCAGCCTCCACCACTGCCCAAGCAATTGGAAACATTTGATTGTTTCCATCTTTCCCAGTAGCACACAATAAGGCACCACCTAAAAATGTCTTCAAGAAGCAGCCATCAAATCCTATAATAGGCCTACACCCTTGCAAAAAACCTTTCTTTAATGCACTAAACCCAATAAAGAAACCCTTGAAGACGCTATCATCACCCAATAGAAATTCAAATCTTCCTTCATTATCAGACTCTAGCAATGCAGCCATGTAACTTCTCAAACTTGCATAATGCTCACCAACTGATCCTCTCAGTAGCTCAAGAGCCATCCACTTGCCTCTATAAAGCTTCCACTTTGAGGGGTTAATAGCATAGTTCTTAAGTAAATCAAATGCCAATTCATCAATCCCCCAATTTGGATTTTTTCTGAAATTTTCAATGTACTCATTAGCAATCCATCTAGCAGTTGCTTGTCTAGTGCACATGTCTCTACTACAAGTGTGCTCATGAACTAATTGCTTAATAGCAAACCTTCCCTCTTTTGATATTAAACTGGCATAAAGTCTCCAGGGGCAACCATCTACACATCTTGCCTCTACTTGCTTCGCGTTAGTCCTTGTAAATTGAATATTATACCCATGAACAATCGCTTGTCTCTGAATTGCTGAACTACACTCTTTTTTACTTTCAAATCTCATACCTAGCACAAAATACAGTTGCTTATGATCACATTTTGGATCATATATGATCATGTTTTTTTTCTTTCTTTCTTCATCAACGAATTCTCCATCACTGTTTGATGAATCTGAGTTAACTTCACCCTCAGAGTCTTCATAATCTGATTGAAAACCTCTATTTTCTTCAGTCTCATAATTAATTATTGCACCCCAATTGCTTTCACTTCTGTCATTTGCCATATTTTTTCGAGCCATGACATATTCTTCATCATCTGTTTCTAAATCATGGTATGACAGTCCATCATCAGACTCACTCACATCTACCGGCATATAGTCTTCATCTTCACTAGAGTGGCCACTAATATCACCAAGGAAATCATCAATATTATCATTTAAAAACTCAGGCTCATCAACCATAACAACCTCATCAATTGCAGGAATCATAGCAACATCATCACCCCCATCATCATCACAATTAAACTTACCACCATCTACATATACAGTTACAGAATATTGTCCATTGTTGGATTGCTTAATCATATCCATCACACCAGCATCATCAAAAACTTCTTTCACCTCAGTCTTTACCCTTGGAATTTTGTAGAATAATTTATCCCATTTTTTATAGCCTAATTTGTGAACTTCTTCTTCCAAGTCAAAATACCCAAATCTATCAATATCTAAACCATGCTTCGGAGCCAATTCAACACCACCATAGATCAATTTCCCATTTTTTGATAACATTTTTCCACCATGATGAATATAAATAGAGAGTTTACTGTAAATCAAAACATACACGTAATGTATTAGACCACAATTTTGCATACATGTTTTGCAGAAATTTTAAATTAGATTATTTTTGCTAATTTTCATTTTCAGAAATTAGAATTTTTATAGAAACCCTAATTTTAAAACTCTTAATTTTCAGACCCCACGCTATGAAGTCAAAATTATTAAACAATTCAAAAAACTCATTAAACTATTCTAGAAATATGCCACAGTATTTGGACACTTTCGAAAATTTCAAAAAATTATATTAAACTAGGGCTTTACCTGTCTGGCATTGTTGGACCTGTTGTGACCACCATCAGAAAGTGACAAGAAACGCGATGACCAAGGAGAATAAAACCGTGTTCCCCTTTTTATGGCATTTTGCTTCTGAATATTGCTTGTAAAGGAACACTAAATGAAGAAGGATGTTCCTTTTCTATATTTCTTCAAGATCGCGTTTCTTTTCTACGGAGTATTTTGTTCCAAAATCTATGATTTCTGAGTATTGATGAAGATGCCGATTACTCAAGGGTTCTTCTTTAAGAAATTTCTTAAAGTCTGTTGAGTTGAGTGTGGAAGAAAGCCTTGATTTAGAATTTAGAATTTCAATTCGAAAAGGACATTTCAGAATTTAGAATTTTAATCTTTTATTATTTTTTAATTTCAGAATTTCAATTTTGAATTTTAATCTTTTATTATTTTAATTTATTATTTAGTTGTTGTTTTTAATTGAAAAGAACATTTCAGAATTTAATGTGTAATTAAGTTTTTTTTTTTTTTTTTTTAATTCAAGTTGAATAAAACGACGTCGTTTTACTTAAGAAGCCAACTAGGACTGCCACGTCATACTCGGGCACATGGAGAGCTGCCCGAAAGTCAAATTTGCCAAAAAGGCTAAAGTTTGTGATTAAATTGCAATATTCCAAAGGTTTAGATTAAATTGCAACTCAATGAAAGGTTGTGATTTATTTTGCAATTAACCCTTTTTTTTAAGAGACATTATATATTCATTTCAATTGAAAAAACACAATGCAGTTATCATATTAATCTGGACATTGCAAATTGTGATTCTGATGAAAGAAGTCAAACAATCAATTAAAGCAAAAGTGATTACATAAACTTAACTTCTTAGCACATTGGCGGAATTCAGGCAGCTCAACACATGAACAAAAAATCTAGGTAGACAAACCGATCAAAAACGATTTCATTTTTCTTGAACTATTTAATCATCCACATATTTCAACAATATTCCAACGACAACACCTCAGCTATTAATGGGTACAAGATCAAACATGCATCCAAAATGCGTACACAAGATCAAATATGCATCCAAAAAATACTTATATTTTACTTTTCAATTTTCCTTTTCTTCTTCGACTTTTCCTGAGAGTGCTCCATGGACCCAGTAGAGGTAACACCACTGTTTCCTTTTCCAGAATTTTGGCCCGAATGATCACCCGATCTCCTCTGATCATCCACACGTTTCCTCTTCGTAGACTTTGAAAGATCACCCATTCCAGAAACGGTGCTCTTGGATCTGCTTGGTGTTGAATAACCACTCATTTTACGACTAGGTGTACTCGCGCCACGACCAGACATAGTTGAGGTAGCCATGGAAGACCGCTGATACTGACCCAAGTCATGATTATTGCGTTTTAGTAGTTCACTAGGTTCCGGGTAATGAATCAGAGAAACACGCCTAGAGATCTTCCCTGCTGTTATCATGACAACAATAATATGAGACTAATTGCAGATTTCACTCAGCGAAGTAATAAAACATGTCCTTAAATCATATTATCAATAAAAATAGGCATACTGCATCTAAAGCCCCTTAAACTATCAACGTTTATTTCAAAATGCCCTTAGCCTTTTTTTATTTAAGAACCCTTGGAAGTATAAATTTTTGTTTCACGAGACCTTTGTTGATATGCCGTGAACAAGTGCAACTCACAAGAGTGGTCGTGTATTTTAAATGAAAGGTGGGATTAATGATTGACATGTAGATAAATTAATATTTTGAAATAAGTCAAAAACTGCCTTTCGAAATATACATATAAGGGTTTCGTGAAACAAAAATTAATACTTCAATGGTTATTTAAAACCAAAAATAGATTAAGAGTCTTTCGAAATAAACATTGATAGTTTAAGGGCCTTTAGATGAATTATGCCAAAAAAAGGGTCAATTGCCATGACCTTTTACTTCAATTGAAATTCAACCAAACTTCTAGATATTGATTGAAAAATCACAACTTTAGGTATTCATTGCAAATCAAATCATTGATCGATATTTAAATGACTGAATGCCGGTATGTTCAATAACTTTAACTGAAACAACATACATAATTTGAATACTCTATTTGTGTGTATGCTTTAACGCATCAACATCTGGTCATTCAAATATTGATCAGTAATTCGGTTCATAAAGAATATCTAAATTCATGTTTTTTCAGAAATATTCAGACACTTGATTAAATTTGCAATCGAAGTAAAGGTCATGTTTTTAGGGGAATTAACCCAAAAAATAATTCCTAAACAAATACCAATTTTCGCCTGTGATGCGGAGGACAAGATTACTGTAGCATCTGGACCTTGGGATTTGAAACTAACCACATCGTATGATTTTCCTGCAATAGAGAGTTGATACTAAAACAGTGAACAGGCATATACTACTAATAACTGGATAAAAACAGAACATGTGGGAGCTCAAGAAAAATTACCAGATGAACCCTCAAAGGTTCCAATTTGTCCATCACCATCAAGTTTCAGGGACACTCGTTGCCCATCGAAATCAGAAGGCTGAAATAATTAACAAGTCATTGAGATTATATCATTGAGACACCTCTGAGAAAGTTACATAACAACAAAGGCTACTCAGATCCAAAAACAATACAGATTTCAGTTTATTAGGAAGGTATCCGCCTTAAGATGTATATAGGGATAAACATGGTGAGATAGGATTGAAACAAATCAAGTTGAACTAGGTCAGAGAATTCTTCAAATCGAACCAAATTAGAAAATACTCCAGCATTTCAAAATAATTGAATTTGGAAAATTATGGTATCTCATAACAGGCATTGACAAAGCATATGCATACTTGATTAATCGGCCACTGAATGAGCCATAGCTCAGTAGAGTCGGTTACTTCGAAATCAACGAGAGGATCCTTTTTATCCTCCACAAAACCTGATGGTGGCTGGTAACTTGTATCAACAGCATCATCCATAGCTGTAAAATAGCCTATCAAATACACCAAAATTACACAAGAATAATCAACACAAGGCAATCAATAGCATCAAGGAATGTATTCAACGGTACATATGATGGGTAGTCTATAATACAATTGACCTAAAACTTTGTTCACACAGATTGAAAACACAGAATTTCGAAACGTCAGTGAAAAAATCGCAAACCCCAAACACACACACACATACGCTGAAAAAAAAACCAGTAACAAGATATCTTAACAGACGCAAAGCAAACAGACCCGCGCACATGTTATTTTAATTAATTGCATTTTTTTTCTCTTGAGCTCAAATATATTGCAGTGCACAAAGAAGGAATCATAAATCAAGAGAAAAAAATGATGAACACCATAGAGTTGGAGAAGAAATTTGAGCACCTGAGAGTGGGAGGAAGAGCGGCTGCCGCCGGTGAAGGCGGTACGAGGGTTTAGGAGGGTAATATGTTGTTGGAAAATAGGCCCATTATTTTACGAATTTGTACTTATTTATATATTTATTTATTTATTGGGTTGTTTGATTTAATATTGATACTTAAAAAATTCAATATATCCAGCTGATTTAAGATAATAATTTCTAAAAAAATATTATTATTTGTAATTAACTAAATTCTTTTACTAATCAAAACAGATATCCTTCTATTTAAAATATATACTTATCTTTTAAATTAATGGACACAAATAATTAATTATTTTTAAATTCTACCCATAACTTTCAAAACTATTACTACAACCTAAATTGTTTTTAATGAATTTAAAGTTAAATTGAGATAAAAAAAATCATTTAACATTAAAAATAACATGTAAATTGTAAAGTGAATATTCAATGAATAGGAGTGAGTGTATATGTTTAAACAATTTTAATTATTTCATTAGAATATATAAGTTTAGTAATATTATTTATTTTATTAAAATATATTAATTGTTATACTATAAATTTTTAGCTATTCAGTAAAAAAATAAAAAATTGGCAGCAGTATTCAGTAAATTGTTTAATATAAGATCAATTCACATATTTTTTATTTAGAAAATTGATAAATCAAATCATTATAATAAATAAAAAAAAAAAAAAACAAAAAATACTCCCTAAGTGCGTGTCTGAATTGGTGCAAATCGGTAAGTGAATAAAAAACTTTTAATTTAAATTTATTTAATAACTATAGAGAACACCCTAAAAATTGTCATAGTTATACTAATATCCCAATTTTAAAATTTTGTGGAATCAAAATAAAAGGCATCTTCCTGCACAGTCTAAATTAAAACAATCTCGTATTTTTCACTCCATTTGAAGAGCTTAAGAAAATCCTGTATAAATACATGCTCAAATATCAAGAACATTAGCAAGGTGACACCCAGATATCAAATTTTTATTTGAACAGCTTAAAAATGTTAATAGATCTTGTGTTATGGTTGGATTTGGATAGTAGGTGAGCTCAGAACTGCAGCTACGACGATAATCCTCGCGAAGAAGACGATCCCTTATCTTCAGTCTCCAGCAACATATCTGATCAATCATCTTCTCAACTGCTTGTCTCACCATAATCTCAACTTCAGAGTATATATACCGATCTGCAAATTGAAATAAAGTTTAAAAAATTTCAAAATTTAAGGGCTATGGTTATTGAAATATCACCTCCTTTCAGTTAGCTTACAATAAATGAAAAAAATTCGCAAAAATACAGCAATCTCCAGCTAGTACAATGCACTCCTATCTCTTTGAAAGCTAGCTAACAATCATGTTTAAGTTAAGCTAAATCTACGAAATTTAAGGGCTTTGGATTTCAAACAACTAATCCAAGAATGTAATGGTCTCCATTTAGCATAATTTTCCTCTTCATACAACAAAGATTTACCAAATTTTCTACACTTCCAAAGCTCGTCTGATAACTGTAGAATCGATAGTGCAGCGCCTCAGCATCAAATCTCCAACTTCTCCGCATTCTCTTCTATCCTCATGGTTGGTTTCACCTTCATTACTCGTCTAGCCCGATTCTCAATGCCACTCTCAACGTATCTAGACAACTTTTCGTTTAACAAATCCATCTTTCCCACCGACTCTAAGGCATTACAAACTAATCTATAAGTATACTCTCTTGGAATCGACCCTCCCTCACTTAACTCTACCAAAAAACCCACTGCCTCTTCCAATCTCCCCACTTCACAAAGGGTGTGTATAATCGGCGTATAAGAACTCGAAGTGGGTACACCATGACCCCTTTCTTGCATCATCCTCAACATCTCAATAGCCCGATCAACCTCATTCACCGCACTATAATACCTAATGAACGAATTATAAGTAATTCGATTAGGCACACATCCGCTCTTAGACATATCATCAAACAGCTCCAGTGCCCTCCCTATCCTATTAGTCTTGCAACAACCATTGATCAAACAATTATAAGTCACTACATCAGGAACAAAACCCTTAAAAATCATAAACCGAAACAAATGATTCGCCTCCCAAACACGCCTCCTAATCGCCTTCCTGGAACCGGTTTCCATTGCATACCTACAATAAGAACTAATCAAAATTGTGTAAGTAAACACATCCGGCGGGCACCTAAACCCTGGAATCTCCATTTGATTCAACATGAACCTAGCTTTCTTGAAAAACCCAACTCTACAAAGAGCGTAAATCACAACATTATAAGCACAAACATCAGGTTTGCAATGAAACTGCTTCATTCTATAAAAAACAGATAATGCTTCATTCACCAAACCCTCTTCTCCTAAAGCTTTAATCAAGCAAGTCATACTAGCAGTAGTAACAAGATTGCAATTTCTAGTCCTACCTGACATGTTTTTCAAAAAATCCCAAAATAAATTCATTCTATTACCCTTGACTAAAATAAGCGCCATCTCTTTACACGTTTGCTCATTATGTTGAAACCTAAAATGAGTTTCGACCCAATAGTAAAACTCGAGCGCTTTTTCGAGACCTAGATTTAATAATTTTGGGTCTCTGTGAGCTGCAGGACCAAGAATCAGAGAACCCTTTTGAAATTTAACTGTTTCTTGCCTGAGATTTCTTTGCCGGAGCGGAGATCGGTGGCGGAAGGTGTTTTGGCGGCCGATTGATCGGGGAGACAGAAAGAGGTATAATGGGATTGATCTTAGGACTTGAATGACGGTTTCTGAAGTCCAGAGGCGTTGATGAGACGGTGGGAAGGTGTTGAAGGGCTTGTTTTGGATGATTGCCGCTAGTACCTGGCCGGTTAGGTGCTCTGCTTGGGCGGAGAAGCGGCGGAGGTGCGGTGGCGATGTGAACATGGAGAAAGTTTTCGCCGGCGAAAATGGCGGCTAATTAGAGTGCGTGGGAAAACGTCCTTCTTTATGGGCTATATTTTCGTAACCATGGATTAGATAGGCCCATTTAGGAGGTAAAGGGTCTGATTATTTACACCTCCATTTCAGTTTAGAACACTCCCCGATTGATGCACCCCTAAAATTTGTCAGAATGAATGCACCTCCCTTTGAATTGTCCTAAATACCCTTTTGTCTCAAAAAATTAAACCCTAATTTCTCATCTTCTTCCTTTCTCTTTCTTCTCCTTCCCCTTCCCCACCCCCCACGGCCCACCCTATTGTCCGCCTCCCACCCTAACCCACTCACTGCCCCACCTTGATCCCCAGGCGCCGCATCCCTCCCCTCTCCCTCTCTCTCTTTTTTTTTTTTCCTGCGTATTTTCCTCCCTCTCCATCACTCTCTCTCTCTCCCTCCCTCCCTCTCCCCCTCCATCTCGTAAGTATCAGCAAGAAAACAAAAAACCAACCCCTTACCCCCAGCCCACCTCCCACCCACCCACCATCTCCAACCTCCCAAAAAGAACGGCAGCGTGCGGCAAACAAAAGGTATGCTTTTTTTTTTCTTTTCATCGGCAAACCAGGGTCGACCCTTTGCATTCTCGTCGATAAATTGTTATCGACGAGATCGTATATGGTCGACCCTGTTTTTTTTAATTTTTTTTTTAAAAAAATTTCGACCTTTGTAGATCGATCATATACACTCTCGTCGATAAATTGTTGTCGACGAGAGTGTATATGGTCGACACTGGTTTGTCGAAAATCTTTAAAAAAAAATTGAGATTTTCTAAGTTTTTTATGAAAATTTTGAATATTTTGTTCCGAAAATGGTAGTGTTTTGTGGTGTTTTGGGGGTGTTGGTGGCGACGGCAGTGGCATTGGTTGTTTTGTGGTGTTTTGGGGGTGTTGGTGGCGGCGGCAGCGGCATTGGTGGCGGCGGCGTTGGTGGCAGTGGCAGCAGATTTTAGGTTTAGGGTTCAAAGGTTGAGTTGGGGTGTAATTAGCAGTGGGGGTGCATTTAGTAGTGTAATATTACTCAAAGGGTATTTTGGGGTTTTTACACTATTATTATATTATTAAATTGATAGGAGGAGTGTTCTAAACCGAAATGGAGGTGTAAATAGTCAGACCGGGGGAAAAAGATTGGTTTTATTATGGGTACGGTTATTTGCACCTCCACCTTGATACACGCCCCTTCGTTATTTATTATTTTAATTTTAATAATATTGTAAAATGTCTATAAAACCCTTTAAGATACAAATCACAATTTGTAATGGTAAAGTCTAGTATGCACTCGAGTGCATGTTGTGCATCCTAGTCTAAAGAAAAATGTATGTTATTAAATTGAAAAGTACAACACAATAGTACTAAAAAATGTAAGTCACTATGACTAAAAATATTATTATACAGTTTAATAATTGAAAAGTGCAACATGGACTATGGTGCACAACATGTACTCGAGTATATTGTCAAAAAAAAAAGATACCACACTTTTATACAAAAGGTTGCAGTAGCCAGTAGTGCCACCACATCCACCAAATAGTTGTCGGATTCTAAAAAAATAGATTAATTCACCTATGGTCATGTAACTTTGTTAGAATCTGGCAAAAAGTTTTGTAACTTTTTATTTTATCAATTTGTCATTTTGATAACATTAGCAATGCTTACGACAGAATTGAGTGGAATTTCCTACAAAAGCAAATGAGAAATTTGGGTTTCTCTTCAAAATTCACGGATCTTATTTTGAGGTGCATTACAACGGTGTCTTATGCCTTCAGAATCAATGGAGAAGTGGTGGGAAACGTTTCACCATCTAGAGGCCTTCGACAAGGAGACCCTCTCTCCCCCTTTCTGTTTGTCATTTGTGCACAAGGACTATCCTCCGCAATTTCAAAATTGGCTCAATCAGGTTCATTTGAAGGGATTAAAGTGGCAAGAAGTGCCCCGATGATCACTCATCTCTTCTTTGCAGATGACAGTCTCATCTTTTTCAAAGCATCTTTGGATAATAGTGAGGTCTTGAAAAATCTCCTTAATCAGTATGCTGCGGCTTCGGGACAAGTCATCAATTTGGAAAAATCGAAGATCATGTTTAGCCCAAATACAGGTACAAATACCAAGAACGACATCAAAAACGCCCTCAATGTCAACTTAACTCAAGGCCATCAGATTTACCTTGGAATGCCAACTTTCTCCATGAAAGGAAAAAAGGTACAATTTGCTTATCTTATGGATCGTTTGCGTCAGAAGATTGAGAATTGGAAGAATAAGGAATTTTCTGAGGGTGGGAAAGAGGTTTTAATTAAAGCAGTACTCCAAGCAATCCCAACATATGTTATGTCTTGTTTCAAAATCCCTATCCAATTGTGTGAGCAAATGGAAACATTGATAGCTAACTTTTGGTGGGGCATCAAAGATGGAAAACCGAAATTACACTGGCAAAATTGGAAGAGCCTTTGCAAACCAAAATGTCAGGGGGGTATGGGTTTTAGAAGATTACAGCTTTTCAACCAGGCTCTTCTTGCTAAACAAGTTTGGAGAATGATTGAAAAGCCACATAGCTTGGTGGCTAGATTGTTTAAAGCGAGATACTTCAAGCATGGGGACATCATGGACGCGGATATTGGAAGCAATGCCTCTTTTACTTGGCGTTCACTTTGTACAAGTAGAGATGTCCTTCAAAATGATATGAGGTGGGTGATTGGAAACGGAAAAACAATCAAACTCCACCAGCATGCTTGTGTTTTGGGATTACATGAAGGACGAATCTCTTCGAAAAAAGCGTCGGGCTCGGATGTCACGAGATTTATCACAGAAGAGAGAGAATGGAAAGAAGACGTCCTTCGTCTGGCCTTCCTTCCCTTTGAAGTGGAAGGCATCCTTAAAACGATGGTCGGCGAAAAGGATGAGGAGGATCGACGATTTTGGATACACGATTTGTCTGGAAAATATTCGGTTAAATCTGGCTACAAAGTACAAGTGCAAAAGCTAGAAAATGGGCATCAGCAGGCTTCGGCGTCGGATCAAACCAAAAAAGAGAAATGGTGGAATTTTATCTGGAATATGAACCTACCACCGAAGATTAGAATATTTGCTTGGAAACTGAGTAACGAGATTATTGCTACTGAAGGCAATCTGGCTCGAAGACATATTCCAATTTCTCCGAATTGTGTTCTCTGTGGATTTTCGGATGCAGGTACCTCCGGCGCAATCTTCACATGTCAAGGAGTTAGAAAAGTCTGGAAAGAGACGGGCTATTGGAGTTTTATCAAGCAAGGTTTAGGCATGTCTTTCTTCAACTTTCTGTCTTTTTTAGAAGAAAATCCTGGGAGCCAATAGGTTTGAAGAATTGATTATCATAGCTTGGGGAATTTGGAAAGATAGGTGCAGACTTGTGCATGATCCGAAAAGAACGAAAAATTTTCTTCACCAAAAGATTGGAATGAGAGCTCTCTCGTTTTTGGAATTTTTTCGTAGGAACAGATTGGGAAATACCATCAAAGAAAGGCTCCATCTTCAAAGCGATCGTGCTGAATTGGTGAATGAGGCAAATTTTGAGCTCTTTATCGAAGTAGACGGGGCCTTCAACTCGGATGATAAACGCTATGGGGTTGGAGGAATTGTGAAGTCTAAAGAAGGGGACATCAAATCCTTTTTTTCTAAGAAAATCCGACCTCAAAGGAGTCCTACGGGAGTGGAACTGAAAGCAATACAAGAAGGTCTCCTTGCAGCTAAAACCCTCGGAGGTAATAGAATTCTGCTTTGTTCTGATTCACAGCAAGCAATTGAATTGTGCAAAGGTCACAAAAGCAGATTTGGGCCAGAAAAAAGTGTCGTGGATAACATCATCAATCTTTGCAATGAGTTTGTAGTGTGCGAACTCAAATATACACCACGGAAGAATTTAATGGAAGCACATCGGCTGGCCCAAGAAGGAAGTTACTCTACCATCCCTCAAGACAGGAATGGAGTAGTTTGATAGAGACTCCCAGGAGCATTCTTCTCCACTTTTCACAACCTGGGGCTCTCTCGGTTTGTTTGTCAAAAAAAAAAAAAATTTGTCCTTTTGATCCATTAAGTTCAATTTCAACAATTTCAATCCAATCTCAATTCTATTAATTGTAATATAACGTATGTGTTTCATGTAATAAATTTTTTCAACAAAAATATCTCAAGTAAAATCTTAGAAAATTTAGAAAAAAAAAAAAAAAAATTTGACAAAACAATATCGAAATCTACACTTTTTTCCGATAAACTATTATAAACGAAAGGAGGTATATTTTGACACAACTTTATCGAAAAAAAATCATTTTTTTTGACCAATTTCGATAAAGAGTAATCGAAAATTATAATGTTTGTCGACAAGAATTGATCAATATTTAGATCCCAATCTATCAAAAATTAAAAAAATTACCAACGTGGAATGAAATTTTGGACGGCAAACATCATTCACATTTTTTCATTAAATAAGGGGATGAGTTGAGGTGAGATCAGGGGATTTGGGAATCAGAAAAAAAAAAATGCCAAACGGGAAGGGAAAGTAGGAGTAGATATTAGGAAGAAAATGGTAATATGGAGTACAATTTATGGGAAGTGTTTTTAATAATCTTAGGCCCTGTTTGGTTTCTAAGATTAGGTAAGATTAGGTCCACAATCTGGGCTAATCTAATGTTTGGTGTGTAAGAGTGAGGCCTGCGTTTTTTATCCAAGCCCGCGTGTATTACCCATTTTTCCCCGACTACAATCATTTCAAAACAGGTGAGATTACAATTCTTGGCCTAAAAACGGAGGTGATATTTTGGCCTTGGACAAAAATACCCCTGGGGTATTTAAAACAACAACCAACTCTTTTCATCCATTTTTCACGCAATTTTTTTTTGCCTCTGCTCTCCGGCGATTTTTAGGGTTCGTGAAGAAACGACGATTAGGGTTCCTCCGTCGTCGTCCTCGTCCACATTCAGCCTCCCTCTCTCCATCTCCCTCTCTCTCTCTCTCACTTGGACCTAGCAAAACGGCGATTAGGGTATGCTTCATTTGAGGTTAGGGATTTTTAATAATTTTTTCGGTATTTCTCACATTCTTTTAGGTATTTCTCATCACTTTCTGTAAATTTTTTTAAGGTTTTGTCGATCTGAGTTTTTGCTAAGGGCTCAATGGCGGATCGGTACGGGTTGACGTTCGACGAGTATTTCCGGTGACTCTCTCTCTCTCTTTCGGCGACCTAACAGCAAACACTCGGTATGCTTCATTTGAGGTTAGGGATTTTTAAGAATTTTTTCGGGATTTCTCACATTTTTTAGATATTTCTCACGATATATGAACGTTGTACTTTTTTTTCTCATCACTTTTTGTAATATTTTAGGGATTTCTCCTTCACCTTAATTTTGCACCGATTTTCGATGCCGATCATTTAGCACTCAATTTGCTCTCATTTATGACCACTGATCTTGGAAATTTTTGGATTTGTGTTCCCCAGGTACAATTGTGTGATATCGGATGTTAATGTTGGTTAAATTATCTAGTTTGGGAGGATGCAGACACCTGGTTTGAACGACAGCAGCAGGAAAAGAAAATGCAAAGGCTTCTAGTCGAGCAGAAGGCAGCGATGGAGACTACTGAAGAATTACACAAGAAGAAAGTTTTTGAGGATCTGAGATGGTGAAAAGGAAGAAATGGTGATGTTAAGGGTGATCCATTGGCAGTGGAAAATGCTACCTCCTAGTTCAGATATAGGAGGGTTATATGCCGGAGTAGATTTACATTACTTATGTAGAACTACTGAGGTGTATAGTTTGATTTAGCAAGTGTGCAAAGCAGTGTATAAGAAAGCAGTTAATATGTATGTTTGGATTGTTTGACATGATTCTTGTGTTTAATTATTTTTTGTTAATTTGGAATTAACAATACTATTCAATAACCGTGCACATTGTGAATTATGAAATATATTATTAATGAGGAATTTGAAATTGTGGTCAAAACTCAATAGCAATTGTTGCGGTAAAGTAAATTTTGGCATATAAAAACTTAATAGCCTCTACTATTGAATGCTGTGATGGTGAATCTAAGAGAAATAATGAAAACATGTCCATTAATAACT
Source organism: Galeopsis tetrahit (assembly GCA_963675135.1). Lineage (NCBI taxonomy): Eukaryota > Viridiplantae > Streptophyta > Magnoliopsida > Lamiales > Lamiaceae > Galeopsis > Galeopsis tetrahit. The sequence continues at coordinate 14,001,966 of OY776133.1, forward strand.
ACAAGGGCTTTATTCGCATGACTGGTTTGTGCAAAACAAAGGTGTGAATTGAATTGTCTTCTACAAAAGATCTGTTTTGGGCTGCTGCATTTTTAGACTTGATGACTAAACTGTTAACCCACACAACACTCATTGATCCTGCAGTTTATTGGGATAATAGACAGGTTAGAGTTACGTTTTTATATGGATTCGTTTTATTGTACTATACTCGTGCCAGTGTTGATACTTTATTCATTATTTGATTGTAGGAGTCCGAGCAATTCGCTTGGTTTCGACAACATGGGTTCCCGTTGTATCACATGTGTCGTGATGTCTTCCAGTTTATGGGCCTTGACACTTATGCCCGTCCATACTCGGCAGTGGATCCATTTGTTCCTTCAAGGATTGAAGTATGTGAGTCAACTAACGTCTTTCGCTCGTACTATCAACCACTCAAGTTCTCGTGATGCCAACAATTTTTAGAAAAATATTGTCTAATGCCGCTTTTTTTTTTTTAAACATTGTTCTATTTATTTTGCAAACATTGTTCATTGTATTTGTGTGATGTCATATTTTTTTAACATTTCTTACATAATACAGTAGTTGCTGCCCTACAGGAAATTTAATTAAAAACATTATTTTGGTTTACAAATAAACATAACAAACAAATTTTAATATTTATCATTGAATAATAAATTCGTTTAAAGGTCAAACTAATATATATACATATATAAATATAATGCTCAATTTTCCATTCCTCCTGTTTACATGTTGCTATCACAATTCACAACACAAAGGATTTCCATTCCCCCTGCTAACTTTACTATGAATATTATGACGACTTTCTCATTTCACAGGGTACCAAATAGACAAAATCTCCAGGCATTCGAAGATACAGCAAGTTCATTGCTTAGACGGACTCGATGAGGTAAAGGTCGAGCGATGAGAGCATCAACTATCCCACCTGCAACCTCACCGTCATTTTTAACATGGTTGAATTCCCTTTCTACATACTCCAAACTAAGTTGAAGCCTTCCACCAAGGTTGACAATCATCTGTTAATGTGCTTGATATTGTCCCAACATTTATCTACAACCAGTACAAATAACACACCTGGAACACTGACTTGAGCATGTCTTGTGCAGACGAGCTCTCCTTGAGTACCACCTGATTCAAAAGGAAGCACAACGCATCAAACAAGTGACCTCTTATCAAAATATCTACAATATGCATGCCATACAACAAGAAGGCTCTCTCCCAAACAAAGAGTTGTATGAATCTCAACAATCACATATATATATATAGGTGCACCAAGGTGGTCCTGTGATATAGGATAAAATTGGAAATTTACAGGAGATGATTCAGAATAGAGAGACATACACAATATCTCCCATCAAGCTCTGCCATAATATAACCCTCGGATTTGCATAAATCAATTAGAGCTAAAGCGTCTTCCCTGCTCTTCACAACATCAGAGAGCTTGGATCCCAACTGCAAACGGCGATCAATATGAGAAGCCGCTTCCTTTGCATCAGTAGATAGTACTTCAGATTGTTCCTAGATAGTACAGGACAAGAGTAAACATTAGATAAGGGCATATGACAACATTCTAACAAGATTCTTTCTCTTCTGTTTTTGAAGTTTCTGAAACCTCTGTAGCCAAATATATGACAACTTCTTGCAAATTCACCCTCAACAATTCAAGAATCATACAGACCATAAAAATTCATACACCCATAGTTGAGTTATGCTAGTTCCTTCCTGGCAGTAGGTTTTGAAAATTAAAGAAACCATAAATCAGAAAGTGAAAAATCTCAGTAGGTGGATGCAAATTACAATCCTGAATATTTGTGGCCAAATTTCAATTCAAATTTTTGTGGCCAAAAACATGAATACAAACCTACATCTTCCAATCATGAATCGCACAAATACGCACAACAAATTGCAATAAACATACATCTTCTTCGCATAAATACGCACAACAAATTCGAATAAATATAATATCACAGTGGGTTTTGAATATCTCGAAAAACTCACATTGAAGACGACCACCTTCGATTCCCAGTACAGTTGTAGCCGTTGAAGACGCCCACCTTCTGCCCGTTGAAGACGCCCAAATTCGGCGCCTTTGAAGACGCTCAAACTCGATTCCCGATACGGTTGCTAACGTTGAAGACGCTCACCTTCGAATCTGATGTCGAAGACGCCCTCACCTTGTGGCCGTTGAAGAAGGGCACCGTCGATTTCTCCCCTTTGCCGGTGACGGTGTATATTTTGGAACCAAAAAAGAAGGAAACAATGGCCTGGTTTTCTATTTTTTGATGTTAGGGTTTTTGGGGGTAAAGTTGTTATTTTATAAATATTAAGAGGACAAAATGGTAAATCACTCATAAACTTTAAATTATAACACACCTCTTATCTAACACACCAAACACTAAATTAGATTTTTAAAAAATCACTATCATGCCTAATCTATCTAAATTTCCTATCTTACATTTTATCTTATCAAAACAATCTAACGTACCAAACGAGCCCTTAATATTTTAGAGGAGTGAACTAATCATGGAAGTGTATCAAACAAAGACAAAGGTGCAAATAACATGCTCTACTTTGTACTCCCTCCGTCTCAGCTTAACTTTCATACCTACTTTTTGGTCCTTTAGAAACTATATTCATACAATATCTAAAACATTATACTATTTAATGTTATTATTTTTATGGTACATCATACACACAAGTTAATTCACTTATTTGTTTTTTTATAAAATTATATCTCAAAATTCTATTTATTACTCCCTTTGTTTTTTTATAAAATTATATCTCAAAATTCTATTTATTACTCCCTCCGTCCGTCTATAAGCTTTACGTTACTTTTTTTGGCACAAAGATTAAGAAAAGTAATTAAATAATAAATATAGTACAAGTGATGTGATTGAGAGAGGAGAGAGATAGAGAGATAAAGTAAGATATAAAGTGAAGTGTAAGAAAAAAAAAGGTATGGGAAGCTTATAGACGGACATACCAAAATGGTAAAATGGGAAACTTATAGACGGACGGAGGGAGTATAATATTTTTAAAAAAGAAGGTGAAAGTAAGTGTGAAAGTTAAGATGGGACCGATGGAGTAGTATTTTTTTTAATGAACCCAAAATCCATTAACACGATTCTTTCCCTAAAAGAGTACCAACATCTTAATAATTATACATGTACCCGAAAATAATTTTAGAAAAATTCTAGAATATGAAGATAATTATTAAAAATTCCAGACAATCTCTCTTATTTATTTGATTAAAAAAAATCCCCACCATTCATTGAGAGGTTGGATTAATATAAACATGAGGTGGGTTTGCAACAACTTTCAAAACCTTAAACAAAAACAAAAATTTATACATGACAATTTTTATTTAGTAGATGTATTTTTTTTAATTACCTAAACTATTTTGTTTCACTTTTTAAAAAAAATAAAAAATTAATGACTAATAAACCATACTCCATATCAATGCACGTTGTGTCTTATTTAAAAAATTATATATATATAAAATTAAATAACAAATACAAAAAAAATTAAACCTTAAACCACTTTCAATATAAAATTCATAGTTTACAATCAAATATTTATTAAAAAGTCTCACACACTAAACAAACAAATAAAATTGATTTACAATATATTTGATCATTTGTTGTGGGGAAGATCTGGGAAAACTGATTCACGTCTATTTTCTCTTGCCATATCTATAGAATTGGGAAAACTTTTCTCTTGCCATATCTATAGAATTGGGAAAACTGAGTAAACTGAGTGCACACACCTCATCATAATCATAACTGTAACTTTTTAGAATGTAACTTTTTAGAAGGACTTGCCTCAGATTTGCAGCAATGAATCATTTTTTAATTTTACATTTCAAATTAAAATCTTCTAGTACAATATAAGAAATCCTTATGGCATTTCCAACATAGGTAGACATACGACAAACAAATTAAGAAAATATAAGAAATCCTTATGGCATTTCCAACATAGGTAGACATACGACAAACAAATTAAGAAAATATAAGAAATCCTTATGGCATTTCCAACATAGGTAGACATACGACAAACAAATTAAGAAAATTGGCACCGGATGTCAATTCAAGGAGATTATTATTTTTTTATTTAATAGATTTTTTATATAAAAGTAAATTAATATGAATAAAGGAGATTATTATTTTTTTATTTAGTAGATTTTTTTATATAAAAGTTAAAATTTTATTTTAATAGTCACATGTTTGACATCAAATGTATCAAATGCACTTAACTGCTTGTGTGTTTTACTGTTAGTCAGTGTAATGCACACTCTATACATGAATCCAATTCAATATTTTTTATATGTAATTCTTTAAAAATTGATTCAAATTTTATACCGGTCTGACTATATGCACCTCCATTTCGGAGAGATACACTCCCCCATTCAATTTTATTAATAAAATAATTTTATTAATAAAATAATAGGTAAAAAATCTAAAATACCCTTCATTAAATATACACTATACTAGATGCACCCTCTGTTGGGAATTATCTCAATACCTAATAATAGTTCCCCAACAATGTGGTCCCCAACTCTTGTGGTCCCCAACTTCTTTGTGGGAAATCATGGGACCACATTCCCCATCTCCTTTGTGGGGAATTATTGACACTTGTGGGTTATGGACCATCACGCTAGGAATCCTTTGAGACTCCTTTGAGACTCCTGAGAATCTTTTACTCCTGAGAAAGTGCCCTAGGGTCTCTTGAGACTCTCGGGAATCCTTTGATTTGAGACTCCTTTAAAATTACCCGGATCTATTTGGGACGTAATTTAAATATGAATTATCATAAATCTAATTTCATAATTTAAACAAATTAAATCAACTAATTCATGTAATGAATGTACGGTAAATAAATAAATCCCTAAACATGCGGAACTAGGGATTACGTGTTTACCTTTGAATCGAAGAGATACCGTTGAGAAGAATAACAACTTCAACCCAATTGCCTTCTCAATTCTCAAGTATTCCCTAAGTCCTAGCCCGTTGATCCGGTGGGAGATCTCACGAACTATTAACTCTCAAGGAAGAATTAATTTTCTCTTGTTGCACACACTGTAATTTCGAAAATTACAGATCTCTCTTTTTTCTTTTGTAGAGAAAACCGATTTCTTTGTCAACTCTTAAACAAGCGGTTTTTCCTCTATTTATAAGAGAGAATAGTCAATTTATTTATTAGAAAATAGAGGAGATCTAGAAATATTTTATTCTCCAAGAGATATTATATTATTTCCATATCTTTCTCCATAATATTCTCTCCCCAAAATAAGCACTACTTTCCTCAATTTCTTGCAACAAGATTAATTCTTATCTTTTTAATTACCTTAGTTAATGGACTTTTATTGGGCTAATTGAGGGGCCTTTAGGAGAATTAGGATTGGACCTCCCAATGGGCCCAGAAAACAATATTGAGCCACAATATTTTTCCAGCTCATTAATATTAATTCATTCCGCTATAGAATTAATATTGCACTATCCATCCTAACCCATATTACGAAATATGGCTCCCGGTTATTATTTCCTGTGTTTAAGATTCAATGTACATCAATTAATTTAAGCTACTGAATGCTTTAATTAATTAATATCTTTTATTCCTCAGTGTAAGGACAGCTCAACATTATTATCATACCGGAAATAAATTCCACTGATCAGATTTGATATGATAAACCTTCTGAGCCCACCAAGGGGACATAATCAACTTGACACTCCAAGACACGATTCTCTGTATTAATTTTGGCAATCTGTCCTATAATTAATAATATTGCCCAAAATATAAAGTATTGAATCACATTGATTCTTTACCCATAATAAATCAAAGCAATACTTCTTAACTACAGACAATTCCATTTAAGTGACAGAGATTAAGAAATCAACAACCACTGAGGTCTAATTCTTCATTCCTTAAGCCAGTCTAGAAGAATTACCTCTCTGTAGGTCCTTTTCAGCACATCAAAATGCACTAGTGTAATCTCTTGGTCAAGACAAACCAATCTGAGCCTTACACCTCAACTTCTACCAATGGATTGTTCAATTCCATCTAAGTTGTGAATCAATTGTACTTATATACAAGGAACTGACAATGTGATCTTCTGTGATCTTCTACACACCACATTGTCTACAATGTAAAGTACATCTGAACGTTTATGCAATAAATAATTACCATTCATTATATTTAAAGCAACCAGTGACAAAAATTTATTCTCATTAATAAGTGCAAAAATCAGTTTGTATACATAAGTAGCACTAAAAGCATACTTGCTAGTATAACCCTAACAATCTCCCACTTATACTCAAAGTCTGCTTTTAAGTATACTACAGCACGTCCATGTTCTACATGTCCTAATAAATTCTCCCACTTATACTCAAAGCAGCTTGGCAACGCACTTGACCCCCATTCCTTCCACATGTCTCTCGAATGTACTCTGAGGCAGACCCTTTGTGAAGGGATCAGCTAGGTTGTCTTCCGATGCGATCTTTGCCACCACTATATCTCCTCTCTTAACGATTTCTCGTATAAGATGGTATTTCCTTTCAATGTGTTTGCTTGCCTTGTGAGCTATTGATTCCCTTGAATTTGCAACTGCTCCAGCATTATCGCAATAAATAGTGATAGTGCTGGGAAAATTCGGAATCACATCCAAGTCCACTAAGAAGTTCTTAAGCCAAACCGCTTCTTTCGCTGCTTCACAAGCAGCTACATATTCGGCTTCCATGGTAGAATCAGCGATGCATTTCTGCTTCACACTTCTCCATGTCATGGCTCCACCCCCCAAACAAAACACACTACCCGAGGTAGATTTTCTAGAATCCATGTCTGATTGGAAATCTGAGTCCGTATAACCCACAGGGAATAGACGGTCTGACTGATAAACCAACATTCTATCTCGAGTTCTTTTTAGATACTTGAGAATGTTTTTAACTGCAGTCCAATGTTCTTTCCCTGGGTTACTTTGATATCTTGCTACCATGCCTACAGCAAAACAAATATCCGGTCTCGTGCACAACATTTCATACATGAGGCTTCCAACTGCCGACGCATATGGAATGTTTCTCATCTCATCCATCTCCTTTTGTGTCTTAGGACACATCTCTTTAGATAGATGAATTCCATGTCTGAAAGGAACAAATCCTTTTTTGGAATTTTGCATGCTGAATCGTTTCAAAATAGTGTCTATGTATGAGGTTTGGGATAAGCATATCATCCTTTTCTGGCGATCTCGAGTAATCTTAATCCCAAGGATGTGACCAGCTTCTCCTAAATCCTTCATATCAAACTGTTTTGACAACCATACCCTCACGTCTGTCAACACCTTTTTATTGTTTCCAATAAGCAGAATGTCGTCTACGTATAATACTAAGAATACCAAGGCAGTTCCGATACACTTCTTATAGACACAACTCTCAAACTCATTTTGATCAAATCCATAGGATTGTATCACTTGATCAAAACATTGATTACAAGCTCGCGATGCTTGCTTAAGTCCATATATTGACCTTCATATCAAGCTCGCGATGCTTGCTTAAAAAAACATTTTTTTTAAAATTCGACTATGTAAGATCTATCAAATACACTCTGGTCGACAACAATTTGTCGACGAAGGTGTATTTAATCGACCTTATACGGTCAAAAATTGAAAAAAAAAAAATAAGAAAAAACTAGGGTTTTCTGCAAAAATGCAGAAAACCCTAACATTGGGAAAGGGGGGAAACCTGGTGGGGTGGGGTGTGTCGGCGTCGGAGGGAGGAGGGGGGGGGGCCGCGATCTGCTCTTTTTTTTTTTTTTTTTTTACAGTTGGGGGGTGGGGCGACGGGCTCGGCGAGGGAGAGAGGAGGAGGGGAGGGAGGGGACGGCAGCGGCGGCCGCGATCTGTTCTTTTTTTTTTTTTTTTTACAGTTGGGGGGTGGGGCGACTGGCTCGGCGAGGGAGGAAGGAGGAGGGTGTTGAAGTATACACAAGAGCAGTGCCAATCCCAGCAGTAAAGCATGCAAGCATGCAACACATGCTAGCTAACACACTCACTATATACATACAAATTACATATAGAAGGGTAGTTACATATTTAACTAATGGTTGTTAGATAGAAGGCTCTAGAATATTGAGTCATCTATATATACTGTACAACACACACATTATACTCTTTGAGTTGAAAATATACAAATTTAACATGGTATCATGAGATCCAATCTTTTCTCTTGATTTTGTTTTGTATTTTGCAAGTTCTACCCTTCTCCTATCCTTTTTCCTATACTCCTTCATATCTTCATATCTTCAAATCTATAACTGTCGTGTTCTTCGTGTAACAACCTTCATATCTTCATATCTTCAAACTCTGTAACTGCCGTGTTCTTCGTGTAACCACTTTCATCTTCATCAGTTTTCGACTCCTCGATCCTCTATTCCGCGCGCACTCTTCAGTTTTTCTGTTCTTCAGCTTAATCTTCATCCATGACTACTCAATCCAATTCCCCTTCCCTTCCTCGATTCATTACACTCTCAATTCGTCTTGATAATGATAACTATCTGTTTTGGCGTAATCAAGTGCTTGCTTCTGTCCGAGCTCATTGTTTTGAAGATGTGCTTCTATGCACAGCTGTTTCGACGGATCCGACTACATCTCCATCGGATTCGATCTCTTGGCAGAGAAAGGATCAGTTCTTACTCAGTTGGCTTCTGAGCTCAGTTTCTGAGACCATGCTTGGTCATGTTAGTAGATGTGAGCACTCGTTTCAGTTGTGGTTGGTATTTGAATTACTGTTTCAATCGCAATCCAGTGCCAAGGCTATGATCCTTCGTCTGCAGCTTCAGACTGTGAAGAAAGGTGATTTGAGCATTGGTGCATTCATACTAAAGATGAGATCCATTGCAGATGGCCTATTTCATGCTGGCCAATCCATCACAGATGCGGAACTGGTACTGTATATACTTGGAGGTCTTGGTGCTGATTTTGATGCAGTGGTTGTATCCCTCACCACTCGAGGCATTATTCCCTCTCTGCCTGAAGTTCAATCTATTCTGCAAGCTTATGAGGTGCGCTTACTCAATTATAGCACACACTCCATCCAAATCCAAGGAGGTCACATCTCATCTACTCCTCCTTCAGCTCATGTTGTTTCTAGAGATAATCGAGATAATAGAAACACTGGGAAAGGCAGGGTGTACACTAAACCTAAGGTGGTTTGTCAATTGTGTGGTCGCAAGTTTCATGTTGCAGCCAAGTGCTATAAGCGCTTTGATCAGTCTTTCTCTGGTCTTGAGAATTCTATGTCCAGGACATTCCCTACCAACTCATCTCACTCTATATCATCTCCTCGTCCACCTCTCACTACTCCATTTCAAGCTCATCTCACTCATCATCAGCCTACATACTCTCACTATTCCTCTGCTCCTAACCTTGCTCTTACTGGTCATATGGATCAAGGAGCTTCCACTTCTGGCACACAACCTACTCCCTCTCATTCTCCCTGGTATGTTGATAGTGGAGCTACTCACCATGTAACTTCACAGCTTGCTAATCTTCAAATCAACTCTCCATACCAAGGTATGGACTCTTTAATTGTTGGAAATGGCACCTCCACTCCTATATTGCATACAGGCTCCTTTAATCTTCCTGTGCATGATGGTTATGTTGCAATGAATAATGTTTTACATGTCCCAGCAATTACTAAAAATCTCATGAGCATATCTCAGTTTCTTAAAGACAATGATGTTGTCATTGAATTCTATGCTGATTGTTGCCTTGTCAAGGACATGAAGTCTCACAAGATTCTGTTGAGAGGGGTGCTTAAAGATGGACTTTACATGCTGGATTTTGGATGCTTGAAGTCATGTAGAGCTGCTCCTACTAGTATTGTCAATAAATCTAGTCATTTGACTGCTGTTGTAAATAAGGCTAAGTCCAATAGTAGTGTCTTATCTGAGAATAAATGGAAGTTGTGGCATTGTAGATTGGGACACCCTAATGATTCAGCTCTCTCTACTGTTTTGAGGAGCTTGAACATTCCTTGTATGAAATCTCATTCTAGTTTCTGTGATGAATGTAAGATTGGGAAGATGCACTTAAAACACTTCTCTTCTGTTGTGCATCATACTATGTCTCCTTTTGAATTGATTCATATGGATGTTTGGGGGCCTGCATCTTCTGTTTCTATAGAAGGATACAAATACTACTTGTCTATAGTTGATGATTATACAAGATTTGTGTGGATCTTTCCCTTAATAGCAAAGTCTGAAGTGGTGTCAGTGTTTACTCAGTTTATGAATACTGTTGAGAGATTGTTTGGTAAGCCCATCAAGGCACTTCAACATGATATGGGATCTGAGTTTCTGCCTGTGGCAAAATTGGTTAAACCACTTGGGATACAAGTAAGACTATCATGTGCTTATACTCATCCTCAGAATGTATTGGTGGAAATGAAGCATCAACATATTACAGAATTTGGATTGGCTATGCTTGCTCGTTCTAAACTAAATATGGCCTTCTGGTGGCATGCTGTTTCTACTGCAGTGCATATTATCAACATGCTTCCATCTCCTGTCACAAATCACACATCTCCATTTCAGCTATTCCATAACAAATCACCTGATTATCTATCACTTAGGGTTTTTGGGTGTGCTTGTTTCCCTTTTCTTAGGCCTTACAATACATCTAAGCTACAGTTCAGAAGCTCAAAGTGCATTTTTCTGGGCTACAGCTCTGATCACAAAGGATACAAGTGCCTTCATGAGTCTGGCAAGATCTTTGTATCAGCATCTGTTCAATTCAATGAAGAAGAATTTCCTTCATTCACACTCTCCAAACCATCTTCAGTCACTTCATCTCCTATTTTTTCTGCTCAACTGCCTGAGCCTATCATCACCATTCATACAACATCATACACTTCCTCCTCCTCTGATCATGATCTCTCCCCTCACACTTCCACCCATTCTACCTCTAGCTCATCAAGATATATGCTTTCTTCCATTCCAGCTCTCCACTCCCCTCCTCAACTATCCACCACCTCATCTCCTCCTCCTATTCACACATCTCACCCCATGCAAACAAGGTCGAAATCTGGAATTTATAAACCCAAGGCACTTCTCTCCATCACCCCTATCCATGAACCAACTTCTGTTACTGAAGCCAGCAAAAGTCCAGAATGGAGACAAGCTATGCAACTTGAATATGATGCTTTGATACAGAATGGCACCTGGAGTCTAGTTCCCCCATCATCTGACATTCATCCTATCACCACTAAATGGTTGTTCAGGGTAAAGTATAGCAAGGATGGCACTGTTGAAAGATATAAAGCTAGATTGGTGGCAAGGGGTTTTCAGTAACAAGCAGGAGTTGATTTCTTCAGCACTTTTAGCCCAGTGATTAAACCAGTAACTCTTCGCATTGTGTTCACTCTTGCTGTTTCCAAAGGATGGTCAATTCAACAAGTTGATATTAACAATGCATTTCTCAAAGGGGTGCTTCATGAAACAGATTACATTGCTCAGCCTGAAGGTTTTGTTCACTCTCATCATCCCAACTATGTATGTAAACTTCACAAGGCTCTTTATGGTTTGAAACAAGCTCCAAAGGCTTGGTATGACACTCTCAATGCCTTCTTGATTCAGCAGGGATTCACTCATTCCAATTCTGATCACTACCTATTCCATAGATTTTTACATGGACAACTCACTTTATTGTTGGTCTATGTTGATGACATCTTGATCACTGGTGATAACTCCACTCTTATACAGCAGCTCATTGATACACTTCATTCTCAGTTTTCTCTCAAACACTTGGGGGAAATCAACTACTTCTTGGGCATTGAAGCTCACTCTACACACTCTCTTATCAAACTTACACAATCCAAATATGCCAGTGATATCATCTCTAAAGCTCATCTCACTGAATCCAAACCATGTCCCACTCCCATCTGTCCATCATCCAAACTCTCCCTTGCTGACATCCCTTTGTTTGACAATCCTACTGTATATCGCAGCATAGTTGGAGCCCTTTAGTACCTCACCCTCACCAGACCAGATATATCCTTTTCTGTGAACAAACTATCCCAATTCTTGCAAAATCCATCATAAAATCATTGGAAAGCTTGTAAGAGAGTACTTAGATATCTTAAAGGCTCTTTATCTCATGGCATCACTTTTTCTCCTATTTCTGATTTCAGGTTGCAAGGTTGTGTGGATGCAGATTATGCCTCAAGCATTGATGATAGGCGCAACACTTCTGGATTTTGCATCACTCTTGGTCACAATTTAATCTCATGGAGCTCACGAAAGTAAAATTTGGTTGCTCGTAGTAGCACTGAGGCTGAGTACAGAGCTCTTGCTCTTGCCACTACAGACCTCATGTGGATTACAAGTCTTTGCAAAGAGATTCACATCCCAATCTCTACTCCTAGCTTACTTTGGTGTGATAATCAAGGGGCCATTGCATTAGCCTTCAGCCTAGCCTTCCATTCTCGCACCAAACACATTGAAGTTGATGTCCATTTCCTCAGAGAAAAAGTTCAAACTGGTGTTCTCGACATTCGGTTCATCACATCAGAAGACCAACCTGCTGATCTACTTACAAAACCGATTGCTCCAGCACGATTTGCTCATCTTCTGTCCTGGTTCAAACTCATGTAGCAATGGTGGCTTCTCTTCTTCCGGGGCATGTTGAAGTATACACAAGAGCAGTGCCAATCCCAGCCGTAAAGCATGCAACACATGCTAGCTAACACACTCACTATATACATACAAATTACATATAGAAGGGTAGTTACATATTTAACTATTTGTTGTTAGATAGAAGGCTCTAGAATATTGACTCATCTATATATAGTGTACAACACACACATTATACTCTTTGAGTTGAAAATATACAAATTTAACAGAGGGGGGAGGGAGGGGACGGCCGATGGACGGGCGATCTGTTCTTTTTTTTTACAGGCTGGGGGGGCGACGGGCTCGGCGAGTGAGGGAGGGGGTGGCGTCACCGGCGACAGACGGTGGAGGGGCAGGTCGCCGGCGGTGGTGGTGAGGGGTGGGGGAGAAGATGAAAGAAGAAATGGAGAAGGAAGAAGATGGAGGATTTGGGGTGTGTGGGTAGTAATAGGATTTTTATGAAGGAGGGGTATTTATGACATTTGAGAGGGGTGTTTCCTAAAATTGGGGGAGTGTATAAATCGGGGGAGTGCATCTCTCCAAAATGGAGGTGCATATAGTCAAACCCTTTTATACCACGTTCTTACTTGTTCACTCAAGCCGCTGAATAAAATCATAAAAATCAATTGTTGTCAAAATAGTGGTCCAATGAGCCCACATCAATTTTTTTTTTTTTTTTTTGTAGATTTTAGAAGGACGTGATGGTGTGACCGCGTGAGAGGTGTTCTTGTAGGCCCGTCCTTGTTGACCATTTTTTACCATTCAATGTTGCAGCTGTGGTTGTATGACGGGTAGTTGTTACCGGCGTGCTCAAAGATGTAAGGTGTGAGCCCTATATTCACTCATTTATAAATTAAATTTTCCTGTAAAAAAAAAAAAGGATACCGAAATTCTAGATCAGACTTAAGAGATTGTTTTTTCTTCATGGTTTTATTACAAACTAAATCTTCGATAAATTAACTCTAAATATTTACTCAAGTTTTTTATAATTTGGATTAAAAAAATGAAATTTTCAGTTATCAATTTTTCAATAATTTGTTAAGTAATAATAATCTGCTTATATTGTTACGATTGTCAATGATAATTCCACTTCGACTATACGTCTCCAATCACAAGCAAAATAATCGGCCACAATTCAATCCAACGAAAGCATGGCAATTCACAAATATAAACGAAAACGAAAAACAGAGCACAAGAAGATTTAAGTGGTTCGATCAACGTGATCTACATCCACTGGACACACGACTTCAATTTGATTAGTATAAGAGATGTTTACAAACACTCATCACTCGGAAAGGAAATTTATCCTTACTTCGCTCGTGAACTCTCAACTCTCAAAACGAATGCTCGTACGCGTCAAAGGTTACAATTACAAGCAATGGAGTATTTATAGGTTGTCAATGGTGATTGCAGCGTGCTCTGAACGCGTGTAGATTGCCACGTGGATTCTGTTACAACCATGTAACAAACTCACACCTTCAGCGTGACCCAATCTGAAATGACCTTCCTGCCCTTCACTTGTGTTCGCAAACAAGACGACTCAACACTTAGCCAAAAATTAACTCTGCTAACAGAACTCGACTGATCTGGTCCAACCTGTCTGGTCTTCCCAACTCGTCTACTTCTTCGCAACACCCATCTCATCTGATTGGACTCCTCCACATCATCTGATCTGGTCTAAATTAACTTGTTTGACTCCACCAGCTGATACGCCCAACAGCTGAGTCCTTCAGAAGACTTCTATCAACTAAGTACCTCGGCTGATCTGCCCAACAGACGAGTACAGTAGTAGACTAGAATCTACCTGACCTTACCAGACGAGTCGCACTCGTCTAGTTTAGGAGATTTGAGATAAACCTCACATATATAATAATACAACATTTTATACGTGTACTGCGAAACAATAATCAGTTATCAATCCAAGTCTCATGCTTTAGCAACAACCACTTGGTGAATGAATGGGCATCTTACCTAAATGTTTTCTTTGTTTTTGAGTCTAATTCTCGACCTCAGACAACAATAGGGTTCTTCTAGGATGCTTGAATTGAGATGTACCGTGAAGTCCTATGATTATCATATTCTTTTTTTTTAATATATGATCAAAAAGAGTAATGCACATAAAAAAATGTTGCATTATATATTAATTAATTATTAATAGAAAAAATGTTAAGTTGTACAATTAAAAAAGTGACATTTACATAAAAGTACGTCCAAGGTTGATGCATGGTTCGATCATCAGACTCTCAAAGCTCAATCTAGTACAAATATGATTTTTTATATATGTGAGTGTGAGAGTATGATGAAATAAGAATCTTTTATATTTTTTTCAATTTACTACTTATATTATATTGAGTTATGATGCCAATAAAATGTAGATCAAATAAAAGAAGAAAACTTAGTACCATAAACTCACAAATTGAGCAGAGTTCGGAACGCCATTAAAATATTGAGTGATATTATTGCTAGTAGTCACTTTACCCGAAGACTTGTTTATGTGAAATAAATATATCTATGAACTTGCAAGTGTGAGAATTTAAAGAGAGCTTAAAGCAGCGTGTGTGTTTTGTTAATTATATTCACCTTGTCTATTAATTAGGTCCACCTTTAAATAGTACTCCATGTAAGTATAAAAAAGATACAACGACACACTAATTTCATACCTAAAAAAAAGTGATAAACTCAAACATACACATTGATTTGTAAAGAATACCATAAAAAATAGAGATAAAAACCCCCCATTTTTCATTAATTAAAATCAACTCTCTAGCTAGTAACAATATAATACCCCTGTCTATTTATAAAATCTAATAACATAGTCACAATTCACATAGAGAATAAGGGACATAAATAAAATCTAAATCATAGATATAGAACTATCTCTATCTAATTATAACTTCTTTTTTTTAATATAGATCGATCTTCATCCATATCTCCATTAGTAAATTAATTAAGAATGTTAATATGTACTTTCTTAGTTATTTTTCTTCAAATAAGTAGTTTTTGCCCTAAATATATTTGAAGAGTCACTTATATATAAACTTATGGTTTGTGTAATCAATCAATCTACTCAATGTTTAGCAGACAAAATCCATGAAAGTTCAATATAGATATATATAGATGAATTTTATATTCTGATAAAATGTGATCAGGAAAGGATAACTCGTGCAAGTATAATAATTATAAATTAAATCCCACCATGCGTAGCCTGACATGTGCTGTATCTGCAACGAATTCTGGTGTGAAAGTAATTAAATTAACATAATCAAAATGTTTAATTAGAGTACATGTAATTTCATGAATTGAAATCAAATTTCTGTAATAAATTCAATATTGAGTTCCATATTAAAAATTAAGATCAACCAAATTTAATTTATTTGGTCTAAATTCGACTTTGAACTTTTTTACTTAACGGGATGTAATCGACATCGTTTTTAAATTGAATCTTATCCAACTTTTTATTACAAGTGCATGTTTACTATAGTAAACAATACATTATCTTTGAGAAAATTCCCACTAAAAAACGTGAAATATATATCTACCTACCATTCAAAAAACAATAATTTCTCCAAGTTGATCAAATAAAGTGACTTACGGGAATGACCTCTAGGGTTTCCTTAAAATTACTTTTGTAATGTTTATTTGAAAAAAGAAGATGCTAATAGGTTAACAAATTAAAAGGGAGGTTGTTCCACTAAGACATTACATATTTAATTAATTAATTCAAATATAGCACGTTGAGGGGTCTAAAATCACCTTAGTAATTTATCTTATTTTTTTCCAACTAAGAGGGGTTCCGGCCGTTAATTATTACTAAGAAGAAATTAAGAAAAAGAGAAGATACCACTCATGAAGGACTGTTAAAATTAGGTCTAGTAAAAGAGAGTGCAAAAATCATTTCGAAGCTAGAATTTAATTAAAAAAAGTGTATTGGAACTACACCAATAAGGAATTAATCATCAAATCAATTAATTAATACTCCAATGAGCGTGCATTGCATTTTTTTGAAATGGTGAAATAAAATTTAAAAAAAAAATCCACTAGGTACATGAACGAACTAAGTCTCAAATTAGTAATTGAATAGAAAAAACTTTATATGAAAATAGTCTATATAAAAAGAAATTAATCTGCAGTGTATATTGGAGTACAAATATTTTAATTTGTACTAATAAGTTCGAATTCCATGAACATTTAACATTAATTTAGTTTCATACCAAATTTGATTTTTTAAATGAGAAAAAGCATTATGCTCAACAACTTTAAAATAAAATAAAAATACATCAAATAAATATATACCATTTGATAATAAAGGAGTAATAATCATGTAATGGCCTTTCTTTGGATCCTCAGAGTTTGGGAGGCAGACAGACAGACACGAAAGAATCTGATACTAAGTGATCAATGTCCATCCAATTATTTTATGCCAACAAATTAGATCTGCAGAATCATAAGACATGCATTATAATCTATATATAATGCAAAGTTTGACTATATTCGTTTTTTCGAATGCACTAAAATTGGTTTTTTTTCTCCTTATATTCTTTAATTATAAATTAATATTTTGATTATGCTATACTATATTAATCTATAAATAATTAAATATAGAGCGCTAGTAGATTCGAAACCTAATGACCTACGATGCTTTAACCATTCGAGCTATCTCACTTCATCTCTAGCATTAATATTTAATTACTGTATATATACAATATATATATATAGGAGTACGTTCTAGTGATCAGGTCTTGCATAAATTAAATAAGGGGGGAAACACATATATCTTCAAAAATCAAAACCCGCGAATAAGTTCAAAAAATGCTCTTTTACTCCCTCCGTCCACGAAAAGTAGTCCCATTTGCCCTATATTCTTTGTCCACAAAATGTAGTCCCATACCCTTTTTTAAAACTATCACCCTTCAACCATCACTTAATTACTCAAATTGTCATCAACTTTATTCACAAACAATCACTTTATTCAAAATGGACCCCACAATACCCTACAATACCCTTACTTTATCTATTTTATCTACCTTCTTTTTAAAACATGTGCCCCATCCCCATGTCCCTACTTTTCATGGATGGAGGGAGTACTATTTATCTTTTCACTTTATTTCCTTTACAAGAAAGTCCTAATTAATTTCCATGCATAGTTAGGAATTTATTTACCTTTTGTTGGTTTTATTCCTCTGATCATTTGAGGTGCTAACTGCTAATTGTGTGGGAAATATTAATTAAGAATATTCTAAATATCCGTGATAGTAACGGAGGCTTTCAAACATCTCTACATATTTTAAGGCCTTTTTTGGTCACTTATAAAAGGTAGTAGTAAAATCTTTACACATGTTAATTAATTAATTAACATGGGGAGAACCAAAGGGGCAAAACTAAAATAATTTTAAATATGGTTTGTGCAATTGGATCCATTCTCTAATCAGTTCATGACATCTAATACTATAGATTAAAAAAATTCAATTTGTTAACATGTAAGCTAGCAGCCAAAATGCCAAATAAATCGAATAAGGGCTAGTCTTGCCTGAAATATTTCATGCATGCATCTTACCTAATTTAGACAAAAGCCCAAAATCTTGGCCCATTTAATTAAAAGTAAAAAATCTTAAGCTAATTTTACGGGTTCTCAACAAATATGCATTTACACAATAATATAATAAAATATGTACAATATATTAATTAACGTAAATAATTTTTTTTAATTAAAATATAATATATTAAATTACATAAATATTTCTCTTAATAGGACAACAGATTAAAAAAAAAACATGAATAGAAATATATTACTACATGTACCAAAAATGTAATTTCATTAAATAAAAAATATTACTACCTACATGAAAAATGTATAATAATTAATATCACTACGTATAAAAAAGCTTGTCACTACATTTGAAAAACATGTTTTACTAAAAGAATAGAATTAAACTACTACATGTATAAACAATATTAACTACTGTAGATGTTGTTACTCTTAAATGTCTTAACATTCACAGCAACATCTTAATTCGACCTTTCTTATTTTTCCTAAGTCCAAATTTTGTTTTCTAGCTAATGCTGCTTTGGATGTTGTAACATCGCAGGTTGAAGATCTAGAACATTCTACACAGTTCCAGACTGGAAGGATCTGGAAGCTTGCAGAAGTATGTAGATCATGCGGTTGCCTTTGAAAACGTCCAGAATAGGCTGGAAGGTGCTAGAATTCATTGGAATGAAGAGTGGGCCAAAAAGAAGGGATGAGATCCTAAAAAATAGGATATGGATTATGAAGCTTCTAGAATTCGTTTTTTCCACTATAAATACACAAGGAAGTCTTCATTATTCAGCATGGAGAATTAAGAGTAATCACATAATGTCTATGTGAAGTGTTCATCCTACTTAGACATTATCGTGATTATTATTTCTTCTTCATCAGATTCTCGTACAACATGAAGAAATACACATCAGATCCGAGAGTCACATATTTCACGAAGTGCCATTCTTTAATTACTAAACTAGTGTTCATCCTGTTAGGAATTAATTGTCATTGGCATTTTCATGTCGTTGTGCCGAAGAGTCCAAACTTCCTGTACAACATAAACTCTTCTATACTTCTTTGATAGAGAGATCATAGAGTTAGATTAGTTTTTGGTAGTGTAATTTTTACACTTAAGCCGTCTTTAGACTAGATAGATTATCAAGTCTTGTTTCCGTTGTGAATATTTGTTCACACACCATTTGTATTCACATAATTATTAGTGAAAGTTTCGCCATGAGGCTCGCATAGATTTTAAATTAAAATCTATGTTAAAAAGTTAATTTTGTGTCTTTGTGTTTTCATTCTTTAAAGTCTTCCGTTATTCGTATTCTGATATTCTGTAATCGAGTCAGTGTTACATTGAGTGTTCTAACATTGAGTGTAGCATCAGTCTTGTTTTACTTGTGTTCAGTTTATTTTTAGTGTTTTAGTCTTCCGCTGTGTCTGTCTTTTCTGATATTCTGTTTGAATTAATGTTACACCATTTGTCTTAACATTCAGTGTAACATTGTTCTGTTTTTCACTTAAACACTACTATACCATCCATACACACTTTCAACTACTACTATTGAATAAAAAAATGATAATATGACAACGAATTTGAAAAAATAAATGAACAGAAATATATTACTACATGTACAAAAAATGTTACTTCATTAAAAAAAATATATTACTACATGAAAAATGTATGATACTACATATCAAAAAACTTGTCACTACATTTAAAAAAAATATTTTACTAAAATAACAGAATTAAACTACTACGTGTATAAACAATATTAATTACTATTACATGAATAGAAAAAAAAATATAACAACAAATTTAAAAAATACATGAACAAAAACATATTACTACATGTAAAAAAAAATATTAGTTTTATTAAATAAAAAATATTACTACATGAAAAATGTATAATACTACGTATCAAAAAAAACTTGTCACTAAATTTGAAAATTAATAAAGTAAAATTAATAAATCAGATGGAAATCTGGAAATTGGGACAGGATATATAAAATTAATAGAACAAATTAAAATTTAATAAAACATGTTGACCCAATTAGCAGCCCAATTATACGTTGAGTCCATTTACTAAAGATGGCAATATAAAAATATTGCATGCAAGTTTTTGTGATCGAATAATATTCTAGAAAGAGTGACATTAATAATTAAAAAGTTTTCAAGTCTTACCTATGTATATTTGCCCTATTTTTTTTATTTAAAAATAGTCTTTTTTTTTTTTTTTTTTTAAGTTTCAGGTATCCGGTCCAAAGCCGACAAATCCTGTAGGATCAATCCCACCGCCTACTTGCGGATAGAGCTGTTATTCGAGCCGAGCTCAGCTTGATAACGTTACCGAGTTAAAAATTGAGCTCGACTCGTTAACGAGTCTAACGAGCTTAAAGAGTCTATCGAGTTGAGTCGAGCCTAACGAGCCTAATGAGCCTAATGTAAATTTTTACAAAAAATTAGTTATCGAGCCTAACAAGTAGAGCTCGAGTCGGCTCGTTAGTAAATCGAGTATTTAACGAGCTCGAGCTCGGCTCATTAAGCTAAACGAGTCGAGCCTTATCGATTCGAGCCGAGCCGAGCCGAGTCTCGTTAAGGCTGGGCTCGAATAACAGCACTACTTGCGGAGGTTCCGTTTAAAGCTCTGCCTCATAGAAATTGTGCGGGGGTTCCGTTTAAAGCTCTGCCCCGTAGAAATTGTTTGCATTTTAGGGGTTTCGAACTTGAGACCTAGAGAGGAGCACACTCCTAAGTTCCAAGTCTACAACACTAGGTCAACTCCTTGGGGTTCTTTTTATTTATTTATTAAACTAGTGTAAGACCCGCGTTTTACGCGGGGTTAAAATAAATTTATAATATATATATATTTTAAGTTAGTAATTAAAAAATAATCTAAACATGTATTGTATAAATTTGTAAATTCATTATTCTATTAAAACATAAGAAAAGGAAATGTTGTACCAATATAAATTACATCATATATATATATATATATATATATATATAATAATAATAGAATAGAGAATTATAAATTTATTTATAAAATAATCAATATACGAAATTACAAATTGCGGAAAATTTTCTTGTAAACAACATTTGTTGTACACTTAAATATTTTTCATTTGAATTTAGACAAAAAAAAATTCAATTCACTCCTACTCTTGACTCTAGAGACTGCGATATTTGTCTGTGTATGAACATAGGTTTCGGAAGGTGAACAAAGTGGATGATTTCAGATCAACATTCCAAATAAGCATTATAGAGACACTTATTTTTCAGAACTAATCGATGATTTGGTAGACCAACACACTTAATAAAATAGAGTATGTCAATAGAAAACACATGTCCCATACCACCAGGTGTATACCCTGATGGATAAATACTACTGAACTCAAATATTCTCTTGTATCGTCATGTATCATCGTCAATATTATCTCGTTAATACTTTGAATTTATTTATGTATTGGAGGAAGTATAACTCTATCCTCAAAATACTTATTCGTACCAAAATTGCCAGAGACGGAAGAGTAAACATTGTCAACTATATCAACAACTGGATCACATGCATCTAAAACCAAATGCTCTTCAGGAATATCAATATTTGGAAAACCCTCATCATTATCTCCAAGATCCCCCGACGATACAGTTGGTGTATTAAACTTACAAAAATGCATTTTGTATGTATGTGAATATGGCAAATATTTAGTACTCTCCCGTTTCAATTTAGATCCATCATTTGCTAAAAATGGATATTCCAAATTAGATTCATTATTTCTTTATTTAGCAATAAATATTTTTTCACTTTAAACCACCACCTTCAAACATCTCAAAATTACACCATATGTCATTACTTTATTAATTATCAAAATATTTTATTACTCAAAGGACTCGCATACCCAATATTTTATCTCCTTTAATACTAATAAATAATTCTCACATTAAACTACGTGTATACACATTAAACTACATTTATAGTAAATGATGAAATAAAATTGGGACGGAGGGAGTATGCATTATGACAAATATTTTTGCTAACTCCCTCATCATTATCTCCAACAAATCTTTTTGCAATCGACGATTTTTAGCGTACTATTCAACTCGGGTACATCTAGATTGATACATGTCACAACCATGCCCTTCTATCTAACCCTATAGAAGAATGTACGCACTTAAGCATACTCTTTAGGGAGATCGATCATCTATTAATTATCATATTCGATGAGAAATGCGAGTTTGTTTTATCCACTTTCTCTATCCCACTCTATCAAAATGATAAAAAAGGATGTAAAATATATATGAGACATTTTTTATTAATTTATTCCATTAACTTAAATTAATTACAATACAAAAGTTTCAAATTGGACTTCCTACTTTAATAATATTTAGATACAAAATAGATTTATATATCAATTAAATAATTAAATCAATATATTTTAGAGTGCGAAATTAAAAAAAAAGATTATAACTTGTAAATCATACTGATTATAGCACAAAATCTTTTTAATGTGTGATTTAGCGAAATTTGAATTTGGTTGATACAAATTTGATATTGAGCAAAGTGTGATTTGACATTACATACACCATTATATTCATTTAATTAGTTAGCAATAGTTTAAAAATTAAATTATCGATTTATAAAAATATATAAAAATATATAGTATCACACCCCATCTTTTGTCTAAGAGATTTTCAAAAGAATTCCATGCCACCTCCCAAAATTTATTTACGTGTTGTAAATTTTCTTAACCTCGTAAGGTAACAAAAGTTAAAGAAAAACACATGAAAAAAATATATAATTAATTTTTTATTTTTAAAAATAAGGATAATTAATTTTATTTTATTTTACCTACACCATTCAACCTAAATTGAATTTTTTTTTTTTATGTTTGAAAAACATAATCCTTATTTTACAATTTAATAGATTTAACTATTTTTAAAATTTTAATGAAAATAATTTTTGCCTTCAAATCTGCAATTTAATTTAGAAAAACATTTAATGCATTTTGAATTATGGGATGAAATCATAATGATAGGTTTCATTGTATTCCTTAATATTTGCTAATTATTTATTAATTAACAACTATTTCAACTATAATTTGCTAATTAGTAGTATAATTTTATGTTATTGCCTTCTTTAATTTTGTTAATTAATTTTTTTAGTATAAAACATTTCACAATTATTCAATTTTTAGGACTTTTCTTAAGTTTGGAAAACGTAATTTTTATTTTTCAATTTAATAGATTCAAATAATTTTTAAATTTTAATGAAAATAATATTTCTATAATTTTTATAAGCATATGTCACAATTATTTCATAATTTTTTAAAAATTAGTCAAAGTTATTAGTTAAATTACAAAAACTTGTATGAAATATATTTCCAACATTTAAATTAAAAATAGTTTTCTTAACCTCGTAAGGTAACAAAAGTTAAAGAAAAACACATGAAAAAAATATATAATTAATTTTTTATTTTTGAAAATAAGGATAATTAATTTTATTTTATTTTACATACACCATTCAACCTAAATTGAAAAACTTTTTTTTATGTTTGGAAAACATAATCCTTATTTTACAATTCAATAGATTTAACTATTTTTTAAATTTTAATGAAAATAATTTTTGCCTTCAAATCTGCAATTTAATTTAGAAAAATATTTAATGCATTTTGAATTATGGGATGAAATCATAATGATAGGTTTTATTGTATTCCTTAATATTTGCTAATTATTTATTAATTAACAACTATTTCAACTATAATTTGCTAATTAGTAGTATAATTTTATGTTATTGCCTTCTTTAATTTTGTTAATTAATTTTTTTAGTATAAAACATTTCACAATTATTCATTTTTTAGGACTTTTCTTAAGTTTGGAAAACGTAATTTTTATTTTTCAATTTAATAGATTCAAATAATTTTTAAATTTTAATGAATTCTATAATTTT
Source organism: Galeopsis tetrahit (assembly GCA_963675135.1). Lineage (NCBI taxonomy): Eukaryota > Viridiplantae > Streptophyta > Magnoliopsida > Lamiales > Lamiaceae > Galeopsis > Galeopsis tetrahit. The sequence goes on from OY776133.1 coordinate 14,026,113, forward strand.
TATAAGCATATGTCACAATTATTTCATAATTTTTTAAAAATTAGTCAAAGTTATTAGTTAAATTACAAAAACTTGTATGAAATATATTTCCAACATTTAAATTAAAAATAATTTTATTTACTCTTCAACATTTAAATAAAAAAAATTGCATTTACAATATTTAATAACCCACCTACAAAAACTAATAAATATAATATCACAGTTTTTTGCACTATATTTTCTAAATTTAATGCATATTTAATAGAAAATTAATAGCTAATTAGCCGAAATTATGTAAGAGTTACATAATTTTATCCTTTATAATTATTGTTATAAATGTCATTAAATTTAATATATTTTTATCTAACTACATTTTTTTTTCTCTACTCACATTAATTCTTAAATCAAGATGTTTTAATAATTAAAGTGACAAATTACATTCTAGTTACTTCACATATATATATATATATATATATATATATATATATATATATATATATATATATATAAAGTCAATCTAAAATGATAACTCTTTATTAGCTTTAATTACATTCACTTAATCAATTACATAATTTAAGTGATTTAAAGAGTTTGTACCGTTACAAAATTAAATATTATATAAAGTCAATTTATTTATTATGAAATAAATGAAAATAATTTACATAATCAATTATTATATGATATAAAATTTTGAAGTCTTTCATAGATTTCAATTCAATGATATATACAATTCAAGAATTTTTTTACATAAATTTTTTACATAAATTTGTAAGATTGCTCAAATTTTTTAATCGGATAAAGAATGACAAATTCAATGTTCCAATTTGAATGAAGAATGATAACAATTTTTTGTTTATTTTTTATTGTAATTACATTTACATTAATTTATTTATGTCATGTTCTTTTCTCTAATGCATGTATAAAAAAAGCAAAAAATAAAATGAATGAGGGTAGATTTTTTTTTAATGAAATGATTAAGAATAGAGAGATTAAGTTAGAGGAGTTGTGGTCGAGAGAGAGAGAGAATCAAATCAATAGAACAATAAAAAAATTGTAATATTGAATTTTGTGTAGATAAATTGTGATAAATTGAATATCCGCATCTCCAAGAAATATGAATGTTTCATTTACATTGCACAACTTATAAATAAACAGAAATATGTTACATTACAGATTTGCAACATAAAAAAAATACTCAAAGAGAACTTAAATCCTAAACCTGAATGTTTGATTTCAAATGAATATTACAAATCTGAATGTTTGATTTCAAATGAATATTACAAATCTGAATGTTTGATTTCATGTCGTATATATGTAGTAACAAATTTTTTGGGAAGAACCAAAAATTCAGATTGGATGAATATGAAATGCTTTAGCATTTCTCATTCATTCTCATCCAATACAAAAGAATTCAAAAAAAGAAAATGGACTTGAGAATTGTTTGAGGAGAGATGGAGTGAATTGAAAAAATGAGAGAGGTAAGCTACCATTATATAGGAGGTTGAATTAAAATCTAACGGTTAAGATCAAACATATAAATGGACGGTAAAGATTATAGCCAAAAAATGGGAATGAATGAGAGTGAAGGATTTTTGAAATGAAAGGATTTAGAGGAGAGAGGTTGAAGTAGAGGATGTGTGGTTGTGACATGTGGCACAACAAAAGTTTGCAAATATATATATATATAGAAGTGGGGATATTAATTACTGAAAAGTGGGACATTAATAATAAAAAAGTCTGAGAACTATTTATTGAAAATTATGATCACTTTTTAATAATATTGTTTTGCATTGGTATAAGCATTTTTTAATTATAGTGAATGATACTTTTAAAAACAATATTGTCTCAATGAAATACAATCTAAAATAAACGGAGAAATAACAAGGGTATGCTTCTTCTATATTCTTCTTTTGTAAAAAGAAAAAATAGGGTTTAGGCTATACCACAACAATTTTTATTTTTTAAAAATCAAATCTACTCAACAATGGAATAAATACACAATACAATAACTTAAAACACGATTAAACTGTCAGAATAAAAGAAGAAGAAAAAGAAATGATGGAGCGTAAGAAAATCAAACAAAAAGTGAATTAAAAAAAAAAAAAAGCAAAGCATAGTTAATGGATCTGAAAAAAAAAATTGTTTAGTGTACATAGATAGAAGACCCGCACACACTTTTTTCAACCTGATCCACTTGAGAATTTCATGGATCACGCCCGACCCGTTTAAGATTCTCATGAGTTATTCCCACAGGCGACAGATGATGAAAGTGATGTGTAATAGATCTTGAAAAGTGTTTTATATGTAATTAAAAATTGTAAGTATTTTTAACTTCATATACAAATATACTTATTTAAAATTAAAATCACACTATACACTATACCCTTATTTATTACTTAGTAATATTATTAAATTGAGTAAATAAGTGATGATTTGAAGGGTGATGATAATAATATTATTTTCATTTTGAGACATGAATATTAAGTTTAGATGGACTAAAATTGAATGATTGCATACATTTTGTTTCTTAATACTTCAATTTTTTATAATAGGTATTGATAGTATATTTGAAACTATGGTCTAAATTTTTATCTAAGACTAAAAAAAAAATTATAATTGAACAACGGAAGTGATTTAAAAAAAATAAAATATATATATATATATATATTAATATTTTAGCAATTTTTTAATTATTTCGCTTCATTTTGAGTTTAAACTATAAAAAATTCTTACAAAACATAACGAAAGTCAGTTAATTTAATGGAATAAAAAATGTATTGACAATTTTATTATAAAAATTTCGATAAGTATAATAAGTACATATTATTTTATTTTTATAGTAATATTAATTGGGCCCCTATCGAAAATTCTTGCCTCCGTCACTGTCCATAATACTAGTAATACTTAATAGGGGTATTGCTAAAAGACAAATAAAATAAATTTACAATTGATAATAATAGGAGTGACAAATAATAAAATTAAAAAAAAAATCGAATAAAATGGAAATTTATATGACTAATAACAACCGGACATGACACGTTCACCCAAATTTTCCTTTTACCACTGTTTTTATTACAATTTTCCTTTTACCACTACATTTATTATTTATTGATTCTGTTCATGAAAGGTCAACGAATTCCACAGATATTGTAGTTATTATCTTTTGACGAAAAAGTAGACAGAGGGATTTTAAGAGGTTGATTCCAATTAATTACATTAAATTCACTTTTTCTTTTCTTTTCTTTTTTTACTTTATCAATTCTATTTTTTTTATAAAATTTAATGTAAATCGATCTCATATACTCATATACCACTCTAATTTAAAATATGTTCATATTGAGACTTCATAAATTCATTGTAATACAATAAATTGAATACATGCATTTTATGTATAAAAATGTCATACATCAAATCAAGCTTTTGATCTACGATTTTTCGTAGTGTAATTTTTTTATTTTTTATTTTTAAAGAAAATTCAATTTCTTCACTTATATGAAAAAACGCATTCAATCTAATTTGCCTTGATTTAAATTAAGAAACTAGTATCTGGGATTGATGTACTATTGTTTGGTAATTAGATTTTTTTTTTGTGTATTATTGTTACTATTTTATAATTTCAGGCAATTAACATTTAAAGCATTGTTACCAACACAGGCTAACTATGTAATGCCACACCTTGAAAGACACCTATAATGTCAATAAAATTCATTATAATCAGAATTAAATAGTGCAAAATATTTTCATTTAAAAGACATAGACAGCTATCAATTTCCATCCACACTAATAAAACACCATTAATTAGATTTAAAATAGAATCTTATTTACTGTATGTCTAAAAAAAATAGTCAATTATTCATTTTTTTTAATTTCAAATTATAATCAAGTTTCCTTTTACTTCAACATTTTATCTAAAATCCTATCATTAAACGATTGTTGGGATTAATCATTAATATTGGTTATCAACATTAAATAAGAGCATAATAGGAATGAAAATGTAAATTTTATCTTTCTAAAATATTTTATTGGTTTACCTGAAGCATAAAAGTTTTTTTTAGATAATCATATTTAATTATTGAATGTCAAAGTCAAAATGAAAAAAAAGTTGTATTCAATATACATTAAATAAAAGTATTTTGGATATAATATGCACTTTTAATGAAAAGTGAACTCTAATTTTAAATTTAAAAAAATAAAATGAAAAATAGACAAGAGAAGTATTCTCCCTCACTGCAACTTTTAAGAAATGATATTATTGAGTTGGTTGATAAAAAAGACAAAGATAGAGAGATAATAAAAATAAAATAAAAGGAGATATTGATATTTTTACAAAATGAATTCGAGGAATTATTATTTTCGAAAGCAATTAAAAAAAAAAAAAAAAAAAAAAGGGTTTGTTGGGGGGGGGGAGGGGGGTTGTTTTTAACAGCCTATATGCGCGTATCTGCAAATATCATTTATTAACGTGCCTCCATTCCTGTCCTATAAATACCCTCCCACCTTCACCAATATCACTTATAAACAAATCACTCTTCATTTATTTAGGGAGAAAACAAAATCCCACCTCTTTTCTTGCATAATCCTCCGAAAATGGCACCAAGTTTGTGACTCTTATACCAGTTTCACGAATTCAAGAATCAGTTTCGTAAACCAGTTTCACTAAACCCCATCTCCATTTTTCTCATAATCAAGAAGGAAAAAAATGACGAACCAAGTGTTTGATATGTCCTCAAAATGTTACGACGATGACGGCAAAATCAAAAGAACTGGTATTCATTTCTTCATTCTCTCTGTTGATAAAGATTCAATCTTTTTTCAATATTTGAATAGATTTAATTTTTTATTTTATTTTTGGTTTGTTTTATATAGGAAATGTATGGACTGCAAGTGCACATATCATAACTGCTGTGATTGGTTCTGGTGTTTTGTCGTTAGCGTGGGCTGTGGCACAATTAGGCTGGGTTGCGGGCCCCACTGTGTTGTTCTTGTTCTCATTTGTCACACTTTACACTTCTAACCTTTTGGCACAATGTTACCGGACCGGCGACCGTGATTCCGGCAAGAGGAACTACACTTATATGGAGGCTGTTAGGTCTAATCTAGGTGACATTTTCTTGATTTTTTTTTTTTGGAAATTTTAAGGCTATGGGTTTTCTTTCTTTATTGAAAAATTTATTGTTTTCTTGAATTTTGTAGGTGGGTTTCAGTTTAAATTATGTGGGGCTGCTCAGTATGTGAATCTTGTGGGGACTGCAATTGGGTACACCATTGCATCATCTATAAGCATGATGTGAGTTTTTTTTTTTTGTTTAAAAAAGTTTGATTGTTTAATGTAAAATTTGTATACTGATTAAGTTTTTATGAAACAGGGCAATTGAGAAGTCTAATTGTTTCTATAAAAAAGGGCATGATAGCCCTTGTAAAGTTTCAAGCAATCCCTATATGATTGCATTTGGTGTTGTGGAAATAATATTTTCACAAATCCCAGATTTTGACCAGATTTCGTGGCTTTCAATTGTTGCTGCTGTTATGTCTTTTACTTATTCCACCATTGGTTTAGGCCTTGGTATTGCAAAAGTGGCAGGTACTCAATTAATTCATTAATTAATCTTTCTTTATTACAATAGTTTGGATTATAATATAATTAATGTGTTTATTATCTCAACAGAAAATGGTTTCATCAAGGGGAGTCTCACAGGAATAAGCGTTGGAACAGTGACTGAAACACAAAAGATATGGAGAACATTTCAAGCTCTTGGATCCATAGCTTTTGCCTATTCTTACTCCATGATTCTAATTGAAATTCAGGTATATATTATTCTTCTAAATAATTGGGATTTTTTAGAAACTATTTTAAGTAAGTAGTAGAAATTTTGTTTAATAGAAGAAAATGTAAGTTAAGTTTTTTTAGAAACTATTTTAAGGAAGTGATTTAATCTAATATGATTGTGAGATTTACTGCTTAATTGTAAATTTAAGTAGAAGCCTTTTTAATTTGATTCAATTTACTATGTTTAACAATAGGACACAGTTAAAAATCCTCCATCAGAATACAAGACAATGAAGAAAGCCACTCTTATAAGTGTAGCAGTCACCACAGTCTTCTACATGCTCTGTGGTTGCTTCGGCTACGCAGCCTTCGGAGACATAGCACCCGGAAACCTCCTAACTGGGTTCGGGTTCTACAATCCATTTTGGCTCCTTGACATTGCAAATGCAGCCATTGTCATCCACCTAATCGGGGCATACCAAGTATATTGCCAACCCCTTTTCGCCTTCGTTGAAAATACCGCACGAAAATGGTCCCCAGAAAGCAAATTCCTTGCAAAGGAATACACGGTCCCCATCCCGGGCCTTAAGTCAATCAAGCTTAACCTTTTTAGGCTCATTTGGAGGACGACTTTCGTGATGCTTACGACTGTCATTTCTATGGTGCTGCCTTTCTTCAACGACGTCGTTGGCATTCTTGGGGCGATCGGGTTTTGGCCACTAACGGTTTATTTTCCAGTTGAGATGTACATTCGAAATAATAAAATTGAGAAATGGAGTGCGAGATGGATAAGTCTGCAGACTTTAAGTGTGGCTTGTTTTGTAATATCGGTTGCTGCTGCTGTTGGTTCATTTGCTGGTGTTGTTTCTGATCTCCAAGTTTACAAGCCTTTCAAGACTATGTATTGATGATAGTAGTATAAAACGTCGCGGTTATTGACACACGGGTTTTCGCTCAATACACCCATTTCGTAATTGTAGATGGGTGCTTTAAGAAGTTGTGCACATTGATGTATTGAGCAAAAACACTTGTTGTGTGAGTAGTTGAGGGCTTTATGAAAATGTTAGGTTAATGTTTATGTCAAGAATCCCAAAAGGGCTTCTTTTTTAATTTCATGTGTATGTAAGTATAATGTTTAATTCAAGAATCGTATTTATCAATTGTAATTTAATCTAGATAATTGGACTATTGCAAATTGATATGCAGTTTTATTTGTGCCTTTTTTTTTCCTTCTTTCGTGACAATCATAGTTGACTTTTTTTTTTTTTTATGTAAAATGACCTTTTCAATTAAGGAGGTGTCACATTGAATCTAGACAACTAGAAAACTGTAAAACAAGAATCATATTTAAGGTTTAATACCAAATCATATTTATTTAAGCTACACAGTGCTTCTTTACAAACTGATAGGATCTTTAAGCTACACAGTGCTTTACAAACTGAAAAGATACAGAGATCTGCAACATTTTAACGTGCATTAAATTGCTAAGTGTTGTCAACCATAAATCAATGTATATTGTCCATATCAATTCTGTATTTTTATTGCGTACATAAATATTTTGAAATGATAAATTAATAAATTCTAAGTATTAAACACTCTTTAATGAACGTTGTACCTTCAGAAGCACCATGAAAGTGTTTTACTCTGGTAAGTAAATCCGTCATGACTAGAGAAATTTTTTTGAGGGCTAATTATTTTTTGACATCATTTTCCCTATTTTAATTTTTAAACTCGGACTCCAATCTGATTTTTTTTTTCAATTTTTTACTGAATTTATTTTCAATTTATATTATTGGTGTGTGACTAAAAAAAAATACAAAATTCACAAATATAGTGATGTTGAGTATGTACGAAGAATCTGCCATAATTAATTTATTTCAAAGTAGTTAATTATTAGAATTTATTTCCCCATTTAGATTAATGGTAAACAACTCTTTAAAATTATCAATTTCGTATTAAGAATATTTCAAAAACTTTATTTTTCTTCTTTCTTTTTCTGTTATAAATATGTTTCTGTTATCTGCAAATTTTTAGTACATTGTGAATTTTGTATTTCTGAGCCAAAATTGAAAAAAAAATTGAGGTTGAGGGTTTAAGGTTTAGAAATTAAAATAGGAGAAATAATGTCAAAACAGAATTAACGCTCAAAACTTTTTCTCCTAGTGAATGACGGATTTATAGAAAATAATAAATGAGTGATCAATTTTTAATAGTGATTAAATATGGGTGAACAAATCTTAAGAAGTGGTAAAGTTCAATAATAAAAAGTGATAATAGTCCAAATCATGAAATTAGAAATAAATAAATAAAAAACCACATAAAATGTAGTAACAATTAAGCCTCAATAAAAAAATCATCAATAATTATTGTAGTGTCACATTTATAGTCGAAATTAGTGTGGTGTTTCATTTACTTGTAAATGTGTATATAAACTTCTTATTCAGTTATATTAGTTTACACGTTTCAATTAAAGTTTGTATCACGTTTCATCCTTGTTCTCAGTTTTACGGTAGAACTAGTGCACTAGACTCTTGTTTAATTAGTTCGGACTCATGATAAATTGATCAAAACTTCATTCAAAATAATTAATCAAAATGGAAAAACGTAAATTATTAGATAATTAGGCCTACAATACAAGTGGGGACATAATAGTTGGGCAAATTTCTAGGAACAAGATGCAAATTGCAATAGTAAAGAAAGTAGAGGCATGTGTGCTACAAATAAGATCACAAAGGATGGCTGAGATTCAAAGTCATGAAACATACTACTTATTACATTCATGTTCTTAAATTTATTAATTTCTTAAACCCAAAAATAGAAGCATTTGGCATATTTTTTACCATTAATCTGCACCACCACCATTGCAATAATGGATGGTTGCAATATTTTAAAACATGGAAAAATGTAGAATCCTGCAAGGTGCATGCCTATCATCAATTACCATTCATGATCATAATTCGTTAGGTACTAGTGAAGTTTGTTAAATTTGCTATCAATTCTAACGATCCTGGGAATTAAATTGGAGAAAATATTAGGAACGAAAATAAAGAATACAGATTTGTTTAAATAGTAATATTTGTTTTAATATTTAATTTGAATAATTATCTAGTAATTTATAAATATATTTTAAAATGTTAAACTAACTATTAAGAAATATTTTTTTAAAAAAATAAAGGAATATTATGAATTAATTAATTTTACTCCGTAATATATTAAGGGCATGTTTGGTTTATTAGATTAGATAGGATATATTGTTTTATTCCTATAATTCCCATGTTTGATTTACATGAATTTAGCCCGTGATTATAATTGGCTCGAGATTGTTTTCCTTGATAATCATGCATTTGGGTGTTTATTAGTTCCAAAGAGAAGTTGGGATAAGAAACTTTAAAATTTAATCCATCAATCCAAACACAAATCTCAATTTAAAAAATAATGCAATCTCATTTAATCTTATCTATCCAAACCTGTAAAGCAAACGAGCCTAAAGGTTATTAGTCATTATCAGAATCCAAAAATTGTTGGGGAGTTGGGCAATGACACAGAAATTTGCCATGGGTCATTATCAGGAATCCAAAAAGAACTTTTATCGGTTCATATATTTATCAATAAAGTAGTATTTTTTACTTAATATATAAAATACGTGTGAAAATTAATGTATTATGAAGTCATGACCTGTGTTTTGGCTTGCGGTGCGGTTTGGGGATGGATTCTCTTTTTTGTTTGGTCACTGCCTATCTTTATCTTTAGTGGCTGGCGTCTGATTTTTGACTCAATTGTGTTCCACCGTTTAATATTCAACGAAGTTCTTTTTTTTTTAAGTAAAAAAACATTAAAACTGACTCAAAAAAATTGTTGGTAAAACTAAGTTGAAGGCGGGTTAAAAGCACGCAGAAAAACTTGTTTCCGTTTTATGTTATTACAAGGACAAATATGTGTTAAGAATAAAAATAAGTAATATATGCACTAACAAATATTTTTTCTTGTTGTAAGCGAATTTTTTTGCCTTTGCAAATTTTATGAGTAGATTCATTCTTCCCACAAATTTTTCATCTCTTCCTTGAATAAAATGATTGCATGTGCAATATTGTTTATACGATCTTCTCATTATATTAATAACCACATATATTCACAAATAATACCTACTTTATATTTTAAATTATTAAGTATATATATATATATATATATATTTATTTTTAGAGGTCGATATTGTTTCTTTTGAACTAGCATACTAGTCTATAGAGATACAAAGGATGGGCAGAGTGAGGGGTTTATTAGGTCTTTTATTAAGTATGTAGGGATGTGCAAAGTATGGTTTAGACCGACCGAACCTAACCAAACCATTAAATATGGTTCGCTTTTTGGTTTACAGTTCGATTTACGGTTTTTAGAATTGATTTTTTTTAGTACGGTTTGGTTTACGGTTTTCACTAATGAAAAACCGCAAAAAACCGAATCAAATCGAACTTGTTTTATATATATATATATATATTATAATATTATCTAAATAAGTATTATATATATTATAGATTTATAGTCTCTATATTATATAATCTCTAGACTAGTAAACTCAAGACATTTTTCAAGCCAACAGCCTCTCACAGTCTCACTCAATCTGATCAATCTGAAATTTCGAAAAAGACAAAAAATTGTTTTTTTTTTTGTGGTTATTTAGTTATTTTTTAACAACTAGTTTGTGAACATTGTAATAACATTTCGTCTATTCGAATTATATTTTGGATTATTGGGATTTCATTTTGTCTATTCTATTGAGATTGTGTTTTACATTTTTATTAATTATTGTGTATAAGGAAAAAAATAAGCAAAACTACGGTTCGGTCAAAACCAACCGAACCGCCCGAAATATTATGGTTTCAAACCGAATGGTTTTTATAAATACGGTTTGGTTTACAGTTTAAAAAAAAGAATGATTTATAGTTTGATTTACAATTTACGGGCGATTTGGTTAATCAAACCGAACCATGCACAGCACTATAAGCATGTTCACATGGACTCCTTTTCACATTAATATAAAATGTTAATGTTTTTAAAAATATTTAATTTTACATGTTGTTCATCTTAAAATTATTAAACAGACACTTTTTATGCTAAACAGTTATACTCGAATAAAGAAAAGGTTAAATGAACCCGAATTCACAATTATTACAATAGGGTGTTTCTATTTTTGGACCTTTTAATAAAATAGAGCTAGTGCAAGCAACATCAATGACAAATCGTGACTAATGAGTAATGAGTATCCTATAATTCTTTGAAATCCAAATTCAAACAAAACATCTCTATTGCCAAATAATTCTCAAAATAATTTCCCTTTTTTAAATGCCCTGAAAAAAAAAAACCTTTTTTACTGAATTAGACACCTTTAAAAATGATATAATTATCAATCATTTGTCATCAAATATGTTAGTACTACTTTTTAGAGTATATTTTATGTGAACATGGTTTATGATATGAAATGAGTGCGGATTTTAGATCGACACAAATTAGTTAAGGCTGCAAGAAAATAATGAAAAATATTATTGATCAATCAAGATGGGCTATTCTAACCAAATAGAAAACTCGTCTTCAACCCAAACAAAAGGGATTTTTTTTAAACTAGCAATGCACCTTAGGAAATATATTGAACTACTCTATTTAATTGAATACATTGAACTTTTCTATTTAATTAAAATCGTTGTAACTTATCAAGGTACTAAATGGTAATGTCGCCGCCGCACTTGGTGGTGGTGGCTGGCGGCGGTGGGTGATGGTTATTAAATTGATGATAATTGAAAAGTTCCACCAATAAAACCTCTGCCTCTATATAAGTTTGACTTTTCCTTTCACAACTTCTTACCTATCATCAAATATTTGATAATGAGCACTAAAACTGAACCTTCAAGATTCTACATAACAAAAGTAGTATCTTTGTCTAGATGCATCTTACTATATTTTATCATGATTGAATATATAGGTACGTTGTCTTTCTTGAGCACCTAAAAGTGAACACATTTTCTAAATCAACATAATTAACTTAATCTTGGTCAACTTACTACTGTATTATTCAAATCTTCTTGACACCACCTTGTGGAAATGAAAATTTACTTTTGGAACTCTCTAGTCTCTACCTACCTAACCTAATTAATGTCAATTAACGTTGGGAAATTGAAGACTAGATTTTAATATTTAATGAAGGTAAAAATTAATTAAGGGTTAATATGGGATAATGGAGGCAAAAAAAACTACTTAATGACATCTAATACGAATTAGAGGGAGTCATTTGCAATGCAAATTACTTGTACATGACGAAGATAATACATAGTATAAATCCTTCAAAAACTGGTGTGACCAACATTTATACAATCTCAAAATGGATTGATTGGGGCAACTCACCCAGATCCCTAACAGTCGATTCACCATTATTCACAATAAACTTACAACTTACAGCTATCGAATTTTAAATCAAGTTATACGTTCGAATATCATGGTGTCCACTGAAACAGAAACACCAAACCAAAACAGACTGTGAATCCTCTACATTTCTTTGCGTTAATTTGAGAGAAGGTGAGACACAGCAAAGGATGATAGAATATAAAAGAATGGAACCTACCAATTTAATGTAGAGGATTTGGATTCATGATGAAAAAAAAAAACTTACAAAATGCTGAATAGTTATCAAGTGATAAATTCCAGATTCTGCATAACAGCACTTTCTACAAAGAATGAAACAATGGAGTAGATCGCATTACAGGCACAACATTTCATTTCAACACAAGCAAGTACAAAGAAAGTACAAAGTGTTTGAAACATTACAAAACTTTCTCCTCTTGCATTATTGATTATTAATTTTACCCAACACTTCTACTGATCTTCAGGCATATAGCTTTCTGGCCTTCCTGCTAAATTCGAACATGATCAATCCTAAAAATGTTCATCCTGGGAACTTATCGCAGTTCCTCTGCATTAAATTTGTTCCAGGCTTCCTATTAACACATAAAATTCATTATGAGCGGATTAACTTCAGATGCAGTTAATATGAGCAAAGTATAAAGGCCAACAATTAAGCTCCGCTAACAGCAAAGTTACAGTTGTTAGGCAAGATATGCACACTCTACTTATGCCCACTATACTTCCATTTTTTAAAGTTTTGAGCCATGTACTTTAATTTCTTCAAATTTGCCCTTGTGATTTCATTTGTTTTTTACTTTTGTCATGCATTTGCATTTCTACATTTTTTTAAATATGAGGGTACAGGGGCAGGAGTCCACAATTGAAATTACAGGGGGCAAAAGTATAAAGAAGAAAGCACAGAGGCCAAGAGTGAAAGTGCAGCGGGGAAAATATGCGTTTTCTAAGCACCATGCAAAAATCGTGCTTATATTGCACTGAATACCTTTAAGATATCAAAAACTTTCTCTGCGATATATTTTTGCTGAAGACTTGCTCCTTTCTGTTGAACTTTGTCCGGATGCACATACAAGGTTGCCTTCTTATAAACCTTCTTCACTGAATCAGAAGTAATCATATCTGTTAACGAAACTGCACGCCATCCACATTCAGGCCACAAAATCTGCAAGATGTCTAAAGGTTAGTGATGAACAAATTGGTAGACTAAAAAGAATGGTCAATAATTATGATTTATGAAGCATAAATCCATATTTAACAAACTCAAGTTTTAGTGGACTCTATTGATTTACGTTGTAAATCAAATCAAATACACACGTAATAGAATCCAGTTTCATCATCTTCTAGAATATTTTTAAATTGAGATAGTAATTCAATATCTCTAACAGCTAACTGAAAGAAGAAATTGATTATACAAGTTCGCAACAATTTGAAAATTGTGTTTCTAACAGTAATAATCATCAATGATACATCCTATAAACTGAAAAGAAACCTAAACGCCGCCTTAATCAATTGACTGGTTTTAATGTATATCCTTCGAGTCCAATCTTGATCCTTTATATCTAATTTCAAGCAAACTACTCAACTTGAATCAAGTGCTAGTATCAAGTCAACAGTTGAAATTGTTTTTACAATTTCCAAATTCGCTTAAGCAGCACTCAAAGGAAATTCAGGAATCAGTGTATAATAATAAAGCTGATTATGTGAATTTCACATACGCCAGATTTAGCAATAATCAATTTTAAAGAAAGGGAAAAAAGACTTATATGACCAAAGGAATTGACCTGCTGTAGTGAGGACAACAAGGCACGTAAATTGTTTTCTTTTCCTGCAGCCCAACGCTTTATATCACTGTCCAGTGTTTCTGCAAGCCTCTGAAATAAAGAGTTCCATATTACAAGGAGAGAAGAGGTTATAAAGCTAGGGATTGGCATTATGGTTTGTAAAATTTGAGAAAGTCATAGAGGTTGCAAGGGTCTACATTACTGAACCTTTTTAAGGAATAGTGTCTATATTTGCATAAATCTGACGTACACAACAGGGATTTCTCATCCCTAATTATTTAGCAATAAAATCTTTGTTCTTATAAAAAAAAAAGTTTATAAAGCTTAAAAAACCTAAATGGTCTTATTCATTGCTGCCACATGTGTGTGTGCGTGAGTTCTACACATCATATTTGAGGAGACACAGGAAACACAACAGCTTAGCCAATGACTCAAAATTTGCAAATTTCCTCGTATTGAAACCTCGCTTCCTCCCAAGATTTAGACAAGATAACACTTATAATCCTTAGACGCAGAAGCACTTTTTAGGTAGGGGTTAGAAATCTATATGGATAATTGAGATAGTTGTATGTGCACATTATTTTAATGGATAATTGAGATAAGAATTTTATATTGTTGTATGGCAGTGGTGTTTTAAAAACCTGTAAATTATAATATGTGTGTTCGATAAGGGAGATAATTTATAAGAAAATGAATAAAAAATTAATATTTTTGTGTGCCCCAAACAGTGAGTGATTTTTATTTTGTACCAGGACAACCGCATAGCCCAGTTTCACCAACATAATTTGTATTGCTTACCAAACCATCATATAAGGCCATTTCACTCTTATCTCCAGAAAACATTTTTATACAGTCAGAGTCTTACTCGTTTCTCTTCCTGCTCATGTTGACTCTGAAGATCACGCTGGTTCTTTTCAGCAAGTGCTTCAGCCTGGAACAGAAACATATCGAAATCTAAGATACAAAACATACAAATTATATGCATCCAAGGTTAATATGAGCAACACATTTTCACAGGGAACCTTGGTTCATAATTCCCAATTGTGTTCATTAGGTACAGGTCGTAGACTACAACAGTGAGTGGTCTGAAGGCAACAGAACCATAATCAGTAAAAGTCATTGCAGAAGCCAAGATTGGTCCAGGCTCATAAAATCCCTCCAAAAGATTTAGTCCAATGATGTTATATATGAGGCAAAAGAAAATCATACAGTATGATTTAATGAATGAAAGTAAAACAACAGATTTGTAAAGTATGCTGCATAGACATCTCAATAATTCAAGAAAACAACAAATAGACAAACAAATATTTTAGGAAAAACACTTTGGAAAGCACAACAAATGCAGCTGACTGTATGGGTCTCTCTCTCTCTGCTATTTCAGTGACTCACAGAGTCCATATTAAAATTTTAAAAAACATGACAGACTCTCACAGAATACATTTTTTCATAAGAAACAAAGAATTTTATAGCAAAATAGGGATGGGAAATCCCCAAGAGCATTACACAGCATAGTATCAATTCCTAGTTACATAAGAGATAAGTAAACCCCTAAAAGCATTTTGATTAACAGACCATAGAGCCACTTTATGTTTAATTTTCTCCCAATCTAGAGATTCACAGGCCACAGCTATCCTCAAAAATCCTCTTATTCCTTTCTAGCCAAATCGACCACAACAACCGAAACAGCAACCCTCCCTAATATTTTTCAGAGAATACATTTAAATCAAGAGAAAAGATGTTCGATGTAGTATACGGTAATTGATAGTAAACATACCACGCGTGCATTCGTTCTCATATGACGACTAAGCCTAGCTTTTCGCCTTTCTTCAGGTTCCCCCTCAATTTCATGAAACTCTCCAGAAGAAGTGGTAACATCTGCAAGCAGGGACGCAGCAACTGACTAACAGAAGTACAAAATAAAAAGGCAGACACGTCCATGAAACTTGTTATAGCAGGCAGCCGAGAGAGCTATTTCTTATAGATGGTATTAGTAATTATGTTCCTAACAAATCTCCTGCTAGTAATTTGGTTATCATGTCAACTAGATTGCATATTTTGTGCCTTTTTTGATGCGCCTTTGTGCCCCTCAGCGCGGTGTACTTTCTCTATCTTCTCACACAAAAATATGGTTTTTGTACAATTTTTAAAATAAAGAACCATTTTTGACAAAAATAACTCAAAAGAGAACAGAGACGGATCATAAAAAAGAAAACCGTGCTGAACTTAGGCCTAGGGTTTAAGGGAAAATTGATAAAGAACGAAGAAATTGAGAAACAATGCCGCTGCCCCTGTACGCTACGTTCTTTTCCCTCTTTCTTTTATCTTGTCTATGATGCTGTGTTTTTTACTCTCTACTTGTCACAGGAAGATATTTGAGTCATTTGACAAAAGTTAAGATTAAATCTCCTTCATATAGCAAGATATTTCAATCTCGATTTAGATAAGGGTATCTCATTGGCCTATTCCTCAAATAATAGTGCACTAGTATTAATTTTCTTATTTTAAAAAAAAAAATGTGTGCCCTTTACAGCTATGGTAGGAGTCATGCATAAGCTCATATGAGATCTCAAGAAAAATGGAAACTGGATAATATGAGATCTTCATGTGCAACATACAATAAGTGCTAGCAAGCTATTGGACACGAACTAATTTGCATATCCTGACATAATTTTACTTCACTCAGTAACGAATTCATGTTGATATCATTAGGCAGCAAGTCACGTCATAATAGTTGACAAGGAAGGCACATCACATGGGCAGAGTTCATGGATTATTTATAGAAGTAAGATTACTAAAGGGTCCAAACAGAATTGTAAATTAGAGTGGCTGAAATTTGGATCTAATTTACATGGATAGAGTTTTTAGCAAATGCATTTTATAACCTTATGAGCTCTTTACAAAATAAAGACTTCCATAGGATGAGGAGGGCAGAAAGGAACTATTCTAGAGTGTTAATTCTTGGGAAACTGTTAGGGAAGCTTTTCCTTCCTGTACTTTATCTTCCAGTTAACTTATTCAACAAAAATCTCCAACGTGATTCTTTTCTCTAACAAATTGGTCCAATCTGCACACGCTTTTCTCCAACAATAGCAGCAAAATTGAAATGGATTATAAACCATAAACGTTTGTTTTGGGTTTTAAAAACCAGGATTTGGATTTTGAAATTTAAATAACTCTTCTTCGGGATTTTAAAATCTGCTTTTCAAAAACCCAATACTACACCCCTACAAATAACCACAAATAACCTATAAAACTTAATCATCACACAACCAATCATTACAATCATGCACAACAATAATATTACTAATACAACATATTCACTCACATTGATTTGACATAAATTAAATCTCATCCTATTCAAAAACACAAAACAAACACAAAAACCTGTTTGTTTTGCCATTATGTAGGATGGGGAAATCCTGATGAATAGTAATTATGTGTGTTTGTTTTGGGATTTTGAGTAGGATGGGATGTAACTTTATGTCAAATCAAATTGTGTAAGAGTAGTTGGATGGGATGTAATAGTAGGATGTATAGGTATTTTTAGGGATGAGTGTAGTTGGATGGAGAAATCCGGATGTGAAATCCCGAAGTAGAACAAGGACGTAGGACGTTACGTCCCACGTCCGGACGGGTGAGTCCCAAAACAAACACGCCTTACTTTTTATCAGGATTTCAAAATCCCCAGATTTCAAAAACCGGCTTTTAAAGTCACTTAAAACCCCAAACAAACATCACTTCATTAAATGATTATGGATTGCACAGTATTTGCCAACCCAAACTAAGCACTATGCACGAATTAATATGTACATTTTTGAAACATGTTTAGCATCTGTTTCCTGGTATTGGCGTATTGCATTTATATAGGTTGTCAACCACCAATATATACAGCTACTGAGCTACCAGAATAAAATTTCTAAATGTTTCCATGCAAATCTCCCAGTCGTAAGTTAGTTCCATCTCATAAATAAAGTAGGGTTACTCTAATGAGTATAATTCCTTTCAGGTATATATAAACTCTGGCAACTAACAACTTCACTTTGTAAAACCTGTATGAATTTCTTCCATAAACCTGTATTAATAACTTAAAACACAAAACATATAAAGTACTCAAGTTATCGACTGTGTGTCATTTATAAGGAGATCAATTTAAAGATTGCTTAGTTTGGATTAATACCTCCAAACAGTGCGGTAAAATCATTGTCTACATTTGTAGTAGATGAGGCCCTCTTTGTGCTGAAATTGGACTGTGAAGGAGTTTGCTTCACTTCAGGCTTCTTCTCTTCATGGAAGAAATCATCAAAGAAGGAATTCTATATAACAAGTAAAAAAATCAATTAACATTCACTAAATCATACTCCCTCCGTCCCGGAGGAACTTGCACCCTTTAACCGGCACACATTTTAAGAAATGTGTAAGAAAAGGTGTAATGATTGATGTTTTGAGGGGTAGTTTTGTAAACTTTTATGAATAAAGTAAAGTAAAAAGTAGATTGAGTGTGGAAAAGTAATGGCATATGGGTAAATATGAGTATATTTCAAGGGCGAGGGTTGTGAAAATATTTCCTTTTATGGAGTGTGAAAATTGGTATGGGACATCCACATATGGAAAGTGTGTAAATTCCTGTAGGACGGAGGGAGTAGTTAACAGAACACGCAATAAAATTGGTACTTTACCTGCGCCGTAGAGCTTGGTCTTGGTGCATTGTTTTGTTGTACTGTACCACCACCAAAAATCTCGTCCACATAATTGGTATTCTCAAAACCCTTTGAACTTGTGCCCGAACTAGGCTTGTTAGATGTAGTCCTTTTTCTTTCAACTTTTGATTCAGTCCTGGCCACACCCTTGACAAAGTCATCAAGGTCATCAATTGAAGACTGAACTGAACCTTTTCCTGCATCTTTGTTTGAGGGCTCATCAAATGGCCAAGAGGCATCCGAGTGCGATACAGATGCTTCAAAGACTAAGAAAGGATCATCAACCATGGTTGAGCTTGAATTTGATGGATGGGCATTTGACTTCGGAGGGGGTTTTATCTTAGATATTCTGTAAAAAGATTATACGTTAGATGACAGACTTAAAATGAAACTGAGAATCTAAAAAATGAAAATGGGGAATAGAAAAATAGCATCAGAAGTAGGACTAACATCACCCGATTCCCCTCTATTAATTAACTATGACCATCCTTTATGAATCAGTAACATGTTGTTCAGAGTGCAACACAAGAATAAGAAATTGTTCAAAGTAATCAGAACTCTAACAAGCTTCTAATATAGTCTGAGTCATTCATGAGGCACAAAAATACATTAATTCTTTGGCATTTTAGATCTTTTATCACACGCTTCATAGAGAAATGATATGCAGAACTTCATTGCACATAATATTACCATCAACAAACAATAAAGTATCAACTAAGAAAATTCAAGTATATTCAGTACTTAGTCTTTGAAGGGCTAGCTCCTTGGAATACCGGTATGAAGTCATCGAATTCGGGGGCCTTTTTCTCCTGCTTGGCGCCAGAATTCAGGCCAAAACTCCCCAACAGATCATCAACAGGGTCAACCTGCTTCGACTTCGAACCAAACAAATCATCATAAGCACTGGAACCTACAGAATTCTTGGCACCCAGATTACTACTAAGATTCTCCCGAGCATTCGAGCCGGTTAGCACGGCGTCAAAATCAAATCCCCCATATTGTTGCGAGCTCGAAACACCGAAAATATCATCATCAACAAAGGTATTTTGGGAGTGCGGAGATTTACCAATGCTAACATTGGATCGAAAAATTCCGTCAAGCTCATCAACAGGCAACGAATAAGAATCATGAAGCGACGACGTATTGACGGTGGTAGGAGGTGTGAAATGGGATTTAGGTTTGGGCTTTGATTTCGCCATGGGAGCTGATTTTCCCGGGGCTCTGAATCCAATGCTCTCAACCAAAACTCCAAACTCGTCCATTATTTTCAAAAATTGTTCGAAATTCAGCTGCTAATAATCGCCGGCTGAACAAAAAAATCCGATATGTGTGTGTGTGGGTGATGAATATAGGAAAAGAGAAGGAATAAGCGATGAAGCAAAAAAGTAGAGAAAATATATGTGTGAAATAAACGGATTGAAGATAAACGCAGATTGATCAAGGTAGAAAAGCAATGGAAGGAGGCACAAAATTATCCAAAATTGAGAGAGGGGGCTGAGAATCGAAAGGTCCTAAATTCTCTCGTTGAATGCGTGTGTCGGTCGACGCAATATTGTTATTATTGTGGCAAGATTCCAGCAGGAGAGATTTGAGGAATCGAATGTGTTTTATGTGTGAGAGAGAGAGAGGGGGTGGGTGGATGACAGAATGAGCCGGTGGGGTGGGCCAGCGCCCAGAGAGGTGGTGGTGCATGACTTGGTATTTTTTACACGTTAGTATTTATTTTGTTTTTTTATAAATTTATTACTTTTAGAATTAAAATTAAAAATCATTGCAATTTTTCTAGAAATAAATTTAATTTATGTTCCTATACTAATATTAAGGACTCCCTTGTTCCAATTTAGACTATACATTTTCTTATTCTTATTCGATAATAAAACACGTTTTCATTTTAAACTATACTCTTCAAACATAAATTACATGTTACGGAGTATTATTTTATCATTCTACTTTATTATTCACAATATTTTATTATTTATTTTAATATAACATCTTAAAATTACATCACATGTTACATTCTTATTCATAATATTTTATTATTTATATTAATATAACATTTTAAAATTACATCACATATTATTATTTTATCGTTCTATTTTATTATTTATTTTAATATTCAAAAGACTTGCCCTCTAAATTATTCTTTTAATATTAATAAACAACTTTCATATTAAACTAGTGTACACTAAATTGCAAATTAGCTACCCTAAATAACCTGCACATATATGCATTTGGTACACAATAATTAAATCTATACATATACCAATAAATGAGTAATACAGTTTTTTTTAAGATTAATGAGTCAATACAGCTGGAATACGCGTGTTTTGACAAGACAACTTTTTTCTAATTCAATTATTTTCTAAAAGTTCCGATTTTTTAATTCATTTTATCTGGTAAATTTGGACTAATGAGTTGGGAAATGTTAATCCTTTCATGTATGTACCAGTTAATATGAAAGTTTGCCCAAGTTAAATGTTTCAAGTAGTCAGCATTAATGGTATATTTAATTGATAAAAGGGAAAATACAGATTTTTTCGTCAGTATTTTATGACACTCACACAAACTAAGATGTCACGATTTTTTTTTTTTAATGGAAGTGACTACTCATTCAATTTTTTACTCAACACACCTATATAGTTATATGCATAATATTTTTTAACATTACGAACTATAGTATCATTTTTATTCAATGTATTTATATTATGGGCTTGTTGGTGGCATTTCATTTTCTTGAAAACGCCTCAACTCTGCAACAAATCCGTTTTAAACTTGGCTTTCAAGCTTACATAATTGTTACTGTTGTCATTTGAATTCAATTCATCGAATTCGACAAACATTTTATATAAACTTGAATATCATAGCTCGATTAGATTTCTTATAAGTTATACAGTAAGAGATTGTCACAGGGAGAGGTGATCACATAAAAGTGTAAAACTACTTTAAAATGCTCCTTTAGTGATACAAAAATATTGATTTTTAGCAAATACTTCTATTTTATTAAGTTTTGACTAAAACATTTATTTTCAAACACTAAATTCATTTAAATCACTTCTTCAAGAGCATAATCACATATCACCCCCTTATGCGACCAAATTCATTCAACAACCCTATCTTATAATGGTGTGATTTGTGTGTTTTAAATTTAAAACCCTTTCATGCTTGATTGAAATGACAATCGAACAAGTTGGAAAACAATAATTTTAAATCTTGATAAAAAGAAATGCAACAAAATTTCTAGTCCCTAAAGAAGATCCATGCATAGAATAGTGAAATACAAGATAATCCCCTTTCAAGATACTTTGCAATTTCAACAAACGCTAACGAGGCCTTCAGGTGGAATGAACGATAAGTCAAGACAACGTGAACGTGGTCACCTAATCATCAAATCAATATAGTCATTGCAAGATAAAATATGTGTCCTAGCAAAGCTCTTTTGAACTCAAGTACCGTAAAAGCTGACCATCAAGGAATCAATGGCTAACCAAGTATACAGTTAAGTTCATTACTCAAAGATGCCCGTATAATTTTTTTTAACTAATATACCTCTTACTCATTGAGAATACAAGAACATGGCCTCAGAACCTTTTCGCTTTAGAGTCAGTTGCTCCTGAGAGCTTGTTTACCTCGTACAACAGTCCAGCAGAAAACAGAAAGCTGCTTACATTCAAACATGTTGTCAGTGTGAAAATTTAAAATCAATAACTATGCTTTTATTTAGTTTCTAGAGTAAATTGCAAAATTGGTCTCGTGTCTATTGGGTGTTGGCAATTGTAGTCTCATATTAAGTCCCATAACTTTTAAAATGATGATTTTAGTCCTATATTGACAAAATTGCAGGATTTGTGCACATGTCGCAACGGGAGATGTCGCAATTCCATGTAGCAACTAGATTATCATCGCTTACGTGCCATAATGAGACCAAAATATACTAATTTCAATTTAAAAAATTAGAAAATTCACAAATTATGTACTCATAATACAAAAAACTGCATCATTTTAAATGTTATGTGACTTAATTAAAAGAAGTAATTCATATGTGACTAAAATTGCCAACACTCAACAGATATGGGACCAATTTTGCAATTTACATGACATGTTTTACAAGGGTAGAAGTTAGGGGTGATAAATTACCAGGTTGTGATGCAAACTCGATGAACCGTGCCAGCAGCTATTAGCGCAACTGCTTCTGCAATTATAACTGAATAACAAAAGATAAAAGTAGAAAGTTAAATAAATAACCATTTTCACTCATTCTTCAGGCCATGGTGGAACTACCAGTTAACATCTGCAAATAAAAATTGCCAAGCAGTTTGATATAAAATTAGGGCTATTGATTAGCAGATAAATGAGCTTAAAGGAGTCCACTGCCATTTATTGACTAGGCAGTTTTGTTCATTTAGCTAATATTACATAAGAACAAACAATAAAGCGTAGTAATGTACCACAAATATGATCAGATATGCCAATGACTTCGGGAATTGTAATATTAGAGAGGTCTTTTGATGATCAAATATGATCATAATATAAAAGATCTTATTTGAAGCTTTGATTATCAACTTCAAAAATGGTAGACTCAAAATTTGGAAAGGTTTACTCAAAATCTTCGTTTAGGTGAAGGATTCAAGATATGTGAGATGGCTTGGATTTAGGCCTGATTGAGGGACTAAGAATATATTTGTAAAAAAAAAAACTGCCTGAATCATATTCACAAATAATACAACAAAACTTGCTGAGATTATTCATATAGAATTAGCACAAGTTTCAATTACTTTTCATGGACCTTCACTTACAACCCTTGAGTTTACAAACTCATTTCTCTGCTTCTTAAGCACATGAATTTAGAATCAATTAGATTGGCCAAAAAAACAATAACCATTAAAGCATATCATGTTAAATTCACATATAAGATATACCAGTGAAGTGATACTACATTTGTCAAAATGTCAATATACAAAAGATTTCTGCTGTGCACAAAAATCATTCAGTTCCCAACTACAAAACCTGAGAGGCATAAAAGAGAAGAGAGAAAATAATACAACTAAGAAAACCTATTTTACAGCATTAATTTTACTGATATTAAATTAAGCACCCAAGAGATTTATTTTTCATGTCAGATGCATTCCTTCATTCCAGATTAAATGAAAACTTCACAAAAAGAAAGGTAAAAGTATCTAAAATAATATTTGGACCTACATTAAAGCTTAGGCATAAGCGAATCAAGGAAAGAAATTATTTAAAATGAACAGCCACACTCACCTGCACCCCATCCTGTTTTGCCACCACTTGTTTCCTGATAATTTCCAATGAACTGGAGATAAAACATTAAAGCCAGTATTACGAATTTACAACATGAAACAAACAAACATAAGATAAGAGCTCATAGCATAGATTGATTGTTCGAAGCTCAATGATTTTATTATATGTGAGAAAACTTGTTATTAAAAGGGGAAGTTCTATTACCGTCAGCAGCATTAAGAATATGAGGGAGCTAGTGAATCCTCCAAGAATAGTAAACAACTCTGAAGAAGCTAATTTCGCTCTAAACACTTCTTGTAGAGAAAGAGTGACAACGAACAGAAGTAAAGAATACAGCATAGAACTCCCAGCTGCAGCCATGTGACTAATACGGACACTTGAAAGATGGGAAGAAAAACACATAAAACTCGTTAAGCCAAATGAAAAAGGACTGAAACAAATTAGTAGTTGCAACAGAAGATTCGCGACCTAGATTGCTAAATCCAACAAAATTCTCTTGCCCATTTTTTGCAGACATATTCGGAGCAAATGTTGGTTTTCAGGGTTTTACCACCAACCAACCACAAGAGGAAAATCTATGAATCACTAAATCTAAGATTGTAGCTCTTCTTATTGAGTTATATGCTAAATTCCCATAAACCAATTATGTAAAAATTGTCAAACATAAACACAGCATTCCACCCTGGTCATGGAAAGATTCAATTAATCAAACATTGATACACAAACTGCTGCACTGACAACTCCTCGTGGTTTCAAGATTTCTCAAGTCTAACAACACCAATTCCATACGAAAATTAAAATTATACTACTACATTACAGTTATTCTGAAATCTCTCCAAAGAGTGCAACAATAAATCACAAAAATCCAGAAAAATTGCAGACAGGCGGAAATAGGAAATGGGGCAGTATAAAAATGGAATCAATTTTAGCACAAGGAACTGACAATAAAATTAAATCTACGATATATTTTAATCTTCTAAACAATCATATAATTAATTAAATAAGAATTTCCACGATCTACCAAAAACCCACCACCAACATTTAAAATTTACACACGCAGAGAAGGAAAAAAAAACCGCGAGTGTTGAATAAATTTAGATCTGGAATATCGAAAAGTTAAATAGCGGGATATGCCATGTAAAAGGGTATGAGACTCACCAAGATTACTGTAATTTAGGATCTCTGCAAATTTTTGATAGAAGTGCAGTGCAGTGCAGTACAGCAGCTGGGCATTTGGCTGACTCTAATACGAATGCAACTTTACTTGACCGTGGTAAAAGCGCATTTCAATAAAAAGCGTTAGCGCCTTTAAAATTTTCATACATGCAGCTTTTAGGAGCCTGTAATTATATTTATAATTATTTAATGATAAGGTAGTACTCCCTCCGTCCCAAAGTTGAAGCCACGAACCAAATTGGCACGGATTTTAATAAATAAGTTGTTTATTACTCCCTCCGTTTTTTATTAAATGTCACTTTGACTTTTTCAATATTTTTTAAATAAGTGTCATTCTACATTTTTTTTCTTCAAGTTTGACAATTTTACCCTTGTACATTGTACTCCCTCCATTTTCTTTACCTTGATTTAAGTTTTTTCCCTTTTGAATATAGTACTATAACATAAATCATGCATAAACCTTAATTATTGTATACATGAATATCATCTACAATATTGACCACATTCATTACTAAACATAAATTTAATATTAAAATTAGTTATCATTAATGAAGGGTAAAATTGTCCATAATTATATATCTTAATATGTTGAAAATTGTTAAAATGACACTTATTTAAAAGTGGAGGGAGTAGTATTGTGTAAGATAAAGTGGGGGTAATAAAGATTTTTCAACTTTATAAATAGTAATAAAGTTACTTTTTAGTGTAATAAAGTAGTGGCATTTGTTGTAATATTGTGATGTTTTAAGGGGAGTGTTTAAAAGTGATTTTACTATTTTAGGTAATGTGGCTTCAAGTATGGGACGCCCAAAATGGTAAAATGTGGCTTCAAGTAATATTTAAGTCTAATTTGTATTTAACACATTTATCCGTGAACAAAAAATGGATGAGACAGGAGTCAACTCTCTATTTCTTCTATCCTTCTCAGTTTCATCCTTTCTACTCCCTATGGCTAAAGAACTCAGAAGCCCTCTCCGGCGAGTTTCCTTGTCAGAAACTGAAGAGAATCCTCTTCTGGTGGCTGATAATGAGCTCATTCTCCCCCGTTTTGCCCTTTTAGGCAGATTCACTATTCGAAAGGCTATCAGTATCAAAGAGTTGGTGGTTACTATGAGAAAGATCTGGAGGGCTGAAGGAAATGTCAATGCAGTTCACTTAGGAGAAGGCTACTTCCTTTTTTACTTTGAGGATGAGTTCGACTGGAGTAAGGCATTTCTCGCCAGCCCTGGTTTATTAATGGGCCTATGATCATTCTGTCAAAGGTTCGAGGGGATGAACAACCAAGGGATTTGGTTATCAATATGATCCCACTTTGGATCCAAATGCACAGTCTCCCCCTCTACTCAATGACCAGGCAAATTGCCTACAAGCTTGGTCAGAGATTCGGGGAGGTCATTGAGCTTGACTGCCCAAATGGGGAAACTACTTGGGGAAGGTGTTTGAGGATCCGGGTGCTGCTAGACCTTCACAAACCACTCACCCGAAGCACTCACATCACGATCAGAGAGGAGACTATTACGCTTCCATTAAGGTATGAGAAACTGGGAGACTTTTGCTACTTTTGTGGACTTCTAACACATGTGGAGAAGGAATGTCCTGAAAAGTACTATGAAACTGGAAATGGCCAAGGACAGAATGCAAACAAACGTTTTCCTCTATGGATGCGAGCGGAAGGACAGACGGGTTTGGATCCTAAAGTTTACGAGTTTCTTAGAAGGGAAAACAACTCTCACTCTTCCCAGAATGTTGGTAATAATGCTGATGGTGCAGGTGGGGCTTCCGCCTCAAATTACAATGCAAGGAATGAACATTTCTTGGGTATGGAATTAGCTCCGGTGGTATGGAGGGGAAATAACAACAGGTTCTTGAATGAAGATAACTTCTTTGCTGACTCGGCTCTTCAAGATGAAGACATTCAACTGATGGACAATGTTAACGCTCAGTACTATATCAAGGAAAGCCAAGTTCTTGGTAACAAAGATGAGGAACTAGCAACTAGAAGGTTATATGGACCGTCAAGAGGAGTGCAGATTCGTGAGGGAATTGGGGCTGGGAAAGGCACAATGATGAAAGCAATCCAAAAAGATGCTGAAGGTAAGCTGAAGGGGCCAATGCACCAAGATAAGCAGCTGATGCAGATTAAGAATGCGGTGAAAGCATCCCGAAAGAGAGGACGCCCCACTGAAGCAAGTGATAGAATGGCAGGTCAGTTTTGTTCAAGGGATGAGGAAATCTTTTCTGGAGAAACTAGTGGACGCAAAAGGCATAAGAGTGATGATGATGCAGACAGCACAAGCAAGGTGGAGAAGGGGAAATCCCAACTCCGTCGTTCTGAATGAAGATCTTGACTTGGAATGCTCGTGGTTTGAAGGGGCCACAAGCATTCTCTAAACTTAGGCGTGTTATAGCCGTAAATAAACCTTCACTTTTGTTCATTTCTGAATCTAGAGTATCCACTAAGACTGCTGAAGCTTGGAATGTGTTTTTTCAATTTAAATATTGTATTGTGGTGGATGATGTTGGGAGGCAAGGTGGCCTCATTTTGTTTGCAACGGATGAAATGAATGTGTCTTTGAAGTCTTACTCGTTTTGGCATATTGATGTTCTTATTTCTCACATGAATCGACACTGGTTTTTTACGGGATTCCAAGGAAACCCTAAAAAACATCTCAGAAATTTGTCTCAAATTTTACTCTCAAGAATTCAAGAAACGCATGGTACAATTAAAGAATGGGTTGTAGGTGGAGATTTTAATGAAATTATGCATAGTCAAGAGAAGAATGGAGGAATTAGTAATGGCAATAGTAGAAAATTCATGGAAGGATTCAGAAACTCTTTGAATTCTATGGACCTCTCTGATTTGGGATTTCATGGTCCTTGTTTTACGTGGAATAACAAACAGAAAAATGATCAGTATATCGAAGAAAGGTTAGATAGATTTGTGGCTAATCCGGAATGGAGACAATTGTTTAACTATTTCAAGGTGAATAATCTAAATTGGTATGGATCAGATCACAGGGTGATATGTTTGCTTGTGAATACTGAGAAGCCACAATGGAAACAATGTAAGGCAAAGGATTTTAGGTTCGAAAATGCCTGGCTTCTTGATGAATCTTGTAAGAAAGCAGTTGATAGTTATTGGCACTCAAGAAGCATCGACTCTTCCTTTTACACAGTTTTGAATGGGTGTGCAGTTACACTGAACAAGTGGGCTAAGGTAAACTTCAATTCAATTGACCACAAAATTAAACACTTTTCTCAGGAAATTTTGAAGATGGAAGAAAGAAATTTGGAGGATAGAGATAAGTGTGAACTGGAAGAACTTAATATAAAATTAGAAAAGGCTCTGTCTCAACAAGAGGAATTTTGGCGCCAAAGATCAAGAATCAACTGGATGACTTGTGGTGATAGAAATACAACGTATTTTCATAGACGTGTCTCAGAAAGACAAATCCTCAATAGAATCAATGGAATTAATGATGATAATGGGAATTGGATGTCCACAGCAGATGGTATCGAAGGTGTTTTCTCAAAATACTTTGAAGAAATTTTTTCATCAACCAATCCCTCAAGAATTGATATTGAAAGTATTACAGAAAATATGGAGGGAGAAATTCCTATGAGTATGCAGGATCTTTTGGAATCACCCTTCAGCCGGTTGGAGATCAAAGAGGTTGTTTTTAGCTTAAATCCAGACAAGGCTCCGGGCGCGGATGGATTTAATGCACGGTTTTTTCAAGAATTTTGGGATATTATTGGCGAGTCGTTTCTGGACGCAGCTCAAAATATCCTTAATAATCAGGGAGACTTAAATGATTGGAATCACACAGTGATCACTTTGATCCCAAAAAAGAAAGACCCTTCATCTCCGGGTGAGTTCCGTCCTATCAGTATGTGTAGTGTAGGATACCGAATCATTGCAAAAACGATTGACAATCGTTTAAAGAAAGCCCTCCCCGAGGTAATTGATGATAATCAGAGTGCATTTGTAGCAAATAGATAAATTTTTGACAATATCCTCATTAGCTATGAGTGTATGCACTGGATTAGAAATAGCAAAAGTTCTATCGGTTATGCGGCATTGAAACTTGATATCAGTAAGGCGTATGATCGCATTGAATGGTCTTTTGTGGAAGCCCAATTGAAAAAATTAAATTTCCCAAGATCAATGATTGAGCTTATTCTTAGGTGTATCACTTCTGTTACCTATTCCTTTAGGATCAATGGGAAAAGATGTGGATACATTTCACCTTCTAGGGGACTCAGACAAGGGGATCCTCTATCCCCTTTCTTATTTGTCATATGTGCCCAAGGTTTGTCCTCATACATTAATAATCTGGCGAAACAAGGATTGATTGAGGGAGTTAAAGTTGCTAGGGGGCTCCAATGATTACTCATTTGTTATTTGCAGATGATAGCATTGTCTTTTTTAAGTCAAAACCAGAAATTGCCATTAGATTAAAAAAAGCTTTGTTGGATTACGAAAGAGCATCAGGTCAGATGATTAATGTGGATA
This sequence comes from Galeopsis tetrahit, assembly GCA_963675135.1. Classification (NCBI taxonomy): domain Eukaryota; kingdom Viridiplantae; phylum Streptophyta; class Magnoliopsida; order Lamiales; family Lamiaceae; genus Galeopsis; species Galeopsis tetrahit. The sequence goes on from OY776133.1 coordinate 14,055,693, forward strand.
AATCTTCTCTTATTTTTAGTCCACATACAAATGATTGTTTCCAGGATGAGATCATGAGAATTCTCAACATGAGTAGAACTCAAGGCCATCAGGTGTATTTAGGCCTCCCAACTTTTTCTATGAGAGCAAGAGAATGCAATCTTCATATCTTGTAGATCGAGTGAAGGAGAAAGTAGATAACTGGAAGAACAGGAACTTTTCTGAAGGAGGTCGTGAAGTTTTGATTAAATCAGTTCTACAAGCTATACCTACATATGCCATGTCATGCTTCCGAATTCCTATCCAAATCTGTAAGGAAATGGAGAGAATCATTGCTAACTTTTGGTGGGGTCATAGTAAGAAAGGATTGAAATTACACTGGGTAAATTGGAATTCTTTGTGCAAATCCAAAGAAGAGGGAGGTATGGGTTTCAGAAAATTGGAAAACTTCAATAAAGCTTTGTTAGCAAAACAGATTTGGAGGATGATTGAGAGACCGGAATCTCTTATTGCGAGAGTGTTAAAGGCAAGATACTTTAAACATTCAGACATATTAGATGCTCAGATAGGGCATAATCCTTCTTTCACATGGAGATCACTTCATTCGAGTATTCCGTTGATTTTTAAAGGAATTAGATGGAACATTGGAAAGGGAGATAAGGTTACTCTATTTAAACATGCGTGGGTTCTTGGACTAGAAGATGGATTGATTACATCTCGAATTGCCTCTGGAATTAACCCCTCATTTTTATTGGATGATCATAGATTTTGGAAAGAGGATGTAGTTCGTCTGGCCTTCTCCCCATTTGAAGCAGATGGAATTTTGAGATCCTCTGTTGATGATCAGAATGCGGAGGACTCAAGATTTTGGAATTATGATACAAATGGACAATATTCGGTTAAATCGGGGTATAAGGTTAGTCGGAAAATGGGGATAAAGTGCAAAGATGAGGCTTCTAGCTCAAATACAGAGTGCATGACATTGTGGTGGAAATCTCTCTGGGCCATTGATGTTCCACCCAAGGTTCGGATTTTTGGATGGAAGATGTGTCTCGATTGCATTGCAAATGAAGGAAATTTAGCTAGAAGAAATATTCCCATTGATCCGGTTTGTGTGTTGTGCGGCATTTTTATGCCTTCAACTACTCACTCAATCTTCTTATGTAAAAGTGTCAAGCATAATTGGAAAGAATTTCACTGGTGGGGATTCCTAAAACAAGGACAGAAGGAGAGTACTTTTGATTTTCTCTGGAATTTTCGCAAGGAACATTCAAAACAAGACTTTGAGCAGTTGATCATGATGGCATGGGCAGTCTGGAAGAATCGATGCCATATCACACATCAAGAAGAGAGAAATCCGGTTAGTATAAAAGTTGATGTTGGCAAGCAAGCTTTGATGTATCTTTGGGCTTTTCAAAATGCTCACAAATTGTCAAATGGCTCGCGGACGACAGCGGCTCCAGAAGATCACATGAATGGCGTGCATGGAACAAGCTTATACTACTGTGAGGTGGATGGGGCTTATAATCAAGAGCTGTTTAAATATGGAATTGGTGGTATATTGTATGACCAAGAAGGAAATTTGATTGACCATTTTTCGAAAAGAATTAGGCCGCAGAGATCACCACTCGGGGCGGAATTAATTGTTATTGAAACGGCGCTTCGAATGGCTGAGCAATATCACTTGGAGGAAATTTGGATTAAATCAGATTCGAAACAAGCTATCTCCTTGTGCCGTAACAATTTTAAGAACCCCCTGGGTGGACCGGAAATAAGTATCGCTCGGAGAATTGCCTCAATGAAACAAAGATTTGTAGTGTGCAAATTTAGCTATTTGGCCCGAGACGACAACAAGAAAGCGCATCGGCTAGCTCAGAATGCCGTTAACTCTACCATTTCTCGCGACAGACGTGGAGAGTCTTAGTCAGGACCTTTTTTTCTGGGATTTTATCCCCAGGTTGTTTCTTTGGTTGGTTCTGTTTCTTTGGTTGGTTCTGGTTTTTTCCAAAAAAAAAATAAAAAAAATGGATGAGACAGGATTCTCATTACATATATTACATTTTATTTAGGTTTATAACCTTATTTCTATGTTTTGAGATAGAAATACAGAGAAAATTTTAATTTAGGTCCTACAACATAGATCTAATTTAATTTATATTCCCGTCCTGTAAAATTTTGCTTACTTTTTTTTATACAAATTTTTTAAAAAATCATATTTTAATTATAAAAAATATATGTGAGATAACGAGTTAAGAATATTGTTGGTAGATACTCAATTTTGTTAATAAAATAAAAAAAATACTAAAATGTTAACTATTTAAATAGAATAAACATATATTTTATGAACCCAAAAAATTATTTGAGCAAAATTTTACTGGACGGAGGGAGTATCATTTAACGGACCAGTCCCATCTAATATCGCTGAACTTCGGAAATTTCTTAATCTAGCAGGATATTATCGAAAATTTTGTGCTAGATTCGGCGAGATTGCCCGCCCTTTGCACAATCTGACGAGGAAAAAACAAATTTGTTTGGACATCTGACGCCCAAACTGCCTTCAATGATCTAAAAAAGGCAATGTGTTTAACACTAGTTATTGCCCTACCTAACTTTGAGGACCACTTTGTCATAGAAACAAATGCTTCAAGTCATGGAATTGGTGTCGTCTTATCCCAACAGAACCGCCCCATCGCATATATGAGCAAGGCTATAGCAATTTCTATGCGTACTTGGTCGATTTATGAGAAAGAAACAAATGTTGGCTGTCCTAAAAGTATGAAATATAACTTATGGTAATACATTAAGAAATAATGGAGTACATTAAATCTTGCATATAACTGATATCGGGTGATTTGATAGCTAAAATTGATAATGCTGAATGATGATATCTAAATTTTATAAATTTAAAAAAATAATCTAAAATTAATATTAGCTATCAAACAATTTAATCTACCCTTAATTATAACTATCAAATATCACCTATAAACTTTTAAAAAGTGGGTTAAGTGAAATTGTTTAGAGTTTGGGGATTGAAACTGCAAATAGCGTAAAATATTGGGACATTTGCCACGTAGGTCGAGTGATCTATCTTTCCTCGTACCAGACATAGGTGTAACCGTTATGAATAAAAAAAAAATAAAAATCCTCTTTCCCTCCTTCACAGTCACTCCCCAATCAACTCAAAATTTAGGGTTTCCCCCCGAAATTGCCTCAATTATTTTGTACAACCCTAGCCACAGGGTTCATCAATTCATTGATATAGGAGTATGATATATCACTGAATTAATGGTAGAATCAAGTGAAGCTGGAGGGCCCGAACAAGGGCCCGGTTCAAAAGCAGCGCCATCGTTCGAATCAATGGACGGCCGGCTGAGGTTTACGGTGGAGCTCATTCCCGGAGAGACTAAAATTGTCTCGTGGAAAAAGCTTCTCAGGGAGTACAAGTTGAGTAATTCCAACCGGCCCGAATCATCTTCGGGCCCGCCTTCCGAAGCCCGGCGTAGTCCTGTTTCCGAGCCGCCGCCTTCTGCGGACCCTTCTTCAGTGCAGAAGACGGAAGATGAACAGAACGATTTACAGGCGCAGGCTGGGTCTAACCGCTTGAGCAACGTGATTGAGAGAATTGAGAGAATGTACGCGGTGAGTTGCATAGAATTGGTCGATTGAATGTGAGTGAATGAATTTAGATTGATTTTTTTTCTTTTTCTGTTTTTTCCTCCTTTCCTGGTGAATGTGTTTCTAGAAAAATTTACGGCAGGTATGTTGCATGTAGTCTTATAATAAATGATATACTCCAGTTTATATAATCGAAGGCTTTAATTAATTGGTGCAATTATGTGAATATTAATTCTTAAAATTATTTCTTTCTTCTGTGGGTTGATATGTGTTTTTAGTCCTTATTGTAGGTTGTTGTTTATGCTAATATGCACAGTATTTGTTTTCTTAAAAAAAACAAAAAATTCTTCAGTCTATTAATTCCACTTTTTAACTGATGGTAAGTGTGGGTGTTCCAGGGTTGACGATTTAATATAAAGTACACCGTATATATAGCTCATAGTAGTTCTGTATGGTTTTGGAAATATGGACAAAAAATTGTTAACCTAGATTATGATTTTGTGGTTATTTGGTAGATGGGGGAATTGTTGTTTTGCCTATCAGATAGTTTGTTATTTTATGTAGTATTATATATATATATATATTGTATTAATTGGGTGAATTTTGTCTGTGTGTGTGTCTGACTTGCAGGGTAATGGCAGCAGTGATGAAGAAGATCTTGTTCTAGACAATGTGCCTGATGATGACGAGTATGATACGGAGGATTCCTTCATTGATGATGCTGAGTTGGTGGGTACTGCTATTTCATGTCTTTAGTGTTCCAAACTATTAGTGCCCAGTTGATTAGCTCTAAGTTTGATATTTTTTTATTGTTCTACATTAATAAAATTTCAATAATCTTATAAAAAATCATTGCTTGATGATGAATGAGTGTTACATCTGTGCAGGATGACTATTTCCAGGTTGATAACTCTGCAATAAAACATGATGGTTTTTTTGTTAACCGTGGGAAGTTGGAACGTCTGTAAGTATTTTTTAATATGTCTGATATTTTTTTATCAATAATATTGCCATTAAGTCACACATAGGATTTTTCAATGTGTTTCCCAGAGCTTATACATGTCTCTTGCTGTTGCATACTAGCACGATGAGACCAGCACAAGACTGTTGTGTGCATTGTAGAGTTTAGAATTGTAATTCGGGACAAAAAAGCAAGAAACATTTCAATCTGATTTCTTTTTACTGTAATAATTTGTTTGTTCATTGTCAGTTGGCTTCACTGTTAAGAATGAACATATGCCTCACCTTCTGATATAAATTTGATTGCAGTTAAGGATGAAAGTATGAAGTTGCTATGAGAAATGAATGGAAAGCATTTTAATCGTCTTCTAATGAATTGTAACTTGTGGTGCAGTGGGCTGACTTTTGCTTACACTCTTAGATGTTTGACAATTGCTATTTCTTTACAAGAAAACCTATTATCAAAATCCTTGAATGCATTATTCATATTGCTTATTTACTTAACTTTTGTGTTACTATGTTATTCTGTTGGGTTTGTGTACTACTGAAAATTTTATTAACTTGCTTGGTTTCAAAATATTGGAAGCATGGTTGTTTATCACATACTGTTCTACCTCTCTAAAATAACATCTTTGTCTTTCTCGCATTTATTCTATATTTTAACTTTTTGTGCAGTGAACCTATTGTATCCAAAGATCAGCAGCCAAAAAAAAGGAGACGTAAAGATTTGACTAAAGGTAGTGGGAGTGATGATGGACATAATCCACATAAAATTATGAAAATGGAAAACAAAGGTAAAAAGGCATCATCATCTATTCAAATCAGCTCTACAAGTCAGTCTCATAAAGAGGCTACGCCAAATGTACACATGCTAGAGGATCCTCAAGCAAATGCTGCTGAAATATCATTAAAGATGACCGCTGATATAGAAGCCAAAGTGGTTTCTTCAGGACTGCAGAATGGTGATGCCATAAAGAAGGATGTGGATACAAACCAGCAGAAACCAGGAGTTTTCCCCTCAAACAACCTTAAAGAGAGTGAGCTTCAAGATACTTCAGCTCAGAGGTCAAATGATAAAAAGTCACATGTAAGCAAATCTCATTCTGGAAAAACAACTAGATAATGTTAATTTTCTAGATCTGTCAATTAAAAAGAAAAGGAGAAAGGTGGACTTCTAGAAATATTTGACCTTAATGTCTCTGTGAGCAGGGGTTTCATTCAAAATGTGGTGAGTGCTTTCTAAATTGTTGAGAGATGTTGGTTTTTGAAGTTGATATCACATTAATGTGAACTCTTTATACATGACCTAGATTAAAGTCTAGACCTGGGAAGTATATTGAGTATTGACGCCGCTGTAGGTGACCACTTGAAATGGTTAAGACCATGTTCACAAGTAGGAGTTACCGAAGATCTTGTAAATTAGAGTTAGTTTCTACTGGGTTGCATGTAATTAGAGTTTGAGTGTTTGACATTGTCGTAGGTTAGATGTGCTCTTTTCTTCTATAATTATCAATGTTGGGATAAACTAGGAAACATGCAGTCTTCAGAAAGTTTCGGATGGACACACTTTTCTCTTATGGGACTGGGCAGATTCTGAATGGACATGGCCAATCTAATCTGCAATAACATGTGGGGATACTTGGCTAGCACTTTTGAGTTTCATTAGATAATTTAAAATGCCTAAGGGATGCTACTCATTTACATGCATGTTATCAGAATCATTTGATATATTCTGGCTGTTAAATATTTGTCCAATTTTCCCATATTTGCTACCCCTTTCTTCGTGTGGGGAAAAAGATAAATCACTTAAATTTCTTTTGCCATTATGTTTGTGGGCTTCTCTTTCCTGCTATCATTTTGATGTCATCATCCTAATTAGGTCTGTTACCATTTATGCAAAAGGCTGCCCTCATACAAAGAAAGGAAGGATCAAGTGTTAGACCAAAAAGTTCGATGCTCGAGAAGGCTATTAGAGACTTAGAAAAGATGGTTGCAGAATGTATGTCACTACTTTTATAATTTAATTATTGTTATCCTAGTTTCCTTTCTACTTACACTATAATTCGTCTCTAATTTTTTGTCCTCATGCATATCGGAAACAACAGTTAGACCACCCTCTACAGAAGCTCAGGATCCTGATATTGCAGCTCAGGCCGTCAAAAAGAGATTGCCTCCTGAAATAAAGCAGAAGCTTGCAAAAGTAGCTAGAATAGCGGTACTTAAAAGCTATTAGAAGTCTTGTCAGTCCATCGTTGTTATAGCACTTATTCCATTCACCTATGATCCTTTAGTTTGTTTTTAACCAGGCTCTATTTAAGGATACTTTATTATTTTGTTATATTATTTTGTACCTCTTGGGTTTCTACAGCAAGCTGCTTATGGCAAAGTACCAAAGGATGTAGTCAGTCGTCTGATGAGCATCGTTGGCCACTTGATGCATATTACGACGCTGAAGGTATGTTCCTGACCTGGAAATATACATTTTAAACGTACCGTATTTTGCTCTTTTGGCTCTTTCAATTTCATGCTAAAACTCCTGCCCTCCTTTTCTTCCTGGGGTTTCTTTTAACTTTGAGGATTGCGTAAGGTAAATCGGATGTTTCTTTGTTTTGTCTTTATAGTTGATTGGTGATAATGACATGACTGTTAACAAATTTCTCTTTGTGGAACAAATCTATAACAATTCACTAACTTGCAATGAACTGAAAATATGATAATCATGAACACCCTATTCCAGATAGCTAACTGTTTTTCATCCCATTGCCATTAAGATATTGGGCTTTGATAGCAAATTCTCTTTCAGATGGTAGCCAGTTTAGTTGTTGTTTGAATGTTTTACTTTTGTAGTTTTGGCTATTGAAAGTGTCTGCTCATTGTTATTACTTCCAGCTATTGTTGTTTAGAATCCCCTGGTTTTCATGCTAAAAGTTTGTGATCTCTTATTTCTCAAATAAAAAAAAAAAAACTTTCAACAAGTTACTTATGTTCAGTTGCTTCATTACAACTTCTAGACAGATTTGATCATATTATATTGCTCTATGATCCATGCATGAATGCTTGATAGTGAAATTAGATATTCTGCTCTGATGAACACTTTTTTATGCTGTCATAACACTTTTTAAAGGAAGATGCTATCTCTTTGCTGCGAAACCCTAGACTTACAGAACAAATGAATACTTCTTCGCAGATACTTAGCTCAGAAATAGATGCTTGTTTTGGAATTAATATCTTTGCTACAACAACTGAAGCACTTTAATTGTTGGGCACAAATTGGTGTTGAAACTCAAATTTATCCAATCACCAATTGTGTGTTAACTACTGAGTGTAGTTTCATGACAGACAAATAACATGAAGTTTGTTGAAAGAATCTTATTATATGTGCTTATTTAATTTTTAGATGTTTAGCTTGCAGAATGAAGCCTTGAATAACCTATAGTTTGTTTTAACATTTTTACAAAGTCAATGAAATGAAGGTTTTGACTCCTTAGTTACTCTACTTGTGAAAATTCAGTCTGTCTTTAGTGAATGTGCATTGTGGTATCTAACATAAAATTTTGGTAACACCAGACTGTCCCTAATATAACTAACAATTAATAAATCTAATTTAAGCCCTTTTCAAATAGTTCTATGCTGCTGGTAGCCTGGTGCATAGCTGAAGGATTCCAATTTTGTTGTGTTTGCTGAGAATTTCATAAGCATATTTGTGTTTGGTGATATTATAATCAATTACTTCAAAATAAATGATACGGGCCCAACCAATGAGTATTGGGGTGAGGTAACTAATGTCAAATTTGGTGGAGTACTTTGTGAAAAGGTGGAGTTACTTTAAGTTTAATTTAGTAATGGTCAAAATGCTTAGTGTAAGGTGTTTACTCTTCATTGCTCAGATTTTATGAATCTAAGATGCACTTTGAAGGAACAATTTGTGGGATTATTGTGGTTTATGTAATTGAGATGTCTCCTTGAGAGGAACAAAAAGTGAGTTGTAGCAATCATGTGATGGATTCTTACATGCTCACATCTTTGCCATCTGAACTAAAAAAGGAAATCATGTACGTTAATGTCTTTATGAATTGATTACCCCCAAAATTTTATGCTTGCCAGGTTGTATAACATCATATGTTAAAAAATTAGAATTTCATTACTCTTAAAACCCCTAAACTGCGCTTGAATTGCTAACCAGCCCAACTGAACCAAACGTGAAAATATTAATTTTATGTATGCTTATGTAACATAATAATTCGAGACTTGTTCCCATCAAATGAAGAATGTAATGGCAATTCCGTGCTTTAGGCTTCATTTGTTTGTCTTTTTTTTGTGGACATATTGTTGATTTTTTTGTGGATGTGAGGGTTGGAACAAGGTTAATCAGTGAATAGAAGCCTGCTCCTAAGGAAATTATTGTCCATCATTTTTTTGGGTTACTTGATTATAATGTTTGGTTAGTTATCTTTTGCCGGCGTTAGCGTTTAATGCAACGTATTTGTAACACATGGTTATCCCCACTGCTACTGATTAACGGAGCTTGTTTATCTGTCAGAGAAATCTTAAAGCCATGGCTAATATGGAATTATCTGCTAAACAAGAGAAAGACGATCAAATACAGAAGATAAAACAAGAAGTTTCTGAGATGGTTAAGTTAAGGATTTTGCACACAAAATCAAAGGTATGCTTATATGTTAAATCAATGAGATTCCAGGAACTGAGATGGGACTATCTCCGATAAAGTTGCCCATTTTTACCAATTAATTGATATTTTTATTTTACCTAGGATGACTTCTCCTGTGAATGTATCAGATACCTCATCTTGTCAGGAATGCCACTGTTTGAGGACCTACGCTTTTAATTATATATCTAATACTGACTTTTGACATGCTTTGCAGCTTGAACAGCATGATGCAAACTCAGATAAGGAGGCTGGTGTGGAAGATAAAGAAGCATTGAAACGCAAATACAGCATAGATGACGTATTGGAAAATAAGATTTGTGACTTATATGACCTTTATGTTGAGGTATACATTGGATTCCTAATTCCCATTGCTCACTTGAACCGTTGAATACACCTCACCACACTCCCCAAGAGAGATGAACAATTTTTTTTGGTTTTATTCTAGAGAGTAGAAGAAGATTCCGGCCCACCTGTCAGAAGGCTATACGAAGAGGTAATTGCCTAGTTAGACCGTTATAGTTGCTTTCTCTAATAGGTTTACTGTGAAATTTTATCCAATTTCCAAGCTTGAAGCCTTGAATGTGCATTGGAAATTTTAGTTTTTGTCTCTCTGGAATTTTATACTTGGTTTATTCATGAGTATGCTAAAAACAAGAATAGACATGGAAAGTATCAGTCTCTGAGATAGCTGCCAAGTTGCTTTGGTTTCTACTTTCACATGATTACAGTAGATGTTTTGCAGTTAGATGATTGTTACTTCTTAACATGGAAAAGATAACCCATTATATGTAAGTGGGGAAATTTTGGATTTCTGTTGTGATTGTTACTTGCTTTCCTGTAATTAATTCCAAGAAATGTGCATAACAGCATATTGGTGTCACATCTGAAGATACTGGACAGTTTTGATGGTGCCAATACACGTAATAGATGAAACTCTGAATTTCTTCAAAGTGATTGTTTGTTGCTTTCCATTTTTTTATTGCAAGAAATGCGAGAGCGCCAACATATTAGTATCTTTGCCATGTGTAAGGATATTGGAATTTTTTTACTCGGATGGGTTCCCATTCTATTGACATTTTCTTCACATCCAGATTGAATGTTATTAGTTTGTTTTGAGTCTCTACCTCGATTGTTATCCAGTATGCTCCTCCTCAGTTGCTTTGTTCTGGCCGATTAGTTATCTTTTATCTTTTCTGTTTTCATCATAATTGATAGTTAAAAGGTTTCTTGTCCTTTTGTTCGTGCATTGTTTTTAAATAATACTACTAAGTAATTTGACGTGTTGATGCAGCTTGCTTTGTTGTGGCCTAGTGGCGTCATGCATATTGATGGAATTAAACGTGCCATATATAGATCAAAAGACCGGAAGGGCCTCTTCACCCACAAGAAGGTATGCATTACATATTCTTTTACTATGGTTGGCAAATTGGCATTGGATGCTTGTAGACATAACTATGTCCATTCATCAAACCACGGTATCTAGTTCTTAACGAAGAGATGTCTTCTCAATATCTGTTTGTTGTGGTTAATGGATAACGTCTTTAAGTGTAGATGTTTTGTCGATGTTGTTTTGTTATAGTTAGCGGGGTTAAAATCTCCGTCTCTGGAGAATGAAAATAAAACCAAACAGAGGTTTAGTTTTTTCCTTCTTGTTACTTGCTGGAGTCCCTAAGTAGGATTATTTTTTCTTTTCTTTTCTTTGTTAATTGTTGTCTTATTTTTTGCTTAGGATCGAGAGAAAATCAAGAAGAAAAAGGTTTTGCCACCAAAAGCAGAGAATGCCTCTAATGTTAAGCAGGCATCACATAATCATGGGAAATCATTGTCCGATTCTCACGCCCAACGTTCTACTTTGGCAAACAATCCTTCCGTCCCCGTTGCAAATCGACTTAACCAGGAAAAGCTGAAGCAAGGAAAAATGAAGAAGTGTGGCTCTAGCAGCAGTCCTCCTAATACAGTGCCATCAAATGTGTTTTGCCAAAAGAAAGTAAAACAAAAGTCAAACCCGGAGGTCACTGAAGCTCAACTCCGCCTGGAGAAGCCAGTGGTTTCACCGGTGGAGAAACGACCCAAACATTTGGATATTCCTCGGACTAAATTGAACTTACAACCGCCTGCACCTTCAGGCCCGAGTACCTGAGCTGATATGACGACTCAGTGAGATGTGAGCGTCTAGATAGTTTAGAGTAGCAAGTTTTTTTTTTCTTGATTTTTGATATAATTATTATCATGAATCAAATTGTTTTCAACAAATACATAAATTTCTATGTTAGGGGTAGATTAATTGAAGAGGTCGCAGCCTTTGTTTTTGTGCAGAAACTTAGTTTTTTTTTTTTTTTGGCCAAATTATCAATTTTAACCCATACTTTTCAACTTTTATCAAATCTAGCACATATTTTTCTTTTTAATCAAATTGTACCTATACTTTTCATTTTCTTCAAATCTAGCCCATACTTTTTTCTTAACCAAATTATACCCATACTTTTCATTTTTTTATTAAATTTAGCACATACTTTTTTACTATTATCCAATTTATATCCATATTTTTTATAAATATAATTAAATTAATTAATAAATATATCTTACTTTATAAAAAAAATTATACTCCATCCGTTTACTAAAGTATGAACCACCAAAAGTATGTTCATACTTTTAGTGGATTAAGGGAGTACAATTTATTTCAATTACTGTATTTATATATATATATATATATATATATATATTTTGTGTAAATCTCTTTTTAATTCAATAGTTTTAGATAATTTAAATTTCAATACTCAATTATTTTTAAATTTGTAGATTTTAAATTGAATTTTTTAATTTGAACATATTTAAGATATATTTTTTCTTCTTAATTATTAGATAAGTTTTTTTTTTTAAATTAATTGATAAAAACATGTACTAAAATTGGTAAAAAAATAAAAATGTATGTGCTACATTTGATTAAAAATGAAAAGTATGTGTATGAAAGAAAAAGTTTGTGTTAAATTTGATGACAAAATGAAAAGTATGGGTATAATTTGACTAAAAAGAAAAGTATGTGCTAGATTTAATAAAAAGTATAGGCTAAAATTGATTATTTGGCCTTTTTTTTTTTTTTTACGATGGGAGATAATTGATTTATTTAATTTTTAATTCTTTTGAAACCAGCTTGATGCAGCAAGAGCATATACGAAACGGTGAATATATGAATAACGTAAAATAAATACATCCCATTTCTGATCATGAACTAAATAAACAAGTTGAAAAAATTGTTAAATTTTGAAGCAACGGAGAAGATGAAGCAAATGGAGGAAATTGTATTTTGATTTTAATTCGAATTAATAGTTTTTATTTTTTTGGAAAGAAGACCCTATTACATAAAAGATCAGGGAAATAAGATTTCCAGAAAAATACTAAGGTTTCTTCGGATTAAATCTCCATATGACTATATGAGTCTTTGAGAAATGGAAGATTGAGACGCCTTCTGCACTAGAAAATGAGCTCTCTCATTGATGTCCCGAGATATATGCGTAAACTTGCACACTACAAATTTACATTTAAGGCCAATAATTCATCGGATAATAGTGCATTCATGCACGGGTAAAATGCAAGTTTGGTCCCAAGAGAATTTTTCAAAAACAATTTTAGTCCCACGTTCTTTTTTGGTCCCATTTTTTGCAGAAATTGTCCCAACCGTTAAATACTTAACGGTTTCCGTTAAGTGCTATTGCAAAAATGGTCCCAAAATAAAAAAATGAGAAAAAATTGCAAAAATGGTCCCAAAATAAAAAAGAGAGAGAAAAAAAAATGACACATTGCATATTTTTTCAAATCAAATAATAATTTGTGTAAATTTAAAAAAAAACATATAAACAATAATTTATATCAAATTTAAAAATTAAGAAAAATAAAAAATTTCAAACCAATTAATATTTTATGTAAAATCTGTCCAATTAAATAATTTAAATTTGAAAATATTAATTTTTTATTTATAAAATTATAAAAATTTATCATATAGATTTTAAAAAAATATCCAATATTTTTTATAACATAAATATTGAAGAATTCAAATTAATTCCATCAAAATTACGTATATCTATCACTAACCTTGCTCTTGTCCTCGTTATTGACAGAAAATCGGAACTCAATCTTCCAAAAATTCATTTTACATATTAAGCACTCTCAAACAAAGTAATTATCCTTTAAAAATAAAATCGCTAGATTTGGTTTTAAAATTTTTAAGAATATATCTCAAAATTGAAAAATTCAATTCAAGCAATAACACACCCCGAACCCATGGTTATCATCGGCACACACCACGCCCCAACTGAGGAAAAATAATTGATGTGCAATTTCAATGAATGCGATTTGTGTGCTTCGATTTGAGGAATTTAAGTGAGGGTTTGCGATTTGGGAATGCTTAATGAGTGTTTCAGCTTCAATATTTTCTGAATTTTCAAGTTGGATTCGTGTGGTTTTATTTGGGGGAGATTTTTTTAGGGTTTTTTTAGGATTAGAGGTGATTTTGGAGCATTTGATTGAAACAAAACATTTGAAGATTTTGTTTTAAAAGGTAAAATCTCGTGGGACCTTTTTTGTACAAAATGGGACCATTTTCGTGAGCACAAATCTCTTGGGACCAAATCTGCATTTTCCAGATCTCTTGGGACCAAATCTGCATTTTTCCATTTTTTATCTTAACGGCGTGTGTGCCTCACGCTCACAATTTCGTTAGGTTTTGACGGAAAAATCTCGCGGGACCGTTTTTGCTCAAAATGGGATCATTTTCGTGAGCAGAAATTCTTTTGGTACCATAATTGCATTTTACCCATTCATGCGCATTGGAGCAAATTTATTTCCTTTGTGAGCACAATGAAATGGCTTGGGTTGAGTTTGTCTTGATTTCAATTATGGTAATTCCTTATTTCCTTTTGCAAGAGCCATCAACATTGCCATTTCCACGACCAACAATTCGGATCCCAAAGGGCTTCTTTGGGACGGATTTTTTTTTTTTTGTTTTGAAAATGAATCAACAATTTCACCCTCTTTATTAAGCATAATCCCTCCCACTCCGAAATAAAGTCGTTCACAATTGAAGGCTCCATTAACTTCAAAGCAATTCCACACATCAGTCTCATCATAGCTATGAAATGTTTCACTCTTTCAATCTTATTAACATTACTTCTGGAATTTTGTCTGTTCTGAAAAATAGACAAATATTCCATAACTTGATTCTCAATGTCTCTCTGAATTTGGGGCCTTTTATAATCTTGATCATGATTAATTTAACACCGATTCTTCAAAACTCCCTAAGCCATCATTAAAAATTGTTCAAATTCAATTTTTGGATGGTTTTCTTTAAATTTCCAGAAATTCCACCAATCCAATTGCTTCCAATTTTTCTTAACACCTGAGCAATGTATAATCGCATGCACCGTAGATGGCTTACCATTTCCACACAAACCGCACCTTGGCTCAATCGAAATATGTCGATTAACTAGATTACCTTCTGAGGCAATCAAGCCAAGACTCATCCAAAAATTCGCACTTTCGGTAGGACATTGAGGTTCCAAAGACATCTCCACCAAGCTCTGGATGATTCGTCATTAGATCCTCCAACAATCTCCTTTTTTTGTTAAGGAGTTTGATGCTTTCTCGATAGCCAGATTTGACCGTATAGTTGCCTAGAATTTCATTTTTCCTGAATCTTGAGTCATCCTCATCCTGCTTACCAACCGTAGATCACAATATGCCTTCGGTTTCGAACGGCCAAAAGGCCATAGTGACTAGCTCTTTATTCCATTGTCGTTCCTCATCGAGGAAAAAATAAGGATTATTCCCTGCCGGGATTCTTGATCTGATCATACCTTCATCCAGGCCTTGAACCCAGGCGTGTTTGAAGAGTGTAACAACTTTTCCATTCCCTACCGTCCATCTTAAGCCACTTTGGAGGATCGGGAAACTCGAAACTAAAGATCTCCATACAAAAGATGGATTGTTGCCACTCTGAGCTTCCATAATATCCGAATGCTTGAAATATCGAGCTTTAAAAACCTTTGCTATTAATGTATCCGGTTTATCCAATATTCTCCATACTTGTTTAGCCAGAAGCGCCTGGTTAAACTGTTGCATTCTACGAAAGCCCATACCACCTTCATCTTTTGATCTACAAAGCTTGTCCCAACTTAACCAATGCATTTTGTTTCTTCCATTGTCATTCCCCACCAGAAATTTGCAATAATTTTATCCATTTCATCACGTATCTGGGCAGGAATTTTGAAGCATGACATTACATAAGTAGGTAGAGCTTGTAGTACTGCTTTAATAAGGATTTCCTTACCACCCTCCAAGAATTTTTTATTTTTCAAGTTGTCTACCTTCTTTTTCAGGTTATTAATAAATTCGATTTAATAGTTAATTCAACACTATATATATAGTCTATGTTGTTTTCATTTACTTCTTTTTTTCTTTCTTCAGATTTCTAATATTTTTTAATGAGATTCCGACATTGTTTGGGTAGCGGCGGTGTCTGCCGAAGATGGTGGGTGGCGGCGGCGGCGACTGCTAGGGGTGTGCATCGGTTGGTTCGGTCATCGAACCGAATCGAATCAAAACTGAAATTTCAATATAATTAATCGGACCGAGCATACTCAAAATCGAATTTAATCGAATCGAACTAAAATCGTAAAACCAAATTAAGAACCGAAATGCGAAATTCTGAAAAAAAAAAAAAAACTGAAATTAAACATTAACCACTAGAATCAAAAAATTAAAATAATGAAATTCTGGAAATAACCAATAATCATTGACATAATAACTAACATCATCCCACGAATTAATGTCTAGAAATCTAGAGTTTTATATTTATATAGGGTCCTTAATTCGGTTGATTTACCAGTTTTATTACAAAAATAACCGAAATCGAACCGAAAAACAAAATTTTCAAAAGACGAAATTGAAAATCGAATCGAATTGTTTGGTAACCAAACCGAATTCATATTTCGATTCAGTTCGATTTTCGATTAAAAATCGAATAGTGCTCATCCCTAGCGATTGCAATTACAAATTATTAAAAATCGAATAGTGCTCATCCCTAGCCACTACAAGAAAATATCAAATTGGCTACGGAATATTTCGTAGGCAATAATCACAATTTTGTAGGTATTTGCTTTTGCCTACGGAATACCAATGAAAAAAAAAAGTAGGTAATTCGCTCGTAGGTAATTTATTTACCCACGAAAATGTGATCCATAGGTAATTGCCTACCGAAATTTCGTAGCAGATTCATACCCTTTCTGTAGGTGATATGATTACTATAGTAAATGAAATTTCGTAGGTAAAATATCAACTTCGAAACATTTCGTTGGTAATTTCGTAGGCAAATTTGGCAACAAATATTTCCGTAGGCAAATTTTAATATATATTTTTCATTTTTTATTAATATTAATGAATTTATTTTTTAACATTTGCCTACAAAATAAATTTCGTAGCAGAGCAGTGGGTGGATTTAGGAAGGGGTGAACTTATTAGATCGGTTGGTGGAAATTCCGTAGCAGAGCAGTGGGTGGATTTAGGAAGGGGTGAACTTATCAGATCAGTTGGTGGAATTCTGTAGTAATTTTTTTTTTTTTTTAAATAGCATTATATTTATTAGCCAAAAAATGCCAACCATTCATATTAAACAACGCACATGGAGGCACATATTTATTTTACAATCCATTCTTAACACTGAAAGTATTGTACGAATTGACGAGGTTTTTTCGGGGCATTTTCAACGAAGGATCGTAGTAGCTGTTGAAATGTAATTTCCCTATTTCACGGGGCTCCTATCATTACGCGTATACGTTCATCTATTTGACGTTGCAAGTCTTCAGAAAATTTCCTCTGTTGAAGTTCATTTTGTCACTGCATTTCTGCAATAACTTGATCTTGTTCATCAAGTCGACGCTTCAACTCACGAATTGTTTGTTGCGCCTCAAGTTGTGTAGCAGATGAGGATGCATCTTTTTGGTAATATTCACATGCTACGGAGCCAAGCCCATATACGACATTTTTATGGCTCATTCCACCCGCGGAGTCCAAAAATAATTTTTCTTCATCAATTTCTTGATTATTTTGTATCAGTTGAACTCTATTCGCCTCGATATTATCCTTCATATCATTTGCAAGAAAAATAAGATATAGTTTGATTTTTCTATTAACAATTTAAAAAATATAAATCAAATGAATAACTTACATTTACATTCTTGGACTTCTCATTGATAAAAGTTATTCCATCACCTTTCTTCGTATGCGTTTTAACGTAGACCTCACGAGGAAAAGGCTTTCGTCCCAATACTACAGCCTACATAATAACACACAAAAAATCATTTAAATGTGAATTGCCAACTATTTCATAAATAAATTTACAATATTACCGACAACAATCATGGCTTAGTTAATGAGTGAATTGTAAACACCTTTTCAACATCTGTTAGATACAAGAGAGTAGCCAAGAACACAAAAGAAGAACGAAAGGAAAATACGGATGAATCCGTCCCAAGCTTAAAGCCAAATTAATAAATGTATTCACTAACTTCTGCAACTACAATACTATTGCCCTGTTTATAATATGCAATTATCAACAAACCAACCAACATACTAACTAAGCTGGTAGGCTAAGTACTATCCACAATTCACTTAATTGCCCTTAATTCATTTTCTATACGCAACAACATCATAAATATATGTATATAGATGAAGCATAATCAGCCCATATATAATCCAACGTATCTCATCTCTCCCTATAATCCAACTTATCTCAACAATCCATATTCTCATTTTATTTCCAGTGATTCAAGTACTCATAATATGTTGTATTAGGAGCTTTCATGGATATAACTAAAATATAAAAATTCTTACGAGTTTTTGCGCAGCCTTGAAATGGGTGATAGAACCCGCATTGTGTGTGGGGAGTGCAGGGGCACTACTAGAACCACCTCTCCTATTTTTTGAGTTTTGTTCAGATTTTGTTTTAGCCTCATATGAGTTCCAATATTCCAGCCAACGTTCGTATGTATCATCTTCCATGTATTTTGGTTTGGCCCCTCCAAACTTGATATCCTTCAGCATTTCAGTATAACGGCCACTAGCTTTCTTATTCCAAGCTTTGCGAATTTGAGTTGGGGTATATATTTCAGAATCCCAATAGACATGTTTCTGCAATTTCAAGAACAAAATATATATATATTAATGATGATTAAATTGCAAGGATAAATCATATATTATGAGAGATGACAAACACGTAATTGGTGGAATTGAAACATATTAGTTACATCGATCATACCAATGTACTTTGAAGAGTAAATTAAATGCATTTTTTATTACCTCAAACTCTGAAAAATAGAAAGTTTTTGTCTCTTCAGAAACTTTCTTCCATGTAAATCCCTCATATTCTTGTCTTTCCTCAAAAAGCTTCCTTATAGCTCGAGAGCAGTCTTCAGATGGCTCTATCCTGCACAACCAAAGGTTTACCAAAAAATTGTTATCCAATTACATTAAATAGAATGTAATTTCAACTAAGTTAAGTGTACTTACATGTTTCCACGTAAATACACATGAATAAGTCCAGTGGATGTCCTAGAGCTTGTCAAAGATGCATGGATTTGTGATGACCCTGCAGAATCTGCTGCTGGTGGTGTTGATTGCCTGGGTGCAACGTGATCTGATGTCTCTTGTACATTTGATCCATCCACGAGACTTTGCCCAAAATTAGCAGAAATCCCGACACCATTTCGTCTTCTAGCCATTTCTACAATAAAAGTTAAAAACAGATATGCATCCACAATGTTGATCAATAGTTGTAAACGCAATATATAAGTAAAAATGTCAAATAAACAAACAACTAATGTATACCATAATGAAAAATACATCCATAGTGTTGATCAATAATTGCAAACACAAAAGTAAAAAAGCAAATAAACAAACAACCAGATGTCTAAAAATTAATGAGTTTCATCTTCACTCTCATATTGATCTGAATCTGACTCAAGTATTGGATCATCTGAGACTTCTTCATCATCTTCACCCAAATCAATAAATCCACCCCCAAGATCATTTAAAGGACTTGAATCATCAATGCTTGTTGATGCCTTGGTGAATTCCACATTAACCGACTCATCTTCTTGGAATGCTTTGTCAATTGTAGGAACATCCACCACCTGTCTAGCCTTCACCTTAAATACAGCCAACCAATCAGACTTATCTCTTCTAGAGCTTGGATATGGGACATAATATACTTGTGCAGCTTGCATGGCAAGAATGAAAGGCTCATACTTATTGAGTTTGCGTCTATGGTTTATATCTACCAAAGCATACTGCTTATGTACCTTCGTACCAATGTTATTTGTGGGATCAAACCATTCACACTTAAACAATACGGTACACTTAATAGGTAGTCCAGGGTACTCCAACTGTAAAACCTCAGATAAACGACCATAGTAATCACTTTCAGTCTCGCTATAATTTATGCCCTTAATACATACTCCACTATTTGAAGATGACCTTACCGAACCATGTGAATCCGTATGAAATTTATATCCATTAACAAAATAGACAGGAAACGTCTTCACAGTTCTTAAAGGGCCTTGTGCAAGTGCATTGATGAAATTGTTGTCAATCACATTTTGGCGGGCCTACCAAGGAAAATATATGACATTAAAATTTATACATAAAAAATACATTTAGATATTTCTTAAGAAAAAGTCAGAAACTTACATAATTTTGAAACCATTTTACAAAATGTGTATCAAGTTGAGTGTCAAGAGTGTCACTGTCGATGCCCGACGATGCTTTTTTTAGTAACTCCTCAGTAAACATGCTATGCATATTGCAGAATATATTAAAAAGTGGTAGAAGATTAACTAAAAATAGAATGAGATTGATAATGCAAATACTTACTTGATGTAAGGTGCAACCTCCTTGCAATTTAGCAATATATAAGTTTGAGCAGCATGATATTCAATGGCAGTCATCATCCTTGAGTTTTCTTTTCCATATGGTCATCCAGGATACTCAAAGATTGACAAATTTCCAGGAATATGTTCAAGATGACCACCATCATCATTGCGGGCAACTTTTCGCAAGCTTGTGTAAACATAAGGCTCAAAATAGTACGAACAAAATGTAGAAGATTCTTCCACCAAGTATGCATTACATATTGAGCCTTCTACTTTTGCTTTATTGTTCACATTCCTCTTCAAGCGTCGCAAAAATCTGTAAATATATATAACACATATAAATAATTTGTCGAAGTCGTACCAGCCTCTGTAGGAACATCCATCTCATTATGCTCTGAGTCTCTATTCACATATGATTCCCCATGTCGACTCCATTCATAATAGTTGGGGATAAATCCCTTTCTGAACAAATGTATCCGCACTTCTTCAATCTCTTGGAATTTTCGATTATGACAGTTTGTACATGGACACCTAATCTTAGTTGTAGCAGACATTCTCGTCTGATTGAGAGCAAAGGAAATAAAAGTGTCTACGCCTTCAACAAAATCAGTATTTATGGTTCCATCGGTGTTACGCCTAACATACATCCACTGTCGATCGTTTCTCATTTTTTCAAATGAAATGCTTCCTTTAAACACAAAGTTATAAAGAGAAACAGAGAGAAATTATACATATGATACAATTAATCTCAAGCACATAGAGATAATATATATTTGCATGTGTAATTAATATGGGCAGGCTTCTAAATTTGTTCAGAATGCGTGTTGGCCCTGTGCCCCTGCCCCTTTCAGTTTTAATTCATAGCATTTAAGTCAATATATTCATTGTTAACAAAAGAAATCCTTTCTCCATTTATGAAAGATTTAACTACAGGATACTAGATTGGATTAAGGCAAATTAAATGTAGTATCTTCATTTATTCGAGAATATAAATTTGGATTTAAATGAACACAATACTGACATGTTATGTGTGGTGTTTTGCATAAGGATAAGGAAGTGTGTTTTCATCTAATTTAATTCCAGTGAAAAGACACAGTAGATGTTAGTTGAATAAATCCTAGTCACGAAAGTAACATTGTTTTCATCAAGTTTAACTTGGAAATGGAAAAGACACAAGTCATAGACAAAAGACAAACCAATAAATGATATAATAAGCAGTTATCAGAATACACAACCAATTAGTCTGAATTGTAGTAATTAGTAATCAGCCATGTAGATGTAGTAGAATAAATAACACAGTTTAACTAAACACATACCACTCAAATCAAGAATAACTTCACTTCTCAATAACAAACAGGCCCATTCTTGAAAAGCCAAAATAATTTACC
This sequence comes from Galeopsis tetrahit, assembly GCA_963675135.1. NCBI lineage: Eukaryota > Viridiplantae > Streptophyta > Magnoliopsida > Lamiales > Lamiaceae > Galeopsis > Galeopsis tetrahit. Next base: position 14,077,223 of record OY776133.1, read on the forward strand.
CTTAAATGGGCTGAACAATATCCACATGCCCATTCTCCAAAAACAAAAAATAATCTACCCATAAAAGTGTGAAAACTAATTAGATTCGATTCTCGTAATAAATAAATTATACACTAGTGGCTAATTATGTCCTTTTAATTTAATTTATTTAGTGTGAGCAACAATCTATATCCCCTCAAAATGTGTAGTGATATTGGAGTAAAAGGTAAAACAACAGCAGGAAAAAATAAGCTAATAGTGATTGTTTCAACAACCACATTGTTAAGATGTGATTTGTATATGCATCGAAGAAGGATAATATTATCATCTAGTAGCGCTAATAGTGATTGTTTCAACAGCCACATGGTGCCCAGTAGATACAACAAAGAAATTAGTTTTTTGGATTACCTGACCTTGGTTGTCAAGAGAGTTGAATGACTTGTGATGGATCAATACTATTAAGCTGCATTGAATGGCTAAGTTGAATAAGGTCCTTAATTCCTTTCGGCTACTGACAATTGCAAATAAAATTCCCATGAGATACTTGTTCTTTTCAATTGATTGAAAACAACAATTTAAGTGCAGTTCGAAAAGCATAGCATGCAATTTCTGGTTAGTGATACGTTCCAACATATAGATAATCTCCACAAGAGATGACAGGGTATGTAAATCTACAGATAAACATGTTGAAAAGGTAAAGAAAAGATAAAATACTCTAGCAAAGTGACGATTAAATGGTTATATTGACGATTAAATGCAGATTAAAGCTCAATCAAAGTGAAGATAACTTTAGGTCTTCCTTACCTTTGAGCGAAGGAACTACTGAGCGTAATGGCCAGCAAAAATTTGAGGAAAATTTGAGGAAAATAGAGGAAAATAAAAGTGTGAAAACCAATTAGATTCGATTCAGGATCAGAGGAGCAAAATAACAGCAGTAAACCAAGCTTCACAATGACTAATTAATGACACTAACACATGAACACACACACACAATAAAAAACGAATAAAACAGGTTAGTCGACAATTGCAGAAAGAAAACAGAGTGGTTACTGAATTCACAAGTAAATTCGAGGAGAAAACTCTAATAATGAATAATTTTTTTTTGAATAAAAAAACATTAAATCCGAATCAGAGCAAAACAACAGCAGAAATCGCAATGACTAATCAATGACACCAACACATGAAAACCAAGTCTCTCACATATTAACATAAGCACTCGTAGAAGATATTATATAAGAAGGGAGAAACCAGAGTTGTACTACATTGTGGAGGAGGCAGATTGTAGAAAACAAAAGTTCTACCGAATCAAAAACAAAAAAACGTAATACCTGAATGAAGCAATTGAAAAATATCTTCCTCACTACAATATCTTCCCTCAAGCAAATAGCTAAAATTCTGCATCACAAAATAGTTTCAGAAACTAGGGTTTAAAATATTAATTAGTGAGATTTGGGGAAAATATGTACTCATAGAATATGAAGAAAAAACCCGATGAAGATTGGAATGGAGATGAAACTATCGTCGTTTTGTTTATCACGGCGGCAGCGGCGGAGCTTTCATCGTGGAGTTCAGAGGGGGTGAATGAATAAGCAGAATTCAAAATCTTCTAAGGAAGAAGAGAGAGAAACAATTACTTTTTTGCACTAATTAATTTTTTTGCGTATCATAAACAATTACTTGTTGGCGGCGCGCTAATTAAATTTTAACTTATTTTTTAATTTCTAATTATTTGGGTTGGTAATTCAATTAAAAAAATAAAAAATTTTGAGGAAAATTTGAGGAAAAGTTTCTTAGGCAAATAAAAAAAATAGCCTACAAACATTTCGTAGGGAAATAATATTTTGCCTACAAATGATTTTGTAGGTAAATCACAAATAAAAAAAAAAATTGTCTACAAACATTTTAGTTGGAAAATAAGATTTTGCCTACGAATTATTTTGTAGGTAAATCACCATATAAATAGCTAGAAAAAATTTTGTAGCAAAAGAAAAAAAAAATTCCTACAACCATTTCGGTGGGGAAATAAGATTTTGCCTACGGATTATTTTGTAGATAAATCAACATATAAATAGCTAGAAAAAATTTTGTAGCAAAAGAAAAAAAATTACCTACAACCATTTCGGTGGGGAAATAAGGTTTTGCCTACGAATTATTTTGTAGGTAAATCACCATATAAATAGATAGGAAAAATTTTGTAGCAAAAGAAAAAAAGAAAACTGCCTACAACCATTTTGGTGGGGAAATAAGATTTTGCCTACGGACTATTTTGTAGGTAAATCAACATATAAATAGCTAGAAAAAAATTTGTAGCAAAAGAAAAAAAAAATTGCCTACAACCATTTCGGTGGGGAAATAAGGTTTTGCCTACGGATTATTTCGTAGGTAAATCACCATATAAATAGCTAGAAAAATTTTTGTAGCAAAAGGAAAAAAAAATTGCCTACAACCATTTCGGTGGGGAAATAAGGTTTTGCCTACGGATTATTTCGTAGGTAAATCACCATCCGATTTTTTCTTGGTAATTCTGTAGGTAAAAAAGTGTAAAATAATTTATGAAAATTTGTAGGCACTTCGTAGGTAATCCTCACTATTTAAGGACGAAATTATTTCCGTTGGAAAATTTCGTGGGCAATTTAATAATTTCTTGTGGTGAGCGACTACAATTACAAATTAGGATTTGAATGTTAAAAGGGAAGTATATCTACTAATGACGTTTTACTAAAGAGACAGTGTGAATATTTTACAATAATACTCCCTCCGTCCCATAATACCTTTCACATTTTCTTTTTATAGATTATTCCACAATATCTTTCATACCCTTAAAATAAAAAAAAACACAACTACACCATTATAATATCCACAATTTTACATACATTATAATGTCATTACTTTTTTGAGTTCACACATACACATAAGAAAATTAATTAATTTATTTACTTTATACATATAAGTTTATAAAATTATCCTTAAATTTTTTTATTTTTTTTGAAAAGTGTGCCCATCAGCAACCGGTGAAAGGTATTCCAGAATGGAGGAATTATTAAATTAATAAATAAAACGGGTGTATCTAACATACTTGGAGGGGTATATAAGACAGGCCTAATATTAATAACTGATATGGGCCACTGTGGCTATCGTGGACCATTAAAGGCCCAATAAAAATTGTTCGCCACCAAAAAAGCCCCTATTAACTCATTGACAATCATGTACGATATGCTTCAGTTATTGTACATTAACGAGGTATTTTCATAGGAGTATAAGAATTTTTTTTAAGGGTGGGGCTAATAACACCCCATAAAATGTTATACACACCCCAAATGTTAAATACACCCCATTAAAATTTAAAATTTAATTTTTATTACTATACACACCCCAATTATTTTCTATTTACCCTTAAATCCTCATTACTAATAAAAATTAACTAAATGTTTAAAAACATATAAAATTTAAAATTTAATAAACAGAAAATTAATAAATAATACAGTTACGTGTAACGTTAATTTTTTAAAAAAAAAATAGCTAAATTTTAAAAATCATTTAAAAATGGAACAATCAATTAAAAAAATGAAAAAAATAATAATTAAATCTGAAAAAATAAATAAATAAATTAACGATTTTTTTTAAAATTAAATAAAATAATAAAGAAAAATAAACTCAATATTAAATTAAAAAATAAAATCTTTAAAAATAAAATAAAGCTAAATAAAATTTAAAAATTTAAACTAAATTTAAAAAAATAATTAAATCAAATATATTTTTAATATTTATAATTAATTTAATTAATTCTTAAGATTTAGGTGTTTTTTAATTTTTTAGATTTTATTTATCATTATTCGAATTCTTAATTTTAATTGATTTTTTAATTAATTATTTTTTATGATTTATTAAAAAATTTACGAATTTATTTATTTTTAATTGATTTTTAATTTTTTTATTTGAATATATTTTTTTCTTTTTAAAAAACATTTATTTTTTTAAAATTATTTTTAAAAATATTTGATTTATTTAAATTAATTATTTTTTAAAATTTTATTAATCTTTTAAAATATTTTTCAGATTTTAATTATATTTTTTAAGATATTTTTAATTTTTTTAAAAAAATTATCTTTAATTTGTATAAGGATTATTTAGTCATTTTATAATTTTCTATTTTTATTTTTAAAATGATGGGGTGTGTATAACATGTTTTGGGGGTGTTAGTTGTAGTACCCTTTTTTTAAAGAAAAAACAAAGACGAAAAGTCACTTCTCACTTCCCAGTTGCTATCTTCACAATCACAGTCACATTCACAACTCGTCTTCATCTAATGAAAATTTCAATGCGATAAAATCATTCTAGTCAGTTATTCCATTTTTATGGAAACATGAAGATAACAATGAAACCACACTTGGAAATAAATTATATGATTCTGGAAACACGCGTTTTCCTATATGATGCATTACTCTTGGTACGGTTAGCTTTGATTTGTGTAATCTGAGTGACGTATGCGTCGACACTTTTAATGTTATGTTACACTTTGTCAAAATTCGTCTGTTGCATATTGAAATTTTGTTAATTTTGTCATGTTAGATCAAAGAATTTCGATGAGGAATCGGGATTGAAATGGTTTCAAATCCTTGAATTTTATTCTTCCTTCAATTTTTTGTTAGGAGGTAGTGAGTAGTGACTTTTGTTCATTGCCCTCACTTACTCCTACAACTTGGACACCCATTGGAGCTTGAATCTTGAATTCTTGATTTTTCAATAGTTTGTGCCAAGACGAAATCCATGTTACTCATTTTCTATGCCCTATGAAAACTTGTTACATCTCAGAATTGAATTAAAAGTTTCATTCCTACTATGAATGGCATCTATTAATCTTTCTACATCATAATGAACAAGGTGAGGCAGGGTTTTTGGAATATATATCAGATTGGAACTCTCCCATTGACATGCATGATTGTATTCTCTTTTCTGATGCAATGATATCTGTTAATGTTTTGCCATTCACTGTAGTTAATATGATATATATTGGTCTTTTTATTTCGTCAAAATTCTCTTCTTTAGTCCCTGTGGATGGATTATACCTTTTGTTTCTCAGCCTTCACTAAGTGTTGTTTGGCGTGGGTTGAGATCTGTTGTAAAGCACACAAATATCATATATGAAAGTACAACTTGTCTACCAGAACGGTATTTAGTTTAATGAGGTGCTGGAACTGATGAGAATCTCTTGGAGGAGCTTTTTTTTTCTCTCTCTCAAATTTTGTTCTCTTATAACAAAAAAAGAAGAGCTGTTTGTTCTTCCTTATCCATGCTGTTGGTTTTTCATATCATTTGTGGCATGTCCTTTCTGATATGGAGTTATATTTGATTTCTCAGCGTATGCGTGACTAGCACAATCTCTTGCAAGTTCATTACGAGTCAGTCACTGTTTTCTGGATTAGCTGCTCTGCAGCCTCATGAGATATCCGATGGTTCTAATGTGCAATATTAGATCAAGAATGATGTTAAAGCTGCTGCTCAGACTGCTGTGCTACATAACCAAGTATCTCATTTCAAATTATGCTTCATTATTAAGGTTTGTGCTCACTGCTGATCTACTTTAGCATAACTTGCCTGTATCATTTCAGAAATTTACACCCATAAAATTACACAAAGCCGAAGGCTTGTTCTGAATATTTTTCATAAATATTCTGATCTCTAAGTTTATTAGTATTACTAAACATGAGTTTTTATGCATAATTTATTTGTGTGAGCTCAGGGAATCAAACATTCCTACTAGATAAGGTGCTTCTACATAACAATCTTTGTTGACCTTTCTTGTATGCTATCCTTCTACTTAACCAATATTGACTTGATTTTACGTATGGTCTTTTTTCAATTCAATGGGAGAACCTTCTGAAAATGATCACATTGAATGGAAATGGCCTTAAAACACAGCAAGCCAACCTTGTCGATGGTTGGACTGAGATACTAAAATATTTTCTTTTTATCTTAAGCATGCTGTTTTTGGTATAATATTGGATGTTGCCATAGAATGTGTAGAAATCCTGTGTATGGGGATTATTTTCATTTTTCTAAGAAATATTGAGATGTTTATATCTGCATAATTATTTAAGATACCCATTGGTATTCTAAATTGGCAGAATATAGGAACCTGTACTCCTTTGGTTTTTGAAATTCCTCACACATGTAAATGAATAGGAAAGTCTGCTGTTACTAGTCCCCATATATATTTCCCTGGTGAAATGAGATAGTTAAGAAGATTTAAAGTTGGGATAGAGAGAGGAGTAAGAGGATTTTTGATGATATCTGTGAATCCTTAGATGATATTTGGGATAGAATTAAATATGAAGTAATTCTATGGGCTGTAAGTCAAAATGCTTTAGGGATCTGCTTCTTTCTGATGTAATTAGTATTTGGGTAATTGGTGCCATGTTGTGTAAATCTGACTTTGTAATATTGTTAGGGATCCCTATTTTGCAATAAAAAAAATCTGTTTCTTAACCAAAAAAAAAAAAAAAAAAAGGATTTGATGAATATCTAAAGTTGTATTTGAATTTTGTATAGGTTTGGTAGTGTGGATTTTGTAGGATTTTTTAAAAGTAGATGATATTTTAAAAAATAGCGTTGAAATGATCGAATGATAGCATAGTGATTGATGTGTTGTATTGAGAGTGTAAAGTATATATAAAAGGAGGGGAGAGAGAGAGAGAGAGAGTATTGAGTTGGATAGATAATAATTTAAAGTGTGTGATAGATGATTGATAGTGTATTGGAAATTGTGTTTGAAAAAAATAAGATAGATGTATTATAGGTATTAAAGAGTAGGATTGTAGAGGGTTTGAAATCCCATACCAAAATCTAGACAAACAATTTCTAAGGGACCAGTCCATACAGAGCTTTGCTCTTGCTTTAAACGGGGCCCGCGCAAGTGGACAGTGGGATCGGTCCCCCGGATTAGTCGGTCCTTGGACCGGATTCCGAGACTTCAAAAAAATTTCACAAGTCACTTCCCAGATCATAAACAAGCATACCCTCAATTTGTTTGTTTGGTTATTAAAAAAATTAAAAAAATTACATACATATTTCTTTTAACATATGAATTATAAAAATCTCCTTTAGCTTATGTGATTTATAAAAATTTGAATTAGAAAAATAAGGATAAAAAGTTTAGAAACTTTGAGTAGAAAACAAAAATGTATAAAATGTGGTCCTCTTACTCTTGATTCCCGTCTTCCATCATTACTCATACCAGTCCTAGCTGTAATTGTTACTAACGAGGAAAAAGTTCAAAATAAAATCAAATAGAAGATTGGAAATCCTCCATCCCAGTCTCACTTACTCTCTTATCAACTCAATATTAGGGTTTTTCTCCCAAAATACCCATAATTTCGTAGGTTTTAGTCGTTCCCATTCTTTTTATTCTTCATAATAATTTTGACTATTAATTATGAGAATTAGACTACAACTTTAACAATCATATAAAATCTACGAAAAGTATGTGTGATAAACTAAATTAATTGTATCTGATACACTGAATTTAATTACCGATAAGATTGCATCCTTTGTTCTATTATAGAAATAAATCTCAATTCAGAAATAGAAAAATCTTTAGAATATACTGATAAATCTGAATTGACAACTTTTTTAACTTTTTAATTGTGACAATAATTCCATCCGTATTCTTTACTCTAAAAGGAAACAATTTTTTTTCCACTCATTCATTTTTTAGTAGACAAAGAGGGAATAGACGTAAAATCACATGCATACACTTTATGCCCTGCAATTTATATTTGTACTTCGTTTAAGGGATTCTTCAGCCCTTAACGCTTTCTACATTAATAAAATTTCAGCTTAGTTATCAAATAAATAAAAAATTTACATACGTATGCCTAATATCATATGAATTACTATAAGAATCTCCTTTTGGTTATGTGAATTATAAAAAAATAGAAATAGAAATAGAAATATAATGATAATGATAATTTTATTTAGAAACTTTTGGGGTAGAAAGTGAAAATCAATAAAATTTGGTCCCTCTTATGCTTGTTCCTAGTCTTCCATCATTACTCGTACCAGTCCCAGCTTTAAATGTTACAAACGAGGAAAAAGTTCAAATTAAATTCAATAGAAGACTGAAAATCCTCTCTCCCAATCTCACTCTCTTATCAACTCATTTTTTCTCCCAAAATACCCATAATTTTCTTATTAACTTAGCTCTATTTTTAATCATTTCATTCTTAAGACTGTATATTGATAGGTTTTAGTGGTTCCCATTTTTTTATTCTTCGTATTAATCTTGAGTATTAATGATGAGAATTAGACTACAGCTTAAAAAACCTACAAAAAGTATGTGGATAAATTCAAAATTAATTGTACCGGATACGTTGAATTTAATTCTTACTGGATCCTTTGTTCTGTAATAGAAATAAATCTCAATTCATAAATAGAAAAATCTTTATTGTAAACTGATAAATTTGAATTGACAATTTTTTTACTTTTTAATTGTGAGAACTCCATCCCTATTGTGTACTCAAAATAAAAAAAGAAGAAAAAACTCTACCTATTCATTTCTTAGTAGAAAATGATGGGATAAATGTAAAATCGCATACATGCACTTTATACCCTGTAATTTTCATTTGTACTGCGTGTAAAGGACTTTATCCCTTACCCTTTCTACATTAATAAAATTTCAGTTTTATTATTAAAAAATTAAAAATAACATATAAAATATAAGAATCTCCTTTTTGGTCACATGGGAATTGTAAAAAATTTGAAATAGAAAAATAAGGATAAAAGATTAGAAACTTTGGGGTTGAAAGTTAAAATCAATAAAATTTGGGCCCTCTTAAACTTGGGTTCAGTCATCCATTGTGACTCATACCTATCCTAGTTGTAGTCGTTCTGAACGAGGGAATACTTCCATCTCACTCACTCTTTTATCAACACAAAGTTAATGTTCTCCTAAAATCCCCAAATTCTCTTGTTAAAATGGCAGAAAGAGGTGAAGGGGGAGGGTCCAAACATGGGAAAGGGCTAATATCTGCATCAGCAGTCGATACATCGGGAGGCCGCCTAAGGTTCACGGTGGAGCTCCACCCTGAAGAGACAACAATTGTCTCATGGACAAAGCTACTTATTGAGGCCAATGTGAGTGATCCCAACCGTCCTGAATCATCTACTTGCCCATCTGTTGAAGCTCATCCTAGTTTTGTCTCTCAGCCACCGCCTCCTCTTCCTGCCGCGCCTTACTCTAAAAAGCAAACGGAAAATGAATTAAAATATTCAATGGAACAGGAGGGGTCAAACCGTTTGAGCACCGTAATTGATGGCATTGATAGAATACATGAGGTAAGTTTCTAGTCTTCCTTTTTAAGGATATGCTTGTTTTGGGATTTTGAGATCCACATAACGTTCTGTTTTGAGTTTTAAAAACTTGATTTCTAATTCCCACCACAATTCACATTGTTTTTACCTATCCGATAATTGTAATTTTTTAATTAATTGGGGTGAATTTTGTTTTGTGTGTGAATGTGTGTGCACTTTGCAGGGTAATGAGAGTAGCGTTGAGGAAGATCTTAATATAGACAATGTGCCTGATGATGATGATAATTATGATACCGAGGATTACTTCATCGATGATACTGAGTTGGTGAGTATTGCTTTTTCAAGGAGCTCTATCATTTCAAATTGTCGAAGCCCAGTTGATTAACTCTATCTTTGATTTCATGGATCTATGACATATGAGCTTTACTTAATGTGCAGGATGACTATTTCCAAGATGATAACTCTGCGATAAAACAAGATGGATTTTTTGTTAACCCTGGAAAGTCGGAATGCACGTGAGTTAAATTTAATTTGTCTTTTTATACTCATGATGGATTATTCTGCTTTTAAGATCACATGATATTAATCAAAGTGGGCAATATGCTTCCTGGAACTTATACATGCCTCCTGCTGGTGCATGATGAGGTGTGTTATAGTTTTCAGAATTGGAACTAGTTACAAAGAATCAAGAATGGTTTCAAACTATTTATACTGCTACAACCTCAATCTAATGATTGAAGATTTTTTTTTGGGCGTGTTCTTTGTCTGTTGGCTTCACTTTTGATTCAAATTAATGGGGATGAAGAGATGAAAATCTTGGGGCGCAAGGGGAACTAATCACAAACACTTTAGGGTTTAATTGTTTGTGATGCAAAATTAAGATTGACTTGTAGTAAATTATAACTGGTGGTTTTGTTTTTAATATTGCTATCATTCTTAATCCTTTTGGCAAGTGCAATTTCTTTATAAAAAACCTGTTGTCAATATCCTTCAATGCATTATTCATATTGCTTATTTACATTTGTTTTTCTATGTTGTTCTGTTGGGCACAGAAAGTTTTTTTAACTTGCTTGGTTCCAACTTATTGTGAACATCACCTTATATATATTTTTTTTGATAAGAAGCAATATGCCACTTGTTGTAAATTTGTAATGCGTTTGTCATTTCCATCCTCTTTATGCTCTTTAGCTTTTCCTGCAATGACCCTACCATATCCACCGACCAACAGCCAAAGAAGAGGGGGAATAAAGATTTGACAAAAGCTGGTGGGAGTGATGATGGACGTACTCCACAAAAGATTATGAAAAAGGAACATAAAGGTACAAAAATATCATCAATGATTCAAAGAAGCTCTGCAAGTCAGCCCAACATACACATGCTAGTTCAGGATCCCCCTTCAAATGCTGCTGAAGCTTCATTAAAGAGGACTGCAGATATCCAAGTTGATCCTTCAGCGCTGCAGAATGATGAGAACGAGCTTCAAGATACTTCAACTCAGAGGCCATGTGATGGAAAGTCACATGTAAGCAAATCTCATTCTGAAAACGCAGGCTGCTGGAGTGTAAGCAATACCTCAATAGATAGCGCATGGAATTGAAAACGTGTCTGGAATCTTTATATGCAATGCCATTTATAAAAATTACCAGGATCTTTTTTTGCAGCCTGCCTTTGCTCTTGAACATTTCTTCATATATTTTTGTTCGATAATTATATTTGTTTTCAATTGGCATGCATATTAAGAAGTAATTAAGAAATATTAAAATTATACTTTTGTGCATTTCTACCATATCAACCCAAATCAAATTATCAATTGTACCGTGATCCGAACCAGTATACTAACTAAGCCTACCCCTAGCCAGCATACAATGTCTGTATAACCCTTACCCGTCCCAAGACCTGCACCGTACCACGATACATGTAATAATTAGTATGATTGTGAACATGTTGAGAATAACTGATGGTTTCTAGAGATGGAATAATTTGTTTGCAATTAAATGTTTAACCCACGTTCCCATATTTGTACAATTGTACTTCTCTTCCTTTTGTGTTCCCCAACAGATAAATCACTTAAATTGTTTTCCTTTTATGTTTGTGCGGGTTTTCTTTCTCCTTCCATTTTGATGTTATTACCCTAATTAGTCCTTTTACCATTTTATACAGAGAATGGAAGGATCTAGTGTTGGACCAGAAGGTACAATGCTTGAGATGGCTCTTAGTGAGTTAGAGAAGATAGTTGCAGAATGTATGTTACTACTGTTGTTGCCATCCTAATTTCTTTCCCATCATACTGTAATTCCTCAATAATTTTTTGTGCTTATTCATATTGGATACAACAGTCAGACCACCTCCTACAGATGCACCACATCCTGATAGTGCATCTCAGGCAGTCAAAAGGAGATTGCCTCTTGAAATTAAGCTGCAGATTGCAGATATTGCTGGAATTGAGGTACATAAAGCAAATATGCATTTTTTTTTATCTTTGCTAGACTTATAGCACTTATTGATTCATTTAAGATCCTATGGTTTGTACTCACTAAGTCCCTTTCCAGAATAAGTTATTATATCATTTGTTTTGTACTTTTTGGGTGGGCTGCAGCATGCCAGGTGTGGCAAAGTACCAAAGGATACGATTGATAATCTGATGAGCATTGTTGGCCACATGATAAAAATTAGTGCACTGAAGGTACTGAGAATTCACATTCTATGTGTACTGTGTTGCTCTTCATTGTCTTTCAATTTATGTCAAATCTCCTTTTCTTGCTGGTTTATATTTAGCTATTTTGCTGCCCAAGAAAGGTAGGTCTTGTGCTTCTTTATCTTGGGTGTAAAATTGATTGTGGGTGACAGGTCTGTTGGTATATCCCCATGTGTGGAATCGACTCAGTAACTATATGTATATATTGTTTTATGATAAGCATGAGACACTCCATTCCTAGATAGCTAACATTTTTTTTAATGCACTTGCCATTTAAGATTTAGAATTTTAATATGAGGAGGAACTCTGCTTTTTATTGGTATTTAGATCATCTGTGTGAATATAAGCAGACCACTGATTGACTCCTAGTGCAGTTCTGCCCACTTGTAAGCTTGCTGTTGGCTATTCATAGCATAGACGACAAACATTTTAATAGATGAGACCACACTATTTTTACTGATAAATGGACCGCCAGGATTCTTGGAGAGTGATGGGTCTCATATTGTGCATCTAGAAAAAATTTCCCCTTGAAATGATGCAGCTGACTCATTCTAATTTGGACTTCCACATTATTGGTATTTCTTTTTTCCATATCGTAGGCACTATGATTTTTTTTAAAAATTAGATTTATTCTACAACATATTGCTTGTAATATCTGTCTCTTGAAAGAATATGCTCCTTCTTCTTAGTCTGGCTATTGTTGATTAGAGTCACTTATTTCCGTGCTATTTATTTTTTAGAAGTGCATGTTTTATTTCTGAAGCAAAAAGTAAAATCTTTTAAAACTTTTACCTGGCATGCACTTATTCTGGAAAGTGTCGTAAATGTGAAATGGACTATTAGCTATGTTTTTATTCCAAATATAGTCTTATGTTCTGTTTGATTGGTTTTTTTACAACTGACGAGATATCTTCTTACTAAACAGTGAAATTGGATTTTCTGCTCTGTTTAACACTTTTTTATGGTGACATGACAGAAATTGTTCAAGCAGGACTGCTATATCTTCGCTGAGAGAAAACCCAAGACATAAATTCCAAATGATCACTTTTTCTAAGATGCTTAGCTTAGAAATAGATGCTTATTTTGGAAATAAGTTCCTTCAAACAACAACTTAAGCAATTTAATTTTCGGACACAATTTTGTGTTGGAAAATGCTTTTATGCTCCAGTTGCACCGTGCAACTCAAGTACATGACATTAGTTGTTTTACTAAAAGACATTAGTTGGTCAATATTAGTTGTTTTACTAAAAGGTATTAGTTGGTCATCATTAGTTTTCACTGAACAATATTAGTTGTTTTCATTGAACATCATCAGTTGTGCACCAGTTGCAAGTGTTACTCTTTTGTGTTTAATCTTAAACTTATCCGATCACCAAAAAATAATGAATTCCACTTAGTGTAATTCTTAATGCAAGAAACAAATCGACGTTAAATTGAGGTGATTAGTCTAAGCCAAGAGTATACTTTGCAGATTAACTCACATTGAACTGCCTATAGTTTGCTTTAAGCATCTTTGTAAAATTGACATAATAGAGGTTTTGAATAATTGGTTTACCCTGCAAAAATCTTGGTTGCCCCAGGCTGTCCAAATTGGATTAGCAATTAACTAATATATATGAAGTCTTCTGCAAATCCTTCTATGCTGCTGTCGCATAGCTGAAGATTTCACATTTTGTTTGCTGTGAAGCCCCTTTTAAAAGCAATTTTGTGTTGGTGATATTGTCCAAATCTCGTTTAAATGGAACGTGTGTGAAATTGAAGTCGTGTTTTGAAATAATAGGTCCTTGTACGTTAAGCAAGCTAGTTAGATTTGAGCCTAACTAAATACCTAAAATCTAACTAAAAATGGAGTATTGGGTAACTACTATTGATCTCGGTGGAATACTCCATCAAAGGGCGGAATTACTTAAAAAATCTTGTATCCTGGCCACTCTCATAAGTACTCGCGTTTTGTCATCTGAAATACAAAAGGAAATTATATATGGGGCAAGAAAACGCCTTTATGCAAATGATCACTCACAAAACCTTATACTTGTATAATTACATGTATTTCCATGTATGTACATTTTTTTTGCTTTTCCTCTTTAACCCCTGATAATGCCCTCGAAATTACTGCCGAGCCCAACTGAATCAAACGTGATAATGGACATTTATGTTTCCTTATATTAACATATAATCCTAGGCTCACTCCCCTCAAATTAAGAAAGGAAGGATAAATTCTGTTTAATTTTTATATCTGATTTTTGGACAAGGTGTTGGATGTGAGGGGCTATTTAGGAATTTTCATTCTTCAATCTTTTTTTTTTTTGTCGCTAGTTCGTAATGTTTGATTAGTTCTCTCTCTCTCTCTCTGGATGTGATTATTTCGCAGTAGCCTTTAATGCAATGTATTTCTAATGCACGGTTATCCCCACCTAACTGATTAATGAAGCGTGTTTTCTTGTGAGATACATCTTAAAGCCATAAGCTAAATTGGGATTATCTGCTAAACAAGAGAAGGATGACCTAATGCAGAAGATAAAAGATGAAGTAGGGGAGATGGTTAAGTCACGTATTCTGCGCATAAAATTCAAAGTATGCTTTGATATTATATTGATTCAGATCCCTAGATCTGGGATTGGACTCCCTGATAACATATTACCCTTTATTAAAACAAACATAAATATTTATTTTCCTCCAGGATATAAGAAGTGCTAGATACTTTTCTAATCCTTAACTCGTCAGAATAAATACTGGTGGATCTAGTGTGGAACATCGATGATTAAGGACCTCACTTTTACATTCCCGCCTTTTGAATTGCTTTGCAGCTTGAATCTCGCGCCGCAAATTTTTATGTCAGTTTTCAGGAAGTTGCCCGTGAAGAGTCCTTGATCCGCAAATCGAGCATGTATGATGTATTGGAAAATAAGATTTGTGATTATATGACTTTTATGTTGAGGCATATCCGTATAAAGCAGAACTCCGTAGTTCCTTGAATTATTGAAACTAAATAGACAGGAAAGTTGGATTTTTACCTTTTACCTTTTACCTAATATAATTCTTGGTTTTCATTCCAGAGACTAGAAGAAGATTCAGGTCCACCTGTTGTAAGGTTATTAGAAGAGGTGTGCTGAACTAATATAATTGCTTTTCTCTAAATAGATCTACAGTATCTCTTTAATTGAAAGTGTTTACTGTGAAATTTATGCAAAAGTTCTAAAGTTAGTTAATAATAATACTTCCATTTTGGTGGAAAATTTTCCAATAACTTTGTCCACATATTAATTTCTCGCCATAGCTGGCAAGCTATGGTCTTCTGTTTTCATTTACAGTACGTTTTCTACTGTTAAGTCACTTATATGTTTATATGAATTCTGAACACGGAAAATGTACTCAGTCTATGTAAATGAGAGAATTTTGGGTTTCTGTAGTTGTGGTTGTTGCTTTTCCATGTAATTGATTGCATGAAATGCACATGAAAACATAGATCTCTGTCATAGTGATTGTTGCTTTCCTGTAATAAATTTCAAGAAATACGCATGAACCAGCACGTTGGTGTCCTTGCCATGCGGTAGAATAATGAAAAATTGTCATTAGATGGTACCCATTCTATATAAAGAAGGGAATTACGGATTTCTGTTATCGTATATGGGACTTGCTTTCCTGTTATTAATTGCAAGAAACGCTTGTGAACCAACAAATTACAGTCTTCGCCATACTTGGCAGTTTTCATTTTCACTTTGGTGGTATTATATTGACCTTTTCTTTTTTCTTCACACACGCTCAGTGATATTGGTCAATTAGAATGGATGGATGTCTGATATTGAATATTATTAGATTCCTTTGGGTCTCTACTTTGGTGATTTCAGTTGCTTTGGACATTCTGCTGTCTCTCTATTCCTACCATAATTGATAGTGAAGCAATTTAATGTATCATTCTTATGCAGCGTGCTTTGTTGTGGCCTCATGGATACAGATGGAATCAAACATGGTATACATCGAGCAAAAGACAGGAAGGGCCTCTGCTTTGCGAAACAGGTATATACAATCTGGCCTCATTGTTCACATTTCGATTTTAAACATAAAATGCTATTTTTCTTTTTCCTTAAAAGTAAAATAATAATTTTCTGTTTTATATTCATGTTCTTGTCATGAGAGAGTCTATCCTACTTTCTCACAGTTCATCTACTTCTGAATTTCTTTTTGCCTATTCACTTGAAGGAGAAGCACCTCTGTGTGTGTTCAAACCCTTTTTGAAAATTGGAAGTTGCAGGGTCTTTCATTTTATTTCTCTTGAAGGAGTCTCATACTATGTTTTTTGTCTTTACCCACTGTCTTTTTTCTTTAGGACCAAGAGAACGCCACTACTCAGGAATCGCATATTCATGCAAAATTATAGTCTAACATTTTCCATTTTTTACTAATAGATCCTCCCAAATTTCTTTGAAGTGTAGCCATTATAGAATCTGGAATAACCCAATGAATACCCAATTCCTCCAAATACCCTGTGCCACAATTCTTGAGAAAAAGGACAATGTAAGAGTAAAAGATTTAGATTCACCGAGAAGTCCCTGCACAACACACACCAACTCGGGAGAAGAGAAAAATTAGGGTAAATTTTTTGAATAAAAACACCAGGTAGGCAGCTTTCCCAAAACAATCAACCAAAGGTAAAGCTTCTTTAGATAGAGCAAAAAGTTAAACCTAAATTGTCTTAATTTTATGTTATTCATCAATTTTTTTTTTTGGATAGGAAACAAAAAGTTTCTTTAGATAGAGCAAATGTAAGGGATGAGAGACCCCTTTTACAAGTTACAAATTTAAAAGCAAAGCACCTCTCTCTAATATTTACAAATTTCATTTTATGTTATTCATCATTGCTCACTGATATTTCACCTTATCACACCATTATATCGATTGATGCAAGGTACCCTGAAACTGGTGCTGTGTTTTATTCATTATGTGCGTTCGGGGAAAATCCAGTGGGAAAAACCTACTGTAGGGGTTCCTATTTCTGTCTTTGTGATGCCACCTATTCTACAATCGACTACTTCTTACTTTGCCAAGTAAATTAATCACCCTAAAATTGTAGTTTGGTTGGTTTTAGCCATTTCCATTTTTTATTCCTTATATCAATTATGGTTATAGACTCTGAATTAGACTAAAACTTCAAAAATCTGATAAAAGGTACAAAAAGTATGTGGACAAATTCAAAATTAATTTCACCAGATACACTGAATTTAATTCTTGCAGATAAGATTGCATCCTTTATCTTAATATAGAAATAAATCTAATTTATAAAAGGTACAAAAAGTATGTGGATAAATTCAAAATTAAGTGCATCAGATACACTTAATACTCAATGCAAAAATAGAAAAATATTTATAATATACTAATAAATTTGAATTGACAGCTATTTAACCTAATTAAAAAAAGGCCCAACCTTTGTTCTAGATCTGTCTATTCAACAAAAAGAGTGTTGGGTTGTGGCCCATGAGTGATTTGGCCCATGAGCCTTGACAAAGGCTCAACCTAATTTCCAACTATTGTTGGCAGCCTCTCTATCTTTTCCCATCTCTTGATGTCTATTAAGTGGGAGAGTCAGATCTGCTGCCGCTGAAGAGACCAGATCCGCCGTCAATCACGTGTCCTTCGTCTGCTGTTCCAGATTAGTTTGTCAGGCGTCCTTTGTGGGAGTTTTCCAATCGTTTTCGGATCTATAGCGCCACCATTCATGTGCCCCTGTTTGCGACCGCCTCATTTGCCGCGTTGTCTTCGTGCCATCTTCGTCGCTGCCCTTTTTCTCTCCGTGCCAGTGCAGATTCAGGTCTGATGTCGTTGTGTTGGCTTCCGTTGTTCTATGTGATTGTCCTTGTGGTTGAGCTTAGTGATTTTGGTCTGCTCGTGTCTTGTGGCTACTCCAAGTGAGGTGGAGCATGCCTTGTGAGTTGTGAATGTGTAGAAAAGCTTATTTGGTGTTAATTTTAATTTTCCATTTTGATAGATAATAAGATAATTTTGCTTCTAAGATCACATGAGCTTTGCACCAAGAGTCTGAAATATGTTTCCTGGAACTTATATATGCCTCTTGCTGTTGCATGATGAGACCAGCACAAGATTTTTGTGTGTCTTGTAGACTTCAGAATTGGCATCGACTCATTAGGGTCAAAGAAGCAAGAATTGTTTCATATCATTTTCTACTGTAATAATTTCGAATAAATATGACAGATATCGATGGGAGCATCTTCTGAAAGTTAATTTGAAAGTGGAATGTCAATAGCTTTATTGACCGTGCATCTAAAATGGCCAATGTTCGCATCTAAAACATCAATGCTTTGATCTGCCACCTGAAGTAAGTAGCCAGGTACTTTTTCATTTGTTGATATGTCTTTTATGATATGACTTGGTGCTGTATTTATTATGCAGATATATATACACTCAATGCGAGCTATTCAATGCTGCAAGTTGTGCACACCCGTGCACATACCAAAAAATTAAAAACTCATCCCAATTAACAAACCTACTTATTTGATAGCTAAAGCAACAGTGTCCTCATATACCAAGTTTGCACAATTCGAGGAGAATACTCACTAATCCACACAATACTACTATGCGCTAGACTAGATTTACAAGGTACCCAAAATGGACCCCTCAAACCTGGAACTCCTAAACTAAGTTGTAGTTTTAAACAAAAAATAAATAAATAAAAGAAATAGATAAATTGTAAAACATATTTGAAAAAGAAAAAAACCTTAATTAGAATCACAAATCAACCAAGACCTCAAGGAAGGAATTTTAGAATCAATATATACATAATTGCAACAAATTACTCTATCCAACTATCATTATTGATGTATAATATTGATTGCACAATAAAATATCAAATCATCTGATGGAATCTTTTTCGATCTCACATCAAATCTACAAGAAATTGTGGATGGGTACTTAAGTCGGGAGTCAACTCTCCATTATTGAGCTAGCTTTTTGGTGGAAGTCAATTCTCCACTCTTGAGCTAGCTTTTGGGTGGAGTTAGGGATTACGACTTGAGTGCCAAACAATTTTCTCCGACCTGCGGGATACCAGATGTGTAATGGGAGAGGGATATCTGGGAAGAGGGCCACATGGAACTGGGACAAAGCTGCGCGGGTCTGCCTTGGTTGTAGCGAAGGCTCCCCAGAGCGTGAGCTGTACATTGACGTTTGGTTCTCAAGGGTGGTTGATTGCTATGATCCAAATTGAATCCACAAACAATTGTGGATGCGTACTTAAGTAGGGAGTCAATCCTACGTGCAAGATACCTACCATGAATTTTTTCCCAAAAGTATATTCACCAATAAATAGTAACAAATAACTCACAACTTACTATATACATTTTATCAATTCTCTCAATCACGACATTCGAACTGTTTGACCCAGCACCTGCCTGCAAATCTTCTAGTTCATTCTCCATTTGATTTATAGAAGAATGCTCCATAGAAGTTGGTAGCGGTGGAGGTGACTGAGAGTCTAAACTACGTTGAGCTCCTAAAGACGGACTCGTAGATGCGTTCGATATGGAATTAGTGAGGTTGACCTCTTTAAGAAGATTTGTCCATGAGACAATTGTTGTCTCATCAGAATTGAGCTTCACTGTAAACCTCAAATGTGTACCTGTAGCGTCGACCGAAGATGCATGTTTTGTACGTTGCTTTTGTTTAAACACACTACTTCAATATTTTTTTTTCCATTTAACATCCTACTTATGAATTAAGAAAAAAAGAGCTATGTTGGCAAGAAAATCGAGGGATTTTAACAAGAGAAAACCCTAGATTTAAGTTGATTCGAGAGTGTGTATGGAAGTACTTTTGTACTTTTCCTTTTTTGAAACGATTACAACCAATAGTAATACAATTATTTACGAAAGATTGAAGCTATCATTACAATACTGCATAGTCGCTATGCGAAAGATGACAGTAGTGTCAAACTCAAAGTGATGGTGATAGTGTGAAGATAATAACGCTGCAACTGAGGCGGCTGCAAACTCTGCACGTGAATGATGGCGCTATAGATCCGAAAAAAGATCGGAAAACATTCACAATGGACGCCAAACGAACAAATCTAGAACGGCAGACAAAGACCACGCGATTGACAACGGATCAGTGTCTCTTAAGAGGTAACAAATCTAACTTTTCATGGCAAGTGGCTCCCTAGCTGGAAGGACATTGTTAGGTTGTGTGCTAATGGACGGTCAACAACCACGACTTAATTCTTCTTTTTATAATACTTTTGTCATTTTTCATTGTTTGATACCAAGGATTGATACAATTAATCGACCAATAAACAAAAAAATGTTCTTGCAGTCCACCGCAATGATTGTTTTTACACATATTTATCTCATATTAGTTCATTAAGAAATGAATAGTTATGGAGACACAATGAACTAGATCAGATAGAGATGAAAAATCATCATTTATATTATAAGTTAGTAGACTAGATAGGAATTAGATACTTGAGATATGAGAATGAGCAAGACGACAATGCAAATGATGTGGAGACATAGTTGCCGAGAGGGCTCTGGTAGATGCTGAACATTTTCATAGGTTCCTCTTAAGCAACTTTAGGATCCACTCCCTCCGTCCACGAAAAGTAGTCTCATTTGCCTTATATTTTTTGTCCACAAAATGTAGTCCCATACTCTTTATGAAAACTATCACCCTTCAACCATCACTTAATTACTCAAATTGCCATCAACTTTATTCACAAATAATCACTTTATTCACAATGGACCCCACAATATCTTACAATACCCTTACTTTATCTACCTTTTTCTTAAAACATGTGCCCCACTACCATGGGACTACATTTCATGGATGGAGGGGGTATTAAAAATCATTTTCAAGCATATGCCTTTGCATATGCTTGATGGTAGAGCTTGATTTTACCTCTGTGCTAATGCGGGCTACAACCAACTGCTTCTCATTCCACCAATTAACTATATTCACCAAAATTGTACATTGGCAAAGGTTTTTTCCCTTCCTAGTTTGTTGTTTACTCATATGAATAATGACTTTATCTACAACTTTACAATTATGAGAATTACCATACTTTAAAATTTCCAAAATTTGTTGATAAACTAAAAAGTAATTGCACTAGATACACTAAATTTAAATCTTATATAAATTATTGCTTAGGCTTGCATATACTAATAAATATTAATTGATACACTTACACTTTGTATTTATTCATAATGACAGCTCCATACCTGTACTTTATACCTGTTCTTTACTCATATAATGGGAATTATGTGTCTTCATAACTATTCATTTCTTAATGGACTACATATGTGTAAAAACACTATTTGCAATGGACTACAAGAATATTTTTTTGCTTATTAGTCAATTAATTGTATCAATCTTTCGTTACAAACAAGGAAAACGGTACAAAGTATTATAAAACAAAGAATTAAGCCACTGCCGTCGATCGTCGTTAGCGTAGAGCCCAAAAAAGTCCTTCCTGCTCGCGAATCGCCTTCCTTGGAGAGTTAGATTTGTTGCCTCTGAAGACACCGATCCACCATTAATCACGTGCTCTTCGTCTGTTGTTCTAGATTCATTCGTCTAGCGTTCTTTGTGGGAGTAGTTCGATCGTTGTCAGATCTATAGCACCACCATTCTTGTTCCCCATTTTTGCGACCGTGTCATTTACAACATTATTGTCTTCTCGATATCATCGACACTTTGGGTGCGTCACCACTGCCCTTTTTTTGTGTTGCGCCTGTGCAGTCCTGTAATCGTATCTTTAGTCTTCCGTAATTAATTGTATTGCTTCTGGTTGTATTCGTTTCAAAAAAAATACTCACTATCGGATAACTTAAATCTAGGATTTTCTCTTGTTAAAATCTTTCGATTTCTTGCCATCTAGCTCTCTTTTCCCTTAATTTATTCGTAGATTTATGGAAATGGGAAGTGGAAGTGGTGTGTCTAAACAAAGACAACATTACAAACGTGCATCTTCGGTCGACACTACGGGTGGCCGTTTGAGGTTTACGGTAGAGATCAATTCTGATGAGACAACTATTGTCTCATGGACAAATCTTCTTAAAGAGGCCAACCCCACTAATTCCATACCTAACTCAACTACAAGTCCGCCTTTAGGAGCTCAATGTAATTTTGACTCTTATCCAACTCCTCCGTTGCCGCCACCTTCTGTGGAGCCTTCTTCTGAAAATCAAGTAATGAAGAATGAACCAAAAGATTTGAAGGCTCAAACTAGGCCTAATCGTCTGAATGCCGTGATTGAAAGAATTGAGAGAATGTATGCGGTAAGTTCGTAGATTGACATGAGTCATTTGTTTCTTTACTTGTTATTTATACTTCTTAATGGGGAAGGATTTATGGCATTTATCTTGCGACTTGTAGGTAGATTCACTCTAGATTATTTGATGTTTTATAGTTCAATCAATATTATACCTCAATAATGATAGTTGGATACTTTAATTTATTGTTGTAATAACTTGCAGGGTGATGGGAGTAGTGATGAGGAGAATCTTATTCTGGACTATGTACCTGATGATGAAGATGAGTATGATACAGAGGACTCCTTCATTGACGATTCTGAGTTGGTGTGTACTACACTTTCAAGTAGCTTTGTTTTTCCAAACTATCATTGCTCCGTTGATTATTTTATGTTTGATATTTCCTGGTTCTATGATAGCTGAGCTTTACTTCTGTGCAGGATGACTATTTTAAGGTTGATGACTCTGTAATAAAACATGATGGGTTTTTTGTACACCGTGGGAAGTTGGAACACATGTGAGTTTATTTTATTTTGCCATTTTGATGGGTAATAAGATAATTTTGCTTCTAAGATCACATGAGCTTTGCACCTATTGTCTGCAGTATGTTTCCTGGAACTTATATGTGCCTCTTGCTGTTTCATGGTGAGACCAACACAAGATTGTTGTGTGCCTTGTAGACTTCAGAATTGGCATTGACGTGTTAGGGACAAAACAAGCAAGAATTGTTCAAATTATTTTCTTACTTTAATAATTTTGAATAAATATGAGACATTAGTTGAAGTTTTTGTTATGTTTTCATGGTCTGTTGGCTTCTTTGTTAAATGAGGATGAAGAGATGAAAATCTCAAGGCAAGCGTTTTAATTGTTTCAGATGCAAAATGAAGTCTGACTTTTATTAAATTGCAACTGATGTTTCTGTGGTCGGGAACATGTTTCCATTCTTGTTTGACAACTGCTTCTTATCGGAAAACTTATTGTCAAATTCTTAAATGCATTATTCATATTGCTTATTCAATTAACTTTTGTTTGTCTATGCTATTCTGTCCTCTTTATGTGCTACTTTATTTTTTCCTGTAGTGAACCTACCATATCCACAGACCAACATGCAAAGAAGAGGGGACATACTGATTTGACTGAAGGTGGTGGGACTGATGAACATAATCCGCATAAAATTGTGAAAAATGGAAGTGAAGATGAAACGGCGTCTTCAATTCAAAGAAGTTCAGAAAGTCAGTCTGACAAAAAGGCTTCGCTCAATGTACACATGAAAAGCGGGGATCCCATGCCAACTGTGGTGAGTAATTTCTTTGTGCATAATTGGCTGAAGTTGGTTATTGAAGCAAATATCTCATTACTTTAGGCCTTGGGAATATATTGGGGTTGCAGTTGACCCCTTGATATGCATAGTTCAAGTAGGAGCTACTGAAGATCTTGTATATTGAAGGTTGCCCATGATATGGTGATGAACTGCAGTTAGAGTTTAGATTTTTTCCTGATTAGACTTGTTTCCTAAATTAGAAAACATGCAATCTTTAGCAAATTCGTGGATGGAAGTATGAATATTATGTAAAGAATATCCTCTGATTTGGCAGATTCTTTATGTTCAAGACAACCTAACCCTGAATAACATGTAGGGATAATACTTGGCTAACATTTTCCGACTTTCATTAAACAATTTTTTAACATATGCAACTCGTTTACATGCATGATATCGAATCACGGTCTATATGTCCTGCTGTTAATTGTTTCTCCCACCTTTCCCTACTTGCGCTTCTTTTCTTTCTGTAAGCAAAAAGATCATTTACATTTATTTTGCCTTTATGTTTCCTCTGATTATGTAGTTATCATCGTAATATGGTCTTTCACCATTTCATACAGAAGCCTGCCCTCATTCAAGGAAATGAAGGACCAAGTGTCAGAGGAGATGCAGAATGTACGTCACTACTTTTATTGCCATCCTAGCTTTCTATTCTTCTCATACTTTAATTTGCTGATTACTTTTGTGCCCATGCATATTGAACATTACTCTGGTTATTGCCATTTGAAATTCCTTGTTTTTATACCAATTTATTTTTCAGAAAACCAGCTAGTTTCATTTCTGAATAAAAAGAACTTTTTTCAAAATTTCTCATCATGCAATTTTTGTTCAAAGTGGCTTGTAGCTGCGAAATGGATCTCTTAGCTGTATATATATTCCTAATGTACCTTTAAATCCTATTTAACTGGTTTTTTAAAACTTCTGATGATCTAGAATATCTGCTTGGTATATTATACTATAAAGTTGTTTGTGATCATGCTTTGAATGCTTGATAGAGAAACAGATTTCTGCTCTGATTAACACTTTTTAATGATGATATTACAGAAGTCTTTCAAGGAATGACCTATGCACCATTGCTGTGATCATGTTCCAAATGAAGGCTCTTTTGAGAAGGCTCTTTTCAAGGAAATAAAGTTTCAGAAACTATTTGGTGTTGAAACTCAAACTTTTTCGTTTGCCAACACTGATGAATTGCTTTCTACTTGGTGTATTTCTTCATGAAACAAACAAATGGCTCCATGAAGTTCATTGAAATAGTCTGATTTTGTGTGCTTATTTGAAAATAAGTGATTGTTTTGCATATTTTATGTGGATTTGTGAAATCAACGTAATGCAGGTTTTGTATCGAAGGGTGAGCTAAATATCGAATAAACCGAAAGGTCGTATCAACCTGATAATAGGTTTTTTGAATCTAAGGGTGAGCAAAATATCGAATAAACCAGAAGGTCACATCAGAGTGATGCTATTCAGCTTGTTTAGTTTGATTCTTCCACAAATCCAGCTCAGTTCAATTACTGAAGCTAAAATACTTCGTTTTTTTGGATTGGCAGGAAAACTACCAGTATTACTTTTAAGGTTCGATTATCAAAATTTCCATTATAATTGTGTTTCTGAAGGGAAATGATAAGATTTTTCAAACTCAGCTGCTCTGCTAATGATGTAAGGTGTCTGTTTACAAATTCATTTGTTTAGTTAACATCTGAACCTCATATTCTGCCTCACGTGTCGTGTTATGAGCATCACTGCTGATATTATTATCCGACACTTTTAGTTTTGGAGGAGATCATTTTATTCATAAAGAATAGCAGTATTTATACATGAGTAGTTCCTAAGTGATTAGCTAGTTACGGGCCTAAAAGAATTGACTAGTTACAGGAAGTAATTACAGCTAATACAGGAAATAATTACAACTAAATTAGGATAGTTTTACCTTTTTACACTCTCTCTCAGAATATGTGATAGACACTCATCAACCAAATCTTGTATTAAGCTCAAGGAAGTGTGATTTAAAGAGAGATTTGATGATTATGTCTGCAACTTGCTGATGAGAATGAACATATTTAAGTGTAACAAATTTTCATTCTATCTTATTGAGGAAATGAAAATCAATTTCAACATGTTTTGAACGATCATGTTGGGCAGGGCAGGACTCTTTGCCATTTTCATAGCTGACTGGTTGTCACACATTATCTGTATAGGACCTTGGTAACTGATTTTGCTCAAAGTTTTTGCTTCAGCACTGCTACAGGAAACAAATGGTTGTTTCTTGCTGCACTAGGTGACTAAATTTTCCCACTCAAATGAGCAATACCCAGATGTTGACCTCCGAGCACTTGGAGAACCAGCCCAATCAGCATCTGTAAAGACCTCCACAGACCGAGTGGTCGTCTTTTTAAAAAGAAGCCCTTTTCCAGGATCTCCCTCCAAGTATAGTAAGATAAGATGAACAACTTTCATTTGATCAACTGACGAAGAGGAATTGGCTGACACGACTCACTGCATAACTGGTATATGCTCGAGTGTGAGTGAGGTAAATCAATTTACCTACTAGGCGTTCATATTGCTCCATCTCAACACTTTCTTATTCTGTCCTAGCCTTCAACTTGACATTAGGATCCATAGGCATTTCTGATGGACGACAACGACTCTTTATCATTTTCATCAGCTAAGTCTAACACATATTTGTGTTGAGATACATATATTCCTTGGCGTAATCTGTTGATTTCCATGCCAAGTAGATATTCAATAGTCCTTTACCTCAAGTTCTTTGCACAAAAGAGCTTTGTGTCTTCTTATTCCATCTTCATCATCTCCTGTGAGTATCATATCATCATTTATATACAATTAGAACGGTGTTACCTTGCCACTGAAACAATGTATTATCAGCTTTGGGATCGATAGTTGTCATCAACCTTCATGGTCTTTGAGAACTCACATTTTCCCTCTTGTTCAGCCATTCTCAAACCCTGGTGGAATCTCCATATTATTTCTTGAACAAGGTCTCTATTCAAGAACACATTTTTCACATTCAGCTGAAATAGTGGCCACTCTTGATTCACAACAAATGACAGCAGTACTCACACGGTTTTGAATTTGGCAACTGGGGCAAAAGATCTCTTAATTGTTGAAATCATTGGATTGTGTAAATCGTTTTGCCACAAGACAGGCCTTGAACCGATCAACACTTCCACCTGCCTCATGTTAAAGATATTGCTGCTGGTTTAGGATTTATTTTTCATGATGGATGTCCTCCAGCTGATTCGAGTATGATTGTAAAAACCAATGAGCCCCTGTGAGTGGCCCCATGAATGAGAGAAATAGGATATGTGCTACAAGAGTTGGCAAACATCACAGTGAAACTGGTTTGGTTTTGTATTGATGAATAGTGATGGAAACACACTTTCAAGTACATAAATTTTGGATTTAAGTATGTTTGGTCTTGAAAAATGAAAAATGAGTGTTCGGCAAAAACTTTCAAAAATCTGAATAAAAACTCGACAATTTGTTCCAATTTTTTATTTAAATTCCGGCGTGCAGCTTTTAGAATTTTTAAAATTCGTGAAATAAAAAGAAAAACCCGAGAAACAACTTGAGCTAACATATATCCATTCATATATCATTTTAACTACACAAACAACAATAACATGAACAAACACAAAATACACGTTAGAAAATTATTCTTTCCTTTTTTGATCGACTCTTCAGGTTTGAATCATGGACGAAAATATTCGAATATTTTTTTGATATATTCTCGATATATCCATTTTTCGCAGATACCGATATTGATATTGAGAAAAAATGATATATCCACAATATTAGTCGATAAATATTGTAATAATAATAAATTGAGAAAATGTCGATAAATTAAAAAAAAAAACTATCATATGAAATCTATATTTATATAAATGTATCATATATGTAAATGTGTTTAAATTGTTTTATTACATTCGTGTATTAAAAGTTTATTATTAAATTTTAACAATTTTTAAAATTTACTGCGATATCGATATATCCATCGATATTTATACAAATTTAAGGTCTCCATATTTTTATTTTTTTTAGAACAAAAGGAAAAACCTAGTACATTAAGCTCAAGATAAATGATACCAATATTTTTCACTGATACCAATATTTTTCAACCTTGGTTTAAATGGGGAGGGTGAACTTACTAATGAGGTTAAAACATGGGCCTCAAAAGGCCCAAATTAGCAGTGCTATGGTGCCGCCAAACAAGTCCTTGTTCATCAAAGCACCGGATTAGTCCTTGTACACTTCGCTTCAACTGCTGTACATTGACGAGGCAGTTTTATACCAGAGAATTTCAAATATTCAGCATAACTTCACAGCTGCCAGCTTCACAATTACTCTTCATCCAGATTCTAGGGTATGCTGAATTTAGTTGTTGCAATCTTCAACTAAGATTCGTACATATGTGTGTGTTTATGCGCGCACGTTTCTGTGCAATTATACTTTCATTTTCAGCTAACTCGTGTTTATTTTTGTCCTGGAAAATTAAGCTGCTTCTTGCTTTGCCGAATACTTTTGGAGCAATTTTGGGTAGGTTCTATTTTTGTATGATATCGTTTCCTGTTATGTCTTTTTTTTATTAGAGACTTTGATGTGATTTTCTTTTGTTGATTTCTGGAGAATGTTGGTTTTCTGTTATCCCTTCCAAGGATTGTTAATTTGACTTCCATTGCACTCTGGGATGTACTTTGACCTTTTATTCATGTTTTTATCAAATATGCCTTAAAAGGTTTTGATGTTATGCTTTGTTAGAATTCATCTGTTGCATATTGAAGTTTCTTGATTTTCAGTTGTGTTGGGTTAAAATAATTGCAATGAGGTCGGATTGGAGCTTGGGATGATTTCAAGTCCTCGATTTTTGGATTTATTAGTTTCAAATGATTTGATGGAAATCAGAAGCAATGCATTAAAGTGAACCCCGTGTAATTTATTTTTCTATGAATCTTCCTTACATATCAGTATCATGATTTGGAACTAAAAATCTACTCTGAAAGGAAATCTGTTAATCACATTAGTGAATTTGTTTGTTGCATCCATGACACGTGCATACGAAAGTGCAACTTGCCTACGAAATCTAATTGTATGTGATGAGAACTTCTTGGAGGAGCTTGAACTGTTCTCTCCAAATGTTATTCACATTGAACACAAAAGAGTTGTTCTCCATGGCCTTGGCATTAGTTTTTATATCATTTGTGGCATGTTCGTGCTGATAATGGAATTTATTTGATTTCTCAGCTTATGGGTAACCAGTCTGAGGAGCAGCTTCCTCTGGGAATGCAATCCCAGCCAAGTTCATTACCGGTCTCATCTTCTAATAATGCATCCTCCTCAGCTCCCAATTCTGGAAGTAACCTTTTTCCTTTTCCCCTTTCAAATGCACCTACTTCTTCTTCCTCAGAGACATTTAATACACAATATATTCAGACAACTAAGTTCAGTCCTCTACAACCCCCGAGATTTGATGCCTCTGAATTAGCAACTCTTCAGCCTCCTGGGATCTCCAATGGTTCAGAAGTGCAATACGAGAGATCTACTGATATTGATGCTGCCACTCAGAATGCTGTGCTGCACGAACAAGTATCTCCTTTAAAATTGTGTTTCATTATTTATGGTTTATACTTCACTTTGATCTACTTTATGTGACATGTCTTTGCCATTTCAGGAAATTGCCACCCAAAGGGTTATACAGACTCACAGGTTTGTTCTGTGAATTTTCATAACTAGTAATAATCCTGACCCTCAAAGTATGTGACAGTAGAACTAAACTTTGGTTTTTATGCATATTATGAACTCAGAGAAACAAGCAATGTAACTGGGCCTTCCGAGGATGGTAAAGACATTTTGTCTGGACGCCACGACCAGAATGCTCTTAAGGTGCTTCTGATATAGCCATCTTTTGTTGACCTTTCTTGTGTTCTTTCTTATGTGCTATCTTTCCATTTTACCATTATCCTCTGGATATATAAGTATATTTGTTTCCCTCGTCTTTTGCTTTTCCACAGGAGCATCTTCTGAATATGACCACTTCGCATAGAACAGAAATGGCCTTAAAACGTGGCAAGCCCACCTTTGCAGAGGAAGGTTGGACAGCTATATTAAAATATTTTTAAGTATCTAGAGTGCATTTCTTTTGGTATATTTCACTATAAAATAACTAAGGATTCCAGTATGGGGTATGTTTTCATGTTTTTATAGGAATATTGAGGTGTTTCTATCTGCATTATTATATGAGATGCTTGCTGATGTTCTATATAGGCAACAGATAGGGTTTGTAGTCATTTGGTTTATGAGGTTCCCAAAGTAATGTTTTCTGGTTGATTGCAAATTTACAATTAAGAAAGTCTGCTGTTATCAGTGAATAGTGCATATTTTTGGTGAAATGAAAGGAGTTGTATTATGAACTAACTTTATTTTTTTCCCTGAACTTAAATAAAGGATGATAATCTGCAAGTTGGGCCGTTGTTGATAGTACCTTTATCCCTCGCCCATGAGGGTGTTTTCTATTTAAAGAAATGACCGGTGTTAATTGTCTGTAATACAATTTCTTAACCGTCACTGCTTCTTGAATTAGTTATTTAGTTCTGCATGACTGCATATAACTTTAATTGATCTCTGTGCTAGGAAATCTGGTGATGTCTTTCGTGGCATAAATTTTTAGCCTCTAATAAAAAGCTGCTTACACTAACACTTCACTAATGAAGCAGATAACTTGCTGAGAAGGTGAAATTAAAGAGTCTTAGACTTATCTGTTCTTCTTGGGCTCTATAATTAGCTTAACCAGTAGCATGAATGACTGATACTAATTTTATTTCTTATGATGATCTTTAATTTGGTATTACTTTAATTTGCCATGATCAATTTTTTGTTTTACTTCCTCTAAGGTAATCTGGAAATTGGAAATGGATATGGTGTGCCTGGCGGAGGTGCTTATTATGGTGCTTCAGTACGTAGTGGTAAGAATATTTCCTATCTATGAATTACTTTCTGTAGAGCTTTTTGACATAGTTTCGCCTGCATCATTAGAAAGAAAAGATCTTGATGGCCAGAAAACAAGCCAAACGGATGCAGAGCTCAGTAGCGAGTCTGGGCAGAATTCAACGGCTAAAGACTTACCTGAATATCTTAAGCAAAAGTTGAGAGCAAGAGGCATCCTTAAGGGTAACCAAGATGCAGGAAATCCTTTGGTGTCAGAAAATGTTAGTGATTGTTCTTGTTGCTTACAGATTTATCTTCCTTTTTCTTTTTTTTTTTGTATATTGGTAGTCCTTGATCAATGACATCTATTCCGATTTTCTTGAGGTAGTTTGTTTTAATATATATATATATATATATATTTATTTATTTATTTTCTCTTAATTATTTTGAGTCTCATCTATTTTTATTTTCCCAACATTTCCTTCATCGTGTCTTAAACTTGGATTGGAACTTTGGATCTAGAGATTGGAGACCCAGTCACCTCAGGTCACTGCATCTGGAAATCTGCCCCCAGGATGGGTGAGTCTTTGTGTAATTAAATTAAGTAAAATAAAATGATTGTGTTTCCTTGGGTTTCTACAGCTGAAGTACATGTTTAGCTATCTCCTAGTTGAGATTGGGTCTGTGCACCAATGATTTTCTGATCTGTTATCATGTATCTGGTGAACTTGTTTGCGTGCCACTTGGGTAGTGTGAAGATACATCTGATAACTTAGTGAAAAACAAAATGTAGTTTTATTTGACCAGGAATGTCAAATGCCATATATCTCTCACACTTTTTTTTAATAAGAACAAATTTAGAATCTACTTCCTGGATTCTGTGTTGCCATTCGTTCTATTTTAGGTACTTGGAAGAGGCTTGGTAGACTCGTCGTTCAATTCTTCCCATCTGATTCTTTGGCATTCTCTTAACATGTTTTACCTTGTATTCAAGCTATTATTCATTGCTCATTGATGTTTCTTTCTTCCAACCAAACATCGTATAGATTGAAGCAAGGGACCCTGAAAATGGTGCTGTTTTCTATCATCACGCAAGTTCAGGAAAAAGTCAGTGGGAAAAGCCTACTGAAGTGGCTTCAATTTCTGCCGTCACGGTCACAACCCCACCTCCTCTTGAAGATTGGATAGAGGCATTTGATGTCACGACTGGTATATCATTGCATGTAAATTTGTGAAATTAAGATGTGTAATGCAGTTTTGGTTATAGGACGACATTTCAAATTTTGTTAAATATTGTTTCTTATCAAAAGGTTTTGTTAAGTATTGCAAAAGTAATTTGAATTACTGTAGCAACACATCCTCACATCTTTTTTTAGGACATTAGCCTGTTCTTCAAATTGGTTCACATTGTCAATTTTCATATTCTTCGTCTATATATACTTTGGGAATTAATTATTTTCTAGGCCATCCATTGTTACTGGGGTTTTGATTTAAGATTATGCAGCCTGATGGGGGAGTGAAAACATGTGTTCTTAGTTATATGTATTCCAGGGAAAGTTAATTTTTCATCGCATCCACTTTGGTCAAATCTATTACACCAATATAAAGATTAATGTGTTCTTAATTTTTTGTATTTCCAGGTCAAAAGTATTATTATAACCGGAAGACGAATGTGTCTCAGTGGGAGCACCCAGGTGCACAACAACAGCTGACCTCACAGCATTATGAACAATCGATCTCCCCTAATGCAATGGATGGAAATTTGGGACATCACCCTTCCACTTTTCCGAAGTGCATGGGATGTGGTGGTTGGGGATTGAATCTTGTACAGCCTTGGGGCTATTGCAATCACTGCACTCGGTACTGTAACTTCTATACTATCTCATGATGTAGATTAATTATATGTTTCAATAAAATCATTTAGGTTATGTTTGTTTTGGGTTTTAAAAATCAGGATTTGGGTTTTAAAATTTAAAACCTGTTCTAGTTCAGGATTTTGAAAACCAGTTTTAAAATACCTTTTACTATCATAAAAATGTTCTGTTTATATTATTATTTTTCATGTATGTGAAACTAAATTTAGTATGGAATCAAATGTATATTGTTGCTGAATGCAGAGTTTACAATCTTCCACAAAGCCAATACTTACCAGTCTCTGCAGAAAGCCATAACCTTGCAACCACTGCTGGAAAGCAAGGGGACTCGGAAAAGAAGCCCTTCAAACAGAGGTGGCATTTCCCTCTTTCTAAATGGTTGTATACTCATGTGTGAATTTTTTATGTCATGTTTGTGAAAATAGATTTTATGGATGTTAGACCTCTTCTGTTACAAATTCAAAAGTCAGTATGTTTTTTTTGTTCCTTTTCATGTGTGTGTGTGGGTGGGGGACGCTGAGAATCACACTATAAGAACAAACGGTGGCATCTTAACCTGAAAAGTACAATCAGTATGGAAGAGTTAATTAAAAATTCACAAATCGTTCTGTATCTTTGCCCGGATCCAATTTTTGACCTTTTTATTTTTACGCTATCAATTTTGTCCTTTTCGCCGTAAAATTCAAATTTTGGCTGGAAAAGTTACCAGAAAATTGTCAGAAATCTGTTGTAGCATATTACAGAATGACACAAAAAAGGCATCGGAATGATGGGCTCAGCGAGAGGAAGACAATTGTATATGCGTAGACCCTCACCTCACCATAAAACACTCGGAATTAGCAGCAGGAATGGACGGAATTCTCGATTTTGAAGTTGCAATTAGCGGGGGAAGTGTAATTGAAACTTGAAATTGATAGAGGGCTTTGCTTCCTAGATGAGGGATGGTTCAAATGAAAGCAGTGACGGCCGTCGACGTGACTAGGATAAAATATTAGGTCAATTTTCTAGACAGATTTTGAATTTTCCGTAAAAAGGACCAAAATTGATAAAGAAAAAGATAAATGACTAAAATTGGAATTCAGGCAAAGATATAGGACGAATTGTGAATTTAACTCCAGTTTGGAATCATTAATAATAAAGCATATAACTTCTGGGCTGTACTTTTTTTAGATTGCATCTCAATCTGTTGTTGTAAATGTTTTACTCCAAGTGTCTTTACAGGTCTGATATGAAACCCCCACATGGGAGAGGCTATAAAAAGGACAACAAGAAACGTGCATATGAGGATGATGATTTGGATCCCATGGATCCAAGTTCGTATTCAGATGCTCCTCGCGGTGGTTGGTATGTTAATTATTCCACATTAAGTCATTTTGGTTTTTATCTTAGTGGATCAAAGTGCTTCATACTCAAAAAGTTAATTCATTGCAATTTACAGGGTTGTAGGCCTTAAAGGAGTACAGCCAAGAGCAGCAGATACCACTGCCACGGTACGTTACCATTATTTTATTTTTAATTCTTAACAAATAAGAAAAATGGAAAATGAAGAAGGTAAAACTTTTTTAACCTTTGTTCTCTGGTCTGTTAACTTGTGAGTTTTTTTACACTTTTACTCTACTGTTTATGAAGGAATTCTATTTCAATTGGTGGATACCTAAATCTGGTTCTATTTTCATTTGGCATAAATGTTTTTTCGCAACGTGATATCACATGTTTCCTTTGACCAGATTTTATATTTTTTATATGAAATTAAGACAAACTGAGTTTCGTTAGTAGTCCAAATTGTTTATAAACAGAAGCCACCAATTGATTTTAGTGTCCATTTTGGTTTTTTAGTTTGCAAACTCTTTAAGATGAATTAATATTTCCGGGTGAGTTTCATCAGAAAATTAGAGATGTGGTTGAATATCTGGGAAGAATATAAGAGGTTCCTAATGGAGATAATTCTTTTCAGAACCTATTTTTAGCATCTAGTTGTTTTTAGTTTGCCTTCTTTTCCTAAACAGAAATAATGCCTGTGCCTGTTGGCATTTCTATTCTACCCCGAAGCTATTATGGATATATATATATATATTATATTGTTTAGAATTAATGAATTTGTAAATGAAGTTACCCCTGAAGTTTTTTTCTGCTTACCTTCATTACAGCCTCTTCTAGTATGAACTTTTTTAAGTTTTTAGCGATCTATTGTTAATTTACAATGCTAAAAAGAAAAAGTTTTTTTTTTTCTCTTCTATTTTCACTCTATAATTTTGGGTTATAAAGTCAAAAACTACCCTTGAGGAGCAGTCTAATTACAAAAACAACCCAATGAAGTTTGTTTACAATATCTTCTTGGTATATTGCAAACAACCTTGGGTTGATACTTGGATATTTTCCTTACACAAATATGTACTCTACTTTTGTTGGTAACTTAGGATAAACGTTTTTTTTTCTTGTCCTTTGACTTTCACCAATTTTGATTTTAATCTGCTAACTTTTTCGACTTTGAAAATTGTCCCTTAACCAAATTCAACGTTTTCGTCCTTTTAACCGGCTGAAATGATGAAAAAGTTGGATTTGGTAAACTTAAGGGACGAATTTCAAAACCGAAAAAGTTAGCAGACTAAAATCAAAATTGATGCAAATTAAGGATAACAAAAACTTTTACCCCATAACTTATTTTCTTATTGCATCCATGCTCATCATCTTGAAACATGGAATTCCAGGGTCCCCTCTTTCAGCAACGGCCTTACCCGTCACCTGGGGCAGTTTTACGTAAAAATGCAGAAATTGCTTCTCAGAAGAAAAAACACAATTCTAATGATTCTATATCCAAGAGAGGAGATGGAAGTGATGGTTTAGGTGAAGCTGACTGAACCGGACAACTCCTTGATGTACTTTGGTATGCGATTCGACTATCACCTACTTCTCTCCGAGTTGTATCGAGTGATTCATCATTCATCAATGACAAAACATACTGCTATCTGTTGTTCTGATGTTAGCGAGTTGAAGAAGTAGATGTTCTATTGTGTGGAGTTGAAGGTTCAGAATAGGCGTTGATCAATGATAATTTTCTTTTAATGGAATCTTTGTCTAGTGCAGATTTTGTACCGATATATACCTTTGTTTTGTTGGATTTTTTTTTTTTTAATATGTAAATCAGTATTATTATGCAGCTGATTTAAATTTTGTGTATGTTTTTTAAACATTGGTAGTTGTTTCATTAAAAAATATTAATTTGATAGTTTTAGTTGTTTTACCTATAAAACGATAGTTGTGTTGTACATTTTTTTTTGTTTTAGACCCAGTGACTGTTTGAAGATACACTGTTGATAAATCTCACTCTGGCAATTCGTAAACCACTATTACATACATTTGTTTCTGTTTAAGAGAGGTGAGTTAAGGAGCACACTGTGAGATTCTCCAATATTTTTGAAAATAAATAAAAATGGAGTAGAGTTCTACTTTAATATTTAAATCTCACTTTAGTTTAAAATATGATTGAAATAGGGTCACAAGTCCATGAATTGTATAATATATGTGTGTGCGAATGAAACAAAATTATGGTAAATATAAAAAAATTATCAATTTGTACCATGCATTTATTCGTTCCTTGTCTGAAACTAACAACACTTCAATTCTTCAATTTTTATTTGTCAACCACTACCCATTTCCCATATCATGGTAAATATAAAAAAAAACATCAATTTCTAAGCACACTTTATAGTAGGGGTGTGCAAAGTATGGTTCAAACCGATCAAATTGATCGAACCAAACCAAACCATTAAATATGGTTCGATTTTTTATTTACGGTTCGATTTATAGTTTTTAGAATTTTATTTTTTTTAGTATAGTTTGGTTTACGGTTTTCACTAATGAAAAACTGTAAAAATCGAACCAAACCGAACTTGTTTTATATATATTATAGATTTATAGCCTCTATATTATATGATCCCTAAACTAGTAAACTTAGGACATTTTTCAAGCCGACAAACCCCAATTGCTCAAAGCTAGAAACCCTACTCATTCTCTTCTATTTAGTATTTAGCGCCTCTACGTGCATGACGCTCTCAGCCTCTCACGGTCTCACTCAATCTGATCAATTTGAAATCTCGAAAAAGACAAAAGATTGTTGTTTCTTTTTGTGGTTATTTAGTTATTTTTTAACAACTAGTTTGTGAACTTTGTAATAGCATTTCCTCTATTTGAATTATATTTTGGATTATTGGGATTTCATTTTGTCTATTCTATTGAGATTGTGTTTTACATTTTTATTAATTATTGTGTATAGGGAAAAAAAAAATTACGGTTTGGTCAAAACCGACCGAATCACCCGAAATATTATGGTTTCAAATCGAACGGTTTTTATAAATACGGTTTGGTTTACGATTTTTTTAAAAAAAAAAACGGTTTATAGTTTGGTTTACGATTTACGTGCGGTTTGATTAACCAAATCTAATCATGCACACCCCTACTTCATAGTATTGAAGACAAAAATACACACAGTCGCACCATCATTTGGCCGTAATTGTGGCAGAACAAATTAAATGACGTATGGAGGCATTATAGCTGATTTTTTTTTCTGGTGTTGTTTAATCGTTTCAAACATCCATTACTCTATAATCGAGCATATGAGTTATTATATATCGGATTCTAATATAGTCACAAATCTCTAAACCCAACGTGTATAGTTAGTAAAATATGTTCATATTTAAATTTGAGTGGGATTACTGGGATGTTCATCATTTAAAGTGTGGTTAGAGTCTTAATTTTAAATTTAAAAAGTTTTACTTATATATGATCCATTGGTTGAGTTGGGTGTTTAGTGTTTATTGCTCTGTAAAAATCGGTTTCGTAAATTTTACACTATAAGAAGATGGCGCTAATATAGAAGAGTCAGAACATTTGCCCTCCTCCTCCGACGTACAACTCTGATGACCACCGCCACCTCCTCCTCCCTCTTTCTCGGACCGCCACCACAATTCCGCCGCCGCCTAAGTACAACTCTTCTATGCACTAAATCTACCGCTTTCCCTCCCTTCACCGTTTCTTCCCCTTCTATTTTAATCAGCCCTCGGTACGCACAATCTCCCATATCTTCCTCTTTAAAGGTAAGAATTTTACAATCCCAAACCCTCTACTCCTCAATTTCTACTTTCTTTCAGCTATTAGTTCAATTGGTTCTTTACATTTACATTTACAGTTTTTTTTTTTTCTTTTAAAATAATTTAGATGGTTTAAGAATTATTACTACTTTTTTCACATTTATGGGCATTTTTCTTATTGTTCATATAGCCATCCCAATTATTTGTGATTAAAGGTAGGGTTGTTTGTTTGCTTGCTTGTTATAGGCCTTTTTCTTATTGTAAGTTTTAATCTTTAAAGGAAAAAATCGGTGGGATTAAGAAATCATGGAGTGACTTGAGCAGCTTGAATTACTGGGTGGTTAAAGATTATTACAGACTAGTGAATTCTGTCAATGCGTTGGAACCTGGCATTCAGAAGCTCTCGGATGAGCAGGTTTTTCTCTATTTCACTTTTTTTCTTTTTCCAGTTCAATATTAATTTTAAATAGTTTTTTAATCATTTTTGTTCTTGTAGTTGAGTGCTAAGACGGCAGAATTTCGTCAAAGGCTGAAAATGGGTGCAACTCTAGCTGATATTCAAGCCGGTATGTAATCAATTCATACAACTCTGATGGGTTTTGGCTAAAGCCTTTTCCTTTCTTGGGGTGGGGTTGGGGTTCACATGAAAGAAGTAATATGCTTATTGTTATTCGTTTTATGTTTTATTTTAGAAAGTTCATTCAGATTTTCTTTGCAATGCTTTTTCTTGTAGAGGCTTTTGCTGTAGTCCGCGAGGTTGCGAAAAGGAAGCTTGGAATGCGTCATTTTGATGTCCAGGTTTGCTTTCAAAAAGAAAAAAAAAAACTCAGGGAAAATAGTTTTATATCCATTTTGTAATTTATGAATGCAGTTATTTCTTTACCGTTTAGATGTTTTGTGGATAAAATCCAGTAAATGTAATGATTGTTGGATAAAGTTCAAGATTTTTTTTGTAAATTGAAATCAAGGTATTTTATGGTTGTCCCAAAATTTCTTATCATAGATTATCGGTGGAGCTGTGCTTCATGATGGGTCGATTGCAGAAATGAAAACTGGGGAAGGAAAGACCCTAGTGTCCACTTTTGCAGCTTATCTTAATGCTTTGAGCGGGGAGGGTGTGCATGGTATGTTGTTTCTTTTGTTCATACAAAATAGAATGTGCAAATGTTGTTTTTTGATGCATTTTTTTAATACTTATTGTGTCAGCGTTGGTTTAGGTTTGTTCAAGTGTCATTAGTTGAAAATAGAAGTCTTAACTGTTATAACTGTGCAAGGATTATATGAATCAATTGGGAATGTCTTATGAGATGTGTCATGGAGCTTGTTAAAGTTTGGTTTTTATTGGACCAGTCATTTAACATATGAATAGTCATTCAATCCACAAGCCTTTATTTTTATTTGAATACATTATCTCATATCAAACTAAACATAGAAATTCAATTTTCCTTCCATTGCAGTGGTTACAGTAAATGATTACCTTGCTCAACGTGATGCTGAATGGATGGGTCGTGTGCATCGTTTCCTTGGTCTCTCAGTTGGACTTATTCAAGTAACATTCTATAAATAGTAAATACAAATTCTCACTTAACAGATGATAAAAGAGCAAGATAGTGAAGTCATGCTTTGTTTATAGAAATACTTGGATCTCAATTATATCGAACTTTGAGGAATTATTGCAGCCACCTCGGTTGAGTATTGTTAAGTCATGTCCTGCATAAATCATATATCCTAGACATATATAATTAAGAGTGTGTTTTAATATTTAAAATATAACCTGACCAAAGAAGAAGACTTTCAGTTCGTTTCTATCTGCAGATATTGAGAACTGATGATGTTGCTATAGAGTTTAAATCCTATATTATCGATGTTTGTGCAGAGAGGGATGAAACCTGATGAACGAAGATCGAACTATAGATGTGACATTACATACACCAATAATTCTGTAAGTTCTGAATTAATTTATTGGGGCTACTGTGTTGTTTAGCTTACATTTGCAGTTGATTTCTAGTTTGTGTTCTTGCTTTCAGAACCTCAATCTGTGTCTTTTTTTCTCTTGTTTATGGCCTCAGGAACTCGGATTTGATTATTTGCGTGATAATATTTCTGGAAGCAGTGAACAACGTGTCATGAGATGGTGACCTTTTTAGTCTTTCTTCCAGTGTTATTAAATCTTGTAATCTCATAAGTCTTTATTGAGCAACAGCTGTACTATGAAACAGGCCAAAGCCCTTCCATTTTGCTATAGTTGATGAAGTTGATTCTGTTCTCATTGACGAAGGACGAAATCCTTTGTTGATAAGTGGTGAGGTAATTTGAATGTTTATGAGCAATCTATTACAAGCATCTTTTATGCATAAGTTAGTCTTTCAAGAGGTTATTTGTTGTAGCGTTTTTGTCATGTACATTTAGACTTTTCTTCTGATGATAAGTTTTTTTTTTCTGCTTATTTTTTTCCACTTGCATTTACTTAATCCAGGCAAGTAAAGATGCCGCACGATATCCAGTTGCCTCTAGAGTAGCTGAGCTACTGATACGAGGACCGGTGAGTTGCATATTTTTCCCCCTTTCCTTTTATTCACCTCGTAGATTTTTCCCATTTTTCCAAAAAAAAAAATTGCATATCTGATATGTTGAATTTTATCTAACATTCCGTGTTTAATTGGCAGCATTACAATGTGGAGCTTAAGGATAATTCTGTGGAACTTACTGAGGAAGGGATAGTTCTTGCTGAGATGGCTTTAGAAACAAATGACTTATGGGATGAGAATGATCCTTGGGCTAGGTACATATTGATCAAACTACTCACTTCTTAGCTTATATTTGTTTTCCTAAACTTTAAATTCTCAAAAATTTCTGATCAATGCTGTAGCTTTGTTTTGAATGCATTGAAAGCTAAGGAATTCTACCGGAGAGATGTGCAATACATTGTTCGAAATGGAAAGGCTCTTATAATCAACGAGGTATTTATCCTCTATTAAATTATCCCATAGTTTCTCCAGCTTCTTCCTGTTCTTTGTATTGACTGATAGTTTTAAAATGAGCTGATAACTGGAATGTATAACAATAATAATCTGCTCTGTTTTACCTTGAATCACACAAGGACTGATTTCATGTGCTAGGAAAGTTATGAACATGTGAAAAATGTCTCACTTAAATTGGTTCAAACATCTTGTCTTTGTGAAAAGGGAGGACCAAAAATGATATTATCCTTACTGCTGATATAAAAGTTGACTCAAGTACTTGCAGCATGGGTTGAAATTTGTTTTCCTTAGTAATACTCTCATAGGCACATAAAATGAGACAACTAACCTGTAAACATATGGGGATGTGGTGTTTGTAGTGTGTAAATTGGTATATTATTTACAAGTTGGTATGTTTGCATTGGTTTCTAGCTTAATCTCTACGACATAAGTGTCCTCAATAATTTGACCTTGTAGAATTACCTATTTAGATTCCTTGATATGTAAATACTGTGTTATCCTCTGCAGTTGACTCTTATTCTTTCTCTGCAGTTGACTGGGAGAGTAGAAGAAAAAAGGCGATGGTCTGAAGGGATCCATCAGGCAGTCGAGGCCAAAGAAGGACTAAAGATTCAGGTGTCTTAAACTAGCTCTTTTTTCCACTATCTTATTACGATTTCAACTTACATTACTTAATTTTATTAATCAATTTTTCTGAAACTCGTTAGGCTGATTCTGTAGTTGTGGCCCAAATCACTTACCAATCACTATTCAAACTATATCCTAAGCTCTCAGGGATGACTGGGACTGCAAAAACTGAAGTAAGTGCATCTTCATAAGCTCAACTGTAACTGTAATTTTTGAATCATGCTTGAAGATTAATGCTTGGAAGATATCATGTGTTGTTATTACAGGAGAAGGAATTTTTGAAAATGTTTCAAATGCCAGTTATTGAGGTGCCCACAAATATGCCAAATATTCGGAATGATTTACCCATTCAGGCATTTGCTGTAAGAGCATGATTTCTCTTAACCTTTCATCATTGTTCTAGAATCCCTGAGTAAATTACAAATTTGGTCCTATATCTATTGCGTCTTGGCGATTTCACCCGTAACTTTAAAATGCTGCAATTTTAGCCCTTTATTGGCAATATTGTCGGATTTTTGCACGTTAGAATTCTATGTGGCAATCAATGTAATGACTTGGCATCACTAGGTTGGTTGTCACATGGAACTCCAATCGTTCACATGAGCGAGATGTGCAAAAATCCGACAACATTATCAATATAGGATTAAAATTGCGAAATTTTAAAAGTAATAAGACTTGATTGCAAAAATTAAATTGAATGGGACTGAAATTGCTAAGGCCTAATAGTTACAGGACAAATGTTGCAATTTACTCTAGAAGCCATTATTTGACTTGTTCATATTTTGTGTGGTCTCTGGTCTTAGACTGCTCGAGGGAAATGGGAATATGTTCGTGCAGAAATCGAGTATATGTTCAAGCTCGGACGGCCAGTTTTGGTTGGGACAACTAGGTACTTATGTCTCAGTTTCTGCTAATTATAATTTTATTATATACCAATCAAAAAAAATTAATCTAGGACAAGCTGAAGATGTAGTCAGCTCTATGATGTGCTTTACTAAATTGGGTGGTATTATTATTCTACTATGAGGAAACTGAGTTGGATACAAATTTTGTTTTAGTATTTTTCATATCAATCATTCCAATAAGCTTATGGATTGACTTCTATTGGCACTAAAGCTACCTTTATATTTTCCATTCTTTTTTGTTGATGTTTCATATTATTTTTAATGCCCGATTTCATACATCTCACTGTGGCTTTAAATTGTTGCTGCAGTGTTGAAAACTCTGAATATCTATCTGATTTGCTGAAGGAAAGAAAAATCCCACATAACGTCCTTAATGCACGCCCCAAGGTTAATATACTTGATTTATATCGAGTGACCTTGTAATCTTTGGACTCCTTAATTTTCATACTTTTGTATGTTCCCATATTGGCTTTGGCAATTTTCTTTTGCAGTATGCTGCTAGAGAAGCTGAGATTGTCGCTCAAGCAGGTCGAAAATATGCAATTACGTTATCAACAAATATGGCTGGCAGGGGTACCGACATTATCCTAGGAGGGAATCCAAAGGTAGATGTTTTTTATTAGATGTTCTTATTGAGGTTATAATTAGGTAAGATGCTATCTTTTTTCGGGATGAAACTCAATGGATTTTGACTTCGTGTGACATAGCTTGTGAGTATGATGGTTTTTCATGAAAAAGTCTCATTTGCATTATCTCTTTCTCAGATGCTCGCAAAGGAAATTCTGGAGGATACTTTGCTTTCTACTCTTACACAGGATGTTTCTGATGTTGAAATTGATTCGTGGGCAACTTCAAAAAAGGTGATAACTGATTTTACCTGATGAAGTAAAGATGACTTTAAAGAAAGAGGTGAAAGAAATACTGGATATTCTCATTGAGAAGAATGAAAGGGATCAAAGCCCTCAAGTACAGGGAGAATCCTTCTAAAAAGGAAACTAACCTAAAATCGTATGTTTGTTTGGGGTTGTATGTTGACTGGGAAAATCCTGGAATAGTATAAAGGCGAAATTGACTTTTGTGTATATTTGTTGATAAGACTTAGTAGGGTATGATTGAGAAAAAGATGGTGAAAAAGTAAGTGATAGTGTGATTATTATTTTGTGAAAAATAAAGGTGTGTGTTGTTGGGAAAATGAAAAGTATGAGAGAGAATGTAAGAGAGTGTAGGTATTATAGGTTAAGATTTTGGCAGAATTTTGAAATCTAGCTTGTATAATCCTACAAACAGTTTTGAAAGTAAAATCCTGCTTTTGCTATTCCAGAAACAAACATAATAATTACTTAATTCTAGAATCAATTAACTCTAGAATCAAATATAAAAGGAAAATAAAAACTATTCTATATAAGCCATAAATTGAAACTAATTTACTCTACAGTCCTACAGACTTCAATATCTGAAGCATATTTCTCTGTGCAGGTCTTATCCAAGGTTAAGGTTGGACCATCATCATTAGCCTTGCTAGCTAAGACTGCTCTTGTGGGTTGGTATCACTATTTGATCACTAAATTCAACTCTGTTTGATTGCGTTTTCTCCTTGTATCATTAATATTTATAATGATTCTTTTTTGTTAATAATTCAGCTAAATATGTTTGCAAAAATGAGGGTAAGAAGTGGACTTACAATGAGGCAAGAAATATCATTTCGGAGTCCATAGAAATGAGCCAATCAATGGAATTGGTAGAGTTGCAGAAGCTTGTTGATGAGCAAACAGAGGTGTATCCTCTCGGTCCATCTATAGCTCTTGCTTATCTATCACTTCTAAAGGACAGTGAATCTCACTCATTTAATGAAGGGCTAGAGGTGAAAAGGCTTGGAGGTCTTCATGTTATTGGAACTTCTCTACATGAGTCTAGGAGGATTGATAACCAGGTGAATTCTTCGATTTGATCAAGTTTAGGTAGAAATTTGTTTCGATCTTTTGCTTGAGACTTAGATGATCTTTCTAATTTGTGACTTTTGAGGGGAAAATAGTGAAGAATCAAGAATATAGATTTGATATAGAAAAATGAACTAGTGTGCCATTTTATAAATGCTTGAATTTGGGGCTTAAGATTATATTAGACATTTTAAAACAACAATAGTGTGCTTTAACAAGCGAGTTCAGTGCTGTGGGGTTGGGAGAGTGATGGTTGAATTTTTAAGGCCCATTCATAGATATGAACATGGAAATACCACACTTGTATGTTGAGACTTGAGATAAGTGTGCAAAAATAATAATTATATAAATTAGGGTTGATTGCAAAATGAATCACGGTATTTTTAATTTTGGAATTTGATTCACAGCCTTTCAAATTGTTGCAATTCTGCCACACTGACTATTTTTTGGCAAGTCCTGTTGGCGTGGCAGTGTATAAAATTGCAAAAAAAATTAAGAGGTGTTTATTAAATTGAAACAATAACAAAGTGAAATTTTATGTTTTTTCAAAGATTTTCCCGTTGCCATGTCAGCATAAGTTGATGGAAAATAGTCATGATATAATTGCAAAATTAACAAAT
Organism: Galeopsis tetrahit; assembly: GCA_963675135.1. Taxonomy (NCBI): domain Eukaryota; kingdom Viridiplantae; phylum Streptophyta; class Magnoliopsida; order Lamiales; family Lamiaceae; genus Galeopsis; species Galeopsis tetrahit. The sequence continues at coordinate 14,121,753 of OY776133.1, forward strand.
TCTGTATATTGAATTTCAGATTTTAAGAACATATGTTATAATTGATAAAAACGTAAAAATGTTGTAATTTTTTATGCATTTCACCCTAATATAAATTATGGGTGCTTGGCGACTGGAAAAAAAAAAACTTTTTTACGCCTGCAGCATGATAAATTTTGATCCTACATGAAATTTTAGTTGAAAAATGATTGCAAGGTTCCTTCTTCTATTTTTAATTTTACGTGCAAAACTTTCATGTCAAATTAAATATCATCAATGTTGTATTTACTTTATTCTCGGGTCTGCAATAATTCGTGGATCCTTATATGACTTTCTTGAATAGCTTCGAGGCAGAGCAGGGAGACAAGGGGATCCTGGATCAACACGGTTTATGGTGAGGTATACACAAATGTTTTTTGTTACTTGTCTAAAGTTATTCTGAGACATTTATTGAATTGAAACCTGTCACATAAAACTGAATAAATCAATAGTCCGAAGGATCAGAACCTTGTATACTTTCCTCTTTCCATCGAATGTGTGCCCTTTTAATTAATAACTTTCTGCATTATGTTCACTTATTAAAATGATTTTATCTTAACAGCTTACAGGATGAAATGTTTCAGAAGTTCAATTTTGATACTGCGTGGGCAGTAAATCTTATATCTAGAATCACAAACGATGAGGATATCCCAATGGAGGGTCATACAATTGTGAAACAGGTATTAACTGTTGTATATACATTTTTCATTGTGCTTTGAGTGGGTCCCAATAGCTAATCCTTCAACCGTGGGTTTCCAGCTTTTGTCTCTGCAAATTAATGCTGAAAAGTTCTTCTTTGGCATAAGAAAAAGTCTTGTTGAGTTTGATGAAGTTTTAGAGGTATCATTTTACCTTCTCAAATATACTTGTTTCCATTCCCTAAATATTTGCATTTATGTCTAAATGTTTGCTTGATGGTTATTATAACTCTCTTTTATGTTTTCTTGTTGGCCTATCAGGTGCAAAGAAAGCATGTATATGATCTTCGACAATTAATATTAGCAGGCGATTCTGACAGTTGTTCGCAGCATGTTTTCCAGTGAGTGTCTCTCACTTTCATACAAGTCTTTGGGATTGCCTACTTTTGCCGATCTTATCTCGACAATTACTGTATTTTCCGATTTTCTGAAAATGCTAATAAGTTGTCTTTAGGTACATGCAAGCAGTGGCATCTGAAATCATTTTAAAACATGTGGATCCAACAAAGGTGATAAACTTCTTTAGAGTACATTCGTTGAGGCATTGCATTGTAACATCGCTAGGCTATTTCAATATCTTTAAATCTTTCTAAAAACAAAATTGTGAATGTTGCAGCATCCTAGCAGCTGGAATTTGGGAAAGCTTTTGAAAGAATTTAAAGGAATTTCTGGGAAAGTGTTAAATGGTGCGTATCTTCTGGAGTTAAAATGTTTTTGGTCCTATAACTCGTAAACTGTCCAATTTCAATCTATTCGATTTAGTCTCAATATTAAAAAAAAATATCCAATTTTAGCCCAAAATCACCAAAATTTTGAAAACGGTGTTGTTTTATGTCACGAGAATGTCCAATTTTGGGCCCCCAAATTGAATCCTCATGTGGCATTCACCTGACATAAAACGATGCAATTTTCAATTTTCCGGCAATTTTGGGGCCAAATTAGTCGTTTTTTTAAAAAAAAAAATGGGACTAAATCGAAAAGGCTCTCTCCCTCTGTCCAAACAATTGCACTAAATCATTGGATTATTTGTAGACTCATTTGCAGGGATTACCGAAGAACATATGCTGCACTCACTCACCCAAGTTCAAGTATTGAATATCATGGAGGTTGATGAGCTCTATCTTCCAAACTTGCCTAATACTCCAAATTCCTTTCGGGGCATACGCATGAAGAGCTGGGCATTGAATCGCTGGCTAACAATATGTTCTGATGATTCAGTGAGGTGTGTCTGTATGCTTTTTATAGCTTAATTTCTTTGAGATATGTCTTGCCTAATCTTGATTATTGTTTTTATAACTTCACCAGAGGTGGGAAATTCAGACCAACTGTCAATCTTCTGTGCAAGTACCTTGGAGATTTTTTGATTGCTTCATATCTAGATATTATTCACGAATCAGGCTATGACAGTACTTATGTTAAAGAAATTGAGGTAACTATTTCGATTGCAGATTTTTTTTTTTTGTATGTATATATAATAGGGTTAATAGCAAAATAAATCACAACCTTTTCACGTGTATCAATTACAACATATGTTTTTAAAATTTGCAATTCGATAGACGGCCTTTCAAATTGTTGTAATTGAAAAGTTTGTTTACTTTACATTTCTTCTGATCATCTATGAACCTGTTTTTTGACTTTAGTATTTTCTGTATTTAGAGGGCAGTCCTTGTTAAAACTCTCGATTGCTTCTGGAGGGATCATCTTGTGAACATGAACAGACTTAATTCAGCGGTATACTCTACACTTGACTAATTATATTTAATATTCGTTTCAATCTTACTGCATTTACTTAGATTTTCAGTGTTTTATATGTCTATAGGTGAATGTGAGAAGTTTCGGGCATAGGAATCCACTTGAGGAATACAAAATTGATGGCTGTCGATTTTTCATTTCAATGCTTAGTGCCACAAGGAGGGTTACCGTAGAATCTCTCGTACGATACTGGTCGTCTCCTATGGAGACTCAAGAATTATACGTATAGAAGCATGTACAACTTAGCCTGCTGATACGCTCCAATTACATGATGAGCTCGCTTCATTTTGAAGGAAGAGTTGTCACGCGTGTCAAAGTAATAGTATAAAGGTAAAGTGCTCTTCATCTTATAGACAAAATTTGCTCTCGAATCGATCATGAATTGTCAAAAATTAGTATATTCTGCTACATAATTGTTTCCTTTGAAGAACTAGTAAAATATCACCTTTTTTTTCACATGAATGTTGCTCTCTTCTCCACCATGATAACATTGCAAATATATTTAATTTCAGAAAAGCGAACACTTTGGGCAAACGATTGTGCATATAGTTTTATTGACAACTGAATCCAGCTAGATCGATCAGAAGCAACCTATAAAGTGTAGCTACTCTTACAAAATCCAGCTGCTGAAATCTGCTTCGTGTTTCAATTAGAAGTCTTACGAGGAAAGGGATCAGGCCTGAAGAACTCTCTTTTGTCCCTCTTTCTCCATCATGTTATGTAAATTTAATGTGGAACGACTTATTCATCATCCTTTCGTCTTGCCAGTAACCAGATTGGTACAGGTTTATTTCCCAGTTCGGTTCAAACAGCTTATGACATGGTCGACAGCCTGTATTTCGTAAACGATAGCACATGTTAATCATAAGATGATTATTCTTCCCATCAATACATATAATCATTTACTTGCAGATTGATGTTTGTCTCCAGGACAACTTTGTTGGATGTTATGTCTGATTTAGTGTGGTTAGAATTTGCTGTCATGTTGTGTTATATAGGTAATAACATGTTTTGCCTCAAATTTGGTTGCAACAGTGAGTTGCCAACAGCTTGCAGCTCTAACTCTTTGTCCACTTGAGCTGTCTCGTCAATCTTTTGTATTTACCATACACTTATTTTGGTTTAATAATTTTCTTCTTGTTATAATTCAGATACTTATTTTGCCCTCTAAATTTGAGCTAATTATTTTATATTTTCCCACATCAGTACACAATTTCTTCCATGCCACCTTATAATGTTAAATTTGAGCTAAAAATTGGTTTTCAAAGATCACTTTCAATCATTAAAATTCAACTCAACTATAATACAATAATATAATTTCAATCATTACAACACAATCATTACCATCCTAATCAATGATAATTTGATTTCATTAATTGAGACTAATGTTAAATCATTCTCTATTTAAAAATTCAAAATAATACCGGATTCAAAAACTTTAAAAAACTTTAAAATCAAAACACACATTTTTTTAAATGTATAACTAATGATGTTTTGAGGGTAGTATCGTAAATTTTTATGAATAATGAATAAAGTAATTAAAAAAGTAGATTGGATGTGAAAAAATAATGACATATGGGTAAATATGTGTTTATTTTAAATTGAGAGTGGAGGTTAGATGTTTTCTTTTATAGAGTGTACAAATTGATATGTAACATTCAAATATGGAAAGTGTGCAATTTTTTGTGGAACAGGGGGAATAGTATTTAACCTTTAAATTGTACTATCATTGATAAATTCTCTCATACAATTAAGTGTATAGATATACTTAAATTTTAATGTTCAATTTGTCCAATTTTATCTTTTGAGTCAAATTGCAATCCTTATACGTTTATACACCATATCTCAAAACATTAATTTATATTAGTATATTGTTAGTGAAATACTATAACTATTTTATTTAAAATAAGAGTAGCACTTTTGGTGTAATATTTATTCAATTTGACCCATAAATTTTCAACGAGCCGTTTTTTGCTTTTACGTGGAAACCATTTATATACTGAAAAATATTAATATTGTTCATCATGCAAACTTAAACTTATAATTCTATTTATATGGATGCTTATTTTCTTTATGAATCAATACTATTTATTCTCTTTTTTGTGGATCGTGTAACCCAAAAAAATGAATTTAATTTGATTTAATTTTACACTAATTGCACTTCATAATAATAAGGTTTTTGCCATAAAACAAAGTAAATTATTTTTTTAGGGGAAAATAAAGTTAATTCTTATTTACAGCAATAACACATTATTGCAGGTACATATGGACTAATTCTATACCACTTTAATTAGGAACTTGCTTTATTTATTTATTCTCTTATTTTATTTTCAAGTTATGTATATATAACAGTACTAAAGTGAAGTGAAATAACTTGCTATATAGAGGATATGAATTATGGTGCATATTTGATTCTGACACTAACGTAGACTAATGAAATGAAAGTAATTGTCACAAAATCTAAGTCATGTTATCTCTAAATATCTGATTACGATTTAAATCCTCAAATATATTGTCAGGGATTTAAATCTTCAAATATATGATTAGGGATTTAAATCTTGTTGTCAAACCAAAATATTTCACATTTTTTTAGGACAAAAAACAGGAATCTTCAAATTTGATTTTACAGTTATTCAAATCAAATTAATGATTTATGCAATCATTGAAAGTACATATAAAATTTGTAGTTTTGACATGCGACCAACCTTATATTGTTGATTTCATTTATCAAACCTAACTTCAACACAAATTATTGTGCATATTTATAACAAAAATTTAACTAATTTATATTGAAATCAGGGTCAATAAGAAATCGTATTATTGTTATTATATATATATATATATATATTTAATTTAATATTAAAGAAATATGATTGAAAGAAATAAAGTAGAAACTCAAATTAGTGTACAACCAACCTAGACTATATATCTCTAAATTAAATTAATGTCTTTGAGTATTACACCATTTGTCGGCAACATGTGATTTGGAATTTTTTATATTAACAGTTGACTTCATCTACTGGAAGGGAATTAAATTATTTTTTAATATAAGATGCATGAATAATAACCAGAAATTTCCTCTTTAAATCAGTCCACGACTCCATGTTAATGTGGAAAGCCACCACCAAAAATTAAGTAACTCATTTATATTACAAGGAAATAAATATAGTGAGTATGACTCATCATTGTATTTGTGCTTAGAAATGTGGCAGTTGAATTTCTATATTTGTTAGTATATTTTTAATATAGAGCACACTACTAAATTCATTATGTTACGCAAAATAATAGTAATAAAAAAAGTACTCATAATTTTAATATTCTCACTTTTCTTTTTATTGTTCAATCACATTATTGTTTTTTTAATAATATTATTCACACTACTTTATTTATATTTTCCAATCATCAATTATTTACTCAAATTATTATTTACTTTACTTATAAATAATTACTTTATTAATAAATAAACTCCACAATTATTCATCGTACCACCAACCTAGCTATCAACTTTATACATAAACTAATCAATATTTATTAATTCATGCCCCGAAGAAATGGACATAATGAATTTGTACGGTATAAGTAATTATGTAGTGCGGTATATTTATTAATTGCAAAATTAATGCTTTTTTTTTTCTTAAACTATGTGAGTTTCAAAAAAATTATACTAAACTATGAAAAGAATATTATATGCAAGTATTTACGTTCGTATGTTAACTGCACATGGTTTTAAATATTTTCGTTTTGTTTTGTAAATAATTCAGGGACGTTTTCAGTTCACTATATTTAATTTGTGTGTACTTAATTGTACGTAAGAGGGAATTGAGCTACAATTATGATTAAATTTTAATTAGGTGGGTTAAAATTAAATTCAATTGAACAATAAAATAAATAAATTAAATCACTAAAATTTTAATTGCATGTATATAATTAAACATCAAATTGCATACAATAATTTACTCGTTCTTAAATATTATTGTATATTATAAATTGGAGTGGGGGAGTCAACAATAATTAAATGAAATATTAATAACTGAATATTAGTACTAATATATAATAATCAATCATTGTCGCCGACTTGACGTGGATGTACCTTTACGTACTAAACAATAATTTTGGTCTAAATCATGCAGGGTGGCACGATAGGTGCTGGTTGAATTGCAAAAATAAAAAATAATCCTATTCATGTTCATCATTTACTCATCTACCTAGCTAGCATACAATAATTTTTTTTAAAAAAATATATTAATTAATTTCAATAGTCTCCAAATTATTAATAAATCCAGATCAAAATGAATTAGGAGTAGTTGTTTTTTTTCAAATAATGTTTTTTTATTGTCACGGCCTTATCTTTAATTTTTATACTTACTTACATCACTTAGACAATATATTTAGAATACCTATATGTTAATGTTTATAGATTAACCCTCAAGATTACCTGTACCAGCTTCAAATGTGTCCTAATAATCCAACAACCTGCAGTATCAAATCACGATTAGTACAACAGTGTTTCTTCAAATTATATACAGATCATTTTTATTTATGTAGATAACATAATTTATAATTCGTACACAATGTTTTTAAACTGTGTAAAACCCTTAATTTATACCTATTATTTATATATATATATATATATATATAATTAATTTTATTACCATTGCTATTAGAAATAACATTTTTCTCCAAAAAAAAAATCGAGAAGGACTTTAATTTGATACCCTTTATATATAATTAAATATACAATTGTGAGTGTATTGTATTACATTTACGTGCATCTAATTGTTGTACAACACGATCAGCTGATAAATAACATCATACTATCATATAGGTATAACACGACAAAAATGGAATCTCTTCATCCATATAGCAAAAAATGAGTTATACTATTATTTTCAAACCCAATGAAATTATAGCTTCGACATTTTCAAATTAATACTGTAATAAATAAACATTTGACTAATTGCATTGTTTAATGATAGCTAGATTTATACTACTACTTTCCTAACCCACAAATTCAGCCTACAAGTAAGTGTAATTTATTTATTTATCTCATCTCCAATCATTCTATGGTAAAGCTCATCAATATGGGTTACAAAGTCAAATGGCATTAGAAAATATATAGTCAACTCTATATGAATGGTAGTGTTGGTACGTCTATATTAATTTCAATATTAAGTCAAATACATATTTTCAGATCTATTCTTCTAATTTAATATTGCATTCTAAAGAAAATCAAGGTGAGTAACATGTACTGTTAATTTACTCAATTTTAATTTAAAAAAAAATCAACCAAACAATTTTTATATTTTCTTTATGAATCATAGAGAAAAAAGGTCAAAAAGTATTAGTCTTACAAATCTATGTCAAATTCAATTATAATGATATGGCTTATGTAGTGATGCTCACATCGATCACTTGTGTTATTTCAATTCATTCATAAAATTCAAATATATGGATTTGAAACTAATGGATCTTTAAATAATAAAAATTTCAGATAAATTTAATTAGTTGAACATGACCCTGCCCACAATATATTACTCCACTATATATATCATTTAGACAAAAAAAAAAGTATATTTAAACTAAAATACGATCGAGACGTCAAGTATGCAACACTGAAATGACTGAATTGTGACACGAGACTTGTGCTTTGACAAAAATTACAAATGTTGGCACTTTGGCCGTGACAGTTTCCCCCAGGAACGATGGATCCAAAAAATTGACGAGACTGCTAACAATTAACATTCATACATTTTAAAGTGTTAAAACGTCGAGTCAAGACCTCCTCATTTTAAAATCAAAGGTATCATATTATTGTGCACTATTTTGTCAAGGAAATGAGATTTGTATAATTTTTCTAATTGTAACTTAGTTATTTTGAAGTTTAAACGAGTTGGATTGTGTATAATTGTTAATTTTTTTAAAATGAGTGGGATCAAATTGTATTTTAAAAATAGAACCCATATTTTACATTTTTCCATGGACCCCCTGGAATGTAGTCGATCGGCCTAATAACAATTTGACTTTTCTTTCTATAACAACATATTAGCGGTCAATTCAAGTTAACTTTAACACATAGCAGCCCACAGTTTCAATTCATTTTTAATCATATAACCAGAAAAAGTAAAAAAGACAAGTGGGTTTTTTGTATGGATCAATTCACACACAGAAAATAACATAAAGTAAAAAGACCTTTAGATTTTTTTTCCATTACAACGAAAATAAAGAAATCAATTCAGAATTTATCGAGGACTTAGACAGTTATTAGAACAGTTGCAACAGGAAACAAGCAACATATATTATAACCTGTCCGCAGGACAATTCATTGTGGTAATGATGCCATGTGGAAGCTTAAAAAATAATGGTGTATTAATAAGGTTTAATGATGATAATTACCTAAGGCAGAACGCTTCTGTTGTGGGACATCAATTAGCAATTGTCGGATCATCAAAACCTTGACTTTTTTACTTTCTTTGACATTCTGTCACCGTCCATACATGGCTGCTACAATACTTTACACATACATAATTATATATTATTAATATGTGTTATTGACAGGCAGGGGATTTCTTGTGTATAAATAGGCCTAAAGGCTTAGTTCTTACCATCACAAAACAGTTGAGTGGCATTTTTTGAGATATATATATATATATTTGAATTGTTATTTGTAATTTGATGGGGATTCCGGTGATCGATTTTTCGAAGCTTGAGGGAGAGGGGAGGGAAGAGGCTCTGGCTCAGATTGCTAATTGTTGTGAAGAATGGGGATTCTTTCAGGTACTTGAATATTAGTAAAGATAGCATTTTTCATGAATTATTTGTGTTGTTTGATGGTGTAGTAATTTGATTTTCTTGATTGTTGACAGTTGGTCAATCATGGGATCTCTGAGGAGCTTCTTGATAGGGTGAAGAAAGTGGCATATGAGTGCTACAAGCTGGAAAGAGAGCCCGATTTCAAGAACTCGAAACCAGCCCGACTTTTGAAAGAGTTGATTGAGAAGAAAAGTGATGAGAGGCTTGAAGATGTGGATTGGGAGGATGTGTTCTTGCTTTCTGATGAGAATGATGAAATGTGGCCTTCAAAAACCTCTGGATTCAAGTAAGAATTCTACTTTTTATGATGTTATGTTCGTTTTAGAACGTGCACTGATACAATGTAATGAAATACGAGATGAAATATTGGAGTAAAATAAACTAATGGTTCTTGTCTCCTGATCCTAATGCAGAAAAATTAAATACTAGTATTCATGTCCCACTCCTTAATTATCATTTTAATACATGATTTTTTAATGATTGTGAACTAATCATGTTTAAACAATAGGGAAACAATGAAGGAATACAGAGGTGAACTAAAGAATCTTGCACTCAAAGTAATGGAAGTGATGGATTTGAACTTAGGCCTACCAAAAGGGCACATCAACAAGGCCTTCAATGGTGGAGAGGACACCACAAATGTAGCCTTTTTTGGGACAAAAGTGAGCCACTACCCACCCTGCCCCCACCCCGAAAAACTAAACGGGCTTCGGGCCCACACGGATGCGGGAGGCGTGATCTTGCTCTTCCAGGACGATGAGGTGAGTGGCCTACAAATCTTGAAAGACGGGGCGTGGATCGATGTGCAGCCGATGAAAAATGCTATAGTCATCAACACTGGTGATCAGATCGAGGTTTTGAGCAATGGGAGGTACAAGAGTGTTTGGCATCGGGTTGTTGTCCGCCCCGAAGGGAATAGGAGATCGATTGCTTCGTTTTACAATCCGTCTCTCAAGGCCACCATCGAGCCAGCTCCGGAATTGGTCGTCCCAGAGACGGAGAAGGAGGTGGAGGATTCGATTAAGTATCCTAAGTTTGTGTTTGGGGATTATATGAATGTTTATGTTGAACAAAAGTTCTTGCCTAAAGAGCCAAGATTTCTAGCTGTGAAAGCTGTGTAGTGGTGAATTTGCATGGGATGGGATGGGAGTCTTATTTATATTTGTTTTTGTATTTTCAGTTTCTTTTGTGTGTGATTTGAAAATAGTTGTGAAGTTTGTTGCCCCTGAAACAAAATGCTTTGTTGGAAGCCTATCACTCTTTTTTCTGAATGGTTTATGCAGAATAAGTGAAGTGAAAAGGGTGTAAGTTGTAACCTTTATTTTAAACGTAAAAAATAGTCCAAATTGTCGATTGCAGAATATTATTTTGTCTCGTGTTTTATTTCATTACACATTATTGATGACGAAATTAAGTTCTCCATAATTGGGCATGATTGAATTATTCATAAAATTGGTACTATTATTCTATATGATGTTATACAAATATACAATAAAAGAATCTTTAATAATTTAGATGGATAAGTGACAAAAAAAAATTCCATAAGTGACAAATTTTTAAAGAGGTCATGTGCAATAATTGAAGAACTAGAATTTAATTTTAAGGAGTTGACATTTTGTAAACTAATTTTGCAGTCGATTTCACAACTTATACTACTATGTATACTAAAATAGCTAATATTGCATTCATTTAAATTTATTATAGTCAATTCTCTAGACATTGATTTCAATGAATATTAGTATTAATTTTGTGGCTTAGACAATTCAGTAATTTAGTGCCGGCTCTGGTAATAAATTATCAATTGTAAAATGTAGTAGTCAGTATCCATGAAGAATGATTTTATTTTTTTCACAATTGGGTTGTAATTTGAACCATTCAATACAGTGTTTGATGTTTAATCTAAATAAATAAATAGCTGATATAGTATGTGTAAAATGAAGTTGTCAAAAAAGTAAAATTAAATCGAACAGTTTAAAATTTAATTATATTGTATATATTTAATGTACTTGTCTAGGGTGGATAATTCGCAACGACAACATCCGATCATTGTTGACTAGAGGTATGCATCGGTCCAAAACCGGACCGGACGATTTGGACCGGGACCGGAATCTTACCAAAAGCTCGGACCGGAATCTATCCGATCCGGGTTTGGACCGGTTGGACTGGAATTGTTTTTTTTTTTTTTTTAAATTTATGGAAGCAAGAACAAGATTGATTAATTTGTGTATGAAAATTAAAGTGTTTGCTCTATTGTTATTAATGATCTTTTGACCCTAAAAATAAATTAAATATGTTTGTTAAATTATATATTTGTAAAAAATGTAATAAGATCTCAACACATTTTCACCAATTACTTGCTTTTGAAAAATAATTGAGAGTGCATTAGTAAAAAAATAAAAAAATATGGTCCAAACCGGTCCGGACCGGAAAATTTCGGTCTTGGACTGGACCGGACCGAAAGATCGGAATCCAAAATTTCCCGGACCGGAGACCGGACCGGAATCTAACCGGACCGGTTCCGGTCTTTTTTCCGGTCCAGTTTATTTTTGAACACCCCTATTGTTGACAATGAGCTAAAGGTCATCATCTCAGCGGCCTTGATTATTGATCCATCGATGAAGCTTGTCAATAAGATGTGAATTCTATCATCAAGTTTAAGGGATGATGAAGTGAGTCTATTTTCCTGTTTCGATCTTTTTTAGTATAAATAGTTTTTTTTTGTATTTTTATCTTAATTCGTATTATGAACTTATAGCTCTCGTAATTCCCTTTCTTTTTTCTTTTAATATGAATTCCTTTTATTTGTCAAATATTAGTGAGTAGTTGAGTTAAAAAGAGTTTATTGGCAATAATTGAGTAACTAAATACTTAGGGGGTGTTTGCAAACTCTATAAATAGTTTAAAAGTACTCCTCAAAAGTAAAAGTTTTGAAATGACAGTTTTAAAAAAAAGTGATTCTAGAAGCCGTTTTTGTAGAGTTTGAAAACACACCCTTAAATAAGTTTGTTTAACTTTTCACAAATATTAAAAAATTATATTGGAAGACAAGTAAAAATTTTAGTATTATAACTCCTATGAATATTATACTTTCTAATGTAATTAATACATACGTTAGTATTAGTAAATGAATTAGAAAATATTACTCCCTCCGTCCCAGAGAAATTTACACCTCTGGAATGACACACATTTTAATAAATGTGTAAGAAAAAGGTGTAATGAGTGATGTTTTGAGTGATATTTTGAGGGGTAGTTTTGTAAACTTTTATGAATAAAGTAAAGTAAAAGGTAGATTGAGTGTGAAAAAGTAATGACATATGGGTAAATATGTGTATATTTTGAGGGTGGGGGTTATGACAATATTTCCTTTTATGAAGTGTGCGTATGGAACATCATATATGGAAAGTGTGCAAATTCCAGAAGGAGTACGAAACAAACCTATTTTAAAGGAAAACAAGTCGGGACGGATGGAGTAATTTAATTTAAATAAAAAAAATAAAAAAAAAAAACGAAACCCTAAAACATAACTGGCCACATAACCTAACCAAGGGTAACTCGGGAAATTCGAGAGACTATATAAAGAGAGTGGGACTTTCTTCGCATTTCCAGATCCATTAGCTCTGAAATGAGGCGACGGAGAGAGATCGGGTTCTTCATGGGTGGTTGCCCCTTTCCGATCGCCGATGATTTTCCTTCAGAAATCAACAGCCCATTTTGGTTTTTTTCACAAAAAACCCCCCCCAAAAAAAAAAAAAAAAAAAAAACACAGCTGTGTTGAGGACACCCACACGCTTCTTTAGAGAGAGAGAGAGGAAAAGAAGATGGGATTTTGTGACGGAGGGAGTATATATATTTTTAACATTCAAACCACAGGCGAGTTTGTTGTTGATGTTGAATAATAGAGGTTCTGTTTGGATCTCAATTCCGTCTGCAGCAGATTCGCTGTGGTGTAGAGGCTGTGATGATATTTCTATCCGATTTTTGAGCTAATGGATCGGGCATTGAATGATCCGACCCGTATCTTGGCCTGACGACCCGGATGGCGTTGTGATTTATCACATGCAACCGGTGATTTGTAGCCATGGCGTGGTTGTTTTCTCTTTGCCCTTTGTTACAGATCTGAGCCTCCATCTTCTTTTTCATATTAATGCCATTTTAAAATATACTACTCGTATATCTTTTTTTTTTTTAGTAAATAAGTATTTACCATTTTAAACATATTATCGAGTTTAAATTATTTGTTTAAATTTTGCCCTTTTTATTGTTGAGGTGGACTGCAGGACTGGTACTATGTGAATTAGTATTATGATCAGGAATGTTATAATCTGATTTTTTTATAAATTATACTTTCTGTTCAACTTCCCTACAACTAGTTTTAATGGAGTTTTAACGAGTTAAGAGTATGATAGGGTAATGTGTTGGTATGATAGGGTATTGTGGTCATTTGAAGGAGGTAGTATGAAGAATAGGTGGTTAATTTATTGCTAATGTTATAAGCTAAATAATTTTAATTTCATAGACTGGGAAATTAAGGGTTGGGGTATATACCCCTCCATATTTGTTTAATACACTCCCCCCTATTATTTATTAATTCAAAATATATATGAAATACCATATTTACCCCTTATAAATCTTATAGATACATACACCCCTATAACCCTAACCCTACTTTCATCTTCTTCCCCAATTTCTTTTCGGGTGGGGCTAATAACACCCCAAAAAATGTTATACACACTCCAAATGTTAAACACACCCCATTAAAATTTAAAATTCAATTTTTATTACTATACACACCCCAATTATTTCCTATTTACCCTTCAACCTTCATAACTAATAAAAATTAACTAAATCTTTAAAACCATATAAAATTTAAAATTTAATTAACATAAAAAAAAAATCAATAATACAATAACTAATAAAAATTAACTAAATCTTTAAAACCATATAAAATTTAAAATTTAATTAACATAAAAAAAAATCAATAATACAATAAAATTACGTGTAAACGTTGAAAATATTTAAAAAAATCATTTAAAAATGGAACAGTCAATTAAAAAAAATTAAGAAAATAAAAAAAATGAAAAAAAAAAACAATTAAATTTAAATAAAATCTGAAAAAAAATCAAATAAAAAAAATTAAGGATTAACCATTTTTTTTAAATTAAATAAAATAATAAAGAAAAATTCACTCAATATTAAATTAAAAAATAAAATCTTTAAAAATAAAATAAAGCTAAATAAAATTTAAAAATTTCAACTAAATTTTAAAAAATAATTAAATCAATTATATTTATAATATTTATAATTAATTTAATTAATTCTTAAGATTTAGGTGATTTTTAATTTTTTAGATTTTATTTATCATTATTCGAATTCTTAATTAATTTTTTAATTAATTATTTTTTACAATTTATTAAAAACTTTACGAATTTATTTATTTTTAATTGATTTTTAAATTTTTTATTTGAATAATTTATTTTTTTCTTTTTAAAAAATATTTAATTTTTCAGATTATTTTTAAAAAATATTTGATTTATTTAAATTAATTTTTTAAGATTTTTTCAATTTTTTTAACAAAGTTATCTTTAATTTGTATAAGGGTTACTTAGTCATTTTATAATTATCTATTTTTACATTTTAAATGATGGGGTGTGTATAACATGTTTTGGGGTGTTAATAGCGGTACCCTTTCTTTTCTCTGCCGCCTCTTTCTTCCCCTCCCCTCCCCATTTTTTTTTTCTTTTCCACACTCCCTCTCGTCGTTGCACTGCCCCCTCCCCCCTCTCGTCGTCGCACTGCCCCCTCCCTCCCTCTCGCCGTCGATCTCCCCCTTCATCCCATCGCCGTCACTCTCCCCCTCCACCCCTCGCTGTCGCTCTCCCCCTTGCCGTCGCACTTCCCACTCTCACTCCCCCCTCGACGTCGCACCCCCCTTTCACCCCCGTTGCCTCCGTCGCCGCCCATCTTTTTCCTCATTTTTTTTTATTCTTCTCTTTTGCTCCCCTTGATGCCGCCGCTCCGTCTCTCCCTCAACCGTCGCGGCCTTATCAAAAATACTCCAGCGCTCGGACCGTCGCGGCCCACCCCCAGGTTTTTTTTTTTCTTTCGACCATTATTGATCGCTCAAAAAAGCTCTCGTCCATATAATAGATTGTCGACGAGACGAGAGTATTTTCGTGCGATCAATAATGGTCAAAATTTTAAATTTTTAAAAAAAAAATTCTTTCAAAATTTGGTCGGTAAACTGGTGTCGACTGGATTATTTTTGGTCGATAAACCAGTGTCGACCGGAGTGTGATATTATTTTTTAAAATTTTATGTTGTGGTGGCTGTGGCGGCGTCGACGGCGGCTGTCTAATTCTAGGGTTAGAGTTGTGTTTTAAATTGTAGGAGGAGTGTATGTATCTAACATAATTTAGTAAATGGGCAAAATTGGTATTTCATATATATATTGAATTAAAAAAAATGGAGGGGGAGTGTATTAAACAAAGCTGGAGGGGTATATACCCCAACCTGGAAATTAATGGGCGGTAATTTTAATTTCACTCCTTAATTTGTGAATAAATCAAAAACTGTTAATTCGAAGAGAATTCATGAAGAAGTGAATATTATCGCTAACGATAACCTAAATTATTTAACAACTTATAGATGAAGTTAAATCTTGGTTTAATTTGAACTATCAAAATTAATGAAAAAATACAGCAATGATAGAATATATACAGTACATGAGAGTGTGGACCTGAACTATTAAGCAAATTAATACAAGTGTGGGCCGAGACCGAAGGCTCAAATTAATTAACTCACAGTACTACTCCCCCAAGTACGAAATACCAATCCATCTCAACTATTTCAATCCATGAAAGAGAGGGTTAACAACAATATGAGGAGATGCTGGGCCAGCTGGGGATCCATCAAAATTTGGACATTATGGTTAGGGGTGGGCACAAAATCGAATTATTTGCGAACTGACGATTTTCAATTTATTTGGTTCGAATTGTTCGATTCAGTTGAAATATTTTTTAAATTTTCAATTTTTTGTCTGTTTATATTTTACAAAATCGAATAAATCGAATTGAAATTCTTTATATAAATTTTAAAAAAATACTTATTTAATTAATAAATTATATGGAACTAACTAAAAAAACTCTATTTAAAATATGTTACTTTATTAATTTTAAATCTCAATTTTTCAATTCAACCTTTGTTGAATTCCTTGATTTCACTGTGAAAAATGCAACAACACCAATTTGATTTTTAGTGTAAAAAAATTCTTGAAAAATGTTTAATTGTTGAAAAATAATACTTTTATACAAGAATTTCGGTTTAAATCGAACCAACCGAAATTTTATTCGGTTCAATTCGATTCTAACAAAATCTAGTTCAATTTCATTTTTTTAAATTTCGACTATTTTAGTTCGATTGAAAAAAGCTCAAAATCAAACCGAATCAACCGAATGTTCCCTCCTAATTATGGACTTATGGTGATGGTGGGGAAAGATTTTAAGAGTGGCGGTGGTGGAGGAAGATCTTTTGGGTGGTGGTGAAGAAGGTGTACTAATTTTTTTTTTTATATAATTTCAGTAAAAGATATATTGAACATTTGACACTTTCTTGGGTGTCCTCACCTAAAAACGTGTAATCAAGAGTTTTTACGATTCTGTTCACGTGTGTCTAGAAAGTATACCCTTGGTAATATCGAAACACTCGACCCATTTGCAAAATCCATTTGACTCAGAAATGAGGCAACAGAGAGAGAGAGAGAGAGAGAGGGAGGTAGGGATTTCTTTGAGGGTGGTTGCCCCTCTCCTCTCTGTCTGTTTGCCAATGATTTTCCCTCCAAAAATCAACAGCCCTTTCGTCGACCAAAAATATCATTAAGGCAAAAACTTGTATTTTCATGCCTCGTATTCATAATAGATTGAGAGAGAGAGATATGAAGATCTGCAGCGGTTACTGAATTCTGGGAACCTCCGGAGGCTGTGATGATTGTTCTAGATTTTGTTCAATTTCTGAGTTAACGGGTCGGGCATCGTGAAATCCGACTCGTATCTTGGCGGGGCGACCCGGATGGTGGGTGATTTATCACACGCAACCTGTGGTTTGCAGCCATGGCGTGGTTAATTTCACTTTGCCCCAATTTTGTTACAGATCTGAGCCTCTGGTTTGTCGTATTAGCTCAGAACTGAAAAGGAGGCGAACAATGAGTTTGAGTTTCTCCAAGGGCGGTTGTCGCTCTTTGTTCGCCGATGAATTTCTCCGACGCAACACCAACAGCCCTTCGCACACGCTTTACCATCTGATCTTTTTCACCAATTTTACATATTTCCCTATGCTTTCTGGTATTATCTCAAAAGTATGGGGCTAATGTATAATTACTCGTAACTTCAATGGCTGGGTTTAAATTTCTCCTATCCCGTACCCCTAGAGGGCAAAACCGTCAATTTTAAACCTGGGCATGGGTAAGTTGGGAAATCAGTATTTCTATTCTATATAAACCGCACTGCAATCGTCATGCCATTTCTAAATCCATTTAGCTCAGAATTTGAAAATGAGGCGACAGAGAGAGATGGGATTTCTTCAAGGGTGGTTGCCCTTTTCTGTCGCCGATGATTTTCATCATATATCAACAGCCCTTTTCTGAAAATAAAAAACCACAATATATATACACACACCTACCTATGAGGATGAAAATATGGGTATCTTGGAAATGTTAATGCTATTTGCATTTTCATTGACGAATTTTTGAACCATGCTTGAATAATGAAGGATCTGTTTGGATCTCGATTCTATTTCGGGTATGTTTGGGGTTTCGAGAGGCTATGATGATTATTCTATTTTATTGTATTTCTGAGCTAATGGATCGGGCATTGAGTAGTTCAACCCGTAACTTGGGGACGACCCGGAGGTGCTGTGATTTATCACATGCAACCGGTGATTCGTAGCCATGGCGTGGTTGCTTTCTCTTTGACTCATCACTGTTACAGATCTGAGCCTCCATCTGCTTTCTTTCTTTTTTTTCTTTTCTTTTTTAAATTCTCTATTACCAGTGCCATTAATGAATGGCCTTAATTTGAGTACCAAAATTTTCAATTAACTTTCAATTTTGACAAATTAAAGGGCAAAACAGGGACATTTTTGCCAAAAATCACTTTGAGAACCCAATTTTCAACTTATTACAAGAAAATGACCTCTGGTAAATTTAAGGGGGTGTTTGCAAATTCTATAAACAGCTTAAAATCACTTCTGAAAAGTAAAAGCTGTGAGAGGGCAACTTTAAAAAAAGTGATTCTGCAAGCTGTTTGTAGTGTTTGAAAACAGCCACTAAGTGTAAGATCAGGAGTATTTATGTGGATTTGCCTATGTAAGTGCAAAATAAGAGTATTTTTGTGAAATTTCATCACAAAAAGAAATCGGATAGTATGCATATTCAGGGAATTGAAAAGAGAATTAGATTGGAATCTCTTCTAGAGAGTGATTTACAAGAAAGAGTTACAAGTTGCAACTAACAAATGAATTACTCTTCATATGTTATATTCTTCACAATTTGCATGAGTTTGCTTCATTCCTGTCTTTAGGAAAACTTTGGGTATTTTTGTCAAGTTACAACATTTAACACCAAAATTAACTATGGTGGTTGAGTTTGACTACTATGTGTATGTTTGATAATAATGTACTATTTGTCTTCACCCATGTATTTTAGAGATATCATGCAAAAGGGCATACACATTACTCATCTGCTCCAACTAGCTGGGAAAACCCTGAACAAGTTTTAGAGAGCATATATATGATCTGTAGAGCTGTAGAAACATAACTAATCAACAATGCAAAAACTTCAATTCCAAACATATCAGCTTTGTAACGAGCCTTCAATAAGTTACCTTAGCCATATACAAACAGAGAAGGAAATTAAAGAGCCTTTATTCAAGGCACCAAATGCATCACAGTTAGGCGGCGTTTCCCTTGTATAACCCCAACGAAGTTGCTGCCACTCAACCCTGCAATTATGAACATGATCTGGACTATGGGGCGTCGTATATTATTGCTCAAATTTCACTTCAAATTTACGCTTGTAGTAAGCCTTAGATCATACAAGAAAATTGGCTTCGATGATGGCAAGTAGTATCACTGGCACTAACTAATTAGCCATTCAAAATCGGTTCGTATCTACTTCTTCCTGACTTTCCTCATCAATCAAGCATTGAAGAAACGCTTTCTATATACCATCTTAAACCAGAATGAAGCAACCCATGATATCATCATGTGCGAATTGACAGAAAATCAAATTAATACCCATGTTTTGTCCTTAAATCGGTTCGATGTTTTTTTTTTTTTTGTTTTGCAATAAATTGAAAATGCTTGCACAATGCCCTGCAAAAGTAAAAAAAAAGGGTAGTCCAAGTACAAGTAGTAGCAAAAATAAGTCTAATTTCAGATGGATGCACTCCCCGATTGATATACCCCTTAAAATCGGTCTAAGATAGATGCACTCTACTCGAATTGTCCTAAATACCCTTTTGTCTCTAAAAAATAATTTACTAGACACACCCCTCAAATCCTAATTTCTCTTCTTCTTTCTTCCATTCTTACTGTTTTTCACCTTCTCCATCCCATTTCTTCTTCTTCATTCCCTTTCTCACCCAACCACTACTCACCGCCGCCTTCCGTCGCCGCCGAACCCTCTCTTCTCTCTTCCTCACCGTTCTGCGTTTTTTTTTTTTACAAAAAAATTGATTGGAGGAGTGCATCTCTCCGAAATGGAGTGTAAATAGTCAAACCCATAGTAAATTGGAATAAGAAGGACCGCAACTATTCTGGGCCTCCATATTTTTGCCAGGCCCATATTCATATACACTGTAAATCTGTCAGTGGACACTATAATATTAAGCCCATTCCAAATGTCAACAAGCGCTACTGAAAGGCCACGGAAAAATGTCTCCCAAATATTATGTTTTCACCCCTCCGGATGTCTTCAGGATTTCCAAAATAGTTCAAGGTTGTACCAGTTTGGAGGATTCATTTGGCTCAGAAATGGAAAAATGAGGCGACAGAGAGAG
This sequence comes from Galeopsis tetrahit, assembly GCA_963675135.1. Taxonomy (NCBI): domain Eukaryota; kingdom Viridiplantae; phylum Streptophyta; class Magnoliopsida; order Lamiales; family Lamiaceae; genus Galeopsis; species Galeopsis tetrahit. Next base: position 14,142,082 of record OY776133.1, read on the forward strand.
ATCCGGATTTCTTTAAGGGTGGTTTCCCCTCTCTGTTTGCCAATGATTTTCCGTCGGAAAGTTAACAGCCCTTTTTTGTTCGTAATCCGAACATTATTGGTGATAATAATAATAATAATAATAGCACAGAGATAGAGAGAGAGATGATATGAAGATTTGCAGTGGTTACCGTATTTTGGGGTTTTTTTTTACCTACTGAGGCTGTGATGATTGTTCTAGATATTGTTCCATTTCTGAGCTAACGGGTAAGCATCGTGAAATCTTACTCGTATCTTGGCGGGGCGACCCGGATGGTGTGTGGTTTATCACACGCAACCGGTGGTTTGCAGCCATGGCGTGGTTGTTTTCACTTTGCCCCAATTGTGTCACAGATCTGAGCCTCTGGTTTGAACGTCGTGTTCCATATTTTGATCTTTTCTTTTCATCGCTCTTTCGCCATGATAGAAACACAAATTAGCTCGGAAGTGAAATAAAGGCGAACACTAAGTTAAAATTTCTCCAATGGCGGTTGCAGCTCTCTGATCGCGGATGAATTTCTCCGATTAATCGCGGTAAATACGTTTTTACCTTCTAATTTTTGTATGATTTCTGATATTATTTCAAAAGTAGGGGCTAATGTATAATTACTATAACTACAGTGGCTGAGTTGAAACTTTGAATAGGTCAGGGGGCAGTCAATAAATATTTTGATTTACCATCCTACCCCCGTAGCCCTAAAACATAACACTGGCAAAACCGTAAATTCGTAACTTGGACATGGGTAATTTCGGGATTGAGTATCTCTATATAAACAGCATCAAAGTCTTCACGCCATTTTCAGATCCATTTCTCAGAAATTTTATATTGAGGCGAAGAGAGATGGGAATTCTTCAAGGGTGGTTGCCCCTCTCTGTCGCCGATGATCTCTTTCAAAATATCAACAGCCCTTTAAGAAAAGAAAAAAAAAACAATTACTCTTTGGAGTATGTATATATATATATATTTTCAACATTGCCTGAAGGGCTACGGTTATATACACCCTCCATTTATGTTACACAACTATGCCTGAAAGGCTACGGCTATTGGCACCCATCCAACTATGTTATACTTGTTCTTGATGTTTATGAATGGATCTGTTTAGATCTCGATTCCGTGGGTTTTAAGGTTTCGGGTTCCTTGGTTAAACTCGAGAGGCTGTGATGATACTTCTTTTTCTGAGTTTATGGATCGGGTATGGAGAAATTCGGCGCGTATCTTGGCAGGGCAACCCGAATGGCATTGTGATTTTATCACATGCAATCGGTAGTTTGCAGCCATGGCGTGTTCGTTTTCTCTTTTGCCTCGTTACTTTTACAGATCTGAGCCTCCAGCTTTTAATAATTAAAAAAAAAAAATTAAAAAAAAGAATTATTCCTTTAGCAAAATATATTCTGTGGAAGAAATATTTATTTCTATTTTATTATTAAAATTGATTTTTAATGTGTTTAGTTTGACAAGATTAAGTTCTTTGTTATATTAGATTTAATTATCAGTGAATTTTTTTGTCATAAGTCATTTTTAAAAGCCATAAGAGCTTCTCTATTGTGAAGAAGTTCTCTATAGTCATATAAGTTGTCCATTGGAATCATAATAATTTTGATACGAATTAATAATTATACGATGTTTTACATTTTAATTTAGAATGAGAGGGTATTCAAAGTAATGATTCCTCAGCTTATCTGTCATATTTTGATATTAATCTTTCTTTCAATAGTGTTTTACTGTCTCAATATATGTGATTATTGGTACACTTTTAACATATTAATACTTCACAAAATTAATACCTCCAATATTAATATTTCATTTTTAAAATTATTAAATTTTTTACATACATTTTTTTAAAACCTCATTAAATTAACTTTATACATCAATAAATTACCTAAGATATTCAATTTTATCTTACATCACTAATCACTAATTTTTTTTAAAAAAAAAAACTGCACCGGTTCCAAGTCATCCCGGGAGTATTATTTTCGTTGTGGATAGATTAAGTGGGTAAATGATTCATAAATATTGAGGTTATGTAAATCACTATATTAATCTATATACAAATAATTATTAATATTAGTATGATTTTGCTAATATGTGTGAAAAGATAAAAATGGAGTAATTTTTTAAAGATAGCAAAAGCTTTGATGTAAATTGTAAGATACACGTAAAATGGTCTACAATATGCAAAATGGAAAACATGATTGATTATGAAATGTACGCGTAAAGTTTTCGAATTTTTCAAAGAATTTTCGGTTCCAACACAAAAATCGAAAATCCACGAGGGTTAGCAACATTCCAAAATTAATGGTTCCGAGTTCCGACAGACTCAATTGAAGTTTATTTAATAAAATTCGTCAATTTAATTAAATTCAAACTAAATGTTGTTCAGCTTATTAGCTCATAAGCGGACTCAATAGTAATTAAATTCAAATTGAATGTTTTTTTTTGATCGGTAAAGATTATATTATTATTATTATTGAGTACAAGGGATACCCGAGAAAATCATTGTACAGGATATTACAGAAAGAGGAAAAACAGTAAGGCTGACACCCTACACTGCTCTCCTGTCATACACTAAATTGAGTCTTAACACCAATGCCCTAAAGGATAGGTTGTTCCGGTTGGGGTATTTGATCGTAAATCAGCTCCATATTCTTGCTCTCATCTCCTCCTTGACTTTTGTGATCGAGAAGGTTTCATTTTTGAAGAGTACTGCGTTTCTTCATTTCCATATTAGTCAAACCACACAAAGTCATATACAGGTCGCAATCTTTTTCCCATTTCTACATCTCAATATACCCCCAAATCCTATGAAGTGGTCTAGGATGTTTGATGGTAGTGCTGACGGGGATTTGAGCCACGAAAGACATTCCATCTAAACTTGGTATGATTGGGGGCATTCCATAAAAACGTGTCTTTCGGTTTCCTCACTGTCTCCACAGAGTACGCACATTAAATCGTCGTTCTGGTTGAGGATGTTTCTTCTTCTTAGGTTGGACCGAGTCGGTAGTCTTCCTTACAACAGCCTCCATGCGTGAGCCTTGACTTTCGATGGTGCAAAATTCTACCATATAGTCCTGAAATCTTGCAGCAGCTTGTCTTCTCGTTGAGTGTCTTGGTTTTGGTTGAATAAGGTTGAGTACGTCTCCTTTGTGGAGAAATCCCCTGTCATTGATGCTTTCCATTTCCATGAGTCTTCAGTTCCTGCTTTTAGTTTGAACCTGTCCAAAACAGATAAGAGATCATTAAGAGATATTTGTTCCCTGTCGAAAAGTGGTCTTCTCCATCCCCAAGTCCATCTCCACATATTCCCTTCCCATACACCCATTTCCCCTACAGTTTTCCCCTTGTCTAGGCTAATTAAGTATAATCTCTTGAAACAATCCTTAAGCTTACCCTCCCCCGTCCAGTTTTCCTCCCAAAAGAATGAACTTTTCCCATCCCCTAAGACCCTAGTCAAATTTCCATGGAACCAACCCCCGTTACTCTCACCTAACACTTTTAGAACATCCCTCCACCATAGAGACACCCTCCCCACCCTTCCTCTTGGGAAAAGGCCGAACCCATCTCCCTAGACTACCCCATATCTAGACCGTAGAACCCTCACCCACAAATTGTTCCTCTCATTTAAGAATTTCCAACCCCATTTCCCCAATAATGTTTCATTGAATACCCTGATATCTCTTACCCCAAGCCCTCCTAGATGTTTCATGTTGCATATTCTTTTCCAGTCGATCCATGCCACTCTCTTCCCACTGCTCCCACCCCCCCAAAGAAAGTTACGTTGTAGGCTCACAATCTCACTCAAAGTTTTCTTTGGTATACGATAAAAAGACAGGTAGTACGTCAGAAGAGAAGAGATAACCGAGTTTAAAAGCGTGATCCTGCCCACCATCGAGATCTTCTTGTCGTCCCATCTTGCTAGTCTGTTCCTTATTTTCTCCACTATCGGGGCCCACTCCAATGCTTTCCTGTGATTTGATCTCACTTTCATTCCCAGGTATGTGAAGCCCGTAGAGCCGTCAAAACGGGTTGAGCCCGTTGGGCCAGCCCGTCCCGCCACTAAAAAGAGTGGGTTTGTTTAGTATTTTTCGGGCTGGCCCGTTTGGGCGCGGTCTTTTGCGGGGCGGGGCAATCTTTGGCGGGCTGGCCCGCCATATTTATTAATTATTTTTTTGGTATTATAATTAATTAAAAAAATATAAAAATAAATATATAAACCTAAAACCTAGCAAATAAAAAGCAGAAGCAAAGCAACAACCGCATTTTTTGTTTCCCAAATCATTTCTTCTTTTCTCAACTTAGTTTCTTTTCCTGCTGCTCCTCCACGACTTGCGCCGTTCGCTTGTTCTACCGCCTGCCTGCTCCTCCTCCTCCATTGTGTACAATATATTTTTATATTTCACAATAAATTCCTATTTAATGTTTTGTTGTTATAAACATCACATTCCTAATTAGTATTTTAGTAATTAGAAAATTCATGAAAACAACATAATATTTTTAATAATTATTGATGTTTATTAGAAATTAATATGTGTTAAAAAAATCTGTTTAATTATTCTTATTTTATGTACATTTTTGCACTTTGCAGATTTTTTAATTTAATAATTTAATTTATGTTTTTGTATTATGATTATTGTTTGATGAATTATGTTTAATATTTTGTAGGATGATATAAGTATGTTTAATTTAATTAATTTTGTTAGATAAACTTTATTAATGAATTTAATATATATTTTTGGAAAAAAAAAGGGTTGGCCCGTCGAAATCCGCGGCCCGCCCATTTTTGGGTTGGGTTGATGTTTTGGCAGCCCGCTTGGCAAACGGGCTGGCCCGCCCCGTCCCGTAGGCCCGTCTTAACAGGTCTGTGTGAAGGGAATGGTGTCAACTTTGCATCCAAGGACTTCTGTCATTTCACTGAGAGTGTTACCTTCCACGTTTACTCCAATCATCGAGCATTTGTTGAAGTTGATTTTTAATCCGGACATCAGCTCCACGTTCCTCAGCACCCGTCGCATGACCCCAGGCATTCTCCAAGTTTGCTTCTCCCATTAGGATGGTGTCATCTGCGAACTGTAGGTGTGAAACATTAATTTTTTAAGATCCAATTTCTGCTGCCTTGTACATGCCTGCTTCAGTTGCTTTCTCCATTAGGATGCTCAGTCCTTCTGCAGCAATCAGGAAAAGGAAATGGGATAGAGGGTCCCCTTTCCTTAACCTCATTTCCAGCTTGAATTCTCCAGATGGGCTTCCGTTGACAAGGACCGTCGCAGAGGCTGTCTTCACACATTCCATTACCCACCTCCTCCATTTAGGATTGAAATTGAGTCTTTCCATCATGATCTCCAAGCAGCCCCAGTCAACCGAGTCGTAGGCTTTTGCAAAGTCAATTTTTAGGAAAGCTCGTACCACTCTCTCCCGTTTTGCTTCATCGATTGCTTCGTTTAACACCACCACACTGTCTAGGATGTTTCTCTTTCCAACAAAGGCAGATTGGGCTTTCGAGATGATGGAGGGTAAGACATTACCAAGTCTTTTTGCCAGAATTTTAGTTATGATCTTGTAGATTCCCCCAACCAGGGATATTGGCCTGAAGTCGTTCAAATCCGTACTAACTTCCTTTTTTGGGATGAGCACGATGAAGGTTGGGTTGAAGCCTCTTACCAATCTTCCATGGGTGTGGAACTCGTCCATTAGCCGAATAAAATCAGGTTCTATTAGGTGCCAGGACTCCTTTAGGAACCCAAAGTTGAAACTGTCCGGTCCAGGGCTTTTTGTGTTGTTGCAAGCTTCTAGGGCTTCTCGGATTTCTTCCTTTGAAAAAGGGGTTGTGAGCATATCATTCTCTGTGGCTGAGATCTGTCTTCTTGCAAAGTCCGCTGTGGGGATTGGTCTAGTGGTCCCTTGTTTCTTGAAGTGGTTCTGAAAGTGATCAAAAACCCTTTTTTTCACTATTGAGACTTCTTCACTCCATTCGCCTTCCACCGTTAGACCGAGGATTTCATTTCTTTTCCTTCTCCTGTTGATGTAGTTATGGAAGAACCGCGTGTTGCAATCACCCTCTTTCACCCATTTACACCTTGATTTTTGGTAGTTGATCATACTTTTCTTCTTCAGTTCTCGGATCAGGAGAGCTGCTGCCTTATTCCTGTTTATGATCTCACTGTCATCCAGCCCGAAAACTTCATCAAGTGTGTCCATCTTCTGGATTTCCGCCCTTTGTGTTTCTATATTGCGTTCGATGATTCCGAACGTGTTGGTGTTCCACTCCTTCAGGTCAGCCTTGAGTCTCTTCAACTTTTCTTTGATAACATAGCTACTCCAACCTTGTATTTGATAGCTGTCCCATTTTTCTTTGACAAAACTCCTGAAATCCGGGTGGGTTAACCAGGCGTTGAGGCTTCGGAATGGCTTTGGCCCCCAATCCGTAACCTTAATTCCCAAGAGGATAGGGCAATGGTCCGATACTGAGCGTCTCAGGCCCCTCAGTTGTATGTTAGGCCACTGATTTAGCCAGTGATGGTTAACCAGGGCCCTGTCAAGCTTGCTCTTGCATGATCCGTCCGCTTTGTACCACGTGTATTTCCTTTCGTGTAGTGGGAGATCAACCAGGTTTGCAGCTTTTATGAAGCTATCAAACGCGATTGTGTCTCTGTAAAAGTGTTGTTGAGCTCCTCTTCCGTCTCTTTCCGAACCACACCTTATTGCATTAAAGTTTGGTAGAGCTGATAATTCAGACGGCTCGATTCAGTTCAACTCATTGAATTAATTGATGTTCGTGAGCTATGTCAAATCGGCTCATAAACTTATTGGGGCTGGAAGTCCAGTCTAGTCAATTCTAGACTAGTGTGCCAGTCCATCGCATGACTTTTTTTATTTTTAAACATTTTTTAACAAAATTTATGTATGGATGGTGCTAAACATCCAGAATCTGAATATCCAGAATGTGGGTTTTGTGTAATTATGATGTTTTGTGTCAACGAAAATGTCCAATATACCCTCAAACAAAAATTGATTTAAATTTAAAATTTCTCCTCTCTTTTCTCTCTCCTCCCTCCTCTCTTCCATATTCTCAAATCCCAATACCTATAAACAAACTTTTTTCACTTTCCCACGTATTCAATACTCTTCCCTATTAAAAAAAATCATTAATAAAAAATTTAAAAATCATTCTCATAAAAAAAAGTCATAAATTAATCACATAATAAATGTCACATATATTTACAAAAAAAAAAAGGCCACATATTAATAATTTTAATATATTATATTGTATGAGTTTTAAATAAGTACATGCGTAACCCCATTCAAATTTAATAAATTATAAAAAAATTAATTGATAAAAATTATTTAATAAAAAAATTATTAGAATTTTTTTAATAAAAATATAAGAGCATGTCTCATATGTAATCTTCATATAAATTTAATAAATTATGAAAATATAATTTCACATAAAAATATGTTTCATGTTAATTATTTTAATTAAAACAATAAACATTAATGTCACAATTCAAATTTAGTAAATTATAAAAAATTAACATGTAAAAAATTAATTTTACACAAGAATATATATGTCACATGTTATTTTAATTAAAATATTGAAAATTAATGTCTTTAAATTTAATCAGTTACAAGAACTTAATAAGTTAAAAAATAATTTCACATAAAAATATATATCATAAGTTATTTTAAATAAAATTTTAAATTGAGTAATGTGGTATTTTTCTATTTATTTTATATTATTAATTATTACAATATTTAGTAATATTGTATCACTTAATTGTTTTACAGTTTTTGCTACTTATTTCATTATAAAAATATTGTATTAATTAATGTTGCATGCACCCACGATGTTTACGGAGTATTATTTTTTATTACATAATAAAAAAATTAAAAATTTATTGAAAATTTATATTTTTATATTTAAAAATAATTATGTATTAGTAAGATCCGAATTATTCTTTGACTTTATACTTGAAAACTAAATTGTATTGATTATTTATATTTTTCGGTTTTATATTCGATCAAAAACTAAATCTAAAATTTATATTTTCAATACTTGTTTATATTATTCTACTATAATTTAAATTTGATTCTTTATATATTAGTACACGCTTTATGATTAAATTTTAAATTACCAAAAAAAAAATCACTCTTAGGGGTTAGGGTTCAAGGTCTCGAATTTAGGGTTCAGAGTTTCTTACTCAATCATTGAATTTATTGATTAAATAGTAACGAAATCAAGTATTTTTTTTATAAAAAAAAAGACCATTAATGCATTATGTATAGTTATGACAAATTTCCATGTCAAAAAAAAAAAAAAAAGTTATGACAAATTTTATTGTTTGATTTTAAAACTTAAAAATTTTCTCTCTTAGGGTTAAGGGTATAGGATTGAGGTTTTAGGGTTTAAAATTGATGGTTTAGGGTATAGGATTGAGGGTTTAGGGTAGGGGTGGACATTCGGTCGGTTCGGTTCTGAGCTTTTTTCAATCGAATCGAAATAACCTAAATTTTAAATTTTGAAATCGAAATCGAATCGAAATTTGTTTGAATCGAACCGATTAAAAGTTCGGTTGGTTCGGTTTAAACCGAAATTCTTTTATAAAATATTATTTTTCAACAATTATACATTTCAAGGATTTTTTACACTAAAAGTCAAATTCAAATTATAAGTTTAAGAGTTCACAATCCAAACTAACAAGTTCCTCAAAATTTAAAATTACAAACCACAAAAATATCACGCAAAAAATTAATGGTTTTGTTGTATTTTCCACAATGAAATTCATCTTCAAAGGAGATAATTTTTTTTAGTGGAGCAAGAAGACGACAATGTCGAATTGAAAATTAATAAAGTAACGTACTTCAAATAGAGTTTCTTTTTGTTAACATATTGTTTCATATAATTTATTGATTAAATAAGTAATTTTTTTAATTTATATAAAGAAATTCGATTCGATTCGCTTTATTCGATTTTGTAAAATATAAACTGACCCAAACCGAACAATCAAAAAAAAAAAATTCAACCGAACCGACAACCGAATAAAACGAACCAAATAAATCGAAAATCGTCGGTTCGATTTCGAAATTCAATTTTTTCGATTTTGTGCTCACCCCTAGTTTAGGATATAGGGTTCAGGGTTAATGGTTTCTTATTCAAATTAGTGAACCTATTCATTTTTACTATTCATCAAACAATGGTGACAATAATAATCTCAATAAAAAAAATTGAAAAAAAAAAACTTTATTTCATCTATGCATGCTCTCACGGTTAGAATTTCTTACTCGAATCAATTAATTTATTCATCAAGCCGTGGTAACATCGAGAATTTAAATTTAAATTTTCACTTCATTAAAAGCTTTCTATACATTATTTAATTTTTTTATTACATTTAAGTGTTACTGTTAAAGAGAAGATTATTTAAATTTATTTTTATTTAGGGTAAAAATTAATAAAGTTATAATATTTTATGGTATGCCATTTCTTTATGAATTTTCATAATTTAAGTTTTGATGAGTATTATATATACAAATTAAATATATTTTATAAATTTATGCACAATATATAATATAAAATACAATTTCATTTTAATTTTGAGTGATGCAATATAGTTTATAGTTTATGATTTAGGGTTCGATGGTTCAATTGGCATATTGACACTCACATGATAATGACACACTTTTTTTTTTTGCATATTTATTTATAATTTAAATAAAAGTTAAATAATTAACTGAGACCCACAAGATATTGACACTACTATTTTTTTTTTCAAATCTAGTTATAACATAAATAATTTTTGGATAAACATTTTTTTTTAAAAGCAATACGACAAGTTTGTGGTTTATAATTTAGAGTTTAATTGTTCGATTAGTGTATCAAGTCTCGAAAAAATTAGTACATTAATATACTTATAATATATATTAAAAAAATATAAGATACATACCAAATATTTGTAAGATATTATTATAATATATATTTCAATAAATACGATTTTGAAAATATAAATAAAAATATTAACTTAAAAAAATCTAATAATTTTTAAAATAAAATCTGATACCAATATCCATCCTTTCACTTGAAATTGAAAAATTGAAGAACTAATCAATTCAATATGTGTAAGAAAAAATTAATAATTGGTACGTCTACTTTCAAAGTAAGAGAGCGAAAACAAGAAATAAGAAAATTTGGTGTAATTATCCGCTAAACAAGAGTCATTTAATTAAGGGCAAATAGGTAATTACATAATTAATTAATTTAAAATTTAATTTCTGTATATCCAGAATTTAGATACATAGCATTACCGTTTATTTTATGTATTGGTTACATATTTATATATAATATTTATTTATTCAAATAATTATAATTTACAATATACCTTACATATAATGTTTATATATTGGTCACATATTTACATTTCATATTTACTTATACAAATAATTATAACTACCCATATACATTACTAATATACTGTACTAATTATGCATAATTTATAAACGGTCATAACTAGCATTAAATTGATAAACAATTAAATGAAAATTAATCATAATGTTTAAATAAGTTTGGTAAAGAATACATAATTAATTAGTCATTTAACGACAACAAGCAATTAAATAGACAATAAAAAATGACTATATACTACTCTTATTTTTAGTTCTACTAAGATAATTCATAAATGTTGAAAAACCCACCAAAAACTAATATAACTATGAAAATATAAACAAACTCATGAAATAATTGCTATAATTTGTTGAAGGAAAGAAGATCATTCTAGTTAGATGTTTTGGACAATGTCTTGCGATCGAAATTGTGTGTAAATAAAAAGTGAAAAGTAAGAATGAATTTCAATTTCTGTACACAATAAAAGTTACTCCCTCCGTCCCGGAAGTGTTTGCACCACAAAGTGGGCACACTTTTTAAGAAAAAAGTGTAATGAGTGGAGTGTTGAAGGGTAATTTTGTAAAGTTATATGAATAAAGTAAAAAGGTGATTGGAAAGAGAGTAAAAATAATGACATTTTGTGTAAATATGTGAATATTGTGAGGGTGGGGTTTATGAATAAATTTCCTTTTATGGGTGTGCAAACAATTGTGGGACGGACAAATAAGGTAAGTGTGCAAACAGTTGTGGGACGGAGGGAGTAGTAAACTATTTAATTATTAAAAAAAAAACTATTTGGGCCAAATAGGCTCGACTTTATATGATCCTATAATTTTAGAGCCCAATTCATAATGGACTTTGGGTTAACCAGGACGGTCGACGGTCCATCGGGAGTAGACTCCAAATTGCTCCATTATGCTTACAACATCATTTTATTTTTAAAATTGTCAATCCATTTTTATCTACATTTTATTTTACACTTCATTAATCATCTAAAATGCCTCCCATTTATTCTACTTCACCGACCACTAAATTATGTTTTCTTAAATTATTAGGAGTGGTTGAAATATTACTTTTATATTCAATTTAATCATTTTTTTTAGTAAAAATTTACAAAATTATCGGTAAAAAACTTCATTTCATTATAAAAGAGTGTAGCTAATTTAGAATTATTAATAACTAGAGTGGTTTGGGTTGAAATATCGAAGAGGTCAGGGGCAGGATTTGATTTACCATCCTATCCCTGTAGCCCTACAACACAACCTTGGTAAAATCGCCAATTCGAAAGTTGGGCATGGGTGAGTTGGGAAATCAGTATCTCTATATAAACAGAATTGAAACCTTCACGCCATTCTCAGATCCAATTCTCAGAAATTTTATATTGAGGCGAAGAGAGATGGGAATTCTTCATGGGTGGTTGCCCCTCTCTGTCGCCGATGATTTCTTTCAAAATATCAACAGCCCTTTAAGAAAAAAAAAAAAAAACAAGTACTCTTTGTCGTATGTATTATACATATATATATATTTAACGATGCTGGAAAGGCTATATGCACCCCGGATCCTACTATGTTAGTACTTGTTCTTGATGTTCATGAATGGATCTGTTAAGATCTCGATTCCGTGGGTTTTAAGGTTTCGGGTTCCTTTGTAAAACTCGAGAGGCTGTGATGATACTTCTTTTTCTGAGTTTATGGATCGGGTATGGAGAAATCCGGCGCGTATCTTGGCGGGGCAACCCGAATGGCATTGTGATTTTATCACATGCAATCGGTAGTTTGCAGCCATGGCGTGTTCGTTTTCTCTTTTGCCTCGTTGCTTTTACAGATCTGAGCCTCCAGCTTTTTTTTTTTTAAATCCTTTCTATGCAAAAAAATATTTCATGGAAGAATTTTTTTTTTCTATTTTATTATTAAAATTTATTTGCTTTTTAATTTGTTTAGTTTGAAAAGATGGAGTAAGTTCTACTTGAAATTGATAATGAAAAATATGATAATCTTGTAGTCAAGACGCCTAAACGGTATTCAAATTAGCTTAAAGATTGATTACATAATTACTCGGGGTTATATGTCTTATTTTGTTTTTCTAAAGATTTTTTTTTTTCAATTGTACTCTTTCGTTTTCGTTATTTTTGTTGTGGATCATAAAGATAAAAATGGAGTAATTCCAAGTAAGATAAAGTAAAATGGTCTATGCAAAATGAAAAAATAATGGACTCTGAAACGTTACTTTGGATGTGGTCTCTAAAACAACAAGCAATTTAAATGGACGATAAGAAAAAAATTCCTATAATTTGTTTAAGGATTTTTAGTTCTACTATGATAATTAATAAATGTTGAAAGACTCACCAAAAATTAGTACAACCTCGGAGAAAATAAAGAAACTCATTAAATAATTGATCTATTTAAGATTATATATTATATAATTCTTAAAATATAGTAGTACTTCCTCTGTACACGAAAAGTAGTCTATTCTTTGCCCACAAAATGTAGTTCTATACCCTTTATGAAAACTATCACATTTCGGTTTTCAGCTATCATTTAATTACTTAAATTGCCATCAATTTTATTCACAAACAATCACTTTATTCACAATGGATCCCACAATACCCTTACTTTATCTACCTTTTTCTTAAAACATATGCTCCACTACCATGAGACTACATTTCATGAATGGAGGGAGTACTAACTTTAATAGTAAAGTAAAGTATGTTAAATTTATTTTAACTTATTGTTGCAATGCATTTGTTTTGATCATGAATTTTATTTGTAATTTTGAATACTGCGTTTTATATTGAATATATTTTAATATGATTCTAAAAGGTTCGTAAGTCTGTTCTATTTACTTAAAAGACCGTACCAAGACTATAAAAAAAGACATATAATAGATACTCCCTCCATCTAATTTCATTATTCCCACTTTTCTTTTTTTGTTGTCCAATTTTATTATGCCTATACCCTTTTTGGAAATAATACTATTCATACTACTTTATCTCAACCCTTCTATTATCACTTATTTACCCATTTTGTCATTCACTTTATTCATAAACAATCATTTATTTACAAATGGACCCCACAATACCCTATCATACCCTCAACTTATCTACTTTTTGAATAAACTAATCAATATTCATTAAAACCCGTGCCCAGAGAAGTGGGCATAATAAAATTGGACGGAGGGAATAATAGGTAGACTTAAACTCAGTATTTGTAAATCAAGCATACCCTCAACTTATCTACTTTTTGAATAAACTAATCAATATTCATTAAAATCCGTGCCCAGAGAAGTGGGCATAATAAAATTGGACGGAGGAAATAATAGGTAGACTTAAACTCAGTATTTGTAAATCAAGATTAGGCCTTTTCATGTAAAGTTTAGTTCAATCCAACCTATTTTTCCACCCAAAGCAAAAGTGAAAAGTAAAAAAATTAGAATAAATTTCAATCTTTGCATACAATAAAAGAATAAAAGTGAGTAAACTAATTTTAATCCTAAGAAAAATTTGCTTGTGCCAAACGGGTCATCCACAGCCCATTGGGTGCCAAATAGGTCGGACTCTATATGGTCTTGTAATTTTAGAGCTTAGTTTATACTGGGCTTTCGGTTGATCGGGCCGACCCATCGGGTAGACCTCAAATTGTCCGACTATGCTCACAACATCATTTTATTTTTAAAATTGTTACTTTTTTTTTTTTATTTACATTTTACTTTAGACCTCATGAATTACTTAAAATGTCTCTCATTTATCTATCTCACCAACTACTAAATTCATTTTTCTTAAAAATCATGTGATGAAATATTACTTTTATATTCAATCTAATCATTTTTTTACTTTATTTATTGTAAAAAATTACAAAATTATCAATTAAAACTTCATTCATTATAAATTCTTTTTAGTTTATGTGGCATAATTTTTTTGCAATTGTGGGACCGAAGAGGAAGACTGTAGCTAATTTAGAATTATTAATAACTACAGTGGTTTGAGTTGAAAATTGAAATATCGAAGAGGCCAGAGGCAGGATTTGATTTACCATCCTACCCTTGTAGCCCTACAACACAACGTTGGCAAAATCGCCAATTCGAAAGTTGGGCATGGGTGAGTTGGGTAATCAGTATCTCTATATAAACAGAATTGAAGCCTTCGTCTCAAATCCAGATCCATTTAGCTCAGAATTAAAAAAGAGGCGACAGAGAGTGATGAGATTTCTTCAAGGGTGGTTGCCCCTCTCTGTCGCCGATGATTTTCGTCCCAAGTAGCAACAGCCCTTTCAGGAAAAATAAATAAATTAATAAATATACAGTACTTGTCGTTGGCAAATATATATATATATATATATGGTTATACACACACCGAGTTATACTGGAATCTGCGATTGTTGTTATTGTTGATGATGAATCGGGTGGTTTAAGGTTTCGGGTAAGGGTTTAGGGTTTCGAGAGGCTGTGATGATTCTTCTTCTTTTGAGCTAATGGATCGGGTAGGGGAAATCCGTCACGTATCTTGGCGGGGCGACCCGGTTGAAGTTGTGATTCTATCCCATGCAACCGGTGTTTGTAGCCATGGCGTGGTGCTTTCTCTTTGCCTTTTTTTGTTGCAGATCTGAGCCTCTCTCCGAGCTACTTTTTTATTTTCAAATCTATAATCTTTTTTATTTTTAGGAAACACAAATTCTTCTATGCAGTACATTTTTTTATTGAATTTTTAATCATAATTTTAGAATTAAAACTGTGATTTAATTATTGCATCACATTTACAAGAATGACTTTTAAGTTTTAAAATTGTGATTTACATTTACTACTTTTGTTTTAATGATTTTTTTGGGGGTATATGTGTAGGTTTAGAATTAATGTCATTTTGATGTTGTAGTTTATTTAAAATAATAATAATAATAATTTAAAGGTGTGAAATTTAGAACATTTTTTTAAAAGAAAAGTGAAAAAATTACGGGAGGAATGGAGTAGTGTATTGTTTGACTTTAGTAGAAGTTAATCGTTCTCATATCGAAATCAAAGATGAATAAATACTTTTAACCTTTCTTAATTACTTTATAATCTATTTATATTAAAAGGACATTTGGAATTGGATGTATGCACTATGCAGTATTAAAATCAAAATGGGAAAAAAAAATCCTAAATTATACTTCAAGAAAATAATAGAGTAGTAACTAGTAAGATAGAAAATAATAGATAAAGTATAAAATGAGAAATTTATTGTGGCATTCAAAAGAGAAAAATGAGAGAAACTTATAGTGGGACAGAGGGAGGGAGTATAATAATAACAATACTAAAATCAAAATGGGAAAAAAATGTTTATATAATAGTACTTAATAAAAATGGTGTTGTACCTCAATTATTGGGACAAATTTTTGCCAAATAAGAATTGCACCGAGATGCTCTTACATTTATGGCTTGTTGAACATGGTGGCCGTTTAGAAGTTGAGACCTTTGAAGTGGACGAACATATTTGCTTTAACGAGGAGTCTTTGAGTATTGATCACTCCTCATATCATATCTAGACACGGTTTGAGAGATCCACTATTCAATTAATCATTTTCAATTCTTTATTTTTTATTTAATGTTTTAAAATTATGTTAAAAAATTTATAAATTAACATTGTTATATCGATTGTTTTAAGTTATCAATTAATATATTTTATAAATTGAAATAAATATTTAATATTAACTCATACCGTTAACTAATAAAAATTATTATTATTAATTAAAAAATATTTTTTTAATTGAGACAACACATTACATCTAAAAAAAATTGATTAAGTGAAAATAGAGTACAACATATTCAACATTAAGAAAACAATTCAACTGAATTAATCAAAAACTTAACTATTTTGAAACGATAAATAAACGCATTATATCAATTGTTGTCAGATCGAACCCAAATATGTTCCACTAAGTCGGCACGAGGTTGGTGATGAACTTGATTGTTACGTAACTCGGTGTTTCTTTGGAGATAATCCTTAAATTTCGTCATATTAGGATGATTGAACAAATTTCTACGAAATTTTTTATTATTTTTGTCCATTTATTATGGAAACAAAAATTTCAAGAACACAAAAATGGGAATGTATTGAGATAGAAAATAAAATGGAGTGGAGAGAGTATGAGGTAAAATTTTAGTGGAATAGTGAGAAAGAAAAAATGTGCATGTGATGTATGTATAGTTTTTTTTTTTACTATAGTAGGAATTGAAATTTTGAAGATGAAATTTAGTCGGCACTAACTCATCCGGGGAGAAAGAAAACTTTTGAAGTTATAACTCTTATTCACATTGATTGGTAATAACTCTCTAATACTCCAACTCTTAAATAATCCACCAATATGGACACTCTTAAACTTTTTTTTTTTTTACTAAGATTGAATATAACAATTTGTATCGAGCTAAGAAAGATCATCAAGTCAATTGCTGATGAAAAGTATCGGGCAAAAGTAGCGCTAGCTTGGGATGATCTTAAAAAAGAAAATTCAAATTCGAGTGAGAATTAATTGAGTTGATGTTATGTATGCATATTTGGAGTTCAATAGAACACTGAATTTTCAAGTCTAAATGGCTAATTGAATTTTGGAGAGGTTAAGATAGTTTACTAATCATTTTAACATATTTATGTTTTAACGTAATTAATTAATTACATTATAATGTACTTTAATTTACTAGTTAGTTTATGTTTCTTTCGAGACTCACATAAATGAACTTTAAATTTTACAATTTCCGTCTAATATAAATTTAAAATTCTAAATTTCAAATCTCGTATTCAATTCACACGTAAAATTATCTAAATCCATTTTTACTTTCTTTTTTTCAATATTATTAACTTTACACACTTTAAAATAAGTTAAATAACTCATCAATTAATTGATTGGATATAAAATAAAATCGTTTTAAAATAAGTTAAATAATTTGATACTTATAAAATAAAAACACATCCGATCAAAATTTTAAAACAAATTCACTTTTATGACTTTCAAATCCATTTTTTTTAAATCACGACTTTTGTCTATACACCTAAATCCGAAAAAGAAATATACAAATTTCAAGTTGACACAAACGCGCCCTTGGTAAAGAGAAGGGGTGCACCATTTAGGAGACAACTTTTTTAAAAAAAAAAGTGATTCTGAATGAAAGCAGTTTGTGTTGTCAATCACATCCTATCACAACCCAAATATCTAATCCATTTCATTCACCTTCCATCCCCTCCAAAATCACACTCTCGCTCTCAATTCTCAGATTCTCCGGAGAAGGCATTGTCCGTTGCCGGTGACGGATTTTAAGGGTTTCATCGCTACAACTTCCAATCCAAATTTTAAAGGACCTTTTCGTGGCTGTGAAAGAGGTAAATCCGCTTTTTTTACATGTTTTGCCGTTCCTTTTCGAATACTTCTGCGGAAGCATACAGATTCTTGAAGTTGCCCCTTAAATTGACTTCAAAGCTTGCTGCTGTTAATTCTTTGCCTTGTCATATGAAAATTTCAAATTTGCAATTTCTTATTATTGATTTCATTTTCAATCACAGGCGCCACAGCTTATAGCGTGCATAGTCTGAGTTGTAGAGGCATTTTCCATAAAGAAAAATAAAAGTAGATAGATATTCGCTCAGTAAGCCCAACATCCACAGCGGCCGCCATGAGTGCCGCCACTCTACTTTTCTCACCCCTTTTCCCGACCAAACCCTCCTCTACACACCCAATTTCACTTCCCAAATTCAACACTATCCGTACTCGGGCTCTGAACATCGCACGGCCCGTAAATTCTAGACCCAACTTTCGGGTCTGGGCCGAGGACGGAGACGCTGATGGAGGCGGGCCGGATGACTACGACATGGACGACGATGAAGTTGAGGAAGTCGACAATAAGAAGGATTTCGATGTCGATTATGACACCGCAGCTGCTCTTGCCGCTGCCGCTGCCGTCGCCAGCCACGGCGCTAACGATGACATTACAATCGTGCAAAGTAAGAGCTTCGTGTCTACTCAGGGTTGGGACTCGGAGAAGATTGTTGATTATCGGATAAACGAAGACGAGTTTCATAAGATTTGTCTTTTGGATTGTGATTTTTTTATTAGGAAACCGCCTGATCCTGATAACGACGTCTATGATTTTAGGGAGGTGCGTTTTTCATGTTGCTGTATATTCAGTTAATGATTATAGTGGCAATTTGTGTATTCTGTGTTTTGCATGCTTTATGACGTTGTACATTGCGCTTTACTAGTTATGTTCTTTGGAAGATTATGATCTTTATCCTCGAAAAACTGCACTCAGCAAAGGTTACAGATTACTATGCATAATGCGTTGTACCTTGTTTTATCCTGCTAAAATTTACAAAAATCTTGTTAGCACAATACTAGCTTGGTGCATATATTTGGTGTTTTAAGAATTGATTCAAATTGTTTGTTGATTAATTTTCTCATTGTCATTTTGAATAACCAGATTCTAGTATGACTTGTACACGACGAACAGATCATTCTTATATTTTTTTACTTATCTTTTACAATCACACATAAATCATGTTTTAATTTGGGTTTTTTCGTGTAGATGTATGTCACACCGCCAGACACTGATATATACGCAATTCCAAAGGTTCTTGCACCGATGCCTCAGAAGGTATTCATTTTGTTTCTGGTGATGGATCTCTTGATTTAAAATCAGTCGTATGAATTCTTTATGCCTCGGTATCTGGTCCAAGGACCGACTAATCCTGGGGACTAATCCCACTGTCCACTTGAGGGGCCCCCGTTTAGTCGTATGAATTCATTTACGTAGCTTCACATGTGGCTTTTCCTGTGCGTTTTATTGATTAACATTCACCAGATGCAGGCACCTTTGAATTGTTTGATTACATGTTTTTACTCAATTTTGATTTATCTGTTTGAATGGCAGTACATTCGATGTGCACAGTGTGATTATGGGTGCTACAACGTGACGGAGCCTCCAATTGATGCACCTAGAGATCCCATGTATAAATCTGAGAGGGAAATCTTGAAGGTTGGGTTAAAGTATCTTATGTGTATCAATACGTGGTTTATTTTTTGTCAAGTGTCAAATTAAGAAACATCTAATATGGTTCTATATATCATTTCCATGCATAAAAAGCTCAGTTTTGCAGGAAGATGGCTTCTATAGTGAATTAGTGATATTTGGGAATACACACACACACACATATATATACATATTGCTTTTGGGTTTAAATGATAGATATGCCCTAGCAGTAGGTAGTTAGCATTTGTACTATAATGCTAGAATTTTCAAATTAATATGCAATAATGTGTTCTCTTCTCAACGAGTTGTCTGGACTTCCATAAACTTTTTAATTAGTGCACTGTCTGTGGATAAACATTGTGATAATGTGGATGTTCATTTTGCAGTTTATAAAGAATGTTTAGTTCGAATGTTCTTTCTGTTGTCTGGAAATTGTAAAAAAAAAAAATCTGCATTTTGACATTTTGAATTTCACTGTAGGTTTTCTTGACGAAACATTATAGAAACCGTCGGTTGGGTGATCCAGAATTTGTGATGGATTTTGAGGAGATCTACATACTTGATTCAAAAACAAAATCAATTACACGGGCTAAAGTTGTGGTGGGTACTCTTCTTTCAGCTGACTGTTACTGATTGCTTTCTCAATTTTTGAATGATAGATATACCACATCCGTCCAATTTTACACAATTGCTGAATCGATATTGATATTTTGCAATATTTCTACGATATCCTGGAAAAAATACATTGCCCCCAATATCCAAATTTGCAATATATCTACGATATTTCATCCTTATATATAGTATACATGCGTTTACATGTATTATTATTATTATGTATATAGAATAAAATAATCTTCTGCTAAATTGCAACCTTTTTTGCTAGAAGGCTTAAAAACTCAACTGCCATGTTCAGTCTATTACTCCTTGTACTTTCTGTTATATGTGATATTCATCTTGCTGCAGATGCCCTGGATATCTATTACTTCTTAACCTTTTAAACTCGTTTCTTCTCTTCAACGTACGGTTATCTTTTGGAAAACAGTCTTTAATTAGATGAAAAGTGGATATGTAATGAGAAAGCCTTTTGTTCAGTAATCGAGCTGCTATTTGTATTATCCATGCTGCCATTCTATGTGCTTAGCATCCGATTGTATCATTTCTGCAGGTGGCGGTTCCTGAAGGAAGTAATCGAGATCGAAAGATGGATTTGCTGGTTGTTCGTGATAATGGGAACACCTTCAAAATAATTCCCTCGGTCACTACTCCAAAACAACTCTGTTACTTCTTAATAATGTTCGTTCTCATTTGCTGATTCATTGCCTTTTTTTCTTGTGTAGGCTGAAAGAGATGACCCAACCACAGTAATAGAGAAGGAAGAATGGAACAAAAGTAGACAAGATATGGAAAAGCATCTGAGCAAGCTTCGAGATTTCAACATTTCAAATTGGTTTTAGACTTTTAGTCTTCCACCCCCGGGTTTAGGATCAATGCGGTCTCTGCTGGAAGAGATGCTGATAAATATCAGCAGATTTTGGGAGCTTTCGTAGCAGATTGTATGCATTGTGAGTGTCGTATTCTTATGTATTGCAAAATCATAGTCTGGAGTGGCTAGTTTAGAACCGAAAAGAGTAGAGGCGCTGCAATGGAAGAAAGAATAGGAGGGAGGATATAAACGTGATGCAATGGAGAGTCTTTGCTAACAAGGTTACATTTGGAGTTTTTGTAGAATGATAACAATGCGTTTAACATCATTTATTTATTTTCAAACGTGTGTATGGGTTGTGATATTGTTGTTTGTTTTTAGTCATTCTCGTAGAGGAAATTTTATTTTTAGTCCTATAAGTTTGAGAAATTTCAAAATAAATTCTTTAACTTTCAACTTTACAAAATACGTCCTTTATCTTTTAATTTTAGTCATTTTTTATATCAATTTTAATCCTTTATGTTTTTGAAGGAATTATAATTGACAAATTTGATGCCACATGTATTAAAACATGCCACATCATTATACCACTTTATATATATTTTAAAAAATAAAGTTAATAATATCCCAAAATACTCTATACACACCCCATAATTTTAAATACAAAAATAATTTTATATAAAATGACTAAGTAACCCTTACATAAATAAAAAGAGAAAATAATAAATAAATAAAAACTTGAAAAAATCTGAAAAAAAATGTAATTAAAATTTAAAAGAATTTTAAAAAATGTAATTAAAATTTAAAAAAATTATACATATATATTTATTGTTATTTAATAATTTAAACATCCTTAAATGTAAATTAAAATGGATGATATTTTGTTCGTTCATTTTTCCACTTTAATTGTCCTTTTTATTTTTATTTTCACACAAATTAAGAACAAAAACAAAATACGATATGTAGACACTGAAATTTTATTAAATTTTGAATGTGTCTAATATTATGTAAATCCTAGTTTTTGAGATAAGAATATAAAATAATATCTCCAAAATTAAGGAATTATCTCTTTCCTTATTTTTAGGATTTTCGAATATGTAATTTCTTGCTCTCTAAGTCGTTCATCTCTTATAAATAAGAGACTGAAAATAGAATTTAGGTAGGTCAGATGGAATAACGACTCCATCAACTCCCTACTACTAAATTGTAGGTCAAATCGAGTATGATGGAATAAGTCACAAATGACTCCATCAACTCCCTACTACCAAATTGTAGGTTAAATTCAAAATCCGGAACACGTCGCTGAGACCCCGGTATCACATATGTTTAGAGAGAGGAATCAAGAGATCAACGAGAGTTGTAACCCACATTCTTAATTAAAATATGTTTACCTTATTTTTATCACCTTCTTTTATTTTTATATGTATTTGCAGGTGTTTTAAATTTATTGGTTAACAAATTGGCACGCCCAGTGGGACAATTTTCGCTCTTCATCTCCACTCTCCAAGAATTTCATGGGGGCATGCTAAATCACCTTTTGAGTTCTACATCAAAATTTCGAGAT
This sequence comes from Galeopsis tetrahit, assembly GCA_963675135.1. NCBI lineage: Eukaryota > Viridiplantae > Streptophyta > Magnoliopsida > Lamiales > Lamiaceae > Galeopsis > Galeopsis tetrahit. Next base: position 14,164,438 of record OY776133.1, read on the forward strand.
CAAGTTGCATTCGAAATAGATCTCTACAACAGATCTCGAGGGGGGCATTTGTAGACACTGAAATTTTATTAAATTTTGAATGTGTCTAATATTATGTAAATCCTAGTTTTTGAGATAAGAATATAAAATAATATCTCCAAAATTAAGGAATTATCTCTTTCCTTATTTTTAGGATTTTCGAATATGTAATTTCTTGCTCTCTAAGTCGTTCATCTCTTATAAATAAGAGACTGAAAATAAAATTTAGGTAGGTCAGATGGAATAACGACTCCATCAACTCCCTACTACTAAATTGTAGGTCAAATCGAGTATGATGGAATAAGTCACAAATGACTCCATCAACTCCCTACTACCAAATTGTAGGTTAAATTCAAAATCCGGAACACGTCGCTGAGACCCCGGTATCACATATGTTTAGAGAGAGGAATCAAGAGATCAACGAGAGTTGTAACCCACATTCTTAATAAAAATATGTTTACCTTATTTTTATCACCTTCTTTTATTTTTATACGTATTTGCAGGTGTTTTAAATTTATTGGTTAACAACGATATGTTTTGATTTTAGTGTGTATAAAAATTAAAGAACTCTCATTTTAGACCATTTTATCTTTTTAGGTCTTATTTAATAGATATGTTGAGTTATTTGTGCTAAGTTTGAATATCTCAATTGATTCATACTAAAGGGTAAATAACGTGTTTTTTTGGTCATTTGGTATACCGTCAAACGAATATCTTTTGACGTATTGGATAAAAAAATTATTTTAAACCTTATTAGACATTGAGTCTAATTAACTAATCTACCCTACTAAATTGAGCCTTGATTTATTTCTTCTCAAATGTTAATATAGTAGAAAAAGTATGATAGCTAAATAAAAAAAAAAATAAAAAAAAAAATGAAAGAAAAATCAACTCAATTAAAAATATAAATATTAAGAAAATTAAATAAAAAATAAAAACTTATTTTTTATTGATTTTTTTAAATTACCTTTTTTTATGTTTTATTGATTTTTTTCAATTTTTTTATTTTGTTTTGATGATTTATTTTTTAATTTTATTTTGATGATTTACGTTTTTAAATTATTTTTTCTAAGAATTTTTTCAAAAAAAAATAATTTTTAAAGATTTAGTTAGTTTTTTAAAATACTTATAATTTAATTACATCTTTTTTCAAATTATTTAAAGTTATTTTTTAAAATTATTTTACTCTTTATTTATGTAAGGTCGGGTTACTTAGTTATTTTATATACATTTATTTTTGTATTTAAATTATGAGGTGTGTATAGAGTATTTAGAGATGTTATTAACTCTACTTTTTTTTTTAATATATATAGGAGAGACAATGATGTGGCATGATGACGTGGCATGTTTTAATACATGTGGCATCAAATTTGTCCATTCTAATTCCTTCAAAACATAAAGGATTAAAATTGATATAAAAAGGGACTAAAATCAAAAGGTGAATGACGTATTTTATAAAGTTGAAAGTTAAAGAATTTATTTTGGAACCTCTCAAACTTATAGAACTAAAAATAAAATTTCCTCCATTCTCGTACGAGTTTTTGGGTATGTGTGTAAATTGGGTTAATTATTGCATTTCGAAATATGAGTTTTTTTTTTTTGCATTTTGAAATATGAGTTTTTCAAATTCTACGTCAAGGTAGCGCGAGAAAAGCATTGAGAAAACCGCCAGAAAAAAAAAATGTGTGAGAAAGAGGATAATTCGAAATTAAAATGACCTAAAATATTGTATTTTTTGTGACACACAAATTTGTTTCTAATAAAAAAAAGCAATTAAAACTAATAATAATAGGAAATTATTCTAAAGAAAACAAAATTTTATTCTAGGGATTTAATTTTAGTTTTAAAAGTACAGGAAGTCAGGAACGAATGATCGAGACAGAAAAGAAAAGGTCAAACAAATTTGCTTATATTGACTTTGACTGAGTCAACAAGTCAAACACAATTCACCTACTACTAATTTTCGCTTAATTATTATCTAGTGAGAGTACAAACAGCTTGTCGGATTCAGACGATGGGTTGGGTGGTGCATTTACAAACTGAAAAGTTATTAGTGGAGTATTTTTCAAGGGAAAAAGGGTGCTAAATTATCATTAGCAGGCCAAGTAGGACTCTAATTATATCAAAATTTGTTAGTTATTTGGAATTCAAGTCAACGAAAACTTGTTTTATACAAAACATATAAAAAATTAACCTCCACTCGACTTTATTTAATTTAAACCCCATTTTATCTACTTTATTTTATGCATAAACTATTAATAGTATCTCTTAAAATTATCCCTACAAATGATAATTACTGGGTATAAATTTAAAAAGAAGGAGTAATATTTTAAATAATTTGTGAATATTATCACTTATAAATGCTACTCCGTATTGATTATTTATCTTTTGGTATAAAAACATCAATTAGTCTATTATTTATTTTTCGTAAAAGCTTTAGTATAAATTTTTTTAAAAATAAGATTAGTGAAAATTGACTCACCCCTGCCCTAACCTAAGGCTGTGTTTGGATGAAGGGGTTTGATTTGAGGAGGTATTTCAAATGAAAGGTTTTGAAAATAGATGGATTTCAAATGACATGGTTTTAGAGAGGATTTAAAATTCTCTCAATTTTAACTAAAAAAATATGCTAAGGATTTTAAATCCATTCATTTGATTTTTAATCCAAATAAGTGGAATGGATTTGAATAGAGGATTTGAAATCCATTGATCAAATCCCTCCATCCAAATGGAGTCTAACGTTTTTTAATATCGGTCTTTTTTACTCTTATAATCTCAAAACAATGAATTGTGAAATTATAATTTCATTGAATGAATGTAAACAATACATGAGGGGAGTATTTATAGATACAAAACATATCTACTATATATTTCTAATTTAAGGAAATAAAGATTTACAAGATATATAAAATATATTATACAAGATATATATAATATCTCTTAATATATTTATATATGCCTAATACGCCCCCTCAAGATGGAGTACCATAGGATAGTCCAATCTTGATCATCAGCATTTGAAGACGAGAACGAGCAAGAGGCTTTGTGAGAGCATCGGCTAGTTGGTCTTCGGAAGACACATGTGAAACACGTAACTGGGTTGTTTTGATCAAATCCCGAACAAAGTGATAGTCAATGGCAATGTGTTTCATTCGAGAGTGAAAAACCGGGTTGGAGCAAAGATACGTCGCACCAATATTGTCGCAGTAGATGGCAGAGAGAGTTTTGATGGTAAAACATAGTTCTTGAAAGAGAGATTTTAACCATTGTACCTCAGAGGCAGCTGATGCAATGGCCCGATATTCTGCTTCAGTGGAGGAGCGAGCAACCGACTTTTGTTTCTTGGAATACCAGGAGATGGGATTTGGTCCAAGAAAGACAATATATGCACTTGTTGACGTACGATCATCAGTATTTCCGGCCCAATCAACATCCGTAAAGCAGTGAAGTGAGTCAGATGGGTTGGGGCGGAGGGTAATTCCAACATCTCTAGTTCCATTAAGATATCGAAGGAGGCGTTTTACAGTGCCCCAATGAGTTGTGGTGGGAGCATGCATGAATTGAGACAATTTATGCACAACAAAAGCAATATCAGGTCTAGTAAGTTGGAGGTATTGGAGACTTTCAAGAACTTGACGATATTGGGTGATATCAGTGGGCGGTGTTCCATCAGAAAGAGATAAACGAGTAGAGGTGGAGAGAGGGGTTTGGACAGGTTTGGAAGTGAGCATATTATATTTGGTGAGTAGGTCAATGATATAATTACGTTGGGAGAGAAAGCAAGTTTTCTTAGTACGGAGCACTTCCACACCTAGGAAATAGGAAAGTGAGCCTAAGTCTTTGACAGAGAACTTTGTACTAAGGTCTGAGGCCACTTTTGTGAGGAACGAGGTGTTGTTTCCTGTAAGGATTAGATCATCAACATACACGAGAAAATAAGCAGTTATACCGGATTTGTTGTATACAAAGAGAGACTCATCAGATTTGGTGTGAATGAAACCAATACTCTCCAAGAAGGTTCGAAGAGCAAAATACCAAGTTCGAGGTGCCTGTTTTAGGCCATAGATGGATTTATGTAACTTGCACACATATGTAGGGAAGGTTTTGTCAACAAACCCGGGTGGTTGAGCCATAAATACAGATTCGGCTAAGGCACCGTGAAGGAAAGCATTATTCACATCGAACTGACGAAGTGGCCAATCTTTGGTGACTGCAATACTCAGGACTGCTCGAACGGTTGCTGGTTTGACCACAGGACTAAATGTTTCAGAAAAGTCAACCCCAGGGCGTTGGTGAAAGCCTTTGGCGACAAGTCGAGCTTTGTACTTGTCTAAGGAACCGTCTGGTTTCCGTTTGATGCGGAAGACCCACTTCGAACCAATAATGTTTGCAGAATCATCAGGTGGTACTAAATCCCAAGTACCGTTTTTTAGAAGGGCATTAAATTCAGATGACATGGCCTCCCTCCATCGTACATCTTTTAATGCCTGAGAGACGCAACTAGGTTCAGTGTCAAAAGATAAAGTAGAAGATAGACCATACCTCGGATTTGGTTTGAAGATACTGTTTTGGGCTCGAGTGACCATTCGAGTTCGTTGTTGTATAGGTGGGGATGGCAGTGAGGGAGCATCTGGCGACTCGAGATCTAGGGTTTGTATAGTGGAATTAGGGTTTGGAGTTGATGGGGGTGTACTTAGTAATCTGGGGGGTGCAACAGGACTGGGCGTTGGGCTGGTGGGTGTATTAAGAGGAACAGGGGGTGCAGGTAATGAGGGTGGTGGCGGGGCTGGATTCTCGTCGAGAGATGGTATATTTTGGGGAGGGGGTGTATTCGTAAGGTTTGTGGGTGGGATAGGATTGGGGGAAGGGGCTAGGGGTGTATTGGTGGGTACAGGGGGTGGATAAATTAAAACAGTGGGTGTGTCTGGTAGATTGGGGGTGTATCTGTTAAGGTAGGGGGTGTATCAGGAGCAGTTTTAGGAGTGGCTAGAGGAAAGACATTTTCAACAAATTGAACATGACGAGAGGTATATATTTTGTTGGTTTTTAAATCAAGACAAAGATAAGCAGCTTGGGTAGGAGAGTATCCAATGAAGACACATGGAGTGGATCTAGGGTCTAATTTATGGGAAGTGTAGGGGCGGAGCCAAGGATAACATAAGCAACCAAAAACTCTAAGTTTAGCTAGGTTGGGAGTTTGTTTTAGAAGGAATTGATATGAGGACAACATGTTAAGATTGGGTTTTGGTAGACGGTCTATAATATAGGTAGCAACACAAACTGCATGAGGCCAATATGTAAGGGGCATAGAAGCATGATGTAAAAGGGCTAAGGCAGTATCAACAACATGTCTGTGACGACGTTCAGACATGCCATTGTGTTCAGGGGTGTGGGGAGGAGTTGTGAGATGAGATATACCATGAGTTTGAAGGAGGGATCGTAGGGCAATGAATTCGCCCCCGTTGTCAGTATAAAGGGTTTTGATTTTGGTGTTGTAGAAGTTTTCTACGATGCTTTTAAAGGATGTAAAGGTGGGGAGGACATCAGATTTGCGTTTTAGAGGGTAAATCCATATATATTTGCTAAAGTGATCAACAAAAATGACATAGTATTTGAAGCCTTCAGTTGACAGGACAGGGGACGACCAAACATCAGAAAAAAGAACCTCAAGGGGGGAACTAGATATAATGCTTGAATCGTAAAAAGGAAGTTTATGACTTTTAATACAGTTGCAAGAATCACAATAATGCAGTTTTGAGTTCGTGATAGGTAAGCTATACTTGGATAAGGTATGGGAAAGGATTTTGGAGGACGGATGACCTAGACGAGCATGCCAGATGGGTGATGGTTGTTTTTCCGAGATGGAGGTTGTGGGGTTAAGAGATGCTCGAGTCGGCCATACGTAGAGATTATCCACGCGACTCCCCGTGAGGAGAATGGTCCCCGTTTTGCCATCCCGCACCTGAAAATAAGTAGATCCAAAAATAATGTTAACATCATTATCTCGACACAAGGTTGAAACATAGATAAGGTTTTTGGCCATTTGTGGGACAACAAGGATGTTTGAGAATGTTAGCATATTAACATGAGGAAACGACAAGGAACCAATATGTGAAATTTGCAACCGTTACCATCACCGATAATAACGTCATCCGAACCGGAATATGGAGAGGAAACATATAAATTATGGGGGTGAGTTATGATATGATGAGAGGCCCCGGAGTCCAAGATCCAGGGGTGAGAGGGGATCTGTGAAATAGCAGAGTGGACGGATGTGGTGTATGTACCAGCAGGGTGGGTGTGTATACTGGGTGAGGTGTATGTAGTAGTGGAGTGGGTGCGTAAATGCGGGGGGGTGTATTTACCAGAGTTTGGGGTGTATGCTACAGTGGAGTAGTGGGTCTGGCCCATCTGGACAGTAATGGAGTATGCAGTGTCGGAGGTTGTGCAAAGATGCTGGGGGTGTATTTACCAGAGTTGGGGGTGTATGCAGCAGGGGAGTAGTGGCAGCAAATATTTAAGGAAGATCTGGGTAGTTATGAGTGCAGTAGGTTAATATGTTGTGGTGGGTATTCAAGGGGAATAAGGCACAGCTTGAGGAAGAAGGTAAACCTTCTTTAAAAGAAGCACGCACGTGGGCTTGGGAAAGGAAGAACAAGGGTGTTCTTGAAATATATGGATGAGGTTAATTGGAGAGAGGATATTGGGAGATAGTTGCTGCAGGCGTGAGTTTTGGAAGAAGAAAATTATACTTCTTGGACAAGTTATGCCGTGAAGAAGACATATTGTCTTGGTGGGAGGGTGGTAGCCGGGAGTTTTGAACGACGTTGGACGTCGGACAACGACTACAAGGGAGGGTGTCGGATCTAGGCGTTAGCCGTACGACTCGTTGATACCATGTAGAGAAACAATGAATTGTGAAATTATAATTTCATTGAATGAATGTAAACAATACATGAGGGGAGTATTTATAGATACACAACATATCTACTATATATCTCTAATTTAAAGAAATAAAGATTTACAAGATATATAAAATATATTATACAATATATATATAATATCTCTTAATATATTTATATATGCCTAATACCCTCAACTATGGCGAATTTCATATACCTCGAATCGATTTTCGTGAAAATTGATCGTGTAAGGATGTGGAGCTATGGAGAAAACACGATTACTTTCAAAATCATATTTTTGTTTTCAATTCTTCCATAACCATGGAGAAAAACACTTTATCTCCGTGTAAGTCTCGTCTTCATATTCTCTGTTATTGTAAAAAAAAAATTATATTTAATTGAGTTTTTACTACAAATTTACGTAGACCATTTATGCACTTATATATTTAGTTGTGTTATGAGTTTGATTTAATTTATAGATTTGTAAACGAAAGTCTGTTTGTTTGTTATTTGATTCGATTATAGATGAATCAATCTAAATATGTTATTGTTTCGTATTGTTAAGACATGTTGCATTTGCTGAAATTGTTAGTACACGACTATGTTCCATGTTTCAACCTTGCAATTAATTTGGGGTGATGACGATAATGGTTTATAATAAATTTTGAATACACCATGGTTCAACGTGATACTATCAAATACAATGGTGCAATATTATTTCGTATAAATTGTTATATTATTATATACTTTTATTTAAAACATGTAATTCTGAATGCTAAACAATATTCATTTTTTTTTGTATTACTATATAGACTAAATAATGTAACTTTATAAGTTAAACAATATTACATGTCATTTCCCCGTTAATATTACATGTTGAACGTAATATTGTCTAAACAGATGGATAATACCGCTTAAACCGTAATTGACAACTTCTTTTATACATTATATGAAGTGGATCAACAGTTAGTTAATATAGAGTATTTTTTAGATTTTGATATAGAAAACAAGTTAAATTCTAAAAAATCCCTATTTCTTATTTTGAGGGATTTGCAACTTCCAAATTTGCACAAAGTGTCTTATCTTTACTTTTTTGATAATATAAAATATCGTATATAGTAGTATTATTTTATTAGCTGTCGAAATTCATTGTTATCAGGCTATTGAGTATTTTATACTCCCTAGTCCATCTTATTTAAAATGTATGTCGTTTTAAACTTTCATTTGCAAAGGTCCATCTTGTTTAAAATGTACTCCATGTCGTTTTAAACTTTCATTTTATTTGCAAAGTATATGACATCTTGTATTTTTAATGTAAATTAATTACTATATTTTTTTTAAAATTACCCTCAAATTTATTAACAATAATTTAGATAGTAATAATTTTTAATATATAATGTAACATTTTAGAACAATTAATAGAGGTATAGAAGTCATTAATTTTTTCAATTTTAAAATGACACACATTTTGAATAGAAAATAGATACTATACCTGATTAATTACATGAGTGCATTATAATATTTAGCTACACATGTATTTATATATTTTTTCCGAACCCGATAAGTGTGTTTATATTTAAATAATGAAAACTATTATACGGAGTACATGATAAAATAATTCATAATTACATGACGTTAGATTTTCCTTTTCGGATAAAATATGAAGATTTAGATAATATACCAATTTAATCACCTTGTTTAAACAATGAAAATGACATTAACTTCAAATTCAATAGTCGAAAAGAGAAAAATGGGTAAAACAAAATAATCATTAAGTCATAAAATTCCAATGATACCCCCAGGTGCCACGCGTAGAAGTCCCAGACCCACGCAAAGAGTGCTTGTACCTTATTCTAACAAAGTTGTACCACACTGTGCGGGTGGGTGTGTGTAAACAGGATAGATAAAAGAGTTTCTTTGTTTCGATAGATATTCTTCTCTCTATTTTCTTCCCTCAACAACCGTCTGCTGACACACCCCAAGCAATTCATTTCTCTCACAAGCAGTGAATTATATACATACATCTCTTGTATGTATGCATATGCTTGCTTGAATTAATCAAATTATTCCCTCTGTTGTTATTCAACGCCTTAATTGATTATCTCAAGGTACGATCCCTATTTTTTATATCTCACATGTATCGTTTAATATTAATTTTCATTTGTTGGCGTAATTCCGCATTGGTGATTTCATCTTATAATTAGGGGTTTGGTTTGCTGGTTGTTAGGGTTTTGGGGCTCTGTTTTTTGCTTGCTTGACTTTTAAGTTATGATTGGTAAATTTTCCTTGTTTTTGGCCATATTTTTTAATTTATTTTTCCTGTTTGTTTCCCATCTATAATTGCTGCATATATCCAGAATAAATAATGTGTGTGTATATTCCTGAGTTTTTCTTTAGTTCTATGTATGCATATGGTGGAGAGTTTCTGAGATGCTTGCTGTTATATACGACTGTTTGTAGTTTCCCATGCACGCCCAAGCACGTTACAAAGAGATTTTAGGGGTAGTTATGTTGTTACTTTCCTTGTGAGAACGAGCACGTGGATATTTAAGGCGTTTATGTCCGATTGTCTGTAGTTTTCCGTAGTGTCGAGCACGTGGCAGTAAGAGTTTTGGAATTCAGTATGTGTATGTTGGTGTCTTAGCAGATTTGCGCATATAATTGCGGGGATTTTGTAATCATTAATTTATTTCGTGTCATTTCTCATTTAATTATAAATGCTTTTATATTGGTGTGCCATGTTTCCATAGATAACACATTCAATTAGGATAATACACCTTAGCAGAAGTTGGCAATCTTATTTCCTTGTTTTGAAATTTGATGTATATCCAAGCTTATTTATGCTATTAATGAAGTTACTAGATCGGGTTCCAGGTGATGGCAGCGTACTCATCTTTCTTCTCCTTCCAATCTAGGTTAGTTGGAGGATGATGCTTATTGTACTGTTATGCCTGGTATATCATATATGTGCTCATTAAATGGCGTTTAAACGATTTAATATCTCTATTTCATGATTTATGCTACTTTGTATGGGTAACATGATACAGTTGCTATACAGGCATACATATTTCGAAGACATGAATTTAGTGTGATTTCATACCTTTTTGCAAAGCAGTTTTTTTGAAGTCTCGGTATCCGGTCTGAAGACCGACTAATCCGGGGGACCAATCCCACTGTCCACTTAGGAATTGTATGGACTGGCCCCTTAGGAATTGTTAATTTGCATCTTAGGGGTTTTCGAGCCTTTTTGCAAAGCAGTGTTATTATTGTTGCATTTTATTTTTATTTATTTTCATTTGCTCATCCATGATATTTTTTTTGTCCAGTAATCATTTAGATACGTATACAGCACTGGTGGCAAAGAGACAATATTGAGGCACCAGCCACCGAATCTTCACGTGAGCTCCCAGGGAGCCGCTTTTGCTAAAACTAAGCAGTTCAATACTTATTCAAGTTGTCTTCCTGTATCAGCAGTCTAAGATTTATCTACTGTAATTTTTTTTATATGGGTTACGCTACTGAGGTTTTTCTTATAGGTAGTAAATCTCAGTGAACTTGACAATATGTCTGCTGAGATGCCTTTTAGTGAAAATGATGGTGAAATCAAGGCATTGTCAACTGTAAATGATCTTGATTTTGGCATTGGAGAATTATCTGTTTCTCCTTTACCATATGAATTCACTTGGGATAGGGTTGATGAGTCATCTGCAACAATGGTCACCTCAGATATTTCAGCTGCTGATGGTTTTCTTTCAGCTTTTGATTCCATCAGCTTTTCTGAACGTCCAGAGCTGAGGAATGACAGAGCCAAAAACACCATTCGAAGTGATGCTGCAAGATCTGTTTGTGAATCTGATCTGCCTGGACTAAGAATTGATGAGGGGCAAGATACTAGTGCATTTGACTCTTCTGACTTTGCGAAGCTCGTCGAACCATCTCTAAATGGGGATGGTGAAGCTGTGGTTGTTGATGAAATTGACAAACCCCCAAAATCAAATGGCCATCTGATTGTATACACATCTTCTCGGAGGAATAGTGCACACAATATTAATACTAGACTAGTCCAGAGTAATGATTCTCAGAAACCAATAAGAAATTGTAGGACGTTTACACAGAAAGATTCAGAATCAGATTTGAAGTCCTTGCAAATTTCAAGAAGAAGAAGAAGCTTATTCCCTAAGCGAGCTAGATCTTTTGTTTGGGGATCTGTGGGCTTACCAGCCTTTGAAGAACACAATGCGCTTGGCCTGAATTCAGGTAATGTGAAGAAAATAGGGAGAACAAAAATTGGTCATGGGAAGAGGAATGCTATTAGGGATCAGAGAGGTAAAAAATCAGAGAAAAACTGCACTCCAACTCGCCGCATCTCTTTGAAGATTAAAATTGGCAATCAGAGCTGTGGTGTGGTTAATTATACTGAAAATTATAATGCGTCAATAAAAAGCATTCCTGGTTCATGTGACATTATTGACAGTACGTATGAGGAGAAATTGCTTGGAGATGTGGTATTGCCAAATGAAAGTAACTTGGAGAAGGCGATTGCCCCTGATGCTTCTGTCTTGGGTACACATGTGAATAGCAAAGGTAATGCAGAAAACAAATCATTCAGCAATCAAATTACCAGCCACGAGGAGGGAGATAATCTGAGAGCTTCCACTGAAAATCGGCCTTTGGATCCAGGAACTTCACCGGATTCAGAAGTTATCAACTCTGTTCCTGATGCTCCACTTTATGAAAAAGGTTTACAAGATAGTCAAGTAATGACAATGGAAAGAAGTGGGCTGGAATGCTATACTAACTCTGTTCCTGATGTTTCTATTGGAGGCGTTTCACGTTTGCCGCAAATGAAATCTAGGAAAGGAAAGAAGAAAGATAAGCAGTGCCAGTTTGTTGATCGCAGCTTCCAAAACAAGGTCAGTGGTGCACAAACCAAATGTACTGTTAAAGCACTTGAAGAACTTGGATCAAGGCAGAAAGTGGCTGATGCTCCTAATTGTGGTGATGCTGCCCTTTTAACTTCAGCTGCAAACCCATTTATGAATATTTATAACAGTAACAGAGCTTCCAGCTGTCCTGAAGGCGGTACAGGGATGACCAACTCAGGAACCTCTTTTACATTAAAAAAAGGTCATGTTGGTGATGAAGGGAATCCTTCTCCTGGATTTGCTGAGGGCTCGGAGGCTTCAAACCCGCAGGGACATTACTCATTAATTCCTTGTAGCAATGTACGCAAATCCCCTAAATGTAATAGTGCAAAGGAAGGGCGCAAGAGTAGGCCTGGAGTCTTGGTTTTACCCAACAAGAAAGGCAAAGCCTCCAAAAAAAAGGAAGATAAAAGTAATTTAGTAGTTGAGCATCAAATTGACGAGAAAGATGAAACTAAAGGTCTTTTCAGCGGAGTGGAAAACCATCTGGAAGCAGGTACTTGCTTAAGTTTATTTAGATTGATATTTTATGTTATAAGTTAATATTATCCCACCCCGAGGAACATAATTAACACATGAAGTTATACAGATCATGTGTTTCCCCCATCACCTGTTTTATATCTTACTGATTGGTAAGCTGTAAACGTGCCTTCTCATTTTATATTCAATTTTATTAGGAAATCAAACGTCATTTGATCTTGGAGAAACTGGAGACGTCAGCAAAGATTCAAGTGGACTGATAAATAGCTTACCAATTTCATCTAGTCTGTTCAAGGGTCAGCATGCTCAGCAAAGGAATGCATGGGTGCTTTGTGACGAGTGCCAAAAATGGCGGCGCATTCCAGCTACACTTGCAGATAAGATTGAAGAGACAAACTCTCGATGGTAAATAATTGTGGCTATTTATTGTTGTAATTAGAATATTAATAAATATTACATTTTGCATGGCCGTTACCCAGGGTCTCTGTAGGTTATGACTATTTCTGTAGAGGTTTTTTTTATTAACTTTATAGGCACATAATTTGACGACTTATACTGGTCGTGGTTTAGGTTGAGTTAGGCACTCCCTGTCTGCTTGGCATCAACTTAAGTTTTTTTTTTTCCTGAAATATTATTTGCAATGTGTGCAAACACTGAATTGTGTCAGGGAAATTAATATACTAACATATATGAATTAATTATACACCTCTCTACAAGTTCGAACTTTTAGATGAGATGAAATTATTTCATTATCAGAGTTTAGGCTCGTCCTCGGTTCAAACTCTTGCTGAAAGCAACTCCACCCAACTAAGTTACCATTCGATGAGCCTCCTCCCCAAGGGAGTAGAGACTATAATTCAGCCCACGAGTGAAAGAGGGTGTTAAGGAAATTAATATACTCCCTCCGTCCACATAAAGCGTGTTTTCCTTTTTGGGTTGTCCACATAAAGTGTGTTTGTTTCCTTTTTGGGTTGTCCACATAAATTGTGTTTGTTTCCTTTTTTTGGAAAATATACCCCACCACTCTTATTTTATCTCTTCTCTACTTTATCTATTTTATTCTCTACTTTATTTACTTTATTCATAAACAAACAATATTCCTTAAAACCTGTGCAAAAAGAAACAAACACACTTTATGTGGACGGAGGGAGTATAATATACATGAATTAATTCTACACCTCTCGACAAGTTTGAACTTTTAGATGGGATGAAATTCTTTCAAATTGTATGAACCAATATTCCTTCATCTATTGGCTTGCGAGGATGGGTATCTTGGTAATATTTGAATTTAAACTCTTAAGGATCTTTTCTGACCGTGCCTGCTACCTTATTATAGTGGTTGGTTTTCTGGGATATATATGATGCTATAAAGTCATGTCATTGTTAAGATCAGACTGGTAAAAAATTATGTCATCAAAATATCTTTATACACCTGTTAAATAGGATTCACCAATACTTTTTACTATCTTTAAACATCTTTAAAGTTACAGGTGTCCCTGTGAAGGGGGTTTCTAAGGAGTTCACTTTGTTTGGGATGACCTTGCAAATAAACCTACTCAAGGATTTTTGTATGCACAATAACTTTTATAACATTGTACTTAATGAAAATAGATTCTCAGACTAGATGATTTCACATTATATACTTGAAAGAACGTGTTGATATATGTTTAGCAAGCTCTCCTGTAATTAGATAAGCTGATGCCTGCACATATTTGGCTGTTTGAGGGCTGTACAGCCTGTACTTGAGTGATCTTTTTAATAGAAAATTTATTGAATGATTTGAAAAGTAGTTCAAATTTGCTCTCTAGTAATTTTAAGTCAAACACTGGTCCTTGTTAATCATGAATGGGAAGCATTAGTCTGCAGGCCTTATACAGTTGCAATTGTTGTTTTTAAGTCTATAGATGTTGGTTCAGTCCACCATACTGGGGGAGAGGTTTATGGATTCTTTCATTAATATTTGAAGGACTTGCAAGGATAACATGGATTATGACTTTGCTGATTGCTCAATTCCTCAAGAGAAGTCAAATTCAGACATCAACGAAGAGCTGGAAATATCTGATGGTTCTGGTGACGAAGATGCATATGGCAACTTGCTGAAGTATAATAAAAACCAAGTAGATGGTATTTATTACCATTTCATGCGAGCATTACTGTTTCCCTTGAATTTGCAAATTCCTTTTCAGTATTGAGTTATCTTTGTTGTTTGCAGCTACTAAACCCTTGTCATGGTCACTGATTAAGTCGAACTTGTTTCTCCATCGAAGCCGCAAAACTCAGACCATTGATGAGGTGAGTGCTTAGCCTTATTGGTCCATATCCATATGTCCCATTTTTTAATTATTTTTCGCCAAGTGTAACCACGGTAATATAACTGAACCAAACTCAAGCCTCACAATTATTGGCTCGTCAGCTCAAGTATAGGTTCGTGAATAGACTTGTGAGCTGGCTCGTAAAATATAAAACTAATAGCTTGACAATTATCTTATAACTTTTAAACTTTTACTTGTGATAAATATAAAATAACTCTTTAGACTTTTTTGTTTGAATAAAATTATTGATATTAGTAAATATATTGTGCTTTTTTATGATATGTAATATTTCTTTAATGAATGATCCAATTTATAATTTTTATTATTAACTTGCTCTTAGGCTTGAGTAAGCCGAAAACCATGAATAAATCAGTATGTTTAGCTCGAGATTGGCTCAATAATAAATAAGTCAAAATCTAGCTATCTAAATTTTAGCCCAACTCGGTCTGGTTTCAGCCCTAATGATAAACCTATGTCAAAAGAGTGTGTGTTGCTAGAACATGAAGTGTTATGGACCTTATGGTAGTAACTTCCATATATAGTAGCCCAAATCACATGAATTCTTCCTTGTCTTGAGAATAATATTAAATGCTAGAAATTGTGTTTTGATTTTTCATTTTGTAGTTTCTAACAAATTTTAAGGGATAATGAAAATGGGCCAATATGTCTCTCCCAAAGTTAGTTTCTTGATACCAACTTTAAACAGATTGACCAAGATTGTTTGTTTGAAATGCAACAGCCAGATTTTTTGGGAGGCGTAGATTGTTGCATATTACGGGCTGATATTGTTTATTGTTCCTTTGCACATTTTGTTATTATGCAGGGTGTTTGTTGGTCTGTACAGTGTTCATGTGAACTACCTGGGACAATTGGGTCTTGAGTTTTTTTTTTTCTTGACCACATGTTGAAGATTCTGTTACTTGATGTTGCATCAAATCTGAATCATGACGGGTCCATCTGAATGATTTATTGGATATAATGCCCTAAATATTCTGTTTAAGCCAAACCTGCAATTGTAGTTCACTGCCTGAGCATCTTTAATTATGATTTTGAGGTCTCTTTGTCTATCTTGTGCATTTCATGTGTGTGGCTGCGTCGTATGAGCCTATGGTCTGTGAGCTCCTTCGTAATGGTGTTACACAGAAAGTCACATTCTTCTTTCACTTCATTGAGTACAAAGTGTTATCAACCTGAAAATATTTGTTTTTTCACACTGCAATTTTTTCATACAGGTGATGGTTTGCCATTGCAAGCCTCCATCTGATGGAAGAATGGGCTGTGGACTCAAATGCTTGAACCGCATGCTTAACATTGAGTGTGTTAAAGGAACTTGCCCATGTGGTGGACTTTGTTCAAATCAACAGGTACCCAATCTTTTGGTTTTCTCCACTTTCTGAAATGACATTGTTTCTTGCTACCAGAGTAATTTCTGTGTTTGCTTGCAGTTTCAAAAGCGAATGCATGCTAAATTGAAGTGGTTCAGGTGCGGAAAGAAGGGTTTTGGCCTTCAAGGTCTTCAGGATATCTCTGAAGGGCAGTTCGTCATCGAATATGTTGGAGAGGTAACCTCTTATATACCTAAGACATTTGACACTAATATTGAGAGATAGCATATCCAAGTGGACCAAGTTGGAATTCTGCTAACTAGACTGAACTAGTTGGTAATGGAGTCAATATCCCAATATTGAGAAATCTTACATAATTTCTTCAACTCGATTTAATAATTCCATGCTGAATGAAATGGTTGCATGCTTTGAAAAGATGGTGATAATCAAGCACTCCCTTTAGATATAGTAAAAGCATTTAATCCGATGATTTAGGGTCACAAAGGTTTTTCATTGTGATGATTCAATCTTCCTTTAATATCTCTTCCTTTTCAGCACTGAGTGTTTATACTCCATTCGTGTCACTTGCAACTCCTGAGAAATGAGCCATTCAGCTTATTAGGCCTGTTAGGTGGTGTTTGCAAGCTCTACAAAAGGGGGTAGAATCACTTTTTTTTTTCTTTTCAAAAGCTACTCACAACTTTTGAAAAAAAGTGATTCTAGAAGCTGTTAATAGAGTTTGCAGACACACCCTTAATCTGCTGCAATTGGTTATCCGTTTGTGTTTTCAGAACCATAGTGTCACAGACCATGGCATGCATGGGGCTTTAAATTTCAACATATTTTGTCATAGTGATTCTGAGTACAACCAACTGAAACTTAAGTTCTTACATATTGACTGAGTTTTGGATGTTTCAGGTACTTAATATCCATGCTTACGAAGCAAGGCAGAGGGAGTATGCTTTGCAAGGGCATAGGCATTTTTACTTCATGACGCTGAATGGGAGTGAGGTTTGCTATCAACCCTCTTTCCTATACATAGGTTGAAGAATCTTGTAGTTGTTAATATGTTTATTTTGACAGAAAAATGCCAAAATGATAATTCATTACCTGGTGTGTTTGTTTTTGCAATATTATATATTTCTGGCTAAGCTGTATCGACTTTATTCTCTTCACCCGTGATAAGAGTCATAAGACATCAAATTATGTTGGTTACTACATCATTTTGTTAATACCAATCTTTTGCACCGATTGGCAGTTTAAGCTATCCTATAAGAACCAATGTTCATATTATTTAATTAGTCATATTTCTAGGCTGTTTAAATCCTAGAGGAGTTGATACATTTACTGGTGTTACTTCATGTGAAATTCTCATAATCATTTGCAATTGATGCATTTTCTTTTCAGGTAATTGATGCATGTGCCAAAGGAAATTTGGGCCGCTTTATAAACCATAGTTGTGATCCTAACTGCAGAACAGAAAAGGTAATAGTGGAACCTTGACCTTTCATATAAGTATAGTCTTGCGTGTATTTCAATGAGTCATTTTAGAGTGAATGGTTATGGATTTGCCCAACATTTTCTAGTTATGTGCTAGCCCAACAGGTATTCCCCCCCACAACTACTTTTGCTTCTTATGAAATTATAAGAACTCTTTATTCTTCTTGTCGGTTACGCTACAATCTCGACCACCAATCGCATTACATGTAGAATTGCTGCATCTTTTCTGTGTCAGTTTTTAATTATCCTCTTTGTGGATCACATTTATTTCTTTTATCCAATCCTACAATCATTTTTTATTTGTTAAAATAGAAAAAATACACAGTATGCTTTTGTTTATGGATTTCATCTGTAGATTTGAAGAAGAGTACACGTGACTTTGAGGACTACATAAACATTAATACTTGACTTTTTCATGACTACAGTGGATGGTGAATGGAGAAGTCTGTGTTGGACTTTTTGCTATTAGGGATATTAAGAAGGTAATACTCTCTGCTGAAAGTGATCAATGATTTATCAAGTGTTCACGTGAACAAAAAATTATCATCATGAATTTTATGTGTTCACCTGAACAATAGTTGTTCAGGTGAATACCGATTTATCAGCATGGATTTTATATGTTCACGTGAATGCATACTATTTGGGTGAGCACATATTTATCACCATAAATTTTATATGTTCATGTGAACATAAATCCTAGTTGCACTTGCGCTTACATTTATTTTCGTACAAAGCAAGGTTGGGTTTGGAGGAGAACAATGTATATCTGCTATGAGGTTGCTTCTTTTCGTCATCTTCTTTAATCTCTTCTGTACACTGGGGGGCTGAACCAACATATTAGCATTAGGTTGCCTCTGTACTATGTGAAAAACTGAAAATGCATTCTTAATTTTATCTATTAATTGATGCATTATTTGTCTATGCTGGTCGCATCTTGAGGGACATGCTGACTTTGTAAATTTTGCATTCCAGGGTGAAGAGTTAACATTTGACTACAATTATGTACGTGTTTTCGGTGCTGCTGCTAAAAAATGTGTATGTGGTTCACCTAGTTGTCGGGGGTATATAGGTGGTGATCCAACAAAGTCTGAAGTAATTGTTCATGGAGACTCAGATGACGAATATGTAGAACCTGTCATGATTTGTGAAGATAGGGGGATGAATGATGAATGGAATGACATAATGTCTCATTCCTTGTATGAGAGGGAGAATATAAGTACAAATGAACCCCAAGAAAACATATGTAAAATGAAAAAAGTCAATTCTGCTGGTTTATTTGAGAGCATCACTGCTGAGACTTTAAATGAGAAGTTTGGTGTTAATGCTACCTCCGCTGATGGATGCCTCAAGGCTTCAACTGCTACACGGGTTGTAGACACAACAGTCCGAAATAAGTATCAATCTGATGATTTTGTTGGCAATAATATTACTTCTAATGCTGCTTTTGGGCCTTCTGCTACTAACAAGGAGACCGAAAAGTTTTTGAATAGTTCTTCATCAACTACTTTGAAGGTTGAATCTGAGGGCCTTCTGTCCCAGATGCATTCTCCTGTCAAACTCATGGATGTTTCCTTTCAACCAGAGAGTATTGTGAACAGCTCAATGTCTTCAGCTCTGCCTTTTACTCACGAATTGGATATGTCCACTACTTCATCCCCAAGCAAATCACAGCCTGATAGAATTAAATCCAAGAAAAAGTTAAAATATGGCGCTGTGGGAGAAAAGGAGGAAATCACAAAGTCCCATGGTCTTGCAAAGACTCATCGTTCATCACCTTCAATTAAAAAGGCGAAACTTAAATCTAATGTTGCAAATGAAAAAGGAACTACAGATGTTGATAAGTCAATTGGAGCACCCAACAAATCTAAAAAGTTACCAGCTCTTTCCCTAAACAGCCATCTGGAAGCAGGTACACAGCCATCTGCTTTATAATTCCTTTTGTGGTAATATACTTGATTTTACTGCAGTAAACCAGTAACTTAACTTATGATTGCAGTTGAAGAGAAACTGAATGAGTTGCTAGATACTGATGGGGGAATTAGCAAGCGAAAAGTAAGTTTTCTACTTGTTGACATAAACTTTTTCGTGTTCTATTAACTCTTCTGTTTTCTAATGCATTTGTATCTGGTTAATGGTATCAAGGAACAAGTCCTAGTTTTATGGTTTCTACTGTTTTTTAATTTTTTTCATGAAACAATATGCAATTGCTGTAATCATGATAACTGCATGCAGTGACATTCATTTATTTTATACACTTGATCCTCTATATGATTGTGTTCCATGTCTTAAGTTCAATTATTTTGCTTAACAGGATGCCTCGAGAGGTTACTTGAAGCTTTTGTTTTTAACAGCTGCATCTGGGACTACTGGGCATGGTGAAGCTATTCAGAGGTATTTCTAGAAATGGTTATGCATCCACCACCCCTGCCCCATCTCCACCCACCAACAAAATGTGATGAGCGTGTCATTTGTACAAGTGAATATATTACCTGAATGGCTCATGATTTGTCTTGATCTCTTTTACAGTAATCGAGATCTTTCAATGATTTTAGATGCACTCTTGAAGACAAAATCCCGGACTATTCTGTTTGATATAATCAACAAGAATGGTAATTATTTATGTGTTTTGTTTGTTGCCAGAACATGCCTCTACAATTTTGCAATTATTTCAGGGTTTTGTTGCCTGAATAGGCCCATCCCACAATTCTATGCTAACTTCAATAGATTTTGACAATGAGCAACTCTTGGTCAATAGGTTTGCAGATGTTGCACAACATAATGAAGAGGTACAAAAAGGAGTTCATCAAAACACCAATTCTCCGCAAGCTTCTTAAGGTAAATTTGATAAACGTGTATAAATGTTACTTAACAAAACATTTCATAAAAAAGCAAAAACGTGAACTCACTTGCATGTAAAGGCAAAGGTTGAGATATCAGGCAATTTGATGGTTGGCCAGAGCAATGGTCACTTCTCATTCAAGAGCTGCCCAGCGTTTCCATCTTACACAGTTACTTCTTTGCGGGATATGAGCACCTGAGAGAACTCCATATTGAACTCATTACTTGCAGTAAATTAAGGATCATTATTGACTAAACTATATGGTGTCTGATAGAAGGAACTACTTCATAAAATATGTTAAAACCTTAACTGATAGGGTCAAGTTGCCTTAAAATTATTGCAAAAATATAGCATTACCAAATAGTATTGTTGCTAATTGCTAATTACTTTATGGATAGGTACTTGAGTATCTGGCGGTGAGAGAGATTCTTACCTTAGAGCACATAACTGGAGGTCCGCCTTGTCCAGGAGTGGTGAGGTGAGAGGGAACCCCTTTTCACCTGTTACCGCTGTCCTATGGTTTGCTCGTTTTATTTAATATCTAGGATGGTATCACATGTGTGATGCATGTATGATAAACTGCATGCTCATTTGTGATTGATAAGGGGCTTGTCCTGTGTATTGAGCTTAATGTTATGATTATTGCTTTCATTTCTTTGTATAGCTGTACATATACTATTTTTGACTTTTTTATGTGGCTCTTGTTGCATTAAAATTTGCGAGTATTCCACTCGTGTAACTATCTTTCTGAAGCATGCACCTAGGATTCACAAATATCAGGTCATCAGAGGTGAGGAGAAAACTTAATGACCCACTGAACAAAGTTAGATACATTAAATTGTGTGAATAATAGAATCATGCAACATAGGATACATACATGCACAAACTAATATGTTATACTTACAAATGTGTATATGACTGAAGGGCTCCAAGAACTGTAACTGGTATTTATCAATATTAACTTCTGTGTTGCCACTTGTCTAAACCTTTAATAGAAAAGCTGATACTTTTCATCTTGGTTAGTGTTTTTTTTTTTTGATAGCGTTCTTGGTTAGTGTTTGACTCAGGTTATTAATGGTTTCTAACAAAATAAACTGCTATAGCTGCTTGTGTTCTAATTCTGCCATACCTGGCTTGGTATGCAAATAGGTCTTTCAGCTAGTTGTACCAGATTCTTGATAAATAAAGTAATTGGTTTTTGCTCTTGTTATGGAGAATTATAACAGGATTATCATTGCTTTATTTATTTGGAGTAGACACATTTTTCCCTAACCTACTTTGTATTGTTAAGATTTTGCAAGATTCTTCCTTTACTCATCTATTTTCTCCCATGAACACTAATACATTCTTCTTCAACGTACTTTCCCTTCCCTGCTTAAATTTTTCTGTGTTTGTGAAATTTTCGATTGTATCAGATTCTTTTGTATGTTCTGAACATAACTAAACATTCTTCTCAACGTGGATGAATTTTATTATAGTCTGATGCTTCATTAAGGAAACACCGTTTCTTTTTTATTGATTTCCTCATCAATCGTGGTTGAATTCATGGTTATCTTTTCTAAATTGCTTCTTATTTTGTATTTACAGCTTTAAAGATTCAATATTGACGCTGACAGAACATGCTGACAGACAGGTAATACAAACTAACATTTTCTTCTATTTTTATGTAAATTCAGTCTGTTAAATCAGCATATAGGCAAAAGGAAGATTTATGCGAACAATTTTCAATTGCATTCTAGCTTCGGTGTGGGTGTGAGAAATCATGGACACAAGCTATATTATAAATTATAGCAACTCCCATTTCCACGTTCTTTTTTGATGGTTGAGGCTGAATTTGTTAGGTTATGAGAATCAATTAGTGACCTGGTCTGATTTCTGTGTTTTCTGTCCTACATTTGACAGTTCCCTTTTATTATTGGGCTAATTACAAACTACTGTGGTAAAAATGCACTGACACATATATACGCCATCTCAAATTCTCAAATACATAGCTATTATAGAACTCCCCTGTAGTGTTTGCAGGGTGCTGCCTTCTTCGGATATGTGTTTTTTTAATCATATTTTGCTTCAAGCGTATGATTCATAACTATCTAGCATGTATTAATTTTGTTATTTTAATATGGGCTTGTTATTTAATTTGGTTTAATTGCATAAAAAAATCATGAGCTTTTCAACATATATGTTTTTAAAAATTGCAATTCCATACACAGACCTTTTATGTTTTGCAATTATATCATGACTATTTTCCAGCAACTTACGTTGACGTGACCGCTGGATTTTTTTTTTTAATTGCAAATAAATTCATGACCTTGTGTTGTTTTTTCAATTTAATTACAACAAATTTTTTTCCAATTTAATACACTGCCACATCAGCAGGACTTGCCGGAAAAAAAGTTATATGATAGAATTGCAACAATTTGAAAGGTCGTGTATTGAATTACAAATTTTAAGAACAAATGTCGTAATTACAAAAATATGAAAAGGTTGTGATTTATGTTGCAGTTAGCCTATTCAGTTTGCTAATTGATGGATGTTTGGAAGGTGAGTGGATGAGTAGCTATTGACTAAAGTTGCTAAATTTCACCTCTAGGTCTATCAAACTGCAAGAAACTTCCGTGATAGGTGGATTCCAAGATCCCTTCGGAAAAATTGCTTCTTGGAAAAAACCGATGATGAGAAGGTGGAATTTCATCAACGATCAAGCTATGGAAAGTTATCAGCATCGTCAGGGGGAAAACCTTCAGAATCAACGGAATGTTCTGACAAGCAAATGGTGGTTGCATCTGGTGCAAGAATACGCAAGCGTAAGAGTCGCTGGGATAACCCAGTGGATGAAAATGTGCATCACAGAATTAGGACAGGTTTGTCAGTTGATGGAATGGACGAGGATGCCCCACCTGGGTTTTCATCTCCCTGTAAAGACTCTGTGGGTCCAGAGAGAGATATCTGCATAAAGTATCCATGCAATATCGTACTGGGAGATTCACAAGAGAGGTTTATTGCACGTACGCCAATCAGTTATGGAGTTCCGTCTTCTGTTGTTCAGCAATTTGGTGCCCTCGAAGCTTCTGATATTTGGTCTGTAGCTCCGGGTTTACCATTCTACCCTTTCCCTCCATTGCCTCCGTCGACTAACAACAAGAGAGAACATAATAATGGTATTTGTGTTGCTCCAATGAATAATAATACAGTGGTAAATGAGTTGCCAGAGTTTCAGCAAGAAGGGTATACTGGTAATCTGGGAAGGAAATATTTTAGGCAACAAAAATTGAACCATTCGAAATTACCGCCGCCATGGATTCGAATGAGAAATGGTTGGGGACCCCCGAGAAATAGCATGCCAGGTGTCGGTTTTGGAAATGGAGCTAATCAGTTTGTGAATCCATATATTTCAGATGATTTCGATTGGAGAGGAGAATTTTAGACTTGCAATTTGTTATGAGAAATTAGCATCATTCTATAGAGATTTTTCAGGGGCTGTCAAAAATTTGTGAATCCCTTTTGATGTAGTGAAATTCTTGGCTGCACAGTAATACCAACATTGAAATATTCTTTTATTACTTTAGTGTAGGCGAAACACATCTCTGTTTGTATGCTTTTTCTCGATTCTAAGCAGGTAAGAATTTTTCACTTTTGTATCGAACGTTTATGTTGTGAGATTAATTCGATTTATCTCCGTTCAGTTTTTTACATGTAGTTTGTGATTTGATATGATTTTGTATCGAGATGTTGCTCCGGAAAAGCTTACGGTGGATGATTTGTTCGCTGTGTTTATGTATGTAGATGGAGAACCCAAATGAGATGCCCTCCTATTTTTGTTCACTGTTCCCTTTTCGTTAGTTTCAGGTATGACACTTGTTACATTAAAGCTACAATTGTTAGTTTATGCTTATAGAAATGAGTACTTATGTTGTTGGGTAATAATTCTTCGATATTTGTCTAAATTATTAATCAATCATATGGTTTGGGTAAATAATCATGGGGTCGTTTGGATAAATATCTGAGTTAGCAAGCTCAAATAATAGGGTTCATTCAGTAATTTGAACTAGTTTCGAGGGGTAATTGTAATTTATCCAATCACCGTGGCGTTTAAGATTAGGGGTGCTCGACTCAATAAACTCGAGCTCAATTCGGCTCGACTTGATTATCTATATATTTTTTAAAATGTATTGTAAATTATATTTTTTTCTAAAATAAACTCGAGTTCGACTCAATTCGGTTATTTATATGTAAATATAAATTATATATTAATGATAAAAATAGTAAATATTGTTCAAGCTCTATCAGATTCGCGAGCCTTTCGAGACGAGTATTTATGAGCTTGAACTCAATAGCTACTCGAGCAACTCGAAACTCGACTCGTTTAATTTCAAATCGATTTCGATCTTTTTTCGAGTGGAGCACGAGTAACTCGGGAGTTGGCTCTCCAAATATATTTTGTTCTAAATTAGGATGCAAATTGATTCATCCAAAAGATTGATGATGTATAATTACATTAAAGGGCAAAATCTCCTTTTGCCCCTTAAACTTTTCCACTTTTGCACTCCAAATATGACACGTCAGCAGTTTTGTAGTCCAGCCAAATTAATAAGTTAGTGCTAATGACACGTCAGCAGTTTCAGGGTAATGTCATATCGCTTTGATTTTTTTATTATTAAATTATTATTTTCTTGTAATTTGCCCTTGAGTTTATTTAAAAAAAATTATTTAGCTTATTCTTCCAACAACTCCACTGGATTTATTATTTTCTTGTAATTTGTTTGTTATTATTACATTCCAACAACTCCACTGGATTTATTACAAATTTAAAATTAATCCAATTTTTTCTTCTTTAACTCCCGTGGTGCAACAAATTATTTGGGAAATTCCTTCTGACGAAAAAATAGAAACCTTTGATTATTATCTTGTTAATAAATTATAAGTAAATGTCATAATTAGTATATAAATCAAAAGTATAGGGAGAAAATATGTAGTTCTCCTTTATGTTAAGAAAATAAATATTCTTATAAGAATTATAAAACACAAACAATATTTCCACTAATAAGATACACGAATGGTAGACAATAAAAATATTAGGTATCCACGTATTAAGCTAGTGTTGCAAAATTAATTAATTTATTTCTGCAAAATTTGAACCCAAAGCATGAGCATGAGTCAAAGGTTCTCTTATCGTGAAAAGAGACAATACTGAGTATTTGAAAAATTCCATCGTCATATCATATTAATCCTCAAATACATCCAAAATGCAATTGGTAACTTGCAGGAACCAGAAGAAACAAGGCAAGTGTATAACTGAAGGATCATGTAGGCAAAAAAGATCGGATCATGTAGGCAAAAAAGATCCTAACAAGTAAACATTGTCCATATTCCATTTCATCAAATTCCAGCAAAAGAAAAACTAGATATTTACACACCTTTGTCCCATGGAATATTACACTTTTTCTTTTTCTTCCATATATTAAGTTTCGATCCAAGAAAAGATACGGCGCAAAGTCTTGGATGATTCTGGCTTGTCTCCATTCATAGCTGATACAGGGGTTATGGCACAGCATTCTTCGTCGTCCCAAGGGCGGAACGGTGGTTCAGATTGCTGTATAGTATCCAAGCCAACATACATTTTGTTAGAAAAATACAAGATGCAATTGTTATTTTCTAATCGAACTGAAAAATCTTCCCCAAAATAGCAATATACAAACTGTAAAAAAAAGATCGAGGGTGACTGACCTGAATGTAAAGGAAGAACCCTCGTAACAGGTTTAGACTTTTCAGTTCATCATGCTGGACTCGAGCGAGCTTTCGTCCAAATACTGCAATTGATGAATATATACTTATTAGAGACTAGATGTGCCAACACAAACACGAGTTTATGAAAAGAAAACTATATGAATCCCAAAAGTGAAATCACTATAATCTTAAACCGAACATATTAGAAACAGGGATTTTGTGCATTCAAATGTGGGAGGGGATGGCAATACTGAAAACCATAAACATGAACTATTATTCAATCATTCAACAAAAGCTAGCAAGAATTTAAGGAGGATAAGAGCAAGATTTCTTCCTTACCCTCAATTTTCTACTTTCTTAAAAGGAATACTTAATTTAACAAGAATCATCAGCTATATATATAATCTGATGGATAATTTGGTATTCCAAATTGTGGAAAAAAGGGAAAACCTCCATAGACTCTCGCCTCTGACAATTTAAATTGCTATGAAAGGCATATATTGGAAAGATTTCAGGTACTATTGATGTAAGAGATGCTGAATTTCAGCAATAAAAAAATATTCTTCCAAACAAATTCAAAGTAGAATAAGAAAATGACAACATTTATAAAATGCTGGGGCCTGTTCTAACTTAATCGAAAAACTACTGATCCAAACAACATGAGTTGCCACTAAAAGAAAGAAAGAAATAGACTTTTCAAGAGTACAAAGGAAATTTGGTCAGCAATTTTTTTTATCCTACTTTGGATTCTCGGAATAGTTGTGAAAAAGGAATCGAAGTCTTTTCCATTATTGCCCTAATTTGCTGTTTTTCTTGTTCAAAATAGAATGAAATCAATGCAAGATTCAATTTTCTATCATGGATCAAGTCTAATGAGAAAATTATGACCTTAGACACTTAGCTCTCTCTTACTACTAACTTCTCTTTATGTCACGACATTCAAACATAAAAAAGTAATTGGATAAAATGATGTAATACAGGAATGTCAATATATTAAACAAACCAGGATAGTGATCGAGATAGGACTTCCCCTCTTTGGTTGATGAGGAGTATGATATTAGCCTCCCACTACGCAAGTCTAAATGCCGCCCTCCTTGTCTACGGAATTTAAGATCATGCAAAAGCTTTTCATGTTCTTGTTTGTTGTAAGGTTTTCTAAGATCATTAAGAATCTGCTGCCTAAATTCCAGTTCCGAGTCGTCACTGTCCTTACCCATCTGCATAAGTGAGATCTTGTAAAACATACATGCATTTCCTTGCAAATTGCACCAACAAATAGGGGTGTTATTATAAAAAATGAGCAATGCTTGGGTACACCTATTGCACTGTATCAATACTGTTCAATGAAAACAATCAATGTTGTTCGGTAAATGCAACTAATACCAGTACATTTTAGTTAAATAATAAACACCATTTAAAAATACAAGTGAGTTGCCCAGTACAACTGGTGCATATAATAAGTATGTACCATGAAAAATACAAACCTCAAGGATAATTTCTCCATTTATTTATCCAAAAAATTAAGCAATTACCTTAGAGATTTCTTCCTCGTCTTTAGATGATGATCCTCGAGTTCCTTCCTTATAGAATGTATCAGGGTCTATGATTTCCACGCCAGGAAAATACCCCGCATTCTCCTTTTTCCCAGCATTATACTTTCTAAGCTCCTCAGAAGTTATACTGCAGCCCCCATTAGCCTTTAAAATTTCCAAGTAAACAATATAGTCAGGATCATGCACAAAATTATTACTTGCTTTTTTACAATCTTCCTTCTTATTCTTCAACTTATTGGCCTGCTTCATTCTCATCTCACGCTTGCGCTGATCCTCTACACCAAGCATCTGATCGGATGATCTGTTTATTTGTCCAACTACTGCAGTTGACGAATATATACTTATCAGGGACTAGATATGCCCACAAAAACATGAGTTTATGAAAAGAAAACAATATGAATCTCAAAAGTGAAATCACTATCATCTTCAAACATATAAGAAACGGGATTCATGCATACATTCAAAGAATTTGTGAAACCTCCAAAATCCAATTAAATTTTGTCTTATACGGTTGGCCTTAGATAGACACTTGCTCAATAAGAATCCAGATAGAACAATGTAATACAAGAATGCCAAGATATTTAACTAACCAGGATATTGATCGGGATACGACTTCCCCTCTTTGATTGTTGAGTACGACCTTCCCCTCCCATTACGCAAGTTTAAATGCCGTCCTTGCAAAAGCATATCACGTTCCTGTTTGTTGGAAGGTTTTCTAAGATCATTAGGAACCTTCCGCCCAAATTTCAGGTCCGAGACACTGCCCTTATTCATCTGCATAAGTGAGATGTTGTAAAACATATATCACAGAAATAAAATGTAGATACTCACAAAAATTTGTATTTAGACTTAGCTTATTAAAAGTTTAAAACATACATACACACACAAACATTTGTTTCTTTGCAAATTGCACCAACAGATAGGGGTGTTATTATGAAAATTACAAACCTCAAGGATAATTCTGCATTTATCCTAATTACTCCCTCTGTCCCATTTTAATTTCCGTTTAAGGATGTTTCACACAAATTATGAAAGTCATTAAATAGCAATAAATATATATGTAATGCGACATTTTTACCCTTTTGTTTACCTACATGGAGTAAATTTGCTTACATAATGCATATTATCACAAAAAACAAGCAGAAGGGCACAATTGGAATATGATAGTATTTGATTTCATAGATCAGTGCAAAATGACAATTATTTTGGCACAAAAATTCTTCACTAGAAAGAAATGAGAATGGGTATGGAGTGAGTAAACATTTATCCTAAAAATTAAACAATGGAAGCTACCTTAGAAATTTCATCCTCGTCTTCAGATGATGATCCATCACTGCACTCAGCCTCAGTAGTGTCCTCCGTATAGAATGTATCAGGGTCTATGATTTCCACGCCAGGAAATGACTCCTCATTCTCCTTTTTCTCAACATTAGTCTTTCTAACTTCCTCCTCCTCCCCATATGGTATTTTGAGACCCCCAAACTCATAAACTATGTCATCCTTCTTTGAAACTTTGGTATGCTGGCAGAAATGAAAATAATCAGGATCACACGACGCAATCTCATTACTTGATTTTGTATTATCTTCCTTCTTACCCTTCAACTTATTGTCCTTCTTTCCCGTCTCACCCTTACGCTGATCCTCAACACCAAACATCTGATCGGATGGTCTGTCTATTACTTTTGTAGCACTCCTCAGTTTTCTTACAGGCTCTTCTACATCACACTCATCATCCAAACTTAACTCCCCTTCATATTTAATCATAAGAGGCACGCCATCCTCCTCACATTCAAATATATAACGCTTTCCATCTTCCTTCAAGTTTTCTAAGAAACGCTGATGGCTAGGATCAATCACCTCATTATCATAGCAATTTTGGTCATTCTCTTCATCTTCTTTTTC
Source organism: Galeopsis tetrahit (assembly GCA_963675135.1). Lineage (NCBI taxonomy): Eukaryota > Viridiplantae > Streptophyta > Magnoliopsida > Lamiales > Lamiaceae > Galeopsis > Galeopsis tetrahit. Next base: position 14,193,918 of record OY776133.1, read on the forward strand.
TCTTCTCTTTTTATTTGATTCCCCTTCAATCATTGCCCACACTGTATCATCGATGGCATCACGACAGGCAACAATACCTGTCTTGTGTAAAACCATTTTAATTCTCTCCAATTAGTTGCGTCCTTATAACACTGACTTCATTTAAGACCCTTTCTAACTTGCGAGATTTTTACAAGAAAATCGTAATCCTGCTTCTGCATAACAAGTATAAGTAGGAAAATTTTAAAACCCTGAAGGTTACCTACTGCCCAACATTTCAGAATCATAAGCAAAATCATGTCAAGACTTATTTTCAAAACTTAATACAGATCTAGTTCAATTCAAATCCTTTCGGTTTATGTGAGATGTTAAAGAAAATCACAATCCACTCACATTTATGATAATCAAAACTTGAAGGTAATCTAGTGCCCCAAATTCGGAATCATGAGAACAAAATACGAGTACTAGCATCGTTTCACATTAATTTATGTTAATTTTTTAATCAAAAACCATAAAATTTCCTAATACAAAAGAAATTGACCTCGGCGGTGGGGTACACCATTAAAAGAGCACAGAACTACAAACAAAGTAGTCTTCAAATTACTATTAAACACACACTTACACAGAGAGAGAGAGAGAGTTATATAAGAAAGCAATCACACTAAATATTTCAACTGTGTAAACTTGTATACAGTTGAAAGTAAAGTAAACACAAAATTACCACAATCCAGCACTTTCTTAAACTTTAATTATGTTAAACACAGAGGGAGTGAAATGCAGGAGAATAAAACGAGAATCCATGTTGAATTGCATGTCGAGAAAAGTGTAAGAATTAGAAAGGACCCTAAACAGAAGAGAAAGCAAAACCCTAAGCTCAATCACCTTGAAGAAAAACAGAATGACCCTTGTAATCCTTTTGAGAGGTGTTTTTATAAGACTGAGGATTTTCAGCTGAAACGTCGCTATTTAATACTAGTAATCTTTTTTCTTTTTTTTTACTCGATTATGATGGAATGGACACTCGACTCGATAATTTTATTTTATTTTATTTTTATTTTAGGAGAAACGATGGACACTCGATTTATTGTTGGCCTTAAAGCGTATAAAATTGGTGTTTGTTGATTTGGGAATTCTAATTCAGCATGATTTATTTATTTATAGGTTGGGCAAGTGTTGTTTAAAAACTACCAAAATGGTGCTTAAATTGACAACTATGTAAATATTTCACGCCTGAACAACAAAACAACAACACTGTGTATCCAGATTTTTTTTTTTTAAAATTAATTACGTAATTACTGTTATACTTTTTAATTATAAATAATAATAATTAATTAATTAAAGCATGCGCATGCGCTTTTGGTGGCCAGATTTCTTTCTCGTAGATCAAAATATACTTTGAATCTTTATTCTCCCAATACACATCTTTACTCCATGTCATCATTAATAATTTTAAACGGTAAAAAAATCAATAATTTCTCCCACTACAACAATTAGATTAAGTTTTTTTAATAGTCCACTAATTTCTCTCCCCATTAGTCATATTGGATAATGTTTATTTATTTGAATTAATTAATGTTATATTAATTACGTAATTACTGTTATACCTTTTAATTATAGATAATAATAATTAATTAATTAAAGCATGCGCATGCGCTCTTGGTGGCCAGATTTCTTTCTCGTAGATCAAAATATATTGCAAATATTTAATCTCCCAATACACATTATTACTCCATGTCATCATTAATAATTTTAAACGGTAAAAAAATCAATAATTTCTCCCACTAATTTCTTCCACCACCACAATTAGATTAAGTTTTTTTAATAATCCACTAATTTCTCTCCCCATTACCTTCTCTCCCCATTACCACCATTACGTTAAGTCATATTGGATAATGTTTATTTATTTAAATTAATTAATGTTATATTAATTACGTAATTACTGTTATACCTTTTAATTATAGATAATAATAATTAATTAAAGCATGCGCATGTGCTCTAGGTGGCTCGATTTCTTTCTCGTAGATCAAAATATACTGCAAATCTTTAATCTCCCAATGCACATTATTACTCCATGTCATCAATAATAATTTTAAACGGTAAAAAAATCAAAATCAATAATCCCTATTGGAAAATTAATTTAATCAACACATTACCACCATTACGTTAAGTTTTTTTAATTTCTCTCAATAATCTCTCAACCATTGAAAATTAATTTAATCTTAAGTGTATATTATTGAAAATTAATTTAATCAACATCGCCGAAAATTAATTTAATCAAGTGTACACTATTGGAAAATTAATTTAACCTTCCCTAAGTACAAATGTACACTATTGAAAATTAATTTAATCAACACATTGAAAATTTTAATCATCCCTAAATATAATTGTACACTATTGAAAATTAATTTAATCAACACATTGGAAATTAATTTAATCTTTCCTAAGTATACGTGTACACTATGAAAATTAATTTAATTAACACCTTAAAAATTAATTTAATCTTCCCTAAGTATAAGTGGAAATTAATTTAATCAACACCTTGAAAATTAATTTAATCATCCCTAAATATAAGTGTACACTATTGAAAATTAATTTAATCAAAAATTAATTTAATCATCCCTAAGTATAAGTGTACACTACTGAAAATTAATTTAATCATCAGTATAAGTGTACACTATTGAAAATTAATTTAATCAATACATTGAAAATTAATTTAATATTTTCTGAGTATAAGTGTACACTATTGAAAATTGATTTAATGAAACTTAAGTGTACACGTTGAAAGGAGGAGTCAGACACTTTACCCTAAACCCTGGACCGTAAACACTATATGTTGAGAAACGGGTAGTTTAAAGTAAGTGTACCATATTCAATATATGTTCATAATACATATTTGAAATTTATTTATAAATGAAGTCTAAGTGTACATGTTGAAAGGAGTAGTCGGACACTTTACCCTGAACCGTAAACACTATATGCTGATAAACTAGTAGTCGGAGATAAGTGTACCATATTGAACATAAATTCATAATACAAATTTGAAATTTATTTATTAAGGAAGTCTATGCGTACACGTTGAAAGGGGTAGTCGGATCTTTTACCCTGAACCCTTTACACTAAACCCTTTACCCTAAACCCTAAACCCTGAATCATTTACTTCAACAATGAACATTATTTAAAATAAATTAAATGATTCAAATAATTAACTTTAGGCAAAAACTTGTGTGAGACCGTCTCACAGATCTTTTTCTGTGAGACGGATCCCTTTTAACCCATATTTCAAAATTTTGGGTAGGATAACCCATATTTTTTTCCAGATTTTGGTTGGTAAAAAAAGTGATAATGTTTAAGTGAAAAGTGATAATATTTTTAACAAAAGTGACTGTCACTTTTTCCTTAAACACTATCACTTTTTACTCAAACATTATCACTTTTATATATGAGGGCCGTCTCACGGATCTCATTCTGTGAGACGGTCTCACCCAAGACTAGCCCTTAACTTTAATATTTTATGAGAATAATAATTTTTACATAAGTTATTATTATGTGGCAATGCTACATAATATATATTTTTTTCTATTATCCTTATTTTATATCACAAATCTTATCTATTCCATGTAAATATGATTCACAAAAATTAAAAAATATTGTATTCCTCAAAAAAATTAATTGATCCATATTTAGTAAATAAAATAATTTTTAGATCTAAATATAAGATTTTTAAAATAAAAGGGTTTAATTATCTTGAAAATAATAATACATGATTTATAAAAGAAACTGTTTCAACAATGTATGAAATAAATCATTTTATCATACGATTAAAAATAATTTTATTTTATGAAAAAAATTGTTTAATAATCAAATACATAATTGTTAAATTTGTTTATTTAAAAACTATATATTCAAATCTAAAGTTTTTTTAAAATAAATTTGGAAATATTTTTGGAATGATTTTTTTTTAACCATCGAAATTATATCATTTTTTTGAAAATGATTTTTAGTTTTTCAAAACAACTTTTTTTTTAAAAAATTATCGTATTTAATTATTACTATATTCAAAATAATTTTAAAATTTATTGAATATAATTTTATTTACTAAACATCCATGATTAATTTAATGAGGAATGAAATATTTTTTATTTTAGTTTTTAATTTTTGTGAATTCTATTTACATGAAAGAAATAAGATTTGTGATATAAAATAGGGATAATTTAAAAATATAGAAAAATATTACTAAAATTAAGATGGACAAATGAATTGAAATTAAATTAACGTAACTGAAATTAAATTTAAATTATACTTATTAAAATTAAGATTGATTAAAATTAATTAATATTAACTAAAATTATTTAAATTGATTTAAAATAAAAAGATGAAGTTATTTAGGGTAGAAAGAAAGAAGAAGAATAACAAGAAGGGTTTTTCTAATAATAATATGAAATTACCTATATATCCTTAATATTATTTAAAAAAAAAAACTATAAGTAATTAGTAATAAATTAACTAAAACTATTAATTAAATAACTCTTAATTTTTTTTAAGCATCTCCATAATTAATTACTTTATAACAAACCATTGAAATGTAGTCTTTTTTCATTGAATTTACGTGATTCCTTCTTCATCTTTTTTTTTTTAAGCTAAAACGGATTCACCAAAATTGTGATTACCTTCTACATAGTGCATCAACATCCATGGCAGTGTACCAGTAAACAAAGTAAATGCAGAAATATCTAAATTACTTGTCATTCCAAATCTGAGTCTTAAAAGTGAGTCTCTATTGTTCTTTGGAATATATAAGCTTCACCAAAATTCACTTTGAATAAGCACAATTTTATTTATAGAATTATGAATTTTCTGATCAAACATTGAATTCTAACAATGGCTATCGAAGTTTTCCCGGACAACCCAGGCCTCGCATCTCTTCCCCAAAACGACATTCAATAATTTTCCTCCACCATCGACTTGACGTCTGCGTTTTCCGCAAAAAAATCGATCGACAACCATCCTCTGCAGATCAGAACGATGGGCTTTTCTTCGACGACAAAATTTTCTCTACTGAGATTTAAAAAAAAAAAAAAAAACTCCGCCGTCCCAGCTACAACCTACGCCGCCGCCTCAAACTCACGAAACTGAGGAAAAGCATAATTCATTCCCTAGGGCTAGGAATATTGATTAGAGATGTTAGCGATTTTTTATTCATAATTTTAATTGTGTTTAATTTTAAAAAAAATGTTAATGAGCATACGTACATATGTAATTTCTAATTAAATATTTTACATTATTTTAAATTAAAAGGGTAATTTCGACATTGTATAATTAATAATTTAATTTATTAATATGAGGTCATAGTGCAACAATGATATACGTTGATCCAATGATATTTAAAGAGTTTCCTGTTATCAGGAATGACGAAGGCAACCTGACCGTAGAAAAACCATAACAAGAAAGAGTTGAAATTAAACGATGACAAATAAGAAGGGAAGACTTTGATATACATAATGAGAGAGAGAAAGAAGTGTAATTATTGTTTACCACGAACACATAACAAGAGAGAGAGAGAAAAAATGTCAGATTCTAATATTTAATTCAAAAATAATAATTCAGTAATATATTTAAACTAAGGATATATTAGTCATTTTAGCACAATTTAAAATAAAAATTAACTAAAATACTTTTTTTTTTTTTTTGATATCCTGGATGTTTAGCACCACCCAAACAACAATCACTAAAGTCGATTAATTATAAATTCATACAATTCACTCACAAAAAATATGATCAAACTCAATTAAGAAACATTAAGTTGTAAAACGTATGCAATACTAAGGGTATGTTTACTTTTGATTTTAAAAACCAGGTTTTGGATTTCAAGATCCAAAACTCTTTTTACTTCGAGATTTAAAAATCGGTTTTCAAAATCCACTCAAAACCACCCCTATCAAACATATTGATTTGACATAAAGTTATATCTATATAATATTACTCCAATCATTATATTCTTTCTCAACAATAATATAATAATACAATAATATAATACATTTAATCATTACACACTTAACTAATCATTACAATCTCATCAAACAATAATATAATAATAGAAACTCGTTCAATCTTACCACTTGATTTGACATAAAGTTAAATTCTTCACTATTCCAAAACCCAAAAGAAACACTCATATTACTATTTATCGGGATTTAAAAACCCAGGATTTCAAAAACCCGATTTTTAAAACCACTCAAAGCCCAAAGTAAACACCCCCTAAGGGTATATTTATTAGGGATAGCAACAAAGCGGATCAAAATTCTCATACCCGGGACTCACCCTGTTCCGTTTGAATAACCGTTGGGTCAAATCCATTCCACATATATTTTTTTTTGATGTATACAATATCTTTATTTTAATATTATATAATTCAAATTAAATATATGGAGTAATTATTTAAAATATCATTTCATATTCATTTTATAGTAAAAAAAAATACATATAAAATATTTTTACAAACATATATATATATATATATTAATGTGCATGTACATATAAATCAAAACATATACTGTATATATATATACTAGTGTAAGACCCGCGTACTACGCGGGGTTGAAATAAGTATATTTTATTAATTTTTAATAATTATAATAATTTTTAACTTAATTTAATTTTATATTATAATGCGAGATTTGTAAAGATATGAAAAAGATTTTTTTCCTCTAAAAAGTTGGAGAAGAGAGAGAAATAAGAGAAAGTCATTTAAAAAATAAAATAAAATTATATAATTAAAGAAATTTAGCAGAATTTTATTAGAGTATTTTTTTTTTTAATTCAATTTTCTTTTTTCAATTTTTTTATTTAAAATTATTTAAACTATTTTATTCAGTTTATTTATATTTTATTCCAGTTAGTTACTCAAATTTTTAAATTTTCAATCGTATAAAATTTATAAATTAAAATTTTGTAAATTAAAATATATTATAATTTATATATATATATATATATATATATATATATTATAAATATAAATTTAATTATACATAGATATTTAGGTAATTTTAGGACAATACATAAGAGTAATTTTAGTAAATATGAAGATAGGAATATAGATAAAAGTAATTTTAGGGGAAAAAATCAAATCTTATTATTGGAATAATTTTAGGGTGAAAAATCAAATCTTATTATTAGAGATCTTTTATATTATTAAATTTATTAATTTTATAGACGAAAATATTAAATTTGTTAGATTTATAAAAAATTGTATAAGATTAAATATGTAATTTTAGGGTTGACATGTTAAAAAATCGTGTATATATTTGTTAGATTTATAAAAATTTGTATAAGATTAAATATGTAATTTTAGGAAAAAAAAACCAAATCTTATTATTGAAGTAATTTAGGAAAATAGATAAGAGTAATTTTAGGGAAAACGAATCAAATCTTATTATTAGAGTAATTTTAGAAAATATGAAGATAGGAAAATAGATAAGAGTAATTTTAAAGGAAAAAAATCAAATCTTATTATTAAATATTATTAAGATAGATTAAATAGGAAAAAAAATCAAATCTTATTTTTGGAGTAATTTTAGGAATAAGATTAAAATTAAATTTATTTAGATATTATTAAGATAGATTAAATTTGTTTAAGTTAGATTTATAAAAATTAAAGTCAAAATATGTTGCATATTAAATTTTTGAATTTATAAAAAATCAAATCTTGTTGGAGTAATTTTAGGAATAATATTAAAATTAAATTTATTTAGATATTATTAAGAAGTAATTTAGGAAGATAGATAAGAGTAATTTTAGAGAAAACAAATCAAATCTTATTATTAGAGTAATTTTAGGAAATGTGAAGATAGAAAGATAGATAAGAGTAATTTTAAAGGAAAAAATCAAATCTTATTATTAAATATTATTAAGATAGATTAAATAGGAAAAAAAAATCAAATCTTATTGTTGGAGTAATTTTAAGAATAAGATTAAATTGAAGTAATTTTAAGAATAAGATTAAAATTAAATTTATTTAGATATTATTAAGATAGATTAAATTTATTTAAGTTAGATTTATAAAAATTAAAGTCAAAATATCGTGTATAGTAAATTTTTGGATTTATAAAAAATAAATCTTATTGTTGGAGTAATTTTAGGAATAATATTAAAATTAAAGTTATTTAGATATTATTAAGATAGATTTATTTAAATATTATTAAGATATATTTGGTTGGAATTATAAAATATTATTATTTGTTGGAATAGTTTTAGGAATAAGATTAAAATTAAATTTATTTAAATATTATTAAGATAGATTAAATAGAAAAAAAATCAAATCTTATTGTTGGAGTAATTTTAGAAATATAAGATTAAATACGTTTAAATTGAATTTATAAAAATAAAAAGATATAAAGATTAAATTTATGACAATTAAGATGAATTTCTAAAAATCTTCTATCTTCAAAATTTCTTCACAATCTTCAAAGTTCTTCACAATCTTCAAAGTCACAATCATCGAATTGATCAAGAAAGACGAATGATTGGATTTCTATTGAGAACATGAGAGACAATGATAAATTACAAAAATCTTCGAATGTAAGAAGAAATATACATAAATTACAAAAATCTTCAATCTTAAAAAATTCTACACAATCTTCAAAGTCACAACCTTCAAATCTTCAAAATCTTCAATCTTCAAAATTTCTAAAAATCTTTCACTATCTTCAAATCTTCAAAGTTCTTCACAATCTTCAAAATCTTCAATAAATTGATTATAATCAATGGATAACATAAAAAGTAAAAATTTCTTCACTATCTTCAAATCTTCAAAGTTCTTCACAATCTTCAATAAATTGATTACAATCTTCAAAATCTTCAATAAATTGATTATAATCAATGGATAACATAAAAAGTAAAAATTTCTTCACTATCTTCAAATCTTCAAAGTTCTTCACAATCTTCAATAAATTGATTATAATCAATGGATGACATAAAAAGTAAAATTGAGAATGAATGAGAAATTAGAGATACAAAATCTTCAATAAATTGATTATAATCAATGGATGAGTCGATGACATAAAAAGTAAAATTGAGAATGAATGAGAAATTAGGGATTTTGAGAAGAGATGAGGGATTTATATAGAAAAAAAGATTAAGAATGTATGGTCAAGATTAAGTTTTAAAATGAATGGATGAGATTAAAAGAAAAGTATAGAATGAATGAGAATTCAGAGATTTTGAAATAGAGTGATTTGAGAAGAGAGAGATTGAAATAAACCAATGAATTAGTGCCACGTGGCTGTAAAAAATGTTTGCAAATATATATAATAAAGATACAATATTTATATATATATTAGGTTCGGGTACGGGTTGACGGAGCGGGTTTGAAAAAACCACGATCCGTTCCATACCCGCTTAACCGGGTCTATACCCAACTCATGCGGGTCAAGTTCAATGCGAGTCCAGATTTGAACTCATCTCATTGCCATTCCTAATATTTATTTTGTGATTTTGAAATTTGGATTTCAAAATTTTAATGATTTTATGTTTATGGTTTGTTTTGGAATTTAAGTTGGATATGATTTAACTTTAATTAGGTGTTTATATAAGACTCCATTTGGATGGAGAGATTTGGTCTATGAATTTAAAATCCACAATCCAAATTTACTCCACTTGTTAGCATCTCTTCTAAAAGGGAGTATATTCAATTGAGATTCTATTGCATTTTTTTTACTTAAAAGAAAATAGGTGGATTTATAAATCATAGAGTCAATGCAGAGTTTGATATAGATTTTCATAAACTTGACATGATAGTAGATTTTTTTTTATACATAGATTTTGATAAACTCCGATATTGATGGGATGATTTTTTTTTTTTTTAATGAAAAGTGTTTTTTTAAATTAATATTATATATATATAAAATATATTACCAATAAAAAAAAAATATATATACATACTATATAAAGTTTATATATTAATTCGGGGCGGGTTGGACATAAGACCCAGATCCGACCCATACTCAATACGAGGCGGATCCAACCTGACCTAAAGCTCGTGGAGTGGAGTGGGTACCCGGGTCTGGTCAATATTGCCATCCCTTTTTCTGATCTTTCGTCCTCAGAGTTCTTTGAGAGAATTCGTTGAAATCTCTGGGTTTTAGAAGAGATTTTGGATAGTGAAATTTATTTATATTTTTGGAGAATCCAACAAAATTTATAGAATATTAAAATCCATAAACCGTTGAATATCTAAAGATTTTTAAAGACTTTTTAAAATTCGAATTGAATACCTTAGAATTTTTAAAAACTTTTAAAAATTCGAATTGAATACCCTACACTTTGAAAGTCCAGAAAAATCCTACAAAATCCATAACCAATAAACCATGTCATTTGAAATTATCTATTTTTAAATACATTCATTCCAAATACCTTCTCAAATCAAATTCCTTCATCCAAACACATCCTAAGATTTATAAGTATTGCAGGGTTTGTAGATATTTTTATAGTGTTAAGACTTTTATAGAATTTATAAATGTTGGTAGGGGAATGATTTTAATATCTAATTCTAAAATTCTCACAAGAGATAGATTTTAAAATCTCAAATTCAAATTTTACATTCCAAAACAAACATACTCTAAAGAAAGGGTTGGTCTGCTATGGACTCGAGTGCATGTTGTGCACCCTAGTCCATGTTGCACTTTTCATTTTTACTGACTTACACTTTTTGATAAATGGTGTTGCACTTTTCAATTATTAAACTGTATAATAATATTTTTAGTTATAGTGACTTACACTTTTTTAGTAATATTGTGTTGTACTTTTCAATTTAATAACATACACTTTGAGTTTAACTAGTATAAGGGACATTCCTATAGACCCAATTAAAAATAGAGACAAAAAATTATAGTATTAGAATTAAGGTCAAATTCATAATCAAATAACCAATTATGCCCTTGGTCTTAAAAAACAATATTAATTCATTAATATAATAAATTTCGAATTTGAAATACCATTTTCCACGCATTTGTTATTCAAATTGAAATTTAAATTCCACTTGTCCTTCAATTTCGAAACTTCCTTAAAATTCAGAAATTGATTTAATCTAATTCACTTTCCTTTTCAAATTTGATTTAATTGATTCACACATTTAATCACTCCATTACTTTCATCCGACGATTTGAGGGATATTGGTTCTCTAATCTTGGTTCTCGTTGTCGATCAGCTTGCTCGTCGTCGGCGGTTAGCTTTCTCACGCTCTTCGTCTGCGGTGAATGCATTTCCGGTGGTTGTTCATTTCTGCGATCTGATTTTGCGATTCAGTTGTTGGCCGTCGGTGATTATTTCGATTTTGCGATGGATGCAGATTTAGTTTCTCGGGGACCGGGGAACTGAACTTTTGTCAAACACCGTCTTCTTCCTCAGACTGCCGGTCGTTGACCTTCCGGCGTACCACTTCGGATTGTCGCCCTCCCCGGTCGAGGGCGCCGCCGATCTTCTTCCTCACGCACCAACCATGGTCTCGCCGATCTCTGTTCACCTCCGGCGTGCGCCCTTTCCGCTGTTGATATGGAGGAAATCCTCCACTTCTCCCTCGTATCATTTCTCATTTCAAAACATTCAAATCCCATATGCAACAAAATATTTGCATATATTATTGACCATGCATATGCAACAGTTTTTTACATATATGCTTATATATTTTGCATATTTTATATAGATGACATCATATTATTAATTTTATTTATAATATAATATTATATTGATCAGTTCAAACTCAAATAATCATTTTTAAAATATAAATAAACTGTGAAATAATATTATATTATTAATTTTATTTATAATATAATATTATATTGACTAGTTCAAACTCAAATAATCATCTGAATCACATTGCACCAACACTAGATTTAAATTGACTCGTTTAAACCCAAATAATCATCTCTATCACTAATGATATGTAATTATCGAATTATATATTCTATATTAATTTTTTAAAATAAAATTAATATTTTATAATATTTTATTACAAATATATTGTTTTATTGCATATTATCACGTATTTTGAGTTATATGCAACATATTTTTGCATATGTCGGGAAGAATACGTAACAATTTTTTGCATATATGTTTTTCAAATCTGCATATAGAGTAATGATATAGAACCAACTATCTGTTTTTTATGGAATTAGTGAGTTGTCACCAATATAGCGTGTATCATGGATTTATATCTTTAAAATATATTAATAAATTCAAATTATTTATTTTAAATTATAGTAAATGATTATGTATAATGATTTGGCGTAACAATTTTGAATTTTAATTAGTAGGATAAGATTGTTTTCCAGATTTCCTTTTTTAATGGTTGATTTATTAATTAGTTTTCAAATTTGGAAAGAAATCAATTACAGGCATATCCACATAATCAATTAGTATAATCTAATTAATGAAAATGGTTGATTTGACATAATCAATTTTTGCATACGAGATAAGTAATGAGTACAACCTAGTCGATCTGGAACTGTATCAAGCCGCCGACAATGATGATCCGCAGGCTTTGCTTGAGGGTGTCACCATCGCTGGATTAGTTGGTGTTCTTCGCCAGCTTGGCGATCTTGTCAATTGAGTTTTTGTTGCACATTTTATTTATGTTTCCATTTTCTCGATTTCCTTACTTTTTATTGAAATTTTTGTGCTTTGTCGTTTGAAATTTTATTTATGTTTGAAATTTGTCCTTAGTAATCTTAGTACGAAATTTTCTGGTTCAGCACACTCGAAGATGATGAATTTCTCGATATGAATTTTGAATTCAATTCAGAACCACAGTGATTAATGTGATTCTCCTTTTAGGAAGGTTTGAATTTCAAACGCATTAATGTCCGAGATTTCCTATAATTTCTTAATTTACCAGCTCCTAATTTAAATTTAATATTATATATTAATTGAATATGCACCTTTCGATTTTAAATATAAAGGAAGGGTATAATTGGACATTTATAAATCAAATTGTCATTTTTCTTAACTTTTAAAATTTTTATCTTTATTTTGAGTTTTTATAGGTGAAATGACCTATATACTAACTACCCCTGTATTGGAGTAAAAAAATTGTAGAAATACAGATTCATAGTCTCAAAACTATTTAAAAAAAAAGTACATATATCTCAAATTAAGTCTTGGGCCCAAAACAGCCCATTGTTCCATGCCTGCCGAATGAATTTTTGGAATGATTTTGTTAAGAGGCATTTTGAAGGAACCATATACCTATGTAAAGAGTATATAGGTTTGTTTATGTTGACAACTTCCTTAATTTTGATTTACCCCCTTGCCCTTTAATTTCATATCGATCGTATGATTCGTACTTTTTATTGAGTCTATTAACAAAATCCAATTAACCTTATTTTTTAATTTTTTTTTAATTAGAGAGGTAGAGAATTGAGTGGCATATCTACCCACATAAATTTTGAGTCAAGAGCACCCGTCCAAACTATTCAATGTTGCAAGTGTGTTTGCAAGTCATTGCACGATTTGGCCTCGACTCACGAATTTGCTAAATTCCATCTTTCTAAATCAATCCCCGGAGTTGCTATCATTATATGTTCGACGCGAAGGATAAACTTACAAATGTATAATCACCAAAATCTATTCAACTTACTCGTTCATCCATGGTTCAGCTGATGGTGGATTACTTTTTTTGTATGAGCCTCCAAATAATAGACTTCATTTATGTAATCCCATCACTCGTGAGTATATCGACCTCCATCATTCTAATTCCCAGCCGCATCACCCTTCAAATCATGGAGTTATCATTTATGGATTTGGTGTTAGCAAAATAAGTGGGCAATATAAGGTCGTGGCTCTTTCCCTGAGCAAAATGAGTGTAAAGTACACACCATTGGAAGTGGATCATGGAGAAGCATTGATGTTCTTCCCCATTTCAATATATATTTTGTTGGAAACTACTTACGCCGTGTAAACTGCAATATCGAAGATTCAGATAACAAATAAGTCGAGTCAAGGGAAACCCTTTTCCCGCAGAACAGAATACGCCCAGGATAGTGCTCGACTGGTATGGCGTTCCATTCCCAAAGGTAAAACGACTTTTACTTTTTACACAGTAGCACCACTGTATAAAAAGCCTCGGCGAACGTACGTAGTACGAACTGAACACTCTCGGATATAAATCCGACACAAGAAAGAACAGAGGAAGGTTTTCGGGAGCTCAACACACTGCGTAGGGACGAGAGGAGAGTAGTATGAGAGAGGGGCGAATTTCAGCGTAAGGATTTATGAGGGAAGAGACTGATATTGAGACTTCCAGATAGCCGAGCCCATTCCTGAGTTGGACTTTCGGAGTTTTTGGGTCTGCAAAAAGATAGGCGGGCCCCAAAGACCACCAAAGACCAATTGCCGAAGCCGAAGCCGAGCCGGCCGGACGGGCGGGCACGCGCGTGTGGCTCTTAGAGGGGTGTACCTCTTTTACATAGTTGAACTTCCAAGCTACTTCAATACCTTTAAACATCATAAATGTTTTGTAGGTTTCCTATGTGGGACAATTTCCCACATTCCTCAAACTTCAATGTTGAAACTCTTCAACTTCAACAATTAATTTCTCACTCACCTTAACTCGATTTTGAGATATTAAATATACCACGTTCATCTACTCCGCGAGTAGATCGACTATGTCACGTTCAATTATTTCTTAATTAACGTTTAGTCCGTCTAATTAATTAAATTAGATAAAGGTGTCAAAACCCAATTAATCCCATTAATTCCAACAATCCCCCACATGAGTGAAAATCGTATCTATACAACATCAGACTCAGTGTTCAGTTCAATTGAGATCTCCGTGCGTCCGAAAAATTAGTTTTTGGCTTTGAACTTTTCGTAGCCAAACACTATCGGGTACACCGGCGGCTTAGTGGACGCAATGCCTTGAACTACTCCTCCATAGTGTATACCTAGTCAACAGTGTCAGCACACTTCAATCTCGTCTTTGTAACGTTCTCACGTTTTTGTCCGTTTTGGCCATGGACGTCCTTTGTCTTCATAAATGTTTGGTCGAAGTGGCCCTCACTTCTCATTTATATAGGTAACCTCCTTTCGAGTATCCCGTTATACTCTAGGACTTATTAAGAGTCGAAGACTAAACCTTTACCACATCTTACGAGTCGTTAACACTTGAGATAGTGCTGTCCGGAATAGTCATATTTTTCAAGTGTTTTATCACTAACTTCCACAGTTTCGTTTTCCCATTGAACCAAGTTCTTGGGATCTCCAGTCATCATGGTTGGGTTTCCACTGCTTTAGTTTTTCTTGTGGGTTTTAGACCCATTCCTTCTACCAGCTTGTTCAATTGATCTCGGTTTATGCTCTTCGTGAGCGGATCCGCTATATATATTGTCCTTCGTATTGACATAATCAATGGACATTACTCCAGTGGAGATCAATTCTCTAACGGATTTGTGTCGACGACGTATGTGTCTCGACTTTCCGTTGTACATGACATTCGTAGCTCTCCCATTGGCAACTTGACTGTCACAGTGTACCGTCACCGAAGGTACCGGTTTATTCCAACATGGAATGTCTTCCAGAAAATTACGCAACCATTCAGCCTCTGCAGCAGCTAGGTCTAAAGCTATAAATTCTGATTCCATTGTGGAACGGGCAATACACGTTTGTTTCTTGGACCTCCACGACACTGCTGCTCCTCCAATAGTGAATACATATCCACTAGTGGATAGCGAGTCTTTCGTGTCTGATATCCAATTTGCATCACTGTATCCTTCGACTACAGCTGGATGTCTTGTGTAGTGAAGCCCATAATCAAGGGTGTACTTCAGGTATCTTAATACCCTTTTCAATGCTTTCCAGTGCTCATGACTTGGATTGTTCGTGTATTGACTCAACTTGTTTACTGAACATGCAAGATCAGGGCGTGTACAGTTCGTGATGTACATCACACTTCCAATGATCCTTGCGTATTCCAGTTGAGCCACTGGTTCTCCTCTATTCTTTTTCAAGTGAACATTGAGTTCCAAAGGCGTCTTAGCAGGTGGATCGTCAAAGGCATTAAATTGCTTTAGTACCTTCTCCACATAGTGAGATTGTGTCAAGGAAATTCCATTGGACGTTTTCTCTATCTTGATTCCAAGAATCGCATCTGCTAATCCCATGTCTTTCATGTCAAAGTTTCTACTTAACATGTTCTTCGTATTAACTATGATATCGTGATTGTTACTCATGATTAACATGTCATCGACATATAAGCACACAATAACATATCCATTTGGTGTATCCTTCACATATACACACTTATCACATTCGTTAATTCGAAACTCATTTGACAACATTGTATTGTCAAATTTCAAATGCCACTGTTTTGGAGCTTGCTTAAGTCCATACAATGATCGAATGAGTTTGCACACCTTTTTCTCGTTTCCAGGAGCAACATATCCTTCAGGTTGATCCATGTATATTTCAGCATCCATCTCACCATTAAGAAACGCCGTCTTAACGTCCATTTGGTGTATTTCGAGATTGTGCAAAGCAGCAATAACGACTAACACCTAGGGGTGGGAATAGGCCAGGCCGGGCCAGGCCTTAAGAAAAAAAGCCTGGGCCTGGTATAAAATATTTGGGCCCAAGCCTGGCCTGTGGCCTATTATAGGCTTTTTTAAGAGGCTAGGCCTGGCCTTTTAGTAAATAGGCCTGGCCCGAAAGCCTTTTAAAGGCCTTTTTAGTGTTATTCAAAATTAATTTTTACCACACTTGTATTACCATTAAATTATAAAAACTAGCTTTTTAAATTTCAAAATGAAAAAATAAGAACAATAAAAAATTAATCAAAAGGTACATAAAATTATACTCCATATGTTCATATCAATTATTTTTAAATATTACAAAGAAAAATAAAATAAAAAGTATATAATTTCTTCAAGATAATCTCATCATATATTGAATATTATATTATATATTTATTGTATTTTTATATATTATATATTTATACATATAGAAATAGAGTTAAATAGGCCGGCCTGTTGGGCTTAAAAGGCTTACGAAAAAGCTCAAGCCCGGCCTATTTAATTAAAAAGGCTTTATAAAAAGCTTGAGCCTGGCTTGTTTAATAAACAAGCCGAGCCGAGCTTTAGAAGGCCGAGCCGTAGGCCCCTGTCGGGTAGCCTGGCCCATTCCCACCCCTACTAACACCCGAATGGAGGTGATCCTTGTCACTGGTGAGTATGTATCGAAGAAATCATACCCTTCCTTTTGTTTAAAACCCTTTGCAACTAGACGAGCTTTGTACTTATCAACAGATCCATCTGCTTTGTACTTTCTTCTAAGGATCCACTTGCATCCTAAGGGCTTACAACCTTTAGGGAGGTCGACCAACTCCCATGTGTGATTCAATAGAATAGACTCGTATTCACTTTTTATGGCTTCCTTCCAGAGGTGTGCATCTGGTCTTGCCATAACTTCTTTGATAGTTTTAGGTTCATCTTCCTCCAAAACATAAGTAATGAAGTCTGAACAAAAATCTTTATCAATTCTAGCTCTCTTACTGCGTCTCGGTTCTTCACTCTCTTGAGTGGAAGGACTAACAGTGTCGTCTGTTGCTTCGAGAGTTCTCTTACTCGAACTCACTTCCTCTTTCTCCTTAAGAGGAAAGATACTTTCAAAGAACACTGCGTTCCTTGACTCTATTGTAGTGCCTTATGTCATATCCGGTACTTCGGATTTGTGAATCAGAAATCGATAGGCACTACTGTTTGAAGCATATCCTATAAAGATGCAATCGACGGTTTTAGGGCCGATTTTAACTTGTTTAGGAAGCGGTACTTCAACCTTACCCAAACACCCCACACTTTGAGGTATTGGTATGAAGGTTTTCGTTTCCTTCATATTTCATAAGGAGTTTGATCCTTAGTTTTGTGAGGAATCTTATTCAGAATGTGGTTAGCACTACGAATTGATTTAATCCGAGTGTCCAATTGATTCTCTACTTCAGTTTTATAACGTTTAAAAGCTTCTATAGCTTCGTCTTTACTCTTTAAAAGGTAAACGTAGTAGAATCTTGTACAATCGTCTATAAAAGTAATAAAATACTTTTTCCCTCCTCTAGTTTGTACAAACTTCAAATCACATACATCCGTGTGAATTAAGTCTAGAGGAGCAGCAATGTTCCTTTCAACAGTTTTAAACGGTAGTTTGGTCATTTTTGCTTCCGTGCATATTTCACATCGTTTGGATGCATCAACGTTGTCAATTTTAAGTAAATCGAGATTTACTAATCGTTTTATGGATTTTAGATTCACATGTCCTAATCTAGAATGCCATAAAGAGGAACACTCAACAATATAAGCAGAAGTGAAAGCAATTTCATTAATAACTTGTTTGCCTTTGGGGCTTACAACCATTGTGCTTAATTTAAACAAACCATTCTCGAGATAACCCTTCCCGAGAAAGTGACCAAACTTACTTAGAACTATCTTATCAGATTCAAAGACTAGTCTAAATTGATTGCTAACTAGAAGAGACCCCGAAATCAGATTCTTCCGGATGTCTGGGACATGCAACACGTTCTTCAATGTTAGCTCTTTTCCAGATGTCAGTTTAAGCACCACTGACCCAATTCCAGCCACTTCAGAGGAGGCTTGATTGCCCATGAATAACTTTCTCCCATCAGATGGAGAATAGTTTGAGAATGCAGATCTCTCCGAGCAGACGTGGCAAGTGGCACCAGTGTCCACGAACCACTCTTTCTTGTTGTCCACCATGTTGACCTACGTCACCACTGCGGATATGTCCAAATCCGTAAGGTTCACAGAATCTTGTACTTTCTGTTTGCCTTTTCCCTTATCGTCACGACGGGGTTGACGACACTCACTGGACCTGTGGTTCGGTTTCCCACAGTTATAGCAATTTCCAGTGAATTTCTGCTTTGTGGCTAGACCCTTCCCCTTCACAATCTTCGTTGTGTTGGCATCAGACTCAGTTGGACGTTTTCTTTTCCTTGACGGACCCTCTTGTTCCATCAAGTTAGCTTTGGCTTCAATCTGGAGGGCAGATCCCTTGCCTTCTCTCTTTCGATTGTCCTCCTCAATCCTGAGACGGATAATCAGATCCTCCAAGCTCATAAGCTTTCGTTTGTGCTTTAGATATGATTTGAAATCCTTCCACGATGAAGGCAGTTTCTCGACCACGGTCGCTACTTGAAATGCATCAGGTAACACCATATCCTCAACAACAATCTTATGGAAAATAATCTGCAGTTTCTGAACTTGATCCACTACAGACTTGTTATCGTCCATCTTAAAATCATACAGTTGTGAAACGACAAATTTCTTTAATCCGGCGCCTTCAGTTCTGTACTTCTTCTCCAAGGATTCCCACAACTCCTTGGCAGATTTTATGTCACAGTAGACACTGCTAAGCCACTGATCATAATAGATTCTTTCTTGTTGGCTAGCAGTCACAGTAGACACTGCTAAGCCACTGATCATAATAGATTCTTTCTTGTTGGCTAGCACTTGCCTCAGGCTGTGTAGGTTTCGTTTCGGTTAGAAACCTATCCATTCCAAGCATGGTTAGGTAAAATCGCATCTTACTTTGCCATATCTTGAATTCAGTTCCGGCCCGATTCTTGGGAATATATCGCGAAAATATCGCAACCGTTGCGAAAATATCTCGCACGTGGATAAGTCTTGAAGACCGAATCTTGAAGACCAAGTTTGAGATTCTGGAACATTCTTGAAGTAATTCGAATGGGCCGAGCCCATTCCTGAGTTGGGCTTTCAGAGTTTTTGGGTCTGCAAAAAGATAGGCGGGCCCCAAAGACCAACAAAGACCAATTGCTGAAGTCGGGCCGGACGGGCGCGCGCGTGGCTCTTAGAGGGGTGTACCTCTTTTACATAGTTGAACTTCCAAGCTACTTCAATACCTTTAAACATCATAAATGTTTTGTAGGTTTCCTATGTGGGACAATTTCCCACATTCCTCAAACTTCAATGTTGAAACTCTTCAACTTCAACAATTAATTTCTCACTCACCTTAACTCGGTTTTGAGATATTAAATATACCACGTTCATCTACTCCGCGAGTAGATCGACTATGTCACGTTCAATTATTTCTTAATTAACGTTTAGTCCGTCTAATTAATTAAATTAGATAAAGGTGTCAAAACCCAATTAATCCCATTAATTCCAACAATCCCCCACATGAGTGAAAATCGTATCTATACAACATCAGACTCAGTGTTCAGTTCAATTGAGATCTCCGTGCGTCCGAAAAATTAGTTTTTGGCTTTGAACTTTTCGTAGCCAAACACTATCGGGTACACCGGCGGCTTAGTGGACGCAATGCCTTGAACTACTCCTCCATAGTGTATACCTAGTCAACAGTGTCAGCACACTTCAATCTCGTCTTTGTAACGTTCTCACGTTTTTGTCCGTTTTGGCCATGGACGTCCTTTGTCTTCATAAATGTTTGGTCGAAGTGGCCCTCACTTCTCATTTATATAGGTAACCTCCTTTCGAGTATCCCGTTATACTCTAGGACTTATTAAGAGTCGAAGACTAAACCTTTACCACATCTTACGAGTCGTTAACACTTGAGATAGTGCTGTCCGGAATAGTCATATTTTTCAAGTGTTTTATCACTAACTTCCACAGTTTCGTTTTCCCATTGAACCAAGTTCTTGGGATCTCCAGTCATCATGGTTGGGTTTCCACTGCTTTAGTTTTTCTTGTGGGTTTTAGACCCATTCCTTCTACCAGCTTGTTCAATTGATCTCGGTTTATGCTCTTCGTGAGCGGATCCGCTATATATATTGTCCTTCGTATTGACATAATCAATGGACATTACTCCAGTGGAGATCAATTCTCTAACGGATTTGTGTCGACGACGTATGTGTCTCGACTTTCCGTTGTACATGACATTCGTAGCTCTCCCATTGGCAACTTGACTGTCACAGTGTACCGTCACCGAAGGTACCGGTTTATTCCAACATGGAATGTCTTCCAGAAAATTACGCAACCATTCAGCCTCTGCAGCAGCTAGGTCTAAAGCTATAAATTCTGATTCCATTGTGGAACGGGCAATACACGTTTGTTTCTTGGACCTCCACGACACTGCTGCTCCTCCAATAGTGAATACATATCCACTAGTGGATAGCGAGTCTTTCGTGTCTGATATCCAATTTGCATCACTGTATCCTTCGACTACAGCTGGATGTCTTGTGTAGTGAAGCCCATAATCAAGGGTGTACTTCAGGTATCTTAATACCCTTTTCAATGCTTTCCAGTGCTCATGACTTGGATTGTTCGTGTATTGACTCAACTTGTTTACTGAACATGCAAGATCAGGGCGTGTACAGTTCGTGATGTACATCACACTTCCAATGATCCTTGCGTATTCCAGTTGAGCCACTGGTTCTCCTCTATTCTTTTTCAAGTGAACATTGAGTTCCAAAGGCGTCTTAGCAGGTGGATCGTCAAAGGCATTAAATTGCTTTAGTACCTTCTCCACATAGTGAGATTGTGTCAAGGAAATTCCATTGGACGTTTTCTCTATCTTGATTCCAAGAATCGCATCTGCTAATCCCATGTCTTTCATGTCAAAGTTTCTACTTAACATGTTCTTCGTATTAACTATGATATCGTGATTGTTACTCATGATTAACATGTCATCGACATATAAGCACACAATAACATATCCATTTGGTGTATCCTTCACATATACACACTTATCACATTCGTTAATTCGAAACTCATTTGACAACATTGTATTGTCAAATTTCAAATGCCACTGTTTTGGAGCTTGCTTAAGTCCATACAATGATCGAATGAGTTTGCACACCTTTTTCTCGTTTCCAGGAGCAACATATCCTTCAGGTTGATCCATGTATATTTCAGCATCCATCTCACCATTAAGAAACGCCGTCTTAACGTCCATTTGGTGTATTTCGAGATTGTGCAAAGCAGCAATAACGACTAACACCTAGGGGTGGGAATAGGCCAGGCCGGGCCAGGCCTTAAGAAAAAAAGCCTGGGCCTGGTATAAAATATTTGGGCCCAAGCCTGGCCTGTGGCCTATTATAGGCTTTTTTAAGAGGCTAGGCCTGGCCTTTTAGTAAATAGGCCTGGCCCGAAAGCCTTTTAAAGGCCTTTTTAGTGTTATTCAAAATTAATTTTTACCACACTTGTATTACCATTAAATTATAAAAACTAGCTTTTTAAATTTCAAAATGAAAAAATAAGAACAATAAAAAATTAATCAAAAGGTACATAAAATTATACTCCATATGTTCATATCAATTATTTTTAAATATTACAAAGAAAAATAAAATAAAAAGTATATAATTTCTTCAAGATAATCTCATCATATATTGAATATTATATTATATATTTATTGTATTTTTATATATTATATATTTATACATATAGAAATAGAGTTAAATAGGCCGGCCTGTTGGGCTTAAAAGGCTTACGAAAAAGCTCAAGCCCGGCCTATTTAATTAAAAAGGCTTTATAAAAAGCTTGAGCCTGGCTTGTTTAATAAACAAGCCGAGCCGAGCCGAGCTTTAGAAGGCCGAGCCGTAGGCCCCTGTCGGGTAGCCTGGCCCATTCCCACCCCTACTAACACCCGAATGGAGGTGATCCTTGTCACTGGTGAGTATGTATCGAAGAAATCATACCCTTCCTTTTGTTTAAAACCCTTTGCAACTAGACGAGCTTTGTACTTATCAACAGATCCATCTGCTTTGTACTTTCTTCTAAGGATCCACTTGCATCCTAAGGGCTTACAACCTTTAGGGAGGTCGACCAACTCCCATGTGTGATTCAATAGAATAGACTCGTATTCACTTTTTATGGCTTCCTTCCAGAGGTGTGCATCTGGTCTTGCCATAACTTCTTTGATAGTTTTAGGTTCATCTTCCTCCAAAACATAAGTAATGAAGTCTGAACAAAAATCTTTATCAATTCTAGCTCTCTTACTGCGTCTCGGTTCTTCACTCTCTTGAGTGGAAGGACTAACAGTGTCGTCTGTTGCTTCGAGAGTTCTCTTACTCGAACTCACTTCCTCTTTCTCCTTAAGAGGAAAGATACTTTCAAAGAACACTGCGTTCCTTGACTCTATTGTAGTGCCTTATGTCATATCCGGTACTTCGGATTTGTGAATCAGAAATCGATAGGCACTACTGTTTGAAGCATATCCTATAAAGATGCAATCGACGGTTTTAGGGCCGATTTTAACTTGTTTAGGAAGCGGTACTTCAACCTTACCCAAACACCCCACACTTTGAGGTATTGGTATGAAGGTTTTCGTTTCCTTCATATTTCATAAGGAGTTTGATCCTTAGTTTTGTGAGGAATCTTATTCAGAATGTGGTTAGCACTACGAATTGATTTAATCCGAGTGTCCAATTGATTCTCTACTTCAGTTTTATAACGTTTAAAAGCTTCTATAGCTTCGTCTTTACTCTTTAAAAGGTAAACGTAGTAGAATCTTGTACAATCGTCTATAAAAGTAATAAAATACTTTTTCCCTCCTCTAGTTTGTACAAACTTCAAATCACATACATCCGTGTGAATTAAGTCTAGAGGAGCAGCAATGTTCCTTTCAACAGTTTTAAACGGTAGTTTGGTCATTTTTGCTTCCGTGCATATTTCACATCGTTTGGATGCATCAACGTTGTCAATTTTAAGTAAATCGAGATTTACTAATCGTTTTATGGATTTTAGATTCACATGTCCTAATCTAGAATGCCATAAAGAGGAACACTCAACAATATAAGCAGAAGTGAAAGCAATTTCATTAATAACTTGTTTGCCTTTGGGGCTTACAACCATTGTGCTTAATTTAAACAAACCATTCTCGAGATAACCCTTCCCGAGAAAGTGACCAAACTTACTTAGAACTATCTTATCAGATTCAAAGACTAGTCTAAATTGATTGCTAACTAGAAGAGACCCCGAAATCAGATTCTTCCGGATGTCTGGGACATGCAACACGTTCTTCAATGTTAGCTCTTTTCCAGATGTCAGTTTAAGCACCACTGACCCAATTCCAGCCACTTCAGAGGAGGCTTGATTGCCCATGAATAACTTTCTCCCATCAGATGGAGAATAGTTTGAGAATGCAGATCTCTCCGAGCAGACGTGGCAAGTGGCACCAGTGTCCACGAACCACTCTTTCTTGTTGTCCACCATGTTGACCTACGTCACCACTGCGGATATGTCCAAATCCGTAAGGTTCACAGAATCTTGTACTTTCTGTTTGCCTTTTCCCTTATCGTCACGACGGGGTTGACGACACTCACTGGACCTGTGGTTCGGTTTCCCACAGTTATAGCAATTTCCAGTGAATTTCTGCTTTGTGGCTAGACCCTTCCCCTTCACAATCTTCGTTGTGTTGGCATCAGACTCAGTTGGACGTTTTCTTTTCCTTGACGGACCCTCTTGTTCCATCAAGTTAGCTTTGGCTTCAATCTGGAGGGCAGATCCCTTGCCTTCTCTCTTTCGATTGTCCTCCTCAATCCTGAGACGGATAATCAGATCCTCCAAGCTCATAAGCTTTCGTTTGTGCTTTAGATATGATTTGAAATCCTTCCACGATGAAGGCAGTTTCTCGACCACGGTCGCTACTTGAAATGCATCAGGTAACACCATATCCTCAACAACAATCTTATGGAAAATAATCTGCAGTTTCTGAACTTGATCCACTACAGACTTGTTATCGTCCATCTTAAAATCATACAGTTGTGAAACGACAAATTTCTTTAATCCGGCGCCTTCAGTTCTGTACTTCTTCTCCAAGGATTCCCACAACTCCTTGGCAGATTTTATGTCACAGTAGACACTGCTAAGCCACTGATCATAATAGATTCTTTCTTGTTGGCTAGCAGTCACAGTAGACACTGCTAAGCCACTGATCATAATAGATTCTTTCTTGTTGGCTAGCACTTGCCTCAGGCTGTGTAGGTTTCGTTTCGGTTAGAAACCTATCCATTCCAAGCATGGTTAGGTAAAATCGCATCTTACTTTGCCATATCTTGAATTCAGTTCCGGCCCGATTCTTGGGAATATATCGCGAAAATATCGCAACCGTTGCGAAAATATCTCGCACGTGGATAAGTCTTGAAGACCGAATCTTGAAGACCAAGTTTGAGATTCTGGAACATTCTTGAAGTAATTCGAATGGGCCGAGCCCATTCCTGAGTTGGGCTTTCAGAGTTTTTGGGTCTGCAAAAAGATAGGCGGGCCCCAAAGACCAACAAAGACCAATTGCTGAAGTCGGGCCGGACGGGCGCGCACGTGGCTCTTAGAGGGGTGTACCTCTTTTACATAGTTGAACTTCCAAGCTACTTCAATACCTTTAAACATCATAAATGTTTTGTAGGTTTCCTATGTGGGACAATTTCCCACATTCCTCAAACTTCAATGTTGAAACTCTTCAACTTCAACAATTAATTTCTCACTCACCTTAACTCGGTTTTGAGATATTAAATATACCACGTTCATCTACTCCGCGAGTAGATCGACTATGTCACGTTCAATTATTTCTTAATTAACGTTTAGTCCGTCTAATTAATTAAATTAGATAAGGGTGTCAAAACCCAATTAATCCCATTAATTCCAACATATTTCAATATGTGTTATAGGGAGCATTTGTGAATGGGAGTCTTCATTGGTTGGCAAGGATTTAAATGACACTCTATGGATTTATTGCTTTGATCTTGAAACATAACTTTTCACCACAATTTCTCTTCCACGTACATCAGATAGGTGAAACTACCCTTGTTTTTGTTGTTGTGGAGGACAACCCGTGTTTATGTGAAGTTGACAAGGTTGTTACCATCATCTGGTTGCTGAAGGAATATGGGATTTGAACAAAGGAATTTATCATCCCAACCAACCCTGATCTTGGGAGATACAGTTACCCGATTAGAGTTTTCGAAGATGGGGTGATATTGACGGGATTTTATCACGGTTTCATATTAATATTGTCGTAGTATGGATTTGCACTCTCACACTCCAAGCTCTATTTCACTCAAATGTTTCACCAGGGAGAACTCGATCTCTTTTTTGTTATATTTTGCATTTTAATTTGTGTATAAATGTGTTTTATGCAAATTGTTAGCATTTTGTCATGATTTGTTTTATTATATTATTTTTGCAGCATACAAGTGAATTTTGTTGGACTGGTACTTGTGTGAATGTTTGAAACTATGTTTTATACATACAATTAATTTTAAATTGTGTTTTATGTGAATTGTTAGCCTTTTGTTATGGATTTGCCTGATTTGTCCTCTGATGAAAAAGTTTAAATTCAATTAAAAATCAACACATTTTATTTTATTGTAGAAATAATTGAATGTGTCATATTAAAAAATAATTGATCGTAAGAGCAATTTTATGCGGTATGTTGTGATTTTAGAATTTAAAATTTACGTATAAATTTAATAAAAGTCATCATCAATTTATGGAGGACTAAAATTTAAAATCTTAAAAAAAATATAAATTAATTAGAGCATTGTAACAGAATCTTGAAATTTTATTTGTAACTACCAACCCATTGATTGGTATTTATAGTTATGAGCTTTCATAATTCATACTCAGTATTATCTTTGAAAGTAGT
This sequence comes from Galeopsis tetrahit, assembly GCA_963675135.1. Taxonomy (NCBI): domain Eukaryota; kingdom Viridiplantae; phylum Streptophyta; class Magnoliopsida; order Lamiales; family Lamiaceae; genus Galeopsis; species Galeopsis tetrahit. Next base: position 14,220,507 of record OY776133.1, read on the forward strand.
TTCTTAACACTTTGAGCTCCATCAAATTAAAGGTATTGAGTAGTATTAATTTCATCAAATATTTGCATTGTAACATTTTTAATTCATTATTTATTATTGAAACTCAGGTGCATAAAGTGAAGAATCGTACGTTGAAGAAAGTACTGTGAAGAAAGTAATTGACGATGGAATCTCGTGCAGGTAAGTTCTTCTTAATTAATTTTTATCTAGCTAATTCTTGCGTTAATGGAGTATCATATTTGTTATTTTGTATATATGTGAGATTAGATGTTTAATTATATTTAATTAACGAATAAAATGATATTCTACTTGGTCGATAGCTCTCTTGGATCGGTTGGGTAACCACATGAACTTTTGTATTGTTTTTATATATGCATCCATTATAAAACATTATTAATCTCTCTTTAATACTACGTATTATTTTGTATATATGTGAGATTAGATGTATATATGTGAGATTAAAATGATATTCTACTTGGTCGATAGCTCTCTTGGATCGGTTGGGTAACCACATGAACTTTTGTATATATATATATGTGAGATTAGATGTTTAATTATATATATTTTGATGTATTTATATGTAATTATTTGATGAATTTATACATAATTATTTGTGCAGAAAGCAGCACAAAGTTTAAACAGTTTGAAGTCGTAGCAACGGTGGCAAAAGACTTACCTCTCATCAGTCCCTTCCATTCCATAGAGACAATATGAAGTTTAAATCACCTACATTTCAGCGCAGAATAGCCAAAGAGTGGAAAATCTTTGAAGAAAGCCTACCCAAAGGTCCGAACTTACGAAACCAGAATCGATCTCCTCCGGGCTCTCATAATCGGACCACCCGGCACACCCTACCTACCAGGACTGCCTTTTCTTCTTTGACATCTTCTTACCTCATGAATATCCTTCTACACATCCCCTACCATTCACACACATACGATGTGAATCCTGATCTATATGTACGATACGGGTTACGTTTGTCTGTCCCTCCTCGACCACAAGCCGCCCCGTAAAAGAGATCAAGCTGCAGGATAAGATTCCACCATTTTCCAGCTTTTGGTGTCAATCCAAGGCCTCGTTCTCACGGAGAGGCCTTTATACAACAATGCTCCTGCAGGATTCGACTCAGACGAAACTCGACGGATAGAGTTTGAACATCGGTCAAAACGATACAATGAGTCGGTGAAAATTCGTTCATGCCTGATTCTAAATCAGCCACCTCATGGTTTTGAGGGCTTCATTGCCGAACATGACGTGGAGGCGGTGTTGCAGCAGCTGCCGCCGATTGAGGAGGGAGGTTGTGATAATCATTAGATTAGATAGAAATTAATGGGTCAGCTCAAAAGTATACCCCAAACATTTTTTTTGTTTTTGTTTTTGAAAGACTCACAAACCGTGATTTCCTACTACCCTTATCCATTTCAAGTTTTCAATTCAAAGTGATTTTAACACCACCACATGAAATTAAATACTATTAATTTTTTATTACATACAAGGTAAATTTATGCATGCGACAAAATTTGGAGATTTGGAGTGATTTTAATATATATATATATATATATATATATATATATATATATTCTTAACGGTTCAAATGAATTATGATCCACCATTCAAATTAAGTTAAAATTATGGTTTAATTATTTGTACAAATAAGTGTGACTATTTTTATAATATATTGTCGTGATAATTTCACTTTGATTAGACGTCTCCAATCACAAGCAAAACAATCGACCAATAATTCAATCCAACGAAGAACAGCAATTCACAAATATAAAACGAAAACAGAAAACAGAGCACAAGCAGATTTAAGTGGTTCGATCAACGTGATGTACATCCACTGGACACACGACTTCAATTTGATTAGTATAAGAGATGTTTACACACTCATCACTCGGAAAGAGAATTTATCCTCACTTCGCTCGTGAACTCTCAACTCTCAAAACGAATGCTCGCAGGCGTCAAAGTTTACAAATGACAAGTAATGGGTATTTATAGGTGCTAATGGTGATTGCAGCGTGTGTTGAAAGCATGCTCCGTTGCCAGCTAGATTCTGTTACAACCATGTAACAAACTCACACTTTCAGCGTGACCCAATCTGAAATGACCTCCTTGCCCTTTACTTGTTTTTCACAAACAGACGACATCATCAGAAGATTGACCAGAAGACCTCCCTCTTCTTGTTCTACTCTTCTGATGACCAACACTTAGCTAAAAATTAACTCTGCAAATAGAACTCGACTGATCTGATCCGACCTCTACTTGTCTTCCCATCTCGTCTGATTCTAAGCAACCCCATCTCATCTGATTGGACTCCTCCACCTCATCTGATATAGTCTAAGTTAACTTGTCTGACTCTACCAGCTGATATGTCCAACAACTGAGTCTATCAGAAGACTTCTATCAGCTAAGTACCTCATCTGATCCGCCCAACAGACGAGTACTTCAGTAGACTAGAATCTGTCTGATCCTACCAGACGAGTTGAACTCATCTGGTCTTAGAGATTTGAGATAAACCTCACAATTCTCCACCTTTAGCTCAAAATATCCATCTTGAACTAAACATCTCCGATCTATCATTCGCAAAGAACCGATTCTACTACTGATCTGCAGCCACTAGATCAGTAGCCTTCTCCGCAGAGGTCACTAATGCAAACCAACCGACCTAAGACATAAACCAAACTTTTCTTTTGGTAATGCCTTAGTAAATGCATCAGCAGGGTTCTCCTCAGTAGCTATCTTAACCACCTAGACGGTCCCCTTCTCCACAATGTCTCTCATAACGTACAGTTTCACATCGATGTGTTTGGTTCGTTCATGATACCCCTGATGATTTGCGAGATGAATTGCGCTTTGATTATCACAGAAAACAGTTACACTGTTCTGAGATAAACCAAATTCCTTAAGAATCCCTTTCAGCCACATGCTTTCCTTAACTGCCTCAGTCAAGGCCACCTACTCCGCTTCAGTAGTAGATAATGCAACTACAGATTGATGAATAGACCTCCAAGACACAGCCGTACCAAATAGAGTGAACACATATCCTGTTAAGGACTTTCGAGTGTCAACATTGGCTGCGTAATCTGCATCCACGTATCCCACAAGTGCATCCCCCGACTTGGCATCTTCTGAAATTTCAAACCCTTCTGTGCTGATCCCAGAACATATCTCATAACCCACTTAACCGTTTCCCAATGGCTTAAGCCTGGATCACTCATATATCTGCTGATCACACTCATAGCATGAGTCAAGTTTGGTCTACAACACACCATAACATACATTAAACTCCCTACAACACTGGCATAAGGTATCTTGCTTATCTGAGTTCTCTCTTGGCTGTTCCCGAGACTCATCTGATTGGACAATCGATGATGTTGGCCAATAGAAGTAGAGACAGTTTTTGCCTTATGCATTCTGAACCTCTCTAACACCTTCTGAAGATAAGTAGGTTGACTCAGCAGAATAGACCCGTCTACTCTACTGATCTCCATCCCAAGAATCACTTTGGCTTCACCAAGATCTTTCATCTCAAACTCCTGTTTGAGGATCTCCTTAACTTGATTAACACTTTCAATAGACTCGCCTGCTATTAACATGTCATCAACATACAACAGAAGATAGGTAACACCAGTCCCAACCCGTCTGAAATAGACACAACTGTCGTACAAGCTCCTTGTAAAACCAGCTGAGCAAATGTACTCATCAAATCTCAAGTACCATTGTCTAGGGCTTTGTTTGAGGCCATAGAGGGATTTCTTCAACAGACACACCTTGTCTTCTCCTTCTTCTATGTCCAACCCTTCCGGTAACTTCATGTAGATCCTCTCGTCTAGAGATCCATGTAAGAAAGCTGTGGTCACATCCATCTGATGTAGCTCCAATTCATATTGAGCAACCATAGCTAACAAGATTCTGATGCTACAATGCTTCACAACAGGTGAGAAGATTTCATTGAAATCAATACCTTCTTTCTGTGTAAATCCCTTAGCTACAAGTCTCGCCTTGTATCTAAGCTTGCCACCCCTCTGAGCCTCCACCTTCTTTTTATAGATCCACTTACACCCAACCAAATTCTTGTTCTTGGGCCTCTGAACAATTTCCCAGGCCTGGTCCTTGTTCAGAGAAGGCAGCTCCTCTTCCATAGCAACTATCCACTTCTCCTTATCTAGGGAGCTGATGACTTCTGAATAAGACTTTGGCTCCAGAGACTCCACCTCAAGAGCTGCACATAATGCAAATGAAACAATGTCAGCTTGTCCATACCTCTGAGGTGGGTGGACTTCTCGTCTGGTTCTGTCCCGTGCCAGCTGATAATGTTGAAGATCATTCTCACTCTGAGGATCGCCCTCCTCATCTGGATCAATATGTTCTTCAACTGGTCTTGTGGTGTCAACTTTCTCTACCTCGACTTGTGTCTCGTCTGGTTGGTTATCAGCTGCACTAGTACTCGTACTAGTCTGTTCTGATAGAGGCATCCGACTCTCATCAAAAGTAACATCTCTACTGATTATACATTTCTGCATTCCAGCTTCGAGGCACCATAACCTGTATCCTTTCACGCCTGAAGGATACCCAACAAACACGCATCGCAATGCTCTAGGCTTAAGCTTATCTTGCTTGACATGGGCATAAGCTGCACATCCAAATACCTTCAAATAATTGTAATCGGCTGCACGTCCAGACCATAACTCCTATGGGGTTTTGTATTGCATAGCTGAGGAAGGGCTTTTGTTTATCAAATAGGCTGCAGTAGAGACAACCTCTCCCCAAAACACCTTCGGCAGACAAGAGCTGTTCAACATACACCTGACTCTCTCAAGTAGTATCTGGTTCATCCTCTCAGCTACTCCATTTTTCTGAGGGGTCCCTGGCACAGTCTTATGCCTTACTATTCCTTTCGATCTGCAGAATGCATTGAACTCTTCTGATAGGTACTCCAGACTGTTATCAGTTCTCAAATGTTTGAGAGTCTTGCATGTGACGTTTTCACATTCAATGAGCCATTCCTTGAATTTCTCAAATGCTTATGCCTTCACCCACACCTTCCTTGAGTAGTCGTCTATGATAAACAAGAAGTATTTACCACCAGACCTCGTCTGATTCCTCGCTGGCCCCCATAGATCAGAATGGACGTAGTCCATGATCCCACTGGTAGAGTGAACACCCTTACCAAACATTAATCTCTTGGATTTACCAAGAATGCAAGACTCACACAAGTCAAGTTTTGTGATCTTGTCCTTGCCAAGCATACCTTGCTTCGACAACTCTACTAGGCTTTTCTCGCCTATATGAGTTAGTCGTCTGTGCCACAACATCGAGTTGTCTTGCACCTCTGCTACATCTGATCTACCAGCTACTGTTTCCCCCTTAAGAAAGTAGAGATCACTCTTTCTCTCGCCTTTCAGGACAGTCAGCTCCCCTTTTGACACACTAAGCTCTCCATCAGCAGACTGGAATTTATAGCCCATAGAATCCAACATCCCAAGTGATATCAAATTCCTCTTGAGTTCAGGTACATACCTAACACTCTTGAGTATTCTTACTACCCCATCAAACATCTTCATGTGAACACTACCTTCTCCAACAACTTTGCAAGTGTGATCATTCCCAAGCAAGACAGAACCACCCTTCTGGTGCTTGAAGTCATGAAACCAATCTCTTCTTGGAGTCATATGGAAAGAACACCCTGAATCCAGGATCCATGCTTGCTGTTCTATAGAGGATGTGATGGTTAGTGCTTGAGCAGACTCATAACCTTCTTGCTCCTTCTCAACTTGAGTCCGATTAGCTTGATTCTTGTCATTAGAGGTCTTGGCACCAGATTTCCTCAAGAACTGCTTGTATTTATGACAAGAATTCTTATAGTGCCCAGGTTTGTTGCAATGGTAGCACACTGCATCACCTTGAGTGGACACATCTGATTTTCCCTTATCAGCTCCTTTGGGTTGACTAGACCCCTTCTTGGCACCAGATCGCTTCTGGCCACCTCTGATTGCCAATCCTTCCTCACTACTGACATTGTCTGCTTGAGACGTCTTATTGTGCAGTAGTTTGGACTTGACAGCCAGCATTACATCCTCCAATGTGATACTTTCTTTCCTACCATACAAGATGGTGTCCTTTAAGATTTCAAAGGACTTAGGGAGAACACTCAATAGAATCAGAGCTTTATCCTCTTCCTCTAACTTGACATCTAAATTCTCTAGATCATCAAGAATTTTATTGAACTCATCAAGCTGATCCGGAATGGGTTTGTCATCCACCATTCTGAAGGCATACAACTTCTGTTTCGAATAGAGACAGTTAGATAAGGTTTTAACCCTATAAAGTTTACCTAGCTTGTCCCATACCTCTTTCGCGGTTTTCTCTTTAGCAACTTCTCTCAGGACCTTATCACCAAGGCAGAGCAGAATATTACTTCGAGCTTTCCGTAACATCTTGTTTCTTTCAGCAGCAGCAATTGCAGATTCACTTGTTGGGGCTGTAGACTCTTCGAGCACGTCGAACAAGCCTTGCTGTTCTAGGAGAGCCTGCATCTTGGTCGAATTCTCCATCTTCGATCTAGAAATTAATTAGTGGCTTGACGTTCGATTCCTTCTCGATTCCCATAGACGGTGCCAATTGTCGTGATAATTTCACTTTGATTAGACGTCTCCAATCACAAGCAAAACAATCGACCAATAATTCAATCCAACGAAGAACAACAATTCACAAATATAAAACGAAAAACAGAAAACAGAGCACAAGTAGATTTAAGTGGTTCGATCAACGTGATCTACATCCACTAGACACACGACTTCAATTTGATTAGTATAAGAGATGTTTACACACTCATCACTCGGAAAGGGAATTTATCCTCACTTCGCTCGTGAACTCTCAACTCTCAACTCTCAAAACGAATGCTCGCAGGCCTCAAAGTTTACAAATGACAAGTAATGGGTATTTATATGTGCCAATGGTGATTGTAACGTGTGTTGAAAGCGTGCTCCGTTGCCAGCTGGATTCTGTTACAACCATGTAACAAACTCACACTTTCAGCGTGACCCAATCTGAAATGACCTCCTTGCCCTTTACTTGTTTTTCACAAACAGACGACATCATCAGAAGATTGACCAGAAGACCTCCCTCTTCTTGTTCTACTCTTATGATGACCAACACTTAGCCAAAAATTAACTCTGCAAACAGAACTCGACTGATCTGGTCTGACCTCTACTTGTCTTCCCATCTCGTCTGATTCTAAGCAACACCATCTCATCTGATTGGACTCCTCTACCTCATCTGATCTGGTCTAAGTTAACTTGTTTGACTCCACCAGCTGATACGCCCAACAGCTAAGTCTATCAGAAGACTTCTATCAGCTAAGTACCTCATCTGATCCACCCAACAGACCAGTACTTCAGCAGACTAGAATCTGTCTGATCCTACAAGACGAGTTAAACTCATCTGGTCTTAGAGATTTGAGATAAACCTCACATATATACTGTTAGGAATTAATATACAAAAATTAATTCCCACTCTCTCTACAAGTTCGGACTTTTAGATGAGACGAAATTCTTTCATGGTATCAGAGCAAACCGGGCAAAATGATCTGAGTTCGATTCCTGTTGAAAGCACTCCATGGGCCTCCTCCCCACGATTCCTGTTGAAAGCACTCCACCCATTTAAATTGTCCACTCGATGCGATTCCTGTTGAAAGCACTCCACCCTTTTAAATTATGATTCTTGTTGAAAGCACTCCACCCATTTAAATTGTCCACTCGATGCGATTCATGTTGAAAGCACTCCAACCATTTAAATTGTCCACTCGATGGGCCTCCTCCCCAAAAAGGGTAAGAGATGTTAATCCGTCCCACGAGTGAGGGGGAGTGTTAGGAATTAATATACAAGAATTAATTCTCAACTTCACTACAAGTTCGGACTTTTAGATGAGACGGAATGAGAATTAAATTCCTAACATATACAATTGGATTCAAAATAATTTTGAATTAATTTTCTGATACCATGAAAGAATTATGTCTCATCTAAAAGTCCGAACTTTAGTGAGGTTAAGAATTAATTCTTGTTTATTAATTCCCAACATATACAATTGGATTCAAAATAATTTTGATATATTCTTAATTGCTTAATTAAAATTTTAACGGGATCTCAAACATATGTGAAACGAACCCATCATGTGCAGACGTGAGTCTTAAAGTCATGATAACATAAAAGAATTTTATTTTATCTAAAAATCTGAATTTCTAAAAAGGTGAAACATTAATTTTTTTATATTAATTTTCTAATACTAGTTCCAATATTTTCATAAAAAATATTTCAAGTCTTTTATTCCTAACCAGCTCTTAAAATCGGTACTTCATCTCCACGAGTAAATTTTCTGAAAAATAATTGTGTTCCAGTGCATGGTGCAATAGAGGTGTTATCAGTGACGGAGCCAGAATTTTTAAGTTGGGGGCCAAATAATAACAATAAAAAAAAATTTAAAAAGTGAAAATTTAAAATAAGGTCACGAAGTACTACTAATATTTATATAATCAAAATGATAAATTTAATTACATTAACATCTAAAAATAAAAACTAAATACAATTAAATTATAACATTCCTCTTCGATTCTTCATATTTTGAAGCGTTGCATGATAGCTTCGTTACTGACTTTCTGACAGACATCTTTTTCAATGTATGCAACCAAACAATCATTCAATAATCGGTCTCCCATTCGATTATAGAGTGAACTCTTGATGAATTTCATGGCCGAAAACGCCCTTTCCACGGTAGCTGTGGCAACGGGTAAGATCAATGATAACTTAACGAGCAAATACACTAATGGAAAAATAATGTGCTTTCTTGTAGAAACCATATTCTGAGAAAGTCCTTCTATTCCAACAATTGTTGAGAATTTTTCATCCAAACGCATGTCTAAAATTCTTTAGTTGATTGTCAAGCTCAATGAGAGCAACTTGAGAAAAATCTGAAGGATAAAATTCTGCAACACGAAGTAGCTTGTTTTTATAAAATGCTGAAAATGAATCTCTCGGATCAAAACAAGTCATACACAATAGCAACTCCGTGTTCACTTCTTTAAAACGATGATCCAACTCTTGAGCTTGTAGGTCAATCACTGAATAAAATAACTCAACATGATAATGGTGATGGTTAGTGATTTTTTCAACCCTACGCCTTGATCGTCCACGAGTTACATGTACGCATTCCATGTTTACCACACCTATCTCATGCTTGCTACAAAAATTAGAAACTTCAATAAAAAAAAAGTATCACAACCTTCTTCTCTCATTGATTGCAAATGCTCTTTTGATACTTTCACCATCCTCATTGCATTAACAATATCTTGATCCTTTCTTTGAAGAGCTTGTGACAATTCATGAGCGATTCCCAAATTTTTTGTCATAAGATGTAACAAAAACACAAACTCAAACTGATTAATGATATCTAGCAATTCAATTGCTTCACCCTTATGTGTATTATCAAGAACATCAACAATAGAATAATATAAATGCATGAGGATAAAAAATATATGTACCATAATGAGAACTCCAACGAGAATCTCCCGGGCGCTTCAATGTCATTTCCTGATTTTTTCCTCTTCCAATCTTGATTTCATCATTTGCAATCTCTTCGATAACCTTCTCCATTTGCTTGTCTCAAAGCATATCTCGACGCTTGCAAGAACCTCCAACAACATTACATAACCGTGTAACTGTATTAAAAAAAGTAGCAATGATTGCATTATATCTTTAACAACAACAACAAGTGTGAGTTGGAGTTGATGAGCAAAACAATGGTTGTAATAAGCACTATAATTCTTCCTCAATATCAAACTTTTGAGTCCGTTGAATTCACCCCTCATATTACTTGCTCCATCATAACCTTGACCTCTCAAATTAGATATACTCAAGCCATAAGTGGAAAACAATTAAAGAATCAATGCCCTTCTCAAGTGATGTTGCAGTTGCGTCACGTACATGCCCGAGACCAAGAAAACATTCAATAACACAACCACTTTTATTCACATAACGTATAACAAGCCCCATTTGCTATTTGACTGGAACATCTCGACACTCGTCAACTAATATGGAAAAAAACTCATTTTTAATATCCTCAATGATAGCATTAGTTGTCTCAATTGCAGCTGCATTAATAATATTCTTTTGAATCTCGGGTGAAATAAACTTGAGATTTTCAGAAGTATTTTTCAAAATAACATTATGAATTCATTCGTTGCAATAAGCAATAACTTTGAGAAGTTCAAGGAAATTTCCTTGATTTAACGATTCTTCAGATTCGTCATTACCTCGAAAAGCTAACCCTTGCATAATGAGATAACGAAGACAAATAATAGATGCATGTAACCTGCAACGATAATCAACCTTTGATTGTTAAAATATTTTAGTAAATGACACCTCAATATGTTGAGCTCGATGCATCAAATCTTGACAAGCCAATCTACATCTATTATGATCACTGTTGTGATCTCCAACATGATCCCTCAATCTTTCTTTCGCCAAGTGTTAAATCCTCCAGTTATAAATGAGATGGCTAAGAAGAGCTGGACTTCAGAAGTTTATGCAAGAAAAGCCCAGTTCCTGCCTAGAAAGCTACATGGCAGAGTTCTTTGCTTTCCTAAAATGGAAAGGCAAAACAGCAGATGGTGAAGTGACAATAAGGTTGTCATATGTTGCTGATGGTGCAGAGGAGGAGAGATTTCATAGAGTCAAGTTCACTGCAGAGGACTTGGAAGGTGCCTTTGGATTGCCTTCAGAGGGAAGGGATCCAGAAAACTATGGAAATGGCCATGAGAAGGAAATTGCTCAAGACTGGCTGCTTGTTCCAGGTCCCATCTCCTCAACACAACACAAGAAAACTCTCAAGCCTGAGTTTCTCAATCTTTTTGAGATAACCACAAAGAGCTTGCTGTGCAACACTGGGAGTTTAGAGCAAGTAAGCTTTCCCAGAATTAGAGTTATGGCTGCAGTTATTGATGCCATGACAAAGGCATCAAGTTTAATTGGAGAAACTTCATCTTGGGAGAGATGATGAAGGAGAAAGCCAAGTTCAAAGTGAAAAATCACAACAAAGTGGTACTAGAAGGAAAGCTCATGTACTGTACAAGGGCAAGTCTCCTGATAGAGAGGTTTTCTCACTATTCCGAGATGCAAACATTTGCAAAACCTCTCCCAGCCCAGAAAATTATGTTCAGGAAACTTAGCAAGAAGTCTTAATAAAGGAGACTGTAACTGGTCAAACCCGTTGAAGTAGAGGTTGAAAAGAAGCCCAAATTGAAGAAGAGGACAAAAGCAAGGGTTGTCAAGACAAATAAGCTATCTAAGATTCCTTCAGAAGAGAATTCTGGTGCTTCAGTAGAGGTAGATGAAGTTGCTGAAGAAGGAGTGCAGGTGCCCTTAGATTCTGAGGAGATAAGGGTTAAGTTCCCAATGGTGGTGAAGAAGAAGAAAGGTGAAAAGAGGATCAGGAAAGTTGTCCCTGAAGAGGAAGGTAGTGGAAGCAGTAGAGCTAGCAAGAGAAGGGCCAAGCCTTCTGAAAAGATGCTAGAGCTTCAGGAGGAGAAGACTTTGCAAAATGTTCTAAGGGAAAGTAGAGCTGAAAGCAAAACTAAGTCAAAGTCTAAGTCCAAGTCCAACTCTCCTGAAGCTGGCACTCGTGAATCCAGATTTCAGGAAAAGCATCATACTGAGCCCAACTCTCCTGATACCCACAAAACCCCTGAAAACCAACCCATCACCCCTTTGAACCTAACTAAGAGATATTCCCCAGAAGGAGCTGCACAGAGAGGGCCTATAGATGTATTGGCTGACATTGCAGTTGATGAGTCAAGATTGCTATCTCCCCTTAATTCATCCATGCTCAACTACTCCAAACTCTTAGAATATGCCTTATTAGAGCTAACCCCCATAAGCAAAACCACTTCAGAACCATTGCTCTCAAAAGCAACTGAAGCAACCATTACTGAACCCAACCCTTCTAAAGCCAATCCTTCTGAAACCAGAGCTAACTCCCCTATAACCCAAAGTCCCCATTCCAGTGGAGATGAGGAGGAGTATACCTATGAAGGTATGCTCAGAGGTGGAGCAAGAGCTACTGTGGACAGTTTGTACCCCCAACTTGCTGAATTTCCAAGGCTACAGAAGCAATTCCATGATTTGAGAACTCTATTGGATGTGAAGGACAAAACCATCATGGAGATTGCTCAAGTAATTCAAGACAAGGGTGCAAATTGGTGGCAAATTGAAGAGAGCAGACTGCTGCACTTTGCTGGAGTTACAAAGACAAGATTCCTTATTGATGAGGAAGTATTTACAAAGTTGGTGACAGATAAAATTGCTGAAGAAAAGGAGAGAATTGCCAAAGGGATCAAGCACCCTGAAAGCAGTTCTAATAATGATGAAAGCAAAGATGATCCCTCAAACCCCAATCCTCCTGGTCCTAACCAATCCTCAACCCATCTTTTAACCTATCATAGGAAGGGCTCTGTCTCTTCAGAGGTGTTGACCAAAGATGGTAACACAGCCAAAGATGCATCAGCCAATGAAGGTTCTTCTGAACCCAAGGCACAACTTACTGATGTTGAGGCTCCCATTTTAGAAGCTGATTTGGTTAAGACCTCATTAGTGTCAGCAGGGTTGGACACTGACCAGCTCTTAACCATTCAGGATGACTCAGTGGCTTTAGAACCAAGCACTGTGATCTCCCAACAACTGCCTCCTTTGAACCCTGCTGAGTGTGAAGGAGCTGCAGGATTAGGTGAAGGAGTTGAAAATGATGTGTTAGTTGAAAAATCAGAGGGAGTAGAGGATGATAGTGAGGTGATCATAACTAAGATAGTGAGTGTACCACAAAATGAGGGTGGTATAAGTGAGGAGGGGCAGGTTATTCTTGAAGTCAAATCTGAACTTTAAGAAACCCTTGATGAGAGGAGGCCTAACCCTGATTGTGAGGAAATTATCAAAGAAGGGAGAAAAGAATTAGTTGAAAATGAGAAGAAGATTGTTGATGTATCAGAGTCTTATGAAAAAGAAATTGAGGGTGATGAGAGTATTTTTGCTGACAAATTTGACTTTTCTGATCTTCCAGGTGTAACACTTGATCAAATCTTTGCTGATGAGTTTCTTACAGATGCTCCTATCCATATTGATTCAAGCTCAGCTCAAGCTATCCTTGGAGAGCAATCAGCAAAGTTGGACACATTGGTCCATCAAGTGGAAAAAGCCCATGCTGAGACTTCAGAGGCCTTGGATGAGCAAAGTAGAACTTTGGCATCAGTGGAGATGAGGCTAACTGGCTCTGAAGATGTGGTCTTGCCTACCATTGAGGCCAGAATCAGTGGAGTTGAATCAAGATTGCAGACAATCTCCACTGAAGTTCAGAAAGCCAAGACCAGCATGGAATCCTTCACCAAGGAAGTAAGACAAGATCAGAAGATGCTAATGGACAACCACAACAAGAATGTCAAAGCTTTGAAGTTGGTTGTCAAGCAAGCTTTGGGCAAGAAGAGTGCCCTTCAGAAAAAGAGAGCAGAGGAGATGAGGCTAGCTTTGGTCAAAGCTAACCTTGATGTATCCCTCAAGACAACCATGGAAGAGGTTGTAGAGCAGAAAATGAAGCCTGTTCTTGCTTTCTTAAGCATGAGCAGTGACAAAATGCAGAACATTCATGATGAGAATGTATATCTGTTTGAGGAGATGAAGTCTTTGAACCTAGCTCAGTCCCTTATGGCTACTACAATGAGTGAACTGAAACCCTAGTGTTTTGATGCTGCCAAAAAGGGGGAAAGAGAAAGAGCAAGAGCAAAAGGTGCATTGACTATTGGAGAAAACAAAGGAAAAGAGAAATGCCTGAAGACAAAGGAAAAGAAGAAGTAGTTGTGAATTTGGAAGAGCTAGATGAAGAAGAACAACTTGCCTTAGTACTGAAGAACTCAATGGCATCTGCTCAAGAAGAAGGAGCAAGAATTCAGCAAAGGCCTGGAGGTGAAGTGTCAGGCTTGGACAAAGATGCTGAAGGTGTCCAGACTAGAGGCCAAATCAAGAAAGCTAAGAGAAAGAAGAGAAAAGCAGAAACATTCACTGACTTTCCAAATAGTCTTGATCTACCTTTTGAGTTCAGGATAGAAGAAGAAATGCTTACTTCTAAGAAAGTCAAAGTTGTTGATAAGTCCAAGATTGCTGAGAAAGACAAGATTACTGAAAAGGACAAATCTGTTGAGATTGTCAAAACTGCTAAACCTGTCAAGGCTATTGAAGTTCAAAAGAGTGTAGAAGTGTTGTTTGAAGAAGGTTTTGGAGCAGAACCAAAGAAAAAGACATCAGTGCTGGCAAATGATCCATCCAAATTATTTGAAGAAGGCTATGGCAAAGATGCTGAAACTCGGCAAAAACTGGCCATGATAAGAGCCCAAGAGAAGATGGATCTCATGGAAGAAGCAAACAGGGCTAGAGATAAGAGAAGAGCAGACTTTCAGAAGCCTAGAAGGAAGAGAGCTACTTTCACCAAAATGAAGCCTCAGCTGCTGATCCCAATGGACACCAAATATCCACACATGGATAAATGGGTTCCAATCCAGCTGAATGACAACTGGGAAGTGGCCAAGAGGGAGTTTGTCTATGATTACTATGTCATAGGCAGGTGGAATGAAGAAGATCTCAACTCCACTTTCACACAGTTCATGATTGACTACCATATGGAGCTCTATCAACAACTTCTTGCAGTTGCAGACTTGGCAAGAATTGAGTTCAATGCCCCTAAGACAATCATCTACATGCCCCCTAAGAAAGATGGATTCATTGACCAATCAAAGATACTTCAAGAGTTCTTTGAGATCCTTAAGCTGAATAGGATAGTGCTTGCTCTTGATTGCTGATTTGGATGATATGGTCATCTCTGCTGAATATGCTCAAAGGATGCTGAATCATTATGTTGCTCTGATCACATGTCTCATTCTGCTCTGATTATATGTTTTTCAAATTTTTTTTGCTCTGATTAAATGATATGTAATGATTCTGATTCATGCTCTGATAAGTTTATTTAACTATCATCATGCTTGTAATGCTAATGATTTTATGAATGATAGTTGAGTACTTATGTGAATCAAGAGAAAACATCTTACTGTCTCAACTTGCCTGACTTAAACCTATATGCATTTAAACAGTGATTACACTAACATATTTCTTTCAGGAAATTTGACCTTAGTCACATCAAGTGAAGATAAATGTAATAAGTGTAGTTAAGTCACCTTTGCATAACTTGTATAGGTTTTGGCATCATAAAAAAGGGGGAAATTGTTGGGAATAAAATGAGAAATTTTGATTAAGATACCAAAACCCCCTTAAGACATGCCAAATGATTAAGTCAAGTATCGAATGAACATGTTCTAGGAATGTTAGAACATGTAGCTTAAAGCTAGTTGAGGAGCTGGAATGTTAGGCAGCTCTTGGTATGATAGATGCACAAGTTGAGGGGGAATTCGTGCCTAGAAGATCACAAGAATCAAGTCCCCTCAAAAGGCTCAAGATCAAATTGACTTCAAGTCTGCTGAATGCACTCAATGAACAACTGTGCTGATCAAGTCAGCTCAGCTGTATACCAATCCATCTGAAGATCATAAGAACTAAATGGATCATCAAGACTAAGTCCAATGATGTATATTTCAAGGATCAGAAGATATGAGCAGCAGAGTTGTCTCAGCACACTTGTACCAGAACTGTTGCAAGTCAAACTCAACTGTGCTGATAAAGACAATGCTACTAAATCAAAACCTTGAATGCTCAAAGACCATCAAGTCACAAGCATGAAAAGAGAAAGAGCCAAAACGTCTGAAGAGCAAGCCAACATTGCTGATAAGAAAACTATGCTGATTATGATAAGCAAAATTGTCCAAGTGATAAGGAAAATTGTCCTTATCATAGGACTAACTATCAGAAGTGATGTCCATGTTTGATCAAGTGAATCTTGAAGTCAGACATTGGGAAGAGTACTTCAAAGTCAAGACAAAGAGCTCACAACCATTTACTTCCCAAATTAAGGACATATCACTATTAAGAAACTGTCTTCCAGCTGCAGAATTCAAGGAAGACATTTATAGACAATTGATGCTGTCTTTCCAACGGAAAAATCCTCAATTTTGTCTATAAATACAAAAGTGTGGAGACCATTTGAAAGTATCCAACTATCCTGCAATCTAGAGGAAACCTCAAGCTCAAAGCTTTCAAGCTTTCAAAGAATATCTAAGTTTCCAGAAACACTTCTTCTAAGCTGCACTTGATTGTATATCCATACAAGCTTAGAGAGATATCCTAGTTGGAACCAACATCAACCCTTATACCTTTCCAAAAGAGAGATAAAAGGTTGTTGTAGTAGAAGTGGTAGGAATTGACTGTTGAGAGAAGAACAGTTCAATTCGATCTGAGTTGAGAAGAGAGTACTAGGACTCTGATATCCTAGGGATCAAGGCACCAAGGGGTGGTTTGGTTGATCAAGTGCACCTTGGCACTATAAAACAAGTAATTTCAAGAGTGAAGGAATTATCATGTTAAATCAGGAAAAGTGGATGTAGGAGTTTGAGTCTCTGAACCACTATAAACTCTTGTGTTGATTTACTTTCAAGTACTTACATTCATACAACACATCACACAAACTGAACTTTCAAAGATATATACTTAAGATTGTGCAAAACAGATTTGGACAAGTTCCCTGAAATACCAGTTTATGAGATAAGAAGATTTCAGTAATTAAAGGAGTTTAAACTAAAGGGTCAACCACTATTCCACACATATAACTCAATTAGATAACTATTCAACTAAGTACTCAATAGTACTTAGTAGCTTGATTATCTTCTAAGAGTTAATCATATCAGCAGAGTTGTCCAGGACAACCTTGCTGAACCAGTTTTGGTTAAAGTTTGAAAAAGATTTGCATACAAGTGTATTCCCCCCCCCCCCCCATACACTTGTTATATACTCCTTTCAGGACCAACACCTTTTAATTACTGAAATATTCTTTAACACTTAGTCTGTTTCTCAGGGAACTTGTCCAAAACAGTTTTGCACAGTCTTAAGTATCTTTCTTTTGAAAGGTCAGTTTGTGTGCTGTGTATGTATGTGTTGTTTGAATGAAAGTACTTTGAAGGTAAATCAACACAAGATTTATAGTGGTTCAGAGACTCAAGCTCCTACATCCACTTTCCCTGATTTAACAGGATAATTCATTCACCCTTGGAATTACTTGTTTTATAGTGCCAAGGTGCACTTGATCAACCATACCACTCCTTGGTGCCTTGATCCCTAGGATATCAGAGTCCTAGTACTCCCTCTCAACTCAGAATTGAATTGTTCTTCTCTCAACAGTCAATTCCTACCACTTCTACTACAACAACCTTCTATCTCTCTTTTGTAAAGGTATAAGGGTTGATGTTGGTTCCAACTAGTTTGAGATATCCTTTACAATGAGCTCAGTGTAAAAGGATATGATATCTCTCTAAGCTTGTATGGGTATACAATGTAGTTCAGCTTAGAAGAAGTGTTCTGGAAACTTAGATGTTCTATGAAAGCTTGAAGGTTTTGAGTTTCCTCAACAATGTAGGATAGTTTGATTTTAGTTGGATGCCTTCAATGGTCTCCACACTTCTGTATTTATAGAGAAATCTGAGGATTTGTCCGTTGGAGAGACAGTCTCAATTTGTCTATATTGGTCTTCTTTTGACCTTTGAAACTGGAAGACAGTTTCTTGAAAGTGACATGTCCTTGTTTTGGGAAGTAAACGACTGTGAGCACTTTTTATTGACTTTGAAGCACTCCTCCCAATGTATGACTTCAAGATTCACTTATTCAGACATGGACATTCCTTCTGATCATTGGTCCTATGATAAGGACAACTTTCCTTATCACTTGGACAGTTCTGCTTATCAATTTCAGCAGACTGTGCTTATCAACAATGTTGGCTTTTGCTCTTCAGACGACTTGGCTCTTTCTCTTTTACTCCATACATCTTGATGATTCTTGAGCATGCATGACTTCATATCAGTAGTTTTGACCTCATCAGCACAGTTGAGCTTGTTTTAGAACTAATCTGGTTCAAGTGTGCTGAGACAATTCTGCTGTTTAAACCTTCTGAGTTTAGACATATACATCATTTGACTTGATCTTGATGATGCATTCAATTCAATTGATCTTCAGATAGGTTGTTATATTACTGTACTGAGTTAATCAGCATAGTTGTCCATTGAAGTATTTCCAGCAGACTTAAGGTCAAATTGATTATGAGCCTTGAGGGGACTTGATTCTTATGATCTTCTAAGCATATGTTCCCCCTCAACTTGTGCATCTAAAACACTAAGAGATATCTAACATTCCAGCTTCTCAACTAGCTTATATTACATGTTCCAACACTCCTGAAACATGTTCATATTATTTTGACTTATCTATTTGACATGTTTCAAGGGGTTTTGGTATCTTAATCAAAATTCTCATTTTATTCCCAACATGTGGGAAACTGGATCACACGGAGAGCAGATGTGAAAACCTCTTTGAATCGGAGGACGGGGTCGTGGAGAAAGGGTGGGGATCGGAACTGAAAGCAGCAGACCGCCGAGGGCGATGGATGGCGGGAGACAGATGGTTAAGACAGGAGACGGGGGAGAATAATTAGTTCGCCGGAGGAACAAGGGAGAACTCGGAGAGAGACGGAGGCGAAACGGTTGGCGGGGGTGGAAGCGCGGAAACAAATCCCAAAAATCATGGGAAGGCCGTTACAATTCCAGCGGGGAAAGGGAAACTAATCCCTAATGACCAGCGAGGGTGTGGGCAGTATGGGTTCAATAAAACATTGATTATAAACCCAATGTTTTACCAAGACTATGAAGAGGGCGAGAGTGATGTGGAGGTTGAAGCTCGGAAAAGGAAAAGACTAGCAGGCCTACCCATGCACATGCAACAGACAACGCAGGATGACAAAAGAGGTGAAACCACCAGAACTGACATGAACCATTTTTTAGCGGCCGGCCCCGGAGGTGGGGCCCGCCGAGATTAATGACCATTTTGAGTTGTAATTGCAGAGGGCTCGGCAATCCCACTGCAATTCTAGCACTTTGCGATCTCGTTCGAGTTCGTCGGCCGAATGTAATTTTCCTTTTTGAAACCATTGCTTGTTCTAATAAAATTGAAGAAATTCGAGTGCGTTTGGGGTATGATTGTGCTTTTGCGGTTGATTGTGTGGGTAGGAGCGGGGGTATCGCTTGTTTTTGAAAAAATGAGATTAATTGTACGCTGAATAGTTTTTCTAGAAATCATATTGATCTAAATGTGGGAGACCCCAAGGGTGATTGGAGGCTAACCGGTTTTTAAGGCTTCCCGGAACAACACAGGAGAAGGCAGTCTTGGGACCTTCTAAGACGTTTAGCGGAAGTGAACTCACTACCGTGGCTCTGCGTTGGCGATTACAATGATTTGTTATCAACGGCGGATAAAAAAGGAAGAGTTATACACCCGAACTGGCTATACGCGGGATTCCGAGAGGCGGTCATGGACTGTGCACTAGAGGATATTCAGTTGGAAGGCCATAGGTTTACATGGAGCAGAGGTCGGGACACATCAAATCTAGTGGAAGAAAGACTAGATAGAGCCATGGGAACCCAAGTGTGGCACGACAGATTTCAGACAGCTCGACTCCTAAATTTGGTGGCACCAATATCGGATCATAACCCAATCCTTGTGGATACAAATCCAGTGATGAGGACCCGGGAGGAAAGGTCGTTTAGGTTCGAGAATAAATGGATTGAGGAACCAGATATTAGGTCCGTGGTCGAGAGGAGTTGGAGGGGCTTTAAGGATTTCGAAACGTTGAAGCGCCTGGAAGCAACAGCTGATATCCTGAAAGACTGGGGCACCCATATAGCGACGATATGGGTGAGAAATAAACGGGAGTTAGAGAAGGAGATTCGAGAGCTGCAAATCCGAGGCTCGGGCCAGAGTAGAGACAAATTACAGGCAGCTAGGGAGGAATTATCTCGGTTGTTATTAAAGGAGGAAACTCACTGGAGACAGAGGTCGAAAATATATTGGCTACAAAGAGGGGACCTAAACATAAAATTCTTTCATCAAACGACCTCGACGAGGAGGAGGGCTAATCGAATTAAAGGGCTCATGAGCGCTGGCAATATTTGGGTCTCGGACTAAAGAGGAATGGAGGAGGTTGTGAGAGATTATTTTACGGAGTTATTTACCCCCACAGAAATTTTGGAGGATATTGAGATGGTTACAACAACGGTCCGACAGTCGATCACCCTAGATGACAACAACTTGCTCACTAGGGCATTCGAAAGGGAGGAGTTTCAGGTGGCGGTATCACAAATGCACAAGGATAAATCACCGGGCCCGGACGGGTTTAACCCGGGTTTCTATCAGAAGTTCTGGGGCATAGTAGGGGAGGACATTGTTTCGACGTGCATGGCATGGCTGGATAGGGGCAGATTATCCGAGGGTCTAAACCACACAAATGTTGTCCTCATTCCCAAAATTGAGGAACTAAAGTCAGTCAAAGATTTGAGGCCGATATTTTTATGTAATGTCGTGTACAAGATGGTTTCTAAAGTACTATGTAATAGGCTCAAGACGATCTTGCCAGGGTTGATCGATGAATCTCAATCCGCTTTCGTGGCGGGAAGATCCATACAAGAGAACGTGATTATAGCTTTTAAAACGTTGCATTCTATGAAAAGTAGAAAATATGGGAAGGACGGAGATGTAGCTATGAAGATCGATATCAGTAAAGCCTACGATCGAGTAGATTGGAGATTTCTTGAGAATATATTGGAGCGGATGGGCTTCTGCGAGAAGTAGGTCGGATGGATCAAAATGTGTGTGCAGTCCGTTTCGTATAGTATCTTGGTCAACGACGAAAAAGTTGGACCGATAATTCTGGGGAGAGGTTTAAGGCAAGGAGACCCTCTGTCTCAATATCTATTCATTTTGTGTGCGGAAGGGTTGTCAAGTTTACTGCATGACCAGAATAGGCATGGAAATATTCATGGCAGTAGAGTATGTCGTGCGGCGCCATCGGTTACGCACCTCTTATTCGCGGATGATAGCTTGCTCTTTTGCAAGGCCAATCGAGAGGAATGTGGGGCACTGAAAAATTGCCTAAATCTGTACTAGAGGGCGTCGGTCCAAGCCATAAACTATGATAAATCAGGGATTTTTTTCAGTAGGAACGTCGATACGAATACAAGGGCAACGTTGTGCAACATCTTGGGCGTGCACGGCCCTCTGAATACCGGACGTTACCTGGGCTTGCCGTCCCTGCTGAGAAGACATAAAATTGTTGTCTTCAGGGGCATCCGCAAACGAGTTTGGAAAAAGTTGCAAGGGTGGCGGAGCAAAAAAATATCTAAGGCAGGGAAGGAAATTTTATTAAAGGCAGTCGCTCAGGGAGTCCCGGCATATAGTATGAGCACGTTCATGCTTCCTACCACGCTGTTGGATGAGATTCAGAGAATGATGAATTCGTACTGGTGGGGGAATGGAACATGCCCGGCTAAAGGGATCAAATGGGAGTCGCTTTGCGCCCATAAGAAAGCAGGGGGGATGGGCTTCAAGAATATGCATTTGTTCAATATAGGCATGTTGGGGAAGCTGTGTTGGCACATTTTACAGAAGCCACGATCTTTGGTTAGTCGGATCTTTAAAGCAAGGTACTTCCCCCGAGTTGAGTTTTTTGAGGCAAATTTAGGAAGGAATTCGAGTGGAATCTGGAGGGGTATCTTCACAACCAAGGATCTGGTACAGACGGGTACGAGGTGGAAAGTGGTGAATGGCGATAGGATCAACCTATGGAGGGACCCGTGGATCAATAGAGATGTGGGGTTTAGGGTGGCAGCTCAGCCAGTGGAGGGCTTCGAAGAGATGGTTGTGGCAGATTTATTTGTACCAGGAACCAAGACATGGGATGCGGAAGTAATAACAGGGGTGTTTTCGGAGGAGGATAGTAAAGCTATCATGAGAACAACGCCAGCGCCAAGGGGGGAGGAGGATACTTTGATATGGCACTACTCGGAAGATAGCAAATATTCAGTGAAGAGTGCCTATAATCTGGCACCAAGGTTAGTGGGATTGCACGGGGAGACTTCGACGAATGCTTGACACAAATTGTGGAAGGCCAGTGTTCCCCCAAAGGTGAAAAACTGCATGTGGAGAGTATGCAAGGGTTGGATGGCAGTAAAAACTAAATTACTCAAGAGAGGCATGGGGGTATCGGCGGCATGCCCGGTGTGCGATTCGGAGCAAGAAACGGCATGACACTTAATGATGAGATGTGATTATGCGAGGAGATGCTGGGTGGCGTTGGGGTTGTGGTCGGAACTGGAGGCGGAAGCGGAACGAGCTGAGGGGCTTGCTGACCTTCTCCTCAATTTACTGAATCGTCTGACCGAGGCGAACAAGGAGAGATTATGCATGGGAGTTTGGCATATATGGCGCCACCGAAATTGTGTAGTATGGAGAGGGGTGAATGAAGCGAATGGGCCTATTGTTCTGCAGGCGATGTCCTACCTGCTGGAATGGAAAAATGTGACGAAGAGGGTAACGAGCAGGGAACAGCCTTCAACATGCTTGAGATGGCACAAACCAAGGGCCTCGACAGTCAAGATAAACGTGGATGCGGGGTTCTTTGAAGATACGTTGGAAACGGGAGTGGGTATGGTTGTTCGGGATGAGGAGGGTACGTTTATTGCATGCAGAACAATGAAGAAGTCAGGGCTAATGGGTTTAGATGAAGGGGAAGCGTGGGGTGTCTCAGGAGCGATGAAGTGGGGAGGGAACCTGGGCTTTGATAAAATAGTAGTGGAGATGGATGCAAAAAGGGTGTTCGATGCTATAAAAGGAGAGAAAAAGAATTACACAAGCTTTGGTGATTTTATTGAATTGATCAAACTGGAGTTGCAAAGGAGACATGATTATTCTGTTAGTTTAGTTAAAAAAAATGCCAATGATGTGACATATAACCTTGCAAGGAATTCTCGATTTTATGAGAGTCCTCATACTTGGGTCGAGCCTCCGGACTTTGTGAAAGGCCTTCTCGATGTAGTTTGCGTTGATTGCGTATAAATTTGAATCCGTCTTTGGACTTCAAAAAAAATAAAAAATTATTAGTATTGTATACAAATATTTATTAATATTTTTTATAAAAAAATTGGAATAATTCTTTTTTTATATATCAATATCGTGGCCACAAAAATCGAAAAATATGAAAAATGTATTGGAGATATTTTCAAATATTTTTGTACTTGATTAGATATTTCTCCGCCGACATTTCAGCCCGTAAGTTTTGCCAATGCCCTTTATTTTGCACTCTATATATGAATCACCAAAGAATCGATAAAACGATGTTATTATTCAAACCTTGCTAATTCTTAAATTCTATACTGATTATTACACCACCAACGAAGGCATGGCAAAAGCTACAATGTCGCATCAAATGGAAACAGTTAGTATTTCTTCTCTTATTTTCTCATTCCAAATTGTTCTGCTCGTTAGGCTCTTTAATCCTGTTTTCTTTATTTTGTAATCTAAGGTTGAAAATATCGGTGGATTTATTATCAATGTCTGTAAAATTTGTTTATTCTCTCGACAGTTTTTTATAAAGTACTCCCTCATTTTTTTAATAAGTGTCACTTTGACATTTTTCTACAAATTAAGATTATAGAGTGTGGTCCATATTACCTTCATTAATTATAGCTAATTTTGATATATAAGTTTTGTTTGATAAAGAATGTGGTCAAGAATGTACTAATATATATGGTAAATTTATAAGGGCATAATAGTCAAAATTAAAGAAATTAAAAAGTCCCACACTTTTTCAATATTCTATAGACAGTTTATCAATATTGGTTCAATATTGCTATTGCATAACTATATTTATTACTCCTCCGTTCTCCTATAAGTTTTCCACTACGATTTTCATTTCATTTTTTTTTTATTTTTTTTGCATATGATTTTCTCTCTTTCAATTATATCACTTTTATGATACTTCGTCTTATACTTATTTATTATTTTCTCTCTCACAATCAAAATAATCAAAAGAAATGAGGAACTTATAGGGTATTGAGGAAATTGGAGAAACAACCAACCCAGATATTTCGGCCAGTTAGTTTTTGGCTTTTTGCATTACCAAAGGGTAGGGAATCTACAAAAAAAGATGTTATTAAAATCTCTTTCTATTCGGATTAAGGGTAGGGTAGGGAAAGCTTGATTTCTTTTTGGAAGCTAAATACCAATTCATTTTTTCCCCTCCCCATGACTTGAACCCAGGACCTAAGGCCTAGGTAGTGGTGCTCTAACCACTTGAGTTATCCCACTTTGTCTGTTTTTGCTCTGTTACTATCCCAAATTATATATATTTACTCCCTCCATCCATGAAAAGTAGTCCCATTAGAGTGGGACACATGTTTTAAGAAAAAAATAGATAAAGTAATGGTATTGTAGAGTATTGTGGGGTCCATTTTGAATAAAGTGATTGTTTGTGAATAAAGTTGATGGCAATTTGAGTAATTAAGGGTATGTTTCTTTTTGGTTTTAAAAGCCAGGTTTTGGATTTCAAGATCCAAAACCCGTGTTACTTCGGGATTTAAAAACCGGTTTTCAAAATCCACTCAAAACCACCCCTATCAAACATATTGATTTGACATAAAGTTATATTTATATAATATTACTTCAATCATTATATTCTTTCTCAACAATAATATAATAATACTATAATAATATAATAATACAATAATATAATACATTTAATCATTACACACTTAATCAATCATTATAATCTCATCAAACAATAATATAATAATACAAACTCATTCAATCTTACAACTTGATTTGACATAAAGTTAAATCCTTCACTATTCCAAAACCCAAAAGAAACACCCATATTACTATTTATCGGGATTTCAAAAACCAGGATTTCAAAAATCTGGTTTTTAAAACCACCCAAATCCCAAAAGAAACACCCCCTAAGTGAAGGTTGAAGGGTGATAGTTTCCAAAAAGGGTATGGTACTACATTTTGTGGACAAAGAATATAAGGCAAATGAGACTACTTTTCGTGGACGGAGGAAGTATTAATTAGTTGCTTTTTGGTTCGTTACCAACAGATGTTAAATTAAATTTCTTTTTTTAAATTAGAAAGGTAAAGAATCGAGAAACATGGATGGAGATTTGTTGACATATCTACCCACAGAAGTTCTGACTGAAATTCTATCAAGAGTACCCGCTCAAACTATTCAATGTTGCAAGTGTGTTTGCAAGTCATTGCGCGATTTGGTCTCGACTCAAGAATTTGCTAAATTCCATCTTTCTAAATCAGTCCCCGGAGTTGCTTTCATTATCATGTTCGACGCGAAGGATAAATTTACAGATGTGTTAGATCTTAACTTCACTACAATCACCAAAATCTATTCAACTTACCATTCTATCCATGGTTCAGCTGATGGGTTACTTCTTTTGTATGAGCCTACAAATGACAGACTTCACTTATGTAATCCCATCACTCGTGAGTATATCGACCTCCATCATTCTAATTCTCAGCCTCTTCCTACAAATCGAGGAGTTATCATTTGTGGATTTGGTGTTAGCAAAATAAGTGGGCAATATAAGGTTGTGGCTATTTCCGGAAATGAGTGTAAAGTATACACCATTGGAAGTGGATCATGGAGAAGCATTGGTGGTGCTCTCCTCCATTTCAATATATATTTCAATATGTGTTGTACGGGAATATTTGTGAATGGGAGCCTTCACTGGTTGGTAGAGGATTTAAATGACATTTTATGGGTTGGTTGCTTTGATCTTGAAACAGAACTTTTCACCACAATTGCTCTTCCACATCAGAAAGATGAATCTACCTTTGTTTTTGCTATTGTTGCTGTGGAGGGTAACCTGTGTTTATGTGAATATACATTTGATGGTGACGATATTGTTACCATCATCTGGTTGATGAAGGAATATGGAGTTTGGACAAAGGAATTTATCATCCCAAACAGCCCTCATTTTAGTACATACGTTTACCCTATCAGAATTTTCGAAGATGGGGTGATGTTGACGGGATTTGGTTACTATTGCCGCTTATACTACTCTATCAAGAATAAAACTACACGTACAATTTGCAAATACGAAGGTAGTCGTTGTGTGGCTTTGCACTCTGACACTCCAAGCTCTCTTTCACTCAAATGTTTCACTATGGAGAACTCAATCTCATTTTAATTATATTTTTGCATTTTAGTCTATAAATGTGTTTTATGCAAATTGTTAGCTTTTTGTCTTGATTTGTTTTATTATATTATTTTTGCAGTTTGAAACTATGTTTTATACATACAATTAATTTTAAATTGTGTTTTATGTGAATTGTTGTTGCCCAAGTCTATAGTTTAAATTCAACACAACTATTTAAACAAACTTCCAGTCTGGTTCAAAAAAAAAACAAACAAACTTCCAGGCACATTGGATTAATTGTAACGGAGCCTGATGAACTGGAATTCGGCCCGCGATCATAACGATCCAATATTTTTAGAGCCTTTTAATGCGTAATCGAGTTCTGTAGGCTTTTATTGCAATAAAATCAATATTCATTGTTAACTCAATTAGTTATTCTTGACAAACGATTCACTATTCATTTGTTAACTGAACTCAATTAGTTATCCTTGACAAACGAGTCAAAGCTTTGTGTTTTTTTTTATTTTGGGCATTAAAGGCCATTTTTTTAGTTTTATGGGATTTTTTTTGGTTGCAAATTATTTTCTATTATTTCAATTTTAATTGCACGTATGATGTTATTAACAGAAGTATAATAATAAATGTTGAACTAGCATGATAACCAATTGTAAGTACGTTATATTAATATATATATATATATATATATCACAAATAAAATTGAATCAATAGATACCATGTACAAGTTTTGTACCAGCTAGTATACAAATATTTCAAAATATGGTGTCTATAATATATAAAAATAATCAAAATAATTTAGTTAGTGTGACATAATAATACTAATACGCGGGTTATTATAGTTGGCTGACTTATTTTATTGATTTATATGGATTTTCATACATTTGACATTGACATGATTGCAAGTTATTATAGTTGGCTGACTTTTTTTATTGATTTATATGGATTTTCATACACTTGACATTGACATGATTGTAAAATATACTTTTTTTTTATTGATTTACATAGATTTTTTTTATTGATTTGTATGGATTTTCATACACTTGACATTGATATGATTGTAAAATATACTTTTTTTTATTGATTTACATAGATTTTCATAAACTTCGGTGCTTGCTCGTGGACCTTTCTCTAAGAGAATCCGTATTGTATCTCTGGTTTTTAGAAGAGATTTTGAATAATGTAATTTATTTATATTTTTGTAGGAAAATCCAATAAAATTCATAAAATATTAAAATCTATAAACAGTTGAATACCCGAAAATTCGAATTGAATACTAATATAAGTTTGAAAATAGAGTTTAACTAGTATAAAGGAAGGGTATATATTTTAGGAAGGTTTGAATTTCGAACGCATTAATGACCGAGATTTTCTATAATTTCTTAATTTACCAGCTCCTAATTTAAATTTAATATTATATATTAATTGAATATGCACCTTTCGATTTTAAATATAAAGGAAGGGTATAATTGGACATTTGTAAACCAAATTGTCATTTTTCCTAACTTTTAAAATTTTGTCTTTATTTTGAGTTTCTATAGGTGAAATGTCATATACTAACTACCCCATACACTTTTCTTTAGATTAGGGTGCACAACATACACTCGAGTGCATACTAGACTTTACCCTAAAGAAAACAATTAAGATTATATTAAAATGATATTGTATTTGTTCATATATGTTTGATCACTAAGTAATGTATTAACGAATACTTTAATTCAATTATATTTGTAATAAAATATTATAAAATATTAATTTTATTTTAAAAAATTAATATAGAATATATAATTCGATAATTACATATCATTAGTGATAGAGATGATTATTTGGGTTTAAACGAGTCAATTTAAATCTAATGTTGGTGCGATGTGATTCAGATGATTATTTGAGTTTGAACTAGTCAATATAATATTACGTATATTGTAGATGTTGTTAACTCTTAAATGCTTTAACATTATCAACAACATCTTAATTTGACCTTCCTTGATTTATTCTAAGTCTTTTCTGAAATGTTACATTAAATGTTGTACTAAATGCTCTCACATTCAGGAACGATTCTAGAAGCTTCTACAACTAGAAGGCCTTGGAGCATTGTAGAACGACCTGGAAGATGGCAGAATGTTCTAGAAAGATCATGGAGGTTGAGGTCCTAAAAAATAGGATCTCATAATGGAAGGATCTAGAAGCTGTGTATTTCTCTATAAATACCGCCAGAGCCTCTCATTTCAAAGTATGCACTACTCGAGTAACACCTCCTTGAGCGTTCAACCCTAGTTAGGAGTTATGGCCAGTAGTTGTATCATTTAACGTACGCCGAGGGATACCACACCTTTCAGTGTACTTAGTTCTAGTCTTGAATCGAGTGAGAGTGAATCACAGATTAGATTAGTTCTTTAGACAGTGTTTTTACACTTAAGTCTGTTTGCAGATTCAGGCACCTGCCTCGATCGTAGTTTCTGTCTGTGGAATGTTGAAGTAATTGCTGAGACATTTCACACGACATTTTTGTATAACTTAGGAACTAAGTTACTTTTCGCCGTAAGGCTTAGCATAGGTTTTGTTATTAATAAAATCTATGTTAAAAATTATTCCATTGTGTTCTTATTGTGTTTTAGTGTTTTAGACTTCCGCTGTGTACTGTGTTTACTTTTCACATTCTGTTAGAGTTAATGCTACACTAATTGTCACAACATTCAGTGTAACATTGTTCTGTTTTTTACTTAAACACTAGATACCATCCCTCCACACACTTTCATATATTATAAATAAAATTAATAATATAATATTATTTCACAGTTTATTTATATTTTAAAAATGATTATTTGAGTTTGAACTGATCAATATAATATTATATTATAAATAAAATTAATAATATGATGTCATCTATATAAAATATGCAAAATATATAAGCATATATGTAAAAAAAACTGTTGCATATGATCAATAATATATGCAAATATTTTGTTGCATATGGGATTTGAATGTTTTGAAATGAGAAATGATACGAGGGAGAAGTGGAGGATTTCCTCCATATCAGCCGCGGAAAGGGCGCACGCCGGAGGTGAACAGAGATCGGTGAGACCATGGTTGGTGCGTGAGGAAGAAGATCGGCGGCGCCCTCGACCGAGGAGGGGCGACAATCAGAAGTGGTACGCCGGAAGGTCAACGACCGGCAGTCTGAGGAAGAAGACGGTGTTTGACAAAAGTTCAGTTCCCCGGTCCCCGAGAAACTAAATCTGCATCCATCGCAAAATCGAAATAATCACCGACGGCGAACAACTGAATCGCAAAATCAGATCGCAGAAATGAACAACCACCGAAAAATGCATTCACCGGAGACGAAGAGCGTGAGAAAGCTAACCGCCGACGACGAGCAAGCTGATCGACAACGAGAACCAAGATTAGAGAACCAATATCCCTCAAATCGTCGAATGAGAGTAATGGAGTGATTAAATGTGTGAATCAATTAAATCAAATTTGAAAAGGAAAGTGAATTAGATTAAATCAATTTCTGAATTTTAAGGAAGTTTCGAAATTGAAGGACAAGTGGAATTTAAATTTCAATTTGAATAACAAATGCGTGAAAAATGGTATTTCAAATTCGAAATTTATTATATTAATGAATTAATATTGTTTTTTAAGATCAAGGGCATAATTGGTTATTTGATTATGAATTTGACCTTAATTCTAATACTATAATTTTTTGTCTCTATTTTTAATTGGGTCTATAGGAATGTCCCTTATACTAGTTAAACTCATTTCTTAATTTACCAGCTCCTAATTTGAATTTAATATTATATATTAATTGAATATGCACCTTTCGATTTTAAATATAAAGGAAGGGTATAATTGGACATTTGTAAATCAAATTGTCCTTTTTCCTAACTTTTAAAAATTTTGTCTTTATTTTGAGTTTCTATAGGTGAAATGTCCTATATACTAACTATCCCATACGCTTTTCTTTAGATTAGGGTGCACAACATACACTCGAGTGTATACTAGACTTTACCCTAAAGAAAACAATTAAGATTATATTAAAATGATATTGTATTTGTTCATATATGTTTGATCACTAAGTAATGTATTAACGAATACTTTAATTCAATTAATCCAAAAAAAACCGGACAAACATTTATTTCTATCGACCAAGCATAATATAATCCAAAATGATGAACTTACATTATCCTCCAAAGTATATACATATCCCTAGAAATAAAAACAAGTAACATAATCAAAGTCTTACAAAAAGAAAAGTTTAAACCCAAAGTGTATAAAATTGTACTTGGTAGAGTGCAACTCTTGACCATAATATTAGCACACAAAGTTATTCATTAATTTTTAGAGTAAACCTAACTGTAATAATACAAAGTGAATTTCAATCATTGTGTAGAGACAGAGTGAGGCTAACAGAATTATTAGAGAGTGTGAAAAAAGAAAAGAAGAGTCCAAAAGCAGTTGTAGTCATATATATTAAACAGTTTATTATACAGATGGAGATGGCATTGTACTGCTTTGTTATGATCTTGAACGGTTAATATAGATGTCCTAGAGACAATCATTATAAGAACATTGTACTTGATCATATTCAATTATTTAAGTATTATTAACGTTAGTAATAATATTCGGTGATACACTTATAGAATGTTATGTTTGATTGTTTGCATTTATTCTTATATGTGTTCCCATGAACCAATGATGGCATTGAGATGTGAGATTTCGATTGACTATATCATAGTTCTTAAAGTAGCCCCAATCAAGGATCATCGAGATTGGGATATCGATGATGCGATTGAGATTGGTGTGCGATCTGCATCATATCCTTAGAGGATGTAGTGATTCTCACAACTACGAGATACTAGGTATATTGGCTTGCCCAATCGAGAAACCGTTTGGTGTATTCTATTTACGTGTCTACGGGAATATCGATTTGTGGAGCAATGTAATGTCCTTCGACTTGAGGTCAATACACGCGACATGTATGGCGTGATGGGCTTTGACCATGACCGACGCTTGCACTCCTAACGGGGTAGATTAGGCATGTGTTGGGCACACCATAAAGTACATATGCGCGGTAGTTGAGCCAAGAATATGATTCATTCCTAAAATAGATTTAGAGAGTACTCGTCTTCTCATAACTAATTGGATCGTTAGTCATTGGCCAATGCACGTCACATTTGGAATGGTGTTCAAATGCGACATTGTGATCAATTAGTAGAATGAGATAAAATGATTAAATTATTGGAATAGACACATAATCCGGTTCTAGATTTAATCGGAGTATTCGTGAATGAAAGGATCATATCATTGTGAGCTTCACATTACAGGTTGTTGCTATTTCCTCGCAACGTACCTCACATATTGAGATTGTCTGGTTCATTGTCTAGGGTTCTGCTAAGACCGTTAGTTTGACTAATCGCTTGATATGTGAGGGCCTATGGGTCACACAACAAATAGTCTTAATTTACGAATTAAAGTTGGATGAATTAATTATTTGATTTGATCAAGATATTTAATTTATGGAGAAATATAGAATAATTCTATTTGATAGAATTATAACTTATTTAATTAAATTAGATTTAATTAATAAGATGATATATTAGATATATCATAAATATGGTAAAATATATACTTGGGCATGTGCACAGATAGGGTTTCTGTTTTACTATATAAATACCTCTAGGGTTAGAGGTTCTGAGTCGTAACAATTTTACCACTCATAATATTTCTCCGGTGTGGATACCGTAGTAGAGGATCTCGCATACGAATCACTATAAGAAGGATTATTTAACGCTTTAATTATCCTTCAATTATGTTATACAGTCATATCAGAAATTTGTGTTAATGAACAAATTTTTAAACTTCTGCTGCTACGAGCATGGTGTTCGTACCTCGAAAACCCAACATGTACTTCCTCACCCAATTCTATTTTGAAAGCGGCAAGATGCACCAATGTTGTTGTGTGTCCAGCAATCTTAAAAGAAGCTCTTATAAGCTTCAAACGATCTTTGTTAGATAGGAGGAGTAACAAACTAGTTCTCTTTGAGTCTACGGAACAACAAGTACCTGCCTCAATCAACAACTGCAACGAATTGGTGACGATGGACCTTTCTGGAAACGACCTTGTCGGAAACATACCAACAACATGGATAGGAACAAGTTGAGGCTTCTCATTCTGAGATCCAACAAATTCCTTGGCCTAAACTCACTTCAAATCTTTGATCCCCCATGTCTTAACAACCTTCCTGCCATGACAGTAGTAAAAAGAAATTGTCACTACAAAAAACGCGCACTATAGGGACGGACAAATGCCGACGGATTATAGTCCGTCGGCATTTCCGACGGAAATGCTGACGGAATGCCGACGGATTGAAAAGTCAACATAAATGCTGACGGATTTCCTTTCCGTCAGCATTTACCGAGGGAAATGCTGACGGATTTCCGTTCCGTCAGCATTTACCGAGGGAAAATGCTGACGGAAGTTTTGAAATATATATGCCGACGGAAATGCCGACGGATAATCCGTCGGCAAATCACACGTTGAATTCGCACCGCCTCGTTTTCTAATAAGGTAACCGTTGGCATTAAAGTCGGCGGTTACCGAGGGAAATGCCGACGGAATATCCGTCGGCAAAAATATTTTTTTTTTTTATATATAAGGGCCTTCAAATTGAGAATTCGTTTTAGAAAAAAAAAAAAAAGGGGGCGTGCGTGAGTGAGGATTCGGTGGGGAAGACGAAGACGAGGACGAGGCTATTGAAGCAAATTTCTCTGATTATATTGATACGGTACGTTTTCTTAATTAGTTCTATTACTTAATTTTAATATTTATATATGTTTATGCATGGATATATGTAAATATGAATAATTTAATGTTGATTTGCATGTTATATTGATTTAGTTAGTTGTTAAAATATTATGATCATGTTAGTACGTACGTTAGTTAATTTAATTTGTTGATTAAGAATAATTTTGATAGATCGAGTAGTTTTTTAAGGTTAATTAATTAATTGTTATATGTATACATTAATTAATTGTTATATAGTTAATTACTAGTTTAATTTAATGGTGTAATTTTGATATAGAATATTTTTAATGTAGGTAGTGCATGTTTCAATCAATTGTTTAAATTATTAGTTAATTAGATGGTTCGACGGTGGTATCACGTTGTAATTAGGTTATATATATATATATATATATTGTTTTGATTTAAATTAGGAATATGTTGATTAAATTAGGAATATGCTATATTAGTAAAAAAATTAAATTAGCAATATGTTCATTAAATTGATAATTAGTAAAATTATGTATTTTTTATTGATTGAAACAGATGAGTGAACAAGTACCGAATCAGGGTTCTGGTTCGCGTAGGTCGTCATTTTTTTCACGTCGTTCAAGGAGGTCTCGGGATGAATCAGTACCTGAGATGGCTCCTCCTCCTCCTCATGTGGCAGTGTCGCCGCCGCCGCCGACTACGATGTCGGTTGGTTCGTCATCCTCTTCTCGTCAGCATTCTGTTCGAGACAAAAGGAAACCCATTGAAATCGTTTCAGGAGCGTAAGTCAATAATTCTAATGTTTAACAGTATTCAATAACGATTAACTTTATTTATTTATTTATAATGTGTTAGTTTATAAATTTGTTAATAATTTTACAGGTTGGTGCCCGGTAATGAGGTGTCCAGGATCTGCACAAAATCCTTTAAGAATTGCAAGATTTCTAAGGGTGCTATCACTTGGTTGTCGGTGCCACAATCTAAAAAGGATGAATATTTCGAGGAGTTCCAGGTATATAATTACAATAATTAAAGTTTATTAAATAACTAATTATTCATATTATTTGATAAATATGTTGAATATTTATTTGTATAGAAAAAGGCCCGTTGGGATACGGCGATCTACTCGGACGCCAATATTTACGAGAAGTGGTACGGTGTTTGTTCTAGTCGGTACACGAACATGATGTACGACTGGAGAACGGCCTGGCGTGATAAAGACGTAAATCTTGTTCTGGGGGTAGAGGATGGTGTTGACCTGTGGGAGTCGTTGGTTGAGAAGTGGTCGGACCCGGCTTACCAAGAGAAGTGTAACAAAGCTCGGGCCAACCGCAGAACCGACGTTGGAGGCGGGATGGCAGTGCATCGGGGGGGAGCTCGGTCCGTCCTCGAGCAATCACTTGCTATCGTAAGTTTTCATTAATTTTTAAAAATTAAATAATTATAGTTAATTATTTTATATTAGTTATCTAAATT
The DNA here is from genome assembly GCA_963675135.1 of Galeopsis tetrahit. Classification (NCBI taxonomy): domain Eukaryota; kingdom Viridiplantae; phylum Streptophyta; class Magnoliopsida; order Lamiales; family Lamiaceae; genus Galeopsis; species Galeopsis tetrahit. Next base: position 14,254,986 of record OY776133.1, read on the forward strand.
AATTTGTATATGTTTATTTGATACGTAATAGGAGCGGGAGACTGGACATCCACACACCCACTTGGATCGGATGAGTCTTCTTCATCCGTTTAATGCCGATACACAGACGTCCACCTACGGGCGCACTACTGACCTCCACGTAAGTTTAATTAAATTTATGTATTAATTACATTATATATATGTATATAGATAATTAAATTAATTTTAATTTTTTAATTATGTAGTTGAGCGTCCGACAGAGGATTGAAGAGGCCGAGACGCAAGCCACCGCCACGACTACTGCTGAATCCGGAAGCAGCGGTACCCCTCCGGCTGTTGACGTGGACCGGTGTTACCTTGACGTTGCCCCGACCTCCAAGGGAAGGGTCCTTGGCCTTGGTGGGATGAGCAACGCCGTGAGGACACCAAGTGGTCGGTCGGCCCGGAGTGCATCGCAGCCGTCCGTATCCTCCACTCCCGTCCCGGATCCGAACGTCATGGCAACGTTCGAGAACTACTTCCGTCTCTGGAGTACCAATGCGGGTCGGACGTTGGGGATGTCTGCTGAGCAGATCGAGGCCATCTATCAACAGGCGATGGGGCAACCACCGCCAGCTCCAGCTCCAGCTCCAGATCAAGCTGCAGGTCAAGATGCAGGTCAGGCCGACGGTGCCGACGTCAACTTGAATGAGGATGTGGAACAATTTTTTAACTTTCCGGGCACTGGCAACTATCCTGGTTGAACAATTTGAACAATTTAATTTTGTGTTGAACTAATTTATTTTTCTGTTGAACTTATTTAATTTTCTGTTGAACTTATTTATCTTTATGTATATATTTATGTTTATGTTGAAAAATATGTTGAACTATATATTGCAGTTTATTTGTGTAGTTTATTGGTGTATAGATGAAAATAGGGTGCATTCTAGATATAGATTTAAACCACTTGAAGGTGGAAGTGAATTTTAGTACAAATTAAAATAGCCTCATATAGAGTGCATTATACATATATTTAACCAAACCACTTGAAGGTGGTAGATGCAACCATGACAACTAGCACAATCAAAATGATTTTGTTCACTTTGATTAAATCCTTGATTTCTTCAGCCAAATTCTTGATTTCTGTAACCAATTTCTTCATCTCTTGAGTCATTTTCTTCATGTCTTCAGTTTCTTGGTCACTTTGATTAGATCCTTAATTCTTGTCAACACCACAGTTTTCTAGAGTATCAGCCCATACAAAGAAACCACATCCACCATCACTTAGGGAGTCAGGACAATTATGAAATATCCTCCCTTTACTTCTAGGTTGTTTAGAAGCATATGTACGACATGCCTTTCCACAATAACAAACAAGGCCTTGCTGAAATCGAATAGAAGAGGAAGAAGACATGATATTTCTTTGCAAAATAGAAAAAATCGAATATGGTGTGTGTGAGCTTTGTGTTGCTATATATACAAAAAATTGAATTAATTAATAAAAAAAAAAAAAACCCCCGCCAAATGCCGACGGAATATATTTTCCGTCGAAATTCAGAATTTGATAAATGCCGACGGAATATCCGTCGGCATTTATCTTTACTGACGGCAATTTGGGCGGTGAAATGCCGACGGAATTAACTTTCCGTCGGAATTCACCATTTGATAAATCTGTCGGCATTTATCTTGACCGACGGAAATTTGGGCGGGTGAAATGCCGACGGAAAGATAAGTCCGTCGGCATTTCCGTCGGGAAATGTTTCCCTAAAACTTTCTTTTTTTCCACTTCACTTTCGTATTGCAAATTTACACCAAAACTTTCTACTGCCTAATTTTTTATGCTCATGCTCGGGTATTCAGAAACATCAAATTACGGTACATTTTCTACCATTTTTAATTTACTCTATATATAAAATTCAATATAATGTAATTACATGTTTTATATATATCATAAGTTTTGTTTGAATTTATTATAAGTTTAGTTTAGTAATGTGTTGCTCCACTTAAATGTTTAGCAGATGGATTTGCCTGACCGTCGTTGGATGTATTGTACTCCTAGAATGATTAGAGGAAATGTGAATGTGGAATTTTATAATGAACTCGTGTTATTTGTTGAATTTGCAAAAAGCCAGCCACATTACATGAGTGGAAATTGCATTAGGTGTCCGTGTAATGCTAAGAAATGTCAGAATAAGCAATATAAAGAGATTGATGAGGTCCTAGTGCATATTGTGAAGAATGGTTTCGTTGATAATTATTATAATTGGACTAGTCATGGCGAAACACGTTGGCCTTATAGATTTGATGAAGTGTTTTACTATTACACTGTTGGAATATATATACAAGAAGCAAATTTCGATCATGTTGGCACTAGTAACGAGGTAGAACAACAGTTTGGGGACGAAGAACAACAGTTTGGGGACGAAGAACCGAATATGTATCAAACAATGATCAGGGAAGCTGGTTTTTCAAACATCGAAGAGGAGCCGACGAATGAGGCATTTCGGTTTTATGAGATGCTCAAATTAGTCGAAGAAGATTTATATCCGGGTTGTGAATCTCACTCACAGTTGTCATTTAATGCACGACTTATGGACATTAAGACCGAGAACAAGCTTTCTAACAGGGCATATGAGCAAGTGACACAGTTATGCAGTGAAATTTGTCCTCAAAATAATAAGGTGCCTACGACGTTTCATCAAAGCAAACAAATGTTGAAGAATGTTGGTTTGCCGGTTGAGAAGATTGATTGTTGTGTGAAGGGTTGCATGTTATATTGGGGTGACGAAGATAGCAGTCTGAACATGTGTAGATTGTGTGGCCATCCCCGGTACAAAGAGGCACGTCGAAAGGGACCTGGTGGTCAATCGAAGAAGACAAAGAAGAAAGTGCCATATAAGAAGATGTACTACCTTCCTATCATTCCTCGTTTGATGAGATTATATCAATCAAGTGCCACTGCACAACACATGACGTGGCATGCTACAGATTCCTCTTCGGCTGAGTCGAGGGAGATGCGACATCCGGCAGACTCAGAGGCCTGGAAACATCTTGACAACGTGTTTCCAGATTTTGCTTGTGAACCGAGGAATGTGAGATTAGGTTTGTGTACTGATGGTTTTGCACCGTTTGGGATGCATGGGAAGCAGTATTCTTTGTGGCCGGTGATACTGACTCCGTATAATCTTCCTCCGTGGATGTGCATGAAACCTCAAACAATGTTTCTGACTGTATTGGTGCCTGGACCAACGAATCCAAAGGACAAACTGGATGTTTATCTCCAACCTCTTATAAAAGACTTGATCTTCTTATGGGAGAATGGAGTCCAAACGTACGATGTTTTTAGAAAGCAGAACTTCACGATGCGTGCTGCTCTTTTATGGACCATTAGCGACTTTCCTGCATATGGTATGTTGTCCGGGTGGAGTACGGCCGGAAAGAAAGCATGTCCGTATTGTATGGAGAATTCTGAAGCTTTCAGTCTCCCGGTGAGTAGAAAAGTTTCATGGTTCGATAATCACCGTAGGTTCTTACCTCAAGGTCACCCGTTTCGAAGAAATAAGAAGAACTTCGTAAAGAACAGAGCAGTCACAAACAATCGACCTCCACTTCGAGATTGTATTTTATACATTTATTTAATGAGTATTAAACGTATATTTATCTATTGCTTTTAGTGTCACTTATAATTTACTCTCCGTACAGGACGTAGGTTGTTATATGAGATTCAGTGGACGGGGTTGAAAAAAAGTACTGAGGAAAATGCAGCGGAACACAACAAAGGAATTGAGGGTGGTTGGAACAAAATGAGTATTTTTTGGGACTTACCATACTGGAGTTCACTATTGATACGACACAATTTGGATGTGATGCACATTGAAAAGAATGTGTTTGACAATGTGTTCCACACAATCATGAACACCGAAGGCAAGACGAAAGACACTCCAAAGTCTCGGGAGGATTTGGACACTCTTTGTCGCCGTCCAGAGTTGAAAAAGGATGAGCGTACAGGTAAATTTCCAAAGGCTAGCTACACACTGGATAAGCCACAAAAACAAAGATTGTGTAGGTGGATAAAGGAGTTGAACTTTCCGGACGGCTACGTGTCGAACTTGAGTCGATGCGTAGACACAACAACGGGTAAGGTTGCAAGGATGAAGAGTCATGATTGTCATGTATTTATGCAACGCTTGATACCGATTGCGTTCAAGGAACTTCTTCCTCTCAATGTGTGGAGGGCTATCACTGAATTAAGTCTATTTTTTAGAGATTTAACGGCTACAACGATCACGATCGATGATATGATTCGTTTAGATGAAGACATTCCAGTGATTTTGTGTAAGTTGGAACAAATTTTTCCACCTAGCTTCTTTAACTCGATGGAACACTTACCCGTTCACTTAGCGTATGAAGCGAGAATTTGTGGTCCGGTGCAATACAGGTGGATGTACCCATTTGAAAGGTAAAATCTTACTTTTTTTTATTTCATTACAATTACACATGCATTCTTATAAGTTTTATATATATATGTGTGTGTGTGTGTGTGTGTATATCAGGTATCTCCACAACTTGAAACGTAATGTTAAACAAAAGGCAAACGTTGAAGCATCGATTGTGAATGCTTATTTGAATGAAGAGGTTGGCATGTTTTGTTCTTATTACTTTGAAGACCACGTCAACACAAAGTTAAGAAGTGCTCCACGTAACTTCGGTGGTACATCCGCTGACGATATCAGTGAAGAGGTCGATGGAATGCTCTCCATATTCAAGTCTAAGGGACGGCCAATAGGAAAACCCATTGAACGATTTTGGGAGACGAACTCGGAGGCGGAAATAGCACAAACGTATGTGTTATTGAATTGTGATGAAGTTCAGCCATACATTGAGTAAGTATTTCATATATAAATCGTCTATTTAACTACCACTTCATTTATGTCATTTAATATTAACCAAGTTTTTGAATGTTGTGAATTAGGATGTACACTCAAGAACTACGACGAGCAGAACCAAACATCTCAGATGCATATATAGATGCTCGTATTCAACGTGAATTTTCCCGATGGTTCGAACGTTATGTGAGTATCATTTAATTAATTATGTTTTACGTAAATAAATTAATATTTATTTTAATTAATTTTTAATTGAGCCGTATAGGGACGGGATAACGCTCTAGACAGTCGATTCTTACGAGATCTCAGCAAGGGACCACTACGTCGTGTAAAGACTTACAACGGTTATATTGTGAAGGGTTACAGATTTCATACGTCTGGGTATGCATCGACAAAGGGGACTACCAACAGTGGCGTCTGCGTTAGCAGTGCGAATTACAATGCAGATGCAAGTGATTACTTTGGGGTGTTACGGGAAGTCGTCGAAGTAGAATATCCAGGATATCCAGCAAAGACTGTAGTGTTGTTCAAGTGTCATTGGTTTGATTCAGGCCATCTAGGAACAAGAATTCACCCGGAGTACAAGCTCGTTGATGTTAGTTCGAAAAGGACGTATGTTGGGGATGATCCATTTGTATTTGCCCATCAAGTATCTCAAGTATACTACTGCACATATCCGGGAGCTCCACGTGGTTATGAATGGCACGCTGTTTGCAAAGTAAAGGCAAGGTCAATGGTAGAAGTCCCTAAAAATGACATAAATACTGAAGATGAATCTCCATTTCAAACAGAACAAATAGAGACTCCAACTGAAGTCTTTACGGGAGATTTCAATCTTTCTGTACCCTTGACGGCTGCAAATCCCCAATTAATCGAAATTGAAGGTGAAGAGGAGGGGGATGAAGAAGAGGATGAAGAGGAGAATGAAGATGAGGATGAAGAGGAGAATGAAGAAGATGAGGATGAGGAGGAGGATGAGGATGAGGAAGATGATGATGAGGAGGAGGAGGATGAGGATGAGGAAGATGATGATGAGGAGGAGGAGGATAAGGACGAAGAGGAGGATGAAGACGATGAAGATGAAAATTAATTCAATTAATGTAATGTATTTATTTCTTATTTTATAAAAGTTAATTAATTATTTATCATTTAGGTACAAATTATAAAAATTAAATTTACTATAAATATAAGTCACAACCAATATATATATTAATATATGTGGAAGAAATGAATTTTGTGATTTTTTTTAAAAATATTTTGGTAATTTAGTAAGTATATAGAAAAAATTGAATTATTTAAAAAAAAAATAAAAAAAATCGCCAAAATGCTGACGGAATTAGTTTTCCGTCCGTGTTTACCTTTTGAAAAATACCGACGGATTATCCATCGGTATTTATATATGTCCGTCGACATTCACCATTTGATAAATACCGATGGAATATCCGTCGGTATTTGTACATGCCGACGGAAAATAAGCCCTTATATAAAACCTCAACCTAGGGTTTTCTTTCACTCTTTCCAAACTTTCCTCTTCTCCACCACTCTTCGGCCCTACTCTTCGGCCCCATTCCCCCCCACCTCGCCTCCCTCCACCACCTCAAAATCCTCAGAATCGGCGACAACTACCTCACCGGCCCTATTCCCGCCACCCTCGGCACCGATTTCTCTCCACCGTGAAGCATGGCCGCCGCCCAATCTGTGCTCCTCCGGCGTTTTAATAAGTGGTCCGACTCCGACTCCGACGTAAGTGATTTTGAGTTTAGATTGAAAAATTTTGAACTTCAACATCGATTTTTTTTTTTTTTTTTTTGGTTGTTTCCTTGAAGAATTTTCTGGCAAGAATAGGCACCAAATCAACTTTTATAAAATTTATATTAAAATACTACATCAAGTTATGAACCACTTATATTTATTTCATGATTTATTGATTATTATAAATAATTTTATAAAATCCTTTTCCAAAACTGCTCAAGCTGAAATTAAAAGCTACCTACTGTGATTTTCGAAAATAAACCAAAACAATATTTTCTGGCACCCAAATTGTATGATACAAAATTTTTATGTGTTCTATACTTCAAGACGTACCAACTTTTTAAAATTCATAATTTTCTAACATGTTTTAGTATTTTATAAAAATGCTCAAAGTTAGTTGACTCTATGACTCATTTACATAAACTGCACTGCACTGTTTTAAAAACGAGTCCTTCGACTACCAAAACTTGTTACACAAATTTTATACACTTTAAAAACTTCAAGGAGCTCTTACAGTTTCAATTTCATAATTTTTCAAGGAGTTTTGATATTTTAAATTAATTCTAGAAGTTTGAGGTGTATAAACCATCTTACAAATTGCATACATTAGTTTTTATGAATCTTATATTTGTGTATTTTTCAAGGAATGTGATTGTACTACTGGTGCAGGTGTATGAATTGAAGAATACTTTTTAACCATGAGGATATGTAATAAAAACAATGCCAATTTCTTCACATTCCCAACATAATATTTCATGTAATATTATTGTTTCATTACATAATATTTTAATTTTTACATAATGACATTTTTTACGAAATTTCTTCACATTCCCAACCTCTCGGAAAATGTAATTCTGGTCGGAAAATAAAATTCTGGTCGGGGCCTCCCCGGCCACCCATATTTTTTTTATTAATATTTTGTTTTACTGACGGATATTCCCTCGGTAAATTGCCGACGGATATTCCGTCGGTCAAATGCCGACGGATATTCCGTCGATATGTGAATTTCGAAATCATATTTTTTTTATTCATATTTTGTTTTACTGACGGATATTCCGTCGGTAAAATGGCGACGGATATTCCGTCGGTCAAATGCCGACGGATATTCCGTCGATATATGAATTTCGAAATCAATATTAGTGGTTGACGATCGATTCCTTCTCGATTCTGTTTCCCACAGACGGCGCCAATTGTTACGATTGTCAATGATAATTTCACTTTGACTAGACGTCTCCAATCACAAGCAAAATAATCGGCCACAATTCAATCCAACGAAAGCATGGCAATTCACAAATATAAACGAAAACAGAAAACTGAGCACAAGAAGATTTAAGTGGTTCGATCAACGTGATCTACATCCACTGGACACACGATTTCAATTTGATTAGTATAAGAGATATTTACAAACACTCATCACTCGGAAAGGGAATTTATCCTCACTTCACTCGTGAACTCTCAACTCTCAAAACGAATGCTCGTACGCGTCAAAGATTACAATTACAAGCAATGGGGTATTTATAGGTTGCCAATGGTGATTGCAGCATGCTCTGAACACGTGTAGATTGCCACGTGGATTCTGTTACAACCATGTAACAAACTCACACCTTCAGCGTGACCCAATCTGAAATGACCTCCCTGCCCTTCACTTGTGTTCGCAAACAAGACAACTCAACACTTAGCCAAAAATTAACTCTGCTCACAGAACTCGACTGATCTGGTCCAACCTGTCTGGTCTTCCCAACTCGTCTACTTCTTCGCAACACCGTCTCATCTGATTGGACACCTCCACATCATCTGATCTGGTCTAAGTTAACTTGTCTGACTCCACCAGCTGATACGCCCAACAGCTGAGTCCTTCAGAAGACTTCTATCGACTAACCTCACAATTCTCCACCTTTAGCTCAAAATCTCCATCTTGAACTAAACAGCTCCGATCTATCCTTCTCAAAGGACAGATTCCACTACTGATCTGCCGCCACCAGACCAGTAGCCTTCTCCGCAGAGGTCACTAATGCAAACCAACTGACCTAAGACATAAACCAAACTTCTCTTTTGGTAACGCCTTAGTAAATGCATCAGCAGGGTTCTCCTCAGTAGATATCTTAACCACCTCGACGGTCCCCTTCTCCACAATGTCCCTCACAAAGTACAGTTTCACATCAATGTGCTTGGTTCTCTCATGATACCCCTGATGCTTTGCGAGATGAATTGCGCTTTGATTATCACAGAAGACAGTCACACTGTTCTGAGATAAACCAAATTCCTTAAGAATCCCTTTCAGCCACATGCTTTCCTTAACTGCTTCAGTCAAGGCCACGTACTCCGCTTCAGTAGTAGATAATGCAACTACAGATTGATGAATAGACCTCCATGACACAGCCGTACCAAATAGAGTGAACACATATCCTGTTAAGGACTTTTGAGTGTCAACATTGGCTGCGTAATCTGCATCCACGTATCCCACAAGTGCATCCCCCTCACTTGGCATCTTCTGAAATTTCAGACCCGTCTGTGCTGATCCCAGAACATATCTCATAACCCACTTAACCGTTTCCCAATGGCTTAAGCCTGGATCACTCATATATCTGCTGATCACACTCATAGAATGAGTCAAGTCTGGTCTACAACACACCATAGCATACATCAAACTCCCTACAACACTGGCATAAGGTATCTTGCTCATCTGAGTTCGCTTTTGGTTGTTCCTGGGACTCATCTGATTGGACAAACGATGATGTTGGCCAATAGGAGTAGAGACAGTCTTTGCCTTATGCATTCTGAACCTCTCTAACACCTTCTGAAGATAAGTAGGCTGACTCAGCAGAATAGACCCGTCTACTCTACTAATCTCCATCCCAAGAATCACTTTGGCTTCACCAAGATCTTTCATCTCAAACTCCTGTTTGAGGATCTCCTTAACTTGATTAACATTGTCAATAGACTCGCCTGCTATTAACATGTCATCAACATACAACAGAAGATAGGTAACACCAGTCCCAACCCGTCTGAAATAGACACAGCTGTCATACAAACTCCTTGTAAAACCAGCTGATCAAATGTACTCATCAAATCTCAAGTACCATTGTCTAGGGCTTTGTTTGAGGCCATAGAGGGACTTCTTCAACAGACAGACCTTGTCTTCCCCTTCTTCTATGTCCAACCCTTCTGGTAGCTTCATGTAGATCCTCTCGTCTAGAGATCCATGTAAGAAAGATGTGGTCACATCCATCTGATGTAGCTCCAATTCATATTGAGCAACCATAGCTAACAAGATTCTGATGCTACAATGCTTCACAACAGGTGAGAAGATTTCATTGAAATCGATACCTTCTTTCTGTGTAAATCCCTTAGCTACAAGCCTCGCCTTGTATCTAAGTCTGCCACCCCTCTGAGCCTCCACCTTCTTTTTATAGATCCACTTGCACCCAACCAAATTCTTGTTCTTGGGCCTCTGAACAATCTCCCATGTCCGGTTCTTGTTCAGAGAAAGCAGCTCCTCCTCCATAGCAACTATCCACTTCTCCTTGTCGTGGCAGCTGATGGCTTCTGAATAAGATTTCGGCTCCAGAGACTCCACCTCAAGAGCTGCACATAATGCAAATGAGACTATGTCAGCTTGACCATACCTCTGAGGTGGGTCGACTTCTCGTCTGGTTCTGTCCCGTGCCAGCTGATAATGTTGAAGATCATTCTCGCTTTGAGGATCGCCCTCCTCATCTGGATCAATATGTTCTTCAACTAGTCTTGTGGTGTCAACTTGCTCCACCTCAACTTGTGTCTCGTCTGGTTAGTTATCAGTTGCACGAGTACTCGTACTAGTCTATTCTGATAGAGGCATCCGACTCTCATCAAACGTAACATCTCTACTGATTATGCACTTTTGCATCCCAGCTTCGAGGCACCATAACCTATATCCCTTCACGCCTGAAGGATACCCAACAAACGCGCATCGCAATGCTCGAGGCTCAAGCTTATCTTGCTTGACATGGGCATAAGCTGCATACCCAAACACCTTCAAATAACTGTAATCGGTTGCACGTCCAGACCACAACTCCTCTGGGGTTTTGTACTGCACAGCCGAGGAAGGACTTCTGTTTATCAAGTAGGCTGCAGTAGAGACAGCCTCTCCCCAAAACACCTTCGGCAGACAAGAACTGTTCAACATACACCTGACTCTCTCAAGTAGTGTCTGGTTCATCCTCTCAGCTACTCTGTTTTGCTGAGGGGTCCCTAGCACAGTCTTATGCCTTACTATTCCTTTCGATTTGCAGAACGCATTGAACTCGTCTGATAGGTACTCTAGACCATTATCAGTTCTCAAATGTTTGAGAGTCTTGCCTGTGACATTTTCACATTCAATGAGCCATTCCTTGAATTTCTCAAATGCTTCTGACTTCGACTTCAGAATAGACACCCACACCTTTCTTGAGTAGTCGTCTATGATAGACAAGAAGTATTTTCCACCAGACCTTGTCTGATTCCTCGCTGACCCCCATAGATCAGAATGGACATAGTCCATGATCCCATTGGTAGAGTGAACACCCTTACCAAACTTTAATCTCTTGGATTTACCAAGAATGCAAGACTCACACAAATCGAGTTTAGTGATCTTGTCCTTGCCCAGCAAACCTTGCTTCGACAACTCTATTAGGCCTTTCTCGCCTATATGAGCTAGTCGTTTGTGCCACAACATCGAGTTGTCTTGCACCTCCGCTACATCTGATCTACCAGCTACTGTTTCACCCTTAAGAAAGTAGAGATCACTCCTTCTCTCACCTTCAGGACAGTCAGCTCCCCTTTTGACACACTGAGCTCTCCATCAGTCGACTGAAATTTATAGCCCATAGAATCCAGCATCCCAAGTGAGATCAAATTCCTCTTGAGTTCAGGTACGTACCTAACACTCTTGAGTATTCTTACTACCCCATCGAACATCTTCAGGTGAACACTACCTTCTCCAACAACTTTGCAAGTGTGATCATTCCCAAGCAGAACAGAACCGCCCTTCTGTTGCTTGAAGTCATGAAACCAATCTCGTCTTGGAGTCATGTGGAAAAAACACCCTGAATCAAGGATTCATGCTTGCTGTTCTGTAGAGGATGTGATGGTTAGCGCTTGAGCAGACTCGTAGCCTTCTTGCTCCTTCTCAACTTGAGTCTGATTAGCTTGATTCTTGTCATTAGAGGTATTGGCACCAGATTTCCTCAAGAACTGCTTGTATTTGTGACAAGCATTCTTATAGTGCCCAGGCTTGTTGCAATGGTAGCACACTGCATCACCTAGATTGGACACAGCTGATTTTCCCTTATCAACTCCTTTGGGTTGACTAGACCCCTTCTTGGCACCAGATCGCTTCTGGCCACCTCTGATTGCCAATCCTTCTCCGCTATTGACCTTGTCTGCTTGAGACGTCTTGTTGTGCAGCAGCTTGGACTTGACAGCCAGCATTACATCCTCCAATGTAATACTTTCCTTCCTTCCTACCATACAAGATGGTATCCTTTAAGATTTCAAAGGACTTAGGGAGAGCACTCAATAGAATCAGAGCCTTATCCTCTTCCTCTAACTTGACATCTAAATTCTCTAGATCATCAAGAATTATATTGAACTCATCAAGCTGATCCGGAATGGGTTTGTCATCCACCATTCTGAAGGCATACAGCTTCTGTTTCGAATAGAGACGGTTAGCTAAGGTTTTAACCATGTAAAGTTTACCTAGCTTGTCCCAGACCTCTTTCGCGGTTTTCTCTTTAGCAACTTCTCTCAAAACCTTATCACCAAGGCAGAGCAGAATATTACTTCGAGCTTTCCGTAACATCTTGTTTCTTTCAGCAGCAGCAGTTGCAGATTCACTTGATGGGGTTGTAGGCTCTTCGAGCACGTCGAACAAGCCTTGCTGTTCTAGGAGAGCCTGCATCTTGACTCTCCACAGCCCAAAGTCACCTGTGCCTGAGAACTTCTCAATATTATACTTGGTCGAATTCTCCATCTTCGATCTGGCAATTGATTAGTGGTTGACGATCGATTCCTTCTCGATTCTGTTTCCCACAGACGGCGCCAATTGTTACGATTGTCAATGATAATTTCACTTTGACTAGACGTCTCCAATCACAAGCAAAATAATCGGCCACAATTCAATCCAACGAAAGCATGGAAATTCACAAATATAAACGAAAATAGAAAACAGAGCACAAGAAGATTTAAGTGGTTCGATCAACGTGATCTACATCCACTGGACACACGACTTCAATTTGATTAGTATAAGAGATGTTTACAAACACTCATCACTCGGAAAGGGAATTTATCCTCACTTCTCTCGTGAACTTTCAACTCTCAAAACGAATGCTCGTACGCGTCAAAGATTACAATTACAAGCAATGGGGTATTTATAGGTTGCCAATAGTGATTGCAGCATGCTCTGAACGAGTGTAGATTGTCACGTGGATTCTGTTACAACCATGTAACAAACTCACACCTTCAGCGTGACCCAATCTGAAATGACCTCCCTGCCCTTCACTTGTGTTCGCAAACAAGACGACTCAACACTTAGCCAAAAATTAACTCTGCTCACAGAACTCGACTGATCTGGTCCAACCTGTCTGGTCTTCCCAACTCGTCTACTTCTTCGCAACACCGTCTCATCTGATTGGACACCTCCACATCATCTGATCTGGTCTAAGTTAACTTGTGTGACTCCACCAGCTGATACGCCCAACAGCTGAGTCCTTCAGAAGACTTCTATCTAGACCTGTCAAAACAGGCCGGTGGGGCGGGGCGGGCCAAAACCGCAAAAGCCCGTCATTTGGCGGGGCGGGGGGGCCAACCCGTTTGTCAGGAGGGTTGCCAAAACCACAACCCAACCCAAAAATAGGCGGGCCGCGGGTTTTGGCGGGCCAATTTTTATTTTATTTTTTTTTACAATAATAATTATTAAATTCACCAAGAAACATAAAAAAATATAGTAATATACCTCTTTTGTACACAATTTTGGTCCCAGATTTTTTAATCCATAATTAAGAACATGAATATTCATCAAGAAAAATGTATATTTTCAGTCTATTTTCAGTCTATTGTATATAAAAGGAATAAATATGAAAAATTACCGTAATTATTAATTAAGAACAAAAAAACTAAATAGGAATACTGTTATTATTAATTGTATAATATTATATATGAGTACAAAAATTCAAAAAACGAAGAAAGAAGAACTGCTCTAGAGTTTTTGCTTTTAGTTAGGTTTATTATATATTATTTTTTATATTTTTTAATTAAATAAAAAGAATTAAAAAAAAAACCAAAAAATGGCGGGCCAGCCCGCCTAAGACCGCAGCCCAAACGGGCCAGCCCGCCTGGGCCCGCCTCCTAGCGGTCCTAGAAAATCTTGGCCCAACCCACTATTTTAAGTGGCGGGGTGGGCTGGCCCAACGGGCCCAGCCCGTTTTGACGGCTCTACTTCTATCGACTAAGCACCTCGATTGATCCGCCCAACAGACGAGTACAGTAGTAGACTAGAATCTACCTGATCCTTACCAGACGAGTCGCACTCGTCTAGTCTTAGAGATTTGAGATAAACCTCACAAAAATTTAAGTGACTCTTTTCTTCTTTTACCGATGGAATGTTCTTAGAGTCATTACTACGATACCATAGGAGTTGACAAGTCTAGTGGAATTGAACTTGTCAAGGAATCACTTGAGTGGATGCCAAATCCCAAAGAGCATTGGAGAGTTAGAGTCTCTTGAGAAACGATTTATCCGGCCGGAAAAATGCCAAATAGTCTTTTTTGAGTTATCTGAACCTGTCCAGCAATAACTTGAGAGGAAGAATACCAGAAAGCACACCTTCGAGCAGTCTTTCCATTAATGAGGAAATGTCAGCTTTCTGCACTACATGGCTCTCTCTTCAAAAGGCCAAGGAAGACTTACTTTGGTTTATTACAAAGCATGTGGGACAAAGTTTATGTGTATTATCATACTACATGCACAAAACTCACAACACAGACTTCCTAAATGGTGACGGTTGGGTTTCTGTATATATGTGTAACAACTTATTTCCAGGTTTATTTTCTTTGTTTTATTTTGATTTGAACTCGCGTGTTTCAATAAATGTAATACTACTAATAGTTTTGATGGATCTATTATACTTGTGTTTTAAATGGCATGAATTTAATTTGGAAGAATGATAGTAATACTAATGAGAAGCAGATTAACAGAAAACCTTTCTAATTTTGAGGATATAATAATAGTGTTGCAAGACACACATAGAGGAAAATCTGTTCAGATACATTCCAGCAATTGCTTTCTCAGAAGAATATAATTAATCCAATTGCCATTTCCTAAAATTACTCTAGTATAATTACTGAGCAACAAACACAATTCTGATTTTAACCAGGTTAATCAAAATGATCAACTAATCTTCATCTCGGTCTTGAAAAAAAGATAAAATTCAATTCAGCAATTTACATTCCATGCACAAATATACATCCTAGAAGAATTTATTTTTCAGCATGCTCATCTAAGTAGATGGAATTGTGAAATTGGAGAGACGAACAATTTGACATATCACTTGCCAGAAATCGGCAGGATGGTCTATTTTCGACGACTTTTGGACAATAATTGCAAAAACAAAAATGGTCATTAGGGGAATAACAAATTGTTATGTTACCCCTAAACTAAACTGATGGAGAAGTTTTCCAATAAATTATTCACTTTCCCATGGGAGACTATTCTTGATAGTATTACTCCTACATATAATGACAATATATTCAGTATACATGTGGTTACAATGTCTTCCTATTTCTGTGGTGCACGGAAAAACAATACCTTGATTACTACTTCAGCGACTTCCCATTAATTTCCATGAAAATTTTGATTAAATTATTTAAGGGTCAAACTTTTAAAAAATATGAAGGCTCAGTTAATTAGGAAACAAAAAAAAAAAAAAACAGCAAACCAGGTTTCAGGAGTAGACAGTTCGTTAGACATTTGTAGGTTCCAGTCCACACACAGCTTTAAGTGGGACCCCGGTTTAGTCCGTACTTGTGCCAGATACCGAGACTTAAAAATAATCGTAGGTTCCTTGAAGTTGCGGGAATTTGACGATGGAAGAAGAAAGGTCGATGAAGCATACAAACAAAAACATACATATATTCCAGTTTACCAGCAAACAACTTATTACCCCAGTTTCAATGGCAAAGCCTATTCCTGTAGTTTTGTTTGTTGTCATCTTGTCCTTAGCCTGCACTTGTATCCATAGCATTACACTCTGTCCTGAAATCGAAAAAGAAGCTCTCTTAAGCTTCAAACAATCTTTGGAAGATCCCAACAATCTACTCTCTTCCTGGAATATCAGCTCTGATGGTAACTGCTGCAACTGGAAAGGTGTCGTTTGCAGCAACGTTACAGGAAACGTCCATCAGCTCCATCTTCAGGGTGATTATTATGGTTTAGGAGGGAAAATCAATCCTTCATTGCTCAAACTCAAACATCTCAAATATCTCGACTTGAGTCATAATGGGTTTATTGAAGCAATCCCTTCCTTCATCGGGTCGCTCCCCAGCTTGGAGTATCTAAATTTGTCTCGTAATGGATTTTATGGAAAGATTCCTCCAACCATTGGGAACCTTTCAAGGTTACACACTTTGAGTTTGGAGAGTAATGGAGGATCCTATGAGAGGGAGCTGGATGTCGATAGCCTTCACTGGTTGAGGGGCCTTTCTCAGTTGGAGCACCTCAACATGAACTCTGTCAACCTCACCAGAGCAGCTGCTCACTGGATGCAGGTAATCAACGCGCTCCCTTCTCTAGTCGAGCTACGTTTAAGTTCTTGTGGTCTTAATTCCGTTTTTGATCTCCTAAGTGCTCATGTTAATATTACCTCTCTTGCCATCCTTGATCTCTCTCGAAACAACTTTGAGTCTCTCCCCATCCCAAAATGGATTTTTAGACAAAGCAATCTTGTTTTTCTTGATCTATATCAGAGCGGATTGGTAGGTCCGATTCCAGCTATTAGCAACATCACCAAACTCCAATACATAAATCTCAATTACAATTATTACCTCAATTCCACCATTCCAGATTGGCTCTACTCTTGCAAGGACCTTGACGTTCTCTTTATTAGATCAAGCTCCTTACAAGGTAGAATCTCAAATGCCATAGGAAACCTTACCTCTCTTACCACCCTTGATTTAAGTGATAATCAGCTCTCTGGGGATATACCAAGAGGGATTGTTAACTCCTGCAAATTGGAAAGATTGGACTTATCAGTAAATATGTTGCAAGGAGACATATCAGTTTCTTTTGGAAATCTGTCTGATTGCTTCTTAGGAGCTTTGAAATATCTAGGACTCTCCGAGAATCAACTTTCTGGTAATCTAACTCACCAGTTCGGAGAATTTGAAAGTCTTCAAAAACTTGATGTTCGTGAAAACTCATTAACCGGTGAAATTCCAGTAAGTATAGGAAAGTTGTCGCACCTCACGGCTTTATGGCTAAATGATAACAGATTAATGGGAAATCTTCCGACGAGCATGGGGCGACTCTCCAACTTGGAATATCTTACTGTTGGAAATAACAAGATGAGAGGGGTTGTGACTGAGACTCATTTTGTCAATCTCACAAATTTGAATCATTTTTCTGCCTCAGGAAACCAATTGACCTTGAAAGTAAGCCCGAACTGGAAACCACCATTCACGGTTGAGTCACTTGAATTAGGCTCATGGAATTTGGAAGCAGGATCAGGATCAGGCATTCCCTCATGGCTCGAGACACAGAAGAGTACCTTGCAAGAACTTGATTTATCAAAAACTGGTATTTCTGGTATTGTTCCCTCATGGTTTTGGGAGCTTAGATTCTTGAATATCTCACACAATCATCTCTCTGGTAACATTCCTGATATAAGTGGCCCTGAAGATGGTCCTCGGTCGTTATACTTGAATTCCAACCAATTCAGTGGTCCATTGCAGAAGAGATAAATCTGTCAAACAACTCTTTTTATGGAGGTATATCTCATTTCCTATGTGACATGAGAAACCAAACATACAGATTGGTGAATTTGAATATAGGGGGAAACCAACTGACTGGAGAAATTCCTGACTGTTGGATAAAGTGGCCTGATTTGGAGGTGGTGAATTTAGGCAATAACAATTTCTCGGGCAGTATCCCAAATTCGTTAGGAGTTCTAACACACATGTTGTCTTTGAATCTATACGACAACAAGCTCTCTGGCCAAATACCCATCTCATTGAGTAACTGCACTGAATTGGTGAAGATGGATCTTTCTGGAAACAGCCTTGTCGGAAACATACCAACAGGGATAGCTGCAAGCCTGGTAAAGTTGAGGTTTCTCATTCTTCAATCCAACGAATTGAGAGGTACAATTCCTTTGAGTATCTGTCACCTAAACTCTCTTCAAATCTTGGACCTGTCAAATAATTCGTTTTCAGGCAGAATTCCTTCATGTGTTAACAATTTTACTGCAATGTCTGTAAAGAGAAATTTGAGTGAGTACATTGGTGGAGAGCTGGATTTTTCTTCTTATTACTTTGGAAACTTCTTAGAGAGTGCATCAGTTGCCACGAAAGGAAGAGAGGCCCATTATGATACCATCCTGTCGTTGGTTAATAACATTGACCTTTCGGACAACTATTTGTCTGGAGGGATTCCAGAGGAGATGACAAGTCTAGTGGAACTGGGGTCATTGGACTTGTCCGGGAATCACTTGACAGGATCAATCCCAGAGAGCATTGGAGATATGAGGCAATTAGAATCTCTTGATCTCTCCAGAAATGCCGAATAGCTTCAGAGCTATGTCTTTTTTGAGTTATCTGAACCTGTCTTTCAATAACTTGAGTGGGAGAATACCAGAAAGCACACAGCTCAGGGGCATGGATGCTTCCAGCTTTGTAGGAAACGATCTTTGTGGCCCTCCATTAACAACAAAATGTCGCGGGGATGATGAGGAAGCAGGAGACGGGGAGGATGATAATCAAGAAGACAAATCTGAGATAGAATGGGTGTATGTGGTGTTGTCGTTAGGATATGCTGTCGGATTTTCAGTTTGTTGCACTACGTTGGTGTTGAAAAGGTCATGGAGGAGGGCTTATTTTGGGTTAGTAGACCGTGTATGGGACAAACTCAGGAGTCAGCGACCACAAACTTCCTAATAGTGTCATATAACATGTATGTTGTTTCCACCTCTTTTGAGGTTTATTTTAGTTTGATGTGTTTTGATTTTGTTGGACAGTGTCTCGAAATTTGTACTTGTAATGCAATAAAAATGTTATGCTTGATTTTGAGGGTTTAAATTTCACAACTTTTGGAAGAATGTTAATGTAGGATCCAAATATCTATGATATGATAGTGATCGATGAGTAGGGGTGGAAAGAGGTAAACTCCCCGGCTATCCTTACTGTTATGCACCTCTAGGTAAACAATTGTATAGCCACGGTTGCAACGAAATTAGAACCTCGTCTCCTGACAAAATTAGAATCCTCGTCCCTTTTTTTTTTATCAACTCGTTTAGTTTTTTCAATCCGATTCCAGCAGATCAAGCAGGGCGGGTGCATTGCAAATTTGCAATGTATAAGTATCAGTTTACTGTTTCTCAGAGAGAAGCTGAGAGTTAATTTTTGAGATTAGGCACACACTAGAGCGGTTATCTAGCTGGATTAGATATAAATAATACTCCCACAGTCCTTCAAAAGTTTTTATACTTTTTTTTTTTTTTTTAATTTATTGCTCAAATGGAAACAATCATTGCAATTCATACTCTCACAATATACACATATATATTTACCCTTCATGTCAATACTTTTAGAACCCATCATACACTAAATCCAACTACTTTATTTACTTTATATATAAAAATTTATAAAATTACCCCCAACACTCTAATCATTACATTTTTTTTCTTACACTTTGTGTCAAAAAAGTACCGCAAGCTTTTCAAAGACGGAAGGAGTGGGTCGTACATGTGCCTAGCCTTTGCAAATGGGCTCAGACATCTTTGGAAAAAAAATATACATCTAACATATAATGCGTGGGAACAAGTTTAAAGTGAAAATGATCCTATTAGTTCGGTCATGCTCATCAAAATATAATTGTCATTTCATGATGAGAACCACATTTTTAAAAAAGTAAAATGAAAAATGATAGCGAACACAACCTCATATCTTCCCCAGCTATTATATCATATTAAGTTGAGAAATCTATTATCAATTCAATATATGGAGGCAAATGCAACAATTAGTACAACTCTTTCCAATTTCCATACAAAATATCTAGATGAATCCTTTCACAAAAATCACCTTCAACGTTGAAATTACATTGACAAAATAATACAAAACACGGGCAGAAATGTTTCCTTCAACAACATAACCTCATGGAAGCAGTATGTACTTCAAAAAGACTGACACCTAAATCGATTATAGCTATATCCAGTTAGAGTACAAATTTGAGAGAACATACCTCGCAACAAAAGTAGTCAAAGTCTTCATGTCTCAAAAATGTTAGCCGTCCAAAAGTTGCAGTAATGTACAATCGCAAACTGGAACTAAGGTTTGAGTTAGAATCCTCATCCTTAAAAAGGCATTTTATCTACTCGTTAGTTTTTAACTCAAATGCAGCCTGCAGATTCTCCTCGTAATTCAAAGTTTTGGCTGCATTTAGAAGCATATCCACTCCACCTGATTTGCTCAAGCCTAACTTTCCATCCATCCCTCTCTTTTTTGGTCCATTTTGCATATTCTCATACGCGATTCTAGCTTTACGAATACACTGCATTCCACTTTCACATTTTAAGCAAAACCATTTCCCTTCAGGTATGATAGAGCGAGGAGGGTGCATGCAATAGATGTGATATGCATGATCACAGCCATCACATAAAACAATCTTATCATCATCTCTATCAGTTAAACAAGCTCTACACAAACAAGAAGGGCAATACCAACAGGGACCATGAGAAATCAACTGTTTATTTGTCAAGCATCTGACATGGTAAAACTTGTGAGGACAAAAGGAATGACCACATATACTATACTCCTCAGCACAGCAGCTAACTTCAGTGCTGCAAACCTTGCAATGTTGATAACTTTTACCCTCTTCAGTAGCAACTAACTCATTTGAACTTTCCTCTAATTCGTCTGTTGTCTCATTGTACGCAGACTCATCTTCTCCAACTTCTAGTGGGGATTCAATAGCATTCAGTCTCTCACAAGCTATGCAGTTCTCGTGTGAGGATTCGATTCCCTTTGCTGTACAGTTGGCACAGTACCAACTTGTAGTGGGGATTTCTGTAACAGGAGGCTCGATGCAGGAAATGTGATACATCTCCTCACATGAGTCACAGACTAGACCCTTTCTTCCATCAGCTTTCTCTCTACAACACTTGCATATATGGGCTTCGTCCACAGCACATGCCTCAGTCAGCTCCACTTTCGTGTGCATATCAGATTCTTGTGTAAGCAACTGTTAATACACAAATAAGACAAGTCATATGATCATATCCATCTCAGTTACTGAAGCTATCTAAGAACCTGAGAAGTGTTCAAATGTTTTTTCAGATAATGGAGCATGCAGTAATTCATAAGGACATGATTTTACAAAGCTTTCAACTTAAATATCTGACACGTAGTTTTTGAAAATACACTGGAAACACGAAAACTTTCAGATATCTTAGTTAAGTATTCAACCATAACAAATTTACTAGAGGAGCAGAATCAGATAGAAATGTGAAAAAATATGATGATGAGAAACTGAAAGGACCCAAAGTTTAGAAATGACTTTAAGAAACCAGGTACTAAGCACAATACTGAGTACAAAGCGAAGATTCTTGGCCTTAGAGTCTTAGACTAGGTAATGCAAAATGATTGTTTAGCCCATTAGAAAATGTTGTTGGAATCTTCACATTTCAAAATTTGAAATCAGATATTCACAGAAACCAATTAATAGACACTATCGCATAAATGCATATAAAAAATGTAATGATATTGCAAATTATAGTGTCATGATCAAACAATTGAAGGGAAAAAATAACTTAATGCAAGATATTTTGCACTCATGATATTAATGCGTCCAAAGTCCAAACCATTTCGAACTTCTACACCCGAAAGGAGTAAGGATAAAATACAAAAAGAGAAGGGGAAGAAAGACACGAATACCTCATTTTTACCGCCCTCAGAGATGCTCTGTGCAGAAGTGCCTACCTGAGGATACCCAAAATTTATTAGTGAGCAACTGAGCATAAACTGAAAGTAAATAAAACAAGATCAACAAAATTAGATAAGATAAGATAAAACACAAAAAGTAAGCATCTGCAAACCAACTCATTTACCTGTTCATGGAAAGAAGTTGCTGTTTTCTCTGACAGGCACTTAGCGAGAGCAGTTATATCCATGCCAACCTTATGTAGTTTCATCCATATCTACACAAGAAATTTTAATACTGAGAACTGAAGCACATATATATCAGATAACTATGAAGTAACTTCTCAACTTCAAAATACAAGGCATCCCACAATGGTAACACAAAGTTTCAAAGTACATTCAAAAGCAAAATACCCGATGGCACATTGAAAGAGCACATCACTGTAAATTCCATACATAAACAAAACAAAACAAACCTTTTGGATATCCGACTGAAATAGCAAAGGCGACTTTTCATATGCTTTCTCCTTCATCCTTGTATTTATGTGATTCAAATCAAATAATTTATCAGCCTTCACTCCTTCAAAATTTTCAAGGAGTAGACTGCACAATTGTGCAAATTTTTCCGACGTAATAATATCAACAAAGGTGCACCGACAGAGCTCTGTGAATGTGGAATCATTAGATTCACTGACTGATCCACTGGATGTCATACCCACATTGCACTTAGTTGCATTTTGGAGACCATCATGCAGGGGCCCAGCACGTGAGGTGTTTTTGCTCCAATCTTCACAAGTATGAATATGATCCTGCATTAAAAATCAAACCAATCAGTTATAAATTTACTAAGTAATGGCTGAATTTTCAAATCTGGATTTGTAAGAAAAAAGGTGCATATCTTATATATATACACTAAAATGATGTTAAAGCATGATGCTCAGACGAACAAATCACAGATACTTCTAGTAAATGAAATAGTAATAGGACAAAATAGTTAAACAGTATGGTCGGCCTCTCCAAAATGACAACACACCTTAACTGTAAATCCATTACCACTTCCTGGTTGAAACACAAGTGCACTTTGGATGCATTTCTTCAAATCACCTTCACTATCCAGTGACTGGCATATATTCTCCAGAATAATATTTCTATCGTGGTTGAGTGAGCAGTCACCGGAAGAGATCCTCAGAGCATCCGGCTCTTTCTGAGAACATTCAGCTAGATCATGCAAGTGCTTCACTGACTGAGAAAATCAAAGACATCTCAGAGACAAAAAGACAATACGCATTAACGCATAAGACTGAGCTGCACCAACAAAAAATGGTGGGTCTGAAATTTGCAGAAATATGCACAAAAAAAAATTAGGCTAAGTACGATGTGTAATCAATGCAAACAATGGCAATGTATAATATGTATTGAATAAGTAGTCGATTCAGTTAGCAGCCTTATCATCATATACTAAAGAATCAGGTGACATCTTCGTGTTTGAGCTTCTTTTCTCAAATCCCTGATCCTAAAACTCATTCTTATTAATGTCATACACATATCCCATACAAATTATGGAAGAATAAAACAGTTTGAGCAGTAAGGCATAAATCCTACCCACTGAAGGAAACCAATAAGCTCTATGTTCAATACCTCAATGTTATTACAAGGACAAGTTGAATTTTAGTATAGAGAACAAAAGAAATAGTTTACACATAACACATCAGCCATTTGGTCCTGTGCCAACCCTGCCACCGCTCTCTGGCAACAGTAAATTTAAGTTAAGGTTGATGGGCCAAAAAACAGAGTAGCTAAGACAGGTGAAAAGGTGGGAAAAATAACATGTACCTAAATAACAATTACAGGCATGAAACTTGAAATTGCTTAATAATTTACTGTAGAATTTGTTACAACATTTGGTAAAACATAGAATATCTAATAAAGAAATCTATTTATAGTAATGTGTATACAGATCCCGCTCTTCTATAGTTACTGGCTAATTATCAGAAAAGGGGAGCCATAACAATTTATTTAATCGTTTCAAAACTACAAAATAAGTTAAACAACTAGCCTTAAATTCCTTGTCTTAATAGAGGTTTTACAGCCAAAAACTCCTAGCAATACAAAATCGAAAGAGACATGTAAATAAAACTAACAAAAAACGAGAAATTCCTTTCTTTCTCCACATTATAAAAGAGTAAATAAAGGTGAATGCATTGCAACAATTGATTAAAATCGTGGATTTCAATACAGAAACTACCAACCTTCTCACCAGGTTGACTCACGGAATTATCAGAAATCTTCCCACTCTCCGTAACTTTGGCCAACCTTCGCCTCTTGTAGGTGACCAAACTTTCACCTCCCAATCCCCAAGAACCAGTTTCAATATCAAATGCAACGCCATTAACGTTCACTTCCTTATCATTAGTGCCCACTACAGCACTTCCAAAATCACTTCCACCGCCATTGGCATTAATTTCCTTATGACTATACACCATTCCTACTATTCAATTAAAGCAACACCAAAGAACTAAGTACACTCTCATAACCAACAATCAGACCTTGAGCAACCAACTCTTCTGCAAAATTTCACAAAATAATACAAAATAATGTCAATTAAGTCCAAAATTCAAAAATCTGCTAGCTGCAACACCGCCTTATCGAAACAGAAAAAAATAGAGCACGAAACATAAGGAGTACACATAAAGTTGAGAATTAGTTCAGGGAATTCAGAATTGGACTAAAATCCTACAAGTTCAGGACTTACTTGAGTTAGATAGCGCAGATAAAAATGAATCGAGATCTCATGGTGCTGAATTTGGAACCCTAGAGAGATAGAGAGTCCGCCCAAATTGAAAGCGTTTTATCTGTGCGTGTGTGTGAGAGAGAGAGAGAGCGCTTCTAAAATTTTGAAAAATGAGAGGGCCTTTTTTGGTGCACTTGCAAAGTTACACTTCCGGCGTTTTGTTCACTGGTAACCGACGAAGCCGGTACCAGATAGGCTACTTGCTTGAATTCAATGTTTATAAAAACTCGGTTGAGGCGGTTAAACAATGACAAGTGAAACGGTAACATAATATTTCGACGGTAAATGTTTTTTAATTTGATTTTAGTCCTTAATTTTTTAATTAGTCTCACAAAATTCAATGTTTATCATTTTAACGGCTGAACAGGTTAACTTTCTAATAACTGCTGTCGTCATATATATTTATATTCTGTTCATTAAAAAGTATATTCATTTATCTTATTTATTTATACATCTACAAATAATAATTTAAAAATTATCATTCTATTTTTACTTTAGAATAATCCTAAGTCACCCTTATTTTATCTTTTAAAATAACTTGTGTCCAATGTATAAGACGGGTGGAGTATTTTTTTAATATGCCGAGCACCTGAAAGGTGAATAACCTTTATCTCACATGGTTGAACATTAAACACATTTTTAATTAAGAATGTATGTGAAAGCCAAGGTTTTGTATAGACTCGATTCTTTATAAGGAATGGAGTTGGTCAAAAGTCTTTTTTTTTTTTAAATGCATATTGAAAAATATAAGTTATTATAACTAAAAAATGCAACACAATATTACTAAAAAATGTAAGTCGCAATAATTGAAAAGTGTAATCATTATAACTAAAAAGTACAACACAATATTACTAAAAAGTGCACATCTATATAATTAAAATGTGCAATATAACATTACTAAAATGTGTAGGTCAATATAACTTCAAATATTATTTTAAAAAATGTAAATCACTACAATTAAAAAGTGTAACAAAAAAATTTAAGGGAGGGGCTATCAACACCCCAAATTATGTTATTCCTACCCCATAATTTTTTGGACAAAAATAGACTTAATTGAATTTACTAAGATATCCTTTTAAATTATTTAAAAAATGTTAAACACACCCCTAATAATATTAAAGACACCCCATGTTATACACACCCCATAGGCCCATACTTAAATTCTACTCTCCATTTAACCCTAATTCATCTATTTTTACTTTTACAACAAAAAATTACTTAAATCTTAAAACCATTCTCCATGCATAAACCCTACCACCATAAACCTTCATATGATGATATAATCACAACAAACATGATTATGGAAGAAGAAAAAGTGATGGAGGAAATTAATGTAAGTATATTTAATGTTTTTTACACTTTTTTATACTTTTTTTATACTTTGTACAGTTTTTCAGTGGTAGTAGTCGCGAAGTGCACGGCCGATATCGTGGCCGAACAAATCACTGTGCGTACGGCCATATTGGCCGCACACATACAGGATTGTACGGCCACAACCGGGCGAACACAATCTGTGAAATTTTCGTTAAGTAGTGTACGGCCACTACTGGCCGAACACACCTGGATGTGTACATTGTCTGTTGGCCGAACATATCCATAGCCGTACATTAGGTACTGGCCGAACATATCCACATGTGTACATTATGTTCTGGCCGAACAGTGTCATGTGTGTACATGAAGTTGTGGCCGTACAGTGTGTATAATGCAGATTTTTAATTGTGTTTTAATATTTTAATTTGTTGTTGGTACAGGAACCAAACGAAAATGAAATGGTGGCAGACTATGGTTATTTATTTACCACAATGACTTTGTTTAACTCTAGGCAAGAGTTGATTAATTGGGTTCAAGAAACCGATCGGTTGAATGACATGGTCATTCTAATTAAAAGGTCTGACAATGCCGAGAAAGGTAGACGGCCTCGTGTGACGCTTGCTTGTGAAATAAGTGGTTTATAACCTTAAGCAACAAAGCGTCAATTAGGCTAGTTGCAGTCAAAGATTGTAGCTCAAAGCAAATTTATAACCTTAACAATTTCATTCTAATTCCAAATGAAATAATGCAAGAGATAGTATAAAGGCATAGATTCGAGTTCTTGCATAATCATATATACCATCTACTTCACTCACAATGAATTTGTGAACTATGGTACTAAAGAATTGAGTAAAAACCCAGTAGTATAAGCAGTTATTTAATTCAAAAGTGAAAAACACAGAAAAAAGTTATCAGCAGCATAAGTAGCTCATTTTTAAAGTGATATAATTGATATTCAACTCTATCAAACTCAAAGGTGCTAAGAAAGTAGAATTCTGATAGGAAGAAAAAATGGCTTTACACTTCACTGGATAAAATATTGTCACACAGTAGTTCACATAACAATCAATAATTATAAAAGGGGGAAAACTTAGCTAGCCAAAAAAAAAAAAAAAAAAACAGATACCATAGCACAGATAACAAAAGCAAACAAACATATAGAATATGATTCACTGCCAAATCTGAGTAGTTTCGTCATTCGCATAATTCCACTCTAAAAACTTTGTTGTGTGGCAATTCACCTTCAGCAACTCACGTTCTTGCCCTCTCCAAATCTTTGCAGCTATATGAGACTTGAAACTCTTTAGCAAAGATGGATCCTCCGGACCACCTGGATAAGGTCCCCTAAGCACCCCATCCGACTCTTCACCCTCTTGTTGAACCGGAGGTGCCTCTTCATCTTGTTGAACCGAAGGTGCAGCTTCGACCTCTTGCTCAATAGGAGGAACATCTTGGGTCATTCGATACGTTATCCGACGTCTTCGTTCTCTCGATGGGTCCGTGTATCTTTTCCCTGAAAAATATTAATAAGAGTTAATTAGATAAAATTTAAAAGGTTTATAAAAATTTAAAAATCAGAGTTAATTAGATAAAATCACTTCTATTTTGAGAAATAGTATCACTTATTGAGGGTTTGCAAACTCTAAAAAATGCTAGATTTTGATTCTCCATAATTGATTGTGAACATATTAATAAACAAATACAAGTTTCTTTTACAAATCTATCCTCACATTCCAGAAAAATATAGAAGAAAGTAAGGAGATGAATATTAATTACAAAGAAACGTAAGATAATACCTCAAGCACGCTTACTAAGCAAAAGAGAGAAACTGAAAATCAAAGAACATTCAAAGAATTCAAAATTCAAATTCTAAAAAAAAAGGTTTATAAAAAATAAAAAATAAAAATTGAAAACAGGGGGTGTTCGGCCAATCGGGCCGTGCACTGCACAGTGTGTGCGGTCCAAGCAGCCGTGCACTACACAGTGCGTGCGGCCGGACCAGCCGTGCAGCACTTGTGCGTGCGGCCGAACCAGTCGTGCACAGTGCACGCCGCGCGGCTGCGATTCTAGCCGTGCGCGAACGCGGTAGCCCCATATCAGACGAGCAACAGCTCCATAACGCAACACAAACCCAAAATCAAACTCAATGTATGATATACATTCATACCCAACACATTTTATTAGGGTTTTATACAATAAATCACTAAAACTTATTCAACAATTTGAAAATTCCCACAAACCATATAAACCCTATATTTTAGAAAGTAAAAACATTTAAAATGAAACAAAGTTCTTACTATATCGATCTTCCATTTCGTTTGTTGTTCGTTGGGAATCTAGAGAGATTGTTCGGCCCTTCTTCTGCTTGAAATGCACGGCTCGATTTGGGAGGGGGGAGAGACGCACGGTTTGTGGGGGTGAGGGAATGCACAGTTCTTTTCTTTTTGTTTTTAGGGGAGAGAAGGAATGGGGTGTGTATAGTATTATGTTAGAAGATAAATTAATTTAAGTTTTAAGTAAAAAAGGTTAGAAAGGGAATAAAATGGGGTGTGTTTAGTAAAACAAATGGAATTTTAAATTTTGTTGGGGTGTGTATAACAATTGGGGTGGGAATAACATAATTTGGGGTGTTGATAGCCCTCCCAAAATTTAATTTCTTATCAGACTCAATTTTATATAATACCTACCCATAAATGTTTAAAAAAATAATAAATGATCATTGGCTCGTCGAATATCCCATTTATGTTTAATGATGAGTCTCTCCATCCAACATGACAAATAATTTTCTCTTATCCCTATTTTTTTTTATATCAATTCTGCATTTTTTAAATAATTTTCTCTCTCCACTCCATTCTTTCACTCTTTACATTTTCTAAATTTGATTTTATATATACAGTACTCCGTCTACATTTTTTTATTATAATTATTTTAACTTCATCTTTCAATCAGTTTCTTTTTTAATAAGATAAATAAAATTCCATTGGTGTACATTTAAAAAAATTATATTGAACCTATTAAATAATACTACATCCGTTCTATTATAAATTTCACCTTTATTTTTTATACATAGATTAATGAATATTGTATAAAGTGTGTAGTACGTAGTTGAGATAGAGGGGATAATTAAGAATAAAAAAAACGTAGAAAGATGTAGAAATTAAAGAGAAGATGTAGAGAGAGATTAGCTTGTAATCCTGACAAGCATTTAACGTCTGGTACACATGCATATACTTTTCGCTAAAGAACTTGTCTTGGTCACTAAATTTCTTGAGGTTGGCAAGTCTTCAACCTATGAATGTTTGATTTGTAGGAGAACCCCCAACTCATCTATTTCCTTATATAACTGATGATTGTGGTTTTAGTCAATCAGTTTGTGATAGATAGCGGTCTAGCCGTTGAAAGGTTGGTCGGACCCGATTAGTCTAAAACTACAATCTACAATTCTTATGAGTGGAGCTTATGTGTAATATAATGCACATACAATATTAGTTTATTTATGAAATGAACCATTCACGTGTGAAATCAGGTCATACAGATCGTAAAAAAAAAAAAAACACAAATGCAAATTAGAAAAGTCGCTCTAAGATTTGTGTTACTACATGAGCAAATGTTCATGATTACATTAACTGAAAGTATGAGTTATTGTAACTTGTAATGACAAGTAACACATCTATATTTACTTATAGTAACACATGTAAGCAGTCAGAGATACTGAAAATTGTGTTACTATATGAACATAAATTAAATGTATTGTTATAAGGAGAATGATGTGTTTTTTTTTTTAGAGGTAGGAGGAGGATGTGTTACTATATAATCAAAACAACATTATTAAATGTGAATAAAATATCGAGATCATAGAGATGGAGAACAAGAACAACCATAAAAAACATGAGGAAAACAATATATTTGAAGAACGCTGTGTAAAAACCAATGAAAAACTAATTAAGAGAATGGATTATCGCGAAGAGGATGGATTCAGTCGCGTACAATATTTCGTCCAAGCGATACATACCACAATAATATACTCCCTCCGTCCCCCTATAAGTTTTCCACTTTCCTTTTATGGATGTCCCACAATAAGTTTCCCATTTCATATTTTTCCATTTTTGGCATATGATTTTCTCTCTCCCAATCACATCACACTACAAAATAATGGCTAGAAGGCAACAGCAAAAAGCAACGGCAGGCTACCGTTGCCAATTGGCAACGGCATTAATAACGGGAAGGAAAAAGGCGACGGGGGCGGGTGTCGTTGCCTTAAGGCAACGGATAAGGCAACGGGAGTGGGCCCCGTTGCAAAAAGGCGACGGCATATAAGGCCCGTTGCAAAAAGGCGACGGCAGTGGGCCCCGTTGCCATTTGGTAACGGGCCCCCCGATGCTAAATGGCAACGGCAGTGGGCCCGTTGCCTTCCCCGTCGCCCTAATTCAATTAAAATCATTCCAGAACCTCCTTCTTCTCATTCCAGCGCCGCACACACCTCCATTTTACACAAACCTCCAAACTCAACATCCACGTTCGTTTGCAGATCGGACTCGGTTCTTGGCCATTTGTGTTCTACACTTCGACGGGAGCATTTCTACGGTAATTTCTTTCGTTTTAATCGGTTAAATTTAATTGAAATTATATATATGTATATATATAGTTTAGTATATATATGTATATATGCATATATGTTGTATGTATATATAAAATTGTTAGAATTGTTAATTGTTAGAATTTAATTGTTAGAATTATATTGTGTTAGGCATGTATTTTATATGTATGTATATATGTTTTAATTAATTAATTAAGTTATATGAATTTAGTTGTTAATTAGGGTGTTAGAATTATATATATAATTGTGTTATGTCTATATATGAATTTATTTGTTAATTAGGGTGTTAGAATAATTATTAGAATATATTTGGATTTATATTAATTAATTTTAATAGAGTTGGAGGAATTGAATGAGACGTTGGTTGTTATATTTGTGTGTTGTAAACGTACGTCGATTGACATGATGAATTATTCAAGTCGTAGTTGGATGTATAGTCCAAGATTAGTGAATGGGATTATGAACCCAGGATTTATTAGTGGAGTAAATGGATTTATTGAAGCTGCCACTAGTAATCCGAATTCGATTTGGGAAGGAAAAATTAGGTGTCCTTGTTCAAAACTCCTTAATTATATTCCTTATTTATATTCTAGTGTTAATCATTACAGTGATGTTCATATATAATGTTTTTTAATTGTTACAATGTTAAACGTTAATAATGTTTTAATGTACGTTCATTTTGACAGATGAGTGGTCGTAGACATGGTTCTGGACAGGGCTCTGGTCAGGGTTCTACTGGTCAGAGTTCTACTAGACATCGGCGAGGTGGAGGTAGAAGTACTAGAGGTAGAGGAGAGCCGGTGGATGAGACACCGATTGTGCACACACCACAGGGTTTATATGTGCCCGATATGACCCAGCTACAGTTGCCCGGAATGAACCTAGATTCCTATTACACTCAGGTGCCTCATTTCATTCCACCTACACAGCAACCATCCCCTCCACAGCAACCATCCCCTCCACCGATACATTCGCCAGTTAGACCTCCGTCTGTCGGGACACAGGCCAGCATGTCTTATGATGCATCCGAGAGTCGCATTTTACTGTCGATCTACCTTGATACGTAAGTATATTCCTTATTTCATTTTCATTAGACGTATGTATAACGTGTTTATTAATAATTTTTTTAATTATTATAAAATACGTGTAACAGGTTGATGCCTTCAAATTTGATTTCGAGGACAATCAGGTCGATTATGTATAGAAATATGGAGCTTGGGGCACACAACTTTGCCAAGGTATCACCCGGCACGATACAGCGGTGGTGGGAGACATTCCAGGTATAAAATCACTTTACATTAACATTTTGTTATTTTTTTATATTAATTCATTAATTCATTTTTTTTGGCAGACCGAGGTCAGGTGGGACCCTCGAATCACATCTACTGAAGAGGTGTACAGGCTCTTTCTTCAAAGAGCAGCAGGTCGGTACACTGGCATGTTATCAAACGTCAAGAAAGCGTGGGTGAAGGAAAAGAAGAGGCCGAGGTGGGATGTCAATGTTTGGAACGACTTAGTTCGTCACTGGAGCGATCCTGAAACAATTAAGAAGAGCGAGCAGGCTCGTAAGAACCGCTTATCCGAGCCTGGAGGTCCGGGTACTGGCTGTGGTACTCATAAAGGCGGAGCTCGTGGAGCAGCAGAGGTCGCACGGCGCATTGTAAGTATTTGTGGTCAATTATAATTCATTTTAATTAGTTAATTATTTAGTTAATTATACGTATATGTCTTCAATTCAAAATACAGGAGGAGAAGATGGGACGCCCTGCCCACGACTGGGAGATAGCTGAATATTACCACCGTTACGAAAACGGCACATACAGCTATGGTTATATGGGTGATATACTTGTAAGTGTGTACATATATATATACATTACATTATATAACAAATATATATTTAATTTTACTTGAAAATGTATTAACCCACTTTTAAATGTGCACGTATAGGACCAGGTACAGGAGGAGTTGACCAATCGATCAGGAGATCCGTCAGATGAACCTACTTCAGAGGATGGTTCCCAGGGCCCAACTATACCCGACATGTCTAATTTGTTCGTGAAGAAGGTCGGTAGGTCTCATGGACGTGTTAGGGGCCTTGGACAAGTAGGCAAGAATAGACGGGTCTCCTCCGGTCCTGGCGAGACGTCAAGTGGTACGACTTATGGACGATTCTCCCAGGAAGACATGGACAATGCTCTTGCCGAAGAACGGAGAATCAATGAGGAGAGAGAGCAGCGCTTACTCCTACAAATGCAGAAGACGGAGGAGCGCATAACCAAGAAATTTCAGGATCAGTTGGCAGCGATGATGAGTCAGATGACAGGTCAGACGATGGGTGGGATGGGTGTGATGGGTCAGATGGGTGGGATGGGTCAGATGAGTGGGATGGGTCAGCCGATGGGTGGGATGGGTCAGCAGATGGGTGGGATGGGTGGGGCACCGAGGGCGCCGAGGCCGTCGAGGGCGTCGCATGACGTTCATGATCGTAGCCAGGTTGATCGGGATCAGGATGATACTGAGGATGATGGTGGTGATGAGGAGTGATACATTTTTATATTACTTTATTACATTGACGTTGAAGATTAATTTTTATTTTAATGTTGTGTGTGATGTTATTTTAATTAAATGGATAAGCGAATTGATATTTTTAAATGGATAAGTGAATTGAAAATTAGAATGAATTTAAATGAAGTGATTAGAATAAATTTACATGTATAATCGAAAATTAAATAATTATACCCAATGTTGTATGTAATTATAATGTTGTGAATTGAAAATTAGAATGAATTTAAATGAAGTGATTAGAATAAATTTACATGTATAATCGAAAATAATTATACTCAATGTTGTATGTAATTATAATGTTGTGAATTGAAGATTAGAATAAATTTAAATAGTGTAAATTAATTAATGATACCGTAATTAAATTATTTAATTTGAAAAACATTATAATTTAGTTAATTCTCATTTAAAAATAATTATGATATGCTTTGACAATTTAAATTTAATAAGCAACAATTAAACTTAAAATGGATTGAAATAAAGAATTGAAACTAAAATTAAATTGAATATATATTAATTGTGTTCACAACATGACGACTAAAGCTCCTAGCCTAAACGGCACACAGGGGGCGCCCAAAACTCTACAGGACCGAGAGGTCCCGTGTTCGAAACCCAGCTGGAGCAAAAAATCGCGAATAATGGTGGCCTAGTGGTGGGGAGCAAAAAATCGCGAATAATGGTGGCCTAGTGGTGGGGGGTGTGTTGGTTGCCTTAGAGACCTGGGTTCGAAACCCAGGTTCTCATTTTTTTAAAGGTAACAAAAAGGCGACGGCCTTGGCAACGGCGGAGTGCCGTTGCCTTCTTGATTAGCGAGGGGGCCTCGCCATTTTGGCAATTTTTTGTGGTGTCACTTACACTTTATCTATTATTTTATCATAGGCGACAGCCTTGGCAACGGCTGGGCCCGTAGCGAAAAGGCGACGGCCATATACCGTTGCCCATATTGGCAACGGCGGAGTGCCGTTGCCTTCTTGATTAGCGAGGGGGCCTCGCCATTTTGGCAATTTTTTGTGGTGTCACTTACACTTTATCTATTATTTTATCATACTTCATCTCACACTCATCTAGTATTTTCTCTCTCGCTATCACATCATTTGTACTACGTCTATTATTTAATCATATTTCTTAATCAAAACAACCAAAAGAAAGGGGAAACTTATACCGTGACGGAGGGAGTACTAATTATTAATTAATAAACTAAAACACGAGACGAAAACTAAATTAAATAGAAGCTATCACAAATATATATATCTAATACAATTAAGCATTATATTGTCCTTAAGATTGTTTTGTGGGCAACATCATATTCTTAAACTCTTCAAAATCAAGCAACCCATCCGAATTACTATCGTACATATCGATCATAGGCCTGCAATCTTTGCCATAACATTCATCCCACAACCCTAATCTCAACAATGCAACTTGAAGATCCTCACAAGAAATGAATCCATCATCATCCGAATCGAAAACCTTGAAAGCTTTTCCAAGATCCCTCTCCAAGCTCGGATCGAAAGAATCCTCCTTGATCATCGTATAGTAGAAGAGCACAAAATCGACGTAGTTCAGGCTTTCTCTACCTATTAGTAGCTCGAGCTCGTCTCGACTAGTACAAACATCGATCCCTTGTAAAAGTTTTTGTAGCTCATCTATGCTAACGATGCCATCACCATCTTTATCAAGATAGTTGAATACCATGTCCAAATGAACTCTATCTAGAGAATGCATACCGTGTTAATTTGCAAATGTCTCTTGTATGCGTGTGTGTGTGTCAGTGTGTGGATATATATATAGGAGGAGAATTTGTTAGAATTTTGAACGATACTAATATTATTGAATTAAAAAAAATAATTTGTCTAATTTGTATGGTCCCGATAAGAAAACTGGCACGACCCATGAATATCTGGTAACGTATTTTCTATGTACTTGTCCGTACTTTAGTGAATTTACTATTTATAGGAAATGACATACTCCAGTATATGGCTGATAGTGTAGAACATGGTTTTACAGGAAGTTTCTTGAAAGCAGACGAATATGATAATGAACAAAACAAAACAAAAGGGAGGGAGGGCTTCATGTTGATCTAAAATATATAATTGTGAATTTGTTGTTTTTATTGGGCAAAATACAATATTCTCATGAATACTCTAGAACTCGATCGTGACTTTCCTTGTCAACTTGTGGAATTAACAACTTCATATGTGTGTTGTACAGGATAGTCTTCAATCCTTTAAAATTATACATTCAAACAGGGCCGTTATATACGTACAACATCAGATCCATATATTTTCGTGTTTATATGTATATATATTTTCTTATATTGATTTTTCACTATTCTCTTAATAAATATTGATCTATTTTATTAAGAAAAATATTTATTTGAGTATTAAAGTGATTTCAAGGACAGATTAGAAAAAATGCAATAAATATATATTGAAAAACTTAATACATCATCTAATTAATTTGTAAAAAAAAAAAAAAAAGGACACTTATTAAGATTAAAGAATATGAGGAAGTATAAATTAAGAAAGAAATTATAAATTTAAATTTATAGATAAGTATGTTAGAAATTCTTCATTAAATTGCACGGTTA
Organism: Galeopsis tetrahit; assembly: GCA_963675135.1. Classification (NCBI taxonomy): domain Eukaryota; kingdom Viridiplantae; phylum Streptophyta; class Magnoliopsida; order Lamiales; family Lamiaceae; genus Galeopsis; species Galeopsis tetrahit. The sequence continues at coordinate 14,290,573 of OY776133.1, forward strand.
ATATAATAAATTTGAATATGCATGGTATAATGGAAAATGGACCTAGTGTTCATCTATCAAGTATCGTTAATTGACTGCTTAATTGGTTTCATTCGTCATTAGTATATAGTATTATTTTTGTATAAAAAAGATATTACTAAATTTTAAAAATATAAATTTTTATTGTCAAAAGTCTCATGTGCACTCAAGTAAACGGTGTACTTGCATCAAACTTTGATTTATTTTTTTAAGTGTATATTAGTATATATATTGAAAAGTGCATCTTCATTTTTTAAATGAAAAGTGTATGTTACTATATTAAAAAGTGCAATATTGTTTTTAATGAAAAATGTATGTTATTATATATTAATGAAAAATATAAGTTATTATAACTGAAAAGTGTATGATATTATAACTGAAAAATGTATCTTAATATAGCTGAAAATATTATTAAAAAGTGTATTTTTTTCTAAAATAAAAACTAATCGTTGATCGATCAACATTAACTCAAGTACACCGTGTACTTGAGGCACAATAAAATCACCCAAATTTGTTAATGAAATTCTCATATCCAACAAAGATAAGGACCGCATATGTTGAATTAATATAAGGTCCATATTATCCCACATCAGAATGATCTATAAGATTTTCAATTATTTATTTAATAAATATCTCTATTAATTTTAAATTCAAAAATAAACTTCAAAACACAATAACATTAATATTTATATTTTAATTTCAGTCTTAGTTTTTTTTATTATTATTAAATATAGATTTAATTTTAAACGAAAAAATTATTACACATTGTCTGGGATGTTTGGGGTTAAAACAAGGATCTTCATTGGAATTTGTTAGATTTTTTCATGTCATATTTAGCTCTTTCCTTCTGTGATATATGTATATTTTTTTGGTATTTTGATAAAACTTAACTCTATTTATCCTTTTTCTTATTTTGACTTCATTTTAGATAGATAGATGATAGATCTATCTAAAATTTTCAATTATTTGTATTAAAACATTTTAGATTCTCCGCGTCAGCCCTAGTATTTTATACACAAATTATTTGTATTAAAATTAGGATTAAATTTTAAAACAATTCACGATTAAATATCTCAATTTACTCGACACCAATTTTTATTCTAATGTGAATTCATGGTCTCCTTATATCATTCGATACATGTTTTTAAATTAGGACAAGGTTTGAGTGACGCCAGCTGTCATAATCTGTATCTTTCGACACTTTTGTTATGTTCAATAAAAAAATTGTAATGATATATACTTTTTTTTATTGATTAAATTTAAAAAGTATTTGGTAAATCTTTAAATTTTATACTCCATACTCTAAAAATCAATTTAATTAACTATATAACTGGGAGAAAAAAACTACAAGTTCATGAATTGAATAAACGTTTGTTTAATATGAACTTTACGTATGATTGTGTTTTGAAAGAGAAATTCGGAGAATAAACCTTTTGTGAAAGGCAATTTATATAAATTTTTAGACCATATTATTTAATTTAATCGGACTGATAATTTTCTCCACCTACTCCGGTCAACTGTGAAAATGAGACTTGGAATATGAATATATGGGGAGTTTAATTATATGCTCTGATATTTATTTAATTTTATATTAGATCTTACATATTTTATTTGATTTGATTTTAGGTCTTACTTACATATAGTGGACACTAATTCATTAGTACAAAACGGATAAAAAATTACTTTTTCTCTCCATTTTTTTTCATTCACATCTCGTTTTATTTTTCTACTTAAACGGATTGAGTATATTAATGCAATATTTTCACACCGGGATGAACATTATATCATTCCAATAAATTGATTAATGAACTTATAAACCAATGACACAAAAAGAGCTTTTCTACCAAGAGACTCTAAGTTCGTCATTGAAGAATTGAAACGTCATTTAACTTTGATAGTCCACTATCGAACTTGATCATTAAATATAATACTTAAATTTTATGAAATAAATATGAAATTACTAAAATAACCTTATACTCTTAATATTTAAAAAAAATATATAAAATGCATTCTTAATTTGGTGTTTTTCTTGAGTTTTGACAAAGGATTTTGCTTTTGGAACGTAAGTTAAAATTTTAATTATTTTGTAAAGTCTTTAAAAAAAATGTGAAAGTTACCAGAAGAAGTAAAATTATGTTAAAATTGTTTTAATTTAAAAATGAAATGTTAATAAAAATATAGTATATGTTATTTTATAAATTTTTTTATTTTAAATTAAAAAATATTTTTATCATTGTATATTTATTAATTTAATTTATTACACATGTGGGATTATTGTATATTGTATAGAGTAAATACACTAAAACGAAGTACAATTATATTACAAAAAATATCAGTATATATACTATATTGAATATCTATGATATTAAAAAAATATCAGTAGAAAGAGGCAATATCTTACTCTAACTTACCAATTAAGGTTCTAAAAAAAATGTATCCAAAAAAACTCATCAAATTCACAAATGTACTCTAACTTATCCATTAAGAAAGACTATAATGCCGGGGGCAGGGGTTTCCAATTTTCAATTGAAAGGAGAGAATCTTAACTCTTAAGCTTTAAGTTTCATCTTTTAATGAATGTATTATTTGTATATATTTTTTTAAATAAAATAATTTTATTTTTTTAATTCAACTGAGAAAAAACGTTTTCTTACCAAAATAAACACTACCAAAACTCAATCAAACTGTCCTCTCATCATAGTATAAACGATTTCACACTATGACACTATCGAGTTTGCCTAGTCAAACCAAACTTTGTGATAAAAGTTCATGCCAGATCTACAATACCCTACTTCTCAATTTTTAAAAATTTATCTACTTAGCTTTTAAAATACTCCCTCATTTAACCATGTTTGTCTTTTTTGTTATTTTGTACAAAATAAAATGATATAAATAAAAATATAAGTGGTGTGATTAAGAAAGAGAAAATAATTTACCAAAAATTTCAATAATCGCTCTAAAATATTAAAAAAATAGAATGTCAAATTACGTATATTACCTTGAAAGAAAAAAGAGATACATAAAATAAACAAAATTTAAGATTAATAAAATGGAGGGAAGTGAATACAAAATCTACAATATATCACTAACCAATGACTAGGTTGCAAATGTAATTTGTAAGATTAATTAATGAAACAGTAACAAAGTACGTGCAATTGTCAAAGCAAAATAGGTAGAGAAGTAGAGCATAAGTATCAATTCCAATTTCAATAATTTGTAGTAGTACTAAAATAAAATAGATATGGACTTAAATTAAATGGGTCAAATAGGTGTCTCTTTCTTTTATTATATTAATTGGTTTCACACCTATGGCTATGATTATGAATTCAGAGTTTTGACTGACAAAGACTAGTCACCGTTCCTCCCAACTGTATTGACTCATTTTAGAATACGACTTGAAAGTCTTTTTTCATATTTCTACTATTTTCACTATTTTAAATAATTTTATCAATACAAAATGAATACTATATTTGGATCACTTACTTATATGAATGTAGTACGCATACTCAAAGAGTCAAAGACTTCATTTCTTTCATTCCTTAAAAAAAAAAATTTAAGAAATTATACTTGTGATTAGATCCGATCAAGAAAAATATACTACAATGCAAAAATACGAATAATATATATGATGAAGTCGAGTCATGGTGAGATCTTTTTTTGCAAGACAGAATACGTTCTGGATAGTGTTAACGGGATATTGTGTTATTTTTCAAAGGTAAAACGACTTCTCGATCTCTGGTATAGCAGCACCGCAATACCATAGCAACAACGAACAAACAAGACTATTGAATTTGAATACTGAACAACTAGGGTCAGGGTATCGTTTCTAGGAAGTAGGTAAAATTCGAGAGCAAAAAATTTTGTGTCTTCTAAAGGGAGGAGACTGATATTTATAAGCTAACCCTCACTCAGGCCCGTTGGAACCTGGCTGAGTTTGAAATTCGAATCAGAGTTCCTTCTAGCTCATTCCGGTAATAATATTTGAAGTATTTAGTTAGGTCTTGGCCCATAACCGAATGAGTCAGCCCAATTGCAAATGTGCTTTCAGAGTCTTTGGTTCTCCAAAAAGATGGATGGATCACAAAGATCAATTGTCAAATCCAAAGTCGGAGTCGGGTCCATGCGTGTGTGCGGCGGTGGTGCAAGCGTGTGGCATTTGAAAGTGTGTACCCATTTACAATAATTGAACTTCACTCACACTACAATGTTCAAAAAGCCTTCAAAACTTTTATAAACATTCCATTTGGGACAAGGTGACCTTTCACCTTCTCACTCAAACCTATATTGGAAATTTGTGTAATCCACTAACTTAAATAATTAATTTCTCTCACCGAAATTTGATTTTGAAATTTTCAATATACCACGTTTATCTACTCCGTGGATAAATCAATTATATCACATTTAATTTCTCAAAATTTAACGTTTAACCCATCTTATAATTTTTTATTAAACATGGGTGTCAAAACCCCTCTCTCTCTCTCTCTGAGTACATGGTGGTTGCCCTGATCCTCAACTACGAGCGAACCAGATTCGAATGAAAGTAACTCGTTTGCAAATGACCTAATCCTCAACTACGTTAGCTCGCTCACTTTTTTCTGATCGCCCAGTCGATGATCAACTCTCCCAACTCAAGCTTATCACCCGACTATTGTCATGCCCCGATGCTCGACTCAATGGACGAATTGGCTTCCACTAGGATGACTACACCGGTCACGTCCCCAACTCGACGACAATGTCTCATCAGCTTGTCATGCATCATCTAGACTTTGTTCACAGTAGGAGATCAAGTGCAATCACAGATTCTTGTAAAAAAACAAAGTACAATCATATTAATTGGGAGGGTATCAAAATACAACCCCATTGATGTATGAGAGCGGTATGATTGTATTAGATGTATTTGGTCTAATCCCGAAAGGACATACAAAGACTTCTATCATATCATAGTAACTTAATTTTATTACATTTCTTAATTAAAACATTCAAAAGAAAAGAGAAATTTATAACAAAATAACTATTAAAAAAAAAAAGAACTCCTCAATTTCAAAATAAACAATCCCCTATATGAAATGATATAACCAAACAAAACAAGCAAGACAAAAAAATGAGAGAGATGTGAATCATGGGTAAAGTTATGACGCCATCACACTAACATCATACATACTTGGATTTGTTTAATTGAATTATGGCATCTTCTAGAATATTGTAAGTTTACCTTTTTTTTTTTTTTGATAAAGAAAGATGGCCTATTTAAACTCACTCAACTAAGCGTGCATTAATTTATTAGTGTTCACAAAAGCAAAAGTACAAGTACAATTCAAAACTAGAGAGAGAGAGAAAAAAAATGGTGGCAGAAGCAGAGAGAGGGTGCCATCCGCCGCCGTCGCCGCCATTCCGGCAGAAGAAAGGGAGTGTTTTTCCGGCGAAGAGGAAGCTAGTGAAGACTATGATGTTTGATTCCATTCTTCACGCCTTTTTTAACTGCTTCATCAACAACAAGATTAAGAAGAATCACTATGTATTTCCCTTCCCATGAGAAAATCTTCTTAATTTATAGTACTATATTATTCAATTTTTTTTATAAATATTAGTAATGTTTTCATTTCAACTCATTTTGTATATGTATGTTAAAATTTTTATATTATATTTAAATTACCATTGAAATGATTAACCTTTTATTTAAAGTGTTTCCTACTAGTAATTTATTAATGACAAACAAAGAGTGGATTAAATACTATATTGATAATCTTCGGCACGGACTAAAAAAGTAGTGCATGCAGTCAGCAGAAATTGGTTGTGGTCAAATTAATTAAGCAAAGTAGAGAATCTCAGTCAATGCTTCATTAAAACTAATGTTTTGATTTAATTAAGGGTTAATTCTAAATAAATACACCAGATGATGTGGTTGTCGGAGCTCGCCACGTCATATTACACATATTTTTTTTTTCCACATAAAGTTTACTCTTTATAAAAAAAATGTGTCTCCTCTTCTCAAACTAAATCAAGTTTTCTTCTACCATTCTCAAACTAAAATCAAATTATTCTCTTCTAACCATAAAAATTACCCTTTATAAATTACACTTTATAGAAATAAAAATAAAAATAAAACTCTCGGCATCTTTTGCGTCTTCTTCGTGCCTTCTCAAACTCAACAGAGTTCTTGTTATGCGCGTCTTTCTCACTTCTCAAATTCAATCAATCAAGTGGGATAGAACCCTAACACTAAAAATTGCAAAAAAAAAAAAAAACCACCAACAAGGTTATCTTTAGCATAAACCCAAATAAAATAATTAATTGAGGTCCATCGAAAAAAATTATAGTTCTCGAACTAGTTGAACAAAACAACAAAATTATTAAATAATTTAAGAATTTATGAAGAAATAAACCACCAAATCACCAATGGTCATGGATTAGATGCGTGAGTTTTTTTTTTTTTTTTTGCTTTTGTATGATTTTTATGGTTAGAAGAGATTTAGTTTGAGAATGGTAGAAGAAAACTTGATTTAGTTTGAAGAGCAGAGGAGACGCATGTAATTTTATTTTTATTTTTATAAAATTTTATATTTTTATTTCTATAAAGTGTAATCTTTATGTGGAAAATAAAAAAAAATATGTGTAATATGATGTGGCGAGCTCCGGCAAGCCACATCATCAATTGTTAATTGGAGAAAAAAAAATGTGTATCTAATTGCAACATGATAAAAGGTTGGAATTTAAAAAAAAAATCGTAAAGGTCGTGATTAAATTGATATTGAGATTAAAGGTGGTGTATTTATTTAGAATTAACCCTTTAATTAATCTTGTAATACTCCTCCTGATGGGTGTGTGTGTATGATTGTAGGCAATAAAAAAATATTTCCTCTATTCTGTAATTACTTTATTTTTTAAGACGATCCATAATTACTTTCATAATTTTAAAATGAAAAACTCTTTATATACTCTATTTTCAGAATATTCTTAAATTCACATAAATGTCATTATTTTTTCTCTACATATATTCAAAAATTAATTCATTCATTTACTTTACATAAAAATTTATAAAATTATCTTTAAAAATTCTCCACTATTAAGATAATCCTGTGATAGAAGGAGTATTGAACACCGGACAGCTGCAAAATGAAACATATACGAGACACGTGTCTTCACTTTGTTTTCTTAATTTTATAATATATCTTAGTGTTGGGGTTCATTTTTGTTTCATCCTTGTCAATATTCAATATTGATAAACAGAGCAATGACAGCTAATTAATTGAATTTCCGTCAAAAAATAAATGATTAAATTATGATAAAACGTTATGTACCGACAATAATCTGATCCAGTGACTGAGTCTAAAGAATTTTTTTATATGGAATAAGTAGACTGTAGATACTCTAGTGTACAATATTTTACGTAAAATTCACAATTATTTTCGGTATCTTTTAAGTTTTAAAACATACGGATGGATCTTAACAGAGGCCAGAATAGTACTTCTTCCATTTTTCTATAAGTTTATATGATTGAAAAATAGAAAATAATATGTTAATAATGAAATAAAAAATTTATTGGAGAATATCCATAAAAAAAAAAAATTATAATAAAACAGAGAAAGTATAATTGACTTGCAAAATTGCACACGAGAAACTCTTACAAAGAAAAGTAAGATTTTATAAAGGAAGAAGGTTTTAACTTAATAATGATAGAAAATAAAAGTCAATACTATAAAATGAATAAACTATTGAATAATTATAATATTATAGTTCCCCGATTCATTAATTTATGTGTTATTACTTGGAAAAAAAATGTTACCATATGAAATATCAACACACTTTTACTCCTTCAATAATATATTTTTTTCTCAATTTTAACAGTATAAAAAACAGAGTAGAGAACGCAAAAATAAAGATTTGAAGAATAGTAGTATAATTTTTTTAGCGTGGTGGAAAATAGACGTCTAAAAAATAGTGATGAAATAAAAATAGTGGAAAAAAAAAAATCTAAACACTAAAACAGGATAAAAATAATACATTAAGGAGGTGTTTGTTTTGGAATTATGTAGGACGAAAAAAATTTGGATGAGGAAATTCTAAATGGAAAAATTATGATAAATGTTGATTATGTATGTTTGTTTAGGGATTTTGAGTAGGATAAGACATAACTTTATGTCAAATCAATTGTGTAAAAGTGTGTGATGTTGTATTATAATATTATATAATGTAACTTTATGTCAAATCAATTGTGTAAGAATATATGATGTTGTATTATTATAAGCCAAAGTCTCATGTGCACTCAAGTACACGGTGCACTTGAGTGGACTTTGATCGGTCAACGGTCAAACTTATATTTTTTTTTTTAAAGGTGTATGTTAATATATTGAAAAGTGCATTTTTTTATTTTTTAAAGAAAAGTGTATGTTACTATATTGAAAAGTGCAACACTGTTTTTAATGAAAATCGTATGTTATTATAACTGAAAAATATATGTTATTATAACTAAATAGTGTATGTTATATTAATGAAAAATGTATATTATTATTATTGAAAAGTGTATGTTATTATAACTGAAAAGTGTATGATATTATAACTGAAAAGTGTATGATCTATCAATGAAAAGTGTAAGTTATATATAACTGAAAGGTGTATATTATTATAACTGAAAAGTTTATGTTATTATAACTGAAAAGTGTATGATTTATTAATGAAAAATTTATGTTATTATAACTGAAAAATGTACTCCATCCGTCCCTGGATTGTTTGCACCATTTTATGAGCACGCAAATTAAGAAAAATGTGTAATGAGTAGAGTGTTGAGGGGTAATTTTGTAACTTTTATGAATAAAGTAAAGGGAGTATATTCTATTAATGAAAAGTGTAAGTTTTATATTAATGAAAAGTGTAAGTTATATATTAATGAAAAATGTATGTTATTATAACTGAAAAGTGTATAATATTATAACTGAAAAGTGTATGTTAATATAGCTGAAAATATTATTGAAAAATGTAAATTTTCTGAAGAAAAAAAAATCGAAAAAAAAGTCAAAGTTTGACAGTTGACCGGTCAACAGTTGACCAGTCAAAATCCACTCAGGTACACAGTGTACTTGAGTGCACAAGAGACTCACCCTTATTATAATAGTATAACATATGTATTATTAGGAATGGATGAAGTTAGATGGTGAAATCCGGATATAAAATTTCGAATTAGAACAGGATGGAAGACGTTACGTCCCCCATCCGAACGTGTGAGTTCCAAAACAAACACGGAACACCCCTAAAGAACACACATGAACTAATTTCCGCCTTTTTTTTTTTAACAAATAAAGTTACGAGAAAAAAAAAAATACACTTTTAGAAGACCATCCACAAAGATCGAATGCTTGACCCATTATTGAGAACTCTATTTTCCACCCCGCTATTTTTTTTTTTTAATCTAATGGTAGTCTCTCCATTAAGTGACATGTGATACTATATCAAAATTGAAGAACCTAAAAATGATTTTTATTAATCTAATGATTATATATATTTGTTCCATTTTTTTATGTTTAATACTTATTATATTTCACTCTCTCTATTGTATCATTTAAAAGAATAATTAACACACTACCAAAGTGAAAACAATGCATATTGAAGATTTAGAAAGAAAAATACAAAGAAATTGACCGAAATTCTTTGTTACTACTATTATTTATTTTTTTCAAGTCCCAGAGGCCATTGTACTTGTACTTAGGAGGGTGCAAAATAAAACTGGACCGAAAAAAAGATTGAAATCGGACCGGATCGATCGGTTAGATTCCGATCTGATCTCCGATTCATAAAAAATTAGGATTTCGGGTTCCGATCCTGTCCAATAGATCCAAACCGGTCTTTTAAAAAAAAATCGATCCAAACTCGAATCGAAAAATTCCAGTTCGATCCGGTCTTCGGTCCACCAATTAGTATAGATTCCAGTTCCGATCCGATTTTGAACCGGTGCACACCCCTACTTGTACTTGAGTTGGTTATTGATGTTTCGGCTAGTATTTGATTACATATATTTACTTTAATGTCCAAAAAAAAAACTGTACTCCTACTGTTCCAATATAAGTTTCTCATTTCTTTTAAATGTTTTGATTAAAAATATGACAAAATAATAGATGGATTACAAGTGATATACGTGATAGTAAAAAAGAAAATAATCAAGGACGGATCCACATAGGGCCCAGCGGGGGCAGTGGGCCCACCACCATTTTTTTTATTATGTATATTTCTTCTGTTTTATAATTATTTAATTTATTTGTATATTTTTTTTTATTTGAGACGTTTCAAAATTATTTGTACACTCATAATATGTAAATAATCTACAAAATTAATATTCTCACTACATCATTTTATTTTTAAAATTGTCACTCATTTTAATCTACATTCTTCCCTACATTTCACTAATTTTTTTTAACACCCCATTAAATTTCTTTTATACCTCACTAAATCACCAAAAAATACACCTCACTAAATTCACATTTCTTAAAAAGTGAACTTATCAACGTATTCAAGTCATTACGGGATGGAGGGAATATATTTTAAGTTATACATTTGTCTAATAATTTTAACACCATTTCACCTATTATAAGTCGGAACAATCAAAATTTATAATGAATTAAATATAATATTATTTTGTCTTTATAGTAATGTAAATCGGCCCCCCAATCTAAAATTTATGGTTCCGTCACTGAAAATAATAGATGAGTATGAGATGCATTTGATAAAATAATAGATAAAAATACAAGTGATGTGATTGTAAAATATAAAATAATTTGTCATTTTAACTTATAAAAAAGAAAAGTGAGAAAGTTATAGTAAAAGAAATGGACGTTACAATTTAATGCTAAAAATGAAATGGAGTCGATCGCTGTGAGCATGTGTGTCTTGAATCGACAACTCCAGTACAATTCGTCGTAAATAACCTTGGATTTTTATAAGATTTAGAGGAAATTTAGCAAATTAAAAATATATTATTGCATGAAAAATAATACTTTCTCCATTCATTAAATTTACTCATATTGGGGTGAAGCACAAGTTTTAAGAAAAATATTGATAAAGTAAATAAAATAAGGTTGCGTTTGGTTGGGTGGATTTGGGCTTGTGGATTTCAAATCTATAGTCCAAATTCATTCTACATGTTTGGACTATGAATGGATTTCAAATACTTAGATTTGTGTCCACACACTTTTAGTTAAAATTGAGAGAGATTTCAAATCCTCACTAAAACCATGTCATTTGAAATCCATCTATTTTTAAATCATTCCATTTGAAATACCTCCTCAAATCAAATCACTCCATCCAAACACAACCTAAGGGTATTATAGAGTATTGTGAGGTCTATTGTGAATAAATGAATTGTTTGTGAATAAAGGTGATGACAAATTGAATAATTAAGTGATGGTTGAATGATATTAGTTTCCATAAAATATATGAGACTACATTTGGTGGAGGAATATAAAGCAAATGAGACTTACATATCGTGGATGGAGGGAGTACTTCCTTCTTCTAATTTTATACTCCCTCCGTCCCGGGAAAAAAACTCCCCCCATGAGCTTCGGACACGGAGGTTAAGAAAAATCATAATATAAGTAAGTAGATGTATTAAAGGTGATGTGATTGAGAGAGAGATAAGAATATAATGAAATGTGAGAGGAATAGTTACCAAAAAAGGAATGTGTAGTTTTTCTAGGGGTGTAAGTGAGTTGAGCCTACTTGCGAGCTACTCGTGTTCGACTCGAAGTTAATCGAGTCGAGTTTCGAGCTACTCGAGTAGTTACCGAGTTCGAGCTCATAAATACTCGCGAGCCTAATTGAACTTGAACAATATTTACTATTTTGCCATTTACATATAATTTATATTTATATACGAGTAATCGGTCGAGTCGAGCTCGAGTTTATTTTAGAAAAAAATATATTTTAAAAATTATATAGGTAATCGAGTCGAGTCGAGCCGAACTCGAGTTTATCGAGTTTCTTATCGAGTCGAGCTCGATCTTCAAAATTTTAGACTCGACCGAGTCGAGTTTCGAGCTTCGAGTATAACAATCGAGTCGAGTTTCGAGCTCAGTACTATTCGACTCGACTCGTTTACACCCCTAAACTTTTCAATAGAACAGACGAAAAGGAAAAGTTGGGTAGCTTTCATTGGTACGGAGGGAGTAGTAATTTTTATTTAGGTTGGATATGAATTTTAAGAAAAATTTATTGTTTTTGTTAAAAATAAAAAATATTTTTTTAAATGATACTAAAATTTTACAAAAAAAAAAAAGAAAAAAAGTAAAAATTAATTATGGAGAAGTTTAGAGCACGTCCGTTTCATTCGGTGGAACAGTACAACCCTGTTTGCACAAGGTACAATCCGTAGCTCTTTGCCACCGCCAAGAAGCAATTTCTCAACCTTTCCCCTTTCCTCCACTGCTTTCTTCATTCAGACTCAACCAGTTTATTTAATATGTAAATACATATATTTGGTCCAAAATAATTAGTAATATACATATGTACTAACCTTTGTATCAGATCTACGCCATACTTTATCCGCAGCATTTCAATTCTAGGTCATTTCTCTATCTTCGTATAATTTCTTGATGGGTTTAATGTAAATCGATTTACTGATTTTTTTAATTTTGTGGGTTTCAGGTTTCTTGAACTGAAATTTCTACGACAATATGCAATCACCATCGGGGGCGGCTCCAGAATTTGAATATTTGTTCAAGTTGTTAATGATAGGCGATTCTGGGGTTGGAAAAAGTAGTCTTTTGCTGAGTTTCACAGCTGATACTTTTGAAGATCTCTCTCCTACCATCGGTACCTCAATAATCCTTTCCTATTATTTCATATTGTTGATGTAAATTTGCATAAAATTTTGAATTCAGTGCAATCTTTGATATTTCTCTGGTAGGGTTATGATGATAACATTGGGGAATTTTGTTTTTTCTTGCTTGTTATTGGCAAACTAATCCCCCAAATACCAATTTTGTCGATTTGGAGCTGATTGAGTTCGATAAATTGCTGCCGTAGTGCATTTTATGATATGCCTTCTGAAGAATTATGTTGTTACAGGGTAGTAGTGTGTCATAATATATAGTTTGTCTGAAGTTAATCTTATCACTGTTGTTGCAGGGTAAGTTTCACTTCATTGATGCTAATGGTGTGATTCTTTTTCGTTGTACACGTATGCGTGTGTATTTGAAGATATTGTATGTTTGCATGTCAAAAGTGAATTTGTTCCTTTGAAAATGTTGATTGCTTGCAACCAAGAAATTACAACTTACAGTTGATGATGGAAAAACAGTAACCCTTATGGTTTATGTTTCTTTTTAACTTATTGGGTATTTCATTTTATTGATTTCGTTGCGATCATCTTCTTTGCTTTTTCTATGTGTATATTTGTGTGTTTATGGATCTACCATGTGATATATATGTGATCTTAGATATGTTATAATGCTGCTTGATTGCGATTATTCGTGGATGTTTTCGTTGTACTTACTCATCCTTTAACCATGATTTTCATTTTTCAGTAATCAAAGAATTTGTCTATAAATTCCTACTTGTTAGCAGTGACATAATCAAAAAGCGAACGAACTGTGTTGTATGGCCATTAGTGTAAATCTTGGAATCCATATATAATGTTGAAATTATTCTCATATTGTCTCAAAGATGTGGTGTTTAGCGTTGTAATGTTATATTTCTATCTACAGGAGTTGATTTTAAGGTGAAGCATGTTACTGTTGGAGGAAAGAAGTTGAAACTTGCAATATGGGACACTGGTAAGAATGTTTCCGTAGTATGTGGTTTGTAAACGAGAAAAAAGAAGCTGTATTGTCATCCAAATTTCTTCTTCCAATTTGTATATTAAATTACCATAGCCAAACACTTTTTATTCTGAATCTGTGATAGGCGATAATCAACTGTTGTGTTTAGCTTCCTCTCTTAGAATTATTTTATTGTATAGATTTATATATTGAAGAGTGCTATATTTCACGTTAACTTGTTTTACAGCTGGACAGGAAAGATTTAGGACCTTGACTAGTTCGTATTATAGAGGAGCTCAAGGAATCATCATGGGTATGCCAAATCTAACTTCCTCTTTTGCATTCAATATGGCATACGCTCTCGTTGTAGAGGTTACATAAAATGAAATACCTTTATTTCCAAGTGTTCTTTTTTGTTTCTTTACTATAACTATGCTTCCCTCACCCCCCAAAACCATTTATTTGTGACAGTTTATGATGTGACACGGCGAGATACCTTTACAAATCTATCTGATATTTGGGCTAAAGAAATTGACCTCTACTCAACAAATCAAGATTGCATCAAGATGCTAGTTGGCAACAAAGTGGATAAGGTATAACAATCTTGTAAAATGATAGGATCACATCGTGTTTCTGTTTATGTTTTAGATTCCCTCATCAATCGTCATACTCTCTTTTCATTATTATTAAATAAAGCTACACTATTATTGTTTTATGTTTGAGAATAACCGTGTATTATTCACATATTTTGCAGGAAAGTGAAAGGGTTGTTAGCAAAAAAGAGGGAATCGACTTTGCAAGGGAGTACGGGTGCCTCTTCATTGAATGTAGTGCCAAAACTCGTGCAAATGTGGAGCAGTGTTTTGAGGAACTCGTTTTGAAGGTTAGTTAATCTGCATAATTTATTTTGGTTAATTTTTCATTTCTACGGTTTTGTTTACAACTCTAAAGGACGTTTATATTTGGCACTCGTCTCTATCCTAACGTTATATTTATGCTCCCGATTTTTCCTTATATCAACAGATCATGGAGACTCCAAGCCTCTTGGCAGAGGGATCAGCCGGTGTGAAAAAGAACATCTTCAAACAGAAACCTCCTGAGACTGATACTTCTGCCAGTAGTTGCTGTTAAATCTTTCCGCCTCTTTGTTTTCAGTTGTTCTTTCGATGTATTTAAGCTGTGTTTTTCTCCCGGGAAACTTGTGAAGTCGATCTTTGTCTAACATCACATAGTTGTTTGATTTCAGATTTTCTGGTTTTTTCATAGATTGCAAATGTATCGAACCTTCTACAGTTTCTTCTAAATGGGCTATCTATTTAAATTATCAATAATGGTTATTTTAAGTATTTAAATTCCATTTTTCCTTTTCGTATGCCACAATATAGCTTGAAAATGAAACATAAACCCATTTGATTGCTGTTCTCTCAACATTTTCCGAGGAAGCAATTTTACTTTTGACATACAACCAACATTTTCAAAATGATTATGTCTTTTGTTCACTTGGTTTATAATTAAAACTCCACCCGTATAGTGTTGTTAAATGAATCGAGCTGTTCGTGAGCTCGACTCTATAATGCTCGAGCTCGACTTGTTCATTAAATGAGTCGAGCTTAAATTCGTTAAATACTCGATTTACTAACGATAACAATTAACTGGTTTTGAAACAATAATTCCACTATTCCTCAATTAAAAATCATTTTTTATCCCTTTCACTAAAATATTAGTGTAAAACAATAACAATGTAACTAGTTCTGAAAAAATAATTCCTCCCATGTATTTGTTTTTATTAATTTTTCATGATGATGGTACTATTAGTGTGGTTCTCTAATTAAAAAATGGAATGTTTCAATAAAAAAAATGCAAATAATCATGGAACGGAGGGAGTAACTCTCCGCAGCTATCTCATTGATTACCACATATCAATTTATGTATAAGGATAAGTACATAGTAACATATTTAGGTGATTGTCTAATAAATCTCATATATAATGTTAAGGTTTACACTTATATACACTTAAGTGTACAACGTAGACATGGATGGGTCTCGTGTACTCAAATACATGGTGTACTTGACTAGACTTTGATTGATCAATTGGTCAACGGTCAAACTTTGATTTTTATTTTTAAAAAAAAATTACATTTTTCAATAATATTTTCAACTATATTAACATACAATTTCCAGTTATAATATCATACACATTTAAGTTATAATAATATACAATTTTCATTAATATATAACTTAACACTTTTAATTAATAGAACATACACTTTTTCAGTTATAATAACATACACTTTTTAGTTATAATAAAATACATTTTTTAGTTATAATAAAATACATTTTTTATTAATATTTCATACACTTTTCACTTTTCAGTTATAATAATATACACTTTTCATTAAAAAACAAAGATACATTTTTTTTTAAAAAAATAGAAAAAAAAAATCAAAGTTTGAACGTTGATCAATCAACAGTTAACAAATCAAAGTATACTTAAGTACACGGTGTACTTGATTACACTTGAGACTTTGGCGGTAGACATTGTGCCAAAAAAATAATTAAACTGCCGACAGTCTAATTTATGTTATAACATTGTCTTTACTATTATATACCCGATTTTCTAGACTTGATGGTGCACTGAGTCCACAAGAGTCTTACCCATTTTAATGATCTTATTGTCTTTTCCATAACATGTTTAAAGCTACGGTTTGTTATTCGTCCATAAATCATGTAAAATCCCTGGAATAAAGAATGTAGAGTATTCAAGAATAATTTCAGAAGATTTTATGATTTGTAAAGAACTTCTCATGACTGTTGAATAAAAAAAATAAAATTACTTGTGCAGTGGGTGATTTAGTATAAATAAGAGAAGTCATTTATAAGATATTTAAAAGTTGGAAATTTTAAGAAATTGTAAATAAATATTCATTCTATTTTTTTAATATGTTTAATTTATTTTATTTATTTTTAAAAAAATAATTTTATTATAAATTTAATTGATATCATTTTATAAATTTTAGTATTTATAGGTGGTGCTGTTTTAATTAAAAATATGTATTTCTAATTATCAATTTGATTTAATATTATACATACCATGACATATATTCAAATCGCACATCTATAAAATTTCATCTAAAAAAACAAATAAGTCTTTTATTATGCTCAGTTTTGTTTCATAGATCTAATACTCACCTGCCACTTGTTGAGAGGATGTAAATGGACAGATGTACTCATCTTTAAGGATGTGATAATCTGAATTTGGAATCATGAAAGGTGGACAATATAGTAATTCCTGCCATTCTAAATTGAATTGTGTTGATCAGAAGCACCCACCAAACATCAAATAAATTGATGTATCTGTCATGCGCTTCAGCCTTTAAATGTATTAAAATTTTAAAAATTAAACTAAATTAATAAAATTTTAAAGACATTATTAAATAGTTAATAAAAATTAAATAAATCAGAAAAATATAAAACTTATATTAATAAATTTAAAATATATATATATTAATAAAAAAAAATACAAAAAACTAAAATAAAAAATATAAAAAAATTGCTAAAATTTGGAAATTTATATTACTAATTCCAGAGTATTAATAAATCCTAAAATTGGAAAAGTGTATTAATAAATCAGAAATTTATAAAAAATAAATGTATTTAAGGATAAAAAAAAACACCTACGCCCGATCTTTTTTAAATGAAAATTATAATGATAGATTTTTTAATTTTTTTATTTGAGTAATTTAAATTTATTTTTAGAATTTATCGGTATGACAAACGATATTGCTAGGTCTTTCTCGAAATTTTATGAATTATAGATCCACGAATTTTGTTGTGGAGGTGGAATATATATATATATATATATATATTTTTTTTTTGTATTTTTAATATATATATATTTTGGATTTATTAATATATGTCTTATATTTTGCAGATTTATTTAATTTTTGTTTAAAGGCTTAAAATTGGACATTTGACCGGAGCCCTTAATTTTTTTCCGACGAATTTGAAATTTTAAAATTTAAAGGACTTAAATTTGATATAAAAAAATAAAGGACTAAAATTATACATGTTTTAAGACTTATTTTGTAAAGTAAAAATTTAAAGAATATATTTTAAAATGGGTCAAACTTTTAAAGGACTAAAAATAAATATTTCTCGAAATGGGGTAGAGTAAACTGACGGTAAGAATACAAGAAGAGGGAAACTTCAGTGACAAAACATGGTATTTTCCCAAAATTCAAATAAGCATAAACAACAGTATAAAGTACATGTCATTCAGTATAGCATCTAAAATATTAATACGGTATCTGTAAGTAAGCTAAACAGAGAAAAAAAGAAAAACAATCTTTATTATTCCAACCAAAATTTCCACCTTCGCTAGAATGAGCGTAAATCATGGAGGCCATAGATTCAAGCCTCGACCCACACTAGGGTGTCGTCGTCTCAGTAAAAATTGTCTGAAAATCCTAGGATTCGTAAGAAAGAATCAGTAATAGAATACGAAAGATGAGAACTTGCTGCCTGTTTATTAGTTCTGGAATCGAACGACTATACAAGTGATGTTGTCTGAACTCCCCTTTCCAAAAGCTTCTTCTACGAGCTTTCTCGATGCTGCTTCAGCATCTGGTATATCTTGCACGATATTTACAGCATCCTGGATCACAAAACGAGAATTAGAATGTTTCAAATCAAGAAATTACGCATGCATGAATTGCGTGCATTGTGTCGTTTATCCAAGGGTTGGGGTGGGGCTATTTAGTATTTACACACTAAAAACTTGTACACATACTTGTGAAGTGAATTTCATGTAGCTATCAAATGGACTAACCTTGTTCGATAGTACATTCCACAGTCCATCGCTCGCAATTATAAGGAAGTCTACACCATCAATTTCTTCCTCCTAATTACAAAAGGCTGAAATATGACTGGGTTGTATGCAAAATGTTGGAACAGATAAAAAAAGCTCGAGAAAATAGTGACGAATATTCACAAGAGAGACGATATAGATCAACATGAATAGTTATGTGCAACAGATGAAATCCAAGTGCAACCTCAAAGTATATGAGAAAAACATAATTGCCATTGCATGTTCTCATAAAGATGCTTTTCCTTTTTAAAGGGTAAATTGGTCACAAAACGTGTATATTTCAACCCGGAAATAATACAATAACTGCAGTTTTTTGTTGATTTGTTTATGTTCGAGTCGAGTCAAAAGAGAGCATCCCAGACTCCCTCCCTTCCAATTTAACTGTCACTTTCGAGAAAAATAAGTGTTCCAAAATATCCGTCGCCTTTTGTTTTCCAAGAGACATAAAATATTTTATTCAACCTTACAAGAATGAAGAATCTATGTGAAACGCCCAAAAGGTTACATGGATCATTTTATATAAATAATTATATGTAAATGACTTTCCAAAACAACAGCAAAATTGGAACGGAGGGAGTTACAAATTATTATTTCAGATCGAACTAAATTGATCAGGAGTGAAGCACGACAATACCTTAATTTCGGGCTCAGCCGATACATATGGTCTAAGTAATTTATCTCCAAATGCACGAGAAACAGCAAGAACACCGCCAACCCGCCATGTTCCTGATAAAGAGATTATAAGTCTAATATGGAAAGTTAAGAGATATCTGTTGACTATATTCGAACATTAAAATTCAAAATAAATTATACGTGCATACACACTATGCAAACATATACTGTGATAAAACTACGAGCCCACCATGAGGGAATGAACTGATACTTAAACAGTACAGACATCAGATGCTCAAGTTAAACAACAGTAACGAGAAACGCAACAGAAATGACATTATTGATGTCGTATAATTTAAGAACGGAAGAAAAATGGCACTGCAGTAATGGCAACTATTTATGCCATCTAAGAAATCAATATTTATATGATCATTTCTCAAATTGTTAGGGGTAAAAACATATAAGCTGAATAAGATTTGAGTTAAAAAAAAAAAAGGTACCTGCCCAAACGATGAAACCACCTGCCTTTTCTATTCGTTCACGTTCATCAGTCCTATCAGGCTTGTGGTCGATCGACAATGGAATAGCTACATAAAGAAGCAATACTTAAAAAAAAGAAAGAAAGAGACAACGGAGAGCAATTTGAGTTTATCACACATTTACGTGAGGTTAAATCTCACCCTACTAAAAATCCCAAAACAAACACACTCCAAAAAAAACCGGTTTTCAAAAAACAATTGAAACCGAAAACAAACATTTTGATGCAGCAATGCACAACTTATATCTTTGCCAATTGGTCAGATACGGAAATTATTCCTTTCAATGCAGCAATGCACCATTTATATCTTCGATGAAGAGAATAAATGCAAACCAAAGAGAAAACATCCACTCAATTAAGATAAACAGCAAAGATGGCATCAAACCTGAACCGGCTCTAGAAGCAACAACTCTAGAATCTCCCACATTTGCAACAAATATTTTGTCGCGAACAAGTACAGCAGTTGAAGCAGTGGAACCAGCATCTTTCTGCTGCCCTTTTTCTTCATTGAGGTACTCCGTATCAGTCTGTCTAAAAGATTCAACTGCAATAAATAGATTACACCATATATCAATTTCTTTTTCATTTTATCATACAATATCAATAGCCATAAACTCTTGAAGTTCATACCAATAGCTGACTTGGTATCTTTGATAAACTCAGGGTGGCTTCTCAGATTATTAAAGAGATTGTTCTTAAGATACTCTGCAGTTTTGAACCCCCCATGCCCTGATATCAAACATAATATTGTAAGAACAAACACTCCTCGTTAGTTATGATTGATTTACGAACAATAGGATACATTATTTAGGTACCATCAAAAACACCAAAAAGAGCAACCATTTGTCCATCAACTTCAGACACTCGTATCTCGAAATAATCCTCCATGGATGCACGTTTACCCTTGAAAGTGGAATATCCATAACCAATCCTTGCTTTTCTATCTCCAGTGAGATAACTGCAATATAACATAAGGGGTTAGTATTTCCCTTCAAAGGATACAAACTCTTAAGCCCAGTTTGGTAGAGTGGATTAGCTCAAGATAGATGAGTAATCGGGCTTAAGAAAAATGACATCACACAAAAAATACACTTGGTCCTAAAAACACATCATTCGTGATTCAATCAGTGTCAGCTGACATATCTGAACCTAAAAAAAAGTTGAAAGAATTCCGTCTTGAAACAATTTAAATGGGTCAACAGGAATCGAACCGTTTTGCCCTGTTTACATGAAAGAATTCCGTGTGGGGAATTAATTATTGTATATTAATTCCTAACAAAAGTGATTATTTACTTTGATTATCAATTTCATGTATGCTATATACGGAATAAACAAAACAGAACATTATGAAACAAGGAAAAGGAAAGGAGAAACAGGATAACAGAGATCTCCGTTAACAAGAATAAATGTGATGGGTTAATAAAACAATTTGAAATCATAATATGGCAAAATTGAGGTAATTAATATGAGGATAAGAAAATGAATCCCAAATAATAATAATAATAATAATAATGAAAGCACCTGATTCCACTGCCGCTGGCAAGGGCATCAAGACTTTTATCTACATTAGGCTGTGAATCTCGTCGAACTGGCGGCGCTGGAGTCTCGACGGCGGCGGGGGAAGGCCGTGAGGGCTGTGATCGGTGGGGGTCTTGGCCGGTGTTCATATTTAAGCATGGAAATGGGTGTAATAAGATCTTGTGTCATTAATCATTCATACATCGACTCTCTCTCTCTCTCTCTCTCTCTCTCTCTCTCTATCTATATATATATATATATATGTCTAATAATTGCAATTTTGGTTGGGAAACAAAACAACGTTCGAGTTTAAACAGGTAGTCGGTTAATGAATCGGATACGACACTTAAAAAAATAAAATAAAAAATAATAATATAGCTACGCTACGGCTGGACGATAATGCAAATTATCCTTTTTTTATTTAATAATTACAAAGTGGAGTACTTATTTTGTAGGCTAATATTTCCTATGAATTAGTGTCGTCAAGAAAATGATACATGCATCAAAATATATTTCGATTGATTTACTAATATGTATGGCAGCGAACCCGTCCTACCACCTTTTCGCACTCCCTCGCATACTGCCCAACAAATAATTGAACGGTACTCGAACCTTGGTACCCATCTATAGTCAGCTGCCCTTGTTTGCCCGGGGTATTGACCTAGTTTCCACCCTTGAACGCATTTTTCAAGGATTGTCGGCCTTCTCACCTCCTAGTGACATCGTCTGCAACCTATAGTGGAATGCATGTTGTTTCCGATGTCTCAAATATATCGGATCCTCTTCTTGCATGTATGTAATATTGATTTAGTTGGACATGTTTCTTCGGTGTTTGGTGTTGACTCACAAGTTTCGGGAAATAGTGATTGTACATGATTTTTAAGAGACATATTCGATACTTGACACCAGATTCTATCCGTTTGCAACACTAGATCCCAGAGTTCAACTCGAATCATGTTTAGACATCTACCGCTCATTAAGTGAACCGGGTTCACTTAATTGGTCCCCCGATTGAACTATATGACAACTTATAGTTATTTTTGCAGTTGCTTTCGCTATTGCTACTTTTGTTAAAATTGACGATTAGTATCCTAATGTATTATAAGAGACTTTCAGAATTATATCGCCACTATGAGATAGTGGATCACACGATTGCAAAAGTAGGGACTTAAACTTAACCCTAAAGGGTCACGGGCTAAACGGACCACCAACGGATTACGTTGTTTTAAAAAAAATGAATTTCCAAAATTCGCCTTCCCATGTTTAAAAACTGGTAGCTGGTTAACTCGTTCTTATTTTATAATCAATAAATCGTTTTCATAACTTAGATGTAAATTTGTGAACAATTTCCATTTTTCCACAATTTTTTTAATTTGAAATTTTGGTCTCTTATCGAAAACTACTATTGCCAAAATCTAGCTCCTTTTCGTTTTATTTTTTTAAAATTTGGCCCAACTACTTAAACGAAAATTTTAACATTTTTTTTTCGATTTTCTTTTCCTGACAAATTGACATTTTTTCATTAAAAAAAAAAATCTGCATAATTTTCAAAAAAATAAAATTAATCTTTGAATGGGTGATGGACTTGGCGATGTGTATTGTGTAGGACGGAGATGAATGTAACGGTGGGCATCGGAAGACGAATTTGACAATGTTTTAGGCCCTGTTTGATGAGGCCGATTAGAGGTAGATAATTCACTAAGGCCACGGTTATACACACACACGGCTTTCACGGCTTTATTGAGGACACCCACTCGCTTATCACACCCACCTTAAAATGAGTACACCCACCCTAAAAATCCAAAATACCCTTCTTCCTCCTCAAAAGTCTAAACCCTAATTCTTATTTTTTTACTCCACACCTACTCTTTTCTCCATTCCCAAATAATTCCACCGCCTGTACGCCTCTACCTCCCGTCCACGCAGCGCCGCCGCCGATCCATTCCCTCCGAACCACGCAGAGCCGCCGCCGCCTTGAAGAAGCGACGCGGCCGCGCTATCGAAGAAGAAGGTTGTCGTTCGTGCCCCCTCCTCCCTTATCCCGTTCTCGTTGCCCGCCGTTCGCATCCCCTCCTCCACCCTAGGTTAGTTTTTTAGATCTGAAAAATCTAAAATATCAAAGATCTGAAAGCATCTTGCAGATTTGTTTTCGCTTTTGTTGCTTCTGCTTCGTTTCGATTTTTTTTTCGATTTTTTTTTTTGTCAAATTTGTTGTTTTTTACTCTAATTTTGAGACTTTGCATTTTGTTTGAATGTGACTGTTGGTATAAGGGATTTTACGGTGATGAAGAGGAGATTTGAGCATGGTTACTCATCTCGAGAAATTTATTTAATTTTAGTCAGAGGGGTAGGTAGAACTGATATTTCACGCGTATAACCGTGGCCATTCACTAATCTGGGACAATCTTTTGTTTGATTTCAAATTGATAGGCCCAAGAAAAAATAAAGGCCGTACGATAACACTGTTGTTGTTGTTGGTCTTCATTGGAGTTCTCGTGAAAAAAAGAGGAGATTACAATCCACCGTCACCCAACTATCTTCTCCCCATCTCTCCGTCGTCGGCTGTCTCAGGTAAGTGTATAATACTTAGTTTTTACAATTTTATTTTACTTCTTCTGCCTTCGTTGACAAGTCTCCCCATCTCTCCGTCACTCTCTATCTTATTCTTTCTTTTTTTCGAACTACAATCTGTACCGCAAAGTTCAGGGTTCTTATTATTTATATTTTTTAAACTTATTATATTATTATTTATATTTTTTAAATTTGTTTAATTATTATTAAATAAGTAGTAATATTATAATTATTAGTAATTTTTTTTATTTATCAAAATTTAATTCCTTAAAATCTAAGAAGTTAAAAAATTACTCCGTATTTACTTTTAAAAATCACCATTTAATCATCGACCGAGGCCCGTGGTATAATACACTCTTAAACCCTAAAACCCATTTATTTTCAGTTCATTGAGCGGCGCCGGATAATCAAAACCACCGCCGCCGTTGTAATGTCGGGAGCCGGGAATATGCTAGTCTCCTCAGTAACGGAGCTGAAGAAAAAGGAGAAGCAATCGAAAAAATCGAAATCATGCGGCTTCGAATCTCTCGGATTGATTCCCAAGGTCTTCAATGGTGTCAGGAAGAAGGGTTACAGAGTGCCAACGCCCATCCAGCGGAAGACCATGCCTTTAATTCTCTCAGGATACGACGTCGTTGCCATGGCTCGGACCGGTTCTGGCAAAACGGCGGCATTCCTCATTCCTATGCTTCAAAAGCTCCAGCAGCATGTGCCGCAGGCGGGTGTTAGGGCTTTAATTCTTTCCCCGACACGTGACTTGGCGCTTCAGACTTTCAAGTTCGCTAGAGAGATCGGTCGCTTTACTGGTAAGTTTTTTAATCTATGCAAGCGTTTGGGATTTTGAACGTTGTCAGTGACATTAGTGACCTATTGTTTTTGTTTCAATTTTTATGGCCCTGCTATGTTTCAGATACTGCTGGATGCAAAAAATTTGTCCAAACTGTTTCTTTCATTTATTTGATTCAAAAAAAGATTGAAGATTTGTAACTTTGAAATTTTGATTCTTAAGTTGTTCGATATTGTTTCTGTTCTTTTTTTTTTACTGATTCTAAGTTGAGTTTTTTGATTTAGAAAAGGATAGAAGATTTGGAACTTTATTCATTTTTTCCTCCAAAACAAAATTTCATTCCTTTTTTGTTTCTGCAAGTAATTTGGATTCATTATTTGGAAATGAGAAATTTGTTCTGCAATTCGATAATTCAAGATCTGGAATTTGAAAAATTGATTCCTGCAAATGGTAAAGATTTCTCACTGTTTGGTCCTAATCAAGAAGATGAAAGCATAATTGTAAGGGCAATTATGTCTATTTACATTTGAATACTCAATTACAAATTTTACAAACAAACATGAGATAACCAAAGTTTACCCATCCCAGCTAAACCCAACCTACCTAATCCCACCTCTTCCCAACCCTCTAAACAAACAAGCACCATATGTTAAACTTAAAAATCGTGAATTCCCCTTCCCTGTGATACTCAATCAAATTACCATATTGTTGATTTTTTATTTTTTTTGGGTAGATCTTCGTTGCAGCTTATTGGTTGGTGGCGATAGTATGGAAAGTCAATTTGAGGAATTGGCGCAGTATCCTGATTGCATAATTGCTACTCCTGGTAGGCTTATGCACCATTTGGAAGAAGTTGATGACATGTCATTACGCACTGTGGAATACGTTGTTTTCGATGAAGCTGATTGCCTTTTTAGCATGGGATTTGCAGAACAATTGCACAGAATTCTTGCACAGCTGGGTGAGAATCGTCAGACTTTGCTTTTTAGTGCAACCTTACCGAGTGCACTCGCTGAGTTTGCGAAGGCTGGTCTTCGGGACCCTCAATTAGTGAGGCTTGATTTGGAGACAAAAATAAGCCCTGATTTGAAGCTTGCATTTTTCACTTTAAGGCCGGAAGAGAAGTATGCTGCATTGCTGCTTTTGATAAGGGAACACATAAGTTCTGATGAGCAAACTTTAATTTTTGTTGCCACTAAATATCATGTTGAATTTCTTAATGCCTTGTTTAGAGAGGATGGAATTGTGGCTTCTGTTTGTTATGGAGATATGGATCAGGAAGCCCGTAAGATCCACGTATCAAAATTTAGGTCAAGAAGGACTATGATACTGATTGTGACAGATGTGGCTGCTAGAGGGATTGACATCCCTTTGCTCGATAATGTGGTCAATTTTGACTTTCCTCCAAAACCTAAACTTTTCGTCCATCGCGTGGGGCGAGCTGCAAGGGCTGGTCGAACGGGTACTTCATATTCTTTTGTGACAACAGAAGACATGCCATTCGTGTTAGACCTTCATCTCTTTCTTTCAAAACCAATTAGGCCTGCTCCAACAGAGGACGAGGTTTTAAAAGATATGGATGATGTTATGATTAAAATGGACGAAGCAATTTTTAACGGAGCAACTGTTTACGGGCGTTTTCCCCAGAGAGCTATCGATCTACTTTCTGACAGAGTTAGAGAAATAATTGAATCGTCTGCAGAATTGACTGCTATGGTGAGACCTTTATCGAAAGCCTTTGGCTTGTATACAAAGACAAAAGCAAAACCGTCTAAGGAGTCTATCAAAAGAGTAAAAGATTTGCCTCGTGAAGGTTTACATCCAATGTTCAAGGCTTCTCTGGGTGGTGATGAATTGTCAGCTTTGGCCTTTTCTGAGCGTCTGAAAGCATTTAGGCATGTCCTAACTTAATATTTACGTATCTGAGTTTTGAAACAGTACAGATGTTTATCGTTTTCTAACTTTTCAGCTTTACATGACTGGTTTTAATAGACCCAAGAAGACCATCTTGGAAGCGGAAGGCGAGGCTTCAAAATCAAAAAATCATCAGGTAACATAGCTGAATGTGATACTATACATTTACTGACTTTAGAGTTTTTTTTTAAAAAATTTTATTTTCAAATTATTTTGGCCTAATCTGATAATTATGAGAACTTTCAGGGGTCTTCTAGTCAGTGGGCTGATGTGATGAAGATGAAAAGGGCTATTCATGAGGAGGTGATCAAGAAAGTTCATGAACAGAATTCTAAAAAAGATCATGTTGAGAAGGTGATATTTTTGGTACAGTTTTTGTAGGGTGACAGCTGTTGGACTGGGTGTCAGAAAATGAAAGTAACATGATTATATTAAATTATTAGATCAAAATTACTTGTTACTTAGCACTCTTGACCTTGAACAATTTCCATATAATCACATTTTTCTTAGCTACCCCATTCTTCTATGGTATATTGATTGAATAACATCAAGTTGTTTGATACAATTATTTGCAGATTAATGTTCTTATTTGTTCCTTTATGAACTTCTTTCAACATCTATTACCCCAGCTGAACTGAATTACCTCTTCTACAATAAGAGTTGGAAACATATGAAGTGGGCTGAGTGAATCACAATAATTATTTCTTCCCCAGCCCCACTTTCAAGTCATAAATGTTTAAATGATGAGATTCAATTTATTTATTTTTTCTATTTGTTCATGCTTACTTCTTGTATGTTTTACTCAATTCATTTGACAAATCTCTTTGTTCTTGTAGGAAATCAAATCAGAACCAAGTCCTTCAAAGAGCAAGCGGAAACAAGGTGCTTGCCCCATATCTTATTTAGATGGAACTTGGGAAGATCATTTTTCCTGCTTAAATTAAAACATAAAAGTGCCTATTTATGATTGCTAAAGACCTACAAAACAAATTGTTCTTAGCCTTTTGAATGATGACATAAAATGGTTTTAATTTGGGTATTAAAGTGTGGTTAAAGGTAGCCTTTTAAGAAATCTATGACAAGTTTCTCCCTCAGGCAAAAAGCTAGACACTGTCTTTTCTTTGACAACTGGCTAGGCTAATATGAAAGGGAAATTTCTTTATATTTTTGGCCTAATCATTGAGGCGTAGGGCTATCGATATTGTTGATTTTGGTATTTTGGGGGAGATAAACACTGATATGATAGTTTGACTACTTCTCTTCTTTTCCGTTTGGTCCTAGCAGTATCTGGCACCAAAAGGAAGGCAGAGACCTTCAAAGATGATGAGAATTTTATAAGTTCCGTGCCCACGAATCAGGTGAATTACTCAACCTCTTGTGTTGTATGCCTTTACTGTATAAGTGGTAGTTTTTTTTAATTTCTTCTATTCTTTTCAACAGATTGACTTCACACTGATACATATTGCATATTATTTCCTTCCACTCTGTGCTATCTGAATTAACATTTTCGTAACTGTGTCAATTTCAGCATTTTGAAGCAGGGCTTACTGTGAGAGGTAACCATGGCTTTGAGTCAAATAGGTAAGATGTGATGATAAATAATTTTTAAAATTTACAGCATGAAATCTACCATTCCTGACTGTTCTTTTGCTCATTACACAGTGTTAATATTTGCCATCAGTCAAATTCTTTAACCTAGAAGTAGATGTAGATCACATAGTTCATGTGATAGGGTGTTGGTTTATATCTCAGTCATGACTGATAAAGTAGCTCTTTGGAGCATGAAGGTTGCTTTTATTATCACTTTTCGCTCATCCCCAATGGTAGTTAGCTGTCCTAGATACCAAGAGTACAAAGATTCATGTTTTGTGGTGTGCATGATAGGAACATGGCTGGTGATGTTGCAGTCCTCGTATTGGTGTAGTCTGTCTGTCTCATTTGCTATATATATATATTGCATTCTAATTTTAGTCTGACATTGATATTGATGTGCAGTTTCCGATGTATTTGTGTATGTGTTTGGCTTGATTCATGTTTAGTTGTGTTTGGATTTGGATTCAGGTTTCATAGTTTTAGATACATATAATTATGCTGCTTCAAATCGGATGCAACTATACACACATGGATACCTCTTTACTGTTTTTTTATCTGTCCTAATGAACAGGTTGGAAGCTGCAGTTCTTGATCTAAATGCTGATAATGGTGATGGATTGCAGAAGCAGAAATCTTCTTATCACTGGGATAAGGTACTATCAACTCTTTTTAATCACTTATCTTCTTCCACTACAAAAGGATCAAGAGTACACAATAAACGATTAGAGCACCTGCATTTCAACTTTGACATGTTGTATTTATGTTGGCTTTGTAACAGAGGAGCAAAAAGTACGTCAAGCTAAACAGTGGAGATCGTGTGATGGCTAGTGGAAAGGTACTTTGGCAAATGCTGATTAGCTGCCTACTTTGTGATTTATTACAATTTTTTAATTTGCATGGTGTAAAGGTTATTATACTTGCTAAAGTTCATTGCTGAGGAAATAGCCTTCTGTTCATATCTATTTCTAGATAAATATAGGAATTTTTTTTTTTTTTTTTTAGTCCTGTTTACTTTTATGAATTGAAAGTAGTTAAACTTCAATTTTCAACATTTTGGTCTCTTGACGGGCTGTAAGAGGTGAGACATCCGGTTGAACAATCAGACTCTGCCATGTCCGCGTTAACTGGATGTTTGATCTCCTACAGCTGGTTACCGGACAAAAATGCTGAAAAATGGAAGTTAACTTGGCTATTTTCAATTCGTGAAACTCGACAATACTAAAACCAAAATATGGATTACTTACAGCCTTACAGGACTAATAAACTATATTCCCTGAATATTACCTAGATATATTTCATCGAATCATAATCTTTCCATCTACATCAATTCCATCCTCATATTATTTTCGGAAATTTTTGGCTTGCAGATTAAAACAGAAAGTGGTTCAAAATTGAAAAGCAACAAAAAGGGGATATACAAACGGTGGAAGGAACGGTCCCACAAGAAGGTGTCACTCAAAGGAACAGGCGGTGATGGTACAAATGAAGGTCCTAGTTCATCAGGTATTTCAATCGTGAGCAAAATCACATACTTGTGTAGTCTCAGTTTTAATTATCATTCTAGTAAAATTTTCCGATCACTCATCTCCATTTTACTCCTGCTGATTTACGTACATTTAACACACGATGGTGAAGTGAAGACTTGCTTAAATGATGAGATAAAGATAAGCATGTATTTAATTTTTCTACTTTATTTCTTGGATAGGTGCTGGTGGTGGTTTGCGAGCGGATTTCAATAGATATAAGGGCGGTAAGGGAGGGAGATTTAATAGAACGTTGGTACCAAACGCCCATGTTCGTTCCGAAATCAAAGATCATGAACAAGTTAGAAAGGAAAGACAAAAGAAATCAGACCGGCAATCATATCTCAAGAGCAAGAGCAAGGGCAAAAATAATAAGAAGGGGGGAAATAAATTTGGAAAGAAGAATAGTGGTGGCAGGAGAGGAGGAGGAAAGGGTGGTAAGTAGAGGAGGCAGACTTCTTTATTGTCTTGTCATCTTTCGTACGAGGTTCAGTTGAAGGTAAAATTTTGGCCAAATTACTAATTTACTTTAATTGCAAAATTTCCAAACATTATAGTTTTGTAACATTTTGCTGGATAAATTATTCGAGTTTCATTTAAATACCTTTTTCTTTATTGATAATGTGATCTCTTACCGTGTATTTACAAGACTTTCATCATATATGATGATAAAACACCTTTGATTTCGTCTTCTATATACTTGAATTTAGGTTCTTGATCTTAAGTGAAATATATTAAATAAATAATTTACATGGTAAAAAAATAAATTAAAATAAGGTCTAGTGGGCAAATATTGGAGTGCAAACGTTGTGCATTATTTAATGTTTGGTCCCTCTGACATTCATTGCATGTAACAAAATGAGCGAGATACACCAGTGTTTTTATTTTTCTCTTGGAAATGATATAACATAAAGAAAAATCTTTATTTATCATAAAAAGAAACAAAAAAGAAAAGTTAAAAGTCCCACCAATCACCATGTCTTCCTTAGGTGGGCTTTGAAATAAACCCACTGACAACTGGGCCCCACCAAAAAAACTTAATCGTTTAAATATATTATTAAAAATTTATAATAGAAAAAGGAAATGAAATACCCCATATGTCTTCTTTTTTTGAGTTTTATGTATTTGCATTATCAGTAGAATGAAATTGCACTTCAATCAAACACAAAATTTTGGCTGCAGTTGGATATTGTCAAACATATTGTTTGAAATATTATACAACTTTGAAATAATTATTTGAGCTTATTTGTTGATAATTAAACGAACTCGGGTAGTTTAAAATTTTACACTAATTTTATTTTTTTTATTTATCGAGCTTGAATCGAGCTTCAAATTGTACTGAAATGTTCAATCTTTATTAAATATATATATCGAATAGAACTTAAACGAGCTTTTATCGAATGATCTCAGCTCGAATATTAAATAGGCTGGTTAATCTTCAACCATACTCAAACGATCACATACATTCTTACTTTCTATTGAATCATTTCAAGTCCAATTAAACTAATAAATAAAAAATTCAGAATACTAAAAGTAGAAGACACCGCATACAAAATGATAAGCGCCACAAAGTGAGTTAAAATACTGTTTTCCTCCCGCGAAAAAGCGTTACTTTATTCAATTTTCAGAACTGGAAAGACAGACTCAACAAGCCCACCTTCACACACACATTCTTACTTTGCTTTTTTCAGTTGTTGAAATCTCCTCTCTCTCCCCTCAAGATTCATACTTTCTTGCAATCTTTTTCTCTTCTTCAACTGAATAGTTGCCGACAAGAGAAAATGGTTAAAGAAACTGAGTATTATGATGTTCTTGGAGTTAGTCCCTCTGCAGCTGACGACGAAATCCGCAAGGCTTATTATCTCAAGGTTTGATTCATGTTTTTCAGCTGTAATAAATACATTCTTGCTCCCCGTCAAAAAAAAAAAACATTCTTGCTGATTTGATGCATGAATAGTAGTAGTATATGCTGTTTTTCCTTTTCAAGAAGTTGGAATCTTTTCAGTTATAGCTCTAGTTTTATGGTTTTTTTCGTGGTGTGCAGGCGAAGCAAGTTCACCCCGACAAAAATCCAAACGATCCTCAGGCAGCCGAACGATTTCAGGCAATTCCATTTCCATTTCTTGATCTCCATGTGTTCTATAAGTCTAATTCTTGGAGTTAATTTCATTTTTCGTCCTGTAACTTACATTTTTTGTGTTCCGAAATAGCGCATGATGTAGAATGAAATTATGTCCTAATTCATCAGGTATTAGGAGAAGCATACCAGGTTTTGAGTGATCCATTGCAGAGGGATACATATGATCAAAATGGAAAGAATTGTATATCTAAGTAAGTTAGTGTTTATTTTAAAGTTTGCTTAGTAACAATAGTTTATGACATGGTTTTCAATCTCATGTTTAGGGAAGCAATGCTTGATCCAACGGCTGTTTTTGCTCTTCTCTTCGGAAGTGAACTTTTTGAAGATTATATCGGGCATTCAGCCGTTGCCTCAATGGCTAATGACTTATCTGGTGAAGGTGATAATCCTGATAGAGTTCATGAGAGGCTTAAGGTATAGTAATGTGCTGTGAATTTGGTTAAATGAAATGGTTCTTGTTTATTTCTTACTGAAATTTTCAAAATGTAGGCTGTTCAACGCGAGAGAGAAGAGAAACTTGCTAGGAAACTACGAGGTTTTGTTCAGCGTTATGTTCGTGGTGACAGAGAAGGCTTCGTGAAACAAGCTGAATCGGAAGCAGCAAAGCTTTCACATGCTGGTTAGCTGATTTTCATCTTTTAACTATCATGTATTCATCTTTTTTTTACTTAGTATAGATTTTGCAGCTTTTGGAGCTGAAATTTTGAGTACAATTGGATACATATACACAAGACAAGCAGCACTGCAGCTAGGCAAGAAAGCGATTTATCTCGGGGTCCCGTTTATGGCAGAGTGGGTTCGAAACAAGGGGCATTTCTGGAAATCACAATTCACTGCAGCAAAAGGTAATAATCTTGAAGCAGTTGCTCGTATTTTACATGTTGGTTGAGTTTGTACATTTTCAGGTGCTTTTCAGTTGATCCAACTTCAGGATGACATTAGACGACAGTGCAAGGTGGACGGAAATGGTGTAGGAAACGACGTCGAATCACATTTGAGACAGAATAAAGACACACTTATGAACTCACTGTGGAAGCTGAATGTGGTGGATATTGAAATCACACTAGTACATGTGTGTCAAATGGTGCGTATATTGTCGTCTTTTTTTCAATCAATGTCTTTGAATCGTACAACGATTCCTGTAAATTTGATTTCTACGTATGTTACAGGTTCTACAGGACAGCAGTGTCCGAAAGGAAGAACTCAAGACGCGTGCAATGGCTCTGAAAATCCTCGGAAAAGTCTTCCAGGTAGTTTCAGAGAAAGTTTTATGGTGAACTTTGTAATACTATTTAGCATACGAAGTATCACATTTTAAAAAATGTTCGATTTTATGTTCAGAGTGTGAAGTATATGCAAAATGGTGGAACATCAAAGAAGAAGATTGAAGATTACAGCACTTCTGATTCTAGTGATGATGAGGACTCATTAAGACCACTTAATTACAGAACTCCTTTAGTTACACAGGTTTATCTCATCTCATCACACTAGTTTCCGTCTCTTTTTCACTCTCTCGTTCTCTCTAATCGTGGATCGATTTCCTCAGGGCATCGGTAGACTCTTCAGGTGTCTATGTAACCCAGCATTCGACGTAGATGATGACGAAATTGTGTATAGAGGAAGATGAATATGTGAGCCATTTATAGAGCACTCATTTGTGATCTTTTGCTTTTGTTTTATGTTTTTAACAACGTGTCTGTGTCACTACAGCAAACTGATGCATCTAAATTCTATATTTGATAAGTTTTACTGTATAATATTCTTTGGAGCACAAAGGCTCAAATCCATTTCATAAACTTGTATGTAGTTGCTCAACAAAACTGAACAAAGTTTGTTCCTTATATTTATATTCTGTAATTTTGCTTTGTTTAGATCCAAACTTCTTCGAAAACTCAACGTAGGAGTGTAAGTGAGTTGAGTCGACTCACGAGCTACTCATGCTCAACTCAAATTTAATCGAATCGAGCTTAAGTAGTTCTCGAGTTTGAGCTCAATTCTACTAGACTTGTCAGATTCGCGAGCCTAATCATGCGTAATTGAACTCACATAATTTTACTATAATTTACAAATGTACTCTAATTATTTTATCTACAATTGTTATGTAAGTTATCGAGTCGAGCCGAATTGAACTTGAGTATTTCGAGTTTTGAATTGAGCCGAGCTCGAGTTCAAAGGACTTGAGCTCGATCTAGTTTCGAACATCAAAATTTGTAATCGATTCGAGCTTGAACTTGACACTACTCGACCCATTTACACCCCTAGGCTAGTGATACTCAGTGCATGACCTTAAATTGCTACCTTTACCATGAATTTCATTTTGGCATACCCTCTCACAAATCAACCAAATAAGCCAGAATTCATCAAATCAAAGCATTTAGGAAAGTAACAATGCCATAATCTTAATATAATAAACCCTCCAAAAGATTCCACCAAATGTCTTAATACTTTATACACAAGAGTTCTTCTTCTTTCAACCAAGAAAAACTCGATTTTTTGTTTAGTGAGCTAGATGAGGAACACGGTGCCCTTGAACAGAACAAGCACAATGCACAGATGTTAGGTGCAGACAGCCACTGATTATCAGAGAATGACGACCAGGGCACGTGTGCAGAGCTGGAAACGAGTCGCACACAGCCTGTACAGCTGGCGGAGTTAGGGCGGTGCACTGGCTGATGTTCAGATTCGTCAGCCCGTCCTCTTCGTATGGGCGCCGGGCCCACACCTCGTGCCTGTTCTTGGCCCGACTCTGCGCTAGAGAGTACATAGCTCGATCGGTGATGTTCTGGCAGTAGTATAGGCCAAGAGACCTCAAGTGAAGGCAGTTGTTGGCTAGTGCAATCACACTATCATCTGAGGTGGTAAACGTTAAAAAATCGCAATGTTAATAAAAAACGAGCCTTTATTCTCTATTGGTTCGGTTATATGAATCATATCTTGCTGTGTTCACTCAAGAAAGGGTAAATGATCACAACTCCCCTGGAGGTTTGTCCAAATTATCAAAAAAGACCAACACAGTCATTCAGTTGATCGAGAGATGCAAAATCATTTCACTTATTATGTATTTCGCATCGATTCATTGTTTCGTAATATGGAACTACTCATTAACCGAGTGATTTGTTTAGTCATTCTAGGGGATATTTAGTAATTTACACCACAGAGCTCATTTGGTAATTTACATCTATGTTGGTCAATTATATGTATACGACTCATATCTTACTATCATGTTCAATCAAGAAAAGAGATACCTGTGATGAGACCACAACCGCACAAGTCGAGAGCTCTCAGATCAGGACAACCGTACGCCAAGCTCTTTACACCTTCATCACTCACTCGATCACACCATCCAAGGTTCAAAGACTGCAGTTTATTACAGTTGTGCGCTATCGCCTACATCAAATAGCAACGAGAAAAAAGTCAGACATATTATGAGACAAATAAGCAAATGAACTTATTTATAATAATAACACCTTAAGAGCTCTATCAGACGCAGCTCTAACACACCCACAAAGATTTAAAATTTTCAATTTTCTGCAAAATCCAGTCAAATAACCGAGAGCAGCATCGCTGAAAGCTGAACAGCCACTGATATTCAGTTTTACGAGATTAGGACAACCATGTGCTATTGCACGTAAGGATCGGTCTGTAAGTCTGAAACTCTTGCTGAGATCCAACTCCTGTAGATCGTGACAGAAAGTCGCGATCTTTTCAACAGCATCGTCGTGAAGCTGTGGTGTATCAGCTTGTCTTAGGATTAGAAACTGCAGTTTTGTGAATTTGGGGGCCAGTGATAGTACCAAATTGTTCATGTTTCTCTTACACCTGAGGTTAATACAAATCAAGTCAATAATTTTTAAACAACATCAACCGAATTGCTTTATACATCCGTACGTACAATATTTTTTAGCTACTCGTACAATCAAACACAGCTATAAATCACTTGTATGGTGGCCATTTCAAGCTAATTCTCATCAATCACAAAATTTCAACATTGCCACATAGATTAAGAGCAAAAATTGTGATTAATTCGTATGCTAAAACATGTTAAAAGGATAGTGCATTAAGATCCCCTCTGTTTCAGTTCATTACACACCTCATTTAATTAACACATCAACACCTAGAGACTTAAAAAACAAAATTGGGGTTTATCAATTTACAAGTATGTAAAAATATAGTTAAATCTGTGAATATCCCCTCCTGAATTCTTGATGTATGATAAGAGAAACAACAAAATGAAGAAATGTAAGAAAGATACCAAGAGAGAGAAAGACGATAGAGCCCCCAAGAAATAGCATCCCTCCATCCATGGCATACCCCTGATGCAACAATCACCGTCCGATCATCCACCAGATACAGAATTCTGAAGAGCAGCTCCACCGGAATGTCCCTCCAATCACTCATACTAACAATTACCATCTTCTTCTTCTAGAATTCTCTCTCTCTTATAAGGCTTAAATAGAGGGTAAAACAGAAAAGGCCAAATGAAAAAGTTGCAAACTTTATATCATGTCATCACCAAAATTAAACAATTAACAACCTCTAATCAGTATATAAGGTCTGTGTTTCACCATGGGTAAGAAAAGAAAACGTTCTAGAAAAGATGTTCCCTTTTCAAGCTGTATTTCCAGAAAAGGTATGATGATGTGAAGTACAAAAACCTGTTTTAGAACTGGAACTCCATTAACTAAAATATTGGCACTTTATTAACTAAAACAGTAATGTTTAGTAATTAAACGGTAATGCTTAAACCAAAAGTTAACGTAAATTCAAGTTCATCTATTATACAAATACAACAGTTTCGAGTGACATGTTTTTTTTTGAATACTAAAGTCTTTAAATCTTGATATATGATTTTATATTTTAATTATGTAGATGAAAGTATTAGGTTCATTTTTTCATACACAAGCTTTAATAAATATTTATTAATTTATATATAAAATAAATATGTTAAAGGTATAACTGAAAATTGTTACTGTATAAATTAAGTGATTAGTTTTTAATAAGGTAATGATAATTTAAATAAATAAATAATGATTAAGATATATAAATTAAATATTATGAATATCATTATTTTAAAAAAAATAAATAGAAAGAAGCAAAATAGTACACGTGGACAAAATTTAACAGCAAGAAATGTTTTATAAGACAGCGACAAGAATAGCGCAACGTGTCATGTGAACAGAAGACGTCTCATTTCAGGGGCTTTTATAATTTCATTCTTGCCCTCAACTATGGTTTTATACCAAAAGGTCCCCCCTTTGAACCAAATATTATCAGTTTAACACACATACCAGTGATACCACCATCAAGAAGATATATTTTTCTGATATCATAAAAATAAATTGCAACTAAAATTTCGAATTCGTTGTGACTGAAAAATTAATTAATTTATATTAATTTTTTAAATAATGTGAATAAAAATAAATAAATAAATCAATTCATTTGAATTTAGGAGGGTGTATTCAATTGAGCTATTGGATTTTTTTGGACTTTAAAAAGTACGTGGATTTATGAAATCCATAGAGTCCATACAGAGTTTGACTGATTTTTTTTATTGATTTATATGCATTTTCATAGACTTGACAGGATTGTGGAATATTTTTTTTATTGATTTACATCATTTTTTATAAACTCCGATGCAAAGAGTTAAAGAGTTAATTTTTTAAAAAATTAATATTATATATATTATATTAAATATTTTACCAATAAAAAAATATACATATAATATATATATAATTTATTTTACCAATAATATATATATAAAACGTATTTTACCAATAAAATATATATATATATATATATATATATAAAATTTATA
This sequence comes from Galeopsis tetrahit, assembly GCA_963675135.1. Taxonomy (NCBI): domain Eukaryota; kingdom Viridiplantae; phylum Streptophyta; class Magnoliopsida; order Lamiales; family Lamiaceae; genus Galeopsis; species Galeopsis tetrahit. The sequence goes on from OY776133.1 coordinate 14,328,211, forward strand.
TATTAATTCGGGACGGGGCGGATATCCGCGGATTGGGCATAAAAGACTCAAACCCGACTCATACTCAATACGGGGTGAATCTGACCTAACCCAAAGCTCGCGGGTGGGGTGGGTACCCGCGGGTCGGGTCAATATTGTCATTGCTACTTCTGATCTTTTAGTCTTCAGAATTCTTTGAGAGAATCCGTTGAAATCTCTTGTTTTTAGAAGAGATTTTGGATAGTGCAATTTATTTATATTTTTGGAGGAGAATCCAACAAAATCCATAGAGTATTAAAATCAATAGACTTTTGAATACCTAAATATTTTTAAAGACTTTTTAAAATCCGTATTGAATACCTCATAATTTTTAAAGACTTTTTAAAATTCGAATTGAATACCCCCAGACTTTGAAAGTCCAAAAAAATCATACAGAATCCACAACCAATACACCCACTTAATTTATCAATGATTGTTTTTCAAGACCGATTAAGTATTTAATAGTAAGATTGATGTTTAATTCTCAACTAATCAACTATCACACAAATAGTAAATGGTCAGTAATATTGAAAAAACAAGATTGGGAGTTGATGAACTAACTGGAAAATTTTCAAAATAAGGTTATGTAACTTAGGTCGAACCCATTTTAAATTCTTTAAATTTTTACCTTAAAAAAAAACATTCTAAGATGTTTACATTCTGAAAATTTTTGAAGTACATTTTTTATTTATTTATTAGGGGCCATCAAGAAATTTTGTGGGTGTATTTCGAAACATTTGTTATAAATAAAATTTGAATGACTATATATGATAAAAGTGTGTTAAGACATTCAAGGTCCAACACTTAATTCAGTTGTCTTAATTAATTCTCTCATTTTTCCTTTCTTTTCATGAAGTCATCTCTCTAAATTTAATGAAAACATTTTGTCATTTTATAGTTATTCTTAATTCACTCTAATTTTATTGTTGGGATATGAATCCTATAAATAATGTTCTAATTGATGATTATATGTTTTGATGGCCAAAAGCAACTTTAGAGTTAATGATATATGTGATTATATGATTTTCTATGTGAGTTATATGATATAAGTTTACTGATCTTATTGTATTATGAAGTTTTAGTTTACTGATCTTAGTTTGTTATTAATCTGATATATGAACTGTTTAAGAACTAAGCTGATGGAAGTATTGTATAGACAGCTTATAGTATAGGACTTAGTTATACTCATCTGTATGTAGTTCAGTTGATGTATAGATAGGTTTTATATTTGTAAAGTTGTATTCTATTGTATTTCAGCATTGTAATAGTTATAACAGTAGATTAGATTGAAGTCAGAAGACTAAAGAAGACTAAGAGATGACTAAGAAGACTATTTCAGAGATTGAAGAAATCAAGTGAAGTTATTGAAGGAAGCTGAACAGTTTTTGAAGAACTGTGCTGATTGACCAAGAGCAGTAAAACTAAGAAGAGTAGTTTACTGTGCTGAGTTGGTTTATTTGAAGAATAAGTTTGGATAACTTATTTGAAGCGTAACTGAAGATATTGTTGAAGATAAGCTGACTTGGAAAGATAAGATAAGTTGGTTACAAAAGAAAGAAGTTACAAAACAAGAAACGGTTATGAGTTAGTTGAGAGTTAGTTCACAAACTGCTAACTGTCTTACTAATGCTTATAAATACCGTGTGATCTTCTACTTGAAAAGACTACTGAAACTACTACTACTCAAAGTGTTCAAGAGCAAATCAAGAAGCATTCAAGTATTCAAGCACTCACAGAGTTGAAGATTGAAGAACTGAAGAGAAGCCACAGATCTGATTTGAAGAAACAAAGGCTATTACAAAGAGAAGTTTTACTTTTCGTTTTAAGTTTGTATTGTGTAAACAAGTGTGCTAGTTACTTGTGAAATTACTAGTTGATCGAAGATATACCTGGTGGTATAATCGACAAGATCAAAGTCTTAATCTTGGGACTCTAAACAACAAGTACTCAAGTGGAAAAGAGTAATAAAACATCGCAACTGGAGTTGTGAGAGTGGATGTAGACATTTGTCGAACCACTATAAAAATCTTGTGTTCTTTACTGTTTGTTTTTGATTAACTGTTGATATATTTGTTTAACCAAGAACAGTAAGTTTTCTAAAGAAAAGATTTAAAGAAAAGTTGAGTATAAAAGCTAACTGTGAAGTACTGAGCTGATTTTAAGAACAGTACTGTACAGAACACATTTCCGCACTTAAACTCTGATATTTTGATAGAATTTGAAAAGTCTATTCACCCCTCCCCTCTAGACTTTTTCTTAGCTTACTCAATCTTAACTCAACTTTGGGACCAACAAGTGGTATCAGAGCAGTAGTTCTTTGGACTGCTGTTTCTTGATAACCTTGTAGACTTTGGGGAAAGTCTAATTGTCTCTCATTACTGATACTTGTTTCTTGATCTTACTTGTCTTTCTTGACCTATCTGTCATACTACTGATCTTAATTGTCTACTCTATCATGGAAGAAACTAACATCAATAAACTTCCAAAGTTCAAGGTTGCAGATTACGATTACTGGAAACTGAGGATGGAAGCCATCTTTAGTTCAACCCATGATCTAATGATGTCTGTGATCAAAGAAGGGCCTATTACTACCATGATACCCAACACTGCAACTCTGGAGCCTTCAAAAGCCATTGGTGTTCTCGTGCCAAAGCCCAGGTTAGATTTAACTACTGAGGAAATGAGGCAGAACAATCTAGACAGCTTGGCCAAGAATTACATTTTGCACACCCTTCCCAATGAGTATCTTGGGAAAGTGGTTAAATGTAAATCAGCCAAAGAGATGTGGGACAAGTTAGCTATCATTTGTGAGGGAACTTCTCTTATAAAAGAAAGCAAACTATCCACTGCTGTCCAGAAGTTCGAATCATTTAAAATTAAGCCTGGTGAAACAATAGACCAGCTCGATACTCGTTTTACCAAGATTATGAATGATCTGGATGTTTTAGGCAAGACTTATACCAATAGGGAGATCAATTTACGTATCCTTAAAGCCTTAGATGAACGGTGGAAAATGGTCACACTGATCATTAAAAACACTCAGGATATAGATAACTGGTCTGCTGAAACTACCTTCCAAACCCTTCAGGCACATGAGTTTGAATTGGATGAAGAAGATCCAATAGTTAGTGGTGATAGGGTTAAGGAAATCTCCAAAAGCATTGCACTTAAGGCGTCTACCTCTAAGAAGCCTAGATCATCTATGTCTAAGTCCTCAAGCATAAAAGATGAACTAGAGAGTACTGATCTTGATCTTAAGGATCAGTTGAATTTAATGATTAAGAGGTTTGACAAGCTTAACAAGAGGTATGGTAGATACAAAAGATTCTATAAGGACACTCAGGGCTCTAATAACAGGGACTCTTCTAGGACCAGAAGGGATCACAAATCTTCTGAAAGGAGAGATGAGATCTCTAATGAGAAAAGAAGAGATAGGAACTCTGCTGATAGGAAGGATAGAAACTCTACTGATAGAAAGGACAGGAACCGATATCATTCTCCTTCTAAACGTACTTCTAATGAACCTCTGTGTTATAACTGTGAAAAGCCAGGTCATTACATTCATGAATGTCCTGATTTGAGTGCTGAAGACAGAAGAGAAAGGAAAGCAAGGAGAGATCGCAAATATGCAAAGGGTAAGAGGGCAATGGTGGCTAACAATGAATCTGATACGGATTCAGATGAGTTACCATCCTCCTCTTCTGATTACCCTTCCAGCAGTGAGAAAGAAGTCTTCATTGCAGATGATGGACTGGTCATGATGGCAAAAATAGATCAAGAGGTATCATCTGTCACATCTTTTCAATCTTGTGATGAATCAGATTCTGATTCTGATTTATGTGACACTGCTGATAGTAGTGTAGGGAGTAGTCTTCACCATTCCAATGGAATGAATGAAGAAGACCTCCTACCAGCTAACAAAGCATTCATAGAAATCAGTGATGAGAACATATCTTTAAGACAAGAAATCATGAGTCTTGGAGAAGCTCAAATGAAAGTGGATCCTAATATAACTATTCTAAATGCACGGCTATCAGAAGAGTTGTCACAACTCAAAGAAAAGTATGCATCTATGGACAAGTTATATCAGGGTATGCTTCATACACAAGCTAAAGAGACAAATGAGTTCAATGACTTAAAGATTAAATGTGAAAAACTTGAAGAGCGCAATAGATTCTTAGAATCTGAAGTACTGAGCTTGGATCTAAAGCTATCTGATATTTTTAATTCTTCTAAGATTAATCAAACATTATCAGACAGATACAGAGCTCCTTATGATAAGAGTGGAATAGGTACTGATCTGCCTAGTTCTTCTACTTCAGGCATTAAGAACACTACTGGAGCTAATTCAAGTTCTTTGCAATTAGATAAAGGAAAAGAACCCATGACTTATGATAATGAACCAAAATCCAAAGTACAGTCTAAATACATTCCTCCTAATGCCAAGAATGGTAAACAGAAGAATGGATCTAGACCAGTACAGTCAAGACCATATCAAAAGAGTTCTACTCCTCTGACCAGAGCTGAAAAGTCCTGGAATCAGAAGAGGCAGACTCAGAACAGTAGGTCAAGACAAACTCAGGCAAGTTGGAAACAGCCTAGACCTCCTTTCATAAGGCAGTCTCAGCTGTACTCAACTAAACCTAGGAAATTTGTGCCTCATTATCATAACAAACCTGTTCTTTATCCTCCACCTTTATCTTATGATATCATTGGAGAGGAAAGACCAAAACGCATCTATAAGCCGTATGGTCCACAGGCTTTTAGGCCATATGCAAACTATTAAAGACATACTGATCTTACTGAAAAAGGGATAGAACCAAGGAAAGGCTATCTCAGAAAAATAGATCCTAAGTCTGCTGATAATTTGGATAAGGTCAACAAAGTACTGTTCTGTGATAAGCATGGTAGAAAACTTAAGAGGTCTCAATTATTCAAATCTTCAATGTTTATTTGGATACCTCTTACTACTAACCCCCAAGGACCCCAGTAAAGAAAGGGTACCTAAGTTATTAAGATCACTACTTACAGGGTCGATTGGATTGATAGACATGGATCCTACTTGTATATAGAGCTGTATACTAACATTTCAGGTACTGAGCTGATATCAAGATCAGTTCACCAAGAAGGGTAAATTCTGAAGAACAGACCATGTCAAAACCTCTACAATCATCACAATCAGGTAAAAAGGTTACTAAGGTGCCTAAATCCCGATGAGGAAGCTGGTAAAGTTGAGGGAATTGAGAATATACATTTAAGGGGGAATCTATGATTTCTGAAAAATCCTGTATGTTGACTCAGAACACAAGACACCTTAGAACAAACCTTATATAGACCTATTTTAATTATTCTTTACTATTCTGTACTGTATTTCACCATCTATACATGAACTGACACTTCTACCAAGGTGAAACAGGCACAGAAGAGGAGTTCTCCACTGGAGGGGGAACTGATCTGATTACAGATTTGATCTGTCTACAAATTTGATCTGATTACAGTACAAATCTGTCTACAGACATGTTCTGACTATTGAATTGGTTGGTCTACAGGACTGTTCTGATTACAAAGTTAATTTGTCTACAAAACCTTTCTGACTACAATACCATTCTCTCTACAGAACTGATCTGATTACTGATTATAACTGTCTACAGAGCTTATTTGATTACAGGAAAATTTGTCTACAGAATATTTTCAGTACTGATCTGAGGAAGTACTGTGCTGGTATCAAAAATGTGAAAATCAGAAGAGTTGGGGAACTGATCTGATGACTACTGAGCTGACCCAACTACTGAGCTGATCTTCAAAAGAGTACTCAGCTGATCACAGTACTCAGCTGAACCCAGATAAGTAAAATTCCATATAGTAGTAATAAGAAATTGAAGCATAATGTGTTGGAAAACAACTGTGCTGATATACATCAGAACAGTATCCTGTCTTAGGATTCTTCTAAGTCAAGGACTGTTCAAAGTTAGATTACTTATAGAGAAGATTAATACACTCCTCTATTCTTAACCTAATTTAAAAGGTGTATTTATCAACACAAGTTGGCTCCAATTTGGAATTGAGCTGTTATGAATCTGGAACGTTTTTCCTAATTTACAACTCAATCCAAACCACACAACGTGGAAATCAAAATCAATCCAAGCCCTAGATTTGCCTTGATTCTTGATTTACACGATCACATTAACTTTGTCTTCTCCATTACTCTAAATCTTTCTGCTAAATTCTCTAAGCTCAAGCATTTTCGATTCTTCCTACTCTTGCAACTACACTTCTCTATTTCTCTCCTATGGCGATTATCGATATTCTTAACGAAGAAAATGAAGTCGCATGAACTTTTGATTCTACCAGATGGATGCGAGAGAAAGGAATCTTCGTTGAAAACTCCGTTTACTTCACCGGACGTCAGAAAGCTGAGAATCAAGCCATTCTCTCCATGTGTGAAGAATGTGGGCTACGGAAATACCTAGAATCATATCCTGAAAAGGTTTATGAACCTGAGGCGATGGAATTCTTTCTTCAGGTACAGGGTGACTCAAACAGCATTCGTTCGATCATTTCTGGCCACAGGGTTGTCATTTCTAAAGAAACCCTTGGAATCGCGTTCAATCTACCAGACGGGCTAATAGACATTCTGAGCTATATGGCAGGGCAAGAGAAAGTTCGCGTGGGCAGGTGGTTGAATGTTGACCCAGCAACGTTATCAAATTTGAAGAAGGACATTCTTCCAGAAGGTATGCAATTGTTGATGGATATTGCTGGAAAATGCTTGTTAGGGCAACATTTCAGTCAAGACGCTCTCACCAATCTCAAGATTCGCATTATGGCTGCAATCACTGATCGTGTTGATGGTGATTGGCAAGGATTTCTGCTTGGAAGATTATTGGCTGAAAGAGAGAAAGTGGTATTTGATGAGGTCTCAAGAGAATTTTCCATTAAATCCATGATGGGTTTTGGAAGCAAATTGAGCATACTGTTACCTCAATTAGCTGAAAGGAAGATGGATTGGAGTCGTCCAAAAAGATTTCATCAGGGCAAATTCTTGTTCAAGAAGGAGTCTACTTTGTTTGAACAAAGCCAGAGGAATCAACCACAAGAATCTGGTGGTTCTATGTTTCGTTGTGACAATGATGAGCCGGAGTTGAGAACAAAGGCTAGGCATGATCCTCACCGATCTGGATTAAGAAGAGGTCGATCAGCTAGGGCTGTTCCTGAAAAGTCAGAAGAGTCAGTTGCCAATGTGAAGGAGTCTTCTGTGGAAGAGGTAAGTTCTCCAAGTCTTATCCTTTCACACAAGAGAACTAAAGTTTCTGGTGTTCTTAGACCCAGAAGAGTCCTCAAGAACACTACCCCTTCTCCCTCAACCTCTCATTCTATTCAAGCCCAACCCCTTGAAACAGTGCCTTCCTGTTCTGAGGAGTCAGTTCACTACTCTCCTATTCGACAGAACACTCCTCACTCAACCCCTCAGAACACTTCTTTTCATTCCACTCCCAAATCAAGTTCTCATCAAAATCCCACTCCTCATTTATCTCCTGAATTTGAATCTGAACCAGTTCATGATCACTCTACTGAGCATGAACATATACCTTCCTCTGAACCAATTGAAATTACCTCTTCTCCCGAAACTGAATTTATCCAACCTGAATCAGTGTTCTTGATGGATTATCCTGTTTGTGACAAGGAAGAGAGGATTCGATTTAAGTTGAGAAATGCTCTTCTCAAAAGCTTTCATGGTTTAGATGACAACACTAGAACCTTTGAGCAACTTCTAAGGATAGGTACTTGGGTATATCTTAGAAGTATAGGTCTAGATAAGCTGATGATTATAGCTGAAGGTATGGGTGGTCTTTCTGTGTTTCATGATTGGGAACAAGAACAGAAAGAAGCTGCAGATGTTAATTCTTATACTGAGTTATCAACTTTGGAATCTGTTATTCAGTTGATTGAAAGAATAACTGGTTGCAAATATTCCATGGTTAAGCCTGCTGATGTAGATGTTGATACTGATGTCAACATGAATGCTGATAATACTGAAGCAAAACATTCTGATGTGGAAGCTGATACTAATGCAACTGAGATGTTTGAAAACACAGTTGTAGCTGAAGACACTGAGGTCTTAGAGGAACAATCTTTGGGTGCTAATGAGTTGGAGAGCACACCAATTGATGTTGATAAGAATATTGTGCTTGATGATGTTCAAGAGACAGTAAGAACAGTTCCTTCTGAGACAGCTCAAGATAACTCTAGCTTTGAATTGTTGAAAAAGCATAATGAAGAGTTAAAAAGCAAGCTGGATGAGACTTTGAAACGATTTCAGCAAGCCACTGAAAAATTAGAAAGTTTGACTGCTGCAAATTCTTATGACAAGATAATGGAATTCACTATGAATAAAATCTATGATCTGCATAGATTACAAGAAAAGTCACTTTCTACTGAACTGCAAAAGAAAGTAGAGATACTTTTAACACCCTTGAAGGATTGGCAAGATGAAGCCAAAAAGGGGGAAGTAAAAGTAATGAAAGTGATGGAACAAACTCAATCACAACAAGCTCAATTGGTTGTGAGTCAAGATGAGTTGAAAGTCAGCATTGATGATTTGAAAGAAGAAATCATCAGTCTGAAGCTAAAGTTACAAAATTCTGATTCTGTTACTCAAGAAACAACTGCTATTCAGAAACATGTTGTTGCTGAATCTTCTTCTGAAAAAAGAAAATTGATTATTGATGATGAAGAAGAGACTGAACAGATTGGTAGAATTACCAGGTCTAAAAGCAAGCTGAAACATGTTGATACTGAAAATAGACCAAGTGATGTGCTGATAGCTGAAACTGTTGAAAAGCATAATCAGATGCTTTCTAAGAAGAAAATTGAAATGACTGAGAAAAGATCTGCTGAACAGATTATAAAACAAAAGATGAAAGATGCAGAAGCTACAAGAAAGAAGTTTGATAATAGAGTTGATGCATTGAAAAAGAAAATGAAGTCTAAATCTGTTGGAACTGTTCTGGATGAACAATTCATGGAATTTGTTGTGGATCCAGAAGATATGGAGTTCTGGAATAATTTGAAAAAGAAATGGTAGATTGCTAATTTTATTGTGAAGAAATTTGGTGACCATTCAAGCAAGGAAGATGAATATTCTGACTTTGATGCATTCATGATGAATATCTCAAGAGAATTTTGGGAACATATTCTATTGTTAGCTGCTAGTACAGGAATAAAGATTTTATGTCCTGAAGAACCAGTTTGGGAACCTCCTAGACTTGAAAATGGTGAACCAGATTACTCAGAAATTGGAAACATTATTTCACAGATTATTAAAGATGAGGGCATAACTGATCATAAGCACATGATGGATATCAAGAACAGAATGTACTTGGCATTCAGAATCCCTGATAGAGACTGAAGATGAAGGACTATGCTGAAGAAGATAACATTTCTTATCCTTATTTCTTTATTTTGTATTTCTGTGTTTATATGACTTAGTTGTAATATGTGATATATCTGATCTAATATGAATCTAATCTGATTTTTGAATTGATGAACTGATATGATTAACTATATATCTTAACTACTGATCTTAGAATGTTTAAGTAGTTTTGGCTTCATAAAAAAGGGGGAAATTGTTGGGATATGAATCCTATAAACAATGTTCTAATTGATGATTATATGTTTTGATGGCCAAAAGCAACTTTAGAGTTAATGATATATGTGATTATATGATTTTCTATGTGAGTTATATGATATAAGTTTACTGATCTTATTGTATTATGAAGTTTTAGTTTACTGATCTTAGTTTGTTATTAATCTGATATATGAACTGTTTAAGAACTAAGCTGATGGAAGTATTGTATAGACAGCTTATAGTATAGGACTTAGTTATACTCATCTGTATGTAGTTCAGTTGATGTATAGATATGTTTTATATTTGTAAAGTTGTATTCTATTGTATTTCAGCATTGTAATAGTTAGAACAGTAGATTAGATTGAAGTCAGAAGACTAAAGAAGACTAAGAGATGACTAAGAAGACTATTTCAGAGATTGAAGAAATCAAGTGAAGTTATTGAAGGAAGCTGAACAGTTTTTGAAGAACTGTGCTGATTGACCAAGAGCAGTAAAACTAAGAAGAGTAGTTTACTGTGCTGAGTTGGTTTATTTGAAGAATAAGTTTGGATAACTTATTTGAAGCGTAACTGAAGATATTGTTGAAGATAAGCTGACTTGGAAAGATAAGATAAGTTGGTTACAAAAGAAAGAAGTTACAAAACAAGAAACGGTTATGAGTTAGTTGAGAGTTAGTTCACAAACTGCTAACTGTCTTACTAATGCTTATAAATACCGTGTGATCTTCTACTTGAAAAGACTACTGAAACTACTACTACTCAAAGTGTTCAAGAGCAAATCAAGAAGCATTCAAGTATTCAAGCACTCACAGAGTTGAAGATTGAAGAACTGAAGAGAAGCCACAGATCTGATTTGAAGAAACAAAGGCTATTACAAAGAGAAGTTTTACTTTTCGTTTTAAGTTTGTATTGTGTAAACAAGTGTGCTAGTTACTTGTGAAATTACTAGTTGATCGAAGATATACCTGGTGGTATAATCGACAAGATCAAAGTCTTAATCTTGGGACTCTAAACAACAAGTACTCAAGTGGAAAAGAGTAATAAAACATCGCAACTGGAGTTGTGAGAGTGGATGTAGACATTTGTCGAACCACTATAAAAATCTTGTGTTCTTTACTGTTTGTTTTTTATTAACTGTTGATATATTTGTTTAACCAAGAACAGTAAGTTTTCTAAAGAAAAGATTTAAAGAAAAGTTGAGTATAAAAGCTAACTGTGAAGTACTGAGCTGATTTTAAGAACAGTACTGTACAGAACACATTTCCGCACTTAAACTCTGATATTTTGATAGAATTTGAAAAGTCTATTCACCCCTCCCCTCTAGACTTTTTCTTAGCTTACTCAATCTTAACTCAACTTTGGGACCAACATTTATTTTATTTGAAAACCATTCATTCTAAAATCTCAATACATTAATTATTTAGAATCGAATGGAGTATATAGTTTTGTCTATTATTAAACCGCCTACATTTGCTTAGTAGCAGTAATTATACCAGTTAGGAGTGGCCTAACCCTAAGGAGTGGCCTAATGGGTAGGCTTGTGACTTAGGAGTATGCTCCTCTCTAGGTTTTAGGTTCGAACCCTGTGCAAATAATTTCTATGGGGTCATGTCCATACAGAGCACAAAACTCTGATTTTAAACGGGACCCCCACAAGTGAGCGGTGGGATTGGACCCCCGGGATTAGTCGGTCCAAGATCGGATACCCGAGACTTAAAAAAAAAGGAGTGGCCCTGCGGTAGGGGGCCTACTTTTTCTTATATATAAATGAGTTTAATGAAAAATGTGCGATATGTCATGTGCACATTTTTTTCAAATTATGTGCATAATATGTATATGGATGTTTCATGCGCGATCTATATGTACACATTTCATACTTATTTTAAGAATATTTTTACCTTTATGTATTTTTTACACATCTTTTTTTACATTTTAGTGCTAACTTTTTTCAAAGTTACTATTAGATGCAAAATAGATGGTAAAATATCTTTTATACTCTATAAAAAGTAATCTTTCTCCTTCACTTATTTCCATTATATAAAAACTCATTTATTCTCAAAATACTTAGAATAAAGAATCCATTTTTCTTATTGTCCCGGACCTACAAAATTTCAAAACTGGCTCTGACACCCGTTGAAATATATTAATAAGAGTTGGTTTAAATTTACGTATAAAAATTTCATTATTTTAATATATCCATTGATATTTTTTAAATTGGATAAACATTTCATTACAAATATTTGGTTTTGTTACTTCCTTCGTCCCACTATAAACTTCCCCTTTCTTTTGGGTGTTTTGATTAAGAAATATGATAAAATAATAGATAAAGTATAAGTGATGTGATTGAGAGAGATAAAATAATATGCTAAAAATTGAATGAGAAACTTATAGTGGAATATTATAAAAGGAAAGTGGAAAACTTATAGTGGACGGAGAGAGTATTATTTATGAAGTGGGCTCCATATGGAGTATCAACTTTTGCTTTTAAATCCAATTGATGTGATAGGGGGATTAATGGATTATGCATTCTGACAATGAAAATGAGAAGAAAGAAGAGGCCCCGGACGAAACTTTGAAAAAGAATTAAGAAACGACACTAGTGCAATAACAACAAACAACACCAATTCCAGACGCAACTAAACTTCTATTTTTATCAATATAATTTTATTTATATATATATATATATATATATATATACTCCCTCCGTCCGCCTATAAGCTTCCCATTTTACCATTTTGGTCCGTCCGCCTATAAGCTTCCCATACCTTTTTTGGTAAGTACTTTTTCTTACACTTCACTTTATATCTTATTTTTTCTCTCTATCTCTCTCCTCTCTCAATCACATCACTTGTACTATATCTATTATTTAATCATTTTTCTTAATCTCTGTGCCAAAAAGCAAAAAGTAACGTAACACTTATAGGCGGACGGAGGGAGTATATATATATACCCATACATCTATAATCTATTGCTAAATATCTTAAGTGTACATACATGTCTTCAATTTAATTATTCATCAATTCGATTTTCCAGAAATTCTGCATTTTAAAGTCCAAATATAAGATTCAAATACAAAAAATCTATATAATAGTGGCTTCTTGAGGAAGTTCCCGCCAAAAATATTGTAATAGTAAAATATTAGTTTTTGTGGGGTACATCAATAAAATATCATCTTTTAAAATTTCATTCATATAATATTATAATTCATATATATCTTTTTAGTATATTTGATCAAATCTTCATGTCTATTTTATAGATATGATTCTTTGTATTTATAAATATAACTATTGTAAAACATTATTACTTATTATTAAAGAGTATATAAAATGAATATTTATTAATTATGCTTAATTAATTATTTTTGAGAAATCTTAATTTTATTCAATATTATTGTTACGTTTATTTTTTAAATAAAATATTAAAATTAATGGTCCTAAAAAAATTCTTATACTATGGTATGTATACAAAAAAAATTATTTATTAACATCACACTGTTTATATAAATTTATTAATTTATAAAGAAATACTAGTATGTATTAATGTCAATCAATTTCAATTCATCAATGATATTATATTCTATATGCGTAATATGTTTAATCATATTACAAATTTAAAATTTAATTGGGATCACATATATACTTAATTGGAATAATAATAAATTTAAAAATAAATTGAATTATTATATGAAGAAACATAACTCTGTCTAATTGAATTAAAATAATCAATCTTTTCTGTATAATTAATAATATATAAACAATATAAAATAAAACACAGATTCTACACTAAGACCATGTTTATCCATGCCCGGTCATAACCGGACCATCAAATATAAAATTCATTTCTCACTTCTCCACCGACCCATTTTACACCACAACTCAAACTCATTTTTTTTCACACTTTATCCACCACCACCACAACCACAACCAACATTTAATAAATTATTTCTTTTATAATATAATAATTATATATATTATTAATTCTTCATAATATTTTCACAATATTTAAAAAATATATACCGTTATTTAATATTAAAAAATTCATAATTATAATAAAAAATTACCATAGACTTAAAAAAAATTACAACATTCAATAATAAAATTTCCATTACAAAAATTGAAATACAACTGAAAATAAATAAATCGGAGAAAATTGAGAATTTTGATAATATTGAGAAAATTGAGAATTATCAATATTAAAAAACTATTGAAAATTTTGTGAACTTGATTGGTTTTGAAAGTCATGATGATAATTGGAATCATTTGGATCCATGTTAGAAGAGAAAAAAGATAATTAAAACAATTTAGAAGAGAAAAAAAGATAATTAAAACAATTTAGAAGAGAAAAGGGAGTGTATGAAATTGTGATCCAAAATATATCAAGATTGGTCTCTATTTATAGAGAATTTAATTTTATGAATTTTAGTATTTTTTATTTTTTATTTTATTAAGTAGATAAGTGAAAATCAGAAATCCCCCTATATACTAATAGGAGTTCTTATTGCTTATGTGTCGATTTTTCGTGAGTTTGGATGATGTGTCGATTAATAGAGAAGTTATAATTATGTAAATGATTAGGTGTCAAATATATAAAGAGTTTAGTGTATTAATAATAATGACGTGTCATGAATATTAATACCATGTATAAATAATAATTACTCAATCAATTCCTAATCAATATATATAGTACTCTATATATTATTACTAAAAATATAATTATAATACATTTTTCATTTAATTATAACAATAAAAAATGTGTTAGAATTCCAACTATTTAGTTTTTCAAATGTGTTTAAATAATTTATAAGTTTACATATTTGAAAAGTGAAGCTTTAATATATATTATAAAATCTTAGAAATATATTTATTTATATTATTATTATTTTATATGATGAAAATTTTAATTTATACAGATGTAAAATATTATGTTGTAAAATAATTTTTATGAGTTGTCTGCGTAACACGCGGGATGTCATCTAGTTATCCATATAAAATAAAATCGGCGAGTAAAATTTTGACAAGTGACATATTTGGATTTTTTTGGAATAAAACCTTACCCCGCATGCTCCACACACTTGGTTGTTTTTGGTCGTCGGATAACCATGGTCTCCAAAATAAATCAATTTTCCTTTTTCCTTTTTTTTTTGTCCGCTTGTTCACGCCCTGGGCGTCACTGCCGCGATAAACATGGCCTAAGTAATCATTGATACAGTAAATGAAGCAGGAAATTAAAATAAGACAATAAATATAAAATGAGATGGCACCTTTGAGCGTAATTTCAAAAAGGTTCCATATTCCTATATTTCTTGCCCAGAAACGAAACCGAGCCCATAAAGTAGTTGGGATTTGATAATTATTTTATTATTCTTTTCCATTTATTTAGTCATTATGCAGTTATAAGTTATAACCTTTTTGTGAGAAAACTATTTCTTGGTCCGACAAGTGATAAGACATGCACAATTGTCTTATACACCAACTTGCATATCAACATACTCACTTTATATACTTGTTGACACTAACATGCTTATCCTTTTATCTCACTTTATTATTCCAACAAAAATTATTGTGGTGTTCATAACTTAGTAATTAATTATAATAATTTTTTTTTGGAAGCGGCAAAATATATTAATGGGGGTATCAGGAATACCCAAAAATACATGAAAGTTTTTTTTAAAACACAGATAAATAAATAAAGAGGTGTAGAGCTTAAGCTAGAATTTGAGTATTTTCTTTATTACTGTTTGATTTATGTAGTAACACAATTTTATTTATTTTATACTAAATGAATAAGAATTTAGACATGTTTGGAGTAGGGGTATCATCAATTCTTTTGAGTGGAATGCGTTTTTTATTCCTCCTATACATATCAATACTAGACAGAATTGACATATCTTGTCGTAACCACTAAATTCATCATAATATTATTAGTAATTTCAACCAATGATAACAAAGTTGTGAAAACAATGAAATTACTACCCGTCAATCTGATTTAACACAGCATGTTGATTTGTCCTAGTGTTACTACTAATTAATGTGACAACATTAATAAATTGTCATTTCTTTCACCATAAACATCTTTTTTTTTTTATTTGTTATTTCTTTTGTTATGTCCGATAAAATTAGTTATAATTCTCAATTTCAATCATTAAAATATAAAAAAAATGGTCAATTAAAATATACTCCAATATTTGATGTTTCTCTTTAAAAAAATTATTAGTGTAATTTGTACAATTAAAATATATATATTTTAATATTAATATTTGAGCTAGGCTTAAAAAAGTGACAAACAATCTAATAATAAACCCAGATACTACTACTACTAATTAAGAAATAAGCATATTTATTTTCTTGCTTTTTTAGTTGTTTCTGTTTTTTCTGGTTGATTTCTGAAGATTTTTTGTTTTCTTAGAATAGATGTTCAGTTTTTGTTCCGAAGCCCCTTCCCCCTTTTGTGGTGGATTTTCTTCCCTTGTGGTGTTTCCTCCGGTGTTTCTTCCCGGGTGGTGTTTGGCAGTGCCTAGAGCTCTTTTGGTGTTGCCTTTGTGGAGTTTGGGGATTTTGTGATGTTGGGTGGTTGATTCCTGATTTTCTTTTTTTGGACTGACCCTTGGATGTTAAGGCGCTTGGTGATTCTTTGTCTTTATTTTTCTATCTTTAGACTTCTTGATTTGTTGATACCTTAGTGTGGGGTGTCTCGATTCGAGAAATTGAGATCTATGCTTCTGTTGTGGACAAAGTATTCACTCGTTGAATTACTTCCTCACGATTGGTGGTGACAACGACGCCGTTCGAATCTGTCTGGTTTGAAGATCTTGAGATTAGAGCTTGGATTATACTTTTGTTATATGATCTTTGTAACCTTGTCAAAAAAAAAAAGCATATTTATAAGTTAATTCAATAACAAAATTAATAACTTATAAACTAATTTAACAATAACTTCCACACCCTTAAAATGAAAAACCTTTATAAACTGCATCCTCACAATATCCTAATTTTACATAAAATGTCATTACATTTTATTCACATATACACAAAGTCAACTTCTTTCTTTATCTTACACATAAAAATTTACATAATTACTTCTCAAAATTTTACTCATTATTATACTTTCTTAATTTGTGTGTTCACCTAAATGTAAAAGTTATTTCAAGACGGAGGGAATACTTATAGAAAAAAAAAAAACTTAAAGGGGTCATGACTACTCCAGGGTGTGTCTGGTTCAACCCATGATTACATAAATTTTTTTTAATTGAACTAACATTTAATACTTAATTTGTATAATCATTTAGTTGAGTTTGTACGCCAAATCCATAAATTTATCAATGTTTTTATTTTATTATTTTCGAATTCAATAATTTCCGAATCACACTAGCTTGTTTTAGAGGGTGGGTGTGAATCCAATACTACAATTGGGTGGGTTGGGGGTAGGATTGCATATTATCATGTTGGTTCACTCAAATTTGGCATTGTACGATTTATTTCTTTATGATATCTTCATCCCTATAATACCCATTAGTATTAATATGCTCCCTTTTCAACCATGTTGTCCGAAATGCTTCTGAATCCTCCTTATATTCCTGTCTAGATACATTTTCCAGCCCAAAAAGTGACATGCATGATGATTGGTACAAGCCCATTCTAACAGATTAATTCATTTATCTTTATGTTTTATCACCTTTTTTTAAAATTAAGTTCACGATTTCTTAAACATGATTAATCTGTTAAAAATGAAATAATCGAGTTTAAAATATTATTAATGAACAAAACTGTGTTTTTTTTGAGCAATTGAACAAAACTGTGTTGAAACAAAACTAATACCCCATTTGTTTTGATATAATTGTCGTTTAAAGAATTTGTACTATCAAATTAAAAAAATATAATTATATTTTAGTATAGTTATCCTCAATCATTTTCTCGTCTCTCATCCCCGTCGCCTTTTCCTAATTTCTACTCCATGATTGAAATTAAACCTTTTCTAATTTCTACTCCATATTATAGACTTTGAAAATTCAAGAAAAAAATTAGGAAAAAAAAAAAGAAAAGATATGCAAAAAGGGAACTAGTAATTTGTGGCAATGCGAAACAAAGTAGTGATAATCGAAGAATTAAAAGGGTTAGGTAAGAATAAAAGATACCCATAATTAGATACTATAGTAATATGTAAATTAGGAAGACATGTTTAAAAAATCGAGAATTTAGTGGTTAATAATAAAATTTAGTGGTTAGGAATAAAGGAAGACATTTGCTGCAACATATTAGTCCACTTCTTTGGTTGCTTAGGTTGAGTTAATTAATTAAGTTAGCTGAAACTAACTCTATTATAGTTACTTTCCTGCATGATATAAACAGAAAACTCATAAATAAATAACTGCAATATTTTAATTCCAAATGAAATTTTGAGATGTAAAAATGTAGAATTCATGCTCAAGTAAGATATGGATGAATGCTAAGAACACTAGAAGAATGTCAAAATTGTAGTATATTGTGGTTACTCAGTGAAATAAAAATAAAATGGAGAAATCACCTTCTAGTACATTTGGAAATTCCTTACTACAATGTAGTACAATCACCTTCTAGCTAGTACATTTCACATTTACAATTTACAAACAAACATTTCACATTTACACCAAATATTTCACATTTACAAACAAACATTTCTCATATAAAAGTGGTTGTATTAAATTGGGGGAGAAGTTGAATTTTGTATCAAAGAGTGAATAATCACAAATAAAAATACAAAATCATACTGAACTAAGTGATTGAATTTCGAAAATTAAAAAATTTAAAACCTCAATTCTGATTCTTAGGTTTCTAAAGATTAAAGTTAATTCCAAGCATGTAGAATTTGACAAATGAATATGGAATTATATTCTACTTCAATTCATTGCATACATTATTTGAATTATGTCATCGCCAATAAAGCAGCTGTGTTTACGGAAAGTCGCCTCATATCAAAATATTGTGTATATATAGGTGGAGAATTTGGGTATGACCTTTTAGAATTTACAAAGTTGCATGCGGGATAATGACTTAACAACACATTTATCATGCATACATGTATCCTGTTAGAATTTGAATAGAAAAGTTACAAGTAGAGAAGGTACGCTAGCAGCACATTTCTCCTAATACGAAAAACTAAAAAAGTTGGAATAAAGTTAAATTCATTTTTCTCTTTTCAATTTAAAATATACATAGCTTTTTTGTAGCATTTGCAATTTAGTTGGGGTCTAAAACATTAGAATCACTTCATATGAAGAAATCTCCGGATATATCCATAAGTTCAAAATTTCTTAATGGTAATAAAAGTGAATGTAAGGTAATTGTGATAAATGGTAATTATTCAATTTTTATTAATTACCGACCTTGTTTTTATTAAAAATGATACTCTCTCTGTCCAATTTTATTATGCCCACTTCTTTCTTCGGGCACGGGTTTTAATGAATATTGATTAGTTTATGTATAAAATAAATAAGTCGGGGGTATGATGGAATGTTGTGGGGTCTCTTTATAGGTAAAGTGATTGTTTATGAATAAAGTTAGTGGTTTGAGTAAATAAGTGATGGTTGGAGGGTGGAGATAAAGTAGTGTGAATTATATTATTTTAAAAAAGGGAATGAGCATAATAAAATTGGACAAAAAAAAAAAAAAAGTAAAAATAATGAAATTGAACGGAGAGACCTTGATTTGCAATTTATTATATTTACAATTAAAATATGGGAAGGGCTATCAACACCCCCAAATAGTGTTATTCATACCCCATATTTATTTGGACAAAAATAGACATAATTAAATTTACTAAAATGTCCTTTTTACTTTTTAATCCTCATTTAACTATTTTTACTTTTACATAAAAAAAAAAAAAAAAAACTCTTCCTTTATACATAAACCCTATCACCATAAACTCTCCCCACGATGAAATAATCACAACAAACATGATTATGGAAGAAGAAAACGTGATGGAGAACATAATATAAATATATTTAATATTTTTTACACTTTTTTCATACATTTTTTTTACACCATATTCATTTTTTTGCTATACCAGTCGTCGTCGATGTGTTCGGTCAGAATCGTGGCCGAACACAACACTGTATGTACGGCCGGAATGGCCAAACATATCATTATATGTACGGCCATTTCCGACCGAACAACATTTCCCCCAAATTCTTGGATATTGTATTTAGAAGCGTGATTTTGTGGTTTCAACATCAAACATTAACTACTGGTTTGGTTTGCTTTGCTTTGCTTTTATATATATATATATATATATATATATATATATATAATTAGGTTAATGCCAAACAATTGGTTTGATTTTTACGCCAAAATCAGCAATTAGCAAAGAGTAGTTGGTACATACATATACAAGTGTACATACATTGTTCGGCCATATATACAGCCGTGCAAATATGCTGTATTCGGCCATTTCCGGACGTGCATTTCCTTGGTTGTGCAGCCGTTGCAGCCGTGCGCAATAAGGAGTGCGCGGCCACAAATTTGACCGAACACCTTCATTACAGTAGCATGAACAACAGTAAAATGACGCAAAAACGAGACTCAAAACACCATTTTAAAATATCAAACTTAATTTTTTATACAATTATTTCACAATGTATTTAACAATTAGAAAAATAGTGTTCGATTGTCACTTTCTTTTCAAATTTTTTACCATATTTTTTTTGGGTTTTATTGATAAAGGGGAAAGGGTTAATGGGGTGTGTTTAGTAAGAATAGGGTATTTTGAATGGAGAATGAGATTTTGAATAAATAAGGGTATTATAGGAAAAAAATGTGGTGTGTTTAGTATTTTAAATTGATTTTTAAATTTTAATGGAGTGTATATAACAATTGGGGTGTGAATAACACTATTTGGGGCGTTGATAGCCCCTCCTCAAATATGCATAAGAAGGAGAAAGTTGACATTCCTATTCATTTTTCTCAACCCACAAGGTTATCATTTTACTCTTAAATTAGCGTAAATGGTAATGTTTATTTTGAATTTTAAAGTTAAAGTTGATTCTGGTTAGAGTCGGCAATTTGGGTCCGATCCAATGGGTCAGTCCGGTTAATTTGAAGTTCAGTATGGATCGGACTTTAAAATTACAGGCCCATATAGAATTGGGTCTATTAGACCCGATTCGATGAACTCGATGGATCTAATGGACTAGGCTGATTTTGGCCCGACGAATCATGGGCGGCCCATTTGATCCGATCATTTTTTACTTTTTAGACAAATAAACAATTAAAATTAATAAATTACTGTATACTTAAATATTATTGTATTTTTTGTTTTATTTTTAATTATTTTATCTTATAATTTTCAAGTAATAAACACGAAATTCTAATAAACAAAGTAAAATTTTACAAAGGAATCCTGGAAGAAATTTTAAACTTGCAAAAATGATGTCGAAAAAAAATATAGTTTTCACCCCTTAGACAATATAAATAAAATAAAAAAAAGTTATACACTATGACAAAGCCACGTGTTTTGCTCGGAGCGTCAATTCCACTTGAAAAAGTGTGCTCGATCGTTCGAAACAGACTTCGACTCGAAAAAGTCTAATTAAAAAAAAAAAACATAGTCGAAATTCTCTAGACGAATTGTAGACCGATGATTAGCGCCTAGTCACCGTCTAATCGGACCTAAGCGCCAACTTTTACAACAAAGCTTTCAATGCAAGGAGACCAGACACATATGGTTCAATAACTTACATGAGACTGCGATCATTTCACTTATGTTAAATACTTAAATCTAATTAATAATTATAATTATAATTATAATATTGATTTGTCATCAACTAATCTGTGAAGTAGATAGGATCAAGAATTGTACTTAAATCTGTATGTCCTATACCCTATGCACATGCATCTTAATTTCAAAGGTAAAAAACAATAGGTCCAATAGAGCTCAAATATCTTTTATTCCCTCCCTCTCGTGTATGAAAATGATACACAATTTAAGAAATGTGTAATAAGTTATATTTTAGAGGTAGTTTTGTAAAGTTTTATGAATAAAGTAAAATAAAAAGTAGATTGAGTGTGGAAAAGTAATGACATATAGGTAAATAAGAGTATATTTTAAAAGTGGAGGTTATAAAAATATTTTCTTTTATGGAGTGTGCAAATTGATATAGGACATTCATTTATATTTATAGAAAGTAAGCAAATTTTCGTGGAAGGAAGGGAGTATTAAAGTAAGGTCCAATTAAAAATAATAAACAATGTTTGCAAGTTTTAAAAATAAGTTATGAAAATAATCTGCTGGACCTAAAACGACAATTAATTAACAAATAAAATGATTTTTTAAAATACACTTAATATAAAATGGAGTAACTAACACATTATTTCACGTGTTTTTATTTATCAATTTATTTATCCTTTTGCATCCCCCAAAATATTTATGAAAAAATTAAAATTAAGTTACTAATTTTTAGTGGTGATGATCTACTACGTCAAGATAGTTGCTAACAAAAAAAGAAATAAAAAAAATGTCAAGACTTAAATGAATTCTATATATACTTTAGTTATACTTATTAACTAGTTGAAGATATTATCAGTTCACTATACACAACTTATAACATTGTTCAGTATTGTTCAGTTAAGAAGACAAATTATTTTGTTACATTAGTTTGCATGTTGTCGGTAAAACTAGTGTCACGTTTTATATAAAATTAATGTCACGTTTTACAATTGTGTCCAGTTGCACAGTGATATGATGACTATATTGTATATTTCATAAATTGTATTCTTGTTTAGTTCCCACATTGGTTATTGTAACCAATTCTCTCAGTTTGTACTTGTATATATCCGAGCAGGATCATAGGTTCACGAGTCACACAATATACATATAATGAAAACTTCTCATTTTTACAGCAATAATCGTTTTTTACTTCTCTACAGCAACAATGAAAGAATCTATATAATAAGTCGTGATTAATAAATCAGCAAGCAACGCATTCTTTATTTCATATCATATGTAGTTCATTGTATTAGCTAGTACAGTCATGTGCACAATTAAAAACATCGGTAAGTGACGTAGGCTACACGAGCTAAAACAGCAACGTTTTGTAATAAAAGATATCCCGCGAGCCAGATACAAGGTTGCACCTCAACTAAAGATTGGCCTGATCTGTTGTTATAATGGGGTATAGATTGCTCTTTACGTGGCGAAGATGGTCGTTTGTCCCCTCGAGTAGGCGCAACACCTAGAGAGAGAAGAAGAAGACGATGAACATTAATTTGACATTAACACAAAACCTTCTTTTATGGTTTCATGTTATCTTAGGACAATTTTTCAGTTTCTTGTGAAAAAAATGCCAGAAAAAATTGTAAATAAACATTCCATTTTCTTGCATTAATCTAAAAAAATAGGCATATTGTGATTTACCTCTCCCATTGTAGGGCGCAATTTAGGCTTAGTTTGAACACAGAAATAAGCTGCTCTAGCCATGTTGTATAGGTCATATGGGCAATATGTGTCGCCAATACGAGGATCAACTAGATCATGTAAAGCATGCGACTCAATCAACGGCAAAGCCTGAAGTACGTCGAAACAAACATGTTAGTATTATAAACAACTAAACCTACAATAACCTCACAAAATTTTGTATGCACCATACAACTCATGTACAAGAAACTTACTCTAATGACACATGCATTTTTCCTAACATACAAATAGTTAATCGATAATATTTATGTAGAGTTAAAAATGTTATGTAACATTGATGATAATGAAAATACCCTATGACTTTAGAATTATACAAAAATATCTTGTATTGGGCATTTTTGTCTAGTTTTTGTCTGACGTGGTTTATTCTTAAAATTGCCACGTTGGCCTCTCCCGGTTGAAAAACTGGGAACAACTGATTTCTGGGAAGTTTTATCAAGAAATTTTTTCATCTAATTCAAAAAGTTACTGAGA
Source organism: Galeopsis tetrahit (assembly GCA_963675135.1). NCBI lineage: Eukaryota > Viridiplantae > Streptophyta > Magnoliopsida > Lamiales > Lamiaceae > Galeopsis > Galeopsis tetrahit. The sequence continues at coordinate 14,351,773 of OY776133.1, forward strand.
ATTTTCATAATATCATCAAAGTTACATGACAATTTTTTCAATTTTCCTTATTTATGTAAGATGCCCCAGAACGTACCCATTGCCTGATAGGCTGTTGATGATCGTCGCTCGTTGTATCCACAGCCCTGCGTCCTGATATCAGCTGTATCAGAAGAATGCCAAAGGCGTAGACGTCGGTTTTCACAGGACAAAAGCCGTTTTCTGCACACTCTGGTGCAAGATACCTGCACAAGATGAAACATCCCATACTCATACCACTAGATGGAATGCATTTTTACATGGTAGTACTAGTTATTTTACTTAAAGGTACTAGTTGGACAATATTAATTGTTTTCTTTGAAAAATATTAGTTATGCACCAGTTGCACCAACCGAGCATTACTTTGTAGTTTATCAATGTGGGGTATAAAAACCGATACTCACGCAAGATTTCCAGGAATTTTTCTCTGTTTATCAAATTTGCACGTCTTCCACTTGGCAAGGCCACAGTCTCCCAGCTGTTAACGAATAAAATTAGTACAATGCACATATGACAAACAATATTTGATCATACAATCAAACGTTTAAAGAAGTTAAGATTTACCAAGGGAACAAAGTCATGTGTTAGAAATATCTTGCTAGCCCTAATATCTCGATGAACAATGGGGCGTCCCCGACTCTCTTCGTGTAAAAACCTTAACCCTGTTGCAGTTCCAATCGCAATGTCGCGTCTCTGATTCCAATCAAGAACTCTTTCTGTATCATCTGTCACACAAAGCATCATAATATATGTATATATTAAAAAGAAAGAATAAAATAAGTGAAGATGATCAATTGGCCTTTAAATATCTACTAAGGTTGCTTACCAAAAAGATGCCATTCCAAAGATTTGTTGATCATATACTCATAAACCAAGATCCTAAGATTTTCATTACAACAATATCCAAGTAATGTTACAATATTCGTGTGACGAGCAAAGCTGAGAGAACGAACTTCGGAATGAAATTCCGCAAAATTTTGTGCATTCGTCTCCGCTTGCACCTTCACAGCTATGAGCTGCCCATCGCTGAGCTTACCTTTGTACACGACTCCAAATCCACCTTCACCGAGAAAATTATCGCACGAAAAACTATCTGTTGCACTATGTATACTCGAATAACTGCATCCCAATGAATTCAGGTCCATATTTATCTTATCAGCACTCCCAACATCAATAGTATCAAAATACATCTGCAGTTTTTTCGGTTTTGGAGAATCATCATCATGCTTGTTTTCCACTTTAGCATCAATGCCTGTACAAATCATGCAAAATAGTTACAAACATGGAAGAGATAGAAATCAGGTGCTTTTACAAGTCTACAACCCACCTTCTGGTGAAGTATCAGATGAATAGTCACCTGGCTCCATCTGAATCTCTGAATAACCAGGCCCCGCTGCTTCCTCCCTGGCTTTCGGTGTACCATCAGTCGAAAGAATGGAAACCTCCAAATTATTCGGTAGATCTCTTTCTTTTTGCATCACTTGAGGACAGCCATCACATGTATTTCCCACTTGGTTTTGATCGTCTGTTTATATTATTCATTTAAGTTATAAAAGTTCAAATTCGAAACTTGAATCAGAAAGAGGAAGTAGGATACTTATTAAGGAATTATAAGTTTAGGGCAAAACATTTTACGCAATTTTGACTCAATCTTGACCAAAGTTTGATCCATTCACAAAAACGCTAAAATATATAATGAGAAGTATTAGTTCATATGAAGAAAAGTATTAATTCATACAACAAAAAAAATTATTAGTTTGTAGTCTAAAGAGTATTAGTACATTTCCGATATACAACTAATACTTTTCATTATATGTGCTGATACTTTTCACCATGTGACATGAACTAAAACTTTTCGATCGTTTATATCTATAATTTGCAAAAAATTATTTAAAAAAAAAACAGTTTGGTTGATTTTTTTGTCAAAATTGCATTGAACGGTTAATCCAAGTTTAGATGTCTTTTACAAACAATATTAATCTTTCGAACCTGATACTTTCTGCTGAGAATTTGATCCAGCTTCATCGTGCAATAGAGCAATGGGCTCGTTATAAGGGGACGTGGGCGATAAAACTTGGATGTTAACAGAGCTTGTCAGGGGACTAAAGCGTAGAGAAATGACAGAGTCTGTATCACTCTCATCGATTTGAGAGGGTGGCAGTGGAACGGGCTTGGATAATGAGTAAAGAAGCTTATACTTCATAGTATCAATGCTCGAATCTATGTAATTAGATCTCAAAACCTCCAACAATAAGTTATCAAGGACATGTGCAATCTTGCAAGGTATATGTTTAACGTAAAAGCCCAGATCCTTCCTTATCTGCCTGTTATGATAAGTTATCAGTTATTTCAGTGAAATGATGTTTTTAAGTAAATAAGATCATGTTATATATTCAATGATACCTATCAAGTATAGCCCATGTTCCCTGCATGGCTATAATTTCTTCCACAAGAACGTTCTTCATTGGAACTCCAACAGCAATCTTGACTTTGATATCAACCTGTCATGAAGATTTTGTTGTAACAAAGTAAAATGCACACATATCATGATAAATATTTCTGTAATCGCATAACGTACTAGAAGAGCATATTATTTATTACCTTGAGAAAGGATTTAATGTTTGTTAATAACTACTTAAAATCAAGAATATTACCCCTTTTCCTTCACATTCTATGGCGCTACGTTTGAGCATCCTCACACAAGTGTCGACCTTTCTCGAGACTTCTTCCTTGATTGCACGGACATGTGCTCCGATAAAAGACTTAGGGCCAATTTGAATTTGAAAGCCCACTGCAAATTAATAGTTAAACGACATGAGCATTAAGCAGGGCATACTAGTATTAATGTTAAGGTCAATTTGTGTTTACTATGTTCAGACTTAAGAGCATCAAGGAACATAAAAACTTGGGTAAATGTTTTTTTACTTCTTTAACTTATACCCATTTTGATTTTAGTTCACTAATTTTTGAGATTTTGAAATCTGTCCCTTAACTCTATCTACCTGCTGTAATGTGTAAAACTTATTGGTAATCGCTGATGTGGCAATTTGCTGATAAATGTCACGTCAGCGATTACCGAAAAGTTTATCTGTTACAGTCGGTAAAATGACCAAAAAGTTGAATTTGATAAAGTTTAGGGACGAATTCCAAAGTCTAAAAAGGTAGAGGACTAAAATCAAAATGGGTGTAAATTATGGGGAAAAAAACATTTGCCTAAAACTTACTGGGATGGAGTACTCTGTCTAACACTCCAAGTAACATAATAGTGCTCGATTCTTGAACCATGTTGCGTCTCAGAACATCAGAAATAATGTCATTAAACTCCTCAAAATTGTGGCTTTTCATTGCATCAAAAGCAATCACGGCGCCCCCTTGTATGAGAGGAGTAGTCCTCCTCCTACTACTGTTGCTCCTCTGAAACAAGGCCATATTTATTTATTGAAATAAAGAAACTTAATGAGTTTTCTTGATCATCATAAATGAAATCAAGTCAAAACCACACACTGGCAATACAATAAATGAGCATAGTCCCAATTTCTGTTCCTAGTATTACTGATCATCAAAGGTCTTGCTTCTATGGCTCAGTTGTTGTCATTCTTTCTGCTCAACAATGAGTATCTGGGATTTACGTTTGTGTAACATCGAAATGTGTCAGTAGCTTAATATATTACAAACTGTGCAAGAGACAAAATATAGATGATTACAAAGCAGTAGAAGATGATTCCAAAGAAGTCATTTTTTCTTGTTGCTGACAATATTCAGTTCTTGTTTGTTATCTGTCATCTTCGATTGATCATGTCTTAACTGCTTTTCTTTTCTGATTAAGGCACGTGGGTTTCATGTCATTTTTCTTCTCAAAATTCAAGAAAGTCACATAGATTACACTATATTACATCTTATATCAAATGCATTTTCCAATTACCAAGGAGCTACTCCAAATTAAATAGATACTTATATAGAATGAACTAATATTTTTCATATCTGAAATACTGAAAATGCTATAACAAGTCAAATATATTAGATGCAATGTTGATTGTCGATAATCACAAACACACACATAAGCGTGTGAAATATGAATGGAAGATTTATTTTATCGAGAACCATCCATGAGCAATCAGATGAACATGAATTAGCATTCCAAATCATTATGCCAACAATATGCCAGATTACTGTGAGCTGCACATACCTCCAAAATGGTAATTTGTTTTGCATAGTTCAAATTATTTATTTCTGGATACTTATATGGGCTGTCATATTACAGATAAAAAATATAAATAAAATATAAACAGAAGAATCAAGGAACAGAGATTTTTTTATAAAATCACAAACAAACGTTCATTACAAGGAAGGGTCAAATTCCAGCATAACTTAGTTCTGCTAATAGCTGTCATTGCTATCCTATAGTAAGAGGACTAGATCCAACAAAGAGCATAGAAGCTTAATTAATTCAATAAATGATAGAGAAGTAATTATCTATCTTTGTTATACACCAACGAGAAATCCCTATACAAATAGCAAATACAGATAGCTGTGAAGCTTCTCTATCTTATCTGTACTGCTCACCTGCATTCCAAAATATGCAGCAAAGTTACAATATCAAACGTTACCACTCATTATGTCCTAGTATTCTTGAAGATATTCAAAATATTAAATGATACTCCTCTCTAACAACACAAACTTTTAGATGGGGTGATCACTCAACATGGTATCAGAATAAGATCCCCCCAAAAAGGGTCGCATGAGTACATTTCTACTCCCACATTTGGCCCCACCGTTAGTTGACTTGCAAAATCAGCCATTTGGGGTGCAAAATGTAATTGTTTTGGGCACTAAATGTAATTAATAATTATTTGAGGGTGTTAAATGTTATTAATAATTTTCAAATAATTACATTTACACCCCCAAATAGTTGATCCATTAGTCAACTGACGGTGGGACCAAATGTTGAAGTAAAAGTGTACTTTCAGGACCAAGTTTGACAGTGATTCAGTGAATGAAAGAGGAGGACCAAAACTGAAGAAAAAAAAAGGTAAATTTTAGGAACCAAGAATGATTATATCTCATGGATAATCTTCAGAATTTGTACTGAGAATTAATATTACAAATCTATAAAAAAATGGACTACCTTTTGTTAAGGACAAGGAACCAAAATCCCATAAGCCTGTTGAAATACTTCTCATCATAAGTAACACTTGTACTTCACAATGTAACATCAGTATAGGGATTTGCAATTGAAATGTGCTGAAACTCACGCAGGAGTTTCAAAGAGTTAGAACTAAACTATCTTTAGAGACGAATAGCCATACAAAAATAGCTCCAAACCCTTATGCCTGATCAGCTGAATTCAATATCACAATCATCCCACACGCCTTGCATTAATAATCCCAGAACAGAGTGCAGTTTCTTCTCACCGTAATTTATCATTTGGTTTGTCTCAAAATAAAATATTTGACCTTTTATACCAATCCAGCTGCAGTCAACCACTTCCTTTTTCGCTACTTTTTCCATCTTTCTCCTCACTCGAACAAGGCTTTCCCATCTACCTCTATTTTCATAAGTCTTAGCCAAAAAATTAAAGTAACGAAAGGATGAATATGGCTCCAACTCCATCAATCTATCTGCAACACTTTCAATTAGTTCAAGATTCTCATAATCCACACATGCATGAAGTAGTGATTTCCATATAAGAGCATGAGGCTCACGTTGCAATGCATGCAATAAATCAATTGCTTCATCAATTCTGCCAGCTCGAATCATCATGTCCAAAATAAACGTATAATGCTCGTTTTCAGGGTCTACTCCATGTTGCTTCTGCATGGAAGAAAATATGGAAACCCCTTCCTCAAGTAAATCGCCATAGTTGCAAGCTGATAGAGCACCAGAAAATGTTATTCGATCAGGATTTAGACAGCTTTGAAGTAGTTCCTTGAAGAGGCCAATGGCTTCGACTAGTTTTCCATTTTCAGACAATGCTAGTATCATGGTATTCCACACAATCAAATCCCTATAATCCATATTTACAAACACTTTCAATGCAAAATCAACGAACCCATATTTACTATACATTTGTACAAGCGAACTGGCTACAACTACATCGAATTCAAATCCTGTTTTGATCACCAAAGAATGAAGTTGGCTACCTTGCTCGACTGGAACAAATGCAACAGCAGAGTGAAGAACAGAGCTAAGTGTAAATTCTGTTGGTCTGATATTTTTTCTCAAAGAAAAAACAAATAGTTTCAGAGCATTTTCGCAAAATCCGTGGCTTGCATAGCATGCAATCATTGAATTGCAGTTAGCTGAATCAAATACATACGATTCCTCAAAAACACGTATTGCACTTTCAACTCTATTGCACTTTGCGAATAGATTAATAGCTGCACTAGAAACAACTGTGTTCCAAAGAGACCCCATCTTTATAGAAAGGCAAAAAATCTGCAGACCTTTTCCCAAGTTCCGCAAGTTAGAACAAGCACTGAGCACTGAAGACACTGTATACTCATCTAATTTGAAATCGCTACTTCTCATCGAACATAATTTATGTAAAGCCAATTGTTCATAACCAGAATTACAGCAAGCAAAAATAATAGAATTCCAAGAAATTACATCCACTTTCTTCATACTCAAAAATACAGCAAGAGAGTAATCGAAAAGGCCATGCTTTCCATACACATCAATCAGGGAATTCCCAACCACCAAATTGGAATAATATCCACCATTTCTCAAAATGAAACCGTGCATTTCCTTAACATGATTTCCACAGCTTACACAACATAACAACATTGAAAATGTATACCCACTTGGCCTAACACCACAATCTCTCATGTCTAAAAAGATTTCCCATGCACTATCAAGAAATCCACTCGAAATATACCCCGAAATGACTGTATTCCAACTCACAGCATCTCTGTCGGGCATTTCGTCGAACACCACACCTGCTGTCTCCATGTCAAAACATTGGACCAAAACCTTCAGATACAAGTTCCAAGAAACAATATTTTTACTTGGAAGCTCATAAAATGCCTTCAAAGCGTCATTTGAAGACCCGGACTTGAGATAAAGATCGATACAGCGATTGCCCAGATATGTATTGGAATTTATTCCGGTTTTTAGCAACTGGGAATGAATTAATTTCAAATAATTCAAATTTTTTAACGAAAAACACTTATCGATGAGAACGGAGTAAAACGAAACCGTGTGAAAAAGTCTGTTGGCCTTCTGAAAAACTCCGAACATGCATACGAAGACGATAATCATGCGGGTGTCTTTGTAAAGCACAACAAAAAATCACTTTTAAATTACAGAGTATTTAATTGAGATAATTAGTGGGCCTGGATAATATTGGGCCCTGGGTCTGACTATTTACACCTCCATTTAGACTGAGAACACACCCCGATTTATATACAAATATTTTAAACTAGTGCAAGACCCACCAATTTCGCCGCATTGTAAAAAAAATTATATTTACTCTTAATTACTATTTCTGAATATATTCTCTCCTCTCACTTTTCCCTGATTCTAATTTTCTCACAATTTACCATTATTATTTTTTTTTTACAATTTTTTTCAATTCCACTCTCCCCTTTTCTCGGTCTCCTCAATATTTTCTTTTACAATTTTTTTAAAAAATTTCTCTCTATCCTCTCTTCCTTTTCTCGGTCTCTTTTTTTTTTTTTTTTTTTTTTTAATTTTCTTAAAACTCTATTATTTTAAATTTTATAATTTCAGTTAATCTAAAATAAATAAAAAATATATTTAGCACGTCTCATACTAACTTTTATACTCTTAAAATGAAAAATTCTTTATAAATTTCACCTTTAATAAGCACGTTCATCTATCTATGAAAATAATTAGATAAATTAGTTTCAATAACTTCTTCCACTTAAATTTTTTTTAATTATGGGACAAAGAAAGTACTCCGTACATTTTATTGAAGGATATTTTTTATTTTTAGAATAATTATTACTCCTAAATTATTAAATTAGGTGGAGGTGTGTTCTAAATCGAACGGCAGGTGTAAATAGTCAGAGCCGATAATTCCCATTGCAACTTGTAAGCCCGTTGGGCTCATTATTAATTCAAAATAGTCACCCAAACAGTTTATAAAAAAGGGTCTGACTATATGCACCTCCATTTCAGTTTGATGCACTCCCCCATCACTCCCCCGATTTATACACTCCCCGAATTTTAGGTCACACCTCCCCTCAAATGTCATAAATACCCCTCCTTCATTAAAATCCTTTTACTACCCACACCCTCAAAATCCTTCATCTTTCTTCCTCCTCCATTTCTTCTTTCATCTTCTCCCCCACCCCTCACCACCACCGCCGGCGACCTGCCCCTCCACCACCCGTCGCCGGCGACCTGCCCCTCCACCACCCGTCGCCGGCGACGCCAGCCCCTCCCTCCCTCGCCGAGCCCGTCGCCCCCCCCCCCCTCCCTCCCTCCCTCGCCGAGCCCGTCGCCCCCCCCTCCCTCCCTCGCTCGCCAAGCCCGTCGCCTTCCCCCAACCCCCACCGCCTGTAAAAAAAAAAAAAAAAAAAAAGAACAGATCTTGGCCGCGCGCGGCCGCCGCGGCCGTCCCCTCCCTCCCCCCTCGTCCCCTCCTCCTCTCTCCCTCGTCGACGAGCCCGTCGCCCCGTACCCCACCCCCACCAGGTTTTCCCCCTTTCCCAATGTTAGGGTTTTCTGCAAAAATGCAGAAAATCCTAATTTTTTTCTTCTTTTTTTTTTTCAATTTTCGACCGTATAAGGTCGATTACATACTCCTTCGTCGACAAATTGTTGTCGACGAGAGTGTATTTGATCGACCTTACATAATCGAATTTTAAAAAAAATTGTTTTTTTTTTTAATTTTCGACCAACCGTTTCGACCATATACATTCCCGTCGACAAATCGTTGTCGACGAGAGTGTATATGGTCGACACTGGTTGGTCGAAAGTTGAAAAAAAATTGTGATTTTTTGGAGTATATGGTCGACCATTTCTATTTTTTTTTTTTTGAGTTGATGGTCGCCGGAAATGGTGTCGCCGGTGACCGGAAGTTGTGTGTTAGGGGAAGGTGAAAGAAATGAGGTGGGGTGCATCTAGTATGGTCTATATTTAATGAAGGGTATTTTAGGTTTTTTACCTATTATTTTACTAATAAAACTGAAAGGGGGAGTGCATCAAACCGAAATGGAGGTGCATATAGTCAGACCCTATAAAAAATAAAGAGGGTTATTATCAACTTGTAAGCATGTAGTACTTAATTCAACTTGTAATTCGTACAACCTAATTATACCCTCATGTTTGGGTCACGATTCACACTCGGATGTCACTAAAATTCAGCTGGTCCTGCATTCTTTGGAATTGTGGAGGACGGGCTTCGTCACAGCCATTTGGACCGTCTGAACTCTGCAAAATAGAGTGATTTTCGATGGGGTTTTGCCCTCTGTTAGGAGATGCACGACTCAGATCATTTCAGGTATCAAAGAGGCCAACACCACTGGTAGAGGTTATTCGGACGATACGGTTCAAGATCTTCTAATTGCCCGGACCCTTGGAGTTTCGAGCAGACATAGATCGACGAGACATGACTCGTATGTGGTTTGACTCCCGCCTGATTCAGGTTGGTACAAGGTTAACACGGACGATAGTGCTACTTCTTCTCTGAATAACCTGCATGCGGGGATGGTTTTCAGGACCTTTAGGGGATTCTTTGTGGCTGCGGTTGCCACTAAGGTAGGTTGGGGCATCCCTCTTGAGATTGAGCTGACAGCTACTCTTATGGCCATCAAGTATGCATATGATCAGGGATGACACTTTCTTTGGATTGAGTCGGACTCAACACTCATGATTGACACTTTAATGAGCATCAATCCCTATATTCCTTGGCGTCTGCAAGGCCTTTGGAGCCAGATTCACCCTCCTACGCAGAACATGCACATCAGATACTCACACGTCTTCATAGAGGCCAACCAGGCGACGGATGTTGTGGCCAACACTGACCTTAACCGTGTCTAGAGAGGCTACCCTCGAACTTTTTACTCTGATTTCTACATAATGATTTGTATTTTGCTTTTTATAGAAATTGACTTTTAGAAGAGTGTACATTTTTTTTTTACCTAAGTTTTATCTTAAGAAGGGTTTTTTCAGACAATGTTTTAATGACAATTCGGCCTCTAACTCGACTTGTAAGCTTATAGTCCTAGATTTCTTTTATATGATCTATCTTTTATTATTAAAATTATATCCTAAAATACTATAAATTACTCCCTCAGTCCCGGAGGAACTTGCACCCTTTGATCGACACACATTTTAAGAAAAGGTGTAATGATTAATGTTTTGAGGGGTAGTTTTGTAAACTTTTATGAATAAAGTAAAGTAAAAAGTAGATTGAGTGTGGAAAAGTAATGGCATATGGGTAAATATGAGTATATTTCAAGGGTGAGGGTTGTGAAGATATTTTCTTTTATGGAGTGTGCAAATTGGTATGAGATATCCATATATGAAAAGTGTATAAATTCCTATAGGACGGAGGGAGTATAATTTAGGTTCCAATTGGTCGATTTCATTAGTAAGAGTCGCAATCGGGTAGCTCCAATGCTCCCTCTTTGTAAAGGGGCAAAAAAAAAAAAAGTAAAGGGAAAAAAATGTGGCCGACAATAAAAATAATGTAGTTTGGTCTGTTTTGAGTAAAGTGTTTATATGTCGGATTTTTATTAGTTGAAAAGTGTCTTTGGTCTTTTTATGAAAGTTGAGTGGTATGAAAAAATAGTTAAATTAATTTTTAAAAAAATAAAGTAATTATGTTAATGACAATTAATCAACGAGGAAATATTTTTTTTAGTCCTGTAGTTTGAGTGATTCCAAAATAAATCTTTTAAGTTTATAACTTTACAAAATACATCCTATATCTTACAAGCTATTAATTTTAGTCCTTTTTAAAATCTATTTTAGTCCTTTAAGTTTAAACTCCAATTTTAATTATTTAAATATAATAAAATCTGAAAACTTTAATAAAATTTGAAATAAAAATACTCCGTACTGATTTTAATGTATTTTTTTTAAAAACAATATTAATTTTTTTTAATTAAATAAAAATATCATTAAAATCTGAATTACTCAAATTCTAATTTTTCCTAATTAATTAAAAATATAAAAATTCAAAAATAAAAATAAAAATATATTCTAAAATCTAGAAAATTGAAAGAAACTTATAAATATATTTAAAAAAAAAGGGACAACTCCAGTCTCCAACTACCCTATCATATTCTCCAAATGTAAATTATATGATTTATATAATAATATATTCGTTGTAAAAAAAATATTCAATTTTATTATATTTAAATATACTCTGTATATTTAAATCGACACATTATTACTTGTTTATCTTAATGGTATTCTTTGTTTGTTTGTATTATACTCTGTCTATTAGGGCTACGGTAAAAGAAATAAAAATGTACTTCAGTTTATGTTAATATGTGTGTATTTAAACAGATATCTGAGTCATCATATTTTTTTACAACGATTCAACCATCGATCCATTGTCCCTTTTTTTTAAACATATTTATAAGTTTCTTTCAATTTTCTAGATTTTAGAATATATTTTTATTTTCAAATTTTTATATTTTTAATTAATTAGAGAAAATGGCTAAATAGAATTTGAGTAATTCAGATTTTAATGATATTTTTAATTAATTTTAAAAAATATTTTAATATTATTTTTAAAAAATAGACATTAAAATCAGTTTTTTTTAAAAAAAATTTTATTAAAGTTTTCAGATTTTATTATATTTAAATAATTAAAATTGGAGTTTAAACTTAAAGGACTAAAATAGATTTAAAAAAGGACTAAAATTAATAGCTTATAAGATATAGGATGTATTTTGTAAAGTTATAAACTTAAAGGATTTATTTTGGAATCATTCAAACTTACCGGACTAAAAAAAATATTTCCTCATTAATCAACTATATATGATTAATCTTTATTTCTGAACTAAATCAACAAATTTAATACAATCAAAATATTAACTAATTTTGGCCAATCAAGTAATCACACTCATTCATTTTTCCTATAAAAAATGATCTTGGTTGTACATTCTAAATGTGTTTTTAATTTTCTAATTAATCTAACTTTTATAATTTTAATTATAAATTTAAGTAAGGTAATAATCATCACAAATTTTAATTTTAATTAGGGTCATAAATTTAATTAATTGAGAAAAAACTACTTGTTTTAAAAAAGTTGAATTGAATTATTTTATAGAAGAGTAAACATTACTATAATATACCTTTCTCAGCCTTTTGGCTAAGATCAAGTAAACATTACTATAATTGAATTGAGGAATAAAATCAATAATTAACGTATCTCATGTAAAAAATAATACTAATATAATTGCTAATTACACCATCCAACTCATTTGTCTCATTTATGCTAATTACACGCGTTCAACTCAATCATGCTAATTTACCTTTATGTTAAAAAAAAAACTCATTCATGCTAATTAGACGCGTTCAACTCTATATCCAAAAATAACAATGGACCAGAAGTCTATCGAATCAAGTTCGAAAGTTATCCAGAAACAACAATGGACCAGAAGCCTATCGATTCAAGCTCGAACTTTTGATCCACTAGTTTCTTTTAATAGCTCTAATTACATCCAAAGATAAGAAGAGTCCTTCCAGAATTGAAATTTCGAGATTATCATGAACATTTTTGATAGAGATAGTTTATACTAAAGATTGGAATATAATTAGAATTTGAAGTCCGTGGAAAATGAGATATAGATAACGTGGCGACTTCTAAAACAAATAAAAAACTAATTTTTCCAAAAAGAAAAAGAAAAAGAGTCGGTATATTATTATTTATATACTTATATTAGTTATATACATGCACACACACCCAACTAGAAGTCGATCACTATTAGATACTTATATTTTTCCAAAATGATTGTTAAAGACTATAAGGGCATGTTTGTTTAAGGGGTTTAGGGGGGTTTAGTGATGGGTTTGATCGGTAAACTCATCTTCTTTCATATTTGGTTTCTTATAACTTTAAACATCTTGACCCGGGTTTATAATTTGACCCGTTTTTTATGAACTAGATTCTATGGGTTTAGACAGCCTAACCTCCCCTTGGATTTATCTAGCCTTCCCCTTGGGTTTATCTAGCTAACCCATCACATCTAAACTCATCTTATTCCAACCCATGAAGCAAATATGCCATAATATTATATATTTAATTAATGTGTAAAAAATAAATAGATAATTTTTTAAGGCAAAAATCTTTACCTAATTACTTTATAATTAATTAGGTTATAAGACTTTTTTTTTTTTTTTGACAAAGCACAAAGGCTTAAGCAATACAAGGATGAAAAACAAACTGGTATTTTAACAACAACAATCCTTGATCTGCTGAGGAATGTCCTTTCCAAGCCAATCATGAGACAAGGAAGAGACGGACGCCATGGATGCTAATTTATGAGCTATAGCATTAGATGTTCTTGAGATGAACTGACAATCCCACACTAGGAGTTCTCTCATAAAGCGTCTGATTTTTTCAACCCAAATACCTTCCGCCCGATCACCCATCATGTCCTTATTAATAAGGTCAATAGCCTGAGATGAATCTGAACGAATACCCAAAATTTCCAGGCCAAATTCCATACATTTATCAAGGCCATAATTGATTGCCATGAGCTCAGCCTCTAAAACTGATGTGGGTTCGGGGATGATTTTATAGCCGGCAAATAGCACACACTGATTTTGATCAATAATCGCATATCCAGTAGCAAAAGTTTGCTTATCTAGATTAAATGCTGCATCACAAAAAAGAAGATTACCTGTTTGGGACAATGCCTCAAAACCCACCATCTGCTTGTGATGATTACCTATCCAGATTGGATTTTTTAAATCATTCTGAAACGCCTGAAGATAGCGTAATGCCCATTCGACCGAAAAATGGTCAGCTTCCTTCTTCATATAGTCCTGTGAATGTAAATAGTTGCATCTTTCCTTCCATATTGCCCATGCTATCATCACCATTTTCTCTAATTCCCCAGGCATGTGTTGTGCACTATCAAGAAGAAGATCAACAACATCTTCAGAAGAAGCTCTCCGAATAATCCCCCAAAAACCTTGATTCTTCCAAATCTTTTTGAAAAAAGGGCACACAAAAATAGCATGAAACGTAGTTGATGGGAAAAATCCACAACAACGGCAGGAAGGACTGATTGGGATGTGATGTTTAAACAAATTATCCTCCGCTGCAATCAGATTTTTCAGCAACTTCCAACCAAAAATCCTAACTTTCGGGGGGAGCTTTAGTTTCCACATCCATTTGAATACAGAAAAGTCTGTACCCTTGCTCGAGCTTGCCATATCTTGGTATCTTAACTCCTCTTCTCTTGAGTGAATGAATTTATATGCAGAAGCTACAGTAAAATTATCATTTCCCGCTTGCTTCCAATACAAAAAATCCTCCCTATCATTTCCACTCAATGGTATATTGATGATTGCATCCCTTTCAAATGGCAAGAAAGCTTGAGAAATAAGTTCCTTGTTCCACGAGTAGTCCGGATCAATAAATCGACTAACTTTTGATCCACTTGCAATTTTTGATGTGATCAGCCCTTCTTTCAATCCAGCAACCCATCGGTGTTTTAAAATCTCCACACTATTACCATCACCGATTCTCCAGCGTGCACCTTGTTCCACAACCTCTCTACTCCACATTAATGATCGCCAAATAAAAGAAGGATTCGATCCTAACTCAGCATGTAACACATGAGTATTCTTAAAATATCTAGCTTTAAAGATGGAACTTACCAGAAGATTAGGATGTTGGATCATTCTCCAGACTTGTTTCGCAAGGAGGGATTTGTTAAACTGAACCAAGCTTCTAAATCCCAGTCCTCCATTCTCCTTACTTTTACAAAGCACATTCCATCTTGTCCAGTGCATTTTTGAATTTTCACCATTCTTTCCCCACCAGAAATCTGCTATACATTTCTCAATGGCTGAGCAAATTGAAACTGGAATTCGGAAACACATCATTGCATAAGAGGGAATAGCTTGAAGAACTGATTTGATTAGGACCTCTCGCCCTCCTTCTGAGAAAAATTTGTCATCCCAAGCGCCAATCTTCTTTCTGACTCGATCCAAAAGATAACCAAATTGGTGTCTTTTGGATCTGATTGTTAAAGCAGGAAGACCAAGGTAGACTGAATGCCCTTGCACTGATCTGACACCAAGAATATGTTTTACAAGTTCAACATTACTCTGTTTAGTAGAAGGGCTGAAAGTAATAGCCGACTTGTCAAAGTTGATCAGTTGCCCTGAGGCTTTAGTATAGATACGCAAACAGTCACTGATGTTGATGCACTCCGACCTTGATGTCTTGAAAAAGAGGAGGCTATCATCTGCAAAAAACAAATGAGAGACACAAGGTGCTGATCTAGCAATCTTAACCCCAGACACCTTCTTTTCCTGAACAGCCTTAGAAAGGAGGCTAGAAAGGCTTTGAGCACAAATGGCAAAGAGATATGGTGATAGAGGATCACCTTGTCTTAACCCTCTTGAAGGTCGAAAAGAGGTCGAGATGTCCTCATTAATCTTGAGCTTGTAGGATACAGAAGTGACACACTTTAAAATCAGCTCTACCCAATAATCAGAAAACCCCAATTTCCTCAACATAGCCTGAATAAACGTCCACTCCACACGATCATAGGCCTTGCTCATATCGAGCTTGAGGGCAGCAAATCCCTCCTTACTCTTCGAGGCCCGAATCCAATGCATACATTCAAATGCAACCAAGATATTATCTGAGATAAGCCTACCTGGAACAAAGGCACTTTGATGCTGATCAATAATATCATTCATCACAATTTTGAGTCGGTTGGTGATTGTCCTTGCCAGAATTCGATATCCCACGTTGCATAAACTAATCGGCCTAAATTGAGAGATTAAATGCGGATTCTTAACCTTTGGAATAAGAGTGATGACCGTTTCATTCCATGATTCCACACTTGCTCCTTGATTTAAGACCTGAAGAATTTTTTGAGATACTCCCTCCCCAATGATGTCCCAATGCGATTGATAAAAGGAGGCCGGAAATCCATCAGGTCCTGGGGCTTTCCAAGGGCTAACCTCCTGAACTGCTTTTCGTACTTCCTGAGCCGTGAAAGGGGAATCAAGAAAACCACACATATCTGCTGTAATCATTTTAGGAGTGCATTCTACAGCCTTGTTGATATCATGATCATTCGCCCCTTCTGTCATGAACAATTTTTGATAAAATTCTAAGAACTCCTTTTGAATAGCTGCATTTCCAGAAACCCAATTACCCATGGATGATGTTATTCCATTAATTCAATTAATTCTTCTTCTCAAATTAGCTCTGGAATGGAATAGCTTAGTGTTACGGTCCCCAGCTTGAAGCCAATCGACTCGAGCCCTCTGTTTCCAAAACCACTCTTCCTGCATTTGAAGATTTTCAATGTCCCTTTCCAGTTTTTCAATGTCATCAGAATGTACATCAATAACATCTTGATCAAGAGTCCTTGACAGTAATTCTTGGGATTTTCTAATGCGATTTTTTAAAGAGCCACCCTTGTTTTGTTCCCAACGTTTTATTGCTTTACTGCAATGTGAAAGTATTTTATCCAAGCTCTCCTCCTTATCCCTTTGATCCCATGTTCTAGATATGAGATTATGGAAATCTGGTTCTTTTGTCCAATGTGCTTCAAACTTAAAGGATGCTCTAGTTGCAGAATTAGCACAATGGGACTTAACGTTCCAGTTCAAGCGAATTGGTCTGTGATCAGACCCCAAGAATTCCAGATTTTTAGCCAAAAAATTAGGAAACATAGAAAACCATTGTTCATTGGCTACAAATCTATCCAACTTCTCCCGAATCAAAGCACTTCCTTTTCTTTTGTTATACCAGGTATATTTAGGTCCTTTGGCATGTATTGTTTTAAGAGCATTATAAGAAAGGGCCTCTTGAAATCTATGCATATTTTTCCAATTTTTAAAGGCCCCACCATCTTTGTCTGAATCCAACAGAGTTTCATTAAAGTCCCCACCAACTAACCAAGGTACGGGAGCTGTACAATTGTACACACTAAGCCTTTTAAGCAAATTCCACGAATGTTCCCTACAAGCAGACATAGGGTGTCCATAAAATCCCGTAAAACGCCAAGAAAACGAGTCCGAAAATATTGAAGCATCTATATGGCCAGGAGAAAAGGACAACACCGAAACTTGCCATTCATTCCAAAACAAAAGCAGCCCACCAGAAAGGCCCTTGGCATCAACACAAAAACACGAAGCAAAACCTAGTCTAGTCCTAAGCAACTGAACATGAGAAGACTGACACTTAGATTCACAAATAAACAACAAAGTAGGACGATAAGTTTTAACTAACCTATCTAAACGATTGAACGCACGAGTTCCACAGACCCCTCGTGCGTTCCAGCAAATAACACTCATCCATCTTGGCGGGGCTGAGCATCATCAGCCTCCGCCGTACCCGGGTTATGTCCTTCATCTTCATAATCCATTGGTTCAACAAATCCCCTTGCTCTCTTGCTTGGCCCACCAAATCCCTCCTGCCACCCATGCAAAGGCTCCCAAAAGCTTCTCATCAGGTTGAATTCATGCGGAAATGCTCTTTTCTTGCAAGGCACCATGTTACTCTGAACTGAATCCATATCATCAATCTGAACAATCTCCTTGCCCTTAGTTTTAAGAGTAGCCCCAACATTCAGATCCAGTGTTCTTCCCATTATTTGTGCAGCACGGAACTCCTCACCATTAGTGTGACCAAGTCGAGGATCCATGCGTACCCTAGTCTCATACTCCGTTGGAACAATGAAAGCCAACGGTTCCAGATCTAAGCCCATGCGTTGATCGGTATTGGGATTCATAGGCCCAGGCCTTTCCTGTCGAAGCAAAAGAGGGCTCCTTTGTACCTGCATAAGATCAGTAAAACTGTGAACAATTGTATGTTTAGGTCGAACATTAGCCCCATGCACCTCCTCTTCCACCATCCTTCTGGCTTGAAGCCTATTAGAGGCAATAGGCTCATTGTTTCTCACATGAGTCTCATTTTTTTCCAACATTGTTTTAATCATCTGCATGTCTCTTTCTGGAATTCCATTACGCTCATCTGCCCTCAGCCATGCCGGAAAACCCCGATTCTTGGTACACCACTGCTCCGTACGGCCAATCGCCTCCACACAGTCCTTCTCGCAGTGATCTAGCATACCACAGAGAAAACAAAAGTCGGGCAGCCTTTCGTAACGGAATACGACTGCCATACTTTCATCTAACACAGTCACCAAAGAACACCGACAGAGAGGGAGGTGGACATCAATAGCAACACGAATCCGAAGGCATTGGCCCCATGCAACATCATCTTCATCCGTATCCACTTCCAAAACACCTCTGAGCACAGTCCCAACTTCATGACCCACAGATTTGGTCATTGCATGGATCTGGAGTCCATGAACTTGTACCCAGAAAGGAACATACCTCAGTTGAATTTCAGCAGGCCTCTCATATCCATACAGCCTCCCCATCACCATCACCGACCTCCTGAAATTCCAAGGCTGCTTGTGAATCACCATTTCCTTTTCAGTATCTTCAGAAAAATCAAGCAGAAAGATTCCATTTCCAATGTTGGAAACACGCAGAGAACCATTCAGCTTCCAGATTCTCCTCAACGCCTCTTGGAGTTCTAGCAGACTCACCGGCCTCCTAGCTGCCAGTTTCATGACAAGAGCAGCCTTTGGCTTCTGCAGAGAACTGTTCGTAACAACAGTGTTCTTAGTTTCTCTAGAGGAGAGTGAAAAGTTCTTGAGCATATCCGATAAAGAGTCCGCCATTTGTGGGGAGAACAAATGAGGGGAGAAGGTAAAAAGGCAGAAGTGAAAAGGATGTAAGTGAAAAGATGCATGCAAATGATTGCTTATAAAGGAGGAGGAAAAAGGAACAATAAAAAACAATGGCTTGTCCCAACTCCCCATGGGCGGATTTTAGAAGGATTTAGGGAGAATTCATACAAAAAAGAAATAGAAATACGCGTATAGAACACCACCAATCCTAAAAGGGACAGCAAAAAAGCAACATCTATATGGAAGCTGCACGTATTACATCGATAAAACCCACCCAATAAGAAATCAAGTGACAACCACGCTCCTGAGCAGAAAACAAGATTTAAGAAAAGCAAAAAAGAATCGCATTAAATACAAGAACCACGCTGGAAGCAAACAGCAATGATAAGGTACGAAATCCCAAAGGAAATGAAAAGGAAGAATAAACAACACTACCAAACGGAAGAAAAATCCGACCACCGCCGTGCCGGAAGGAGACTTACTAAATTCTCATCTCTAGAGAGAGAGAAATTTTAGAAGAAGATATATTCAACAACTAATTTACTATAACAGGTTATAAGACTTTTAATTAAGTGACAATTGTTGGATTTTAACTATAATTTTTTAGAGTAATTTATGTAATTAATTATGTGAGAGGATCTTGAGACGAATATTCACCACAAGGAACATGCTTTAATTATATATTTACCCACGAGGGTTCATTAATTTATTATACATGACCGGTTTAGATCAATTTATCTGTTTCACTTTTCGTATTCCACATGATGTTTCATTATACTGGATTTTTAACACGTGTCGTCTCCATTATTATGAGGTGTTGATCATTTTTTGACATAACACATATCAATCAGAAATATAGGCGAATGAAGATTTTATAAGAAAAAGAAATAACACTTAAAATCATAAGTTCACATGTCGAACCAGAGGTCAAGGAGCCGTTAAAATCTTGTCCAGAAAAACTCTCCTTAAGGGGGCAAAACCCGAGTCAAGGGAAAAGGTACCCCTCTAAATAAAAGTCTTACTAAAACGATGTCAAGTAATCCGCAAGATTAGACGTCTCAAATCAATACTGAAAACGATTCAGAAACAATCCAACAAAAATAGCAATTCACAAATATAAATCAACGAGAACGAAAAACAGAGCACACAAAGATTTAAGTGGTTCGATCAATGTGATCTACATCCACTGGACACACGACTTCAATTTTGATTGATCAAGAGATGTTTACACACTCATTCACTCGGAAATGGATTTATCCTCACTTCACTCGTGAACTCACAACTCAAAGACGAATGCTCGTAAGCGTCAAACTTTACAAAATACAAGGAATTGGGTATTTATATTGATCAAGGTAGATTGTTGCGTGCGTTGAAAGCGTGCTCCTGCCAGGTTGTTGTAACCACCTAACAAACTTATGTGTTCTGCATTGTCCAATCGAAATGACAGTTTTGACCTTCTCGTGTAACTCGTAACAGAAGACATCCATCAGAAGACTAATCAGAAGACCTCCCTCTGCGGATCTACTCTTCTGATATCCACCTCTTCTAGTCAAAAGACTAACTCTACTACTAGACATCTTCTCAGCTGATATGAATCTCTTCTGATCACATTATCTCAGCAGACTCTAAGCATTACCTTCTCATCTGACTGGAAACCTCAAAATCATCTAATCAGACCTAAGCTATCTTGCCTGACTCCACCACCTGACACATCAGCTGACTACTATCAACAGAGTACTACTCATCTGATATTGAGATTATGAGATAAACCTCAAAAACGAAAATACTCAGTGTTCATATCATTATACAAGAAATGTGAGATCAAATTTGGACATTGCCCTCTCCAAATGGTGGAGAAGACCCGTAACTTGGCAATAGAGTCAGTTGCTTAGTTCGCCTCCCTGAAAATATGAGTGAAGTGAAGTGGACTGTCATGTCCTTCAAAAGGTGACGTGTAACGTTTCAAAGATCTTGAAATCTTCAAGGAATAATGGGAATGAGAACCTGTCAGCAGGTCCGAACTGTCAACTTCGAATCAAACTTAATCCATAAGTGTCTCCAACCCTGAAAAATGAGCAAACATATATAATACTCCCCCTGTCCCGTGATTACTTTCACATGTGAAGTGGCACACAAAATAAGAAAAGTTAATTTAGTGGGAATTTTGAGGGGTAATTTTGTAAACCTTTATGTATAAAGTAAAAAAATGAGTTGACTTTTGTGTATGTGTGGGGAAAAAATAACGGCATTTGTGTAAAATTGAGGATATTGTGAGGGTGGAGTTTATAAAGTGTTTTCCATTTTAAGAGTGTGAAAGTAATTGTGGGACGTCCCGAAATGGAAAGTGTGAAAGTAATTGCGGGACGGAGGGAGTAGCATGTATAAGTGATCTCATGCTACACAATATATTTCGATAAGAAATATAGTGAAATAGAAACGGAAACGCTTATATAAGTGATCTCATGCTACACAATATATTTCAAATTTGCATTTATAAGCATTATAATTTCAACTTCCGAATTTAATACTTTACAAATAATTCGACCTACCTATGATTAGGAGATCATAAAAAACAACTAAATTAATGATAACATAACCTCAAAGTCATATATAAAATCACCAACTTCAATGTAGACACGTGTGGGGTTACTATTTGTTCCCTGAGCAACAATATATAGAGTAGAGTGAAGACACAAAGAAAGAAATAGGATAGGGTTCTAGCGTCACATATATTATTACATTGGAAATAACGAATCAACGGCATAAGCATAAAATATATTACCATTTTTTAACTAACCAAATCGCATATCCATCGAATAATTACATTTTTAATATCGTATATCCATCGAATATTTGCCCATCGCCTTTCACCTCACTATTTTCCACGTAAAAAATGACAATCATAGTCTCTTCATTTTCACACTATATAACTACTTATTACCTTAAAACACCACCATTATCCAACACAAATCCAAAAAATCATGACTCAAGAGAACTACGACCCTTGCTACCCTGACCAACCCGTGGTGGACCTCTACCTCCCAATATGGGCCAAACTCCCCGCATTCCGCCACAAGCCCGCCTTTATATGGGTCGAGGACGGCCCCAACTCACTCTCCGGGCCCTCCTCGTCCTTAACCTATCATCAGCTCAACTCCTCCGTCCAATGCATCTCCTCACACCTCTCACATTCACTCTCAACGGGCGACACTGTCGTCATACTAAGCGAGTCGGGCCTTGGGCTCGTTGAGATTTTATTCGCTTGCCAACGGGCCGGGCTTTTGTCCGTCCCCATTTCCCCTCCTCTTTCTTTTACCGACAACAATCATCACCATCTTATCAGAGTTCTCTCCCAAACGAAGCCTAAAGCCGCCATAGCAACACGCGGTTACATAAACCGCGTAAAAGAGTACACATCCTCGTCCCACACCCGTCTCTCGAAGCTTCTAGAAACGCTTAAATGGATCTCTATTGATGAATTTAAGACGAAAAACAACGAGCAATTCAACTTATCCTATTACAAAGGATGCAGAGCAAACGACGTGTACTTAATCCAGTACACGTCTGGTGCAACTGCGATCCCCAAGCCGGTTCTTGTAACCGCCGGGGCAGCTGCACACAATGTTAGAGTTGCAAGAAAAGCATACGATCTTCATCCCAATAGTGTCATTGTCTCATGGCTACCCCAATACCATGATTGTGGGCTTATGTTTCTATTGCTCACAATAGTATCGGGTGCAACGTGCGTCCTAACGTCTCCAAATTCGTTCATCAATCGACCTAGGCTATGGCTCGAGATGATCACCGAATACAGAGCAACCTGCACGCCTGTCCCGTCTTTCACACTCCCCCTCATCTTAAGACGAGGGGGAGTAGACAAAGGGACTTCTACCATAAACCTAGGCACCATGAAGAACCTCATTCTCATCAATGAGCCAATCTACAAGGCTTCAGTTGAGGAGTTTGTCAATGTGTTTCTCGCCTACGGGCTCGCAAAATCGAGCATTTCCCCGAGTTATGGATTAGCAGAGAGTTGCACCTTCGTCTCGACATCATGGAGAGTCGAAAACAATGGCAACTTCCCAATTCACAACAATTTGTTACCAAGTGCAAAGCTCCCATGTTGCAAGGAGGAAATCCTGGATGAAGAAATCGAGATCTTGATTGTGAACGAAGACGAGCTCGCCCCCGATGGAATCGAGGGCGAGATTTGGATTTCGTCCCCGAGCAACGCCTCGGGGTACCTCGATCACCCTTCATTAACTCGAGAGGCTTTCAATGCAAGGCTAAAAAACAGAGTATCTGCAAACTATGTTAGAACAGGGGATATGGGAGTAGTAGTGGGAAAAGAGAGGTATTTGTACGTAACGGGCCGGGCTTCGGACATGATTAAACGGGCCGACGGGACGTGGATCCATCCTCATTATATTGAAACGGCGGCGTCGAATAGCGGGCTGATTCGACCGGGGTGTGTGGCGGCGGTTGAGGTGGCGGGGGGCGTGGCGGTGGTGGCGGAGCTGCGGGAAGATGGGGTGGAAATGAAGGTTCTAATGAGGATTTGTGAAGGGATTAGAGATGTGATATGGAAAGAAAAGAGAGTTGAAGTTGTGGGGGTGATTTTGGTTAAGAATAGAAGTGTGCCAAAGACTAGTTCGGGGAAAATAATGAGATGGGGTGCAAGGTATAAGTTGGAAAGAGGGGAAATGTGTGAAGTTATGAGAATGGAGTTTGGGGGAAATTTGAAAAGGGTTTGTTGGAATGAAGAGAGAGAAAGGAAGAAGATTGAGGTTGGTGATCAAGTGAGAGAAGAAGAAGACACAAATGGTGGGAATCGCCTCTCTTTATTGTCCTCCTTGTAATCACTTTGTCAAACGTTTTTCCTGATAAATTTGTGTGTGTTACTACTATTGCATGTAAATATGTATCGGCATGTAGTTTAAGAAGGGATAATGGACTAAAGTGGATGGAGATTTGACTAAAGTTATCAATTGAGTTAAGTTGTGGGCTCAAATAGAGTGACATTTTTTAAATTAGATGAATGTTTGTAAGGGTAAAAATTATGTGAGTTTTTACTTTTTTTTAGAGTGTGCAAATAATGTTGAACGTCCTTTAAAAAAAGTGTGCAAATAATCACGGGATGAAGAGAGTAATATATACTATTCACACTATTCTATCTATATTTTTCAACCATCACTTATTCACCCAAAACGACATTGTCTTTACTCATAATCAATCACTTTATTTATAAATTATAAATGAATTCCACAATATTTCATCATAATTTAAATTTATCTATTTTATACATAAATTAAATAATACTGTATTCATTAAAATTTTTGCCTCAATAAATGTACATTATAAATTTGGAGGTGGACTAATTCACGAATGGAATGTTTTGACGTGGTAAAATTGGACCAAAGATCCATTAGTGAAGTTAACTCATCTATAATCTATAGCAATCAAACAGGCCGGTAGTTGGCTTATCGCACCTTTGGTTGATTAATTTATAAGTATTGTTTTAATGAATGATATCATGAAGGACCAATCTAATTAACATAACCATTAAACAAGATTTAAAATGTCAGAACAAAAAAAAAATCCATCTAAACGTACTATTTATCTACATCATCGTCATTAGCGTTTGCTTAAGCAATGAATGAAGATCATTCCTATTGCAATAAAAAAGTATAACTATTTTGAGGGTCCATGATGATAGCTCCTTATTCTATTTGGCAACATTAAAAAAGGAAAAAAAAAAAAAAAAAGGAAAACAACTTGTATGAACCCATTGGTAAAGTTCAATTCAAGCAGGGGCGGACCCAGGATGAAACGTTAGGGAGGCCAACTGTAAAATTTTAAAGTAATCAAATTTAAATTATGCATTAACAAGTAATTCAATTTGTGTACATCATATATTGTTTCTATATATATCATTGATTTCAACCCTAAATTATTTTGCAAGATGACTTTTACTATTATTTTTAAATTGATTTGATTGGGATGCTCGAGTATTTCATTCTTTTTTTTAATGAAAAAGAGTACTGAAAAAAATTATCGTCGTGTCTTTTTCATTTATAAAAGTATCAAATATAAATTAATTATTTAATGAAAGACTGCATTAAATGTTAAATTCTAATTTGAGCTAACAATTAGTTATATGATTCTTATTCATCTTTGACCAACAAAACAAAATTTGAAAATATTAATAATTGAATAATTAATTTTTAACATTAGATTAAATATTTAAGAAATAATTAAAATAATAAAATAAAGCAAATACTACCACATCTGCAAGTTATTTTCGTGGAATTGAAAAGAAAATGGGAGTAATTGATTAAGATACTTAATAAATTTGAGCACAAAGCATGCAATATTTCATTTGAGGGGTTCAAACTAAAAAATAAATAAATAAATTTTAACACTGCTATACATATATATACTTGTTGCCTGAATATCGGGGGGGGGCATGGCCCTCCTCACTAGCAACGTGAGTCCGCCCCTGAATTCAAGTGCATTTTTTTTAAAGTATTAGTTGTGCATCAATTGCGCAATCGGTTTAACATCATAAGATTGACAAATAACACATCAATTAGTTAACAATGGGTTACATGTTAGTGACATGATACTATACAACACGATAATGACATGAATTTGCTAATAACACATTATTTTTAAATATACACATTTTAATTATAACAACAATTTTAGATTCATTTATTTTCTTATTATATTGTTATCGTGTCATTATCGTGGAACTTGTTGCGTCGATAAGAAATATATCATGTCGTGTTCAGGGGCGGAACCACATGTATAGTGGGGTGGCCTTGGCCCCCTCAACTTTTTGCATTTTTTTACTATACATGTGGTATGCAGTATATAATCAGGCAAAAGTGAGAAAAAATACAAATGAAAATGAATTGGGTTTAAAATTAAAAACAAACATACTTAACATGCATTTTATTTGTTTAGTAGTAGCCGTATTTTAAATTAGTTAGCTTCTTGACTCAAATACAATTTCTCAATTTATTTATTTTATTAATAATTTAAACTTTTAAAGGGTCACAAAATAAAAATTTAAGAGTAAAAATGTTTAGTCTAATATCTTGTCTACCATCTAATTGTGGACATTTGTTGTGATTTTTAGGAGATAATTATGTGTTTTAACATATTAAAAATATAATTATGTATTTTGAGATGCTCACCAATATATGCATTAATAGTTAAATTGATAATAGCTTTTATAGGTAAATTAATACACATATTAAGAAAGTGTAGTAAGATTTTGAGGGATAAATTTGTAAATCTATATGTAATTTTTTAAGGGTAATTTTATAAACATGTCGAGTATTAGTTAGTATTGAACTATAACTATCGGCCCCCCCTAACTTAAAATCCTTGGTCCGCCCCTGGTCGTGTTGCCACAAAAATTATCTTATTTGTGTCATATTGACATCTATCCTTATCATATTGTATTCGTATTTGAGTTTATTGTGTTGCATCACTATTATATTGACACGAAACGCGAGAGGGTAACAATATTTATCAACTATAACAAGTGCATAGGTTCGGTAATGCCAAACTATGAATACTACATATATCCCCTTCAAAGGCCTACCCTTAACATTAGTATATTATTAGATGAGTTAGTATAAAATTAAGGCAAACATAAACAATAAAAAAGATCAAAGTTTGTATCCCACAATTGTAACCATAAATTATCTTGAAATTTCATGACTTTCACATTTCTAACATTTAGATAACCATTCTAATTCCTTGGGAAGAAAGATGATAAATGTATATTTCTTCATCTTGACCTTATCATAATCACATATGTTTTCCAAATGTTGGTTTGACAGCTGGTTGGAAACTGGCCACTAATTTTATCATAATATAGATAATAGATATATTAATAGCAAACATTACTTTCATGCCAATTAACATGTGAGATAATTCTAAAATTAAAATACCATGAATTGGCAGAATAGTTAGGTGAAAACTGGGCGTGCTATCTAATAACAGGGTCTACATTGTATACAAATTATTTAACTTCATTGCTCGTTTAAGAATGTTATTTATATTATTTTATATTAGTAAAAAATATATAACTAATAATATATATTTAAATAATTATGCTCGTTGATTTCGAATACCGAAAGAATACAAATAAAACAAGACAAAATGAATAAAACTACAGTAATATTTTTCATATAATAATTCAACCCCTAAAACGATATTAGAAAGTCTTTATAATACTAAAATAATTTAGTGGGGATTTTCTACAGGAAACCTTTTAAACATCATTGGATCATTGATCCAACAACGTATGTAATTTATTTTATACAATTGCACTTCGCATAGTATCGCTTTATTAATAAATTAAATTCATAAATATGAAATGACAAATTATCCTTTTAATTAAAAATAATAGTTATAAATGACATATATATCCTTATTAACATTTCAATTTTAAATTAAAACACTTTTAATATAATTAAAATTATAAATAAAATTTGAGAATATTGTAAAAAATATCATTATTAACATTGTACTTCGTCTTCGTCCTGGAAATCAATGGCTGGACTCTCTGGTTCTTGCTTTTTTTTTTTTTTAGGGGTTTCTGATTCTTGACTTGAAACATGGAGTTTCCCTTAAAAAAATATATCTTTGAAAATGTATCTTTCATGATTGAGGAAAGGAATTCGTAAATTCTGAAGGGATTTAGTTGTTTTTCTTCACAACACAGAGCCATGGATGTAATTTAATAGGTTTTGTTAAAATTATAATTTTAGGTCAGGCGCGGCCGTAGAAAGGTTTGGAATTTGAGTTCTAATATGAGAAAAAAATCGTTATAATCAGTTGCATTGCTAATATCAATTTTATCTATTGAGTATTGCAATGGCAGTCCACTTGCAGAAAAATTAAACGCTGGAATGGGAAAAAAAAAATTAGGGTTCTTGGATTTTTTTTTGGGGAGACAATTTTCAGTTTGATTTGAGAAAAAAACTAGATGCTTTTGGATAATTAAAAAAATTAATTACTTGATTAGTTATTGATTATTAAATTAAGAATAATTGTGCATAATATTATGTTTATAAATATTTTAAGGATATTTAAGTAATTTTATATATTTTTTAATAATATTAATTACTTTATCTCATTGCCAAGCTTGATTGACCTATGACGAAATAATATGATGTGTCAAATTTTAATTGGATTCCTGACGTTAGGTAAGGCGAACACACTACCTAACCGTAGAAATACCCAACTTAGTGACCAAGAAACAAATAAATCAAATTTAGAAAACTTAATGATACTACCTAAAGCTAAATATAATTAAAAGACATTTAAAGCTAAGCAAAACAAATCTTCATAAAAAGTGATAGTAACATTTATACTTTGAAAAAAAAAAAAAAAAAGGAGTAAAATGATCTCAAATGAGATGATTTGCACATATTTTTGCCTGAAATCAATCCACAAAATCAAAAAAGAAACAAAAATAAGGCACAAAGTGACAAAGGGCAGGAAAATTGGGGATAAAGATAGGCCATAATATTTGTCCCATGCATCTAGAAAACCTTGACTTTTTATGTATTTCCCAACCAAAATAAATTCCAAAAAATAATATCCCAACACTAATTAAACACTATTGTAATTAAAAATGAAAGTGAGGGGCCATGCGACCTACTTATTTTGATGAAAAATACCCCCCACAACCACTTCTTTTTCTCCCCTAATTATTTCCATCAATAATCAAAATCCCTCACCATGAATGATCCAAGAACTCAATTTGATCATAATTTCCTAAACCCTTTTCCCCAAAATCGTTCTAGATTATCACAAAGCAGTGTAAGTTGCAGTAATGATGAAGAATGTGTCCAATTTAGGCCCAATCTTGAGCAGCAAGAAAGCGAGGATTCCGGCGTTTGTTCGCCGCCTCTGTGGAAGAACAGCCCAAGTCCGTCGCAGCCCCTCCTGAACCACCACCGGAGCTTGTCCCCAAATTCAAGAATTCAAGCGATTACTAGAGGGCAGAGGGAGCTCATGGAAATGGTGAAGAACATGCCGGAATCTTCGTACGAGCTGTCGCTGAAAGATCTGGTTGAGAATCAGAGGATTGAAGCCCAAACCCCTCAATTGAACGATCAGAATTTGCATAAGAGAGTTGTGGTGAAAGTGAAGAGGCAAGAGAGTAAGAAAAATGATAGGGGTATGACGAGAATTGAGAGTTTTGAGAATAAAAGGGTGTTTTTGAAGATGGTGGTTCCGTTTTCTTTGAATTCCAAGAGAAAGAAGAAGTTTGTGAGTAATTGTAATGGCAAAGTTTCTCCGAGGCCGGAGGGGGAAAGGGATTGGTGGAAGAAGAAATTGACTGGCTCTAGTGATAGTGATCGAAGTAATAATTCCGGCAGCCGTAGCGACGGCGCCGCCGCCAGGTATGTTTCAGCCAATTTTGTATATGAAAGAAGAAATTGGGTCTTTACCTTATTTTCACGATCAAATTTGTCAAAAATGCATATAAGCCCAATTGAGAATGTTATGATAAAATCACTACACAAATACTTATTAACATTTATCAATTTTATTACAGGAGAGGGTGTTGGGCATTTCTGCAATCGAGAAGCAGCAAATCCTTACCAGAGTAGAGGAAGATCATTTCTTTGCTTTGCAGTTACTCCTCCAACACACTTTATATCTATCTATATACAACGGAAGTAGTATATAAGTCAAGAAAGAATTTGTATATTCTTTAATTGTTATAGGTGACCTTTTTTTTGTTTCTCGGAAAGGAGACTTAGAGAATCATCCATTTTCGTTAGTTATGCAATAAAGGTCTGATGTAGTTAAGTGTGTGTAATATCTTCTCTGTTTTTTGCATGATCGTATTCACAGGTCTAAAATGGTAGTAGCATTTTTTTGTGAGAAAAATGTGCTTATATGTATTTAGTAAACATGGAAATTCAATTGAAAAGATGAAGACATCAGGAGAGTAAGATTAAAAATCAAGCCCAGTGCTGAACAAGAACTGAATCTGATCAAAATTCCAAAATTTATCATCGAGCAACATAAATAAATACTCCGTACATGAGAATCAGCTTGACTCATTGGCCCAGTGTCCTGATAGAAGAAGAGATTGGCTCGCTCGAAGATGGCACGAAAACCGTACGTGAACCAGGTCAAGTGGCAGCAGCAGCAACAAAGGAAAATAAGCCTACTAGGGATTTTTTAATACTAGAACTGCAAATAACAGTAGTCTAAAGAGTAAAGAAAAAAAAACAATCTAATTATTGGTTCTACTGTGGTACGGTACATTGTTGGTGGAGTATATGAAAGATTTAAATTACATATATTTGATGAATTTAGAGACGATCTAATAAGCAACTAAAGAGAAGGGAATAATATCACATGAACGGGGATGTGTTTCAACAAATGGATGGAATCAAGAGTTTCTACCAAAATTCCTCACAGCTAAAAATGCACTGCAAAATTTCTCTATGCTTTGAAAAATAAATTATCCTTTCTCAAGACTAACCGATTAGAGGCACTCGTTTCTCATCGATTCTTCTTGGCTTTTGCTAGCTTCTTCTTTTTCTTCTTGACAGCTTTTGGAATTTTACTCTTTCGAGCCTCTCTCCTATCTTCTTTCACTTTCTTCTTGTTCTCCTTCCTAGCTGTTTTCTTCTCTAATGGCGTCTGCTTACCATTTTCCGATCCTTCTGAATCACTTTCATCATCACTTTCCTCTGTTTCAGTTTCAGATTCTTCATCTGGAGATCCGGAACCTTCCACCATCTTGCTCACAGTTAGCATTTTCTTCATACCCGTAATAGTTTGATAGTACATGTCTTCAGTGTCCTTCCCGCTGACTATACGCTGCACATCTTGCTCAGCATTCTTTACGTCATCCAAAGTCTTCGGAATGTATGACTGGGAGAGAAAAGAGGTCAGAACCCCTAAATTGTTACATACAAAGAATTAAAACAAAGAGTTTATATTTTTTTTAGGCCAGAAAGTTTACCAATACCATGTTTGACTTTTTCATCCAGTGACTGGCTACTGAAAGTAACACAACCAGTTACTGGACGAACAAGTTGAACACAGGGTAAACTTACATGACTCGTTTTAAAAAATGGAAACAGAAATGGTAAACTTACAGGACCAATCTTAAAAAAGTGATGCAGTGACCAGCCAGTCACAGAACGAAAAAGTCATATGTGTAAAACTTACATAACTCGATTATAAAAATGGAAACATAAATGGTAACATACAGGACTTCAAAAGGTGAAAATGGCCTGGATCAAAATCAATTTTTTTTGCATTTCCAATTACCTCGAAAAAAGTTGCATTACGGGAGGAAAGCAAAAATGTGTTTCATAAATTCAAACAATCTAGTTTACACCCGTTACTGAGATGTTCACATGGGACATATATAGGTTTAGATTAGGTGGCTGAAAACATACATCAGCACGTATGTATATAACTAAGAATATACTGTTTCCCAGGTATCAAGAATTCAAGATTCTGCCATGTTCTTTTTTCTTACTACTAGAACATATGACAAAAGTAAATATGCCTCAATCAACTGAAAACATAAAACGAATTAGTGTTGTTCACAGACCTGGACAAACACCAAATCTGCAATTTCTTCCTCTGCAGATATCACATCACCTCTAGCCAAAATTTTTTGTTGCACCTGTCAAGAAATTCATAGTACCGACTAATGAGAATTAAGATCCACAAAAGTAAAAAACAGATGCAATTTCAGAAATATTACATAATGCATACCTCTTCGAGATAACTGTCCACAGAATCATCATTAATGGTGGGATCCACAATAAAATCAAACAATTCCCGTATTGTCATAACAGCTACGCCATGTTTCTTGAAAAAGTCCTACATGAAATAAAAAGCAAAACCATGAGTCCCCTTTAAGGGAAAATGGAGGAAAAGAAATAATCATAGAAATACTTACTGAAACGTGAATGCAATCCTCTCGAAGGAAATCAAGGGCATGTGGATGGTCAAGATCGACTGATTGTGAAACATCAATTATATACAAGTGACCCTGCATAACACAAGAAATCACTAATCTATATTTAGACAGTGTTAATTCAAAGATCGAGACAATATGGGCTCACCTCATAATAAAGTATATTATACTCGCTGAGGTCCCCGTGCACTAGCTTACATTTCTGATACAACGTGCGCATTGCCATAATCACCTATCACAGAAAACACAAGGTACCACCAGTTTTAACATATGTAAAGTGTAGATAAATACTGGGAGTGTAAACAACTTCTGTAATTTTTAAACTATGGAAGCATGACTCTTCGGAATCATAATAACTTACCCAGTTTTCTAACTATGCAAAATGGTTCTTTAAAACTAGACTTCAAGGTAGTTTATCAGTGTAAAGCTACCAATCAAGGAAAAAAACTAAAAACATTGAAATTCACCTCGACATAGGTTTCTCGTAACTTATCGTGAGACAAATTAGCATCTTTTAGTCGAGGAGCAGCCCACCCCGCCTTGCCTGTTGTAGAATAAATTAAAATCAACTTTAGACTATCTTTTTAAGGGAACTCATAACTATCAATTATAATCTAATTAGACAATTAGTACTGAAACATAAGAACTATAACTGTTAAGCATAACAGAAATACCTATAAATTCCATAACCAGAACATGAAGTCTCAAAAGTATCGGAGCTGGACACCTGATTCCTGCTGCTCTTACCCTTCACATTTATCGGGACTAAATCACATTAGAAAGGGGGCAGAAAGAAAAAAAGAGCTTTTGACTTTTTCATATATACTGGGAAACACTCCTTAATGAAGAGACAAATGCAAGTTCCAAAACAATGTTTATTGATGTGCATGATAGAGATTCAGTAAGAAGCACTTTCCATTATAAGTTATAAGATACATTAGAGGATAAAGAAGTAAACTACCTCATAAGATTCCTCATTTCTTTCTCAGCCCATGTCTTAACCATTTTACGGGGGTTGTGCTTGCAGTACCCATATCTGAACCTGTAGTCTCCTTGTACGTAGCGATCTCTGTCCCTGTTGGTTTTGGACGGACGGACGAGAAGCAATCAAAATCTTGAATTATATCAAGAACAAAATAAATTTCATTTGCACAAGTTAAATGAAGGAATTATTTTCTCCCTTGACTTGAAAGATGAGAGGTTGAACTGGAATTGGCAAGGTAAGACGGAGTCTCACAACATTGAATTAATATATTCTCAAACGGAAGAGAGAAATCAGAACGTTTGGGAAGAAATAAAATAGATAGTTAATCAAGCATGGAACATCCCTCTAAAGCCAAGAGAGTCACCCAAAAAACTAACTTCTCATACAAGTGTTTACATTTTAGAGTTCACAAATATACTTTCATTCAGCATAAGTATTTATGCAAGGTAATTATAAAATAAACGGATGGAGACAAAATAAAAGGGTAAACCTTATAAGATTGTTAGACATACTTAAATACAAGAACTGAAGTTTTGTAGACTTTGATTGCCAGTTCCTGACCATCAGATTTAGTCGCATGATAAACATTGGCCTGTTGGAAATGAAAGCAGACAAAAGACAAAATCACTGAATTAAAGTTCAGCCGCATCTTAGACATAAAAAAATGGAGTATTCAGAGGTAGGTTGGATATTAAAAAGACAGAGCAAAAAAAGGTCCAACACACACACCTCTTTTCCAGTTGAAATGCAGCCATTGATGTCATTAAATACTCCACGATTCAGCATCTTGAATAAAACCATACGGGTTCTAGGGTCAATTGCCTGAAAGAAAGACAGATTATTACTGCAACGAAAGCATCATGCTCAACAGTATATATACATAATGTTCAAGACGCACACAACAAAGAAGTTTCTAGTTAAGAAATACAGCTACAAACAAACATATGAAGCCATTAAATGAAAGAAATAATGACCTATACCCTTCAAGAAAATTTCAGCATAAACTAGTTACCTGCTCAACAGTAGCACGATCTGCTTTCTCATGAGTTCTAGTCTTACCGATAGCCATATCCCGAACACTACCACGAATAGCAGTTGTAACAGAGTTCGACATCCCAGCATCAAACCTTCCTTCCCACTCCTGCACATCATTTGTCTTGTTATTACTATAATGCACATAATGGAATTTAAATATAGGCAAGCAATCACCAAAAAAAGTGCAGAATCCAACACAAAGACAGGCATTCAAAATCCCAGATTGAAACAAAAGATATCCAAGATATTGATTGTTGCTTGCAAAAACACTCAAGAGTATTCAGTTTAATCCAAAAATCAGCATAACCTAGTTCATTGCTACCACTCAACGCTGCCAGAATAAGCAAAAATCAGCAAACAAAGATATCAAACACCAAGAATTCAGCATGAAAGAAATATTCACTGTATATCCCTTTTCCAAACAAAATTCAAAACACCCACACGATATATATTCACCATTAATCGATACATACCTCCAGGGGTGAAGCCCTGAAGCGAGTAGCTAACTTTTGGGACTTGTTGGAAATTGGTTGAAGAGAAGAGTTGTTGGGGCGCGAGTGGAGGCCTCCATGAGCATTAGGGCGCCTTGTATTGAGCAGAGTGAATGAGCCATCGAGTGCCCCTCCCTCTGCATCTTCCCTTAAATCCAAATAATCCAACGCTTCCCCTATTTCTGACTCTGATGAGAATTCTTCTTCCTCCCACTCTTCTTCTTCTTCCTCCTCCAAGTTTTCTCCACTCTCCTCTGTCGTCGCCGTTTCTTTTTTCTCCTCCGTCATCACTGTCGCCGTTTCCGTTTCTTCTGTCTTCACCGTCGGCGTGGCAGTTTCTTCACTCTCCTGTGCCATCGCCGCCGCTGTGGGTCTCTCTTCTCCTACCATCGTCGCAGCGGCAATGAAGAAAGCAGCGGGCCGTTTTATTGGGTTAGATAGTTTTGGGTTCATTCTATATCTAAACGGCCTTTTTACTCCCATTAAATTAGTCTTTAGGGCTTATGCTCTTTTTTTTTCCTTTTTCTTTAATTTCATGTTGAAATTAAAAAAACAAATCATATCTTTATGAATTTCGCTGATATTGATATCTTTATTTAAAAAAAAAAACCAATATTTTGTGTGTATATATTTATAAAAAAACTTAATGTTATCATATTTCTTAATTTCTGTTCACAAAGTTAATGTGTAACTTTCATCGGAATAGCACTAAAAATCTCATATATAAGTACTATTGACAAAAAAAAAATTATGCAATTGAATGTATAAATATATTTAAATTTTAATATTCAATTTACTCAATTTAATAGAAATCAATTTCAATTGTATAAGTACAACTAATTACGTTCAACTATCATTTTAATATATTAATTATCATAAAAATTTTAAAATATAACATTAAACTTATCAACCTGTTAAAATTTCAAATGTCTTTCTTTCATATATTAGAAAAATTATTTATAAGCGAATTTATGTTGAAACCATCTAGCAATCTCTTTTTGAATGATTAATTAAAAAATAATTAAAATAATAAGCTAACAAATAATAAATAAATTTAAATAGCAAACCTGTTGCTAATTGCAGCCAGATGAAGAAGCGGATTTATTAATTTCAAAGGAATTAATCACTGAAAAATGGAATAAATAAGCATGCTTATGTTTCGTAGGCTGGGCTCTT
This sequence comes from Galeopsis tetrahit, assembly GCA_963675135.1. NCBI lineage: Eukaryota > Viridiplantae > Streptophyta > Magnoliopsida > Lamiales > Lamiaceae > Galeopsis > Galeopsis tetrahit. The sequence continues at coordinate 14,387,347 of OY776133.1, forward strand.
AGTTTATTATTTTTAATAAACTTAGATTCCTTGAAGCAAAAACCCAAGCATATTTCATGGGAGTGTGGGGAAACTAAAAAAAAAATCCATATATCTAAATTCTAATACTAATATATATATATATATATATATATACCCCTGCCTCTTGGATGAAATTTGGGACGAGAGAGAGGTCATGGCCCTCCTCATTGTCCTCAAGGTATACATACGTCCGCTTCTATTCCTAATCAAAATATGTGTAAAAATTTTAGCATTTTGCACGGTAAAGGTAACTGTAATATCCGTGAATTGAGTCACCAAAGCTCGATAAACTAAAATATAATTGTCAAAACATGAGTCGATTGAATTCGTTGAATTAAGAGCATCTCATTTGTGTACCCATTTGTAGGTATAAATTTGTGTCACATCATCTGCCACATCAAAAATAAATTATATCTATCAATTTTTACTTCTACTTCCCTCCCAATCATCACATGTACAATTGTTACTATTTTAGTGTCCCATCATCCATATTATTTAATTCATTCAATATTTCTCACTTCATTCAATATTTCCACATGTCATCCAATTTTTTAGCATTGTCCACAACTGCATCTTCGTTGATATTCACCCAACATTGTGCAAAATTCTCATTTTTCAAGATCGGTGTACCTTGTAGCATACGTACGATTCTTTGGAGCTAGCTCATTTTTTCCATCTTCAAAATCTTCAACCGCATATGGATTGATGGAATCAATGCCTGGTGGAGACGAATTTGGTTGAAAAGGAGAGTCTTCCATAAGATGGCGTTCCACACTCCATGTATGTGCTTGTTCCATTGGTACTAGTTTTTTTAAACAATTTAGAAGTCATCCTCGATGCTCTCGGAGGACTTATTCCGTAGGAAGAGGTTGACATGTATGGATATTGATACATTTATGGTGACTATACATAATACGAGTCACCGGTTGCACTTATTGAATTTGTTTGATAGTTCAGATGAAACAACATATTGGGAGGACGAATGTTAAGATTATGAGGACGAATATTAAAATTTCGAGGAGAGAAAGGAAAATTTTGGGGATGGATATTAGAATCTTGAGAATGTGAATTATCTTTCGAATTGGACCCAAACCAATATGTGAAAGAATTGTTTTTCATTCTTGAATTTAAGCATTAGAAATTTGGAAGAGAGTGTGAGATAAAATTGGAGATGTATTTGAATAAAAAAATATGAACTTCTATTTATAGATTAATAATTAACGATAATATTTTTTTTAATTTATTTCAATTACAAACGGTAACATGCAAAAATAAAAATACCAAGAGCTTTAGTTAAAAGATAAAAAAATAAAATACAAAAAACAAAACAATAAAGCTGCAAAAATAAAATAATTATAAAAATAACTCCAAAATAAAAATTTGAAGTCGCACGTACCATTTAAAAAAAAATAGCATTTGACCCCCAAATCCAACATTTGTATGGGTAGCAAATATTTGTACCTCTTTCCCATTCATGTACCTATAATTGTGTGGGTACAAATTCATATCAAGTGGAATTTTTACCCACAAAGATGAGCCCTTTAAAATATAAAATAAAAGAGCGCCCCATCAAAAATCTAATAAAGCACTTTGCCCTAAATCCGGAGATGCTCTAAAGTATCCACTACATTTTTAGCATCCCCTCACCAATGCAAATATGCAATTGTCCAATTCTTGAGCCTTTAACCATGAAAGAGCTTCATGAAAGTTTAGAGCCTCTTAAACTCCACTCATAATATCCAAGAAACACCATAAACTTGCTCAGTTAATAGTACCAGTGGCATCCCTTAAAATCATGTCCAACCCTATTTGTTGTGTATCGTTAAACAAGGTTGCGTCCACATTTAATTTGTTCAACATACCTGTGGAGGGTGCCAAGCATCACACCTCATTCGCCCAAAGAAAAACATTAATGAGTAGCCAATGGCGGACCTAGAGGGGTACAACTGTACTCCCAGTCCCAATTTTTTTTTTTAAATATTATGTATAAATATAATTTCATAATAATAAATGGATGAAAGATGATCAAAAGTTCAATAAATTTATCTTTTAAATTCATTTAAGTGTCTTGAGCTTATTTTATACTCCTTCCGTCTCATTTAAATTCATCATTTGCAAAAAATGGACGTTCATACATATATCTTATTTTTCATATTTTATCATTAAACCATCTAAACCTTTTTTTTCTTTTCATATTTTATCGTGATACTTACAACTCACACATTTATTTGCATATATCTTAAAACGTTCATACATATATCTTATTTGTATTGTATATATTTTATTTATTTGTATATTTTAAAACATTTAATTTATACATATTTATTCGTATATATCTTACTTATTCGTAAATATCTTGTTTATTTACACATTTATCGTACCTCAAATTCATAATTCTCTATGAGTAGCAAACAATAATTTAATGAAAGATCAAATAATTGATTTAAGTCATAAATTTGGAATTACAGTAAAATCTCTATAAATTAATAATTTTAGAACTACGAAATTTTATTAATTTAGAGATAAATTAATATTTTATTAAATAAAAGATAGACTTTTAAAATTCAGCAAATCTAGTACATATGTATTAAAAACAAATGAGTTTATATATGTTTCATTGATTGTATTCATGTATCAAAAAAAAAAATTTTGTAACTTTTTTTTTTTGTTTGTCAAAAAAAAAAAAACAATTTTTTGTAACTAATTAAATACATTCATACATAATATCAATTCATTGTATACAATTAACTATTATATTCATGGACGCATGCATCAATTCATTGAAATTACTTAAATATACTGTATATGTTTACATTAATTTGTAGCACTTAAATAACTATTATAGTCAATTAAATGTATTCATGCATGATAAATAAAACATATACTATATAAATAAATCTCAATAAGAAAATAAAACAATTCATAACACCCCATGTCTTCTCATCTAAAGGCATCACAAAACCATCCATGAATAATCAACTGCAAAAAACATTATGTGAGTATAAGAGATCGAAACCATCCCATATGCACTAAAAAAGATTTAGAAGAGTGGATTGATTAAAAAGATTTATAAGATAGACATGCCATAATATTTATAATTGTAGTATTTATGAATTATTAATTTAGAATTTTAATGAGACCTAATATTTATAAAGGAATTTTCCAAAAAAATATTATCTTATTATCCAGCTTATCAAATTTGATGATTTTTTACAAAGGTTCAAATCGTGACCGAAAATTTTATTATATTTTAGAGAGTTTATTAATTTATATAGATTTTACTTAGTCCCAAACTATCTAAAAATTTGTCAATATGATAAAAGTGATTAATGATATCACTTTAATAATGCTGGGTTTTGTATAATTCATGAATTAATCCCCATTCTAATTCGTGATTACCTGCATCACGTGGTCAATTGGTCACCTCAAAATATTCAGCATGCACATGAGAGCTAAAGAATTTGTACAAGTGACTAATTCTCCTGATCGTAAGAATAACATGAATTCGTACAATAAGAATACTTGTAATGTAATTGGGTTGACAGTTGAACTCAATGAGACGAATTATGATTTTTGCTTAATCCGTCTTCGCAATTGCTATACAAAAATACAATAGTAATATTATATATATGTGTGTAAATTTATATGCATATTAATGTATAAAATGAATATAAAATATTCCTATTATTTTAAATAAGCATATATTTGAATTGTTTAACGTTAAAATAAAAATGTTATGTATATTAAAATTAATTTTAAAATAATTATACAAAATTAGATGGGGTGAGTTGGACCCAACATATTCTCATACGTGGTGAAACGGGTCCCGAGCCCATGAATTATTTGATGGAGCTAGGATCCTAAAATAGGACAGACTCATTTCAGACTCGTCCTTTGTTAAAAGAAAACGTGAACTGAATTTATTACAAGTCATAAAACAACAAACTTTCAATTGAGCTGAATTGAGCTGATATTGAACATTGACATTTGATATTGGAATCCACTATTTTCATATGAATGGCAAATTCTAATAAAATATATATGGAATGTGCATCAATTCTTACAATGCAATATGCCAAATCTTATCAGATAAATTATTACATTCTAGTAAATTTATTTCTACATTAATTACAATATTGGTTACCATAAAATCTTCATTTATTTACAAAATCTAATACAGCTTGTAATTTATTTTGGGTCAAAACTTAATTAGTCTTAATTTACAAAATCTAATATTAATGATTTTGAATTTCCATTTAATTTTCAATGAGATTAGTTACTTAAAATTCGAATAAAATCACTTTCGTAATGAGTGCTAATACAACGAACACAATCCCTTTTACATTTGGGCATTACATATTGTATTATGCGTACTGAATGCTTGACACGTATATAGAAATTAAAAGAAGATCGAGCCCACAAAAAAAAAAAAAGTGGGGACGAGTTTTCATTTTTTAATTAATAACACTAATTAAAGTGTAACAAATGACAATATCCACTAATGAAAATTAATTTGTGAAAATAATTACTCCCACTTGTCTTCGAAAAGCTTTTACACTTATTTTCCAAATATTTCATAATAACTTTCACATGTTTTATTAAACATTTTAATGTGAAAATAAAAAAGAGAGACATTGTTGGAAGGTAACTTTACTAAGTGTAATGTCACACGGAATTTTTAGAAGTGGTTTATCGTTATTACTAGTTCTTTTTTTTTTTTTTAACAGATATCAAGATTTTTTTTAACCCACTCCTTAATTTTCTAAGATAATTGAATCATGGAGCAAGTACACTTTATTTTAACCGGTTTTGAACTATCGATTTTCGGTTCAAATGTTTTCAGTTTGAAATCAGAATCGTGGTAAAAGTTGAAATTGTGTATTAAAAGGTTTGATTTCATTTCCTCTCTTCCAAAATTCGTAACCGTCGATTTCAAAATTTTTAAATATAAATATAGTTGTTGGAGGTCGTTATAGACGACTGAAATAAAACAAATTATAACCGTTTGAGGCCGGAACCACTGGTTCCATGAAGTTTTTGATACAAATTGTATATTATTAACTAGAAAAATAGAACCGCCAGTTTAAAAAACCGTGTAACCTATATATCTGGTTCGATTTTGATTCCTTATTTTTAGAATTGAAAATCGTATGTTCGGAGCCGTTTGAGCATCTTTGTCTAGATATAAAGCCCCTAATATTTACATGCATCATTTGTTATATTTTTCATATTTTATTTTACATTTAAATATTTAATGCATTATAAATACATAATGATTAAATATTCAATAATTTATATTAAAAATATAAACATGCATTAAAGAAGATGCCATATTACAAAATGAAACAACCTCATAAATAGCCCATGCAGGGAAAACTTCCCTTTTTTTCCCTCAAACTTTAACTGTGTTAACTTTTAAATTTTGAAAATAGTCACGTAATCTACATATTTTTAATTTTTTTAGTTCTACAACCTACTACATCATTAGGTAAGTTAGGCGGTAAAAATAACGTGATACCCTTAAATTTGTCCACATTACAATGTCTAATTAGTTGATCGTTTGTAAAAATAAAATCTCAAAATTAATAGGACTAAAATAAAATTTTAGTAAAATTTCAGGAAAAAAAAAAAAAAACACTTTCCCTTTTGCAATGCCTATATAAATCCACGTTGGTCTTACTTTAATCGATAGCAAATCTATTTTGCATTTTAAACTATTACGAGACCAATTCAAGGAAAAATTGGATTTGCATTTCGGTCAGCTTTCTCCCACCCAAACGCGCCCTTAAATCAGTCTTCTCTGTTTCATCTGACTAAATAAAGACTTGAGGGTTCCGACAATCATTCTTAAAAAATTCTCTGTGTTTTTTACTTCGAATTCTCTTTGAATCCCACTACTCGTGATCTTGTGTTTGTAAATTCGAACTGGGTTCTTTCGTTTTCTTGAAAAAAACATGATCTTTGAGATTTTCTTGGCTGGTTTTATTTCAGTTCTCTCTTGGGCACTAAGTTGGGATTTTAGTGGCCCTCTTTTAGTTGGATGCTTAGAATTCTTGAATTGAATTGGACCCTTCTTTTGGTCAGTCTTTATAAATGTATTTTTTAACCGTGTTTATACTCTATTTTGTTACTTACCTCTGGAGCTTTTATTGATCGTTTAAAAAAAATTCAATGTTATGCATGTTTATGTCAAGTAAATCTTGATGTGTCCTCAATTCAGATGTTTTTGTTCATTGATGTGTCTGAGTATGATTATAGGTACATTTGATTGCTTGTTTAATTTTTTTTTTTTTTTGTTCAACATGTTTCTTCGATGTTATATGTATGTATATTTAACAAATCTTGATGTGTTTTTGCTCAAAACTCAATTCATATATTTTTGTTGATGATACATCTGAGTGTGATTATTGGTACATGTATGACCTTCTGAATGAGTTTGATTTGTATTTGTCTCAACATGTTTTTCCAATTATTTGGTTATGATTGCAAATCCACAATTTCTTGATTTTTCGTCGTAGATGGAGATTTTGTGGCTATAAAATGGTTACTTGCCGCCTTCAACTGAGTGTCTTAGTTCTTCTTGTACGCATTTGATCTGCTTTTTGTTGCTTTTTTATCTAATTATTTAATTTGATTTGATTTGTTTATATAGGAAATAGATGGCTAATGCAGTAGCTGTTGCAGAGAGGGCCACCAATGACTTGCTGAGTGTTCCGGATTGGGCAATGAACATAGAGCTCTGCGATATAATAAACGCATATCCTGTGTATTATTTCTTTTACCTGATGTGAATTTTTCATGATTGAATGTGCTTTGCATGGGATCTTGTTTGTTACAAGGCTCTTCATTTGCAAGTTGTAAAACATCTTCTTTAATCCTAAAGACGAAGATAAGGAATCTTATAATAATACCCCGTGCCTCAACTGGTTATATGATAAGGAAACTGGCTTTCTTTGATATTAAGATGCTTTTTTGCATGATTTTTTTGGGTTTTCCAACGGAAAAGTCGTTAAATAATGCTTCAGTTAATGTATCTTTAAGGTTATCCGATTCTTTATTACTTAGGCAACTGGAATTATCACAGACGTGACACGTATGTCACTCTACAACGCCGTTATCCTTGCATGAATTATAAAATATTGCTTCAATTAATGTATATTTAAGGTTATCCGATGCTTTATTACTTATGCATGCTTTCGTGAATTGTAATCGCATAAGATGATTTGATATTTCAGGCAAGCCATGGATGCATTAAAGGTAATCAAGAAAAAACTGGGAAATAAAAATCCCAAAGTGCAGATCCTTGCACTATTTGTAAGTATCCGTTGAACTATTTCAAGTACTCCTCTCTTGGTTATCATTTATTCCTTTTTATTTTTTATAAAATCCGAAAGTCTTCTTATAGCTCCTTTTATGGCTTAAGAAATTAAAGAAATTTCAAAATAAGAAACTTCTCATGCCTAAATTACAATCGTGCCATTTTATTGCATATGAGATACAAGATACATTTGTTAGCTACAGTGCTACACACACATATATCTGTATTTTTGTTTGGGGTCCACGCGAGCATGCACATTTGTGAGTATTTGGGCAAAAACTTAATGTAAAAAAATTTGTAATTCAGGTTCTGGATGCTCTTAGCAAAAATTGTGGGGACCACATGCTTCGGCAGATGGTTGAGGGGGATATTTTGCGGGAGATGGTCGAAATTGTGATGAAGAAGGTGGTGTTGCCATTTTGCCTAAACCGTATTTGCTTCTTTATTGTACATATGCGAATGAACTTTTACATTTTCCTTGTATTGTGCCTCAGCCTGATTTAAATGTGAGGGCGAAGATTCTTGTGATGATTGATACTTGGCAAGCAGCTCTAGGCGGAATCAGAGGAAAGTTTCCTCAGTACTATGATGCTTACAACGAACTGAAGGTGATTAAAATCTATCTTTCGTTTCTGTTATTAAAATCTCTATTTGCTTAAATTATAGTCAAGACCTAGTGTTTAAGCTACATGTTACGTTCTCATTGGTTGTGGGAATTTGATTTGAGATGATTTGAGGGAGACAAACTTCTGTGAACTTGATTCACGAAAGTTTTACGGTGAACTCTGTAGTACTATTTAGTATACGAATACGAAGTATCAAGGTTTAGTGATTTTGAGAAGAATAACACATAAAATCATGTACTTTTAAAATGTGATAATTCACATGTTAAACAATACTACTTTGAAGAAGAGAGTTCACGTTAACTTGGTTCACATGAGTCCCACTCTTTGAAGAATGGGTTCCTAATATCTTATACAGATTTGAAAGCAATCAAAATCATTCCAAAAGTAATAACAAATTGATTTAAAATCCATCCAAAATGAAATGACCACATTAGTAGCAATCATTATTATGGAGTTAATATATATTCTTTTCTCAAAATATGCAGTCTTCTGGTGTAGAATTCCCGCCTCGAGTGGGAAACAAAGTAGACGTTCTAGCTTTAGAGACGGATTCCTCTGGACTCAGGTACATGTTACTATCTTGTTCCTGAGTTGTACTTCTTAAAGGTGCATATTGTTTTTGGTGATTGCTTAGCAAGTTTCTTTCAAACTGAATTTTCCAGACTGTTAATGTTATTTATATTTTTTCCGTTTTAAGACCAAGTTCTATTTAATTTTATTAGTATTACATTGGGTTGGCATATTTTAGGTGTGTTTGAAATTATGAAACTATGAATGTAATCAGTTTCTAAAAGTACTTAGAATTGAGGTATGTAATAACTAATAAGAAAGAAATTATGAGGTATGTACTATGTATTAGGCATTTAAGTGATAGGAGACTGAGTTTGTGACTATTTGTTGATCTATATTATATTGTTTGGTTGAAAATTGGTTACCTTGAATTTCATCGTATTCTTTTCGTCTCGTAGCTTGGAGGAGATTGAAAAAGCTGAAAGACTTGCTGATGTTCTGACGGAAATGCTAGCTGCCTTGGATCCAAATAATTCTCAGGTGATCAATCTGAATGATTGGCTCGATCCAGAAAGCTAATTGACCCATATATCTTGTAATCATGTGCTATAATTTTCAATATATCATTTAAACAAGTCTATAGAGAGCATCTTTTAAAAAGTTCCTACTATGACCTACTTGTTTTCTTAAAATTGTTTGATAACGACTTTCTTGAACAGGCGATGCTATCTATTTCATCCTTATTTATTTTCAATAAATGGCCTTTTATGATTTCAAAATTGCCATGTAGTTGAGAATTATATTTTGTCAGTAAATGCTTGATATGTGATTTCAAAAAGTTCCACATTCTTTTGGGTTTGACCATAGGGAGTGAAGGATGAGCTCATCGTTGAATTAGTTGATCAGTGTCGTGCATACCAGAAACATGTCAACGTTCTTGTGAAGAATACCATGTAAGTATATGAGATGTTGCCGTTTTTCCTTTTCTTTTTTCCCCTAATATCTATTTTCATTTTGAGTTGGTCTTATGTAAAATAGTTTTACCATACACTTGGTTTGCAATTATCACTTTATATGGAATTACTAATGCTGACATATAATACGTCTTAATGAAACCGAGTAATGCTGTTTAAAAGTACACGAGGTTAAACTGATTTACATAAGACTTTGCCTTTAATTTTATGTTAATAAATCACCTTCATACCTTTCGTAGAGACGAGGGCCTTCTATGCAAGGGATTGCTATTGATTGATAGCTTGCAGCGAGTTCTTCGAAAGCACGATAATATTGCTAGTGGGACAACACCCAAAGCTTCTCTAGTGACTCTAGAAGATTTACTTGCGCATATTTCGCTTTACAAGAATGCGAAGCACAAGGATGGACAGTCGGATGATAATTCGTCTAAGTTGACACACAGGTAAATGGTGTTTTGAAGTGTTTAAGCCTTTTTCGGCCTCTTCTCCTCTAAAAAACATGCATTTGGGAAAATAGTTTTATTAGTCTTGTAAGTTACCTTATTTTGATTTTAGTCTTGACGACTTTCAAAAATTGAAAATAATCCTGTAACTTTCATTTTATTTACATTTTGGTTTGGTGACCGGCTGTAAGAGGTGAGACATCCAATTGACCACTCAGACTCTGCCACGTCAACGTCAACTGGATGTTTGATCTACTTATGCATTCTTGTTTGTTTCATGTTGTATCTTGGAAAATGACTTGATTGCAATTGCAGATCATCAAGGGATACATCACAAGAACTCGTGCGTAAGCCCGCAGCTGCCAAGACCGGGCTCAATCCTTTCTCATTCGATGCTCTCCTCACTCGTATCTATGGGCCAGAAAAGGCAGACGAGCCCTCGATCACATCAGGATTGTCTACTACTCGTGTTCCACCACATTCATCATTCCCTGCTTCTTCTGAGAATCTCTCGATCAAATCCTCGGGCTCCACCAACACTGAGCAGGCGAAGCCTTATAAAGGTTCGATTTATAAGCGTGCCATTGAAGCTACAGCTGAGGCAATGAGGTCATCTTAAGCATAAATTGCTTGTTGTTCCATCTTTCCTCCATCATTTAGAACTCTTAAAAATAATAACATTTTGGACATGGGATTATTTTTTCTGTGACTTTGAAACTACAGGCCAGATTTGGCGATTTAGTTTTGATGGAGATTTGGATTTTGAATTCATAATAACAACCAAATTATTGAATTTGTTTGGACTTATTTAATTATTGGATTTCATGTTCTTATGAGTGATTTATGTGACTTAAAAGTTTGCACTTGTAAAATCCAATTCTTTCATCCATAAGGTGAGGTTACTTGAGATGATTTCATGTTATGAGTTCCTTTTTTTTTTCTTTTTCTTTTTTTCCAAAATGTGGAGTAATATATAATAGCCAAAAAAAATAAAATAAAATAAAAAATGATACCTTTATTATGATATTACATATTCGAATTTTAGAAAAAAGATTCGACTTTTGGGAGACAAAAGGCAAAAAAATAAGATATACTGTAATTCATTTTTAGCACTTAATTGCCTTAGTCTAGGGATTTTCTTGTTTAAAAAACGATTCAAAGAGAAGATATATATTTATACTTTACTTACTTTATTTTGTAGAGTACAAATGGGGAGTGTGTTGTATAAAAAAAGGTTTCATTTATTAAACATATCCGACTTCTTTTTTACTGTCGGTTCTATTCATAATAGTCCAAGACTATGCTCTATCAGAAGATCATTTCTATTCAATGCATAAAGTACGATAATTTTATAATTTTTTAAAATAATTTATAACATTTATATTGAAAAAATAATGATGGCATGGTAGGAAGATCTCATCCTTGATGTTTATCATTACTCTCCCATCCACACGTAAGCTTTTCATTTTGTTAAAATGGACGTAACTAGAACCCATATAATATTATATTCCTTAAAATAAACGGAAAGCTTTTGGAGTTACCGAGGGAGTATATCAATAATCCAAGATAACCTCATTCCATGCATATATTCGAACTTTTTTTTTTTTTTAAGGGATGCATATATTCAAACATAGTACAGTACATATAATCATATATATATATATATATATATATATATATATGTGTGAGATAATTGTTGTCACACAGTCACTGATTAAAGTTTTAACGTGAAGTGAAAGGTTTTTATTAGTTAATTATATAGTTGTTTGGATAAGTCGTACATATTCCACTAACGATTCTTCTATTCTGGTTGAGAAAGCAACATGCATTTAAAAAATACTATGATTTACAAGTCACCCCAGTAATTTATGAGTTTATTTCCTCCTAACTATGATGAATTTCTCAACCCAAACAAATTATGATTCATTTCACACTATATATATAGTGGAACGCGCCCGGATATATATAATACGACCAATTCAACTCTTCTTCAAGGGAAAACTAAAATAAAACTTGTGTAACAAAAGTTTTATTTAATTTACACACTATATATATATATATATATTGATTTGATAATGCTACATAAATTAATCACCATCGAATTCTATATATATTTATTTAAAATTTGTAACTAGCATGAATGACAAATTTGGAACCAATGCACCATTTATATTTGTCAATATATTTAACAGATTTAGTATTCTTTTTCTCATAACCCTTGAATTTGATGGTTTTTGTAGAGTATTTTCACCCAAAATAGCATGGAATTGATTATTTCCATTTACTCAGTGCTCTCATGTCGTTGTCTAGAGGGACACACTTTTGAAAAACTACATCACGCAGCAACTGAAAACGTGTTTCTGGATTAAAATAATTGATCAACCTTAACTTTTAACCTTTGCTCCAACTAAAAGAAAACAAAAAAGGGGTTAAATTTGTATTTAATCTATATAACAAGTGTATAATTAATAATATTACACTATTCTTATGCATATGTAACATATTTAATTATTTAAAATTTTTAAGAAAGCCCAAATTTACATGCTAGCTATTTTATAAAAATAGGAGTATAACTTTTTTGGACTTCTTAAAATTATATTTTATAATTTATGATTATATACTTTTCATTCCAGCTATTTTCTTATCATTATTTATCAGTTTATCCTGTAAATGTTGTGTGATGATTGTTTGCTTAATAGATTAATGATTAGTTAATTACAGTAATAATTGACTCGTACGTGATGAAAAGACTTCTGATTATTTGTTTTTTGGAAAGTTCTAATAATATTTTAATGTCAAATACATTTGCTACTCCGAAAGGAGCAATTCTGATTTCTTTATTTTGCTTGTGGAATTTTGTTGGTAGAGGAGAAATTTGGGCAAAACCCCCCATAATACGTGAATTTTTTTCAAAAAATGTATATTATTAATTTAAAGTAAAATTTAACATAAGTTTTATATTTTTTAAAATATTGAGCCTAACAAGTCGAGCTCGAGTCAACTTATTAGTAAATCGAGTATCTAATGAACTCGAACTCGACTTATTTTATGTAAACATTTTGTTGTGTTATACAATTTTTTTTTTGGTCGTTTTTGGGATTGGAGAGTTTAAGTAATGTTAGTGTTGAAATATTTGATGTTTATTTTTTAGATGTTTTTTTGTGATGTTTGATTTTTAAATCTTGTTATGCAAATGTTTTTTTTTGGTCCTTTATGGTCAATTTAAATATTATTTCTAAATCTGTTTTAGGAAGGTTTGAAAGTTTCAAAGATCTTTCTAATTTTTTTTTAGAAATCCGTGGATTTAGGTATGTGAATAAATTCTCTTTATTTTAATTTTTTTGGAAATTCTTAGGTTTCGGTAAGTGAGTAAATGCACGCTATTTTCACGGGATTGCGGTTGAATTTTGTTAGACAATGGTTGACTAATCATAATTTTAAGGGCATAATTGTATAATTATGTTTCATTTTAAATTTAATAGTAACTAAATTTTTTTATTGAACTAGAAAGTAAAATCAAGGTGCTAAATGTATCTTAGAATAACTCCTTATTTATGTTACTATATGAACAATGATGTATTACTGCATGAAACAAAGATGTGATATTGTAAATTTGTAACTATATTTATATTAACATTAATCTCTTTTTTATACATTATCTTCCTTCTCTCTTTTTTTTTCGAGATCGCGAGTTTTTCATTTTACCTAAAATATATTCACTTTGTGACTTCGTTCCACATGAATTTGTACACTTTTCATATTTAGATGTCTCATACTCTCTTCGGTCCTGAAAAAATTTCATACTTTTTTTTTTTTTTTTTTTTTTTGTCCCTTAAAAGTTTACATACCTCTAAATGAAAACCATCATCACAATCTCCACCCCCATAATGTACACATATTTACCCTTCATGTCATTTCTTTTGGTGTCCACTATACATTCAATTCAACTACTTTATTTACTTTATATATAAAAGTTTACAACATTACCCCTCAACACTCTGATCATTACATTTTTTCCTTAAACTCCGTGTTAAAAAAGCAGCGCAAACTTTTCGGGGACGAAGGGAGAACCAATTTGAACACTGCGTAAAATGAAATATCTTCATAACCCACACTCTCAAAATATACACATATTTACACATATGTCATTAATTTTTACACTCAATCTATCTTTTTCTTTACTTTATTTATAAAAAATTACCATACTAACCCTTAAAACATCACTCATTACATATTTTTCTACACATTTCTTAAAATGTATGTCATCCTAAGAATGTAAATTCCCTTAGAACGGATAGAGTATTATATACTCCGTATAATGCACATACAACATTTGATGAAAGAATATTATGCAGTTGGATCATATTGGATCAAACTCTGGTCTAATCAATTTCTTCTTGAGATAATGGTCGAGCCCACACGGTTTGTTCCATGATCATCATCAACTCATTCAAATAAAAACATGGGGTGGGGTGGGCCCCTAGTAATAGTAGGCAGAGGCAGAGGGTCAAAGCAGTGTAGAGTAAGTGATGAATGAATGAAGATGCAAACACACAAACAATAAATAAGGGGGACATTGCAATTTGCAAATTCTTACTAGGAACTTTCTATCCAAGAAAACAACCAACACCAAAAACGCTGGTCAGTTTCTCCACTTTTTTCCAGAAGACTTTGATTTTTCTATCTTAGGAGTAATTCTTTAAAGGATTTTCTCTATTCTTTATAACAAAGATTCAACCTTTAATCCCTTTGTTGCTTTCACCAAACCAACCTCAAAATCTGCAATTTTTTAAATGTTGAAAACTATATCTGGTTTGTGGATGCCCTTTGTTTGTCAAGAGTCAAAACCCTTTTTTTAATTTTAGCTAATTATTTATATATATCTCTGTTTTTCAGGAATTTGCAGATTCTGGTTTTTGATTTCATCTCCTGGGCTCTTCTTCTCTCAAAGGTAAATTGATATTTAACCTCTATGATTTTTAATCAGTAATTTATAAGACTTTCTTTTTCTGAATTTGGGCAAAGGTATTAACCCTTTGAATTGGATTTAGAATTTTTTTTTTGTGTGTGTGTGTATAGTGTGTAGTGGAGCTTATCTTTTGGTAGTCCCCATGTTTCTGGGTTATTTTCTGAGAAGTTAATGTCAATTCATAATTTGTTAATGATGGAAAGGAATTTTCTAAGTTTTAATTCATAGCCTTGTTTGAATTAGTGTATAACTGCAGAATCTTGTTATGGAGTTTTCCTATTGGGACAAATAGTAAGTCATCGACTGTCTAAAACTTTAAAAAGGGAAGGGTGTCTGAACCCCGTATCGACTGATTGTTTTAGCCTTTTGGTTGGCCTTTGTTTAAGCAACACATTTCAATCTGTTCATGTTCTTTGTGCAATGGTGATTGCAGGATTAATTGAACCGGTTGTCTGGACGAAGATCTTTCAATTTCTTAACGAGCTTTCTGTTTCGTTAGTTTGAATTAGGAGCCAGCCAAACATGTCTTTAGTTGGATCTGCTGCATTGTTTAGGAGCAACAGTCTTTACTTGCTGAAAGACGACAATGATAGCTCGATTTTCGACTCAAAAAATGATGGGATCATGTACACCAGTGACACGAGCTATGATCCAAAGTATTTCCTCGACTCCCCTTCCGAAAATCCATTTCAGGTCAGATCAAGACATATTCCATTTCAGATCACCTACAACTCCGACTTGGATAGTCCTGATGATGTAGATTACGATGAAGATAAGATGAGATCAAAGATTCAAGAACTCGAGAAGGCGCTTCTTGATGATACCGATAGTCTTAACCATCCCATGGAAATCGACCCCGATTGGTCCGACTCACTGCTACACGACTCGCCCAACGAGTCTTCATCGACTGATTCTAATCTTAGTAGCATAAGCAGCACCAAGGAGTTATCGGCTTTCAGATCTCAATCGCCAAAGCTCATGCTTTTCGAATGTGCTTCCGCTATCAGTAATGGGAACTTTCCTGAAGCTTCTGGCATGATAAACGTGCTCCGCCAGCTCGTCTCAATCCAAGGAGACCCGTCGGAACGGATTGCTGCGTACATGGTCGAAGCTCTCGTTGCTCGAATGGCTACATCGGGTCGAGGTCTTTATCGAGCACTAAAATGCAAAGAGGCCCCGTCTTCGATTCGCCTTTCAGCAATGCAAGTCCTCTTCGAGGTATGCCCGTGCTTTAGATTTGGTTTCATGGCAGCAAATGGGGCGATTCTAGAGGCGTTTAGAGACGAAAACAGAGTACATATCATCGATTTCGATATAAATCAGGGGAGTCAATATTACACCTTATTGCAAACACTGGCAAAAACTCCCGGCAAACGACCCCGTATTAGGTTAACGGGAGTCGATGATCCCGAGTCCGTTCAACGCCCGATAGGCGGGCTGAAGATAATCGGGCGTAGACTCGAGCAGCTTGCCGAAGATCTCGGGCTCTCGTTCGAGTTCCGTGCGGTCCCGTCAGAAACGGCTTTAGTCTCACCATCGGTTCTTAATTGCCAGCCTGGCGAAGCCCTCGTTGTGAACTTCGCATTCCAGCTCCACCACCTACCGGACGAGAGCGTCTCAACGACAAATCTACGAGACCAGCTTCTCCGAATGATCAAAGGGTTGAAACCGAAACTTGTGACTGTTGTCGAGCAAGATTTGAACACGAACACCGCCCCGTTCCTGCAAAGGTTTGGAGAAACCTATGATTACTACTCTGCTGTGTTCGATTCTCTCGATGCTACCATGGCTAGAGATAGCCAGGACCGAATGAACGTGGAGAAGCATTGCCTGGCTCGTGATATTATTAACGTTGTTGCGTGTGAGGGAATGGAACGAATAGAGAGATACGAGGTTGCGGGGAAATGGAGGTCGAGGATGATGATGGCAGGTTTTACGTCGTGCCCTGCTAGTCGAAACGTGCAGAATGAGATGAAGAAAGTGATAAAGCAGTACTCGGAGAGGTTTAAGGTGAAAGAGGAGAAAGGAGGGCTGCATTTTGGGTGGGAAGACAAAACATTAGTAGTTAGTTCAACATGGAGGTAGACATGATGATATTTGCTCTATATATGATGGTACAACATGCTATAAATGTTGTACATATGATGAGTGTATTGAGAAAATAGCTAGTTAGCTCTATTCTTATGTATGACTATGTAATTAATTAAGTATGAACTGTTTTCAGCAATGCCCTTTCTTGGCTCCCACCTATAGAGATCAGAGTGGTAATATATATTCTAAATGCTGTTTTCAGCAATGCATTTATGTATTAAATTTATGGTTAATTATCAAGTAACACTTGTTGTACTAATATTTTTTTAATGGAAATAATTAGTACTCCATTGCTCAGTGAAACTCATTATCTAATAGTAATATATACGGTTGAAAATCAATAATATTGTTTAGTGAAATTATTAATATTATACTGTGAAAACAACTTATATTGTTAATTGTTAAGTGAAAATACTAATAAGAGTATACAAGAATTTATCTTTAAGGGAGACTTGTTCAAGACTCAATTGTAAGTTGTGAAATTGATTGGCCTGTATGTATTAATTAAAAATTAATAACATATTTTATAAACTTATAAATATTATAAAGGTAATGTAACATGTTTATAAATAATTTTTCATTTTAATGTTTAAAAGTAATTTTGAAATGCTGCAGTAAAATTTGTGTGAAAGTAACCGTGGATGGATTGAGACTGTACAAATTTAGCTTACCTTGAGTTTTTATTCAATGCATTATGCATCTATGACTCATTCACTTGCACTAAAAAGTCGTTGTATGAAAGAAAACGGTTGATGGTCCCCACTCCCCACACCCTAGATTGAGATTTTTATTCTAATTTATTTTTGTTTAATTACAGTAATGAATATAATGTGTTAATTAGTGATAATTGAAATTACTGAAAGTCTCTCTCAAAAATAAAATAAAATTGAATGTCTCCATTTTAGCCATGTGGTTAATAATGATAATAATTCCCAACTACAAACAATTCAACAACAATTAGTTTTCCTTTTATAATAATCCAATTCAAGCAGCCATTAAATTAAATTAAGAAAAACCAGACCTTAAAAATCGAGTTGATCTTGATTGTACAATATATTAGCCCTCAAAAAAAAAAATATATATATATATATATAAGACTCGTACATTATTTTCCGACACTACCCGATTATGTTTTACTAAATTATTATTCAATTTTCTGTATTTACATATATATTAAACATATACACAATTTTACAATTAAATTAATTTCAGAAATGTCTAACTGGGTTGATGAATCGTCACCCAGGACAAACGATTCTAATTTTGTATTCTCCATTATAGCCACTATTAAAAATTTCACTTAACCCACTCAAAATAAAAAATCACTCAACAGTAAAAAAGAGATTGAAAGCAAAAAATCCAAGAGATGAAAAAACATAATTGTGAAATAAAGGATCACATCTGTAATGTCTCAAACTTGAGTCTACTAAACACTACTAGTATTTCTCATTCTTTGAAAGCCAATGACAAAAACTCATAACTAGTTGCACAATGGAGGATTCATTCCTCTTTCTTTTTTCTACTTTTGGTGGGGTGGGGTGGGGGGGTTACTTAACTAGTTGTAGAAAGAATATCCTGTAGTAAGTAATAGAAGATGATTATAGGAACAACACTATTGTAAAATACTGGGCAGCTGTTAAAAAAAATTCTACAATAAACTTGGCTTCAAGGCAATCCAAACTATATACACTCACATATTGGGGAAAGTTGATGAATCCCAGTAGCCATGTCTCTCCTGTAGTTTCCCCTCAATACAGTTCGTCCAGTTAAGATTTAATGTTCCAATGGAGACAACCTACGCTTTACCATTTCCTTTCTTTCAAATTAGTACAACAGGAATACGATGATGACACCGATAACCATTTATCCTTTTCTTGGTTATGTGCCTTTCCAACATCCCAATTTTCTACGCTGCACAAACAGCTATTACCTAAAATCCAACACCAGAAAACAGTAAAAAACTATCAAGGAGATGTTTTCCAATCAAATTGAAGGTTATTATAACCGTTAACTGGCCCAAGACCACCGTTAAGCATGTGGTTACCCATATCTTGCTGCTGTGAATTCATACCCTGCTCTCGTCCCATTGTCATGGCTAATCTCCCGTTCATGGACAGAGAGTTATTCCCGAGTGCTGCTCGAATCCCATTCCCTGTACTACTCCCAAACCCAGGAACACCGATTCCATTGGCTACTCCCGTTCCCACGAGAATATTGCCCCCATTCATACCACCTGTTGACAACATCCCGTTTACGTTTTTCACATCACTACCCAACCCCACTATACCACCCCCGGATAGCTGTGATGACATCATCATGTCGTGTATGATTTTCTGGACGGAGCTCTGCGACTCGTTTGCATCTGCGTCACCAGAAAGAGCAGGTTGCTGCTGCATTGAAATATTTGGTGAATTTACATGAGCTGCTGAAGGGTTATTAGATGGTGTTGAGGATTGGAAAGGGGATGGGGGTTGCTGAGGTGGCATGGCGTTTGAAGAACTGGGAGACGGCATCTGAACAGTATTATTACCTCCATACGAGGTGTTCATCCCAGGCATTGGGTTTTGTTGTCGAGAATTCATCGAGTTTTGATGAAGAAGCCCAACAATTGTATTAGCGGAAGTTGTGGGGCCCGAGTTCGTAGGGTTGTTAGAATTATTTGTGCCTGTTGTAGAAGCAAGTTGCACAGAAGCAGCTTGGACGGAGTTATCGTTGTTCGTTTGTCCCGTCGTTTGCTGCTGCTGCTGCTGCTGGCCTTCGGGCTGTTGAGGTTGGCCTTGAAATGTGGATGAAGGATTTGTTCTTCGAGGAAACTTGGCCAGGCTCTCTGTAAGGAAAAATTTAAGCATGAACACGAAGTAAAAACTATAGTTGGATTAGTTTAACTAGAATTTTCAAATTCAGAGAAATGAAAGCAAAAGGGTACATAGGAGCAGCTATTATTGGAATGAATATCAATTTACATCAAGTAACTTAGGGTGGATCTAATATAAATTAGAAAGAAACGAAGCCGGATTCTTATAATTTATCAATTTTACGCCAGGACAACAAACGAAGCCGGATTCTCTGAAAAATAGACCAATTTCTGAAGTAGGAAAATTTCCTAAATTGTTGGAAGTTATATTTCTCGTCAAAAGATGGTGTTGGACACTTGGACCTTTTCAGGCTGCATCTAGAAGTTCATGTTGTAGAGAGGATTCAAATATGTATTTTCAAGAAAATAATCGTAGGATGCTTATCAAATAAGACTTGAAACTAGAAATTTTATTAATGAGCCGTAACATTCTTTTGAAATGGTACAGAAATCTTAGTTAGCAAAATCAATATACATATTCTAATCATATGCAGATTTCCTCAGTTGCCCATCACAGAGATGAGATGAAATGAAATGCCAGAAAACTTATAATGATTCCCCAAATTTTATTTCCAGCCACTCTTGTCTAGAACCTAGTGCAAAGATATGAGAATCATTCACTTTCTTGCTTATTGAATAACATGGCAGATGAAAAGATTTGTGAGATACAATCAGCTTACCCATAGGACCTGCACCAGTTTCGCGACTATAATCAATGAGATCTTTCATGCTATTCACCACTTCTGATATCTACAATGTTACCGGAAAATTCAATACACATGATAATTCAATGAAAGAAAACTAATATTGACAATTTTTTTATAAAAAAAATCATAGCTGTGACACCAGCTGCAAATATCAAATATATATCATCCACTAGATCAACTAACCTTTTTAACCTACTACCTACCAAGGCAAAATATTAATACGCTCCTCAAATCAACAATTATGATCTTAATTAGAAAGGAACGGCACTAGAATAGGTTATGGTGACAAAAAATTTAAAGTTGACTATTAAGGAGAGAGCTCATGGTATTTACAGCTTTCCATTATCCAACACACCCGAGCTACACATTAAAATCTGACATCCTTGCAATTCTACCACATGATTAGAGATAATTGATTTCCGAACTCAATCATGACTTGCAATTACTGAAACAAAAAATGACTAGTTAAGAAAAGGTACCTGTAGACATCGAACATATCGCTTCGTATAACCCAAATCATTTACCAGTGGAACTTCCAAGGCTTTGGCCAGCTGGCGTGCTGAGGCGACAAACCTAAAATGGCAAAATTCAGGTTGATAAGAGAATAACACACATTTTCTAATAGACAGATTCTTTTTAACTAATAACCATATTTCCTTTGCATGTGCAGAGAAATGCTTGAATTCAATATGCAAATATAAAGATATATCTAGAAATCTAGCATGAGATTTATTAGAAAAAGACACATATAAATTGATCGCCTTTAGGAGTGGTGCATGGTTGATTAAAATCCTAAACTATGACTTTTCAAACAACTTTTCTCACACTTAAGCTCCATGAGACTGGTGGAGAAAATGGAAAAAGTCAAACATTACTGTTGCATTTTCTGCATGGTATTTTCTACCCTTTACCAGAAACTATCACACAGTTGAAGTTTCAGCAACTCAATTGACAATACACAAAAAGAAGACATTTTCTCTGGCTCTCTGCTAACTGACCATGTAATCTTTCTAATTTGCAATTATAGTCCTTACTTACTATACTGGTCTTTCTCAACAAACTGGTCAATGCAATGTCAGTAGCACATATTGCAGTCCTATAACACTTCATCATAAACTTCATCAAAATAAGCAGAAACTCAGTGAAGAAAGAAAGAACTTCAATGACTACTGACTTGTCTTATAGACTAACTTTTTAAAGCAACCGTAAGACAGTCAAAATAAAACCAACCAAGTTCAGCCTAAAGTAATTTTACAGGGCCAAGCAGATTAAGCTTCACTAGAGTATTGTTCTATGAATCAAGCTTAGGTCGATGTCTAAAACTTCAAATGCATAAAACTCAATATATTAAGAACAGGGTACCTTATACATAGGAACCAATTTTGCATTTCAAAATAAATGTATAGGGTATTAGATGAATTTACATTTTATAAAAGCCAATAAAGATTCATGAAGAAGGCAAGTAACCCAAACTCACATATTGCAGTTGTTTTGTAGATCAGAAACAGAGGCACAGGGAGACGCATTCTGGGTAGCAGCCTGGTATTTTTGGGCAGCAGTGCCCAGTTGGCTAACCTGCAGTTCAGATCATGACATGAGTTATGTCCCAAACCATGTTAACAGTAGCAAACCCTTTTGATGATCCAGAGAACTCTACATATGTGATATCAAAATTTGAGTTTAAAATTGTTAACCTGAGGAATGAGCAACCTTCTTGGAATAAGCTCTTCATGACGCCGAGCACAAAACTCCCAGGAGCATATCTGACAATTAAGATAAAACAGATAGTGAATAGCAGCTCTACAAATCTAGAACAACCAAAAGCATAACTGGTAGCTTCGATGTAACCTTGAGATCAGGAGAGAATACAATTCGAAGCTGACCATCACGAACAACACGAAGTTGCTCAAAGACACTCTCTTGTATGGCTTTTGCATAATCCAGTACAATCTGTCCAGAAGAATTCTGATACTCTCGAGGCATATCAACATAGAGCAGTTCTTCTAAAGTTCCACTTTCATATTTTATTTTGAAGAGTCTGGGCAGGACCTCAACAGTTGCCTCTACAGAAATCAAAATTTACAGTTAGATGCTATACTATTATTTTGTTCGCCGACTATTTTGTTTCATCATTCTTCAGGTATAAACTATAAAATGGACATAATGTAGCAGAAGCTAGAAACAAACGCACCAAAACCACGGCCAGGCTTACGGTTACAAATTTCGCAGTGCCAAACGTCCTGCATTTACATTGAAATCATCAAAGAACATTAAACTCAATATATTAAGAGGTGAAAAGGGAGTCCTGAAGATCCCGTAAAAGTAATTTTTACTTAATTCTCAAGAGATTAACTGCACCTTTGAGTCACCAAAAGGCTTAGTTAAACAAAAACAACAGTGATAAAAATTAATGAATCAAAATGGTTAAACTAGGCTGGGGTGGTTCAGGCACAAGTCAATTCATTACAGAGCCAATAACCAACACACCTGGGGGAAAACTCCAGTAGTTTGGCGACCACTTCCATACATTGAAACACACCATTTTTTCTTGGCATTAGGCGCAAAATATTCAGCTACAAATTTCCTCCAGAACTCAATATTGTTGTCCTATAAAACAGTATCACGCAATTGCATTAATCAACAACGCACAATATGCATAAAAAAAGTGGAGACCTTTTATTCAAAATTAACAATATATTTGATAGCAATATCTCACTTCAGGTCTGTGTTGTTGCTGATACATGTAATGTGTCAGCCTTCTGGCACACATTCCAGGCTCATAGACAGGTTTTGCAGGAGACCTAATTGGCATGTTCTGGGGTTGAAACTGTGGTTGTAGAGGAGATCTTTGTTGGGGCATAGCTTTCAAAAGCTGCTGCTGCTGTTGCTGCTGCTGTTGATGATGTTGCATTTGCATTAGCCTTTGTTGATGCAAAATTTGTGCTGCTGCTGCAGCCTGAGGGCTCTGTCGGGACATGAGTAGCTGCTGCTGCTGCTGCTGTTGTTGATGATGTAAGAACAAAGACGGGTCAGATTGCTGAGGTTCCAGTTTAACAGATCCCAAGTTTCTCATACTTGATAATTGCTGAGGTTCCATTTTTACAGAACCCAGATTCCTCAACGCTTGCAGTTGCTGTGGGGCCTGTTCATTGGATGTTTGCGGCTCCATCTTGACTGGCCCCACACTTCCTAAACTAGACCGCATCCCCTGAAGTTGCTGTTGCTGCTGTGATTGCTGCAATTGCTGGGAATTTGGAACAGAAAACTGCTGATTATGTTGAAAATTCTGTGGATCATGCTGTTGGTCAGTCATCATTGCGTTTGAAAATTGTTGTTGCCCTTGAACATGACCAGATGAAGAGGAAGGAGTATTGAATCCCATCCCATTTCCAACATTCGAAAGTGGGCCAGACTCTGCACCCCCATCACCAAGCGCTCTTTGAGAACTTGAACCCCCATTTCCAAATGACTGATGGAGCAAATTGGGAACATTTCCGAGCATATTCAAGTTAGTAAATTGATTACGAGGTGAAACGAGAGATGGAAATGCATTCTGGGAAGACATCCCCCCGCCTCCTTGCCCGCTCAACAACCCAGAATTTGATCTTAACAATGAAGCTGGAACTGAGTGGGCTCCACCGAGTGGAGCAGGAGGCCCATTTGGCACCATTTTTTTTGCTGAAATCAGTGTGATCTACTTTACAACAGCCCTAATACTCTACTGATTACACTCTCTAGATAGCATTAATCTAAAACTTCAACTTCAATATGTGTACAACACTAAAACCTAAGAGTTTAATCACACAGCAATTTAGAAGTTCTGAAATGTTTATAGTGAACAACAAAAGGGTAGACCTCTTGCATGAGGATATGAGGGTGTTTTCTGCAAATCCCAATTTGAAAATCAAAGTCAAAGAAATCGAAGAAACTAGTTTTATTGAAGAACATCCTAACTTTGGTTGCCCTACTATCCGAGCAGGACTCTTTCACCAGTTATCCTGATAATCCCTGTACAAAAACAGTCAATTCAGATTTCTCTACCACGTGTGAGATAAGGATGAGCAAGCGGCAAAATCTGGAAAAAAAGGGAATACAGAACAAGGAGATACAAGAAAATGGCCAAGTAAAAAGATAATACTAGTATTAATAATTTTAATTCGAAAAAAAAAGGATAACTAAATACGCCAGATAGAAATTGGTAGAAGCAAACTTCACGAAAAAATCATTACTATACTATGCCATATAATGAGAAAACCCAGAAAAACAGTAACATTAAAAGAACAAACATCGAACAAAGAGGAAAACTCGATCGAACCCTAAATCGTGAAAGAGATAACAAAATAGAACTCGATCCAAAACCAAAATGAAGCGATATTCTCTAGGGTTTAAACCTCCACACAACACAAACAAGCTTAAAACGTAGATAAAACACCAAATCACACATATAAGTGTGGGAAAAGCTAAAAACACGATAAAAGCAAAAATGCAAATTAAGCACACATGTACAGAAACGAAGAACAAACACTTACAAGTAATATTTCAAGTCCGCAATCCTTTAAATCCTCGCAATTGAAGTTCAAGTTATACACACACACACACTTCAATATTATGTCGTGTATTACTCTATTAAGCATCAAAACTAGAAATGGATTCACGAAACCTCCGAACTCAGAAGCACATACAACATGTATGGCTTGTAGTGTATGTAGCAAAAAGTCTCCTCGAAATCTTTGAGCAAAATTAGAGAGAGAAAAACAGTTGTATCGAGCTCACTTTCTAGAGAGAGAAAGATGAACAGAAAGGAGAGAGAGAAAAAGTGAAGCGAGTGTCGAGGGTTTTTATGGCGGACGTCAAAAATTCATTCGATCCGATTGAATTGTTTTCCTTACACAATTCATTCTCTCTCCCTTAAATGAAGTCAAATCTTCTTCCTCTCTATCTCTATGTAGGTATGTGTATGTATGTCAATGTGTCATGATATATCATATATGTATGTGTATCTAATGATTGTATATATCATTATTATTAGCAAACCAGCTCACCAATTCGAGTGGTTCCGGTTTTTGCAACTTAGATCGGATTTATTTACTCAAATGCCACTAGATTTTTGTTACATGTGAGGAAGAATTGCAACCAAGAGAATAGGGGCGTGATTGTCAAGGAAATATTTTCAAGATAAGTTCATTTTGGATAAACTGAGAAAGCACATTAAATTGTGATTTATTAAATCGCATATATCAATAGGTTCGGTTCTCAAATGTTACGATTTTCTTTGTTCGAAGGAGTGTCAATATTGTGGCACACACAGTTTCATTATTTCAATGACCACTTTAATTGAATAGACTGTCGAATTGTATGGTTGAACGGTCTACTATAGTTTTTCTATTGTCAAAAAAATAATTTTAAATCACATATTTTTTATTAAATTTATTGGCTAATAACAAAATAAAAATACAATATAGTGAAAAAAATAAGATAAATGGCTTTTCACTTATTAATAAACTGTAAAATAGCAACATAAATTGCTTAATTTCCAACTAACTTAATTTAAATAGACTAAATTTGCAAATGATGACTATAACGGTGACACTATCTTTTTTTCCTGAATTGTCTAATTACAGTCAATTCTTTATTCTTAGAAATATTCTGTTTTTTTAAATTGGCGACTATACCGCTCAATTGCTTATTTTCCGTCTAACATAATTTAGATGGGCTACACTTGATAATAATAAAAGAAAAAGTCAAAATAGTGAAAATAAAGAATAAATGAATTTTCACTTATTAATATACCGTCAAAGGAGAGACATTCTTTTAGTTTTATATACTGCACATTTAAGAAAAGGACAAAAAAATTCATGCATTTTGAGTGGGTTGAATCAAGTTAAAAGTAAACATAAAATTAGATATGTGTTACTATAAAAATAAATATGTGTTATTGTAATGACAAGTATGTGTAGACAGATAATACGTATTTGTCTTTGCATTAACACATACTATTTATCTTTATGATAACACGTACGGGGTATGAGACATTGAAAATGTATTACTTATTTAAACACAAATGTGTTGCTATATGGAGAAATACGTGTTACTATATGATTAAAATCAGTAAAATAAAAAAGATGTAAAGAGATGAAAAACAGAATATTAAAACACAAAAAAAAAAAAAAAATTGAAGCTAAGGTGAGAAACACTTACAAGAAACTATAACTCCGAAAAAAAAATGTCTGCGCGAAGAGAATGCTGAGAGTGAGGAACTAAGAAGAAGAAAGAAGTGTGTGTTTTAAAGCATAATACATAGTATAGTTGAATTGGTGCAATATTGCATATAAGTGTTTGTCGTAAAAGAAAAACAAAAATAAACTAGTGAAATCCATTAAATTGTGATTTATCTTAAATTGCTTATTTTTCTTCAAGTACAATTCAGAGAGAATAAATTGGTAACATACATAACAGTAACATTTTTTTCCTACGAACAATCAATTCATTTTTTTAGAAATACTCTGTTTCTTAAATTAAATAATTATTTTTCGTCGAATATAATTTACATAGGCTGAATTGGATATTGACTATAATAGTGATTTTTTTTTTCTGTGAGTTTCTGGTACAATCAATTCATTTTGTAAGAATACTTTGTTTATGAAATTGGTTGACGACTAAACAACTTATTTTCCAACGAGCATAATTAGATAGACTAAATTGAGTAGCAACTATGACAATGATATTGTCTTTTTCCGCGAGTTGTTTGGTAACAATCAATTTACTTTTTAGAAATATTCGGGTTTTAAAAATCGGATAACGAATAGATTGCTTATTTTCCGTCGAGCATAATTTCAATAAGCTCAATTGGAGAATAAACAACTACTCCCCCGTTTCAAAAAGATTGTCGCATTTGACATTTTGTATAGAATTAAGTAACATATTTTTTTTACACATTTATCCCTCATTAATTTTTCTCTCTTTTCATTGATCTTTCATTTCTATCACATTCTTACCTTTTAAAAGAAAGTGAGAGAAAATGAATAATTAATATATTTCCAATTAAAAGTAATATTGTAGAAGTTACAAAAGGGCATTTCAGGAAAATTTGTGGTAAAAATAGAAAAAGCGACAAACTTTTTGAAACAAAAATAAAGATCAAATGCAAACTTTATGAAATTGAGGGAGTATAACAATGGCATTAACTTTCTCCCCCAGTTATTTGATCTAGACAATCAATTCACTTTTCAAAAAATAATTCGTCTTGTAAATTATTTTTACAATTATTGGAAAAAAATCATCCTTTCAAAGTGGATCAATCACGACTATGGTTGGATAACATATA
Source organism: Galeopsis tetrahit (assembly GCA_963675135.1). Classification (NCBI taxonomy): domain Eukaryota; kingdom Viridiplantae; phylum Streptophyta; class Magnoliopsida; order Lamiales; family Lamiaceae; genus Galeopsis; species Galeopsis tetrahit. The sequence goes on from OY776133.1 coordinate 14,415,184, forward strand.
TAACAGTAACACTATCTTTCTCCATGAGCTGTTTGGTCAGCTGGTCTAGATAACCAATCCATTTTTTTAGAAAGTGAAACAATTACGACCATATTTAAATCAATATTTTTTGATAAAAATATTATGTTTTGTGTAAATTCATTCTTCGCTATAAAAAAAATATCACCACAAAATAGTTAGATAACAACTATAATGATGAGTGATGACTTTATTTTTCTGAGCGAGTTTGCTCTTTTCTTAATTTTTTTTTTTCAAATTTAAGTTATTTTCACATCATGATTATACAATATTAATGCTTTTCGTTTTCATATAATTGTTTTTTTTTTCTCTAATGGGGCAACGTTTCGACAGTAACTTGGGTTCTATACTTCTATGTATATATTTTATAATATGAGACTTTGTTTGAAAAGTGTATATTCAACTTATGATTCAAATTGTGATTTGTACAATATATACAGAGCTTCAAGTTTCTAGAGCTTTCTATCTAACTACTAGTTGTTACAACTAACAATATAACAACCTAACTTCTCTTCTTCTAAGCTATATATTTATATGAATCATGCATGAGGGTTTGCATGAGAGTTTGTATGATACATGTTGTATACTATACTTAACATGCCCCCGAAGAAAACGGACCACAGTGAGTCAAGTGAGGTTGAGCCAGTCACTTAGGCGAGCAAAACGACCTGGGGCAAGAGCCTTTGTGAGTAAATCTGCTGGCTGATCCTCAGAAGAAATGTAGCGAACATCGAGAAGGCCGGCCTGAACTTTTTCGCGTAGGAAATGAACATCTACCTCGATGTGTTTTGTGCGAGAGTGAAACGCTGGACTGAACGCAAGAGTGATTGCTCCTTGATTGTCACACCAAAGAAGAGCTGGTGTTGAGATTGGTATGCAAAGTTCTTTGCACAGACTTGAAATCCACAGAATATCAGTGGTTGCTAGTGCAAGCGCTCTATACTCAGCCTCAGTGCTACTCCGTGCGACCACATTTTGTTTTCGTGAACTCCATGATATTAGATTCTGACCAAGTGTGATACAGAAACCAGAGGTGCTTCGTCTGTCATCCAAGCTTGAGGCATAGTCGGCATCAACAAATCCCTGTAACCTGAAATCAGAAACACTAGAGAAAGAAAGACCATGAGATAGAGAGCCCTTAAGATATCTAAGAACTCTCTTACAAGCTTTCCAATGATTTTGTGTTGGATTTTGCAAAAACTGAGACAACTTGTTGACACTGAAAGAGATATCAGGTCTAGTGAGGGTGAGGTATTGAAGAGCACCAATGATGCTTCTGTACAGTGTGGGGTTTGCAAAAGAAGGGCTGTCAGATAAAGAAAGCTGAGAGGAATGGCAGAGAGGTGTGGAGCAAGGTTTTGATGATTCAAGATGAGCTTTGGAAATTAGATCAGAGGCATATTTTGATTGAGTAAGCTTGATAGAGGAGGAGGTGACATGAGCCTCTATCCCAAGGAAGTAGTTAACCTCTCCCAGATGCTTGAGAGAGAACTGAGAATGTAGAGCATTGATGAGTGTTTGAACAAGTGTGGGATCATTTCCTGTGATGAGAATATCATCCACATAGACCAGGAGCAAAGTAATCTGTCCATGTGATGTTCTATGAAACAAACAATGATCTGAGGTGGAATGAGTGAATCCCTGACTGAGTAGAAAGTTCTTAAGTGTGTCATACCACGCCTTGGGAGCTTGCTTCAAACCATACAAAGCCTTTCGAAGTTTACACACATGAGAAGGGTGATGAGTATCAATAAACCCTTCAGGTTGAGCAATATAGACTGTTTCATGAAGAACTCCTTTGAGAAATGCATTGTTGATGTCTACTTGCTGTATTGACCACCCTTTTGAGACAGCAAGAGTGAAAACAATACGGAGAGTCACTGGTTTGATAACCAGACTAAAAGTGTTGAAGTAATCAACTCCAGCCTGTTGCTGAAAACCCCTAGCAACCAATCGTGCTTTATACCTCTCAACCGAGCCATCTTTCTTGTATTTAACCCTGAAAATCCACTTGGTGGTGATGGGATGTACTGTTGAAGATGGAGGCACCAAAGTCCAGGTTTCAAGAAGCAATGCAACTTTAAACTTCACATAAAGTTAAATAATCTCCCTCAATAACAATATCATAATATTATAATATAATAACCTCTAACCTCAATAATTACACAATCATTTAATTAATATAATAATATAATTTCATTTAATTTTACAAATTAATTTAATATACAAGTAAATCATCTCACGTACACTTAAAAAAAAAATACAAATATAACCATTTATCAAAGTTTTTTTTTTTTTTGGTACCATTTATCAAAGTTAACATAGCCTAGATTGGGCTTTACAAGTTTCATTGTAGGACAAAAAAACACGAACTTAAATAATTCATATGGAAATACGCGATAGATAGCGTTTCTGAATTTCTGCACTTGCATAGAGACAATATCCTTTAAAAAAATTACTCATTTTTTTTCAATATTCACTATTTTTCATAAAAAAAAAATATTACAATCTCTCTACATTTTTTCATTTCTATCTTTTTTTTTTTCTACTTCTATCAATTTTTTTTTTTTCATTTCTTCCTGTCTCAACAATACATTATACACATAATACTTTTTTTTTAATCGATGTGTTTAAAGAAAATGAATAGCCTTAAGATGAACGTGGAAGTACAATTCATTTTAAAAAATGAAGTACAATATAATTATAGTCAAGTAATTGAGCCTTTGACAAGTCTTAAATTAACTAGCATAATTAGTACATAACTATTGATTGACTACTTGCCCTAAGCTACTAGGTTATTTACTCCTTTCTGGATTTAATACTCCGTATCATATTTTAATTCATCAACCCACTCAATAAAATGAGACGAATCTACATTTAAATATTTACACATCATTATGCTTTAAAACATAATTTAAGTAGAATTATAAGTACACAAATCATACAAAATGTATGTGATGAATATTTCTCTTATACATAAATCCGTCTCTTTCAATTTTTTGTCTCAAAAAGTTATACTGTATAAAATAAATTTTAATACTATCCTGGATTTTAAATTTTTCTAACTCAAATTATGTACTCCATATTTGATAAAGGGCATAATAGTAAATTAGTAATTTATATTTTCCATCCATATTTAATCTGTGATCAGCTGGACTTTTAAAAAAAATGAAAAACCCTTTACTATCTCTTACTTTCCATTTATAAAAGGATTCTCCTTCGACCCTCGGAAAAAATCGAATTCATTTTGTCATTCGTGCACGTTTCAAAATACAAAAAAAGGCAAATTCCCAAAATTATCCACGAAATGTATCTAAATTATTAAAAAGATACGTGGTACATGAAATATTATTAAATATCGTCTTAAGTAATATACAAAATTTATTTAATTGAGATGATTTTAAATTTCTAAATTTATGGAGCTAGCTTTTCTAGTTAGAAGGGTGCGATAGTAATTACGTCACCTAATTTTCGGAAAAACCCTAGCCAAGTACTCCCAGCCTTTTTGTTTGAATAAAAAATTCTTATTTCTTTTACTTCTTTAGTCCGTCTATATTCTATAAGTTTTCTATTACTTTTTAACACATAAATTAAGAAAAGTGATTAAATAATAAATATAGTAAGTGATGTGAATTGTGATTAAGAGACAGAGAAAAAAAATTAAGATATAGAGTGAAAAGTTAGAAAAAAAATCAAAAGATATTTATCAAAAAAGCTATAGAAAACTTATAAACGGACGGATCAGTAATATAATTAAGAGAAACTTATAGATGGACGGAGAAAGTAGGAAATTACTCTCCCGTCCCTTACTTAAGAACTTAGGAGTATAACTTTTTGACATACATTTTAATGTATAAATTGTTTAATAGTAATGACTTTTCAATCTTTATGAGTAGTAGAATTATTTTTAGTGTGAATAAAGTAACGATGGTCATTAAATAAAAACGGAGGGAATACTTTTTTATATATATACATATACATTTTTTTTCTTTTAATTACATTACCTTTAATACTAATAAAAAAAGCGGAAACATAATTAATTGATGTTGGATGACATTCATGTATGTACCATGCATAAGCTGCATGATGGTGATTGACGGAGTGGGACACGTGGCATTGGGTCACGTGCTGATGGCATTGACGGAAAGAGGAAACCGTTAAGGAAGAACTGAAAAGAAGTAACGGCCGTGAAAAGCTAGCTATTTGGCTCTGCTGACAGTTGGGTTTTGGCCCCTAAGTTCTATACAAGATTCTCTCTCCTACATAATATAATTGCATTTGAGATCCGCTTCTCTGGACTCCGTTGCACCCTATTAACCTGCGCACTGATTTTTATGATTCGGCGCTTTCATTGGTTGATTATTTAACCAAAAATTCAAGCCATATATATGGTCTTATGCACAACAAAAATATTGCACTCTTATTTTTATTATTATAAGAAAATATAAATATTAATAATTGTTTTAACATCAAGAGGGAGTGTTCTCTCTTTTCTTCTAGCTTCTTTTTTTACTTTCATGGCAGTTTTTTTCATTCTTTTTCCTCTTCTTTACAATCAATCTAGTATGACGGGTTCATTGTTATTTTACGTTTAGTATGGTGTTTAATTTGAGTTTTGAATGATTTTGAAATCGATTTTTTTAATTTTAATGAATTGTAATATATATTTGTGTGTGTTTTTAATTTTTAAATATGAGAAATATTTAACTTTATGTAGATTGAATGAAATTGTATATTATTCACTTTGTCTTATTTTAAATTCATCATTTATTGTATGTGCAAAATTTAATGTGAAATTTAGTTATTAGTATTGATTGAAAGGGATTAAGTAGAGGGTATGTAAATGTTTTGACTAATAAAATATTGTGAGTTATAAAGTAATGACAGATATTTGAAAGGTGTAGTTTAAAGTGAAAAAATTGATTTATTAACAAATTAGGAAATGATTAATCTAATTTGAGACATTCATTTTTAATAACTGATGAATAAAAAATGGAAGAGAGAGTATATTATTGTTGGGTGAGATTATATATAATGATTAGATGATTGTGTAATGATTTAATTTATTATATTATTATTTATTGTCGAGAAGGATTATAATGATTGAAGTGACTTTACGTTAAATCAATATGTTTGAAATTGTTGGTTTTGAGTAATTTTTTCAAATTGATTTTAAAATTTCAAGAGTAAAATCGATGTAGGATCTTAAAACACTAAACCCGATTTTTAAATCCCAAAATAAACATATCTTATTTCCTAAATCCATGATATTTCATGTTTTCCTTCATTGTTCTCCATATCATCTTTTCGCATAATTTACTCTGATTTTTATACTGCTAAAATTATACTACTGTATGAACAAAATAGTGTTACTGCATGAACACAAATGTGTTACTAGTTCATATTGTAACACTTTTTATTCTTGCAACAACACGTGAATAATTGAAGCAAATAATTTTTCATTGTTTAGGTTCTTTAATTTTCATGTAGCAACACATGAATCACTAAATCAAGGGAACTTGTTGTTATGATTATTTGTTAGAGAGATGATTCATAGATTCATGATAAGTCAAATTGAAATTGTTTTATACCTAATCTTTTATAATTCAATAAGTGTATACTGAGTTTTAGTTTCGGTTGTGAAAGTTTTATCTTGAAAATATTTCACACACATTCTATATTTAGTTAATGTTTTGATGGAGATAAGATTGTATTTTAATTATTTAGTATTATTTATGTTAGAGCTTTGTTTAGGTTTTAATTAATTATTAGTGGACCGGGCTTTTAGGGCTTACACGCCTAAAACCCTAGTTTATCTATTATAAATACGAGTCTCAAGAAATATTGTAAGGGGAGTTGATTTGAATAGAAAATATTGGGTTTTATCCCTTTTGACATGTTTTATTTGTGTTCTTCCAGTATTCATTTTGAATCAATGGATTATCACTTTTAATCTCGTTTACGTATCTTCCGGGTATTCGTAGAATCAACGGATTTACGTGTGTATCGTGCTTCCGCCTGCATCAGTTGGTATCAGAGCCTTCCAGTATTCATTTTGAATCAATGGATTATCACTTTTAATCTCGTTTACGTATCTTCCGGGTATTCGTAGAATCAACGGATTTACGTGTGTATCGTGCTTCCGCCTGCATCAGTTGGTATCAGAGCCAAATCGATTCCGTGGGGTTTATCGTTTATCAACGATGAAGCAAAATTACAATACGGAGGAGAAATTTGATTTTCTCTGGTCTCAATTGGCCGCCACCGTCGATGGAATTTTCGACAGCTACAGTCAACGAGACGAACTTGCCGCACTGGAAACGCCAGCGCCACCACCCCGTTCCAGAAACTCATTCCATCAGTTTCACATCTCTACACAACCAACGGATTCAGTCGACGACTTTCATCGACAACGACCACCACCATCAGACAACACATCCCACTAGTAATAATTGTTTTTTTATTACTAATGATAGTTATTTTGGCACTTCTCTTAAGCCAACATTTGCTTATAGTCTCAAGACCTTGGGCAACGTACGCACTGCAAATGTTTTTGACGTCAAATTTCCTGAGGCGTACGTTAATTAATTTTGCTTTCTCTGAAGATGATCCCGTAGTGGTTTTTTTTATACTGCTAGAGATAAGATTCATGCAGATTCGAGGACGAATCTTTTCGAAGAGGGAGAGAATGATGGAGATAAGATTGTATTTTAATTATTTAGTATTATTTATATTTTATATAGTGTTAGAGCTTTGTTTAGGTTTTAATTAATTATTAGTGGACCGGCCTAAAAGCCTAGTTTATCTATTATAAATACGAGTCTCAAGAATATTGTAAGGGGAGTTGATTTGAATAGAAAATATTGGGTTTTATCCCTTTTAACGTGTTTTATTTGTGTTCTTCCAGTATTCATTTTGAATCAATGGATTATCACTTTTAATCTCGTTTACGTATCTTCCGGGTATTCGTAGAATCAACGGATTTACGTGTGTATCGTGCTTCCGCCTGCATCATGTTTCTTTATAACGCTTGCACATATTGTTTTAGTCTGTGTTCAAAGTTTATTTCTATTTCTATTTATAATTTTTATTTTAATTAGTCTTCCGCTGTCTTTGATTTTATTCTGAATATTCAATCAATGTAGTATTGAATGTTATAAATCACATTAGAATATGGATACCATTCTTTTAGATCTCATTTTAAATTTCAAGATAAGGGGGTCATATAACTGAACAATTTGCCAATAACATTCACTCCCCTTATTGTTTCGTTAGTATTCCCAACAAACTAGATAAAAATGAACACAATTTATTTTTGTTATTGACTTTCGAGATTGCAGTAATAAAACTAGATAAATACATCAGCGCATCTATGAAAAAATATACAAGTCCATTGCATGAAAATGAGATAAGTCAAAGTATAGCATTTACAAATTGCAGTAACCAACTCAACTTTATTTTTAACTAGAATGTTAACAAAAATTAGTATTTATAATATATTGTATATTTAAATCATTATAAAAAATAAAATTCAAATAAAAAATATCAAGAAATAGAATTAAATGAGACAAATAATTTTCTATCTTTTAAAATCAATAAATTAAATTTAATAACATACTTATTAAATTATTAGTATAATTTAATAATTGAGTAATTACTCAAATATGTCTTTTTTTTTCTTTAAAATCATTAATGTTAAATATAGTAAATATTCACCATATATTTAACATATATATCATCATAATTATTTAAAATTAGCTCATCATTAATTATGATGACACCTAGATAATACCATACATAATGACATTTAAAAATATGACACATCATACAAAATTAAGGAGATGACGACACATCAGTAAAATTTAGAAGAAGATGACACGTCAGCAAAAGTATATAGTGGAATTGATATTAGTGGTGCTAATCGTGTTTGTAGAATCTCAAGAACCATGACAACCTACACATAAAACTTGAGTGCAAAAGCCTGAAACAAGAAATAAACGTAAAATACAGTGGTTCGATCAAATTGTTTTACTTCAACGGAGGATCAAGGTATGCATGACTTCAATTCTCCCTCTTACACTTCAACCACCAAAATTGCCTTGGGAAGTTAAGTTTTTTGTAACAATCTTCAACTGTTGTCCAAGTGATTGAATTTCGATTTGATAGAAAATGATGATCCTTCTTTTTTCTGAATTGTTTCAGGACTTAAAGACAACGCTAGACTTCTAGCATATGTAGTGCATATGAGACCAGATTTAATTCTCAGGACATGATGTTGCTTGCACATGAAAAATACGAAGATGAATATAATTCACTTTGTTCTTGAACATGTGTGGAGAATCATCAAAGATCATCCAATGTTTTGCTCAACGAGCCATCGAACCGCCTATTTGCATAGAAAAGGCTAGGACTTCTGATCCTTCTGATCCTTGGGAGAGTAACTCCACATCAAATCAAGATGCAAATACATGAATAAATTTGGATGAAGGTGACACTCATATTAAATCGAACACTGATCAACTCTCCATTCAAACGATGGCTAAGGCAAACAACTCCTTGTCCAACCAAACCACAAATGCAGATATAAATTTAAACCCAAACATTTTTGTGAAAATCTATCTTGATTTAAGATTCATACAACACTCATAATATCAATTCAACTATATTATTTCCATTCAATTAATTAAAAATTGATTTTCCATTCGTTTTTAATTTAATTATTTCAGAATTTTTTTTCGTACAAATTAATTTGCACACGAGACTTATTCAAATTTGCAAATTGGTACAGAAAGAACTCTAAAATAAATAAATTAAAAAATCGAGTGGTAACCCATTTTAATTGAATACAAATCAAAGTTGAATTAAATATGAGCATGACTGGTACGAATCTTAAATCAGTATAACTGTATGTTTGAATTTATATATATACCTACATATGTTGTTTGGTTAAACGAGGGGTTGCTTCCCTGGCATCGTTTGAATTTGAAGTTGCACAGTAATCTATTTATAATAAATGTAACCTTCATCCAAATTAAAATGTTACCTACATTTGCGTGTCGTGTTGATTTGACGTGCAGCTACAATCATTGGACTCAGAAGCCCTCGCCTTTTTTGAGCAAAAAGGCAGATTGATGGCTCGTTGAGCAAAATATTGTATGGTGTTTTATGACTCTCCACACATATTCAAGAACACACACTACAAGAAAATGTTGAATTATAATTCCGTCCTTAAATTGTGAGGATTATCTACGGATCTTCATTAATTATTTTAAAGCTTTTCACCCACGAAATTACCAAGAAAAAAACTGTTGGTAATTTACCTACCGAATTACCGTAGGTAAAACAAAATTTTCCTACGAAATGTCATGTATTATGCTACGAAATTTCGATAGACAATTACCTATGAATTACATTTTCGTGGACAAATAAATTACCTGCACGAGCGAATTAAGTATTTTCTTATAGGACAGTCGCAATTATATTCGTGGTCAATTGATGACGATTGAAGTTCAGCCAATTGAGTTTCCAGGACAAGTGGCGGATGGCAGCTAGGGGAGGTTGCGGTTATGTGGACGTAGCGAGTGAAGAATAACAGTTGCAGGGCCTTTAGATATATATATACTAGATGACTTTACACGGTATATAGATAAAAGTTACGGAGTAATATTCAAAATAGTATAACTCATAATTTCATAGGTAAATTTACTTTTCATAATTTAAAATTTTATTATATAATTTTTTATTTTGAATAATTTTTTTTAGGTATAATTAGTATGATAAAATTTATTTTATCAATTAATTTATAATATATAAGTATTCAATTACTAATAAAATTATATACAAATGAATTTATCTTATTAATTAATTAAATTGACACATTCTATAAAATGTATAGATATATTTTTAGACAAAAGAATATAAAAGAGAACTTAATTAAAATAAGATATTAATTGATTTTAATTTTAATTTAGGTAAGATTTTCCATTTTAATATCAATGACATGTATTAACCAATAGTTTAATTACACATTAAATTTTAAAAAAATCAATTTAATGTGACACATCATCACATTTAACATAGGATGACACGTGGCAATATTAAACTCCCTATTAGTATATAGGGGTGATGTACTATAATTTATTTTATACTCCGTAATTTACTATAAAAGTAATACCCAGTAGTAAAATAAATTTTTAATCTTTACTAAAATGATTTGTAAAATAAAACAACCTACTGATATTATCTTAAAATCTTAAGGTATATTTTATTTGACGTTTTTTCATTTTTAATACAGATTTTTTAATTCAGAAATTATGTAGAGTAATTTCACATTTTACATTCAATTATTATTTGGTTTGATTTTTTTTTTTTTTATGTATTTTCAAATTATATACCGATTATATTTATGGCTTACGAATTAATTAGAATTTATGATTATATTTAAATATAGATGGTATATTTCAAATAAAAAAAAATTATCTTCAAATTATTTTTCAGAATTTACTTTTGAATTTATATTTTTGTATACATTTCAGTTTTAATATGAGTTTTTAGTAAAAAATTATTTAAATTTCAGAATTTACATTTATTTATTTTTTGGTATTTTTGAATAATATTCAGATATTTGGATTAATTTAAAAAAAAAAAAAGTCAAAAAGAACGTGAGATGCAAATTTTTACCTAAATTAAAGCTAGTAACAAATAAACAAACAGTCTATTAGAGTTAGATTTTAGTGCCAAAAAAACTAGTAGAAGATAAAAAAAAATTGATTATATGAAGTGTGAATAAAGTGATAAAAGTAATACAACTATATTCATATGGTAGTCAATAGAAATTTTAGGCATGTGCTTCAAATCTAAGTGGTAGAGGAGGGGGCGACGACGGAAGGGATGAAAATCAAATGAAGGTTTGAAGGGAGGTTTTCTTTATATAGAGAAAATTTTCAGAAACGTGATTTTATAGATGGCTAAAAATAATTTTATTATGACACACGAATTTAGATTTAAATAGTATTTGTAAGAATAAGAAACACGTCAATCAATATAAATGAAGTATAGCCCTATGGATCAAATTAAATATTTAGGTTTAGATCTACAACGTACCAGTTCATTAACATCGTCTTTTTCAACGTATGCGTATCACCTCACAATGGAATAACCTAAAAAAGTTGGAAGAGAATCAGAGGCGTGATTTAATAGATGGCTAAAAATAATCTTAATAATGACACACAAAAATCTAGATCTAAACGAGTATTTGTAAGAATAGAAACATAACAATCAAATTAGAAGTATTATAAGAACATGGATCTGAGTTCAGATCTACAACGTACCAATTCATCAACGTCGTCTTCTTCGACGTACGTAGGTGAATCGCCTCACAGCGGCCAGAATAGCCTCTAAAAGTTGAAAGAGAATGGTGATGACCTAGGGGTTTGTCCTTAAATACGAGGGACATGTGATGGACCTTGGGTTTAATTGTGGACCTGCACAAGCTCTACCAACAACTTTACGTTTTTCATTGGGGCACAAATATACACACATACAACTTTGATGAGGATACCCACTCATTTACTACATCTTCCCTAAAACTCTAATTCATTTGTTCAATTCATATTCTTAACACCTTAAGATGAGCCCACCCTTTGTTTCGTTTTCCGCGCTGCTTCTTCTCTTCCACCACGTGGTCTCCTACCCTGTGTCGCCGCACCCCTCCCCTCTTCTACCTTGCGTTGCTCTTTTCCCCTCCAAGTCCACATCCAAGGTAAAGCTGCGTCAAAGCCTCGTCGTCCAGTGCCGCGTCCCAAGTTGTCGTCGTCGCTAAAGGTAGAAAAAACAGACCAGGAAACTTTTGGGGTTCTTTAATTTTGTCTCGAAAACCTAGATTTTGGGGCCTTTGAATTGGAAACAAGGGGAGTGGTTGCGTCCTCCTTCCATCGCGTCCCAAGGTAAAAAACAGTGGGTGTCCTCATTAATATTGTGTGTGTATAACCGTGGTCTTTTTTTCAATCATTGCCCGATCGATAGTGGGCTAATCTATGCCATTAAATAGGGCCAAACTATATGCCCCTCCATACTTGTTAAATATACTCCCCCGATACACGTACCCCTAAAGTGGTAAATGTTAGATGTACTCCCCCAAATTACCTATTTATACCATTTTCTTCCTAAAATCCACTTTAATACATATACCCCTCTAAACCCTTGTTTCTACTTCATCTCATTCTTTTTCCCACCTCCACCCCCACCGGGCGGCGGCCCCGTTGCTTACCCCACCGCCACCAACCCTGGCCCCCGTCGTCGCCCCACCCCAGCCCAGCCCGTTGTCCACCCTACTGCCGCCTCGTCCCTTCCTTCTTTCTTCATTTTTTTCTTATTCTACCGCCGTTGCCGCCGTTCCCAATCCATTGAGGATGCCCTGCAAGGCCTTCGTCTCCCTCTATTTCGCGCGGCTGCTCGCCCCCTCATCAATAGTGGGCCGCCGTCGCGCACATGTAGGTTTTTATTTTTAAAATTTTTACAAGCGGCGGCAGCATCGCCCCCTCGCCCAGCAACGTCGTCGCCGCCACCTCCTCCCTCACTCCCACGGCCGTCGACGATCGTTCCTCTTTTTTTTTCCCTTTTCTCTCCCCCCCACACAACTACTGTTTCTTCCTTTTTTTAAAAAAAATCGACAACTTTTAGTCGAAAATATACACTATCATCGACGATAGTTTATATTTTCGATCAAGAGTTGTCGAAAATTTTGATTCTTTCGACCAAGAATTGTCAACAAAAGTGTTTTTCGTCGATAAACAAGTGTCGAAAAGAGTATTTTTTTTTTTTAAATTCTAAGTTTTTATTATTTTTTAAAATTTATTTCTAGGGTTATGGTTTTAATTTTTGGAGATGTATCCAACTATGAATATTTAATATTTAACAAGTATGGTGGGGTATATAGGCCCTAGGTAGTGATTTTATAAATGCTACGTATTTTTTATTATTTTAATTGAAATTCGATTTTTTTTTTCAAAAAAAAAAAAAAAACCCCATAAAACTAAATAAAACTGATTTAATACTTAAGACTTGGTTTCTTCTATATATTATTACGTGATAAATAGCAGACACAACGGCCATCCATAACATCCAGTTAATTAAATTGCAATGTTGAGAGATGTAAAATTAATTGAGAGAAAAGAAAACCATTCACAATTAGTTTAAATGAATTTATCCATTAATTCCTCCCATCAGTTTTTTAGAATTAAAAATGACAATGTTTAAGAGAAAAAAACAATATTTTTAATTTTTTTTTTCAAAATTGTACTATAAAAGTTATATATTTTATTCGAGAATTGATAATGTTTAGGTGAAAAGTGATAAACAAATTTCTTCTTTAAAATAAGTCACACGTTTCAAAATATGTACACATTTTGTCAAAATTGGAGTTAGAGTTGTTATTCGAGCTGAGTCTAGCCGAATATTTAATGTTCGAGCTCGACTCGATAATATTAATGAGTTAAAAATAGAGCTCGGCTTGACTCGTTAACGAGTTTAACGAGGCGAGGCTAATGGATTTTAAAAAAATAGTGTCACTGTATGAACATAAATGTGTTACTAGTTCATATATATCGTAACACTTTTTATTCTTGTAACACTATTTTGTTCATGCAACTAGTGACACACAAATTATTGAATCAAATAGTTTTTTCATTGTCTAGGTTCGTCAATTTTCATATAGCAACACATGAATCACTAAATCAAGGGACCGTGTTGTTATGATAATTTGGTAGAGAGATGATTGATAGATTGATAAAATTGACATTGTTTTATACCTAATCTTTTATAATTCAATAAGTGTATACTGAGTTTTAGTTTCTGTTGTGAAAGTTTTATCTTGAAAACATTTCTCACACATTCTATATTCACTTAATTAAATTTAGTTAATGTTTCTTTATAAGGCTTGCACATATTATTTTAGTCTGTGTTAAAAGTTTATTTCTATTTATAATTTTTATTTTAATTAGTCTTCCGCTGTCTTTGATTTTATTCTGAATATTCAATCAATGTAGTATTGAATGTTATAAATCACATTACAATATGGATATGAGTTTAATTAAGATTAGGGACAATCCTATAGACACAACTAGGAAAAGAGACAAAAAATTATAGTATTATAATTAAGGTCAAATTCATAATCAAATAACCTATTATGCCCTTTATGCTTATAAGACACTAATAATGGAAATTAAAATTAGATTTTAAATTTTAAATTTTAAATCAATTTAATATAAAATTAGATTTTAAATTTTAAATCATAATATCTCATAACAAAATCATTCCATGATCAACTATCCAATCTTCGATATCTCATACCTAATCAATAATTCAATACCCAAATCCCATATGCTATACGCAATAATTCGATACCCAAATCCCATATGCTATACGCAATAATTCGATACCCAAATTCCATATGATATACACGATCACTGCACCAAAATACATAAAATCTGGCGATCATGACCGAAATTCCCAAAATACAGAAAGTTTGATCTGCAATATCTCATCCGATAATCATTCCATTATCAAGGTATGCAATTTTATTCGGTGTTGTCTTAATGCAATAATCAATAATTCGTTTAGTTCATGGTTCTTCCAAATTCATAAAGTCTGATCTTCGATATTTTCTGCATCGTCACTATTTTATATTATGCGATTTAGGGCTTTATTGAAGAAGTTAATTGGAGAAGCTAATTTACAGAATTAGAGATGGAATATGTTGTGATTTTAAAGTTCGAATTCGAGGATAAAATCAAGTTGATCCGTGTTCAACAATCTTCAATGTTCGAAGACATTGTTAATGAAATAATCGGTATGTGGCCCATATTATCGAATTCTAATATAGGCATGTGTTATTCTGTTGGTTGCATAAATAATTGTTCTTTATCATCTGATTCTGATTTGGTTAGTTTAGTTGAATTTTGCTAGATTTCATCGGAAAAATTAGTTGAAGTTTATGTTTGTTCTACACAGTCTAAGAATTTAGTACTTGATATGCATAATTCACAAAGTTTGGGCGTTAGTTTGGCAATCAGTGATGATCGTGTTAATGCTTCTGCATCCCAGACTCAATTGTCAAATATACTTGATAATCGTGTTGACATTGCGTATGTTTTTTTTTTTTTTTTTTTTTGTTTAGATGATATTTTTTTGCATATGGTTTACAATCTTAGCTTATATGCAACGTATATTTTCACATATGCTCTAAATATTTAGCATATATTTCAATATATGCATTAATTAGATATGTCTTCATTACCAGAATAATGAATCTCATATTAAAATAATGCATACAAATATAAAATTAATATTAAAAGATTCTAATTTACCAATCATAATTATGGGCAATTATTACCAGTTACATTTCATGGAAAGTTACAACCCACAAGTTTTAATTCAATCATCATTTAATTTACCAATCATAATTATGGGCAGTTATTCATGGAAAGTTACAATCCACAAGTTTTAAGTCAATCATCATTAATATAATATTATTAATTTTAAATATATCCACTATTCTCCACAATTATCTCACGTAATCCAAACCAACAATATATTTTTGACATTTTCAAACATATTGATATTCAATGGTAATTTTTTTCTATAAATAATATTATAATTACAATTTCTAAAATGAATAGTTTATTTTGATATCCACGTTTGCATAATATGTACACGTCAATATTATAATAATACTTTTTATATATAACATCTATAAACAAATGATTCACGTAATAATACTATGATTATCGTAGTAATCATAAATATAGATAAAAATGGTGTATTTTGCATTCTTACTGCACATATCACAATGTGCATATTTGTTTGGCATATACGTGCGCATATATTCCATTACGATTTGTTCCACGTTACTGAATTAATTACATCATATGTATTTTTTTTGAAAGAAGCTTCTCCAATACTCCAGCTCTGTTTTAGGAAGGTTTGAAATTTCGAACGCAATTATGACCGAGATTTTCGAGAATTTAATATTTTATTAGTTCCTATTTTGAATTTAATATTTTATCTTATTAGGAAGGTTTGAAATTTCGAACGCAATTATGACCGAGATTTTTGGGAATTTAATATTTCATCAGTTCCTGTTTTGAATTTCATATTTTATCTTAATTGAATATGCAAATTTCGATTTTATTTATAAACGGAGGTTAAAATTGTACTTTTATAAATCAAATTGTCATTCTTCCTAACTTTTAAAATTTTTGTCTTTATTTCGAGTTTCTATAGGTGAAATGTCCTATATACTAATTTCCCCTATGGATATCATTCTTTTAGGCTCCGTTTGGTTGGGTGGATTTGGACTTATGGATTTCAAATCCACAATCCAAATCCATTCTATATGTTTGGATTATGAATGGATTTCAAATACTTAGATTTGTGTCCACACACTTTTTAGTTTGATCCCTTTAGATTGCGTTTGGATGGAGGAATTTGATTTGAAGAGGTATTTCAAATGGAAGATTTTAAAAATAGATGGATTGGGGAAATTATTGTTAAGGTCATTTCACTAAGAGATTTATCTAATAGGGCATAGATTTTTTTTTTTAATCTATTAGAGTCAAAATGACACCTAATAAGACATTGTTGCCCTTTACCAATTTAAATAATTTGAAATTAATAAATATTAATAATTTGAAATTAATAATTTTGAATTAATGCAGTTCCTAGTTATACGCACCTTCCAATTATTAAAAAATTCCTAAAATTAAGCAATTCGAATTAATTGTTAATTATTCAAACAAATAAAATTAAAAAATCTGCATTTTATGATCCTTCCAATTATTCAAATATTCCTAAAATTAAGCAATTCGAATTAATTGTTAATTATCCAAACAAAAAAAGTTAAAAAATCTGCATTTTATGATTCAGAAATAAGCGTGTCATAGAGTATACAATTCCCCATATGTTGAATATGCATATATATATATATATGAAATAGATTATGAATTTTAATATGAACAGTGAAATAAATTTTGGTATGTAGAAATGGGTTATGAAGACATATGTTCATTTCAATATGAAGTTTAAAACGGCATACAAGACTGAATTTTTTGGTATGCATAAAATAACATGAACCAATGTGCACAGAGTGACATGCATATCAATATGCAAAATAGATGTGCACATTTGTAAATGGCATATTCAATATGAAAAAAAATTGTTCAGAATAATAAGACGAAGACATAAAATGATAATGCCTACATCGGTATCCATGTTTCATATGGAAAGCTCATTTTGATATAAAGTTGTAAGAGTAGTATATGCACCTTTCAGATGCACTGCGAATAGCAATTGAATAATAAGTCTATCGAAATTCAAGCTGAAAAAGCTGATTGTAAACCAAACAACATGTGAATAAACAACTTTTTTTTCCATAAACTTAAGTATAATCGCATAAAACAACACCAAAATTACATGTTACATTCTTTCCCCATGGTGCTTTTGTAAACCCCTCTGCTGTTGCACCCTCACGGCCTCTCACCAGTTGAATGTACTTATCCGCCTCATTCGAGTCCATCACTAACCTTGACAATACCGTTCCTCTCTTGCCGTGCTCGCACCGAATCCTCTCATTGAGATGCAGATATGTCAGATAATCAAACCACTGGAGCAAATAAGGTATCAAATTACACATAGGAATATCAAAATTTAAATATGACTACTAGCTACAAGAAGAACAAAAGCTTGTTGCAAATAATAAAAACAAGAGAGAATCAATAAGATCATAACCGTAGACATATCCAAAAAAATTTAAATACATAAAGAAGAAACAACAGTCAAAACCAGTGAAAAGAACATGATTGTGTATTTAAACCTCAAAACAAACACATATAATTACTATTTATCAAGATTTTGAAATCCAGTCAAAATCCCAAATCAAACATACCCAGTGAGATTGAAAAACTTTGTTAAAAAAATACCAACAGGCAATATATTTCACGATAACAAATTCCAAAGCAAATAATTCTTTTTCAGAAACTATTCAAGTATTTATTCAATATTTATCTTGCTGCACAAGACAAGGATTGAAAATAAAGAGTAGAGCGTGTTTTCTTATCATTTCAACCACTGATTTTAACTCTTCACACAGTTAACTAGACACAAGTATCACAACTTGCAGCAGTTTTGGATCCTCTTAATGCAGACACGTGTGCACACTCTAGTCTTTAAATATTGGAAGGGACTAACTATGAGTAACTGTAATAAAAAAAATTGAATCAGAGAATCATGAGAAAGGGACTTGTGGCTCCTGAATGATACTTTAACACTTTATTTTGGCCATCCAAAATAAAAAATTTAACCATAGTTTTAATTAAAAGACTTCCATAAGCATTACCAGCTACAATAATGAAAGTAAACTACTCACAGAGTCACCTCACATGTAGATATTCACTTAAACGCAGAGAGGCCTTGCCTGCTTCTTCGATAAATTCCCTACAAAAGCATATAACATTAACCTTTTAAACCCTAATTAAAAGTTGATTGTACACATAAATTTAATGTAATACAGTTGACAAGTGATCTCACCTATCCGGATGCGTATGCCTACATAATTCTGCAGAGTCAATAACTGTACAAACCTACCCAAAAAAAAAAAAAACACTCAAATTACTTCTTGTAACCAAAGCATAACAGAATAAGTCTTATGAACATAAAAAATATTGATTTGAAATAGAATAAGATATGGTTTAGTTTCTTTCACATCAGTAAGTTGATTAATTATCCGAATTAAAGCATACCGTGTCAGAAATTTCATCCATTGCCTTGACAATTTCAGGAGGTGAAGGCATTCCAGCAATATAATTAACGAGTTCATTAGACCTAGGAATCAAACAAGTAACAACATTATAGAATTTAGTAAATAAGAAGTGCAATACCTGAATCATTACACAAAATTACCGCTCAATTGCATCGTCGACCATGCGCTGAAAACCTTTGGCAGTTTTCAAGTGGTCGAATCCGTAGAGACCGGTTTCTCTTATGGGCTTTTATTCTGTAAAAGAGAAATTACCTAACATTTCACATCTACCAAATAACAAGCCAATTTCGTCGTCGCTGCCGTCACCGCTTATATTTGCTGATGGTTTGGTCGCCGCCTTTATTCCCCTTCTTCTTCACGCACGACAAGGCATCGGCGTCTTCACATCTGGAAAATCCGCAGCATCGCCGACGATCGTCCTTCGTCTTCGCCGTCAGTGGCGACCACGATTCCGGCTACAGATTGGCGACAATATCAGCCCCCACGGGTGCCGCCTCATCTATTTTCGTACCCTCATTTTTGCTCAATTTTCTCCGGCGACCAGCGGCGGAAGGCCTCCATCTTCATCGTCCCTCTGTCTAGGTTGTCGATCATGGGCAGCGATGACGGCGGCAAGGTGGGGAGGGAGCTCGGGTGGGGGTAGGGATCTAGGGTTTTGTTTTTTTGGAATGAATGTGCCCTATAATTTGGGAATTAATTAATAACAATTAATTATGAATTTAAATTTCGAATTACATTTCAAATATATAAATTAAAGGAGTATATGAATATTAAGGGTAAATACGGTTTTTTGACACTAAATTGACCTTATTAGGAAATTTTAAAAGTTGTATGTTTTAGTTGTTTAATAGTCTATAAAAGTGACCTTATTAGGTAATATTCTCGGATTTTAAATGATATGGTTTTAGAGAGGAATTAAAATCCTCTCAATTTTAACTAAAAAAATATGCTAAGGATTTTAAATTCATTTATTTGTTTTTTAATCCAAACAAGTGGAGTGGATTTGAATGGAGAATTTGAAATCCATTGATCAAATCCCTCCATTCAAATGAAGCCTTATTTTTTCGTTAGTATTCCCAACAAACTAAGAAAAAATGAACACAATGGGATTTAGGTATGGATTTTAAATCCATGATCTAAATCCACTCCATCTGTTTGGATTAAATGAATGGATTTCAAATATTTAGCATCTTTTTTAGTTAAAATTGAAAGGATTTCAAATCCTCACTAAAACCATGTAATTTGAAATCCATCTATTTTTAAATCCCTTTCATTTGAAATCCCCTCATCCAAACACAACTCAACTTTATTTTTAAAGTATAGCATTTACAAATTGCAGTAACCAACTCAACTTTATTTTTAACTAGATGAGCACCCATTACGTTAAAAATTACTAGTATTTATAATAGTGTTAATTCTAAATAAATACACCACCTTTAGTCTCAATATCAATTTAATTAATCACGATCTTTACTATTATTGTAAAAAATTCCAATCTTTCATCGTGTTGCAATTAGATACACTTTTTTTTTTACGGTCAACAATTGTTGACTTGGTTTGTCAGAGATTACCACGTCAGATTACCATATTCTTTTTTATTTTTTTTTATTTTTCACATCACATTAAATTTTATATAAATAAAAATAAAACTTCACTTCTGCATCTTTCTCACTTCTCAAACTTAGTTCTTCTTCTTCTAAGTCTTTCTCACCTCTCAAACTCCAAGTTCATTTCTTCTAACCCTTAAAATAAAAATCATAAGGATAGAACCTAACACTAAAAATGGCAAAAAAAAAAAAAAAAAAAATTGTAAAAAATCCTAATTTTTTTTTTCTAGATTTTACACTGTTGATAGGTTAAGCATTCAACCCTTGAATGGTAGAAGAATGTGGAAGATGAAGAAGAGAGGTCCTGAGGAAAATCCTAGAAATTCTACAAAATTGACCAGACATGAGATACAAATAACTTGCTCTGTATGTAATGTAGTGAACCACAAAAAAATAAAAATGTTCCCGTGCAAAGGACTTCAAAAGACCAGAGAAATTGCATGTAAGATTGTGTTTTTGATCATTTATACTGATTTTTTTGGCACACATATAGTGATTTAAAAAAATGTCATGTTATATGTTTGTCATATTTGAAGAAAAATGCCAAACCAAGACATGAGTGTATTGATTTGCGAAACCTTAGACACTATTTGTATATTTCTTATAATTATATTGTTATATTTATTCTTCCAGGCACCTGGTTGTAGAAGAGGAGGTGGTGAAGCCCATTATAGCCTACAATTGTAAATGTTTTGTACATTAGACGATTTCTAGAATATATTTGTTCGGTTTCTAGAATATATTTGTTGCAGTAATCATTAGTTGTTGCCTGTTGGTCCCAAATTTGAGTTAAGATTGAGTAAGCTAGTAAAAGTCTAGAAGGGAGGGGTGAATAGACTTTTAAAAATCTTTCAAAATATCAGAGTTTATAATGCGGAATAGTGTTCTGCAGTACTGTTCTTACTGGGTCAGATCAGTACTTCCAGTTTCAGTTTTATACTCAACTTAGATTTAGATCTTGAATATGTATGTTAAACAAATATTAAACAGTAAGTAAATCAACACACAAGATTTATAGTGGTTCGACAAATGTCTACATCCACTCTCACAACTCTAGTCGTGATATTTTATTACTCTTCCTTCTTGAGTTTCTTGTGGCTTAAAGTCCCAAGATTAAGACCTTGATCTTATCGATTATACCACCAGGTATATCTTCGATCTACTAGTAATTTCAAAAGTAACTAGCAAACTTGTTTTACAATAAATCACAAACTAAAAATAGTAAGAAAAACTTCTCTTGAGTAGTAGAATTTGATTTTTCAATTAAGTACGATGGCTTCTTCTCAGTTTGATCTTCTTAACTCTGTGAGTTCTTGAATACTTGAATGCTTCGAATAGTAGTAATAGCAGTAGTCTTTTCAAGTAGAAGATCACACGGTATTTATAGACTTTAGTATGACAGTTAGTAGTTTGTGAAACTAACTCTCAACTAACTCATAACCGTTTCTTTAGTAACTTCCTTTTGTAACCAACTTAACTTATCTTCCAATATCTTCAGTTACGCTTTAAATAAGTTTTCCTAACTTATTCTTCAATCACACCAACTCAACACAGTAAACTACTGTTCTGACTTTTACTGTTTTGAGCCATTCAGCACAATTCTCAATAACTGTTCTGAGCTTCTTCAAAATACTTCTCTTGTATTTCTGAACTTCATCTTACTTCTCTTGATAGTCTTCATACTCTGGAGTAGTCTTCTGAGTCTTCTTTAGTCTTCTGATAAGTTCTATTCTAGTGTTCTGAACTTTTACAATGCTGAATACAATTCAATACAAACTTACATATATAAAACCCATCTATACATCATCTGAATTACATACGGAAGAGTATATCTAAGTCCTATACTATAAGCTGTCTATACAATACATTCTCAGCTTAGTTCCTAACAGTTCGTATATAAGATCAGTAAACTCAGTTTTCATGACTCATTTAGATGACTTAGTTAGAATGACTTCCAACCACATATATCATTAACTTTAAGTCGCTTTTGGCCATCAAAACTCATAATCATCAACTTAGAATATTGTTTATAGGATTCATATCCCAACATTAGTGTTAAACACATTAATTACTAGAATATTTTTTAAGAATATTTTCCTCTCCCATAAAGCATATAAATTGTAGTCCTCGAACTAATTGAACAAAATAACAAAATTATTCAATAATTAAAGAATTCCTGAAGAAATAAACGATTTGGATGATTTTTAGGGATTTTGATTTTTAGGGTTAGAATAGAAGAATTTGATTGAGTTTGAGGAGTGAGAAAGACGCACAAGAAGAACTCTATATTGATTTTGAGAAGGGATGAAGAAGAACTTGATTGAGTTTGAGAAAGACGGGATGAAGAAGAACTTGATTGAGTTTGAGAAAGACGAAAGTTTTATTTTTATAAAATTTAATTTTTATTTATATAAAATTTAATTTGATGTGGAAAAAAAAAAATATATGTAATCTGACGTGGCAAGCTCCGGCAAACCACATCATCAATTGTTGGCCGGAGAAAAAAAATGTGTATCTAATTACAACACGATGAAAGATTGGAGTTTTTTTACAATAATCGTAAAGATCGTGATTAAATTGATATTGAGACTAAAGGTGGTGTATTTATTTAGAATTAACCCTTTATAATATATTAAATAAAAGAAAACAATAAAGAATGGGTTGCCTCCCATTTAGCGCTAAATTTAACGTCTTCAAGCCGGACGGAAATAAAAGAACTCATCGGAAAGGCCATGGATATCGGTCCTCCTTCCCATTGTATTTCAACTTTTGAGCTTCAAAATCATGGAGGCTCTCATGAATGGAAGACCAATCCCTTGCATCTTTCTTGCATATTTCTCTCAATAACCGTTCTTCTTGCTCTTCCTCCATCCTCTTTTTCCATTGCTCTCCCTTTTGCTCAAGAATGCCCAAGCACTTCTCAATTTCTTTCTTTGGATCAAAGTGATCAAGAGGCAAAATGAAATCAATAGAAGCATCAATATCAAGTAAAGTGTAAATTGAAGAGTTTAAAGGTTTAGAAATGCTCATTTCTCTCTCCAACTCATCTTGTGATGCTTCTTGATCTTTTTGTTCTTTGTTGCTCGTGTCCATCAAAGGACATTCCTCTTCATCTCTTTTGACAATCACCATTGAGCTCATTCCCGTGCTCATGTATTCAAGTGGATATTGTAAGACTGTATAATCTGTTATTCCATTCATTCTGAAAGGTCAAATATATACAAGAGAATATCCCCTATTCTAGGCGGATATCAAGGACTAATTCTAAGCCTACCATATATACGAGATTTACAAATATTCTAGAAATATTAACATATATTCTATTACACCCCCACAATTGAAGCTGGAGGAGAACGAACACTGAGATTGTCCCTGAACTCCTCGAATAAAACCAACGGTAGGCCTTTCGTAAATATATCCGCGATCTGAAACCACGACGGCACATGCAACACACGAACCTCGCCTTTGGCCACCTTTTCTCGGACAAAATGTATGTCCATTTCAATATGCTTGGTCCGTTGATGCTGAACCGGATTGCCCGAAAGATATATCGTACTCATGTTGTCGCAGTACACTATAGTAGCTTTGAGCAGGGGACAATGCAACTCAAGGAGTAAGTTACGTAGCCAACATGATTCAGACACGACCTTAGCCACGCCTCGGTACTCGGCTTCAGCACTTGATCGAGACAAAGTCGTTTGTCGTTGATGAGTCGAGATTATTGCATATTTTTGTGCTGTAATTAGATATTATTTGAGAATTTATTTGAGATTTTCTTGTGTTTTCCGACTCATTATTTTGTGACTTTAAATTACCTTGATATTTTATTTTCTTATTTAATTCAGGTAAAATCGAGTATTTTTAAAGTACACTTGATGAGGGAATGAGGGATGGAAGAAATCAACTCCGTTTTAAGGGGCCAATATTTGGCCATGACATAAAATAATTGAAGAAAGCAAGCAGCAGCCATATATATATATTACTCAGCCGCCGAATTCTGGTTCGCAGGAGCCGTGAGATTGAGGCAAGCAGGCAGGAGCGGCCTGCTGTAAATTATTTGAAGAGGAGAGTTTTGGACGGCAGCTTTGTGTGCGTGGGAAACTATGATTCTGGTTTTGTTTTTATTTATTGTTCTCTTAATTATGTTTAATACTTAGATTGTTATTCTAGCCCAAGGATGTGAAACCTGAATTTAATTATGTCTTTTTGATTTTGTGATTCACGGTTTATCTCAATTCATATTTTGATTTCGTTGTTATTTGATTTATGCGAAACATGTTTTGATTAATAGATTTATTAGGACTGGCCATCCGAGTTTATTTGTTATCAATTCTAGTTAATTCACGATGTATAATCCGTAATTGTTATATTATTGTGGATATCGTAGCAACTAAGGCAGAACACCTTAGGGGATAATAACGTCTAGGTTGTATGAAACGAGCGTCTCGTATTCATGGTCTAGTTTATTCTATTGTTTTGGTTCGTTAATGCGTTTCTCAAGTTGAACCTTAAATACATGTTTTGGGGTTATTTGTAGGAATAGATTAATTGGGGGTCGTGCTTTCTAATTAATTAAACATAAGAAACATTTCGAGTTAGTTTGGTCGTACCACTGGCTTAGGGATAAGATTTGAGATTAAATTGAGATTATCGGGTTCACTAATTAAATTGGTAAAATTAATTAAGGGGAAGCAATCCGAGGGCTAGATCGTTCTTTATATTTGATTCTTGTTTATTTTTATTGCTTACTTTTATTTTTCATGCTTTCTAGTAGTTAGTTAGAAACCACCAATCCAATTCCCCCCTATTTTTACTGCTTTCATACACAATTTATTCAATTGAGTTACACCGTTCTCTGTGGGATCGACCCTTACTTCCCTACTGCATAGTGGTTAGTTAAGGTATTTATTTTTGGGTGCCGGCGACAGCACACCATGTTTGGGTAGAGTGTTTCAGAATGGTGATCAAAGTTCCTCCAATCATCGTAGCTCACATCACCATGTTGTGGAGGATAAATCATGTCACGTTGATCATAGCAATGATTCCACGGGTATTGATTATATCCATCCATCTAGTCGATGAAGTTCACACCTACAAAATATCAAAGTATCAAAATTCTCAAAATAAAAAGAAAATAAAATAAAACAAGTAATGTAGCTAACACTAGTATTCAACTAACTCTAAGTCCCACTTCTAGCACTACGTCACCTCCCCGGCAGCGGGGCCATTGACTTGAACGAATTTTTGGTCACTATATGTTGACTAACTATTTCCCCTCAAGCATAAGGGTTCGTAGTAGTAATGGAAGTATTCGACCAAGTAGTATCGACCTAGGAGGTGGGTTTGTGCAATGGATCCGTAGAGTTTTGTGTCATCATAACTAATGTAACTACGGACTCAGTTTTTGGATTTCTAAAATAAATCTAAGTTACTACTAAATTTCAAGAAATTAAATCAAACACCAACCTAGAAATTAACAAGTAATTTAAACTACTAAAAATAAGCAAATAATCAATAAGAACAATTACCACAACTTAGCAAGAAAATTACTACTAAAGCAAGAAATTAACACTTAAAACAAAGAATAAGTACGAATATAATTCGAAGAAGTGCAAGGGTGAGAGAATACTTCTGGTGTTCTCTACCTAGTGAAATCGAGAGGAATTGCTTTTACTTTGTTAATGCTTCAATTAAGTTTTGCTAAGAGCACCTAAATGCTAGGATGACAACCATTTCCCTTCGGGTAATATAGCCTTAATTCTAAGGTGTTCCCAAACCCGGTAATAAGGTTTTCTTCCTAATCCTCACCAACTACTCAAACAACCATTCAAGTAATTAATGTCCTTTAAAGGGGTTCTAATACGATTAACTCTCTCTCGACGAATTAAAAGTATAACTAACACATTTGCATACCAACAACTCACACCATAAATATAAACATGTCCATGTAACTCTCGTCTACGCTAAACATGCATTTAAATATGGATTAATAGAAGTTAACATACAAAGTACCAATAATACCCATGGTGTTTTGAGAAACACCCATGGCTAAAACATCAAAAGAAATCAAGATAAACATTAAATATGGAATTATTTAGAAAATGAGAGAATGGTTTGAAGCCACCTTGTTGTTTCTTCAAAATACCTAGCTATTACAAAAGTGTGGAGCTTTGTTCTTAAAAAACCTATGCTAAGTATCCTACTTTGAAGCTAAACTATGAATTAAAGTGCAATAAATGTGGAAGATGGAGTTAAGATGAACTAGGGTTTAAGTGTGTAGAAGTGAGGCAAAACCTCTCAATAATCTGATTTGGGGAGCTATTTATAGCTTGGAAGAATGCTTGAGACGAGATTTGCACTTAGGCCCTTAAAATCCTTTAAAATTCTCGATTTTTCGCGCATCAGCAAGTTGACTCGGTCAACCAAGTGGTTTGACTCAGTCAACCGAGTGAGTTGGAAGTCTAGAAACTGACCTGGAGGCAGATTTCACTCGGTCAACCGAGTGGGTTGACTCGGCTGACCGAGTGGAATCTGTTTCAGTTTCACACTTCCTTGTTTCGATCATATCTTGAGCTTCCGACCTCCGATTGACTTGATTCTTTTTTCCATTTCACTCATTTTTTCGAGACGCATCCAATGGTGCAGTTATCTTCTTGACTTCATGAATTCTCAGACACGTATTTTGCTTCCAAATAAGTTCAATTTACCTAAAAAAAAATAGCAAAACACGTACCTTTCCCATTTCAAGTGCAATTAGTCAATTTAGTGTGAATAATGCAACAAAATCCTCAAAATTATACAAAATAAACACATGAATTTCAAGCAATTTTCACACTAATCATCTCACAACCACAAAGCCCGCGCAACAGAGACAACCAACCGAAACAAAAACTAAGAAAGCACCAAAACTACCTAAGAAAGCAGTAAAATAGGATCAACGAAGAAATACCCGAACGATCACCGTAGCTCCGTTACGGACAAGATCTACGTTGATCCCTAACAAAAACTGAAAAAAAAACCACACCAAATCAACAGATCTACAATTCAGATCTAGCGAAAACTAAAACAATAAAAGAGATCAGAGAGAAGCGAAAAACCAACAGATCTGAAGTCACAACAAAGACACAGCAACAGAAACAAGAACGATGACGACAACGTGAACTACAGATCTGCGACGGTGGCCGGTGAAGAAAGGGAGAAGCAACTCTCTAGAGAGAGAAGCTCTCCCTTCTCTCTAGAACCGGCCCTTAGTCTCTGTTCTGAATCGTTTCAAGACTTAAAGACAACGTACGCTAGGCTTCTAAGCATATGTAGTGCATATGAGACCAGACTTAGTTCTCATGACATGACATTGCTTGCCCATGAAAAATACGAAGATTAATATATATAATTCATGTGACTGTTCTAGAACATGTGTGGAGAATCATGGAAAATCATCCCATGTTTTGCTCAACGAGCATCGACCCGCCTATTTGCACGAAAAAGACGAGGACTTCTGAGTATGGGGATATATAGCAACTCCACATCAAATCAAGACGCAAATACAGGTATAAATTTGGATGAATGTAACACTCATATTAAATCGAAAACTGATCAACTCTCCATTCAAATGATGGGTAAGGTAAACAACTCCTCGTCCAACCAAACCAAAAATGCAGATATAAATTTAAACCCAAACATTTATGTGCAAATCTATCTTGATTTAAGATTTGTACAAGTCACACTCATGATATTCAATTCAACTTTATTTATTTGTATTCAATTAAAAATCGATTTTCCACCCGTTTTTAATTTACTTATTCAAATTTGCAAATTGGTACAGAAATAACTCTAAAATAAATAAATTGAAAAATCGAGTGGTAACCTATTTTAATTGAATACAAATCAAAGTTGAATTAAATAGGAGCATGACTGGTAGAATCTTAAATCAGTATAACTTTTACACAAAATGTTTATTTTAGAATTTATATATATACCTACATACAGTATGTTGTTTGGTTAAACAAGGGGTTGCTTCCCCGCCCATAGTTTGAATTTGAAGTTGTACAGTAATCTACTTATAATAAGTGTCACCTTCATCTAAAATGTTACCTACATTTGCGTGTTGATTTGACGTGGAGCTACAATTCCCAGACTCAGAAGCCCTCACCTTTTTTGAGCAAATAGACAGATCGATGAACGTTTAGCAAAATATTGGATGATCTTTTATGACTCCACACATACTCGAGATTCAAGAACACATGGTTTATCTACGGATCATCGTGAATTATTTTACAGTTTTTCACCCAGAAATTATCAAGGAAAAAATTATTGATAATTTACCTAAAGAATTACCATACAGGCAAAACAACATTTTTCTACGAAATTTCATGTATTATACTACAAAATTTTGATAGACAATTACCTATGAACAGTGTCGGTCCTGAGATTTTGTAGGCCTGGGGCGAACAAAAAAAAGACCTTTTTTTTAAAATACATCAAATAAAATAAGTGAAATACGTATGCACATATTAAAAATGAATGAATGTTATAAAAATAAATCATTTAAAATGACTTCTTCTAGCATTTTGAGAAGCAAATTCTTCAATAATATCTTCATAATTAATTTGTTCTAGCATATTTTTTTCAATACATAAAGTTGTTAATCTATTTAATCTTTCTTGTGACATAGTGGATCGTAGGTATGTTTTTAGCAATTTTACTTTATAGAAACTTCTTCATCAACAATATTAGATTCATTTTCATTTATATCCTCATTTGAATTATTTATATCTACATCCACTATAAGACTAGTTTGTCCATTCAAATTATTTACATCTATGTTTTTTTTAGCTCTAGTCCACTATTAACATTATCATTCAAGTTTTTAAACGATTAGATTGTCCTAAATTTTTTGGAAAGAATTTATCTAATGCTCATTTTTGTGATAAAATCAGTTGTTCAGATCTCTTTATTTTTTTGCCTTTTCTCATTACCAGATTCATTTTTTTTAGAAAACATATTTATATTAAAAAGTAAAAATTGATAACTTAATGACAATAAACAATAATTCAGCTAAAAGTAAATGAAAAAGAAACAACAAGTCAAATAATCAATATTCAATAAGTAAAAAAAAAATTAACAGAAATAATAAACAATAAATAAATGAATAAAATAAATGTGATTTGGAACATGAAACACTAAAAGAGAAAGTCTAATGTAGAATTTGAAATCACCGATTCGATCAGATGTTCAAATGAGATAAACTACTTGAATGCAATAATATATTATATAGAATAAATAAATAAAAAATAAATTGAAATTGAATGGAATATAGAAGTGACACATCCTAATTTATAGGAACAAACGGTACTAGCTTATTAATTATTAATTAGATATTAATAATTAATTACTCATTAGGAATAAATAATTATGTTTAGTATTAAAACCATGATCATTTTCAAGAATACCATTAATGATAGTTTATTAATTTATTTATTATTTTACCTTTTATATTATATTCATTTTTTAATTTCTTTTAAAAATACTAATTATAATATTATATATATATATATATAAATAAAAGTAGGTTCCCAAAAATTCGGGGCCCGGGGCGGTCGCCCTTATCGCCCTGCCTCAGGGCCACCCCTGCCTATGAATCACATTTTCGTAAATTACCAATACTAGCGAATTAAGTATATTTTCTTGTAGTGACGGTCACAATTAATATATTCGTGGTCAATTGATGACGATTGAAGTTCAGCCAATTGAGTTTCTAGGACAAGTGGCGGATGGCAACTAGGGGAGGTTGCGATTTTTTTTTTTTTTTTGATGGAAGTTAAATACACATCCCCTTTTTTCCTCTCCCCTGACTCGTTTTTTTTTTTATGGAAGTTAAATACCCATCCCCTTTTTTCCCCTCCCCTGACTCGAACCCAGGACCTAAGGCCTAGGTATGTACATGTACTAGTATAATTTATTTTATAATTTGCTATAAATTATAAAATAAATTTTGTTAATATGAACTGAAATGATTTGTTTTATTAAAATAAAACATCCTACTGATATTATCTTAAAATTTTAAGGTATATTTTATTTGACATTTTTTCATTTTAATACAGATTTTTAATTCAGAAATTATGTAGAGTAATTTCAGATTTTACATTCAATTATTATTTGGTTTGATTTTTTTTTTTTTTGTATTTTTAAATTATATACCGATTCTATATCGGGTTACGAATTAATTAGAATTTTATGGTTATATTTAAATATAGATTGTATATTTCAAAATTTAAAAATAATTATCTTCAAATTATTTTTTAGAATTTACTTTTGAATTTATATTTTTGTATACATTTCAGTTTTAATAAATAAATATTTAAATTTCAGAATTTACATTTATTTACTTTTTTGGTATTTTTTTAATAATATTCAGATATTTGGGTTCACCAAAAAAAAAAAAAAAAGAAGTCAAATTCTTTAATTTTTTTTTAAAATTTTCAGATTTTTAAGTATTTGACGGCTGTGGTCTTTTGTGCAAAAAAAGGACAGAAAAAGAACGTGAGACCCAAAAGAATTCTCTTTGGAAGTAAACTTGCATTTACCTAAACTAATAATGAGACGGAGGGAGTAACAAAGAAACAACAGTCTAATAGAGTTAGATTTTAGTGCCCAAAAAATTCAGAAGATAAGAAAAATTGATCATATAAAGTGAATAAAGTGATAAAAGTAATACAACTATATTCATATGGTAGTCAATAGGAATTTTAGGCATGTGCTTCAAATCTGAGTGGTAGAGCAGGGGGTGGCGACGGAAGGGATGAAAATCAAATGAAGGTTTGAAGGGTGGTTTTCTTTATATAGAGAAAATTTTCAGAGACGTATTTTCATAGATGGCTAAAAATAATTTTATTACGACATACAAATCTAAATGTAAATAGTATTTGTAAGAATAAGAAACACGTCAATCAATATAAATGAAGTATAGTCCCTATGGATCAAATTAAATATTTAGGTTTAGATCTACAACTTACCAGTTCATTAACGTCGCCTTCTTCGACATAGGAGTATCACCTCATAATGGAATAGCCTAAAAAAGTTGAAAGAGAATCAGAGGAGATTTAATAGATGGCTAAAAATAATCTTAATAACGACACACAAAAATCTAGATCTAAACGAGTATTTGTAAAAATAGAAACATAACAATAAATTAGAAGTATAACCACATGGATCTGAGTTCAGATCTACAACGTACCAGTTCATCAACGTCGTCTTCTTCGACGTACGTAGGTGAATCGCCTCACAGCGGCCGGAATAGCCTCTAAATGTTGGAAGAGAATGGTGATGACCTAGGGTTTTGTCCTTAAATACGACGGACATGTGATGAGCCTTGGGTTTAATTGTGGGCCTGTACAAGCTCTACCAAACAATTGTACGTTTTTTTTATTGGGGCGCAGTTATACACACACACAACTTTGTTGAGGATACCCACTCATTTACTACATCTTCCCTAAGATGAGTAAACACCCCGTGAAAGACCAAAAATACCATTCTCATTCTTAAAACTCTAATTCTTTCATTCAATTCATATTCTCATGCCCTCCCTCTTTTTCATTTTCTGCACTACTTCTTCTCCTCCACCACGTCGCCCCCGACCCTCTCCTACCCTGTGTCGTCGTTGACTTGGTCCGTATTTTTGCACTTTTTTAAACAACTATACGATCCCCACAAGCGTATGGGTTCGATAGTAGTATGATAAGTATACCAAGTAGATATTCGTTCCAAGGACCTAGAGAGAGCGTGAAGCTCCAAAACTATAAGTTAAAATTGGTGTTATAGAAGCTAAATGGGAGGATAAAGCTAATATCAATTAAGAAAATAAACAACTAATGCAAACAACTAAACTAACTCTCAATAATGAAAGTGCAAGGTGGAAAAGTATTGCCTCGGGTGTATCCGTTTTGTGAGCAATTAAGTGAACTAGTGAACTAATTACATGATTTTACTAAGAATTCGAGTTAAGCTAAAGGCTATCACATGTATGTGTAAACCCCCTCGAAAGGCATAGGCGAACATCGTGCATTGATTAGCAATTATAGGATCTAACCAAATACCATAAGCTCCTAGGATAGTGTTTCATAAGCACTTTCAACACGGTTACTAATGCTTATGAAACGCCCTCTCACCAAACTTCTAGACGACCTCTATTCGTTTAATGTCTAAAGTTGTCGGTCTAGCCATTAACCTCCTCTCGGTTAGCTAATTACTAATTAACTTCTATTCAATTGACCAAAGCTCACACTCACACCCCAATCATGCAAACCCAACTCTCGTTGCAATCAACACAATCGAAAATGCTAGCTAATAGGGTTGATCAATCAAATGAATCAAACACAATACAACTCTAGAAACATAAACACCCAAATTCTAAGCTAATCATGCAATTAATCCACAATTACTCTAAATTATCATCAAAACATCAACACTCAAGGCAATTAATGATTAGCCCATGTCTAAATTGACAACTAGAATAAAACTTATGTAAATTAAACTACAAAACATCAAAATCAAATAACCAACTAATATTGAAATAAGGAAAGAAAGCACCTCTGTTGTCTTCAAATACTTCAATCTCTCAAACAATAAAATGAAATACTAAATTGAAATCTATCTATGAAATGGAAGAATAAATTAAACTAATCTATTGAGTGGATTGGTGGGGAGGAGAAGAGATTTCTCCCCTCCCCCCAATGCTCCTTAATTAATTAAAAATTGTGAATGGGCATAGGCCCAAAATCCATCATGAATTCCAGCTACTTCTTTCTGTGCGTCTCCATCATTTTCCAATTGGGCCGCTTCTTGTTTCCAATTTCATTCCAGCTGATTAATCTTTAAGACAGTGGGCCTTTTGAGTTGCAATTGGGCCTATTTATTTCTTAATTCATCAATTCTCTACCACTTCTCTTCTAGGTCCAAATCATTTTCTCATCTTCTTGATTTATTCCTTCGATTGACTCTAAAATATAATCGAGGCGTGTTTTGCTCCAAAAATACTCATTTCCCTATAAAAATAGCAAACTACACCACTTCTCCAAATTAAGTGCACTACCATATGCTTGCCAAATGTCTAAGTTCTCCACCACATGAGAGTGTTCAATCAATGAATCAATAAGGACTTCATATTTGGTTGTAATGTAGGCTCTTTGGTTAGGGTGTGGAAGATTTGGATAAAGTGACTCATAAACTAGTGAAGCAAAAATGAAAGTTGCAATTGATCAAGTTGCAACTCAAAGTTCTACATCCCACACAATTTACTTCCTTATTTTCTTTTTAAGCACATTCTTCACTACCAAAACTTTTTGAACACTTTTGAACTTCAAGCTCTACCAAATTCTTGTGCACAAGAGAGTTTTCTTTTTCGATTTTTCTTTTCTTTTCACATCAACTCAATCTCTTTTTTTTATATGCACAACTCACAATTCATCTTTTTTTTTTCTTTTTTTTTCTCTTCACTTTTCAACCAAATAAATCCACCAAATTCACATTTCACCTCAATTCAACCACATTTGCCAACAATCAAGCTCCACTAGTTCATAGGGAAAATTAGGCTCATACAAGATGGACAAATAGGCTAAATTTGTAGGTTGCCAAAGAATATAAGTCAATAGGCTCAAAGTGGCTAACTACGGAAACTATTCATTTGGTGTGGAAAATTTGGCCAAGTGACTATTCAAAACAAAGATGGCCTTATATCACTTCCAAAGATCTCACACAAATAGTAGCCTCAAACAAGACAATTGGCAAGTTCTAGAGCACACAAGCATGAATGATACTCACAAGAAGGAAATTAGACCATAATATATGAAAGTCTAAGGCTCTAAAGCTCACAAGCTTGTCTAATCATGAATTAAGAGCACCAACTCAAGCACAAATCGTCACAAAATCAAGTGAACAAGCAAGCATCAATCAATACCAACAAGCTCAACCAAACTTCAAAAACCAACAATCACCACAAATTATGTCTCAAACACCAACAATCCACAATAAATCTCATCCAACAAAGCTACACAATATAGTAGAACAAATGGTGCAATAAAAATGAAGGTAAACACACAAAACCTCCCCCAAACTTAAATGAAACTATCTAGTTGAATGCAAAGTTTGGGAATGAATGTGTTACCTTAGAATTTTACCACCAACGAAACTCACCAAAGAAGCAAGCTACCGCCACCAATTGTCCCTTGAACCTTGAGCACCAAAACACCACTACCCTTGAGCTCCACCATGCATATCTCTCATCCTTGACCACCAACACAACACTCAACCTACAAAACAAAAACTAAACAAAAGATAAAAAAAAACTACAAATCTAAAAATAAAAGAAAGCAATAAAGAATGGGTTGCCTCCCATTTAGCGCTAAGTTTAACGTCTTCAAGCCGGACGGAAATAAAAGAACTCATCAGAAAGGCCATGGATATCGGTCCTCCTTCCCATTGTATTTCAACCTTTGAGCTTCAAACTCAAGAAGGCTCTTATGAATGGAAGACCAAGCATCCACATGTTTCTTCCATACTTTCATCGATGAATGTTCATCTTGCTCCTTCCACATCCTTTCTTTCCACTGCTTTCCTTTCTCCTCAAGAATACCCAAGTTCTTCTCAATTTCCTTTTTTGGATTAAAATGATCAAGAGGCAAAATGAAATCAATAGAAGCATCAATATCAATTAAAGAGTAAATTGAAGAGTTTAAAGGTTTAGAAATGCTCATTTGACTCTTCAAGTCATCTTCCGACGCTTCTTGATTTTCATGTTCCTTGTTGCTCATATCCATTAAAGGACATTTCTCTTCATCTCCTTTGACAATGAGCTTGACATCTTCACTCTCCTCACTTGAGCTCTCCTCTTCTTGCATTTTTTTCACGGCGATCGTCAATTGTCCAAGTTGGAATTCCATCGATTTTTTACTACTCAAAAGTTGAGCAAGGATGGAGTTGGTTGCTTCGCATTTCTTCTCACTTGTCTCCATTCTCTTATCATGTGCATCCATCCTCTCCATCATGTGTGCAATTAGCTCTTCGGTAGTAGTCATACCCTCATTGCTTCCCCACTCTTGATATTGATAATGAGAGGAAGCTTGTTGCATTTGATGATCGTACTCAAAGCTTCTCTCACTATTATACCAATTTCCTTCTGAAGCTCCATGGAATTCAAAACAAGGTTCCTCCATAGGTGGAGGAGGAGATGGACAATATAGCTCTTCAGGTGGTGGAGGAGGATATGAATAATGTGGATCAAAGTGTTGAGGAAGAGGGTATTGATGTGGAGGTGGAGGGTAATATCCTTGAGGAGGAGGTGATGCTTCTTCATTCCTCCAATCTTGATAATAGGAGGCAACTTGTTGAATATGATAGTGGTGATCAAAGTTCCTCCAATCATCGTAGCTCACATCTCCATGTTGTGGAGGATAAATCATGCCACGTTGATCATAGCAATGATTCGACGGGTATTGATTATATCCGTCCATCTAGTCAATGAAGTGCACCTACAAAAACAAAGTATCAAATTCAAAGCTAAAAAATAAAAATAAAATGCAACTAGTAACACCACTCAACAAGTTTCAAGTCCCACGTAAGACTCTCAACTAGATCCCCGGCAGCGGCGCCATTGACTTGGTCCGTATTTTTGCACTTTTTTAAACAACTATACGATACCCACAAGCGTATGGGTTCGATAGTAGTATGATAAGTATACCAAGTAGATATTCGTTCCAAGGACCTAGAGAGAGCGTGGAGTCCCAAAACTATAAGTTAAAATTGGTGTTATAGAAGCTAAATGGGAGGATAAAGCTAATATCAATTAAGAAAATAAACAACTAATGCAAACAACTAAACTAACTCTCAATAATGAAAGTGCAAGGTGGGAAAGTATTGCCTCTGGTGTATCCGTTTTGTGAGCAATTAAGTGAACTAGTGAACTAATTACATGATTTTACTAAGAATTCGGGTTAAGCTAAAGGCTATCACATGTATGTGTAAACCCCCTCGAAAGGCATAGGCGAACATCGTGCATTGATTATCAATTATAGGATCTAACCAAATACCATAAGCTCCTAGGATAGTGTTTCATAAGCACTTTCAACACGGTTACTAATGCTTATGAAACGCCCTCTCACCAAACTTCTAGACGACCTCTATTCGTTTAATGTCTAAAGTTGTCGATCTAGCCATTAACCTCCTCTCGGTTAGCTAATTACTAATTAACTTCTATTCAATTGACCAAAGCTCACACTCACACCCCAATCATGCAAACCCAACTCTTGTTGCAATCAACACAATCGAAAATGCTAGCTAATAGGGTTGATCAATCAAATGAATCAAACACAATACAACTCTAGAAACATAAACACCCAAATTCTAAGCTAATCATGCAATTAATCCACAATTACTCTAAATTATCATCAAAACATCAACACTCAAGGCAATTAATGATTAGCCCATGTCTAAATTGACAACTAGAATAAAACTTATGTAAATTAAACTACAAAACATCAAAATCAAATAACCAACTAATATTGAAATAAGGAAAGAAAGCACCTCTGTTGTCTTCAAATACTTCAATCTCTCAAACAATAAAATGAAATACTAAATTGAAATCTATCTATGAAATGGAAGAATAAATTAAACTAATCTATTGAGTGGATTGGTGGGGAGGAGAAGAGATTTCTCCCCTCCCCCCAATGGAGATGCTCTGTTTCGTCGCCCAATCTTCTCTTCTGCGTATTCCCTACTCACTGCGTATCCCCCTCTTGAGATGGGCTCCTTAATTAATTAAAAATTGTGAATGGGCATAGGCCCAAAATCCATCATGAATTCCAGCTACTTCTTTCTGTGCGTCTCCATCATTTTCCAATTGGGTCGCTTCTTGTTTCCAATTTCATTTCAGCTGATTAATCTTTAGGGCGCGGCTAAAGGCACCCGAATTTCCTATGAGTACACCCACGGGAATTTTTTTTTGTCCCAAAGGTGTTGCGAAATGACGTATTTACCCCTCTTGTAGTTTTTTAAAAAAACGACGGATGAGTACACCCACCTCCTATCTAAACGCGGAAATTCGAAGGGTCATCACTTCTTCCCAACATTAGGTCAATGTTCGAAAAAAACTTCCCAACATTGGGTCCATGTTCAGAAAAAACTTCCCAACATTGGGTCCATGTTCGAAAAAAACTTCCGCGAGTTTTACTTGGTCGAATTTTTAACCCAAAAGTCTCTTTAACGAACAAATTTTCGAACATTTGACAAATGTTCGAAAAAAACTTCCCAACATTGGGTCCATGTTCGAAAAAAACTTCCCAACATTGGGTCCATGTTCGAAAAAAACTTCCGCGAGTTTTACTTGGTCGAATTTTTTACCCAAAAGTCTCTGTAACGAACAAATTTTCGAACATTTGACAAAACGCTGCAATCGTGCTAAACCATGCCAATTAGATGTCAATTGGTTTATTTTCATCCTAACACATCAAAAATTGATACATTCTACACATAAACATGATTATAACACAAAAAACCAACCTTAATCAACACATGCATGAATTAA
The DNA here is from genome assembly GCA_963675135.1 of Galeopsis tetrahit. NCBI lineage: Eukaryota > Viridiplantae > Streptophyta > Magnoliopsida > Lamiales > Lamiaceae > Galeopsis > Galeopsis tetrahit. The sequence goes on from OY776133.1 coordinate 14,453,195, forward strand.
CACCAAATTCAAAAAATAAAACCTAAACCCTACAACAATAAAATCAATGTTTCAATCAACAAAAACCGAAATTAAACACGCGTCCTCCTCTTCTTCTCAAATATAAGCAAGAAAAACTAACTTTTAACCATTTTTGCAAAAAAGAAAAAAAAATGCGTCCTCCTCAAATGCTCAAAAAAACGATGCAGTGTCATGTCTCTCAATCTCCTGTTCGACGTCGCAGGTGAGTGAGGTTTTGTTTTTGGAGGGGGGAACGGTGGAGTGGGAGTGGGGGAGAAGAGTGGGGAATGGGGGAGAGAAGTTGGGAGGGGTGGGTGTACCGAATGGACAAAATGGAGGGAGGAAGGGGGAGAAATGTTAAGGGCAATTTTGGGTTTTCCACGTGGGTGTACTCATCCATTTTGTGTGTGTACTCATCGCGTGGGTGTACTCATAGGAAATCCGGGTGCCTTTAGCCGCGCCCTAATCTTTAAGACAGTGGGCCTTCTGAGTTGCAATTGGGCCTATTTATTTCTTAATTCATCAATTCTCTACCACTTCTCTTCTAGGTCCAAACCATTTTCTCATCTTCTTGATTTATTCATTCGATTGACTCTAAAATATAATCGAGGCGTGTTTTGCTCCAAAAATACTCATTTCCCTATAAAAATAGCAAACTACACCACTGCTTCAAATTAAGTGCAATTAGTCAATTTAGTGTAAATAATGCACAAAATTCTATAAAATTAAGCAAAATAAATCCATGAATTTCAAACAATTTTCACATTAATCAGTCGTCGCACTCCCTCTTCTATCTTGCGCTGCTCTTTCCCCTCCAAGCCCACATCCAAGGTAAAGCTGCGTCAAAGCCTCGTCGTTGTCGTCCAGTGCCGCGTCCCAAGTTGTTGTCGTCGCTAAAGGTAGAAAAAACAGATTAGAAAACTTCTGGGGTTGTTTGAGACTCATTTCTAGGGAAAATTTAGAGCATGCTTGCTTGATATATCAAAGTTTTAGAGAATAACAATTCCACATCACTACATAGAGGATGACCACATTCGAGAGGACTTTTAAAGTTTGGATGCCACATGGACAGATAACTTAAGAAGAATTAATACTTCAATCTATTATCTAGACCGACAATTTTAGACACTAAACAAATACAGGTCGTCTAGGAGTTTGGTGAGAGGGCGTTTCATAAGCATTAGTAACCGTGTTGAAAGTGCTTATGAAACACTATCTTATGAGCTTATGGTATTTGGTTAGATCCTATAATTGCTAATCAATGCACGTTGTTCACCTATGCCTTTCGAGGGGGTCTACACACATATGTGATAGCCTTTAGCTTAATCCGAATTCATAGCTAACTCATGTAATTGGTTCACTAGTTCACTTAATTGCTCACAAAACGGAAACACCCGAGTTCGTTTACTTCATTTGCCTCGTTATTCTTAATTGTGTTGCATTTAATATATTTCTATTAATTTCTTGCTACTAGTCTTCTTTAGTTAATCGCTCAATTCATTGATTTAGTTTAATATACTTCGTTGCTTCTTTTAAAATTAAAAAACAACAACATTTACTTACTACAATAGCATGTTAGCTTGCAACTTTAAGGACTCATTCTCACTCAATTAAGTCCTTGGAACGAAAATCTACTTGGAATACTTATCATACTACTATCGAATCCATACGCTTATGAGACGGGAGGGGAGGTGGTGCGACGGGAGGCCGCCAGCGATGAGAGAAGACGGAAGTTGCAGATTTTTTTTCTTTTATAAGTGACTAGACGGGAGGCCGCCGACGCCGATGGGAGGGGAGGGTAAGACGGCGACGAGAGGAGGGGAGGGGGCCGGGAGCCGGTGATGCTTCCGGCAACGAGAAGAGGGGAGGGGGATGACGAACGACGCCACTCGTGGGAGGGAAGGGGAGGAGGCGAAAATGGGATGGGTGTACCAAATGAGTGAAGGATCTAGGGTTTTAATGGAGAGAAGGGTATTTTTGAGATTTCCACGTGGGTGTCCTCAACTTACTGTGTGTACTCATCCGATGGGTTTCCTCAATAAGTTGGTGTGTGTATAACCGCGCTCGGCTGTCAAATATCAATTTGGGCTGAGTTGAGCCATCCCAGTATTAGGCGTTGGCTATATACCCCTCCAGCTCTGTTAAGTATACTCCCCCTCTACATTTATTAATTTAATATTAATGTAAAATACCAAATTTACCCTTTTAGTAAAAATATAAAAGATAAATACACCCCCTAACCCTAACCCTAAAAAAGCAGCCTCCTCCCCTCAATTCTGCCGCCGTCAGCCACCACTCCGGCCACCGTCGCCGTCAGCCGCCGCACCTCAAATAAATTTAGAAATTAAAAAAAACTTTAAAAAAAAAATCGACAAACCAGAGTCGACCAAAAACACTTCCGTCGACACTGGTTTGTCGACCAAATACACTTTCGTTTTGTAAGATCTAGTCGAAAGAAAATTAAAAAAAAAATATAAAAAAATTGAAATTTTCGACAAAGATTGATCGACCAAAAACACTTCCGTCGACACTAGTTTGTTGACCAAACACACTTTCAGTGGTAAGATCTAGTCGAAAGAAAATAAAAAAGAAAAAGTAAAAAAAATTGAAATTTTCGACAAAGATGGATCGACCAAAAAGATTCCCGTCGACACTGGTTTATCGACGAGAGTGTTTTTGGGCAATTGATTATTACCGAAAAAAAAAACCCTACCTATATTGTAGACGACGACGGCTGGGCATGGTTGTCGGGGCGGGGGCCGCGCGCAGGGAGGCGGCTGCGGCGGGGGGGCCGCGAGCAGGGAGGCGGATGGGGAGGGGCCGCGCGCAGGGAGGCGGCTGCAGCGGGGGGCCGCGAGCAGGGAGTCTACGGCGGGAGGCTGCGCGCAGGGAGGCGACTGCGGCGGTTGGTGGAGAAAGAAATTCAGGGTTTTGTTTTTTTAAGAGAGGAGGAAGAAGAAAGATTGGGAAAAAGTGATATTAGAATTTTGAATGTGAGAGTATATTTAATATTTACCACATATTTAGGGGAGTACATTAATAGGGGAAGTATACTTAACAAAGCTGCAGGGGTATATAACCAACGCCCAGTATTAGCCAGCTGCAAATTGGGACGGATCGGGCCCAACTCACCTTCATTATTCAAAACTCACAATTTCAAGTTAGCTATATATATATATATATATATATATATATACTAGTGTAGAACCCGTGTATTAACGTAATTTTAAATATATTTTTAAATATTTAATAATAAATTTTTATTTATTTACTTAATTTAATTTTTCATATTTTTATTTTGTATGATAAATTATTATAATTATATTTTAAAAAAAATTAACATTTTTTTCAATTATATTTATTATAACCTTGTATTATAATATAAAATTTTAACTAATATAATATTTTAAGTTATACAAAATAATTACACTTATATTAGTTAATTTTATAAAGTAAATTTCAAAGAAAATTTGTGAGAAACAAATGAAATAAGACGTTGACATTTAATAAATATGAAAACAACTTTTAAAAAAATTATAAAATTTCGGAAACAGACAATTTAAGTAATATTAAAATAGCTCTCAATAATTTGTAAGTCAACCTTCAATATCAACCACAACACCTTACATTTAATAAATATGAAAAAATAACTTTAAAATAAAATATAAAATTTCGAAAACAAATAATTTAAGTAATATTAAAATAACTCTTAATAATAAATTGTAAGTCAACCTTCAATATCAACCACAACACCTTAAATAAATATTTTAATTAATTGCAAATTAAATCATAACCTTTTCCTCATTTGCAATCTAATCTAAACTTTAAATTAATTGCAAATAAATCACAAACTTTAAATATAGTTGCAATTTAGTCTTTTTGACAATTTTAATTGTGTTCGAATCTAACATAATTTAGACTTCTTAATGACATAACAATACCTTAATAAAACAATATTGTTTTTCAATCAAACCAAATATCAAAATGTATGATTTAGGGACAAAGTAGACTTCTAAGAAGTCTAATTTGCAATAATATTTAAAGTTTGTGATTTATTTGCAATTCTTTTAAGGTTTAGATTAGATTGCAAATGAGCAAAATGTCGTGATTTAATTTGCAATTAACTCTTTTTAAAATTAATAACTTTATTAAATTATGACACATAAGTCAAATCAACCACAAAATGACACATAAGTCAAATTAACCACAAAATGACACATCTTCAATTTAAACTCCCTATTAGTATATAAGGGGATTTGTAAAAAAAAAAAAAAGTTCAACAATAACCAATTATATCTCAGTGAGCTATATTGTCGATGAGATACAATTATGCTGGAGCAAGATTGAGAAACCTTAAAATGAATTAGAAGTTAATCATATTATTAAAAAAAAAAAAATCAATCGGACCACAAAAAATTATGACTTGATTAAAAAAAGTAGTCGATTTAAGAAAAATAATTTAATTTAAGTCAGTTACACAATTTTTTTTTTATCGATTCCAAGTACTACAAATACACATACATGTTCCAAAAATTCAGTAACTTTAATCCACATTTTTATTTTTTTTGAACAACCTGAACACATTTTATGTTTGTTACACACTTACACTTCTTAATTTGAACTTGATTCATTTATACTTCATCCAATATATCTCAAATGTCTTAACGAGATTTATACAAAATTTTGTAGAGGATATAACTCATCAAGTTTCATTAATTAGACAACTTTTTATTACAGTCTAGTAGTCCATCGTGATGATGCAACGGAGAGACTCGCCTCGCAACATAAGGTCGAACGCCTTGTTGATCTCCGAGAAAGAAACTTTGTGCGTGATAAATTTCTCCAGCTCCAGATCGATTTCCTAAAATATGGTATTAGTATATGTACCAAAGTAACCTACCTAAAGACACATATAACCACCAAAAACAAAATATACCTTGTTCATATACTTCTCAACAACAACTGGGATGTCGCTTCGTGGCTTATAATTTCCGTTAAAGGTTCCTTTCAGAGTCCTCTCGTTCAACAAGTTCACTGGATGAGTTTTGAAAGCATCGTCTTTGTTCGGAACCCCAACGAGCACAGCAACCCCCCAACCCTATGAACAACGTAAGTGAAATTAACACGTTCATTCTATAAAAGAGAACAAAATTAAGAAGGGTAAAGTGGAATATCCACCCTACCACACCTGGTGCGGTAGTAAATCGAGGGTGTAAAATACACCAGGTGCAGTTGGGTCTACAGGACTATGGTAATAGTTAGTTACATCATGAACACATTCAAATGCAGATATCATCGCGTTGACATTTCCAGTGCACTCGATACTACGGTCTACTCCTCCACCAGTCATTTCAGCTAAGACCTGATAACACAACATTTAGATCTTAACAAGCAAGAGATGTTGATAAATCGATCTAAATATCATAAAAGTTGAATGAAGTAAAGATCGATTGAGCAATATTCATTTGGATCGAATAATCTACCACTTGAATGGGCTTATCATAGTCCTTCGGATTCACAAACTCAGTGACACCAAATTGCTTTGCTGTTGGAATTAACAAACTAGTAATCAGTCACCATAACCGACACTGCAAAATCTACCATAGAGAACAAGGTTAAAATATCGAGCATTTCATGAACCTTGAGCAGAACGGTTTGGGTTTAAATCAACACCAATGATCCTTGAAGCCCCAGCAATTCGAGCCCCTTCAGCAGCCTGAAAATCAGAGGAAATCAACACTAAATTAAATGTTTCTAACAATATTATAAAAGAGAACAAGCAAAACTCTGAAGTATTAGTACTCACAGCAAGGCCAACGGCTCCCATTCCGAAAATAGCAACAGTCGAACCCTTTGTTGGTTTAGCAACATTCAGAGACGCCCCAAGCCCTTAAAAGCCCCCCAAAAATTAATTTAAATCAATAGATAATACGGTGCCTATTTCATCACAACAAAGAGGTCTATAATCCAAATACAGATAGGTAAATACTTGTGTACACCAGTTGCACAGACGCATATTTTAAAAAAGTATTAGTTAGTTTATTAAAAAGGATTCAACCTGTGGATATTCCACAGCTGAGAAGACAAACTTTATCGAGAGGGGCGGATGGATTGATCTTGGCAACACAGCCAACATGAACAACAGTGTATTCGCTAAAAGTCGAAGTTCCAAGAAAGTGGTATATCGGTTTCCCATCCTTGGAGAACCTCGTTTTTCCATCGCCAATCATGACACCTCTGTCCGTGTTTATCCTGAGAAGGTCACACATGTTGCTTTCCACTGATTTGCAGTGACGACACTCCTTGCACTCGCCAGTGAAAACAGGAAGAACGTGGTCACCGGGTGCGAGTTCTGTCACACCTTCACCAATGCTCTCTACAATGCTATATGCAGCATTCATTTTAGCATGAATAGAAATGAATATTTTTCTAATTTTCATAACAAAAACTTATTAATAGAACCATACCCTCCGGCTTCATGGCCAAAGATACGAGGAAACAGAGGTTTTTGTCCCTGCAACCCGAAAAAAAGAACACCAATGATCCAATTTTTAATACCGTTATGAAATCATTACGCGCGTAGAAACTTGACTCATATATCGTTTACATATTAGCACAAATAAACACTCATCTCATTCAAAGGGTTAACAAGTCATGCCCAAATTATAATTCCGTCCATGAAACGAACTCATACAAGACTTCCTCAACTATTAGAATGATTTGAAAGCAGGCATTTCATAAATCACAAGAATCTAATCTCAAATTTAATTAAATCATGATATATTGATATGATCATTAGAATTTATGTATATATCTATGTATCTACCTTTGCCTCCCAGAAATAAACATCAGTGTGGCAAAGAGAAGTGTAGAGAATCTTCAAACGGACTTCCAATTTCTGGGGTGGCGCCACCTCCACTTGTTCAATCACCAAAGGCTTCCCTGCCTCCCATGCCAACGCGGCTACAAAGTGATTGAATTATTCATACTTTAATCAATCTCATAAACATAATAACTCATACAATATGAAAATTATCCATCACCTTATATTCTCCATCCACCAAATGTAGTCGGTAATCACCCTTCAACCATCACTTTAATTACTCAAATTATTGTCATCAACTTTATTAAAAAAAATCACAATGTACACCACAATATCCTATAATACCTTATAAGAGTGGACATTTGGTGGATGGAGGGAGTATAAAAAAAAACCCACAATTAATATGTAAACATTTTTTGCCTAATTTAGCACACTCGATTTCCTAACAGGGTTATTCAACCAAAATCATCAATCAAGGAGAAATCATGAGCCCCACCACACAATATCATGAAAAATGGACAAAAAAGACCAGATCATGGTACAGCAATAACAAGATTATGATCAAGAAATTACCTTTGCAGCGAATTACTTGACCTTGAGTGCTAGACATTTCTATTTTTTCTGTTTTTGCAAAATTGAAAATGATTTGAGTAGACATATATGAGTATAGTGGAACCCTCTCCACCGCCAAGGATTTTACAAAGTTGAGTAATCATCCCATTTAGCCACGTTCCCTGCCATCTTTCATAACATGTACACAACTTCCACAACATTCCAAAAACTAAATGGTAAACAATTGTTTTTTTTTTTTTTTTTTTTTTTTTTGCCTTATGTCAAATATATACTTTACCGATTTAATTTACATTAGTAGTACTGTATACATTTTTTTTAAAAAAATTTTCTAAATAATTCATGCAAATTTGATTTATGTTAATGATTTTTTTTTTCTTCTTATCTTGGAATACAAATGATAGGATTGAAAATCAAATCAAACTATTCGATACTCAATTTAAGATCGTCCTGGCAAAAATGAGTGTGATCTCAATGCGACATGAATATCAATAAGCTTGAACATATATTTATGTTCGGTGTAGTTTGAAGCTCGTCTCGAGCTCGATAAGTAAAAAAAAAAATTAGTGGAAAAATGTCAAACTACTTGAGCACGGTTTGATTAAAGCTCGTTCGAGCTCGATTATTTTAATTATCAAACAATCTTAAATAATAATTTCAAAACTCGATCACATTCGGCTCAGCTCGACTAATTTACAGGCAGATGTTAGGCTTGATATTGATAAAACTTATAACATAGCATATATAGATGTTGATCGGGTGGGCTATGATCATCTGGTTTACTCTTAATGCTCCCGTAAAAGTTGAGACCAAAACCTAATCTAAGCGGACAGCGGGTTAAACGGGTTACTAACTAGCTACATAATTTTTTATTTTTTTTTAATTTGAATTCCCAAATTTCATCTTTCAATGCGTAGTTATGGAATTAAAAAAAAATTATTGTTTAACATATTCCTATTTATTATTAATAAACAATTTTCATAGAGATGTAAAGTGGTCTTGTATTTATTATTAATAAACAATTTTCATAGAGATGTAAAGTGGTGAACAAGACGGTGAACAAGACGACGGATGTAGATGACATAATGACGCTTAGGTTAATAAATAAATAATAACTGGAATCAAAATTCATTATCTTCGAGATGGTATTTTTGAAATAAAATGAAATGTTACTAAATTAAAGAGATGCCTCATTTTTTTATTTTTTTAGCTTCATCTATGGTTTCATTAAGAGTGAGAAGAATCTCTCTACCTTGCAAAAAAAGCCATTTGAATCTTCGAAATATATAATCCTCGAGGCATCAATTTTGTGTGGCCTGTTACTCATAGAAATGGGTCTGTAATCACCAATTCTGGAGGTTTTTCGGGATAAGGGTGATGAAGAATGGATTGAAACCTTTCACGAATTTGCCATTCCCGTGAAATTCCTCAAGAAGAATAAGGAAATCACATGCCAATACTATTTGATGAATTAAGGCGAAGGAGAACCCATCCGGACCCAGGCATTTTAGGAGTCACAACTCCATACTGCATCTCTAATCTCAGTTTAAGAAAAAGGTCCAGTAAGCATACAAGTGCCTCAGAAAATGAGAGAAAATGGCATCTTTTGTTGATGCAGCAGAGGAGAACCAGGTTCCATTGATGCATATGTATTCACCCTTCTAGCGTTGAAACATTTGTTGAAAAAGCGTGTTAGGTTCCAAAAACTTTTAAATAACTACATTTAACACTCTCAACTACAATGGAATCAAATGTTCGAGTAAAGGCGTACATCAAGGGCAAAACGAACTATTTTTTTTTTTAATAACTAACATAATATTTTGATCGATTACATTAACATTAAGTTCCATAAAATGAGAACTTAAGAGAATGGGCAGCTAGAAACTTATGAAATCCAAACAAATTATCTAATCTAAATAATGGGGGAAGTTCAAAAACTCAATTGGATCTATATAATCAGGGTAGGAGGTAGAAGGAACACCAAACGAACTTGGAGGTGCACCACAATCTTGTTCTGATGCAGTCGGGGGAGGATTCGCTGGCATCCCAATTGGACCAGCAGGCTCTCGAGCTGGCTGACCAGCAAAAGGAGCTGTGACCATGCTACGTGCTGGTACCACAGGCGATGAATTGGTAACACTTCCAGATAATGGTTTAGGAGGTAACATTCGGTTCCCACCTTCCTCGGAGTGTTTGGACATGCGGCTGTCTATTACTTTCTCCAGAGCTAACATGGTCTCGTGATCCAAATTTCTCTTATCGTTGATGCTTCGTCGTTTTCCTTCGCCAAGTGTCAATCGTTCGAAGAACTTCCGAGCATGCCTAGAGACCTGTCCTAGTGATTTGGTGGGTACACAGTACATTGAAATGCTGTCCCATTTACCCCGACCGAACCTATGCAAGCCGTAGAGGAATCCCCTACAACACATCAAGGAAACAAGTATGACATTTTGTAGTCAGTTTCTGAATTTCAAATCTGTAATGACAAAAGAAGGATGTTGCTTATGTTCCTTCAGTAATAATGTTTTAACAGTAATAAAAAGCCTCTTTCTGTACAGAAATGGTTAACAAAACTTGAACAAATGAAATACCAAGAAGATGTCAAAATATAATCATCACAGGCACTCACATCAGCAACATCAAACCAAATAAATGACAAAACCAGTGAAACAAGAATCAACGCCTGTCGAAGGTAAACTAAAATTATGTAAAATGTGATAAAAATGATTTACCTATGTTCCTCTTCCGTCCAACGTACTCCTCGTGGCATACTTGATCTTGGTGCCCTTATAGGTACATTATTGCTGGAGTCAATTGTTTTTCCATGAGCTGGATTGTTGTTTTTCTTGGATGCCGCATCCATCTTTTAGGCAATTGGGAAAAGTCAGTTGCAAATTGGAATAGGAATTCAAGTACACACGAACCATTATAAAAGATAGAGAGCATAAATTAGAGAAATGTTAGTGTGGTAAAATTTCAGTAGATAGCGAAATTAAAGCTTATCGATTGAAGTGAATAAAGTCATAAACGTAATACAACTATGTTCATAGGATGTGAGAGAGTTGCAAAATTAAACCTATAAATCATCAGATTCATTACACAAAATCTATTGTACAAGAAAATAAACAACATCTTATATAGCTTCAAGCTTATTTCACTCTTTTATTTACTACCTCAACCTTGAAATTAGCCCACAACCAAGAGCAGCTAAAAACTTGAACAAGAAATCAGGAACTTCTCATGTAATTATTTTATATTTATTGTTTTAATGAACATGATTAGGCAGAATATATAGTAACCATGGTGTAAGGAAAGTTTTGCATGCAATAGAACATTCCTTTCCTAAAATTCGCCTATTTAGCAATATCAAGTCAAATAATCCAAAATAATCACCACTCTTTCTAATTACAACATAAAATCCCAAATTCAACACACTCAGCACTCACTTCTTTGTGATTATCTTTCTTCATACTTCTTTTTTTGCTCGAGCGTTAATTTGACAATTTTTAGATCGACACAAATTATCAGATCAAACATCAATTTACCAGATCTTCATTCTATTCTACAAAATCACACATGCAGCCTTCTCCAAATAGGGAAATACTAAATATACCTTTAACTTCATGATGCAACGTATACAACATCAATAAAGCAATAATACGCTGATCAAATATGATAATACAAAATAAATTTCACAAACAATAGAGTACCTTTGTGACAATTAATCGTGATGAGCTCTTGGGAAAGGCCGCTAGACAGGTCCTAGCCTCCAAATCCTTAGATTAATGCTTCTTCTCAGTGTGTGTGCGTGTCTCTCTCTGTGTTTGGTAAGCTAGATGTGTCTATCTCTATGTGTATGCTGTGCTTTATATAGGCGGTGGGAGTTACAAAATAAAGTGGCAAAGAAAAAATTCCCACCTTTCCCCGTGATTTTAGCCTTTCTCTCTAATTTTCATGGGTGCAGCTTTTTGCACGAGCGGTACAAGTACCTAGAATATATTTTTTTCATCCACTACTCCTTGCTGTAATATTAATATATTTACGTATAACATTTATTTTTTCTTCATCTTGTGTCCAATTCCTAGGTCTTCTTTACTCCTTTTAACTTGAGCAATTGACTTTCTATCATGCCCAAACCATCTTAATTGTGCTTCTCTAGCTCATTTTCTCGTCTACTGGAGCAACCTCCACTTCTTTTCTAATGATCCAATATTTATTGCATCCAATTTAACATGCCTGCACATCAATCTTAACATTCAATGTGTATTGCCTATTCATATTGCATTAATGCCCTCTTTGCTTTCTCGAATCAATGTTCAATCCTATAACATTATTTTATTGATTACTGTGATCATTAGTGAGCCGAACTAACTTTGGCTCATTTTCATACTGTTTTCAATTACTTAGATATCATCATAAGTGCATTAATTAGATCTAATCAATCTATGATGGTGAACAAGCAACGAAAACACGAGAAAATAACATAGCTTCACTTCAGAGATGAATTATAAATGCTTTTGAAATATAGTTCTAAGCCAAAAAGTATAAAGGCTCTACACGTCCGTTCCACACAATACCAGTGGAAGGTGCAGTAGGCAAATTTAGGAAGCTTTGATATTTAAAAATATTTATTTAATTCACTTAGCACTCCTCTTAAGTCCTCTTAAGTGCTTGTTTATTTTTTAGATTATGTTAGCAATTCTAATAAGTAATTTCACTGTAAATTAACTCATTAGATAGTGAACCAAAATTTCCCCAAAAATTGTTATGAAAAGATTAGCATTAACAAAATTCCAACAGGGGCAAGAAAACGACAAAAAAGGGCAAACCATTGAAAAGCCTTGTGCAGCTCGATTAATTTCAGCAAAAAGCATTACAGATAAGGGGATGAACAGAACCCCACAAATTCTCACATAGGAATTTTGTCGAACAGATACAATGCAAGGCGAAGAAGAGTAAAACAAAGCACAAACTTTAATATAAATAAAATCAGGCGCAATTTAATTGACCTGCAGAAAATTGACTTATCCATCTGATCGCCTGAGATACCGTCGGCGGGACAGTTGCTGGAATTTTGACATGTCGGGAATCGTTCTGACAGAAATAAGAGGGCAAAATGCGATCAATTTCCATCCTCACCGGCTGGCTGATTTCAAATGGTTCAGGAGAAAATAAGAGATTCAAATTGAAACGAAGGAGAAAGAGGGATTTTTAATTAGAAAAATCGAATTTTCAAATGGTTCAGTATGTTCTTCCTGGCTGACGGAGCGATGGCCGTAATTGTGGATTAGTTGCTACTCTCTCTGTAATTTTACTAAATTACTTTATTTTTTTACTAGATTACCAATTTTTTAAAATCGAAGTAACTTTATCACTTGCTTTCAAATAAAAAAATAAATAATTTTTTTTTCACTTTTTATACCATTAAACCCATTATATTGTCTATCTACTTTCTTACATTAAACTTTAAATACTACTCACTCCCTCCGTCCACAAAGAGTAGTCTCATTTGCCTTATATTCTTTGTCCATCAAATGTAGTCCCATACACTTAACCATCACTTAATTACTCAATTTGCCATCAACTTTATTCACAATGAACCACTACATTTTTCTTAAAACTTGTGCCCCTCCTCCATGCGACTACATTTGGTGGATGGAGGGAGTATTAAACAACTTTAATTTAACATTAAAATTCGGACTAGACAATCAACTAAAATATCAAGGGAGTAGTACTTTTGTAGAAATCGACCTAGGCGCTAGACGGCCCCTAGCCGACTCGATTTTGTCCAGGCGTTTTTTGTGAAAAATCGATCTAAGCGAACCTAGGCGCCCATATTTTAATTATTCTTTTTTTACATTTTTAAAAAAAATTTGGAATTCGATTTGGACAATTGTGCACACCTTTTCAAGGAAAACGAGGTTTTAAGCAATACTCACGACTTTGCCACGATGAATGATGTTTTTTTGCCACATTTAATAAATTAAGGTGGTGAAAATTGCATTTATGGGAAAATATCACAAACAGTCCTGTAACTTTGGTTGAATCCGCGTTTGGTCTTTTATTTTTTTAAATTATCGTCTGTAGTCCTTTTATTATCGCAACAGGTCCTTTTCGACAAAAAATTTAAAAAATGACCTGAATTCACATGTGTCAGTCACGTGAGTGTCAAATTCCGGCGAATTTGCTTACGTGTCATTCCACATCACTAACTATTGAGAAAAAAAAATCACAAATGGTCTTGTAACTTTTATTTAATCCACATTTGGTCTTTTATCTTTTTAAATTCTCACCTGTAGTCCTTTTATCTTTATTTTCTACAAAAAAAAAAAAAAAGCTTAAACCATATATTAATTAGACACCACATATAATCCTCACTCTCTGATCAATTACGTACCTTCAAATTGTTGTCATGATACACTTGAGCATTGATTGGGACAGGGACAGACCCAGAACTCGTGGTTAAGGAGGGCAATTTTTTTTAATAATTCAAAACACTAATATATATATATATAATTATAATATTTATGCAATAAAGTGTGCATAATTCTTCTTTTTTATATATATATATATATATATATATCCAACCACACTTATTTTATCTCCTCTGTATATCTATTTTAATTTTCATACACACTATACACAGATGAAGATGAAGGGTGTATTAATAATTAAGTTTCTAAAATACATTTATCAATATAGTAGGATCATCTTTTTATCAATAATAATTTATTAAATTAATCTAACATTAATTGTATTTAATTTAAAAAATACTAAAAACATTAAAATATTATATTTTAATTTTAATATAAAAAAAAAAAAATATATATATATATATAAAAGAGGGTGGGATCGATGGGGTGTCCATGGCCCCCTGCCCCCTAAGTATATACTTAGTTCCATGGAGTTACACCCATATATGTGGAAATAATTAGTTAATTAATCAATTACCTTAGAAAAGTGAAATATGAAAATTAATTATTTTGTATTCCCTACAAATACAAGTAAATTGATATGATGAGTTTAACAATTTCTAATACTATTGCTAAGAAGGGTGGGTACTGTAGAGTAAAATAATTATCACACATAATATTTACTTTTCTCTGAGTACAAATTTTAAAAAAGGAATTAGTAGTAGTTCATTTAAAAAATGTGGGGACAACCATTTTTTTAATTAAAAATATAATTTAGAATTATGTGTGGTGTCTAATTAATATGTGGTTTAAGCTTTTTTTTTTGTAGAAAATAAAGATAAAAGGACTACATGTGAGAATTTAAAAAGATAAAGGACCAAATGTGGATTAAATAAAAGTTACAGGATCATTTGTGATTTTTTTTCTCAATAGTTAGTGATGTGGAATGACACGTAAGCAAATTCGCCGAAATTTGACTCTCACGTGACCGGCACATGTGAATTCAGGTCATTTTTTTAATTTTTTGTCGAAAAGGACCTGTTGCGATAATAAAAGGACTACAGACGATAATTTAAAAAGATAAAGGACCAAACGCGGATTCGACAAAAGTTACAGGACTGTGATATTTTCCCTTGCATTTATATACACAAAAACAAAAAACTAGGCGGTCGTCTAGGAGGAGACTAGTCGGCGCCTAGGCGCTAAGCGGTGCAAATCCGTCCGACTACCGATTTTTGACTTCTACAACCTTAGTAATAGACGTATATTTGCACCTTTTTTTTTATTTTTTATAAATGATCCCACTTAATTTTTGGTACAATTTTACCCTAACAAAAAATGTCTAGACCACCTTTATTAAATAAATGGATTAATTTTTTTTAGTGCATTATATTGTCAAGTTTTTTGAAATTGATCAGCACCTTTTCAACCTTTTAATTTTAATTCAATAAGTTTTGCAAAAAATTGATTTAATAACATCAATAAGTCATTGTCCACATGATTTTTGTTTTATTTTCTTTTATATATTATGTAGCTTTAATTATATTTTTTGTAATATTGTTACAGTAAATAATTAAAATCTTGTAAAGTAATTAAAATCAGAATAAAAAATTAAGAGTATAATTTAATTATTTAAATTAAAACAATTTAAATTTTAAAAATGTCAAATAATTGTAAAATCGAGTTATTATATAAATAAAATTTCATAAATAAATTAATTATAAAATTAATGAAATAATATAAAATTAAGAATACACAATAACAGCTCATGATTTTTTAAAAATGTTTTTTAATTTGTTTCTTTTCTTTTTTCTCAATCTAAAGCGTGTGTTTGGTTTGAGTTTTATTGTATTTTACATACTTTTTCTTTTTTCGAGCAAAGCAAAAGTATTATTGCAGAAAAGAGTATTTTACATATTTTTAATAATAGATTTCCTCTTTCCCCAAAAAAAAAATGATTTTTTTTTGTAAAAATCCCCCAAAAAAAATCTGACTAGAAGGTAGAAGAAAAGAGTGAAAGAAGGAAAAGAAATGGAAAAAAGAGAGTCAAAAGCCCAAATAAAGGCCTGGAAATAAAGGAGAAAAGGAGAGACCTGGATAAATTAGTGGATCATTTGGGTAAAAAATATATTTTTAAAAAACATTAGAGTCATTGCATAACAAATTTGGTTGATATATTTTTATATATATATTTTTTAAGTTGTAATGATGGATAGAAAAAAATTTCATTTACCAAAATGGGGAGAGAAGATTTTTGTTAAAAAATTATATTTTCAAATGGTACGAGAAAAAAAAAAAAGAAGTCTTGTGTGAGACAGTTTCATGTTCGTACTCTATTTTGGAATTAGAGTATAATGTAAATCAATTCAATATCATTTATGAGATTGTCTCTACAAGGTTTTAGCAGAGGTAATAATACTGAATGTCCATTACCTTTGGCCGTGCATCAATTTTGGTCCTTTTTACCGGAAATTTTGTTTTCTGTTGTGTCGACGGATGTGGTCTTAACCAAATTATTTGTCTCTTGTCCAGCCCCATGAATTTCGTTTTTGGTTATCAAATCACTATTAGTCCGCGAATTTGTAGTTCTTGGCAAATTTCTGGCCATTTTCCAGGGAGACAAACATTGTGTTTACCAAAATCTTCGCCTAGTCCAACCCATTTTTTTTTGCCACCGCTAATTTATATTTTATATTTCTATTTCTCCCCGTCCTCTATGTTTCTAGACGTGAGATTCACTGCATTAATTTATTGTGGTTTCTACCTCTTTGTAGGATTTTATGCCCCTTGTGGGATTTTGACCCTTGGTGATTTTTATTTTGTTTCTTTTGTTTGGGATGCAGGGTTTAAAGTCCAGTTGAAGTTTATTGTTGATCCAGCAAAATTCACGGGGCAGCAGGCTATTTGGATTCGGTGGGTGTGAATGTTTCGATTGTTTGTGATCTTCCCTGGACGAGATGGGGACACAAAAAGAAAGTAGAAGAAAAGAGAGAGAGAAGGAAAATAAATAGAGTAAAAAGCCCAAAAAAAGTCCTAGAAATAAAGGAGAAAAAGAGAGACGGGGATATATTAGTGGATCATTTGGTTAATTATTTATATATAGTGTAAATAAGCCCTATATCATTTATGAGACTGTCTCGTACAAGGGTTTGCTGAGATAGTAATATTAAATGTCCTTTAACTTTGGCCGTGCATCAATTTTGGTCCCTTTTTACCGGAAATTTTATTTACTACTGTTGAGTCGAACGATGTGCTCTTTACCGAACTCTTTGTCTCTCGTCCAGCGCCTTGAATTTATTTTTTGGTTATCGATTCACTATTCGTTCGCGAATTTGTACTTAATCACAAATTTCTAGCCATTTTGTGGGGAGACAAACGTTTTGTTTATAATTCATCAGTGAGCCGGACTAACTTTGGCTCATTTTCATATTCCTGAGTGGAAAAGAAGCTGCTCTAACAACCATCCTTCTTAAATCATGGTACAACGCCTGGTAAACTCGTCCCACCCTTGATTTTGATTAAAGGAAGTTTATAAGATTAGTTTATGGTCAATTTGAAATGGGAAAATATCACAAACAATCCTGTAACTTTTGTCGAATCCGCGTTTGGTCCTTTATCTTTTTAAATTATCGTCTGTAGTCCTTTTATTATCGCAATAGGTCCTTTTCGGCAAAAAATTAAAAAAATGACCTGAATTCACATGTGCCGGTCACGTGAGTGTCAAATTCCGGCGAATTTGCTTGCGTGTCATTCCACATCACTAACTATTGAGAAAAAAATCACAAATAGTCATGTAACTTTTATTTAATCCACATTTGGTCCTTTATCTTTTTAAATTCTCACCTGTAGTCCTTTTATCTTTATTTTCAACAAAAAAAAAAAAAAAAGGCTTAAACCACATATTAATGTGTTTAGTTCTCAACTGCATGTGTTTAGTTCATTTATTGAGTTTGGCAACGTAATGTGGGATCAGTTGTTTTGGGATTGAGCATTCTGCATGTGTTTTGTAAGATGAATTGTTTGTTTTGTCTTGGATCAATGTTGTTGATACCTTAATCGTTGAAAAACAAGGTATCAACATCAATCCAAGACGACAAAAACAAACACTTCAGATTACGAAACACATGCAGAATGCTCAGCCCATCAACAACCGATCCCACATTACGTTTACCAGACTCAATAAATAGACTAAACACCAGCCTGCTAATACTAATTAAGACAACAATAAAAGTAGGATTTCAAACAAGAGTCTTCAATTGGATTGAAACAACTTCTCAATCAAGGGGTAGCTTGAAATTATATTTCAAATTATACCACCCTTTAGATATACATTGTTTAAACTAAGAGATTTAAGTCTCGACTAACCTATCCTTCTTCGTCTAAATCAAATTTGCACCCACCCACAGATAATCTTATAAGGTTTTCGGATCCAAGAACTTCATTTGGCTAAGTAAATACAATATCTTGGCAATGATTTTTAAAATCTAGATCAATAGCACCTATCTTGATTTCTTTCAGACAATTTATTTGCAAGAGAATAACTACATGTTTTCGCAATACAATAGAGTACGTCGGTCGACACTAAATTTAACCTTACACTCTAAACCTTTAGGGGGTGTTTCTTTTGGGCTTTGGGTGGTTTTAAAAACCAGATTTTTGAAATCCTGGTTTTTTAAATCCCGATGAATAGTAATATGGGTGTTTCTTTTGGGTTTTGGAATAGTGAAGGATTTAATTTTATGTCAAATCAAGTTGTAAGATTGAATGAGTTTGTATTATTATATTATTGTTTGATGAGATTGTAATGATTAGTTAAGTGTGTAATGATTAAATGTATTATATTATTGTATTATTATATTATTATAGTATTATTATATTATTGTTGAGAAAGAATATAATGATTGAAGTAATATTATATAGATATAACTTTATGTCAAATCAATATGTTTGATAGGGGTGGTTTTGAGTGGATTTTGAAAACCGATTTTTAAATCCCGAAGTAAAACGGGTTTTGGATCTTGAAATCCAAAACCTGGTTTTTAAAACCAAAAAGAAACACCCCCTTAGGTTCAATTCCACATATATTTGCACAGGTTTGACATAAAATGAAATGTTACTAAATTAATAAGCCCTAATTTGAATTTTAAAACAGAATAAATTGTTTGCTCTCAGTCCCGCCGCCATTTGGAGTTAAGAGTCCCAATCTACGGAGTCAAAAGTCGATTTTAAAGAGCTGCCTCATTTTTTTTAGCTTCACCTATGATTTCTTTAATAGCGAGAACGCCATCTAGAATCTTTCTACCTTGCAAAAAAAGCCATTTGAATCTCCGAAATATATAATACTCCCCGTGATTTTGCACAATCCTCGAGCTATGACTTTGACATCAATTTTGTGGCCTGTTACTCAAAGAAATGGGTCTGTAATCACCAATTCTGGAGGTTTTTCGGGATGAGGGTGATGAAGAATGGATTGAATCCTTCACGAATTTGCCATTCCTGTGAAATTCCTAAAAAAGAATAAGGCGAAGGAGAACCCATCCGGACCCAGGCTTTTAGGAGTCACAACTCCAAACTGCATCTCTAATCTCAGTTTAAGAAAAAGGTCCAGTAAGCATACAAGTGCCTCTGTAAATGGGAGAAAATGGCATCTTTTGTTGATGCAGCAGAGGAGAACCAGGTTCCATTGATGCATATGTATTCACCCTTCTAGCGTTGAAACATTTGTTGAAAAAGCGTGTTAGCTTCCAAAAACTTTTAAATAACTACATTTAACTACAATGGAATCAAATGTTTGAGTAAAGGCGTACATCAAGGGCAAAACGAACTAACATAATATTTTTTTTAATAACTAACATAATATTTTGATTACATTAACATTAAGTTCCATAAAATGAGAACTTAAGAGAATGGGCAGCTAGAAACTTATGAAATCCAAACAAATTATCTAATCTAAATAATGGGGGAAGTTCAAAAACTCAATTGGATCTATATAATCAGGGTAGGAGGTAGAAAGAACACCAAACGAACTAGGAGGTGCACCACAATCTTGTTCTGATGCAGTCATGACATCCCGATTGGACCAGTAGGGCTGTGACCATGCTACGTGCTGGTACCACAAGCGATGAATTGGTAACACTTCCAGATAATGGTTTAGGAGGTAACATTCGGTTCCCACCTTCCTCGGAGTGTTTGGACATGCGGCTGTCTATTACTTTCTCCAGAGCTAACATGGTCTCGTGATCCAAACTTCTCTTATCGTTGATGCTTCGTCGTTTTCCTTCGCCAAGTGTCAATCGTTCGATGAACTTCCGAGCATGCCTAGAGACCTGTCCTAGTGATTTGGTGGGTACACAGTACATTGAAATGCTGTCCCATTTACCTCTATGCAAGCCGTAGAGGAATCCCCTACAACACATCAAGTATGACATTTTGTAGTCAGTTTCTGAATTTCAAATCTGTACTGACAAAAGAAGCACGTTGCCAGAGTATAGTTCAAATTAATTATTTAAATCAATGTACTAGAATTATGTAAAACGTGATAAACAACGATTTACCTATGTTCCTCTTCTATCCAACGTAGGTACCGCCCGTGGAACACTTGATCAGAGCATTGGTCCATCAGAAGTACGACATGGTTTCTTGAATGCAGCATCCATCTGTTAAGAAATTGGGATAAGTCAGTTGTAAATTGGAATAGGAATTCAACAACACATGAAATTAGCTAGATTCCAGAAAAAAGAATTTAACATATTTAGTGTGGAAAATTTTCAGAAGATAAAAGAAAAAATAGTTTATTAACTGAAGTGAATAAAACCATAAAAGCAATACAAGTATATTCATAGGATGAAAGAGAGTTGCTAAATTAAACCTATAAATCACTACCAAACATCTTTTACACAGGAAAATAGACAAGTTCTTATATAATTTCACACTTTTATAATCTGTCAAAAGTCTAGTTGTAAAAAATAAAAAAACACGATGTAAGGAAATTTCGCATTCGTAAAACATTCATTTCCTAAAATAATCCAAAATGAAAAATAAAACCTAGAATCCCAAATTCAACACACTAACCACTCACTTCTTTGTGATACACCTTCTTTGACCACTTTTAATTAGATCGAGAAAAATTATTAGATCTTATTCTATTCTACAAAATTCCACATGCAGCTAGCCATCTCCAAATGCAAAATTTCTTGATGCAACGCATACAATATCAATAAATTTAAAGCAATAAAATGAAATAAAGCAATAGAGTACCTTTGTGAGAATTAAACGTAAAGTGCTCTTGGAAAAGGCTGCTAGACGGATCCATAGATATATCAGCCTCTCCCTCTCTGTGTTTGTGTCTACTTATATGTGTATGATGTACTTTATATAGGCGGTGGGCGTTACAAACAAAGTGGCAAAGAAAAAACCCTTCCCTTTTTACTCTCTTTTTTTTTTCATTACTTTTCCATCTTTAACCCTTTTTTATTTTCAGATTTTTAGGGATTTTTTACACTTAATTCTTTTCATTTCTTTTCCTCACGTTTTAATGGGGGTTTCTCCCTTTTTTTCATACTTTTTTCTCCTTTTTCCTAATATTTTAAAACACCTTTTTTTTTCACCTTTCCATATCTATTTTTGGCTTTCTACTCCTCCTTTTCATTTATTTTCCTTCTTTCACCCTTGGTTTTATCCTTTCTTTCAAGATTCTCTGGGGGGCTTTTCAGACAGACGAGGCGTCTGTAGGAACCATGTCGATTTTCTCCACGGAAATATGTCACAAATCTAAATTTTAAATTTGCGACGAATATTTCCATTCGCTTCTATCGGAAATCCCAAAAAAACGGTGTCGTTTGCACCCCAATTGGAAATTTGACGCAAATTCCGTCAGAATTTGCGCGGATTTCCTTGTCGTTGCAAAATTTGTTGAATTCAACCATTTGACCCGTTTCGTTGCAACGTTGAGATATTTGTGCGTTGAGTACCTTCTCCACTCCCCACGAGCGTTTTTCGGTAATCTATCGATGTAGATGCCATTTATATACTATATGGTATCTAAATTAACAATGGATATGTGGCGGCCCGAAAATCCATTGCTAATCTAATGGCCAAACATGCAAAATGATGCCATTTTGTTGGATCGCAAATTTAGAATTAACATTTTTCGTCGCAAATCAAATGGTATAATTTATTATTGCTACAGACGAGGCGTCACGGGAACCACAACAATTTGCAAAGGAAAATTTAAATTTGCGATCGCAGGCCCTTCCAAGAAACGGTGTAGTTTGCACCCCAATTGGAAATTCGTCGCAAATTCTGACGGAATTTGTGACAGATTTCCTTGCTATTGCCAAAATTTGTTGACTTCAACCATTTGACCAGTTTCGTCGCAAATCCGTACAATTTTTTTGCTGTTTTAAATATCCTGTCATTAAACTCCGCGTTCTTTTTTTTTTTAGGCTTTTCACCCCTTTCCTTCGGTTTTTATTGGGGTTTTCACCTTAATTTTTTTCCTCCCTTCTTTTCATAATATTTTAAAACGCCTTTTCACCTTTTTTCTCTCTTTCTTTCCAGATTTTTTTGGCTTTCTACTCTTCTTTCTCCATTTGTTTTCCTTCTTTCACACTTCTTTTTCTCTTTTCTTACCTGATTTTTTTGGTGGGATTTATTACTCTTTATTTTCTTGTCTTTTCCTTCTGGTTGACCACTTGGGGTTTTATTTTAATGTTTTTTTTATTTTCTTTCTTTCATTTTTATCCTTCCAATTAAATTTATGGACTTTCTAACAACTACTCCATCCTATTCAAAATGTATAACGTTTTGACCTTTTATTTTCTTTGTAAATTATATGACATTTTGCACTTTTCAATGCAAATTAATTTAGTGGATAGGAATTTTTTTAAAATATGTCTTGTAACTTAATTGTAACTTAAGTCGATTCCATTTTAAATCCTTTAAGTTTTCACTTTTTCAAAATACGTTCTAAGGTGTCTAATATACATCTTTTGTGTCCAATTTACATCCTGAAAAATGTCAAAATACATCCTATAACGAAGGTCAATTCTATTTTAAATCCTTTAAATTTTTACTTTTTCAAAATACGTTCTAAGATGTCCAGTTTATATCTTTTTTATCGAAAAATTAAAATTTTCGCCAGAAATTGACACGCGCGGCTCAAACGTGTGTTTAAAATTGGGGCTTCCGGCAAATTTGGTGACTGGATGCCACATGTAATTATAATTATAAATATAAGGTTTTGTTTATAGCAAATGTTCCAAAATACACCCACAAAACTCAACTCGACGACCCCTGGAAAAGAAAAAGAACTCGACGAAATTTACAAATGAAAGGAATTGAAATTACAGAGCAAACGTACAAGCCAAATCTTCTTGTATTCGGTTTGATCATGTCGTTTGTACGTTTGCTCTGTAATTTTGCTTCCTTTTATCTACAAATCCCGTCGAGTTGAGTTTTTTGTTTTTCTTTTTTCAGAGGCCATCGAGTTGAGTTTTGTGGGTGTATTTTGGAACATTTGTTATAAACAAAATTTGTTGTTTAAATTTATAAGAGAAGAGAGGAGAGGAGATGATGTGTCCATATTTTTTTATTAAATGTGGCAATTTTTATTACGTGTGGCACTCAGTCACCAAATCTGCCAGAAGCTCCAATTTTAAACACATGTTCGAGTCGCACATGTCAGTTTTCGATGAAAATTTTAATTTCCGACCAAAAGGATGTAAACTGGACAAAGAGAATGTAAATTGGACACCTTAAAATGTATTTTGAAAAAGTGAAAACTTAAAGGGTTTAAAATGGAATCGACCTAAGTTACAGGAACTATTTAACTCGTAACGTTGCAACTCCGTTACAGTGTGCGACAAAATGTTTGCAATGCAAATATCCTATCGTTAAATTCCAGGTTTTTTTTAAGGCATTTTACCCTTTTCCTTCTATCTGTTTTAATGGGATTTTCACCTTTTTTTCCTCCTTTCTTTTCATAATATTTTAAAACGCTTTTCACCCCCTTTTTTTTTTTTTCTCATTTCCAGATTTTTTTTGGCTTTCTACTCTTTTTCCTTTTCTTTTACTCTTCTTTTTCTCTTTTCTATCCAGAGTTTTTTTTTTGGCTTTGTAGACGTTTTGAATTTCCTTACATATTTAATTTAATTTATGGACTATCTAAAAACTATCAATTTACTTGGATCTAATATATATATTTTTTTAAAATAACATTTAATAAAAGTAGATCATGAATCTCAATTGTAGTATTAATTTTTTGGGTTAATGGCAAAATAAATCACAACCTTTACTATATTTATCAATTACAACATATCATTTTTTCTTTGCAATATATATGATACACCATCTTTTTAAGTTTTACAATTTAATACAATGGTAGATTTTCCGGCCAATTTTAGAAACTTCTAACATATTTCAATCCAGGAAGTGCAAAAAGTTTTTGAATTCATCCAGATCTATATACTCGCGGTAGGAGGTAGAAAGTACGCCACAATCTTGTCTTGTTGAAATTAAAGGAGGATTTGCAGCCATCCCAGTTGAACAACATGGCTTCTGAGTTTGCTGACTTGCCGATGAATTACAAACGCCGGCCTTTTCAGTCTCAATCGCCGCTACATTACCACTTAAAGGCTTCATAATGTAGTTTTAGTTCTTCATGTAGTTTTAGTTCTTCATATCGTTGGGATGGACTGCAATTAGTGCATTCTCAAAGGCCCTGTCCTCCTCCCAAAGTCCAATTTGAAACAATTAATGGTTTTTGAAATGCAGAATCGTCTTCCCACAACCAGGATCGGCTGACGAATGTCCAATCTGTGTCCATTCTTTTGGATACTGGCCCGAAAAACCTTTTTGAAGACTAGAGATATAGAAAAGTGAGCAAGGTAATTAAAGATCAATGACAAAAACAATGAAACAAGAATCAGCAAGCTGTAAAGTTGAGATTTCTTAAATATTCAATATATGTAAAATGTGATAAACAAGGATTTACCTATGTTCCTCTTCCGCCCAACGTAGGGAATTGCAACAACATTCTCATCAGAAGTACAACATGGTTTCTTGAATGCAGCATCCATCTTTTACGAAAATGGGAAAAGTCAGTTGTAAATTGGATTAGGAATTCAAATTAAATATGATAAAATGAAATAAAATTATACTAGTACCTTTGTGACAATTAATGGTAATAAAGAGATGTTGGGAAAGGCCTCCGGATCCATAGATATATGAATATTATGATACTCTCTAGATGTGTCTATTTCTATGTGTTAATTTGTTGTCCTTTATATAGGCGGTGGGCGATACAAAACTATGTGCCATAGAAAAAAACTTCCCCTTTCCCCTGATTTTCGTGTGTGCTTTTTCTCTAATAAAAATCTACCTAATTTTGTATTAAATGAATTCAGTCCCCTCTTTTTTCTCCTTTCTTTCCAGGCATTTAATTTTTTTTTGACTTTTTACACTCTTTTTTTCATTTCTTTTCCATATTTCACCCCTTTTTCAGATTTGGGGCTTTTTACAATTAAATATTTTTTTCATTTCTTTTCCTCCTGTTTTAACGGGCCGTTTTCACTTTTCACCTTTTTTTTCTTCTTCTTTTTCTCCTTCATTTTCTTTTCATAATATTTTAAAACGATTTTCACCTTTTTTTTTCTCCTTTCCATATTTTATTTTTGCCTTTCTACTCTTCTTTTTCATTTATTTTCCTTCATTCACGCATCGATTTCTCCTTACTTTCAAGATTTTTTTTGGTGGCTTTTACTCTCTATTTTTCATGCCTGTCTTTTCCTTCTGATTAACAACGTTTTGGGGCTTTTTAAAATCTATTCTTTTTTTCTTTTAATTCTTTCCTATTTATTTTTTGGACTTTCTAAAAACTATATCTAGATATTTACTTAAATCTGATATTTTTGTATAAAATTTATACTACATCGTCCAAACTTTGTGTGTAATTATTTTTGTTTTGTCCGTCCAAAGTTAATATGTATGTCTCAAAACGGAAATAATATTTTTATCATTAACTCTCAAGAGTCTCAACCATCATTTATTTTCCTAAACTTCGTTCACTTAAAAATACACCTCCCCCTAAAAATACCTACAAATCCTATCTGATATAATCTTTTTTCTTACAGTAACTTTTCACTTTTTATTAAAAAATGGTTCCAAAGAATATAAACATATGAATCTAGTCCCAATTTTTTTTATATGTACCAATTTCATCTTAAAGTTGTCAGAATTCTCACGTCATTTTTTATCAGCAACTTCGTCGACAACTTTGGGATGTAAAAAATAATTGGGACTAGATTCGTACATTTATATTTTTTGGGACCAATTTGGAAAAAAATGTGAAAAGTTATCGGACGAAAAAAATAAAAATCCAACTCACTCTTACACAATTTATTAGACATAAAGTTACATTATATTCTACTCAAAATCCCAAAAAAAAAAAAAAAAAAAAAAAAACACATACACAATCACTATTCATCAGGATTTGAAATCCAAGATTTCCCCATTCTACGTAATCCCAAATCAAACAACCCCTTTAGTATTCACTTTTTCAATTAACGTCCTTTTTAAAAAAAATCCAATTTACATCATTTTTGTCTATTTTTTTTCAAATACGACGTAAATGTGAGCATACAACTCACACATATGGAATGAATTGATGGGATTCATATGAAATGTGAGCATACAGCTAACCCTATCTGATGGCAACCCTCCGGCGGATGCCTCACTATATCAGCAGGTTCTTTTGATAGCTTACATTATCTTCAGTTTACTAAGCTTGACATTGCTTTTGCTGTGAATAATTCTCCCATTTCATGCATGTTCCTACGTCCACTCATAGGAGGGGTCAAATGATTACTACAATATCTCATGGCAGTCGAGATATGGGTGTCTCGAGAACAACAGATAGTGGCTCTCTTGAGAAAATGGGAGTTTTGGTCCCACCAACCACGCACCCTCAAATTTTTGGTCCCATGACTTTCACATTTAGTCCCAATAGGTTAAATTTTATCAATTGATGGCCACGTGATATGCACGTGCGTCTTTCCGTTAAAACTTAACGAGACTGGGACGTAATAGGAGTACTCGTACCATATCGATCCCACCAAGCTTGTTGGCTATATGAATCATATATCACTATGGATTTTTTCCAAAGCAAATGTTTTCATATAATACATTTAAGTATTTCTCTTTTCTTCAAATGGTGTCCAATTCCTTTTAGGTCTTCTCCTTTCCCCTTTTAACTGTAGCAATATAATCTATATCTACACACCGTATTGTGTTATCTGAAGACATATGCCCATGTCCAAACCATCTTAAGCGTGCTTCTTTTAATATCACATCTACTAGAGCAACCTTCACTTCTTTCTAATGCATCCTATTGTTATTATATCTATTCTAACATGCCTTCCCATCCATCTTAATATTTAATGCACATCCCCAATTTATAATACATTAATGTCATCTTAGATTTCTTGAATCAATGTGCAATCCTATAAAAATATATTCATTACATCATCAGTGAGCCGGACTAACTTTGGCTCATTTTCATATTGTTTTCAGAAAACTAGCTAGGATTGCTATACAAACGCTCATCAATTACATAGATATCTTCATAAGTGCATCAGATCTAATCAATCTATGACGGTGAACAGCAATGAAAACATGAGGAAATAATAAGATAAATTAAGATAGTTTAGTCTTAATAAGATGATGATTTAGGAAGGACAAAAGAGTTATATTTCCATTGGTAGGTGCGCTAGGCAATTGAATGAAAAATGCTTATGAAAAATAACAATTCATGATATTTTTTTTGAACATAAAGGGTAAAACAATTCATGATATTTGTACTACATACCATTGGTAGGTGCACTAGGCAAATTTTGGAAGCTCTGTTTTTTAAATATTTATTTAATTCATTTAGTACTCCTCTTAAGTGCTTGTTCATTTTTAAGATTAATTATGTTAACACATTAGATACTGAACCAAACTTTCCCCCAAAACGCTAGAATATTTTATGTTTTGTATTTAACAGATTTGTAATTTCCCCAAAAACGCTAGATACTGGACACATACAATTTCCTCAGAAACGTTAAGTAAAACACAAATATCCTTAACAAATATATGATACTGGACACATACAATTTCCTCAGAAACGTTAAGTAAAACACAATTTATCCTCACACGGACAAGGTATATATGCTACATTGTTATGAATAAGGGGATGAATAGCAGCCCACAAATATCCTTAACAAATTCTCACTTGGATATTTTGTCGAACAGATAGAATGCAAGGCTAAATAGAGTAAAAATTCGCACAAATTTTAACATAAGTAAAATCACCTGTAGAAAATTGGGCATAAAAATCTGCAGCCATCGTTCTGACATAATTAAGAGGGCAAAAGTAGGAATAAGAATCTGCAGCCAGCCATCGATTGTTCCGAAACATTGTCCAGCCATTTCCATCCTCACCAGCAGATATCAAGATTTAAGATTTGAGAAAGTGGGGGTTAATGGCCGCAATTGCTTTTTAATTATCAAAGATATATTGTCTCAAGATATAAGCCAATTAAAAGTGAAGTCAAAGAAGAAGAAGACAAGTAGTGCAGAAAGCTATTTATCCATTTTACTGTACAATTCTGTTTAGAACAGTTATTAGAAAACCTGTGCACTCCTTTCTCATTATATAAGAGATGGAGTTCTTTGTATTCAATCACTTTTCAGATGAATGATTTACATAATTTCACTTTTCTCCAACCTTATGAATTCCACATGGTATCAGTTTCCGGGCACGCTTAGATCGGAAATCGCAAAGTCTTGATTTCATTTCGATCCCTCTTTTTCCTTCCGCTGAAACCATTCTTCTTTACACAGAAAAGAGCACAATTTGTGCGATCTTTTTTTTCTTCTCCTATTCTCGATCGACATAGTTATACCCTCATATTCTTTTCTCAATCTGCCCTAATTTTCGGGGATTTCTTGATTCTACCATGGTGAACGATAATTCGTCTGATCAATTGCAAGATTCTACCTCCACCAACACGGCACCGGCACCGACCCCTCACTCGCAAGATTCTACCTCCACCAATACGGCGTCGACACCGACCCCTCGTGTATATGCAAGTCCTACGGAGAATCCCAACTCTTCGTATTTCATCCATCCGAGCGATAATCCTACAACCCAAGTTATCTTTGTAGTTTTCACAGGCATCAATTATTCTTCTTGGTGCAGAGCAGTTCAGATTTCCTTGCAAGTGAAGAATAAAACCGTCTTTCTTGATGGTTCTTTGGCAACACCTGACACTACTAATCAAGTTCTTTATTCTGCTTGGTTAAGAGTCAATAGTTTAGTCTTGGCATGGGTCTTGAATTCAATTTCTCCATCTATTCGAAATAGTGTGTTATGTTTGTCTACCCCTAGAGAATTATGGTTAGAGATGCAAACTAGGTATCTTAAATCTGATGGTACTAGGGTCTTTCACTTGGAAAAGGGTCTCAGTACTATGGCTAAGGGAAATATGTCAATTACTGATTATTATAATCATTTCAAGTCTCTTTGGGACGAATTCATTAGCTATAGACCTTTGGTCAGATGTACTTGTGGGTTGTGTACTTGCAATTTGACTCCAAACTTAGAAAAACTTCAAGAATCTGACGCTGTTTTAAAGTCAGTTATTACTAAACTCTCCATTACCTTCTTTGGCCAGAGTCTTCTCCCTTCTAATTCAAGAAGAGTCCAGTAGGTCTTTAACCATAGGCTCTTCATCTTCTTCTCCTCTTGAGTCTGCTGCAATGACCGTCAAGAAACCTTTTTCTAGGAATTCTACTTTTAAAGATAAGAAGAAAGTTGTTTGTACGCATTGTGGTTATACTAACCACACTAATGGATAAGTGTTTTCAGCTTATTGGTTATCCTCCGGGATGGATTGGTCCCAAGGGACCAAGAAGCCTTGTCAATCCTTCAGCCAATAACACTACCACCACTAGCGGCACCTCTAATCCTCTTTTAAATTCTGCTATATTTGAGGAATTTGTGCAGTTTGCTAACAACAAGAAGCAAGGGGGCAATCATAAATCTGCCTCCTCAATCGCATCGATCTGCTGTCACTCCCTCAGAACATGGTAACTCATCTATTGGTACAACTTTGAAACCCACTGCAGGTACTAATTCTTTTTTTACTTCTAGCTCTTGTTTGCATTGGATCATAGATACTGGGGCTACTGATCATATGATATGCAATGAGTCTTTATTTGTAAAAACCCCCATACCTGTTCATATTATGATTAGTTTACCTAATAATCAAACTACTTTTGCTACTTCTAAGGGTATTGTTAGGATAAATAACACTCTAGTTCTTTATGATGTGCTTTTTGTGCCTACTTTTACACACAACTTATTATCCATCTCCCAGTTAACTAGAACATCTAAATGTGTAGTTCAATTCTCAAATAATATGTGTTTTTTGCAGGACCAACATTTAACAATGATTGGATCTGCTAAACAAGTCAATGGACTTTACATATTAGATCAACAGGACGTAGACTCTAGTTATACTCTTTGTAATCAAACATTTTCTGGCATTTCTAGTATAAATAGTGTTGATACTGAACTTTGGCACAAAAGGTTGGGACATGTGTCTTTAAAGGCTCTATCTCATATTCCTACTTTGCAAATAAAAGCTACTAAGAGTGATGTTTGTGATATTTGCCACTTTGCCAAGCAAAAGAGACTTCCTTTTAATGATAGCATCACCTTCTCTGCAGCACCTTTTGATCTTATACATTGTGATGTTTGGGGTCCTTTCTCTACTGTTTCTCATAGTGGACATAGATTTTTTCTTACTATTGTAGATGATTTTAGCAAGTGTACTTGGATTTATATGCTCAAACTAAAATCAGATGTCAAACAAAGTCTAACTGCTTTTTATAATCTGATTTTAAATCAGTTTGGTGTGAAAATTAAAGTCATCCGTTCTGATAATGGGACAGAATTCATTCTTAAGGATTTTTACTCTATGTATGACATTTTGCATCAAACTTCTTGTGTAGAAACTCCTGAGCAAAATGGTTTGGTAGAAAGAAAACATCAAAGTCTTCTCCAAATTGCTAGATCTTTACTTTTTCAATCAAATATCCCTCTAGAATATTGGGATGAATGCATCTTAACTGCTGCTCATATTTTGAACAGAGTCCCCTACACCAATTTTAAATGGAAAATCTCCCTTTGAGGCTATTTTTAATAAACCACCTGATTACACACATATGAGGGCCTTCGGTTGTTTGTGTTTTGCTAGCACTCTTAGATCTCATAGAAATAAATTTGAGAAAAGAGCCATCAAAGGTATTTTCATAGGTTATCCCATGGGAACTAAAGGGTATAAAATTCTGAATTTGGATACTCATAATATTTTGATCTCTAGAGATGTTAAATTTTATGAAAATATTTTTCCTTTAAAGGGACAAAATGACAATCTCACCACTTCTGCTGTTGTATATGATAATGATCAACAAATACATCCTTCCATTAACACAGATAACACTAGTATGTTATATCATGATGATTTTGTTGATACATATGACCAAAATGACTGTCAAAACACAGCAGAGAGTACAATTGTTAATTCTCCTACTGATCCTTCCATCCATATTGAACCCGACTTCATTCATCAAGACTTGCTTAATGAACTTCAGAAATATACTAATAATTCTCCTGTCATTAATGATTTGGTTTCACATGAGTGTGATGATGCTCTTCGACGGTCTAATAGGAATAGAACTTTGCCTGCTTACTTAGAGATTTATGATACAAATTTACCCCCTTCCGTTGTTCCAAAACAGCCACAAAGTGAAAGTAATATGTGTAGTTCCAATTCACACATTTTGTACCCTATTTCAGATTATTTGGCTACTAATTCCTTATCCTCTGAGCATTATATTTTTACAGCAGCAATTACCCATATCCAAGAACCTAAAACCTATAAGCAAGCTAGTTCTAAACAAGAGTGGCAGGAGGCTATGAAAGCTGAATTAAAAGCCTTAGATGCTAACAATACATGGTCCCTTACTAGCTTGCCAAAAGGTAAGCATTGCATAGGATGTAAATGGGTTTACAAAGTTAAACATAAAGCTGATGGTTCAATAGAAAGATATAACGCGAGATTAGTAGCAAAGGGATATACACAACAAGAATGGGTGGATTATTTTGATACTTTTTCTCCTGTTGCTAAATTAACCACTGTTAGACTTCTTATTTCTATTGCAGCAGGTAAGAATTGGCATTTACATCAACTTGATGTAAATAATGCTTTCCTCCATGGAGATTTGCATGAAGAGGTTTACATGAAACCTCCACCAAGTTATTTTGATGATTCTGACACTAGAGTGTGCAAACTTAATAAGAGTATCTATGGTCTAAAGCAAGCCTCTAGACAATGGTTTCAAAAACTTACTGATTCCTTATTATCTCTTGGTTATAAGCAATCTAAATTTGACTCTTCTTTGTTATGTGGATGACATAATATTAGGAGGTGATAATCTTGATGAAATTAATAGAGTTAAAGAACATTTACATTCTGCTTTTACAATTAAAGATCTTGGTTCACTTAAATATATACTTGGTATTGAAATAGCTAGGTCTGCAACAGATATATCTCTTTGTCAAAGAAAGTATACACTTGATATTATTAATGATGCAGGATATTTGGGGAGTAAACCTTGCAAAACTCCAATGGATTCTAATAAAAAATTTACTTGGGATGACTCTCCTCTACTAGAGGACCCTTCTCTATATAGAAGGCTGGTTGGTAGGTTATTATACCTTACTGTTACTAGACCTGACATTTCTTATTCTGTGCAGACCTTGAGTCAAAGATTGAGTACTCCTAGACAAGCTGACATGGTGGCTGCACAAAGAGTTTTGAGGTATCTAAAAGGCACACCTGGTCAGGGCCTCTTTTATGCAGTGGGAGCTGATTTTTCTTTAAAGGCCTACTCTGATAGTGATTGGGCTAGGTGTCCACTCACTAGGAGAAGTATAAGAGGTTATGCCGTCTTCTTAGGTGAAAATTTGGTGTCTTGGAAGTCAAAGAAGCAGCCCACTGTGAGCAGATCCTCTGCAGAAGCAGAGTATAGGGCTATTGCATACACTGCATGTGAGGTCCAATGGTTGCTTTTTCTTTTGCATGTAAAGCGAATTTCTCATGCCTATCCTGCTCTTTTATACACTGACAGCAAATCAGCCTATAGTATGGCTCATAATCCTGTAATGCACGACAAAAGTAAGCATATCCGGGTTGATTACCACTTCACTAGAGAGAAGATCCAAGAAGGTGTTCTCAAGCTCATTAATTTACCTTCTGAGGAAAACATTGCTGACATTTTTACGAAGCCTTTGGGACCATTTCTTTTTGATCTTATTATCTCCAAGATGAACTTTATCAATATCCATGTTCATCTTGAAGGGGGGTCTCAAGGATATAAGCCAATGAAGTCAAAGAAGAAGAAGACAAGTAGTGCAGAAAGCTATTTATCCATTTTACTGTACAATTCTGTTTAGAACAGTTATTAGAAAACCTCCCCTTTGTGCACTCCTTTCTCATTATATAAGAGATGGAGTACTTTGTATTCAATCACTTTTCAGATGAATGATTTACATAATTTCACTTTTCTCCAACCTTATGAATTCCACATATTGAAATGAAGATTAATTATAAGAGAGCACAAGAAAGAAATTGCATTGACATCTCTTGAATCTCAGTATATATGTTCTTACTAGTTATAAATGGCGGTAATTAATGCTAATCAGCTAATAGTATTTTTAAATAATAAGATTACTGCATATTTATATTACTCCCTCGTACACACCATGGCATACATGATGCTACCAATCGCTGAGGCATACGGTACATTCATCATCTGGGCACGTTCCTCCTTGCTCTTAAGGAACTCCTTTCTTGAAAGCTTGAACTGACCGCCCAATGGAACACCCACGGGCTTCGACTGTGACATGTTGAATCTTTCTCGGACCTTCTGAATGTAACTCACCTGCGAAAGATACACATTTCTTGTCGCATTATCACGTTCAATCTTCATTCCCAAAATTTGTTTGGCCTCTCCGAGATACACATTTCTAACTCGACCTCTTGGGTATTGATCTTGTCAGAATATGATGCCTCCAATCTGTTCTTGTACATAACCTGTTCGTTGAAAACTACATCTCTATTGCGAATAATCTTTCGGTTATTCTCATCCCAAAGTCTATAACCGAACTCATCACCACCATAAACAGTGAACATACACTTAACATATTTAGCATCTAATTTACTTTTATCAACTGAGCTAACATGAGCATAAGCAACACAGCCACATACACCCAAGTTGACAGATTTACCTCTTTTCCCGTCCATGCTTCCTTGGGTACCCTGTTCTCCAACGGAACTGATGGACCTCTATTAATTAGGTATGGTGCTATGTTTACTGCATCTGCCCAAAACACCTTAGGCAGACCACTCTTCAACCTCATGCATCTGGCTCGTTCATTCACGTTCCGTTCATTCGTTCTGCCACTCCATTCTGCTGGGGAGTTCCTCTCACACAGTTTTCTCCATTCGAATCCCATTCTCACCACAATATTCTTTGAATTCACTGAGTTCATATTCACCTCCATTGTCATAACAAAGACACTTTACTTTCATCCCTGTTTCATTCTCTACAAGAGTTTTCCACTTCCTGAAGGTATCAAAAGCATCGGTTTTATTTTTCAAAAAATAAACCCATACTTTCCGATTCTGTGACCTAAATTTCAGGAATTCCATGATTTGCGAAAATTATGGAAATTAAATACCTGATTTAATATCAATTTCGAATTTTTAAAACAATTTGTATAATAAGGGTAATTTTGGTTTTTTGTGATCAAAATGAAGCGATTAGATAAAATTTGAGGTGGATGTTCCTATTTGTTGAATGGG
Source organism: Galeopsis tetrahit (assembly GCA_963675135.1). Classification (NCBI taxonomy): domain Eukaryota; kingdom Viridiplantae; phylum Streptophyta; class Magnoliopsida; order Lamiales; family Lamiaceae; genus Galeopsis; species Galeopsis tetrahit. Next base: position 14,487,973 of record OY776133.1, read on the forward strand.
CTGTGATAATGACTCTATTGGTAAAAAATCTCTAAAAGTATTAATATTGCAGAAAAAGTATTTTACATATTTTTAATAATAGATTTCCTCTTTCCCATAAAAAGCCCCAAAAAAATTAAAGTAGAAGAAAGGAGTGAAAGAAGGAAAATAAATGGAAAAAAAGAGAGTCAAAAGCCCAAATAAAGGCCTGGAAATAAGAAAAAAAGAGAGACCTGGATAAATTAGTGGATCATTTGGGCAAAAAATATATTTTTAAAAAACATTAGAGTCATTGCATAACAAATTTGGTTGATATATTTATATATATATATATATATATATTTTTAAGTTGTAATGATGGATAGAAAAAAATTTCATTTACCAAAATGGGGAGAGTAGATTTTTGTTAAAAAATTATATTTTCAAATGGTACGAGAAAAAAAAAAGTCTTGTGTGAGACAGTTTCATGTTCGTACTCTATTTTGGAATTAGAGTATAATGTAAATCAATTCAATATCGTTTATGAGATTGTCTCTACAAGGTTTTAGCAGAGGTAATAATACTGAATGTCCATTACCTTTGGCCGTGCATCAATTTTGGTCCTTTTTACCGGAAATTTTGTTTTCTGTTGGGTCGACGGATATGGTCTTAACCAAATTCTTTGTCTCTTGTCCAGCCCCATGAATTTCATTTTTGGTTATCAAATCACTAATAGTCCGCGAATTTGTACTCTTTGCCAAATTTCTGGCCATTTTCCAGGGAGACAAACATTGTGTTTACCAAAATCTTCGCCTAGTCCAACCCGTTTTTTTTTTTTTTTTGCAACCGCTAATTTATATTTTATGTTTCTATTTCTCCCCCTCCTCTATGTTTCTAGACGTGAGATTCACGACATTAATTTATTGTGATTTCTGCCTCTTTGTAGGATTTTATGCCCCTTATGGGATTTTGACCCTTGGTGATTTTTATTTTGTTTCTTTTGTTTGGGATGCAGGGTTTAAAGTCCAGTTGAAGTTTAGTGTTGATCCAGCAAAATTCACGGGGCAGCAGGCTGTTTGGATTCGGTGGGTGTGAATGTTTCGATTGTTTGTGATCTTCCCTGGACGAGATGGGGACACAAAAAGAAAGTAGAAGAAAAGAGAGAGAGAAGGAAAATAAATAGAGTAAAAAGCCCAAAAAAGGCCTAGAAATAAAGGAGAAAACGAGAGACGTGGATATATTAGTGGATCATTTAGTACGTTAATTAATTATATATAGTGTAAATAAGCTCTATATCATTTATGAGACTGTCTCGTACAAGGGTTTGCTGAGATAGTAATATTGAATGTCCTTTAACTTTGGCCGTGCATCAATTTTGGTCCCTTTTTACCGGAAATTTTATTTACTACTGTTGAGTCGAACGATGTGCTCTTTACCGAACTCTTTGTCTCTCGTCCAGCCCCTTGAATTTATTTTTTGGTTATCGATTCACTATTCGTTTGCGAATTTGTACTTAATCACAAATTTCTAGCCATTTTGTAGGGAGACAAACGTTGTGTTTTCTTTCCAATATTTTGCTTCGCCCAACCCATTTTATTGCTACCTCTAATTTCTCAATTAGATTATCAAAACATTGGGAATTTTTTGTTTTTGGTGGAAAAATTACTACTCCCTCCGTCCCATACTTGAAGCCACATTTTACTATTTTGGGCGTCCCATACTTGAAGCCACATTAACTAAAATAGTAAAAGCACTTCTAAACACTCTCCTTAAAACATCACAATATTACAACAAATGCCACTACTTTATTACACTAAAAAGTAACTTTATTACTATTTATAAAGTTGAAAAGTCTTTATTACCCCCACTTTATCTTACACAATACTAATAAACAACTCATTTATTAAAACCCGTGCCAATTTGTTTTGTGGCTTCAACTTTGGGACGGAGGGAGTACTTAATTAGGCCGGAGGGCATAAAAATCACCAAATTGATTTTTCCAAGAAAAGGACCAACATTAACACCAAAACGACGAAAATTAAAAAATCTTACGAGGAAGAGCATACTGAGATCAGGGCCATCAGGATTAATAGTTGCAATGCAAGTTACAAATTCGATTTGGTACTCTTTTCTAATAAAATATCAACGAGCAAATTACAAACGATGGGTACAAATTCTTGCCCTATTATTTCTGTCAGAACAATCGGCGACATGTGCAAATTCCAGCAACTGTCCGCCGATGGTATCTCAGGCAATCGGATGGATAAGTCAATTTTCTGCCATTGAAGTAAATTGCGTCTGATTTTATTTATATTAAATTTTGTGCGACTTTTACTCTTCTTCGTCTTGCATTATATCCGCTTGTGTAGGCATGCTCGGAAGTTCTTCAAACGATTGACAGTTGGGGGAAGGAAAACGACGCAGCATCAACGATAAGAGAAATTTGGATCACGAGACCATTTTAGCTCTGGAGAAAGCAAAAGATAGCCGCATGTCCAAACACCCCGAGGAAGGTCTGACTCATATTGGGAACCAAATGTTGCCTCCTAAAGCGTTATATGTAATGTCCGTCCATTCGTTATATGGTCATACTGCTGCAAGTGTTACCAATGAATTGGTAACACCTGGAGGCTGTATGACCATAAAACGAATGGACGGAGATTCCAAAAAACGTTTTAGGAGGCAACTTTGGTTCCCAATATTAGTTAGGCCTTCCTCGGGTGTTCGGACATGCGGCTGCCCATTGCTTTCTTCATAGCTAAAATGGTCTCGTGATCCAAAATTTTCATATCATTGATGCTGCGTCGTTTCCTTCCCCAAGTGTCAATCGTTGGAAGAACTTCCGAGCATGCCTAGAGACCTGTCCTACTGATTTGGTGGGTACAGAGTACATTGAAATGCTGTCCCATTTACCTCGACCGAACCTATGCAAGCCGTAGAGGAATTCCCTACAACACATGAAGGAAACAAGTAGGTCATTTTGTAGTCAGTTTCTGACTTTCAAATCTGTACTGACAAAAGAAGCACGTTGCCAGAGTATAGTTCAAATTAATTATTTAAATCGATGTACTAGCTAGAATTATGTAAAATGTGATAAAAACAACCATTTACCTGTTAAGAAATTGGGATAAGTCAGTTGTAAATTGGAATAGCTAGGAATTCAACAACACATGAAATTAGCTAGATTCCAGAAAAAAGAATTAACATATTTAGTGTGGAAATTTTTCAGAAGATAAAGGAAAAATAGTTTATTAACTGAAGTGAATAAAACCATATATATAAAAGCAATACAAGTATATTCATAGGATGAAAGAGAGTTGCTAAATTAAACCTATAAATCACTACCAAACATCTTTTACACAGGAATATAGACAAGTTCTTATATAATTTCACACTTTTATAAACACGATGTAAGGAAAGTTTCGCATTCGTAAAACATTCATTTCCTAAAATAAAACCTAAAATCCCAAATTCAATACACTAACCACTCACTTCTTTGTGATACACCCTCTTTAACCACTTTTAATATAGATCGAGAAAAAATATTAGATGTAACATAAAAAATTACCAGATCTTCATTCTATTCTACAAAATTCTACATGCAGCTAGCCATCTCCAAATGCAAAATTTCTTGATGCAACGCATACAACATCAATAAATTTAAAGCAATAAAATAAAATAAAGCAATAGAGTACCTTTGTGAGAATTAAACGTAAAGAGCTCTTGGAAAAGGCTGCTAGACGGGTCCTAGCCTCCAGATCCATAGATATATCAGCCTCTCTCTCTCTCTCTCTCTCTCTCTCTCTCCCTCTCTGTGTTTGTGTCTACTTCTATGTGTATAATGTACTTTATATAGGCGGTGGGCGTTACAAACAAAGTGGCAAAGAAAAAACCCTTCCCCTTTTTACTCTCTTTTTTTTCATTACTTTTCCATCTTTAACCCTTTTTTATTTTCAGATTTTTAGGGATTTTTTACACTTAATTCTTTTCATTTCTTTTCCTCACGTTTTAATGGGATTTTCTCCCTTTTTTTCTTACTTTTTTCTCCTTTTACCTAATATTTTAAAACACCTTTTTTTTTTTCAACTTTCCATATCTATTTTTGGCTTTCTACTCCTCCTTTTCATTTATTTTCCTTCTTTCACCCTTGTTTTTATCCTTTCTTTCAAGATTCTCTGGGGGGCTTTTCAGACAGACGAGGCGTCTGTAGGAACCATGTCGATTTTTTCCACGGAAATATGTCACAAATCTAAATTTTAAATTTGCGACGAATATTTCCATTCGCTTCTATCGGAAACCCCAAAAAAACGGTGTCGTTTTTGCACCCCAATTGGAAATTTGACGCAAATTTTGTTATAATTTGCGCGGATTTCCTTGTCGTTGCAAAATTTGTTGAATTCAACCATTTGACCCGTTTCGTTGCAACGTTGAGATATTTGTACATTGAGCAACTTCTCCACTCCCCACGAGCGTTTTTTGGTGATCTATCGATGCAAATGCCATTTATATATATTGTATCAAAATTAACGATGGATTTGTGATGGCCCGGAAATCCATTGCTAATCTAATGGCCAAACATGCAAAATGATGCCATTTTGTTGGATCGCAAATTTAAAATTAACATTTTTCGTCACAAATCAAACGGTATAATTTATTATTGCTACAGACAAGGCGTCATGGGAACCACAACAATTTGCAAAGGAAAATACCATCGCAAATCTTAATTTTAAATTTGCGATCGCAAGCCCCCCCAAGAAACGGTGTTGTTTGCACCCCAATTGGAAACTCGTCGCCAATTTTGACGGAATTTGTGACAGATTTCCTTGACCAGTTTTGTCGCAAATCTGTACAAAATGTTTGCTGCTTTAAATATCTTGTCATTAAACTCCGCACTTTTTTTTAGGCTTTTTACCCTTTTCCTTCGGTTTTAATGGGGTTTTCACCTTAATTTTTTTCCTCCCTTCTTTTCATAATATTTTAAAATGCCTTTTCACCTTTTTCTTCTCCTCCTTTCAAGAATTTTTTTTGGGCCTTGTACTCTTCTTTCCATTTGTTTTCTTTCTTTCAAACTTCTTTTTCTCCTTTCTTACCTGATTTTTTTGGTGGGATTTATTACTCTTTATTTTCTTGTCTTTTCCTTCTGGTTGACCACTTTTTGGGGTTTTATTTTTATGTTTTTTTCTTTTCTTTCTTTCATTTTTATCCTTCCAATTAAATTTATGGACTTTCTAACAACTACTCCCTCCTATTCAAAATGTATGACGTTTTGACCTTTGATTTTCTTTGTAAATTATACGACGCTTTGCACTTTTCAAAGCAAATTAATTTAATGGATAGGAAAATTTTCAAAATACGTCTTGTAACTTAAGTCGATTCCATTTTAAATCCTTTAGTTTTCACTTTTTCAAAATACGTCCTAAGGTGTCTAATTTATATCTTTTGTGTCCAATTTACATCCTGGAAAATGTTAAAAATACTAAATTTCATTTTAAATCCTTTAAGTTTTCACTTTTTCAAAATACGTTCTAAGATGTCCAATTTACATCCTTTTTATTCAAAATTAAAATTTTCGCCAGAAATTGGCACGCGCGTCTCGAACATGTGTTTAAAATTGGGGCTTCCGGCAAATTTGGTAACTGGGTGGCACATGTAATTATAATTATAAATATCAGATTTTGTTTATAGCAAAATGTTCCAAAATACACCCACCAAACTCAACTCGACAAGCGCTGGAAAAGAAAAAAAACTCGACGGAATTTACAAATGAAAGGAATTGAAATTACAGAGCAAACGTATAAGCGAAATCTTCTTGTATTTGGTTTGATCGTGTCATTTGTACGTTTGCTCTGTAATTTTGTTTCCTTTTATCTGCAAATCCCGTCGAGTTGAGTTTTTTTTTTTCAGGGGCTATCGAGTTGAGTTTTGTGGGTGTATTTTGGAACATTTATTATAAACAAAATTTGTTATTTAAATTTATAAAAGAGGAGAGGAGATGATGTGTCCATATTTTTTATTAAATGTGACAATTTTTATTACATGTGGTACTCAGTCACCAAATCTGCCAGAAGCCCCAATTTTAAATACACGTTCGAGTCGCGCACATATCCGTTTTTGACGAAAATTTTTAATTTTCCGACCAAAAGGATGTAAACTCGACATTGAAATTATCTCTGGCTAGTCATTCATAAAATTATGAATTCATGATGTCAGATTTCGTGTGGATCACAGAGGCACATTGAAATTTATAGTCGAATGCTTCCGAGAGACATATATATGGAGCCTTGCCTGCAAGTTGGAACACACTAGTGGCCTACTATTTCCCTATTCTGTCATAAATTAAGATCAACGAAGCAGTGTTTTGTTTGAGATTCTGGCGATAAAGTCTAATTTTAAGTACTTGTTTTGTTGAGTTTTAATTTGAATTTCCAGCGTAAAGATCTAATTTGTTCAATAAATATGTAAGGAAATTTAAACCTGAGCATAATACCTAAGCAAAATGTTTGAATTATGTTAACATTGAGTTCTCAAGAAAAAAGTACAAGACAAAAGCAGAAAGAAGAAACTTCTAACATATTTCAATCCAGGAAGTGCAGAAAGTTTTTGAATTCAGATCCAGATCTATATACTCGGGGTAGGAGGTAGAAAGTACAACATGGCTAGTGAGTTTGCTGACTTGCAAACGAAGTAGCTAGTGATTAAGCTACAAGCTGGCACTACTGCCGATGAATTACAAACGCCGGCCTTTTCAGTCTCAATCGCCGCTACATTACCACTTAAAGGCTTCATAATGTAGTTTTAGTTCTTCATGTGTTTTTCCTGGAACTGCCAAGGCGATTTTCTCCCACCAATCAACATCGTTGGGATGGACTGCAATTAAACGTTATGTCCAATTTGAAACAATAAATGCAGCATCGTCCTCCCACAACCAGGATTGGCTGACGAATGTCCAATCTGTGTCCATTCTTTTGGATTCTGGCCGGAAAAACCTTGTTGAAGACTAGAGAAATAGAAAAGTGAGCAAGGTAAAGTTCAATGACAAAAGCAATGAAACAAGAATCAGCAGGGTAAAGTTCAAATTATTTAAATCAATGTACTAGAATTATGTAAAATGTGATAAACAACGATTTACCTATGTTCCTCTTCCGTCCAACGTACCGCCCATTCTCCCACCATTCAACGTCGTCGTAGGGAATTGCAAGAACATTCTCATCAGAAGTACAACATGGTTTCTTGAATGCAGCATCCATCTTTTACGAAATTGGGAAAAGTCAGTTGTGAATTGGAATAGGAATTCAAACATGATAAAACGAATTGAAATAAATTACACTAGTACCTTTGTGACAATTAAACGTAAAGAGATGTTGGGAAAGGCCTCAAGATCCATAGATATATATGAATATTATGATACTCTCTAGATGTGTATGTTGTAGTACTTTATATAGGCGGTGGGCGATACAAAACTATGTGCCATAGAAAAAAAAACTTCCCCTTTCCCCCTGATTTTCGTGTGTGCTTTTTCTCTAATAAAAATCTACCTAATTTTGTATTAAATGAATCTACTCCCCTACTTTTTGTCTCCTTTCTTTCCAGGCGTTTAATTTTTTTTGGACTTTTTACAGTCTTTTTTTTCATTTCTTTTCCATATTTCACCCCTTTTTCAGATTTATTGGGGCTTTTTACAATTAAATATTTTTTTCATTTCTTTTCCTCCTGTTTTAACGGGCCGTTTTCACTTTTCACCCTTTTTCTCCTTTCTTTTTCTTTTCATAATATTTTAAAGCGATTTTCACCTTTTTTTTCTCCTTTCCATATTTTTTTTTGGCTTTCTACTCTTCTTTGTCATTTATTTTCCTTCTTTCACGCCTCGATTTCTCCTTACTTTCTAGATTTTTTTGGTGGCTTTTACTCTCTTTTTTTCATGTCTTTTCCTTCTGATTAACAACGTTTTGGGGCTTTTTTAAAATCTATTCTTTTTTTCTTTTAATTCCTTCCTATTTATTTTTTGGACTTTCTAAAAACTATATCTAGATATTTACTTAAATCTGATATTTTTTTATAAAATTTATACTCCATCGTCCAAACTTTGTATGTAAGTATTTTTGTTTAGTCCGTCCAAAGTTAATATGTATGTCTCAAAATGGATCATTTATTTACCTAAACTTCATTTACTTAAAAATACACCTCCCCCTAAAAATACCTACAAATCCTGCGTGATATAATCTTTTTTCTTACTGTAACTTTTCACTTTTTTTTTTAAATGGTTCCAAATAATATAAACGTAAGAATCTAGTCCCAATTTATTTTTATATGTACCAATTTCATCCTAAAGTTCTCGTAATTCTCGGAATGACATCATTTTTTTTATCAGAAACTTCATCGAAATTGACCGCCCACGTGCCAAGTACATAACCATGCAAAAATGATGTCCTTCCGAAGATTCCGACAACTTTGGGATGTAAAAAATAATTGGGACTAGATTCGTGCATTTATATTTTTTTGGGACCAATTTGGAAAAAAAGTGAAAAGTTATGGGACGAAAAAACTAAAAATCCAACTCACTCTTACACAATTTATTAGATATAAAGTTACATTATATTCTACTCAAAATCCAGAGCAAACGTATAAGCGAAATCTTCTTGTATTTGGTTTGATCGTGTCGTTTGTACATTTGCTCTGTAATTTTGTTTCCTTTTATCTACAAATCCCGTCGAGTTGAGTTTTTTTTTTTCTTTTTTCAGGGGCTATCGAGTTGAGTTTTGTGGGTGTATTTTGGAACATTTGTTATAAACAAAATTTGTTGTTTAAATTTATAAAATGTGACAATTTTTATTACATGTGGCACTCAGTCACCAAATCTGCAAGAAGCCCCAATTTTAAACACATGTTCGAGTCGCACGTGTCAGTTTTCGATGAAATTTTTTAATTTTCCGACCAAAAGGATGTAAACTGGACATTGAAATTATCTCTAGCTAGTCATTCATAAAATTATGAATTCATGATGTCAGATTTCGTGTGGATCAAAGAGGCACCTTGAAATTTATAGTCGAATGCTTCCGAGAGACATATATATGGAGCCTTGCCTGCAAGTTGGAACACACTAGTCGCCTACTATTTCCCTATTATGTCATAAATTAAGATCAACGAAGCAGTGTTTTGTTTGAGTTTCTGGCGATAAAATCTAATTTTAACTTGTTTTGTTGAGTTTTAATTTGAATTTCCCGCGTAAAGATCTAATTTGTTCAATAAATATGTAAGGAAATTTAAACCTGAGCATAATACCCAAGCAAAATGTTTGAATTATGTTAACATTGAGTTCTCAAGAAAAAAGTACAAGACAAAAGCAGAAAGAAGAAACTTCTAACATATTTCAATCCAGGAAGTGCAAAAAGTTTTTGAATTCAGATCCATATCTATATACTCGGGGTAGGAGGTAGAAAGTACGCCACAATCTTGTCTTGTTGAAATTAAAGGAGGATTTGCAGCCATCCCAGTTGATTTGGACTAAAAGTGTATGTTAAAGGACCGAAAGTGATTTGGACTTATTCTTACAGGCCAAAAGTGCAATTTTCCCCTTCTTCCTCTTTTGTGTGTGTTTTTTGCTAATATTATGAAAAATTTAACAGATCAAGAAAGCACTCAGGTTGAGGTGGATTTGACTTCACAGGCAGCGTGGGGATTTAATTTACTGCTTGTTGATATTCATTACCCGAGTTTTCACTACAACAAAAATGGTCTTTAGAGTCGCTCAAAAGTGTCACTAAAAATTGTTTTTCATGACGCTTTTGATATAGTGACGCTTTGGCCAAACATCACTTGATTTGCCGTTTCTATAGGCTGTTTTCGTGATGCTTGAAAGCCTCATTGTAAATGGTCATTGTGACATTTTTAGCATCACGGCAACATTATATGGTGACGCTAATCAACACCACGACGGAGTGCTTTAGAGACGCTTTCTCGCGTCATTAAAAAATTATAACTAACTTAACCACCTCGTTTACTGAACTTTTTAGGCATCATAGTAATGTTATTTGTGGGTTTGATTTCTGTGGAAGATGAGAGTTGCGATGTGTGGGTGTGATTTTTTGGGTGATGAAATTAGGTTTAGTTTTTTTTACGGGATTGTTTAATATGATTTTAGGAGTTTGATTATGTTTTCACGACGCCTGACTTACACGCAGTGTAAAATTAACGGAAAATTATAGTGGGACTAAAAGTGTATGTTAAAGGATCGAAAGTGATTTGGACTTATTCTTACAGGCCAAAAGTGCAATTTTCCCCTTTTTCCTCTTTTGTGTGTGTTTTTTGCTAATATTATGAAAAATTTAACAGAACAAGAAAGCACTCAGGTTGAGGTGGATTTGACTTCACAGGCAGCGTGGGGATTTAATTTAATGCTTGTTGATATTCATTACCCTAGTTTTCACTACAACAAAAAAGGTCTTTAGAGACGCTCAAAAGTGTCACTAGAAATTATTTTTCATGACGCTTTCGATATAGTGACGCTTTGGCCAAGCGTCACTTGATTTGCCGTTTCTATAGGCTGTTTTCGTGATGCTTGAAAGCGTCATTGTGACATTTTTAGCATCACGGTAACATTATATGGCGACGCTAATTAGCATCACGACGGAGTGTTTTAGAGACGCTTTCTCGCGTCATGAAAAAATTATAACTAACTTAACCACCTCGTTTAGTGATGTTTTTAGGCGTCATAGTAATGTTATTTGTGGGTTTGATTTCTGTGGAAGATGAGAGTTGCGATGTGTGGGTGTGATTTTTTGGGTGATGAAATTAGGTTTAGTTTTTTTTTACGGGAGTGTTTAATCTGATTTTAGGAGTTTGATTATGTTTTCACGGCGCCTGACTGACACGCAGTGTAAAATTAACGGAAAATTATAGCGGGACTAAAAGTGTATATTAAAGGACCGAAAGTGATTTGGACTTATTCTTACAGGCCAAAAGTGCAATTTTCCCCTTTTTCCTCTTTTGTGTGTGTTTTTCTAATATTATGAAAATTTTAACAGATTAAGAAAGCACTCAGGTTGAGGTGGATTTGACTTCACACGCAGCGTGGGGATTTAATTTACTGCTTGTTGATATTCATTACCCTAGTTTTCACTACAACAAAAACGGTCTTTAGAGACGCTCAAAAGTGTCACTAAAAATTGTTTTTCATGACGCTTTTGATATAGTGACGCTTTGGCCAAGCGTCACTTGATTTGCCGTTTCTATAGGCTGTTTTCGTGATGCTTGAAAGCGTCATTGTGACATTTTTAGCATCACGGTAACATTATATGGGGACGCTAATCAGCATCACGACAGAGTGCTTTAGAGACGCTTTCTCGCGTCATGAAAAAATTATAACTAACTTAACCACCTCGTTTAGTGATGTTTTTAGGCGTCATAGTAATGTTATTTGTGGGTTTGATTTCCGTGGAAGATGAGAGTTGCGATGTGTGGGTGTGATTTTTTTGGGTGATGAAATTAGGTTTAGTTTTTTTTACGGGAGTGTTTAATCTGATTTTAGGAGTTTAATTATGTTTTCACGGCGCCTGACTGACACGCAGTGTAAAATTAACGGAAAATTATAGCGGGACTAAAAGTGTATGTTAAAGGACCGAAAGTGATTTGGACTTATTCTTACAGGCCAAAAGTGCAATTTTCCCCTTTTTCCTCTTTTGTGTGTGTTTTTCTAATATTATGAAAATTTTAACAGATTAAGAAAGCACTCAGGTTGAGGTGGATTTGACTTCACACGCAGCGTGGGGATTTAATTTACTGCTTGTTGATATTCATTACCCTAGTTTTCACTACAACAAAAACGGTCTTTAGAGACGCTCAAAAGTGTCACTAAAAATTGTTTTTCATGACGCTTTTGATATAGTGACGCTTTGGCCAAGCGTCACTTGATTTGCCGTTTCTATAGGCTGTTTTCGTGATGCTTGAAAGCGTCATTGTGACATTTTTAGCATCACGGTAACATTATATGGGGACGCTAATCAGCATCACGACAGAGTGCTTTAGAGACGCTTTCTCGCGTCATGAAAAAATTATAACTAACTTAACCACCTCGTTTAGTGATGTTTTTAGGCGTCATAGTAATGTTATTTGTGGGTTTGATTTCCGTGGAAGATGAGAGTTGCGATGTGTGGGTGTGATTTTTTTGGGTGATGAAATTAGGTTTAGTTTTTTTTACGGGAGTGTTTAATCTGATTTTAGGAGTTTGATTATGTTTTCACGGCGCCTCACTGACATGCAGTGTAAAATTAACGGAAAATTATAGCGGGACTAAAAGTGAATGTTAAAGGACCGAAAATGATTTGGACTTATTCTTACAGGCCAAAAGTGCAATTTTCCCCTTTTTCCTCTTTTGTGTGTGTTTTTTGCTAATATTATGAAAAATTTAACAGATTAAGAAAGCACTCAGGTTGAGGTAGATTTGACTTCACAGGCAGCGTGGGGATTTAATTTAATGTTTGTTGATATTCATTACCCTAGTTTTCACTACAACAAAAAAGGTCTTTAGAGACGCTCAAAAGTTTCACTAAAAATTGTTTTTCATGACGCTTTTGATATAGTGACGCTTTGGCCAAGCGTCACTTGATTTGTCGTTTCTATAGGCTGTTTTCGTGATGCTTGAAAGCGTCATTGTGACATTTTTAGCATCACGGTAACATTATATGGCGACGCTAATCAGCATCACGACGGAGTGTTTTAGAGACGCTTTCTCGCGTCATGAAAAAATTATAACTAACTTAACCACCTCGTTTAGTGATGTTTTTAGGCGTCATAGTAATGTTATTTGTGGGTTTGATTTCTGTGGAAGATGAGAGTTGCGATGTGTGGGTGTGATTTTTTTGGGTGATGAAATTAGGTTTAGTTTTTTTTACGGGAGTGTTTAATCTGATTTTAGGAGTTTGATTATGTTTTCACGGCGCCTGACTGACACGCAGTGTAAAATTAACGAAAAATTATAGCGGGACTAAAAGTGTATGTTAAAGGACCGAAAGTGATTTGGACTTATTCTTACAGACCAAAAGTGCAATTTTCCCCTTTTTCCTCTTTTGTGTGTGTTGTTTGCTAATATTATGAAAATTTTAACAGATCAAGAAAGCACTCAGGTTGAGGTGTATTTGACTTCACACGCAGCGTGGGGATTTAATTTACTGCTTGTTGATATTCATTACCCTAGTTTTCACTACAACAAAAAAGGTCTTTAGAGACGCTCAAAAGTGTCATTAAAAATTGTTTTTCATGACGCTTTTGATATAGTGACGCTTTGGCCAAGCGTCACTTGATTTGCCGTTTCTATAGGCTGTTTTCGTGATGCTTGAAAGCGTCATTGTAAATGGTCATTGTGACATTTTTAGCATCACGGTAACATTATATGGCGACGCTAATCAGCATCACGACGGAGTGTTTTAGAGACGCTTTCTCGCGTCATGAAAAAATTATAAGTAACTTAACCACCTCGTTTAGTGATGTTTTTAGGCGTCATAGTAATGTTATTTGTGGGTTTGATTTCTGTGGAAGATGAGAGTTGCGATGTGTGGGTGTGATTTTTTGGGTGATGAAATTAGGTTTAGTTTTTTTTACGGGAGTGTTTAATCTGATTTTAGGAGTTTGATTATGTTTTCACGGCGCCTGACTGACACGCAGTGTAAAATTAACGGAAAATTATAGCGGGACTAAAAGTGTATGTTAAAGGACCGAAAGTGATTTGGACTTATTCTTATAGGCCAAAAGTGCAATTTTCCCCTTTTTCCTCTTTTGTGTGTGTTTTTCTAATATTATGAAAATTTTAACAGATTAAGAAAGCACTCAGGTTGAGGTGGATTTGACTTCACACGCAGCGTGGGGATTTAATTTACTGCTTGTTGATATTCATTACCCTAGTTTTCACTACAACAAAAACGGTCTTTAGAGACGCTCAAAAGTGTCACTAAAAATTGTTTTTCATGACGCTTTTGATATAGTGACGCTTTGGCCAAGCGTCACTTGATTTGCCGTTTCTATAGGCTGTTTTCGTGATGCTTGAAAGCGTCATTGTGACATTTTTAGCATCACGGTAACATTATATGGGGACGCTAATCAGCATCACGACAGAGTGCTTTAGAGACGCTTTCTCGCGTCATGAAAAAATTATAACTAACTTAACCACCTCGTTTAGTGATGTTTTTAGGCGTCATAGTAATGTTATTTGTGGGTTTGATTTCCGTGGAAGATGAGAGTTGCGATGTGTGGGTGTGATTTTTTTGGGTGATGAAATTAGGTTTAGTTTTTTTTACGGGAGTGTTTAATCTGATTTTAGGAGTTTGATTATGTTTTCACGGCGCCTGACTGACATGCAGTGTAAAATTAACGGAAAATTATAGCGGGACTAAAAGTGAATGTTAAAGGACCGAAAATGATTTGGACTTATTCTTACAGGCCAAAAGTGCAATTTTCCCCTTTTTCCTCTTTTGTGTGTGTTTTTTGCTAATATTATGAAAAATTTAACAGATTAAGAAAGCACTCAGGTTGAGGTAGATTTGACTTCACAGGCAGCGTGGGGATTTAATTTAATGTTTGTTGATATTCATTACCCTAGTTTTCACTACAACAAAAAAGGTCTTTAGAGACGCTCAAAAGTTTCACTAAAAATTGTTTTTCATGACGCTTTTGATATAGTGACGCTTTGGCCAAGCGTCACTTGATTTGTCGTTTCTATAGGCTGTTTTCGTGATGCTTGAAAGCGTCATTGTGACATTTTTAGCATCACGGTAACATTATATGGCGACGCTAATCAGCATCACGACGGAGTGTTTTAGAGACGCTTTCTCGCGTCATGAAAAAATTATAACTAACTTAACCACCTCGTTTAGTGATGTTTTTAGGCGTCATAGTAATGTTATTTGTGGGTTTGATTTCTGTGGAAGATGAGAGTTGCGATGTGTGGGTGTGATTTTTTTGGGTGATGAAATTAGGTTTAGTTTTTTTTACGGGAGTGTTTAATCTGATTTTAGGAGTTTGATTATGTTTTCACGGCGCCTGACTGACACGCAGTGTAAAATTAACGGAAAATTATAGCGGGACTAAAAGTGTATGTTAAAGGACCGAAAGTGATTTGGACTTATTCTTACAGACCAAAAGTGCAATTTTCCCCTTTTTCCTCTTTTGTGTGTGTTGTTTGCTAATATTATGAAAATTTTAACAGATCAAGAAAGCACTCAGGTTGAGGTGTATTTGACTTCACACGCAGCGTGGGGATTTAATTTACTGCTTGTTGATATTCATTACCCTAGTTTTCACTACAACAAAAAAGGTCTTTAGAGACGCTCAAAAGTGTCATTAAAAATTGTTTTTCATGACGCTTTTGATATAGTGACGCTTTGGCCAAGCGTCACTTGATTTGCCGTTTCTATAGGCTGTTTTCGTGATGCTTGAAAGCGTCATTGTAAATGGTCATTGTGACATTTTTAGCATCACGGTAACATTATATGGCGACGCTAATCAGCATCACGACGGAGTGTTTTAGAGACGCTTTCTCGCGTCATGAAAAAATTATAAGTAACTTAACCACCTCGTTTAGTGATGTTTTTAGGCGTCATAGTAATGTTATTTGTGGGTTTGATTTCTGTGGAAGATGAGAGTTGCGATGTGTGGGTGTGATTTTTTGGGTGATGAAATTAGGTTTAGTTTTTTTTACGGGAGTGTTTAATCTGATTTTAGGAGTTTGATTATGTTTTCACGGCGCCTGACTGACACGCAGTGTAAAATTAACGGAAAATTATAGCGGGACTAAAAGTGTATGTTAAAGGACCGAAAGTGATTTGGACTTATTCTTATAGGCCAAAAGTGCAATTTTCCCCTTTTTCCTCTTTTGTGTGTGTTTTTCTAATATTATGAAAATTTTAACAGATTAAGAAAGCACTCAGGTTGAGGTGGATTTGACTTCACACGCAGCGTGGGGATTTAATTTACTGCTTGTTGATATTCATTACCCTAGTTTTCACTACAACAAAAACGGTCTTTAGAGACGCTCAAAAGTGTCACTAAAAATTGTTTTTCATGACGCTTTTGATATAGTGACGCTTTGGCCAAGCGTCACTTGATTTGCCGTTTCTATAGGCTGTTTTCGTGATGCTTGAAAGCGTCATTGTGACATTTTTAGCATCACGGTAACATTATATGGGGACGCTAATCAGCATCACGACAGAGTGCTTTAGAGACGCTTTCTCGCGTCATGAAAAAATTATAACTAACTTAACCACCTCGTTTAGTGATGTTTTTAGGCGTCATAGTAATGTTATTTGTGGGTTTGATTTCCGTGGAAGATGAGAGTTGCGATGTGTGGGTGTGATTTTTTTGGGTGATGAAATTAGGTTTAGTTTTTTTTACGGGAGTGTTTAATCTGATTTTAGGAGTTTGATTATGTTTTCACGGCGCCTGACTGACATGCAGTGTAAAATTAACGGAAAATTATAGCGGGACTAAAAGTGAATGTTAAAGGACCGAAAGTGATTTGGACTTATTCTTACAGACCAAAAGTGCAATTTTCCCCTTTTTCCTCTTTTGTGTGTGTTGTTTGCTAATATTATGAAAATTTTAACAGATCAAGAAAGCACTCAGGTTGAGGTGTATTTGACTTCACACGCAGCGTGGGGATTTAATTTACTGCTTGTTGATATTCATTACCCTAGTTTTCACTACAACAAAAAAGGTCTTTAGAGACGCTCAAAAGTGTCATTAAAAATTGTTTTTCATGACGCTTTTGATATAGTGACGCTTTGGCCAAGCGTCACTTGATTAGCCGTTTCTATAGGCTGTTTTCGTGATGCTTGAAAGCGTCATTGTAAATGGTCATTGTGACATTTTTAGCATCACGGTAACATTATATGGCGACGCTAATCAGCATCACGACGGAGTGTTTTAGAGACGCTTTCTCGCGTCATGAAAAAATTATAAGTAACTTAACCACCTCGTTTAGTGATGTTTTTAGGCGTCATAGTAATGTTATTTGTGGGTTTGATTTCTGTGGAAGATGATAGTTGCGATGTGTGGGTGTGATTTTTTGGGTGATGAAATTAGGTTTAGTTTTTTTTACGGGAGTGTTTAATCTGATTTTAGGAGTTTGATTATGTTTTCACGGCGCCTGACTGACACGCAGTGTAAAATTAACGGAAAATTATAGCGGGACTAAAAGTGTATGTTAAAGGACCGAAAGTGATTTGGACTTATTCTTATAGGCCAAAAGTGCAATTTTCCCCTTTTTCCTCTTTTGTGTGTGTTTTTCTAATATTATGAAAATTTTAACAGATTAAGAAAGCACTCAGGTTGAGGTGGATTTGACTTCACACGCAGCGTGGGGATTTAATTTACTGCTTGTTGATATTCATTACCCTAGTTTTCACTACAACAAAAACGGTCTTTAGAGACGCTCAAAAGTGTCACTAAAAATTGTTTTTCATGACGCTTTTGATATAGTGACGCTTTGGCCAAGCGTCACTTGATTTGCCGTTTCTATAGGCTGTTTTCGTGATGCTTGAAAGCGTCATTGTGACATTTTTAGCATCACGGTAACATTATATGGGGACGCTAATCAGCATCACGACAGAGTGCTTTAGAGACGCTTTCTCGCGTCATGAAAAAATTATAACTAACTTAACCACCTCGTTTAGTGATGTTTTTAGGCGTCATAGTAATGTTATTTGTGGGTTTGATTTCCGTGGAAGATGAGAGTTGCGATGTGTGGGTGTGATTTTTTTGGGTGATGAAATTAGGTTTAGTTTTTTTTACGGGAGTGTTTAATCTGATTTTAGGAGTTTGATTATGTTTTCACGGCGCCTGACTGACATGCAGTGTAAAATTAACGGAAAATTATAGCGGGACTAAAAGTGAATGTTAAAGGACCGAAAATGATTTGGACTTATTCTTACAGGCCAAAAGTGCAATTTTCCCCTTTTTCCTCTTTTGTGTGTGTTTTTTGCTAATATTATGAAAAATTTAACAGATTAAGAAAGCACTCAGGTTGAGGTAGATTTGACTTCACAGGCAGCGTGGGGATTTAATTTAATGTTTGTTGATATTCATTACCCTAGTTTTCACTACAACAAAAAAGGTCTTTAGAGACGCTCAAAAGTTTCACTAAAAATTGTTTTTCATGACGCTTTTGATATAGTGACGCTCTGGCCAAGCGTCACTTGATTTGCCGTTTCTATAGGTTGTTTTCGTGATGCTTGAAAGCGTCATTGTAAATGGTCATTGTGACATTTTTAGCATCACGGTAACATTATATGGCGACGCTAATCAGCATCACGACGGAGTGTTTTAGAGACGCTTTCTCGCGTCATGAAAAAATTATAACTAACTTAACCACCTCGTTTAGTGATGTTTTTAGGCGTCATAGTAATGTTATTTGTGGGTTTGATTTCTGTGGAAGATGAGAGTTGCGATGTGTGGGTGTGATTTTTTTGGGTGATGAAATTAGGTTTAGTTTTTTTTACGGGAGTGTTTAATCTGATTTTAGGAGTTTGATTATGTTTTCACGGCGCCTGACTGACAAGCAGTGTAAAATTAACGGAAAATTATAGCGGGACTAAAAGTGTATGTTAAAGGACCGAAAGTGATTTGGACTTATTCTTACAGACCAAAAGTGCAATTTTCCCCTTTTTCCTCTTTTGTGTGTGTTGTTTGCTAATATTATGAAAATTTTAACAGATCAAGAAAGCACTCAGGTTGAGGTGTATTTGACTTCACACGCAGCGTGGGGATTTAATTTACTGCTTGTTGATATTCATTACCCTAGTTTTCACTACAACAAAAAAGGTCTTTAGAGACGCTCAAAAGTTTCACTAAAAATTGTTTTTCATGACGCTTTTGATATAGTGACGCTTTGGCCAAGCGTCACTTGATTTGCCGTTTCTATAGGTTGTTTTCGTGATGCTTGAAAGCGTCATTGTAAATGGTCATTGTGACATTTTTAGCATCACGGTAACATTATATGGCGACGCTAATCAGCATCACGACGGAGTGTTTTAGAGACGCTTTCTCGCGTCATGAAAAAATTATAACTAACTTAACCACCTCGTTTAGTGATGTTTTTAGGCGTCATAGTAATGTTATTTGTGGGTTTGATTTCTGTGGAAGATGAGAGTTGCGATGTGTGGGTGTGATTTTTTGGGTGATGAAATTAGGTTTAGTTTTTTTTACGGGAGTGTTTAATCTGATTTTAGGAGTTTGATTATGTTTTCACGGTGCCTGACTGACACGCAGTGTAAAATTAACGGAAAATTATAGCGGGACTAAAAGTGTATGTTAAAGGACCGAAAGTGATTTGGACTTATTCTTACAGACCAAAAGTGCAATTTTCCCCTTTTTCCTCTTTTGTGTGTGTTGTTTGCTAATATTATGAAAATTTTAACAGATCAAGAAAGCACTCAGGTTGAGGTGTATTTGACTTCACACGCAGCGTGGGGATTTAATTTACTGCTTGTTGATATTCATTACCCTAGTTTTCACTACAACAAAAAAGGTCTTTAGAGACGCTCAAAAGTGTCATTAAAAATTGTTTTTCATGACGCTTTTGATATAGTGACGCTTTGGCCAAGCGTCACTTGATTTGCCGTTTCTATAGGCTGTTTTCGTGATGCTTGAAAGCGTCATTGTAAATGGTCATTGTGACATTTTTAGCATCACGGTAACATTATATGGCGACGCTAATCAGCATCACGACGGAGTGTTTTAGAGACGCTTTCTCGCGTCATGAAAAAATTATAAGTAACTTAACCACCTCGTTTAGTGATGTTTTTAGGCGTCATAGTAATGTTATTTGTGGGTTTGATTTCTGTGGAAGATGAGAGTTGCGATGTGTGGGTGTGATTTTTTGGGTGATGAAATTAGGTTTAGTTTTTTTTACGGGAGTGTTTAATCTGATTTTAGGAGTTTGATTATGTTTTCACGGCGCCTGACTGACACGCAGTGTAAAATTAACGGAAAATTATAGCGGGACTAAAAGTGTATGTTAAAGGACCGAAAGTGATTTGGACTTATTCTTATAGGCCAAAAGTGCAATTTTCCCCTTTTTCCTCTTTTGTGTGTGTTTTTCTAATATTATGAAAATTTTAACAGATTAAGAAAGCACTCAGGTTGAGGTGGATTTGACTTCACACGCAGCGTGGGGATTTAATTTACTGCTTGTTGATATTCATTACCCTAGTTTTCACTACAACAAAAACGGTCTTTAGAGACGCTCAAAAGTGTCACTAAAAATTGTTTTTCATGACGCTTTTGATATAGTGACGCTTTGGCCAAGCGTCACTTGATTTGCCGTTTCTATAGGCTGTTTTCGTGATGCTTGAAAGCGTCATTGTGACATTTTTAGCATCACGGTAACATTATATGGGGACGCTAATCAGCATCACGACAGAGTGCTTTAGAGACGCTTTCTCGCGTCATGAAAAAATTATAACTAACTTAACCACCTCGTTTAGTGATGTTTTTAGGCGTCATAGTAATGTTATTTGTGGGTTTGATTTCCGTGGAAGATGAGAGTTGCGATGTGTGGGTGTGATTTTTTTGGGTGATGAAATTAGGTTTAGTTTTTTTTACGGGAGTGTTTAATCTGATTTTAGGAGTTTGATTATGTTTTCACGGCGCCTGACTGACATGCAGTGTAAAATTAACGGAAAATTATAGCGGGACTAAAAGTGAATGTTAAAGGACCGAAAATGATTTGGACTTATTCTTACAGGCCAAAAGTGCAATTTTCCCCTTTTTCCTCTTTTGTGTGTGTTTTTTGCTAATATTATGAAAAATTTAACAGATTAAGAAAGCACTCAGGTTGAGGTAGATTTGACTTCACAGGCAGCGTGGGGATTTAATTTAATGTTTGTTGATATTCATTACCCTAGTTTTCACTACAACAAAAAAGGTCTTTAGAGACGCTCAAAAGTTTCACTAAAAATTGTTTTTCATGACGCTTTTGATATAGTGACGCTTTGGCCAAGCGTCACTTGATTTGCCGTTTCTATAGGTTGTTTTCGTGATGCTTGAAAGCGTCATTGTAAATGGTCATTGTGACATTTTTAGCATCACGGTAACATTATATGGCGACGCTAATCAGCATCACGACGGAGTGTTTTAGAGACGCTTTCTCGCGTCATGAAAAAATTATAACTAACTTAACCACCTCGTTTAGTGATGTTTTTAGGCGTCATAGTAATGTTATTTGTGGGTTTGATTTCTGTGGAAGATGAGAGTTGCGATGTGTGGGTGTGATTTTTTTGGGTGATGAAATTAGGTTTAGTTTTTTTTACGGGAGTGTTTAATCTGATTTTAGGAGTTTGATTATGTTTTCACGGCGCCTGACTGACAAGCAGTGTAAAATTAACGGAAAATTATAGCGGGACTAAAAGTGTATGTTAAAGGACCGAAAGTGATTTGGACTTATTCTTACAGACCAAAAGTGCAATTTTCCCCTTTTTCCTCTTTTGTGTGTGTTGTTTGCTAATATTATGAAAATTTTAACAGATCAAGAAAGCACTCAGGTTGAGGTGTATTTGACTTCACACGCAGCGTGGGGATTTAATTTACTGCTTGTTGATATTCATTACCCTAGTTTTCACTACAACAAAAAAGGTCTTTAGAGACGCTCAAAAGTTTCACTAAAAATTGTTTTTCATGACGCTTTTGATATAGTGACGCTTTGGCCAAGCGTCACTTGATTTGCCGTTTCTATAGGTTGTTTTCGTGATGCTTGAAAGCGTCATTGTAAATGGTCATTGTGACATTTTTAGCATCACGGTAACATTATATGGCGACGCTAATCAGCATCACGACGGAGTGTTTTAGAGACGCTTTCTCGCGTCATGAAAAAATTATAACTAACTTAACCACCTCGTTTAGTGATGTTTTTAGGCGTCATAGTAATGTTATTTGTGGGTTTGATTTCTGTGGAAGATGAGAGTTGCGATGTGTGGGTGTGATTTTTTGGGTGATGAAATTAGGTTTAGTTTTTTTTACGGGAGTGTTTAATCTGATTTTAGGAGTTTGATTATGTTTTCACGGTGCCTGACTGACACGCAGTGTAAAATTAACGGAAAATTATAGCGGGACTAAAAGTGTATGTTAAAGGACCGAAAGTGATTTGGACTTATTCTTACAGACCAAAAGTGCAATTTTCCCCTTTTTCCTCTTTTGTGTGTGTTGTTTGCTAATATTATGAAAATTTTAACAGATCAAGAAAGCACTCAGGTTGAGGTGTATTTGACTTCACACGCAGCGTGGGGATTTAATTTACTGCTTGTTGATATTCATTACCCTAGTTTTCACTACAACAAAAAAGGTCTTTAGAGACGCTCAAAAGTGTCATTAAAAATTGTTTTTCATGACGCTTTTGATATAGTGACGCTTTGGCCAAGCGTCACTTGATTTGCCGTTTCTATAGGCTGTTTTCGTGATGCTTGAAAGCGTCATTGTAAATGGTCATTGTGACATTTTTAGCATCACGGTAACATTATATGGCGACGCTAATCAGCATCACGACGGAGTGTTTTAGAGACGCTTTCTCGCGTCATGAAAAAATTATAACTAACTTAACCACCTCGTTTAGTGATGTTTTTAGGCGTCATAGTAATGTTATTTGTGGGTTTGATTTCTGTGGAAGATGAGAGTTGCGATATGTGGGTGTGATTTTTTGGGTGATGAAATTAGGTTTAGTTTTTTTTACGGGAGTGTTTAATCTGATTTTAGGAGTTTGATTATGTTTTCACGGCGCCTGACTGACACGCAGTGTAAAATTAACGGAAAATTATAGCGGGACTAAAAGTGTATGTTAAAGGACCGAAAGTGATTTGGACTTATTCTTACAGACCAAAAGTGCAATTTTCCCCTTTTTCCTCTTTTGTGTGTGTTGTTTGCTAATATTATGAAAATTTTAACAGATCAAGAAAGCACTCAGGTTGAGGTGTATTTGACTTCACACGCAGCGTGGGGATTTAATTTACTGCTTGTTGATATTCATTACCCTAGTTTTCACTACAACAAAAAAGGTCTTTAGAGACGCTCAAAAGTGTCATTAAAAATTGTTTTTCATGACGCTTTTGATATAGTGACGCTTTGGCCAAGCGTCACTTGATTTGCCGTTTCTATAGGCTGTTTTCGTGATGCTTGAAAGCGTCATTGTAAATGGTCATTGTGACATTTTTAGCATCACGGTAACATTATATGGCGACGCTAATCAGCATCACGACGGTGTGTTTTAGAGACGCTTTCTCGCGTCATGAAAAAATTATAACTAACTTAACCACCTCGTTTAGTGATGTTTTTAGGCGTCATAGTAATGTTATTTGTGGGTTTGATTTCTGTGGAAGATGAGAGTTGCGATGTGTGGGTGTGATTTTTTGGGTGATGAAATTAGGTTTAGTTTTTTTTACGGGAGTGTTTAATCTGATTTTAGGAGTTTGATTATGTTTTCACGGCGCCTGACTGACACGCAGTGTAAAATTAACGGAAAATTATAGCGGGACTAAAAGTGTATGTTAAAGGACCGAAAGTGATTTGGACTTATTCTTACAGACCAAAAGTGCAATTTTCCCCTTTTTCCTCTTTTGTGTGTGTTGTTTGCTAATATTATGAAAATTTTAACAGATCAAGAAAGCACTCAGGTTGAGGTGTATTTGACTTCACACGCAGCGTGGGGATTTAATTTACTGCTTGTTGATATTCATTACCCTAGTTTTCACTACAACAAAAAAGGTCTTTAGAGACGCTCAAAAGTGTCATTAAAAATTGTTTTTCATGACGCTTTTGATATAGTGACGCTTTGGCCAAGCGTCACTTGATTTGCCGTTTCTATAGGCTGTTTTCGTGATGCTTGAAAGCGTCATTGTAAATGGTCATTGTGACATTTTTAGCATCACGGTAACATTATATGGCGACGCTAATCAGCATCACGACGGTGTGTTTTAGAGACGCTTTCTCGCGTCATGAAAAAATTATAACTAACTTAACCACCTCGTTTAGTGATGTTTTTAGGCGTCATAGTAATGTTATTTGTGGGTTTGATTTCTGTGGAAGATGAGAGTTGCGATGTGTGGGTGTGATTTTTTGGGTGATGAAATTAGATTTAGTTTTTTTTACGGGAGTGTTTAATCTGATTTTAGGAGTTTGATTATGTTTTCACGGCGCCTGACTGACACGCAGTGTAAAATTAACGGAAAATTATAGCGGGACTAAAAGTGTATGTTAAAGGACCGAAAGTGATTTGGACTTATTCTTATAGGCCAAAAGTGCAATTTTCCCCTTTTTCCTCTTTTGTGTGTGTTTTTCTAATATTATGAAAATTTTAACAGATTAAGAAAGCACTTAGGTTGAGGTGGATTTGACTTCACACGCAGCGTGGGGATTTAATTTACTGCTTGTTGATATTCATTACCCTAGTTTTCACTACAACAAAAACGGTCTTTAGAGACGCTCAAAAGTGTCACTAAAAATTGTTTTTCATGACGCTTTTGATATAGTGACGCTTTGGCCAAGCGTCACTTGATTTGCCGTTTCTATAGGTTGTTTTCGTGATGCTTGAAAGCGTCATTGTGACATTTTTAGCATCACGGTAACATTATATGGGGACGCTAATCAGCATCACGACAGAGTGCTTTAGAGACGCTTTCTCGCGTCATGAAAAAATTATAACTAACTTAACCACCTCGTTTAGTGATGTTTTTAGGCGTCATAGTAATGTTATTTGTGGGTTTGATTTCCGTGGAAGATGAGAGTTGCGATGTGTGGGTGTGATTTTTTTGGGTGATGAAATTAGGTTTAGTTTTTTTTACGGGAGTGTTTAATCTGATTTTAGGAGTTTGATTATGTTTTCACGGCGCCTGACTGACATGCAGTGTAAAATTAACGGAAAATTATAGCGGGACTAAAAGTGAATGTTAAAGGACCGAAAATGATTTGGACTTATTCTTACAGGCCAAAAGTGCAATTTTCCCCTTTTTCCTCTTTTGTGTGTGTTTTTTGCTAATATTATGAAAAATTTAACAGATTAAGAAAGCACTCAGGTTGAGGTAGATTTGACTTCACAGGCAGCGTGGGGATTTAATTTAATGTTTGTTGATATTCATTACCCAAGTTTTCACTACAACAAAAAAGGTCTTTAGAGACGCTCAAAAGTTTCACTAAAAATTGTTTTTCATGACGCTTTTGATATAGTGACGCTTTGGCCAAGCGTCACTTGATTTGCCGTTTCTATAGGCTGTTTTCGTGATGCTTGAAAGCGTCATTGTGACATTTTTAGCATCACGGTAACATTATATGGCGACGCTAATCAGCATCACGACGGAGTGTTTTAGAGACGCTTTCTCGCGTCATGAAAAAATTATAACTAACTTAACCACCTCGTTTAGTGATGTTTTTAGGCGTCATAGTAATGTTATTTGTGGGTTTGATTTCTGTGGAAGATGAGAGTTGCGATGTGTGGGCGTGATTTTTTGGGTGATGAAATTAGGTTTAGTTTTTTTTACGGGAGTGTTTAATCTGATTTTAGGAGTTTGATTATGTTTTCACGGCGCCTGACTGACACGCAGTGTAAAATTAACGGAAAATTATAGCGGGACTAAAAGTGTATGTTAAAGGACCGAAAGTGATTTGGACTTATTCTTACAGACCAAAAGTGCAATTTTCCCCTTTTTCCTCTTTTGTGTGTGTTGTTTGCTAATATTATGAAAATTTTAACAGATCAAGAAAGCACTCAGGTTGAGGTGTATTTGACTTCACACGCAGCGTGGGGATTTAATTTACTGCTTGTTGATATTCATTACCCTAGTTTTCACTACAACAAAAAAGGTCTTTAGAGACGCTCAAAAGTGTCATTAAAAATTGTTTTTCATGACGCTTTTGATATAGTGACGCTTTGGCCAAGCGTCACTTGATTTGCCGTTTCTATAGGCTGTTTTCGTGATGCTTGAAAGCGTCATTGTAAATGGTCATTGTGACATTTTTAGCATCACGGTAACATTATATGGCGACGCTAATCAGCATCACGACGGAGTGTTTTAGAGACGCTTTCTCGCGTCATGAAAAAATTATAACTAACTTAACCACCTCGTTTAGTGATGTTTTTAGGCGTCATAGTAATGTTATTTGTGGGTTTGATTTCTGTGGAAGATGAGAGTTGCGATGTGTGGGTGTGATTTTTTGGGTGATGAAATTAGGTTTAGTTTTTTTTACGGGAGTGTTTAATCTGATTTTAGGAGTTTGATTATGTTTTCACGGCGCCTGACTGACACGCAGTGTAAAATTAACGGAAAATTATAGCGGGACTAAAAGTGTATGTTAAAGGACCGAAAGTGATTTGGACTTATTCTTATAGGCCAAAAGTGCAATTTTCCCCTTTTTCCTCTTTTGTGTGTGTTTTTCTAATATTATGAAAATTTTAACAGATTAAGAA
Source organism: Galeopsis tetrahit (assembly GCA_963675135.1). NCBI lineage: Eukaryota > Viridiplantae > Streptophyta > Magnoliopsida > Lamiales > Lamiaceae > Galeopsis > Galeopsis tetrahit. Next base: position 14,514,359 of record OY776133.1, read on the forward strand.
AGCACTCAGGTTGAGGTGGATTTGACTTCACACGCAGCGTGGGGATTTAATTTACTGCTTGTTGATATTCATTACCCTAGTTTTCACTACAACAAAAACGGTCTTTAGAGACGCTCAAAAGTGTCACTAAAAATTGTTTTTCATGACGCTTTTGATATAGTGACGCTTTGGCCAAGCGTCACTTGATTTGCCGTTTCTATAGGCTGTTTTCGTGATGCTTGAAAGCGTCATTGTGACATTTTTAGCATCACGGTAACATTATATGGGGACGCTAATCAGCATCACGACAGAGTGCTTTAGAGACGCTTTCTCGCGTCATGAAAAAATTATAACTAACTTAACCACCTCGTTTAGTGATGTTTTTAGGCGTCATAGTAATGTTATTTGTGGGTTTGATTTCTGTGGAAGATGAGAGTTGCGATGTGTGGGTGTGATTTTTTGTGTGATGAAATTAGGTTTAGTTTTTTTTACGGGAGTGTTTAATCTAATTTTAGGAGTTTGATTATGTTTTCACGACGCCTGACTGACATGCAGTGTAAAATTAACGGAAAATTATAGCGGGACTAAAAGTGAATGTTAAAGGACCGAAAATGATTTGGACTTATTCTTACAGGCCAAAAGTGCAATTTTCCCCTTTTTCCTCTTTTGTGTGTGTTTTTTGCTAATATTATGAAAAATTTAACAGATTAAGAAAGCACTCAGGTTGAGGTAGATTTGACTTCACAGGCAGCGTGGGGATTTAATTTAATGTTTGTTGATATTCATTACCCTAGTTTTCACTACAACAAAAAAGGTCTTTAGAGACGCTCAAAAGTTTCACTAAAAATTGTTTTTCATGACGCTTTTGATATAGTGACGCTTTGGCCAAGCGTCACTTGATTTGCCGTTTCTATAGGTTGTTTTCGTGATGCTTGAAAGCGTCATTGTAAATGGTCATTGTGACATTTTTAGCATCACGGTAACATTATATGGCGACGCTAATCAGCATCACGACGGAGTGTTTTAGAGACGCTTTCTCGCGTCATGAAAAAATTATAACTAACTTAACCACCTCGTTTAGTGATGTTTTTAGGCGTCATAGTAATGTTATTTGTGGGTTTGATTTCTGTGGAAGATGAGAGTTGCGATGTGTGGGTGTGATTTTTTTGGGTGATGAAATTAGGTTTAGTTTTTTTTACGGGAGTGTTTAATCTGATTTTAGGAGTTTGATTATGTTTTCACGGCGCCTGACTGACAAGCAGTGTAAAATTAACGGAAAATTATAGCGGGACTAAAAGTGTATGTTAAAGGACCGAAAGTGATTTGGACTTATTCTTACAGACCAAAAGTGCAATTTTCCCCTTTTTCCTCTTTTGTGTGTGTTGTTTGCTAATATTATGAAAATTTTAACAGATCAAGAAAGCACTCAGGTTGAGGTGTATTTGACTTCACACGCAGCGTGGGGATTTAATTTACTGCTTGTTGATATTCATTACCCTAGTTTTCACTACAACAAAAAAGGTCTTTAGAGACGCTCAAAAGTTTCACTAAAAATTGTTTTTCATGACGCTTTTGATATAGTGACGCTTTGGCCAAGCGTCACTTGATTTGCCGTTTCTATAGGTTGTTTTCGTGATGCTTGAAAGCGTCATTGTAAATGGTCATTGTGACATTTTTAGCATCACGGTACCATTATATGGCGACGCTAATCAGCATCACGACGGAGTGTTTTAGAGACGCTTTCTCGCGTCATGAAAAAATTATAACTAACTTAACCACCTCGTTTAGTGATGTTTTTAGGCGTCATAGTAATGTTATTTGTGGGTTTGATTTCTGTGGAAGATGAGAGTTGCGATGTGTGGGTGTGATTTTTTGGGTGATGAAATTAGATTTAGTTTTTTTTACGGGAGTGTTTAATCTGATTTTAGGAGTTTGATTATGTTTTCACGGCGCCTGACTGACACGCAGTGTAAAATTAACGGAAAATTATAGCGGGACTAAAAGTGTATGTTAAAGGACCGAAAGTGATTTGGACTTATTCTTATAGGCCAAAAGTGCAATTTTCCCCTTTTTCCTCTTTTGTGTGTGTTTTTCTAATATTATGAAAATTTTAACAGATTAAGAAAGCACTTAGGTTGAGGTGGATTTGACTTCACACGCAGCGTGGGGATTTAATTTACTGCTTGTTGATATTCATTACCCTAGTTTTCACTACAACAAAAACGGTCTTTAGAGACGCTCAAAAGTGTCACTAAAAATTGTTTTTCATGACGCTTTTGATATAGTGACGCTTTGGCCAAGCGTCACTTGATTTGCCGTTTCTATAGGTTGTTTTCGTGATGCTTGAAAGCGTCATTGTGACATTTTTAGCATCACGGTAACATTATATGGGGACGCTAATCAGCATCACGACAGAGTGCTTTAGAGACGCTTTCTCGCGTCATGAAAAAATTATAACTAACTTAACCACCTCGTTTAGTGATGTTTTTAGGCGTCATAGTAATGTTATTTGTGGGTTTGATTTCCGTGGAAGATGAGAGTTGCGATGTGTGGGTGTGATTTTTTTGGGTGATGAAATTAGGTTTAGTTTTTTTTACGGGAGTGTTTAATCTGATTTTAGGAGTTTGATTATGTTTTCACGGCGCCTGACTGACATGCAGTGTAAAATTAACGGAAAATTATAGCGGGACTAAAAGTGAATGTTAAAGGACCGAAAATGATTTGGACTTATTCTTACAGGCCAAAAGTGCAATTTTCCCCTTTTTCCTCTTTTGTGTGTGTTTTTTGCTAATATTATGAAAAATTTAACAGATTAAGAAAGCACTCAGGTTGAGGTAGATTTGACTTCACAGGCAGCGTGGGGATTTAATTTAATGTTTGTTGATATTCATTACCCAAGTTTTCACTACAACAAAAAAGGTCTTTAGAGACGCTCAAAAGTTTCACTAAAAATTGTTTTTCATGACGCTTTTGATATAGTGACGCTTTGGCCAAGCGTCACTTGATTTGCCGTTTCTATAGGCTGTTTTCGTGATGCTTGAAAGCGTCATTGTGACATTTTTAGCATCACGGTAACATTATATGGCGACGCTAATCAGCATCACGACGGAGTGTTTTAGAGACGCTTTCTCGCGTCATGAAAAAATTATAACTAACTTAACCACCTCGTTTAGTGATGTTTTTAGGCGTCATAGTAATGTTATTTGTGGGTTTGATTTCTGTGGAAGATGAGAGTTGCGATGTGTGGGTGTGATTTTTTGGGTGATGAAATTAGGTTTAGTTTTTTTTACGGGAGTGTTTAATCTGATTTTAGGAGTTTGATTATGTTTTCACGGCGCCTGACTGACACGCAGTGTAAAATTAACGGAAAATTATAGCGGGACTAAAAGTGTATGTTAAAGGACCGAAAGTGATTTGGACTTATTCTTATAGGCCAAAAGTGCAATTTTCCCCTTTTTCCTCTTTTGTGTGTGTTTTTCTAATATTATGAAAATTTTAACAGATTAAGAAAGCACTCAGGTTGAGGTGGATTTGACTTCACACGCAGCGTGGGGATTTAATTTACTGCTTGTTGATATTCATTACCCTAGTTTTCACTACAACAAAAACGGTCTTTAGAGACGCTCAAAAGTGTCACTAAAAATTGTTTTTCATGACGCTTTTGATATAGTGACGCTTTGGCCAAGCGTCACTTGATTTGCCGTTTCTATAGGCTGTTTTCGTGATGCTTGAAAGCGTCATTGTGACATTTTTAGCATCACGGTAACATTATATGGGGACGCTAATCAGCATCACGACAGAGTGCTTTAGAGACGCTTTCTCGCGTCATGAAAAAATTATAACTAACTTAACCACCTCGTTTAGTGATGTTTTTAGGCGTCATAGTAATGTTATTTGTGGGTTTGATTTCTGTGGAAGATGAGAGTTGCGATGTGTGGGTGTGATTTTTTGTGTGATGAAATTAGGTTTAGTTTTTTTTACGGGAGTGTTTAATCTAATTTTAGGAGTTTGATTATGTTTTCACGACGCCTGACTGACATGCAGTGTAAAATTAACGGAAAATTATAGCGGGACTAAAAGTGAATGTTAAAGGACCGAAAATGATTTGGACTTATTCTTACAGGCCAAAAGTGCAATTTTCCCCTTTTTCCTCTTTTGTGTGTGTTTTTTGCTAATATTATGAAAAATTTAACAGATTAAGAAAGCACTCAGGTTGAGGTAGATTTGACTTCACAGGCAGCGTGGGGATTTAATTTAATGTTTGTTGATATTCATTACCCTAGTTTTCACTACAACAAAAAAGGTCTTTAGAGACGCTCAAAAGTTTCACTAAAAATTGTTTTTCATGACGCTTTTGATATAGTGACGCTTTGGCCAAGCGTCACTTGATTTGCCGTTTCTATAGGTTGTTTTCGTGATGCTTGAAAGCGTCATTGTAAATGGTCATTGTGACATTTTTAGCATCACGGTAACATTATATGGCGACGCTAATCAGCATCACGACGGAGTGTTTTAGAGACGCTTTCTCGCGTCATGAAAAAATTATAACTAACTTAACCACCTCGTTTAGTGATGTTTTTAGGCGTCATAGTAATGTTATTTGTGGGTTTGATTTCTGTGGAAGATGAGAGTTGCGATGTGTGGGTGTGATTTTTTGGGTGATGAAATTAGGTTTAGTTTTTTTTACGGGAGTGTTTAATCTGATTTTAGGAGTTTGATTATGTTTTCACGGCGCCTGACTGACACGCAGTGTAAAATTAACGGAAAATTATAGCGGGACTAAAAGTGTATGTTAAAGGACCGAAAGTGATTTGGACTTATTCTTATAGGCCAAAAGTGCAATTTTCCCCTTTTTCCTCTTTTGTGTGTGTTTTTCTAATATTATGAAAATTTTAACAGATTAAGAAAGCACTCAGGTTGAGGTGGATTTGACTTCACACGCAGCGTGGGGATTTAATTTACTGCTTGTTGATATTCATTACCCTAGTTTTCACTACAACAAAAACGGTCTTTAGAGACGCTCAAAAGTGTCACTAAAAATTGTTTTTCATGACGCTTTTGATATAGTGACGCTTTGGCCAAGCGTCACTTGATTTGCCGTTTCTATAGGCTGTTTTCGTGATGCTTGAAAGCGTCATTGTGACATTTTTAGCATCACGGTAACATTATATGGGGACGCTAATCAGCATCACGACAGAGTGCTTTAGAGACGCTTTCTCGCGTCATGAAAAAATTATAACTAACTTAACCACCTCGTTTAGTGATGTTTTTAGGCGTCATAGTAATGTTATTTGTGGGTTTGATTTCTGTGGAAGATGAGAGTTGCGATGTGTGGGTGTGATTTTTTGTGTGATGAAATTAGGTTTAGTTTTTTTTACGGGAGTGTTTAATCTAATTTTAGGAGTTTGATTATGTTTTCACGACGCCTGACTGACATGCAGTGTAAAATTAACGGAAAATTATAGCGGGACTAAAAGTGAATGTTAAAGGACCGAAAATGATTTGGACTTATTCTTACAGGCCAAAAGTGCAATTTTCCCCTTTTTCCTCTTTTGTGTGTGTTTTTTGCTAATATTATGAAAAATTTAACAGATTAAGAATTGTTTTTCATGACGCTTTTGATATAGTGACGCTTTGGCCAAGCGTCACTTGATTTGCCGTTTCTATAGGCTGTTTTCGTGATGCTTGAAAGCGTCATTGTAAATGGTCATTGTGACATTTTTAGCATCACGGTAACATTATATGGCGACGCTAATCAGCATCACGACGGAGTGTTTTAGAGACGCTTTCTCGCGTCATGAAAAAATTATAACTAACTTAACCACCTCGTTTAGTGATGTTTTTAGGCGTCATAGTAATGTTATTTGTGGGTTTGATTTCTGTGGAAGATGAGAGTTGCGATGTGTGGGTGTGATTTTTTGGGTGATGAAATTAGGTTTAGTTTTTTTTACGGGAGTGTTTAATCTGATTTTAGGAGTTTGATTATGTTTTCACGGCGCCTGACTGACACGCAGTGTAAAATTAACGGAAAATTATAGCGGGACTAAAAGTGTATGTTAAAGGACCGAAAGTGATTTGGACTTATTCTTATAGGCCAAAAGTGCAATTTTCCCCTTTTTCCTCTTTTGTGTGTGTTTTTCTAATATTATGAAAATTTTAACAGATTAAGAAAGCACTCAGGTTGAGGTGGATTTGACTTCACACGCAGCGTGGGGATTTAATTTACTGCTTGTTGATATTCATTACCCTAGTTTTCACTACAACAAAAACCGTCTTTAGAGACGCTCAAAAGTGTCACTAAAAATTGTTTTTCATGACGCTTTTGATATAGTGACGCTTTGGCCAAGCGTCACTTGATTTGCCGTTTCTATAGGTTGTTTTCGTGATGCTTGAAAGCGTCATTGTGACATTTTTAGCATCACGGTAACATTATATGGGGACGCTAATCAGCATCACGACAGAGTGCTTTAGAGACGCTTTCTCGCGTCATGAAAAAATTATAACTAACTTAACCACCTCGTTTAGTGATGTTTTTAGGCGTCATAGTAATGTTATTTGTGGGTTTGATTTCCGTGGAAGATGAGAGTTGCGATGTGTGGGTGTGATTTTTTTGGGTGATGAAATTAGGTTTAGTTTTTTTTACGGGAGTGTTTAATCTGATTTTAGGAGTTTGATTATGTTTTCACGGCGCCTGACTGACATGCAGTGTAAAATTAACGGAAAATTATAGCGGGACTAAAAGTGAATGTTAAAGGACCGAAAATGATTTGGACTTATTCTTACAGGCCAAAAGTGCAATTTTCCCCTTTTTCCTCTTTTGTGTGTGTTTTTTGCTAATATTATGAAAAATTTAACAGATTAAGAAAGCACTCAGGTTGAGGTAGATTTGACTTCACAGGCAGCGTGGGGATTTAATTTAATGTTTGTTGATATTCATTACCCAAGTTTTCACTACAACAAAAAAGGTCTTTAGAGACGCTCAAAAGTTTCACTAAAAATTGTTTTTCATGACGCTTTTGATATAGTGACGCTTTGGCCAAGCGTCACTTGATTTGCCGTTTCTATAGGCTGTTTTCGTGATGCTTGAAAGCGTCATTGTGACATTTTTAGCATCACGGTAACATTATATGGCGACGCTAATCAGCATCACGACGGAGTGTTTTAGAGACGCTTTCTCGCGTCATGAAAAAATTATAACTAACTTAACCACCTCGTTTAGTGATGTTTTTAGGCGTCATAGTAATGTTATTTGTGGGTTTGATTTCTGTGGAAGATGAGAGTTGCGATGTGTGGGCGTGATTTTTTGGGTGATGAAATTAGGTTTAGTTTTTTTTACGGGAGTGTTTAATCTGATTTTAGGAGTTTGATTATGTTTTCACGGCGCCTGACTGACACGCAGTGTAAAATTAACGGAAAATTATAGCGGGACTAAAAGTGTATGTTAAAGGACCGAAAGTGATTTGGACTTATTCTTACAGACCAAAAGTGCAATTTTCCCCTTTTTCCTCTTTTGTGTGTGTTGTTTGCTAATATTATGAAAATTTTAACAGATCAAGAAAGCACTCAGGTTGAGGTGTATTTGACTTCACACGCAGCGTGGGGATTTAATTTACTGCTTGTTGATATTCATTACCCTAGTTTTCACTACAACAAAAAAGGTCTTTAGAGACGCTCAAAAGTGTCATTAAAAATTGTTTTTCATGACGCTTTTGATATAGTGACGCTTTGGCCAAGCGTCACTTGATTTGCCGTTTCTATAGGCTGTTTTCGTGATGCTTGAAAGCGTCATTGTAAATGGTCATTGTGACATTTTTAGCATCACGGTAACATTATATGGCGACGCTAATCAGCATCACGACGGAGTGTTTTAGAGACGCTTTCTCGCGTCATGAAAAAATTATAACTAACTTAACCACCTCGTTTAGTGATGTTTTTAGGCGTCATAGTAATGTTATTTGTGGGTTTGATTTCTGTGGAAGATGAGAGTTGCGATGTGTGGGTGTGATTTTTTGGGTGATGAAATTAGGTTTAGTTTTTTTTACGGGAGTGTTTAATCTGATTTTAGGAGTTTGATTATGTTTTCACGGCGCCTGACTGACACGCAGTGTAAAATTAACGGAAAATTATAGCGGGACTAAAAGTGTATGTTAAAGGACCGAAAGTGATTTGGACTTATTCTTATAGGCCAAAAGTGCAATTTTCCCCTTTTTCCTCTTTTGTGTGTGTTTTTCTAATATTATGAAAATTTTAACAGATTAAGAAAGCACTCAGGTTGAGGTGGATTTGACTTCACACGCAGCGTGGGGATTTAATTTACTGCTTGTTGATATTCATTACCCTAGTTTTCACTACAACAAAAACGGTCTTTAGAGACGCTCAAAAGTGTCACTAAAAATTGTTTTTCATGACGCTTTTGATATAGTGACGCTTTGGCCAAGCGTCACTTGATTTGCCGTTTCTATAGGCTGTTTTCGTGATGCTTGAAAGCGTCATTGTGACATTTTTAGCATCACGGTAACATTATATGGGGACGCTAATCAGCATCACGACAGAGTGCTTTAGAGACGCTTTCTCGCGTCATGAAAAAATTATAACTAACTTAACCACCTCGTTTAGTGATGTTTTTAGGCGTCATAGTAATGTTATTTGTGGGTTTGATTTCTGTGGAAGATGAGAGTTGCGATGTGTGGGTGTGATTTTTTGTGTGATGAAATTAGGTTTAGTTTTTTTTACGGGAGTGTTTAATCTAATTTTAGGAGTTTGATTATGTTTTCACGACGCCTGACTGACATGCAGTGTAAAATTAACGGAAAATTATAGCGGGACTAAAAGTGAATGTTAAAGGACCGAAAATGATTTGGACTTATTCTTACAGGCCAAAAGTGCAATTTTCCCCTTTTTCCTCTTTTGTGTGTGTTTTTTGCTAATATTATGAAAAATTTAACAGATTAAGAAAGCACTCAGGTTGAGGTAGATTTGACTTCACAGGCAGCGTGGGGATTTAATTTAATGTTTGTTGATATTCATTACCCTAGTTTTCACTACAACAAAAAAGGTCTTTAGAGACGCTCAAAAGTTTCACTAAAAATTGTTTTTCATGACGCTTTTGATATAGTGACGCTTTGGCCAAGCGTCACTTGATTTGCCGTTTCTATAGGTTGTTTTCGTGATGCTTGAAAGCGTCATTGTAAATGGTCATTGTGACATTTTTAGCATCACGGTAACATTATATGGCGACGCTAATCAGCATCACGACGGAGTGTTTTAGAGACGCTTTCTCGCGTCATGAAAAAATTATAACTAACTTAACCACCTCGTTTAGTGATGTTTTTAGGCGTCATAGTAATGTTATTTGTGGGTTTGATTTCTGTGGAAGATGAGAGTTGCGATGTGTGGGTGTGATTTTTTGGGTGATGAAATTAGGTTTAGTTTTTTTTACGGGAGTGTTTAATCTGATTTTAGGAGTTTGATTATGTTTTCACGGCGCCTGACTGACACGCAGTGTAAAATTAACGGAAAATTATAGCGGGACTAAAAGTGTATGTTAAAGGACCGAAAGTGATTTGGACTTATTCTTATAGGCCAAAAGTGCAATTTTCCCCTTTTTCCTCTTTTGTGTGTGTTTTTCTAATATTATGAAAATTTTAACAGATTAAGAAAGCACTCAGGTTGAGGTGGATTTGACTTCACACGCAGCGTGGGGATTTAATTTACTGCTTGTTGATATTCATTACCCTAGTTTTCACTACAACAAAAACGGTCTTTAGAGACGCTCAAAAGTGTCACTAAAAATTGTTTTTCATGACGCTTTTGATATAGTGACGCTTTGGCCAAGCGTCACTTGATTTGCCGTTTCTATAGGCTGTTTTCGTGATGCTTGAAAGCGTCATTGTGACATTTTTAGCATCACGGTAACATTATATGGGGACGCTAATCAGCATCACGACAGAGTGCTTTAGAGACGCTTTCTCGCGTCATGAAAAAATTATAACTAACTTAACCACCTCGTTTAGTGATGTTTTTAGGCGTCATAGTAATGTTATTTGTGGGTTTGATTTCTGTGGAAGATGAGAGTTGCGATGTGTGGGTGTGATTTTTTGTGTGATGAAATTAGGTTTAGTTTTTTTTACGGGAGTGTTTAATCTAATTTTAGGAGTTTGATTATGTTTTCACGACGCCTGACTGACATGCAGTGTAAAATTAACGGAAAATTATAGCGGGACTAAAAGTGAATGTTAAAGGACCGAAAATGATTTGGACTTATTCTTACAGGCCAAAAGTGCAATTTTCCCCTTTTTCCTCTTTTGTGTGTGTTTTTTGCTAATATTATGAAAAATTTAACAGATTAAGAAAGCACTCAGGTTGAGGTAGATTTGACTTCACAGGCAGCGTGGGGATTTAATTTAATGTTTGTTGATATTCATTACCCTAGTTTTCACTACAACAAAAAAGGTCTTTAGAGACGCTCAAAAGTTTCACTAAAAATTGTTTTTCATGACGCTTTTGATATAGTGACGCTTTGGCCAAGCGTCACTTGATTTGCCGTTTCTATAGGTTGTTTTCGTGATGCTTGAAAGCGTCATTGTAAATGGTCATTGTGACATTTTTAGCATCACGGTAACATTATATGGCGACGCTAATCAGCATCACGACGGAGTGTTTTAGAGACGCTTTCTCGCGTCATGAAAAAATTATAACTAACTTAACCACCTCGTTTAGTGATGTTTTTAGGCGTCATAGTAATGTTATTTGTGGGTTTGATTTCTGTGGAAGATGAGAGTTGCGATGTGTGGGTGTGATTTTTTTGGGTGATGAAATTAGGTTTAGTTTTTTTTACGGGAGTGTTTAATCTGATTTTAGGAGTTTGATTATGTTTTCACGGCGCCTGACTGACAAGCAGTGTAAAATTAACGGAAAATTATAGCGGGACTAAAAGTGTATGTTAAAGGACCGAAAGTGATTTGGACTTATTCTTACAGACCAAAAGTGCAATTTTCCCCTTTTTCCTCTTTTGTGTGTGTTGTTTGCTAATATTATGAAAATTTTAACAGATCAAGAAAGCACTCAGGTTGAGGTGTATTTGACTTCACACGCAGCGTGGGGATTTAATTTACTGCTTGTTGATATTCATTACCCTAGTTTTCACTACAACAAAAAAGGTCTTTAGAGACGCTCAAAAGTTTCACTAAAAATTGTTTTTCATGACGCTTTTGATATAGTGACGCTTTGGCCAAGCGTCACTTGATTTGCCGTTTCTATAGGTTGTTTTCGTGATGCTTGAAAGCGTCATTGTAAATGGTCATTGTGACATTTTTAGCATCACGGTACCATTATATGGCGACGCTAATCAGCATCACGACGGAGTGTTTTAGAGACGCTTTCTCGCGTCATGAAAAAATTATAACTAACTTAACCACCTCGTTTAGTGATGTTTTTAGGCGTCATAGTAATGTTATTTGTGGGTTTGATTTCTGTGGAAGATGAGAGTTGCGATGTGTGGGTGTGATTTTTTGGGTGATGAAATTAGATTTAGTTTTTTTTACGGGAGTGTTTAATCTGATTTTAGGAGTTTGATTATGTTTTCACGGCGCCTGACTGACACGCAGTGTAAAATTAACGGAAAATTATAGCGGGACTAAAAGTGTATGTTAAAGGACCGAAAGTGATTTGGACTTATTCTTATAGGCCAAAAGTGCAATTTTCCCCTTTTTCCTCTTTTGTGTGTGTTTTTCTAATATTATGAAAATTTTAACAGATTAAGAAAGCACTTAGGTTGAGGTGGATTTGACTTCACACGCAGCGTGGGGATTTAATTTACTGCTTGTTGATATTCATTACCCTAGTTTTCACTACAACAAAAACGGTCTTTAGAGACGCTCAAAAGTGTCACTAAAAATTGTTTTTCATGACGCTTTTGATATAGTGACGCTTTGGCCAAGCGTCACTTGATTTGCCGTTTCTATAGGTTGTTTTCGTGATGCTTGAAAGCGTCATTGTGACATTTTTAGCATCACGGTAACATTATATGGGGACGCTAATCAGCATCACGACAGAGTGCTTTAGAGACGCTTTCTCGCGTCATGAAAAAATTATAACTAACTTAACCACCTCGTTTAGTGATGTTTTTAGGCGTCATAGTAATGTTATTTGTGGGTTTGATTTCCGTGGAAGATGAGAGTTGCGATGTGTGGGTGTGATTTTTTTGGGTGATGAAATTAGGTTTAGTTTTTTTTACGGGAGTGTTTAATCTGATTTTAGGAGTTTGATTATGTTTTCACGGCGCCTGACTGACATGCAGTGTAAAATTAACGGAAAATTATAGCGGGACTAAAAGTGAATGTTAAAGGACCGAAAATGATTTGGACTTATTCTTACAGGCCAAAAGTGCAATTTTCCCCTTTTTCCTCTTTTGTGTGTGTTTTTTGCTAATATTATGAAAAATTTAACAGATTAAGAAAGCACTCAGGTTGAGGTAGATTTGACTTCACAGGCAGCGTGGGGATTTAATTTAATGTTTGTTGATATTCATTACCCAAGTTTTCACTACAACAAAAAAGGTCTTTAGAGACGCTCAAAAGTTTCACTAAAAATTGTTTTTCATGACGCTTTTGATATAGTGACGCTTTGGCCAAGCGTCACTTGATTTGCCGTTTCTATAGGCTGTTTTCGTGATGCTTGAAAGCGTCATTGTGACATTTTTAGCATCACGGTAACATTATATGGCGACGCTAATCAGCATCACGACGGAGTGTTTTAGAGACGCTTTCTCGCGTCATGAAAAAATTATAACTAACTTAACCACCTCGTTTAGTGATGTTTTTAGGCGTCATAGTAATGTTATTTGTGGGTTTGATTTCTGTGGAAGATGAGAGTTGCGATGTGTGGGTGTGATTTTTTGGGTGATGAAATTAGGTTTAGTTTTTTTTACGGGAGTGTTTAATCTGATTTTAGGAGTTTGATTATGTTTTCACGGCGCCTGACTGACACGCAGTGTAAAATTAACGGAAAATTATAGCGGGACTAAAAGTGTATGTTAAAGGACCGAAAGTGATTTGGACTTATTCTTATAGGCCAAAAGTGCAATTTTCCCCTTTTTCCTCTTTTGTGTGTGTTTTTCTAATATTATGAAAATTTTAACAGATTAAGAAAGCACTCAGGTTGAGGTGGATTTGACTTCACACGCAGCGTGGGGATTTAATTTACTGCTTGTTGATATTCATTACCCTAGTTTTCACTACAACAAAAACGGTCTTTAGAGACGCTCAAAAGTGTCACTAAAAATTGTTTTTCATGACGCTTTTGATATAGTGACGCTTTGGCCAAGCGTCACTTGATTTGCCGTTTCTATAGGCTGTTTTCGTGATGCTTGAAAGCGTCATTGTGACATTTTTAGCATCACGGTAACATTATATGGGGACGCTAATCAGCATCACGACAGAGTGCTTTAGAGACGCTTTCTCGCGTCATGAAAAAATTATAACTAACTTAACCACCTCGTTTAGTGATGTTTTTAGGCGTCATAGTAATGTTATTTGTGGGTTTGATTTCTGTGGAAGATGAGAGTTGCGATGTGTGGGTGTGATTTTTTGTGTGATGAAATTAGGTTTAGTTTTTTTTACGGGAGTGTTTAATCTAATTTTAGGAGTTTGATTATGTTTTCACGACGCCTGACTGACATGCAGTGTAAAATTAACGGAAAATTATAGCGGGACTAAAAGTGAATGTTAAAGGACCGAAAATGATTTGGACTTATTCTTACAGGCCAAAAGTGCAATTTTCCCCTTTTTCCTCTTTTGTGTGTGTTTTTTGCTAATATTATGAAAAATTTAACAGATTAAGAAAGCACTCAGGTTGAGGTAGATTTGACTTCACAGGCAGCGTGGGGATTTAATTTAATGTTTGTTGATATTCATTACCCTAGTTTTCACTACAACAAAAAAGGTCTTTAGAGACGCTCAAAAGTTTCACTAAAAATTGTTTTTCATGACGCTTTTGATATAGTGACGCTTTGGCCAAGCGTCACTTGATTTGCCGTTTCTATAGGTTGTTTTCGTGATGCTTGAAAGCGTCATTGTAAATGGTCATTGTGACATTTTTAGCATCACGGTAACATTATATGGCGACGCTAATCAGCATCACGACGGAGTGTTTTAGAGACGCTTTCTCGCGTCATGAAAAAATTATAACTAACTTAACCACCTCGTTTAGTGATGTTTTTAGGCGTCATAGTAATGTTATTTGTGGGTTTGATTTCTGTGGAAGATGAGAGTTGCGATGTGTGGGTGTGATTTTTTGGGTGATGAAATTAGGTTTAGTTTTTTTTACGGGAGTGTTTAATCTGATTTTAGGAGTTTGATTATGTTTTCACGGCGCCTGACTGACACGCAGTGTAAAATTAACGGAAAATTATAGCGGGACTAAAAGTGTATGTTAAAGGACCGAAAGTGATTTGGACTTATTCTTATAGGCCAAAAGTGCAATTTTCCCCTTTTTCCTCTTTTGTGTGTGTTTTTCTAATATTATGAAAATTTTAACAGATTAAGAAAGCACTCAGGTTGAGGTGGATTTGACTTCACACGCAGCGTGGGGATTTAATTTACTGCTTGTTGATATTCATTACCCTAGTTTTCACTACAACAAAAACGGTCTTTAGAGACGCTCAAAAGTGTCACTAAAAATTGTTTTTCATGACGCTTTTGATATAGTGACGCTTTGGCCAAGCGTCACTTGATTTGCCGTTTCTATAGGCTGTTTTCGTGATGCTTGAAAGCGTCATTGTGACATTTTTAGCATCACGGTAACATTATATGGGGACGCTAATCAGCATCACGACAGAGTGCTTTAGAGACGCTTTCTCGCGTCATGAAAAAATTATAACTAACTTAACCACCTCGTTTAGTGATGTTTTTAGGCGTCATAGTAATGTTATTTGTGGGTTTGATTTCTGTGGAAGATGAGAGTTGCGATGTGTGGGTGTGATTTTTTGTGTGATGAAATTAGGTTTAGTTTTTTTTACGGGAGTGTTTAATCTAATTTTAGGAGTTTGATTATGTTTTCACGACGCCTGACTGACATGCAGTGTAAAATTAACGGAAAATTATAGCGGGACTAAAAGTGAATGTTAAAGGACCGAAAATGATTTGGACTTATTCTTACAGGCCAAAAGTGCAATTTTCCCCTTTTTCCTCTTTTGTGTGTGTTTTTTGCTAATATTATGAAAAATTTAACAGATTAAGAATTGTTTTTCATGACGCTTTTGATATAGTGACGCTTTGGCCAAGCGTCACTTGATTTGCCGTTTCTATAGGCTGTTTTCGTGATGCTTGAAAGCGTCATTGTAAATGGTCATTGTGACATTTTTAGCATCACGGTAACATTATATGGCGACGCTAATCAGCATCACGACGGAGTGTTTTAGAGACGCTTTCTCGCGTCATGAAAAAATTATAACTAACTTAACCACCTCGTTTAGTGATGTTTTTAGGCGTCATAGTAATGTTATTTGTGGGTTTGATTTCTGTGGAAGATGAGAGTTGCGATGTGTGGGTGTGATTTTTTGGGTGATGAAATTAGGTTTAGTTTTTTTTACGGGAGTGTTTAATCTGATTTTAGGAGTTTGATTATGTTTTCACGGCGCCTGACTGACACGCAGTGTAAAATTAACGGAAAATTATAGCGGGACTAAAAGTGTATGTTAAAGGACCGAAAGTGATTTGGACTTATTCTTATAGGGCAAAAGTGCAATTTTCCCCTTTTTCCTCTTTTGTGTGTGTTTTTCTAATATTATGAAAATTTTAACAGATTAAGAAAGCACTCAGGTTGAGGTGGATTTGACTTCACACGCAGCGTGGGGATTTAATTTACTGCTTGTTGATATTCATTACCCTAGTTTTCACTACAACAAAAACGGTCTTTAGAGACGCTCAAAAGTGTCACTAAAAATTGTTTTTCATGACGCTTTTGATATAGTGACGCTTTGGCCAAGCGTCACTTGATTTGCCGTTTCTATAGGCTGTTTTCGTGATGCTTGAAAGCGTCATTGTGACATTTTTAGCATCACGGTAACATTATATGGGGACGCTAATCAGCATCACGACAGAGTGCTTTAGAGACGCTTTCTCGCGTCATGAAAAAATTATAACTAACTTAACCACCTCGTTTAGTGATGTTTTTAGGCGTCATAGTAATGTTATTTGTGGGTTTGATTTCTGTGGAAGATGAGAGTTGCGATGTGTGGGTGTGATTTTTTGTGTGATGAAATTAGGTTTAGTTTTTTTTACGGGAGTGTTTAATCTAATTTTAGGAGTTTGATTATGTTTTCACGACGCCTGACTGACATGCAGTGTAAAATTAACGGAAAATTATAGCGGGACTAAAAGTGAATGTTAAAGGACCGAAAATGATTTGGACTTATTCTTACAGGCCAAAAGTGCAATTTTCCCCTTTTTCCTCTTTTGTGTGTGTTTTTTGCTAATATTATGAAAAATTTAACAGATTAAGAAAGCACTCAGGTTGAGGTAGATTTGACTTCACAGGCAGCGTGGGGATTTAATTTAATGTTTGTTGATATTCATTACCCTAGTTTTCACTACAACAAAAAAGGTCTTTAGAGACGCTCAAAAGTTTCACTAAAAATTGTTTTTCATGACGCTTTTGATATAGTGACGCTTTGGCCAAGCGTCACTTGATTTGCCGTTTCTATAGGTTGTTTTCGTGATGCTTGAAAGCGTCATTGTAAATGGTCATTGTGACATTTTTAGCATCACGGTAACATTATATGGCGACGCTAATCAGCATCACGACGGAGTGTTTTAGAGACGCTTTCTCGCGTCATGAAAAAATTATAACTAACTTAACCACCTCGTTTAGTGATGTTTTTAGGCGTCATAGTAATGTTATTTGTGGGTTTGATTTCTGTGGAAGATGAGAGTTGCGATGTGTGGGTGTGATTTTTTTGGGTGATGAAATTAGGTTTAGTTTTTTTTACGGGAGTGTTTAATCTGATTTTAGGAGTTTGATTATGTTTTCACGGCGCCTGACTGACAAGCAGTGTAAAATTAACGGAAAATTATAGCGGGACTAAAAGTGTATGTTAAAGGACCGAAAGTGATTTGGACTTATTCTTACAGACCAAAAGTGCAATTTTCCCCTTTTTCCTCTTTTGTGTGTGTTGTTTGCTAATATTATGAAAATTTTAACAGATCAAGAAAGCACTCAGGTTGAGGTGTATTTGACTTCACACGCAGCGTGGGGATTTAATTTACTGCTTGTTGATATTCATTACCCTAGTTTTCACTACAACAAAAAAGGTCTTTAGAGACGCTCAAAAGTTTCACTAATAATTGTTTTTCATGACGCTTTTGATATAGTGACGCTTTGGCCAAGCGTCACTTGATTTGCCGTTTCTATAGGTTGTTTTCGTGATGCTTGAAAGCGTCATTGTAAATGGTCATTGTGACATTTTTAGCATCACGGTAACATTATATGGCGACGCTAATCAGCATCACGACGGAGTGTTTTAGAGACGCTTTCTCGCGTCATGAAAAAATTATAACTAACTTAACCACCTCGTTTAGTGATGTTTTTAGGCGTCATAGTAATGTTATTTGTGGGTTTGATTTCTGTGGAAGATGAGAGTTGCGATGTGTGGGTGTGATTTTTTGGGTGATGAAATTAGGTTTAGTTTTTTTTACGGGAGTGTTTAATCTGATTTTAGGAGTTTGATTATGTTTTCACGGCGCCTGACTGACACGCAGTGTAAAATTAACGGAAAATTATAGCGGGACTAAAAGTGTATGTTAAAGGACCGAAAGTGATTTGGACTTATTCTTACAGACCAAAAGTGCAATTTTCCCCTTTTTCCTCTTTTGTGTGTGTTGTTTGCTAATATTATGAAAATTTTAACAGATCAAGAAAGCACTCAGGTTGAGGTGTATTTGACTTCACACGCAGCGTGGGGATTTAATTTACTGCTTGTTGATATTCATTACCCTAGTTTTCACTACAACAAAAAAGGTCTTTAGAGACGCTCAAAAGTGTCATTAAAAATTGTTTTTCATGACGCTTTTGATATAGTGACGCTTTGGCCAAGCGTCACTTGATTTGCCGTTTCTATAGGCTGTTTTCGTGATGCTTGAAAGCGTCATTGTAAATGGTCATTGTGACATTTTTAGCATCACGGTAACATTATATGGCGACGCTAATCAGCATCACGACGGAGTGTTTTAGAGACGCTTTCTCGCGTCATGAAAAAATTATAACTAACTTAACCACCTCGTTTAGTGATGTTTTTAGGCGTCATAGTAATGTTATTTGTGGGTTTGATTTCTGTGGAAGATGAGAGTTGCGATATGTGGGTGTGATTTTTTGGGTGATGAAATTAGGTTTAGTTTTTTTTACGGGAGTGTTTAATCTGATTTTAGGAGTTTGATTATGTTTTCACGGCGCCTGACTGACACGCAGTGTAAAATTAACGGAAAATTATAGCGGGACTAAAAGTGTATGTTAAAGGACCGAAAGTGATTTGGACTTATTCTTACAGACCAAAAGTGCAATTTTCCCCTTTTTCCTCTTTTGTGTGTGTTGTTTGCTAATATTATGAAAATTTTAACAGATCAAGAAAGCACTCAGGTTGAGGTGTATTTGACTTCACACGCAGCGTGGGGATTTAATTTACTGCTTGTTGATATTCATTACCCTAGTTTTCACTACAACAAAAAAGGTCTTTAGAGACGCTCAAAAGTGTCATTAAAAATTGTTTTTCATGACGCTTTTGATATAGTGACGCTTTGGCCAAGCGTCACTTGATTTGCCGTTTCTATAGGCTGTTTTCGTGATGCTTGAAAGCGTCATTGTAAATGGTCATTGTGACATTTTTAGCATCACGGTAACATTATATGGCGACGCTAATCAGCATCACGACGGTGTGTTTTAGAGACGCTTTCTCGCGTCATGAAAAAATTATAACTAACTTAACCACCTCGTTTAGTGATGTTTTTAGGCGTCATAGTAATGTTATTTGTGGGTTTGATTTCTGTGGAAGATGAGAGTTGCGATGTGTGGGTGTGATTTTTTGGGTGATGAAATTAGGTTTAGTTTTTTTTACGGGAGTGTTTAATCTGATTTTAGGAGTTTGATTATGTTTTCACGGCGCCTGACTGACACGCAGTGTAAAATTAACGGAAAATTATAGCGGGACTAAAAGTGTATGTTAAAGGACCGAAAGTGATTTGGACTTATTCTTACAGACCAAAAGTGCAATTTTCCCCTTTTTCCTCTTTTGTGTGTGTTGTTTGCTAATATTATGAAAATTTTAACAGATCAAGAAAGCACTCAGGTTGAGGTGTATTTGACTTCACACGCAGCGTGGGGATTTAATTTACTGCTTGTTGATATTCATTACCCTAGTTTTCACTACAACAAAAAAGGTCTTTAGAGACGCTCAAAAGTGTCATTAAAAATTGTTTTTCATGACGCTTTTGATATAGTGACGCTTTGGCCAAGCGTCACTTGATTTGCCGTTTCTATAGGCTGTTTTCGTGATGCTTGAAAGCGTCATTGTAAATGGTCATTGTGACATTTTTAGCATCACGGTAACATTATATGGCGACGCTAATCAGCATCACGACGGTGTGTTTTAGAGACGCTTTCTCGCGTCATGAAAAAATTATAACTAACTTAACCACCTCGTTTAGTGATGTTTTTAGGCGTCATAGTAATGTTATTTGTGGGTTTGATTTCTGTGGAAGATGAGAGTTGCGATGTGTGGGTGTGATTTTTTGGGTGATGAAATTAGATTTAGTTTTTTTTACGGGAGTGTTTAATCTGATTTTAGGAGTTTGATTATGTTTTCACGGCGCCTGACTGACACGCAGTGTAAAATTAACGGAAAATTATAGCGGGACTAAAAGTGTATGTTAAAGGACCGAAAGTGATTTGGACTTATTCTTATAGGCCAAAAGTGCAATTTTCCCCTTTTTCCTCTTTTGTGTGTGTTTTTCTAATATTATGAAAATTTTAACAGATTAAGAAAGCACTTAGGTTGAGGTGGATTTGACTTCACACGCAGCGTGGGGATTTAATTTACTGCTTGTTGATATTCATTACCCTAGTTTTCACTACAACAAAAACGGTCTTTAGAGACGCTCAAAAGTGTCACTAAAAATTGTTTTTCATGACGCTTTTGATATAGTGACGCTTTGGCCAAGCGTCACTTGATTTGCCGTTTCTATAGGTTGTTTTCGTGATGCTTGAAAGCGTCATTGTGACATTTTTAGCATCACGGTAACATTATATGGGGACGCTAATCAGCATCACGACAGAGTGCTTTAGAGACGCTTTCTCGCGTCATGAAAAAATTATAACTAACTTAACCACCTCGTTTAGTGATGTTTTTAGGCGTCATAGTAATGTTATTTGTGGGTTTGATTTCCGTGGAAGATGAGAGTTGCGATGTGTGGGTGTGATTTTTTTGGGTGATGAAATTAGGTTTAGTTTTTTTTACGGGAGTGTTTAATCTGATTTTAGGAGTTTGATTATGTTTTCACGGCGCCTGACTGACATGCAGTGTAAAATTAACGGAAAATTATAGCGGGACTAAAAGTGAATGTTAAAGGACCGAAAATGATTTGGACTTATTCTTACAGGCCAAAAGTGCAATTTTCCCCTTTTTCCTCTTTTGTGTGTGTTTTTTGCTAATATTATGAAAAATTTAACAGATTAAGAAAGCACTCAGGTTGAGGTAGATTTGACTTCACAGGCAGCGTGGGGATTTAATTTAATGTTTGTTGATATTCATTACCCAAGTTTTCACTACAACAAAAAAGGTCTTTAGAGACGCTCAAAAGTTTCACTAAAAATTGTTTTTCATGACGCTTTTGATATAGTGACGCTTTGGCCAAGCGTCACTTGATTTGCCGTTTCTATAGGCTGTTTTCGTGATGCTTGAAAGCGTCATTGTGACATTTTTAGCATCACGGTAACATTATATGGCGACGCTAATCAGCATCACGACGGAGTGTTTTAGAGACGCTTTCTCGCGTCATGAAAAAATTATAACTAACTTAACCCCCTCGTTTAGTGATGTTTTTAGGCGTCATAGTAATGTTATTTGTGGGTTTGATTTCTGTGGAAGATGAGAGTTGCGATGTGTGGGCGTGATTTTTTGGGTGATGAAATTAGGTTTAGTTTTTTTTACGGGAGTGTTTAATCTGATTTTAGGAGTTTGATTATGTTTTCACGGCGCCTGACTGACACGCAGTGTAAAATTAACGGAAAATTATAGCGGGACTAAAAGTGTATGTTAAAGGACCGAAAGTGATTTGGACTTATTCTTACAGACCAAAAGTGCAATTTTCCCCTTTTTCCTCTTTTGTGTGTGTTGTTTGCTAATATTATGAAAATTTTAACAGATCAAGAAAGCACTCAGGTTGAGGTGTATTTGACTTCACACGCAGCGTGGGGATTTAATTTACTGCTTGTTGATATTCATTACCCTAGTTTTCACTACAACAAAAAAGGTCTTTAGAGACGCTCAAAAGTGTCATTAAAAATTGTTTTTCATGACGCTTTTGATATAGTGACGCTTTGGCCAAGCGTCACTTGATTTGCCGTTTCTATAGGCTGTTTTCGTGATGCTTGAAAGCGTCATTGTAAATGGTCATTGTGACATTTTTAGCATCACGGTAACATTATATGGCGACGCTAATCAGCATCACGACGGAGTGTTTTAGAGACGCTTTCTCGCGTCATGAAAAAATTATAACTAACTTAACCACCTCGTTTAGTGATGTTTTTAGGCGTCATAGTAATGTTATTTGTGGGTTTGATTTCTGTGGAAGATGAGAGTTGCGATGTGTGGGTGTGATTTTTTGGGTGATGAAATTAGGTTTAGTTTTTTTTACGGGAGTGTTTAATCTGATTTTAGGAGTTTGATTATGTTTTCACGGCGCCTGACTGACACGCAGTGTAAAATTAACGGAAAATTATAGCGGGACTAAAAGTGTATGTTAAAGGACCGAAAGTGATTTGGACTTATTCTTATAGGCCAAAAGTGCAATTTTCCCCTTTTTCCTCTTTTGTGTGTGTTTTTCTAATATTATGAAAATTTTAACAGATTAAGAAAGCACTCAGGTTGAGGTGGATTTGACTTCACACGCAGCGTGGGGATTTAATTTACTGCTTGTTGATATTCATTACCCTAGTTTTCACTACAACAAAAACGGTCTTTAGAGACGCTCAAAAGTGTCACTAAAAATTGTTTTTCATGACGCTTTTGATATAGTGACGCTTTGGCCAAGCGTCACTTGATTTGCCGTTTCTATAGGCTGTTTTCGTGATGCTTGAAAGCGTCATTGTGACATTTTTAGCATCACGGTAACATTATATGGGGACGCTAATCAGCATCACGACAGAGTGCTTTAGAGACGCTTTCTCGCGTCATGAAAAAATTATAACTAACTTAACCACCTCGTTTAGTGATGTTTTTAGGCGTCATAGTAATGTTATTTGTGGGTTTGATTTCTGTGGAAGATGAGAGTTGCGATGTGTGGGTGTGATTTTTTGTGTGATGAAATTAGGTTTAGTTTTTTTTACGGGAGTGTTTAATCTAATTTTAGGAGTTTGATTATGTTTTCACGACGCCTGACTGACATGCAGTGTAAAATTAACGGAAAATTATAGCGGGACTAAAAGTGAATGTTAAAGGACCGAAAATGATTTGGACTTATTCTTACAGGCCAAAAGTGCAATTTTCCCCTTTTTCCTCTTTTGTGTGTGTTTTTTGCTAATATTATGAAAAATTTAACAGATTAAGAAAGCACTCAGGTTGAGGTAGATTTGACTTCACAGGCAGCGTGGGGATTTAATTTAATGTTTGTTGATATTCATTACCCTAGTTTTCACTACAACAAAAAAGGTCTTTAGAGACGCTCAAAAGTTTCACTAAAAATTGTTTTTCATGACGCTTTTGATATAGTGACGCTTTGGCCAAGCGTCACTTGATTTGCCGTTTCTATAGGTTGTTTTCGTGATGCTTGAAAGCGTCATTGTAAATGGTCATTGTGACATTTTTAGCATCACGGTAACATTATATGGCGACGCTAATCAGCATCACGACGGAGTGTTTTAGAGAAACTTTCTCGCGTCATGAAAAAATTATAACTAACTTAACCACCTCGTTTAGTGATGTTTTTAGGCGTCATAGTAATGTTATTTGTGGGTTTGATTTCTGTGGAAGATGAGAGTTGCGATGTGTGGGTGTGATTTTTTTGGGTGATGAAATTAGGTTTAGTTTTTTTTACGGGAGTGTTTAATCTGATTTTAGGAGTTTGATTATGTTTTCACGGCGCCTGACTGACACGCAGTGTAAAATTAACGGAAAATTATAGCGGGACTAAAAGTGTATGTTAAAGGACCGAAAGTGATTTGGACTTATTCTTACAGACCAAAAGTGCAATTTTCCCCTTTTTCCTCTTTTGTGTGTGTTGTTTGCTAATATTATGAAAATTTTAACAGATCAAGAAAGCACTCAGGTTGAGGTGTATTTGACTTCACACGCAGCGTGGGGATTTAATTTACTGCTTGTTGATATTCATTACCCTAGTTTTCACTACAACAAAAAAGGTCTTTAGAGACGCTCAAAAGTGTCATTAAAAATTGTTTTTCATGACGCTTTTGATATAGTGACGCTTTGGCCAAGCGTCACTTGATTTGCCGTTTCTATAGGCTGTTTTCGTGATGCTTGAAAGCGTCATTGTAAATGGTCATTGTGACATTTTTAGCATCACGGTAACATTATATGGCGACGCTAATCAGCATCACGACGGAGTGTTTTAGAGACGCTTTCTCGCGTCATGAAAAAATTATAACTAACTTAACCACCTCGTTTAGTGATGTTTTTAGGCGTCATAGTAATGTTATTTGTGGGTTTGATTTCTGTGGAAGATGAGAGTTGCGATGTGTGGGTGTGATTTTTTGGGTGATGAAATTAGGTTTAGTTTTTTTTACGGGAGTGTTTAATCTGATTTTAGGAGTTTGATTATGTTTTCACGGCGCCTGACTGACACGCAGTGTAAAATTAACGGAAAATTATAGCGGGACTAAAAGTGTATGTTAAAGGACCGAAAGTGATTTGGACTTATTCTTATAGGCCAAAAGTGCAATTTTCCCCTTTTTCCTCTTTTGTGTGTGTTTTTCTAATATTATGAAAATTTTAACAGATTAAGAAAGCACTCAGGTTGAGGTGGATTTGACTTCACACGCAGCGTGGGGATTTAATTTACTGCTTGTTGATATTCATTACCCTAGTTTTCACTACAACAAAAACGGTCTTTAGAGACGCTCAAAAGTGTCACTAAAAATTGTTTTTCATGACGCTTTTGATATAGTGACGCTTTGGCCAAGCGTCACTTGATTTGCCGTTTCTATAGGCTGTTTTCGTGATGCTTGAAAGCGTCATTGTGACATTTTTAGCATCACGGTAACATTATATGGGGACGCTAATCAGCATCACGACAGAGTGCTTTAGAGACGCTTTCTCGCGTCATGAAAAAATTATAACTAACTTAACCACCTCGTTTAGTGATGTTTTTAGGCGTCATAGTAATGTTATTTGTGGGTTTGATTTCTGTGGAAGATGAGAGTTGCGATGTGTGGGTGTGATTTTTTGTGTGATGAAATTAGGTTTAGTTTTTTTTACGGGAGTGTTTAATCTAATTTTAGGAGTTTGATTATGTTTTCACGACGCCTGACTGACATGCAGTGTAAAATTAACGGAAAATTATAGCGGGACTAAAAGTGAATGTTAAAGGACCGAAAATGATTTGGACTTATTCTTACAGGCCAAAAGTGCAATTTTCCCCTTTTTCCTCTTTTGTGTGTGTTTTTTGCTAATATTATGAAAAATTTAACAGATTAAGAAAGCACTCAGGTTGAGGTAGATTTGACTTCACAGGCAGCGTGGGGATTTAATTTAATGTTTGTTGATATTCATTACCCTAGTTTTCACTACAACAAAAAAGGTCTTTAGAGACGCTCAAAAGTTTCACTAAAAATTGTTTTTCATGACGCTTTTGATATAGTGACGCTTTGGCCAAGCGTCACTTGATTTGCCGTTTCTATAGGTTGTTTTCGTGATGCTTGAAAGCGTCATTGTAAATGGTCATTGTGACATTTTTAGCATCACGGTAACATTATATGGCGACGCTAATCAGCATCACGACGGAGTGTTTTAGAGAAACTTTCTCGCGTCATGAAAAAATTATAACTAACTTAACCACCTCGTTTAGTGATGTTTTTAGGCGTCATAGTAATGTTATTTGTGGGTTTGATTTCTGTGGAAGATGAGAGTTGCGATGTGTGGGTGTGATTTTTTTGGGTGATGAAATTAGGTTTAGTTTTTTTTACGGGAGTGTTTAATCTGATTTTAGGAGTTTGATTATGTTTTCACGGCGCCTGACTGACAAGCAGTGTAAAATTAACGGAAAATTATAGCGGGACTAAAAGTGTATGTTAAAGGACCGAAAGTGATTTGGACTTATTCTTACAGACCAAAAGTGCAATTTTCCCCTTTTTCCTCTTTTGTGTGTGTTGTTTGCTAATATTATGAAAATTTTAACAGATCAAGAAAGCACTCAGGTTGAGGTGTATTTGACTTCACACGCAGCGTGGGGATTTAATTTACTGCTTGTTGATATTCATTACCCTAGTTTTCACTACAACAAAAAAGGTCTTTAGAGACGCTCAAAAGTTTCACTAAAAATTGTTTTTCATGACGCTTTTGATATAGTGACGCTTTGGCCAAGCGTCACTTGATTTGCCGTTTCTATAGGTTGTTTTCGTGATGCTTGAAAGCGTCATTGTAAATGGTCATTGTGACATTTTTAGCATCACGGTAACATTATATGGCGACGCTAATCAGCATCACGACGGAGTGTTTTAGAGACGCTTTCTCGCGTCATGAAAAAATTATAACTAACTTAACCACCTCGTTTAGTGATGTTTTTAGGCGTCATAGTAATGTTATTTGTGGGTTTGATTTCTGTGGAAGATGAGAGTTGCGATGTGTGGGTGTGATTTTTTGGGTGATGAAATTAGGTTTAGTTTTTTTTACGGGAGTGTTTAATCTGATTTTAGGAGTTTGATTATGTTTTCACGGTGCCTGACTGACACGCAGTGTAAAATTAACGGAAAATTATAGCGGGACTAAAAGTGTATGTTAAAGGACCGAAAGTGATTTGGACTTATTCTTACAGACCAAAAGTGCAATTTTCCCCTTTTTCCTCTTTTGTGTGTGTTGTTTGCTAATATTATGAAAATTTTAACAGATCAAGAAAGCACTCAGGTTGAGGTGTATTTGACTTCACACGCAGCGTGGGGATTTAATTTACTGCTTGTTGATATTCATTACCCTAGTTTTCACTACAACAAAAAAGGTCTTTAGAGACGCTCAAAAGTGTCATTAAAAATTGTTTTTCATGACGCTTTTGATATAGTGACGCTTTGGCCAAGCGTCACTTGATTTGCCGTTTCTATAGGCTGTTTTCGTGATGCTTGAAAGCGTCATTGTAAATGGTCATTGTGACATTTTTAGCATCACGGTAACATTATATGGCGACGCTAATCAGCATCACGACGGAGTGTTTTAGAGACGCTTTCTCGCGTCATGAAAAAATTATAACTAACTTAACCACCTCGTTTAGTGATGTTTTTAGGCGTCATAGTAATGTTATTTGTGGGTTTGATTTCTGTGGAAGATGAGAGTTGCGATATGTGGGTGTGATTTTTTGGGTGATGAAATTAGGTTTAGTTTTTTTTACGGGAGTGTTTAATCTGATTTTAGGAGTTTGATTATGTTTTCACGGCGCCTGACTGACACGCAGTGTAAAATTAACGGAAAATTATAGCGGGACTAAAAGTGTATGTTAAAGGACCGAAAGTGATTTGGACTTATTCTTACAGACCAAAAGTGCAATTTTCCCCTTTTTCCTCTTTTGTGTGTGTTGTTTGCTAATATTATGAAAATTTTAACAGATCAAGAAAGCACTCAGGTTGAGGTGTATTTGACTTCACACGCAGCGTGGGGATTTAATTTACTGCTTGTTGATATTCATTACCCTAGTTTTCACTACAACAAAAAAGGTCTTTAGAGACGCTCAAAAGTGTCATTAAAAATTGTTTTTCATGACGCTTTTGATATAGTGACGCTTTGGCCAAGCGTCACTTGATTTGCCGTTTCTATAGGCTGTTTTCGTGATGCTTGAAAGCGTCATTGTAAATGGTCATTGTGACATTTTTAGCATCACGGTAACATTATATGGCGACGCTAATCAGCATCACGACGGTGTGTTTTAGAGACGCTTTCTCGCGTCATGAAAAAATTATAACTAACTTAACCACCTCGTTTAGTGATGTTTTTAGGCGTCATAGTAATGTTATTTGTGGGTTTGATTTCTGTGGAAGATGAGAGTTGCGATGTGTGGGTGTGATTTTTTGGGTGATGAAATTAGGTTTAGTTTTTTTTACGGGAGTGTTTAATCTGATTTTAGGAGTTTGATTATGTTTTCACGGCGCCTGACTGACACGCAGTGTAAAATTAACGGAAAATTATAGCGGGACTAAAAGTGTATGTTAAAGGACCGAAAGTGATTTGGACTTATTCTTACAGACCAAAAGTGCAATTTTCCCCTTTTTCCTCTTTTGTGTGTGTTGTTTGCTAATATTATGAAAATTTTAACAGATCAAGAAAGCACTCAGGTTGAGGTGTATTTGACTTCACACGCAGCGTGGGGATTTAATTTACTGCTTGTTGATATTCATTACCCTAGTTTTCACTACAACAAAAAAGGTCTTTAGAGACGCTCAAAAGTGTCATTAAAAATTGTTTTTCATGACGCTTTTGATATAGTGACGCTTTGGCCAAGCGTCACTTGATTTGCCGTTTCTATAGGCTGTTTTCGTGATGCTTGAAAGCGTCATTGTAAATGGTCATTGTGACATTTTTAGCATCACGGTAACATTATATGGCGACGCTAATCAGCATCACGACGGTGTGTTTTAGAGACGCTTTCTCGCGTCATGAAAAAATTATAACTAACTTAACCACCTCGTTTAGTGATGTTTTTAGGCGTCATAGTAATGTTATTTGTGGGTTTGATTTCTGTGGAAGATGAGAGTTGCGATGTGTGGGTGTGATTTTTTGGGTGATGAAATTAGGTTTAGTTTTTTTTACGGGAGTGTTTAATCTGATTTTAGGAGTTTGATTATGTTTTCACGGCGCCTGACTGACACGCAGTGTAAAATTAACGGAAAATTATAGCGGGACTAAAAGTGTATGTTAAAGGACCGAAAGTGATTTGGACTTATTCTTACAGACCAAAAGTGCAATTTTCCCCTTTTTCCTCTTTTGTGTGTGTTGTTTGCTAATATTATGAAAATTTTAACAGATCAAGAAAGCACTCAGGTTGAGGTGTATTTGACTTCACACGCAGCGTGGGGATTTAATTTACTGCTTGTTGATATTCATTACCCTAGTTTTCACTACAACAAAAAAGGTCTTTAGAGACGCTCAAAAGTGTCATTAAAAATTGTTTTTCATGACGCTTTTGATATAGTGACGCTTTGGCCAAGCGTCACTTGATTTGCCGTTTCTATAGGCTGTTTTCGTGATGCTTGAAAGCGTCATTGTAAATGGTCATTGTGACATTTTTAGCATCACGGTAACATTATATGGCGACGCTAATCAGCATCACGACGGTGTGTTTTAGAGACGCTTTCTCGCGTCATGAAAAAATTATAACTAACTTAACCACCTCGTTTAGTGATGTTTTTAGGCGTCATAGTAATGTTATTTGTGGGTTTGATTTCTGTGGAAGATGAGAGTTGCGATGTGTGGGTGTGATTTTTTGGGTGATGAAATTAGATTTAGTTTTTTTTACGGGAGTGTTTAATCTGATTTTAGGAGTTTGATTATGTTTTCACGGCGCCTGACTGACACGCAGTGTAAAATTAACGGAAAATTATAGCGGGACTAAAAGTGTATGTTAAAGGACCGAAAGTGATTTGGACTTATTCTTATAGGCCAAAAGTGCAATTTTCCCCTTTTTCCTCTTTTGTGTGTGTTTTTCTAATATTATGAAAATTTTAACAGATTAAGAAAGCACTCAGGTTGAGGTGGATTTGACTTCACACGCAGCGTGGGGATTTAATTTACTGCTTGTTGATATTCATTACCCTAGTTTTCACTACAACAAAAACGGTCTTTAGAGACGCTCAAAAGTGTCACTAAAAATTGTTTTTCATGACGCTTTTGATATAGTGACGCTTTGGCCAAGCGTCACTTGATTTGCCGTTTCTATAGGTTGTTTTCGTGATGCTTGAAAGCGTCATTGTGACATTTTTAGCATCACGGTAACATTATATGGGGACGCTAATCAGCATCACGACAGAGTGCTTTAGAGACGCTTTCTCGCGTCATGAAAAAATTATAACTAACTTAACCACCTCGTTTAGTGATGTTTTTAGGCGTCATAGTAATGTTATTTGTGGGTTTGATTTCCGTGGAAGATGAGAGTTGCGATGTGTGGGTGTGATTTTTTTGGGTGATGAAATTAGGTTTAGTTTTTTTTACGGGAGTGTTTAATCTGATTTTAGGAGTTTGATTATGTTTTCACGGCGCCTGACTGACATGCAGTGTAAAATTAACGGAAAATTATAGCGGGACTAAAAGTGAATGTTAAAGGACCGAAAATGATTTGGACTTATTCTTACAGGCCAAAAGTGCAATTTTCCCCTTTTTCCTCTTTTGTGTGTGTTTTTTGCTAATATTATGAAAAATTTAACAGATTAAGAAAGCACTCAGGTTGAGGTAGATTTGACTTCACAGGCAGCGTGGGGATTTAATTTAATGTTTGTTGATATTCATTACCCAAGTTTTCACTACAACAAAAAAGGTCTTTAGAGACGCTCAAAAGTTTCACTAAAAATTGTTTTTCATGACGCTTTTGATATAGTGACGCTTTGGCCAAGCGTCACTTGATTTGCCGTTTCTATAGGCTGTTTTCGTGATGCTTGAAAGCGTCATTGTGACATTTTTAGCATCACGGTAACATTATATGGCGACGCTAATCAGCATCACGACGGAGTGTTTTAGAGACGCTTTCTCGCGTCATGAAAAAATTATAACTAACTTAACCACCTCGTTTAGTGATGTTTTTAGGCGTCATAGTAATGTTATTTGTGGGTTTGATTTCTGTGGAAGATGAGAGTTGCGATGTGTGGGCGTGATTTTTTGGGTGATGAAATTAGGTTTAGTTTTTTTTACGGGAGTGTTTAATCTGATTTTAGGAGTTTGATTATGTTTTCACGGCGCCTGACTGACACGCAGTGTAAAATTAACGGAAAATTATAGCGGGACTAAAAGTGTATGTTAAAGGACCGAAAGTGATTTGGACTTATTCTTACAGACCAAAAGTGCAATTTTCCCCTTTTTCCTCTTTTGTGTGTGTTGTTTGCTAATATTATGAAAATTTTAACAGATCAAGAAAGCACTCAGGTTGAGGTGTATTTGACTTCACACGCAGCGTGGGGATTTAATTTACTGCTTGTTGATATTCATTACCCTAGTTTTCACTACAACAAAAAAGGTCTTTAGAGACGCTCAAAAGTGTCATTAAAAATTGTTTTTCATGACGCTTTTGATATAGTGACGCTTTGGCCAAGCGTCACTTGATTTGCCGTTTCTATAGGCTGTTTTCGTGATGCTTGAAAGCGTCATTGTAAATGGTCATTGTGACATTTTTAGCATCACGGTAACATTATATGGCGACGCTAATCAGCATCACGACGGAGTGTTTTAGAGACGCTTTCTCGCGTCATGAAAAAATTATAACTAACTTAACCACCTCGTTTAGTGATGTTTTTAGGCGTCATAGTAATGTTATTTGTGGGTTTGATTTCTGTGGAAGATGAGAGTTGCGATGTGTGGGTGTGATTTTTTGGGTGATGAAATTAGGTTTAGTTTTTTTTACGGGAGTGTTTAATCTGATTTTAGGAGTTTGATTATGTTTTCACGGCGCCTGACTGACACGCAGTGTAAAATTAACGGAAAATTATAGCGGGACTAAAAGTGTATGTTAAAGGACCGAAAGTGATTTGGACTTATTCTTATAGGCCAAAAGTGCAATTTTCCCCTTTTTCCTCTTTTGTGTGTGTTTTTCTAATATTATGAAAATTTTAACAGATTAAGAAAGCACTCAGGTTGAGGTGGATTTGACTTCACACGCAGCGTGGGGATTTAATTTACTGCTTGTTGATATTCATTACCCTAGTTTTCACTACAACAAAAACGGTCTTTAGAGACGCTCAAAAGTGTCACTAAAAATTGTTTTTCATGACGCTTTTGATATAGTGACGCTTTGGCCAAGCGTCACTTGATTTGCCGTTTCTATAGGCTGTTTTCGTGATGCTTGAAAGCGTCATTGTGACATTTTTAGCATCACGGTAACATTATATGGGGACGCTAATCAGCATCACGACAGAGTGCTTTAGAGACGCTTTCTCGCGTCATGAAAAAATTATAACTAACTTAACCACCTCGTTTAGTGATGTTTTTAGGCGTCATAGTAATGTTATTTGTGGGTTTGATTTCTGTGGAAGATGAGAGTTGCGATGTGTGGGTGTGATTTTTTGTGTGATGAAATTAGGTTTAGTTTTTTTTACGGGAGTGTTTAATCTAATTTTAGGAGTTTGATTATGTTTTCACGGCGCCTGACTGACACGCAGTGTAAAATTAACGGAAAATTATAGCAGGACTAAAAGTGTATGTTAAAGGACCGAAAGTGATTTGGACTTATTCTTACAGACCAAAAGTGCAATTTTCCCCTTTTTCCTCTTTTGTGTGTGTTGTTTGCTAATATTATGAAAATTTTAACAGATCAAGAAAGCACTCAGGTTGAGGTGTATTTGACTTCACACGCAGCGTGGGGATTTAATTTACTGCTTGTTGATATTCATTACCCTAGTTTTCACTACAACAAAAAAGGTCTTTAGAGACGCTCAAAAGTGTCATTAAAAATTGTTTTTCATGACGCTTTTGATATAGTGACGCTTTGGCCAAGCGTCACTTGATTTGCCGTTTCTATAGGCTGTTTTCGTGATGCTTGAAAGCGTCATTGTAAATGGTCATTGTGACATTTTTAGCATCACGGTAACATTATATGGCGACGCTAATCAGCATCACGACGGAGTGTTTTAGAGACGCTTTCTCGCGTCATGAAAAAATTATAACTAACTTAACCACCTCGTTTAGTGATGTTTTTAGGCGTCATAGTAATGTTATTTGTGGGTTTGATTTCTGTGGAAGATGAGAGTTGCGATGTGTGGGTGTGATTTTTTGGGTGATGAAATTAGGTTTAGTTTTTTTTACGGGAGTGTTTAATCTGATTTTAGGAGTTTGATTATGTTTTCACGGCGCCTGACTGACACGCAGTGTAAAATTAACGGAAAATTATAGCGGGACTAAAAGTGTATGTTAAAGGACCGAAAGTGATTTGGACTTATTCTTATAGGCCAAAAGTGCAATTTTCCCCTTTTTCCTCTTTTGTGTGTGTTTTTCTAATATTATGAAAATTTTAACAGATTAAGAAAGCACTCAGGTTGAGGTGGATTTGACTTCACACGCAGCGTGGGGATTTAATTTACTGCTTGTTGATATTCATTACCCTAGTTTTCACTACAACAAAAACGGTCTTTAGAGACGCTCAAAAGTGTCACTAAAAATTGTTTTTCATGACGCTTTTGATATAGTGACGCTTTGGCCAAGCGTCACTTGATTTGCCGTTTCTATAGGCTGTTTTCGTGATGCTTGAAAGCGTCATTGTGACATTTTTAGCATCACGGTAACATTATATGGCGACGCTAATCAGCATCACGACGGAGTGTTTTAGAGACGCTTTCTCGCGTCATGAAAAAATTATAACTAACTTAACCACCTCGTTTAGTGATGTTTTTAGGCGTCATAGTAATGTTATTTGTGGGTTTGATTTCTGTGGAAGATGAGAGTTGCGATGTGTGGGCGTGATTTTTTGGGTGATGAAATTAGGTTTAGTTTTTTTTACGGGAGTGTTTAATCTGATTTTAGGAGTTTGATTATGTTTTCACGGCGCCTGACTGACACGCAGTGTAAAATTAACGGAAAATTATAGCGGGACTAAAAGTGTATGTTAAAGGACCGAAAGTGATTTGGACTTATTCTTACAGACCAAAAGTGCAATTTTCCCCTTTTTCCTCTTTTGTGTGTGTTGTTTGCTAATATTATGAAAATTTTAACAGATCAAGAAAGCACTCAGGTTGAGGTGTATTTGACTTCACACGCAGCGTGGGGATTTAATTTACTGCTTGTTGATATTCATTACCCTAGTTTTCACTACAACAAAAAAGGTCTTTAGAGACGCTCAAAAGTGTCATTAAAAATTGTTTTTCATGACGCTTTTGATATAGTGACGCTTTGGCCAAGCGTCACTTGATTTGCCGTTTCTATAGGCTGTTTTCGTGATGCTTGAAAGCGTCATTGTAAATGGTCATTGTGACATTTTTAGCATCACGGTAACATTATATGGCGACGCTAATCAGCATCACGACGGAGTGTTTTAGAGACGCTTTCTCGCGTCATGAAAAAATTATAACTAACTTAACCACCTCGTTTAGTGATGTTTTTAGGCGTCATAGTAATGTTATTTGTGGGTTTGATTTCTGTGGAAGATGAGAGTTGCGATGTGTGGGTGTGATTTTTTGGGTGATGAAATTAGGTTTAGTTTTTTTTACGGGAGTGTTTAATCTGATTTTAGGAGTTTGATTATGTTTTCACGGCGCCTGACTGACACGCAGTGTAAAATTAACGGAAAATTATAGCGGGACTAAAAGTGTATGTTAAAGGACCGAAAGTGATTTGGACTTATTCTTATAGGCCAAAAGTGCAATTTTCCCCTTTTTCCTCTTTTGTGTGTGTTTTTCTAATATTATGAAAATTTTAACAGATTAAGAAAGCACTCAGGTTGAGGTGGATTTGACTTCACACGCAGCGTGGGGATTTAATTTACTACTTGTTGATATTCATTACCCTAGTTTTCACTACAACAAAAACGGTCTTTAGAGACGCTCAAAAGTGTCACTAAAAATTGTTTTTCATGACGCTTTTGATATAGTGACGCTTTGGCCAAGCGTCACTTGATTTGCCGTTTCTATAGGCTGTTTTCGTGATGCTTGAAAGCGTCATTGTGACATTTTTAGCATCACGGTAACATTATATGGGGACGCTAATCAGCATCACGACAGAGTGCTTTAGAGACGCTTTCTCGCGTCATGAAAAAATTATAACTAACTTAACCACCTCGTTTAGTGATGTTTTTAGGCGTCATAGTAATGTTATTTGTGGGTTTGATTTCTGTGGAAGATGAGAGTTGCGATGTGTGGGCGTGATTTTTTGGGTGATGAAATTAGGTTTAGTTTTTTTTACGGGAGTGTTTAATCTGATTTTAGGAGTTTGATTATGTTTTCACGGCGCCTGACTGACACGCAGTGTAAAATTAACGGAAAATTATAGCGGGACTAAAAGTGTATGTTAAAGGACCGAAAGTGATTTGGACTTATTCTTACAGACCAAAAGTGCAATTTTCCCCTTTTTCCTCTTTTGTGTGTGTTGTTTGCTAATATTATGAAAATTTTAACAGATCAAGAAAGCACTCAGGTTGAGGTGTATTTGACTTCACACGCAGCGTGGGGATTTAATTTACTGCTTGTTGATATTCATTACCCTAGTTTTCACTACAACAAAAAAGGTCTTTAGAGACGCTCAAAAGTGTCATTAAAAATTGTTTTTCATGACGCTTTTGATATAGTGACGCTTTGGCCAAGCGTCACTTGATTTGCCGTTTCTATAGGCTGTTTTCGTGATGCTTGAAAGCGTCATTGTAAATGGTCATTGTGACATTTTTAGCATCACGGTAACATTATATGGCGACGCTAATCAGCATCACGACGGAGTGTTTTAGAGACGCTTTCTCGCGT
Source organism: Galeopsis tetrahit (assembly GCA_963675135.1). Classification (NCBI taxonomy): domain Eukaryota; kingdom Viridiplantae; phylum Streptophyta; class Magnoliopsida; order Lamiales; family Lamiaceae; genus Galeopsis; species Galeopsis tetrahit. The sequence continues at coordinate 14,549,399 of OY776133.1, forward strand.
CATGAAAAAATTATAACTAACTTAACCACCTCGTTTAGTGATGTTTTTAGGCGTCATAGTAATGTTATTTGTGGGTTTGATTTCTGTGGAAGATGAGAGTTGCGATGTGTGGGTGTGATTTTTTGGGTGATGAAATTAGGTTTAGTTTTTTTTACGGGAGTGTTTAATCTGATTTTAGGAGTTTGATTATGTTTTCACGGCGCCTGACTGACACGCAGTGTAAAATTAACGGAAAATTATAGCGGGACTAAAAGTGTATGTTAAAGGACCGAAAGTGATTTGGACTTATTCTTATAGGCCAAAAGTGCAATTTTCCCCTTTTTCCTCTTTTGTGTGTGTTTTTCTAATATTATGAAAATTTTAACAGATTAAGAAAGCACTCAGGTTGAGGTGGATTTGACTTCACACGCAGCGTGGGGATTTAATTTACTACTTGTTGATATTCATTACCCTAGTTTTCACTACAACAAAAACGGTCTTTAGAGACGCTCAAAAGTGTCACTAAAAATTGTTTTTCATGACGCTTTTGATATAGTGACGCTTTGGCCAAGCGTCACTTGATTTGCCGTTTCTATAGGCTGTTTTCGTGATGCTTGAAAGCGTCATTGTGACATTTTTAGCATCACGGTAACATTATATGGGGACGCTAATCAGCATCACGACAGAGTGCTTTAGAGACGCTTTCTCGCGTCATGAAAAAATTATAACTAACTTAACCACCTCGTTTAGTGATGTTTTTAGGCGTCATAGTAATGTTATTTGTGGGTTTGATTTCTGTGGAAGATGAGAGTTGCGATGTGTGGGTGTGATTTTTTGTGTGATGAAATTAGGTTTAGTTTTTTTTACGGGAGTGTTTAATCTAATTTTAGGAGTTTGATTATGTTTTCACGGCGCCTGACTGACACGCAGTGTAAAATTAACGGAAAATTATAGCAGGACTAAAAGTGTATGTTAAAGGACCGAAAGTGATTTGGACTTATTCTTACAGACCAAAAGTGCAATTTTCCCCTTTTTCCTCTTTTGTGTGTGTTGTTTGCTAATATTATGAAAATTTTAACAGATCAAGAAAGCACTCAGGTTGAGGTGTATTTGACTTCACACGCAGCGTGGGGATTTAATTTACTGCTTGTTGATATTCATTACCCTAGTTTTCACTACAACAAAAAAGGTCTTTAGAGACGCTCAAAAGTGTCATTAAAAATTGTTTTTCATGACGCTTTTGATATAGTGACGCTTTGGCCAAGCGTCACTTGATTTGCCGTTTCTATAGGCTGTTTTCGTGATGCTTGAAAGCGTCATTGTAAATGGTCATTGTGACATTTTTAGCATCACGGTAACATTATATGGCGACGCTAATCAGCATCACGACGGAGTGTTTTAGAGACGCTTTCTCGCGTCATGAAAAAATTATAACTAACTTAACCACCTCGTTTAGTGATGTTTTTAGGCGTCATAGTAATGTTATTTGTGGGTTTGATTTCTGTGGAAGATGAGAGTTGCGATGTGTGGGTGTGATTTTTTGGGTGATGAAATTAGGTTTAGTTTTTTTTACGGGAGTGTTTAATCTGATTTTAGGAGTTTGATTATGTTTTCACGGCGCCTGACTGACACGCAGTGTAAAATTAACGGAAAATTATAGCGGGACTAAAAGTGTATGTTAAAGGACCGAAAGTGATTTGGACTTATTCTTATAGGCCAAAAGTGCAATTTTCCCCTTTTTCCTCTTTTGTGTGTGTTTTTCTAATATTATGAAAATTTTAACAGATTAAGAAAGCACTCAGGTTGAGGTGGATTTGACTTCACACGCAGCGTGGGGATTTAATTTACTGCTTGTTGATATTCATTACCCTAGTTTTCACTACAACAAAAACGGTCTTTAGAGACGCTCAAAAGTGTCACTAAAAATTGTTTTTCATGACGCTTTTGATATAGTGACGCTTTGGCCAAGCGTCACTTGATTTGCCGTTTCTATAGGCTGTTTTCGTGATGCTTGAAAGCGTCATTGTGACATTTTTAGCATCACGGTAACATTATATGGGGACGCTAATCAGCATCACGACAGAGTGCTTTAGAGACGCTTTCTCGCGTCATGAAAAAATTATAACTAACTTAACCACCTCGTTTAGTGATGTTTTTAGGCGTCATAGTAATGTTATTTGTGGGTTTGATTTCTGTGGAAGATGAGAGTTGCGATGTGTGGGTGTGATTTTTTGTGTGATGAAATTAGGTTTAGTTTTTTTTACGGGAGTGTTTAATCTAATTTTAGGAGTTTGATTATGTTTTCACGGCGCCTGACTGACACGCAGTGTAAAATTAACGGAAAATTATAGCAGGACTAAAAGTGTATGTTAAAGGACCGAAAGTGATTTGGACTTATTCTTATAGACCAAAAGTGCAATTTTCCCCTTTTTCCTCTTTTGTGTGTGTTGTTTGCTAATATTATGAAAATTTTAACAGATCAAGAAAGCACTCAGGTTGAGGTGTATTTGACTTCACACGCAGCGTGGGGATTTAATTTACTGCTTGTTGATATTCATTACCCTAGTTTTCACTACAACAAAAAAGGTCTTTAGAGACGCTCAAAAGTGTCATTAAAAATTGTTTTTCATGACGCTTTTGATATAGTGACGCTTTGGCCAAGCGTCACTTGATTTGCCGTTTCTATAGGCTGTTTTCGTGATGCTTGAAAGCGTCATTGTAAATGGTCATTGTGACATTTTTAGCATCACGGTAACATTATATGGCGACGCTAATCAGCATCACGACGGAGTGTTTTAGAGACGCTTTCTCGCGTCATGAAAAAATTATAACTAACTTAACCACCTCGTTTAGTGATGTTTTTAGGCGTCATAGTAATGTTATTTGTGGGTTTGATTTCTGTGGAAGATGAGAGTTGCGATGTGTGGGTGTGATTTTTTGGGTGATGAAATTAGGTTTAGTTTTTTTTACGGGAGTGTTTAATCTGATTTTAGGAGTTTGATTATGTTTTCACGGCGCCTGACTGACACGCAGTGTAAAATTAACGGAAAATTATAGCGGGACTAAAAGTGTATGTTAAAGGACCGAAAGTGATTTGGACTTATTCTTATAGGCCAAAAGTGCAATTTTCCCCTTTTTCCTCTTTTGTGTGTGTTTTTCTAATATTATGAAAATTTTAACAGATTAAGAAAGCACTCAGGTTGAGGTGGATTTGACTTCACACGCAGCGTGGGGATTTAATTTACTGCTTGTTGATATTCATTACCCTAGTTTTCACTACAACAAAAACGGTCTTTAGAGACGCTCAAAAGTGTCACTAAAAATTGTTTTTCATGACGCTTTTGATATAGTGACGCTTTGGCCAAGCGTCACTTGATTTGCCGTTTCTATAGGCTGTTTTCGTGATGCTTGAAAGCGTCATTGTGACATTTTTAGCATCACGGTAACATTATATGGGGACGCTAATCAGCATCACGACAGAGTGCTTTAGAGACGCTTTCTCGCGTCATGAAAAAATTATAACTAACTTAACCACCTCGTTTAGTGATGTTTTTAGGCGTCATAGTAATGTTATTTGTGGGTTTGATTTCTGTGGAAGATGAGAGTTGCGATGTGTGGGTGTGATTTTTTGTGTGATGAAATTAGGTTTAGTTTTTTTTACGGGAGTGTTTAATCTAATTTTAGGAGTTTGATTATGTTTTCACGGCGCCTGACTGACACGCAGTGTAAAATTAACGGAAAATTATAGCAGGACTAAAAGTGTATGTTAAAGGACCGAAAGTGATTTGGACTTATTCTTACAGACCAAAAGTGCAATTTTCCCCTTTTTCCTCTTTTGTGTGTGTTGTTTGCTAATATTATGAAAATTTTAACAGATCAAGAAAGCACTCAGGTTGAGGTGTATTTGATTTCACACGCAGCGTGGGGATTTAATTTACTGCTTGTTGATATTCATTACCCTAGTTTTCACTACAACAAAAAAGGTCTTTAGAGACGCTCAAAAGTGTCATTAAAAATTGTTTTTCATGACGCTTTTGATATAGTGACGCTTTGGCCAAGCGTCACTTGATTTGCCGTTTCTATAGGCTGTTTTCGTGATGCTTGAAAGCGTCATTGTAAATGGTCATTGTGACATTTTTAGCATCACGGTAACATTATATGGCGACGCTAATCAGCATCACGACGGAGTGTTTTAGAGACGCTTTCTCGCGTCATGAAAAAATTATAACTAACTTAACCACCTCGTTTAGTGATGTTTTTAGGCGTCATAGTAATGTTATTTGTGGGTTTGATTTCTGTGGAAGATGAGAGTTGCGATGTGTGGGTGTGATTTTTTGGGTGATGAAATTAGGTTTAGTTTTTTTTACGGGAGTGTTTAATCTGATTTTAGGAGTTTGATTATGTTTTCACGGCGCCTGACTGACACGTAGTGTAAAATTAACGGAAAATTATAGCGGGACTAAAAGTGTATGTTAAAGGACCGAAAGTGATTTGGACTTATTCTTATAGGCCAAAAGTGCAATTTTCCCCTTTTTCCTCTTTTGTGTGTGTTTTTCTAATATTATGAAAATTTTAACAGATTAAGAAAGCACTCAGGTTGAGGTGGATTTGACTTCACACGCAGCGTGGGGATTTAATTTACTGCTTGTTGATATTCATTACCCTAGTTTTTACTACAACAAAAACGGTCTTTAGAGACGCTCAAAAGTGTCACTAAAAATTGTTTTTCATGACGCTTTTGATATAGTGACGCTTTGGCCAAGCGTCACTTGATTTGCCGTTTCTATAGGCTGTTTTCGTGATGCTTGAAAGCGTCATTGTGACATTTTTAGCATCACGGTAACATTATATGGGGACGCTAATCAGCATCACGACAGAGTGCTTTAGAGACGCTTTCTCGCGTCATGAAAAAATTATAACTAACTTAACCACCTCGTTTAGTGATGTTTTTAGGCGTCATAGTAATGTTATTTGTGGGTTTGATTTCCGTGGAAGATGAGAGTTGCGATGTGTGGGTGTGATTTTTTTGGGTGATGAAATTAGGTTTAGTTTTTTTTACGGGAGTGTTTAATCTGATATTAGGAGTTTGATTATGTTTTCACGGCGCCTGACTGACATGCAGTGTAAAATTAACGGAAAATTATAGCGGGACTAAAAGTGAATGTTAAAGGACCGAAAATGATTTGGACTTATTCTTACAGGCCAAAAGTGCAATTTTCCCCTTTTTCCTCTTTTGTGTGTGTTTTTTGCTAATATTATGAAAAATTTAACAGATTAAGAAAGCACTCAGGTTGAGGTAGATTTGACTTCACAGGCAGCGTGGGGATTTAATTTAATGTTTGTTGATATTCATTACCCTAGTTTTCACTACAACAAAAAAGGTCTTTAGAGACGCTCAAAAGTTTCACTAAAAATTGTTTTTCATGACGCTTTTGATATAGTGACGCTTTGGCCAAGCGTCACTTGATTTGCCGTTTCTATAGGTTGTTTTCGTGATGCTTGAAAGCGTCATTGTAAATGGTCATTGTGACATTTTTAGCATCACGGTAACATTATATGGCGACGCTAATCAGCATCACGACGGAGTGTTTTAGAGACGCTTTCTCGCGTCATGAAAAAATTATAACTAACTTAACCACCTCGTTTAGTGATGTTTTTAGGCGTCATAGTAATGTTATTTGTGGGTTTGATTTCTATGGAAGATGAGAGTTGCGATGTGTGGGTGTGATTTTTTTGGGTGATGAAATTAGGTTTAGTTTTTTTTACGGGAGTGTTTAATCTAATTTTAGGAGTTTGATTATGTTTTCACGGCGCCTGACTGACAAGCAGTGTAAAATTAACGGAAAATTATAGCGGGACTAAAAGTGTATGTTAAAGGACCGAAAGTGATTTGGACTTATTCTTACAGACCAAAAGTGCAATTTTCCCCTTTTTCCTCTTTTGTGTGTGTTGTTTGCTAATATTATGAAAATTTTAACAGATCAAGAAAGCACTCAGGTTGAGGTGTATTTGACTTCACACGCAGCGTGGGGATTTAATTTACTGCTTGTTGATATTCATTACCCTAGTTTTCACTACAACAAAAAAGGTCTTTAGAGACGCTCAAAAGTTTCACTAAAAATTGTTTTTCATGACGCTTTTGATATAGTGACGCTTTCGCCAAGCGTCACTTGATTTGCCGTTTCTATAGGTTGTTTTCGTGATGCTTGAAAGCGTCATTGTAAATGGTCATTGTGACATTTTTAGCATCACGGTAACATTATATGGCGACGCTAATCAGCATCACGACGGAGTGTTTTAGAGACGCTTTCTCGCGTCATGAAAAAATTATAACTAACTTAACCACCTCGTTTAGTGATGTTTTTAGGCGTCATAGTAATGTTATTTGTGGGTTTGATTTCTGTGGAAGATGAGAGTTGCGATGTGTGGGTGTGATTTTTTGGGTGATGAAATTAGGTTTAGTTTTTTTTACGGGAGTGTTTAATCTGATTTTAGGAGTTTGATTATGTTTTCACGGTGCCTGACTGACACGCAGTGTAAAATTAACGGAAAATTATAGCGGGACTAAAAGTGTATGTTAAAGGACCGAAAGTGATTTGGACTTATTCTTACAGACCAAAAGTGCAATTTTCCCCTTTTTCCTCTTTTGTGTGTGTTGTTTGCTAATATTATGAAAATTTTAACAGATCAAGAAAGCACTCAGGTTGAGGTGTATTTGACTTCACACGCAGCGTGGGGATTTAATTTACTGCTTGTTGATATTCATTACCCTAGTTTTCACTACAACAAAAAAGGTCTTTAGAGACGCTCAAAAGTGTCATTAAAAATTGTTTTTCATGACGCTTTTGATATAGTGACGCTTTGGCCAAGCGTCACTTGATTTGCCGTTTCTATAGGCTGTTTTCGTGATGCTTGAAAGCGTCATTGTAAATGGTCATTGTGACATTTTTAGCATCACGGTAACATTATATGGCGACGCTAATCAGCATCACGACGGAGTGTTTTAGAGACGCTTTCTCGCGTCATGAAAAAATTATAACTAACTTAACCACCTCGTTTAGTGATGTTTTTAGGCGTCATAGTAATGTTATTTGTGGGTTTGATTTCTGTGGAAGATGAGAGTTGCGATATGTGGGTGTGATTTTTTGGGTGATGAAATTAGGTTTAGTTTTTTTTACGGGAGTGTTTAATCTGATTTTAGGAGTTTGATTATGTTTTCACGGCGCCTGACTGACACGCAGTGTAAAATTAACGGAAAATTATAGCGGGACTAAAAGTGTATGTTAAAGGACCGAAAGTGATTTGGACTTATTCTTACAGACCAAAAGTGCAATTTTCCCCTTTTTCCTCTTTTGTGTGTGTTTTTTGCTAATATTATGAAAAATTTAACAGATTAAGAAAGCACTCAGGTTGAGGTAGATTTGACTTCACAGGCAGCGTGGGGATTTAATTTAATGTTTGTTGATATTCATTACCCTAGTTTTCACTACAACAAAAAAGGTCTTTAGAGACGCTCAAAAGTTTCACTAAAAATTGTTTTTCATGACGCTTTTGATATAGTGACGCTTTGGCCAAGCGTCACTTGATTTGCCGTTTCTATAGGCTGTTTTCGTGATGCTTGAAAGCGTCATTGTAAATGGTCATTGTGACATTTTTAGCATCACGGTAACATTATATGGCGACGCTAATCAGCATCACGACGGAGTGTTTTAGAGACGCTTTCTCGCGTCATGAAAAAATTATAACTAACTTAACCACCTCGTTTAGTGATGTTTTTAGGCGTCATAGTAATGTTATTTGTGGGTTTGATTTCTATGGAAGATGAGAGTTGCGATGTGTGGGTGTGATTTTTTTGGGTGATGAAATTAGGTTTAGTTTTTTTTACGGGAGTGTTTAATCTAATTTTAGGAGTTTGATTATGTTTTCACGGCGCCTGACTGACAAGCAGTGTAAAATTAACGGAAAATTATAGCGGGACTAAAAGTGTATGTTAAAGGACCGAAAGTGATTTGGACTTATTCTTACAGACCAAAAGTGCAATTTTCCCCTTTTTCCTCTTTTGTGTGTGTTGTTTGCTAATATTATGAAAATTTTAACAGATCAAGAAAGCACTCAGGTTGAGGTGTATTTGACTTCACACGCAGCGTGGGGATTTAATTTACTGCTTGTTGATATTCATTACCCTAGTTTTCACTACAACAAAAAAGGTCTTTAGAGACGCTCAAAAGTTTCACTAAAAATTGTTTTTCATGACGCTTTTGATATAGTGACGCTTTCGCCAAGCGTCACTTGATTTGCCGTTTCTATAGGTTGTTTTCGTGATGCTTGAAAGCGTCATTGTAAATGGTCATTGTGACATTTTTAGCATCACGGTAACATTATATGGCGACGCTAATCAGCATCACGACGGAGTGTTTTAGAGACGCTTTCTCGCGTCATGAAAAAATTATAACTAACTTAACCACCTCGTTTAGTGATGTTTTTAGGCGTCATAGTAATGTTATTTGTGGGTTTGATTTCTGTGGAAGATGAGAGTTGCGATGTGTGGGTGTGATTTTTTGGGTGATGAAATTAGGTTTAGTTTTTTTTACGGGAGTGTTTAATCTGATATTAGGAGTTTGATTATGTTTTCACGGCGCCTGACTGACATGCAGTGTAAAATTAACGGAAAATTATAGCGGGACTAAAAGTGAATGTTAAAGGACCGAAAATGATTTGGACTTATTCTTACAGGCCAAAAGTGCAATTTTCCCCTTTTTCCTCTTTTGTGTGTGTTTTTTGCTAATATTATGAAAAATTTAACAGATTAAGAAAGCACTCAGGTTGAGGTAGATTTGACTTCACAGGCAGCGTGGGGATTTAATTTAATGTTTGTTGATATTCATTACCCTAGTTTTCACTACAACAAAAAAGGTCTTTAGAGACGCTCAAAAGTTTCACTAAAAATTGTTTTTCATGACGCTTTTGATATAGTGACGCTTTGGCCAAGCGTCACTTGATTTGCCGTTTCTATAGGTTGTTTTCGTGATGCTTGAAAGCGTCATTGTAAATGGTCATTGTGACATTTTTAGCATCACGGTAACATTATATGGCGACGCTAATCAGCATCACGACGGAGTGTTTTAGAGACGCTTTCTCGCGTCATGAAAAAATTATAACTAACTTAACCACCTCGTTTAGTGATGTTTTTAGGCGTCATAGTAATGTTATTTGTGGGTTTGATTTCTATGGAAGATGAGAGTTGCGATGTGTGGGTGTGATTTTTTTGGGTGATGAAATTAGGTTTAGTTTTTTTTACGGGAGTGTTTAATCTAATTTTAGGAGTTTGATTATGTTTTCACGGCGCCTGACTGACAAGCAGTGTAAAATTAACGGAAAATTATAGCGGGACTAAAAGTGTATGTTAAAGGACCGAAAGTGATTTGGACTTATTCTTACAGACCAAAAGTGCAATTTTCCCCTTTTTCCTCTTTTGTGTGTGTTGTTTGCTAATATTATGAAAATTTTAACAGATCAAGAAAGCACTCAGGTTGAGGTGTATTTGACTTCACACGCAGCGTGGGGATTTAATTTACTGCTTGTTGATATTCATTACCCTAGTTTTCACTACAACAAAAAAGGTCTTTAGAGACGCTCAAAAGTGTCATTAAAAATTGTTTTTCATGACGCTTTTGATATAGTGACGCTTTGGCCAAGCGTCACTTGATTTGCCGTTTCTATAGGCTGTTTTCGTGATGCTTGAAAGCGTCATTGTAAATGGTCATTGTGACATTTTTAGCATCACGGTAACATTATATGGCGACGCTAATCAGCATCACGACGGTGTGTTTTAGAGACGCTTTCTCGCGTCATGAAAAAATTATAACTAACTTAACCACCTCGTTTAGTGATGTTTTTAGGCGTCATAGTAATGTTATTTGTGGGTTTGATTTCTGTGGAAGATGAGAGTTGCGATGTGTGGGTGTGATTTTTTGGGTGATGAAATTAGATTTAGTTTTTTTTACGGGAGTGTTTAATCTGATTTTAGGAGTTTGATTATGTTTTCACGGCGCCTGACTGACACGCAGTGTAAAATTAACGGAAAATTATAGCGGGACTAAAAGTGTATGTTAAAGGACCGAAAGTGATTTGGACTTATTCTTATAGGCCAAAAGTGCAATTTTCCCCTTTTTCCTCTTTTGTGTGTGTTTTTCTAATATTATGAAAATTTTAACAGATTAAGAAAGCACTCAGGTTGAGGTGGATTTGACTTCACACGCAGCGTGGGGATTTAATTTACTGCTTGTTGATATTCATTACCCTAGTTTTCACTACAACAAAAACGGTCTTTAGAGACGCTCAAAAGTGTCACTAAAAATTGTTTTTCATGACGCTTTTGATATAGTGACGCTTTGGCCAAGCGTCACTTGATTTGCCGTTTCTATAGGTTGTTTTCGTGATGCTTGAAAGCGTCATTGTGACATTTTTAGCATCACGGTAACATTATATGGGGACGCTAATCAGCATCACGACAGAGTGCTTTAGAGACGCTTTCTCGCGTCATGAAAAAATTATAACTAACTTAACCACCTCGTTTAGTGATGTTTTTAGGCGTCATAGTAATGTTATTTGTGGGTTTGATTTCCGTGGAAGATGAGAGTTGCGATGTGTGGGTGTGATTTTTTTGGGTGATGAAATTAGGTTTAGTTTTTTTTACGGGAGTGTTTAATCTGATTTTAGGAGTTTGATTATGTTTTCACGGCGCCTGACTGACATGCAGTGTAAAATTAACGGAAAATTATAGCGGGACTAAAAGTGAATGTTAAAGGACCGAAAATGATTTGGACTTATTCTTACAGGCCAAAAGTGCAATTTTCCCCTTTTTCCTCTTTTGTGTGTGTTTTTTGCTAATATTATGAAAAATTTAACAGATTAAGAAAGCACTCAGGTTGAGGTAGATTTGACTTCACAGGCAGCGTGGGGATTTAATTTAATGTTTGTTGATATTCATTACCCAAGTTTTCACTACAACAAAAAAGGTCTTTAGAGACGCTCAAAAGTTTCACTAAAAATTGTTTTTCATGACGCTTTTGATATAGTGACGCTTTGGCCAAGCGTCACTTGATTTGCCGTTTCTATAGGCTGTTTTCGTGATGCTTGAAAGCGTCATTGTGACATTTTTAGCATCACGGTAACATTATATGGCGACGCTAATCAGCATCACGACGGAGTGTTTTAGAGACGCTTTCTCGCGTCATGAAAAAATTATAACTAACTTAACCACCTCGTTTAGTGATGTTTTTAGGCGTCATAGTAATGTTATTTGTGGGTTTGATTTCTGTGGAAGATGAGAGTTGCGATGTGTGGGCGTGATTTTTTGGGTGATGAAATTAGGTTTAGTTTTTTTTACGGGAGTGTTTAATCTGATTTTAGGAGTTTGATTATGTTTTCACGGCGCCTGACTGACACGCAGTGTAAAATTAACGGAAAATTATAGCGGGACTAAAAGTGTATGTTAAAGGACCGAAAGTGATTTGGACTTATTCTTACAGACCAAAAGTGCAATTTTCCCCTTTTTCCTCTTTTGTGTGTGTTGTTTGCTAATATTATGAAAATTTTAACAGATCAAGAAAGCACTCAGGTTGAGGTGTATTTGACTTCACACGCAGCGTGGGGATTTAATTTACTGCTTGTTGATATTCATTACCCTAGTTTTCACTACAACAAAAAAGGTCTTTAGAGACGCTCAAAAGTGTCATTAAAAATTGTTTTTCATGACGCTTTTGATATAGTGACGCTTTGGCCAAGCGTCACTTGATTTGCCGTTTCTATAGGCTGTTTTCGTGATGCTTGAAAGCGTCATTGTAAATGGTCATTGTGACATTTTTAGCATCACGGTAACATTATATGGCGACGCTAATCAGCATCACGACGGAGTGTTTTAGAGACGCTTTCTCGCGTCATGAAAAAATTATAACTAACTTAACCACCTCGTTTAGTGATGTTTTTAGGCGTCATAGTAATGTTATTTGTGGGTTTGATTTCTGTGGAAGATGAGAGTTGCGATGTGTGGGTGTGATTTTTTGGGTGATGAAATTAGGTTTAGTTTTTTTTACGGGAGTGTTTAATCTGATTTTAGGAGTTTGATTATGTTTTCACGGCGCCTGACTGACACGCAGTGTAAAATTAACGGAAAATTATAGCGGGACTAAAAGTGTATGTTAAAGGACCGAAAGTGATTTGGACTTATTCTTATAGGCCAAAAGTGCAATTTTCCCCTTTTTCCTCTTTTGTGTGTGTTTTTCTAATATTATGAAAATTTTAACAGATTAAGAAAGCACTCAGGTTGAGGTGGATTTGACTTCACACGCAGCGTGGGGATTTAATTTACTGCTTGTTGATATTCATTACCCTAGTTTTCACTACAACAAAAACGGTCTTTAGAGACGCTCAAAAGTGTCACTAAAAATTGTTTTTCATGACGCTTTTGATATAGTGACGCTTTGGCCAAGCGTCACTTGATTTGCCGTTTCTATAGGCTGTTTTCGTGATGCTTGAAAGCGTCATTGTGACATTTTTAGCATCACGGTAACATTATATGGGGACGCTAATCAGCATCACGACAGAGTGCTTTAGAGACGCTTTCTCGCGTCATGAAAAAATTATAACTAACTTAACCACCTCGTTTAGTGATGTTTTTAGGCGTCATAGTAATGTTATTTGTGGGTTTGATTTCTGTGGAAGATGAGAGTTGCGATGTGTGGGTGTGATTTTTTGTGTGATGAAATTAGGTTTAGTTTTTTTTACGGGAGTGTTTAATCTAATTTTAGGAGTTTGATTATGTTTTCACGGCGCCTGACTGACACGCAGTGTAAAATTAACGGAAAATTATAGCAGGACTAAAAGTGTATGTTAAAGGACCGAAAGTGATTTGGACTTATTCTTACAGACCAAATGTGCAATTTTCCCCTTTTTCCTCTTTTGTGTGTGTTGTTTGCTAATATTATGAAAATTTTAACAGATCAAGAAAGCACTCAGGTTGAGGTGTATTTGACTTCACACGCAGCGTGGGGATTTAATTTACTGCTTGTTGATATTCATTACCCTAGTTTTCACTACAACAAAAAAGGTCTTTAGAGACGCTCAAAAGTTTCACTAAAAATTGTTTTTCATGACGCTTTTGATATAGTGACGCTTTGGCCAAGCGTCACTTGATTTGCCGTTTCTATAGGCTGTTTTCGTGATGCTTGAAAGCGTCATTGTAAATGGTCATTGTGACATTTTTAGCATCACGGTAACATTATATGGCGACGCTAATCAGCATCACGACGGAGTGTTTTAGAGACGCTTTCTCGCGTCATGAAAAAATTATAACTAACTTAACCACCTCGTTTAGTGATGTTTTTAGGCGTCATAGTAATGTTATTTGTGGGTTTGATTTCTGTGGAAGATGAGAGTTGCGATGTGTGGGTGTGATTTTTTGGGTGATGAAATTAGGTTTAGTTTTTTTTACGGGAGTGTTTAATCTGATTTTAGGAGTTTGATTATGTTTTCACGGCGCCTGACTGACACGCAGTGTAAAATTAACGGAAAATTATAGCGGGACTAAAAGTGTATGTTAAAGGACCGAAAGTGATTTGGACTTATTCTTATAGGCCAAAAGTGCAATTTTCCCCTTTTTCCTCTTTTGTGTGTGTTTTTCTAATATTATGAAAATTTTAACAGATTAAGAAAGCACTCAGGTTGAGGTGGATTTGACTTCACACGCAGCGTGGGGATTTAATTTACTGCTTGTTGATATTCATTACCCTAGTTTTCACTACAACAAAAACGGTCTTTAGAGACGCTCAAAAGTGTCACTAAAAATTGTTTTTCATGACGCTTTTGATATAGTGACGCTTTGGCCAAGCGTCACTTGATTTGCCGTTTCTATAGGCTGTTTTCGTGATGCTTGAAAGCGTCATTGTGACATTTTTAGCATCACGGTAACATTATATGGGGACGCTAATCAGCATCACGACAGAGTGCTTTAGAGACGCTTTCTCGCGTCATGAAAAAATTATAACTAACTTAACCACCTCATTTAGTGATGTTTTTAGGCGTCATAGTATTGTTATTTGTGGGTTTGATTTCCGTGGAAGATGAGAGTTGCGATGTGTGGGTGTGATTTTTTTGGGTGATGAAATTAGGTTTAGTTTTTTTTACGGGAGTGTTTAATCTGATTTTAGGAGTTTGATTATGTTTTCACGGCGCCTGACTGACATGCAGTGTAAAATTAACGGAAAATTATAGCGGGACTAAAAGTGAATGTTAAAGGACCGAAAATGATTTGGACTTATTCTTACAGGCCAAAAGTGCAATTTTCCCCTTTTTCCTCTTTTTTGTGTGTTTTTTGCTAATATTATGAAAAATTTAACAGATTAAGAAAGCACTCAGGTTGAGGTAGATTTGACTTCACAGGCAGCGTGGGGATTTAATTTAATGTTTGTTGATATTCATTACCCTAGTTTTCACTACAACAAAAAAGGTCTTTAGAGACGCTCAAAAGTTTCACTAAAAATTGTTTTTCATGACGCTTTTGATATAGTGACGCTTTGGCCAAGCGTCACTTGATTTGCCGTTTCTATAGGCTGTTTTCGTGATGCTTGAAAGCGTCATTGTGACATTTTTAGCATCACGGTAACATTATATGGCGACGCTAATCAGCATCACGACGGAGTGTTTTAGAGACGCTTTCTCGCTTCATGAAAAAATTATAACTAACTTAACCACCTCGTTTAGTGATGTTTTTAGGCGTCATAGTAATGTTATTTGTGGGTTTGATTTCTGTGGAAGATGAGAGTTGCGATGTGTGGGTGTGATTTTTTGGGTGATGAAATTAGATTTAGTTTTTTTTACGGGAGTGTTTAATCTGATTTTAGGAGTTTGATTATGTTTTCACGGCGCCTGACTGACACGCAGTGTAAAATTAACGGAAAATTATAGCGGGACTAAAAGTGTATGTTAAAGGACCGAAAGTGATTTGGACTTATTCTTATAGGCCAAAAGTGCAATTTTCCCCTTTTTCCTCTTTTGTGTGTGTTTTTCTAATATTATGAAAATTTTAACAGATTAAGAAAGCACTCAGGTTGAGGTGGATTTGACTTCACACGCAGCGTGGGGATTTAATTTACTGCTTGTTGATATTCATTACCCTAGTTTTCACTACAACAAAAACGGTCTTTAGAGACGCTCAAAAGTGTCACTAAAAATTGTTTTTCATGACGCTTTTGATATAGTGACGCTTTGGCCAAGCGTCACTTGATTTGCCGTTTCTATAGGTTGTTTTCGTGATGCTTGAAAGCGTCATTGTGACATTTTTAGCATCACGGTAACATTATATGGGGACGCTAATCAGCATCACGACAGAGTGCTTTAGAGACGCTTTCTCGCGTCATGAAAAAATTATAACTAACTTAACCACCTCGTTTAGTGATGTTTTTAGGCGTCATAGTAATGTTATTTGTGGGTTTGATTTCCGTGGAAGATGAGAGTTGCGATGTGTGGGTGTGATTTTTTTGGGTGATGAAATTAGGTTTAGTTTTTTTTACGGGAGTGTTTAATCTGATTTTAGGAGTTTGATTATGTTTTCACGGCGCCTGACTGACATGCAGTGTAAAATTAACGGAAAATTATAGCGGGACTAAAAGTGAATGTTAAAGGACCGAAAATGATTTGGACTTATTCTTACAGGCCAAAAGTGCAATTTTCCCCTTTTTCCTCTTTTGTGTGTGTTTTTTGCTAATATTATGAAAAATTTAACAGATTAAGAAAGCACTCAGGTTGAGGTAGATTTGACTTCACAGGCAGCGTGGGGATTTAATTTAATGTTTGTTGATATTCATTACCCAAGTTTTCACTACAACAAAAAAGGTCTTTAGAGACGCTCAAAAGTTTCACTAAAAATTGTTTTTCATGACGCTTTTGATATAGTGACGCTTTGGCCAAGCGTCACTTGATTTGCCGTTTCTATAGGCTGTTTTCGTGATGCTTGAAAGCGTCATTGTGACATTTTTAGCATCACGGTAACATTATATGGCGACGCTAATCAGCATCACGACGGAGTGTTTTAGAGACGCTTTCTCGCGTCATGAAAAAATTATAACTAACTTAACCACCTCGTTTAGTGATGTTTTTAGGCGTCATAGTAATGTTATTTGTGGGTTTGATTTCTGTGGAAGATGAGAGTTGCGATGTGTGGGCGTGATTTTTTGGGTGATGAAATTAGGTTTAGTTTTTTTTACGGGAGTGTTTAATCTGATTTTAGGAGTTTGATTATGTTTTCACGGCGCCTGACTGACACGCAGTGTAAAATTAACGGAAAATTATAGCGGGACTAAAAGTGTATGTTAAAGGACCGAAAGTGATTTGGACTTATTCTTATAGGCCAAAAGTGCAATTTTCCCCTTTTTCCTCTTTTGTGTGTGTTTTTCTAATATTATGAAAATTTTAACAGATTAAGAAAGCACTCAGGTTGAGGTGGATTTGACTTCACACGCAGCGTGGGGATTTAATTTACTGCTTGTTGATATTCATTACCCTAGTTTTCACTACAACAAAAACGGTCTTTAGAGATGCTCAAAAGTGTCACTAAAAATTGTTTTTCATGACGCTTTTGATATAGTGACGCTTTGGCCAAGCGTCACTTGATTTGCCGTTTCTATAGGCTGTTTTCGTGATGCTTGAAAGCGTCATTGTGACATTTTTAGCATCACGGTAACATTATATGGGGACGCTAATCAGCATCACGACAGAGTGCTTTAGAGACGCTTTCTCGCGTCATGAAAAAATTATAACTAACTTAACCACCTCATTTAGTGATGTTTTTAGGCGTCATAGTATTGTTATTTGTGGGTTTGATTTCCGTGGAAGATGAGAGTTGCGATGTGTGGGTGTGATTTTTTTGGGTGATGAAATTAGGTTTAGTTTTTTTTACGGGAGTGTTTAATCTGATTTTAGGAGTTTGATTATGTTTTCACGGCGCCTGACTGACATGCAGTGTAAAATTAACGGAAAATTATAGCGGGACTAAAAGTGAATGTTAAAGGACCGAAAATGATTTGGACTTATTCTTACAGGCCAAAAGTGCAATTTTCCCCTTTTTCCTCTTTTTTGTGTGTTTTTTGCTAATATTATGAAAAATTTAACAGATTAAGAAAGCACTCAGGTTGAGGTAGATTTGACTTCACAGGCAGCGTGGGGATTTAATTTAATGTTTGTTGATATTCATTACCCTAGTTTTCACTACAACAAAAAAGGTCTTTAGAGACGCTCAAAAGTTTCACTAAAAATTGTTTTTCATGACGCTTTTGATATAGTGACGCTTTGGCCAAGCGTCACTTGATTTGCCGTTTCTATAGGCTGTTTTCGTGATGCTTGAAAGCGTCATTGTGACATTTTTAGCATCACGGTAACATTATATGGCGACGCTAATCAGCATCACGACGGAGTGTTTTAGAGACGCTTTCTCGCGTCATGAAAAAATTATAACTAACTTAACCACCTCGTTTAGTGATGTTTTTAGGCGTCATAGTAATGTTATTTGTGGGTTTGATTTCTGTGGAAGATGAGAGTTGCGATGTGTGGGTGTGATTTTTTGGGTGATGAAATTAGATTTAGTTTTTTTTACGGGAGTGTTTAATCTGATTTTAGGAGTTTGATTATGTTTTCACGGCGCCTGACTGACACGCAGTGTAAAATTAACGGAAAATTATAGCGGGACTAAAAGTGTATGTTAAAGGACCGAAAGTGATTTGGACTTATTCTTATAGGCCAAAAGTGCAATTTTCCCCTTTTTCCTCTTTTGTGTGTGTTTTTCTAATATTATGAAAATTTTAACAGATTAAGAAAGCACTCAGGTTGAGGTGGATTTGACTTCACACGCAGCGTGGGGATTTAATTTACTGCTTGTTGATATTCATTACCCTAGTTTTCACTACAACAAAAACGGTCTTTAGAGACGCTCAAAAGTGTCACTAAAAATTGTTTTTCATGACGCTTTTGATATAGTGACGCTTTGGCCAAGCGTCACTTGATTTGCCGTTTCTATAGGTTGTTTTCGTGATGCTTGAAAGCGTCATTGTGACATTTTTAGCATCACGGTAACATTATATGGGGACGCTAATCAGCATCACGACAGAGTGCTTTAGAGACGCTTTCTCGCGTCATGAAAAAATTATAACTAACTTAACCACCTCGTTTAGTGATGTTTTTAGGCGTCATAGTAATGTTATTTGTGGGTTTGATTTCCGTGGAAGATGAGAGTTGCGATGTGTGGGTGTGATTTTTTTGGGTGATGAAATTAGGTTTAGTTTTTTTTACGGGAGTGTTTAATCTGATTTTAGGAGTTTGATTATGTTTTCACGGCGCCTGACTGACATGCAGTGTAAAATTAACGGAAAATTATAGCGGGACTAAAAGTGAATGTTAAAGGACCGAAAATGATTTGGACTTATTCTTACAGGCCAAAAGTGCAATTTTCCCCTTTTTCCTCTTTTGTGTGTGTTTTTTGCTAATATTATGAAAAATTTAACAGATTAAGAAAGCACTCAGGTTGAGGTAGATTTGACTTCACAGGCAGCGTGGGGATTTAATTTAATGTTTGTTGATATTCATTACCCAAGTTTTCACTACAACAAAAAAGGTCTTTAGAGACGCTCAAAAGTTTCACTAAAAATTCTTTTTCATGACGCTTTTGATATAGTGACGCTTTGGCCAAGCGTCACTTGATTTGCCGTTTCTATAGGCTGTTTTCGTGATGCTTGAAAGCGTCATTGTGACATTTTTAGCATCACGGTAACATTATATGGCGACGCTAATCAGCATCACGACGGAGTGTTTTAGAGACGCTTTCTCGCGTCATGAAAAAATTATAACTAACTTAACCACCTCGTTTAGTGATGTTTTTAGGCGTCATAGTAATGTTATTTGTGGGTTTGATTTCTGTGGAAGATGAGAGTTGCGATGTGTGGGCGTGATTTTTTGGGTGATGAAATTAGGTTTAGTTTTTTTTACGGGAGTGTTTAATCTGATTTTAGGAGTTTGATTATGTTTTCACGGCGCCTGACTGACACGCAGTGTAAAATTAACGGAAAATTATAGCGGGACTAAAAGTGTATGTTAAAGGACCGAAAGTGATTTGGACTTATTCTTACAGACCAAAAGTGCAATTTTCCCCTTTTTCCTCTTTTGTGTGTGTTGTTTGCTAATATTATGAAAATTTTAACAGATCAAGAAAGCACTCAGGTTGAGGTGTATTTGACTTCACACGCAGCGTGGGGATTTAATTTACTGCTTGTTGATATTCATTACCCTAGTTTTCACTACAACAAAAAAGGTCTTTAGAGACGCTCAAAAGTGTCATTAAAAATTGTTTTTCATGACGCTTTTGATATAGTGACGCTTTGGCCAAGCGTCACTTGATTTGCCGTTTCTATAGGCTGTTTTCGTGATGCTTGAAAGCGTCATTGTGACATTTTTAGCATCACGGTAACATTATATGGGGACGCTAATCAGCATCACGACAGAGTGCTTTAGAGACGCTTTCTCGCGTCATGAAAAAATTATAACTAACTTAACCACCTCATTTAGTGATGTTTTTAGGCGTCATAGTATTGTTATTTGTGGGTTTGATTTCCGTGGAAGATGAGAGTTGCGATGTGTGGGTGTGATTTTTTTGGGTGATGAAATTAGGTTTAGTTTTTTTTACGGGAGTGTTTAATCTGATTTTAGGAGTTTGATTATGTTTTCACGGCGCCTGACTGACATGCAGTGTAAAATTAACGGAAAATTATAGCGGGACTAAAAGTGAATGTTAAAGGACCGAAAATGATTTGGACTTATTCTTACAGGCCAAAAGTGCAATTTTCCCCTTTTTCCTCTTTTGTGTGTGTTTTTTGCTAATATTATGAAAAATTTAACAGATTAAGAAAGCACTCAGGTTGAGGTAGATTTGACTTCACAGGCAGCGTGGGGATTTAATTTAATGTTTGTTGATATTCATTACCCTAGTTTTCACTACAACAAAAAAGGTCTTTAGAGACGCTCAAAAGTTTCACTAAAAATTGTTTTTCATGACGCTTTTGATATAGTGACGCTTTGGCCAAGCGTCACTTGATTTGCCGTTTCTATAGGCTGTTTTCGTGATGCTTGAAAGCGTCATTGTGACATTTTTAGCATCACGGTAACATTATATGGCGACGCTAATCAGCATCACGACGGAGTGTTTTAGAGACGCTTTCTCGCGTCATGAAAAAATTATAACTAACTTAACCACCTCGTTTAGTGATGTTTTTAGGCGTCATAGTAATGTTATTTGTGGGTTTGATTTCTGTGGAAGATGAGAGTTGCGATGTGTGGGTGTGATTTTTTGTGTGATGAAATTAGGTTTAGTTTTTTTTACGGGAGTGTTTAATCTGATTTTAGGAGTTTGATTATGTTTTCACGGCGCCTGACTGACACGCAGTGTAAAATTAACGGAAAATTATAGCAGGACTAAAAGTGTATGTTAAAGGACCGAAAGTGATTTGGACTTATTCTTACAGACCAAAAGTGCAATTTTCCCCTTTTTCCTCTTTTGTGTGTGTTGTTTGCTAATATTATGAAAATTTTAACAGATCAAGAAAGCACTCAGGTTGAGGTGTATTTGACTTCACACGCAGCGTGGGGATTTAATTTACTGCTTGTTGATATTCATTACCCTAGTTTTCACTACAACAAAAAAGGTCTTTAGAGACGCTCAAAAGTGTCATTAAAAATTGTTTTTCATGACGCTTTTGATATAGTGACGCTTTGGCCAAGCGTCACTTGATTTGCCGTTTCTATAGGCTGTTTTCGTGATGCTTGAAAGCGTCATTGTAAATGGTCATTGTGACATTTTTAGCATCACGGTAACATTATATGGCGACGCTAATCAGCATCACGACGGAGTGTTTTAGAGACGCTTTCTCGCGTCATGAAAAAATTATAACTAACTTAACCACCTCGTTTAGTGATGTTTTTAGGCGTCATAGTAATGTTATTTGTGGGTTTGATTTCTGTGGAAGATGAGAGTTGCGATGTGTGGGTGTGATTTTTTGGGTGATGAAATTAGGTTTAGTTTTTTTTACGGGAGTGTTTAATCTGATTTTAGGAGTTTGATTATGTTTTCACGGCGCCTGATTGACACGCAGTGTAAATTTAACGGAAAATTATAGCGGGACTAAAAGTGTATGTTAAAGGACCGAAAGTGATTTGGACTTATTCTTATAGGCCAAAAGTGCAATTTTCCCCTTTTTCCTCTTTTGTGTGTGTTTTTCTAATATTATGAAAATTTTAACAGATTAAGAAAGCACTCAGGTTGAGGTGGATTTGACTTCACACGCAGCGTGGGGATTTAATTTACTGCTTGTTGATATTCATTACCCTAGTTTTCACTACAACAAAAACGGTCTTTAGAGACGCTCAAAAGTGTCACTAAAAATTGTTTTTCATGACGCTTTTGATATAGTGACGCTTTGGCCAAGCGTCACTTGATTTGCCGTTTCTATAGGCTGTTTTCGTGATGCTTGAAAGCGTCATTGTGACATTTTTAGCATCACGGTAACATTATATGGGGACGCTAATCAGCATCACGACAGAGTGCTTTAGAGACGCTTTCTCGCGTCATGAAAAAATTATAACTAACTTAACCACCTCATTTAGTGATGTTTTTAGGCGTCATAGTAATGTTATTTGTGGGTTTGATTTCCGTGGAAGATGAGAGTTGCGATGTGTGGGTGTGATTTTTTTGGGTGATGAAATTAGGTTTAGTTTTTTTTACGGGAGTGTTTAATCTGATTTTAGGAGTTTGATTATGTTTTCACGGCGCCTGACTGACATGCAGTGTAAAATTAACGGAAAATTATAGCGGGACTAAAAGTGAATGTTAAAGGACCGAAAATGATTTGGACTTATTCTTACAGGCCAAAAGTGCAATTTTCCCCTTTTTCCTCTTTTGTGTGTGTTTTTTGCTAATATTATGAAAAATTTAACAGATTAAGAAAGCACTCAGGTTGAGGTAGATTTGACTTCACAGGCAGCGTGGGGATTTAATTTAATGTTTGTTGATATTCATTACCCTAGTTTTCACTACAACAAAAAAGGTCTTTAGAGACGCTCAAAAGTTTCACTAAAAATTGTTTTTCATGACGCTTTTGATATAGTGACGCTTTGGCCAAGCGTCACTTGATTTGCCGTTTCTATAGGCTGTTTTCGTGATGCTTGAAAGCGTCATTGTGACATTTTTAGCATCACGGTAACATTATATGGCGACGCTAATCAGCATCACGACGGAGTGTTTTAGAGACGCTTTCTCGCGTCATGAAAAAATTATAACTAACTTAACCACCTCGTTTAGTGATGTTTTTAGGCGTCATAGTAATGTTATTTGTGGGTTTGATTTCTGTGGAAGATGAGAGTTGCGATGTGTGGGTGTGATTTTTTGGGTGATGAAATTAGGTTTAGTTTTTTTTACGGGAGTGTTTAATCTGATTTTAGGAGTTTGATTATGTTTTCACGGCGCCTGACTGACACGCAGTGTAAAATTAACGGAAAATTATAGCGGGACTAAAAGTGTATGTTAAAGGACTGAAAGTGATTTGGACTTATTCTTACAGACCAAAAGTGCAATTTTCCCCTTTTTCCTCTTTTGCGTGTGTTGTTTGCTAATATTATGAAAATTTTAACAGATCAAGAAAGCACTCAGGTTGAGGTGTATTTGACTTCACACGCAGCGTGGGGATTTAATTTACTGCTTGTTGATATTCATTACCCTAGTTTTCACTACAACAAAAAAGGTCTTTAGAGACGCTCAAAAGTGTCATTAAAAATTGTTTTTCATGACGCTTTTGATATAGTGACGCTTTGGCCAAGCGTCACTTGATTTGCCGTTTCTATAGGCTGTTTTCGTGATGCTTGAAAGCGTCATTGTGACATTTTTAGCATCACGGTAACATTATATGGGGACGCTAATCAGCATCACGACAGAGTGCTTTAGAGACGCTTTCTCGCGTCATGAAAAAATTATAACTAACTTAACCACCTCATTTAGTGATGTTTTTAGGCGTCATAGTATTGTTATTTGTGGGTTTGATTTCCGTGGAAGATGAGAGTTGCGATGTGTGGGTGTGATTTTTTTGGGTGATGAAATTAGGTTTAGTTTTTTTTACGGGAGTGTTTAATCTGATTTTAGGAGTTTGATTATGTTTTCACGGCGCCTGACTGACATGCAGTGTAAAATTAACGGAAAATTATAGCGGGACTAAAAGTGAATGTTAAAGGACCGAAAATGATTTGGACTTATTCTTACAGGCCAAAAGTGCAATTTTCCCCTTTTTCCTCTTTTGTTTGTGTTTTTTGCTAATATTATGAAAAATTTAACAGATTAAGAAAGCACTCAGGTTGAGGTAGATTTGACTTCACAGGCAGCGTGGGGATTTAATTTAATGTTTGTTGATATTCATTACCCTAGTTTTCACTACAACAAAAAAGGTCTTTAGAGACGCTCAAAAGTTTCACTAAAAATTGTTTTTCATGACGCTTTTGATATAGTGACGCTTTGGCCAAGCGTCACTTGATTTGCCGTTTCTATAGGCTGTTTTCGTGATGCTTGAAAGCGTCATTGTGACATTTTTAGCATCACGGTAACATTATATGGCGACGCTAATCAGCATCACGACGGAGTGTTTTAGAGACGCTTTCTCGCGTCATGAAAAAATTATAACTAACTTAACCACCTCGTTTAGTGATGTTTTTAGGCGTCATAGTAATGTTATTTGTGGGTTTGATTTCTGTGGAAGATGAGAGTTGCGATGTGTGGGTGTGATTTTTTGTGTGATGAAATTAGGTTTAGTTTTTTTTACGGGAGTGTTTAATCTGATTTTAGGAGTTTGATTATGTTTTCACGGCGCCTGACTGACACGCAGTGTAAAATTAACGGAAAATTATAGCAGGACTAAAAGTGTATGTTAAAGGACCGAAAGTGATTTGGACTTATTCTTACAGACCAAAAGTGCAATTTTCCCCTTTTTCCTCTTTTGTGTGTGTTGTTTGCTAATATTATGAAAATTTTAACAGATCAAGAAAGCACTCAGGTTGAGGTGTATTTGACTTCACACGCAGCGTGGGGATTTAATTTACTGCTTGTTGATATTCATTACCCTAGTTTTCACTACAACAAAAAAGGTCTTTAGAGACGCTCAAAAGTGTCATTAAAAATTGTTTTTCATGACGCTTTTGATATAGTGACGCTTTGGCCAAGCGTCACTTGATTTGCCGTTTCTATAGGCTGTTTTCGTGATGCTTGAAAGCGTCATTGTAAATGGTCATTGTGACATTTTTAGCATCACGGTAACATTATATGGCGACGCTAATCAGCATCACGACGGAGTGTTTTAGAGACGCTTTCTCGCGTCATGAAAAAATTATAACTAACTTAACCACCTCGTTTAGTGATGTTTTTAGGCGTCATAGTAATGTTATTTGTGGGTTTGATTTCTGTGGAAGATGAGAGTTGCGATGTGTGGGTGTGATTTTTTGGGTGATGAAATTAGGTTTAGTTTTTTTTACGGGAGTGTTTAATCTGATTTTAGGAGTTTGATTATGTTTTCACGGCGCCTGATTGACACGCAGTGTAAATTTAACGGAAAATTATAGCGGGACTAAAAGTGTATGTTAAAGGACCGAAAGTGATTTGGACTTATTCTTATAGGCCAAAAGTGCAATTTTCCCCTTTTTCCTCTTTTGTGTGTGTTTTTCTAATATTATGAAAATTTTAACAGATTAAGAAAGCACTCAGGTTGAGGTGGATTTGACTTCACACGCAGCGTGGGGATTTAATTTACTGCTTGTTGATATTCATTACCCTAGTTTTCACTACAACAAAAACGGTCTTTAGAGACGCTCAAAAGTGTCACTAAAAATTGTTTTTCATGACGCTTTTGATATAGTGACGCTTTGGCCAAGCGTCACTTGATTTGCCGTTTCTATAGGCTGTTTTCGTGATGCTTGAAAGCGTCATTGTGACATTTTTAGCATCACGGTAACATTATATGGGGACGCTAATCAGCATCGCGACAGAGTGCTTTAGAGACGCTTTCTCGCGTCATGAAAAAATTATAACTAACTTAACCACCTCATTTAGTGATGTTTTTAGGCGTCATAGTAATGTTATTTGTGGGTTTGATTTCCGTGGAAGATGAGAGTTGCGATGTGTGGGTGTGATTTTTTTGGGTGATGAAATTAGGTTTAGTTTTTTTTACGGGAGTGTTTAATCTGATTTTAGGAGTTTGATTATGTTTTCACGGCGCCTGACTGACATGCAGTGTAAAATTAACGGAAAATTATAGCGGGACTAAAAGTGAATGTTAAAGGACCGAAAATGATTTGGACTTATTCTTACAGGCCAAAAGTGCAATTTTCCCCTTTTTCCTCTTTTGTGTGTGTTTTTTGCTAATATTATGAAAAATTTAACAGATTAAGAAAGCACTCAGGTTGAGGTAGATTTGACTTCACAGGCAGCGTGGGGATTTAATTTAATGTTTGTTGATATTCATTACCCTAGTTTTCACTACAACAAAAAAGGTCTTTAGAGACGCTCAAAAGTTTCACTAAAAATTGTTTTTCATGACGCTTTTGATATAGTGACGCTTTGGCCAAGCGTCACTTGATTTGCCGTTTCTATAGGCTGTTTTCGTGATGCTTGAAAGCGTCATTGTGACATTTTTAGCATCACGGTAACATTATATGGCGACGCTAATCAGCATCACGACGGAGTGTTTTAGAGACGCTTTCTCGCGTCATGAAAAAATTATAACTAACTTAACCACCTCGTTTAGTGATGTTTTTAGGCGTCATAGTAATGTTATTTGTGGGTTTGATTTCTGTGGAAGATGAGAGTTGCGATGTGTGGGCGTGATTTTTTGGGTGATGAAATTAGGTTTAGTTTTTTTTACGGGAGTGTTTAATCTGATTTTAGGAGTTTGATTATGTTTTCACGGCGCCTGACTGACACGCAGTGTAAAATTAACGGAAAATTATAGCGGGACTAAAAGTGTATGTTAAAGGACCGAAAGTGATTTGGACTTATTCTTACAGACCAAAAGTGCAATTTTCCCCTTTTTCCTCTTTTGTGTGTGTTGTTTGCTAATATTATGAAAATTTTAACAGATCAAGAAAGCACTCAGGTTGAGGTGTATTTGACTTCACACGCAGCGTGGGGATTTAATTTACTGCTTGTTGATATTCATTACCCTAGTTTTCACTACAACAAAAAAGGTCTTTAGAGACGCTCAAAAGTGTCATTAAAAATTGTTTTTCATGACGCTTTTGATATAGTGACGCTTTGGCCAAGCGTCACTTGATTTGCCGTTTCTATAGGCTGTTTTCGTGATGCTTGAAAGCGTCATTGTAAATGGTCATTGTGACATTTTTAGCATCACGGTAACATTATATGGCGACGCTAATCAGCATCACGACGAAGTGTTTTAGAGACGCTTTCTCGCGTCATGAAAAAATTATAACTAACTTAACCACCTCGTTTAGTGATGTTTTTAGGCGTCATAGTAATGTTATTTGTGGGTTTGATTTCTGTGGAAGATGAGAGTTGCGATGTGTGGGTGTGATTTTTTGGGTGATGAAATTAGGTTTAGTTTTTTTTACGGGAGTGTTTAATCTGATTTTAGGAGTTTGATTATGTTTTCACGGCGCCTGACTGACACGCAGTGTAAAATTAACGGAAAATTATAGCGGGACTAAAAGTGTATGTTAAAGGACCGAAAGTGATTTGGACTTATTCTTATAGGCCAAAAGTGCAATTTTCCCCTTTTTCCTCTTTTGTGTGTGTTTTTCTAATATTATGAAAATTTTAACAGATTAAGAAAGCACTCAGGTTGAGGTGGATTTGACTTCACACGCAGCGTGGGGATTTAATTTACTGCTTGTTGATATTCATTACCCTAGTTTTCACTACAACAAAAACGGTCTTTAGAGACGCTCAAAAGTGTCACTAAAAATTGTTTTTCATGACGCTTTTGATATAGTGACGCTTTGGCCAAGCGTCACTTGATTTGCCGTTTCTATAGGCTGTTTTCGTGATGCTTGAAAGCGTCATTGTGACATTTTTAGCATCACGGTAACATTATATGGGGACGCTAATCAGCATCACGACAGAGTGCTTTAGAGACGCTTTCTCGCGTCATGAAAAAATTATAACTAACTTAACCACCTCATTTAGTGATGTTTTTAGGCGTCATAGTAATGTTATTTGTGGGTTTGATTTCCGTGGAAGATGAGAGTTGCGATGTGTGGGTGTGATTTTTTTGGGTGATGAAATTAGGTTTAGTTTTTTTTACGGGAGTGTTTAATCTGATTTTAGGAGTTTGATTATGTTTTCACGGCGCCTGACTGACATGCAGTGTAAAATTAACGGAAAATTATAGCGGGACTAAAAGTGAATGTTAAAGGACCGAAAATGATTTGGACTTATTCTTACAGGCCAAAAGTGCAATTTTCCCCTTTTTCCTCTTTTGTGTGTGTTTTTTGCTAATATTATGAAAAATTTAACAGATTAAGAAAGCACTCAGGTTGAGGTAGATTTGACTTCACAGGCAGCGTGGGGATTTAATTTAATGTTTGTTGATATTCATTACCCTAGTTTTCACTACAACAAAAAAGGTCTTTAGAGACGCTCAAAAGTTTCACTAAAAATTGTTTTTCATGACGCTTTTGATATAGTGACGCTTTGGCCAAGCGTCACTTGATTTGCCGTTTCTATAGGCTGTTTTCGTGATGCTTGAAAGCGTCATTGTGACATTTTTAGCATCACGGTAACATTATATGGCGACGCTAATCAGCATCACGACGGAGTGTTTTAGAGACGCTTTCTCGCGTCATGAAAAAATTATAACTAACTTAACCACCTCGTTTAGTGATGTTTTTAGGCGTCATAGTAATGTTATTTGTGGGTTTGATTTCTGTGGAAGATGAGAGTTGCGATGTGTGGGTGTGATTTTTTGGGTGATGAAATTAGGTTTAGTTTTTTTTACGGGAGTGTTTAATCTGATTTTAGGAGTTTGATTATGTTTTCACGGCGCCTGACTGACACGCAGTGTAAAATTAACGGAAAATTATAGCGGGACTAAAAGTGTATGTTAAAGGACTGAAAGTGATTTGGACTTATTCTTACAGACCAAAAGTGCAATTTTCCCCTTTTTCCTCTTTTGCGTGTGTTGTTTGCTAATATTATGAAAATTTTAACAGATCAAGAAAGCACTCAGGTTGAGGTGTATTTGACTTCACACGCAGCGTGGGGATTTAATTTACTGCTTGTTGATATTCATTACCCTAGTTTTCACTACAACAAAAAAGGTCTTTAGAGACGCTCAAAAGTGTCATTAAAAATTGTTTTTCATGACGCTTTTGATATAGTGACGCTTTGGCCAAGCGTCACTTGATTTGCCGTTTCTATAGGCTGTTTTCGTGATGCTTGAAAGCGTCATTGTAAATGGTCATTGTGACATTTTTAGCATCACGGTAACATTATATGGCGACGCTAATCAGCATCACGACGGAGTGTTTTAGAGACGCTTTCTCGCGTCATGAAAAAATTATAACTAACTTAACCACCTCGTTTAGTGATGTTTTTAGGCGTCATAGTAATGTTATTTGTGGGTTTGATTTCTGTGGAAGATGAGAGTTGCGATGTGTGGGTGTGATTTTTTGGGTGATGAAATTAGGTTTAGTTTTTTTTACGGGAGTGTTTAATCTGATTTTAGGAGTTTGATTATGTTTTCACGGCGCCTGACTGACACGCAGTGTAAAATTAACGGAAAATTATAGCGGGACTAAAAGTGTATGTTAAAGGACCGAAAGTGATTTGGACTTATTCTTATAGGCCAAAAGTGCAATTTTCCCCTTTTTCCTCTTTTGTGTGTGTTTTTCTAATATTATGAAAATTTTAACAGATTAAGAAAGCACTCAGGTTGAGGTGGATTTGACTTCACACGCAGCGTGGGGATTTAATTTACTGCTTGTTGATATTCATTACCCTAGTTTTCACTACAACAAAAACGGTCTTTAGAGACGCTCAAAAGTGTCACTAAAAATTGTTTTTCATGACGCTTTTGATATAGTGACGCTTTGGCCAAGCGTCACTTGATTTGCCGTTTCTATAGGCTGTTTTCGTGATGCTTGAAAGCGTCATTGTGACATTTTTAGCATCACGGTAACATTATATGGGGACGCTAATCAGCATCACGACAGAGTGCTTTAGAGACGCTTTCTCGCGTCATGAAAAAATTATAACTAACTTAACCACCTCGTTTAGTGATGTTTTTAGGCGTCATAGTAATGTTATTTGTGGGTTTGATTTCCGTGGAAGATGAGAGTTGCGATGTGTGGGTGTGATTTTTTTGGGTGATGAAATTAGGTTTAGTTTTTTTTACGGGAGTGTTTAATCTGATTTTAGGAGTTTGATTATGTTTTCACGGCGCCTGACTGACATGCAGTGTAAAATTAACGGAAAATTATAGTGGGACTAAAAGTGAATGTTAAAGGACCGAAAATGATTTGGACTTATTCTTACAGGCCAAAAGTGCAATTTTCCCCTTTTTCCTCTTTTGTGTGTGTTTTTTGCTAATATTATGAAAAATTTAACAGATTAAGAAAGCACTCAGGTTGAGGTAGATTTGACTTCACAGGCAGCGTGGGGATTTAATTTAATGTTTGTTGATATTCATTACCCTAGTTTTCACTACAACAAAAAAGGTCTTTAGAGACGCTCAAAAGTTTCACTAAAAATTGTTTTTCATGACGCTTTTGATATAGTGACGCTTTGGCCAAGCGTCACTTGATTTGCCGTTTCTATAGGCTGTTTTCGTGATGCTTGAAAGCGTCATTGTGACATTTTTAGCATCACGGTAACATTATATGGCGACGCTAATCAGCATCACGACGGAGTGTTTTAGAGACGCTTTCTCGCGTCATGAAAAAATTATAACTAACTTAACCACCTCGTTTAGTGATGTTTTTAGGCGTCATAGTAATGTTATTTGTGGGTTTGATTTCTGTGGAAGATGAGAGTTGCGATGTGTGGGTGTGATTTTTTGGGTGATGAAATTAGGTTTAGTTTTTTTTACGGGAGTGTTTAATCTGATTTTAGGAGTTTGATTATGTTTTCACGGCGCCTGACTGACACGCAGTGTAAAATTAACGGAAAATTATAGCGGGACTAAAAGTGTATGTTAAAGGACTGAAAGTGATTTGGACTTATTCTTACAGACCAAAAGTGCAATTTTCCCCTTTTTCCTCTTTTGCGTGTGTTGTTTGCTAATATTATGAAAATTTTAACAGATCAAGAAAGCACTCAGGTTGAGGTGTATTTGACTTCACACGCAGCGTGGGGATTTAATTTACTGCTTGTTGATATTCATTACCCTAGTTTTCACTACAACAAAAAAGGTCTTTAGAGACGCTCAAAAGTGTCATTAAAAATTGTTTTTCATGACGCTTTTGATATAGTGACGCTTTGGCCAAGCGTCACTTGATTTGCCGTTTCTATAAGCTGTTTTCGTGATGCTTGAAAGCGTCATTGTAAATGGTCATTGTGACATTTTTAGCATCACGGTAACATTATATGGCGACGCTAATCAGCATCACGACGGTGTGTTTTAGAGACGCTTTCTCGCGTCATGAAAAAATTATAACTAACTTAACCGCCTCGTTTAGTGATGTTTTTAGGCGTCATAGTAATGTTATTTGTGGGTTTGATTTCTGTGGAAGATGAGAGTTGCGATGTGTGGGTGTGATTTTTTGGGTGATGAAATTAGGTTTAGTTTTTTTTACGGGAGTGTTTAATCTGATTTTAGGAGTTTGATTATGTTTTCACGGCGCCTGACTGACACGCAGTGTAAAATTAACGGAAAATTATAGCGGGACTAAAAGTGTATGTTAAAGGACCGAAAGTGATTTGGACTTATTCTTATAGGCCAAAAGTGCAATTTTCCCCTTTTTCCTCTTTTGTGTGTGTTTTTCTAATATTATGAAAATTTTAACAGATTAAGAAAGCACTCAGGTTGAGGTGGATTTGACTTCACACGCAGCGTGGGGATTTAATTTACTGCTTGTTGATATTCATTACCCTAGTTTTCACTACAACAAAAACGGTCTTTAGAGACGCTCAAAAGTGTCACTAAAAATTGTTTTTCATGACGCTTTTGATATAGTGACGCTTTGGCCAAGCGTCACTTGATTTGCCGTTTCTATAGGCTGTTTTCGTGATGCTTGAAAGCGTCATTGTGACATTTTTAGCATCACGGTAACATTATATGGGGACGCTAATCAGCATCACGACAGAGTGCTTTAGAGACGCTTTCTCGCGTCATGAAAAAATTATAACTAACTTAACCACCTCGTTTAGTGATGTTTTTAGGCGTCACAGTAATGTTATTTGTGGGTTTGATTTCCGTGGAAGATGAGAGTTGCGATGTGTGGGTGTGATTTTTTTGGGTGATGAAATTAGGTTTAGTTTTTTTTACGGGAGTGTTTAATCTGATTTTAGGAGTTTGATTATGTTTTCACGGCGCCTGACTGACATGCAGTGTAAAATTAACGGAAAATTATAGCGGGACTAAAAGTGAATGTTAAAGGACCGAAAATGATTTGGACTTATTCTTACAGGCCAAAAGTGCAATTTTCCCCTTTTTCCTCTTTTGTGTGTGTTTTTTGCTAATATTATGAAAAATTTAACAGATTAAGAAAGCACCCAGGTTGAGGTAGATTTGACTTCACAGGCAGCGTGGGGATTTAATTTAATGTTTGTTGATATTCATTACCCTAGTTTTCACTACAACAAAAAAGGTCTTTAGAGACGCTCAAAAGTTTCACTAAAAATTGTTTTTCATGACGCTTTTGATATAGTGACGCTTTGGCCAAGCGTCACTTGATTTGCCGTTTCTATAGGCTGTTTTCGTGATGCTTGAAAGCGTCATTGTGACATTTTTAGCATCACGGTAACATTATATGGCGACGCTAATCAGCATCACGACGGAGTGTTTTAGAGACGCTTTCTCGCGTCATGAAAAAATTATAACTAACTTAACCACCTCGTTTAGTGATGTTTTTAGGCGTCATAGTAATGTTATTT
This sequence comes from Galeopsis tetrahit, assembly GCA_963675135.1. NCBI lineage: Eukaryota > Viridiplantae > Streptophyta > Magnoliopsida > Lamiales > Lamiaceae > Galeopsis > Galeopsis tetrahit. Next base: position 14,581,554 of record OY776133.1, read on the forward strand.
GTGGGTTTGATTTCTGTGGAAGATGAGAGTTGCGATGTGTGGGTGTGATTTTTTGGGTGATGAAATTAGGTTTAGTTTTTTTTACGGGAGTGTTATTCTGATTTTAGGAGTTTGATTATGTTTTCACGGCGCCTGACTGACACGCAGTGTAAAATTAACGGAAAATTATAGCGGGACTAAAAGTGTATGTTAAAGGACTGAAAGTGATTTGGACTTATTCTTACAGACCAAAAGTGCAATTTTCCCCTTTTTCCTCTTTTGTGTGTGTTGTTTGCTAATATTATGAAAATTTTAACAGATCAAGAAAGCACTCAGGTTGAGGTGTATTTGACTTCACACGCAGCGTGGGGATTTAATTTACTGCTTGTTGATATTCATTACCCTAGTTTTCACTACAACAAAAAAGGTCTTTAGAGACGCTCAAAAGTGTCATTAAAAATTGTTTTTCATGACGCTTTTGATATAGTGACGCTTTGGCCAAGCGTCACTTGATTTGCCGTTTCTATAGGCTGTTTTCGTGATGCTTGAAAGCGTCATTGTAAATGGTCATTGTGACATTTTTAGCATTACGGTAACATTATATGGCGACGCTAATCAGCATCACGACGGAGTGTTTTAGAGACGCTTTCTCGCGTCATGAAAAAATTATAACTAACTTAACCACCACGTTTAGTGATGTTTTTAGGCGTCATAGTAATGTTATTTGTGGGTTTGATTTCTGTGGAAGATGAGAGTTGCGATGTGTGGGTGTGATTTTTTGGTGATGAAATTAGGTTTAGTTTTTTTTACGGGAGTGTTTAATCTGATTTTAGGAGTTTGATTATGTTTTCACGGCGCCTGACTGACACGCAGTGTAAAATTAACGGAAAATTATAGCGGGACTAAAAGTGTATGTTAAAGGACCGAAAGTGATTTGGACTTATTCTTACAGACCAAAAGTGCAATTTTCCCCTTTTTCCTCTTTTGTGTGTGTTTTTTGCTAATATTATGAAAATTTTAACAGATCAAGAAAGCACTCAGGTTGAGGTGTATTTGACTTCACACGCAGCGTGTGGATTTAATTTACTGCTTGTTGATATTCATTACCCTAGTTTTCACTACAACAAAAACGGTCTTTAGAGACACTCAAAAGTGTCACTAAAAATTGTTTTTCATGACGCTTTTGATATAGTGACGCTTTCGCCAAGCGTCACTTGATTTGCCGTTTCTATAGGCTGTTTTCGTGATGCTTGAAAGCGTCATTGTGACATTTTTAGCATCACGGTAACATTATATGGGGACGCTAATCAGCATCACGACAGAGTGCTTTAGAGACGCTTTCTCGCGTCATGAAAAAATTATAACTAACTTAACCACCTCGTTTAGTGATGTTTTTAGGCGTCATAGTAATGTTATTTGAGGGTTTGATTTCCGTGGAAGATGAGAGTTGCGATGTGTGGGTGTGATTTTTTTGGGTGATGAAATTAGGTTTAGTTTTTTTTACGGGAGTGTTTAATCTGATTTTAGGAGTTTGATTATGTTTTCACGGCGCCTGACTGACATGCAGTGTAAAATTAACGGAAAATTATAGCGGGACTAAAAGTGAATGTTAAAGGACCGAAAATGATTTGGACTTATTCTTACAGGCCAAAAGTGCAATTTTCCCCTTTTTCCTCTTTTGTGTGTGTTTTTTGCTAATATTATGAAAAATTTAACAGATTAAGAAAAGCACTCAGGTTGAGGTAGATTTGACTTCACAGGCAGCGTGGGGATTTAATTTAATGTTTGTTGATATTCATTACCCTAGTTTTCACTACAACAAAAAAGGTCTTTAGAGACGCTCAAAAGTTTCACTAAAAATTGTTTTTCATGACGCTTTTGATATAGTGACGCTTTGGCCAAGCGTCACTTGCTTTGCCGTTTCTATAGGCTGTTTTCGTGATGCTTGAAAGCGTCATTGTGACATTTTTAGCATCACGGTAACATTATATGGCGACGCTAATCAGCATCACGACGGAGTGTTTTAGAGACGCTTTCTCGCGTCATGAAAAAATTATAACTAACTTAACCACCTCGTTTAGTGATGTTTTTAAGCGTCATAGTAATGTTATTTGTGGGTTTGATTTCTGTGGAAGATGAGAGTTGCGATGTGTGGGTGTGATTTTTTGGGTGATGAAATTAGGTTTAGTTTTTTTTACGGGAGTGTTTAATCTGATTTTAGGAGTTTGATTATGTTTTCACGGCGCCTGACTGACACGCAGTGTAAAATTAACGGAAAATTATAGCGGGACTAAAAGTGTATGTTAAAGGACCGAAAGTGATTTGGACTTATTCTTACAGACCAAAAGTGCAATTTTCCCCTTTTTCCTCTTTTGTGTGTGTTGTTTGCTAATATTATGAAAATTTTAACAGATCAAGAAAGCACTCAGGTTGAGGTGTATTTGACTTCACACGCAGCGTGGGGATTTAATTTACTGCTTGTTGATATTCATTACCCTAGTTTTCACTACAACAAAAAAGGTCTTTAGAGACGCTCAAAAGTGTCATTAAAAATTGTTTTTCATGACGCTTTTGATATAGTGACGCTTTGGCCAAGCGTCACTTGATTTGCCATTTCTATAGGCTGTTTTCGTGATGCTTGAAAGCGTCATTGTAAATGGTCATTGTGACATTTTTAGCATCACGGTAACATTATATGGCGACGCTAATCAGCATCACGACGGTGTGTTTTAGAGACGCTTTCTCGCGTCATGAAAAAATTATAACTAACTTAACCACCTCGTTTAGTGATGTTTTTAGGCGTCATAGTAATGTTATTTGTGGGTTTGATTTCTGTGGAAGATGAGAGTTGCGATGTGTGGGTGTGATTTTTTGGGTGATGAAATTAGGTTTAGTTTTTTTTACGGGAGTGTTTAATCTGATTTTAGGAGTTTGATTATGTTTTCACGACGCCTGACTGACACGCAGTGTAAAATTAACGGAAAATTATAGCGGGACTAAAAGTGTATGTTAAAGGACCGAAAGTGATTTGGACTTATTCTTACAGACCAAAAGTGCAATTTTCCCCTTTTTCCTCTTTTGTGTGTGTTTTTTGCTAATATTATGAAAATTTTAACAGATCAAGAAAGCACTCAGGTTGAGGTGTATTTGACTTCACACGCAGCGTGGGGATTTAATTTACTGCTTGTTGATATTCATTACCCTAGTTTTCACTACAACAAAAAAGGTCTTTAGAGACGCTCAAAAGTGTCATTAAAAATTGTTTTTCATGACGCTTTTGATATAGTGACGCTTTGGCCAAGCATCACTTGATTTGCCGTTTCTATAGGCTGTTTTCGTGATGCTTGAAAGCGTCATTGTAAATGGTCATTGTGACATTTTTAGCATCACGGTAACATTATATGGTGACGCTAATCAGCATCACGACGGAGTGCTTTAGAGACGCTTTCTCGCGTCATGAAAAAATTATAACTAACTTAACCTCGTCGTTTAATGATGTTTTTAGGCGTCATAGTAATGTTATTTGTGGGTTTGATTTCTGAGGAAGATGAGAGTTGCGATGTGTGGGTGTGATTTTTTGGGTGATGAAATTAGGTTTAGTTTTTTTTACGGGAATGTTTAATCTGATTTTAGGAGTTTGATTATGTTTTCTCGGCGCCTGACTTACACGCAGTGTAAAATTAACAGAAAATTATAGCGGGACTAAAAGTGTATGTTAAAGGACCGAAAGTGATTTGGACTTATTCTTACCGGCCAAAAGTGCAATTTTCCCCTTTTTCCTCTTTTGTGTATGTTTTTTGCTAATATTGTGAAAAATTTAACATATTAAGAAAGCACTCAGGTTGAGGTGGATTTGACTTCACAAGCAGCGTGGGGATTTAATTTAATGCTTGTTGATATTCATTGCCCTAGTTTTAACTACAACTAAAAAGGTCTTTAGAGACGCTCAAAAGTGTCACTAAAAATTGTTTTTCATGACGCTTTTGATATAGTGACGCTTTGGCCAAGCTTCACTTGATTTGCCGTTTCTATAGGCTGTTTTCGTGATGCTTGAAAGCGTCATATTGTAAATGGTCATTGTGACATTTTTAGCATCACGGTAACATTATATGGTGACGCTAATCAGCATCACGACGGAGTGCTTTAGAGACGCTTTCTCGCGTCATGAAAAAATTATAACTAACTTAACCTCCTCGTTTAGTGATGTTTTTAGGCGTCATAGTAATGTTATTTGTGGGTTTGATTTCTGTGGAAGATGAGAGTTGCGATGTGTGGGTGTGATTTTTTGGTAGATGAAATTAGGTTTAGTTTTTTTTACGGGAGTGTTTAATCTAATTTTAGGAGTTTGATTATGTTTTCACGGCGCCTTACTTACACGCAGTGTAAAATTAACGGAAAATTATAGCAGGACTAAAAGTGTATGTTAAAGGACCGAAAGTGATTTGGACTTATTCTTACAGGCCAAAAGTGCAATTTTCCCCTTCTTTCTCTTTTGTGTGTGTTTTTTGCTAATATTATGAAAATTTTAACAGATCAAGAAAGCACTCAGGTTGAGGTGGATTTGACTTCACATGTAGCGTGGGGATTTAATTTAATGCTTGTTGATATTCATTACCGTAGTTTTCACTACAACAAAAAAAGGTCTTTAGAGACGCTCAAAAGTGTCACTAAATTTTTTTTTCATGACGCTTTTGATATGGTGACGCTTTGGCCAAGCGTCACTTGATTTGCCGTTTCTATAGGCTGTTTTCGTGATGCATGAAAGCGTCATTGTAAATGGTCATTGTGACATTTTTAGCATCACGGTAACATTATATGGTGACGCTAATCAGCATCACGACGGAGTGCTTTAGAGACGCTTTCTCGCATCAATAAAAAATTATAACTAACTTAACCACCTCGTTTAGTGATGTTTTTAGGAGTCATAGTAATGTTATTTGTGGGTTTGATTTAATTGGAAGATGAGAGTTGCGATGTGTGGGTGTGATTTTTTGGGTGATGAAATTAGGTTTAGTTTTTTTTACGGGAGTGTTTAATCTGATTTTAGGAGTTTGATTATATTTTCACGGTGCCTGACTTACACGCAGTGTATATCCGTTAAAATTGACGGAAAATTATTGCGGGACTAAAAGTGTACGATAAAGGACCGAAAGTGATTTGAACTTATTGTTACAGGACCAAAAGTGCAATTTTCCCCCTTTTCCTCTTATGTGTGTTTTTTGCTAATATTATGAAAAATTTAACAGATCAAGAAAGCACTCTGGTTGAGGTGGATTTGACTTTACAGGCAGCGTGAGGATTTAATTTAATGCTTGTTGATATTCATTACCCTAGTTTTGGATTTCATAAAATTATCTCTAGCTACTCATGATTCATAAAATTATGAATTCATGATGTCAGATTTCGTGTGGATCAAAGAGGCACATTGAAATTTATAGCCGAATGCTACCGAGAGACATATATATGAAACCTTACCTGCAAGTTGGAATACACTAGTGGCCTACTATTTCTCTATTCTGTCATAAATTAAGATCAAACACACTTCGGAATTCTGACAATACGTGCGGAGCAGTGTTTTGTTTGAATTTCCCGCAATAAAATCTAATTTTAACTTGTTTTATTTATTTTAAATTTAAATTTACAAAGTAAAGATCTAATTTGAATTTCCCGCGTAAATATCTAATTTGTTCAATAAATATGTAAGTTCTCAAGAGATAAAAGCAGAAAGAAGAAACTTCTAATTACATATTGCTTCCAAGCAATTATTTCAATCCAGGAAGTGCGGAAAGTTTTTGAATTCAGATCATCCAGATATATATACTCGGGGCAGGAGGAAGAAGGTACGCCACAATTATCCTGTCTTGGTGCAATTAAAGGAGGATTTGCAGCCATCCCAGTTGAACAACATGGCTTCTGAGTTTGCTGACTTGCAAACGAAGTAGTGATTAAGCTACAAGCTGGCACTAATGCCGAGGAATTACAAACGCCGGCCTTTTCAGTCTCAATCGCCGCTACATTACCACTTAAGGCTTCATAATGTAGCTTTAGTTCTTCGTTTGTTTTTCCTGGAACTGCCAAGGCGATTTTCTCCCACCAATCAACATCGTTGGGATGGACTGCAATTAGTGCATTCTCGAAGGCCCTGTCCTCCTCCCAAGTCCAATTTGAAACCACAAATGGCTTTTGAAATGCGGCATCGTCTTCCCACAACCAGGATCGGCTGACGAATGTCCAATCTGTGTCCATTCTTTTGGATACTTGCCGGAAAAACCTTGTTGAAGACTAGAGATATAGAAAAGTGAGCAAGGTAATTAAAGATCGATGACAAAAACAATGAAACAAGAATCAGCAAGGTAAAGTTCAGATTTCTTAAATATATTCAATATATGTACTAGAATTGTGTAAAATGTGATTAACAACGATTTACCTAGTTATGTTCCTCTTCCGTCCAACGTACACGTCGTCGTAGGGAATTGCAACAACATTCTCATCAGAAGTACAACATGGTTTCTTGAATGCAGAATCCATCTTTTACGAAATTGGGAAAAGTCAGTTGTAATTAAATTGGATTAGGAATTCAAATTAAATATGATAAAATGAAATAAAATTATACTAGTACCTTTGTGACAATTAAACGTGAAGAGATGTTAAGAAAGGCCTCAAGATCCATAGATATATGAATATTATGATACTCTCTAGATGTGTCTATTTCTAAGTGTTAATTTGTTGTCCTTTATATAGGTGGTGGGCGATACAAAACTGTGTGCCATACAAAATTGCTTTTCCTCTAATTAAAATCTACCTAATTTTGTATTAAATGAATCCACTCCCCTCTTTCCAGGCCTTTAATTTTTTTGGACTTTTTACACTCTTTTTTCATTTCTTTTCCATATTTCACCCCTTTTTCAGATTTGGGGCTTTTTACAATTAAATATTTTTTTCATTTCTTTTTCTCCTGTTTCACTTTTCACCCTTTTTTTTCTTTCTTCTTTTACTCTTTCATTTTCTTTTCATAATATTTTAAAACGATTTTCACCTTTTTTTCTCCTTTCCATATTTTTTTTTGGCTTTCTACTCTTCTTTTTCATTTATTTTCCTTCTTTCACGCCTCGATTTCTCCTTACTTTCAAGATTCTTTTGGTGGCTTTTACTCTCTTTTTTTCATGTCTTTTCCTTCTGATTAAAAACTTTTTGGGGCTTTTAAAATCTATTATTTATTTCTTTTAATTCCTTCCTATTTATTTTTTGGACTTTCTAAAAACTATATCTAGATATTTACTTAAATCTGATATTTTTTTATAAAGTTTATACTCCCTCATCCAAACTTTGTATGTAAGTATTTTTGTTTTGTCCGTCCAAACTTAATATGTATGTCTCATAACGAAAATAATATATTTATCATTAACTCTCAACAATCATTTATTTACCAAAATTTCATTCACTTAAAAATACACCTCCCCTTAAAAATACCTATAAATCCTATACGATATAATCTTTTTTCTTACGGTAACTTTTCACTTTTTTTAAAATGGTTCCAAAGAATATAAATGTACGAATCTAGTCCCAATTTTTTTATATGTACCAATTTTATCAGCAACTTCGTCGAAATTGACCGCCCACGTGCCAAGTACATAACCAAAAATTGATGTCCTTCCAAAGATTCCGACAACTTTGGGATGAAATCGGTACGTATTAAAAAAAATTGGGACTAGATTAATTCATACATTTATATTTTTTGGGGCCAAAATGAAAAAAAGGTGAAAAGTTATGGGACGAAAAACTAAAAATCCAACCCACTCTTACACAATTTATTAGACATAAAGTTACATTATATTCTACTCAAAAAAAAAAAAAAAAAACACAATCACTATTCATCAAGATTTTGAAATCCATGATTTTCACATTCTACATAATCCTAAATCAAACATAAGTATTCACTTTTTTTAATTTACATCCTGTTTTATCCAATTTATATCATTTTCGTCAATTTTTTTTCAAATACGACGTAAATGTGAGCATGTGCCTCACACATGTGGAATGAATGGGGGATTCTGACGAAAGGTCCAATTTATATCCTTCAAATTTCTTAAAATATCCACCTCGTCGACTCTCACCCCATCTGATGGCACCCCTCTGGGCGATGCCTCGCTATATCAGCAGGTTCTTGATAGCTTACATTAGTTCAATGGCACTCGAGATGGGCATCGTTCTTTGGTCATCCTCCCCTCTCACTCTCCACTACTTCATTGATGCTGACTGGATTGGCAATATAGTGATGATCACACCTCTACGGATGCATATGTTGTGTTTCTTGGGTCCAATTCCATCTCTTGTTCCTCCCGAAAACAACAGATAGTCGCTCTCTCTTCCACAAAGGCCGAGTATCGTTCCATTACTTCGGCTGCTGCGGAACTTTAGTGGACCCAGCCCATCCTTCAAGAACTTGGGGTCTCTCTTTCGGCTTCCCCAGATATAAATTGTGATAATGTGGAGGCCACCTACTTGTGCAGTTGTGCTCGAATCCAGTCTTTCATTCTCGTATGAAGCACGGTGCCATTGATTTCAAATATTGACGGGGTGACATGGGAAGCTGTCGGAATTTGCTCCCCAAGGAATACTCGCCGACAATAATGAACATCTCACTCTGAAAATTATAATAATTAATTTTAGAATTAGTTTTTTTTTTAGTTAATAGTAGTGAGGGTTCTTTTTTGTGGTAGTACTCGGGAAAAGGCGTAGGAAGCAATGAAGCATATTCTCGAATGTTTGTGGAGCTACATCGTATGGTACATTTGGAGGGCTAGAAATCGCAAAGTCTTTGAAGGTGTGATGATCAATCCAAAAAAAAATTATTTGAAGAAGTTAAGGTCAAATCATGGTGCTTAATTGCTGCTAGGTGCAATAGAATATGTAATTTCACATTTCAAGATTGGTATTTTAACCCAAGATTGTGTAGTTCGTAGAAAGGATTTCGTTGCCTAGCTGCTCTTTTTTTTTTTTATTATTATAATTTCTTTATAACTCTCTTGAGTACCTCTGGTACTCCTCCTATTTATATTTTGTTATTTTTGCTGATTTAAAAAAAAAAATAGTAGTGAGGGCTCTTAATTATAAATAAAACTTAAAATCCCAAATTCAACACTAAACAAAGCACTAATTCCTCTTGATTATCTTACATCTTATAATTCTCTCTTTTTTTTATTGTTCAGGAGAAGCTTCTAAGCACAAAACATATTATTTACAAGCCAATTATTCTAATCTAGGAAGTGTGGAAAGTTTTTGAATTCATCTGGATCTATATACTCGAGGTAGGACGTAGAAGGTACGCCACAATCTTGTCTTGTCGAAATTAAAGGAGGGTTTGCAGTCATCCCAATTGAACAACCTGACTTCTGAGTTTGCTGACTTGCAAACGAAGTAGTGATTAAGCTACACGCTGGCACTACTACCGATGAATTACAAACTCCGGCCTTTTCAGTCTCAATCGCCGCTACATTACCACTTAACGCTTCATAATGTAGTTTTAGTTCTTCATATGTTTTTCCCGGAACTGCCAAGGCGATTTTCTCCCACCAATCAACATCGTTGGGATGGACTGCAATTAGTGCATTCTCGAAGGCCCTGTCCTCCTCCCAAGTCCAATTTGAAACCACAAATGGCTTTTGAAATGCGGCATCGTCTTCCCACAACCAGGATCGGCTGACGAATGTCCAATCTGTGTCCATTCTTTTGGATACTGGCCGGAAAAACCTTGTTGAAGACTAGAGATATAGAAAAGTGAGCTGTTAATTTCGGAAGACATACATCTCATTAAGAAAAATTATCCATTTTCAAGAACTAATGGACCATTTTAATGGATAGAGAGCATAAATCATAAACTAGAAAAACAACTGAACATGGGAAGATTCAAAATGGCAAGGTGTAACATAGATATACAAAAGAGAAAAAAATAGTAATATCAAATTAAAATTAATCAAAAATCACATATAATAGTCACTGGTCTTTCTAATTAAATAAAACTTAAAATCAAGATCCAGCACATTCAACACTCAGTTCTTTGTGATCATCTTTCTTCTTACTCCTTTTTCTGCTCAAGCATTAATTTGGCAATTTTTAGATTGATCCAAATAAACAGATGCAGCATAAACTTACCAGATCTTCATTTTATTCTACAAAATTCCATATGCAGTATTCTCCAAATACTAATCTACCGAGAAAATATTAATTCAGTCATGTAACTTAGGCCGAATCCAACTTTAGTCCTGACAGTATCAATTTTAGTCTTGTAACTTTGGCCGAGCCAACTTTAGTCCTGTAACTTTGCACTTTTTAAATTTTAGTCCTGACGATATCAATTTTAGTGCAAAGTTACATGACTAAAGTTGGACACAGGCCTAAGTTACAGAATTAAAATTGATACTGTCAGACTAAAACAGATACCTTCAGGACTAAAGTTGGACTTGGCCAAAGTTACAGATAAAACATCAATAAAGCAATCATACGCTCATTGAATCCAATAAAATGAAATTTATTTCACAAACGATAGAGTACCTTTGTTACAATTAATCATAGGGAGCTCTAGGGAAAGGCCACTAGACAGGTACTAGCCTCCAGATCCTTAGAACTATGCTTCTTCTTCTCGGTGTTTCTCTGTGTGTGTATAATACGCTAGATGTGTATGTCAATGTGTGTATACTGTTCTTTATATAGGCGATGGGAGTTACAAAATAAAGCGATAGAAAAAGTCCTCCCCTTTCCAAAAGTTACTGTAATAAATATTTTCGTCGACTACTCCGTGTTTAACGCAAAAAGTCACTTTTTCAGGGATCCCGCCTTTATCCCAGTCGACTATATTGGTCATATTTTTCTATGGTGTTCAGTCAAAACAAATGTACTTATATATATATTTAGTTTAATCTTCTATTTCTTAACAATGTTGGCCTAATAGGAGTACTCGTACAATATCGATCCCACCATGCTTGTTGGCTATATGAATCATATATCACTATGGATTTTTGCCAAAGCAAATGTTTTCATATTTTATATTTAAGTGTTTCTCTTTTCTTCAAATGGTGTCCAATTCCTTTTAGGTCTTCTCCTTTCCCCTTTAAGCATGCTTCTCTTAATTTCACATATACTAGCTAATGCATCCATTATTATTATATCTAATATGTAATGCATATCCCCAATTTATAATGCATTAATGTCATCTAGATTTCTTGAATCAATGTGCAATCCTATAAAAATATATTCATTACGTACTGTGATCATCAGTGAGCCGAACTAACTTTGGCTAATTTTCAGAAAACTAATTTGGGAAGCTCTGATATTCGAATATGTGTTAGCACATTTCATGTTTGTAGTTTAACAGATTTGAAATTCATCTTAAAAGCTTGACTAGTTTAGATATTTATTCAATTCACGTAGTACTCCTCCTAAGCACTCGGTTATATGTTTGTAGTTTATGAGTGATTTCACTACTAACTCTTACAATACTGGACACAATTTCCTCAGACGGACAAGGTATATATGCTACGTTGTTATGAATAAGGGGATGAATAGTAGCCCACAAATATCCTTAACAAATTCTCACTTGGAGATTTTGTCGAACAGATACAGTGCAAGGCTAAACAGAGTAAAAATTTGCACAAATTTTAACATAAATAAAATCACCTGTAGAAAATTGGGCATAAAAATCTGCAGCCATTTCACATAATTAAGAGGGCAAAAGTGGGCATAAGAATCTGCAGCCATCGTTTGTAATTGCTCACCAGCAGATTTGAGAAAGTGGGGGTTAATGGCCGCAATTGCTTTTTAATTATCAAAGATATATTGAAATGAAGATTAATTAGTATAAGAGAGCACAAGAAAGAATTTGCATTGACATCTCTGAATCTCAGTATATATGTTCTTACTAGTTATAAATGGCGGTAATTAATGGTAATCAGCTAATATTCAGAAATTTGTATGAAACCATCTCGAAACCAGACGAATTTAATTTGGGTGGTCACCAAAGAGCCGCTCACAAATATAGATTACATGCCAAAGATAGATTACATGAAATCAGGGATTACTACAAAAAAGATGCATTTTACCGGAAATAGAGACGGAAATTCGGTAGAAAATAGTGCTTTCCGACGGAAAAATTAGGTCGGTGGTAACCTCGTCGGTAATTTTTACTGACGGAATTTTTCATTCCGTCGTTTTTTTTAATTTTTTTAATTACCGACGGATTTTTTTTAAATTTTTTAATAACCGACGAAATATTCCGTCGGAAAACCAAATTATAAAAAAAAAAAGCGATTTGAACCTGGGCCCAAGCCAACGGGCTGGCCCAGCCCGGCCCGGAACAGACAAGGCCCGCTCCGAGCCCGCGAGTTCTGTATTCCATTTTTCTTTCTTGATAATTGAAGTAAGTTATTCTATATTCCATTTTATTTTTTACGAAATTTCGGTAGTCTATATAGTCAAATCAAACCCCCCCAAAAAAAGGGTGTCATTTGCACCCCAATTGGAAATTCGTCGCAAATTCTGACGGGATTTGCAACCGATTTCCTTGCCGTTGAAAATTTTGTTGACTTCAGCCATTTGACCAGTTTCATCGCAAATCCGTATGAAATGTTTGCCGTTGCAAGTACCCTGTCACTAAACTCCGCGTTCTTTTTTTTAGGCTTTAATTTTACCCTTTTCCTTCGGTTTTAATGGGGATTTCACTTTTTTTTTCTCCTTTCTTTCCAGATTTTTTTTTGGCTTTCTACTCTACTTTCCTTTTGTTTTCCTTCTTTCACACTTCTTTTTCTGTTTTCTTATCAGATTTTTTTGGTGGGATTTATTACTCTTTATTTTCATGTCTTTTCCTTCTGGTTGACCACTCTTTGGGGGTTTTAATGTTTTTACTTTTCTTTCTTTCATTTTTATCTTTCCAATTAAATTTATGGACTTTCTAACAACTACTCCAATCCATTCTATTTAAAATGTATGGCGTTTTGATCTTTCGTTTTCTTTGTAAATTATATGAGGTTTTGCACTTTTCAATACAAATTAACTACGCTTTTTCTTAAATTACCCTCAAACTAATTAATAATATTTAACTTAGATAGTAATAATTTTTAATGTATAATGTAGAATTTTAGAGCAATTAATTATGGATATAGTAAGAAGTGACATACATTTTGAATAGGAAGGAATATAAATTTAATAGCAGTGTTACTCAATTAATTGCATTATTAATAACTTAGATAGTAATAATTTTTAATGTATAGTGGGGAATTTTAGAGCAATTAATTAAGCATATAGTAAAAAGTCATTAATTTTTGTAATATAGGTGCATAAGTATAAAGTGACATACATTTTGAATAGGAAGGAATATCAATTTAATAGCAATTAATTGCATTATTAATTTTTCTACTCATCAGATTCGCTGCAATTAATGGTTATTTCATTAATTGAAAATGGGGAAACTATTTAGAATTGGGGCACATTTTGGAATGGTGAATTGTTTAGGGTTTAATTTACAATAAGTAGGTAATAGAAGGACCCTTTTGTGGGTGGTGGCGACAAACCCTAGAAAATCACGCACCCTATAAAAGGAAACCCTCCCTTCCCTTCCCTTCCCTAGCTACAAACCCTAATCTGAATTTTCTTCCTTCCTTCAGCTGTAGTCGCTCCTGTTGTGCCTATAAAAGGAATGTCTCCCTTCCCTAGCTACAAACCCTAATCTGAATTTTCTTCCCCCTTCTAGCTGCCCCTTCAAATCAGCCAAAATCAGCGAGATCCATATCCAAGGTATGCCATTATATATATAGGCTAGGGGTTTTGGCTAACTTATTTTTACTCTTTTGTGTGTGTTTTATTGCTAATGTTATGAGAAAATTTAACAGATCAATAAAGCACTCTTACTCATTTGTTTTTATGACATACATTTTCTTCATTATTTCTTTGAATCATTAATCTCAGATTTCGTGTGGATCGAAATTTATAGTAGATCAAATGCTTCCGAGATCAGACATATATATATGGAACACAGTGACCAAACTATTTACCATTGGAGCTAGGTTGGTGTAATTAGTATTTCCTTTTCTTTCATAAATTAAGATCAAACCCACTTTATAGTTTGGAATTCGGACAGTACGTACGTACGGAGCAGTGTTTTGTTTGAATTTGCCGTGATAAAATCTAATTTTAACTTGTTTTGTTGAGTTCTAATTTAAATTTACCGCGTAAAGATCTAATTTCTTCAACAAATATGTAAGGAAATTTACTATTATCTTCTAATTGTTTCAAGGAGCATTCAAGAGAGAATTTTCTAGATGCATGATTAATTCCTATGTAGCTAAATATAATTTCAATTATGATAAAAGAATAAATATTTTTATTTATTAATTTGTTTTATTTACTATGCATAGCACATATATATGTTTTGAGTTAAGGAGTTTTATCTCATAAATTTTTTCTTATTCTAGATTTGCTATAAATTAAATATATTAGCATAGCAAAAATAATTTTATCATCATATATATTTGACCCTTTTGATGTTAATTGCCACCCCCCTATTCTGCCACTTCAAATTTGAGAACAAGATGTATTCTAATTCAGTTATTTCAATCTAAAAAGCTAGGAAATTAGGCAATTAAACTCATCCACATCTCTGTAATTTATTTAATTGCATCATTATATGATTATTGTCTGAGATAAATTAGTTGGTGTCAAACTTCCCGTAGATGAAAGACTGATCACAACAAACACCCTTGTCACTTGATTATCAAAATTAATTATGAATTAATGTGTCTTCTCCATATGGGTTTTTTCTTAATTTTGTTTTGTCTGTTTTAGCTTTATTCCAATCTCTGCATTTTGATTCGAGCAGGCGGACAGTGAATCTGGTGAGCGTCGACGTGGCGCTGTACGTTATCAATTGGAAATAGGCACATCTGTCAGGCGGCGGTGAAGATGGTGCTTGCCAGCAGCGGTGATTGAAGAAGTGGAGACATTAGAAATATGAAGCAGAAATCCAATTACCCTAAGCCATTTATCATTCAACATATATATCCATTAATTGTTCCAGGGTGGAAAAGAAGCTGCTCGAACAACTATCTTCTTCAAATCAAGGTACAACGCCGGTAAACTCGTTCCACTCTTGATTTTGATTAAAGGTAGTTTATAAGATTCGTTTATGGTCAATTTGAAAGTAGGTTCTTGGAATTCGTTAATAAGTAAAACTGTGCAAAAGGTATGAGGAATTCATGAACCTAAAGATATAAAGTTTAAGGTTAAAGTTAGTAGCGACTGGCTAATGCAATCTATGGTATTGCGCAAACTTGTAGTTATTGGAAATGAATTTATTCTGAAAGCAATTAAGATGGGTGCTATTATTCTCGATTTTAAAAATCACTACCAAGATGGCTAAAATGCCATTTTGGTCCCATGAGAATTTAGGCTCACGAAAGTTGTCCTTTTTCGAACAAAAACGGTCCCATACGAATTCACAAGTAAAAAACTAACTGGGTTTTGGGACCAAAAATGTTTCTGAAAACCAAAACTATTAAAATTCTCTTTTTGGAAAGAAAAGAAAAAGGACCATAAAAGAACTTGGAACCAAAACTCTTTTTGAAAAAAATTCTCTTTGGACCAAAAATAAAATTTACCCCTAGTTATTTACATATCCAAATGAAGTGCTTAGATCTGAAAACCTTATCAGTATATTTGTAGGTGGGTGCAAAATTTATTTAGGGCAAGAAGGAAAGGTTAGTTGTTCGTAACTTAAATCTCTCAGTTTAAACATTAATGCATGTGTATCTAAATGGTGTTATATTTTGGAATATAATTTCGATCAGCTCTTTCATTGAGAAGTTGTCTTGACCAATTGTAGACTCTTGTTTCAAACCCAGCTTCTAATGTTGTCTCAATTAAGAGCATTCTGCATGTGTTTAGTTCATTTATTGAGTTTGGCAACGTAATGTTGGATCAGTTGTTTTGGGATTGAGCATTCTGCATGTGTTTTGTAATCTGAATTGTTTGTTTTGTCTTGGATCAATGTTCATAACTAGTTTTTCGATACCTTAATTAGAAGAGAAGTCGTCGAAAAACAAGGTATCAACATCGATCCAAGAGAAAAACAAACACTTCAGATTACGAAACACATGCAGAATGCTCAGATTACAAAACAACCGATCCGACATTACGTTTACCAGACTCAATAAATAGACTAATTAAACACCAGCCTGCTAATACTAATTAAGACAACATTAAAAGCAGGATTTGAAACAAGAGTCTATAATTGGCTTGAAACAACTTCTCAATCAATTAGGGGCAGCTTGATATTATATTTCAAATTATACCACCCTTATAATTAGATACACATTGTTTAAACTAAGATATTTAAGCACTTCATTTGGCAAAGTAAATACAATATCTTGGCAATGATTTTTAAAATCTATATCAATATATAGCACCCATCTTGATTAATTTCTTTCAGACTAAATTTATTTGCAAAAGAATAACTACATGTTTTCGCAATACAATAGATCGAGTACATCGGTCGCCACTAAATTTAACCTTACACTCTCGACCTTTAGGTTCAATTCCCCATACATTTGCACAGTCTTATTCACGAATTCCAGGAACGAACTTTCAAAATGACCATAAATGAATATTATAAGTACCTTTCGTCAATATCGAACGTGGGTGAGTTAACAAAGTGTAGTACCAATATCGAGCAACTTCTTTTACAAAACTGTGTGCCATAGAAAAAACTTCCCCCTGATTTTCGTGGGTGCTTTTCCTCTAATAAAAATCAACCAAATTTTGTATTACACTCCCCTCTTTTTTCTCCTTTATTTCCAGGCCTTTAATTTTTTTTGACTTTTTACACTCTTTTTTCATATCTTTTCCATATTTCACCCCTTTTTCAGATTTGGGGCATTTTACAATTAAATATTTTTTTCATTTCTTTTCCTCATGTTTCACATTTCACCCTTTTTTTTTCTTTCTTCTTTTTCTCCTTTCTTTTTCTTTTTATAATATTTTAAAACGATTTTCACCTTTTTTTAATCCTTTCCATATTTTTTTTTGGCTTTCTACTCTTCTTTTTCATTTATTTTCCTTCTTTCACGCCTCGATTTCTCCTTACTTTCAAGATTTTTTTGGTGGCTTTTACTCTCTTTTTTTCATGTCTTTACCTTCTCATTAAAAACGTTTTGGGGCTTTTAAAATCTGTTCTTTATTTCTTTTAATTCCTTCCTATTTATTTTTTGGACTTCCTAAAACTATATCTAGATATTTACTAAAATCTGATATTTTTTTATAAAGTTTATACTCCCTCGTCCAAACTTTGTATGTAAGTATTTTTGTTTTGTCCGTCCAAACTTAATATGTATGTCTCATAACGAAAATAATATTTTTATCATTAACTCTCAACAATCATTTATTTACCAAAACTCCATTCACTTAAAAATACACATTGATATAGTGATGATCACACCTCTATGGGTGCATATGTTTCTTGGGTCCAATTCCATCTTTTGTTCCTCCCTAAAACAACAGATAGTGGCTCTCTCTTCCACAGAGGCCGAATATCGTTCCATTACTTCGGCTGCTGCGGAACTTTAGTGGACCCAGCCCATCCTTCAACAACTTGGGGTCTCTCTTTCGGCTTCCCCAGTTATATATTGTGATAATGTGGAGGCCACCTACTTGTGCTCGAATCCAATCTTTCATTCTCGTATGAAGCACGTTGCCATTGATTTTCAATATTGACGGGACGACATGGGAAGCCGTCGGAATTTGCTCCCCAAGGAATACTCGCCGACAATAATGAACATCTCACTCTGAAAATTATAATAATTAATTTTATAATTAGTTTTTTTTTTAAGTTAATAGTAGTGAGGGCTCTTTTTTGTGGTAGTACTCGGGAAAAGGCGTAGGAAGCATATTCTCGAATGTTTGTGGAGCTACATCATATGGTACATTTGGAGGGCTAGAAATCGCAAAGTCTTTGAAGGTGTGATGATCAATCCAGAAAAAAATTATTTGAAGAAGTTAAGGTCAAATCATGGTGCTTAATTGCTGCTAGGTGCAATAGAATATGTAATTTCACATTTCAAGATTGGTGTTTTAATCCAAGATCGATTGTGTAGTTCGTAGAAAGGATTTTGTTGCCTAGGTGCTTTTTTTTTATTATTGTAATTTCTTTGTAACTCTCTTGAGTACCTCTGGTACTTCTATTTATATTTTGTTATTTTTGCCGATTTAAAAAAAAATAGTATTGAGGGCTCTTAATTATAAATAAAACTTAAAATCCCAAATTCAACACTAAACAAAGCACTAATTCCACTTTTACATCATATAATTCTCTCTTTTTTTTTTTGTTCAGGAGAAGCTTCTAAGCACAAAACATATTATTTACAAGACAATTATTCTAATCTAGGAAGTGTGGAAAGTTTTTGAATTCATCCGGATCTATATACTCGGGGTAGGACGTAGAAGGTACGCCACAATCTTGTCTTGTTGAAATTAAAGGAGGGTTTGCAGTCATCCCAATTGAACAACCTGACTTCTGAGTTTGCTGACTTGCAAACGAAGTAGTGACTAAGCTACAAGCTGGAACTACTACCGATGAATTACAAACGCCGGCCTTTTCAGTTTCAATTTCCCCTACATTACCACTTAAGGCTTCATAATGTAGTTTTAGTTCTTCGTTTGTTTTTCCTGGAACTGCCAAGGCGATTTTCTCCCACCAATCAACATCGTTGGGATGGACTGCAATTAGTGCATTCTCGAAGGCCCTGTCCTCCTCCCAAGTCCAATTTGAAACCACAAATGGCTTTTGAAATGCAGCATCATCTTCCCACAACCAGGATCGGCTGACGAATGTCCAATCTGTGTCCATTCTTTGGCCGGAAAAACCTTGTTGAAGACTAGAGATATAGAAAAGTGAGCTGTTAATTTCGGAAGACATACATCTCATTAAGAAAAATTATCCATTTTCAAGAACTAATGGACCATTTTAATGGATAGAGAGCATAAATCATAAACTAGAAAAACAACTGAACATGGGAAGATTCAAAATGGCAAGGTGTAACATAGAGAAATAGAGAAATAATTAATCATTTGAAAAGCATAAATCTATAAAAGTAATACAGTCTATATTCACATGGCAGTCCTGGTTCGGTTTATGTATTCATAGGATGTAAGTCTAGATTAAATTGTAACAATGATGTAAGGAAAGTTTTGCATGCAATAAAACACCCCTTTCCTAAAATTAGCTAATTTAACAACATCAAATTAAAATTAATCAAAAATCACATATAATAGTCACTGGTCTTTCTAATTAAATAAAACTTAAAATCAAGATCCAGCACATTCAACACTCAGTTCTTTGTGATCATCTTTCTTCTTACTCCTTTTTCTGCTCAAGCATTAATTTGGCAATTTTTAGATTGATCCAAATAAACAGATGCAGCATAAACTTACCAGATCTTCATTTTATTCTACAAAATTCCACATGCAGTATTCTCCAAATACTAATCTACCGAGAAAATATTAATTCAGTCATGTAACTTAGGCCGAATCCAACTTTAGTCCTGTAACTCTGCACTTTCTCAATTTTAGTCCTGACAGTATCAATTTTAGTCTTGTAACTTTCGCCGAGCCAACTTTAGTCCGGTAACTTTGCACTTTTTAAGTTTTAGTCCTGACGATATCAATTGTAGTGCAAAGTTACATGACTAAAGTTGGACACGGGCCTAAGTTACAGAATTAAAATTGATACTGTCAAACTAAAACAGATACCTTCAGGACTAAAGTTGGACTTGGCCAAAGTTACAGATAAAACATCAATAAAGCAATCATACGCTCATTGAATCCAATAAAATGAAATTTATTTCACAAACGATAGAGTACCTTTGTTACAATTAATCGTAGGGAGCTCTAGGGAAAGGCCACTAGACGGGTACTAGCCTCCAGATCCTTAGAACTATGCTTCTTCTTCTCGGTGTTTCTCTGTGTGTGTATAATACGCTAGATGTGTATGTCAATGTGTGTATACTGTTCTTTATATAGGCGATGGGAGTTACAAAATAAAGCGATAGAAAAAGTCCTCCCCTTTCCAAAAGTTACTGTAATAAATATTTTCTTCCACTACTGCGTGTTTAACGCAAAAAGTCACTTTTTCAGGGATCCTGCCTTTATCACAGTCGACTGTATTGGTCATATTTTTCTATGGTGTTCAGTCAAAACAAATGTACTTATATATATTTAGTTTAATCTTCTATTTCTTAACAATGTTGGCCTAATAGGAGTTCTCGTACCACATCTATCCCACCATGCTTGTTGGCTATATGAATCATATATCACTATGGATTTTTGCCAAAGAAAATGTTTTAATATAATATATTTAAGTATTCCTCTTTTCTTCAAATGGTGTCCAATTCCTTTTAGGTCTTCTCCTTTCCCCTTTAAGCATGCTTCTCTTAATTTCACATATACTAGCTAATGCATCCATTATTATTATATCTAATATGTAATGCATATCCCCAATTTATAATGCATTAATGTCATCTAGATTTCTTGAATCAATGTGAAATCCTATTAAATATATTCATTACGTACTGTGATCATCAGTGAGCCGAACTAACTTTGGCTCATTTTCAGAAAACTAGGATTGCTATACAAATGCTCATTAATTACATATATAACTTTGGCTCATTTTCAGAAAAAGATAAAGCTAGCTTTAGTCTTAAGGTGATGATTTAGGAAGGACAAAAGAGTAATTGAATGAAAAATGCTTTTGAAAAATAATACTAAGCCAAAAGGAATAACAATTCATGATATTTGCAGTACATACCAAGTGAAGGTGCACTAGGCAAATTTGGGAAGCTCTGATATTCGAATATTTATTTAATTCACTTAGTACTCCTCTTAAGTGTTTGTTCATTTTTAGATTAATTATGTGTTAGCAGTTCTAATAAGTGATTTCCAAAAAAACAAGCATATTTCATGTTTGTAGTTTAACAGATTTGAAATTCATCTTAAAAGCTTGAATAGTTTAGATATTTATTCGAGATTCACGTAGTACTCCTCCTAAGCACTCGGTTATATGTTTGCAGTTTTGATGAGTGATTTCACTACTAACTCTTACAATACTGGACACAATTTCCTCAGAAACGTTAAGTAAAACACAATTTATCCTCACACGGACAATGTATACATGCTACATTGTTATGAAAAGATTTAACACAAATTCAAACTGAGAAAACGAAATAGACATTATTATCAAACCAACAAAAAGCCTAGTGAAGGTCGACTAATTTCAGCAAATATCCTTAACAAATTCTCACTTGGAGATTTTGTCGAAGAATTACACTTGTCCAAGAATTACACATGGAGAGCGGTTAAAAACCGCTATGCAAACTCACCTAGACAGCGGTTTAGAACCGCTGTTGAAGAGCTCGGTTTTCAGTCAAACCCAAATGCGCGATTCCAGAAGCATTATATTATCTCCCCCCAAATTCGTCTCTTCCAAACTCGTCTCCCCAAAATCGCCCACGCGCCGTCGCCTCCCTCTCCCTAATTAATTGAACGTGTCTCCCCCAAATCGAACCCGCACGCCGTCGTCCTCCTCTTCCCTCTACCGCCGTCGCTCTAGCTCGTTGCCGCCGTCGCCCTAGCTCCTCCATATATAGGTAATTTTTTTTTACATTGGTGTATGTATTGGTGTATATATATCATGTTGTATGTATATTAGTGTATGTATATCATGTATATTGGTGTATATATGTATATTGGTGTATATATATCATGTTATATGTATTGGTGTATGTATATTGGTGCATATATATTGGTGCATATATATCATGTTGTATGTATATTAGTGTATGTATATCTTGTATATTGGTGTATATATGTATATTGGTGTATATATATCATGTTATATGTATTGGTGTATGTATATTAATGGTGTATGTATATTGGTGCATATATATTTAGATATGAACAATTGATGAACTCAAGGTGTTTGATAATATGCTTGTGTGAGGATTTAAGCATATATAAATTAGGATTAATACATTAGAATATATTTTGGTTCTATTAATTTGATGATTCGGTGAATGGATAGTAGTGTATTTGCTTTAAATGATTAATGATGGTACATTAGGATATATACATATATATCTATATATCTAATTATATTGATTGATCGTTGTTTGCAGTTTGTCTATCAACGTTCGCTCAAGACTTTTGGACGGGGTACCTTTACAATCGATTTTTGTATATTTATAATTAAAGTGATATAACTTTTGGTAGCATGTAATTAACTTATATATTTGTGATGTTATTTCATGTTTTTGGTGTATATTAGACGTATGTATGTGTATGTTTATTTATTTGATGTTTTGGTATTTGACGTAGTGGTATAAGTTTTGATTTTGTATAAACATCATTTTTAAAATATAAAATAATTATTAAAAAAATATATATATATTAGACAGCGGTTTTAAACCACTGTCCAAGTGAAACGCATTAAAAAAAATATATATATATATATATTAGACAGCGGTTTTTTAACAGTTGTATAAGCTTAGACAACTGTTACTTGGACAGCTGTTAAAACTGCTGTCTAAGGCCCTTTTTAAGGGTTTTGCAAAGCCAAATCAGTTGATCACAAATATTTGTGACGAATTTTTTGAACTTCGGCGGAAATTTCTTTCGTTAATTTACTACAGCGTGTTTCGTGGCAAAATTGATCGAGACTATGAAGAGGGTCGAGGATGGACAGAAGTAGTGACGTCGGAGGCCAGAACCTAATCCTAGGGGGCCCAATTGTGAATAATAAATTTTGATTTGATCTCATATATATAAGTATTCTTGAAACAGATTATAACATTTTAATAATAGTGAATCAAAGTAACTTTTAATAAAACGTTCATTCATTCTGCTCATTACATACAAAATAAAATATTATATACTACCTCCGATTTGGCTTTAATTATTGTTTCACAAAGTTTGTCGTTTTAAATATTTTTACAACGTTTCTCCCTATATTATACTTACATAAATTACCTAATCGTCGCAAATCCGTACAAAATGTTTGCCGTTGCAAGTACCCTGTCATTAAACTCCGCGTTCTTTTTTTTAGGCTTTAATTTTACCCTTTTCCTTCGGTTTTAATGGGGTTTTCACCTTTTTTTTTCTCCTTTCTTTCCAGATTTTTTTGGCTTTCTACTCTACTTTCCTTTTGTTTTCCTTCTTTCGCACTTCTTTTTCTGTTTTCTTACCAGATTTTTTTGGTGGGATTTATTACTCTTTATTTTCATGTCTTTTCCTTCTGGTTGACCACTTTTTGGGGTTTTTTAATGTTTCTACTTTTTGTTCTTTCATTTTTATCTTTCCAATTAAATTTATGGACTTTCTAACAACTACTCCCTTCTATTCAAAATGTATGACGTTTTGACCTTTGGTTTTCTTTGCACTTTTCAATACAAATTAACTACACTTTTTTCTTAAATTACCCTCAAATTAATTAATAATGTTTAACTTAGATAGTAATAATTTTTAATGTATAATGTAGAATTTTAGAGCAATTAATTAAGCATATAGTAAGAAGTCACATTAATTTTCGTATACATTTTGAATAGGAGGGAATATCAATTTAATAGCAGTGTTACTCAATTAATTGCATTATTAATTTTTCTACTCATCAGATTCGCAATTATTGGTTATTTCAATTGAAAATGGGGAAACTATTTAGAATTGGGGCACATTTTGGAATGGTGAATTGTTTAGGGTTTAATTTAGAATAAGTAGGTAATAGAAGGAGCCTTTTGTGGGTGGTGGCTGCAAACCCTAATATCCCCCCTTCAGCTGTAGTCGCTCCTGTTCTAGCTGCCCCTTCAAATCAGCCAAAATCACCGAGATCGATCTATATCCAAGGTATGCCATTATATATATATTATTCTTTGAAGTTTTGGCTACATCTTTTTCCCCTTTTGTGTGTGTTTTTTTGCTAATGTTATGAGAAATTTAACAGATCGATCAATAAAGCTGCACTCTAGCTGGGTTGGATTTGACTTCACAGGCAACACAACAGCTATAATGCTGGTTGATATTTCATTATTTCTTAAAGTGATTTGTTTTTACAACTTTTCTTCATTATTTCTTAAAATTATTTCTTTGAATCATTAATGTCAGATTTCGTGTGGATTAAAGGGGCACATCGAAATTTATAGTATATAGAATGCTTCCGAGATACTTATGGAACACATTGGCCGGCCAATTTTTCCTATTCGGTCAGAAATTAAGATCAAACACACTTTGGAATTCGGATAATGCAGAACAGTGTTTTATTTGAATTTGCCGCGATAAAATATAATTTTAACTTGCTTTGTTGAGTTTTAATTTAAATTTACCGCGTAAAGATCTAATTTAAATTTCCCGCGGAAAGATCTAATTTCTTCAACAATATGTAAGGAAATTTACTTTATCTTCTAATTGTTTCAAGGAGCATTCAAGAGAGAATTTTCTAGGTGCATGATTTCCTATGTAGCTAAATATAATTTCAATTATGATAAAAGAATAAATATTTTTATTTTTTATTTATTAATTTCTTTTATTTACTAGATGTGCATAGCACATATATATGTTTTGAGTTAAGGTATTTTATCTCATAATTTTTTTCTTATTCTGGATTTGCTATAAATTAAATATATTAGCATAGAAAAAATAATTTTATCATCATATTTGACCCTTTTGGTGTTAATTTCCACCCCCTATTCAAATTTGAGAACAGATGTATTCTAATTCAGTTATTTCAATCTAAAAAGCTAGGAAATTAGGCAAACTGCTCCACATCTGTAATTTATTTAATTGCATCATTATATGATTATTGTCTGAGATAAATTAATTAGTTAGATGGAAGGGATTTGTTAAATGTTTGGGGGAGGGGGGGCGACGATAGTTCCATCAACAAAACCGAACAGATCGGCGCAAAGAAGCATTGGAAGAACCTGCTTCTTCCACAAGAGGAAGTTTGTGGAGTCAGTTTGACTGTAACCATATGTATCAATACATTCATGGGGATTGAAGAATCAACCATTGGAATGTAGATCGATGGGGACAAGCTCGATATGAGAAGAGAGAAAGAGATTTCGTGAGGGCGGAGGGAGAAGTGTGTTTAGGATCGAGAAAAGACTGATACCATGTGAGGATTAGGTTTTGATCACCGTAACTTTGGTGAGTGAGAGAACTTGTATATATATATATATAGTTGATTACAAAAGTAACTGATTACATGATTGTAGAAAAGAATATGTACAATTAAATATAAATTTCAATATACAAGTAAGGTGGATATAATCATGGAATTATTCTTTAATAAAAACATAAACAAATATAAATATGCACCATTATAATTTGTAAATAAAAAAAGGTTGCGGTTAAATGTCCCTTGTTTTTATGTTTTCACCCACTTCAATTTAATTATTTTTTGAAGTTTTCAGTAAAAATGACTTATACTATCCTTGTTACTGAGTTCACCCCTCACCCAAAAACCACAAAAACATAAATTTTATGTATTCCCTCCTCCCTCCCAAAATTGCTTCCAGAAAAAAATTGAAACTTTGAAGAAATTTGAATATAAACTTTAGATATAGTGACGCTTTGGCCAAGTGTCACTTGATTTGCCGATTCTATAGGCTGTTTTTGTGATGCTTGAAAGCGTCATTGTAAATGGTCATTGTGACATTTTTAGCATCACGGTAACATTATATGGTGACGCTAATCAACATCACGACGGAGTGCTTTAGAGACGCTTTCTCGCGTCATGAAAAAATTATAACTAACTTAACCTCCTCGTTTAATGATGTTTTTAGGCGTCATAGTAATGTTATTTGTGGGTTTGATTTCTGTGGAAGATGACAGTTGCGATGTGTGGGTGTGATTTTTTGGGTGATGAAATTAGGTTTAGTTTTTTATACGGGAATGTTTAATCTGATTTTAGGAGTTTGATTATGTTTTCTCGGCGCCTGACTTACACGCAGTGTAAAATTAACGAAAAATTATAGCGGGACTAAAAGTGTATGTTAAAGGACCGAAAGTGATTTGGACTTATACTTACAGGCCAAAAGTGCAATTTCCCCCTTTTTCCTCTTTTGTGTGTGTTTTTTGCTAATATTATGAAAAATTTAACATATAAAGAAAGCACTCAGGTTGAGGTGGATTTGACTTCACAAGCAGCGTGGGGATTTAATTTAATGCTTGTTGATATTCATTACCCTAGTTTTCACTACAACTAAAAAGGTCTTTAGAGACGCTAAAAAGTGTCACTAAAAATTGTTTTTCATGACGCTTTTGATATAGTGACGCTTTGGCCAAGCTTCACTTGATTTGCCGTTTCTATAGGCTGTTTTCGTGATGCTTGAAAGCGTCATTGTAAATGGCCATTGTGACATTTTTAGCATCACGGTAACATTATATGGTGCGCAAATCAGCATCACGACGGAGTGCTTTAGAGACGCTTTCTCGCGTCATGAAAAAATTATAACTAACTTAACCTCCTCGTTTAGTGATGTTTTTAGGCGTCATAGTAATGTTATTTGTGGGTTTGATTTCTGTGGAAGATGAGAGTTGCGATGTGTGGGTGTGATTTTTTGGTAGATGAAATTAGGTTTAGTTTTTTTTACGGGAGTGTTTAATCTGATTTTAGGAGTTTGATTATGTTTTCACGGCGCCTTACTTACACG
This sequence comes from Galeopsis tetrahit, assembly GCA_963675135.1. Classification (NCBI taxonomy): domain Eukaryota; kingdom Viridiplantae; phylum Streptophyta; class Magnoliopsida; order Lamiales; family Lamiaceae; genus Galeopsis; species Galeopsis tetrahit. The sequence goes on from OY776133.1 coordinate 14,608,268, forward strand.
CAGTGTAAAATTAACGGAAAATTATAGCAGGACTAAACGTGTATGTTAAAGGATCGAAAGTGATTTGGACTTATTCTTACAGGCCAAAAGTGCAATTTTCCCCTTCTTCCTCTTTTGTGTGTGTTTTTTGCTAATATTATGAAAATTTTAACAGATCTAGAAAGCACTCAGGTTGAGGTGGATTTGACTTCACATGCAGCGTGGGGATTTAATTTAATGCTTATTGATATTCATTACCGTAGTTTTCACTACAACAAAAAAGGTCTTTAGAGACGCTCAAAAGTGTCACTAAATTTTTTTTTCATGACGCTTTTGATATGGTGACGCTTTGGCCAAGCGTCACTTGATTTGCCGTTTCTATAGGCTGTTTTCGTGATGCTTGAAAGCGTCATTGTAAATGGTCATTGTGACATTTTTAGCATCACGGTAACATTATATGGTGACGCTAATCAGCATCACGACGGAGTGCTTTAGAGACGCTTTCTCGCATCAATAAAAAATTATAACTAACTTAACCACCTCGTTTTTTTTTTTTTTTTTTATGGAAGTTAAATACCCATCCCTTTTTTCCCCTCCCCATGACTCGAACCCAGGACCTAAGGCCTAGGTAGTGGTGCTCTAACCACTTGAGCTATCCCACTTTGTCACTTAACCACCTCGTTTAGTGATGTTTTTAGGAGTCATAGTAATGTTATTTGTGGGTTTGATTTATGTGGAAGATGAGAGTTGCGATGTGTGGGTGTGATTTTTTGGGTGATGAAATTAGGTTTAGTTTTTTTCACGGGAGTGTTTAATCTGAGTTTAGGAGTTTGATTATATTTTCACGGTGCCTGACTTACACGCAAAATTATTGCGGGACTAAAAGTGTACGATAAAGGACCGAAAGTGATTTGAACTTATTCTTACAGGACCACAAGTGCAATTTTCCCCCTTTTCCTCTTATGTGTGTTTTTTGCTAATATTATGAAAAATTTAACAGATCAAGAAAGCACTCTGGTAGAGGTGGATTTGACTTCACAGGCAGCGTGAGGATTTAATTTAATGCTTGTTGATATTCATTACCCTAGTTTTGGATTTCATAAAATTATCTCTAGCTACTCATGATTCATAAAATTATGAATTCATGATGTCAGATTTCGTGAGGATCAAAGAGGCACATTGAAATTTATAGTCGAATGCTACCGAGAGACATATATATGAAGCCTTACCTGCAAGTTGGAACACACTAGTGGCCTACTATTTCTCTATTCTGTCATAAATTAAGATCAAACACACTTCGGAATTCTGACAATACGTGCGGAGCAGTGTTTTGTTTGAATTTCCCGCAATAAAATCTAATTTTAACTTGTTTTATTTATTTTAAATTTAAATTTACAAAGTAAATATCTAATTTGAATTTCCCGCGTAAAGATCTAATTTGTTCAATAAATATCTATGTTCTCAAGAGATAAAAGCAGAAAGAAGAAACTTCTAATTACATATTGCTTCCAAGCAATTATTTCAATCCAGGAAGTGCGGAAAGTTTTTGAATTCAGATCATCCAGATATATATACTCGGGGCAGGAGGTAGAAGGTACGCCACAATTATCCTGTCTTGGTGCAATTAAAGGAGGATTTGCAGCCATCCCAGTTGAACAACATGGCTTCTGAGTTTGCTGACTTGCAAACGAAGTAGTGATTAAGCTACAAGCTGGCACTACTGCCGAGGAATTACAAACGCCGGCCTTTTTAGTCTCAATCGCCGCTACATTACCACTTAAGGCTTCATAATGTAGCTTTAGTTCTTCGTTTGTTTTTCCTGGAACTGCCAAGGCGATTTTCTCCCACCAATCAACATCGTTGGGATGGACTGCAATTAGTGCATTCTCGAAGGCCCTGTCCTCCTCCCAAGTCCAATTTGAAACCACAAATGGCTTTTGAAATGCGGCATCGTCTTCCCACAACCAGGATCGGCTGACGAATGTCCAATCTGTGTCCATTCTTTTGGATACTTGCCGGAAAAACCTTGTTGAAGACTAGAGATATAGAAAAGTGAGCAAGGTAATTAAAGATCGATGACAAAAACAATGAAACAAGAATCAGCAAGGTAAAGTTCAGATTTCTTAAATATATTCAATATATGTACTAGAATTGTGTAAAATGTGATTAACAACGATTTACCTAGTTATGTTCCTCTTCCGTCCAACGTACACGTCGTCGTAGGGAATTGCAACAACATTCTCATCAGAAGTACAACATGGTTTCTTGAATGCAGCATCCATCTTTTACGAAATTGGGAAAAGTCAGTTGTAATTAAATTGGATTAGGAATTCAAATTAAATATGATAAAATGAAATAAAATTATACTAGTACCTTTGTGACAATTAAACGTGAAGAGATGTTAAGAAAGGCCTCAAGATCCATAGATATATGAATATTATGATACTCTCTAGATGTGTCTATTTCTATGTGTTAATTTGTTGTCCTTTATATAGGTGGTGGGCGATACAAAACTGTGTGCCATACAAAATTGCTTTTCCTCTAATTAAAATCTACCTAATTTTGTATTAAATGAATCCACTCCCCTCTTTCCAGGCCTTTAATTTTTTTGGACTTTTTACACTCTTTTTTCATTTCTTTTCCATATTTCACCCCTTTTTCAGATTTGGGGCTTTTTACAATTAAATATTTTTTTCATTTCTTTTTCTCCTGTTTCACTTTTCACCCTTTTTTTTCTTTCTTCTTTTACTCTTTCATTTTCTTTTCATAATATTTTAAAACGATTTTCACCTTTTTTTCTCCTTTCCATATTTTTTTTTTGGCTTTCTACTCTTCTTTTTAATTTATTTTCCTTCTTTCACGCCTCGATTTCTCCTTACTTTCAAGATTTTTTTGGTGGCTTTTACTCTCTTTTTTTCATGTCTTTTCCTTCCGATTAAAAACTTTTTGGGGCTTTTAAAATCTATTATTTATTTCTTTTAATTCCTTCCTATTTATTTTTTGGACTTTCTAAAAACTATATCTAGATATTTACTTAAATCTGATATTTTTTATAAAGTTTATACTCCCTCATCCAAACTTTGTATGTAAGTATTTTTGTTTTGTCCACCTCGTCAAGTATTTTTGTTTTGTCCACTAAAGTTTATAAAGTTTATACTCCCTCATCAAATACGACGTAAATGTGAGCATGTGCCTCACACATGTGGAATGAATGGGGGATTCTGACGAAAGGTCCAATTTATATCCTTCAAATTTCTTAAAATATCCACCTCGTCGACTCTCACCCCATCTGATGGCACCCCTCTGGGCGATGCCTCGCTATATCAGCAGGTTCTTGATAGCTTACATTTGTTCAATGGCACTCGAGATGGGCATCGTTCTTTGGTCATCCTCCCCTCTCACTCTCCACTACTTCATTGATGCTGACTGGATTGGCAATATAGTGATGATCACACCTCTACGGATGCATATGTTGTGTTTCTTGGGTCCAATTCCATCTCTTGTTCCTCCCGAAAACAACAGATAGTCGCTCTCTCTTCCACAAAGGCCGAGTATCGTTCCATTACTTCGGCTGCTGCGGAACTTTAGTGGACCCAGCCCATCCTTCAAGAACTTGGGGTCTCTCTTTCGCCTTCCCCAGTTATAAATTGTGATAATGTGGAGGCCACCTACTTGTGCAGTTGTGCTCGAATCCAGTCTTTCATTCTCGTATGAAGCACGTTGCCATTGATTTCAAATATTGACGGGGTGACATGGGAAGCTGTCGGAATTTGCTCCCCAAGGAATACTCGCCGACAATAATGAACATCTCACTCTGAAAATTATAATAATTAATTTTAGAATTAGTTTTTTTTTTTAGTTAATAGTAGTGAGGGCTCTTTTTTGTGGTAGTACTCGGGAAAAGGCGTAGGAAGCAATGAAGCATATTCTCGAATGTTTGTGGAGCTACATCGTATGGTGCATTTGGAGGGCTAGAAATCGCAAAGTCTTTGAAGGTGTGATGATCAATCCAAAAAAAAAATTATTTGAAGAAGTTAAGGTCAAATCATGGTGCTTAATTGCTGCTAGGTGCAATAGAATATGTAATTTCACATTTCAAGATTGGTATTTTAATCCAAGATTGTGTAGTTCGTAGAAAGGATTTCGTTGCCTAGCTGCTCTTTTTTTTTTTTTATTATTATAATTTCTTTGTAACTCTCTTGAGTACCTCTGGTACTCCTCCTATTTATATTTTGTTATTTTTGCTGATTTTAAAAAAAAAATAGTAGTGAGGGCTCTTAATTATAAATAAAACTTAAAATCCCAAATTCAACACTAAACAAAGCACTAATTCCTCTTGATTATCTTACATCTTATAATTCTCTCTTTTTTTTATTGTTCAGGAGAAGCTTCTAAGCACAAAACATATTATTTACAAGCCAATTATTCTAATCTAGGAAGTGTGGAAAGTTTTTGAATTCATCTGGATCTATATACTCGAGGTAGGACGTAGAAGGTACGCCACAATCTTGTCTTGTCGAAATTAAAGGAGGGTTTGCAGTCATCCCAATTGAACAACCTGACTTCTGAGTTTGCTGACTTGCAAACGAAGTAGTGATTAAGCTACACGCTGGCACTACTACCGATGAATTACAAACTCCGGCCTTTTCAGTCTCAATCGCCGCTACATTACCACTTAACGCTTCATAATGTAGTTTTAGTTCTTCATATGTTTTTCCCGGAACTGCCAAGGCGATTTTCTCCCACCAATCAACATCGTTGGGATGGACTGCAATTAGTGCATTCTCGAAGGCCCTGTCCTCCTCCCAAGTCCAATTTGAAACCACAAATGGCTTTTGAAATGCGGCATCGTCTTCCCACAACCAGGATCGGCTGACGAATGTCCAATCTGTGTCCATTCTTTTGGATACTGGCCGGAAAAACCTTGTTGAAGACTAGAGATATAGAAAAATGAGCTGTTAATTTCGGAAGACATACATCTCATTAAGAAAAATTATCCATTTTCAAGAACTAATGGACCATTTTAATGGATAGAGAGCATAAATCATAAACTAGAAAAACAACTGAACATGGGAAGATTCAAAATGGCAAGGTGTAACATAGATATACAAAAGAGAAAAAAATAGTAATATCAAATTAAAATTAATCAAAAATCACATATAATAGTCACTGGTCTTTCTAATTAAATAAAACTTAAAATCAAGATCCAGCACATTCAACACTCAGTTCTTTGTGATCATCTTTCTTCTTACTCCTTTTTCTGCTCAAGCATTAATTTGGCAATTTTTAGATTGATCCAAATAAACAGATGCAGCATAAACTTACCAGATATTCATTTTATTCTACAAAATTCCATATGCAGTATTCTCCAAATACTAATCTACCGAGAAAATATTAATTCAGTCATGTAACTTAGGCCGAATCCAAATTTAGTCCTGACAGTATCAATTTTAGTCTTGTAACTTTGGCCGGGCCAACTTTAGTCCTGTAACTTTGCACTTTTTAAATTTTAGTCCTGACGATATCAATTTTAGTGCAAAGTTACATGACTAAAGTTGGACACAAGCCTAAGTTACAGAATTAAAATTGATACTGGCAGACTAAAACAGATACCTTCAGGACTAAAGTTGGACTTGGCCAAAGTTACAGATAAAACATCACTAAAGCAATCATACGCTCATTGAATCCAATAAAATGAAATTTATTTCACAAACGATAGAGTACCTTTGTTACAATTAATCGTAGGGAGCTCTAGGGAAAGGCCACTAGACAGGTACTAGCCTCCAGATCCTTAGAACTATGCTTCTTCTTCTCGGTGTTTCTCTGTGTGTGTATAATACGCTAGATGTGTATGTCAATGTGTGTATACTGTTCTTTATATAGGCGATGGGAGTTACAAAATAAAGCGATAGAAAAAGTCCTCCCCTTTCCAAAAGTTACTGTAATAAATATTTTCGTCGACTACTCCGTGTTTAACGCAAAAAGTCACTTTTTCAGGGATCCCGCCTTTATCCCAGTCGACTATATTGGTCATATTTTTCTATGGTGTTCAGTCAAAACAAATGTACTTATATATATATTTAGTTTAATCTTCTATTTCTTAACAATGTTGGCCTAATAGGAGTACTCGTACAATATCGATCCCACCATGCTTGTTGGCTATATGAATCATATATCACTATGGATTTTTGCCAAAGCAAATGTTTTCATATTTTATATTTAAGTGTTTCTCTTTTCTTCAAATGGTGTCCAATTCCTTTTAGGTCTTCTCCTTTCCCCTTTAAGCATGCTTCTCTTAATTTCACATATACTAGCTAATGCATCCATTATTATTATATCTAATATGTAATGCATATCCCCAATTTATAATGCATTAATGTCATCTAGATTTCTTGAATCAATGTGCAATCCTATAAAAATATATTCATTACGTACTGTGATCATCAGTGAGCCGAACTAACTTTGGCTAATTTTCAGAAAACTAATTTGGGAAGCTCTGATATTCGAATATGTGTTAGCACATTTCATGTTTGTAGTTTAACAGATTTGAAATTCATCTTAAAAGCTTGACTAGTTTAGATATTTATTCAATTCACGTAGTACTCCTCCTAAGCACTCGGTTATATGTTTGTAGTTTATGAGTGATTTCACTACTAACTCTTACAATACTGGACACAATTTCCTCAGACGGACAAGGTATATATGCTACGTTGTTATGAATAAGGGGATGAATAGTAGCCCACAAATATCCTTAACAAATTCTCACTTGGAGATTTTGTCGAACAGATACAGTGCAAGGCTAAACAGAGTAAAAATTTGCACAAATTTTAACATAAATAAAATCACCTGTAGAAAATTGGGCATAAAAATCTGCAGCCATTTCACATAATTAAGAGGGCAAAAGTGGGCATAAGAATCTGCAGCCATCGTTTGTAATTGCTCACCAGCAGATTTGAGAAAGTGGGGGTTAATGGCCGCAATTGCTTTTTAATTATCAAAGATATATTGAAATGAAGATTAATTAGTATAAGAGAGCACAAGAAAGAATTTGCATTGACATCTCTGAATCTCAGTATATATGTTCTTACTAGTTATAAATGGCGGTAATTAATGGTAATCAGCTAATATTCAGAAATTTGTATGAAACCATCTCGAAACCAGACGAATTTAATTTGGGTGGTCACCAAAGAGCCGCTCACAAATATAGATTACATGCCAAAGATAGATTACATGAAATCAGGGATCGATTACTACAAAAAAGATGCATTTTACCGGAAATAGAGACGGAAATTCGGTAGAAAATACTGCTTTCCGACGGAAAAATTAGGTCGGTGGTAACCTCGTCGGTAATTTTTACCGACGGAATTTTTCATTCCGTCGTTTTTTTTAATTTTTTTAATTACCGACGGATTTTTTTTTTAATTTTTTAATAACCGACGAAATATTCCGTCGGAAAACCAAATTATAAAAAAAAAAAAGCGATTTGAACCTGGGCCCAAGCCAACGGGCTGGCCCAGCCCGGCCCGGAACAGACAAGGCCCGCTCCGAGCCCGCGAGTTCTGTATTCCATTTTTCTTTCTTGATAATTGAAGTAAGTTATTCTATATTCCATTTTATTTTTTACGAAATTTCGGTAGTCTGTATAGTCAAATCAAACCCTCCCAAAAAAAGGGTGTCATTTGCACCCCAATTGGAAATTCGTCGCAAATTCTGACGGGATTTGCAACCGATTTCCTTGCCGTTGAAAATTTTGTTGACTTCAGCCATTTGACCAGTTTCATCGCAAATCCATATGAAATGTTTGCCGTTGCAAGTACCCTGTCACTAAACTCCGCGTTCTTTTTTTTAGGCTTTAATTTTACCCTTTTCCTTCGGTTTTAATGGGGATTTCACCTTTTTTTTTCTCCTTTCTTTCCAGATTTTTTTTTGGCTTTCTACTCTACTTTCCTTTTGTTTTCCTTCTTTCACACTTCTTTTTCTGTTTTCTTATCAGATTTTTTTGGTGGGATTTATTACTCTTTATTTTCATGTCTTTTCCTTCTGGTTGACCACTCTTTGGGGGTTTTAATGTTTTTACTTTTCTTTCTTTCATTTTTATCTTTCCAATTAAATTTATGGACTTTCTAACAACTACTCCAATCCATTCTATTTAAAATGTATGGCGTTTTGATCTTTCATTTTCTTTGTAAATTATATGAGGTTTTGCACTTTTCAATACAAATTAACTACGCTTTTTCTTAAATTACCCTCAAACTAATTAATAATATTTAACTTAGATAGTAATAATTTTTAATGTATAATGTAGAATTTTAGAGCAATTAATTATGGATATAGTAAGAAGTGACATACATTTTGAATAGGAAGGAATATAAATTTAATAGCAGTGTTACTCAATTAATTGCATTATTAATAACTTAGATAGTAATAATTTTTAATGTATAGTGGGGAATTTTAGAGCAATTAATTAAGCATATAGTAAAAAGTCATTAATTTTTGTAATATGGGTGCATAAGTATAAAGTGACATACATTTTGAATAGGAAGGAATATCAATTTAATAGCAATTAATTGCATTATTAATTTTTCTACTCATCAGATTCGCTGCAATTAATGGTTATTTCATTAATTGAAAATGGGGAAACTATTTAGAATTGGGGCACATTTTGGAATGGTGAATTGTTTAGGGTTTAATTTACAATAAGTAGGTAATAGAAGGACCCTTTTGTGGGTGGTGGCGACAAACCCTAGAAAATCACGCACCCTATAAAAGGAAACCCTCCCTTCCCTTCCCTTCCCTAGCTACAAACCCTAATCTGAATTTTCTTCCTTCCTTCAGCTGTAGTCGCTCCTGTTGTGCCTATAAAAGGAATGTCTCCCTTCCCTAGCTACAAACCCTAATCTGAATTTTCTTCCCCCTTCTAGCTGCCCCTTCAAATCAGCCAAAATCAGCGAGATCCATATCCAAGGTATGCCATTATATATATAGGCTAGGGGTTTTGGCTAACTTATTTTTACTCTTTTGTGTGTGTTTTATTGCTAATGTTATGAGAAAATTTAACAGATCAATAAAGCACTCTTACTCATTTGTTTTTATGACATACATTTTCTTCATTATTTCTTTGAATCATTAATCTCAGATTTCGTGTGGATCGAAATTTATAGTAGATCAAATGCTTCCGAGATCAGACATATATATATGGAACACAGTGACCAAACTATTTACCATTAGAGCTAGGTTGGTGTAATTAGTATTTCCTTTTCTTTCAGAAATTAAGATCAAACCCACTTTATAGTTTGGAATTCGGACAGTACGTACGTACGGAGCAGTGTTTTGTTTGAATTTGCCGTGATAAAATCTAATTTTAACTTGTTTTGTTGAGTTCTAATTTAAATTTACCGCGTAAAGATCTAATTTCTTCAACAAATATGTAAGGAAATTTACTATTATCTTCTAATTGTTTCAAGGAGCATTCAAGAGAGAATTTTCTAGATGCATGATTAATTCCTATGTATCTAAATATAATTTCAATTATGATAAAAGAATAAATATTTTTATTTATTAATTTGTTTTATTTACTATGCATAGCACATATATATGTTTTGAGTTAAGGAGTTTTATCTCATAAATTTTTTCTTATTCTAGATTTGCTATAAATTAAATATATTAGCATAGCAAAAATAATTTTATCATCATATATATTTGACCCTTTTGATGTTAATTGCCACCCCCCTATTCTGCCACTTCAAATTTGAGTACAAGATGTATTCTAATTCAGTTATTTCAATCTAAAAAGCTAGGAAATTAGGCAATTAAACTCATCCACATCTCTGTAATTTATTTAATTGCATCATTATATGATTATTGTCTGAGATAAATTAGTTGGTGTCAAACTTCCCGTAGATGAAAGACTGATCACAACAAACACCCTTGTCACTTGATTATCAAAATTAATTATGAATTAATGTGTCTTCTCCATATGGGTTTTTTCTTAATTTTGTTTTGTCTGTTTTAGCTTTATTCCAATCTCTGCATTTTGATTCGAGCAGGCGGACAGTGAATCTGGTGAGCGTCGACGTGGCGCTGTACGTTATCAATTGGAAATAGGCACATCTGTCAGGCGGCGGTGAAGATGGTGCTTGCCAGCAGCGGTGATTGTGCCATCCATCGGCATTGAAGAAGTGGAGACATTAGAAATATGAAGCAGAAATCCAATTACCCTAAGCCATTTATCATTCAACATATATATCCATTAATTGTTCCAGGGTGGAAAAGAAGCTGCTCGAACAACTATCTTCTTCAAATCAAGGTACAATGCCGGTAAACTCGTTCCACTCTTGATTTTGATTAAAGGTAGTTTATAAGATTCGTTTATGGTCAATTTGAAAGTAGGTTCTTGGAATTCGTTAATAAGTAAAACTGTGCAAAAGGTATGAGGAATTCATGAACCTAAAGATATAAAGTTTAAGGTTAAAGTTAGTAGCGACTGGCTAATGCAATCTATGGTATTGCGAAAACTTGTAGTTATTGGAAATGAATTTATTCTGAAAGCAATTAAGATGGGTGCTATTATTCTCGATTTTAAAAATCACTACCAAGATGGCTAAAATGCCATTTTGGTCCCATGAGAATTTAGGCTCACGAAAGTTGTCCTTTTTCGAACAAAAACGGTCCCATACGAATTCACAAGTAAAAAACTAACTGGGTTTTGGGACCAAAAATGTTTCTGAAAACCAAAACTATTAAAATTCTCTTTTTGGAAAGAAAAGAAAAAGGACCATAAAAGAACTTGGAACCAAAACTCTTTTTGAAAAAAATTCTCTTTGGACCAAAAATAAAATTTACCCCTAGTTATTTACATATCCAAATGAAGTGCTTAGATCTGAAAACCTTATCAGTATATTTGTAGGTGGGTGCAAAATTTATTTAGGGCAAGAAGGAAAGGTTAGTTGTTCGTAACTTAAATCTCTCAGTTTAAACATTAATGCATGTGTATCTAAATGGTGTTATATTTTGGAATATAATTTCGATCAGCTCTTTCATTGAGAAGTTGTCTTGACCAATTGTAGACTCTTGTTTCAAACCCAGCTTCTAATGTTGTCTCAATTAAGAGCATTCTGCATGTGTTTAGTTCATTTATTGAGTTTGGCAACGTAATGTTGGATCAGTTGTTTTGGGATTGAGCATTCTGCATGTGTTTTGTAATCTGAATTGTTTGTTTTGTCTTGGATCAATGTTCATAACTAGTTTTTCGATACCTTAATTAGAAGAGAAGTCGTCGAAAAACAAGGTATCAACATCGATCCAAGAGAAAAACAAACACTTCAGATTACGAAACACATGCAGAATGCTCAGATTACAAAACAACCGATCCGACATTACGTTTACCAGACTCAATAAATAGACTAATTAAACACCAGCCTGCTAATACTAATTAAGACAACATTAAAAGCAGGATTTGAAACAAGAGTCTATAATTGGCTTGAAACAACTTCTCAATCAATTAGGGGCAGCTTGATATTATATTTCAAATTATACCACCCTTATAATTAGATACACATTGTTTAAACTAAGATATTTAAGCACTTCATTTGGCAAAGTAAATACAATATCTTGGCAATGATTTTTAAAATCTATATCAATATATAGCACCCATCTTGATTAATTTCTTTCAGACTAAATTTATTTGCAAAAGAATAACTACATGTTTTCGCAATACAATAGATCGAGTACATCGGTCGCCACTAAATTTAACCTTACACTCTCGACCTTTAGGTTCAATTCCCCATACATTTGCACAGTCTTATTCACGAATTCCAGGAACGAACTTTCAAAATGACCATAAATGAATATTATAAGTACCTTTCGTCAATATCGAACGTGGGTGAGTTAACAAAGTGTAGTACCAATATCGAGCAACTTCTTTTACAAAACTGTGTGCCATAGAAAAAACTTCCCCCTGATTTTCGTGGGTGCTTTTCCTCTAATAAAAATCAACCAAATTTTGTATTACACTCCCCTCTTTTTTCTCCTTTATTTCCAGGCCTTTAATTTTTTTTGACTTTTTACACTCTTTTTTCATATCTTTTCCATATTTCACCCCTTTTTCAGATTTGGGGCATTTTACAATTAAATATTTTTTTCATTTCTTTTCCTCATGTTTCACATTTCACCCTTTTTTTTTCTTTCTTCTTTTTCTCCTTTCTTTTTCTTTTTATAATATTTTAAAACGATTTTCACCTTTTTTTAATCCTTTCCATATTTTTTTTTGGCTTTCTACTCTTCTTTTTCATTTATTTTCCTTCTTTCACGCCTCGATTTCTCCTTACTTTCAAGATTTTTTTGGTGGCTTTTACTCTCTTTTTTTCATGTCTTTACCTTCTCATTAAAAACGTTTTGGGGCTTTTAAAATCTGTTCTTTATTTCTTTTAATTCCTTCCTATTTATTTTTTGGACTTTCTAAAACTATATCTAGATATTTACTAAAATCTGATATTTTTTTATAAAGTTTATACTCCCTCGTCCAAACTTTGTATGTAAGTATTTTTGTTTTGTCCGTCCAAACTTAATATGTATGTCTCATAACGAAAATAATATTTTTATCATTAACTCTCAACAATCATTTATTTACCAAAACTCCATTCACTTAAAAATACACATTGATATAGTGATGATCACACCTCTATGGGTGCATATGTTTCTTGGGTCCAATTCCATCTTTTGTTCCTCCCTAAAACAACAGATAGTGGCTCTCTCTTCCACAGAGGCCGAATATCGTTCCATTACTTCGGCTGCTGCGGAACTTTAGTGGACCCAGCCCATCCTTCAACAACTTGGGGTCTCTCTTTCGGCTTCCCCAGTTATATATTGTGATAATGTGGAGGCCACCTACTTGTGCTCGAATCCAATCTTTCATTCTCGTATGAAGCACGTTGCCATTGATTTTCAATATTGACGGGACGACATGGGAAGCCGTCGGAATTTGCTCCCCAAGGAATACTCGCCGACAATAATGAACATCTCACTCTGAAAATTATAATAATTAATTTTATAATTAGTTTTTTTTTTTAAGTTAATAGTAGTGAGGGCTCTTTTTTGTGGTAGTACTCGGGAAAAGGCGTAGGAAGCATATTCTCGAATGTTTGTGGAGCTACATCATATGGTACATTTGGAGGGCTAGAAATCGCAAAGTCTTTGAAGGTGTGATGATCAATCCAGAAAAAAATTATTTGAAGAAGTTAAGGTCAAATCATGGTGCTTAATTGCTGCTAGGTGCAATAGAATATGTAATTTCACATTTCAAGATTGGTGTTTTAATCCAAGATCGATTGTGTAGTTCGTAGAAAGGATTTTGTTGCCTAGGTGCTCTTTTTTTATTATTGTAATTTCTTTGTAACTCTCTTGAGTACCTCTGGTACTCCTATTTATATTTTGTTATTTTTGCCGATTTAAAAAAAAATAGTATTGAGGGCTCTTAATTATAAATAAAACTTAAAATCCCAAATTCAACACTAAACAAAGCACTAATTCCACTTTTACATCATATAATTCTCTCTTTTTTTTTTGTTCAGGAGAAGCTTCTAAGCACAAAACATATTATTTACAAGACAATTATTCTAATCTAGGAAGTGTGGAAAGTTTTTGAATTCATCCGGATCTATATACTCGGGGTAGGACGTAGAAGGTACGCCACAATCTTGTCTTGTTGAAATTAAAGGAGGGTTTGCAGTCATCCCAATTGAACAACCTGACTTCTGAGTTTGCTGACTTGCAAACGAAGTAGTGACTAAGCTACAAGCTGGCACTACTACCGATGAATTACAAACGCCGGCCTTTTCAGTTTCAATTTCCCCTACATTACCACTTAAGGCTTCATAATGTAGTTTTAGTTCTTCGTTTGTTTTTCCTGGAACTGCCAAGGCGATTTTCTCCCACCAATCAACATCGTTGGGATGGACTGCAATTAGTGCATTCTCGAAGGCCCTGTCCTCCTCCCAAGTCCAATTTGAAACCACAAATGGCTTTTGAAATGCAGCATCATCTTCCCACAACCAGGATCGGCTGACGAATGTCCAATCTGTGTCCATTCTTTGGCCGGAAAAACCTTGTTGAAGACTAGAGATATAGAAAAGTGAGCTGTTAATTTCGGAAGACATACATCTCATTAAGAAAAATTATCCATTTTCAAGAACTAATGGACCATTTTAATGGATAGAGAGCATAAATCATAAACTAGAAAAACAACTGAACATGGGAAGATTCAAAATGGCAAGGTGTAACATAGAGAAATAGAGAAATAATTAATCATTTGAAAAGCATAAATCTATAAAAGTAATACAGTCTATATTCACATGGCAGTCCTGGTTCGGTTTATGTATTCATAGGATGTAAGTCTAGATTAAATTGTAACAATGATGTAAGGAAAGTTTTGCATGCAATAAAACATCCCTTTCCTAAAATTAGCTAATTGTAACTTTCGCCGAGCCAACTTTAGTCCGGTAACTTTGCACTTTTTAAGTTTTAGTCCTGACGATATCAATTGTAGTGCAAAGTTACATGACTAAAGTTGGACACGGGCCTAAGTTACAGAATTAAAATTGATACTGTCAAACTAAAACAGATACCTTCAGGACTAAAGTTGGACTTGGCCAAAGTTACAGATAAAACATCAATAAAGCAATCATACGCTCATTGAATCCAATAAAATGAAATTTATTTCACAAACGATAGAGTACCTTTGTTACAATTAATCGTAGGGAGCTCTAGGGAAAGGCCACTAGACGGGTACTAGCCTCCAGATCCTTAGAACTATGCTTCTTCTTCTCGGTGTTTCTCTGTGTGTGTATAATACGCTAGATGTGTATGTCAATGTGTGTATACTGTTCTTTATATAGGCGATGGGAGTTACAAAATAAAGCGATAGAAAAAGTCCTCCCCTTTCCAAAAGTTACTGTAATAAATATTTTCTTCCACTACTCCGTGTTTAACGCAAAAAGTCACTTTTTCAGGGATCCTGCCTTTATCACAGTCGACTGTATTGGTCATATTTTTCTATGGTGTTCAGTCAAAACAAATGTACTTATATATATTTAGTTTAATCTTCTATTTCTTAACAATGTTGGCCTAATAGGAGTTCTCGTACCACATCGATCCCACCATGCTTGTTGGCTATATGAATCATATATCACTATGGATTTTTGCCAAAGAAAATGTTTTAATATAATATATTTAAGTATTCCTCTTTTCTTCAAATGGTGTCCAATTCCTTTTAGGTCTTCTCCTTTCCCCTTTAAGCATGCTTCTCTTAATTTCACATATACTAGCTAATGCATCCATTATTATTATATCTAATATGTAATGCATATCCCCAATTTATAATGCATTAATGTCATCTAGATTTCTTGAATCAATGTGAAATCCTATTAAATATATTCATTACGTACTGTGATCATCAGTGAGCCGAACTAACTTTGGCTCATTTTCAGAAAACTAGGATTGCTATACAAATGCTCATTAATTACATATATAACTTTGGCTCATTTTCAGAAAAAGATAAAGCTAGCTTTAGTCTTAAGGTGATGATTTAGGAAGGACAAAAGAGTAATTGAATGAAAAATGCTTTTGAAAAATAATACTAAGCCAAAAGGAATAACAATTCATGATATTTGCAGTACATACCAAGTGAAGGTGCACTAGGCAAATTTGGGAAGCTCTGATATTCGAATATTTATTTAATTCACTTAGTACTCCTCTTAAGTGTTTGTTCATTTTTAGATTAATTATGTGTTAGCAGTTCTAATAAGTGATTTCCAAAAAAACAAGCATATTTCATGTTTGTAGTTTAACAGATTTGAAATTCATCTTAAAAGCTTGAATAGTTTAGATATTTATTCGAGATTCACGTAGTACTCCTCCTAAGCACTCGGTTATATGTTTGCAGTTTTGATGAGTGATTTCACTACTAACTCTTACAATACTGGACACAATTTCCTCAGAAACGTTAAGTAAAACACAATTTATCCTCACACGGACAATGTATACATGCTACATTGTTATGAAAAGATTTAACACAAATTCAAACTGAGAAAACGAAATAGACATTATTATCAAACCAACAAAAAGCCTAGTGCAGGTCGACTAATTTCAGCAAATATCCTTAACAAATTCTCACTTGGAGATTTTGTCGAAGAATTACACTTGTCCAAGAATTACACTTGGAGAGCGGTTAAAAACCGCTATGCAAACTCACCTAGACAGCGGTTTAGAACCGCTGTTGAAGAGCTCGGTTTTCAGTCAAACCCAAATGCGCGATTCCAGAAGCATTATATTATCTCCCCCCAAATTCGTCTCTTCCAAACTCGTCTCCCCAAAATCGCCCGCGCGCCGTCGCCTCCCTCTCCCCTAATTAATTGAACGTGTCTCCCCCAAATCGAACCCGCACGCCGTCGTCCTCCTCTTCCCTCTACCGCCGTCGCTCTAGCTCGTTGCCGCCGTCGCCCTAGCTCCTCCATATATAGGTAATTTTTTTTACATTGGTGTATGTATTGGTGTATATATATCATGTTGTATGTATATTAGTGTATGTATATCATGTATATTGGTGTATATATGTATATTGGTGTATATATATCATGTTATATGTATTGGTGTATGTATATTAATGGTGCATATATATTGGTGTTTGATGCACTCAAGGTGTTTGATAATATGCTTGTGTGAGGATTTAAGCATAAATTAGTGTTAATTGGTTAGGATTAATGTTGTTAATGTTAGAGATGAACAATTGATGTTTGGTTTATATATTGTTAATTGTTTATATATATATATTGTGTGGCTTGGATTAATTGTTGTTAGTGTTAGAGATGAACAACTTTTTAGAGATGAATATATATTGTGTGGCTTGACTTGATTTTTTATGCTAATTTAGATATGAACAATTGATGAACTCAAGGTGTTTGATAATATGCTTGTGTGAGGATTTAAGCATATATAAATTAGGATTAATACATTAGAATATATTTTGGTTCTATTAATTTGATGATTCGGTGAATGGATAGTAGTGTGTTTGCTTTAAATGATTAATGATGGTACATTAGGATATATACATATATATCTATATATCTAATTATATTGATGGATCGTTGTTTGCAGTTTGTCTATCAACGTTCGCTCAAGACTTTTGGACGGGGTACCTTTACAATCGATTTTTGTATATTTATAATTAAAGTGATATAACTTTTGGTAGCATGTAATTAACTTATATATTTGTGATGTTATTTCATGTTTTTGGTGTATATTAGACGTATGTATGTGTATGTTTATTTATTTGATGTTTTGGTATTTGACGTAGTGGTATAAGTTTTGATTTTGTATAAACATCATTTTTAAAATATAAAATAATTATTAAAAAAATATATATATATTAGACAGCGGTTTTAAACCACTGTCCAAGTGAAACGCATTAAAAAAAAAAAATATATATATATATTAGACAGCGGTTTTTTAACAGCTGTATAAGCTTAGACAACTGTTACTTGGACAGCTGTTAAAACTGCTGTCTAAGGCCCTTTTTAAGGGTTGTGCAAAGCCAAATCTGTATTAGTGAGCCGATCACAAATATTTGTGACGAATTTTTTGAACTTCGGCGGAAATTTCTTTCGTTAATTTACTACAGCGTGTTTCGTGGCAAAATTGATCGAGACTATGAAGAGGGTCGAGGATGGACAGAAGTAGTGACGTCGGAGGCCAGAACCTAATCCTAGGGGGCCCAATTGTGAATAATAAATTTTGATTTGATCTCATATATATAAGTATTCTTGAAACAGATTATAACATTTTAATAATAGTGAATCAAAGTAACTTTTAATAAAACGTTCATTCATTCTGCTCATTACATACAAAATAAAATATTATATACTACCTCCGATTTGGCTTTAATTATTGTTTCACAAAGTTTGTCGTTTTAAATATTTTTACAACGTTTCTCCCTATATTACACTTACATAAATTACCTAATCGTCGCAAATCCGTACAAAATGTTTGCCGTTGCAAGTACCCTGTCATTAAACTCCGCGTTCTTTTTTTTTAGGCTTTAATTTTACCCTTTTCCTTCGGTTTTAATGGGGTTTTCACCTTTTTTTTTCTCCTTTCTTTCCAGATTTTTTTGGCTTTCTACTCTACTTTCCTTTTGTTTTCCTTCTTTCACACTTCTTTTTCTGTTTTCTTACCAGATTTTTTTGGTGGGATTTATTACTCTTTATTTTCATGTCTTTTCCTTCTGGTTGACCACTTTTTGGGGTTTTTTAATGTTTCTACTTTTTGTTCTTTCATTTTTATCTTTCCAATTAAATTTATGGACTTTCTAACAACTACTCCCTTCTATTCAAAATGTTTTGACCTTTCGTTTTCAATACAAATTAACTACACATTTTTCTTAAATTACCCTCAAATTAATTAATAATGTTTAACTTAGATAGTAATAATTTTTAATGTATAATGTAGAATTTTAGTGCAATTAATTAAGCATATAGTAAGAAGTCACATTAATTTTCGTATACATTTTGAATAGGAGGGAATATCAATTTAATAGCAGTGTTACTCAATTAATTGCATTATTAATTTTTCTACTCCTCAGATTCGCAATTATTGGTTATTTCAATTGAAAATGGGGAAACTATTTAGAATTGGGGCACATTTTGGAATGGTGAATTGTTTAGGGTTTAATTTAGAATAAGTAGGTAATAGAAGGAGCCTTTTGTGGGTGGTGGCGACAAACCCTAGAAAATCACGCACCCTATAAAAGGAAACCCTCCCTTCCCTTCCCTAGCTGCAAACCCTAATCTCCCCCCTTCAGCTGTAGTCGCTCCTGTTCTAGCTGCCCCTTCAAATCAGCCAAAATCACCGAGATCGATCTATATCCAAGGTATGCCATTATATATATATTATTCTTTGAAGTTTTGGCTACATCTTTTTCCCCTTTTGTGTGTGTTTTTTTGCTAATGTTATGAGAAATTTAACAGATCGATCAATAAAGCTGCACTCTAGCTGGGTTGGATTTGACTTCACAGGCAACACAACAGCTATAATGCTGGTTGATATTTCATTATTTCTTAAAGTGATTTGTTTTTACAACTTTTCTTCATTATTTCTTAAAATTATTTCTTTGAATCATTAATGTCAGGTTTCGTGTGGATTAAAGGGGCACATCGAAATTTATAGTATATAGAATGCTTCCGAGAGACTTATGGAACACATTGGCCGGCCAATTTTTCCTATTCGGTCAGAAATTAAGATCAAACACACTTTGGAATTCGGATAATGCAGAACAGTGTTTTATTTGAATTTGCCGCGATAAAATATAATTTTAACTTGCTTTGTTGAGTTTTAATTTAAATTTACCGCGTAAAGATCTAATTTAAATTTCCCGCGGAAAGATCTAATTTCTTCAACAATATGTAAGGAAATTTACTTTATCTTCTAATTGTTTCAAGGAGCATTCAAGAGAGAATTTTCTAGGTGCATGATTTCCTATGTAGCTAAATATAATTTCAATTATGATAAAAGAATAAATATTTTTATTTTTTATTTATTAATTTCTTTTATTTACTAGATGTGCATAGCACATATATATGTTTTGAGTTAAGGTATTTTATCTCATAATCTTTTTCTTATTCTGGATTTGCTATAAATTAAATATATTAGCATAGAAAAAATAATTTCATCATCATATTTGACCCTTTTGGTGTTAATTTCCACCCCCTATTCAAATTTGAGAACAGATGTATTCTAATTCAGTTATTTCAATCTAAAAAGCTAGGAAATTAGGCAAACTGCTCCACATCTGTAATTTATTTAATTGCATCATTATATGATTATTGTCTGAGATAAATTAATTAGTTAGATGGAAGGGATTTGTTAAATGTTTGGGGGAGGGGGGGCGACGATAGTTCCATCAACAAAACCGAACAGATCGGCGCAAAGAAGCATTGGAAGAACCTGCTTCTTCCACAAGAGGAAGTTTGTGGAGTCAGTTTGACTGTAACCATATGTATCAATACATTCATGGGGATTGAAGAATCAACCATTGGAATGTAGATCGATGGGGACAAGCTCGATATGAGAAGAGAGAAAGAGATTTCGTGAGGGCGGAGGGAGAAGTGTGTTTAGGATCGAGAAAAGACTGATACCATGTGAGGATTAGGTTTTGATCACCGTAACTTTGGTGAGTGAGAGAACTTGTATATATATATATATAGTTGATTACATAAGTAACTGATTACATGATTGTAGAAAAGAATATGTACAATTAAATATAAATTTCAATATACAAGTAAGGTGGATATAATCATGGAATTATTCTTTAATAAAAACATAAACAAATATAAATATGCACCATTATAATTTGTAAATAAAAAAAGGTTGCGGTTAAATGTCCCTTGTTTTTATGTTTTCACCCACTTCAATTTAATTATTTTTTGAAGTTTTCAGTAAAAATGACTTATACTATCCTTGTTACTGAGTTCACCCCTCACCCAAAAACCACAAAAACATAAATTTTATGTATTCCCTCCTCCCTCCCAAAATTGCTTCCAGAAAAAAATTGAAACTTTGAAGAAATTTGAATATAAACTTTAGATATAGTGACGCTTTGGCCAAGTGTCACTTGATTTGCCGTTTCTATAGGCTGTTTTCGTGATGCTTGAAAGCGTCATTGTAAATGGTCATTGTGACATTTTTAGCATCACGGTAACATTATATGGTGACGCTAATCAGCATCACGACGGAGTGCTTTAGAGACGCTTTCTCGCGTCATGAAAAAATTATAACTAACTTAACCTCCTCGTTTAATGATGTTTTTAGGCGTCATAGTAATGTTATTTGTGGGTTTGATTTCTGTGGAAGATGACAGTTGCGATGTGTGGGTGTGATTTTTTGGGTGATGAAATTAGGTTTAGTTTTTTTTACGGGAATGTTTAATCTGATTTTAGGAGTTTGATTATGTTTTCTCGACGCCTGACTTACACGCAGTGTAAAATTAACGGAAAATTATAGCGGGACAAAAAGTGTATGTTAAAGGACCGAAAGTGATTTGGACTTATTCTTACAGGCCAAAAGTCCAATTTTCCCCTTTTTCCTCTTTTGTGTGTGTTTTTCGCTAATATTATGAAAAATTTAACATATCAAGAAAGCACTCAGGTTGAGGTGGATTTGACTTCACAAGCAGCGTGGGGATTTAATTTAATGCTTGTTGATATTCATTACCCTAGTTTTCACTACAACTAAAAAGGTCTTTAGAGACGCTCAAAAGTGTCACTAAATTTTTTTTTTCATGACGCTTTTGATATAGTGACGCTTTGGCCAAGCTTCACTTGATTTGCCGTTTCTATAGGCTGTTTTCGTGATGCTTGAAAGCGTCATTGTAAATGGTCATTGTGACATTTTTAGCATCACGATAACATTATATGGTGACGCTAATCAACATCACGACGGAGTGCTTTAGAGACCCTTTCTCGCGTCATGAAAAAATTATAACTAACTTAACCTCCTCGTTTAATGATGTTTTTAGGCGTCATAGTAATGTTATTTGTGGGTTTGATTTTTGTGGAAGATGACAGTTGCGATGTGTGGGTGTGATTTTTTGGGTGATGAAATTAGGTTTAGTTTTTTTTACGGGAATGTTTAATCTGATTTTAGGAGTTTGATTATGTTTTCACGGCGCCTTACTTACACGCAGTGTAAAATTAACGGAAAATTATAGCAGGACTAAACGTGTATGTTAAAGGACCGAAAGTGATTTGGACTTATTCTTACAGGCCAAAAGTGCAATTTTCCCCTTCTTCCTCTTTTGTGTGTGTTTTTTGCTAATATTATGAAAATTTTAACAGATCTAGAAAGCACTCAGGTTGAGGTGGATTTGACTTCACATGCAGCGTGGGGATTTAATTTAATGCTTGTAGATATTCATTACCGTAGTTTTCACTACAACAAAAAAGGTCTTTAGAGACGCTCAAAAGTGTCACTAAATTTTTTTTTCATGACGCTTTGGCCAAGCGTCACTTGATTTGCCGTTTCTATAGGCTGTTTTTGTGATGCTTGAAAGCGTCATTGTAAATGGTCATTGTGACATTTTTAGCATCACGGTAACATTATATGGTGACGCTAATCAACATCACGACAGAGTGCTTTAGAGACGCTTTCTCGCGTCATGAAAAAATTATAACTAACTTAACCTCCTCGTTTAATGATGTTTTTAGGTGTCATAGTAATGTTATTTGTGGGTTTGATTTCTGTGGAAGATGACAGTTGCGATGTGTGGGTGTGATTTTTTGGGTGATGAAATTAGGTTTAGTTTTTTTTACGGGAATGTTTAATCTGATTTTAGGAGTTTGATTATGTTTTCTCGGCGCCTGACTTACACGCAGTGTAAAATTAACGAAAAATTATATCGGGACTAAAAGTGTATGTTAAAGGACCGAAAGTGATTTGGACTTATACTTACAGGCCAAAAGTGCAATTTCCCCCTTTTTCCTCTTTTGTGTGTGTTTTTTGCTAATATTATGAAAAATTTAACATATAAAGAAAGCACTCAGGTTGAGGTGGATTTGACTTCACAAGCAGCGTGGGGATTTAATTTAATGCTTGTTGATATTCATTACCCTAGTTTTCACTACAACTAAAAAGGTCTTTAGAGACGCTAAAAAGTGTCACTAAAAATTGTTTTTCATGACGCTTTTGATATAGTGACGCTTTGGCCAAGCTTCACTTGATTTACCGTTTCTATAGGCTGTTTTCGTGATGCTTGAAAGCGTCATTGTAAATGGCCATTGTGACATTTTTAGCATCACGGTAACATTATATGGTGCGCAAATCAGCATCACGACGGAGTGCTTTAGAGACGCTTTCTCGCGTCATGAAAAAATTATAACTAACTTAACCTCCTCGTTTAGTGATGTTTTTAGGCGTCATAGTAATGTTATTTGTGGGTTTGATTTCTGTGGAAGATGAGAGTTGCGATGTGTGGGTGTGATTTTTTGGTAGATGAAATTAGGTTTAGTTTTTTTTACGGGAGTGTTTAATCTGATTTTAGGAGTTTGATTATGTTTTCACGGCGCCTTACTTACACGCAGTGTAAAATTAACGGAAAATTATAGCAGGACTAAACGTGTATGTTAAAGGATCGAAAGTGATTTGGATTTATTCTTACAGGCCAAAAGTGCAATTTTCCCCTTCTTCCTCTTTTGTGTGTGTTTTTTGCTAATATTATGAAAATTTTAACAGATCTAGAAAGCACTCAGGTTGAGGTGGATTTGACTTCACATGCAGCGTGGGGATTTAATTTAATGCTTATTGATATTCATTACCGTAGTTTTCACTACAACAAAAAAGGTCTTTAGAGACGCTCAAAAGTGTCACTAAATTTTTTTTTCATGACGCTTTTGATATGGTGACGCTTTGGCCAAGCGTCACTTGATTTGCCGTTTCTATAGGCTGTTTTCGTGATGCTTGAAAGCGTCATTGTAAATGGTCATTGTGACATTTTTAGCATCACGGTAACATTATATGGTGACGCTAATCAGCATCACGACGGAGTGCTTTAGAGACGCTTTCTCGCATCAATAAAAAATTATAACTAACTTAACCACCTCGTTTTTTTTTTTTTTTTTTATGGAAGTTAAATACCCATCCCTTTTTTCCCCTCCCCAAGACTCGAACCCAGGACCTAAGGCCTAGGTAGTGGTGCTCTAACCACTTGAGCTATCCCACTTTGTCACTTAACCACCTCGTTTAGTGATGTTTTTAGGAGTCATAGTAATGTTATTTGTGGGTTTGATTTATGTGGAAGATGAGAGTTGCGATGTGTGGGTGTGATTTTTAGGGTGATGAAATTAGGTTTAGTTTTTTTTACGGGAGTGTTTAATCTGATTTTAGGAGTTTGATTATATTTTCACGGTGCCTGACTTACACGCAAAATTATTGCGGGACTAAAAGTGTACGATAAAGGACCGAAAGTGATTTGAACTTATTCTTACAGGACCACAAGTGCAATTTTCCCCCTTTTCCTCTTTTGTGTGTTTTTTGCTAATATTATGAAAAATTTAACAGATCAAGAAAGCACTCTGGTTGAGGTGGATTTGACTTCACAGGCAGCGTGAGGATTTAATTTAATGCTTGTTGATATTCATTACCCTAGTTTTGGATTTCATAAAATTATCTCTAGCTACTCATGATTCATAAAATTATGAATTCATGATGTCAGATTTCGTGTGGATCAAAGAGGCACATTGAAATTTATAGTCGAATGCTACCGAGAGACATATATATGAAGCCTTACCTGCAAGTTGGAACACACTAGTGGCCTACTATTTCTCTATTCTGTCATAAATTAAGATCAAACACACTTCGGAATTCTGACAATACGTGCGGAGCAGTGTTTTGTTTGAATTTCCCGCAATAAAATCTAATTTTAACTTGTTTTATTTATTTTAAATTTAAATTTACAAAGTAAATATCTAATTTGAATTTCCCGCGTAAAGATCTAATTTGTTCAATAAATATCTATGTTCTCAAGAGATAAAAGCAGAAAGAAGAAACTTCTAATTACATATTGCTTCCAAGCAATTATTTCAATCCAGGAAGTGCGGAAAGTTTTTGAATTCAGATCATCCAGATATATATACTCGGGGCAGGAGGTAGAAGGTACGCCACAATTATCCTGTCTTGGTGCAATTAAAGGAGGATTTGCAGCCATCCCAGTTGAACAACATGGCTTCTGAGTTTGCTGACTTGCAAACGAAGTAGTGATTAAGCTACAAGCTGGCACTACTGCCGAGGAATTACAAACGCCAGCCTTTTCAGTCTCAATCGCCGCTACATTACCACTTAAGGCTTCATAATGTAGCTTTAGTTCTTCGTTTGTTTTTCCTGGAACTGCCAAGGCGATTTTCTCCCACCAATCAACATCGTTGGGATGGACTGCAATTAGTGCATTCTCGAAGGCCCTGTCCTCCTCCCAAGTCCAATTTGAAACCACAAATGGCTTTTGAAATGCGGCATCGTCTTCCCACAACCAGGATCGGCTGACGAATGTCCAATCTGTGTCCATTCTTTTGGATACTTGCCGGAAAAACCTTGTTGAAGACTAGAGATATAGAAAAGTGAGCAAGGTAATTAAAGATCGATGACAAAAACAATGAAACAAGAATCAGCAAGGTAAAGTTCAGATTTCTTAAATATATTCAATATATGTACTAGAATTGTGTAAAATGTGATTAACAACGATTTACCTAGTTATGTTCCTCTTCCGTCCAACGTACACGTCGTCGTAGGGAATTGCAACAACATTCTCATCAGAAGTACAACATGGTTTCTTGAATGCAGCATCCATCTTTTACGAAATTGGGAAAAGTCAGTTGTAATTAAATTGGATTAGGAATTCAAATTAAATATGATAAAATGAAATAAAATTATACTAGTACCTTTGTGACAATTAAACGTGAAGAGATGTTAAGAAAGGCCTCAAGATCCATAGATATATGAATATTATGATACTCTCTAGATGTGTCTATTTCTATGTGTTAATTTGTTGTCCTTTATATAGGTGGTGGGCGATACAAAACTGTGTGCCATACAAAATTGCTTTTCCTCTAATTAAAATCTACCTAATTTTGTATTAAATGAATCCACTCCCCTCTTTCCAGGCCTTTAATTTTTTTGGACTTTTTACACTCTTTTTTCATTTCTTTTCCATATTTCACCCCTTTTTCAGATTTGGGGCTTTTTACAATTAAATATTTTTTTCATTTCTTTTTCTCCTGTTTCACTTTTCACCCTTTTTTTTCTTTCTTCTTTTACTCTTTCATTTTCTTTTCATAATATTTTAAAACGATTTTCACCTTTTTTTCTCCTTTCCATATTTTTTTTTGGCTTTCTACTCTTCTTTTTAATTTATTTTCCTTCTTTCACGCCTCGATTTCTCCTTACTTTCAAGATTTTTTTGGTGGCTTTTACTCTCTTTTTTTCATGTCTTTTCCTTCCGATTAAAAACTTTTTGGGGCTTTTAAAATCTATTATTTATTTCTTTTAATTCCTTCCTATTTATTTTTTGGACTTTCTAAAAACTATATCTAGATATTTACTTAAATCTGATATTTTTTATAAAGTTTATACTCCCTCATCCAATCTTTGTATGTAAGTATTTTTGTTTTGTCCGTCCAAACTTAATATGTATGTCTCATAACGAAAATAATATATTTATCATTAACTCTCAACAATCATTTATTTACCAAAATTTCATTCACTTAAAAATACACCTCCCCTTAAAAATACCTATAAATCCTATAGGATATAATCTTTTTTCTTACGGTATCTTTTCACTTTTTTTAAAATGGTTCCAAAGAATATAAATGTACGAATCTAGTCCCAATTTTTTTATATGTACCAATTTTATCAGCAACTTCGTCGAAATTGACCGCCCACGTGCCAAGTACATAACCAAAAATTGATGTCCTTCCAAAGATTCCGACAACTTTGGGATTACATCGGTACGTATTAAAAAAAATTGGGACTAGATTAATTCATACATTTATATTTTTTGGGGCCAAAATGAAAAAAAGGTGAAAAGTTATGGGACGAAAAACTAAAAATCCAACCCACTCTTACACAATTTATTAGACATAAAGTTACATTATATTCTACTCAAAAAAAAAAAAAAAAAACACAATCACTATTCATCAAGATTTTGAAATCCATGATTTTCACATTCTACATAATCCTAAATCAAACATAAGTATTCACTTTTTTTAATTTACATCCTGTTTTATCCAATTTATATCATTTTCGTCAATTTTTTTTCAAATACGACGTAAATGTGAGCATGTGCCTCACACATGTGGAATGAATGGGGGATTCTGACGAAAGGTCCAATTTATATCCTTCAAATTTCTTAAAATATCCACCTCGTCGACTCTCACCCCATCTGATGGCACCCCTCTGGGCGATGCCTCGCTATATCAGCAGGTTCTTGATAGCTTACATTTGTTCAATGGCACTCGAGATGGGCATCGTTCTTTGGTCATCCTCCCCTCTCACTCTCCACTACTTCATTGATGCTGACTGGATTGGCAATATAGTGATGATCACACCTCTACGGATGCATATGTTGTGTTTCTTGGGTCCAATTCCATCTCTTGTTCCTCCCGAAAACAACAGATAGTCGCTCTCTCTTCCACAAAGGCCGAGTATCGTTCCATTACTTCGGCTGCTGCGGAACTTTAGTGGACCCAGCCCATCCTTCAAGAACTTGGGGTCTCTCTTTCGCCTTCCCCAGTTATAAATTGTGATAATGTGGAGGCCACCTACTTGTGCAGTTGTGCTCGAATCCAGTCTTTCATTCTCGTATGAAGCACGTTGCCATTGATTTCAAATATTGACGGGGTAACATGGGAAGCTGTCGGAATTTGCTCCCCAAGGAATACTCGCCGACAATAATGAACATCTCACTCTGAAAATTATAATAATTAATTTTAGAATTAGTTTTTTTTTTTAGTTAATAGTAGTGAGGGCTCTTTTTTGTGGTAGTACTCGGGAAAAGGCGTAGGAAGCAATGAAGCATATTCTCGAATGTTTGTGGAGCTACATCGTATGGTACATTTGGAGGGCTAGAAATCGCAAAGTCTTTGAAGGTGTGATGATCAATCTAAAAAAAAATTATTTGAAGAAGTTAAGGTCAAATCATGGTGCTTAATTGCTGCTAGGAGCAATAGAATATGTAATTTCACATTTCAAGATTGGTATTTTAATCCAAGATTGTGTAGTTCGTAGAAAGGATTTCGTTGCCTAGCTGCTCTTTTTTTTTTTTTTATTATTATAATTTCTTTGTAACTCTCTTGAGTACCTCTGGTACTTCTCCTATTTATATTTTGTTATTTTTGCTGATTTAAAAAAAAAAAATAGTAGTGAGGGCTCTTAATTATAAATAAAACTTAAAATCCCAAATTCAACACTAAACAAAGCACTAATTCCTCTTGATTATCTTACATCTTATAATTCTCTCTTTTTTTTATTGTTCAGGAGAAGCTTCTAAGCACAAAACATATTATTTACAAGCCAATTATTCTAATCTAGGAAGTGTGGAAAGTTTTTGAATTCATCTGGATCTATATACTCGAGGTAGGACGTAGAAGGTACGCCACAATCTTGTCTTGTCGAAATTAAAGGAGGGTTTGCAGTCATCCCAATTGAACAACCTGACTTCTGAGTTTGCTGACTTGCAAACGAAGTAGTGATTAAGCTACACGCTGGCACTACTACCGATGAATTACAAACTCCGGCCTTTTCAGTCTCAATCGCCGCTACATTACCACTTAACGCTTCATAATGTAGTTTTAGTTCTTCATATGTTTTTCCCGGAACTGCCAAGGCGATTTTCTCCCACCAATCAACATCGTTGGGATGGACTGCAATTAGTGCATTCTCGAAGGCCCTGTCCTCCTCCCAAGTCCAATTTGAAACCACAAATGGCTTTTGAAATGCGGCATCGTCTTCCCACAACCAGGATCGGCTGACGAATGTCCAATCTGTGTCCATTCTTTTGGATACTGGCCGGAAAAACCTTGTTGAAGACTAGAGATATAGAAAAGTGAGCTGTTAATTTCGGAAGACATACATCTCATTAAGAAAAATTATCCATTTTCAAGAACTAATGGACCATTTTAATGGATAGAGAGCATAAATCATAAACTAGAAAAACAACTGAACATGGGAAGATTCAAAATGGCAAGGTGTAACATAGATATACAAAAGAGAAAAAAATAGTAATATCAAATTAAAATTAATCAAAAATCACATATAATAGTCACTGGTCTTTCTAATTAAATAAAACTTCAAATCAAGATCCAGCACATTCAACACTCAGTTCTTTGTGATCATCTTTCTTCTTACTCCTTTTTCTGCTCAAGCATTAATTTGGCAATTTTTAGATTGATCCAAATAAACAGATGCAGCATAAACTTACCAGATATTCATTTTATTCTACAAAATTCCATATGCAGTATTCTCCAAATACTAATCTACCGAGAAAATATTAATTCAGTCATGTAACTTAGGCCGAATCCAACTTTAGTCCTGACAGTATCAATTTTAGTCTTGTAACTTTGGCCGGGCCAACTTTAGTCCTGTAACTTTGCACTTTTTAAATTTTAGTCCTGACGATATCAATTTTAGTGCAAAGTTACATGACTAAAGTTGGACACAGGCCTAAGTTACAGAATTAAAATTGATACTGTCAGACTAAAACAGATACCTTCAGGACTAAAGTTGGACTTGGCCAAAGTTATAGATAAAACATCACTAAAGCAATCATACGCTCATTGAATCCAATAAAATGAAATTTATTTCACAAACGATAGAGTACCTTTGTTACAATTAATCGTAGGGAGCTCTAGGGAAAGGCCACTAGACAGGTACTAGCCTCCAGATCCTTAGAACTATGCTTCTTCTTCTCGGTGTTTCTCTGTGTGTGTATAATACGCTAGATGTGTATGTCAATGTGTGTATACTGTTCTTTATATAGGCGATGGGAGTTACAAAATAAAGCGATAGAAAAAGTCCTCCCCTTTCCAAAAGTTACTGTAATAAATATTTTCGTCGACTACTCCGTGTTTAACGCAAAAAGTCACTTTTTCAGGGATCCCGCCTTTATCCCAGTCGACTATATTGGTCATATTTTTCTATGGTGTTCAGTCAAAACAAATGTACTTATATATATATTTAGTTTAATCTTCTATTTCTTAACAATGTTGGCCTAATAGGAGTACTCGTACAATATCGATCCCACCATGCTTGTTGGCTATATGAATCATATATCACTATGGATTTTTGCCAAAGCAAATGTTTTCATATTTTATATTTAAGTGTTTCTCTTTTCTTCAAATGGTGTCCAATTCCTTTTAGGTCTTCTCCTTTCCCCTTTAAGCATGCTTCTCTTAATTTCACATATACTAGCTAATGCATCCATTATTATTATATCTAATATGTAATGCATATCCCCAATTTATAATGCATTAATGTCATCTAGATTTCTTGAATCAATGTGCAATCCTATAAAAATATATTCATTACGTACTGTGATCATCAGTGAGCCGAACTAACTTTGGCTAATTTTCAGAAAACTAATTTGGGAAGCTCTGATATTCGAATATGTGTTAGCACATTTCATGTTTGTAGTTTAACAGATTTGAAATTCATCTTAAAAGCTTGACTAGTTTAGATATTTATTCAATTCACGTAGTACTCCTCCTAAGCACTCGGTTATATGTTTGTAGTTTATGAGTGATTTCACTACTAACTCTTACAATACTGGACACAATTTCCTCAGACGGACAAGGTATATATGCTACGTTGTTATGAATAAGGGGATGAATAGTAGCCCACAAATATCCTTAACAAATTCTCACTTGGAGATTTTGTCGAACAGATACAGTGCAAGGCTAAACAGAGTAAAAATTTGCACAAATTTTAACATAAATAAAATCACCTGTAGAAAATTGGGCATAAAAATCTGCAGCCATTTCACATAATTAAGAGGGCAAAAGTGGGCATAAGAATCTGCAGCCATCGTTTGTAATTGCTCACCAGCAGATTTGAGAAAGTGGGGGTTAATGGCCGCAATTGCTTTTTAATTATCAAAGATATATTGAAATGAAGATTAATTAGTATAAGAGAGCACAAGAAAGAATTTGCATTGACATCTCTGAATCTCAGTATATATGTTCTTACTAGTTATAAATGGCGGTAATTAATGGTAATCAGCTAATATTCAGAAATTTGTATGAAACCATCTCGAAACCAGACGAATTTAATTTGGGTGGTCACCAAAGAGCCGCTCACAAATATAGATTACATGCCAAAGATAGATTACATGAAATCAGGGATCGATTACTACAAAAAAGATGCATTTTACCGGAAATAGAGACGGAAATAAGGTAGAAAATAGTGCCTTCCGACGGAAAAATTAGGTCGGTGGTAACCTCGTCGGTAATTTTTACCGACGGAATGAAAAATTCCGTCGTTTTTTTTAATTTTTTTAATTACCGACGGATTTTTTTTTTAATTTTTTAATAACCGACGAAATATTCCGTCGGAAAACCAAATTATAAAAAAAAAAAAAGCGATTTGAACCTGGGCCCAAGCCAACGGGCTGGCCCAGCCCGGCCCGGAACAGACAAGGCCCGCTCCGAGCCCGCGAGTTCTGTATTCCATTTTTCTTTCTTGATAATTGAAGTAAGTTATTCTATATTCCATTTTATTTTTTACGAAATTTCGGTAGTCTGTATAGTCAAATCAAACCCCCCCAAAAGGTGTCATTTGCACCCCAATTGGAAATTCGTCGCAAATTCTGACGGGATTTGCAACCGATTTCCTTGCCGTTGAAAATTTTGTTGACTTCAGCCATTTGACCAGTTTCATCGCAAATCCATATGAAATGTTTGCCGTTGCAAGTACCCTGTCACTAAACTCCGCGTTCTTTTTTTTAGGCTTTAATTTTACCCTTTTCCTTCGGTTTTAATGGGGATTTCACCTTTTTTTTTCTCCTTTCTTTCCAGATTTTTTTTTGGCTTTCTACTCTACTTTCCTTTTGTTTTCCTTCTTTCACACTTCTTTTTCTGTTTTCTTATCAGATTTTTTTGGTGGGATTTATTACTCTTTATTTTCATGTCTTTTCCTTCTGGTTGACCACTCTTTGGGGGTTTTAATGTTTTTACTTTTCTTTCTTTCATTTTTATCTTTCCAATTAAATTTATGGACTTTCTAACAACTACTCCAATCCATTCTATTTAAAATGTATGGCGTTTTGATCTTTCATTTTCTTTGTAAATTATATGAGGTTTTGCACTTTTCAATACAAATTAACTACGCTTTTTCTTAAATTACCCTCAAACTAATTAATAATATTTAACTTAGATAGTAATAATTTTTAATGTATAATGTAGAATTTTAGAGCAATTAATTATGGATATAGTAAGAAGTGACATACATTTTGAATAGGAAGGAATATAAATTTAATAGCAGTGTTACTCAATTAATTGCATTATTAATAACTTAGATAGTAATAATTTTTAATGTATAGTGGGGAATTTTAGAGCAATTAATTAAGCATATAGTAAAAAGTCATTAATTTTTGTAATATGGGTGCATATTTATAAAGTGACATACATTTTGAATAGGAAGGAATATCAATTTAATAGCAATTAATTGCATTATTAATTTTTCTACTCATCAGATTCGCTGCAATTAATGGTTATTTCATTAATTGAAAATGGGGAAACTATTTAGAATTGGGGCACATTTTGGAATGGTGAATTGTTTAGGGTTTAATTTACAATAAGTAGGTAATAGAAGGACCCTTTTGTGGGTGGTGGCGACAAACCCTAGAAAATCACGCACCCTATAAAAGGAAACCCTCCCTTCCCTTCCCTTCCCTAGCTACAAACCCTAATCTGAATTTTCTTCCTTCCTTCAGCTGTAGTCGCTCCTGTTGTGCCTATAAAAGGAATGTCTCCCTTCCCTAGCTACAAACCCTAATCTGAATTTTCTTCCCCCTTCTAGCTGCCCCTTCAAATCAGCCAAAATCAGCGAGATCCATATCCAAGGTATGCCATTATATATATAGGCTAGGGGTTTTGGCTAACTTATTTTTACTCTTTTGTGTGTGTTTTATTGCTAATGTTATGAGAAAATTTAACAGATCAATAAAGCACTCTTACTCATTTGTTTTTATGACATACATTTTCTTCATTATTTCTTTGAATCATTAATCTCAGATTTCGTGTGGATCGAAATTTATAGTAGATCAAATGCTTCCGAGATCAGACATATATATATGGAACACAGTGACCAAACTATTTACCATTGGAGCTAGGTTGGTGTAATTAGTATTTCCTTTTCTTTCAGAAATTAAGATCAAACCCACTTTATAGTTTGGAATTCGGACAGTACGTACGTACGGAGCAGTGTTTTGTTTGAATTTGCCGTGATAAAATCTAATTTTAACTTGTTTTGTTGAGTTCTAATTTAAATTTACCGCGTAAAGATCTAATTTCTTCAACAAATATGTAAGGAAATTTACTATTATCTTCTAATTGTTTCAAGGAGCATTCAAGAGAGAATTTTCTAGATGCATGATTAATTCCTATGTATCTAAATATAATTTCAATTATGATAAAAGAATAAATATTTTTATTTATTAATTTGTTTTATTTACTATGCATAGCACATATATATGTTTTGAGTTAAGGAGTTTTATCTCATAAATTTTTTCTTATTCTAGATTTGCTATAAATTAAATATATTAGCATAGCAAAAATAATTTTATCATCATATATATTTGACCCTTTTGATGTTAATTGCCACCCCCCTATTCTGCCACTTCAAATTTGAGTACAAGATGTATTCTAATTCAGTTATTTCAATCTAAAAAGCTAGGAAATTAGGCAATTAAACTCATCCACATCTCTGTAATTTATTTAATTGCATCATTATATGATTATTGTCTGAGATAAATTAGTTGGTGTCAAACTTCCCGTAGATGAAAGACTGATCACAACAAACACCCTTGTCACTTGATTATCAAAATTAATTATGAATTAATGTGTCTTCTCCATATGGGTTTTTTCTTAATTTTGTTTTGTCTGTTTTAGCTTTATTCCAATCTCTGCATTTTGATTCGAGCAGGCGGACAGTGAATCTGGTGAGCGTCGACGTGGCGCTGTACGTTATCAATTGGAAATAGGCACATCTGTCAGGCGGCGGTGAAGATGGTGCTTGCCAGCAGCGGTGATTGTGCCATCCATCGGCATTGAAGAAGTGGAGACATTAGAAATATGAAGCAGAAATCCAATTACCCTAAGCCATTTATCATTCAACATATATATCCATTAATTGTTCCAGGGTGGAAAAGAAGCTGCTCGAACAACTATCTTCTTCAAATCAAGGTACAACGCCGGTAAACTCGTTCCACTCTTGATTTTGATTAAAGGTAGTTTATAAGATTCGTTTATGGTCAATTTGAAAGTAGGTTCTTGGAATTCGTTAATAAGTAAAACTGTGCAAAAGGTATGAGGAATTCATGAACCTAAAGATATAAAGTTTAAGGTTAAAGTTAGTAGCGACTGGCTAATGCAATCTATGGTATTGCGCAAACTTGTAGTTATTGGAAATGAATTTATTCTGAAAGCAATTAAGATGGGTGCTATTATTCTCGATTTTAAAAATCACTACCAAGATGGCTAAAATGCCATTTTGGTCCCATGAGAATTTAGGCTCACGAAAGTTGTCCTTTTTCGAACAAAAACGGTCCCATACGAATTCACAAGTAAAAAACTAACTGGGTTTTGGGACCAAAAATGTTTCTGAAAACCAAAACTATTAAAATTCTCTTTTTGGAAAGAAAAGAAAAAGGACCATAAAAGAACTTGGAACCAAAACTCTTTTTGAAAAAAATTCTCTTTGGACCAAAAATAAAATTTACCCCTAGTTATTTACATATCCAAATGAAGTGCTTAGATCTGAAAACCTTATCAGTATATTTGTAGGTGGGTGCAAAATTTATTTAGGGCAAGAAGGAAAGGTTAGTTGTTCGTAACTTAAATCTCTCAGTTTAAACATTAATGCATGTGTATCTAAATGGTGTTATATTTTGGAATATAATTTCGATCAGCTCTTTCATTGAGAAGTTGTCTTGACCAATTGTAGACTCTTGTTTCAAACCCAGCTTCTAATGTTGTCTCAATTAAGAGCATTCTGCATGTGTTTAGTTCATTTATTGAGTTTGGCAACGTAATGTTGGATCAGTTGTTTTGGGATTGAGCATTCTGCATGTGTTTTGTAATCTGAATTGTTTGTTTTGTCTTGGATCAATGTTCATAACTAGTTTTTCGATACCTTAATTAGAAGAGAAGTCGTCGAAAAACAAGGTATCAACATCGATCCAAGAGAAAAACAAACACTTCAGATTACGAAACACATGCAGAATGCTCAGATTACAAAACAACCGATCCGACATTACGTTTACCAGACTCAATAAATAGACTAATTAAACACCAGCCTGCTAATACTAATTAAGACAACATTAAAAGCAGGATTTGAAACAAGAGTCTATAATTGGCTTGAAACAACTTCTCAATCAATTAGGGGCAGCTTGATATTATATTTCAAATTATACCACCCTTATAATTAGATACACATTGTTTAAACTAAGATATTTAAGCACTTCATTTGGCAAAGTAAATACAATATCTTGGCAATGATTTTTAAAATCTATATCAATATATAGCACCCATCTTGATTAATTTCTTTCAGACTAAATTTATTTGCAAAAGAATAACTACATGTTTTCGCAATACAATAGATCGAGTACATCGGTCGCCACTAAATTTAACCTTACACTCTCGACCTTTAGGTTCAATTCCCCATACATTTGCACAGTCTTATTCACGAATTCCAGGAACGAACTTTCAAAATGACCATAAATGAATATTATAAGTACCTTTCGTCAATATCGAACGTGGGTGAGTTAACAAAGTGTAGTACCAATATCGAGCAACTTCTTTTACAAAACTGTGTGCCATAGAAAAAACTTCCCCCTGATTTTCGTGGGTGCTTTTCCTCTAATAAAAATCAACCAAATTTTGTATTACACTCCCCTCTTTTTTCTCCTTTATTTCCAGGCCTTTAATTTTTTTTGACTTTTTACACTCTTTTTTCATATCTTTTCCATATTTCACCCCTTTTTCAGATTTGGGGCATTTTACAATTAAATATTTTTTTCATTTCTTTTCCTCATGTTTCACATTTCACCCTTTTTTTTTCTTTCTTCTTTTTCTCCTTTCTTTTTCTTTTTATAATATTTTAAAACGATTTTCACCTTTTTTTAATCCTTTCCATATTTTTTTTTGGCTTTCTACTCTTCTTTTTCATTTATTTTCCTTCTTTCACGCCTCGATTTCTCCTTACTTTCAAGATTTTTTTGGTGGCTTTTACTCTCTTTTTTTCATGTCTTTTCCTTCTCATTAAAAACGTTTTGGGGCTTTTAAAATCTGTTCTTTATTTCTTTTAATTCCTTCCTATTTATTTTTTGGACTTTCTAAAACTATATCTAGATATTTACTAAAATCTGATATTTTTTTATAAAGTTTATACTCCCTCGTCCAAACTTTGTATGTAAGTATTTTTGTTTTGTCCGTCCAAACTTAATATGTATGTCTCATAACGAAAATAATATTTTTATCATTAACTCTCAACAATCATTTATTTACCAAAACTCCATTCACTTAAAAATACACATTGATATAGTGATGATCACACCTCTATGGGTGCATATGTTTCTTGGGTCCAATTCCATCTTTTGTTCCTCCCTAAAACAACAGATAGTGGCTCTCTCTTCCACAGAGGCCGAATATCGTTCCATTACTTCGGCTGCTGCGGAACTTTAGTGGACCCAGCCCATCCTTCAACAACTTGGGGTCTCTCTTTCGGCTTCCCCAGTTATATATTGTGATAATGTGGAGGCCACCTACTTGTGCTCGAATCCAATCTTTCATTCTCGTATGAAGCACGTTGCCATTGATTTTCAATATTGATGGGACGACATGGGAAGCCGTCGGAATTTGCTCCCCAAGGAATACTCGCCGACAATAATGAACATCTCACTCTGAAAATTATAATAATTAATTTTATAATTAGTTTTTTTTTTTAAGTTAATAGTAGTGAGGGCTCTTTTTTGTGGTAGTACTCGGGAAAAGGCGTAGGAAGCATATTCTCGAATGTTTGTGGAGCTACATCATATGGTACATTTGGAGGGCTAGAAATCGCAAAGTCTTTGAAGGTGTGATGATCAATCCAGAAAAAAATTATTTGAAGAAGTTAAGGTCAAATCATGGTGCTTAATTTCTGCTAGGTGCAATAGAATATGTAATTTCACATTTCAAGATTGGTGTTTTAATCCAAGATCGATTGTGTAGTTCGTAGAAAGGATTTTGTTGCCTAGGTGCTTTTTTTTTATTATTGTAATTTCTTTGTAACTCTCTTGAGTACCTCTGGTACTCCTATTTATATTTTGTTATTTTTGCCGATTTAAAAAAAAAATAGTATTGAGGGCTCTTAATTATAAATAAAACTTAAAATCCCAAATTCAACACTAAACAAAGCACTAATTCCACTTTTACATCATATAATTCTCTCTTTTTTTTTTGTTCAGGAGAAGCTTCTAAGCACAAAACATATTATTTACAAGACAATTATTCTAATCTAGGAAGTGTGGAAAGTTTTTGAATTCATCCGGATCTATATACTCGGGGTAGGACGTAGAAGGTACACCACAATCTTGTCTTGTTGAAATTAAAGGAGGGTTTGCAGTCATCCCAATTGAACAACCTGACTTCTGAGTTTGCTGACTTGCAAACGAAGTAGTGACTAAGCTACAAGCTGGCACTACTACCGATGAATTACAAACGCCGGCCTTTTCAGTTTCAATTTCCCCTACATTACCACTTAAGGCTTCATAATGTAGTTTTAGTTCTTCGTTTGTTTTTCCTGGAACTGCCAAGGCGATTTTCTCCCACCAATCAACATCGTTGGGATGGACTGCAATTAGTGCATTCTCGAAGGCCCTGTCCTCCTCCCAAGTCCAATTTGAAACCACAAATGGCTTTTGAAATGCAGCATCATCTTCCCACAACCAGGATCGGCTGACGAATGTCCAATCTGTGTCCATTCTTTGGCCGGAAAAACCTTGTTGAAGACTAGAGATATAGAAAAGTGAGCTGTTAATTTCGGAAGACATACATCTCATTAAGAAAAATTATCCATTTTCAAGAACTAATGGACCATTTTAATGGATAGAGAGCATAAATCATAAACTAGAAAAACAACTGAACATGGGAAGATTCAAAATGGCAAGGTGTAACATAGAGAAATAATTAATCATTTGAAAAGCATAAATCTATAAAAGTAATACAGTCTATATTCACATGGCAGTCCTGGTTCGGTTTATGTATTCATAGGATGTAAGTCTAGATTAAATTGTAACAATGATGTAAGGAAAGTTTTGCATGCAATAAAACACCCCTTTCCTAAAATTAGCTAA
Organism: Galeopsis tetrahit; assembly: GCA_963675135.1. Taxonomy (NCBI): domain Eukaryota; kingdom Viridiplantae; phylum Streptophyta; class Magnoliopsida; order Lamiales; family Lamiaceae; genus Galeopsis; species Galeopsis tetrahit. Next base: position 14,646,384 of record OY776133.1, read on the forward strand.
TTTAACAACATCAAATTAAAATTAATCAAAAATCACATATAATAGTCACTGGTCTTTCTAATTAAATAAAACTTAAAATCAAGATCCAGCACATTCAACACTCAGTTCTTTGTGATCATCTTTCTTCTTACTCCTTTTTCTGCTCAAGCATTAATTTGGCAATTTTTAGATTGATCCAAATAAACAGATGCAGCATAAACTTACCAGATCTTCATTTTATTCTACAAAATTCCACATGCAGTATTCTCCAAATACTAATCTACCGAGAAAATATTAATTCAGTCATGTAACTTAGGCCGAATCCAACTTTAGTCCTGTAACTCTGCACTTTCTCAATTTTAGTCTTGACAGTATCAATTTTAGTCTTGTAACTTTCGCCGAGCCAACTTTAGTCCGGTAACTTTGCACTTTTTAAATTTTAGTCCTGACGATATCAATTGTAGTGCAAAGTTACATGACTAAAGTTGGACACGGGCCTAAGTTACAGAATTAAAATTGATACTGTCAAACTAAAACAGATACCTTCAGGACTAAAGTTGGACTTGGCCAAAGTTACAGATAAAACATCAATAAAGCAATCATACGCCCATTGAATCCAATAAAATGAAATTTATTTCACAAACGATAGAGTACCTTTGTTACAATTAATCGTAGGGAGCTCTAGGGAAAGGCCACTAGACGGGTACTAGCCTCCAGATCCTTAGAACTATGCTTCTTCTTCTCGGTGTTTCTCTGTGTGTGTATAATACGCTAGATGTGTATGTCAATGTGTGTATACTGTTCTTTATATAGGCGATGGGAGTTACAAAATAAAGCGATAGAAAAAGTCCTCCCCTTTCCAAAAGTTACTGTAATAAATATTTTCTTCCACTACTCCGTGTTTAACGCAAAAAGTCACTTTTTCAGGGATCCTGCCTTTATCACAGTCGACTGTATTGGTCATATTTTTCTATGGTGTTCAGTCAAAACAAATGTACTTATATATATATTTAGTTTAATCTTCTATTTCTTAACAATGTTGGCCTAATAGGAGTTCTCGTACCACATCGATCCCACCATGCTTGTTGGCTATATGAATCATATATCACTATGGATTTTTGCCAAAGCAAATGTTTTCATATAATATATTTAAGTATTCCTCTTTTCTTCAAATGGTGTCCAATTTCCTTTTAGGTCTTCTCCTTTCCCCTTTAAGCATGCTTCTCTTAATTTCACATATACTAGCTAATGCATCCATTATTATTATATCTAATATGTAATGCATATCCCCAATTTATAATGCATTAATGTCATCTAGATTTCTTGAATCAATGTGAAATCCTATTAAATATATTCATTACGTACTGTGATCATCAGTGAGCCGAACTAACTTTGGCTCTTTTTCAGAAAACTAGGATTGCTATACAAATGCTCATTAATTACATATATAACTTTGGCTCATTTTCAGAAAAAGATAAAGATAGCTTTAGTCTTAAGGTGATGATTTAGGAAGGACAAAAGAGTAATTGAATGAAAAATGCTTTTGAAAATAATACTAAGCCAAAAGGAATAACAATTCATGATATTTGCAGTACATACCAAGTGAAGGTGCACTAGGCAAATTTGGGAAGCTCTGATATTCGAATATTTATTTAATTCACTTAGTACTCCTCTTAAGTGCTTGTTCATTTTTAGATTAATTATGTGTTAGCAGTTCTAATAAGTGATTTCCAAAAAAACAAGCATATTTCATGTTTGTAGTTTAACAGATTTGAAATTCATCTTAAAAGCTTGAATAGTTTAGATATTTATTCGAGATTCACGTAGTACTCCTCCTAAGCACTCGGTTATATGTTTGCAGTTTTGATGAGTGATTTCACTACTAACTCTTACAATACTGGACACAATTTCCTCAGAAACGTTAAGTAAAACACAATTTATCCTCACACGGACAATGTATACATGCTACATTGTTATGAAAAGATTTAACACAAATTCAAACTGAGAAAACGAAATAGACATTATTATCAAACCAACAAAAAGCCTAGTGCAGGTCGACTAATTTCAGCAAATATCCTTAACAAATTCTCACTTGGAGATTTTGTCGAACAGATAGAATGCAAGGTTAAATAAAGTAAAATCACCTGTAGAAAATTGGGCATAAAAATCTGCAGCCATCGTTCTGACATAATTAAGAGGGCAAAAGTGGGCATAAGAATCTGCAGCCATCGATTGTAATCGCTCGTTGTTCCGAAACATTCTCCAGCCATTTCCATCCTCACCAGCAGATATCAAGATTTAAGATTTGAGAAAGTGGGGGTTAATGGCCGCAATTGCTTTTTAATTCTCAAAGATATATTGGAAATGAAGATTAATTATAAGAGAGCACAAGAAAGAATTTGCATTGACATCTCTGAATCTCAGTGTATATGTTCTTACTAGTTATAAATGGCGGTAATTAATGGTAATCAGCTAATAGTATTTTTAAATATTAAGATATTATTATTTTTGGCTAATATTGAGTTTTATATATTTTAATTAGCAGACAAACCATCTCAAAACCAACATTTGCAACGAATTTTGGGTGGTCGCCAAAGAGCCACTACTACACATTTAAGCTTGCACAGCTGCACTTGAACAACCATTTTTTCAAACAGCTCTCCAAATTATAGCTTGGAGAGCTGTTTTATTAAAAAAAGTAAAATAATAGACAGTTGTTTACAACCGCTGTCCAAGAATTACACTTGGAGAGCGGTTAAAAACCGCTATGCAAACTCACCTAGACAGCGGTTTAGAACCGCTGTTCAAGAGCTCGGTTTTCAGTCAAACCCAAATGCGCAATTCCAGAAGCATTATATTATCTCCCCCCAAATTCGTCTCTTCCAAACTCGTCTCCCCAAAATTGCCCGCGCGCCGTCGCCTCCCTCTCCCCTAATTAATTGAACGTGTCTCCCCCAAATCGAACCCGCACGTCGTCGTCCTCCTCTTCCCTCTACCGCCGTCGCTCTAGCTCGTTGCCGCCGTCGCCCTAGCTCCTCCATATATAGGTAATTTTTTTTTACATTGGTGTATATATATCATGTTGTATGTATATTAGTGTATGTATATCATGTATATTGGTGTATATATGTATATTGGTGTATATATATCATGTTATATGTATTGGTGTATGTATATTAATGGTGTATGTATATTAATGGTGTATGTATATTGGTGCATATATATTGGTGTTTGATCGATGCACTCAAGGTGTTTGATAATATGCTTGTGTTAGGATTTAAGCATAAATTAGTGTTAATTGGTTAGGATTAATGTTGTTAATGTTAGAGATGAACAATTGATGCTTGGTTTATATATTGTTAATTGTTTATATATATATTTTGTGGCTTGAATTAATTGTTGTTAGTGTTAGAGATGAACAACTTTTTAGAGATGAATATATATTGTGTGGCTTGACTTGATTTTTTATGCTAATTTAGATATGAACAATTGATGAACTCAAGGTGTTTGATAATATGCTTGTGTGAGGATTTAAGCATATATAAATTAGGATTAATACATTAGAATATATTTTGGTTATATTAATTTGATGATTCGGTGAATGGATAGTAGTGTGTTTGCTTTAAATGATTAATGATGGTACATTAGGATATATACATATATATCTATATATCTAATTATATTGATTGATCGTTGTTTGCAGTTTGTCTATCAACGTTCGCTCAAGACTTTTGGACGGGGTACCTTTACAATCGATTTTTGTATATTTATAATTAAAGTGATATAACTTTTGGTAGCATGTAATTAACTTATATATTTGTGATGTTATTTCATGTTTTTGGTGTATATTAGACGTATGTATGTGTATGTTTATTTATTTGATGTTTTGGTATTTGACGTAGTGGTATAAGTTTTGATTTTGTATAAACATCATTTTTAAAATATAAAATAATTATTAAAAAAATATATATATTAAAAAATATATATATATTAGACAACGGTTTTAAACCACTGTCCAAGTGAAACGCATTAAAATATATATATATATATATATATTAGACAGCGGTTTTTTAACAGCTGTATAAGCTTAGACAGCTGTTACTTGGACAGCTGTTAAAACTGCTGTCTAAGGCCCTTTTTAAGGGTTGTGCAAAGCCAAATCTGTATTAGTGAGCCGATCACAAATATTTGTGACGAATTTTTTGAACTTCGGCGGAAATTTCTTTCGCTAATTTACTACAGCGTGTTTCATCGCAAAATTGATCGAGACTATGAAGAGGGTCGAGGATGGACAGAAGTAGTGACGTCGGAGGCCAGAACCTAATCCTAGGGGGCCCAATTGTGAATAATAAATTTTGATTTGATCTCATATATATAAGTATTCTTGAAACAGATTATAAGATGAGAGTTGCGATGTGTGGGTGTGATTTTTTGGTAGATGAAATTAGGTTTAGTTTTTTTTACGGGAGTGTTTAATCTAATTTTAGGAGTTTGATTATGTTTTCACGGCGCCTTACTTACACGCAGTGTAAAATTAACGGAAAATTATAGCAGGACTAAAAGTGTATGTTAAAGGACCGAAAGTGATTTGGACTTATTCTTACAGGCCAAAAGTGCAATTTTCCCCTTCTTTCTCTTTTGTGTGTGTTTTTTGCTAATATTATGAAAATTTTAACAGATCAAGAAAGCACTCAGGTTGAGGTGGATTTGACTTCACATGTAGCGTGGGGATTTAATTTAATGCTTGTTGATATTCATTACCGTAGTTTTCACTACAACAAAAAAAGGTCTTTAGAGACGCTCAAAAGTGTCACTAAATTTTTTTTTCATGACGCTTTTGATATGGTGACGCTTTGGCCAAGCGTCACTTGATTTGCCGTTTCTATAGGCTGTTTTCGTGATGCATGAAAGCGTCATTGTAAATGGTCATTGTGACATTTTTAGCATCACGGTAACATTATATGGTGACGCTAATCAGCATCACGACGGAGTGCTTTAGAGACGCTTTCTCGCATCAATAAAAAATTATAACTAACTTAACCACCTCGTTTAGTGATGTTTTTAGGAGTCATAGTAATGTTATTTGTGGGTTTGATTTATGTGGAAGATGAGAGTTGCGATGTGTGGGTGTGATTTTTTGGGTGATGAAATTAGGTTTAGTTTTTTTTACGGGAGTGTTTAATCTGATTTTAGGAGTTTGATTATATTTTCACGGTGCCTGACTTACACGCAGTGTATATCCGTTAAAATTGACGGAAAATTATTGCGGGACTAAAAGTGTACGATAAAGGACCGAAAGTGATTTGAACTTATTGTTACAGGACCAAAAGTGCAATTTTCCCCCTTTTCCTCTTATGTGTGTTTTTTGCTAATATTATGAAAAATTTAACAGATCAAGAAAGCACTCTGGTTGAGGTGGATTTGACTTCACAGGCAGCGTGAGGATTTAATTTAATGCTTGTTGATATTCATTACCCTAGTTTTGGATTTCATAAAATTATCTCTAGCTACTCATGATTCATAAAATTATGAATTCATGATGTCAGATTTCGTGTGGATCAAAGAGGCACATTGAAATTTATAGTCGAATGCTACCGAGAGACATATATATGAAACCTTACCTGCAAGTTGGAATACACTAGTGGCCTACTATTTCTCTATTCTGTCATAAATTAAGATCAAACACACTTCGGAATTCTGACAATACGTGCGGAGCAGTGTTTTGTTTGAATTTCCCGCAATAAAATCTAATTTTAACTTGTTTTATTTATTTTAAATTTAAATTTACAAAGTAAAGATCTAATTTGAATTTCCCGCGTAAATATCTAATTTGTTCAATAAATATGTAAGTTCTCAAGAGATAAAAGCAGAAAGAAGAAACTTCTAATTACATATTGCTTCCAAGCAATTATTTCAATCCAGGAAGTGCGGAAAGTTTTTGAATTCAGATCATCCAGATATATATACTCGGGGCAGGAGGAAGAAGGTACGCCACAATTATCCTGTCTTGGTGCAATTAAAGGAGGATTTGCAGCCATCCCAGTTGAACAACATGGCTTCTGAGTTTGCTGACTTGCAAACGAAGTAGTGATTAAGCTACAAGCTGGCACTAATGCCGAGGAATTACAAACGCCGGCCTTTTCAGTCTCAATCGCCGCTACATTACCACTTAAGGCTTCATAATGTAGCTTTAGTTCTTCGTTTGTTTTTCCTGGAACTGCCAAGGCGATTTTCTCCCACCAATCAACATCGTTGGGATGGACTGCAATTAGTGCATTCTCGAAGGCCCTGTCCTCCTCCCAAGTCCAATTTGAAACCACAAATGGCTTTTGAAATGTGGCATCGTCTTCCCACAACCAGGATCGGCTGACGAATGTCCAATCTGTGTCCATTCTTTTGGATACTTGCCGGAAAAACCTTGTTGAAGACTAGAGATATAGAAAAGTGAGCAAGGTAATTAAAGATCGATGACAAAAACAATGAAACAAGAATCAGTAAGGTAAAGTTCAGATTTCTTAAATATATTCAATATATGTACTAGAATTGTGTAAAATGTGATTAACAACGATTTACCTAGTTATGTTCCTCTTCCGTCCAACGTACACGTCGTCGTAGGGAATTGCAACAACATTCTCATCAGAAGTACAACATGGTTTCTTGAATGCAGCATCCATCTTTTACGAAATTGGGAAAAGTCAGTTGTAATTAAATTGGATTAGGAATTCAAATTAAATATGATAAAATGAAATAAAATTATACTAGTACCTTTGTGACAATTAAACGTGAAGAGATGTTAAGAAAGGCCTCAAGATCCATAGATATATGAATATTATGATACTCTCTAGATGTGTCTATTTCTATGTGTTAATTTGTTGTCCTTTATATAGGTGGTGGGCGATACAAAACTGTGTGCCATACAAAATTGCTTTTCCTCTAATTAAAATCTACCTAATTTTGTATTAAATGAATCCACTCCCCTCTTTCCAGGCCTTTAATTTTTTTGGACTTTTTACACTCTTTTTTCATTTCTTTTCCATATTTCACCCCTTTTTCAGATTTGGGGCTTTTTACAATTAAATATTTTTTTCATTTCTTTTTCTCCTGTTTCACTTTTCACCCTTTTTTTCTTTCTTCTTTTACTCTTTCTTTTTCTTTTCATAATATTTTAAAACGATTTTCACCTTTTTTTCTCCTTTCCATATTTTTTTTTGGCTTTCTACTCTTCTTTTTCATTTATTTTCCTTCTTTCACGCCTCGATTTCTCCTTACTTTCAAGATTTTTTTGGTGGCTTTTACTCTCTTTTTTTCATGTCTTTTCCTTCTGATTAAAAACGTTTTGGGGCTTTTAAAATCTATTATTTATTTCTTTTAATTCCTTCCTATTTATTTTTTGGACTTTCTAAAAACTATATCTAGATATTTACTTAAATCTGATATTTTTTATAAAGTTTATACTCCCTCATCCAAACTTTGTATGTAAGTATTTTTGTTTTGTCCGTCCAAACTTAATATGTATGTCTCATAACGAAAGTAATATATTTATCATTAACTCTCAACAATCATTTATTTACCAAAACTTCATTCACTTAAAAATACACCTCCCCTTAAAAATACCTATAAATCCTATAGGGTATAATCTTTTTTCTTACGGTAACTTTTCACTTTTTTTAAAATGGTTCCAAAGAATATAAATGTACGAATCTAGTCCCAATTTTTTTATATGTACCAATTTTATCAGCAACTTCGTCGAAATTGACCGCCCACGTGCCAAGTACATAACCAAAAATTGATGTCCTTCCAAAGATTCCGACAACTTTGGGATGAAATCGGTACGTATTAAAAAAAATTGGGACTAGATTAATTCATACATTTATATTTTTTGGGGCCAAAATGAAAAAAAGGTGAAATGTTATGGGACGAAAAACTAAAAATCCAACCCACTCTTACACAATTTATTAGACATAAAGTTACATTATATTCTACTCAAAAAAAAAAAAAAACACAATCACTATTCATCAAGATTTTGAAATCCATGATTTTCACATTCTACATAATCCTAAATCAAACATAAGTATTCACTTTTTTTAATTTACATCCTGTTTTATCCAATTTATATCATTTTCGTCAATTTTTTTTTCAAATACGACGTAAATGTGAGCATGTGCCTCACACATGTGGAATGAATGGGGGATTCTGACGAAAGGTCCAATTTATATCCTTCAAATTTCTTAAAATATCCACCTCGTCGACTCTCACCCCATCTGATGGCACCCCTCTGGGCGATGCCTCGCTATATCAGCAGGTTCTTGATAGCTTACATTAGTTCAATGGCACTCGAGATGGGCATCGTTCTTTGGTCATCCTCTCCTCTCACTCTCCACTACTTCATTGATGCTGACTGGATTGGCAATATAGTGATGATCACACCTCTACGGATGCATATGTTGTGTTTCTTGGGTCCAATTCCATCTCTTGTTCCTCCCGAAAACAACAGATAGTCGCTCTCTCTTCCACAAAGGCCGAGTATCGTTCCATTACTTCGGCTGCTGCGGAACTTTAGTGGACCCAGCCCATCCTTCAAGAACTTGGGGTCTCTCTTTCGGCTTCCCCAGTTATAAATTGTGATAATGTGGAGGCCACCTACTTGTGCAGTTGTGCTCGAATCCAGTCTTTCATTCTCGTATGAAGCACGTTGCCATTGATTTCAAATATTGACAGGGTGACATGGGAAGCTGTCGGAATTTGCTCCCCAAGGAATACTCGCCGACAATAATGAACATCTCACTCTGAAAAATATAATAATTAATTTTAGAATTAGTTTTTTTTTTTTTAGTTAATAGTAGTGAGGGCTCTTTTTTGTGGTAGTACTCGGGAAAAGGCGTAGGAAGCAATGAAGCATATTCTCGAATGTTTGTGGAGCTACATCGTATGGTACATTTGGAGGGCTAGAAATCGCAAAGTCTTTGAAGGTGTGATGATCAATCCAAAAAAAATTATTTGAAGAAGTTAAGGTCAAATCATGGTGCTTAATTGCTGCTAGGTGCAATAGAATATGTAATTTCACATTTCAACATTGGTATTTTAATCCAAGATTGTGTAGTTCGTAGAAAGGATTTCGTTGCCTAGTTGCTCTTTTTTTTTTATTATTATAATTTCTTTGTAACTCTCTTGAGTACCTCTGGTACTCCTCCTATTTATATTTTGTTATTTTTGCTCATTTTAAAAAAAAATAGTAGTGAGGGCTCTTAATTATAAATAAAACTTAAAATCCCAAATTCAACACTAAACAAAGCACTAATTCCTCTTGATTATCTTACATCTTATAATTCTCTCTTTTTTTTATTGTTCAGGAGAAGCTTCTAAGCACAAAACATATTATTTACAAGCCAATTATTCTAATCTAGGAAGTGTGGAAAGTTTTTGAATTCATCTGGATCTATATACTCGAGGTAGGACGTAGAAGGTACGCCACAATCTTGTCTTGTCGAAATTAAAGGAGGGTTTGCAGTCATCCCAATCGAACAACCTGACTTCTGAGTTTGCTGACTTGCAAACGAAGTAGTGATTAAGCTACACGCTGGCACTACTACCGATGAATTACAAACTCCGGCCTTTTCAGTCTCAATCGCCGCTACATTACCACTTAACGCTTCATAATGTAGTTTTAGTTCTTCATATGTTTTTCCCGGAACTGCCAAGGCGATTTTCTCCCACCAATCAACATCGTTGGGATGGACTGCAATTAGTGCATTCTCGAAGGCCCTGTCCTCCTCCCAAGTCCAATTTGAAACCACAAATGGCTTTTGAAATGCGGCATCGTCTTCCCACAACCAGGATCGGCTGACGAATGTCCAATCTGTGTCCATTTTTTTGGATACTGGCCGGAAAAACCTTGTTGAAGACTAGAGATATAGAAAAGTGAGCTGTTAATTTCGGAAGACATACATCTCATTAAGAAAAAATTTCCATTTTCAAGAACTAATGTACCATTTTAATGGATAGAGAGCATAAATCATAAACTAGAAAAACAACTGAACATGGGAAGATTCAAAATGGCAAGGTGTAACATAGATATACAAAAGAGAAAAAAATAGTAATATCAAATTAAAATTACCAAAATCACATATAATAGTCACTGGTCTTTCTAATTAAATAAAACTTAAAATCAAGATCCAGCACATTCAACACTCAGTTCTTTGTGATCATCTTTCTTCTTACTCCTTTTTCTGCTCAAGCATTAATTTGGCAATTTTTAGATTGATCCAAATAAACAGATGCAGTAGAAACTTACCAGATCTTCATTTTATTCTACAAAATTCCACATGCAGTATTCCAAATACTAATCTACCGAGAAAATATTAATTCAGTCATGTAACTTAGGCCGAATCCAACTTTAGTCCTGTTACTCTGCACTTTCTCAATTTTAGTCCTGACAGTATCAATTTTAGTCTTGTAACTTTGGCCGAGCCAACTTTATTCCTGTAACTTTGCACTTTTTAAATTTTAGTCCTGACGATATCAATTTTAGTGCAAAGTTACATGACTAAAGTTGGACACGGGCCTAAGTTACAGAATTAAAATTGATACTGTCAGACTAAAACAGATACCTTCAGGACTAAAGTTGGACTTGGCCAAAGTTACATATAAAACATCAATAAAGCAATCATACGCTCATTGAATCCAATAAAATGAAATTTATTTCACAAACGATAGAGTACCTTTGTTACAATTAATCGTAGGGAGCTCTATGGAAAGGCCACTAGATGGGTACTAGCCTCCAGATCCTTAGAACTATGCTTCTTCTTCTCGGTGTTTCTCTGTGTGTGTATAATACGCTAGATGTGTATGTCAATGTGTTTATACTGTTCTTTATATAGGCGATGGGAGTTACAAAATAAAGCGATAGAAAAAGTCCTCCCCTTTCCAAAAGTTACTGTAATAAATATTTTCGTCCACTACTCCGTGTTTAACGCAAAAAGTCACTTTTTCAGGGATCCCGCCTTTATCCCAGACGACTATATTGGTCATATTTTTCTATGGTGTTCAGTCAAAACAAATGTACTTATATATATATTTAGTTTAATGTTCTATTTCTTAACAATGTTGGCCTAATAGGAGTACTCGTACAATATCGATCCCACCATGCTTGTTGGCTATATGAATCATATATCACTATGGATTTTTGCCAAAGCAAATTTTTTCATATTTTATATTTAAGTGTTTCTCTTTTCTTCAAATGGTGTCCAATTCCTTTTAGGTCTTCTCCTTTCCCCTTTAAGCATGCTTCTCTTAATTTCACATATACTAGCTAATGCATCCATTATTATTATATCTAATATGTAATGCATATCCCCAATTTATAATGCATTAATGTCATCTAGATTTCTTGAATCAATGTGAAATCCTATTAAATATATTCATTACGTACTGTGATCATCAGTGAGCCGAACTAACTTTGGCTCTTTTTCAGAAAACTAGGATTGCTATACAAATGCTCATTAATTACATATATAACTTTGGCTCATTTTCAGAAAAAGATAAAGATAGCTTTAGTCTTAAGGTGATGATTTAGGAAGGACAAAAGAGTAATTGAATGAAAAATGCTTTTGAAAATAATACTAAGCCAAAAGGAATAACAATTCATGATATTTGCAGTACATACCAAGTGAAGGTGCACTAGGCAAATTTGGGAAGCTCTGATATTCGAATATTTATTTAATTCACTTAGTACTCCTCTTAAGTGCTTGTTCATTTTTAGATTAATTATGTGTTAGCAGTTCTAATAAGTGATTTCCAAAAAAACAAGCATATTTCATGTTTGTAGTTTAACAGATTTGAAATTCATCTTAAAAGCTTGAATAGTTTAGATATTTATTCGAGATTCACGTAGTACTCCTCCTAAGCACTCGGTTATATGTTTGCAGTTTTGATGAGTGATTTCACTACTAACTCTTACAATACTGGACACAATTTCCTCAGAAACGTTAAGTAAAACACAATTTATCCTCACACGGACAATGTATACATGCTACATTGTTATGAAAAGATTTAACACAAATTCAAACTGAGAAAACGAAATAGACATTATTATCAAACCAACAAAAAGCCTAGTGCAGGTCGACTAATTTCAGCAAATATCCTTAACAAATTCTCACTTGGAGATTTTGTCGAACAGATAGAATGCAAGGTTAAATAAAGTAAAATCACCTGTAGAAAATTGGGCATAAAAATCTGCAGCCATCGTTCTGACATAATTAAGAGGGCAAAAGTGGGCATAAGAATCTGCAGCCATCGATTGTAATCGCTCGTTGTTCCGAAACATTCTCCAGCCATTTCCATCCTCACCAGCAGATATCAAGATTTAAGATTTGAGAAAGTGGGGGTTAATGGCCGCAATTGCTTTTTAATTCTCAAAGATATATTGGAAATGAAGATTAATTATAAGAGAGCACAAGAAAGAATTTGCATTGACATCTCTGAATCTCAGTGTATATGTTCTTACTAGTTATAAATGGCGGTAATTAATGGTAATCAGCTAATAGTATTTTTAAATATTAAGATATTATTATTTTTGGCTAATATTGAGTTTTATATATTTTAATTAGCAGACAAACCATCTCAAAACCAACATTTGCAACGAATTTTGGGTGGTCGCCAAAGAGCCACTACTACACATTTAAGCTTGCACAGCTGCACTTGAACAACCATTTTTTCAAACAGCTCTCCAAATTATAGCTTGGAGAGCTGTTTTATTAAAAAAAGTAAAATAATAGACAGTTGTTTACAACCGCTGTCCAAGAATTACACTTGGAGAGCGGTTAAAAACCGCTATGCAAACTCACCTAGACAGCGGTTTAGAACCGCTGTTCAAGAGCTCGGTTTTCAGTCAAACCCAAATGCGCAATTCCAGAAGCATTATATTATCTCCCCCCAAATTCGTCTCTTCCAAACTCGTCTCCCCAAAATTGCCCGCGCGCCGTCGCCTCCCTCTCCCCTAATTAATTGAACGTGTCTCCCCCAAATCGAACCCGCACGTCGTCGTCCTCCTCTTCCCTCTACCGCCGTCGCTCTAGCTCGTTGCCGCCGTCGCCCTAGCTCCTCCATATATAGGTAATTTTTTTTTACATTGGTGTATATATATCATGTTGTATGTATATTAGTGTATGTATATCATGTATATTGGTGTATATATGTATATTGGTGTATATATATCATGTTATATGTATTGGTGTATGTATATTAATGGTGTATGTATATTAATGGTGTATGTATATTGGTGCATATATATTGGTGTTTGATCGATGCACTCAAGGTGTTTGATAATATGCTTGTGTTAGGATTTAAGCATAAATTAGTGTTAATTGGTTAGGATTAATGTTGTTAATGTTAGAGATGAACAATTGATGCTTGGTTTATATATTGTTAATTGTTTATATATATATTTTGTGGCTTGAATTAATTGTTGTTAGTGTTAGAGATGAACAACTTTTTAGAGATGAATATATATTGTGTGGCTTGACTTGATTTTTTATGCTAATTTAGATATGAACAATTGATGAACTCAAGGTGTTTGATAATATGCTTGTGTGAGGATTTAAGCATATATAAATTAGGATTAATACATTAGAATATATTTTGGTTATATTAATTTGATGATTCGGTGAATGGATAGTAGTGTGTTTGCTTTAAATGATTAATGATGGTACATTAGGATATATACATATATATCTATATATCTAATTATATTGATTGATCGTTGTTTGCAGTTTGTCTATCAACGTTCGCTCAAGACTTTTGGACGGGGTACCTTTACAATCGATTTTTGTATATTTATAATTAAAGTGATATAACTTTTGGTAGCATGTAATTAACTTATATATTTGTGATGTTATTTCATGTTTTTGGTGTATATTAGACGTATGTATGTGTATGTTTATTTATTTGATGTTTTGGTATTTGACGTAGTGGTATAAGTTTTGATTTTGTATAAACATCATTTTTAAAATATAAAATAATTATTAAAAAAATATATATATTAAAAAATATATATATATTAGACAACGGTTTTAAACCACTGTCCAAGTGAAACGCATTAAAATATATATATATATATATATATTAGACAGCGGTTTTTTAACAGCTGTATAAGCTTAGACAGCTGTTACTTGGACAGCTGTTAAAACTGCTGTCTAAGGCCCTTTTTAAGGGTTGTGCAAAGCCAAATCTGTATTAGTGAGCCGATCACAAATATTTGTGACGAATTTTTTGAACTTCGGCGGAAATTTCTTTCGCTAATTTACTACAGCGTGTTTCATCGCAAAATTGATCGAGACTATGAAGAGGGTCGAGGATGGACAGAAGTAGTGACGTCGGAGGCCAGAACCTAATCCTAGGGGGCCCAATTGTGAATAATAAATTTTGATTTGATCTCATATATATAAGTATTCTTGAAACAGATTATAAGATGAGAGTTGCGATGTGTGGGTGTGATTTTTTGGTAGATGAAATTAGGTTTAGTTTTTTTTACGGGAGTGTTTAATCTAATTTTAGGAGTTTGATTATGTTTTCACGGCGCCTTACTTACACGCAGTGTAAAATTAACGGAAAATTATAGCAGGACTAAAAGTGTATGTTAAAGGACCGAAAGTGATTTGGACTTATTCTTACAGGCCAAAAGTGCAATTTTCCCCTTCTTTCTCTTTTGTGTGTGTTTTTTGCTAATATTATGAAAATTTTAACAGATCAAGAAAGCACTCAGGTTGAGGTGGATTTGACTTCACATGTAGCGTGGGGATTTAATTTAATGCTTGTTGATATTCATTACCGTAGTTTTCACTACAACAAAAAAAGGTCTTTAGAGACGCTCAAAAGTGTCACTAAATTTTTTTTTCATGACGCTTTTGATATGGTGACGCTTTGGCCAAGCGTCACTTGATTTGCCGTTTCTATAGGCTGTTTTCGTGATGCATGAAAGCGTCATTGTAAATGGTCATTGTGACATTTTTAGCATCACGGTAACATTATATGGTGACGCTAATCAGCATCACGACGGAGTGCTTTAGAGACGCTTTCTCGCATCAATAAAAAATTATAACTAACTTAACCACCTCGTTTAGTGATGTTTTTAGGAGTCATAGTAATGTTATTTGTGGGTTTGATTTATGTGGAAGATGAGAGTTGCGATGTGTGGGTGTGATTTTTTGGGTGATGAAATTAGGTTTAGTTTTTTTTACGGGAGTGTTTAATCTGATTTTAGGAGTTTGATTATATTTTCACGGTGCCTGACTTACACGCAGTGTATATCCGTTAAAATTGACGGAAAATTATTGCGGGACTAAAAGTGTACGATAAAGGACCGAAAGTGATTTGAACTTATTGTTACAGGACCAAAAGTGCAATTTTCCCCCTTTTCCTCTTATGTGTGTTTTTTGCTAATATTATGAAAAATTTAACAGATCAAGAAAGCACTCTGGTTGAGGTGGATTTGACTTCACAGGCAGCGTGAGGATTTAATTTAATGCTTGTTGATATTCATTACCCTAGTTTTGGATTTCATAAAATTATCTCTAGCTACTCATGATTCATAAAATTATGAATTCATGATGTCAGATTTCGTGTGGATCAAAGAGGCACATTGAAATTTATAGTCGAATGCTACCGAGAGACATATATATGAAACCTTACCTGCAAGTTGGAATACACTAGTGGCCTACTATTTCTCTATTCTGTCATAAATTAAGATCAAACACACTTCGGAATTCTGACAATACGTGCGGAGCAGTGTTTTGTTTGAATTTCCCGCAATAAAATCTAATTTTAACTTGTTTTATTTATTTTAAATTTAAATTTACAAAGTAAAGATCTAATTTGAATTTCCCGCGTAAATATCTAATTTGTTCAATAAATATGTAAGTTCTCAAGAGATAAAAGCAGAAAGAAGAAACTTCTAATTACATATTGCTTCCAAGCAATTATTTCAATCCAGGAAGTGCGGAAAGTTTTTGAATTCAGATCATCCAGATATATATACTCGGGGCAGGAGGAAGAAGGTACGCCACAATTATCCTGTCTTGGTGCAATTAAAGGAGGATTTGCAGCCATCCCAGTTGAACAACATGGCTTCTGAGTTTGCTGACTTGCAAACGAAGTAGTGATTAAGCTACAAGCTGGCACTAATGCCGAGGAATTACAAACGCCGGCCTTTTCAGTCTCAATCGCCGCTACATTACCACTTAAGGCTTCATAATGTAGCTTTAGTTCTTCGTTTGTTTTTCCTGGAACTGCCAAGGCGATTTTCTCCCACCAATCAACATCGTTGGGATGGACTGCAATTAGTGCATTCTCGAAGGCCCTGTCCTCCTCCCAAGTCCAATTTGAAACCACAAATGGCTTTTGAAATGTGGCATCGTCTTCCCACAACCAGGATCGGCTGACGAATGTCCAATCTGTGTCCATTCTTTTGGATACTTGCCGGAAAAACCTTGTTGAAGACTAGAGATATAGAAAAGTGAGCAAGGTAATTAAAGATCGATGACAAAAACAATGAAACAAGAATCAGTAAGGTAAAGTTCAGATTTCTTAAATATATTCAATATATGTACTAGAATTGTGTAAAATGTGATTAACAACGATTTACCTAGTTATGTTCCTCTTCCGTCCAACGTACACGTCGTCGTAGGGAATTGCAACAACATTCTCATCAGAAGTACAACATGGTTTCTTGAATGCAGCATCCATCTTTTACGAAATTGGGAAAAGTCAGTTGTAATTAAATTGGATTAGGAATTCAAATTAAATATGATAAAATGAAATAAAATTATACTAGTACCTTTGTGACAATTAAACGTGAAGAGATGTTAAGAAAGGCCTCAAGATCCATAGATATATGAATATTATGATACTCTCTAGATGTGTCTATTTCTATGTGTTAATTTGTTGTCCTTTATATAGGTGGTGGGCGATACAAAACTGTGTGCCATACAAAATTGCTTTTCCTCTAATTAAAATCTACCTAATTTTGTATTAAATGAATCCACTCCCCTCTTTCCAGGCCTTTAATTTTTTTGGACTTTTTACACTCTTTTTTCATTTCTTTTCCATATTTCACCCCTTTTTCAGATTTGGGGCTTTTTACAATTAAATATTTTTTTCATTTCTTTTTCTCCTGTTTCACTTTTCACCCTTTTTTTCTTTCTTCTTTTACTCTTTCTTTTTCTTTTCATAATATTTTAAAACGATTTTCACCTTTTTTTCTCCTTTCCATATTTTTTTTTGGCTTTCTACTCTTCTTTTTCATTTATTTTCCTTCTTTCACGCCTCGATTTCTCCTTACTTTCAAGATTTTTTTGGTGGCTTTTACTCTCTTTTTTTCATGTCTTTTCCTTCTGATTAAAAACGTTTTGGGGCTTTTAAAATCTATTATTTATTTCTTTTAATTCCTTCCTATTTATTTTTTGGACTTTCTAAAAACTATATCTAGATATTTACTTAAATCTGATATTTTTTATAAAGTTTATACTCCCTCATCCAAACTTTGTATGTAAGTATTTTTGTTTTGTCCGTCCAAACTTAATATGTATGTCTCATAACGAAAGTAATATATTTATCATTAACTCTCAACAATCATTTATTTACCAAAACTTCATTCACTTAAAAATACACCTCCCCTTAAAAATACCTATAAATCCTATAGGGTATAATCTTTTTTCTTACGGTAACTTTTCACTTTTTTTAAAATGGTTCCAAAGAATATAAATGTACGAATCTAGTCCCAATTTTTTTATATGTACCAATTTTATCAGCAACTTCGTCGAAATTGACCGCCCACGTGCCAAGTACATAACCAAAAATTGATGTCCTTCCAAAGATTCCGACAACTTTGGGATGAAATCGGTACGTATTAAAAAAAATTGGGACTAGATTAATTCATACATTTATATTTTTTGGGGCCAAAATGAAAAAAAGGTGAAATGTTATGGGACGAAAAACTAAAAATCCAACCCACTCTTACACAATTTATTAGACATAAAGTTACATTATATTCTACTCAAAAAAAAAAAAAAACACAATCACTATTCATCAAGATTTTGAAATCCATGATTTTCACATTCTACATAATCCTAAATCAAACATAAGTATTCACTTTTTTTAATTTACATCCTGTTTTATCCAATTTATATCATTTTCGTCAATTTTTTTTTCAAATACGACGTAAATGTGAGCATGTGCCTCACACATGTGGAATGAATGGGGGATTCTGACGAAAGGTCCAATTTATATCCTTCAAATTTCTTAAAATATCCACCTCGTCGACTCTCACCCCATCTGATGGCACCCCTCTGGGCGATGCCTCGCTATATCAGCAGGTTCTTGATAGCTTACATTAGTTCAATGGCACTCGAGATGGGCATCGTTCTTTGGTCATCCTCTCCTCTCACTCTCCACTACTTCATTGATGCTGACTGGATTGGCAATATAGTGATGATCACACCTCTACGGATGCATATGTTGTGTTTCTTGGGTCCAATTCCATCTCTTGTTCCTCCCGAAAACAACAGATAGTCGCTCTCTCTTCCACAAAGGCCGAGTATCGTTCCATTACTTCGGCTGCTGCGGAACTTTAGTGGACCCAGCCCATCCTTCAAGAACTTGGGGTCTCTCTTTCGGCTTCCCCAGTTATAAATTGTGATAATGTGGAGGCCACCTACTTGTGCAGTTGTGCTCGAATCCAGTCTTTCATTCTCGTATGAAGCACGTTGCCATTGATTTCAAATATTGACAGGGTGACATGGGAAGCTGTCGGAATTTGCTCCCCAAGGAATACTCGCCGACAATAATGAACATCTCACTCTGAAAAATATAATAATTAATTTTAGAATTAGTTTTTTTTTTTTTAGTTAATAGTAGTGAGGGCTCTTTTTTGTGGTAGTACTCGGGAAAAGGCGTAGGAAGCAATGAAGCATATTCTCGAATGTTTGTGGAGCTACATCGTATGGTACATTTGGAGGGCTAGAAATCGCAAAGTCTTTGAAGGTGTGATGATCAATCCAAAAAAAATTATTTGAAGAAGTTAAGGTCAAATCATGGTGCTTAATTGCTGCTAGGTGCAATAGAATATGTAATTTCACATTTCAACATTGGTATTTTAATCCAAGATTGTGTAGTTCGTAGAAAGGATTTCGTTGCCTAGTTGCTCTTTTTTTTTTATTATTATAATTTCTTTGTAACTCTCTTGAGTACCTCTGGTACTCCTCCTATTTATATTTTGTTATTTTTGCTCATTTTAAAAAAAAATAGTAGTGAGGGCTCTTAATTATAAATAAAACTTAAAATCCCAAATTCAACACTAAACAAAGCACTAATTCCTCTTGATTATCTTACATCTTATAATTCTCTCTTTTTTTTATTGTTCAGGAGAAGCTTCTAAGCACAAAACATATTATTTACAAGCCAATTATTCTAATCTAGGAAGTGTGGAAAGTTTTTGAATTCATCTGGATCTATATACTCGAGGTAGGACGTAGAAGGTACGCCACAATCTTGTCTTGTCGAAATTAAAGGAGGGTTTGCAGTCATCCCAATCGAACAACCTGACTTCTGAGTTTGCTGACTTGCAAACGAAGTAGTGATTAAGCTACACGCTGGCACTACTACCGATGAATTACAAACTCCGGCCTTTTCAGTCTCAATCGCCGCTACATTACCACTTAACGCTTCATAATGTAGTTTTAGTTCTTCATATGTTTTTCCCGGAACTGCCAAGGCGATTTTCTCCCACCAATCAACATCGTTGGGATGGACTGCAATTAGTGCATTCTCGAAGGCCCTGTCCTCCTCCCAAGTCCAATTTGAAACCACAAATGGCTTTTGAAATGCGGCATCGTCTTCCCACAACCAGGATCGGCTGACGAATGTCCAATCTGTGTCCATTTTTTTGGATACTGGCCGGAAAAACCTTGTTGAAGACTAGAGATATAGAAAAGTGAGCTGTTAATTTCGGAAGACATACATCTCATTAAGAAAAAATTTCCATTTTCAAGAACTAATGTACCATTTTAATGGATAGAGAGCATAAATCATAAACTAGAAAAACAACTGAACATGGGAAGATTCAAAATGGCAAGGTGTAACATAGATATACAAAAGAGAAAAAAATAGTAATATCAAATTAAAATTACCAAAATCACATATAATAGTCACTGGTCTTTCTAATTAAATAAAACTTAAAATCAAGATCCAGCACATTCAACACTCAGTTCTTTGTGATCATCTTTCTTCTTACTCCTTTTTCTGCTCAAGCATTAATTTGGCAATTTTTAGATTGATCCAAATAAACAGATGCAGTAGAAACTTACCAGATCTTCATTTTATTCTACAAAATTCCACATGCAGTATTCCAAATACTAATCTACCGAGAAAATATTAATTCAGTCATGTAACTTAGGCCGAATCCAACTTTAGTCCTGTTACTCTGCACTTTCTCAATTTTAGTCCTGACAGTATCAATTTTAGTCTTGTAACTTTGGCCGAGCCAACTTTATTCCTGTAACTTTGCACTTTTTAAATTTTAGTCCTGACGATATCAATTTTAGTGCAAAGTTACATGACTAAAGTTGGACACGGGCCTAAGTTACAGAATTAAAATTGATACTGTCAGACTAAAACAGATACCTTCAGGACTAAAGTTGGACTTGGCCAAAGTTACATATAAAACATCAATAAAGCAATCATACGCTCATTGAATCCAATAAAATGAAATTTATTTCACAAACGATAGAGTACCTTTGTTACAATTAATCGTAGGGAGCTCTATGGAAAGGCCACTAGATGGGTACTAGCCTCCAGATCCTTAGAACTATGCTTCTTCTTCTCGGTGTTTCTCTGTGTGTGTATAATACGCTAGATGTGTATGTCAATGTGTTTATACTGTTCTTTATATAGGCGATGGGAGTTACAAAATAAAGCGATAGAAAAAGTCCTCCCCTTTCCAAAAGTTACTGTAATAAATATTTTCGTCCACTACTCCGTGTTTAACGCAAAAAGTCACTTTTTCAGGGATCCCGCCTTTATCCCAGACGACTATATTGGTCATATTTTTCTATGGTGTTCAGTCAAAACAAATGTACTTATATATATATTTAGTTTAATGTTCTATTTCTTAACAATGTTGGCCTAATAGGAGTACTCGTACAATATCGATCCCACCATGCTTGTTGGCTATATGAATCATATATCACTATGGATTTTTGCCAAAGCAAATTTTTTCATATTTTATATTTAAGTGTTTCTCTTTTCTTCAAATGGTGTCCAATTCCTTTTAGGTCTTCTCCTTTCCCCTTTAAGCATGCTTCTCTTAATTTCACATATACTAGCTAATGCATCCATTATTATTATATCTAATATGTAATGCATATCCCCAATTTATAATGCATTAATGTCATCTAGATTTCTTGAATCAATGTGCAATCCTATAAAAATATATTCATTACGTACTGTGATCATCAGTGAGCCGAACTAACTTTGGCTCATTTTCAGAAAACTAATTTGGGAAGCTCTGATATTCGAATATGTATTAGCAGTTCTAATAAGTGATTTCATGTTTGTAGTTTAACAGATTTGAAATTTATCATAAAAGCATGAATAGTTTAGATATTTATTCGATTCACGTAGTACTCCTCCTAAGCACTCGGTTATATGTTTGTAGTTTATGAATGATTTCACTACTAACTCTTACAATACTGGACACAATTTCCTCAGACGGACAAGTTATATATGCTACGTTGTTATGAATAAGGGGATGAATAGTAGTAGCCCACAAATATCCTTAACAAATTCTCACTTGGAGATTTTGTCGAACAGATACAGTGCAAGGCTAAATAGAGTAAAAATTCGCACAAATTTTAACATGAATAAAATCACCTGTAGAAAATTGGGCATAGAAATATGCAGCCATTTGACATAATTAAGAGGGAAAAAGTGGGCATAAGAATCTGCAGCCATCGTTTGTAATCGCTCACCAGCAGATTTGAGAAAGTGGGGGTTAATGGCCGCAAATGCTTTTTAATTATCAAAGATTGAAATGAAGATTAATTAGTATAAGAGAGCACAAGAAAGAATTTGCATTGACATCTCTGAATCTCAGTATATATGTTCTTACTAGTTATAAATGGCGGTAATCAGCTAATAGTCTTTTTAAATATTAAGATTACTGCATATTTATATTATTATTTTTTGGCTAAAATTGAGTTTTATATATTTTCATTAGTAGAAATTTGTATGAAACCATCTCGAAACCAGACGAATTTAATTTGGGTGGTCACCAAAGAGCCGCTCTCAAATATAGATTACTACAAAAAAGATGCATTTTACCAACGGAAATAGAGACGGAAATTCGGTAGAAAATAGTGCTTTCCGACGGAAAAATTAGGTCGGTGGTAACCTCGTCGGTAATTTTTACCGACGGAATTTTTCATTCCGTCGTTTTTTTTAATTTTTTTAATTAGCGACGGATTTTTTTATAATTTTTTAATTACCGACGAAATATTCCGTCGGTAAACCAAATTATATAAAAAACAAAACCGATTTGAACCTGGGCCCAAGCCAACGGGCTGGCCCAGCCCGGCGCGGAACAGGCAAGGCCCGCTCCGAGCCCGCGAGTTCTGTATTCCATTTTTCTTTCTTGATAATTGAAGTAAGTTATTATGCATTCCATTTTATTTTTTACGAAATTTCGGTAGAGTCTGTATAGTCAATTCAAACCCCCCCCCCCCAAAAAAAGGGTGTCATTTGCACCCCAATTGGAAATTCGTCGCAAATTCTGACGTGATTTGCAACCGATTTCCTTGCCGTGGAAAATTTTGTTGACTTCAGCCATTTGACCAGTTTCATCGCAAATCCGTATGAAATGTTTGCCGTTGCAAGTACCCTGTCACTAAACTCCGCGTTCTTTTTTTAGGCTTTAATTTGACCTTTTTCCTTCGGTTTTAATGGGGTTTTCACCTTTTTTTTTCTCCTTTCTTTCCAGATTTTTTTTGGCTTTCTACTCTACTTTCCTTTTGTTTTCCTTCTTTCACACTTCTTTTTCTGTTTTCTTACCAGATTTTTTTGGTGGGATTTATTACTCTTTATTTTCATGTCTTTTCCTTCTGGTTGACCACTTTTTGGGGTTTTTTAATGTTTCTACTTTTTGTTCTTTCATTTTTATCTTTCCAATTAAATTTATGGACTTTCTAACAACTACTCCCTTCTATTCAAAATGTATGACGTTTTGACCTTTCGTTTTCTTTGCTCTTTTCAATACAAATTAACTACACTTTTTTCTTAAATTACCCTCAAATTAATTAATAATGTTTAACTTAGATAGTCATAATTTTTAATGTATAATGTAGAATTTTAGAGCAATTAATTAAGCATATAGTAAGAAGTCACATTAATTTTCGTATACATTTTGAATAGGAGGGAATATCAATTTAATAGCAGTGTTACTCAATTAATTGCATTATTAATTTTTCTACTCATCAGATTCGCAATTATTGGTTATTGTTGGAGTGTGGAGCCTGAATTGATCCTAATGGGCTTGGAGTGTAGGACAAGTTTGATCCTAACGGGCCTGGAGTGGGGAGCAAGTCTTTTCCTAATAGGCTTAGGGTTAATTATGGTAAGTTTGTTCCTAATGGCTTGGAGTAGGGAACAAGTCTTTTCCTAATAAGCTTAGGGTTAATTATGGCAAGTTTTCTATTATAAATAGATGTTCTCTCTTTGTAATCACTGCGCATCCAATAAACATAGTGAAATACCTGGCTTGGCATCGCCCCCAGACGTAGTCGAAAGACGAACTGGGTAAATAAATCTCGTGTTATTTTCTTATCGTCATCGTGTGCGTGTGTTTATTTCCTAACAACTGGTATCTAGAGCTTCGGGTTCAGAGGGAGCAGACACGATGAGCGACGAGAAGATTTCAATCAAGCAGTTTGACGGATCGAATTTCGAGTTCTGGAAGATGCAGATCGAGGATTACCTTTATGGTAAAGATTTGTATGTGCCCCTAGAGGAGAAGGGGAAACTCGAAAAGATGGAACAGAAGGAGTGGAATCCGTTGAACAGAAAGGCGATGAGTGCAATACGCTTATTGCTGTCCATGAACGTAGCCTATCACATGACTAAAGCCAAGTCCGCAAGGAAGATGCTGCAGATCTTGGAGAAGATGTATCAGAAGCCCACAACGGCGAACAAAGTTCACTTGATCAGACGGTTGTTCAACCTCAGGATGTCGGAGAGCACACCCGTGCAGCAACACCTGAACGAGTTCAACAGGATCATTGGACAGTTGTGTTCTGTCGTGATCGACTTCAGTGGCGAGGTACTTGCTTTAGTTTTGTTATCTTCTTTGCCAGTGAAGCTTGACGAAGTGAGGGATCTGATGATTAGCGAGGAGGTTCGCAGGAAAGAATTTGGATCCACTTCAGGGTCAACGCTGAACACGGAAGAAGGGGGCAGATTGAAGGGTAGGCAGAATCGTGGCATATCAGAGTCCAGAGGAAAGAGTCAATCCAAGAAAGATAAAGACTCGATCCAGTGCTGGAATTGTGACGAGTTTGGTCACTACATGAACCAGTGTTCAGCACCCAAGAAAAACAGGAAGGGACAGACCGAGAAGAAGACAGCAAACGCAACCACAGTTGATGTTGGAGACGCGTTGGTCTTGAGTGTCAGTAGTCCGGTAGAATCATGGGTGTTGAATTTTGGAGCATCATTCCACTCTTGCAGTGATGCTAAATCTGTTAAGTGTACGTTCATTGATTATGGTGGTGATGAGTTCGGTTATACACTTTGGGTTGAGAATAACCGAAAGATTATTCACAGCACAGATATAGTTTTCAATGAACAGGTTATGTACAAGAACAGATTGGAGGCATCAGATTCTGACAAGATCAATCGTGGCAGATCAGAGTCCAGAGGAAAGAGTCAATCCAAGAAAGATAAAGACTCGATCCAGTGCTGGAATTGTGATGAGTTGGGTCACTACAGGAACCAGTGTTCATCACCCAAGAAAAACAGGAAGGGACAGAACGAGAAGAAGACAGCAAACGCAACCACAGTTGATGTTGGAGACGCGTTGGTCTTTAGTGTCAGTTGTCCGGTAGAACTCTGGGTGTTGGATTCTGGAGTATCATTCTACTCTTGCAGTGATGCTAAATTTGTTAAGTGTACGTTCATTGATTATGGTGGTGATGAGATCGGTTATAAACTCTGGGATGAGAATAACCGAAATATTATTCACAACACATATGTAGTTTTCAATGAACAGGTTATGTACAAGAACAGATTGGAGGCATCCGATTCTGACAAGATCAATCGTGGCAGATCAGAGTCCAGAGGAAAGAGTCAATCCAAGAAAGATAAAGACTCGATCCAGTGCTGTAATTGTGATGAGTTGGGTCACTACAGGAACCAGTGTTCATCACCCAGGAAGGGACAGAACGAGAAGAAGACAGCAAACGCAACCACAGTTGATGTTGGAGACGCGTTGGTCTTTAGTGTCAGTTGTCCGGTAGAATACTTGGTGTTGGATTCTGGAGTATCATTCTACTCTTGCAGTGATGTTAAATTTGTTAAGTGTACGTTCATTGGTTATGGTGGTGATGAGTTCGGTTATACACTTTGGGTTGAGAATAACCGAAATATTATTCGCAGCACAGATGTAGTTTTCAATGAACAGGTTATGTACAAGAACAGATTGGAGGCATCAGATTCTGACAAGACCAATACCCAAGAGGTTGAGTTAGACATCTCAAACTCGAGTGGGAGTAAGGAGAGTCAGAATGAAGAAGCGGTTCTTACTGAAGAACCTAGGACCCCACCACCACTGGAGAATCTGCTGCAGAGACCAGTTAGAGAGCGACGTGCACCGAATAGGTATTCGTCCTTTAACTACTACTTGTTATTTACTAAGGTAGCGACCTTAGAGAAGTTGAAGCTATGCATAGCTTCAATTGGCCTTGAAACTTGAAGATAAGGATTGTCGATGCCAGGCGGATATGGTGAAGACAATGCCGAAAGAAATTCTTAGAATGGGTGATTCTAAGTGTTCTACTCTTATGGTGGAGTAGGTATTCTCTATGTTGAGAATGTTGGTTCTTAAACCATGTCGGTGAAGACAATGCCGAAGGAAATTCTTAGAATGGGTGATTCTAAGTGTTCTACTCTTATGGTGGAGTAGGTATTCTCTATGTTGAGAATGTTAGTTCTTTGGTTTAAGAATCATGTTTGTCGGTGAAGACAACGCCGAAGGAAATTCTTAGAATGGGTGATTCTAAGTGTTTTCTACTCTTATTGTGGAGTAGGTATTCTCTATGTTGAGAATGTTGGTTCTTTGGTTTAAGAATCATGTTTGTCGGTGAAGACAATGCCGAAGGAAATTCTTAGAATGGGTGATTCTAAGTGTTCTACTCATATGGTGGAGTAGGTATTCTCTATGTTGAGAATGTTGGTTCTTTGGTTTAAGAATCATGTTTGTCGGTGAAGACAATGTCGAAGGAAATTCTTAGAATGGGCGATTCTAAGTGTTCTACTCTTATAGTGGAGTAAGTATTCTCTATGTTGAGAATGTTGGTTCTTTGGTTTAAGAATCATGTTTGTCGGTGAAGACAATGAAATTTTCTTTTATTTTATCAAGGTGGAGTTTGTTGGACTTGTGCTAAAATAAAAGGAGTTTAAGGTTTGGCGATGCCAGGTGGATACGGGAGAAGAATCAAGAAGATATGGTTACATGGAGAATTCAGTCTCCAAGTGGGAGATTGTTGGAGTGTGGAGCCTGAATTGATCCTAACGGGCTTGGAGTGTAGGACAAGTTTGATCCTAACGGGCCTGGAGTGGGGAGCAAGTCTTTTCCTAATAGGCTTAGGGTTAATTATGGTAAGTTTGTTCCTAATGGCTTGGAGTAGGGAACAAGTCTTTTCCTAATAAGCTTAGGGTTAATTATGACAAGTTTTCTATTATAAATTGATGTTCTCTCTTTGTAATCATTGCGCATCCAATAAACATAGTGAAATACCTGGCTTGGCATCGCCCCCAGACGTAGTCGAAAGACGAACTGGGTAAACAAATCTCGTGTTATTTTCTTATCGTCATCGTGTGCGTGTGTTTATTTCCTAACAGTTATTTCAATTGAAAATGGGGAAACTATTTAGAATTGGGGCACATTTTGGAATGGTGAATTGTTTAGGGTTTAATTTAGAATAAGTAGGTAATAGAAGGAGCCTTTTGTGGGTGGTGGCGACAAACCCTAGAAAATCACGCACCCTATAAAAGGAAACCCTCCCTTCCCTTCCCTAGCTGCAAACCCTAATCTCCCCCCTTCAGCTGTAGTCGCTCCTGTTCTAGCTGCCCCTTCAAATCAGACAAAATCACCGAGATCGATCTATATCCAAGGTATGCCATTATATATATATTATTCTTTGAAGTTTTGGCTACATCTTTTTCCTCTTTTATGTGTGTTTTTTTGCTAATGTTATGAGAAATTTAAAAGATCGATCAATAAAGCTGCACTCTAGCTGGGTTAGATTTGACTTCATAGGCAACACAACAGCTATAATGCTTGTTGATATTTCATTATTTCTTAAAGTGATTTGTTTTTACAACTTTTCTTCATTATTTCTTAAAATTATTTCTTTGAATCATTAATGTCAGATTTCGTGTGGATTAAAGGGGCACATCGAAATTTATAGTATATAGAATGCTTCCGAGAGACTTATGGAACACATTGGCCGGCCAATTTTTCCTATTCGGTCAGAAATTAAGATCAAACACACTTTGGAATTCGGATAATGCAGAACAATGTTTTATTTGAATTTGCCGCGATAAAATATAATTTTAACTTGCTTTGTTGAGTTTTAATTTAAATTTACCGCGTAAAGATCTAATTTAAATTTCCCGCGGAAATTAAGATCTAATTTCTTCAACAATATGTAAGGAAATTTACTTTATCTTCTAATTGTTTCAAGGAGCATTCAAGAGAGAATTTTCTAGGTGCATGATTTCCTATGTAGCTAAATATAATTTCAATTATTATAAAAGAATAAATATTTTTATTTTTTATTTATTAATTTCTTTTATTTACTAGATGTGCATAGCACATATATATGTTTTGAGTTAAGGTATTTTATCTCATAATTTTTTTCTTATTCTGGATTTGCTATAAATTAAATATATTAGCATAGAAAAAATAATTTTATCATCATATTTGACCCTTTTGGTGTTAATTGCCACCCCCTATTCAAATTTGAGAACAGATGTATTCTAATTCAATTATTTCAATCTAAAAAGCTAGGAAATTAGGCAAACTGCTCCACATCTGTAATTTATTTAATTGCATCATTATATGATTATTGTCTGAGATAAATTAATTAGTTAGATGGAAGGGATTTGTTAATTGTACAGGATTTGAAGGACTGATCACAACAACCTCCCTGGTCAATTAATTATCAAAATTAATTATGAATTAATGTGTCTTCTCCATATGGGTTTTTTCTTAATTTTGTTGTGTCTGTTTTAGCTTTATTATATTCCAATCTCTGCATTTTGAGGCGTGCAGGCACATCTGTTGGTCAGCGGTGAAGATGGTGCTCGCCAGCAGCATGATTCGCCAGTGATTGTGCCAGCCATCGGCATTGAAGAAGTGGAGACATTGTTCCTGAGTGGAAAACAAGCTGCTCTAACAACTATCCTCTTCAGATCATGGTACAACGCGTAAACTCGTCCCACCCTTGATTTTGATTAAAGGTAGTTTATAAGATTTGTTTATGGTCAATTAGAAAGTAGGTTCTTGGAATTCGTTAATGATTAAAAGTGTGCAAATTAAGGTATGAGGAATTGAACCTAAAGATAGAAAGTTTAAGGTTAAAGTTAGTAGCAACTAATGCAATCTATGGTATTGCGAAAACTTGAAGTTATTGAAAATGAATTTATTCTGAAAGCAATTAAGATGGGTGCTATTATTCTCGATTTTAAAAATCACTACCAGGATATGGCTAAAATGCCATTTTGATCCCATGAGAATTCCGGGTGACGAAAGTTGTCCTTTTTCGAACAAAAACGGTCCCATACGAATTCACAAGTAAAAAACTAACCGAGTTTTACTACCAAATATGTTTCTATAAACCAAAACTATTAAATATATAACAGGCTGGGACCGTTTTTGGGGAGAAAAAAAAGGACCATAAAAGAACGTTTGACCAAAACTCTTTTTGGAAAATTCTATTGGGACCAAAAATACAATTTACCCCTACCATGATAGTGTATTTACATTTCCAAATGAAGTGCTTAGATCTGAAAACCTTATCAGGCTATTTGTAGGTGGGTGTAAAATTGATTAGGGCAAGAAGGAAAGGTTAGTTGTTCGTAACTTAAATCTCTCAGTTTAAACAATGCATGTGTATCTAAATCAAATGGTGTTATATTTTGGAATATAATTTCGATCAGCTCTTTCATTGAGAAGTTGTCTTGACCAATTGTAGACTCTTGTTTCAAACCCGGCTTCTAATGTTGTCTCAATTAAGAGCATTCTGCATGTGTTTAGTTCATATATTGAGTTTGGTAACGTAATGTTGGATTAGTTGTTTTGGGATTGAGCATTCTACATGTGTTTTGTAAGCTGAATTGTTTGTTTTGTCTTGGATCAATGTTGTTGATACCTTGTTTTTGGATACCTTAATCGTTGAAAAACAAGGTATCAACATCAATCCAAGACGACAAAAACAAACACTTCAGATTACGAAACACATGCAGAATGCTCAGCCCACAACAACCGATCCCACATTACGTTTACCAGACTCAATAAATAGACTAAACACCAGCCTGCTAATACTAATTAAGACAACATCAATAGCAGGATTTGAAACAAGAGTCTATTTTTGGCAACTTCTCAATCAAGGGGCAGCTTGAAATTATATTTCAAATTATACCACCCTTTAGATACACGTACATATTGTTTAAACTAAGAGATCGATTTAAGTTTGGACTAACCTATCCTTCTTCCCCTAAATCAAATTTGCAGCCACCCACAGATAACCTAATAAGGTTTTCGGATCCAAGCACTTCATTTGGCAAAGTAAATACAATATCTTGGCAATGATTTTTAAAATCTAGATCAATAGCACCCATCTTGATTTCCTTTGGACTAAATTTATTTTCAAGAGAATAACTACATGTTTTCGCAATACAATAGAGTGCATCGGTTGCCACTAAATTTAACCTTACACTCTTGCACCATATATTCCCCATACATTTGCACAGTCTTATTCACGAATTTCAAGAACGAACTTTCAAAACGACCATAAACGAATATTATAAAGTACCTTTCGTCAATATCGAAGGTGGGAGAGTTAACCAAGTGTAGTACCAAGATTTGGAGAGGATATTTGTTCGAGAAACATCTTTTCCAATCAGGAAGGATTGGATATGTTCAATGAGGGCTTCAGATATTCTCCACGCAATACCGGCTACAGCTGCCCAACGACGACCCTTTGGAGACGAATTTATTGCACCATAATTGCATAGTAATTTATATGTCTAGGGACTAGTACTTTCCACTACAAGAAAAAAAAGGTTTTTCTGCAAAGATAATTCGTCGGAAAAGAAGTTTTACCGACTGATATTTCATTGCTATATTCCGTCGCAACAAGCCTTCTCGCGCGGCAATGTCTTTACCGGCTAGAAGAATGTGTTGACGGTATTGTGTAGTAATCAACGACAACAACTTGGTTGAAAAGGTTAATTTTTTTTCACATAAAATAAGGTATACCGACGAACGTTTTCTCGGTAAAAAACAAAGAAATTATCTACTTCATTAATTCCCTGATAATATTTTTCTAAAATAAGAAATTATATTAATTAGGCATATGATGAATTAACATAACAAAGAAATTATCTACATCCGACTAATTCTGAGTATGAATCCCGGGCAACCTACTGCCATTTAAAATTCTATGTATAGCAATTCATATTTTCTTTTTATAATCAACTTCATTTATTTATAGTAAATTCGAATAAGTGTTGCTAAATTAAAATATATGAAACTAAAAACAAATATAAATATGCACCATTATAATTTGTAAAGAAAAAAAAATGAAAGTTACAGACGTAAATAATTTTTTTCTCTAATAAGCTGGTGGTAGGATAACTCTTCTCAATGCGGTTCTCGCCCCGTTGCCCATTTATTATCAATCCCTATACCGTATTCCAAAGAAAACCCTGAGCGACTTAGTCAAATTGCAGCGTAACTTTCTGTTGGGGGGGGGGGGTGTGAGCACTACAAAAATTCCATGGGTCTCATGGAATGACATTTGTAGACCCAAATCAGTCGGGGACTTGGTGTTCGTAATCTTGATTTATTTAACATTTCTCTTCTTGGCAGGTGGGCATGGAGGCTACGGACAGAACCTAAAGCACTTTGGGTAAAAGTTATTGACTCCAAATATGATTTCTATTCAGCAAGTGCCCAAGATAATTCGGCGAACAGAAATATGGTCTCAAGTTGGTGGAACATGATGTATGATCTTTTTCTCTCCAACGCAGCCAACCCATGGTTCAACAACAACATGCTCAGGATTTTGGGGAATGGCGAAAGGTCCTATCTGTGGCCTGATTGATGGTCGGACGAACCAGCATTAAAAGATCGATTTCCGAGACTCTTCTCAATGTGCGACAACAAAGATGCACGGATCAGCGAGGCTGGAGAATGGGCGAACGGCAAATGGAACTTGAACATCCAATGGAGAAGAATGTTGTTCGATCTCCTGGGAAGAAACTCTCGCCGAGCAGCTTCATGGGTGCTGGAACATAGTAATTTGCAGGAATCGTCCAAGGACACTTGGAGATGGAAACTCACTGGCGACTGTAGATACAGCTCTAAATCAGCCTATGGGGGACAAGAAATTTCAGCACAATCACAACAACTTTGGGAGGATGCACAGGATGCCCTTAGGATCATTTGGAACAAAATGACTCCTTCAAAATACTCGGGGATAGCTTGGAAGGTGATAAGAGGAAGGATTGCCACTCGGAGTGAACTGGACAAACGGAATATCTTGAACAACAGTGGCGATACGTCCTGTGCCTTATGTGGCGCTGCCGAAGAAAACATTCATCACTTGTTCTTGGACTGCGAAGTGTCCAACAAAATCTGGCGTATACATTCCACCTGGTTCAGCAACAGCTCGCCACTGCAGGTCACCACAGCAGCACACCTCCACCAATTATGCGGCTCAATCGGACCTAAGCGTAAGAAATCTATTTTGGAATGTATATGGTGCTTGACAGTGTGGTATATTTGGAATGCTAGAAATAGGAAAGTCTTTGCAAATGAGGATCCAAAACCGGAAAAGATGTTTGACGAAATTAGAGCCAAGGCCTGGAGTATCTTCTATCTTCAAAGAGAATTCCCCCATCGGCTTCCTTCCATGATTGGTGCGCTAATCCGAGAGCCATCTGCGAATAGGAACTTATAGAGATCAGATAGGATTGGTGGCCCTTGATCTTTATTTATTATCTGTAACATGTAATTGTTTCTGAGTACCTCTGGTACTCCAAGTCTATTAATAATATCCTTTTTCCTTTCAAAAAAAAAAAAATTCTTCAGGCTCCCACTCAAAACCATTGGCAAGCATGCAAAAGAGTTCCTAGATACTTAAAGGGTACTTCACTTTAGGGCATTTTTTTTCAGTTTCAAAATTTCAATTGCAGGGGTTCACGGATGCCAACTTTGCTTCCTCGCTCGAAGATCGTCGAAGTACAAGTGGTTACTGTATATCCATTGGCTCGAATGTCTTGGCGTGGTGCTCAAGGAAGCAGTCTGTTGTTGCTAGGAGCAGCACGGAGGCTGAATACCGCGCAATTGCAATGGCAACAACATATTTCATGATGTCAGATTTCGTGTGGATCAAAAAGGCACATTGAAACTTATAGTCGAATGCTTCCGAGAGACATATATATATGGAGCCTTGCCCGGAAGTTGAAACAAACTAGTGGCCTACTATTTCCCTATTCTGTCATAAATTAAGATCAAACACACTTTGGAATTTGGACAATAAGTACGGAGCAGTGTTTTGTTTGAATTTCCCGCGATAAAATCTAATTTTAACTTGTTTGTTGAGTTTTAATTTAAATAAGGATCTAATTTGAATTTCCCGCGTAAAAATCTATTTTCTTCATCAATAAATGTGTAAGGAAATTTAAATTATACCCTAAGAAAAATGTTTGAATTATATATGTTAACATTGAGTTCCTTAAATAAGTTCTCAAGAGATAAAAGCAGAAAGAAGAAACTTCTAATTACATATTGCTTCCAAGCAATTATTTCAATCCAGGAAGTGCATGCCAAAAGTTTTTGAATTCAGATCCAGATCTATATATATACTCGGGGTAGGAGGTAGAAAGTACGCCACAATAATCTTGTTTTGGTGAAATTAAAGGAGGATTTGCAGCCATCCCGATTGAGTTTGCTGACTTGCAAACGAAGTAGTGATTAAGCTACAAGCTGGCACTAAAGTTAATAGTGAGGGCTCTTAGTTCTAAATAAAACTTTAAATCCCAAATTCAACACACAAAACATTAAAGTCCTTGTGATTATCTTACATCTTATAATTCTCTCTTTTTTTATTACTCTGGAGAAACTTCTAAGCACAAAACATATTATTTACAAGCCAATTAATATTCTAATCTAGGAAGTGCGGAAAGTTTTTGAATTCATCTGGATCTATATACTCGGGGTAGGACGTAGAAGGTACGCCACAATCTTGTCTTGTTGAAATAAAAGGAGGATTTTCAGTCATCCCAATTGAACAACATGCCTTCTGAGTTTGCTGACTTGCAAACGAAGTAGTGATTAAGCTACAAGTTGGCACTACTGCCGAGGAATTACAAACGCCGGCCTTTTCAGTCTCAATCGCCGCTACATTACCACTTAAAGGCTTCATAATGTAGTTTTAGTTCTTCGTTTGTTTTTCCTAGAACTGCCAAGGCAATTTTCTCCCACCAATCAACATTGTTGGGATGGACTGCAATTAGTGCATTCTCGAAGGCCCTGTCCTCCTCCCAAGTCATCATAGTGGGATCGGCTGACGAATGTCCAATCTGTGTCGCTAGAATTATGTAAAATGTGATAAACAACGATTTACCTATGTTCCTCTTCCGTCCAACGTACCGCCCATTCTCCCACCATTCAATTATGTAGGGAATTGCAAGAACATTCTCATCAGAAGTACAACATGGTTTCTTGAATACAACATCCATCTTTTACAAAATTGGGAAAAGTCAGTTGTGAATTGAAAATAAATAAAGCTCGTTTTTCATTGACATTAAAGGATAAACGTTTGTTCTTGGCTAACTGACACGAAGAGCAAACTCCAGGAGTAGGTAATAAAGATGTAACTGAAATAACATCTATCTTATGCAAAAGTTTCAAAACATCAAATGGGACATGCCATAATCTTAAATGCCATAAATTAAAAGAGGTTTTTGACACAGTGGAACGAAGAGCTGCAACAAAAGCTGGAAGCGAGAAATCCAACATGTATAGTCCATGCTCACATCTGCCCCGAGCGACCACCTCCTTGGTGTTCTGCTTCTGAATTGTAAATGACTTGTCAGAGAAAATAACATCAACATAGAGATCAGAGGTTAATTTCCTGATAGATAAAAAGTTCTTTGTAATATCGGGCACAACAAGCACATCACAAAGTTGAACTGTACTAGAAATAGAGCAAGTGCCAACATCCAAATAGGTAAAGCAGAACTATTACCGACTATCACCGAACCATTACGCGAGCATGAGCCTAGGTCTGTGGGGCAAGATGTCATGTGCGCAGAAGCCCCAAAGCCAATGTACCAGTCAAAGGTAGGGGGCGGATCAAGCGAGCAGGCAGAGTGAAAGGCATGAGCCAGATGGGTTGTAGAGTGTTCAAGCTGACGAGCATATGATGGACCGGTAGAGTGCTCGGGTGGGCGAGCATAGCGACCAGGGCATTTATCAGCATAGTGATCGCCCCGACAGATCTGACAGCGAGGAACATAGGGTCGACGGTCACTTCGATTGAAACCATGGCAACCACCCGAAATGACGAGGAATTTCCACTGCGGAGAGTGGCCTGGCCGCGAAAGTGCGACGAAGATTCAGAATTAGAGCAAGGAGGAGCATGAGCAACAAAGGCAGTCTGGAGAGCAGCGTTATCAGGGGGCTTGATCATGATCTCATATTGTGGCCTGATGAAGGAGATCCCGAAAAGTCAGAACCGAAGTCATATTCATGCGAGTGTCGGAGAATCCCCAAAAGTGCGGCCCCAAGCCCCGCAGAAAACAATGAGATTTGTCTGAGTCATCGACGGGCTTACTAATAGCAGTCAGTTGATCGCAAATGAGTTTGAATTTGCGACCGTAATCGGCAACCGGCATGTCATTTCGCTTGAGAAGAAGAAGTTTCTCGTGTAGTTGAGTGATGTGAGACTGAGATGAGTGACTGAAGGCAGCCTCAAGGGCGACCCAAGCGTCCCGAGAGGTGTCGCACTCGATTACCTCGGAGAGTGATTCCTCGGTGAGAGAGGAGAGGAGAAGGCCAAGGACTTTCTGATCCTTAGCACGCCAAATGGTGTGGGCCGGATTAGCGGCGTTGTTGACGATGTTTGGGGGGGGGGCGACGATAGTTCCATCAACAAAACCGAACAGATCGGCGCAAAGAAGCATTGGAAGAAGCTGCTTCTTCCACAAGAGGAAGTTTGTGGAGTCAGTTTGACTGTAACCATATGTATCAATACATTCATGGGGATTGAAGAATCAGCCATTGGAATGTATATCGATGGGGACAAGCTCGATATGAGAAGAGAGAAAGAGATGTCGTGAGGGCGGAGGGAGAAGTGTGTTTAGGATCGAGAAAAGACTGATACCATGTGAGGATTAGGTTTTGATCACCGTAACTTTGGTGAGTGAGAGAACTTGTATATATATAGTTGATTACAAAAGTAACTGATTACATGATTGTAGAAAAGAATATGTACAATTAAATATAAATTTCAATATACAAGTAAATGGTCATTGTGACATTTTTAGCATCACGGTAACATTATATGGTGACGCTAATCAGCATCACGACGGAGTGCTTTAGAGACGCTTTCTCGCATCAATAAAAAATTATAACTAACTTAACCACCTCGTTTAGTGATGTTTTTAGGAGTCATAGTAATGTTATTTGTGGGTTTGATTTAAAATGGTAACTTTTCACTTTTCACTTTTCTTACGGTAACTTTTCACTTTTTTTAAAATGGTTCCAAAGAATATAAATGTACGAATCTAGTCCCAATTTTTTTATATGTACCAATTTTATCAGCAACTTCGTCGAAATTGACCGCCCACGTGCCAAGTACATAACCAAAAATTGATGTCCTTCCAAAGATTCCGACAACTTTGGGATGAAATCGGTACGTATTAAAAAAAATTGGGACTAGATTAATTCATACATTTATATTTTTTGGGGCCAAAATGAAAAAAAGGTGAAAAGTTATGGGACGAAAAACTAAAAATCCAACCCACTCTTACACAATTTATTAGACATAAAGTTACATTATATTTCTACTCAAAAAAAAAAAAAAAAAAAAACACAATCACTATTCATCAAGATTTTGAAATCCATGATTTTCACATTCTACATAATCCTAAATCAAACATAAGTATTCACTTTTTTTAATTTACATCCTGTTTTATCCAATTTATATCATTTTCGTCAATTTTTTTTCAAATACGACGTAAATGTGAGCATGTGCCTCACACATGTGGAATGAATGGGGGATTCTGACGAAAGGTCCAATTTATATCCTTCAAATTTCTTAAAATATCCACCTCGTCGACTCTCACCCCATCTGATGGCACCCCTCTGGGTGATGCCTCGCTATATCAGCAGGTTCTTGATAGCTTACATTAGTTCAATGGCACTCGAGATGGGCATCGTTCTTTGGTCATCCTCCCCTCTCACTCTCCACTACTTCATTGATGCTGACTGGATTGGCAATATAGTGATGATCACACCTCTACGGATGCATATGTTGTGTTTCTTGGGTCCAATTCCATCTCTTGTTCCTCCCGAAAACAACAGATAGTCGCTCTCTCTTCCACAAAGGCCGAGTATCGTTCCATTACTTCGGCTGCTGCGGAACTTTAGTGGACCCAGCCCATCCTTCAAGAACTTGGGGTCTCTCTTTCGGCTTCCCCAGTTATAAATTGTGATAATGTGGAGGCCACCTACTTGTGCAGTTGTGCTCGAATCCAGTCTTTCATTCTCGTATGAAGCACGTTGCCATTGATTTCAAATATTGACGGGGTGACATGGGAAGCTGTCGGAATTTGCTCCCCAAGGAATACTCGCCGACAATAATGAACATCTCACTCTGAAAATTATAATAATTAATTTTAGAATTAGTTTTTTTTTTTAGTTAATAGTTGTGAGGGCTCTTTTTTGTGGTAGTACTCGGGAAAAGGCGTAGGAAGAAATGAAGCATATTCTCGAATGTTTGTGGAGCTACATCGTATGGTACATTTGGAGGGCTAGAAATCGCAAAGTCTTTTATTTGAAGAAGTTAAGGTCAAAACATGGTGCTTAATTGCTGCTAGGTGCAATAGAATATGTAATTTCACATTTCAAGATTGGTATTTTAATCAGAGATTGTGTAGTTCGTAGAAAGGATTTTGTTGCCTAGCTGCTCTTTTTTTTTTATTATTATTATAATTTCTTTGTAACTCTCTTGAGTACCTCTGGTACTCCTCCTATTTATATTTTGTTATTTTTGCTGATTTAAAAAAAAAATAGTAGTGAGGGCTCTTAATTATAAATAAAACTTAAAATCCCAAATTCAACACTAAACAAAGTACTAATTCCTCTTGATTATCTTACATCTTATAATTCTCTCTTTTTTTTATTGTTCAGGAGAAGCTTCTAAGCACAAAACATATTATTTACAAGCCAATTATTCTAATCTAGGAAGTGTGGAAAGTTTTTGAATTCATCTGGATCTATATACTCGAGGTAGGACGTAGAAGGTACGCCACAATCTTGTCTTGTCGAAATTAAAGGAGGGTTTGTAGTCATCCCAATTGAACAACCTGACTTCTGAGTTTGCTGACTTGCAAACGAAGTAGTGATTAAGCTACACGCTGGCACTACTACCGATGAATTACAAACTCCGGCCTTTTCAGTCTCAATCGCCGCTACATTACCACTTAACGCTTCATAATGTAGGTTTAGTTCTTCATATGTTTTTCCCGGAACTGCCAAGGCGATTTTCTCCCACCAATCAACATCGTGGGGATGGACTGCAATTAGTGCATTCTCGAAGGCCCTGTCCTCCTCCCAAGTCCAATTTGAAACCACAAATGGCTTTTGAAATGCGGCATCGTCTTCCCACAACCAGGATCGGCTGACGAATGTCCAATCTGTGTCCATTTTTTAGGATACTGGCCGGAAAAACCTTGTTGAAGACTAGAGATATAGAAAAGTGAGCTGTTAATTTCGGAAGACATACATCTCATTAAGAAAAAAATTCCATTTTCAAGAACTAATGGACCATTTTAATGGATAGAGAGCATAAATCATAAACTTGAAAAACAACTGAACATGGGAAGATTCAAAATGGCAAGGTGTAACATAGATATACAAAAGAGAAAAAAATAGTAATATCAAATTAAAATTAATCCAAAATCACATATAATAGTCACTGGTCTTTCTAATTAAATAAAACTTAAAATCAAGATCCAGCACATTCAACACTCAGTTCTTTGTGATCATCTTTCTTCTTACTCCTTTTTCTGCTCAAGCATTAATTTGGCAATTTTTAGATTGATCCAAATAAACAGATGCAGTAGAAACTTACCAGATCTTCATTTTATTCTACAAAATTCCACATGCAGTATTCCAAATACTAATCTACCGAGAAAATATTAATTCAGTCATGTAACTTAGGCCGAATCCAACTTTAGTCCTGTAACTCTGCACTTTCTCAATTTTAGTCCTGACAGTATCAATTTTAGTCTTGTAACTTTGGCCGAGCCAACTTTAGTCCTGTAACTTTGCACTTTTTAAATTTTAGTCCTGACGATATCAATTTTAGTGCAAAGTTTCATGACTGAAGTTGGACACGGGCCTAAGTTACAGAATTAAAATTGATACTGTCAAACTAAAACAGATACCTTCAGGACTAAAGTTGGACTTGGCCAAAGTTACATATAAAACATCAATAAAGCAATCATACGCCCATTGAATCCAATAAAATGAAATTTATTTCACAAACGATAGAGTACCTTTGTTACAATTAATCGTAGGGAGCTCTAGGGAAAGGCCACTAGACGGGTACTAGCCTCCAGATCCTTAGAACTATGCTTCTTCTTCTCGGTGTTTCTCTGTGTGTGTATAATACGCTAGATGTGTATGTCAATGTGTTTATACTGTTCTTTATATAGGCGATGGGAGTTACAAAATAAAGCGATAGAAAAAGTCCTCCCCTTTCCAAAAGTTACTGTAATAAATATTTTCGTCCACTACTCCGTGTTTAACGCAAAAAGTCACTTTTTCAGGGATCCCGCCTTTATCCCAGACGACTATATTGGTCATATTTTTCTATGGTGTTCAGTAAAAACAAATGTACTTATATATATATTTAGTTTAATGTTCTATTTCTTAACAATGTTGGCCTAATAGGAGTACTCGTACAATATCGATCCCACCATGCTTGTTGGCTATATGAATCATATATCACTATGGATTTTTGCCAAAGCAAATGTTTTCATATTTTATATTTAAGTGTTTCTCTTTTCTTCAAATGGTGTCCAATTCCTTTTAGGTCTTCTCCTTTCCCCTTTAAGCATGCTTCTCTTAATTTCACATATACTAGCTAATGCATCCATTATTATTATATCTAATATGTAATGCATATCCCCAATTTATAATGCATTAATGTCATCTAGATTTCTTGAATCAATGTGAAATCCTATTAAATATATTCATTACGTACTGTGATCATCAGTGAGCCGAACTAACTTTGGCTCATTTTCAGAAAACTAGGATTGCTATACAAATGCTCATTAATTACATATATAACTTTGGCTCATTTTCAGAAAAAGATAAAGATAGCTTTAGTCTTAAGGTGATGATTTAGGAAGGACAAAAGAGTAATTGAATGAAAAATGCTTTTGAAAAATAATACTAAGCCAAAAGGAATAACAATTCATGATATTTGCAGTACATACCAAGTGAAGGTGCACTAGGCAAATTTGGGAAGCTCTGATATTCGAATATTTATTTAATTCACTTAGTACTCCTCTTAAGTGCTTGTTCATTTTTAGATTAATTATGTGTTAGGAGTTCTAATAAGTGACTTCCAAAAAAACAAGCATATTTCATGTTTGTAGTTTAACAGATTTGAAATTCATCTTAAAAGCTTGAATAGTTAAGATATTTATTCGAGATTCACGTAGTACTCCTCCTAAGCACTCGGTTATATGTTTGCAGTTTTGATGAGTGATTTCACTACTAACTCTTACAATACTGGACACAATTTCCTCAGAAACGTTAAGTAAAATACAATTTATCCTCACACTGAAAAGGTATATATATGCTACACTGTTATGAAAAGATTAACACAAATTCAAACTGAGAAAACGAAATAGATATTATTATCAAACCAACAAAAAGCCTAGTGCAGGTCGACTAATTTCAGCAAATATCCTTAACAAATTCTCACTTGGAGATTTTGTCGAACAGATAGAATGCAAGGTTAAATAAAGTAAAATCACCTGTAGAAAATTGGGCATAAAAATCTGCAGCCATCGTTCTGACATAATTAAGAGGGCAAAAGTGGGCATAAGAATCTGCAGCCATCGATTGTAATCGCTCGTTGTTCCGAAACATTCTCCAGCCATTTCCATCCTCACCAGCAGATATCAAGATTTAAGATTTGAGAAAGTGGAGGTTAATGGCCGCAATTGCTTTTTAATTCTCAAAGATATATTGAAATGAAGATTACTTATAAGAGAGCACAAGAAAGAATTTGCATTGACATCTCTGAATCTCAGTGTATATGTTCTTACTAGTTATAAATGGCGGTAATTAATGGTAATCAGCTAATAGTATTTTTAAATATTAAGATATTATTATTTTTGGCTAATATTGAGTTTTATATATTTTAATTAGCAGACAAACCATCTCAAAACCAACATTTGCAACGAATTTTGGGTGGTCGCCAAAGAGCCACTACTACACATTTAAGCTTGCACAGCTGCACTTGAACAACCATTTTTTCAAACAGCTCTCCAAATTATAGCTTGGAGAGCTGTTTTATTAAAAAAAAAAAAAAAAATAGACAGCTGTTTACAACCGCTGTCCAAGAATTACACTTGGAGAGCGGTTAAAAACCGCTATGCAAACTCATCTAGACAGCGGTTTAGAACCGCTGTTCAAGAGCTCGGTTTTCAGTCAAACCCAAATGCGCGATTCCAGAAGCATTATATTATCTCCCCCCAAATTCGTCTCTTCCAAACTCGTCTCCCCAAAATCGCCCGAGCGCCGTCGCCTCCCTCTCCCCTAATTAATTGAACGTGTCTCCCCCAAATCGAACCCGCACGCCGTCGTCCTCCTCTTCCCTCTACCGCCGTCGCTCTAGCTCGTTGCCGCCGTCGCCCTAGCTCCTCCATATATAGGTAATTTTTTTTACATTGGTGTATGTATTGGTGTATATATATCATGTTGTATGTATATTAGTGTATGTATATCATGTATATTGGTGTATATATGTATATTGGTGTATATATATATCATGTTATATGTATTGGTGTATGTATATTAATGGTGTATGTATATTGGTGCATATATATTGGTGTTTGATGCACTCAAGGTGTTTGATAATTGTTGTTAGTGTTAGAGATGAACAACTTTTTAGAGATGAATATATATTGTGTGGCTTGACTTGATTTTTTATGCTAATTTAGATATGAACAATTGATGAACTCAAGGTGTTTGATAATATGCTTGTGTGAGGATTTAAGCATATATAAATTAGGATTAATACATTAGAATATATTTTGGTTCTATTAATTTGATGATTCGGTGAATGGATAGTAGTGTATTTGCTTTAAATGATTAATGATGGTACATTAGGATATATACATATATATCTATATATCTAATTATATTAATGATTGATCGTTGTTTGCAGTTTGTCTATCAACGTTCGCTCAAGACTTTTGGACGGGGTACCTTTACAATCGATTTTTGTATATTTATAATTAAAGTGATATAACTTTTGGTAGCATGTAATTAACTTATATATTTGTGATGTTATTTCATGTTTTTGGTGTATATTAGACGTATGTATGTGTATGTTTATTTATTTGATGTTTTGGTATTTGACGTAGTGGTATAAGTTTTGATTTTGTATAAACATCATTTTTAAAATATAAAATAATTATTAAAAAAATATATATATTAAAAAATATATATATATTAGACAGCGGTTTTAAACCACTGTCCAAGTGAAACGCATTAAAAAATATATATATATATATATTAGACAACGGTTTTTTAACAGCTGTATAAGCTTAGACAGCGGTTACTTGGACAGCTGTTAAAACTGCTGTCTAAGGCCCTTTTTAAGGGTTGTGCAAAGCCAAATCTGTATTAGTGAGCCGATCACAAATATTTGTGACGAATTTTTTGAACTTCGGCGGAAATTTCTTTCGCTAATTTACTACAGCGTGTTTCGTCGCAAAATTGATCGAGACTATGAAGAGGGTCGAGGATGGACAGAAGTAGTGACGTCGGAGGCCAGAACCTA
Organism: Galeopsis tetrahit; assembly: GCA_963675135.1. Taxonomy (NCBI): domain Eukaryota; kingdom Viridiplantae; phylum Streptophyta; class Magnoliopsida; order Lamiales; family Lamiaceae; genus Galeopsis; species Galeopsis tetrahit. The sequence goes on from OY776133.1 coordinate 14,689,223, forward strand.
ATCCTAGGGGGCCCAATTGTGAATAATAAATTTTGATTTGATCTCATATATATAAGTATTCTTGAAACAGATTATAACATTTTAATAATAGTGAATCAAAGTAACTTTTAATAAAAGGTTCATTCATTCTGCTCATTACATACAAAATAAAATATTATATACTACCTCCGATTTGGCTTTAATTATTGTTTCACAAAGTTTGTCGTTTTAAATATTTTTACAACGTTTCTCCCTATATTACACTTACATAAATTACCTAATCGTCGCAAATCCGTACAAAATGTTTGTCGTTGCAAGTACCCTGTCATTAAACTCCGCGTTCTTTTTTTTAGGCTTTAATTTTACCCTTTTCCTTCGGTTTTAATGGGGTTTTCACCTTCTTTTTTTCTCCTTTCTTTCCAGATTTTTTTGGCTTTCTACTCTACTTTCCTTTTGTTTTCCTTCTTTCACACTTCTTTTTCTGTTTTCTTACCAGATTTTTTTGGTGGGATTTATTACTCTTTATTTTCATGTCTTTTCCTTCTGGTTGACCACTTTTTGGGGTTTTTTAATGTTTCTACTTTTTGTTCTTTCATTTTTATCTTTCCAATTAAATTTATGGACTTTCTAACAACTACTCCGTTCTATTCAAAATGTATGACGTTTTGACCTTTCGTTTTCTTTGCACTTTTCAATACAAATTAACTACACTTTTTTCTTAAATTACCCTCAAATTAATTAATAATGTTTAACTTAGATAGTAATAATTTTTAATGTATAATGTAGAATTTTGGAGCAATTAATTAAGCATATAGTAAGAAGTCACATTAATTTTCGTATACATTTTGAATAGGAGGGAATATCAATTTAATAGAAGTGTTACTCAATTAATTGCATTATTAATTTTTCTACTCATCAGATTCGCAATTATTGGTTATTTCAATTGAAAATGGGGAAACTATTTAGAATTGGGGCACATTTTGGAATGGTGAATTGTTTAGGGTTTAATTTAGAATAAGTAGGTAATAGAAGGAGCCTTTTGTGGGTGGTGGCGACAAACCCTAGAAAATCACGCACCCTATAAAAGGAAACCTCCCTTCCCTTCCCTAGCTACAAACCCTAATCTAAATTTTCTTCCTTCAGCTGTAGTCGCCCAGATCCATATCCAAGGTATGCCATTATATATATACAGATATGAGAAATTTACTCTTTTGTGTGTGTTTTATTGCTGATGTTATGAGAAATAGCCAAGGTGAGGACTTGATGCTTGTTGATATTCATTTGTTTTTACGACATACATTTTCTTCATTATTTCTTTGAATCATTAATCTCAGATTTCGTGTGGATCGAAATTTATAGTAGATCGAATGCTTCCGAGATCAGACATATATATATGGAACACAGTGACCAAACTATTTACCATTGGAGCTAGGTTGGTGTAAGTATTTCCTTTTCTTTCAGAAATTAAGATCAAACCCACTTTATAGTTTGGAATTCGGACAGTACGTACGTACGGAGCAGTGTTTTTTTTGAATTTGCCGCGATAAAATCTAATTTTAACTTGTTTTGTTGAGTTCTAATTTAAATTTACCGCGTAAAGATATCTAATTTCTTCAACAAATATGTAAGGAAATTTACTATTATCTTCTAACTGTTTCAAGGGGCATTCAAGAGAGAATTTTCTAGATGCATGATTAATTCCTATGTAGCTAAATATAATTTCAATTATGATAAAAGAATAAATATTTTTATTTATTAATTTGTTTTATTTACTATGCATAGCACATATATATGTTTTGAGTTAAGGAGTTTTATCTCATAAATTTTTTCTTATTCTAGATTTGCTATAAATTAAATATATTAGCATAGCAAAAATAATTTTATCATCATATATATTTGACCCTTTTGATGTTAATTGCCACCCCCCTATTCTGCCACTTCAAATTTGAGAACAAGATGTATTCTAATTCAGTTATTTCAATCTAAAAAGCTAGGAAATTAGGCAATTAAACTCATCCACATCTCTGTAATTTATTTAATTGCATCATTATATGATTATTGTCTGAGATAAATTAGTTGGTGTCAAACTTCCCGTAGATGAAAGACTGATCACAACAAACACCCTTGTCACTTAATTATGAATTAATGTGTCTTCTCCATATGGGTTTTTTCTTAATTTTGTTTTGTCTGTTTTAGCTTTATTCCAATCTCTGCATTTTGATTCGAGCATGGGGACAGTGAATCTGGTGAGCGTCGACGTGGCGCTGTACGTTATCAATTGGAAATAGGCACATCTGTCAGGCGGCGGTGAAGATGGTGCTGCTTGCCAGCAGCGGTGATTGTGCCATCCATCGGCATTGAAGAAGTGGAGACATTAGAAATCCAATTACCCTAAGCCATTTATATATCATTCAACATATCCATTAATTGTTCCAGGGTGGAAAAGAAGCTGCTCGAACAACTATCTTCTTCAAATCAAGGTACAACGCCGGTAAACTCGTTCCACTCTTGATTTTGATTAAAGGTAGTTTATAAGATTCGTTTATGGTCAATTTGAAAGTAGGTTCTTGGAATTCGTTAATAATTAAAACTGTGCAAAGGTATGAGGAATTCATGAACCTAAAGATATAAAGTTTAAGGTTAAAGTTAGTAGCGACTGGCTAATGCAATCTATGGTATTGCGAAAACTTGTAGTTATTGGAAATGAATTTATTCTGAAAGCAATTAAGATGGGTGCTATTATTCTCGATTTTAAAAATCACTACCAAGATGGCTAAACTGCCATTTTGGTCCCATGAGAATTTAGGCTCACGAAAGTTGTCCTTTTTGGAACAAAAACGGTCCCATACGAATTCACAAGTAAAAAACTAACTGGGTTTTGGGACCAAAAATGTTTCTGAAAATCAAAACTATTAAAATTCTCTTTTTGGAAAGAAAAGAAAAAGGACCATAAAAGAACTTGGAACCAAAACTCTTTTTGAAAAAAATTCTCTTTGGACCAAAAATAAAATTTACCCCAAGTTATTTACATATCCAAATGAAGTGCTTAGATCTGAAAACCTTATCAGTCTAATACTAATTAAGACAACATTAAAAGCAGGATTTGAAACAAGAGTCTATAATTGGCTTGAAACAACTTCTCAATCAATTAGGGGCAGCTTGATATTATATATATTTCAAATTATACCACCCTTATAATTAGATACACATTGTTTAAACTAAGAGATTTAAGCACTTCATTTGGCAAAGTAAATACAATATCTTGGCAATGATTTTTAAAATCTAGCTATATCAATATATAGCACCCATCTTGATTAATTTCTTTCAGACTAAATTTATTTGCAAGAGAATACCTTACACTCTCGACCTTTAGGTTCAATTCCGATCCCCATACATTTGCACAGTCTTATTCACGAATTCCAGGAACGAACTTTCAAAATGACCATAAATGAATATTATAAGTACCTTTCGTCAATATCTAACGTGGGTGAGTTAACAAAGTGTAGTACCAAGATTAATTGGAGAGGATACAGGTTCGAGCAACTTCTTTTCCAATCAGGAAGGATTGGATATGTTGAATGAGGGCTTCAGGTATTCTCCACGCAATTCCAGCTTCCGCTGCCCAACCACGACCCTTTGGAGCCGAATTTATTGCACCATAATTGCATAGTAATTAATATGTCTAGGGACCAGTACTTTCCACTATAAGAAAAAATGGTTGTTCCAACAAAATAATTGGTCGGAAAAGAAGTTTTACTGAACGATATTTTGTCGCTATATTCCGTCGCAACAAGCCTTCTCGCGCGGCAATGTGTTTACCGGCTAGAAGAAAGTGTTATCGGTATTCTGTAGTAATTAGCGACAATAACTTGGTTGAAAAGGTTATTTTCTCTTTAATTTTATTTCACATAAAATAAGTTATACCGACGAACGTTTTCTCGGTAAAAAACAAAGAAATTATCTACATCTGTCTAGTTCTGAGTTTGAATCCCGGGCAACCTACAGCCATTTAAAATTCTATGTATAGCAATTCATATTTTCTTTTTATAATCAACTTCATTTATTTATAGTAAATTCGAATAAGTGTTGCTAAATTAAAATATATGAAACTAAAAACAAATATAAATATGTACCATTATAATTTGTAATAAAAAATTGTTGGGCTTGCCCAATTTAGCGGGCCCAATAGCGGCCCCAAAAAATAAAATAAGCCCACTTCACATTGAAATAGAAAGCAGCAGGAAAACCCAGATTGTGCAACAAAAACAGAATCACCAAAAAGGGTGAGGAAGACTGAGTGAGAATCGCCAAAAACAGATTAAGCAATTTATGAAATTATGGGACGTAAATTAAAATTTCATCTTTTTTTGGACGTTTTTTTTTTTATTTAAAATAAATATATGAAAGTTACGGACGTAAATAATTTTTTTCTGTAATAAGCTGAGTTAGTTTCTTCAGGCTCCCACTCAAAACCAATGGCAAGCATGCAAAAGAGTTCTTAGATACTTAATGGGTACTTCACTTCACGGCTTTTTTTTTTTTCAGTTTCAAAATCTCAATTGCAGGGGTTCGCGGGATGCCAACTTTGCTTCCTCGCTCGATGATCGTCGAAGTACAAGTGGTTACTGTATATCCATTGGCTCGAATGTCTTGGCGTGGTGCTCAAAGAAGCAGTCTGTTGTTGCTGGGAGGCTGAATACCGGGAAAATTGCTTTTTAAGGACCGCAACTTTGGGGGTGTTGCAAAAAGAGGACCGCAACTTTACGGGCTAGCAAAAAGAGGACCGTAATTTTTTTTTCTCGCAAATGTAGGCCTAATTAGCCCGACCGACCCAATTTCGGGCTATTATTGCACGTGAAAGTCACGTGAGGAAGCAAATCGGGCTGAAACGCATACGTGGATATTAATTAATTTTTTCATTTTATTTATTAATCCACATCATCAAAAAGTTAAACACGCTTTTAACTGTAACAATAGCATATCCTAATAATACAAAAGAAATAAAAAACGCATCTTAATAAATAGAATTCTAAAAGCCACTAACAACTAATACCTTTCTGCAAAAAAAAGTTAGAAAAAACGAGGAAAAAAATTGTAGAGGAAAAAACCCTAAATCGACGCACGCTCAACGCAATTTGGGGGGCTTCGAGGAGAATATGGTCAGTGTTCGAGACAAGAAGCGGCTAAAGGACCCACCACCTGAATATAGTAAGTGTTTGAATTCGTGGTTTTACTCATTTGTGTGGGGTTGCTTTTTCGAATATTTGGGTTTGAGTGTTCAATTTTTTCGAGTGTTGCTTATTTGTGTGGGTACGAGTTTTCATATATTTTTTATTAGAATCAATTCGTTTTTTGGTTTCGTCCATGTGTGGGTTTGAGTTTTCATATATTTTTTATTAGAATCAATTCGTTTTTTGGTTTCGTCCATGTGTTTTAGGGATTTGAGTATTAATTTGATTATATCGAATCTGGCCTTTTTGGGGGTAATTAATCCTGATTTTAGTGCAAGAATACCCTGCATTGGCAATGGCAACAACAGATTTTATTTGGATTGCATCTCAATTCTCTGAATACTCCACCTTCCGCTGCTCCAACCCTCAATTCTGTGGTGTGACAATTCAAGAGCTATTACTCTTGCATTCAGTCCTGCCTTCCATTCTGGCATGAAGCATGTGGAGGTTGATCGACGTCCACTTTCTCAGGGAGAAAGTTCAGTCCCAACAGTTAGATGTTCGCTATGTTCCTTCTGAAGACCAAGAATAGAAAAGGTCTCCCTAGAAACCCTAACCTGAATTTTCCATCCCCCTTCAGATGTCGCTTCCACTCCGATTAATTGAGGAAAGGTTGAGATGGATTTGACTTCACAGGCAACGTGAGGATTTAATGCTTGTTTGGATTTCATAAAATTATCTCTTAATTTAATTTTTTATTTTTATTATTATAAAATTCTTGGATATTACAATTACCCAGCTAGTTTTGGATTTCATAAAATTATCTCTAGTCATCCATGAATTTTAAGATATTTCTGTGGATCATTATGAATTCAGGATATCAGATTTTGTGTCGATCAAAGAGGCACATTAAAATTTATAGTCGAATGCTTCCGAGAGACATATATATGGAGCCTTGCCTGGAAGTTGGAACACAAAAGTGGCCTACTATTTCCCTGTTCTGTCATAAATTAAGATCAAACACACTTTGGAATTCGGACAATATATACGTACGGAGCAGTGTTTTGTTTGAATTTCCCGCGATAAAATCTAATTTTAACTTGTTATTGTTGATTTTTAATTTAAATTTACAGCGTAAAGATCTAATTTGAATTTCCCGAGTGTAAAGATCTAATTTCTTCAATAAATATGTAAGGAAATTTAAACCCGTGCATAATACCCTAAGCAAAATGTTTGAATTATAGGAGTATATGTTAACATTGATTGAGTTCCTTAAATAAGTTCTCAAGAGATAAAATCAGACAGAAGAAATTACTTCTAATTACATATTGCTTCCAAGCAATTATTTCAATCCAGGAAGTGCGGAAAGCTTTTGAATTCAGATCATCCAGATATATATACTCGGGGTAGGAGGTAGAAAGTACGCCACAATAATCTTGTTTTGGTGAAATTAAAGGAGGATTTGCAGCCATCCCGATTGAATTTGCTGACTTGCAAACGAAGTAGTGATTAAGCTACAAGCTGGCACTAAAGTTAATAGTGAGGGCTCTTAGTTCTAAATAAAACTTAAAATCCCAAATTCAACACACAAAACACTAAAGTCCTTGTGATTATCTTACATCTTATAATTCTCTCTTTTTTTATTACTCTGGAGAAACTTCTAAGCACAAAACATATTATTTACAAGCCAATTAATATTCTAATCTAGGAAGTGCGGAAAGTTTTTGAATTCATCCGGATCTATATACTCGGGGTAGGACGTAGAAGGTACGCCACAATCTTGTCTTGTTGAAATTAAAGGAGGATTTTCAGTCATCCCAATTGAACAACATGACTTCTGAGTTTGCTGACTTGCAAACGAAGTAGTGATTAAGCTACAAGCTGGCACTACTGCCGAGGAATTACAAACGCCGGCCTTTTCAGTCTTAATCGCCGCTACATTACCACTTAGGCTTCATAATGTAGTTTTAGTTCGTCATTTGTTTTTCCTGGAACTGCCAAGGCTATTTTCTCCCACCATTAATTCAATGTCGTAGTAGTGGATTGCAAGAGCGTTTTCATCAGAAGTACAACATGGTTTCTTGAATGCAGCATTCATCTTTTAGGAAATTGGGAAAAGTCAGTTGTCAATTGGAATAGGAATAGGAATTCAAATATGATAAAACGAATTGAAATAAATTACACTAGTACCTTTGTGACAATTAAACGTAAAGAGGTGTTGGGAAAGGCCTCAAGATCCATAGATATGCGAATATTATGATACTCTCTAGATGTGTCTATTTCTATGTGTTTGTTGTCCTTTATATAGGAGGTGGGCGATACAAAACTGTCTGCCATAGAAAAAACTTCCCCCTGATTTTCGTGGGTGCTTTTCCTCTAATAAAAATCAACCAAATTTTGTAGTGATTATTCACTCAAAACTACCAGAATGATGGGGGTAATACCTAAAATCTACAAAAATGGGATGAAAGCCCTAATATACCCTTGTGTTACTTAATTAACTCACTCTTCAATTTTGTATTCATTTTCTCTCTCCAATCCCCTCTTTTTATAAACTTTTGAGATTTATTTGACCGACTCTCTCCAAACCCCCACCCACCCCTCTCAACTCTCTCTCTATCTCTCTTCCGGCGGCCACAAAAACAGATACTCCAGCGCCCAATTTTACCCTTGTACTTCATCTTTAAACCTAGGGTTAATATATGTCCTCCCTTTTCCCATTTCAAACATCATTTTCAAATCGCCATCTATTCTCTCTCTCCTTTTTACAAAACTCTCTCATTCATTATATCTCAATAGTTTTCAAATCCAGCCACCGTTTGTCGTGGCCGTCGCCTGGATCGAGCCTTGGCCGTCGAAATTGTGGCCGAGCTGGTGGTGGTGATTTTTTTGGCCGCCGGAGAGATCGGCGAAGAGGCGAAGACAAGGCAGGGGTCGATCGTTGCCGATCTGCAACACTGTGGGAGTCGAAGAGGTCTTCGACTCAAGACGAAGTGGTTTGTTGACTCAAGGCGGCGGAGCTCTGCGCGTCGAGAGGAAGGGACGGCGGCCGCGGTGTTGGGGCGAGGGTTTGGGTGGGGGAAGGCAGGGCAGCGGCGGCGGTGTTGGCGCTCGATGGTTCGTCGGTGCCGCCGCATGGATCTAGCTTTGGTCGACGTCGGCGCCGATCTGCAACTTCATCGGCGCCGATCTGCAACTCCATCGATGATTCAGCCCCTTCACCGCCTGGATCTAGCTTTGTGAATTTTTCTGCTTCTGGGTCAAATCCATAGTAGTGTGATGTGTTTGCTACGAATGAAATGGATACTTAGTGAATTTCACTTATATGCCTAACAATGAGTTATTCATCTGTCTTGTTGGTTTAATCTCTTTTTTATGCTATTTCTAGATGGCTTTCGTGTCCAGCAGCGGACATGGTAGATGGTTCAAGAGTTCTGATATCTTTCTTGTCTTACATTTCCAGGCGAATTGTTTGCAAACACAGCAGTGGGGACTTCACTTCTGGGCTAGGGTTTGCCAGCCCAGAAGTGCACCCTCAGTTTCATTTAATACACCCCAGGATTCACACCCCAGTTTCACTCGATACACCCCTCCTGTGTGCACCCCAGTTTCACTCGATACATCTCTCCCGTGTGCACCCACTGAACTCCTTAGTTCACCACAGTTGATGTTGGAGACGCGTTGGTCTTTAGTGTCAGTTGTCCGGTAGAACTCTGGGTGTTGGATTCTGGAGTATCATTCTACTCTTGCAGTGATGCTAAATTTGTTAAGTGTACGTTCATTGATTATGGTGGTGATGAGATCGGTTATAAACTCTGGGATGAGAATAACCGAAATATTATTCACAACACATATGTAGTTTTCAATGAACAGGTTATGTACAAGAACAGATTGGAGGCATCCGATTCTGACAAGATCAATCGTGGCAGATCAGAGTCCAGAGGAAAGAGTCAATCCAAGAAAGATAAAGACTCGATCCAGTGCTGTAATTGTGATGAGTTGGGTCACTACAGGAACCAGTGTTCATCACCCAGGAAGGGACAGAACGAGAAGAAGACAGCAAACGCAACCACAGTTGATGTTAGAGACGCGTTGGTCTTTAGTGTCAGTTGTCCGGTAGAATACTTGGTGTTGGATTCTAGAGTATCATTCTACTCTTGCAGTGATGTTAAATTTGTTAAGTGTACGTTCATTGGTTATGGTGGTGATGAGTTCGGTTATACACTTTGGGTTGAGAATAACCGAAATATTATTCGCAGCACAGATGTAGTTTTCAATGAACAGGTTATGTACAAGAACAGATTGGAGGCATCAGATTCTGACAAGACCAATACCCAAGAGGTTGAGTTAGACATCTCAAACTCGAGTGGGAGTAAGGAGAGTCAGAATGAAGAAGCGGTTCTTACTGAAGTACCTAGGACCCCACCACCACTGGAGAATCTGCTGCAGAGACCAGTTAGAGAGCGACGTGCACCGAATAGGTATTCGTCCTTTAACTACTACTTGTTATTTACTAAGGTAGCGACCTTAGAGAAGTTGAAGCTATGCATAGCTTCAATTGGCCTTGAAACTTGAAGATAAGGATTGTCGATGCCAGGCGGATATGGTGAAGACAATGCCGAAAGAAATTCTTAGAATGGGTGATTCTAAGTGTTCTACTCTTATGGTGGAGTAGGTATTCTCTATGTTGAGAATGTTGGTTCTTAAACCATGTCGGTGAAGACAATGCCGAAGGAAATTCTTAGAATGGGTGATTCTAAGTGTTCTACTCTTATGGTGGAGTAGGTATTCTCTATGTTGAGAATGTTAGTTCTTTGGTTTAAGAATCATGTTTGTCGGTGAAGACAACGCCGAAGGAAATTCTTAGAATGGGTGATTCTAAGTGTTTTCTACTCTTATTGTGGAGTAGGTATTCTCTATGTTGAGAATGTTGGTTCTTTGGTTTAAGAATCATGTTTGTCGGTGAAGACAATGCCGAAGGAAATTCTTAGAATGGGTGATTCTAAGTGTTCTACTCATATGGTGGAGTAGGTATTCTCTATGTTGAGAATGTTGGTTCTTTGGTTTAAGAATCATGTTTGTCGGTGAAGACAATGTCGAAGGAAATTCTTAGAATGGGCGATTCTAAGTGTTCTACTCTTATAGTGGAGTAAGTATTCTCTATGTTGAGAATGTTGGTTCTTTGGTTTAAGAATCATGTTTGTCGGTGAAGACAATGAAATTTTCTTTTATTTTATCAAGGTGGAGTTTGTTGGACTTGTGCTAAAATAAAAGGAGTTTAAGGTTTGGCGATGCCAGGTGGATACGGGAGAAGAATCAAGAAGATATGGTTACATGGAGAATTCAGTCTCCAAGTGGGAGATTGTTGGAGTGTGGAGCCTGAATTGATCCTAACGGGCTTGGAGTGTAGGACAAGTTTGATCCTAACGGGCCTGGAGTGGGGAGCAAGTCTTTTCCTAATAGGCTTAGGGTTAATTATGGTAAGTTTGTTCCTAATGGCTTGGAGTAGGGAACAAGTCTTTTCCTAATAAGCTTAGGGTTAATTATGACAAGTTTTCTATTATAAATTGATGTTCTCTCTTTGTAATCATTGCGCATCCAATAAACATAGTGAAATACCTGGCTTGGCATCGCCCCCAGACGTAGTCGAAAGACGAACTGGGTAAACAAATCTCGTGTTATTTTCTTATCGTCATCGTGTGCGTGTGTTTATTTCCTAACAGTTATTTCAATTGAAAATGGGGAAACTATTTAGAATTGGGGCACATTTTGGAATGGTGAATTGTTTAGGGTTTAATTTAGAATAAGTAGGTAATAGAAGGAGCCTTTTGTGGGTGGTGGCGACAAACCCTAGAAAATCATGCACCCTATAAAAGGAAACCCTCCCTTCCCTTCCCTAGCTGCAAACCCTAATCTCCCCCCTTCAGCTGTAGTCGCTCCTGTTCTAGCTGCCCCTTCAAATCAGACAAAATCACCGAGATCGATCTATATCCAAGGTATGCCATTATATATATATTATTCTTTGAAGTTTTGGCTACATCTTTTTCCTCTTTTATGTGTGTTTTTTTGCTAATGTTATGAGAAATTTAAAAGATCGATCAATAAAGCTGCACTCTAGCTGGGTTAGATTTGACTTCATAGGCAACACAACAGCTATAATGCTTGTTGATATTTCATTATTTCTTAAAGTGATTTGTTTTTACAACTTTTCTTCATTATTTCTTAAAATTATTTCTTTGAATCATTAATGTCAGATTTCGTGTGGATTAAAGGGGCACATCGAAATTTATAGTATATAGAATGCTTCCGAGAGACTTATGGAACACATTGGCCGGCCAATTTTTCCTATTCGGTCAGAAATTAAGATCAAACACACTTTGGAATTCGGATAATGCAGAACAATGTTTTATTTGAATTTGCCGCGATAAAATATAATTTTAACTTGCTTTGTTGAGTTTTAATTTAAATTTACCGCGTAAAGATCTAATTTAAATTTCCCGCGGAAATTAAGATCTAATTTCTTCAACAATATGTAAGGAAATTTACTTTATCTTCTAATTGTTTCAAGGAGCATTCAAGAGAGAATTTTCTAGGTGCATGATTTCCTATGTAGCTAAATATAATTTCAATTATTATAAAAGAATAAATATTTTTATTTTTTATTTATTAATTTCTTTTATTTACTAGATGTGCATAGCACATATATATGTTTTGAGTTAAGGTATTTTATCTCATAAGTTTTTTCTTATTCTGGATTTGCTATAAATTAAATATATTAGCATAGAAAAAATAATTTTATCATCATATTTGACCCTTTTGGTGTTAATTGCCACCCCCTATTCAAATTTGAGAACAGATGTATTCTAATTCAATTATTTCAATCTAAAAAGCTAGGAAATTAGGCAAACTGCTCCACATCTGTAATTTATTTAATTGCATCATTATATGATTATTGTCTGAGATAAATTAATTAGTTAGATGGAAGGGATTTGTTAATTGTACAGGATTTGAAGGACTGATCACAACAACCTCCCTGGTCAATTAATTATCAAAATTAATTATGAATTAATGTGTCTTCTCCATATGGGTTTTTTCTTAATTTTGTTGTGTCTGTTTTAGCTTTATTATATTCCAATCTCTGCATTTTGAGGCGTGCAGGCACATCTGTTGGTCAGCGGTGAAGATGGTGCTCGCCAGCAGCATGATTCGCCAGTGATTGTGCCAGCCATCGGCATTGAAGAAGTGGAGACATTGTTCCTGAGTGGAAAACAAGCTGCTCTAACAACTATCCTCTTCAGATCATGGTACAACGCGTAAACTCGTCCCACCCTTGATTTTGATTAAAGGTAGTTTATAAGATTTGTTTATGGTCAATTAGAAAGTAGGTTCTTGGAATTCGTTAATGATTAAAAGTGTGCAAATTAAGGTATGAGGAATTGAACCTAAAGATAGAAAGTTTAAGGTTAAAGTTAGTAGCAACTAATGCAATCTATGGTATTGCGAAAACTTGAAGTTATTGAAAATGAATTTATTCTGAAAGCAATTAAGATGGGTGCTATTATTCTCGATTTTAAAAATCACTACCAGGATATGGCTAAAATGCCATTTTGATCCCATGAGAATTCCGGGTGACGAAAGTTGTCCTTTTTCGAACAAAAACGGTCCCATACGAATTCACAAGTAAAAAACTAACCGAGTTTTACTACCAAATATGTTTCTATAAACCAAAACTATTAAATATATAACAGGCTGGGACCGTTTTTGGGGAGAAAAAAAAGGACCATAAAAGAACGTTTGACCAAAACTCTTTTTGGAAAATTCTATTGGGACCAAAAATACAATTTACCCCTACCATGATAGTGTATTTACATTTCCAAATGAAGTGCTTAGATCTGAAAACCTTATCAGGCTATTTGTAGGTGGGTGTAAAATTGATTAGGGCAAGAAGGAAAGGTTAGTTGTTCGTAACTTAAATCTCTCAGTTTAAACAATGCATGTGTATCTAAATCAAATGGTGTTATATTTTGGAATATAATTTCGATCAGCTCTTTCATTGAGAAGTTGTCTTGACCAATTGTAGACTCTTGTTTCAAACCCGGCTTCTAATGTTGTCTCAATTAAGAGCATTCTGCATGTGTTTAGTTCATATATTGAGTTTGGTAACGTAATGTTGGATTAGTTGTTTTGGGATTGAGCATTCTACATGTGTTTTGTAAGCTGAATTGTTTGTTTTGTCTTGGATCAATGTTGTTGATACCTTGTTTTTGGATACCTTAATCGTTGAAAAACAAGGTATCAACATCAATCCAAGACGACAAAAACAAACACTTCAGATTACGAAACACATGCAGAATGCTCAGCCCACAACAACCGATCCCACATTACGTTTACCAGACTCAATAAATAGACTAAACACCAGCCTGCTAATACTAATTAAGACAACATCAATAGCAGGATTTGAAACAAGAGTCTATTTTTGGCAACTTCTCAATCAAGGGGCAGCTTGAAATTATATTTCAAATTATACCACCCTTTAGATACACGTACATATTGTTTAAACTAAGAGATCGATTTAAGTTTGGACTAACCTATCCTTCTTCCCCTAAATCAAATTTGCAGCCACCCACAGATAACCTAATAAGGTTTTCGGATCCAAGCACTTCATTTGGCAAAGTAAATACAATATCTTGGCAATGATTTTTAAAATCTAGATCAATAGCACCCATCTTGATTTCCTTTGGACTAAATTTATTTTCAAGAGAATAACTACATGTTTTCGCAATACAATAGAGTGCATCGGTTGCCACTAAATTTAACCTTACACTCTTGCACCATATATTCCCCATACATTTGCACAGTCTTATTCACGAATTTCAAGAACGAACTTTCAAAACGACCATAAACGAATATTATAAAGTACCTTTCGTCAATATCGAAGGTGGGAGAGTTAACCAAGTGTAGTACCAAGATTTGGAGAGGATATTTGTTCGAGAAACATCTTTTCCAATCAGGAAGGATTGGATATGTTCAATGAGGGCTTCAGATATTCTCCACGCAATACCGGCTACAGCTGCCCAACGACGACCCTTTGGAGACGAATTTATTGCACCATAATTGCATAGTAATTTATATGTCTAGGGACTAGTACTTTCCACTACAAGAAAAAAAAGGTTTTTCTGCAAAGATAATTCGTCGGAAAAGAAGTTTTACCGACTGATATTTCATTGCTATATTCCGTCGCAACAAGCCTTCTCGCGCGGCAATGTCTTTACCGGCTAGAAGAATGTGTTGACGGTATTGTGTAGTAATCAACGACAACAACTTGGTTGAAAAGGTTAATTTTTTTTCACATAAAATAAGGTATACCAACGAACGTTTTCTCGGTAAAAAACAAAGAAATTATCTACTTCATTAATTCCCTGATAATATTTTTCTAAAATAAGAAATTATATTAATTAGGCATATGATGAATTAACATAACAAAGAAATTATCTACATCCGACTAATTCTGAGTATGAATCCCGGGCAACCTACTGCCATTTAAAATTCTATGTATAGCAATTCATATTTTCTTTTTATAATCAACTTCATTTATTTATAGTAAATTCGAATAAGTGTTGCTAAATTAAAATATATGAAACTAAAAACAAATATAAATATGCACCATTATAATTTGTAAAGAAAAAAAAATGAAAGTTACAGACGTAAATAATTTTTTTCTCTAATAAGCTGGTGGTAGGATAACTCTTCTCAATGCGGTTCTCGCCCCGTTGCCCATTTATTATCAATCCCTATACCGTATTCCAAAGAAAACCCTGAGCGACTTAGTCAAATTGCAGCGTAACTTTCTGTTGGGGGGGGGGGTGTGAGCACTACAAAAATTCCATGGGTCTCATGGAATGACATTTGTAGACCCAAATCAGTCGGGGACTTGGTGTTCGTAATCTTGATTTATTTAACATTTCTCTTCTTGGCAGGTGGGCATGGAGGCTACGGACAGAACCTAAAGCACTTTGGGTAAAAGTTATTGACTCCAAATATGATTTCTATTCAGCAAGTGCCCAAGATAATTCGGCGAACAGAAATATGGTCTCAAGTTGGTGGAACATGATGTATGATCTTTTTCTCTCCAACGCAGCCAACCCATGGTTCAACAACAACATGCTCAGGATTTTGGGGAATGGCGAAAGGTCCTATCTGTGGCCTGATTGATGGTCGGACGAACCAGCATTAAAAGATCGATTTCCGAGACTCTTCTCAATGTGCGACAACAAAGATGCACGGATCAGCGAGGCTGGAGAATGGGCGAACGGCAAATGGAACTTGAACATCCAATGGAGAAGAATGTTGTTCGATCTCCTGGG
The DNA here is from genome assembly GCA_963675135.1 of Galeopsis tetrahit. Taxonomy (NCBI): domain Eukaryota; kingdom Viridiplantae; phylum Streptophyta; class Magnoliopsida; order Lamiales; family Lamiaceae; genus Galeopsis; species Galeopsis tetrahit. The sequence goes on from OY776133.1 coordinate 14,704,737, forward strand.
AAGAAACTCTCGCCGAGCAGCTTCATGGGTGCTGGAACATAGTAATTTGCAGGAATCGTCCAAGGACACTTGGAGATGGAAACTCACTGGCGACTGTAGATACAGCTCTAAATCAGCCTATGGGGGACAAGAAATTTCAGCACAATCACAACAACTTTGGGAGGATGCACAGGATGCCCTTAGGATCATTTGGAACAAAATGACTCCTTCAAAATACTCGGGGATAGCTTGGAAGGTGATAAGAGGAAGGATTGCCACTCGGAGTGAACTGGACAAACGGAATATCTTGAACAACAGTGGCGATACGTCCTGTGCCTTATGTGGCGCTGCCGAAGAAAACATTCATCACTTGTTCTTGGACTGCGAAGTGTCCAACAAAATCTGGCGTATACATTCCACCTGGTTCAGCAACAGCTCGCCACTGCAGGTCACCACAGCAGCACACCTCCACCAATTATGCGGCTCAATCGGACCTAAGCGTAAGAAATCTATTTTGGAATGTATATGGTGCTTGACAGTGTGGTATATTTGGAATGCTAGAAATAGGAAAGTCTTTGCAAATGAGGATCCAAAACCGGAAAAGATGTTTGACGAAATTAGAGCCAAGGCCTGGAGTATCTTCTATCTTCAAAGAGAATTCCCCCATCGGCTTCCTTCCATGATTGGTGCGCTAATCCGAGAGCCATCTGCGAATAGGAACTTATAGAGATCAGATAGGATTGGTGGCCCTTGATCTTTATTTATTATCTGTAACATGTAATTGTTTCTGAGTACCTCTGGTACTCCAAGTCTATTAATAATATCCTTTTTCCTTTCAAAAAAAAAAAAATTCTTCAGGCTCCCACTCAAAACCATTGGCAAGCATGCAAAAGAGTTCCTAGATACTTAAAGGGTACTTCACTTTAGGGCATTTTTTTTCAGTTTCAAAATTTCAATTGCAGGGGTTCACGGATGCCAACTTTGCTTCCTCGCTCGAAGATCGTCGAAGTACAAGTGGTTACTGTATATCCATTGGCTCGAATGTCTTGGCGTGGTGCTCAAGGAAGCAGTCTGTTGTTGCTAGGAGCAGCACGGAGGCTGAATACCGCGCAATTGCAATGGCAACAACATATTTCATGATGTCAGATTTCGTGTGGATCAAAAAGGCACATTGAAACTTATAGTCGAATGCTTCCGAGAGACATATATATATGGAGCCTTGCCCGGAAGTTGAAACAAACTAGTGGCCTACTATTTCCCTATTCTGTCATAAATTAAGATCAAACACACTTTGGAATTTGGACAATAAGTACGGAGCAGTGTTTTGTTTGAATTTCCCGCGATAAAATCTAATTTTAACTTGTTTGTTGAGTTTTAATTTAAATAAGGATCTAATTTGAATTTCCCGCGTAAAAATCTATTTTCTTCATCAATAAATGTGTAAGGAAATTTAAATTATACCCTAAGAAAAATGTTTGAATTATATATGTTAACATTGAGTTCCTTAAATAAGTTCTCAAGAGATAAAAGCAGAAAGAAGAAACTTCTAATTACATATTGCTTCCAAGCAATTATTTCAATCCAGGAAGTGCATGCCAAAAGTTTTTGAATTCAGATCCAGATCTATATATATACTCGGGGTAGGAGGTAGAAAGTACGCCACAATAATCTTGTTTTGGTGAAATTAAAGGAGGATTTGCAGCCATCCCGATTGAGTTTGCTGACTTGCAAACGAAGTAGTGATTAAGCTACAAGCTGGCACTAAAGTTAATAGTGAGGGCTCTTAGTTCTAAATAAAACTTTAAATCCCAAATTCAACACACAAAACATTAAAGTCCTTGTGATTATCTTACATCTTATAATTCTCTCTTTTTTTATTACTCTGGAGAAACTTCTAAGCACAAAACATATTATTTACAAGCCAATTAATATTCTAATCTAGGAAGTGCGGAAAGTTTTTGAATTCATCTGGATCTATATACTCGGGGTAGGACGTAGAAGGTACGCCACAATCTTGTCTTGTTGAAATAAAAGGAGGATTTTCAGTCATCCCAATTGAACAACATGCCTTCTGAGTTTGCTGACTTGCAAACGAAGTAGTGATTAAGCTACAAGTTGGCACTACTGCCGAGGAATTACAAACGCCGGCCTTTTCAGTCTCAATCGCCGCTACATTACCACTTAAAGGCTTCATAATGTAGTTTTAGTTCTTCGTTTGTTTTTCCTAGAACTGCCAAGGCAATTTTCTCCCACCAATCAACATTGTTGGGATGGACTGCAATTAGTGCATTCTCGAAGGCCCTGTCCTCCTCCCAAGTCATCATAGTGGGATCGGCTGACGAATGTCCAATCTGTGTCGCTAGAATTATGTAAAATGTGATAAACAACGATTTACCTATGTTCCTCTTCCGTCCAACGTACCGCCCATTCTCCCACCATTCAATTATGTAGGGAATTGCAAGAACATTCTCATCAGAAGTACAACATGGTTTCTTGAATACAACATCCATCTTTTACAAAATTGGGAAAAGTCAGTTGTGAATTGAAAATAAATAAAGCTCGTTTTTCATTGACATTAAAGGATAAACGTTTGTTCTTGGCTAACTGACACGAAGAGCAAACTCCAGGAGTAGGTAATAAAGATGTAACTGAAATAACATCTATCTTATGCAAAAGTTTCAAAACATCAAATGGGACATGCCATAATCTTAAATGCCATAAATTAAAAGAGGTTTTTGACACAGTGGAACGAAGAGCTGCAACAAAAGCTGGAAGCGAGAAATCCAACATGTATAGTCCATGCTCACATCTGCCCCGAGCGACCACCTCCTTGGTGTTCTGCTTCTGAATTGTAAATGACTTGTCAGAGAAAATAACATCAACATAGAGATCAGAGGTTAATTTCCTGATAGATAAAAAGTTCTTTGTAATATCGGGCACAACAAGCACATCACAAAGTTGAACTGTACTAGAAATAGAGCAAGTGCCAACATCCAAATAGGTAAAGCAGAACTATTACCGACTATCACCGAACCATTACGCGAGCATGAGCCTAGGTCTGTGGGGCAAGATGTCATGTGCGCAGAAGCCCCAAAGCCAATGTACCAGTCAAAGGTAGGGGGCGGATCAAGCGAGCAGGCAGAGTGAAAGGCATGAGCCAGATGGGTTGTAGAGTGTTCAAGCTGACGAGCATATGATGGACCGGTAGAGTGCTCGGGTGGGCGAGCATAGCGACCAGGGCATTTATCAGCATAGTGATCGCCCCGACAGATCTGACAGCGAGGAACATAGGGTCGACGGTCACTTCGATTGAAACCATGGCAACCACCCGAAATGACGAGGAATTTCCACTGCGGAGAGTGGCCTGGCCGCGAAAGTGCGACGAAGATTCAGAATTAGAGCAAGGAGGAGCATGAGCAACAAAGGCAGTCTGGAGAGCAGCGTTATCAGGGGGCTTGATCATGATCTCATATTGTGGCCTGATGAAGGAGATCCCGAAAAGTCAGAACCGAAGTCATATTCATGCGAGTGTCGGAGAATCCCCAAAAGTGCGGCCCCAAGCCCCGCAGAAAACAATGAGATTTGTCTGAGTCATCGACGGGCTTACTAATAGCAGTCAGTTGATCGCAAATGAGTTTGAATTTGCGACCGTAATCGGCAACCGGCATGTCATTTCGCTTGAGAAGAAGAAGTTTCTCGTGTAGTTGAGTGATGTGAGACTGAGATGAGTGACTGAAGGCAGCCTCAAGGGCGACCCAAGCGTCCCGAGAGGTGTCGCACTCGATTACCTCGGAGAGTGATTCCTCGGTGAGAGAGGAGAGGAGAAGGCCAAGGACTTTCTGATCCTTAGCACGCCAAATGGTGTGGGCCGGATTAGCGGCGTTGTTGACGATGTTTGGGGGGGGGGCGACGATAGTTCCATCAACAAAACCGAACAGATCGGCGCAAAGAAGCATTGGAAGAAGCTGCTTCTTCCACAAGAGGAAGTTTGTGGAGTCAGTTTGACTGTAACCATATGTATCAATACATTCATGGGGATTGAAGAATCAGCCATTGGAATGTATATCGATGGGGACAAGCTCGATATGAGAAGAGAGAAAGAGATGTCGTGAGGGCGGAGGGAGAAGTGTGTTTAGGATCGAGAAAAGACTGATACCATGTGAGGATTAGGTTTTGATCACCGTAACTTTGGTGAGTGAGAGAACTTGTATATATATAGTTGATTACAAAAGTAACTGATTACATGATTGTAGAAAAGAATATGTACAATTAAATATAAATTTCAATATACAAGTAAATGGTCATTGTGACATTTTTAGCATCACGGTAACATTATATGGTGACGCTAATCAGCATCACGACGGAGTGCTTTAGAGACGCTTTCTCGCATCAATAAAAAATTATAACTAACTTAACCACCTCGTTTAGTGATGTTTTTAGGAGTCATAGTAATGTTATTTGTGGGTTTGATTTAAAATGGTAACTTTTCACTTTTCACTTTTCTTACGGTAACTTTTCACTTTTTTTAAAATGGTTCCAAAGAATATAAATGTACGAATCTAGTCCCAATTTTTTTATATGTACCAATTTTATCAGCAACTTCGTCGAAATTGACCGCCCACGTGCCAAGTACATAACCAAAAATTGATGTCCTTCCAAAGATTCCGACAACTTTGGGATGAAATCGGTACGTATTAAAAAAAATTGGGACTAGATTAATTCATACATTTATATTTTTTGGGGCCAAAATGAAAAAAAGGTGAAAAGTTATGGGACGAAAAACTAAAAATCCAACCCACTCTTACACAATTTATTAGACATAAAGTTACATTATATTTCTACTCAAAAAAAAAAAAAAAAAAAAACACAATCACTATTCATCAAGATTTTGAAATCCATGATTTTCACATTCTACATAATCCTAAATCAAACATAAGTATTCACTTTTTTTAATTTACATCCTGTTTTATCCAATTTATATCATTTTCGTCAATTTTTTTTCAAATACGACGTAAATGTGAGCATGTGCCTCACACATGTGGAATGAATGGGGGATTCTGACGAAAGGTCCAATTTATATCCTTCAAATTTCTTAAAATATCCACCTCGTCGACTCTCACCCCATCTGATGGCACCCCTCTGGGTGATGCCTCGCTATATCAGCAGGTTCTTGATAGCTTACATTAGTTCAATGGCACTCGAGATGGGCATCGTTCTTTGGTCATCCTCCCCTCTCACTCTCCACTACTTCATTGATGCTGACTGGATTGGCAATATAGTGATGATCACACCTCTACGGATGCATATGTTGTGTTTCTTGGGTCCAATTCCATCTCTTGTTCCTCCCGAAAACAACAGATAGTCGCTCTCTCTTCCACAAAGGCCGAGTATCGTTCCATTACTTCGGCTGCTGCGGAACTTTAGTGGACCCAGCCCATCCTTCAAGAACTTGGGGTCTCTCTTTCGGCTTCCCCAGTTATAAATTGTGATAATGTGGAGGCCACCTACTTGTGCAGTTGTGCTCGAATCCAGTCTTTCATTCTCGTATGAAGCACGTTGCCATTGATTTCAAATATTGACGGGGTGACATGGGAAGCTGTCGGAATTTGCTCCCCAAGGAATACTCGCCGACAATAATGAACATCTCACTCTGAAAATTATAATAATTAATTTTAGAATTAGTTTTTTTTTTTAGTTAATAGTTGTGAGGGCTCTTTTTTGTGGTAGTACTCGGGAAAAGGCGTAGGAAGAAATGAAGCATATTCTCGAATGTTTGTGGAGCTACATCGTATGGTACATTTGGAGGGCTAGAAATCGCAAAGTCTTTTATTTGAAGAAGTTAAGGTCAAAACATGGTGCTTAATTGCTGCTAGGTGCAATAGAATATGTAATTTCACATTTCAAGATTGGTATTTTAATCAGAGATTGTGTAGTTCGTAGAAAGGATTTTGTTGCCTAGCTGCTCTTTTTTTTTTATTATTATTATAATTTCTTTGTAACTCTCTTGAGTACCTCTGGTACTCCTCCTATTTATATTTTGTTATTTTTGCTGATTTAAAAAAAAAATAGTAGTGAGGGCTCTTAATTATAAATAAAACTTAAAATCCCAAATTCAACACTAAACAAAGTACTAATTCCTCTTGATTATCTTACATCTTATAATTCTCTCTTTTTTTTATTGTTCAGGAGAAGCTTCTAAGCACAAAACATATTATTTACAAGCCAATTATTCTAATCTAGGAAGTGTGGAAAGTTTTTGAATTCATCTGGATCTATATACTCGAGGTAGGACGTAGAAGGTACGCCACAATCTTGTCTTGTCGAAATTAAAGGAGGGTTTGTAGTCATCCCAATTGAACAACCTGACTTCTGAGTTTGCTGACTTGCAAACGAAGTAGTGATTAAGCTACACGCTGGCACTACTACCGATGAATTACAAACTCCGGCCTTTTCAGTCTCAATCGCCGCTACATTACCACTTAACGCTTCATAATGTAGGTTTAGTTCTTCATATGTTTTTCCCGGAACTGCCAAGGCGATTTTCTCCCACCAATCAACATCGTGGGGATGGACTGCAATTAGTGCATTCTCGAAGGCCCTGTCCTCCTCCCAAGTCCAATTTGAAACCACAAATGGCTTTTGAAATGCGGCATCGTCTTCCCACAACCAGGATCGGCTGACGAATGTCCAATCTGTGTCCATTTTTTAGGATACTGGCCGGAAAAACCTTGTTGAAGACTAGAGATATAGAAAAGTGAGCTGTTAATTTCGGAAGACATACATCTCATTAAGAAAAAAATTCCATTTTCAAGAACTAATGGACCATTTTAATGGATAGAGAGCATAAATCATAAACTTGAAAAACAACTGAACATGGGAAGATTCAAAATGGCAAGGTGTAACATAGATATACAAAAGAGAAAAAAATAGTAATATCAAATTAAAATTAATCCAAAATCACATATAATAGTCACTGGTCTTTCTAATTAAATAAAACTTAAAATCAAGATCCAGCACATTCAACACTCAGTTCTTTGTGATCATCTTTCTTCTTACTCCTTTTTCTGCTCAAGCATTAATTTGGCAATTTTTAGATTGATCCAAATAAACAGATGCAGTAGAAACTTACCAGATCTTCATTTTATTCTACAAAATTCCACATGCAGTATTCCAAATACTAATCTACCGAGAAAATATTAATTCAGTCATGTAACTTAGGCCGAATCCAACTTTAGTCCTGTAACTCTGCACTTTCTCAATTTTAGTCCTGACAGTATCAATTTTAGTCTTGTAACTTTGGCCGAGCCAACTTTAGTCCTGTAACTTTGCACTTTTTAAATTTTAGTCCTGACGATATCAATTTTAGTGCAAAGTTTCATGACTGAAGTTGGACACGGGCCTAAGTTACAGAATTAAAATTGATACTGTCAAACTAAAACAGATACCTTCAGGACTAAAGTTGGACTTGGCCAAAGTTACATATAAAACATCAATAAAGCAATCATACGCCCATTGAATCCAATAAAATGAAATTTATTTCACAAACGATAGAGTACCTTTGTTACAATTAATCGTAGGGAGCTCTAGGGAAAGGCCACTAGACGGGTACTAGCCTCCAGATCCTTAGAACTATGCTTCTTCTTCTCGGTGTTTCTCTGTGTGTGTATAATACGCTAGATGTGTATGTCAATGTGTTTATACTGTTCTTTATATAGGCGATGGGAGTTACAAAATAAAGCGATAGAAAAAGTCCTCCCCTTTCCAAAAGTTACTGTAATAAATATTTTCGTCCACTACTCCGTGTTTAACGCAAAAAGTCACTTTTTCAGGGATCCCGCCTTTATCCCAGACGACTATATTGGTCATATTTTTCTATGGTGTTCAGTAAAAACAAATGTACTTATATATATATTTAGTTTAATGTTCTATTTCTTAACAATGTTGGCCTAATAGGAGTACTCGTACAATATCGATCCCACCATGCTTGTTGGCTATATGAATCATATATCACTATGGATTTTTGCCAAAGCAAATGTTTTCATATTTTATATTTAAGTGTTTCTCTTTTCTTCAAATGGTGTCCAATTCCTTTTAGGTCTTCTCCTTTCCCCTTTAAGCATGCTTCTCTTAATTTCACATATACTAGCTAATGCATCCATTATTATTATATCTAATATGTAATGCATATCCCCAATTTATAATGCATTAATGTCATCTAGATTTCTTGAATCAATGTGAAATCCTATTAAATATATTCATTACGTACTGTGATCATCAGTGAGCCGAACTAACTTTGGCTCATTTTCAGAAAACTAGGATTGCTATACAAATGCTCATTAATTACATATATAACTTTGGCTCATTTTCAGAAAAAGATAAAGATAGCTTTAGTCTTAAGGTGATGATTTAGGAAGGACAAAAGAGTAATTGAATGAAAAATGCTTTTGAAAAATAATACTAAGCCAAAAGGAATAACAATTCATGATATTTGCAGTACATACCAAGTGAAGGTGCACTAGGCAAATTTGGGAAGCTCTGATATTCGAATATTTATTTAATTCACTTAGTACTCCTCTTAAGTGCTTGTTCATTTTTAGATTAATTATGTGTTAGGAGTTCTAATAAGTGACTTCCAAAAAAACAAGCATATTTCATGTTTGTAGTTTAACAGATTTGAAATTCATCTTAAAAGCTTGAATAGTTAAGATATTTATTCGAGATTCACGTAGTACTCCTCCTAAGCACTCGGTTATATGTTTGCAGTTTTGATGAGTGATTTCACTACTAACTCTTACAATACTGGACACAATTTCCTCAGAAACGTTAAGTAAAATACAATTTATCCTCACACTGAAAAGGTATATATATGCTACACTGTTATGAAAAGATTAACACAAATTCAAACTGAGAAAACGAAATAGATATTATTATCAAACCAACAAAAAGCCTAGTGCAGGTCGACTAATTTCAGCAAATATCCTTAACAAATTCTCACTTGGAGATTTTGTCGAACAGATAGAATGCAAGGTTAAATAAAGTAAAATCACCTGTAGAAAATTGGGCATAAAAATCTGCAGCCATCGTTCTGACATAATTAAGAGGGCAAAAGTGGGCATAAGAATCTGCAGCCATCGATTGTAATCGCTCGTTGTTCCGAAACATTCTCCAGCCATTTCCATCCTCACCAGCAGATATCAAGATTTAAGATTTGAGAAAGTGGAGGTTAATGGCCGCAATTGCTTTTTAATTCTCAAAGATATATTGAAATGAAGATTACTTATAAGAGAGCACAAGAAAGAATTTGCATTGACATCTCTGAATCTCAGTGTATATGTTCTTACTAGTTATAAATGGCGGTAATTAATGGTAATCAGCTAATAGTATTTTTAAATATTAAGATATTATTATTTTTGGCTAATATTGAGTTTTATATATTTTAATTAGCAGACAAACCATCTCAAAACCAACATTTGCAACGAATTTTGGGTGGTCGCCAAAGAGCCACTACTACACATTTAAGCTTGCACAGCTGCACTTGAACAACCATTTTTTCAAACAGCTCTCCAAATTATAGCTTGGAGAGCTGTTTTATTAAAAAAAAAAAAAAAAATAGACAGCTGTTTACAACCGCTGTCCAAGAATTACACTTGGAGAGCGGTTAAAAACCGCTATGCAAACTCATCTAGACAGCGGTTTAGAACCGCTGTTCAAGAGCTCGGTTTTCAGTCAAACCCAAATGCGCGATTCCAGAAGCATTATATTATCTCCCCCCAAATTCGTCTCTTCCAAACTCGTCTCCCCAAAATCGCCCGAGCGCCGTCGCCTCCCTCTCCCCTAATTAATTGAACGTGTCTCCCCCAAATCGAACCCGCACGCCGTCGTCCTCCTCTTCCCTCTACCGCCGTCGCTCTAGCTCGTTGCCGCCGTCGCCCTAGCTCCTCCATATATAGGTAATTTTTTTTACATTGGTGTATGTATTGGTGTATATATATCATGTTGTATGTATATTAGTGTATGTATATCATGTATATTGGTGTATATATGTATATTGGTGTATATATATATCATGTTATATGTATTGGTGTATGTATATTAATGGTGTATGTATATTGGTGCATATATATTGGTGTTTGATGCACTCAAGGTGTTTGATAATTGTTGTTAGTGTTAGAGATGAACAACTTTTTAGAGATGAATATATATTGTGTGGCTTGACTTGATTTTTTATGCTAATTTAGATATGAACAATTGATGAACTCAAGGTGTTTGATAATATGCTTGTGTGAGGATTTAAGCATATATAAATTAGGATTAATACATTAGAATATATTTTGGTTCTATTAATTTGATGATTCGGTGAATGGATAGTAGTGTATTTGCTTTAAATGATTAATGATGGTACATTAGGATATATACATATATATCTATATATCTAATTATATTAATGATTGATCGTTGTTTGCAGTTTGTCTATCAACGTTCGCTCAAGACTTTTGGACGGGGTACCTTTACAATCGATTTTTGTATATTTATAATTAAAGTGATATAACTTTTGGTAGCATGTAATTAACTTATATATTTGTGATGTTATTTCATGTTTTTGGTGTATATTAGACGTATGTATGTGTATGTTTATTTATTTGATGTTTTGGTATTTGACGTAGTGGTATAAGTTTTGATTTTGTATAAACATCATTTTTAAAATATAAAATAATTATTAAAAAAATATATATATTAAAAAATATATATATATTAGACAGCGGTTTTAAACCACTGTCCAAGTGAAACGCATTAAAAAATATATATATATATATATTAGACAACGGTTTTTTAACAGCTGTATAAGCTTAGACAGCGGTTACTTGGACAGCTGTTAAAACTGCTGTCTAAGGCCCTTTTTAAGGGTTGTGCAAAGCCAAATCTGTATTAGTGAGCCGATCACAAATATTTGTGACGAATTTTTTGAACTTCGGCGGAAATTTCTTTCGCTAATTTACTACAGCGTGTTTCGTCGCAAAATTGATCGAGACTATGAAGAGGGTCGAGGATGGACAGAAGTAGTGACGTCGGAGGCCAGAACCTAATCCTAGGGGGCCCAATTGTGAATAATAAATTTTGATTTGATCTCATATATATAAGTATTCTTGAAACAGATTATAACATTTTAATAATAGTGAATCAAAGTAACTTTTAATAAAAGGTTCATTCATTCTGCTCATTACATACAAAATAAAATATTATATACTACCTCCGATTTGGCTTTAATTATTGTTTCACAAAGTTTGTCGTTTTAAATATTTTTACAACGTTTCTCCCTATATTACACTTACATAAATTACCTAATCGTCGCAAATCCGTACAAAATGTTTGTCGTTGCAAGTACCCTGTCATTAAACTCCGCGTTCTTTTTTTTAGGCTTTAATTTTACCCTTTTCCTTCGGTTTTAATGGGGTTTTCACCTTCTTTTTTTCTCCTTTCTTTCCAGATTTTTTTGGCTTTCTACTCTACTTTCCTTTTGTTTTCCTTCTTTCACACTTCTTTTTCTGTTTTCTTACCAGATTTTTTTGGTGGGATTTATTACTCTTTATTTTCATGTCTTTTCCTTCTGGTTGACCACTTTTTGGGGTTTTTTAATGTTTCTACTTTTTGTTCTTTCATTTTTATCTTTCCAATTAAATTTATGGACTTTCTAACAACTACTCCGTTCTATTCAAAATGTATGACGTTTTGACCTTTCGTTTTCTTTGCACTTTTCAATACAAATTAACTACACTTTTTTCTTAAATTACCCTCAAATTAATTAATAATGTTTAACTTAGATAGTAATAATTTTTAATGTATAATGTAGAATTTTGGAGCAATTAATTAAGCATATAGTAAGAAGTCACATTAATTTTCGTATACATTTTGAATAGGAGGGAATATCAATTTAATAGAAGTGTTACTCAATTAATTGCATTATTAATTTTTCTACTCATCAGATTCGCAATTATTGGTTATTTCAATTGAAAATGGGGAAACTATTTAGAATTGGGGCACATTTTGGAATGGTGAATTGTTTAGGGTTTAATTTAGAATAAGTAGGTAATAGAAGGAGCCTTTTGTGGGTGGTGGCGACAAACCCTAGAAAATCACGCACCCTATAAAAGGAAACCTCCCTTCCCTTCCCTAGCTACAAACCCTAATCTAAATTTTCTTCCTTCAGCTGTAGTCGCCCAGATCCATATCCAAGGTATGCCATTATATATATACAGATATGAGAAATTTACTCTTTTGTGTGTGTTTTATTGCTGATGTTATGAGAAATAGCCAAGGTGAGGACTTGATGCTTGTTGATATTCATTTGTTTTTACGACATACATTTTCTTCATTATTTCTTTGAATCATTAATCTCAGATTTCGTGTGGATCGAAATTTATAGTAGATCGAATGCTTCCGAGATCAGACATATATATATGGAACACAGTGACCAAACTATTTACCATTGGAGCTAGGTTGGTGTAAGTATTTCCTTTTCTTTCAGAAATTAAGATCAAACCCACTTTATAGTTTGGAATTCGGACAGTACGTACGTACGGAGCAGTGTTTTTTTTGAATTTGCCGCGATAAAATCTAATTTTAACTTGTTTTGTTGAGTTCTAATTTAAATTTACCGCGTAAAGATATCTAATTTCTTCAACAAATATGTAAGGAAATTTACTATTATCTTCTAACTGTTTCAAGGGGCATTCAAGAGAGAATTTTCTAGATGCATGATTAATTCCTATGTAGCTAAATATAATTTCAATTATGATAAAAGAATAAATATTTTTATTTATTAATTTGTTTTATTTACTATGCATAGCACATATATATGTTTTGAGTTAAGGAGTTTTATCTCATAAATTTTTTCTTATTCTAGATTTGCTATAAATTAAATATATTAGCATAGCAAAAATAATTTTATCATCATATATATTTGACCCTTTTGATGTTAATTGCCACCCCCCTATTCTGCCACTTCAAATTTGAGAACAAGATGTATTCTAATTCAGTTATTTCAATCTAAAAAGCTAGGAAATTAGGCAATTAAACTCATCCACATCTCTGTAATTTATTTAATTGCATCATTATATGATTATTGTCTGAGATAAATTAGTTGGTGTCAAACTTCCCGTAGATGAAAGACTGATCACAACAAACACCCTTGTCACTTAATTATGAATTAATGTGTCTTCTCCATATGGGTTTTTTCTTAATTTTGTTTTGTCTGTTTTAGCTTTATTCCAATCTCTGCATTTTGATTCGAGCATGGGGACAGTGAATCTGGTGAGCGTCGACGTGGCGCTGTACGTTATCAATTGGAAATAGGCACATCTGTCAGGCGGCGGTGAAGATGGTGCTGCTTGCCAGCAGCGGTGATTGTGCCATCCATCGGCATTGAAGAAGTGGAGACATTAGAAATCCAATTACCCTAAGCCATTTATATATCATTCAACATATCCATTAATTGTTCCAGGGTGGAAAAGAAGCTGCTCGAACAACTATCTTCTTCAAATCAAGGTACAACGCCGGTAAACTCGTTCCACTCTTGATTTTGATTAAAGGTAGTTTATAAGATTCGTTTATGGTCAATTTGAAAGTAGGTTCTTGGAATTCGTTAATAATTAAAACTGTGCAAAGGTATGAGGAATTCATGAACCTAAAGATATAAAGTTTAAGGTTAAAGTTAGTAGCGACTGGCTAATGCAATCTATGGTATTGCGAAAACTTGTAGTTATTGGAAATGAATTTATTCTGAAAGCAATTAAGATGGGTGCTATTATTCTCGATTTTAAAAATCACTACCAAGATGGCTAAACTGCCATTTTGGTCCCATGAGAATTTAGGCTCACGAAAGTTGTCCTTTTTGGAACAAAAACGGTCCCATACGAATTCACAAGTAAAAAACTAACTGGGTTTTGGGACCAAAAATGTTTCTGAAAATCAAAACTATTAAAATTCTCTTTTTGGAAAGAAAAGAAAAAGGACCATAAAAGAACTTGGAACCAAAACTCTTTTTGAAAAAAATTCTCTTTGGACCAAAAATAAAATTTACCCCAAGTTATTTACATATCCAAATGAAGTGCTTAGATCTGAAAACCTTATCAGTCTAATACTAATTAAGACAACATTAAAAGCAGGATTTGAAACAAGAGTCTATAATTGGCTTGAAACAACTTCTCAATCAATTAGGGGCAGCTTGATATTATATATATTTCAAATTATACCACCCTTATAATTAGATACACATTGTTTAAACTAAGAGATTTAAGCACTTCATTTGGCAAAGTAAATACAATATCTTGGCAATGATTTTTAAAATCTAGCTATATCAATATATAGCACCCATCTTGATTAATTTCTTTCAGACTAAATTTATTTGCAAGAGAATACCTTACACTCTCGACCTTTAGGTTCAATTCCGATCCCCATACATTTGCACAGTCTTATTCACGAATTCCAGGAACGAACTTTCAAAATGACCATAAATGAATATTATAAGTACCTTTCGTCAATATCTAACGTGGGTGAGTTAACAAAGTGTAGTACCAAGATTAATTGGAGAGGATACAGGTTCGAGCAACTTCTTTTCCAATCAGGAAGGATTGGATATGTTGAATGAGGGCTTCAGGTATTCTCCACGCAATTCCAGCTTCCGCTGCCCAACCACGACCCTTTGGAGCCGAATTTATTGCACCATAATTGCATAGTAATTAATATGTCTAGGGACCAGTACTTTCCACTATAAGAAAAAATGGTTGTTCCAACAAAATAATTGGTCGGAAAAGAAGTTTTACTGAACGATATTTTGTCGCTATATTCCGTCGCAACAAGCCTTCTCGCGCGGCAATGTGTTTACCGGCTAGAAGAAAGTGTTATCGGTATTCTGTAGTAATTAGCGACAATAACTTGGTTGAAAAGGTTATTTTCTCTTTAATTTTATTTCACATAAAATAAGTTATACCGACGAACGTTTTCTCGGTAAAAAACAAAGAAATTATCTACATCTGTCTAGTTCTGAGTTTGAATCCCGGGCAACCTACAGCCATTTAAAATTCTATGTATAGCAATTCATATTTTCTTTTTATAATCAACTTCATTTATTTATAGTAAATTCGAATAAGTGTTGCTAAATTAAAATATATGAAACTAAAAACAAATATAAATATGTACCATTATAATTTGTAATAAAAAATTGTTGGGCTTGCCCAATTTAGCGGGCCCAATAGCGGCCCCAAAAAATAAAATAAGCCCACTTCACATTGAAATAGAAAGCAGCAGGAAAACCCAGATTGTGCAACAAAAACAGAATCACCAAAAAGGGTGAGGAAGACTGAGTGAGAATCGCCAAAAACAGATTAAGCAATTTATGAAATTATGGGACGTAAATTAAAATTTCATCTTTTTTTGGACGTTTTTTTTTTTATTTAAAATAAATATATGAAAGTTACGGACGTAAATAATTTTTTTCTGTAATAAGCTGAGTTAGTTTCTTCAGGCTCCCACTCAAAACCAATGGCAAGCATGCAAAAGAGTTCTTAGATACTTAATGGGTACTTCACTTCACGGCTTTTTTTTTTTTCAGTTTCAAAATCTCAATTGCAGGGGTTCGCGGGATGCCAACTTTGCTTCCTCGCTCGATGATCGTCGAAGTACAAGTGGTTACTGTATATCCATTGGCTCGAATGTCTTGGCGTGGTGCTCAAAGAAGCAGTCTGTTGTTGCTGGGAGGCTGAATACCGGGAAAATTGCTTTTTAAGGACCGCAACTTTGGGGGTGTTGCAAAAAGAGGACCGCAACTTTACGGGCTAGCAAAAAGAGGACCGTAATTTTTTTTTCTCGCAAATGTAGGCCTAATTAGCCCGACCGACCCAATTTCGGGCTATTATTGCACGTGAAAGTCACGTGAGGAAGCAAATCGGGCTGAAACGCATACGTGGATATTAATTAATTTTTTCATTTTATTTATTAATCCACATCATCAAAAAGTTAAACACGCTTTTAACTGTAACAATAGCATATCCTAATAATACAAAAGAAATAAAAAACGCATCTTAATAAATAGAATTCTAAAAGCCACTAACAACTAATACCTTTCTGCAAAAAAAAGTTAGAAAAAACGAGGAAAAAAATTGTAGAGGAAAAAACCCTAAATCGACGCACGCTCAACGCAATTTGGGGGGCTTCGAGGAGAATATGGTCAGTGTTCGAGACAAGAAGCGGCTAAAGGACCCACCACCTGAATATAGTAAGTGTTTGAATTCGTGGTTTTACTCATTTGTGTGGGGTTGCTTTTTCGAATATTTGGGTTTGAGTGTTCAATTTTTTCGAGTGTTGCTTATTTGTGTGGGTACGAGTTTTCATATATTTTTTATTAGAATCAATTCGTTTTTTGGTTTCGTCCATGTGTGGGTTTGAGTTTTCATATATTTTTTATTAGAATCAATTCGTTTTTTGGTTTCGTCCATGTGTTTTAGGGATTTGAGTATTAATTTGATTATATCGAATCTGGCCTTTTTGGGGGTAATTAATCCTGATTTTAGTGCAAGAATACCCTGCATTGGCAATGGCAACAACAGATTTTATTTGGATTGCATCTCAATTCTCTGAATACTCCACCTTCCGCTGCTCCAACCCTCAATTCTGTGGTGTGACAATTCAAGAGCTATTACTCTTGCATTCAGTCCTGCCTTCCATTCTGGCATGAAGCATGTGGAGGTTGATCGACGTCCACTTTCTCAGGGAGAAAGTTCAGTCCCAACAGTTAGATGTTCGCTATGTTCCTTCTGAAGACCAAGAATAGAAAAGGTCTCCCTAGAAACCCTAACCTGAATTTTCCATCCCCCTTCAGATGTCGCTTCCACTCCGATTAATTGAGGAAAGGTTGAGATGGATTTGACTTCACAGGCAACGTGAGGATTTAATGCTTGTTTGGATTTCATAAAATTATCTCTTAATTTAATTTTTTATTTTTATTATTATAAAATTCTTGGATATTACAATTACCCAGCTAGTTTTGGATTTCATAAAATTATCTCTAGTCATCCATGAATTTTAAGATATTTCTGTGGATCATTATGAATTCAGGATATCAGATTTTGTGTCGATCAAAGAGGCACATTAAAATTTATAGTCGAATGCTTCCGAGAGACATATATATGGAGCCTTGCCTGGAAGTTGGAACACAAAAGTGGCCTACTATTTCCCTGTTCTGTCATAAATTAAGATCAAACACACTTTGGAATTCGGACAATATATACGTACGGAGCAGTGTTTTGTTTGAATTTCCCGCGATAAAATCTAATTTTAACTTGTTATTGTTGATTTTTAATTTAAATTTACAGCGTAAAGATCTAATTTGAATTTCCCGAGTGTAAAGATCTAATTTCTTCAATAAATATGTAAGGAAATTTAAACCCGTGCATAATACCCTAAGCAAAATGTTTGAATTATAGGAGTATATGTTAACATTGATTGAGTTCCTTAAATAAGTTCTCAAGAGATAAAATCAGACAGAAGAAATTACTTCTAATTACATATTGCTTCCAAGCAATTATTTCAATCCAGGAAGTGCGGAAAGCTTTTGAATTCAGATCATCCAGATATATATACTCGGGGTAGGAGGTAGAAAGTACGCCACAATAATCTTGTTTTGGTGAAATTAAAGGAGGATTTGCAGCCATCCCGATTGAATTTGCTGACTTGCAAACGAAGTAGTGATTAAGCTACAAGCTGGCACTAAAGTTAATAGTGAGGGCTCTTAGTTCTAAATAAAACTTAAAATCCCAAATTCAACACACAAAACACTAAAGTCCTTGTGATTATCTTACATCTTATAATTCTCTCTTTTTTTATTACTCTGGAGAAACTTCTAAGCACAAAACATATTATTTACAAGCCAATTAATATTCTAATCTAGGAAGTGCGGAAAGTTTTTGAATTCATCCGGATCTATATACTCGGGGTAGGACGTAGAAGGTACGCCACAATCTTGTCTTGTTGAAATTAAAGGAGGATTTTCAGTCATCCCAATTGAACAACATGACTTCTGAGTTTGCTGACTTGCAAACGAAGTAGTGATTAAGCTACAAGCTGGCACTACTGCCGAGGAATTACAAACGCCGGCCTTTTCAGTCTTAATCGCCGCTACATTACCACTTAGGCTTCATAATGTAGTTTTAGTTCGTCATTTGTTTTTCCTGGAACTGCCAAGGCTATTTTCTCCCACCATTAATTCAATGTCGTAGTAGTGGATTGCAAGAGCGTTTTCATCAGAAGTACAACATGGTTTCTTGAATGCAGCATTCATCTTTTAGGAAATTGGGAAAAGTCAGTTGTCAATTGGAATAGGAATAGGAATTCAAATATGATAAAACGAATTGAAATAAATTACACTAGTACCTTTGTGACAATTAAACGTAAAGAGGTGTTGGGAAAGGCCTCAAGATCCATAGATATGCGAATATTATGATACTCTCTAGATGTGTCTATTTCTATGTGTTTGTTGTCCTTTATATAGGAGGTGGGCGATACAAAACTGTCTGCCATAGAAAAAACTTCCCCCTGATTTTCGTGGGTGCTTTTCCTCTAATAAAAATCAACCAAATTTTGTAGTGATTATTCACTCAAAACTACCAGAATGATGGGGGTAATACCTAAAATCTACAAAAATGGGATGAAAGCCCTAATATACCCTTGTGTTACTTAATTAACTCACTCTTCAATTTTGTATTCATTTTCTCTCTCCAATCCCCTCTTTTTATAAACTTTTGAGATTTATTTGACCGACTCTCTCCAAACCCCCACCCACCCCTCTCAACTCTCTCTCTATCTCTCTTCCGGCGGCCACAAAAACAGATACTCCAGCGCCCAATTTTACCCTTGTACTTCATCTTTAAACCTAGGGTTAATATATGTCCTCCCTTTTCCCATTTCAAACATCATTTTCAAATCGCCATCTATTCTCTCTCTCCTTTTTACAAAACTCTCTCATTCATTATATCTCAATAGTTTTCAAATCCAGCCACCGTTTGTCGTGGCCGTCGCCTGGATCGAGCCTTGGCCGTCGAAATTGTGGCCGAGCTGGTGGTGGTGATTTTTTTGGCCGCCGGAGAGATCGGCGAAGAGGCGAAGACAAGGCAGGGGTCGATCGTTGCCGATCTGCAACACTGTGGGAGTCGAAGAGGTCTTCGACTCAAGACGAAGTGGTTTGTTGACTCAAGGCGGCGGAGCTCTGCGCGTCGAGAGGAAGGGACGGCGGCCGCGGTGTTGGGGCGAGGGTTTGGGTGGGGGAAGGCAGGGCAGCGGCGGCGGTGTTGGCGCTCGATGGTTCGTCGGTGCCGCCGCATGGATCTAGCTTTGGTCGACGTCGGCGCCGATCTGCAACTTCATCGGCGCCGATCTGCAACTCCATCGATGATTCAGCCCCTTCACCGCCTGGATCTAGCTTTGTGAATTTTTCTGCTTCTGGGTCAAATCCATAGTAGTGTGATGTGTTTGCTACGAATGAAATGGATACTTAGTGAATTTCACTTATATGCCTAACAATGAGTTATTCATCTGTCTTGTTGGTTTAATCTCTTTTTTATGCTATTTCTAGATGGCTTTCGTGTCCAGCAGCGGACATGGTAGATGGTTCAAGAGTTCTGATATCTTTCTTGTCTTACATTTCCAGGCGAATTGTTTGCAAACACAGCAGTGGGGACTTCACTTCTGGGCTAGGGTTTGCCAGCCCAGAAGTGCACCCTCAGTTTCATTTAATACACCCCAGGATTCACACCCCAGTTTCACTCGATACACCCCTCCTGTGTGCACCCCAGTTTCACTCGATACATCTCTCCCGTGTGCACCCACTGAACTCCTTAGTTCACCACAGTTGATGTTGGAGACGCGTTGGTCTTTAGTGTCAGTTGTCCGGTAGAACTCTGGGTGTTGGATTCTGGAGTATCATTCTACTCTTGCAGTGATGCTAAATTTGTTAAGTGTACGTTCATTGATTATGGTGGTGATGAGATCGGTTATAAACTCTGGGATGAGAATAACCGAAATATTATTCACAACACATATGTAGTTTTCAATGAACAGGTTATGTACAAGAACAGATTGGAGGCATCCGATTCTGACAAGATCAATCGTGGCAGATCAGAGTCCAGAGGAAAGAGTCAATCCAAGAAAGATAAAGACTCGATCCAGTGCTGTAATTGTGATGAGTTGGGTCACTACAGGAACCAGTGTTCATCACCCAGGAAGGGACAGAACGAGAAGAAGACAGCAAACGCAACCACAGTTGATGTTAGAGACGCGTTGGTCTTTAGTGTCAGTTGTCCGGTAGAATACTTGGTGTTGGATTCTGGAGTATCATTCTACTCTTGCAGTGATGTTAAATTTGTTAAGTGTACGTTCATTGGTTATGGTGGTGATGAGTTCGGTTATACACTTTGGGTTGAGAATAACCGAAATATTATTCGCAGCACAGATGTAGTTTTCAATGAACAGGTTATGTACAAGAACAGATTGGAGGCATCAGATTCTGACAAGACCAATACCCAAGAGGTTGAGTTAGACATCTCAAACTCGAGTGGGAGTAAGGAGAGTCAGAATGAAGAAGCGGTTCTTACTGAAGTACCTAGGACCCCACCACCACTGGAGAATCTGCTGCAGAGACCAGTTAGAGAGCGACGTGCACCGAATAGGTATTCGTCCTTTAACTACTACTTGTTATTTACTAAGGTAGCGACCTTAGAGAAGTTGAAGCTATGCATAGCTTCAATTGGCCTTGAAACTTGAAGATAAGGATTGTCGATGCCAGGCGGATATGGTGAAGACAATGCCGAAAGAAATTCTTAGAATGGGTGATTCTAAGTGTTCTACTCTTATGGTGGAGTAGGTATTCTCTATGTTGAGAATGTTGGTTCTTAAACCATGTCGGTGAAGACAATGCCGAAGGAAATTCTTAGAATGGGTGATTCTAAGTGTTCTACTCTTATGGTGGAGTAGGTATTCTCTATGTTGAGAATGTTAGTTCTTTGGTTTAAGAATCATGTTTGTCGGTGAAGACAACGCCGAAGGAAATTCTTAGAATGGGTGATTCTAAGTGTTTTCTACTCTTATTGTGGAGTAGGTATTCTCTATGTTGAGAATGTTGGTTCTTTGGTTTAAGAATCATGTTTGTCGGTGAAGACAATGCCGAAGGAAATTCTTAGAATGGGTGATTCTAAGTGTTCTACTCATATGGTGGAGTAGGTATTCTCTATGTTGAGAATGTTGGTTCTTTGGTTTAAGAATCATGTTTGTCGGTGAAGACAATGTCGAAGGAAATTCTTAGAATGGGCGATTCTAAGTGTTCTACTCTTATAGTGGAGTAAGTATTCTCTATGTTGAGAATGTTGGTTCTTTGGTTTAAGAATCATGTTTGTCGGTGAAGACAATGAAATTTTCTTTTATTTTATCAAGGTGGAGTTTGTTGGACTTGTGCTAAAATAAAAGGAGTTTAAGGTTTGGCGATGCCAGGTGGATACGGGAGAAGAATCAAGAAGATATGGTTACATGGAGAATTCAGTCTCCAAGTGGGAGATTGTTGGAGTGTGGAGCCTGAATTGATCCTAACGGGCTTGGAGTGTAGGACAAGTTTGATCCTAACGGGCCTGGAGTGGGGAGCAAGTCTTTTCCTAATAGGCTTAGGGTTAATTATGGTAAGTTTGTTCCTAATGGCTTGGAGTAGGGAACAAGTCTTTTCCTAATAAGCTTAGGGTTAATTATGACAAGTTTTCTATTATAAATTGATGTTCTCTCTTTGTAATCATTGCGCATCCAATAAACATAGTGAAATACCTGGCTTGGCATCGCCCCCAGACGTAGTCGAAAGACGAACTGGGTAAACAAATCTCGTGTTATTTTCTTATCGTCATCGTGTGCGTGTGTTTATTTCCTAACAGTTATTTCAATTGAAAATGGGGAAACTATTTAGAATTGGGGCACATTTTGGAATGGTGAATTGTTTAGGGTTTAATTTAGAATAAGTAGGTAATAGAAGGAGCCTTTTGTGGGTGGTGGCGACAAACCCTAGAAAATCATGCACCCTATAAAAGGAAACCCTCCCTTCCCTTCCCTAGCTGCAAACCCTAATCTCCCCCCTTCAGCTGTAGTCGCTCCTGTTCTAGCTGCCCCTTCAAATCAGACAAAATCACCGAGATCGATCTATATCCAAGGTATGCCATTATATATATATTATTCTTTGAAGTTTTGGCTACATCTTTTTCCTCTTTTATGTGTGTTTTTTTGCTAATGTTATGAGAAATTTAAAAGATCGATCAATAAAGCTGCACTCTAGCTGGGTTAGATTTGACTTCATAGGCAACACAACAGCTATAATGCTTGTTGATATTTCATTATTTCTTAAAGTGATTTGTTTTTACAACTTTTCTTCATTATTTCTTAAAATTATTTCTTTGAATCATTAATGTCAGATTTCGTGTGGATTAAAGGGGCACATCGAAATTTATAGTATATAGAATGCTTCCGAGAGACTTATGGAACACATTGGCCGGCCAATTTTTCCTATTCGGTCAGAAATTAAGATCAAACACACTTTGGAATTCGGATAATGCAGAACAATGTTTTATTTGAATTTGCCGCGATAAAATATAATTTTAACTTGCTTTGTTGAGTTTTAATTTAAATTTACCGCGTAAAGATCTAATTTAAATTTCCCGCGGAAATTAAGATCTAATTTCTTCAACAATATGTAAGGAAATTTACTTTATCTTCTAATTGTTTCAAGGAGCATTCAAGAGAGAATTTTCTAGGTGCATGATTTCCTATGTAGCTAAATATAATTTCAATTATTATAAAAGAATAAATATTTTTATTTTTTATTTATTAATTTCTTTTATTTACTAGATGTGCATAGCACATATATATGTTTTGAGTTAAGGTATTTTATCTCATAAGTTTTTTCTTATTCTGGATTTGCTATAAATTAAATATATTAGCATAGAAAAAATAATTTTATCATCATATTTGACCCTTTTGGTGTTAATTGCCACCCCCTATTCAAATTTGAGAACAGATGTATTCTAATTCAATTATTTCAATCTAAAAAGCTAGGAAATTAGGCAAACTGCTCCACATCTGTAATTTATTTAATTGCATCATTATATGATTATTGTCTGAGATAAATTAATTAGTTAGATGGAAGGGATTTGTTAATTGTACAGGATTTGAAGGACTGATCACAACAACCTCCCTGGTCAATTAATTATCAAAATTAATTATGAATTAATGTGTCTTCTCCATATGGGTTTTTTCTTAATTTTGTTGTGTCTGTTTTAGCTTTATTATATTCCAATCTCTGCATTTTGAGGCGTGCAGGCACATCTGTTGGTCAGCGGTGAAGATGGTGCTCGCCAGCAGCATGATTCGCCAGTGATTGTGCCAGCCATCGGCATTGAAGAAGTGGAGACATTGTTCCTGAGTGGAAAACAAGCTGCTCTAACAACTATCCTCTTCAGATCATGGTACAACGCGTAAACTCGTCCCACCCTTGATTTTGATTAAAGGTAGTTTATAAGATTTGTTTATGGTCAATTAGAAAGTAGGTTCTTGGAATTCGTTAATGATTAAAAGTGTGCAAATTAAGGTATGAGGAATTGAACCTAAAGATAGAAAGTTTAAGGTTAAAGTTAGTAGCAACTAATGCAATCTATGGTATTGCGAAAACTTGAAGTTATTGAAAATGAATTTATTCTGAAAGCAATTAAGATGGGTGCTATTATTCTCGATTTTAAAAATCACTACCAGGATATGGCTAAAATGCCATTTTGATCCCATGAGAATTCCGGGTGACGAAAGTTGTCCTTTTTCGAACAAAAACGGTCCCATACGAATTCACAAGTAAAAAACTAACCGAGTTTTACTACCAAATATGTTTCTATAAACCAAAACTATTAAATATATAACAGGCTGGGACCGTTTTTGGGGAGAAAAAAAAGGACCATAAAAGAACGTTTGACCAAAACTCTTTTTGGAAAATTCTATTGGGACCAAAAATACAATTTACCCCTACCATGATAGTGTATTTACATTTCCAAATGAAGTGCTTAGATCTGAAAACCTTATCAGGCTATTTGTAGGTGGGTGTAAAATTGATTAGGGCAAGAAGGAAAGGTTAGTTGTTCGTAACTTAAATCTCTCAGTTTAAACAATGCATGTGTATCTAAATCAAATGGTGTTATATTTTGGAATATAATTTCGATCAGCTCTTTCATTGAGAAGTTGTCTTGACCAATTGTAGACTCTTGTTTCAAACCCGGCTTCTAATGTTGTCTCAATTAAGAGCATTCTGCATGTGTTTAGTTCATATATTGAGTTTGGTAACGTAATGTTGGATTAGTTGTTTTGGGATTGAGCATTCTACATGTGTTTTGTAAGCTGAATTGTTTGTTTTGTCTTGGATCAATGTTGTTGATACCTTGTTTTTGGATACCTTAATCGTTGAAAAACAAGGTATCAACATCAATCCAAGACGACAAAAACAAACACTTCAGATTACGAAACACATGCAGAATGCTCAGCCCACAACAACCGATCCCACATTACGTTTACCAGACTCAATAAATAGACTAAACACCAGCCTGCTAATACTAATTAAGACAACATCAATAGCAGGATTTGAAACAAGAGTCTATTTTTGGCAACTTCTCAATCAAGGGGCAGCTTGAAATTATATTTCAAATTATACCACCCTTTAGATACACGTACATATTGTTTAAACTAAGAGATCGATTTAAGTTTGGACTAACCTATCCTTCTTCCCCTAAATCAAATTTGCAGCCACCCACAGATAACCTAATAAGGTTTTCGGATCCAAGCACTTCATTTGGCAAAGTAAATACAATATCTTGGCAATGATTTTTAAAATCTAGATCAATAGCACCCATCTTGATTTCCTTTGGACTAAATTTATTTTCAAGAGAATAACTACATGTTTTCGCAATACAATAGAGTGCATCGGTTGCCACTAAATTTAACCTTACACTCTTGCACCATATATTCCCCATACATTTGCACAGTCTTATTCACGAATTTCAAGAACGAACTTTCAAAACGACCATAAACGAATATTATAAAGTACCTTTCGTCAATATCGAAGGTGGGAGAGTTAACCAAGTGTAGTACCAAGATTTGGAGAGGATATTTGTTCGAGAAACATCTTTTCCAATCAGGAAGGATTGGATATGTTCAATGAGGGCTTCAGATATTCTCCACGCAATACCGGCTACAGCTGCCCAACGACGACCCTTTGGAGACGAATTTATTGCACCATAATTGCATAGTAATTTATATGTCTAGGGACTAGTACTTTCCACTACAAGAAAAAAAAGGTTTTTCTGCAAAGATAATTCGTCGGAAAAGAAGTTTTACCGACTGATATTTCATTGCTATATTCCGTCGCAACAAGCCTTCTCGCGCGGCAATGTCTTTACCGGCTAGAAGAATGTGTTGACGGTATTGTGTAGTAATCAACGACAACAACTTGGTTGAAAAGGTTAATTTTTTTTCACATAAAATAAGGTATACCGACGAACGTTTTCTCGGTAAAAAACAAAGAAATTATCTACTTCATTAATTCCCTGATAATATTTTTCTAAAATAAGAAATTATATTAATTAGGCATATGATGAATTAACATAACAAAGAAATTATCTACATCCGACTAATTCTGAGTATGAATCCCGGGCAACCTACTGCCATTTAAAATTCTATGTATAGCAATTCATATTTTCTTTTTATAATCAACTTCATTTATTTATAGTAAATTCGAATAAGTGTTGCTAAATTAAAATATATGAAACTAAAAACAAATATAAATATGCACCATTATAATTTGTAAAGAAAAAAAAATGAAAGTTACGGACGTAAATAATTTTTTTCTCTAATAAGCTGGTGGTAGGATAACTCTTCTCAATGCGGTTCTCGCCCCGTTGCCCATTTATTATCAATCCCTATACCGTATTCCAAAGAAAACCCTGAGCGACTTAGTCAAATTGCAGCGTAACTTTCTGTTGGGGGGGGGGGGTGTGAGCACTACAAAAATTCCATGGGTCTCATGGAATGACATTTGTAGACCCAAATCAGTCGGGGACTTGGTGTTCGTAATCTTGATTTATTTAACATTTCTCTTCTTGGCAGGTGGGCATGGAGGCTACGGACAGAACCTAAAGCACTTTGGGTAAAAGTTATTGACTCCAAATATGATTTCTATTCAGCAAGTGCCCAAGATAATTCGGCGCACAGAAATATGGTCTCAAGTTGGTGGAACATGATGTATGATCTTTTTCTCTCCAACGCAGCCAACCCATGGTTCAACAACAACATGCTCAGGATTTTGGGGAATGGCGAAAGGTCCTATCTGTGGCCTGATTGATGGTCGGACGAACCAGCATTAAAAGATCGATTTCCGAGACTCTTCTCAATGTGCGACAACAAAGATGCACGGATCAGCGAGGCTGGAGAATGGGCGAACGGCAAATGGAACTTGAACATCCAATGGAGAAGAATGTTGTTCGATCTCCTGGGAAGAAACTCTCGCCGAGCAGCTTCATGGGTGCTGGAACATAGTAATTTGCAGGAATCGTCCAAGGACACTTGGAGATGGAAACTCACTGGCGACTGTAGATACAGCTCTAAATCAGCCTATGGGGGACAAGAAATTTCAGCACAATCACAACAACTTTGGGAGGATGCACAGGATGCCCTTAGGATCATTTGGAACAAAATGACTCCTTCAAAATACTCGGGGATAGCTTGGAAGGTGATAAGAGGAAGGATTGCCACTCGGAGTGAACTGGACAAACGGAATATCTTGAACAACAGTGGCGATACGTCCTGTGCCTTATGTGGCGCTGCCGAAGAAAACATTCATCACTTGTTCTTGGACTGCGAAGTGTCCAACAAAATCTGGCGTATACATTCCACCTGGTTCAGCAACAGCTCGCCACTGCAGGTCACCACAGCAGCACACCTCCACCAATTATGCGGCTCAATCGGACCTAAGCGTAAGAAATCTATTTTGGAATGTATATGGTGCTTGACAGTGTGGTATATTTGGAATGCTAGAAATAGGAAAGTCTTTGCAAATGAGGATCCAAAACCGGAAAAGATGTTTGACGAAATTAGAGCCAAGGCCTGGAGTATCTTCTATCTTCAAAGAGAATTCCCCCATCGGCTTCCTTCCATGATTGGTGCGCTAATCCGAGAGCCATCTGCGAATAGGAACTTATAGAGATCAGATAGGATTGGTGGCCCTTGATCTTTATTTATTATCTGTAACATGTAATTGTTTCTGAGTACCTCTGGTACTCCAAGTCTATTAATAATATCCTTTTTCCTTTCAAAAAAAAAAAATTCTTCAGGCTCCCACTCAAAACCATTGGCAAGCATGCAAAAGAGTTCCTAGATACTTAAAGGGTACTTCACTTTAGGGCATTTTTTTTCAGTTTCAAAATTTCAATTGCAGGGGTTCACGGATGCCAACTTTGCTTCCTCGCTCGAAGATCGTCGAAGTACAAGTGGTTACTGTATATCCATTGGCTCGAATGTCTTGGCGTGGTGCTCAAGGAAGCAGTCTGTTGTTGCTAGGAGCAGCACGGAGGCTGAATACCGCGCAATTGCAATGGCAACAACATATTTCATGATGTCAGATTTCGTGTGGATCAAAAAGGCACATTGAAACTTATAGTCGAATGCTTCCGAGAGACATATATATATGGAGCCTTGCCCGGAAGTTGAAACAAACTAGTGGCCTACTATTTCCCTATTCTGTCATAAATTAAGATCAAACACACTTTGGAATTTGGACAATAAGTACGGAGCAGTGTTTTGTTTGAATTTCCCGCGATAAAATCTAATTTTAACTTGTTTGTTGAGTTTTAATTTAAATAAGGATCTAATTTGAATTTCCCGCGTAAAAATCTATTTTCTTCATCAATAAATGTGTAAGGAAATTTAAATTATACCCTAAGAAAAATGTTTGAATTATATATGTTAACATTGAGTTCCTTAAATAAGTTCTCAAGAGATAAAAGCAGAAAGAAGAAACTTCTAATTACATATTGCTTCCAAGCAATTATTTCAATCCAGGAAGTGCATGCCAAAAGTTTTTGAATTCAGATCCAGATCTATATATATACTCGGGGTAGGAGGTAGAAAGTACGCCACAATAATCTTGTTTTGGTGAAATTAAAGGAGGATTTGCAGCCATCCCGATTGAGTTTGCTGACTTGCAAACGAAGTAGTGATTAAGCTACAAGCTGGCACTAAAGTTAATAGTGAGGGCTCTTAGTTCTAAATAAACCTTTAAATCCCAAATTCAACACACAAAACATTAAAGTCCTTGTGATTATCTTACATCTTATAATTCTCTCTTTTTTTATTACTCTGGAGAAACTTCTAAGCACAAAACATATTATTTACAAGCCAATTAATATTCTAATCTAGGAAGTGCGGAAAGTTTTTGAATTCATCTGGATCTATATACTCGGGGTAGGACGTAGAAGGTACGCCACAATCTTGTCTTGTTGAAATAAAAGGAGGATTTTCAGTCATCCCAATTGAACAACATGCCTTCTGAGTTTGCTGACTTGCAAACGAAGTAGTGATTAAGCTACAAGTTGGCACTACTGCCGAGGAATTACAAACGCCGGCCTTTTCAGTCTCAATCGCCGCTACATTACCACTTAAAGGCTTCATAATGTAGTTTTAGTTCTTCGTTTGTTTTTCCTAGAACTGCCAAGGCAATTTTCTCCCACCAATCAACATTGTTGGGATGGACTGCAATTAGTGCATTCTCGAAGGCCCTGTCCTCCTCCCAAGTCATCATAGTGGGATCGGCTGACGAATGTCCAATCTGTGTCGCTAGAATTATGTAAAATGTGATAAACAACGATTTACCTATGTTCCTCTTCCGTCCAACGTACCGCCCATTCTCCCACCATTCAATTATGTAGGGAATTGCAAGAACATTCTCATCAGAAGTACAACATGGTTTCTTGAATATAACATCCATCTTTTACAAAATTGGGAAAAGTCAGTTGTGAATTGAAAATAAATAAAGCTCGTTTTTCATTGACATTAAAGGATAAACGTTTGTTCTTGGCTAACTGACACGAAGAGCAAACTCCAGGAGTAGGTAATAAAGATGTAACTGAAATAACATCTATCTTATGCAAAAGTTTCAAAACATCAAATGGGACATGCCATAATCTTAAATGCCATAAATTAAAAGAGGTTTTTGACACAGTGGAACGAAGAGCTGCAACAAAAGCTGGAAGCGAGAAATCCAACATGTATAGTCCATGCTCACATCTGCCCCGAGCGACCACCTCCTTGGTGTTCTGCTTCTGAATTGTAAATGACTTGTCAGAGAAAATAACATCAACATAGAGATCAGAGGTTAATTTCCTGATAGATAAAAAGTTCTTTGTAATATCGGGCACAACAAGCACATCACAAAGTTGAACTGTACTAGAAATAGAGCAAGTGCCAACATCCAAATAGGTAAAGCAGAACTATTACCGACTATCACCGAACCATTACGCGAGCATGAGCCTAGGTCTGTGGGGCAAGATGTCATGTGCGCAGAAGCCCCAAAGCCAATGTACCAGTCAGAGGTAGGGGGCGGATCAAGCGAGCAGGCAGAGTGAAAGGCATGAGCCAGATGGGTTGTAGAGTGTTCAAGCTGACGAGCATATGATGGACCGGTAGAGTGCTCGGGTGGGCGAGCATAGCGACCAGGGCATTTATCAGCATAGTGATCGCCCCGACAGATCTGACAGCGAGGAACATAGGGTCGACGGTCACTTCGATTGAAACCATGGCAACCACCCGAAATGACGAGGAATTTCCACTGCGGAGAGTGGCCTGGCCGCGAAAGTGCGACGAAGATTCAGAATTAGAGCAAGGAGGAGCATGAGCAACAAAGGCAGTCTGGAGAGCAGCGTTATCAGGGGGCTTGATCATGATCTCATATTGTGGCCTGATGAAGGAGATCCCGAAAAGTCAGAACCGAAGTCATATTCATGCGAGTGTCGGAGAATCCCCAAAAGTGCGGCCCCAAGCCCCGCAGAAAACAATGAGATTTGTCTGAGTCATCGACGGGCTTACTAATAGCAGTCAGTTGATCGCAAATGAGTTTGAATTTGCGACCGTAATCGGCAACCGGCATGTCATTTCGCTTGAGAAGAAGAAGTTTCTCGTGTAGTTGAGTGATGTGAGACTGAGATGAGTGACTGAAGGCAGCCTCAAGGGCGACCCAAGCGTCCCGAGAGGTGTCGCACTCGATTACCTCGGAGAGTGATTCCTCGGTGAGAGAGGAGAGGAGAAGGCCAAGGACTTTCTGATCCTTAGCACGCCAAATGGTGTGGGCCGGATTAGCGGCGTTGTTGACGATGTTTGGGGGGGGCGACGATAGTTCCATCAACAAAACTGAACAGATCGGCGCAAAGAAGCATTGGAAGAAGCTGCTTCTTCCACAAGAGGAAGTTTGTGGAGTCAGTTTGACTGTAACCATATGTATCAATACATTCATGGGGATTGAAGAATCAGCCATTGGAATGTATATCGATGGGGACAAGCTCGATATGAGAAGAGAGAAAGAGATGTCGTGAGGGCGGAGGGAGAAGTGTGTTTAGGATCGAGAAAAGACTGATACCATGTGAGGATTAGGTTTTGATCACCGTAACTTTGGTGAGTGAGAGAACTTGTATATATATAGTTGATTACAAAAGTAACTGATTACATGATTGTAGAAAAGAATATGTACAATTAAATATAAATTTCAATATACAAGTAAATGGTCATTGTGACATTTTTAGCATCACGGTAACATTATATGGTGACGCTAATCAGCATCACGACGGAGTGCTTTAGAGACGCTTTCTCGCATCAATAAAAAATTATAACTAACTTAACCACCTCGTTTAGTGATGTTTTTAGGAGTCATAGTAATGTTATTTGTGGGTTTGATTTATGTGGAAGATGAGAGTTGCGATGTGTGGGTGTGATTTTTTGGGTGATGAAATTAGGTTTAGTTTTTTTTACGGGAGTGTTTAATCTGATTTTAGGAGTTTGATTATATTTTCACGGTGCCTGACTTACACGCAGTGTATATCCGTTAAAATTGACGGAAAATTATTGCGGGACTAAAAGTGTACGATAAAGGACCGAAAGTGATTTGAACTTATTGTTACAGGACCAAAAGTGCAATTTTCCCCCTTTTCCTCTTATGTGTGTTTTTTGCTAATATTATGAAAAATTTAACAGATCAAGAAAGCACTCTGGTTGAGGTGGATTTGACTTCACAGGCAGCGTGAGGATTTAATTTAATGCTTGTTGATATTCATTACCCTAGTTTTGGATTTCATAAAATTATCTCTAGCTACTCATGATTCATAAAATTATGAATTCATGATGTCAGATTTCGTGTGGATCAAAGAGGCACATTGAAATTTATAGTCGAATGCTACCGAGAGACATATATATGAAGCCTTACCTGCAAGTTGGAATACACTAGTGGCCTACTATTTCTCTATTCTGTCATAAATTAAGATCAAACACACTTCGGAATTCTGACAATACGTGCGGAGCAGTGTTTTGTTTGAATTTCCCGCAATAAAATCTAATTTTAACTTGTTTTATTTATTTTAAATTTAAATTTACAAAGTAAAGATCTAATTTGAATTTCCCGCGTAAATATCTAATTTGTTCAATAAATATGTAAGTTCTCAAGAGATAAAAGAAGAAAGAAGAAACTTCTAATTACATATTGCTTCCAAGCAATTATTTCAATCCAGGAAGTGCGGAAAGTTTTTGAATTCAGATCATCCAGATATATATACTCGGGGCAGGAGGAAGAAGGTACGCCACAATTATCCTGTCTTGGTGCAATTAAAGGAGGATTTGCAGCCATCCCAGTTGAACAACATGGCTTCTGAGTTTGCTGACTTGCAAACGAAGTAGTGATTAAGCTACAAGCTGGCACTAATGCCGAGGAATTACAAACGCCGGCCTTTTCAGTCTCAATCGCCGCTACATTACCACTTAAGGCTTCATAATGTAGCTTTAGTTCTTCGTTTGTTTTTCCTGGAACTGCCAAGGCGATTTTCTCCCACCAATCAACATCGTTGGGATGGACTGCAATTAGTGCATTCTCGAAGGCCCTGTCCTCCTCCCAAGTCCAATTTGAAACCACAAATGGCTTTTGAAATGCGGCATCGTCTTCCCACAACCAGGATCGGCTGACGAATGTCCAATCTGTGTCCATTCTTTTGGATACTTGCCGGAAAAACCTTGTTGAAGACTAGAGATATAGAAAAGTGAGCAAGGTAATTAAAGATCGATGACAAAAACAATGAAACAAGAATCAGCAAGGTAAAGTTCAGATTTCTTAAATATATTCAATATATGTACTAGAATTGTGTAAAATGTGATTAACAACGATTTACCTAGTTATGTTCCTCTTCCGTCCAACGTACACGTCGTTGTAGGGAATTGCAACAACATTCTCATCAGAAGTACAACATGGTTTCTTGAATGCAGCATCCATCTTTTACGAAATTGGGAAAAGTCAGTTGTAATTAAATTGGATTAGGAATTCAAATTAAATATGATAAAATGAAATAAAATATACTAGTACCTTTGTGACAATTAAACGTGAAGAGATGTTAAGAAAGGCCTCAAGATCCATAGATATATGAATATTATGATAGATGTGTCTATTTCTATGTGTTAATTTGTTGTCCTTTATATAGGTGGTGGGCGATACAAAACTGTGTGCCATACAAAATTGCTTTTCCTCTAATTAAAATCTACCTAATTTTGTATTAAATGAATCCACTCCCCTCTTTCCAGGCCTTTAATTTTTTTGGACTTTTTACACTCTTTTTTCATTTCTTTTCCATATTTCACCCCTTTTTCAGATTTGGGGCTTTTTACAATTAAATATTTTTTTCATTTCTTTTTCTCCTGTTTCACTTTTCACCCTTTTTTTTCTTTCTTCTTTTACTCTTTTCTTTTTCTTTTCATAATATTTTAAAACGATTTTCACCTTTTTTTCTCCTTTCCATATTTTTTTTTGGCTTTCTACTCTTCTTTTTCATTTATTTTCCTTCTTTCACGCCTCGATTTCTCCTTACTTTCAAGATTTTTTTGGTGGCTTTTACTCTCTTTTTTTCATGTCTTTTCCTTCTGATTAAAAACGTTTTGGGGCTTTTAAAATCTATTATTTATTTCTTTTAATTCCTTCCTATTTATTTTTTGGACTTTCTAAAAACTATATCTAGATATTTACTTAAATCTGATATTTTTTATAAAGTTTATACTCCCTCATCCAAACTTTGTATGTAAGTATTTTTGTTTTGTCCGTCCAAACTTAATATGTATGTCTCATAACGAAAGTAATATATTTATCATTAACTCTCAACAATCATTTATTTACCAAAACTTCATTCACTTAAAAATACACCTCCCCTTAAAAATACCTATAAATCCTATAGGATATAATCTTTTTTCTTACGGTAACTTTTCACTTTTTTTAAAATGGTTCCAAAGAATATAAATGTACGAATCTAGTCCCAATTTTTTTATATGTACCAATTTTATCAGCAACTTCGTCGAAATTGACCGCCCACGTGCCAAGTACATAACCAAAAATTGATGTCCTTCCAAAGATTCCGACAACTTTGGGATGAAATCGGTACGTATTAAAAAAAATTGGGACTAGATTAATTCATACATTTATATTTTTTGGGGCCAAAATGAAAAAAAGGTGAAAAGTTATGGGACGAAAAACTAAAAATCCAACCCACTCTTACACAATTTATTAGACATAAAGTTACATTATATTTCTACTCAAAAAAAAAAAAAAAAAAAACACAATCACTATTCATCAAGATTTTGAAATCCATGATTTTCACATTCTACATAATCCTAAATCAAACATAAGTATTCACTTTTTTTAATTTACATCCTGTTTTATCCAATTTATATCATTTTCGTCAATTTTTTTTCAAATACGACGTAAATGTGAGCATGTGCCTCACACATGTGGAATGAATGGGGGATTCTGACGAAAGGTCCAATTTATATCCTTCAAATTTCTTAAAATATCCACCTCGTCGACTCTCACCCCATCTGATGGCACCCCTCTGGGTGATGCCTCGCTATATCAGCAGGTTCTTGATAGCTTACATTAGTTCAATGGCACTCGAGATGGGCATCGTTCTTTGGTCATCCTCCCCTCTCACTCTCCACTACTTCATTGATGCTGACTGGATTGGCAATATAGTGATGATCACACCTCTACGGATGCATATGTTGTGTTTCTTGGGTCCAATTCCATCTCTTGTTCCTCCCGAAAACAACAGATAGTCGCTCTCTCTTCCACAAAGGCCGAGTATCGTTCCATTACTTCGGCTGCTGCGGAACTTTAGTGGACCCAGCCCATCCTTCAAGAACTTGGGGTCTCTCTTTCGGCTTCCCCAGTTATAAATTGTGATAATGTGGAGGCCACCTACTTGTGCAGTTGTGCTCGAATCCAGTCTTTCATTCTCGTATGAAGCACGTTGCCATTGATTTCAAATATTGACGGGGTGACATGGGAAGCTGTCGGAATTTGCTCCCCAAGGAATACTCGCCGACAATAATGAACATCTCACTCTGAAAATTATAATAATTAATTTTAGAATTAGTTTTTTTTTTTTAGTTAATAGTTGTGAGGGCTCTTTTTTGTGGTAGTACTCGGGAAAAGGCGTAGGAAGAAATGAAGCATATTCTCGAATGTTTGTGGAGCTACATCGTATGGTACATTTGGAGGGCTAGAAATCGCAAAGTCTTTTATTTGAAGAAGTTAAGGTCAAAACATGGTGCTTAATTGCTGCTAGGTGCAATAGAATATGTAATTTCACATTTCAAGATTGGTATTTTAATCAGAGATTGTGTAGTTCGTAGAAAGGATTTTGTTGCCTAGCTGCTCTTTTTTTTTTATTATTATTATAATTTCTTTGTAACTCTCTTGAGTACCTCTGGTACTCCTCCTATTTATATTTTGTTATTTTTGCTGATTTAAAAAAAAAATAGTAGTGAGGGCTCTTAATTATAAATAAAACTTAAAATCCCAAATTCAACACTAAACAAAGTACTAATTCCTCTTGATTATCTTACATCTTATAATTCTCTCTTTTTTTTATTGTTCAGGAGAAGCTTCTAAGCACAAAACATATTATTTACAAGCCAATTATTCTAATCTAGGAAGTGTGGAAAGTTTTTGAATTCATCTGGATCTATATACTCGAGGTAGGACGTAGAAGGTACGCCACAATCTTGTCTTGTCGAAATTAAAGGAGGGTTTGTAGTCATCCCAATTGAACAACCTGACTTCTGAGTTTGCTGACTTGCAAACGAAGTAGTGATTAAGCTACACGCTGGCACTACTACCGATGAATTACAAACTCCGGCCTTTTCAGTCTCAATCGCCGCTACATTACCACTTAACGCTTCATAATGTAGGTTTAGTTCTTCATATGTTTTTCCCGGAACTGCCAAGGCGATTTTCTCCCACCAATCAACATCGTGGGGATGGACTGCAATTAGTGCATTCTCGAAGGCCCTGTCCTCCTCCCAAGTCCAATTTGAAACCACAAATGGCTTTTGAAATGCGGCATCGTCTTCCCACAACCAGGATCGGCTGACGAATGTCCAATCTGTGTCCATTTTTTAGGATACTGGCCGGAAAAACCTTGTTGAAGACTAGAGATATAGAAAAGTGAGCTGTTAATTTCGGAAGACATACATCTCATTAAGAAAAAAATTCCATTTTCAAGAACTAATGGACCATTTTAATGGATAGAGAGCATAAATCATAAACTTGAAAAACAACTGAACATGGGAAGATTCAAAATGGCAAGGTGTAACATAGATATACAAAAGAGAAAAAAATAGTAATATCAAATTAAAATTAATCCAAAATCACATATAATAGTCACTGGTCTTTCTAATTAAATAAAACTTAAAATCAAGATCCAGCACATTCAACACTCAGTTCTTTGTGATCATCTTTCTTCTTACTCCTTTTTCTGCTCAAGCATTAATTTGGCAATTTTTAGATTGATCCAAATAAACAGATGCAGTAGAAACTTACCAGATCTTCATTTTATTCTACAAAATTCCACATGCAGTATTCCAAATACTAATCTACCGAGAAAATATTAATTCAGTCATGTAACTTAGGCCGAATCCAACTTTAGTCCTGTAACTCTGCACTTTCTCAATTTTAGTCCTGACAGTATCAATTTTAGTCTTGTAACTTTGGCCGAGCCAACTTTAGTCCTATAACTTTGCACTTTTTAAATTTTAGTCCTGACGATATCAATTTTAGTGCAAAGTTTCATGACTGAAGTTGGACACGGGCCTAAGTTACAGAATTAAAATTGATACTGTCAAACTAAAACAGATACCTTCAGGACTAAAGTTGGACTTGGCCAAAGTTACATATAAAACATCAATAAAGCAATCATACGCCCATTGAATCCAATAAAATGAAATTTATTTCACAAACGATAGAGTACCTTTGTTACAATTAATCGTAGGGAGCTCTAGGGAAAGGCCACTAGACGGGTACTAGCCTCCAGATCCTTAGAACTATGCTTCTTCTTCTCGGTGTTTCTCTGTGTGTGTATAATACGCTAGATGTGTATGTCAATGTGTTTATACTGTTCTTTATATAGGCGATGGGAGTTACAAAATAAAGCGATAGAAAAAGTCCTCCCCTTTCCAAAAGTTACTGTAATAAATATTTTCGTCCACTACTCCGTGTTTAACGCAAAAAGTCACTTTTTCAGGGATCCCGCCTTTATCCCAGACGACTATATTGGTCATATTTTTCTATGGTGTTCAGTAAAAACAAATGTACTTATATATATATTTAGTTTAATGTTCTATTTCTTAACAATGTTGGCCTAATAGGAGTACTCGTACAATATCGATCCCACCATGCTTGTTGGCTATATGAATCATATATCACTATGGATTTTTGCCAAAGCAAATGTTTTCATATTTTATATTTAAGTGTTTCTCTTTTCTTCAAATGGTGTCCAATTCCTTTTAGGTCTTCTCCTTTCCCCTTTAAGCATGCTTCTCTTAATTTCACATATACTAGCTAATGCATCCATTATTATTATATCTAATATGTAATGCATATCCCCAATTTATAATGCATTAATGTCATCTAGATTTCTTGAATCAATGTGAAATCCTATTAAATATATTCATTACGTACTGTGATCATCAGTGAGCCGAACTAACTTTGGCTCATTTTCAGAAAACTAGGATTGCTATACAAATGCTCATTAATTACATATATAACTTTGGCTCATTTTCAGAAAAAGATAAAGATAGCTTTAGTCTTAAGGTGATGATTTAGGAAGGACAAAAGAGTAATTGAATGAAAAATGCTTTTGAAAAATAATACTAAGCCAAAAGGAATAACAATTCATGATATTTGCAGTACATACCAAGTGAAGGTGCACTAGGCAAATTTGGGAAGCTCTGATATTCGAATATTTATTTAATTCACTTAGTACTCCTCTTAAGTGCTTGTTCATTTTTAGATTAATTATGTGTTAGGAGTTCTAATAAGTGACTTCCAAAAAAACAAGCATATTTCATGTTTGTAGTTTAACAGATTTGAAATTCATCTTAAAAGCTTGAATAGTTAAGATATTTATTCGAGATTCACGTAGTACTCCTCCTAAGCACTCGGTTATATGTTTGCAGTTTTGATGAGTGATTTCACTACTAACTCTTACAATACTGGACACAATTTCCTCAGAAACGTTAAGTAAAATACAATTTATCCTCACACTGAAAAGGTATATATATGCTACACTGTTATGAAAAGATTAACACAAATTCAAACTGAGAAAACGAAATAGATATTATTATCAAACCAACAAAAAGCCTAGTGCAGGTCGACTAATTTCAGCAAATATCCTTAACAAATTCTCACTTGGAGATTTTGTCGAACAGATAGAATGC
Organism: Galeopsis tetrahit; assembly: GCA_963675135.1. Classification (NCBI taxonomy): domain Eukaryota; kingdom Viridiplantae; phylum Streptophyta; class Magnoliopsida; order Lamiales; family Lamiaceae; genus Galeopsis; species Galeopsis tetrahit. Next base: position 14,742,825 of record OY776133.1, read on the forward strand.
AAGGTTAAATAAAGTAAAATCACCTGTAGAAAATTGGGCATAAAAATCTGCAGCCATCGTTCTGACATAATTAAGAGGGCAAAAGTGGGCATAAGAATCTGCAGCCATCGATTGTAATCGCTCGTTGTTCCGAAACATTCTCCAGCCATTTCCATCCTCACCAGCAGATATCAAGATTTAAGATTTGAGAAAGTGGAGGTTAATGGCCGCAATTGCTTTTTAATTCTCAAAGATATATTGAAATGAAGATTACTTATAAGAGAGCACAAGAAAGAATTTGCATTGACATCTCTGAATCTCAGTGTATATGTTCTTACTAGTTATAAATGGCGGTAATTAATGGTAATCAGCTAATAGTATTTTTAAATATTAAGATATTATTATTTTTGGCTAATATTGAGTTTTATATATTTTAATTAGCAGACAAACCATCTCAAAACCAACATTTGCAACGAATTTTGGGTGGTCGCCAAAGAGCCACTACTACACATTTAAGCTTGCACAGCTGCACTTGAACAACCATTTTTTCAAACAGCTCTCCAAATTATAGCTTGGAGAGCTGTTTTATTAAAAAAAAAAAAAAAAATAGACAGCTGTTTACAACCGCTGTCCAAGAATTACACTTGGAGAGCGGTTAAAAACCGCTATGCAAACTCATCTAGACAGCGGTTTAGAACCGCTGTTCAAGAGCTCGGTTTTCAGTCAAACCCAAATGCGCGATTCCAGAAGCATTATATTATCTCCCCCCAAATTCGTCTCTTCCAAACTCGTCTCCCCAAAATCGCCCGAGCGCCGTCGCCTCCCTCTCCCCTAATTAATTGAACGTGTCTCCCCCAAATCGAACCCGCACGCCGTCGTCCTCCTCTTCCCTCTACCGCCGTCGCTCTAGCTCGTTGCCGCCGTCGCCCTAGCTCCTCCATATATAGGTAATTTTTTTTACATTGGTGTATGTATTGGTGTATATATATCATGTTGTATGTATATTAGTGTATGTATATCATGTATATTGGTGTATATATGTATATTGGTGTATATATATATCATGTTATATGTATTGGTGTATGTATATTAATGGTGTATGTATATTGGTGCATATATATTGGTGTTTGATGCACTCAAGGTGTTTGATAATTGTTGTTAGTGTTAGAGATGAACAACTTTTTAGAGATGAATATATATTGTGTGGCTTGACTTGATTTTTTATGCTAATTTAGATATGAACAATTGATGAACTCAAGGTGTTTGATAATATGCTTGTGTGAGGATTTAAGCATATATAAATTAGGATTAATACATTAGAATATATTTTGGTTCTATTAATTTGATGATTCGGTGAATGGATAGTAGTGTATTTGCTTTAAATGATTAATGATGGTACATTAGGATATATACATATATATCTATATATCTAATTATATTAATGATTGATCGTTGTTTGCAGTTTGTCTATCAACGTTCGCTCAAGACTTTTGGACGGGGTACCTTTACAATCGATTTTTGTATATTTATAATTAAAGTGATATAACTTTTGGTAGCATGTAATTAACTTATATATTTGTGATGTTATTTCATGTTTTTGGTGTATATTAGACGTATGTATGTGTATGTTTATTTATTTGATGTTTTGGTATTTGACGTAGTGGTATAAGTTTTGATTTTGTATAAACATCATTTTTAAAATATAAAATAATTATTAAAAAAATATATATATTAAAAAATATATATATATTAGACAGCGGTTTTAAACCACTGTCCAAGTGAAACGCATTAAAAAATATATATATATATATATTAGACAACGGTTTTTTAACAGCTGTATAAGCTTAGACAGCGGTTACTTGGACAGCTGTTAAAACTGCTGTCTAAGGCCCTTTTTAAGGGTTGTGCAAAGCCAAATCTGTATTAGTGAGCCGATCACAAATATTTGTGACGAATTTTTTGAACTTCGGCGGAAATTTCTTTCGCTAATTTACTACAGCGTGTTTCGTCGCAAAATTGATCGAGACTATGAAGAGGGTCGAGGATGGACAGAAGTAGTGACGTCGGAGGCCAGAACCTAATCCTAGGGGGCCCAATTGTGAATAATAAATTTTGATTTGATCTCATATATATAAGTATTCTTGAAACAGATTATAACATTTTAATAATAGTGAATCAAAGTAACTTTTAATAAAAGGTTCATTCATTCTGCTCATTACATACAAAATAAAATATTATATACTACCTCCGATTTGGCTTTAATTATTGTTTCACAAAGTTTGTCGTTTTAAATATTTTTACAACGTTTCTCCCTATATTACACTTACATAAATTACCTAATCGTCGCAAATCCGTACAAAATGTTTGTCGTTGCAAGTACCCTGTCATTAAACTCCGCGTTCTTTTTTTTAGGCTTTAATTTTACCCTTTTCCTTCGGTTTTAATGGGGTTTTCACCTTCTTTTTTTCTCCTTTCTTTCCAGATTTTTTTGGCTTTCTACTCTACTTTCCTTTTGTTTTCCTTCTTTCACACTTCTTTTTCTGTTTTCTTACCAGATTTTTTTGGTGGGATTTATTACTCTTTATTTTCATGTCTTTTCCTTCTGGTTGACCACTTTTTGGGGTTTTTTAATGTTTCTACTTTTTGTTCTTTCATTTTTATCTTTCCAATTAAATTTATGGACTTTCTAACAACTACTCCGTTCTATTCAAAATGTATGACGTTTTGACCTTTCGTTTTCTTTGCACTTTTCAATACAAATTAACTACACTTTTTTCTTAAATTACCCTCAAATTAATTAATAATGTTTAACTTAGATAGTAATAATTTTTAATGTATAATGTAGAATTTTAGAGCAATTAATTAAGCATATAGTAAGAAGTCACATTAATTTTCGTATACATTTTGAATAGGAGGGAATATCAATTTAATAGAAGTGTTACTCAATTAATTGCATTATTAATTTTTCTACTCATCAGATTCGCAATTATTGGTTATTTCAATTGAAAATGGGGAAACTATTTAGAATTGGGGCACATTTTGGAATGGTGAATTGTTTAGGGTTTAATTTAGAATAAGTAGGTAATAGAAGGAGCCTTTTGTGGGTGGTGGCGACAAACCCTAGAAAATCACGCACCCTATAAAAGGAAACCTCCCTTCCCTTCCCTAGCTACAAACCCTAATCTAAATTTTCTTCCTTCAGCTGTAGTCGCCCAGATCCATATCCAAGGTATGCCATTATATATATACAGATATGAGAAATTTACTCTTTTGTGTGTGTTTTATTGCTGATGTTATGAGAAATAGCCAAGGTGAGGACTTGATGCTTGTTGATATTCATTTGTTTTTACGACATACATTTTCTTCATTATTTCTTTGAATCATTAATCTCAGATTTCGTGTGGATCGAAATTTATAGTAGATCGAATGCTTCCGAGATCAGACATATATATATGGAACACAGTGACCAAACTATTTACCATTGGAGCTAGGTTGGTGTAAGTATTTCCTTTTCTTTCAGAAATTAAGATCAAACCCACTTTATAGTTTGGAATTCGGACAGTACGTACGTACGGAGCAGTGTTTTTTTTGAATTTGCCGCGATAAAATCTAATTTTAACTTGTTTTGTTGAGTTCTAATTTAAATTTACCGCGTAAAGATATCTAATTTCTTCAACAAATATGTAAGGAAATTTACTATTATCTTCTAACTGTTTCAAGGGGCATTCAAGAGAGAATTTTCTAGATGCATGATTAATTCCTATGTAGCTAAATATAATTTCAATTATGATAAAAGAATAAATATTTTTATTTATTAATTTGTTTTATTTACTATGCATAGCACATATATATGTTTTGAGTTAAGGAGTTTTATCTCATAAATTTTTTCTTATTCTAGATTTGCTATAAATTAAATATATTAGCATAGCAAAAATAATTTTATCATCATATATATTTGACCCTTTTGATGTTAATTGCCACCCCCCTATTCTGCCACTTCAAATTTGAGAACAAGATGTATTCTAATTCAGTTATTTCAATCTAAAAAGCTAGGAAATTAGGCAATTAAACTCATCCACATCTCTGTAATTTATTTAATTGCATCATTATATGATTATTGTCTGAGATAAATTAGTTGGTGTCAAACTTCCCGTAGATGAAAGACTGATCACAACAAACACCCTTGTCACTTAATTATGAATTAATGTGTCTTCTCCATATGGGTTTTTTCTTAATTTTGTTTTGTCTGTTTTAGCTTTATTCCAATCTCTGCATTTTGATTCGAGCATGCGGACAGTGAATCTGGTGAGCGTCGACGTGGCGCTGTACGTTATCAATTGGAAATAGGCACATCTGTCAGGCGGCGGTGAAGATGGTGCTGCTTGCCAGCAGCGGTGATTGTGCCATCCATCGGCATTGAAGAAGTGGAGACATTAGAAATCCAATTACCCTAAGCCATTTATATATCATTCAACATATCCATTAATTGTTCCAGGGTGGAAAAGAAGCTGCTCGAACAACTATCTTCTTCAAATCAAGGTACAACGCCGGTAAACTCGTTCCACTCTTGATTTTGATTAAAGGTAGTTTATAAGATTCGTTTATGGTCAATTTGAAAGTAGGTTCTTGGAATTCGTTAATAATTAAAACTGTGCAAAGGTATGAGGAATTCATGAACCTAAAGATATAAAGTTTAAGGTTAAAGTTAGTAGCGACTGGCTAATGCAATCTATGGTATTGCGAAAACTTGTAGTTATTGGAAATGAATTTATTCTGAAAGCAATTAAGATGGGTGCTATTATTCTCGATTTTAAAAATCACTACCAAGATGGCTAAACTGCCATTTTGGTCCCATGAGAATTTAGGCTCACGAAAGTTGTCCTTTTTGGAACAAAAACGGTCCCATACGAATTCACAAGTAAAAAACTAACTGGGTTTTGGGACCAAAAATGTTTCTGAAAACCAAAACTATTAAAATTCTCTTTTTGGAAAGAAAAGAAAAAGGACCATAAAAGAACTTGGAACCAAAACTCTTTTTGAAAAAAATTCTCTTTGGACCAAAAATAAAATTTACCCCAAGTTATTTACATATCCAAATGAAGTGCTTAGATCTGAAAACCTTATCAGTCTAATACTAATTAAGACAACATTAAAAGCAGGATTTGAAACAAGAGTCTATAATTGGCTTGAAACAACTTCTCAATCAATTAGGGGCAGCTTGATATTATATATATTTCAAATTATACCACCCTTATAATTAGATACACATTGTTTAAACTAAGAGATTTAAGCACTTCATTTGGCAAAGTAAATACAATATCTTGGCAATGATTTTTAAAATCTAGCTATATCAATATATAGCACCCATCTTGATTAATTTCTTTCAGACTAAATTTATTTGCAAGAGAATACCTTACACTCTCGACCTTTAGGTTCAATTCCGATCCCCATACATTTGCACAGTCTTATTCACGAATTCCAGGAACGAACTTTCAAAATGACCATAAATGAATATTATAAGTACCTTTCGTCAATATCTAACGTGGGTGAGTTAACAAAGTGTAGTACCAAGATTAATTGGAGAGGATACAGGTTCGAGCAACTTCTTTTCCAATCAGGAAGGATTGGATATGTTGAATGAGGGCTTCAGGTATTCTCCACGCAATTCCAGCTTCCGCTGCCCAACCACGACCCTTTGGAGCCGAATTTATTGCACCATAATTGCATAGTAATTAATATGTCTAGGGACCAGTACTTTCCACTATAAGAAAAAATGGTTGTTCCAACAAAATAATTGGTCGGAAAAGAAGTTTTACTGAACGATATTTTGTCGCTATATTCCGTCGCAACAAGCCTTCTCGCGCGGCAATGTGTTTACCGGCTAGAAGAAAGTGTTATCGGTATTCTGTAGTAATTAGCGACAATAACTTGGTTGAAAAGGTTATTTTCTCTTTAATTTTATTTCACATAAAATAAGTTATACCGACGAACGTTTTCTCGGTAAAAAACAAAGAAATTATCTACATCTGTCTAGTTCTGAGTTTGAATCCCGGGCAACCTACAGCCATTTAAAATTCTATGTATAGCAATTCATATTTTCTTTTTATAATCAACTTCATTTATTTATAGTAAATTCGAATAAGTGTTGCTAAATTAAAATATATGAAACTAAAAACAAATATAAATATGTACCATTATAATTTGTAATAAAAAATTGTTGGGCTTGCCCAATTTAGCGGGCCCAATAGCGGCCCCAAAAAATAAAATAAGCCCACTTCACATTGAAATAGAAAGCAGCAGGAAAACCCAGATTGTGCAACAAAAACAGAATCACCAAAAAGGGTGAGGAAGACTGAGTGAGAATCGCCAAAAACAGATTAAGCAATTTATGAAATTATGGGACGTAAATTAAAATTTCATCTTTTTTTGGACGTTTTTTTTTTTTATTTAAAATAAATATATGAAAGTTACGGACGTAAATAATTTTTTTCTGTAATAAGCTGAGTTAGTTTCTTCAGGCTCCCACTCAAAACCAATGGCAAGCATGCAAAAGAGTTCTTAGATACTTAATGGGTACTTCACTTCACGGCTTTTTTTTTTTTCAGTTTCAAAATCTCAATTGCAGGGGTTCGCGGGATGCCAACTTTGCTTCCTCGCTCGATGATCGTCGAAGTACAAGTGGTTACTGTATATCCATTGGCTCGAATGTCTTGGCGTGGTGCTCAAAGAAGCAGTCTGTTGTTGCTGGGAGGCTGAATACCGGGAAAATTGCTTTTTAAGGACCGCAACTTTGGGGGTGTTGCAAAAAGAGGACCGCAACTTTACGGGCTAGCAAAAAGAGGACCGTAATTTTTTTTTCTCGCAAATGTAGGCCTAATTAGCCCGACCGACCCAATTTCGGGCTATTATTGCACGTGAAAGTCACGTGAGGAAGCAAATCGGGCTGAAACGCATACGTGGATATTAATTAATTTTTTCATTTTATTTATTAATCCACATCATCAAAAAGTTAAACACGCTTTTAACTGTAACAATAGCATATCCTAATAATACAAAAGAAATAAAAAACGCATCTTAATAAATAGAATTCTAAAAGCCACTAACAACTAATACCTTTCTGCAAAAAAAAGTTAGAAAAAACGAGGAAAAAAATTGTAGAGGAAAAAACCCTAAATCGACGCACGCTCAACGCAATTTGGGGGGCTTCGAGGAGAATATGGTCAGTGTTCGAGACAAGAAGCGGCTAAAGGACCCACCACCTGAATATAGTAAGTGTTTGAATTCGTGGTTTTACTCATTTGTGTGGGGTTGCTTTTTCGAATATTTGGGTTTGAGTGTTCAATTTTTTCGAGTGTTGCTTATTTGTGTGGGTACGAGTTTTCATATATTTTTTATTAGAATCAATTCGTTTTTTGGTTTCGTCCATGTGTGGGTTTGAGTTTTCATATATTTTTTATTAGAATCAATTCGTTTTTTGGTTTCGTCCATGTGTTTTAGGGATTTGAGTATTAATTTGATTATATCGAATCTGGCCTTTTTGGGGGTAATTAATCCTGATTTTAGTGCAAGAATACCCTGCATTGGCAATGGCAACAACAGATTTTATTTGGATTGCATCTCAATTCTCTGAATACTCCACCTTCCGCTGCTCCAACCCTCAATTCTGTGGTGTGACAATTCAAGAGCTATTACTCTTGCATTCAGTCCTGCCTTCCATTCTGGCATGAAGCATGTGGAGGTTGATCGACGTCCACTTTCTCAGGGAGAAAGTTCAGTCCCAACAGTTAGATGTTCGCTATGTTCCTTCTGAAGACCAAGAATAGAAAAGGTCTCCCTAGAAACCCTAACCTGAATTTTCCATCCCCCTTCAGATGTCGCTTCCACTCCGATTAATTGAGGAAAGGTTGAGATGGATTTGACTTCACAGGCAACGTGAGGATTTAATGCTTGTTTGGATTTCATAAAATTATCTCTTAATTTAATTTTTTATTTTTATTATTATAAAATTCTTGGATATTACAATTACCCAGCTAGTTTTGGATTTCATAAAATTATCTCTAGTCATCCATGAATTTTAAGATATTTCTGTGGATCATTATGAATTCAGGATATCAGATTTTGTGTCGATCAAAGAGGCACATTAAAATTTATAGTCGAATGCTTCCGAGAGACGTATATATGGAGCCTTGCCTGGAAGTTGGAACACAAAAGTGGCCTACTATTTCCCTGTTCTGTCATAAATTAAGATCAAACACACTTTGGAATTCGGACAATATATACGTACGGAGCAGTGTTTTGTTTGAATTTCCCGCGATAAAATCTAATTTTAACTTGTTATTGTTGATTTTTAATTTAAATTTACAGCGTAAAGATCTAATTTGAATTTCCCGAGTGTAAAGATCTAATTTCTTCAATAAATATGTAAGGAAATTTAAACCCGTGCATAACCCTAAGCAAAATGTTTGAATTATAGGAGTATATGTTAACATTGATTGAGTTCCTTAAATAAGTTCTCAAGAGATAAAATCAGACAGAAGAAATTACTTCTAATTACATATTGCTTCCAAGCAATTATTTCAATCCAGGAAGTGCGGAAAGCTTTTGAATTCAGATCATCCAGATATATATACTCGGGGTAGGAGGTAGAAAGTACGCCACAATAATCTTGTTTTGGTGAAATTAAAGGAGGATTTGCAGCCATCCCGATTGAATTTGCTGACTTGCAAACGAAGTAGTGATTAAGCTACAAGCTGGCACTAAAGTTAATAGTGAGGGCTCTTAGTTCTAAATAAAACTTAAAATCCCAAATTCAACACACAAAACACTAAAGTCCTTGTGATTATCTTACATCTTATAATTCTCTCTTTTTTTATTACTCTGGAGAAACTTCTAAGCACAAAACATATTATTTACAAGACAATTAATATTCTAATCTAGGAAGTGCGGAAAGTTTTTGAATTCATCCGGATCTATATACTCGGGGTAGGACGTAGAAGGTACGCCACAATCTTGTCTTGTTGAAATTAAAGGAGGATTTTCAGTCATCCCAATTGAACAACATGACTTCTGAGTTTGCTGACTTGCAAACGAAGTAGTGATTAAGCTACAAGCTGGCACTACTGCCGAGGAATTACAAACGCCGGCCTTTTCAGTCTTAATCGCCGCTACATTACCACTTAGGCTTCATAATGTAGTTTTAGTTCGTCATTTGTTTTTCCTGGAACTGCCAAGGCTATTTTCTCCCACCATTAATTCAATGTCGTAGTAGTGGATTGCAAGAGCGTTTTCATCAGAAGTACAACATGGTTTCTTGAATGCAGCATTCATCTTTTAGGAAATTGGGAAAAGTCAGTTGTCAATTGGAATAGGAATAGGAATTCAAATATGATAAAACGAATTGAAATAAATTACACTAGTACCTTTGTGACAATTAAACGTAAAGAGGTGTTGGGAAAGGCCTCAAGATCCATAGATATGCGAATATTATGATACTCTCTAGATGTGTCTATTTCTATGTGTTTGTTGTCCTTTATATAGGAGGTGGGCGATACAAAACTGTCTGCCATAGAAAAAACTTCCCCCTGATTTTCGTGGGTGCTTTTCCTCTAATAAAAATCAACCAAATTTTGTAGTGATTATTCACTCAAAACTACCAGAATGATGGGGGTAATACCTAAAATCTACAAAAATGGGATGAAAGCCCTAATATACCCTTGTGTTACTTAATTAACTCACTCTTCAATTTTGTATTCATTTTCTCTCTCCAATCCCCTCTTTTTATAAACTTTTGAGATTTATTTGACCGACTCTCTCCAAACCACCACCCACCCCTCTCAACTCTCTCTCTATCTCTCTTCTGGCGGCCACAAAAACAGATACTCCAGCGCCCAATTTTACCCTTGTACTTCATCTTTAAACCTAGGGTTAATATATGTCCTCCCTTTTCCCATTTCAAACATCATTTTCAAATCGCCATCTATTCTCTCTCTCCTTTTTACAAAACTCTCTCATTCATTATATCTCAATAGTTTTCAAATCCAGCCACCGTTTGTCGTGGCCGTCGCCTGGATCGAGCCTTGGCCGTCGAAATTGTGGCCGAGCTGGTGGTGGTGATTTTTTTGGCCGCCGGAGAGATCGGCGAAGAGGCGAAGACAAGGCAGGGGTCGATCGTTGCCGATCTGCAACACTGTGGGAGTCGAAGAGGTCTTCGACTCAAGACGAAGTGGTTTGTTGACTCAAGGCGGCGGAGCTCTGCGCGTCGAGAGGAAGGGACGGCGGCCGCGGTGTTGGGGCGAGGGTTTGGGTGGGGGAAGGCAGGGCAGCGGCGGCGGTGTTGGCGCTCGATGGTTCGTCGGTGCCGCCGCATGGATCTAGCTTTGGTCGACGTCGGCGCCGATCTGCAACTTCATCGGCGCCGATCTGCAACTCCATCGATGATTCAGCCCCTTCACCGCCTGGATCTAGCTTTGTGAATTTTTCTGCTTCTGGGTCAAATCCATAGTAGTGTGATGTGTTTGCTACGAATGAAATGGATACTTAGTGAATTTCACTTATATGCCTAACAATGAGTTATTCATCTGTCTTGTTGGTTTAATCTCTTTTTTATGCTATTTCTAGATGGCTTTCGTGTCCAGCAGCGGACATGGTAGATGGTTCAAGAGTTCTGATATCTTTCTTGTCTTACATTTCCAGGCGAATTGTTTGCAAACACAGCAGTGGGGACTTCACTTCTGGGCTAGGGTTTGCCAGCCCAGAAGTGCACCCTCAGTTTCATTTAATACACCCCAGGATTCACACCCCAGTTTCACTCGATACACCCCTCCTGTGTGCACCCCAGTTTCACTCGATACATCTCTCCCGTGTGCACCCACTGAACTCCTTAGTTCACCCCAGTTTCAGTAAAATGATTCGTATTTTTGTTTCATATGTATTTGAAATTGGAGAAATTTTTTGTTCTTGTATATATTTCTTAAATCCTAATTTGTATTTTCAATAGTTTTATATTCATTAAGTAAATTCGATTGGATATTATGTAAAAAATTTGAAATATGCATTGTTTACTCATTATATGCATTATTTTGTCATTGAAATGGTATACAACAAGAACTTGACTATTAGAAATCAGGAAATCCTCTTCTTCTGCAATTTTTCTGTATTGTGCAATGTGTGCTGCAAATATGCATAATTTACTCGATATATGCATTGTTTATTGTTAGTATGCAATGTTTGTTTTGCGAATGCAATGTTTATTTTGTGTATGCAATGTTATGCGAATGCAATGTAGTAAGGTGTAACGTATGCAATGTTTGATTTACAATGTAAGGTGTAAGTTGAATAAAAAAAATTGAAAAATAAATCTTAATTAAAAATTTTGAATATAAAAACAAAAAAATCGGAATAAAAAAGCTTATTATTAAAATATTTGATTAACATCTACTTTAGTGAAAGAAAATATTAATGATTAACAATTAAAAAAATATTTTATAATTTAAAATTTGAATATAAATGATTTTTGAATAAAACAAATTAATATGTTAAATTCAAAGGAGAGGAGGAAGCTTGAAAGTTTTGAAAAAAATTACAATGGGACAAAGAGGGTAGATGAAGGGCATAATGGTCACTTTAACTACACCTTTGTAGATATTAGTATTAAAAATTTTGGATTGTAGATATATGTAATGGGCTAGGGCCCATTGTAGATATATGTAATTTTCCCAATTTTGTATTACACTCCCCTCTTTTTTCTCCTTTATTTCCAGGCCTTTAATTTTTTTTTACTTTTTACACTCTTTTTTCATATCTTTTCCATATTTCACCCCTTTTTCAGATTTGGGGCATTTTACAATTAAATATTTTTTTCACTTTTGACCCTTTTTTTTTTCCTTTCTTCTTTTTCTCCTTTCTTTTTCTTTTCATACTATTTTAAAACGATTTTCTTTTTTTCTCCTTTCCATATTTTTTTTTGGCTTTCTACTCTTCTTTTTCATTTATTTTCCTTCTTTCACGCCTCGATTTCTCCTTACTTTCAAGATTTTTTTGGTGGCTTTTACTCTCTTTTTTTCATGTCTTTTCCTTCTGATTAAAAACGTTTTGGGGCTTTTAAAATCTATTCCTTATTTCTTTTAATTCCTTCCTATTTATTTTTTGGACTTTCTAAAAACTATATCTAGATATTTACTTAAATCTGATATTTTTTTATAAAGTTTATACTCCCTCGTCCAAACTTTGTATGTAAGTATTTTTGTTTTGTCCGTCCAAACTTAATATGTATGTCTCATAACGAAAAATAATATTTTTATCATTAACTCTCAACAATCATTTATTTACCAAAACTTAATTCACTTAAGGATACATCCCCCCCTAAAAATACTTATAAATCCTACAGGATATAATCTTTTTTCTTACACTAACTTTTCACTTTTTTTAAAATGGTTCCAAAGAATATAAACGTACGAATCTAGTCCCAATTTTTTTATATGTACCAATTTCATCCTAAAGTTGTCGGAATTCTCAAAACGACGTCATTTTTTTATCAGCAACTTCGTCGAAATTGACCGCCCACGTGCCAAGTACATAACCAAAAATGATGTCCTTCCGAAGATTCCGACAACTTTGGGATGAAATCGGTACGTATCAAAAAAAATTGGGACTAGATTCATACATTTATATTTTTTGGGACCAATTTGAAAAAAAAGGTGAAAAGTTATGGGACGAAAAAACTAAAAATCCAGATCAATCCGGAAAAAAATTATTTGAAGAAGTTAAGGTCAAATCATAGTGCTTAATTGCTTCTAGGTGAAATAGAATATGTAATTTCACATTTCAAGATTGGTGTTTTAATCCAAGATTGTGTAGTTCATAGAAAGGATTTCGTTGCCTAGCTAGGTGCTCTTTTTTTTTTTTTTTTTATTGTAATTTCTTTGTAACTCTCTTGAGTACCTCTGGTACTCCTCCTATTTATATTTTGTTATTTTTGCCGATAAAAAAAAAAAAAAAGAAACAGTAGTGAGGGCTCTTAATTATAAATAAAATTTAAAATCCCAAATTCAACACTAAACAAAGCACTAATTCCTAGTGATTATCTTACATCTTATAATTCTCTATTTTTTTTATTGTTCAGGAGAAGCTTCTAAGCACAAAACATATTATTTACAAGTCAATTATTCTAATCTAGGAAGTGTGGAAAGTTTTTGAATTCATCTGGATCTATATACTCGGGGTAGGACGTAGAAGGTACGCCACAATCTTGTCTTGTTGAAATTAAAGGAGGGTTTGCAGTCATCCCAATTGAACAATCTGACTTCTGAGTTTGCTGACTTGCAAACGAAGTAGTGATTAAGCTACAAGCTGGCACTACTACCGATGAATAACAAACTCCGGCCTTTTCAGTCTCAATCGCTGCTACATTACCACTTAACGCTTCATAATGTAGTTTTAGTTCTTCATATGTTTTTCCTGGAACTGCCAGGGCTATTTTCTCCCACCAATCAACATCGTTGGGATGGACTGCAATTAGTGCATTCTCGAAGGCCCTGTCCTCCTCCCAAGTCCAATTTGAAATAATTAATGGTTTTTGAAATGCAGCATCGTCCTCCCACAACCAGGATTGGCTAGAGATATAGAAAAGTGAGCTGTTAATTTCGGAAGACATACATCTCATTAAGAAAATTATCCATTTTCAAGAACTAATGGACCATTTTAAGGGATTGAGAGCATAAATCATAAACTAGAAAAACAACTGAACATGGGAAGATTCTAAATGGCAAGGTGTAACATAGATATACAAAAGAGAAAAATAGTAACAATGATGTAAGGAAAGTTTTGCATGCAATAAAACACCCCTTTCCTAAAATTAGCTAATTCAACAATATCAAATTAAAATTAATCTAATATCACATATAATAGTCACTGGTCTTTCTAAATAAAACTTAAAACCAAGATCCAACACATTCAACACTCAGTTCTTTGTAATCATCTTTCTTCTTACTCCTTTTTTTTGTCAAGCATTAATTTGGCAATTTTTAGATTGATCCAAATAAACAGATGCAACATAAACTTACCAGATCTTCATTTTAGTCCTGACAGTACCAATTTTAAGTCTTGTAACTTCGGCCGAGCCAACTTTAGTCCTGTAACTTTGCCCTTTTTAAATTTTAGTCCTAACGATATCAATTTTATTGCAAAGTTACATGACTAAAGTTGGACACGGCCTAAGTTACAGAATTAAAATTGATACTGTCAAACTAAAACTAATACCTTCAAGACTAAAGTTGGACTTGGCCAAAGTTAAAGTTAAAACATCAATAAAGCAATCATATGCTCATTAAATCAAATAAAATGAAATTTATTTCACAAAAAATAGAGTACCTTTTTACAATTGATCGTAAGGAGCTCTAGGGAAAGGCCACTAGACGGGTCCTAGCCTCCAGATCCTTAGAACTATGCTTCTTCTTCTCGGTGTTTCTCTGTGTGTGTGTGTATAATACGCTAGATGTGTATGTCAATGTGTGTATACTGCTCTTTATATAGGCGATGGGAGTTACAAAATAAAGCGATAGAAAAATTCCTCCCCTTTCCAGAAGTTACTGTAATAAATATTTTCGTCCACTACTCCGTGTTTAACGCAAAAAGTCACTTTTTCAGGGATCCTGCCTTTATCACAGTCGACTGTGTTCAGTCAAAACAAATGTACTTATATATATATTTAGTTTAATCTTCTATTTCTTAACAATGTTGGCCTAATAGGAGTTCTCGTACCACATCGATCCCACCATGCTTGTTGGCTATATGAATCATATATCACTATGGATTTTTGCCGAAGCAAATGTTTTCATATAATATATTTAAGTATTCCTCTTTTCTTCAAATGGTGTCCAATTTCCTTTTAGGTCTTCTCCTTTCCCCTTTAAGCATGCTTCTCTTAATTTCACATATACTAGCTAATGCATCCATTATTATTATATCTAATATGTAATGAATATCCCCAATTTATAATGCATTAATGTCATCTAGATTTCTTGAATCAATGTGAAATCCTATTAAATATATTCATTACGTACTGTGATCATCAGTGAGCCGAACTAACTTTGGCTCATTTTCAGAAAACTAGGATTGCTATACAAATGCTCATTAATTACATATATAACTTTGGCTCATTTTCAGAAAAAGATAAAGATAGCTTTAGTCTTAAGGTGATGATTTAGGAAGGACAAAAGAGTAATTGAATGAAAAATGCTTTTGAAAAATAATACTAAGCCAAAAGGAATAACAATTCATGATATTTGCAGTACATACCAAGTGAAGGTGCACTAGGCAAATTTGGGAAGCTCTGATATTCGAATATTTATTTAATTCACTTAGTACTCCTCTTAAGTGCTTGTTCATTTTTAGATTAATTATGTGTTAGCAGTTCTAATAAGTGATTTCCAAAAAAACAAGCATATTTCATGTTTGTAGTTTAACAGATTTGAAATTCATCTTAAAAGCTTGAATAGTTTAGATATTTATTCGAGATTCACGTAGTACTCCTCCTAAGCACTCGGTTATATGTTTGCAGTTTTGATGAGTGATTTCACTACTAACTCTTACAATACTGGACACAATTTCCTCAGAAACGTTAAGTAAAACACAATTTATCCTCACACGGACAATGTATACATGCTACATTGTTATGAAAATATTTAACACAAATTCAAACTGAGAAAACAAAATAGACATTATTATCAAACCAACAAAAAGCCTAGTGCAGTTCGACTAATTTCAGCAAATATCCTTAACAAATTCTCACTTGGAGATTTTGTCGAACAGATAGAATGCAAGGTTAAATAAAGTAAAATCACCTGTAGAAAATTGGGCATAAAAATCTGCAGCCATCGTTCTGACATAATTAAGAGGGCAAAAGTGGGCATAAGAATCTGCAGCCATCGATTGTAATCGCTCGTTGTTCCGAAACATTCTCCAGCCATTTCCATCCTCACCAGCAGATATCAAGATTTAAGATTTGAGAAAGTGGGGGTTAATGGCCGCAATTGCTTTTTAATTGTCAAAGATATATTGAAATGAAGATTAATTATAAGAGAGCACAAGAAAGAATTTGCATTGACATCTCTGAATCTCAGTGTATATGTTCTTACTAGTTATAAATGGCGGTAATTAATGGTAATCAGCTAATAGTATTTTTAAATATTAAGATATTATTATTTTTGGCTAATATTGAGTTTTATATATTTTAATTAGCAGACAAACCATCTCAAAACCAACATTTGCAACGAATTTTGGGTGGTCGCCAAAGAGCCACTACTACACATTTAAGCTTGCACAGCTGCACTTGAACAACCATTTTTTCAAACAGCTCTCCAAAATATAGCTTGGAGAGCTGTTTTATTAAAAAAAAAAAAATAATAGACAGTTGTTTACAACCGCTGTCCAAGAATTACACTTGGAGAGCGGTTAAAAACCGCTATGCAAACTCACCTAGATAGCTGTTTAGAACCGCTGTTCAAGAGCTCGGTTTTCAGTCAAACCCAAATGCGCAATTCCAGAAGCATTATATTATCTCCCCCCAAATTCGTCTCTTCCAAACTCGTCTCCCCAAAATTGCCCGCGCGCCGTCGCCTCCCTCTCCCCTAATTAATTGAACGTGTCTCCCCCAAATCGAACCCACACGCCGTCGTCCTCCTCTTCCCTCTACCGCCGTCGCTCTAGCTCGTTGCCGCCGTCGCCCTAGCTCCTCCATATATAGGTAATTTTTTTTTTACATTGGTGTATGTATTGGTGTATATATATCATGTTGTATGTATATTAGTGTATGTATATCATGTATATTGGTGTATATATGTATATTGGTGTATATATATCATGTTATATGTATTGGTGTATGTATATTAATGGTGTATGTATATTGGTGCATATATATTGGTGTTTGATCGATGCACTCAAGGTGTTTGATAATATGCTTGTGTGAGGATTTAAGCATAAATTAGTGTTAATTGGTTAGGATTAATGTTGTTAATGTTAGAGATGAACAATTGATGCTTGGTTTATATATTGTTAATTGTTTATATATATATTTTGTGGCTTGGATTAATTGTTGTTAGTGTTAGAGATGAACAACTTTTTAGAGATGAATATATATTGTGTGGCTTGACTTGATTTTTTATGCTAATTTAGATATGAACAATTGATGAACTCAAGGTGTTTGATAATATGCTTGTGTGAGGATTTAAGCATATATAAATTAGGATTAATACATTAGAATATATTTTGGTTCTATTAATTTGATGATTCGGTGAATGGATAGTAGTGTATTTGCTTTAAATGATTAATGATGGTACATTAGGATATATACATATATATCTATATATCTAATTATATTAATGATTGATCGTTGTTTGCAGTTTGTCTATCAACGTTCGCTCAAGACTTTTGGACGGGGTACCTTTACAATCGATTTTTGTATACTTATAATTAAAGTGATATAACTTTTGGTAGCATGTAATTAACTTATATATTTGTGATGTTATTTCATGTTTTTGGTGTATATTAGACGTATGTATGTGTATGTTTATTTATTTGATGTTTTGGTATTTGACGTAGTGGTATAAGTTTTGATTTTGTATAAACATCATTTTTAAAATATAAAATAATTATTAAAAAAATATATATATTAAAAAATATATATATATTAGACAGCGGTTTTAAACCACTGTCCAAGTGAAACGCATTAAAATATATATATATATATATATATTAGACAGCGGTTTTCTAACAGCTGTATAAGCTTAGACAGTTGTTACTTGGACAGCTGTTAAAACTGCTGTCTAAGGCCCTTTTTAAGGGTTGTGCAAAGCCAAATCTGTATTAGTGAGCCGATCACAAATATTTGTGACGAATTTTTTGAACTTCGGCGGAAATTTCTTTCGCTAATTTACTACAGCGTGTTTCGTCGCAAAATTGATCGAGACTATGAAGAGGGTCGAGGATGGACAGAAGTAGTGACGTCTGAGGCCAGAACCTAATCCTAGGGGGCCCAATTGTGAATAATAAATTTTGATTTGATCTCATATATATAAGTATTCTTGAAACAGATTATAACATTTTAATAATAGTGAATCAAAGTAACTTTTAATAAAAGGTTCATTCATTCGGCTCATTACATACAAAATAAAATATTATATACTACCTCCGATTTGGCTTTAATTATTGTTTCACAAAGTTTGTCGTTTTAAATATTTTTACAACGTTTCTTCCTAAATTACACTTACGTAAATTACCTAATCGTCGCAAATCCGTACAAAATGTTTGCTGTTGCAAGTACCCTGTCATTAAACTCCGCGTTCTTTTTTTTAGGCTTTAATTTTACCCTTTTCCTTCGGTTTTAATGGGGTTTTCACCTTTTTTTTTCTCCTTTCTTTCCAGATTTTTTTGGCTTTCTACTCTACTTTCCTTTTGTTTTCCTTCTTTCACACTTCTTTTTCTGTTTTCTGTTTTCTTCACAGGCAACACAACAGCTATAATGCTGGTTGATATTTCATTATTTCTTAAAGTGATTTGTTTTTACAACTTTTCTTCATTATTTCTTAAAATTATTTCTTTGAATCATTAATGTCAGATTTCGTGTGGAGTAAAGGGGCACATCGAAATTTATAGTATGTAGAATGCTTCCGAGAGACTTATGGAACACATTGGCCGGCCAATTTTTCCTATTCGGTCAGAAATTAAGATCAAACACACTTTGGAATTCGGATAATGCAGAACAGTGTTTTATTTGAATTTGCCGCGATAAAATATAATTTTAACTTGCTTTGTTGAGTTTTAATTTAAATTTAACGCGTAAAGATCTAATTTAAATTTCCCGCGGAAAGATCTAATTTCTTCAACAATATGTAAGGAAATTTACTTTATCTTCTAATTGTTTCAAGGAGCATTCAAGAGAGAATTTTCTAGGTGCATGATTTCCTATGTAGCTAAATATAATTTCAATTGTGATAAAAGAATAAATATTTTTATTTTTTATTTATTAATTTCTTTTATTTACTAGATGTGCATAGCACATATATATGTTTTGAGTTAAGGTATTTTATCTCATAATTTTTTTCTTATTCTGGATTTGCTATAAATTAAATATATTAGCATAGAAAAAATAATTTTATCATCATATTTGACCCTTTTGGTGTTAATTGCCACCCCCTATTCAAATTTGAGAACAGATGTATTCTAATTCAGTTATTTCAATCTAAAAAGCTAGGAAATTAGGCAAACTACTCCACATCTGTAATTTATTTAATTGCATCATTATATGATTATTGTCTGAGATAAATTAATTAGTTAGATGGAAGGAATTTGTTAAATGTTTGGGGGGGGGGGGCGACGATAGTTCCATCAACAAAACCGAAGAGATCGGCGCAAAGAAGCATTGGAAGAACCTGCTTCTTCCACAAGAGGAAGTTTGTGGAGTCAGTTTGACTGTAACCATATGTATCAATACATTCATGGGGATTGAAGAATCAACCATTGGAATGTAGATCGATGGGGACAAGCTCGATATGAGAAGAGAGAAAGAGATGTCGTGAGGGCGGAGGGAGAAGTGTGTTTAGGATCGAGAAAAGACTGATACCATGTGAGGATTAGGTTTTGATCACCGTAACTTTGGTGAGTGAGAGAACTTGTATATATATATAGTTGATTATAAAAGTAACTGATTACATGATTGTAGAAAAGAATATGTACAATTAAATATAAATTTCAATATACAAGTAAGGTGGATATAATCATGGAATTATTCCTTAATAAAAACAAAAAAAATATAAATATGCACCATTATAATTTGTAAATAAAAAAAGGTTGCGGTTAAATGTCCCTTGTTTTTATGTTTTCACCCACTTCAATTTAATTATTTTTTGAAGTTTTCAGTAAAAATGACTTATACTATCCTTGTTACTGAGTTCACCCCTCACCCAAAAACCACAAAAACATAAATTTTATGTATTCCCTCCTCCCTCCCAAAATTGCTTCCAGAAAAAAATTGAAACTTTGAAGAAATTTGAATATAAACTTTAGATATAGTGACGCTTTGGCCAAGTGTCACTTGATTTGCCGTTTCTATAGGCTGTTTTCGTGATGCTTGAAAGCGTCATTGTAAATGGTCATTGTGACATTTTTAGCATCACGGTAACATTATATGGTGACGCTAATCAGCATCACGACGGAGTGCTTTAGAGACGCTTTCTCGCGTCATGAAAAAATTATAACTAATTTAACCTCCTCGTTTAATGATGTTTTTAGGCGTCATAGTTGAAAGTGTGCGTGGGGTAGGTATCTAGTGTTTAAGTAAAAAAACAGAACAATGTTACACTGAATGTTGTGACAATTAGTGTAGCATTAACTCTAACAGAATGTGAAAAGTAAACACAGTACACAACGGAAGTCTAAAACACTAAAACACAATACGAACACAATGGAATAATTTTTAACATAGATTTTATTAATAACAAAACCTATGCTAAGCCTTACGGCGAAAAGTAACTTAGTTCCTAAGTTATACAAAAAGTGTCGTGTGAAATGTCTCAGCAATTACTTCAACATTCCACAAATAGAAACTACAATCGAGGCAGGTGCCTGAATCCGCAAACAGACTTAAGTGTAAAACACTGTCTAAAGAACTAATTTAATCTTATGATTCACTCTCACTCGATTCAAAACTAGAACTAAGTACACTGGAAGGCGGTATCCCTCGGCGTACGTTAAAAGACACAACTATCCTATAAAGCAAGATTGTTTGATCCTTTGTCACTTTGGTAGAGTTGGTGGAAGGTATCCAATTATAAACAATCAATTTGTGCAGCACAGAATAAAGAGAAGTAAGGTCTTTGGCCAACATTCCATTTCTCCATCTAGTCAACAAACCACCAGTCATAGAAGCAGTAACAACATCCAAATCAGGTTCATCATCATCAAGTACTGGTTCTATGCCTAAGAAATCATTGATCAATTCTGGTGTAAATGGAACTATACTCCCCCTAAACTGTATATTTCCATACCAACGGGAACTTCTCCTACCATTACTCTTCCTCAAGCATGCATAAAATTCATACACCCAATCAGAAACAAAAGAATCACTCAAGTTCAGAGCTTTCATCAACTTTCTATCCTCTAAGAATTGAATCAAATTCTTATTCTCAAAATCAGAAATATTAATCCTACTTTCCATCAACAATTTCCTCCTAGATAATCTAGTTATCTTATCAATCAATCCATCAATATCAGATTCTACTTCAGTTTCAGAATTACCTTCCTCAGAAGTAGTGTCCTTTGAGCTTGGTTCTTTCACCTCTTCAGAGCTGCTTGATTCCCCTTCCTTTTCAGAGCTTTTGTCTGAAGCTGCACTGCTTGAATCACCTCCATCATCTGGTTCAGGTGCTGGAGCACTGGATTCAGCATGTGATGCAGCATTCTTCTTCAGGGCTTGCTGCATGTCCCTGAGACAAACCTCCATTTCAGAATCAGAATCTGGTTCTGGTTCTTCAGTGATTGTTGGAGCAGCATCCACCTTTGCCTTTCCCTTCCCCTTAGGCTCAGCTTTCTTCTTAGTTGGCTTCTCAATCACCACTTCTTCATCAGATTCAGAAAATACCTGAATTGGTTCAGCAACATCACCACCTAGCTTCTTCTTCTTCCTCAAAGAGTCAGAATAATCAATTCGAGTGAAAACTCGGTTTGATCTTCTCCTTGGCACTGGGCTCCTCTTTCTCTTCCCTTTCTCAACATTCCTCTTGAAAGGAATTGGTTCAGAGTCTGATTTCGAAACATCAGAGTCAGTTTTGCCGGAATTTTCACTTTCTTCAGCATCCTCCATGTGAGCGTCCTCACTGTCGGATGTCTCCGCATTCGACGGCTCCTTTGACTCAGCAACAGGGGATTCTTCAATCTCCTTCACAGACTTCCCCATAGAGGCAGTCGGGGCCTCTGTTTCAGTGTTAGGGCTCGGAATTTGGGGCTTTTCGGCTGTGGATGAAGAGGGTGCAGTGGTGATCACTTCTTGGGTGCGCAAGTAGTGAGAGATGTCAATAGACATATCACCGATCGTGAGGATGGGTGGAGTGGATGATCTCATCGGTTGAGAAAGATTCTCAACCGCCTGGTTAAGCTCGAAGAGTGTGGCTTGGTTTGGTATGTGGATGGTTGTTGGAGTAGCTGGAATGGGTGTGACGGTTGCGGCAGTTGGGGGTGAGTTCTCATGTGAAGCAGCCATGGAAGCTAAGGTATGCAGATCAGAGAGGGATGAAGATGACGGTTGTGAGTCTGAGTTCGGTGAGTTTGAATTGTGTGGGTTTGTTTCTCTTTTGCCAGCCATTTAACTCAAGAATCTGAAAAGCTCAACACAAAAATCGAGACACACAATAGCTTATAATAAATCTGCAAAAACAATACTCAACTTACTCAATTAATTACAAAGCTTAGAAAAACATGAAATGGGAGTATTTATATAGAGAGAGCTTAGTAGTTGGAATAATGTACGTGTGATTAAGGCTTGACTTAAAGAAAATTCTAGATTGAATGGATAATGCTCCACAAATTCAGCCACAAGTAAATCATGGGTGAGTTAGTGGGGTAAAATCTTAATTAATAAATTAATTAAATTAAGAATATTCTAGAATTAATTAAAATTAAAAATGTGTATAATCTGAAATAATAAAAGGAACGTGGTTAGTATAATTATAAATAAATAAAATAAATTCCCACAATTAATTAAATAATTACAACTTATAAAAATATAATTAAATCATGTAATGTTGTGCTCAAGGATTTGACATACACCTCAACATTGGTTTTTCACAGGTTTTACCTATCCAATGTAGCCAATTTTTCAACATTTTTTCTTTTCATTGCTTTTCTTCTTTTTGTGCTACAGCATCTAATTCGTATTGATCCATTGTTCCTGTAGAGTACATCGTAGTAGCGAACTCCGTGCCCCATACTTACTTAATGGATTACGAACCTCTTGATGTTTTTACCAAATTCACCTTTTGAAAAGAAGGCATCGTAGTAGCGAACTCCGTGCTCCATAGTTACTCAGTGAATTGGTACATCTTTTAGTATGCTGTAACATTCTCAATTTTTTAAGCTTTTTAGAGGTGTAGTACATGCCTATTTTTGCACAAACAAATTTCAGATTCAAGAATATTTTACAAAGGAATTATTCAACGAAAATAAGAAATAAATCAAATCTATAATAACTATACCACCTTAGGCTGTTGTCCCAAATGCTACCGCATTTGTGACAACATCCTCTCAAGAATTATTCAGATATTACACATACCAAGAGATTTCCTCAAAAATGAGAATCTCTCATGGTCAAGAGCCTTAGTAAATATATCAGCATTTTGATTTTCAGTAGGCACATATTCCAACTTAACTATGTTCTTCTCCACTAAATCTCTCATAAAATGATGTCTAATGCTAATGTGCTTAGTGAGTGAGTGTTGTACCGGATTTTTAGATATGTTAATAGCACTTGTGTTATCACAGAAAATTGTGAGGATATTGTTTTCAATTCCATAGTCATGAAACATCTTACTTAACCACAATAGCTGTGTGCAACAACTTCCTGCGGCTATGTATTCGGATTCGGCAGTGGATTGAGAAACACAATTTTGTTTCTTGCTATGCCAAGACACAAGATTGTTCCCCATGTAGAAACATCCTCCACTCGTACTCTTTATGTCATCTATATCTCCAGCCCAATCCGCATCACTGTATCCAATCAATGTGTTGTTGGTGTCCTTAGTGTACCATATCCCTAGTTCGCTTGTACCTGAAACATATCTGATTATCCTTTTCACTGCATTCAGGTGAGATTCCTTTGGATTAGCTTGGTACCTAGCACAAACACACACACTATACATAATGTCAGGTCTACTAGAGGTTAGATAAAGTAAACTACCTATCATGGATCTATACAATGTTGGATCAACATCCTTTCCACCATTGTCTTTGCAAAGTTTCAAAGTAGAACCCATAGGTGTTTTCATTACTTTTGAGCTTTCAAGACCAAACCGTTTGACTAAGTTTTTAGCATACTTACCTTGAGAGAAGAAAATACCATCCTTACATTGCTTGATTTGAAGACCTAAAAAATAATTCAAGTCTCCAACCATACTCATCTCAAATGTGGCTGTCATTGCTTCAACAAATCTGTTCAGCATTTTATCACAAGTTGAACCAAACACAATGTCATCAACATATATTTGAGCAATAAGTAAATCTTCTCCAGTGTTCTTAATAAACAAAGTCCTATCGGCTTCTCCTCTAATAAATCCATACTCTAAAAGAAAGTCCGTAAGCCTACCATACCATGCTCTAGGAGCTTGTTTTAGACCATACAATGCTTTCTTTAGTTTGTACACATGATCCGGGTATTGTGGATCTTCAAAACCTTTAGGTTGTTCAACATATGCTTCTTCATTCAATATGCCATTTAAAAATGCAGCTTTTACATCCATTTGATGTAGTTTAATATCAATAAAACATGCAATTGCTAGTAATAATCTAATAGATTCTATCCTAGCAACGGGTGCAAAAGTTTCATCAAAATCAACACCTTCAACTTGGGTGTAACCTTGTCCAACTAACCTAGCTTTGTTCCTAACAATGTTTCCAGACTCATCAGTTTTATTCTTATAAATCCACTTTGTTCCAATGACATTAGTATGACTAGGTCTTGGAACAAGTGTCCAAACTTCATTTCTTTCAAACTGATTAAGTTCCTCATGCATAGCATTTATCCAATTTTCATCAGTTAATGCTTCATTTACATTTTTAGGTTCAATTTCAGAATAGTAACACTCAGCATTCACAACATTGCAAATAGAAGACATGCATATTGTTCTTACCACATCTACCTTATTCGATCTTATTCTTCCTCTTGTTTGCACTCCAACTGTAGCTTCGCCTATGATCTGGTCAGAAGGATGACTTTTCCCCATTCTTGAAGAAGGATTCGTTTTGGGAACATACTGATCATTCTGTGGAATTACAACTGTCTGTTCTGTAGATGTTGCTCCAGATGTGTTAGCATTTGGTGCAACATTATCAGACTTCAGTGTATTCTCAGAATTGTCAGTGACTTGTGATACATCTTCTTCATCTTTATCATTTGTAAGACCTTTATCATCATCAAACACAACATTAACAGATTCTTGAACGGTGTTAGTCCTAAGGTTATAAACTCTATAAGCTTTACTATTTCTAGAATAGCCTAAAAAGAAACCTTTATCACTTTTAGAATCAAACTTGTGAAGTTGATCCCTATCATTCAGAATATAACACACACAACCAAATACATGAAAATATTTCACACTTGGTTTTCTAACATTCAGAATCTCATAAGGTGTTTGATTAGTACCAGATCGAATATAAACTCTATTAATAATATGACATGCTGTATTCAATGCTTCAGCCCAAAATCTTTTAGAAAGACTTTTGGATAAAAGCATGACTCTTGCCATTTCTTGTAAAGTTCTATTCTTTCTTTCAACAATTCCATTTTGTTGTGGAGTTTTAGGAGATGAATATTCTTGCAAGATACCTTTCTTATCACAGAAATCATTAAACATGCTATTCTCAAATTCCCTACCATGATCAGTTCTAATACGGCCAACTTTCAAGTTAAACACATTTTTGAACCTTTTATAGAGAACTTTAAAAGCAGCAAATGTTTCAGATTTATCTCTTAAAAACTCAATCCAAGTATATCTAGAAAAATCATCTACCACAACTAAGGAATATCTCTTACCTCCAATGCTTTCAGTTTCCATAGGACCCATCAAATCCATGTGCAACAATTCAAAACATCGATGTGTAGAACAATGTGACAGCATTCTATGCGGCACTCTTACCTGTTTACCTTTCTGGCATGATCCACATACAGTGGTATTCTGGAAACTCAGTTTAGGTAGTCCTTTGATTGCATCTGATGTGATTAGTTTCTTCATTGCCCTGTAATTTACATGTCCTAATCTTTGGTGCCATAAGACATTCTCATCATGTTTTGACAAATTGCATACATTAGTTCCAATAAGATAACAATTATCTGCAGACCTAGTACCAGTCATAACACAATCATCATCTTCATTAAGAACATAGCAAGACTCTTTGTCAAATTTTACATGCAAATTATCATCACAAAGTTGACTAATACTAATCAGATTAGCAAGTAAGCCATCAACATGCAAAACATTTTTAAGCTTAGGAAAACCCTTAACATTCAAAGTTCCTTTTCCTATTATCTTTCCTTTTGATCCACCACCATATGTAACATTACCACCATTCAAGGTTACATAATCAGATAAGTAATCTATATGTCCTGTCATATGTCTAGAACAACCACTATCAAAATACCATAGACCAGGTAAACATGCTTTCAAGGATGTGTGAACAACATTACAGGTAACTTTTGATTTCCATGCAGATTTCATAGAATGTTTCCTAGGATGTGAAGACATTCTGGATGGCATAAACTCAGTTCTCAAATCCTTAAACATTTTCAAGCAGAAGGGACGAATATGACCATATCTAAAGCAATAATGACAAATATACTTCCTTTCAAACTTGTGAGAATCTGTTTGAGCAGATGTTACACCAGATGTGCTAGCATTTGCCTTCACAAATTTCACAGGTTTTTTAAAATTTTCAGAAATAGAAGCAGTTTCACCATCATAACCTAAACCATAATTATTAGATTTACCAGTAGCTATAGCATCATTCACTTTAGAAGCACTCTTGGAAAACTTTTTGAAACTTAAAGTAGAGGTGATCAGTTTCTCCTTCAGTTTACAAACTTCAAGATCTCTTCTGGTAAGTAAGACTTCTAGCTTAGTGATTGTGTCTTTCAGATCCTCATTCTCTTTATTCAAAGAATTCAGAGAGAGTTTCTGAGAGTTCCAATCATCTAACAATTTCTGATATGTCTCATCATCAATCCTTTTTCCTGCATCATCAACAAAACCATTAAAACAGTTCAAATCTGGGTGATTCTGTTTTGATGTTACTGTAGATGTGAAGACATCAGGTGCAACATCAGAATCTGTATCATCCAGATCATCATCTGAGGAATCATTATAATCAATTCTGGTAAAATGAGCATGTTCATTTTTATTAAACTCATCAAGATCATCATTATCAGATTCATCACTCAAGGTAGCACTAAAATTCAGTTTTTGCTTCAGTCTGGTATTGGCACACTCATTTGCATAGTGTCCATAACCAGAACATGCATTGCATTGAACTGATTTTCTAAATTCAGTATCATACCTTGGTTTACCTTCACTCTTTGATGGTCTTGGTGTGAATTCACTCTTCCTCCTTTCTGGTTGTGGTGTTGATGTGTTGATTTGGATCTTAGGCTGAATGTTTCCTTTAGATTTATGCATAGACTTCTTAAGAAATTTATTAAAATGCTTTGTAAGAAGGGCAATGTTGTCAGGATTCCTAAAGCATTCATCAATCAATTCTTCATCCGAATCAACCTCAGTAATGATAGGCTGAATCTCAGATTTGTTTGATGTCTCTCCTTTAAAAACAACAACTTTCTTATCATCTTTAGCTTCATCAGTTTGATTAGTGTTTATTTCATAGGTTCTAAGAATACTCACTAATTCATTTTGACTCAACTTATCAGTATCTTTTGCCTCTTCAATAGCACAAATTTTAGCATCAAATCTTTTAGGAACAGACCTTAATATCTTATGTACTACTCTAACATTAGAAATAGGGTCACCAAGAGAATGTGATTCATTAATAATCTCACTTAACCTTTCATTGTAGGATGAAATTGTTTCATCTTCCCTCATTCGGAGATTCTCAAACTTTGTCCCCAACATTCGAAGCTTTGTCCTTCGAACACTATCGGAACCTTCACAATGCTCTTGTAACCTGTCCCATGCATCCTTAGAAGTAGAACAGTTAGATATAATTTTAAACATAGAGGTATCAACAGAAGTAAAAATAGCATTTAAGGCTTTAGAATTATATCCTGCTGTTGTTATCTCATCGGCTGTCCAATCAACTTCTCTCTTAAGTTGGATTTCACCATCGGCATCTGCTGGATTCTTTGGTATGTCCCAACCTGTAAGAACAGTCCTCCAAGCACGTTCATCAATTGACTTGATGTACATACGCATCTTAGGCTTCCAATAAGCATAATTTGAACCATCTAAAACGGGTGGCCTAAGTGCTTTGGATATGTGATGTGTTTCCATTGCTAACATAAACTAAAACACACTTTAAGCAAGGATCTAAACCTAGTGTCATCAGGTATCGGCTCTGATACCAACTGAAAGTGTGCGTGGGGTAGGTATCTAGTGTTTAAGTAAAAAAACAGAACAATGTTACACTGAATGTTGTGACAATTAGTGTAGCATTAACTCTAACAGAATGTGAAAAGTAAACACAGTACACAGCGGAAGTCTAAAACACTAAAACACAATACGAACACAATGGAATAATTTTTAACATAGATTTTATTAATAACAAAACCTATGCTAAGCCTTACGGCGAAAAGTAACTTAGTTCCTAAGTTATACAAAAAGTGTCGTGTGAAATGTCTCAGCAATTACTTCAACATTCCACAAACAGAAACTACAATCGAGGCAGGTGCCTGAATCCGCAAACAGACTTAAGTGTAAAACACTGTCTAAAGAACTAATCTAATCTTGTGATTCACTCTCACTCGATTCAAAACTAGAACTAAATACACTGTATCCCTCGGCGTACGTTAAAAGACACAACTACTGGCCATAACTCCTAACTAGGGTTGAACGCTCAAGGAGGGGTTACTCGAATAGTGCATACTTTGAAATGAGAGGCTCTGGCGGTATTTATAGAGCAATACACAGCTTCTAGATCCTTCCATTATGAGATCCTATTTTTTAGGACCTCAACCTCCATGATCTTTCTAGAACATTCTGCCATCTTCCAGGTCGTTCTACAATGCTCCAAAGTCTTCTAGCACGTTCTCCAACCTTCTGGAATCTTCCAGGTTCCAGACTATTGTAGAAGCTTCTAGAATCGTTCCTGAATGTGAGAGCATTTAGTACAACATTTAATGTAACATTGTAGAAAAGACTTAGAATAAATCAAGGAAGGTCAAATTAAGATGTTGTTGATAATGTTAAAGCATTTAAGAGTTAACAACATCTACAATAGTAATGTTATTTGTGGGTTTGATTTCTGTGGAAGATGAGAGTTGCGATGTGTGGGTGTGATTTTTTGGGTGATGAAATTAGGTTTAGTTTTTTTTACGGGAATGTTTAATCTGATTTTAGGAGTTTGATTATGTTTTCTCGGCGCCTGACTTACACGCAGTGTAAAATTAACAGAAAATTATAGCGGGACTAAAAGTGTATGTTAAAGGACCGAAAGAGATTTGGACTTATTCTTACAGGCCAAAAGTGCAATTTTCCCCTTTTTCCTCTTTTGTGTGTGTTTTTTGCTAATATTATGAAAAATTTAACATATCAAGAAAGCACTCAGGTTGAGGTGGATTTGACTTCACAAGCAGCGTGGGGATTTAATTTAATGCTTGTTGATATTCATTACCCTAGTTTTCACTACAACTAAAAAGGTCTTTAGAGACGCTCAAAAGTGTCACTAAAAATTGTTTTTCATGACGCTTTGGATATAGTGACGCTTTGGCCAAGCTTCACTTGATTTGCCGTTTCTATAGGCTGTTTTCGTGATGTTTGAAAGCGTCATTGTAAATGGTCAATGTGACATTTTTAGCATCACGGTAACATTATATGGTGACGCTAATCAGCATCACGACGGAGTGCTTTAGAGAGGCTTTCTCGCGTCATGAAAAAATTATAACTAACTTAACCTCCTCGTTTAATGACGTTTTTAGGCGTCATAGTAATGTTATTTGTGGGTTTGATTTCTGAGGAAGATGAGAGTTGCGATGTGTGGGTGTGATTTTTTGGGTGATGAAATTAGGTTTAGTTTTTTTTACGGGAATGTTTAATCTGATTTTAGGAGTTTGATTATGTTTTCTCGGCGCCTGACTTACACGCAGTGTAAAATTAACAGAAAATTATAGCGGGACTAAAAGTGTATGTTAAAGGACCGAAAGTGATTTGGACTTATTCTTACCGGCCAAAAGTGCAATTTTCCCCTTTTTCCTCTTTTGTGTATGTTTTTTGCTAATATTGTGAAAAATTTAACATATCAAGAAAGCACTCAGGTTGAGGTGGATTTGACTTCACAAGCAGCGTGGGGAATTAATTTAATGCTTGTTGATATTCATTACCCTAGTTTTCACTACAACTAAAAAGGTCTTTAGAGACGCTCAAAAGTGTCACTAAAAATTGTTTTTCATGACGCTTTTGATATAGTGACGCTTTGGCCAAGCTTCACTTGATTTGCCGTTTCTATAGGCTGTTTTCGTGATGCTTGAAAGCGTCATTGTAAATGGTCATTGTGACATTTTTAGCATCACGGTAACATTATATGGTGACGCTAATCAGCATCACGACGGAGTGCTTTAGAGACGCTTTCTCGCGTCATGAAAAAATTATAACTAACTTAACCTCCTCGTTTAGTGATGTTTTTAGGCGTCATAGTAATGTTATTTGTGGGTTTGATTTCTGTGGAAGATGAGAGTTGCGATGTGTGGTTGTGATTTTTTGGTAGATGAAATTAGGTTTAGTTTTTTTTACGGGAGTGTTTAATCTAATTTTAGGAGTTTGATTATGTTTTCACGGCGCCTTACTTACACGCAGTGTAAAATTAACGGAAAATTATAGCAGGACTAAAAGTGTATGTTAAAGGACCGAAAGTGATTTGGACTTATTCTTACAGGCCAAAAGTGCAATTTTCCCCTTCTTTCTCTTTTGTGTGTGTTTTTTGCTAATATTATGAAAATTTTAACAGATCAAGAAAGCACTCAGGTTGAGGTGGATTTGACTTCACATGTAGCGTGGGGATTTAATTTAATGCTTGTTGATATTCATTACCGTAGTTTTCACTACAACAAAAAAAGGTCTTTAGAGACGCTCAAAAGTGTCACTAAATTTTTTTTTCATGACGCTTTTGATATGGTGACGCTTTGGCCAAGCGTCACTTGATTTGCCGTTTCTATAGACTATTTTCGTGATGCATGAAAGCGTCATTGTAAATGGTCATTGTGACATTTTTAGCATCACGATAACATTATATGGTGACGCTAATCAGCATCACGACGGAGTGCTTTAGAGACGCTTTCTCGCATCAATAAAAAATTATAACTAACTTAACCACCTCGTTTAGTGATGTTTTTAGGAGTCATAGTAATGTTATTTGTGGGTTTGATTTATGTGGAAGATGAGAGTTGCGATGTGTGGGTGTGATTTTTTGGCTGATGAAATTAGGTTTAGTTTTTTTTACGGGAGTGTTTAATCTGATTTTAGGAGTTTGATTATATTTTCACGGTGCCTGACTTACACGCAGTGTATATCCGTTAAAATTGACGGAAAATTATTGCGGGACTAAAAGTGTACGATAAAGGACCGAAAGTGATTTGAACTTATTCTTACAAGACCAAAAGTGCAATTTTCCCCCTTTTCCTCTTATGTGTGTTTTTTGCTAATATTATGAAAAATTTAACAGATCAAGAAAGCACTCTGGTTGAGGTGGATTTGACTTCACAGGCAGCGTGAGGATTTAATTTAATGCTTGTTGATATTCATTACCCTAGTTTTGGATTTCATAAAATTATCTCTAGCTACTCATGATTCATAAAATTATGAATTCATGATGTCAGATTTCGTGTGGATCAAAGAGGCACATTGAAATTTATAGTCGAATGCTACCGAGAGACATATATATGTAGACTTACCTGCAAGTTGGAATACACTAGTGGCCTACTATTTCTCTATTCTGTCATAAATTAAGATCAAACACACTTCGGAATTCTGACAATACGTGCGGAGCAGTGTTTTGTTTGAATTTCCCGCAATAAAATCTAATTTTAACTTGTTTTATTTATTTTAAATTTAAATTTACAAAGTAAAGATCTAATTTGAATTTCCCGCGTAAATATCTAATTTGTTCAATAAATATGTAAGTTCTCAAGAGATAAAAGCAGAAAGAAGAAACTTCTAATTACATATTGCTTCCAAGCAATTATTTCAATCCAGGAAGTGCGGAAAGTTTTTGAATTCAGATCATCCAGATATATATACTCGGGGCAGGAGGAAGAAGGTACGCCACAATTATCCTGTCTTGGTGCAATTAAAGGAGGATTTGCAGCCATCCCAGTTGAACAACATGGCTTCTGAGTTTGCTGACTTGCAAACGAAGTAGTGATTAAGCTACAAGCTGGCACTAATGCCGAGGAATTACAAACGCCGGCCTTTTCAGTCTCAATCGCCGCTACATTACCACTTAAGGCTTCATAATGTAGCTTTAGTTCTTCGTTTGTTTTTCCTGGAACTGCCAAGGCGATTTTCTCCCACCAATCAACATCGTTGGGATGGACTGCAATTAGTGCATTCTCGAAGGCCCTGTCCTCCTCCCAAGTCCAATTTGAAACCACAAATGGCTTTTGAAATGCGGCATCGTCTTCCCACAACCAGGATCGGCTGACGAATGTCCAATCTGTGTCCATTCTTTTGGATACTTGCCGGAAAAACCTTGTTGAAGACTAGAGATATAGAAAAGTGAGCAAGGTAATTAAAGATTGATGACAAAAACAATGAAACAAGAATCAGCAAGGTAAAGTTCAGATTTCTTAAATATATTCAATATATGTACTAGAATTGTGTAAAATGTGATTAACAACGATTTACCTAGTTATGTTCCTCTTCCGTCCAACGTACACGTCGTCGTAGGGAATTGCAACAACATTCTCATCAGAAGTACAACATGGTTTCTTGAATGCAGCATCCATCTTTTACGAAATTGGGAAAAGTCAGTTGTAATTAAATTGGATTAGGAATTCAAATTAAATATGATAAAATGAAATAAAATTATACTAGTACCTTTGTGACAATTAAACGTGAAGAGATGTTAAGAAAGGCCTCAAGATCCATAGATATATGAATATTATGATACTCTCTAGATGTGTCTATTTCTATGTGTTAATTTGTTGTCCTTTATATAGGTGGTGGGCGATACAAAACTGTGTGCCATACAAAATTGCTTTTCCTCTAATTAAAATCTACCTAATTTTGTATTAAATGAATCCACTCCCCTCTTTCCAGGCCTTTAATTTTTTTGGACTTTTTACACTCTTTTTTCATTTATTTTCCATATTTCACCCCTTTTTCAGATTTGGGGCTTTTTACAATTAAATATTTTTTTCATTTCTTTTTCTCCTGTTTCACTTTTCACCCTTTTTTTTCTTTCTTCTTTTACTCTTTCTTTTTCTTTTCATAATATTTTAAAACGATTTTCACCTTTTTTTCTCCTTTCCATATTTTTTTTTGGCTTTCTACTCTTCTTTTTCATTTATTTTCCTTCTTTCACGCCTCGATTTCTCCTTACTTTCAAGATTTTTTTGGTGGCTTTTACTCTCTTTTTTTCATGTCTTTTCCTTCTGATTAAAAACGTTTTGGGGCTTTTAAAATCTATTATTTATTTCTTTTAATTCCTTCCTATTTATTTTTTGGACTTTCTAAAAACTATATCTAGATATTTACTTAAATCTGATATTTTTTATAAAGTTTATACTCCCTCATCCAAACTTTGTATGTAAGTATTTTTGTTTTGTCCGTCCAAACTTAATATGTATGTCTCATAACGAAAGTAATATATTTATCATTAACTCTCAACAATCATTTATTTACCAAAACTTCATTCACTTAAAAATACACCTCCCCTTAAAAATACCTATAAATCCTATAGGATATAATCTTTTTTCTTACGGTAACTTTTCACTTTTTTTAAAATGGTTCCAAAGAATATAAATGTACGAATCTAGTCCCAATTTTTTTATATGTACCAATTTTATCAGCAACTTCGTCGAAATTGACCGCCCACGTGCCAAGTACATAACCAAAAATTGATGTCCTTCCAAAGATTCCGACAACTTTGGGATGAAATCGGTACGTATTAAAAAAAATTGGGACTAGATTAATTCATACATTTATATTTTTTGGGGCCAAAATGAAAAAAAGGTGAAATGTTATGGGACGAAAAACTAAAAATCCAACCCACTCTTACACAATTTATTAGACATAAAGTTACATTATATTCTACTCAAAAAAAAAAAAAACACAATCACTATTCATCAAGATTTTGAAATCCATGATTTTCACATTCTACATAATCCTAAATCAAACATAAGTATTCACTTTTTTTAATTTACATCCTGTTTTATCCAATTTATATCATTTTCGTCAATTTTTTTTTCAAATACGACGTAAATGTGAGCATGTGCCTCACACATGTGGAATGAATGGGGGATTCTGACGAAAGGTCCAATTTATATCCTTCAAATTTCTTAAAATATCCACCTCGTCGACTCTCACCCCATCTGATGGCACCCCTCTGGGCGATGCCTCGCTATATCAGCAGGTTCTTGATAGCTTACATTAGTTCAATGGCACTCGAGATGGGCATCGTTCTTTGATCATCCTCTCCTCTCACTCTCCACTACTTCATTGATGCTGACTGGATTGGCAATATAGTGATGATCACACCTCTACGGATGCATATGTTGTGTTTCTTGGGTCCAATTCCATCTCTTGTTCCTCCCGAAAACAACAGATAGTCGCTCTCTCTTCCACAAAGGCCGAGTATCGTTCCATTACTTCGGCTGCTGCGGAACTTTAGTGGACCCAGCCCATCCTTCAAGAACTTGGGGTCTCTCTTTCGGCTTCCCCAGTTATAAATTGTGATAATGTGGAGGCCACCTACTTGTGCAGTTGTGCTCGAATCCAGTCTTTCATTCTCGTATGAAGCACGTTGCCATTGATTTCAAATATTGACAGGGTGACATGGGAAGCTGTCGGAATTTGCTCCCCAAGGAATACTCGCCGACAATAATGAACATCTCACTCTGAAAATTATAATAATTAATTTTAGAATTAGTTTTTTTTTTTTTAGTTAATAGTAGTGAGGGCTCTTTTTTGTGGTAGTACTCGGGAAAAGGCGTAGGAAGCAATGAAGCATATTCTCGAATGTTTGTGGAGCTACATCGTATGGTACATTTGGAGGGCTAGAAATCGCAAAGTCTTTGAAGGTGTGATGATCAATCCAAAAAAAATTATTTGAAGAAGTTAAGGTCAAATCATGGTGCTTAATTGCTGCTAGGTGCAATAGAATATGTAATTTCACATTTCAAGATTGGTATTTTAATCCAAGATTGTGTAGTTCGTAGAAAGGATTTCGTTGCCTAGCTGCTCTTTTTTTTTTTTATTATTATAATTTCTTTGTAACTCTCTTGAGTACCTCTGGTACTCCTCCTATTTATATTTTGTTATTTTTGCTGATTTTAAAAAAAAATAGTAGTGAGGGCTCTTAATTATAAATAAAACTTAAAATCCCAAATTCAACACTAAACAAAGCACTAATTCCTCTTGATTATCTTACATCTTATAATTCTCTCTTTTTTTTATTGTTCAGGAGAAGCTTCTAAGCACAAAACATATTATTTACAAGACAATTATTCTAATCTAGGAAGTGTGGAAAGTTTTTGAATTCATCTGGATCTATATACTCGAGGTAGGACGTAGAAGGTACGCCACAATCTTGTCTTGTCGAAATTAAAGGAGGGTTTGCAGTCATCCCAATCGAACAACCTGGCTTCTGAGTTTGCTGACTTGCAAACGAAGTAGTGATTAAGCTACACGCTGGCACTACTACCGATGAATTACAAACTCCGGCCTTTTCAGTCTCAATCGCCGCTACATTACCACTTAACGCTTCATAATGTAGTTTTTTTTCTTCATATGTTTTTCCCGGAACTGCCAAGGCGATTTTCTCCCACCAATCAACATCGTTGGGATGGACTGCAATTAGTGCATTCTCGAAGGCCCTGTCCTCCTCCCAAGTCCAATTTGAAACCACAAATGGCTTTTGAAATGCGGCATCGTCTTCCCACAACCAGGATCGGCTGACGAATGTCCAATCTGTGTCCATTTTTTTGGATACTAGCCGGAAAAACCTTGTTGAAGACTAGAGATATAGAAAAGTGAGTTGTTAATTTCGGAAGACATACATCTCATTAAGAAAAAATTTCCATTTTCAAGAACTAATGGACCATTTTAATGGATAGAGAGCATAAATCATAAACTAGAAAAACAACTGAACATGGGAAGATTCAAAATGGCAAGGTGTAACATAGATATACAAAAGAGAAAAAAATAGTAATATCAAATTAAAATTAATCCAAAATCACATATAATAGTCACTGGTCTTTCTAATTAAATAAAACTTAAAATCAAGATCCAGCACATTCAACACTCAGTTCTTTGTGATCATCTTTCTTCTTACTCCTTTTTCTGCTCAAGCATTAATTTGGCAATTTTTAGATTGATCCAAATAAACAGATGCAGTAGAAACTTACCAGATCTTCATTTTATTCTAGAAAATTCCACATGCAGTATTCCAAATACTAATCTACCGAGAAAATATTAATTCAGTCATGTAACTTAGGCCGAATCCAACTCTAGTCCTGTAACTCTGCACTTTCTCAATTTTAGTCCTGACAGTATCAATTTAGTCTTGTAACTTTGGCCGAGCCAACTTTATTCCTATAACTTTGCACTTTTTAAATTTTAGTCCTGACGATATCAATTTTAGTGCAAAGTTACATGACTAAAGTTGGACACGGGCCTAAGTTACAGAATTAAAATTGATACTGTCAGACTAAAACAGATACCTTCAGGACTAAAGTTGGACTTGGCCAAAGTTACATATAAAACATCAATAAAGCAATCATACGCTCATTGAATCTAATAAAATGAAATTTATTTCACAAACGATAGAGTACCTTTGTTACAATTAATCGTAGGGAGCTCTATGGAAAGGCCACTAGACGGGTACTAGCCTCCAGATCCTTAGAACTATGCTTCTTCTTCTCGGTGTTTCTCTGTGTGTGTATAATACGCTAGATGTGTATGTCAATGTGTTTATACTGTTCTTTATATAGGCGATGGGAGTTAAAAAATAAAGCGATAGAAAAAGTCCTCCCCTTTCCAAAAGTTACTGTAATAAATATTTTCGTCCACTACTCCGTGTTTAACGCAAAAAGTCACTTTTTCAGGGATCCCGCCTTTATCCCAGACGACTATATTGGTCATATTTTTCTATGGTGTTCAGTCAAAACAAATGTACTTATATATATATTTAGTTTAATGTTCTATTTCTTAACAATGTTGGCCTAATAGGAGTACTCGTACAATATCGATCCCACCATGCTTGTTGGCTATATGAATCATATATCACTATGGATTTTTGCCAAAGCAAATGTTTTCATATTTTATATTTAAGTGTTTCTCTTTTCTTCAAATGGTATCCAATTCCTTTTAGGTCTTCTCCTTTCCCCTTTAAGCATGCTTCTCTTAATTTCACATATACTAGCTAATGCATCCATTATTATTATATCTAATATGTAATGCATATCCCCAATTTATAATGCATTAATGTCATCTAGATTTCTTGAATCAATGTGCAATCCTATAAAAATATATTCATTACGTACTGTGATCATCAGTGAGCCGAACTAACTTTGGCTCATTTTCAGAAAACTAATTTGGGAAGCTCTGATATTCGAATATGTATTAGCAGTTCTAATAAGTGATTTCATGTTTGTAGTTTAACAGATTTGAAATTTATCATAAAAGCATGAATAGTTTAGATATTTATTCGATTCACGTAGTACTCCTCCTAAGCACTCGGTTATATGTTTGTAGTTTATGAATGATTTCACTACTAACTCTTACAATACTTGACACAATTTCCTCAGACGGACAAGTTATATATGCTACGTTGTTATGAATAAGGGGATGAATAGTAGTAGCCCACAAATATCCTTAACAAATTCTCATTTGGAGATTTTGTCGAACAGATACAGTGCAAGGCTAAATAGAGTAAAAATTCGCACAAATTTTAACATGAATAAAATCACCTGTAGAAAATTGGGCATAGAAATATGCAGCCATTTGACATAATTAAGAGGGCAAAAGTGGGCATAAGAATCTGCAGCCATCGTTTGTAATCGCTCACCAGCAGATTTGAGAAAGTGGGGGTTAATGGCCGCAATTGCTTTTTAATTATCAAAGATTGAAATGAAGATTAATTAGTATAAGAGAGCACAAGAAAGAATTTGCATTGACATCTCTGAATCTCAGTATATATGTTCTTACTAGTTATAAATGGCGGTAATCAGCTAATAGTCTTTTTAAATATTAAGATTACTGCATATTTATATTATTATTTTTTTGGCTAAAATTGAGTTTTATATATTTTCATTAGTAGAAATTTGTATGAAACCATCTCGAAACCAGACGAATTTAATTTGGGTGGTCACCAAAGAGCCGCTCTCAAATATAGATTACTACAAAAAAGATGCATTTTACCAACGGAAATAGAGACGGAAATTCGGTAGAAAATAGTGCTTTCCGAAGGAAAAATTAGGTCGGTGGTAACCTCGTCGGTAATTTTTACCGACGGAATTTTTCATTCCGTCGTTTTTTTTAATTTTTTTAATTAGCGACGGATTTTTTTATAATTTTTTAATTACCGACGAAATATTCCGTCGGTAAACCAAATTATATAAAAAAAAAAACCGATTTGAACCTGGGCCCAAGCCAACGGGCTGGCCCAGCCCGGCGCGGAACAGGCAAGGCCCGCTCCGAGCCCGCGAGTTCTGTATTCCATTTTTCTTTCTTGATAATTGAAGTAAGTTATTATGCATTCCATTTTATTTTTTACGAAATTTCGGTAGAGTCTGTATAGTCAATTCAAACCCCCCCCCCAAAAAAAGGGTGTCATTTGCACCCCAATTGGAAATTCGTCGCAAATTCTGACGGGATTTGCAACCGATTTCCTTGCCGTGGAAAATTTTGTTGACTTCAGCCATTTGACCAGTTTCATCGCAAATCCGTATGAAATGTTTGCCGTTGCAAGTACCCTGTCACTAAACTCCGCGTTCTTTTTTTAGGCTTTAATTTTACCTTTTTCCTTCGGTTTTAATGGGGTTTTCACCTTTTTTTTTTCTCCTTTCTTTCCAGATTTTTTTTGGCTTTCTACTCTACTTTCCTTTTGTTTTCCTTCTTTCATACTTCTTTTTCTGTTTTCTTACCAGATTTTTTTGGTGGGATTTATTACTCTTTATTTTCATGTCTTTTCCTTCTGGTTGACCACTTTTTGGGGTTTTTTAATGTTTCTACTTTTTGTTCTTTCATTTTTATCTTTCCAATTAAATTTATGGACTTTCTAACAACTACTCCCTTCTATTCAAAATGTATGACGTTTTGACCTTTCGTTTTCTTTGCACTTTTCAATACAAATTAACTACACTTTTTTCTTAAATTACCCTCAAATTATCCTCACACGGACAATGTATACATGCTACATTGTTATGAAAATATTTAACACAAATTCAAACTGAGAAAACGAAATAGACATTATTATCAAACCAACAAAAAGCCTAGTGCAGGTCGACTAATTTCAGCAAATATCCTTAACAAATTCTCACTTGGAGATTTTGTCGAACAGATAGAATGCAAGGTTAAATAAAGTAAAATCACCTGTAGAAAATTGGGCATAAAAATCTGCAGCCATCGTTCTGACATAATTAAGAGGGCAAAAGTGGGCATAAGAATCTGCAGCCATCGATTGTAATCGCTCGTTGTTCCGAAACATTCTCCAGCCATTTCCATCCTCACCAGCAGATATCAAGATTTAAGATTTGAGAAAGTGGGGGTTAATGGCCGCAATTGCTTTTTAATTCTCAAAGATATATTGAAATGAAGATTAATTATAAGAGAGCACAAGAAAGAATTTGCATTGACATCTCTGAATCTCAGTGTATATGTTCTTACTAGTTATAAATGGCGGTAATTAATGGTAATCAGCTAATAGTATTTTTAAATATTAAGATATTATTATTTTTGGCTAATATTGAGTTTTATATATTTTAATTAGCAGACAAACCATCTCAAAACCAACATTTGCAACGAATTTTGGGTGGTCGCCAAAGAGCCACTACTACACATTTAAGCTTGCACAGCTGCACTTGAACAACCATTTTTTCAAACAGCTCTCCAAATTATAGCTTGGAGAGCTGTTTTATTAAAAAAAAAAAAATAATAGACAGCTGTTTACAACCGCTGTCCAAGAATTACACTTGGAGAGCGGTTAAAAACCGCTATGCAAACTCACCTAGACAGCGGTTTAGAACCGCTGTTCAAGAGCTCGGTTTTCAGTCAAACCCAAATGCGCGATTCCAGAAGCATTATATTATCTCCCCCCAAATTCGTCTCTTCCAAACTCGTCTCCCCAAAATCGCCCGCGCGCCGTCGCCTCCCTCTCCCCTAATTAATTGAACGTGTCTCCCCCAAATCGAACCCGCACGCCGTCGTCCTCCTCTTCCCTCTACCGCCGTCGCTCTAGCTCGTTGCCGCCGTCGCCCTAGCTCCTCCATATATAGGTAATTTTTTTTTACATTGGTGTATGTATTGGTGTATATATATCATGTTGTATGTATATTAGTGTATGTATATCATGTATATTGGTGTATATATGTATATTGGTGTATATATATCATGTTATATGTATTGGTGTATGTATATTAATGGTGTATGTATATTGGTGCATATATATTGGTGTTTGATGCACTCAAGGTGTTTGATAATATGCTTGTGTGAGGATTTAAGCATAAATTAGTGTTAATTGGTTAGGATTAATGTTGTTAATGTTAGAGATGAACAATTGATGTTTGGTTTATATATTGTTAATTGTTTATATATATATATATTGTGTGGCTTGGATTAATTGTTGTTAGTGTTAGAGATGAACAACTTTTTAGAGATGAATATATATTGTGTGGCTTGACTTGATTTTTTATGCTAATTTAGATATGAACAATTGATGAACTCAAGGTGTTTGATAATATGCTTGTGTGAGGATTTAAGCATATATAAATTAGGATTAATACATTAGAATATATTTTGGTTCTATTAATTTGATGATTCGGTGAATGGATAGTAGTGTATTTGCTTTAAATGATTAATGATGGTACATTAGGATATATACATATATATCTATATATCTAATTATATTAATGATTGATCGTTGTTTGCAGTTTGTCTATCAACGTTCGCTCAAGACTTTTGGACGGGGTACCTTTACAATCGATTTTTGTATATTTATAATTAAAGTGATATAACTTTTGGTAGCATGTAATTAACTTATATATTTGTGATGTTATTTCATGTTTTTGGTGTATATTAGACGTATGTATGTGTATGTTTATTTATTTGATGTTTTGGTATTTGACGTAGTGGTATAAGTTTTGATTTTGTATAAACATCATTTTTAAAATATAAAATAATTATTAAAAAAATATATATATTAAAAAATATATATATATTAGACAGCGGTTTTAAACCACTGTCCAAGTGAAACGCATTAAA
This sequence comes from Galeopsis tetrahit, assembly GCA_963675135.1. Classification (NCBI taxonomy): domain Eukaryota; kingdom Viridiplantae; phylum Streptophyta; class Magnoliopsida; order Lamiales; family Lamiaceae; genus Galeopsis; species Galeopsis tetrahit. The sequence goes on from OY776133.1 coordinate 14,784,419, forward strand.
ATATATATATATATATATATATATATATATATATATATATTAGACAGCGGTTTTTTAACAGCTGTATAAGCTTAGACAACTGTTACTTGGACAGCTGTTAAAACTGCTGTCTAAGGCCCTTTTTAAGGGTTGTGCAAAGCCAAATCTGTATTAGTGAGCCGATCACAAATATTTGTGACGAATTTTTTGAACTTCGGCGGAAATTTCTTTCGCTAATTTACTACAGCGTGTTTCGTCGCAAAATTGATCGAGACTATGAAGAGGGTCGAGGATGGACAGAAGTAGTGACGTCGGAGGCCAGAACCTAATCCTAGGTGGCCCAATTGTGAATAATAAATTTTGATTTGATCTCATATATATAAGTATTCTTGAAACAGATTATAACATTTTAATAATAGTGAATCAAAGTAACTTTTAATAAAACGTTCATTCATTCTGCTCATTACATACAAAATAAAATATTATATACTACCTCCGATTTGGCTTTAATTATTGTTTCACAAAGTTTGTCGTTTTAAATATTTTTACAACGTTTCTCCCTATATTACACTTACATAAATTACCTAATCGTCGCAAATCCGTACAAAATGTTTGTCGTTGCAAGTACCCTGTCATTAAACTCCGCGTTCTTTTTTTTAGGCTTTAATTTTACCCTTTTCCTTCGGTTTTAATGGGGTTTTCACCTTTTTTTTTCTCCTTTCTTTCCAGATTTTTTTGGCTTTCTACTCTACTTTCCTTTTGTTTTCCTTCTTTCACACTTCTTTTTCTGTTTTCTTACCAAATTTTTTTGGTGGGATTTATTACTCTTTATTTTCATGTCTTTTCCTTCTGGTTGACCACTTTTTGGGGTTTTTTAATGTTTATACTTTTTGTTCTTTCATTTTTATCTTTCCAATTAAATTTATGGACTTTCTAACAACTACTCCGTTCTATTCAAAATGTATGACGTTTTGACCTTTCGTTTTCTTTGCACTTTTCAATACAAATTAACTACACTTTTTTCTTAAATTACCCTCAAATTAATTAATAATGTTTAACTTAGATAGTAATAATTTTTAATGTATAATGTAGAATTTTAGAGCAATTAATTAAGCATATAGTAAGAAGTCACATTAATTTTCGTATACATTTTGAATAGGAGGGAATATCAATTTAATAGAAGTGTTCCTCAATTAATTGCATTATTAATTTTTCTACTCATCAGATTCGAAATTATTGGTTATTTCAATTGAAAATGGGGAAACTATTTAGAATTGGGGCACATTTTGGAATGGTGAATTGTTTAGGGTTTAATTTAGAATAAGTAGGTAATAGAAGGAGCCTTTTGTGATTCACTCTCACTCGATTCAAAACTAGAACTAAGTACACTGTATCCCTCGGCGTACGTTAAAAGACACAACTACTGGCCATAACTCCTAACTAGGGTTGAACGCTCAAGGAGGGGTTACTCGAATAGTGCATACTTTGAAATGAGAGGCTCTGGCGGTATTTATAGAGCAATACACAGCTTCTAGATCCTTCCATTATGAGATCCTATTTTTTAGGACCTCAACCTCCATGATCTTTCTAGAACATTCTGCCATCTTCCAGGTCGTTCTACAATGCTCCAAAGTCTTCTAGCACGTTCTCCAACCTTCTGGAATCTTCCAGGTTCCAGACTATTGTAGAAGCTTCTAGAATCGTTCCTGAATGTGAGAGCATTTAGTACAACATTTAATGTAACATTGTAGAAAAGACTTAGAATAAATCAAGGAAGGTCAAATTAAGATGTTGTTGATAATGTTAAAGTATTTAAGAGTTAACAACATCTACAATAGTAATGTTATTTGTGGGTTTGATTTCTGTGGAAGATGAGAGTTGCGATGTGTGGGTGTGATTTTTTGGGTGATGAAATTAGGTTTAGTTTTTTTTACGGGAATGTTTAATCTGATTTTAGGAGTTTGATTATGTTTTCTCGGCGCCTGACTTACACGCAGTGTAAAATTAACAGAAAATTATAGCGGGACTAAAAGTGTATGTTAAAGGACCGAAAGAGATTTGGACTTATTCTTACAGGCCAAAAGTGCAATTTTCCCCTTTTTCCTCTTTTGTGTGTGTTTTTTGCTAATATTATGAAAAATTTAACATATCAAGAAAGCACTCAGGTTGAGGTGGATTTGACTTCACAAGCAGCGTGGGGATTTAATTTAATGCTTGTTGATATTCATTACCCTAGTTTTCACTACAACTAAAAAGGTCTTTAGAGACGCTCAAAAGTGTCACTAAAAATTGTTTTTCATGACGCTTTGGATATAGTGACGCTTTGGCCAAGCTTCACTTGATTTGCCGTTTCTATAGGCTGTTTTCGTGATGTTTGAAAGCGTCATTGTAAATGGTCAATGTGACATTTTTAGCATCACGGTAACATTATATGGTGACGCTAATCAGCATCACGACGGAGTGCTTTAGAGACGCTTTCTCGCGTCATGAAAAAATTATAACTAACTTAACCTCCTCGTTTAATGACGTTTTTAGGCGTCATAGTAATGTTATTTGTGGGTTTGATTTCTGAGGAAGATGAGAGTTGCGATGTGTGGGTGTGATTTTTTGGGTGATGAAATTAGGTTTAGTTTTTTTTACGGGAATGTTTAATCTGATTTTAGGAGTTTGATTATGTTTTCTCGGCGCCTGACTTACACGCAGTGTAAAATTAACAGAAAATTATAGCGGGACTAAAAGTGTATGTTAAAGGACCGAAAGTGATTTGGACTTATTCTTACCGGCCAAAAGTGCAATTTTCCCCTTTTTCCTCTTTTGTGTATGTTTTTTGCTAATATTGTGAAAAATTTAACATATCAAGAAAGCACTCAGGTTGAGGTGGATTTGACTTCACAAGCAGCGTGGGGAATTAATTTAATGCTTGTTGATATTCATTACCCTAGTTTTCACTACAACTAAAAAGGTCTTTAGAGACGCTCAAAAGTGTCACTAAAAATTGTTTTTCATGACGCTTTTGATATAGTGACGCTTTGGCCAAGCTTCACTTGATTTTTAGAATTGGGGCACATTTTGGAATGGTGAATTGTTTAGGGTTTAATTTAGAATAAGTAGGTAATAGAAGGAGCCTTTTGTGGGTGGTGGCGACAAACCCTAGAAAATCACGCACCCTATAAAAGGAAACCTCCCTTCCCTTCCCTAGCTACAAACCCTAATCTAAATTTTCTTCCTTCAGCTGTAGTCGCCCAGATCCATATCCAAGGTATGCCATTATATATATACAGATATGAGAAATTTACTCTTTTGTGTGTGTTTTATTGCTGATGTTATGAGAAATAGCCAAGGTGAGGACTTGATGCTTGTTGATATTCATTTGTTTTTACGACATACATTTTCTTCATTATTTCTTTGAATCATTAATCTCAGATTTCGTGTGGATCGAAATTTATAGTAGATCGAATGCTTCCGAGATCAGACATATATATATGGAACACAGTGACCAAACTATTTACCATTGGAGCTAGGTTGGTGTAAGTATTTCCTTTTCTTTCAGAAATTAAGATCAAACCCACTTTATAGTTTGGAATTCGGACAGTACGTACGTACGGAGCAGTGTTTTTTTTGAATTTGCCGCGATAAAATCTAATTTTAACTTGTTTTGTTGAGTTCTAATTTAAATTTACCGCGTAAAGATATCTAATTTCTTCAACAAATATGTAAGGAAATTTACTATTATCTTCTAATTGTTTCAAGGGGCATTCAAGAGAGAATTTTCTAGATGCATGATTAATTCCTATGTAGCTAAATATAATTTCAATTATGATAAAAAAATAAATATTTTTATTTATTAATTTGTTTTATTTACTATGCATAGCACATATATATGTTTTGAGTTAAGGAGTTTTATCTCATAAATTTTTTCTTATTCTAGATTTGCTATAAATTAAATATATTAGCATAGCAAAAATAATTTTATCATCATATATATTTGACCCTTTTGATGTTAATTGCCACCCCCCTATTCTGCCACTTCAAATTTGAAAACAAGATGTATTCTAATTCAGTTATTTCAATCTAAAAAGCTAGGAAATTAGGCAATTAAACTCATCCACATCTCTGTAATTTATTTAATTGCATCATTATATATGATTATTGTCTTGAGATAAATTAGTTGGTGTCAAACTTCCCGTAGATGAAAGACTGATCACAACAAACACCCTTGTCACTTAATTATGAATTAATGTGTCTTCTCCATATGGGTTTTTTCTTAATTTTGTTTTGTCTGTTTTAGCTTTATTCCAATCTCTGCATTTTGATTCGAGCATGCGGACAGTGAATCTGGTGAGCGTCGACGTGGCGCTGTACGTTATCAATTGGAAATAGGCACATCTGTCAGGCGGCGGTGAAGATGGTGCTGCTTGCCAGCAGCGGTGATTGTGCCATCCATCGGCATTGAAGAAGTGGAGACATTAGAAATCCAATTACCCTAAGCCATTTATATATCATTCAACATATCCATTAATTGTTCCAGGGTGGAAAAGAAGCTGCTCGAACAACTATCTTCTTCAAATCAAGGTACAACGCCGGTAAACTCGTTCCACTCTTGATTTTGATTAAAGGTAGTTTATAAGATTCGTTTATGGTCAATTTGAAAGTAGGTTCTTGGAATTCGTTAATAATTAAAACTGTGCAAAGGTATGAGGAATTCATGAACCTAAAGATATAAAGTTTAAGGTTAAAGTTAGTAGCGACTGGCTAATGCAATCTATGGTATTGCGAAAACTTGTAGTTATTGGAAATGAATTTATTCTGAAAGCAATTAAGATGGGTGCTATTATTCTCGATTTTAAAAATCACTACCAAGATGGCTAAACTGCCATTTTGGTCCCATGAGAATTTAGGCTCACGAAAGTTGTCCTTTTTGGAACAAAAACGGTCCCATACGAATTCACAAGTAAAAAACTAACTGGGTTTTGGGACCAAAAATGTTTCTGAAAACCAAAACTATTAAAATTCTCTTTTTGGAAAGAAAAGAAAAAGGACCATAAAAGAACGTGGAACCAAAACTCTTTTTGAAAAAAAATCTCTTTGGACCAAAAATAAAATTTACCCCTAGTTATTTACATATCCAAATGAAGTGCTTAGATCTGAAAACCTTATCAGTCTATTTGTAGGTGGGTGCAAAATTTATTTAGGGCAAGAAGGAAAGGTTAGTTGTTCGTAACTTAAATCTCTCAGTTTAAACATTAATGCATGTGTATCTAAATGGTGTTATATTTTGGAATATAATTTCGATCAGCTCTTTCATTGAGAAGTTGTCTTGACCAATTGTAGACTCTTGTTTCAAACCCAGCTTCTAATGTTGTCTCAATTAAGAGCATTCTGCATGTGTTTAGTTCATTTATTGAGTTTGGCAACGTAATGTTGGATCAGTTGTTTTGGGATTGAGCATTCTGCATGTGTTTTGTAATCTGAATTGTTTGTTTTGTCTTGGATCAATGTTCATAACTAGTTTTTCGATACCTTAATTAGAAGAGAAAAACAAACACTTCAGATTACGAAACACATGCAGAATGCTCAGATTACAAAACAACCGATCCGACATTACGTTTACCAGACTCAATAAATAGACTAATTAAACACCAGCCTGCTAATACTAATTAAGACAACATTAAAAGCAGGATTTGAAACAAGAGTCTATAATTGGCTTGAAACAACTTCTCAATCAATTAGGGGCAGCTTGATATTATATTTCAAATTATACCACCCTTATAATTAGATACACATTGTTTAAACTAAGATATTTAAGCACTTCATTTGGCAAAGTAAATACAATATCTTGGCAATGATTTTTAAAATCTATATCAATATATAGCACCCATCTTGATTAATTTCTTTCAGACTAAATTTATTTGCAAAAGAATAACTACATGTTTTCGCAATACAATAGATCGAGTACATCGGTCGCCACTAAATTTAACCTTACACTCTCGACCTTTAGGTTCAATTCCCCATACATTTGCACAGTCTTATTCACGAATTCCAGGAACGAACTTTCAAAATGACCATAAATGAATATTATAAGTACCTTTCGTCAATATCTAACGTGGGTGAGTTCAAGGACGGAGCCACATAGGGCCCAGCGGGGGCAGTGGGCCCCCCGTCAATTTTTTTTTTTTTTTTTTATGTATATTTCTTCCGTTTTATAATTATTTGTATACTTTTTTTTTATTTGAGACGTTTCAAAATTATTTGTACACTCATAATATGTAAATAATTTACAAAATTAATATTCTCACTACATCATTTTTTTTTAAATTGTCACTCATTTGAATCTACATTCTTCCCTACATCTCGCTAATTTTTTTTAACACCCCGTTAAAATTCTTTTATACCTCACTAAATCATCAAAAATACTTCTCATTTATTTGACCCTACACCTTACTAAATTCACATTTCTTAAAAAGTGAACTTATCAACGTATTCAAGTCATTACGGGATGGAGGGAATATATTTTAAGTTATACATTTGTCTAATAATTTTAACACCATTTCACCTATTATGAGTCGAAACAATCAAAATTTATAATGAATTAAATATAATATTATTTTGTCTTTATAGTAATGTAAATCGGGCCCCCCAATCTAAAATTTCTGGCTCCGTCACTGGGTGAGTTAACAAAGTGTAGTACCAAGATTAATTGGAGAGGATACAGGTTCGAGCAACTTCTTTTCCACGCAATTCCAGCTTCCGCTGCCCAACCACGACCCTTTGGAGCCGAATTTATTGCACCATAATTGCATAGTAATTAATATGTCTAGGGACCAGTACTTTCCACTATAAGAAAAAATGGTTGTTCCAACAAAATAATTGGTCGGAAAAGAAGTTTTACTGAACGATATTTTGTCGCTATATTCCGTCGCAACAAGCCTTCTCGCGCGGCAATGTGTTTACCGGCTAGAAGAAAGTGTTATCGGTATTCTGTAGTAATTAGCGACAATAACTTGGTTGAAAAGGTTATTTTCTCTTTAATTTTATTTCACATAAAATAAGTTATACCGACGAACGTTTTCTCGGTAAAAAACAAAGAAATTATCTACATCTGTCTAGTTCTGAGTTTGAATCCCGGGCAACCTACAGCCATTTAAAATTCTATGTATAGCAATTCATATTTTCTTTTTATAATCAACTTCATTTATTTATAGTAAATTCGAATAAGTGTTGCTAAATTAAAATATATGAAACTAAAAACAAATATAAATATGTACCATTATAATTTGTAATAAAAAATTGTTGGGCTTGCCCAATTTAGCGGGCCCAATAGCGGCCCCAAAAAATAAAATAAGCCCACTTCACATTGAAATAGAAAGCAGCAGGAAAACCCAGATTGTGCAACAAAAACAGAATCACCAAAAAGGGTGAGGAAGACTGAGTGAGAATCGCCAAAAACAGATTAAGCAATTTATGAAATTATGGGACGTAAATTAAAATTTCATCTTTTTTTGGACGTTTTTTTTTTTATTTAAAATAAATATATGAAAGTTACGGACGTAAATAATTTTTTTCTGTAATAAGGTGAGTTAGTTTCTTCAGGCTCCCACTCAAAACCAATGGCAAGCATGCAAAAGAGTTCTTAGATACTTAATGGGTACTTCACTTCACGGCTTTTTTTTTTTCAGTTTCAAAATCTCAATTGCAGGGGTTCGCGGATGCCAACTTTGCTTCCTCGCTCGATGATCGTCGAAGTACAAGTGGTTACTGTATATCCATTGGCTCGAATGTCTTGGCGTGGTGCTCAAAGAAGCAGTCTGTTGTTGCTGGGAGGCTGAATACCGGGAAAATTGCTTTTTAAGGACCGCAACTTTGGGGGTGTTGCAAAAAGAGGACCGCAACTTTACGGGCTAGCAAAAAGAGGACCGTAATTTTTTTTTCTCGCAAATGTAGGCCTAATTAGCCCGACCGACCCAATTTCGGGCTATTATTGCACGTGAAAGTCACGTGAGGAAGCAAATCGGGCTGAAACGCATACGTGGATATTAATTAATTTTTTCATTTTATTTATTAATCCACATCATCAAAAAGTTAAACACGCTTTTAACTGTAACAATAGCATATCCTAATAATACAAAAGAAATAAAAAACGCATCTTAATAAATAGAATTCTAAAAGCCACTAACAACTAATACCTTTCTGCAAAAAAAAGTTAGAAAAAACGAGGAAAAAAATTGTAGAGGAAAAAACCCTAAATCGACGCACGCTCAACGCAATTTGGGGGGCTTCGAGGAGAATATGGTCAGTGTTCGAGACAAGAAGCGGCTAAAGGACCCACCACCTGAATATAGTAAGTGTTTGAATTCGTGGTTTTACTCATTTGTGTGGGGTTGCTTTTTCGAATATTTGGGTTTGAGTGTTCAATTTTTTCGAGTGTTGCTTATTTGTGTGGGTACGAGTTTTCATATATTTTTTATTAGAATCAATTCGTTTTTTGGTTTCGTCCATGTGTGGGTTTGAGTTTTCATATATTTTTTATTAGAATCAATTCGTTTTTTGGTTTCGTCCATGTGTTTTAGGGATTTGAGTATTAATTTGATTATATCGAATCTGGCCTTTTTGGGGGTAATTAATCCTGATTTTAGTGCAAGAATACCCTGCATTGGCAATGGCAACAACAGATTTTATTTGGATTGCATCTCAATTCTCTGAATACTCCACCTTCCGCTGCTCCAACCCTCAATTCTGTGGTGTGACAATTCAAGAGCTATTACTCTTGCATTCAGTCCTGCCTTCCATTCTGGCATGAAGCATGTGGAGGTTGATCGACGTCCACTTTCTCAGGGAGAAAGTTCAGTCCCAACAGTTAGATGTTCGCTATGTTCCTTCTGAAGACCAAGAATAGAAAAGGTCTCCCTAGAAACCCTAACCTGAATTTTCCATCCCCCTTCAGATGTCGCTTCCACTCCGATTAATTGAGGAAAGGTTGAGATGGATTTGACTTCACAGGCAACGTGAGGATTTAATGCTTGTTTGGATTTCATAAAATTATCTCTTAATTTAATTTTTTATTTTTATTATTATAAAATTCTTGGATATTACAATTACCCAGCTAGTTTTGGATTTCATAAAATTATCTCTAGTCATCCATGAATTTTAAGATATTTCTGTGGATCATTATGAATTCAGGATATCAGATTTTGTGTCGATCAAAGAGGCACATTAAAATTTATAGTCGAATGCTTCCGAGAGACATATATATGGAGCCTTGCCTGGAAGTTGGAACACAAAAGTGGCCTACTATTTCCCTGTTCTGTCATAAATTAAGATCAAACACACTTTGGAATTCGGACAATATATACGTACGGAGCAGTGTTTTGTTTGAATTTCCCGCGATAAAATCTAATTTTAACTTGTTATTGTTGATTTTTAATTTAAATTTACAGCGTAAAGATCTAATTTGAATTTCCCGAGTGTAAAGATCTAATTTCTTCAATAAATATGTAAGGAAATTTAAACCCGTGCATAATACCCTAAGCAAAATGTTTGAATTATAGGAGTATATGTTAACATTGATTGAGTTCCTTAAATAAGTTCTCAAGAGATAAAATCAGACAGAAGAAATTACTTCTAATTACATATTGCTTCCAAGCAATTATTTCAATCCAGGAAGTGCGGAAAGCTTTTGAATTCAGATCATCCAGATATATATACTCGGGGTAGGAGGTAGAAAGTACGCCACAATAATCTTGTTTTGGTGAAATTAAAGGAGGATTTGCAGCCATCCCGATTGAATTTGCTGACTTGCAAACGAAGTAGTGATTAAGCTACAAGCTGGCACTAAAGTTAATAGTGAGGGCTCTTAGTTCTAAATAAAACTTAAAATCCCAAATTCAACACACAAAACACTAAAGTCCTTGTGATTATCTTACATCTTATAATTCTCTCTTTTTTTATTACTCTGGAGAAACTTCTAAGCACAAAACATATTATTTACAAGCCAATTAATATTCTAATCTAGGAAGTGCGGAAAGTTTTTGAATTCATCCGGATCTATATACTCGGGGTAGGACGTAGAAGGTACGCCACAATCTTGTCTTGTTGAAATTAAAGGAGGATTTTCAGTCATCCCAATTGAACAACATGACTTCTGAGTTTGCTGACTTGCAAACGAAGTAGTGATTAAGCTACAAGCTGGCACTACTGCCGAGGAATTACAAACGCCGGCCTTTTCAGTCTTAATCGCCGCTACATTACCACTTAGGCTTCATAATGTAGTTTTAGTTCGTCATTTGTTTTTCCTGGAACTGCCAAGGCTATTTTCTCCCACCATTAATTCAATGTCGTAGTAGTGGATTGCAAGAGCGTTTTCATCAGAAGTACAACATGGTTTCTTGAATGCAGCATTCATCTTTTAGGAAATTGGGAAAAGTCAGTTGTCAATTGGAATAGGAATAGGAATTCAAATATGATAAAACGAATTGAAATAAATTACACTAGTACCTTTGTGACAATTAAACGTAAAGAGGTGTTGGGAAAGGCCTCAAGATCCATAGATATGCGAATATTATGATACTCTCTAGATGTGTCTATTTCTATGTGTTTGTTGTCCTTTATATAGGAGGTGGGCGATACAAAACTGTCTGCCATAGAAAAAACTTCCCCCTGATTTTCGTGGGTGCTTTTCCTCTAATAAAAATCAACCAAATTTTGTAGTGATTATTCACTCAAAACTACCAGAATGATGGGGGTAATACCTAAAATCTACAAAAATGGGATGAAAGCCCTAATATACCCTTGTGTTACTTAATTAACTCACTCTTCAATTTTGTATTCATTTTCTCTCTCCAATCCCCTCTTTTTATAAACTTTTGAGATTTATTTGACCGACTCTCTCCAAACCCCCACCCACCCCTCTCAACTCTCTCTCTATCTCTCTTCCGGCGGCCACAAAAACAGATACTCCAGCGCCCAATTTTACCCTTGTACTTCATCTTTAAACCTAGGGTTAATATATGTCCTCCCTTTTCCCATTTCAAACATCATTTTCAAATCGCCATCTATTCTCTCTCTCCTTTTTACAAAACTCTCTCATTCATTATATCTCAATAGTTTTCAAATCCAGCCACCGTTTGTCGTGGCCGTCGCCTGGATCGAGCCTTGGCCGTCGAAATTGTGGCCGAGCTGGTGGTGGTGATTTTTTTGGCCGCCGGAGAGATCGGCGAAGAGGCGAAGACAAGGCAGGGGTCGATCGTTGCCGATCTGCAACACTGTGGGAGTCGAAGAGGTCTTCGACTCAAGACGAAGTGGTTTGTTGACTCAAGGCGGCGGAGCTCTGCGCGTCGAGAGGAAGGGACGGCGGCCGCGGTGTTGGGGCGAGGGTTTGGGTGGGGGAAGGCAGGGCAGCGGCGGCGGTGTTGGCGCTCGATGGTTCGTCGGTGCCGCCGCATGGATCTAGCTTTGGTCGACGTCGGCGCCGATCTGCAACTTCATCGGCGCCGATCTGCAACTCCATCGATGATTCAGCCCCTTCACCGCCTGGATCTAGCTTTGTGAATTTTTCTGCTTCTGGGTCAAATCCATAGTAGTGTGATGTGTTTGCTACGAATGAAATGGATACTTAGTGAATTTCACTTATATGCCTAACAATGAGTTATTCATCTGTCTTGTTGGTTTAATCTCTTTTTTATGCTATTTCTAGATGGCTTTCGTGTCCAGCAGCGGACATGGTAGATGGTTCAAGAGTTCTGATATCTTTCTTGTCTTACATTTGCAGGCGAATTGTTTGCAAACACAGCAGAAGGGGACTTCACTTCTGGGCTAGGGTTTGCCAGCCCAGAAGTGCACCCTCAGTTTCATTTAATACACCCCAGGATTCACACCCCAGTTTCACTCGATACACCCCTCCTGTGTGCACCCCAGTTTCACTCGATACATCTCTCCCGTGTGCACCCACTGAACTCCTTAGTTCACCCCAGTTTCAGTAAAATAATTCGTATTTTTGTTTCATATGTATTTGAAATTGGAGAAATTTTTTGTTCTTGTATATATTTCTTAAATCCTAATTTGTATTTTCAATAGTTTTATATTCATTAAGTAAATTCGATTGGATATTATGTAAAAAATTTGAAATATGCATTGTTTACTCATTATATGCATTATTTTGTCATTGAAATGGTATACAACAAGAACTTGACTATTAGAAATCAGGAAATCCTCTTCTTCTGCAATTTTTCTGTATTGTGCAATGTGTGCTGCAAATATGCATAATTTACTCGATATATGCATTGTTTATTGTTAGTATGCAATGTTTGTTTTGCGAATGCAATGTTTATTTTGTGTATGCAATGTTATGCGAATGCAATGTAGTAAGGTGTAACGTATGCAATGTTTGATTTACAATGTAAGGTGTAAGTTGAATAAAAAAAATTGAAAAATAAATCTTAATTAAAAATTTTGAATATAAAAACAAAAAAATCGGAATAAAAAAGCTTATTATTAAAATATTTGATTAACATCTACTTTAGTGAAAGAAAATATTAATGATTAACAATTAAAAAAATATTTTATAATTTAAAATTTGAATATAAATGATTTTTGAATAAAACAAATTAATATGTTAAATTCAAAGGAGAGGAGGAAGCTTGAAAGTTTTGAAAAAAATTACAATGGGACAAAGAGGGTAGATGAAGGGCATAATGGTCACTTTAACTACACCTTTGTAGATATTAGTATTAAAAATTTTGGATTGTAGATATATGTAATGGGCTAGGGCCCATTGTAGATATATGTAATTTTCCCAATTTTGTATTACACTCCCCTCTTTTTTCTCCTTTATTTCCAGGCCTTTAATTTTTTTTTACTTTTTACACTCTTTTTTCATATCTTTTCCATATTTCACCCCTTTTTCAGATTTGGGGCATTTTACAATTAAATATTTTTTTCACTTTTGACCCTTTTTTTTTTTCCTTTCTTCTTTTTCTCCTTTCTTTTTCTTTTCATACTATTTTAAAACGATTTTCTTTTTTTCTCCTTTCCATATTTTTTTTTGGCTTTCTACTCTTCTTTTTCATTTATTTTCCTTCTTTCACGCCTCGATTTCTCCTTACTTTCAAGATTTTTTTGGTGGCTTTTACTCTCTTTTTTTCATGTCTTTTCCTTCTGATTAAAAACGTTTTGGGGCTTTTAAAATCTATTCCTTATTTCTTTTAATTCCTTCCTATTTATTTTTTGGACTTTCTAAAAACTATATCTAGATATTTACTTAAATCTGATATTTTTTTATAAAGTTTATACTCCCTCGTCCAAACTTTGTATGTAAGTATTTTTGTTTTGTCCGTCCAAACTTAATATGTATGTCTCATAACGAAAAATAATATTTTTATCATTAACTCTCAACAATCATTTATTTACCAAAACTTAATTCACTTAAGGATACATCCCCCCCTAAAAATACTTATAAATCCTACAGGATATAATCTTTTTTCTTACACTAACTTTTCACTTTTTTTAAAATGGTTCCAAAGAATATAAACGTACGAATCTAGTCCCAATTTTTTTATATGTACCAATTTCATCCTAAAGTTGTCGGAATTCTCAAAACGACGTCATTTTTTTATCAGCAACTTCGTCGAAATTGACCGCCCACGTGCCAAGTACATAACCAAAAATGATGTCCTTCCGAAGATTCCGACAACTTTGGGATGAAATCGGTACGTATCAAAAAAAATTGGGACTAGATTCATACATTTATATTTTTTGGGACCAATTTGAAAAAAAAGGTGAAAAGTTATGGGACGAAAAAACTAAAAATCCAGATCAATCCGGAAAAAAATTATTTGAAGAAGTTAAGGTCAAATCATAGTGCTTAATTGCTTCTAGGTGAAATAGAATATGTAATTTCACATTTCAAGATTGGTGTTTTAATCCAAGATTGTGTAGTTCATAGAAAGGATTTCGTTGCCTAGCTAGGTGCTCTTTTTTTTTTTTTTTTATTGTAATTTCTTTGTAACTCTCTTGAGTACCTCTGGTACTCCTCCTATTTATATTTTGTTATTTTTGCCGATAAAAAAAAAAAAAAGAAACAGTAGTGAGGGCTCTTAATTATAAATAAAATTTAAAATCCCAAATTCAACACTAAACAAAGCACTAATTCCTAGTGATTATCTTACATCTTATAATTCTCTATTTTTTTTATTGTTCAGGAGAAGCTTCTAAGCACAAAACATATTATTTACAAGTCAATTATTCTAATCTAGGAAGTGTGGAAAGTTTTTGAATTCATCTGGATCTATATACTCGGGGTAGGACGTAGAAGGTACGCCACAATCTTGTCTTGTTGAAATTAAAGGAGGGTTTGCAGTCATCCCAATTGAACAATCTGACTTCTGAGTTTGCTGACTTGCAAACGAAGTAGTGATTAAGCTACAAGCTGGCACTACTACCGATGAATAACAAACTCCGGCCTTTTCAGTCTCAATCGCTGCTACATTACCACTTAACGCTTCATAATGTAGTTTTAGTTCTTCATATGTTTTTCCTGGAACTGCCAGGGCTATTTTCTCCCACCAATCAACATCGTTGGGATGGACTGCAATTAGTGCATTCTCGAAGGCCCTGTCCTCCTCCCAAGTCCAATTTGAAATAATTAATGGTTTTTGAAATGCAGCATCGTCCTCCCACAACCAGGATTGGCTAGAGATATAGAAAAGTGAGCTGTTAATTTCGGAAGACATACATCTCATTAAGAAAATTATCCATTTTCAAGAACTAATGGACCATTTTAAGGGATTGAGAGCATAAATCATAAACTAGAAAAACAACTGAACATGGGAAGATTCTAAATGGCAAGGTGTAACATAGATATACAAAAGAGAAAAATAGTAACAATGATGTAAGGAAAGTTTTGCATGCAATAAAACACCCCTTTCCTAAAATTAGCTAATTCAACAATATCAAATTAAAATTAATCTAATATCACATATAATAGTCACTGGTCTTTCTAAATAAAACTTAAAACCAAGATCCAACACATTCAACACTCAGTTCTTTGTAATCATCTTTCTTCTTACTCCTTTTTTTTGTCAAGCATTAATTTGGCAATTTTTAGATTGATCCAAATAAACAGATGCAACATAAACTTACCAGATCTTCATTTTAGTCCTGACAGTACCAATTTTAAGTCTTGTAACTTCGGCCGAGCCAACTTTAGTCCTGTAACTTTGCCCTTTTTAAATTTTAGTCCTAACGATATCAATTTTATTGCAAAGTTACATGACTAAAGTTGGACACGGCCTAAGTTACAGAATTAAAATTGATACTGTCAAACTAAAACTAATACCTTCAAGACTAAAGTTGGACTTGGCCAAAGTTAAAGTTAAAACATCAATAAAGCAATCATATGCTCATTAAATCAAATAAAATGAAATTTATTTCACAAAAAATAGAGTACCTTTTTACAATTGATCGTAAGGAGCTCTAGGGAAAGGCCACTAGACGGGTCCTAGCCTCCAGATCCTTAGAACTATGCTTCTTCTTCTCGGTGTTTCTCTGTGTGTGTGTGTATAATACGCTAGATGTGTATGTCAATGTGTGTATACTGCTCTTTATATAGGCGATGGGAGTTACAAAATAAAGCGATAGAAAAATTCCTCCCCTTTCCAGAAGTTACTGTAATAAATATTTTCGTCCACTACTCCGTGTTTAACGCAAAAAGTCACTTTTTCAGGGATCCTGCCTTTATCACAGTCGACTGTGTTCAGTCAAAACAAATGTACTTATATATATATTTAGTTTAATCTTCTATTTCTTAACAATGTTGGCCTAATAGGAGTTCTCGTACCACATCGATCCCACCATGCTTGTTGGCTATATGAATCATATATCACTATGGATTTTTGCCGAAGCAAATGTTTTCATATAATATATTTAAGTATTCCTCTTTTCTTCAAATGGTGTCCAATTTCCTTTTAGGTCTTCTCCTTTCCCCTTTAAGCATGCTTCTCTTAATTTCACATATACTAGCTAATGCATCCATTATTATTATATCTAATATGTAATGCATATCCCCAATTTATAATGCATTAATGTCATCTAGATTTCTTGAATCAATGTGAAATCCTATTAAATATATTCATTACGTACTGTGATCATCAGTGAGCCGAACTAACTTTGGCTCATTTTCAGAAAACTAGGATTGCTATACAAATGCTCATTAATTACATATATAACTTTGGCTCATTTTCAGAAAAAGATAAAGATAGCTTTAGTCTTAAGGTGATGATTTAGGAAGGACAAAAGAGTAATTGAATGAAAAATGCTTTTGAAAAATAATACTAAGCCAAAAGGAATAACAATTCATGATATTTGCAGTACATACCAAGTGAAGGTGCACTAGGCAAATTTGGGAAGCTCTGATATTCGAATATTTATTTAATTCACTTAGTACTCCTCTTAAGTGCTTGTTCATTTTTAGATTAATTATGTGTTAGCAGTTCTAATAAGTGATTTCCAAAAAAACAAGCATATTTCATGTTTGTAGTTTAACAGATTTGAAATTCATCTTAAAAGCTTGAATAGTTTAGATATTTATTCGAGATTCACGTAGTACTCCTCCTAAGCACTCGGTTATATGTTTGCAGTTTTGATGAGTGATTTCACTACTAACTCTTACAATACTGGACACAATTTCCTCAGAAACGTTAAGTAAAACACAATTTATCCTCACACGGACAATGTATACATGCTACATTGTTATGAAAATATTTAACACAAATTCAAACTGAGAAAACAAAATAGACATTATTATCAAACCAACAAAAAGCCTAGTGCAGTTCGACTAATTTCAGCAAATATCCTTAACAAATTCTCACTTGGAGATTTTGTCGAACAGATAGAATGCAAGGTTAAATAAAGTAAAATCACCTGTAGAAAATTGGGCATAAAAATCTGCAGCCATCGTTCTGACATAATTAAGAGGGCAAAAGTGGGCATAAGAATCTGCAGCCATCGATTGTAATCGCTCGTTGTTCCGAAACATTCTCCAGCCATTTCCATCCTCACCAGCAGATATCAAGATTTAAGATTTGAGAAAGTGGGGGTTAATGGCCGCAATTGCTTTTTAATTGTCAAAGATATATTGAAATGAAGATTAATTATAAGAGAGCACAAGAAAGAATTTGCATTGACATCTCTGAATCTCAGTGTATATGTTCTTACTAGTTATAAATGGCGGTAATTAATGGTAATCAGCTAATAGTATTTTTAAATATTAAGATATTATTATTTTTGGCTAATATTGAGTTTTATATATTTTAATTAGCAGACAAACCATCTCAAAACCAACATTTGCAACGAATTTTGGGTGGTCGCCAAAGAGCCACTACTACACATTTAAGCTTGCACAGCTGCACTTGAACAACCATTTTTTCAAACAGCTCTCCAAAATATAGCTTGGAGAGCTGTTTTATTAAAAAAAAATAATAATAATAGACAGCTGTTTACAACCGCTGTCCAAGAATTACACTTGGAGAGCGGTTAAAAACCGCTATGCAAACTCACCTAGACAGCTGTTTAGAACCGCTGTTCAAGAGCTCGGTTTTCAGTCAAACCCAAATGCGCAATTCCAGAAGCATTATATTATCTCCCCCCAAATTCGTCTCTTCCAAACTCGTCTCCCCAAAATTGCCCGCGCGCCGTCGCCTCCCTCTCCCCTAATTAATTGAACGTGTCTCCCCCAAATCGAACCCACACGCCGTCGTCCTCCTCTTCCCTCTACCGCCGTCGCTCTAGCTCGTTGCCGCCGTCGCCCTAGCTCCTCCATATATAGGTAATTTTTTTTTTACATTGGTGTATGTATTGGTGTATATATATCATGTTGTATGTATATTAGTGTATGTATATCATGTATATTGGTGTATATATGTATATTGGTGTATATATATCATGTTATATGTATTGGTGTATGTATATTAATGGTGTATGTATATTGGTGCATATATATTGGTGTTTGATCGATGCACTCAAGGTGTTTGATAATATGCTTGTGTGAGGATTTAAGCATAAATTAGTGTTAATTGGTTAGGATTAATGTTGTTAATGTTAGAGATGAACAATTGATGCTTGGTTTATATATTGTTAATTGTTTATATATATATTTTGTGGCTTGGATTAATTGTTGTTAGTGTTAGAGATGAACAACTTTTTAGAGATGAATATATATTGTGTGGCTTGACTTGATTTTTTATGCTAATTTAGATATGAACAATTGATGAACTCAAGGTGTTTGATAATATGCTTGTGTGAGGATTTAAGCATATATAAATTAGGATTAATACATTAGAATATATTTTGGTTCTATTAATTTGATGATTCGGTGAATGGATAGTAGTGTATTTGCTTTAAATGATTAATGATGGTACATTAGGATATATACATATATATCTATATATCTAATTATATTAATGATTGATCGTTGTTTGCAGTTTGTCTATCAACGTTCGCTCAAGACTTTTGGACGGGGTACCTTTACAATCGATTTTTGTATATTTATAATTAAAGTGATATAACTTTTGGTAGCATGTAATTAACTTATATATTTGTGATGTTATTTCATGTTTTTGGTGTATATTAGACGTATGTATGTGTATGTTTATTTATTTGATGTTTTGGTATTTGACGTAGTGGTATAAGTTTTGATTTTGTATAAACATCATTTTTAAAATATAAAATAATTATTAAAAAAATATATATATATATTAGACAGCGGTTTTAAACCACTGTCCAAGTGAAACGCATTAAAATATATATATATATATATATAAGCTGTATAAGCTTAGACAGTTGTTACTTGGACAGCTGTTAAAACTGCTGTCTAAGGCCCTTTTTAAGGGTTGTGCAAAGCCAAATCTGTATTAGTGAGCCGATCACAAATATTTGTGACGAATTTTTTGAACTTCGGCGGAAATTTCTTTCGCTAATTTACTACAGCGTGTTTCGTCGCAAAATTGATCGAGACTATGAAGAGGGTCGAGGATGGACAGAAGTAGTGACGTCTGAGGCCAGAACCTAATCCTAGGGGGCCCAATTGTGAATAATAAATTTTGATTTGATCTCATATATATAAGTATTCTTGGAACAGATTATAACATTTTAATAATAGTGAATCAAAGTAACTTTTAATAAAAGGTTCATTCATTCGGCTCATTACATACAAAATAAAATATTATATACTACCTCCGATTTGGCTTTAATTATTGTTTCACAAAGTTTGTCGTTTTAAATATTTTTACAACGTTTCTCCCTAAATTACACTTACGTAAATTACCTAATCGTCGCAAATCCGTACAAAATGTTTGTTGTTGCAAGTACCCTGTCATTAAACTCCGCGTTCTTTTTTTTAGGCTTTAATTTTACCCTTTTCCTTCGGTTTTAATGGGGTTTTCACCTTTTTTTTTCTCCTTTCTTTCCAGATTTTTTTGGCTTTCTACTCTACTTTCCTTTTGTTTTCCTTCTTTCACACTTCTTTTTCTGTTTTCTGTTTTCTTCACAGGCAACACAACAGCTATAATGCTGGTTGATATTTCATTATTTCTTAAAGTGATTTGTTTTTACAACTTTTCTTCATTATTTCTTAAAATTATTTCTTTGAATCATTAATGTCAGATTTCGTGTGGATTAAAGGGGCACATCGAAATTTATAGTATATAGAATGCTTCCGAGAGACTTATGGAACACATTGGCCGGCCAATTTTTCCTATTCGGTCAGAAATTAAGATCAAACACACTTTGGAATTCGGATAATGCAGAACAGTGTTTTATTTGAATTTGCCGCGATAAAATATAATTTTAACTTGCTTTGTTGAGTTTTAATTTAAATTTAACGCGTAAAGATCTAATTTAAATTTCCCGCGGAAAGATCTAATTTCTTCAACAATATGTAAGGAAATTTACTTTATCTTCTAATTGTTTCAAGGAGCATTCAAGAGAGAATTTTCTAGGTGCATGATTTCCTATGTAGCTAAATATAATTTCAATTGTGATAAAAGAATAAATATTTTTATTTTTTATTTATTAATTTCTTTTATTTACTAGATGTGCATAGCACATATATATGTTTTGAGTTAAGGTATTTTATCTCATAATTTTTTTCTTATTCTGGATTTGCTATAAATTAAATATATTAGCATAGAAAAAATAATTTTATCATCATATTTGACCCTTTTGGTGTTAATTGCCACCCCCTATTCAAATTTGAGAACAGATGTATTCTAATTCAGTTATTTCAATCTAAAAAGCTAGGAAATTAGGCAAACTACTCCACATCTGTAATTTATTTAATTGCATCATTATATGATTATTGTCTGAGATAAATTAATTAGTTAGATGGAAGGAATTTGTTAAATGTTTGGGGGGGGCGACGATAGTTCCATCAACAAAACCGAAGAGATCGGCGCAAAGAAGCATTGGAAGAACCTGCTTCTTCCACAAGAGGAAGTTTGTGGAGTCAGTTTGACTGTAACCATATGTATCAATACATTCATGGGGATTGAAGAATCAACCATTGGAATGTAGATCGATGGGGACAAGCTCGATATGAGAAGAGAGAAAGAGATGTCGTGAGGGCGGAGGGAGAAGTGTGTTTAGGATCGAGAAAAGACTGATACCATGTGAGGATTAGGTTTTGATCACCGTAACTTTGGTGAGTGAGAGAACTTGTATATATATATAGTTGATTATAAAAGTAACTGATTACATGATTGTAGAAAAGAATATGTACAATTAAATATAAATTTCAATATACAAGTAAGGTGGATATAATCATGGAATTATTCCTTAATAAAAACAAAAAAAAATATAAATATGCACCATTATAATTTGTAAATAAAAAAAGGTTGCGGTTAAATGTCCCTTGTTTTTATGTTTTCACCCACTTCAATTTAATTATTTTTTGAAGTTTTCAGTAAAAATGACTTATACTATCCTTGTTACTGAGTTCACCCCTCACCCAAAAACCACAAAAACATAAATTTTATGTATTCCCTCCTCCCTCCCAAAATTGCTTCCAGAAAAAAATTGAAACTTTGAAGAAATTTGAATATAAACTTTAGATATAGTGACGCTTTGGCCAAGTGTCACTTGATTTGCCGTTTCTATAGGCTGTTTTCGTGATGCTTGAAAGCGTCATTGTAAATGGTCATGGTGACATTTTTAGCATCACGGTAACATTATATGGTGACGCTAATCAGCATCACGACGGAGTGCTTTAGAGACGCTTTCTCGCGTCATGAAAAAATTATAACTAACTTAACCTCCTCGTTTAATGATGTTTTTAGGCGTCATAGTAATGTTATTTGTGGGTTTGATTTCTGAGGAAGATGAGAGTTGCGATGTGTGGGTGTGATTTTTTGGGTGATGAAATTAGGTTTAGTTTTTTTTTACGGGAATGTTTAATCTGATTTTAGGAGTTTGATTATGTTTTCTCGGCGCCTGACTTACACGCAGTGTAAAATTAACTGAAAATTATAGCGGGACTAAAAGTGTATGTTAAAGGACCGAAAGTGATTTGGACTTATTCTTACCGGCCAAAAGTGCAATTTTCCCCTTTTTCCTCTTTTGTGTATGTTTTTTGCTAATATTGTGAAAAATTTAACATATCAAGAAAGCACTCAGGTTGAGGTGGATTTGACTTCACAAGCAGCGTGGGGATTTAATTTAATGCTTGTTGATATTCATTACCCTAGTTTTCACTACAACTAAAAAGGTCTTTAGAGACGCTCAAAAGTGTCACTAAAAATTGTTTTTCATGACGCTTTTGATATAGTGACGCTTTGGCCAAGCTTCACTTGATTTGCCGTTTCTATAGGCTGTTTTCGTGATGCTTGAAAGCGTCATTGTAAATGGTCATTGTGACATTTTTAGCATCACGGTAACATTATATGGTGACGCTAATCAGCATCACGACGGAGTGCTTTAGAGACGCTTTCTCGCGTCATGAAAAAATTATAACTAACTTAACCTCCTCGTTTAGTGATGTTTTTAGGCGTCATAGTAATGTTATTTGTGGGTTTGATTTCTGTGGAAGATGAGAGTTGCGATGTGTGGTTGTGATTTTTTGGTAGATGAAATTAGGTTTAGTTTTTTTTACGGGAGTGTTTAATCTAATTTTAGGAGTTTGATTATGTTTTCACGGCGCCTTACTTACACGCAGTGTAAAATTAACGGAAAATTATAGCAGGACTAAAAGTGTATGTTAAAGGACCGAAAGTGATTTGGACTTATTCTTACAGGCCAAAAGTGCAATTTTCCCCTTCTTTCTCTTTTGTGTGTGTTTTTTGCTAATATTATGAAAATTTTAACAGATCAAGAAAGCACTCAGGTTGAGGTGGATTTGACTTCACATGTAGCGTGGGGATTTAATTTAATGCTTGTTGATATTCATTACCGTAGTTTTCACTACAACAAAAAAAGGTCTTTAGAGACGCTCAAAAGTGTCACTAAATTTTTTTTCATGACGCTTTTGATATGGTGACGCTTTGGCCAAGCGTCACTTGATTTGCCGTTTCTATGGATTGTTTTCGTGATGCATGAAAGCGTCATTGTAAATGGTCATTGTGACATTTTTAGCATCACGGTAACATTATATGGTGACGCTAATCAGCATCACGACGGAGTGCTTTAGAGACGCTTTCTCGCATCAATAAAAAATTATAACTAACTTAACCACCTCGTTTAGTGATGTTTTTAGGAGTCATAGTAATGTTATTTGTGGGTTTGATTTATGTGGAAGATGAGAGTTGCGATGTGTGGGTGTGATTTTTTGGGTGATGAAATTAGGTTTAGTTTTTTTTACGGGAGTGTTTAATCTGATTTTAGGAGTTTGATTATATTTTCACGGTGCCTGACTTACACGCAGTGTATATCCGTTAAAATTGACGGAAAATTATTGCGGGACTAAAAGTGTACGATAAAGGACCGAAAGTGATTTGAACTTATTCTTACAAGACCAAAAGTGCAATTTTCCCCCTTTTCCTCTTATGTGTGTTTTTTGCTAATATTATGAAAAATTTAACAGATCAAGAAAGCACTCTGGTTGAGGTGGATTTGACTTCACAGGCAGCGTGAGGATTTAATTTAATGCTTGTTGATATTCATTACCCTAGTTTTGGATTTCATAAAATTATCTCTAGCTACTCATGATTCATAAAATTATGAATTCATGATGTCAGATTTCGTGTGGATCAAAGAGGCACATTGAAATTTATAGTCGAATGCTACCGAGAGACATATATATGAAGACTTACCTGCAAGTTGGAATACACTAGTGGCCTACTATTTCTCTATTCTGTCATAAATTAAGATCAAACACACTTCGGAATTCTGACAATACGTGCGGAGCAGTGTTTTGTTTGAATTTCCCGCAATAAAATCTAATTTTAACTTGTTTTATTTATTTTAAATTTAAATTTACAAAGTAAAGATCTAATTTGAATTTCCCGCGTAAATATCTAATTTGTTCAATAAATATGTAAGTTCTCAAGAGATAAAAGCAGAAAGAAGAAACTTCTAATTACATATTGCTTCCAAGCAATTATTTCAATCCAGGAAGTGCGGAAAGTTTTTGAATTCAGATCATCCAGATATATATACTCGGGGCAGGAGGAAGAAGGTACGCCACAATTATCCTGTCTTGGTGCAATTAAAGGAGGATTTGCAGCCATCCCAGTTGAACAACATGGCTTCTGAGTTTGTTGACTTGCAAACGAAGTAGTGATTAAGCTACAAGCTGGCACTAATGCCGAGGAATTACAAACGCCGGCCTTTTCAGTCTCAATCGCCGCTACATTACCACTTAAGGCTTCATAATGTAGCTTTACTTCTTCGTTTGTTTTTCCTGGAACTGCCAAGGCGATTTTCTCCCACCAATCAACATCGTTGGGATGGACTGCAATTAGTGCATTCTCGAAGGCCCTGTCCTCCTCCCAAGTCCAATTTGAAACCACAAATGGCTTTTGAAATGCGGCATCGTCTTCCCACAACCAGGATCGGCTGACGAATGTCCAATATGTGTCCATTCTTTTGGATACTTGCCGGAAAAACCTTGTTGAAGACTAGAGATATAGAAAAGTGAGCAAGGTAATTAAAGATTGATGACAAAAACAATGAAACAAGAATCAGCAAGGTAAAGTTCAGATTTCTTAAATATATTCAATATATGTACTAGAATTGTGTAAAATGTGATTAACAACGATTTACCTAGTTATGTTCCTCTTCCGTCCAACGTACACGTCGTCGTAGGGAATTGCAACAACATTCTCATCAGAAGTACAACATGGTTTCTTGAATGCAGCATCCATCTTTTACGAAATTGGGAAAAGTCAGTTGTAATTAAATTGGATTAGGAATTCAAATTAAATATGATAAAATGAAATAAAATTATACTAGTACCTTTGTGACAATTAAACGTGAAGAGATGTTAAGAAAGGCCTCAAGATCCATAGATATATGAATATTATGATACTCTCTAGATGTGTCTATTTCTATGTGTTAATTTGTTGTCCTTTATATAGGTGGTGGGCGATACAAAACTGTGTGCCATACAAAATTGCTTTTCCTCTAATTAAAATCTACCTAATTTTGTATTAAATGAATCCACTCCCCTCTTTCCAGGCCTTTAATTTTTTTGGACTTTTTACACTCTTTTTTCATTTATTTTCCATATTTCACCCCTTTTTCAGATTTGGGGCTTTTTACAATTAAATATTTTTTTCATTTCTTTTTCTCCTGTTTCACTTTTCACCCTTTTTTTTCTTTCTTCTTTTACTCTTTCTTTTTCTTTTCATAATATTTTAAAACGATTTTCACCTTTTTTTCTCCTTTCCATATTTTTTTTTGGCTTTCTACTCTTCTTTTTCATTTATTTTCCTTCTTTCACGCCTCGATTTCTCCTTACTTTCAAGATTTTTTTGGTGGCTTTTACTCTCTTTTTTTCATGTCTTTTCCTTCTGATTAAAAACGTTTTGGGGCTTTTAAAATCTATTATTTATTTCTTTTAATTCCTTCCTATTTATTTTTTGGACTTTCTAAAAACTATATCTAGATATTTACTTAAATCTGATATTTTTTATAAAGTTTATACTCCCTCATCCAAACTTTGTATGTAAGTATTTTTGTTTTGTCCGTCCAAACTTAATATGTATGTCTCATAACGAAAGTAATATATTTATCATTAACTCTCAACAATCATTTATTTACCAAAACTTCATTCACTTAAAAATACACCTCCCCTTAAAAATACCTATAAATCCTATAGGATATAATCTTTTTTCTTACGGTAACTTTTCACTTTTTTTAAAATGGTTCCAAAGAATATAAATGTACGAATCTAGTCCCAATTTTTTTATATGTACCAATTTTATCAGCAACTTCGTCGAAATTGACCGCCCACGTGCCAAGTACATAACCAAAAATTGATGTCCTTCCAAAGATTCCGACAACTTTGGGATGAAATCGGTACGTATTAAAAAAAATTGGGACTAGATTAATTCATACATTTATATTTTTTGGGGCCAAAATGAAAAAAAGGTGAAATGTTATGGGACGAAAAACTAAAAATCCAACCCACTCTTACACAATTTATTAGACATAAAGTTACATTATATTCTACTCAAAAAAAAAAAAACACAATCACTATTCATCAAGATTTTGAAATCCATGATTTTCACATTCTACATAATCCTAAATCAAACATAAGTATTCACTTTTTTTAATTTACATCCTGTTTTATCCAATTTATATCATTTTCGTCAATTTTTTTTTCAAATACGACGTAAATGTGAGCATGTGCCTCACACATGTGGAATGAATGGGGGATTCTGACGAAAGGTCCAATTTATATCCTTCAAATTTCTTAAAATATCCACCTCGTCGACTCTCACCCCATCTGATGGCACCCCTCTGGGCGATGCCTCGCTATATCAGCAGGTTCTTGATAGCTTACATTAGTTCAATGGCACTCGAGATGGGCATCGTTCTTTGGTCATCCTCTCCTCTCACTCTCCACTACTTCATTGATGCTGACTGGATTGGCAATATAGTGATGATCACACCTCTACGGATGCATATGTTGTGTTTCTTGGGTCCAATTCCATCTCTTGTTCCTCCCGAAAACAACAGATAGTCGCTCTCTCTTCCACAAAGGCCGAGTATCGTTCCATTACTTCGGCTGCTGCGGAACTTTAGTGGACCCAGCCCATCCTTCAAGAACTTGGGGTCTCTCTTTCGGCTTCCCCAGTTATAAATTGTGATAATGTGGAGGCCACCTACTTGTGCAGTTGTGCTCGAATCCAGTCTTTCATTCTCGTATGAAGCACGTTGCCATTGATTTCAAATATTGACAGGGTGACATGGGAAGCTGTCGGAATTTGCTCCCCAAGGAATACTCGCCGACAATAATGAACATCTCACTCTGAAAATTATAATAATTAATTTTAGAATTAGTTTTTTTTTTTTAGTTAATAGTAGTGAGGGCTCTTTTTTGTGGTAGTACTCGGGAAAAGGCGTAGGAAGCAATGAAGCATATTCTCGAATGTTTGTGGAGCTACATCGTATGGTACATTTGGAGGGCTAGAAATCGCAAAGTCTTTGAAGGTGTGATGATCAATCCAAAAAAAATTATTTGAAGAAGTTAAGGTCAAATCATGGTGCTTAATTGCTGCTAGGTGCAATAGAATATGTAATTTCACATTTCAAGATTGGTATTTTAATCCAAGATTGTGTAGTTCGTAGAAAGGATTTCGTTGCCTAGCTGCTCTTTTTTTTTTTATTATTATAATTTCTTTGTAACTCTCTTGAGTACCTCTGGTACTCCTCCTATTTATATTTTGTTATTTTTGCTGATTTAAAAAAAAAATAGTAGTGAGGGCTCTTAATTATAAATAAAACTTAAAATCCCAAATTCAACACTAAACAAAGCACTAATTCCTCTTGATTATCTTACATCTTATAATTCTCTCTTTTTTTTATTGTTCAGGAGAAGCTTCTAAGCACAAAACATATTATTTACAAGCCAATTATTCTAATCTAGGAAGTGTGGAAAGTTTTTGAATTCATCTGGATCTATATACTCGAGGTAGGACGTAGAAGGTACGCCACAATCTTGTCTTGTCGAAATTAAAGGAGGGTTTGCAGTCATCCCAATCGAACAACCTGACTTCTGAGTTTGCTGACTTGCAAACGAAGTAGTGATTAAGCTACACGCTGGCACTACTACCGATGAATTACAAACTCCGGCCTTTTCAGTCTCAATCGCCGCTACATTACCACTTAACGCTTCATAATGTAGTTTTAGTTCTTCATATGTTTTTCCCGGAACTGCCAAGGCGATTTTCTCCCACCAATCAACATCGTTGGGATGGACTGCAATTAGTGCATTCTCGAAGGCCCTGTCCTCCTCCCAAGTCCAATTTGAAACCACAAATGGCTTTTGAAATGCGGCATCGTCTTCCCACAACCAGGATCGGCTGACGAATGTCCAATCTGTGTCCATTTTTTTGGATACTGGCCGGAAAAACCTTGTTGAAGACTAGAGATATAGAAAAGTGAGTTGTTAATTTCGGAAGACATACATCTCATTAAGAAAAAATTTCCATTTTCAAGAACTAATGGACCATTTTAATGGATAGAGAGCATAAATCATAAACTAGAAAAACAACTGAACATGGGAAGATTCAAAATGGCAAGGTGTAACATAGATATACAAAAGAGAAAAAAATAGTAATATCAGATTAAAATTAATCCAAAATCACATATAATAGTCACTGGTCTTTCTAATTAAATAAAACTTAAAATCAAGATCCAGCACATTCAACACTCAGTTCTTTGTGATCATCTTTCTTCTTACTCCTTTTTCTGCTCAAGCATTAATTTGGCAATTTTTAGATTGATCCAAATAAACAGATGCAGTAGAAACTTACCAGATCTTCATTTTATTCTACAAATACAATATCTTGGCAATGATTTTTAAAATCTAGATCAATAGCACCCATTTTGATTTCCTTTGGACTAAATTTATTTTCAAGAGAATAACTACATGTTTTCGCAATACAATAGAGTGCATCGGTTGCCACTAAATTTAACCTTACACTCTTGCACCATATATTCCCCATACATTTGCACAGTCTTATTCACGAATTTCAAGAACGAACTTTCAAAACGACCCTAAACGAATATTATAAAGTACCTTTCGTCAATATCGAAGGTGGGAGAGTTAACCAAGTGTAGTACCAAGATTTGGAGAGGATATTTGTTCGAGAAACATCTTTTCCAATCAGGAAGGATTGGATATGTTCAATGAGGGCTTCAGATATTCTCCACGCAATACCGGCTACAGCTGCCCAACGACGACCCTTTGGAGACGAATTTATTGCACCATAATTGCATAGTAATTTATATGTCTAGGGACTAGTACTTTCCACTACAAGAAAAAAAAGGTTTTTCCGCAAAGATAATTCGTCGGAAAAGAAGTTTTACCGACTGATATTTCATTGCTATATTCCGTCGCAACAAGCCTTCTCGCGCGGCAATGTCTTTACCGGCTAGAAGAATGTGTTGACGGTATTCTGTAGTAATCAACGACAACAACTTGGTTGAAAAGGTTAATTTTATTTCACATAAAATAAGGTATACCGACGAACGTTTTCTCGGTAAAAAACAAAGAAATTATCTACTTCATTAATTCCCTGATAATATTTTTCTAAAATAAGAAATTATATTAATTAGGCATATGATGAATTAACATAACAAAGAAATTATCTACATCCGACTAATTCTGAGTATGAATCCCGGGCAACCTACTGCCACTTAAAATTCTATGTATAGCAATTCATATTTTCTTTTTATAATCAACTTCATTTATTTATAGTAAATTCGAATAAGTGTTGCTAAATTAAAATATATGAAACTAAAAACAAATATAAATATGCACCATTATAATTTGTAAAGAAAAAAAAATGAAAGTTACGGACGTAAATAATTTTTTTCTCTAATAAGCTGGTGGTAGGATAACTCTTCTCAATGTGGTTCTCGCCCCGTTGCCCATTTATTATCAATCCCTATACCGTATTCCAAAGAAAACCCTGAGCGACTTAGTCAAATTGCAGCGTAACTTTCTGTTGGGGGGGGGGGGGGGTTGAGCACTACAAAAATTTCATGGGTCTCATGGAATGACATTTGTAGACCCAAATCAGTCGGGGGACTTGGTGTTCGTAATCTTGATTTATTTAACATTTCTCTTCTTGGCAGGTGGGCATGGAGGCTACGGACAGAACCTAAAGCACTTTGGGTAAAAGTTATTGACTCCAAATATGATTTCTATTCAGCAGGTGCCCAAGATAATTCGGCGAACAGAAATATGGTCTCAAGTTGGTGGAACATGATGTATGATCTTTTTCTCTCCAACGCAGCCAACCCATGGTTCAACAACAACATGCTCAGGATTTTGGGGAATGGCGAAAGGTCCTATCTGTGGCCTGATTGATGGTCGGACGAACCAGCATTAAAAGATCGATTTCCGAGACTCTTCTCAATGTGCGACAACAAAGATGCACGGATCAGCGAGGCTGGAGAATGGGCGAACGGCAAATGGAACTTGAACATCCAATGGAGAAGAATGTTGTTCGATCTCCTGGGAAGAAACTCTCGCCGAGCAGCTTCATGGGTGCTGGAACATAGTAATTTGCAGGAATCGTCCAAGGACACTTGGAGATGGAAACTCACTGGCGACTGTAGATACGGCTCTAAATCAGCCTATGGGGGACAAGAAATTTCAGCACAATCACAGCAACTTTGGGAGGATGCACAGGATGCCCTTAGGATCATTTGGAACAAAATGACTCCTTCAAAATACTCGGGGATAGCTTGGAAGGTGATAAGAGGAAGGATTGACACTCGGAGTGAACTGGACAAACGGAATATCTTGAACAACAGTGGCGATACGTCCTGTGCCTTATGTGGCGCTGCCGAAGAAAACATTCATCACTTGTTCTTGGACTGCGAAGTGTCCAACAAAATCTGGAGTATACATTCCACCTGGTTCAGCAACAGCTCGCCACTGCAGGTCACCACAGCAGCACACCTCCACCAATTATGCGGCTCAATCGGACCTAAGCGTAAGAAATCTATTTTGGAATGTATATGGTGCTTGACAGTGTGGTATATTTGGAATGCTAGAAATAGGAAAGTCTTTGCAAATGAGGATCCAAAACCGGAAAAGATGTTTGACGAAATTAGAGCCAAGGCCTGGAGTATCTTCTATCTTCAAAGAGAATTCCCCCCCTCGGCTTCCTTCCATGATTGGTGCGCTAATCCGAGAGCCATCTGCGAATAGGAACTTATAGAGATCAGATAGGATTGGTGGCCCTTGATCTTTATTTATTATCTGTAACATGTAATTGTTTCTGAGTACCTCTGGTACTCCAAGTCTATTAATAATATCCTTTTTCCTTTCAAAAAAAAAAGTTTCTTCAGGCTCCCACTCAAAACCATTGGCAAGCATGCAAAAGAGTCCCTAGATACTTAAAGGGTACTTCACTTTAGGGCATTTTTTTTCAGTTTCAAAATTTCAATTGTAGGGGTTCACGGATGCCAACTTTGCTTCCTCGCTCGAAGTACAAGTGGTTACTGTATATCCATTGGCTCGAATGTCTTGGCGTGGTGCTCAAGGAAGCAGTCTGTTGTTGCTAGGAGCAGCACGGAGGCTGAATACCGCGCAATTGCAATGGCAACAACATATTTCATGATGTCAGATTTCGTGTGGATCAAAGAGGCACATTGAAACTTATAGTCGAATGCTTCCGAGAGACATATATATATGGAGCCTTGCCCGGAAGTTGAAACAAACTAGTGGCCTACTATTTCCCTATTCTGTCATAAATTAAGATCAAACACACTTTGGAATTCGGACAATAAGTACGGAGCAGTGTTTTGTTTGAATTTCCCGCGATAAAATCTAATTTTAACTTGTTTGTTGAGTTTTAATTTAAATAAGGATCTAATTTGAATTTCCCGCGTAAAAATCTATTTTCTTCATCAATAAATGTGTAAGGAAATTTAAATTATACCCTAAGAAAATTTTTTGAATTATATATGTTAACATTGAGTTCCTTAAATAAGTTCTCAAGAGATAAAAGCAGAAAGAAGAAACTTCTAATTACATATTGCTTCCAAGCAATTATTTCAATCCAGGAAGTGCATGCCAAAAGTTTTTGAATTCAGATCCAGATCTATATATATACTCGGGGTAGGAGGTAGAAAGTACGCCACAATAATCTAGTTTTGGTGAAATTAAAGGAGGATTTGCAGCCATCCCGATTGAGTTTGCTGACTTGCAAACGAAGTAGTGATTAAGCTACAAGCTGGCACTAAAGTTAATAGTGAGGGCTCTTAGTTCTAAATAAAACTTTAAATCCCAAATTCAACACACAAAACATTAAAGTCCTTGTGATTATCTTACATCTTATAATTCTCTCTTTTTTTATTACTCTGGAGAAACTTCTAAGCACAAAACATATTATTTACAAGCCAATTAATATTCTAATCTAGGAAGTGCGGAAAGTTTTTGAATTCATCTGGATCTATATACTCGGGGTAGGACGTAGAAGGTACGCCACAATCTTGTCTTGTTGAAATAAAAGGAGGATTTTCAGTCATCCCAATTGAACAACATGCCTTCTGAGTTTGCTGACTTGCAAACGAAGTAGTGATTAAGCTACAAGTTGGCACTACTGCCGAGGAATTACAAACGCCGGCCTTTTCAGTCTCAATCGCCGCTACATTACCACTTAAAGGCTTCATAATGTAGTTTTAGTTCTTCGTTTGTTTTTCCTGGAACTGCCAAGGCAATTTTCTCCCACCAATCAACATTGTTGGGATGGACTGCAATTAGTGCATTCTCGAAGGCCCTGTCCTCCTCCCAAGTCATCATAGTGGGATCGGCTGACGAATGTCCAATCTGTGTCGCTAGAATTATGTAAAATGTGATAAACAACGATTTACCTATGTTCCTCTTCCGTCCAACGTACCGCCCATTCTCCCACCATTCAATTATGTAGGGAATTGCAAGAACATTCTCATCAGAAGTACAACATGGTTTCTTGAATACAGCATCCATCTTTTACAAAATTGGGAAAAGTCAGTTGTGAATTGAAAACAAATAAAGCTCGTTTTTCATTGACATTAAAGGATAAACGTTTGTTCTTGGCTAACTGACAGGAAGAGCAAACTCCAGGAGTAGGTAATAAAGATGTAACTGAAATAACATCTATCTTATGCAAAAGTTTCAAAACATCAAATGGGACATGCCATAATCTTAAATGCCATAAATTAAAAGAGGCTTTTGACACAGTGGAACGAAGAGCTGCAACAAAAGCTGGAAGCGAGAAATCCAACATGTATAGTCCATGCTCACATCTGCCCCGAGCGACCACCTCCTTGGTGTTCCGCTTCTGAATTGTAAATGACTTGTCAGAGAAAATAACATCAACAGAGAGATCAGAGGTTAATTTCCTGATAGATAAAAAGTTCTTTGTAATATCGGGCACAACAAGCACATCACAAAGTTGAACTGTACTAGAAATAGAGCGAGTGCCAACATCCAAATAGGTAAAGCAGAACCATTACCGACTATCACCGAACCATTACGCGAGCATGAGCCTAGGTCTGTGGGGCAAGATGTCATGTGCGCAGAAGCCCCAAAGCCAATGTACCAGTCAGAGGTAGGGGGCGGATCAAGCGAGCAGGCAGAGTGAAAGGCATGAGCCAGATGGGTTGTAGAGTGTTCAAGCTGACGAGCATATGATGGACCGGTAGAGTGCTCGGGTGGGCGAGCATAGCGACCAGGGCATTTATCAGCATAGTGATCGCCCCGACAGATCTGACAGCGAGGAACATAGGGTCGACGGTCACTTCGATTGAAACCATGGCAACCACCCGAAATGACGAGGAATTTCCACTGCGGTGAGTGGCCTGGCCGCGAAAGTGCGACGAAGATTCAGAATTAGAGCAAGGAGGAGCATGAGCAACAAAGGCAGTCTGGAGAGCAGCGTTATCAGGGGGCTTGATCATGATCTCATATTGTGGCCTGATGAAGGAGATCCCGAAAAGTCAGAACCGAAGTCATATTCATGCGAGTGTCGGAGAATCCCCAAAAGTGCGGCCCCAAGCCCCGCAGAAACCAATGAGATTTGTCTGAGTCATCGACGGGCTTACTAATAGCAGTCAGTTGATCGCAAATGAGTTTGAATTTGCGACCGTAATCGGCAACCGGCATGTCATTTCGCTTGAGAAGAAGAAGTTTCTCGTGTAGTTGAGTGATGTGAGACTGAGATGAGTGACTGAAGGCAGCCTCAAGGGCGACCCAAGCGTCCCGAGAGGTGTCGCACTCGATTACCTCGGAGAGTGATTCCTCGGTGAGAGAGGAGAGGAGAAGGCCAAGGACTTTCTGATCCTTAGCACGCCAAATGGTGTGGGCCGGATTAGCGGCGTTGTTGACGATGTTTGGGGGGGGCGACGATAGTTCCATCAACAAAACCGAACAGATCGGCGCAAAGAAGCATTGGAAGAACCTGCTTCTTCCACAAGAGGAAGTTTGTTGAGTCAGTTTGACTGTAACCATATGTATCAATACATTCATAGGGATTGAAGAATCAGCCATTGGAATGTATATCGATGGGGACAAGCTCGATATGAGAAGAGAGAAAGAGATGTCGTGAGGGCGGAGGGAGAAGTGTGTTTAGGATCGAGAAAAGACTGATACCATGTGAGGATTAGGTTTTGATCACCGTAACTTTGGTGAGTGAGAGAACTTGTATATATATAGTTGATTACAAAAGTAACTGATTACATGATTGTAGAAAAGAATATGTACAATTAAATATAAATTTCAATATACAAGTAAGGTGGATATAATCATGGAATTATTCCTTAATAAAAACAAAAACAAATATAAATATGCACCATTATAATTTGTAAATAAAAAAAGGTCGCGGTTAAATGTCCCTTGTTTTTATGTTTTCACCCACTTCAATTTAATTATTTTTTGAAGTTTTCAGTAAAAATGACTTATACTATCCTTGTTACTGAGTTCACCCCTCACCCAAAAACCACAAAAACATAAATTTTATGTATTCCCTCCTCCCTCCCAAAATTGCTTCCAGAAAAAAATTGAAACTTTGAAGAAATTTGAATATAAACTTTAGATATAGTGACGCTTTGGCCAAGTGTCACTTGATTTGCCGTTTCTATAGGCTGTTTTCGTGATGCTTGAAAGCGTCATTGTAAATGGTCATGGTGACATTTTTAGCATCACGGTAACATTATATGGTGACGCTAATCAGCATCACGACGGAGTGCTTTAGAGACGCTTTCTCGCGTCATGAAAAAATTATAACTAACTTAACCTCCTCGTTTAATGATGTTTTTAGGCGTCATAGTAATGTTATTTGTGGGTTTGATTTCTGAGGAAGATGAGAGTTGCGATGTGTGGGTGTGATTTTTTGGGTGATGAAATTAGGTTTAGTTTTTTTTTACGGGAATGTTTAATCTGATTTTAGGAGTTTGATTATGTTTTCTCGGCGCCTGACTTACACGCAGTGTAAAATTAACTGAAAATTATAGCGGGACTAAAAGTGTATGTTAAAGGACCGAAAGTGATTTGGACTTATTCTTACCGGCCAAAAGTGCAATTTTCCCCTTTTTCCTCTTTTGTGTATGTTTTTTGCTAATATTGTGAAAAATTTAACATATCAAGAAAGCACTCAGGTTGAGGTGGATTTGACTTCACAAGCAGCGTGGGGATTTAATTTAATGCTTGTTGATATTCATTACCCTAGTTTTCACTACAACTAAAAAGGTCTTTAGAGACGCTCAAAAGTGTCACTAAAAATTGTTTTTCATGACGCTTTTGATATAGTGACGCTTTGGCCAAGCTTCACTTGATTTGCCGTTTCTATAGGCTGTTTTCGTGATGCTTGAAAGCGTCATTGTAAATGGTCATTGTGACATTTTTAGCATCACGGTAACATTATATGGTGACGCTAATCAGCATCACGACGGAGTGCTTTAGAGACGCTTTCTCGCGTCATGAAAAAATTATAACTAACTTAACCTCCTCGTTTAGTGATGTTTTTAGGCGTCATAGTAATGTTATTTGTGGGTTTGATTTCTGTGGAAGATGAGAGTTGCGATGTGTGGTTGTGATTTTTTGGTAGATGAAATTAGGTTTAGTTTTTTTTACGGGAGTGTTTAATCTAATTTTAGGAGTTTGATTATGTTTTCACGGCGCCTTACTTACACGCAGTGTAAAATTAACGGAAAATTATAGCAGGACTAAAAGTGTATGTTAAAGGACCGAAAGTGATTTGGACTTATTCTTACAGGCCAAAAGTGCAATTTTCCCCTTCTTTCTCTTTTGTGTGTGTTTTTTGCTAATATTATGAAAATTTTAACAGATCAAGAAAGCACTCAGGTTGAGGTGGATTTGACTTCACATGTAGCGTGGGGATTTAATTTAATGCTTGTTGATATTCATTACCGTAGTTTTCACTACAACAAAAAAAGGTCTTTAGAGACGCTCAAAAGTGTCACTAAATTTTTTTTCATGACGCTTTTGATATGGTGACGCTTTGGCCAAGCGTCACTTGATTTGCCGTTTCTATGGATTGTTTTCGTGATGCATGAAAGCGTCATTGTAAATGGTCATTGTGACATTTTTAGCATCACGGTAACATTATATGGTGACGCTAATCAGCATCACGACGGAGTGCTTTAGAGACGCTTTCTCGCATCAATAAAAAATTATAACTAACTTAACCACCTCGTTTAGTGATGTTTTTAGGAGTCATAGTAATGTTATTTGTGGGTTTGATTTATGTGGAAGATGAGAGTTGCGATGTGTGGGTGTGATTTTTTGGGTGATGAAATTAGGTTTAGTTTTTTTTACGGGAGTGTTTAATCTGATTTTAGGAGTTTGATTATATTTTCACGGTGCCTGACTTACACGCAGTGTATATCCGTTAAAATTGACGGAAAATTATTGCGGGACTAAAAGTGTACGATAAAGGACCGAAAGTGATTTGAACTTATTCTTACAAGACCAAAAGTGCAATTTTCCCCCTTTTCCTCTTATGTGTGTTTTTTGCTAATATTATGAAAAATTTAACAGATCAAGAAAGCACTCTGGTTGAGGTGGATTTGACTTCACAGGCAGCGTGAGGATTTAATTTAATGCTTGTTGATATTCATTACCCTAGTTTTGGATTTCATAAAATTATCTCTAGCTACTCATGATTCATAAAATTATGAATTCATGATGTCAGATTTCGTGTGGATCAAAGAGGCACATTGAAATTTATAGTCGAATGCTACCGAGAGACATATATATGAAGACTTACCTGCAAGTTGGAATACACTAGTGGCCTACTATTTCTCTATTCTGTCATAAATTAAGATCAAACACACTTCGGAATTCTGACAATACGTGCGGAGCAGTGTTTTGTTTGAATTTCCCCCAATAAAATCTAATTTTAACTTGTTTTATTTATTTTAAATTTAAATTTACAAAGTAAAGATCTAATTTGAATTTCCCGCGTAAATATCTAATTTGTTCAATAAATATGTAAGTTCTCAAGAGATAAAAGCAGAAAGAAGAAACTTCTAATTACATATTGCTTCCAAGCAATTATTTCAATCCAGGAAGTGCGGAAAGTTTTTGAATTCAGATCATCCAGATATATATACTCGGGGCAGGAGGAAGAAGGTACGCCACAATTATCCTGTCTTGGTGCAATTAAAGGAGGATTTGCAGCCATCCCAGTTGAACAACATGGCTTCTGAGTTTGTTGACTTGCAAACGAAGTAGTGATTAAGCTACAAGCTGGCACTAATGCCGAGGAATTACAAACGCCGGCCTTTTCAGTCTCAATCGCCGCTACATTACCACTTAAGGCTTCATAATGTAGCTTTACTTCTTCGTTTGTTTTTCCTGGAACTGCCAAGGCGATTTTCTCCCACCAATCAACATCGTTGGGATGGACTGCAATTAGTGCATTCTCGAAGGCCCTGTCCTCCTCCCAAGTCCAATTTGAAACCACAAATGGCTTTTGAAATGCGGCATCGTCTTCCCACAACCAGGATCGGCTGACGAATGTCCAATATGTGTCCATTCTTTTGGATACTTGCCGGAAAAACCTTGTTGAAGACTAGAGATATAGAAAAGTGAGCAAGGTAATTAAAGATTGATGACAAAAACAATGAAACAAGAATCAGCAAGGTAAAGTTCAGATTTCTTAAATATATTCAATATATGTACTAGAATTGTGTAAAATGTGATTAACAACGATTTACCTAGTTATGTTCCTCTTCCGTCCAACGTACACGTCGTCGTAGGGAATTGCAACAACATTCTCATCAGAAGTACAACATGGTTTCTTGAATGCAGCATCCATCTTTTACGAAATTGGGAAAAGTCAGTTGTAATTAAATTGGATTAGGAATTCAAATTAAATATGATAAAATGAAATAAAATTATACTAGTACCTTTGTGACAATTAAACGTGAAGAGATGTTAAGAAAGGCCTCAAGATCCATAGATATATGAATATTATGATACTCTCTAGATGTGTCTATTTCTATGTGTTAATTTGTTGTCCTTTATATAGGTGGTGGGCGATACAAAACTGTGTGCCATACAAAATTGCTTTTCCTCTAATTAAAATCTACCTAATTTTGTATTAAATGAATCCACTCCCCTCTTTCCAGGCCTTTAATTTTTTTGGACTTTTTACACTCTTTTTTCATTTATTTTCCATATTTCACCCCTTTTTCAGATTTGGGGCTTTTTACAATTAAATATTTTTTTCATTTCTTTTTCTCCTGTTTCACTTTTCACCCTTTTTTTTCTTTCTTCTTTTACTCTTTCTTTTTCTTTTCATAATATTTTAAAACGATTTTCACCTTTTTTTCTCCTTTCCATATTTTTTTTTGGCTTTCTACTCTTCTTTTTCATTTATTTTCCTTCTTTCACGCCTCGATTTCTCCTTACTTTCAAGATTTTTTTGGTGGCTTTTACTCTCTTTTTTTCATGTCTTTTCCTTCTGATTAAAAACGTTTTGGGGCTTTTAAAATCTATTATTTATTTCTTTTAATTCCTTCCTATTTATTTTTTGGACTTTCTAAAAACTATATCTAGATATTTACTTAAATCTGATATTTTTTATAAAGTTTATACTCCCTCATCCAAACTTTGTATGTAAGTATTTTTGTTTTGTCCGTCCAAACTTAATATGTATGTCTCATAACGAAAGTAATATATTTATCATTAACTCTCAACAATCATTTATTTACCAAAACTTCATTCACTTAAAAATACACCTCCCCTTAAAAATACCTATAAATCCTATAGGATATAATCTTTTTTCTTACGGTAACTTTTCACTTTTTTTAAAATGGTTCCAAAGAATATAAATGTACGAATCTAGTCCCAATTTTTTTATATGTACCAATTTTATCAGCAACTTCGTCGAAATTGACCGCCCACGTGCCAAGTACATAACCAAAAATTGATGTCCTTCCAAAGATTCCGACAACTTTGGGATGAAATCGGTACGTATTAAAAAAAATTGGGACTAGATTAATTCATACATTTATATTTTTTGGGGCCAAAATGAAAAAAAGGTGAAATGTTATGGGACGAAAAACTAAAAATCCAACCCACTCTTACACAATTTATTAGACATAAAGTTACATTATATTCTACTCAAAAAAAAAAAAACACAATCACTATTCATCAAGATTTTGAAATCCATGATTTTCACATTCTACATAATCCTAAATCAAACATAAGTATTCACTTTTTTTAATTTACATCCTGTTTTATCCAATTTATATCATTTTCGTCAATTTTTTTTTCAAATACGACGTAAATGTGAGCATGTGCCTCACACATGTGGAATGAATGGGGGATTCTGACGAAAGGTCCAATTTATATCCTTCAAATTTCTTAAAATATCCACCTCGTCGACTCTCACCCCATCTGATGGCACCCCTCTGGGCGATGCCTCGCTATATCAGCAGGTTCTTGATAGCTTACATTAGTTCAATGGCACTCGAGATGGGCATCGTTCTTTGGTCATCCTCTCCTCTCACTCTCCACTACTTCATTGATGCTGACTGGATTGGCAATATAGTGATGATCACACCTCTACGGATGCATATGTTGTGTTTCTTGGGTCCAATTCCATCTCTTGTTCCTCCCGAAAAC
The DNA here is from genome assembly GCA_963675135.1 of Galeopsis tetrahit. NCBI lineage: Eukaryota > Viridiplantae > Streptophyta > Magnoliopsida > Lamiales > Lamiaceae > Galeopsis > Galeopsis tetrahit. The sequence goes on from OY776133.1 coordinate 14,823,696, forward strand.
AACAGATAGTCGCTCTCTCTTCCACAAAGGCCGAGTATCGTTCCATTACTTCGGCTGCTGCGGAACTTTAGTGGACCCAGCCCATCCTTCAAGAACTTGGGGTCTCTCTTTCGGCTTCCCCAGTTATAAATTGTGATAATGTGGAGGCCACCTACTTGTGCAGTTGTGCTCGAATCCAGTCTTTCATTCTCGTATGAAGCACGTTGCCATTGATTTCAAATATTGACAGGGTGACATGGGAAGCTGTCGGAATTTGCTCCCCAAGGAATACTCGCCGACAATAATGAACATCTCACTCTGAAAATTATAATAATTAATTTTAGAATTAGTTTTTTTTTTTTAGTTAATAGTAGTGAGGGCTCTTTTTTGTGGTAGTACTCGGGAAAAGGCGTAGGAAGCAATGAAGCATATTCTCGAATGTTTGTGGAGCTACATCGTATGGTACATTTGGAGGGCTAGAAATCGCAAAGTCTTTGAAGGTGTGATGATCAATCCAAAAAAAATTATTTGAAGAAGTTAAGGTCAAATCATGGTGCTTAATTGCTGCTAGGTGCAATAGAATATGTAATTTCACATTTCAAGATTGGTATTTTAATCCAAGATTGTGTAGTTCGTAGAAAGGATTTCGTTGCCTAGCTGCTCTTTTTTTTTTTATTATTATAATTTCTTTGTAACTCTCTTGAGTACCTCTGGTACTCCTCCTATTTATATTTTGTTATTTTTGCTGATTTAAAAAAAAAATAGTAGTGAGGGCTCTTAATTATAAATAAAACTTAAAATCCCAAATTCAACACTAAACAAAGCACTAATTCCTCTTGATTATCTTACATCTTATAATTCTCTCTTTTTTTTATTGTTCAGGAGAAGCTTCTAAGCACAAAACATATTATTTACAAGCCAATTATTCTAATCTAGGAAGTGTGGAAAGTTTTTGAATTCATCTGGATCTATATACTCGAGGTAGGACGTAGAAGGTACGCCACAATCTTGTCTTGTCGAAATTAAAGGAGGGTTTGCAGTCATCCCAATCGAACAACCTGACTTCTGAGTTTGCTGACTTGCAAACGAAGTAGTGATTAAGCTACACGCTGGCACTACTACCGATGAATTACAAACTCCGGCCTTTTCAGTCTCAATCGCCGCTACATTACCACTTAACGCTTCATAATGTAGTTTTAGTTCTTCATATGTTTTTCCCGGAACTGCCAAGGCGATTTTCTCCCACCAATCAACATCGTTGGGATGGACTGCAATTAGTGCATTCTCGAAGGCCCTGTCCTCCTCCCAAGTCCAATTTGAAACCACAAATGGCTTTTGAAATGCGGCATCGTCTTCCCACAACCAGGATCGGCTGACGAATGTCCAATCTGTGTCCATTTTTTTGGATACTGGCCGGAAAAACCTTGTTGAAGACTAGAGATATAGAAAAGTGAGTTGTTAATTTCGGAAGACATACATCTCATTAAGAAAAAATTTCCATTTTCAAGAACTAATGGACCATTTTAATGGATAGAGAGCATAAATCATAAACTAGAAAAACAACTGAACATGGGAAGATTCAAAATGGCAAGGTGTAACATAGATATACAAAAGAGAAAAAAATAGTAATATCAGATTAAAATTAATCCAAAATCACATATAATAGTCACTGGTCTTTCTAATTAAATAAAACTTAAAATCAAGATCCAGCACATTCAACACTCAGTTCTTTGTGATCATCTTTCTTCTTACTCCTTTTTCTGCTCAAGCATTAATTTGGCAATTTTTAGATTGATCCAAATAAACAGATGCAGTAGAAACTTACCAGATCTTCATTTTATTCTACAAATACAATATCTTGGCAATGATTTTTAAAATCTAGATCAATAGCACCCATTTTGATTTCCTTTGGACTAAATTTATTTTCAAGAGAATAACTACATGTTTTCGCAATACAATAGAGTGCATCGGTTGCCACTAAATTTAACCTTACACTCTTGCACCATATATTCCCCATACATTTGCACAGTCTTATTCACGAATTTCAAGAACGAACTTTCAAAACGACCCTAAACGAATATTATAAAGTACCTTTCGTCAATATCGAAGGTGGGAGAGTTAACCAAGTGTAGTACCAAGATTTGGAGAGGATATTTGTTCGAGAAACATCTTTTCCAATCAGGAAGGATTGGATATGTTCAATGAGGGCTTCAGATATTCTCCACGCAATACCGGCTACAGCTGCCCAACGACGACCCTTTGGAGACGAATTTATTGCACCATAATTGCATAGTAATTTATATGTCTAGGGACTAGTACTTTCCACTACAAGAAAAAAAAGGTTTTTCCGCAAAGATAATTCGTCGGAAAAGAAGTTTTACCGACTGATATTTCATTGCTATATTCCGTCGCAACAAGCCTTCTCGCGCGGCAATGTCTTTACCGGCTAGAAGAATGTGTTGACGGTATTCTGTAGTAATCAACGACAACAACTTGGTTGAAAAGGTTAATTTTATTTCACATAAAATAAGGTATACCGACGAACGTTTTCTCGGTAAAAAACAAAGAAATTATCTACTTCATTAATTCCCTGATAATATTTTTCTAAAATAAGAAATTATATTAATTAGGCATATGATGAATTAACATAACAAAGAAATTATCTACATCCGACTAATTCTGAGTATGAATCCCGGGCAACCTACTGCCACTTAAAATTCTATGTATAGCAATTCATATTTTCTTTTTATAATCAACTTCATTTATTTATAGTAAATTCGAATAAGTGTTGCTAAATTAAAATATATGAAACTAAAAACAAATATAAATATGCACCATTATAATTTGTAAAGAAAAAAAAATGAAAGTTACGGACGTAAATAATTTTTTTCTCTAATAAGCTGGTGGTAGGATAACTCTTCTCAATGTGGTTCTCGCCCCGTTGCCCATTTATTATCAATCCCTATACCGTATTCCAAAGAAAACCCTGAGCGACTTAGTCAAATTGCAGCGTAACTTTCTGTTGGGGGGGGGGGGGGTTGAGCACTACAAAAATTTCATGGGTCTCATGGAATGACATTTGTAGACCCAAATCAGTCGGGGGACTTGGTGTTCGTAATCTTGATTTATTTAACATTTCTCTTCTTGGCAGGTGGGCATGGAGGCTACGGACAGAACCTAAAGCACTTTGGGTAAAAGTTATTGACTCCAAATATGATTTCTATTCAGCAGGTGCCCAAGATAATTCGGCGAACAGAAATATGGTCTCAAGTTGGTGGAACATGATGTATGATCTTTTTCTCTCCAACGCAGCCAACCCATGGTTCAACAACAACATGCTCAGGATTTTGGGGAATGGCGAAAGGTCCTATCTGTGGCCTGATTGATGGTCGGACGAACCAGCATTAAAAGATCGATTTCCGAGACTCTTCTCAATGTGCGACAACAAAGATGCACGGATCAGCGAGGCTGGAGAATGGGCGAACGGCAAATGGAACTTGAACATCCAATGGAGAAGAATGTTGTTCGATCTCCTGGGAAGAAACTCTCGCCGAGCAGCTTCATGGGTGCTGGAACATAGTAATTTGCAGGAATCGTCCAAGGACACTTGGAGATGGAAACTCACTGGCGACTGTAGATACGGCTCTAAATCAGCCTATGGGGGACAAGAAATTTCAGCACAATCACAGCAACTTTGGGAGGATGCACAGGATGCCCTTAGGATCATTTGGAACAAAATGACTCCTTCAAAATACTCGGGGATAGCTTGGAAGGTGATAAGAGGAAGGATTGACACTCGGAGTGAACTGGACAAACGGAATATCTTGAACAACAGTGGCGATACGTCCTGTGCCTTATGTGGCGCTGCCGAAGAAAACATTCATCACTTGTTCTTGGACTGCGAAGTGTCCAACAAAATCTGGAGTATACATTCCACCTGGTTCAGCAACAGCTCGCCACTGCAGGTCACCACAGCAGCACACCTCCACCAATTATGCGGCTCAATCGGACCTAAGCGTAAGAAATCTATTTTGGAATGTATATGGTGCTTGACAGTGTGGTATATTTGGAATGCTAGAAATAGGAAAGTCTTTGCAAATGAGGATCCAAAACCGGAAAAGATGTTTGACGAAATTAGAGCCAAGGCCTGGAGTATCTTCTATCTTCAAAGAGAATTCCCCCCCTCGGCTTCCTTCCATGATTGGTGCGCTAATCCGAGAGCCATCTGCGAATAGGAACTTATAGAGATCAGATAGGATTGGTGGCCCTTGATCTTTATTTATTATCTGTAACATGTAATTGTTTCTGAGTACCTCTGGTACTCCAAGTCTATTAATAATATCCTTTTTCCTTTCAAAAAAAAAAGTTTCTTCAGGCTCCCACTCAAAACCATTGGCAAGCATGCAAAAGAGTCCCTAGATACTTAAAGGGTACTTCACTTTAGGGCATTTTTTTTCAGTTTCAAAATTTCAATTGTAGGGGTTCACGGATGCCAACTTTGCTTCCTCGCTCGAAGTACAAGTGGTTACTGTATATCCATTGGCTCGAATGTCTTGGCGTGGTGCTCAAGGAAGCAGTCTGTTGTTGCTAGGAGCAGCACGGAGGCTGAATACCGCGCAATTGCAATGGCAACAACATATTTCATGATGTCAGATTTCGTGTGGATCAAAGAGGCACATTGAAACTTATAGTCGAATGCTTCCGAGAGACATATATATATGGAGCCTTGCCCGGAAGTTGAAACAAACTAGTGGCCTACTATTTCCCTATTCTGTCATAAATTAAGATCAAACACACTTTGGAATTCGGACAATAAGTACGGAGCAGTGTTTTGTTTGAATTTCCCGCGATAAAATCTAATTTTAACTTGTTTGTTGAGTTTTAATTTAAATAAGGATCTAATTTGAATTTCCCGCGTAAAAATCTATTTTCTTCATCAATAAATGTGTAAGGAAATTTAAATTATACCCTAAGAAAATTTTTTGAATTATATATGTTAACATTGAGTTCCTTAAATAAGTTCTCAAGAGATAAAAGCAGAAAGAAGAAACTTCTAATTACATATTGCTTCCAAGCAATTATTTCAATCCAGGAAGTGCATGCCAAAAGTTTTTGAATTCAGATCCAGATCTATATATATACTCGGGGTAGGAGGTAGAAAGTACGCCACAATAATCTAGTTTTGGTGAAATTAAAGGAGGATTTGCAGCCATCCCGATTGAGTTTGCTGACTTGCAAACGAAGTAGTGATTAAGCTACAAGCTGGCACTAAAGTTAATAGTGAGGGCTCTTAGTTCTAAATAAAACTTTAAATCCCAAATTCAACACACAAAACATTAAAGTCCTTGTGATTATCTTACATCTTATAATTCTCTCTTTTTTTATTACTCTGGAGAAACTTCTAAGCACAAAACATATTATTTACAAGCCAATTAATATTCTAATCTAGGAAGTGCGGAAAGTTTTTGAATTCATCTGGATCTATATACTCGGGGTAGGACGTAGAAGGTACGCCACAATCTTGTCTTGTTGAAATAAAAGGAGGATTTTCAGTCATCCCAATTGAACAACATGCCTTCTGAGTTTGCTGACTTGCAAACGAAGTAGTGATTAAGCTACAAGTTGGCACTACTGCCGAGGAATTACAAACGCCGGCCTTTTCAGTCTCAATCGCCGCTACATTACCACTTAAAGGCTTCATAATGTAGTTTTAGTTCTTCGTTTGTTTTTCCTGGAACTGCCAAGGCAATTTTCTCCCACCAATCAACATTGTTGGGATGGACTGCAATTAGTGCATTCTCGAAGGCCCTGTCCTCCTCCCAAGTCATCATAGTGGGATCGGCTGACGAATGTCCAATCTGTGTCGCTAGAATTATGTAAAATGTGATAAACAACGATTTACCTATGTTCCTCTTCCGTCCAACGTACCGCCCATTCTCCCACCATTCAATTATGTAGGGAATTGCAAGAACATTCTCATCAGAAGTACAACATGGTTTCTTGAATACAGCATCCATCTTTTACAAAATTGGGAAAAGTCAGTTGTGAATTGAAAACAAATAAAGCTCGTTTTTCATTGACATTAAAGGATAAACGTTTGTTCTTGGCTAACTGACAGGAAGAGCAAACTCCAGGAGTAGGTAATAAAGATGTAACTGAAATAACATCTATCTTATGCAAAAGTTTCAAAACATCAAATGGGACATGCCATAATCTTAAATGCCATAAATTAAAAGAGGCTTTTGACACAGTGGAACGAAGAGCTGCAACAAAAGCTGGAAGCGAGAAATCCAACATGTATAGTCCATGCTCACATCTGCCCCGAGCGACCACCTCCTTGGTGTTCCGCTTCTGAATTGTAAATGACTTGTCAGAGAAAATAACATCAACAGAGAGATCAGAGGTTAATTTCCTGATAGATAAAAAGTTCTTTGTAATATCGGGCACAACAAGCACATCACAAAGTTGAACTGTACTAGAAATAGAGCGAGTGCCAACATCCAAATAGGTAAAGCAGAACCATTACCGACTATCACCGAACCATTACGCGAGCATGAGCCTAGGTCTGTGGGGCAAGATGTCATGTGCGCAGAAGCCCCAAAGCCAATGTACCAGTCAGAGGTAGGGGGCGGATCAAGCGAGCAGGCAGAGTGAAAGGCATGAGCCAGATGGGTTGTAGAGTGTTCAAGCTGACGAGCATATGATGGACCGGTAGAGTGCTCGGGTGGGCGAGCATAGCGACCAGGGCATTTATCAGCATAGTGATCGCCCCGACAGATCTGACAGCGAGGAACATAGGGTCGACGGTCACTTCGATTGAAACCATGGCAACCACCCGAAATGACGAGGAATTTCCACTGCGGTGAGTGGCCTGGCCGCGAAAGTGCGACGAAGATTCAGAATTAGAGCAAGGAGGAGCATGAGCAACAAAGGCAGTCTGGAGAGCAGCGTTATCAGGGGGCTTGATCATGATCTCATATTGTGGCCTGATGAAGGAGATCCCGAAAAGTCAGAACCGAAGTCATATTCATGCGAGTGTCGGAGAATCCCCAAAAGTGCGGCCCCAAGCCCCGCAGAAACCAATGAGATTTGTCTGAGTCATCGACGGGCTTACTAATAGCAGTCAGTTGATCGCAAATGAGTTTGAATTTGCGACCGTAATCGGCAACCGGCATGTCATTTCGCTTGAGAAGAAGAAGTTTCTCGTGTAGTTGAGTGATGTGAGACTGAGATGAGTGACTGAAGGCAGCCTCAAGGGCGACCCAAGCGTCCCGAGAGGTGTCGCACTCGATTACCTCGGAGAGTGATTCCTCGGTGAGAGAGGAGAGGAGAAGGCCAAGGACTTTCTGATCCTTAGCACGCCAAATGGTGTGGGCCGGATTAGCGGCGTTGTTGACGATGTTTGGGGGGGGCGACGATAGTTCCATCAACAAAACCGAACAGATCGGCGCAAAGAAGCATTGGAAGAACCTGCTTCTTCCACAAGAGGAAGTTTGTTGAGTCAGTTTGACTGTAACCATATGTATCAATACATTCATAGGGATTGAAGAATCAGCCATTGGAATGTATATCGATGGGGACAAGCTCGATATGAGAAGAGAGAAAGAGATGTCGTGAGGGCGGAGGGAGAAGTGTGTTTAGGATCGAGAAAAGACTGATACCATGTGAGGATTAGGTTTTGATCACCGTAACTTTGGTGAGTGAGAGAACTTGTATATATATAGTTGATTACAAAAGTAACTGATTACATGATTGTAGAAAAGAATATGTACAATTAAATATAAATTTCAATATACAAGTAAGGTGGATATAATCATGGAATTATTCCTTAATAAAAACAAAAACAAATATAAATATGCACCATTATAATTTGTAAATAAAAAAAGGTCGCGGTTAAATGTCCCTTGTTTTTATGTTTTCACCCACTTCAATTTAATTATTTTTTGAAGTTTTCAGTAAAAATGACTTATACTATCCTTGTTACTGAGTTCACCCCTCACCCAAAAACCACAAAAACATAAATTTTATGTATTCCCTCCTCCCTCCCAAAATTGCTTCCAGAAAAAAATTGAAACTTTGAAGAAATTTGAATATAAACTTTAGATATAGTGACGCTTTGGCCAAGTGTCACTTGATTTGCCGTTTCTATAGGCTGTTTTCGTGATGCTTGAAAGCGTCATTGTAAATGGTCATGGTGACATTTTTAGCATCACGGTAACATTATATGGTGACGCTAATCAGCATCACGACGGAGTGCTTTAGAGACGCTTTCTCGCGTCATGAAAAAATTATAACTAACTTAACCTCCTCGTTTAATGATGTTTTTAGGCGTCATAGTAATGTTATTTGTGGGTTTGATTTCTGAGGAAGATGAGAGTTGCGATGTGTGGGTGTGATTTTTTGGGTGATGAAATTAGGTTTAGTTTTTTTTTACGGGAATGTTTAATCTGATTTTAGGAGTTTGATTATGTTTTCTCGGCGCCTGACTTACACGCAGTGTAAAATTAACTGAAAATTATAGCGGGACTAAAAGTGTATGTTAAAGGACCGAAAGTGATTTGGACTTATTCTTACCGGCCAAAAGTGCAATTTTCCCCTTTTTCCTCTTTTGTGTATGTTTTTTGCTAATATTGTGAAAAATTTAACATATCAAGAAAGCACTCAGGTTGAGGTGGATTTGACTTCACAAGCAGCGTGGGGATTTAATTTAATGCTTGTTGATATTCATTACCCTAGTTTTCACTACAACTAAAAAGGTCTTTAGAGACGCTCAAAAGTGTCACTAAAAATTGTTTTTCATGACGCTTTTGATATAGTGACGCTTTGGCCAAGCTTCACTTGATTTGCCGTTTCTATAGGCTGTTTTCGTGATGCTTGAAAGCGTCATTGTAAATGGTCATTGTGACATTTTTAGCATCACGGTAACATTATATGGTGACGCTAATCAGCATCACGACGGAGTGCTTTAGAGACGCTTTCTCGCGTCATGAAAAAATTATAACTAACTTAACCTCCTCGTTTAGTGATGTTTTTAGGCGTCATAGTAATGTTATTTGTGGGTTTGATTTCTGTGGAAGATGAGAGTTGCGATGTGTGGTTGTGATTTTTTGGTAGATGAAATTAGGTTTAGTTTTTTTTACGGGAGTGTTTAATCTAATTTTAGGAGTTTGATTATGTTTTCACGGCGCCTTACTTACACGCAGTGTAAAATTAACGGAAAATTATAGCAGGACTAAAAGTGTATGTTAAAGGACCGAAAGTGATTTGGACTTATTCTTACAGGCCAAAAGTGCAATTTTCCCCTTCTTTCTCTTTTGTGTGTGTTTTTTGCTAATATTATGAAAATTTTAACAGATCAAGAAAGCACTCAGGTTGAGGTGGATTTGACTTCACATGTAGCGTGGGGATTTAATTTAATGCTTGTTGATATTCATTACCGTAGTTTTCACTACAACAAAAAAAGGTCTTTAGAGACGCTCAAAAGTGTCACTAAATTTTTTTTCATGACGCTTTTGATATGGTGACGCTTTGGCCAAGCGTCACTTGATTTGCCGTTTCTATGGATTGTTTTCGTGATGCATGAAAGCGTCATTGTAAATGGTCATTGTGACATTTTTAGCATCACGGTAACATTATATGGTGACGCTAATCAGCATCACGACGGAGTGCTTTAGAGACGCTTTCTCGCATCAATAAAAAATTATAACTAACTTAACCACCTCGTTTAGTGATGTTTTTAGGAGTCATAGTAATGTTATTTGTGGGTTTGATTTATGTGGAAGATGAGAGTTGCGATGTGTGGGTGTGATTTTTTGGGTGATGAAATTAGGTTTAGTTTTTTTTACGGGAGTGTTTAATCTGATTTTAGGAGTTTGATTATATTTTCACGGTGCCTGACTTACACGCAGTGTATATCCGTTAAAATTGACGGAAAATTATTGCGGGACTAAAAGTGTACGATAAAGGACCGAAAGTGATTTGAACTTATTCTTACAAGACCAAAAGTGCAATTTTCCCCCTTTTCCTCTTATGTGTGTTTTTTGCTAATATTATGAAAAATTTAACAGATCAAGAAAGCACTCTGGTTGAGGTGGATTTGACTTCACAGGCAGCGTGAGGATTTAATTTAATGCTTGTTGATATTCATTACCCTAGTTTTGGATTTCATAAAATTATCTCTAGCTACTCATGATTCATAAAATTATGAATTCATGATGTCAGATTTCGTGTGGATCAAAGAGGCACATTGAAATTTATAGTCGAATGCTACCGAGAGACATATATATGAAGACTTACCTGCAAGTTGGAATACACTAGTGGCCTACTATTTCTCTATTCTGTCATAAATTAAGATCAAACACACTTCGGAATTCTGACAATACGTGCGGAGCAGTGTTTTGTTTGAATTTCCCGCAATAAAATCTAATTTTAACTTGTTTTATTTATTTTAAATTTAAATTTACAAAGTAAAGATCTAATTTGAATTTCCCGCGTAAATATCTAATTTGTTCAATAAATATGTAAGTTCTCAAGAGATAAAAGCAGAAAGAAGAAACTTCTAATTACATATTGCTTCCAAGCAATTATTTCAATCCAGGAAGTGCGGAAAGTTTTTGAATTCAGATCATCCAGATATATATACTCGGGGCAGGAGGAAGAAGGTACGCCACAATTATCCTGTCTTGGTGCAATTAAAGGAGGATTTGCAGCCATCCCAGTTGAACAACATGGCTTCTGAGTTTGTTGACTTGCAAACGAAGTAGTGATTAAGCTACAAGCTGGCACTAATGCCGAGGAATTACAAACGCCGGCCTTTTCAGTCTCAATCGCCGCTACATTACCACTTAAGGCTTCATAATGTAGCTTTACTTCTTCGTTTGTTTTTCCTGGAACTGCCAAGGCGATTTTCTCCCACCAATCAACATCGTTGGGATGGACTGCAATTAGTGCATTCTCGAAGGCCCTGTCCTCCTCCCAAGTCCAATTTGAAACCACAAATGGCTTTTGAAATGCGGCATCGTCTTCCCACAACCAGGATCGGCTGACGAATGTCCAATATGTGTCCATTCTTTTGGATACTTGCCGGAAAAACCTTGTTGAAGACTAGAGATATAGAAAAGTGAGCAAGGTAATTAAAGATTGATGACAAAAACAATGAAACAAGAATCAGCAAGGTAAAGTTCAGATTTCTTAAATATATTCAATATATGTACTAGAATTGTGTAAAATGTGATTAACAACGATTTACCTAGTTATGTTCCTCTTCCGTCCAACGTACACGTCGTCGTAGGGAATTGCAACAACATTCTCATCAGAAGTACAACATGGTTTCTTGAATGCAGCATCCATCTTTTACGAAATTGGGAAAAGTCAGTTGTAATTAAATTGGATTAGGAATTCAAATTAAATATGATAAAATGAAATAAAATTATACTAGTACCTTTGTGACAATTAAACGTGAAGAGATGTTAAGAAAGGCCTCAAGATCCATAGATATATGAATATTATGATACTCTCTAGATGTGTCTATTTCTATGTGTTAATTTGTTGTCCTTTATATAGGTGGTGGGCGATACAAAACTGTGTGCCATACAAAATTGCTTTTCCTCTAATTAAAATCTACCTAATTTTGTATTAAATGAATCCACTCCCCTCTTTCCAGGCCTTTAATTTTTTTGGACTTTTTACACTCTTTTTTCATTTATTTTCCATATTTCACCCCTTTTTCAGATTTGGGGCTTTTTACAATTAAATATTTTTTTCATTTCTTTTTCTCCTGTTTCACTTTTCACCCTTTTTTTTCTTTCTTCTTTTACTCTTTCTTTTTCTTTTCATAATATTTTAAAACGATTTTCACCTTTTTTTCTCCTTTCCATATTTTTTTTTGGCTTTCTACTCTTCTTTTTCATTTATTTTCCTTCTTTCACGCCTCGATTTCTCCTTACTTTCAAGATTTTTTTGGTGGCTTTTACTCTCTTTTTTTCATGTCTTTTCCTTCTGATTAAAAACGTTTTGGGGCTTTTAAAATCTATTATTTATTTCTTTTAATTCCTTCCTATTTATTTTTTGGACTTTCTAAAAACTATATCTAGATATTTACTTAAATCTGATATTTTTTATAAAGTTTATACTCCCTCATCCAAACTTTGTATGTAAGTATTTTTGTTTTGTCCGTCCAAACTTAATATGTATGTCTCATAACGAAAGTAATATATTTATCATTAACTCTCAACAATCATTTATTTACCAAAACTTCATTCACTTAAAAATACACCTCCCCTTAAAAATACCTATAAATCCTATAGGATATAATCTTTTTTCTTACGGTAACTTTTCACTTTTTTTAAAATGGTTCCAAAGAATATAAATGTACGAATCTAGTCCCAATTTTTTTATATGTACCAATTTTATCAGCAACTTCGTCGAAATTGACCGCCCACGTGCCAAGTACATAACCAAAAATTGATGTCCTTCCAAAGATTCCGACAACTTTGGGATGAAATCGGTACGTATTAAAAAAAATTGGGACTAGATTAATTCATACATTTATATTTTTTGGGGCCAAAATGAAAAAAAGGTGAAATGTTATGGGACGAAAAACTAAAAATCCAACCCACTCTTACACAATTTATTAGACATAAAGTTACATTATATTCTACTCAAAAAAAAAAAAACACAATCACTATTCATCAAGATTTTGAAATCCATGATTTTCACATTCTACATAATCCTAAATCAAACATAAGTATTCACTTTTTTTAATTTACATCCTGTTTTATCCAATTTATATCATTTTCGTCAATTTTTTTTTCAAATACGACGTAAATGTGAGCATGTGCCTCACACATGTGGAATGAATGGGGGATTCTGACGAAAGGTCCAATTTATATCCTTCAAATTTCTTAAAATATCCACCTCGTCGACTCTCACCCCATCTGATGGCACCCCTCTGGGCGATGCCTCGCTATATCAGCAGGTTCTTGATAGCTTACATTAGTTCAATGGCACTCGAGATGGGCATCGTTCTTTGGTCATCCTCTCCTCTCACTCTCCACTACTTCATTGATGCTGACTGGATTGGCAATATAGTGATGATCACACCTCTACGGATGCATATGTTGTGTTTCTTGGGTCCAATTCCATCTCTTGTTCCTCCCGAAAACAACAGATAGTCGCTCTCTCTTCCACAAAGGCCGAGTATCGTTCCATTACTTCGGCTGCTGCGGAACTTTAGTGGACCCAGCCCATCCTTCAAGAACTTGGGGTCTCTCTTTCGGCTTCCCCAGTTATAAATTGTGATAATGTGGAGGCCACCTACTTGTGCAGTTGTGCTCGAATCCAGTCTTTCATTCTCGTATGAAGCACGTTGCCATTGATTTCAAATATTGACAGGGTGACATGGGAAGCTGTCGGAATTTGCTCCCCAAGGAATACTCGCCGACAATAATGAACATCTCACTCTGAAAATTATAATAATTAATTTTAGAATTAGTTTTTTTTTTTTAGTTAATAGTAGTGAGGGCTCTTTTTTGTGGTAGTACTCGGGAAAAGGCGTAGGAAGCAATGAAGCATATTCTCGAATGTTTGTGGAGCTACATCGTATGGTACATTTGGAGGGCTAGAAATCGCAAAGTCTTTGAAGGTGTGATGATCAATCCAAAAAAAATTATTTGAAGAAGTTAAGGTCAAATCATGGTGCTTAATTGCTGCTAGGTGCAATAGAATATGTAATTTCACATTTCAAGATTGGTATTTTAATCCAAGATTGTGTAGTTCGTAGAAAGGATTTCGTTGCCTAGCTGCTCTTTTTTTTTTTATTATTATAATTTCTTTGTAACTCTCTTGAGTACCTCTGGTACTCCTCCTATTTATATTTTGTTATTTTTGCTGATTTAAAAAAAAAATAGTAGTGAGGGCTCTTAATTATAAATAAAACTTAAAATCCCAAATTCAACACTAAACAAAGCACTAATTCCTCTTGATTATCTTACATCTTATAATTCTCTCTTTTTTTTATTGTTCAGGAGAAGCTTCTAAGCACAAAACATATTATTTACAAGCCAATTATTCTAATCTAGGAAGTGTGGAAAGTTTTTGAATTCATCTGGATCTATATACTCGAGGTAGGACGTAGAAGGTACGCCACAATCTTGTCTTGTCGAAATTAAAGGAGGGTTTGCAGTCATCCCAATCGAACAACCTGACTTCTGAGTTTGCTGACTTGCAAACGAAGTAGTGATTAAGCTACACGCTGGCACTACTACCGATGAATTACAAACTCCGGCCTTTTCAGTCTCAATCGCCGCTACATTACCACTTAACGCTTCATAATGTAGTTTTAGTTCTTCATATGTTTTTCCCGGAACTGCCAAGGCGATTTTCTCCCACCAATCAACATCGTTGGGATGGACTGCAATTAGTGCATTCTCGAAGGCCCTGTCCTCCTCCCAAGTCCAATTTGAAACCACAAATGGCTTTTGAAATGCGGCATCGTCTTCCCACAACCAGGATCGGCTGACGAATGTCCAATCTGTGTCCATTTTTTTGGATACTGGCCGGAAAAACCTTGTTGAAGACTAGAGATATAGAAAAGTGAGTTGTTAATTTCGGAAGACATACATCTCATTAAGAAAAAATTTCCATTTTCAAGAACTAATGGACCATTTTAATGGATAGAGAGCATAAATCATAAACTAGAAAAACAACTGAACATGGGAAGATTCAAAATGGCAAGGTGTAACATAGATATACAAAAGAGAAAAAAATAGTAATATCAGATTAAAATTAATCCAAAATCACATATAATAGTCACTGGTCTTTCTAATTAAATAAAACTTAAAATCAAGATCCAGCACATTCAACACTCAGTTCTTTGTGATCATCTTTCTTCTTACTCCTTTTTCTGCTCAAGCATTAATTTGGCAATTTTTAGATTGATCCAAATAAACAGATGCAGTAGAAACTTACCAGATCTTCATTTTATTCTACAAAATTCCACATGCAGTATTCCAAATACTAATCTACCGAGAAAATATTAATTCAGTCATGTAACTTAGGCCGAATCCAACTTTAGTCCTGTAACTCTGCACTTTCTCAATTTTAGTCCTGACAGTATCAATTTAGTCTTGTAACTTTGGTCGAGCCAACTTTATTCCTGTAACTTTGCACTTTTTAAATTTTAGTCCTGACGATATCAATTTTAGTGCAATGTTACATGACTAAAGTTGGACACGGGCCTAAGTTACAGAATTAAAATTGATACTGTCAGACTAAAACAGATACCTTCAGGACTAAAGTTGGACTTGGCCAAAGTTACATATAAAACATCAATAAAGCAATCATACGCTCATTGAATCCAATAAAATGAAATTTATTTCACAAACGATAGAGTGCCTTTGTTACAATTAATCGTAGGGAGCTCTATGGAAAGGCCACTAGACGGGTACTAGCCTCCAGATCCTTAGAACTATGCTTCTTCTTCTCGGTGTTTCTCTGTGTGTGTATAATACGCTAGATGTGTATGTCAATGTGTTTATACTATTCTTTATATAGGCGATGGGAGTTAAAAAATAAAGCGATAGAAAAAGTCCTCCCCTTTCCAAAAGTTACTGTAATAAATATTTTCGTCCACTACTCCGTGTTTAACGCAAAAAGTCACTTTTTCAGGGATCCCGCCTTTATCCCAGACGACTATATTGGTCATATTTTTCTATGGTTTTTAGTCAAAACAAATGTACTTATATATATATTTAGTTTAATGTTCTATTTCTTAACAATGTTGGCCTAATAGGAGTACTCGTACAATATCGATCCCACCATGCTTGTTGGCTATATGAATCATATATCACTATGGATATTTGCCAAAGCAAATGTTTTCATATTTTATATTTAAGTGTTTCTCTTTTCTTCAAATGGTGTCCAATTCCTTTTAGGTCTTCTCCTTTCCCCTTTAAGCATGCTTCTCTTAATTTCACATATACTAGCTAATGCATCCATTATTATTATATCTAATATGTAATGCATATCCCCAATTTATAATGCATTAATGTCATCTAGATTTCTTGAATCAATGTGCAATCCTATAAAAATATATTCATTATGTACTGTGATCATCAGTGAGCCGAACTAACTTTGGCTCATTTTCAGAAAACTAATTTGGGAAGCTCTGATATTCGAATATGTATTAGCAGTTCTAATAAGTGATTTCATGTTTGTAGTTTAACAGATTTGAAATTTATCATAAAAGCATGAATAGTTTAGATATTTATTCGATTCACGTAGTACTCCTCCTAAGCACTCGGTTATATGTTTGTAGTTTATGAATGATTTCACTACTAACTCTTACAATACTGGACACAATTTCCTCAGACGGACAAGTTATATATGCTACGTTGTTATGAATAAGGGGATGAATAGTAGTAGCCCACAAATATCCTTAACAAATTCTCACTTGGAGATTTTGTCGAACAGATACAGTGCAAGGCTAAATAGAGTAAAAATTCGCACAAATTTTAACATAAATAAAATCACCTGTAGAAAATTGGGCATAGAAATATGCAGCCATTTGACATAATTAAGAGGGCAAAAGTGGGCATAAGAATCTGCAGCCATCGTTTGTAATCGCTCACCAGCAGATTTGAGAAAGTGGGGGTTAATGGCCGCAATTGCTTTTTAATTATCAAAGATTGAAATGAAGATTAATTAGTATAAGAGAGCACAAGAAAGAATTTGCATTGACATCTCTGAATCTCAGTATATATGTTCTTACTAGTTATAAATGGCGGTAATCAGCTAATAGTCTTTTTAAATATTAAGATTACTGCATATTTATATTATTATTTTTTTGGCTAAAATTGAGTTTTATATATTTTCATTAGTAGAAATTTGTATGAAACCATCTCGAAACCAGACGAATTTAATTTGGGTGGTCACCAAAGAGCCGCTCTCAAATATAGATTACTACAAAAAAGATGCATTTTACCAACGGAAATAGAGACGGAAATTCGGTAGAAAATAGTGCTTTCCGACGGAAAAATTAGGTCGGTGGTAACCTCGTCGGTAATTTTTACCGACGGAATTTTTCATTCCGTCGTTTTTTTTAATTTTTTTAATTAGCGACGGATTTTTTTATAATTTTTTAATTACCGACGAAATATTCCGTCGGTAAACCAAATTATATAAAAAAAAAAACCGATTTGAACCTGGGCCCAAGCCAACGGGCTGGCCCAGCCCGGCGCGGAACAGGCAAGGCCCGCTCCGAGCCCGCGAGTTCTGTATTCCATTTTTCTTTCTTGATAATTGAAGTAAGTTATTATGCATTCCATTTTATTTTTTACGAAATTTCGGTAGAGTCTGTATAGTCAATTCAAACCCCCCCCCCCCCCCAAAAAAAGGGTGTCATTTGCACCCCAATTGGAAATTCGTCGCAAATTCTGACGGGATTTGCAACCGATTTCCTTGCCGTGGAAAATTTTGTTGACTTCAGCCATTTGACCAGTTTCATCGCAAATCCGTATGAAATGTTTGCCGTTGCAAGTACCCTGTCACTAAACTCCGCGTTCTTTTTTTAGGCTTTAATTTTACCTTTTTCCTTCGGTTTTAATGGGGTTTTCACCTTTTTTTTTTCTCCTTTCTTTCCAGATTTTTTTTGGCTTTCTACTCTACTTTCCTTTTGTTTTCCTTCTTTCACACTTCTTTTTCTGTTTTCTTACCTGATTTTTTTGGTGGGATTTATTACTCTTTATTTTCATGTCTTTTCCTTCTGGTTGACCACTTTTTGGGGTTTTTTAATGTTTCTACTTTTTGTTCTTTCATTTTTATCTTTCCAATTAAATTTATGGACTTTCTAACAACTACTCCCTTCTATTCAAAATGTATGACGTTTTGACCTTTCGTTTTCTTTGCACTTTTCAATACAAATTAACTACACTTTTTTCTTAAATTACCCTCAAATTAATTAATAATGTTTAACTTAGATAGTAATAATTTTTAATGTATAATGTAGAATTTTAGAGCAATTAATTAAGCATATAGTAAGAAGTCACATTAATTTTCGTATACATTTTGAATAGGAGGGAATATCAATTTAATAGCAGTGTTACTCAATTAATTGCATTATTAATTTTTCTACTCATCAGATTCGCAATTATTGGTTATTGTTGGAGTGTGGAGCCTGAATTGATCCTAACGGGCTTGGAGTGTAGGACAAGTTTGAACCTAACGGGCCTGGAGTGGGGAGCAAGTCTTTTCCTAATAGGCTTAGGGTTAATTATGGTAAGTTTGTTCCTAATGGCTTGGAGTAGGGAACAAGTCTTTTCCTAATAAGCTTAGGGTTAATTATGGCAAGTTTTCTATTATAAATAGATGTTCTCTCTTTGTAATCATTGCGCATCCAATAAACATAGTGAAATACCTGGCTTGGCATCGCCCCTAGACGTAGTCGAAAGACGAACTGGGTAAACAAATCTCGTGTTATTTTCTTATCGTCATCGTGTGCGTGTGTTTATTTCCTAACAACTGGTATCTAGAGCTTCGGGTTCAGAGGGAGCAGACACGATGAGCGACGAGAAGATTTCAGTCAAGCAGTTTGACGGATCGAATTTCGAGTTCTGGAAGATGCAGATCGAGGATTACCTTTATGGTAAAGATTTGTATGTGCCCCTAGAGTAGAAGGGGAAACCCGAAAAGATGGAACAGAAGGAGTGGAATCCGTTGAACAGAAAGGCGATGAGTGCAATACGCTTATTGCTGTCCATGAACGTAGCCTATCACATGACTAAAGCCAAGTCCGCAAGGAAGATGCTGCAGATCTTGGAGAAGATGTATCAGAAGCCCACAACGGCGAACAAAGTTCACTTGATCAGACGGTTGTTCAACCTCAGGATGTCGGAGAGCACACCCGTGCAGCAACACCTGAACGAGTTCAACAGGATCATTGGACAGTTGTGTTCTGTCGTGATCGACTTCAGTGGCGAGGTACTTGCTTTAGTTTTGTTATCTTCTTTGCCAGATAGTTGGGTTGCCACAGTTAGCGCTTCATCAGCGAAAGATAAAGTGAAGTTTGACGAAGTGAGGGATCTGATGATTAGCGAGGAGGTTCGCAGAATCTGGATCCACTTCAGGGTCAACGCTGAACACGGAAGAAGGGGGCAGATTGAAGGGTAGGCAGAATCGTGGCATATCAGAGTCCAGAGGAAAGAGTCAATCCAAGAAAGATAAAGACTCGATCCAGTGCAGGAATTGTGACGAGTTTGGTCACTACATGAACCAGTGTTCAGCACCCAAGAAAAACAGGAAGGGACAGACCGAGAAGAAGACAGCAAACGCAACCACAGTTGATGTTGGAGACGCGTTGGTCTTGAGTGTCAGTAGTCCGGTAGAATCATGGGTGTTGAATTTTGGAGCATCATTCCACTCTTGCAGTGATGCTAAATCTGTTAAGTGTACGTTCATTGATTATGGTGGTGATGAGTTCGGTTATACACTTTGGGTTGAGAATAACCGAAAGATTATTCACAGCACAGATATAGTTTTCAATGAACAGGTTATGTACAAGAACAGATTGGAGGCATCAGATTCTGACAAGATCAATCGTGGCAGATCAGAGTCCAGAGGAAAGAGTCAATCCAAGAAAGATAAAGACTCGATCTAGTGCTGGAATTGTGATGAGTTGGGTCACTACAGGAACCAGTGTTCATCACCCAAGAAAAACAGGAAGGGACAGAACGAGAAGAAGACAGCAAACGCAACCACAGTTGATGTTGGAGACGCGTTGGTCTTTAGTGTCAGTTGTCCGGTAGAACTCTGGGTGTTGGATTCTGGAGTATCATTCTACTCTTGCAGTGATGCTAAATTTGTTAAGTGTACGTTCATTGATTATGGTGGTGATGAGATCGGTTATAAACTCTGGGATGAGAATAACCGAAAGATTATTCACAACACATATGTAGTTTTCAATGAACAGGTTATGTACAAGAACAGATTGGAGGCATCCGATTCTGACAAGATCAATCGTGGCAGATCAAAGTCCAGAGGAAAGAGTCAATCGAAGAAAGATAAAGACTCGATCCAGTGCTGGAATTGTGATGAGTTGGGTCACTACAGGAACCAGTGTTCATCACCCAGGAAGGGACAGAACGAGAAGAAGACAGCAAACGCAACCACAGTTGATGTTGGAGACGCGTTGGTCTTTAGTGTCAGTTGTTCGGTAGAATACTTGGTGTTGGATTCTGGAGTATCATTCTACTCTTGCAGTGATGTTAAATTTGTTAAGTGTACGTTCATTGGTTATGGTGGTGATGAGTTCGGTTATACACTTTGGGTTGAGAATAACCGAAATATTATTCGCAGCACAGATGTAGTTTTCAATGAACAGGTTATGTACAAGAACAGATTGGAGGCATCAGATTCTGACAAGACCAATACCCAAGAGGTTGAGTTAGACATCTCAAACTCGAGTGGGAGTAAGGAGAGTCAGAATGAAGAAGAGGTTCTTATTGAAGAACCTAGGACCCCACCACCACTGGAGAATCTGCTGCAGAGACCAGTTAGAGAGCGACGTGCACCGAATAGGTATTCGTCCTTTAACTACTACTTGTTATTTACTAAGGTAGCGACCTTAGAGAAGTTGAAGTTATGCATAGCTTCAATTGGCCTTGAAACTTGAAGATAAGGATTGTCGATGCCAGGCGGATATGGTGAAGACAATGCCGAAAGAAATTCTTAGAATGGGTGATTCTAAGTGTTCTACTCTTATGGTGGAGTAGGTATTCTCTATGTTGAGAATGTTGGTTCTTAAACCATGTCGGTGAAGACAATGCCGAAGGAAATTCTTAGAATGGGTGATTCTAAGTGTTCTACTCTTATGGTGGAGTAGGTATTCTCTATGTTGAGAATGTTGGTTCTTTGGTTTAAGAATCATGTTTGTCGGTGAAGACAACGCCGAAGGAAATTCTTAGAATGGGTGATTCTAAGTGTTCTATTCTTATTGTGGAGTAGGTATTCTCTATGTTGAGAATGTTGGTTCTTTGGTTTAAGAATCATGTTTGTCGGTGAAGACAATGCCGAAGGAAATTCTTAGAATGGGTGATTCTAAGTGTTCTACTCATATGGTGGAGTAGGTATTCTCTATGTTGAGAATGTTGGTTCTTTGGTTTAAGAATCATGTTTGTCGATGAAGACAATGTCGAAGGAAATTCTTAGAATGGGCGATTCTAAGTGTTCTACTCTTATAGTGGAGTAGGTATTCTCTATGTTGAGAATGTTGGTTCTTTGGTTTAAGAATCATGTTTGTCGGTGAAGACAATGAAATTTTCTTTTATTTTATCAAGGTGGAGTTTGTTGGACTTGTGCTAAAATAAAAGGAGTTTAAGGTTTGGCGATGCCAGGTGGATACGGGAGAAGAATCAAGAAGATATGGTTACATGGAGAATTCAGTCTCCAAGTGGGAGATTGTTGGAGTGTGGAGCCTGAATTGATCCTAACGGGCTTGGAGTGTAAGACAAGTTTGATCCTAACGGGCCTGGAGTGGGGAGCAAGTCTTTTCCTAATAGGCTTAGGGTTAATTATGGTAAGTTTGTTCCTAATGGCTTGGAGTAGGGAACAAGTCTTTTCCTAACAAGCTTAGGGTTAATTATGGCAAGTTTTCTATTATAAATAGATGTTCTCTCTTTGTAATCATTGCGCATCCAATAAACATAGTGAAATACCTGGCTTGGCATCGCCCCCAGACGTAGTCGAAAGACGAACTGGGTAAACAAATCTCGTGTTATTTTCTTATCGTCATCGTGTGTGCGTGTGTTTATTTCCTAACAGTTATTTCAATTGAAAATGGGGAAACTATTTAGAATTGGGGCACATTTTGGAATGGTGAATTGTTTAGGGTTTAATTTAGAATAAGTAGGTAATAGAAGGAGCCTTTTGTGGGTGGTGGCGACAAACCCTAGAAAATCACGCACCCTATAAAAGGATACCCTCCCTTCCCTTCCCTAGCTGCAAACCCTAATCTCCCCCCTTCAGCTGTAGTCGCTCCTGTTCTAGCTGCCCCTTCAAATCAGACAAAATCACCGAGATCGATCTATATCCAAGGTATGCCATTATATATATTTTTTTCTTTGAAGTTTTGGCTACATCTTTTTCCTCTTTTATGTGTGTTTTTTTGCTAATGTTATGAGAAATTTAAAAGATCGATCAATAAAGCTGCACTCTAGCTGGGTTAGATTTGACTTCATAGGCAACACAACAGCTATAATGCTTGTTGATATTTCATTATTTCTTAAAGTGATTTGTTTTTACAACTTTTCTTCATTATTTCTTAAAATTATTTCTTTGAATCATTAATGTCAGATTTCGTGTGGATTAAAGGGGCACATCGAAATTTATAGTATATAGAATGCTTCCGAGAGACTTATGGAACACATTGGCCGGCCAATTTTTCCTATTCGGTCAGAAATTAAGATCAAACACACTTTGGAATTCGGATAATGCAGAACAATGTTTTATTTGAATTTGCCGCGATAAAATATAATTTTAACTTGCTTTGTTGAGTTTTAATTTAAATTTACCGCGTAAAGATCTAATTTAAATTTCCCGCGGAAATTAAGATCTAATTTCTTCAACAATATGTAAGGAAATTTACTTTATCTTCTAATTGTTTCAAGGAGCATTCAAGAGAGAATTTTCTAGGTGCATGATTTCCTATGTAGCTAAATATAATTTCAATTATTATAAAAGAATAAATATTTTTATTTTTTATTTATTAATTTCTTTTATTTACTAGATGTGCATAGCACATATATATGTTTTGAGTTAAGGTATTTTATCTCATAATTTTTTTCTTATTCTGGATTTGCTATAAATTAAATATATTAGCATAGAAAAAATAATTTTATCATCATATTTGACCCTTTTGGTGTTAATTGCCACCCCCTATTCAAATTTGAGAACAGATGTATTCTAATTCAATTATTTCAATCTAAAAA
The DNA here is from genome assembly GCA_963675135.1 of Galeopsis tetrahit. Taxonomy (NCBI): domain Eukaryota; kingdom Viridiplantae; phylum Streptophyta; class Magnoliopsida; order Lamiales; family Lamiaceae; genus Galeopsis; species Galeopsis tetrahit. Next base: position 14,846,654 of record OY776133.1, read on the forward strand.
GCTAGGAAATTAGGCAAACTGCTCCACATCTGTAATTTATTTAATTGCATCATTATATGATTATTGTCTGAGATAAATTAATTAGTTAGATGGAAGGGATTTGTTAATTGTACAGGATTTGAAGGACTGATCACAACAACCTCCCTGGTCAATTAATTATCAAAATTAATTATGAATTAATGTGTCTTCTCCATATGGGTTTTTTCTTAATTTTGTTGTGTCTGTTTTAGCTTTATTATATTCCAATCTCTGCATTTTGAGGCGTGCAGGCACATCTGTTGGTCAGCGGTGAAGATGGTGCTCGCCAGCAGCATGATTCGCCAGTGATTGTGCCAGCCATCGGCATTGAAGAAGTGGAGACATTGTTCCTGAGTGGAAAACAAGCTGCTCTAACAACTATCCTCTTCAGATCATGGTACAACGCGTAAACTCGTCCCACCCTTGATTTTGATTAAAGGTAGTTTATAAGATTTGTTTATGGTCAATTAGAAAGTAGGTTCTTGGAATTCGTTAATGATTAAAAGTGTGCAAATTAAGGTATGAGGAATTGAACCTAAAGATAGAAAGTTTAAGGTTAAAGTTAGTAGCAACTAATGCAATCTATGGTATTGCGAAAACTTGAAGTTATTGAAAATGAATTTATTCTGAAAGCAATTAAGATGGGTGCTATTATTCTCGATTTTAAAAATCACTACCAAGATATGGCTAAAATGCCATTTTGATCCCATGAGAATTCCGGGTGACGAAAGTTGTCCTTTTTCGAACAAAAAGGGTCCCATACGAATTCACAAGTAAAAAACTAACCGAGTTTTACTACCAAATATGTTTCTATAAACCAAAACTATTAAATATATAACAGGCTGGGACCGTTTTTGGGGAGAAAAAAAAGGACCATAAAAGAACGTTTGACCAAAACTCTTTTTGGAAAATTCTATTGGGACCAAAAATACAATTTACCCCTACCATGATAGTGTATTTACATTTCCAAATGAAGTGCTTAGATCTGAAAACCTTATCAGGCTATTTGTAGGTGGGCAAGAAGGAAAGGTTAGTTGTTCGTAACTTAAATCTCTCAGTTTAAACAATGCATGTGTATCTAAATCAAATGGTGTTATATTTTGGAATATAATTTCGATCAGCTCTTTCATTGAGAAGTTGTCTTGACCAATTGTAGACTCTTGTTTCAAACCCGGCTTCTAATGTTGTCTCAATTAAGAGCATTCTGCATGTGTTTAGTTCATATATTGAGTTTGGTAACGTAATGTTGGATTAGTTGTTTTGGGATTGAGCATTCTGCATGTGTTTTGTAAGCTGAATTGTTTGTTTTGTCTTGGATCAATGTTGTTGATACCTTGTTTTTGGATACCTTAATCGTTGAAAAACAAGGTATCAACATCAATCCAAGACGACAAAAACAAACACTTCAGATTACGAAACACATGCAGAATGCTCAGCCCACAACAACCGATCCCACATTACGTTTACCAGACTCAATAAATAGACTAAACACCAGCCTGCTAATACTAATTAAGACAACATCAATAGCAGGATTTGAAACAAGAGTCTATTTTTGGCAACTTCTCAATCAAGGGGCAGCTTGAAATTATATTTCAAATTATACCACCCTTTAGATACACGTACGTATTGTTTAAACTAAGAGATCGATTTAAGTTTCGACTAACCTATCCTTCTTCCCCTAAATCAAATTTGCAGCCACCCACAGATAACCTAATAAGGTTTTCGGATCCAAGCACTTCATTTGGCAAAGTAAATACAATATCTTGGCAATGATTTTTAAAATCTAGATCAATAGCACCCATTTTGATTTCCTTTGGACTAAATTTATTTTCAAGAGAATAACTACATGTTTTCGCAATACAATAGAGTGCATCGGTTGCCACTAAATTTAACCTTACACTCTTGCACCATATATTCCCCATACATTTGCACAGTCTTATTCACGAATTTCAAGAACGAACTTTCAAAACGACCCTAAACGAATATTATAAAGTACCTTTCGTCAATATCGAAGGTGGGAGAGTTAACCAAGTGTAGTACCAAGATTTGGAGAGGATATTTGTTCGAGAAACATCTTTTCCAATCAGGAAGGATTGGATATGTTCAATGAGGGCTTCAGATATTCTCCACGCAATACCGGCTACAGCTGCCCAACGACGACCCTTTGGAGACGAATTTATTGCACCATAATTGCATAGTAATTTATATGTCTAGGGACTAGTACTTTCCACTACAAGAAAAAAAAGGTTTTTCCGCAAAGATAATTCGTCGGAAAAGAAGTTTTACCGACTGATATTTCATTGCTATATTCCGTCGCAACAAGCCTTCTCGCGCGGCAATGTCTTTACCGGCTAGAAGAATGTGTTGACGGTATTCTGTAGTAATCAACGACAACAACTTGGTTGAAAAGGTTAATTTTATTTCACATAAAATAAGGTATACCGACGAACGTTTTCTCGGTAAAAAACAAAGAAATTATCTACTTCATTAATTCCCTGATAATATTTTTCTAAAATAAGAAATTATATTAATTAGGCATATGATGAATTAACATAACAAAGAAATTATCTACATCCGACTAATTCTGAGTATGAATCCCGGGCAACCTACTGCCACTTAAAATTCTATGTATAGCAATTCATATTTTCTTTTTATAATCAACTTCATTTATTTATAGTAAATTCGAATAAGTGTTGCTAAATTAAAATATATGAAACTAAAAACAAATATAAATATGCACCATTATAATTTGTAAAGAAAAAAAAATGAAAGTTACGGACGTAAATAATTTTTTTCTCTAATAAGCTGGTGGTAGGATAACTCTTCTCAATGTGGTTCTCGCCCCGTTGCCCATTTATTATCAATCCCTATACCGTATTCCAAAGAAAACCCTGAGCGACTTAGTCAAATTGCAGCGTAACTTTCTGTTGGGGGGGGGGGGGTTGAGCACTACAAAAATTTCATGGGTCTCATGGAATGACATTTGTAGACCCAAATCAGTCGGGGGACTTGGTGTTCGTAATCTTGATTTATTTAACATTTCTCTTCTTGGCAGGTGGGCATGGAGGCTACGGACAGAACCTAAAGCACTTTGGGTAAAAGTTATTGACTCCAAATATGATTTCTATTCAGCAGGTGCCCAAGATAATTCGGCGAACAGAAATATGGTCTCAAGTTGGTGGAACATGATGTATGATCTTTTTCTCTCCAACGCAGCCAACCCATGGTTCAACAACAACATGCTCAGGATTTTGGGGAATGGCGAAAGGTCCTATCTGTGGCCTGATTGATGGTCGGACGAACCAGCATTAAAAGATCGATTTCCGAGACTCTTCTCAATGTGCGACAACAAAGATGCACGGATCAGCGAGGCTGGAGAATGGGCGAACGGCAAATGGAACTTGAACATCCAATGGAGAAGAATGTTGTTCGATCTCCTGGGAAGAAACTCTCGCCGAGCAGCTTCATGGGTGCTGGAACATAGTAATTTGCAGGAATCGTCCAAGGACACTTGGAGATGGAAACTCACTGGCGACTGTAGATACGGCTCTAAATCAGCCTATGGGGGACAAGAAATTTCAGCACAATCACAGCAACTTTGGGAGGATGCACAGGATGCCCTTAGGATCATTTGGAACAAAATGACTCCTTCAAAATACTCGGGGATAGCTTGGAAGGTGATAAGAGGAAGGATTGACACTCGGAGTGAACTGGACAAACGGAATATCTTGAACAACAGTGGCGATACGTCCTGTGCCTTATGTGGCGCTGCCGAAGAAAACATTCATCACTTGTTCTTGGACTGCGAAGTGTCCAACAAAATCTGGAGTATACATTCCACCTGGTTCAGCAACAGCTCGCCACTGCAGGTCACCACAGCAGCACACCTCCACCAATTATGCGGCTCAATCGGACCTAAGCGTAAGAAATCTATTTTGGAATGTATATGGTGCTTGACAGTGTGGTATATTTGGAATGCTAGAAATAGGAAAGTCTTTGCAAATGAGGATCCAAAACCGGAAAAGATGTTTGACGAAATTAGAGCCAAGGCCTGGAGTATCTTCTATCTTCAAAGAGAATTCCCCCCCTCGGCTTCCTTCCATGATTGGTGCGCTAATCCGAGAGCCATCTGCGAATAGGAACTTATAGAGATCAGATAGGATTGGTGGCCCTTGATCTTTATTTATTATCTGTAACATGTAATTGTTTCTGAGTACCTCTGGTACTCCAAGTCTATTAATAATATCCTTTTTCCTTTCAAAAAAAAAAGTTTCTTCAGGCTCCCACTCAAAACCATTGGCAAGCATGCAAAAGAGTCCCTAGATACTTAAAGGGTACTTCACTTTAGGGCATTTTTTTTCAGTTTCAAAATTTCAATTGTAGGGGTTCACGGATGCCAACTTTGCTTCCTCGCTCGAAGTACAAGTGGTTACTGTATATCCATTGGCTCGAATGTCTTGGCGTGGTGCTCAAGGAAGCAGTCTGTTGTTGCTAGGAGCAGCACGGAGGCTGAATACCGCGCAATTGCAATGGCAACAACATATTTCATGATGTCAGATTTCGTGTGGATCAAAGAGGCACATTGAAACTTATAGTCGAATGCTTCCGAGAGACATATATATATGGAGCCTTGCCCGGAAGTTGAAACAAACTAGTGGCCTACTATTTCCCTATTCTGTCATAAATTAAGATCAAACACACTTTGGAATTCGGACAATAAGTACGGAGCAGTGTTTTGTTTGAATTTCCCGCGATAAAATCTAATTTTAACTTGTTTGTTGAGTTTTAATTTAAATAAGGATCTAATTTGAATTTCCCGCGTAAAAATCTATTTTCTTCATCAATAAATGTGTAAGGAAATTTAAATTATACCCTAAGAAAATTTTTTGAATTATATATGTTAACATTGAGTTCCTTAAATAAGTTCTCAAGAGATAAAAGCAGAAAGAAGAAACTTCTAATTACATATTGCTTCCAAGCAATTATTTCAATCCAGGAAGTGCATGCCAAAAGTTTTTGAATTCAGATCCAGATCTATATATATACTCGGGGTAGGAGGTAGAAAGTACGCCACAATAATCTAGTTTTGGTGAAATTAAAGGAGGATTTGCAGCCATCCCGATTGAGTTTGCTGACTTGCAAACGAAGTAGTGATTAAGCTACAAGCTGGCACTAAAGTTAATAGTGAGGGCTCTTAGTTCTAAATAAAACTTTAAATCCCAAATTCAACACACAAAACATTAAAGTCCTTGTGATTATCTTACATCTTATAATTCTCTCTTTTTTTATTACTCTGGAGAAACTTCTAAGCACAAAACATATTATTTACAAGCCAATTAATATTCTAATCTAGGAAGTGCGGAAAGTTTTTGAATTCATCTGGATCTATATACTCGGGGTAGGACGTAGAAGGTACGCCACAATCTTGTCTTGTTGAAATAAAAGGAGGATTTTCAGTCATCCCAATTGAACAACATGCCTTCTGAGTTTGCTGACTTGCAAACGAAGTAGTGATTAAGCTACAAGTTGGCACTACTGCCGAGGAATTACAAACGCCGGCCTTTTCAGTCTCAATCGCCGCTACATTACCACTTAAAGGCTTCATAATGTAGTTTTAGTTCTTCGTTTGTTTTTCCTGGAACTGCCAAGGCAATTTTCTCCCACCAATCAACATTGTTGGGATGGACTGCAATTAGTGCATTCTCGAAGGCCCTGTCCTCCTCCCAAGTCATCATAGTGGGATCGGCTGACGAATGTCCAATCTGTGTCGCTAGAATTATGTAAAATGTGATAAACAACGATTTACCTATGTTCCTCTTCCGTCCAACGTACCGCCCATTCTCCCACCATTCAATTATGTAGGGAATTGCAAGAACATTCTCATCAGAAGTACAACATGGTTTCTTGAATACAGCATCCATCTTTTACAAAATTGGGAAAAGTCAGTTGTGAATTGAAAACAAATAAAGCTCGTTTTTCATTGACATTAAAGGATAAACGTTTGTTCTTGGCTAACTGACAGGAAGAGCAAACTCCAGGAGTAGGTAATAAAGATGTAACTGAAATAACATCTATCTTATGCAAAAGTTTCAAAACATCAAATGGGACATGCCATAATCTTAAATGCCATAAATTAAAAGAGGCTTTTGACACAGTGGAACGAAGAGCTGCAACAAAAGCTGGAAGCGAGAAATCCAACATGTATAGTCCATGCTCACATCTGCCCCGAGCGACCACCTCCTTGGTGTTCCGCTTCTGAATTGTAAATGACTTGTCAGAGAAAATAACATCAACAGAGAGATCAGAGGTTAATTTCCTGATAGATAAAAAGTTCTTTGTAATATCGGGCACAACAAGCACATCACAAAGTTGAACTGTACTAGAAATAGAGCGAGTGCCAACATCCAAATAGGTAAAGCAGAACCATTACCGACTATCACCGAACCATTACGCGAGCATGAGCCTAGGTCTGTGGGGCAAGATGTCATGTGCGCAGAAGCCCCAAAGCCAATGTACCAGTCAGAGGTAGGGGGCGGATCAAGCGAGCAGGCAGAGTGAAAGGCATGAGCCAGATGGGTTGTAGAGTGTTCAAGCTGACGAGCATATGATGGACCGGTAGAGTGCTCGGGTGGGCGAGCATAGCGACCAGGGCATTTATCAGCATAGTGATCGCCCCGACAGATCTGACAGCGAGGAACATAGGGTCGACGGTCACTTCGATTGAAACCATGGCAACCACCCGAAATGACGAGGAATTTCCACTGCGGTGAGTGGCCTGGCCGCGAAAGTGCGACGAAGATTCAGAATTAGAGCAAGGAGGAGCATGAGCAACAAAGGCAGTCTGGAGAGCAGCGTTATCAGGGGGCTTGATCATGATCTCATATTGTGGCCTGATGAAGGAGATCCCGAAAAGTCAGAACCGAAGTCATATTCATGCGAGTGTCGGAGAATCCCCAAAAGTGCGGCCCCAAGCCCCGCAGAAACCAATGAGATTTGTCTGAGTCATCGACGGGCTTACTAATAGCAGTCAGTTGATCGCAAATGAGTTTGAATTTGCGACCGTAATCGGCAACCGGCATGTCATTTCGCTTGAGAAGAAGAAGTTTCTCGTGTAGTTGAGTGATGTGAGACTGAGATGAGTGACTGAAGGCAGCCTCAAGGGCGACCCAAGCGTCCCGAGAGGTGTCGCACTCGATTACCTCGGAGAGTGATTCCTCGGTGAGAGAGGAGAGGAGAAGGCCAAGGACTTTCTGATCCTTAGCACGCCAAATGGTGTGGGCCGGATTAGCGGCGTTGTTGACGATGTTTGGGGGGGGCGACGATAGTTCCATCAACAAAACCGAACAGATCGGCGCAAAGAAGCATTGGAAGAACCTGCTTCTTCCACAAGAGGAAGTTTGTTGAGTCAGTTTGACTGTAACCATATGTATCAATACATTCATAGGGATTGAAGAATCAGCCATTGGAATGTATATCGATGGGGACAAGCTCGATATGAGAAGAGAGAAAGAGATGTCGTGAGGGCGGAGGGAGAAGTGTGTTTAGGATCGAGAAAAGACTGATACCATGTGAGGATTAGGTTTTGATCACCGTAACTTTGGTGAGTGAGAGAACTTGTATATATATAGTTGATTACAAAAGTAACTGATTACATGATTGTAGAAAAGAATATGTACAATTAAATATAAATTTCAATATACAAGTAAGGTGGATATAATCATGGAATTATTCCTTAATAAAAACAAAAACAAATATAAATATGCACCATTATAATTTGTAAATAAAAAAAGGTCGCGGTTAAATGTCCCTTGTTTTTATGTTTTCACCCACTTCAATTTAATTATTTTTTGAAGTTTTCAGTAAAAATGACTTATACTATCCTTGTTACTGAGTTCACCCCTCACCCAAAAACCACAAAAACATAAATTTTATGTATTCCCTCCTCCCTCCCAAAATTGCTTCCAGAAAAAAATTGAAACTTTGAAGAAATTTGAATATAAACGTGAAGGGATTCATTTTGGGTTTCAATGATTGTGAAATGAAGTTTTATATATATTTTTTTATAAGTGCCATAGAAAAAACTTTATATAGGCGATACAAAACTAAGTGCCATAGAAAAAACTTCCCCCTGATTTTCGTGGGTGCTTGCTTTTCCTCTAATAAAAATCAACCAAATTTTGTATTACACTCCCCTCTTTTTTCTCCTTTATTTCCGGGCCTTTAATTTTTTTGGACTTTTTTCACTCTTTTTTCATTTATTTTCCATATTTTCAGTAAAAATGACTTATACTATCCTTGTTACTGAGTTCACCCCTCACCCAAAAACCACAAAAACATAAATTTTATGTATTCCCTCCTCCCTCCCAAAATTGCTTCCAGAAAAAAATTGAAACTTTGAAGAAATTTGAATATAAACGTGAAGGGATTCATTTTGGGTTTCAATGATTGAAAAATGAAGTTATATATATATTTTTTATAAAAAAACTTAGCGAAACTTAAAATCCAACTCTGATTCACTGGGAATTTTCACAATTTTTAGCGGAAATTTTCGAGTTTTCCGAGTTTTTTTGAAAAAATATTCCACATAAATCTCTCAATAAAATTTGCTGAATTTTTTACAAAAACTCGAAAAAAATTCTGAGATTTTGACAAAAATTCGAAAAAGAAAATCTGAGTTTTTAACACAAACTTGGATTTTTTTTTTTACAAAAACTCATATTTTTTGGCGAAAATTCCTCAAAATAACTTTCGTGTTTTTTCCCTTCCTCGGCGAACTAGTGTCGGGTTCGACACTGTTGTAAAACTTCGCAATTTCGGCTTATGTTCATGCACAAATCCAGTTTTGTCAATGAAATCCGTACAAAATCATGTCCAACTAATTTGAAATTAGAAAAGTTTGAATGAAGGAAGGGGTGTGTGAGAGTGGGTGAATGGGGAGGGTAATTATGGTATTTTAAAGGGGTGAACTTAAAATTGGGGTGTGAACTCATACGGGCTGAAGACATAATTAAAGGGGTCATTTAACCGTGGTCAATAAAAATTTGTTGGGCTTGCCCAATTTATCAGGCCCACAAAAGTAATGAAAAGCCCACCAAAAAATAAAATAAGCCCACTTCACATTGAAATAGAAAGGGGAATGTCGGGGGGCTATTTTTATCGAAGCAGCAGGGAGGGAGGAATTGTGCAACAAAAACAGAATCGCCAAAAAGGGTGAGGAAGATTGAGTGAGAATTGTCATATGGGTGTTCATTTCTTCATTTCAGTGGTAACTTTTGGCTCGTGTTCTTCAATTTGTTAGGAGTAGAATTTCCTAAATCATTTGGTTGTGTATACTAAGAATATTATCCTTGAGGATCATTTGGTGATGATATTGATGTGATATTTGCAGATTTGGTGTTTTGATTGGAAGTATTGGATGCATTACTGTTGTTGTTCATACCATTGCATTGAATAATCTTAGTAGAGTTCCGTTTTGGTATTGCAATTGCATCTTACGTACACCGTGATAATCTTATGGAAATCACAATACCTTTCTCTGTTCTTGTCGACTGACGCTCACAACGCTTGCATTCATATAATTTTGTAAAATATATTAAGGAAAGAAGTTCATATGCAACGAATTTAACTTTCATTTCTGAATTTGGGCTAAGGTATTAATTAACTGCTTTGAATTATGAAAGACTTTTTTCGTGTGTAGGGGAGCTTATCTTTTGGTATTCCATCTTCTTCCCTGTTTCTGGGTTGTTTTCTGAGAAGTTAATGTCAATTCATAAGCAGTTTGATATTTCATTTAGGTTTTATTTTAGATCATTGACATTTAAGTGCTGCAAAATTTAGATGCTTGGTATACTTAATTTTTGGCGTAGCATATAAGATTTGATAATGAATTAATGATGGAAAGGAATCTGCTCAAATTAGATTAGTCTTAATGCATAGCCTTGATTGGAGGCGTATGCACAATGATTGTAATTGTGGTTGTTTTTTCTAATGATAGTGATTGAATTTTTGTTAAGCTCTACGGGATAATTGAGTGGAGGTTGTATATGATTTTATTGTCATGTGTAAGTATTATGGTATCAAGTTTAATTATTCATATATGCATACATGTGAAATAAGGTTCTTCTTGGTTTAGGTTAATTCATGAGTTGTTTTTTTGGTTTATGTTATTGGGTATGATGATTATAATGATGTTAGTAGCTTATTACTTTGATTTGTGGTAGGGGCCCAAAATGTTGAGAGTGTTACTAAGCTATGCAACAGTGCATTAGCTATTTGTTTATGCAAGGATATGGATTTTAGTCTTTGAAGTTGTTTTTGTTTGTTTCCTCTTTGTCATAGTTTACTAGGCTAGACTAGTTCATAAGCTTTATTGAACTTTTTATTTGATGTCAAACAGAGTTACTTACGAACCTGATGTTTCAGCCCCTGTACCAAGCTTAGAAGTTAATGTTGTGGATGATATCTCTTCTAGATAAATTTAACAATATGGAAAGTTTTGTCATATGAAAAGGAACATAGATAAGATTCTCAATTGATCATTTCTAAATTTGAGTATGTCAAGTACTTATTCATCACCAAACATTATGATAAAATTCTCCCATTCTTTATCTGAAATGGTGTATCAACTTGCTCGAAAATTCTTGTAACTTTGCTATCATTTCTACTTTCAAAGGAATTAAAATTTAGTTGGTCCTAGCATGGGTGCAGAAGCAAGTGTTGATGCAAAGCTGGCAGATCTTCAATGAATACTTAGTAGTGTAGGATCTGCAGTCATTCTCGGTTCATTTAGAATGAGCCACTCTTTGTGCTTAATTGCCTTTTCTTTATAGCCTAATGGATATTTATAAATCTTGAATTCTTATATAGATGAAGCGCAGACCCAGATGCAGGTCAGATTTTTTCTTATCCTGATGCATAATGGCGTTAACCTCGATTTTTAGTAATATAGACCTTGATTTTTTATTAGGATATTGTGTGTTGGATTTCTATAAATCATGCAGTCAAAATTTTCTATTGTTTACATATACAATCTCAGAGTTAGTAAACCTCTAAAAATTTACATATACATTCACAATTGTTTCAGTTTTTCATAATGCTCCCTCTAGACAATCTATAAACATCTAATGCACTTTGCTATTTTGAATAAAATTTTACTTTATTCAGGGCATTGACGAGCAGAATTTGTAACTACTGATTTACTCCTGGATTTCTGGTAAAAAAATCTTTTTAATATTGTTATTACTTATTCTACTGATTGTGTCAGATGTTTAGTTGGTCTTATAAATGTGCCAAATATATTAGCTTTTATTTTATTCGCCTTTACTGTTTCTTAACCATTTAAGAGAAATGAGACTCAATGTAGCATGCCATCTCAGGCATGAATACTTGTTTGGTTCAGTTGGAGATGATTAGCATCTGCACTTATGGGATCTCCGGACTCTTTCAGTCAATAAAATCTGAGGTTGATTGCCCCCACCCCTGAAATGTTTTTAGTGCTACATCACTTAAAGGCTGGGACCAGGTTACTCCTTATATCTCAAAAATCTTTGTCGACTGTATGATTAATATAGGAAATAGTGATGAAACTAGTTCCTGAAAATATTTTCTTAAACTAACCTAGAAAGTTCTTGCCTTAGTGTAGCTTATAACTATTTCAAAGGAAATTGATTTCCTAAAGAAACTCATGTCCTATATATAACTCCTACAATTTGTGCTTGAAGTATTCCTTATAGTATGAATCTGTGAACAGATTGCCATTTTAATTTTTTTTGCTGATGTGTTTATGAGGTTGACACTTGACAGGTCATGTAATTATAATTTCCCGTCTTTCAAGAAGTTTATGTGATTTTTCTTGTGTGAAATCTTACCAAAGAGGTGAAATCTTTGGTAAGATTTCTAGATAGGAGAAATCTTACCAAAGATGATCCGTGAGAGAACTTTCCAGGAAAATACGGGCGAAGCCATGGGAAACAGACACATCTAAACATTCGCAGCTTTAAGTAGTTCGGTTCTTTGTGAAAGAGAGCAGAAAATGGGCTTTTGGAACACAATAGAGGTGTGGGAACCCGATTAATTAGATAAACCGTTGTTTGCACTGCAAAAGACCAAAATTGAACAGGTAGTCCTGCATGATGAAGAAGAGCCTGAGTTACCTCAAGAATATGACTATTTCGCCTCTCTGAAATTCCATTTTGCTGCGGTGTATGTGCGGCCGTTGTCAGCCAAGATATACCGTGTGATGCAAAGAAGGGACGAAGTGCTACAAACTCTTCTCCATTGTTAGAATAAAATTGTTTTATTGGCGTGTTGAATTATTTTTCTGCTAAAACTTTAAATTGTTGCACAAGAGAAGTGACCTGCGATTTAGCTTGAATAGGAAATATCCAACAATAGCGACTAAACTATTCAACCAATAGCAAAAAAGAATGACTGCCATCATGAGCAACAAAAGAGGCAGGACCCCAAACATAAGCATAAACATAGTCCAACGGACAAGTAGCAACAAATGATGAAACTGTAAATAGTATTCGGTGAGACTTGCACACATCGCAAGAAACACAATTAAACTGTAAATGAGAACCAGGACTAGAAACTGGTAAATTAAAATAATGAATAATATCCAAGCAGCGGGATGAGGACAGGTGCCCTAAACGAGCATGCCATGTTTGTCTAGTTGTCCGAACACCTAGAGCAGCAAACTTTTCAAGAGATTGAAGATAGAACAACAGAGGCTTAATGTGATAGACCCCATCTTTACACTCGCCCTGGGCCAAAGGCGCCCCCGTGAGATGGTCCTTAACAACGAAATGTTACAGAAAGAATTTCATGAAAACATTGTTAGCCATAGTAAATTGATGCACAGATAATAAATTATGATTGGCAGCCAGGACACAAAGCAGAGATTAGAAATAACAAAATTTCGAGATGGAAAATCCATAAAAGAAGTACCATTATGAGAGATGGAGAGTCCGGAACCATCATCAGTTTGAATCTCATATGTTCCATCATATTCAGAGTGAATAGACATCTGTGAAAGATCATTAGTAAGGCTATGAGACGCACCAGAGTCAACAAGCCAAGGATTCTGAGGAGCAGGCATTTGTGGTGATTTTGCGACATTCACAGTGGCATTCAGGCGGTTAATTGCAAGTGGACACTGCATAACCCTTAAATCCACACCATTGGCAAATAAGTGGAGCGTGATCTGGAACATCAGACGAGCCCCGTCCACGAGCCTGAAATTAATCTGCCACGACCAGAACCGTATGTGGTAGAGGGGCCACGACTAGAATAAGAATGCCCACGTCCCTGAGAAGGGCGACGATGTTGAGAATTGGTTGAATAGCCTCCACAGCTGTTCGAAGAATGACGCGCGTTATTTTGTTGTAGCAATAAGGGCCTGATTCGTAGACTCCAAGGATTTGAGATATTGTTCATGAGCAACTAATAAATCATGAAGCTCTTCAAATTTTAGGGGGGTTTCACAGCACTGAAGATCTCACGATAATTGTGTCCAAGACCTTTGATAACATATAATGTGAGATCATCATCAAAAACATGGGAATCAATCAGTCCAAGTTCATCAGCCTTTGATTTTACCAACTGAAGGTATGTGGAGACAGTCATGTTTTTAAGGGTTAATTCAGCTAGGTCGGTCTTGAGTTGAAAGACACGAAAGTGAGATTTTCCGGCAAACACACGATGATTAGGGTGTCGATTGCTCATATTTCACATGCATATTTGATCCAAATTGATTCATTTGCATGTAATTTTCACTCATAATTACTTTATTTGGTGTATATTGGTTGAGAGAGGTTTGTGAGGTGTTTTTGTAGGAATAGGGAGCTTATTTGGGACTAAAAATCACAAGAAGCGAGTGATCGATCATCATTGATACTCGTATGAGGAGAAATGACGAGCAACATGAACTGGAATGAGGAAAGTCGGAAGAAACGAGTCATGATACGAAAGGATTAGACAAGAGAAGAAGAGAAAGAGATAAAAAGATAAGTGGCCGGGTAGAATCCACCCGGCCGGGTAGCTTCAACCGGACAGGATGTGTGCAAAAGAAGAGGTTCGTATTTAGGCCGGGTGGGATGCCCGGGTGGAATCCACCCGGCCGGGTGACATGATTCTCGGGGGTTTTTTGCCATTTTCTCCAATTTCGAGGGACTAAAGTGCAAAAATTCATCTTTGGATTTCTTACAACATATAAAAGGGGTCCTATTTCAGTTTTGGGGAAGAGAGACTACCTTGGGGAGAAATTCATACACACAATCACACATAGTAATAGGTGTTCTTGCTATTTTGCAATTTTCATTCATAGATAGCTTAGATTATTGCTTAGATTTACCATTCAAGTGAAGATTTCCATTGGGCTTTGTAAGTAATTGAAGTTTGTAGCTACATTTCAAATTTTAAGGTGATATCTCTTTAATTCTCATTTCAATTTAGTAATTCTCTTATTTCTTGCCATTGATTTCTTAATTGTTATGGGTTTTGTGAATTCTTGCATTTTAGCCATGGATTTCTATCTTAGAACCATGGGCTAAGTTCTAATTGCCTAGGGTGTGGAAGTTTTGGTGGTCAAGTGGTTTAATTATGGATTAATTGGGTGATTAGCTTAGGATTTGGGTGTATATGTTTCTAGTGTTGTGGTTTTCATGATTCAATTGATTAATTCACCCTATTAGCTAGCATTTTTAGTTTTGTCGATTTCAACGACCGTATTGGATTGCATGATTAAGAATGTGTGTGTGAGCTTGAATTAATTGATTAGAATTAGCATAGTAATTAGCTACACCGACCGGGGGTTGATTGCTTAGATCGACGACACTAGGCACTAGTCGATTAGAGGTCGTCTATTAGATTAGTGAGAGGACGTCTCATAAACATTAGTAACCGTGTTGAACGTGTTTATGAGACACTATCCTAGGATCTTATGGTATTGATTAGACTATATAATTGATAATTAATGCACGTGTTCACCTAGGCCTCACAAGGGATTGGTCGACACATACGAGTGATAGTCTTTAGCTTGCCCAACATCTTAGGTTTAATTCGTGTGATTTAGTTCATTAATTAACCACTTAGCCTACAAAATGGATACACCCGAGGCAATACTCTCTCACTTGCACTTTCCAACGAAAGTTAGATAGCTTGTTATTTCTTGTGTTCAATTCTTATCATTCTTAGTTGATTTAGTTTAATTAGTGTGTTTTAAATCCCGAAAATCCAAAACAAACGCGAGTAGTTACTACAATAGCATGCATACTCGTAACTTTAGGGATTCGCTTTCACTCAATTAATTTCTTGGAACGAACAAACTACTTGGTCATACTTATCATACTACTATCGAACCCATACGCTTGTGGGGAACGTATAGTTGTTTAAAAAGTGCAAAAAAACGATACAAGGTCAGGCGCGTGGAAAGGCGCGCAAATTTTGAATTTCGCGCGTGCGGGCCCTCAAAGGTCGCGCGTGACGCCCACTTTCCGCCTCGATTTCGGGGATGACCCCAGATTTTTGGTAAAATTACAAATTTTACCCCGTTTTTTGCACTTTAGTCCCTGGGGACTTATGCCTATAAATAGGACTTCTCTCCCTCGTACATCACTTTCGAAACTTTGGAATTTTTAGAACTCTCGAGTCTTCTTCTTCAAGCTTCTTCTTAGCAAGGTTGGTGGTTCTTCGACAACTCCGGCGACTGGTCTTCGAACTTCCGGCTCATAAGGTAATTGGAAAAACTTCATTTCTTCTCTTCTCTTTTTCTTCAAAAGAGGCATAAATGGTGAGGTTTGCACATTCCAGTGAGTCGGGATCGTCACCGCCGACGGATGTGATGGACTCCCATGCTTCGACATCGAGGGTAGGTCGGAACCTTGGGAAACGGGTTGTGGCCTCTTCGAGTTCCGATGGATCGGAAAGCCCTTCTCGGACGATATCGGTCGAGGCCCTCGGTGCTCGCTATTCCGAGGATAGTATCATGAAGGAGTTAACTCGTGGTGAGGAGTTACTCTCCGATGGTGGTGATGACCAGGTTGATCGAGATGATGATGAAGGGAATGATTCCGAGCATGAGGATGAAACGGACGACCACTCTACTAACTCGGACATTGGTGAACTGGGCCCAGATGTGGAGATGGGTGATGAAATCGATCACGAGACTGCCTAGAGGAAGATTAGTGGTAGTCTGTACGAGTGTGCCGACGAACTTGTTTGTTATAAAGCGAGCATAGTGGATTTCCTTTCAGGGCGAGAAAGATTGGGCGGGGACGACCTAATTAGGAGGTCGCACGTTCAATACGTTTTAGAGTATGACTTTCCTCCTCCTGTTCATCAGTATCGGACTGCCTTATAATCGAGGTATGAGGCCTGCGAGCATCCGAGTAAGGTGTCCTCGGCACAACTCACAAATTCGAGGAAAAAATACCTTGTTCCACAAGATGTACATTTCTTCATTCTGAGGGAGGATGAAAGAGTCAATCAACCTCCGGAGGGCATGATCGCCGTGAACAATGGGATGATGGAGGCCGGATTGAGGTTCCCCCTTCATTCGAGCATCAGCTTTTACTTGAATTATTTGGGAGTGGCCCCGATGTAGATTACCGCCAATGGATGGGCTACCATCATTGGCCTTTTGACGGTGTTCAGACTGGAGAGTGCGACGAAACTCGATGGATCCGCCGAACGAATTTCCATTCACCGCGAATTTAAAGAGATCCGACGTAAGTCTTCAAAATTCATGCTCGTTCTCGTCTATACTGATTTAACTTTTTTCTTTGTTGCATGTGTTGCTACTCGCCAAAGGGCTGCCGATCATCAACTTTCCAACCTTTTCAAGTATCATTTCTGCTGTGTGGCTGATCGTCGCTATCGCGAACGACATTGTCGCTTCTTGAACCGAGATCACTTACTGGACAGAGCCGGGCTTCGCGTGCCTCCGCATCATTTCACTAGGTCTTTTCCTCCAGGTAATGTGCTTTCCTTTGGCTCTTTTATTCCAAACTTCTATGTCATGACTTAAAAATTTCTTGTCCCTTTGCAGCAGTTATCCCCGTCACTATCAGGACTTCGCTCCCCCCAACTCTAGAACTCGAAGGAGTAATGAGTTCCAAGGCTTTGAAGATGATCGTCGTGAACCACGAGAGGAAAGTCGTCGAAGATGAGAAGAAAAGGGCCGGATCTCGCAAAAGGGATCGCGAGGTTCCGCTGGAATCGCCTCTCCCAAAGAAAACGACGGTGACGGTCCCTCAAAAAGAGAGAGGGGGACGTTGACTCAAGCTCATGGTCGCCGATCGTCGCCGCCCAAAAAAGCTCGACCAACCTCTTCGCCGACCAGGCGCGAGCAGGCAGTGGTGGAGGTCAAGGCGGAACTCGTGAAAGATCCGGTGGATGCTACTATGCTCGGCTGGGATGCCGACCGGGTTACTCGGTAAAAAACTTTTCTTAATCTTGGTATCACTTTATATGTAGTTGCATCTAATCACTGCTTTCTTCTTTCAGCCTTAATGTCCAAAAGGACCCTCCTACTTCTGAGGACCTCCGTCAATTTTATCGGTCGAGGTCTCCCCCGTCTTTGACTAGCGATCGAATTCCTCTGGATGCTCGTCGTGCGATTATGAGACGCACCAGAGTTAACAAGCCAAGGATTCTGAGGAGCAGGCATTTGTGGTGATTTTGCGACATTCACAGTGGCATTCAGGCGGTTGCAAGTGGACGCTACATGACCCTTGAATCCACACCATTGGCAAATAAGTGGAGTATGATCTAGAACATCAGACGAGCCCCGTTCGCGAGCCTGAAAACTGCCACGACCAGAACCGTTTGTGGTAGAGGAGCCACGACCAGAATAAGAATGTCCACGTCCCTGGGAAGGGCGACGATGTTGAGAATGGCTGAATAGCCTCCTCGGCTGTTCGAAGAATGACGTGCGGTATTTGTAGTAGCAATAAGGGCCTGATTTGTAGACTCCAAGGATTTGAGATATTGTTCATGAGTAACCAATAAATCATGAAGCTCTTAAAATTTTAGGGGGGTTTCACGCGAGCGGATCACGATAATTGTGTCCAAAACCTTTGATAACGTATAATGTGACATGATCATCAGAAACAGGAAAATGGTGATGTGCGGTGATATATGGTTATGACTTTTGGTTGTGAGCATTGATCAGCAGTGGTGGTTTGTTGCGTGGGAGTGGTGGAGGAAGTAGCAGACATGGGGACAAAGGCAATGAAGAAGATGACTAGAGGAGTAGAATTAATTGCGCAAGAAGGCGGAAGAAAGGATCAGTCTCGTGAGAGAAAGTCTCTTGATACCATATAGAATTATGTAAATGATTTGCATTGATTTACAATTGTGTGTGATACATATAGAATATATATAGATATTCCTCCAAAACACAAGGGAACATGTCAAAGATAGATTACATGAAATCAGGGATTTATCAATCAACCCATATTACTCAACATATTTACTTAATATCTCTTATGGCTCTTTGGTGTGAACTCCGACGGAAGTTTCTATCACTAATTTACAGCATGTTTCGTCGCAAAATTGATCATAACCCATGACCCAAGAGGGAGATTGTGAGTCTGTGAAGGAGGATGCATGGGGAGAAGAGGTTTGTCTGAGTGAACCGGTCCTTTTTCATCGGCCAACAGAGGTTTGTCTGAGTGAACCGGTCCTTTTTCATCGACGAAAAGGACTTATGTTCAAGTTATGGGAGGGGGGACGTTGTCGTCTTGTCCTTTCTTTCAAGATTCTTTTGGGGGGCTTTTCAATAATTTATTATTGCGACAGACGAGGCGTTGGTGGGAACCACGTTGATTTTCCACGGGAATATGTCACAAATCTAAATTTTAAATTTGTGACGAATATTTCCATTTGCTTCTATCGCAAACCCCAACAAAACGGTATTGTTTCTCCCCAATTGGAAATTTGTCGCAAATTCTGACGGAATTTGCGCGGATTTCCTTGTCATTGAAAATTTTGTTGAATTCAACCATTTAACCCGTTTCGTTGCAACGTTGAGATATATGTGCGTTGAGCACCTCCTCTAGTACTCCCCACGAGCGTTTTCCGGTGATCTATCGATGCATATGTCATTTATATATATGGTATCAAAATTAACGATGGATTTGCGACGGCCCAGAAATCCATTGCTAATCTAATGGCCAAACATTCAAAATGATGCAATTTTAAATAGTTGGATCGCAAATTTAAAATTAATATTTTTTGTCGCAAATTGAACGGTATAATTTATTATTTCTACAGACGAGGCGTCATGGGAACCACATCGATTTGCAAAGGAAAATACCATCGCAAATCTTAATTTTAAATTTGCGATTGCAAAACCCCCAAAAAGACAATGTCGTTTGCACCCCAATTGGAAATTCGTCGCAAATTCTGACGGAATTTGTGACATATTTCCTTGTCGTTGCAAAATTTGTTGACTTCAGCCATTTGACCAGTTTAGGCGCAAATCCGTACGAAATGTTTGTCGTTGCAAATATCCTATCATTAAAATCCGCGTTCTTTTTTTAGGCTTTTTATCCTTTTCCTTCGGCTTTAATGGGGTTTTCACTTTTTTTCCCCTTTCTTTTTCATAATATTTTAAAACGCCTTTTCACCTTTTTTGTTTTCTCCTTCTTTCCAGATTTTTTTTTTTTTGGCTTTCTACTCTTCTTTCCATTTGTTTTCCTTCTTTCACACTTCTTTTTCTGTTTTCTTACCAGTTTTTTTTGGTGGGATTTATCACTCTTTATTTTCGTGTCTTTTCCTTCTGGCTGACCACTTTTTGGGGGTTTCTTTTAATGTTTTTTCTTTTCTTTCTTTCATTTTAATCCTTCCAATTAAATGGTGAGCGTCGACGTGGCGCTGTTATCAATTGGAAATAGGCACATCTGTCAGGCGGCGGTGAAGAGCAGCATGATTCCCCGGTGATTGTGCCATCCATCCGCATTGAAGAAGTGGAGACATTAGAAATATGAAGCAGAAATCCAATTACCCGAAGCCATTTATCATTCAACATATCCATTAATTGTTCCAGAATGGAAAAGAAGCTGCTCGAACAAATATCTTTTTCAAATCAAGGTACCACGCCGGGTAAACTCGTTCCACTCTCGATTTTGATTAAAGGTAGTTTATAAGATTCGTTTATGGTCAATTTGAAAGTAGGTTCTTGGAATTCGTTAATAATTAAAACTGTGCAAAGGTATGAGGAATTGAACCTAAAGATAGAAAGTTTAAGGTTAAAGTTAGTAGCCACTGGCTAATGCAATCTATGGTATTGCGAAAACTTGTAGTTATTGGAAATGAATTTATTCTGAAAGCAATTAAGATGGGTGCTATTATTCTCGATTTTAAAAATCACTACCAAGATAGCTGGCTAAAATGCCATTGTGGTCCCATGAGAATTTCGGCTCACGAAAGTGCCTTTTTCGAACAAAAAACGGTCCCATATGAATTCACAAGTAAAAAACTAACTGAGTTTTGGGACCAAAAATGTTTCTGGAAACCAAAACTATTAAATATTTAACGGCTGGGACCGTTTTTGGAAAGAAAAAAAAAGGACCATAAAAGAACTTGGAACCAAAACTCTTTTTGAAAAAAATCTCTTGGGACCAAAAATACAATTTACCCCTAGTTATTTACATTTCCAAATGAAGTGCTTAGATCTGAAAACCTTATCAGTCTATTTGTAAGTGGGTGCAAAATTTATATAGGGCAAGAAGGAAAGGTTAGTTGTTCGTAACTTAAATCTCTCAGTTTAAACAATGCATGTGTATCTAAATCAAATGGTGTTATATTTTGGAATATAATTTCGATCTGCTCTTTCATTGAGAAGTTGTCTTGACCAATTGTAGACTCTTGTTTCAAACCCAACTTCTAATGTTGTCTCAATTACGAGTAGTAGGTGTTTAGTTCATATATTGAGTTTGGTAACGTAATGTGGGATCAGTTGTTTTGGGATTGAGCATTATGCATGTGTTTTGTAAGCTGAATTGTTTGTTTTGTCTTGGATCAATGTTGTTAATACCTTAATCGTCGAAAAACAAGGTATCAACATCAATCCAAGACGACAAAAACAAACACTTCAGATTACGATACACATGCAAAATGCTCAGCCCACAACAACCGATCACACATTACGTTTACCAGACTCAATAAATTGACTAAACACCAGCCTGCTAGCTAATACTAATTAAGACAACAATAATACCAGGATTTCAAACAAGAGTCTACAATTGGATTGAAACAACTTCAAAATCAAGGGGCAGGGATATTAGTTAATTTAGTCCCATAACTTTTAAACTTTTCTGAAATGGTCCCAAAAAAGTTAAATGTATCAATTCAGTCCCATTTATTTCTAATTTGTTTTGAAATAGTCCCAAAAAAGATAAATGTACCAATTTAGTCCCAAAAAAAGTTAAATGTACCAATTTAGTCCCAATTTTTCACAATTACATTTAACTTTTTTGGGACCAAAACAAAACAAATTGTGAAAAAATGGGACTAAATTGGTACATTTAACTTTTTGGGACCAAAACAAAACAAATTACAAAAAAATTGGACTAAATTAATACATTTAACTTTTTTGAGACCATTTCAGAAAAGGTAGAAAGTTATGGGACTAAATTGGTTTATTTCCCTCAAGGGGCAGCTTGAAATTTTATTTCGAATTATACCACCCTTTAGATATACGTATTGTTTAAACTAAGAGATCGATTTAAGTTTCGACTAACCTATCCTTCTTCCCCTAAATCAAATTTGCAGCCACCCACAGATAACCTAATAAAGTTTTCGGATCCAAGCACTTCATTTGGCAAAGTAAATACAATATCTTGGCAATGATTTTTAAAATCTAGATCAATAGCACCCATCTTGATTAATTTCTTTCAGACTAAATTAATTTGCAAGAGAATAACTACATGTTTTCGCAAAACAATAGAGTACATCGGTCGCCACTAAATTTAACCTTACACTCTCGACCTTTAGGTTCAATTCCCCATACATTTATTTGCATAGTCTTATTCACGAATTCCAAGAACGAACTTTCAAAACGACCATAAATGAATATTATAAGTACCTTTCATCAATATCGAAGGTGGGTGAGTTAACAAAGTGTAGTACCAAGATTTGGAAAGGATACAGGTTCGAGCAACTTCTTTTCCAATCAGGAAGGATTGGATATGTTGGATGAGGGCTTCAGGTATTCTCCACGCAATTCCGGCTTCCGCTGCCCAACGACGACCCTTTGGAGACGAATTAATTGCACCATAATTCCATAGTAATATGTCTAGGGACTACTTTCCACTACAAGAAAAAATGTTTTTTCGACAAAAAATAATTGGTCGAAAAAGAAGTTTTACCGACCGATATTTTGTCCGTCACAACAAGCCTTCTCGGCAATGCCTTTACCAGCTAGAATAAATTGTTATCGGTATTTTGTAGTAATTAATTAGCGACAACAACTTGGTTGAAAATATTATTTTCGCGTTAATTTTACTTCACATAAAATAAGCTATACCCACAAACGTTTTGTCGGTAAAAAAATGAGAAAAATTCATTTTACATCCTGTAACTTAGGTCTAATCCAGTATATATCCTTTAAGTTTTCACTTTTTCAATTTACATCCTTTTCGATCCAATTTACATCATTTTACCCGGAAAATTGGAATTCCGGTCAAGTAGTCCAATTTACGTCCTTTAAGTTCAAAAATTAGAAATTAAAAATTCTATAAATCACATTAAAAAATCTAAAAATCTCCTTAAATTTTATAAATTGTGTAAAATAAAAAATTTTAAAAAAAAACTACAATTTAAAAAATCGAAAAAATGCGTAAATTAAAAATATTTTTTTTAAATATCATTAAAATTTTGAAAATCTCATAAAAATATGAAATTCCAAAAAATATTAGGAGCTCGAGCAAAATTTTAATGGCGGACGAGTCCGAATCAAATATGTTTTAAATGAAATATTAATACTTTTTATTATTCTTATAAGATTTTAAATTTTTTATCTACCCATTTAAAAAAAAAAAGATTTTTTAAATTTTAATGGGATTTTAGAATTATTTTTATTTTTGAATTACACATTTTTTTATTTTTTTGAAACGCATATTTTTTTTACACATTTTTATTTTTTTTAATGAGATTTTTAGAAATTTTTAAGATATTTTAAATTTAATTTTACACTTTTTATAATATTTAATTTTAATGAGAGATTTTTTAATTTTTAAATTACACATTTTTTATTTTTAGAAACGCATAATTTTTTTTACAAATTTTATCATTTTTTTAATGAGATTTTTAGAAATTTATTGAGATATTTTAAATTTAATTTTACACTTTTTATAGTACTCCCTCCGTCCCACAATAACTTTCACACTTTCCTTTTCGGGACGTCCCACAATAACTTTCACACCCTTAAAATGGAAAACCCTTTATAAACTCCACCCTCACAATATCCTCAATTTTACACAAATGCCATTACTTTTTCTCCACACATACACAAAAGTTAACTCATTATTTACTTTATACATAAAGTTTTACAAAATTACCCCTCAAAACTCCACTCATTATTACACTTTCTTAATTTACGTGTCCACCTACCTATGAAAGTTAATATGGGACGGAGGGAGTATTTAATTTTAATGAGATTTTCGGATTTTTAATGGTATTTTTAAAAAAAATTAATTATAAAATTTAAGTTTTAAACTTAAAGGATGTAAATTGGACTATTTAATCGGAATTCCAATTTATTTCTTATATTCCGGTGAGTTTGAAAAAATTTCGATCAAAAGGACGTAAAATGGATCAAAAAGGGCGTAAATTGTAAAAGTAAAAACTTAAAGGATATAAATTGAAATAGGCATAAGTAACAGGATGTAAAATGAATTTTTTTCGTAAAAAAACAAAGAAATTAACTACTTCATTAATTCACCTGATAATATTTTTCTAAAATAAGAAATTATATTAATTAGGCATATTAAAATGCAAGCACGGCTTGGGGAGAGTCTATTTTTTTAGTTAACATAACAATTAAAGAAATTATCTACTTCATCGACTAGTTCTGAGTTCAAATCCCGGGCAACCATTTAAAATTCTATGTATAGTGTTGAGATTAATGCAATATTGGAGAACTGTTCTTACTATCAGAAGTGGTAGTGTGCTGATTTTCAGAACTGTGCTTATACTAAGCTCAGTAACTAGTGTTCTGATATTTGGTTATTTCAGTACAAGTAGAGTAATGAGTACTCTGCTGATAAGGTTTAGTGATCTTAGGTATCAACTCTGCTGGTCGGGTCAGAACAGTACTGCTCTTAGTCTGCTAAAGAGTACTGTGCTGATATAGTGTTCTTAGTCTGCTAAAGAGTACTGTGCTGATATAGTGTTCTTAGTCTGCTGAGACAACTGTGCTGAGTTTTACTGCGCTGAGTTCTACTGTGCTGATATTCCAGTTTCAGAGTTAGTTGATTTCTGTTAGTTAGTTAGTTTGTTAGAGGCGGTTACAACTTGCATTGTACATCTATAAATACACCATCTAGTGCATAGATTGTGGGTTACACACTGAATTTGAGAGTTTTGAGAGATCAAGCTTAGTGAATACTTGTAATCTGTAACTTTCATTTGAGATTAGTGAAGAGAGTCTTCTATCCTCCGTGGACGTAGATCATTTGATCGAACCACGTAAATCTCGTGTTCTTTCTTTGAGTTCTTTATTCGTTTTCAATTCTTTGCGTTTCTAGTTGTCTTGATTTATCATTTGTGAGGAGTTGCTTAGTGGATACAATTCCATAACAATTGGCGCCGTCTGTGGGGACCGAAGATAAAGTCAAGAATCAAGAAATGGGCTCTGTGAAATTGGAGATAGAGAAATTCAATGGTAAGACAGATTTTGGTTTATGGAAAGCCAAGATGAAGGCTCTGCTGTCACACCATAGGCTGAAAGAGGCCCTTACTCCTCTTGACCCTGCTGCATCCGATGCAGACAAGGTCAAGAAAGAAGAGCTTATGGAAAAAGCTTACAACATTGTTGTTCTGAGTTTGGGAGACAATGTTTTCAGAGAAGTTATGAAGGAGAAGGATGTTGCTGGAGTATTTGAGGCATTAGATGATCTGTATTTGGCACAATCTTTGTCAAATCAGATGTTCATGGAAAGGAAGCTTAATAATTTCAAGATGTCAGATGATAAAACCCTTGATGAGAAGTTAATAGAGTTCATGCAAGCAGTTGATGATCTTGAGAATGTTGGAATTACCTTGAAAGATCACAAGAAGTCCTTTCTACTCCTAGAGGCATTACCTCCCTCATATGACAGCTTCAAGGATGCTTTGCTGATTACCAAGGAGGGTAAGGCAAAATTCAAAGAAGTCTTGTCCATACTGAAGACCAAGAGTTTACATGTTGCAAACTCAACCAAGAAGACCAAGAACCAAGCTGAGGGTCTTAATATCAAACTGAAGAATGACAAGAAAGGAGGGCAAGGCAAGAAGTTCCATGCCAAGCCAAATCACAAGAGAAATGGAAATGTAGTCAAGAGCAAGGCTTGCTACAAATGCCATAAGGAAGGACATTTCATAAAAGATTGTCCTGAGCACAAGAAGACTACTGATGCTGCCAAAGCTGATGTAGCAGAGGCAAAAGGGTATGATAGTGCTGAAGTGATGAGCATAACAGATAGCAAACCTGTTAATGAATGGGTGTTAGATTCTGGATGTTCTTTTCACATGTGTCCCACCAAATCTTGGTTTCAAAACCTGGAAATGATGGAGGGAGGTTCAGTTCTATTGGGCAATGATGAATGCTGCAATGTGAGAGGGATTGGCACTGTGAGGGTGAAGATGTTTAATGATAAACATGTGATCCTGACCAATGTCAGATTTGTTCCAGATTTGAAGAGAAACCTTATATCTCTTGGCACACTAAATGCTTTGGGTTATGAATTCAAGACAGAAAGAGGATGTCTGCTTGTTACCAAAGCTGAAAGGATAGTGATGCAAGGGAAGAAGTCAAATGGGTTATATTCTTTAATTGGTGAGACAATCACAGGTGCTGCTGATGTTACCATGAGTTCTGAAGATGCTATGCTTTGGCATAAGAGGCTGGCACATGTTGAGAGAAAGGCATGATGGAGTTATCCAAGAAGGGGGCATTCCACCAGAAGACATTCAAAAGCCTAGAGTTCTGTGAGCAGTGCATTCTTGGCAAGGCCAAGAAGAAGTCATTCCAGAAGGGTGAGCACACTACCAAGGAGCTGCTGGATTATGTTCACTCAGATGTCTGGGGGCCATCAAGGACTGAAACCATTGGTGGAGGTAAGTATTTCATGTCAATTATAGATGACTATTCTAGAAAAGTTTGGGTGTTCATTCTCAAACAGAAGAGTGAGGCCTTTACAAAATTCAAAGAATGGCTACTTGAGATAGAGAACCAGAAAGGAAAGTCCTTAAAACATTTGAGGACAGATAATGGCCTTGAGTACCTATCAGCTGAATTCAATGAATTTTGTAAAGAGAAGGGCATTACTAGACATAGAACTGTCCCTCTTAATCCACAGCAAAATGGATTAGCAGAGAGAATGAATAGAACTATTCTAGAACGGGTCAGATGCATGTTAGCTGATGCTAAATTACCTAAAAGCTTTTGGGGAGAGGCTGTATGTACTGCATGTTACTTAATCAATAAAACTCCCTCATATGCTTTAGAAGGTAAAACCCCAGATGAGATATGGTATGGCAAGTTGTCTGATTATTCAAAACTTAAAGTGTTTGGATGTCAGGCATATGCACACATAAGACAGGATAAGCTTGAGCCAATGGCTCTGAAATGTATATTCATTGGCTATCCAAAAGGTGTCAAGGGCTATAGACTGTGGTGCCTTGAACCAGGTCATAAGAAACTGATAATCAGCAGAGATGTTGATTTTAATGAGAAGGTAATGGGATATCCTCATAATGGAAACTCCCATGACCTAGATGGAAGAATTGTAAATGAGTCAGAAGAGAGTTTCTCAGCTGAGGTGGAGTTTCCCACATCAGATCAGTTGGCACCAGAGGAGGTGGTCAACCCTACTGATCTGGGAAATAACACACCAGATGAGGTTGTTCCAGAACAGGTACCAGAAGATAATTCAGAAGATGATACCATGGAGGACAACCCTGCTGATTTGAGAAATTATAGTCTTGCAAGAGATAGGCTCAGAAGGCAGATTCACCCCCCATCTAGGTTTGGCCTGGCTGATCTTGTGTCATATGCTCTGATCACAGCAGAAGAGGTGGAGCATTATGAGCCAAGAAACTATAGGGAAGCAATCACCAGTCCTGAAAGAGAGCAGTGGGCAGCAGCCATGTCAGAAGAGTTGCAATCTTTGGAGAAAAACCAGACCTGGATCCTTGTTGAGAAGCCTAAAAACCAGAAGTTAGTGAGCTGCAGGTGGCTGTTCAAGAAAAAGCTTGAAGTTGGATTTGGTGGTGCTAGAGAGCAGATCAGATTCAAGGCTAGGTTGGTGGCAAGAGGATTCACACAAAGAGAAGGCATAGACTTCAATGAGGTATTCTCTCATGTTGTTAAACATTGTTCAATAAGATTACTTTTGTCTAAGGTTGCTCAAGATGATCTTGAGTTACATCAGCTAG
Organism: Galeopsis tetrahit; assembly: GCA_963675135.1. NCBI lineage: Eukaryota > Viridiplantae > Streptophyta > Magnoliopsida > Lamiales > Lamiaceae > Galeopsis > Galeopsis tetrahit. The sequence continues at coordinate 14,874,314 of OY776133.1, forward strand.
ATGTCAAAACTGCATTTTTACATGGAGAACTAGCTGAAACAATATATATGCATCAACCTGAAGGGTTTATCATACCTGAAACTGAAAGTAAGGTATGCTTGCTTAAGAAATCATTGTATGGGCTCAAGCAGAGTCCTAGACAATGGTATAGAAAGTTTGATACATTCATGCTTTCTATTGGTTTCTTAAGAAGCAAATATGATGGATGTGTATATATTGGTAAACAAGATTATCTAGAGAGCACCTATCTACTGATCTATGTAGATGATATGTTGATAGCTAGCAAGAGTATGAGAAAGATTACCCAGCTGAAGCAGCAGCTGAGTAGCAAGTTCGAGATGAAGGACCTAGGTGAAGCCAAGAGAATATTAGGCATGGATATTCTCAGAAACAGGAAAGCAGGGAAGTTGTTCTTGTCCCAGAAGTGTTACATCCAGAAGGTCTTGAAGAGGTTTCTTATGCACCAGTCCAAACCAGTTAGTACTTCATTTGGTCAGCAATTCAAGTTGTCAGTCAAGCAATCTCCTCAAACAGCTGAAGAGAAGAAGCAGATGCTTACTGTCCCTTATGCAAATGGAGTTGGAAGTCTCATGTATGCTATGGTTTGTAGCAGACCAGATCTTGCCTATGCTGTTAGTATGGTGAGTAGATTCATGGGAAATCTAGGAAAGTTTCATTGGGAAGCTTTGAAGTGGATTCTTAGATATCTGAATGGATCAGAAGACTTAGGATTATTGTTCGAGAAGTGTGCTGATACCAAGAGTCCTTTAACTGGATTTGTGGATTCTGATTTTGCTGGAAACATAGATACAAGGAAGTCTTTATCTGGTTATGTGTTTACATTGTATGGCACTGCTATAACATGGAGAGCAGCCTTACAATCTATGGTGACCTTATCCACAACAGAAGCTGAGTACATAGCCTTGACAGAAGCTGTGAAGGAAGCAATGTGGTTGAAGGGCATTCTGAGAGATTTTGGCATATTCCAGAAGAGTGTTCCTGTGCTGTGTGATAATCAGAGCACTATCCATCTAGCAAAACATCAAGTGTTTCATGAGAGGTCAAAGCACATTGATGTGAAGCTACATTTTGTTAGAGACATCTTGGAGAAGAGCATTGTTGAAGTTCAGAAGGTAGCTTCAGAAGAGAATGCAGCTGATATGTTAACTAAGGCATTAACAAGCAATAAGTTCAACCATTGCATGGAGTTGGTAAACCTTAGCACCTGGGATGTTCATTAAGAAGAGAATGGACAAACAGCCTTGAGGAGGGCTGGGAAGAAGGCAATCTTGCATTAAGGTGGAGAATTGTTGAGATTAATGCAATATTGGAGAACTGTTCTTACTATCAGAAGTGGTAGTGTGCTGATTTTCAGAACTGTGCTTATACTAAGCTCAGTAACTAGTGTTCTGATATTTGGTTATTTCAGTACAAGTAGAGTAATGAGTACTCTGCTGATAAGGTTTAGTGATCTTAGGTATCAACTCTGCTGGTCGGGTCAGAACAGTACTGCTCTTAGTCTGCTAAAGAGTACTGTGTTGATATAGTGTTCTTAGTCTGCTAAAGAGTACTGTGCTGATATAGTGTTCTTAGTCTGCTGAGACAACTGTGCTGAGTTTTACTGCGCTGAGTTCTACTGTGCTGATATTCCAGTTTCAGAGTTAGTTGATTTCTGTTAGTTAGTTAGTTTGTTAGAGGCAGTTACAACTTGCATTGTACATCTATAAATACACCATCTAGTGCATAGATTGTGGGTTACACACTGAATTTGAGAGTTTTGAGAGATCAAGCTTAGTGAATACTTGTAATCTGTAACTTTCATTTGAGATTAGTGAAGAGAGTCTTTTATCCTCCGTGGACGTAGATCATTTGATCGAACCACGTAAATCCCGTGTTCTTTTTTTGAGTTCTTTATTCGTTTTCAATTCTTTGCGTTTCTAGTTGTCTTGATTTATCATTTGTGAGGAGTTGCTTAGTGGATACAATTCCATAACATATAGTAACTCATATTTTCTTTTTTAATCCACTTCATTTATTTATTATAAATTTAAATAAGTGTTGTTAAAAAAATATATGAAACAAATATAAATATGCACCATTTTATTTTGTAAATAAAAAGGGCGCGGCTAAAGGCACCCGGCGATCCTATGAGTACACCCACGCGATGAGGACACCCACAAAACGGATGAGGACACCCACCTGGAAAACTCAAAAATACCCTTTCTCTCATTAAGACCCTAATTCATATGCTCATTTGGTACACCCACCATATTTTCGCCTCTCTCACCTTCCCTCACACGCCTCGTCGCCGGTCCAAAAATTTCGCCAGCGCCGTTTCAGTTTCGCGGCCGCAGCACCGCCTCCCCTCCCCTCGCCGTCCCGCGCGCAGCCGTCGCCTCCCCTCATCATTCCGCGCGCGATCGTCGCCTCCCCTCATCGTTCCGCGCGCGGCCGCCGCCTCCCCTCACCGTTTCGCGCGCGACAGCCGCCTCCCCTCTCCGTTCCGCGCGCGACCGCCCCTTCCCCTCCCAGTCTAGCGCGCGACCGATCTACCACCTCCAAGCCGTCACCGTCGCCGCCTCTATGGCCGATCTACCTCCTCCAAGCCGTCGCCTTTCTCCTAGAGACGCGGCCAGCAGCTCCGCCTCCCCTCTTCTCCTCCCTCGTCCGCAGCGGCCGCCGTCGCCCTTCTCCAAGAGACGCGGCCGCTCGCACCCCTCCTCCCTCCGCCACCGCCGCCCGTTCCAGGTTCCAGGTAGGATTTTTTTTTTTTTTTTTGGAATTTTAGAAAACTTAGGGTTTTTAGAAAAATTAGGGTTTTTAGAGGTTCATGATTTATTTTCGAACATATTGAGTTTGTATTGTAAATTTTTTCGAACAATCTGGGTTTGTTTTGGGAAAAATTTCGAACATTTTGTTCGATCTTTTTTTTCGGACAAATTTGAGTTGTTTTGGAATTTTTTTCGAACAATCTGTGTTTGTTTTGGAAATTTTTTTGAACAATCTGTGTTTGTTTTGGAAAAAATTTCTAACGTTTTGTTCGATTTTTTTTTTTCGGACACATTTAAGTTGTTTTGAATTTTTTTTCGAACATATTGAGTTTGTTTGGGTACAATTTTCGAACATATTGATTTTGTTTTGGAAAAAAATTCGAACATGTTGTTTTGAGAATTTTTTCGAACATTTGAACATCTTGATTTTTTTGAATATGTTTGGTCTGGAAATTTTTTTGAACATATTTATTTTTGTTGAAATTTTGGAGTTTTTTTGTTGAAAAATGGTGTTTGTTTTGGTGTTGGTGGAGATAATTATGTGGAATAGAAGGGGTGGGTGTACTCATCTTCGTTTTTTCATAAAATTTACTCTAGGGGTATATTAGACATTTTACATGTCCTAAAAGATTAAAAAAATGTTTGGTGGGTGTACTCATAGGAAATCCGGGTGCATTTAGCCGCGCCCAAATAAAAAAGGCCACGGTTAAATGTCCCATGTTTTTATATCACCCCACTCCAATTTATTTTTTAGTAAAATGACCTATACTATCCATGTTACTGAGTTCACCCTCACCCAAAAAATCACAAAATCGAAAACTTTATTTATTCCCTTTTCCTTTCCAAAATTTCGTCCAGAAAACAATTGAAACTTTGAAGAAACTTGAATATAAACATGAAGGGATTCGTTTTGGGTTTCAATGATTAAAAAATGAAGTTTTCGGTACATATGTGTAAGTTCTTTATATTTGACAAAAATTCTGAGTTATAATAAAAAAATAAATAGGAAACTTTTTCCATAGTTTTTGATAAAAACTTGATTTTTATTTTTATTTTTTACAAAAACTCAGAATTTTTGGTCGAGAATTCCTCAAAAACTCGAAAAAAACTTTCAATTTTTTTCTCTTCCTCGGTGAACTGGTGTCGGGTTCGACACTGTTGTAAAACTTCGCGATTTCTGCTTATGTACATGCATGCACAAATCTAGTTTTGTTAATGAAATTTGTACAAAATCATGTCCAACTAATTTGAAATTAGAAAAGTTTGAATGAAGGAAGGGGTGTATGAGAGAGGGTAAATGGGGAGGGTAATTATGGTATTTTAAAGAGGTGAACTTAAAATTGGGGTGTGAACTCATATGGGGTGAAGACATAATTAAAGGTGGCATTTAACCGTGGTCAATAAAAAATTGTTGGGCTTGCCCAATTTATCAGGCCCACAAAAGTAATGAAAAGCCCACCAAAAAATAAAATAAGCCCACTTCACATTGAAATAGAAGGGGGAATGTCGGGGGGCTATTTTTATCGAAGCAGCAGGGAGGGAGGAATTGTGCAACAAAAACAGAATCGCCAAAAAGGGTGAGGAAGATTGAGTGAGAATTGTCATATGTGTGTTCATTTCTTCATTTCAGTGGTAACTTTTGGCTCGTGTTCTTCAATTTGTTAGGAGTAGAATTTCCTAAATCATTTGGTTGTGTATACTAAGAATATTATCCTTGAGGATCATTTGGTGATGATATTGATGTGATATTTGCAGATTTGGTGTTTTGATTGGAAGTATTGGATGCATTACTGTTGTTGTTCATACCATTGCATTGAATAATCTTATGGAAATACTCATTGTATTGCTAAATCACAATACCTTTTCTGTTGTGGCAAGATTTTATTTGAGTGTTTATTCTTTCTTGACGACTGACGCTCACAACGCTTGCATTCATATAATTTTGTAATATATAGTAAGGAAAGAAGTTCATAGGCAACGAATTTAACTTTCATTTCTGAATTTGGGCTAAGGTATTAACTGCTTTGAATTATGAAAGACTTTTTTCGTGTGTAGGGGAGCTTATCTTTTGGTATTCCATCTTCTTCCCTGTTTCTGGGTTGTTTTCTGAGAAGTTAATGTCAATTCATAAGCAGTTTGATATTTCATTTAGGTTTTATTTTAGATCATTGACAGTTAAGTGCTGCAAAATTTAGATGCTTGGTATACTTAATTTTTGGCGTAGCATATAAGATTTGATAATGAATTAATGATGGAAAGGAATCTGCTAAATTAGATTAGTCTTAATGCATAGCCTTGATTGGAGGCGTATGCACAATGATTGTGTTTGTGGTTGTTTTTTCTAATGATAGTGATTGAATTTTTGTTAAGCTCTACGGGATAATGAGTGGAGGTCGTATATGATTTTATTGTCATGTGTAAGTATTATGGTATCAAGTTTAATTATTCATATATGCATACATATGACATAAGGTTCTTCTTGGTTTAGGTTAATTCATGAGTTGTTTTTTTGGTTTATGCTATTGGGTATGATGATTATAATGATGTTAGTAGCTTATTTTATTACTTTGATTTGTGGTAGGGGCCCAAAATGTTGAGAGTGTTACTAAGCTATGCAACAGTGCATTAGCTATTTTTTTATGCAAGGATATGGATTTTAATCTTTGAAGTTGTTTTTGTTTATTTTCTCTGTCATTGTCATTGTTTACTAGACTAGTCCATAAGCTTAATTGAACTTTTTATTTGATGTCAAACAGAATTACTTAGGAACCTGATGTTTCAGCACATGTACAAAGCTTAGAAGTTAATGTTGAGGATGATATCTCTTCTAGATAAATTTACAATACGGAGAGTTTTGTCATATGAAAAGGTACATAGATAAGATTCTCAGTTAATCATTTCTAAATTTGAGTATGACATGTACTTATTCATCACCAAACATTATGATAAAATTCTCCCATTCTTTATCTTGAAATGGTGTATTAACTTGCTAGAAAATTCTTGTAATTTTGCTATCATTTCTACTTTCAAAGGGATTCAAATTTAGTTGGTCCTAGCATGGGTGCAGAAGCAAGTGTTGATGCAAAGCTGGCAGATCTTCACTGCATACTTAGTAGCATAGGATCTGCAGTCATTCTCGGTTCATTTAGAATGAGCCACTCTTTGTGCTTAATTGCCTTTTCTTAATAGCCCAGTGGATATTTATAAATCTTGTATTCTTATCCTGATGCATAATGGTGTTGTTAACCTCGATTTTTAGTAATATAGACCTTGATTTTTTATTAGGATATTGTAAGTTGGATTTCTATAAATCATGCAGTCAAAATTTTCTTTTGCTTACATATACAATCTCAGAGTTAGTAAACCTCTAAATTTACATATACATTCACAATTGTTTCAGTTTTTCATAATGCTCCCTCTAGACAATCTATAAACATCTAATGCACTTTGCTATTTTGAATAAAATTTTACTTTATTCAGGGCATTGACGAGCAGAATTTGTAACTACTGATTTACTCCTGGATTTCTGGTAAAAAAATCTTTTTAATATTGTTATTACTTATTCTACTGATTGTGTCAGATGTTTAGTTGGTCTTATAAATGTGCCAAATATATTAGCTTTTATTTTATTCGCCTTTACTGTTGCTTAACCATTTAAGAGAAATGAGACTCAATGTAGCATGCCATCTCAGGCATGAATACTTGTTTGGTTCAGTTGGAGATGATTAGCATCTACACGTATGCCCATACGGACTCTTTCAGTCAATAAAATCTGAGGTTGATTGCCCCCACCCCTGAAATTTTTATAGTGCTACATCACTTAAAGCCTGGGACCAGGTTACTCCTTATATCTCAAAAATCTTTGTCCGACTGTATGATTAATCTAGGAAATAGTGATGAAACTAGTTCCTCAAAATATCTCTTAAACTAACCTAGAAAGTTCTTGCCTTAGTGTAGCTTATAACTATTTCAAAGGAAACTGATTTCCTAAAGAAACTCATGTCCTGTGACTCCTACAATTTGGGCTTGAATTATTCCTTATAGTATGATCTGTGAACAGATTGCCATTTTAATTTTTTTTGCTGATGTGTTTATGAGGTTGACAGGTCATGTAATTATAATTTCCTGTCTTTCAAGAAGTTTATGTGATTTTTCTTGTGTGAAATCTTACCAAAGAGGTGAAATCTTTGGTAAGATTTCTAGATAGGTGAAATCTTACCAAAGAGGATCCGTGAGAGAACTCGAAGAGGAAAGTTTCAAAGTGATACTTGGTTGCACATATACAATTGGAATTGAACTTCAGTAAATTGGGTTAAATTTTGAGTCAAAGATTAAATTAAGTAAATTGAACATTAAAATTCAAGTGTATCTCTACACTCAATTGCATATGAGAAATTGTCCTTTCTAAAAGATAATAGATATATATCGTCGTCTATTTTGAGATAGATAAAGGATATGCATTAGTTATCTATGAGTGAGGGTCATAGATAATACCAAGTCTGATAACTAAGGTTTTATTGTATAGATAACGAATAGTTTTCATTATCTATCAGTGTTTTTGTTTGAGTTGTGATGAATTAATTGAAATTAGTCCCTCATATTGGCACTACAAATTTAATTTCCTCCAATTTAAAACAAACCCAACATATAAAATTAGCTAATTGAAATTTATATTTATAGATTGTAATATTATGGAAGGAGAGTATAGATATAGATGTTTTGTCCAAGATGCCAAAAAGAATTGTGCACATGACTCTTCTAACAAACATATTGACTAAAAAGGCACCACTACTTACATCTCAAGAATTTTGGGGCCTCTGTGCATGGCCACTTCTAAACAAAGAACCACTCACATGCAACTTTTTAAGCATTGATATAAGCAAAGTGAATTTCTCACACATTGAACAATGAACATGGTTTCTATTACATGTCACATCTATTAAAATGTAGAATAAGTTTCTACAATTAGTAAAATGTGGAATCAAGAGTAGGTAGCTTGCGTTTTCTATGTCATAGTGTAGGAAAAATTGTCACTAGTTGAGTCGTGGAAGCTACCTTGATCATCAACTCGTCACATTTAACAAATGATCGATATTGTATGTGAACTGAATATAAAAAATAAAAAAGAATCGATCGAAGTGTATCCTCTTGCACGTGCCACGCATGAAAATGACTAAAAACACCCCACATGTATTTTGTTGCCCTCATGAGAATTTCCATTTTGCACAAAAGTCAAAAGACCACAACTACTAATTGAACATAAGTTGTGACGTCTTTGCAAGAATTTAAGTGATGTGTACAATGAGGGAAGTTAGATAGAAACGTTTGTTCAATTTACATCTATTATTTTGCCTAGTAAAGGATGGTGTGAAGAGGAGGGATGCCAACTTTTGATATGTGTATACTTCATGATACTTACAGTCGCTTTCATGACTTTATTACCTTATTCAAAATCAGTAAATAACTAAATTAGCAAATGGTAAATTTTATTCAATACACACAATTCAACAAAAAAAAATTTACTTTATACATGAATGTTTACAAAATTATTCCTCAAAATCATACTTATTACTTCTTATTATGTGTGTCGTTACACCTGTGAAAGAAATATGGGAAATATGGGACGAAGAGAGAAATAACCTGACATTTGTACTATTCAATAGAATCCAAATTCAATTTCAAAGAAAGGGGGATGGAAAAGGCTATACATATTTTATCTAGGTTCATGGATCCAACAACTAATTTTCATATTTTGGGGTCTATATATATTTAAGAAATATGAAATTCTTTAAAGCGGTGGTCTTTCCTCCAATTTTACCATACTCGGAAGGTGTTTGCAAGTTATATTTAGATTGGTAGATTAAAATCACTAGTTTAAAAAGATTTTCCATAGGCTCGAAAAAAAAAATCCATTGTTTTGACTAATTAGATCTATGAACTGATTACCATAGACCAACTTAAAACTCTTTAAAAATTAATTTTTAATTAAAAAAATTAGCCATTAATTTCCTTATTCTTTCTTTTCTTTTCTTTTTTCTTGCAAAAGCATTAATTTTAACATTAAGGGAGAACTAATTCAAATAAAAATCAAACTAATGATATAAAGCATAATAGATATTTTTTCTTACCTTTAATTTTCCTAAATGAATCAATTTAAGTTAAATTTGTTCTTTAGAAGCAAATCACTAGCTCAATAGTCAAGGACCTATTTTACATTTTTCTTCAACATAGCATATGTAAAATTAGATTTAGATTCGATGAAGTGCAGGACTGTCCTAAATAATTTTATATTTTCCATTAAACTGTGAAAAACGAAATTTGGATAGGTGTAATACAATGCTCTTCTGTGCAATCTAAAATTCACAATATAACCTTAAGTTATATTGCACGGGACAGTGTTGTACTGCACTGAATCCAAATCTAAAATTCACAATATAACCTTAAGTTATATTTCACGGGACAGTGTTGTACTGCACTGAATCCAAATCTGTTACATGATTTCCATCACCAACCCCCTATATATATAATTCCACATGTATCTATATATATTCACTCCCATCCCAAAATATGATCACCCACACCCCACTATCAAAATCTTCCCTGTAAACATGTCAACTAGTAACCACAGAATTCTTGAATTCTCTCCAATTAGACCCCCTTTGGTAATGATGGAGAAAACAATAAAATGGAAGCCAAACAAAATTGAAATAGCACCAAATTGCCCAAGATGTTCTTCATCAAACACCAAATTCTGCTACTACAACAACTACAGCGTTTCACAGCCGAGGTACTTCTGCAAATCCTGCCGCCGGTACTGGACCAAAGGCGGCTCCTTACGCAACGTCCCCATCGGGGGCGGATGCAGGAAGAGCCGCCGTTGCCGCAGCACCCAGGAGGATTTCCCGCCGCCCTCCCTGGAGCCCACGAATGGGTCAGAAAACGGCGGGAACATTGATATTGATATCGATATCGATATTTCAGCAGTGTATGCCAAATATTCTAGCCAGAATCCCGAGAATTATGAATCCTCGGGATTCGGGCTATCGGAGGATGTGCAGACTACTGGAAAGAGCAGTGCTCTGTTTGAAGAGATAAATGATGGGCAAGATTTTGTGTACCAGAATTTTGAGAGTTTTGAGGTGGGAGGGTTATGGTCAGAAGGTACAGATTTGCAGAGCTTTGGATCTGAAGATGAGCCATTAATGGTGCAACAATTTGAAGGGTTTGATCAGAGAATGTCTGAAAATCTAGTCACTGACAATTGGGGTTCCTTTGATCTCTCTGGCTATGAAGATTTTTAGATACCTGAGCTGGAATTTCTTTTCTTTTTTTAATCTTTTTTTTAAGTATATGTTGAAGAAGAAAAAATCTTATTTTATTAGAGTTATAAGTACCCTTTTGTGGTACATATATAAAAACAAGTCTTGAAGTTTGTATTTGTGTTGCAAATACTCCTCAGTGTTTCTTTTCTTCATTCTTGAATTTGAGACCATACAAATTGAAGAATCTGTCATAGAATATTGCTCCATTTCATATTTTATTCGAGCCCAGCCGAACATTTGAAGTTCGAGCTCGACTTGAGCTCTTATCGAGCCGAGTTCGGTTCGACTCGATAACATTGACGAGTCAAAAATCGAGCTCGGCTCGACTCGTTAACGAGTCTAATGAGTTTAACGAGTCTATCGAGCCGAGCCGAGTCTAACGAGCCTAATGGAATTTTCTAAAAAAAATAGATATCGAGCCTAACAAGTAGAGCTCGAATCGGCTCGTTAGTAAATCGAGTATCTAATGAGCTCGTTTCGTTTAGCTAAACGAGTCGAGCCGAGCCGAGCCAAGTCTCGTTAAGGCTCGGTTCGAATAACATGCTTATGCAGAAGTAATATCAATTTTAAATTGTGATCAAGATAAATTCTTGTGTGTGTTAGATAATTGTAGATAAGTTGTGATATTGATTGAATTGGATGTATTTTATTTATTTAATTACACATTAATTCAATTTAAGTTAAGTTTCTTTGATTTCTTGATGAATTTAATTTAATTCAGGACACGGTCTCATAATAGAATATCTCAAAAATGATAAATTAATATTACATAAATTACAAGTCTATAATGATACAGTAGTAATTAAAATTGAGGTGTAATTGTAGGAGTTAGCTGTCACAATTAACCGAAAGAGGAGTGTGATATGATGGTGGTAGGTTGGTTGGGTTTTATTATTGTGGCACATGGGTAATAATAATTGCAATTTATTTGAAGCTCATTTTGTAAATATCTAACAGCAAATGAATCACATTTGGTATGAAATCTCATAAATGATTTACTGTCTAACCACATATCGCAAAGGACAAATGGTTAGTCTATATAATAAATAAAATAGTACTAGCAAGGAGTAGTAACTAGTCAATTTGAAATCTGATTCTAATGATGTTTCATATTTTAATATCAAAAGTATGTCTGATAAGTGATAATTATATAGAAAATGATACATGTCGAGTAATAATATAGAACTCGATTGTAGATTTTTTATGGTACCAACACCTACATAAAATATTTGTATATATTCTAAGCATGGTACTATTAGTTATATAGTCGGTTGGGCTCGTGTGTATTATAAAGTACACCCCAATTTTGATTGTTTGACATCTTATAAAAGGGCCACGCTACATACCCTCAGCCTTGTCAAATATACTCTCATTGCATTTATGTGAAAAATCTATTCTACCCCTAGAGCAATATTTACTCGAATTGATACACTCCCCCCTAGAACATACAAATAAAAAAATACCAAGTTGGAGGAGAAGGAGGTTCATTCTTATTCAAGAGAAAGGCTTTTCCTTTTATTTTCTTATTGTTCAAGTTTTAAAATGTGGGCATACAAGAGTCTAGTTTTAGAGTTTTTGTTACTGATTTTTTTGTTCCCTGCATGTTTTTTGGTAGTTTAGAACTTAAACTGAGATGAAAATGGTATATGGGTTACTTGGCGAGCTAAAAAATGTTGTTTTCTCCGTTTTAAAACTGTCGATTCTAGTTTGTTGACAAGAACGAGTTTTCGTCGACAAGACGATGTCGACGAAACTCTGTTTTGTCGACATGTATGTGTTGAAAATTGAGTCTCTTAATTATTTATTGTCATTCCATTTTCGGCAAAGGGTTGTCTATGAAAATGAGCTTGGTCGACCATGTCTTGTGGACGAAAAGTTGTTTGGTCGACCAATACTTATTGAAAAAGTCATTAACAACATTTTTTTTTAGGATTTGACGGGCGATGAAGAAATTCTCTACAAAGGAGGCATGGGATAGATTCTTTTACTCTTCATGGAAGAATGTTATGGACGCATCGTCTTTTGAAGAATTTGAGGATGTGCGAGGAAAAATTCTCTACACAGGTGGCATGGGATAGATTCCAATTGCCATACATGGGATACTTGGTTGCTACTGTATACAATGTCACCTTTGTTGTGTTGGGTCCGTGTGACATGATTTGTATTGCAAACAATATTTTGACATGATTTGTAATGTTTTTTGTGACATGATTTGTACTTTATCGTCATGATCGTAAAATCGTATAAAGTTTTGATATTTTTAAAGAAAGGAATCGACAAAAATAACAAAAAAAAATGATGTTATTGTTTAAAATTTCGATTATAAGTGTCGACGGCGGTACACTCGGTCGACAAATATAATTAGCCACGTGATTTTGGAAAGATCCCAACAATGGAGGATTGACCAACGTCTTTGAACCGTCCACATCAACCTCATCGTGTTCCTCAACATCCTCTTCACTATCTTGAGTTGAAGAAGAGGCGGGTGCTTCTTGAGGAGTTATATGTGGGGTGGGTGCCTCTTGAGGAGAAGGAGGAGGGACATGTGTATCTTGAGGAGGAGATGTGGATGTTTCTTGAGGTAGAGAGGGGGCATCCGGAGGAGGAGGGTGTGTTTCTTGAGGAATAGTTGGGGCAGGTGGCTCTTGAGGAGGAGAATAAGTAGTGGGTGGATCTTGTTGCGTGTGAGCCTCAACATTTCTCTTTCGGTTGGAGGTCGTTGGTCTAATTCTCTTAAACACTGCAAAAAATAAATAAATATGTAAGGTATGAATTTCAACTGGAGTAATCAACGGAAACACTTCCAGTCGACAACACATTGTCGATAGAAACCATTCCAATCGACTACATGTTATCAACTGAAATCGTAAATGTCGACCAAGACACATCAACCACACAATCCTTCATCGGCAAACTAGTGTCGACCAACCACTCTACCATCGAGACTGGTTTGTCGATTAAATCATGCTCCAGTTTTTTTTTTTTTTTTTACAACACAACCAAATGCATTTGAAGGCCTAAAATACGAGATTCTCATCCATATAACATCAAAATCAAAAGAATATATCATACATCCATTCACTTAAACCCTAAATCCTAAACCTTGGTGGGTGGGGCTGCGAGTGTGGGGCGCAAAAGCGTGAGTGTGGATGTGGTGTAGTGTGGGGCCGGAAAAAGGGGAAAGTGGAAAAGATGGAAAGTTTATTTGAGTGGGAGAGTGTATATATAATATAATTTGATTCCAAATGTGTAAAAGGATATATGGAGTATTTTAGGGGTGTACATCTAATATAAACAATTTTGAGGGGGAGTGCATTATTCTGGGGTATATTTAACAAAGGCTGGAAGGGAATATAGCCTGGCCCCTTATAAAATTTTCGGACTAAATTGTTTTGTGATATGAGTTTGGCTCATAATAATTTTCAAAGGGTTGGGGTATATACCCCTCCAGCTTTGTTAGATACACTCCCCCCAAACTTTTAATAATAAAATAATCACGTAAAATGTCTATGTTGCCCTTTGACTGAAATGTAGTCCGATAGATACACTCTCCCTCCCACAATTCCAATAGTGGTACGAAATAGACGACTCTTTGCCTACTCCATCTTGTCACTTTTCTGGAAAACTCAAAATCCAAAAATCTCCCCTCACGCAACGGCAAAAAATCTCACGATAAGGGCAAGCTTCAGACGGCTTTTAGGGTGACGAAAATATCAAGAATAGTGCGAAAACGTGAAGGGCACAATACTCCAGTAAGTTTGTTTTTTCGTTTTTACAGTTTTGTAATGTATACATGCACGACTAGGTTTTCGATTTTTGTTAGTGTTTTAATGTTCGTAGTATATTTTGTGGTAGTTTAGGGGTTCTAATGTGATGAAAATGGCGTTTGGTTGTGTTCCCGCGTCAAAATATTTAAGTTTTTGAAGTTAACATTACCGAATCTGGTGTGTCGCCGGTAATAATCGTGGTCGACAGGAAGAAGTCGACCGTAAGGTTTCCCGTCGACACGGTGTATACGATTAAATAAGTATTGATGTTGTAGTTGTAAATTTATGGTCGACCGTATACAGTCGACCGGAATGATATTGAGCGTGGGTATAGTGTTGAGTGGGTTGATTGTGATCGACACTTATGTGTCGACTACCATTCAATTTTAAATTAAATGTGTCATTTTTTATCAGAATTTGGCGGATGATCAAGAATATTTTGAGGATACTGTTGAGGATACTATTGAGAATACTGAAATTCAGTCATGGGAGGCAAAGATCCATGAAGATGAAGAATTTGGTCATTTTGATTTTGATTTTGAAGGTGGTCTTATTTCATTTGATGAAGAGGGCAGATGTGGTGAAGGTGGTGAAGAGGAGGTTCCATGTAATGATATGGTGATGGACTATACGGATGTCTTCACCAATGGAAATTACTTTGCTAGTTGGGAAGATTTGCAAGAGTGGGTTTGTCGTGTATCTATAGAAAACAACATGGTCATTGTTGTTAAGCGCTCCGATAATAGCTCCGGGAAGAAGAAGGCACATGTTTTGCTTGCATGTGAACGGGCTGGAGTATATCGTCAATTTAAGGGGAGGGACAGGAGTAAAATTGTTATTCACAAGGATTCAAAGGATTCGGATTTTGAGGACGAGCTAAACGACAAGAAGAAGCGGACAACCGGATCGAAGAAGTGTGGATGTCCCTTTTTATTGAAGGGCATCAAAATTTCAGAGGGGGAATGGAGGTTGGATGTGAAGTGTGGGCTTCATAATCATCGCGTGGCTTTGTATCTTGAGGGCCACTCTTATGCTGGGAGATTAACTCCCGAAGAAGAGCAAATTGTAATTGACATGTCTAAATGCAATGCTCCTCCGAAGGATGTATTAATGATGCTCAAGAAGAGGAATCCCGACAACCACTCGACACTCCGCACCATCTACAATGCCCGGAAAAAGTACAAGTTGACGGAGTATGCCGGACGAAGTCAACTACAACAATGAATGAGTCTGTTGATCGATAATCAATACTTCCATTGTCATAGAACTTGTTCAGAGACAAACACATTGAAAGATCTGTTCTTTGCACATCCTATGGGGATTCAATTGTTTCGGGCATTTCCTAGTATTCTGATCATCGATTGCACGTATAAAACAAATAGGTACAAGATGCCTTATTTGGAGATGGTGGGATTCACACCAACAGGAATGTCATTTTCAATTGCTTCTGTCTACCTTGACCATGAGAGAGAGGAGAACTACACGTGGGCATTAGGTGTCCTTCGTGAAGTCTTGGACGATGCTTGCCTACCTAGAGTTGTACTTACGGATAGAGAGTTGGCACTGGTGAATGATTTGGGTTCAATATTTCCACGAGCAACGCATTTCCTATGTTCGTGGCATATCGATAGGAATGTGTTGGCGAAGTGTAAGGGAAAGTTCTCTACGAAGGATGAGTGGAATAGATTCTATCAAGTTTCATGGAAGAACGTAATGAATGCATCGTCTTTGGAAGAATTTGAAGAGGTCTGTCGCTCTTTCCATGACAAGTATGCGGATGTCCCTATTCAAAGGGAAGCGTACGAGTATGTCATGAGGCAATGGGTTGATCCGTACAAAGAGAAATTTGTAGCAGCTTGGACAGATCAAGTGATGCATTTTGAGAACACAACAACTAACCGGCAAGTTTTATAATTCAATTGGTTATTTTTCTGGACTGTACAAAATTATATGTAAGTCGACATCCAGTAGTCGACTATATGCATTGTAGTCAACACATAGAGGTCGATAGATTGTGTAATGTCGACCGACGATGTAAAGTCGGCCGACTGTCTATAGTCGACCAAATGTGTTCTTTATTTTTGGAATTATATTTCTGTGTTATTTATTTATGGAATTTGATGGTATACGTAATCCATTGATCACTTGATGATTTTCAGGGTTGAATCACACCATGCTTCTTTGAAGAGATCACTTGGTACTAGCATGGGAAACTTCGAGGCATGTTGGACTAGCTCGGAGGCGCTGTATAATGCAAGCCACAATGCCATAAAAGCATCTTTTGAAAAGAGTGTCAACGTCGCTCTACACAAGTTCAAGTCAGTGTTGTGGAAAGATCTAAGAGGGGTTATGTCTATCTATGCATTGGAGAAGATGTATAAGGAGATGACACGAATTGAAGCAGGGGAATCCCAATCCACTCATTTGCAATCACTACTTGAGGAAAGTTTGTGGGTTACCATGTTCGCATGAGCTTGATGAATACCATCGACTTGGTAAACCCATACCACTTGATGCAATCGATAAGTTCTGGAGGAAATTAGATATGGAGCCCACGGTAAGAGACATGAATGATGGTAAGGATGGTGTTGATGAAGACCTTGACACCCGTTTTGACGGTGTTATACAGTCCTTGGTTGTTCGATATCATGAAGAAGAAACAGCACGAAAGAGAGTCATGTTGAGGTAAGCAATAGAATGGCACAATCTAGCCACCACTTCTGTACTTGAGCCCTCGCCAAAAAAGAACACTCGTGGTCGCCCGAAAGGGAAAGGGAAGGGGAAGTTCAAAGGGTCAAAGAAAAAGAACGAAACTTCGACAAAGCGTGATCCCAGTGAGTTTGAGTATGTGGAGTCTATTCCCTTTCCTGTTGAGGTTATTGATTTGACCACACAAAAGTCAAGCAACAAAAGAACAGCCCCTCTACGCCCGGTAATTTATGCATTAATTTTCATGTGTTTATATGTAAGTCAGTTTTTAATATGTAAGTCAATTTTTAATCATTTTGTGTACAGGTTTATCGCAAGCGAACCCGATCCGTAAGAAAGACAGGTTACATAGACTTTTTGCCAGTACGATTCCAACCACATGTATTGGACTGCAAAGATGTGGAATTTGACGGCCATTGTGGTTTCCGAGCCGTTGCATCCGCAATGGGCTTTGGTCAAGAAAATTGGGTAAGAGTACGGCAGAATATGATGACTGAGCTAAGCCACCATGTTCACTTGTACGAGGGAGCCTTCCGAGAGAATGGAGTCGTGGCCAGGATGTCGACTGCCCTTAATTGTTTCACACCTGTAGCCCCCGGATCCCGGTGGTTCCAATTGTCATATATGGGTTTTTTGGTTGCAAGTGTGTACAACGTCGCTCTTGTTACGTTGGGGACTGATTTGTCCCTTACATACTTGCCCCTGAGAACTGCTCCACCGGAGAATCCGAAGCTGATTTGCATTGGGCATGTGAATGGAAATCATTTCATACATGTAAGTTGGTTGTTAATTGTTTACGTTGGTTGTTATTTAATGTTTACGTAGGTTGTTGTTTTATTGTATAAGTTGGTTGCTATGTCTACATTTGTTGTTATTTATTCTTTACGTTGGTTGTTGCATATAGGTAATTTTTCGTGATGGACGTCCACTGCCGCCGATTGCATCTGCATGGACGACCTACAAACTTTCAGCGGCTACTGGATGGAGGGATGCATATGAAAGTAACAAATTTAAGTAGATAGGCATGTTTGGTATTAGTTGTTTATTAAAACTTCATCTTTTGTATGATCAAAATGATCAAAACTTCATCTTTTGTATGATCGAAAAGATCAAAACCTCATCTTTTGTATGATCGAAAAGATCAAAACTATAATCCTTTTGCCCTTATCATCTATTTGAATCATTTTGATATATTTGTGAGATTATTGTACATAGTTTTGAAACAGATCCGAAAAGTTTTGCAGGGTTCACGAAAATAAACCAACCAATCTGTATAAATGATACATGACCCGGTCGACTATTCACAGTCGATCGACATATATATATCGCCCATATCTACTTCAGTCGACTTCTAATAGTCGACCATTTCACTTCAAATCGGCAACGATTGTCGATTATTATGATAGATACACTCCCTCGATCGACATGTCGATCATATCTATTCCAGTCGACTACTAATAGTCGATAATACTGATAGATACACTCCCACGGTCGACATTTCACAGCCGATCGACATATATATGTCGCCCATATCTATTTCGGTGGATTACTAATAGTCGACCATTTCACTTCAAATCGACAACGATTGTCGATTATAATGATAGATACACTCCCTCGGTCGACATTTTACAGTCGATCGACATATACATGTCGATCATATATAATCCGGTCGACTACTTATAGTCGACCATACCCATTTCATTCAGCATATCTGGCCGATCGATACATGTAGTTCGACTGAATTTTAGCCAGTCGACCACCTGTATTTCTTAAACCCTACACACAACATATTTGCAACAGAAATTACAATATATCAACAAAATCACAATCCTTCAATAAAATCACAATAATCCATCAACAAAATAATAATTACAATCCATCAACAAAATAACAATCAATCCTTCAACAAAATAACAATAATCTAGTCACAAAAGTAGAATCCATCAAAATAATAATAATAACAATCCATCAACAAAATAACAACAATTTATGTTTTCCTCCCCCTTTTGGTGACTCTTCCTAAGGCTCTTCCTCATCCTCTACCCCTTTCAGCTCTTGAAGATGACGACGTTGTATGTTGTGGTAGTTGAAGTGTTCGACATGCTGCCTCATCCGTGGTGGGACCATCTCCGGACTTCCATCTGTCCACCAAAGGAGCCATCATATTTTGAGCCACACTGATCATAAGCCACGCATCATCGCTAATGGGTACTCGTTCATGTTCAGCCCGCGTACATGTTGCAGGGTTTGATAGATACAGGTGCGTGTTTTGTTTGTACCATGTGAGATAGTCCGATGAACACTCCTATAGTAATCTAGCACGCTCACCAAGTCTTTCAGTAGTTAGTAGATGCGTATCCCACGCTCCGAAATAATCAGCTAGATGGCCCCACACAATCTTTGTCTTTTGAGAGGTTTTGGCACTTCTCTGCGTACGAGCGACAAGAGGCTTCTCCGGTATAGTCTGCACATAACCGAACTGTCTAAGGACTCGGTCCGGCATGTACGGTTCCACAATGTCACCACACACCAAGCAACCATGGAAGTACGTCACATCATGACAAGGATACTCATTTCTCATCTTTGAGTACGGATTCCATGTAACCTAAGAATAATAATATTGATTAACTTCAAAATTCTATGTTAGACACATAAGAATACAACGGGAAATGCGCTTACCTCGTACGGCTCTAGGGCATCCATACGCTCCCTATATGCTTGCACACGAGCAAGTGATGGACCAGAATGGCCCTCTGGTGCCCACCTCGCTGACAGTGGGAAGCCATTTTTTAAGTCCATGTTGTGTGGAGGTTTGATCAAAACAGGAAAATGCTCGTAAATCCAAGCCTACAAAGAAAATTTGGTTTTTTTAGTACATTACAAAATATTAAACAATGGAAGTTTAAATGCACATACATACCTCCAACAAAGTTAAATAGCCAGATATCTGGGTTGTCTTATATTGTAATGCTAAATCCAACTGCCTATACAAATACGCTAACGTAGCCGCACCCCAAGCATACTCGTGAAACCTGTCCATATCCTCCAAATACTCCAGCCATGAGGTAGATACCCGAGTGCCAGTTTTATCAGCAAATATAGAGCACCCAAAAGTATATAATGCATAGGCCCGTGCAGCCATCAACACCTCACGAGTATTTTCAGAACTAGCCATATCCATGTAAGTCTCTCGCAACCATTCCAACTTCAACGCATGCCCACGTGTACCACAAACTACCTGTTTTGCAACCATATCGTCTACACCCAAGATGGAACTAACATCTTCAGCCCCGTGGATGTGGTCTACACGAGACGACTGCACCGGTCGTCCTTCAACCGATAAACCGGTTATGCAAAATACGTCGTCAAGTGTGATGGTAATCTCACCAAATGGAAAGTGAAATGAGTTGGTCTCGGTATGCCATCGCTTGATAAAGGCTGTAATCAAGTTCTTGTTCACTAACCTATACGAGAAATTCCTTACTTGAAGAAGTCCAGATTTCTTAAAAAACCTCCTCCAACGGCGATGCTGTTGGGCATCGACATCCTCCACGATCGTTCATGCCATAAGCTTACTAATGTGGCTGTGACACTTAAGCACACCACGCTCCTCGCCCTTCCAAATATATTTTGCCACGTGAATGTCGAAAGAACTCAACAATGGAGGATTGGCCACATTCGTTTCAACATCCACATCAATCTGTCCTTCGTCCACATATTCTTCATCCAAGTTCTCTTCATCGTCCCACTCTTCAGGGTTGAATCACACCATGCTTCTTTGAAGAGATCACTTGGTACTAGCATGGGAAACTTCGAGGCATGTTGGACTAGCTCGGAGGCGCTGTATAATGCAAGCCACAATGCCATAAAAGCATCTTTTGAAAAGAGTGTCAACGTCGCTCTACACAAGTTCAAGTCAGTGTTGTGGAAAGATCTAAGAGGGGTTATGTCTATCTATGCATTGGAGAAGATGTATAAGGAGATGACACGAATTGAAGCAGGGGAATCCCAATCCACTCATTTGCAATCACTACTTGAGGAAAGTTTGTGGGTTACCATGTTCGCATGAGCTTGATGAATACCATCGACTTGGTAAACCCATACCACTTGATGCAATCGATAAGTTCTGGAGGAAATTAGATATGGAGCCCACGGTAAGAGACATGAATGATGGTAAGGATGGTGTTGATGAAGACCTTGACACCCGTTTTGACGGTGTTATACAGTCCTTGGTTGTTCGATATCATGAAGAAGAAACAGCACGAAAGAGAGTCATGTTGAGGTAAGCAATAGAATGGCACAATCTAGCCACCACTTCTGTACTTGAGCCCTCGCCAAAAAAGAACACTCGTGGTCGCCCGAAAGGGAAAGGGAAGGGGAAGTTCAAAGGGTCAAAGAAAAAGAACGAAACTTCGACAAAGCGTGATCCCAGTGAGTTTGAGTATGTGGAGTCTATTCCCTTTCCTGTTGAGGTTATTGATTTGACCACACAAAAGTCAAGCAACAAAAGAACAGCCCCTCTACGCCCGGTAATTTATGCATTAATTTTCATGTGTTTATATGTAAGTCAGTTTTTAATATGTAAGTCAATTTTTAATCATTTTGTGTACAGGTTTATCGCAAGCGAACCCGATCCGTAAGAAAGACAGGTTACATAGACTTTTTGCCAGTACGATTCCAACCACATGTATTGGACTGCAAAGATGTGGAATTTGACGGCCATTGTGGTTTCCGAGCCGTTGCATCCGCAATGGGCTTTGGTCAAGAAAATTGGGTAAGAGTACGGCAGAATATGATGACTGAGCTAAGCCACCATGTTCACTTGTACGAGGGAGCCTTCCGAGAGAATGGAGTCGTGGCCAGGATGTCGACTGCCCTTAATTGTTTCACACCTGTAGCCCCCGGATCCCGGTGGTTCCAATTGTCATATATGGGTTTTTTGGTTGCAAGTGTGTACAACGTCGCTCTTGTTACGTTGGGGACTGATTTGTCCCTTACATACTTGCCCCTGAGAACTGCTCCACCGGAGAATCCGAAGCTGATTTGCATTGGGCATGTGAATGGAAATCATTTCATACATGTAAGTTGGTTGTTAATTGTTTACGTTGGTTGTTATTTAATGTTTACGTAGGTTGTTGTTTTATTGTATAAGTTGGTTGCTATGTCTACATTTGTTGTTATTTATTCTTTACGTTGGTTGTTGCATATAGGTAATTTTTCGTGATGGACGTCCACTGCCGCCGATTGCATCTGCATGGACGACCTACAAACTTTCAGCGGCTACTGGATGGAGGGATGCATATGAAAGTAACAAATTTAAGTAGATAGGCATGTTTGGTATTAGTTGTTTATTAAAACTTCATCTTTTGTATGATCAAAATGATCAAAACTTCATCTTTTGTATGATCGAAAAGATCAAAACCTCATCTTTTGTATGATCGAAAAGATCAAAACTATAATCCTTTTGCCCTTATCATCTATTTGAATCATTTTGATATATTTGTGAGATTATTGTACATAGTTTTGAAACAGATCCGAAAAGTTTTGCAGGGTTCACGAAAATAAACCAACCAATCTGTATAAATGATACATGACCCGGTCGACTATTCACAGTCGATCGACATATATATATCGCCCATATCTACTTCAGTCGACTTCTAATAGTCGACCATTTCACTTCAAATCGGCAACGATTGTCGATTATTATGATAGATACACTCCCTCGATCGACATGTCGATCATATCTATTCCAGTCGACTACTAATAGTCGATAATACTGATAGATACACTCCCACGGTCGACATTTCACAGCCGATCGACATATATATGTCGCCCATATCTATTTCGGTGGATTACTAATAGTCGACCATTTCACTTCAAATCGACAACGATTGTCGATTATAATGATAGATACACTCCCTCGGTCGACATTTTACAGTCGATCGACATATACATGTCGATCATATATAATCCGGTCGACTACTTATAGTCGACCATACCCATTTCATTCAGCATATCTGGCCGATCGATACATGTAGTTCGACTGAATTTTAGCCAGTCGACCACCTGTATTTCTTAAACCCTACACACAACATATTTGCAACAGAAATTACAATATATCAACAAAATCACAATCCTTCAATAAAATCACAATAATCCATCAACAAAATAATAATTACAATCCATCAACAAAATAACAATCAATCCTTCAACAAAATAACAATAATCTAGTCACAAAAGTAGAATCCATCAAAATAATAATAATAACAATCCATCAACAAAATAACAACAATTTATGTTTTCCTCCCCCTTTTGGTGACTCTTCCTAAGGCTCTTCCTCATCCTCTACCCCTTTCAGCTCTTGAAGATGACGACGTTGTATGTTGTGGTAGTTGAAGTGTTCGACATGCTGCCTCATCCGTGGTGGGACCATCTCCGGACTTCCATCTGTCCACCAAAGGAGCCATCATATTTTGAGCCACACTGATCATAAGCCACGCATCATCGCTAATGGGTACTCGTTCATGTTCAGCCCGCGTACATGTTGCAGGGTTTGATAGATACAGGTGCGTGTTTTGTTTGTACCATGTGAGATAGTCCGATGAACACTCCTATAGTAATCTAGCACGCTCACCAAGTCTTTCAGTAGTTAGTAGATGCGTATCCCACGCTCCGAAATAATCAGCTAGATGGCCCCACACAATCTTTGTCTTTTGAGAGGTTTTGGCACTTCTCTGCGTACGAGCGACAAGAGGCTTCTCCGGTATAGTCTGCACATAACCGAACTGTCTAAGGACTCGGTCCGGCATGTACGGTTCCACAATGTCACCACACACCAAGCAACCATGGAAGTACGTCACATCATGACAAGGATACTCATTTCTCATCTTTGAGTACGGATTCCATGTAACCTAAGAATAATAATATTGATTAACTTCAAAATTCTATGTTAGACACATAAGAATACAACGGGAAATGCGCTTACCTCGTACGGCTCTAGGGCATCCATACGCTCCCTATATGCTTGCACACGAGCAAGTGATGGACCAGAATGGCCCTCTGGTGCCCACCTCGCTGACAGTGGGAAGCCATTTTTTAAGTCCATGTTGTGTGGAGGTTTGATCAAAACAGGAAAATGCTCGTAAATCCAAGCCTACAAAGAAAATTTGGTTTTTTTAGTACATTACAAAATATTAAACAATGGAAGTTTAAATGCACATACATACCTCCAACAAAGTTAAATAGCCAGATATCTGGGTTGTCTTATATTGTAATGCTAAATCCAACTGCCTATACAAATACGCTAACGTAGCCGCACCCCAAGCATACTCGTGAAACCTGTCCATATCCTCCAAATACTCCAGCCATGAGGTAGATACCCGAGTGCCAGTTTTATCAGCAAATATAGAGCACCCAAAAGTATATAATGCATAGGCCCGTGCAGCCATCAACACCTCACGAGTATTTTCAGAACTAGCCATATCCATGTAAGTCTCTCGCAACCATTCCAACTTCAACGCATGCCCACGTGTACCACAAACTACCTGTTTTGCAACCATATCGTCTACACCCAAGATGGAACTAACATCTTCAGCCCCGTGGATGTGGTCTACACGAGACGACTGCACCGGTCGTCCTTCAACCGATAAACCGGTTATGCAAAATACGTCGTCAAGTGTGATGGTAATCTCACCAAATGGAAAGTGAAATGAGTTGGTCTCGGTATGCCATCGCTTGATAAAGGCTGTAATCAAGTTCTTGTTCACTAACCTATACGAGAAATTCCTTACTTGAAGAAGTCCAGATTTCTTAAAAAACCTCCTCCAACGGCGATGCTGTTGGGCATCGACATCCTCCACGATCGTTCATGCCATAAGCTTACTAATGTGGTTGTGACACTTAAGCACACCACGCTCCTCGCCCTTCCAAATATATTTTGCCACGTGAATGTCGAAAGAACTCAACAATGGAGGATTGGCCACATTCGTTTCAACATCCACATCAATCTGTCCTTCGTCCACATATTCTTCATCCAAGTTCTCTTCATCGTCCCACTCTTCACCACCGGATACAAAGTCATCGCTCGAATCATCAACATTGGGGACAGCTTCTTGTTGCGGAGAAGGGGCAGCTTCTTCATGCTCAAGAGGGGTAGCTTGATGTTGTTGTGGAATAGGGGCAGCTTCTTTTCCTTGTTGTGGAGGAGGGGGAGCTTCTTGTTCTTGTTGTTGTGGAGAAGGGGGAGTTTGTTGTTGTTGTGGAGGAGGGGGAGCTTCTTGTTCTTGTTGTTGTGGAGAAGGGGGATTTTGTTGTTGTTGTGGAGGAGGGGGAGTTTCTTGTTGTGGAGGAGGGGCAACTTCTTCTGGTTTTTTGTGAAGCTCCTCGTTTTTCTTCCTATTAGACGCCGTTGGTCTAGTTCTCTTGTACACTGCAAAAAACATAAACATAATTAAAAATCTGAGAAATGCATCTGTCGAATTTATATTGCCGATAAAGAGTAATACGATCGACACCAAATAATCGATGAATGTACATCCGGTCGACGGGAAAGAGTCGACCAAACCTCGTTCGATCGATGGACCAGAGTCGGCGAGAAAAATTACAGTCGAGCCTGGTCCGTCGATTTGTAGTCGATCCATTATTATTATGACAAAATCCAATATCATTCGCTTTGTAATTTTTACACCCCATACTAGTTTTCACCACAAATCCAAGAAACCACATACGAAATATAAACCCTAGTTTAACAAGAAACCACAAATCAAATTCTACAACAATCTTCGAATTTCTACTCAAATACAACACGAAATAAACCCATTAAGTGCAAAAGAACTACGAAACACTTCATGCCCATACAGAAAAATGCAAAAAAAACATAAAAAACTTCATTCTTGTAAAAAAACTCAAAAAATTCACAAACATCTACGCAACGTACATTTAGCATTCGGGGGTAGCTCCATTGCTTCTGCTCTAAGTCGCCGTTCGCCGGTGATGGTTTTTTGTTGCTCTATGTCGTCGTTCGTCGTTCGCGTTGATGGGGTGTCGCGTTTTATGGGGTGTTGTGAGAAGTGTGAAGAGTTTTTTTAATTTGGGGAGGAAGAGTGATATGCTGGGAGTGTATCTTTACAATATTTTTTAGCTCCAATAATGGTCAAAGGGTACTGGAGACATTTCAGAGGGGTGCATGTATCTAAGCTCAATAAATGGGGGAGTGTGGAAATCGGTGGAGTGTATCAAACAAAGCTGGAGGGGTATATACCCAACCCTTTTTCAAATGGATTTCAAAGCCCGTATCTATCTTGATCAGGCCCAATTTTCCACCCTTTGAGTTTGGTAAACCATTGGGCTTAATACTTTCCGTCCGTAACCAAACGGGGCCAGGCTATATACCCCTCCATACTTGTTAAATATACTCCCCTCTACATTTATTAATTAAATATACATGTAAAAAATCTAAATTACCCTTCTAATAAAATATTCATAAATAGATACACCTCCTTTAAAAAAATTAAAATTCTAACCTAATCGATGGAGCCGTCGCCGCCACCTCATTAGAAATTAAAAAAAATACATTTTTCGACACCGATTTGTCTACGAAAAATACTCTTATCAACAAATAGTTGTCGACGATTGTGTATATATTCAACCAAGAGTTGTCGAAAATTTAAAAAAAAAAAAACAAACAAACCTGCGTTTTAGGGTTCATGCGACAGCAACAGTGAGGGAGGAGACAGCAGCGACGGCGCTTGACGAGGGAGGAGCGTCGTCGCCGCCGATAGAGTTACAGAAATTAAAAAAATCAAAAGAGGGAGGAGAGGACGACGGCGGGTTGGGGAAGGCAGGGCGACAGCGTGAGGGAGGAGGCGGTGATGGGCGAAGGAGGGACGGCGATGCCGCCGATTTAATTATTGCAGAAATTACAGGGGGAAAAGGGGAGGTTGGGCGGCGGGCATTGGGCGGCTGTGGAGAGAAGATGAAGATGAAATATGAAGAAGGTGGGAGGAAGGAGAAAGAAATTAGAGTTTTCAGGTAGGGCATATTTAACATTTATACTTTTGAGAGAAAAATGCATATTAGGTATTTTAGGGAGAGTACATCTAACATAATCGATTTTGAGGAGAAGTGCATGAATCAGAGGTTATATTTAACAAGTATGGTGGGGTATATAGCCTGACCCACCAAACGTGGTCTCTTCTTTCTTTCGTTTTCCTTTTTTGTTAAGGCGTGGGTTATTTGCTCCTCCAATTATGTTGCATATACTCCCCCCATTTATTCATTAATTTAATATGCATGTTGATGCGGATAAAATGTGTCGTTCTATGAGATAATGATGTGTGGAATATACGGATAATATTATTATATATTATTTGTCTATTTATTCCATTAATTATACTTTAACTATATGATTTGGGCCTACATTATGATGATTTGTCAATTAGCTTGCTCCTAAGTTATCGGAGCTAAACGATCAGTAGAGAAGATCGTGGGATAAATCCATGATGAAGATAACTCTTTGACTTGGTAATAAAGTTGTGGAGAGTCTGCCAACTCCCAAGAATTCGAGATAAGTGGTTGAATGGAGATTAGGGGAAGGGGATCCCTTCCCCAAGGTACCTCGGTCTTTGGAGCAACATGAACCACATGACAGCTCTGTAACATACTGTTTGATCACCGGTTTCCCAAGGTTAGTTCCATAATTTATTGTGCGTTCAAACCTGACGCACCACATGTAAAATACTAAAATTGCCCTTTTAGTATAAAGTATGTGGTAAATATACTTCCCTTCTAAAATTAATATCCCAACCCAAATTCTAACTGCAGCTGCCACCGCCTCCATCTCTGGCAGCCACCAACTTCACCAAAAGTCTCAGAATTTTTTTTTTTTTAAAAGACAGTTTTTCGACAAACTAATGTCGAAACTATACACTATTGTCGACTCTATCTAGTCGGAAAAAAAAAATTAGACATGTTTATCGAAAATATACACTATTGTCAACAACAATTTGTCGGAGGAAGGTGACCGACGCTTGGATAGGAGCTGGGGCTGCACCAGGTTGGGTGGGCGGGGCGAAGGATGGTGTCGGCTAAGTTGCAGGAGAAAAAAGAAATGGGGCCGCCTCGCGGAAGGCGCCAAGAGGGCGGGCGGCGGCGTTCGAAGCAAAAGAAAATGGGGGGAACGACTCTGGGGCGGCGACGTGAGAGGTATGGTTGTCGTGGGCGACGACGACGTGTGGTTGAGAACGCCGACAACGGGGTGTGTGGGGGGGACGACGGCGACTGGGGTGGGAGTTGTGTCTTATGAAAGTGAAGAAGGGTGAAATTAGAGTTAGGTTTTTATGTGATAGGGGGTGTATTTTATTTATTAGAAGGGGTTTAAAAGAGAAGCTGGTAATTTAGAGTTTTTATGCAGAGCGCATCTATAAATCGCCGTTTTTATGGGAGTGTATATATCGGGGGAGTGTATGTATGGAGGAAGGGCATGTAATATAGTTGGATGGGCAAATAATAACCCACAACTTTTGTTAGTCTTAGAATTTTAAAAATAAAATTACTTTTGATTAATTTAGCTTATGAATTATGATCAAGCTAGGAGTAATGATATAGAATTACTATCTGATTTTTATGCAACCAAATTGTAATTAATTATAATTTAAAATAAATAATAAGATTTTATTCATTTAAATATATTTTAAAGATATATACAATTTTTTTTCTTTTAAATATATTTTCTTAATTTCTTATCTTCTTCCTTCCTTCATTTCAAAATTGAGTAGAGGGAAATGGATAAAAAAAAGGGAAAAAAGAAAATAAATTGGAATCATAATCCTCATTTTTTACTATTATTATGCATATAAGAGACTATCTCAATCAAGTGATTACCCCACTAAATTCTAAAGCATTTTTTGGGATCAATTTGTTAATCTACATTCACAATTTATGATTTTATTAAATACAATCAACAAATCTAGATATAACAATAAATTTCAAATTCAGTTTGAGATGATTTTATTGTTAGAGTAATTTTGAAAGAGAGAACTATGAATTCTTATTTGAGAATTTTCTGATTTTTCAGGAATGATTATAGGAAGTAGGAGAAAGAAGATAAGAAATTAGAAAAATATATTTAAATTGAAAAAAATTGCATCTATTTTTAAAATATATTTAAAGGGATAAAATCTTATTATTTATTTTAAATAACAATTGACTAATCTAATCTGTTCTGATCAAGATTAGTCTGATAAATTTGAATAATGATTTGAATATGAATTTGAATTAGTTTGAATCGAACTAGACTTGTTTAGACGAACTTTTTTCTAACGTATTTTGGGTCGATTGATATTAACTATAACAATATATCATATTTTGCTCTAGAATTAAATATCTCTTCGTATTATTCGCATTTTAAGGCTTATCAATAAAATAAAGTTTGAACTTACCCGAATGATTAATTATTAATCGACGGGAATCTCGCAACCTCGCATGTTCATCCAATACTATAAAACATCCTAGTATTTCAAATTCATAATTATATTCTTTTTAGTAATTTTTTATACATCTAATTAGTATAATATAATGCAATTAAATAGTTGACTATAATCCACAGATCCCAGTAACAATACTGCAAATCATCCTTCGTCTTCGAGATGATTTTTCCCTCTTTCAGAACTCATCACTTCTCCACTCTCCTTTGTTGAACATGAACACAATCTCAATTTAGGATCCACGATGATCTCAACTGCAATTTTTTTCATACGGGCTCGCTTAAGATTCCTAATCACTACGAATTTCGCTTCAATTCTCTCTTTTTTTCACTGAAATCGTCAAACCCCCAATTTCTCCGGTGAAATTTGAAATTCTTGCCGTTTCCCTGATTATTTACAAACGCGTGATGGTTGTAATTCTGTCTTTCTTGATTTGTTATACGTTTTCGCTATCTATTTAGTGAGATTCACTAATCTATGAAGACAACGTATTCGTTTGGTTCTAGTAATAATAGCCCGAAGTCATTCCAGGCGTATCCGAGGGGAGATTTTGACTTAGAAACAGGAATTCCTAAAAAATCCCGAAGACCTAGAAGTAATCCCTTGAGAATGATGCGGCATTATTATAAACTTCATCCTGTTTTGCTACTCATGATTTGCTTTTCAATTGGGATCACCGTTCTCTTTCTGATAATATTTGGAGGTCAATTTACAACGGTGTCTTATTATAGGGCAGACGAGGGCAATCTTGATCGTTATCCGTTTTCTAACTTTAGGAATCTTGTAATGGTGGCGGGCCATTCTGTTTACACGAGTAGTAGTTGTGAGAAGGTTGATAAAGAGGATGCTTGGTATTTGGAATCGTACCAGAAGCATACAGGACAGGCTGCAACTTTTGTTTCACATATACAGAAGGGTGTGGAGATTGCGGCTGATGATGATGATGCTTTGCTTGTTTTTAGCGGTGGTGAGACTCGAAAGGATGCTGGCCCGCGTAGTGAAGCTCAGAGCTATTGGATCGTCGCTGAGTCGAAACAATGGTTTGGTTAGTCACTTATGGTTTTTGTTTCATAGCTTTTGGTTTGATTCTTTGGAATGTTTGGATGTGATGGAATGTGAATTAGGGGTGTTTGCAAGAAAATATACTTTTGAAGAAGTGATTAAAATTAGTGATTATGGAAAAATTGCTTAATAGTGAAAGTTGATTTAGTTTGCCAAAACATTTTAAAAGCTTGATTTTGAAGTGTTTGCTAGATAATAAGATAAAAGTCATAGTGTCATGCATAATCAGCTTTTAAATTATAGCTTCTCAGAGCTTATTTAATCTTGGTACTCCAAAGAGATATAGAACACTTGAAACTGATTCTGAAAAGTGAAAAGGTGATTAAAACCTGGTAGAAGGTCTTGCGAACACCCACTTAGTCTTCGTGATTGATCTTGTAGAATTCTGATGTTTGAAGATAGTAAAGTGGCATAGATATTATTAACCTATTATGTTAGGTTATGTACGTTTCTGTTTGGGCACTTTATTCACTTATAGTTTAGTGAGTCACTTTACAGTATTTGTTTGATAGCTTTTGATGGATTCTTTGGAATGTTTGGGTGGAATTTGAATTAGTGTTCATGATTGATCTTGTAGCATTCTGATGTTTGTCAGTTTGTAGATAGTAAAAGTGGCATAGATGTTAATGTAGATTAGATGATGTTCTTTTCTGTTTGTGAGCTTGATTCATATGTTTGAGTTTAAGGTGAATTCTTTGGAATGCTTTGATGAGATGGAATTAATATTTATTACTATAGCATTGATGTTTGAAGATACTAAAAAAGATAGATGTTTATGGTGTAGAGGGAAGGGATGATGTTTTCTGAAGCATCTATCAGTTTGTTCAGTTAACGTTTTTATTATTTAGTGAACTGGTACTACTTTCCCTTGAGAAAAATTGAAAATGCTTGATCGTTACAGTGGTGCCAAGTTTGACTTTTTTATCCTCTTTGCTACAAGTGGTACCAAGTTTGTATTCGTTTTTGTGAACCTTTGAATGCTTTTATACTAAGGCACTATTGGAGCTCTCCAAATTTGTTAGCCTTCTTACAAATCATTGCTCAAACCAAATAGTTTTGCCTTTGTTATCTTTGTGGAATTCAGAATTACATAGAGTTGAAATCATGGTGTACTTTTTGGGAGGAAATATATTTATATGTATACATGTATTCCTCTATCTAAAGCCATGTTAAGTTGGATTAATTGCAAAGGGGATTGGGTCGAGTTTTAAAATTTCAATTGGGAATAAGATGGATATTGAGATGCTAATGAACCGAAATCTAAATGAAACTGGCATTTCTGAATCACTGGTTCTTAACTAAATTTTAATAGCCAACCTGTGACAGTTTCTCAAGTTTATACTCGCATTACTAAGTTAAGGTTGTTAACATGTATATTTATATCATGAATATATACCTCAATAAGTTTATTGTTTTGTGAAACACATTTTTGTTCTCTTATTCTACTTGTATGTAACTTCATTAAGAAAATACCTTAATAAAGTGGTAAAACCGTAAAAGAAATTAACCCTCTTAGAAACTAGGCATGTTCAGTGAGAGAATTCAACTTTCTAGACAATTGAGACAAGAAAAGTCACTCATAATCTGAAAATAGTTGTTGTTTTTGCTGTTGTGGGTTTTCAATTACTTGTACTGTAGTAAGAAAACAAGCATGTATGCAGAAATGCAGAATCTTCATGGAATGGATTTTTTGTCCAGCAAACAGCAAAAGTTCACCAGAGAAGAACACTATCTGATTGCTAATGACCTTTTAACTCACCGGATAGGTTTAGAAATTTTGAAGAATTATATAAAGTTAGGGACTTCTGTTGAATGGTTTAAGAATTTTCAAGAAATCTTAATTGAGAGAATATGAATCCTCTAACACACATGCAAAACATCAGTCATAAGATTGTCTGGAATCCTTTTGCTCAAGTTTTGCAATTTGTTACGTGAGGTAATTGACCTCAATCATATATGAGTTCTCTTTGACTGATGTTTATTGCTGAACTACATGAACCTTTTAGACTTGAATAGTATTACTGTAAATGAATGTTACTTTGATTTTCCCTTAGCATTGGTTGCTGTTACATTATAAGGAAATGTATCTTGATGTATGATTGTGAATTATCTTGTGATTATGCATTTAATAATTATTCTCATCATCTATTTCCTTGTGGAAATTGTGAAGGCATGAAAGACAATGTGAGAAATAGAGCTCTGACTGAAGAACATGCTAGAGATAGCTTTGAGAATCTTCTGTTCAGTGTGTGTCGATTCCGGGAGCTTACTGGAAAATATCCACACAATATAACTGTAAGTTCTCTTCCTTTTTTGAAGTTCACAAACTGAAGTTACTTTAGCCATGGCATTGTATTTACTTATTAACACTTTGAACTAAAATCTACATACTGAGTGGCACTCGGGGTTCAAATCAAAATGAATGAATGTTTGGTCTCTCATACCGGGAATACACATACTCCCTTTGTCCCAATTTATATTGTACATTTGCGAAAAATGGATGTCCCAATTTAGATTGTGTATTTCCTTATTTGGCAATAAAACACTTTTTCACTTTAAACTACACCCTTCAAACATCTCAAAATTACGTCACATGTCATTACTTTATTACTCACAATACTTTAAATAGTAAATGCACAATCTAAATTGGTAAATTACAGTATTTAATTTTCTCTCTTTGCATCTCAATCGGTCTTGTAGCAGTTTCTGTCCTCCCCTAATTAGCATATACATAATATACACACTTGAGATCTTTAATTTGTTCCTTATGATGAATTGAACGTCGGTAGTCCTGTAAGTTCATGTTCTCAAATTGAATTTCGTCCCATTTAACTTGTTAGCCCTTTGACAGCAGGTAAACATTCTATGTTGAGTGTGCTAACTCTGTTTTGGGTGTGACACAGGTCGTAGGTTACGATTTTAAGGAGGAAAGGTTCGTAAATCTGCACCGCTCGGCTATTAGGTTTCCGGAAGGTAGGTTCTTTTACTCGGGAACAGCATCGTCGGACAACTCGAGGGAAGCAGCAGTGAAAGGGGAAGCATTGGTGAGAACTCAGTTTGAAGAAGATCCATATGGATGTTTAGGCTCGTTGTATCGAAAGAAACTGAGTCGGGATCCATTTCACCGTTCAATCCCTTACCCTAATGGATGTCCCGAAATCAAAGCCTTGTTCAAATATTGTGGAAGTTCACAATTTCCAGGCTCCCTACCATGGTCTTAATTCAACAGACACGTAGATTTTATTTTTTTTTATTTTCTTTTTTCTGTTTTTGAGGAAATATTCATTAAATTCTTTTAAGTAGAGCTGAAATTGGAGAAATATATTTTTGCAAAAAAATCTATCTGCATACGTCAAACTTTCTTTATTTTATTTTGTTGACAAGCTTTATTTTATATCTGAACTACCAGCTTTATTTGTAAAAGAATTCTCAAAGTTACCCAGTTTAATTTTTAGTTTTATCTTACCATTTTATAAATTGAGACTGAACTTCTTAATCTTTAAATTCCAACGTTATGACATGACACAGAAATATCAATCCAATCTATATTTAAGTTGAAACAGGTCCAACTGTTCAATGTTCAAAAAAGCCGCCCATGTTCTAGGATTCTGAAATGTATTTCTCTCAAATATATCAACCACATTCATAGTTAAGTTGAAACAGCACCCAAATTGTCAAGTTAGGTCTCGGTTAAACAGCATATATTTAATGAACAAAATATATAAGTCACACATTTGAGAGAAAAAAAACTTGATAATATAAGACTAAAGTTTATAAATGAATATTTTCATTGGAATAACTGAAAAATGTAGACTAATGATTTTTTTTAGTATTGAAAAAAAGTGAGAAATATTCAACATTTTGTAAATAATAATTCAATTAACAGAGGCAAACTATAAAATAATTTAGAATTAATTTAATATATCAATAAGAAACAATTTTAAATAATAACACAATAAAATTCGGCATTTAAATTAATGAGAAGATGAAGATCGTTTTAAAAATAATTATCTATTGCAAATAAGAAAACTTAGATTATCCTGAAATTAATCAAATTAGTCAAAAATCCATATATTTCAATAAAATTAAATAAAAAAAAGAAGAATATGTTTGTAAAAATATGGCAAAACAAAAGTAGAAGGAAAAGCAGAAAGAGGAACCATCAGAGACCAATTTTTTATCCCCAGAGCATTTAGCTATTACGGTCCGCATCATGGTTCGAACTCGAAAGTTCGCATCACTTGGTTCCTCATTCATACACAATTTGACGAAATATCATATGCCATAAATAAATTAAATATTAAAATGACGATCGGAATACGCTTGAATTAAAGACATTTTGAGAAGGAGAAGGGCTCAGAAATAATATGGGTAAGAGAATTTCTCATCACTCGCAAACGTAAGAGTGGTGCATGACAATCAATAAGTCTCATCACAGCCCCCTTCCTTCAAAATCAAATTACATAATCAATCAACAGACAAAAAAAAAAACCAGAGAGATTTGTGAGTTAAAGAACTGAGACAGAAGATGAGATTGAGAAATAAGGAAGCAGAGTTTCTGTATTTATAATAGCTTGCTGATAACTGATGAGGGAAAGTGGCGGATTCAAAACCCTAATCCTTGAGTCACTCTTGGGCTATTTTGCAAGCGATGTGGGCCTATGAGCCCAATC
The DNA here is from genome assembly GCA_963675135.1 of Galeopsis tetrahit. NCBI lineage: Eukaryota > Viridiplantae > Streptophyta > Magnoliopsida > Lamiales > Lamiaceae > Galeopsis > Galeopsis tetrahit. The sequence continues at coordinate 14,909,100 of OY776133.1, forward strand.
TTATATCTCATCATAAAATAAAGAGCACAGTTATACGCACACACGCAATTGTTGAGGACACCTGCCTAAAAAAAATTCAGCTGAACGGGAATGTCTAATATACTTTTTTGCTGAAATTCACTCACATATCTATCCCAGAAAATGGAGGAGGCGATCAAAATTCCAAAAAAAAAAAAAAACACTATCATTTGTTCGAAAATAATTCAAGAAGTAGCATTTGTCAAAAAGAAAAAATGCATAGTAGCTCCATTCCTAATTACTAATTGATTACACTCTTATTTATTACTAATTGATTCTATTAATAATAAACTTATAATTACAAGAAGATAGTTGGCCATTACTAGGGATATTGGTGAGAAAAGAAAATACTTCTTATTTATATTAGTAAAATGAGAATCAAACATCATTTTGAACAGAATCAGACAAATAATTAAGAACCATCATTTTGAATAGAATCAAACAAATAATTTGTTACAGATGTAGTGCAAGCTTAGAATCAAAAGCATGTAAGCACTTATCCAAAAGAAAAAGAAAATAACCTGTAAGCCATCCATACACAATTTACACTTTAAATATTAAGCTTTATAGACCACAAAGCTGGATCAATTGTCATGTATAACAGTGCATATGTCCTCAATCTTCAATAGCATATTTCTTGTGAATCGACACCCTAAAATTGATGCCTCATCACCATTTTACAACCCTAGTGTTCTGTCAGAGTTACATTATACATCTTCCTGCATACTTACTCACAATCTAATCGTATATGTTCAATGTATGGGAAGGTTCACAATGCCCTTGCTACTGTAAGAAGAGACGTCAGAGGTTAAATACGTAGTCAGAGATAGTCACTAGTATACGAACTTCTGGGCAAGGTAAAAGATGTGTTATCTGTTATTCAAGCGAGAAGATCCTCTAGATCTATAATGAGGTCTCTTCACATCAGATAAACCACTGTCACTCACGCTCCCTTCAACAAAATCGTCATGCACATCAGAGAATTCTTTTGTCCGAGATTTTAAGGGGACGAGATGGCTATCATCCTTGGAAATCTTGTGACGCTCCTCAAACAGTTTGACATTTTCAGATATCTGATGGAATGTTTTGTTGATTTTTGCAAACCCTCTTTCAACTGGCTCTACGACGTGTGCTACTGTAAACTTCATGTCATCAACAATCTAACAATACGTAACAAGTTAGTAAATATTGCAACAAAATGGGGATGATTCAAAAAGAATTTATAATATAACAAACAAAATTTACAAAGATTTCCCGGTGTTTGGCCTATCTAAAAGAAGCCCCTATTTTCAAAATTACACGTGACCTTTTGAGGTATTAACAATCACCCATTAGAGTTTCCATTATTTCTGAGAAACAACAACACCCCAACCCCCCAACCCAAATTTATATATATAAATATTTATGGAGTATATGATATGGAGCCTAACTCCAACATCAGCAAAAACTTCTTATACCATGATACAATGTACAAGTAGTTTATGATGATGTTGGGCTCCATAAGAAACTCATCATTGGGCTCCATATCAAAACCGTATGTGTATATATATATATATATATATATTATACTCCCTCCGTCCCACAAAGATAGACCTATAGTTATTTTCACACAGATTAAGAAAGGAAAATTATTAAAGTTAAAACATTAAACGTTTGCTTTGTTTTCTCATTTTGCCCTTATGTTGTTACTCATTTCCCACAACAATTAGTAGTACCTAGATATTGATTTGGACAAAACAAGATACATTATACAGGGGCAAAGATGGAAATGGAAAATTAATGATATGTTAAATATAGTAACATATCTATCTTTGTGGGACGGAGGGAGTATATGTCAAGGGTGTAATTTGTAATTTTTTAAAGAGTTGGGTGAATTTATATAATTATGATACACCTAAGGCCTAAGGGGATGTTCATCTAATTATACACCCTATAACAGTATAGAGAAGAAAGAAATATTGTAAAAGAACAAACAGAGAGTAAGGGACATTGATCTTACAATTTCACCACTTCCAATGACCACATCACGAACACTTTGATGGAATTTGGGACGTTTCTCTCTCTCCTCCTGCCGAGTAGAGGAACCTCTGGTGGTTCTTTGACAGTCTTGAACCTCTTCAGGATCTGGGGGTGTTCCTAGAGATGCATAATCTGCCATCACAGCAACATTTCTTACACATCTCTCTCCACGTTTGTAAGGTACAGCTGGGAAAACATAAAGATGTACCACAGCAGCAACACCCATCTGAATCACAAGTCTAATATTAAAGAAAGATCCCATAACTTACTCAAACACACCTTCTATTGATAGTTAAAATGAGTTTTTTGGAGTGAAATACATTGACAAACCTCGATACAGATGATATAGTCTTGTATGCGTGTTTTCAAAACCAGCGCCAATGATCCCTTCAAGGCTCCAAAGGAGAAAAGAAACGCAATAGCAATACCTTGCCACCATGTCAGGAATACAATTGACTTAAATGTCAAAAACTTGGCCAAGGGTTTAATTGGTGCCAATTTATTCTTGATAACCGAATAGAATTGCACAAGGCAATATAAGGCCCAAGTCTGGCTGAAATTGAGAACTACAGCTAAATATGGATACCTGCAACCAGATTACAAGCTTTCATATATTTATTTTACGGGGTTGGAAAGACAAACATTTAGCTCTTCAACCAGAGATACCAATCAATCAAGATTAACCAATTGTGTTATAATTATTTATTTTTAAATAGGTAAATGTTTTTTTAATCCCTTATAGCTTGCATTAAGTCCACTAACTTTTGCGACTTTGAAATTCGCCACTTAAATTTACCAAATTCATTTTTTTCATCCTGGGCTAAAAGGACGAAAATATTGAAATTTGTTAACCTGATTTAGCCGGTAAAGGACAAAAACATTAAATTTGGTAAGCTTAAAAGATTATTTTCAAAGTTAAAAAAGTTAGTGGATTAAAATCAAAATTGGTGAAATTTAAAGGGAAAAAAAAAAAGGCAAATATGTTGAAGAAGTCAAAGCAAGCAGTGAAAAGGTAATAACTTACGCATATCCCCATTCGAACTTTCCTTCTCCATACACACCTAAAAACTCAAAAAACATTGCCAATAATGCACATATCATCTTTAATATCATCTGCAGTCATAAGAACATAGGTTAGTTACAATCATTCACATATAGAAATTAACATTACTTGTTCAAGTATCTAAAAAGGAGTGCACACATATTGGACGATGCCAATTTTCACGGCTTGATAAAATTCAGAACCAAGCTTCCAGTTCCCCAGACAGCAATTCAACGGAAAAGGATGTTCAACAATTCCATAAGCATAAGTTTCATCCAAAAGCGGTACACTAGAAGTGGCAAAGTTGTGATTTTCCATGAATTCAATGGTACTTTCCTCCCCACCTGCAAGTCAGGATACCTCACCAGACTTAGCATATTGCTTCACTTCGTGAAATCAAAAAAATATATATAAAGAAAGTCATATAATTGACCAACAGAAAGGCAACCTAGTTGTTTGAGATCAATAAATCAAGTTCATCCATGTGCAATCAAAATCATAACATAATTGCTGGTTTACAAACCCAGTCATAAATATGAGTCATGACTAAGGAAAAATAGATATTACATAAAGAAAAGAAACAAGAAATGATAAGATATTTTGCATTACAAGCTGTAGCATAATAATTTGAAAGTTGAGACATTATTATTCTTTGCAAAAATAAGAACTGGTCAAGGAAAATGAAAAAATATATGGAGAGAGGAAGTGGAAGAAATATTACAAAGGGAAAAAGAATCAAGACGAAGCAGAATTCGCAAAATGGTAATAAGTACAGAGAGCAAGCTTCATAGATGGGCATACCTAAGCAGGCTATGAGATATCTCTCAAAGCAATATAAAGCAAAAGCTTCATAACAATCTCGTATAACTTCATAGTTGAAAGCAGAACCGGAGTTTAACAATGACAAAAACTGTTCACAACATGAAAGCATGTCAATACATAATGGTCAGAAAGTAATCCTGGAAAACTATTACTATTAAGTATAGAGCACAGGAAAATGACAACCCCAACATCAGATTTTTGACAAAGTGCATCCAAGGAGTCATACTTCAGCATTTTAAAACCTCAAATCCACTTGATATCAAAAGTGAAATACTACTAATTATGCTCATTAAAAGACAAGTTTCTTATTTGGGAGAAGGGCCAAGAAATCAGGGAAGTAAATCACATCTACATCATAAAGCTATATCAACAAATGCCAAAACCACCACCACCACCCCACATGCAGCAAAACCAGATTATTTGTCAAATGATGTGGGGAAATCCAAATCTGTTGCCTAATATGATAGAAGGTGACTTGATCAGTTGATCAGATAAAAATAGGGCAAGAAAGAAAGAAAAAGAAAACGGTGCTAATTATCTGTGGAACACCTAAACTGCATCATCACATATATATTATAACCAGATAACTCTTACAATAAATAACATAGTTTTCTAACATTGAAATAAAAATGCAAATGAAAAGGTATCATTACCGACTCCACTGCATAAACAGGGACCATTAGAATGAGAGCAACCAAGAACTTCTGTTCCTGAAATGAAAGAAGAAACACTTGTTAAGACAGAAAATAAAATGTAAGGGAACTAAGCCAACTCTATGTGTAAAGTACAGCAGTAGTGGCAGATTCTTGGACATATTACACAAAAAGTTGGTGAAAAGCAGTCATTTGTAAGGATCGCTGGAATTAACTAACAAATGATATTCAGCAATTAAATTAGAAGAAATCCCAAAAGCAAAAGCCAAATTAGAAGAAATCCCAAAAGCAAAAGCCAAGACTAACCTCTGGCTGGTTATATGCAGCTAAATGCTCGAAGATAAGGAACATGGAAAGAACAAGAGCCACTGCCACAAATATGCCAGCACTGGTAATGGCCAAGTTGTAGAGTGAAGAAGTCCCATCACTCGAACTTACAGCCCAAATTTTTGATAATCTATCAGTGGATTCCCCTAGAGCGGCAAGATATAAAAACGAAACTAAAACCCCTATCCACCTCATTGCAGATGTTCCATCAATAAGAACCCAAATTCCTGGTAAATACCTCAATAAACCTTCCAACCTAAATCAAAAAAATATTGGTCAATTGATAAAATCCAACTCAAAAGAAGGCCGCAGCAGCATCCACAGTAACTCGCTTAACCGGATCACCACCGATCAGAACACACGATAATCTCGTTTCCTATCAGAAAATTAAAGGAATCCGATTACGGATGTAATATCTAGTGGAGAATCAGAACTACAAGGTGGGTGTGTGAAGCATGCCCAACTTTACCAATTAACAACAATTTTCTTCATCTAAAAACAAACTTAAACCACAAATTACGCTAAAAAAATTCAACTCAGCAGTCAATAAAGCGAACAAACCCCTAATATAAACTTCAGCGCATTAATTCCACAAAATCAAAAGATATTGAGTTACAGGTCAGGATCGAACCTCTTCTGAAGCGGATTATCCCACACATTAACCGATGAGATAACAATTCTAAAAAAATAAGAATCGAGATTTCCGTTTGCCTCTTTTGAAAGTGATTGTTAAGGGCACGGAATTATTAATTAAATTCGGCTCAGATTTTTAAGAAAATATCGAATCTCAACGACGAGCGTGTGTATAGGGATATATTAGAATATGAGTAGTATTTTTGTAATTTGTATGTATGTATATTCATCGATTTTTTCTTCGACGGTTGAAAACTTGGAAGACACCGAGTTGCTAAGGTAACCGTGACAGCACCCCCAGTGACTCACAGATTCAATACGTTGCAACTTCTTATGTGGCTAGTTTGGATTTGGGAACACTTGTTTTTTCCTGCTGTTCAAATTCCTCCAATTCGATGGGCCGTCACAGTCTCACAATTATTTGCACAATATATTTTACACATAAATTAAGAAAAATATATAATGAATAGAGTGTTAGATCATTTCAAGAAAAAAAAGTAATGTCAAAATTGTGAAGATAAAATTTATAAAAATAATTTAAATTTTAGAATGTACAAATAATTATAAAACAACGATTAAATCGCAAACAATTGTGTTACAAAGAGAAACACAAATTAAATTAATGTTGAATTACAGGACCTCTATAGGTTTGGAAGATCACCACACACTTTTTAAGGTTTGATTAAATAATTATAATTATCAAACAAATTTGACAATATCTAAAGTATGGGCCTATTGTGGTGCACTATGCAATTGACGAAATCTAATTTTGGTTAAATAATTATCGAACAAATTTAAATTGTGGACCAGTGGTGTTTTTAAATAAATTTTATTTTATTTTTCTATATATTAGTTATTTTTTATTATTAATTATTACTTTTAATAATATTAATTGTGTACAACTTCCATTGATATAGTACAAGAGATCTACTCGACAAAATTTGATGTTTACGGAAATTACACACACACACTGGATATTTTGGCAAACAAATTGATTTGAGTGTTTAAAAAAGTGTTTTATTTGACCAACTTGAATTATTTGAGTTGGGAAGTGTTAACCATAACTTTTTTCAAATTAACAAAATCAGATGTGTATGCATGTAATACTAATATCTGGAACTATGAAAGATTCAGGTGAAATTCAACAAATGAAATAAATTGATGTTATTATTGGTATGTGAGAATAATATTCCAATGTTAGTACTTTTAAATGTATATTTTTTTAATAGAAATATCTATTCTATTTGAAATAATCAATCTTGAAAGTTAGAAAATGTGATTATTATATCAAGGGCCTAGATTTTTTCTTTATATATATATATATATATAAATTAAACTAAATTTTGATGGAAGTTTATCTGTTATGCAAAACATTAATGATAGTGAATTATATGTTCATTGTTATTGGATTGACTTGTTGGTATATAAGAATGTCAATGAATACATATAGATATAGATTGTTTTAATAAAAATCATTAATAACATAAATAGCCATTAACATTTTTGTATTAAAAATATGGTCATTGATGTGGTATTATTAGTCTTGTTTTATTGTAGGAATCAATTAATTGGCTTAGACTGTAGAAGTAGGCAAAGATTTGCTTTGGGCCTATTATGATTAATTGACGAGCTTCAGAAAATAATCAGAAGTTAGTCCACGATGATTTAATTATTTACTTTCATAGTTAAATGAGATTAATGCTTGAACATTTTTTTTATGAGACCTACAATTCATATTCAAATTTTCTTCTAACATAAATATTAGTCATGCTTTCTTCAAGCTGTTCAATCCATATAATCGTATATTAGGTATTTTGTATGGTAAAGTCTAGTGTAGGTCCCGAAGATGAGTTAATATCGAGGGAAGCTAAAGAAAATGTCTAGAGGGGGTGAATAGACTTTTCTAAAATCTTTCGATATATCAGAATTAAGCAATATGCGGAATACATAAATTAATAATGAGCCCAATTAAAGTTTATACTCAATCTTCTTAATTCGAGAACTCTGTTCTATACTCAACTTGTCTTGTTCAGTTATGTGTGTAAACAATTAAGCAATTAAACAAAACAGTAAAGTTAACAACACAAACAATTTATAGTGGTTCGACAACTTGTCTACGTCCACTCTCACAACCCAGTTGTGATGTTTCCACTAACTCTTCCAATCGAGTACAAAGTGTGAGTTCTTGTTCTTTTGAGTCCCAAGAAAAAGACTTAGATCTTCTAAGACTATACCACCAGATATGTCTACGATTTTACTAGAAATTTAACAAGTATCTAGCAACTTGAAAATAACAAACAGAAACTAAAAACTTATTCAGTAGCAGTCTTCTGGTTTCTTCACTTGTCTTCTGGACTTGCTTTCTGAACTTCAATAAACTCTGGGAGTAAGCTTCGAATGCTTCAGTATTGCTTCAGTATTCAGTAATGCAGCAGTATCAGTAGTCTTGAATCAATGAACACTACGAAGTATTTATAGACTTCTGAAATCAAGAACTTAGTTAGTTGTAACCAACTCTTCTTGAAAACTAACTTGTAACTGCATCTTCTTATCCATCCACGCGTTTCAGTTAATTAGTTATTTCTAACTAACTTCTTCAACCTTATCTTTATACGCGCTTCTTCTTTACTTCAAGTTGACCTGTCTTGTTGAGTCTTGTTGCGCACCTGTCTTGTGTAGTAGACTTCATTCTTCTTGTCTAGTCTGGTCTTCTTGTGCGATCTTCAACAGTAGACTATTCTAAACCTAACAAGACTATTACATTACTTTAAGCTTATAACTCAGCTTAGTCAACTTATAAAACTATACAACGAACCTATCTATTACATATGAAAACCATGAGCTCTATACAATGATTATTATAGCTCAATAACAAACTTATACAGTCAATATAACAAATATGAAGTACTTATAAATCGTACTTATCTTTTAAACTTTGAATAATATTTGTCTTTCAAATGTGAACTCTACTGGTCTGTTCAAGATGACTTCCCTTAACTAGACTAGATCAGTCAACACTTAGAAAAATTCAAACTACTTTTGGCTTATCAAAACTTCATCTTTATCTTTTAATCATCAACTAGAACTTGTTTCAGGATTCATATCCCAACATCTAGTATGCACTCGAGTGCATGTTATGCACCCTAGTCCATGTTGCACTTTTCAGTTTTACTGACTTACACTTTTTGGTAAATGGTGTTGCACTTTTCAATTATTACTAAAAATATTATTATACAGTTTAATAATTGAAAAGTGCAACATCATTTACCAAAAAGTGTAAGTCAGTAAAATTGAAAAGTGCAACATGGACTAGGGTGCATAACATGCACTCGAGTGCATAGCAGACCAACCCATTTTGTACACTTTGTAAAAGTTGAAAATTTATTTTATGTATATTTCATAGGTGTAACTGTCATTTTATGTACGAATATTTTTGTTAAAAAAAATTATATGGTGTCTTTAAAATATTATGGGCTATGAGAACTAGGATGTACAATGTTTTTTTCCATATCATATTATTCCATCCCAGAAACAGTATTCACTTTTCTGTTTTTTCACATTGTTCGTTCCTTTTCCTATTATGGAAATTTAATTTTAGACTATGCAAAGATAAGTTTTAATTTCTAATTCAATGGTTTAGTATTTTAATTATATTGTTTTGAGACTTATATTCATCTGTTTTCTTGCATTAATTTAAATATTCGTAGATTCATTAAAATTATTTATTAATTAAAGTTATAACTTTTAGATGAGATATAAATTTTTACATAGGAGTATATTTTTTTGAAGGTATATTTTTGCATCTTGTAGAATATTTTTCATAATTTGTTATTGTAATTATCCCTTTATACAGTGAAATTATTTAATCACCCATTCATTAGTATCCTATATTTACTTTTATATTATGAAATAGTTTACCTCATTTAAAAATTTGAATTTACATTGAGTGTCATTGGTAATAAAGTCAAATTATTTGGTTACTGGATTCACTGCAAAACTTGAAGATTGAGTTATTCATAGAGTTGGATTTGCAAATATTTCCATGATTCATCATCTAAAATCTATCAGGCTCCATTTGAATAGAGAAATTTGATCTATAAATTTTAAATTCACCATTCAAATTCGTTCACTTGTTTGAATTATAAATGAATTTTAAATACTTAAATTTTTACTCACATACTTTTTAGTTAAAAAAAAAAATTTAATTCTCACTAAAATCATATCATTTGAAATCCATCTATTTTTAAATCCTTTCATTTAAAAATGTCTCTTCAAATCAAATACCCAGATCCAAACACAACCTCAAACGGCTCAAAGTAAACCAACGATAAGGACTCTGCAGACACCATAATTTAATTAATTACATACAGTATATATATTCATGCTAAAACATCTTTTCATACAAAAAAATAGTAGTATATCACATCAAACATAATAATAACGTCGCTCCATCAACCACCCCTACTATTTAGAAGTGAATTAAATACACCAACTAGAGTAAATTACATTTTTTTTGTTTTATACGCAATCTAAAATAGATTTATCTGAGACACGAATCAATTTTTAATAAAATTAGATTCATATCATACAGTTCGACATATATATATATATTTGTGTAAATATTACACTTCATTTTTTTTATTTTTTTTACGTAACTTATTTTTTTACAAATTACTCTATTTCATATTTTATTATATTATACTCCGTATTACACTCCTTCAATTCCATCGCCTCTAATATATTTTTTTAATTATATTTTTAAACTACGTACCCGAAGCTTATAAGTAGGTGAATTTTTTTTTTTAATTATATTTTTAAACTACGTACCCGAAGCTTATAACTTTCACCTATACGGAGAAAGTAAATAATATTAGTATCATGTTAATGAAATCGCATTAAGTCACTTCACCATTGCTATTATTTATATTCTCTCACGTACAAGTACAAGAAGGTTCTGGATGATCACCAAAGACTTGGGCCTTCTTTTTCTAATTTAATTTAATTGGTTGAAGTCAATTCTTTGGCCATTGGCTTTTGGATTTAATTGGTTCGATTGTCACTTTCTTTTTTTCATTCTATTTTAAAATGCTACTTACCTTCTCGTTTACTTTTACTAATATTACCTTCGTTTTTGTTAGTTTATTCTTAGTTCTTACTAATGTTATTTTTCATTGTATGAACGAGTATTTTTTTCACATTTTTTAATCATGTCAAAAATTAAAAAGCGATTAGTTTTTTTTTTTTTTATCAAAATTATATTGACGCGCGGGATGTTACTCAATAGTTATACAAACCACGTACCACAATTGTTATAAATCGATTGCACTTTGATTATAAGTTAAACTACCATCTTATTTTATATTTCCACTGCGTACATCGACAAACAACATGGATCTGATAAAAAGAGCTAAAATAAATAAATAATATGAATGGATAAAATGTAATATGAAATGAAATTAATCTTATTTTAAATTAATTAATTTCTAATAAATATTACTCCATAAGTTCTATAATTATTTACACATTTTTTATTCTAAATGTTTCAATATTATTTGCACACTCTCAATATAGAAATAACACACAAAATTACCCCCACAATATTACTTTTCTTTTCAAAATTGTTACTAATTTTAACCCCACATTTTACTTCAAACTCCACTAAATTCTCTTTACACACCAATAAATCACTCAAAATAAGTATATAAAAAACTTGAAGAAAATGGTTAAGATCCTAGTCGATCAAAATGGAAGACTGGTACATGCTACATAAAAATACATTGAACTTAAGAAGATGTTCAAGACAAAATCTAGAAGTTCTTAATTTATATACCAAAAAAAGTCTTCACTACTTTTCTTTGACATGCCCAAAATGTTTGGATTAACATGCCGACTCGATAAGAGATCCAAATCCATTTGACAAAAATAACAAAAGAATAAAAAATATTAATTGGATTAAGCTTTGAAATGGTACTAATCCCAAGTGGATCCAAGCAGGTCCATTTTCTAAATTTTCCACTCATTTGCGTGCGCGCTTGAACAAACAAGGACAATTCCAGCACCTCGATTTGCAACCTCTCTTTTTCCTTTTTTTTTTTTTTTTTTATTAAATAAATTTATTTCACAGTCTATATCCTTAAGTTTAAACTTATTTAAAATGTGAGGAAGATTTGTATTTCATGTTCAATTTTATTTTTTAATTAATTGATCCGAGCTTAAATAGATGTACTGAAAAAAAAAAAAAAAAAAAAAAAAGTGTATGATCAAACTGATTTAATATTTAATCATTCAATTTAAAATCAGTTTTCATTTTTTTTTATATAGTTTTTCACAACTTCTATTCTTAAAATTTACACTTATTTATCGTTATGTCATTATTTTTTTTCATAATACTTTTATTTTATCATTTTAATACACTTACTTTATCGTTTTTCTTAGTTTTCATTAGGGCATACGTTTTTACCAAATATAGTGAAAATGAGCCTTATTTTTTATTCTCAACTCTATCCACAATGATCATGTGATGTGTGCCACGTACTCCACTATTGGTAGGATATTATGCTAAAAATTAGTCCAAATTAAACAAGTTTGGATTTCATATTTTAGACCCACAAAATGTTTGTTCTTTCTTACATTATGTCGACATATTCCCAAAAAAAAAAAAAATCCAAGCTCATTAATTGGAATGTAAAGTCTGAAATGGCCAAACACATGACATAATTCCACATTTATGTATATCAGATTTATAAGGGGGAATTTGTGTTTGAATAGTGACGGCCGGTTGAGAGAGAGAGAGAGAGAGAGAGAGAGAGAGAGAGAGGGGGTAGCATTGAGCCCAGTGAGAAGCACAGCAGAGCAGTGCAGTGTAGGTGTGGCCATTTATCCCTCTAATCAATCATTCTCCCTCTTTACCAAAACTGGCAACAATTTTTACTAATATTAGATCACTGATGCTGACATCAAACTTATCTCCACATCACAATTATTACATTTTCTGATACTTAGATTCTTTCCATCATCACATTTTCACTTCCTTTATATCAACAACTCCTCTCCCCTCTCTAATATTCACACACCAAATTTTTTTCAAGATCATGGGCTGTGTCTCAGAAGATGAAAGGCTTTCACAAATGATCAAAGATTATATTGAGATTGGATCAACCGCCCCAGATTCTTGCCTTTTCCTTCCATCTCATGATCATGATCACGATCACAATCCCACTTATTATTTCTCTTTACAAGTATATATTTTTTTAATTTCATTTTTTTAAAGATGAGATTTTTTTTTTTTTAAATTTGATGATGAATATGTGTTATGTTTCAGGAGATCATGGAGGAGACCCCAGATGCAGAAGATGAAATACATGACAAAATAATGTCATACTTGAAAGATAACAACAAATCCATGGAGAAACTCAACATACTCAAAAAATGGATTGTTTTCAGATTGGAAATTGACAAGTATGAAGCTCATCTTTGCCAAACTTCTTGGTCTGCTCCTTTCGGCAAACCCTCAGGTACGAAGATACAAAATAGTATCAGTTGTTTCATTATAAAGTATTAGTTGTTTTAGTATATGGTTTTTTTTATTTTATTTTGCAGTTTTTCAATTTAGAGGTGAATATGAATATGTGGAAGTGATAATGAGAGAAAAAGAAGGGTGCAAAGAAAAGAGATTGATAGTGGACATAGATTTCAGAAGACAGTTTGCACTAGCAAGGGCTACACCAAATTATCAAGAATTGATAAATGCACTCCCATTGGTATTTGTGGGAACTGAAGAAAAGTTGGAGAAGTTGATTTCCCTGATTTGCTCTGCTGCCAAACAGTCCCTTAAAGAAACAGGCCTGCACATTCCACCATGGAGGAGAGCTAGTTATATGCACTCTAAATGGCTTTCAGACAACTGCAAAAGGGTTTCTTTTCCAAATGGGAATGGCAATTGTGGGTGTTTTCAGGATTTTCTCAAAGTTCAGAAAATGGGTGCTTTTAATTTATGATATTTTTGTTAAAAGAAGTTGGAATTATGTGTTGTTTTTTATGAGATAGTTGACTTTTGTAGGTGGAATTGATCAATTTTTGGGAGTTCTTGTTCAGTGATGCTTACAAGTTACAGAGACTCTGTAGTAGTTCCAATTTTAAATGGTTATTTGCATTAATATAATCTACTTGTTTAATTTTAATCTGTTTTGTTTATGTTATCTTGATGTAAAAGTTGGAAGGAAGTGTGTACAAAACTACAAAATGCTTGACTTGTTGACAAAGTCTTATATAAACATGGAATGTCTTTATTATTTTTAAGTGCCAGATTTTGATAATATGGAATTATGCCACTCATATTTTCAAGGGAATAAAAAATACGATTTCAGTTACTTAACTCGAGTTGTAAATGGTTTTTGTATTCGTTTCTTTAAAATCATATCAATCAGCGTTATTTATATATATTGGGTAAATTGCAAGCTTATAAATTAAGAAAACCAAGATTATAAAATAATAAATTAAACTATACTTTACTGTTTTGTTTAACATAGTTAAATAATACTCCTGTAAAACGAAAACAAGTTTAATATATTAAAATCCACTATATTGGGTTTAGAACGTGTATATATATATATATAGTTTCTTAATTGGGTTTCAAGTTAGAATATTATCCAGGAAGATGAAATTTGTCTGGTTATGTAAAGGCAACTAACTGTCTTCATCGTCACCTCATATTAATTGGTGCAAATTTCGACTTTTTGTCAAACCCCAATCGATAGTGGATTTTAATATATATATTAAATATATGTGGATAGATCATAGATGTGAAATTAAATTGGATAAATTTCGTTTTCATATGCAAATTAGGCTTATTAGACTAGACTAATCAAATAAACCAAACTCCTATGAAATTAAATATCGAATATTTAATTTAATGTGTTTGTAGACTAATCAAATAAAGTATTGACAAAGACACACACGCGGTATTCAGAAATGAGAATATGCGTAAGTATATCATTAACTAATTTGTACATATATAGATAAATATTTTTTCTAAAAGTTTACGTGTTTTTTTTGGATTGTTCAAAGCTTTAAACTGAAGAGAGGAAATAATTTGTAATAGCTTTTTGTGAGAGAGGTAAAATGATAGCGGCATCCATAAATTATTAATAGAGATGGGAACGAGTCAGACTACTTAATAGGGGCCTATGCCTCGACCTATTAAAGTTTCATTCGATTCGTTTAAATATGACGGATTCGAACTTCTACGTGGATCTTTTAAGCTCAACAAATTGATCTATTTAACTATATTTGTAAATGGATTGATCATGAATAATTAATAAACCATTAAATATTTAAAAATAAATAATGTGGAGAAGAGAGAATATTCATATATCCATTGGGTGCTCTCAAAAAAATATTGATTCTATATTATAGGAGTACCATTTTTTAAAAAAAAATAATAATAATGCTGCAATTATATGAGTACCATTTTTCATTAAAAAAAATATTAGTGCATCAGCATTAATTTTATATACTAAATGAGTTGGGAGTTGTAAATTAAATAGAGGTAGAATGATGTTCTTGGAAAGAATAAACCTAACAGTAGGTACAGTCGGTGCTTTTATTTGACAACAAGTTTCTCATTATTATGGGAATTTCTTTTAAAATAATTATTAAAGGTTAGCATTAAAAAATAATTAAGAATATTGATATGTAATAATAATAATGTTTTTTTAATGAAAATTGTTATGGAATTGTATCCACAAAGCAACTCCTCACAAATGATAAATCAAGACAACTAGAAACGCAATGAATTGAAAACGAATAAAGAATTCAAAGAAAGAACACGGGACTTACGTGGTTCGATCAAATGATCTACGTCTACGGAGGATAGAAGACTTTCTTCACTAATATCAAATGAAAATTACAGATTACAAGTATTCACTAAGCTTGATCTCTCAAAACTCTCAAATTCAGTAACCTACAACCTATGCACTAGATGGTATATTTATAGATGTGCAATGCATTGGATAACCGCCACTAACCAACTAACTAACTAACAGAAATAACATAATAAACTAACTCTGAAAATCTAGACTTCAGCAGACTTGACTCAGCAGACTTGGGATAAGCTGAGTTGGCTTCAACAGACTTGGCCCCAACTCTCCTGAACTGACTTCAGACCATTTGCATCAGCAGAGTTGTCCAAACTCTTAATTTCAGATTAGTTGACTCCTAATAAGACCACTAAATCTTATCAGTTGTGTTACACCTTAACCCAACTTTGCTGAACTCCAAGATCAGAACAATAGCAACTCTTCTGATAGATAGAATTAGATGACATCCAATATTGCATTAATCCTAACAATTCTCCACCTTAATGCAAAATTGCCTTCTTCCCAGCCCTCCTCAAGGCTGCTTGTCCATTCTCTTCTTAATGAACATCACAGGTTCTAAGGTTTACCAACTCCATGCAATGATTGAACTTATTGCTTGGTAATGCCTTAGTTAACATATCAGCTGCATTCTCTTGTGAAGCTACCTTCTGAACTTTAACAATGCTCTTCTCCAAGATGTCTCTAACAAAATGCAATTTCACATCAATGTGCTTTGACCTCTCATGGAACACTTGATGTTTTGCTAGATGGATAGTGCTCTGATTATCACATAGCACAGGAACACTTTTCTGAAATATGCCAAAATCTCTCAGAATGCCCTTCAACCACATTGCTTCCTTCACAGCTTCTGTCAATGCTATGTATTCAGCTTCAGTTGTGGATAAGGTCACCATAGATTGTAAAGCTGCTCTACAGGTGATAGCAGTGCCATACAATGTAAACATATAACTAGATAAAGATTTCCTTGTATCTATGTTTCCAGCAAAATCAGAATCCACAAATCCTAGCAAGGGACTCTTGGTAACAGCTGATTTTTCAAACAATAATCATAAGTCTTCTGATCCATTCAGATATCTTAGAATCCACTTCAAAGCTTCCCAATGAAACTTTCCTGAATTTTCCATGAATCTACTCACCATACTAACAACATAGGCAAGATCTGGTCTGCTACAAACCATAGCATACAGGAGACTTCCAACTCCATTTGCATAAGGGACAGTAAGCATCTGCTTCTTCTCTTCAGCTGTTTGAGGAGATTGCTTGACTGACAACTTGAATTGCTGACCAAATGAAGTACTAACTGGTTTGGACTGGTGCATAAGAAACCTCTTCAAAACCTTCTGAATATAACCCTTCTGGGACAAGAACAGCTTTCCTGTTTCTGAGAATATCCATGCCCAATATTCTCTTAGCTTCACCTAGATCCTTCATCTCGAACTTGCTACTCAGCTGCTGCTTCAGCTGGGTAATCTTTCTCATACTCTTGCTTGCTATCAACATATCATCTACATAGATCAGTAGATAGGTGCTCTTTAGATAATCTTGTTTACCAATATATACACATCCATCATATTTGCTTCTTAAGAAACCAATAGAAAGCATGAATGTATCAAACTTTCTATACCATTGTCTAGAACTCTGCTTGAGCCCATACAATGATTTCTTAAGCAAGCATACCTTACTTTCAGTTTCAGGCATGATAAACCCTTCAGGTTGATGCATATATATTGTTTCAGCTAGTTCTCCATGTAAAAATGCAGTTTTAACATCTAGCTGATGTAACTCAAGATCATCTTGAGCAACTTTAGACAAAAGTAATCTTATTGAACAATGTTTAACAACAAGAGAGAATACCTCATTGAAGTCTATGCCTTCTCTTTGTGTGAATCCTCATGCCAACAACCTAGCCTTGAATCTGATCTGCTCTCTAGCACCACCAAATCCAACTTCAAGCTTCTTCTTGAACAACCATCTACAGCTGACTAACTTTTGGTTGTCTGGCTTCTCCACAAGGATCCAGGTCTCATTCTTCTCTAAGGATTTCAACTCTTCTGACATGGCTGCTATCCACTGCTCTCTTTCAGGACTGGTGATTACTTCCCTATAGTTTCTTGGCTCATAATGCTCCACCTCTTCTGCTGTGGTCAGAGCATATGGCACAAGATCAGCCTGGCCAAACCTAGATGGGGGGTGAATCTGTCTCCTGAGCCTATCTCTTGCAAGGCTGTAATTTCTCAGATCAGCAGGGTTGTCCTCTATGGCATCATCTTCTGAATGATCTTCTTGATCACCTTCTAGAACCTGTTCTGGGACAACCTCATCAGGGGTGTTGTCTCCTTTATCAGCAAAGTTGTCCACCTCCTCTGGGGTCAACTCTCCTGATGTGGGAAACTCCACCTCAGCTGAGAAACCCTCTTCTGACTCATTTACAATTCTTCCATCTAGGTCATGGGAGTTTCCATTATGAGGATATCCCATTACCTTCTCATTAAAATCAACATCTCTGCTGATTATCAGTTTCTTATGACCTGGTTCAAGGCACCACAGTCTATAGCCCTTGACACATATTGGATAGCCAATGAATATACATTTCAGAGCCCTTGGCTCAAGCTTATCCTGTCTAATGTGTGCATATGCCTGACATCCAAACACTTTAAGTTTTGAATAATCAGACAACTTGCCATACCATATCTCATCTGGGGTTTTACCTTCTAAAGCATATGAGGGAGTTTTATTGATTAAGTAACATGCAGTGCATACAGCTTCTCCCCAGAAACTTTTAGGTAATTTAGCATCAGCTAACATGCATCTGACCCGTTCTAGAATAGTTCTATTCATTCTCTCTGCTAATCCATTTTGCTGTGGATTAAGAGGGACAGTTCTATGTCTAGTAATGCCCTTCTCTTTACAAAATTCATTGAATTCAGCTGATAGATACTCAAGGCCATTATCTGTCCTCAAATGTTTTAAGGACTTTCCTTTCTGGTTCTCTATCTCAAGTAGCCATTCTTTGAATTTTGTAAAGGCCTCACTCTTCTGTTTGAGAATGAACACCCAAACTTTTCTAGAATAGTCATCTATAATTGACATGAAATACTTACCTCCACCAATGGTTTCAGTCCTTGATGGCCCCCAGACATCTGAGTGAACATAATCTAGCAGCTCCTTGGTAGTGTGCTCACCCTTCTGGAATGACTTCTTCTTGGCCTTGCCAGGAATGCACTGCTCACAGAACTCCAGACTTTTGAATGTCTTCTGGTGGAAGGCCCCCTTCTTGGATAACTCCATCAGACCTTTTTCTCCTACATGTGCTAGCCTCTTATGCCAAAGCATGACATCCTCAGAACTCATGGTAACACTAGCAGCACCTGTGATTGTCTCACCAATTAAAGAATATAACCCATTTGACTTCTTCTCTTGCATCACTATTCTATCAGCTTTGGTAACAAGCAAACATCCTCTTTCTGTCTTGAATTCATAACCCAAAGCATTTAGTGTGCCAAGAGATATAAGGTTTCTCTTCAAATCTGGAACAAATCTGACATTGGTCAGGATCACATGTTTATCATTAAACATCTTCACCCTCACAGTGCCAATTCCTCTCACATTGCAACACTCATCATTGCCCAATAGGACTGATCCACCATCCATCATTTCCAGGTTTTGAAACCAAGATTTGGTGGGGCACATGTGAAATGAACATCCAGAATCCAACACCCATTCATTTACAAGTTTGCTGTCTGTTATGCTCATCACTTCAGCACTATCATACCCTTTTGCCTCTGCTACATCAGCTTTAGCAGCATCAGTAGACTTCTTATGCTCAGGACAATCTTTTATGAAATGTCCTTCCTTATGGCATTTGTAGCAAGCCTTGTTCTTGACTACATATCCATTTCTCTTGTGATTTGGCTTGGCATGGAACTTCTTGCCTTGCCCTCCTTTCTTGTCATTCTTCAGTTTGATATTAAGACCCTCAGCTTGGTTCTTGGTCTTCTTTGTTGAGTTTGCTACATGTAAACTCTTGGTTTTCAGTATAGACAAGACATCTTTGAATTTTGCCTTACCCTCCTTGGTAATCAGCAAAGCATCCTTGAAGCTGTCATATGAGGGAGGTAATGCCTCTAAGAGTAGAAAAGACTTCTTGTGATCTTCCAAGGTAATTCTAACATTCTCAAGATCATCAACTGCTTGCATGAACTCTATTAACTGTTCATCAAGGGTTTTATCATCTGACATCTTGAAATTATTGAGCTTCCTTTCCATAAACATCTGATTTGACAAAGATTGTGCCAAATACAGACTATCTAATGCCTCAAATACTCCAGCAACATCTTTCTCCTTCATAACTTCTCTGAAAACATTGTCTCCCAAACTCAGAACAACAATGTTGTAAGCTTTTTCCATAAGCTCTTCTTTCTTGGCCTTGTCTGCATCAGATGCAGTAGGGTCAAGAGGAGTAATGGCCTCTTTCAGCCCATGGTGTGACAGCAGAGCCTTCATCTTGGCTTTCCATAAACCAAAATCTGTCTTACCATTGAATTTTTCTATCTCCAATTTCACAGAGCCCGTTTCTTGATTCTTGACTTTATCTTCGGTTCCCACAAACGGCGCCAATTGTTATGGAATTGTATCCACAAAGCAACTCCTCACAAATGATAAATCAAGACAACTAGAAACGCAAAGAACTGAAAACGAATAAAGAACTCAAAGAAAGAACACGGGATTTACGTGGTTCGATCAAATGATCTACGTCCACGGAGGATAGAAGACTCTCTTCACTAATATCAAATGAAAGTTACAGATTACAAGTATTCACTAAGCTTGATCTCTCAAAACTCTCAAATTCAGTAACCTACAACCTATGCACTGGATGGTATATTTATAGATGTACAATGCATTGGATAACCGCCACTAGGAGTGTGAAAAATAAAACCGGACCGGAAAAAAGACCGGAACCGGTCCGGACCGACCGGTTAGATTCCGGTCCGGTCCTCGGTCCGAATTTTTTTAAGATTCCGGGTTCCGGTCCGGTCTAAAACCGGAATTTACCGTCCAGGACCGAAAACCCGGATTTACAATTTTTTTTTAATTTTATATTATTATTTGAATTTTAGAAATTACAAATCTCATTCCTTTGGCTCTTCCACTTTCTTAAATCTAATTCCCTTTTTACCATTCTCAAAATTCTTCAACCTTTATGTGGCGCTCACCCAACCGACAAGGCGACAACCCTTCTTCAATCTTCTTGCAATGTAAGGTTTCTTGAGTTATTGAGAAGGTTTAACCTATTTTACTCTATACTTATAATCGTAATAATTATTTTTAATTTCTTGTTTCAAAATTTTAGATGGATAGTACTAAGTCACAATCTCAATCAAAAAGAATATCGGTGTTTTCTGATCAATCGGATGATGCCCTTAAATTTGTGCATCGTTTCATTTTGGACTACTGTTTTTTTCATTTTGGACTTTGAATTTTAATTTCTATGAACATGGTTTTGCTATAAATTAAGTTTTCAAGTATATATATATTCTTGCACAATTGTGATCAACTTGATCTAAGGGCATAACTTATTCTTTAGGATATTAAAAAGGAATTTATTATAAAGGTAAATATGAAGAAATTTCTAGATCTTCAAAAAAATGTGATCCACTTTCCACTTCTTCTCATACACTAAGGAATAAAATAAAATAAAATAAAAAAAAAATCGGTCTGAAACGGTCCAAACCCGGACCGGATACATTCCGGTCCTCGGTCCGTAAAATTTTAAGATTCCGGTCCGGTTCTGGACCGGTACGGTGCACACCCCTAACCGCCACTAACCAACTAACTAACAGAAATAACAGAATAAACTAACTCTGAAAATCTAGACTTCAGCAGACTTGGGATAAGCTGAGTTGGCTTCAGCAGACTTGGCCCCAACTCTCCTGAACACTTCAGACGACTTGCATCAGCAGAGTTGTCCAAACTCTTAATTTCAGATTAGTTGACTCCTAATAAGACCACTAAACCTTATTAGTTGTGTTACACCTTAACCCAACTTTGATGAACTCCAAGATCAGAACAATAACAACTCTTCTGATAGATAGAATTAAATGATATCCAATATTGCATTAATCCTAACAAAAATAAAATACTAATTACACTGTGCGTCGTTATCTTATATGCTGCTCCGATCCTATATGATTATTTATTTGTCCAAATTATCAAAAAAAAAAAAATTGTAATTTCAAAAAATTGTATCGATAACAACTATGACCCGTGCATTAAAATATTCATCATTTTTTGTGAGTTTAAAATGGTCATGTTGCTAGGATTATCAATGTGTGTTCATTTTTATTTTAAATAAATGAAGTAGAAAGACTTTTTATTTTCTTGCACTCAATTTTATTTTTTTCTTTTGGATTTTATGCATGATTTGTGCAAAATTTTTGTTCTAGAATTAAGCATGAAAAAAAAAACATTTAGAAATTTGTCCACAAAATGCGGATTATTTTTATTCTTACAAATTTTGAAATAATTTCTTATAAATCATGTTGATTATCATTTTTCTCCAATTGTCATTCCCGTCAGCATATTAAAATTTTCAAACCTTTTCAACTTTTAGACACAACTTTTAGACACCGCGACATATAATTGTTCATACGGGTTTTTCTATCACGAGACAGGGAGTTCGCTCTGTCTTATAAAAGGCATTAAATGAAGAGTCGACACGTCATTTTTCTTTGTTATGGGCAATCGCTTTTCGCAATAATATAAAATATTTAATTTTTATAAATAAAATTGTAAAATTACTAAAATACCCTTATAATATTATTTTAAAAATATGTTAAAATTTACAAATTAATCTTATTTTATTTTCAATAATCTTAACCAAAAACTTCTTTTATTTTCAATAATCTTAATCAGATTTTCAATTTCTCTCACTTATTCATTCCAACAATTCTACGTCTCTCTTGCCCTTCTCAAAATTCAAAATGCTAAACACTATAAATTGGTAAATTTAGGGTTCCTAAAAAATATTATTTTGTATACTCCATCGATTAGCTTTTCAATTTCGAAATATTTTCTTCACGATATGTGGCGACACATTCTGGCATCATAGTCGTCAACCGCTGGGAATTTCAAAGCTATAGTTGCTGGAAAAAAAAAATTCTTAAGACGTTCTTCGAATAATTTACAGTGTTTTGTTTACGGTTCCAAGGACTCCAATGCGTTTGCCTGTCTCCAAAACCTCATATTATCACATATATCCACAGAAAATTATCAAAGAAAGAGTGGAATCATTTTAATGAAACTATAATTTACAGGGATGGGGTGGGACGACATTCTACGTCCTTTGGGATGGGGAAGATGAACATTAGGGTTATTCAGAAAAATCTAGGGTTTCTGTAACAATGGCCGAGGGTGATCTGAAAAAGGGGACGGTGAAATGGTTCAACGATCAGAAGGGATTTGGGTTTATTACCCCTGATGATGGAACCGAGGAGCTGTTTGTACACCAATCGGCGATCAAAACTGACGGATTCCGCAGCCTTGGCGACAAGTAATAACATTCTGCACAGTGCGGTGAATCTGGACATATGGCCAGGGAGTGCACTCAGAACGGCGGCGGTGGAGATCGCTATGGTGGAGGAGGAGGAGGTCGCGGATGCGGCGAGGAAGGACATTTTGCTCGCGAATGCCCCAACGCAAACCGTTGATCTATCTGTCCTTTATCGAGTCTTATTTTTGCTACTAATTAGGTTTTCCTTGAGGAAACAATATTTTAAATTAAGATGATGTTTGTTCTGGTTTAAGATTGGCCTTTATGGTCAGATCTTTTGTTTGTTTGGGTTTTAGTATTTGAATTGAATGGCTATGTTGGTTTGTTGTCTTATTTTTGTCCCAGAAAGTATACATGTATGTTGGCAGCGCTGGTGGTCATTTATGAATTAACCAAGTGAGGCTTTTTTATATAATTTTGCAATACAGTAGTTATTCATTTAGATTTTAGATGATGTACTGGAGTTGTACTTAATGTGCTTATTTTAATAATAACGATGTATATGGATATTTATAATTAAATATTTTTATTTTTATTTAAATTATAAGGGTATTTTCGTCATTTTATATATATTAATTTAATTTATTAGTAGGGCGATTCAGTGCGATTGCATATTGCATAGAGCAAACGCACTAATGCGAAGTGCAATCAACGATCTAACGGTATTTGAAGTGTTGTCTTTTATAAGACAGTGCGAAGTCCGCCTTACCATAGAAAGACCCTTGTTCATACAGAAAACTAGTCTTAAAGAGAAGTCGGATATTCTTAATCGATTGTCACCAACTCTTATTAATAATTACTCTCTTCTTCAATTTTATAATTTTTCCATTTTATTTTGGACTGTTCAATTTTATTATTCTTATTTTTTATTTGGAAAATTTATTATTTACACTAATCTCCACCCTTAAATTATCACTTATTTACTCAAATTGTCATTGACTTTATTCATAAATAATTACTTTATCTATAAATAGACTCCACAACATACTTATCTATTTTATATATAAACTAATCAATATTTATTAAAAACCATATCCTGGACATTATAAAATTGGTAAAGTCTAGTATGCACTCGAATCCATAGCAGACCAACCCTATAAAATTAAACAATCCAATCGAGTGGCCTATGTTTCACAACGCAAAAATTTCGGACTTCATAGTTAAGTTGTGGTATGGAATGCCGAAACAATTTTACAAACTTGATACCGTTAAAATATATTTAAGTTAAAATGATTCGGCTAATAATTTAATTATAGTAGTCAACAGTATATACAACTAAATTATAGTAGTTGGACTATACCTTCAAAAAATATTATAGTAATCTGACTAATCAATTTAAGCTCATATCTACAAAAATTCTTCATACGAATAAATATATAAAATTATACTCCGTACATTTTTATATATATAATAATGTATCCATATTAAATACATAATTTATTAATTATTATTGTATAACTTTTAGAATTCTAATGACAAATTTAGTAACAACTTTTTGGTTGATTTTTTTTTTTTTCAATTTTTGGTTTAACATTTTATTACTGTATTAGATATGTAATATATATAGATTTGGACACACCTCCAAGGTAATTAGTTATCTAAATTTATGGGGTTGATTTGACAATTTGAACAAAATCCTAAATACTCCATAATTTGGACAAACCACATAATTCGTTAATCTGAACTTATCCAGCAGGGAAGTTGTTACCTTACTCCCTCCGTCCCACAAAATAGCCACATTTGACTTTGCACACAGATTAAAAAAAATCAATAAATGCAGTCAAATTGAGCTAATGTGCCAAGTTTGCCCTTAAAATCTAATACTCCAAAATCTGCTAAGCATTAATTACTCTTATAAATTAGGGGTAAAATTGACAATAAAGCATTTAATGCTAAAGTAAAAGAGGAAATGTGGCTATAATTTGGAACGTCCAAAAAAGGAATATGTGGCTATCTTTGTGGGACGGAGGGAGTATTTTATTTCAACGTAGATAAAAATACATTTGATCTTATATCAACTTGAAAATAGAATATACTCCTCGCCTGTGTAATTTATACTTAGGGCTCGTTTGGTTCAATAGACAAGATAGATATACTATGATAGGATTTAACGGGATTGCACTGTTCATAATTTGAAAAGTTGATTTAAAATTTATATTTGGTTTGATGGATTGAATTTTTTAATTTATATAATAATTTATACTTAAGTTGTTTGGATTGTAGGATAAAATTGGATTGTAGTGTCAAATGTCGAAAATATCCTTTAACATTTTTTTTTTAATTATTACTATTATACTTCTCGTGATTATTTATTTATTTCCTTTAATGAATTGGGCCATTGGGCCAGAGTATATTTTTTTGGTCCAGGTATCAAAATTTGATATAAAACTAAAACTAAAATTAAAATTCTACTAGAACCTAGAAAGTTCCGGTTCCTTCCACTTATCTCTTTTCATAATTTATTTTGGGGATTTGGATTTCTAGCCTTAATCAATTACATGAATTCTGCGAATATATTCATACCACTGCAGCAGCGATGGCATGAAAGCTCTGCAGCGGAGACGATGATGGAAGCGGCGATGGCGATGAAACCTCCTCTGCGGCGATGAAACCTCTGCAGTGGAAACGATGACGGAAGCGGCGACGGCGATGAAACCTCTTCTACGGCTGCGACGGCGATGAAAGCTCTGCAGTGGAGACAATGACGGAAGCGGCGACAGCGATGAAACCTCTTCTACGGCTGCGACGGCGATGAAAGCTCTGCAACGGAGACGATGACGGAAGCGGCGACAGCGATGAAACCTCTTCTGCGGTGGCGACGGAACCTCCGATGCGGTGGCTACGGCTATGGAGGAGAGTTGGGGCTGATTGAATGAAGATGGAGGTTCCCTCTTCTCCTTCAATGGCTGAGATAAATAGGTTTTTTATTTATTTGAGGTTAATATGGTACTAATTTATAAAGTTTGGAGGTTAGAAAGGACATTTAATCTCTTTGAATGAAATCAGGTTTTTTGTTGATGAATAATCTTACCCCCTTGGCCTAGTCAAAGAATCCCGTGAATGGGTGATTAAACCAAAAATCTGACTCGGGCCTTTTTCTAACTTGGGCTTTTAACATGCAAACCAAACAACTGACTATGTGGGATAAAACAATTTAACCATGCTAATCTAACTAACCAAACACACCCTTATACTCCTATGTTTTACAGAATTATACAGTATTGGATGACTTTAAAGGGTACTTTATACTTATACTCCTCACCTCTAAAGGGTACTATTCCTGATTGAAAATTTGAAAAACAAAAAATCAATTATAATAAAATGACTTTAAATGCATTCTCGACAAATGATGAGAAAGTACCAGCAATCTTCTCGTATTTATCAATTACAACATACGAGCAATCTTCTTGGAAATATTTCACATCTTTTATTCTCTACCATCTGTCTACCTTGCATTTAATTTTATTGCTACAAATCATTGACAAGAAACAAATAATACTACCTCCGTCCCTAAAAAGTTTTCATAGTTACTTTCACGATATACACGTATTTACCCTTCATACAATATCTTTTGGGGTCCATCATACACTCAATCAAAACTACGTTATTTACTTTATATATAAAAGTTTACAAAATTACCTTCAAGACTCTAATTATTATACTTTTTCGTTAAACTTCGTTCCATCAAATGAAAGCTTTTCAGGGACGGAGGGAGTATTCGTTAAAAACAGTGCAAAAGAAACAAACATAATATAGGTGTACAAGGGAGAATAATTTAGCTGAATAGTAAATAATTTGCCTAGCATAATTCATCAGCTGTAGTCCACAAAAGGAAATGTGAAAAAACACAACACTCAAAAAGTCAAAATATTTTTGGTATATCGATAGATATATGCAACTATTTCAATAGCAAATGAATTTCTATTGCACAATTTGCACCAGCAATTTGTTTTGTTGTATAAAGGAGAACCCAGTACTTATACAATTACATCTACTACATACACAATCAACATTGTATCATACAGTAAAAATAATCACAGCTAAAATCATCCAAACAGAAGGGGGTCAATATCGCCCTCTTCGTATCTATATCATTTTCGTAGTCATACAAATTCAGTTTCAGCTGTACTGCAAAATTGATCAGCACGTATAATCATCCTGATGAACAAAAACTCTAAAAACAGGTAATTTACATTGCTCGTGCTCTCATATCACATTACTGCTTGTTCGAATAGTTCTCTGAGATTCTTCAAGGTCCTTCAAAAACCTACACATTTTCCATTTACATAAATTTCACTGAAAGAATTAGGTAAAATGGGAAGGATGGAAAGTAGTCCACTTGCATTAAAATTCAAGCAGAAATTAACATAATTAGAGAACAGTTGTAAATTATTCAGAACTACATTTGTCAACTGTAGAAAAGCATTATAATGAATGGAGTTTTATCAATCCAGGGCCTGAAAAATAGTTAAACTAATAATTAGGGACCTGAAAATTGTTTCCAATCGATTCATGACCTGAAAAATAAGAATGATCAATTCGAGGCCCGATAGATAAAAACTACCAGTTTAAGACACACATTTTAAGGCCATGCTTGACATCCTAAAGTTTCTAGTTATCCAACAATATTTTTATAGATTACATACAATTCAAAAAAAGAAGATCTATTTACGCGAGTGGAAAAAATAAGAAAAGGAAGTTAGAATAAAAAATAATTACATATATTAATAATAAGGAAATAAACTATAAGATACCATATATGGCCTTAAAATTTGTATGTCCTAAATTGAGAGTTTCAATCTTTCAGACCTGAAATTGATAGTTTCCTATTTTTTATTTTTTAGGTCTCAAATCGATAAGCAAAAATCTTTCAAGCCCATAATTGATAGTTTTATTATTTTTAGGGTCCTGAATTGACAAAATTTGTAGAATTAACTAAAAGACACATACCTCTTCGAATTGAGGACTGAAGTGCCACCAAGGATGAAACGAATTCCAGAGTTTGTAGCATTTTGTAGAGAAACTGAACGTGCCTCCTCATAAGTAGTCCCCCCAACAACGAAGATTATCACATCCTGTGGCCTGTCAAAAAGAAATATATCCAAAGATGATTATCATATAAACAATATAAAATTAAATAGTCCAGCAATTTTCATATGTACTAGATCTCTCAGAAACCACACAACTCCATATAAGAAACAATTTGCAAATCCCACCTAGCTTGCTGGAAATGATTTCCAATATAAGGGTAGTCCACATCTCTCAAACGTCCTTTAACAATGCTTTCCATTGTTTGAGATAGCAGAGGTTGATGCTGGGTGTACACATTCTCTACTCCCTGAAAAAACATATAATTCCTTTTTGAAATATAGAACCAGTTGTCTAAGCAAAAATGGATGTAAAAGATTATAGACAAATTACAAACTTTTAGGCCACGGGCCATGTTAAGAGCATAATTAAGCAGGTCTCGATTTCCATAAAGATCCCCGGTTCGCTTATCAACCCCAGCTTGCTTTAGTAGAAATTGCACGAGCTGTCAATCCAACATAGCAAATGTCATGCATATTTGTAGAATTATTGGACAGAAAAATTGCCCTAAGGTGGCTTCACAACCAAAAGACAAAGTAACAAGCATTCATAGGAATATTATTATACTAGCAGGAAAAAGTATACTGAAGAAGCAAGAAACAAATTATCCCACTCCACTTGCACTTGCTCCCTTTGCAGAAAAATATAAATAAGTGGAGCAGTCAAAAGGCTACAGATGTATAACTCACATCAATATTTAAAAAATGACATACCCCTGGTTTATATTTGGGAGACCGGGATGCCAATTTATTAAATAATTGCATCAGCTGAACGGGACTTTCTTTCTCATATCGTAAAGCATACAGCATCACTAGGCGTAGACGGTCAATGTCCGAGACATTTTCATTTTCTAACAAACTTGTGACAGCCTGCATACGAGCATGCAGTAGAAGACAGTTACAGAGATTCTCTTCTTTAAATCAGAACAGCTAAGAAGAAACCATTATTTCTCAACCCAGACCTGGGGCATTGTCAATTCATTCATCACAATACTCAACCATAACATTAAAAAGAAAAAGGAATCAAAGCAGGAACAAAAAAGGCTAGTGAGTTGAGATCAATTTCACTATGTGAACTAGTCAAGTTGTAGAAGGTTTGCTTCAGTCAGACAAAATCTTCATGAGATAGATGGTCCATAAGCTTGAGCAAAATACATCAAATAAGATTTTTTGTTGTTGCAAAGATAGTACCGTACCATCTTCAGTTGACAGGTGACGCATCTAGAGTCCAATTGATTACTAGGAAACTGAATATACAGCTTCAAAATTTAATCAAATGGGACATTAGACATCCTCAAATGCGGTTATACATATGGCTATTAATGTATTCAAGCATTTTTTTTTTCGATTGATTTTATGTATTCAAGCATAAAACAGCAGCATTTGGTCCTTCAGTACAAACCTACAGAATTTTTTCCTACCTGGGAAATGTAAGGGTGATCTATAAACATGTGAACTCTCTGAATTGCTCGTATAACTTATATGAACTACTGAAAGGAGCACAATGCAGTTTCTCCGCACATGAGTGTATTTAGTAAAGTTAACACCCTTCCAACCCACTTTCCTCTTCATTATTCTACCAATCAATCTGCATGATTGTCAATCTATAAAGTCCTACCTTCATTTACGATGTAGTGATGGTATGACGCAAAAGGAGTTCTGTGACAAACATCAGAAATTTCAGAACCATATAAGACCTATGCATTTGAGATGGCCATTTATACTTTTACCATAAACCTAGAAGAAATACCACAGTACCTCAAATGCTGCCCCTTGCCCACCATTGCAAGCTAATTCTTGTTCGGTTTGTGAAACCAACATTAGTTTTCGTTCTTCAACAATCCTACTCATTTCAGTAACCAATGTTACATGCTTGGAAACGTTGCCATGCATTTTTCTGTATTCTGGGTAGCTGTCAACAAATTTAGCCATATCCTCTGCAAAAATTCAAATATGTCAACATGTCTGAGATTGTCACCAGCTGTAAAACATAAAGAACTGTAGAACCAGAAAGAAGAAAAATGTGATGGATTATCTTTTAGCAAAACATGTATGACTGAACACGAACCTATTGTTTGGATATTCTGATTACTTTTTGCAACTTGTTGGAAATCATCCACCAACTTTTTGATATTCATCCCAATATCTCCAAAATTCTCGTACATGTTGACTTTGAAAAAGGCATCTTGCTCTGAAGACAGTACAACCTCCTGAGAGAGGGAACAATTTACCTTTAGTTTCAATGTTCACCGTGCATTGAAAATGACAAAGTATAAAGACATGCTACATTAAAAAAAGACCAACCTTGTGATCGTCTGATAACTTTCCAATGTTTCTGAGGTCGACCTTATTGTCTTGAATTCCTATTAATTCATGAACCATTGCCTATGGATAACAATAGAAAATAAGCAGCCACTTTAGGTATTTATCTAGAATACAATAAGGAAAAAAAATCCTTTCAATGAGAAAGTAGTAACCTGATATGTCCATTGGTTAAGCAGGGGCGTCACAGGGTCATCTCGTCTATCAATAACAAGCAACAATGGAGAAACTTCTGAACGTCGAAAATCAAAAAGACCGCTTTCCTCCTGGTACATCAGCTTCTGCAAACCGCAAACAAGAAGCTAAAAATCAGTTCTATAGTACAACAGTAAGAAAGACAGATTATATTTCTGTCATTAGATTTAGGTTTCTTGAAGCAGCCGAATGACAAGTTTCTCACAAATGCTTCTTGTGCTATCCTTTTCGCTATATCAGATGTCCGTGAGTAACGAATAATTGGCCTTCGCTTTAGAGCCAGGAAGATGGCAGCAATCCCATCAATGATGCGGTCACAGAAGTGCTGTAAACTAGATGGATCCACCACAGCTGGAAGCATATACATGTGGTTTGATGCAATATTTAGAGAGAAGTGATAGGGATCAACTGCAACAAAGTCAGCATAGAACTCCTGCATATCAAGGAAAAAACCATAGCCAACATCTATCTCCAGGACGCAAACCAAATGAATTGAATATATAGTTTGAAAAAATGCCAGCCTATTTCACAGTAAAAACCAATTAAAAATAATACTTTAATATCTGGGCAATTTGAATGAAAAAAAGAGAATCAGTCAATAAAAAAGGGAGCTAGAGAAAGACTTTAACAGGAGTTTTAAGTACCTGCACTTGCTGAACTATTTCATATTCATCTGCATCTGCTAAATTGTGAAGCTGAGTGTCTTTTAACATATTGGAGAAAACTGTACAACATGACCAGTAATCAGATACCTCAATCTCTCTTTCAGATACATTCCAGTAAAAAAGTAGAAGTCACCAACTTCCTTAACTTAAAAAAATCAACAACTTGTGGAGTTAACTCAAAGGCTGTGTTTGGAATTGGACTGAGACATTTAAATTCTCAAGAGTTTGAAATAAATGGATTTAGAACTCATTCGATTAAAAAAATCACTGAATTTGAGATCCCTTCTTCGGATTTCATGTGAATCTGTGAAAAGATTTCAAATTAATTTGGCCAAAGTTTGATGGAGCATCTAAAATCTCCATTTTTTGTCTTTGAGTGTTTAAATTAAACAGAGAGAGGACACTAACTACAGGAATGAAGAGTGCACAGTGACGAGTGTCCAAAAGAGAGTGTGGCGTGAAATGTGATGATCAAGGATTTGAAATGACCAGGTTCCTTAGATGGAGTCTTTTTTTTTAGAGGAAAAAAAAAGGATGAAAAGGTATTTAAAACCAATTGTAATTTTTTAACTAAACATGTTGAGTAGTTAGCTGTGGACTTAAATCCATAGGGTCCAAATTCCTCAACCAAATTAAAAGGCCGAAAGTAAATTAACAAATTATGTCCTACTCTTTGTGATGTCTTATCTTGCAATGTGAAAAATTATACTCACATAGGTGATACTCTCCAAACCGAGGAGAAGTTAGCTGACGTCTCACAAGCTGAATGTTCTCGGATGTTGGGCGTAGAAAATAAACAGCTTTGAGATGTGACATGGACTCTTTTGACTTGGAAATGGAGTCTACAAGTTCCACCAAAAACACTTCTTTTTGAAGAAGCTCTGATTGTGAATATACTACACTCACAACACTAACCTGCAGCCCATTAGAAAACCAACTTAAACTAATAAGCAAACAATAAAAAAAATATACACTTAATCAGTTTGTTGTTAACTGTATAAGAACTTCCAGAGTCGTCCTTCCCTATTCGACAAGTTGTAGATTTATTTATTCGATGCTGCTATGAGGCCGTTAACATAAAGTTAACAAAAAGAAAAGAAAAGAGCAAAATACTTCCACACTGCATATGGTTGGCAACAAATATGCAAGATAGGCCTTAGTAGATTCTGAAGACATTCCATTAGAAATATATATTAGCACAAGGAAGCTTCCATAAAAAAAAATGTCATGCACATCAATTCTGATAACCAGTGATCAGTTTACTGAACCCTTTGTGAGTTTACACTAATGCGCATTGCAGTTACAATAATTCCATAGCCAACTTCGAGTTCCAATTTACAGACTGTGATCTTCCATTACGGATACATGAGTCTCATAATTCCGTCACCGAGAACTCAGCAACAATAGAATACTAATTTTCTAATTTAAATCTCAGCTTATCATCAAAAGTTAGGAAAAACGCTCATGAACCAATTAAGACCCAAAAATTCCAGCACAGTAGCAAAGTAAAGCAAAAACACCTAGTTGTATGGAATATATAAACGAAACAATGGCAACAGAGCATGAAAATCACCGTCTGAGAGTCGAGGATGAGAACTTTCATGCCAGAAATGTCATGTAACATACGATTTACGTAATCTCGAACTGCAGTGATCAGCACCATTTCTATTCCCTTTTTCAAATTATTCGCTTCTAGTATCGATCTGATCAGAATACTGTTTCAATTTCTAATAGGGTTTAAGAATTGGAAAGATGAAATTTGGAGGAGAGATTTGAAACAAGCAGATCAAAGATGAAATTTGGAGAAGAAAGTCCAATACGACGTCGTGGCAGCTCGGAGTTTCGGTCCTCTTGGATCGGGTTGGTCCTAATAAAAGCGTGGAATTGAATCAATTGACAACTTTTCCAACCAATAACAAATAAAATACATTTAGAAAAAATACAAAATCTCAAGAATAAACATATCAGGTTTTTTATATAATGATTAATGGCAAAATATTATTTTTTGTCAAGTTTATCTCTTTTCAGATTAAAAAAATTGTTGCTCAAAATCCATTCTCTGTTAGTCAGATTGACTAACGGCATCACCAATTTTGAAAAAAAATAAAATATGAAGTAATTCAGTGATCAAAAGTAATATTTTTTCATGATTAATTTTAGTACAAAATCTTGTGTTGTACAAAATTAACTTACAAGTCAACTACAATTAACAAATGCCCAATTTATCACCCTACAATGGGATGAAATGTAGTAAATTTTAGTGTATTTGATTGATGTATTTAATTATGACACTCATGTAGTTTTATTAGTGCATTTGATTTTGATACTATTTTTTGACAATTGTTGTCCAAATTATTGTTTGTGATTTCATTTGCTAAACCTAAGTTTGGTACTACCGGGGATGGAGCTTTGGGAGAATGTGACTTTGGCACATTTAAATTTCAAGTTTGTGTTTCACCAATATAACAGTAGCATTAGAAGATAATTTGTTCAAAATTCAACTACAATACTGTATTACTGTACTTCATATTTATATATGTCCTACTGTAAAAGAGCTTGCAAGTATAAATCTACTCCTTTGATAAATCTGAATAATGGTGATGATTTATCTAACGATTCAAAAATCTACAATAATGATTTTAATAGAAAAATATCTAGAATATAAAAGAAATAAGGAAAGAAAGTTGGGCAATTCTTACTATAGTCACATTTTACAAAGTGACTACGCAGTCACTTTGTCGAATCGCGCCATGTGGCGTTGTAACCGTAAAAACGACCTGTTACCTGTCATACAGGTTTCAGTTATTTTTAGCATTATTTAAATTATATTTTGTTATTTACTATATTACCCTTCTTTTTAAATTTTATTTATATTTTACATGCACTCACTAATTTAATGAGTGCACCCCCTAATCATATTTTTACTACAATTATCTGCACCCGCTAATTTAATGAATTCACACCCAAATCATATTTTTACAACAATTATCTTCACCCGCTCATTTAATGAGTTCACCCCCAAATCATTTTTTTTACAACAGTTATCTACACCCGCACATTCTATGAGTTCACCCCCAAATTATTTTTTACCACAATTATCTGCACTCACGCATTTTATGAGTTCACCCCCAAATTATTGTTTTACCACGGTTATCTGCACTCGCACATTTTATGAGTGCACCCCAAAATATTTTTTAAAAAATAATCACATTTAAAAGACTATATTATCCTTTTATTATCTTACACAAAATATAATAAAATAAACTCTAAAAAATCAATTCACCACCAAATCACCCATATTTTAAAAAAAAAATGTAAAATATAATTAATAAAAAACTATCGAAATTAGCCACAAATCTCAATTTTTTTCTTTTTAATTTTTCTTCCCCTCCTCTTTTTCTTTTTTCTTTCCATTTTCAATTTTTTTTTTCAAATTTTTTATTTCCTTGTTTTTTTTTCTTTTCCTTTTTAAATTTTCCTGTCTTTCTTTTCCATTTTTTGCATGTGTATTTTTTAAATTTTAATACAAAATAATATTATAGGTATAATTTTATTAAAGTCGATCGGCGGTGCACCTAAAGTTTAATTTTAATTTGATGAGTAAAGGACCTGCCGGAAATCCATGCATGTTGGCGGGTGACCCAGCCACCACCATGCCCGACCACCCCCTCGATGGCGACGGCGGCGCTTCGGTCTCGACCGCTGAAGCCCGAGACCCCTCCTCGAATCGCAATCGCGATTCTTCACTTCCATAACAATCGACATAATCTTCCATCTCGGCCACGATCTATGGCGGCCGAAATCCTCTCCTCATTTCGACCACTGACGCGACTGCTTCGATCAATCTCCCTTGTGTTCGCGATCCAGGAGCTTCTCCTACATCAATGGCGCTCGCCTGCAACACTCGGATTGACGCTGCCTCTCTCTCGTCGTTCATCTCTGTCCAAATCGAAGCTACATTGCTTCATTCGTCTTCTTCACCCTGCTCATGCGCAGCCTCTTCCTCCGGCTGACGACGGCCCGACGGAGGACTGTGAGTATGTTGCTGATGGATCTCTGACCGGACGACACTCGTAACCGGTGACCTTGTTGATGAAATCCCAAGCGACGACTACTGACCTAGGGTGCCCTCCCATTGGGCTAGGGTTTCCTTCAATTGGGCTTGGTAATGTGCACCCTCTATTTTCTTTAGTACACCCCGATCTGCACTATCTCCATTTTTTTTTATGGTATTATTGTTATTGGTATTATTGATAATGGTATTACTAGTTATTGATTGCGGTATTACTATTAATACACTATTGAATTAATATTAATGATTATTGATTATTAATTGTGGTATTACTGATTATGTGAAATTATTTATTACTGATTATTATTATTTTTATGGTATTACATATTATTGTTTATGGTATTACTTATAATTGTTTTTTGTATTATTGAATATAATTAGATTTGTGGAATTATTTGTTATTGTATGAGATATTACTATTCAATGTTCATGGTATTACTACTTACTGTTCATAGTATTACTGATAATTATTTTTTGTATTATTGAATATAATTAGATGTGTGAAATTATTTGTTATTGTATAAAATTTTACTGATTAATATTAATGATATTACTGATTAATGTTCGTGGTATTACTAATTATTATTAATGGTATTACTGATTACTGTTTATGGTATTACTGGTTATTACTTGTTGTATTACCGACTACTCCCTCCTTCCTATTGAAAGCTACCCAACTTTCCTTATTCATTTGTCCCAATGAAAGTTACTCATTCCTTTTTTGCCAAACTATTCTCTCTCACATTTCATTATATTTTTCTCTCTCTCAATCACATCACCTCTCATACACCCACTTATTATATCATATTTTTTAACCTCTGTGTTTGAAGCTCATGAGAAGCTTTCACTGGGACGGAGGGATTATAATAAAATCATACATATAATATTATTTTGTATTAAAACTAAAAAATATACTAATGAAAAAAAAGTAGGAAACAAAAAAAACGAAGAAATAAAAAGTTTGGAATAAAAATTGAAAATGGGAAGAAAAATTAAAAAGAAAAAAAATTGAAATTTTTTTAATTATGTTTTTACGATTTTTTTTCTAAAAATATGAGTGATTTGGTGGTGAATCGACGGTAACTCGGCAATGACTCGGTTGTAGATTGTAAATGTATAAATTAGGGTTGATTTTATTATATTTTGTGTTAATTAATAAAAAAATAATATAGTCTTTTAAATGTAATTATTTTTAAAAAAATATTTTGGGGTGAACTCATAAAATGAGCGGGTGCAGATAATTGTGGTATAAAAATAATTTGGGGGTGAACTCATAAAATGAGCGGGTGCAGATAACTTTGGTAAAAATATAATTTGGGGGTGAACTCATAAAATGAGCGGGTGTAGATAACTGTTGTAAAAAAATGATTTGGGGGTGAACTCATAAAATGAATGGGTGCAGATAACTATGGTAAAAAATGATTTGGGTGCAAATAACTATGGTAAAAAATGATTTGGGGTGAACTCATAAAATTAGCGGGTGTAGATAATTGTTGTAATAAATTATTTTATTGTATAAGGATAAAAATGTAAAATTACAATAATATATTTTAATTAATTTAATTTAATAGAAAATACAAATTTATAACACATTACGACAATACATATCGTAAAATTTACAAAAGGTAATAGGTCATCAAATCTAAACCTTTAGATTAGATTTTTAATGGCTTAGATTAACTGACTACGGTAGTCATTACGACACGTTACAACACCGTGACTACATATAGAAGGTCCCAAGAAAGTTTTTAAAATAGAGTTTAATTATTAGGAATGACAATCCTATACACTCATTTTCAAACAAAGGAAACAAATTAAAACATTTCTATTAAGATCAAATTGATGTATTAATACCCAATTATACCCTTATCTTAAAAATTAATATTAATTGATTAATAGAATAAATTTGAAATTGAAATTCCATTTCCCACTTATTTGTTATTCAAATTGAAATTAAATTCTCATTCCCCTTATAAACTACAAATTACTCAATCACTACCAAATTTTCCTTAATTGATTAATTACTTTCGTATCCCAATTTGCAATTGATTTTTCATTGCTTTTCAAAAATAAGAAATTTTTTGTAGAACCATTTCAGTTTCTTCGGTCTTTCATTTTTTTCCAGAATTCAAGATTTCACCATTCTCATTCATCGTTTTCTTGCATATGACATATTTTAATCCATATCTTTCTTATACAAGCCTGCATATTAGGGTTTACTAATCGATTGTTCCATATATTTTCGCGGATCAAATCACAATCGAAAAATGGAATATTCTGTGATTATGAAGTTTCAATATGAGGAAAAAATGAAGTTATTTCCAGTTCAACAATCGACAACCATTCTTCAATTCTGCAGAACCCACCCAGAAGACCTAAGCAGAAGAGGATGACGTCCTATGGAGAATTTCGCAAAGTAAAACCTACCAGTTGTAAGAGGTGTGGTAAAAAGGGCAGGCATGATTCCTTGACATGTTCATGTGTTTTTGAAACTGATAAAACTAATGTTGTCCAGTAGAATGTTTTTCACTTTTTTTATTATTGCTTATTCATTTTGAAATTTATTGATTTAGATATGGATTTTTGGTTTCTGTACCAAGCCACTATTTAGGTGGTAATCATATGTTATGCGGTGATTAGGAAGCAGTAGAATTGTTTGAATCGCTATTCAATATTATTATATTTTCCAGTTCTATTGGTTTGACATAAATTTTTTTTATTCATTTGTATTCTTATTATATATTTGAGGTGTTTATCTTATAGTATTGTTCATCTGTAATATTTTTTATCATTTTTTTTTTTGGTTTCGTATTATATACACTTATCCCCCTTCAATCAAAACCAAGACAGTCGTTATATTATTTTACTAATATACATTTACGGATGTAACTTTGTTTCCCACATCTAATTAATCATATGCACATATGCAATCAATTAATATTATTTTCGCATTTATTCTGACGCAAAATTCGCATATGCAGAATATTATCTACTTCCAATGAAATGGTATCCATGTTATAATAATATTTTAACAAATATTAACAATTATATGTAATATATTATATGCTTTCAATGATATCCATAATTTAATTCAAATATTTACTTTTCTTATATATTACATTATATATTTTGATTTTAACCTCTTATTTTTTTTTAATAATTAACATCAATATAAGACCCATCAATGTTTATATTTCGATTTAGTTAAAAGAGTAATTATAAATATAGATCAATTTTATCGAACATTTATGTTGATGCCTAATATTTTAATTTTTTTATATTATATTATATATTTTTAGGATGGATAACAATATAACACCATGATTATTTAATAATACTATGATTATATTAATTTGTTTTGTAAAGATAAAATCATGTTATTTGCATATATGTTTCATATATCGAAATGTGCATTTTCTCTTTAGCATATCACCAAGCCTATATTCTTTTAATCAATAAATAATAAATTAATTAGTTTAATAGAATAATATTATAAGTAGATTTTATCTAAAAACTCTTTATATATATATAAATTATAAACAAATATAAATTCTGTGGGACAATTTTGTTGTTGCATAACATTTAGTTTTCTTATATTATATTATATATTTTTTTTTTAGGTGATAACACTATTATTATGTAATAATATTATGATTATATTAATTATAAATAAAGATAAAATTCGTGAATTTTGCATATATGCAACACATATTAAAATGGGTAAATCTTTTTAGTTATTTTATTTTATTGATTCTTGTGCTTAAACTGTTTTTTTTTTTTTTTTAATAACATGGAGTCATTTTAATTTAAAATTAATGCTTATGGGTAGTTATTCCTAATTTAATGGAGAAGTTACAATTAACATTAATATGACAATCGTTTATTCCTAATTTAATGGAGAAGTTATTCCTAATTTAATAAGACTCATGGTATGTTTATATATCAATTTACTTAAAAGTTTAATATTATAAGTAGATTTTATCTAAAAACTCTTTTTATATATATAAATTATAAACAAATGTAAATTATGTCGAACAATTTTGTTGATGCAACATATTTTATTTTTTTATATCAAATTATATTAGATATTTTTAGGGTATAACACCATGATTAAATATACACTCGTGGATTTTGCATAATCAAATTAAAAAATGTGCAGAAAACCCCAAATTTCTACCTTCCAAAATTTATGTAATTTAGCTTCTCCAATACTCCAGCTCATTTTTAGAAAAGTTTTGAATTTTGAGAGTGTAGTTATTACCGTGATTTCATATGATTTGTAATTTTATGAAATATTAATTTGAATAATATAAATTATATTAATTGAATATGGAATTTTCGGATGTAATTAATTATAAAGAAAGGGTAGAATTGTACATCTATCCACCAATTTGTTCTTTTTTCTAACTTTCAAAATGTTTGTTTTTATTTGTAGTTTCTATAGGTGAAATGACTCTTATAACAAATGCCCCTTTAAAATATTCTTAATATGTATTGATAATTTTAGAAAACTCTTTACAATTAATTTTCACCACAAATGTTAGTAGATAATCATGCTCCAATAATTATAAATAGAAAAATAAGTTTCTATCTCCCATCATTATACAAATTCAATATGAAAATCAGTAATTGAAATGTTGGGTGATAAAATTTCGGTGACAAAAAATGACTTTTTTTTTAACAAACTTTTTTTATTTATCAATCACATCGCATTAAATACATTTCCTTATTATATTATACTATTTATTAACTTTGTGTCCAAAACTATATATATCAAATCTTTAAAAAGAAAACAATTTATATTAATATAATGCAATGTATATATATGATATAGTAAACAATTTATATTAACTAAACGACAAGACAGTGTATATACGAATATCTACTATCTACCCACGAAGTTTATAGCATTGAAGAAATAAATAAAATTCAATTAATGGTATAGTTGGTATGTAGTAGGGTTGGAAGGGTATATATAAATATAGGGTAGGGCTGCTGTGTACTCAAGTACACAGTGTACTTGAGTCCAACTATATATATATAATAAATAACAAAATATTTAATAGAAGTTATTATAATCTAGTGGTTGTTCTTAGATTGTCTTATCACAACAATTTTCGTAAATTGACGTAAATAATAAATATTTTCGAACAGTTTTTCTATATTAATAATTCAAAAAAATTAGCACCAATTATTTTATACATTTATAGAAAATAATAAAATTAGTAAAATTAATAATATTTTTTTAAAAAAATTACCACCAATTTTTTTAAATTATGAAAGTACGAGTATAAAAAACCAAAAGGTTTATCATTAGCATACACTTTTCAATTATAATAACATACACTTTTCATTAATATATAACTTACATGTTTCATTAATATAACATACACTTTTTAGTTATAATAACATACACTTTTCATTAAATAGATCATACACTTTGCAGTTATAATAACATACACTTTTCATTAAATAAATATACACTTTTCACACTTTTCATTAATATATAACTTACACTTTTCAGTTATAATATCATACACTTTTCAGTTATAATAACATACACTTTTCATTAAAAACAATGTTGCACTTTTCAATATAGTAACATACACTTTTCATTAAAAAAACAAAGATACACTTTTTAGTCATAATAACATACACTTTTTAAAAAAAAAAAAAAATCGAAAAAAAAAATCAAAGTTTGACCGTTGACCGGTCAACGGTCAACATTTGACTAGTGAAAGTCTACTCAAGTACTCCAAGTACTTGAGTACATACAAGAATTTGGCATAAATACAAGATATCCATTAAATCTATATATATATATATAATAACAACAAAGTCTGACCAAGTCAATTCCCTCCAAAACTGTTTGTGGGCCCATCTGTTTTTTTTATTTTAATTCTTTCATAAATTTTGAGTTATATCACTGTTGAATCCTTTCTTTCTTTAATCACAACTTTTAAAAATATTTAAAATACACAATTTATTTTGTGGATGTTTTATAATTTAAAAGAAAAAATATTTTAGTAGCATTCTATTATGAATATTATTCGACTTAAATCTATTTTATTTAATTAAATTTTTTGAAATTTTAATCTACTATAAATCTTATATAAATACATATAAATTTTATAATATAAATTTAAATTATAATTTACTTAAATTTTAAAACAAACACATATCATATCATTAAATTTCAAAACAAACACATATCATATCATTACAAGTATTAAAATTTTAATTATTAAAAATGCATTTGTAATTAAACATACTCCTATAAATTTTAATTATTAAAAAACATTTGTAATTAATTTATGTATATTTGTACATACTTTTGTTTCCCAAGATTATACTCCTATATAGATTGTAATTATAAGTTAAAATTTGTATGATATAGTTTCATGGATCTTATTTCGTAAAATTGAATTTTAATTAATTACTTTGTTTCGTCAAAAGCTTTCATCTTTTCATTTAGATGTCTCACAAAAAATTTCTCATTTTATTTTTGTAGATATATACATTGTGACCCCACCTCTTTCACTCTTAATTTCTTCTACAATCCATTTTATTTTACTACACTTTATTTTTGTAGATACATTGTGACCCCACTTCAATCATATCAATTTTACTACACTTTATTTTATACTCCGTATTAATGTTTTTTAAATTATGTGATAATTAGACATATTGAGTAATATTCCATCAATAATTATAAGTGAAAATAGATTTCAAAAAATGCAATTGAAGTTTCATTCACAAGATGAAATCAATGATATGGTGTCACATGATAGTATTGTTCTTTAAATTCTATGAAATTCAACCATTAAAATTTTTAAATCACACAAAAGGAGTAATATTCTATAAATGATCGATTAAAATTTATTAGTAATAATCAATCTGTCGTGCAACGCACGGGAGAATTACTAGTATATATTAGAGATAAATACAGTATCAATAAATATACATTATTTATAATAATAAAATTCAATTTAATTAAGACATTGTTTGCTAATTCTCCTCTAAAAATACAGTCAATTAATTTAGATTTGATTCCACAACAATACTATCTCACATACAATTTGTCTAATACTTCATGTCAGTTTTCCTACACAAGTGTATCACATTCTCTTACAATATCACATTCTCTTACAACAAGATATATAAAAGGTTCAATTAACACATGTAAATATCTTAAAAATAAGTTCAATATAATCCAAATAAATGCTTAAATCAATATAACTCAAATAAATGCAAATGGGGCTGACTGTTCAGAATTTAGACATTCATAGAATAATAAAAGAGAAAATTGCATTTTTTGTCCCACCAACCATGGGTTGGTTGGGATTTGACCACTGGGTTTTAAAATTGGTCCCATTTGATATTTTTTTATGCTTTTTTGGTCCCGTACAAAATTTTATTGCAAAACTGATCCCAATTTCCGTCAAAACTTAACGGAGGGTTAACACATGGTCGTCAACCCCAATAGTTGTTACCCCTCTCCGTCCTCCAACACTCCACTTGCCCTGAAAACACTGTTTTCAACTTCCTCGTCGTTCCCCCACCCCACCTCCGCAAAACCATCGCCTCCACCTTTCCCTACATCCGATTCCACCTCTACCCCTTCAATCCTGCCATCGTCATTCACCTAATCTCCTCCTCCGTCCGCCGCGCCCTCGATCAACCACTCAATTACGCCCGAATTTACCTCGCCGAACTCCTCCCCTCCTCCGTCTCCCGCATCATATACCTAAAACCGTTCATATTCATACCCATCTTCTTAAATCTAATCAACCGTTCATATTCATACTTTCACACCTAAAACCCTAATCTTCTCTCACCTTTTATTTTCAGGCGCCTCTTCTCCCTTCACTGCCGTCGGTCTTCTTCCTCCCACCCACCGCCGCCAGCCTTCTTCCTCCCTCCCACGTTGATTTGGAACCCGATTTTCACCGTCATCACGCGTCTCTGCCGCCGCCGACTGCTCGCGTCTCCTTGCCGTCGCCTGCTCAAATTTAGTTAGTGTTTTACTATTTTGTTTGTTAAAGAATGATTGCTCAAAATTGGTTAGTATTTTCACTATTTTGGTATTTTGTTTGGTAAATTATGATAATATGGGTGAAATATGAGTTAGATCTGGGTATTTTTTTGGTAAGACAATGTTTTTTTTTTGTTCCGTGAAGAACACATAAAATATGCAGTTTTATTTTTTAGTTGGATTCTTTTTTCGAATTTATTTCGATAATTCGATACATTTTCGAT
Organism: Galeopsis tetrahit; assembly: GCA_963675135.1. Taxonomy (NCBI): domain Eukaryota; kingdom Viridiplantae; phylum Streptophyta; class Magnoliopsida; order Lamiales; family Lamiaceae; genus Galeopsis; species Galeopsis tetrahit. The sequence goes on from OY776133.1 coordinate 14,952,641, forward strand.
TTTTTTCTCGAAAATCTGCTTATTTTTTCAGAAATTGGAGTCGATAATTTGCAATTTTTTTGGAGTTTAAAAAAAAATTGCAAAGCTCTGGCGAATTGATCTCGATTCTCACGTCCTCGGTGCGCCAGAATACTGCCACACAAATTTCAGCCATTACTTCACCGAGAAATTCTGGTCAAATCCGTTTTTCTCCGTCACGTTTCGAAGCCAATCCGCCTGTTATTTCAACACCGGCGTAATGGTGATCGATTTAAGTAACTGGCGAAGTACGGGCGTGACGCAGAAACTTGAGCACTGGATGAGAATTCAGAAACTATACATAATTTATGAATTGGGATCTCTGCCGCCGTTCCTACTTGTCTTCGCCGGAAACGTGAAAGGGGTGGAGCACTGGTGGAATCAACACGGCCTCGGCGACAATAAGTTAACGACGGGACCAAAAGTGCAACGAGTGTTAGTTTAGACGGCTAAGTTAACGGCGGGACTAAAAATGCATAGAGTGGGACCAACTCCAAAACCCAGTGATCAAATCCCAACCAACTCATGGTTGGTGGGACCAAAAATGCAATTTTCTCAATAATAAAATTATAATATATTTTTTTACAATGTTTAAAATACCTCTATTTAAATAAATATATAAAAGTTAAAATTCATTAAAAATTAAATGGATTAATTACCCAGTATTATGAATATCCACAAATTGAACAACCTAACTATTCTTACTGAATAAATACAGCTGGTCAAAATGAGAATGTATATAATTAATATTAATAATTTTTTCATGATTGATTTTCTCCTGTGTGTAGTCAAAATTATACTATGTACTGATCCCTAAGTAGGCATATATATGATGAAGCAATTTAGGACATGTTTGGTACTTTCCGAATTCACCCATAATAAGTAGGAGTGTTCAAAAATAAACCGGACCGGAAAAAAGATCGGAATCGGACCGACCGGTTAGATTTCGGTCCGGGAAATTTTGGATTCCGGTCTTTCGGTCCGGTCCAAGACCGGAATTTTTCGGTCCGGAATTTTTATATTTTTTTACTAATGCACACTCAATTATTTTTCAAAACCAAGTAATTGATGAAAATGTGTTGATACCTTATTACATTTTTTACAAATATATAATTTAACAAACTTTTTTTTTTTTTTTTTTTGATCGGGCAAAAAGCAATTGTATTAAATAAAGAGGGGTGTTCTGGGCCATAAGGTATGTCCCAAAATTTACAAAGCTAAAAGGAAAATTACAGTAAAATAAAGAAAAGGGATTAAGGCTAAAGCTTCCTGTTGTTGTTCTTCTCAGACACCAAGTGCTGTTCTGGGATTGTTATACCAGTCCACAAAATTAAGCTTTGCACACGTAGAGTCATTGACTACCAGCCAGCTCCAAGTTCTTGCAATTACTTCACCTATCAGTCTATCTTCCCTTGTCTCTTCGTTTTTGAATATCTTCGCATTTCTCCTCTTCCAGATTGCCCATGTCACACATTCCCACACACACACAAATACCAACTTTCCTCTATTCCCTTTCAAAATACTACTAAAATGGAGTAGATTGGTGAAGGGGTCAAGAGTCATTACCGTTTGAATACCCAGCCACTTCGCGATACCCATCCACGTCTGATATGAGAATGGGCATTCGAAGAGGATATGTCTCACTGTTTCGATTTGGCACGAGCAGAATTCACAGCTCACACTCGAGTTAGGTGGTAGAGCTCCCCTTCTCCTCAGATTTGCCTTGGTAGGTATTCTCTCCAAGACGCTTCTCCACGCATGTAAGCTGATTTTCGTCGGCGCCATCTTGTTCCATATTAATTTGAAGCAAGCACTCTCCTCTTCTGTCAGTATTGTATTGTCTTCCTCCCTTGACAGCCAATCATATGTTGCTTTTGAGTCGTATTTACCGTCTTTACTTAGTTTCCACCTCCATTTGTCCTCCGCTCCTTGTTTGATAGGGTACCTGTTAATCACTGTCAACAACTCGTTAAGCATAATAATGTCTCTCTCTCTCAATTCCCGCCTCCACACCCACTCCCACACCCACTCACCATCCCTCCAGACTCCCATATTTCCTATCACCTCATTCTTATTTAAATTCAAATGGTACAACCTCTCAAACCTCCTCTTCAAACTCCCCTCGTTTGTCCACTCCCCACCCCAGAAATCTGTATTCATTCCATTACCTACAACCCTCTACACCCCATTCACAAACCAGCCCCCACCCCCCCTCCAGCTGCTGCAACTACAGACCTCCACCATCCTCTCAAGATCACTCCTCTTCCAGTCTCCCTCAGCCCCATGCCAATGCCCCCCGCCTCCCCGAATTTAGATTTAATTACCCTCACCCACAGCCTATTCCCCTCATTTAAAAATCTCCACACCCACTTTCCTAGTAGTACCCTATTAAACCGATCCAAATCCATAACCCCTAGGCCCCCCAATGATTTTGATTTGCATATTGATTTCCACTCGACCCACGATTTTTTTTGAGAACACTCACCACCCCCCCAAAAGAATGATCTTTGAAGTTTTACAATCTCTCTAATGGTCTTCTTTGGCGCTCGATAAGTTGATAAATAGTACACCGGTATTGAGGATAGCACCGCATTTAACAATGTGAGACGACCCCCAATCGACAATTTTGCTTCCTTCCATTTGTTCAGCTTTTTTCGTACCTTTGCGACTACATAATCCCACTCCGTGGCAGTACGGTGGGCTGACCCAACCTTTAAGCCTAGATACACGAATGTAGTACTGCCCACGTTGCATCCCACTATCTCAGCAGCTTCCCGAATATCTTCCACATCAGAATTAATGCCTATTAATCGGCATTTATCCAGATTCACCTTCATTCCAGTAACCAGGAATATGATCTTCAATAATCTGCTCAGAAATCTTGCGTTTTCCATTCCTTCCTCCCCTAGAAATATTGTGTCGTCTGCGAACTGAAGGTGTGATAATTTTATTTCCTGCCTCCCAATGCTTAAGGGCCTAAACAGCCCACTGCTTGTGGCCTTTGACATCATAGCACTTACCCCTTCCGCTGCAATTAGAAAAAGGAAGGGAGATAAGGGGTCTCCCTGCCTTAGACCTCGGTTCAGTTTGAATTCCCCCGATGGGCTTCCGTTCACTAGTACTAATGCATGCGCCGAACTCACACACTCCATGATCCACGATACCCATTTTGAATGGAAATTCAGGCCAGTCAACATTGACCTCAGAAACCCCCAGTCTACCGAGTCATATGCCTTAGCAAAGTCAATCTTGAGAATCATACCTTTTCTTTTCCGTTTTCTAACATCCTCGGTCGCCTCATTTAACGTGACCACTCCATCCAAAATTTGTCTGCCTCCTATGAACGCGCTTTGATTCTCCGAAATTATGCCTTCAAGCACTTTACATAACCTGTTTGAGAGTAGTTTCGACAGTATCTTATACATACTCCCAATGAGTGAGATCGGTCGGAACTCTTCTAATCTGCTAGCCTCCTCCTTCTTTGATATCAAGGTGATAAACGAGGGGTTTAACCCTCGCACTAGCCGCCCATTATGATGAAACTCGCCGATAAAGCCTGTGATCTCCTCTTTCATTACACTCCAACAGTTCTTCAAGAAGTGAAAATTGAAGCCGTCCGGGCCTGGGCTCTTTGAGCTTTCGCATGACCAAATTGCTGCCTTTATTTCATCTTCCGTGAACGGGCTTATGAGCATGACATTATCTTCGTCTGATATCTTCTTTGATAGGATATTTGCATCAATGCTTGGTCGCTCCCACTGCTCCGATCTGAAATGCTCCTGGAAATGCTCTCTGACCCCGTTTTTCACCTCTCCTACTTATTCTCTCCAGGCCCCGTTAATCGATATCCCTACAATTTCGTTATTTTTCCTTCGTTTGTTTATGCATCTGTGAAAAAAGTTTGTGTTTGCATCACCTTCTTTTATCCATTTGAATCTTGATTTTTGCGCTAGCGTTGTGTCCCTGTTTCTTAGATCAATTAACAATTTTGCCCTCTCCTCATTTCGTCTGGAAATTTCTACATCGTCCAGGCCCATAGTATCGTCAATCATGTCTAATTCCCACACTTTCTGCTTTCTCCCTTCCACACTTTGCTCAATATTCCCGAACACTTCCCGATTCCATTGTATGATATCCGTTTTTAGCATCTTAAGTTTTTCCTTGAGGACAAACCCCTTCCATCCTGCTACCTCATACCCTTGCCATTTGACTGTGACGAATTCCAGAAACCCCGGGTGATTGAACCATGCATTTAAGGTTCGAAATGGTTTGGGACCCCAATCTTTGACTTTGATTTCAAGCGTAATCGGGCAGTGATCAGAAACTGATCTTTTCAGTCCCCTTTGGTACGTGCTTGGCCACCTGTTCATCCATCTCCCATTGACCAGCAGCCTGTCGAGTCTGCTTTTGCACGACCCGTCCGCCTTATACCATGTGAATGCTCTTCCATGTAGTGGGAGGTCCAGCATTCCAGTGTCATGTATGAATGCATCAAAGGAGTCAATGTCCCTTCGACTTGATTCCGCTCTCCTGCCTGCTCTTTCAGAACTTCTTCTGACTGAGTTAAAGTCTCCCCCTACACATATGCACTTTGAAGAGTATTGAGCCACAACACTCTTTATCCTGTCCCACAACTCTTGTCTCTCTGCTAAGGGGCATGGAGCATATACATTTATAAGCAGGCACTCAATCTGCTCCACCCCCCAAACACCATTTACCACTACTGCCCCCTGCATATGCCATTTGCTCACCGCCGTAAATACATCGGAATTCCATATTGTCAATATCCCTCCTGATCTCCCCTCAGCATTTCTATGAGCCCAGTCAAAGTTTCCATCCCCCCACACTGCCCTGCCCTCAACTATATCGAAAATTTCTTTCTTGGATTCCTGAACAAAACATATGTCTGTTCTATGTTCTTTAATCAATTCCCTAATCTCTCTGGTTTTAACTCTGCTCCCCAAGCCTCTGATATTAAATGATAAAACTTTCATTAAGAAACTGACTTGTTCTTCTCCTTGTCTTCATCGTTCCTCTTTTCGTTTCCTTCGGCTATGCTTGTTAGTCGCTCTACCATCACTGCATCCCCCAAATCTGAGACTACCCCTATTTTTTTTGCCACCTCCCAAGTTTTTCGTGCTTCGTCCTTTCTAATTTCACTGGTGTTGTCTCTACTTTTTTTTTGCAGCGTTTCCTCTTGAGTTTCTCCTCTCGAATTCCTCATCCTCCGACGATCTGATGTTATTCACGAAGCTGGAGAAGTTCTTCTTTTCAACCTTCTTTTTCGCCTGCTTCGAGATCCCCCCATGGTTTCTGTATGCTTGATTTTGGATATTTCGTCTCTGTGGTTGGATTAGGTTATGATTTTCATCTACTAGGTTAGGGCACAGGTTTGATAGTTGTGGATTTTCCATGGATGATAACAAATTTCCGCTGCTTCCTTCTTCATGAACTAAGTCAGTGTGAATCTTTTGGGGGTGTTTGGGATTAGGTTGGGGAATAGGGCATTGATTACTAATTCCAGCTGTAATACTTATCTGGGGTGAACTGATCACCATATGGGGTAGACACGCGCAAAACCGAACCGCCAAACCGGCCAACCGGCCAAACCGCCGGTTTGACAAACCGCCGGTTACGGACCGTAACCGAAAAATGGCGGTTCGGTTACGGTTCGGCATTTTGACAAACCGCAAACCGCCGATTTGGCCGGTTTTGGCGGTTAACCGGCGGTTTTTTATTAAAAAAAAATTTTATTTTTTAATACACAATTCTTCTATTTTTAATGTATAAATTTAAGTTATATAATTTTTATTCAATTATAGTAATGTATTTTCTAAAAAATGAGTTAAAACGAATAAAAAACGAACGAAAACGGAGTGAAAACGAGCGAAAACGGAGATAATATTAAAAAAAAAAGAAAAAAAACCCTAAACCGCCAAACCGGCGGTTTTCAAACCGAACCGCCGGTTTGAAAACCGTAACCATAACCGGCGGTTCGCGGTTCGGTTACGGTTCGCCGAAACCCCAAACCGTAACCGCCGGTTTCTAACCAAAACCGGCGGTTTGTAACCGTTGCCCATGTCTAATATGGGGTGCACAATTATGTGGGCCTATTTCATGTTCCTTCCCAGCAATTAAAAAATTGGGCCTATTCTCTGGACTCTCCTTACTTTCCTTTTCATCACTTGGGCCTCTCTTAATTAATTGGGACGCTGTCGGTTCATGCGCCTCATTTAAGATAGCCACGTCCGCATGCTCCGTATTAATCATACCAGCCGCATTATCGATTGTTTCAAGGCAATCTGAGTTAATCGAGAAACCCTTTGTCTCCCCAACGTCTTGGGACCATAATTCCCCATCCTCGCCGCCATCGACCCCATCGGTAGATGTGTCATCGCCACCGGTTTGTTTCACCGAAACCCCGTCCGACTTATCAGATTCCGCTTCATTCCGACCATACACCGACAAGTTCTCTATGCTGGATTCCTCAGACTCCTCTGATCCTCCTTCACTTTCGCTATCCTCTGAGTCGATTGACCCGCTCCCATGGTGGCATGCATGTTCTTCCGAGACCTTTATTTTGAATAGAGTTTCATCAATCCTAACTGAGAAAATACAGTTTGCTTCCTTGAGGTATGGTACAGAAATGAGCACTCTCGCCTTATCCAAATTCTTTTTGTTAGTTGTGTTATGATCCATACGGATCATCGTTCCCATTTTGGTACTCATTTGGGAGAAGAACTGGTGGCTCCATGCTTGGGCTGGCACCCCTATCCACCTAGTCCAGACTCTCCTCCGGTGGCTTACATCTGTTGGTTTCCATGGTCGGGCCCATACAAACCAGTTCGATACCCACTCATCCATTTCCTCTAACACCTTCGACGTCGGCTGATCAACTAAACTTCGAATTATCACTGCATCGTCTCCTAAAAAGTGCATCCCGACCATGTTGCCGCACTCCTCTTGGATATCCTCGCTTACATCCTGCCAACTGAACTCCTTTTTCAGCAGCCCGGTGAAGCTCTCCTCTAGCCACCTGTTGTCCTCTGGTTGTGTTTCGAAGGAGGCGATGACCTCCCTTTTTTTCTGTTTTAGTTTATTTTTATTTCATTTTCTTTTATTAATTAATTAAAAATAACCGCTTACCTCCATTAAATTATTTATGTCGTGAACATAATATTACTAAAAAGTATAAATCACTATAAATAAAAAGATTATTGTAAATTGTATGACACTACAATTGAAAAGTGCAACACCATTTACCAAAAAGTGTAACACAATATTACAAAAAGTGTATGTGAGTATAACTGAAAAGTGCAACACAATATTACTAAAAAATGTAAGTCCATATAACTGAAAAGTGCAACACAATATTACTAAAAAGTATAAGTCCATATAACTGAAAAGTGCAACACGTTTTTTTTATTAAAAAGTGCAAGTGAGTATAACTGAAAAATGCAACACAATATTAGTGTAAAGTGTAAGTCATTATAACTGAAAAGTGCAACACAATATTACTAAAAAGTGTAAGTCTTTATAAATAAAAATATTATTGTAAAGTGTAGCACACTACAATAGAAAAGTGCAATATCGTTTATTAAAAAGTGTAAGTCACGTAACTGAAAAGCACCAAAATTAAAATAAGAAAATGTTGAGGGTTGGAGTCGAACTTGGGTTATTATAATAAAATAAAGAAAGTTCTACCATTAGGCTATAACTGAATTATTACAGATATTCACGCATTCTTATATTTACTGAAATTCATGAATGAGATGAAAGGCTGAATCATTCTTATGATTGATCATGTGTGTTATAAATCTATATTATTTATATTATTAATTATTGAAAATATAATTGATGATTGAAATTTTAATTATTATATTTTTAATACTTATATATTTTTATTATTTTTATATTTCTATTCAGTAGTAATATTATTATTAATAGTATTCATTACTTTTATAACTTTTTTATTATAATACTTTTATTATTTATTTTTTATAGTTAAATGATAAAATATTTTTATTAAATAACAATATTATTTTTTATAATTATTTAAAATAATTAATATTATAATAAATTATATTATTTCTATTTTTATTAGTATGTTATGAATTATTATTGTTTATATTATTAAAAATTTGTACTATTATTTTTATTATATATTATAAATAAATTTATTATTTATTTTTTGATTGATTAATGTTATTATTATTTTGACCATTATAATTATTGTTATTATTTTTTTGGAAGTATAAAATAATGTTGTTAAAATTAAAAATATAAGTTATAATATTTTTGTAATTTTTTAAAATCATTTCTAAAAGTATGTAAATGAATAAAACTACGTAAGGAATCACCGTTCCTTAATTTTAAGAAATGTTCATTTCATTTTAAATGACCCTTACTGCGATAAAAACATAGACATTTACAATAGAATCAGAAATGATATCGTGTATAAATGAACACCCTCTCCATTTAAATTAATTACATAAAGTTTCACTTTATTATAACATTGGGGAACCAAATCAACAAACATATTAGGATCATGACAAATTGCATGATGAATTTGAATTTTGAACTCGAATTTTCATTAACATGGCACGATTGATCATAAATATTTGTCATTTATATATTTTGGAATTTAACCCCTTTAAGGTAGCTCTTTAAATTAATTTTGCTAAATCATTAGTTTTTTTATAATTAAATCATTGCTGGAGTATTAGTTTGTACATAAATTTATGCTGAGGTCATTTATATTTTCGACATTAGTAGAAAAAAAAAAGTCGCGTTTGATAGTTATCACAAGAAAATATCAATTTTAGTCTTGTAACTTAGGCCGAGTTAAATTTTAGTTTTGTTACATTGTATTTTCGCAATTTTAGTCATGGCAATATCAATTTTAGTCTTGTAACTTAAATCGAATCCAATTATAGTTCTATAACTTTATACTTTCTCAATTTTAATCTTGTAACTTTACACTACAGTTTAGAAAGTGCAAATTTATATAATTAAAGTTAAGAAAATGCAAAATTACATGACTAACGTTTGACCCGACCTAAATTCAGTACTAAATTGATATGTTCCTATAATATGCACATGTATATAAACTTTTTATACGTTTTAGTTAATATTAATTTATATATTTTAAATTTAATATAATATCACATTTTAATTTAAAACTAGCTAAGTCCAAATAAATGAGACAACAAAATCTACTTACACAATTAAGCAAGGGAGATAAATCAAATATAGCCTAATATTTTATTTTAACCATCAACTAATTTGACTAGTTTTATTCAATAACAATTGTTTCAAATCTTCTTCAATTTTAAGAGAAACTTTGTTTTCTTCATAAAAATAATCTCCAAGAAAAACTTACACTCAAATTCCCTCTTTTTATTGTTTCACAATGCAATTTAAAAGTTGAATCTTAGGTAAGAACGCATTTCTACTATACATACATACATATATATATATATATATATATCCCTATTATACTAATAGGGAGTTTAATATGATGATGTGTCGTCTTGAGATTAATTTGGATGATGTGTCGCATTCTCATGAAATGTATATATATGTGTAATAATGATTGTAATGATGTGTTATTTTTCTATTGATCCATGTGGCATTTTAATATTAAGTACAATTTAAGAAAAAAACATTAATTAAGGTATGTTGTATACCAACTAAATCAATTTATAAATCTTTTAATATTTTGAATACTAATTTTGTTGAACATTTCTCTGTACTAATATTTAAAAATAATTACTTAATATATTTCTTTTGAAACTTTTTTATTTAAATATTATTTTATAAAATTATTTAAATATATAATATATTATGAATGTTTATTTTATTGACACTCCGGAGTAATACGCCGGTGCTCATCTAGTATATATATATTGGTATTTGAAGTTTTATCATTAATGAATTCGATGTGCAAAAATAATAAATATCGACCTACAACAACAATGTCAAGCCTAATATCGATAAAATATGTCGATCATATCATTTTTTTTAAATGTCAATAAATATCATATTAAATAACAATGTATTATATTTTATAAATTTATTACGAATGTAAAATATATTTTATTAATTTGTCATAAAACATCGAATATTAACACCCACATTTCTTATAAAGTAACCCACCCCTAAATACATTCATTACTAAATTTAAAAAATGATACACACCCCTCTAAATTACTAAATATACCCTTACCAATAAAAAATATAAATTATAACACACTCATATATGAATCATAACAAATCTCAGCATATACTCTTATAAATTATACACTATACAAATAAATAATCACAATGACCAAATTTTTTAGAAAAAAAAATCTAATGCTTCCATCAAAATTTTACTTAAAAATAGCACACTGAAAGCCTAAGACGTAAGAACTAGAGTCTAGATAGATAGATATATATTTTACAAAAAAACAATTCAAATATTATAAATTAAAAATATCATAAGAGAACTACAAAACTATTAGAAGGTGAAAAAAAAAATACCTCATTTTTATTTGAAAACTATTGTGTTCTCACACAAAAAAAAAATTGTCATATAAGTGAATTATTTTATAAGAAGTGTTTTCATAAAAAAAAAATATTGACCGTGAGAATGTACCTATTCTTTATGAATTTGTTTGTTATCTCCAACTGTCTGAGAGAGATGGATGCACACGAGTTATTTTCGCCACATGTGTGTACCTTTTGTAAACCCTAGTCTCACTAAAATAAGAAACATCAGATAATACTAGTATATTAGTATTTCCTGCACATCCTCACCGCCACTCTCCACCGTCACTCTCCTCCGCCGAGCCAGGTATACTCTCCTCCGCCGCTTCTCAATCGTTTCTTTCCCCCTGTATAATTACTGATTTCAGCTTTTTGTTTTGCATGGATTTATCGCAGATTTATTGGCATCGGAAACAAATTCATTGAGGAAAAAGGTGGTATTTGAGACGAGATGAGTCATACCGTGCATCAATGCAATAGTGCTTTCTGTAAGTTTGTTCAAACCAATCGATATTTACCGTCAGCAAAGCCTTCTCCGTTCTTTTTCCAGCAATCGAGACTATCATCGAAGAAGAATGCAAATTTAAACAAATTGTATTTTTCATCCCGTCCCTTGGTATCGAATTGTGTGAAGCCTCGAAATGAGGCGGGGGGTGTTAAGAACACCGCTGATTTATCGAATGGAGGGGCGTTTATTCCTTCAAGTGTGGGTAAAAGAACTGATATTAAGAAGATTTTGATCTTAGGAGCTGGGCCTATTGTAATAGGGCAAGCCTGTGAGTTTGATTATTCTGGAACACAAGCTTGCAAAGCCCTTAAAGAAGAGGGGTATACGGTGATTCTGATTAATTCAAACCCTGCTACTATAATGACTGATCCGGATTTGGCTGATAGGACCTACATTGAGCCGATGACCCCTGAATTAGTCGAACAAGTCCTTGAAAAGGAGAGGCCCGACGCTTTGTTGCCCACGATGGGAGGGCAGACAGCCCTTAATCTTGCTGTGGCATTAGCAGAGAGTGGTGCACTAGAGAGGTATGGGGTGGAGTTGATTGGGGCAAAACTTGAGGCAATCAAGAAAGCTGAGGATAGGGATTTGTTCAAACAGGCAATGAGGAATATAGGGCTCAAAACGCCTCCTTCAGGGATTGGGACAACACTGGAGGAATGTTTTGACATAGCCAATTCAATTGGGGAGTTCCCTTTGATTATCCGTCCTGCGTTCACGCTGGGTGGGACAGGAGGTGGGATTGCTTATAACCGGGAGGAGTTTGAAGCCATTTGCAAATCGGGGCTGGCTGCTAGTGTGACGACTCAGGTTTTGGTGGAGAAGTCTTTGTTGGGATGGAAAGAGTACGAGCTTGAAGTTATGAGAGATTTAGCTGACAATGTGGTGATTATTTGCTCGATTGAGAATATTGATCCTATGGGAGTCCACACGGGAGACTCCATTACTGTTGCTCCAGCTCAAACCCTGACTGATAGAGAGTACCAACGGCTTAGGGATTACTCTATTGCTATTATCAGGGAAATTGGAGTTGAATGTGGTGGTTCGAATGTGCAGTTTGCTATTAACCCTGCAGATGGTGAAGTGATGGTCATTGAGATGAACCCTAGAGTTTCCAGATCATCCGCTTTGGCATCAAAAGCAACTGGTTTCCCAATAGCCAAGATGGCTGCTAAGTTGTCAGTGGGATACACGTTGGATCAGATTCCTAATGACATCACAAGGAAAACACCAGCAAGTTTTGAGCCTTCCATAGATTATGTTGTCACCAAGGTAATACTCATTTCCTATTTTTATATCTATGTATTAATTAATTTTTGTGACTTTTATTGAATTATCATGAATTCTCTCTGTTTATATGCAGATTCCCAGGTTTGCCTTTGAGAAATTCCCTGGCTCAGAGCCAATTTTGACTACACAGATGAAATCTGTTGGTGAATCGATGGCTGTGGGCCGAACATTTCAAGAATCTTTTCAGAAAGCGGTGCGTTCACTAGAGTGTGGCTTTTCTGGATGGGGTTGTGCAAAGATCAAAGAACTTGATTGGGATTGGGAGCAGTTGAAATACAACCTGAGAGTACCCACCCCAGATCGTATTCATTCGATTTATGCTGCAATGAAACGGGGAATGAAGGTGGATGAAATCCATGAGTTGAGTTTTATTGACAAATGGTTCCTAACCCAGTTTAAAGAACTTGTAGATGTGGAGCAGTTTCTTTTGGCAAGGAATTTGTCACAATTGACGAAAGATGATTTCTGGGAAGTTAAGAGAAGAGGGTTCAGTGATAAACAAATAGCTTTTGCTCTAAAGTCCACTGAGACAGAAGTTCGATTAAAGAGGCTGTCTTTAGGCGTCAAACCATCATATAAAAGGGTTGATACATGTGCAGCAGAGTTTGAGGCTGATACTCCTTACATGTATTCATCGTATGAGGTTGAGTGTGAATCACTTCCCACCAATAGGAGAAAGGTTTTGATTTTAGGTGGAGGACCAAATCGTATTGGACAGGGTATTGAATTTGATTACTGCTGCTGTCATACATCATTTGCCCTTCAGGTTTGTGCCTTCTTTTTTTAAAAAAATACTTTATGTGCTGCTATGGATCTTCTCTTTTACAAGGTTTCCCTGGACAGTTGATTTTCATGATCCTAATGAGCTTCGGTTCGGTGTTCTTCAATGGGTTAAAGTGCAAAGAATTATGAAAAGTTCTTGTGGTCCTTTGTTGATTAACTAATTGTGATTCATTCTCATGTTATACATCCTCACCTCTAACATTGAATCTTACTTGAAAAGTAACATATGTAGGACTAGGCTAAAAGTGATTCGTTTGAAACCTGGTTACATCTTGTAAAATTATAACCTTTGTTGAATTGCTGCCTTTATGCAAGTTCCACTAAGTAATTATGATCACATTAAGGCCTCACATATCTTTCTCGAGGTGGGTGAACTTATTTGATTTAGGTAATGCTAGTAGCAAACAATCATACTGTTGTATTATGTTGAAATGAATATTTTTAGCTTTTGTAATTGAATTATTGAAGAATTTGTTTTGTCTTGACATGATGGTGAACTGTGATCCGTATAGCTGTAGGATAATTGTTTTTGTTTTGTAATTGAAGAATGGCAATTGCCAAAGGTTTCAGTTTCAATTCAGTTTGGTAAGCTCATTGGATAGACAAATTGGGGATTGAGTTCAATCTTCATTGGTCTATTTATGTAAAAACAAAAGGGATTTCGTACAATTTGATTATACAGGGTTCTACATTGAAATTATTTTATTTTCAGAAATTTGATTACAAGTCTTTTATTCTTCTTTCTTTATATAATCTGTTCTTTTCTTCTGTTACATTATTTATTTATTTTTTTCATCAATTTGACTACAAGTCTGTTCTTCTTTTTTCATATATTCTGCTCTTTTCTTCTATTTCGCAGGATGCAGGCTTTGAAACAATCATGATGAACTCCAACCCCGAAACAGTCTCCACAGATTATGACACCAGTGATCGATTATACTTCGAACCTCTCACAGTGGAAGACGTTCTTAACATCATCGACTTGGAAAAACCTGATGGCATTATCGTCCAGTTTGGTGGGCAAACACCACTAAAATTGTCTCTTCCCATTCAGCGATATCTAGATGAGCATAAGCCCAAGTGCAGTAGTGGTTCTGGATTTGTTAAAATTTGGGGCACATCTCCCGATAACATCGATGCTGCTGAGGATAGAAAGAGATTTAATGCAATCTTGACCGAGTTACAGATCGAGCAACCGAAAGGAGGAATTGCAAAGAGTGAAGAAGATGCCCTAGCAATTGCAGCAGAAATTGGGTACCCCGTTGTAGTTCGACCTTCGTACGTCTTAGGTGGCCGTGCAATGGAAATTGTTTATAGTGACGAGAAGCTCGCTACTTATCTTGAAACGGCTGTCGATGTGGATCCTGAGCGCCCCGTTTTGGTTGATAAATACTTGTCCGATGCTGTTGAGATTGACATTGATGCCCTCGCCGACTTACATGGCAATGTTGTGATCGGTGGAATAATGGAGCACATTGAGCAAGCTGGTGTTCATTCAGGTGACTCAGCCTGTATGCTTCCCACACAAACCATATCGGCTTCATGCTTGGAAACAATTAGATCTTGGACTACAAAACTTGCCAAGAGGTTGAATGTGTGTGGATTGATGAATTGTCAGTATGCCATCACAGCCTCTGGGGATGTATTCTTGCTCGAGGCGAACCCTCGTGCGTCTCGAACTGTCCCATTTGTGTCGAAGGCGATTGGTCATCCGTTAGCGAAGTATGCTGCACTCGTTATGTCGGGTAAATCTCTTCATGATTTGAATTTCACGGAAGAATTCATTCCGAAACATGTATCCGTAAAAGAAGCTGTCCTCCCGTTCGAAAAATTCCAAGGAGCCGACGTGCTCCTCGGCCCGGAGATGCGTAGTACCGGTGAGGTTATGGGCATCCACTTCGAGTCGTCTGTTGCCTTTGCGAAGGCGCAGATAGCAGCGGGGCAAAAGCCACCACTTTCGGGGACTGTTTTTCTTAGCTTGAATGATTTGACAAAGCCCCACCTTGCATCCATGGCCCGAGCTTTTGTTGCCCTAGGTTTTACCCTTGTGGCGACTTCCGGAACAGCTCATATTCTCGAGCTCGAAGGTATTCCTGTTGAACGAGTGCTGAAAATGCACGAAGGGCGTCCCAACGCGGGTGATTTGATTGCGAACGGGCAAATTCAGATGATGGTGGTCACGAGTTCAGGGGATCAGCTCGATCAGATTGATGGGCGTAAGCTGAGGAGAATGGCGCTTTCTTACAAGATTCCGGTGATAACTACAGTGGCGGGGGCTTTGGCTACGGCTGAGGCAATCAAGAGCTTGAGAAGCAACAAGATTGAAATGACGGCTCTGCAGGATTACTTTGTTTCAGACAAAGAAAAGGAGATGGGTAAAACTTTGCAATCTGTTTCTACATCCACCTAAACTAGAGAGGGAAGCTTTCTTTTCTTCTGTTCGAACTTTAGATGAATGTTTTCGTATTTTGATGAACTTAAATTCTATGGTTTTACTACTATTTTGGTCCACGTGGTTATGCGATTCTTGTAGCACCTTAATTTCGATTTTGTCTTCTATTTAATAATTTTGTTCCACACTGTTTTTGTGATAGATTTACAGAAGCACTGTACTGTAGAGTACAGTGAAAATAGTTATCGAACAGGAAAATAATTGCTCTTTTGATTTTGGAGGCTGGATCCCTGCAGCTGTTTCGAAAAATGATGTCTGTGTTATTTGCCTAATTTATTCCTTTGTCTGCAAAGTCATGTAATGCTTTGATATGTACCTTTGTTATGTATTTCCTGATTCTAACTGCAACTTGTAGCTGGAATATTTGAGAAATAAAATTTCAGGTTTATATATACATTTTGAAAATATATGTAACATGAAATAATTATGTACTCTTAACTTTACAAATATTTTACTATGTAGACCCATTTATCTTCATCTTCTCTCCATTCGACCTAATACAAACTCAACCTGTTGGGCTTTTGATTATGTAATAGGAGTATCATTTGGGTGTAAAATGAGTGTATTTTTATAGAAATAAAGTTTCCATTGTGAAAGTGAGACATTTATTCTCCCTCCTGAACATATAAGTGTCAGTTTTGACTCTTTTTTTTTGCAAGTTATATATCGTTTTACACTTTTTAATGTGTATTTATTGAATGACCGTTGCTAAACAAACTCCTGATTCTACTATACACATCCCAAAAAAATATTGAATAAAAATAGTTTTAAATCAAATGTGTATCTTACCCATTTATAAATTTTTTCATATTTTTCATCTTTGCTTGTTCATCACTTCTCAAAATCCTAAAATACAACCAATGAATTAAACATGACATTTCATAGAGATTTATACTCCTAATTCATAATGGAGTCAAATATCGTGAGAGTGCATTCTTTTTTTTTTTTTTTTTCATCTTGTAAGGTGACTTAATCATATGCTAAAAACATTCATGATCTGGTGGTAATCTACCCGTTTGGCCTTTTGAGACTGATCAAATTCTTTGTCAATCTACTCAAACCATTTATGATTATGTTTCTACACAGCAGCAAGAACAAATATAGAGATTTTTGTCAACTTCTTACACTAAACTTTTTGCTACTTTATATGAATTTAATAAATGTACTGTATATAACGATGGATCTTGAATCTGTAATAACAAGTAATATTGTAACAAATTAACAATGCGAGATTGCGTTGATTTCAAACTTAAGAGACTTTCCCGTCGTCTGTTTTATTTTTTGGCCCAAATTTTTAATTTTTTTAAGAGTAAGC
Source organism: Galeopsis tetrahit (assembly GCA_963675135.1). Lineage (NCBI taxonomy): Eukaryota > Viridiplantae > Streptophyta > Magnoliopsida > Lamiales > Lamiaceae > Galeopsis > Galeopsis tetrahit. Next base: position 14,969,537 of record OY776133.1, read on the forward strand.
TAGTTTGGATTGATGGATGGGAAAACATGAGACAAATTAACTCACCCCTCTCCTAGGACTAATAGTCCTACAAATGCATGATAAATAGTATAAAATTAGCGGACCTTGCATTAATTCCGGGCCACAATCAATCAAACCAAATGTTTGATTCGTTGGGAATAAAAAGTCAATCAAGCCTAATCCAACCTAATCAAGCAAATCAAACTAGGCCTAAGTGTATAATTGTCTAAAATTGGGGTGTGGATAGTAATTTAAGAATATATAATATTTTATGTGGAGTATGCACCGTAGTTGGGTTGTGTATAGTACTACCGAAATTTGTTTAGCTGGAGCCTTGAATTTCTTTCTAAATTGCCCTACAAATTCTTTAAAATTAAAAAAAAAAACGTGTTATTTTAATAAAATAGATAAAGGGTATAAAAAAAATCAATTAATTTCTTAATATATGTGTATTGATCCTGAATAAATAAATGAGGTATAAAGGTTATTTTAATAGCCTCTGTTAGAGCATCCATAATGTGACTTTGAGATTTTTAAATTTTAAGTTAGCCACATGTGTCTCACCTAAAAAGTTTCTTATTCTTATCTCAAAAAAATTCTACCTTTTCTAATGCATTATACTCCAATGTCTTTCAATTGTTTGGTTTGAGATTGATCAATTCGGATTTGAATTGACCATTCCCAATTCAATCTCTCATAATCCAAATATCAATCCACCCTTATAATACATCTATACACCTATTTTTATATAATCACATCACTTTTTTTTAAATTTATTATCTCTCATATTTTTCTTTATCACTTTTTTTATTACAACATTACTTTTGATTTGACAATAAAACTACATTTACACATACTTCTCAATCCTAATCCAAACACAATTTAAACATAATTACTATTCATGAATTATTCCAATACACTCTTTTCAATATCAATCCACCACAATTTCTAATCAAACAACACTCAAATGTACTATTTATGGGGTCCTACTATCAAATCATTTATTCTTTACATATTCATTCATTAGCTATTTCTATTTACAATTTATTTTCATAACTTAAACATATACTGTATATAATTTTGTATTTGTTTACTATGAATTCAAATGACAAAATTTCAAATATGATAATCGAATCGACCAAAATTATTATATTTGTTTGCAATTCTAAATTCAATCATCACTTATCTACTCAAATTATCATTTACTTTATTTATAGACAATCACTTTATTTATAAGTGGAATTCACAATACATACTAATTCCTCATACTTCCAACTTATATACTTTATACATAAAATATTTAATATTTATAAAAATTCGTGTCTAAACAAATTAATATAATGAATTTGGACTGAGAGTGTATATCTCTTTTTAATTTCTCAATAAAACACTGATATAACAAATTGCAATTTAATTTTTTTTACTAGCTGGGTTCATATAATTTTTAGTGAACCTTTATTTAGATAAGATATTAATGTTTTCTAATTAGATACTTTTCTTTAATAATACTAATTTTTAACAGTTGATTAAATTTAATACTCCGTATCAAATAAAATTATTTAACCATTAATGAAAAAAATAAACTTACTTAACTTAATGGCAATCGTTGATATCATGCTAGAACCCCTTTAATCTCTAGAGCAAAAGAGGCAGCTCAAAAAAAAAAAAAAAAAGAGACTTGAGTAAGACGGATTATAAATTATAGTATAATTATTTTTAATATTAAAATATTATGCTCAAATTATGTGTTTTATGAAACATTTTCACACAATATTGTTAATTTAACCCATCAAAACGGGCTGAGACATTGTTAACCATGCTCCAATAATGAATAAGAGTGGGAAGGGGCGGACCCAGAATGGATAATTGAGGGGGGCCAACAGTAAAATTTTAAAATAATCAAATTTAAAAAAATACACTAACAAGCTCTTATATAATATACTCCGTATTAATTATTATAAGATTTTCAAAATATAGCATTAAACTTAAAAATTTTAACGTCTTTCTTTAATGTCACAAAAATCATCTATAAATGAATGAGGTACTTTCATATTGGTGATCGTAATCTCAAATCACGTTCCAATGATTGAATATTATATTAAATATCTCATTGATTTTAATCCAAAAATATTTTACAGAATGACTTTCATCGATTATTATTTATAGATGGATTTGACTGAAATACTTAAGTATTTTTATTTTTTCTTTCAAATAAAAAATATATTATCCGTGACTTTTTTTTTTATCTCCTAAAGAATCAAATACAAATTCTAATAATTGAAGAATTAATTTGAAATTAAATGTCAATTACAAATTAAGTATTTAAAGAATAATCAAATAATAAATTAACAAATAACAAAATAAAATAAAATAAATAATATATAAATTAAAATTACGTACAGATAGTGAGTTTAGCAATTAGAAATTTAGAAGATGAATGGATTGGGCCTGGTTTAGTTAGTTTTATTAATTTGAGGGGGGCCAAATAAATAAAATAATAGTAAAAATATCATTAACGCATTATATATACTACTACTCGGTTAAAATTTGAGGGGGGCCATGGCCCTCCTTCCCACACACGTACGTCCGCCCCTGATAGTGGGCTGATTACATTGTTGATCATGCTCCTATCAAAATTAATTAATACAGTAATAATGTTAACATAAAAATGTAATTGTTGTTAAATTCTAAAATGACATGTATATTAGAATGGAGGGAGTACAAGTTTTATCAACATTTAATCATAATATTTAAACTATTTAACAATTTTTTTGAAAAAAGAAAATCTAAAATCAACTACTCGATTCATAAATAATTGACGTTTTAACATTTTTTTCTTTGCCATTAAACGACGTTTAAACATTTTTTTATTTCTAATTTTATCATCTTTTTAACTTTAAAAAATATTCATAATTTCTAATTTATCTTTATTAATTATGTAATTATATCACATGGTAAGTCTTCTCTATACAAACTTATCAATATATGAAGATATACTACTTTTAAAAAAAATATGTAAGAAAGATAAAATATTTATAGAAAACTAAAATTATGGAATGTGTTAAAAAAAATCTTATTCATTAATTTGCCAATACATACCTTAAAAAAAAAACCACTTATTTGTAAACTAAAGGAGTTTAAATATATACTCCTCTCCTTACATCTATTTGTAAATATTTTACGTTCTACCATATTTTTTAATTTAAAATTATAATTTTTATTATCATGAACTTTTCATTAATTTAAAATTTTAGGTAAGGAAACCAATCAATCAACAATATTATATTCTACATATCCCTCCGTCTCAAAGAAATTTTTACACCTATTTTTTCGGTCTTTTAGAAACTCCACTCATACAATATCTAAAATATTATATTTAATGTTATTATTTTTATGGTACATACATACACACAAGTTAACTCACTTATTTATTTTTTTATAAAATTATATCTCAAAATTCTATTTATTATAATATTTTTTAAAAAGGGGTGCACAATAAGTATGAAAGTTAATCCGGAGGGAGAGAGTATGTGATAGGGTTAATCTTTAATTTTTAATTAAATCAACAAATTCAATCTAATTTTAAAGAAATACTCATAAATAATTGGTTTTTGATTGCACCCTGTAAATGTATTTTTTAATTAATATAAGTTTTTAATTAATTAAATAAATAAACAATTCTTGTTTTAGGCAAAAAAATTGCAAATAGGCTTGGCCTTTTGCAGGGATAAAAGTGCAGTATTTATAGTCATTCCTAAACAAGTATAAAAGTGAGAGCAACGACTTTTACTGAGTCGATTTTTCGTAAAACCGAGCCCTTTTTCTCTTCTATGGCGATTCGCCCACTACCGAGGGTTTGCTAGCTCGATTCAAAGGTTAGATTTTTGTGCTTCTTCTTTCCTCTCCGTTTCTGTAACTATTTAGCCCTCTCTGTTTAATTTTTTTTCTTTGTGATTTAGCTTATTTGTGCTGTTCATGATTTCTGTGCTGGGTTTTGTTTTTACCTTTTAAAGTGTTTGTGGCTTTTTGTTGTTGTTGTAAGAATAGAGGGGTATAAAGTTCCTAATTTATTTTGAGCCAAAGTCAGTGCTTGTCTCCTTATTTGTAACTTCAATTTGCATAAGATTTTAATGTTTCTTGCTATAAACAGTAACTAAATTTGCTCATAATTCTGCTTTTGTTTATTTTTACACATGTAGATGGATGGTTCCTGAGACACATGACATTCTTCAAGTCAAGAGCCATCATCTGCGAACCCCTTTTTGGTTCAATGCCCATAATTAACACATTTATGAACGGCTGAATCGATTGTTTGAAACTAAAGATTTGCCTTGTTAAAACCTAATTTGACATTTATTGGAGCTGGGCTTGAGTTTTATGTGAAGATGCCTAGTTTCTCACTTGTTGCCCAGCACTAAGTCTATGGACCCTGAAAAACAGACAAGTTAATGTTGTCGTCTGCTCTAAATCACTTCACTGTGACCCACAATATTTTCGCACATATGGAACTTCTTGAGAAGCTGGAAAATCTTGAACTTGCAAGTTGAAATGATATTTCTTGAAGCTTGACTCAAATTATGGATCTTTTAATCTACAATGATAGCAAATTACCACACATTCACTTCCTAGGATGTAAGATATATCAGAGGACGGCTTTTGTTTGATTGTTGTACTAAGCTTGTGGCAAAGAAAGAACTTCCAGGATAAGTCTGCAGAATGGACAATGTACTTGTGATTTGTGAGTGAGCTTGATGCATTACTGCCTTGTTGTAAAAACAGACTTTTGGAGAGATTTAAGTGTGTGTAAGGGCTGTTCCTCATTGCCCAATAATGATGGCACTAGGCCTTTATTTATACAAGTTGATAGATAACTATCTCAAGTAACCAACTAGTGGTTACAACTACTAATTAACTACTTAGCCATATTTGTTATACTAACAGGGAGGTACAAGCAGTCATGATATTTTTTTTTAAAAGATGATCAATATAAAGTTACTATACTTTGGCCTGATACATGCTAATTGGTTTATTCAATAGTGTTATTTGTTGACTTGAAAATTATTTTTATTTGATTGTGCTTCTTTCTGTACGTGATTGGGTATATGCTCCAAAAGATAACAGTTTAGAAATTAATAATAATCTGAAATGGAGCATGAATACTAAATTACCTATATTGCTTTCTTTGAACTGATTTAGCTGCATGAGCCAAGACAAGTGCTGCAGGTGTTTATTAGCAAGGGTTCATCTCTATGGCTGAACGGAGAAAACGCAACTCCTTGTGGGATAAGGAAGCAGAGACAAAACATTTTTCTGGGATGAGTGAAAATAGTTATCGAACAGGAAAAGAACACCATTCAAGTCATGATAGTGGCCAGTACCGTGAATTTTCTTCATCGGGGTCTTATAGATCACCTAATTTCAGATATCATTCTGGACAACCATCTTTGGAAACAATTGAAGATGACCCAGTTTCTCCAATGAATGGCAGCTTCACCAAAAGTAGAGAGAGAGTTCATGAAGGAAGGGAAATGGGTGGAGAAAGTAGATATTACCAGAAAATGTCCCCCGATTTTAGAAGTAATCAATCTCTTGGAAATGATCGAAGTCATTCTTACAGGTCTGTGATTTTATATGTACTTGGAAAGTGATGACCTAAATGCATAATATTTATCCTTTTATCTCAAGTGACATCTGCCAATCAATTCAAACTTACCTTGCTTTATGCTAACAGAAACTTCTCATTTACCGTGTCTTTATGTTGAACCTTGAAATTTTTTGCATCATATTACAAGATAAGAAGACGCGGGGCAATTATTTTCCTTATACAAGCTTTTACCATACAATTTTATGCTAATTTTTCTTTGTTTACCATTTCCCCAAAACTGTACTTCCAACTCTATTTGAAGTTTCCAGTTTGACTTAGAAATAAATGTTACTCCCTCTGTACACTAAGATAGGCTTGAACAAATTCTCAAAGTTTAAGAAGACATTAAATGTTTATGGAATTACATTCTTCCTATTTTACCCTTACACAAGATGATACAAAATTAAATGTTCATTGATTTTTTTAAAAGTAAGTGTGTTAAATAGGGTCATTTTGGTCAATTGGAAAATAGTTAATGACTTTAACAAAGAAACAAACCTATTATTTGGGACACAGGAAAGTTGAAAGGAACCTATCTTAGTGGTACGGTGTAAGTACGTGATAGCTGAAACAGTTAATGGCTTTAATATGCTTATATAGTTGCTTCAAAAGTAATTCCCTCGATAGTAGTGGTTAAGAGTTAGTGGTTAGACATACTTGCTTTTAAGTGATAAGTTGGTATATGAGGGGAAATAGTTCTCATTCGTCAAATGAAGTCTTCCTTCAGGGCATTTTTTTAGCAAATAAACTTTTTTGTGCTACTATAGGTACCCAGGAAGAGGCAGGAGCAGGAGTCCGAGTAGGAGCTTGAGTAGGGGAAGGGAAAGAGAACGAGCTAGGGGAAGGAGCAGGAGCAGGAGTAGGAGTCGAAGCAGAGGTGATGACATGGCAGAAAGTTGGAGAAATAGGACAGCTCATGGCCATACTTCTCGACATTCTTACAGCAGCAGAAATTCTCGTTCTGAATTACGAGATGATGTTTCAGATCCCTATTATGGAGAGGATGATCAATTTCAGAACAAAAGTAGAAGCGCAATTCCTTGCAAAGACTTTATCAAAGGTAACTGTAGGTGGGGAGACGCTTGCAGATTCTCTCACCATTTTGCTTCTGATGAGCAACAGCCTTACAAAAACGGGAAACCGCTGTGCAAATATTTTGCAGCAGGGAGGTGTGATCGGGATAATTGCAGGTTCTCTCATGAGGATCCGAGATTTAACAGCCTAGAAGGCAGGCAAGGTAAAGTTACTGACGAGGGTAGTTTGGGAAATGAGAACAGGAATTGGAAAATCCCGGAACGAAAACACAATTTAATTGATAGGGATAATCGATCTGCCAGAAATGTCACTTATGGTGGAGACTTAGCCGTGGGTGAATCTCATGATGATTCAAGATTTAACAGCCTAGAAGGCAGGCAAGGTAAAGTTACTGATGAGGGTAGTTTGGGAAATGAGAACAGAAATTGGAAAATACCAGAACGGACACATAATTTGATTGATAGGGATAATCGAGCTGCTAGAAATGTCACTTATGGTGGAGACTTAGCTGCGGGTGAATCTCACGAGGATTCGAGATTTAACAGCCTAGAAGGCAGACAAGGTAAAGTTACGGACAAGGGTAGTTTGGGAAATGAAAACAGGAATTGGAAAATACCAGGACGGACACATAATTTAATTGATAGGGGTAATCGACCTGCCAGAAATGTCACTTATGGTGGAGAATTAGCTGCTGTTGAATCTATCGTTATGGAAAATATCGATAAGAAACAAGAACTACTCACACAGTTCCAAAATCAGGACGTTGATTTTAAAGTTCAAGGACCGAATAGATTGGTGGTAGACCAACAGATGCCCTGGGAACCCTGGTCAGACCTTTCTCAAGTTTCACATATTCAACAGCCATCTCCAGTTTCACATATTCAACAGCCTTCTCCAGTTTCACATATTCAACAGCCTTCTCCAGTTTCACATATTCAACAGCCTTCTCCAGTTTCACATATTCAACAGCCTTCTCCAGTTTCACAAATTCAACAGCCTTCTCCAGTTTCACAAATTCAACAGCTGAGTCATTTAGTTGTAGAAAATAATCCAGTGAGTTCATTTAGATCTGATGTTCTTGTTGAGTTGAAGGACCCCAGAAAAGCCACTGTTCCAATTGTTCTCACGGGAGAAAACTTAACTCAAAATGGGGAAGATGTGTTTCCAGGCCACTCTCTGATTCCCAGTGAAACTCATATTGGGCTGAACATACCCTACCCTAACCCATCACACCTTGCTGCTGATTTGAATTTGCAGTCTCAGATGCAGAGCCACGAAAAAGCTATTCAAACAACAGAGGTATTAGCGACAAGGATTCTAGACTTCTTTCCCAAAATAGTGACCACTGAGAGCACTCCTCAATTCATAAACCCTATTACGTTTCCAACTCAGGGACCTGAGAATGAACACTCCCGGAAAGATGTAGATGCACAAGTCCCGAATCCCATGGGTATGCCTCTATTTGAAACAACCAATATGCAAGCTTATCAGGCTAAAGTCTCTGATGTTCCAATTAATCCCATACAGAATGAAAGAGGTACTAATGAGCAAGGCGAGCCTACAGAAGAAGACAATAAAATGCAGATAGAACGATCATCTCCATTACCTGTTGCCGGTGGGGAACTTGAAAACTCAGGAGTAGTTCATTCTGGAAAATTGAAGCAAGAGCCTGTAGTTGCAAATGCAGAAGTTGATGAGGGTAAAATAGTCACTGGTGAGGAAAACAAGGGTGATAAAAACGATAAGCGTACTGAAACTTTGGATGGCCATGGGAAAAATGAAGAGAGCAATGCTAACAAGGAGGATAAAGGGACGCGATTATTTAAAAATGCTCTGATTGAGTTTGTAAAGGACATCTTGAAGCCCACGTGGAAAGAAGGCAAAATGAGTCGGGACGTTCACAAAACTATTGTGAAAAAGGTGGTTGACAAAGTATCCAGTACAATTCAAGTTGATCACATTCCAAAGACTCAAGAAAAAGTTGATCAATATCTATCATATTCCCAACCCAAAATCGCCAAACTTGTACAGGTATTGCCTTGTTATATAGTTATATGTGAGTTCAGTCTTGTAGCACAAACTGGTAAAAAATGTGATTGGTACTTGCTTTTGTTATTTTTCAAATATTCTCCCTTGTGGAGAAAGAAAATGATATAGAAACACAGAATACAATGGTAGAAGTACACTAAAATCTCATCATTGGATAGGGTAGGATTCTGAAAAAGTAGGTGATCGTGAGATTATTATATTGTAAAAAGTAGTATAAAAATGATTGAGTGGATGTGTAACGATTGATGTGTTGTAAAATATATGAAAATGATTCTATTGGAAAAAAGTAAAATAAGCGTATTATAGGGTAGAATTTTATAGGATTTGAATTCCAATACCAAAATAAGGATTGATAAATGAAGATTTAGATTTGAAAGAAGCATACCAGGAAAAAAAAACCCTTAAAGCATAACTTGTGATCTGTTATGTTAATTAAGAGTTGTATGTGACTGTGTTATTCATTCCTCTGGTAATTTGTCATGCTAACTTGTGTGTTGTGTACCTGCAGGCATATGTGGGCCGTGCTCAAAAGACAGATTCTTGAACCGTTTCTTCTTCTCTCTGATTGTTGGTTTGTTATAATTGAGTTGTTTGAGCTGTGTAAGACTTTTATCTTAGTTTTTCAGCATAGTTTTTGGAACTGCAGTCTTTTTCAGGAAAACATTTCTTGAACTTTTAGCTCTAATTACCAGTTTGTATTATTTGAACAGGATAGCAGATGAATCTTTCCCCATTTCTCATCTCATCTTTCTATTTTATTGCCATAAATACCCAAATTGATTGTTACAAGTTTGTTTTCACTAAATAGACCACTCAGAGATGGGTCCTGTTTGGTTTGATTTTGAATCATGTATCTGTGAAAGTAGGTGCCATTTTGAGCACACAGATCTGACTGTAAGCCTTTGTACATTTCACATCACAGTTGCCTTTAATGTGTTTCAACTTTGAACATATGATGGACAAATCTTTAACTACACCTGCTGTAAGGACTACACTTACATCTTCATCATAAATTCTAAAGATCAAAGAAAGAAATTCTTGTTATTTCCATCAAATTAATCAACCTTTCTTTTCACTTAGTGTTATGATCATTGCGAAAATGGTACGACTTTAAAATACAAGGTTTTTACTGAGGCGTACATTTTGCGCGGTTATTGTAACATCATTTGTTTCTCTTTATAACCTTTGAAAATGTGACTCAGACATCCCATAATCCAGAGTTTTTCATCGTTTTTTGAAAAGATTGAACATAAACATCAGTAGAAAAAAATGTTTGCCTTGTGAAGAATGGAAGGGTGTTTTCCACTACAATCAATACAAAACTTAACATGAGAGTTAAGTCTTTCAAATCTTGAAAGCATAGTGCTAAGCAACATGAATCAAAGATCACAATATAAGGAGCAAAAAACACACACTTTTTCATCAACATCTCCAAAACAAACAAACAAGCTAATCATATCAGATTCTTAGAAGCTCGAAAATGGCTGGAACAGTCGTGATCTTCGTATTCGTCTCATTCGGCTGCTTCCTCCTCTTCGGCTGCTGCTTGTTTTCTATGTGGTTCTTCTTGATCAAGAAGAAGAAGAAGGAAAGTGTTCAAAAAACTGAGGTCATTCGCGACGATGAACATTTCAAAGTGAAGGAGGATATTGTACAGGGCCCCCATGGGAAAGAATCTGTGGTGATAACCATGGAGAAAGATAAGCATTTTGAAGAAAGGATTAGCAAGAATGAGAAGAAGGTAGTGGAAAAAAGTGGTGAAATTGATATTGAAGCTGGAGATTCTTCTGCAAATCATTATGCAGAGTACAGGCAATGAAAGCTTGTTAGTTACAAGTGGTTTGTGCATGCAAATAAAAGTATGGAGAAAAAAAATGAAATTTGTAATTGTTGTACTATTCAATTATGTGGTGCAGGGAAATTAATTACTCTCTATATTGGAGTATTATTTATCTTCTGATTATATGATATTGAATTTCACACTGTATTTTAACATTCTCTTTTTCCTTTTTTTTTTTTTTTTATTTGCACTCGTCATGATGATATCGTGTATATATTTAATAAAATAAAATAGGATATTTGAATTCAATCTATTTTGCATTAATCTATTACTATTAGTACTCCCCATTTATTTTATTTTCAAAGTGCACAGTTTTAACATGGGGACTACTTTTGTCTAAAAAAAAATATGGGGACTACTTTTTACTGCAATCAATAAATTATGAGCAACAATCTTCTGATGGTCCTACTTATCATTATAACAAAAGTGAATCAGACCAATAGAGTTAAATATCATCAACGGTTCACTTTTTTTTTTTTTTTTTTTTTTTTTTTTTTTGTGTGTGGCTGAGGAGTTATGCCTCTACATATTGACCAAAATAAGACACTAATTTCATGGAATTTCCAAAATCATTTAGTTGCACATAAAATATGCACCTACCTTGATGTGAGAGTTGTTTTATTTTTTTGGAAATTGAAAAAATGAAATTAAATGTATAATATGATATTAGACTTAGTGGTAGGGGTGACAATTTTCGACACAAAAATTACGGGTTAATGTTTGATCTTATTGTGTTTATGTTGTTATCGTGTCAATCCGATAACGATACAAAATTTTCGTGTAGTGTTCGTGTCGACCCGTTAATCACGATAAAATTAACAGGTCTAATAATCTGTTATTTATCTGATACGACACGACATGATAATGACATGTATCTAATTTTTACATTTATATATATATTTTGGGAAATTCTCAAATGCACCATGTGCACCAAAACAGGTTTGGTGCACATGCTTTTGTCCTTATCCTCTCACTCTAACTTATTATCCCTTTTATGGTTATAATTCCATTTTTTTCTATTTATTAATTAATTAATTTATAATCCATTACTTTATTAATTAATTTACAATTCTTATCACTTAATTAATTAATTTACAATTCTCATGAGCATGAGGTGTTCAAATCCTTTCAAACTTTTTTTTTTTAGTTTTTTTTTTCTTTTTTTCTTTTTTTGTTACTCACTTCCACTTTTCAATAATTACTCACTTTTCAATAATAATAGTCCCTACTTTTCATTAATAAAATTTCCACTTTTCACTAATAACAGTTACCACTATTCAGTAACAAAATTTCCACTTTTCACTAATAATAATTACCACTTTTCATTAATAAAATTTTTACTTTTCACTAATAACAATTACCACTATTCAGTAACAAAATTTCCACTTTTCACTAATAATAATTACCACTTTTCAGTAACAAAATTACCACTTTTCACTATTAATAGTTACCACTTTTCAGTAACAAAATTTCCACTTTTCAATAATAAGAATTACACTTTTCAGTTAAAATATCTACCACTTTTCAATAATAAAAATTACATTTTTCAGTTAAAATATCTACCACTTTTTAGTAACAAAATTTTCACTTTTCAATAATAAGAATTACACTTTTCAGTTAAAATATCTACCCCTTTTCAATAATAAGAATTACACTTTTCAGTTCAAATATCTACCACTTTTCAATAATAAAAATTACATTTTTAAGTTAATATATCTACCACTTTTCAATAATAAGAATTACACTTTTCAGTTAAAATATCTACCACTTTTCAATAATAAGAATTACACTTTTCAGTTAAAATATCTACCACTTTTCAATAATAAGAATTACACTTTTCAGTTAAAATATCTATCACTTTTCAATAACAAAAATTACATTTTTAAGTTAAAATATCTACCACTCTTCAATAATAAGAATTACACTTTTCAGTTCAAATATCTACCACTTTTCAATAATAAGAATTACACTTTTCAGTTAAAATATCTACCACTTTCAATAATAAAAACTACATTTTTCAGTTAAAATATCTACCACTTTTCAATAATAATAATTACATTTTTCAATAACAAAATCTACCACATTTCAATAATAAGAATATCATTTTTTTCAATTTTAATAATAATTTTAACGGTATAATTTATAATTAAATGTACCCGTTTTAATTAATTAAGTTAACAATGATAACAATAAGCAAAACAAAAATGAAAATTATAGATTAATTAATAATTGTAAATTAATTAATAAATGTAAGTATTGGTCGATAAAAATGAGAACTGTGATTAATTAATAATGGTAAATTAATTAATTAATTAATTAAGTAATGAAAAGTGGTAGATTTTGTTATTGAAAAATGTAATTATTATTATTGAAAAGTGGTATATATTTTAAATGAAAAATGTAGTTTTTATTATTGAAAGTGGTAGATATTTTAACTGAAAAGTGTAATTCTTATTATTGAAAAGTGGTAGATATTTGAACTGAAAAGTGTAATTCTTATTATTAAAAAGTGGTAGATATTTTAACTTAAAAATGTAATTTTTATTATTGAAAAGTGATAGGTATTTTAATTGAAAAGTGTAATTCTTATTATTGAAAAGTGGAAATTTTGTTACTGAAAAGTGGTAGATATTTTAACTGAAAAATGTAATTTTTATTATTGAAAAGTGGTAGATATTTTAATTGAAAAGTGTAATTCTTATTATTGAAAAGTGGAAATTTTATTACTGAAAAGTGGTAACTATTATTATTGAAAAGTGGAAATTTTGTGAGTGAAAAGTGGTAATTTTTATTAGTGAAAAGTGAAAATTTTATTAATGAAAAGTAGAAACGAAAAAAAAAAAACGTGAAAAAAAAACGAAAAAAAAAATTATTAGTGAAAAGTGGAAATTTTATTAATGAAAAATAGAAACGAAAAAAAACGGAAATTTTTTTTCGAAAAAATAAACGAAAAAAAGAAACGTGAAAAAAAAACAAAAAAGAAAAAAAAAGGAAAAAAAAAATTATTAGTGAAAAGTGGAAATTTTATTAATGAAAAGTAGAAACGAAAAAAAATAAAGGAAAAAAAAACGAAAAAAAAAAACAAACGAAAAAAAAAAACAAGTTTAGAAAAAAAAAAGAAAAAGTGGAAATTTTATTAATAAAAAATAGAAACGAAAAAAAAAGGGAAAAAAATATTCGAAAAAATAAACGAAAAAAAGAAACGTGAAAAAAAAACAAAAAAGAAAAAAAAAGGAAAAAAAAAATTATTAGTGAAAAGTGGAAATTTTATTAATGAAAAGTTGAAACGATAAAAAATTAAGGAAAAAAAAAACGGAAAAAAAAACAAACGAAAAAAAAAATGAAAAAAAAAACAAACGAAAAAAAAAACAAATTTAGAAAAAAAAAAGAAAAAAAAATAAGTTTAAAAGGATTTGAACCTGTGACCTCGTACTTATGAATGATATCTATAACCACTAGAACATTCATTATTTAGTTATATTTATTTGCCTTTATAAATAGATATAGGATTGAACTGTGTATTAGTGTGCACGTGCACGCTGTGCACATGAGACCAACTCATATATTTTTTATAGATTTAAATACAATTTTAAATTAATTTATTATCTTATCGTGTCGTTATTGTCAGTGGCGGATGTAGTATAGGACATGGGGTACAACTGTACCCCCAAATTGATTTTTTTTTTATTTAAGGCAAAAAAAAATTAAAAATTAAAATAATAGCATAAAAAAAAAGGTAACTGCATCTCACCATTCTCCAACGCTTTCTCCAACTTAAACTTAAAGTTCAGTCATTTCTCAAATTTCCATTAAAAGCCCATTATAAATTTAATTTCTCGTCTCAGTACTAGATTGAGACTCAATAATAATGTTATTTCTCCTTTAAGTAGATGGAGGCATAATAAAATTTTAATTTTCCCTCTTAGTAAATGGAGGCAAATACAAATTTAATTTTTTTTTCTTTTAATAGATAGAGGTCCAAAAAAAAGGTCAAATATCATAGAAATAGATCATTTTTTAAAATATGACGATTCATCGGTCTCGATTATAATTTAATTTGAATGTTATATAAAAATTTTAAGTTACCACGAATTATATGATTTTTATTATTAAACACTCCCTCCGTCCATAAAAAATATGTTTATTTGGTTAAACACATATTTTAAGAATAATTCATATTTTAATGTATAAAATAGGTATGTGAATTAAAGAGTAAAAAGTATTGTTGGTAGATCATTAACTTTGTTAATAGGGTTTTTCTTGGTGTAGTCAAATAGTACAAAGTGACTATATAGTCAACGCGTCGAAATGCACCACGTGGCGTCGTATGTGTCGTATGAACCTGCTACCTGTTATACAGGTTTTAAATAATTAAATCATTTTTTAAATTCTATTTTGTTATTTACTATATTATCCTTCTGTTATATTCTATAAAATTATTTATTTTTAAAAACTAAAATTTACGAAAAACACAAAATTACTATCCAACCCTTTTTAATACAAATTTAGTTGTTAATTCGAAAATGAATTAAACCTAAAAATAAACAATTAAATAAATTAACATTCTGAATTGAAGAAGCCGAGTTAGGGTTCTTCTCCCCCAAATCAAGACCTCGTGTTTTCTCTCCCAAATTGCGACCTCAAATTATTCTCCTCCGAATCACGACTTCAGACTCTTCCTCCCCAAATCGATACTCAGTCACCCGTGTAAATAGAAACACGTACTGGAAGAATTCTCAGTTGCACGGTCCAACAACCGTGCACAGTTGCACGGTCGATACTCAGTCACCCGGGTAAATAGAAACATGTACTGGAAGAATTTTCAGTTGCACGGTCCAACAACCGTGCACAGTTGCACGGTCGATACTCAGTCACTCGTGTAAATAGAAACATGTACTGGAAGAATTCTCAGTTGCACGGTCCAACAACCGTGCACAGTTGCACGGTCGATACTCAGTAAACCGTGCAATCCAAAAAATGTGTTGTAGGTGCTCACTTTCACGGTCCAACAACCATGCCTGGTTGCACGGTCGATATCGATGTTAAGTAAACCTTGAAAACCAAAAAAAATTATTTTCTTGTTCACGTGCTCGAGAGCCACAAATAGAGTAGTAATGCAGACACACAAGCATCTTTCTTATATTCGTATAAAATGCATATTTCATCTCAATTCAATATGATTATTGTTCACACTTAATTTTAGCATAAACGTATCTTATGACGTGGATTAAACAACACAAGAAATATTAAATTAATATTTAAATAAAAAACCAGCAATTCAATAAAATTCCTGAAATACATATGATCAATATTCATAAAAAAAATCTAACACTAATTATTTTGGTAGGATCAACATTAATTAACGTTTTTAGAATCATCGTCTTTGTTGAGATTTTCATCATTCTCTCGATCAATGTTGTTCTTCTTATTTGTACATCGCCCAATTTTATGTCATGGATGTCCTGTAGTAGCTTTAGAAAATCCAGGCCCGGGAACAGTCCCACACCATATTTTTGATAATGTTATTTCTCCGATCAGTGTGGCATTTTCGGCTTATAAATCCCTTTCGTCTTGCGTATATCTTATAAAATGCATTAGCTTCTCCTGTCGAAGCGAAAGTCATGCCCAAAATTGTATTGTCGTCTATGAGAGCATTTTTGAAATTGGCATACCCAAAATCCTCATCCGACCCCTCTTCTGAACTCATGTGCTCCTCGTGTGATTCATCATCCACTTTGATATCTTCATATCCAACGTCTGAGAACATTGTGGAACGTTGTTGTACATACAAACTGCAACAGAAACACATTAAAAGACATGTTATGCAGCATCTTCCAATTTTACTACATTTTCCAATGTTATGCAACATCTTCATATTATATATTTCAATCACCTATTTTAATGTCATTTACGACAACTAACAACATGTGCTTCTCTAACATAAAATCGAGGAATATCATGTGGTTATAAACATAAAATTCAATTTAAACACTATATTAAATATAAAATTCAAAACTTTACATGATGATTTAACTCTACATTATGTCCTTTTAGCTAGAGGATTCAAACAACGAATATGGTTAGGAATGTGCATTCAATAGCCACTTCCTTTGCTAAATTATGTTTCCAATTTTCTTTGAAGCATTTTGTCAAACACTTGTTGAGCAATTATGTTTCTATTTGATTTGAGACAATTTAAAAAACAATTACTACTGAACAACTCAACCACAATTTTAACAATTTCACAATGTTAATTCAAATACTCATAACAAATGACGGAAGTAAGAAAAAATATGAAGATATACATAAGCAACGTTCAGTGGTGTTAATTCACATACCCCACAATAATATTAAACTTACAAATTAAGAAAACTAAGGGGGAGGAGATGATCGTCGGCGGCAGCAGGGAAGCGGCGCGTCAGCGGCGAAAGGGCAGCGGCTTGGGGCTGAAGTGGAGTGCGTGTTAAAACCTACGTATTATGTTCTAGATTATAACTTCTTTTATTCAATTTAATTTGTTTTTGTTTTTTTATTAATTTTAATAATAATATAAGGGTAAATAAGTAGTTTTACCATTATATATTTTAATTAAATTAATTGATATAATAAATCTTTTTATTAAATTAAGGATGAAACTGTAAATTCAAAATTATATATTTTAATTAATTAAATTAATTATAAATATGACACCATACGACACATACGTTGAATATTTTCAATACAAATTTTAAAAGGTAACAAGTCATCATATTTAAGCCTTTAGATTTGATTTTTAATGGTTCAGATTAAATTGACTACGATAGTCATACGACACCATACGACACTCTGACTACATGTAGAATCATACGACACCATACGACACTCTGACTACATGTAAAAGGTCCCTTGTTAATAATATAGTTAATAATATAGAAAAAAAATACTTAAAACTTAACTATTTAAATAGAATGAACTTATTTTTTATAAACGAAAAAAATAAGATTGGACATATTTTTAATGGACGAAGGAAGTAGTATTTTACTTAATATATTCTATACCCCGAATTTAAAATCCTAGATCCGTCACTGGGTATTGTGTCGTGTCGACTTAAAAAATATTTTATTATTATTGTGTTATGTCGTGTCGACACATATTCTTATCGTGTCGTGTTCGTATTTGTCACTATCATGTCGATACGAAACAAAATATGATATCACGATTTGCCAAATCTACTTAGTAGTGAGTAGTACACTATACATTTGAATAGTAAAATGAAGTATACAATTAAAATCCAAATTGTAAATAAATTAAAAAGGGGGATTCAACGGAAATCAAGAAAGTCTCACAAAATATTAAATCCCCCTTTTCTTTGTTCTCCCAAAAATAAATAAATATTGTGAATCTCGACGAGATATTTTAAAACAGAAATGTACAAACAACGTTTTGCGTTTATTGAACCGTTGCTTTCCTTCCAGATTCATACAACTCCACCGCCCACAATTTATGATATCTCACAACTTTCTGCTCCACCATTTTCTCTTACACGACCTCTTCGATTAAAAATTCTAGAATCTACGACATTGCAGCTCACTCTGTAGAAGCTTTATACATTGGTAAGTTGTGTTTTTTTTCCTCTGAAATTTGTGATTAATTTAAGTGTTTTTCTTTCTCGAGTAGCTCACGTGCTTGTTAAAATGCCCACAAGAACTCTGGAGAAAGATTGATTGTTAAAACTTGAATTCTCGTCTTTTAATAGTAGAATTCATCTACAAAGTAAGATAGAGTGTTTATAAAAGTTGATTTGTAATGTTTTATATGCAGTTTTTCATACAATTATAGTGTCCTTAATTTGTTCTGTCTCTGTTCATAGGTAATTAATTCCTTGCAAACCTCCTCTGAGTTCAAATTATGAAGTTATTAGCTACCCTCGTATCTTGAAGACCAGGGAAGAAGATTGTGATAATTTCACTTTCTTAATCAATGGCGGGTGTATTGATGGTCTTGGGTAAGATACCGCTGCATACTTTTAGACCATCAAACAGGTGTTCTATCACTTCTGATTCACAAAGTTTAGAGTTGATTTCCTGTCCTCGAATAAACTTACGAAGGGTTGCCAAGAACAAGCTTCTCTTCAAGGAGGCGGTCTTCCCTGGCCAGTCATTGAGTTGTCATAGGCTCAGAAAAGTTTCTTCTTTTAGCTCAGATGATGCACATCCCATTAGTGAGGTATTTAGTCCAAATTTATCTTGAAGATATCATATTGTAGATTCAGGGGGTCAAAATTTTCAATCGGAATGGTAATCAGAATTATTGAATAGTGAATTACAAATTTACAATGAGAATGATGGTTATATTGTTAGTGTTTAGCTCTAATCTTTGAATAATTAGGGACAAAAATGACTGTTGGTTGAGTTATAGTGGAGTGATTGAGGAGAAATTATTATAGGAGTAGAGGTTGTTAATCAAAATGGGGTAATGATGAGTCTCGTGCGAAGTATGATGAAGTTGATTGATCATCTTTTATTTTAATTGTGAACAAAGTAAAATTGCGAAATCCACCTTTATGTTTCTTCTCATATAGTTGAAACTTTCTGGACCTGTTATGGTTACTGATTTAATAATCAAAATAAAATAAAGGAACCAGTGCAGTTGAAAAGGGGAAAGGATTTTGAGCAATGGGATTCAATGTCAGCAAAGTTAGCAGGAGCTGCAAATCTACCATTTTTGTTGTTGCAACTGCCTCAGATCGTGCTCAATACCCGGAATCTTCTGGAAGGGAATACGCCTGCACTTCTGGCTGTTCCTTGGCTGGTACTTGGGTTTTGTGTGCCCTTATTATTGCTTTCGGATTTGGGATATTAAAACAGTATATTAATCCCTCTTATAATATAGGGTATGCTTACAGGATTGCTTGGGAATCTTTGCCTAGCCTCGTACTTTATTAAGAAGAGGGAAACTGAAGCAGTAATTGTGCAGACATTAGGAGTTATTTCCACGTATGTTGTGATGTTGCAGCTGGCTATGGGTGAAGCTATGCCTCTCCCTCAATTTATCATAACTTCAGTAGTGGTTGCTTCTGGTCTCATAATAAATTTTACGCATTATTTTAATTTTCTCCACCCGAAAATCTGGAGGCTTTGGGAAGACTTCATGACAGTAGCCGGGCTCTCCACCCTTATACAAGTAAAATTCTTTCTTCTTTCACGATGATTTATAGTTTTACCTGTTTACTAACTACTCCCTCTGTTCCTATTTAACTACCGTTTTAGAGAAAAAATTCTTCCAAAATATCTGTGCTTTTGGTTTACCAAGAGATTTTTTTTTTTTCAATTTTCCATTCCCTTTTTTTTGGTGATGCGTATCATTTATTGAGATACAAGTATCTGTGTGAAACACCCAAAAGGGTATATTAGTCATTTTAAATTATGTGAAACACCAAAAAAGACAGTTAAATTGGAATGGAGGGAATATTAGTTTTAAACTTCTTGATAATCGTCTTCCATGGTTTGTACAGGTCATGTGGTCAACTTTCATTCCTTATGTCCCAAATACTATCCTGCCTGGGATATGTACCTTTGCTACTGCTTTGATTGCTGTTCTTATGGTAAGATGGCATTTTCAGATATTGTTTGATTGCCCAAATCTCTATATGTGCATGAAATACAGTAATAAACGTGGGTATTGCATCATGCTTTTAGGTATTGAGATGTTTTTTTATGTACTTGCTCTGCTTTGGGGGTTTCTAACTGTCCCTTGTGCTCTAGAATCTTAAGGAAGGTCATACCAATGCAAGCCTTAGAGTATGTTTGATTTAGGATTTTGAAACTGAATTTCGAAATCTAGTGGATTTCAAATTCCTGATAAATAATAATGGTGTGTGTTTGATTTGAGATTTAAGTAGGGTGTGATTTAACTTTATATAAAATTGGTGTGTAAGAGTGTGTGATGCTGTATTATTCTATTATTGTTGATTGTAATTGTAATGATTGGATGGTTGTATAATGATTAATACGTTTTATTGGATGTTGTAAAAGTGTGAAAACTTATAAATAAAAGGAGGGAATAAAAAAATCATATTTGCATTAATGAGTCATATTGGTTTTTTTTTTTTAAACCAGATTCTGTAATCCTAAAGTAGAACGGTATTTCGATTTCGAAATCCCGAATCTGATTTTCTAGTACCAAATCAAACATACCCTCATGGTCTAGTGTATGATTCTTCTGGAAATCCGATAGTAGCACCTTAGGGCCTTGACCCCTGCCCTCGTGGAGGACGATATAGTGCTTTTAGGGATAACTGAGTAACATGCATATAATAAAGGTCTAATTGCACTAAACCTATCAAACTATCACTGAAATTGTACCTGAACCACTGAACTATTTTTTGTTGCACTGAACTAGTATCAATTTTTTTACTCATAAACCACTAAACTAATTTTCAAGTCAGTCAAATTTCTTCCGATTGTTACATGTGTGTCACACATAATTTTTAAGAAAGAATTTTCGTCAAATCATGTATACTAAGCACAAATCATTTTTCCCATCCGTTCTGTAACTGATTCACGAACTCTTTCTTCCCCAATTCGTGATTTGTAGGTTTTAAAGAAAGACAAAAAAATCTCAATTTTAATTCTTGAGCTCATGAATCAGTTACAGAATATGTGGGGAAAAAGTTTGTGCTTAATATACAATATTTGATGGAAATACCCCTTTAAAAATCACATGCAATGCACATGTTAAAATTGGGAGAAATTTGGCCTAAAAAACTAGTTTAGGGGTTTATAGGTAAAATATTGATAGTTTGCATAGTTCGGTGCAACAAAAAATAGTTCGGTGCTTTAGGTGAAATTTCGGTGATAGTTTGATTTAGTACACTTAGGCCTATAATAAATGGGTGAAGAATAAATTGAGATCATAGTTAAAATTGGTTATATGTGGCAGATGAACACATTGATAAGTAGTTAAGTGTCGTCTTGTGGGAATAATTAGATGGAAAAAACATAGATTTTTTGGTATGGATTTGTGTCAGAGGGTCTAAATTTGAAATTCTTGTAACTAAGTAGATTTAATATTTCAGGGTCGCAAGGGAAAGCTCTCAGAGAAAGGCGTCAAAGTTCTTGGATTAGTAGCTGGCTGGACCGCTACTCTTCTTTTCATGTGGATGGCTGTTTCGCAAATGGTTACTGTTTTCCTCTCTGTTTATAGATAGATATGTTAGTCCTATTGGTAGTTTGGTGGTTGTCCAAAGTTTTTTCTGATCGAAAAAAAAATCATTTTTCAGTGGACAAATCTTCTGAATCCTGACAACATAAAAGGTTTATCAGCTATCACGATGTTGCTGGCTATGATTGGCAATGGACTTATGATTCCACGTGCACTATTTATCCGAGATTTTATGTGGTATGTTAGGGTTTACAATGCAACTAATTGACTACTTTTCTAGTGAATGGATATGGAAAAATCTTACCTAGCTCGTACTTCACTTGAAAAGAAATCCAATACATTTTCCATCAGAAAAGGGGAAAGTTTCACTTATATTTTTTGAATTATAATACAGGTAAATAGTCTTTTTAGTCCTGTAAGTTACCTTTATTTTGATTTTGGTCCTGTCGACTTTCACGAATTGGAAATAGTCCTATAACTTTCAATTCATGAAAGTCGACATGACTGAAACCAAAATAGGGATAACTTATAGGACTAAAAAACAATTTCCCTTATAATACTTTGATTCATCAGAGAAGAGATTCTTCAGATGGCACTTCATGTAATATATTGAAACATCAGATTCTTCATTGCAATGAGGAATCAAAAGTAACTTATTTATGCTATTTGCAATCTGGACCAAGTCTTTTGTGCGAGAAAGGGAAAGTTAATTATCAGATATGTGCAGGTTCACTGGTTCAGCCTGGGGATCTATCTTCTACGGATGGGGGAACCTTATATGTTTGTACTGGTAATTTGTTTATAATGGTATATGCAACCGTACATCTGTAGCAGTTTTTCTCAGGCTAACCTAGAATCTGTTGTGGTTTCAGCCTTAACAGTATCAGCAAGGAGTTCTTCTTTGCTTCAACTGCTGGCTTTCTTGTGTGGATAGGTGCGCGCGTTTACTACTTTTTATCAATGTTTTGGGTTAAATAGTTTTTATTATATGTTCTCTCCTCCTATAATCATTTCTCCTCAATCATGCCGCCATTCCTCGTCCAACCATAATTTTCACTGTAATTCACTATTCTATAATTCTCATTACCATTCCCATTTTGAAGAATTTAAATCAAACGGTCCTGATAAAGTCTAAAGGTTCAACTTAGCTATTCATGAAGCACATGCTATAATTTCGTTTCCTATATATCAAATTGAATGGCAATTCTTTTCGCGTTAGTTGGTCCTCTTTTCATCCCTAAGACCAATTTTGTAACAATGGTGCATCATAATTTCATGTTGTCTTAGGGTTGACATTTTGGAGGGATGCACAAGCTCACGGTCTCAGTTCGCCTTTCACCTCTTTGAAGGAGCTCATTTCTGGACCTTGATTATCCGTGTCCTCTTACATTAATGTTAAGTTGGACGAAACCTCCATTGAACATGACATCTGATAAAGCTGCACAAAAGACATTCCCAGCAGATTTCAAGATCGATACAACACTGAGTATTTGTCATGCAAAACCATTTTATTGGACTGCAGCCCATTCTCAGTGCTCTTGCAACCTTACTCCTCATCTCTTCAAAATCATTTCTCAGTAAAGACGGCTCAACTACGGTCTGTACACTATACTGCAAATAGTGCAATTTCACTCTTTATATATTGTTATTTCTGTGATGCACTGTTTTGTTGTTTGTTCTCGCTGTTCTGTAATTCTGTTGAGGACATTGTGACATTGATCACCCATATATGATATTATTCATTTCCATATTAGAAAAAATATCATCCAAATTTTGAAATGGGTCGGGTTAGCGTCTCTATAGTCCATACACAAGTAATTATTTTCAGAGCAACACTTTGGCACACTTTCAATTATACTATTTTTTTTATATATTTTCACGAATTATAGAGGGAGAAAAATGGTTGAAAAGTATTAATTCATATGATGAACAGTATCAGCTTTTTTTTTTTTTTTTTTTTTTTGTTACAAGTTAAATACCCATCCCTTTTTCCCCTCCCCATGACTCGAACCCAGGACCTAAGGCCTAGGTAGTTTCCCCTCCCCATGACTCGAACCCAGGACCTAAGGCCTAGGTAGTGGTGCTCTAACCACTTGAGCTATCCACTTTGTCTTGAACAGTATCATCTAATGCTATGATAAACATTAGTTACGTATTGAACTAATACAGTTTTGGGTTTTGAGTAAGTCTCTGTAACTATAAACAACTTTTCAGCAAAAAAACAACGAATACTGATCAATAATACCTTTCAGTAAAACGACTAATATCATTTAAAAATAAATTTGAGTTGAATGATGTATACAATACTTTGTTTTCACTATTTTTTGTGAACGAGTCAAACGTTGGTTTAAATTTTACCAATTGTAGGATATTATTGGTAAGTATAAATTTCACATGTGAGTTGTCTCACATTAAAAAATCAGAAGAAGTGAGGCTAATATAAAAAAACCTAGTGGGTTGTTCCTCCTATCACCAATTGATGGATAATGGATTTCACATGTGAATTATCTAGTAAGCTACTCCTCCTATCACCAATTGATTTTAGGATAGAACCTTACTAGGAGCGTGACTAGTACGACTGTAAATGAGTCGATTCAAACTGAAAACGATGTAGTTCAAGATTGTTTAAAATATTATTTAGCTTTAAAATTGTTGTTTGAGCTATTTGGATAATTAAACGAGTCAGATATCAAACATTTATTTTATCTTTTTACTTAATGAGCTCGAGTCGAGCTTTAAACTGTTGTTTGATATCTATATTGAACCGAGCTCAAACGAGCTTTTACCAAACGATCACAAATCGAATATTGAATAACTCCAGTGACTAGTCTCCTTCACTTATTGATTGCGCTTCAATCAGTGGGGTCGCACCGGTGCCGACCAAATTCTACAAAAGTTTAATCTACTTATAGAAACTGCCCTTCCAGATTTACGAATTGTAACAAGATATTTGCAAATTAGAAAAAGATAAGCCCCTTGGAACTCATCCTTTCTCTCTAATCAATAACAAGCAAACATAACAAATAATGCGTCCAATCTGTTACTCTTCAAGTGTTTTACAAGTTGCCTGATATGCTCCCAAATACGCCATTTCTGTGTAAACATCATGTATCGGCTTCAAATGACGATTTAAACTCCTTAAAGCTCGATAAACCTCCTTCCTTTGTGGATGGCTAGTATCTTTTGCCACAAACTCATGAACACATTCTCCGACTTGAATTGAGCTACAACCTGGCACCTTCTCCGTTCCTCGATCTCTATCAGCAACACGATAGTTCAAAGCATCATTCCACAAACCAGCTGACGAACTCAAATTCGTAACCAACCTCAGATAACTCGGATTATCAGGTTCTTGATCCAAGATTTTTCTAATCAAAGACTCGAGCAAAATCCCGTTTCCATGAAACTTGCAAGCGCATAATAGAGTGGCCCAAATGACAGGATTAGGTTCTAAGTGCATAGTTTCTATAAACCTGATGGCTTCTTCTAACCGTCCTGCTCGAGCCAGAACATCCACCATGCAACCATAATGCTCGATACGTGGCTCAATGCCAAAATCATGCACCATTTGATTGAACAGCTTTTTTCCTTCTTCCACTAAACCTCCATGAGTGCAAGCTGAGAGGACTGCGATGAAGATGACATGATCGGGTTTTTGACCTTCCGAAATCATGGTGTCAAACAGTTTTAAGGCTTCTCTGCAATGCCCATTCACAGCTAACCCTGAGATCATTGTGGTCCAAGTGATTATGCATCTTTTAACCATTTTGTTGAAGACGTTTTCTGCGTTTTCAAGGTCCCCACACTTGGCGAACATATCTATCAAAGTGTTGCCTAGAGGAAGTGACAATTCGAACATGTTTTTCCTGATGTAGGACTCTGTCCATTTCCCATGCTCAAGTGAATTCAAGTGTGTACAGGCGGAGAGAACACTGATTAGAGTAGATTGATCGGGTTTGCATTTTGCTTCAGTTAACATCTGATGAAAAACGGAGAGAGCTTCGTCGAACATGTGGTTGTTCACATATCCAGCAATCATAGCATTCCAAGAGATCACATTTTTGTTTGACATTTGATTGAACAATGTTCTTGCTGATTGAATATCACCACTCATTGCATAACCTGAAACCATTGTTGTCCAAGAAACTACACTCCTTTCTGGCATCTGATCGAAAACACCCTTGGCCCTTTTCATGTCTCCTGATTTAGTGTACCCTGAGATCATTGCATTCCAAGAACTACTATTTTTCTCTGGCATTTGTTCAAACATCTTATATGCCAATTCCATATTGTTGCTTTTCACAAGCCCAGAAACAACAGAATTCCAAGTCACCAAGTTCCTTTCAGGCATTGATTCGAACATTCTGATCGCAGAATCTATCCCCCCATAGCTCATATATGTTTTCATCATCGTGTTCCATGAAACAACATCTCTCTCAGGCATTTCGTCAAACAGCTTTCTTACAACCGATAAATCTCCCCCACATTTAGCATAAAAATCCAAAAGCGTGTTCATAACAAACATACTCGAGACAAATCCGGACTTCAGAACATGACAGTGCACCGTTGCACCACCTTCCAACTTAAGGAACGACGCAAAACACCTGAGCAGAAATGTGAAAGTGAAAGTGTTCGACGAAATGCCGGACTCGCGCATTCTGTTGAAAGCAAAGGCTGCGATTTTATGGGACTTCCCAATTGAGCATTTGATCAAAGTGTTGTAAGAAATGAGATTGGGATTGGGTAAATCGTTGAACACTTTGTTTGCATAGTCAAGGGAAATCAAGTCTGAGGAGAGTGATATGAGATTGAATGCCAAGAAGTTGTTATCTTTTAAACCATTGATGAGTATTTGAAGGTGGGTCTGTTTCAATTGCTTGATTCCTCGGCATTTCTGCAAGATAACTGCAAGGTTTGTTCCATTGCTTTTCATGGGTGATATGATTTACCGTTTCCTCGAGGAACAAGAAGATACTGATAGGCTGAATTCTTCCGGTGATAACTTTTTTATGATTTTATGGAGTAATTAATACTCCCTCTGTTTTATTTTTTTTCATTTTTTTTAGTCAACTCATTTTTGTTAAATTCTTTTATTTATTTTACAAAACCAAATATCTCATGGAAGCATGGAAGGCCCATCATCAAGCTGGTATTACTCCATGAGAAACTGCATCTCTCAGAAAAAATTCAAAGCAGCAATATTGATATACATCCGCAATCGCAGCAGTGGAAGCAATGTCATCGGAGCCATCCCATTAGTCCTTAAAGCCTGCGCTTCGCTTCCAATACTTACATTCGGCAAAGTTCTGCATTCGGAAATCGTGAAGTTGGGAGTTGAATGTGATGTTATGGTGGGGACTTCATTGATCGACATGTACGGTAAATGTCAAGAAATTTTATGTTCCCGCAAGGTGTTCGATCATATGCCTGAGAGAAATGTGGTGTCTTGGAATGCAATGATCGGAGGGTATATGCGAAACGGAGATACACGAATTGCATCGGCTTTGTTTGAAACTATGACAGTAAAGACATCAGTTACTTGGAATGAGATGATAGTTGGGTATGCCAGAAATGGGGATATGGTGTTGGCAAAACAGGTTTTTGATAGTGTTCCTGAGGGTTTGAAGAATGTGGTGACGTGGACTGTGATGGTTGATGCGTATGCTAGTAATGGAGATATGGAGGCTGCGAGGGAAGTGTTTGAGGAAATGACAGAGAGGAATTTTTACGCTTGGTCAGTGATGATTACAGGGTATTTCAAGAAAGGTGATGTGGTGAAGGCTAGGGAGATTTTTGATGGGATGGGTGTTAGGAATTTGGTGAATTGGAATTCATTGATTTCTGGGTATGCACAAAATGGGATGAGTAAGGAATCTTATAATGCATTTAGGAAAATGCAAGAAGAGGGGTTTGAACCGGATGAGGTTACGATAGCTAGTGTCTTGTCAGCTTGTGCTCAATCAGGGATGTTAGATGTTGGCAAAGAGATTCATGAGAGTATCATCAAGAACAAAATTGAATTGAATGAATTCATTGTGAATGGATTAGTCGACATGTATGCAAAATGTGGGGATATAGTCTCTGCAAGATTGATCTTTGAAGGGGCCTTAGTAAAAAATGATGCAACTTGGAATAGTTTGATTACAGGATTTGCAATTCATGGAAAATGTAGGGAGGCCATTGAATTCTTTACAAGAATGGAAGAATCGGGTGTGAAACCCAACGATGTGACATACCTCTCTGTTTTATCTGCTTGCGCACATGGAGGTTTAGTGGAAGAAGGATTAGAAGCATTTGTTAAGATGGAAAAATATGGGTTGAAACCAAACATTAAGCACTACGGTTGTCTTGTTGATCTGTTGGGACGTGGAGGTAAACTGCAAGAGGCTTTTGATCTAGTGAAAGAGATGCCAATGGCACCGAATGAAACAGTTCTTGGGGCTTTGCTTGGGGCATGTCGAATTCACTCTGACACAATTATGGCGAAGAGTGTGTTGGAATTGATTGATGAGCTGAATTCTGGTCATGTTTTTTATGATGATGCACATTACTTGGTATTATCGAGCATTTATGCAGCTGCTGAGAGATGGGAGATGGCTGAGGGAGTGCGTAGTGCTTTTTCAGCTACAGGGTCTGAGAAGACCCCTGGATACAGTGTACTTATGTCTTAAGGAATTTAATACCATTGCCATGAGAAAATGGAGATTTATCCCTATTGTAACTTCATTATATTTTTGAAAGGATGGTGGTGAAGATCTTTCATGTGCCGTTGATGATGATTATAGGAACCAACAAGTCACAACTACTAAAACAGAGTATACCAGGTATGTATACTTTCGAAATGGGAAATTAGCTCTAATAATGTTTTGACCATATAATTCAAACCCAATGAAAGGAAAGCTTTAAAAAATCCAATAAAAGGAAAAGCGAAAATATATCTTATTTGTTAATTTTGACACAAGAATTTTGAAAATTATATCTGGATCTGCATCCTATTCATTTGTCCCGGCTAAATGATAGAATAGGAAAGGAAACCAGCATTAGAGATTTTTGCCTAGCACTTATCCATGTGTAATTTGTTTTTCCGTTATTATTTTACAATAGTTGGCTTATTGTTTGATTTGAATGATTATTTGCAATGGATTTGTGTTGTAGGTAGAATCTCATAGTCAGCTTTAGATAGTGAGAATATGATTAGATTTCATGAGATAAAGCCAAATGGCATATTGTTATGGTGTTGTCCTTTGCAATTCCAAGTTCATGCTTGTTTGCTAGCAGGGGAAGATTTTGATACCATGCATGACCAATTCGTAAAAATAATTTTTTGTAACATTTTAGTTATCATTGCCTGCTTTAACAAGTAACATTTGTCAAATATGAGGAAAAACCTAATTAAATTAATCAAACAGTTACCACAAAATTGATGAAATAAAACAAGGTATATGTTCACCAGATATATATGTATCCTCATGTCATGGCTGATCCCCATCATACTCAAAATCAATTAATTTAGTTCCAAATAATGAGTGCCTCCCATGCAGTTTTCTTTTTCATTGTCTTCTCTGTTTCTTACTTCAAATTAACCTATTGTATTGGAGGAAATAACTCCATTTTTTGCCCACTAATTGAAAAACAATCGCTCTTAAGCTTCAAGCAATCTTTGAAAGATCCAAAGAATCGACTGTCTTCATGGGACGGTACACTCAATTGTTGCAAGTGGAAAGGTGTGAGTTGCAATAACTTGACAGGTCATGTTCATCAACTCCATCTTCCAAACATTGAAGGTTTGAAGGGCAAAATAAATCCGTCTCTTGTCAATCTGAAACATCTGAGATATCTTGATCTCAGCCAAAATGACTTGTCTGGAGAAACAATCCCTTATTTTATTGGATCATTTGCAAAGCTCGAGTATTTGAATTTATCCGGCACTGGATTTCATGGGAAGGTTCCCCATAGTATTGGAAATCTTTCAAATCTACACACTTTAGATTTGGAAAGTAGCAATAACGAGCTGGCCAGTGTTGATAGCCTTGAATGGCTCTCAGGGCTTTCTCAGTTGGAGTATCTCAACATGAATTCTGTGAACCTTAGCAAATCAAACAACTGGGCACAGGTGATCACCTCTCTCCCTTCATTGTTAGAATTACATTTCGAATCTTGCAGTCTCGATTTCATGGTTCCTCTGGATTATGTTAACATAACTTCTTTAAAACACCTCTACCTCTTGGAGGCCATTTCTGACAACCAGCCCTCTATTACTATAATGCCATGGATTTTTCAGCTCACCAATCTTGCTTATCTTGATTTAAGCAGTAACAGTTTTATAGGACCAATTCCAACCGTTAGCAATGCCACCAAACTCCACCATATTGATCTTTATTTTAACGAATTAAATTCCAGTATTCCAGATTGGTTTTACCTTTGTAAAGACTTGGAGTTCATTGATTTGAGGGACAATTTCCTAAGTGGTACAATTTCCAACTCCATAGCAAATTTGACCTCTCTCAACACCCTCTTTGCTTCAGGCAATCACTTTTCTGGTAAAGTTCCAAAAGAAATTGCCAACTTGTGCGAAATGAAGAGTTTGTACTTAAACCTGAATAATTTCCAAGGAGAAATATCAGATGCATTTGGGAATATTTCACAGTGCTTCTTAGAAACTCTAGAGATTCTGAATTTGGCTGATAATCAACTTTCAGGTCATCTGACAAATCAGTTTGGTGAATTTAAGAGTCTTCAAAATCTTAATCTTGCCAGTAATTCATTGTCTGGTGTAATTCCTGAGAGTTTGAGTCAACTTTCCAGTTTAGAAGCACTTCACATTGAGGATAACATGCTAGTAGGGGTTGTGACCGAAACCTTTTTTGCCAACCTCACTAAATTAGAAGTTCTTTCTGCCTCTGGAAATCAGTTGAGTCTGAAAGTAAGTCCAAATTGGAATCCACCATTCCAACTTAGACATATCGGAATAGCATCATGGAACTTGGGCGTAGCTGAGATTCCCTCATGGCTCGAGACGCAGAAGAATATTGAGGTACTTGATTTATCAAATACTGGAATCTCAGGCAATATTCCTAGCTGGGTTTGGAACATCCAAGTTTTGTCTCTATCACATAACCGTTTCCATGGCAAGATTCCATACTTACATGGCCCTGACTATCAGTGTATCAACTTAGCTTCTAACCAATTCCGAGGTTCATTACCTCAAATTGGTGACACTGTTGAACAACTCGATCTCTCCAATAACTCATTTTCAGGAAGTATTGCTCACTTTTTGTGTGACAAGACATATGAAACTTATGAATTGACTTATCTTCATCTAGGGAGAAATCAATTGAGTGGGGAATTACCAGATTGCTGGATGAAATGGCCTTCATTGCAATATTTGAATCTAGGCAGTAACAACTTGTCTGGAAGCATCCCGAATTCCGTAGGGTATCTTGTTGGTCTGGAGTCGTTGAATCTTTACGGCAACAGACTTTCTGGCAGGATACCTTTTACAATGCATAAATGCAGGGAATTGGTGAAGATTGACCTTGGTGATAATGGTCTTGATGGAAGTATACCAACATGGGTGGGGACAGACCTACTCAAACTGAATATTCTCATTCTGCGTTCAAACAAGTTTACGGGTAATATTTCTAGGGAGATATGCCACCTAAACTCTCTTCAAATCTTGGACCTCTCCAACAATACATTTTCAGGTACTATACCAAGGTGCCTTTATAATTTCACTGCAATGGCTACAAAGAGAGATTTAGTTAGTTATAAATACTCTTACGCGTTGTACTTTTGGACCATAATAGATAGTACATCAGTAGTCATCAAAGGAAGTGACTTTCAGTATGGAACTACTCTTTCTCTGGTTACCAACATTAACCTTTCAAAGAACAACCTGTCTGGAAATATTCCCCAAGAGTTGACAAGTTTACTGGAATTGAGATCATTGAACTTGTCACAGAATCAATTGACAGGTTCGATCCCAGACAACATTGGAGATATGAAGCAACTGGAATCTCTTGATTTCTCAAGAAACTCTCTATTCGGTCGAATTCCAGATGGCTTAGCACTTCTATCTTTTTTGAATTATTTGAACCTTTCTTTCAATAAATTGACAGGGGAAATACCAAAAAGTGCACAACTTCAGAGCTTGGATGCTTCGAGCTTCATCGGGAACCATCTTTGTGGCCCTCCGTTAACCACCAATTGCAGCAGTGATGGGGATGGAGACAAAGAGGATGAGAGTGAAGATGATGAATCAGAGCTAGAGTGGTTTTATGTTATCTTATCTTTGGGATATGCAGTGGGGTTTTCAGCTGTGTGTTCTACACTGGTGTTGAACAAGTCATGGAGAGATGCTTACTTTGGGTTTTTAGAATTAATTTGGAACACGATTTATGTGCATATCTGTATTAAATGTAACAAAGTATCAGGTCCAAGGTTGTGAGAGGAATCAGTGTAGTCTGTCAGTCTTACTAAGTGTTTCTAACTTGTTTGATTTCGTTTTTATGAGGTTTTGAGTGTTTGGCCTAATGTTTCTATAAAATAAAATTATGTGGAAGTTTGATTTAAATTAGGAGGTATGTTTATTAGTAATTTTATTCATAGCCAATATAAGGGAAGCTTGCTGGTTGCTACTGCTAACCGCTTAAAAGCAATTATTCAGTAGAAAGATTTCAATAAATTAAGTATCGAAGAGAGAATCGAGAGACATAAATGTAGAGAATACATACTTTGCAGTCTATTTATGATCCACAAGATAAGAGAATCTCTACTGTGGTATACTACATTGGGTTTTTTAAATATAATTACAGAGAAATTCTCATGCACTTACTAGCCTTTCTTGGAAAGTGTTGTTGTATGGTTGTTGTGTTAGACGACGCGAAAAGAGTCTGCTATCCTTTTCAAATCCTTGTAATGCTTCTTCCATTGAAGACCTGAAAACCAAATATATATATATATGTAAGTAATCTTTTTAACTTCTTTGCAAAAGCTAGATTTGCATTCTGTGGATGAAGTAATGAATCCTTACCTTTTCCAGTAACATTGAACAAATAGAGGCGATTTCCAGCTGCTGTTGCTGTAATTAGAACATGAGGAGCCTCCAATTCAAATTGGTAATATTTTCTTCCCGAGTGTTCTGCTACTTCAGAACTTAGAACTTTCCCTTCAACATTCTCCCCAATTACCTCTGGCCCGAATGCATTTATCACTTTCTCGGGTGTCCCGATTCGTTCTATCGTGGCATTATCACCAATATCTGCAAATTGTAGTAAATTCAAGATTAGGACATCTTTTTTACCCGAGACATTGTGCTGGATCTATGTACTTTTTTGGGAAAATAATTTTTTGAGTCCGGTAAGTTACTCCTATTTCAGTTTCATTCTTTTACTTTCACAAATTGAAAATAGTCCTATGACTGTTAATTTTTTGGACATTCTAGTCTGGTAACTAGTGGATTGACCTATCAGACTCTACCATGTGGACAAATCAGACACACTACCACGTTTCACCTCGTATAGCTGGTTATCAAACTAAAATGTCGAACAATTAAAAGGTATTGGCTTCAATTTGTAAAAGTAGACAGGACTGAAACTGAAATACAGGAGTATTACAAGACAAAAAAAATCTATCTTCCCTTCCTTTTTTTTGTTTGATCTGTAGGAAGAACACTCTTTTATGTGCATTATTGGAAAGGATACTAACCATCTGAAAATCTTAAAACAGGTGCAACGATCACAAAGAGGCGTCCTTCTTTAGGGCTAGCAAATCTCAGATCAATCTCGGTTCCTCCTAGATCAGCAATCGACACAGGAACCTGATGGATCAGTTATAATCAACCATGAGAGACACAAACTTTATACATGTGAAATTGCTCATTAAGCCCTCCATATTACTCATGTTATTACCTCATCCCAATCACCAGGCACAGAAAATTTATACGGGATGATTGGACTCCAGCCGACGCCGTGACCCCCGGACTTATCTTCTGGTCTGGTGTATGTTCTCCAACCTGTCTGAGCATTTTCTTCTATTAAGATAACATTCACTTGACATATAAAGAAGGTAATATTTCGTCTGTATTGAGTGATTCGATTGTAAAATCAGTCGAAAATTGAGGAAGTCTTGCACATAGCTTGTTTTTATGATACTCCTTTTCAAAAGTATTACAAAATCCAACAGAAGTATCACTCTCATGCATGTAATCGTCTCATAAAAGTTTTTGAGTCGAAAAATAGTTCAAAATAGAGTTATGGATTCCAACTCCTATTTTCAGTCTATTCTTATGGTGTCAAAGCTAAAAACTCTATGTTCATGGATGCTTATACTGCTTTCGTTATGATTCTCCTGCTGTAACATCAATAATTGCCTTATACTATCAAAATCAACCCACATTTCTTCTACGTCATTGCACTAAATCACTAAATTATTGCCAAGAAATTGATAATATAACACTGCAAAACTTTCATACTCTGTCTTTCATTATGCAAATCTAAAACTAAAAACAATGCGTGTTTTGTGTTCGACGAAAGTTCAAAGAGAAGAAATCAACACTAAGACTAACCTTGTTCATCAGGTTCAGATAGGCCCGGAACTCTCCCTGCAAGAAGACCTTGTTTCACTACTGCTACTCCATCTCCTGGGAATCCAAAAGCTGCTGATGAAACTAAAGCAACCCCAGATGCTATAGCTCTTCTACGATTAATCACGCTAGAAAATTCCTCGTTTTTTGCGGTTGTGCTAAGATTTTCTTTTGAAATTGCAGCTGTTCTTGTTCTTGTTTGAGTTTTTTCTTGTGAAATCACATTTTGAGATGGATAGAGAAACTGCAGGCTATTCTTCCAATGAAGGCAAGAGGTTGATTGTACGATTGTGCCCATTTATCTCTACACTGAATATGGTAGAGATTGAAGAATTTTTTTCCCAAATTGTTGTCAATTTTGTGAAAGATTTAACTGGGAAGGAAAAGTTGTGTTCTTCTGAGGCTGTTCTTGTTGAAGATTGGATGGTGGGAATTGGGAGAGGCTTTTTTTATTTATTTATTTGTGAACCTGATGTTTTTATTACTATTACTATTACTATTACTACTAGTAGTATCTTTTGTGACATTAGATATTCTTTTTTTATTTATTTTGTATTTAATGCAGGGAAAATCTTCTATATAATTGAGTGTATTTTATTTTATTTATTTTGTATTTAATGCAGGGAAAATCTTATATATAATTGAGTGTATTTTATTCAATTTAATTTTTGTTTTTTAAAATTCAATTTTCATTAGGGTAGGGGAAATGGGATGGGTATTTAACTTGTAATAAAAAAAAAATAAAAAAAATAAAATAAAATTATGTACATTCAACCAATTGCATATTATCTCTCTTTAATGTATGTTAGTATTTTTTTAAGGGCTCGGCTAAAGGCACCCTGGATTCCTATGAGTACACCCAGGAGATGAGGACACCCACAAAACAGATGAGGGCACCCACCTGAAAAACCAAAAATGTCCTCTCTGAATTAAAACCTTAAATCCCTCTTCTTCTCATATTCACACACCCCCACCTCCATTTTTACACCTCCATTTCTCTCAGCCGCTGCCACTCCACTTCTTCCGCCTCCACCGCGCACGCAGCTCTCCCCCCCTCCTCCATCTCCCCTTCGCGGCCGCCCACCGCTGGAAGAAGACGAAGCACTGGTCGCCGCCGATCTGCTTCGTTTGCAAGGTGTGGGTCACCGTCGTGACCTCCTTGAAGGAGACGAAGTCGCCGCCGCGCCGCCCACCGCTGGAAGAAGGAGAAACCATGGCCGCCGCGAAGAAGACGACGTTGAGTTTTCCACAGAGGCGACGACTGAGGCGGGTTTCCACGGCGGCGCTCCCTTCTCCACACAGACGCGGCCGCCGCCCACCCCCTCCTCCCCGTCGCCGCGGCCGTCGTGCTCCTCCCCTCGCCGCCTCCGCCGCTACACAAGTAAGTTTAGTCTGAAATTAGAAAAATTAGGATTTTTTTTTAAGTTTAGGAATTATTTTCGAACATAGTGTGTTTGTTTTGGAAAATTTTTCGAACAAGTTGTTCGATTTTTTTTTTCGGACAAATTTTAGTTGTTTTGAATTTTTTTTCGAACATATTGTGTTTGTTTTGGAAACAATTTTGAACAATTTGAGTTTGTTTTGGAAAAAAATTCGAACAAGATGTTCAATCTTTTTTTTCGAACAAATTTGAGTTGTTTTGGAATTTTTTTCGAACATATTGAGTTTGTTTTGGAAATTTTTTCGAACATATTGAGTTTGTTTTGTAAAAAATTTCGAACATGTTGGTGTTTTGGATTTTTTTTGTTTCAATTTTGGTGTTTTTTTTGTTGAAAAATAGTGTTTGTTTGTGGTGGTTGTGTGAAATAGAACGGGTGGGTGTACTCATCTTTATTTTTTTTCATAAATTTGACCTAGGGGTATATTGGACATTTCACATGCTTTGAAAGATTAAAAAAATGGTTGGTGGGTGTAATCATAGGAAATCCGGGTGCCTTTAGCCGCGCCCTTTTTTTAATTGCATGCTACGTCACGAAAGTATCTGACCAGAATAAGCCCATTTTATTAAAAAAATACAAACGATATTTAAACATTCTCTTTATCAATACCTGGATTGAGATTTTAATGACGATTTTTTTCTTTGTTACTATATATTACACCTTTTTAATACGTGTTCATCCATCCATGAAAGTAATTCAGGAATAAGGGAGTAGTTTATTTTAATAAATCCCATGATAAAAAAAATCCATATTGTAATTAATGATTGGATGTAAAATAATACTTCATTCGTCCATAAAGATAGCCCCATTTGACATTACACATATATTAAAAAAAATGTGATCAAATTTAACTAATATGTCTATTTTACCCTTAATATTTCATAAATTTTGTGTAAATTTCAAAGCAGTTGGGTCTTAGAGTAATTATGGAGTGAGTTTAATTAAAGGTAAAATTGTCAATAAAACATTTACTCAATCCGTCCCACAAAGATAACTACATTTGACTTTATACACAGATTACAAAAAAATCAATAAATGTAGTCAAATTTAGCTAATGTGTCAATTTTACCCTTGAAATCTCATACTCCAAAATCACCTAAGCCTTAATTACTTTTATTAATTAGGGGTAAAATAAAAAATAAAACATTTAATACTAAAGTAAAAGAGGTAAGACATTCAAAAAAGAAACATGTACTCTAGCTATCTGGGGATAGAGAGAATAAAAGTAAAAGAGAAAATGTAATAATTTGGGACATGTAAAAAGAAAAAAAATAATATTTTGAATCCGGTCCGTTTTAAATGAATCTGATTTGAACCTGATCCATTGGCTTATGGGCCTCAATGGAAAAAAGCCCAAACTGACAAAGATATAGAGCATGGGTCTGACTCTATGCACCTCCATTTCGGAGAGATGAAGGTCCCATCACTCCCCGGATTTATACACACCCAGAAATTTAGGTCACACCCCCCTCAAATGTCATAAATACCCCTCCCTTCATAATATACCTATTACTATCCACACCCAACCCTAAATTCATTCTTCATCTTCCCCAACCCACCCCACCCTCCCCTCCCCCCGTCGCCGGCCACCCACGCCTCACCTCGCCGCGGCCAACCACGCCTCGCCGCCGCCACCCCCGCCTCGCCTCGCCGCCGCCGCCCCAACCACTCCCGGCCACCCCCGCCTCGCCTCCTGTTAAAAAAAAATGCAGATTGGCGGCCGCGCGGCCACCCCGTCCATCGGCCGCCGCGGCCGCCCCCCAGGTTTGCCCCCCTCCCCCTCCTTCCTCCCCCCTCCCCCGATCTCTGGATCTGTAAAAAAAAAAAAAATACAGCGGCCGCCCTCTCCCCTCCAAACACCACCCCGATCTGTAAAAAAAAAAGGTTTCAGGGCCGCCCCCGTCCATCGGCAGGCGGCGGCCGCCCATACCTCTCTCTTCTCTCCCTCTCTTCACCGGCGTTGGTTCAAGGCGTTAGCCCACCCCGATTCGCCGGCATTAAACACCAGGTTTTTTTTTTTTTTTTTTTACTTCAACACTGTAATGTCTACACGGTAATATCGACCATCTACACTTTCGTCGACATAATAATGTCGACGAGAGTGTATATGGTCGACATTACAGTGTCGATCGACATTTGTTGGTCGACCATATATTATTCAGTCGACAAAATGCTGTCGACAGGAAGATATATGGTCGACGAAATGTGGTCGACGAGAAGATATATGTTTGGCACTGGTTTGACGAATTTTTTTAAAAAAATATGTTAGTTTTCTAAGTTTTGATAATGGTGTTTGTTTTGAAGAATTTTTTTTAAAAAAATGTTAGTTTTCTAAGTTTTGATAATGGTGTTTATTTTGACGAATTTTTTTTTTAAAAATGTTAGTTTTGATAATGGTGTTTGTTAATGGGTTTGATAATGGTAATTTGTGGATGAATATGGTTGATTTGTTGAATTTTTTTTTTTTTTTTATTTCTTGTGACCGGAAAAAATGGTGACGATGGCCGAAATTTTGGGTTAGGGATAAGGTGAAAGAAAGGAGAGTTTAGTAAAGGGGTGCATCTAGTACGCAGTATTTTAATGAAGGGTATTTTTGACTTTTTACTCTATTATTTTATTAATAAATTGAAAGGGGGAGTGCATCCCAAATGGAGGTGCATATAGTCAGACCCATAGAGCATAGACAAGCCCAATTCTGCTCTTCTCTCTCCTGTCCCACTTTCCTAAGATTTTCTCAAAATCCGTTGCCGCTCTCTAAACTCTCGCAAAACCTATAAATACCTATCTCACCACTACTCTTAGCACAAATTCCTTCAAAATCTGTCATTTCAGCATTTCTCCCCAAATTTGATCACGCAGAATTCTGATTTTATCCACGATGCCGAGGCGGAGGGACGAATACGAAGACGACGAGTTGGAGCAGGGTTCGGAAGACGAGTACGACGCCGTTGATGAAGACGGTGAGGAAGCAGGGGAGTATGCGAACCACGGGAAGGGGAAACAGAAGCGGAGTAGATCCGATTTTATCGACGATTATGTGGAAGAAGACGAGGAGGAAGAGGACGACGACGATGATGAGGACTACGGAGGAGGAGGAGGAGGTAGTAAGCGCGGAGGGAAGCGGCGTAGGAGGACGGCTTCGGATTTCTTCGACGAGGAGGCGGCTGTTGACAGCGATGATGAGGAGGAGGAGGAGGAGGAAGAAGGCGAAGATGGTTAGTATTCTTTCGTTCTCTAGGGGATTTTTAGTCTTCTGCATGTTTTAATTGTTAATAAATTTGTTTTCAATTATTGGGGATTTTTTTTTGTATCTATGAAGTGATTTTTGAGTTGGTAATTGGGAGGTAAATTGTGGCATGCTTGGAAAACCAGGAGATTTTCTGCCATTTATCTCTGCTAAATTTAAATGCCAGATTGTGTTTTATATAATTTTTATTCTTCTTAACTGTAGATATTTTTCTGGCTGTAAGCTAAAAATATATGAGCTTAACAAATAAAATTCATGGATAATGAATGGAGAAGGTGGTGGGGTTGAAGTTGTTATTAAAAAGGAGACGAAAAAACAAGTTATTAATTGAACTTATTTACGTGAAATGTTTTACAAGTCGGTATTTAGTCATTTTATGCATAGGATGATGTGGTGTCTCGTGACACCTATTGGGTGTGTGAATTTGTCAGATTTTTTGCAATATTTATTTTTGCTTGTCATTTTATTTGAACTCAACCATTAATTGAATTCATGAAATTCCAGTATTACAAATATTTACAATTCAAAACCACTCATTTGTTTTTTCTTGCTGAAAGAGGAAAGTAACCTAGGTAGACTTGATTATGCTTAAACGGGGGCTTATTTTCCAACTGTCGCCTGATTGACAATTGTATTAATTGTGGTTCAGTTCATCCTAGTCTATTCATTATACCTTGATATATCTTTGGTGTGATATATACCTGGCATATTATAAACATTTGTGTAACTGGTGCCAACTAGAGAATGAAAATAATGTAGCTGTTTGCTTACTTGAGATGTGAAGAATTTTGGAGTAGATCAAATGCTTAACATGTTAACATGGTATTATCAATGATTTGACTCTGAATTCAAATATAAAATGTTAACATGTTTAGGTTATTGTTGCTGTAAATATGCCTATGCAACCAAAACATGTCAGAAATACTTTTGTTTCTACAGAGTCACAAAGGTTATAAATTTGTGGACTTAGAAAATTCAGGAGAAGTTAAACCTTTAGAAATATTCAACTCTTCATATGGTGTACTTGTTTAGTTGCAAAGCTTGGATCAATTTTCAATTGCTTATATCTGGAGTTGAGGTGGTGATTCATTTCTTTTGAGTAAGCTAGTCCTTTTGAACATTTATTTATAACAAAATTATATATTTATCTACTCTTAGCCATATTTTGTATATGTTGATTATATCATTTCATCACCTACTGTCTGATGGTTGTGGATCTGGATGTGTAGATTTTATTGATCCTGGAGCGGATATACCTGATGAAGATGAGGTAAGAGTTCACCGTCGACCTCTGCTTCCACGTGAGGATGAGCAGGAGGATTATGAGGAAATTGAGAGAAGGATTCAGGAGAGATATGCAGCTCGGAGCGCCAATGTTGAGTATGATGATGAGGCGACTGATGTTGAGCAGCAAGCTCTACTGCCTTCTGTTAGGGATCCAAAATTATGGATGGTGAAATGTGCGGTATGATAATAAGATGCTGCTATATAACTTAAAATAAATTGATAATGAAAGCCTTCTGATTTCTTCACTCTTCATTCTCTAATGCATTCCATATGATTTCATTTCATGTAACATAGATTGGCCATGAAAGGGAGGTGGCTGTTTGCTTAATGCAGAAGTGCATTGATAAAGGGTCTGAAATAAATATTAGATCAGCAATAGCACTTGATCATCTGAAAAATTTTATATATATTGAGGCACACAAAGAGACCCATGTGCGGGAGGTATGCATCAGCTAATTCCTCTTTTATTGGTGTTGTTTTTTATGATTGAAATTGAGAGGCTGGTAATTCTTTTGAAACGTGATTTTGTATTTTGATATAGGCTGTCAAGGGAATGCGTAACATATATCCCGCTAAAATAATGCTCGTCCCAATCAAGGAGATGACTGATGTTCTTACAGTTGAAAGGAAAACAGTTGATATTTCTAGGGATACCTGGGTTAGAATGAAGCTTGGTATGTATAAGGGGGACCTTGCAAAGGTATACAGACTGAGATACTTTGTGTGTTTGTGTTTTAAATAAATAGCTTTGATCTGTTTCTCTTAGCGATGTTACGTGCTTCACACTTCTTTATCTTTTTGACAATGTAAGGTTGTAGATGTTGACAATGTGCGGCTGAGAGCAACAGTGAAGTTAATCCCAAGGATTGACTTGCAGGCACTGGCTAACAAATTGGTTAGTATCTGTTATTTTTTGTAGGAATGTTGTAAATTTTTACCATTCTGTACATGATTTAGGCTCATGGTTATTTATTTTCCCATGTAATTACTTAGTTTCCCCTGTCGTTGCAAGATATCAAAGATATAGTTTATCTTCTGGTAAAGTAGCTGCTAAGATTGATGCCTTTTTGTGTCTGAATTTTCAAAGTGTGGGATGAACAGCATGTATAATACAAGAAATCTGTCTTTTTAATCAAATCAGCTTTAGATGTGTTTATTTAGTGGCAACTGACAAGTTATGTTGGCCATGTATCAGGAAGGAAGGGAAGTTCCAAAGAAAAAGGCATTTACCCCCCCTGCACGTTTTATGAATATTGATGAAGCTAGGTAAGTATGCTGCCTCAGTAAAATTTGAATGTAGCCTCGTTGAAATGCGTGTTGTTTCAATTTATTTTTTTTGTTTGGCCTTTTTGGTTTGGTCCAGAGAGCTGCATATTCGTGTAGAGCGTAAAAGAGATCCAGCCACTGGTGATTATTATGAAAAAATCGAG
Organism: Galeopsis tetrahit; assembly: GCA_963675135.1. Classification (NCBI taxonomy): domain Eukaryota; kingdom Viridiplantae; phylum Streptophyta; class Magnoliopsida; order Lamiales; family Lamiaceae; genus Galeopsis; species Galeopsis tetrahit. The sequence goes on from OY776133.1 coordinate 15,011,233, forward strand.
GGAATGATGTTCAAGGATGGTTTGCTGTATAAAAATGTATCATTGAGATCCCTCAGCACTCAGAATGTACAACCAACTTTTGATGAACTTGAGAAATTTAAGCAGCCTGGTGAGGCTGGGGATGGTGATGCATCAAGTTTGTCAACGCTCTTTACAAGCAGAAAGAAAGGCCATTTTTTGAAGGGTGACAGGGTTATAATTGTGAAAGGAGATCTTAGAAATTTGAAAGGATTGGTGGAAAAAGTTGAGGAAGATACCGTGCATATAAAACCAAGTGAAAGTGGCCTTCCTGTGAGTAAAATGGAATATATCTTCATCTTCAATACCTCATGTGTAGGTTTGAATGGAGTATTAATATTTGACCTTATTTCAGAAAACTCTTGCTATGAGTGATAAAGAGCTATGCAAATACTTTGAACCAGGAAATCATGTTAAGGTTGTATCCGGTGCTACAGAAGGCGCAACTGGTATGGTTGTTTCAGTTGAAGGTCATGTGGTGAACATAGTATCCGACACAACCAAAGAACTTGTATTTAACTCATCTTATAATTTATAGTATTCCTTTACTTTTTTCCATTTTGAGCAAGTCTCTTAATTCCATGTTATCCTCTGATTCTTTAGCTCCGTGTGTTTGCCGACAATGTTGTGGAAAGCTCGGAAGTAACAACTGGCATCACTCAGATTGGTGATTATGAGCTTCATGACCTTGTGCTACTAGAGTACGTTTTTTTTTTTTTTAAATCTACTTTTTCTTTTTCAGTTTTCTCCCTTGTGAATTCCCAAAAGTAAAAAGAAAAACCTGTTTCTTGCAGTGATAATAGTTTTGGCGTGATTATACGTATCGAGAGTGAAGCTTTTCAGGTGACTACCATAAATTAAAAAAACTCTGAACAATGTCGTGCATTGCCATTCTAAACTTTGTTTATGATTCTCAGGTCCTTAAAGGTGTTCCTGAGAGACCTGATGTTGCACTTGTGAGATTAAGAGAGATCAAATACAAAATCAGCAAGAAAATATATGCTAAAGATCGACACAGAAACACATTATCTGCAAAAGATGTAGTAAAAATTCTGGAGGGTCCATCTAGGGTGCGGTCTCTAGCTCTTCTATTTAACTTCTGTAATTCTGATTACAATATGTTGATCTAAATTGACGATGCACTGCTACGTTTTCTGTATCAGGGGAAACAAGGTCCTGTTGAGCACATCTACAAAGGGATTTTGTTTATAATTGATCGGCATCACCTCGAGCATGCAGGTTTTATTTGTGTAAAATCTGAATCATGCATGATGGTGGGTGGATCACGGGCAAATGGTGATAGAAATGTTGGTTCTACTTCTCAAGCTCATTGAATATAATGTAATGCTTCACTTACTTTGCAATCTAACTTGCCGTTTCTGTAGGTCAATGCTCCATCATCAAAATTTTCACACCTCCGACCACCACCTCGTGTCCCGCAGTCTCCCATGAGATCACATAGAGGAGGGGGTCCTTCGAATTGTAAGTCAAGAGATTTTGATTGTACCCTGTGATTTTGTATGTATTTGTGTAACAAGTAACTTCTCTCTCATGATGTCCTTATAACATCTTTCGTCTTGGTCATCCATCTTCTTTGTCCCTGAGTAGGGGTGAAAGTGAGTTGAGCCAGCTCATGAGCTACTTGTGCTCGACTCAGAAAAGGCTCGAAATCGACTCAAATGTAATCGAGTCTAGCTCGAGTTCAAGCTCAATAATACTAGGCTCATCAGGCTCGCGAGCCTAATTGAGCTCACATAATTTTACTATCTTACTCATAATATGCTAATTATTTACAAATATATTCTAATTATAAATAAAATAACAATATCTAAATAATTTTATGTAAGTTATCAATCAGTTGAGCTCGATTCAAAAGAATTGAGCTCGATTGAATTCGAGTCAAGTTTCGAGTTTTTTAATCAAGTCGAGTTTGAGCTTAACACTACTCGACTCGGCTCATTTACATTTGTATCCTTCAGGGTGGTTTATCTTTTAGTTGAGTATTTTATTCATGTTTATGCTTATTATATATCTATCAACAGTTGGGGGAAGGCATGGAGGTGGAAGAGGTCGTGATTCTTTAGTGGGAGTTTCTATTAAAATTCGTCTGGGCCATTATAAGGGATGTAAGGGGCGTGTTATAGATGTCAAAGGTGCAACAGTCAGGGTGGAATTAGAATCTCAAATGAAGATTGTTGCAGGCAAGTCCTTAATTTCTCTCAGGCTTGAATGTTTCCCATATCTTTTCTATTGGTAGATTAATATGATGTCATAACATTTTGAATGCAGTTGACCGCAGTCACATTTCAGACAATGCGAATGTGAATGTTTCAACACCATACAGGTAAGCATAATGTTTTCTGATTGTTATATGAACTTTGGAATTTAAGGTTTCTTATTTTTATATATTATACCAGGGAAACATCTAGGTATGGAAGTGGCAGCGAGACCCCAGTTCATCCTTCTCGAACTCCACTTCATCCATATATGACTCCTATGAGAGATTCTGGAGGTATATTTTATGATTTGGTTTTTATTTAAAAAAAAAAACGATTTTTTTGTATATTTTGAATTATTGAACTCTGGTCCTTTTCAAGCCATTTCTTATCATGATGGGATGAGGACTCCTAGGCCTGACCGAGCATGGAACCCATACACACCTATGAGTCCACCAAGGTACCTTCTGGGTGAATTAGACGCAACTATATTGGTGTATTTATTTATTAGTAAATGTGGAAACTTATTGAGATTGTTTTACCAATTAAGAGATTATCCCTTGTTAATCGTTGTGTCTATTTGTTGTTTGTATAACCTTTTATAAGAATGTGAAGTTTTAAAATATGAAATGCCAGGGACAATTGGGAAGATGCAAATCCTGCTTCTTGGGGAACTAGTGCAGGATATCAGGTAACTTTCGTACATAAAATTTTTCTGGGAACTCTTTTTTTTTTTTTTTTAATTGTCAATATCCCTTGTCATCTTCCAGCCAGGAAGTCCACGAGCATATGATGCACCTACACCTGGTTCTGGTTGGTCAAATTCTCGAACTGGCAATTATAATGATGCTGGCACTCCTAAGGATAGTCGTTCCTCTTATGGTAGTTAGACACCGTCTCTTATTGTCTTAAAACCCTTGGTTGTATTTTGATTGAGGGATTTGATTCAAATCCACACATCTACCCAAATCACTAAAAAAATTAATTTGGAATTTGAGTGTGATGGATTTCAAATTCATCATCAAATCCTTCTAAACACTAAACACAACCTTACGATTTTCTATATCGAGTTTCCATGTAAAAAAAATTTCTACTTTGTTTCAGCAAATGCTCCGAGCCCGTACTTGCCTTCTACTCCTGGTGAGCAGCCACCAATGACACCAAGTTCAGCATATTTACCTGGTACTCCTGGGCAGCCGATGACACCTGGAAGTGGTGGTTTGGATATGATGTCTCCTGTAGGAGGTCTGTTCTCTATCCTACATATATTTTTTCATACATCATTGTTTTTAAAATCTTTGCAAAGCTTTATGCAAATTTTATACTTAGGTGTTGTGAAATTGAATTGATATATTGCTCCATTTCAGGTGCGGAGAATGAAGGCCCTTGGCTCTTGCCTGATATTTTGGTCAATGCCCATAGGTCCGGTGAAGACAGTTCTGTGGCAGTTATAAAAGAAGTGCTACCGGTATTCTCTTCTCCTATCTTTATAATACCTTATTAACTATTTACATGGGCACACGTCATATTGTGAGTAACACTTTTGTGCACAACTGGTGCAATTTTGTCTAAAAAAAGGGGGGTCTAAAAGTATTTGTTCATGAGTACGTCTCTTGTACACCAGTTATATGGTGGTGCAACTGTACACAACTAATACTTTTCAGTCAAAACAACTAATATTGTTCAGTGAACACAATTGATACTGACCAACTAATACCATTTAAAAATGCATTTGAGTTGCACTTTGCACCTGGTGCATACAAGACTTTGTCATATGATGAAAAATATTAGTTGTATACTGAAGTACTTATATAGTTCAGCCAACAAACTCACACTTTCAAGTATGAACTGAATACATGTATGATTTTTTTTTTTTTGTGAATGAGTCAAACTTTGGTAAAAAAATTACACCAATCATCACATTGTACAACTAGTTCGTAGAAGTTTTTGACCCGATTGTAAAATCATTTTCAATTCAAGTATATAATCTCTGCTGTATGATTTAACTGGTAGTAAATCCCTTCACTGGGATGCACAATAGTGTTGCTATTTTCTAGATTAGTGAATAGTGAATTTATTGTAATATTGTAGTTAGGTTGCTAAACGAGTCATTTGTTTTCGTCGTCTAGGATGGCTCATGTATGGTAGCACTTGGATCAAGCGGAAATGGTGAAACGGTCACGGCCCTTGCTAATGAAATAGAGATAGCAACTCCAAGAAAGGGAGACAAAGTTATGATCATGGGTGGGACCCAGCGCGGGGCGACGGGCAAGCTTATCGGTATTGATGGCACCGATGGAATCGTGAAAGTGGATGTTACCCTAGATGTTAAAATCTTAGACATGGGCATATTGGCGAAGCTAGTTCAAACATGAAAGTCCATTTACGGTTCTTTCTTTTACTAAATAACCTAGTATTATGTTTACTTTGTAATGACTGGTAAAATTTCTGTAGAAGGCTAGATATATTTCATCTGTAAGGCTAATTTTGGGAATCCAGATATACTTGCTAGAAGTTGAATTAATCTAGTTTTGGGGCAGATCCAAGTACGTAGCCATAGGCAATTGCCATTTATGTTTGTAACACTCCGACGGCCATGCATGATAAATTTGCCACCAATTTTGATGACTGATTTATATGTGTATATGTATCGTGTGAATTTTCACAGCTGTTGAGAAACATGAAATTAATGGAGCAGATTAATTTTCAACTTCTGCTTGGAAATTAATAACTTCATCATGTTTCAATATATGTGATTAATTCTAGGACTGTTTTGTAAGTTGGGTGTGGTGCTTTCGGACAATTGTACTTTTTGGTAAAGGTAAAACAAGAAATTCGGTTTGACACCATTGAATTATATCTTTCTTTTTTTTTTAGATTGAAATCACCCGTTTCAGTTTTTATGTTCCACATGATTGATGTGTCATATTAAAAAATAATTGACGTCCTGTAATATTGGGGGCGAATCGAATCGGACTGGTGACATAGATAACGTGTGAAAATATTGCACGGTTATTTCGTAAATAAACAAGGAAGAGGAAGAGAGGCAGATGGTGATGGGCCAGCGCATGCGTGTAGGTTTGGATGGGCCCAAGAGAAGGCCCACTGTCTTTTCGCTTTCGTATTATTTTCAAACAGACGACAATCTGTCAAAACTTTGTCCCTTATTTTCCAGCACACCACCAAACTCTATTTATACACTTCTTTTTCTCTTCCCTCTTTAATTATAACCGGAATGATAGTGGTAATTAATGAGAATAAAAAATAATTTATTTATTTTTTATGAAGCAGAAAAACTCAAATTAAGTTAATCAATTACCTCATCTCAATTAACTACCTCCTTTATGAAAAACATTAATTTCATCTACACCTTTGAATTTATTAAAAAAATTAAAATCAGTTTATTTATAATAATTTTCTAACACTCCCAATAATCATATCCCGACTCAGTCATTCCATAACCTTCAACCAAAATCATTTTTATGGTGCAAATTAACAGTATATGTTTTTAACACAATAAGTAATGTTTGTTAAAGTTTAACTTCATATCCACAGATAACGTTTAGTTTCATAATTCATTCTCGATCTCATTTACATTTTTTAAACTAATTAATATATAAGCTTGTATATATTGGAAAAAATAAAAGATATTTTCATATGACAACATTTTCTTGCATATGAGACATGAAATATCAGGATGTTTGAAAGTCAATATTTGTAAATAGTCAAGTCGACTAGTGTCAAATTCGAATCAACACGTTTAGAAAACTCAAAATTAATTCGAAATTCGATTCAAACTCAATTAAACTTTTTTTTTAAAACTCAAAGCTTAACTCGAGGAAAAAGTTGAAATGCTCGAGTTCGACTCGACTCAATATCTTACTCTTACCTAACATTAATTAAATATTTTATTTTATTTATAATTAAATACAGTATATTTATATACAATCAGCATAATAAGGGGTAAAATTGTAAAATTATGTGAGTTCGATTAAGTTTGATTAGGCATGAGAGCCTAACAAACCTACTATTGTTAAGGTCGAGGTCGATTAAATTCGAGTCGAGCACAACTGCACAAGTTGCTCGTGTTCACTTACGCCCCTACTTCATATCTAACATGTTTTTTTCGAAGCTATTGATTTAAATATAATTAAGTTTAAAATAAAAATAAACAAATGAATGATGAACAAGGCCATAATTAAAAGTAAAAAGCAAATTCTATATCCTGGAAAGTCGATTAGCTCTATTAATATACCATAAACAGTTGAGTAGTTTTCTCAATTTCTCAGTGACTTTTTGGTTTGTCAAACAAAAAGGTTAAAAAGAAATAATAGGAATTTGATATCAATGATTGGAGTAGATTAAATTCAGACCTTATTTTGTCACGCTTTAAAAGCTGCTCCTAATATACAACAACCGATCGTTTACAAATCTGCATCATTTACAACACATTTTATTTTATAAAATATCTAATAAAAATTAAATTCTTCAAACTTTACTAATGTAACAATAATTTTCATATATAAATTGAAATATTTGATTTAATTTTGATATATGCTGATGATATATTTAATGAAACTATATATATTAAATAAGTATTATAATTCCTTTTCATTATATTATTAGTCTCACTTCTTACTTTAATTTATCAAATTTAAAATTTTTTGTTAGTAATTTGTCGTATCAATTATGCCAAACATGCAAAAATATTCTGTAATTAGGGAACCAAATTGGACACACAAGACAAACGTCTTTAAATCTCCCGTCTTTCTGTTTTTTTTTTAATGGGAAATTAAAATAAAATCCCAGATGCCCACAAGATACACGTCTAAATCTCCTGTCTTTCTATTTATCTATTTTATTATAATTTATTATTTAAATTCGTGTTGTGTTTAGAAATATATTCAACTATTTATATATGTGTGAAATTTAATACCGGACGTCTATTCATATATCACAATAAAAAACTTATATAGCCTTCTTAGGAAAACATGTATGAATGAAGACCACTCATATAATATAATCACTTCCCATTCCAATTCGTCGAAGACCACTCAAAAGCAAAATCATTTTATATAAATCTCTAGGGCAGAAATCGAGCAGGCGCGGGAGGGTTGACAATGGGGCGGGATGGGTACCTAAATACCCGGATTCGTCCCATTATATGAACAGGACAGGGCAATTTGCACGAGGTACGTACGTTCTTAATATGAAAATAACTTACAAAATTAATATTCTCACAACATTATTTTATTTTCAAAATTGTTACTAATTTTAAACTTACTTTTTAATCACTTTTATTGAAAGGTGGTATTTAGGGGTGTACCAGTTTTCGATGACAACCTGACTTCTGGTTCGACTTGTGAACTTATGGCCTTTATCTTTTCTTTTTTCCTTTTAATCCAAAACCTTTTATTGTCATTTACACCTCACTAAATCCCTCAAAATACTCATTATTTATTTGATCCTACATCCCACTAAATTCACTTTTTAAAAAAAGTGATCCGGTCAAAGTGTACAAGTCGTGACGAAGAAAGTAGTATTTTCTATGTCCCTCAAAAGTTTTCATACTTTCATTTTAGTTTGTTTCTCAAAAGTTTGCATACCCGTAAATTGAAACAATCATAATAATCTTCACCCTCATAATATACACATATACTCCCCCCGTCCCACAAAAATAGCCACGTATTCCTTTTTTGGATGTCCCAAATTATAGCCACATTTCTTCTTTTACTTTAGTATTAAATGTTTTATTGTCAATTTTACCCCTAATTAATAAGAGTAATTAATGCTCAACAATTTTGAAGTATGAAATTTTAAGGACAAAATTGACATATTAGCTAAATTTGACTACATTTTATTGATTTTTCTTAATCTGTGTGTAAAGTCAAATGTGACTATTTTTGTGGGAGGGAGTATATCCTTCTTGTCATTATTTTTTGGGTCCATCATACACTGAATTCAATTACTTTATACATAACTTTTTTACAAAATTACCCATCAGCACTCTAATCATTACATTTTTTTAAAACTTGATAAAAAAAAAAAAATGCAAGTTTTTCAGGAACGGAGGAGTATTAATTATTCATCTATTCTTTTTTTTTCTATGTGCATACGTGTGCGTATGGTATATATCTAAGTAAGAAAAAAAAAAGACCCACTCAATTCACTCCCAAAAATCACACTTTGTAGTACTAGCTAGGGCAAACATGATTACCGGAGATGATTTCTACAAAGTCATGTGTGCAATGGTCCCTCTTTACTTCGCAATGCTCGTCGCCTACGCCTCCGTCAAGTGGTGGAGCATCTTCTCGCCGGAGCAGTGCTCCGGCATCAACCGGTTCGTGGCGGTTTTCGCTGTTCCCGTTTTGTCCTTCCACTTCATTGCCCAAAACAATCCGTACGAGATGGACACTAAATTCATATTGGCAGATACTCTGTCCAAAGCATTTGTGCTCACTTTGCTCTCCCTTTGGTGCTTTTGTAAAGGCCACTTGGATTGGCTTATCACTCTTTTTTCTGTTTCCACTCTCCCAAACACTTTAGTCATGGGCATTCCTTTGCTCGAAGCTATGTACGGTGAATTCACTCGAAGCCTCATGGTTCAACTCGTCGTTCTTCAATGCATTATCTGGTTAGTACGTGCAACACTTGTGTAAAATATTTTACAACTGTCATTTTTTTTTCTCATATTATCTTATTTAGCTATAAGTTTTTGTGGTCTTATTCTACCAATTTTATAGTCTAAACATTTAATTATATATGAATATTACTTTGAAATTAAAAGAAATATAATTCATGGTTTCATTCTCGTCCATTTTAGGGACGTCAATTTTGAACAAGCAGCACATGAGATGCTGAATATATACATCAATTTTGCGTGTCACTTCTAAATGAAAACCTAATCTTTTCATAATTTACCCACATAGATCTATATGATCTAACGGCACAGTGATATTAATTAAAGTTGATATTGTAATTTAAAGTTAAAAGTAAAAATAAAACATCATAATTAATCTGTTAATAAAAGTTTATATAACTTATTAGTTACTATATTATATTAAATGTTTATAAATTAGCTAGATTGAAGTGAAGATGAAGGTAGCTATAGCTAGGTTTGGGGTTGAAAGGGAGGTGGGGGACATAAGTCAAACATAAAGGGGGCAGCAATAAAGTGAAATGAATATTTAACCTAAAAGATGTGTGCAAAGTTTGTATTGTAGCTACACACTAAAAGGATAAATAAGATGTGATGCTTCACTTTTATTTTGACCACTCTATGTTCCACATTGTCACTTTCACCTTGGATTCCTATAATTTAATCTTTCGTATCTCAAACAAATTTTAAATAAATAATGATAATATATTTCACAATATTATTTTTATTGTTAATTGCATACATATTACTTTCTCCGTCAAGTTTTCTATTTTGTTACTATATTTTGATACGTTCATCTATAAACTACTTATCATTTTTTTTTATAAATATTTTTTAATTTTTTTTACTGTTTCCTTTCACTTTATATCTTATTTTTTCTCAATCTTTTTTAATCACATCATTGTTACTATATTTATTATTTAATATTTTTTTTAATCTATATGCTTAAAAGTAATAAAAAAATTTATAGACGGATAAAAGGGAGTATAAACTTTTAATATTTTCATATTTACAATTTTATTTTTTTTTTAAAAAAAAATTGCAATTGAATACGTAACTTTTAAAATGTCAATTATATACACACGTCAATTTTTAATATATTTCCAATTTCATACTTTGACCCTTTAGTAGTAGATCCTGTTAGAAAATAGTTATGTGATTTTACGGGTTATGACTTATTATCAAATTTCTAACTTTTAAAACATACTCCCTCCGATTCAAAAAGTTTGTTGCATTTGTCATTTTGTATAAAATTAAGGAACATATTTTTTTGACACATTTATCCCTCATTAATTTTTCTCTTTTTCCATTGACCTTTCCTTTCTATCACACTCTTACCTTTTGAAATAAAGTGTGAGAAAATAAAGCATTAATATATTTCCAATTAAAAGTGATATCGTATGAGTTACAAAGGGGCATTTTAGGAAAATTCGTGGTAAAATATGAAAAACGACAAACTTTTTGAAACAAAAATAAAGATCAAATGTGACAAATTTTATGAAACGGAGGGAGTATATTGTAATTGAAAAATTCGTAACAAAGTCCTGATTTATTTAATGGTTTATGAATTGAGAATTGAGAATTGAATAAATGGTGCAGGTACACCCTACTACTCTTCCTATTCGAATACAGAGCAGCCACCATACTGATCCAAAGCCGCTTCCCGGGTCAAACCGCCGCCGCCATAACCAAATTCGAAATAGACAATGACGTCATCTCCCTAGACGGGCGGGACCCACTCTGCACCGACTCCGAGATCGACGACAACGGCCGCATCCGCGTTCGCATCCGACGGTCCGTATCGTCCGCAGCCCCATCATCCTCCATGGGCCTCACTCCCAGAGCATCAAACCTCTCCAACGCCGAAATCTTCTCCATTAACACACCTCACGAATACGGGTTCGGGACCCGACCCATTAGCCCGCGCCTCTCGGGTTACGCCTCCTCGGATGCCTACTCGCTCCAGCCTACACCCCGGCCCTCCAATTTCAACGAACTCGATTCCTCCGCCGCCGCCAGCCCCACCACCGGGAAGATTTTCCGGCTGCCCTCTCCGACGGTGAAGATGGTGTGGGACTCGCCTGTAGATCGACAACTTTTCAGAGATCATGATGGTGCCGCCGGTACGTTAAAATGTCTCATGTTAATTTTTTGGGCCTTTATTTGCATGGGTTTATTATTCGAATTAAATTTGGTCCAATCTTATATTCCTACAACTTACATAAATGAATTAGAGAATTTAATTTCGCACTTTGACAAACATGAAATAATGGTATCAAAGTTTTAGACGTGGGTAGTTGAGTTAGAAAAAAAAAAGTACTACTTAAGAGTTAGTAATTTTTTATTCAAGGAAATAAAAAAAATTGTGACAGTATAAAATAGATAAGTGTAAAACTCACAAGAAATGAATGTTCTTGTTTTTCTTTATGCAAAATATACACCACCACACTTATTTTATCACATCTATTTATCTATTTTATTCTCTAATTTATACATAAACAATGTTTCATAAAATATGTGAAAAAAAAAACATGAATATTTTACGTGGAATTGAAGTACTCCATTCATCCCATAATTGTTTGCACATCTCAAAAAACACAATATTCACATCTTTACACAAAATATTATTACTTTGATCTTTAATCCAAGGGACTCTTAATCCAATCATTTACTTTACTCATTTCACATTTTTCTTAGTTTGTGTGTACATAAAATGGTGCAAACATTTCTGAGACGGAGGAAGTACTCCCTCAGTCCCACAATTGTTAGCACTTCTTTTTTATTCGTCTATTCCACAATTGTTTGTCTATTCCAAAAAGGAAAAAAAAAATCATAAACCTTACTTTCACAAAATTCATATATTTACAAAAAAATGTCATTAATTACTTTTACTCTCAATTCAATCAATTCACTCATTAGTCATTACACCTTTTTTTTTTTTAAGTTTATGTTTCCATAAAATAGTTTTAGATGTAAAGATTAGTATTTTGTATAGTGTAGCCGTGTAGGTATAAAAAAACACATTAGATATATCCAGCTTAGAAATGGAAGTAAGACACGTATTGTAGGGTGTAGGGGTAGGGTAAGCTATACGTAGGGTTTGCATGTACATTTTTGTCACAATCTACTCTGAACATTTGCTTTCATTCTGTCAATGCTTTGTCTCAACAGACAAGAATTGACCCGACTTCATTGATGTCATTTTATTGCTTTACAAATTAATTTTTTTACTGTAAAAAATATATATTAATTATTTTATCATTGTAAGAATCTTTCTTGTTTTAGGCAAGGTTGGTCGAAATATGTCGATCACTTTCAAGTTTCAACTAGCATGCTAATTTTAACATTTTAATAGTGCAGCTTGCAATTGGCATATATATGTGCAGTAACTTATATTTTACAATAAATTAGTGAGACCAATATCAATAAAATAAATTACAAAACTAGAATAGTTGGTTTGGTGAGACTCATGTTAAATAATCGATTGCAACTGAAGCAAAAGCTTTTTTTCTTTTTTACTTTTGAAGTGCCGACCTTCATAATTGATTAAATAAATTATCTTATTTTTGTGCCGAGAAAAGATAGTTTTAATTTAGAGAAGAAATTGGATTGGATGGGACACCTTGCAAGAGTAAAAACACAAATTAAAAACCAATTTTTTGTTAGTACTATAATTTATTACTCCCTCCGTCCCCCGGGGAAAGCTTCCCATGAGCTCCGGGCACGGAGGTTAAGAAATACTAATATAATAAGTAGATGTATTAGATGTGATGAGATTGAGAGAGAAAAAAATATAATGAAATGTGAGAGAGAATAGTTACCAAAAAAAGGAATGAGTAGCTTTCATTGGAACAGACGAAAAAAAAAATTGGGTAGCTTTCACTGGGACGGAGGGAGTATTATTATTAACCTCACAATAGGGTTTGATATATGGACTTCTCTAAATTATATTGAGTTATAGATTAGCACTCTTCATTGTATTCTAGCAAGTACATTGTTCAATAATATTAAATCACATGCCTTTTTGGCTACGAATTTTAAGTTTTTTTTTTTAAAAAATTGTGTAGGAAAACCCAAAATGTTTTCTTTTATTATAATTCATTTTGTTTTTTTTCTCTCTGTTTGTTGCCTTTTTGTGTTGGGGGTAGTGGTATATTTCAGTATAACACTTATGACTGGGGAAAGCTCATATTAATGGATTACATTATTACAAAAAAAGCACGTGTGCTATAATTGGGATTTGATATGTGGGATTTCAATGATTGCCCATTTGAATAATTTTATGTAATGAAAACAATTTAATGATTTTCTCCACTCCTCTTTGTCAACTTCAGTGCTTATAATGACATTCCGATCTAATTATAATATTAATTACATTTTACCTCCACTTTAAAATTCCAATCATAAGTTGCCTCAACATAAAATCTATTCTTTTTTATTTGCCAAAAAAATATAAATTCTTTTTTTCACTTATATTATAGGGAAAGTATATATTGTGTGAGGGGATCTTCATGTATTAATTAGACGAAATTTTACTTTAAAATTTAAACCTTACTTTATTTCACATATAATTCTGTACTATACTGTGTGATAGTTATCCGCCTCATGTGTGAGACTGTCTTATGTAAATTTTTATCGTGTGTGGGGACACGATTATTGCATGAAAATATAATTTTATTCAGCATGTGTCTTCAGATAGTGGTTGTGTTATCTTATCCCCCTCCCCCCCCCAAAAAAAAGGAGTATTATTTATAAAAATACTATATAGAAGTATAAATTAAGTAAAATTGATTGATACACCATATATATATATATATATTTATTTATGCAGAAAAAGACCTTAGCTTTAGAGACTGCGCAAAGATTGAAGTGGAGGAAAGCAGCACCAATCAAGAGATGCCACGTGCTCTGGTGATGTTGAGGCTCATACTGATTATGGTTGGAAGAAAGCTTTCTCGTAATCCAAATACATATTCCAGTGTCTTAGGCCTACTATGGTCCCTAATCTCTTTTAAGTAAGTCAATTATACCTATATATGTATACTCACTAGCTAGTTTCATATTTATTTAAACATTTAGGTCATTTTTATATATAGATGGGCGTGGATTCATGTGTAAATCTCACGTATTCATATATTTTCACTTTTTCATACATTATACTATAAATGATAGTAGTAAATTAATGTTACAAAAATGAGAGTAAGTTTGTTTACGTACCAAATACAACCCATCAAGAAAATATGACATTACTGTTTGTATGAATTTAATGGACATGATGACATGACAGATAGTAATATTTAAAGGAGTAGAAAATTACTTTTTTTTTCATAAAAAAATGTTTAATTAGATTGATGTTTTTTACCAATGTTCAAATAAGTATAAGAGAATAGGAGTAAATATTAGTACTCCTATGTGCTAATTAAATTGATTAACAATTTTTCATGGTTTGATGAACAGGTGGAACGTGGGGATGCCAAGTTTGGTTAAATATTCAATCAAAATAATTTCTGATGCAGGCCTAGGGATGGCCATGTTCAGCTTGGGTATGTTTATGTCACTAATTAATCCTTCAACTTCCTGGAGTATAATGGAGTAGTAATTAGTATTACTACTATTTTAATTAATTTTCAATATAATATATATAAATTAGTATAACTAAATTGAATATTAGTAAAAATGATGTGGGCAATGCAGGGCTATTCATGGCACTTCAACCTCGAATTATAGCTTGCGGCACAAAAATGGCGGCGATATCTATGGCTATTCGTTTCGTAGCCGGTCCTACGGTTATGACCGCCGCCTCCGCCGTCATGGGGCTCAAGGGCGATCATTTTCATGCAGCCATTGTTCAGGTATATATATATATGCATGCTTTTACCTTCATTAATTAATGGTATAATTTGTTCCTCATTTTTTAAAATTCAATTCTTTGGGTGTGTATTGCATTTTATATACGTACTCCAATGAAATATAGTATTTACCGTTCAAAAAAAAAAAACATTACACTCTACTGACTCTAGCTAGGAAATATACGAATGCGCCTGTGTTGTTAATATATTTGAACTACACTTTTTGCACATATTTTTGTATGAGTTATACAGATTAATAGGATTTTTAAGGACATGAAAGTCGATAAAACTATTAATTTAGGGTTTTTTTTTTATCGATCCAGGACTAAAAGATTATTATCAATTTAGAATTTACCCATTTTAAAATAATGATTGACAGTTTATCCAACAATATTTTTATAAATCACAATTTTAAATTTTATTATTATTATTTTCAGATAAAAAAATTAGAAAAGAATTAAAGAAGATATTAAAAATAAGACGTATATAAATTACTGAAGGCAGCATTGTCTCAATATTTTTTATTTCTATTTTGATAGTTTCATATTTTGAAATTATATTATTCCAAATTAAGAACAGAGTATTACATATATTTTAATGGAGAGTTAGATTTATTTATTTAATTTTGTTTCATTAATGCAAATGAATGTTTTATTTCACTTTTGTTTGAATTTATTGGCTGATTTATTTATTTATTATATTTAGGCAGCTCTTCCCCAGGGGATTGTCCCATTTGTATTTGCACGAGAATATGGATTACACCCTGACATACTCAGTACTGGGTAAACTCTTCATTTTTTTTATTTTCAAATTTTTTTTTACGTAGAAACTTATTTCGGGTATTTTTTATTTATTATAATTGGCTAAAACAAATTAATTATCCTACTGCAGGGTCATATTTGGAATGTTGGTTTCTTTACCAGTAACCCTTCTCTATTACATATTGCTGGGCTTATGAAGGAAGATTTTCTGATTATCTTTTCCCTAACTATGTATCACTACATATCTAACTCAATTTCATAAATCATGATTCTCGAGCTATATTTGGTAGGGGTAAAAAAATTATATGGATAATTGAGATAGTTGTATTTTAATATGGATAATTGAGATACTGATTTTATAGTTTGTTGTTTGGTAGAAAGAAAAATACATTGTTCAATCCAAATTGTTGTAAGGGGTTGTATTGTTTTATACTAAAAAAAATGAATTTTCTATGGGATTGACCACATAACCTGGTTTGATCGAATACAATAATCTCTTCTATCAAACAACATACAAAATCATGCACCCACCTTATTCCCCCAACGAAACACACCCTTGATGTATTCAATACTCTAAATTATCCGCATTTAATTATGGTAGTAAAAACAAAACAAACTTACTAATATTAATGTACAATTCAAGATGTATTATTAAAAGTTCATTGGAGATCAATTATTTGATTTATACTCCAGTAAAACATAAGTTTAGCTTTCACATTTGGGCCCAATTGTTCAGTGTTTCCAGCCATTAATATGGGCCTCACAAGGCCCAAGTTTGAGACTTTTGAAGGAAAGAAATTGCCACGTGGACTAAAATAGGCGTGGGTCCAGCTACTTAATAAGTAGTAAAAAAATTGGTTTAGATGGCAAATTGAAGAGATTGTGATTTTATCTACAATTAAATATTCAAATTAACATATAACTTTTTCTTTTTAATTTGGACGTAATAATACTAAAAATTAGTTAACAAATGTTGCAATAAACAACCTTGCTAAAAGGGATTATACCTATTAAATAAGTTGCAAATAATTTTCATTAGGGAGAATATCATTTTTTGTCACCGAAATTGGCTTATTTTTACATTTGATCAGTTTAGTCACTCTCAAAATTTGTCATCCAGTTATTATATTCTATCAAAATTAATCATGCTATTAGTCATTGACTAACTGTGAACGTTTTGAGCGTAAAAAAAAATGACATTTCATTTTTTCTCTTTTAATTCATTTCCCTAAACCCTTGCACGAAGAACTGGAGTTAATGTACATCTCATTTTTCCTCTTTTAATTCCTCTCTCTAAACCCTTGTACGAAGAACTGGAATTAATGAGCAAGAATGTTTATGCACCCAAGTTTGTATAACTTAAGTTTAGGTATATGAGTTAATTAATTTTGTTTGCATTTTTATCAAAAAAAATAAAAAATTGTTTTATATTATGTAGATGAAAAAAAAAAAGACTCACGGTGGTAAAATGGTAGATGATCATTATAGGCATTATGTAAAGGAATATGTAGATTATTTTAACTATCTGATATTTTTGGGTTAATTGAATTGTAAGATTTTGCTAATCAATTAGGATATAATGAAAAAAAAATTAGTATTTTGGCTAGAGATGTCTATCGGGCTGGCCCTAGCCCTATAGGGCCAGCCCTACAGGGCTACAGACTAAACGGGTTAGGGCCTTAACCGGTTCATACTTAACGGTCCTACAATTGTTGAGACCTAACCCTAACCCTAGCGGGCCACTGGTTAAACGGACCACTAACGGGCTACGGTAATTTTTTTCTTTTAAAATTTAAGGTCCCAATCGGCACGTCCAACAAGAAAAAAAATAAATATATAATTAGTTAATGATCGATAAATGGGAAAACAAAAGTATGATTTAAACACAATTATAGAACTCATTGATCCCTAATATGGTCAAATAAAGCTAAAAAAAATCCATAATCTAATAAAAAAATAGTAATAATAACTAATAAATGATAATGGACTACTTAATGCTTATACTTATGGTTATGAGCCAAATGACTCAAAATTTGTTCGTATGTTATTTATTAAAAAAAAAAAAGGTAACAACTCGAACTAGCGGGCTAGCCCTGTAGCCCTGTGGGCTAACCGGTCCGGGTCAAAAAAGCCCGGATTTAAACGCGTCAATGATTCATGAACCCTAACTGATGCGGCCAAAATATGTCATCCTATGAGGAGACGACACGTGGATAGACGATGAGTTATCCTTATTAAATATTTATATTCGTTTTGTGAAATGATTAATACACTCTTGAGCATAGGGAAGAAAATAGGTCCAGACCCGATCTGCAGTCTATATCTCTGGCCCAAATGTCCCTGGCCCAAGTATCCTTGGCCCAAATATTCTGGGTCCAAGAAGGGAATCGCTGGAATTGAGTCTTGGTCAAAAGGGGCCCAAAATGAATGTGGGTAGAGGAAGTTATGAGACCAAGTCTTAAGGATGCAGTTGAGTCTCCTTTTCTCCTAGGTAAATCGCTAGGTATATAAGAAGGTTTTTCATATATTTTGACTACGTTTTTTATACATAAGAAATACACATACTTTTACAAAAAATATACAGAAAACACTATGAAACCCTACGATTCTTGCGAGAATTTCCCTCGATTCTTAGGGAAATTCCTCCTTAATTCTCCTAAGAAAGCTTCTAACTTGAGCGTCGGAGATTCCACGCCGGAATCCTTTCGGGCGTGTTTTTGCAGGCCTTTTGGGAGCTAAAAGGAGGATCACTCGTGAGAAAGCTTGCGGGAAAGTGACGATTCAGGCCCACAACCGCCATAATCCGGATAGGGAGATTCGGTATCCTTCATCGTTACTTTTTTGACGCAACACTAACCCTGCATTTTACAGGGTTAAAAACCGGCCCGACCCGAATAAGCATCTCTAATTTTGGCATCAGTTTGGGGCGAATTTGCACACCGGTGGTAGAATTATTGAATTTGATAATTATGATTGTGTGGGATATTGAATTATTTAAATAAGGAAAGAGAGACATAACTAGATAATGTGAATTTTAAATGGTGCTGAAGTTGATCTTTATACTTATGGTGGGTAGTTTGATGGTTTATAATTATTGTATTCACTGTTATTGAAAATTATTCAGACTCTATGTCTTTTATACTCTATTTTTTTGACATGATTTTTTTTAACAATATTCTAATTTCACATTCGTTACAATAGTGAAGTAGGTGAATTAATCCCGTCTGAATATTTGCCTCTTAACGTCTCTCAAGCTTTTTGTAGATTTTTTTATTTGTTAGTCACGCATTAATGAGAGAATTTGAAAATAGTAGGGTTTAGGGAAAGAATTAAAAGAGGGGAAATGAGATGTCAAAACTTCTTTTTTTTTTTCTGAGAATTTTTTGATGTGATTTTGAGAGGTTTGGCGTTCAAAATCTTTCTCCGTTAGTCAATGACACTAAGGGGTGTATTCAATTGAAATTTTTTTGGACTTTAAAAAGTACGTGAATTTATAAAATCCATAGAGTCCATACAAAGTTTGAGTGACTTTTTTTATTGATTTATATGGATTTTCATAGACTTGACAGAATTGTGGAATATACTTTTTTTTAATGATTTACATAAATTTTCATAAACTTCGGTATTGATGCAAAAAGTTTTTTTTAAATTAATATTATATATATAATGTATATATCAAAAGATACCCCTTTTCTTTTATATATATATATAAAAAAATATTTTATAAATTAAAATATATATATATATATATAAAGTTTATATATTAATTCGGGACGGGTCAGATATCCACGGGTCGGACATAAGACCCAAACCCGACCCATACTCAATACGGGACAGATCCGACCTGACCCAAAGCTCGCGTGGTGGGTGGGTTCCCGCGGATAGAGTCAATATTATCATCCCTACTTCTGATCTTTTGTCTTTAAGAGTTATCTGAGAGAATATGTTGAAATCTGTGATTTTTAGAAGAGATTTTGGATAGTGAAATTTATTTATATTTTTGGAGGAGAATCCAACATAATCCTATTAAAATCCATAGACTTTTGAATACCTAAAGATTTTTAAAGACTTTTTAAAATTCGTATTGAATACCTCAGGATTTTTAAAGACTTTTTAAAATGCGAATTGAATACCTCCAGACTTTGAAAGTCCAAAAAAATCCTATACAATCCACAACCAATACACCCGGATGATAAAATCTGAAAAGAGGTAAACTTTCGTGACCAAAAGTGATATTTTTCCTTTTCATTATTAATTTCGTAACCTATCGGAAGTTGGATGTAAGAATGTATCATATCCTTTTCTTTTAATAGTAAAATGGTGAGTATAATTTAACACTCCCTTTATTTGAAGCAAAGTCAAATTTTGCAATTACACAAAGTTTGTGTGGAAATATGACAAAATTTTATTCAAAAGAAAAATTATTGTGTAGTGTTGTCATTGTCTTCTGTTGACTAAATTTTAAAACTTGTGGTGCTTGTGTTGTCAGAGCATCTCCAATGGAAGGAAGGAATCCCATGTGGAGTCATACCCCTTTCTATAAAATGAGGAAAGTATGATTGTGGGTTTGATGATGTGGCAAAGGAAGGGGGAATGAGGAAGGAGTAATGCTTCCTGGGAAGGAAAAAAAATTGGAAGAGAAGTGAGAGTGGAGGAAATGGAGGTGGCTTTCACTTGAGGAGAGAGAAATAGATTGCTTTGGTGTGTGAGAGCCACTCTCCCCTCTCGTGTGAGGTGTTTGCGACCCTTCCACATAATTTTTTATTTTATTTTTTTAAATTAGACAATATATGTTTTTTATTTTTAAATTTTAATTAGAGAATATAAATACATGGTTTATGATTCAAATTTCATTTTATCTACACTTTTTTTTATTATTGTTTTTTACATTTTCAAATAAGATTGACTATTAAACCACATTATAATAAATTAAAAATAATAATTAAACCAACAGTAAAAAAAAAAAGGGACTATCACATTTCATTTTATCCTAATTATTTCATTTTATCACATCTTATATCGTATTACTTATTATATTTTCAATAAAATTTGTTAAATTATTTTAACAATATTTATTTTTGTATAATTTAAATATTATATTTAATTAAAGAATAAAATTATAAATTAAATAAATACTCCGTAATAAGTAAAGATGATGAAAATAAATATATAATTTGATGGTGGGACCATGAATAATTATTTTTTGGGAAGGAAACATTGTGGAGGAAGGAGTATTTTAAAGGAAGAGGTAGGAAACTTTTGAGGTGGCACACATGTGGCATATATGTGGCAAATTCATACCTCCAAATTCATACCTTGCATTGGAGATGCTCTCATAGGTTTGAAAAGAATGGTGTGTGTAGACTACATATTCCTTTTGGGATATTCATTTAATATGTACACATGAAACTAACTGTATACGTATATATATAATTAATTGTAGATTAGTGAGAGTAAGAGAATAAAATACTTTTATTTACGTAAAAGTAAGTAGATATTTTAAGGTGGATGTGGTTGAATTTTAAAATTCAGAATTTAAATCTTAAATATTAAATCTCACAATAATCTCAAATCAAACATGTCAGTGCAGGTTATGGTGCTCTCCAAGTCATCTACAAGTTGATACTAGTCTCATATTGTTGAAATACTATACCATCACTAAATCCAACCAATAAAATTGTGGCCTTTATAGTGTCGAAGTCTTGGTCATTGTCTCCTTTCTTGCAATTGTGACCATTGCTTTTAATTTTCAACTATAAAATCACAACTTCTGACTTAGAATTTTTTTTATAAGTTCCATCAATTCTGTATATAAATATTCCCATACCACTATTATTTCCTAGAGTTTTAATAATGAATGCCTCAAATCCAACCCATTCCCCTCTATTTTCCCTTGTTATTTTCTTCTTCATTTCTTCCTTCAAATTAAGCCATTCTATTGTAAACAACACTATTTTCTGCCCAGAAATTGAAAAACTGTCACTCTTAACCTTCAAGCATTTTTCTTTCAAAAATCCCAAAAACCAGCTACCTTCTTGGGATAGTGAAGTGAAGTGTTGCAAGTGGAAAGGTGTTATTTGCAATAACTTAACTGGCCATGTTCATCAACTCCACCTTCCAAACATGCTTTTGGATGGCAAAATAAGTCCAAAACTGCTCAATCTGAAGCATTTGAGTTACCTCGACCTCAGCGGAAACGACATGTTGGGAGGCACAATGCCTTCGTTTATAGGATCGTTGGCAAACCTCGAGTACTTGAACTTATCCGGGGCTGGATTTCAAGGGAAGGTTCCACATACTATTGGCAATCTTTCGAATCTACGAAAATTAGACTTGGAATGCATCCCGGATCAGAATGAGCTGGTTGTCGATAGCCTTGAATGGCTAACAGGACTATCCCAGTTGGAACATCTCAACATGAATTCAATAAACCTCAGAAAAGCAAGCAACTGGGCACAAGTGATCAACTCCCTCCCCTGTTTGGTTGAGCTGCATTTCCAATCTTGCAGCCTTGATCACATGGCTCTTCCGGATTATAGTAACAACGCTTCGACTTCTCTTAGCTACCTCGATCTCTCTCGTAACTATGCATCTTCTATTACCATCCTGCCATGGATTTTTCAAATCACTAATCTTCATTTTCTTGATCTGAGTTTCAACACTTTTGATGGACCAATTCCAACTATTTCCAATGCCACCAAACTCCAACATGTTGATCTCTCTACTAACTATTTTAATTCCAGTATTCCAGATTGGTTCAGTCTTTGTACAGACTTGAAGTTTGTTGACTTGAGCTGGAATGTCCTAACTGGCACGATTCCAAACTCCGTCGCAAATCTGACCTTTCTTACCACCCTCATTGCACATGACAATCAGCTTTCTGGTGAAATACCAGAAGAAATTGCTAACTTGTGCAAAATGCAAAAGTTGGACTTATCCAACAATTTTTTTTATGGTGAAGTATTTGGGAATATGTCAGAATGTTTCTTGGAGGCTTTGGAGGATCTAAATTTGGAGAATAATAAACTCTCCGGTCATCTGACAAATCAGTTCGGAGAATTCAAGAGTCTTCGATATCTTGACCTTGGCAGAAACAAGTTTTCTGGTGCAATTCCAAACAGTATAGGAAAGTTATCATCTTTGGAAAAGTTATGGTTGCATGGTAACAAGTTTACTGGAACTCTTCCTGAGAGTTTCGGTCTTCTTTCGTCTTTGCAACTACTTTACCTGAATGATAACATGCTCGAAGGGGTTGTATCCGAATCCCATTTCGCCAACCTCACAAAGTTACAAATTCTTTCTGCCTCTAGAAATCAACTGACTTTGAAAGTAAGTCCAAACTGGAATCCTTCATTTCAACTCCAACTTCTCCAAATTGCGTCGTGGAACTTGGGAGTGGGATCAGAGATTCCATCATGGCTCGAGAAGCAGAAGAATATTGTGAACCTTGACTTATCCAATACTGGAATATCAGGCAATATTCCAAGCTGGATATGGAACATCCCAATATTGAGTCTGTCTCATAACAATCTCCATGGCAACATCCAAATTGCAGACTCGACGACTCACCTCGATCTCTCTTACAACTCATTCTCTGGAGGTATATCTCACTTTCTCTGCAACACCACATATGAAAACTATGGATTGACACTGCTTCATTTGGGGGGAAATCAACTGAGTGGCGAATTGCCAGACTGTTGGTTCAAGTGGCCGTCTTTGGTGTACCTTCTTCTTGGTAACAACAACATATCTGGAAGCATCCCGGAGTCCATTGGCTTCCTTGAAAATCTGAGATCTTTGAATCTTTACAGAAACAGGCTTTCTGGTGAGATACCCTTTTCAATGCAGAACTGCACGGAGTTGGTGATGATGGATGTTGGTGATAATGAGCTTGATGGAAGCATACCAACATGGGTGGGGACACACCTACTTCAGTTGAGGTTTCTCATTCTTAGCTCAAACAAGCTGAGTGGTAACATTTCTCCAGAGATTTGTCTCCTGAACTCCCTTCAAATCTTGGATCTCTCCGACAACAAATTTTCAGGTAAAATACCAAGGTGCATTTCTAATTTCACTTCAATGGCTACAGAGAGAAGTTTAGATCTTCAGATATTTCTATCTGAACTTTCGCCTCGTGCATTCACGGAGAGTGCATCAGTTGCCATCAAAGGAAGTGTATTAGAGTATGGAACCACTCTTGATCTGGTTACCAATATTAACCTTTCAAAGAACAATCTGTCTGGAAATATTCCCAAGGAGCTGACAAGTTTAGTGGAATTGAGATCATTGAACTTGTCACACAACCGCTTGACAGGTTCGATCCCTGGAAAAATCGGAGATATGAAGCAACTGGAATCTGTTGATTTGTCAATGAACTCTCTATCCGGTGAGATTCCGAAGAGCATGTCACTTCTGTCTTTTCTGAGTTATTTGAACCTTTCATACAATAAACTAACAGGGGAAATACCAAAGAGCACCCAACTTCTGAGCCTGGAAGCTTCCAGCTTCATCGGGAACAGTTTATGTGGGCCTCCGCTAACGAGTAATTGCAGCGACGATGGGGATGATGTCAAAGAGGAGGAGAATGATGACGATGATAAAGGTGAGATAGAGTGGCTTTATGTGGTGGTATCTGTGGGATATGCAGTGGGATTTTCAGCAGTATGCAGTGTTTTGGTGTTGAAGAGGTCATGGAGAGAAGCATACTTTGGGTTATTTGAAAGCATATGGGATAAGCTTTATGCGTGTGTCTGCATTAAATTTAAAAAATTATCAGCTCGTCAAGAATCAGGATAGTCCATGTATGTCGGATTTTTCTTCTGATGTTTTCGAATTTGTATTCTGTTCTTAGGGCTTGAGAAAATGTATTTGGAAAATAAAATCCATGTGTTTACGACGTGGCGCACTTATGAATTGTCTACGGCCAACTGTATATCGGGCCTGGTGACAGTTAAATAGAGTAGGCGGCCAATTAACTGTCGATAACAAAGCGTATCAACAGGAGGGCCGTGGAGTAGAGTACTGATGCTTATTAGCTCACAAGTAATAATATGAAAAGAAAACATATATTGAAAAATGAAAAGTATTACTAGTACAGTACAATTGCAACATACAACTGGTGTGGTGTACAAGAGACATGCTTGTGAGAAATGTATTTAATAATTTAATACAATCCATGAAGCTAAATCAAACATGCTTCCACTGTTCCAAATCATGAAGATTTCAAACAATGCACTCAACATCTTTTCTACCCCGACGAAATTGATCAGTCACCGAATCATCTCAGCGAGCAGATTTCGTTTTGTGACCTAATTTATCATCTTGTTCCCAATCATTTTTGCCTCCGTCTTCTTTCTTCACGCCGTATTTTTTTCAACATGGTTCGACTGTTCCAAATTGTGGAGATTCTAAACAATGCACTCGACATCTTTTCTACCCCGACGAAATTGATCGCGGATTTCGTTTTGTGACCTAATTTATCATCTTGTTCCCAATCATTTTTGCCTCCGTCTTCTTTCTTCACGCCGTATTTTTTTCAATATGGTTCGACTGTTCCAAATCATGGAGATTCTGAAAAAGGTAGCAACGGCATCATATATTTCCATTGAGCAACAATAACCACAAGTTCACTGAAGAGAAACTACATTTTCAACATGAGTGTACCATTCTATGGCCATAGGAGAGTGATGGAACCTTACCAAAGATACCAAGCAAGGATTATGGACTCAAATATGCATGATTGACTACGTAATTAGGGAAGTTACTTATAATTAGTTAATTAGAATTATTGCTGCTTTAACTACTGCATTTATCACTAGGTAGAAGTCAATACTATTATTTAAACTAGAGTAGACACACCATTGTAGAGGCATTGAAAAGAATTATAATCAATTGGCCTCAGAGCCGTTACGATCCAGTACCCACACTTCCGCGCATCATCATCATGGTCTCAAACAAAAAACGATTTGAGGACATGGAGGACTCCATCAATCGACTGAGCAACGTCGTGCAGACACTATCGCTGCAGATGGGGAAGCGGTCGGACGAAGACGGAGAGGAAGGCAGTAGGAGAAGGGGAAGAAGGGACCGTACGCCCGGGATAATTGATCGGGGACAAGGATTGCGTCGTCTCAGACGACACGAGGAGGACAATGAACATTATGGCGAGGAACAAAGACGACCTCACCATCGCGAACAGGCGTACCCTCGAACCAATGGGCAGCAGCAACGCCGGGATGAGGATCGCGTCCGTGGGACTCACTGGAACCAGCCGTGCAATGATGGAAACACGTGTTTTGGGGATGTTCAGCGATGGAATCATCGGGGTGGCAGTGACTGCACTTACAAGCCAAAAGGACCAAGGTTGGATGGAGAAGGTGAGTCAAGAAGGAGGGTAAAGCGCGACAGCAGTGAATATGAACCACAAGACAGTTCACAGGGACGGGACAACCTGTTTGCAATTTATCCTGACCTTTTTCATAGAGATGGGTCCAAACAGGATAAGGAGATTGGGGATTCAGACAATTCAGTGCCTGAGTTCAGGACGTCAGTTTTTAGCAAACTTTCGGAAAGACTTTTGGATCATCGACCGAAGGGAATTCAACTTGAGTTCCCTGAGTTTAATGGAGACGATCCAATAATTTGGGTGGGAGGTGAATACAACAGCCCGCCTAAGTATGATAAAGAAGTCGAGAATGACAATTTCAATGATGGAAATGAGTCGGAACTGGAAGATAAGTATGGCAGCCCACCTAAGTACGATGAAGAAGCTGTGTTTGAATCTGTTTTTCAGGCTCAAAGTCATGAGAATATTGCAACATATGAGAACCCAAGTAGAGCAGAATTGTTGGAAGAGAATAACACAGAAAGTGATTTGCTGAAGGAAGAAACACAAAAGGAGAAGCCTTTAGAATCCTTAAGTTATTTGCTGAAGGAAGAAACGCAGAAAGAGAAGCCTTTAGAATCCTTACATGCAGCACCCAAAGATATGAAACACGTGGAGAAAAGCCTGACTGAAAATCCACAAGAAATCATGGATGAAAATGAGGAGAAAACAATTGATGTTGTTTCAAATGAGGATAATGGCAAAAACTCATTAATTCAAGTGAGTGCCAGAGAAATAGAATCAGATAAAGATCATCAGGTTTATTGGAGAGGAGAAAACTTTGAACAGATGGAAGAAGAGCCCACCAAGGTATTGATTACAATAAAGAAGCAAAGAGTTTCTGGGAAAGAAGCAGAGACTCAGAAAACACGGAAAAGGGCGTGTGCGTATATACTTGGAGGATACTACTCCCTCCGTTTTTTATTAAATGTCACTTTGCCTTTTTCAATATTTTTTAAATAAGTGTCATTCTACACTTTTTTCTTCAAGTTTGACAAGTTTACCCTTGTACATTGTACTCTCTCCATTTTCTTTACCTTGATTTAAGTTTTTTCCCTTTTGAATATAGTACTATAACATAAATCATGCATAAACCTTAATTATTGTATACATGAATATCATCTACAATATTGACCACATTCATTACTAAACATAAATTCAATATTAAAATTAGTTATCATTAATGAAGGGTAAAATGGTCCATGATTATATATCTTAATATGTTGAAAATTGTTAAAATGACACTTATTTAAAAGTGGAGGGAGTACATAGTAGTCCATGGAGGAATTACGTGATCGTTTTCCGGAACTTAACCTTGAGGACAAGGTTCATTTCGAGGGGCGGTGATGATGGAACCTTACCAAAGATACCAAGCAAGGATTATGGACTCAAATATGCATGATTGACTACGTAATTAGGGAAGTTACTTATAATTAGTTAATTAGAATTATTGCTGCTTTAACTACTGCATTTATCACTAGGTAGAAGTCAATACTATTATTTAAACTAGAGTAGACACACCATTGTAGAGGCATTGAAAAGAATTATAAATTTAGAGAGGAAACTCTTTCTACAGCGTATTGAAGCTGGTTACTAGGTTAATCTGAGTATTTTGCTTAGGTTTCTAGGAGAACTTCAGTTGAAGTTTCATCAGAGAGACACTACCATCTCCATTTAAAATGAATGAAGTCTACAAGTAGGTCTGCATGGACTTGAAAAAGAATCAAAACCTACAAAGAAACATCAACCAATAACAACTGTTCACTTCCCTCCCTAATTTTAAGGACTGTAAGGTATACAATCAAGAATTTGAAATTGTATTAGCATACCTCCTGATAAACCTCTGTTGCATACTTTATTTTTTTTCGGTAAATATTTAAAATGTCCAGGAAATCTCTATACACATTATCATTGAATCTAGCCTGCAATTCATATATATAATTGTAAAGCGATCAAGTATAAAAAGTCACACAGGGGAATGTAAACTGTAGAGGGATAATTCTTTAGCACTTGTACCTTAATTTTGGTTACAAAATCAAATGTAACAGGGCTCTTTTCCAGAAATAACTCTTTCACTCTGAGTATGACACCATCTGTATCAATCCTACAAACAACCATGGAAACAGAATAAAGATAACTAAAAATTACAAAACTGAGTTTCTTACTGCAATTGAAAAGGGAAAAAGAGGAGAGACTTTTACCTCTGAGCCTTAAAATATTTCATTATTTTTAGAATTTGGACAACTTGGACATATGAGAGGGCATCATATGTCGCCAGCTTCTGCGCACTGCTTACATTTGACATCTGGACGACTTGCCCAGGCCTTCAAAATGAATAATTAAATCAATGAAAATGCATAACTATATATGCATCAACCAAATAAGAAAGGTGACCTTCATTTCCCAATACTCTAAAGAATGCTGAAGAATTTACCTAGTAATCCAACTGCTGAAGACCCAGTCATTATCCATTTTCTGAGGCAATTGGGAAAGTCTTGGTGAAGACTAGAGATAAAGAAAAAAGAGATGTAAAGATAGAAAGCATAAACTAGAAAAAGAGAAATGACCATACCGAGATTCTAGATGGCTTGGTGAAAAAGAGATATACAAAAGAGAAAAATATTAAGTAAAAGTGGAATAGAGTAGGATTTTAGTGTGGAAAATTTTCAGAAGATAAAGAAAGGAAAATTGATCATATGAATTGAATAGAGCCATAAAAGTAATACAACTATGTTCAAGTAGTACTCCTAGGTGCTCATTTATTTGATTCAAGTAGTACTCCTCCTAGGTGCTCGTTTATTTCGTCAAGTGTTAACATATTTTTCAGTCTATATTAATTCCATCCAAATTTATCTATAACACAATGAATAGACAGTGCAAAATTGCACTCACACAGACAAGGTATGATACATTGTTATGTAAAGATTAGCAACACAAATTCCAATAGCGCTAAGAACACGAAATTGACATTGTGAAACCATCAACAAGCCTTGTGCAGCTCAATTAAATCAGAAAAAGCATGACAAATAAAGGAATGAATAGCACACCACAAATATCCCTAACATATCCTCATATGGAGATTTTGTTGAACAGATAAAATGCAATAATTATAAAAAAAAAACATCCAAAATAATTCACCGGTAGACAATTGACATATCCATCCGATCGAACGAGATACGCGTACTGCTGTCTCTGCCGCCGGCGTGAGAGTTGCCGGAATTTGGACTTGTTGACGATCATTTGATCTGTCAAAATTTTAATAATATTAATAAACACACATAAAAGAGGAAAAAGATCTGAGCAAATATAGCAAAAACCAAAACAACTTCATGGGACAAGATAATAACGTACCTCCTACAGATTCATTTGGTGCCTAGGATATGAATCTGGATGGTTTCGCCCACTCTCCTCACTTTTTAGATCTGTGTACTTCAGATCTGAGAGCCAGAACAGCAGGCGGCGGCAGAAGGGATGAAAAATCAGATGAGGGTTTCAAGTGAGCTTGTCTTTTTATAGTCATAAAGTTTTGTGAGGCGTGAGTTCCTAGATGGCTAAAAAACTATTGTTTGTTGATTGGGCCGAAAGAGCTCTCAATGCTAAGTATTAGAGAGGACGGCCCCAAATATAGCCTGGACTTGGTTCTGGCCCACTAAACACAAGGTGATGTGAATTAAGAGGGCATCCCTTCCGCGCTCTATCCAGAGCACACTCCCACAAAAAAGCAGAGCTTGGGCTAAGCCCAAGCTCATTATGTTTAGTGATGTGAATTCAGAGGACATCCCTTCCACACTCTGACCAGAGGGCACACTCCCACAATAAAGCAGAAGCCCACGCTCATTATGTCTTAATGATGTGGATCTAGGCACATCCTTTCCGTGCTCTGACGAGAGTGCGTCTCAACAAACAGTGCGCGGGCATTAAGGAAATGAAGTAATAAGTGCAAGTCTGAAATATATTAATAGAAAGAATCAGAGCACATGCCATGATACTAGCTCAAGACCAAGAGATGTGCTCTCCTAAATGAAATAGCCTCTTGTGTCAGAAAAAGGGAGCACTATCACCAAATCTCAGATAATATTTTCAGGTGTCAGATGCGTGCGGATGATGTGGCTTGGGTTTTCCTAGAAGCATGCATCATCAGTACAATAACATTCTTATCCTCAACACACTAAAGTATAAATATATCATTTATTCAGTTTCAAAGGGAAGAAAATTACAATTTCACACATATTTCTCATTGAATATCTCGCTTCAAGAGCATGAAGAAAATTATCTGACTTGGGCATCGAAGACTCTTCGCCGGAGCTCCCTTTGCAGCACTCAAGCTCACTTTCAGAGGAAGGATTCCACTGATTTCAGAGTATCTTTGAATAAATTTTATTAGGTGTAAATTTTCACCCATTTCTTGTAAAATATTTCAACTGGATTGATTGCACCTCACAACATTTCATTTTGTTATATATTACATTTCTGATTTAGTTGATGTATACACACACACACATAAATGAGTTGCAGTGCTCCATCTCATAAATAATATTTTTCTCTTAATTATGTGTTTGCTCTATATAATTAGAAACTAGCACAATTTTACCACATGTTATGCATCGGAAGCCACCTGATTACAATTACATTTTGTTAGTGTAATATTCTATTTCTTAACAATGTTGGCTAATTTAATAGGATCCTGCCATTAGTCGGCTATATGGATCATATTTATCTATAGTGATCAGTCAAAACAACGTTCTCCTATATATTTAGTCCAATCATCTATTTCTTTAAAATTGTTGGCTAATTTAATAAGAGCACTCCTACATTTATCTTACCATGTTCGTCGGCTAAATGGGCCATATTTGTTCCTCCTTTTTCCTTCAGATTGCTTCCAATTTCCACCTTTAACTTAAGCTATTGACATTCTATTTCTACGCATTGTACCAGGGTATCTAAGAAACTATGCACTTGTCCAAACCATCTTAAGCTCACTTCTCTCCTTTGTCATATATCGGAGCACCTCCACTTCTTTTATAGTGCATCATTATTTATTACTCCATATCTAATCTAATATGCCTGCACAACCATCTTAAATTCAAATATATATCGTCAACAATTTATAATGCATTTTTGTAATCTTATTAGCTTTCTCAAATCAATGCTTAATCCTATAAAAAAGTTCATTAATTACTAGAATACTATAAAAGTTCATCAATTACATAGGTATGCAATTAAATTCAGCTTCATAACGTGCATCAGATCAAATCACTCATAATCTGATAATGGTGAACAAGCAATGAAATACAACTACAAAGATTCATTTTAACAAAAGAAAAAGATAAAATACTTTTGAGATGATAATTTAGGAAGGACGGAAGAGTTATTCTTGCATAAGGTAATTGACTTATAAATTCCTGTGAACGGTGCAGTAGGAAAATTTGGGAAGTTTTATTATATTTAAATATTATTTGATTCACTTAATACTCCTCCTAAGTGCTTGTTTAGTTGTTAGATTATAATAGTTGCTATGATAATGGATTTTACTGAAAACTCATACGGTACTGATTCACAATTTCCCCAAAAACGATAACATATTTTATGTTCATAGCTTAACTGAAATGTTAATTTATGTTTGTAGTTCTGATCACCAATTTTGCAATTCATCTTAACTTTGGATAGTTTAGATATTTATTTGATTCAATACCTTGTATGTAACACAATGAATAGACAGTGCAAAATTACAACACTCACACAGATAAGGTATG
This sequence comes from Galeopsis tetrahit, assembly GCA_963675135.1. Taxonomy (NCBI): domain Eukaryota; kingdom Viridiplantae; phylum Streptophyta; class Magnoliopsida; order Lamiales; family Lamiaceae; genus Galeopsis; species Galeopsis tetrahit. Next base: position 15,042,872 of record OY776133.1, read on the forward strand.
GTACATAGTTATTAACAACACAAATTCCCATAGAGCTGAGAACACGTAATTGGCATTGCGAAAACCATCAAGAAGCCTTGTGCAGCACGATAATATCAGCAAAAGGCATCAAAAATAAATAATGTATAGCTCACCACAAATATCCTTAACATATTATCATGTGGGAATTTTGTCGAACAGATACAGTGCAAGGCGAAATAAAGTAAAAAAGACAAACAAGCAAACAAAAACATGCAAATTAATTCACCTGTAGACATTGACATATCCATCCGATCGCCTGAGATACGCGTGTTGCTGTCTCTGCCGCCGGCGCGAGAGTTGCCGAAATTTGGACTTGTTGCCGATCGTCTGACAGAAATACAGAGAATTAGTAATAAGGAAAGATTATAAACTTTTTAAATGTATGTTGGGTCTTTGAAAATGGGCCACCTTAGAATTGTCGGCTTTCACTAGTACAAAGACCACTGTTTCGAAAGGGTTTGACTATATGCACCTCTATTTCGGAGATATGCACGCCCCCAATAGATGCACTCCCTAAAATTTGTCAAGAAAAATGCCCCCTTCCCTCGAATTGTCCAAAATACCCTTTTCACCCTTTTATTTATAAAATACACATTTACTACCCACCCTCTCAAATCCTAATTCTCCCCCTCACCCTTCTTCCTCTCCATTCCATCCGTCGGCAGCCGCCCCCCTTCGCCGGCGGCCGCCCCTCCCTCTCCCTCGCTCCTCACATTTAGTACACATGCCTTAGGCCCTCTCCCCCTTCGCCGGCTGCAGCCCCCCTTCCCCCCACCCTCTGCCATGGCGCCCCCGCCTTGTCCGTCTGTAAAAAATATATATATTGCATCGGTCGCCCCTTCAATCCCCCCCACCTGTCCATATGTAAAAAAAAAAATTGCATCGGCCGCCGCGACCGCCCCCTCTCTCTTCTCTCCCTCTCTTAACCGGCACAGCCCCCACCCCACCCCGATTCGCCGCCGCCTGGTCAATTTCATTATTTTCATTATTTTTTAGAAATAACATTATTTATACTGTGTTATCTTTCAACCATTCAATCATATGTTCACTATCATTATAAACAATCACTTTTATTCAATCATACGTTCACTATCATTATAAACAATCACTTTTATTTATAAATGGATCTTATAATACTCTATTATACCCTTAATTTATCTATTTTATAAATAAATTAGTTAATATTTATTAAAACACATATCAGAAAAATGAACATAATGAATTTGAACAGAGAGAGTATTATTTAAAACTACAAACGGAACGCAAATTAATTATATATGGTGCAACGGGTTTACACAAGAGGAGGTGTAGATTGAATCACTCCTATATAAATTCAATCTTTATTGTAACTTAGTAAAAAAACAAAGAGGCCTTATAAGCTACACGCTATTTCTTCATATCTAGTAGTCTTCCTTCTCTACGGAGCAATATAATCTGCATAAAAAAAAAAAAAATGTCAGAAAAACTATGCAAAAGTGAATTAGTTTTTTGTTTCATTCTAAAATTATTACAACTAGTTTGAAACTTACCACCACATTTAGTGCCTTTGGTAACCGGTTTACCACACAACTTTGCAACATTCACTACATTGGAGCCGGTAAAAACGAAGTCCTTTTGTGACATGAATGTCTTACAAAAGTATACCATGTCTGATTTTTTAATATAATCACAACATTGTTTACTAGGTTTACCCTTCATTGTAGGGTTGAGATTAGTCATGTAAAGTGCACAATTAGAAACCATATCAAGAATGTTCATATCACAACGCAATTCAGCGCCAGGGGGAGGTGGAGTTTGTTTGGGGGGCAAGGCTAAATTGGTTTTAACACATATAATCATAATTAACAATACAGCATAATGTGCTTTAGATATAGTCATCTTGTGTGTGTGTGTTTGTAATGGGGAGGGGGGAAGTTATATAATGTAAGAGGAATGCTAAATATTTTGTATGGGATTATAACTTAAAGAATTATTCTTTCTTAAAATAAGTTTGGGATTATTTTTGGATAACAAAGTGTTTAATTTGTTTTACCTTATTATAAATGGAAAGGGTTAGGGATGAAGTTCAATTTTAGTCCAGTAACTTTATTCTAAAAAATCAAAAAAATCTTGGTCTGATTTTATTCTAAAGTCGTCGAAATTTGAAATACAATGTCATTTTTGACACGTTCTTATTACACTTCACGTGTCAACAACGTTATACTTTAAATTTCGGCGACTTAGGATCAAAATCAGATTAATTAAAAAGTTATGAGAATAAATTAAAGTGGAAAAGGCTTTGAGTTAATTATAAGGGCAAAATGAATTTTAGTTCTTACATTATAGATAATAACTAATTAACTAGTTTCTTATCTTAAACAATCCAATGGATTTTTGGGAATATTTATTTATGTCAAATTTCCAATATATAGCTACGCACTAGAGAAGATGGCGTGCACATTTGTGTGGTACTAATAATCATGATTATATATAACAAAAAAGAAATAGGAAATTGAAAATATATCTTTTACTTAATTAGGATTTTTCAAGAAAAATAAAAGAAAAGTAGAAGTTAATTATAATACATCAACTGGATCGTTCAAGAAACATATAATAAGTTATGTCATGAATAAAAGACATACTTTTGTAAGGCATGAAAGACATATTTTAATGCACACATAATTTAATTAATCTGACAATGTATATATACATAATTTTTTTCATATAAAGTAACAAATCAAATAAATATAAAATACAATCGAAAAAAAAACACAATTAAAATTTTTTAGGACCAATTTACTCTATAATCTTATAAATTATTTTATTAATCTTCACAACTTTAAATTAAAATACACTTTCTATAATAACTTTGAGTGCTATTCATCTCAATAATCTATACAAGAATCTTATCTTCTTATAAATTTTGTGTCCGCAGAGATGGTTGAAAGAGGAGACTTCATAAACCAAGCATTTCAACTTCGAGGGCCTCACACCAACCCCGATTCTACCATCCGACTGCAGATCAGCTACATTAGTAGCCAGATGAACCCAGTCTACCAGAGTGGCTTTTCGGAGGACTATGAAGTTCTCCGAAGCTATTTCCCACTCCGACGTGGGGTAGATTGACATTATACCAAGATGCCACGTAATAATCGACCCGCACCATATTTTAAAATTGACGACAAAATAAATTTCCATTTTGGAAAGATACTTGTCGTGCAATAATAGGTGCACGTTATTAAATGGATCTTGGTAATTGGTTTATGTTGGTTGAGCCAAGTATCAAACACTTATCATCCATTGTCATTCCGCCACATCGATCCTAACAGAAAAGAAGTAAGAAATTCAAACTATAAGTTTAATGAATTAGGGATTGATTTTCAAGAAAAATAAAAGAAGTAAGAAGTTACGGAGTATAAATTATACTGAAGTAAGCATATAAAGAAATATAGAGTAATGTGAAACAAAAGTGAGCCAGAGAGAAAAAAATACATACCAAATTGAAATTTTAATTTGGTGTTGAATGAGACCTCGCCTGAAATCGTCATTTGGGGAGTGCGCGAAATGTCTGTAGTAGCTTTTGGTCCGAAATCCTCTACAACAAAGGTTATGATGTTAACTAGCATATAAATAGAGTCGGTATCTTCCCATTGACGGGATTGGTCCTCTAAATTAATCCCTTTTTTAATTTAAATATTGTTACTTAAAAAATAGAGCCTAACTTATTTTTAATATGAAAGGAATCAATTCTTTACTTCAGTAGTGGAGCTTCTTCCACGAGGTGTCTAAATATTTCAAAAAAAAAAGTTGTGTATAAGGATTGCTTTTTTGCTTTATACGAAATTAAAATATGTAATAAAGTAAGAGTATTGAGATACTTTTATTTTTATTAAAATGATAGTGTAAGGATATTTCCTCTGTCCCATATTAAGTTTCATAGGTAGATGAACATATATATTAAAATAATGTAATAATATATGCAATTTTGAGAGATAATTTTATAAATTTTTATGTATAAAGTAAATAAATGACTTGACTTCTATATATGTTTGTGCAAAAAGTAATGACTTTAGTGTAAAATTGAGGATATTTTTAGGATGAAGTTTATAAAAAGATTTTCATTTTAAGGTTGTGAAAATTATTTTGGAAGGAAGAGAGTATTATGTTTTATAAAATGACAACTAAATGAGGAATTTTTTTATGATAAGAGTTATGATTTTTTTTTTTTTAATGCAAAAATTAATATGAAATCGATAAAATAGAAAGGCGTGAATTTGACTAGTTTTTATCTTTAAGATTGGAAAATTGGACAATATGTCTCTTTTCATATATGATCGTGGGTAATCAAGTATATATATGATGAATGATGATTTTAAATGTAATGGGGAATGTCCGTGACAAAAGAATTTGATTTCATTATATTAAAAAAATGTACTCCCAAGGATAGAAAAATAAAAAGAGCATTTTCACATTAAATTAAAAATTATATGGCACAATTCCTGGTTTAAGATTCTTTGTTCAGTTCACAAGGAAGGAGAGCTACATCTCTAGGGAAATAAAGTAATATTCAAAAATGAGAGAGAGAAAAAGTGGTTGTGAATGTGTCACTATGTGGTTTGTTCAAGACTATAATTAAAGTTTTTTTTCTTCCCTATTTGGAAAAAAGTAAAAGAGTTTGGTTAAAGAGAAAGGCAGCACAGAAGTGCCCCGACAAGAATACAAATCTAAAAATAAAAATGAAGCAAAACACTAAAAAATCACGTGACTCTAGGCATCATCACAAATAAAGTTATGAATCACACAATACAACAAAAATAAAGTTTAAAGAAAAGAAAAAATGTGGTTGCATATATTTCGTTCAAACTTTTTCCCCTCTTATAATCTTCTTCTTCAATTATTCTTATGCCACAATCAATAAGTGTATGTTTGTTTTGGGATTGTGTAGGACGGGGGAGATGGGGATGGAGAAATTTTAATAAATAGTGATTGTGTATGTTTGTTTTGGGATGTTGAGTAGGATGAGATATAATTTTATGTCAAATCAATTGTGTAAAAGTGTGTGATGTTGTATTATATAATATAAATTTATGTCAAATCAATTAGTAAGAGTGAGTGATGTTATATTATTATAATAGTAGAATATAAAAATATTTTTAGGGGTGGATGTAATTGGATGTTGAAATCCGAATGTGAAATCCCGAACTAGAACAAGACGGGAAACGTTACGTTCCACGTTCGGACGTGTGAGTCCCAAAACAAACATGCCCTAAAGTTTTTGTGGTCACATTTTTTAGATTAGAGTACAACGCTAATACTAAGACTATCTTCATTAGTGCCATTGCACAAAATGTCACAGCAAAAAGACAAATTTTTTAATATTAAAATAATACTAAATCTTTGACATTTTCGTGACATTGGTTGGATGGCCAACCTAAGGTCACCAATTTAATATTATTGATTAATATGACAAGTGTCAAAATTCTATTGGTTATTTGTAATTTTTGTGTGATATAATTAGATTTGTAGATATTGAAGACAATATGTATTAAAATATATATATATATATATATATATCAAAATTCGTAAATTTTTTTCTCTATAAATAGAGTCCAATATCGAGCTATTTTGAAACACAAACTAAAACTCTCTCTTTTATCTTCTAATTTGTAGCTTGTTTATTGTTTTTCAATTTCGTATTTTCAAATCTTGTAATTTTAATTTTTTTATTGAGTTCATTATTTATTTTAAGTGTGTGATAAAAAAATTTATATTATAATTAAAATTTTAAAATATCAAGTCATTTTTATATACCAATTTACACATTAAAATATAGTAAAAATTAATAATATAATATGTATTTAAAAAACAATTATTATTTTTGGGTTGAATTGGGTTAGTGTCACTGATAAAATATGATAAAGTAAAATTTGAGTTGGATTGTAAATTGTATATAGAGTTTAACTAGGAATAGAGACAATCCTATAGACACAACTAGGAATAGAGACAAAAAATTATAGTATTAGGATTAAGGTCAAATTGATGTGGTAATATACAATTATGCCCCTTAGTCTTAAAACAATATTAATTCATTAATATAATAAATTTCGAATTTGAAATACTATTTTTCACGCATTTATTATTCAAATTGAAATTTAAAATCCATTTGTCCTTCAATTTCGAAACTTACTTAAAATGCAGAAATTGATTTAACCTAATTTACTCACATTTAATCGCTCAATTAGGTTCATCCTGCGATTTGAGGGATATTGGTTCTCTAATCTTGGTTATCGTTGCCGAATCTCCGGCGCCATGTCAACGCCGCATCAGAATGCCTTCGCTCCGGCACTGGAGGCGGTGGATGAGGAGGCGGCGCTGCTGCACGTGCCGTTGTTGACACAGTAGCATCAGTACCCGCTGCGCCTCCGCCGCACCTCCTCCAATACGACGTCTCAGGTCGCCATTGTCGGTTCCAATGTCTGCCCCATCAAAAGCCTTGATTATGAGTGAGTCTGATTGAGGTTTTATCATGTATTGCTCTGTTGTGTTGCTTTTTGGTATGAATTGCGTTTGTTTTTGTGGATCACAGTTGATGGACTGTATATTTTGATTTATACTAGCTTTCTTAATCTTGAATTGAATTTGTTGCTATATACTCTGTTTGGTTTGTTTTGTCCTCAAATTTCACTTCTATTCAGTTGGAAATATCAATTTTCTTTCCAACTGAAAAATTGGACAGCCGTAATTCAATGGACAAGTTTTGTGTAAAATTTTAACCTTGATCCCCTTTGACTTGTGGCAATTCAGTAACTACTCGAAATCTGAATGATGTGAAGCTTTTATTTGCAGGATAGTAGAGAATAATTTTCTCAAGCCAGACTGGAGAAGTAGGGGAATGACTCAGATATGCCAGTATACAATAATGAAATGGACATTGTGCTTTCTTATTGGACTGAGTGTTGGTCTCCTTGGGTTCTTCATCAACCTTGCTGTTGAAAATATTGCTGGTATTAAGTTTGTAATCACCTCCAACATGATGTTGTCCAGAAAGTAAGAAAGTTTTCATCTTTCTCATTCACTTGCCTGTCTTTAGAGTTGTTGATTTTGGGATAACCATCTAGTTTTGTGGATGTATATGAATATGTACTCTTTCCAACTATAATGTCTTCCCTTGTTGGGTTCACTTAAAATAAACAAGGTTTATTGCATTGTTTCGATTTTGCGATGGATGCAGATTTAGTTTCTTGGGGACCGTGGAACTGAACTTTTGTCAAACACCGTCTTCTTCCTCAGACTGCCGGTCGTTGACCTTCCGGCGTACCATTTCCGATTGTCGACCCTCCCCGGTCGAGGGCGCCGTCGATCTTCTTCCTCACGCACCAACCATGGTCTCGCCGATCTCTGTTCACCTCCGGCGTGCGCCCTCTCCGCGGCTAACATGGAGGAAATCCTCCACTTCTCCCTCGTATCATTTTCCATTTCAAAACATTCAAATCCCATATGCAACAAAATATTTGCATATATTATTGACCATATGCAACAGTTTTTTACATATATGCTTGTATAATTTGCATATTTTATATAGATGACCTCATATTATTAATTTTATTTATAATATAATATTATATTGATCAGTTCAAACTCAAATAATCATTTTTAAAATATAAATAAACTGTGAAATAATTTTATATTATTAGTTTTATTTATAATATAATACTATTATATTGAATAGTTCAAACTCAAATAATCATCTGAATCACATCGCACCAACACTAGATTTAAATTGACTCGTTTAAACCCAAATAATCATCTGTATCACTAATGATATGTAATTATTGAATTATATATTCTATATTAAATTTTTAAAATAAAATTAATATTTTTTAATATTTTATTATAAATATATTGTTTTATTGCATATTTATCACGTATTTTGAGTTATATGCAACATATTTTTGCATATGTCGTAACAATTTTTTGCATATATGTTTTTCAAATCTGCATATAGAGTAATGATATAAAACCAACTATCTGTTTTTTATGGAATTAGTGAGTTGTCACCAATATAGCGTGTATCATGGATTTATATCTTTAAAATATATTAATAAATTTAAATTATTTATTTTAAATTATAGTAAATGATTATGTATCATGGATTTATATCTTTAAAATATATTAATAAATTTAAATTATTTATTTTAAATTATAGTAAATGATTATGTATAATGATTTGGCGTAACAAATTTGAATTTTAATTAGTAGGATAAGATTGTTTTCCAGATTTCACTTTTTAATGGTTGATTTATTAATTAGTTTTCAAATTTGGAAATAAATCAATTATAGGCATATCCACATAATCAATTAGTATAATCTAATTAATGAAAATGGTTGATTTGACATAATCAATTTTTGCATACGAGATAAGTAATGAGTACAACCTAGTCGATCCGGAACTGTATCAAGTTGCCGACAATGATGATCTGGAGGCTTTGCTTGAGGGTGTCGCGATCGCTGGATTAGTCGGTGTTCTTCGCCAGCTTGGCGATCTTGTCAAGTGAGTTTTTGTTGCACATTTGATTTATGTTTCCATTTTCTCGATTTCCTTACTTTTTATTGGAATTTTTGTGCTTTGTCGTTTGAAATTTTATTTATGTTTGAAATTTGTCCTTGGTAATGTTAGTACGAAATTTTCTGGTTCAGCACACTCGAAGATGATGAATTTCTCGATATGAATTTTGAATTCAAAATTCAATTCAGAACCACCGTGATTAATGTGGTTCTCATTTTAGGAAGGTTTGAATTTCGAACGCATTAATGGCCGTGATTTCCTATAATTTCTTAATTTACCAACTCCTAATTTGAATTTAATATTATATATTAATTGAATATGCACCTTTTGATTTTAAATATAAAGGAAGGGTATAATTGGACATTTGTAAATCAAATTGTCCTTGTTCCTAACTTTTAAATTTTTTGTCTTTATTTCGAGTTTTTATAGGTGAAATGTCATATATACTAATTACCCGTTGTATATATGGATGAGAGGGAAATTAATATAGTATTAAAGGGTTGGGTTGGAAGAAGGTCACGGATAAGATAGCTAATGATATAACCATCGTAGAGATAATCATTCATCCTAAATATTCCGGGACATAGAGGAATAATAGATTTAATTTACATTCTCATTATCACTCAAAAACATGAACCAAACACCACCTAATTTTTCAGATCAAATTTCTCTTATTTTTTATATGTGCATGTGCATCCTACATGATTTTTTAAAGTGGTATTTTTAAAATATTTTATACTAACACAAACTCTTTCGCATTCAATTCTGTAACTGATTTTCAAGTTCAAAGTTTAAAATTGCAGTTTTTTGTTTTTCTTTTTTAATTCTAAAATTGCGGAAGTGTAAGAGAGGGTTTGAGAATCAATTGTAAAATAGATAAGGAAAAGGACTCTTACTAGTATGCAAGGTTTGACGAAAATACCTTAAAAATTACGTGTGATGCAGATGTAATTTTAACTTGTTGGTCAAAAAAATTAATGAACAATAGAATTATACATTAGTCACTAGAATTTATTTTATGTATACGTGGTTAGTAAGGCCCAAAATTGATGCTGTTTTTTTTTTTTTTTTTTAAGGGTTAGACTATATGCACCTCCATTTTGGAGAGGTGCACGCCCCCGATAGATGCACCCCTAAAATTTATCAAGATAGATGCACCGTTCCCTTAATTTGTTCTAAATACTCTTTTCTTCCTTTTATCTATAAAAATACACATTTACTACACACATTCTTCCGAACCCTAATTCTATCTCCCTCACCCTTCTTCTTCCTCCCCATTCCACTCGTCGGCAGCCGCCCCCTGTCACCGCGGCCCCCTTCGTCGGCAGCCTCCCTCTCCCTCGAGTTCACCGGCGCGAGGACGCCCCTCAATTTTTTCCCGCCCCACCCCGATCTGTAAAATATATATATATATATATATATATATGTCAGCGGCCGCGCGACCGCCCCCTCCCCCGTCCATCCCACGTCGCCAGCCCCGCCCCGCCCCTTTTTTTTCTTCATTTTTCTGTGTTTTTTTTTTCGACTCGACCACTCCCCTCCTCCTCCGCCGCCGCGGCCTCCGCCCGTAAGTTTTTTTTTCCATTTTTCTCAGTAAGTTTTTTTCTCTTTTTTTTTTTTTTTTTAAAAATCGACTCTGTGTTGTCGACTTTGTCGACGAGAGTATATATAGTCAACAACACAGGGTCGATTTTTTATAAAATAAAAAATTTAAATTTGTTCGACCTTTGTAGGTCGACCATATACACTTCCGTCGACAACAATTTGTCGACGAGAGTGTATATAGTCGACACTGATTTGTCAAAAAAAAAAAAAAAAAGAGATTATCAAAAAAATATTCCTAAGATTGTGGTGGTGCCGGCGGAAGTCGAAAGTGTTAGTAGTTGTTGTTAGGACTTTTTTTTCACTGAGATTGTATTGATGGTGGTGGTGGTGCCGACATCGAAGGAGGCCGAAAGTGATGGTAAATGTTAGGGCTTAAATGTTGAATGGAATATAGATAGTAGTAGAGATGTATTTAGTATTAGTATTTTATTGGAAGGGTATTTTAGATATTTTACATTATTATTTAATTAATAAATTAAAAGGGGAAGTGCATCTCTCCGAAATGGAGGTGCATATAGTCAAACCCTTTTTTAAATTCTGGCAGCCCAATTGGATACATGAGTGAATGGGTTGCTTTTATCTGGGCCTTGATCAAATAAAATAACTAGGGCTGACTACTAGAGAGGGAGAACATCTATTTCAACCAAAATTTGGGTGCGCGGCTAAAGGCACCCAAGGATCCTATGAGAACACCCACCAAACATTTTTTTAATCTTTCAGAACATGTGAAATGTCCCATATATCTCTAGGGTAAAATTTATGAAAAAAATGAAGATGAGTACACCCACCCATTCTATTTCACATAATTATCTCCACCACCACCAAAACAAACACCATTCTTCAACAAAATTTTAACCCAACAAAGTGAATATGTTCGAAAGTTTTTCCTAAACAAACTCATTGTGTTCGAAAAAAAATTCAAAACAATTTTCATTTGTGCGAAAAAAAAAATCGAACACGGTGTTCGGGAAAAAAATCGAATAAAGTAACTGAATTAGGAAGAAAATTTCGGACAAATTCAAAAAAACCAAAAAAAAAATTCAAAACCCTAATTTTTTTTGTTTAGATCTGTAACAAAATTTTCAAAACCCTACTTACCTTTGTTTGACGGCGGCGACGGCATAGGAGGGGGTGTGGGCGACGACTTTCTTGGAGGGAGGAGGTGGGGTGGGGGGGGGGGGGCGCTTGAAGGAGGAGGTGGTGCGGCCGCCGAAAATAGCAGCGGAGGGGACAAGGTGTGGAGAGGGGGCCGACTTCTTACAGATCTGGTGGCGGGCTTATTCAACGGACGACGACGGCGGCGTTCTTCACACAGAGACAGCCACAGATTTTTTTCATGACGACGACTTTTTTTCTTCAAACGGGGTGCAAGGCTTCGCCTGGGAGGGAGGAGGTGGGTGGGCGGCGGCCATTGGAGTGATGGGGAGGGAGTGGTGGCCTGGTAGGTGTACTGAAATGGAGAGAGGAAGAGAAGAGAAGAATGAATTAGGGTTTTAATTGAGAGGAGGGTAATTTTGGATTTTTCACGTGGGTGTCCTCATCCGTTTTGTGTGTGTCCTCATCGCGTGGGTGTCCTCATAGGATCCTTGGGTGCCTTTAGCCGCGCCTAAATTTGGGAGGTGCATCTATCGGGGTATCGGGGGTGTGTTTTCAACCGAACTGGAGGTGTAAATAGTCAGCCGCTTAAGTGGGTGTTTGCAAACATTATAAAGTGCTTAAAATCATTTTTTTTTTTTTAAAAAGAATCACTTTTGAAGTGTTTGGAAACACAACCAAGTGATTAAATTAATTTGTTAAAAGTGATTTTGATGAAGTACCCCTCCACCTACTTCTAATAGCTTCTATGTGCTTCTCATCATTATAATAATCAATTTTACAATTTTGCCCTCACAATTTAAATAATATTTCATCTTTACACATTATCTATCCAAATGTAATAAGGGTGTTTTTTGTAAATTTATAAAAAAAGTGGTTTGTTTTGTAAACAACACAACATATACACAATTGATTTAAAGTGCTTAATTTTAAAACATTATCAACTTTCAATTTTATTGCAATAACTATTGTCAATTCTTTTTTCTTGGCCTAATTTTCTAGCGATATTCAATTCTACCTACAAAAATAATAAAATATTATATTTCTCATTTTAAGTATAATAAGTATTTTTTAAAAAAAAAATTAATGCAATTAATTCAAATAAATTAACCAATAAAATAACATCAATTACAAACATTGATTAAAGCCGATCAATAACTCATACCTGATCAGGGGTGGGTAAATATACCGAAATTTCGGTATACCGAGCTTTTCATACCGAAAAATATCGAAATTTTCGGTACGGTATGATATCATATCGAAATTTTCGGTATGGTAACGGTATGGAAAATGATCATACCGCGGTATTTCGATATACCGAAATTTTTTCGATATTCGGTATGAAACGGTATATCGATATACCGAAATACCGAAACCTTAATAAAATAATAATTTTATATTATTTTTAAATTAAAATAACTTTAATTATTAAAACATAAATAAAATAAACCTTAAATAATTAATTTCGGTATAAAACAATGCTTCAATATTTTCGGTATGAATCGGTATACCGGTATTTCGATATGAAATGATGGTTCAATATTTTTTATATGAATCGCTATACCGATATGTTACGGTATACCGATATACCGTACCGAAAATTCGGTATACCGAAATTACGGTACGGTATCGATATGAATTTTTACATATTGAAAATTTCGGTATACCGAGATCACGGTATACCGAAATTTCGGTATGGTAACGATATGGATTTTTTTAATATCGAAATTTTCGGTATGATAACGGTATGATTCGGTATGATCGGTATACCGTATCGAACCACCCCTATACCTGATAGAGAGCCTTGATAAATTTACTCAATTCACTAATTTTTACTCATTTATTTTTTATTAATTGATTAATTTTGACTAGAGTCATAGTCTGGTCTCAGAAGTGAGTGGCTTATATTATATGTGGACCAAACTACTGACCCCTGTAATATTTAATGAATCTACAGTACTACAACTAAATGGATCAGGTCAATTTGATTGGGTCCTCTAATTGACCCAATTTGGGCGTGTGGGTCAACCCGTACGTACCAAATCCAGCTAATTAACCCACCTTCACTAACGCTCAAATTGTTCTTGAAATTGGTGGAAAAAAATGTTATCCCCCCCCTACCACTACATGTTTCCATGGATGTTTTAATTAAAGGATATAATAAAATAATAAATGTAGAGTGTTATAATTATAAGAGAAAAAATAATAAATGAGTATAAGATAAAATATAATAAAATAATAAATATAGTATATAAAAAAAAAAGTTATAGTGAAACGGAGTGAGGACATTTTTAGTAAAACAATTGATACAACCATATCACACATGGTAGAATGATTAATTTGCAACAATATTTAAAGTTGTGATTTAGTTATATGTATACAAAATTTTAAATTAAATTGTGACTAAAGGAAATATAGTAATTTAATTTGCAATTAAATGAAAATAACTACCCCATCCCACAATTGTTTGCCCTCTTTTTTTATTCGTCTGTCTTGCAGTTGTTTGCACATTCTAAAAAGATTTTTTTTTTCATAAACTACACCCTCACAATATTCATATATTTACACAAAATGTACATTTACGATTTACACTCAATTCAATCATTTACTTTATTTTATTTATAAAAGTTTACAAAATTACCCTTCAACATTCTATTCATTATACCTTTTTCTTAGTTTGTGTGTCCATAAAGTGTTGCAAATATTTATGGGACGGAGGAATATAAATTGTGGATGTGCATACAATATTTCTCAAAGTTTAACATCCGTGTACCGGGTCGGATATCAAATTTCACATGCAATTAATACGAAACGAAGAAGCTGAGAAGTTTGACAATTTCTTCAAGAGTATATTTATTTATTGCACTACGTAACAAAGATATAGTCAATGTAAACAATTTGAATAGGCCATATATAATTATTTCCGCTTCTTATATATATTTTGTGTTCAAAATTAATCTTCAATATCAAAATACTAATTTGTGATTAATTAATTAATCATGAACTTCTCTTCAGGCGAGTCTACAAAGCTTCAGGGGCCTCGCCCCTCACCGCTAAGAGTACGTAAGACAATTAGAAAACCAGTACCAGCCGGAGAAGCTCACCGGCCTCCGCCGCCTGTAATAATTTACACAGAATCTCCGAGGATAATCCAGGTGGAGGCAAACGAGTTCAAATCAGTAGTGCAACAATTGACCGGCCTCAACTCCTCATCCACTTCTGAGGCTGCTGCTTTTCAAGAAAATCATCATCAATTAATCCCATATTATGAAAATACTAGTAATTTAATTAGGGTTACGGGTGATCATGTCATGAACATGATGATGAATACCCACCCTCCAAAAAATGATGTAGACATCTTCACTACTTTGTTTGACCTTTAACCATCCACAATGCACTACAAGAAAATTAATTTTTAGCTACAAAATTTTCTCATTATTGCTTCTCTAGCTAAAAATTTTTAGTGACAGAAAATTGAGAATTAATGAAAGGACCTGACACTAAAGTCAAATTCTATCATTAAATATTTTTAGCTAAAGAAAAATTAATTATAGTATTTTTGTCACTAAAAATTAATTTTCTTGTAGCAGCGGTGGAATCCATGAAAGTTATAGGTAGCTAGCTTGTGAAGATTCATATATAATTTGTTGTTGAAATATATAGTAGGTCATGAGGTACGTGGTTATTTTGTAGTTATATGTTATTGCATATATATCCTCAACATTAATTAATTGAATGCCATATATATCCATGGATTAATATTCTATTCGACTACAAGACAGTACGTGTACTCGATATATATAGTACTAGTAATTAACTACTAATTAATTATAGACAGTTGGTTTTATATATACATGCTAATATTTAAATAATGAAATGCACATGATATTGGACAAATTCTTGTAGCAATTATATATATATATATATATTCAATTGACTAATTTAATTTTTCACTCTTCACACTAGAACTAAATTAAAATTGTGGCTCAATTACACTATACGCGCAATTGGATGTATACAAGTGTGATCCAAATGACATAGTATTTAAGGGCACAAAATTGGTTTCTTGGGGTTTCATTTTTAACAATCAAATCACTAGCTAGCTCAAAAATCAAAATATATTTCTCGGGAAGTTAAATAACTTAGAATCGATCTTTGTTGGAGTAAATGATCGTAGTAGATTGATACTCTTAAAACTGAATTTCAATGAGTAAAATGTTTGTTGAGTTTTAGTTCAAGTGGTGTTTTGGTCATTGAGCCTTCACACAAAAGTTTAACTCATTGTTTTTATAGCTAAGTTATTGACAGTCTCTCTATTTATACTGAGTCACCTTCGATCTCCATTATCGGTGGCGTGTGATGAAAAATGTGAGAGCAAGACAACAAGGGTGAAGTGCTACCATGAATCCTACTATGCAAATTAAGAGACAGAAAAGCAGCAAAACATGTTCATAGGAAGTAGTAACTACTAAGTAAGAATTAAGTAAAAAAAAGCAGTAGTTTCTCTCTCTAAGAATTCTCTCTCTTAGAAACTCTTCCCCTCCGGCTCCATCCTTCTTCGCCGGAAATAGGCACCCTCTCCCACCACCACCAACCCCTTTTCTCTCCTCTCTCCTCCAATGTAGATCGGATATAAAATACTGATCGGGCCTTTGCTACAGTTGCCGCCCACCACCACCACTACCGCCGCTAGCACAGCCCACTTCTTCTCCCCTTCATCATCCAGGCCTCTCACACCTTGTAGGTAGATAAAAATAGGTAGATCGGGTGCACCCTAAAAAAATACAGTAGCACCGCCACCAGACCGCCTTCGCCAAGCCGCCGGACCACCGCGTCGCCGTCGCCGGAACTTCGTCTTGCCTTTCCGTTTCAGTTTTCCAGTGGGTGAAAAGGTCTTTTTCAGGAACCTAGCTGGGATCAACGGGTGAACCTCCCCGTCGGGGCCACGGTGGCCGACCGGGCGAGGCATCCGATTGATCCCACTTTATAACGTTTTTATGCTTTCTGCATGTTAGGTTAGTTTGATTTCTAGCTTAGATCTGTTATTTGCTTTCCCTGTTTTTTCTGCATGTTGTTTTACTTTCCCTAATGGGCTTCCCCTTCTGTTATGGGTGTCTGTCCCCTGGTTGTGATGGGTTTTTCTCCCCGTTTTCGGGTTTTTCCCATGGTGGGCCTTGGTTGTGCCTGTTGGTACTTACTGGTTGTCCTTGGAACTGTGCTTTTGTGACTCGGGAGGTTTGTAGCGCGAGTCGTAGTGTGCGACAGTCTGTTCCTTTTTTGGAGCCGGTTTGCTATCTTCTCAGTTCGCGGAGCTTCAAGGATTGCTGCTTGTTGATCCTTCCATTCTCTCACGATTGAGATTGGAAAATGAGGTCTTTTGGTAGAAGTTTTCTTTTTTGATAGGTGTGCGAGAAATTGTAACTTATTTTCCTATCTGTAACTCTACCTTCAAAAAAAAAAAAAAAAAGGTGAAGTGCTACCAATGTTAGTTATTTGGTTATCTCCACTACGTACGTCCCGATACAATCCAACCCGTGCCTGCTGAGCCCGTTCGAGTGACTCGAGTCGAGTGGCAGTCGGTGACACAAATATCCAACAGTGGTATCAAAGAATGTTAGGCTTGAGCCCAATTGATGTTTTGGCCCAAGGGGTAAACCATTAGGCCCAACCTAGTTGTCAGCCATATATACATATACACAACTCTCTTTTCTTCATTCTCTGTGACGTTAAACGATAGTGAGAGAAGTGTGTGAGATTTGTGCTACCCAACCTTAGTCTCTTGATAATTTTATCTACATTTCGAATAGATCTGATACTCGATACCCAACCATATTAATGCCCAAAGTTGAAATGTCAAGTTACATGCACTTTATCATGTTATATAGTGTTGTAAAGTGATAATTAAAGCTCATGTTGAATTAAGACTTAATTAAATCTGATGGACCTCCCACTGCACGGGAGGAAATTCACATGGTATAAAGCTGACGGATCATGTAAGAGCAAACTGGATAGAGCCCTGGTCAACCAGCATTGGCTAAACCAATGGCCTAACACACATCTGCGAGGCCTACAACGATCAGTCTCAGACCATTGCCCTATTCTCGTGGGGATCAAAGTAAAGGATTGGGGGCCGAAGCCTTTCCGAAGCATCAATGCCTGGTCAACTCACCCAGAATTCAAGAGTTTTGTTGAGGAAAAGTGGAATAGCTACCAAATACAAGGATGGGGAAGCTATGTCATCAAGGAGAAGCTGAAGAGACTCAAAGCAGACCTCAAGGAGTGGAACACAAACACGTTCGACATCATCGATCAAAACATAGAAAACCATCGAGCTGAAATCCAAAAATTGGATATAATTGACGAAGTGTTTGGGCTTGAAGAGACAGAGATTATGAACAGAAATAGGGCAGCTGCACTACTGATCCGGGAACTGCAACACGCGCTTCTACCACAGCTACATCAATAGAAGAAGGAAAAAAAACGAAATCCTGGGCCTTATGGTGGATGGAGAATGGAGAGAAGAAGTCCTGGCGGTGAAAAAAGGGGTTTTTGAACATTTCCAGAGCCACTTCAAAAACCAAAGGATAACCAGACCAATCCCTGCAGCAGGTTTTGCAACGAAACAGATCTCGACCACGGAAAACGACATGCTTACAGCCCCTTTCTCGAAGGAAGAAATCCGAGAAGCCATAAATGAGTGTGACAATACGAAAAGCCCAGGACCAGATGGTTTCAACTTCGGTTTCTTAAAAAAGTTCTGGCACTTATTGGAAACTGACTTCATCCAACTCATAGAGGAGTTTCACACTCACGGACAACTGGTGAAAGGATTCAACCCAACCTTCATTGTGCTCATCCCCAAAAAGGAGGTTAGTACAGATTTGAACGATTTCAGGCCAATATCCCTAGTGGGGGGAATCTACAAGATAATCTCAAAAATCCTAGCGAAAAGGCTTGGATCTGTACTACCTTCCATAATCTCTGCAGCACAAACAACTTTCATTGGAAACAGAAACATCTTGGACAACGTGGTAGTCCTAAACGAAGCGATCGATGAAGCAAAACGGGAAAAGATAGTACGAGCTTTCTTCAAAATTGACTTCGCAAAAGCCTATGACTCAATAGATTGGGGCTACCTGGAGATCATGATGGAGAGATTCAACTTTCACCCCAAATGGAGAAAGTGGGTGATGGAGTGTGTGACGACAGCATCAGCATCGGTTCTAGTCAATGGTAGTCCGTCTGGAGAATTTAAAATGGAGAGAGGGCTAAGACAAGGGGACCCTCTATCCCCGTTCCTCTTCTTAATTGCAGCAGAAGGATTGAGTATTCTTATGGAAAGGGCAACATAAGAAGGATTATACAAAGCGGCTGAAATTGGACAAGAAAAGATTAGAGTGTCACACCTACAGTTTGCGGATGACACAATACTCATGGGGGATGCAAGCTTGGAAAACGCCTGGGTTATGCGACGAGTACTCAGAAACATGGAAACGATGTCGGGTCTAAAAATCAACTTCGAGAAATGCTCGGTTATCGGAGTACACGTGGAAGACAATACTCTAAGTGAAATGGCGGAGATCCTAGGATGCAAAGTTGACAAAATCCCTTTCACATATCTGGGAATGAGAGTTGGGTCCAATCATAGGAAAGCGGTGGAGTGGGAAGCGATTGTGGGTAAGATAAAAAACAGGCTGGCAAGATGGGACGACAAGAAGATTTCGATGGGCGGCAGGATCACGTTGTTAAACTCGGTTCTATCTTCTCTTCCGACATACTATCTGTCTTTCTACTGCATACCAAAGAAAACCATGAGTGAGATTGTGAGACTACAACGCAACTTCCTTTGGGGGGGTGGGAGTAATGGGAAAAGAGTGGCATGGATTGAGTGGAAAAGAGTTTGTAACACGAAACAACTAGGAGGGCTAGGGGTTAGAGATATCGGAATTTTTAACAAAACTCTACTGGGGAAATGGGGATGGAGATTTCTAAACGAAAAAAACAGCTTGTGGGCAAAGGTTCTTAGGTCTAGGTATGGGGATGTAGGAGACAATGGCTTGGGTCTATTCCCAACAGGAAGGGGGGGGGAGGGTATCATTATGGTGGAGAGACGTTCTAAAAGTGGTAGGTGAGGGAGAGGAGGGATGGTTCCACGGTAATCTATCTAAAATACTAGGGGATGGGAAAAATTCTTTCTTTTGGGGGGAGAATTGGACTGGGAAGGGAACACTGAGGGATAGGTTTAGGAGATTATATCAGATTAGCATAGATAAAGAAACAAAAGTGGGGGATATGGGAACCTGGGAGGGGGAAAATTGGAGATGGACATGGAGATGGAGAAGGACACTTTTTGATAGGGAACTAACAATTCTAAACGATCTGATATCTATGATGGACAGGTTCAAACCAAAGCAAGGACTCGAAGACTCATGGAAATGGAAAGCATCAAGCACAGGGAGGTTCTCTACGAAGGAAACGTACTCGATGCTGAACAACCAAAGCCAGGACACTCGACCGGACGACGAACTGCTAAAAGGCTTTAACAGTATATGGAAGAATTTCGCACCACCAAAAGTCAAGGCTCACGCATGGAGGCTCTTATGGGGAAGGCTACCAACACGCTCCAACCTAAGAAGAAGAAACATCCTGAAACAGAATGACGATCTAAGGTGTGTACTATGTGGGGAGAGCGAAGAAACTGAGAAACACATATTCCTGGAATGCCCCCAAGCATACCAAGTGTGGATGGAATGTCTGAAGTGGCTCAACATACCGTCAACACTACAGTCAGACCTGCTAAACAATCTCCTAGGTTTTGAAGGCCTTATCAATAGAAGAAACGGGAAGAAGATTGCCACATGTATATGGATGTGTGTGGTGTGGCTCATATGGAAATGGAGAAATGCGATCCTCTTCAAGAACGAGACATTCTCGATCACAAAGATAAAGGAGGAGCTAAGGGGAAAACTTTGGAGTTGGATTACAATCAAATACCCTACTCGAAACAACTCATCATTCAAGACCTGGGTGACAGATCCACTCAAGTGTATGGCTTGAAGTCAATATAGCATAGCATGGTAATTACTGTTTTTTCACAAATGTTAAGTTTTGTACACTAAATTTAGGGTATTTCTTATACCCATCATTAATAAAATCTTTTTTACCGATCAAAAAAAAAAAAAAAAAAACTTCTCCATATAGGAGTGAGTCAATTATACTATAAATTAAATTAAGAGGGTAAAGGAGCACTGATGTGGAGTGCGCGTTGCCTGTCTGATCGAGCCCGGCCCGGACATGGGTCTTGGGTTCTTGACAGTTGGACTTGGGCTACCGGAGATGTTGCAACTAAATTTTGTAAAATATTCAGCCTCAGCTCCTAAATTACTTGGTGGATACACACTATTTTCAAGGTTAAAAAAAAATAAGAGATTAAAATTAAATGAGAAAAAAAAAATAGTGATGACCAATTAAAGAACTAGTTATGGCATGTATAGTAGTGGAGCCGGTGTTTGACATTTCAAACTTAATTTTGTTACCCAATGGGACTTGATCTCCTTGACTTGCTAGAGTAGTAGTGTTATTTTGGTCTATTTCTTTACAACACAAATAATCAGCCTTCCTTCAATATATTTAATTATTTATTGAATCCACACCCAAATGGATGAGGTCAATTTGATCGGGTCGGGAAATTGACCCAGTTCGGGTGGGCACACTACCAATATTCCAGATTTGGTCAACAATACTCACAATACACGTATATTCCATATTTCCACTTATATAAATATGGAGTAGTACTATTTATTTGTCAAGGGTAGTCTTGGGTGAGACCGTCTTACAGAATGAGATCTATGAGAGAGATTTTATATATAAAAAGTGATAATGTTTGAACAAAAAGTGACCGTGTTTAAGTAAAAAGTGATAGTCACTTTTGTTAAAAATATTATCACTTTTTAATTAAACATTATCACTTTTTTTTACAAACCAAAATTTGGAAAAAAAATATGGATTATCCTACGCAAAATTTTGAAATATGGGTTAAAATGATCCGTCTCACAGAAAAAGATCCGTGAAACGGTCTCACACAAGTTTTTGCTATTTGTCAAATACTACCCTACTCCATCGCCGCCGTCTACTTTTCAAGAAAACATATTCCCGGCGGCGCCTGGATTAATCTTATCGCCAACCCCACGAAATTGATTCCCAATGTTAATTAGTTGATTTACACAACCACAGGAGGATTAATTAATTAATTAATGTCGATCGATGATGATCAAGCCTAGCTTGTGCAAATAATTAAGTCGACATCCTCAACAAGCATTTTATTTTATCTTAATGTAGTCAATTAAGTGACAAAAAAACTGAAAAATTGCATGGAGCAATACAATAGATCAAAACAAGTTTTAAAGGCAAACTAAATTATAGGGATTAAAGTTTTTTTAGTCCTTTAAGTTGAACTAATTTTAAATTTCGTCCTGATGGAATGCATATTTTGATTTTGGTCCCATAAGTTGGCCAAAATTTTGAATTTAGTTCAATTACCTACCATTGCATGTAAATGAACCGATTAAATCCTTAGCTCGTGCATTTTTCTGCACATGAGAAAATTCACGATTATTCACGATTGATTTGAATTGCACACGGGCTAAGGATTTAACCGGTTTATTTACCTGCAATGACGGGTAATTGGACTGAATTCAAAATTTATACAACTTATGGGACCAAAATCAAAATGTGTATTCCATCAGGACCAAATTCAAAATTAGTCCAACTTAAAGGACTAAAAAAATTTTAATCCCTAAATTATATAAATCAGAATATATAATTAATTTAATTAGGTTTCATAAGCAGTCAACTGATAATTGGGCCATTCTATATACCAAGAAGGACCAACGACTCGAGGTTAGGGTGATCAACAAAAAAAAAAAAAAAACACTAACATAAATATATTATCGATATAACATAAAAAAACAATTTCAAATAGAATCAAAATTTTGTATCAAAACTTTCACTAGAGAAGACATTTGCTGACTAAGACACCAGAATCTGGCAAAGTCAACTCAACTGAACTTACTCATCTGAACAACTCCACTGACAGATGATCAGACCCAACCCAACTGATTTAATTGAGATTAATCACTTTTATGAATTTATCACATCAATGTTAATGGTAAATAGTAAAAATACATTTAATTTAGGCTATATTTGGAATTTTGGATTTAAATTCAGAATCTCAATTAACGCTTGTTTGGATTAAAAAATAAATGAATGGATTTTAAATATTTAAATTTGTGCTCGTTTTCTTTTTTTTAATTTAAAATTAAGATTTGACTAAAACTAAGTCATTTGAAATTCATATATTTTTAAATTTCTTCATTTAAAATGCATCTTCTTTGTTTATTTACCTCATTGGGCTTCTTGAAAATATTTTGGGCTAATATTATTTATAACTTGGTCCATCAGAATGTCCAAATACTACAAAACTTCTTTGCATATATAATGGGCTGGGCCTATGATTTTTTCTCGAAGGTCTGCAACGCCTCCACTTTGTAACCGATGAGATCTTTACGTCAGAAATTTTAACATCGTTTTTGGAACTTCATAGGATTTTAAAGACCCACAATTTGCTTGTAAAAATAGGAGAAAAATAAATAATAAATAATCTAATCTAATTCTATACATCTTGAATGTGTGACTTTTGATTGATACGGAGTATGTATTTATAATAATTTCATATAAATCTTACATGTCTTGTAGACTCTTATAATAAGAGACCCTTTTTGTTGCGTTTAATATTTTACTAATATTAGATGTCATATGGTCAAAAATAAAATATGATATAATTAAGATTCTTTATTTTTGGATGATTTACTATTTAATTTATATTTTATCATTGTGACGCAAACATACAATGAAAAATACAAAATTAAAATACAATAGAGAGAATGAAAAAATTAATTAGACTTTAAAAATATAATCAAGGTCCTATTGTGTACATAACATGCGTATTTGTAATAAATTGCAAAATTAAAATATGATAGACAAAATGAAAATTTCAAGACTTGAAAAAATAGTATGCATATTGATATGTACATCGACTTAATTTAAACAATTCCAACTGTCTTTTTCATGATGTTCAACTTAATAATTATTCCTGATTATTTAAATACAGTTGAATATTTTGAGTATTTGCATATAATCCTTAAGGTTTTTGTAACCCATATATACTCTTTTAAAATAAAATTTAACCACGTCAAAGTCAAAAAAATTTATGTACCAAATATGTGAAATTATGACTTTGTCTTTTGAGTATATCAAAACGCCAAATTTGTTTTTTAAAAGTATGTGTTTTATGCAGAATCTGATCCAAATTTTGCAAAAATTATTCCGCCCGGATCTATTTTCTAATTGAGTCGTCATCTACTTATAATTTTGTTCTGAATTTGGTATTTGCATACCGACCAAATAATAATAACAGTACGTACTAGAAATTTATCTTTAAAACTAAAAGCATGTGGAATTTATTCGAATAAATTAGATTAAGAGTATTTATCTTAATAAATGAAAATATAAGCCATAATTGTGTGTTTTAAAATTTGTAAATTTTAATTTGATAGTTTCTATATTTTAAGTACAAACTAATGTTCCCTTGAATCAATATGAAAAAAAATTAAGGACTCTAATTGATAATTTTACTCCTTTTAGGGCTTAAATTGGCAAAATTTAATTACATAAGAAACTATAATGATTTAATTAAAAAAATAAATCAAATTGTATACACAAATACAAAATCAAAATATAGGTTAAGAAAAAGGGAATGAAAAAGATGCCTTGTAAAATAAAGTTCATTTAGATTGGGTAAATTAGTTCAAATAAATGATTGATGAATAATTAAATCTAAAATAAAATTTATGCACAATGGTAAAAAACGAATATTTAAATTTGAGAGAGTCAAAATATTGAGTATAATTATGTGAAAATATAGGTGACATTTGCAGGTACAGGCTAGGTTCTGTTTACATATATACTTCCAAATTGATTGTATACCGTTAGAATTCATGTCACTCACTGTGAAAAGTGATCAGATAAAAAAATGTACTGTAAGAAAAAGCAGATTGATTCAGTTAGGTAGTTGCAGCCAAATTAATATGTAGGTTCTATCAGTATTTGTTTGACGTATCACTAAACAATCATCACAATTCATGACACTGCAGACTCACCCTTTTTTCACCCATTTTAATCTACGTGTTCCCCTCACTAATTTTTATATTCAAAAAAAATTAATGATATTAAATGTGTGTAATCTATGAATACAACATAATTATAATGGTTTCTGTTAAAAAAATATATATAATGGTTAATGAGAATTAAAAATAATAACACTATTTTTTAATAAGATAATCATTACCTCATTTAATTAACAACACAAGATGGATGTGTTATTAAAGTATGTAGCCGCCTTGTAGTTAATCCGAAAAATATTAAGATAAATTTTCAATGAGAATGAAAATATTTTTTGTTTATACTTTCAATATGTCGTGGGATGAGTTATCTAGTCACATTACTAGTATATTCTAATTTTAAAAAATAAGGACACAAAATGGTTGTTGTGAAATATGGGAATGCTTGAGGATTTTCTATTATAGCATAGTAGACATCGTTAATGATTACCTTGTTTAGAAGGAAAATTAATGTCATTAATTATCTTTTATTTTCATTAATTAACAATATAATTACCATATATTTCTCACTTCCATTCCGATTAGGGGAGGAAGTAGGCCGGGCTACTCGACAGGGGCCTACGGCCTAGCCTATTAAGGGCCTTGTTAGACCTAATTTATTTATAATACGAGCCGAGCTAAGGCTTTTTAAAAAGTCTATTTAGTTAAGTATGCTAGGCTTAAGCTTTATATAAGACCTTATAAGTCTAACATGCCGGCCTATTTAAGAATATATATAATATTTATATACTCTCTCCGTCCCGGAGGAACTTGCACCCTTTGACCGGCACACATTTTAAGAAATGTGTAAGAAAATGTGTAATGATGGATGTTTTGAGGGGTAGTTTTGTAAACTTTTATGAATAAAGTAAAGTAAAAAGTAGATTGAGTGTGGAAAAGTAATGGCATATGGGTAAATATGAGTATATTTTAAGGGTGAGGGTTGTGAAAATATTTCCTTTTATGGAGTGTGCAAATTGGTATGGGACATCCATATATGGAAAGTGTGCAAATTCCTGTGGGACGGATGGAGTATTTTTTATAGGTAAAGTCTAGTATGCACTTGAGTGCATGTTATGTACCCTAGTCCATGTTGCACTTTTCAGTTTTACTGACTTACACTTTTTGGTAAATGATGTTGCACTTTTCAATTATTACTAAAAATATTATTATACAGTTTAATAATTGAAAAATGCAACACCATTTACCAAAAAAAATAAGTCGGTAAACTGAAAAGTGCAACATGGACTAGGGTGCATAACATGCACTCAAGTGCATAGCAGACCAACCTTTTTTTATAATAAGTAATTCTTAAAATTTAGTACTAACATTTATATTAAATTAAAGTAAGTTGAGAAATCGTTATAATGTTTGTATTTAAACTTATCGTTGTAATACATTTGTTTTGGTAGTGAATTTTATTTGCAACTTTGAATATTGAAATATGATTCATATTTAACATATTTAATATGCTTCAGGCTCGTAGGCCTGACCTATTTACTTAAAAGGCCAGACCAAGGCTATAAAAAAAACCTATCATAGATAACATGTCAGGCTCAATATTTATAAATCAGACCCAAATTTTTTTATTTAAAGCTTAGCCTAGGCTAGCCTAGCCTGGCCTAATTCCATTCCTAATTCCGATGAAGAATTTTATCACCTAATTGAGTTTTAGCTTTAAGCATCCCATTTTCATTGAACTACAGTTGAATTTACTAAAGTAAATACTGTATAGTATAAATAAATTAATTCTACAATTTTTTATAAGCTCAAACTTTAACCACGGATTTCCACGCTAAATCCATTGCAAAACAGTGGATTTTTTTTGGTGCGCGCCTTTTTTATTTAACTAAGCTTGTTATTACCTGTTATGATTTTTTTTAGTAACAAACTTGGGTATTCTTATTGTTAATAAATGTTTTGTCATTATACTTTGTGTTTAGCTAGGCATATTACATATTAAAAAATTATTGCATCGTTGGTAAAACCATAATCGAAATTATAAAATATGAAATATTGCAAAATTATTAATAAATATATTCAAAAGAAGTTTATGTTTCTACAAATTCAAATTATTGATTAAAAATGCGAAAAGGTTTCTCCTCTTATCCAGTAAAGAGATGAGATAAATTCAAAAGAATTATATATTTTTCAAAATTTTAAAATAAGATTTTTATGTGTAGGTATGGTTGAATGTGACAGTAACATTATCATATAACGGATGGGAATATCTAATCCCATTTATTTCAAGAGATATTGACCACTAAAAAAGTGGACCCACAAAATGGGAGCTGAGGCCGTCAGTCATCTCAAACTTCCAAATTAAATGGGAAAGAATAATGTAGCATTCATAAAGTCAAATGAAATGGACTAATGTGACACGTATCTCTAATGTCATTTAATTTTCGAAATAATTCATTGTTATTCAAGTAGCATGATAAGGGGATGTAATAATATTAGTTCCATTGTATTATAGTATTAATTTTTAGGGAAAATATCAATTTTGGTCACCCAGTTTTACCTCTTTTTATATTTGATCACTCACATTTAGTCACTATCAAAATTGTTCACTCAATTATTATTTTCTATCAAAATTGATCACTCTGTTGGTCAATCTGTCATTGACTAACGGAGAAAAAGTTTTAAGCCGTGAAATTTCTCAAAACCGCAAAAATATTTATAATAGGTAAGAAGGAATTCTGATGTATCTTCCATCCAGTGTTTACTTTTTATTTTATAGATAATTAGGAAATGAGAAACTCAGGATAAAAATTTATTTCAGTTTGACTAACATTTCAAGAAATCTGCAATAATGATCCTAATAGAAAAATATTTAGAACGAAAAAAAGTTTATGAAATTTTCTTGAATGAATAATTTTAGAAATCTCTCTACAATTAATCTTCACCGCAAATTATGCTCCAATAATTATAGATTGGGAAATGAATTGAAATAAATTTATATATCCAATTATTATACAAATTCAATATGAAACCAAGAATTGAGAAACACAATACAATTGTTCAAAAAAAAACTAGAGTACAAATTTCATTCTATCTCTTAAGTTTCTCATTTCCTGTAAAATAAAAAGTAAAATCACAACAAATTAATTCATAATTGAGTTAAATAATTATTAAAAATTCACTGAATTTTTTTTTACTACAATCAAGTTGATTGAATCACGTTCTAGAAAGTAAACCAACAACAAATAAATTCATAATTGAGTTAAATAATTATTAAAAACTTACTGAAATTTTTTTACTGCAATCAAGTTGATTGAATCACGTTCTAGAAAGTAAACCAACAACAAATGAATTCATAATTGAGTTAAATAGTTATTAAAAATTTACTGAAATTTTTTGACTACTCAGAAGATGCATGAGAATTCCTTCTGATCAACGATAAATATAATGAAAATTCCTTCTTCTAAAAGATGCATGAGAATTCCTTTTGACCTATACGATAATTATAATGAGAATTCCTTCTGATCTATAAGATAAATATAATAAATTAAAGAAATAATGTATAATTTTTGTGATTGACTAAGATTCTTCAATGTTAGGTTCACATGTTTCATTCTTGCTATTGCGTTTGTTTCATTAGTTTCTAGAAGATGCATCAGAAGTTTTTAACGTTTTGAAAATTTTGAGCTCAAAACTCTTTCTCCGTTAGTCAATGACAGATTGACTAACGAATTATCAATTTTGATAGAATATAATAAGTGGGTGACCAATTTTGATAGTGATTAAATGTAGGTGACCAAATATGAAAAGAGGTAAAACTGGGTGATCAAAATTGATATTTTCCCTAATTTTTACAACACTATAGTATCAATTAAATAATTCTTTATTTCGATGGACAACTCTCGACGAGAAGAGTGCTTCTTCACCTCTCCTAGCACACCAAATGCAATTAGATTTGAAGCCACTCAGAGCTCAACACCTAAATACGAAGTGACAACTCATGAAAAGACTCTCAATATTATTCTAGCAAAGACAACATGAATTATCGACATTTAAGCCTTTACTTCTTAACCTCTTCTTAGTTGGCAAGAAATTCTCGCAACATTTCTTGTACTAATTTTTTACTTTTAGCGAAATTTTTAAACTCAAAATCTTCTTTCACTTGACTTTAGCCTCGGGAATGTCATCAACGGTGAGCACTGCAACCATATTACATTGATCAAATTATCTACTGCATGTTCTTGCTGGTTGAAATGTTAAATCCTCTTATCAATTCTTGTCGCCAGACAAGAAATAACTAGTTCTCAAAATTCTCCTTATATTATTTTGAGCGAAATATTCATTCAAGAGTTTGAGATCCTAGGTACGTTCGAGTTCCCAGAATGAATAGATTATATATTGTAGCCCCCTCAAAGCCAACAATTCTAGGTGTGCTTAAAAATATATATGAATCATCATTCGAACAAGGGTCATCCCAAAGTGGACACACCTCTCTAAGCATAGCTCGAACTTTCTCCAAAGAGGCATGTAGAAAATCACTTCCATGATAATATTTGGCTTTAAAAAATCTTGATAATAAGGCATTCGGGTTGGAAATGTACTTCCAATCAATCTTCCCGAACATTGCTAAGTTGAAAATACGTCGATTTCAAAATTCATTTCTTCTTTTTCCTTCTTTGGAAACCTTCTTACTTTTTCAAGATTGCTACTTGGCCCATAGCCAAGCAAGAACATATCAAAAAATTGCTTTGCTGTCATTGCCCAATAAACGACGGAAGCCCCAAATATCTACTTGTATTCAAGGGTCTCGACACTCCCTAAAACACTGGAGAGTGTTACTAAAGAAAACAAACAAAAGATTAATTTTCTAGTTCAAGTAGCAAAAACCACACAAATTACCGAGAGGTTGTTAGTTTGATACCTAGTGGACGTGAATTATAAATGATCAAATCGGTCGGGTCCACCCCCGATTCGTGTCCATGCTGAGTCCGGTTCGATTTGGGCGAATCAAATTCATTTTAATTCTTCAACAATAAACCAAACATATCAATTTTATATTGCAAAAGCATAACACGTCCTTCCCAATCTTCTTTTTGTTGAACGATGTCCCTATTTGCTTGCCCCAAATACTAAGGGAAAAAAAAAAGGGGAGAAATATTATGTTTGATTTTATGAGTTTTGGAAAAGGACCGAAGCGGTTTTTCTTTTTTGCTTTCTTAAAAAAAAATCAACTTTCAATTTAGAAAATTTGAACACGATTATCATGTTTCAAAAGAATGTTTGCTTGGAGTATTTAATTAATTTGTTTACTTTTGTATTATTTGTTAATACATATGCATCAACACATCCATGTCTCTATAAAGTCATATCCATTCTCGATGACTTAAAACATCCAAATATTATTTCGAATCTAAGTCAGAAATTATACTAAACTACTCAATGTTTCCTCATATTATGTTATAAAAAATTACTTAAAACTAATTTGATACACATAAATCATAATTAACAAAAATAATACTGATATTTTTTTTTTCTCTATAAGAATAAAAAATTCA
Source organism: Galeopsis tetrahit (assembly GCA_963675135.1). Lineage (NCBI taxonomy): Eukaryota > Viridiplantae > Streptophyta > Magnoliopsida > Lamiales > Lamiaceae > Galeopsis > Galeopsis tetrahit. The sequence goes on from OY776133.1 coordinate 15,072,871, forward strand.
AGTCAAGCTAAATACACATACATAAAATACAGTATTTAGATTACTTGAACTTTATTCTGTTTAATTAAATTAACTGAAATTCGTTCCAATTCAAAAAATCAAACATGCATATTTTCCAAACTAATCAAAAATTAAAATAAATTTGAATATTATAACATTCTTATCTCGCGACGATTTGTTTGCATACTCTCTTCAAATGTAGATTGGGTGGCTTTTCAAACAAAAGCTAAAGAAATCAACATCATTGCCAATATATAAAAATATCTAGTTCAAACTCTAGCTTTTACATCATATAATTCGATGTGAATGAAATCAATATACAGTATGTGCATGCCTAATCCTCAGAAATATCTCATCCGAATTACCTATAAAGCCCTTGTACTTACCCCCACCACCCAAATTACTTATTTTGCCTTTCCTTATAAATGTTAATAAGATTGCTACCTCAATCATGCCCTGCACGTCTTTTTCAAATTGAATATAAACATCTTTTTCCTTTTTCATAATTATTTTCTTAAATAATTATATTTAAAAAAAATTAAATGTAAAAGCCACATGTTGACTCTATATGTACATATTTATATTAGTGACATGAAATCTGATAATAATATTTTTATGAATTAAATCCAACACTTGCATAAATCAATTATACACTTTAGCAATGTACAAAGTATTTTATGAAAGGGTCATATATTGTTGTGCTTGATAATTTCAATGACATGCACCTTCTTTCTTTTATGGATTTTAGTTAAGAGTAATTGCATGTTTAATAAATTCTGTAGCTGGTTGTCCCACAGAGTTTACTGTAAATTTTGTAAATCCAATTGAAAATATATAGAGTATACATAATCAGACAATGAAATAAACAAAAAGGAAAAGAAAAAAATTATTACTACTACTAATTCACCATTTTATATATATATATATATATATATGGTGAAATCTATGTTAAGCATGCATAATGTAGGTCATATACGTGTATACAATGACGGAGGCACCAAGGGCCCGGGGGCAGTGGGCCCCCCACCAATTTTGTAAAAAAATCAAGGGTATTTTAGTAATTTTACACATATATATATTTAAATAATTAAAAATTAAATATATGGTAATATGTGCCCTATTTTCTCTGGCCCAATACTGTACACGCAATTTTCATTATAAAATTCTCAACTTATTTCCCTTCTTTCATTCACGGCGTTTATATATTATAATCCTCAACTCCTCAACTTCTCCACTCCTCCACTCCTCCAAGGTAATAATTTTTTATATTATTAATTTAATTATATATATTCTTTATTGTTTTAATTAGTTTATAATTAAATTTATTTCTAGTCTTTTGTCTCCTTGTTGAATTTTAAATTTGTAGGATTCTTCATATTTAAAGATCAAGAATATATATACACCTTGTTGTTACTCTATTTTCTATAATTATAGAGCAAAAATTTATTGGATTGTGAATTTTGTGACATCATGTGATAGGAGAAATAATTATTTATTTATGTAACTTAAATTATAGTTATTAATTAATGTTCATGCTTTATGTTATTTTAATTTGCTAATTATCTTTAAAAAATTAGATAATGGAGCGATATTACAAGAAATCTTCGATAATTATTGAGGATTTTCGGCCATGAAATTCATAAGGAGTTCACTCCGTAATCGAATGGGAGATCGATTATTGAATGATTGTTTGGTTACATACATTGAAAAGGATGTCTTTCAGAAAGTCAGTAACGAAGCTATCATGCAACGCTTCCAAAATATGAAGAATCGAAGAGGAATGTTATAATTTAATTATATTTGATTTTTATTTTTAGATGTTAATGTAATTAAATTTATCATTTTTATTATATAAATATTAGTAGTACTTCATGAGCTTATTTTAAATTTTCACTTTTTAATTTTTTTTTAGTGTTATTTTTTGGGCCCCCGACTTAAAAATCCTGGCTCCGTCACTGCGTGTATATATATATATTTAAACTTTTGGAGTAAAAACGCGTCTAGTTTCTAATTTTATTAGAAATAATTAAAGATGTAGGCATTGAATTTTATAAGGAGCCGATCTTACTGTTATGATATGGATGACCTGGTAGAGTAATGATTAATTATGTTATATAAGATGAAAAGGCCCGGGGATATATATATATATATATAAACACACGTGAAAATCGTCATCTAAAAATATGTCAATTGATAAATTAGTGATACATATTTTATTCTTCATTGGAATTTTAAAAATAACTAGGTAAAATATTAAGGGAAGTTTCAAGATGTTGTATTCCTTTTATTATTGGCAATGTAAGGCACTATTTTCACACAATGAATTTATTTTTCCGTCAAAAAAAAAAAAAAAAAACTGAGGTCAGAAATTTCACATGGCAAATTAAATGTTTGATTGTAGGCACGTGTACAATAGATATTGTTTTATATAATCATTATATTTGACACACATAAAAACACAGAGATTAACGATAGTTTATATTTTTTGGGGGGATGGCCAAAAATTTGTTGCTAATTACGACGGATTTGGTCAAATCAGAGGCGGGTCCATTCATAAATTTTGGATACAACTTGAAAATTTTGCATTTTTTTCTTAGATAAAATAATAATAATAATATTTTAAAAAAAATCGACAACTAAAACTGTACCCCTATTCTCAAATTTAATATATTTTGTACATTTAAATTCTAAATGGTCGAAGTCAACAGGATTTGCGACGAGATTGTAGCTAGGTCAACACAGCTTTCGACGGAATTGAAATTCAATTCGTCTAAAATTTGAGACGATTTTCTTTTAAATTATTTTTTTACGACGGTTTTTTAATTAAAAAATTATTATTATTATTATTTTGCGAAGGAAATATATTTTATCTCAAATTTGTAACATATTTTATGTCGATTTTTTTTTAAATATATATATGTACGTATATATATTTATAATTTCTTTTGCCTCAATTTTTTTTTTCTAGTTCAAATGGTAAGAATCACACAAACTATCGAGAGGTTGTTGGTTTGATACCTAGTGAACGTGAATTATAAATGGTCAAATTGGTTGGGTCCACCCCGATCTGTGTCCAGACTGGGTCGGGTTCGGTTCAGGCTTAGGTCGAATCAATTTTTTATTTTTTTTAATTCAAATTTGAGATAGGAACCTTATTATTTAGTTATTTAGTGTGAGTACCGTATAGAAACAATTGTTTCCACGGGAAGATACTGTGGAATTTCATTCAACTTATTTCATCATCGTTTTGGATCGGAGCATCTAATTAAATGCATCCTTTAGTAATATGTTGCTGACAACTGCTCTTAACTAATTCCATGTCTAAATTAAAGATATTCAATAGTACGAATTATTATGCGGTAAATTTTTTTTTTTTTTTTTGTGTGTGTCAATTTATAAAACAAATCTCTCCTCTTAAAAAATTTTGATAAGGGAAAAATGAAAGGACTCCCCCATCGATACAGTTGGCCCCTCAATCCAATCGAGTGGAATGTACGTATAATTGAGAGATATATATGTGTTAATTTAATTTAATTGCAATTTTTTAATTAAATGAAATATATTTGTGTTAATTTAGTTTTATTGTAAATTTTCTAATAAATTACTCAAAAAAAAATGATTATTCAAAAAATTGAATAAATATGAGACATAAAGACGATGTGATGCTTGAAAAAAAAAATTATGGAACAACCAATATTATGGAGCTAATACCTATTTTTTAATTAGGTACCCCTGCGATAAATTGGAATCAGGCCGATAATACTAATAAGAAAAGTATAACATTTTTCCGTGAACGCAACATATTTACACATACATGTTGCTTAAAATTAGGGTTTGTCTTCCGCAATCAATTTATTATAGTTATCCCCACAAGTTTAACATGATCCAACAAGAAGAGTAATTGAAACGAAAAAATGAAAAGCAAGCCTAACATTGACAAAATACAAACAATATTAAAATCAATAATCTTTGACATTTACACACCCACATATATAAAAAAAAAAACACATACAAATTGAATGCTGTCCCCTTATTATTTTCTTTGGACTCTATTTCACCCCTCAACTTATTTATTTCCAAAATAATAAATAAATTATAAAGAAAAGCATTAAAAAACAAAAAAACTTTGATATAATCTTACAAAAACACCCCACCGCTGCCGCCGCCACCGGACTTCCCCCATGTGATTTTCCCAGCCTTTCAAAAATTCACCGCCCCACCCCCGCTCCACTTGCCTTCATTTTTTCTCTCTCTAACTCAAGAAGGCTGCTTGTTCGTCACTATCTCATACGCTCCTCCTTCGTCTTCGTCCTCATCCTCCTCGTCGTTGTGTTCGGGATTTGGTGGCTGCTCGGGGAGAGGCCACTGCTGCTCGGGCCGAGCCATAATTGGTGCCTCGTAGCCTTGACTCAATGAGGCCACATCGCTCTTACTCCTTTCTTTGTATATAGCTTCCAATTGATGGAAATAAGGACATGTTTTCGAATCTTCAGGCCTTTTCTTGTTGCTCTCTTTCACTTTCTTGAAGTACTTATTGATGTTTTCCCATTTCTCTTTGCACCGTTTTGAGCTTCGATTGTATCCGATTTTCGCCATTTCCGCCGAAATCTCCTCCCAGAGCGGGCCTTTAGGCCCGTTCTCTTGGTACTTTAAATCAAGACTTGTACGGAGGTTAATCAAAGCTTGTACTTCCGCTTTCGGCCACCGTGACGACCCGCTTCCGTTATCTACTTCAGATGCTTCAACAACTTTTGTTGACTTTTCCGTCAATGTCAGTGCTGCCTGTTGTTTAGGCAGTACAACAGGCAGCACTGGCGCTGACGGAAGAGCCATCGACAGCTGTTGTGGCTGCATTAGGACTACTGGCTGAGATGGTGGTGGTGGAGGCGGCGGTTTTTGTGTTGCATTATTACTAATGGGGATTTGCAAGTCCTTTTGCTCGGTTACCTTTTGTAAGAAGGCGATGACGGCGGCGTCCTTGGACGCCGCGATGGATCTCTCTTGTGCTAAAAGTTCGTGCTCTCGATTGATCCTAACCGTCTCTTGAACTCTCCAAGCTTCCTCCCTGGCCATCCGATCCCGTTCGCGTCTTTCCAAAGTATCCAAAAACTTCTTTTGCAATTCCTCTTGCTTATGAATCACATCTTTCATTAACCTATTGAAGAATTCCTTCCACTTCCTCTTCTTCCCCCTCCCCGTTTGAATATCCTCGTCCGACGAAGTAGACGAGCTCGACGTCGAATTAAGCTGTCGAAAAACATGCGGTTGAGGAGGATTCATCGCCGCCGTTGGTTGAACATTAGGGAGGGCTACACTCAAGGGATTTGGACTAGTGGTAGCTGATGAAACAGTTACAGGAGTTGGTAAGGTAACCGGCATTGGTGGGGCGACGGGGCGGGGCGGCGGAGGGACAAAGGAGGGCGGAGGAGTGTTCTCCAAGGCCTGTAATTGGTCGAAAAATCGATAAGTTTTGCCGTCGGATTTAGATGCGCGGCCATCTTTAGTCCTCTTGTGGTATTTATAAACGTTTTCGAATTTCTCTTTGCATTTCTTTGCGCTTCGTTGAAATCCAAGCTCCCCCAATTTCCTGATCATAAATATTACTATAAGTCGGCGGAATATTTATTTAATTTAAATAAACTCTACTCCATTCTTGATTTCTTCAATAAAACCAAATCTCATAATATATACCGATAAACGCATATGATAAAATAAAATGATGGGAATTAACAGCAGTCCATCACTATGTGATAAAACAAGGAATGAATTGTTTGGACAATCTTTTTCACCATGTCCAAAAATGGAGTACTTACATTCCTCGAAATAATCATAGTGAAAAAAAGTGAAAATTAAAATTGTACTCCCTAAGCTGGAAGTTAATTAGTTAATTAAAGATGATTATAATTATGAAGGTGACATTTTTTCTATAATTAGCCAAAAACAAATTGGGAGAAAACCCGGAGCATAAAATTTCAAGAAAGCTGCTGAATTCACATGTGAAATGAACTGAAAGAGAAACACCCTTTTAATCAAAAGCAATAATTCAATTCAATAGAATTACGATCCACAAACACCTTTTTTTGCAATTGACTAATTTACATCAAATTCAAGGATTTTTCAGAATCAAATGAAGAAAGAATATTAATTTAATTTAAATAAAAAATTACCTGGAAACTTCTTCCCATAATGGGCCTTTGAGACTAGAGTCTCTAAAAGCAACATCCATATCAGAACGAATTCTGAGTAAGGCCAAAGTTTCTTGCCTCGGCCACCGATTTCCGCCGCCTCCGCCGCCACTTTCTTCCACACCGCCACCGGGAACCGAGCTGGATGCGCCAACGTCGCTGCTGCCGCCACTAGCTCCACCGCTCTCGTGGGGTTCCGCCGCCGCGGCGCCGTCGCCGAGCATCATTAATTTAGACAAGTGTTTTTTTTGTCTGTGTGGCAATTACCTGTTGATGATGAAAAAATAAAAATATATAGGTGAATTTTTTTGTGGGTTTTATCAAGATTTGAATTGAATTGAGGGTGAGGTGAATATATTTAATTTATTTCCGGTGGGATCTGTCTGTCTTTCTCACACTCTGAAAAATATATATTTATTTCAATCAATAAAAGAAGTAAATAATAGTATATTTATTTTTTTGCCTTTTCAGCTGAGGAATCTTTTTGTATTTTAATTTGTAGCCGCTCTCTGTCTATGGTAAACAAAAAACCAGCTCAGTAACAGTATAAAAATATCTAGCTGCACAATTTTATTTTATTTAATATTTAAATAAATGGAGTATGGTGAAAAAGAAATGAAATGATATACGTATATATGGGGGGTGTATGTATGTATATAGGGTAAGAGAGAGAAGGGTGGTTTTTGTCTGTCCAGCTAAATATGGTTAAAAGCCGGGCCATGTAGGTCACCTTTGCTTTTTGGGCGTTTTGGATTCAGTGGCTGTTTTTTGCTTGCACTTGTGGCCATGCTTTTGAAATGTCTCTATTGTCCCTCTCACATTTTAATCCATTCACATTCACCTCTTTTAAATTTTAATCATGGATGATAGGAGGATTATTAGTCGTGATATTCTTGCATGTTTTGGTGATGTTTGTGATTCGTGATCAAAGATTAAACTGATTTAAAGGGAGTTTTAAATGTGCTTTGATTAAAGTACCTTTGTTAAAAGAAATTGTGATTCGAATTTCGTAATCTGCTCGTAGATTTTGTAGATATTACATGAAATGCGGCATTCACTAAACGTATATGAAACTTCTTACCCGTATCATCTATATCGTTTATATATAATATAAAATGTCAAGTGGTCCAATTTATATGATTGTTGAGATATAAAATAAACTACTGATAATTGAGTGTCAATTGATGTAAATAAAACCCGAATATATGGAGAATTATTTGAGGGTGTGGGGACACGAGGATTCCTGAAAAAACAAAAAGTTTCTAATGACAAGCTCAAAATAGTAAAATGAAAAGTTTAAAGGTTAGTTCATATGGAGAATTTTTTTTATGTTTAAAAGGATATTTTATACTTTTCATAAAAGTATTCTTCACACTATTTTGATTTAATTTTTACCTTACATTATTACATTTTACTTGAAAAGTGTCAATTTTTAAGATGGGTGTGAAAGAATTTTATTTCATCTTAAAGTATAAACATATAGAAAGGTATTAAATTAATTCATTTATAATAACCCCCTAATAATTTTTCATACTCGTGGTTGGTTTCTCGATTCTACCCTTCAGAGAAGATCAATTTCAATGAATTGTTTTCAGTGAAATTTGAACACATAACATGGGTGTAACCCGAAAGGGTCTGGTACTATATAAAAATTCATCTCATCAAAAAATCTAAACTAGTAAAAATGTATGAAATTAATTCATTGTAAGATATCCTATAATTGTCTTAAATTGAATTATAAAATAAAAATGAATTACAAACACTGCATGAATTATTCCCCAATATAAATTTTTAAGAAAGCTAAATGTAATGCTTCGAAAAAAGAGAAAAAAAAAACCTAGCTAAATGTAATGATTCAAAAGTTTAGAAGTGGAGCGGGAAACTATGGTAGTTGTGGTGCCACGTCGAGTATTGCAACTTGAGAAACTTGATTGTTCAATATTAAAGATGGAGAATAATTTCTTTTTAAAGATAGATTGAAAAAAGGAGAAGTCGTTTTTAAGAGTGGGATCCATTGTTGATCGAAGAATTAATTAAAACGAGTTAGATGTATGTCATAATATTAGGCATGCAAATTCATTTATTGTACGTGTTCAACTAATTTAATTGTGCCCAATTCTTGTTACGACATTCAACCGACCATAATAAATTCTAATTTCCGAGGATTAATTTCCACCTTCATCAATTTAATTATGCATCTTTAAATTCATCTACAGGCTAATTAACAGATTACTTGTGGGTAAAAATACATTTCATTTAATTTAAATTAGAGAAATAAATATCTAAAAATATCCAATATCTATACATCATTATAATATTTATTCACATTAATTTTATATGGCACGACTCTTATTATTAAAAAAAATTATATATAACTTTAAGCCACTAATATATAATTTTGGATTTAAATCAAAATTAGAGTATTAGTTATTCTTTAGGTATAACACAAACGTTATAAGTTCCAAATGCACGCGTGAAAGTAATTAAAATTCAATTTTTCTCAACTACGTGAACAAATTTGCAATTTTTTCACACCCTCTTTTTTTCCACAGATGCTTGTGTGTGTGTTTAGTTAACAAAACTGTAAATATTGGAGTATTTTATTTGGAAAAAAAAATGTAAATTTTTAATCACTAGTTAGTTGATGGGGGGTACTTACAAGTTAAAACATTTATTTCGTAAATATCATTAAGAATTTTAACTTATATTAATTGCTGATTATAATACTAATTGAATAAAGTGAAGAATGTTAGGTAGCGTATCAAAGCGTATAATTATTGAATTTTTTTACAAGCATTGTATACGTACCCAATTATAGCAATAATCATTATATAAGTAATTATATTTAATATTGTTACTATCTGATTTTAGGTGCCAGATTGGCAACAGTCTAATTTATATTTGATTACCATGGGACACTTAAGTCGACCATTATTGATCTTGTTTGCATTCTCAGAGAGAAAGGGACAGAGTTTATGTAAAATCTAATATATATCATTTGACATAATTACACAGTTGATTTTGGTTATTACAATTGATTTTTTCTCATTTTTTTAATAACACCTATTCTATTTATGATTGAGTTTGTCCTAATATAAACCAGTTTTTCGGTGTAACTAGTTAAAATTATCACATTCCATACGATGAAACAATTAATACCATAAAATTGTACGATAAAATTGGTTTATAGGAGTATAAAACTAAGTGTAAATCAGTTGTACAATACTATTATGATTTCATCACAACTTTGTTTAAACCGTCTCATGATATGAGTTAACTCAAATTAATAAAAATGTGTTAATGTTTCCTTAGTGAAAATTGGTCAAAAATATAAATTGAAAATTGTTTAATTTATACAAAATTTCCGGTTGTGATACTTGTTTTAGTGCATCATAATTCACCATTATAAGAGTTCTTTTCCTTTTTTATTTTCCATTTTATTTTCTTTGGCAGAAGTTTATACGTACAAATTAGTTTAACCCATTTTTGTTTATTTTTATATAATATTAATTTTTTCATTAAATATTATTAGTTTAATAGTATTAATTATTTTACTAGTATTACATGTGAATATTTTTACAGTAAAACTAATTTATAAAATACCAATTTTTTTAGGATGAAGTTTACGATTTAATTCTCATTATCGTCTTCCCCACTAATACATGGAATATATAATTTGGTGAAATATGATACTACGTTTTTGTTATATGCACCCTTGGCCGAGTACATTAGATTACTAAATAAGCATCATTACAACAAACCTAATAAAATTTCAGATTCGGGAATATTTTCTATTTCTAATTAAAATTCATAAACAATGGCTCCCTCTCTCGAACCGATTATTTTAAACCTAGTTAGTATATTTTAAACAATGGCTCCCTCTCCCGCATATTTTCAGCTCCCTAGTTTTTTTTTATTTCCCAAAAACTACCGAATTTAAATATAAATTCATCAGGGATAAGATTTCAAAATTGCAAGAAATGTTTTGAATTTTATGTACACCTATACATCGACAAAGCATAACGTTACGCCACACCCCACTCCCTAGCTACCTAATTTCAAATTATTTACCTATATATTAAAAAAAAATGGCTACGCAAAATATATATTGCATTGAATTAAATAGAAAAAATCAAAATACTATTTCTTCCATACACTAAATTATGGAGTAATTATGTGGAAGTCCGTAGAGATGTTTATCCGGGCCGGGCTAACCGGGCTGGTCCGTTTAACCCTGAAAAATACAGGGTTAGGGTTCATGAATTATAGGCTCGTTTAAACCCGGGCTTTTTTGACCCGGACCGGTTAGCCCGTGGGCTAAACCGGGCCAGTCCGCAGGGCTACAGGGCCAGCCCGCTAGCCCGAGTTTTTACTTTTTTTTCTTTTTTTTAATAAATAACCTAAGAACAAATTTTGGGTCATTTGACCAATAACTATAATTATAAGCATTAAGAAGCTCATTACCATCCATTAGTCATTATTACTATTTTTTATTAGATTATGATATTTGTTTAGCTTTATTTGGTAAGGAGCAATGAGTTCTAAAATTGTGTTTAAATTATACTCCCTCCGTTTTTTAATAAGTGTCACTTTGACTTTTTAACTAATTTTAAAATAAGTGTCATTCTAGAGTTTTTTCTTTAATTTTGACTATTTTATCCTTATTCATTTACCATAAATATTTTTCATTAATAAATTCCACAAAAATTGTTTATACCAAAATTAATTTGATTTATGAATACTAGCTACATTCTTAACTACATTCTTTATCAAACAAAATTTCTATATTAAAATTAGTTATAATTAATGAAGGGTAATATCGACCACAATTTATAATCTTAATTTGTTAAAAAAAGCTAAAATGACACTTATTAAAAGATGGAGGGAGTACTTTTTTTTCTCATTTAATGATCATTAACTAATTATGTATTTTTCTATTTTATTTGCTTGTTGGACGTGTCAATTGAGACATTTAATTTTAAAAGAAAAAAAAAATATTGTAGCCCGTTAGTGGCCCGTTTAGCCCGTGGCCCGCTAGGGTTAGAGTTAGGTCCCAACAATTGTAGGCCCGTTAAATATGAACCGATTAAGGCCCTAACCCGTTTAGCCCGTAACCCTGAAGGGTTGGCCCTATAGGGTTAGGGCCAGCCCGACAGACATCTCTAGAAGTGCGGCACTACCTGTAGCCTGTAGGCAGCGCGATGAGGGCATCGAAGGAATTATTTATATGTAAGGAGCCCTTGAAATTTTAACAATTTACATTTATATATTTGAAGATTTTTTAACAATTCACTTTCTACATAATTGTACGTCCTCGATCTTTTCAAAAATTGTTCATTTTATTATTTTGAACTTTCTATCGATCAAAAGTACACATTTTCTATTTTAACCATATTCACAATCACTTTTTACCTTCTTTTTTCGTATCGATCTCAACCTAAACAATCCACTACACATGCAATATTATATTTTTAAATACATGTACCAAAAGCAAATAGTACCATGCAATTATACAATCCAAGTGTATTTTTAAATAATACATACTCATTATTTATTTTTAAATTATATATACCCTTTATTATTATTATTTTTAAATAATACTCCACATATATACTCATTATTAATTCATTATTAATTCGTTAGTGCTATTTATTTTCACTGAAATATAATTAATTGTGTACAAATACACAGCAGTACCACTTGTGTATACGGTGACAGAGGGAGGGGGTTTTAGTGGGGCAATGTGCAGCCTCCCTCCCATTCCTTATAAATTGCATTAAAATTTTAAAATATATTTAATAAAAAACATTAAAGAAAATTAATTAATTCAAAATTTAGAGTATTTTTAATGTTCGTTTAATAATCTATAAGTGTATTTTTAAACATTAATAATATAATTATTATACAATATATTATAAAAATTATGATGAACTAAACCCTATAAAAATGAAAAAATGTTGATATATACTGTATATAGTTAATATCAAAGTTATTTTGTATGTTATGGGGTAAATGGTCAAGATTTTTATTATAACATATACTGTAGAAAGGTAATTTGATCAATTTTAATTAAAAAATTATATGCTTCGAGAAAATTTATATGGGATAAAATAAAAAATTATTATTTTTAATTGAACCTTTAAATTGATCAGTTTCATATTAAAAATTTAGACTATCACTATTTGAGTTCGTAGAAACTGAACGTATATATTAATATGAGTTTGAAAGTGATTGGGGTAGACATTTCACCGCCGAAACACAATTATAAAATATGAGAAGAAGATTGCGTATCATCAATATTCAAATAGCTTGTGATCACTCAATTTGTCTAAGGGGACAAATTTATTTTATTTATTTTTATTATTATTTTAAGAGAATTTTACCAACAGAAATGGACCATCCCAAAATAATGGAAAAAAAGGTGGCCCCGTCTATCAATAAGCTATTACATGCCCAAATAAAAAATACTAAATCATTTACACATTGCGTGAATAAAACCAATTTGTTACCCTTGTAATCACGTGAACAACTTAGACAAGAAACCAAGTTAAATTGGACTTTATTTATTAATTACATATAATTACATTATCCATTAATTACCTCGAGTATTATAGTCATATTTTGACTCAAAATAATTGAATTTTGTTAACATGCGGATATATATGCATTTGACAATGGGTAGGTCTCTTATAGAATTGATTTCTTATAAGAAACTGAGTTGACCAAGTCAACTGTTTTTGGTTTGTTACACTTTTCGATTGTAATGAATTACACTTTTTAAAATAATATTTTAAGTTATATTGACGTACACTTTTTGGTAATATTATATAGACGTGTATTTTTCAGTAATATTATGTTGCACTTTTCAATTATAATAACTTACACTTTTCATTAAATATTGTGTTGCATTTTTCAGTTATATTGACTTGCACTTTTTAATAATATTGTGTTGCACTTTTTAGTTATACTGACTTGCACCTTTTAGTTATAATGTCTTTCACTTTTCATTAAAAACTGTGTTGTTGCTGTTGCACTTTCAATTATAATATCTTGCACTTTTTAATAAAAAAACGTGTTACACTTTTTACTAATATTATGTTGCACTTTTTAGTTATAATGACTTACACTTTTTAACATACACATTTTCGGGAAAAAATTATCAAAAATAAAAAATGAAAAGTTGACTTAGTCAACTCGATTTCGAGTCTATATAAGACTAATCCTTTGACAATAGGTATATAATTAGTACGGAATATGTATACCAAAATTTTGTCCATAATTTTCTATCTTTGTATACCAAAAAAAAATCTAATATTCTAATTTGTATGCGCTATTTTTTCTTACATGAATAAACATTCATCACTCTTATTTTGGGTTCTATGATCAATAATCTAATAAAATAAATTAAATTGAGTTAATATTACACCTGTTTTACGATACAACTGGTGTATAAAAGTGTGGCTCATTAATTATATATATATATATATTTATTTATTTATTGGCATAGTGTATATTGTAACACAGGTAAAAAAAAATCACAAAACAAAATTTGATATATTTAATTATATGGGTATGAATGTATGATAGTCAAATTAATAATAAAATGGAAGGGGCATATAAGTAAAAGAGGAAGAGAATGAGGGATGGAGAAGTAAGGTTAGGTAAACATCAAAGGCACAATGGGCACCTCTAAATTTTGTCTACACTTTGAAGAGGTGAATGGTACGTAATTCATGATGAAAAATAAGACTATATCTCTCTCTCTCTCACTGAATAGTATATGTATAGCGTAGAAGAGATAGAGTGTATGGTATAATTGTTTTTCTTTTTGCCATGACTAAATGTGTGTGTATATATCTTAGAAATAAAACAATTGTGTGTTTACTATGCATTGCTTTGCTTTGGTGGCAGTGGGGCTGTTGTCCAGCTGTTAGAGATGCTTTCCCACTATGCTTCTAATTTTACGGCTCCCATTTCTCTCTCACACACTCTAATTTGCAACCTGTAAATGCTACTATACTAGTATTATCTTTTCTCTAATAAATATACTCTGCAAAAACATATTACAAATTGTTTAATATTATATCTACTACACACAAGTATTGTGGAGGTCACTTGTTCTTATCTACATAAGAAATCCTTTTCTTTACTTGAGGTATAAAATGAATTAATATATTTATTTTTATTATAGAACGGATGACATCAGCAGAGATATTCCTTTCTTATTAGGCAATTTTTTTTTTTTTTAGAAGTATTAGTTATTTTACTAAGAAATAAAAGTTGGTTAATATTAGTCATTTTTATTAAATAGTGTCATTTTTTTTTTACTATTAGTGTAATAATGTAGATTCACGAAAAAAACGATTACATAGAGAAGAGAGAAAGAGAATTGAAGGAGAAACATAGTTAATATTTCAAACTAGATAAAAATATAGTGTAAACATAATCTCTTTGTTTAATAAAGTTTGTCGCATTGCTCATTTTGCAAATAAATAAGAAATATATTTTTGACACATTTATCTCTTATTAATTTTTCTATTTTTCTTTTTATTTTTCTAACTTTCTTTTTCACCCTTCCTTTGACCTTTCTATCATTAATATATTTTAAAAAATATATATATTAATAGGGTAATTCAGAAAGATCATTGGTAAAAATAAGAAAAACGTCAAACTTTTTAAATAAAATTTAAGATCAAATGCACAAATTTATTAAACGGATGGAGTATATTTCAATATCAACAAAGTTAATACTTATCAGTATGCTCGAAATAAGGCAATTATTCAAGTTTAATTAAATGAATAGTCAATCAATTATTATATGTATCAAATTTAATGTCTTTTTCTATGTAAACAAATAAACAGGGTTATGTCTATTTTAATGGCTGAAATTTCCAACTGTTACAAGTTACAAGTGGATGAGAAAATTATGTAAAAGATGCGAACAGTTAAAAAGTACTGTATAAAGAAAAGTCAGAATTATTGAGAAAACAAAGGCAGATAGTGAAAAAGTTGAGAATAAAGAAATTCTACTAAAAATAATACAGGATTATTATAATTAATTATCAAGAAAAGAGCTGTACTACTGTGTCCGCTATTTAATGTAGGAAAATAGACAGTTAAAAATGGTTGATCCCAAAGTTGCCATAATATATTTTATTAAAATTTAATGTACACTTTAATGAATATGTAAAATACTAGAATTACGGTAGCATCGTGCTATAAGCTAATTACTGGGTTGATTTAAAAATACATTATTCAATCAATTTTTTTAGTTTTTATGATTTTTCTATTTTGGATAATTTCTCAATTTATATGTGTCATTCTTGCACAAAAATCATGTTAATATTCTCCGTATCGTTCCAATTTTATCGAATGTCGGCCTAAAAAAATTACCTGCTATTAAATAATTAATATTTATATATTATTATTTTCATCAATAATTATATCATAATTGGTTGAATATTTAAGAGGGAGAGTGACCTAGTAGGGGAGGGTAGTGGGACCCATTTTCAATTCCACAAATCTTTTCAACCCACTCCTAAAGGGTATATATATCTCAAATTTAGGCGTGGGTAGATTTTTTATTTGTTTTAAATGAGGTGGGTATAATAAATTTTGGATTTTTTTTTTTCAAAGTTTACAAGATTAATACAAATTGTTTAATACATTTTGTAAGTACAAAATTTTCAAATCGAATCAAGGTGGATTAATTTAATATCGATGTCCCTTAAATTGTGAGAGATCGAGTGAAAAATGAGTGAATCATTTGCCTTAAAAAAAAAATCAGTTCTTTATTTTTAATAAAAGATAAACTTCACACTAATCAAATAAAATAGAAAATTTTGTAGAAAGTGGGCAAATGACATAAGTTTCAGTAAACATATCTTGCTTTTCTTTAGAGGAAGACGGGCATAGACAAATTTATTGTATTTACATTCATTTACCAACAAATTTATATCCATATATTTTATTTTTCAACTAAATGAAATTTTAATATTAATTAATGATCATCAAGTGGACAATATATTTAACATAAATTCATATTTAATAAACATGCAACGTTTCCATGGATATTAAAACAATTAATCCGAACGAAATTTTGAAAAATGTATTACTCAGTATTACGCACAAAATTTGATTATATTAAATTAAATGTTAAATAAATAATATTTGTAAACTAATTATGACTGACTGTGTTAGCACGGTAAATAAGTAAATGTATATATTTTTTTAGAAGAATTTTTTTTAAAAAAAAAACTATTTTTTTTCGTACAAGAATAACATATATGAGTTGGATGATCACGAAATGTCAACATCTACAAGATAGATAGCAATATATAGCATCAATATTAATAGTAATATTCAATTATATGAAGTGTCACGAATTGGAATATCAAAAGGGAATCTCTTGCTTGATTGCTATTGGATCAAAAAAAAAATCTTTAATCTAAAACGTGAAAATTGCCACACGATTTTTACTTGCTTTCTTATTTCACATTTTAATATACTATTTCATTAATAATATGCACCATAATATGGACGTGCATATTGATGTATATATGTACTGTGACAATTATTAGGCATATATTGCCGGTTTAAAATGCTCAAAAAGCTTATATTTGGAGAATAAATACCACGAAATTAAATTATCTTTGTTATGGAATTGTATCCACAAAGCAATTTCTCATAAATGATACAGTATAACAAGAAAACTAGAAACACAAGTAATTGAAAAGAATAAAGAACTCAAAGAAAGAACACGAAATTTGCGTGGTTCGATCAAATGATCTACGTCCACGGAGGATAGAAGACTCTCTTTACTAACACGAATGAAAGTTAAAGATTACAAGTATACACAAAACTTAATCCCTCTCACAAAACTTTCAGTACTCACAACCTATGCACTAGATGGTGTATTTATAGATGTACAATGCATTGGATGACTGTCACTAACCGACTAACTAACTAACATAAATAACTAACTCTGAAAATTGGAAATCAGCAAACTTTGACTCAGCTGATCTTCCATCAGCTGAGTTGGCTTCAGCAGTTGGAACTCTACTGATCTGATCAGATCAGACGACTTGCATCAGCAGAGTTGTCCTAACTCTTCTCAAATTAGTTGACTCCTAAATCAGACTACTAAACCTTATCAGCTGAGTACACCTTACTCAACTTGTGCTAAACTCCAAGATCAAACGACTAGCTACTCTTCTGATAGATAGATCAAACGACATACCAAATTTGCAATAATCCTAACAATTCTCCACCTTAATGCAAGATTGTCTCCTTCCTAGCCCTCCCCAATGCTGTTTGTTCACTCTCTTCTTAGTGAACATCCCAGGTGCTAAGGTTTACCAACTCCACGCAATGGTTGAACTTATTGTCTGGTAATGCCTTAGTTAACATATCAGTTGCATTCTCTTCTGAAACTACCTTCTGAACTTCAGCAATGTCCTTCTCCAAGATGTCTCTAATAAAATGCAACTTCAAATCAATGTGTTTTAACCTTTCATGAAACACTTGATGTTTTGCTAGATGAATAGTGCTCTGATTATCACATAGCACATGAATACTCTTCTGATTTATGCCCAAATCTCTCAGAATGCCCTTTAACCACATTGCTTCCTTCACAACTTCTGTTAATGCTATGTATTCAGCTTCAGTTGCGGATAAGGTCACCATAGATTGTAAAGCTGCTCTCCAGGTGATAGGAGTGCCATACAATGTAAACACATAACCAGATAAAGACTTTCTTGTATCTATGTTTCTAGCAAAATCAGAATCCACAAATCCAATCAAAGGACTCTTGGTAACCGCTGACCTCTCGAACACTTATCATAAGTCTTCTGATTCATTCAGATATCTTAGAACTTCTAAACTTCCTAGTGTAGTTTGCCTGAATTTCCCATAAATCTACTCACCATACTAATAACATAGGCAAGATCTGCTCTACTACAGACCATAGCATACATGAGGCTTCCAACTCCATTGACATAAGGAACATTAAGCATTTGCTTCTTCTCTTCAGATGACTGAGGAGATTGTTTGACCGATAACTTGAATTGCTGACCAAATGAAGTACTAACTGGTCTGGACTGGTGCATAAAAAACCTTTTTAAGACCTTCTGAATGTAACTCTTTTGGGACAGGAACAGCTTCCTAGCTTTCCTATTTATGAGAATATCCATTCCTAATATTCTCTTGGTTTCACCTAGGTCCTTCATCTCGAACTTGCTACTCAGCTGCTGCTTCAGCTGGGTAATCTTTCTCATACTCTTGCTAGTTATCAACATATCATCTACATAGATCAGTAGATAGGTGCTCTCTAGATAATCATGTTTACCAATATATACACATTCATCATATTTGCTTCTTAAGAAACCGATAGAAAGCATGAATGTATCAAACTTTCTATACCATTGTCTAGAACTCTGCTTGAGCCCATACAATGATTTCTTAAGCAAGCATACCTTACTTTCAGTTTCAGGCATGATAAACCCTTCTGGTTGATGCATATATATTGTTTCAGCTAGTTCTCCATGTAAAAATGCAGTTTTAACATCTAGCTGATGTAACTCAAGATCATCTTGAGCAACCTTAGACAAAAGTAATCTTATGGAACAGTGTTTAACAACAGGAGAGAATGCCTCATTGAAGTCTATGTCTTCTCTTTGTGTGAATCATCTTGCCACCAACCTAGCCTTGAATCTGATGTGCTCTCTAGCACCACCAAATCCAACTTCAAGCTTTTTCTTGAAGAGTCACATGCAGCTGACCAACTTCTGGTTGTCTGGTCTCTCAACAAGGATCCAGGTCTCATTTTTCTCTAAGGACTGCAACTCTTTTGACATGGCTGCTACCCACTGCTCTCTTTTAGGACTGGTGATAGATTCCCTATAATTTCTTGGCTCATAATGCTCCACCTCTTCTGCTGTTATCAGAGCATATGACACAAGATCAGCTTGACCAAACCTAGATGGGGGATGAATCTGCATTCTGAGCCTATCTCTTGCAAGACTGTAATTTCTCAAATCAGTAGGGTTGTCCTCCATGGCATCATCTTCTGAATGATCTTCTGGTACCTGTTCTGGAACAACCTCATCTGGTGTGTCATCTCCCAGATCAGCTGGGTTGGCCACCTCCTCTGGTGCCAACTCATCTGATGTGGGAAACTCCACCTCAGCTAAGAAACTCTCTTCTCACTCATTTATAATTCTTTCATCTAGGTCATGGGAATTTCCATTGTGAGGATATCCCATTACCTTTTCATTAAAATCAACATCTCTGTTGATTATGAGTTTCTTATGACCTGGTTCAAGGAACCACAATCTATAGCCCTTGACACCTTTAGGATAGCCAATGAATATACATTTCAGAGCCTCACACTCAAGCTTATCCTGTCTAATATGGGCATAAGCTTGACATCCAAACACTTTAAGTTTTGAATAATCAAACAGCTTGTCATACTAGATCTCATCTGGTGTTTTACCTTATAAAGCAAATGAGGGGGTTTTGTTTATCAAGTAACATGCAGTACATACAGTGTCTCCCCAAAAGCTTTTAGATAATTTAACATCAGCTAACATACTTCTGACTCGTTCTAGAATAGTTCTGTTAATTCTCTCTGGTAATCCATTCTGCTGTGGATTAAGAGGGACAGTTCTATGTCTAGAAATGCCCTTCTCTTTACAAAATTCATTGAATTCAGTAGATAGATATTTGAGGCCATTATCTGTCCTTAAATGTTTTAAGGACTTTCCTCTCTTGTTCTCTATCTCAACTAGCCATTCTTTGAATTTTGTAAATGCCTCACTCTTCTATTTTAGAATGAATACCCAAACTTTTCTAGAATAGTAATTTATAATGGACATGAAATACTTACCTCCACCAATGGTTTCGGTTCTTGATGGCCCCCACACATCTGAGTGAACATAATTCAGCATCTCCTTGGTGGTGTGTTGACTCTTCTGGAAAGACTTCTTCTTGGCCTTGCCAAGAATGCACA
Source organism: Galeopsis tetrahit (assembly GCA_963675135.1). NCBI lineage: Eukaryota > Viridiplantae > Streptophyta > Magnoliopsida > Lamiales > Lamiaceae > Galeopsis > Galeopsis tetrahit. Next base: position 15,093,064 of record OY776133.1, read on the forward strand.
GCTCACATAACTCCAGGTCTTTGAATGTCTTCTGGTGGAACACTCCCTTCTTGGATAACTCCATCAGACCTTTCTCTCCAACATGTGCTAGCCTCTTATGCCAAAGGATAGCATCATCAGAACTCATGGTAACATCAACAGCCCCTGTGATTGTCTCACCAATCAAAGAATATAACCCATTGGACTTCTTCTCTTGCATCACTATTCTATTAGCTTTGGTGGACAATAGACATCCGCTTTCTGTCTTGAATTCATAACCCAAAGCATTTAGTGTGCCAAGAGATATAAGGTTTCCCTTTAAATCTGGAACAAATCTGGCATTGGTCAGGATCACATGTTTATCATTAAACATCTTCACCCTCACAGTGCCAATTCCTCTCACATTACAACTTTCATCATTACCCAACATAACTGATCCACCATAAATCATCTCAAGGTTTTGAAACCAAGATTTGGTGGGACACGTGTGAAATGAACATCCAGAATCCAACACCCATTCATTAACAAGTTTACTATCTGTTATGCTCATCACTTCTGCACTATCATATCATTTTGCCTCTGCTACATCAGCTTTAGCAGCATCAGTAGACTTCTTATGCTCAAGACAATCTTTTATGAAATGTTATTCTTTATGGCATTTGTAACAAACTTTGTTCTTGGCTACAAATTCATTCCTTTTCTGATTTGGCTTGGCATGGAACTTCTTGTCTTGTCCCCATTTCTTGTCATTCTTGAGTTTGATATTAAGACCCTCAACTTGGTTCTTGGTCTTCTTGGTTGAGTTTGCTACATGTAAACTCTTGGTTTTCAGTATGGACAAGACTTCCTTGAATTTTGTCTTACCCTCCTTGGTGATCAGCAAAGCATCTTTGAAGCTGTCATATGAAGGTGGTAATGCCTCCAGAAGTAGAAAAGACTTCTTGTGATCTTTCAAGGCAATTCCAACATTTTCAAGATCATCAACTGCCTGCATGAACTCTATTAAATGTTCATCAAGGGTTTTATCATCTGTCATCTTGAAATTGTTGAGCTTCCTTTCCATAAACATCTGATTTGACAAAGATTGTGCCAAATACAGATCATCTAATGCCTCAAATACTCCAGCAACATCCTTCTTCTTCACAACTTCTCTGAAAACATTATCTCTCAAACTCAGAACAACAATGTTGTAAGCTTTTTCCATAAGCTCCTCTTTCTTGACCTTGTCTGCATCAGATGCAGCAGGGTCAAAGGGACTGAGAGCATCCTTCAGCCCATGGTGTGACAACAGAGCCTTCATTTTGGCTTTCCATAAACCAAAACTTGTCTTGCCATTGAATTTCTCTATTTCCAACTTTACATAGCCCATTTCTTGATTCTTGACTATCTTTTGACTTCCCACAGACGGCGCCAATTGTTATGGAATTGTATCCACAAAATAATTCCTCACAAATGAAATAACAAGAAAACTAGAAACGCAAAGAATTGAAACGAATAAAGAACTCAAAGAAAGAACACGAGATTTACGTGGTTCGATCAAATGATCTACGTCCACGGAGGATAGAAGACTCTCTTTACTAACACGAATGAAAGTTACAGATTACAATTATACACAAAGCTTGATCTCTCTCACAAAACTTTCAGTACTCACAACCTATGCACTAGATGGTGTATTTATAGATGTACAATGCATTGGATAACTGTCACTAACCGACTAACTAACTAACATAAATAACTAACTCCGAAAACTGGAAATCAACAGATTTTGACTCAGCTGATCTGCCATCGGCTGAGTTGGTTTCAGCAGACTTGGAACTCTACTGATCTAATCAGATCAGACGACTTGCATCAGCAGAGTTGTCCTAACTCTTCTCAGATTAGTTGACTCCTAGATCAGACTACTAAATCTTATCAGTTGAGTACACCTTACTCAACTTGTGCTGAACTCCAAGATCAGACGACTAGCTACTCTTTTGATAGATAGATCAGACGACATACCAAATTTGCATTAATTCTAACAATCTTAATGAACGAAAATCAATTTAATTCATCTGTACCAATTTTTATGTATGTTTAATTTTTTAAAATTTTAACACGTGTTGTTTAAATATTGTGATTTGTTAATAATACAAATTGTGAAATAGAAAGTGGAACATCAAAGTTAGCACAAGTGATTCTATTAGGTCGAAATCATGCATAATTTCCGTTGAAGTTTTGTAGTTAAGTGTGTGTTTTGAAACACAACTAACTGCTTCTAGAATCACTTATTTCCAAAGCTCCCTCTCATAGCTTTTGAAAAAAAAAGTGATTCTAGAACCGATTAATTAATTTTGCAAACACCCCTAAATATCGGATAAAGTGATTCCATTTTAGATTTCAGTTTTTTGCTTTGGAGTAAAGTTTAAATATACTAGTTCGTAAAATAAATGTATGTACTTACTGGTAATAAATTATTTAAATCCAACGAATTTTTTTTTCTACACAACATGCACAGCACCCGCGCCAGAATATAATTTATTGGTGCTTTTGTTTATTTATTTATTTAAAGATAGAAATTAACATATAACTTATAAGAAAAATACAACTTTCTCGGACCCCTCGACATTAATTATTTGAGTAATTTTATGTTCAAATCTATTGATTTCACTTATGTAAAGTGTACTTGAATAGTACGAGTTTAATTAAGTCATGATGTAATTAACTTTACATTAATTACCCGTCAAAAAAAAAAACTTTACATTAATTAAATATATTGACCCTAAGAAAATAAAGCAATTTAAATGAAACAAATTTAAATATATCTTTGGGCGTAATATAATTATATTGATTACACTGTTTATTTAAATTGTACTTGAATTATTTTCTTTTTTTAATATTAATAAAACTCCTCCTGCTTATATAAATAAAAATATCTATTGCATCATGCTATATGCAAACTGGATAACTGAAGGTGCCCCATTAATTTGTAACTAAAATACATTAAAAATTAAAATTTGATGGCGACTGAATATTTTTTGTAATATATGTACACTTATTTTTTGTAATAGTATTAGTAATATCTACCAGACAAATTTGATTATTAATTATTTTATGATTTTAAATTAGCTCATGTTGCACTAAAACTTAAAATAGGGAGTACTACATGAAATTAACTGGAAAGACAATTTAAAAAACAAGCAAGGATAATAAAGTCTTTTTAGACAGCACACAAATCCTTAAGTTGGTTCACCCCATTTCTGTAAAGAGTGACCTCTTTTCTTACATTCCTTTCAACTATTTATATTCCCACTATTGTAGCAACAAAGTATCTAACATCCCACATGCAAAATTATCAACAAGTAGAATAGAATAATCGTTGCAATATCCCACATACAATAATATAAATAGTATTCCCACCGTCTCCTAAGGTGATCGAGTTTGAGCATACCGTTTAAGAAAGAAAAAAAATGTAAATTACTAATTAAAATATTGAAGAGTAATTTTATAAATTTTTAATATAACGTAAGGAGATTGGTTAAATTAAGTATAGTGCAGTATGCAAATTTTTGTGCAACATAATAAAAAACATATGTACTTAGACTCCGAATAAAAATTACAGTCCCCAACTTGGGACTAGTTATATCTACTAGGGATAAACTCGACATAAGACATTATAATAAGTTATATTTATTGTCCCGTTTAAGGATTTTTGCCTCCATATATAAATAAATTAATGACAATTGGTTATATAAAAAATATATACATGTATTGTACAAACATTTATAAACATATGTCAAAAAAAAAACTATTGTTTAATTTCTAGCAAGGTACATGATTAGTTCATACGTATTTTATATACTATCAAGTGCATGTATTTGTTTTAGTCAAATTCATATTAGTTAGTTACATGAATTTGTTAATATGGATATATATATATATATATATATATAGCTAGAGAGTATATATAACATGTATTATATTGAATATTATTTTTTTCTAAGAAATAAATATATTTCTATGTAAGACTCTACATAGGAATAATCTCTCCATAGTAAAAAGAAAAAAAAAATTGGTCCTAATAATAATGACTTTAGGTGAAAGAGATTGAATGTACGTACATACACGATCGAAATTGTAAAATAGATATATTTTATTAGTTTACATTATTAGATATTTCTTAATTTCTTTATATTTTATTCAAAAAAATATAATATATTTCAACAATGACTATATACTCTATATATCAAGTAATCAAGATTAAAATATCATATGTAAACGAAATTAGATGGTAATTAAATCATAGGTGAATTAGGGGTAGTGAGATGGACCAATATGAATTGTCTGTCATCCAAAATTAATTTTATGGTGGAGCATATATAGTAGAAAAAGTTACATATACACAAAGGTTTTAATTGAACATGGTGGGCATGTGAAATGTAGACATTAATCATGTGTCATCCATGTGGATTAACCCCTTTTCCAATTTTATTTTAATTTCTTCATTCAATTCTCTCTCACCTCTCATGTTTTCATTATTTAGATAAATAATTTGTAATTTGAAAAAAAAAATACAAGTGTATCAAATCTTCTAGTGATTCTCGTACAAAAATAATAAAATGTAATATAAATTACAAATTAAGAAAGGTGTTACGATTGTCAATGATAATTCACTTTGACTAGACGTCTCCAATCACAAGCAAACTAATCGGCCAATATTCAATCCAACGAAAGCATGGCAATTCACAAATATAAACGAAAACGAAAACAGAGCACAAGAAGATTTAAGTGGTTCGATCAACGTGATCTACATCCACTGGACACACGACTTCAATTTGATTAAGTATAAGAGATGTTTACACACTCATCACTCGGAAAGGGATTTATCCTCACTTCACTCGTGAACTCTCAACTCTCAAAACGAATGCTCGCAGGCGTCAAGAATTACAATTACAAGTAATGGGGTATTTATAGGATTCAAGGTGATTGCAGCGTGTGTTGAAAGCGTGCTCTGTTGCCACGTGGATTCTGTTACAACCGTGTAACAAACTCACACCTTCAGCGTGACTCAATCTGAATTGACCTCCTTGCCCTTCACTTGTCTTCGCAAGACAAGACGACTCCATACTTAGCCAAAAATTAACCCTGCTAACAAAACTCAACTAGTCTGGTCAGACCTCTACTTGTCTGGTCTTCCCAACTCGTCTTGTCCTTCGCAACACCCATCTCATCTGTTTGGACTCCTCCAACTCATCTGATCTGGTCTGAGTTAACTTGTCTGACTCCACCAGCTGATACGCCCAACAACTGAGTCCTTCAGAAGACTTCTATCGACTAAGTACCTCTACTGATCTGCCCAACAGACGAGTACAGTAGTAGAGTAGAATCTACCTGATCTTCACAAGACGAGTAGCACTCGTCTAGTCTAGGAGGATTTGAGATAAACCTCACAATTCTCCACATTTAGCTCAAAATCTCCACCTTGAACTAAACAGCTCCGATCTATCCTTCTCAAAGGACAGATTCCACTACTAATCTGCCGCCACCAGACTAGTAGCCTTCTCCGCAGAGGTCACTAATGCAAACCAACTGACCTAAGACATAAACCAAACTTCTCCTTTGGTAACGCCTTAGTAAATGCATCAGCAGGGTTCTCCTCAGTAGCTATCTTAACCACTTGGACGCTCCCCTTCTCCACAATATCTCTCACAAAGTACAGCTTCACATCAATGTGTTTGGTTCTCTCGTGATACCCCTGATGCTTTGCGAGATGAATTGCGCTTTGATTATCACAGAAGACAGTCACACTGTTCTGAGATAAACCAAATTCCTTAAGAATCCCTTTCAGCCACATGCTTTCCTTAACTGCCTCAGTCAAGGCCACGTACTCCGCTTCAGTAGTAGACAATGCAACTACGGATTGATGAATAGACCTCCACGACACTGTCGTACCAAATAGAGTGAACACATATCCTGTTAAGGATTTTCGAGTGTCAACATTGGCTGCGAAATCGGCATCAACGTATCCCACAAGTGCATCCCCCTAACTTGGCATCTTCTGAAATTTCAGACCTGTCTGTGCTGATCCCAGAACATATCTCATAACCCACTTAACCGTTTTCCAATGGCTTAAGCCTGGATCACTCATATATCTGCTGATCACACTCATAGCATGAGTCAAGTCTGGTCTACAACAAACCATAGCATACATTAAACTCCCTACAGCACTGGCATAAGGTATCTTGCTCATCTGAGTTCGCTCTTGGCTGTTCCTGGGACTCATCTGATTGGACAAACGATGATGTTGGCCAATAGGAGTAGAGACAGTCTTTGCCTTATGCATTCTGAACCTCTCTAACACCTTCTGAAGATAAGTAGGTTGACTCAGCAGAATAGACCCGTCTAGTCTACTGATCTCCATCCCAAGAATCACTTTGGCTTCACCAAGATCTTTCATCTCAAACTCCTGTTTGAGGATCTCCTTAACTTGATTAACACTGTCAATAGACTCTCCTGCTATTAACATGTCATCAACATACAACAGAAGATAGGTAACACCAGTCCCAAACCGTCTGAAATAGACACAGCTGTCGTACAAGCTCCTTGTAAAACCAGCTGAGCAAATGTACTCATCAAATCTCAAGTACCATTGTCTAGGGCTTTGTTTGAGGCCATAGAGGGACTTCTTCAACAGACAGGCCTTGTCTTCCCCTTCTTCTATGTCCAACCCTTCTGGTAGCTTCATGTAGATCCTCTCGTCTAGAGATCCATGTAAGAAAGCTGTGGTCACATCCATCTGATGTAGCTCCAATTCGAATTGAGCGACCATAGCTAACAAGATTCTGATGCTACAATGCTTCACAACAGGTGAGAAGATTTCATTGAAAACGATACCTTCTTTCTGTGTAAATCCCTTAGCTACAAGCCTCGCCTTGTATCTAAGTCTGCCACCCCTCTGAGCCTCCACCTTCTTTTTATAGATCCACTTGCACCCAACCAACTTCTTGTTCTTGGGCCTCTGAACAATCTCCCATGTCTGGTTCTTGTTCAGAGAAAGCAGCTCCTCCTCCATAGAAACTATCCACTTCTCCTTGTCGTGGCAGCTAATGGCTTCTGAATAAGACTTCGGCTCCAGAGACTCTACCTCAAGAGCTGCACATAATGCAAATGAGACTATGTTAGCTTGACCATACCTCTGAGGTGGGTGGACTTCTCGTCTGGTTCTGTCCCGTGCCAGCTGATAATGTTGAAGATCATTCTCACTTTGAGGATCGCCCTCCTCATCTGGATCAATATCATCTCCAACTGGTCTTGTGGAGTCAACTTGCTCCACCTCGACTTGTGTCTCGTCTGGTTGGTTATCAGCTGCACTAGTACTCGTACTAGTCTGTTCTGATAGAGGCATCCGACTCTCATCAAACGTAACATCTCTACTGATTATACATTTCTGCATCCCAGCTTCGAGGCACCATAACCTGTATCCTTTCACGCCAGAAGGATACCCAACAAACACGCATCGCAATGCTCGAGGCTCAAGCTTATCTTGCTTGACATGAGCATAAGCTTGACATCCAAATACCTTCAAATGATTGTAATCGGCTGCACGTCCAGACCACAACTCCTCTGGGGTTTTGTATTGCACAGCCGAGGAAGGACTCCTGTTTATCAAGTAGGCTGCAGTAGACACAGCCTCTCCCCAAAACACCTTCGGCAGACAAGAACTGTTCAACATACACCTGACTCTCTCAAGTAGTGTCTGGTTCATCCTCTCAGCTACTCCGTTTTGCTGAGGGGTCCCTGGCACAGTCCTATGCCGTACTATTCCTTTCGATTTGCAGAACGCATTGAACTCGTCTGATAGGTACTCCAGACCATTATCAGTTCTCAAATGTTTGAGAGTCTTGCCTGTGACATTTTCACATTCAATGAGCCATTCCTTGAATTTCTCAAATGCTTCTGACTTCGACTTGAGAATAGACACCCACACCTTTCTTGAGTAGTCGTCTATGATAGACAGGAAGTATTTTCCACCAGACCTCGTCTGATTCCTCGCTGGCCCCCACAGATCAGAATGGACATAGTCCATGATCCCATTGGTAGAGTGGACACCCTTACCAAATTTAAGTCTCTTGGACTTACCAAGGATACAAGACTCACACAAGTCGAGTTGAGTGATCTTGTCTTTGCCAAGCAGACCTTGTCTAGACAACTCCACTAGGCCCTTCTCGCCTACGTGAGCTAGTCTTTTGTGCCACAACATCGAGTTGTCTTGCACCTCCGCTACATCTGATCTACCAGCTACTGTTTCTCCCTTAAGAAAGTAGAGATCACTCCTTCTCTCGCCTTTCAGGACAGTCAGCTCCCCTTTTGACACACTGAGCTCTCCATCAGCAGACTGGAATTTATAGCCCATAGAATCCAGCATCCCAAGTGAGATCAAATTCCTCTTGAGTTCAGGTACGTACCTAACACTCTTAAGTATTCTTACTACCCCATCGAACATCTTCAGGTGAACACTACCTTCTCCAACAACTTTGCAAGTGTGATCATTCCCAAGCAGAACAGAACCGCCCTTCTGTTGCTTGAAGTCATGAAACCGATCTCGTCTTGGAGTCATATGGAAAGAACACCCTGAATCAAGGATCCATGCTTGCTGTTCTGTAGAGGATGTGATGGTTAGCGCTTGAGCAGACTCGTAGCCTTCTTGCTCCTTCTCAACTTGAGTCTGATTAGCTTGATTCTTGTCATTAGAGGTATTGGCACCAGATTTCCTCAAGAACTGCTTGTATTTATGACAAGCATTCTTATAGTGCCCAGGTTTGTTGCAATGGTAGCACACTGCCTCACCTTGATTGGACACAGCTGATTTTCCCTTATCAGCTCCTTTGGGTTGACTAGACCCCTACTTGGCACCAGATCGCTTCTGGCCACCTCTGATTGCCAATCCTTCTCCGCTACTGACCTTGTCTACTTGAGACGTCTTGTTGTGCAGCAGCTTGGACTTGACAGCCAGCATTACATCCTCCAATGTAATACTTTCCTTCCTACCATACAAGATGGTATCCTTTAAGATTTCAAAGGACTTAGGGAGAGCACTCAATAGAATCAGAGCCTTATCCTCTTCCTCTAACTTGACATCTAAATTCTCTAGATCATCAAGAATTCTATTGAACTCATCAAGCTGATCCGGAATGGGTTTGTCATCCACCATTCTGAAGGCATACAGCTTCTGTTTCGAATAGAGACGGTTAGCTAAGGTTTTAACCATGTAAAGTTTACCTAGCTTGTCCCAGACCTCTTTCGCGGTTTTCTCTTTAGCCACCTCTCTCAGAACCTTATCACCAAGGCAGAGCAGAATAGTGCTTCGAGCTTTCCTGAGCATCTTGCTCCTTTCAGCAGCAACAGAGGCAGATTCCTCAGCTGGGGCTGTAGACTCTTCGAGCACGTCGAACAAGCCTTGCTGTTCTAGGAGAGCCTGCATCTTGACTCTCCGCAGCCCAAAGTCACCTGTGCCTGAGAACTTCTCAATATTATACTTGGTCGAATTCTCCATCTTCGAACTGGCAGTTGATTAATGGCTGACAATCGATTCCTCTCGATCCCGATCGTTCCCACAGACAGCGCCAATTGTTACGATTGTCAATGATAATTCACTTTGACTAGACGTCTCCAATCACAAGCAAACTAATCGGCCAATATTCAATCTAACGAAAGCATGGCAATTCACAAATATAAACGAAAACGAAAACAGAGCACAAGAAGATTTAAGTGGTTCGATCAACGTGATCTACATCCACTGGACACACGACTTCAATTTGATTAAGTATAAGAGATGTTTACACACTCATCACTCGGAAAGGGATTTATCCTCACTTCACTCGTGAACTCTCAACTCTCAAAACGAATGCTCGCAGGCGTCAAGAATTACAATTACAAGTAATGGGGTATTTATAGGATTCAAGGTGATTGCAGCGTGTGTTGAAAGCGTGTTCTGTTACCACGTGGATTCTGTTACAACCGTGTAACAAACTCACACCTTCAGCGTGACTCAATCTGAATTGACCTCCTTGCCCTTCACTTGTTTTCGCAAGACAAGACGACTCCATACTTAGCCAAAAATTAACCCTGCTAACAGAACTCAACTAGTCTGGTCAGACCTCTACTTGTCTGGTCTTCCCAACTCGTCTTGTCCTTCGCAACACCCATCTCATCTGTTTGGACTCCTCCAACTCATCTGATCTGGTCTGAGTTAACTTGTCTGACTCCACCAGCTGATACGCCCAACAGCTGAGTCCTACAGAAGACTTCTATCGACTAAGTACCTCGACTGATCTGCCCAACAGACGAGTACAGTAGTAGAGTAGAATCTACCTGATCTTCACAAGACGAGTAACACTCGTCTAGTCTAGGAGGATTTGAGATAACCCTCACAAAAGGTAATTAAAAGGTCGAGCTAGAGAGCAATTTGTAATAAATTTCTTGGGTGTACCCAATCAGCCAGCGAGCATAGCCCCTATTCATACATATCATATAAATATATTTTTAAGTATTCATGAATTTTTAGTCCTATTCTATTCTATTTAATTTCATTTATATTAAAATTAGCCACCGAATAAATAAATAAAAATGTAAATAGAAATTTAAGCCTTAAGGAACCAATTTTTACATGATGAAAATAGAATCTAATTCCCAAAAAAAAAAAAAAAACAGAAAAATACAGGAAGGTAATCTATGAATGAAAGTAAATTAATTAAATAGAGGTCCAATCAAAAAGTAAGAAATTAAGAATATAAAACCAAAAATGTGCATTAAGTTTTCCTAGGTATAATATATTACTTTGAATTTAACATTTACTCCACAATATATTTTCAATTTAATTATGGCCTTACAATAATTGTGATCAGTTTTATGTATATTTTTTAAAATGTTAAATTGTTAATGAAAGGGACGGAGTAGTTGAAATGAAACCTAATTAAGGGCATATTATCACCAAAAAAATAGTATTAGCTGTGAGTATTCTTTTTCAATAAATATTACAGTCACGACATGAAAATTATTTTCACTTTTTTGAACAAGAACAGATTGGAAAATTTCTACCCTCAAGTTTAAAGTACAACTGTGAACTGATTTTGACAATTGAATTGAATATGACTGATAATAAAGGCTTTTTCAGCTTCTTTTTTATTGGTTTTTTTTTTCCTTTTCTCTCTCTTTTTTAGTATTGATATTGATGTACCTAATTGGACTTGTTCCATTTATTAAAGATTTGTTATTGCATTTCATCAATTTGTCAATATTAATACTTAATTTTTTATTACCAATAAAGAAAATCTAGAAAAAGAACTTTCACTAATTAACTTAATTTCTTTTTTATTTCTTTCATCAGCACCTTCATAAATTCATCATTGGATCAAATCATCTATTTGTCATTATATAAATAATGTATATTATTTGAAACTCAAATATGCATTTTGTATTAAATATAGAAATGTTTAAGTTATACATACATCTAAATGATGAAACATAGAATGTAATATTAAAGGAGATCGAAACTGAAAATACAATAAATAAGAGTAAAAATTATATAGTGAATGCAAAAAAAAAAAAATTAAGTTAAGGATACATAGTTTTTCTTATACTACCTCCGTCACTTAAAAATTTTCATAGTTACTTTCACGATATACATGTATTTACCCTTCATATACTGTAATATTTTTTGGGGTCCATCATACACTCAATCAAAGCTACGTTATTTACTTTATATATAAAAATTTACAAAATTACCTTCAAAGCTCTAATTATTATACTTTTTCCTTAAACTTCATTCCATCAAATGAAAGCTTTTCAGGGATGGAGGGAGTAGTAACTCAGACTTGAAAGTGGATTTTTTAGTTTGCATTTGCCTGATTTTTGTAAAAAAATATAAAAAATATCTGACTCGATTTCGACCCGCCCGAGTTTTTCACAAAATTATTCTATTTACCTAATAATTTCATTGTTTCATGCAAAATCTATACCTAGGAAGTTTTACGTACAACCAATATACTTGGAAATTAAATACCAGAAAAATATAGGCAGATATGAAAGTTAAAGTGTCCATTACATATTGTACACATAGAACTCTATTATTCTTACCTAGCTATATTAATTTAACCCACCTAATTGTAATTAAAAATAAACAAGATTTGAGTGATTATGAAGATATACAACCTGCATGTGCCGTGACTTAATTGCACAATTAAGTGGCAAACTTCATAGAAAATTAAAGCAACGTGAATTATAATATATATTTATTAACCCTTAGTAAAGAGTTAATATGTAAACATGGGAGCATGTGAATTTGCAAGCCAATATCATGATTAATGTTAACCACATGATGCAACTGCATGTTAACAAAAAATTACAGGGTGTGCTAGTGCTACATCATAATTAATTTAGGTAATTAATGGATATATATATAGTAATAATAATAATAATAATAATTTGCCTAGCTATAAGTTAGAGGGTTTTTTTTTTAAAAAAAAAAGTGGCTCATTTATTAATAACAATAAGGTCTACTAGCATTAAAAATGAATAAATGGTTTAACTTTGTATGTGTGCGATAGTGTGGCGCGATTTAATTATTTAAATGTGGTTAATTGCTATATATAATAATTACCCAATGTTGTCTTAATTAATTTCGATTACGATTGTAAATGAATTATACCATTATTCAAACCTATTTGATAGTACACACACATACTCAGTGACGGAGCCAGGATTTTTAAGTCGGGCCCAAAAAATAACACTAAAAAAAAATTAAAAAGTGAAAATTTAAAATAAGCTCATGAAGTACTACTAATATTTATATAATAAAAATGATAAATTTAATTACATTAACATCTAAAAATAAAAATCAAATATAATTAAATTATAACATTCCTCTTCGATTCTTCATATTTTGGAAGCGTTGCATGATAGCTTCGTTACTGACTTTCTGAAAGACATCCTTTTCAATGTATGTAACCAAACAATCATTCAATAATCGATCTCCCATTCGATTACGGAGTGAACTCTTGATGAATTTCATGGCCGAAAATGCTCTTTCTACAGTAGCTGTGGCAACGGGTAAGATCAATGATAACTTAACGAGCAAATACACTAATGGAAAAACAATGTGCTTTCTTGTAGAAACCATCTTCTGAGCAAGCCCTCCTAATCCAACAATTGTTGAGAAGTTTTCATCCAAACGCATGTCAACAATAAAATTCTCTAGTTGATTGTCAAGCTCAATGAGAGCAACTTGAGAAAAATCTGAAGGATAAAATTCTGCAAGACGAAGTAACTTGTTTTTATCAAATGCTGAAAATGAATCTCTCGGATCAAAACAAGTCATACACAATAACAACTCCGTGTTCACTTCGTTAAAACGATGATCCAACTCTTGAGCTTGTAGGTCAATCACTGAATAAAATAACTCAACACGATAATGGTGAAGGTTAGTGATTTTTTCAACCCTACGCCTTGATCTTCCACGAGCTACATGTACGCATTCCATGTTTACCACATCTATCTCATGCTTGCTACAAAAATCAGAAACTTCAATAAACAGAGTATCCCAACCTTCTTCTCTCATTGATTGCAAACGCTCCTTTGATACTCTCACCATCCTCAATAATTATCGAAGATTTCTTGTAATATCGCTCCATTATCTAATTTTTTAAAGATAATTAGCAAATTAAAATAACATAAAGCATGAACATTAATTAATAACTATAATTTAAGTTACATAAATAAATAATTATTTCTCCTATCACATGATGTCACAAAATTCACAATCCAATAAATTTTTGCTCTATAATTATAGAAAATAGAGTAACAACAAGGTGTATATATATTCTTGATCTTTAAATATGAAGAATCCTACAAATTTAAAATTCAACAAGGAGACAAAAGACTAGAAATAAATTTAATTATAAACTAATTAAAACAATAAAGAATATATATAATTAAATTAATAATATAAAAAATTATTACCTTGGAGGAGTGGAGGAGTGGAGAAGTTGAGGAGTCGAGGATTATAATATATAAACGCGGTGAATGAAAGAAGGGAAATAGGTTGAGAATTTTATAATGAAAATTGCGTGTACAGTATTGGGCCAGAGAAAATAGGGCACATATTACCATATATTTAATTTTTAATTATTTAAATATATATATGTGTAAAATTACTAAAATACCCTTGATTTTTTTACAAAATTGGTGGGGGGCCCACTGCCCCCCGGGCCCTTGGTGCCTCCGTCATTGCACATACTCCCTCCGTCCTATAAAATTTTGCTCAAACAGATTTTTAGGTCCACAAAGTATATATTTATTGTATATAAATAGTTAACTTTTGAATATTTTTTCTACTTTATTAACAAGATTGAGTATGTACCAATAATATTGTTTACTTGTTATTCCATATATATTTTTTATAATTAAAATATGATTTTTTTAAAAATATGTATAAAAAGAAGTGAGCAAAATTTTACTGAACAGATGAAGTATATATCGAATAAATCTTTGAATATTATCTAATAAAGTCATTATCAAAATGGAGTCCACCCTTAGCTAGGGTCCATCGCCCTACTTTGATGAATGGTGGAGGTAAATTGCGACAAATTGTTTTCACACACCAATTTTTTTGGTATCTTTTCTAATTTATGCTAATACTGTATATATTGTTTTTATTTTATTTTGAATATTTTATAATGCTAGATTAAGAGATACTACTATTTAGTAATATATTTGTGTAAAATTATACAAGTACCTAACTAGAATAATGATGATTAAAAGTAGAATACGAGACATGCGTGTGACAAAATATATTGTTCCCAACACTCTATTATAGCCATTCTTTTGGAATTATCATTAGACAAAGGTTATGGCTTGAGGGCCTTACCCATGTGAATTTGAATTATTTACAACACCTTCAAGATTAAATATTACCCAAATCCAAATTGTTTGGTACACGAGTTTTTGTCAAATTTTGGATAATTAAACAAAATGTGAGTAGCCCATATTAATTCTCTATTAATTTCCGATTTTACAAAATTATGATTAATTACTAATGCTTGGAATTATAATAATCTTAATTACCAATTATCTCATGAATACACCTTTTATGATTAGGAATTAATAATTTTATAAAATTAAAGCATATACGAATATTAACTTGGTAGGTTTACCAAATAGCTTCGTATAAATTGGATTCCCTCTACCCTAAAAGTAGCAAATAATTAAAAGGGTATTATCGAGAAAGTAGGAGGAAGGAGACTACAATAATTACTCTTGTGATTTTATTTTTCTCTCAATAAAACCTGGAAAGTCATGTCAATAAAACCACAAAAGTCTTGTCGACATTGTTAAAAGATTATACTAATGACAAGCCATTTTTAATTGATATATGTTCATATACATTCACATTCATTATTTGACCAAGTGGAGCTCATTTAATTGTTTTCTCATATATATAATGAACTTAATCTGGAAATTGTGGCACACTTTTACTATGTGAAATATATACTCTTAGATTAAAATCGAATATTCTTAATTAGTAGTATAATTTAACAATAGCGTGGTATAACTCTTAAAAATTAAATCAAAGTTTTAAGGGTGCAATTTTAACTTTTTACTAACACGAAACATTATTAATATTTTTCAATATATAATTAATATTTAGTAGTATTATAGTATGAGCTGGTATTTTTCTTCACATGAATAATATTTTTTTGACCGTTTATTCTTTTGTAAAAAGATATATACTTCATCTGTTCCGTTATAAAATTTTCATTTATCTATTTTGTAAAATAATGTTGTGAATTAAAGGGAAAAAAAAATTTAAGTTATAGATTCACAATCCGAATTAAAGGTCAAGTGCCATTAAAATTTTGCTCAGAAAAATCTTACTTAGAGTTGAAACTTTGGGCGAAGGTAAAAGGTACCCCTTCTACATTAAACTAAAACGAGTACAACTTGAAATAATAAATCGATTCTAAATTAAACTGATTGAAACCATAACAAGTAATTGAACTGTGTCTCTTTAAGGGGCACGAAATATTATGGCGGATCAAAAGCATCACCCCACCGTCCCTTATATGAGGGGACAAAGCACATTTCATTGGCAAAGGGTGTCGAAAATCAACTGTGAAAGCGTTTGAGGCGATCCATCATACACTTCGCATTTTTACTTAAATGATAAAATTTACTATTTCTTTCTACTTTTCTTATTCTTATCTTTCATTATCTTTTCTCCTAACTATTTTTCTCTTTAGCTTTTCTTTTTTGTACATCTTTTTATCTCAACTACCACTATGCATTTTATACTGTGTTTCTTACTCTCCTAAAAAAAATTAAAAGGAAAGCTTATGGCGTTGGAGCATTAAAGAAAGTTTGGTGAATTTTTTTTAAAAATAAATTAATTAAAATTGACAAATTGTATCAGCGTAACTAGAGCTATTCAAGATTTTTTTTAGGTAGCAGCTATTCAAGATTTAAGGAGTGTATTTGATTTTGGATTCTGTAGGATGATGTTTTTGGACTTTCAAAATTTGGGGATATTCAATTCGAATTTTTAAAAGTCTTTAAAAATTTTGAGGTATTCAATACGAATTTTAAAAAGTCTTTAAAAATCTATTGGTATTCAACAATTTATGAATTTTAATACTCTATGAATTTTGTTGTATTCTCTTTGAAAAATGGAGTATAAATAAATTTTATTATTCAAAATCTCTTCTAAAAACCAGAGATTTCAACGGATTCTCTCAAAAAACTCTGAAGACGAAAGATCAGAAGTAGGGATGGCAATATTAACCCAACCCGCGAGCTTTGGATCAGGTCGGATTCGCCCCGTATTAAGTAATGGTCGGGTTTGGGTCTTATGTCCGACCCGCGGGTATCCGCCATGTTCCGAATTAATATATAAACTTTATATAGTATATATATATATTTTTTTTTTATTGGTAAAATATTATATATATATATATATAATATTAATTTAAAAAAAACACTTCACATTAAAAAAAAAAAAAAAAAAAAAAACTCTTCCCATCAATTAAAACAAATATATTCTACAATCATGTCAAGTCTATGAAAATTCATATAAATCAATAAAAAAATTCAGTCAAACTCTGCATGAACTCTATGGATTTTTTTATAAATCCACCTACTTTTTAAAGTCCAAAAAAAATTCAATAGAATCTCAATTGAATACAGTAAAACCTCTATAAATTAATAACCTTGGGATCATGAAATTTTATTATTTTAAAAAGGTATTAATTTATCGATAAATTAATATTTATTAATTAAAGGAGAGACTTTTTAAATTCAGCAAATTTAGTGCATATGTATTGAAAATAAATGAATTCATATATGTTTCATTGATTATATTTATGTATTGGTGAATGAAACATATACTCCACTATATAATCTCAATATGGAAATAAAATAATTCATAACACTCATCCATGTCTTCTCATCTAAAAGACATTTGCAAAATCATTCATGAATGATCGAATGCGTAAAACATTGAGTATAAGAGAGATCTTCTCACATACACTCAATAAGATTTATAAGAGTGAATTGATGAAAAATATCATTTAAAAGTTAATCAAGGTACAATAGATTCATATTTTATCAAATTACCATAATATTTATAATTGTAATATTTATGAATTATTAATTTAGAGTTTTAATGGAATCTAATATTTATAAAGGGATTTTTTGAAAAATTATTATTTTATTATCTTATCGAATTTGATGATTTTTTACAAAGGCCCAAGTCGAAATCGGAATATTTTATTATTTTAGAGACTAAGTTAAAGAACTCAATGATAACTACAAAAGTTTAGTTCATTTTTTTAACTTAGTCAATGGCTCTTTTTAAAATTTATATTTTTTTCTTTTTTAAGTGACAAAGATTCAAAACTAATTGGAATTCAAATAATAATTGAAGACAAAAAAGATTTCCTTTTTTTTTTCAAAAAAAAAAATCCTTTAAACCCCACACCCCACCCCAATCGTCTGAAAAAGTAACAAAAGTGAAAATAAAAGAAAAAAATTCATGCAGTAGTAACTTTTTGTAAGCAAACTTGTAAGGCCCATGAAAATGATAAGTGCTTTTTGTAAAGGTCGCCACTGTTTTGGGGGCCATTTGACCCAAATTAAATTAACCATTTTAAAAGCCCAAATTCAACAACCAATCTTGAGCTCCCATGTGGGTGTCTATTTCTCTAATTCATTAACTTTGTTACTCTTCTTGTCACATTAAATGATGTGAGTCAGATATATGGATAAGCTTCAATTTTTATTTCTTGAATATTCACCACTTAATAAATACTATCAACTTTTACTATTATAATATATCATCTTGGAATGGAATAAGTGGCCACATAGAGCATAGTCATGAATCATAAAAGCATGTCTCTAAATGGAAATTATGTGGAAAAAAGAAAAATACATTGGCAATTATACATTAGAAAAAGCCGGTTCCTAAAATACGAGTTGGACCGATCTAATAATTCGATTGTTACTCAATAATGCTAAATGGTCGGTTTTTATTGCATTACTCGACTTTCGATTACCCACGTAATATTGAGAATCGGGAAAACGTATAGTGACTCATTGAACCGGTCAACTCGCTGGTTCGATCTTGTTTGAATTGAAAAAATTGTGGGGCCATTTGCAATTTTTTCAGGGTCTATTGAATTTTTTTGAGGGACTAATTGCATTGTTAGATGAATATTTAATACTACATAAATAAAAATGGGGTTAATTCTAAATAAATACACCACCTCTAATCTCAATATCAATTTAATCATGATCTTTACGATTTTTTTTTAAAACCCCAACCTTTCATCGTGTTGCAATTAGATACACATTTTTTTTTCTCCGGTCAACCATGGATGATGTGGCTTGCCGGAGCTCGCCACGTCATATTACACATATTTTTTTTACTAAATCAACAAGTTATTCTCTTCTAATCATAAAAATTATAAAAAAAAAATCATACAAAAGTGAAAAAAAAAAACTCACGCATCTAATCCATGACCATTGGTGATTTGGTGGTTTAGTTCTTCAGGAATTCTTAAATTATTTAATAATTTTGTTATTTTGTTCAACTCGTTCGAGAACTATAATTTTTTTTTGATGGACCTCAATTAATTATTGTATTTGGGTGTATGGTGAAGATAACCTTTGATAGTTTTTTATTATTTTGTTCAACTAATTCGAGAACTACAATTTATATGCAGAGAGGAAAATATTCTAGGAATTAATGTGTTTAACACCGATGATTATTGCAACAAAAAATTTCTAACAAAAATGTTCTATCCTTTATGATGTCTTTTTAGGATTTGAAAAGAAAAACTTGATTGATTGGGTTTGAGAAGTGAGAGAGATGTTGTTGAGTTTGAGAAGCGAAGAAGACGCCAAGTGTAATTTTTATGATTAGAAGAGAATAGCTTATTTAGTTTGAGAATGGTAGAAGAAAACTTGATTTAGTTTGAGAAGCTGAGCATACGCATGAAATTTTATATTTATTTTTATAAAATTTCATATTTTTAATTTTATAAAGTGTAATCTTTATGTGGAAAATAAAAAAATATATGTAATATGACGTGGCGAGCTCCGGCAAGCCACATCATCAATTGTTGACCGGAGAAAAAAATGTGTATGTAATTGCAACACGATGAAAGGTTGGGATTTTAAAAAAAAATCGTAAAGATCGTGATTAAATTGATATTGAGACTAAAGATGGTGTATTTATTTAGAATTAACCCATAAAAATGTAATACTAAATGTTTTATATTGTATACGTAAAATATTATATGTACAAATAAGTAAGACTGCCCGATTTAGAGAGATTTTAACCTACAAATCATTTTTTGTTTACTCGTAAGAAATTATTTTCTATGTGTAGGAGATATTACGAGTATATTGTATACATCTTTGTGTTGAAAAAAAAAATTACAGTGAAAAAAAAAGTGAATAATTAAGTAAATAGATAAAATAAATTTAACTTGAACTCGACACCTTACTCCACAGCATACCGTTTCACATAAGTTTTTGTCTCGTTTTACAATTACTAATTTGGTACAAACATACATCATATTGTGTGCGACCTTAAACAGAAAAACAGCAATTAAGAGTCAAATAATTTGTCATCAATTGAAGGAAATTACAGAAAAGCATGATGGCGTACTCAATTGAAAATGTGTAGGATTTTAGGTTTTTCAACCTATCACAACACCATCTCTAATTGTTGTACTCAATTTGGATTCAAAACTAACATTTTTCTACAAAATTTACAATTTATTCAAAATTGCACCAATTACACAATACAATTAACTCGTCAAGTATTACTCATTATTAAGATCGGAAGTTATAATATCTGCAAATATGTCGTTTTGTGATACCTACTTTTTTTTTCCGACTAATTCATGGACCGGCCCGATTCAAACCACGAATATCGCTTAACCCGATGGATTGGGCCGGACCGGCCCGATTTGCCAGCAGGAATCAATTGGGAGGGATTGCAAACTAAAGTGGTTTATCAATTTAAGACAAAACTCAAAGGCACAATGAGCAAAAAAAAAAAAGAGTGCAATTCAAATTTGTTTTTTTTTTTTAAAAATAATTATCAATTGAGTGCGTATTGGTAAAAATATTATAATAAAGCTATTTTAAATTTTTTAATATTCCATAATATTAAGTAACAAATTATAATATAATTATAAAGAGGATATCATCAAAAGATAACTATATAAAAAAGTTAAAAAATAAACTACATAAAAAATTAATTTAAATATCAAACAAATTTGAATAATTTAAAGAGGATATCATCAAACAAGAAAACAAATTTCCGTCCTGCTACAGTTGAAAAAAAAAACAGGATATCATCGAAAGATAACTATATAAAAAAATAAAAATAAATTTAAGATTAAGATTAATATCAAACTAGAAAACAAATTTCCGTTCTGCTACAGTTGAAAAGAAAAAAAAAACTAAAATTTAAATTAAAACCAAACAAAAAAAGTAAGAAAAAACAGATTTGCGTTCAAGAATAGTAGACTCACATTGGAGAAAGATTACCAATAATAGTATTACTATTGTTCAAGGAAATTAATATTATTGTTTAAGGTGTACAGTGAATATTGTGTGCATAAGAGGATAAAATTTGTAAGAAAGATATTTTTTTTCAGGAACAAGTGGTCAGTAGCATCTTTTTTCATTATTATTCTAATACAATAACCCTGGGAATTTATAATTTTACAAGCCCAAAATTTGAAATAGAAATAAATCCAATGCCAGAAATCAAGAATTCACACCATGTTTCTGAATGGAAACATTAAGAATGCACAAAAACTTGTATGACTTGTGCTTGAAGATTACTTTTATATGTACAAAAATATGAAAGACAGTCTCACGCAAAACTTCCAAACGGAAAGAAAGACATCCTTACCAGGGGGCAACTTCATATCCAAAAAGTCTGCAACATCCCACTTAATCAAACAATCAAAACTTGACTGTAGTAAAAGTTATTGGGTTAGAAAACAATCAACAAAGACTCTTCAAATCCACAACTATTAGTCTTTAATTACCTAAGCCTACTCACCAACTTCAAGAAAATGCTTGCAAAACTAAACGATTGTCTTAAATAATTAACACGAAGAAACGAGACAGCCTCTACGAGCACGAGCTTTACTAAACCTACAATATGCATCAAACAGAGAATATGATGATGACTGCATCACATCAAGATCAATCAATTGTTGTTGATATTCAACTCCTTTTGTCTTAAATCCAAAGCCATACGTTCGTTCTCAAGTTTCATCCTCTCGATTTCCATCTTCATCATTTCTAGCTCTCTGTCCTTTTTCCGACAAAATCTCTGCCATTTGAACTTCTCTTTCTCCAGCTCCAGCATTTGCATTTCCAAATTTAGCCTCTGTTCCTCTATTTGAACATTCCAGTGACCAATCGTCTGCTTCTGCGTCGTTTTCATGCCTTCAGGCAAAAACTTGTTTGCGTCAGACTCCACATGTTCTGCCTGAAAATTGAAACTTCTATTGCAATCTAAAGAATTCTTGAAACTAAAATCCTCATGATTTTGACATTGTTTCGCCCTCTTGGCATTTCCATCATATCCACCATGATCGTCGAATTCAGCTTCTTCATCAACCTCATCGTTTTCATCGTTCAAATGTCGTTTCATATCAGGGTCATCATGGTCATTTCTACACCTAAGGGCCAACCGCAACGAGCGCTGCAATTCAGGGTCGTGCGGGAGATGCAAACGGTTCCCATTATGATATGAGCACATCTCTTCGTAATGCAAATGCTTTGAGCTCAAAATTTTACGAACCTCCTCTTTCCCTTTCTCCGAAACATGATCCATCACATCTAAAAGTGACGGATTCTCAACAACCTCACAGGAAGTTCCTCTTCCAAGAATCTCGTTCAGCCTCTTATACCGTTTATTGAGATCATTAAATTTATCCTCACATTGCTGAGGAGAAACGAAATGGCCCCTTTCAGCCATCACTTTCGAAACCGATTTCCATTTCCCCTTCTTTTGCAAATTCGTGAACTTCCTTTTTTCACCCCCTCCCTCTTCACTAATGTACGAAACAGCTGTAATTAACAGCCTAACCATATTATCAGTCCATTTCACACGTTGCCATGGGGACGACTTCTTCCCTTTGCCCGAATTATCAGCAGCATCTTCTGTTAAGCTCGGCTCATCTTCATCACTCCCCGATTTTCCCCTATTGTCCAGTTTATTGTAGTCCGATAACGAAAACGAACGATCTTCTTGATTCCCCCCTATTGTGAGGGGGAAATTCTCGTGAATCGTTTGATGAACCATCGTCGATCCTTGTCTAATCAGAGGTTGCTGTTGGTGATGAAGAACTCTCATTGGTCCTAAATCGAAACCTCCATACGAACCACTACCTTGCATAGTATTTCTTGATGCTAAATCTCCTTCCATAGCCCTTTTGGAACTGAATTCAGATCAAACAGAAAAACCACATTCACCTAATCAATCAAATTTGGCAAACACAACAGCATCAGTAATTTGGGTGTGAAGACAGGTGTTTGACCTAGATCCTTAAAACCCTCGAAATCTAGAGGCCTATTCACAACTGCAAAAAACGCATCTACACTTCTGATTTTTATTTTTTTGTGTTAACTTATACATCAAGAACTACCATATGAAGAATACCCCTAAACAATCTAAAGCAAAATCCAATCCTTAAAGGGTGAATTCACCAAGATTCTAAATCAATAATCACCTGTTCTTTTGTGGCAAAATAGATTGATACAGCCGTCAACACAGAGTAATACACTACCAATTGAACGAATCTTCAATCATGAATAATTAATAAAAAGGAAAAGAAGAAAACCCACTAGTCAAAAACAATTAACACCAGAAAAATGACAGTTCTTGACATGAAAAAATGCAGAAAACAAGAAAAAAGCAGCAATCTTTACACCAAAAACATAACAAAATTGGTCAAAAATTACTTGGAATCAAGATTATCGAACCTGGAATTAAGGGGTGAAATCGAAAGATTGGACTTTGGAGTAGTAGAGGTGAACAAATTGTGAAGTTTAATAGAAAAATATTTGGAGTGAAAGGTGCAATGTATAGGAGGATTGAAGGGTCCACAGGGCATATATTTTTATAGGAAACACACAAACAACACACGCATCTCCTCAAATGAAGGCTAAAAGCTTATGTCAACACACGCATCTCCTCAAATGAAGGCTAAAAGCTTATGTCAACAGCAACTATCGTACCAATTTGTCTGTAAACATCTTTTCAATGGTAGGGTATTGGGGTTTTTATTGGTTGTTTTGGAATAAAAAAATTATAAATTAAAAAAGTAGTGTATTTTTTCAATTTTCATTATGTTTTTTTTTATTTGAAATAAAAATTTATAAGTGAAGAAAGCAATTTTTTCTGATTAATCGACTTAAAATAGAAAGTTATAAGTGAAGAAAACGATTTATTTGATTGCTCGACTTAAAATAAAAAAGTTATAAGTGAAGAAAGTAAATGTTGGTGCTAGCTAACCTCTTTTTGGGAGCTAAATAGGGGTTGGGGACAATATTTTGGATTAAAAAAAAAAAAGAATTATTAGGAGAAATATAATTTTTCTTTGTTTTGATTTGCTTTTGTCTATGGGTTTGGACACCCAACAAATATAATTGTGTTGGTGATGCATTTGGGTCCCCCTTCCTTGGAAAAAAAATATTTAATTGGGGTATTCTAAAAAGGAATTGAGAAAACATTATCGATTTGATTAAGTTAATACAATTAATAATTAAAAGGAGAAGATAACTTTGGTATAATGACAAGATTGAACAACTTGAAATAAAATTATAAGAATAATTATGTGATAATTAATGATTATCTTGCATGCCATAATTATAATTATGTAATTAAAATAATTTACTTAAATAGTAAAAAAGGGTAGGTCTCCTATAAAATTAAGTTTATATAAAAAATGAGTTTTTTGTTACACTTTTTAACTGTAGTGGCTTACATTTTTTAAAATAATATTTTAAGTTATATTGACGTACACTTTTTAGTAGAGCTGTCAAAATGGGCTAGGCCCGTTGGGTCGGTCCGCCTCCGTCTATAAAAAAAGGTGGGTTGGGTTGAGTAATTTAGGTCCGTTTAAAAAGCGGGTCCGTATGGACCAGACCGCATGGGTCGTGGGTTTTGGCGGGTTGGACCGCGGACTGGGCGGGTTGGCTCGCGGGCTTTTAAAAAACTAATTTTTTTTATTTTTTAAATTGAATTGTAAGTAAAAATGTGATAACTAAAAATTTATGAATTCAATTCAACTTTAAATCAAGATTCAAAATCACAAAAATATTATACTATTAAATAAAATTGAGATTTGAGAATGAGAATACACCATTGTCATCCATGTATTCACATGACTTCGGGAGAGATATAATAATTAATGTAGATTTAAATCTCTTTTTTTAACTTTTTCTTTATAAGAGCATAATTATCATTAGTAGATTGAGAGTGTGTGGGGTAAGACGTGTATTCGCAAATTGATATTTGTTGCTCATAGTTGGGTTGATTTGTCAATTAATCTTTCATTGAATATTATATATTGATTCTACTCTTTTGGCAATAAGGAATTAAACAATTTTGAAGGTTTAAATTTTAGGTTGATTGATTTGTTAATTAAACAAAATAATATATATTTGAGGTCTACTTTCTGATTATAAGAGATTAAAATTATTGACGTCAACTGTGTGGATTTTCGAAGATTATTCCAAATTATTTGTACAATTATTTTTTTAATAAATGTGAAAAAGTAAAATATTAATATATAATGAAAAAGTCTGTGGGCTAGCCCGCAACCCGCCGTGGGTTGGGTTGGGTCGAGTATTTTTCAGCCCGTCCCCGCCGTGGACCGGTCCGCCAAAACCCGCAAAATGACGGGTTGAAATGGGTTGTGAACCGACCCGCCCCGTTAGCCCGTTTTGACATCTTTACTTTTTAGTAATGTTATATTGCACATTTTAGTTATATAACGTGCAATTTTCAGTAATATTGCGTTGTACTTTTTAGTTATAATGACTAGTGGTGTGCAAAGTATGGTTTAGATCGACCAAACCGACCGAACCAAACCAGACCATTAAATATGGTTCGGTTTTTGGTCTACGGTTCGATTTACGGTTTTTAGAATTGATTTTTTTTTAGTATGGTTTGGTTTACGGTTTTCACTAATAAAAACCGCAAAAAACCGAACCAAACCGAACCAAACCGAACTTATTTTATATATAATATTATATACAAAAATATACTATATTATAGATTTATAGTATCTATATTATATAATCCGTAAACTGGTAAACTCAAGACATTTTTTAAGTCGGCAAGCCCAATTGCCCAAAGCCAGAAACCATACCCATTCTCTTCTATTTAGTATTTAGCGCTTTCTACGTGCATGACACTCTCAGCCTCTCACAATCTCACTCAATCTGAAATCTTGAAGAAGACATAAGTTTGTTGTTTATTTTTGTGGTTATTTAGTTATTTTTTAACAACTAGTTTGTAAACGTTGTAATAGCATTTCGTCTATTTGAATTATATTTTGGATTATTGGAATTTCATTTTGTCTATTCTATTGATATTGTATTTTACATTTTTATTAATTATTGCGTATAGAGAAAAAAATGAGCAAAACTATGGTTCGGTCAAAACTGACCGAACCGCCCGAAATATTATGGTTTCAAACCGAACGGTTTTTATAAATACGGTTTGGTTTACGGTTTTGAAAAAAAAGAACGGTTTATAGTTTGGTTTACGATTTACGGGCGGTTTGGTTAACCAAACCGAACCATGCACACCCCTAATAATGACTTACACTTTTCATTAAAAATTGTGTTGCACTTTTCAATTATAACGATTTACACTTTTCAATAATATTGTGTTGTACTTTTTAGTTATAATGACTTACACTTTTCAACATACATTTAAAAAGAAAAAAGTTGACTTTTAGTCCACTCAATTCTTTATAAGAAATCGAGTCTATACAAGACCTTGGCTGGCGTAAAAAAGAATGTCAAATTATTTTTTTTTAAAATAAACGTGGACAGCATTATTTTTTCCTATTAGTTAATCTATTAAAATGAAGTGATAACAAACATTATTAAATGCATTAACACAATAATCGTAATTGAGATGAACTACAAATACAATGATTGAATACTTTCAATAATAATTGAAAACACCTATAATTCCGGCAATAATGATAGACTAAATACGGAGTATAACTAATAAATATTGAGAAATATAATCTCCTAATGTACTACTCCATAGGGAGTTAGTCAAATAATATATCGATTATAGATTAATTTTAACGATGTGCCGCATTCTCATAAAGGGTATATGTTGTAATATACTAATAAAGAATTCAATTGAATTATGTGTTTATTTGAGATTAATTTTCTAATATACTAATATGGAGTTCAATCTAGTAATATATGGATTACATATTAGTTTAAATGATGTGTATATTTTTATAAAGTGTATATATATCCATAATATATTAATAGGGTATTTTATCATATATTTGCAAACATTTTAAGAGCCACATGTCGTAAAATGATTGGTCTATTGCAATCTATTTTTTTTCAAATTCCTCCATTTCAAAATCTCTTTTTCCTCATTAATTTCACTTTTTATTAATTTTTTTATTAATCTTAATCATTAATTTTAACCGTACTTTTTTTAATCTCATATTTTAAATGTGCAGTTTTAAATATTAAAATTTAAATAAAACAGAACTTTTGAATAACCACTTAAATATTGATTTTTAAAGTTTTGAATATTAAAATTTAAATGAATCAGAACTTTTGAATAATCACGTAAATATTAATTTGAAAAATAAAATTTATAAATATAAATTAATTATTTTTATATTAAATTAAATATATTTGCTACAGAACTTCTCGAAAGACAATTTTGAATATTCAAATTTGGATTTGTTTAACAAATTCAATTTTGAATATTCCAATTTAAGATTTTCCTCCACCTTATAATTCAACTATAAAACATAGACATAAATTATTTGTTTGCTTCACTTAATTCCACTGTTTTCCATCTCTTTCTCTTGCGACAATTAGGGATGGCAATGGGACGGGTAAAAATCCGGACCCGCATAAAACTGGCCTGCACGGGACTGGTAAATACCCGATCAAACGGGTCCCGGGTCGGGTAAATACCCGGTCAAACAATACCCGCTGGGTATGGGACGGGTAATGGTTTTATATATACCCGACTCGATCCCGACCCGTATAAATATATATTTAATATATATATATATATGTATATTAAAAAATACAGTATATATATGTATCTTAAAAAATACCGTATATATGTATGTTAGTATATATATATATATATATATATATATGTTAATAATTATATATGTATATCAGTATATTATATATATGTATATTAGTAAGAAATATATATGTTAAAATTAAGGTTGGATTTCAGTTACGGAAATTCAAAATCGATCGGTTTGGCGGTTAAACCGGTCAAACCGGTGGTTTTGCCCCCTTTATTATTATTATTTTTAAATATTTTTCTATAAATGTCTCAATTTCAACTCATTTTCATGTGTTTGCTAACTTATTGTTGTTACTTATATCCTATTCCCACAGTAACTGCGGGAAGTGGATAAGTTTAATAACGGGGGCAATGATGCTTGGAGGTGGTGTTTCTGCTGTCATGATATGAATGCGCCGGTGATTCAGGTGATTAGGATGGTGGATGCAACTGGGTGAGCAGATGAGAAGGGGACATAAATGGAAATGTGGGGATAAATTGTTATTGGTGCATGATAAACTATGGGCAAACACGAAATCAAGCAATGAATATAACAAAAGCATTGGGCCAAAGTGTACAATATGTATTGAATTGAAAGAAGGAATTTCATTCTTGAATTGAAAAACTAAAATCTCAGTTTACAAAGAAGAAGAAATCGGATGAATGCTGAAAGTGAAGGAAATAATCCCTTCAAATACTAATGATCTACATAATTGCTAATCTAACAAACTAAGTAACTGTCTAACTAATTAATTAAAATTAAGTTACAAATCAGGAGTGTATCTACTAATATATGGAGTGTATTTATCAACCCTTATACACCCCCTCAAAATGGGAATGGATATCCAACACACCCATTTTGGATTTGTGGTTGACAAAATCGGTTGGAGAGAGCGGCTTTGTGAGCATGTCTGCCAAGTTTTATGTGGTTGGAATGTGGATGAGAACTTGAATCTTCTCCCTTGTGAAATGATAATCCAATGAAATGTGCTTTGTTCTTTGATGAAGACATGAATTGTGAGCAATGGAGAATGCACTCTTACTATCAGTATACATGGTGGAAGGCTGTGAATGTTGGATTCCCAAATCAGCTAAGATGTAGTGAATCCATTGAATCTCACAAGTTGTTGAAGCCAAAGCCAAATCAGAAGACCTGCTAACAGTAGTTTGTTTCTTGGATTTTCAAGATATTAGTGAAGAACCAAGATAAATGCTAAAACCAGTAATACTTCTTCTTGTTTCAGTGCATCTAGCCCAATCAGAGTCTGAAAAAACATGCATTTTGAAAGAAATATCCTTAGGATAAAAAACACCAGTACCAGGGTTGCTTTTAAGATATCTTAAAATCCTATGAACAACAATTAAATGAGTCACAATAGTAGATTTCATGTATTGGCTAAGAGTTTGAACAACATAAGAAATATCAGGAGATTTCATGTATTGGCTAAGAGTTTGAACAACATAAGAAATATCAGGCCTAGTGACTGTTAAGTAAAGAAGCTTACCTGCTAGCCTCCTATAATGACCAGGATTAGTGAGGATAGGTGAATGAGCATCAAAATTCAATTTAGAATCCATAGGGATTGAACAAGGTTTGCTACCCAAATAACCAGAGTCATGCAACAAATTCAAAGTGTATTTTCTTTGGCAGAGGGTATGACCCTTACTATTTCTAGCAACCTCTATCCCCAAAATGTATTTCAAGATGTCAAGATCCTTAATAGTGAATTTATCATATAGGTAACCTTTTACACTTTTAATGATGTCAAGGTTGGAGCCTGCCACTATTAAGTCATCCACATAACAAAGAATAATAGTAAAATCAACACCATCATGCTTTGTGAACAAAGAAGTGTCAACTTTAGATTGAGTAAATCCCAAGCATGTTAATAAAGCAGTCATTTTTTTATCAGTGTTAGAGCAATAACCAGGTGGAGGAACCATGTATATTTCCTGTTCTAAATCACCATCTAAAAATGCATTATTCACATCTAATTGGTGTATATGCCAATCTTTAGCAACGACAACAACCAATAAAATTCTAACAATGGTAATTTTAGCAACAGGGGAGAAAGTATCAAAATAATCTATGCCTTCTTGTTGAGTATAGCCTTTGACAACTACTCAACTAGTCTAGCTTTATACCTTTCTATGGTGCCATCAGCGTTATATTTCACCTTATATACCCATCTACATCCTATACAATTTTTACCCAAAGGTAATTCTACAAGAGTCCAAGTATTGGTCTTTTCTACAACTTCTATTTCTCTTTTCATAGCAATGACCAAATTATTATTTAGGGCAGCTTGTTTATATGTTTTAGGTTCTTGTATCTGAGAAATGGAAGCAACAAATTGACTATGTTTTGTAGATAACCCATCAACATACAAATAATCATGTATAAGATATTGTTTACCAGATGAAGAAAAATTCAATTTAGCATGATCAACATAAGCAGGTATATCAGTTTCATAAACTTGCAAGTAGGCATATTGTGTTTTAAATCTTGAAGGTCTTGTGTAAGATTCTACTTCTAGGTTATGAGCATCAGAATCAGTATGTAAGATATTGTTATGTTCATGAATGGTTCTAGAAGTGATATTATTGTCAATATTAACTTCAGAATCAGTAATAGGATCAAATGGATGGATAAGATGAGCTACAATATCATGGTTATCAGTATGAAGAAAAGGGAAATCATCATCAATGTCATCATTAATAGAAGTAGGCATATGATATATGTGTGTTTCAGATTCATGAATATTTAAAAAAGGAAACACATGTTCAAATAACTTTACATTTCCGGATACAATGATTTTACCAGAGGAAATATCAAAAAGTTTATAGCCCTTAGTACCAAAAAGATAACCAATGATAATACATTTAGTAGCTTTTGGATCAAACTTATGTCTATTTAAAACTAAAGTATTAGCAAAACATAAACAACAAAGGTTTTGAAGTATGAATAGTCAGGTTTCTTGCCATACAATATTTTAAAGGGGGTTTTCTATTTAAGAACAGGGGATGGGATCCTATTTATGATAAAGGCGGCAGTTTTAACACATTCACTCCAAAATTTCAAAGATATGGAGGATTGAAAAAGTTAAGCTCTAGCAACTTGAAGTAAATGTTGGTGTTTTCTTTCAACTATTCCATTTTGTTGGGGTGTTTCAACACAATAAATTTGATGAAGGATGCCTAAGTTATGGTAAAAATCTGATAAAATGAACTCAGTTCCATTATCACTTCTTAACACTTTAATCTTGACACCAAACTGAGTTAGGACCATGTTGTAAAAAATTTGCAAATAAATTTTAACATCACTATTGCCTTTTAAAAGATAAATCCATGTGCATCTACTATAATCATCAACAATGGTGAGAAAGAATCTATGTCCAGTAATAGAGTGTACAGAAAAAGGCCCCCAAACATCACAATGGATTAAATAAAAAACACCAGTAGAGACAGAAGTACTCAAAGGAAAAGACTTTTTCTTTTGTTTAGCTAAGGGACAAATTAAACAATTATTGTGCATGCTAGTAGCTTTTACATTTAAATCTGGAATTTGTAACATACACTTGCTAGAGATATGTCCTAGCCTTTTATGCCACAAATTAAAATTACAAGAGTCATTATTGAGAGTACTAGGGAAAACAGAATGTCTAAGGACAGAGTTGCTATAGGGGTGTGCAGTTTGTAAAAGATATAAGCCCCTAACTTGTTCAACAGAACCAATCCCCATCTTGGTTGTGTTGTCCTGTAAGATACAATGTGAGGACACGAAGCTTATAATACAATTAGAGTATCTAGTTAAATGGCTAATAGATAGCAAATTGAAAGTGAAATCAGGAACATACAACACATTATACAAAGTGAGGTGCTCATTTATGATAATATTTTCCATATGTATAGCTGTGGAGATAGCATTATTAGGTAATGATATCTTAATATTAGCTATAGAGGGAGGAGTGGAAAATAAAGATAGGTCAAAGACCATGTGATCAGTTGCACCAGTGTCTAAGATCCAAGTAGAGACCTTAATGGTGTTTAAGCATAAACTTTATAAAAAATTGAAAATCATACTTGTGGTGCTATTAGCTTCCTCAATGTGAGCACTGGAGGCCCCTGCAATAGAGTGAGGCAAATCCCTCCCTTCATTTGAGTTCTGCATTTTAGAAAAACTCAAAAACTTGTCAAAAAGATCATGAGTGCATAGAGGATTAGAGTCCATGGGATGATCCCTCTTAGTAGGAAACCTAATGGAGATATTTGCAGCCTTACTAGACTCTTTATTTGGAGGACCTCTAGGAGAGGTAGGGCCTCTCCAACCAGGGGGAAATCCAATTATCTGAAAACATACATCTATCAATGGTATGCCCTAAACCATCACAGTGGCTGCATTTAAGGGGTTTTCTCTTGTCCTTACAAAACTTGGAATTCTTAGCTAACATAGCAATAGAATCAGGTTGGACAGAATCAGGGACAATGTTTAGGGCTCTTTGGAACTCTTCTTGAAGTAATAGACCATAGATTTTGGACAAAGCAGGAAAAGGGGATTGAAGTAAGAATTGGCTCCTAATGGTGCAATAAGAATCATGAAGCCCCACCAAGAACACTTATGAACTGGTCTGAAACTTAAGTTACTGCCTAACTAATTAATTAAAATTAAGTTACAAAGCAGGAGTGTATCTACTAATAATTAATGAACAGAATAACATTGATGACTTGTTTAAACAAAATTATAAGATGATA
Organism: Galeopsis tetrahit; assembly: GCA_963675135.1. Lineage (NCBI taxonomy): Eukaryota > Viridiplantae > Streptophyta > Magnoliopsida > Lamiales > Lamiaceae > Galeopsis > Galeopsis tetrahit. The sequence goes on from OY776133.1 coordinate 15,125,660, forward strand.
ATAAAATTGGACACCAACTTATGGAGAGAGTTGCCCCCTAAAGATTTTTAGAGATCCAATTCAGAAATAGAGGAATAAATAGAATCCAAGTGGATAGTATAATATAGTATAAAAAGGCATAATTAAATCCCATTCTGCAACACCTCCAAAGAAGAGAACCACCATATCAATGAAGTTAAACTAGCTAGTCTCAAACTGGGGGCTTGTGAATATATTACTAACTTTTCCAAGAGCTAGAAATAAGGATGGCTTTACTCTTTTCACCATGCCAAAAAACTTTCCACATTGCTAACATCCTTTTCACACCAAAATTACCCTCCAGAAATTAGTATTCTGGGGAACTCAGGGCCTTTGGTTAATGGTGTTACATCTAAACTTGGGGAGCATGCATTTCATGAATAGGATTGGGAAATCAGCTGAGATGTTTAAAACATGCCTTTCAACTCTTGCATAACTTTTTCAACCTCCTCAAGAACACGTTTAAGAATTCCCACCTGAAAATTCAATAAGTTCAACGCAATTAGAGGAATCTATTTGACAAATTTATATCTGTTTCCATTAATTTCATTACAAAATCCTGTTAGGAGAAAGAACTAACATGTGAAATAGCAAATAATAGAAAATTAGAAATTGCTAGAATTGATAGGAAGTAGGGGTAAGAATGCGCCAGGTTACCCGACGGGGGCTTAAGACTCGACCTATTAAAGTTCGGCTCGACTTGGCTCGTTTAATAGATAAATCGAGCTCAAGCTTTTTTAAAAGTCTGTTTGGCTTGAGCTTTTTCGTAAGCCTTTCAAACTCAACAGGTCAGCCTATTTAATACTCCCTCCATTTTTTTATAAGATGCTTTAGACCTTTTTTCTTGTGCATAAATATAAGATGTTTTAGATTTTTTACAATGTTTATTTCAATTATGCCCTCCATTTAACTTTGGAAACAATCATAATTTCTAATTTACTCTAATTAACTAATCTTCAAGTCAAATCTTTTTCCTATACAAACTTGTCATGTATGTAAAATATTTAATATGTATTATGCAATGAAATTAGAAACTCCTTTATTATCTAATGATATATTTGTGAAAACATTCCCTTTCTTAATTTTAAAAAATTACTCTAAAACATCTTATAAAAAAACAGAGGGAGTAATATATATATATATATGGTATATTACTTTAAAATGGTCATATCAAGCCTTAAAAGAAATCTATGACAGACATGGGCCAAACTCAAGTCGAAAAAAAATATTAGGTCTGGCCCATATTCGCACTCTTACTAATGGCCCATTCCCACACCTACTAATAAGAATCGTTATATATATAGAAATCTGGTTTAAAGAAACAAGCGAGGAGAGCACTCAGTTTAGAAAAGAAAAAATGGGAAGCGAAGAAGAGAGCGCCGTGAAGGAGCCATTGGACCTCATTCGTCTCAGTCTTGACGAACGCATCTACGTCAAGCTTCGTCACGATCGCGAGCTCCGTGGAAAGCTTCATGTATGCTCCTCTCTCTTTTTTCTACTCTCTATCTCGTTTACATGTATTTGTGGGCTATGTGTGGTTTCAAGTTTCGGAGGAGATGAGAATAGTTGTTATAATTGATAATTGCGTTGAGTTGTACTAGTTTTATGCTTGAGGAATTATGGAATTTTACAAAATTAGGTATGCAAGCGGGTGGGGAGGATGGAATGTGGGGGTTTAGGGTTTCAGATTTTCGTTTTTCGTTTTTCTTACTCTGGGACGAAGGCGGTTTTAACCGTATGAACCTGGATCCAAATTTGAGGATACATGGCTTTGTTATGATTGGATTCATTGTTACTAGTTTCAGGCTGTGTAGAATTTAAATTTTGGATGTGTAAACTGACAATTACTGGAACTACTTTTGGTTCTACTAACTATCTTGTGATCTAAAAGCAATAGTTTTCTTTATGTAATGGCTCACACTTATACATGTTTTAGATAACCTAAAGACTGAGACGAGACTCCACAAACCCCCCATTAACCTGTGTACGGCTTGGTATAACCTTTTTTTATTTCATATCATGTAGTTTTTCTTAAATAGCTCAATTGTTAGAAAAGCGGTAGCCTCAAACTTCCTGCAGTTGTTAATATATCTATTTGAAATGCTCGTCTGTTGCCCTTGGAGTAGTGCATTAAAGAGACGCCCATTTTGTCAAATTTTATAATCATTGTGACAGATTTTATAACTAAATTTGAGTAAAATATGCCAACAATGAGTTAAGAAGTAATCTCTACTCTCTTTCCCTCCTTTTTTCATCCTTTTCCAGGAAGTAACAGAACACACTGGTTTAGTTGTTTGCTGTTATTCTTGAAAATCCTGGTGCCTTATATTCTACTATTGTGATAATTTTGCAGGCTTATGATCAGCACTTGAATATGATTCTGGGTGATGTCGAAGAGATTGTTACAACTGTGGAGATTGATGATGAAACATATGAGGAAATTGTCAGGGTATGTTATTACATCACTACATGTAGTAGTGCTTATTCTTTTAGTAATATTTTCTGCAACCATGTGAAAAGCATGGCGCTGAGATGCTGCTAGCATGCTACTTTGCTGTTTCAGATGGGTTAGATTTTCCTTAGAACAATCCCTGTGAATAACTCCTCCCACCTGGAGTTACTTTTAGACAACAACCTACCATACTTCATGTTGTCTGGCAATTCTGCTTTTGTTGGTTGCTGAGGAAATTATTGGGTGAGTCTTATGTCATAGAAGAGGTCTTATATGGTATCTTATTTAATTCTGAAACCAGTTTGAACTTAATCATGAGTAGTTTAGGCCAAAAATAGGTTAAACCTAAATATGTCATGGTTTCTGCTAATAATTGGTTTACTGGACTAGAATATTACAACTTGCATCCTGTTTGTTCTAAACGCATGATGGTGATATAAATTTTCAAACATTGCATGTGGCCAGAGCTAGAGTTTTATTCATAAGGTTTATGGGACAATACTTCGAATGGAAATTAAGAAAAGAGTGCAGAGAAGGGCTTAATGTTTCCAAAGTCGTAATCCTAATTATTTGTTTTTAGTCTGTGGCTTATTTGGACACCCATTGTTTTATTCTTTTTTGCAGACTACTAGGCGTACTGTACCATTTCTATTTGTGAGAGGGGACGGTGTCATATTGGTCTCACCTCCATTGAGAACAGCCTGATACAAAGGAGGATGAACTGCAGATTTTTTTAGGTCGAAACAAGAGCTCTTGTGTAATTCTCTGCCTTTATTATGTACCGTTTTGGTTGAACTTTAAAATTTGACGTGTATTACTGTCGAGACTTGATCAATGTTTAGTGTCCTTGGGAACTTACTGAAGTAGAAAATGCATCAATTTACATGGTCTTTGGAGGGGTTGCAAAGAGATGAACTTCTATCGGCCTTAATTCATTGGAGTGATTCACCATTCCTACTACTGGTCAAGTCAATATATAATCACCCAAGCAAACTCAATACATTTGAGTTCAAATTGAGTTGATTCGATGACTTGTATGAATTTCTTAATCCCCAATTAAAAGGCTGAATATTGATAGGGTTATAAATGTGTAACTAAATAGGTACACACTAAAGCTTAACCCACTCAAACTCATGACTACACTTATCTAGGCAGTGGTGTTCTTACCGGTTGAGCTATTCCACTTTGTTTAATTTACATTGACTATACTTAATTACACCTCTACTAACTTAAACAAGTACTTGTGTTTAGTTATTGAGGATGAAAATGGTTCAAATTTGATTTTGCATACAAGTTCAAAAATGATAAATTTCCTAAGATGTGTGTTAATTTGCTAAGCACGTACCCTCATAATACACTGCACACCCCATAACTTTATGGACAAAAATTGACAGAAGTAAAATGACTAAATTATCCTTTGTTTAGACCAATTGCATCAACATTTGTGTGGATTTTTTTTTCCCTTTTTTTGAGGGCAAGGGTATGCTTAGTAGTGGGGTGAGAGTTTTTTTTATGGTAAGGGTAGAATAAGAATAAAATGGGGTAGGTTTAGTAATTAAAATTTTTTTTTTTTTTTATTAGGATGTCCTTAACATTATTTGGGGTGTGAGTAACCCCTCCTAATTTCTTTGCAATGTACATGATATAATCTAATCCACCCCAAAAGTGCCAACATAACTACTGTTGAGACAAAATCTTAGAAATATGTTTTAGAGCAAAGTGTATCACATGAGATCATCTCACACAAGACTTCCTCTACAATTATCAGTAGATAGATTGCAATAACCTGGTATCAGTTCATAAAACAAGTACACATATGTTCACTTAAAACAAAAGATCAGCATGAAACTCGGGAGTATACACATCAAAAAGACTTTATGAACACTATAACTGCTCAGAATACACATCATTTGTTTCTCCAAAAAATAACAGGGATTACTAAAATACAACAAAACCACAAGAATGAAATTGATGACAAGTACAAATATAGATACAAGCCTGTCTATCTACGCCTTTGCCTCGAGTAACTTGGTGAACTAAACGATGTGTTTCTAAAGCTTCTGTTGGGAGAATCCGTGGAGGACCCTCTGAAAGAAGCATATGCTGCTTTGGCTGATTCTGGAACAGAATCCAATGGAAGTGACTCCACAAAGCATGCTGTGTTGATCCTTGTCCTTTCCAGCTCGGCTTGAAGCAGTTCTGTGCTGTACTGCTGGGCTAGAGCCTAAACGAAGAGGATTAAAAATAAAAGAAACAGAAACAGTCAATATGCAAGTTTAAAAAATAAATGGTTAGTAAAAGTTGTTTTCCTCTGCACCTATATGCAAGCAAAATGAGTAAAAGATTGCATGATTATTGTAAAATAATTGAGGCAATTCTGCATCCGATGCTTTTTGCAGATTTAAATTTAAAATCCAAGTTTCTATTTCCATTTGGCAAAGTGTATATTTAGGTCCATTGTACCTTCAAAAAAAATTAAAATTAAATCCCTGTACTTACATAAGTAAATATCGGGTTCCTATATTTCCATTTACTTGATTGGATCCCTATATTTTAAATTTTGCTTTAATTATGTTCAGCACAGTTTTACTTTCGTTTGCGTTAAATTTGGTCATCATGCAAGTCACTTATCACTTCAACCAAATTCAAATAAAAACTAAATGTGCAAGCACTCGTATTTGCAAATTAATGTACAGGATCACACTCAAAGAAAAAAAGAAAAATGGTAATGAGGAGATCTAATGTTTACAATTTAAAATATACATAACCAATTCAACCAAAAAAAAAGTAAAAGGACTTCGTAATCACACGAAGCAGATATTTGGTAAAATAAGTAGTAAGCAACTTAGACATTTCACCTTACTAATCTAATGCAAGACGAGCAAAGCACTGAGAATTGAGATGGGGGTCTTTAGAGAAATATAAACATAAAGGGCTAAAGTAAAACATCGAAAGAGATGCAAAGATAGATGGTTATTCTTACAATGAGGTCATCAGGCGATGCACTTGCTCCTGACTGCCTGTCATCTGCAAGCACATCATCAATTCCACGAGTAGGCCGGCGCTGATGACTCGGAGACTCCACAATCTCTGTCACTGTTTCTATAGCCTTCTCCAACAATACCCCTTGTAAAGACTTAAGTGAGCTCCTTGCATCATGTGTGAAGTAAGGATTCAATACGGTCTCGAAATATTCAAGCTGCACAGCAATGAAAATATATAAATAATTAGTGGCTCAATCATCATAAAAATCTCAACAAGAGGACCTTTTTTTTTTTGTGTGTGTGTGGGGGTGGGGGTGGGGGGTGTTAATTACATAAAAATCACCACCTTTTCATGTTTTTTCAACATTTTTGCAATTCGATACGCGAATTTGCAATTATATCATATGAATTTTTTTTTAAAATATAGAAAATAAATTCATGATCTTTTGTTATTGTTTCAATTTAATCACAACCTTTTTTTATTTTGCGATTACATACACTTCTACGTTAGCAAGACTTGCCAGAAAGTAGTCATGTGATAGAATTGCAAATTTTAAAAACATATGTCGAAATTAAAAAAATGTGAAGGTCGTGATTTATTTTGCAATTAACCCCTTTTTTGCTACTATTTTTTGGGTAGGGGGTATCATTTTCCCACTAACAGATTTCTCTTATGCCATTGCGAATAAAGTTTTGATGGTTGAATTCAGATAAACTCGTTTACCTCAAGCATTAGTTGAGAAAAGCCATTTGCATCCAATGCCCTAAGATCTTTGGTTTTATGTTCGTTAAAGAGACCAAGGAGAATATCAACCAGGCCTTCAACAAGAATACCAAGAATCTTGTCCAGCAGAGGCTTGGACCCAGCAAAAACCTGCATGAAGTTATTCTTCTAGTTAAAAAAATTCTAAGCAAATCTATGCAAAAAAGTAGTTTTACTCAACTTTGAGAAGAGTTCCTTAGACTGATGCATATAGATTTGATCAAATGATAATGAAGAAATCAAGAAAAGTCTCTTCTCACTAGTTCTAACATGTATAACAGGATAAAAAAGTTCTTGAGTTAGGACAGTACCTCTGCATGTACAGCTACCAAAGTATGAAGCAAGTCAACAGCTGCATCTCTAACTCCCTGCAAGATTTTTTTTTTGCATCAATGGATATACATAATTACATATTAAGAAAAAAAAATGAAAAAAAAGAAATCATCCTCACTTTGATAGCAGGTGCTGCTCCCCATTGAACTCCAGCATCCAATAAGTAATTTACTGCAGCTGATCTAATCAAATTTGTCTGGAAAAATGGGTACAAAAATAATTATATGATTAATGTTTAAGACACCAGCAGAAAATTTAAAACCCAACCAGCAAAGTCAAGCATGGCAATGTTCATCCCACTACAGTGTACAGACAAAAGAAGAGACATAATTCCCATATTGGAAGTTGGTCTAGGAAATATTTAACAATAAGAAGGTTGTGCACTTACAAGCAAAACATTTTTTTTTGTGTGGGTGGGGCGGGGCAGGGAGAGAGACAGGAATCAGAGTATGTGCAACTAACTCTCATGCCAAGTAGATGTTTTCTGGGTACCAATTTATATAAGATGTCAATTTCTAAAGGAGCACTTATGTTGTGCGGAACTTGATGTCCTAGTAATAAGAGAAATAATGTCCAGAGTGATAACTCATACCCTATAAAATTCCTAAGTCAGACACAAAATATTTAGTAGTTACAAAAACCAAGTAAAGAATACATAAATAAAACCCTTTCTTTTGACTAGAGAGAGCTCTAGAGGACTTCAGTCGCACAATTATTTAGTTCAGTCACTGCCATTTCTATTTCTAAAGCTTTGAACCCTAAATTGTGCTTAGAGGAACTTCGCTAAGAGGTTTAAAGTCATTGTTAGAACGTCGAAGCTGGGATGAGTTCCACTGCCACAATCACATTTGTATTTGAGCGGCTAAACTGAACCAATAGTATTTGACACGATCAACAAAAGAGCTCATTTTGCCGGACCATTTTATTTGTTCAAAATAGAATTAGAAAGAATAAGGAAGTGCACTTAAGATGATTTTATCATGAGAGAAGGAGACCTTTAGATACACCAGTACGATCAACATGAGTTCTGCAGTCACTTGGTCTGGAATGATTGGAGTAGGTGGTGTCCAGGAATTGTATATATTTAGTACTCCTTTGTAAAATGTTATTATTTCTTATCAAAACATACATACATAAATATATATATATATATATATCCATTATAAAACTTAAACGATCTTACAAGTCAACTGAACACAAGTTTTGGTATACCTTTGCAAGAGTATATTTTTCAATAACCTTCTCTTCAAGACCAGTGAACGATATAACCAGCTCTTGCAGGTCACCATCCTCCTCAAGATTGCCCCTGAATAGGCAAATAAATATGATAGCATATTAATAACCAGAAGATAGGTAGAAATTTTGCTCAAGAAAAGCTCGCCCCATAAATGAAACAGTTTAATCATGAATATCAAAACCCTGAAATTGAGTTCGTCAATAAACTTTAAAGATTTTGGGTTAAGGGAGAAAGGGACCATTTTTGCTTTCAATTTATTGTAACACTGTCACTATTTCTTGAAGGATTGGAAGAGGTAACATGGTAAAAACTAAAGGAGAATTGTTATTTTGTGAGGACTGCCAGTATTCTTAAGAAGATTTTTTACTGTAAAATTAGCACTTTAACATTTCCAAATATTTATATAAATATCACAGATGTATGGCTCACACCACACAATTATACTCTACTTAACTGACAGACTGCCACACTTCATTTCATAGATATTAAAAGAAGTGTTGCTTTTTATATACCTGGATTGAAGCCAAATATTTTTGTATTTTCCATACAATTCCAGAGCAAGTTCATCTTTGCAATATCCAATATTACTTAGGACCATTAACAGCTGTTGATGTGGATCAACAATACTTCCGGGAAGAGGATCAACCAAATTTTCCACTGGTTCGTGCGAATATCCATTCTGGAAATGCAGACTTCCAATGTCTGTCCTATTTTGTCTAATTCTAAGCTCGGACCCTATGTGCTCCAAATGACCTGTTAATTGTTTCAAGAAAAGGAGTAGCAAATTTTAGAGCACCATTCTTTTCTTGATCTTTTGGAAATAAAACAGTTTGGTCACTCAAGATAAAGACAAAAGCAGCAGGAGTAAGTTCATCGTTCTTCATACCAGCAAAATCCAGTAAAGAGTTCAGAAGAGCAAGTCTAACTGATTCTTGAATTTCTTGAAGCTGTGCAAAAGCATCTTCTGATTTTGCTGATTCACTTTGCAAAGAATTCAGCATCCTGAAATCAAGATCAAACAGTAAACAAATATCAAACAGTAGATCAACTTTCTAAAGAAACTGCAGCTGACATCCATTTCTATTCTTCTTCAGTTATTTAATGTATAATGGGCATATTATGCAATGCCTACTTGTAGTTGTATTAATTGGCTTTTTACTACTCAGATGCCATAGGCATGAGCCACATGCCAAACACCAGACCAAAGTATTAACCCATCCTTAAGGTAGACCCTCATTACCTTCACATAACACACTCTTAATTATTATGAATCACGTTCACCCTCAAACTCCAGCTGGTAATGATGATATATACATGAATCCTAAACTTCATTGAGTTAATGCTACTATAATTTACTCTCTTTGCCTAAGGCCTCAAGAACAGCAAGTCTTCCAAAAATAAAAGAACAATGCTTGTCTGACATAAAAGCTATTTATGAATAAAATAGCAATCTTCAGCTCATCAGAACATCAGCATACACAAACGGTTGCCTCCACCAAAGCAACAAGGATTCCTGACCCATCACTGTCCTCCACCACATACACACAAAAGGAGTGTCGGATATTACTATAAACTACTACAAAGTATATACACACATGAAGTACTTTTATGACTAAGAGATGACAAGATCCCAGATTCAAATATTGAAACAAATGGAGTGAGAGTAAATGTGGAACCAATTGATGTCTTCATAATAATATTTAGTAATGGGTTGCGGGCGGAATAATCTTTTCATCTAAAACATATGCAGAGAAGGTTACAATAATCTTTTCATCAGTTTGCAAACTTATTGTTGTTACTTCTATCCTATTCCCACAGTAACTGCGGGAAGTGGATAAGTTTAATAGCGGGGGCAATGATGTTTGGAGGTGGTGTTTCTGCTGTCATGATATGAATGCGCCGGTGATTCAGGTGGTTAGGATGGTGGATGCAGCTGGGTGAGAAGGGGACAGAAATGGAAATGTGGGGATAAATTGTTATTGGTGCATGATAAACTATGGGCAAACTCGAAATCAAGCAATGAATATAACAGAAGCACTGGGTCAAAGTGTACAATGTGCTTAGGCACTGCAGTAACCCACCCCTCAGAAACCCTTAGCACCTAAGAAAAAGTTAAGTGAAAGAAAGCTATCATGTTTATATTTTATGTATTGTTGTATCCTCAATGCTGATGGCATCCTAAAGTTATTTCTTTTTTCTTCTGTTTAAATCTACAGTTGCAGCCAAAACACCGCCTAGGTTTGGATGGAACAAATATAATCCAGAAAGAAAATCAAAAACCGAAATCATACACTCACTCATTTATTTGATCCATTGCTGAGATCATAACTGCACGGAATGCCAAGGGCAGAGATGAGATTGAATATGGGGACTTGTTTCTTTCTAGAATAGACACAGGAACCCAAGACTCCTCTTTTGATATCTCATCTATTGAAGTCCGCATCCATGAACACAGCCTGAGTATGTAGATTTTTGAGATCTCAAACTCAAGTGTCCTCAACATTGTGGCTGTGAAAAGTGGAATATAGTCAAAACAGTTTCAAGGATAATAACTCAGTAGAAAAGAACTTCAGCAACAAATTATATTACGTATGTTCAGTGTTTAAGCTAAACAGTACCAGCAATTAGAGGTGCAGATTCTTTTGCTTCAAAAACACGGCTTGCCCCGGAAACCTCCTTTATGGAATCATTCATGTGAGGACTGAGGATATTTGATTCTTCAAGATCACGAAATGTACTGAGAACCTGTACAAGGGTTTGCATACAGAAAATGAAATAATAGCAATCACATTGTCACCTGAAGCAAAAGTTTTTACCATAACAAATTAACAATGGATAATCTAAAGCACATTCATATCTCAGAAAAGGATTCCTAATAGTCAAGTCATGACAAGTAATAGACTTCAGCAGCACTAATAATTAATGAAGTAATCACGAGCAACCAAAGAGGACAATACTGCAATAAAGACCTATATTGCTTATCAAATATATGAAAGGCATGGCATTTACCTTAGACTCGTATGCTGATAAAGTATTGCGTATCATCCCAGCAACTTCGTCAAGAGAATCTCCCCCTTTATCCTCAGTTTTGTTCACAGAACTATTTGTGCTTGTATCAGCTGACACTTGGGAAGACTGCAGAAAGGAAGATGCTAATATTACAAAAAAGAAATGAAATAAGACCAAAATGTTGATTTTATTCGAAAAATAAGAAAATAATATCAGAAAATGTGAAGACTAAGGAGGCTGTTTGGTTTGTTAGGAATGAGAATAGGAAGGGAATGATAGTAGTGGAAAATGGCATAGGTATGCTCCTTATGATTGTAGTTTGGTTGGTGTTGAGAGTTACCATCATGACCCTTATTTTGATCGGTTTGCCCAGATTTTTAAGGAACGGAATTAAATTTGATTTTTTATTAAAAAAAATATTAGAACAGAATAACATTTTTTTTTTTTGAATTACATTAAATACCCATCCCTTTTCCCCTCCCCATGACTCGAACCCAGGATCTAAAGCCTAGGTAGTGGTGCTCTAACCACTTGAGCTATCCAACTTCGTCTTAGAACAGAATAACATTGATGACTTGTTTAAACAAAACTATAAGTTCATAATAAAATTACTGAACTACCAATATCATATTTAAATAACAAACACAGCATCAAGTTCCCCATAATTGGACACCAAGACTTATGGAGCGAGTTGCCCCCCTAAAGATTTTTAGAGATCCAATTCAGAAATAGAGGAATAAATAAAATCCAAGTGGATAGTATAAAAAGGCATATATCATGATGTGTACTCTAAGTGTTGCGCCTCCCATTCATGCCTTCTGCAACACCTCCAAAGAAGAGAACCACCATATCAATGAAGTTAAACTAGTCTCAAACTGGGGGCTTGTGAATATACCTTTGCAAATTTTCCACTTGAAACTGAAAGTGCTACTTTCCAGAATACTGGTACATGATGGATAAGCACAGCAGTTAACTGGCGGATATATCTGCCCCGAAGAGAATCAAGTTCTTCGCTTGTCATTTCTGCTGGGAGTAGGTCTCCAGAGTTTAGAGCATCTAGATCCTCTGACTGATAATCATAAGCAAAACATGATTTGTAGAAAGCAACCTCTCCAAATGAATTTGATAGCAGTCTAATTCCTTGTACTTACCGATTGGTTTACATCTTGCTGAATTTGCCTCCACTTAGCATCAGAGAGTGCTTTTTCACGAAGCTCATTCTGCAAATTCTCCATTCTTGCTTCATGATCTAAAGTGCATTTCTCAAGCAGACCTCTTATTTTGCGGTTCTGTAGCACACACAACACAAAAGTTCATCAAAAGTCAAAACAATGGTCCAGAAGTAACTAAAGATTCTTCTGGTGGAAAGTCAATAAGATGGCAGTTGGGAGCACAGGAACTACAAATATCAAATTTTCTATCACGTCCATGAGATCCCAAAAAAATGGTTATGTAGAATTATAAAACTTTAAAAAGAATTGTCAATTAGAAAAGGATGGCAGTGATTAGAAATATATCTACAGTTGAATACAACAATATGGATGGTTACAACGAGAAATGGAAATTTCTCACCTGTATATTCAAGTAATGCTTTATGGGATCGGATTCAGGTTCAAGCTCCAGTAGAAGCCGCACGGTATTTTCAAGCTACATGGTATCAAAAACAACTAAGCAATCAACCAGAGTAATACCAAAAATTTGGATAGCATCTCTGTGTCCAAAAGAGAATTTTCTCACCCATACAATTTCAACATCTTAAAAGTAAGTATTTAGGTATAGCCAAAAATCATTGCACTTATACACAATCAGCCATGTGGCAGTGTCTATCTCATACTGTCTTTATGATGTACATGGACAAAACAGTGTTGCATGGACATGTGTCATGTGTGTGGGAAGGGGGACGCATGACCTCTTGTAAGGACGAATGCAACGCATAGCAAGAAAGTGTGCTTATATTACTAACTTTTCGAAGAGAAATAAGGATGTAACACATGGCTTTACTCTTTTCACCAGGCTAAAAAACTTTCCACTTGCTAACATTGTTTTGTCATTTTTACTACGCTTTTCAGAGAGCACAAACCAGATGCTTCCCACTAAAATTACCCTCCAGAAATTAGTATTCTGGGGAACTCAGGGCCTTTGGTTGGTGTTACATCTAAAGTTGGGGAGCATGCATTTCATGAATAGGATTGGGAAATGAGTGAAGAATGAAAATCAGCTGAGATGTTAAATATTTTGTAGGGAAAAATGATGTGACGCATTTCAGGGGACATTTTTAACTCTCAATATCATGTCAATTTTGTTTGTTTTTTTCAGTGGGGACATTCTACAGTTTTTTTTTTTTTTCCTCAATAGTGTTTAGTTGTAGTTCATGAGTTATACAAGGCAATATATGATTATTTAGTTAATCCAGTGATTGTTAAAATGTGCTCACAAAAGCTTAATTTCAAAATATCTTTTGTTATGGGAGACAGAAAACATTTCACCTCCCTAATGATACCAAACAAGGCCTAAACAACCGAATGGTCAATAACCCAGCCACTTCCTCGTAAATGACCAATAATTCATCCTCTATAGCAGCAGTATATCTAGAAGTGTAAAAATTGATCTTACGTTTGCTAGATCAATATTTGGGTCTTCCATGGTCTTGTAAAGCATGCCTTTGAACTCTTGCATAACTTTTTCAACCTCCTCAAGAACACGTTTAAGAATTCCCACCTGAAAATTCAATAAGTTCAACGCAATTAAAGGTAAATTAGAGGAATCTATTTGACAAATTTATATCTGTTTCCATTAATTTCATTACAGAATCCTGTTCCAGTTAAATGAATGACCAACTTCATTAGGAGAAAGAACTAACATCAGAATCATAAAGATAATAAGCATTCCTTGAGACAAGAAACACATAAGATATACTATCAACAAGTTACTTCAAGATGTTATATCTGACACCAATCAAAGGAGGGCTTTAGCTTGCACCCACAAACACCCATGAGACCTTTCAGGATATCCGATACCCACATTAAAATTTGAATATATGAAATCACAAGTGAAAGCTTCATTTGGATAAAATTTAATGATGCAAGAAAACAGCTCCCTGATATCTCTCAAGCAACATCAACGGCAAAGGAAAGGTTTGGCTGTCAAACATAAGTAATTTCACATAAACCTATCTGAGTGATATAAGACCCTAATAACAGAGCGCATGCTCTGTATTGACAAGGCTAACAAAAGCCTGGGAGAGAGAAAGACCATACCCATCATGATAAAGTGAGTTAGAAGATTGTATGATAGGATGACCAAGAACTGCTTGGCCACCAAGTTCTCTGGGAAATATTAGTGACGGCATATTTGCAAATTACATTGATAGCATCAAGCCTTGGAGAGATAGTATGCAGTGGGTGGGAAAAAGAACTTTTAAACCAAACGAAGATGATCAAACCACATGATACACTTCATTAATAGCAATACGCAAGAATGAACTCGAATTGTGAGTATCACATGATGATGGTTACATAATGTGAATCAAGAGAGACATACGTGAGAAGGAAGAACAATTGACTTTGCTTTCCGGTACTCTCTTACAGCCAAATCATATTCACCCTTGCTAATGTTTCCACGAATCGTACTGGGCAGGTTAAATAGTGTTCGGAACCTCTGAAGCATTCCTTGGACAGACCTAATCTTCTCTGTTTGAGCCTTGAAAAAAAGTGCCACATAGGTTCAATTAGAAATTTTAAAAGAATGACTTGCGGAAAATTCATAATGTATTAATGAACTAACTAATCCAGAAAGTTGATCCTACCTACCTGTCTCTCAAATAAAGGCTCAAAAGCACGATTAGCAAGTGAACTGACTCCTTGGATACAATTGTATAAGTGATGTGTTCCAGCACCTTCAGGGTCTTCCTCAATTCGTTTCAACTTTGACTCAATATCTGCAACATACGAAAGAATATAAGAACTTCATATATGATTTAAATAAGAAGTCTCTTATATTATCCAACTGACCATCAATAGTGGTTTTGCAAGAGACAAAACAGTCAAAGTTCTCTTTGACCAACTTTTTCCTCTGTTGGGTTCGTCCTTTAAGATCATTCTTTAATGAAAGAGCGCCAGATTCCAAATCACCAGCAGTAGTATCTAGGTGTACTCGGGATAGAAAAAGTTTTGCATCAAACTTCTCCGAGTAATAGTTTAATTTTTCTGCAAGACCATGGAAATTAAAAAAAACAATTAATCATCTGACTCTGCAATACAACACTATAGACACTGTATCTCAAAGATGCAAGCTGACACTACACAGAATCAAAATTCTTCCTCATAGCCTTATACTGAAGTCCTTACTCTTTTCGAAAGCACCATATCAAAAACTCAATAAAGTAATAACTGATTTCTTCAGTTTATCTGAGGGATCCATAATTTTTTAACTCTTTCCTCTTAGTCACAGATTCAAGTGTCTAAAAAAATGTGGCCTCCACTAAAGGAACACTATTAGTCGCCATATAAACATTTCCCCAGCAATCACTTGTCTCCATAAAGGAGAAATTCGACGAATGAGAAGGAAAAAAAAAAAAACAGAACCAGAAGGTAATGGAAATTCAAAAAATCATGGGCACTGGACACAGACATAAAAGATATGACTCCGGGACATTCACGTATCACTTGTCAATGACCAACAACATAAAAGGTGAAACCTATAACCAGAATTATTCTATTTTTGCACTGAATTCTACAAATCTGAAATTATAGCATTTTGTGGCACATTTCTCAAATGTCAAGGCCATCAGATACAACATGAAGATCAATACAACAAATAAATCCAATAACTCCTTTCCAGCATGCCAACTATGCAAAAGAAATCAACCATCAATTCTCCAAGCTTACATCTCCCTAAATCCCAATTTAAAAAATATATATATATAAGCCTCATGTTAATTTGAACAACCTAAGACCACCTGCTCCCTGCAAAACTTCCCTATTCCTATTGAATGAAAAAAATTGAATAAAAATTATTCTTTATGATTCAACAAATCCTTTAGCAGCTCAGTATCATAACTTCCATTTCAAGGCATCCAACTCATGCAGCACTGTGAATTTTCTAAACTCTTAAAATGTATACGATGATAAACAAACTTTCACTATCATAAACAAGGGGTTCCCTCTAATACTGCTTTCAGACTTATATCATATTTAGTATATTTAAATGAATGCAATGATGGACCCTTGAATTTTATTTTATTTGTTCCCTTTTTGTGTCTAAGAATCAACAAGAAGATGAAGCAACTTTATAAAATGGAAATCATCTTTCAAATAGCTAAGATATGGGCATGTTCTTTGACTAGGTAGAGATGATCAACTACTCAACATAGAATGAAAGGAATACACCAAACAGCTCAACAAAACTGAAGCATGTACCCCGGGCACTTGGATCAAGAGGTTCCACATCAACGGAGAAGGATGCATTTGCTATGTTATCACTGATCAATCTAAATGTCTTGTGGTTAATTAGCCTGTACATGTATGAACTCATGTTAGCAAGCAATTATCTAGTAAAAAACACAGGGGAAAAACAAATCAAATATGAAACTTCTATGAAATCTTTACCCTAAACCAAGAGGATCTACCCATTCCATGCCTCGAGGAAGCGACTGTACGCTAGTTAGTCCTTTTGGCTTCTTCTCATACTTTTCCACAGGAACTACTTTTGCATCCCTCATATCACGGACTCTCCGGGCCAGCTGCCAAGTAGTTTCCATTATATAATTATTTTTAAATATTACAGTACAACAAATAGCAAATGTTCGACATATCTTATTCAATAAGAATTTCCGCTCTCATGGCACTAGTAGCTTAGTAACTTTTGCATTCTCATATTGCTTGAGGAAAATAAATAAGACGGCAAATATGTGGCTCAAACTCTAATATTGTGTTTACAATGTCTACAATATAGTAAACTACACATCTCAGAAACTTCTATTCAAACAAATAAGTACCATAAATAGCAGCGTTCATCAATTTCTACAGGTACGAGTAGTTTTGCAAGTTAAATACGAAGTATATAGTTCGGCAAAAATCTACTTAGATTAACAATCAACTTCAATAAATGACACACTCTCTGCACGTACTTGAGCACATACACACTCAATCATACGCAGATAAACTATACCTCTGCTTCATCAACATGTTTCCAGCAACTCGGCTCACCCCCATCCCAAGCTTTGTCATCATCTTTCCCACTTCCGGCGCGATTCTTCGGAGCCGCGCCTCCACGATCATCCTCGTCCCCGGATGATATGCTTAGCATCTCCACCTCCGAATCGTCGTCCTCATCCAAAGATTGCCTTCTACGCTGACTCCCCTTCTTTTGCGAGTTGGTGTTCCTAGCGGCTGGCGCCCGGTTCGACGGCGGTTGGACATAGTTGCGAACGGGCTTCGTCGTAGCTTGCGATGGCTTCTGGTAATTGACATTGCGCTGCGATTGCTCTTTCAGCGCCATCTGCAGCAGCTCGTCCTCGTCCAAATCGTCATCGCTCGACATGTTCAGTACAAAATTCGATAGTTAGGTATAGATACAAGCGATTGTATGTATATGTGAGTGAAATTGTGGAATTGGATCTGAGTGGAGGGGTAATTGATTGAATTAATCAAATTTGTACAGAGGTGCCTGAAGCCTTGAAGAAGGCGACGGGAATAATCTGGTGTTTTGCGAGCTATGATTGGAATGTTAAAACCGACAACACTAGGTTCCACGTTGCAATTTATATCATCAAACTACATAAATTTTGACTTGAATTGCATGTTGATTAAGTTATAATTTTGACTTCAATTTAATTTGGTGAATTAAAAATATGATTTAATAAGATTAAATCTAAATTACTTAAAATTTCATTGCATATATAGACGTAATTGTATACAAGAATTTTCCATTTATACAATATGCAATTTTACTACATTATCTATTACTAATAAATATAAAAAAATAAAAATACTATTATTTTAAGATAATTGAAAGTATTTAATTATAAAATGGTACTATATCATTTTTATTAAAGACAGAGTTTGTATTATTTAACTAAAATAAATATAATGTTAGTTTTGTTATAATTATTTTCATTGTGAAAATTATGTGTTTTTATGCGTTAAATGAAATATATAGCGAATTCTTTTACCTATAATTTTTTTATATTTTTTTGTTTGTTGATTTTTTTTTTATATATATATATATATATATATCACGATCCTATTTTGTAGTATTTAATTTTGAAGCCATGTTTGATGTATGAAAATGTTTTTTTTCCTTTTCAAATAAAGCGCGTTTAAAATGTGAAAATCGCTTACACCGGTAAGTCAAAAATAAAGTTGGTGTAGAATATTAAAACTCACAACCCGATTTTAAATTAAAAGTAAACATTACC
The DNA here is from genome assembly GCA_963675135.1 of Galeopsis tetrahit. Classification (NCBI taxonomy): domain Eukaryota; kingdom Viridiplantae; phylum Streptophyta; class Magnoliopsida; order Lamiales; family Lamiaceae; genus Galeopsis; species Galeopsis tetrahit. Next base: position 15,143,873 of record OY776133.1, read on the forward strand.
TTATAAATCATGTTATCTTTTTTTTTTTGGTTATCGTCATCCCTCTTGCATATTAAAATTAAATCTCAAGCCCTTTCACTTGATTATTATGGGCACCGCAGCGTGTATACCCAGTACCCACATATAAATGTTCTCCTTAGGCCCCGTTTGTTGGCCATGATTAATTATCTGCCGATTAACCCTGTTTAAAAAACGTGCCCAGATTAGCTTAGCTAAGTTATTTAGTATTCCCTCCGTCCCAAAATTACTTGCATAGTTTGATCGGCACGTTATTTAAGAAAAGTGGATTTAGTGGTTGATGATGTAAGATAAATGAGGGGTACGTTTTTTTATGTGTTTTTTTTTACCGAGATTGATTTCAAGTGTTCCTTGTATTTTTTATTCTCGAGCTCATTTATAGTTTATGAGCTTAAGTCCTTTAATCATAATTATCCTAATCTATTACTATTGGTTTCGATTCTTAATTCTTCATCACCCATGTTCTTCAGTTTGAATTTTTTTTATATATTATATTTTTTTATATATAATCTCAAATACACAAAATATGTATTTTACAAAAGAAACAAATTGTTGTTGGAAAATGTTGGTTTTGACCACATTTTATAAAATATTAAGTGACAACTTATAATCTATTTTGCGTAAATGGATTTAGTTGATTTGATTTCTCAAAATCAAATTTTGAGTGAATGAGAAATTAATATTAAAGTCGATCATTTAGTGTGTGGATAAGAGTGTCCACATTGGTTGTAACTTCAAAAGTTATAACTCTCCTGAAAGAGTTACAACCAGTGTGGAGAAGGGTTATAACTCCATTTTTACTCTCTCTCCTCCGCAGGGTTACAAAAACATAACCCTCCTTTTTCTTTTTTTTCTGACATGTTTTTTTACAAATGTGGGCTTGGCCCACATATTTTTTTTTTTTTATATGTTATTTTTTATTCAATTTTTTTATATTTTTATTATTACCTCTCTCAAAATTATCCCGTTGGTTTTTCCGTTATACAATATTTTTTTTAATTTTTTTTATTTTATATTCAAAATTTAAATTTATACAACAATCATTTTTTCCTCTATAAATACATCACATTCACATTTTTTCTTTCTCACTCTTCTACTAAACTTTTACCTCATAATCTTTTCACTCCACTTTATTTTCTATCTCAATCCATTCTCATTTTTGTTTCCATAATAAATGGACAAAAATAATAAAGAATTTCGTAGAAATTTATTCAATCATCCTAATATGACGGATGAAATTCCCCTCTCTCAAAATTCATTAAATTCACAAAATTTTGAATATCCTCAATTTGGCTCGTCCACTCAATTTTCACTTGATCAAAATAATAATAATCTTTATTAGTTAATGAAATGAGTTAGTATTAAATATTTATTTCAATTTGTAAAATATATTAATTGATACCCTAAAATAATTAACTAAATAATTTTAATATATTTATATACTCCGTATTAATTTTTTTTACACATATTGAATTTTACATATATTCATTAAATGAAAAATAAAGAATTAAAAAGAAATGTGATTGAAAAGTGGGGCCCACAAATGTGAGTTATAACTTTTGGAATGGTTGTAGGAGTTAGTGGGATTGAGTTATTAATGGAAGAATGATGATGTGACAGTGAGGTGGAGGAGAGAGGGGAGTTATAACCCCTCCACCAATGTGGACACTCTAAATACATTGTTGAATGGTAATAGTGATGGATAGTGATTTGATATGAAATGTCATGTCTTTTGGTGGAATGATTTTAATTATTCCAAAGGTTGTGTCTTTTAGAATTATTGTGTCAATTTAAAAGACGTGCCTTTTGGTGAATAGTTAATTATTCCAAAGGTTGTGTCTTTTATAATTATTGTGTTAATTTAAAAGACATACCTTTTGTGAATAGTTGCTTATTTCTAAAGGTTGCAACTTTTGGGAAAATAAGTTTATTGTGAAGAGTCACACCTATTACCTAAAGACTATTGGAAGTCTATAAATAGATCCCCCTACATTGGTCATTTCATTCATTCATTCGGAAATTCATTTCCATTGATTCATGGTCAAGAATTGAAAACTTGAGTTAAAACTACATATGCATACTTAGCATTTTAGAATTGTAGTTACTACATTAGAGTCGAAAGTTTCGGATATCCATTTTGCGATTCGCCGATAGCTTCCGATTTGTAGTGCAACAGTCGTGAAGTTTTAAGTCGTTGTATCTTGGGGACGGTTGCCAGTGATCCGTATTGCACCTGTGTACGGGGCAATAACGTCTTACGGAGATAGAATCAAACTCTAGCCTCGACTTTCGTGTTTAAAGTCTGTGTCTGCATTTAATCTTCGTCTACACTTACACCTCAATTTCTAACAATTGTTTGGCACAAGTTTTACTTTAACAAAAAAAAAAAAAAAAACTGTTCCTTTTATTCGAGAATTTTCTACGTAGTGTGATACAAAAATTAAGACAAATAATTTTAGTGATGTAAGGAGATAAATAAATGAGAGATATTTTGATAATTTAGTGAAGTGTAAAGAAAATTAAGTGAGGTGTAAGGTAGAATGAGTGACAATTTTAAAAATAAAATGATGTTTCGAGGGTATTAATTTTATGTGTAATTTACATATTGGGAGTGTACAAATAATTTTGAGACGGACCGTAAAGAAAAATGTGTAAATAATTTTGTGTGTAATTTTCGTATTCTTCAACCACTTTAAGGCAACCACAAACTATACAATTATCTTACGCCAATCGAGCCAACACAATACACATTCTCATACCACTTTTGTAAATTTGTACTTTTTTTTTTAGATCAATCCAGAAATGCAGTCCCATCCAATCATGAGGAAGTTGGAAGATGAAAGAATCATTTGCCCATAAATAAGCAAAAATCTTCACTCTAAAAAATGAGACAAATACCCCACACTAAGGTACTCTCGTTTTAAGAAATTTAGATAAAGTAGAAAAAATCAAAGAACACCCAAGCAGGAAGGCAAAAACTCAAATTATTGGAATGCCTTGAAACCTACGACCATGTCACAGTACTCCACAGAAAATGGTCGGGGGTGATAACCTTGCTGACATGTTCATCATGAGAGAATGAAGCATATTGACGTTAGGTATCATTTTTTGAGAAGTGAGAAAAGAGTTAAGGTGAAGAGAGTTGGGACTGTTGATAATCCTGCTGACATGTTCACCAAGCCGGTTCCGAATAACAAGTTTCAACACTATTTGGACTTGTTGAATGTTACAAGTTGTTAGTTGCCCTATTGAGGGCAAATCTGTGTACGAGGAGTCGCTCGTACAATCTGACATCTTTGTGGTGCATTTGTGGACTTGTTGAATGTTACAAGTTGTTAGTTGCCCTATTGAGGGCAAATCTGTGTACGAGGAGTCGCTCGTACAATCTGACATCTTTATGGTGCATTTGTTGATCCGTGAGAGGATTCAAGTCAAGGTGGAGATTTGTTGGAATGCCTTGAACCATACGACCATGTCACACTCCGCAGAAAATGGTCGGGGGTCTCGCTGAGTTTGGGCTTAGTTTCTGTTTTGGTCATACTTTTGGGCCCCAGTCTGTTAGGGTTTATATTTATAACCCTATTTTGACCTAGTGTCATTTTGTACTCTAAAAACTATATGAATAATATACAAATCCTCTATTCTCTGTCATGGACGTAGCTATCACATTGACAATGAACCGCGTAAATCTGTGTTCTCGTTTATTGTCTTATTTATCTTTCTCACATTCGTTATAACATCAATAGGAAAGCTAAAGAGAACAAACTAGAAAGAAGAGGAAAGGAAAAATAAAACAAACTAAGAACTAAAAGACTAGAAATAATAAAAAAAAAACATAAATGGGATCAACGGACCTCTCACCCGATCGACCACCGTAGCTCCGTCGGGGAAGGTTAACCCGTTGATCCCAACTACAAAAGTACGGTAGCTAGCCAAAAGGTGGGGCAGTGATGGCGAACAACGGTGGTCGAGGTGTAGTGGTCGAGGTGGCTTTAAATGAAAGATAAAATTATAGGTTGTGGTGGTGGTGGACAGTGTGGTGGAGTGGTGGTGGAGGTGTAGCTTCAAAAGGAAGCTAAAATTTTAGAGAGTGAAGGATAGTAGAGAGAATGGAGAGTGTACTTAGTGCGTTATATGCCAAAAGTTTGTAAAATTGCACTTAAAAATAAGTGTTTCATTGATTCTCTCACACGAGTACAAAGTCCACGCACAAAGAAAAAAAAAGGACGAACTAACCAAAAAAGTACTCTACAAATAAATCAAGTCGTGAAAAAAGGATGGTGAAAATAAAACTCTTCAAAATCTGCCCCAAGCCTAAACAGGTTGAGTTGCAGGACATGACACAAAACATGATACATTTAGATCGTGTCCAAACCTTTAATCTAACATCACTTCCATATTTTTTTTAGGATACATCGCTTCCATTTATTGAACAATCGGCATCTGACTATAAATATTTTTTGTATGGCCACCAACTTCTTAAATAGCCCAAGATTTGAGATGCTTGAAATAAATTTCCAAAAAGAACAAACACTCAAATAAACTCAGTGACTCATTTAATTCATTGTATTTATTTCTCGGTATAGATATCTCAAATAACACGCATTAGAAGAGCTTTGTTCAAATCTTTCAAATAACGAAAGTCCAAAACCTCTATTTGCTTAGAGCTTTAAATATCTGTCCAAGCCACTAACGCGATACTAATTTTTTACTGGAATACACATAACTTTTAAAATTTATAAACTAAAGTCAGTATTGTCAACACCGGAAGCCAAAAAAACAAATCACCCTTACACAACGATCATAATTAATTATATTCGACTAATCAACTTGTCTACAATAGAATACACAAACGATCAATGTCGAATCTAAGGTATTAAAGTGGAGCTCCACCTACCCAAATTTTTTGACATCTATATATATGGGAATGTGTACATGTATATAATTATATTAATACGTGTATTCCATATTTTTTTTTAAGTTTGCACCAATTTCAAAACTAAGTCTTCTCCAATGTTGACTTTTTCTCTTTTCAAATCTAGCAAAACAATCTCATCAAACGTTTCCTTCAAAATATTAATAAAATGGTAAAAAAAAAACAAAAAAAACAATAGAGTATTAAAAAAATAAAGCATCCAGTCATTCTAGTGTAGAACAAAGGGGTGTGCCATCTCATAAATTCATAATCACCAGAAAAAGATTCTCTCTCTCTGCTTAGGAGACTTAAGACTATGGGGTTGCCCTCCACATATACTAAGTATCTACCCGCAACGCCCCTTGAATTTCCCTCCTTGCCCTCTCTATAAGCGCAATTTTGTGAATTCAGATCTTGATTCCTAGGGTGAAACTGTCATTCCATAAAAAGTTCATTAAACCGGCGTATTATCTTCCTTTATTTCGGAAAAAGTTCATTAAACGGCGGCGTATTATCTCCCTTTAACCACCCTGAAATTTCCCGTTTTGGATTCTCGAATTTCAAGAACCCTACTAGGATTTCTGGTTGGCATTTATATATAGCTATGTGAATAGTCGAATTCTGTCGAAAACCCTAATTGTTCGATAAGAGCTGCGGGGTTGACGTTTTTCATCTTGTTTGAATTTTAATTTTAAGAAAAAGGATTGATTTTTGCTTCAATGGCGGATCAAGAAGGTGAGGATTTGAAGATGGCGTTGAGAGACGGCACACAGCAGCACGAATCGCCTGAGCCGAAGAGGAGCAAACCGAGGGACAACTCCGGCGCCGGAGCGGAGCTTGAAGAGTCACCGGAGGTAGCTCAGCGGCGCAGACAGAGGGAATTAATGGCTGCCGCTGCAGAGAAGCGGATGGCGGCTGCCCAAGGTGCTGCTGCGAAACAGATGGGGGAGGTCAAAAGTGTTGCTCCAATGGCGGTGGAAAATGTGGAGATTCTGAAGGATGTCAGAATTAAGGGTTTAGAGAGTGTCAATTTGGGGAAAGTTGAGTGTTCAAGTGGAATTCCGGATACCACCTTATCGGTCTTGGAGGCAGATGAGCTCTTCTTGATGATTTTTGGGAATAGAGTCACTAAAGATGTACTTGCACAGTGGACCAATCAGGGAATTAGGTAAAATTGTTTAAATGCTGAATCTCTACTTCATCCTATGATCAATTTATCATTTATTTGTTATCTAAACGTGGTTGTATGTGATGATCAGTTGATAGAGCTATTGTTTATATAGTAGGTTTTTGTTTACACTGAATAAAACATGTTAAAAATGTGGATTTAGTTGTGTGAAGAAGAAAGGAAAATGAATTGGTTACTCAATGTGGTTGTGGAAGCATGAGAGTGTTATTGGAAATATCCTGTGTTCATTCTATTATTAATTAGTTGGATTTATGGATATAATAACCTGATAACCTATGGTGTGCGGTTTACCCAAGATTAAACTGTGTTTTCGATGCTTAATTTATCAGTGATTTATTGCAAGTAGTTTCCGTGTACTGCACTTGAGGGCTTTCGCACACGTGCTTCACTCAAACCTTGTAATCCCGTGTCATAAATGCAATGGCAGAAAAAGCTAAACTTTGTGGGTTACTATGAGTCAATTAACAGTAGTAACAGTAGATAACTCCTGAAATCTTCAAACTTTCCAGATTGTTCATAAGGGTTGTGTTTGTGCTGCAACGGGTGGATTTTGTCCGATGTCGTTAATCTTAAACCTCTATTATGTCACACTTAGTTGATGTGTTACACATTATGTTGTTTAGCGTCTAAAATAGAAGAATCTTACCTTGGCATAATAACTCGTTCAGATCTCGTGTCTACACTTATTTAGCATCAATGTATGTTTGTTTTGATAATCACCTGGAAGGATTTAGGACTTTGCGATTCACGTCACATTCTGTTTTGGGTTTTCAAATTTGGATTTCAAAATCCCACTAAAAAAAACACCAATAACCTATTATTACTTCCCAATAATACACACTTTATACACTCTGATAATACAACATCAATCACTCTTACACATTGATTTGACACAAAGCAGAACCCCTCACCATATTTTTACTATTCACCAGAATTTTCATAGGATTTCAAAATCCAGACTTCCCCCGCACACCATAATCCCTAAATGACCATATTTATATCTCTATCCCCCTTTACCATTAGACTCTCAGCACGTGTTCCGTGATCATCTTACAATCATTTACCTCACTTTTCATCTAGTTAATGCTTCATCTGTCAACTCATGCACACGTTTTCCTTCATTGCCTTCCACGTGTTGCCAAAAAAAAAAAAAGATAAGATAAGTCAACGGAGTGTAGTACAAGCAATTTTACACAATTATCACTTTGAATATTAATTTATTATGCATTCCCATCTGGAAAAAAAAATATCTGACACATCTTTGTCTGTTGAGCTGCTAGTGCTGGTACACATGAGAGAATTACTTGTCTTCGAAAATCCTTTTGCCATCAATTAAACATCTTTTGGCCATCATTTGTTAATTGTGTTTTACTGCCTTGAACCAACAATTAACACGGATAACGCCTTGCCATGCTTCATATACTTCATTACTGCATTTAATGATCTAAAATTTCAGTTTTGCTATATCATGCTTTATGTGTGTACCCAGTTTTTCATCTTATTGGATTACTGGTAAATACTATTTTAGCATGCATACCCCTATTGCTGCCTCTTTAATGGTTCCTAATGAAATTCAACATTATATATGTTTGTCTTTAACTCCAACTTCTCTTGCAGATTTAGTGATGATCCAGAGACATCTATGGGGCTAGTGCAGCATGAGGGTGGACCCTGTGGCGTTTTAGCAGCAATACAAGTAACTATTTTACCTCCTAAGCTAAACTTAACCCCAAATGATAATTTTTTAAATTAGGACTGTTATCAGTAAGCGACTAGCGCATCATGGTTTGGCCATAATTCATGAGTAACCATGTAGAAGAGAAATCCTTGTAGCTAAATTAAAAAAATTATGGTAAAGGCCTTTTCAAATGAATTTAATGTTTATCTGTTCAGATAATACATTTTGCATATACACCTCTAAAAAAATTTAGGAGCGCTTGGGGAGCCACATTTAGAAACATAATTGAACCTTTGTAATTATTCAGACTCTGTTGTAATGAGTAATTATGCTATGGGATGGTCAATGCATGCCACCAAAGCTGCCGTTAGTAATATATTTCCCTGTATGGACTTTCATCCCAGAAACTGTATATATTATTTTGTGAATTATAATTATTGTTCCTCGGTTAATTTCTTGTCCGATATAAATGAATGTTTCCAATATGAACATAAAAATTATCATGCATATTTAATACCGGTAACTTAAAAGTGTGACAGTACATTTTGTCGGTGTACCACGGAAATTCTGTTCAATAAGGGAATTTGTTAGTTCATATTTAGTTTTTACTAGTGCACAGGTTTATGATGCCTTTTCTTTTTTAGTTTGATTATTTAGGAGAAAGAACCAAAATTATATCTGCGAAAGGTTCTTGTTAAAATCTGTGTGAGATATTGTAGTATAAAACCTTCGTAGATGAAGCCCTTTCAGTACTTAGAAGGATAAAATTTGTGTGAGAACATGGATCAGATATCTTATTCCTGCATAACTTTTGTTCATATGTTGAATAAATTCCTAAAAGCATATTCTCTTGGCTATGCAGGCATTTGTGCTTAAGTATCTTCTATTTTTTCCAGAAGAATCTATTGATGTTGCACCATACATGCAATCAGATTTGGGTATTACAAGAGTACACAAGGATGAATCTGTTGCTGCTGAGATTTTTTCCTCTCTTTCAGAAGAAAAAAGATCAAGGTCAGGACTCCTTCTACACCATTTCGTAAGATGTGGAACAAATGAAAATTACTTGTAGGCCTTGTGTCCTTAAGTTTTGTATCTGGCATTTTTGGGCTTGAATTCTTCCAACTATTTTATCAGTGTCTATTTTATTAACATGCGTGCCTTTTGTTAAGGCTATTAAATTTTGGTTCTGTCATTACTAGAAGAAAATTGCTCTTTTTTGGATGCTTGGAAAGTTAATATTAGATAAAGAGTATAGTTACCATTATTATATTCTTGATAAAGACTTTAGATCTATGTCCGTCTTCTCTTTCAGGCATACTTGGAAACAAAACCCTGTTCTGCTTATGGATACAAGGCTGTCCATTTTTAAAAATGTCTAGTGGTATCACTTAGCAACTCACTAATTGACATTTGTTTTGATAGGTTAAACCAGATCATAACTCACGCTAAGTTCTTTTGTATTTTCTTCACCATCCTTGTGTATAATCTTTCTTACAAATTATGTGGATAAAGGAAAGGAGAATAAAAAATTCTAATAGATAATGAGAAGGCTATTTGTTCCTTCCCATGTTTCGTGCTTGCTTACAGCTTCAGTTTCTTTAAAATAATATGGTTGACTTTGGCTTTTATCTTTGAAGTGTGTTTTCACTTTTGACGGACATGTTAGTTCAAGAACTTAGTTTCTCATCATTGAAAGTGAAACCCATTTCCTCGAAAGTTGTCTCATAATGAGTTGCTAATTTATTAACGTTGTTTCATGATATGTATATGGATTTAAGTTGATTTTTGTTGTTGCAGCTTCTGATGAAAATTTATTTCAATTTGTAATTCAAAATGTCTTTTCTGTATAAAACTAGTGTTCCTTCGATTAAATTATACTCATGAGATGAAGAATGGACATTTATATCTCAAAAAATCTTAAAAGCACAATTACCTGGAAGTATTAATTTTCTTAGCCTGAAGTGCTGTTAATATTTTTTAGACCTGTTCATTTTCATTCACTGGTGCTTCTTTTACTTTTATTAAAATTAAACTTTTGCTGCCTCCAAACAGAGCCTTGGTCAGGAGTATGAGTGAGATACTCTTTCTATGCGGGCGTAATCAAAGAGCACTAATAGTATCTCTGGATATTCTCAACAGTGATTTACTGAAGTCTGTGAATGGGTCTGAGGATGAGGTGAGTTTTCTTAATATTATCTACATGCTTTATGCTTCATTTCCTTGCAGTTTCTTTTCAACCTTAGAGCCTGTTTGGCTAAACTTATTTTAAACATCTTATAAGTTGTTTCAAAAGCTTATAAGTTATAAGATGTAATTTTTAAGTAACGTATTAGTTGTTAAGGTGTTGGTTAATAAAACTTATAAGTTCTTTGATAATTTGATAATTTTTTTAAATATTACTCCCTCTACCCATTTTTATAATTCTCACTTTCCTTTTTTGTTTGTCCAAATTTTATAATTCCCATTTCCTAAAAAGGAAATATTACTATCACACACTACTTTATTTCTACTTATCTCCACCCACAAACTTCCACTTTTTACATAAACAATCAGTTTTCCTTAAAACCCGGGCCCAACTCAAATGCAAATTATAAAAATGGACGGAGGGAATACAAAATAATTATATTTTTATTTTATATGGCTGTGGGGTGTGGGTTGGGGTTGGGAGAGGTGAGGTGATTTTTGTTTTTTATTTTTAAGATCTTATAAACTGTTAAACATCTTTTTTTACCAAAAACTTTTAGAGAGCTTATAAGCTCCTAAACAGCTTATAAGCCGTTTTAAGGAGGTTATATAAGCTCAGCCAAATGGGCTCTTAATTATTTGTTATGCTAATGCAATTATTGGGGTTTATATGGTTACCATTACTTTTGATATTAAGATATTGTTTGGTCATTTTGAGAAAATATGATGGAGAGCATGTATTGCCGGTACTACCTCTAACCTTTTCACCTAATAAGTTTTCTCACGTTTTTCTTTTTCTTTTTGTGCAGGTTATTGCTAAAGTCCTTGGAGGTATTTCTGTTGAATCTGGGTCTGACTTGCAGAAGATTCTGAGAGTTGATACATGCACTTCATGGCCAACTGCACTTAAGAAGCTAGAGGGTATGCTTCCCGTATACCGAAGTCGTATGGGAGCATTGTTGTTCTTGATATCGGCGTTGTTATCTCGTGGATTGGAAAATGTTCAAGACGATAGAGATGATCCATCTCAGCCGTTAGTCACCGCGCCGTTTGGGCATGCATCCCAGGTATTCACAAATGAGAAAAAAGGGTACACATTTTTTTTTTGTTCTTTAATTTTCAATAATTTTGATTTACTCCATTCACTTTTTTGACTTTGAATATTGTCTCTTAAGTTACCAAATTCAAATTTTTGTCCTTTTTACCGGCTAACAACGAAATTTAACTTTTTTCGTCCTTTTAACTGGCTTCAAGGATGAAAAAGTTGAATTTGATAAATTTAAGGGACAAAATTTCAAAGTCGAAAAACTAAAATCAAAATTGATGCAAGTTAAGGGATAAAAAAACATTTACACGACAAAATCATTGATGCTTGATAGTTTTAGTTTTGCATGAGTTTTTGACCTAGTTTAACTTCAACCTTTTCCAAATAGGAAATAGTAAACCTACTACTCTCTGGGAGTGCGGCTGCCAATGTGTTCGATGGTAGCATGGACCTAGGTGGTGGCATGTGTGTAAAAGGCATCTCAAATTCGGTCGAAGTTGGATTCCTGACTCTTTTAGAGTCACTCAACTTCTGCAAAGTTGGCCAGTATCTAAAATGTCCAAAATGGCCCATATGGGTGGTGGGTAGTGAATCACATTATACGGTTCTCTTTGCTCTCGATACCAAAGTCCAAGAGGAAAACGAATTTGAAAATCGAGAATCGCAAATCCGAAGAGCGTTCGACGCACTAGATCAAAGCGGAGGCGGTGGCTTCATTGGGGCCGAAGCCTTCCATCAAGTCATCAGGGAAACCAACATCAACCTCCCATCTGAGCAAGTCGATCATCTTTGTAGTACGGGCTTTATAGTATGGAGTGAATTTTGGCAGGCTCTTCTCAATTTAGACAAGAGTTTAGGAGGAGTCAAGGACTCGTCTGGGATGATGGGAAAGAAGGTCTTCGATCTTTACCATTTTAACGGGATTGCAAAATCAATTGCCAATGGGGCCCAAACATCGGGAAATGCGAGCCCAATTCAAAGACCAAGAATAACGAAATTGAGGGTTTCCGTTCCCCCAAGGTGGACTCCGGAAGAATTCATGGCTGATGTACCAGTGGCGTCTGACTCAAGTGAGGTGTCTAAACCACCTCCCAGTCAACATGCACCTTTGGTTGATTGCATTAGGACCCGTTGGGCTCGGTCTGTGTGCAATTGGGAAGGGGATGCACCTAGTATTGTGTGATTTTATGTGTCTTGTCTTACTTATGTTGTGCATTGGTGGTGGTGTTGGATTCGAATTCTAATTTTCATTGTTTTGAAGAAATGGGAAAGACTACAGTATATTTTATAGGTCGTTATGTCGTGTTGTAAGATTGCATGTTTTTAGAACATTGTCTGTTTTATCGTCGGGAAAAGGTATAATAAAAGATTTTGAACTTTTTTTTGTTTCACTGGTTTATGCATTATGTGAAATGGTTCTGTGGGAAACTGGAGTACACAGATTTTGTATTAGTATTACTCTCATTTTCCATAAGTGTGATCATTTTTTTAAAATTATATTTTAATTATAAAGAATATATATGTGGAGTATTTATTTATTTATAGAGTTATCAAAATGGCTTCAGTGAAATCTTGATATTCTACTGGTCCGTTGATAACTCTTTAAAAAATTATGGATTGGACTCAGATTTTCTCAAGAGCCTACACGGACTGTGGATTTTGGTGAGTTAGGGGCGGGCCAGTCTCTGAATCCGCTTTTTAAAAATAAAAAATAGAAAATTAGTTTAATATTATAGAAAAATAACAAATGTTAAACCACATTTTTTAGACTTATTAAAATAACTCATAATCAAGCTGCTACATAGCAATTTACAACTAAAATTTTGAAATTAAAAACAGTCAAACACAACAAGCCTTTGTCTTGTATCACAAATCCGTGTTGCTCGTGCCGTTTGTTTCAGTTCCAACATCACACTTTGACGTTCCAGTTATAATTTCATTGCTAAATTATTTTAGATTAGAATAGTAGATTTAATAATGAGCATGTAGTAGGAGACAATTAAATATTACTACTAGAAAACTTTGAATTTTAGAAATGAAGATGATGAATTTAATAAACATTTAAAAAAAAATCGGATTGGCCCGTCAAAACCCGCAGCCCGACCAATTGGCATTATAAATTTGAATGGAATGAGTATTATATAAGATCCACTTCTGATCTCATACACGTGAATTAAGTTAATCCTAATTTTTTTTTAAAAAAATGCATTTTTAGTCTTATATGAAGTCAAATCATTTTCGATCTTGTAATAAGAAAATTGTCTTTTTTTTTTACAAAAATTGTCATGTCTATTAAATAGTTAACGAAATTTGTTAGTTGTTGAGATTGGGGAAAAATACTAATAGGACATAGTTTTTTTTTTGGAGGTAAAATGACTAATTCCTTCTATAAATTGCCCTCTAGCACATCCAATAAATACATCTTTCTCAATTTTATTTAAAAAAAAATAAGCAAAATTTATTTAATGTTAAAATAAGAGATATTCAACACGTACAAGTGACAAAAAGGTACAAAGAAAGAAAACTCAAAATATTACAAAAGTAAGCTCCATTCGATCATCAAACTGTTTGGGGTTGTTTTCCATTGCAGAGGAAATTTCAAATTTAAAATATATATATATATATATATATATATATATTAGTTTACAATATATAATATTTTTGTATTTAATAATTAGATTTATTTTTTTCAAAAATCAGATCTACCCTTTTATTTTCTTTCTGTATAAAACATTTATTCTCTTTTTATCATTGTTGTATATCCTTTTCATTCACTCTCTTTCATTTCCTTATTTCTAGTGATTTGAAGAGAGAACTCTAAGCACGTAGCTCAGGATGTTTGGACACAACTTATAAAACATGATCAAATTTACAGATAAATTAAAAAAAAAAAAAAAATTTGAGACAAATTAAAAAGGAGTAAGAGATCATAATTTTAGGATGGTGGGAGTAAGGGTGTATCAAATAATTTTGAGTTGACAAACCAAGTAGTGACTCTTTTTCTTTATTATCTTTCACTTTCTATTATATTTCATCGTTTCTTTTCTTGTGTAATGTACAAACAATTCTTTACACCTTTAAGCTATAGTTAGGCATGATTAAATTTGTATATAAAGCAAAAAGAAATACAAAAGTGAGACACTATATTTATAGAATTTTTTTGACTTTGGCTCATGAGGAAGAATCTCCGCACCATATGAAATGAATTTTCATGTATGCTTCGACTTCAATTTTTTTTTTCACGTACGTATAATTCTTTATCTTATATAGTTCTACTCTCTATCCTAATATTTGGACATTATTGTTTCTTTAAACAAATTCCTCAAACATTAACAAAAATTTATATCTTCAATAAAATAAAAATACCCATATTATATTATGTAACTTTTAATATCAACAAACATTTCCTACATTAAAATTTAAGTAAACAAAAAATATTCAAATAAAAATTGGGCGGAGGGAGTACTTAGTATTGCCATTCTACTGCTGTTTTTCTTAATTAATATACTTTCTAATATCTATAATTAATACCATTGCCATCAAAATTGACTGGTCCATCGATCATTTGGAGATTTCTCTTTGAGTAATCTTTAATTATGTATAGCATATAGTTTTTCAATGTATATATATTTTTCGATTATTATAATAGACATAAACATTTATTTATGCAAGTTGCATTTTCTAATATAGAGTTGACTTGTTTATTTTCAATAAATGTATTTTAACCTTTTTATATGACATACGAATAAAAATTCTAAATAATTTAGAAATTACAACATTAATTTCCACTGTATAAACGTATAAGAATAAAATAACATAGGTGCTTAATTTAAGTTAAATATCTAGACATCATGTAGATAAAACAGAGATGATATAAATAATCTCAAATCTGGACAGTTTAAAAAACTGCCCAAAATCATAACTAGGCTTATAATTCTCTCTTTGAAACTAGTGGCATAATTATTGACTCTTCTTTGGGCTAGCTATCAACCAGCTTCAATCTCTTGCAGTGACGGATTTACACGGGTCCAGAGGGTGTAATGGCCCCCGTTAATTTGTAAATTTATTAGAGGTATTTTGGTAATTTTACATACATTTAATTAATACTACATTCGATGATTATTTTTACATTTTTTTTATTAGAACGTTTCACAATTACTTAAAAACTTCATTACTTAAAAACTTCTCCATTCTTATATGCATGAAAATAGCCCACCAAATTAATACCCTTACTGTATCATTTTATTTTTAAAATTATCATTCATTTTGATCCACATTTTATTTTACGTCTTAATAAATATTTTTACACCTAGTTAAATCTTTTTTACACATTAACAAATCAATATTATGGATATTAACCAAATCTCGTTAATTTTAGGGTAATCTAGCCGTACTCAATATTAACCCGATGACAGTCCTATAAATTAATATTATGTAAACAACCAAGAATTATTTATAGAGTCAAATCATAATCTATGACCGATATATTTTATTGAACAACGCAAAGATTCATTACTATAAATAAAACACCACATGTAAAAGTAGAACTTAAAGTACAAAAACCATTTACATACAAAGATTCCAATAATTCACCAGCTGATCAGTGGCATAACAACATAATAATTAACCTAAGTTTTATTTATAATCTCATTAGCAACCAAAATTACAGCTTTTCTTTAACAAGTTTTATTTTATGTTAATTAATTAAGCCATTAATTAAAACAACTAGCTAGGATATCAATTTCATATATATGAAATTAAATAAATCAATTAAAAAATTTGAAAAAAATCTGAGAAAATTAAATAAAATCTGAAAAATATTAAATCCTCAAAAATAAAAAATTAAAAAATCAATTTTTGACAACTGTTTGTTATGTGAGAAATAAAATCAGTAAAAGTTTTTTTTTTTTTTAAATTGACTTGACACGTCACATGAAGACATCAATTTTCACTTTTTCCGCATATAAATATTTAGTCTGTCTTTATCGACCTCTCACTGAAAACCAACGATAGGAATCACCTACTCCTTACCTTTAGTTAGCTTTATGTATATTTTTGGATTAGCAGCTTAATTAATTTAATTACTTTGGCTATATGTATATTTCTCTTTAAGGTGGTATTAGTATATAGTAATTTAATTACTGTAAAAAAAAAAGCAAGGAATATTAAATCACTTAATTAATTACTACTATACTATTTTAGAAAGACTTGTTTGCTAGCTATATTGCAATCAAGCAATTAATTCATTTTAATTAAGAAAATGAATACTAGAGATTCTTCATCACCTTCCGGGAAGAAATTATAAACTATAGTAAAATAAACAATTAAACATAAAAAAGAAGATAGAAACAAAAATTATGGGTTTACCACCTCATATTTAAGTGAAACGTCATATAATGTAGGAGAACGACTTTGAGGGTCTTCCTCTTATCGAATCCTCATTTTTCGATAGCTCTCAATTTTCTTGTTCATATAATTAATATGAATTGTATTGTAAACCATACCTAAACTAGAGCCCAATATATATAATTAGAGGAAACCCATGCACTGTTTATGATTGATAGCCATATATAATTTGATCAGGTGAAGGGAAATGGAAGAAAATTGTAGATTTGATAAGAAAAGTTAGACTTACATATGAGACAAAGTCACATAAAAGGACCAATCGAGATAATTGGATATTTCATCAACTATTTTCAGTTCTCTTAATGATATATATGTTTTCTTTGTTTTTGTCAAAAAATTAATAAAAAAGAAATTGTAGCTTGTATTTCTTCAAATTTTGGTTATAATAAAAAAGTTAGTTTAAAAATTAAAAATTTATATTAGCGATCGATATTCTCTTGAAAACGAGTTCCACTAAGTTTAATTTTGGCTGAAGCACTATATAAGTTAAAATAGAATATTCTAATTAAAACAAAAGAGTATATGATCACAAGATAATTATGAAAATGCATACACATTATTGCAAAAGATAGTAACAACATTTGTCACTCACATTACAAAATTGGTCGGAAAAAATTGTATACCATATTAATTTGATACGTGGCCATGATCATGATTTAGTTAATTAGTTAATTTTGATGCAGACTAGTATGAATGTGCCCGGCCGCAATATTGATCGTGTTAGGAATTAATATACAAGAATTAATTCCCACCCTCTCTACTCGGACTTTTAGATGAGACGGAAGAGTGGAAATTAATTCCTAACAAATTTGAAATATTAGAGTAATTAGATGACTATTCTAAATCCAATTACATCAATATAAACACACATTTTTCCTCTCACGTACGAGTCATGACATTTTCAAATAATCTCAACTACTTTAATTTGGATTGTGATAGGCAGCTAGTCATGGAGATATCTTTGTATTATTGTGTTTGGTTTTATCACACTACAAGAAAACTGCAATTTAGCCGCGAAAAAATTTGTCGCTAATTCAAATATTTTCGTCGCTAACGTGAGTTAGTGATGAAATAATTTTGTCGCAGGATTTGTTGCTATACGCCCGTCGCTAACGTGTTTGCGACAAAAAAAATTAATTTTGTCGCAAATGTTTGCGATGAAAATTTGAGTTTCATCGCAAAATATTAGCGACGAAAATTTGAGTTTCATCGCAAAATATTAGCGACAAAAATATAAGTTTCATCGCAAAATGTTAGCGACGAAAATATGAGTTTCATCACAAAATGTTTGCGAGGAAAATCAAACATTTGTCGCAAATACGTTAGCGACGGGTAATATTTGACTATGACATCCGATTTACGAATCATTCTCTAAACCCACTTCCGTACTCGACCAACCCAACCCGCACACACACCCACACCCGACCCACCCCAACCGAACCAATTCAATCGTTCTCTAAACCCACTTCTGCACTCGACCCGCCCCAACTGACCCCAACTCAACCCGCACCCGCATACCCCCTCCCCCATTTTATTTAAATAAATATTTTATTTGGTCTTAGTGGGAATTGATCCCGGGTGGATAGGTGCCCATAGCTGGGCGCCTACCATTCGGGCAGATAGCTCTTTGGTTCAGTTTTTAATATTAATTATATATTTATTCAATTGTTACTAATTTAGTTATTTTTACTCATTTAATAATTTATTTCACATTTATTAATTGATTAATTTTTAACTTGTAAAAACTATATATGTATATATACATGTGTATACGTAATTTTTAAAACAATTCCAATTGTAAAAAATCAATGTTACTTTAACAATTTAAAAAATAATAATAAATATTAGAGCCAATCTTCATTCTCCCATCTTTAATTATGTCCATCTTCATTTGCATCATCATATTTATAAATATTTTTATAAACATTCATACTGATTTGTAAGACATAAAATTTGAAGAATTATTAAACATTTAATTATATAAATTGATTTTCTTGATTTAATAAGCATAGTTGATTTAACATTAGCCACGAAATATAATTATCATTGTTGTTCTTATTATTAACAACAAAATAAAATAATTTGATAAAAGTGTAGCGATAAAATATTTTAATTTTAATTGTTGCAAATATTAATTCCAAGAAATTAGCCACAAAAAATATATTTCATCGCAAAATAATAGCGACTAAATATAATTTTCATTGTTGCCCTAATTATTAACAACAAAATAAAAGAATTTGTTGCTAGTTTAGCGATGAAATATTTTTATTTCATCGCAAAAAGTAATTTCAATAAATTAGCCACAAAAAATTATATTTCATCGCAAAATATAATTTTCATTGTTGTTCTGATTATTAACAACAAAATGCAGCAATACGTTGCTAGTATAGCGATGAAATATTTTAATTTCATCGCAAAAATTAATTTCAATAAATTAGCCACAAAAATTTCTATTTCATCGTAAAATATTAGTGATGAAATATAATTTTCATTGTTGTTCTGATTATTAACAACAAAATGAAGCAATTTGTTGCTAATATAGCAATGAAATATATAAATTTTGTTGCAAAAATTAATTTCAAGAAATTAGCCACAAAATTTTCAATTTCATCGCAAAATATTAGCAAGAAAATATAATTGTCATTGTTGCTCTGATTATTAACAACAAAGTGATGCAGTTTGTTGCTAATAAAGTGATGAAATATATAAATTTTGTTGCAAAAATTAATTTCAAGAAATTAGCCACAAAAATTTATATTTCATCGCAAAATATTAGCAACGGAAAAATAATTTTCATCTTTGTTCTGATTATTAACAACAAAATGAAGCAATTTGCTGCTAATATAGCGATGAAATATATAAATTTTGTTGCAAAAATTAATTTCAAAAAATTAGCCACGAAAATTTCTATTTCATCACAAAATATTAGCAACGAAATATAATTTTCATAGTTTTTCTGATTATTAACAACAAAATGAAGCAAATTGTTGCTAATATAGCGATGAAATATAAAAATTTTGTTGTAAAAACTAATTTCAAGAAATTAGCCACGAAAATTTCTATTTCATCGCAAAATATTAGCGACGAAATATAATTTTCATTGTTGTTTTGATTATTAACAACAAAATGAAACAATTTGTTGCTAATATAGCGATGAAATATATATATTTTGTTGCAAATATTAAATCTAACAATTTAGCAACGAAAATTTATATTTCGTTGCTAAAAATTGATTTTAGCGATGAAATTTAGATTTGTCGCAAAATTTTCGTCGCTATTCCCCCCATTTCTTGTAGTGTCAACTTAAAAGAGAGTGTATTTACTTTTTCTTAATTTGTACATATATATTGAAAAACAATTAAAGGGAAGATGATGAATTATAGTAATATGTTGTGATGGGGAATATGTACGAAAAGTGGCCTGGTTGATGAATGGAGTACTGTGAGCAATGCAACAACATCACAGAGAAAATTTCATTTTATGTCCTGTAACTTAGGCCTAATCCAATTTATATTCTTTAAGTTTGTACTTTTTCGATTTACGTCCTTTTTGGTCCAATTTACGTCCTTTCCGCCGAAAAATTTTAAAACTCACCGGAATGTGAGGAATAAATTGGGATTCCGGCCAAATAGTCCAATTTACGTCCTTTAAGTTTGAAAATTAAAATTTAATAATTAAAATTTTCTAAAAATCCCATTAAAGATTTAAAAAATCTAAACGTATCATTAAAAATAAAAAAATCTCCTTAAAATTAAAAAATATAAAATATGTAAAATAAAATTCAAAATACACTAAAAATTTGAAAAATATCATTACAAATTGTAAAATATAAATAAAAAATTAAAAAAAAATTAAAATACAAAAAATAAAAAATTCTACAATACAAAGAATGGAAAATATGTAATTTAAAAATTAAGAAATTCAAAATCTAATTAAAATTTCTCAAAACTCTAAAAATCTCATTAATTTATTAAAAATATGTATATTAAAAATTACTAATTCTAAAAATCTAATAAGAATAATAAAAATTATTAACATTTCATTAAAAACCAGACTTGATTCAGACTCGTCTGTCATTAAAGTTTTGCTCGAACTCCTAAAAAATTTGGGTTCCACGAGATTTTCCAATTCACCGTCGAGTTTGAGTGTAAGTTCCACATGCACCTTGATCGATTTTGGAACAGTCCAAAATTCATTTTCACGATATTTTTAAAATTGTGGAATTTTTTATTTTAAACATTTTTAAAATTTTAATTTATAGATTTTTTTATTTTTATGAGTTTTTAGAAAAAAATAAATTAATTTACACATTTTTTAAGATTTTGAATTGTAGAAATTATAGATTTTTTTTTATGAGTTTTTAGAAAAAAAAAATTAAATTTACACATTTTCAGATTTTTTGAATTGTAGAATTTATAATTTTTATATTTATTTTACACAATTTATAAGTTTTTAATGAGGTTTTTTTATTTTTAATGATATTTTCAGAATTTTTTAATTATTAATTTATAATTTTCAAACATAAAGGATGTAAATTGGACAATTTGACCGGATTTTTAATTTTCCGGTGAAAATGACGTAAATTGGACCAAAAAAGATGTAAATTGGACACCCTAGGACGTAAATTGAAAAAGTGAAAACTTAAAGGATATATTCTGGATTAGGCCTAAGTTACATGACGTAAAATGAAATTTTCTCCAACATCACACACAACTCCATAGTTTTTTCTCAATTCTATCTATCTATCTATATATATAACCAGCAGCAGCACAATCCCTCTAAGCTAACATAAGCACAACCCACTGCCTCCTTTCACTTTCTTTTATATTTCATCATTTCTTGTGCAATGTACAAAGTACAAACCAGAGTCGGTCCTGAGATTTTGTAGGCCCGGAGCGAATAAGAAATATGGGCCCATTCTCTGAACAATATTAAAAATGAATGAACATTTAAAAATAAATCATTTAAAATGACTTTTTCAAACATTTTGAGGAGCAAATTCATCAATAATATCTTTATATATATAGTTAATTTGTTCTAGCATATCTTTTTTCAATACATAAAATTGTTAGTTCATTTAATCTTTCTTGTGACATAGTGAATAGTAGATATGTTTTTAGCAATTTTAATTTAGAAAAACTTCTTTCTACAGATGCTACGGTCATATGAATAATCAATAATATTATATACGCAATTAAGGCATTAGAAATTTAGGATAGTAAACCAAAGCATGTACAAACTCAAGAATCTCAAGGGCAGACTTTTTTTCTGTTATAAAGTAATTTGCATTTAAAGAGTTGTCATACTTCAAAGTATTCCCTAAATTTTTACCACATTCTTTTAATTTAATATCATTTAAAGATTTTAATTTATTTGAACCAAATAAAAATTCGGATGTCGATTGCCAAACTTGATCATCGATCTGATGTCAAGATGAAATAAAGCCACTTAAATGCAACGAAGTATATATATTTTTTGAAAGGTAAATGTGAGTCTTGTATGTATATATATATATATAATAGATAAAGAAAAATATATTGGAATATATTGATACACGCGTTATGCAACACTAAATAAACAACCGCAAGTGTACGGCGTCTATTGTAGCGTGATAAGCACGAGGTCGATCCCACGAGAAGGTTAAAGCATAAAAGGGTAGTTTGCTAGTCGAATTCTAAATAGACGTGATCGATAAATTGAGTGGTGTGAATTACTCTAAGATTGCCTAACTATGTGTCACAAATAGACAACGAAAGAGTAAATATAAAATCGATCAACTAATCATGCAAAGTAAGAAAACGAAAGTAAAACGGATGTAACTTAAAGAAAGAAGGTGGGTTCCAAGGCGATTGTAGTATTTAGACGTCCGTTTATGAGAGTTATCTCGTTTAAAGGGCCATTAAGGTTATCTCATATAAGGTGATCACACAAGAAGAACTAATCGATCTCTCGATACAAATTAATCCAAAGACGCAATGTAATATAAGCTCGTATGTCTACATCACAAACATTACACCATCTAAAATAGCTCCTAAGATCATTCGATTCCCTCTCCGATAATTAATCCTCTCTCGAGATCATAATAATACCGGGTTGTACATTCGCATACGATTAAATGGAATAAATCTCTCGATACTACCCCAATTAACAATGGATCAAGAAAATCATTATGGCCACTAACAACATGCTTTGCAATGGATAATTGAATATGCAAATAAGAAATAAACACCAATTAAAGCAAGAAATTACTCATAAACATCAGTCCAAATCTCTACAATGCCTTAGAACCACAAATTTGTTTAGCTAACTACAAACATAATCAAATTACAAATTCCAAATGAAATAACTAAGTAAAAAGGAAAAGAAAGAGAAAGCTTAGTCTAGGATGTGGTAGGGAATGAAATTCCCAAGCTAATGCCTCTTCCCTTGCATGGATTGGTGGAGAGATGAAGAAGTTATGGCCAAAACACCTCCAAATGTGTGTAATTATGTGTGGATTGGGGGAAGGTGTCTTGGGTTTCAAGAATGAGGCCTTATATATTGTTGGGGAAGGGTTTGGATGCCAAAATTGCAAGTTGGTCCCTAAAAAATGGAGAAAATGGCCAAAAACCCCCGAGAATGATGTCACCCGGCCGGGTGGCTCCCACCCGGGCATGCCACCCGGCCAAAACACGAACCAAAACAATGTTAGGGCCCTGCCGGGGTTGAAACCACCCGGCCGGGTGGGTTTCACCTGGGCAACATACGAACCTCCCTCAAAATCTGCCCTTGCCCGGGTTGAAGTGACCCGGCCGGGTCGGATTTGATTCGGGTGGAATTTACACGTTTTAGGGGCACATGTGAGATGTATTTTGATGTGGATTTCATTGAATTATGCATGGAATATGATTATTTAAGCCAAAATGAGAGAAAGGTTGTGTTTTGTCGGTTTTGTAGGTAAAACGATGGAATTTGGAGCAAAACACATACCACAAGTGATCGGACTAGAAAGAGGAGTGCACGGTTGGATTCGTCGCGGAAAACGGAGTGGATTAGCCGAAGGAATCAAGTCAATCCGACACCCGAGGCGAAAGTTATGCACGGAACGAGAAAAGGCCGAAATCGAGGTGCGAGGCAACTCGGCCGAGTGACCTTACTCGGCCGAATCTGAGAGTTTGGCCTCGACTGCGCACACGGCCGAGTGACCTTACTCGGCCGAATCTGCGAGTTGGAGTTTTTCTGCGCACTCGGCCGAGTAACCCAACTCGGCCGAGTTGAAGTGAAGATTTTGAAGACCACTCGGCCGAGTAAGCCAACTCGGCCGAGTGACGCGGTTCCCCTGTTTTTGTGATGATTCGATTAACACCCCAACTCGGCCGAGTGACCCCAACTCGGCCGAGTCACTCCCAAATTCGATGCCAAACGCGTGTTTTCTCCATTTTCGAGGGACTAACTTGCAAAGATCATATCCAAACCCTACCCCAACACTATAAATACCCCACTTCTTAAACTTAACACCATCTTACCCCTCTCCCAAGAATTCTATCACATACTAACACACACTTGGAGGTTTTGGGCCATATCTTCTTCAATCCAACACCAAATCATGCAAGGGAGGAGCCACTAGCTTGGGAATTCATTTCCCCACCACACCACAGCCTAAGCTTTCTCTTATTTTCAGTTTTTAGTGCTTTGATCTTTGTTTATTTTGTAATTTCATTATGATTGTAGTTGGCTAAACACTTTTGGTTGTAAAGCCTTGTAAATACTTTTGATGATATCTATGAATTAATGTTTTGCTTATTTGGTGTTTGTGTGGCTTAATTCTATTTGGATGCTTGGTTTATATTGCAAGGCATGTCATTATGTGTACAATGATGATGTGTTGATCATAGTTAATTGAATTAGGTTGAGAAATCTAGTTTGGTTGATTGATTGCAAGCATTTGACCTAATTTTATTGTGAGATTGAAAGATGATCAATGATTAGGAAGATGTGTGATGATCTTAGGAGCGTGATTGGGTTTTATTGTGCAATTTAGGTAGAGATACTAGGTTGTGTGATATCTCCTTTGAATTACTTGGATCGAAAGAACTTTTAATTCATTATTACGTGATCAATCTTATAGACAAAGTATGAACACCACTTGAGTAGATAGTTAATCATAGATGGATTCACTAGTATTGCATGTGCTTTAGGACCTACCTTCTCTTTATTGAGTTACATCCATTTTTACTTTCGTTTTGTGATTTGTATGCCATTTGATCGATTTTATATTTGCTCTTTGTTGCTTATTCGTGACACTTGGTAGGTAATTTTAGAGTAAACCATCAAAATCAAATTATCGATCACGTCTA
Organism: Galeopsis tetrahit; assembly: GCA_963675135.1. NCBI lineage: Eukaryota > Viridiplantae > Streptophyta > Magnoliopsida > Lamiales > Lamiaceae > Galeopsis > Galeopsis tetrahit. The sequence goes on from OY776133.1 coordinate 15,168,647, forward strand.
CTTAGAATTCGACTAGCAAACTACCCTTTTACGCTTTAACCTCCCTGTGGGATCGACCTCGTGCTTATCACGCTACGATAGACACCGTACACTTGCGGTTGTTTATTTTAGTGTTGTATAACACGTGTATCAAGTTTATGGTGCCGCTGCCGGGGAGGTTTCTATAAGCTCTAGAGTGTAGGCTAGGAGAGTTTTAGTTTAGACACTTTACTTGTTTTCCTTATTTGCAAAAATTCCAAAAATATTTGTTTGTTTTACCTTGATTTCACTTGTGATTCTTACTTTCTTTTGAACTTTTGTCTAGACATGGCATATGATCACCCGAGCTAGGAGAAATCAACAAGAGTTGCTACCTCTAGACCCGGAAATCGAAGTTCGTTGTCGAAGACAAAATGCCGAAAGAAGAAGGATTGAATTAGAAGCTATGAATCGAAGAGAGAATCCAATTGTGGAAGAGGAAAGGAACCAAGAGGATGTTGGAGGCATAGTAGAGCCTAATGGGAATGGTGGTAATCGACCACAAGGGGGCATAAGAGATAACCTCAACCGGAGGATGGAAGGGAATGTCAATGTTGAAGGAGATGGAGAGCAACGGGAGGACAATGGAAATCAAAGAGTTTTGAGAGACCACTTCCGCCCTATCCCAAGGCCCTATGGAGGAGCGGGTCGGGAACCCGTTGACGCTCATAACTTTGAGCTCAAGCCGGCCTTAATCATGATGGTCCAAAACAACCAATTTGGAGGGTTGTCAAAGGAGGATCCTAACCTCCATTTATCTAAATTCTTAGAGATAAGTGGAACGGTTAAGATCAACCGAGTTCCTCAAGATTACATCCGTCTCCAATTGTTTCCATTCTCACTCCGTGATCGTGCAAAGCAATGGTACATGTCCCTTAATCTAAGAACCATTGAGAATTGGGCCGATCTTGTAGATGCTTTTCTCATGAAGTACTTTCCTCCAAGCAAGACAATCAAGATAAGAGGAGAAATTTCTCCCTTCATGCAAGACGATGATGAGTCTTTAGCCGAGGCTTGGGAGCGTTTCAAGGATCTTATACGGAGTTGTCCCCAACATGGGTTCTCAAGAGACCAATTGATTTGCTATTTCTACAACGGGATGGACCATCGAACGAGAGGGATGGTGGATGCCTCGGCCGGTGGAGGTTCTTTGCTAGGAAAGACGACGGATGAGGGTTATGTGCTTCTAGAGGAGATGGCGAAGAACGGACATCAATGGCCATCCGAGAGAAGGCAAGCCCGGAAAGTTGCTTCCACGAAGGAGTCGGATGATTTTGCTACTTTATCCAACAAGATGGACAAGTTGACTTCGATGATGGCGGCCAAGTCACTAATGGGACCTAGTGATGAACAATATGAAGAGGCCCATTATATGAACAATCAAAGGGACCGTCAATTTCGAGAAAGAGGTTGGAATGAGAGGCAAAACCCTCCTAACCCGAATCATTACCATCCCGGGTTGAGGCAACATGAGAACTTTTCTTATGCCAACACAAGAAATGCCATCATCCCACCTCCAAATTTTAATGTGAGAGATGGAGCTATTGTGGAGTCTTCATCAAAACCATCAATGGAGGATATGTTTGGTACTTTTATGGGGGAAACCACGAAATTTATGAGAGAGACTAGAGAGAATGCAAACATAACTCGGCAAAGATTTGAGGAACAAGGAGAAATGATCAAGAATATGGCAAACAATATGAAAGCAATGGAAAAGCAAATGAGCCAACTCTCTAATGTCATCGGTAGTCAACACACTCCGGGGCAATTTCCTTCAAACACGGAGCTCAACCCCAAGGAGCATTGCAAAGCTATAAAGCTAAGAAGTGGGACGAGTTACGATGGGCCAAAGATGCCACAAGAGGAGGAAATGGTAATGGCACCCGAGGATGTCGACAAAGAAGATGGACAAGAGAAAGAAAGGCAAGAGGAGATAGTGAGGGAAGAAGAGAAAGTAGAGGAGAAAAAGAGTGAGGAGGCAATCCCTCCTCAAGACAAAGGCAAGAATGTGGTACCTCTCCCATACCCTCAAAGGTTGAAGAAGAAGGGCTTGGACAACAAATTTGCCAAGTTTGTGGAGATGTTCAAGAAGATCCACATCAACATCCCCTTTGCCGAAGCTCTAGAACAAATGCCCCACTACTCCAAGTTCTTGAAAGAAATTATGTCCAACAAGAGGAAGATGGTGGAGTATGAAACGGTGCATTTGACCGAAGAATGTAGCTCAATCATTCAAGCAAAGCTACCTCAAAAGCTTAGAGATCCCGGATCCTTCACCTTGCCATGTGTCATCGGGGATGGAGGTACATTTCGAGCTTTGTGTGATTTGGGAGCAAGCATTAATCTCATGCCCTTGTCCATATTCAAGTCACTTGGTTTGGGAAAGCTTACACAAACCACAATGAGTCTTATATTGGCGGATAGATCCGTAACATACCCTTTGGGTATAGTAGAAGATGTGTTGGTTAAGGTTGATAAGTTTATATTCCCGGTGGACTTCGTAGTGTTGGATATGGAGGAAGATAAGTATGTGCCATTGATTTTGGGAAGGCCATTCTTGGCAACCGGTGGGGCTAAAATTGATGTGAAGAAAGGAGAGCTAGAACTTCAAGTGAACGATGAGAAAGTCTTGTTCAACATTTATAGAGCCATCAAAATCCGGGACGATGAAGATGGGGAGTATGGGTACTCTAGAGGAGATCAACCTCCAAAGCCAATGAAAGAGAAGGTGGAAGAAGATTTCAAAATCAATGTTATGGAGGAGAACCCCAGGGAGAAGGATAAGGAATTAGAGATGGGCAAGAAGGCCAAGTTTGGGGGAGTTTTTTTCAAAAACTCCCCCAAATCAAAAAGAGCTACTTGTGCAAACTTGGGGACGAATGAGGCATCAACCTCTTATGATATGATTGAAGAGCCGGATGGGCTAGCTTGTGGATGTTTTGATGGTTTTAAGAAGGTTGCATGGGGAAAGAAGTTTAAGAGCAAGGATGATGATGGGGTGACTTGATATTCCCCTCAAGAGGAACCGTCCGGCATAGGACGTTAAAAATAGCGCTTCTTGGGAGGCAACCCAAGGTTTTATTGCTTTATGTTTTTATTTTCTTTGGTAGTGTTGATAGCTTAGTTCTTTGTAGGTATGGATGAGGAGTTTCATGGATACCTTGTCATGAAGAATGAAGAAGAAGCAAAGCCAACTTTGGAAAAAGGAAGCAAGTGATGCAATGGTGACTCTTGAAGAGCATTGGATGTGCAAGGAGGGAGGTAACAATTTGTAGCCCCAAACTTAGAATTTTTACATAGTAAAATTCTAAGTTTGGGGGAGTTATTTTTTTTTTTTTCTACTAATTGTTACCCTTGCACCGGTTCGTCATTCTACTTGTGTCACATTTTGCACCGGCGCACACTTGGCTTTCACATGAGTATATTGGTTTAGTTGGTTTTGAGCATATGTTGGGTAGTGGACAATTGGTGAAATGTGAGCATGAATAGTCATTGGAATCCATTGTTGAGTAGTTATGGTGATGTCTATTTGCTTTGAATGTAAGCATGATTGATGTTGGATATAGTATCATGATTGTGTTCATATTTGTGATCTTTGATAGCATGGATGCATGATGTGTTGTTGTTTGGGAACATTTGATGATTATGAGAGTCCTATTGAATAAGCCGGTGAGAATTGAGCCTTAAATCGAGCATGTAATCCGGTTTAGTTCATTTGAGAGTGGACTAGGTTATTGCTAGTGATCCTAGAACTTGCCTAAGTTCTTGTTTGAAAGCATGATTGTGTGAAACTTTGTGATGTGATATAGGCCATCTTGTTCTAAAAAGAGTCACTTAGCCAAAATTTCCCAAAACCGAAGTAATTTTCCGTAGTTAGCCCCTTGAGCTTAATTCCTCATTTTCTTGGCAAACTACAATGTAACCACTTAGCCTTTTTGAGCCTTTGATTCCTATACCTAGTGGGGGATAAAAGACAAAGTGGAAAACATGTGCTTGAATGAATACCTTTGGTGAAAAGAAAAGTTGGAAAAGTTGAAAGAAGAAAAAGAGAAAGATGAAAAGAAAATCAAGGAAAAGAAAAGAGGGACGAAGAGCCCCAAAAGCTTGAAAAGAAAAAAAAAATGGTTCAAAAGATGAGGTGATGAATGCTTGAAAAAGAATGAAAAAAAAAAGAAAAAAAAAGTGAGGATGAAGTTTGTAAGCTTTGAAAGTGGAAGCACACATTGTAAAACAACAAACTTTGTCCTCCACTAGAAGAGTCACAATTCCCAAATTCATCCTACCTTGTCCAAAGAGCCAATGTTACATCCTTGATTAAGTCCTATCGATCACTTTGTTGAGCATTTGAGTGTGTGTAGAAAGTAGAAGTTGGGCAAGCATATGGTGATTGCATAACATGACTTGGTTGATGAGTGCATTAATATCCTTAATTTGTTTGTGTGTTTGAGAGAAACACTCCATCATGTGAGTAGAGGACTTGAGCATTTGGATTATGTTTCCCATCACAATGTGTTGTGTACTTGTGCATTCTTTGATCTATGAATGTGGATTGCAAAAGTGAGCCTATAACTTTCATTGAGAAATGCACTTGGAGAAAGAGATATCATTACATCTTACTTTGCATGTGTGATTTGCATTGAATATTCCATTGTGATCATTCCACCCTCATTGCTTTAAGTGCTTAGTTGTTTGAGGACAAACAACATTTTAAGTTTGGGGGGGTTTGATTCGGGTGGAATTTACACGTTTTAGGGGCACATGTGAGATGTATTTTGATGTGGATTTCATTGAATTATGCATGGAATATGATTATTTAAGCCAAAATGAGAGAAAGGTTGTGTTTTGTCGGTTTTGTAGGTAAAACGATGGAATTTGGAGCAAAACACATACCACAAGTGATCGGACTAGAAAGAGGAGTGCACGGTTGGATTCGTCGCGGAAAACGGAGTGGATTAGCCGAAGGAATCAAGTCAATCCGACACCCGAGGCGAAAGTTATGCACGGAACGAGAAAAGGCCGAAATCGAGGTGCGAGGCAACTCGGCCGAGTGACCTTACTCGGCCGAATCTGAGAGTTTGGCCTCGACTGCGCACACGGCCGAGTGACCTTACTCGGCCGAATCTGCGAGTTGGAGTTTTTCTGCGCACTCGGCCGAGTAACCCAACTCGGCCGAGTTGAAGTGAAGATTTTGAAGACCACTCGGCCGAGTAAGCCAACTCGGCCGAGTGACGCGGTTCCCCTGTTTTTGTGATGATTCGATTAACACCCCAACTCGGCCGAGTGACCCCAACTAGGCCGAGTCACTCCCAAATTCGATGCCAAACGCGTGTTTTCTCCATTTTCGAGGGACTAACTTGCAAAGATCATATCCAAACCCTACCCCAACACTATAAATACCCCACTTCTTAAACTTACCCCTCTCCCAAGAATTCTATCACATACTAACACACACTTGGAGGTTTTGGGCCATATCTTCTTCAATCCAACACCAAATCATGCAAGGGAGGAGCCACTAGCTTGGGAATTCATTTCCCCACCACACCACAACCTAAGCTTTCTCTTATTTTCAGTTTTTAGTGCTTTGATCTTTGTTTATTTTGTAATTTCATTATGATTGTAGTTGGCTAAACACTTTTGGTTGTAAAGCCTTGTAAATACTTTTGATGATATCTATGAATTAATGTTTTGCTTATTTGGTGTTTGTGTGGCTTAATTCTATTTGGATGCTTGGTTTATATTGCAAGGCATGTCATTATGTGTACAATGATGATGTGTTGATCATAGTTAATTGAATTAGGTTGAGAAATCTAGTTTGGTTGATTGTTTGCAAGCATTTGACCTAATTTTATTGTGAGATTGAAAGATGATCAATGATTAGGAAGATGTGTGATGATCTTAGGAGCGTGATTGGGTTTTATTGTGCAATTTAGGTAGAGATACTAGGTTGTGTGATATCTCCTTTGAATTACTTGGATCGAAAGAACTTTTAATTCATTATTACGTGATCAATCTTATAGACAAAGTATGAACACCACTTGAGTAGATAGTTAATCATAGATGGATTCACTAGTATTGCATGTGCTTTAGGACCTACCTTCTCTTTATTGAGTTACATCCATTTTTACTTTCGTTTTGTGATTTGTATGCCATTTGATCGATTTTATATTTGCTCTTTGTTGCTTATTCGTGACACTTGGTAGGTAATTTTAGAGTAAACCATCAAAATCAAATTATCGATCACGTCTACTTAGAATTCGACTAGCAAACTACCCTTTTACGCTTTAACCTCCCTGTGGGATCGACCTCGTGCTTATCACGCTACGATAGACACCGTACACTTGCGGTTGTTTATTTTAGTGTTGTATAACACGTGTATCAGGATTCTACCCGGGCGGGTGGGATTCTAGCCGGCCATGTGGTTTCTACCCGGCCATGTCATTTTTCGTTCCTTTGTATCTCGAGCTTCCAACCTCCGATTGACTCGATTCTTTTTGCTATTCCACTCCATTTTTCGAGACGAATCGAACCGTGCACTCCTCTTCTTGATCCAATCACTTGTGGTATGTGTTTTGCTCCAAATTCCATCGTTTTACCTATAAAATCGACAAAACAATACATTTCTCTCATTTTGGCTAAAACAATCATATTCAATGTATAAATCAATGAAATCCACATCAAAACACACTTCACATGTGCCTCTAAAACGTGTAAATTCCACCCGAATCATATATGTAAATTGAAAATATGGAATACAAAGTTCAAAGTACTTCAAATAATTTATAGGTACTAGTACTCCATAAGCCTACTAGAGTGATAAAAGTCTTTAATTAGATATTGGAGTAATTGCTAATTATAATTAATTGTAGTTAGTATTAAGTTATGGTCATTTTCGAGAAAGAAACTTAATGTGAACCTAATAAATTCATATTTTACCGTTATATTGTACACTTAGATAAGATAGTCAAATTTATACATTATATTTTATTTATTTATTTTACTTTTAAAAAATATTAATTATAATATATATAAAAAAGTAGGCCCCTAAAAATTCGGGGCCCAGGGCCGTCGCCCCTCAGCCCACCCTCGGGGCCACCACTGGTACAAACAATTCTCTACATCTTTAGACTATGAGTTGGGCATGATTAAATTTGTATATAAAGCAAAAAGAAATTCTAAAGTGAGACACTATATTTATAGATTTTTTTTTACTTGTGGCCCGTGGGGAAGAATCTCCACACCTGATGAAATGAATTTTCATGTATACTTCTTTATCTTATATAGTTATACTCTCTCTCTCGTTAAAAAATCATTTGGCATCCTATTATTTTCATGAATTTATTGCTTCTTTTAAAAAAAAAAAAATCCTAAACATTAACAAAAATTCTTTGAAATGCTAATTTTCCACCTCTCTATAAGTTTGAACTTTTAGATGAAACGAAATTCTTTCAGTAATCTAGTAATCTTTAATTATGTAGAGCATAGTTTTCCAGTATATATATATATATATATATATATATATATATATATATATATATATATATTTTCCATTATTTTAAAAACTGTCCAAAATCATACTCCATCCATTTAGGTAGTGGTGCTCTAACCACTTTAAACTATCCCACTTTGTCAAATTTTTTTAGATGATATCGCAGGTTAGTACTGTTCCCCGTTTTGTCTGCAGACTCGAGCCGGCCATTGGCACTTTTTTTTGCGTATATAACATTTATTTTCTCTTTGAACTAGTGGCATAATATATTCTCTTGCTACTTCACCTTTAGCTATTGCAAACAAGCAACTAATCCATTTAAACTAAGAAAACAAATACAAGAGATTATTAACCATGTATAGTAATTAAACGTAAAGAAAAGAAAACGACAATGCCTCAAATTTAAGTAGTACAAATAATATTCTTTTGAAAACGAGTTCCACTAAGTTCTATTTTGGCAAGATGAAGCACTATATAAGTTAAAATCGAATATTCTAATTAAAACACACGAGTATATATATCACAAGAAGATGAAAATTAATGCATACGAATTATTGCAAAAGATAGCTAATTACGATATTTGTCACTTATATATTAAACACTTCATTCATTTCTAGTGTAACGTATTGTTCATGCCTTCAAGTCGATCCGCCACCTTATTAAGAGATCACCACGTATAGTAATTTGTTTTGCATTTATATTATTATTTCCCTGCAAAAGTATATATCGGGTTTTATTATTTTATCATATTTTTTAATTAAAAAAAAAACTTATAATGAAACCGATATATATATATATATTAAAAACAAAAAGTTGAGGGGGTCAGTTCCGTCCCTTAATGCATGCAAAACTGCACGAAGTAAAACTTTGTTCAATTGTATTTTTTGGTCCAAAAAAATATGTTTATTCTATTTAAATAGTTAATTTTTTAGTATTTTTTTAATTTATTAATAAGATTGAGTTTATCAATAATATTTTTTACTCGTTATTTTCATATTTTTTTTTGTAATTAAAATATAATTTTCTTAAAAACATGTAAAAATGAAATGAGTAAAATTTTAGCGGACTGAAAGTATTTACAAGCCGCCATAAAGCCCATTAGTCCATAACCATCCATAAAATTGATTTTCAATTTAAATTAATTTGATGGGTTCATGATTTAGTCAATTTCGATGCGCGAAGAAGAGTATGAAGGAGCACGTAATATTGATCAGATCATATGTTTAAACAGTATTATCTTTAAAAAAAATTGTTTTAGTTGTATGACTATTCTAAATCCAATTAAAGTAATTAAAATTAAATTACATTTATATATATAAACACACATTTTTTTCTTCCCATTACTTATTCTTTTCGTCTCACGCGCGTACGAGTCTTTTTCAATCTCAACTTTATTTTTGCCATTTACCTTTATGTTCAAAAAAAAAAACTTTATTTTTGCCTTGATCAATTAAAATCAACCAAAATTACTTTTCTTTAACAAGTTTTTTTTTTTATGTTAATTAATTAAGCCATTAATTAAAACAACTAGCTAGGATATCAATTTCATATATATGAACAAGGCAAAAATAAACATGCAAATTTTATTGTAAATACATTTGAGTAAAAATATTTTTAAAAAATCGTTAAAATTGATTAAATTAAATAAATCAATTAAAAAATTTGAAAAATAATTTGACAAAATTAAATAAAATCTGAAAAATATTAAATCTTCAAAAATTAAAAAATAAATTGTTGACAACTGTGTTGTTATGTGAGAAATAAAATCAGTAAAAGATTTTTTTTAATTGACTTGATACGTCACACAAGCCATCAATTTTGCACTTTTTCTGCATATAAACATTTATTCTGTCTTTATCGATCTCTCACTGAAAACCAACGGTAGGAATCACCTACTCCTTACCTTTAGTTAGCTTTATGTATATTTTTGGATTAGCAGCTTAATTAATTTAATTACTTTGGCTATATATGTATATTTTTCTTTAAGGAGAGGGAGTATAATTAATTAGGAGAAGTAGAAAATAAGTTTTAATATATATAGTAATTTACCGTAAAAAAGCAAGGAATATTACTACTATGTACTATTTTAGAAAGACTTGTTTGCTAGCTAGAGGAATATTGCAATCAAGCAATTAATTCATTTTAATTAAGAAAATGAATACTAGAGATTTTTCATCACCTTTCGGGAAGAAATTATTATAAACTATAGTAAAATAAAAAATTAAACGTAAAAAAAAAAAAAGAGATAGAAACAAAAAATTATGGGTTAAGCGCCTCATATTTAAGTGGAAACGTATGATGCAGGAGAACAACTTCCTCTAATCGAATTCTCATTTTTAGATAGCTCTCAATTTTCTTGTTCATATAGTTACATATGAGACAAAGTCACATAAAAGAACCAATGGAGATAATTGGATATTTCATCAACTATTTTCAGTTCTGTTATAATGATATGTTTTCTTTGTACGTTTTTGTCGAAAAAAGAAATTGTACGTAGCTTGTATGTATCATGTATGTATATTTCGTTTTTAAGTGGAGGGAGCATATATTATTAATGAGGAGATACAGTAGTAGGAGTATATATTAGTAGTAATTTATTTTTAAAAAAAGTAAGGAATATTAATTAAATCATGCACTTTAGTACTAGTTTTAGAATTAGGTATTGCAATGAATGTTAAAGCAGAGATTCTTCATCACCGGAAAGAAATGACTATAAATTTGTTCACTTGTTATCACCGGCCAGTTCAGATTTGAAAAACAAATATCACTTGCACGTACCACACTGCCCGGCCAGTAATATAAAACAAATCCCAGCATTTCCATCAAAACTAGCTAACTATACTATGGAGCCTGTTGGGATTTCAAAGGTACCATTTTAATTTATTTAATTTGTACTCCAAAATATTCTAATTTATTTTTGTTTGTTGCATGGAGAGTTGAGGGTGAGAATTGTAGACACTCAGAACCTCCCTTCCATTCTTCGGAGAAATCTACCACAATATATATAATTAAATATTGAAAAACAAGGGCAAGTTGGTGTCTAGCACAAAAGGCAACATGTAAGAATTTGTTGGTACATCCAATGGAAAATAATAGAAAATAATGTTAGGAGATACAAATTGTCACTAAGAAAGACCATTGTGCCCTTAAAAAAAAATCACACCTACTATCTTCTTTCATACTCAGTTATTTTATTAAAAAAATTATATTCAGATTTCTTATTTTTTTTATTCAACCAAATTTTTTATTCAAACATTTTAATTCCAATTTTACTTGAATTTTAAATTCAAAATTTTACAAATTTCACATTTTTTTTTGTTTTTCAAATTATATTTTATTCTTTTTTACTCAATTTTTATATTTAAATTTCTTAGCTTTTCTAATTCACGCAAAAAAAAAAAAAAAAAAAAAAAAAAATTCAAATTTAACTTGAATTTTTTTTTATTCATTTTTCCAAAAATTTAAGTCAGATTTTTTATTAAATTTTTTTAATTTAATTAAAAATCTTTTTTCTCTAAGTCTTTGACGGGTCAAATCATACATTTTTATCAACTTAATTCAATTTTTTTATTCAAATTATTTTTCTTTAGTTTTTTTATTTATATTTTATTCAAATATTTAATTTATATTTTATTCAATTTTTACTCAATTTTTTTGTTGAATATATTTTTTCAAAATTTCTAAGTCAATTTTTTTAGTTCATTTTTCTTTATTCAAATATTTTAATTTATATTTTTTACATAATTAAAATATGAATATCGACATATATATTGAATATTGAACACTGAATCGATACATATTGAATATAATTAAATATTGAACATTGAATATCGATATATATTGAATATAATTAAATATTGAACATTGAATATCGATAAATATTGAACACTGAATATCTATATATATTGAATACGATGACACGATTGTTGAACATATATAATTACATTTAATTAAAATGTTGACATACAAGACTAGATATACCCAGAAAAAATGAAATAAAATAACAAAAGTAGAGAAATCGTACTAAATCTTTGCAATTAGAATGTGTATTTTTTCTTTAAGAAATGCTTGAGAGACATGCTCTTAATGCAGGGGTGAATATAAATCAGATTTATATATAGAACACTAGCCACATAATCAGATTCATATATTGAATTATATATATGTTGAAATGTAATAACACATATTCTGCAATCATAAAAGGAACATGAACATCAGAAAAGTAAATACAAGATATAATCCTAAGTCGGTTTCTTCAAAGTTAACAAACCATGTTCAACACAGATTTGTAGAACAAGTGAAAAAAGAATATATTTAAAAGGCATAGAAGATTCAATCACAACACAAATTTGTACAAGTTTTCTTCAAACAAGTGAAAATGAGAATATATTTATACTGGATAGAGGCTTCAATCACAACAGCCAAGTAAATAAAGATGTTAAAACAGAGTTGTTTACCAAACAACATATAACAACAATCAGTTTTTACCAAAGTGACGAACACACACAAAAATAACTTAAAAAAATGAAGATAGAAAAACAAGGGACCTATAAACAGCACACAAAGAAGAAGAAAAAACTATACAAATAACTAAAAACCCTTCACAGCCAAGTAAATAAAGATGTTAAACAGAGTTGTTTACCAAACAACATATATCAACAATCAGTTTTTACCAAAGTGACAAACACACACAAAAATAACTTTAAAAAAATGAAGATAGAAACAAGGGCCCTATAAACAGGACACAAAGAAAAAAAAAAGCTATACAAGTAACTAAAAACCCTTCACACTCTTCAACAATCTAAAACAAATACCAACTGTTCCTCTACCATATATATTAATTTACATATCTTTCTATGTCAGTAAAATATCAACTCACCCTTTGTTTCCACGGCGAATACTCTTAACCACTTCCTTAACTCCTCTCTTTAAGCAACTCACCCTTTCTTGAAAGGGAATCACAAGTAAAACAATGGATCTCAAACTATCGCATCTCATCTCAGAATCCTAGGCTTGGGAAGAAATTCTAAGAAAATAAAAACTTATTTTCAGTAATAATCAGTGCAAAACAATAATAAAAGCATTAGATCCAAACACAAAAACCCTTATTTATTCATATTAGCAGAAAAGTTTGGGTTTGTGGGAGGAAATTTGGAAAAGAGAGTAGAAACTCACTGAGTCAACACCCCCAAAAAACCCTAGATCTACGCCGCCATCACGCAAGCGGCGCAGATCGGAGAAGACGAGCCCCTTGACGGAGCATTCAGGCTCTGCAACGACGGCGGAAGCCCCCCCCCCGACTGAGCATTCAAGCTTTGCAACGACTCACGTGGGCAGATCGGAGAAGACGAGCCCCTTGACGGAGCATTTAGGCTCTGCACCGGCGACGGCTCGCTGATTTCTTCGTCGTCTCAAAATACCCAAACGGCCACCATTTTTGACTCGACGAGCTGCGAAAACGTGTCGCTGCCTTCTTCGCCGTCTCAAGCCCCATTTCAGATCTTGTGTGTGTGTGTTTTTGTGAGAGAAAAGAGAGAGAAACAAATATTTGAAAATGGGAGAGAGAAAGAGAGAGAGAAGACAATATTAATTGTTTGAGAGGGTGGAGAGAGAAGAAGTGTAATCTTTTTTGAATAGACAAAGGGTAGGAAAGACATTTTACAAGACAATTTGTAGTGTTAGAGACTAAAAAAATGACTTGTACTTTCTACCTCTCAAGGGTCAAAATATGTACCATGGAGTCAATAATCTCGAAAAACAATATATAGTAATGATTTTTGTGATGTAATATGTAATTAGAAAAGTGTCCATGCAGATGGAGTGTGAGGAAGTTATTACCGTAATTAGTTGGTGTCCTTTAATATGACATGACACCAAAGAAATGTCTTTTATAGCAACAACACACATCTCTTTCAATTTTGTCTTCCATATAACAATAGCAACCCCAACCCCTTGTAAGAATAAAATAAGATAGGTGATTAATTTAAGTAGACAATATGTAGATAAAACAGATCTTTTGATATATGAATTTTGATTAATGAAGTAATTAACGAAGCTGGTAACATAAATATAATGGGGGGAGTGGTGGTCGATCGTAATTCCATTCCCTGTTCACATGTTTTATCTGACACGTACACGAGCCATTGCCACTCCCACTTTTTTGGATATATATATATTTATTTATTCTCTGTTTACGTGACATAATAATAATAATTATTGACTCTTGTTTGGGCTATCTCAATTATCAGTTTCAATATAAATATCGCTTATCCATATATAGTAAACTGTAAAAGAGAAGGAAAACAACAATCAAATCAAATATATTAAGTATTATTCGATGTCTTGAAAATGAGTTCCACCAAGTTAAAATGAGTTGTATTTTGGGAAGATATTGAAACCCGGCCATGTGTATATATTCGTTCCAAGATTATCTTTCAATTGCCACTTTTACTTTTTGCGTAATCTCTAGCTATTTGAGCAGGTAATTATTTATTTATTACCAGCACCTCTCTCTTCTACTTCTATATAAATAACAAGCAGCTCTCTATCTCTAAGCTGCTAATTACATAAGCTATTATATATTAAAATTCCTTCATAACTACTAATTGGACTACTCTTTTTCATCAAAACACTAGCTATGGAGCCTGTTGGGATTTCTGCTGCTACACCTAAGGTACGTACACTACAAGAAATGGGGGGAATAGCGACGAAAATTTTGCGACAAATCTAAATTTCATCGCTAAAATCAATTTTTAGCAACGAAATATAAATTTTCGTTGCTAAATTGTTAGATTTAATATTTGCAACAAAATATATATATTTCATCGCTATATTAGCAACAAATTGTTTCATTTTGTTGTTAATAATCAAAACAACAATGAAAATTATATTTCGTCGCTAATATTTTGCGATGAAATAGAAATTTTCGTGGCTAATTTCTTGAAATTAGTTTTTACAACAAAATTTTTATATTTCATCGCTATATTAGCAACAATTTGCTTCATTTTGTTGTTAATAATCAGAAAAACTATGAAAATTATATTTCGTTGCTAATATTTTGTGATGAAATAGAAATTTTCGTGGCTAATTTTTTGAAATTAATTTTTGCAACAAAATTTATATATTTCATCGCTATATTAGCAGCAAATTGCTTCATTTTGTTGTTAATAATCAGAACAAAGATGAAAATTATTTTTCCGTTGCTAATATTTTGCGATGAAATATAAATTTTTGTGGCTAATTTCTTGAAATTAATTTTTGCAACAAAATTTATATATTTCATCACTTTATTAGCAACAAACTGCATCACTTTGTTGTTAATAATCAGAGCAACAATGACAATTATATTTTCTTGCTAATATTTTGCGATGAAATTGAAAATTTTGTGGCTAATTTCTTGAAATTAATTTTTGCAACAAAATTTATATATTTCATTGCTATATTAGCAACAAATTGCTTCATTTTGTTGTTAATAATCAGAACAACAATGAAAATTATATTTCATCACTAATATTTTACGATGAAATAGAAATTTTTGTGGCTAATTTATTGAAATTAATTTTTGCGATGAAATTAAAATATTTCATCGCTATACTAGCAACGTATTGCTGCATTTTGTTGTTAATAATCAGAACAACAATGAAAATTATATTTTGCGATGAAATATAATTTTTTGTGGCTAATTTATTGAAATTACTTTTTGCGATGAAATAAAAATATTTCATCGCTAAACTAGCAACAAATTCTTTTATTTTGTTGTTAATAATTAGGGCAACAATGAAAATTATATTTAGTCGCTATTATTTTGCGATGAAATATATTTTTTGTGGCTAATTTCTTGGAATTAATATTTGCAACAATTAAAATTAAAATATTTTATCGCTACACTTTTATCAAATTATTTTATTTTGTTGTTAATAATAAGAACAACAATGATAATTATATTTCGTGGCTAATGTTAAATCAACTATGCTTATTAAATCAAGAAAATCAATTTATATAATTAAATGTTTAATAATTCTTCAAATTTTATGTCTTACAAATCAGTATGAATGTTTATAAAAATATTTATAAATATGATGATGCAAATGAAGATGGACATAATTAAAGATGGGAGAATGAAGATTGGCTCTAATATTTATTATTATTTTTTAAATTGTTAAAGTAACATTGATTTTTTACAATTGGAATTGTTTTAAAAATTACGTATACACATGTATATATACATATATAGTTTTTACAAGTTAAAAATTAATCAATTAATAAATGTGAAATAAATTATTAAATGAGTAAAAATAACTAAATTAGTAACAATTGAATAAATATATAATTAATATTAAAAACTGAACCAAAGAGCTATCTGCCCGAATGGTAGGCGCCCAGCTATGGGCACCTATCCACCCGGGATCAATTCCCACTAAGACCAAATAAAATATTTATTTAAATAAAATGGGGGAGGGGGTATGCGGGTGCGGGTTGAGTTGGGGTCAGTTGGGGCGGGTCGAGTGCAGAAGTGGGTTTAGAGAACGATTGAATTGGTTCGGTTGGGGTGGGTCG
The DNA here is from genome assembly GCA_963675135.1 of Galeopsis tetrahit. Classification (NCBI taxonomy): domain Eukaryota; kingdom Viridiplantae; phylum Streptophyta; class Magnoliopsida; order Lamiales; family Lamiaceae; genus Galeopsis; species Galeopsis tetrahit. Next base: position 15,184,707 of record OY776133.1, read on the forward strand.
GGTGTGGGTGTGTGTGCGGGTTGGGTTGGTCGAGTACGGAAGTGGGTTTAGAGAATGATTCGTAAATCGGATGTCATAGCCAAATATTACCCGTCGCTAACGTATTTGCGACAAATGTTTGATTTTCCTCACAAACATTTTGTGATGAAACTCATATTTGCGACAAAATTAATTTTTTTTGTCGCAAACACGTTAGCGACGGGCGTATAGCAACAAATCCTGCGACAAAATTATTTCATCACTAACTCACGTTAGCGACGAAAATATTTGAATTAGCGACAAATTTTTTCGCGGCTAAATTGCAGTTTTCTTGTAGTGGTACTCCATCTCTTTTTTCTTGTTATTTTTTTTATTAATTCTCTTTGAGGATAATATATAGCTAGCTAGCAAAAATGGTTTAAATTAAAATGCACTCTGATCGAAAGGCATTAATAGTTGTCTTTCAATTTTATCCATTGGAAATTGCATGTCAACAATCATCTTCTCCACATTTATTCTCCATTTTAATTAATTTAATTTGTAATATTCTAATTTCTTTAATTTTTGTTGGGTGCAGAGCATTTTGTTGCATGGAGAGTTGATGGTGAGAATTGTAGACACTCAGAACCTCCCTTCGATTCTTCGGAGGAATCTCCCACACTTCACCATCTGTCGGGCGCCCACAACCTCCGCTGAGCCACAGTCCCATGATCAGGACCAACGCAAACTGAGAGGCACGTATGTCTCCGTTCACCTGGCCGGGCCCGACTCGTTCGAACTCGGGCCATACCTACTTCCCAAAACCCCATTTGGGACCAAACCTTCACCTTTCCCGTTGCTCATAACCTTTCTGAGGTACCTACGTATCATACTTATAATTCCCACTAAATTTATAACTTTTTTCCAAGTTTATTTGTTTTTCTTTTCTCTCCAATATTTTCCTTAAAAAAAAAAATCATAATCAAGTGACATAATAAAAGAAAAATATACGTATTCAGTTCAGAAATTAGTTTAATTAATTGAAATAAAAATGCTCAAGGATCTAAAAGAACATAATGCAATCATGCATATATATTTTAGAAGCAGCCTTTCACATTAATCTTCAATTTGTTCTTGGATTGGATCCACCTGCAAATTTAATTCATTATAATGCATTAGACAAAACATTATGACATGAATAATTTTTTTATTAAAGAAGCAGCTGCCTTAATTTCTCTTACAGACACACTAGTCCTATCTACAATTTTTTTAAGGTACTCAATAATATTATCTGTCGTCCGGCCACACCTAGAAGCAATTTTAATTAGAAAGACTTATACGGTCAAATCATTATATATTTTTTTTGAAAAATGCAAAGATTCATTACTATATATAAACAAAATTAGCAACAGAGGTACAAGTAAAGAAACGTCCATTTACATGCATACAAAGATTCCACAGGGAGGGAGGGGACCAATAAGACTTTCTGTCATGACCAATATTATTAATGTTGAAGGAAGAATGAATTCTGTATTTGATGTATATATATATCGACAAGTATACAAATTTGATAAATACATGAAAAAGTAAGTTTATCATAATAATGTAACTCCTCTCCTTATATACTTAATTACAGATTACTTAACTATCTAACTAATTAACAGCACTTTAAATCTAATTAATGATTAAAGTATATGATTCTAACATGCAATTAATTTTTTAATAAACAGATTGAGTTCCATGTCAAAGATAACAACATGTTTCTGTCAAAACTAGTTGGTATCGCCGTTGTTCCCGCCGAGATGGTTGAAAATGGAAACTTCATAAATCAAGAATTTCAACTTAGAGGGCCTCACACCAATCCCGATTCCACCATCAGACTGCAGATCAGCTACATTAGTAGCCAGATGAACCCAGTCTACCAGAGTGGCTTTTCGGAGGACTATGAAGTTCTCCGAAGCTATTTCCCACTCCGACGTGGGGGTAGATTGGCATTATATCAAGATGCCCACGTTATAGATGGAGGACGTGCACCACAAATTAAAATTGACGACGGAATAAACTATCAGCACGGGAAGTGTTGGGAAGAGATCTGTCGTGCAATAATTGGTGCACACCATCTCGTATATATAACGGGGTGGTCTGTCTACCACAAAGTTGTGTTGGTGAGGGAGCCTGAGGGTCAAATTTCGAGTGATGCGAATTTGATGCTCGGAGAGCTTCTTAAAAATAAATCCCGACAAGGGGTGAAAGTATTGATGTTGATTTGGAAGGATAGAACATCATTCGACAAAAAGTTCATCCTTGAATCAGTAAGTATTAATTCAATTTGAATTGTTCTTTTTTTTACTAATTATTAGCATTGTTAGTTTACTGTTTCAATTTTCGTCTTATGCAGAAGGGCCAAATGCAAACTCATGACAAAGAAACGCGCAAGTTTTTCAAGGACTCGAGCGTTAAATGTTTGCTAGCCCCCCGATACACAAATTCTACATTTACTAATTTTGTAGAACAAGTAAGTTAACAATTTATATGTACACATTAAGTTTAGATTTTTATGAAGACAAAATAATAATGAGAGGTGGTTGTATTTTGTTTTAATTTTAACTGCAGACTTCTCGAGTGTTGTATGCTCAACACCAAAAATGTGTGATTGTGGACACCGAAGGCGATGCAAACAACAGGAAGTTAACTGCGTTTGTCGGTGGTCTAGACCTCTGTGACGGACGTTATGATACTCTTGAGCATCGCTTATATCGTGACCTCAACACCGTATTCAGAGACGACTATCATAATCCCACGTATAAATCTGTAAGTAACATCTTTCCAATTTGAAATTTTCATTTTTTTCTCTTTGCAATTCCTCATCCATGTTCTTGATTATACTCTGCAATTAATTATTTTTTTGTTCTGTTTCAAACTTCATTAGCCCCCTAAAATTAATTTTCAGTTTTACTGTAAATTTCTAATAAATGATTTGCATTGATGATATTTCCGAATAGGCTGAGGGCCACCCAAGACAACCGTGGCATGATTTACATTGCAGAGTTGAAGGGGCAGCAGCTTATGATGTGCTCACAAACTTCGAGCAACGCTGGAGAAAAGCCTCCGAATGGTCGAAGTTGAGAAAACTGATTAACAGAAAATCAGTTTGGGATGAGGATCTCTTACTCGACATTCATTCGATCCCATCACTTATTAGTCCCACAAATGAAGATGATCCACAGACATGGCATACTCAGGTTATATACTTATTTTGATCTGTATTGGTAAATTAATTAATATAAATTACATTTTGTGGTTACTGAATAATCAATAATTATGATATCATGTTAACAGGTTTTTAGGTCTATAGATTCGGGATCAGTTAAAGGATTCCCTGAAGATGCACATGCTGCATACACACAAGTACTAATTAATTTTTTTTTTTTACCCTGTGCTAGACTTAATTGATGAATACTAGTGCAATATTAATTTAATTTATTTTGATTGCAGAACCTAGTATTTGACAAATACTTGGTGATCGATAGGAGTCTTGAGATGGCCTACATCCAAGCAATTAGAAGTGCTCAGCACTTCATATATATTGAAAATCAATACTTCATCGGATCATCCTACGCATGGCCATCCGACCGAGATGCAGGTAGATAAGAATTCCATTTGGTAGATAACATCTAATTTTAAATCATCAAATCTGATCTGTTTTTGTTTGTTTGACTCGATCAGGTGCTAACAATTTGATCCCGATGGAACTTGCTTTGAAGATTGTTAATAAAATAAGAGCAAGAGAGAGATTCGCGGTTTATATTGTGATGCCCATGTGGCCTGAGGGTAATCCAACTGCAATAGAAGTTCAAGAAATCCTTTATTGGCAGGTGAAGTATAACAATTTTCATCATTAATCATTCACTAGTACTAGTAATTTGTTATATTCTTTGTATAACCAAATAAAATGACTTGTGTTCAATGTTGATTATTCATATATGATGATATATAGAGGCAAACAATGCAAATGATGTATGAAGTTGTCGCTAAAGAGCTCCAGTCCTCTCACCTTGAGGGTGCACATCCCACCGACTACTTAAATTTTTATTGCCTTGGAAATCGAGACGAATTTCCAGAAAATGAAGCTGGTCCCTCGGCCTCATCCTCAACCACAACCCCATCTCATGAAAAAGTTGCAAGTGTTTTCACTTTTTTTTCTACAACTAAAATTATTTTTCATCTTATTCCACTTACTCCTGTTCAGTAAAAAAATTTCAGTTAATAACATCACACTTTAAATTAACTCCTCTGATCTCAACATAGTATCAATGACTTCCTTTTAATCAATGCATGTGTTGATCTTCTTTCATCTAAATTCTTCCTCCTTGTCCTTTGATTCCTCTTTGGATCTCTCTGTTTTCTTTCTGAATTCATTGGATTTCTCTCTTTCGAATTGTGGTATCAACTCCTCTTCCTACCACCGTAACTATGCCCTTCAAACTAGACGGTAAATTAATTTGAATACACAATGCATATGTTATGTCTCCAGTGTAGGGTTGTGTAATAGGAAACTTGTTATTGAACTTTTAATTATTAACTCTTAATGGTATCATTTATTTTTCTTGAAATTAAATTCAAGATACATTGGATTAATTTCTTGTTTATTATTTGCAGGATCGATTTATGATATATGTACATTCGAAGGGAATGATAGTGGATGATGAGTATGTGATAATAGGTTCAGCCAACATTAATCAACGATCGTTGGCTGGTTCACGAGATACAGAAATTGCAATAGGCGCTTATCAGCCTCATTACACTTGGAATAAGAGGAAGGATCATCCATGTGGCCAGGTTAGATATGTTATCTTTCACTAGCTAGTACTTTTTTTTTTTCAAAAAATTTTCTGCAACTAAAATTAAGTGTCTAAATTTGTATAAGGTATACGGATATAGAATGTCATTGTGGGCAGAACATACTGGGATTGTTGAGAATTGCTTCAAAGCTCCTGAGGAATTAGATTGCGTCAAGTATGTCAATGATATTGCAGAGAATAACTGGAAACTATATACGAGTGAGAATTTTACTCCACTACAAGGTCATATCATGAAATATCCTATGGAAATTGATTTGAATGGACATGTAAATCCTTTGCCCGGATTTCAAAAATTTCCATTTCTTGACGGTCGGATTGAAGGGGCGCGTAGTGGAAAGTTACCGCGTAGATTGACTACTTGAAATTATGAACATGTCTTGACAGTCAATGTGGCTAGCCATATATATATATATATGTATATGTTCATTGAATTTTGCAGTGAAGCTAGCCTATTAATGAGAGATTTTAAGGACTGTGATACACCATCATGTTTGTAATAGTGTTAGGTGAAAGTGTACATAGAATACGACATTCATCCACATATACATGAAGAAAGAAAAGACTAGCTAGAGTTAAATTAAAACCCTTGCATCATCGTTCTACTTTATTTCTCAAAACTAATCTCCTCACAACCTTACAAGCAAATTTATGATTTATTTCATAAAATTTGCTCACATCCTCACACCTCTTCACATATCAATTTTAATCAGTAACTCCTTAATCCCTTAATTATTTACATTTTCAAAATTGTTCCGACGCATTTATGCCGGTTGATGACTAGATTTGACGAATGCCCTGAAATATAATGTACTTTTAATTTCATAAATTTAATTTAACATGATCACTTCATATTATAGTCGTACTATTTATTTCTTTGCTAAATGGGATTTTTTAATTAAGAAGAGAGAGAAAAAAAAGGTGAAACCACATCCCGATTCTAAGGAAAGATCGAGGTCAAACAAACCAAAATATAAAGGCCATAAAAAGCCCAACAAAAAAAAATCATACAAAACTAAAAGCGTTTACCATATACTGGTTAGTTATATAATTATAACAATAAGTGACCATATTGAGATCGAAGGCTCAACAGCATTTTAAATTTTTATTTATGTGGAATGTTATTGAATACTTAAAAAAAGTTAAGTAAATATTGTCTAGTGAACATGATTATTAGTACAACAAATGAAAATGCCTCAATTAAAGATTTAAAGCAAATTGTGAAATATTTTCTAGAGAAATTGTCTTAAAGAAATATTTCCAAAAAACTATTCTGATTGCTTAACAAAAAAAAAAAAAAAAAAATAGTTAATTTGTTTTGATCTGTCTAAAATTTAGTATATGTAAATAAAAATTATAATCCTCTTTCCCTTCAAACTTTGTATATACGTACTCCCAACGTCCCCGAAAAGTGTGTGGTGCTTTTTGGACACGAAGTTTAAGAAAAAAGTGTAATAATTAGAGTGTTGGGAGTAATTTTATAAAATTTTATATATAAAGTAAATAAAGTACTTGAATTGGGTGTATGGTGGTAAATATGTGTATATTGTGAAGGTGAGGATTGTGATGATTATTTCCATTTATGTATATGCAAATTTTTGAGGGACAAACTAAAAAAGAAAGTATGAAAACTTTTCAGGGACGAAGGGGGTAACATTTTTTGTCCGTCCAAATTTAATATGTATGTCCCAAAATAAAAATAATATTTTTATCATCACCCTCCAAACTATCATTTATTTACTTAAATTGTCATTCATATATCAGTCATTAAAGAGAATCACTATGATTAGGCAATCTCCTCCCTTAACTCACGACCTAATGAATTGTTATTGGTCATACTTTCCTATATTGTATATATCCTACTCTGTATAAATTCCTGATGTACATTCTCTGGTTAATCAATAAAAATACACTTTCATCACTTCTATATGGTATCATTAGGGAAATGTTTCTAATCCACGTTTCGTTTGCCCCTGTTTTTTCAATTCCCTTATGGCACCTCCGGCGAAACATCTTCGACGCCTGCGACTCCATCCTTGGTGCCCATATCCACTCGCCATGATCTACCTATCAAGTTAACACACAAGACTTATCCCTCTTGGCGTGCCCACCTCATGGCCCTACTCCGTGGCCAACACCTTCTCGGATTCATTGATGGATCCTATCCCTGCCCTGCTCGTCGTGTGGACGGATCCAATGCCGCGACCGTCCTCGTTTGGATTCAGCAAGATCAATTGATTCTTGCCGCCAATTTTGGGTCCCTTGCTCCTGAAATTCTTCCTATCGTGTCGTCATCATCCACGGCGGCCGGAGTTTGGGCAGTTCTTTCCTGAATGTTTTTTGGGAAATCTCGTTCTTGTGTCAATCAACTAAAGAGTGAGATGTACCGTATTACTCTTGATGATCGATCTGTGACGGAGTATCTCCACCATATCAAATCTAAGGCTAATGAATTAGCCTTGATCGATCAACCTATAAGTACCGATGATCTTACTTTATTTGTTATTAATGGTTTGGGCCCCGAGTATGCTACCATTGTAGGTCATATTTGTACTCGCGAGACCTCTCTTCTCTTCGAGGAGCTTCATGATCTTCTCTATGAGTACGAACTTGCCTTGAAAGCCCAAGAAAAAACTACCCAGTCCCTGGTCGCCACTGCCAACACTACATCTGCTCGCACTCAACATCGCCCCTTTCAGCCAAGAGGTGCTCACTCGCCTGGATCAACTCATGTTCCCCGACGATCTTTCGGCTCCTCGTCTCGAGGCCCTCGCCCCCTTCTCGCCCAGGCCCGTCTGATGCTCCTGATCGCCAGCATGTCATCTGCTAACTTTGTGGTTTTAAAGGCCACGCTGCTCCGATATGTCGTCGTCCTCCGTTGCAACAGACAAACTTTGTTCACTCTCCATCCAATTCTTCTATGCCATGGATGGTTGACTCGGTCCCATAACTTGATCGCTGATCTCAACAATCTGTCTATTCATTCTGAATATGATGGAATTGACGAGGTTCAACTTGCGGATCGATGGATCCAACCTTCCCATCTCGCATACGGGTAACTCCTATTTACACTTTCCTAATGGTGATTTCTTATTATCGGATATTCTATGTGTTCCAAATTCCCGACATAATTTGTTATCAGTCAGCAAATTCACTAGGGATAATAATGCCTCTATGAATTTTTTTTCATCTCATTTTCTTGTTAAGGATCAGAGCACGGGAGAGGTGCTCATTAAAGGTTCCTGTCGGAATGGGGTTTATCACTTGCCATCAAGTCCAATACTCGCATCTATTGGTGTCAAAACTTCTCCATCACATTGGTACGCACGACTTGGTCATCCTTCTGTGGATACCAGTTGCTTACTTATTCATCGCTTTAATTTACCAGTATTGAACAATTCTCGTACTCTTGATAATAATTATGACCCTTGCCATTTGAGCAAGGCCACCAAATTACCTTTTAATAATACGTCATTTGTTGTAAATCATCCCCTTCATTACATTTATGCGGACATTTGGGGTCCAACGTCGGAAAAATCCTTGGATGGCTCTCGTTATTTCCTTTTATTTATGGATTTATACTCTCGTTACTGTTGGATATTTCCATTGATGGCTAAATCGCAGGTTGTGCAAGTATTTATGAATTTTAAACCCCTTGTTGAGAAGCAATTTGATCATTCCATAATGAATTTCTTCACTAATAATGTTGGGAGAATTTCAGGCTCTTCGCCAGTACCTTAATAAATTTGGTATCAATTGGCTCACTACAGCCCCACATACACCTCAGCAAAATGGGATTGTTGAACGATGTAACTGGCATATTTTGGAAGTTGGACGGGCATTATTACTTCATGCTCGTTTACATAATAAATTTTGGGCTTTTTTCATTACAAACAACAATGTATCTAATTAACCGAATGCCAACTTCGGTTCTTGATCATCGCAGCCCATTCATGGTCTTATTTAAGCGACCACCGAATTATATGAAGCTTCGGGTCTTCAGATCTCTTTGTTTTCCGTGGATCCGTCCTTATACATCTGGGAAGCATAATACACCATCATCTCAATGCATATTCATTGGCTATTCGACGACTCAAAGTGCGTACAAATGCTTTGACATTGCATCTGGTCGAATTTTTACATCCCGTCATGTCTGCTTCTTGGAGGACACATTTCCACAGGTGTCACAGCCGGTCTCATCAACACCCACTCATCCCTCTACTACAATCTCCTTGCCAATACTTCTCCCTGAGCCGTCGACCAATGTGCCTCCTACTCCACCAGTTGAGCAACTTATATCTCCTCCAATAGCCGAGCAAAATCTACCTGAACTCCATCCTCAGTCTACGCCGTCCTCATCGGCTGCATCACCGATCATTCCACCGCCTCTAATTCCTCCACAATGCACTCATACGATGCGTACTCGTGCACTCAATAATATTCATCGGCCGAAGCGCTTATTTTCTGCAACAAAGCACCCACTCCTTCTCGATGTCGAGCCCTCTACTATTAAATAGCCCTTTCACTTCCTCATTGGCGCCTTGCTATGTCCGATGAATTCACCGCTTTACAACGCCATGGAACATGGGACTTAGTCCCGCCTCCTCCCCGTTGTAACATTATTGGCTACAGATGGGTGTTTCGCACGAAGCGCAAGCCGGATGGCTCAGTTGATAAATTCAAAGCATGATTGGTGGCGAAGGGATTTCATCAAAGGCTAGGGATAGACTTCAAAGAAACATTTAGTCTCGTGATTAAACCTGCGACTATACGCACAGTGCTCACTCTGGACGTCTCCTCCAAATGGTTCTTAAATCAATTGGTCGTAAGCAACGCGTTCCTCCATAGCGACCTTGACGTTCTAGTTTATATGCAACAACCTTCGGGGTTCAAAGATCCGTCTCATCCCGATCATGTATGCTTACTCCGCCGATCTCTATACGGACTTCGTCAAGCGCCTCGGGCTTGGTATGACTCTCTTTGTGCTGCTCTAGAGCGTTTTGGTCTTCAACGCTCCAAAGCAGACTCTTCCCTATTTTCTCTCAATATTAGCGGTGAAAGGTTAATTGTTCTTGCATATGTGGATGATTTGGTACTCACCGGCTCCTCGCCTCGCCTAATTTTGGCCCTTACCAAGCACCTGCAATCTACTTTTGCAATTAAAGACCTCGACACCTTGTCATACTTTTTGGGCATTGAGGTCGCCTACTACAAGGAAGTCTTTTTCTTTCACAACACAAGTATTTAGTTGACCTTCTCCGACGACACAATTTTGAGGGTGTCAAAACAATATCCACACCCTCTTCACTCAAGCCTCTTACATCCTCAGACTCAGTTGTTCCGATTGAATATCGTAGTGCAATTGGGGGACTTCAGTATTTGACGATGGCCCGTCCCGATATTTCTTTTTCAGTAAATCGCCTCGCCCAACACATGTTTGCTCCCACTCATACTGCTTGGGCTGCGGTAAAGAGGTTATTCTGCTACCTCAAACATACATTACATCATTGCTTTCTTCTCCGTTGCACTTCGAATCTTACTCTCACCGTCTATTCTGACTTCGGCGGGGATCTAATTGTCTGTAAGTCCACCTCAGCATATGTGGTTTTCTTTGGCTCTATTCCTGTATCTTGGAGGTCTCGCAAGCAACGTGGCGTAGCTCGCTCGTCAACAGAAGCGGAATACCGTGCTCTAGCAACCGCGACTTCTGAAGTCTGCAGGCTGTGCCATCTATTCAACGACTTGCATATCAGCCTAGCATCGTCTCCTCGCATCCTGTGTAATAATATGGGCGCCACTCGTTTGGCTCTCAATCCAGTCCAGCACTCGAGGATGAAGCATAATGCAATAGACCTGCATTTTGTTCGTGGTCTTACAACAAAGGGTGTCCTCACGGTGGCATATGTTAACACTATCGATAAAATTTCAGACTTACTCACCAAACCCCTACCTAGAGCTCGCTTCCAAGATCTACGAACCCACCTTGCTCTTGCTGATGGGACGTCAATCTTGCGGGGACGTACACTACAAGAAAAATGACTTTTAGTGACAGAATTCCTGTCATTATAGCTTCTCTAGCTAAAAGTCTTTAGTGACGGTAACTGACTTTTAGTGAGAGGTCCTGTCATTAATTCTCAAATTCCTGTCATTAAAGACTTTTAGCTAGAGAAGCAATAGTGAGGGGATGTTGTCACTAAAAGTCAGTTTTCTTGTAGTGGTATCAGTCATTAAAGAGAATCACTATGCTTAGGCAATCGCCTCCCTTAACTCACGACCTAATGAATTGTAATTGGTCATACTTTCCTATATTGTATATATCCTACTCTGTATAAATTCTTGATGTACATTCTATGGTTAATCAATAAAAATACACTTTCATCACTTCTATATCATAAACGGTCGCTTCATTTATATATAAGTGGACTCCGCAACACCCCATAATACCCTCCAATCTATTTTATGCATAAACAATTAATATTTTATAAAATCCGTAAAACTGAATCATACAAACAAATGAATCCGTAAAAGACAGAATGTTAGATGCACTCCCTTTAAATCATCTAAAGTGCTCTTATCTCTCTAAAACCTAAAATTTTCATTCCCCATGATTCGGGTGGAATTTACACGATTTAGATGCACATGTGAAGCTCATTTTGATTTTGATTTCATTGATTTATGGGTTGATTATGATTGTTTTGGTCAAAATAAGAGAAATGTGGTGTTTTGTCGATTTTGTAGGAAAAACGAAGGAATTTGGGAGCAAAACACCCACCAAACTTCACTGGACCAGATAGGGGAGTGCACGATTGGATCCGACTCGAAAAATGGAGTGAAATAGAAGGAAGAATCGAGTCAATCGGAGGTCGGAGTCGAAAGTTACACACAAAACAAGTTCGAGGTGTAAACTTAAACATTCAGCAACTCGGCCGAGTGGAAGAAAAAAATCATTTTTTCGGCCGAGTGGCCCCTGTTTCGGTGGTTTTTGTGTATTTTCGTCTTTTTCGAGGGACTTAAGTGCAAAACTTACCCCCAAGCCCTACCCCAACACTATAAATACCTCCATTCTTGAATTCAAACACACCCTACCGTACCCCTTTCACAAGAACTCTTACACATATAAACACACACTTGGAGGTAATCATCATCCATTTCTTCAATTCTCCATCAAATTAAGTAAGGAAGGAGTCAATAGCTTTGGAATTCAATTACCCATCATTCATTAGACTAAGTTTTCTCTTTCTCTCTCTTGTTATTTAGTTATTTCATTAGTTCGTGTTAATTAGATTATGTTGGTTGTTGGCTAGAACACTTTTGGTTCTAGGGCTTTGTAAATATTTAGACTGAAGTTTATGAACTAATTTCTTACTTTAAATGGTGTTTGTCTCTTATTTGTGTGCTTAATTCTTATATGAAAGCATGTTATTATAGGTCATGATAATGTGTTTGATCTATTGTTAATTGGGGTAGTATTGAGAGATTTATTCCATTGATCGTACATAAACATGCAACCCAATATTATTATGATCTCGAGAGAGGATTAGTTATTGGGAGGGGATTGAATGATCCTTTGAGCTAATTTAGGTGACATAATATTTGTGAGGTAGAGATACAAACTTATATTGTATTTTCCTTTGAATTAGTTATATCGAGAGATTGATTAATTCTTCTTTAGTGGTCATTTGAATGAGTCATAAATCATAGATGAATATCTAAATATTGCAAATGCCTTGGAACCTACTTTCTCTTATTTGAGTTTCATCCGTACTTTTCTCGTTTTCGTGAATTGCATGAACTTTGATCGAATTTCCTTGTTACTCTTTATTGTTTAGTTGTGACATTTAGTAGACAATCTTAGTGTAATCATCATTTCAAACTTTCGATCATCGTCTATTTAGAACTTAATCGGTAAAATACACTTTTACACTACATCTCCCTATAGGATCGACCTTGTATTTGTCGCGCTACGATATACACTGTATACTTGCGGTTGTGTATTTTGGTGTTACATAATACATGAATCACCCCATCATATTCTTCTTCAATTGCCACATCAAAAAAAAAAAAAAATTAAAATTAAAATACTCACTGCAATGGAAGCCACTCCCGCAACCATTCCACTGGCCCTCCATCCACCCCGCCCAGTCGCGGCTCCTCCTCCCCCTGTGACCCATCTTTTTTTCTTCCTTTCTTTTTGCTGAACAACGCTGCCCCACCCGTGTCGGCGCCCCATCCATTCTTCCTCCATTTCTTTGTTTATCTCTTCCTCGTAGAATCAGTCAGGTATATATATTTTTGTCTTCTTTTTTTATTTTTTTTAATTTATTGGTCGAGAATATACACTATTGTCGATAAATTGTAATCAACAATAGTGTATATTTTCGACCAATTATCGTCGAAATTTTTCATTTAAAAAAAAATTGATAAACCAGTGTCGATAATATACACTATGTTGGAATTTTTGAGCACCCAACAATGGCTTTACAAAATTGACAGAAATAAAAGACAAAATTGTAAATACAATTGAATTAATAATTACACAGAGTCTTCAATTTTCTTCTTTTAGCAACTTTTCTCCTTTAGCAGCTTCCCATGGCAAACAGGTTCTCGAAATCATTAGCAACAACCCCATCTCACGAACAATAGGAACAAGTTAAAGTCGAGTCAAGGAAACCCTTTTCCCGCAAAACGAATACGTCCCGGCTAGTGCTCACGGTTTGACGTAACGTTTTAAAAGGTAAAACGACTTTCGCCTCTATACGAGCAGCACCACAACGTATAGAGTTCCAACGAACTGAATCGACACGAAAACTGGACTGCACTCTATATGCTCGATGCAAATATGTATAATGCTATGATTTTTTCTAGGAAATCAAGTGTTGTGTCTTTTTGTGAGTGTGCAAGAGTGTTTTTGCAACATAAAACATGCACCCTATTTATAGGCATGTTCCAACATGTGAGGGGTCTCCACATTTATTATGGCATTCATGCTATTTGTAACGCCTTGCGGTTACAAAACTTAAGTATGACATTCATGGTTTTGTAACTCCTTGCGGTTACAAATTCATTACTGAAACGTCTATGAACCTGGACACCCGAACGTCCAAGTTCATCACAATTTGTAACGTTAATGTACCTAGACATCCTCAACGTCCAAATTCGTCATAGTTCAAATTCAACTTTTAAATTTATTTGGGTTAACCCAATTTCGATAGGTCTGAAAGCCCAAATTTAAAACCCACGAGTCACGAGCCCAAGACTAGGCCCAGGCTCAACCGGACGAGCACACACGTGCATCCGTATAGACTATTGGATTGCTCCTTAGTCATTATTATTTGAACCATTGTAACATCCTCCTATTTATAAGGAGTAATTAGCCCCCATTAAACTTTCAAAGTTTCAATGTGGGACAATTATCAAGTTGTAACACTTTATCCCATAAAGTGTATTATTTGACGTTTCAACTTCGTGAATTAATTTCTCACTCACCGAAATTCGGTTTTGAGATTTTAAATAGCCATTTAATTTCCTTGAAATTACATTTATAGCCCTCAATAAATTGGTCAAAGACGAGTGTTCTCCACTCTCATTTTAAAATCAATTAATTAATTAAAATTAATCAATTTCTAACCAATTTCTCCAACAATCCCCCACATGAGTGGAAATTACACCCATAATTATGCAGACTCGCAATCCAGTTCTCAAGAAACACTATTGCATCCGGATAGTTTTTCCAGAAAAATTGCATACTACTTTCTGCATTACATAGCATTTTAGAGTGCGATCCGGTTCTAACGTGTAATCTGTTCGCTGGAGCTTTGTACGCTGCGGTGTTGCTCGTGCAAAGAGGAAGCCGTTTTACCTTTCGAAGCAACTCGTCAATCCGTGAACACTAGCCGAGACGTGTTTGTTTTACGGGAAAAGGTATCACCTTGACTCGGCTCTTTTCCCTAACTTTCTGTTTATCTACAGTGCTGTTTTCTTCCCTTTCTGGACCTGCTCTTCCAAGAAGCTGCTCAAACAAGGAAGCTGCCTCTTTTGGAAAGTTGAAGAACTCGAAGAATTTGTAATTTCATTTACTGTCTTTATTTTTTTCCGTCTAAATTCTTTGTAAGCCATTGTTGGTAATCTATAAACCAACACACTATTGTCGATAAATTGTTGTTGACAATAGTATATATTATCATCATTGGTTTGTCGAAATATGTCAAATTTTAATTTTATATATTTATTTTTACTAAGGTTTTTTTTTTAAAACTTTCAGATTTGTTTTTAAGGGGTGCGTGGGTGACGCGGCAACTGTTACGGTTGGGGTTTGGGTTTGCAATTTTATTAAATGGTTAGTTTGGGTATTTAAAATGCTTATTAAATTAATAAATTGAAAGCGATCGGAGTACATTTAACATAGTTGGAGAGGTCTATAACCCACGCCTAATCAAAATCCAAATGACAAAAGGTAGCAGCACTAAAGAACACACATGAAATATAATTTATTTATTAAACGACAAGGGTCTAAAAACTTAATAATTTTATTTTTTTATTTTATGATATACGTACAATTGATCTAAAAAAAATTCTGCATCGAACCATTTAAATCTTTGGACCCACCCTGAACAGTATAATCTGCATTGTAAAAAATGAATGTTAAAAAAAATTAGACTAAACAAATCACTGTGTAAGACAATGTAACGATAGAATTTATAAGACAATGTAATATTTTTAGTATATCAAATGAACGGTTATATGGCTAAGATTTTATTTTTAGAAAAAAAAAAAAAAAACTTACTTCCACATTTTGTGCCTTTGGGCATCTCTCTATTACTGGTTGCAGGCATACAAATTCTTGCAGCAATCACTATTTTTCGACCATTAAATACGATGTCCTTTCTTGTCGTTAGTCTTTTACAAAAAAATGGAATGTCAGCTCTTTCAATAGAGTGACAACACTTGTTACTAGGTTCGCCATATACAGGTTGACGACTAGTTATAAAGTTATAACAATGAGCGACCACATTGGGAAGGCCCCAACAACGTTTTAGAAATTTATTTCTGTGGAATGTTATTGGATAATAAGCAAAGGCTAAGTTGATTTGTGTGGTTATAATCATGATTATTAGTACAACAAATAAATATGCACGAGGTGTGGCCATTTTATTTGTGTGTATTTATGAAAAGGCTAGGATTGCTCTCCAATTTAAATAAAATGTGAAATATTTTACAGGAAAGTTGACTTAAATAAATATTTCCTTTTTTTTTTTTTTTGATTGTTTAAGATAAAAAGAGTAGTTAATTTGTTTTTATCTCACAATCTAAAATTTAGAATATGTAATATATTAAAATTTGTTTGACAGCTCTATCTACGCTAACCATGCATTACACACTTATTGTACGTACATGATAAAATAATATTCATAAAACAATAAATGAAAAATATATCTTATATATACTGATATCATTTAATGTTGTTAATTTTGTATAGTTTAGGTACTAGTAATATTTAACAAACATTATAATTATATAATGAGACTACCACGTTTCAAATAATTAAGATATAAAAGTCGTAATTTAATTATATCCAAAAATCAAGACACGAATGACTTAGGAAAACGACTTTGAATTATTTTTATAATCTGAAAAATGACAAATAATATGAATTACAACAAACATTATAATTATATAATGAGACTACCACGTTTCAAATAATTAAGATTTAAAAGTCGTAATTTAATTATATCCAAAAATCAAGACACGAATGACTTAGGAAAACGACTTTGAATTATTTTTATAATCTGAAAAATGACAAATAATATGAATTACTTCCTCCTATTCATATTATAATATAAGTTGTTTTGACTTTTTATTTTCTTTGTAAAATTCTCCTTCATATTCTTAATATAAATCGTTTTGACCTTAATTTCGTTTTCTTTGCAAATTATATGTCGTTTTACACTTTTCAATGCAAATTAATTCAATTTCTTCCAAATTTAACCTTAAGATTATTAAATATTTACATAAATGTGTTCTTTTTTTATGAGATGTACAATTATTAATTAAGGGTAACATGAAAAATAATTTATTTTCTTAATATGTGTGCATGAGCATAGGATAACATATATTTTGAATTGGAGGGAGTATAACTTTTCAATGCAAATTAATTGCATTTATTTCAAATTTATCCTTAAATCAATAAATATTTATATATATGTGTTTTTTTTAATGAGAATTATAAGCCTTGATTAAGGGTAAAATAAGAAATCAATTTAATTTTATATACAATTAATAGAAGAAAAAAATTTCACTATCTCTCCCTGATTTAATTGACAGAAAAGAAATCTAAGTAGAGGTTTTTTTTCAATAAATTTTAATGAGGTAGATATCATATCAAAAGCGGATATAATCGAAATTATTGTTTCCTTCCCATGGTGAAGAAATATGTATGGATGTTGGGTGAGTTATTGTTCACATGTAATTATATTGTTCAATAAAATTAATTAATATTATTTATTAAAAAATAATATTCTATTTTTATTCATAAAAAATTAAGTGTTTTTTTTAGAAGTTTTGGAGCAAGCACGTCTTAATTATTTTATTAAATTAATTAATGGAGTGAAATGAAAACACAAAAAATTTATATGCAATATTGCATACATGTAATATTGTTTGAACTGAAAATATTAACTTATTAAGTCAATTGACTAAAAATATATGTTATTGGCCACCATTAATTCATTTGGGTTAATTTTCTATTTGTCAATTGACCTACTTGTGTTTTAATTTTGACCATCGTTTATTTTACCTGTTTCTGTGATTTTTTTTGTTTTTTATTTTATTGTCGAACGCGGGCTATTAGATGTATTAATTCAAATTGTAATATATAGTAACACACATTATTTTATGTAGTAATAACACAAACTATTTTATATAGTAATACAAATTCTTTTATTTAGTAACACGTTTTTTTCTAGTGTTTTTGTTGATGTAGTAACTCACATTATAATATGTAGTAACTTATATTATCGCATGTAGTAAACACAATAACCATGTTGTAATACTGATTGTTTTATTGCAAGAGATGACGCAAAAATATTAGATCATTTGATAAATATTAGATTATTGCAGGATGATAGTAACAAACGCCTATTCAATATAGTAATTCAAACTGTAATATGTAGTAATAACACAAACTATTTATAAACACATTATTACATGGGGTGGCCGGAAACTGCCCGAAGAAAACGAACAGGTACAATTTATGTCAGTGGGTGTATTTATAAAAAAATATGACTATGAATTGGACTGTGAGTGAATGTATTTATAAAGAATGTGGGTGTGAATTGGACGAATGCACAAGATCAACCCAAATGAAAATGGAGTACAGATAATTTGGGCTTAACAATTAATTTGTGCGGCCATTTAATTAATGAGTCTGACTATATGCACCTCCATTTCAGATTATGTACTCCCTCTATTGATACACCCCTCTCAAACCGCTCTAAAATAGATGCACACACCTGAAATGTCATAAATGTCATTTTATCATAAAATTCTTATTACTACCCCTCAAAAACCTAACCTAATCTCCTCCCCCTATCTTTAACCATTCCATTCTATATGGAATCAATTTTTATTTTATTTTCTAAAAATAAATCATCACTAATATTTTACTTTTATAAAATTATTCTTCTCAGTAATTAAATAAGATTCTTTAAACATATAATTTTAATTTATGGAGTTCGCATTATGATTTCTCTTACATATTTGCCTAATTTTATTTTTTCACTGCGTAAATGTTTACTTTTTTTAAATGAACATTTAATTTTGTACAGTTTTATTATATATTAAAACAATTGTATATTGACTAATTTAATACTAATATTATAAAATAATTATGTGTTAATTTTTTTCACTAATGTGTAAATGTTTATTTTAAATTAATAATTAATTTTGTAAAGTTTTATTATTAAAACAATTTTATATATTGACTAATTTAATATGATATTATAAAATATATATTGAAGAGTATTTTAGTCATTTTAGATAAACTCTTTACATTATTTTACATTTCATTTTATTATACGAGAATGAAATCAATTAAGGGATGATTTTTCCATTTCTAATCATACCAATCGTGTGAATGGTCATTCAAACATTCAAAATGATTTTTCCATTCCTAATCATACCAATTGTGTGAATGGTCATTCAAACATTCATTCCATTCAAACGTTCATTCCATTAATGAGTTCATTCCATTCAGTCTTAATTTCATTCAATCATACCAATCATGCCCTTATTGTCTATTTTTTGTCGAAATAAATTGTCTTTTTTTATTTAGCCTTAATATTAAAAAAAATGTCAAATTTTGGCTCAAAATAGCTTTAAAAAAAAGTGTCTTTTCAAGTTTGAATGACCAATTTTGATCCATATATAGCTACTTTGTCAATTTTCTTGTAGTGAAAAAACGAAACTTTAACTCATCATTTTTATAAGAGTGAAATCCATTAAAAAAATCAAATCCAATTACTATTTAAGCAAGTTCCATTAAAACTCATCATTGATAAATTTGTTTCTATAATTTTCAATAAACTCTTATTCTATTTTTTTATACAATGCGTAGGTTTACATATTAAATATTTGTATTATTGCTTTGAAAGTCCTCGTTTTATTTGTAAGTATGATAACTGGGGAGAGAAGGGGTGGAGTGGGAAAAAAAAATGGGTGCAAAATATTTATTTTCTCTTTTCCTTTTTATTTCACTCTGATTTATTATTTCCTCATCATATTCCTAGTGAATTGAACACAGAACTAGCTTGGGTTCAACTTATAAAGCATGATCAAATTTACAGTAAAGCAAAAAGAAATCTTAAAGTGAAACACAACATTTATAGAATGTCTTTTAAAACGAATTTTCAGTTCTCTTGAACATGAAATTTTACTTGAAATTATTATATATACAATTGCTTACTCCCCCTGATCAAAATGATAATCTCTTATACTTTTTTTTATAGTTTCTCTCTTTTTTAAAATGTGTATATGTTCAAAATATCTCTATTAAAAATGATTATTATTTTAATATTTAATAAATTAAAGTATATTTAAAAGTTTATAGAAAAAAAATTAAAATTTAGATAAAATAAATAATATTTTATTAATTTATGTGAAAAATGAAATTTAAGGAACCATCATTCTGGAAACGACGGAAGTGTTTTGAAGTGAAGAAATTTAAGAGAAAGTGTTTTGAAGTTTATTAATTATCTTAACATTTATATTCTCTCATTATCCTTGACAAACCGTTCAAAAAAAAAAAATTATCCTTGACAAACCACTAACCACTTAGTACACGACCCATTGCCGCTTTTTTCTTTTATTTCACTTTCACTTTCACTTTCCCAATATATATATATATATATATATTTTAACAAAATGTTTTTATTCTTATTGTGAATAAAATACAAATGTCATGTGCACATTCTGTGCACGATCCGTACGTGCACATTTCGTGATTTTGTGCACGATCCGTACGTGCACATTTCGTGCACAATCCGTACATGTACATTTCATGCAAATTAATTTTGTGTATGATATGTATATGCATGTTTCATGCACGGTCCATATGTACACATTCCATACTTGTTTTAAGAGTGTTTATACCCTTAGGGCATGTTTGATAGCAAAGACTGATTATCTAAGATTAGGATGACATCTAAACTTTATAAATTTTAAAGCATAATCTACTATTAATCTAAGTTATCAAACAACCAATAAAAATGATATATAATTAATCTAGGTTTAATCTAAGCTATCAAACATGGCTAGGGGTGTCAAAAGCAGCCCGGCCCAGCCCACCCGACAAACAGGCCAGACTGGACCTGATTTATAGAGGCCCAAAAAAAATCGGGCCGATTTGGCCCGGCCCAAATGGTCTGCCGGGCCGACCGGGCTTGGCCCGAATTTTCGGGCTGTCCCGGAACTTTGTTTTTTTTTTTTTTAAAAAAAATCAATCAATAAATAAAATAGGTACTTCAAGTAAATAAAAACTAAACCTAAACTAATCTGTAAGATTCACGCTATAAACTTAAACCAAGGCCCAAGACCCAAGGCCCATCTCCTAATACAGACATTCTCCCCCCCCCCCCAAAAAAAAATTAGAGAAACCCTAATACAGAGTCGCCCACAGCCCACCTCTGCACCTCCTTATCCAGCCTCTCCCATGACGGCGTACAAGGCGCACGAGCTCGGTACGGCGCGTCAGCACCTCCAGCGTCCAGCCGCCGGCTGCGCACACGGCCACGCCCACCTCTACGTTTTGGATTTTCAAGAATAAATAAGTTTCTTTAGTAATAGTGGTTTCGGAAATCCGTAGTTTTGCTACTCTTTTCTAAGATTAACCTTTCAATTCTATGACATTATAAAATTTTTTTTGGATTGCAATTATGTGTCTTTTTTGCTGCTGTTTTTTCACAGATCTTTTATTTACATTGAAATATTTCTAAGTAGAAGAGTAATGAATTGAAAAAAAGCAATCACTTGTAGTGTTGTAGAAATATTTATTATTTTTTAATTTTAAAATTATTTATAAAATCGGGCCAAAATAGCCCGGAGGCCCGGTAGCCTGCACAGGGCCAGGCTGGGCCTAGGACTGTCAAACAGGCCGGGCCGGGCCAGCCCGGCACCAGCCCATCGGGCCAACAACTTTTGTCGGGCCAGGCCAGCCCGGCCCGATTTCTATCGGCCCTGTAATTCTGTGGCCCAGCCTGGCCCTGTGCAGGCTACCGGGCCTCCGGGCTATTTTGGCCCGATTTTATAAATAATTTTAAAATTAAAAAATAATAAATATTTCTACAACACTACAGGTGATTGCTTTTTTTCAATTCATTACTCTTCTACTTAGAAATATTTCAATGTAAATAAAAGATCTGCGCAAAAAACAACAGCAAAAAAGACACATAATTGCAATCCAAAAAAAAAATTTATAATGTCATATAGAATTGAAAGGTTAATCTTAGAAAAGAGTAGCAAAACTACGGATTTCCGAAACCACTACTACTAAAGAAACTTATTTATTCTTGAAAATCCAAAACGTAGAGGTGGGCGTGGCCGTGTGCGCAGCCGGCGGCTGGACGCTGGAGGTGCCGACGCGCCGTACCGAGCTCGTGCGCCTTGTACGCCGTCATGGGAGAGGCTGGATAAGGAGGTGCAGAGGGGGGCTGTGGGCGACTCTGTATTAGGGTTTCTCTAATTTTTTTTTTTGGGGGGGGGAGGGGGAGAATGTCTGTATTAGGAGATGGGCCTTGGGTCTTGGGCCTTGGTTTAAGTTTATAGCGTGAATCTTACAGATTAGTTTAGGTTTAGTTTTTATTTACTTGAAGTACCTATTTTATTTATTGATTGGTTTTTTAAAAAAAAAAAAAAAAAAGTTCCGGGCCAGCCCGAAAATCCGGGCCAAGCCTGGCCTGAGCCCGGTTGGCCCGACAGGCCATTTGGGCCGGGCCAAATCGGCCCGATTTTTTTTGGGCCTCTATAAATCAGGCCCAGTCTGGCCTGTTTGTCGGGTGGGCCGGACTGCTTTTGACACCCCTAGCTGGGCCACAGAATTACAGGCCCGATAGAAATCGGGCCGGGCTGGCCTGGCCCGACAAAAGTTGTTGGCCCGATGGGCTGGTGCCGGGCTGGCCCGGCCCGGCCTGTTTGACAGCCCTAAACATGGCCTAAGATGTTTTTTACACCTCCCTTTTTACACTCTAGTACTAACTTTTTTCAAAATTATTATTAGGTGCAAAATGAGTGGTAAAATACCATTTATAACCTATATAAAAAGTAATTTTCCTCCCTCACCTATCCCTATTATGCAAAAAAATAATTACTCTCAAAATGCTAGAAGAAATTTTCCTCCCCCTCACCTATTTCAATTATGCAAAAAATTATTTACTCTCAAAATGCTAGAAGAAGTGACTCATTTTTATTGTAAATACATTTGAGTAAAAATATTTTTAAAAAAACGTTAAAATTGATTAAATTAAATAAATCAATTAAAAATTTTGAAAAATGATTTGACAAAATTAAATAAAATCTGAAAAATATTAAATCTTCAAAAATTAAAAAATAAATTGTTGACAATTGTGTTTTTATGTGAGAAATAAAATCAATAAAAGATTTTTTTTAATTGACTTGATACGTCACACAAGCCATCAATTTTCACTTTTTCTACATATAAACATTTATTCTGTCTTTATCAACCTCTCACTGAAAACCAACGGTAGGAATCACCTACTCCTTACCTTTAGTTAGCTTTATGTATATTTTTGGATTAGCAGCTTAATTAATTTAATTACTTTGGCTATATATGTATATTTTTCTTTAAGGAGAGGGAGTATAATTAATTAGGAGAAGTAGAAAATAGTATTAGTATATATAGTAATTTAGCGTAAAAAAAAGTAAGGAATATTAAATCACTTTAGTACTTAGTTTTAGAATTAAGAGTACTTGTTTGGTAGGTATTGCAATGAATGTTAAAGAAGCAGAGATTCTTCATCACCGGCCATCCGGAAATATCACTGCCCGGCCGGTTCAGATTTGAAAAACAAATATCACTGTACGTATATTACCCTCGCTCGCCAGTAATATATACTCCCTCCGTTTTTAATTAAGTGTCACTTTGCCTTTTTTAATATTTTTAAAACAAGTGTCATTCTACATCTTTTTCTTGAATTTTGACAATTTTATCCTTATACATTATATTCCCTTCATTTTTTTTACCTTGATTTAAGCTTTTTCCCTTTTGAATACAGTACTATAACATAAATCGTGGATAAACCTTAATTATTGTATACATGAATATCACCTACAATATTGACCACATTCATTACTAAACATAAATTTAATATTAAAATTAGTTATCATTAATGAAGGGTAAAATGGTCCATAATTATATATCTTAATTTGTTGAAAATTGTTAGAATTACACTTAATTAAAAGTGGAGGGAGTATAAAACAAATTCCAGCATTTCCATCAAAACTAGCTAACTATACTATGGAGCCTGTTGGGATTTCAAAGGTATGCTATCCACCATTTTAATTTATTTAATTTGTACTCCAATATTCTAATTTCTTTTTGTTTGT
Organism: Galeopsis tetrahit; assembly: GCA_963675135.1. Taxonomy (NCBI): domain Eukaryota; kingdom Viridiplantae; phylum Streptophyta; class Magnoliopsida; order Lamiales; family Lamiaceae; genus Galeopsis; species Galeopsis tetrahit. Next base: position 15,208,637 of record OY776133.1, read on the forward strand.
TTGTTTGGGTGCGCAGTATAGAGAATATACAAAATATAATTTCTTGATTAATTTACAAAAGGATATATAGGAGATATTTATACAAATATAGAGGTTACCTAATCTTAGTGGGCTAATGAGTAAGGCCCATAAGTAACATGAGATGGGCCAACATATGAATATATAAACACTTCTTTAATATATTCCTAATATGCCCCCTCAAGATGGAGTACCATAGGATAGGCCAATCTTGGACATGAGAAGTTGGAGGCGAGCACCAGAGAGGGGTTTGGTGAGAGCATCGGCGAGCTGGTCAGCAGTCGAGACGTGGGAGATGCGGAGTCGAGCAGTTTTGACGAGGTCACGAACAAAGTGGAAGTCTATGGCAATGTGCTTCATTCGGGAATGAATGATTCACGTGTTATGCAACACTAAAATAAACGACCGCAAGTGTACGGCGTCTATCATAGCGTGATAAGCACGAGGTCGATCCCACAGGGAGGTATAGCGTAAAAATGTAGTTTGTTAACAGAGTTCTAATTAAATAGACGCGATCGATAGATTGAATGGTGAATTACCCCTAAGTGTGCCTACCAAATTGTCACTAGTAAACAACTACAAGAATAATGTAAAAATCGATCAAATACCATGCGTATCAAGAAAACGAAAGTGAAACGGGTGAAAACTCAATTAAGAGAAGGTAGGTCCTAAAGCACATGTAATACAAATGAATCCATCTATAATTTAACTATCTACTTAAGTGGTGTTCATGTTTTGTCTATAAGATTGATCACATAATAATGAATTAAAAGTTCTTTCGATCCAAGTAATTCAAAGGAAATATCACACAACTTAGTATCTCTACCTAAATTGCACAATAAAACCCAATCAAGCCCCTAAGATCATCACACATCTTCCTAATCATTGATCATTTTTCAATCTCTCAATAAAATTAGGTCAAATGCTTGAAATCAATCAACCAAACTAGATTTCTCAACCTAATTCAATTAACTATGATCAACACATTATCATTGTACACATAATGACATGTTTTGCAATATAAACCAAGCATCCAAATAGAATTAAGCCACACAAACACCAAATAAGCAAAACATTAATTCATAGACATCATCAAAAGTATTTACAAGGCTCTAGAACCAAAAGTTTTCTAGCCAATCAACCACATATTCAAATTACAAATAAAACTAAGATCAAAGCAATAAAAAGTGAAGAGAAAAGAAAGCTTAGACTATGGTGTGGTGAGGAATTGAATTCCCAAACTAATGGTGGCCTCCTTGCATGAATTGGTGGAGAGTTGAAGAGGTGGATGATGGAAAACCTCCAAGTGTGTGTGATTGCGTGAGAAGATGCTTGAAGGAGAGGTAAGATGAGATAAAATTCAAGAAGTGAGGTATTTATAGTGTTGGGGTAGGGTTTGAATGTGAAAATTGCAAGTTGATCCTTTGAAAATGGAGAAATTTCACGTTTGACACCGAAAATGGCTTGGCCCGGCCGGGTGGGAAAGTGGCCCGGCCGGGTGGAGTGTTGGCCGAGCAAAAACGAAAACAGGGGCTGATCGGCCCGGCCGGGCGAGTGATGTCGCCCGGCCGGGCGAAAACTTTGTAAATTGAGGTGATGTTGGACTGTTCAGCCGCCCGGTCGGGCGAGTGATGCCGCCCGGTCGGGCCAAAACTTCGTATTTGGGCGAAAATCTGGCACGCGACCGCCCGGCCGGGCTAAACCTTCGACTTTGGCGATTAAATCTGTGCTCAGCCGCCCGGCCGGGCCAAACCTTCGACTTTGGCTCCGTCCTTCGTTTTCGTCCTCCAATTTCGTCCCTCCGTTTCTTGAGCTTCCGACCTCCGATAGACTCGATTCTTTTGGATATTCCGCTCCATTTTTCGAGCCGGATCCAATGGTGCACTCCTCTTTCCGGTCCGATCACTTGTGGTATGTGTTTTTCTCCCAAATTCCATCGTTTTACCTACAAAATCGACAAAACACTACATTTCTCTCATTTTGGCTAAAATAATCATATTCGATGCATAAATTAATGAAATACACATCAAAATACGCTTCACATGTGTTTATAAAACGTGTAAATTCCACCTGAATCAATGAAACACAGGATTCGAGCATAAGTAGGTTGCTCCAATGTTGTCACAGTAGATGACCGGCATCAGAGAGATGGAAAAGTGTAGTTCCTTGAGTAAGGACGTTAGCCATTGAACTTCAGAAGCTGCTGAGGCAATTGCTCGGTATTCGGCCTCCGTAGATGACCAAGCAACAGATTTCTGCTTTTTGGACGACCATGAGATGGGGTTAGCTCCTAAAAAGACGACATAGGCACTTGTGGAAGTGCGATCATCATGATTGCCTGCCCAGTCAGCATCTTTGAAACAGTGAAGTGCGGAGGATGAGGATGGGGTAATGTTGATTCCAACATCCCTTGTACCATTGAGGTAGCGCAATAGTCGTTTTACGGCATTCCAGTGAGTGATGGTGCGTGCATGCATGAACTGGGATAGCTTATGAACAGCAAAGGCAATGTCTGGCCTGGTGAGCTGGAGGTACTGAAGACTGCCGAGCACTTGACGATACTGGGTGGAGTCAGTGGGAGAAGTACCATCCGAGAGTGTTAGGCGAGCAGAGGTGGACAGTGGAGTTTGAACTGGTTTGGAGTCGATCATGTTGTATCGGGCGAGCAGGTCAGTGACGTATTTGCGTTGGGAGAGAAGGCATGAAGTTTTAGATCGAAGGACTTCCACTCCCAAGAAATAAGATAGAGGACCAAGGTCCTTGACAGAGAATTTGGCAATGAGGTCGGCAGCCACACGGGCGAGCATGTGCGAGGTGTTGCCCATCAGAATGAGGTCGTCGACATAAACAAAGGAACTAGGCGACCACCCCATTGTTGTTGTAGACGAACAGGGACTCATTAGAGTGAGTGGGGGTGAACCCAATTTCTACGAGGAATGAGCGAAGAGCATAGTACCATGTGCGAGGAGCCTGCTTTAAGCTATAGATGGATTTACGTAACTTGCAGACATGAGTGGGGAAGGTCTTGTCTTTGAAGCCTGGAGGTTGAGCCATGAAGACAGTGTCCGAGAGCTCTCCATGGAGGAAGTCGTTGTTGACATCGAACTGTTGGAGGGGCCATTGCCGAGTGACAGCAATGCTGAGAACTGCTCGCACGGTGGCCGGCTTGACAACTAGAATGAAGGTTTCAGTGAAGTCAACACCTGGTCGTTGGTGAAAACCTTTGGCAACTAAGCGAGCTTTGTATTTGTCAAGGGAGCCATCAGAGTTTCGTTTAATGCGGAAGACCCACTTGGAGCCGACCACATTCTGAGATGTAGTGGGAGGAACTAAGTCCCACGTGCCATTCCGAAGAAGGGCATCAAACTCAGCAGACATGGCTGCTCGCCAATTTTTATCCTTGAGTGCCTGCGAAACACAGCTCGGTTCAATGTCAGAAGTGACAACAGAAGTAAGTCCATACCTCGAATTAGGCTTGAACACTTGATTTTGAGATCGAGTGACCATGCGAGGTGCAGGAGGTCGTGAGGGAGCATTGGTCGGCACAGAGATGTCGGATGGGATAGCGATCAGTGGGGAGGTAGGTGTGGATGTGTTCGATTGAGGTATGTCAGGGTGGTCGATCAATGTGGGATGGTGGGGAATGGTAGTGGTCGGCGCCTGGATGGGGGCGAGGATGGTTGTGGTAGAGTTAGGAAGTGAGGGTGTTATAAGAATGGGCGAGGAGCTGGAATCAGAGGGAGTAGGTGGCGAGGAGTTAGTGGTCGCCGAAGGAGGGATGGAGAAGGGAAACGTATGTTCAACAAACTGAACATGACGTGAGGTGTAGATTCGGTTGGTGGAGCGATCAAGACAGTGATAAGCGCTTTGTGTGGATGAGTATCCAATGAAGACACATGGAGTAGAGCGAGGATCAAGTTTTTGAGTGGTGTAAGGGCGGAGCAAAGAATAGCAGAGGCAACCAAATATACTAAGTTTGGATTGGTTAGGAGGGCGAGCAGTGAGTTTTTCATAGGAGGATGCCATGTTGAGATTCACTTTGGGAAGACGGTTGATGATGTAGGCAGCCGAACAGACGGCATAGGGCCAATAAGTGAGGGGCATGGAAGCATGGTGAAGGAGAGTTAGAGCTGTGTCAACCACATGGTGATGGCGACGTTCAGACATGCCATTATGTTCGGAAGTGTGAGGTGGGGTGGTAAGGTGTGCAATGCCATGGGTTTGAAGGAAGGGGCGAAGAGCAATGAACTCTCCTCCATTGTCTGAGTAGAAAGTCTTGATTGTGTTTTGATAGTTGTTTTCAACAAGAGTTTTGAATGTGGTAAATGTAGATAGAACATCCGATTTTTGTTTTAGGGGATAAACTGATATGTATTTGCTGAAGTGATCAACAAATAACACATAGTATTTAAAATTATCAGGGGATAAGACAGGTGACGACCAAACATCAGAAAAGATAAAGTCAAGTGGTTTAGTAGATGTGATGCTCGAATCATAAAAAGGTAATTTGTGACTTTTGATACATGAACAAGAGTTACAGTTAAAGTGTTTGGATGGTGCACTGGATAAGCTAAGTGTAGAGAGGGTGTGAGCAAGGATTTTTGTCGATGGGTGACCAAGACGAGCATGCCAGGTGGTTGTTGTGAGGTGTTGAGTGGTGAAGGCTTGCGGGGAGGTGGTGGACATGTGTGCCGGCCAGACATACAAATTATTGATACGACTCCCAACGAGGAGAATGCTCCCCGAGTGACCGTCCCGCACCTGAAAGGAAGAGCGACCAAAGATAATGTTAACATTGTTATCAAGACAGAGGCTAGAGACCGAAATTAATTTTTTCGAGATGAGTGGGACGACCAAAACATTTGAAAAACTGAGAGATTCAAGTTGAGGAAAGCGCATAGAGCCAGTGTGAGATATGTGTAAACCTTTACCATCACCAATTTCCACATTGTCAGGTCCATCGAAGGGCGAGTGGAGAGAGAGGTTGGCGAGGTCGTTGGTGATGTGGTGAGAAGCACCAGAATCAAGGATCCAGTGCTCGGCAGGATGTGCCAAGGAGGCTGAGTGAGCTGAGTAGGCCGGACGAGCATCTGGCCGATGGAGGCGGGAGGGTGTTGTGTACTGTCCATGTGGTCGTCGATGACCTGTGGATGGAGCAGAGGGCAAGGGAGATGAAGGGATCTCAGGGCAGGTGCGAGCAGTGTGGCCCGGTGCTCGGCAGTATTGGCAGGTGCCAAGATATGGCCTTTGTGAGGATGGACGAGGGTGAGTATCAAGGGATTTAGGCCTTGAGTCAGGTCGCGAGGAGCGATGATAGGATTTACCAGCAGTTAGGGCGGATGCAGGTGTTAAGGTCGTGGATGGTCGTGAGGCAATTTGAACTTCGGCACTCAGGAGTTTGTCACAGAGCTCGGCAAAGGAGATATGATGTTTGCGAGCTTGGATGGCATTGGCAATGTCATTGTAGGACTCATCAAGACCCGTAAGAACTTGTAGAGTGACGTCCTCGGCGTCCGAGGTGACGCCGAGGAGAGCAAGTTCGTCGACCATGGAGTGAACTTCCATGAGGAAATCGAAAATTGGGCGAGCACCTTTAGATAGAGAACGAAACTTGGTTTTGAGGGCAAGAATGCGACCTCTGGAGGGTTTGCCATACATGCTCTCAAGCATCGACCAGGCTTCGCAGGAGGTTTTAGTCGATGCAACAAAGGGAATAAGTTCCGGAGACATAGATCCAACCATGGCTGAAAAAATGAGGTTGTCCTGACACACCCACAGGTCGTACGCAGGGTTGGAAATGGTGGTGGTGGTGGTGCCATCGACAACTGGGATTGTGGGAGGTGGACATGGATGCGTGCCCAAGACATAGCCGAAGAGGTTATGTCCAGTGAGGAGGAGACGGAGCTGGAAGGACCAAGCACCATAGTTGGTGGAGGTAAGCTTTAAGGACATGTTTGCGAGTCCTTTGAAGGTGATGGACGAGGGCGACTGAGATGGGGTGGCCATTGTAGTGAGTGGAGCAGCGGAGTGAAGAAAGGGGAGCAACGAGCTGGGCGTTTAAGACGGGCAGCGGCGGCGATTCAGAGATGAATGCGGCGGCGGCGGCGATTCAGAGATGAAGGCAGCATCGGCTAGGGTTTTGTGGCGGCGGCTAGGGTTTGTGACGGCGGCTAGGGTTTGGATCAGGCGTGAGCCAAGTGACTCGATGATACCATATAGAGAATATACGAAATATAATTTCTTGATTAATTTACAAAAGGATATACAAGAGATATTTATACAAATACAGAGGTAACCTAATTTTGACCTAATCTTAGTGGGCTAATGAGTAACGCCCATAAGTAACATGAAATGGGCCAACATATGAATATATAAACACTACTTTAATATATTCCAAATACGCAGCAGAGCATGATTTTGTTGCATGGAGAGTTGAGGGTGAGAATTGTAGAGAGCCAGAACCTCCCTTCTATTCTTAGGAGAAATCTCCCACACTTCACCATCTGTCGGGCGCCCACAACCAGCTCCGCTGATGAGCCACAGTCCCATGATCAGGATCAGCGCAAGCTGAGAGGCACCTATGTCTCTGTTCACCTCGCCGGGGCCCGACTCGTTCGAACTCGGGCCATACCTACTTCCCAAAACCCCGTTTGGGACCAAACCTTCACCTTTCCCGTCGCTCATAAGCTTTCTGAGGTACCTATCTAAATTATTTAGTTTTTTCCTTAAGTTTATTTGTTCTTTTTTTAAACTCCAATATTTGATTTTATTTTCTGTTTTAAATAAAAATCATAATCAAGTGACATAAAATAAAATTGTTGTTCAGTTCAGAAAGTTAATTAATTGAAATAAAAATGCATGCTAAAGGATCAAGAAAAACATAATGCAATCATGCATATTTTAGAAGCAGCGCGCCTTTCACAATCTTTAATTTGTTCTTGGATCCACCTGCAAATTTAATTCATTATAATGCATTAGCTAGACGTACAAAACATTTTTAGAGTATACTATATGGTAAACTTTCCACTTATCTTTGGATCTCTTTGTTTTCTTCCAATTTCTCTCTTTCGAATTGTGGTATCAGCTCCTCTTCACAATGCATATGTTATGTCTTCAGTGTACCATTTTGCAATATGATTCTTCAAGTGTTGTTATTGAACTAACGAAACTTGTTATTGAACTTTTAAGTATTAACTCTTATTTGCAGGATCGATTTATGATATATGTACATTCGAAGGGAATGATAGTGGATGATGAGTATGTGATAATAGGTTCAGCCAACATGAACCAACGATCATTAGTTGGTTCACGAGATACAGAAATTGCAATAGGCGCTTATCAACCTCATTACACTTGGAATAAGAGGAAGGATCATCCCTCCGGCCAGGTTAGATTTGTTACCTCTCGCTAGCTTGTTTTTCAATTCTTTTAATAATTTTTTTTGCAACTAATAAAATTAAGTCGTCTTAATTTGTATAAGGTATATGGCTATCGAATGTCATTGTGGGCAGAACATACGGGTGTTGTTGAGAATTGCTTCAAAGCTCCGAAAGACTTAGATTGCGTGAAGTATGTCAATGATATTGCAGAGAATAACTGGATACGATACACAAGTGATGATTTTACACCACTACAAGGTCATATCATGAAGTATCCTATAGAAATAGATTTAAATGGACATGTAAATCCTTTGCCCGGATTTCAAAATTTTCCACTTGTTGGCGGATGGATTGAAGGGACACGTAGTGGAAAGTTGCCACGTAGATTGACAACGTGAAATTATGAACACTTGACAAGCTAGTCACATATATATTTGTTCATTAAATTCTGCAACCTAGTCATATATATATATATATATATATATATATTTGTTCATTAAATTCTGCATTGAAGCCTATAGAGAGACTGAAATTAATTAAGGACTGCATGTAAATTGTTTTTTTTTTTTTTTTTGAACAGTAAAAAGTATTATATCATCAAAGTACAGGGGGTACTCAACCCATTGTTGTACAGTTAAATTTATAGATTACATAGTTATGTAGTTTGTCCGCCTAACCTTTAGTCGAATTATTCAATGATGCATAAAAACGGGTCACATAGCCATGCTGATATAGAAGAATTTGGTGCTATTAAATTTTGTCCTCCTAGCCAAGTCCAGAGGTTAATTTTTATACTCTCCATCGCCTTCTTAACGTCCTGATTTTCATCGTTGAACCTTTTGGAATTACGCCGTCTCCATATCTCCCAGACGACACATAACCATAAGCTTGTCATTAATTTTTTCCTAATCTTCCCAGTACCAATTGCTCCTGTATGTTGCAGTGCATGAGCAACAATAGTGCCATGAGGAGCTATTTGTATATCTAGCCATTTATAACACTGGTGCCAAATTGATTATGCAAAGTTACAGCTCACTAACAAATGTTTGTTGGATTCCAGTGCAATTCCACACATTTGGCAGCGCATATCAGCTGGTGATATCAGTACGCCCCTTTTGCTAAGATTATCAGTTGTAGCGAGCCGCCCTTTTAACGCCTTCCACCCAATTAATTTCACCCTCCTGGGCGCGTAGCTTCCCCAAAGGTTTGCAAATTCAGGTTTGTCGTCATTCACTCCAATCTCATCTCCCGGGCCCTCGATCAGCTTCAAATAGGCGCAGCTGGTAGAATATGTTCCGTGCGGTGCCATAGCCCAACTCCAAGTATCCTCATTGACCTGCGATAATTTATGTCTGTCTAATAGAGCACACAAGATAGTTAGTTCCTGCCCCTCCCCCACAGTTAGTTCCCTTTCCCAGAACCAGATCCATTGCCACCCAGATTGTCCCCAAAAACCCATATTGCAGATTAAATCTTCCTTCTGCCTGCTGATACTAAACAGACCAGGAAATTTCTCCCTAATTGTGCCTCCTCCCTCCACCCATGGTTCACGCCAGAAGAGAGTACGCTCTCCGTTCCCCACCACTCTAAGTATCTTATTTCCCGCCTCTCTTCCTCCCAAGTTATTGTATATAGATTTTATTTCTTTCCACCAACTCGACTCTCCTGTGTTTCGACCCCCTCTACGCCTATTAGCATATTCCTCACTGCCTAGACCTCCATATCTAGACTTCAAAACTCTCACCCAAAGATTATTTGGTTCTGTAAGTAGCCTCCACACCCATTTTCCCATAAGGGCAGAATTAAAATAATTTAAATCCCTGATTCCAAGCCCCCCACTCTGTTTATCTTTCACACATCTTCCCAACTTACCCATGGAATTTTCCTAGTCTCACCCGCTCCCCCACCCCATAAGAAATTCCTCTGTAATTTTGTTATCTCACATAAAACAGATTTAGAAATTTTAAAGAAAGACAGATAGTAAGTAGGTACCGCGGTAAGAACTGCTTGTACCAGTGTAGCTCTCCCTCCCAACGAGATTTGTTTGTCCTTCCAAGCCGCTAGCTTCCCTTTGATTTTCTTCACCATCCCTTCCCATGAAGTTATTTTGTGATGATTCAGACCCACGTTCAAGCCTAGAAATTCCATCGGAAGGTTGCCCGTGGCACCCCAGGAAATTGGCCATCTCTGTAATAGTGTTATTGAAAGTGTACGTATATTAATTGAACCTGACATATGCATGAAGAAAAGATAGTTGTAGTCAAAACCCGTTCTACTTTATTTTTAAAACTCTCCTCACAGCCTCACACCATCTTCACGCACTCAGGTACCAACTCAGTGTACGTACCTTTTCTAAATTATTTTTAATTATTTTATAATTTTAATTTTCAAATCGGTCTACGCATTTATATGAGTAGATTTCACGAATGCCCAAAAAAATCGTGTATTTTCTAATAAGACACTTTAAATTTCAAATCTCTTATTCATAAATTTCACCTAATCACTTCATTTATATATACAACTTATATATTTGATAAATGGGGTTGTTAATTTTATAAAAAAAGAGAAAATAAAAAGTGGAACCACATCCCGATTCCAATTTTCCAAGGAAAGAGTTCAAACAAAAACAAACATAAAGTCCCGAAAAGCCCAACAAAAAAAAAGGTTCAAAACAAAAAGCCTAACAGCATGAAACAGATCAGGGACCCCAGTGAATGAACATGCTAGACACTAAGACACATAGGTCTGTCCAAAATATCTACCATTTTCTTTGCAAATTTTATGACGTTTTTCATTTTTCAATACAAAAAATTATTTTTGTTGATTTGGTGGATTTGGAGCCAAGACTAAGTCAATTTCTGATGTTATAATCATGATTATTACCGAGCATAAAGTCCTAACTTTAAGTGGGACCCTCGAAAATGAACAGTAAAATTGATCCTTGGATCGAATACCGAGACGTCCAAAATAAATCAATATGCACGAGATATGACCATTTTATCTGTGTTTATTTTTTTTTTTTTATTAGATTACATGAAACAATTAAATTAATTAATTTTTTTATAGATTTTTATTTATATTTTTTATACTAATTCGAATTCTTTTTTTTTTAATTTAATTATTTTTGTCAATTTATTAAATATGAAAGAATTGGGGTGTACATAAAAATGATTTTTAAATTTTAGTGTAGTGTGTTTAACATTTGGGGTATGTATAATATTTTGTGGGGTGTGTTTTAAAAAATGACCTGTTAAACCTGCTATAGCAGATAACTGGACCAAAATTAAAATAAATCAAAATTTAATGGACTAAATTTAAAAAGTAGTAATCTGGTGGACTAAATTTAAAAACGTGGTAACTTAATGGACTAAAAAATATATAATCTCAAATGCAAATATGGTCCCAAGAGAATTTATGATCACGAAAATGGTCCCATTTTGAGCAAAAAAGGTCCCGCAAGATATTTCCGTAAAAAACTAACGAAATTGTGAGCGTGAGGCACACACGCCGTTAAAATAAAAAATGAGAAAATGCATATTTGGTCCCAAGAGATCTGCAAAATGCAGATTTTGTCACAAGAGATTCGTGCTCATGAAAATGGTCCCATTTTGTACAAAAAAAAGGTCCCACGAGCTCTAAAAAAATCTTCAGATGCTTTGTTTCAATCAAATGCTCCAAAATCACCTCTAATTCTAAAAAAAAGCCCTAAAAAAAAATCTCCTCCAAATAAAACCACACAAATCCAACTTGAAAATTCAAAAAATATTGAAGCTGAAACACTCATTAAGCATTCCCAAATCGCAAACTCTCACTAAAATCTCTCAAATTGAAGCACACAAATCGCATTCCCTTAAATTGCACATCAATTATTCTTTCCTCAGGTGGTGTGTGCCGGTGATCACCATGGATTCGGAGTGTGTTATTGCTTGAATCGAATTTTTCAATTTTGAGATATATTCTTAAATTTTTTTAAACCAAATCTAGCGATTTGATTTTGGAAGGATGATTATTTTGTTTGAGAGTGCTTAATATGTAAAATGATTTTTTGTAAGATTGAGTTCCAATTTTCTGTCAATGACGGGGACAAGAGCAAGGTTAATGATAGATATACGTATACATTTTTTTTTAGTATCTTTAGTTTAAAATTTTGATGGAATTAATTTGTATAGTAATTTTTAATTTGAATTCTTCAAAATTTATATTTTAAAAACTAGAGTATTTGATATTTTTAAAAAATCTATATGATAAATTTTTATGATTTTATAAATAAAAATATAATATCTTCAAATTTTAATTATTCAAATTCTTTAATTTAACATATTTTATATAAAATATTAATTGGTTTAAAATTTTAATTTATTTTTATTTTTAAATTTGATATAAATTACTAACTATATGTCATTTTTGCAATATCACTTAACGGAAACTGTTACGGTTGAGATCATTTTTGTAAAATATAGAACCAAAAAAGAACGTGGAACCAAAATAATTTTTAAAAAATTCTATTGAGACCAAACTTGCATTTTACCCCGTTGGTAAACAACATAATTGTTAAGTTAAGAGGGCAAGGTGCAAACCTTAATCAATGGTTTTTTTTCCTTAATTTACACTTAATATATTAAAATGCCACAATTTCTTTTACGGATGAAATACCACATTGATCAATAGAAAAATGACACATCAATACAATAAATTATTACACACACAAATATATATATATATATATACACTTCATGAGAATACGACACATCATCCAAATTAATCTCAAATTGACAAATCATTCAAATTAACCTCAAATCGATCGACACATCATCATATTAAACTCCATATTAGTATAATAGGAAATATGTATTTTACTAATAAAAAATAATATATATATATATATATATATATATATATATATAAACTCAAACGATAAAAACCCAAACAATAAAAGCCCAAACAAGTGAATAATCAAAACTCAAACGATAAAGGTCACGGTTCAAACAAGAAACGTAATTGATTTATTATACTACATACGAAGGGTCTAAAAATTTGATGATTTTAATTTTTGTATTTATTATATGATATACGCTACAATGGGTCTAAAAATAATTTTCAATCGGACCTCTTAAATCTTTAGACCCGCCCTGAGAAGTATAATCTGCATTGTAAAAAAACAATGTAAATTATTGTGTAATAAAGTATAAGTATAAAGATAGAATTTGTAAGACGGTGTATATGCTTTTAGTATATCAAATGGACATTATGAATATGTAGATAAGATTTATTCTAAAAAGAATTAAAGAACTAAACTTACTTCCACATTTTGTACCTCTGGGAATCGGCCAGTTACTGAGAGACATACAATACCTTACAACAGACACTATTTGTCGACCACTAAATATGATGTCCTTTTGTGTCGTCAATTTTTTACAAAAAAATGGAATGTCGGATTTATAAATATAGTTGCAACACTCTTTACTAGGTTCACCATATACAGGATGGTGACTAGTTATATACTTATAACAATGGGCGACTAAATTGGGAAGGCCCCAACAGCGTAATAAAAATTTATTTCTGTGAAATGTTATTGGATACGGGCCAAAGGCTAAGGTTATTTGTGCATTTATAATCATGATTATTAGTACAACAAATGAATATGCACGAGGTATGGCCATTTTATCGGTGTGTATTTATGCAGAGTTTAGATTTGCTCTCTAATTTAAGCATAATGTGAAATATTTTTTAGAAAATTGACTTAAAGAAATATTTCCTGAAAACTTTTTTGATTACTTAAGATAAAAAAATTAGTTAATTTGTTTTGATCTGCAATCTAAAATGTGTAATATATTAAAAATAGATATGATCGGATCACTAAATATTGTTTGACAATTTTACTCCATTTATTTTTAAATATGTACTGCCCCGTTTCATAATAATTTTTACATTTTTTTTTCGTAACGTTTCAAAATAACTTTCACATTTTTAAAATGGAAAACTATTTATAAACTTCACCTTTATAATATCTCAAATTTACACAAAATGTCATTACTTTTTGTCCCCACATACACCCAAACTCAAGTCAATTCATTTTTTCATTTTATACATAAAAGTTTACAAAATTACCCCTAAAAATTTATTTATTACTTATTGCACTTTTTTTAATATGTGTATTCATCTAACTATAAAACTTATTATGAAAGAGAGGGAGTATATACTTATTATATGACAAAAGTTATATAAACCGGTTGTAGGAACCAATTATTCCCTTTAAATGCATTATATATTATAACCCAAAAATTTATATGAAATATTTAATACATATAAAATATAGATAATTAAGATAAATTGAAACAAAAATTCACAGGTGAATCAAATTTAATTAAAATAGATTTTTTCGCTTACAAACATTGTTTTTCTAGAAAGTTAAAATATAGTCACTACATGATCAAAATTTACGCTATTGACAATAATTAAAATTTAGTTTTTGGACAGATTCGTCGTGTCAAAAATTTACAGTAGTACAAATTGTCAGTTAATAATTCAAGTGCTATAGAAGTTCAAGAAATTCTTTATTGGCAGGTAATTAACTATAAGAATTTTCATCAATTGTCAAAGTTAATAATTTTGAATCACGTTTGATTAATTCATTAATAATTAATTGTTAGATTCCTAATTTGACTTGTGTTCAATCTTGATTATTCATAACTATAGAGGCAAACAATGAAGATGATGTATGGAGTTGTCGCTAAAGAGCTCCAGTCCTCTCAGCTTCTTGAGAGTGCACATCCCACCGACTACTTAAATTTTTATTGCCTTGGAAATCGAGACGAATTTCAAGAAAATGAAGCTGCAGGTCCCTCAACCTCAGCATCAGCCACATCCCCATCTCATGGAAAAGTTGTAAGTATTTTCACTCTGTTGTTTTTTTATCTTATTCCACTCACTCCTGTTTAGTAAAATTTCCATTGTTAGAGTATATTGTTTGGTTAAATCACAGTATTTTACTGTTAGTTAGTGACAGAATGATAATAATCACCGTGTAATTTACGGTGTATGATATTCTCATTAATATAGGTGAATTACAACTTGTTGTACAAGAAAAGAATCTATATACAAGGAAAGAACTTGTTGTACAAGAAAAGAATCTATATACAAGGAAAGAACTTGTTGTACAAGAAAGGAACCTAATCAATTTATTCATCAATCAAATCTTCTCTATTACCCCCCCTCAAGCGAAGAGTCGGAATCGCATCGACACGAAGCTTGGATCGAAGCAGTTCAAAATTTGGCCGGGATAAACTCTTTGTAAAAATGTCCGCAATTTGGAGATGAGAGGGAACAAAGCGTGTCTCCAAATGTCCATTTGCTACAAGTTCGCGAATGAAGTGACAGTCTATGTCAATGTGTTTAGCACGCTTGTGAGCAATTGGATTCTGACTCAAAAATAGGGCACTCTTTTTGTCACATAAGAGTAGCGAACGAGAAGAAGGAAGTGCACGAAGCTCCTTAAGTAAATGGGAAAGCCAAACCATTTCTTGAGCAGTGTTTGCTGGTGCACGATATTCAGACTCACAACTGGAGCGAGCAACTGTAGGTTGTTTCTTTGCACTCCAAGAAACCAGATTGCCGCCTAGAAAGATGGAGTAACCATAGGTGGAACGACGTGTGTCCACACAGCGGGCCCAGTCGGCGTCAGAGTAGCCAACAATGTTGTAGTCTGAAGAGGGCGAGAAGGATAGCCCATGATGAATAGTCCCTTTAACGTATCGAAGGATCCGTTTAACAGCCAAGAAGTGATCCGTTGTGGGTAAATGAAGAAATTGGCTAACGTGATTAACGGCATAGGACAGATCCGGGCGAGTGATGGTGAGATATTGTAGAGCACCCACCAAGGATCGATAAAGTGTAGGATCCTTGAACGATTCACCTGAACTGACCAGAGAGTCACCTGCAACCAGTGGAGTAGAGACCGGCTTGCAATCGAGCATTTCAGCTCGTGTGAGAATATCATACGCATACTTTGCTTGGCCAAGGAAAAGGCCAGAAGGATGATGAGTAATCTCAAGACCAAGGAAGTAATTGAGACGACCAAGATCAGTGACAGCGAACTCTTTGTTGACACGAACAATGAACTTTTGTAAAGCAGCAGAGTTGCTTCCTGTAACAATAATATCATCAACGTAGAGTAATAAAAAAATGGTACAAGAGGAACTATGAAAGAAAAATAAAGAGGTGTCAGAACGAGAACGAGTGAATCCTAAGGAGAATAAAAAAACACTAAATCTATCAAACCAAGCACGTGGAGCCTGGCGGAGGCCATAAAGAGACTTCTTCAACCTGCAAACATGATTAGGAAAACGAGGATCAGTAAAACCAGGAGGTTGTGACATAAATACAGGTTTAGGAAGTACGCCATGCAGAAAGGCGTTTTTCACATCTAGTTGATGCAAAGGCCAAGAGCGCTGCACAGCCAAAGACAGTATGACACGAACAGTGGCAGCACGAACAACAGGACTAAAGGTGTGCGAGAAGTCAAAACCTGGAATTTGAGAGAACCCTTGAGCAACTAAGCGAGCTTTATATCGCTCAATGGATCCATCAGATTTGTACTTAGTACGAAAAACCCATTTAGAACCAACAATGTTGACAGAAGGCGGACGAGGGACAAGATCCCATGTCTGATTAGAATGTAAAGCCTCCATTTCGTCACGCATGGCAGAATGCCAATGTGGAAGCTTTAAGGCAGATTTGAACCCTCGAGGTTCTGTGGAGACAGACAGGGAATGTAGCAGCTTAGTGGTAGCAATATCAACCGAATATTTGGGTTTAAAGATACCGGATTTGGCACGGGTTTGCATGGGATGAAGTGAAACGGATGGAGCGGGTGGAGGACTAGCCGGAGGAACGGGAACCGTGGAAGGAGAGCCATGACCAGCAGGGTCGGTGGGTGCGGGTATGGCAGGATCAGGCACTGAAACCTGAATCGGGTCGGGAACAACGGGATGGAGCATTGGCGTTGGCTCATGAGATGAATCAACAGGGCAGAGCGTGCAAACCTCAGTAGGAGAAGAACACGCATGTGACGATGAAGGAGGATCGTGCGGAACAGATCGTGAAGAGGCAGGACTCGAGATTGTCAATCGAGAAACCTGAGGATCCAAAAAATAAGAAAAGTCCAAGTCAGTATGAGATGTAGACAAAGTATTAGAAGAGAAAGGAAATCGAGTCTCATCGAATTGAGCATGACGAGTAATGTAAGTGCGCGAAGAAACAGGATCGTAGCACCGAAAACCCTTGTGAATACTGCTATAGCCAAGAAAAATGCAAGGATAACTACGAGGAGCCAACTTATGAGGATCATAATCACGGAGATACGGAAACACACGACAACCAAAAACTTTAAAATTGCTATATGAAGGAGGAGAGTGGAATAAAAGCTCATATGGTGACTTATTGTTAAGAACAGGAGATGGAAGCCTATTAATAATGTAGACAGCGGTAGAGAAGGCATCAACCCAAAAAGAAAGAGGGGTATGAGAGTGAAACAAAAGTGATAAACCAGTTTCAGTTATGTGACGATGTTTTCTCTCAGCTCGACCATTTTGTTGAGGAGTGTAAGGACAAGAAAATCTATGTAAGATACCAAATGAATTAAAAAAATCACGGACACGATGGTTGGTAAATTCAGTACCACCATCACTCTGAAAAATTTTAATGGATGAGTTAAATTGAGTGGAAACGAAAGTATTAAATTGTTTGAGAGCATCAAAAAACTCAGACTTTGCGCGTAAGGGATAAATCCACGAGAAACGAGAAAAATCATCCACAAATAAAGCATAATATCTGAAACCATCGACAGACAAAACAGGAGAAGGGCCCCATAAATCACAGTGTATAAGATCTAAAACATGTAAAGCACGTTTATCGTTTAAATCAAACGGTAACCTTCTACTCTTAGCCAATTGGCAAGAAGTACAAGGTGACGGCTTAGGCAAAACAGAAGTAACACTCAAATGGCCTAAAGTTTTTAACAACTGAATAACAGAAATAGAAGCATGTCCCAAACGGGAGTGCCACAACTCAAAAGAAGACTTCAATAGACTAGAATTTAAAGCAGCAACCAGGGCAGATGTGCCCTGCTCTAGAATGTAAAGGCCATCCTTACATGTCCCTCGAGCGAGGATTTTCTTTGACAACCGAGTCTGAACCACAAAAGAGTTGTTAGAGAACATAACATCAACAGGCAAATCATTGGTTAACTTGCTAATAGATAATAAATTTTTAGTAATATGAGGTACTACTAAAACATCTAACAAGGGCAAGGTATTAATAACACGAGAACCAATATGCGAAATGGGAAGAGAGTCACCATTACCGACGATGACTGAACCATTACCAGAATAGGGTTCAAAGGAATCCAGAGCAGTGGAGGAGGACGTCATATGAGCCGAGGCACCAGTGTCAACATACCAATCTGATACAGATGAGGGATTGACGGTACACTGAGTTTGAAACGCCTGGGCAATGTTTGCAGATCTAGACTGGGAATCATGAAAATTATAATCCCGAGAGAACCTGTTCGGGCAATTAGTGGCGTAATGAGCATCGCGACAGATTTGGCAGCGAGGCACACGCTTAGTACCGCCACCTTGGGGACGGCCACCACTGTTGGAGGTATGGCCACCATCGCGACCACCCTGACCACGACCACCGTCGCGGACCTGATTCGAAGTACGATTACCGGAAGACGACGAGCGATGACCTGAGCGATTAGCGTAAAAGGCAGCAGTAGGCGGCTGAGCGTCAGAAGCTTCCATAGCTTTCTCGCGTAACTCATGATCTCTAGCCTGAGACAACAGATCACGAAAGGAGGGTAAGGGGGCGATGGCTAGGCGAACCTCAGTGAACGCTCGAAATTGCGGGCCAAGTCCGCAAAGGAACCATCGAGCCTTGTCCGCATCAGAAACTGAGTGGCCGATTGCAGCAAGCTGGTGACAGAGATTAGTAAACTTCCTATTGAACTCGACGACGGAAAGCGAACGACGACGGAGGAATTGTAGTTCATCCCGGAGTTGTTGAGCGTGGGATGGGGAGGAGGGATTGAATGCGGCCTTTAGGGCAAGCCAAACATCACGAGCCTTAGAGAGGCCAACGACTTCAGACATAGCTTCTTCCGTGAGAGAGGATAGAAGCAGGCAAAGGACACGATCGTGGCGTTTGCGCCAGAGAAGATAGGCTGGGTTGGGTTCGTCCTTGTCTTCGGACGACTTAATCAGAGGTTCGGGCTCGGGACCAGAACCGTCGACAAAGGTTGCGAGATTATCACATCGAAGCATTGGAAGAACTTGACTCTTCCAAAGAAGGTAGTTTGATAAAGAGAGGCGGATCGTAACCATGTGAATCAGAGTGGCAAGGGGAATGTGATCGGGATCCTTAGGTGTTGCTGGAACAATATCCGACATTGTGAAGGAGAAGGAAGAAACGGATGGGAAAGAAAAAAAAATTGGGCTAGGGTTTTCAGCACTTAATTTGCTGATACCATGACAGAATGATAATAATCACCGTGTAATTTACGGTGTATGATATTCTCATTAATATAGGTGAATTACAACTTGTTGTACAAGAAAAGAATCTATATACAAGGAAAGAACTTGTTGTACAAGAAAAGAATCTATATACAAGGAAAGAACTTGTTGTACAAGAAAGGAACCTAATCAATTTATTCATCAATCAAATCTTCTCTATTAGTTAGATTAGAGATTTTATTAAACTGAAATTAGCTCAATATGTTTTGGTCTGCTGGTGTATAAATGTACCAAACCAAATCACATTTTTTCATGAATGGTTAACTTCTTTCTCAACATAGTATCAATGTGTTGATCTTCTTCATCGAAATTCCTTCAAATTATTCATCCTTGTCCTTTGATTCCTATGTGGATCTCTCTGTTTTTCTTCCTAGATCAGTCAAAATTTCACCTACTGATGGCATTCTCAGTCACAATGCATATGTACTATTTTGCAATATGATTCTTCAAGTGTTGTTTTTGATTTAATGAATACATAATGTTATGTCCTGAGTGTATATAGGGTTGTCAAATGAACTTTTAATTATTAACTCGTAATTGTTTCATTTATATTTTAATTAATTTTTTTTTTATTGTTGGTAGGATCCATTCATGATATATGTACATTCCAAGGGAATGATAGTGGATGATGAGTACGTGATAATAGGTTCAGCCAACATTAATCAACGATCATTGGCTGGTTCACGAGATACTGAAATTGCTATAGGCGCTTATCAACCTCATTACACTTGGAATAAGAAGAAGGATCATCCCTTCGGCGAGGTTAGATTTGTTACCTCTCGCTAGCTTGTTTTTCAATTCTTTCAATAATTTTTTTTGCAACTAATAAAATTAAGTCGTCTTAATTTGTATAAGGTATACGGCTATCGAATGTCATTGTGGGCAGAACATATTGGAGTTGTTGAGAATTGCTTCAAAGCTCCGGAGGAATTAGATTGCGTCAAGTATGTCAATGATATTGCAAAGAATAACTGGAAACGATTCACGAATGATAATTTTACTCCACTACAAGGTCATATCATGAAGTATCCTATAGAAATAGATTTAAATGGACATGTAAATCCTTTGCCCGAATTTGAAGAGTTTCCTGATTTTTCCGGTCTGATTGAAGGGACCCGTAGTGGAAAGTTACCACGTAGATTAACAACTTGAAATTATAATAAACATGTATGTCTTGACATTCAATGTGACCAGCCATATATATATTTTCAAATATGTGAGAGCAAATTAGCTAGTAGTCTCAGATGATTGGATAGGCAAGTAAAGGGTAAAATGCATTTTTAGTCCCATGAAAATTCTGTCTCACAAATTTGGTCCTTTTATTAGCAAATTTGGTCCCATGAGATATTTCCATCCAAATTTAACGGATGAGGGGAAGTGAGCAACACGCACCGTTAATTCCAACCCAAAATAAAATTATAAACTGCCAATTTATTTAAAATTAAAAGATACTGTAATAATAAAAAATAAAAAAACCTACAACCCACCCTCGCCGTCGCATAAACCTCGCACCAACACAACAACCACCTTCCTTCACACCAGCACGGCAGCACCGCCTCGTTTAAGTGTTAGGAAACAAAGCCCCTTATCAATTTCATATTTCAATAGCTTATTCAATTTCATTTACGATTTTTACCGTGAATTGGGTTGAGTTTGGGGTGGGCCTGGTAGTGACGTGAAACAGTGGGGTGTATTGAGGCGGTGGCCGGGTTGGATTTTTTGTGATTTTTCAGCGATATCGGGAAAGAAAATTGAGGACTCTAAGGGTGCTATTGTTTTGTTTTGTTGGCGTCGGTGATAGTTGTTACAGGGTTTTGCTTGAACTGAATTTCAGAACTTTGAGAGACAGGGCAATTTTTCTAACCAGATTCAGCGGCAACAATTTGGTTTGAGAAAGCTTAATTGATGAGATATTTTTTTAGAGTTTGATTTCAATTGTGTCGGTGACGGTGGCGGCGACGAGGGTGAAACCGAGGTGGTGGCGGCAACGACGACGGGGAGAAGAAGGCCTGAGAGATGTAGATGAACGACTAGTATACGTATAATGTATATATATATATACATATATTTAATTATCTTTGGGTTTTAATTTTTTTTTTTTTGTAATTTGTTATATTTAATTTGAATTCTTCAAAATTTAGGTTTTAAAATTTTTAACTAATAGTATTTTTTATTCTATTTGACAGTTTTTTATGATTATATATTAATAAAAAATAGTATCTTTTAATTTTGTTCAGATTCTGTATATAATTTTTAAAATTTTCAGATTTTACAACCAAAAAAAATAATATATTAGTTGGTTTGAATATTTTTATTTTTTTGTATTGTTAAATTATTTGAATACATAAAATATAATTTAATTTAAATAAATAAATAAACTATATACCGATTATATATAATATTATTTAATTAAAATATTATTTCTTTCAAAGTATCAGATTTTACATTAAGCTGTTATTTGTTTGAAAAATTAACTTTTATATTTTTTTAATTATATTCAAATTATATATATATATATATATATATATATATATTTAATAATGAATTAATTGATTTTAACAATAAATTTTGAAAATTGACGGAAACCGTTAAAAACTTAACGGTTGGGACTCTTTTTGCAAAATATGGGACCGAAAAAGAACGTGGGACCAAAATTGTTTTTTAGAAAATTTCATGGTACCAAACTTGCAATTTACCCGGCAAGTAAAGTCTTCTCGATGGCTCTTTCTATCATAACTAATTTAGCACAAGGTGTCTAGTCTTTTTCTTGGAGCTGCTGGGATCATGAATAATTTCTCCCCCTTAACTCTTTTAAAGTTCAGTGCCAGAAAATTGAAATGAATTATAATTAACTTCTAATTCTTTTATTTTTCTTGAAAATCCCTAATTTATTAAAGTTGGGGATTAAAGCTTCTACCGTCCAATAAATTGGACTCCTGTTTAGTTTGATTTTATAATGTATAAAAATTAATTATAAATTTTATAATTGAATAAAAATAGTGAATAGTATTATTTATAATTAATACCAAGAGAAATTAATTTTTTTAATTTGAATAAACTTCACCTAATCAAATAAATGTAAATCAATTGTAAATTAAATCATTATTATTGTATAATTTATTTTTTGTTTCACTTTCATCGAACTTCCGCTGTGTAAAAAATATGCATGATATTTGTTAAAAAAAAAAAAAATATGCATGATTTTATAATATAAAAAAAAAAAAATCGTCCCATTGAAGTAAAATCCTCACCAATTTTAGCACTCGTCAAATTGCTCATCACTAAATTAATAACGAGAGAATTTTGAAAACCCTTACTAAATAGAGAGGGATTTAGCCAGGCAAATAAACCCTTGTTAATTAGTGAGAGTTTTGGCCTTCACTATTATTTATTAATTAATTTCAAAAAATTATTTTTCTTTTTCTTTGTTTTTTTTAAGTGAATTCATGATTTCTAGCTAATACAAAATTATTCTCACAAGGTTATCCGTTATAACAATATTAACTAGCGAATCTAAAAATGAGAATCCAAATAAGATCCTATTTTACTAGTAAAAGAAAAAAAATTAATTTTAAAGGCCTCGTTAAAATCTATTGTGAAAACCCTCTTGGGAAAAATTAGTAATAGGAAAATAAAACCAAAAAAATAAAGAACAAAATAGAGCAGCATAAGATCAGAACAAAACCACGAGGAACACGTAGGGCATGCAATGACAGAGAGGTGTCAAAATGGGCCAGGTCAGTTGGGTCGGCCCACCATCCCATCTATAAAAAAAATAGGTTGGATTGAATATAATACAAGTTCGTTTAAAGGGCATGTCTAGACTGACCAAATTTTGACGGGTTGGACTGTAGACCCCCCCTTTTTTTTAAGGTTCGATAAAAAAGAAACATAGTTTTTTTAAATTGAACTACTAGTAAAGATGTGATAATTATAAATATATGAGTTCAATTTAACTTGAAATCAAGATACAAAATCAAAAATATTATAATAAACAAAATTGAGATTTTTTTTTGATGGAAGTTAAATACCCATCCCTTTTTCCCCTCCCCATGACTCGAACCCAGGACCTAAGGCCTAGGTAGTGGTGCTCTAACCACTTGAGCTATCCCACTTTGTCACAAAATTGAGATTTGAAAATAAGAATATGACCACATATTCACATGATTTAGGGATAGACTTGATAATTAATGTAGATTTGAATATATATCTTTTACAACTTTCTCTTTACAAATACATAATTATCTTGAACAGATTAAGAGAGTTGTGTGGCGAGATGTGTATTCGTAAATGACATTTGTTGACGATAGATGAGTTGATTTGTCAATTAAATATTAGTTGAATATTACATATTGATTTTGCCTTTTAAACAGCAAAGATTTAAACAATTTGAAGATTTAAATTAGTTTGTTTGATTTGTTAATTAAATAAAATAAAAATTATATTTGAAATTTACTTCCTATTTTTAAGATATTAAAATTATCAACATCAACAGAGTGAATTTAATCAATGATTATACAAAATAATTTATACTTTACTGTTTTAGGCTTTTTGGCAATTGTTTATATATATATTATTTAAAATTGATTTAAAAATAAAAATAAAAATAAAAAAGTTTATGAACTAACCCGAACAAAATGATAAATTGAGGTGGTCAATCCTAACTAAATCTATAAACTTATCAATATGCAAGTCAAAGCAATGGGCCGGGGAACTTTGGTGGAGTATGACGCCAATGACGACGTCAGGATGAGAACATAGGGAACCCTATTAAATTATAATATTCTACTACTGTAAGATAAAAAAAAATATAATACTACAATAATAATTTGTGTTACTATAATTTTTTTACTAGCGAATTTATACAAAAAATTAAGTTTTAGTAGTTATCATTTTAGGACAATATTTTAATCTCATAGTAGCACAATTATTTTAAATTAATGTATAAGTTAATTAACTAAATATAATGATGTGAATAGACTTCCTAAGTAACCTATCATGACCCATATCAAAACTCTCTCCCTCTATATATAAATAGAATAAAATTTTGAGACGGGAATACTCAAATTATATCAATTTTTAATATATTACTACATATTTTAAATTTTAGATGGTGAGATCAAAATAAATTAACTACTTTTTTATCTTAAGAAATCTAAAAAGTTTTCAGGAAATATTTCTTTAAGTCAATTTTCCTTAAAGAAAAACCTCATTTCACTTATATATTAGAGAGCAGCCTCAATCCCTGCGTAAATACACAGATAAGATGGTTATACCTCGTGCATATTCATTTGTTTTTCTAATAATCATGATTATAACTGCACAAATAACCTTAGCCTATACAATAACATTTCAAAGAAATAAATTTTTATTACGTTGTTGGGGCCTTCCCAATATGGTCACTCATTGTTATGACTATATTAATAGTCAACATCCTATATATGGTAAACCTAGTAACAAGTGTTGCTACTATATCAAACGATCTGATATGCCATTTTTTTGTAAAAGACTCACGACACGGAAGGACGTCATATATAGTGGTCAGAGAATAGTGATGGCTGCAAGGATTTGTATGCCATCGATTAGTAATGAGGAGATTCCTAGGGGTACAAAATGTGGAAGTAAGTTCAATTTTCTTTTTTTTTTTTAAGAATAAAATTTTATCCACATAATCGCAACGTACATTTGATATATACTAAAAACATTACATTTCCTTACAAATTTCATCATTACATTGTTGCATGCAAGAATTTGTTTACACCAATTTTTTTAACATTGAATTTTTACAATGCAGATTATACGGCTCTGGGCTGGTCTAACGATTTAAAGGGTTCGATGCATAATTTTTTTTTAGATCCATAGTATCGTATATTAATATATAATAAATAAAAAATTAAACTTAATAAATTTTTTTGACCTTTTTATATCGCATAATAAATAAATAAATTATATTTCCTGTTTGAAAAGGTCCTGTGTGTTCTTTGGTGCTACAACCTTTATAATTTATGTTTTGATTATTCACTTGTTTGGGCGGGCCGTTATTAGTTGGGGGTCATGGGACTTTTAGTAAAACAATGTGTGACCAAATTGGGAAGGCCCCAACAGTGTTCTTATAAAATTTTATTTTTGCGAATGTTATTGAATTAATACTGAGTAAAGGCTAAGTCGATTTGTGCAGTTATAATCATGAGTATTAGTACAACAAATTAATATGCACGAGAAATGACCATCTTATATGTGTATTTACGTAGAGCTTGCTCTCCAATTTAAGTAAAATGTAAAATATTTTGGGTTACTTAAAAAAAATAAAAAAAATCACCACATTTATGACATTCATCCACATATTCATGAAGAAAAGACTAGCCGGAGACAAACATCGCACGTTCTACTTAATTTCTTAAATTCTCCTCATAACCTCACAAGCCAATTTAGGACATGTTTGGTTAGGGATCGTGGTGGATAAGAATGTAGATAGAAATGCAAAAATATGAATGAAATAATTCATGAATAGTAATTAAATAATACATTAATTGTGTTTAGATAGAGATTGAAAAATAGGTGTACATGGAAAATTTTTATTATTGTTAGTTAGTGGAGTAATTAGTGTGAGGAACAAAAGTAGAAAAAATAATTAATGTGTGGAAGAAAAGTAAGAGAAATAATGAGTAATTGAAAGAAAAAAAAAATTAATGTGATTGTATAAAAATTGGTATGTAAATGTATTAGAAGAGGGGTGAATGATTATTTGAATTTGTATTTGGATGAAACGTGAATAAGAGAGATGGGATGTTGATGACCCATCCAAAATCAGATGGATCAATCTCAAGCCAAACACATCCTTAATTATTTATATTTTCTAAATTAATTTTAATTTTCAAAATCGTTCCTACGCATTTATGTCAGTTGATTCGTAGATTTGGAGAATGCCCTGGAAACTAATCGTGTATTTTCTAATAATTTGCTTTTAAATTCAAATCTCTTATTCATAAATTTCACGCGATCACTTCATATAATACTATTTGCTTCTTTGCTAATGTGGTTATTTTATTAAAAAGAGAATAGAAAAGTGGAACCACATCCCGATTCCAAGGACCCTAGTGAATGATCGAACATGATTGACACACGTGTCCTGTCCAAACATCAAGCATAATATATACTGTAGTAATATATGGGCAAATTTATTTAAATATAACATTTTTTAGGTAGGTTTTCTAAAATGTAATAAAAATGAGAAGAATTTTCAATTTAGGCAAAAGCCTGGGTGCCACCCTAGCTTTTTGAAAAGGCCTGGGTGCCACCCTAGCCTCTTAATTTAAAAATCGAAAAAAATAAAAAAATAACAAAAGGCTCATATGCTAGAAGAGCCTCTTAGACTCGATGGGACAACACACAAACAGGTGTGTCAAAAGGCCTGTGTGGCATATGGGCCTTTACAACAAACTTTCATATCATCTAAAATATCTAAAAGACTAACTAATATATACATTTCTGGTGATTACATTCAGCTGTAAGCAATATACATTAACATGCCCCCTTTGGAACCAAACATAATTTCTAAGATGAAAGCAGCTTGTGACTTAAGGACTGAAACCTCAAAGGTGACAATGGTTTTTTTTTAATTTTTTAAATATTATTTCCGTTTTCGCTCGTTTTCACTCCGTTTTTGTTCATTTTTTATTCATTTTAACTCATTTTTTAGAAAATACATTACTAGAATTGAATAAAAATTATATAAATTAAATTTATACATTAAAAATAGAAGAATTGTGTATTAAAAAAAATTTTTTTTTTTTTTTTAAACCGGCAAACCGGCGGTTAACCGTCAAAACCGGCCAAACCGGCGGTTTGCGGTTTGTCAAAATGTCAAACCGTAACTGAACCGCCATTTTACGGTTACGGTTTGGTTTTTAAACCGTAACCGGCGGTTAAAAACCGACGGTTTTGCCGGTTGGCCGGTTTCCCGGTTACGGTTTGAACATGTCTACATCCAGCTGTTGGGATTGAACTTTCTCCCGAAGAAAGTGCACGTCAACTTCCACATGCTTCATTCGAGAGTGAAAAGCTGGGCTAAATGCAAGAGTAATAGCCCCAGAATTATCACACCACAGGATCGAGGGATTGAGCAATGGAAGACGAAGTTCTTGGAACAATGAAGTGATCCAAAGAAAATCTGTTGTTGCCATTGCCAAAGCACGATACTCAGCCTCAGTGCTGCTTCTAGCAACGACCGACTGCTTTTTCGAGCACCAAGCCAAGATATTCGAGCCAATTGAGATGAAGTATCCACTTGTACTTCGACGATCATCAAGAGAAGAGGCAAAATCAGCATCCGCGAACCCCTGCAATTGAAACTTTGAAACTGGAGAAAAAGAAATGCCTTGAAGTGAAGTACCCTTTAAGTATCTAAGAACCCTTTTGCATGCTTGCCAATGATTACGAGTAGGGGCCTATAGAAACTGACTCAGTTTATTAACACTATAGGCAATTTTTGGCCGAGTAAGAAGAAGATATTGGAGGGCACCAACAGTGCTGCGATACAAAGTGGGATTTTCATATGGAGCACTATCAAAATTAGATAGCTTTAAGCTTGAGCAAGAGGGGGTGGGACAAGGTTTACATTTTGAGAGATGTGTTTTTGCAAGGAGATCACGAATGTACTTAGACTGAGTGAGAGTTATAGAAGAGGATGAAACCTTAGCCTCAAGACCAAGAAAATAATTGAGTTGCCCCAAGTGTTTAAGAGAAAAGGCAGTGTTGAGGTCTGTAATTATTTTCTCAACAAATTTCGAATCATCACCTGAGACAAGAATGTCATCCACATACACAAGAAGAATAAAAAGCTGCCCATTACGAATCATGTGAAACAAACAATGATCAGATGAAGAATGTGTAAATCCATACCTAACCAAGAAGCCCTTGAGATTATCATATCAAGCTTTTGGGGCTTGTTTCAAGCCATAAAGGGATTTCTTAAGACGACAAACGTGAGAAGGTTTAGTGACATCCTCAAAGCCTTGAGGTTGATGAATATAGATAGCCTCGTTAAGATCACCATTAAGGAAAGCATTATTAATATGAATTTGCTGAACTTGCCAACCACGGGTGACAGCCAAAGTGAGTACAATACGAAGAGTGATGGGTTTCAATACAGGACTAAATGTATGAAAATAATCTACCCCTGCTGTTTGTTGAAAACCTCTAGCAACCAAGCGAGCCTTAAGTCGTTCAACAGTGCCATCCGGGCAATATTTCACCCGGAATATCCACTTTGCCGAAATAAGGTTCATATTTGGGGCCCAAGGAACAAGTTCCCATGTATTGTTATTAATCAAAGCATTGTACTCACTTACCATGACAACTTTCCATTTGGGAGACTGGAGAGCTTCAGCAGCAGAGTAAGGCTCATTAAGATCCGACTCAGTGAGAAATACCTTTGGCTTTGAAATACCAGACCTAAGACGAGTTTGCATGGGATGGATTGATGTAGAGGGTTTAGGAAGGGCTGGAAGAGAAACTTCAGTTTGAGGAATGGGAGAGCAGGTTACTGGAGATAAAGGTGGAGTAGGATTAAAATCCAGAGGTGGTGAAGAAGGAGCAATAGGCTGTAAGTGTGTAGTAGGCAGAGGAAGAATTGGGAGTGATGAGCAAATGAGAGGTGGTGAGGTGTGTGATTGGGTAGATGCAAACAATGATGCATATGGAAAGTCAGTTTCATTAAAATCCACAGCTATAGAGACATAGATTCGACCTGACGGATGTAGGCAACGATAGCCCTTATGAGACAAGCTATACCCAAGAAAGACACATTTAGCAGACCTATATTGAAGTTTAGATGTATTATATGGACGTATATAAGGAAAACATGCACACCCAAACACACGAAAAAACTTATAATCAGGTAGCTTGCCAAATAATTTTTGATGAGGGGATGTTAGATTAAGAGTTGGAGTTGGTAATGAATTGATGAGAAGTACAGCTGTAGAAAAGGCATCCCACCAAAAAGCCATTGGCATAGAAGCTTGAGCAAGTAGTGAGAGACCCATCTCAACAATGTGCTGGTGTTTTCTCTCAATTAAACCATTTTGTTGGTGCACATGAGGACATGCCAGACGCATAGAGACCCCAAGACTACCAAAGAAACTCTTAAGAGCTAAGAATTCACCACCATTATCACTATGAACACATTTTATTTTGGCATTAAATTATCTTTCAACAAGTGCAAAGAAGTTCTTAACAACATTACTCACATCAGATTTGAGGCGAAGAGGAAAAATCCAGGTATATCGTGTGAATTCATCTAAAATTGTAAGATAATATCGATAACCATCAGTAGATAAGCATAAAGCTGGACCCCAAACATCAAGATGCAAAGTATCAAAGCATTGAGATGATTTACGAACAATAGAGTCAAATTTTATTTGATGAAGTTTCCAAAGTTTACAAGGTTCACAAAACCAACTAGACTTAGGAGTAACATGAATATTCAAATTGCTAAGAACAGTAGAAAGAGTTCTAGTGCATGGGTGCCCTAGCCTACAATGCCATAAAAGGCTATCATCAGATGTCTTCACAGCAGTAAAACATTGATTAGGCGAGGCACATTCCTTATTCAGCCGACTAGAAGCTTTATTCAATGAGGTAATATCAAGCTGATAGAGACCATTCCTAAGTCTCCCCCGGAGGAGGACACGATGGTTGCTCAGAGCCTTAACAAGACAACAATCAACATGAAATTCAATGTAAGCAGAATTGTCACGAAGAAATTGAGATATGCTAATGAGATTCTTAGTAATATCCGGTACAGGCAAAACATGATTTAAATGAATAGCAGTAGATTTGTCTAAGCTAGGTAAAGTTATACTGCCTACATTATGAATTTCAGTAGCAGATCCATTTCCAACAATCAAAGAAGACTTACCACTGTAAGGAGAATGAACCTGAAGATTATTCAGAGCTGATGTGATATGGTGAGTAGCACCACTATCCACATACCACGGTCCTGAGGAGGAAGTAGATGCATTAGTATGAAATGAGTGAGAAGAAGGATTGGATGTACCAGTGTGCATAACAGAGTATGCAGGAGGAGTCATAGCCTGAGCAACATGTGCTTGAGCTTGTACATGAGGGAGATTGGGAATTGGAGCAGGTGGTGGACCAGGAGGACCTTGATTCACATTTTCTAGCCCTAGAAATGAAGCATCAAATCGCTTGAAGCATTTAGCTGCAATGTGATTTGACTTTCCACATAGTTGGCACATCATGCGTGTTTTTGTGAATCTTCCACCACCACGACCCCTAAATCGACTTGCAGAGATGCGACCACCAGTAGAGACAACATGAGCACTAGGAGAGGAAGTTGGTGCTGGTGGAACAATCTGAGAGTCAGAAGCATTGTGAGATATACGAGCCTCATGAGTCTGAAGAATGGAATGAGCCTCAGAGAGAGTAATAGGTTCGGTGCGTGTTGTTAGATTGACAACAACGGCATCAAAGTCAGACCCTAATCCAGAGAGAAGTTGCATAACCAGATCATCCTCCGATATAAGATGACCGGCGGCCTTGAGCTGATCACTAAGAGTGCGGAGTTGAAGGACATATTCATCAATTGATGAACCGTTTTTCCGAATAGAATGAAGTTGCAGCTTCAAACTCATGATTCGAGCCTTTGATTGAGAATGAAACAAGTTTTCAAGGATGCGCCATACCTCAAAGGAGTGAGTACAGCTATTAACGTGACCGAACATTGATTCGGAGATAGAGCTAAAGATCCAGCTCATAAGAAACTGGTCTTCGCGAATCCAGGTGAGATACTCTGAATTTGGCACCATATAGTCCGATTCAGGATCAATAATGGTGAGAGGAGCAATAGATTCCTCAGTGCTCAGAAGAAATTTTTCAAAACCGTGACCACGAACCGTCGCGAGAATCTGCGATCGCCAAAACACATATTTCGATCGATCGAGGCGAAGAGTTAACGTGAGAAATCGAGGAGGAGGATGATTCTGAGAAGGCAGTTGGGAAGTTTGAGCAGTTGTGGAGGAGGATCCAGTCATGATTCGTAACAGATTGAGCAAATTTAAGAAAATTGAGACCTAAACAACACAAATTTCGAATCGAATTTGAGAAGAACAGAAAATTAAAAGTAGATTTAGAACTGAGATAAGAGAAGATCGAGAAGAGCAGAGAGAAAATCAAACACTTTCTGAAGAATTTCAAAGACGGAATTGAGAAAGTCAGTTAGAGATGAGAGGAAAGCATGTGGCTCTTGTGATACCATGTTAAGAATCTAAAAAGGATATTTCATTTCACAAGTTTTACATTTACAAATGGTGGTGTATATATAGGCAGAGCTTCACACGGTTTAGGCTCGCCTTTCATACTTCTATTCTAGAACCTTCTAGAGTGGGTTTGTTACAACAAACTTTCCTATCATCTAAAATATCTAAATGACTAACTAATATATACATTTCTGGTGATTACATTCAGCTGTATGCAATATACATTAACAAACTCTAAGAGCAATTACTAAATACGGTAAATCAAACTCATGCAAACCACATAAATACAAAAATAATGGATTAAATTCAATTATAGAAAATAGGTTTCAAGGTATTTACAATATTAACTCATTTTATAGTTCTTACAGGGTTCTTAGAGCATTTAGGTTAATTAATGTGTAGACTTGACGACGTACGAATGCCCTTAAAAATAATTTGTGTATTTTTTTAATGAGTTATCACTTCATATATACTTTCCACAATAACTTTCACACTTTTCTTTTTGGGACGTACCACAATAACCTTCACACCCTTAAAATGCTTAAAATGGAAAACTATTTATAAACTTCACCCTCACAATATTCTTAATTTTACACTAATGTCATTACTTTTTCTTCACACATACACAAAAGTCAACCAATTTATTTACTTTTATTACATAAAATTTTACAAAATTACCCCTCAAAACTCCACTCATTATTACACTTTCTTAATTTACGTGTCTACCTACATATGAAAGTTAATACGGGAAGGAGGGAGTAGTATTTTTTTCTTTGCTACATGAAGTTGTTTTATTAAAGGCCATGGTTATACACATATTTATTGAGGACACTCACTGACTTAGAGCACACATCATGAGATGAGGACACCGACGCTGAAAACCCAAAATACCACTTCTTCAAAAAAGATCAACACCTTCATCAAAAAAAAAAAAAAAGATCAACACCCACCCCGGTTTTTTTATCATTCTTCCCTTCCATCCCCTTCCCCCAAGCGGCGATGGTGGCCGGCCTCCCTAGCTACGCTGGAAGCGTCATCGATCACCCCTCTCCCTCCCCTCGTCGCCGCAGCTCAACTTTTCAAAAAAAAAATTATAAGTCCCCAGCTGCGCCGGCAGCGTCGCTGGCCGCCCCTCTCCCTCCCACGTCGACGCCGCTCGATTGTAAAATAAAAAAATAAAAAAAATCAAGACCCCGTCCAGCCGCCGCCTCCCTCAAGCCTCGCCGCTCACCGCCACTCACACACGTCCAAGCCCCGTGCCCCTTCCTCCCTACTTTGTTCACGTCGACCGTTTGCACCCCTCCCTCATCTCGTGATTTTCGGCTCATTTTCAGGTTAGTTTTTAAGTTTTTTAGATTTGAAAATCAAAGATATGTAATGTTCAGATTTTTTTGCTTCTTTCTGATTTTTTTCTTTTTTTTTTGGTGAAGTTGGGCACCGAAAATAGTGATGGCAACAGGCTGGAAGCAACGACGACTGCTTCAATTAGAGTTAGGTTTGCATTTAGTAGTAGGAGTGTATTTAATAGTGATATTTTTATTCAATGAGTATTTTAAATTTTTTACATTATTATATACTCGTAACTCCCTCCATCCCAAAATTACTTGCATAGTTTGACCGCACGTTGTTTATGAAAAAAATGAGTGACAAATTTAAAAATAAAATGATGTTGTGAGGTTATTAATGTTATGGAGTATTTCCATATTAAGAGTGTGCAAGTAATTTTGGGACGTCCCAATAAAAAAAGTGTGCAAGTAATCACGGGACGAAGGGAGTATTAAATTAATAAATTGAAGAGGACGTGCATTCAACAAGTTGGAGGTGCAGATAGTCGTACCCGAATAGAAATTTTGGAACCATATCCCGATTCTAAGGAAAGAGGTCAAACAAACCCAAACAAAAAGCCCCTAAATAGCCCAACAAAAAAAAAGTACAAAAAAAAGGTCCTGACTATTTACACCTCCATTTTAGAGGGATGCACTCCCCCTTCAATTTATTAATTAAATAATAGTGTAAAAAACTTAAAATACTTTTTAAATAAAATACGACTACTAAATGCACTCCTACTACTATCTACACTTCCCCTTTCAACATTTAATCACTAATCATAATTGCAATCATCACTACTACTTTCAGCCACCGCCGCCACCACTTCCGACATCCAACATCATCCACCCAAAAAAAAAAAAAATCAGAAATTAAAAAAAAATCAAAATCTAAAAAAAAATTATAATTTTCGACCAGAGTGTATATGGTCGACAATGGTGTGTAGAAAATTTAAAAAAAAAAAATTCGACAACTGTTGGTCGAAAATATACACTCTCGTCGACAACATTTTATCGATAAAAGTGTATATGATC
Organism: Galeopsis tetrahit; assembly: GCA_963675135.1. Taxonomy (NCBI): domain Eukaryota; kingdom Viridiplantae; phylum Streptophyta; class Magnoliopsida; order Lamiales; family Lamiaceae; genus Galeopsis; species Galeopsis tetrahit. The sequence goes on from OY776133.1 coordinate 15,242,242, forward strand.
GACTCTGATGTGTCAAAAAAACATCAAACACGGGAGAAAGAGAGAAAAGAAAAAAAACTATGTGGGGTGGGGATGTTCTGAGTTTTTTTCTTACAGTAAAGAGGAGGGGCGGTGGTGGCCGGCAGCCGTGATGGCAGGGGGAGGGGCGACAGCTTGGTGGTGGAGGTTGGGGAGACATTGGAAGATTGGGAAAAGAGAAAGGAAAGAAAAGAAAATGAGAGAATTAGGGTTGCACTACAAGAAAATAATTAATTGGCTAGGGAATATTTTGTAGGTAATAATTTCAATTTTGTAGCATTTATATTTACCTACGGAATACCAACAAAAAACATTCGTATGGAATTCGCTCGTAGGTAATTCGGTTGTCCACAAAAATTTAATCCGTAGGCAATTACCTACCACATTTTCGTAGCAAATCCATAACATTTCGGTAGGTAATATGATTACCATAATAAATGAAATTCCGTAGGTAAATATCAACTACGAAACATTTCGTTGGTAATTCCGTAGTTAAATTTGGCAACAAACATTTCGGTGGAAAAAAATTTAATATATATTTTTTAAATTTTTTATTAACAAATTATTTTTTTAGCCTTAGCCTACAAAATAAATTCATTCAAAATTGGACCAGTCGGTTCAACCGGTCCAACCATGAATCGATCATAAAACCGATTCAAAAAGTGTAAAAATATATAAACATTTTAAAAATACAAATTTAGGTGCACATTAGGCTCCTTTTATAATGTTTTTCTCTCATATTTCTTGTACTCCTTATTCGATGTGGGACAAAAAATTTATGTTTGTTTGTTACTAACTTATTAATACTACTACTTTTATATTGTTTTTTCTCTTATGTTTTTTCTACTCTTTCGATGTGGGACATAATAAAGTCCATATGTTTATTTGTTATAACACTATTGTTTTTTTAAGTTCCTAGCTAATTTTGTAGGTAATACAAAATAAACAAATCACCTACAATTATTTTGGTAGGGAAATGTTATTTTGCCTACGAATTATTTTGTAGGTAAATCAATATTTTCTAAGTTCCTAGCTAATTTTGTAGGTAATACAATTAGATAATTATACAAATAAATAAACAAATCACCTACAATCATTTTTGTAGGAAAATGCTATTTTGCCTACGGATTATTTTGTAGGTAAATCAATATTTTTTAAGTTCCTAGCTAATTTTGTAGGTAATACAATTAAATAATTTATACATATAAATAGCTAGGAAAGTTTTCGTTGGTAAATAAAAAAAAAACACCTACAACCGTTTCAGTAGAAAAATGCGATTTTACCTACGGATTATTTTGTAGGTAAATCACCATCAGATTTTTCTTTGGTAATTTCGTGGGTGAAAATGTGTAAAATAATTTATAAAGATCCGTAGGCAATCTGTAGGCAATTCTCAATATTCAAAGACGAAATTATTTTCGTTGGAAAATTATGTAGGCAATTCAATAATTTCTTGTAGTGTTGTGAGACGGTATAGTGTAGGGGGTTGCATCTAATATGTGGGGTGTGGAAAGTAAAAGATGATAGAAATGGTATTTATGATAATTAAGACAATAAAAAGTAGATCATACATTCTTCTAAAAGTCAATGTTATAGAAAGTAGTATATAAATCATGGTATTTAGGATAATTAAAAGTGTATCAATATTATACAAATTTTAGAGGGTGCATCAAAGGTTTAAATAGTCAAACCCCAAAACAAAAGGCCTAACGGCCTGAAATTAACTTAACTAGGAGCCCAACGGTCAAAAATAAATAAAGGCCCAAACTAGTGAAAAAGTCAAACAGTAAACACAATTTATTTATTATACGAATGGTGTAAAAATTTAATAATTTAAATTTATTGATTTATTTTTTGGTATACAATACAATGGACCTAAAAAATATTCTGCATCCGGCCCTTTAAATCGTTGGACCAGCCTAGTGCAGTATAATCTGCATTGTAAAAACCAATGTTAAAATTAGACTAAATAAATTATTGCGTAAGGCAATTCTAACTAGAATTTGTAAGAATGTAATGTTTTAGTATATCAAATGGATGTTACCATTATGTGGACAATTGTTTTTTAAAATAAATAAATAAATTGAACTTACTTCCACATTTTGTACCCTTGGGAATCTTCACATTACTGATCACAGGCATACACAACCTTGCCGCAATCACTATTTTTCGACCACTAAATATCATGTCCTTTCGCGTCGTGAGTCTTTTACAAAAAAATGACATATCGGCTCGATTAATAAAGTAGCAACACTTGTCACTTGGTTCACCATATCCAGGATGGTGATTAGTTATAAAGTTATAACAATGAGCGACCACATTGGGAAGACCCCAACAACGTAATACAAAATTATTTCTGTTGGTTGGTGGACGTGGAGCCAAGGCTAAATCTATTTGTGCAGTCATAATCATTATTATTAGTACAACAAAAGAATATACATGAGATATGACCATCTTATTTGTGTGTGTGTGTGTTTACGCAAATTTAAGGTTGGGGTTGCTCTTCAATTTAAGTGAAATGTGATTTTTTTTTAAGAAAATTGACTTCAAGAAATATTTCCTAAAAATATTTTTGATTGCTTGAGATAAAAAAGAGTAGTTAATTTGTTTTGATCTGCTATCTAAAATGTATAATATATTAAAAAGTGATATGATTTGAGTAATATTGTTTGCCAATTTTATTCTATTTATATTAAAATGCATACTCCCTTCCACTACAAGAAAAAAGGCTTTTTGCCACATAACTTTTATCACACTATAAAATAAATATGGTAAAAAGTATTATGTAGCCACATTAAAAAAATTAGTGTATTAATATGTGTGTTTTTAAAGACATTCAACAATAAGTGTGGGGATATATACTCAATTACCACACACAATATATTGTCTATTGTCACACCCCTATTAACACACTAAAAATAGATGTGTTTATAAGTACCTTTTAAATACATCATATTTTAAATGTGTTAACAAGTATTTTATTACCACACTAAGAAAAATAAGTTGTGTTAATATTAACGCTAATGCCACATTAATAAGTTAGAATTATAAAAAAAATTCAAATTATAGTAATTTTTTATTTCATTTTATATTGGCTGATAAATAATATTTTCAAAAATATAAATAACGGTTTTATTTATTGAAATTTATTTTTTACTTAGATGAAAAATTTATATTCATAAATTATAAATTTTGAAAAAAAATAAAATTAATTTGAGTTCTAATCAGCAAAAATTATACACTTTTTTTCTTAAAAAAATCTGGTATATATACTTACACGCTATTTCCAAAATAATGTTAAATTAATTTAATAAGCACAATATATGAGTTTTCAAAATGTTTATATATATATATATATATATTTATATTCGTGAAATTATAATACTAAATAACTTGTAGCATAGTGGTAAAGTCATTGCATTAGATTCAGAAGGTGTAGGGTTCGAGTCCTTTGACCCAGTGGCGCATACTTTTATTTTGTAGTAGCATAATTTGACCTTCCGGTAAGACAATACTTGTGAGAAAAAAATAAAAATAAATAAATTTGTCTCGCGTTAACTGTGGTTTAACCCGCGTTGATTCGAATTTGATCTGCAATTTTTTTGCCCTAATTTATTTTAATTAACTATATTTCATGTATGAAATGTTTTATATAAGTTTTTGTGTTAGGGTACTAGTGCATCTAAATGGTTCTTATGTACAACTCGCCGGTCTATATTTTTGTCATAATTATATATATACTCCCTTCGTCCGTCTATAAGTTTTTCTTTTTATCATTTTGGTCTGTCAACCTATAAGCTTTCCATACCCTTTTTTGACAAATAACTTTTAAAAGTTTATTTTTTTACAATTCACTTTTATCTTACTTTTTATCTTTATCCCTCTCTCGTTTTCTCAATCACATCACTTGTATAGTTGTATTACATCTATTATTTATCACTTTTCTTAATATTTATGCTCAAAAGTGACAGAAAAATTTGTAGGTATATGAACACTACAAAAAAAAAATGGCTTTAGACACATCTAAAAATGATATAATACAACACCTTTTGTGACATTTTATCTATTACCACATTGTTTTTTTTGTGTGGTGTGTAAGCGTGTGGGGATAGATCAAAGATATTAACACACTAATAAATGTTGAAATTGTTTAGCTATTAATACAATTGGAAGTGTTAATATTGACTATATATTAACCCACTAAAAAATGTTGAGATAGGTTTGATATCAACACACTAAAAAATGTTGGGATAAATTATATTTTAACACACTAAAAAATGTTGGGATAAACTATGTTTTAACACACTAAAAAATGCTAAGATAAATTATATTTTAACACACTAAAAAATGTTGTGATAGATTATATTTTAATTTTTAACTACACTTTTGCGTGTGCTTAAAAATTCTAGTCAATGTTAAAATTATTAATACTAATTATTAAAAGTGTTGTGATAGATTATATATCTAATAAGAAATATATTCATACTTCAACTATTGTAGAATTCAATTACTCAAATATTGAGAAATCCGGTATGCAAGAAGCAATAAATCCAATCAACAATTTCAAAAGAAAGCTAAAAATGTGCTAGAAAAATATAACAAAAAATGTCAAGTGCTCTTAAAGTTGCTAGTAATATAACAAAAAATGTTCTAGGCCATCAATGTGACAATGTCTGAAAATCAATAAGACGCGCTAACTTTAATGCAAGCTCTAGACTTTTGAACACGCTCATGTAGGCATGACCTGCATATAAAAAGAATATATATATTATAAGATTTCATAAAGCTATCTTAGAAAAAAATTATATTAAAACGCACCAAAGAGCATGGCCAAGCAACAATTCCACCATGTGCATCTTCAAGTGTTTGAATAAAATCATAAGGTCGAATCAGTTGCTCTCGTGGTTCAAGTACTACTTTGACATGAATTAGACACCAATTCTCTCCTAAAGCTTGACCTCCAACTTGTTCATTTGTATCAGTGCTTTGAAGAAAACCTTTTGCCACAATTTTAGTTGAATCAAATACACTTTTCAAAATAACAAAACCTCCAACCTGAAAACATTATTTCAAGAAATTACATTGTCAAATAAGCATCAACGGTGAGAGGAATACGCACATATGCTTCCATTAAACTAAAAAAATGATCTGATCTAGGCCTAACTGCTCCAAATATACTGTACATGACTATATAAGATATGTTAAAGAAAAATCAGTGCAAAAGCATAGCATGTACATAAAGTTAAGATTAAAGTAAAGAGTTTTACCCGTAGAGTTTGCTTCGTTAAAATTCTAATTTTGTGTTAGCATGGTTAAAAAAAATCTAGAACAGTTCCAGTCTTCCAAATCACCACAATTCACAAATATCTAATAACTCAAAATCCATAAAATAAAACCAATCAACTATCACACAGTTCTACTGTTTCAATTTCAACAAAATCCAAAATAGCGAAATATCAAATGCATTCTTCACATACACAATTAATGTTATAATGATAAAACATGCAACAATTCTTTGAAATCACGCACACTCCCCTCTCTCTAAAATCTCTCACATATATATGTACACCTACACTATGTCGGAAATCGAGTACCAAAACAAACTATGCAACAACGCCACAACACCCTTAAAACTTGAAGAAAAACTAAAGAAAGAAAAATATGCAGCAGCATAGTTCAATAACCGTAATCATCACAGCAACTCAATATGCTACTGTAAGTTTTATATTTCACACTCAATCCCAGCAAATGAGCTCTTATTTATACAATAGAATAGAAGTAAAACGACGTCGTGAGAAGACGTAAAGAAAAGATAAAAGCGTAAAGATGAAATACGACTTATAGTAGAGTGAAATTCCAACAGCCCCCCCTCAAGTTGGAGCATGGTACAGATCAAGCATGCCCAACTTGAAAACCAATGTGATGAAAGATCTCCCAATGAGCACCTTAGTGAAAATATCTGCAAGGTTGACCTTCGACGCAACGAAAACAGGAAGTACAAAACCTGCTTTGTAGAGATCACGAACGAGATGACAATCAATCTCCAAGTGCTTAGTACGTTCATGAAATACAGGATTAGATGTGATATGAATGGCAGCACGGTTGTCACAATGAAGAGGTATGGGTAAAGGAGCATGTATATGAAAATCAAGGAGAACATTCTTTACCCAACGAAGCTCACAAGCTGTAGAAGCCAGAGCACGATACTCTGCTTCAGCCGAAGAACGAGATACTGTAGTTTGCTTCTTGCTTTTCCAAGCAATGAGAGAAGAACCAAGAAACACACAATAACCAGTAATGGAGCGGCGTGTGTCCTTGCAAGCAGCCCAATCGGCATCGGAATAAGCTGTCAAGTCCAAAGAACTATCAGAAGAGAAGAAAAGACCCAAGCTGGGAGTGCCCTTCAAGTAACGAAGAACATGCATGGCTGCATCCCAATGTGAAGAACGTGGAGCCTGTACAAACTGGCTCAGTTGCTGGATGGCATAAGTGACATCGGGACGAGTCATATTTAGATACAATAAACGACCAATAAGCCTTCGATATTGGTCTGGGTGATCAAGAAGTACACCATCATCCGAAGTCAAGGAAACCCCATGCGGAAGAGGGGTAGGAGCAGGCCTAGAACCCTGCATCCCTGTGTCGGCCAAGATATCCAAAATATACTTACGTTGACAAAGAGAAGTTCCTTTACTGCTTTGTGTGATTTCAACCCCAAGGAAGAACTTTGCCAAATGCAAGTCCTTGATCGTGAATTTATCATCAAGGAAGGCCTTCAACTTGTAAATCAAAGAGGGAGATGAGCTTGTGATCAATACATCATCCACATAAACAATCATAGCCAAAAAACCATCATCAATAGACATTGTGAACAAACAGTGATCAAATTTTGACTGAATAAGGCCAAAATCAGAAAGCGTAGAGCATAATTCATTATTCCATTCTCGGGATGCTTGCTTAAGGCCATATAAACTCCTCTTGAGTTTACAAACCTGACCATCTGTAGCTCTATCGTACCCCTGAGGTACTTGCATATAAACCTCCTCAGATAGATAACCATGTAAGAATGCGTTATTCACGTCTAATTGGTGTAGCTCCCATCCCTTCATAGTAGCAATGGAAATCATCAAACGCACAGTCACAAGTTTGGCCACTGGTGAAAAACAATCGAAGTAATCCACGCCCTCAACTTGACTAAAACCTTTAGCCACTAATCGTGCTTTATAACGATCTACGCTGCCATCAGGTTTTCTCTTAATTTTATACACCCATTTGCATCCGATCGCCTTCTTTCCGGGTGGTAATGAAACTAAGTCCCATGTATTATTCTCCTCCAACGCCAAGAGTTCTTTATTCATCGCTTCAACCCACTCCCTGGATTGACAAGCCTGGTTGTAATATGTAGGTTCCTTCTCAAGACTGATTTGAGTCATAAAAGCTTCATGATTTACATCAAGAGAGATAACAGAAGTGTGAGGAGGAACCTGCAGAGGATAACGAATTGGTAGCGGTGCTCGAGATACTAAATTGCATATGTAATCCTTTTGCCACGAAGGTTTCTGAACAGCTCGGGAACTACGCCGAAGTTCAGGCTCCAAGGAAGGAGAATCCACAAGAGGTGTGGGGTGACAATCTGTAGCTCGTTGCACATCACAATCATCAGGATTATTCAACAATGTTTCTGGCACATCTTGGGCAGCATGAAAAGGAAATGTATTGGATACAAAATGAACATCCCGTGAGACCAAAAACTCCTTCGTCTCCAAGTCATATAAATGGTATCCTTTCTTTCCAGCAATATAACCCAAGAATACACACTTACGTGATCGAGAATCAAACTTCTGTCGATGATTATGAATGTTAGCTGCAAAAGCTAAACATCCAAAGGGCTTTAGACGAGTATAATCTGGGGGCTGTCCATATAAAATCTCGTAAGGTGATCTCCAATTTAATACCGAGGTAGGCAGCCTATTGATTATAAAGGCCGCAAGAAGCACAGAAAAGGACCAGAAACGAATGGGCATTTGTGCTTGAAACATAACTGACCGAGCTATTTCCAGCAGATGACGATGCTTCCGTTCAACTACACCATTTTGTTGTGGTGTGTACACACAACTTGTCTCATGTTTTATGCCTTGTGTAACAAGAAAATCCTGACATTCCTTGGCCAAGAACTCCAGTCCATTATCGCTCCGTACAACTTGCACTTTCTTTGCATACTGCCGATCAACCATAACAATGAAATTCTGTAATAATCGTGAAACCTCCGACTTATATCTCATAAGAAACACCCATGTGCACCTGCTGTAATCATCCACTACAGTAAGGAAGAAAGGTGTATTTGTGATAGTTTCTTCCTTAAAGGGTCCCCAAACATCAACGTGTATTAATTGAAAACAATCATGTGTGCGTATACAGCTTTGTGGAAAAGGCAGCCTATGTTGCTTTGCCTTAAAGCAAATTTCGCAATCTTGTATCTTATTAAAATCCTCATCAGAATACAGATTTTTAACAAAAGACAAATGCCTCATAGTGCTAAAGGAGGCATGACCCAAACATTTATGCCAATTAATCAAAGATACAAGGCAAACAGGTTCAACAGAAGAGACTTGTGCATTATTACGTAATACGTAAAGGCTTCCCTTTAGCTCTCCTACTCCAATCACTTTCTCAGTCCGAAGGGCCTGAAATTCACAATAAGAAGTCTGAAACACACATTTCAAATCAGAAGCTCTACATAACTGTGCCACGGAAAGCAGATTGTATTTAAAAGATGGCACATACAGTACATCCTTCAGTATTATATCATCAGATAAATGAACATCTCCTGAACATGTAACCTCCACTGTTTGTCCTTCAGGTAAACAAACCTCCACTTTTCTACTCATAAAACTGAGATTTCTGATCAGGTTTGAATTATTACACATGTGCTTACTAGCACCAGTGTCAATAATCCAAAAATCTTTAAGTTCATCGCCAAAAGTACTTAAAGCAAACTGTGTTGGTGAAATAAATTCATTACCTGCAAAACTTACAAACTGTGCAAAATCTGTGTGCACATCTGCCTTTTCCTTCTCTTTCATGTACTTTGTCACCTCTTGCAGTTGGTGTAGTATTGCTGAAAGGTCGAATGATGCATTGACTTTCTTCTGATTCGTCTCACCATCGTATTCTGCAACATTAGCATAGCTTCTAGGTTTGTCCTTAAGCTCCTTATACCAATCTGGTACGCCGTGAAGCTTGAAACATGTAGATGCTTCATGCCCTGTTCCATTGCAATGATCACAATGTAACTTAGCCCTTTCCTCCTTAGTCAACCTGCCTCCTCTACCCTTGGTCACATTCCATCCAGAAGATGTAGCTGACTTTCCACTTCCTTTATTGAACACCTTAGCTGCCATAGCTACTGTATCAGTCCTCTCATTAACACTCACGCTAACGGATCTCTGCCTTTCCGCGGTTAATAACATCGAGAATACCTTGTCCACTGAAGGACAAGGATCCATGAGCATAATTTGGTTCGTGATGTGGTCATAGCTCTCATTAAGCCCCATAAGAAACTGAGTTACTCGATCATCAATTCGTTCCTTCGCCACAAGTTTCCCGATCTCACAATCGCACGAAAGCATAGGTGCAACACAAGCCAATTCATCCCATAGCTTCGTGAGTTTGTTGAAATATTCGACAATAGAACTGTTCCCCTGTTTTAGGTTACATATTTCTCTCTTAATCTTGTGTTTCAACGGTCCATTGTTTTCACCATACCTACTGCAAATAGCCTCCCATAGTTTTTGTGCCGAATCAATATAAACGAAGGTTTCTCTTAACTCTTTAGACAGAGAATTTAAAATCCACGATGTAACAGTAGAGTTCACCTTTTTCCACAAAACATAAGATTCATCATGCAAATCAGGCATAGCAATACTACCATCCATAAATTGAACCTTATTTTTTGCACTCAGAGCAAGGATCATAGAAGATTTCCACGGTAAGAAGTTACCTCCACCTGTTAAAGGATACGGCACCAGAATCAAACCAGGATGATCCGCGCCGTGTAAGTAATACGGATCACGTTCGTTCACCGTCGCACCTGAATCAAAAGTAGATCCACCGCCAGATCTAGAATCGGAGCCAGCATTCACCACCAGCGCCGGCCATGGATTATTTCTGCGCTTCGGCATTATCAATCGATCGAGAAATTAGCTCTAATGGATCTTACCTGCTCTAGATACCATGAAGAAAAACTAAAGAAAGAAAAATATGCAGCAGCATAGTTCAATAACCGTAATCATCACAGCAACTCAATATGCTACTGTAAGTTTTATATTTCACACTCAATCCCAGCAAATGAGCTCTTATTTATACAATAGAATAGAAGTAAAACGACGTCGTGAGAAGACGTAAAGAAAAGATAAAAGCGTAAAGATGAAATACGACTTATAGTAGAGTGAAATTCCAACAAAACTCTTCAGTTTCAACATGAGTAGTACTACATGAATGCAGATGAGTGAACTCTTCGGCAAATTGTATGCATAACTTACTTGGAGGTTGCCGACTTGGCTCATCATGATGCGAATTGATGGTTTGGTTTGGTACAACTCCACTGTATACTCGTCCACCCACTTGAGTTCTACTTAACATGCTGTCTACAAAATAACCAATATACAAATAATTAATTGTGAACTTTAAATACATAATGCATAATCTTACTTGGAGGATGCCGACTTGGCTCATCATGCTGCGAATTGATGGTTTTGTTTGGTACAACTCCACTGTGTACTCGTCCACCCACTTGAGTTCTACTTAACATGCTGTCTACAAAATAACCAATATACAAATAATTAATTGTGAACTTTAGATACATAATGCATAATCTTACTTGGAGGTTGCCGACTTGGCTCATCATGCTGCGAATTGATGGTTTTGTTTGGTACAACTCCACTGTATACTCGTCCACCCACTTGAGTTCTAGTTAACATGACGTCTACAAAATAACCAAGATATGAATAATTAATTGTGAACTTTAGATACATAATGCATAATCTTACTTGGAGGCCGTTGAATTGACTCATCTAAAACTTGCAAGTTACTTTTCTTCCGCTTTCGAGTTTTCGAAGCCATGCCTGCAAAATTGACAATTAATAAAATACTGAAGTGCTGTAAAAAAAAATTTTTTTATAAGAAACTTATACTTTTATTGCATGCATAGGGATGAGAAGTCCCTGTTATGATTGGTGCATGATAGTATGCCATGTACTTGGTTAATCCATATCTTCTGATGGTGTGCCTCTACGAAATTGTGCTTTCGTTGAAGCACAACTTCTATGAATAGTGGATACAGATCACAAACAAGTCGATCTAAAATAGAAACACGATTAGCATTACACAAACCCCTACTTGTTCTATGTGAATCTTCATAGCTCCCGGGGGACCAATCCCACCGCCCACTTGCTCACTGTCTACACTTTGAACCTTGTCAATATTGCACGTACATAGAAAGCATTTACTACATTGTACTTTGATTTTAATTTTTATTATGGCTTTTGTAAGTGTTTAATACACAGCATGAAAAATTAAGGACATTCAAATGATTTCATATACATGTATACATTATTATCAGCAGCCATTATATCCAAGGAGGCAAGAGGTTGAGTTAATAAATGATGCACAAACTGTGGCCACACATAAGTTTGTGCTTCTACCTAAATACATATGCTAATTTCAGGTATGGTAATGTCAGAGATCTATAGATCTAGCATGTGCAAAGTGGCGACAAAACATAATGGCCCCTCAAAAGGCTTGATTCATGAGCTTTTCCTTTAAAAAAAGCTGTATTAATGACTTGTAACAGTAAAATACCATTAACTACAAAATCTCCTCAGTAATCAGAACATGTTTATGCAAAACCACAACCGGGTTTTGAAGTGGATCTTGGAATCAAATCTGATTCTGAGCAGTTAAAACGGATGACATTCATATATTTAGAGACAAAAATCAAATCTAGGCAAAGGATCAAGCTCTCAAATCTCAATGCCACTGTAAAAGTAATTAAACAAGTAAATACACATAAGATCTGCAACATCTTGAAAGCATTTAATGTAACAGAAAAGGAGAAAGAATGCAATTGGTGAAGAAGAGTGTAGTTACCAAGAAATGAGAAATGGCTTATTTAAGTAGTTGTAAACACTGATAATCAAGGTATTGTACATGTAACATATATTCCAAAGCATGTATCTAATGTGATTGAAATTGACATTACAACAGTGTTAACTGAAATAGATAAGTTTGATGTTATAATGATATCCACAAAGCTAATTAAGCATGTATATATCTAACAGATTTGATCACAGTTTAATGACTAGAGGTTAACCAATAGAAGGAATAAAGAAAGGCGTACATCACAAGATCCCACCTTCTGTAAATGGTTTTCTGAGCATATTCATCTCGACCAATTAATTCTTGACTGCCATAAACATCTTCATCAATATTTAGCACAATCTGTAAGTTAATATTGGATTAGAATAATTTAAATAAATCAAGTTTGGAAGGTAATCTAGCATGGGAGTAAAATCAAGTGCTATAAAATATTGTACAAATAGTTCTTAATGATACAGTGTACTTATTATGTTAATATGCTTGAACAAGCAAACCTCAACCATAGTAAAATCAACATGATTTTTGAGACCTTTCTCTCTGAGGCATTATCTCAAGCATGTAATAGGCATAATTCATTTTCCCTTATCATGCACCAATCATCTTACTATTAACAGTCTAACAGACATCATAAACTAATCACCTCTTATAACTGAGTTATTAAGGCAAACATACACCTGCTACAAACACACTGAGGCCTGAATTTGCATCCTATTTACGAAAAAATCAAGTTCACTGATATGCAAGAATATTCCTAAGAGCAATTAGATCCCTAATATCCACCTTATTTAACATTCACATCACATTAAAAGTCTCCATAGGGTATGCACTAGCTCCTCTCCGTAGGAGAGAAAAATCACAATAGAAAACATTCTAAGAACAGGATAAAAATAGAAAAAATCTCGAAATTAAATCATGCAAAATTCCACTAACAAAAAAAAAACACAAATAAATACCATGTCAAAGGACGAATTATTGGATAAGTCTACATACCTAGTCCGATTCGGCCAGATTTTCGGGAATAGAGGTCAATTTCAGGCGAAGCTGCTGCTATTTGAAATATTTGAAATGAATTGAAAAAACAGGAACTAGAATCTCTTTCACTCTCTCTCTCCTACTCTCCTTATCACAGTTACAGAGTTACTACACCGCAAATAAAAAGTGAAAAGAGAAATTCAGAAATAGAATTAGAAAGAAAAGTACCGCGCGAACTATGACAGATAACCGAAAGAACACTGTCAATGGAGGCGAGGCTGAGATTTTCAATGAAATCGCGGCGGAAATCGACTGGATTCGGTGGAGGCTTGGCGGAAATCGACTGAATTCAATCGAAGGGAACGCACATGTCGAAATTTCGAAGAAGATGAACTATGTTTGTTGTTTGGATTGTACGCTTTTGGCTTGTTAGCATAAAATGCGTGAGTGTGATTTCTGTATTTTGCAGTTTGGGCTTAGTTTGGTAGGATAAGCCTTATTAATTTGTCAGTTGGGCTTGATATCTATCCAGATTTTGGCCCATGATATATTGGAATTATTTTTTGGGCGCGGCTAAAGGCACCCGGCGATCCTATGAGTACACCCAGGTAAGTTTTTTTTTGTGAAAAGGGTGCAGCGAAATTACGTTTTTACCCCTCCTTTATATTTAAAAAAAAATTCCCGGATGAGTACACCCACCCACCCATTCTACTCCATCACCACCACCACAACTCCACCACCACCACCACCACCACCACCACCAAACAAAAAAAATCCCAAAATTGCAACAAAAATTAACACAAAACACCAACTTTTCGAAAAAATTTCTAAAACAAACATGTTCGAAATTTTTACCAAAACAAACTCAACATGTTCGAAAAAAATTTCAAAACAAACTCAATATGTTCGAAAAAAATTCCAAAACAACTCAAATTTGTTCGAAAAAAAAGATGAACATCTTGTTCGAAATTTTTTCCAAAACAAACTCAAGTTGTTTGAAATTGTTTCCAAAACAAACTCAAGTTGTTCGAAATTGTTTCCAAAACAAACACAATATGTTCGAAAAAAATTTCAAAACAACTTAAATTTGTCCGAAAAAAAAAATCGAACATGTTGTTCGAAATTGTTTTCAAAACAAACTCAAGTTGTTCGAAATTTTTTCCAAAACAAACGCACTATGTTCGAAAATAATTCTCAAACTTCAAAAAAAATCCTAATTTTTTTTCCAGAAAACCCTAATTTTTCAAACCTAAACTTACCTGTTAGCGGCGGCGGCGGCGAGGGGAGAGCACTACGGCCGCGGCGAAGGGGAGGAGGGGATGGGCGGCGGCCGCGGCGAAGGGGAGGAGGGAGGGCGGCGGCCGCATCTGTGGGGAGAAGGGAGGGCGGCCGCGACGAAGGGGAGGAGGGGGTGGGCGGCGGCCGCGTCTGTGGGGAGAAGGGAGGGCGGCCGCGGCGAAGGGGAGGAGGGGGTGGGCGGCGGCCGCGGCGAAGGGGAGAAGGGAGGGCGGCGGCCGCGACTGTGGGGAGGAGGGGGGCGGCCGCGAACGAGGTTGCAGGGGAGGGCGGCGCGACGGGAGGGCAGCGCGACGGGGAGGGCGGCGTTGGCGGAGTGGGTGCCGCCGTGCCGGCGAAGCAGCGTAAGAATTGTGGAGTGGGTGTCTCAATTGTTGAGAAAGAGAGAGGATGAGAAAGGGAGAGGAAGAGGAAGGTTTTATTTGAAGAGGGCATTTTTGGTTTTTCCAGGTGGGTGTCCTCATCCGATTGGCGTGTGTCCTCATCTCCTGGGTGTACTCATAGGATCGCCGGGTGCCTTTAGCCGCGCCCTTATTTTTTACGACATTTGTAATTAAGTGTTTTGGACCTATCCACACACTATCAATCGTGTGTTAATAGAATTAATTTAAAGACAATTATGTTTGATGTTTTAAATATTTTGAGTGAATATTAAATATCACACTCATGGTGTGGTAATAGAATCAATATTAATACATTTATTTACAAGTGTGATAATTGTTTTCAATAATTATTATTGACATATATATTAACACACTTTACCATTTAAGTGTTGTTAAAGATCATTTATCATCATATTTATTTTATAGTGTGTTAAAATGGGTGTGGTAATAACCCATTTTTCTTGTAGTGATCACATGTCTTCAAAAAAAAAAGTTCAAACTCATAATAGATAGCAAGAAATGAAGAAATTATCAAAATTAACTTTCAATTAAATGAGATATCACCTTGATTGTGGAATTTAAGCTACAAATTAAAGTAAACGACAAAGCTCAACCTTAATCCTTGCTTGAAATTGAAATCTAATCACTAATCTATGCTAAATTGTGAATTTAAATTGCAAAAATTGAAGAACACTCTCTACTATATATGTGAAATGATCATCATTAATGTGTGGTACTGTCTTGATATTTTGTATGTTACTTTGTATTTTTTGTATTGATACTGTTATGCATTAATGTGTGTTAGTATCTTGATTTTTTGTTTGTTATTTGTATGATAATGGCATTAAATAATTAATAATGTTTAAAGGATATGAAATTAAATTATGTGAATTAATTAGAGGTTTTATTCAAAATTAGTGATAATTGTAATTAATAAGAATTTCCTTAGGCTCATCCACTCTACTTGTTCGAATTATGAATGGATTTCAAATACTTAAATTTTTGCTCACACACTTTTTAGTTAAAATTGAGAGGATTTTAAATCCTAACTAAAATCATGTCATTTGAAATCCATCTATGTTTAAATTCTTTCATTTAAAATACATCCTGAAATCAAATCCCCACGTCCAAACACAATCTTGTAGAGATTGGAATTAAACCCACATGTTATGAGTAAAATGAAAAACATTTACACTAGATCAATCATATCAAATTAAATGAAGCTAGATTGATTAATTGCGGTTACATATTCTTGTTGGCTCACCCGCCTAAATATGGTTGACTCCAAATTTAACTAAACTTATGTTTTAGGAAGATTTTACATAGTTTTATAAATGAGAGATTTGCACCTAAGTTCTTCCCTTTTAACTATTCTCTCAAAACATCACAATATTATATAAAATGTCATTACTTTATTCACTAAAAAACAACTATATTACTTACAAAGTTGAAATATTTTTACTATCCCCACTTTTATCTCTCATAATACTAATAAACTATTAATTAATGTATTAAAACTCGTATCCAAAATATATGAAACCACATCTCGATTTCAAAGAAAGAGGTCAAACGGATCAAAACAAATACACCCTTAAAAAAAAAAAAAAAAAGAACACTCAAACTCTAAAGGTCGTAGCACCAAGAAAACATAGGTCTTGTCCAAACATGAAATATAATTTATTTACTTTAAGACATATAAATTATTTGTATACGAAGGCCTAAAATTTAAGATTTTTATTTTTATTTTATTATGATATACTGGATCTAAAGTAAATTCTCCATCAGACCCTTTAAATCGTTAGATCCACCCAGAGCAGTATAATCTGCATTATAAGAAATCATTGTTAAAAATGTTAGACTAAACAAATTATAGTGTAACACAATGTAACAATAGAAATTGCAAGACGATGGAATGTTATAGTATATCAAATGGAGTTATGAATTATGATTATATATGTGGACACAATTTTATTTCAAAAAAAGAAAATTGAAACTTACTTCCACATGTTGTTCCTTTGGGAATTTCCTTATTACTGACATCAGATCTACAAATTCTTGCAGCAACCACTATTTTTTTGCCACTAAATATGATATCCTTTTGTGTCGTCAGTCTTTTACAAAAAAAAGGGCATGTCAGCTCTATGCCTCTATACATAGATTGACAACATTTGTAACTAGGTTTACCAGATACATGATGGTGACTAGTTATATAGTCATAACAACGGGCGACCATATTGGGAAGGCCCCAACAACGTTTCAAAAATTTATTTCTATGAAATGTTATGGGATACGGACCAAAGGCTAAGGTGATTTGTGCAGTTATAATCATGGTTATTAGTACAACAAATGAATATGCACGAAGGGTGGTCATCTTATTTGTGTGTATTTACGCAAAGGTTATGGTTGCTCTCTAATTTAAGCGTAATGTCAAATATTTTTTTTAGAAAATTGACTTAAATAAATATTTCCTGATTTCTATTTTGATTGCTTAATTGAGATATGTTGATATGCCTTGAATCACACACTTCGCTGAGTTGTTCGGGGGTCTCTCTGTGCTATATATATGGTCTTTGAGATCTGTAATCTGTAACCCTAATCAGTAATAAAATCCGTTCTCCTCTCTGCCCGTGGACGTAGCCAATTCATTGGTGAACCACGTAAATCACTTGTCTTCTTTACGTTTCTTGTTCATGTGCTATAACCCTATTCTGTCACAACAAACTGGTATCAAGAGCCTGGTCGTTTCGATCAAGTTTTTTTCCGCACTGTTAGGGTTTTTTGGAGCCGATCGAGAATGTTTGCTTTCAACGTAAAGGTTGACAAATTCACCGGGAGAAATAGTTTTAGCCTATGGCAAATCAAGATGTGATCTCTGCTGAAGCAGCAGGGTTTGTGGGCGCCGCTATCAGGAAAACCTAAATCTGAGGATGTAACTGAAGAAGAGTGGAATACCCTAGAAGAAAAGGCCCACTCGACTATCATGCTATGTCTGTCTGACGATGTTATCATCGAGGTTGCGGATCAGGAAACTGCCGATGGTCTCTGGAAGAAGTTAGAGAGTCTCTACATGACGAAGTCTCTAACCAACAAATTGCTTCTGAAGCAACGTCTGTTCCGTTTACGCATGCAGGAAGGTACATCTCTTCGGGATCATCTAGATAAATTAAATAAAATTTTACTAGATTTGCGTAATATTGATGTTAAAGTAGAAGATGAGGACGCTGCTTTAATTCTGTTAGTATCTTTGCCTGAATCGTATGAGAATTTTGTTGAATCGTTCATTACTGGGAAAGATACTCTGTCTCTGGAAGATGTTCGATCTGCTCTCCACACCAGAGAAGACCGTCAACAGGCAACTGGCTCGGTCACAGAAAATCAGGCATCGGGGTTGTATGTTACGGGTAAGGGACAAAAGAAATTTGGGAAGAAAACTGGGAAGCCGAATCAGAAAGGTTCAAAAGGTCCTAAACCCGATGACATCTGCAATTACTGTAAAGAACCAGGGCACTGGAAGAATGATTGTCCTAAGAAGAAGAGGAAGCAGGAGCAGAAAGATGGTGTCGGCGGTTCTGCAGCTGTTGCAGAAACTGATACAAATTCTGAATATGATCTGGCCTTGGTTGCAGCTGGACAGTCACATCGTAATGATGTGTGGGTTCTTGATTCTGGGGCATCATACCACATTTGTCCTAACAGGGAGTTCTTCTCGACCTATGAGCAGATAGATGGAGGAAATGTTACCATGGCTAACAGTGCTGCCTGCAAGGTGGTTGGGATTGGCTCAGTCAGGATACGGACACATGATGGGGTATTCTGCACCTTGAATGAAGTCAGGCATGTTCCACAGATGACGAAGAATCTAATATCATTGAGTCTCCTTGACAGCAAGGGTTTCAGTTTCAAAGGTGAAGGTGGAGTTATGTATGTTTGTCAAGGTTCAAAGGTGGTTCTGACAGGCTTGAAACGTGGTACCTTATATTATCTGCGAGGTTCCACTGTGACAGGTTCTGCTAATGTTGCATCATCTGAGGTTCAGACCATGGATATGACCAGGTTGTGGCATATGAGGCTCGGTCATATGGGAGAAAGAGGGATGCAGATTTTGTCTAAGCGGGATCTTCTTTCTGGGCATAAAGTGCAGAGTCTTGAATTCTGCGAACATTGTGTATTTGGGAAGCTTCATCGCAGCAAGTTCCCAAAGAAGGCAGTTCATCAGACCAAGGGGACTCTTGACTACATTCATATGGATTGTTGGGGTCCGTCACGTGTTGAGTCTATTGGAGGCCACAGATATTTTGTGTCTATGATTGATGACTACTCAAGGATGACTTGGGTAATTATGATGAAACACAAAAGTGAAGCTTTCAAGAAATTCAAGCAGTGGAAGGCGTTGGTAGAAAATCAGACTGGGAAGAAGATCAAGAGACTGCGAACTGATAATGGCCTGGAGTTCTGTTCGTCTGAGTTCAATGAGTTCTGCAAGGATGCAGGGATTGCTCGACACCACACTATCCGACATACACCGCAGCAGAATGGTGTGGCAGAGCGCATGAATCAGACATTGCTGGAGAGAGCGAGATGCATGCTCTCGAATGCTGGTTTGGCTAGAAAGTTCTGGGCAGAAGCAGTAAACACGGCGTGCTCTCTGATCAACCGTGGTCCACACACTGGCATTGATTGCCAGACACCTTATGAGGTATGGTCTAATAAACTTGCAGATTATTCTTTGTTGAAGGTTTTTGGTTGTACTGTTTACTATCATGTTAGTGAGGGTAAATTAGAACCAAGAGCTAAGAAGGGTATATTTGTTGGTTTCGGGGATGGAGTTAAGGGATATAGAATCTGGTCACCTTCGGAGAATAGAGTTATATTCAGTAGGAATGTGATTTTTTATGAGAATTCTATGCTTAACCCCATTGTGAAGTCTGTTTGTACAGAAAATTGTAGTAATGTTAAACAGGTGGAGCTGCAAGTCACTCTCGATGAGAGTAAATCACAACTCCAAGGTGGAGAAGATCAACATACTACTACTGCTGAAAGTACAAGTTCTGATGTTCATCCAGAAGCTCGCCAGACAAGCATAGCTGTTGATAGAGCTAGGAGAACAGGCGTGAAGCCTCCTGTGCGGTACGGTTTTGAGGATATGGTGACTTATGCATTACAAGTCGCTGACGAGGTGGAAGAGGAAGAACCATCTGCAGGTGAACCATTCACCTACAGAGAGGCTGTTTCATGCAGTGAGTCGGCCAAATGGCTCGCTGCAATGGGAGAAGAGATGGAATCACTTGCCAAGAATGAGACTTGGGAGCTAGTCAAACGGCCTAAGGAGAGGAAGATTGTTACTTGCAAATGGATATGCAAGAGGAAGGAAGAAACCACACCTGGTGAGGGTGTGAGATACAAAGCTCGGCTAGTTGCAAGAGGGTTCACACAGAAGGAGGGGGTTGATTATAATGAGATATTCTCACCAGTGGTCAGACACACTTCCATCAGAGTGTTACTAGCAATGGTGGCACATCAGGATTTAGAACTTGAGCAACTAGATGTGAAGACAGCTTTTCTACATGGAAAGCTTGAAGATGATATCTACATGTCTCAGCCAGAGGGGTTCCAGGTTCCGGGGAAGGAAGATTATGTTTGCAAGTTCATGAGGTCTCTATATGGGCTAAAGCAGTCTCCAAGGCAGTGGTATAAGAGGTTTGATAGTTACATGATCCAGTTGAGATACAACAGGAGTCCGTATGATTGTTGTGTGTATCACAATAAAGCCGATGATGGTTCCATGATCTATCTCGTCCTGTATGTGGATGATATGCTCATAGCTGCGAAGTCCAAGTCTGATATTCAGAAGTTGAAGGATCTGCTCAGTGCTGAGTTCGATATGAAGGATTTGGGTGCTGCCAAGAAAATTTTGGGAATGGAGATATATAGGGAAAGAGAGAAGAAGAAGCTTTTCTTGTCACAGAAGAGTTACATTCAGAAGATCTTGTCTAGATTTGGCATGTCTACCGCCAAGCCTATTGATACTCCAAGTGCTACAAATATTCACTTATCCACTGATTATGCACCAAAAACTGTAGCTGAGCAGGTGTACATGTCTCGAGTCCCATACTCTAATGCAGTAGGGAGTTTGATGTATGCTATGGTCTGCACTAGACCAGATCTTGCACATGCTGTTAGTATTGTCAGCAGGTTCATGGGACAACCTGGAAAGGAGCATTGGCAAGCTGTGAAGAGGATTTTTCGTTATCTCAGAGGTACGTCTGATGTTGGTCTCATTTATGGAGGTGATGCTCACGTTTCTGTGACTGGTTATTCTGATTCTGACTATGCTGGAGATGTTGATAGTAGAAGATCTATGACTGGTTATGTTTTCACTCTTTGTGGTTCTGTTGTTAGTTGGAAGGCAACTCTGCAGGCTACAGTCACTTTGTCTACAACAGAAGCAGAGTATATGGCACTGACAGAAGCTGCTAAAGAGGGAGTTTGGTTGAAAGGGCTTGTAGGTGATCTTGGTCTACATCGTGATCAAGTTATTGTATTCTGTGACAGTCTGAGTGCAATCTGTTTGACCAAGGATCAGGTCCATCATGAGAGGACCAAGCATATTGATGTGAGGTACCATTTTCTGAGGAATGAGCAGAGAATCAAGGTGATGAAAGTAGGTACTGCTGATAATCCTGCTGACATGTTCACCAAGCCGGTCCCACATAGCAAGTTTCGACATTGTTTGAACTTGCTAAATGTTACAAGCTGTTAGTTGCCCAAGGAGGGCAAATCTGAGGCAGAAAGGAGAAGTCTGTACATCTGGCATTGTAATGATGCATCTGCAAGGAAGATTCAAGTCAAGGTGGAGATTTGTTGATATGCCTTGAATCACACACTTCGCTGAGTTGTTCGGGGGTCTCGCTGTGCTATATATATGGTCTTTGAGATCTGTAATCTGTAACCCTAATCAGTAATAAAATCCGTTCTCCTCTCTGCCCGTGGACGTAGCCAATTCATTGGTGAACCACGTAAATCACTTGTCTTCTTTACGTTTCTTGTTCATGTGCTATAACCCTATTCTGTCACAACAAGATAAAAAGAAAAAAAAAATTAAAGATAAAAAAATAGTTAATTTGTTTTTATCTCACTGTCAAAAATCTAGAATATATAATATATTAATTAAATGTGAAAAGGGCACCACAGATAAATGGCCCCCATTTATTATGTTAAAAAGAATAAAACCAAATTTATATTATGAATTAATAGATAAAAAGACTGAACTGTCATGTGTGCTGAGTTCACTCTGACCCTAAACAAAAAAATAAACATACTTTTTGCATCCCTAGCTCTCCCACCCAAAATGTTTGCTAGCCCCCCGATACACAAATTCTACATTCACTAATTTGAAAATCTGTAAATCTGTAACATCTTATTCAGAGAGGACTATCATAATCCCACATATAAATCTGTAACATCTTCACAATTTGAAAATTTTCATTTTTTTCTCTTTACAATTCCTCACCCATGTTCTTGATTATACTCTGTTTTTTGTTTTGTTCTCACATACATTCTATTCCAAACTTCATTAGCCCTCTAAAATTAATTTTGCCAAAAATGAATAAGAGCAGTATTACTTAATCATGTACGGTGCCGGTGGTGCTCCAAATATTAAAAAAAAAAAAAAAAAAGCATCCTGTTAGATTCTTAATTTGACTTGTCTCATATATGATGATATATAGAGGCAAACAATGAAAATGATGTATGAAGTGGTCGCTCGAGAGCTCCAGTCCTCTCAGCTTGAGGGTGCACATCCCACTGACTACTTAAATTTTTATTGTCTTGGAAACCGAGAGCTAGGAATGTCAAGAAGATGAAGCCGGTCCCTCAACCTCAGCCTCATCCCCATCTCATGGAAATATTGTAAGTATTTTCACTTTGCTTTTGCACAAGTTATCTATTTATCTTATTCCACTTTACTATATGGTTAATTCACGTATTTTACAGTTAGTTAGATTAGAGATATTTTATTAAATTGAATTTAGCTAGCTAGTGTACTCAGGCACCAATATGATTTCAAGAATTCAGCATCGTGTATAAATGTACTAAACCCTGTTCAGTAAACATTATTTTCATGAATAACATCACTCTTTAAATTAGCTCCTCTGATCACACCATGGTATCAATGATTTCTTTTTCATGAATGTGTTGATCTTCTCTCTTTTGAATTGTGGTATCAACTCCTCTTCCTACCACCGTAGCTATGCCTTTCAGACCAGACATGCATGTTATGAGTTAATAATTGTGGTATACACGTACAATGCATATGTTAGGTCTTCAGTGTACCATTTTGCTATATATATATATATATGATTCTTCAAGTGTTATTTTTTAACTAAGTAATACATAACACATATATTATGTCTTGAGTGTAGGGTTGTCAAATAGAAACATGTTATTGAACTTTTAAGTATTAACTCTTATTTGAAGGATCGATTTATGATATATGTACATTCGAAGGGGATGATAGTGGATGATGAGTACGTGATAATAGGTTCAGCTAACATGAACCAACGATCATTACACTTGGAATAAGAGGAAGGATCATCCCTGTGGCCAGGTTAGATTTGTTACCTCTCACTAGTTTGTTTTTCTTTAAATAATTTTCTTGAAATAATAAAATTAAGTGTGTTTTAATTTATTTAAGGTATACGGGTATCGAATATCATTGTGGACAGAACATACTGGGGTTGTTGAGAATTGTTTCAAAGCTCCGGAAAACTTAGATTGCGTGAAGCATGTCAATGATATTGCAGAGAATAACTGGAAACAATATACCAATGAAAATTTTACCCCACTACAAGGTCATATCATGAAGTATCCTATAGAAATAGATTTAACTGGACATGTAAATATCCTTTGCCTGGATTTCAAAACTTTCCAGATGTTGCCGGATGGATCGAAGGGACACGTAGTGGAAAGCTACCGCGTAGATTGACAACTTAGAAATTATGAACATGTATTGACAATCAGTGTGGCTAGCCACAAATATATATATATATATTTGTTCATTGATTATGCATTAAAGCCTATTGAGAAACTGGAATTAAGAACTGTCATACCATTATGTTTGTAAGAAACCGTAGAAAACAAAAGTCTAACAGCCTAAAACAGAAGGAGTCCAACGGCCACAAATAATAAACGCTTAAACTAGTGAATAATCAAAACTCAAACTATAATTTATTATATGATATACGAATGGTGTAAAAATTTAAGAATTTTTAATTATTGATTTATTATATGATATACAATACAATGGACCTAAAAAAAATTCTGCAGCCGGTCCTTTAAATCGTTGGACCCGCCTTGTACGGTATAATCTGCATTGTAAAAAAATCAATGTTAAAAACTATACAATTTGTAAGATGATGTAATGTTTTAGTATATCAAATGGATGTTAGGATTATGTGGACAAGATTTTATTCTAAAAAAAGAAATTGAACTTACTTCCACATTTTGAACCTCTGGGAATCTGTTCATTACTGATCGCAGGCATACAGATCCTTGCAGCAATTACTATTTTTCGACCACTAAATATCATATCCTTCCGCGTCGTGAGTTTTTTACAAAAAAATGACATGTCGGCTCTATTAATAAAGTAGCAACACTTTCTACTAGGTTCACCATGTACAAGATGGTGACTAGTTATAAAGTTATAACAATGAGCGACCACATTGGGAAGGCCCCAACAACGTAATACAAAATTATTTCTATTGGTTGGTGGACGTGGAGCCAAGGCTAAATCGACTTGTGCAGTTATAATCATGATTATTAGTACAACAAAAGAATATACACGAGGTATGGCCATCTTCTTAATTTGTGTGTATTTATATACCCAAATGTTGGGATTGCTCTCCAATTTAAGCGAAATGTGAAATATTTTTTAAGAAAATTGACTTAAATAAATATTTCCTGAAAACTTAAGATAAAAAAAAAATAGTTAATTTGCTTTGATCTGCTATCCAAAATGTTTAATATAATAAAAAGTGAGATCAGAGTAATATTGTTTGACAATTTTATTCTATTTATATTTAAATATATATAATTATGATAAAAATTATAAATCGACGAGTTGTATAGGAACCATTTATTCCATTAATGGACTATATCATAATACAAAATATGAAATACAGTTAATTAAGGTAAACTAAGAGAAAAATTTACGGTCAAATCTGAGTCAACATGAGTTAAACTTAACTAAAATAATTTTTTCGTTCACAAACATTGTTTTACTAAAATGATAAAATGTTGACACTATAAGATCAAAATATGCGC
Organism: Galeopsis tetrahit; assembly: GCA_963675135.1. Lineage (NCBI taxonomy): Eukaryota > Viridiplantae > Streptophyta > Magnoliopsida > Lamiales > Lamiaceae > Galeopsis > Galeopsis tetrahit. The sequence goes on from OY776133.1 coordinate 15,267,387, forward strand.
TATTGGGTCAAAATATACTATAAGGACCATAAACAAATATTGAATACATATGAAATATAGTTTTTTTTTTACGGGGAAGAAGAATTCATTAAATAGCAGAAGAATCTGCAATAACATCAGACTCAATATAAGTCGGTACAGAGATGGACCAAAAGGCCTCAGTGCAAGAAAAACCATAAAAGGTTAATCTATGAGCAACCATATTATACTCACGCTTCGCCCAAATAAAAAAAATATGTTGAAAACGACTAGACAACCTTTTAATCTCATTAATACGGGATCCTAAATATGACAAATCCACCATAGGCCTCAGCACAGCTTTAATAACTATCTGGGAATCAGCCTCCACCACCACTGATGTGATCCCTTTTGACAATGCCCACTTCAATCCACAGCAGAGGGCCTCCGCTTCTGCCTGTTCACCACTCCAAGCTCCCTCTCTTTGTTCAGCAAAGCACCACATCACTCTGCCTTCAACATCTCGCAAAACCCCGTCGAGGTCGACGCCACAGCCCACACGCACAGCCGCGTCCGTGTTTAATTTCAAAACATCTGCTGGCGGTGGCTCCCAACGATCAGACGAGCGATGGATTTTCACTCGGGGAGCCACTATCGACGCCTGCTGCACTTCGGCCAGATGAGATTCAGCCATTTCAATCACTTGCGCTTGGTCATACTGGACCTTCCGAAAAATCAATGCATTACGGGCAAACCATACTTTCCATAAAATCGCGACAAATCTCCACCGTGCCCTGTCATTCAACAGCGAGCCGAGCACGTAAAAAATCCATCTCGCCACAGGAACATGCTCCTCCACATCCACCTGGATACCCGCCTGCCTCCATACTTTCCTCACCCATGCACAATCCCGCCCCACGTGTTCAGCCGTTTCTATCTCCCCACCACACCGCACACACATTGGATCCACGTCTACAAATCGACTGATCAAATTAACAGTTGTCGGAAGGATCCCATGCATTATACGCCATAGAAAGAACTTAATTCTTGGGACTACATCTAAATCCCACAGCCTGCTCCATCTTCCATCCACGTGCTCCTCCCCCATCCGGCCAAGCAGCCCCTCAAATAACCTGACCGAGCCGAATAAACACCATTCTTGGTGAACCTCCATGCCAATCTATCATGTGCGCTATGGTTTGATAGGGGAATCTCTCGTAACCTCTGCACATCCTCCTCTGCGAACACCTCCAACAACTTTGGGACATCCCATTGGCGGGTATCCGCAACAAAGAAATCACTCACCCGTAGGCCCTCCACACTCTCTCCCTCAATCAAACGGACATTCAGACTGCCACCATCCGCGATCCATGGATCCGTTTCTGGCTGAATCAATTCACCATTTCCCACAATCCACACTAAACCCTCCGATAAAACCTTTCTTCCAGCCAGTATGCTTTGCCATGTATAACTTGGATTGAAACCTCTCCTGCCATCAAGAACGAACCTCGGGGGAAGTAACGTGCCTTTAAAGTCCGGGCTAGAAGAGATGTTTCATCCTAAATAATCTGCCATCCTTGCTTTGCCAGTAGGGCCACATTAAAATTAGCTAACCTCCTCAATCCCAAAACCTCCCACCTCCTTCGGACAACATAGCTTTTCCCACCTCAGCCAATTGATACTCTTCTCCTCACCCTGCTGCCCCCATTAAAACCGAGCCATCGCTGATTCAATTTGCTTAATAATGTTCAACGGAATCCTGAAACATGTCATTAAATAGGTCGGTATCGACTGGACTACCGATTTCACCAAGGTCAGCTTCCCCGCTGATACACGTGATATGCAACACTAAATAAACAACCGCAAGTGTACGGCGTCTATTGTAGCGTGATAAGCACGAGGTCGATCCCACGAGGAGGTTAAGCGTAAAAGGGTAGTTTGTTAATTGAGTTCTAAATAGACGTGATCGAATAAATTGAATGTTGAATTACCCCTAAGATTGCCTAACAATGTGTCACAAATAGACAACGAAAGAGTAAGTAAGAAATCGATCAACTAACATGCAAATAAAGAAAACGAAAGTAAAATGGATGAAAACTCAAAGAAGGAAGGGTGGGTTCCAAGGCATATGTTACACTAAGGGTTCAACTTATGATTAAGGGCTTAATTAAGTGGTGGTGTGTTGATTACTATAAGGTTGATCACAAAATGGTGAATTAATAGTTCTCTCGATCCAATTAATCCAAGAGACATATCATACAAACTAGCATCTCTACTTAGCATGCATAAGAAATCCCCAAAAAGTTCCTAAGATCATCTAGTACCCTCCCAATAATTGACCCTCTCTCTCGAGCTCACAAGAATATTGGGTCGAATGCTTAAATACGATTAATGAAAGAGATTTCTCAATCCAATTCCAATTAACAATAGATAAAACATACTATCATGGCCATTGACAACATGTTTTGCAATGAAAGTTAAGCATTCAAATAGAAATAGCAACACAACCACCAAATAAACAAGAAATTAATTCATAAACATCATCCAAAGTATAAACATAGCCTTAGAACCACAAATTGTTTAGCTAACTACTAACATAATCAAATTACAAATTCCAATTGAAATAACTAAGTAAAAAGGAAAAGAAAGAGAAAGCTTAGTCTAGATTGTGGTAGGGAATGGAATTCCCAAGCTAATGCCTCTTCCCTTGCATGAATTGGTGAATAGATGAAGAAGTTATGACCAAAACACCTCCAAATATGTGTAACTATGTGTGGATTGGGGGAGGATGTCTTGAATTTCAAGAAATAGGGTATTTATAGTGTTGGGGTAGGGTTTGGATGACAAAATTGCAAGTTGGTCCTTTGAAAATTGAGAAATTTCGCATTTGGCACCGAAATTGGGGGTGACTCGGCCGAGTGGGACAACTCGGCCGAGTTGGAGGTGTCGGCCAAGCTTAGATGAAACAGGGGGCATGTGGCCCGGTCGGGCGAGTGGTGCCGCCCGGCCGGGCGGAAGTTTCGTAATTGGGGGGAGAAATTGGTGCATTCGGCCGCCCGGCCGGGCCAAAACTTCGACTTTGGCCAATTTCTGGTGTTTGGCCGCCCGGCCGGGCGGGTGATGTGGCCCGGCCGGGCCAAAACTTCGTAACTTGGCCAAATTTCAGCATGTTGCCGCCCGGCCGGGCCAAACTTTCGTATTGGCTCCGTCCTTCAGTTTCGTCCCTCCGTATCTTGAGCTTCTGACCTCCGATCGACTCGATTGTTTTGCCTATTCCACTCCGTTTTTCGAGACGAATCCAACCGTGCACTCCTCTTCTTGATCCAGTAAAGTATGGTTGGTGTTTTGCTCCAAATTCCATCGTATTTCCTATAAAATCGACAAAACACAACCTTTCTCTCATTTTGGCTTAAAAAATCATATTCAATGCATAAATCAATGAAATCCACATCAAAATACGCTTCACATGTGCCTCTAAAACGTGTAAATTCCACCCGAATCAAACTCCCCCAAACTTAAAATGTTGTTTGTCCTCAAACAACTAAGCACTTAAAGCAATGAGGGTGGAATGATCACAATGGAATATTCAATGCAAATCACACATGCAAAGTAAGATGTAATGATATCTCTTTCTCAAAGTGCATTTCTCAATGAAGATTATAGGCTCATTATTGTAATTCACACTCATGGATCAAAGAATGCATAAACACACAACACATTGTGAATGGGAAACATAATCCAAATGCTCAAGTCCTCTAGTCACATGACAAAGTGTTTCTCTCAAACACACAAACAAATTGAGGATATTAATGCACTCATCAACCACGTTATGCTATGCAATCACCATATGCTTGCCCAACTTCTACTTTCTACACACACTCAAATGCTCAACAATGTGATCAATAGGACTTAATCAAGGATGTAACATTGGCTCTTTGGACATGGTAGGATGAATTTGGGAATTGTGATTCTTCTAGTGGAGGACAAAGCTTGTTTTTGTACAATTTGTGCTTTTACTTTCAAACTTTACAAACTCCATCTTCACTTTTCTTTTTTTTTCTTTCTTTTTCAAGCATTCATCACCTTATCTTTTGAACCATTTTTCTTTTCAAGCTTTTGGGGCTCTTTGTCCCTCTTTTCTTTTCCCTTGATTTTCTTTTCATCTTTCTATTTTTCTTTCAACTTCTCCAATTTCTCCTTTCACCAAAAATATTCATTCAAGCACATGTTTTCCACTTTGTCTTTTATCCCCCACTAGATATAGGAATCAAAAGGCTCAAAAAGGCTAATTGGTTAACATTTTAGTTTGCCAAGAAAATGAGAATTTAAGCTCAAGGGGCTAACTACGGAAAATTACTTTGGTTTTGGGAAATTTTGGCTAAGTGACTCTTTTAGAACAAGATGGCCTATATCACATCACAAAGTTTCACACAATCAAGCTTTCAAACAAGAACTTGGGCAAGTTCTAGGATCACTAGCAATAACCTAGTCCACTCTCAAATGAACTAAACCGGATTACATTCTCGATTTAAGGCTCAATTCTCACCGGTTTATTCAATAGGACTCTCACATTCATCAAATGTCCCCAAACAACAAAACATCATGCATCCATGCTATCAAAGATCACAAATATGAACATAATCATGATACTATATCCAACATCAATCATGCTTACATTCAAAGCAAATAGACATCACCACAACTACTCAACAATGGATTTCAATGACTATTCATGCTCACATTTCACCAAATGTCCACTACCCAACATATGATCAAAATCAACTTAAACAGTCTAAGCATGTGAAAGCCAAGTGTGCGCCGTTGCAAAGTGTGACACAAGTAGAACGACGAACCGGTGCAAGGGTAACAACTAGTATAAAAATAAAATAAAAAAATAACTCCCCCAAACTTAGAATTTTACTATGTATAAATTCTAAGTTTGGGGCTACAAGTTGTTACCTCCCTCCTTGCACATCCAATGCTTCTTCAAAGATCACCATTGCAACACTTTCTTCCTCCACTCCAAAGTTGGCTTTACTTCTTCTTCATTCTCCAAGATGTGCTATCCATAGTACTCTTCATCCATACCTACAAAATAAATCAAGCTATCAAAACTACTCAAGCAATAAAAACATGAAAGCAATAAAACCTTGGGTTGCCTCCCAAAAAGCTCTATTTTTAACGTCCTATGCCGGACGGTTCTTCCTTGAGGGAAATATCAAGTCACCCATCATCCTCCTTGCTCTTGCACTTCTTTGCCCATGCAATCTTCTTAAACCCATTGAAACATCCACAAGCTAGCCCATCCGGCTCTTCTATCATGTCATACGAAGTTGACGCCTCATTCATTCCCAAGCTTGCACAAGTAGCTTTTCTTGATTTGTTCAAAAACTCCCCCAAACTTGGCCTTCTTGCCCATTTTCAACTCATGCTCTTCCACTTGAGGGTTGATTCAGGTGGAATTTACACGTTTTTGAGGCACATGTGAAGCGTATTTTGATGTGGATTTCATTGATTTATGCATTGATTATGATTGTTTGAGCCAAAATGAGAGAAAGGTTGTGTTTTGTCAATTTTATAGGAAATACGATGGAATTTGGAGCAAAACACCAACCATACTTTGCTGGATCAGGAAGAGGAGTGAACCGTTGGATTCGTCTCGAAATATGGAGTGGAATGAAAAAAAGAATCGAGTCAATCGGAGGTCGGAAGCTCGAGATACGAAGAGACGAAAAAAACATGCCCGGGTAGAATCGACCCGGGCGGGTCAAAATCGACCCGGGCGGGTCACTTCAACCCGGGCAAGGGCAGATTTTGAGGATGTTCGTATTTGGCCCGGGTGAAACCCACCCGGCCGGGTGGTTTCGACCCGGGCAAGGCTGAATTAGTTGTTGCTTCGTATTTTGGCCGGGTGGCATGCCCGGGTGGGAGCCACCCGGCCGGGTGACATCATTCTCGGGGGTTTTTGGCCATTTTCTCCATTTTTGAGGGACCAACTTGCAATTTTGGCATCCAAACCCTTCCCCAACACTATATAAGGCCTCATTCTTGAAACCCAAGACACTCTTCCCCAATCCACACATAATTACACATACTTGGAGGTGTTTTGGCCATAACTTCTTCATCTCTTCACCAATTCATGCAAGAGAAGAGGCATTAGCTTGGGAATTTCATTCCCTACCACATTCTAGACTAAGCTTTCTCTTTCTTTTCCTTTTTATTTAGTTATTTTATTTGGAATTTGTAATTTAATTATGTTTGTAGTTAGCTAAACACTTTGTGATTCTAAAGCCATGTAAATACTTTTGTTGAAGTTTATGAATTAATGTTTTGCTTATTTGGTGTTTGTGTGGCTTAATTCTATTTGGATGCTTGATTTTCATTGCAAAGCATGTCATTAGTGTACAATGATGATATGTTAATCCTAGTTAATTGAATTAGGTTGAGAAATCTACTTTGATTAATTGATTGCAAGCATTTAACCTAATTTTATTGTGAGATTGAAAGATGATCAATGATTAGGAAGATATGTGATGATCTTAAGAGCTTGATTGGGTTTTATTGTGCAACTTAGGTAGAGATACTAGGTTGTGTAGTATTTCCTTTGAATTACTTGGATCGAAAGGACTTTTAATTCATTATTACGTGATCAATCTTATAGACAAAGCATGAACACCACTTAGGTAGATTATTAATCATAGATGGATACATTAGTGTTGCATGTGCTTTAGGATCCACTTTCTTTCTTTGAGTTTTCATCCATTTTTACTTTCGTTTCGTGATTCGTATGTTATTTGATCGATTTTATATTTGCTCTTTGTTGCTTATTAGTGACACTTGGTAGGTAACTTTAGAGTAAAACATCATATTCAAAATTTCGATCACGTCTACTTAGAATTCGACTAGCAAACTCCACTTTTACGCTTTAACCTTCTCGTGGGATCGACCTCGTGCTTATCAAGCTACAATAGACGCCGTATACTTGCGGTTGTTTATTTAGTGTTGCATAACGCGTGTATCAAGGGTCCTCTTTCACAATGTTGATTTTGGGCTCTTCTTCCATCTTCTCTTTCATGGCCATTGGAGAGTGATTTTCCTTGGAATACCCATACTCTTCATTCTCATCATCCCGAAAATTGGCATATCTTTGAATGTCAAACACAACTATCTCTTGGTTCATTCGAAGCTCCAACTCTCCATTCCTCATATCAATTATTGCACCTCCGGTTGCCAAAAATGGTCTTCCCAATATCAATGGAACATTTTTGTCCTCCTCCATATCTAAAACCACAAAGTCTACCGGAAAGATAAACTTGTCGATTTTGACCAATACATCCTCCGCTATACCCAAAGGGTATGTCATAGACCTATCCGCCAATTGGAGGTTCCTTGTAGTTGGTGTGAGCTCTCCTAAACCAAGTGATTTGAAGAGTGATAATGGCATGAGATTGATGCTTGCTCCCGAATCACATAAGGCTTTTAGTGTACCTCCATTTCCAATGGTGCATGACAAAGTGAAGGATCCGGGATCCCTAAGCTTTGGAGGTAGCTTAGTTTGAATTATGGAGCTACATTGTTCGGTTAAGTGCACCGTCTCATATGCCTCAATTTCCCTCTTGTGTGACATTATCTCCTTCAAGAATTTGAAGTAGTGCGGTATTTGTTCAAGAGCTTCGGCGAAAGGGATGTTGATATGGAGTTTCTTGAACATCTCCGCGAACTTGACAAACTTGCTATCCAAGTTCTTCTTCTTCACCCTTTGCGGATATGGGAGGGGCACTACATTCTTGCTTTTGTTTTGTGGAAGAATTGCCTCCCCACTCTTTTTCTCCCCTTCTTTCTCTTCTTTCTCTTTCACTAAACCATCATCTTTGTCAACACCCTCGGGTGCCATTACCACTTCCTCCTCTAACAGCATCTTGGGCCCTTCGTAGCTTGTCCCACTTCTTAACCTTATGGCTTTGCATTGCTCTTTGGGATTTAGCTCCGTGTTAGAGGGGAATTGCCCCGGAACGTGTTGCTTTCCAATGATGGTGGCAAGTTGGCCTATTTGCTTTTCCATAGCTTTTATGTGAGTGGTCACATCTTTGATCATCTCACCATGCTCATCAAGTTTTTGTCATATCTTTGCCACATTTTGCTTAGTCTCTTTCATGAAATTCTTCGTCTCTCCCATGAAATTCTTGGTTTCTCCCATGAATGCACCAAACATCTCTTCCAAGGATAACTTTGATGGAGATTCCATAATTTCACCATCTCTTACGTTGAAATTCGGAGGTGGTATGATGGTGTTCCTTTTGTTGGCATAAGAGAAGTTCTCATGGTTTCTCGAGCCGGGATGGTAATGATTTGGATTAGGAGGATTTTGCCTCTCATTCCAACCTCTTTCTCGAAAATAACGGTCCCGTTGGTTGTTCATGAAATGGGCCTCCTCATATTGATCATTATTGGGCTCCACTAGTGCTTTGGCCGTCATCAAAGAGATTAGCTTATCCACTTTGTTGGATAAGTTGAAACTTTCTTCCGAATTTTGAGTGGAAGCTACCCTTCGATTTTGCCTTCGTTCGGATGGCCATTGATTGCCATTCTTAGCCATTTCTTCCAAAATCACATAACCCTCATCCGTCGTCTTTCCTAGCAAAGAACCTCCACCGGCAGAGGCATCCACCATCCCTCTCGTACGATGGTCCATCCCATTGTAGAAATAGCAAATCAATTGGTCCCTTGAAAACCCGTGTTGAGGACAACTTCTTATCAAATCCTTGAAGCGCTCCCAAGCCTCGTCTAATGACTCATCGTCATCTTGCATAAATGAAGAAATCTCTCCTCTTATCTTGATGGTCTTGCTTGGAGGGAAGTACTTCATAAGGAAGGCATCTACAAGGTCGGCCCAATTTTCGATCGTCCTTAAATCAAGAGACATGTACCACTGTTTTGCACGATCACGGAGTGAGAAGGGGAAGAGTTGCAAGCGGATGTAGTCTTGGGGAACACGGTTGATCTTAACCGTTCCACTTATCTCTAAGAATTGAGATAAATGGAGGTTAGGATCCTCCTTCGAAAACCCTCTGAATTGGTTGTTTTGAACCATCATGATTAGTGCCGGTTTGAGCTCAAAGTTATGAGCATCAACGGGTTCCCTACCCGCTCCTCCATAGGGCCTTAGAATAGGACTGAAGTGGTCTCTCAAGACTCTTTGTGGCTCCTCATCCTCCCTTCGTCTACCATCTCTTTCCATACCAATATTCTCTTCAACTCTTCGACGAAAGTTGTCCCTTAGCACGCCTTGAGGTCGGTTACCTCCATTCCCGTTTGGTTCCTCAACTCCTTCCACTCCTTGATTCTCAAGTTCCTCTTCAACTTCTTCTACAACCGGATTCTCCCTTCGGTTCATTCTTTCCAAATCTATTCTCCTTCTTTCGGCGTTCCTTCTTCGACAATTGGATTCAATCTCCGGATCTAAGGGTAACACTTCTTGTTGGTTTCTCCTAGATCGTGTGATCATAAACCATGTCTATCAAAAGATCAAACGAGAGTGAGATATACAAATAAGATCAAGAAAACAAACACAAATATTTTTGGATTTTTGCAAATAAAGAAAGCAAGTAAAATGTCTAAACTAAAACTCTCATAACCTACACTCTAGAGCTTATAAAAACCTCCCCGGCAGCGGCGCCATAAACTTGATACACGTGATATGCAACACTAAATAAACAACCGCAAGTGTACGGCGTCTATAGTAGCGTGATAAGCACGAGGTCGATCCCACGAGGAGGTTAAGCGTAAAAGGGTAGTTTGTTAATTGAGTTCTAAATAGACGTGATCGAATAAATTGAATGTTAAATTACCCCTAAGATTGCCTAACAATGTGTCATAAATAGACAACGAAAGAGTAAGTAAGAAATCGATCAACTAACATGCAAATAAAGAAAACGAAAGTAAAATGGATGAAAACTCAAAGAAGGAAGGGTGGGTTCCAAGGCATATGTTACACTAAGGGTTCAACTTATGATTAAGGGCTTAATTAAGTGGTGGTGTGTTGATTACTATAAGGTTGATCACAAAATGGTGAATTAATAGTTCTCTCGATCCAATTAATCCAAGAGACATATCATACAAACTAGAATCTCTACTTAGCATGCATAAGAAATCCCCAAAAAGTTCCTAAGATCATCTAGTACCCTCCCAATAATTGATCCTCTCTCTCGAGCTCACAAGAATATTGGGTCGAATGCTTAAATACGATTAATGAAAGAGATTTCTCAATCCAATTAACAATAGATAAAACATACTATCATGGCCATTGACAACATGTTTTGCAATGAAAGTTAAGCATTCAAATAGAAATAGCAACACAACCACCAAATAAACAAGAAATTAATTCATAAACATCATCCAAAGTATAAACATAGCCTTAGAACCACAAATTGTTTAGCTAACTACTAACATAATCAAATTACAAATTCCAATTGAAATAACTAAGTAAAAAGGAAAAGAAAGAGAAAACTTAGTCTAGATTGTGGTAGGGAATGGAATTCCCAAGCTAATGCCTCTTCCCTTGCATGAATTGGTGAATAGATGAAGAAGTTATGGCCAAAACACCTCCAAATATGTGTAACTATGTGTGGATTGGGGGAGGATGTCTTGAATTTCAAGAAAGAGGGTATTTATAGTGTTGGGGTAGGGTTTGGATGACAAAATTGCAAGTTGGTCCTTTGAAAATGGAGAAATTTCGCATTTGGCACCGAAATTGGGGGTGACTCGGTCGAGTGGGACAACTCGGCCGAGTTGGAGGTGTCGGCCAAGCTTAGATGAAACAGGGGGCATGTGGCCCGGCCGGGCGAGTGGTGCCGCCCGGCCGGGCCAAAACTTCGACTTTGGCCAATTTCTAGTGTTCGGCCGCCCGGCCGGGCGGGTGATGTGGCCCGGCCGGGCCAAAACTTCGTAACTTGGCCAAATTTCAGCATGTTGCCGCCCGGCCGGGCCAAACTTTCGTATTGGCTCCGTCCTTCATTTTCGTCCCTCCGTATCTTGAGCTTCCGACCTCCGATCGACTCGATTCTTTTGCCTATTCCACTCCATTTTTCGAGACGAATCCAACCGTGCACTCCTCTTCTTGATCCAGTAAAGTATGGTTGGTGTTTTGCTCCAAATTCCATCGTATTTCCTATAAAATCGACAAAACACAACCTTTCTCTCATTTTGGCTTAAACAATCATATTCAATGCATAAATCAATGAAATCCACATCAAAATACGCTTCACATGTACCTCTAAAACGTGTAAATTCCACCCGAATCACCCGTCTGCGATAACATTTTACTCTTTCAATCTTTGATCTTTTTATACACCCGTTCCACCAACACACGGAACACCGGAGCCCTGTGTTTGCCCACCCGTGTAGGGATACCCAGGTAAATGGTGTGCTCCCTCACCCGTCGTACCCCCATAAATTCTGCCAGCTCCTCTCCCCTTTCCTCCGTCATACCGCCACTGAAAACAATCTCGGATTTTTCTAAGTTTATGGCCTGCCCAGAAGCCCCCTCATACACATGCAGGATCCTCTTCACACAAGTCAATTCTTCCACTGTGGCCCTTCCAAATATAACAGTGTCATCTGCAAAAAAAAGATTTGAGATTAGTTAAGGTAAATTAAGACAAAAGTTCACGGGTCAAATCTGAGTCAACGCGAGTCAAACTTAATTAAAATAATTTTTTTCACTCACAAACATTATTTTACTATGATGACAAAATATTATCACCAGCTCCAAGATCAAAATATGTGTTATTTGGTCAAAATAAACTAATGAATACATAATGCATATGTTATGTTTCCGTTCCCTATAGAGAAACAATGAATATGAAAATTATTATTTCATTGAGTAATTGTAAAGAAGAACAAGGAAGTATATATATTGATACAAGAGGATATCTAATCTATATATAATCTATATCTTAACAACTAGATAAAATTAATTAAATCTAATTAAAAAAATGAATAATTACAATATACTCCCTCCGTCCAATTTCATTATTCCCACTTTCCTTTTTTGGTTGTCCAATTTTATTATGCCCATACCCTTTTTGAAAACAATACTATTCATACTACTTTATCTCCACCCTCCTACCATCACTTATTTACTCACTTTGTCATTCACTTTATTCATAAACAATCATTTATTTACAAATGGATCCCACAATACCCTATCATACCCTCAACTTTTCTACTTTATGAATAAACTAATCAATATTCATTAAAACTCGTGCTTGGAGAAGTGGGCATAATAAAATTGGACGGAGGGAGTATAATATATTTTAAATATATTATATTCCTAATACGCCCCCTCAAGATGGAGCACCGTAAGAGAGTCCAATCTTGATCATAAGCATTTGAAGACGAGAGGGGAAGCGAAGCAGGCCGGGCTACAAGGGATTGGGATGCGTGTGCCGAAGAAGATGGCGTCGTGAGCGGTTGTTCAGATCGAGGAGGACAGACGACCATCAAGACTGCTGGATGGTGGAGTTGCAGCGCTGCCATGGAAGAGAGCTTGGGGAAGAAGAAAGCTTCGTCGTGACGGCACGGTTGGTTCAACCAAAATAGGTTACCGTGAGGGGGTTGCAACCGTGAGTTTTGATCGGTGTTGGGTGTCGAGCAATGGTTGAGGGTGGTAGTCGGGAGTTTGGATGATGTCGGGCGTCAAGCAACGACTATAGGAGAAGGTTGGATCGAGTTGGCACCCATCGATTTTCTTCGCCGGATCTACCATGGGAGGATGGGAGTTTGCAGCGGTGAAGGAAGTTGGCTGGGTTGATCGTAGAAGGCATGCTACAGAGTGGGTTACAATGATGGTAAGTGAATACAAGAAGAAGGGAAAAGGATAACCACCTGGGAGTTTGTTGGAACCGCTGAGGGTGATCGGCTGGGGGAACCGATCGGCGGTTGGGAGGGATAAGGGGGTAGTCGGACGAAAGGACGCCGAGCACGGACTACAGTTTCTTCTTCTTGGTGTTGGGGTAATCGTGAGTTTTGTACGACGAAGAACGTCGAACAACGATTATGAGGGTTTGTGTGGAATCGAACCCAGGATATTAGCCTTTAGGCTCTGATACCATATAGAGAAACAATGAATTTGAAAATTAATTATTATTTCATTGAGTAATTGTAAAGAAGTACAAGGAAGTATATATATTGATACAAGAGGATATCTAATCTATATCTAATTTATATCTTAACAACTAGATAAGATTTCAATGTAATTAAAAAAATGAATAATTACAATATATAATATATTTTAAATATATTATATTCCTAATACTCCCAAGGTGGACTCCGGAAGAATTCATGGGTGATGTACCAGTGGCGTCAGACTCAAGTGAGGTATCTAAACCACCTCCCAGTCAACATGCACCTTTGGTTGATTGCATTAGGACCCGTTGGGCTCGGTCTGTGTGCAATTGGGAAGGGGATGCACCTAGTATTGTGTGATTTTTTATGTGTCTTGTCTTACTTATGTTGTGCATTGGTGGTGGTGTTGGATTCGAATTCTAATTTTCATTGTTTTGAAGAAATGGGAAAGACTACAGTATATTTTATAGGTCGTTATATCGTGTCGTAAGATTGCATGTTTTTAGAACATTGTATGTTTTATCGTCGGGAAAAGGTATAATAAAAGATTTTGAACTTTTTTTTGTTCACTGGTTTCTACATCATGTGAAATGGCTCTGTGGGAAACTGGAGTACACAGATTTTGTATTACTCCGTATTATTTATTTTCATGTTCCGGCAGTTTCGACTCAATTTAACAATTGAGTTAGAAGTTTGTTTTGGTGAAAATTGGGTTTATTTCTTTTGTAATTCTCGTGTAAGGGTACTATTTTTTTATAAAGGCCTAATGATGAGCTTTTATAAATAAATAGATTTTTAAAAAGTCTAAACTTGATTTATTTATTTATTGAAAGATCTAGCAAAGTCAATTTTAGATTAGGCCATAAGCCCATGGTGAATATAGCTTGATCTATTTTCACTCGATACAAGATAGGAGAATAGAGAATATGTGAGTTTTTTTCACTTTTTTTTTTTTCATTTTATTTCTGCTCATCATTTTATTCTATATTTTTCTCTCTCCAATATTCTATAATTAAAAAGACAGAGTCATTTTATTTTAGGTTCAATTCCATCGTACAGTTGGGTATGCAGAAGTCGGTCACAACGTTGAAATTTGAAAATGAATTGTCTTCGGGTCGGTCACAGCTTTGAAATTTGAAAATGAATTTTCTTTGTTTTGAAATTTAGTAGATTTATTTTTTACAAGTATTTAAGTAGGGTTTAATTTAACTTTATGTTATACTCCCTTCATTCCAATTTTTTTTTGCACACTTATCATATTGAGAAGGCTCATATTAATTTGCATATTCTAAAAAGAAAACATGTTCATAATCTTATCCCTGAAAACTAAGAAGGTCAATTCAAGGGCGGACCTATGTGATGACGGGGACGGACTGTAGCCCGTCCAGCCATCTAGATTTCTCTCTTTTTATTTATTTTTTATTATGTATATATTTAAAAATAAAATAAAAAATTGACCATATTTAATAATTTTTTGCTTAATATTAGGAAGGAAGTTAGCTTATATAAGCATTAAATCAAATAACAAATTTAAAATAATCTTTTGAAATATATCTTTTGCTTAATAAATATATATATTTATCCACTGTTTCCGCTAAACATTAAATCAAATAACAAATTTAAAATAATTTTTGAATTGTATATGGTTAGTTTAGTGATGTGCATAATTATAAGATAAAAACATTAAATTCTTTAAACTAATTAAATTAAAAGGTACGTATATTTGTTTCAAGAATCTTGACATAAAATTAAATTAATCATAATTTACTTAAATTCCAAAATAAATATATACTATTACAAATATTAAAATTTAAAATTCACTCAATTTTATAGATATCTATATATGGTTGATAGATATTTATAAAGTTAACTTTTCTAAAATTTATAAGTATTTATATAATATGTTTTTAAAATTTGGATTCTTGAATTTCAAAGTAAAATAGGTGTTAAATTTTAAAATCTCAAATTCGAAAATAAACATAACCTTATAAAAGTGTAAGCATTTTTTTTAACTTAGCCCATCCTATTTTATAATCCTGGTTCCGCCCTTCAATGTCATGCCGCAGTCTTTTAGACCTCACGCTGCCATACTCGTTGTTTCTGTCGCGGCACATGTAATTGATGATTTGTAAAAAAAAAAGTTTCCTTCTATTCATATACTAGTGTAAGACCCGCGTACTACGCGGGGTTGAAATAAGTATATTTTATTAATTTTTAATAATTATAATAATTTTTAACTTAATTTAATTTTATATTATAATGTGAGATTTGTAAAGATATGAAAAAGATTTTTTTTTTTTTAAAAGTTGGAGAAGAGAGAGTCATTTAAAAAATAAAATTATATAATTAAAGAAATATAATTATAAAATATTATTATTTCTTGGAGTAATTTTAGGAAAAGAATTATCACAATTAAGATGGATTTATTGGATTAAAAAAAGTAAAAAAATTGAAATATCAAATTTTATATTTATTGTTGGAGTGTTTAAATATTATTAAGATAGATAGATAAGATTAAATTTATAGATGGTTGGTTTGAATTATAAAATATTATTGTTTGTTGAGAAAAAAAAAATCAAATCTTATCCTTGAAGTAATTTTAGAAATAAGATTAAAATTAAATTTATTTAAATATTATTAAGATAGATTAAATAGGAAAAAAATCAATTCTTATTGTTGGAGTAATTTTAGGAATAAGATTAAAATTAAATTTATTTAGATATTATTAAGATATATTTATTTAGATATTATTAAGATAGATTAAATTTATTTAAGTTAGATTTATAAAAATTAAAGTCAAAATACACTTTGCATATTGAATTTTTGGATTTATAAAAAATCAAATCTATTGTTGGAGTAATTTTAGGAATAAGATTAAAATTAGATTTATTTAGATATTATTAAGATAGATTTATTTAAATATTATTAAGATAGATTTTGTTGGAATTATAAAATATTATTGTTTGTTGGAGTAATTTTAGAAAAAAAAATCAAATCTTATTGTTGGAGTAATTTTAGGAATAAGATTAAAATTAAATTTATTTAAATATTATTAAGATAGATTAAATAGATAAAAAAATCAAATATTGTTCGAGTAATTTTAGAAATATAAGATATTATAAATATTATTGTTTGTTGGAGCTAAATATCAAAAAGATATTAAAATAAATAGTGTAGATTCAAATGAGTAATTTTAAGAATAAGATTAAAATTAAATTTATTTAAATATTATTAAAAATCAAAATCTTGATTTATTTAGATATTATTAAGATAAATTGAATTTATTTAAGTTAGATTTATAATAATTAAAGTCAAAATACACCGTGCATATTAAAATTTTGAATTTATATTATTAAATTTATTAATTTTATAGACGAAAATATTAAATTTGTTAGATTTATAAAAATTTGTATAAGATTAAATATGTAATTTTAGGGTTGACATTTTAAAAAATCGTGTATATATTTGTTAGATTTATAAAAATTTGTATAAGATTAAATATGTAATTTTAGGGGAAAAAAATCAAATCTTATTATTGAAGTAATTTAGGAAGATAGATAAGAGTAATTTTAGGGAAAACAAATCAAATCTTATTATTAGAGTAATTTTAGAAAATATGAAGATAGATCTTATTATTAGAGTAATTTTAGAAAATATGAAGATGGGAAGATAGATAAAATTAATTTTAGGGGACAAAAATCAAATCTTATTATTAAATATTATTAAGATAGATTAAATAGGAAAAAAAAATCAAATCTTATTGTTGGAATAATTTTAGGAATAAGATTAAAATTAAATTTATTTAGATATTATTAAGATAGATTATATTTGCTTAGATATTATTAATATAAGATTAAAATTAAATTTATTTAGATATTATTAAGATAACATTAAATTTATTTAAATTAGATTTATAAAAATTTAAGCCAAAACACGTGCATATATAATATTGTGTGAGTAATTTTAGGAAAAAAATGTAATTTTAGGAAGATAGATAAGAGTAATTTTAGGGAAAACAAATCAAATCTTATTATTAGAGTAATTTTAGTAAATATGAAGATAGGAAGATAGATAAAAGTAATTTTAGGGGAAAAATCAAATCTTATTATTGGAGTAATTTTAGGGTGAAAAAATCAAATCTTATTATTAGAGTAATTTTAGAAAATATAAAGATAGAAAAAAAAAATCAAGATTTATAATCTTTTATATTATTAAATTTATTAATTTTATAGACGAAAATATTAAATTTGTTAGATTTATAAAAATTTGTATAAGATTAAATATGTAATTTTAGGGTTGACATGTTAAAAAATCGTGTATATATATTATAAATATAAATTTAATTCTATCGGGTTTATTCGGGTCGCACAGAGATAATGTTGTTTAAATTTTTAAACAGTATTTCCTCTCATTTTCTTATAAAAATATATTCATATTATATGGAGTTCTTTAAATCATCTTCATCTCCTCACTTCAAATTCAAATTTGAAAAGTTTTTTAGAAAAAGTTATTTATAGTTTGCAAACTCATTAGGATATGAAATCTAGCTGATATTCTCGATTCATTAGATATTTAATAGTTTTATTTTATTTTTTCGAATTTTAGACCTTTTCGGGCCCGATCGAAACTACTACAATAAAATCGCATATACATGTAATATTTTTTATATTATTATTATCTGTGGTGTACTGGAATGTAATTCAGTTATAAACTTAGGAATTATTAGCACATAGTTAATTTAATTTCATATATTAAATTGGTTTAGTATTTAGGTAATTTTAGGACGACATATAGAAGAATTAAAAAAAAATTCTAATAAGTTTTTTTTTAAAAAAATCTAATAACAAATCCCAGCATTTTCGTGGATTTAAAAAAATTCTAATAAAAATCCCAATATATATATATGCTATGTTCTAAAAGTATCTTATTAACAAATCAATTTTCAATATTCAAATTTTAATTTTGTAAATTAAAATATATTATAAATTTATGAAAAAAAATCAAATCTTATTGAAGTAAAATAAGTATATAATTGTAAAAAAAAAAAAATATAGATTTATAATCTTTTATACTAATAGACGAAAATATTAAATTTGTTAGATTTATAAAAATTTGTATAAGATTAAATATGTAATTTTAGGGAAAAAAAATTAAATCTTATTATTGAAGTAATTTAGGAAGATAGATAAGAGTAATTTTAGAGAAAACAAATCAAATCTTATTATTAGATTAATTTTAGGAAATATGAAGATAGGAAGATAGATAAGAGTAATTTTAGGGGAAAAAATCAAATCTTATTATTAAATATTATTAAGATAGATTAAATAGGAAAAAAAATCAAATCTTATTGTTAGAGTAATTTTAGGAATAAGATTAAAATTAAATTTATTTATATATTATTAAGATAGATTAAATTTATTTAAGTTAGATTTATAAAAATTAAAGTCAAAATATCGTGCATGGATTTATAAAAAATCAAATCTTATTGTTGGAGTAATTTTAGGAATAATATTAAAATTAAATTTATTTAGATATTATTAAGAAGTAATTTATGAAGATAGATAAGAGTAATTTTAGAGAAAACAAACCAAATCTTATTATTAGAGTAATTTTAGGAAATATGAAGATAGGAAGTTAGATAAGAGTAATTTTAGGGGGAAAAAATGATCAAATCTTATTATTAAATATTATTAAGATAGATTAAATAGGAAAAAAAAATCAAATCTTATTTTTAGAGTAATTTTAGGAATAAGATTAAAATTAAATTTATTTACATATTATTAAGATAGATTAAATTTATTTAAGTTAGATTTATAAAAATTAAAGTCAAAATATCATGCATATTAAATTTTTGGATTTATAAAAAATCAAATCTTATTGTTGGAGTAATTTTAGGAATAATATTAAAATTAAATTTATTTAGATATTATTAAGATAGATTTGGTTGGAATTATAAAATATTATTATTTGTTGAAATAATTTTAGGAATAAGATTAAAATTAAATTTATTTAAATATTATTAATATAGATTAAATAGAAAAAAAAAATCAAATCGGAGTAATTTTAGAAATATAAGATTAAATACGTTTAAATTGAATTTATAAAAATAAAAAGATATAAAGATTAAATTTCTAAAAATATTCAATCTTCAAAATTTCTTCACAATCTTCAAATCTTCAAAGTTCTTCACAATCTTCAAAGTTCTTCACAATCATCGAATTGATTTCTATTGATGAATAGACAATCTTCAAAATCCAAAATCTTCAATAAATTGATACATCAAGAAAGACGAATCAAGAATGACGAATGTTTGGATTTCTATTGAGAACATGAGAGACAGTCATAAATTACAAAAAATTTCGAATGTAAGAAGAAATATACATAAATTACAAAAAATTTCAATCTTCAAAATTTCTACACAATCTTCAAAGTCACAACCTTCAAATCTTCAAAATTTCTACACAATCTTCAAAGTCACAACCTTCAAATCTTCAAAATTTCTACACAATCTTCAAAGTCACAACCTTCAAATCTTCAAAATTTCTAAAAATCTTCAATCTTCAAAATTTCTACACAATCTTCAAAGTCACAACCTTCAAATCTTCAAAATTTCTAAAAATCTTCAATCTTCAAAATTTCTACACTATATTCAAATCTTCAAAGTTCTTCACAATCTTCAAAATCTTCATAAATTGATTATCAAAATACAAAATCTTCATAAATTGATTATAATCAATGGATGACATAAAAAGTAAAATTGAGAATGAATGAGAAATTAGGGATACAAAATCTTCAATAAATTGATTATAATCAATGGACGGCATAAAAAGTAAAATTGAGAATGAATGAGAAATTTGGGATTTTGAGAAGAGATGAGGGATTTATATAGAAAAAAGATTAAGAATGTAGGGTCAAGATTAAGTTTTAAAATGAATGGATGAGATTAAAAGAAAAGTATAGAATGAATGTGAATTCAGGGATTTTGAAATAGAGTGATTTGAGAAGAGAGAGATTGAAATAAACCAATGAATTAGTGACACGTGGCTACACAATCTTCAAAGTCACAACCTTCAAATCTTCAAAATTTCTAAAAATCTTCAATCTTCAAAATTTCTACACAGTCTTCAAAGTCACAACCTTTAAATCTTCAAAATTTTCAATCTTCAAAATTTCTAAAAATCTTCAATTACAAAAATCTTCGAATGTAAGAAGAAATATACATAAATTACAAAAAATTTCAATCTTCAAAATTTCTACACAATCTTCAAAGTCACAACCTTCAAATCTTCAAAATTTTCAATCTTCAAAATTTCTAAAAATCTTCAATCTTCAAAATTTCTTCACTATATTCAAATCTTCAAAGTTCTTCACAATCTTCAAAATCTTCATAAATTGATTATCAAAATACAAAATCTTCATAAATTGATTATAATAAATGGATGAGATAAAAAATAAAATTGAGAATGAATGAGAAATTAGGGATTTTGAGAAGAGATGTGGGATTTATATAGGAAATAAGATTAAGGATGTAGGGTCAAGATTAAGTTTTAAAACGAATGGATGAGATTAAAAGAAAAGTGTAGAATGAATGAGAATTCAGGGATTTTGAAATAGAGTGATTTGAGAAGAGAGAGATTGAGATAGACCAATGAATTAGCGACATGTGGCTGTAAAAAATGTTTGCCAAAATCTTCAATAAATTGATTATAATCAATGGATGAGATAAAAAATAAAATTAATGAATTAGCGACATGTGGCTGTAAAAAATGTTTGCCAAAATCTTCAATAAATTGATTATAATCAATGGATGAGATAAAAAATAAAATTGAGAATGAATGAGAAATTAGGGATTTTGAGAAGAGATGAGGGATTTATATAGAAAAAAGATTAAGAATGTAGGGTCAAGATTAAGTTTTAAAATGAATGGATGAGATTAAAAGAAAAGTATAAAATGAATGAGAATTCAGGGATTTTGAAATAGAGTGATTTGAGAAGAGAGAGATTGAAATAAACCAATGAATTAGTGACACGTGCTGTAAAAAATGTTTGCAAATATATATAATAAAGATGTGGAATTTTGGTTATAATATAAATATGCAATTGTGATTGAAAATTGCAGTGAAACAGTATATATATACCCGACTGTCTAGGTGGCATCTAGACGGTCCAAATCCACCCATCCAGCGATTTATAACTCCTATACCCTTTCTAGATATGTGAGTTTTTTTGGTAATAACACGAATATGCGATTGTGGTATATATATATACTAGTGTAAGACCCGCGTAAAAACGCGGGATTAAAATAAATTTATAATATATTTTAATTTAATTTATTAATTAGAAAAATAAAATAAAAGTCTTAATTTTAAAATGTTATAATTGAATTTTATGTGATTGTCCAATTATATTTTTAAATGATTGAACGTTCAATTGAATTTTTAAAGTGGTTATACAATTGAAATTTTAATTCCCACATTAGAATCAAGAAAAAAATTATTACAAATTTTAATTTATATTTCCAAGTAAGTAGATTTATTTCTATTCTATAGTATGAAAATTGAATTAAAAGACTCTATCTTTTAAGGGCATGTTTGATAGCAAAGATGGATTATCTAAGATTAGGATGATAACTAAACTTTATAAATTTTAAAGCATAATCTACCCTTAATCTAAGTTATCAAACAACCAATAAAAATGATATATAGTTAATCTAGGTTTAATCTAAGCTATCAAACATGGCCTAATGATATATAAATTTGATAAATTGATATAGACGTAAATTAAAGGAAAAACAATTAAGAGCCCGCAACAAAAAATAAAGTACGTGGAAAAAAAGAATTTGAAAAAAAAAGAATTCAGGAAAATAAGTTTCATGAGAATGATAAATATATATACACTTATAGGATAAAAAAAATATTTTTGATGCAATATAAAATTAGAATGAACAATCAATATTGAAGAAATGCATACATTGAATAATAATTAGAATAAGAACAATAAAAAAACTTACAATGAAGCATACACAGTAAACAAAACTGACTTTTAGGAGACTTCAAATTGAAAGTACAAAACCTATAAATAAAATTAAATAAATAAATTAAAACTCTCCAACATTTCACAAAGAATTGAGTGATTTTTGCTCCTTGTTTTTAGTTAAGCCAGTTTATATATATCAAGAAGAAAATTGTTATTTTATTTTTTGTATTCTCTTTGTTAGTTTGGTTGAAGTTGTTATTTCGTTAATTATTTTACCAAGTTTTGTGATATATGATTTTATTAGGGATTTGACATATTGAAGAATGACCACTCTTGTTCCTTTGAAATAAAATTTAGTTTATATTTATTTCATTATGTGTATTGAAATTGTCGTAATTGTTTTTATTTTATATCTAAATGTTGTCACTATTATGAATATTATTACTTGAGTATAATTGTTTTGCTCCTAGGAATAAATAAAAATTTAGATAATTATGATCTATAGAATAATCTTGAAGATCATTTTAGATTAGTTAGATAATAAAAACATAATAGCTAGATGAATATTTGGCAAGGTAGATGTTGCTTATAGTAGATTGTTTTCAGTATACTTGTTGTTATTAAAATAAAATGCATATTAGGCTTTCTAAAAAAAAAAAAAAAAATAGAGTGTACCTTAATTGAAGCTAAGTCTTCATGACTTGATATCATTGATGGAGTAACGTATTAGAATTATGTTAATCTCAAATTTATAGAATTTACATTTGAATTCAAAAGAAAGAAAATGATTAGCAATGCAAGAATAATGTAAGTTAATTGATCACTTAATTCAATTTAAACATATGCTAAATAAAAATATGCAAGAATACTTAGATTTAATTATTAATCAATAATGTATTAGATTTAGTTAAAAAAAAAAATATATATACATATATATATATATATATATTATAAAACAACTTACTATACATTTGTCAAATGAGTAAACACGTAATATTTTCTAAGTTAAAATATAAAAATACTCTATTTGTTTGGTGAGTACTTGCACATTTATTTTATTGGGACGTTCCAAAATTACTTGCACACTCCCTATATAAAAATAATCCACAAAAATAATATTTTTACAATATTGTCACTCATTTTTTACTCATATTTCTCTTTACCCCTCACTAAATTCTCAAAATATTCATTCTTTATTTTGCTTCACACATCATTATTATTTTTTTTTTTTAAAGTGCGTCAATCAAAGTATGCAAATAATCCTAGGACAGATGGAGTACTAAATAGTAAAAAAATTAAAGAGTAAAAAACTAAAATTTATTAGCAACAAATTTTCAATTTTATTTTCTTATTGTAATATTTTCAAACTTAAAAAATTTATTGAAAAAAATGTATATTGAAGTTTTTATTTGAGATTTTAAGTTGACATATGAGGTACTCAATAACACAGTGGATAACTTATATAAGATGATTCTACAAAGTAAATAAATTATTCAATAGGCAAGAATTGTGGGATTTAATTGAATAAATTATGAGCCAATTAATTTAAGATCATGTGCTTAAAAAAATTTATGGTAATAAATTTAAAGAAATGTAGACCAGTTGCGTTTATTGGATATGCATGAATTAGGGAACAGTTGATTTTAAGAACATATTATTATATTATTTTAACATTAAAGAAAATTGTATCTAAAAACATAGCAATTAATTAGCTTCATTTATGAAATAGTTAATTTTCAATATATATTAATGTGCAATCAAATTTTTATGTGTATTGACCGTACTTTTTGCTGCCTAATAGTTATATATCTAGTTGCAACTTTTCAAGTTTATGCCACAATATTAATAGAAGCAATTTTAATAATTATTAATATTTTCCATAATTTTTGTGCAATCAGAATTTAGGTTTACATGGAGGAAATTTTATTTAAGAAATTTTCTAAATTTAAGGAATTTCACAAATTAATTACATATTATAGGCAAAAATATACGGAGTATTTAATGTTATGTGTCAAAGATAAATTCATGGATCAATTATTCGGTTTCCTTAATTTAAGGTAATAACTATAAATTTTATATTTGACTAATTTAATTTAAATATCTAGTAGATACGTTTTTTTACAAAAAAAAGGTTTTATTTTTATATTAATACATTAGACAATAATTTTTGAATAAATTAATACATTAGAGAAATTTTTGGTGATTGTCATAACCTTTATAATATATTAATTTTAATTATTTAATGGATCTAGAATGTGCATCCTAAATTCCTAAAAAACATATTTCCAAATATCAAAATGAAGTAATACATTAATTATTTTCATTCTAATATAATTTTATAATTAAAGTGATTTCAATGCATATATTTTAATACATTTCTTTATTGGAATGATTTCACACATTTACATCTAAATATGCATATTTTCAATAAAATAAAAAACAATATATGATAAATTTGATTGCTTAATTTGTACATTACTTTAGAATTTACATCTTTAGAAATCTGTAAATTCATTGTGAATGAGAAATGATGAGTGAATCGTCATCTGATCGATATTGTTTGATTTGAGACGCGATATTTGAATTGTTTAAAATGTCTCGAATGCAGAAAAAAGATTAGAATCAAGTAATTGAAAATTTATGTAAAAACATAAAATCGAAAAATAAGAATTTCTGCAGAAACATAAAATCGAAGATGAGAATTTATGCAAAAACTTAAAATACATACCAAACACGCTATTGAATTGCTTAAGATGTCTCGAATGAATAAACGAAAATGTAAATCAAATTTGTTTATTGAGAATTTATACAAAAACATAAAATCTGTGGTGAGAAGTCTGGTAGAAACATAAAATTGAAGATGATAATTTCAGCAAGAACATAAATACAAATCAAACGATAGAATTTATATAGAAATACATACAATATACGAAGATGAGAATTCTACAAAATTCTACACAATTTCTACAAATAAACGAAACAATGAAAGGAAAGGAAATGAAAATTATGAAATGAAAGAAAGGAAGATGGGATTTATATAGGATATGAGATTAATATTGTAGGGTTAAGATTGAAAATTAGAATGAACGGATGAGATTAAAATAAAAAAGTTAAAATGAATGAGAGAAGAGAGATTTTGAAATGGAGTGAAATTGAGGAGAGAGATGTTGAGAAAGTGAATGAGGTTGTGACATGTGTCACTTGAGAGTTTGTAAATATATATATATAGATATTGTGCCTAGACGGTCCAAATCCACCCGTCTAGCAATTTCTGACTCTTACGCGGTTACGCCCTTGCCACAACTTTGTGAGAAATTTTCATTTTACGTCATGTAACTTATGCCTAATTCAGTTTACATCCTTTAAGTTTCACTTTTTCAATTCACATCCTAATTAAACTATCTAATTTGTGGTATTTACGTCTTTTTTTTGCCGATTTTTTTTTTCAAACTCATCGAAAATGTGAGTGTGTGGCTCGTATGTGTGGAATGAATTGGAATTCCGAGCAAAATGTTTAATTTACGTCCTTTAAGTTTGAAAATTAAAATTTAATAATTAAAAAAATCTAAAAATCCCATTAAAAATTCTAAAATTCTAAAAAAAAATTAAAATTTAAAACTTCTACACAAATTGATAGTAATTCGTATCAGAGGTATCTTATCAAGCAGATTATTTTCATAAAATAGAGTTACTAAAATCTTCTACTCGCTCGGATGGACCTCCTCGACTCGAAGGTACCGGGAAGGTCAGCAGAAAGAGAATCTAAACTGGCTGCAAGAGATTAAAAGGTCTTAGTTATTCACTACCCTAATCTTTGATCAGTCAAGTCAAGTAGTTAGAACTTCGGAAGATGGTGAAAGGTTTTATACCAAGGCAAGAGGTTGTTGTCCTGGTCCTGTTAGTACAAAGAGGTTCGCGCATTAAACTCAGGAATACGTTTATTTACTAATATGATGGCCGGTCGTAGTTCTATTTTGCCTTTGAATTTCTCATATATATCCTATGAATTTCATTTCGCGTTGCTCACTTGATCCAAGATTCATTCCTCCCGACATTGATAAAAAGCAAGGTTCGAAGACGCTCGACCAGAGGGAGAGGAGAGAAATAGTGAGACCAGTCAAATCCAATCCAAGGAGCGAAGACCTATAGAATGGCCGGGGATCGAAATTTCCAGTCCTATAAAAGCAGCTAAGCAGTCTTTCTTTAATGCAGTCAGGTAAGGACTTTGCTTGAACTTGGCAAAGGCCCTAACTATAACTACAGATCCTTGTCTCATTGGTCCAAAAAGAAAGAATAATTTCATTGCCTAGGATAATACCAAGCATCACTACCATATGATCTTTCGCTTTCTCTTTCGTCGAATTTTCAATGAAATCCTGATCCAAGCTGAGCGCTAAGAAGTCGTGCATTCCTTCTCTGTCTGGTAGTTTCCTAAGGTAGTTGCATAGCTCTTCTTGTATAAATATTATTCTAAAAATTTGAAAATGTGTAGATTTTTTTTAATAAATAAAATCTAAGAATCTTATTAAAAATATAAAAATCTCATTAATAAACCTAAAGTTAAATGTGTAAAATAAAAATTAAAAATTCTAAAAGGTGTAAAATGATAGGACGCAAAATTACTTGAATTTGTAATTTTTAATCTGAGTGACAGGGCGTAAATTAAAATGATGTCCCCCCACCTTAAATTATACTCCAATTTTTAAGTCATAATAACAACTTTAACCACTCTTAATTGAGAAGACTCATAAAAGTTTGTGCACCGTCCTATGTATTCATTTACTCCAAGCTTCCAATACCTGTAAAAGGACTATATTCCTATTTTTTATTATAGGAATATGTAATGTGTTTTCTATCATACATCATTTTAAATCAATGTGTTCTACTCTCATTTATTTTTCTTTTTTTGACAAGAAATAAGATATATATGTGTACTATTAAAAAAAAAATCAGACAACCACTAAACCCAAACGATTTGGATATTTAAAAAAAATAAAATTAATCACTGTTTTTTAATATTTATATTTATTTGTGTAATGTTCTAATCTATAGGTCTCTTTCATTCATTATTACTCATTTAAATTAATTTTAAAGAGAAAAGTAATTAAGAGACTATTTCAAATTCGGCCCCAAATAATTGAAATTTGAAAGGGATTGTGAATTTTTGATCCAAAAGCTTTCGGCAGAAAAGTAGTTTAATTGGGACTTGGACATAAGTTGCATTCATTTGTCAATTGATGAGTTCTTGACTTATTTTTCCTTTTACTTTTGCATTATATACGATCATAATCATGATATGATATATGATATGATGTGCGTGTTGTATCTCTATAACATTATAATCTGGTTAGGGCGTCCAAAGTTTTTTCTAGCCGTGGCTAGGTTGAACCATTGTGTTGGAATACATTGAACCTTGACACCGAATTAATTTGACATAAAATTGCGTCATATTATACTCAAAATTTTAAAATAAACACACACAATCGTTATTTATCCAAAATTTTCAATCTAAATTTCCCCTATCCTACACAATCCCAAAACAAACATTAGAAGACTTTTAATAGGGAAGAGTGCTAGAATTCTTGGATTATGAGAACTCTTATGTAGGTACAATCTTGACAATAACAATTTGATCATTATATTTGGAAACACATTAAGAATGGTGTTTTCACAATTAAGTCAATGTATCTTCTCTTATCTTAGACAATACATTGAATCCACATGAATAGAACACACTTCTTTGCCAATGTTTGGTGTAAAAGCAATCCATGTAAGATCTCTATTTTTTACTTGAAACTTTACGCAATATGACTACTAGCTACTAAATACAACTTGAGAAAAAGAGAGGAAGAGTCTAATCAACATGTTTGTCAGTGGCGGATCCAGGATTTAAAATTCGGAGGTGCGAAAGATATTAAGCAAATTACTACTCCCTTCGTCTCGACGAAAGCTACTCATTATCTTTGGTCATTGAGAAAAAAAATATATACTAAAATGTGAGAGAACGTTATTTGCCAAAAAAAGAATAAGTATCTTTCATTGGGACGAACAAATTTTTTTTTATTAATTTTCAACGGAACATATTGATTATTTAATAATAAAAGTAATACAATTTGATGCAACTTAAATAAAAAAAAAATGCGTAACATCATTTAACAGTGAAAATTAAGAAGTATTATGTGTTAACTTTTGAGACGTTAAGAGAATTGAAGTAGTTTTAAAATGTTGAACGTGAATCTTTCACTTTGCTGGAACAAAAAGTTGTTGTTCAACATTTTTAATTTGTTGTGAAATGAAATGGGGATGCAACTAAAATAACTTATGTCAAAATTAACTAATTAATTAATTTTTTTACCTAAGTTTTTTTTTAAAAAATAACATTTTGGGGGTACAGTTGTACCCCAATTTCTACACTGGATCCGCCACTGATGTTAGCACATTATTTGACAATATGTATGTTGGAGCCTTCGAAAATGTCAAAATTGCGTTCGTGCAGGCAGTGGTGGTCCTGAGGGTGGGCCTGAGGGGCGACTGCCCTGGGCCCCGAATTTTTAGGGGCCTACTTTTATATCTACCCTTATATACTATTTCTGAATGTCACTCTGTTGACGTGTCATCTCTAAAAGCCTCCATTCTCAAAACTCTTAATTTATGTAATTTTGAATTTTTTTAAAATAATTTTATCTTTCCTCTTCTTTCTTTTTTCTCTTATAATGCAATTTTTTTTTAAATTTTAAAATTATTTTCTCTCTCCTCTAACTTCTCTCTTTTCCAATGATTTTTTTATATAATTTAAATTTCTATTTTATTATTATTTTTATTATTTTCATAATCTCGCGAAATTTACGCGAGTCTCATACTAGTATATAATATATATATATATATATAACAATTAATATTTTTTAAAAGAAATTAAAAGGTAAAAAAAATATAATTAATCTGAATATCTAATTTAAGTTTATAATAATATTATAATGGTAAAATATTAAATATGAATTTATTATGCACTCTTTCTCAATAATGATCATAGCAATTACCCCAACGGACCAAAGCCCAATATCTAATTGAACGTCACTACAGTACAATAGTGCCTATAAATTATCCAGATTCCAAATTTTATATTTTATATTTCATATTTTTAATTTCCATTCCAATATACTCTGTTGAATTCAAGTGGCTATATCTCATCTTGAAATGTGATTACGTTTGACAACCGACATTCAACTTTTCTTTCAGTTTTTCACGATCCACAATTACGGTTATATTATTCATTTTTTTTATTCTTTTAGTTTCTTTTATCTCTGATTCTCTATATTTACTTTATTGTTATTTAGTTATCAATTTTTACTTTTTAAATATAAATATGTTTTCTAAAAAACATAAAATCTGGTAGTGAGAAAAGAAAAAAAAAAAAAAAAGCATTGGATAAATTCTTTCCAAAAAAAATTAGGACAATCGAAAGATATTGATTCAAATAATTTATTTTCTGAACTAAAAATGTTGCAACTTACTTTATCAACAGAAATAAAGACTGCTATTGAGATTCTTGAATTTGTACTATTCATGTAACTATGTCACAAGAAAGATTAAATGAACTAACAACTTTATGTATTGAAAAAGATATGCTAGAACAAATTAACTTGAAGATGTTATTGATGAATTTGTTTTTCAAAATGTTAGAAGAAGCCATTTTAAATGATTTGTCTTTAAACATTTATTCATTTTTAATATGGGCACATATTTCACTTATTTTATTTGATGTTGTTTAGAGAAGGGGCCCATTTTTTCTTGTTCGCCCTAGGCCTACAAAATCTCAGGACCGGCTCTACGTGCAGGCAATCGATTATCTAGTAACTTTATGTTTGACCGTTGTTTTTAAGAACTCCGAGTACACCTTGTATGAATATTTTTTTTCTTTAAAAAAATCAGACATATACAATATATATGTCGGATTTTTTTTTATAAATAACAATCATTTATGTATTTCAAAGCACAGTTACGAGATTCAATTAGTCCAAGTGTCCAACGCCCCCAACTACACCAATATTTGTAATGCCCAGTCACAATGGCAAAAACAATAATAATTAGTTCCCCACATGTTGATCAAATGTTATGAATTTAAAGTTTGGCTTAATGATACAATATCAAAGTTTGGCTTAATGTCACAAGATCAAACCTAGTGATTTTGAAAATGTTGTACAATTTTTTTTTTATAATTTAAAAATTGCATGAAACTTCCATATAGTTTATTAAATAAAATGAAGTATTTCCTAGCTTTTTTTTTAAACGAGTTAATGATTTTATTTATTGTTTCTATTTTTTGATATATTAATTTTCATTGTATATATATAGTCTCGAAATAGCAATATTTGAAAAAACAAGATATGAGAAATAGATGCCACATATAAATTATTAACCCGTTTTTCTTTTTTATAAAAATGAGAGTGGAATTTGTTTAATAAACATACGAAAAAAATTTCGTCTAACATTTTCAAAACTTGAACGGTTTTCATGCAATTAACCCTTTGAACTTTTTATGAAGCTTATACTAGTTTTCATTTCATAAACTAAACTAATAAGTCTAAACATAACTTTTTCGTGAAAAGATATAATTATATCGTAAATTTTTTTTTTTTACTTTTAAAATCAAACTAATTTATTCATCTCCCCTTACATACATGCCTGAATGAAACAATTTTCCACCCCAAAACAAAGTGAGGTGAATAAGAAATCACCATTCAAATATTTTACTTTTGAGTAATGATTGTAAATTCTTTAGTTTTGAATTCTCCCTTTCTTCAATAAGTATAATTTTGAAGACTTAAATAATTATAACAATATTCGAAAAGATTAATTATCCAATTGAAAACAGAAAAAAAATTGGGATATTCCCCTAAAAACAAATATAAAAACAAGGAAAGAAAGATAATAGTAGCGGTTATTTTGCCTAAATAAAGGATTATTAATTTATTACAAAAAGAAGATAATGCCTTCCAACATTAGAAGAGAGAACCTCCTTACATCTAATTATGAATCTTCCAACGTGTCAAAAACAACTTTTTCTTATCTCAATTTTCTAATTTTATCAATTTTGCACATTTTAAAATTATTTTATCGTTCCTCTCCATTCACTTTTTTTCTCCACTCGTACTCTTTTTCTAATTTTTTTAATTGTATTTCAATTTTGCATTTTTTATTTTAATTATTTCTTGTTCCTCTTTCAATCATTCTCTCCCTTTCTTTTTTGTTGAGATAAATAAATTGTGTACATGTATATTTTAAAAAATTAAACCCCCTCCTTTCAAAGGCTTACACTTAAAACACATATATTAAGAATATAAACGTAGGGAATGAAATTGATTTTGTCATATAAAATATAAACTTTGAGTTGAGATGAACAAAAAAAAAATGTAAAAAATAAATAAAACACTTCCTCTATCCCATTATATATAAGCCATAATTTTGGACACACAAATTTAATAATTTGATAAAAATAATAATAAATATATCACAAATAATGCAATAGAAAGAGAATAATTGATAAACTATAATAAAATATTAAATAAATTGTTTATGAAAAGTAGAGTGCACCCCCAAAATATAATAAAAGTGTGGGGAGTGGGAGTACTAGTAAAAAATAGAGGGAGTTTATTTTAATACTAGTAATAGTGTAAAGGGTAAACTGTACAGTTGCATTTGCGTTTCATTTCAACGTCATTCCATTTCCATTTCCATTTCCATTTCGTGGAACGCGTTTGTACCCGAGTATATAGCAGATTCTCATTCCCCACATTTCTCTCTGTCTCTCTCTAAAATATTCCTCTTTCCAATTTCTAGTGCTCTGACTCACCTGTTGAAGAAGAATTCTTGTACAACTCGTTTCACACCCTAGCAAAAGCAGATCGAAGGTAAACTATATCATCCTAAAGCTAGTACGAGTTGATCGTTTCTGTATCTGACATTTGTGGTTTGATCTATTAAAATCTCTTCAGTTGTTGAAGCATTTTGTCGTTTGTTGCTATATGATTGTTTTCTGTGGTGAATATGAGGATCTAATTGCTTAGTTTGTTTCATTACGGAGGTTTACTATTTGACTGGTGGAATTGATGAAATAAAAAATATGTTAAAGCTCCGATCTGTCCGCATATGTGTATATTTTGGTGTTATAAAATAGGCGTTTTATAATTTTAGTTATAACCTGAGGGAAACGTGTATGCCGACTGCTGAATTTGGAGATTTTGAGGCAAGAAAAGCCATTGTTAAGGTCTCAGTTTTGATTTGATTTTGTATTGTTTTTCCCCTTATTTTTTGATGATAAGCAATTAAAATGCTGTTATGTTGATTACATTATCAATGGCTTGCTAATAGGCTAGATCGTTGATTTCAGGAATTGGATTTTTTATGTTATGTGCGGTTTTTTCTTTTATACACAAATTTTCTCCATAATGACTGATACAATCTGGGTGCTCGTGTAATCTAGTGGTGTCTTAGACTCTTTAGTTATTGTTTCCATCAGCTATTTAGTTCTAGCTTCCGTACCTTGAACTATTAAAACCTCTGTTGTTGAGATTCAGTGTCATTACATGCTGAGTATAAATGAGTCCCTAACCATAACATTTTGTTACTTGTGAGTAGGAAATACACTAAATTTACTACTTAAGAGTAGAATTGGTGATTGATTTTTGATGATTTCCATATGATTCTTTGTTCTTTGATTCAATATACTAATGTTCCCAAGTGTCCTTTAATATGTGGTGATGCTATCTGTTTCATAGTACAATTTTTTTTATCTAATAGCAGAGTCAGCTCATGTCTTCTCTTTGCTTAACAGAGATAATCTGAGATGGCTGACGGAGAGGATATTCAACCCCTTGTTGTCGACAATGGTACCGGAATGGTGAAGGTGAGCAGTTGATAATTTGTAGTTGTTTTTTCTAGTTGGGAATTACAATGTACTAAATACTAATGCTGCTTAATTGACTATCGATGTATAAAATCCTGTGCTACAGGCTGGCTTCGCTGGTGACGATGCCCCAAGGGCAGTTTTCCCTAGCATAGTAGGTCGACCTCGACATACGGGTGTAATGGTTGGGATGGGGCAAAAAGATGCTTATGTAGGAGATGAAGCTCAATCAAAAAGAGGTATTCTTACATTGAAGTACCCAATCGAACATGGTATAGTGAGCAATTGGGATGACATGGAAAAGATTTGGCATCACACGTTTTACAATGAGCTGCGTGTTGCTCCAGAAGAGCATCCTGTTCTGCTTACAGAGGCACCTCTCAACCCCAAGGCAAATAGAGAAAAAATGACTCAAATCATGTTTGAGACCTTCAATGTGCCAGCCATGTATGTCGCCATCCAGGCTGTCCTCTCTTTGTATGCTAGTGGTCGTACAACAGGTATGCATTCCATTGGAGTTAATATTCAAGTAATTGAAGCGTAGTCACTTTGTTTAATTATCAAATATATTTTTCTCTTGAACAGGTATAGTGCTCGATTCTGGTGATGGTGTGAGCCACACAGTTCCAATTTATGAAGGCTATGCACTTCCTCATGCTATTTTGCGGTTGGATCTTGCTGGTCGTGATCTCACCGATTATCTCATGAAGATTCTTACTGAAAGAGGTTACATGTTTACGACAACTGCTGAGCGGGAAATTGTTCGTGACGTGAAGGAGAAGCTTGCTTATGTTGCCCTTGATTTCGAGCAGGAATCAGAGACCTCAAAGAACAGCTCTTCAGTGGAGAAGAACTACGAGCTTCCCGATGGGCAAATTATCACAATTGGTGCTGAGAGGTTCCGTTGTCCCGAGGTGTTGTTCCAGCCATCACTGATTGGAATGGAAGCTGCAGGAATTCACGAAACGACCTACAACTCCATCATGAAATGTGATGTGGATATCAGGAAGGATTTGTATGGAAACATCGTGCTTAGTGGAGGATCAACTATGTTCCCCGGAATTGCTGATCGTATGAGCAAGGAAATCACTGCTCTTGCTCCAAGCAGTATGAAGATCAAAGTGGTGGCCCCACCTGAAAGGAAGTACAGTGTTTGGATTGGAGGATCGATCCTCGCTTCCCTAAGTACTTTCCAGCAGGTAAGCTTTCATGCTCTATGATGCATCATCGTCCATGCCTCAGAATTTTATTTTTATATTGGATTATAAAAATTCACGAGCTTTTTACGTTTTTTCAACTAGAATGTGTGTTCTTAAAATTTGCAATTCGGTACACGACTTTTGAAATTGCTGCATTTCTATCACATGACTATTTTCCGGCAAGTCTTGCTGAAGTGTTGGTGTGCAAAATTTAAAAGGTTTTGATTAAATTGAAACAATAACAAGAAGGGTTTTCCGGCTTCCACGTCAGCATAAGTAGCTGGAAAATAGTCACGATACAACTACAAAATTTAAAAAGTCTATTGCGTTGTAGTTGAAAAACACGAAAAAATGTCGTGATTTCTTATGCAATTAACCCTTTTATATTTAATTAATTAATCTATTTGCTTGGCGCAGATGTGGATTGCAAAAGGAGAGTATGATGAATCAGGCCCTGCAATTGTTCACAGGAAGTGTTTCTAAGCTTGTGAACATTTTTCTATTTCATGTTTCTTGTATGTTTGGATGCAGTGTGAGTTTTGATTGCAGTTTTAAGTGCGTGAAGTGGCTTGTATGGTCGTTGTCTAGAGTATATTTATCCGTTTATTTTCTTTTAACTTTGACCTTTTCTGGAGGTTATGTTTTGGTAGAAGTGTTCGTTCGTCAGCTCTGTAATATTTTGGCTGGCACCGAACCTTTAATACATTTTTCTCTGCTGCTCTGCTATGTTTGAAATGGAATGGTTTTGTTGGAATAGCTTTCTTGAAACTGTGGATTGTATTTATCTCATGTTGCAGTTTGGCTTCTTTATAAGCTATGTTGTGTCATTTCATCATATTAGTTTAGTGAGTTACAGCAATTCCCAATTACATATTCTCTCTACTTTCAAATTTTAATTCTATGTATGAATATTCAAGTACGTTCATTTTTATTTTTTTAATTATCCTTTTAAGAAATGTTAGCTACTTGTACTTAGTTTCCTACATTTTTATCCCATGCATTTTTTTTTCCTCTTTGCGCTTGCAAAGTAAAAGAAGAAATGCACGAGGCAAGAGTTAATATAGAGGGTAAAGGTAAAAAATAAATAAAATTACGTGTCATGGGATTTTGTTTTAAACAATTGAACTTATGGGATTTTGATTTACCAAGAAACAAACAATTGAACGTATTAAAAAACTAGCCTCTTTGGATAAAGTCGTATTGGGTAAGGTAAAATTGTCTCTTAAGAGCCGTGTTTACATCTTTTGATGCACGGAGTCCTCAACTCCAAACCCCTCCCTCAGGCCCATACCCAAAAAGAAGAAAAAAACAATGAAGAAAGTAGAGGATTTCAAAGAGATTGTGAAGTTGGTTGAATAAGAGGCAGAACGATTTTGATTGATTTGAGCTTAATTGTAGCAACGCTCAACTTGGGTTAATTTATGAAAATATTGTGCCTTTTAAATTTATTCTCCCTTTTGTAGTATATATATATATATATATATATATATATTTTTTTTTTTTTAAATTCCAATTTCAAGTAAAATCACACGTTCAAGTTAGGCCTTCTCGCCGGCCAAAACTAAATTGCATGCCTGGAGTGCGATTCTGATAACATGAATATATGTATTGTGCATGTCTGTCTTGCATTTGTTGTCAACGAGGACACAAATTGCACTCCTAAAGTGCGCTTGTTGCCGATACACGCTAACAACATAAATTGCATGTTGCGCTTCAGACACACACAATATATACATAAATACATATATGTTATCAAAATCGACTCTAGACATGTGATTTTGTTTTGACCGACGAGAAGGTGCTGACCTGGACGTGTGCTTTAACTTAGAATTGAAATTGTTAAAAAAAGAAAAATCATTACAAAATTGAGAATAAGTTTGAAAAACACAATATTTGCTTACATTAACCCTCAACTTGAGGTTTGAAACTTTGAATAATTGATTTCTTAGCTAGAAAGGGAAGTGCCGGGTGTGACTACATAATATAAATGGTTGGTGGCCATCAGTAACCCTTGGTAGTCAAAGAGTAATTTAGATTAATCAAGAGTCAAGATTTACGCTCAAAATATCTTAATTTTCAATTAAATGGATGTGAAGTAATTAAACTTAACCACCAAAATAAAAGGTTTCTCTCCTAAACGTATAGGTGCAAATGCAATTACTCCAACATGGGTGATAGGTAATAGGGCGCGGCTAAAGGCACCCGGGTTTCCTATGAGTACACCCAGGGGATGAGAACACACACAAAACGGATGAGGACACCCACCTGAAAAACCCAAAATTACCCTCTATTGAAATAAAACCTTCCTCTTCCTCTCCCTTTCTTATCCTCTCTCTTTCTCAACAATTGAGACACCCACAATTCTTGCGCAGCTTCACCGGCACGGCGGCACCCACTCCGCCAACGCCGCCCTCCCCGTCGCGCCGCCCTCTCCAGCAACCTCGTTCGCGGTCGCCCTCCCGTCGCGCCGCCCTACCCAGCAACCTCGTTCGCGGCCGCCTCCCTTCTCCCCTTCGCCGCGGCCGCCGCCCACCCCCTCCTCCCCTTCGCCGCGGCCGCCCACCCCCTCCTCCCCTTTGCCGCGGCCGCCCTCCCTTCTCCCAACAGACGCGGCCGCCGCCCACCCCATCCTCCCCTTCGCCGCGGCCGTAGTGCTCTCCCCTCGCCGCCGCCGCCGCAAACAGGTAAGTTTAGGTTTGAAAAATTAGGGTTTTCTGGAAAAAAAAATTAGGATTTTTTTTTAAGTTTGAGAATTATTTTCGAACATAGTGCGTTTGTTTTGAAAAAAATTTCGAACAACTTGAGTTTGTTTTGGAAAAAATTTCGAACAACATGTTCGATTTTTTTTTTTTCGGACAAATTTAAGTTGTTTTGAATTTTTTTTCGAACATATTGTGTTTGTTTTGGAAATAATTTCGAACAACTTGAGTTTGTTTTGGAAATAATTTCGAACAACTTGAGTTTGTTTTGAAAAAAATTTCGAACAAGATGTTCGATCTTTTTTTTCGAACAAATTTGAGTTGTTTTGGAATTTTTTTCGAACATATTGAGTTTGTTTTGGTAAAAATTTCGAACATGTTTGTTTTAGAATTTTTTTCGAAAAGTTGGTGTTTTGTGTTAATTTTTGTTGCAATTTTGGAATTTTTTTTGTTGGGTGGTGGTGGTGGTGGCGGTGGAGGAGTTGTGGTGGTGGTGGTGAAATAGAATGGGTGGGTGTACTCATCTTGGTTTTTTCATAAATTCTACCCTAGGGGTATATGGGACATTTCACGTGTTCTGACAAATTAAAAAAATGTTTAGTGGGTGTACTCATAGGAAATCCGGGTGCCTTTAGCCGCGCCCTAGGTAATAAGTTGGTCTAAAATGGGCTTAAAAAATGGGCCCGTTTAGAATTTAAACAATGAAGGCCACGGCTTTACACACACATACTTATTGAGGATACCCACTGGAAAAACAAAATCAACAAAAAGGTACGTGAAAGGTCCAATATACCCTTTAATGAAATTTAAAAAAAAAAAAAAAACAACAGATGAGTACCATTCATTTCACAGAAGAATCGTCCCCACCATCACCACAATATCAAAAAAACGAACACCAACAATCAAAACAACCAAAAATTATAAGGGTTTAGAATGGAAGGGGTATTTTAGATCTTTCCACGTGGGTGTCCTCATCCCACGGTGTGTGTCCTCAATAAGCCTGTGTGTGTATAACTGTGGCCAATAATGAAAACTAGTAGTTCCTCCTATGAATATTTGATGGCATCAATGGCTTATATGAATCAAAACCCTACTTACAATTACATAAATTACATTCTGTGCTCACCAAAACATAAATCAATCAGATAATCACAGACACAATTTGTTTTACATTTAAAATTTATTCTCAAACTCACAAGCACTTCACATCCTTAATATACCTATAAAATTCATTTCAAATTATGAAGATTTTATATCCTTCTCCCAGTTAATGAGGGAGACTAAGAATCTGCTTAGAATGTTCAATACTAGAAAGTTTCTTAATAGCTCTTATACCCAGAAATACTGTAAAATGCAACTGATACGAATATATTCTTGAATCACATGAATATTTATATACTTACCTAAGTTAGATTACTTATATACAATAACGGTTTATTGGTAAACATATTTAGTTAGCATTCCAGAGATTGAAAATAACAGACATGATATTTGTTAATTGAATCAAGGATTAAGAACAAGCATCGAACTCGTGAATCTAACCATCAATTAAATAACACTGATACGATTCAAATAGGATCATCGATATTTGTTTGTCAATCCTAGCTAGCAATTTATTTCATCATTGTAAAACTTAATAATTCAACGTATTCGACACACAGTATATTTATTTTTCTACTCCGTATCTGGTTAAGTCACGTAGAAACCTGAATTCAGATTTAACACATACAAAGAAGATAACAGGGTATCAGCTGTGCTAGACCAATCATCCACTCATTTCAGTTCCTGAAAGAGCTTTGGTGCAACCTGTAT
Organism: Galeopsis tetrahit; assembly: GCA_963675135.1. Taxonomy (NCBI): domain Eukaryota; kingdom Viridiplantae; phylum Streptophyta; class Magnoliopsida; order Lamiales; family Lamiaceae; genus Galeopsis; species Galeopsis tetrahit. Next base: position 15,306,059 of record OY776133.1, read on the forward strand.
TTAAGAAATGCATACAGTTAATTAAAGTAATAACATATAGATGGATAAAAGTCGTTGAGGTGGAAATGGAGGAACTTGCAACACTTACACATTTATCAATACACGACCAGTAATCGAAGTACTGCCCTGTGCAGTGTTTTTGCCCAGAGTCATCACCGTCAACTCTCTTAACACATTGCTACGACCACAACAAAGAAAACATCAGTTTTCGTGTAATTATATTTGATTTTGATGGAGTCAAAGGGTTTGAACACACAAAATCATGTAAATAAACACTATTATTAAACGATCACAGGAAGGAAATCCTGCTCAAGCAATTAAGCTTGCTCTAAACACGATGATCTCTGGAATATCTAACGACATAAAACAACGAGATATAAGACTCAGAACCTAAACCTAAACCCAAACTTAGCCCTCAAACAATAAAGCTCATAGACGGTTTATTAATGAACTTGAATCTAAAAGGCTCTATCTATAACAATAAGACAATAATATAGACTGTATCAGATTGACCAATAAAGGAGAGTGATAATTTTCTTTGTGATTGGTTCCATATATTAACCAAGAGAGAGTGAATCCACATTCTCATGGTCTGTAGAGTGTAGAGTAAGAAGGGTGGTAACCATCATCATACCATTCTACAAACTACAAGTGTGTGTTAATACATCCAGTCGTTAAAAAAAAAGCAAGTTTTGTGAGTTATCAGCTCCTACAGAAATCTAACTCATTTTTTGTGCTGCCTTTTAATAAAAAAGGACAATACTCCAAATATAAGACACTCTTCACCTCAAAATAACCATGATTTCATTTACCACAAGAAATGTCCATGAATATGATTAAATACGTATGGCTGCATATAAAGGACAACGCGTGCTAGGCTTGTTCACTTCATAAAGTTTTACTATCAAATACTTTAACTTGATGGGATATGTACATCGGTGTGTTTGAGAAACCAAAATATTATCATACTAGATGCTAGTGAATTTGGTTATGGATTCTTCCTCAGCACCATCAAACAAAAATCCAGATAATGAATCGATGAAAAAGTACGTAAATTACAAGCAACTCTTACTTGTAATTTCACCCCTACCGTTTACTTCCTCGGAGTGAATGAGGTGAGGTAAAAGTACAAATTGATGTTTTCTTGTCCTTCTTGACAAGACATGCATATAAAACATAGATTTCTTATTACAAGCATTTGGTGAGTGTTCTTGCAATGCATTTTTGTTCTTATACTCACAGGAGAAAAAGTTTCAATTTCTTGAATCTGTTGTTCATTTAAACTTTACTAAATTATCATATAGATTTTACAATATATCCACTTCATTAAATGAGTTGCAATTCTGTATACAGTATACATTATAATGAGTGTGTCCAATGCAACCAAGACGTGGAATCAGAAAACTGGGAAAATAAACAAATAAATAAAATATCAACAACAACCAATTACAATTTAATTCAACCTTTGTTTTCTTCCCCAATTCCCCAAATACCCAAGACCTAATTCCTCAGCTTTAATTTACAAAGAGCAGCCAATCATCACTCAGTACAATTAAAACAGTAAATGCAAATAAGTGACGAAAATGAAACATGAAAATTGTTGATTGATTACCTGATAATCAACATAAGGCTTTGTGCATTGAGATCTGCAAGAATCCTGAAGAAGCCTCTTCGGATCCACAGTTTCTTCGTCGGCCCTATATAAAATCACATACAATTAGAAGGAAGGATAAATGTGGAAATCATTTCATATATGATAATGATATGCTTACATTGATATATTGGAAATCACCAACACAGGTTTTCTTTTCTTGTAGAGTATATTTGTAGCAAGAGTAGTGCAGAAAGTGGCTGAGTTATTTTGAGAGTTTAGTTATAAGATGATTGAGAGAGTTAGATTTTAGAGAAGCGTTAAAATATACACACGCGACTTTTTCACCAACCTAATTTTACGAAACGATAAAAAATTGATTTATTTATATAAAATGTATGATGACTAAAATATGTTCCTATGTGATGTGGCTATATCCATTTCGGATGAACACTTATGTCGGAAAATCCAATCAAGTTATACGATACTCGATTCGAGATTGATTGATAAAAGATTGTTTGAACCCGATTCGATATAGATATCAAACACGCTTGAATATATATTTATGTTCGGTATAATCTGAAGCTCGATAAGTCAAAAAATATAAAATTAGTGTAAAAATGTCTAACTAATCGAGCTTGGCACGTGTTCAGCTCGATTAAAGCTCGTTCGAGCTCGGTTTGATTAATTATCAAACAATAACTTTAAAGCTCGAAAATATTTCAAACAAGCTTGAATTACATTGCGTTTGGCTTGGCTCTCGACTCATTTACCACCCATTAGCCCACCTGTCAAATTGACCTGAGCCCATCATGCCCATGGGAGTCTGGGACGCATGCGTTAGGCCCAATAGGTCCAATTTTTTCTTGGTCAGTATTTTTGGTGTTCAGCCCATATTTATCTCAGGTTTGTTGGGTTCAAACTTTCGGCTCACACAACTAAATGCACTCAACTTTTTTCTATAGACACCCCATGTTTTTTTTAATGACTAAAACTACATTTATATATTATACACTTAAAACATCACTCAGTAAAATTAAAAAGGAAGAAGTAAAATTTAATACAAATTGAGGGCAAACATATTAATATATCCAGAGTTGCTAGTCAAATTCAGATTTTAATTTATTAGAGAGACATATAATAATTGTATTATTACATTTAATCCACAATTCTTGCAACACATTAACACTCAAATTAATTAATCATAATAATACTTAATCCTACTAGCTAGACTAGAGTCCCCTTGATCCAATCAACTTAGTTAAACCAAACGTAACCGCCATGGCCAACCACCCTCCAAGCAAAACCCTAGCCGACGACTTCACCACCGGCGCCCTCCCTAACGCCGCCCCCAACCACCCAAACACCACCAGAGCCGCCGTCACAGCCGCCACCACCACCCCAAGCCTCACCCTATACTCCCTTATAAAAGACGCCGCCAGCAACGGCACTATCGCCCCAACCGAAAAGGCAAGGGCTGACGCCGCCGCCGCCTGAATCGGGCTCGGCAAACTCTCCGTATCTTCAGTACCGGCGGCCTCTTCTCCGGCGCGTTTCTTGTCTCTCTTCATTTGAGCTAATTCAATGTCGAGCTGTGAGTAAACGGAGACGAACTCTCCGATGGCCATGGAACAGGCTCCGGCGACCAAGCCGGCGAATCCGGTGAGGATCATGGCCTTTATGTCTTGTTTGACGGCGCCGACGCCCATCATTAGGGATGCGGTGGAGATGAGGCCGTCGTTGGCGCCAAGGACGGCGGCGCGTAGCCATTGGGATCGTTTGGAGTAGTCGAATTCTTGGTTATCTTCGAGGTTGGGGTTTATTTGGTTAGAATTAGTAGCCATAGAATGGAAATTAAGGTTGTTAGAAATGGAGATCGATTTAGGATCGGAGTGTAAGAAAGAAAGAAAGGTTGTTAGTTGAGTAGAATAGAATAGAATAGAGTAGAGTAGAGTAGAGTGTGATGGACACACGCCTTCAAACTAATGCTTATTTATAGAACCAATTAATTCCATCCCTAGAGGAGAGGAGTGTGTCTCCAACTTTCTTTCTTTTTTTTTTTTTTTGATCTGAAATATTGTATTTATGTATTTTAGCACTTTAATTTAATCTCCATATATACTTTAATACTTTCTCCATCCAATTTTATAATTTCTACTTTCCTCACACTACTTTATCTCCACTCTTCAACCATCACTTTATTCAAATTGTCATTGACTTTATTCATAAACAATCACTTTATCTATAAATGAACCCCACAACATCCCATCATACCTCCAACTTATCTACTTTATATATAAACTAATCAATATTCATTCAAACCCGTGCCCAAAGAAGTAGACATTTTAAAATTGGACGAAGAGAGTATATTTTAATTTTTTTGACAGAATAATTAAAAGAATTATTTTTTATTCCTTTAAAAATAAATTAAACCCCATTGATTTATCCTTTAATATATTTTAGTTTTTTTGACAGAATATTAAAAAAATCTTTTTTATTCATTTGAAAAATAAATTAAACTCCATCACTTAATCTCTATATATCTTTTAATATATTTTAATTTTTTGACAGAATAATTAAAAAAAGATTTTTTTTATTTCTTTGAAAAATAAATTAAACTTTATCACTTTAATTTAATCTCTATATATACTTTTAATATATTTTAATTTTTTGACAGAATAATTAAAAAAAGATTTTTTTTATTTCTTTGAAAAATAAATTAAACTCCATCACTATAATTTAATCTATATATACGGAAACCGCCTATGTGTCATTACCACGTCAATAAATTCTTATTTATATTTAATTTAAACTTAATCTAATATCAATATTTAAAAAAATCTTTTTTTATATTTAATATTATCAAATTGTAGTAATTGGGACTAAAATCAAAATTACGCTAACTCCATTACTACAATTCTTATTTATATTTAATTTAAACTCCATCAAATTACGCTAACTAACGCCATCAATCTTTTCTCAAATCTTTCCATCACCATTAGTAGGACATTTCTCAAATCTTTCCATCTGGCACAAAGCAGTAGGACATGCAGTGTTTGCAGTCGAAGCGGTCATGATAAACGAACTTGTCCCACTTTAGACCCTAAGAAGTACGCTTTTTTTTTTTACTTTTTTTTTAAAGCTAACACGACTATTTCATGATTGGTAATAGGTCACAAGTAGAAGAACAATGTACGCAAGGGAACTAATGAACAAGTATCAATTTTTACGGGAGCATCTTACACATTACCATCAATTTTTTAGGTTTACTGAGTTTTTTTATTATTTGTGTTTCTTTTACATGTTGCTGAATTTTTATATTTCTTTCATTGGTTGACTTAATGGTGATGGAAAGATTTGAGAAAAGATTGATGGCGTTAGTTAGCGTAATTTGATAGAGATAATATTAAATTAAATATAAAAAAAGATTTTTTTAAATATTGATATTAGATTAAGTTTAAATTAAATATAAATAAGAATTTATTGACGTGATAATGCACATAGACGGTGGGTAAAACTGGTGGGCACAATTGGTGGGCTCTATATCATTTCCGTCTATATATATACTTTAATATATTTTAATTTTTTTGACTGAATAATTAAAAGAACGTCTTTTTTATTTCTTTGAAAAATAAATTAAACTCCATCATTTTAATTTAATCTCTACATATACTTTATTTTTTTGACGAATAATTAAAATAGTCTTTTTTATTACTTTGAAAAATAAATTAAACAATCAAAATATTTAATATGACTTGAATTGCTACATGCATATTTAATACTACATATTATAATATAAGTTACTATATCAACAAAAACACTAAAAAAATAATAATAATTTACTACATAAAAGAATTTGTATTACTATATAAAATAATTTGTGTTATTACCACATAAAATAATGTGTTTTACTACATATTACAATTTGAATTACTACATTTAATAATGTTCTATTACTACATTAAAAAAAAAACCGTCACATCGTTGGAGGAAATCGTCGAAAGAAAAAATCGCCAACCGCTTGAGAGATAAGAAGTAGAAGACGAACTGAAAGAAAAAAATTTAAAAAGACAAAAATAAAATATGCGCTCGACAATAAAGTAAAAAAATACAAAAAATTATATAATCGGATCAAGTATTCGGGTCAAAATTAAAATACAAATAAATCAGTTGACAAATAGGTTAAGAATTTGTTCAATTAAATGAATTAATGGTGGCCAATACGATCATTCCAATTTACACACGTAAGCTTTCATTTGTGTGTCACTATTTAAACAAATACTTAATTTTTAAATAATTTCATATTCATAATTACAATATTAATAGGGATACTTTAAAAAAAAAAGCACACGTAAAATAGTACTCCCTCCATCCACCAAAAGTAGTCCCATGGTGGATGGGCACAAGTTTTAAGAAAAATGTAGATAAAGTAGATAAAGTAAGAGTATTATAGGGTATTGTGGGGTCCATTGTGAATAAAGTGATTGTTTGTGAATAAAGTTGATGGCAAATTGAGTAATTAAATGATGTTTGAGGGGTGATGGTTTCCATAAAGTGTATGAGACTACATTTGGTGGACAAATAAAATGAGGCAAATGAGACTACATTTCATGGACGGAGGGAGTACTATATATAGATGATTAACTTGTTATAAATGCCAATATATTTTATTATGAATATGAAATATATATGTCACTATTTTATTATTGTCATATTCTTTTGATCTCAAAAACACCTCTTACGTACATATTCACAAAAATATTTACACGTCAATTTAAATAATTATTCCTATAGTAATTTATTTTTAAATACACACTACAAAAAACGCGTTTTTTTAAACGGCCGCAAAATCATCGCAAATTGCGAAGAAAATGACCAAAATTGGTCTCAAATTTGAGAGGGATCCTACGGCACTTTTTTTTTGCAACATAAATTCAATTTATCTCAAATTTGCACGAAAATATACTTCGTCTCAAATTTGTGACTTTTTTTAAAATATATATATATATATAATTTATATTAACAAATAAACAAAAGGTCTTCTCGACCAAGTGGTTGAACGCCCACACTAAACACCCCGAGACAACAAATTTGGTCGTAAATTTTAAAATTAAACAATTTAAAAAATTGTTTTAAATGTTGTTGTAAATTTGTGACAAAAAAATATGTCGCAAATTTTTACGATGATCAAAATTTCGTCGCAAACACGATTTGTGACTTTTTGGTTGTCAAATTTGTCGCAAATCAAGGCGTGGTTTGGTTTTAATTTTTCACATTATTTAATTGTTTGACAAAGTGGGATAGCTCAAGTGGTTAGAGCACCACTACCTAGGGCCTTAGGTCCTGGGTTCGAGTCATGGGGAGGGGAAAAATGGGATGGGTATTTAACTTCCATAAAAAAAAAAAATTAAAAAAAATTAAGGCGTGGTTTGGTGATATATATGTTCGCAAAAATAAATAAACGATAACTAGGGGTGAGAATGGGCCAGGCTACCCGACAGGGGCCTATGGCTCGGCCTTCTAAAGCTCGGCTCGGCTCGGCTTGTTTAATAAACAAGCCAGGCTCAAGTTTTTTTTAAAGCCTTTTTAATTAAATAGGCCGGGCTTGAGCTTTTTCGTAAGCCTTTTAAGTTCAACAGGCCGGCCTATTTAACTCTATTTCTATATGTATAAATATATAATATATAAAAATACAATAAATATATAATATAATATTCAATATATGATGAGATTATCGTGAAGAAATTATATACTTTTTATTTTATTTTTCTTTGTAATAGTTAAAAATAATTGATATGAACATTTGCGAGTATAATTTTATGTACATTTTGATTAATTTTTTATTGTTCTTATTTTTTTCATTTTGAAATTTAAAAAGTTAGTTTTTATAATTTAATAGTGCGGTAAAAATTAATTTTGAATAATACTAAAAAGGCCTTTAAAAGGCTTTCGGGCCAGGCCTATTTACTAAAAAGGCCAGACCTAGCCTCTTAGAAAAGCCTATAATAGACCACAGGCCAGGCTTGGGCCCAAATATTATATACCTGGCCCAGGCTTTTTTTCTTAAGGCCTGGCCCGGCCTGGCCTATTCCCACCCCTAACGATAACATGGTAAATGCATAAAAAGGTAACATTTGCTGGTGGATCCAATAAATTATCAAATTAATTAATCTATTTAATTATGTCGAAAGAAAAAGTAAAGACCATAACTATCCAAACTTTCTTAGGACCTTCTATATGTAGTCAGGGTGTCGTAACGTGTCGTAATGACTACCGTAGTCAGTTAATCTAAGCCATTAAAAATTTAATCTAAAGGTTTAGATTTGATGACCTGTTACATTTAGTAAATTTTACGATATGTATTGTCGTAATGCGTCGTAATGCGTCGTAATGTGTCATAAATTTATATTTTCTATTAAATTAAATTAAAATATATTATTGTAAATTTACATTTTTATCCTTATACAATAAAATAATTTATTACAACAATTATCTACACCCGCTAATTTTATGAGTTCACCCCAAATAATTTTTTACCATAGTTATCTGCACCCATTCATTTTATGAGTTCACCCAAATCATTTTTTACCACAGTTATCTGCACCCATTCATTTTATGAGTTCACCCACAAATCATTTCTTTTTTACAACGGTTATCTACACCCGCTCATTTTATGAGTTCACCCCCAAATTATATTGTTACCAAAGTTATCTGCACCCGCTCATTTTTTGAGTTCACCCCCAAATTATTTTTATACCACAATTATCTGCACCTGTTCATTTTATGAGTTCACCTCAAAATATTTTTTTAAAAATAATTACATTTAAAAGACTATATTATTTTTTTATTAATTAACACCAAATATAATAAAATTAACCCTAATTTATACATTTACAATCTACAACCGAGTCATTGCCGAGTTACCGTCGATTCACCACCAAATCACTCATATTTTTAGAAAAAAAATCGTAAAAACATAATTAAAAAAAACTATCGAGATTAGGCACAAATTTCAATTTTTTTTCTTTTTAATTTTTCTTCCCATTTTCAATTTTTATTCCAAACTTTTTATTTCTTCGTTTTTTTTTTGTTTTCTACTTTTTTTTCATTAGTATATTTTTTAGTTTTAATACAAAATAATATTATATGTATGATTTTATTATAATCCCTCCGTCCCAGTGAAAGCTCCTCATGAGCTTCGGACACAGAGGTTAAAAAATATGATATAATAAGTGGATGTATGAGAGGTGATGTGATTGAGAGAGAGAAGAATATAATGAAATGTGAGAGGAAATAGTTTGGTAAAAAATGAATGAGTAACTTTCATTGGGACAAACGAATAAGGAAAGTTGGGTAGCTTTCAATAGGAAGGAGGGAGTAGTCGATAATACAACAAGTAATAACCAGTAATACCATAAACAGTAATCAGTAATACCATTAACAATAATTAGTAATACCACGAACATTAATTAATCAGTAATACCATTAATATTAATCAGTAAAATTTTATACAATAACAAATAATTTCACACATCTAATTATATTCAATAATACAAAAAATAATTATCAGTAATACCATGAACAATAAGTAGTAATACCATGAACATTGAATAGTAATATCTCATACAATAACAAATAATTCCACAAATCTAATTATATTCAATAATACCAAAAATAATTATCAGTAATACCATAAACAATAATATGTAATACCATAAAAATAATAATAATCAGTAATAAATAATTTCACATAATCAGTAATACCACAATTAATAATCAATAATCATTAATATTAATTCAATAGTGTATTAATAGTAATACCGCAATCAATAACTAGTAATACCAGTATCAATAATACCATAAAAAAAAGTGGAGAGAGTGCAGATCGGGGTGTACTAAAGAAAATAGAGGGTGCACATTACCAAGCCCAATTGAAGGAAACCTTAGCCCAATGGGAGGGCACCCTAGGTCAATAGTCGTCGCTTGAGATTTCATCAGCAAGGTCACCGGCTCCGAGTGTCGTCCGGTCAGAGATCCATCAGCAACATACTCACAGTCCTCCGTCGGGCCGTCGTCAGCCGGAGGAAGAGGCTGCGCAGGAGCAGGGTGAAGAAGATGGATGAAGCAATGTAGCTTCGATTTGGACATAGATGAACGACGAGAGAGAGGCATCGTCGATCCGAGTGTTGCAGGCGAGCGTCGTTGATGTAGGAGAAGCTCCTGGATCGCGAACGCAAGGGAGATTGATCGAAGCAGTCGCGTCGGTGGTCGAAATGAGGAGAGGATTTCGGCCGCCATGGATCGTGGCCGAGATGGAAGATTATGTCGATTGTTATGGAAGTGAAGAATCGCGATTGCGATTCGAGGAGGGGTCTCGGGCTTCAGCGCCCGAGACCGAAGCGCCGCCGTCGCCGTCGAGGGGGTGGTCGGGCATGGTGTTGGCTGGGTCACCCGCCGACATGCATGGATTTCCGGCAGGTCCTTTACTCATCAAATTAAAATTAAAATTTAGGTGCACCGCCATCGACTTTAATAAAATTATACCTATAATATTATTTTGTATTAAAATTTAAAAAATACACATGCAAAAAATGGAAAAGAAAGACAGGAAAATTTAAAAAGGAAAAGAAAAAAAAACAAGGAAATAAAAAATTTGAAAAAAAAATTGAAAATGGGAAGAAAAAAGAAAAAGAGGAGGGGGAAGAAAAATTAAAAAGAAAAAAATTGAGATTTGTGGCTAATTTCGATAGTTTTTTATTAATTATATTTTTACGTTTTTTTTTAAATATGGGTGATTTGGTGATGAATTGATTTTTTAGAGTTTATTTTATTATATTTTGTGTAAAATAATAAAAGGATAATATAGTCTTTTAAATGTGATTATTTTTTAAAAATATTTTGGGGTGCACTCATAAAATGTGCGAGTGCAGATAACCGTGGTAAAACAATAATTTGGGGGTGAACTCATAAAATGAGCGAGTGCAGATAATTGTGGTAAAAAATAATTTGGGAGTGAACTCATAGAATGAGCGGGTGTAGATAACTGTTGTAAAAAAGAAATGATTTGGGGGTGAACTCATTAAATGAGCGGGTGCAGATAATTGTTGTAAAAATATGATTAGGGGGTGAATTCATTAAATTAGCGGGTGCAGATAATTGTAGTAAAAATATGATTAGGGAGTGCACTCATTAAATTAGTGGGTGCAGGTAAAATATAAATAAAATTTAAAAAGAAGGGTAATATAGTAAATAACAAAATATAATTTAAATAATGCTAAAAATAACTGAAACCTGTATGACAGGTAGCAGGTCGTTTTTACGGTTACGATGCCACATGGCGCGATTCGACAAAGTGACTGCGTAGTCACTTTGTAAAATGTGACTACCGTAAGAATTGTCCAACTTTCTTTTAAGATGAAAAAACCAAATAAAATAATATAATTAGTAAAATAACTATGACATCCAAATATTAAAAATAGAAACTGATAACAAATTAAATTAATTTTGAGGGGAAAAAGTTGAGATTGAAAAAGACTCGTGAGAGGAAAAAACAAAAAACGGAAGAAAACAAATGTATTAATAGGGAATAATATAAACATTTATATTGTAATTTTAGTTGTCTAGATGGTTGTTGCTACTTTAACTGGATGGATTTAGAATAGTAATCAAATTAATATACAAGAAACCTTTCTACAAATTTGACGAAATTCTTTCAATTTAACTTCAATATTGATTTTTTTTTCACTCGCACATACATGAGATACATACACTAATATTAATATTGAATTTTTTTTTCCACTCACACATACATGAGATACATATAGTATATTTAATATTAATATTGAATTTTTTTTCCCACTCGCACTTATATGAGATACATACACTATATATAATATTAATATTGTGAAACATATGATCTGATCTATATTTAGGGCACATTCATACTCTACATCAAAATTAACTAAATCATGACCACGTCAAATTATGGTTTAGAAAGTCAATTTTATATATGGATGGTTATGAAAGTCAATTAGAGAAATTGCTTGTTATAGTGAAATTATTTATATATCAGAATTAATTAAGTAGCCCTTGTAATATATATTTATATTTTAATATTTTTAATATATTTTTTATTAATGATAAATTAATTTAATATATAAATCATTTTAGTAGTGTGTTTATTGCAAAAGTCATCTAAATAAATTATTTTTACACTTTTAGTATTTATAAATAAAAGTGATTAATTTTAATTGCAAAACTAATCTCAAAATGATTATATTTTATTTGTTTGAGACTATATATTATTGATAAAGAGATGATCAACTATGTATTGGTGTAGTTGAGAAACTTGATAATTAATATTCTCTTCATTCATGTATATTGTGTTTGTTTCTTTTTGCACCATCAGTTTTAATTAATATTGTTTATTTATAAATAAAATAGATATATAGAGAAGATAAAATAATTGAGTATGTTTTTAAAAAAAAAGTAAAAACTACTAGACATAATTTATCGCATTAATATTATAACTATATATTAGTGTTTCAAATAATTAAAAAAATCCCCTAACAACGAGTCTTGGGTCCGTACCTGGTGGCGGACTTGAAGGCATGTACTGTATCGTGTTCTATTCTTTGAGTTGTTGCAATAAGTGACAAATTTCGTTACTACTCTCTGAGTTGTCACTTACATATATATATAATAAAGATGATATCAATTTGGCACAAGTTTCATTATTTTCAAATTATAAACATAGTGACAAATTTCGTTACCATCAATTGAGATTTCATGATTTGTGTAGCTTTTTTTCTTTTTTCAAATTTACATAAATTTTCTTCATTTTATCTTCACGGCTTCACCAGAAATTATGGATTTTCTCTACTATATATTGGGCTCTAATTCTTTTAATTGAGATGTAGTTTAATTTACAATACAATTCGTAATACTTAATGAACGAGAAAAATGAGAGCGCTACCTAAAAGTGAATATTCGATTAGATAACGTTCAACTTAATTAAATTTGGGATGCTGAGCTGAGTCTAGTAATTTTGTTTCTATCTCATTTTCATTTATTTACGATTATTTGTTTTCCATAAATGTTTATAGTTTCTTTACAGAAAGGTGAAAGAATAATCTGTACTATTCGTCTTCTTAATTAAAATGAATTAATTGGCTTGATTGCAATAGCAAACTAAGTCTTTCTAAAATAGTATAGTAGTAATTAAAGTGATTTGGACTTGCTTGCTTTTTTGACGGTAAATTACTAGTAATATACTACTCCTATATATTCTATTTCTCCAAATTAATAACTATATAATCTATATTTTGATAACGGATAAAGAAGCACCTAATTTGTGGCACGTACTTTGATGCGACAATAACACTCAAAATGGATTGCCGTAGAGGAAAGCACTAAAGATCGAAACTGAAAAACAATTATATTTATACTTCCTCCATCTTTTAATAAGTGTCATTTTAGTTTTTTTCAACAAATTAAGATTATAAATTGTGGTCAATATCACCCTTCATTAATTATAACTAATTTTAATATTGGAATTTATTAATGAAAAATATTTATGGTAAATGAATAAGAATAAAATAATCAAAATTAAAGAAAAAACTATAGAATGACACTTATTTTAAAATTAGTTAAAAAGCTAAAGTGACACTTATTAAAAAACGGAGGGAGTATAATACTAGGAGTACCATTTTATTTTTTATATAAATTAATAAAACATCATTTACTATGTTGTGTTAAAATTTTAAATTTTACCTATAGACTTTTACATACTTCTATATTTTTATTTATTAAAAATTAATACAATAATTATTCATTAAATAAGTGTATTTTAAATAGTTTACCCACCTTTAAAAAAAAAAAAAAAACTATTTTGAAAAAGTAAAAAAGATAATAGGGAACCATCAAATTTTTAAATGGTATGGAGTGTGCATTCCACACGAATTCCACCAACTTATATTATCATACATAATATTTAAATATAATTCTTCAGCTTTTGTGAAATGAAAAAAGTTAAATGTCGATCATGAATGGGGGGCATTAGACACCCACTTATATATATATTCCAAATAATAATGATACGGATAAACTTTCTTCTCATGAAAATTTTGAAATGACAAATAAAACGATGAATGACTCCACCACTACGGTATATTCGCTCGAATACCCATTTTTTTTATTTTTTAATAAAGCACGCCCCCAAAATTTTTCTATACACAACCTCAAACTAGCTAGTTGTTTAAATTAACATGTTCATAAATATAATATTAACCATGCTTTAAATTTTTAATCTATTTTTCGAATTTTGTAAATAGAATAAATGAATCTAGGCTCAAATTTTAAAGATAAAAATTATAGGTAAATAAAAGAAATACGAACTTAAAATATAAGATATAACAATATTAAAAACAATAACATCAGTGAGAAGTTCATAGTTTGAATCTGATTTTTCTGCACTTTTTTAATTGAAAAAAGATGTAAAATGGAGTAGTATTATTTACTTCATGGGCCGGGTAATGAGCATGATACACTATATGGGATATGGGCGCGGCTAAAGGCACCCAGGATTCCTATGAGTACACCCAGGTAAAATTTTTTTGGTGAAAAGGGTGCAGCGAAATTACTTTTGTACCCCTCTTGTATATTTTAAAAAAAATCCACGGATGAGTACACTCACCTCCTTCTAAATCGCGGGAGAATTCAGAGAGTCATCACAACTCTCAATTCCAAAGTTTCCATTTCTGCAATTTCCATTTCTAGAGCTAACATGGGGTCGAAAATGGTCGATTATGATGTAATAACTACGAGTGGTGGTGCCAATGACTCATTTGTAAGTTATTTATCATGTTTTGAAAGTTTTTTTTTCGAAAGTGAAAGAGTTTTTATGTTTAGGGTTTTTTAGTGTTTGTGTTGGTGTTTATGCTTGTTTTTTTTGCATCTTATGACTTTATAGTGGTATGTAGTTGAAATAATATGCATTTAGGACATACATTTTGACATTATGTATTGCATTTTTTCGTTTTTAAAAAAAGCCCATTTTCGCGACTGGTTCTGCGAAGAAGACGACCATGTTCGTGTTTTTTTTTTCGGACATGGTCGTGTTGTCCGAAAAAAAGTTCAAAACAAATATCTTTTGTTTTGAACTTTTTTTCGAACATAGGTCTTTTGTTTTGAATAATTTTTCGAACATGAAGCTGTTGTTTTGAACTTTTTTTTCGAACATGAAGCTTTTGTTTTGAACAAAGTTTCGAACATTACTTAATTTTTGTTTTTTTGAATTTCAGAATTCGGGTGATGAGAAGGACGATGTTTGGGTGGACGAATATTGTCTTGAAGAGGAGTATGAGGAGTACAATTATGATGATGAGTGGGCGAATGACTCTGTTGTTGAACCGGAGAATGATGATGTCCAGGGTCATGAAATTATTATGGACTACACGGACGTCTTCACGAATATGGCTTTGTTCGAGTCTCGTGACGCACTCTTGTCTTGGGTGCGTAGTACGGGGAAACAACACAACATAATTATTGTTGTGAAGCGATCGGATAACGGCCAAGGTACTAAAAAAAGGTCGTATATTCTTGACGTGTGAGCGTGTCGGTGTGTACCGTGAAAAGAAGAAGCCTACAACTCCTATGAAGAAGAAGGCTAAGAAGAACGAGGTGGTACAAGAAAAGAGTGGAAAGGTTACGGGCACCAAGAAATGTGGGTGTCCGTTTATGTTGAAGGGTACAGAAGAAGGTGAGATGCAGTGGAGATTAGAGGTGAAATGCGGTACACATAACCATCCAATATCCCGTTACCTTGAGGGACATTCTTATGCCGGTCGCCTAACTACCGAGGAAGAGGACTTCGTTGTCGAAATGTCAAAATTACACGCTCCTCCTAAATCTGTATTGATGAAGTTGAAGAGGAACAATGAGAACAATCACTCGACTCTTCGAACGATCTACAATGTAAGGTTGAAGCACAAAATCCATCAATACAATGGACGTAGTCAGTTGCAATATTTGATGAGTCAACTTGTCGAGCAAAATTACTTCCACGCCACACGAAGATGTGAGAAGACAAACACTCTTAACGAGTTGTTTTTTGCACATCCCGTCTCACTCCAACTGGTGCGTGCTTTTTCGAAGGTACTCATGATAGATTGCACATACAATACGAATAGGTACCGGCTACCTTATTTGGAGATTGTGGGGGTTACATCGACTGGGATCACATTTTGTGTTGCGTCGGTGTACCTAATGGATGAGAAAGAAGAAAATTATCAATGGGCATTGGAGGTGCTTCGAGACGTGTTGGGCTCATCTTCTCTTCCCGATGTTATTATCACGGACCGTGAGCTTGCATTGATGAATGCTGTGGCCAAGAAATTTCCTGAAGCCCGTCATTTTCTTTGTACATTCCACATTGACCGGAATGTACTAGCCAACTGCAAGGGTGCATTTAAAGATGTCAAAAAATGGGAGGTATTTTTATCTCATTTCAACTATGTGTGGAGGTCCGATACCCAGTCCGACTTTGAAGAAGCTCTTGCTAAGTTCAAGTCCAAATTTCCCAAGAAGCCAGTGAATTACGTGTTGAATAGTTGGATTAACCCTTATAAAGAGAGGTTTGTAAGGGCTTGGACGAATGAATTTATGCACTTTGGAAACACCACAACCAACAGGTATGTTTATACTTTAGTCTTTACACGTAAATTATTACTTTAATTTATAAGTTGCCTAACGTTTTAAATTTTCTCTGATCAGGGTCGAAAGCCATCACGCTGCGTTGAAAAGAATGCTGGGCAATTCATTAGGAAATTTTGAGACATGTTGGGAGAAATGTCACACTCTATTCGAGGCATGCCATGTTTCAATTAAAGCCTCCTTCGAAAAGAGTTTGAACGTAGCTCAACATAGGTTCTCCTCAAACGTTTTCAATTACTTACGAGGGGCGGTGTCGTTTGTGGCTCTAGAAAAGATATTTGATGAAATCAAGGTGATCAAACGACCCGGATTCGATCCTAAAGAGTGCCAACACATCTTGAGGAAGGTATACGGTTTGCCATGTGGTCATGAGATCGAAGAGTATGTTTACTGTGACAAACCGATACCCGTGAATGCCATTGATCCCTTTTGGAGAAAATTGGATATGGAGCCTGCCCCAACCACCACATCGGTTGACCCCGTTCCCACCCACAACAAAAATCGCTTTGAAGATGCCGTAGACGACATGGCTGAGGTTTATAAGAGCTTCTCTCAGGAGGAGCAACTCATCTTCTTAAAGCGTATGAGGGAGCTTGCAAACCCCGAGACTACGACTCTTATTGAGCCACCTCCTAAGGAAGACACTCGTGGTCGACCCAAAAAAGGAAAGAAGAAGAAGAAGGCCGATGCGTCCACCAAACGTGAGCCTAGCCTATTTGAGCTTGTAGAGAGTCAAGTTGCAAGTTGCTCGGTGGTACAAAAGGAGCAGACGGTCATCAATGTAGATAACTCGCTCCCATCCCCGTCCTTCCAAAAGAAAGGGATTCAAAAAAAACAACCGGTAATTCTCAGCCCTTGCATGTTTATTTTGGTGTTTTGGTGATGTGTAATATTTTTGGTGATTTTGTAGTAGATGTGTAATATTTTTTGGTGATTTGGTTGTAGATGTGTAATATTTTTGGTGTTTTGGTTGTAGATGGGTAATATTTTTGGTGTTTTGGTTGTAATATGCGTAGGTACCCCGTCGGCGTACCCGAGCCTCCCAAGGAATGGACTTCATCGGATATTTACCGATCGAGCATCAACCGTACATTATCGACATCAAGAACGTTAAGGGTGACGGACACTGCGGTTTTCGAGCAGTGGCTGGGCTTATGGGATTCGATGAAGATGAGTGGGCGAGGGTTCGGATGGACTTGATGAGCGAACTGTCCCGCAATCTAACGTTGTACAACAACGTGTTCTTGTTGAAGGATTACGTTCATGTTGTGCTTGGCAAATTGAATTGCTTTACGGAGTTTGCACATAAAAAAACATTGGTTCGGGTTGCCGTACATGAGATATCTAGTGGCGTCACACTATAATGTGGCGGTGGTGGTTCTTGATACCCGTCTATGCCTTACGTATCTGTCGTTCAACAAAGACCCTCCTTAAGAACCGAAGAGTATTTGGTTGGGATTAATTAATGAGAACCATTTCATCCAGGTATTTGATTGCATTGCTTTAATGAATTTATTTACACGTATATGTTGCATATTTTATATATAACACATAAATCTCGAATGCGTGTAGGTTATGATGGGTGCTGGGCGCACTTTGCCCCCGGTCATTACTTCGTGGAAGCATGAGGGTCAACACATTTCGGACGGATGGGAAAATGCATATGCGTCCGGAGGAATTAATTAGATGATAGTGTATGGACGTAGTTACCATCTTTTTGTTAGTTTTTGTGGTTAGAAACTTTGGAATACTTTTGTCTTTTTTGTGTAATTTGTGTACAAATTGTCAACAAACAACATTTATAGATAATTTGTGTACAAATTCTTGATGTGTAATATTTTTGGAACATGTATACGGTTTCAACGTTACAATGGATGACTGTGTAATTTAATTGCTACATTTTTTGAATGGTTTATCGTCTTTGAATGAGGCACTACAATTGTGTTAAAACCTATAGTTGGGATCATTATGTTCGAAAAAAATTGACTTTTGTTCGAAAACAAGTTCCCAACAATTGGTCCATGTTCGAAAAAAGGTTCCCAACAATAGGACCATGTTCGAAAAAAGATTCCCAACAATTGGTCCATGTTCGAAAAAAGGTTCCCAACAATAGGTCCATGTTCGAAAATTTGTTCCGCGAGTTTTACTTGGTCGAATTTTAAACCAAAAGTTTCTGTAACGAACTTTTTTTCGAACATTGGGGACATGTACGAAAAAATGTTCCCAACAATTGATCAATGTTCGAAAAAATGTTCCCACCTTCGTGCCAATGTTCGAAAATTTGTTCCGCGAGTTTTACTTGGTCGAATTTTAAACCAAAAGTTGTTGTAACGAACTTATTTTCGAACAATTGGTCAATGTTCGAAAAATAGTTCCCAACTTCGTGCCAATGTTCGAAAATTTGTTTCGCGAGTTTTACTTGGTCGAATTTTAAACCAAAAGTTGCTGTAACGAACTTTTTTTCGAACATTGGGGACATGTACGAAACAATGTTCCCAACAATTTGTCAATGTTCGAAAAACTGTTCCCAACATCGTGCCAATGTTCGAAAATTTGTTCCGCGAATTTTACTTGGTCGAATTTTAAACCAAAAGTTGTTGTAACGAACTTATTTTCGAACAATTGGTCAATGTTCGAAAAATAGTTCCCAACTTCGTGCCAATGTTCGAAAATTTGTTTCGCGAGTTTTACTTGGTCGAATTTTAAACCAAAAGTTGCTGTAACGAACTTTTTTTCGAACATTGGGAACATGTACGAAACAATGTTCCCAACAATTTGTCAATGTTCGAAAAATTGTTCCCAACATCGTGCCAATGTTCGAAAATTTGTTCCGCGAGTTTTACTTGGTCGAATTTTAAACCAAAAGTTGTTGTAACGAACTTTTGTTCGAACAATTGGTCCATGTTCGAACAATAGTTTACAAACAACGTGTCAATGTTCGAACATTATTTCCGCAAACACTACAAATGTTCGAAAATTGTTATTGTTCGCAAATTTGTCCCGAACGGTCTTCATTTTTTCGAAAATTTGTCCCGCAAATACTACAAATGTTCGACCATGTTTATAGTTCGGCAAATTTGTCCCGAACGGTTTTCATTTTTTCGCCAATTTGTCCCGTACATAGTGGGTGTGCTCATCCATATAACTTTACCACGTGGGTGTTGTCATCCGAAATTTGTAAAAACCATGCAAGATTATATATAAACCATACTATAACATTATAAAAACCATACAACATTATATATAAATCATTCAATAAATACAACATAACATTCATGAAGTAGTCAAGTTACCATACATGTTAAAACACTAAATTATCATAAAAGTTACCATACATGTTAAAAGACAACATTGTCAAGTTTTTGTTCAAAATGATATAAAACAAGTAACGCCTCAAGAACGCCTAGCCCTTCCACGTCCACGACGTGAACTTGATGATGACGGTGCCTCTTCTCCTACGTCATCCGAAGTTTGTCTTCCAAGCTGCCTCACAACTTCTTCAACCTTTTGCATTACCCCATCCATTGTTAATGGCTCGCCGTTCCTCCACTTGTGCAACAACATGTTCAGCTCAACCTTTGCAAAATCTACCAAGTGCCACGACTCGGCCCTATGTGGAGGCTCACGAGGAGGAAGTCTCCTGTTAGAAGGATTTGAAACGAAAGGACGACCGTTGGCGAGGTACCAATCAATATAACCATCACTGCAATCCGAATCGACAGTACAACGCTCACGAAGTCTATCCTCCGTAAGCATGTGTGCGTCCCACGTAGAAAAGTACTCCGCCATAGCACCCCACACTAGCTTTGTTTTCTTGGATTTGGAACCGGTTCTCTTAACACGGGCAGCAAGCGGCTTCTCAGGAACGGTTTGCACGTACCCGAACTGTCTGAGCACTCTATCCGGCATGTACGGCTCAACAATATCTCCGCACACAATGCACCCATGAAAGTAAGATACCTCATCCAATGGAACGTTTTCTCGTACGGGGCGATATGGATTCCAGTTAACCTACAACACCAAATTAAATAAAAAATGCGTATTTATCTTAAAAACAAACAAACAACAGACAAATATAGATAATTTGGTTAGTAACGTACCTCGCTTGCTAGGAGGGTATCTAATCGCTCTCTAAAGCCTCTTACTCGGTCGACGCAAGGGCCTGTATGAGCTTCGGGTGCATAACGCATCGACAGTGGATCCGTAAGGGCAAAGTCTGGATTATGAGGCGGCAATATCAAAGTAGGGAAGTGCTCATAAATCCAAGCCTACAAGTACAATATTATTAGGTCAATATCAAATGAAAAACATGAAATATTAACCAACTTATTTAAAATACTTAATACCTCCAATAACGTAAGGTAACTACCAATCTGCCTACACTTGGAACTTTGACGCCATCCCCAATTGTCTATACAAATAGGCAAGTGCTGCGGTACCCCAAGCATAGTTAGGAAATTGTGCCATGTCGTCCATATACTGCAACCACTGTACGTGAACACGAATACCACTTTTGTCCGGGAACAAAGTGGTCTCAAACATGTACAACACAAACGCTCGTGCTGAATACAACGCCTCGTCCTCGTTATCCGAGGACATCATGGGCACAAAAGTCTCCCTTAGCCACGCTAGCTTCACAGAACCCCCTCGTTGCCCACTTAATGCTTCCTTGGCCTCTACTAAGGTTAAACCCAAATATTTCATCAAATAATCTGAAGCCAAAATATCTTCTTCAGAAGTAGACTGCACCGGGAGACCATTAACTTTCAAACGCGTGATACAGTAGATATCATCAAGAGTGATTGTCATTTCCCCGAAGGGCAAGTGGAATGAGTTGGTCTCTTCGTGTCATCTCTCAACGAAGGCTGTGATAAGGTTCTTGTTTGAATACTTGTAAGCTGCACGTCTAACATGAATCAATTTAGATCCTCTCAAAAACCTCCGCCAATGACGCCAATTCTTTTCATTGTCGAACTCCCAATTCAATAGTTTGGTCACATGACAGTGACACTTCAACACATCTCGCTCCTCACCCAACCATATGAATTTGGCTACATGGTCTTGGAAGCTTTTGAGAAGTGGAGGTGCGGTTACCAATGGCCGATCAACAATCACAACTCTTCTTTCTTTCTCTCCCTCATCATCTCCCTCCGCCTCTTCCTCTTCCTCATCATCGTTTCCCTCATCTACTTCCGGTTCTTGTAGAGTGGGCACCGGTTCTTGTGGAGTGGGCTCTTGAGGGTTGGCATCTTGTGGATTGGCCTCTTGTGAATTGGGCTCTTGAGGAGCGGCCTCATCGCTAATATGTTGCTTCTTTTTCCTGTTGGAAGCAGTCGGTCGAGCCCTACTAACACCCTCTACAAAAACCAACACAAACAAGCCATGTTCGAAATTAAAACCAAAACAAACAACCCATGTTCGAAACCTAAACCAAAACAAACAACCCATGTTCGAAATTTACTACATGTTCGAAATTAAAACCAAAACAAACAAGCCATGTTCGAAATTAAAACCAAAATAAACAAGCCATGTTCGAAACCTAAACCAAAACAAACAACCCATGTTCGAAATTTACTACATGTTCGAAATTAAAACCAAAACAAACAAGCCATGTTCGAAACCTAAACCAAAACAAACAACCCATGTTCGAAATTTACTACATGTTCGAAACTAAACCCAAAACAAACAAGCAATGTTCGAAATTAAACCCAAAACAACCAAGCCATGTTCGAAACTAAAACCCAAACAAATAACTAATGTTCGAAACCCAATCCAAAACAAACCATACATGTCCGAAAATTTGTTCCGCACAACCATCTAATGTTCGAAAAACCAGTCAACAACAGTTGATTCGTGCTAAACCATGCCAATTAGATGCCCATTTTTTTATTTTCATCCTAACACATCAAAAATTTATACATTCTACACATAAACATGATTATAACACAAAAAATCAACCTTAATCAACACATGCATGAATTAACCCCAAATTCAAAAAACAAAATCTAAACCCTACAACAATAAAATCAATGTTTCAACCAACAAAAACAGAAATTAAATATGCGTCCTACTCTTCTTCTCAAATATAAGCAAGAAAAACTAACCTTTACCCATTTTTTCAAAATGAAAAAAAAAACGCTGTAAGTGGTGCGAAAATGGAGTGGGGGAGAACGGTGCTCTCTCTTTCTCTTCTTCGACGTCGCGTGTAGGTAGTGGACAGTGGGAGTGGTGCGAAAATGGAGTGGGAGTGCTGCGAAAATGGTGCGAAAATGGAGGGGAAAAGTTTGGGGAAGATGGAGGGGTGGGTGTACCCAATCGAGAGAAGGGAGGGAGAGAAGGGAGGGAGGGAATGGAGTGCGAAAATGGTTAAGGGCATTTTTGGGTTTTCCAGGTGGGTGTCCTCATCCGAATGGCGTGTGTCCTCATCTCCTGGGTGTACTCATAGGATCGCCGGGTGCCTTTAGCCGCGCCCATGGGATATAAGGATCCAGCCCAATCCAATTATTGAGAAAAAAAAAAAACCAGTGCCAATGCTCATTACATAGATAGGTATATAAAAAGAATTATGGGCTAAACCAGTGTTGTAGGTGAGTCGAGCCTACTCGCGAGCTACTCGTGCTCGACTCGGATAAAGATCGAAATTGACTTGAAGTTAATCGAGTCGAGTCAAGTTTCTAGCTACTCGAGTAGCTACCGAGTTCGAGCTCATAAATACTCGGCTCGAAAGGCTCGCGAACCTAATTGAGCTTGAACAATATTTACTATTTTACCATTAATTTATAATTTACATTTATATATAAGTAATCGAGTCGAGCTCGAGTTTATTTTAGAAAAAAATATATTTTGTTATATAGGTAATCGAGTCGAGCTCGATCCTTAAAATTTTAAGCTCGATCGAGTCGAGTTTCGAGTATAACAATCGAGTCGAGTTTCGAGCTCAACACTACTCAGCTCGACTCGACTTGCTTACACCCCTAGGCTAAACGGATCAAACAAGGTTCAAACTTAATTGACCTATATATTTATCTTATATATTATTCATGTCAAACTTTAATTCAACTCAAATTAATTATAAAAAAAATGTACTTAAATACCTAATGAACGTGTGTTAACATGCTTAGCTTGTCTGTTTTAGGACGTCTTATTAAGTCCAACCTCAACCTGCAGGCTGCAGTAACGCATTCTTTTAATGTGATTTTGTACTACATGGTTTAATGTATTGTACAATTTAAGAAGTTAAAGTGTGTTTGTACAATATTTGCATCCACAATTTTTTTTATAGATAAACCCACATTTAAATACACTTATCACTAAATTAAAAATAAAATAAAAAATACACACATCCTCCTAAACTACCAAATATACTCTTGTAAATAAAAAATATGAATTACTGTATAACACACACTCACCCATCTTCTCAACCTCTCAAAAGCGTAAGTTTCTTCTTAAAAAAAAAAAAACTCACATATCCGCATTAATGATTTATTCTACAAGTTCATCCACTCAATGTTGAAGTATAATGTTGCAGATAGTGTTGCAACATCTAACTCAACACTAATACTCACACATGCTTTACTAATGTAGTTTCTAGAAGAAGAGTAGTTCTCTCACTATCACTAACTAATAGTTGTTAGTTAGTTAGTTAGATGGAAGACTCTAGAATATGAGTCTCCTTCTATATATATTGTACATACTACACATTGCAATCAAGTTGAATATACACAAATTTAACATGGTATCAAGTTGATGATTACACAAGATTTGTATGGGTTTTTCCTCTGGTGGCAAAATCTGAGGTGGTCAATGTGTTTACACAATACATGAAAACAGTAGAGAGGTCATTTGGGGTGTCAATCAAAGCCATTCAACATGACATGGGCACTGAGTTTCTACCTGTAGACAGATTGGTTAAGTCCCTTGGCATTCGAGTTCGATTGTCTTGTGCTTACACTCACCCTCAGAATGGATTGGTTGAGAGAAAACATCAGCATATCACTGAGTTTGGCTTAGCTATGCTTGCTAAATCTAAGCTTTCAAAGGCATTTTGGTGGCATGCCTTCTCAACTGCAGCATATGTCATCAACATGTTGCCTACTCCAGTTCTTCAGCAACAAACTCCATTTGAGTCACTATATAACAGATCACCAGATTATCATTCTCTCAGGGTATTTGGCTGTGCATGCTTTCCCTTTCTGAGGCCTTATAACTCTTCTAAGCTGCAATTCAGAAGCTCAAAGTGCATCTTCTTGGGGTATAGTCCTTCTCACAAAGGTTACAAGTGCCTTCATGAATCTGGAAAAATCTTTATATCAGCATCAGTCCAGTTCAATGAAAAAGAATTCCCTCAATTCACTTCTACCACCAATCTACATTCTCCCCATACTTCATCTTCCAACTTCTCAGCTCAAATACCAGCAGATCTTCAGTATCATCCTCCCTTAGTCACTCCTCATACATCATCTCATGACTCAGCATCTCTTCATTTCACACCCCCCCTCCTCCAATTCTCCTATTAACAACTCTCCTGCATCATCACATGCTCATGACAGCACCTCTCATGCTCATGACAGTACCTCTTCAAGCTCTACCAGATATATACTTCCCCCCTCTTCTCCTGTATCCACTTGTTTACCTCCAACCTCTATAAATCCACCAGCCATTCCTTCACATCACTCTATGCAGACAAGATCAAAGTCTGGCATTTTTAAGCCAAAAGCTCTCATATCTACACTGCCAATCCCTGAACCAACTAGTGTTACAGAAGCTGTTCAGAATCCTAAGTGGAAGTCTGCTATGAAGTTAGAGTATGATGCCTTAATTCAGAATGGCACATGGACATTGGTACCCCCATCATCTGATATTCACCCCATCACTACTAAATGGTTGTTCAGGGTTAAATACAACAAAGATGGTTCAGTTGAAAGGTTTAAAGCTAGGTTGGTGGCTAGAGGGTTTCAACATCAGGCTGGTGTAGACTACTTTAGCACTTTTAGTCCTGTGATCAAGCCAGTTACACTACGCATTGTATTCACTCTTGCTGTCTCCAAAGGGTGGGCTATTCAACAGGTTGATATCAACAATGCATTTCTCAAAGGTGTTTTACATGAAACAGTCTACATTGCTCAACCTGAAGGTTTTATTGATACTCAGCACCCTCATCATGTATGCAAGTTGCAAAAAGCATTGTATGGTCTCAAGCAAGCCCCTAAGGCCTGGTATGACACTCTCAAGAACTTCTTGATACAGCAAGGGTTTACACACTCCTCTTCTGATCACTGCCTGTTCCATAGATTTCTGAATGGAAAGACAACTCTTTTGCTTGTGTATGTGGATGACATACTCATAACTGGTGATGACTCTGCACTAGTACAAGCTCTCATTGATGATCTTCACTCTCAGTTTTCCCTCAAGCATCTAGGGGAAATCAACTACTTCTTGGGCATTGAAGCTCATTCCACCTCCACTCACATCAAGCTTACACAGTCCAAATATGCCACAGATATCATTGCCAAAGCCAATCTTTCTGACTCCAAACCTTGCCCCTCTCCCATATGTCCTTCTACCAAACTTTCTATCTCTGACAGCCCTCCTTTTGACAAACCTACACTTTACAGAAGCATAGTTGGGGCTCTTCAGTATCTCACCCTAACCAGACCTGATATCTCATTCAGTGTGAACAAGCTATCACATTTTTTGCAAAGTCCTACACAAAATCAATGGAAAGCATGTAAGAGGGTACTTAGATATCTTAAAGGCTATCTTACTCATGATATTTCTTTTTTTCCAGTTTCAGATTACAGGTTGCAGGGCTTTGTGGATGCTGATTATGCTTCTAGCATTGATGATAGGCGCAGTACTTCAGGTTTTTGCATCACTCTTGGAAGGAACTTGATCTCTTGGAGCTCCCGCAAGCAATCTGTGGTAGCTCGCAGCAGCACAGAGGCTGAGTACAGGGCTCTAGCACTTGCTACTACAGACATCTTATGGATTGCTAGCATTTGCAAGGAGTTACACATTCCCATCTCTACTCCAGGCTTGCTGTGGTGTGACAATCAAGGGGCCATAACACTTGCTTTCAGCCCGGCATTCCACTCACGCACAAAACACATTGAAGTAGATGTTCACTTCTTAAGAGAAAAGGTGCAAGATGGCTTTCTGGACATACGATTCATTGCATCTGAAGATCAACCAGCAGATCTTCTAACCAAGGCATTAGCTCCAGCTCGCTTCTCACATCTTTGCACTTGGTTTGCTCTTTCATCAACAGGTGGTCCAACTTCTTCCGGGGCATGTTGAAGTATAATGTTGCAGATAGTGTTGCAACATCTAACTCAACACTAATACTCACACATGCTTTACTAATGTAGTTTCTAGAAGAAGAGTAGTTCTCTCACTATCACTAACTAATAGTTGTTAGTTAGTTAGTTAGATGGAAGACTCTAGAATATGAGTCTCCTTCTATATATATTGTACATACTACACATTGCAATCAAGTTGAATATACACAAATTTAACACTCAACCAGATTAGTTTCAGAAGTTCCTTTCGATTTTTACCGGCGAACAAAAATAAAATTTTGCATTTATAGTAAAACGTTGCTTATGAGCGAAAAAATCTATTTTAATTAAATTTAACTCGCTTGACACAGATTTGACCCGTGAATTTTGTTCCAGTTTATCTTAATTAACTATATTTTGTATTAAATATTTCATATAATATGTAAATATAAATGGAATAAAATTGTCAAACAATATTTACTCGGATCATATCACTTTTTTAAGTGAAATATTTCCTGAATTTGTTTTTGATTTCTTAAGATAAAAAGGTAGTTAATTTATTTTGACCTCACCATCTAAAATTTAAAATATGTAGTAATTAATATATTAAAAAGTGATTCTCAAAATTTTATTATATATATATATATATATAGTTTTGAACTTTTGATATAAAGTCCATAATAAACCACTTATAGAGTCAAATGACGATTTGAAATTATCCACATCATTATATTTAGTTAATTAATTTATATTAATTTAAGATAATTATGTTATATATTACAAAATTAAAATATTGCCATGAAAGAATGTACAGTAATAAAACTTAGTTTTATTTTTTAGGTAAATTCACTAGTAAAAAATATTACAGTAGTACAAATTGTTATTGTAATAACATATTTTTTTAACTTGTAGTTGTAGAATATAAAAAATTGAGGTAGTTGGTGAGATGTGCACCCTAGAGAATTGGAGCTCTCGAACTTCAATTCATACTATCATTTTAATTGTTTGCCTCTATGGTTATGAATAATCAAGATTGAAGACAAGTCATTTTATTTGGTTATGGAAATATATTTATAAGATGCAAATTAAGGATCTAACAAATTACTAAAATAAATGAATGATTAATGAATAAATCAATCATGCATGATTCAAAATTCATAACACTTTAACTGTTGAGATTAATGCAATATTGGAGAACTGTTCTTACTATCAGAAGTGGTAGTGTGCTGATTTTCAGAACTGTGCTTATACTAAGCTCAGTAACTAGTGTTCTGATATTTGGTTATTTCAGTACAAGTAGAGTAATGAGTACTCTGCTGATAAGGTTTAGTGATCTTAGGTATCAACTCTGCTGGTCGGGTCAGAACCGTACTGCTCTTAGTCTGCTAAAGAGTACTGTGCTGATATAGTGTTCTTAGTCTGCTGAGACAACTGTGCTGAGTTTTACTGCGCTGAGTTCTACTGTGCTGATATTCCAGTTTCAGAGTTAGTTGATTTCTGTTAGTTAGTTAGTTTGTTAGAGGCAGTTACAACTTGCATTGTACATCTATAAATACACCATCTAGTGCATAGATTGTAGGTTACTGAATTTGAGAGTTTTGAGAGATCAAGCTTAGTGAATACTTGTAATCTGTAACTTTCATTTGTGATTAGTGAAGAGAGTCTTCTATCCTCCGTGGACGTAGATCATTTGATCGAACCACGTAAATCCCGTGTTCTTTCTTTGAGTTCTTTATTCGTTTTCAATTCTTTGCGTTTCTAGTTGTCTTGATTTATCATTTGTGAGGAGTTGCTTAGTGGATACAATTCCATAACAATTGGCGCCGTCTGTGGAAACCGAAGATAAAGTAAAGAATCAAGAAATGGGCTCTGTGAAATTGGAGATAGAGAAATTCAATGGTAAGACAGATTTTGGTTTATGGAAAGCCAAGATGAAGGCTCTGCTGTCACACCATGGGCTGAAAGAGGCCCTTACTCCTCTTGACCCTGCTGCATCCGATGCAGACAAGGTCAAGAAAGAAGAGCTTATGGAAAAAGCTTACAACATTGTTGTTCTGAGTTTGGGAGACAATGTTTTCAGAGAAGTTATGAAGGAGAAGGATGTTGCTGGAGTATTTGAGGCATTAGATGATCTGTATTTGGCACAATCTTTGTCAAATCAGATGTTCATGGAAAGGAAGCTTAATAATTTCAAGATGTCAGATGATAAAACCCTTGATGAGCAGTTAATAGAGTTCATGCAAGCAGTTGATGATCTTGAGAATGTTGGAATTACCTTGGAAGATCACAAGAAGTCCTTTCTACTCCTAGAGGCATTACCTCCCTCATATGACAGCTTCAAGGATGCTTTGCTGATTACCAAGGAGGGTAAGGCAAAATTCAAAGAAGTCTTGTCCATACTGAAGACCAAGAGTTTACATGTTGCAAACTCAACCAAGAAGACCAAGAACCAAGCTGAGGGTCTTAATATCAAACTGAAGAATGACAAGAAAGGAGGGCAAGGCAAGAAGTTCCATGCCAAGCCAAATCACAAGAGAAATTGAAATGTAGTCAAGAGCAAGGCTTGCTACAAATGCCATAAGGAAGGACATTTCATAAAAGATTGTCCTGAGCACAAGAAGACTACTGATGCTGCCAAAGCTGATGTAGCAGAGGCAAAAGGGTATGATAGTGCTGAAGTGATGAGCATAACAGATAGCAAACTTGTTAATGAATGGGTGTTAGATTCTGGATGTTCTTTTCACATGTGTCCCACCAAATCTTGGTTTCAAAACCTGGAAATGATGGAGGGAGGTTCAGTTCTATTGGGCAATGATGAATGCTGCAAGGTGAGAGGGATTGGCACTGTGAGGGTGAAGATGTTTAATGATAAACATGTGATCCTGACCAATGTCAGATTTGTTCCAGATTTGAAGAGAAACCTTATATCTCTTGGCACACTAAATGCTTTGGGTTATGAATTCAAGACAGAAAGAGGATGTCTGCTTGTTACCAAAGCTGAAAGGATAGTGATGCAAGGGAAGAAGTCAAATGGGTTATATTCTTTAATTGGTGAGACAATCACAGGTGCTGCTGATGTTACCATGAGTTCTGAAGATGCTATGCTTTGGCATAAGAGGCTGGCACATGTTGGAGAGAAAGGCCTGATGGAGTTATCCAAGAAGGGGGCATTCCACCAGAAGACATTCAAAAGCCTAGAGTTCTGTGAGCAGTGCATTCTTGGCAAGGCCAAGAAGAAGTCATTCCAGAAGGGTGAGCACACTACCAAGGAGCTGCTGGATTATGTTCACTCAGATGTCTGGGGGCCATCAAGGACTGAAACCATTGGTGGAGGTAAGTATTTCATGTCAATTATAGATGACTATTCTAGAAAAGTTTGGGTGTTCATTCTCAAACAGAAGAGTGAGGCCTTTACAAAATTCAAAGAATGGCTACTTGAGATAGAGAACCAGAAAGGAAAGTCCTTAAAACACTTGAGGACAAATAATGGTCTTGAGTATCTATCAGCTGAATTCAATGAATTTTGTAAAGAGAAGGGCATTACTAGACATAGAACTGTCCCTCTTAATCCACAGCAAAATGGATTAGCAGAGAGAATGAATAGAACTATTCTAGAACGGGTCAGATGCATGTTAGCTGATGCTAAATTACCTAAAAGCTTTTGGGGAGAGGCTGTATGTACTGCATGTTACTTAATCAATAAAACTCCCTCATATGCTTTAGAAGGTAAAACCCCAGATGAGATATGGTATGGCAAGTTGTCTGATTATTCAAAACTTAAAGTGTTTGGATGTCAGGCATATGCACACATTAGACAGGATAAGCTTGAGCCAAGGGCTCTGAAATGTATATTCATTGGCTATCCAAAAGGTGTCAAGGGCTATAGACTGTGGTGCCTTGAACCAGGTCATAAGAAACTGATAATCAGCAGAGATGTTGATTTTAATGAGAAGGTAATGGGATATCCTCATAATGGAAACTCCCATGACCTAGATGGAAGAATTGGAAATGAGTCAGAAGAGAGTTTCTCAGCTGAGGTGGAGTTTCCCACATCAGATCAGTTGGCACCAGAGGAGGTGGTCAACCCTACTGATCTGGGAAATAACACACCAGATGAGGTTGTTCCAGAACAGGTACCAGAAGATAATTCAGAAGATGATACCATGGAGGACAACCCTGCTGATTTGAGAAATTATAGTCTTGCAAGAGATAGGCTCAGAAGGCAGATTCACCCCCCATCTAGGTTTGGCCAGGCTGATCTTGTGTCATATGCTCTGATCACAGCAGAAGAGGTGGAGCATTATGAGCCAAGAAACTATAGGGAAGCAATCACCAGTCCTGAAAGAGAGCAGTGGGCAGCAGCCATGTCAGAAGAGTTGCAATCTTTGGAGAAAAACCAGACCTGGATCCTTGTTGAGAAGCCTAAAAACCAGAAGTTAGTGAGCTGCAGGTGGCTGTTCAAGAAAAAGCTTGAAGTTGGATTTGGTGGTGCTAGAGAGCAGATCAGATTCAAGGCTAGGTTGGTGGCAAGAGGATTCACACAAAGAGAAGGCATAGACTTCAATGAGGTATTCTCTCCTGTTGTTAAACATTGTTCAATAAGATTACTTTTGTCTAAGGTTGCTCAAGATGATCTTGAGTTACATCAGCTAGATGTCAAAACTGCATTTTTACATGGAGAACTAGCTGAAACAATATATATGCATCAACCTGAAGGGTTTATCATGCCTGAAACTGAAAGTAAGGTATGCTTGCTTAAGAAATCATTGTATGGGCTAAAGCAGAGTCCTAGACAATGGTATAGAAAGTTTGATACATTCATGCTTTCTATTGGTTTCTTAAGAAGCAAATATGATGGATGTGTATATATTGGTAAACAAGATTATCTAGAGAGCACCTATCTACTGATCTATGTAGATGATATGTTGATAGCTAGCAAGAGTATGAGAAAGATTACCCAGCTGAAGCAGCAGCTGAGTAGCAAGTTCGAGATGAAGGACCTAGGTGAAGCCAAGAGAATATTAGGCATGGATATTCTCAGAAACAGGAAAGCAGGGAAGCTGTTCTTGTCCCAGAAGTGTTACATCCAGAAGGTCTTGAAGAGGTTTCTTATGCACCAGTCCAAACCAGTTAGTACTTCATTTGGTCAGCAATTCAAGTTGTCAGTCAAACAATCTCCTCAAACAGCTGAAGAGAAGAAGCAGATGCTTACTGTCCCTTATGCAAATGGAGTTGGAAGTCTCATGTATGCTATGGTTTGTAGCAGACCAGATCTTGCCTATGCTGTTAGTATGGTGAGTAGATTCATGGGAAATCCAGGAAAGTTTCATTGGGAAGCTTTGAAGTGGATTCTAAGATATCTGAATGGATCAGAAGACTTAGGATTATTGTTCGAGAAGTGTGCTGATACCAAGAGTCCTTTAATTGGATTTGTGGATTCTGATTTTGCTGGAAACATAGATACAAGGAAGTCTTTATCTGGTTATGTGTTTACATTGTATGGCACTGCTATAACATGGAGAGCAGCCTTACAATCTATGGTGACCTTATCCACAACAGAAGCTGAGTACATAGCCTTGACAGAAGCTGTGAAGGAAGCAATGTGGTTGAAGGGCATTCTGAGAGATTTTGGCATATTCCAGAAGAGTATTCCTGTGCTGTGTGATAATCAGAGCACTATCCATCTAGCAAAACATCAAGTGTTTCATGATAGGTCAAAGCACATTGATGTGAAGCTACATTTTGTTAGAGACATCTTGGAGAAGAGCATTGTTGAAGTTCAGAAGGTAGCTTTAGAAGAGAATGCAGCTGATATGTTAACTAAGGCATTACCAAGCAATAAGTTCAACCATTGCATGGAGTTGGTAAACCTTAGTACCTGGGATGTTCATTAAGAAGAGAATGGACAAACAGCCTTGAGGAGGGCTGGGAAGAAGGCAATCTTGCATTAAGGTGGAGAATTGTTGAGATTAATGCAATATTGGAGAACTGTTCTTACTATCAGAAGTGGTAGTGTGCTGATTTTCAGAACTGTGCTTATACTAAGCTCAGTAACTAGTGTTCTGATATTTGGTTATTTCAGTACAAGTAGAGTAATGAGTACTCTGCTGATAAGGTTTAGTGATCTTAGGTATCAACTCTGCTGGTCGGGTCAGAACAGTACTGCTCTTAGTCTGCTAAAGAGTACTGTGCTGATATAGTGTTCTTAGTCTGCTTAGACAACTGTGCTGAGTTTTACTGCGCTGAGTTCTACTGTGCTGATATTCCAGTTTCAGAGTTAGTTGATTTCTGTTAGTTAGTTAGTTAGTTTGTTAGAGGCAGTTACAACTTGCATTGTACATCTATAAATACACCATCTAGTGCATAGATTGTAGGTTACTGAATTTGAGAGTTTTGAGAGATCAAGCTTAGTGAATACTTGTAATCTGTAACTTTCATTTGTGATTAGTGAAGAGAGTCTTCTATCCTCCGTGGACGTAGATCATTTGATCGAACCACGTAAATCCCGTGTTCTTTCTTTGAGTTCTTTATTCGTTTTCAATTCTTTGCGTTTCTAGTTGTCTTGATTTATCATTTGTGAGGAGTTGCTTAGTGGATACAATTCCATAACATTAACCATTGATGAAAATTCTTATACTTCACCAGTTCACCTGTCTGTAAATAAATGATTTATTAAACTTCTATAGCAGCTGGATTTCCCTCGGGCTACATGGGGATTACAATATATATATAGACCGCGTGTGAATATCTCTCTTGCTCTTATTTAATAACAATATATCTTCAAAGCAATTAGTGATCCATATCATAAAATTGTTAGCACCTGATCGAGAAAAAAAAGAATATCAGATATATATATATGATGAGTTAAACAGATCAATTTATTTACCAAATGGAAATTCTTATATATCTATATATATCTTGGTCGGAAGGCCATGCACAGGATGATCCAATGAAATATTGATTCTCAATGTATATGAAGTGTTAATTGACAACGTCTAATTGCTTGGATTTAGCCCATCTATCACCAAGTGTTTGTCCAATACTAGCTAGGTTCTGCAATTGAATTAAATTAATGAATTTGTACGAAGAAACTATGAATTAATATTGCACTAGTGATCAATTAATTATATATAATAATATAAAGTAGATAATTTGAAGGGTATTAATATATTTAGACTAATATCGCAAGAGTCCATTTATAAATAAAGTGACTGTGTAAGTTGAATAATTCTTTTTATAAGTCTCAGATGATTCGGTCCAAGAATCGATTAATCACGAAAAAAATAAGTGATGATAAAAGTAACATAGATTAAATTTGGTCAAATAAAAAAGGACTACTTACGTATAAAGTTTCAAAGGAGGGAGTATAATTTTTGTCATAATTATATACGTATATATTTAAATATAAATAGAATAAAGTTGTCTAACAATATTAATTAATTACTCAAATCATATTACTACTTTTTAATATATATATATTTTTTTGATCGGTAAAAGAAATTTTATTTATACTGGGCATAAGAAATACCCACAGGCTAATTTAGTGTACAAGTTTTAAGAGAGAACAGTAAATGTAACCAAAAGACTACTAAGTGACTCAAATCATGCACTTGAGTGGGTCTGTCACCCATGCCTTGAAGGATAGATTGGTATCAGTGGGATACTTGATAGTGATCCAACTCCAGAGTCTTGCCCTTAATTCCTCCTTAACCTTTGTGATCGAGAAAGTTTCGTTGCGGAATAGGATTGCGTTTCTCCATTTCCATATGAGCCATACCACACCTAGCCATATGCAGGTGGCGATCTTCTTCCCGTTTCTTCCACCAATAAAGCCTCCAAACCCTAGGAAATGGTCTAGTAAGTCTGGTGGTAGAGCTGATGATATCTTGAGCCAGTTCAGACATTCCATCCAGACTTCGTAGGCTTGAGGACATTCCAGGAATACGTGTTTCTCTGTCTCTTCACTCCCACCACATAGTACGCACCTTAGGTCGTCGTTCTGGTTGAGGATGTTTCTTCTTCTAAGGTTGACTCGTGTTGGCAGCCTACCCCATAGGAGCCTCCATGTGTGTGCCTTGACCTTTGAGGGGGCAAAGCTCTTCCATACGATCTTGAATCCTTGACTTAGTCTGTCGTCCAGTTGAGTGCCTTGGCTTTGGTTGAACAAGACCGCGTATGTTTCTTTTGTGGAGTACTTCCCCGTGTTAGATGCCTTCCACTTCCACGCGTCCTCGACCCCGTATTTTGGTTTGTACCTGTCCAACACAGTGATCAGATCGTTAAGGAGTATTAGTTCCCTATCAAATAGTGCTCTCCTCCATCCCCATGTCCACCTCCAGTTTTCCCCTTCCCATGTACCCATATCACCCACTGCCTTTCCCTTATCTATGCTAAGCTGATATAATCTCTTAAACCTACCCTTTAAGATACCCTCCCCCGTCCAATTCTCTTCCCAAAAGATAGAATTTTTCCCGTCACCTAGAACTTTAGACAGATTTTCATTAAACCAGTCCCCCTCACCCTCACCTACCACTTTTAAGACATCCTTCCACCATATAGACACCCTCCCGACCCTCCCTTTTGGAAATATGCTAAAACCATCCCCCCCACCAGACTCATACCTAGACCTAAGCACCCTAGCCCACATACTGTTTTTCTCATTAAGGAATCTCCATCCCCATTTCCCCAAGAGGGTTTTGTTAAAATATTCAATATCTCTAACTCCTAGCCCACCTAGTTGTTTTGTGTTACAAACTCTTTTCCAATCAATCCAGGCTACTTTCTTACCATAACTCCCACCCCCCCAGAGAAAATTTCGTTGTAATCTCACAATCTCACTCATGGTTTTCTTTGGTATGGAGTAAAAGGACAGATAGTATATCGGAAGAGAGGATATAACCGAATTCAACAGTGTGATCCTGCCACCCATCGAGATCTTCTTATCGTCCCATCGTGCTAGCCTGTTCTTTATTTTCCCCACAATCGATGACCACTCCATTGCCTTCTTATGGTTTGATCCCACCCTCATTCCCAGGTATGTGAAAGGGATGGTGTCCACTCTGCACCCTAGGATCTCCGCCATGTTTCTTAGGGTGTTCTCCTCCACATTTACCCCTATGATCGAGCATTTCTCGAAATTTATCTTTAGGCCCGACATCAATTCCATGTTTCTAAGCACCCGTCTCATGACCCAGGCATTTTCCGGGCTCGCGTCCCCCATAAGAATTGTGTCATCCGCGAACTGTAGATGTGAAACCCTGATTTTTTCCCTTCCTATTTCTGCTGCTTTGTACATGCCTTCTTCTGTTGCCCTTTCCATGAGAATACTCAATCCTTCTGCGGCGATCAGGAAAATGAAGGGGGATTGGGGGTCCCCTTGCCTTAGTCCCCTCTCCATCTTAAACTCACCGGATGGGCTACCATTGACTAGAACTGAAGCTGATGCTGTCGACACGCATTCCATTACCCACTTCCTCCATTTGGGGTGGAAGTTGAATATCTCCATCATAAGCTCGAGATAGCCCCAATCGATCGAGTCGTATGCTTTTGCGAAATCAATTTTGAAAAAAGCACGTACTATTTTTTCCCGTTTTGCTTCATCGATCGCTTCATTCAGGACCACCACACTATCCAAAATGTTCCTCCTACCCATGAAGGCAGATTGTGCGTCCGAGATTATGGATGGTAGAACGGATCCGAGCCTTTTTGTCAGGATTTTTGATATGATCTTGTATATTCCCCCTACAAGTGAGATTGGCCGGAAGTCATTCAGGTCTGTACTGACCTCCTTCTTGGGGATGAGCACAATGAAAGTTGGGTTGAAGCCTTTCACCAATTGTCCATGTATGTGGAATTCCTCCATGAGTTTGGTAAATTCAGGTTCCAGTAAATGCCAGAACTCTTTGAGGAAACCGAAGTTGAAACCATCCGGCCCCGGGCTCTTCGTGTTCTCACACTCCTTTATGGCTTCACGGATTTCTTCCTTTGTAAAGGGGGCTATGAGCATGTCATTTTCTGTGGTTGATATCTGCTTCTGCGCAAAATCTATTGCTGGGACTGGCCTCGTCGTTTCTTGTTTTTTGAAGTGACCCTGGAAATGTTCGAACACCCCCTTTTTCACGGCTGTGACTTCTTCACTCCATTCTCCGTCCACCATAAGACCAAGGATTTCATTTCTTTTCCTTCTTCTGTTGATGTAGTTGTGGAAGAAGCGAGTATTGCAGTCACCCTCCTTCACCCACTTGCATCTTGATTTCTAGTAGTTGATCATGCTTTTTTTCTTCAGTTCCCGGATCAATATAACCGCTGCCCTGTTTCTTTCTATGATCTCAGTCTCCTCAAGTCCAAAGACTTCGTCGATTGTGTCCAGCTTTTGGATTTCGGCTCTTTGGGTTTCTATGTTGCGATCGATGAAGCCGAAGGTGTTCATGTTCCACTCCTTTAGATCCGCTTTTAGCCGTTTTAGTTTCTCCTTTATAACGTAGCTCCCCCACCCTTGAATCTGGTAGCTATTCCATTTTTCCTCCACAAATCTTTTGAATTCTGGGTGAGTTGACCAGGCATTGAGGCTACGGAACGGCTTTGGCCCCCAATCTTTTACCTTGATCCCCAAGAGGATAGGGCAGTGGTCGGAGACTGAGCGTCTTAGGCCTCTTAAGTGTGAGTTCGGCCATTGGTTCAGCCAGTGTTGGTTGACCAGTGCTCTATCCAGCTTGCTTTTGCATGATCCGTCCGCCTTGTACCAAGTGAATTTCCTTCCGTGCAATGGAAGGTCTATCAAGTCTGCCCCTTTGATGAACCCGTCGAAAGCTTGTGTGTCCCTGTGGTTTTGTTGTATCCCTCTTCCATCTCTTTCCGACCCGCAGCGTATTGCATTGAAATCACCGATGACACAGATGCATGTCGCAGCATTTTGGCTCACTATTATGTTTACCCGATCCCATAGGTCGATTTTTTCAGTTGGGTTACAGGGAGCATAGATATTAATAATGCAACATTGTATTCTCTCCTGCCCCCAAAAACCGTTTAGGATAACTCCCCCTGCCATATGCCAACTGCTGGAGCACCTAAAGACCTCTGGATTCCAGATTGATATGATTCCTCCGGATCTCCCTGTAGCTTCTCTAGAGTGCCATTCCATTTTACCTTGCCCCCATACTGCACGGCATGTTTCCTCCTCCACCTTCTCCATTTTTGACTCTTGAATACAACACAAGTCCACCCCCTGGTTTTTTATAAGATCCCGTAATTCTTCCTTTTTGATCCGATTCCCCAAGCCTCTAATATTCATGGATAGTATCTTCATGGATG
Source organism: Galeopsis tetrahit (assembly GCA_963675135.1). Classification (NCBI taxonomy): domain Eukaryota; kingdom Viridiplantae; phylum Streptophyta; class Magnoliopsida; order Lamiales; family Lamiaceae; genus Galeopsis; species Galeopsis tetrahit. Next base: position 15,343,949 of record OY776133.1, read on the forward strand.
ACACTCTTCTGACACACCCTCTGCTCTTTGTTCCTTTGACTGGGCTTGGTTTTCCATCACAATGAGTTTACCAATTTCCTGGGCATCAGTCGATGTTGTCTTGATACCTAATCTTTTCCCCAAGTCCCATGTTTTTTCGGCCTCGGTCACCGTATCTAGTGACGCCGGGGTGGGAGGTTGTCGTCTGCCTTTCCCCTTTTTTGGTGCCCTATTTTGCTCCGCTTTCTTTTCTGTCTCTGATTCAAGCCCTTTTGAAAATTCCACCCATCTCTTCGACTCCATCTGCCACATTTTCATTTTGCTGATTTTTTTCTTAGGCGGGTTTTTGCGTGGTTTGTATGTGGGTTTCATCGTAATATTTGGGGGTTGGCTATAAGAGGTGAATGTGTTAGCGGGATTTTGGTATAGGTCATGGCTAGGATGTGGTTCGGGTAATACGATAGGGAGAGATGCACGAGGGTGGGTAGGTTTTGGGGGGTGTGATACTGGGGTGGTGTCGGTATTGAGTGCTTCTGTGGAGGCAGGGGGTGAATCGGGGTGGTAGATATGGTGGAGATGCAACAATTTCGGAGGGGTGTATTTAGAAAAATGGGGGGTGTATCGGATAGGTGAATAGAGGGTGAAGAGGGGGGAGGGTTAAATATTACAGTTGGACCAGAGTGGTTGGGCTCTAGGGGGGTGTGGGCCTGATTTTGGGAGTTAGGGTTAGGTAGAGAATAGGACAAGCGTACCTCTTTGACTTGGGGGAAAAGGGACAGATCTGTGGGGTCCACGGGCAGATTTGTAGGGACCACGGGCTGATTCTTAGCCGTTTTCTCACATCCACTTTTGCAGGAAATTGATTCTTGTGGGCCCACCTCGATATTCTCTGGCGGCATTATGATTGAAAATTCATCACGCTTTTCCCATGTTCCAACACACATTTCTTCTTCCAAGTTCACATTAAACACATTTAACGTGTTGTCTTCTTGGGACCCGCTTGCACGCAGTACGATGCGTCCGTTCAGATTCTGGACACCCGAAACTGAATCTGAATTTTCTGATGGAGGTTCGCGGCCCCGATCCTTTTCCGAAACCGACGCCGGACTTGCTGAATCTTGCGTGGGTGGCGTCGATTTTCCGGCCCCATCTTGGTCATCCTTATCGCCTCGGATCGGAACTTGGCCAACAGATGTCTGCGTCTGCGATTCCCCCGCGTTTATGGAATCTCCTCCATGGATCGCCGCCGTCGCCGGAAAAACAGGGGCGCGCCCAGCACCTCCCTCCACCACGTTTTCCGATGCCGTCGCTGGAATATCAGGCGCCGCCCTGTTTTCTGGAACGGTTATTTCTGGGTCAGGCAGCGATTTCTTACCCTCATTTGGGTTCTCCTCGGCGCGGCACGTCGGCGATTGACAAACAGAGGCCGATATCGACGGTCCCGGCGAGTATTGGTGTTCTCCACCGTGGATCGTCGCCGCCGCCGGAGTTGCAGAAACGCGCACAGTGCCATCCTCCTCCTCAAACGACCAATCGGACTCTTCCTCGATGTCGGATTCCGAGTCCAAATCGTATTGTGAGTTTATTCTTGGGGGAAGATGTTCCTCCATAATTCTACATTTGAACTTTGTGCCATCAATTTCCAAAAGAATAACTTGGTTCACGTATCTGAGATATGACATGGATAAGAGGACTCTTGCATAGTCTAGGCGTTTTTTCCTCATAGTTTGGTCGTCGAGCTTGATTAGTCTCCCAATGGTGGCGCACGCCGTCTCGAAGAAACGTTCATTCCAGGCCTGAATTGGTACTCCGATCCATCTTGTCCACACCAATCGTTTGTGACTCACATCAATTGGACACCACTTCTTGTACCAATCAAACCAATATTTAAACCATTCCTCCATAGCTCCCATGATCTCCTCGTCACATTTTCCGGAAATGTTTTGGATGAGAATTGCATCCTCCCCGAGTGTTCGCAACTGTAGTATATTAACACACTCCTGTTGCATTTCTTCTCCATGATCCTCCCATGAGAATTCTTTCCTCAGTGCACCTGTGAAGCACGAGCTTAGCCACTCCGTCTCTTCTCTTCTTGTTTTGAAGACGACGGGGGAGTCAACCTTTGGTGTCGGGTCCGGTGGCGCCATCACAGCCCCGTTTTGTGCCTCCACTGCCGTCATTTTGGTTGGAAGCCCCTGGTTTTTCACCACTTCAGTGAAGGTGACCGCCTCTTTTCTGATATTTCTGGTTGCTTCAAACGGACCACCTCCTTTTGGAGTCCTCATTCTCTGCAGTTCCTCCTTTGATCTTTCGTACCGGGGGATATAGGCTCTGATTTTGTAGCTCTCCATCCATACCTCGTTGAGCGTCTGGAGCATGCTTGCTTCGTTTGTCTCACTTTCAAATCGAACAAAACCAAAAGGTTTGCCATCTCTATCGGTTTTATGGGACCTATTCTAAATTTTAGAATGTGAGATAAAAACAAATTAACTACTTTTTTATCTTAAAAAATCACAACAAATCTAGGAAATATTTATTTAAGTCAATTTTCCTATAAAATATTTTACATTTCGCTTAAATTGGAGAGCAATCCTAGCCTCTTCGTAAATACACACAAATATATAAAATGGCCATGCCTCGTGCATATTTATTTGTTGTACTAATAATCATGATTATAACCACACAAATCAACTTAGCCTTTGCTTATTATCCAATAACATTCCATAGAAACAAATTTATAAAACGATGTTGGGGCCTTCCCAATATGGTTGCTCATTGTTATAACTTTATAACTAATCACCATTCTGCATATGGTGAACCTAGTAACAAGTGTTGCTACCATATATATAGAGCCGACATGTCATTTTTTTGTAAAAGACTCACGACACGAAAGGAAATTGTATTTAGTGGCCGAAAAATAGTGATTGCTGCAAGGATCTGTATGGCGGATAATAGTAATGATGAGATTCCCAAGGGTACAAAATGTGGAAGTAAGTTCAATATTTTTTTAGAATAAAATCTTGTCCACATAATCTATATATATATATAAAAACAGCCAAGTCTGATTTGGTCAATTCCCGCCCAATTTTCTGTGGGCTCAAATTTTCCTTTTTTTTTTTTAATTAGACAAAGGCCCAACTGTTTTAGTTTTTGAGTTATATCACTCATTGAGTCATTTTTTTATTTTATCCGCACTCCAATTACAAATTAATTATTACTTAAAAAATATTTGTATTTAAATATACCCCTATAAATTTTAATTATTAAAAATTATTTATAATTAATTTGTATATTTGTACATATACTTTTATTTTTCAAGATTATTTATAGATTTTAATTATAAGTTAAAATTTGTATGGGATAGTTTCATGAATCTATTTCGTAAAATTGAATTTTAATTAATTACTTTATTTCGTCAGAAGTTTCTATTTTTTTATTTAGATGTCTCACAAAAAAAATTCTCATTTTATTTGTGTATACATTGTGATTCCACCTCTTTTACTCTTAAATTATTCTATACTCCATTTTATTCCCTCTCTTCAATCATATCAATTTTACTACACCTCATTTTATATTAATGCTTTTCAAATTAAGTGATAATTAAACAGATGGAGTAATATTCCATCAATAATTATAAGTGAACATAGATTTTAAAAAATGTTATTGAAGCTTCATTCACAAGATTAAATCAATGATATTGTTTCACATAATATTATTGTTCTTCAAATTCTGTAAAATTCAACCATTGAAATTTTTAAATAGTACGAATGTATTCTATAAATAACGAATTAAAATTTATTAATTATCAATCTGTCGTGCAACGCACGGGAGAATTACTAGTTAATCCTAACACACATCCATTTGATATAGTAAAAATATTATATTATCTAATAAATTCTAGTGTTATATTGTCTTACACAATAATTTGTTTAGTCTAATTTTTTAACATTGATTTTTTACAATGCAGATTATACTGCTGGTGGCGGATACAATGATTTAAAGGGTCCGGTGCAGATTTTATTTTAGATTCATCATATGGTATATCATATAATAAATAAATAAATTGAAAATTATTAAGTTTTTAGACCTTTCGTAGGTCGTATAATATATCAATTATATTTCCTGTTTGGACAAGAGTTGATTATTGACTTGTTTGGGCCTTTTATTGTTTGGGGTCGTTGGGCTCCTTGTTTTGTTATGGCCACGGTTATACACACATGGCTTTGTTTGAGTACACCTACTTTTACTTTTTTCGAACTACCCTTCTCTCATTTTAAATCTAAATATCTTACGAGTATACTTTTACCGGTAAATAACAAAAAAACAAACACATTTAGTTATATCATGAACAATATCAACAATAAAAAAAAAATCCAACAAAAAAAAAAAAACACATTTTAGAGAATTCATTAGGAGTGTACTCATTTTAGGGTGGGCGTCCTAACAAGTCGTGTGTGGGCCGTGGCCTTTTGTTTTGTAAGTTTTTTTTTTTGTATTTGTTGGCCTTTATGAGCTTTTTTTTCTATCTCTTTTTAAAACAACAACCCCATTTAGCAAAGACACAAATAGTATATAAAAATTAAGAAGTGATTGCGTAAAATTTATGAACATGAGATTTGAAATTAAAAGTACCTTATTAGTAGAAAATAGGGATAGTTTCATTTTAAGTCGAGTAATTTAGGTCCATTTGAAAAAATCTGAAAAAATATAATTAAAATTTAAAAGTATTTTAAAAAATCAATTAAAATTTGAAAAATAATTAATTTAAATAAATAAATTATTTTTTAAAAAAATATCAGAGAAAATTAAATAAAATCTGAAAATGTTAAAAAAATTAAATAATAAAAAATAAATAGTCAAAAAATAATTATATTAAAAAAATCAATTAAAACTATTTAAAAATAATAATAAATCGTCAAAAAATCATTAAATTAAAAAAATCAATTAAAAAGTAAGATTTTAATTTTAATTTAATATTTACTTAATATTGAGTTGATTTATTTAATTTTTTTGAATTATTGAATATATTTTATTAATTGATTTTTAAAATTTATATACTTTTGAAAATTTAGTTGACTTCAAAAAATAAAAATAAAAATAAAAGATTTAGTTAATTTTTATAATATTTATTTAGTTTGTATTTGTTTTGAGGGATGAAAGGTAATTGTAAAGGATTGGTGTGTGTTTAGTTAAAAAAAGATAATTTTTAAATTTTAGTAGAGTGTGTATAATATTTTATGTGGTATTAGTAGTCATCCAAATTAAAATTATAAGTATAAGATAATTAAAAAGTAATTTAGAAAAGGTAAATAATTAAGGGATTAAAGTTGGCACCTGAGTGCGTGAAGAGGTGTGAGACCGAACGAATTTTGTGAAATAAAACAGAGTTAGGCTTGTGAGGAGATTTTGAGAAATGGTAAAAGTGTAGAACACGGTTCTAAGAAATAAAAGTTACTATAAGATAATTAAAAAATAATTAAGAAAATGCAAATAATTAAAGGATAGAAGAGTTAGAAATGTATATATTTATCTAGCCACGCTGACTATAGCACATGTTTCATAAGTTCAAGTTGTCAACCTACGCGGCAACTTTCCACTACGAGCCCCTTCAACCGGACCGCTAATAATGGGAAATTTTTTAAATCCGGATAAAGGATTTACATGTCCATTTAAATCTATTTCTATAGGATACTTCAAGATATGACCTTGCAGTGGAGTAAAATTTACATTCGTATATCGTTTCCAGTTATTCTCGGCAATATCATTAACATACTTCACGCAGCTTAAGTCCTCCGGAGCTTTGAAGCAATTCTCAACAACTCCAGTATGCTCTGCCCACAATGACATTCGATATCCGTATACCTTATACTAATTAAAATGCACATAATTTTTTTAGTTGCAAAAAAAAATATTGAAAGAAAAATAAGCTAGTGGGAGGTAACAAATCTAACCTGGCCGCAGGGATGATATTTCCTCTTATTCCAAGTGTAATGAGGTTGATAAGCGTCTATTGCAATTTCTGTATCTCGTGAACCAGCTAGTGATCGTTGGTTCATGTTGGCTGAACCTATTATTACGTACTCATCATCTACTATCATCCCCTTCGAATGTACATATATCATAAATCGATCCTGCAGATAAGAGTTAATACTTAAAAGTTCAATAACAACACTTGAAGAATCATATTGCCAAATGGTACACTGAAGACATAACATGTGCATTGTGAAGAGGAGCTGATACCACAATTCGAAAGAGAGAAATTGGAAGAAAACAAAGAGATCCAAAGATAAGTGGAAAATTTACCATATAGTATACTCTAACATTGGAAAATTTAGTGAAACAGAGTAAGTGGAATAAGATAACTTGTGCAAAAACAAAGTGAAAATACTTATTACAATATTTCCATGAGATGGGGATGAGGCTGAGGTTGAGGGACCGGCTTCATCTTCTTGAAGTTCCTCTCGATTTCCCAGACAATAAAAATTTAAGTAGTCGGTGGGATGTTCACCCTCAATAAAAATTTCATAAATTTATTTTTCATTCTAAATATTTTTCTATTAAGATCATTATTGTAGATTTTTTGAAATGCTAATGAAACAATTGGACATTTGAAATTAATTGAAATAAATTTTTATCTCCTGAGTTTCTCATTTCCTAATTATCTATAAAATAAAAAGTAAACCAACGAATTACTTTCTACAAGTACAAGATGCATCCTTCTGACCTATTATATCACTTTCTACAAGATGCATCAGAATTCTGACCTATTATAAATATAATGTAAATATTGGTAATTTTTGCACATGTTTCATTCTTGCTTCTGCGTCAATGAAATTTTTTTAACCTGTTTTAGGTTTTGAGAAATTTAACGGCTCAAAACACAGATTGACTAACAGAGTGATCAATTTTGATAGAATATAATAATTGGGTGACCAATTTTGATAGTGACTAAATGTGGGTGACCAAATATGAAAAGAGGTAAAACTGGGTGACCAAAATTGATATTTTCCCTATAATTTTTGTCAAAATTATATACGTATATATTTAAATATAAATAGAATAAAGTTGTCAGACAATTAATATTAATTACTCAAATCATATTACTTTTTAATATATTACATATTCTAAATTTTAGATTGTGAGATAACAACAAATTAACTACACTTTTTATCTTAAACAATCAATAATTTTTTTTAGGAAATATTTATTTAAATCAATTTTCCTATAAAATATTTCACATTTCGCTTAAATTGGAGAGCAATCCTAGCCTCTTCGTAAATACACACAAATAAAATGGCCACACCTCGTGCATATTTATTTGTTGTACTAATAATCATGATTATAACCACACAAATCAACTTAGCCTTTGCTTATTATCCAATAACATTCCATAGAAATAAATTTATAAAACGATGTTGGGGCCTTCCCAATATGGTTGCTCATTGTTATAGCTATATAACTGATCACCATCTTGCGTATGGTAAACCTAGTTACAAATGTTGCTACCATATATATAGAGCCGACATGTCATTTTTTTGTAAAAGACTTACGACACGAAAGGACGTCGTATTTAGTGGCCGGAAAATAGTGATTGCTGCAAGGATCTGTATGGCTGATAATAGTAATGATGAGATTCCCAAGGATGCACAGTGTGGGAGTAAGTTCAATTTTTTTTTTTTTTAGAATAAAATCTTGTCCATATAATCATAACACAAATTCTATAGTTACATTGTCTTATACAATAATTTGTTTAGTGTAATTTTTTAATATTGTTATTTTACAATGCAGATTATACTGCCCAGGGCGGATACAAAGATTTAAAGGCTCCGGTGCAAATTTTATTTTAGGGCAATTGTATCGTATATCATATAATAAATAAATTTAAAAAATTATTAAATTTTTAGACCCTTCTTATATCGTTAGTATAATACTTATATAAACTATATTTCCTATTTGGACAAGAGTTGTGTGTTCTTTGGTGTTACAACCATTATTAGTTTGAGTTTTGATTATCCACTTATTTGGGGTCGTTGGACTCCTTGTTTTGTTAAAGGCAGCTAGGCCTTTTGTTTTGTATTTATTTTTTAGGCGCGGCTAAAGGCACACACGAATTCTATGAGGACACCCACTGAATCTTTTTTTTATGACAAGAGGTATTCAAAATGTCGTTTGTACCTTTTCTGTAATTTTTTTAAAAAATGGACGGATGAGTACACCCATCCATTTCATTTCACACCCGATTCATTCGGATCCCCACCATCACCACCAAAACAACAAAAATCCTATAGGAAGACCCAATACAGAGGTATATTCGAAAATTTTAACAACAAAAATAAAATCTTAGTATGTTCGAAAATTTTACTCAAACAAAGTTGAGATGTCCGAAATATTTTAATGAACAAACTCAATATGTTCGAAAAAAATTCCAAATCAACTTTAATTTGTCTGAAAAAAAAAGATCGAACAAAATGTTCGAAATTTTTTCCAAGAAAAACACAGATTGTTCGAAAAAAATTCCAAAACAAACACAGATTGTTCGAAAAAAATTCCAAAACAAACACAGATTGTTCGAAAAAATTTCCAAAACAAACTCAATATGTTAGAAAATAAATCACGAACTTCTAAAAACCCTAAAATTCCAAAAAAATTCAAAAATCCTACCTGGAACGGGCGGCGGTGGCGGAGGAGGGGTGTGAGCGGCCGCGTCTCTGGGAGGAGGGCGACGGCGGCGGACGAGGGAGGAGAAGAGGGGTTGGTCGCGCGAGTTGGGTGGGAAGTGAGGGCAGCGCTGTCGCCGCGTGGGGAGGGGAGGCGAAGCTGCGCCGCGGCGACGTTGGGAGAGAGGGCGGCGTTGTCGCGCGTGTTGGGTGGGGAGACGGGGACGACGACGAGAGGAGACGTGGAGAGGGAGAGCGGCGCTGCTGCCGGCGACGAGAGCGACGCTGGCGAAACAGAGGCTGCCGACGACGAGACGTGGGAGGGAAGGGGAGGAGGCGAAAATGGGGTGGGAGTACCAAATAAGTTGATGAATTAGGGTTTTAATGATTTTAATGGGAGAAGGGTATTTTTGAATTTTCCACGTGGATGTTCTCATCCCTTTTGTGTGTGTCATCATCGCGTGGGTGTCCTCATAGTATCCGTGTGTGAATTTAGCCGCGCCCTTATTTTTTTTCTTTTGAATTTGTTGGGCTTTTATGTTTTTCTTTTTTTAACTTCTTAGTAAATTAGGCCCATTTCAGTTTAAATCCTTTAGTATTTTCTTTTTCAATTTACGTTCTAGATTTTCAAATTTAATTACATGGTTTTTTTTATCCAATTTCCGTTCTTATTGCAAGAAAATTTTCACATTTGCCGAAAATGTAAGTGTGCAACTCGCACGTGTTGAACAAATTGGGATTCCGATAAAATGTCCAATTTACATCCTTTAAATTCTAAAAATTATAAATTCTAAGATGTGTAAATTAAAATGATATTTTTAATGAGATATTAATAATTTTTATTACATTTGTAGAATTTTTAATCTACACATTATATTTATCATGAGATTCTTAGATTTATTTTATTTTTTACACATTTTTAGTGATTTAAAAATAATAATGAGATATTTAGAATTTTAATTTTTACTTTAAACATTTGCATGTTTTTAGAATTGTAGAATTTTTTAATTTAAATTTATACATTTTAGAATTATTAATTTTTAGAATTTAAAGGAATTAAATTAAACCTTTTATAACTTAAATGACGTAAATTGAATATTTTGCCAAAATTTTTAATTTGTTCAACACGTGCGAGCCATGCGAGCACATTTCCGATGAATTTGTATAAAAAAAATCGGAAAAAATAATATAAATTGAACATAAAAGAATGTAAATTATACAATGTAGGACATAAATTGAAAAGAAAAATTAAAAGATTTAAATTGGAATATTTCTAACTCCGAGGTTACCGAACGTAAAATAAAGTTATCCGTTAAAAAATACACAATTATTTTTCAGGGCATTTTTCAAATGTACTCTTCAACTAACATAAGTGCGTGGGGAACAGATTTGAAATTGAAAATGTAAGTATAAGATAATAAAAAAATAATTTAGAAAAGGTAAAGGATAGAAGAGTTAGAAATCAAATATATATATTTGGCTAGCCACACTGACTGGTAGGACAGGTACATAATTTCAAGTTGTCAACCTACGCGGTAGCTTTCCACTACGTTTTCCTTCAATCAGACCGCTAACAACTGGAAAATCTTCAAATCCGGACAAAGGATTTACATGTCCATTTAAATCTATTTCTATAGGATACTTCTAGATATGACCTTGTAGTGGAGTAAAATTCAAATTTGTGTATTGTTTCCAGTTATTCTCGGCAATACCATTAACATACTTCACGCAATTTAAGTCCTCCGGAGCTTTGAAGCAATTCTCAACAACTCCGGTATGTTCTGCCCACAATGACATTCGATATCCGTATACCTTATACAAATTAAAATGCACACAATTTTTTTAGTTCCAAAAAATATTGAAAGAAAAATAAGCTAGTGGGAGGTAACAAAATCTAACCTGGCCGCAGGGATGATCCTTCCTCTTATTCCAAGTGTAATGAGGTTGATAAGCGCCAATTGCAATTTCTGTATCTCGTGAACCAGCTAGTGATCGTTGGTTCATGTTGGCTGAACCTATTATCACGTACTCATCATCCACTATCATCCCCTTCGAATGTACATATATCATAAATCGATCCTGCAGATAAGAGTTAATACTTAAAAGTTCAATAACAAGTTTCGTTAGTTCAAAAACAACACTTGAAGAATCATATTGCCAAATGGTACACTGGAGACATAACATATGCATTGTGAAGAGGAGGATACCACAATTCGAAAGAGAGAAATTGGAAGAAAACAAAGAGATCCAAAGATAAGTGGAAAATTTACCATATAGTAGTAATATAGTATACTCTAACAATGGAAAATGTACTGAAACAGAGTAAGTGGAATAAGATAACTTATGCAAAAACAAAGTGAAAAAACTCACAATATTTCCATGAGATGGGGATGAGGCTGAGGTTGAGGGACCGGCTTCATCTTCTTTAAGTTCCTCTCGATTTCCCAGACAATAAAAATTTAAGTAGTCGGTGGGATGTGCACCCTCAAGCTGAGAGGACTGGAGCTCTTGAGCGACCACTTCATACATCATTTTCATTGTTTGCCTCTATATATCATCATATATGAGACAAGTCAAATTAAGAATCTAACAAATTACTAGAAGAAGTGAATGATTAGTGAAATTTGATTTAAAATTCAAAACTTAATGGAAATTGTTATACTTCACCTGCCAATAAAGGATTTCTTGAACTTCTATAGCACCCGGATTACCCTCAGGCCACATGGGCATCACAATATAGACCGCAAATCGCTCTCTTGCTCTTATTTTATTAGCAATCTTCAAGGCAAGTTCCATAGGGATCAAATTGTTAGCACCTGAAATTAACAAAAACAGATCAGATTTTATGAGTTAAACAGATCAAATTGTTTACCAAATGGAATTCTTATATATCTACCTGCATCTTGGTCGGAGGGCCATGCGTAGGATGATCCGATGAAATATTGATTCTCAATGTATATGAAGTGCTGAGCACTTCTAATTGCTTGGATGTAGGCCATCTCAAGACTCCTATCGATCACCAAGTATTTGTCAAATACTAGGTTCTGCAATCAAATTAAATTAAATGAATTAATATTGCACTACTACTAATCAATTAAGTCTAGCCTGCAGGATATATATATATGCACAGGGAAAAAAAAGAAATTAAGAAGAATGTTATAATTAATTAGTACTTGTGTATAAGCAGCATGTGCATCTTCAGGGAATCCTTTAACTGATCCCGAATCTATGGACCTAAAAACCTGTTAACATGATATCATAATAATTTTATTTTTCAGCATATAATCACATTGCGAAATGTAATTAATTTACCAATACAGATCAAAATAATTAACCTGAGTATGCCATTTTTGTGGATCATCCTCATTTGTGGGACTAATAAGTGATGGGATCGTATGAATGTCGAGTAAGACATCCTCATCCCAAACTGATTTTATATTAATCAGTTTTCTCAACTTCGACCATTCGGATGCTTTTCTCCAGCGTTGCTCGAAGTTTGTGAGCACATCATAAGCTGCTGCCCCTTCAACTCTGCAATGTAAATCATGCCACGGTTGTCTTGGGTGGCCTTCAGCCTATTCGGAAATATCATCATTGCAAATCATTTATTAGAAATTTACAGTAAAACTGAAAATTAATTTTAGAGGGCTAATGAAATTTGGAATAGAATGTAAGTGAGAACAGAACAAAAAACAGAGTATAATCAAGAACATGGATGAGGAATTGCAAAGAGAAAAAAAAAAAAAAAAATTCAAATTGTAAATATGTTACTTACAGATTTATATGTGGGATTATGATAGTCCTCTCTGAATATGGTGTTGAGGTCACGATATAGTCGATGCTCAGGAGTATCATAACGTCCGTCACACAGGTCTAGACCACCGACGAACGCAGTTAACTTCCTGTTGTTGGCATCGCCGCCTTCGGTGTCCACAATCACACATTTCTGGTGTTGAGCATACAACACTCGAGAAGTCTGCAGTTAAAATTAAAACAAGATACAACCACCTCTCATTATTTATTTTGTCTTCATAAAAATCTAAACTTAATGTGTACATATAAATTGTTAATTTACTTGTTCTACAAAGTTAGTGAATGTAGAATTTGTGTATCGGGGGGCTAGCAAACATTTAACGCTCGAGTCCTTGAAAAACTTGCGCGTTTCTTTGTCATGAGTTTGCATTTGGCCCTTCTGCATAAGACAAAAATTCAAACAGTTAATTAACAATGCAAATAATTAGTCAAAAAAAAAGAACAATTCAAATTGAATTACTTACTGATTCAAGGATGAACTTTTTGTCGAATGATGTTCTATCCTTCCAAATCAACATCAATACTTTCACCCCTTGTCGGGATTTATTTTTAAGAAGCTCTCCGAGCATCAAATTCGCATCACTCGAAATTTGACCCTCAGGCTCCCTCACCAACACAACTTTGTGGTAGACAGACCACCCCGTTATATATACGAGATGGTGTGCACCAATTATTGCACGACAGATCTCTTCCCAACACTTCCCGTGCTGATAGTTTATTCCGTCGTCAATTTTAATTTGTGGTGCACGTCCTCCATCTATAACGTGGGCATCTTGATATAATGCCAATCTACCCCCACGTCGGAGTGGGAAATAGCTTCGGAGAACTTCATAGTCCTCCGAAAAGCCATTCCGGTAGACTGGGTTCATCTGGCTACTAATGTAGCTGATCTGCAGTCTGATGGTGGAATCGGGGTTGGTGTGAGGCCCTCTCAGTTGAAAGGATTGGTTTATGAAATCTCCACTTTCAACCATCTCCGCGGGCACAACGGCGATACCAACTAGTTTTGACAAAAACATGTTGTTATCTTTGAGATGGAACTGAATCTGTTTAAGAAAATATTGCATGTTAGAATCATATCAGTAATTATAGAACGAAATTATCATAAAAAGTAGTGAAATTAATACACATTAATTCTTGAGGACTTAATTTGTGCATGAAATACGAATGTGTACATGAATTTCAGTACGTGGGATAAAAAGTAGTGAATTAAACAAGTTCGTTTGGATTTTGTTGCAGAAACTATAAGTAATCATTTTTGTTTATTTTTGCCCTGTTCATATATATGAAATTCATATCGATCCTAGTTGTATTAATTAATGGCTTAATTAACAGAAAAAAACTTGATAAAGAAAAGTAATTTTGGCTAATGGAGATTAATATTGGTGACAGAAAAACTTAGGTTAATTATGTTGTTATGCCACACAAGCTGGTGAATTATTGGTTATGTGGAATCTTTGTATGTAAATGGCTTCTGTAATTTGAGCTCTACTTTTACTTGTGATGCTTTATTTATAGTAATGAATCTTTGCTTTCTTAAAAAAAATATTGGTGACAGATTATATGATTTGACCGTATAAGTCATCTAATATTCCATAATAATTATAGGTGTGCATAGACAGATAATATTGAGTAGAAAAACAGAAAAAAAAAAAACAAATAAACTTGAGGAAAAAAGTTATAAATTTAGTGGGGGGAATTAAGTATGATATGTAACCTCAGAAATCATATGAGCGACGGGAAAGGTGAAGGTTTGGTTCCAAACGGGATTTTGAGAAGTAGGTATGGCCCGCGTTCGAACGAGTCGGGCCCCGGCGAGTTGAACGGAGACATAGGTGCCTCTCAGTTTGCGTTGATCCTGGTCATGGGACTGTGGCTCAGCGGAGGTTGTGGCCGCCCGACAGATGGTGAAATGTGGGAGATTTCTCCGAAGAATGGAAGGGAGGTTCTGGCTCTCTACAATTCTCACCCTCAACTCTCCATGCAATAAGATGCTCTGCAGCCAAACAAAAATAAAATAAAATTAGATTACAAAGATATTAAATTAATTAAAATGGTGGACATATATATAGCAAAGCGTACCTTAGGTGTAGCAGCAGATATCCCAACAGGCTCCATAGTTAGTGTTGATGGAAATGATAGCAGTACTCGAATTAGTACGTTATGAAGGAATTAAAATATATAGCTTATGTTAGCAGCTTAGAGAGAGGCTAGGGGTTGCAATAATGTTAGCAGCAGCAATGCCCTTGTTAATTGTTATATACTGTACAAGAGAAGATTGAAAGAGGTTGCATTACTATATAAGACATTTCTTTGGTGTGATGTCATATTAAAGGACACAAACTACTTACGGTAATAACCTACTCACACTCCATCTCCCCGGCCACTTTTCTTACATACATATTCCATCATAAAAATCATTATTATTTTAAGTTGAAAAACCAAACAGAAGATGACTAGCAGTCACAATCCAAATATTCAAAATACAAACCAATTTTATCAGGCTAGGGCAAAACTAAAGTTGAGATTGAAATAGACTTACACACTCACTAGCTGGGAGGGAAAAAAAAAGTGATAGGAAGAAAAAATGTGTGTATATATTGAGAATGAAATCACATGTTTCATTTTTCATGTTTCACATTTTATTTCACTATATGAATGATTGACATGTATCATATTAAAAAATAATCAACGTCCTATAATATTGAAGACGATACGTAACGTTAAAAATTCAGTAGAGGAATACCAGTGGAACATGAAAAATAGAGGAGGGGAATCGAACTAGTCAGCTGCATCAAAATTAAGCTGCATACTAGTTGGGCATGAACGTGATCATAAAGCTAAAGGTAAGGAGAGGTGCCAGGGAGCTGAATTGAATTGCCCAAACAGGTATCTATAATTGTCACTCAACAATCAATAAAGACAGAATAAATGTATATATGCGGAAAGACTGGAAATTAATGGCTTGTGTGTGTCAACAATTGATTTTTTTTATTCAACTATTTTTTAGGATTTATTTAATGTTTAAAATATTTTTCAGATTTTATTTAATTTTCTCAGATTTTTTTCATTTTTTTTTACTTGATTTATTTAATTTAATCAATTTTAAAGATTTTTTTAAAAATGTTTTCTACTCAAAGGTATTTACAATAAATAAATAAACAGTACTACCATTTTACTTGCATGTTTATACCACAGGAATTAATGTTGTAATTTGTAAATTAATAAATGTCATTTAAAAAAGTTAAAATACATGTTATTGAAAATAAACAAATTAACTCTATATTAGAAAATGCAACTATGCAAATTAATGAATGTTTATTTCTACTGTAATAAAATGATTAAAACGTTTAATAATTAAAAAAAACATATACTACAGGGAAACTATATGCTTTGTAGGCAAGTGAGTGTTATTACATATTCGTTTTGTCTGGTGTGGAGCTTCTTCCCTCGATCCCTCCCTACAAGTAAAAACTTTCTATAAATATAGTATCTCACTTTAGAATTTCTTTTTGCTTTATATACAAATTTAATCACGCATAAATGAAAGTGAAATAAAAGAAATAATGTTGTCAGGGGATTGTGTCACTATGTGGTTTGTCAGGGGAGAATATAATGTTGAGATAATAAACTTCAAAACACTTCTCTTAATTTTTTTTTACTTCAAAACATTTATGTCCTTTTCAAAATAATGGTTCCCTAAATTTCATTTTTTATATAAATTAATAAAATATTATTTATTGTATCTAAAATTCTATTTTTTTTTTTACCTATAAGTAAACTTCCAAATATATCTTTATTTATTGAATATTAAAATAATAAGAGTGGAACTATTATCACCCCATTAAATATTATACATACCCAATATTTTAAACACACTTCATTAAAATTTAAAATTCAATTTTTATTACTTAACACACACCCCAATTATTTCCTATTTACCCTTAATTCCTTAAAACAAATACAAATTCAATAAAGAAACTCTATTTTGGGACAAATTTTTTTTAAAAAAAGATTATAAATTTGAGATGGAGGGAGTAAGCAATTGTATAATAATTTCGAGTAAAAAATTCATGTTCAAGAGAAGTGAAAAATCGTTTTCAAAAACTTTCTATGAATGTTGTGTTTCACTTTGAGACTTCTTTTTGCTTTATATCCAAATTTGATCATGCTTTATAAGTTGTGCCCAAGCTAGGCCTCTGTTCAATTCACTAGGAATATGATGACGAAAAATAAAAGACAGAATAAATGGTTTATACAATTTTTTTTTTGAGTGATTGATTGATTATATAAACTTTATAGAGAAACAATGGATTGTGAAATTATAATTTAATTAAGTGAATGTAAAGAATACATTAGGGGAGTATTTATAGATACAAAACATATCTACTATATATCTCTAATTTAAGGAAATAAAGATTTACAAGATATATAAAATATATTATACAAGATATATATAATATCTCTTAATATATTTATATATGCCTAATACGCCCCCTCAAGATGGAGTACCATAGGAGAGTCCAATCTTGATCATCAGCATTTGAAGACGAGAACGAGCAAGAGGCTTTGTGAGAGCATCGGCTAGTTGGTCTTCGGAAGACACATGTGAAACACGTAACTGGGTTGTTTTGATCAAATCCCGAACAAAGTGATAGTCAATGGCAATGTGTTTCATTCGAGAGTGAAAAACCGGGTTGGAGCAAAGATACGTCGCACCAATATTGTCGCAGTAGATGGCAGGGAGAGTTTTGATGGTAAAACATAGTTCTTGAAAGAGAGATTTTAACCATTGTACCTCAGAGGCAGCTGATGCAATGGCCCAATATTCTGCTTCAATGGAGGAGCGAGCAACCGACTTTTGTTTCTTGGAAGACCAGGAGATGGGATTTGGTCCAAGAAAGACAATATATGCACTTGTTGACGTACGATCATCAGTATTTCCGGCCCAATCAGCATCCGTGAAGCAGTGAAGTGAGTCAGATGGGTTGGGGCGGAGGGTAATTCCAACATCTCTAGTTCCATTAAGATATCGAAGGAGGCGTTTTACAGTGCCCCAATGAGTTGTGGTGGGAGCATGCATGAATTGAGACAATTTATGCACAGCAAAAGCAATATCAGGTCTAGTAAGTTTGAGGTATTGGAGACTTCCAAGAACTTGACGATATTGGGTGATATCAGTGGGCGGTGTTCCATCAGAAAGAGATAAACGAGTAGAGGTGGAGAGAGGGGTTTGGACAGGTTTGGAAGTGAGCATATTATATTTGGTGAGTAGGTCAATGATATACTTACGTTGGGAGAGAAAGCAAGTTTTCTTAGTACGGAGCACTTCCACACCTAGGAAATAGGAAAGTGAGCCTAAGTCTTTAGCAGAGAACTTTGTACTAAGGTCTGAGGCCACTTTTGTGAGGAGCGAGGTGTTGTTTCCTGTAAGGATTAGATCATCAACATACACGAGAAAATAAGCAGTTATACCGGATTTGTTGTATACAAAGAGAGACTCATCAGATTTGGTGTGAATGAAACCAATACTCTCCAAGAAGGTTCGAAGAGCAAAATACCAAGTTCGAGGTGCCTATTTTAGGCCATAGATGGATTTATGTAACTTGCACACATATGTAGGGAAGGTTTTGTCAACAAACCCGGGTGGTTGTGCCATAAATACAGATTCGGCTAAGGCACCGTGAAGGAAAGCATTATTCACATCGAACTGACGAAGTGGCCAATCTTTGGTGACTGCAATACTCAGGACTGCTCGAACGGTTGCTGGTTTGACCACAGGACTAAATGTTTCAGAAAAGTCAACCCCAGGGCGTTGGTGAAAGCCTTTGGCGACAAGTCGAGCTTTGTACTTGTCTAAGGAACCGTCTGGTTTCCGTTTGATGCGGAAGACCCACTTCGAACCAATAATGTTTGTAGAATCATCAAGTGGTACTAAATCCCAAGTACCGTTTTTTTAGAAGGGCATTAAATTCAGATGACATGGCCTCCCTCCATCGTACATCTTTTAATGCGCGAGAGACGCAGCTAGGTTCAGTGTCAGAAGATAAAGTAGAAGATAGACCATACCTCGGATTTGGTTTGAAGATACTGTTTTGGGCTCGAGTGATCATTCGAGTTCGTTGTTGTATAGGTGGGGATGGCAGTGAGGGAGCATCTGGCGACTCGAGATCAAGGGTTTGTATAGTGGAATTAGGGTTTGGAGTTGATGGGGGTGTACTTAGTAATCTGGGGGGTGCAGCAGGATTGGGCGTTGGGCTGGTGGGTGTATTAAGAGGAACAGGGGGTGCAGGTAATGGGGGCGGTGGCGGGGCTGGATTCTCGTCGAGAGATGGTATATTTTGGGGAGGGGGTGTATTCGTAAGGTTTGTGGGTGGGGTAGGATTGGGGGAAGGGGCCAGGGGTGTATTGGTGGGTGCAGGGGTGGATAAATTAAAACAGTGGGTGTGTTTGGCAGGTTGGGGTGTATCTGTTAAGGTAGGGGGTGTATCAGGAGCAGTTTTAGGAGTGGCTAGAGAAAAGACATTTTCAACAAATTGAACATGACGAGAGGTATATATTTTGTTGGTTTTTAAATCAAGACAAAGATAAGCAGCTTGGGTAGGAGAGTATCCAATGAAGACACATGGAGTAGATCTAGGATCTAATTTATGGGAAGTGTTGGGGCGGAGCCAAGGATAACATAAGCAACCAAAAACTCTAAGTTTAGCTAGGTTGGGAGTTTGTTTTAGAAGGAATTGATATGAGGACAACATGTTAAGATTGGGTTTTGGTAGACGGTTTATAATATAGGTAGCAGCACAAACTGCATGAGGCCAATATGTAAGGGGCATAGAAGCATGATGTAAAAGGGCTAAGGCAGTATCAACAACATGTCTGTGACGACGTTCAGACATGCCATTGTGTTCAGGGGTGTGGGGAGGAGTTGTGAGATGAGATATACCATGAGTTTGAAGGAGGGATCGTAGGGCAATGAATTCACCCCCGTTGTCAGTATAAAGGGTTTTGATTTTGGTGTTGTAGAAGTTTTCTACGAAGATTTTAAATGATGTAAAGGTGGGGAGGACATCAGATTTGCGTTTTAGAGGGTAAATCCATATATATTTGCTAAAGTGATCAACAAAAATGACATAGTATTTGAAGCCTTCAGTTAACAGGACAGGGGACGACCAAACATCAGAAAAAAGAACCTCAAGGGAGGAACTAGATATAATGCTTGAATCGTAAAAAGGAAGTTTATGACTTTTAATACAGTTGCAAGAATCACAATAATGCAGTTTTGAGTTCGTGATAGGTAAGTTATACTTGGATAAGGTATGGGAAAGGATTTTGGAGGACGGATGACCTAGACGAGCATGCCAGATGGGTGATGGTTGTTTTTCCGAGATGGAAGTTGTGGGGTTAAGAGATGCTCGAGTCGGCCATACGTAGAGATTATCCACGCGACTCCCCGTGAGGAGAATGGTCCCCGTTTTGCCATCCCGCACCTGAAAATAAGTAGATCCAAAAATAATGTTAACATCATTATCTCGACACAAGGTTGAAACAGAGATAAGGTTTTTGGCCATTTGTGGGACAACAAGGACGTTTGAGAATGTTAGCATATTAACATGAGGAAACGACAAGGAACCAATATGTGAAATTTTCAAACCGTTACCATCACCGATAATGACATCATCCGAATCGGAATATGGAGAGGAAACATATAAATTATTGGGGTGAGTTGTGATATGATGAGAGGCCCCGGAGTCCAAGATCCAGGGGATGGAGGGGATCTTTGAAATAGGAGAGTGGGCGGAGGTGGTGTATATACCAGCAGGGTGGGTGTGCATACGAGGTGGGGTGTATGTAGTAGTGGAGTGAGTGCGTAGATGCGGAGGGGTGTATTTACCAGATTTGGGGGTGTAAGCAGTAGTGCTGTAGTGGATTGGGCTCATTAGACAACAATTGAGTATGTAGTAGTGGTGTTTTGATTGGAGAGAGAAGGCAGTATGCGCGACTGTAAAAAAAAAAGAAAATTGGGCACGGTGATTTAACTAGAGGGTACCGTGAAGAGTTGAAACCGTCGATGTTTTGTTCGGGAGTTGCAAGCGAACGGCAGTTATGCGAGGAGTGTTGTAATCGTGAGTTTTGAACGACAAGAATGCCGAACAACGATTACAAGGATTATTGTGGGATCGAGGCGTGAGCCGAGAGGCTCGTTGATACCATATAGAGAAACAATGAATTGTGAAATTATAATTTCATTAAGTGAATGTAAAGAATACATTAGGGGAGTATTTATAGATACAAAACATATCTACTATATATCTCTAATTTAAGAAAATAAAGATTTACAAGATATATATAATATCTCTTAATATATTTATATATGCCTAATACCTTAAACACCCCTTTTTCTCCCTAGCTCTCATACTTACAAATAAAACGAGGTCTTTCAAAGCAACAATACAAATATTTAATATATAAACCTACGCATTGTATAAAAAATATAGAATAAGAGTTTAATGATCGAAAATGATATATCTAAATATTTTTAGAAACAAATTTATCATGATGAGTTTTTTTTAATGGATTTCACTTTGCTGATAAAAATTATAAGAATTAAAAATTTTGTGGTCCCTTAAATTGTTCGCTGTCAAATTTGTTCAAGGTAAATTTTAACGTTTTATGTTAGTCATAATATTTTTAAAATAAAGTTCGATTTTGGTCCTAATTTTTTAAAAAAAAAACTAAAATTTGCATGTGTTATTTTATGTCACGTAATTATTTAATTTGGGTCGAGGCAAATTTCCAAAGTAGCTATGGGATCAAAATTGGTCATTCAAACATAAAACGACATGGTTTTTTTTTTTTTTTTTTTTCCAAGCGATTTTGAGTTAATATATGACTTTTTTTTTTTTAATATAAAGGCTAAATCAGAAATGTCAATTTATTTGGACAAAAATTAGACAATAAATAAATTGTAGGACCAAAAATCTTTTCACCTTTAAAAACGACAGCTATAATGAAATTTTGAAATAAGGAACCAATGCAATATGAAAGAATGTCATCTTATTTAAAAATATGAAATTATAATGATTTGTGAAATTAAATAAATTCATTTATTTTAATTCTATATCACTCGTTCTCGTGACCTGAATTTTCAACTCTACCTTTTAAAGAGAAGGCACATTGGATGAACATTTTAATATAATAGATGAAGTTGCTCTTAACGGGATGACAAATAATCTAAAGCCATGAATGAATTAATATTATTGGAGGGGTGAACAAATAAATTATTTTAATTCCCTATATATGGAACACGTACGTACACACGTGTGTTGCTTATAGAGTAGGTAAATGATCTAGCATGCCGACTCATCATCCACATCATCAATCTTATTTAATTATCATAAAAAAAAATTAATGGAAAATAACTTGGTTAATAGATAAGGGAAAATTTAGTAGACCTTCCTTCTCCATAAAGAATTTGAGCCAAGGTTTCGCTCATACCCAACAACATATTAAGAGATCATTAATAGTAATTTATATGTATGCACAAAGATGATGCAAAAAGACTTTTTAATTATATTGAGACTTAAAATTTAATTGTATTCCCCGATTAATTGTTTATATGAAGAAAGCACAACTCTAGCTTTACAAAGAAGACAAAATCTAACTTGCAAGTACTTCAACTATTGAAAAATCTGATATTTAAAAAAAAAAATCTTGTGTATGAGAGCTTGTTACATATTTGTGATGAAGAAAATGTGGGAGAAGAAAGAGAGGGAAGAAAAGAAGAGAAAAAAGAGAAGTGACAAAGGAGAGAGAAATTAATTAAGGTTTTGTGGTGGATGTATTTACTAAGAAGTTTTATAGAGAAAAAAAGTAATTTGAACAATTTAGTAGAAATATATAGAGCATTTTTTTTAATTGGACTGGAGGATGTATCAATCGAGGAGTGCAGTTAACAACCAAGGAGGTGCAAATAAATTGACTGACTTTGTTTCCTCTTGGCAGGGTTGCATAAATTGATGAAACGGACTGACTTTTTATTTGGCCTTCCATTTAAATAAAGGCGTTGGCTATAAACCCCTCCAGTTCTGTTAAGTATACTCCCCAGATTAATGTACTCCCCTGAATATGATAAATGTTAGATGTACTACCCTCAAAATTACCCAAATTACCCTTTTCTTCAACAAATGTTAAATATACTCCCCCATTCAAAACCCTAATATCACTTTTCCTCATCTTTCTTCTTCCTCTTTTCGTAAAAAAAAAAAAAAAAACTTAATTTTCTGCGCCGACCGCTGCCGGCGACGCCCCGCCCCGCCCGCATCCGCCACCCCTGCGCGCGGCCCCCGCCGCAGCCGCCTCCCTGAGCGCGGCCCTCCGCCCCAGCCGCCTCCCTGAGCGCGGCCCTCGCCGCAGTCGCCCCTGCGCGCGGCCGCCGCCCCGACGACCCTGACCAGCCGCCGCCGTCTGCAACACAGGTAGGGTTTTTTCCCTTTTTTTTTTTTTTTTTCGACGACCTTTAATTGAAAATATAAACTTTCGTGGACAACTAATTGTCGACGATAGTGTATATTGTCGATTAACAGTTGTCGAAATTTTTTAATTTTTTTTTTTTAAATTTCTTTCGATGAATAGTTGTCGACAAGAATGCTTCTCGTCAACAAACTAGTGTTGACGAGAGTATTTTTCGTCAACAAACTAGTGTCGACCGAAACTAGTTCGATCGACACTGGTTTGTCGAAAATATGTCAATGTTTTTTTTTTGTTCAATGTTAGAAAATATGTTGAATGTTTATTTTGGAGGTGGAAGTCGGCGGCGGCAGGAGGGTTGCCGGAGGCAGCGGCGGTTGGAGTGTTGGTGGTGGCTGTAAAAATTAGGGTTATGGTTAGAATTATTTTTTAGGGTTAAGGGGGTGTATTCATCTAACAAATATGTATAAAAGGGTAAATTGGGTATTTAATATGTATATTTAATTAATAAATGAAGTGGGGGAGTATACTTAACAGAGCTGGAGGGGTATATAGCCAACGCCTAAATAAATGATGAAGCCACCAATTAATTAAATGGCCGCATAAATTAACTTTCAAGCCCAAATAATAATGTCTCGAATTCTTTCCTGTTTCATTCTTTTAATTGACTTAATAAAATAGTTAAGGTGTGTTTGCTCCAAAAGCTTCTTTCTTTTTCTTTTTTTTTTTATTGATGCTCCAAAAGCTTCTTAAAAAAGAAACCTAAACATTTATATGAACAATTCAAAAATAATACTCCAGTATAAGAACATTTTATGTGTAAAAAATGAAGTATTAGACTATTAGTTATTTCACTGAAGAGTAAAATGCGCTTTTGGTCCCACCATCCACGGGCACTCATGATTTTGGTTCCAACACTTTTAATTTTGGTCCCGAAAGTTAAAAATTTGACACATTGGGTCTCAAAATCGGAAATTCTAACACATTTAGCCCCACGCACGTTAAATGTTGACGGAATGAGTCACGTGCGTGTCACGTGGTTATAAGCACACACCACTTTATTGAGGACACCCACCTAGAATATTCTGAAAGCCAGTTCTACCCCTTAGCTAAAATCGTGATTAGTACACCCACCTCCCATTTCATTACAGAATCGCCTCCATCGTCACCACCATTTCTCGTAGCCACATTCACGCCGGAAATATACTCGTAACTCTCAGATCCATTTAATCCAAAATGATTTTTTTCCAAAGAACAAATATAAAAAACTCCCAAACAAAATACATCATCCACAAGACTCTGTCAAAAAAAAATCGAAAATGGATAAAAAAATTGGAAAAATAACAGAAATTCATGAAACTTCTTCGAAGAAGAGCTGTCCAGATCGAAAACTTTATTGGAAAAATCGGAAACTTCAAGATCTTGATTTGAAAGGGGGGCGGGTGAAGGCGGATTTAGTGTAATTGTGAAGATAAATTGACAGATTTAGTGTAATCCCAAATAAAATACATCATCCACATTCACTCACACACCACTTGATTTGATTTAGGGTAATTGTGAAGATAAATTGACAGGTTTAGGGAGGGGGGCGGGTGAAGGCGGAGGAGATAAATTTGAAAGGGGTAATACATTTTCTTTGAAGATCGACGGAGGGCGGCGTGGCCAAACGCAGAGGAGCGGCGGCGAGGTACAAACAGGCGACAGCGAAATGCGATGCGTCCAGGACCAGCTTGGAGTGAACGGTCGGCAAGGCGGCGAGGTACGAATGGGCGATGCGATGCCGCGAACGGTCGGCGAGGCGGCGAGGTACGAACGGGCGATGCGATGCCGCGAACGGTCGATGAGGCGGCGAGGCAGCGTGGCCGCGTATCGAGTGGGGGAAGCGGCGCGTCGACGTGGCTGGTGAGGGAGACGGCGTGGCCAGTAGAGGATGGATGCGAGGAAGAAAGACGAAGAAAGGCGAAGATGGGTTTGGTAATGAATGAATTAGGACTATATTGTGGATAAGGGTATTTTTGTACTTTCTTAGGGTGTGTACTCATCGAACGGGGGTGTCAAGTTTGACTAACGGTTCACTAAGGTCAACTAACGGTTGACTAACTTTGGGACCCAATGTGTCAAATTTTTCACTTTCGGGACCAAAATTAAAAGTGTTGGGACCAAAATCATGAGTACTCGTGGATGGTGGGATCAAAAGCGCATTTTACTCTTTCACTAAATGAGAGTATTAATTATTTTAATTGAATAATATAAATTACAATGACGAAGCTATAAAATTTGTATAAGGGCCCAATTAGTATTATTCTAACATTAAAATAATATCAAAATAATAACATTTTTTTCATTATAGGGAAAATATCAATTTTGGTCACCCAGTTTTACCTCTTTTCATATTTGGTCACTCACATTTAGTCACTATCAAAATTGGTCACCCAATTATTATATTCTATCAAAATTGATCACTCTGTTTGTCAATATGTCATTGCCTAACGGAGAAAGAGTTTTGAGCATAAACTTTCTCAAAACGGTTAAAAAATTCCCATGCATCTTCTAGAAGTAATGAAACAAACACATGTGCAAAAAATTACCAATATTTACATTATATTTATAACATGTCAGGAGTTCACATCTTCTAGAACGTGATTCAAAAAACATGTTGTTGGTTTACTTTTTATTTTATAGATAATGAGAATTCTTTTTCATGCATCTTCTAGTACATTATATTTATAA
This sequence comes from Galeopsis tetrahit, assembly GCA_963675135.1. Taxonomy (NCBI): domain Eukaryota; kingdom Viridiplantae; phylum Streptophyta; class Magnoliopsida; order Lamiales; family Lamiaceae; genus Galeopsis; species Galeopsis tetrahit. The sequence goes on from OY776133.1 coordinate 15,369,595, forward strand.
CATGTCAGAAGGAGTTCTGATGCATCTTCTAGAACGTGATTCAATCATGTTGTTGGTTTACTTTTTATTTTATGAACGTGAAACTTGTTGGGTAGTCAGAAAATTTCAGTAAGTTTTTAATAATTATTTAACTCAATTATGAATTCATTTTTGTTAGATTTAGTTTTTATTTTACAGAAAATGAGAAACTCAAGAGATAGAATGTAACTTTGTACTCTGGTTTTAACAATTGTACTCTGTTTTCCAATTCTTGGTTTCATATTGAATTTGTATAATAATTGGAGATATAAACTTATTTCAATTCATTTCCCTATTTATAATTATTGGAGCATAATTTGTGGTGAAGATTAATTGTAAAGAATTTTCTAAATTAGTTCTGGAAGATGCATGAAATTTTTTTAACCTTAGATTTTGTGAAATTTCACGGTTGAAAACTCTTTCTCCGTTAGAATAGAATAACTGGGTGACCAATTTTGATAGTGACTAAATGTGGGTGACCAAATATGAAAAGAGGTAAAACTGGATGACCAAAATTGATATTTTCCCTAAAATTATATTACAAAATATCTCAAACTATATTAATATTATCATTTATAAATAGTACATGCATTTTTATTTATAAATGTTCAAAATCTTGAACTGTGCAAAATACAACATTGAAATATTGTTTTACCACTAAACCTTCAAATCTCATTACAAAAATTGAAATGAAATGATTAAAATTAATTAAATAATAATTATCTTGAATGATTCAAAATATAACTTTGAAATATTTCATGGTAAATTTGTTCAACAAATTCGAAATTATATAAATAACTTAAACAAGCTAAGTGATAATTTTTAAATTAATAAAATATTATTTATTAATTATGTTTAAATATTTGTATTATGAAATGGTAATACAATAAAATTTCATGACAATTAATTAACTACGTACTAAAATAAATATTAAAACTATAAGTAAAAGACTTGGCATTTCATTGAAAATCACTAGGCCAAACTAAAATCTGAAATATTGAACATATCAATATATATAGTAAAACTTCAGAAATATTGTAGTTGAGGGCTCAATACTCCTGGCCCCAACTTGTCACCGTCCCTGATTTACAGGTGCACAAAAACTCACCATACATATTTCTTCAAGATGGGGAGGAAACAATAATTTCGATTTGATTCGCTTTTGATATAAGATCTAGCACATTGAAATTTATTTATTTGAAATTTTTTATTTTTAAAAAAAAGAGAAAACTCTATTTACTTATTTTCTGTCAATTAAATCAGGGAGAGATAGTGACATTTTCTTTCTTTCTATTAATTAATTGTAAATAAAATTAAATTGTGGTAATAGGGAGAGATAGTGACTTTTTTTTTTCTTTTTAATAATTGTATATAAAATAAATAAAATTGTGGTAGAGGAATGAGTTGGGCAAACGTTGAAGTAGGCTTCACATCTCTTTCACAAATCCCACCAATTAATTTTAATTAATGACAATCAATTCCAATGGACATGCATGTCCATTGTCACATTATACCCTAAATTGCAATCTTGTGGAATATGCTCTGGACTCTTTTTATTTTTTTAATTTTCTTTATTTATATTCCTATCCATTTGGACCCCTCGTTTTCTTTTGCTTCTCCTATCCTTTATTTTATATGTTAGTAATTTATATTATTTGTCATTTTCAGATTATAAAAATAATCCAAAAGTCGTTTTCCTAACACATTCGCGTCTTGATTTTTGGATATAATTAACTTACGACTTTTAAATCTTATTTTATAATTATAATGTTTGTTATTACTCCATCATTCCATATCTTAGATAGCATATATTCCTTTTTTTAATGTCTCAAATTATAGTCACATTCTCTCTTTTTACTTTAACAGATTTTGGAGTTTGAGATTTTAAGGGTATAATTGACACATTAGCTAAATTTAACTAAATACAAAGATTTTTTTTTAATTTGTGTATAAAATCAAATGTGCATATCTTTGTGTGGGATGGAGGGAGTAGTACATAACTTATTAATCTTTACAAAATTAACAAACACATAGAAGGAAATGGAGGATCGACATCATTATAATAATTATTGGGAATACATTACACATATATTTTTCATTTATTGTTTTATGAATATTATTTTATCATGTACAATAACTTTTTTAGCCGATGAGCAATTGCAAATTATCATCGGAGCATGCTTTAATATCACATAATTCACAAAATAAGCATGCTCAGTAAATTTCTTTATTAAATACCGAACCCTATTTGATGAACAGAAATAAAGAATAACAATAATCTTAAATTGTAATTTGTACGTGAAAGCACATTTTCTTAAATCCGTCTCACTTTAAAATACGAACTTATAGAAAGATATGATATTAATTCATTTATACTAACACTACAAAAAATGCCTCAATTAGAGATCAAAGTTTTGAGACCGGCACAAATCAGTCTCAATTTGAGACTAATTTGGGACTGATCCTAAAAAAATTTGAGTTTTGAGACTGTTTTCAATTCCGTCTTTAATATTATGTTTCCAGACCGCTTAGAGACCGAATTTCAGTCTCTAAACAGAAATTAAAATTTTGATTTTGAATTTTGTTTAGATACCGACAATTCAGTCTTTAATTGGTATCAAATATTTTGAAAAGTATAATTTGAATTGACTACCAATTTTGATCGCTCGTTTAAAGACTATTTTCAATTCGGTCTTTAATACTCCCTCCGTCCACGAAAAGTAGTCCCATTTGACACATATTCTTTGTCCACCAAATGTAGTCCCATGCACTTTATGGAAACTATCACCCTTCAACTATCACTTAATTACTCAATTTGCCATCAACTTTATTCCTAAACAATCACTTTATTCACAATGAACCCCACAATACCCTATAATACCCTTACTTTATCTACTTTATCTACCATTTTCTTAAAACTTGTGCCCCATCCCCATGTCCCTACTTTTCATGGATGGAGGGAGTATTATGTTTTTCAGACCGCTTAGCCACCGAATTTCAGTCTCTAAATCAAAATTAAAATTCTTATTTTGAATTTTAATTGAAATTAAAACTCTGATTTTGAATTTTATTTGAAGACCAAAAATTCAGTCTTTAATTGGTATAAATAATTCTGAATCCCAAAATTTTAATTAACCGTATCAACTTTCATCGAATCTGGCTCTATGACTTTGTTCGAGAGGGAGGAATCAGAATTAGGAGAAGAGGAATTTTCGTCCATCATTGAGAGAGATAAATAAGTTGGCGATTATATCTATATTATATTAGATATTCATCATAATATTGTATATATAGATAATTTTTAACAGTAGAGACCGCATATTTCGGTCCCAAATCGGTCCCAAATCAGGCGTTTGTTTTTATAGACCGATATTTTCGGTCTCGAATAGGTATCAAATTAAACTGTTTATTTTATAGAGACCGATTTTAGTGGTATCTGAACACTCCAGAAGAATATTCTTAGATAATTTTTAACAGTAGAGACCGCATATTTCGGTCCCAAATCGGTCCCATAATCAGGTGGTTGTTTTTATAGACCAATATTTTCGGTCACGAATAGGTATTTAATCAAGCTGTTTGTTTTATAGATAATTTTTAACATAGTAGAGACCGCAAATCGGTCCCAAATCATGTGGTTGTGGTTATAGACCGATATTGTCGGTCCCAAATGTCACTCTCTCAATTTAAACCGACAAACTAGCTTCTAAATAGACAATTCCTTGATTTTACTCTCCAATATCAGTTTGAAGATCTCGTTTCGAATTCAACCGTAAGATTTCTCATTCCCTCTTTATTTAAATTGATGTTTTCTCATATTAATTAATTAAGTGTTCGTTGATAATTTTATTTTCATATAATTAATAAATATGTATAATAGTAGTAAATAAGATAGACCACTGATGTTGTTATGATATCAAATCAAATACTAATTAGAATTAATTATTTTGAAAGATATCATAATCGTATGTGTACTATTATATGTCCAATTAAACCTGTTGAAAGTATGAATACATGTAAATTAGGTTTTAGAGTGAATTAATTGTCTAATATTAAATTAAAACTGTTAAAATATTTCACTCAAAAATTTTTGTACAATTTTATCTATACACATATTATAAGACCGAGTATAAGTACAATTTATTCATAATAATCAATTTAGAATTCCACAATTAATATTTTTGACTTAAGTAGTTAATACTGACAAATTAAGTTTTTATGAAATAACTGAATTCCCAAAATTTTACTTTATATGGTATACGATTCAAAGTTGATCTACTTGAAAGTCAAACAAATTAAAGATCTTGAATTAATTTCTCATAGAGCATACCCTGTTTGCTATCAAATTTTTTAGCTTTAAATTTTGGATTAACGATGGGCTCCACCACATTCTTCTCACATATCTACCAAATTAAATATTATTATTAACATTATTAATTTTAGTACAATAATGCAACAATATTTATTCTTTGAATATAATAATATAGCAATATTTATCTTATATACATATGTCAACTATGTAATCATTTTGATTTTGAGTACGTATAGATGGAACTACCGGATCGTCGGTGGATGTATTATACTCCTCGATTCGTTAATGGAAGTACGAACAGTGAATTTTACAATCAAGTTCGCAAATTTATTGATTTTGCGAAGACGAGGCCACAATATATGTTTAACGATAAAATCAAGTGTCTATGTACTTTGAAGAAGTGTCAAAATAAAATATTTAAAAGTAACATTGATTTTTTAAAGTAACATTGATTTTTTACAATTAATTCAATGATTTTTATCAGTTAATATATGTGGAAATGATTTAATTATTTTGAACTTCTTTAAAGTAACGTTGATTTTGAAAATTTATTATTTAAAATATATATAATAAAGAAATTAATTACATATGTATATAATTATTTTTAAAAGTTACACAAGACAATTACTTGTCAAAGTGGTGGGTGCCCGGGATCAATTCCCAAAAAGGCCAAAATAAAATGGCTAATTAAATAAAGTGGGTGTGGGTTGGCGGTGTGGGTTGGCGGGTCGGGTCTCGAAGGCGGGTGTGGGTGTGGGTGTGGGTTGTCGGGTCGGGTCTCGAAGGCGGGTGTGGGTCGGGTTGGCGATGCGGGTGTGAAGGTGGGTGTGGGTCAGCGGGTCGGGTTTTGGGGGCAGTTGCTGGGTAAGATTTGAGACCGATGTGAGACTGTTTTAGGCCCGAAAATAGGTCGGGCCGACTCACGTTTAGGGACCGTTTTAAGACCGAATTGTCGGTCTCTCATTTAGAGACCGACCGAAAATCGGTCCTTAATCTGAGACCGATGTGAGACTGTTTTAGGCCCGAAAATAGGTCGGGCCGACTCACGTTTAGGGACCGTTTTAAGACCGAATTGCCGGTCTGTCATTTAGAGACCGATCGACAATCGGTCCCTAATTTGAGACGGTGCCATAAATTCGGTCTCTCAATATTAGGTACCGATGAAATAAGGACCTCCATAAATCGGTCCCAAATCAGTCTCTAACGTGTGTTGAGACCGCCTTTACAGTCTCAAAATCGGTCTCTACTCGATGCGTTTTTTGTAGTGTAATTTTCTTACTTATATATTACTAGTTATATAAATTATAAAAAAAAAATTCAAATGCATTATCATACATACGCATAGATAAATTTTAAACTTGTTATATCCAAAAATCAACCCCAGGTGCACTCTCAGTTGATTGTAGACCACGTGAGACAAAGATAAGAATAGATGTGTACAAAAGAAATTAATTAATTCAATATTTCTAATAGATTAATTGTGGGGATTTCATGCACGCATATAATTACTTTGAGATTCTGGAATATCTTTTCTCGATTTTGGAAGCCAGCAAATTGAGACTTCAGCAAGTTCATTCATAATTTCCTACGTACCCAACTCAAATTAACTTAATTAATTTGAAAAGTGCATTTCAAATTTTATTTTATTAATTAATAAATATTGTGTACGTACGGTTTGCATATATAAATTATTACTATATAATATGTGGTCTTGGGACATTTCTAATTTAAAAAAAATAAATAAATCAGTCTATATATTAATTTCCTACTCAATAATTAGGCGGATTTTTAAGAGTAATATCTTAATAAAATTTTATAATTATTAATTTGTCCCTAAATTTGACAGCTGTTTAAGAGTTAATTTTTGTGAATTTATCAACTCAATGTTCACTTGGAAGAAGCAAACCCCTCGTGGAACGATTATTTAATGTTGTAATCATTACATTTACTTTGCATAATTAATTAAAAAGATCTTTGGGATTGACTGTTGAGTGATTTATATACAATTTATTTTTGTTAATATCAATGCCAGCTAATAACCTTTTCTAGGAGTTTATTGCATGCACATTTACAGTGTGTAGTGTGTACATAGTAGTAAGACAAGTAAAAAAAAAAAAGAAGAGTACCCGGCCTTAGACTCACTTTTATTAAATTTCTTTTGATCTCTCTAAAGAAAATTTTATGCATGTATTGCAGTTTAAATATTTAGGATCCGTTATTATCCCCCTATTATTGTTACTACATTTTATATGGAGTTATATTCGTTTAAATAAAATACTCCAGTTCGGGCGTGGCCACTAACCTCCAAACGCATTTTAATCAAGTTTATGGAGTATGTTTAATTTCTTTTATCAAGTTCTAAATTTTCAAACGCCAATCTAATATGCCTTGCAAAAATTTCGAATGAGATCACTGTTTTAATTTTAATGTTTCACATGTCATATTAAAAAATAATTAACATCCTATATATAATATTGAAAGCGACACATGTTAAAAATTCAGTAGAGTGAAATATTAGTGAAACAGAGAAATTGAATCACGATTTTTTTTTTAAATGTACAACGTTTCAATTAAAGTTAATATCATATTTTATTCAAACCTGTCATGTTTCATTTATCTATAATTATTTTTATATAAAATAATATTGTTCAGTTATTTTAATTAAAATTATGTCACACCTCGTTAAATTGGTGTTACGTTTCACCTAGTGTCACTGAGAGTCTGACTCATTTTCAAAACATTACTTTACATTAAGTAGGACTCGTGTAATATTTTTTTTTTTTTTTTGATTCGCATGATTCAGTTATAATTAGTATGAATTGAATTGTAGGATATATTTTTTTTTTTTTCTGGGACAGGACTTAAATTGTAGGACTTGGTCAAGGGCTACGTCAAGTAATCAAATCGAGCTGCAATAATTAATTGCAAGACCGAGCTCAGTACTCTGAACTCAGTGGCGCACCCACTTGAGTCATTTGACTCAGTCATTACAACTCGGCCCATGGCTTCACCTGTTGACTTGTTCCTCCTTAAGTTGTGTTATGACTCGTATCCTCCACTTTATTCATTCACTATTTAACTTAGTTTACATTCTTTTAATTTTTTTTGTTAATCAGGACCATAAACTTAATTTTATTCCATAAATCTGGAACAGAAAAATGCTCCACGATTAAAAAAAATCAATTTATTACATCCGCCTTTAAGTTGGTCAATAAATCTGATTATGTTGCTTGTAATGCCGGATTAAGAGTAAAAAAATAAAATATGATCATTATTAAAGCTTAGAAAAATGACTTATTTATTGCGATAGTGAAAACCTGATTATCCATGAAATTTGTTTAGACGCTGAAAAATATACCACTCCCTCTGTCGTCCGTCCGTTTCCAATTTTATCATTTTTTGTCCATTCGTTTATAAGTTTTTCATATTATTTTTGATAAATAGTATCTTTTAATTTTGGGTTGGTCTGCTATGGACTCGAGTGCATGTTATGCACCCTAGTTCATGTTGCAATTTTCAGTTTTACTGACTTACACTTTTTGGTAAATGGTGTTGCACTTTTCAATTATTAAACTGTATAATAATATTTTTAGTAATAATTGAAAAATGCAACACCATTTACCAAAAAGTGTAAGTCAGTAAAACTAAAAAGTGCAACATAGACTAGGGTGCATAACATGCACTCGAGTGTATACTAGACTTTACCTTTAATTTTTTAATATTCTTACACTTCATATCTATTTCTTTACCCTCCATCACATCACTTATACTATATTTATTATTTAATTATTTTTTTTAATATTCATGTAAAAAAGTAACGGAAATTTTATTGATGAACGGAGTGAGTATTTTAATACTGAATCGATATTGGAATTTGGAAATATAAATGGGTTTAGTTTGGAGTAAAATTTATTTTTCTTATTAATTTTATATATACTCCATCTATTTTAAAATAAGTATTTTTTCCCGTAAATTAAAAAAAGGTTGTCCCTTTAAAAAGTTTGTATCAAATTAAGAAATACGAAGTATAAATTTTCAAGTATTTCTTCTCAATCAATCACTCTCACTTACCACTTTTGAAATCAGAAAATATATCTTTAAAATACACATGAAGTAAATTGGAGAAAAATACAGGGAAACACTTATATGAAATATTTCACTTGAAATATTAGTATATTTAAAGAAAAGTTAAAAATTTACGGATGTGTAGCGAGTCTGACCGATCAAACGGATCTTTACAAAAAAATCGCGCGCAAAAGACTAGCAAAAAAATGGGGTTCAGGTTTGTGTTACTATAAAAATAATTATATGTTACTATAATGATAAATATGTTTTACTGTAAGTGCAAATAACACATAAATGGACTTTTCACATGAAATATTAATACAATTAATTTAAGGATAAAAAACTCGAGATATTTTACAAGTCATACCAAAGTCATAATAAATCAAACATATCTTTAAAAAAAAAAACACCCAAGAGACAAACATAAAAACTTGTTCTTAATATGTGTTACTTTAAATACAATTATACTCCGTATGTTATTGTACGGACAAATATGTGTTACTGTAAGGACAAGTAACAAACAGTTGACTTTTGAGTAACACATATTTGTCTTTAAAGTAATACATGTATTGATTGAAAATTGTGTTACTATATAAATACAAGTGTATTACTTTATAGAGAAAGATGTGTTACTGTCTAAATAAAACGTCATTATTGAGAGAGAATGGAATACCCACATTAAAAAGACGAAGAACAATAATTGAAAATACAAAAAACACAACCATATTGAATAATTTATCGATAGTATATAAGTTTTTGTCGAAATGGAGTATAAAGTACTCCGCACGCCCATATTTTATTATTATTATTATTTATTTATTTATTTAGAACACACAGTACATTGAAGTATATTTTTCTGTTATTAAAATTATAAAAATATTACTAGGTCAATTCAATGGGTTTTGGGCGCTAGCTGTTGACTGTTGACATCATATATATATATATATATATATATATATATATAAATTGAATCTTCTGGAAAATTCGTTGGTCTCGTTTTTAAACACTGTCCAAACATTCCATGTTTCTTATTCACATCTACCTACACATGTAAAAATAAAAAAGAGTTTTCATAATCATGCATGTTTCTTGGATTTATCTGTAAATAGATCGAGATGTGAAAATCCGTTTCTTGGATTTATCTATCTTATAACTATATGTAATTCGGTAAAGAGTTGAGTATCCCTCGTACTCAATTTTAATATTAAAATCAGTTTTTACTGATTTAAAAAAAAAAAAAAAAAAAAAACATGCATGTTTCTCCCCACTAAAAGATTCTAATTTCTAAACCCTATCAAAACCTTACAACTTAGTAAAAATCAATATATCATCCAACGAATTATGAAAACTCAAGGGAGAACATTAATATAAAGTATGTTCAAACTACCTTTTTACCTTTTTGATCAAAATCTATTTACACTTTATTTTTTAGTTAAGTGTTGCACCACAGCTCGACCCAATATGTTGGCGAGTTGATGCTCAGTGTTTGGCCACTAAATATTACTCTACGGTCTCTACCGTCTCGAAATATTCTCACTTTAATTTTTTTTAACTCCGATCTTACACTATTTTTACACTTTTAAAATAAAAAATTCTTTATAAATTTCAGTACTTTATTATCACAATATTACCCAAAATATCAATATTTATTGAATTTACACACACACATATATATATATATATAATCCAATCATTTTTTTCTTTATTCATAAATATTTACTAAATTACCCTCAACATTCTACTTATAACTTAACTTTTTATCAAGTGTCTTTCTACATGTGAAGACTATTTCAAGACGAAAGAAGTATAAATTTACATTTTGTTCGGGTATTAGAACTGACCAGTAGAAGCAAACAATTTTTTTCGACAACTAAGTACTATGAAAAAAAAATTTGTCCCATAAATTCACAGTCGAACAAATACTTTTGAGATAAGAAAATCAGTAATTGAAAGCGTAGAATTGTCTCTAAATGCTCATTTTAAAAAATCATCATTATATTATAATATAAGTGTGAATAACATCTAACAATCTTGTGGTGTAAATAGTGACACTTATTGTATAAATATCTTCAGTGATGTATGTAAATTGATGAAATATTGAAATCAAAGATGACATAAAAACATAAGGAGATTTGAGAATAAATAATTTGAATTACATGCTTAAATGTTAGTACAGTATGTAAATTAAATGAGGTAAAAAGACAATCATAGATTCATAAGATAAATTTCGTTTATTATTGGAGTATTTTAATTACAGATTTGAGAGAATATAAATTTGCTAAAGTTGAGGGACTGAAATCTGAATCATATATAGAGATAGTAATGCGTGTCCAATTCGTGTTTTGTGGCGTGTAAAAGAATTTCCCGAGTCATAACTGATGAGCTTCCCTTTTTGGGGCTTTTCAAATCCAGTTATTTCATTTTTGTCCCCAGACATTCCAATTCCTGCCCCTTTCACCTCAAAATCCGTAATTGACATTAAATTAATAATCAAACCACTAATTTTCCAAATTCTTTACTCTGTGATTACGACTTTTACAATAATACAAACAACCCCCTCATATACGCGGTCCAAATCCCCCTCAATATAAACCTCTCCTTCCCCTTTAGGGTTTCAAAACATCCTCACAATTTCCTTTTTCTTCACTTCACTCTTGATCAATAATCTTATAAATTCTCTGAAGAATCACTGAAATCATCTCCACTTTTTGAAAATTTGGAAATTTCATTTGTGAAATTCTCTGAATTTTTGAACGTTTAATTCTTGCGGTGGATGTGATCAGAAGAATCAAAGATGCCGGCAACAGATTTTCACGACGGTTCGTCTTCACTATTCGGATTTTCCATTCTGAGTAGGCGCCGTGATCAGATTCCGTCGATGGAGTCCACACACGAATCCATGAGGCAGGACATCGAGCTCGACGCCTTCCAACGAAACGTCGCCGATCGTTTTCACGATTTATCGGCGGTGGATTCCGGCGAATTGCTCACAATCCCGTGGCTGCGCAACCTCTTGGACGCATTCCTCTGTTGCCAGGAGGAATTCAAGGTAATTCTCTACAACAACAAGAGCAATTTGAACAAATCGCCCATGGATAAATACGTTACTGATTATTTCGAAAGGAGTGTGAAAGCTTTAGATGTTTGCAACGCTATTCGTGATGGTATTCAGCAGATCAAACAGTCGCAAAAACAGTTGGATATTGTTTTATGTGCGTTGGATAATCAGAGAAGTGTTGGTGAAGGGCAGTTTCGTAGGGCGAAGAAGGCGTTAGTTGATCTCGCAATTGGTGTAGTTGATGAGAAAGTAGCGAATGCGTCTTTTTGTCATAGAAATAGATCTTTTGGACGGTATATGCAGAGAGAACAGAGGAGTTTAGTCCATTTTAGATCACTTTCGTGGAGTGTTTCACGATCTTGGTCAGCTGCTAAGCAACTTCAAGCGATTAGTAGCAACTTAGTTGCTCCTAAAGCTAATGAGATCACATCAACAAATGGGTTAAACTTAGCTGTTTTCACAATGAGTTATGTGCTTTTCTTTGTAATGTGGGCTCTTGTTGCTGCAATTCCATGCCATGATCGTGGCTTGCAGACGCATTTTAATGCAATTAAGCAGTTCTTGTGGGGTGGGCCGATTCTCTCGTTGCACGAGAGGATCGTGGAGGAGTCGAAGAAACGGGAGAGGAAGAATGCTTGTGGTTTGTTGAAGGAGATTTATGAGATGGAGAAATGTGGTCGGAATTTGAACGAATTGGCTGATTCGGTTCAGTTTCCATTGCCAGAAGAGAAGGAAAGGGAAGTGAGGCAGAGAGTTGAGGAAGTGAGAAATGTGTATGAAAGTTTGAAGTTTGGTGTTGATCCATTGGAGCGACAAGTTAGGGAGGTTTTTCGTCGGATTGTGCGAAGTAGGATGGAGGGTCTTGATTCAGTTGGGCGTGGGAACAATCAAGATTGATGAAAATATTTTATATTATGATTTTGATTTTGAGGTAGAGTACATAATCATGATGTATGTAAATAAGGTGTGAAAAGATTGGACTATCTGATGTCCATCATGTTCCATCTTTCCGTGTTTTAGAATGAGATTATTGAGTAAATCTGTTGTTTACTTTGTGATAAAGTTTTGTTTTTTTGCAAGATGATTAATGTTTCCTATCTGGAATTTGCAGTTCTTGCTTATATGATGCTTCATTGTTAACATTTTTGTTATTTACTCTCTTCTCTTTCTCTCACTAGTTCTTGAATGTATGATGCATCATTGGTGCCAATGTGGTTATTTCCTCTGTTCTCTCTCTATGGTTGAAAATTTGACAAGTAGACGAAGAGGAAAGTCCACTGAAGTTGACTATTCTGGAGACAAGGACCAAGTCTTGTGGTGATATTCTGGGAATTATATTTCATTTAAGACATATTTAGCCACCATAAGTGAAGAACTACTTTCGTATTATTCGCCTGCACTGCACGTATACATAATACAATTATCTAAATGTTGAAAAAAGTATTCACCAAGTTGCAATTAAACTAATATTTTTGCTTCTTTCCATTGTTTAAGAAAACAGGAATATTACAAGTCATTGACTAACACAAGTGGTACTGCTCACGTGTTTTACCTTAAAATTACATTAATAATTAATTATACGAATGAGATTACATAATCTAAGATACATAATCTTTTTTCAATAACTGCCCCTTCCCCTGCCTATATACAACCAATTTTAAGGCCGGTCCAAAACCTACATAGTCGATCTAAGTCGGCCATTGTACGATTGTGATCTAAGTTATGCAACTCTTTAAAATTTGGTCCATCAGTTTAAAAAAAATTGCTTGTGAAAATGACAAGTCCCTGCCTAATGTTACCACCCTTATGACTTCTAGAAGATATATAGCTGGCAATTCTAGTATCATCAACTCAATATTTCAATTTGAAAAAGAATCTTGAATAGAGGCCAAGATTAGCCAAGTGGCATATCTGCTGCAATTAATGGCCATGGACACAGTTTTAAATGCTAAAAGTTGATATTTTCTTTGGTTTGAATCCAGTTTGTAACATGTAAATGTCCATAGGAGTGGAGAGTATAGGTTTTGGTGCAATGAGCTGTATTAAGCTTCATTATTGAAAGGGTTGATGGCCCACCAACCTAACATACTTAATCATAGATATACTCGTTTTAAAATGATATTTCATCTCATTTTTCACTTCACTAGTGCACGCTACTTGATTCAGTAAATTACAAACATATAAAAGCATGTTTGAAAAATAATAGAAAACTCAATTTGACCCCATGTAACCATATAAAAGACAAATATCAGATATATTACACCCTTTTGTAGAAGTGAAATTGTAATATCAATGTGATGAATAATATCTCAAGAAAGTAGTGGAGGAAAAAGCTTGAGCGTTGAGAGGCCAACATCAACCGGGGGGCCTCTCTATTTAATAGCAATAGATAATTAAGGCTCTTTAAAAGCAAAAAGTTGTTTTTTGTCTGTATAATGCAAATTATCAAATATGGTACACATTATGGGACCATGAGCTTTATTACTGAAAAGATTGTGGCTACCTAAGTTGGGACCACTGTAAGAAATACTCTGTAAAAAATGCAAGATTTTTTGCATGGAAACTAGTAATTGGTTTTTTATCTGTCTCATTTTAGAGTTGATCTTTGGTCCACCTGTAAGGGTAGGTATGTTTGATGGGTTTCGATGTGGTGGGATATATAAATTTTCGTTTCATGTTGGTTCATTGACCTAAACTCATGAAATGCGGTTTGGAAAACCGAGGTCAAACTTAAAATTCGAATCAAAGTGTTTTAAGTCAAATGCTACTAAACATAGTGTGTTTACCCACCAAAACCCAACCCTCAACCGATCAAACAAACATGGCCTAAAGGTAGCCCCTGTGTCCGATATTTATGTGGTGCTGGCGATATATATGAATCATATCATCTTCGTCGTCATTGTCATTGTGTTTGGTGGTGACATTTAACCTAGTTTCTTATATGACCAACCTACAGTATATATAATGAATTGAAGTTTGATGGAATGTAATGTTTGGATATCTTTTAATCGATTTGTTAAGGAAAAACTCTGAATTTGAGGACCAAGCTGTCTATAGGTAAGTGGCCGGAGGGCATTGATAAATACAGCTGGTTTGATTGGTTTTGTCATTTCATTTGTGAAATACAGTAAAATTTATGCAGTGCAACTGCAAATAGTACATAGTAGCTTTTAATATTTCAATAATTGCCAATCCTATGTTCCGAATAAATATCATGACTATACTATTATTACTACTTTAAATTAAATTAGTTGTAGGCTGCAAATTTATACTCCCTCTAATTCTATTTATTCGATGTTCTGATCATTTACTTCAAATTTAGATGACGGTTTGCATTTCTTAATTTTTCTCTTATGGCTAGCTGTTAAAAATTAACCACTTTACAATGAGCCTTCCAAAATCGAATCATTCTTCCAAACACGAAAAATTAATCACTTTATGTGAGTAACATTCAATTTGGGGACGATCATGTATGCATCTCAGTCCAATTAGGTCAAAGTCAAAACCATAAATTCATTTTGCCCAAAAGTTAAAATCCTAAGCTAACTCTTGCGGGTCTCAATCAGTTCTGTTAATAAACTTCACCGGATTGTCCAGAAAATTCACTGGTCGCAAACAACAATTTAATTAATGCGGATCAACCTTGAGTTTGTTATGCACCCCATATATTACGGCTGGCTTTCAAATTCATACCTGTTTTATAGGTTTATATTAGCTTCAATGATGAATGAGAAAGAAATAAAATCAAGCAATTTTTAAACTTCATTAAAATCGAATGAAACCTTGGTTAAATTAATTTGTAAACAAGACCACGAGGCACAAATTTAAACTCGACAAGGAACTTTGAATAAAAGTATACATTTGGTTGAATATTGACCGCAGAGAAATCAGAGATTATATTTTGGGGAGAAAGGTGGAAAAGTGTAGGAAAGGGGCTGAAAAGTCAAAAACCCATAATAAAAGTTGTGTGTTTACAGTCACATTTCATGAGTCAGAGCTCTATATTATGATTTGCACCTCACTTTGTTTCAATATATAATTTGAATAGGATATATTTCGAATGGAGGCCCGATTAACATAACTTTAAGGTAAAATAATACTATATTAATTATACTCATTAAAAAATTTCATGATAAAATTGTCAATACATTTCAATTCATTAAATCAAATTGAACAAACTGACTTCCATTATGTTTTGTAAGAAGTTTTGATAGTCCCGACTCAAAATGAAGCGAAACAATTTAAAAATTGCTAAAATATTAATTTCATTAAAAATTTTTAAAATCATTTTATTTCTTCAGTTATAATTTAATCATGAACATATGTCAAAATTCAATTTTTAAATAGTTTATTAGTTGAACACTAAATGTCTTTAAAATAATAGTACATTAATGTGTTACAATATTTTAGGATTTATATTTTTAAATATGAATGTACAAAAAATTTAAACCACTAATTTTTATTTTAAAAGAAAATATCAATAATATTGTTCAATTTTAAGAATATTTTTATAAGTCTAAGTAAAAATTTAGATAATAATCTCAAATACACCATCAATCTATTGAATCTATTAAAAAAATGGAGTATTATAAAACAAATTTAAGAAGAAAATACATGAAAAAAAAAAAAACATCCCTTCTAAACTTTGTATGTAAACATTCATTTTTTGTTCCAAACTTAATATGTACTATGTCTTAAAATAAAAATAATATTTTTATTTTTATTTATATATGTATAATGGAAATAATTACTAAAACAATATATATAATTATTTTTTAAAAATTAGTATATATATATAACAAAAAAAATTAAAATAAATGGTAGGGGCCACTGGGCCCAGTGTGGCTCCGTCCTTGTGTGTGATAGGAACTCGTCTCGTACAAATTATTGTCTAAAAAATCTGCATCCAAATTAGTCGATTTTCCTACTTTTAGGACGAACAACTACAAATTGAATATGATGGTGTACAACACGATCTTGTGCAATATAAGACAGCGTTGTACAATACCAGATCTTGATCCAACAATTGTCGGATGGACTGAAACTGCAAAAATAAAATCTATATATATAAAAGGAGGATGAGGGCTCTCCTGCTTTCGACACGTGTGCATTTGAGACCCCTCCTCCTTTTGCCAAGTGTATGATGAGTGTCTTTTCTTTTTCCACGTGGCATTCTTACCATACATGACTGATGAGGGCTCTCCTGCTTTCGACACGTGTGCATTTGAGACCCCTCCTCCTTTTGCCAAGTGTATGATGAGTGTCTTTTCTTTTGCCACGTGGCATTCTTACCATACATGACTGTTACAATTAGAGAGAGAAATAGAGACTCTTCAAATTTCATCATAACTCCTTTTTATTAGTAGACTTTTCGATTCTCTCCTCTTCTCCAACTTCCAATTTTAAGGACGACTTTTTCAAATTTCACAGTTCCAAGAAATTCAAGAAATTCGATCGGTGAGAGTGGTGGAGACTTTTTCAACTTCCCAGTTCGCAGGTATTCCATGTATATACTACTCGAGCTCTACTTTACTATTTTATTAAGCTAGCAATAGAAGGAGTAAATATATCCGGGAAAGGTTTCAATGAAGATATATATGTATTTGTTTTTGTTCATACATTTATGATTTTAGAAATATTATACTGTATTATTTTATGATGCATACAGTGTAAAGACACGAGTGATGCATCAAGAACCTTCATGGCGTTTGGAGGTGGTAATAGGTTTTGTGTGGGAGCTGATTTTACTAAGGTGTAGATGGTTGTTTATCTCCATTCCTTGGTCACTAAATACAAGTAAGAATAAATTAATTAATATTTAATTTGTTAGATCCATGCCCAATCCTATCATTTGCGTGAAATAAGCATATAGGAGTGTTTGTCATCATTTGTTTGTAAGTATCCCTAATTAAATTTAAGCGTTCCATTTTGTTTGAACTCTTTTAAGTGTCAATTGTTTAATGTAATTTTTTTAGTAGATGTAGAGTTTTTCATTCTATTTTGGGTGTTATTTTTGGTGAATAAATGAGGAATTGAAGTAGCATGAAAGCAACTATTGTGTTTATGTGATTTGGCAGGGCCTTTTTTTTTTTTTGGATTCGAGAGTTTATCTTATGAAGGTTCCTCATGAAAGAATGCAACAGAACTTGGTCCATTTTCGAGAGAGATGTACTTAATCACGTCCCTCCTTTTTTTTTCTATTGATATTATGAAATTTTGTTTATTACACAATTACTGCATCAATTGTATGTAATTGAACTATGATCATTCATCATATGGTGAGGCACTAACTTGAAATATATATATGTGCTTCTTTTCTGTCTTTAGATTGTATCCCTATTGCTAGAGTCTGGTGTTGATATTAATCTCAGGAACTATCGCGGGCATGTAACACTTTGCGCGTTATTTTTTTATCAGGATATATCATTTTTAGTTATTTAAGTTGAGTTAAAATGATGATTGATGGATACAATGGCAGGCGACGTTGATGCAAGCTTGTCAATACGGGCATTGGGAGGTTGTTCATTCTTGTTCTTCTATTTTTTCCGACACGTGTCCGTGTATAATAAATCTTACTATTTTTTTTTCTTAATTGCAGAAATCGTTTCATGCTTTCATTTTTAATTGCTAATTACAAAGGTAGGAAGATAATTTTGAATGTTAATGGTCACAGTTTAGAGAGATCTGACACACAAGACTGTGTAAATGGTCTCACAAGGACGTTGCATTTTGGAAGCCCACTCCAACCGGCGCTTGGCGATGGTCAATCAACGACAAAAAAAAAGAAGATGAATCATCGTCCTTCATACAATTTGGAGGCAACGGAATTCAGAGAAGGTATGAGTTCCTTCTCAATTCAATCTATGTATAAGGGCATTGTAACAATGACGAAGCTTAAGTACACTAGAAGATATTTCCACGGTAGGTCACTTCGTCGGCGTCTCTGTCTCTCTCTGGTAATTCCCTTTTCGGATAAGTATACAAATACTGAAAATTCCATCTTTACTTTAAAATACTACTCTACTTATAATTGATTTCGACATTTTGATAGGATTTCTTTCTTCAAATCTACACAATTATTACCAACAATCTTTCCTTCTCCTTGTGTCTACAGGTATGATCTATGTCTTTTCCTTAAATTTTCTTTTATTGATATCTCATGTGCAGCATACCAGATCTGAATTTCAATCAGTAGTCTGATTAGTTTGTGGTGCTAGCTAGGTTGTGTATTTTTTTGGGTGAAGACTAATTCTCTAAATTTGGTAGGGAACAAAGGAAATTGCTATGTTTTGGGTCCACGCTAAAGGTGTACTCCTAATTTGTTTTTGTATATTGCATACACTTCCTCTATCCACAATTTACAACTCCAATTGTTTAGAGTTTTATGAGTTTCACTTTCTTTGCTACAATATATAGCTCGAATTCTAGAAAGGTTTTTTTGTTTAATAGTGGTATTATTGTTTTGCTTATACACTTATTTCTCATGATTTTGATTGGAAAACAATCGAGCTTGCTTACTTATATATGTTTAAAGGATACATATATGTATATATGTGTTTTTCTTCTACTTAATTTATGAGATTCAATCCACCCTTATGTTCATTGTTGTTTGTATAGCAAATTCTTAAAATACTCTTGGTGATGATTCTTTTGTTCAAGTAAATAAATGAGAAATTTATAGACACTTTAAAAATAACTTCAAATGGTTGAAGCGTTAAGTAGGTAAAGTGGAAACTTATATGTGTCCTAACTGCTTTAGGACTATCGTTTCCATTTTTAGGGTGTGTTTTGAAACTCTACAAACTGCTTCCAGAATCACTTTTTTTTTTAAAAGCGGTGAGAGACAGCTTTAAAAATAAGTGATTCTGAAAGCAGTTTGTAGAGTTTCAAAACACACCCTTAGTGTTGCTTTAAACTCATATCTAATAGTTATATTTTTGTTTTTTTTCTTCTGAATCTTAAATCTTAATTGAGTTTTTGAATTGTAGTGATGTTTACAATGTTTTTTGTCTTGCACTGTAAAATTGTGGTCTTTATGCATTTATCGTTACCACGAAAATTGAAGCAAAAAGATAAACACATAAATTTTTTTGGAATATTTGTGATTCTAATGCGAAAATTCTAAAGACCTGCAAGATTAATTGTAAAAAAAAAAAAAAATTTATTTAATTCATTCCAGTTTTACAATTGACCCGGGCAAAAACTAGTAAATAAAATTGATGGACCAAAATTATACATTAAGAAACTAAAAATTATAATTATAATAATAGCAAAATACAAAACTTGTGATTATGTTTGAACTTAGCTTCCCGCCAAAGATAATAAGCCGCCAGCTTTTCCCTGTTCAATAAATGAAGCAAAGCATATATTCTTTCCTCTCCTACAAACTTTAAGATTTCCTTTTAAAATAACATTCCCATTTGATCGATTTTCCACCATTCAATTCAATCAAAAAGAGGGAAAAAAATGGAGCTGGAATTAGGACTCAAGTTCACTAGAGCAGCGGATGAATTCACCTCCGATTTCCAGATTAAAAAAGACAGGGGAGGCACTCTTTTCGTGTCTCGAGAGACGAACACCATGTTCGTCCTCACAGCTCATCTCAAAGGTTCTCTTTTTCTTGATCATTATAAAAATTTGCACAACCCTTTAATTTTTAAAATTATGTTGTGATTGAATTTTGCAGGTTATAAGAGAGGTAACATAAAAATTGACATAAACGAGGACGGGAGTCTGATCGGAATAAGCGGTGAAAAGCAGATAAAAGAGACGGTAATTGTGTGGTGGAAAGTGCATAAGAAAGATGCAGAGGTTAAAGGGTTCAAGAAAGTTTTCAAAATTCCAGATGGTGTGATTTTGGACAAGATTAAGGCTAAGTTTCACGAGGATGAATCGATTTTAACGATTACAATGCCGAAGAAAGTTGAAGGAATTCGAGGAACTTCTATTGAAGAAGTTATGGAAAAAGATGAAATTGTTAAAGAGGTGACGAGTGTGGATGAACAAATTTCGGATAAGGATAAAAAATTGAAGGGAAAAATCGGAGAAGATGATAGAAATGATGAAATGCTAATGAAAGATGGAGAAGAAGTGGGGACGGCGGAGACAGAAATGTGTAAAGAAGACCTGGAAAATCGAAGAAAGATGGATGAAATTGAAGAAGAAACGGATACTAAAGAGGAAAATCGAAGAAATGTGGATGAAATTGAAGAAATGATTGAAACTAAGGAAGATAATCTAAGAAAGGTGGATGAAATCAAAGAAAAGGTTGAGACTAAAGAGGAAAATGTGGATGAAATTGAAGAAATGATTGAGACTAAAGAAGATAATCGAAGAAATGTGGACGAAATTGAAGACAAAATCGAGACTAAAGAGGAAAATCGAAGAAATGGGGATAACATTGAAGAAGGGATTGAGAGTACTAAAGAAGATAAAGAAAATGATGTCGTTGAAGATGAAAATAAACAATTGTCTACCATTGGAACGGGTGTTGAAGCTCGTTCCAATGACGGAGGAGCTGAGTGTGGGAAGGGGGGAGGAAGAATGTGCAATATGTGTATTCCAATTGTTGCTGGTTCAACTTTACTACTGTCGTTTGTTGTGTTTGTAATTCAGATTATAAGAAGTAAGAATCGAAGTAGCACGAAGAGAGATTGATTACAAATTATTGTAGAGATTGAATTTGTGTAAGAAATTGTTTCAAGTATAAATGAGTGAATGTTGAATGTTTTTTTTCTTTCCCTAGCCCTAATGGAGATGTTAATGAAGATCAATTCTAGATTTTAGTATTTATGTTTAGAATTTGATTTGATTTTGTGTTTATTGTTCACCAAGTTATTTCGTATAATAAATAAATATGTTCTACGATGTTATTAAATAGTTAAATTTGATTAATGAAAAATATATATGGTATCTCTTTTATGTTGTGAATTAACTGTTAAGTGTGTATGCATCACTTCACCATTAACTTACATAACTTGAACCCATAATCACACTGATTTAAACAATGATTCTCTTACCTTTTACATTGTCATGTTTATGTAATCCTTGTTTAAAATTTAGAATATTGTCTTGAATCTTGGCTCATCTAATAGATGAATTTGATGTGTTACATCTGTAAATTAACTAAAAATGCCCAATAGGTAAAGCTGGATTTAATTTTTATTGGACCGAAAAGGTCCGAGCTGATTAGGCCCAGCCCAGTTGGTCCAACAGGTTGATCGAGCTTTGACCAATTTCGGCCTGAACCTTTGGGCTTCTATTTCAGCCCGCTATGAATATTTTTAATAGGATTAAAGTTTTTTTAGTCCTTTAAATTGGATTAATTTTGAATTTGGTCCTGATGGAATACACATTTTGATTTTGGTCCCATAAGTTGTTTAAATTTTGAATACAGTTCAATTATCCGTCATTGCAGGTAAATGAATCGATCAAATCCTTAACTCGTGCATTTTTCTGCTCATGAGCAAATTCACGGTTGATTTGAATTGCACACGAGCTAAGGATTTGACCGATTCATTTACCTGCAATGACGGATAATTGGACTGAATTCAAAATTTAGAAAATTTATGGGATATCAAAATGTGTATTCCATCAGGACCAAATTCAAAATTAGTCAAACTTAAATGACTAAAAAAACTTTAATCCCATTTTTAATATCAAAAGGGCCATGGCTAAATGCGCTCTCAATTACTCCCTCCGTCCCGTGATTACTTGCACACTTTCCTTATTTTGACGTCCCAAGATTATTTGCACACTCTTAATATGGAAATACCCCACAAAATTAATACCCTCCCAATATTATCTTATTTCCAAAATTGTCACCCTCTTTTTATATACATTTTACTCTACACCTCATCATATCTACTTTACACATCACCAAATTACCTAAAATACCCCTAATTTATTTTACATCATCAAACATTAAATTCACTTTTCTTAAAAATTGTGTCGATCAAATACCACAAATATCCTCACACTTTCCCACCCTTTCATAACTACTCACAAAAATCTTTTGACTTCAATCCTCTCTCTACACCCTTTTCCATCTTTGATCTCCACGTTTTATGTTTGTTTTGCCAATTGATTATCGAATTTTTCATTTATCGCCATTTAAAAAGGTAGGTCTTGATTTAATTTTTTTTATTTAAATGTTAAAAGTTTGAATGTTTGTTTAGTTTTCAAGTTATGATATATGTTATACGTATGTTAGTTAGGTATTCTCGATAGTTCATGAAAAAGTTAAGGTTTATGATTTTTTTTTTTAAATTTCTACATTTTATATGTAGATTAGTTTTTGTTGTCTAATGGAGTAGTTGTTATTGAGAATAATTTTAGCTTTCAAATGTTGAATAAACTTGGTTTTTGCAAAGAAAGGAAATAAGGGAGACGAAACAATGGGTTTTGTACCGATTCGACACTAGTTGACCGAGTTTGGAATCAAAACGTGAAAAGTTGATCGAGTTTTGATTCAAAAAGTGAAAATGTTGATCGAGTTTTAAATCAAAACGTGAAAAAATTGATCGAGATGGAGGTACACTCAGCATATAAGGGTAATATAATCTTTTTGGCTATTAGGTCAAAACATAAATTGAAATGGGTGAAGATATAATTTTTTTGGGGCATTTAACCGTGGCCTATCAAAAGAGGCTGACAGCCCAACCAAAATCACATATATCCATTTTATAAAGGCCCAAGTATATTAAAATAAAAGCATAATAATAGCACCCTTTTATAAATAAATTAATGACACATTTTTGTTATTTTGTGTTACTTTTTTTTAGAACGCTTAAAATATTAGGCTTTGTAGATATTAAATTAATTTTAAAATATCATACTTCATGAAATATAAAAAATTTATAAATATTATAATAAAATGCATAAAACAGATCCAATTAATATATAGTACTCCCTCCGTTTTTTATTAAATGTCACTTTGCCTTTTTCAATATTTTTTAAATAAGTGTCATTCTACACTTTTTTCTTCACACTACAAAAAAAGCCAAAGATGGCATCGGGGAAGGCATCGGATCTACCGTCCCCAATGATGAAGGCAACGGCAAAGGCATCGGCAGTGTGCCGATGCCAATATGCTCGATGCTATTTAAATGGCATCGGATTTGGGGAAAACCGTTGCCTTTTGGCATCGGGGGGACAGCCGATGCCAAATTGCATCGGGCCCACTGCCGATGCCTTTTCGTATCGGGGACAGCCGATGCCATTTTGCATCGGGGCCCACTGCCGATGCCATTTTATTAACATTTAAAAATGACGAATCTGGGTTTCGAACCCAGTTATCGAGGCCACCAACACCCACCCCCACCGCTGGGCCACCCCAATTCTCGGAAATATGGCATTTTTCGCGAATTGTGGGGTTCGAACTCGGGACCTCGCGGTCTCGAAGGCTTTTGGGCGCTCCCTGTGTGTCGTTTAGGCTAGGAGCTTTTAGTCGACATGTTGTGAATGCAATTAATATATATTCAATTTAATTTGAGTTTTTAATTCTTTAATTGATTCAATCCATTCTAACTTTAATTGTTGATTATTAAATTATTTATCAAAGCATATCATAATTATTTCTAAATTATGTCTTTCAAATTAACTAAATTATGTTTTTCAAATTAAATAATTTAATTTCGATATCAATTCACACTATTTAAATTTATTCTAATCCTCAATTTACAACATTTAAATTCATTCTAATTTTTAATTTCACAACATTATAATTACATACAACATTGAATATAATTATTTTCACTTATACATTTAAATTTATTATAATCACATCATTTAAATTCATTCTAATTTTCAATTCACAACATTAAATATATATAATTATTTTCACTTATCCATTTAAAAATATGAATTCACTTATCCATTTAATTAAAAATATTTTCATCTATTATAAAATTATTCTCTAGTTCATTTTCAATTAAAATACACTTATCTAATACGGAGTACTAGTGAATACTTTTTTTTTTTAATTGCAGAGAATAAGCTTGATTAATTTCCTAATTGTTGTAGTACATTATATATAATGTTCGTTTCACTCTGATCGGGAGTAATGCTAAATTAATATATATTCAATTTAATTTGAGTTTTTAATTCTTTAATTGATTCAATCCATTCTAACTTTAATTGTTGCTTATTAAATTATTTATCAAAGCATATCATAATTATTTCTAAATTATGTCTTTCAAATTAACTAAATTATGTTTTTCAAATTAAATAATTTAATTACGATATCAATTCACACTATTTAAATTTATTTTAATCCTCAATTTACAACATTTAAATTCATTCTAATTTTTAATTTCACAACATTATAATTACATACAACATTGAATATAATTATTTTCACTTATACATTTAAATTTATTATAATCACATCATTTAAATTCATTCTAATTTTCAATTCACAACATTAAATATATATAATTATTTTCACTTATCCATTTAATTAAAAATATTTTCATCTATTATAAAATTATTCTCTAGTTCATTTTCAATTAAAATACACTTATCTAATACGGAGTACTAGTGAATACTTTTTTTTTTTAATTGCAGAGAATAAGCTTGATTAATTTCCTAATTGTTGTAGTATATTATATATAATGTTCGTTTCACTCTGATCGGGAGTAATGCTAAATTAATATATATTCAATTTAATTTGAGTTTTTAATTCTTTAATTAATTCAATCCATTCTAACTTTAATTGTTGCTTATTAAATTATTTATCAAAGCATATCATAATTATTTCTAAATTATGTCTTTCAAATTAACTTAATTATGTTTTTCAAATTAAATAATTTAATTACGGTATCAATTCACACCATTTAAATTTATTCTAATCCTCAATTTACAACATTTAAATTCATTCTAATTTTTTTTTTAATTGCAGAGAATAAGCTTGATTAATTTTCTAATTGTTGTAGTATATTATATATAATGTTCGTTTCACTCTGATCAGGAGTAATGCTAAATTCATAAGTCATACTCACGTAACTATCAAAATCCACGCAAATATACATGACATATATATATATATATATATATATATATATAGAAATGATATTGAGCCCATATAATGGGCTCCTTATGGAGTCAAATGATGATGTGTCATTATCTACATCATTATATTTACTTACATAATTAACACAATTTTATGGAAATTTAAAAAATTAAAGGATATTTCTATAAAATTAGGAAATCGTAGGACAAAGATACCATAATCAAGATTATCAATGCTAATTATTTTGATTTTTTAATTAATCAAGATTAATTATTTTGATTTTTTAATTAATCAAGATTAATTATTTTAAGATTTTTTAAAATTATTTATTAACGTGTTTATTATCAGTATATAATTATTAAATTAAAAAAAAACCATACATTTATATATATAATTTTTTTAATAACAAAAAAATTAAAATTAAAGTTATAAAAATAATTAATTAAAAAATAATGACTACATTAATTAAACTAAATTATAAACTCTAAACTCTATACCCTAAAAAAAATATCATAATTTTCAATTTTAGGGTTTCAGGGTTTAGGGTTAAGAGGTTTAGGGTTTTAGGATTTTAGGGTTTAGGGTTTAGGGTTGGAGGGGGCGCGACGGGGAAGGCATCGGGCCCACTGCCGATGCCATTTTGCATCGGGGGGGCCGTTACCAAATGGCATCGGGGCCCACTGTCGATGCCATTTTGCATCGGGCATTAAATGTCGATGCCATTTCGCATCGGGCATTAAATGCCGATGCCATTTCGCATCGGGGCCCACTGCCGATGCCATTTTGCATCGGCCATTAAATGCCGATGCCATTTCGCATCGGCCCGCCTGCCGTTGCCAATTGCCGTTGCCTTTTGGGCAATATTTTGTAGTGTCAAGTTTGACAATTTTACCCTTGTACATTGTACTCCCTCCATTTTATTTACCTTGATTTAAGTTTTTTCCCTTTTGAATATAGTACTATAACATAAATCATGCATAAACCTTAATTATTGTATACATGAATATCATCTACAATATTGACCACATTCATTACTAAACATAAATTTAATATTAAAATTAGTTATCATTAATGAAGGGTAAAATTGTCCATGATTATATGAGTTTATTGACATTATAGACCAAGATTCTAGCACATCTTTTAATTCAAGACAAAAATTATTGTTATTACAAATTAAGACAAATCCATATTTGACATTCCTAATATGCCCTCAAATCAATATATTAAAAGAATTAATATTAAAATTGAATGAACCTTCCTTGTTTTTTGCCGAATTTTCCTTATTATATTTATTTCCAATTGAATCATTCATTTCCAATTTTCCATCCAAAAATCTCTCAGCGTAATCAATATCTCTCATCGTCTCCCTCTTAGTTCCTCCAAAAAAACTGCATTCAATTTCAGCGTTTATCTCCATGAATCGATGATAACCTCTATCATCGTCATTCATTTTTGTTAAAAAATTGGCGTCGATCTGTTCAAGGTTCGGCCAAATCCGTCACGAACTGCCATTGTTGCACCGACAAGCTATGTAATTCTGTCCAAGGTTCGGCCAGATCCACTCGAATACGACGTCGTCGATCTGTTCAAGGTATGTAATTTTGTGTTTTAAAATTTGCGAGCTTATCTCGCAAGTGGGGTGTTTTGAAGTCATCAATCATGGAATTTCTCCAGATTTAATGAAGCTGGTTTTATTTATTGCCGGTGGAATTTTTGTGATTGCACCGGAGAAGAAGAAAACGGTGGCAAGGTCGCCGGAGCGATCGTACGGGTTCGAGGAGATCGTCCATGGTGAGGAGGAGATTAAAGATAAAGGTGAAGATTTGACTGTATATAATTATATGTACGCATATTTTATATATGCATTTAATGTATGCACTATTTTATGCATATATCAAAATATATGCGTTAAATATATTCTTTTCAAATAGTGTTAAATATAATCACAATATCTTGTTTTGCCACACAGTCAAATAATATGCATGTTATCAAAATAATGTATTAAAATCCCCCCGCCCAAAAAAAAATGTATTAAAATAATTTATCTAAATAAATTATAAATTTTATAGTACTGTTATACAAATTTTCTTTCGAGATTATTTAATTTTCATATACTATAGATTTGTATTTTAATTATATAAAATTAAATATTAAACAATTTTAAACTATCAATAATAATCTTGGGCATATTGACATTTCCAAATATAATAAATTAAACATATTTATAAAAGTGGTATGCAACATATTTTTGCATATCAATTAGAATATGCAACAATTTTTTTAATGTCAATGAGAATATGCAACATATTTATGGGAATCGAATTTGGAGATTAATAATTTTTTTAAATTTTGGAAAGTTATAAATGGGCAGAATTTTAGAAATATTTTTACAGATTTTGTTTTTTAATAGTTGACTTTATAATAATAATACTAATTTTACTGAAATTAATTTTTTAAAATTCGAAATTTATTTTAATTAGTAACAATCGAAAAATAATAACATGCAAGACACGATTTGTGCTCTAAATACCTTTAAGTATTCTACGCACAAGCTTTTTTCTTCTTCTGCGTTATCTTCTTTCACCTTCAATGGCGAGAGAATTCCAATGTTGAGAGGAATTAATGTGGAGTTGATGTATAAAGAAAGTGTTTTTGAATTAATAGGAGTGCACGATTTTCGAGGAAAATATCTTCCAGATTTTAATTTATTGATTCTCTTCTACTAGTTGACTTTCTAATAATTATAGAGTTTAAATCTAATTATTTCAAAATTTAAATTTGTATCAACACAATTAGGGGTATAATTGTACTTCAATTTGTTATTTTGGCTTGATATGTAATAGCAAATAAATTTTCCTTGATTTACAAAAACTTAGAGTGAAATGGTCTATAGTGTAATTCTCCTTTATTATATATCTTAATATGTTGAAAATTGTTAAAATGACACTTATTTAAAAGTGGAGGGAGCATACAGTTTTCTCATGTAGGTATGCTAGGAAAGCTTGTTAAAATCAATCAACATGACACTTTTCATTACTATTTCATACATAAATTAAGCAGATTCAATTTACGACCCGTGAACTTAGAAGGCTCCAACCCAACCATGTAAAGAACAGCATAACTCAATTATGATGTCTTATATATGAGACAGTCTTACACAATAATCTCTTATTAAAGGAGTAACATACAAGATGTGAAAGGAAAACAAATATTATAAGACATTGATGTGAGCACTCAAAATGTAGAGGCTATGTTTTCTGCATATCTTCATTACTCTAAGAATCAGAATATATACAAGGGAAGTGAGAGAGTGTGTTTGTTTTATCTATAACAATAAAGTACTCAACTATGCTAGGATGTTTACATCTGTCAAAATCCTACACCTCTACTTTGTCTTTTATCTAAGCTTGCAGCTTTACAGTAGCAGTAGCTACAATCCAAACGTACTCTTATTAATCTGGTGCAGCAACATATTTCTTCAAGGGCTGTGATTGATTCTCATTGAATGGCCTTGATTCATTTGCAATGTTAACACTCCCCCTCAATTCGAGCGTTCCTAAGGAAACAACTCCAAGTTTGTTTCTGAGGTTAGCAAAGAATTGAACACTCAATGGCTTTGTTAGGATGTCTGCAATCTGGTGGCGTGAAGGAACATGCTGAACAGATATGTGTTTTGCTGAAATCTTCTCTCTAACGAAATGCAAGTCCAATTCTATATGCTTTGTTCTTGCATGCAAAATTGGATTAGTTGCGATGGCAATTGTGCTGGTATTGTCCACCCAAACAATAGGAATCCTTGGAATGCAAACCTTTAATTCACTAAGTAATGATGTTATCCACATAATCTCAGAAGTAACCTGTGCAAGACTTCGGTACTCGGCTTCCGTGCTCGATCTAGATACTGAACTTTGCTTCTTTGAGCTCCAAGATACCAAATTTCCGCCTAAATAAACACAAATACCTGAAACAGATTTTCTATCATCTTGATCATTAGCCCAATCTGAATCCGAGAAACCGGTTAAGGTTAAACGTTCAGACTTTGTGATATGCAGCCCATAATCAGTACTCCCTGCTAGGTACCTTAGAATTCTTTTAACAGCTTTCCAATGTTCATCTAAAGGATTGGCCATGAATTGACTTACCTTGTTGACACTGAATGATATTTCTGGTCTAGTAATTGCAACGTATTGCAATGCACCAACAATACTTCTATAATTCTTTCCATCAACAGTAGGATTACCTTGGAATCTCGAAAGTTGCAAAGATGACACCATCGGTGTTGAAACTCCTTTTGCATCTTCCATAGTAGCCCTTGCAAGAAGATCTTTTATATATTTTCTTTGACTAAGATGTAACCCTTGAGCAGTTTCAACAACTTCAATTCCAAGAAAATGATGAATATGACCAAGGTCTTTAAGAGAGAAACTTTTGTTTAAATGAGATGTCACCATTTCTATTTCCCCATCATCATTTCCAGTAATTAACATATCGTCTACGTAGATGAGTATGTAAATTACCTTGTTTCCTCGACATCTGTAGTAGAGAGAATTATCAGCGACAGAGGTTGAAAAACCAATTTCAGAAAGAGCTGATTTGACCTTCAAGTACCAGGCTCTAGATGCTTGCTTTAACCCGTAGAGGGCCTTTTGTAACTTACAAACCAGGAACTGATTTGTTCCCATTTCAAAACCAATGGGCTGCTTCATGAATATTTCTTCTTGAAGATCTCCATGTAGGAATGCATTTGCAACATCTAATTGTTTAACTTTCCATCCATTATAAATAGCCACAGTAAGCATAACCCTAATGGTAGTTGGTTTCACCACAGGACTGAAGGTCTCCTTAAAATCAAAACCTGCTTCTTGAGAGTAACCTTGAGCCACAAGTCTGGCCTTATACTTTGAAACGGTGCCATCTGCATGCCTTTTTAACTTAAATACCCATTTGCAACCAACTAGATTCTTTCCTGCAGGTAAGGTCGTCAACTTCCATGTTTTGTTTCTGATCAATGCATCGTATTCTTCTGTCATGGCTGCTTTCCAATCCTTATGTTGTAAGGCTTCCTCAACTGAGGAAGGTTCAGTTTCTTCAGTAATTACTGAGCTATACACCTTAGGCTTGAGATGACCAGTTTTGTATCTTGTTAACATATGGTGTCCTCTTGGTATAACTTCAGAATCCTCTGCTGAACCTGTACTCAAAGACTCATCAGTGTTGTAACTAGATTCAAAATTAGGATTAGAGACTGGTGAGTTTTGACTCATTCTTGGCAATTGCACAATTAAAGGAATTGTATCAAGACTTGGATTATTACTATCTAGACTCATAGGAGAAGGAATATTTCCACATGGTGATTTTTCACGAAGACCAGATTGTGGAGAGCAGGATGAGTCAAGATTTAAAGGTTTTGTGGGTGAGAGGTTTTGATTGGAAGAAGAGAAGTTTGATGTATGGGGTGTTTCAACTACAGGAGTTGAGGAAGGATTAAGAAAATTCTGAACTTGTTTTGAAGTGGTCGTGGAATTCTGGGCATAGGGAAACTGTTTTTCATTGAAAATGACATGCCTTGAAATAACTATTCTCCCCCCAGGCAATAGGATTTTGTAACCTTTATAAGTGTTACTATATCCTATGAAAGTGTCAGCTTGAGACCTGTATTGGAGTTTATGTTGGTTTAGAGGCCTTAGGTATGGAAAACTGAGACAACCAAAAACTTTCATTCTAGAGTAATCTGGTTTGTGACCATAAAGAGCTTCCAAAGGACTTTTAAAAGAGAGTGTTTTGGTGGGCATTCTGTTTATGATGTAGATAGCAGTAGCAAATGAATCATCCCAAAAGGTCATTGAAAGATTAGATTGAGAAAGAAGAGATAATCCCATCTCCACAATGTGTCTATGCTTTCTCTCAGCTAGACCATTTTGTTGAGGGGTGTATGGACAAGAAACTCTATGATGGATGCCAGATTCAACAAGGTATTTACCAAGGTTCCTGTATTCCCCACCCCAATCACTTTGAAAAGCTTTTATTTTTGTGTTAAACTGAGTTTCAACAAGCTTTTGAAAGTGAAGAAATGTATTGAAAACTTCAGATTTGTTCTTTAGTAGATAAAACCAAGTGAATCTAGTGAATTGGTAAATGTAAACAACGTAATAGTTGTAACCATTCCTAGATTTTATGGGTGATGGCCCCCACACATCACTGTGAATGAGCTCAAATGGTGAAGAATAAACAGTGTTTGAATCATCAAAGGGTAATCTATGACTCTTAGCAACAGCACAAGTAGAACAAAAGACTTCATTAGATTCTACTGAAAAAGGCAAATTACAACTGGATAATGCCTTTTTTACTACATCATAAGCAGTATGTCCAAATCGTTGATGCCACAACTCTAGATTTAAAGTCCTAGAAACAGAAAAGGCATGAGAACTGCTGTCACAATTAGGGAAAGTTGAATTGGACTCTTGATTGAAAGAACGTAAAACTGGGCTGATGTTTGGAACTTTGGCAGAAAGTTGGCTGGAAACTTGAGATGGCTTGATGCTGTGAAGATGAAAATGATATAGGCCCCCATTAACATTCCCTCTGAGAAGAATTTGGTGTGTAGCTTGGTCCTTGATTAGGCAGTACGTTGGATGGAATTCAAAAAATACAGCATTGTCAGTAGCAAATTGAGACACACTTAACAAGTTTTTAGTGATTGAAGGAACATGCAAAAGAGACTTAAGAAGAAAAGGTTTAGAACATGTGTTTGACTTTAAATGTGCAGTACCAATATGAGCTATTATCTCACCTGCTCCATTACCCATTTGAACTTTGTTACCTCCATTGTATTCTGCTCCAATGTTTAAGTTGGCAAGGTCATTGGTGACGTGACTTGTTGCACCAGAATCTGGATACCATGAGCATTCAGAGCCATTTTCAGTCATAGTAGTGGTGTGAGCAAGATTGACAATGGAATTCCTGTGAGTTGCATTGTTTTGCTGATTTTGTTGAGGACCAGAATAATTAGTATCAAATCGATACCAACACCTATCAGCAGTGTGATTTCCGAAACAAAGTTGACACTGGAACCTGGGATTGTTGTTGGATCTTCCTCCTCTGCCTCTGAAATTCCTCCCCTTGAATTTCTTCCACCTCTACCTTGAGCGTTGAAACCACCTCTGCCTCGGTTGCTTTGAAAATTAGATGCTCTTGAAGACTGGTTGTTATTTTTAGAATAGCTGATGGTATGAACAGATGGGTGTGAACCATCTGAGTTAACAGTTGGACTGCTAAAGGACTCAAGTCTAGCCTCATAGGTGAGTAAAAGAGATTGAACATCAACCATAGTCCAAGTGTTTATCTTGGAGGTTATGTTAACAACAACAGAATCATATTCAGTACCTAGCCCAGCTAGTACATGCATGATTTGATCATCTTCAGGGATACCTCTACCAGCTGAGGCTAGAACATCAAAGAAACTCTTCATTTTTGCAATATACTCTCGCATGGAGGAATGCTCTTTCTTGGTATTGTGAATCTGCATTTTGTAATGCATGATCCTGGCTTGTGATTGATTGGCAAAATTTACTTCTAAAGTGCTCCATATTTCTTTGGCAGAAGATAAACCAACCATAAGAACAAGAATGTTGTCAGTGAGTGAAGAAAGTAACCAAGAGGCTAAGAGCTGATCTTGCCTTTGCCATTTCACAAATTCTGGGTTAACAACCATGGCTTCTTCCCCTCCAGATTTTACTAACTTAGCTGGTGCAGATGTTGTTCCATCAATAAATGATTCTAAGCCATATCCTCGAATGGCTGTGAGAGCTTGTTGCTTCCAAGTGAGAAAGTTGTCTTGATCCAGCTTTGTTGAAATAAGCTGATTTTGCAGCTGAAGGGGTTGTTTTTGTAACAGCTCTATAATTGATGTGGAGGAGCTTGAGACTCCAGATTGAGGTGTTTTATCCATTGGATAAAGATGAAAGAAAAGTGGATAAAAGAGTAAACCGAAAACACAAATAGGGAGGATATCAGAGACAGGTTAAACCTGCTCTGATACCATGAAAGGAAAACAGATATTATAAGACATTGATGTGAGCACTCAAAATGTAGAAGCTATGTTTTCTGCATATCTTCATTACTCTAAGAATCAGAATATATACAAGGGAAGTGAGAGAGTGTGTTTGTTTTATCTATAACAATAAAGTACTCAACTATGCTAGGATGTTTACATCTGTCAAAATCCTACACCTCTACTTTGTCTTTTATCTAAGCTTGCAGCTTTACAGTAGCAGTAGCTACAATCCAAACGTACTCTGATTAATCTGGTGCAGCAACATATTTCTTCAAGGGCTGTGATTGATTCTCATTGAATGGCCTTGATTCATTTGCAATGTTAACAAGATGAAACAACAAAATGGAGCATGAGTTTTATTCAATGTTAAAATTAGGGGTTTATTTTTATAAGCAGTGTTTTCATAACCGGACCGGTGACCAAACCGGTGTAGGCACCGGTTCACGGTTCAACCGGTTGGACCGGTTGAACCGGCGGTCCAACCGGTAAAATAATATTTATGTATTTTATTTTAATATTTTCTATGTTATATTAAAATATATGTATACTTATAAAAATCATATTAAAATAAATATAGTAAAATAATAAAATAACAAATATTAAACTAAAATAATACATATGTAAGATTTCATATCGAATAGGAGTAAAAGAAACATAGAAAAAAACTATATAAATGTAAGAGTGTTAGATTGTTATTTGTGAGATTTATGTCCCACAATACATTGGAGAAAAATAATATAAAGGTAGAAGTGTTAGTAATAAACACATATGTGAGATTTATGTCCAACATCAAATATGAGTAGAAGAAACATTGGAGAAAAAAATAATATAAGGCTGGGAGTGTTAGTAATAATAAATATAAATGTAAGAGTGTTACTAATAAACACACATATATGAATTTTAATCTAATAAACAAATATATGAAATCTCTATATCCCACATCGAATATGAGTAAAAAAAAATTATGTCTTTCTCCAATATATGGGGGATATATCCCACATCGAATATGAGTAAAAAATATTTATGTCTTTCTCCAATATAAGGAGAACATATGATGTGAGATCTAATATCCCACATTGAATATGAGTAAAAGAAATATATGTCTTTCTCCAATATAAGGGGACATTTGATGTGAGATTTATTATCCCACATTGAATATGAGTAAAAGAAATATATGTCTTTCTCCAATATAAGGGACATTTGATGTGAGATTTATGTCCCACATTGAATATGAGTAAAAGAGATTTATGTCTTTCTCCAATATAAGTGATTGGATGTTAATGGTTTAAGAATAAGTTTAAAATTTAAAAAAAAAAAATTGGACCGGTTTAACCGGTTTTGGGGCGGTTTTCCCGGTTCTGGGCCGGTTTTCCGGTTTTGGGCCGGTTTAATCCGGTCTGACCGTGAAAACGGTTTTTGACCATTTTTTGGACCGGAGCCGTGACCGGTTCACGGTTGAACCGGTTGAACCGGCCGGTCCGGTTTTAAAAACACTGTTTATAAGTATTATTTCAATATAATTGTTATATGAGTGCTAATTATGGTAGACTCATTACTGTTTCTTCATTTAAATGTGTTTCATTACTGTAGTTCGTTACATTGTTTAAATATTGAATTATAAAAAAGATTTCGCTCAAATCTGTGTCTCTCATACAATATTTGTAAAAATAAATTACAAGAAAATTAAATTGTAATGACGGAAATTGTCATTAAAAAGTTTTAGTTAGAAAAACTGTAACAACTAATTTTTTTTTGTTACAAGTTAATTTTCTTGTGATAGAGTTTGTTTATTTTTAGCAGATCATTCCCAGCATCAATTATAATTTATTAATATATAGCGGTAACTGCTAATTAATTTATGAATTAAGATGTATGCATGAATGAATTTAAGGATGATTACAAAATAAATTGAGCCCCACACGTATTTCCAACGGGGTTTGGACCATTAAGTGGCTTGGAAGAATATATAATTGTTGGCAGAGGTTTCTTACATGAACTCATTTTTTATTTTTTTTAGTATATGTTAAAATTCTAAAACTCAAAGTCTCAAATCAAGTTAAGTTTTAGTTCGATTTCTCTATTTCATTTTACGTATTCATCTTATATGTTTCATCCTGTTTGATCATTAATACGTGTTGACCTCATTATTATTATGAATATTACTTTTTTTAAAAGAACACATAACAATAATCCACAATGGAAATAATGTTAAAAATAATACAGTAGACATAACAATTAATTAATGGTCAAACAATTGAATACGAACGGTTCTCTGTCTTCCATTTTCCATTTGCCAACCTTCATTAGTGACATTCTTATGTTCTTAATTAACATTAATCCAACAATGCATACGCCAGATGCAGTACGGATCGAGAACAAATTAATTAATCCAATCATGCATACGCCAAATTTATTGTACAAATTATAACGTAAATTAATACCTCCGTACTATATATATATATATATACTCGTATAATTTTTACTACTACTGTACATCCGTCCCACCACATGCTTCCCCTTTGCGTTTTGCATAAAAATTACTTCCTCTATTTTGTAATAAGCGTTGTTATAGTCTTTCTTCTGTACACAAATAAATGATGTTTTAAAATTTTTTATACCAATTTTTTCCATTATGTCTTCTCTTTAATTTAAAAAATCTCCTAATTTCTAACTTTGGAAATAATCGAAAAAGATTGGTTAATGAATTTAAAAAGATTTGAAGGAAATTAATATGATTAAAATCTTCATTTATTATTTAAGAGTATACTTGTCAATACACCCTCTTTTTTAATTCCAATAAATTTCATGAAAATAACACTTATTGAAAAATGGAGAGAATAAGAAATACTCCGTATAATATAAAATGTGTAGTGCGTAGAAAAAAAAAAAGGATATAAGAAGAAGAAAATGTTGAAAGAGCTAGGTAGAAAGTGATATAAATATAAATGAAAAAAATGTAGAAAGAGATAGTGAATTTTTTCATTCAAATGAATGAGAAGTTTATAGTGAAACTAAAATAGTTAGGTGGAAGCAAATTTGCTGATTTTATGCACATATTTATTGTAATTAATGACCAGCTATAATGTAGGAGTAATACGCATTTCGAAATCCACAAAAAGGTTTGTTCGAATATAATTAATTCAGTATATATGTATAATCACAATCTAATGGAGTATTACATTACCTCTATCTATAAAGATATATGGTCTACAAACACAAATATTAATGGGTTATTGACTTTTGTGTGATGGTTCAGAATCAGAAGTTTTATTTTCATTTAACTTTTTTGAATGAGATCTAAGTTTAACAGTATCATTTACCGGCTAACCCTAGTGCAATATCGTTTTTCTTATATTATGTATTAATTTAATGAAATTATCATATTATAAAATTGATTTTGAATATTGAAAATAAAGAATAATACTTTCAAAAGAAAATAGACGAAAGACTTCAATAAAATATTTCATATATAAAATATAGCTAATTAAGAGAAGGTTGATTTTTTTTTTTGTCACATATTAAGGAAATGGTAAAAAAATTATGAATCATTTGTCATTTGCAAGATCAAACCGAGTCAAAAGGATCATCCAAAAAAAATTGTACATAGGCAAAAACAGAAAAACTAACTCTCAGGTTTGTATTATTCTAAAAACAAATATGTGTTACTTTAAAAGCATGCAATGTATTACTATAAATTAAAAATAAATAAGTTAAACAAATATTTCTCAAAAAAAAAAATTTGTGCATAGGCAATTAAAAAACTTGCTCCCAGATCTATGTTATCATAAAGATAGATATATGTTACTATATGGAGAAATATTTATTTATCATTATACTACACAGATCTAAAAGCTGATTTTCTATTTTTTCTATGTATATTTTTTTGAAAATTAAGAACCATGATTTTTTTACCTCAACTGGGTCAGAAATATTTCATATATACAAGTTTTTATTAATAATATAATGGGGATACAATTTTCAGTTTAATTTATTTGTTTCACTTTTCGTGTATATATAAATGGATAAACTTAAGAAGTTGTTTGACCGCAGCACCTCTTGGGTCTTACAGCATATCTGCTTTAAACCATGCATTTCGAAATCTCTCACACAAGCAACGTAACAAAAGAGTTTTATCTTAATCAGAAAACGTGTAGTACAAACCTTAAACTGTCTTTGTGGTGCATGCGTGGCTTTCAAAGATTTGCTCACGTGGCACAATTTAAGAAATACTTTGCATGCTAACCATTGATTACAAGTCTTTGCCTTTTCAATTCACTTATATATATAAGAATATGGTTTATTACGAAGAGAATATAATTCTCCCCCAAAAAGAAAAAGAAAGAAAAGAAAAAGTAGATCTAATATAGGAGTTTTGACAAAGAATTTCAAGATGTGGACGAGACTCAGAAATTATAAGATGTCGAAGGAAGGTACGGTCAATTCCAATTCGAAAATCTACTTCAGAATTTTTTGTTGGATTATACATGCATTCTTATATAATTTAGGATGCAACTTTTGCAATTTTATTTTCTTTTTATTTTGCAATCGCTATCATCCTCCTTGCGTTACATTTAATTTTATCCGTACATCACATGCATTGATACTTAGGATGTGGTTTGCAATATTTGGTTGATACTATTTCTTTTTAATTTCTTCGAGGATATATACTCCTCTTTATTTAGTGTAACAGAATTTAGGTACTTAGTAATTCAAATTTATTTATGGGAAAGCCACACAGTGTAAGAATCAATTAATATGCATCGTGCACTCTTTGATTTAGCCTATACACACCTCTCCTCATTAATATAATTTTTTAATTAAGCTAAATAAATTTGCTATTCTCAAGTTGATAATAATCTAGTTTCAAGATCAAAATTTGGGATTTTTTATATGAAAATGCTAAGAGGATTGTGGTTCCGAGATTTTGGGCCAATCAAAATTGAACTCTGTTGTGATTTCATGTTACACTATCGTACGTGCATGAATCTATATCTTGTAGATATATTAATTAATGTTACATTAAACCACTGTTCATTCAAGATCGAGGTGTAATAGAAAATGTTGTACAAGAAATTCAGACTCCATTCAAGTAGCTTACGCCACCTAAACTAGTAAATTCTAGAGTAGTATTAAAAGTTTAATACTACATTTTGCTTAATTAGTGCCGTTATAATTTTATAATTGCGGATCATCATTAACTAATCATGCACGTACCTTAATTATTTTAATATAGTTTAATCTATAATTAGCATCATGATTAACATTTTTTTTTTTTTTTTTGGTGTTGAGAATTATGACATTAATTAACATTTGATCGCGTGTATATATGCAGATAAGAAAGAAAATGAAAAATCTAATGACGGAATTAGCCTCAACGTGAACGAGGAATATCTTTGTGCAATTAGGACAAAATCCTACTCAGATTTCTTCACGAAAGCACAACCACTCGTAGAATACCATTGTCGGATTTCAGAAGTTCTCCTAAACCCTAATCAAGAAACTATAATCACAATCATTGAGTCTCCAATCCTTTGTAAAAAATCATCATACAATCTCAAATCCATTTTCCTTAATTATTTCAATGTCAGTGCCGATGCTTCAAGATTTTGCAGCCACCTTCTCCGAAACCTAAACCAAGTCCAATCTGATTACAAATTCATTCATAAATTGCTCAACTACTCCTCCATTGATGGTGATCATCAAGAATTCGATGATCTTCGTTGCCTCAACGATCCCTTCTCCGATACAAAGAAACAAGATTTCGTCCGAAGTCACGAGAAACATTCATCAGTTTTGCAACAATTGAGATCACAAAGGAAAAAAGTGTCAAGAAAGAAAAAAACCTTAGGTTTACTAAATTATGAATTTTTGAGAAAAATAGAAGGGCAAATTGATGTGGCGGCAAAAGGAACCTATATTTTGATCAGGGATTTCGATACAATGAGTCGACTCGTTGATCGGCTCGAAGATGAGATTGAACATAGCAAGATGATGATTCGATTATGTTTGGATAGGAGGGAAGATAGGGTTTGTTACCAAGTAGTGAAAGAGGTAAAAAAGAGTAAATTAGGGTTGTTGAAACAAGTGAAGGAGGTGGAAGAACATGTGTATTTGTGTCTTCTGACGATTAATCGGGGTAGAGCACTTGTCATCAATCAAATTTCTAGTCTTGTATAGATGATTAAAGGTACTCCTAGCTATTTGATAACAATATATATATTATTTATAGGATTATTGGGTTACAAGAGAAGAATGATGTGCTAGCTAGAATGTCTATGGTCCGGTACCGGTACCGTATGGCTTCTTTGAAAATTCAAAAATAGCAAA
The DNA here is from genome assembly GCA_963675135.1 of Galeopsis tetrahit. Taxonomy (NCBI): domain Eukaryota; kingdom Viridiplantae; phylum Streptophyta; class Magnoliopsida; order Lamiales; family Lamiaceae; genus Galeopsis; species Galeopsis tetrahit. The sequence continues at coordinate 15,409,436 of OY776133.1, forward strand.
ATCTACAGAGGTGAGGATATCAACTCGAAGAAGACTTTCGAGGAGATTAGAGCTAAGTATGATCTTTTTTTTTCTTCCTTATTCGTTTCAAAATTGGTGTTATAATCTCAGATTATGTTATAAGAAGTTCTATTGGAAAGCCTTGATCGTGACTCGGCTTGTCTACTTAAAAGTATCTTTGTAACTTTGTTAGGTTCCCTTGATCGAGAACCCCTCATACTCGTTAATAAAATAATATTTTTCCGTCCAAAAATAAATACAGTAAATAATATTTACATAAAAATAATCAAGATACAATTGACACTGATCTTGGACCTAATATTTGATATTTTTAATTGTTTTTACCATACAACATTACCTTGAAGGGCTAATTAATTGTCAACGGTAGGTTAGATATACAAAATTTAATTATGTTCATTTTGGAAGTCTAACAAACATATAAATTGAGTCTTTAATCCTAAATATATATATCCGGTTCAATCGAAAGTGTTTTTCTGCAATATTTTTCGATAAATTTGAAGTATTTGTGTTGCATGTAAATCCATGCTAAATTTCCAAACAATCTCGAACAGTCAACCATGATCTGAACCTTCTTCCCTTGAGATCTTACGTACTTGGTTCTTTTTTCAGAAATTGTTATTTTTTGACTATTGCAGTCAATTCCATCTTCATCATCAACTAAAATATCAACAAACTCCTCGAAAATTGGTGGTATATCATAATCACAATTTTCATCGAAAATTGGTGGTACATCATAACCACAATCTATTCTAATTTTTCTTCTCCCGTCCTCCCTGGGCGTCGGGTTCACCCCTTCGTTAGAGCTTGTACCGAAAGTGCGGTGTTTTTCAGATGACGAACTTGACTTGATTCTTGATCCGATTCTTGATGATTTCTTGCGTAACAATTTCGACATCATTCGTTTCATCTTGGCATCGATACTTTTGAATCTTGTTTCAATTTGATGAAATCTTGTCTCTAGTAACTCAATACGTTCTCGATGAGTTCCTACCATGACGATCGTAATTCTCAAATACTCTCAATGAAAGCACCAATTTAATGAGAACCACGATACGAAATAATTAAAATTTGAGTATGGCATAAATGTGCATTAATAAAGAAAATAATTAAATCATATAGAAGTACATACAACCATAAAGGAATTTTTTTACATTTAGATAAGGAGTATTATGCTTCTCAATTCCACTCTTTTAAATGGAGTAATAAACAAGCAAATAAATAAAGGGTTGGGGTATATACCCCTCCAGCTTTGTTTAATACACTCTCCCTCCCATTTATTAATTAAATATGTATGTAAAATATCATATTTATCCTTTTAGTAAAATTTAAGATAGATACATGCACCCCTTAAGCTTAATCCTAATTTTAACCCTAACCCTAACCCTAATTCTAAATTAAGCAGCCACCATAGCCGCCGCCCCCACCTACACCGACGGCCAATCCTCCACCTCCGGCAGTGGCCGCCGCACCATCTCCGGCAGCAGCCGCCGCCGTCCAAATAATTATAAATATTTGAAGAAAAAAACTTAGAAAACAAAGAAAAAAAACATTTTTTTCGACAAACCAGTGTATATCGACACTGGTTTGTCGACCACAAATTATATTGTCGACTATGGATTGTCGACGGAAATCACTCCAGTCGACAACATTTGACCGATTGATTTTTTTTAAAAAAAATCTTTATTTTCAACAAGAAATTGTCGACCATAAATATTGTGATCGACAACAATTTATCGACCATAAGGATTATGGTCGACGGGAAATTGTCGGAAATGGAAAAAAAAAACCCAGAAACCTTACCTGTTTTGCGAAATCGCGAAAACAGAGCGAGAAGCCGTTGGGGGCGAAGGTTGGTGCAGGGCGGCGGGGGAAGGAGGTGGCGGAGCCGCTTCCTGTTGCAGATTTTTTTTTAAAAAAAAAACAGAAAATGAGGGAGGGAGGGAGGAGGGCTTGCGCGCAGGCGGTGAGGGGGAGGAAGGGGGAGCACGCAGGGCGTTGGGGAAGGCCGTCGGGGAGAGAGGAGGGCGGTGGGGAGGAGGCGGCGATGGCGCTGGGCAAGGGGGCGCCGCCGCCGCTGGTTGCAGAAATGTGAAAAAAAAAAAGGCGGGCGGCGCTGGAGACGGGACACGCTGGAGGCGGGTGGCTTGGGCGGCATGGCGGGCGACGCTGGAGGCGGGTGGCTTGGGCGGCGACTTGCAGAGGGAGGAGGCCAGGAAGGAATGGGAGGGTTGGGGAAAGAATGAAGGAAATTTAGGGTTTTTATGGGGTTGCGTATTTATCATACCAATTATTAAGATAAAGAGGTATAATAGACAATTTGGGGGGAGTGCATCTATCTCAAATGTATTTTAAGGGGAGTATATTTATCGGGGGAGTGTATCTAACAAAGCTGGAGGGGTATATACCCCAACCCTATTTATTAATAACATATTTTTGTTAGAATGTGGTTTGTTGTTGGGGAAGAAAGAACCATCCTACCTTGGCCCAATATGAATGGGCTTTTCTTGGGCTGGTTAGTAGAAAGCAGGCTGATTTTGGCGGCCCTGAATGAGTTTTTTTGTTCAGTTAGGAAAGCCAGAAATATGGATAAACTTCGGCCACATTGGTCGAAAATAATCACAAAGTTTGATATGTTTAGCCAAATTTTTAACTTCCATCCCACCAACATAGACTTTTTTTCTTTTTACAAAGATAGACCAGCCGACCAGGTACTATATTTAATACTCACTCCGTTCATTTTTATAATTTCTATTTAAGTTGGACATAAATTTTAAAGAAAACTGATTATTTATGTAAGAAGTAAAAATAAAATAGCGTTTGTTGAGTAATATTTCATTTTTAGAAAATAAGAATTATAAAAGTTGAACATACAAAAAAAGTGAGAATTAAAAAAATGAGAAAGTATACCATTAATTTTTCTTTTCATCTTAGTTCCTATTTAATGTATCATGTTTTCTAAATCAATCCTAAATACTCCCTCCGTTCCAAGATTTTATGCACACTTTCCTTAACGGATGTCCCAACATTTTTTGCACACTCCAAAAAAAAAAACAATAATACCAATAATACCCCTCCTTTATTTTACCTTTAATCAGGTCTTTTTCACTTTAATCAATGAATTACCAATAATACCCCTCCTTTATTTATCTTACACATCACTTTATTCCATTTTCTAAATCTTCGTGCCGGTCAAAGTGTGCATAAAATCATGGTACGGAGGAAGTAATAATTATCTTGAGAAACGAGCTAGTAGACATTATAAGATGGACTCGCACAAAAGATCCATGAAATAAACTCATTTTGCGGGTGCCAAGAAATATGGAATTATTTACACAAAAAGCATAGTATGTTGACACCGACATATTCCACTTTAATATTATTCCATCTCGTATTTTACTATAATACATGATACATGTAATAATTAAATGATTTTAAACATCAATATCCATATTTATCACCAAAATGAAATATACAGATTCTGGTTGCTCATTTAATTAATTAATGATTTAGTTAATTAACCAAGTCCAATATACAATAATGACTCATATAACTAAAACCCAACATAAAATATAGTACAAATGATCTCCATCGTATCTTTTTTCCCGGCGGCTGCTCAGGTATCAACATTCGATCATGTTTCCACGTCGACCCTAATCAAAGTAATTAACTACCTAGCCCCCACATGTTTCTTTCAAATTAAATTCTTCCATCAGTTAATCATCCCGAAAGTGATGATCAAAGAACATGGCCATATTCATATATGTATTAATTAATCTTTCTAAATATATAGTCACGTTTCCGCAGGATAGAATTATATGCCAGCTTTGATATTTCGACTTAACATCAGCGACGGATCCATAAATTTTCGGTAGGGCCGGGGCCCGATTAACATTATTATAAAAATAAAAAAACATGTACTCATTATTTTCATCAAAATTTCACATTATAAAATTGTCAATACGTCACATTTCATTAAATTAAATTGATCGGATAAGTTGACTTTTGCTATGTTTTAATTGGTACAAGTTAATACTCTCTCCGTCCCGTGATAACTTGCACATTTTAACCGATTCACTTTAAAAAACAATTGAATTTAGTGGTGTAGAGTCAAATAAGAAAGCATATTTTAAATTATTTGATAAGGTGTAAGGAGGAATACAGTAGGATGTAAAATAGATTTAGTGAAATTTAGGATAAAATGTACGTAGACCCAAAATAAGTGACGATTTTAAAATAAAATAATGTTCGGATATATATTAATTTTATGGATTATTTTTATATCAGAAATGTTCAAATAATTATAAAACAAAGTATTAATTTTAATATGTGTGAAATTACCAAAATACCCCTAACAAATTTACAAAATTAGTGAGGGGCCCACGGGCCCCCTGGGCATCATGTAGGTCCGTTACTGCTTAACATCATGTTTGATAGTTAAGATTAAGAGTATGTATATTAACTCAATTTCAACTCTTATAAATTGTTTGATAACTAAGATTAAAGATAGATTATACTTTAAAATATGGAAAATTTAGATATCATCCAAATTTTCGGCTTAATAAGAAGGATGGCATATGCATGTTTAGTGTAATACTATAATTAAGCTAAGGTTGCGTTGGTGTCATGCAAGTTGCTTAATTGTGTTTGCCTGGCCTTTTAATTTATATATTGTGTGTATATATTTCCAATTAACAAGGTGGCCGGCCGACGACATTTTGCAATTCCACAATTAATTAATCTCCAACAAGCTGGACGAATATTATGAAAAGATCTCGTAATTATATAATTGTATTGTGTTTGACCAAGATCCATGCCACGTTTAACTACCGTAACCAAAAAGATACTATATAAATTACGACAGCTCTTAATTTTTTGTTCTTAATTTATGATTAATCGTGTTAACTAGCTCTTTAAATGAATCTTTGGTGCAGATATTAGATGAGATGATGATGATCCGAAAAAAGTTAAAGATAGCACTTGTTGTAGCTGGAACAAGAGGAGATGTTCAACCTTTTATGGCTTTGGCCCTCAGACTTCAAGTACTTATACATTACTCTCTATTTTCTAACCCATATATAAAAATTAAACAAAAAAAAAAGTAAAGAATTAATTAATTATAGTGCTGCAGGAATATGGTCATTGTGTACGGTTGGCAGCTCATGCTGAATTCCATGATTTTGTCAAGTCTGTTGGGATTGATTTTTACCCACTAGGTGGTGATATATCCTCGGATTATAGTTGAATGTAAGAGCTTCTTCACATAATTTTGATGCTCATTTATTGAATATTTCATTTTATAAATAAATGTTGATTTATGAATTTTAATTTTCTTAATCTTTAAATTAATCAAATTTGTCTATACAAGTTTTCAGTTTTCTTTTTCAAAATTTGAGATTTAAATATTGTTACATCAATAGAAGAAAATCAAATAGGAATGCCACAATGCTACATGTATAAAAAAAAAATGTCAAACAACATCATGCCACATAAGAATTGGCAAGTTCATTTACCTTTTATAGGCTTACTAGCTCAAAAAAGAAAAATCCGAAAAGTAATTTACCTAAAAAACTACTATATCCATTAAATATTTCAAAATTATATTATTATTATTATTATTATTTGTATCTGAATTTAGAACAATGAACAAACAATCAACCTGGACCTAATTTCAAATAATTTGAATACACTAAATGAACCTAGCTATTATACAATCACATTTGGTCGAGCGCATGTATGAAGAGAAAACAACTCAACGAAATTCGATACTTGGCTAATGACGGGCATAGTGACGCGACAAATTAAGTTTTACACAGGGTACGTGTCACATGCCTACCAATTACAAGATAAAACAATATTCATAGTTTAACAAAAGATTAATTGACAATATACAATTGAGCATGAGCTTTTTTTATGAAAAAAAAATGTATATATGTTTTAATTAATTAATTAATGTTATGAATGATAGGTTTCGTGCGGTCTAAAAGTATTCTTTCGATTGCACCTGGAGATATTGGTACACAAGGGCAACAGCTTAAGGCCATTATCGACTCTATGTATCCAGCATGCACTCAACCCCACCCTATAACCGGACAACCTTTTACAGCTCAGGCAATTATTGCAAACCCCCCTGCTTTTGGTAATTAATAATTAGTTATACCTATTTTTTTTAACTTTTAATTAATATGTAATTCACTAAAATTAATAGAGTAAAATCTATATATCAACTATAATGGGTGGATAATTAAATTTTGAAAAACATATACTCCATGCATGTCCCCGTTAAGCTTTGCACTCACCTATTTTAATTTACTACTCATCCGTCCCATATTAACTAGCTTTCACGCTTTCCTTTTTGCACAATAACTATCACACCCTTGAAATAGAAAACTCAGCTTTATAAACTTCACTCTCACAATATCATCAATTTTACACAAATGTCATTACTTTTTCTCCACACATACACAAAAGTAAACCCATTCTTTACTTTATACATAAAATTTTACAAAATTACCCCTCGAAACTCCACTCATTATTACATTTTCTTAATTTATGTGTCCACCTACGTATGAAAGTTATTTCGGGACGGAAGGAGTATTTCTACCTTACCATTCTCATAAAATAACACTTTGTTATTCTCATAAAATAAGCAATTACGTGTGTCATTAATTGGTATTCTTACATATATATATCTGAAATTGTTAAACCATGCAGGAAGTAAAGATGTGGCTGAAGCTCTTGGTATTCCCCTGCACATCGTCTTCACTGTACCTTGGACGTAAGTTTATAATTCATCGTTTTTTTCTTTCTTTTTAACCAACTTTTGCAATGTTAATTGGAATTAATTTTGAAATACGTCCACTGAATTTTTTTTTGGAGAGAAAACTTGAAGATTAATGTATTTTAAAAAACAATATACGGAGTATTATTAATTAACTAGAAAATGAATTAGATGGTGTGTACGAGCTTTAACCCTAAATTAATGCTAATATTGCATCTAATTTAGTACTTCATCAGTCCAAGTTCATTAATTATATCCATTTTTTCGGCCACACATTTTAATAATATTAATTACTTTATATATAAAGTAGATAGATTATGGAAAATTTCGGAGTCTACTATATAAACAAGGAGGTGAATGACAATTTTAGTAAATAAGTAGGGGTTGAAAGGTAGAAATAAAGTTGTTTGAATAATACGGAGTATTATTTTCGAAAAGTGAATAAGAGTAATGAAATTGGATGAATCAAAGTGAAAAATGAACCGAGTAATACTATTTGATTTAAATTTGGGAGACATGGATCCAATAATTTTTTTCACAAATGAATTAGAAAAATAATTCTAACACATATATATGCAGGCCTACAAAAGCATTTTGTCACCCATTCACACAGCTAACTCAATTAACTGCTGGATCTAGGGTATGTATTACTCCTATTTGTAAACCAGTTTTAAAGTGTAACTGGTTCACGGTAAAACTAGTTCACATTCTTATGTTTACAAATCATTTTCCTATTGTATTGCAGATGTTGATATTCCAGAAGATGTTTTCCTTCTTGCGCATACCCCTCATGATTGGTTGTTTCCTCAGTGTTCTGCTGTGGTGAGTAGTGAGTACAAAAGCTGCTTAATATACGTACAAATACCTGAATATAATTGGGGAAACTTTTTTTTCTTTTTTTATTTAAATTGAAAAAATTCATATTTACTAATGAGATTAAGAATTCAATTTTTGAAGGTTCATCATGGAGGGCCTGGAACTACAGCCGCTGGACTCAAAGCAGGGGTAAATATTCAATTTGATTCGTGCAATTTTTTTATACAACAACTTGCAATTTCCGTGTTACTTACTCCAATAAAAAATAGAGTCACTTTCTTCAAACACTATCACTTTTTGTTTAAACATTTGTTGACGGACGGTCTCACCCAAGACTATCCTTCCTAAAAAAATACAATATTTATCATGATCAACTAAATAAAAGTGCATCCTTTTTATATAATTCATCAATTCGATCGTGCTTGTATTCCTCCATTTATAATGTTGTTGATTAAACATATTCAAACATTTTGCAATCAAACTTTTTTTGTCACAGTGTCATTATAAAAAAAAATTGGCATAATGCATCTTAAACTATTACCGTGTATTTAGAAAGATCCTTCAAATATCTTTTGTTAAAAAAAAAAAAAAAGTATTAATTTTCATTAATTTCTATGCTTGTTGGGAGTCATCATTTTTTAATCTCACTTGTAATTTAAAGTACATGCCCACTAATTACCAACGGTCAAAAAAGGGTCTAATGAAACAAAAGTTAATAATTCATGAGTTCTTTAAAACAAAAACATGCAATTTATATATGGACGTCTAGATGAATTGTGCCTAAAAAAATTAAATTAGTAACTAATTATTACTTTGACATTTCTATACTATTTTATTAATTTACTAAAAATTAAAATTGCAGTGTCCTACAACCATCGTACCGGTGTGTGGGGATCAATTTTTATGGGGAGAAATAATGCATCATAAAGGAGTTGGGCCTGCTCCCATTCCTATGTTGAAGCTCAATGTTAGTCTCTTACACAAGCTAATAGTATCAAATAAATTAGAATAAATCAAGATGATTTGGTCCTTAATTATTCCACAAATTTAGGGATTGTAATCCTTTGACTTTCCATAGTAGTTTCCTAATCTTTTGTATATATTGACAGTGTAATTACTTTTATAAATCATTCAATAAAAACACAATTTTATATTTACATGGTATCAGTTTCTAGGGCACGAAACCCTCTTTTCGCCGCCTACTCTGTCTTCTAGACTCTCTTTTCTCTGCTCAATACGCTGCTGCTTTCTTTTCCCCTTTTCCTCACAATTAAATTCCCACCGCCATTGTTACTTTCTATCAATCCCCTCCATTTATTTATTACATTCTTTTTCCCCTCAAAGATCAAATCTCTCAGGCCCTACACTCTCCATTCTTTTTCACCATCCCCTGTTACTTTTAATTTCCACCATGGCCGCTTCTACCGATTCTTCTACCACACTTCCATACAATACTTTAATCCACATGCTCACAATAAAACTTACATCTACAAATTACCTCCTTTGGCGCAGTCAGGTCTCACCTCTTCTGATTGGGCAGGGCCTCATCGACCTTGTCGACGGAACACGGCCGCCACCGCCGTCCAAGATCGATTCGGCCGGAAAACCCGCACCCAATCCAGCCTACGCCGCCTGGCGTGTTGAGGACCAGCGACTTGTAAGTCTTCTTTTTTCTTCTCTGACCGAGGAGGCTATGTCCGTTGTGGTGGGTTGTTCTTCGGCTCGGGAGGTGTGGCTTGCTCTCGAAAACTCATTCAGCCATCACTCAAAGGCTCGTGAGTTCCGTCTCAAGGGCCAACTTCAAACGATTAAAAAGGGTGAAAAATCGGTAGCCGATTTTGGTCGCGATTTCAAGCTCATTTGCGATCAATTATCGGCTATCGGTAGCAATGTGGACGCCACCGATAAAATTCATCTATTTCTCAAGGGTTTTGGTCCTGCTTTCTCGAGTTTTTCTGCTACACAAATGGCTTTGTCGCCTCTTCCTACCTTTGTAGACCTCCAAAATAATGCTGAGGCTTGGGATTTGTTTCAACAGGCGCTTGACCCGCCCGCTCCTGTCCAGGCCGCATACACTGCCCATCCTGTCCGTTTTAATGGTAAGCTCGGGGGTCGTGGTCCTGCTCAACGTCGTCCACCACACTGTCAGATTTGTCGTACCAATGGACACTATGCGAATGCTTGCCCAGATCGTTATGCACAACCCCCTGCAGCCTCGTCCCCTTTGCCGGCTCCACCAGCCCGTCCTATTCCAGCCCCTCCGCCCTCTCTTGGTGACGCCTCTGCTAATATAGCAGAAGCTTTTCAGGCTGCCTGCTCCGTCTCTGATGCCCCGTCTGACTGGTATCTCGACACGGGAGCTTATGCTCATATGACCCCTTCCACATCTCGGCTAGACTCTTTTGTTCCATATACAGGTTTGGACTCTGTCGTCGTTGGTAATGGCGCTTCTCTTTCTATTTCTCATATTGGGTCTCTTGTTTTAAATCCTTATATTTCTTTATCAAATGTTATGGTTGTTCCAGGCCTCACCAAAAATTTGCTATCTGTTAGCAGATTAACGACTGATCTGCCTGTTTCCGTTGTTTTTAATGATAATTGTTTTTTGGTTCAGCATCGGGTCACTCAAGCTATAATGGCTTGGGGCCGTCGTAGAAATGGCCTTTACGTTTTGGATGTTATGCAATTGGCTATGGTTGCTTCCAGTTCTCCTAAAGCCTCGTTTGAGTTATGGCACTCAAGACTAGGCCATGTTTCTTTTGATGAAATTTCATTACTGCAAAAACTTGGTTTTATTACTGTTACTGCTTTATTGCCTAAACCTGTGCTTCGTGATTCGTGTGAACAAGCTAAAAGCAAACGCTTGCCTTTTAATTTGGACATTAAGCGTGCATCTTCTGTTTTGGACATTATTCATTGTGACTTGTGGGGCCCTGCGCCCGTGTGTTCTGATTCTGGTTTTCGTTATTATGTCATATTTGTGGACGATTTTTCACGTTTTACTTGGCTATATCCGTTACGGAATAAATCTGATTTTTTTGAGGTGCTCCTCCAATTTACTAAATTTGTTGAGAATCAATTTTCTTGTCATATTAAAACATTTCATAGTGATGGAGGTACCGAATTTACTAATAATATAGTGCAACATTTTTTTCAAAGTAAGGGCGTTCGTCATATTTTTTCTTGCCCTCACACACCAGCTCAAAACGGTCGGGCTGAACGTAAACATAGACATATCACTGAGACCGGTCTTACCATGCTTTTCCACTCTCACACTCCAATGAATTTTTGGGTAGATGCTTTTAGTAGTGCTGTCTATATTATTAATCGTTTGCCGTCTAAAATTCTTGATGGAAAATCCCCGTATGAACTGCTCTTTTCAACTACTCCAAACTTTGGAAATTTTCACCCATTTGGTTGCAGGGTCTATCCTTGCCTCAGAGACTATACCAAAAACAAATTTGAGCCCCGTAGCAAGGCGTGTATTTTCTTGGGCTACAGCAGCTCCCACAAAGGGTTTCGTTGCTACGATCCTTCATCCTTCCGCATCTATATTTCTCGTCATGCTAAGTTTGATGAACTTTCTTTTCCTTTTTCTAAATTACCTAGCCTAACAAACTCTTCTTCTTTGTCCATTTCAGAATTTTTTGAGCCTTTCAGGTCGTCGGGCCATGTTCCTGCTCTAGTGCCTCCGGTTGTTGAGGTTTCTCCTAGTCTTCCTTGTTCATTGTGTCCTTCGCTAGATCCTGTCTCTACTACACCCGCTATTGCGCTAGATGATCATACACCCACTCATGAGGTTGTCGCTATCCCCACTCTCGATCCAACACCAGTTGCTTCACCCCCTCAGGCTACACATCCTATGCGCACCCGTGCTAAGTCTGGTATTTTTAAACCAAAACATGTTACATATTACGCCCATTCTTCACTTTTTCATGCTCTTGTTGCAGTTAGTGAACCCCGTGGCGTCAAGTCTGCTTTAAAGCGCCCTGAATGGGTCGCTGCAATGCATGAAGAGCTCTCTGCTTTGTCTAACAATCAGACGTGGGATCTTGTGCCTCGTCCTGCTAATACAAATGTTGTGGGCTCTAAATGGGTCTTCCGCACCAAATTTTTAGCAGACGGTTCAATCGATCGTCACAAAGCTCGTCTCGTTGCTCAAGGCTTCACTCAACTTCCTGGCTTTGACTACTCGCACACGTTCAGTCCTGTAGTACGTGCCTCTACTGTTCGGGTTGTTCTCTCTCTTGCTGTTTTACGAAATTGGCCTCTTCATCAGCTTGACGTAAAAAATGCTTTTCTGAATGGTGTTCTGTCAAAGCCGGTTTTTATGGAGCAGCCCCCTGGATTTCTTGATTCTCGGTTTCCTAACCACGTCTGCCGTCTCAAGAAGGCTCTTTATGGTCTCAAGCAGGCTCCTCGTGCTTGGTTTCAACGCCTCAGCGATTTTCCATTGAGTATTGGATTTATTTGCAGTCGTTCGGACTCCTCTCTATTTATCTTTATTCGTGATTCTTCAATTCTTTACCTTTTGGTATATGTTGATGATTTTATTCTTACAGGAAACTCTCCGGAAGAGGTGTCCTCATTTATTGCTCGTCTCCGTAAGGAGTTTGCTATTAAGGATTTAGGTAAGTTGAGTTATTTCTTGGGACTTGAGGTTACTTACACTTCTTCGGGCTTATTTTTGAATCAGGCTAAATATGCTCGTGACATTCTTCAACGAGCCGCTCTTGAGGATGCCAAACCTGTCTCCACTCCCTTGGTCGCCGGCTGTCAACTACCAACTGATGGTCCGCTCTTTGATGACCCGACTCTCTACCGTTCCTTAGTGGGTGCTCTTCAGTATCTCACGATCACGCGTCCGGACATTTCCTTTGCTGTGAACCTCGTCAGTCAGCACTTACATGCCCCTACCGTCCCGCACTTTCAAGCTGTGAAGCGTATACTTCGCTATGTTAAACACACTCCTTCATTTGGACTCTCCTTCTCAAGGGGCCCCTCTCCTACCATTCATGCGTTCTCCGATGCTGATTGGGCTCGTTGTGTGGAAACTCGTCGTTCGATCTATGGATACTCAATTTTTCTAGGTGGAAATCTTGTCTCTTGGAGCGCTAAGAAACAGCCTACAGTCTCCCGCTCTAGTTGTGAGTCTGAATATCGTGCTATGGCCAATACCGCATCAGAGTTAGTTTGTATTCTTCAACTTCTCCGTGAGCTTCACGTACAGCTTCCCTCTTGCCCCACGCTTTACTCAGACAATAACAGTGACATCTTTCTCAGTCAGAATCCGAGTGCTCATAAACGTGCCAAGCACATCGATATCGACTATCACTTTGTTCGTGAGCTTGTTTCGGCCGGCCACCTTCATACTGAATTTATCTCTTCGGATCTACAGATTGCTGATGTTTTCACTAAAGCCCTGCCTCGACCTTTGTTCGAGTTCTTTCGAGACAAGCTGCGCGTTGGACCTCATCCCTCGTCTTGCTTGCGGGGGGATAATAGTATCAAATAAATTAGAATAAATCAAGATGATTTGGTACTTAATTATTCCACAAATTTAGGGATTGTAATCCTTTGACTTTCCATAGTAGTTTCCTAATCTTTTGTATATATTGACAGTGTAATTACTTTTATAAATCATTCAATAAAAACACAATTTTATATTTACACAAGCTATAACATTCATGCTACAACCTCAAGTATGTCTTAATTAACTTGATACAAACTATATAGGATTTTGAACTTATAGAGAGACTTAATTCATTTATATTAATTCTCTAATAAAAATAATGTGTCGATGCAGGCAAAATCTCGAGCAATGGAATTATCAAAATGCATCAAGGATGAAGAAGGTGTTGGAGGCGTAGTCGAAGCTTTTCACCGCCATTTGCCACCGGAGCTTTCACTGTCGGAAGAAAGATGATGGTTTTCCGGTGGTGTTTGGAAATTTGCTACCTACCTTGGGGTTCTTAAATAGGTTGTATTTTGTTGTCCATTTGTATTTAGGTTATATATTAATTTGAAAATTGTTATTTCTAATACTACGTGTGAGACATTATATGTATAATGTATGTTAATGTGTATTCATAACTTGCATTTAATTATATTTTTTTACTACATATCCGTATATTGATAGGGTCTTTCAATTTTTTTTAACCCTTAAAATAACATCAGCCTTCAACATTTGTTAATGACCTTCCTACCCACTTCGTTTGCTTCTCCTGCAATAATTATTCTTTCATTTGCGTCAAAAGGATAAAATACGTACTTACTTCAAGGGTAGGCATTCTCATATCCTTGACGAATTCAAAAGACGAATCTAATTAATTATCTGAAAGTGGATAATAAGGAGAGAAATTATTTAAATAACTTTCTATAATATAATAAGAAAATTCAACGGGATTTTTCACAATTTCTAAGGCAGAGAAAATTTTGTTCTTCTTTCCACTCCTAAGACATATTAAAGAAACATGAATTTTGTATTTTGTACAATAGAACATCTCACACACTAATACTCTAAGAGAACTTAGATTGTGGATACAAAAAACAGTTCGTGAATGATCAATTCATATGATTGTGTTCTAACTATGAGTATCACAATATGTACATGAAATTCAATTGAATTCAGGATATCTTTCGCTGCATTACGAATTACGAGGTTGGTAATTGAAATCAGTATATTTAATTCCAACATCAACTATATATAATTCCCTTTTAAAAGAACAACGAATACAATTACAACCCACTTCATGGGTTTTATTTTTAATTGATTTGTTCGGAATATGGTTACGCCATAGTATTTAATTCTTTGTTTTATACTAAAATTTAGAAGATTATTTGAAATTTTAGTTAATTAAACATATTTTTTTGTACCTCTATATTGTTTTATTTTATTTTCTTGAAAGTACATGACCTCGAATTGATTGAAATTAAAGTGAAAACTCATCCAGCGATCGAGGGCCACGTGAAATGGAACTTATACCAAGAGCATCATGTATATATATATTACTCCATTTTATTAGATCAATAAATTTCTAACTCAATTAATTAGTTGTTGATCAGACTTGGTTAACATTTGTTAATTATGAGATTCAACTTAGCCAATAGCTTACAAGGGCTTAACAAAAACAACATAAAATAGTACAAACACAATCCCTTTTCCCACGTTCTAGCTCTGTCTAGTCTAGTAAATAAACAATATATATTTCATCAATTTCCACAACCTTAATCAAATATATTAATACTAATTCTTTAATTAGTTAGCTCCCATGTTTCTTTCAAAATTCAATTCTCTATCAATTAATCCGAAAGTGATGATTCTTGATCAATATCAGATGAAATCTTGGACAATATTCATATTTGTGGTGGCGATTTTCTTGTTCGGCCACCACAGCGCCGCTGCGAAACTAAACTGCCGATCACCTACAGCTAAGGACGCACGGGTCGTAGTTGAAAGTTGCAGCAATTTAAAAACGACGCCGTTTTTTCATTGCTGTAGTATTAGCAGATCATTCATATATAGTTGCTCCAACTGCCAAACAGCTCCTCCTCTACTTGAAATTGAATCAGTAAGGATGACAGTGCGTGTATTGCATAATGCTGCAAAGGCTTGCAACTTCAACCTCACTCAACACATAATCCAAGAAATGGACTGTTTGGGTATGTTTTCATTTTATTTATTTCTCTTACTATTGGAATTTTTTTGTCCCCATTAATTTTCAACCAATTCAAGAAAATTAATCATACTCGATCGATCACTTCGTATTCAATAAAATATAGTCTCATTTCCTTGTGTGAGGGTGCATAATGTCAAAATTACTCATATTTAAATTATTGTAATGTAGGGGAGAAAATAGTGTTTTACAATTTCAAGATCATTTAAATAAAAGTACATTTAGGCTCCGTTTGGTTGGGTGGATTTGGGCTTATGGATTTCAAATTCACTGTTCAAATCCACTCCACCCGTTTGGATTATCAATAAATTTCAAATACTTAGATTTTTGCTTACACAATTTATAGTTAAAATTGAGAGGATTTGAAATCCTCACTAAAACCATGTCATTTGAAATCCATCTATTTTCAAAACCTTTCATTTGAAATACCTCCTCAAATCAAATACCTCCATCCAAACACAACCTTAAAGGTTTATAGGTAAAATTTAAAATTTTATGCACAATAAATGACGTTGGTTTTTGTGAAAAATGAAATGAGACCATGATTTTGGGACGGAAGGAGTAATATATACTCAATCTGTTACTCATTTTTTCAGGTATAAATTTTAATGATTATTGATTAATTTATATAAAGTAGATATGAGGACTGGTATTTATTGATTAGTCCACTTATAAAACATCATTAAAATGGGAAGGGGGGACTTGCATGTATTTATTGATATAAATGCCCTTGTTTAAATGTTATTTTGTGTGTTAATGTGTTTTCCATGTTTTAATTTTTAAGGTATCAGAGATTGGAATGTCATCTAACACAAGTATAGAGAGATGTACGGAAAATGTGAATAGTAAGCTGTTTTGATTTGAAATTTGAGAATGGATTGTCAATTTGCATTTAGGTTATATATACTTAATTTGAAAATCGTTTTTCCTTTTGTTATATAAATTGTGCGTGTTAATGTATTCATAATTTTTAGGGAGATAGGAGAGATTATCGGTTTTTACGAGGCTTTATCTTGGCTAAAAGATCAAGGATTGAATAATTGTGTCATTGAGGGCGACGCGAAGAGAGTGGTGGATGCAATAAATGGCTCGGAAATGTTGGAATCTACATTTGGTGATTATGTGAACGCTTGTCGTGCTTAATGTCAAGCTTTTCTAATGTTTCGATTACTTATGTCAAAAGGGTTGCAAATGTGTTAGCACACCCTTTTGCTAGGAAATCCCGTCTGTTTTCAAATCCATGTACTTGGCTAGACCCACCCGACTTTGTGGATGGACTACCAAACCAGATTTGTCGTTGTAATAATGGAAGCTAAGTCCCCCTTGCTTCAAAAAAAAAAAAAAATATATCCGTTTAATATTTAAATTTGTACAATTGGGTCTCATTGAGAGTAGAGCAAAGGAGAACCACATAGAAATGAATTTCAAATCGACTAAACAAAACTTTGGTTCTCTTTTCCGATTGAATACATATAATTAATCAGAAAAAAGAATGTAAAATAATATTTGATCATGATATATACCATCAGGGTAAAATGCAAATATGGTCCCAAGAGAATTACTGCTCACGAAAATGGTCCAATTTTAAGCAAAAAAGTCCCACGAGATTTTTTTGTCAAAAACTAACGGAATTGTGAGCGTGAGGCACACACGCCGTTAAGTTCAAAAACAGAAAAATGCAGATTTTGTCCCAAGAGATTCGTGCTCACAAAAATGGTCCCATTTTGTTCAAAATAGGTCCCACGAGATTTTACCTTCTAAAATAAAATCTAGAGAAAATTTCATTTTACGTCCTGTAACTTAGGCCTAATCCAATTTATATCCTTTAAGTTTGTACTTTTTCGATTTACGTCCTTTTTGGTCCAATTTACGTCATTTCCGCCGAAAAATTTTAAAACTCACCGGAATGTGAGGAATAAATTGGGATTCCGGCCAAATAGTCCAATTTACGTCCTTTAAGTTTGAAAATTAAAATTTAATAATTAAAATTTTCTAAAAATCCCATTAAAGATTTAAAAAATCTAAAAGTATCATTAAAAATCCAAAAATCTCCTTAAAATTAAAAAAAAATATAAAATGTGTAAAATAAAATTCAAAATATATCACTAAATTTTTAAAAAATATCATTACAAATTATAAAATGTGTAAAATATAAATAAAAAATTAAAAAATTTTGAAAATACAAAACTCTACAATACAAAGAATGGAAAATATGTAATTTAAAAATTAAGAAATTCAAAATCTCATTAAAATTTCTCAAAACTCTAAAAATCTCATTAATTTATTAAAAAGATGTATATTAAAAATTACTAATTCTAAAAATCTAATAAGAATAATAAAAATTATTAACATTTCATTAAAAACCAGACTTGATTCAGACTCGTCTACCATTAAAGTTTTGCTCGAACTCCTAAAAATTTTGGGTCCCATGAGATTTTCCAACTCACCGTAGAGGTTGAGTGTAAGTTCCACATGCACCTTGATCGATTTTGGAACAGTCCAAAATTTATTTTCACGATATTTTTTAAATTTTGGATTTTTTTTTTAAAACATTTTTAAAATTTTAATTTATAGATTTTTTTATTTTTATGAGTTTTTAGAAAAAAATAAATTAATTTACACATTTTTTAGATTTTTTGAATTGTAGAATTTATAATTTTTTTTAGATTTTTTATATTTATTTTACACAATTTATAAGTTTTAATGAGATTTTTTGATTTTTAATGATATTTTCAGAATTTTTTAATTATTAATTTATAATTTTCAAACATAAAGGATGTAAATTGGACTATTTGATCGGATTTTCAATTTTCCGGTGGAAAGGACGTAAATTGGACCGAAAAGGATGTAAATTGGACACCCTAGAACGTAAATTGAAAACGTGAAAACTTAAAGGATATATTCTGAATTAGGCCTAAGTTACAGGACGTAAAATGAAATTTTCTCTAAAATCTCCAAATGTTCAGTTTCAATCAAATGCTCCAAAATCACATCTAATTCTAAAAAAAGCCCTAAAAAATCTCCCCCAAATAAAACCACACGAATCCAACTTGAAAATTCAGGAAAAATTGAAGCTGAAACACTCATTAAGCATTCCCAAATCGCAAACCCTTACTTAAATTCCTCAAATTGTAAACCCTCACTTAAAACCCCCAAATCGAAGCAGACAAACCACATTCACTAAAATTGCACGTCAAATCGTTCTTGATTTTTTCTCTCTATCTCAATTATTCTTTTCTTTTGTTGGGACTTGTGGTCTGTGCGCGCCGCTGATCACCATGGGTTCGGGGTGTGGTATTACTTGAATCGAATTTTATAATTTTCAGATATATTCTCAAAAAATTTAAAATCAAATCTAATGATCTGATTTTGAAGGGATGCTTATTTTGTTTGAGAGGGCTTAACATGTAAAATGAATTTTTGGAAGATTAACTTTCGATTTTCTGTCAATGAAGGGGTGAAGAGCCTGGTTAATGATAGATATATGTATACATTTTGTTAGTATCTTTAGTTTAAAATTTTGATGGAATTTGTAATTTGAATTTCTTCAAAATTTACGTTTTAAAAACTATATTTGATATTTTTTAAGAATCTATATGATAAATTTTTATGATGTTATAAATAAAATAAATAATATCGTCAAATTTTAATTATTCAAATTTTTTAATTTGACTGATTTTACATAAAATATTAATTGGTTTGAAACTTTTTTTTTCTTTTTAAATGTTGTAGGCTTTCTATAAAATTTTCTTAATTTTTAAATTTGATACAAATTATTATCTATATGTTTTTTCAAATTTACACAAATTATAATTTAATTTGAAAAAATCTACAATGTGTCATTTTTTCTCATTTTTTGTTTTGGGACCATTTTTGCAATATCACTTAACGGAAACCGTTAAGTATTTAACGGTTGGGACCATTTTTGCAAAAACTGGAACCAAAAAAAGAACGTGGGACCAAAATTATTTTTGAAAAATTCTCTTGGAACCAAACTTGCATTTTACCCTATATCATCACTTTTGGGTCAAAAGACTTCCCTCTAAAGTTAAAACATCTTATAATTATTGGATGTGATCTTATAATTATTGGATGTGATGGTATACAATCAATACATCATTTTAACCTTTTTATAATTCGAACCTTCATAAATAATTTTTCTTTCAATATTTACCTCAAAGAGATAAATTAATTACTTACTTCAAGGTAGGCATTTACAAGAGAATTAGTGACATGTAGAATAAAAATCGAGAAGTCTATCAAAAAAATTTGGAGGCTCTTCCCAATAATAGGGGATCTCAAACGAACGAGAAGCCCTAGGGCATGTTTGTTTTGGGATTTTGAGGATTTTAAAATCCGGATTTCAAAATCTAGTGGATTTCAAAATCCTAATGTTTTTTGTGTTTTGTGTTTGTTTTGGGATTTATGTAGGGTAGGATTTAACTTTATAGTATAGGATTATAGGTTTTATAGGTGGTTTGTAGGTATTTATAGGGTTGACTTTTAGAGGGTTTATAGGTATTTATAGGGTGGGATTTTGAAATCCTAAATCAAAATTCCAAAGTGTAAAGGGGGTGGAGTTTCGAAATCCCAAATCTGGATTTCCCATCCCAAAACAAACATGCCCCTAGTGAAAGCACGTACGTGCTACTTTATTAATTAGCACTCCTTTGAACCCATTGTAAACTAAAACCTCTATTATCTTTCAGCATCCGTCGTATTTGTTTCACGTAGTCGCCGAACATACGGAAGCCGAGACCACCCGTATTAAGTCAGTTTCGAAGATAACCTTGGCAATTCCTTTTTGAACCATCCACTACATTGCTTCCATATTCCCTTTCAAAAAACAAATAAAACAATCAACTAATTCAGTTACAACTCGTCTTACTTAAAAAAAAAAAAAAAATTTACAACCCAACTTCATGGGTTTTAATTTTATTATGTCTTGACTATTTGTCTAGATAAGTAGGACACTTGATGTTGTGCTAATAAATACTAATAATGAACAATATAATTAATGAGACATAGCTTTGTAGAAAAATTATTTAAAATTGAATTGTATAGCAGAATTTATCTATTAAACTATTTTTCTTGAAAATACACCTAGTAATAGATTGAAAACTCGAGGGGCACGTGAAATGGAACTTATTCAAAACGTATATACTTGATGCTCCACTAATCCAAGCAAACAATAAATGTAAACGATACAACTATCAAAGTCAGATCATGCATTGATTGGATCAACAAATTAATTTCTAACTCAAATACTTAATTATTAATCTGACTTTGTTAATTGTCAGATTCAACCTCCCCCAATAGCATACAATGACTTAATTAATTAACTAAAACACAACATATTATAATAGTAGTATAAAATACAAAAATAATCTCCATCGTATCTTTTCACGCCCGCGCACGTTATATGTCTACTAATAAACAATGTTTCATCAAATTAATAATAATTCTTCAAGTCAATGCATCTTTAATTAGTTAGCTCAGACTATGTTTCTTTCACAAATCAAAATTCACGAATTAATCATGTTTCTTGATCAATATCAGATGAAATCTTTGACAATAATATTAATATTTGTGGTGGCGATTTTCTTGTCCGGCCACCGCCGCGCTACCGCGAAACTAAACTGCCGATCACCTACACCCAAGGACCTACACCCAAGGACGCAGGGCTCGTTGTTGAAAGTTGCAGTATTAATTTAGAAACGTCACCGTTTTCCCATCACTATTTTGTATCTAATTAGTCAAATGATAAAATTAAATAAAAAAAAAAATCAACTTGGACTCGTTTACCCTTTTCTGATAATCATGCTCGCTCTTCTGCTGTCTTAGATTTGGTACATTGCGACTTATGGGGACCATCTCCGGTACCTTCCCGAGATGGTTTTCACTATTATGCTATTTTTGTTGACGACTTCTCTCGCTTTGTTTGATTTTATCCGCTTCTCTTAAAATCTGACTTCTATTGTATCTTCGTTCAATTTAAGACTTTAGTTGAAAATAAATTCACCTCTCGCATTAAAACCTTCCATTCGGACGGTGGTACTAAATTTACTAACAAAAGACTTCAATCAGTATTTCTTGAACATGGAATAACTCACACTATGTCTTGTCCTTACACTCCAGCTCAAAATGGCCGAGCAGGACAGAAATATAGACACATAACTAAAATGAGTTTGACTCTTCTCTTTCACTCCTCTGTCCCTATGCACTTTTGGGTCTAAGTCTTCTCCACTCCTGTGTTCTCATAAATCGTCTTCCTTCTCCTGTTCTTGATCATCAATCTCCTTTCCAATAACTTTTTTTCTCCACACCACACTACAACACCCTTCATATATTTGGCTGCTGTGTATATCCATGTCTATGTGATTATACCTCTAATAAATTTTCTCCTAGAAGTGTGTCTTGTGTTTTTCTTGGATACAGTTCTTGATATGCAGGTTTCTATTGCTTTGATCCCTCTTCTTCTCGCACATACATCACACAGCATGCTCAATTTGACGAACATTGTTTCCCCTACGCCTCGGCCACTTCTTCTACTCCTCAGTATACTCTTGACTACTCCGCTTTTCTAGACTGTACGCCTTCTGGGTTGCCCACCTCTTCCTCGCTGATGCCTCCTCAGCAACAAGTCTCTACCTCCTCCTCGCCGGCACCTTCGTGCTCGATCTGTGTTCTCCCAGAGGTTCCCCCCTGTCAACCTTGACCAGTCCCCTCCACCATCACCACCTCTTGCTCGTCCACCTTTTCCACGTCCTACTCGCTCACCACCACACCGCTAGGACACTGTTCGCCCCTCACACCCCATGAGACCTCGTTCCAAGGATGGCATCTTCAAAATCAAACATCCTCCATCATCTTTCTTTCTCGCACAAAATGCCCTACTCGCCTCCATCCACTCCACAAAGAACCCAAAGTTTCAAATCAGCAGCAAAATTTCTTCATTGGTTGGTCGCCATGCAAGATGAACTACATGCTCTTCAGACTAACAATACATGGAATCTTGTTCCTCCTCCTTCCTCCGAAAATATCATTGGCTCGAAATGGGTTTATCGAACAAAGTATCGGGGTGGTGGCCAAGTTGATCGCTACAAAGCACGCCTGGTCTCCACCAGGATGCTGCTCGTTTCAACGATCCTACCTTGTATAGATCCCTGGTCGGCGCCCTTTAGTACTTAACCATTACTCGCACGGATCTGTCTTTCGTCGTCAATACTATTAGTCAATTTCAGTCCACGCCGACCATCAACCACTTCCAAGCAGTCAAACGAATTTTACGCTACGTCAAAGGTACATTAGACTTCGGCATATCCTTCCAAACGGGTCCGCCTCGCCTGCTTGCCTACACTGATGCCGACTGGGCTCGATGCCTGGATACTCGCCGATCCACTTACGGCTACTTGATTCGGTTGTAAATTGCATGAGATCTTGTGTGTTTTAGTGATAAACTATGGTGATTTTACATGCATTTTCATGATAAGAGGCTTGATTTGTTGGAGAAAGGTTTGTGAGCTTGTTTTGTAGGAACACGAAGCGAATTAGGCGTCAAAATCACAAAACGAGTGTCAATCTTTATTGACACTCGTATGAGACGTAGCAATGAGGCTAGGGAGCAATGTACAAAACGTTTGAGAAGACTCGAGGCGGAAAACTGATGAAAATGACGGAAAATGGCCAAAGTCGAAGTTTCCGCCCGGCCGGGCGGCATCACTCGCCCGGCCGGGCCGTTATTACCCAATGGCAGATTTACGAAGGTTCCGCCCGGCCGGGCGGCATCACTCGCCCGGCCGGGCCGTTCATGCCAGAAGAGTGGGCGATTACGAAGGTTCCGCCCGGCCGGGCGGCATCACTCGCCCGGCCGGGCCGTCCATGCGCAGCAGTTGGCCAGATTTACGAAGGGTCCGCCCGGCCGGGCGGCATCACTCGCCCGGCCGGGCCGTTCAAGCATCAAAAAAGGCCACCAAGTTTACGAAGGTTTCGCCCGGCCGAGCCACTTCACCTGCCTGGCCGGGCGGTGCATTTTTCGGGGGTTTTTGTCAAAATTCTCCAAATTCGAAGGGCTTAAGTGCAATTCTTGTTTTGGGGATTTCTCACAACATATATAAAGGGTCCTTAGCCAGTTTTGAGAGAGATATAACACCTTGGGGAGCAATTCACACACAATCACACATAGTCATAGGTGTTTTTCATATTTTTGCAAATTCCTTTCATAGATAGTTTAGATTCTTGTTTATTTTGAGAACTCAAGTGAAGATTTTCATTGGGCTTTGTAAGTAATTGAAGTTTGTAGCTACAATTCAGGTTTTAAGGTGATATCTCTTTAATTCTCATTTCAATTTCCCAATTCTCTTAGTTCTTGCATTTGATTTCTTAATTGTGATGGAATTTGTGATTTCTTGCATTCTATCCATGGATTTCTATCTTAGAACCATGGGCTAAGTCTTAATTGCCTAGGGTGTTGAAGTTTTGGTGGTTAAGTGGTGTAATTATGGATTAATTGCATGATTAGCTTAGGAATTGGGTGTATTTGCTTCTAGTGTGGTAATTAGCAAGATTCAATTGGTTAATTCACCCTATTAGCTAGCATTCTTAGTGGTGTCGATTTCAACGACCGTATTGGGTTGCATGATTAGGAATGTGTGTATGAGCTTGAATTAATCGATTAGAATTAACATAGTAATTAGCTACACCGACCGGGGTTTAGTTGCTTAGATAGACGACACTAGACACTAGTCGATTAGAGGTCGTCTATTAGATTAGTGAAAGGGCGTCTCATAAACAATAGTAACCGTGTTGAACGTGTTTATGAGACACTATCCTAAGATCTTATGGCATTGATTAGACGATATAATTGCTAGTTAATGCACGTGTTCACCTAGGCCTCACAAGGGATTGATCGACACACACGAGTGATAGCCTTTAGCTCTACCCAACGCATTAGGTTTGATTTGTGTATTTTGGCCCAATAATTCACCACACGACCTACAAAATGGATACACCCGAGGCAATACTCTCTCACCTTGCACTTTCGAAAGGAAGTTAGATATCTCGTTATTGCTTTTGTTCGTTTCTTCTTGTTTAGTTCATCTAGTTTAGTACTTGTTTTTAAATTCCCGAAAATCCAAACAAACAAGCTTAGTTACTACAATGGCATGATAACTTGCAACTTTAGGGATTCATTGGCACTTAATTAAATCCTTGGAACGAAAATATACTTGGGAAAACTTATCCAAAAATACGAACAAGTCACTACTCCATCTTCATCGTTCCAAACCTTGTATCCTGGAGTACGAAGAAACAACCAATCGTTGCTCGAACCAGTTGTGAATCCGAGTACCGCGTCATGGCTAACGCTGCCGCCAAAGTCATTTGGGTGACTACACTTCTTCGTGAACTACTATGTGACAACAACAGTGCAATTTTCTTAAGTCAGAACCTGATCGCCCACAAACGATCAAAACACATCGACTACCATTTTGTTCGCGAGCTCGTTGCATCTAGTCGCCTAGTCACTCAGTTCGTCCCATCTCACCTTCAAATCGTCGACATCTTCACCAAAAATCTTCCTCGACCCTTGTTCGAGTTTTTCAGGTCCAAGCTCTGCGTCATTCCTCACCCACATCGGTTGAGGGGGATGATAGTATACACACAAATGACTTAGTCAAAACCTAATGGTTATAGTTAGTTATTGATGCGGACATAACGGATGAAGACAATTAACAAGGGGAGATAGGTTCGATATTAGTAGGGGTGTGGTGGTTATGCCACAGACGGTTATTTGTTTCTGTTTTCTGTTTGTTATTTGTTTTCTGTTTTCTGGTAGTTGAGGAGAGCTGTATATATACTCTTCAAGATAGTTATTGAGGGGTTGGTTGAATTGTTAATGAAAAGTATATTCGAGGGTTATTCGATTAATAGTGAGTGTGCAACGCAATCTTGGTTATCTTGTATACAATTGTGTCACTTTGAAGCTTCCGCTACATCATTTGGTATCCAGAGATCAGGGTTTTCTTGGTACAATGCCTCCGAAACGTCAAGATGCCACCGACCCACAGGCCGCAGGTACAGACATGGCACAAATGCGACTGCAATTGGACGCATTGGCCATGGATGTGGCAGCGGTTATGTCACGACAGGAGGAGTTGGCCTCTCAACATGCGGAGTTTATTGCCATGGTACGCGAGTTGTTGCCTCCAAAGGACCCCCAGGCGCCGGCAGCGTCTCAGGCCCCCCAGTAGGCTCCCACCCGGCCACGTCGGAGGACAAAACCCCAACCGCGGAGAACCCGTTTGCTCCGCTAGACCCCCGATATCGGCCAGCCCCGCGACGCGACGATCGTCCACCGCCCCGGCATGACGAATCCAAATGGGAATTAGGATTCAAGATGGAGATTCCAGAATTCAACGACTCCGCAGGTGAATTTGATTTGTGCGATTGGCTCATCACCGCGGAGGACATATTAGACTTCAAGAACGTCCCCGCCGACCGTCGGGTCCCCCTTGTCGCCACGCGGTTGCGAGGCCGAGCTGCACATTGGTGGAAAAACCTGAAATCATCCAGGGTACGCTTGGAAAAACCACCCATCATCCACTGGTCCAAATTCAAGAGAAAGATTCAACAAGCCTTCTTGCCGTTTAATCATTCTCGCATCTTGTTTCAACGGCTACAGAATTTACGCCAGGGCCCTCGTTCAGTGGCGGAATACTCGGAAGAATTCTACCAACTCATGACTAGAAACGATCTAGTCGAATCTGAGGATCATTTGGTCGCCCGATATATTGGCGGCCTCCGCCTCCCCATCCAAGACGTCTTAAATCTATGTTCGCCAATATCAGTTGCGGAGGCACACCAACGTGCAATCCTGGTCGAACAACAACAGACTCGTCGCTCGGCCCCCTACTCACAACATGGAACGTCGCGTGCGGATGCGTCTACCTCAGCATCAGGCCTGCGTGCCCCTATTCCCCCGCGACCGTCACCCTCACCCGCCAGTCCTGCTCGCCCAGCACCGGGCGCCTGTTTCTCGTGTGGAAGTGTAGGTCACCGGGCCAACGCCTGCCCGAAGCGCGCGCTGGTGGTCGACGATACTGGGTACGAGGGCTCCCCAGTGCTCGACGCCGATCCGTGCGAGGAATACCGAGAGGAACTTGTCCCAGCTGATGTAGGCCAGGCCCTAATTGTTCGACATACGTGCTTGTCTCCTAAAGTGGACACCCCTACGGTACAACAGACTTCTTTGTTTCATTCCTCGTGCACGATAGCCGGCAAAATCTGCCACTTCATTATTGATTCCGGAGCATGTGAAAACGTCATGTCGGACAGTGCGGTTCAGAAACTTGCCCTTCCCTGTGAACCCCACCCGAAACCTTATCACCTCGCATGGCTCCAACAAGGCACGTCCGTGTTAGTTAACGCCAGAGTCTTGGTCCATTTGTCGATCGGTTCCTCCTATCAAGACGACGTCTGGTGCGACGTGGTGCCAATGGATGCGTGCCACTTGCTGCTCGGTCGTCCGTGGCAATACGACAGAGGAGTCATTCATGATGGACGTAAAAACACCTACAGCTTTGTGTTCGAAGGTGTCCGCATCGTCCTGCTACCTTCGGTTCCTAGCACACTAACCCCGCAACCTACGCCAAACCAGGTTGTGTTGCTCTCTGCTCGTCAATTTTTACATGATTGGCAATCGGCTCCTTATTTCATTATGCTAATTGGCTGAGATGTCTCTGTTCATTCTACGTCGTCGACTGAAATTTCTTCTTTGCTACAGGAATTTCAGGATATTTTCCCAGACGATCTACCTCCAGGTTTACCCCCCTTGCGCGACATTCAGCACCGGATAGACCTAGTGCCAGGCGCGTCCCTACCAAACCGGCCCCACTATCGAATGAGCCCAGCGGAGCATGAGGAATTGCGTCGCCAGGTCACAGATTTACTTGCGAAAGGGTTTGTCCGCGAAAGCCTCAGCCCGTGCGCGGTTCCCGCCCTACTCATTCCTAAGAAAGATAAATCATGGCGCATGTGTGTGGACAGCCGGGCCATTAACAAAATCACCGTTCGGTACCGTTTTCCCATCCCTCGCCTAGACGATCTGTTAGACCAGCTGAGTGGTGCTACCATATTCTCGAAATTGGACTTAAAGGCGGGATACCATCAAATACGGATTAACCCCGGTGACGAGTGGAAAACGACATTCAAGATTCGTGAGGGCCTTTTTGAGTGGCTCGTCATGCCGTTCGGCATGTCCAATGCCCCGAGCACGTTTATGCGCTTCATGACCCAAGTCCTACGGCCGTTATTGGGAGTATGCGTCGTCGTTTATTTCGACGACATCCTCGTCTACAGCAAATCCGCAGACGCACACGTTCAACACCTTCGGGACGTGCTATCCATACTTAGAACTGAAAAATTGTTCGCAGCTTCTGCCAAATGTTCTTTTGGCCAAACTTCAATATTATTTCTGGGCTATACAATCTCCGCCTCGGGCATCGGCATGGATAACCAGAAAGTAGCAGCCATACGGGATTGGCCCACCCCAACCACGCCGACGGAAGCCCGGAGTTTTCACGGCCTCGCGTCTTTCTATAAACGATTCATTCCGCACTTCAGTACCATTATGGCGCCCATCACGGACTGCATGACAGCAG
Organism: Galeopsis tetrahit; assembly: GCA_963675135.1. Classification (NCBI taxonomy): domain Eukaryota; kingdom Viridiplantae; phylum Streptophyta; class Magnoliopsida; order Lamiales; family Lamiaceae; genus Galeopsis; species Galeopsis tetrahit. The sequence continues at coordinate 15,437,386 of OY776133.1, forward strand.
CCCCATTTCAGTGGACTACTCACGCGGATCGTGCATTCGCTACAATTAAGGCGAAATTGACCTCGGCACCGCTGCTTGTCCTTCCGGACTTCTCTTTACCGTTTGAACTTCACTGTGACGCATCGAAAGTAGGCATTGGGGCGGTCCTCAGTCAATCCAGCCGACCAGTGGCATACTTTAGCGAGAAATTAACGGGTCCGCGAGTCCGTTATAGTGCATACGACGTCGAGTTTTATGCCGTCGTTCGCGCGGTCCGACATTGGCGTCATTATCTATTTCACCAAGAGTTCGTCCTCTACACGGACCATGAGGCTCTTAAGCACTTGCATTCGCAAGACTCGGTCTCCGCGCGACACGCGACATGGGCTGCTTATCTCCAACAGTTTACCTTTGTTATAAAGCACCAAGCCGGCCACCTCAATCGCGTCGCGGACGCTTTGAGTCGCCGCTCCACCCTCCTCGTCAATATGCGAACCCATGTCGTCGGGTTTGAGTCGTTACGCGACTGCTACCCCTCGGACCCTTTCTTTGGCTCCATATTTCATTCTATCACGTCTGATTTTCGTCAAAATATTCATTATCATATCACTGAGGGTTTTTTATTTTTTGGCAACAGGTTATGCATTCCCGAAGGAAGCCTACGCCTAAAAATAATTCAGGAATTGCACAACACAGGGCACCCGGGACGCGATCGCACGTTGGACCTGGTTGCCCGTTCGTATTACTGGTCATCCTTGCGCCGCGACGTCGGACGTTTTGTCGAACGCTGTCGAACTTGTCAGACGTCCAAAGGAGTGGCCTCAAATGCTGGACTGTACCGTCCTTTGCCGATTCCTACTCAGCCGTGGGTCGACATTAGTATGGATTTTGTGTTGGGTCTGCCTCGGACCCAATGGAGTAACGACTCCATCTTCGTGGTTGTCGACAGATTTTCAAAAATGGTCCACTTTATCCCATGTAAAAAGACGGCGGATGCGTTGAAAGTCGCTCAACTGTTCTTTCGCGACATTTATAGGCTGCATGGTCTGCCGCGTTCAATAGTGTCAGACCGCGATACCAGATTTCTGAACCATTTTTGGCGATCACTTTGGCGTATGGTTAACACGGAGCTCAACTTTAGCAGCGCGTATCATCCACAAACGGACGGCCAGACGGAGGTCGTCAATCGGTCGTTGGGTAACCTACTGCGATGTTTAGTCGGTGATAACGTTCTCTTCATTGGATCTACTGACTTTGCCGACACATAAAAGGCCTCATGGGAAAGCTGTGGATTTTGTCGAAGGCCTCCAGCAGGTGCATGCACAAACACGTGCGAATTTGGAAGCTGCAACGGGGCGTTATAAGGCGGCAGCCGATGTCCACCGTCGGCAGGTTTTGTTTGAGGTAGGTGATTTGGTCTGGGCGGTGATAACAAAAGATCGGATTCCGGCGCATGAGTACAATAAGCTCTCCGCACGGAAAATCGGTCCCTTAGAAATCGTCGAGAGGATTAATCCGAATGCATATCGCGTCCAGCTTCCCCCAAATTGGCGATGCTCGGACGTGTTTAATGTGAAGCATCTGGTTCCGTTTGTCCAGGACCCGATTACAGCTGTGGATTCGGGGTCGAATCTTCCGTCACCCGGAGGGAATGATGCGGACATAACGGATGAAGACAATTAACAAGGGGAGATAGGTTCGATATTAGTAGGGGTGTGGTGGTTATGCCACAGACGGTTATTTGTTTCTGTTTTCTGTTTGTTATTTGTTTTCTGTTTTCTGGTAGTTGAGGAGAGCTGTATATATACTCTTCAAGATAGTTATTGAGGGGTTGGTTGAATTGTTAATGAAAAGTATATTCGAGGGTTATTCGATTAATAGTGAGTGTGCAACGCAATCTTGGTTATCTTGTATACAATTGTGTCACTTTGAAGCTTCCGCTACATCAGTTATGCAACTTTCTTGTAACCACACAAATAAAACAATCTAGTTTTTCTCTCTCGTCTTTGGGAAAACATGCACATTAGGTGCGATTTAGGTGCGATCCTAGGGATGTGAGTTTCTCTCTCCTAAGACATGCACATTAGGTGCGATTTTTATTCTTCTGTAATTTTTCTGTTTGTTTCTCTTCTCCAATGAAATCATCCACGGTATCACCATATGCATACATAGATCTGTAAAAAGCCGCTGATCCACTGACTTCGTCGTAGTACTACCTCCGCCACCGTAGCACCGTCTCCACCGCCGTCGACACCACTTATGCTTGTTAACCGATTTTATCTCAGATCTGTTCTTAAATTTATGTAGTTTTTTCAGAGGCTAGTTTGGATCAACAGATAAATTTTTCCGGCGGCGCCACGGTGGCCGATCGGCGAGTTTATCTGTTGATCTCGTTTCTTTCGTTTTTTACTGCTTTGTAGGTTGATTTAGTTTATTCCTTTCTGCATCGTTTCTTATTTTCCTATGTTCTCTTCATGCTGCCATTTTCCCGGTTATGGGATTCTCTTGTTGGAATTGTGGTGTTGGTTCAGTTGTTGTTTATGGTTGTACGCTTTCGTTTTCCTTTTGTGGGCTCTCTTTCCCCTGTGTGGGACTTTGGGTTTTATGTGGGATTTGCTCTCCCCTGTGTAGGATTGCTCTCCCTTGCATGGGATTTGCTTTCCCCTGTGTGGGACTTTTGGACTTTTTTTGAGTGGTTTGAAGTTTGGTAGGTCATGGTATTTGGTGGAACTTTGTTCCTTTTTTTGTCTTCGGTTTATTAATATGAGAACACCTTAGTGTGGGGTTGTCTCGTATTGAGAATGAAGACCTGTACGTTCATGTGGAGCAAATGATACACTCGTTTTTCTCTTCCTTACGATTGGATGGGGCAGCGACCGTGACGCAAAAGACTGTCTGTCTTGATTTGAAGATCATTAGATTTGGACGCAAAATTGTATTAACATTTGACTTTAATCTTGTAAACCCAAAAAACTACCTCACACTCTTTTATATATATATATATATATATATATATATATATATATATATATATATGGTCATTCATAATTCTTTAATGAAATATTTATTCTCATAATCACACCAACTCTACTTTTTAATACTCCGACATGATACCGTATGAGTTAAATGACTTCACAAATCGACATCAAAACCAAAATGAAATATATACAGAATAATCTGAATGCTCATTTAATTAAATTAATTATTGATCCGACTTTCGTTAACATTTGTAAATTATTAGATTTAATTAATTAACCTAGCCCAATATACAATTATATAACTAAAACCCAACATATAAAATATACAAATAATCTCCATCATATCTTTTTTCCCGGCTGCCCACGTATCAAACATTTGATCATGTTTCCACGACCCTAATCAAAGTAATTAATTAGTAGTAGTTAATTAGTCCCCGCGCGCACGTTAATTTCTCTCAAATTGAAATTCAATTAAATTATAATTCCATCAGTTAATCGTCCCGAAAGCGATGATCAAAGATCATGCGCCATATTAATTAATTAATTAATCTTTCTAAATATATATTCACGTTTCCGCATGATAGAATTACATGCCTTTGATACCTCCACTTCACATTAAACCTCTATAAATATACTACTCCATCTGTCCCCACAAAAATTGACACACTTGTCATATATATAACTCTTCAAAACATCACTCATTACATTTTTTTTTTCTTAAAATGTGTGTCATTTTAAGGGTGCAAATTGTACTGGGACGTAGGGAGTATAAGATTAATGGCATATGCATGTTTAGTGTAATCTAAGGGTGAGTTCGTGTCAAGTTGCTTAATTAATTGTGTCTGATTTTCCAATTAACAAGCTGGCCGGCCGACGACATTTTGCAATTCCACAATTAATCTAGCTCCAACAAGCTGGACGAATATATATTATCATGAAAAAATCTCGATCGATCGTAATTTGTAATAATTTGTTAGACCAAGATATACCCATGCATGCCACGTTCAACTACCGTAACCAAAAAGATATATATACAACTATAAATTACGTACGACAGCTCGCTCTATCTTTATTGTTCTTAATTATTTATTAATCTTGTTAATTATAACTAGCTATTTAAATGAACTTTTTTGTTGTTAATTAAGGTGCATGTTAGATATTGAATGATGATGATCCCAAAAAAGAAAAAGTTAAAGATAGCTCTTGTTGTGGCTGGAACAAGAGGAGATGTTCAACCTTTCATGGCTTTGGCCCTCAGACTTCAAGTACGTAATTATACATACATGCATTACCCTCCTCTTTAATGTACTCTCTATTTTCTAGCTAACCCATATATTATAAAAATGAAACAAAATATATATATTTAATTTGAAGAATTAATACTGCTGCAGGAATATGGTCATTGTGTACGGTTGGCAACTCATGCTGAATTCCATGATTTTGTCAAGTCAGTTGGGATTGATTTTTACCCACTCGGCGGCGATCCTCGGATTATAGTTGAATGTAATTAGATCGACATAGCTAATTCAATTCAATCATCTTCTTCACATCAACATTATATATATTTAAATTCAAATTTTAATTAATATATATATTAATATGTTATAAGTATGAATGATAGGTTTCGCGAGGGCTAAAAGTGTTCTTTCGATTGCACCTGGAGATATTGGTACACAAGGGCAACAGTTTAAGGCCATTATCGACTCAATCTATCCGGCATGCACTCAACCCGACCCTATAACCGGTCAACCTTTTACGGCTCAGGCTATTATTGCAAACCCCCCTGCTTTTGGTCAGTTAATTTTATTCTAACTTTTAATTAATATATGATGCAGCACGAGTGGCGTTGCAATTTTTTAAGAAATAAGAGAATCTGAAGAATTTTTAATGTTTTGGGAGTCAAAATCCGATTTTGGCAAGCGAGCACACTTTTTCGGGTGGAAATGATGTTATGAGTTAAACACACAACTTTGCTGTGATGTGTGACGTTTTTTTGACCAAATTCCATCGTTTGAGGGCTCAAAAACGCGTTTTACTGTTTTTCGGGTATTATTTTTGCAATTTTTAATTGTTTTGGGGTCTTTTTGTAATTTTCTAATTCCGTACACTAGGGTTTGATTTTATTTTCGTTTCCCAAACATTGTTGAGCAGTTTTTGAAGATTGGAATATTATTCAAGAATTATACTTCATTTTATCAAGATTCGGATATTTTGTGAATCAACGATTCTTATTGTTCGGTTCGATCTTTTGTACAATTAGAGAGAAATCTATATATATGTACAACGTCTGGATAATTAAATTTTGAGAAACATATACTCCCTCTCGTTCTCGTCCCCTCGTTAAAATAAACTTTTCACTTACCTATTTTACTATTTCTCATAAGATAAGCAATTATGTGTGCCATTAATTAATTGGCATTCTTACATCTGAAATTGTTAAACCCTGCAGGAAGTAAAGATGTGGCTGAAGCTCTTGGTGTTCCCTTGCACATCGTCTTCACTATACCTTGGACGTAATTAAGTTTAATTAAATTCATCGCTTTTTCTCTTTCTTTTTAAGCAACTTTAATTAATTTGCAATGTTAATTGGAATCAATTTTAAAAAGTATACGTCCACGTACTGAAAAAAAAAAAAATTGGAGAGAAAACTTGAAGATTAATGTATTTTAAAAAATAATTCTAACACATATATACGTTAAATTAAATATGCAGGCCTACAAATGCATTTTGTCACCCATTCACACATCTAACTCAAATTGCTGGATCTAGGGTATGTATTTAATTACGTACATTTCTTAATAAATTTATAATTTGCATGTATAATTCAAATGATTTCATAGTGAATTTAACTATATATATTTGAATATTCAGCTATCATATTATCTTGTGGATTGGCTGATATGGTGGGGTATAAGAGGAGCCATTAATGAGATGAGGAAAAATAAATTGGGTCTTGGCTCTATTGGATACTTCAATGCACGACATGTCTCCTTTTCTCATCTCCCGACCACCTATATGTGGAGTCCCCATCTACTACCCAAGCCCACCGGTAACTATATATATATATATAATATTCCGTCATATTTAGCTCGTGTATGTGTTTTAAATGGACTGACAATTGTACGTAGGATATATAATTAATTTTTTTAGATGTTTGTATATAACTTGGGCTGTATGTAATTTTAGTCTCATACATTTTTTCTTTTTTTTTTTTACCAAAATTAACACAAAAACGAACTGATAAAAAGGATGATTCTTAATATTAACTCATTTTTTAAGTATCTCCCGAAATCCACAAGTTCATGTCTTGGACATGATATTTTAACTCGAAATGTGATGTTTCGGGCTAATTTTAGCCTAATAGAGGAATACTAAAACATTAATGTCGCAATAGTACTGTTTTTTTTTTTTGAAATGTGTGAAAACTTATTTTGCAGACTGGGGTCCCCTGGTTGATGTTGTGGGTATCTGCTTTTTGAATCTTGCGTCCAAATATGAAGCACCTAGAGAATTTATTGAGTGGATGCAAAAGGGTGCCAAACCTATTTATATTGGGTTTGGAAGTGTGGTACGGCTAGCTGTAATTATATCATAATTTGATCTTGATCTTCTCGTCTAATTTATAATATATTTAATTGTTAATTTGGTTGGTAATTAGCCTCTCAAGGGTTCGGAAAAGATTATGAATGTAATATTGAAGGCATTGAAGAATACAGGACAGAGAGCAATTATTGATCGAGGGTGGGGAGATCTTGGCACTAGTAAGTTAATTTCTTTTTCATCTTAATTGTCACACTATTAGAATACGACCACAGTCTTATGTAAATCAGTTTTAAAGTGTAATTGGTTCACGTAAACCTAGTTCACAAGATAATTTTCCTATTGCAGATGTTGATATTACAGAAGATGTTTTCCTTCTTGCGCATACCCCTCATGATTGGTTGTTTCCTCAGTGTTCTGCTGTGGTACGTGAGTACAAAAACTTCTTAATGTTAATATATCGGAGAGTATAATTAATTGGGGAGACTTCTTTTTCCTTTTTTTTTTTTTTTTTTTTTTTTTAATTTAAATTGAAAAAACTCCATTTTCATATTTACTGGAGTAATTACTAATGAGATTATTAAGAATTCAATTTTGAAGGTTCATCATGGAGGGCTTGGAACTACAGCCGCTGGACTCAAAGCAGGGGTAAATATTGGATTTAATTCGTGCAATTTTTTTTATTTTATTTTTATATATATAGAACAACTATGACACGTTTGTTTTGGGACTCACACGTCCTTGTTCTACTTCGGGATTTCACATCCAGATTTCCCCATCCAACTACACTCATCCCTAAAAATACCTATACATCCTACTATTACATCTTATCCAACCACTCTTACACAATTTGATTTGACATAAAGTTACATCTCATCCTACTCAAAATCTCAAAACAAACACACACAATTACTATTTATGAGGATTTCCCCCATCCTACATAATCTCAAAACAAACATCCCCCTAGCGATTTCCATGTTACTAATTCCTACATTAAAAAATAGAGTCGATCACGTTTCTTTAAAAAATACAATATTAATTATCTTGATCTCAATTCTAAATAAAAGTACATCCCTTTTTTTTTTTAATTTTTTAATAATTGATCATCAATTCGTGCTTGTAATCCTCCATTTATAATTTTGTTAATTTTCATGTAATCCTATAGGTTATGGACGTTTATAATATGTATTGTGCCTAAAAAAAAAATAGTAACTGACATTTCAATACTATATATGTTAAAAAATTATTAAAAAAATTAATGCATTTGCAGTGTCCTACAACCATCGTGCCAGTGTGTGGGGATCAATTTTTATGGGGAGAAATAATGCATCATAAAGGAGTTGGGCCTGCTCCCATTCCTATGTCGAACCTCAGCGTTGACTCTCTTACACAAGCTATAACATTCATGCTACAACCTCAAGTATGTCTTAACTTGATATATATATATATATTTCATCTAAAAGTAATTTATGTGTACTGAAATCAATTCATTAATTAAATATTTATAATACTAATTCTCTAATAGAAATAACGTGTTAACAATCGATGCAGGTGAAATCTCGAGCAATGGAATTATCAGAACACATCAAGGATGAAGATGGTGTTGGAGGCGTAGTCGAAGCTTTTCACCGCCATTTGCCACCCGAGCTTTCACTGCAGGCGGAAGAAAGCTAAGAAAGATGGTGGTTTTCCGGTAGCGTTTGGAAATTTGCTGCCTACCTTGGGCTTCTTATAAATAGGTTTTATTTTGTTGTCCATTTGTATTTAGGTTATATATATTAATTTGAAAATTGTTATTTCTAATACTACGTACGTGCATAATATATACTGTATATGTTTGCTAAGTTATTCTATGTTATGAGACATTATATGTATAATGTGTATTCATAACTTGCATTCGATCATATTTTTTACTATATATATATCCGTATTGAGTGCGATTGTATTTGTATATATACTCGTCCTCGTACTACAATATTAATAGAACTTATTGTATACTCAACACGTTCTAATATTACATGCTAGGGTATTTCAAATTTTTTCGAACCCTCCTATAATGACATTGAGCCTTCAACTTTTGTAAATGATCTTCCTACTCACTTCGTTTGCTTCTCTAGTTCTCCTACAATAATTATTTTCTTCCATTTGCGTCAAAAGGATAAAATGCGTACTTACTTCAAGGGTAGGCATTCTCACAAGCATCCTTGATAAATTCAAAAGACAGAATCTAATTAATTAACTATATATAATTCCCTTTAAAAAACTAAAAAAAAAATCAACCAATTCAATTACAAGTTTACAACCCATATCGTACTCTAGCTAATTCAAAAATTAAAATAAAAAATTACAGCGCCATAGTTTTTAAATTTTTTATATATATATAATTTAAAAGATTATTTGAAATTTTAAATAAACATATATTTTTTTTTTTTTAAAAGTACATGACCTCGAATTGATTGATTAAAGTGAAAACTCATCCAGCGATCGAGGGCCACGTGAAATGGAACTTATACCAAGAGCATCATGTATATATATTACTCCATTTTATTAGATCAATAAATTTCTAACTCAATTAATTAGTTATTGATCAGACTTCGTTAACATTTTTTTATTATGAGATTCAGCCTAGCCAATAGCTTACAATGGTTTAACTAAAACAACTAAAACACTTGGGCCAAGATTTATGGATGGTTTGAGCTCACTTGTACACCAAAGGAATCAGTATTGTCCCATTTTGAAAGTCACAGTAAGCTTGCAGAACCAAAGTGGAGGAATCATTGGCTTGTTATTTGGCACGGGATTATTTGGACAATATGGACTAGTAGGAATGAGAAGGTTTTTAATGGCAAGGACTTTGAAGTGGATCTGGCAGTAGACAAAATTCAAGTGCTATTCTTTAGATGGCTCAAAACGTTTTCAATGATTAAGAAAGAATGTGGATTTACTGAATTGCTTAGGGAACCGAAATTATGTTTGAAATAATCAGTTCCCTTTCTTTACGTTTTGTTATGCGTTTTTATTTTTGTTTCCTGATGTAATGTCCAAGTTGGGGTATTCCTGATACCCAAAGTAATAAAAGTTTGGCTGTTTCCAAAAAAAAAAAAAACAACTAAAACACAACATAAAATAGTACAAACATAGTCTCTTTTCCCACGTTCTCTGTCTAGTCTAGTAAATAATTAAACAATATATATTTCATCAATTTCCACCGCCTTAACCAAATTAATTAATAATTCTTTAATTAGTTAGCTCCCATGTTTCTTTCAAAATTCAATTCTCTATCAATTAATCCGAAAGTGATGATTCTTGATCAATATCAGATGAAATCTTGGACAATATTCATATTGTGGTGGCCTTTTTCTTGTTCGGCCACCGCAGCGCTGCCGCCAAACTAAACTGCCGATCACCTACAGCTAAGGACGCACGGGTCGTAGTTGAAAGTTGTAGTAATTTAGAAACGACAGCGTTTTTCCATTGCTGCAGTATTAGCCGATCATTCATATATAGTTGCTCCAAGTACTGCCAAACAGCTCCTCCTCTACTTGAAATTGAATCAGCAAGGATGATAGTGCGTGTATTGAATAATGCTGCAAAGGCTTGCAACTTCAACCTCACTCAACTCATGATCCAAGAATTGGACTGTTTGGGTACGTATGTTTTCATTTTTTTTATTTCTCATTCTATTGGAATTTTTTTTTCAAACCAATTTAATTAAGAGAAATTAACCATATTTTAATTTTGTCCTTATAGTCCCAAAATTATGGTTCGTATTCCTTTTTATTTGTTTTAAAATATAGTCTCATTTTCTTTTGTGAGGGTGCATAATGTCAAAAATTCAAAATTACTCATATTTAATGCATATTTAAATTACTAGTAGGGCACCCGTGCTGACGCACAGACTGATGTGTTAAAAAACGTGACAATATTTTAAATTTTAAATATTATTTATAGTGTGAATTAATTTTATAATGATACAACTAACTTGTGTTAAAATATATACAAATATATATATTATCATAAATAAAATTTTAATTATTGTTAATCAATATTTATTATACTATATCGAATTTATAAAAATAATAAAATAAACATTGATACGATGTTCATAAATTATTAATCTTAAAATAAACAATATAAATAAACATAAAAAATAAGTAGCTTAAAACTTATAAAACTTAAAAATTAAATTATTCTAGAATCAAACATTCCTAAAAACTTCATGAAACACTACATTTTTTTGTGATATTACAATCACGATTGTTATCATGACATAACAGGATCTTCAAACCACGACGATTTGTGATTCTAGATACAGCTACATATAATTGACCATGACTAAATACAGGTTTTTTCAAAAAAAACACCTACATTAGAAAATGATTGACCCTGACTTTTATTAATAGTCATAGCATACGACACAATCAACGGAAACTGTCTACGTTGAAACTTGAAAGGCAATCTAGGATCAGAAGGTGTCAACGTAAGTCGAGGTATCAATACCAGGTTTCCACAGCTACTTCTAGTAAGAACCTTAGCTTCAAGAACTTTATCACCCAACCTCGTTATAACCAACCTAACAATAGAAAAAAAAATTATAGATAAAACAAATGCAAAGTTTTAAACGATAAAAAATAAAATAATAATAAATAGAGAAAAAGTTGTTAAAAAGAAAAGACACAAACCTGGTTCCATTGCATAAGCCATTTGAGTGATCTATATTTCTCAATAACATTACTGGAGTTCCAACTTTCAAATTCAATTCATGATCAGGTACACCAGAACACTTCAAACTATTCAAAAATTCTGGAGTATGAACATTAGTCAAATTATCAACATTCAGATCAGATCTGCAAGGACTATCGGAGCTAAAATAAGTACGTGATTCCTTTTCATTTAACTGAACCATGTGCTCATTTATTGACCTGACAACATCTAACGTGGGTGCAAGAATAGCTCTACTCTGTAAATAGTCATGATCATCCATCATATTCTTAAAATCGGGATAAATGCTATCAACAATAGTAGAAATCGGATCATCACCACACTTTAGCAAAATATCCTCAGGAATTTGTATATCAGATCCGTACTCAGTTTCTTTTCCTATAGTACCATCTCCAATAGATGCTATCAATTCAGAAAAAGAATTTAATTCATGTAGAAGTTCATCGGATCTTAGGTGTTGAAGCCTCATGTTCTTAGTGAGTTTCAGAAGAGTGCAATCATTCCATAAATTGGATGAATTGATAGTAGCGTGAACAATATCTTGCCTAGTTCCTTTTGGAATAACGGGTAATATCTGACGAAAATCACCTCCAAACACAACAGTCTTACCGCCAAAAGGCAGTTCAGATGACAAAGGATCTGTGAGCTGCATAATATCCTTCAAAGTGGTATCAAGAGCCTCAATACAATATCTTTTAACCATTGCCGCTTCATCCCATATTATAAGATCACATTTAATCAAGAGCTCAGCAAGAGGACTTCCTTGATGAATATTGCAAGTAGAATCTTCAGTAATATCAATTGGAATGGAAAATTTGGAATGAGCAGTACGTCCACCTGGAAGAAGAAGTGAAGCTATACCACTCGAGGCTACATTAATTACAATCTTCCCCTTAGACCTCAAACATGCTGACAAAGTCTTCCATATAAAAGTTTTACCTGTTCCACCATATCCATAAACAAAAAACACACCACTCTTACCAGATTGAATGGAGGTAATTATTTTATCATACACACCACGCTGTTCATCACTAAGTTTGCTAATTAAATCCTCAAACTCTAACTTCAAATCAACCCTATTGTACGTAAACTCATTCAAAATCAATCTATTTCTAGATGAAAAGTTCGGATCATGGCATGGTTTACCACCGGCATGCCTTCAAAATCTTGCAAAAACTTACCAAGAGTCTGCAACATATTATCAATTTTTGTCAAACAACAACTCTTGATTTCATCATCTGTCATCCTAAATTCTAGATTTGGGATTTTTGTTTTGGGATGGAAAATTCAGATTTGGGATTTTGAAATTTCATACCTGTTCTAATTTGAGATTTAGATTTAGGATTTTAAAATTCTACTCTACAAATACACATAAATCTTGCAAAAGTCAACCCTATAAATACCAAAATAAACACAAAACATTAAAAAAAAAAAAAAATGGATTTTAAAATCCACTAAATTTTGAAATTCAGATTTCAAAATCCCTCAAATCCCAAAACAAACATCCCCCAAGAAATCACAACTAAAATTATATTAGTTAATTATGATAAAATAAATTAATATAAAATTTTGATTTTTTCGTAAGTAAAAGTGTGATAAATTTATACAAAGTAATCAAAATTTAGAGTTGCATGTTAATTTAAAGTAAATTTAATTGAAATTCAGAGTTGCATCTTTTAGAATTTTAATAAATTATTATGCAAAGTAAATTATGTGAAATAATATAATCAATCAAAGTTCTCAGTAAATCACAAATAATTTAAAGTAATTAATAGATCGACTAACTTAAAATGACTTGCATATTAGTGTAGTTGAATAATTATAATGCAATTAAATTAAGAAAATAATTAAACATACCTAGAAAATGCACAATTCTCAGTCTATTATAAAGAATATCATCAGAGAGATGTCTCCAAAACATTTCTCAAACATCATAAGGTCAGCCCAACGAACCTGATGTTAGTAGTGTAACAAATGAAGTTCTCATCGAAGATGCCGAAGCCAAATGGCTAACCTCGTCCATACCATCAACATACTCTCTATCATCTTCCAACAAACATCTAGCAAAGCAAGCTTCCCGAAATGTTGGATGAATTACTCCATTGAATTTCTTCAAATCATCATAAGATGTAGGTCCACGAACTACATTCAAGAGTATTCTCAAGTAATGTGCCTCACCAGAACCAAGAGGAACATAACAAATACATCAGATTGAAAAATCTCTCTTTCTTTCAACCCACTCTCTAATTTTCGACTTTTGTACGAAGAATTGTGGTATTTCAGCATAAGTCAAATTTCTTGATTTAGAAGAATTCTTGTTGAGTTCAAACCAAGCAAAGAACATGTTTTGCTTTACCGATGGTCTTTCCAAGATCGATTCCAAAGATTCACCATCACCAAATAAAACAATCTACTGATTAGGAAGATGAAATCCCAAATGTTCAACTCGAGGATTTCTATAATTAATCTCAAACCCTAAAATTCTCCAAGCAGCTTCACATGGAGAAATGTACCTACAGTCATAGTACATTTTAATTTCATCTAAATTTGTTTTCCCATCATACTGCTCCTTACTTTCAAAGAACGATACAGTAACACAATCATGTCCTTTGTTGACATAATTGAACAGGTATTTTATGGATCTTAATTGATTACACCGATCAACATAGATGTGTGCACCATATATACTTCAAAAGAAGATATTGATTATGGGGAACAACGTGTATATTATCCAAAACAGAGTCCTTCTTATTCAAAGTCCTTTTATCATCCCTTCGCCTATAAATGGGATAACCATCTTCAACAATAGAAGACTCTGAAACAAATCTTCTAGGAAAATATTTTGTACATGTACCTTCATCGGTCATGTAAGAAAAACTTGGATTTGCAGCACCACAAGGACCATGAATCATTAAATCACAAACAATATTAAAATATTGTGGATCATTTTCCTTATCGGGCAACTCAGCAGAAATAATGCAATCAATATCATTCCCAGATAGAAACTGTAACAATTTTAAAAAAAAATGAGATAAAGAATAATCAATTATAATAAAAACCTAATGTAGCAAGATTAAGTATATACAAACCTCATTGTGATTTTCAAGAAACACCAATATATATGCATGGGGAAGACCTCGCTTTTGGAATTCAATAGTATAAAGAACTGCAGATAAAATTATAAAAAATATGAAAATATAAAATGTAGTTAATACATGTTATTAAATGAAAATAAAATTATAATTTTAAAAGAAAAAATAAATAAATTTAAATGTTTGCTTTAACATTCTCAAATAATTTTTTCTTTTAAATATCATTTAATAATCCTTCAAGTTTAATCTTAAATATTCGACATATTATATCTAGACAATCTTCAGGATTAAGTCCATTCTGTTTTAAAAAACATACAATTTCAGACCATTTTTTATTGCACGTGAAGGTTATAAATAACTTAGCATAATCGACCCATCTACAAATTATCATTGCATCTTGATAATTTTGAATCATGTTGCGTGCACCTCCAATAAATAAAGGTGGCAAAAATAACTCGCTTTCCCAATGTACGCGCATCTGTCTCGCCATCTAAAACTACATCCTCAACACCACTATACATTTCACCATGAAACTCTAATTGATGTGTCCTTATGTATTTAAGTCTACCAGCCTCAACCATAGTATAGGCATCAACAATAAATTGCTGAGTGAGTCTTTATTAAGATAAAATCGTAGAAGGTTCATCATTCCTATGTTGAAGTCGAAATGCAAAGTACTCTCTAAAACTAATGGACTTGCGTGTTCCAGCTTTATGCAGAACGGATGTAGCAAACAAAATATCCTTTGTATATCCATCCTTACCATATGGGAAAAGAAGTGGATATTGCAAAGCAAGATAGGACGAATTCAACTACATAATGCGTTGAAGTTTACCAGCATAAGTTTCTACAACAATATCACGACTACCTAGAGTTTGATCAAGGTCACCAACAACCACAACAGCAACCTCAGAGATAGTAGTTAAGTTTTAGGATCATGTCCCCTTTTAGCAATCAATCTCATAGTAACATTAGAATTTCCTTCAAGAAATCTATGTCTGGCCTCTCGAAATTTCTTTGCAAGAACATTATAACCATCCAACATATTTTTAAGATCAATTACTATTTCAGCATGTAATGTATTGATGTGTAGATTTGGCCTGTTATTAACAAAAAATAAGATTAATATAAAAAAAAAAGCATGGAAAAAATTATGTAATTGAATATTACAATATAAATACCTAACAATATTTATTCTGTTGAAAATTTCGTTCTCAGTGTCATAAATGTATAATTGAGCAAACTTTGGTTGAGATCCATTTTATGGCAATAAACCACTCACTCTATGATAATTTTGTCCATGCAAGCGGAACACAATTGGAGCGCATCCGGTATTAAGACTTCTATCAATATTTCCACCCAAAGAAGTAAATGAGAACATACTATTAAAAGCACGAACATTATCCAAATAATGTTTGCTCTTTGCAGTATTACCCCAAAGTAGTTCTTAAAGAATTGGAAGAGGTTGAGGCATATATGGTAACTGTATTGAGTGCAACACAATGAGAATTTTGGTCGTTCTAAAACTCGACAGGACTTTAACCTTTCATCAAACCAGAACATTGCACCACAAAATTAACAACTATGAATAGGATCCCCAATATTCCAATACTCAATAGCTTTGAAAAAAAAGGCAAACGTTAAAACATGTTCAATAAAAGGATACTTAATATTAAAATATAAATACATCTATATACATAATATTAAAAAAATAAAATTATTAATATATATATATGTGTGTAGTTACAATATTTTAATATATGAAACTGTTATAACTTACATTGTATGTGACTATCAAGATCACATGTATATTAATTTGGAATAGTTTGCTTTTCTTCAAATATTTTTGACGAAATTTTGGGATTTTTTGGGTGAAATGCGAGGGGTGTACTTTTCACAATAATTCTTTTAATTTTAGAATTGACATTATACATATCACTAATTCCGAAAATATAAATTAGATGGGTGTCCTAAACAATCGCGTGTGTGCGTATAGACATGGCCTAAGTTTTCAAATCTATAAATATTTTTAAACAGTCTAATTAATATGTTGGGACACGCATTTCATTAATAAAAAGACAGAAAACAGGTGTCCCACTTTGAAAAATAAACAAACATAATTATTTAAAGAATATTTCTTTATCTAGTGGCATGAAGGAATAAAGAAGCAACTTTGAAAATTCCACGGGCAAATCAGGGCTTTTGCTATCCACGTTAAAGGATCTCATTCAGTACCAGATTCGAGATAAGCGGTGTAGCAGAGCTAAACGGGTGTTTTGGGGTGGGTGATCCTTCCTTTCACCGTCGTAGCTGCAGTCGCACCACCGAGGGACGGTCCATGAATTAGTTTGCTTCAGAGTGCATTTCTTCTCGCCACAATGCATTTCTCCCCGCCATAGTGCGTTCTTCTTCGTCGTAGTGCGTTCCTCCCCGCCATAGTGCGTCCCTCCATGCCGTTGTGCGTCTCTATCAGCTTCGCCCACATCAATGAATTTCATAGTTTGGAATGCATGGTGACTTGGAATAAAATGTGCATTTCAGAATCTGAAAAGATTGGTGAGTACTCACAATCCATATGTTTTATTTTTGATTTAATCGAAAGTATCAGTTTTGGTTGGTAGTACTTGGAAGTCCATTTTGAAGTTTGTAAACATTTGTATTGAGAAGTATGAGTTTGTTGATATGTTATGTTTGTTAAAAGCCCGTGCAGTTATTAATATTTTCTGTTATATAGTTTCCATATATATTTGATAGATAGTTAGATATGCCTTAGATATCTGATACAGTATACGCATATGTACGCGTGTATATATATACCTCTTGGTTGTGTTCTTCTAGTCAATTAATCCGGTAATATATGTTATCAATATGTTTTGTTTATTCGATTTTCTCAATTTGTGATTAGATATTTCGTAGAGAGAGAGAGTAGAAGCAATGAGGAAATTGGATCTGTGGCCGGTGATTTTCGAGAAATAATGGAATCAGTGTTGGACATTCCTTGTCGCATTTGCAGTTACTGGAACCATTATCACTAAATTCTCCCTCGGCTAACAAAGGAGAAGGCCAACAACTCAAATTTTGTACAGAGGGACAAAAAGTAGTAGGTTGAGAAAATTTCATTTTACGTCCCGTAATTTAGGGCTAATCCAATTTATATCCTTTAAATTTTTACTTTTTCGATTAACATCCTTTTTGGTACAATTTATGTCCTTTCCGTCGGAAAATTTTAAAACTCACCGGAATGTGAGGAATAAATTGGGATTCCGGCCAAATAGTCCAATTTACGTCCTTTAAGTTTGAAAATTAAAATTTAATAATTAAAATTTTCTAAAAAATCCCATTAAAGATTTAAAAAATCTAAAAGTATCATCAAAAATCCAAAATTCTCTTTAAAAATAAAAAAATATAAAATGTGTAAAATAAAATTCAAAATATATCACTAAAATTTCAAAAAATATCATTACAAATTATAAAATGTGTAAAATAAGAATAAAAAATTTGAAAATTTGAAAATACAAAAAATAAAAAGCTCTACCATTCAAAGAATGGAAAATGTGTAATTTAAAAATTAAGAAATTCAAAATCTCATTAAAATTTCTAAAAAGTCTAAAAATCTCATTAATTTATAAAAAATGTGTGATTAAAAATTACTAATTCTAAAAATCTAATAAGAATAATAAAAATTATTAACATTTCATTAAAAATCAAACTTGATTCAGATTCGCCTGCCATTAAAGTTTTGGTCGAACTCCTAAGAATTTTGGGTCCCACGAGATTTTCCAACTCACCGTCAGGTTGAGTGGAAGTTCCACACCTTGATCGATTTTGGAACCGTCCCAAATTCATTTTCACGATATTTTTAAAATTGTGGAATTTTTTATTTTAACCATTTTTAAAATTTTAATTTATAGATTTATTTATTTTTATGAGTTTTTAGAATTTTTTTTTTTTTAATTTACACATTTTCAGATTTTTTTTAATTGTAGAATTTACAATTTTTTTAGATTTTTTATATTTATTTTACACAATTTATAAGTTTTAATGAGATTTTTAATGAGATTTTTTAATTTTTAATGATATTTTCAGAATTTTTTAATTATTAATTTATAATTTTCAAACATAAAAGATGTAAATTGAACTATTTGACCGGATTTTCAATTTTCCGGTGGAAATGACGTAAATTGGACACCCTAGGACGTAAATTGAAAATGTGAAAACTTAAAGGATATATTCTAGATTAGACCTTAGTTACATGATGTAAAATGAAATTTTCTCTAGTAGGTTTCTATCTCTTTGGTTTCAAACCCTATGAACATTTCTATCGATATGAGATTTGTCTCTAATTTTGTTTATATTTAAGAATTTGGTTGTACGAATTACTCCCTCCATCCATGAAAAGTAGTCCCATTAGAGTGGGGCACATGTTTTAAGAAAAAGGTAGATAAAGTAAGGGTATTGTAGGGTATTGTGGGGTCCATTGTGAATAAAGTGATTGTTTGTGAATAAAGTTGATGGCAATTTGAGTAATTAAGTGATGGATGAAGGGTGATAGTTTTTAAAAGGGGTATGGGACTACATTTTGTGGACAAAGAATATAGGGCAAATGAGACTACTTTTCGTGGACGGAGGGAGTATAAATTAGTACTAAAACCTGGTTGTTCCTTTTATAATTTGCAGTTAATTCAAATTTGTTGGGTATTTTGTTATGTGCGATTTTTCCTTCTTTATTCCAGTAATATGATCAAATATTTTGATCTAAAAAAGCTTTCTAAATTTATATGTAAAATATAATAGATCCTCGGGTTGGACATGGTAGAAGCGTCCAAATGTTTTCAACTTTTGTTGTGGGTAACTCCCACAATACATTGGATGGATCGATTAAATTAATATACACGTTCTCATTTTCAAGGTTCAATTGGTTATCAAGTTGATCCAGGAAGCCCTAAAACATTAATTGAGAAATTAATTAAATATTCTGACTTTAATAAATAAAGATATAAATAATATACATATCTATATAAAATAAAATATAAACCTAACCATCCAATCGCGGTAACTGTTATGATTCGGCGGTGCGTATTTTAAGAAGAACCTAAAAGTATCGCTCGGATACTCTTTAACGATATCAACTTTTTTCATAAAAAGAGTATCTACATGTGTAAAAAAACATTATAGGTGATATAAAGCTATTAAAGAAATGAATTGAAATATAATTAATACCTCTCAATGGTAGAGAATTCATCTTAGTATGAAAGTATAAAAATTCTTCTGAATGTTTTAAAGTTCATGTTACCCTCTATATTTATATAGAGGTATAAGTGTTGAAAACAAAAAAGTCGAAATAAAATTAACTAAATGAATGAAATATTATTTTTAGAAATTTACCTTAATCGCAATAATTAAAAATATTTTAATTAGTCAATAATTAAAAATATTTTAATTAGTCATGAAATTTTTCGTGTTAAAAACTAATATCAACCATGGAAAAATATTTTAATTAGTTGGCAAAATTAGATATTTAGGAAAATATTCTATAAAACATTCAAATTCAAACTTGATATAAGGAAAATATAATGATGACAATATATTAGGATGGATATATTTTTTTTTTATAAATTCAAAACAATCAATACGTGGAAGTGTATATTATATTTGTAAATTTCCTGATACAATAATTTTTCGTGCAATAATAATATACTTATATGGTATAGGGGTACCATAGGAAATCAATAATTTTATATTAAATAATATCTTAAAAGATGGTATGACTATATTTATTTAAAATTGTCAACTTAACTAAAGGAAACTTTACCTAATTGATAAAATAGATTAAATTAAATATTAAATTCATTAAATTTAATATTAATTAATTTAGAGAACATCCCCCTATATACTAATAGGGAGTTCTTATTGCTTATGTGTCGATTTTTCGTGAGTTTGGATGATGTGTCGATTAATAGAGAAGTTATAATTATGTAAATGATTAAGTGTCAAATATATAAAGAGTTTAGTGTATTAATAATAATGATGTGTCATGAGTATTAATACAATGTGTAAATACAATTAAAAAAGGAATAAGTACTCAATCAATTGCTAATCAATATAAACAGTATATATTATTACTAAAAATATAATAATAATAATACATTTTTCACGTAATTATAATAATAAAAAATGTGATAGAATTCCAACGAATTAGTTTTTCAAATGTGTTTAAATAATTTATAAGTTTACATATTTGAAAAGTGAAGCTTTAATATATATTATAAAACTTTAGAAATATAAATAATTTTTTATATTTATTTATATTATTATTTTATATGATTAAAATTTTAATTTATACATATGTAAAACATTATATTGTAAAATAACTTTTAATAGTTGTCCGTGTAACACGCGGAATGTCATCTAGTCTATACTATATAATACACTCATATTAATTAATGGCTATATTATATGGAGGTGGATTGTGGCTAAATTATATATGACCGTGGATTGTGGCTAAATATAATTCGGTAACTACTAAATTAATGGCTCTCTTATAATTTTATTAATCTGTAATCAATTCCTTGACAATTTCCTTTTTCTCAATACAATTTCATGGAAAATTACTTAAAAAAGTAGTTGACAAATACTAATAGGTTATTTATGAATTTACATTATTAAAGAAAAAAAAATCAATTTAAGAGTGATTAGTGATATTAAATTATTATAATTTATTTATTTAATTTTGTAAACATGACTAATTAAAAATATGTAAATATAAGTTATTGATAAATGCTGAAATTATGAGAAATTATGACGTAAAAGAGATTACATCTCATATATATATATATATATATATAATCAATATAAAAAATTATAAAATTTGAAAAATAATTCTTTATATAATTTCAATTTGTATTACATAGAATTTACAATGATTCAAAAATATATAGAATTAACGTAGCATTTTGATAATTTAGCCATTAATTTAGTTATTTAATATAAATTTAGTCATTATTAATCTTGAAATCTAATTAATTTAGGCATTAATTTAGCTATTTAATATAAATCCGATTTCAAGTTTAATAATTCAATCTAAAATGTCAAATTTTATTAGACATTATTACCTTTATTAAATTATAGAATTATTAATCAAACTAATCAAGTTGTATTACATAGCTAAATTAATGGCTAAATTAAAATTTTATTAATCTAAAAATATGTAAATATAAGTTATTGATAAATGCGGGAATGATGAGGAATTATGACGTAACCCCTAGATTACATCTCATATATATATATATATATATATATATATATATAAATCAATATAAAAATTATAAAATTTGAAAAAACTTTTCTTATATAATTTCAACTTGTATTACATAGAATTTACAACGATTCAAAAATATATATAATTAATGTAGCATTTTGATAATTTAGCCATTATTAATCTTGAAATATAATTAATTTAACCATTAATTTAACTATTTAATATAAATTTAACCATTATTAATCTTGAAATCTAATTAATTTAGCCATTAATTTAAATATTTAATATAAATCCGATTTCAAGATTAAAAATTTAATCTAAAATGTCAACTTGTATTAGACATTATTACTTTTATTAAATTATAAAATTATTAATCTAACTAATCAACTTGTATTACGTAGCTAAATTAATGGCTAAATTAAAATTTTATTAATCTAACTAATTAATTCATGACGTACAATTTCTTTTTTAATTTAATTAAAATTAAAAAAAATCGAATCGAATCGAATTAAATTAAATTAAATAGATTGTATATGAACTCTTTTAATTATATGTGGGCCAAAGGCCCGTTGATTAAAACCCATAAATACATTAGGGTTAAAATGTTACAAACAAAATGTTAATTCACAAAACCCTTAAATATATTAGTTAGGGTTAAAATGTTACAAAAAGTATTAACACCTAACATAAATGAATAGGGAAGCGTCGAGGAAGGAAGTATTAAAAAATCGATTTTTTTATCTTTTTAAATAAATTGTGTGTAGACTCTTCTAATTATATGTGGGCTAAAGGCCCATTGATTAAAACCCTTAAATACATTAGTTAGGGTTAAAACATTACAAAAAGTATTAACACCTAACATAAATGAATAGGGAGGCGTCGAGGAAGGAAGTAGTAGCGGCAGTGCAGCCGGCAATGGAGCATGAGGAAAAAACAGAGGACGAAGGTAATGACGTATTTATTTTATTCATCCTAGTATATATAACTTATTTTTCTATGGTTTTTTTTTATATGTTTTTCAACGAAAGTAATGAATTTATTTTATTTTAGATGTAATACACGGCTGGCAATTTTATTTTCAATTAAACACAGGACGATGGCGATGGCGGATGAAATTTATTTTTTTCGTATGTTTTTCAAGCAATTTTTTTATTATTGCGATTTACCTGCTGCAAAATTGAATGATGTACGAAAATATAAACAGAAGATATATTTATATTTTAGATGTATGTTAATTGCAGCACCAGAAAATTTTCAAGGTGTTACGGGTTCAAATGATCACGATATACGGACAATTGCTCTGAAGATGATAAATAAAAGAGTTGAAGATGCTAAATAAAAGAAAAAAAGATCCGATGTCAAATCTAGGAAGATGATCAATCTTTGATGAATTGTTGGGTCTTCAAACGCTTACATCATACATCCAAAAAAAAAAAACTAAACTACATATATCTAAATTAAAATAAAAAATGTAGAATTTTTAGAATTACAAAATTACATCATCACAAAAGAAAAACAACAAAAACACTAACTATCTATGAACCAAGAAAAGAGATTTGATGAGAATGAAAAATAAAAGTGACGAATTTATAGAGAAGATGAGAAAGACGTTACAAATTTAATGGAATTGATCCGAAGGACACAATTCAATCTACAAATATCAACGGTTAAGATTAAGAGTAATAAATGACAAATATTAAATACAAATAATAAATGGGGTTACCATATTTAGACAGAAGAACGGCCAAGATCAAAATGAAGAAAACGATCAAAGGTCCCAAAATTTTCCCGCCTAAACTATATATGGCAATATGTAGGTGTATTATATTAGTATAGATTGTAATGCAGGGGAGAAAAGAGATCAGTTTTACAATTATAAGATCATTTAAATCCCCCTATATACTAATAGGGAGTTTTTAGTGCTTATGTGTCGATTTTTCGTGAGTTTGAATGATGTGTCGATTAATAGAGAAGTTATAATTATGTAAATGATTAGGTGTCAAATATATAAAGAGTTTATTGTATTAATAATAATGATGTGTCATGAATATTAATACCATGTATAAATAATAATTACTCAATCAATTCCTAATCAATATATATAGTATATATTATTACTAAAAATATAATTATAATACATTTTTCATTTAATTATAATAATAAAAAATGTGATAGAATTCCAACGATTTAGTTTTTCAAATGCGTTTAAATAATTTATAAGTTTACATATTTGAAAAGTGAAGCTTTAATATATATTATAAAATTTTAGAAATATATTTATTTATATTATTATTATTTTATATGATAAAAATTTTAATTTATACATATGTAAAATATTATGTTGTAAAATAAATTTTATGAGTTGTCCGCGTAACACGTGGGATGTCATCTAGTAAAAGTATATTTGAAAGATTATACTCCCTCTCTCCGACAATTATTTTCACACTTTCCTTTTTTAAGAAGTCCCATAATTACTTTCACACCCTTAAAATTGAATTTTTTTTATATATTTCATCCTCACAATATCCTCAAATTTACACAAATGTCATTGCTTTTTCTCCACACTTACAATAAAGTCAACTCATTTCTTTACTTTATAAATAAAAGTTTATAAAATTACCCCTCAAAATTCCCACTAAATTTACTTTTCTTATTTCACATGTGAAGATAATTAATCATGGGACGGAGGGAGTATATTTTATTGGTCTGTGTAAAAAATGAAATAAAACTATAATTTTGAGATTCATTATACTCATATCTCTTTCGATTACGAATTAAATTTTAATAAATATTGATCGGTTTATATAAAGTGGATGTATCGAGGGGTATGATGAATTAGTGGGTAAACATTGTTGAAATGGGAAGGAGGGACTTGTATGTATTTATTGATATAAACGACCTTGATTAAATGTTATTTTGTGTATTAATGTGTTTTCCACGTTTTTTGTTTTTGTTTTAAGGTATCAAAGATTGGAATGTCATCTAACACAAGTATAGAGAGATGTATGATGTGAATTGTAAGCTGTTTTGATTTGAAATTTGAGAATGGAATGTCAATTTGCATTTAGGTTATATACTTAATTTGAAAATTGTTTTTCCTACCTGTTATATTCTCTGTTCCACTTTTCGTGTTTTACTGGTACTTCATTCTACTGGATCTTTAAAAGTGTCGTCCCCAATATTATAGTACATTAATTATTTTTTTATATGACACGTGTCAGTCATTCATATAGTAGAATAAAATATAAAACATGAAAAAGTGTAATAGTGATTTCAATCCGTATGAGACATATATATATATAAAAGAGAAAGAGGTATGCGAGACATACGATATATATGTATATATGCATGTTAATGTATTCAAAATTTGCATTTGTATTTTTTACAATCAGTTTGATATTTAGATTTGTACAATTGGATCTTGAGAGCAGAGCAGAGCAAAGGAGAACCACATAGAAATGAATTAGACTAAACATCAACTTCGGTTCTCTTTTCCGATCACTAAATGAAGATCACTCGTACATACTTCTCATTGAATACATATAATCAGAAAAAAGAATGTAAAATAATATTTGATCATATCATCACGTTTGGGTCAAAAGACTTCCCTCTAAAGATTAAAACATCTCATTTTCCTAAAAAAAAAAAACATTTCATTGGATGTGATCGTATACTATCTGAAAGAATTCTGTCTTATTCAAATCGTTTTTGCTCTGATACTATGAAAAAATTTTGTTTCATTTAAAAGTTTAAATTTATAGAAAAGTGTGAAATTAATTTTTGTATTAGCTAAAAGTTCAAATTTATAAAAAGATATGAAATTAATTTTTGTATATTAATTTCTAATACGATCAATCAGATCATTTTAACTTTTTTATGAATAGAGCTAGGAACGGATGGTGGAGTGATGCTCTTTTATCTTATTGCTAAGAGGTAAGGTCTCTCAAAAAAATTCGAACCCTCGTAAATACTATTGAACAATATTTTAATGAAGCAGAGCTTTGTAGAGAGTTATAAACACAATTGAACAATATAGCAAAATTTATCTTTAATTAAACTTTTTTTCGTGCCCCCTATAAGTTTCTCACTTTCCTTTTATAGATGTCCCACAATAAGTTTCTCATTTCATAATGACATATAATTTTCTCTCTCCCAATCACATCACTTACACTTTATCTATTATTTTATTATACTTCATTTCACACTCATCTATTATTTTCTCTATCACCATCACATCACTTGTACTACATCTATTATTTAATCATATTTCTTAATCAAAACAACTCAAAGAAAGGAGAAGGGAGTAGTATTTTTCTTGAAAATACACCTCGTAATATTATAGATTGAAAACTCGAGGGACACGTGAAATGGAACTTATTCAAAACGTATGCTCCACTAATCCAAGCAAACAATAAATGCAAACGATACAAGTAGATCATGAGTTGATTGGATCAACAAATATATTTCTAATTAACTCAATTACTTAATTATTAATTTGACTTCGTTAACGTTTGTTAAGTATCAGATTCAACCTGCGCCAATAGCATACAATGACTTAATAAACTAAAACACAACATATAATAATAATAATAATAGTATAATATGCAAAAATAATCTCCATCGTATCTTTTCACGCCCGCGCACGTTATATGTCACGACCTTAAATCAAATTAATAATAATTCTTCAAGTCAATGCATCATCTTTAATTAGTTAGCTAGCTCCCATGTATGTGTCTTTCAAAAATCAAAATTCAATTAATCCGAAAGTGAAGATTCTTGATCAATATCAGATGAAATCTTGGACAATATTAATATTTGTGGTGGCGATTTTCTTGTCCGGCCACCGCAGCGCCGTTGCGAAACTAAACTGCCGATCACCTACAGCTAAGGACGCACGGGTCGTAGTTGAAAGTTGCAGTAATTCAGAAACGACACCATTTTTTCATTGCTGCGGTATTAGCAGATCATTCATCTATAGTTGCTCCAACTGCCAAACAGCACCTCCACTACTTGAATCAGCTGCAAGGACGATACTGCAAGTATTGGATAATGCTGCAAAGACTTGCAACTTCAATCTCTCTCAAGTCATAATCCAAGAATTGGACTGTTTACAGGGTATGCTTTAATTTTATTTGTATTTCTATTTAAAATATTTCATCCCAAAATAAATACTTTTTTCGTCTCACATCAGTTTTCATACGGATCTAGATACAAAAATTAAGAAAGTCATGATAAAGTAAGAGTATTGTAAAAAAATGTTATAGCATATATAAAAGATAAATAATTGAGAAGTTTCAGTGTAATAATTGTGAAAAAATCATTTTTTGGATGTGAAACTAATGTGTAATGGACAAAAAAGAAAATTTTGAAACTGATTTAGAACAAATGAGTACTCCATAATTTTTGCACCAATTTAGAAGAGTCATATATTTAAATAAAAAGGTAAAAATATTGCATTACACATATTTATATATTGATATTTTATGATTTTCTTGATTCCTATAAAATATCCTTAAAAACGAAAATTAAAATGAGACAGAGGGATTTGCAGGCATTTATTGATATAAATGTCTGATTAAATGGTATTTTGTATGTTAATGAGTTTTCCTCTTTTTTTTTTTTTTTTTTTTTTTTAAGGTGTCAAAGATTGGAATGCTCTTACGCAAGTATAGAGAGAGATGTATGATGCGGATTGTAAGCTGAATTGAATTGTTAGGTAATGATCAACACAAATAGAAGATCTTTTGATGTTTTATAATAGAGTAGGTTTCTCAAGACTCATGTTTACGTGAACATATTTTTTCAAATATCATTGGTTAATATGTAGAGACTGTCAATTTATAATAACAAGTGTCTTGTTTTAAAAATGTTTATTTTGTATATTGTTAATCTCAATATCACTAAACATTTCATATACTACTATTCAGTGATATTTGAAAAAGAAGAGTTTATTCCAATTCACATAAGTTTTTGTCTTTACAATTTAATGTCATACTCTTCTTTTACACTCCATATTTTTCGGGACTTCTTCCTCTAAGTCTTGTCATGAACGTATTTGATTCACCGCAAGCCCATCCCATTATCTTCTCCCTACTT
This sequence comes from Galeopsis tetrahit, assembly GCA_963675135.1. Lineage (NCBI taxonomy): Eukaryota > Viridiplantae > Streptophyta > Magnoliopsida > Lamiales > Lamiaceae > Galeopsis > Galeopsis tetrahit. The sequence continues at coordinate 15,465,051 of OY776133.1, forward strand.
ACTGATTCATTGAGATGTAAAGGTTTCTTTACTTGCTATATGATTCCTACTTCATTTCTTTTATTTTTGTTGTGATTGGTTGATTCTTTGCTATGACACATGGTTAGTATATGCTATTAATTATACTAGTAGTATACCCGTGCGATGCACGGAAGTATTTTTAATTACACATTGTATAAAAATAAATTTTATAAATATGTACAACATAATTCATGTTTAAAATTTTATGTAAATGAGTGTTAATCTTCTAAAGCACCAAGAGAACACGGTGTTTCTAACACTTAATTTTTTGGGTTTATATTTATCATTTAATAAAAAGTAAATCATTATTTTCGGATAAATACATGTTTAGCAAAAAAAAAAAACATGCATACTAAATAGTCATAATAAAAAGGGGAATGTCACATCCAAACAACCAATTCATTAATATATGAATTTTTTAACACATATATTAAATATATTTATGAACCTGTTCTCCAAATAAAAATAATTTTTATCTGTGCATAATAATAAACCTGACATTTTGATCAATTTTTATTCAACATGATAATCTATTATTTTATTAATAAACGGTGGCCCGTGATAATAACTGATAACATAGCTAATTTCTAAACAAATAGTTCCTCTTAAACATATATCTAACTTTCTGGTAATCTCCAAACAATAGTTTCTAAAAAGAAATGAATTTGACATTAAATTGAAATAACATCTACAAAAAAAAAAAAAAAAAAAATACATCATCTCAATAGTTGCAAAATTTTCTAGGAATTGTAAAATTCAAAAGAAATTTCATTTATAGAATACACAACTCCTTTACTATGAATCAACAAAGAAATTATACAGCCCTAACCAAGAGAAAATTGACAAAGTTTGTAACTTTTAAAGCAGCATGGAAGAAAAGGGTAGAACAATATTTAAAGAACTATAACTTTCAAACTTCAACTTTTCCACAAATAAAAAAATATGGATCTTCTTCTCAATAAACCTAAACAAAGAAAATTAGTAAGAAGAAAAAAAGTGAGCATAGGAAAGAATAAGACAACATAATGGAAGAAGAAAAAATATTTTGTATTTCGTTTTTCTTTCTACAATCTAAATTATTTGAATACACAAGCCTGATTCAAATATTAGATGATTACACCCATCTCTTTGTTACTCTATTTTCATCCAACAATTGAAGAAGCAACATCTCACCTGTAATTCAAACTTAAAAAATATGGTACTCTAAAATGATACAGTCTTGAATTGAGCTCGATCAAAATCATGACAATAAACCTACAAAAGCAACTGAGATGAAAAAATCTAATAATCAATATAAATTCCGATCCTTGCACATATCCCAAAGGCAAGCACATAAATTCATGAATTTGTAAAGAACAATTTTGAAGAACAGAGAGGACACCAAGAAATGTAAATACCTTAATCCATCCACTACAACAATATTTATACACTATAACATAAAATTATATGTCTTGTCTACAAATTTAATTTGAATTGTTGAACAACATGAAAAACTCCAAAAGTCAGTTGTTTAAAGCGATAAATGTAATTTCAAGAAGCATTTCAAGAAGCATGCTATCAGTTCTTAGAAAAAGAAAAAGAAAAAAAAAAAAAAAAGACCATGTTGCTGTCTTTTATCAAGAAAAGAAATTAACTTAATATTAAAAAATATAGACAAAACTCTGTTCTAAATATAATAAAAATAGCAATTATTTTGGGCAGGAAAATCGAAGTGTTATTTTTAGTGGAATGTAGATTTATAACTTAAATGTTCGAATTTTTTGATGCAAAATAAAATTTTAAAATAAAAGTAATAAAAAAGTTCAAAGTATTCTTACTTTTTAAGTTGATTCTACAGACAACTTATGTTAATTGTAGCATACAACCTTACACATTGAATCACAAAAACAGTTTAATAAAATAATAATCATGACAAAATAATGCACTAATAAACACACACACACATATATATATATATATATATATACTACTAATTAATAATAAATTTACCTCCAAATTATGGAATTATTTTTCCATCTATTTCTTCTTTTTCTAATGCAAGGACTTGGTGAGCTCTGAACAAACCCACTAAAGTCAGTTCAAATTCTGAGAAATCAATTTCATTCACTATCCTCGACACATTGAATATATTTTGATATTTGCTATTTAGGTTAAATTAGAAACAGAAAAAATAAAATGGATTATGATTGTTGAGAGGAAGATGGAGAGACTCCGAATTAAATTTAAAATGGAAAAGAAGTCACTTGTCATTAATTTAGTTTGTATGTTTTGCTTTATAGAAATTTAAAATGAACCATAAGTATGATTTATTTTAAAAGTAGAAGACATTAATTGCAACCACAGAGTTTTCTATGCAACACTCTCTCCCATAAAATAATAAAATAATTACAGTTCAAGGGCAGATTTTTGGGTTCAACTCTAAGCTACTCAAAAGAGTTTTCAGTTGGACTTATAACACTGAGCCTTACTTGTAGCTACACAAAAAGCTTTTCATTTTTCGTCCAAAAATTTATATGAAATTTCAAAAATCAAAACAAATCAAAGGATAATTGTTTACCTCTGTGGAAGAAGAAGCCAGATTTGAAGGAATTATTGAACCGATTTGAAGATCCATAACCGACTTCGGTTGAAAATCTCTGCAAAATAACTTAACTTTGGAAACCACCAGAAAAATATTTTGAAATAGAGAAAATGAAAATGAACTATGAAAGTAAAGCAACCATAAAAAAGAAGAGTATCCCCACTTACTTGCATTTTATCAAACACATAGTATGCAGAAGGTGAAAAGACTACTTATAAGTCAAATTAGCAAATATATCAATGTATATTTAAATGGCTAAGGTCTCTTGTCTCCAACAAATTTCGGGGAGCCATTGCCATCGAAAATAGTTCTGGCGACGCGTGGGCTTTCATGAGGGGATGAAAATGAAAATGCATCATAAAAAATAAGAGAATAGAGTGCCAGAAAATCCAAATCTAAATCTTTGAAATAGAAAAATAAACAAATCAATAACTTATTGAAAATCAAAGACATAATAGAGCCATTGAAGTTCAGAGATCAGTGGATGCAGAATAAGCAAGGGATGTAGACATGTTTATAATTAATCAAAATAGGAGTATGAATTAAAATTTTGCTTGCTTTCATCGTAAAAATGTAATTGCATTCCTTATATGCAAAATTGAATTCAACTTGGGAAACCCAACCGTCTGCTATGCTTTATCTGCCTAAGAAATCAACTTAATACTCCATAAATAATGATGAACATCAGAATCGATAAAGTCTTAGATAGATATATAGATATAGATAGAAATTTAAAAACCGAATCTGCCTTTTAAAAATAAGAATCTGAACTATAAAAACAAAAGATTAAAAGGACACAAAATACAATTGAATCCAAACATAGTCCAAACAAAAGATTAAATGAAACCTCTAAGTCAAAACTCTAAAAAAAAATAACCAATTGATTCTTAAGTTCAAAAAATAAAGCAAGAATTAAATTCAATTAACAAATTAGAATATTTTCGAAAATAATTTTTTTAAAAAAAACCCTTTGCTGTTACCGAAAAATACAAAAAAAAAAGGAGAGAAATTTACGGGCGGCAGGGCAGGCGATGGGCGGCAGACAAAAAAAGGTAAAAAGATGGAGGAGGGCGACGGGGGCTTGGGTTCGGCGGCAGTGGGGTGGGGGAACGGGGCGGTAGAAAAAAATAAAGAAGGAGACGGGTTTGAGCGGCAGAAGACGAAGATGGAGGAGAAGCGACGGGTGTGCGTCGACGGCAACTTGGGTTCGCGGCGGTGGGGGTGGGGGAACGCCGGAACGGGCCGGCGGCGGTGGGAGCGTCAGGGTGGAGAAGACAATGACAAAAAGTACTCTAAAGAATTTCAATTAACAAATTAGCTGGGCCTTAGGTTAAAAAAAATAGATGGGCTTTGTTTTAAAAAAAAGTTGGGCCCACAGAAAAAGTTTGGGCGGGAATTGACCAAAGTCAGACTTTGTTGTTATTATATATATATAGATTTGGAATTGAAATTTGTTGTTTCTCCATTATAGTAAAAAGTAAATGTAATACGGAGTATTTAATTAATTTGTCTCCAATTTTACTACTCCTATATATTTGTACGGGTCTGACTATTTACACCTCCATTTCGATTTTTAACACACCCTCGATTGATTGATGCACACCCTCTAAAATTTGTCAGGATAGATTCACCCCCTTTCAAATTGTCCTAAATACTCCATCCATCCGTCCGTCTATAAGTTTCACGTTACTTTTTGGCACATAGATTAAGACTACTTTTTGGCACATAAATTAACAAAAGTGATTAAATAATAGATATAGGGTGTATTTGCAAACAATTGTGATTGATTCAAAGTGATTAAAATTGATTTTTATAGTAAAATTGAAAGTAGATATAGTATTTTAAAAATAAGCACTTCTAATCAATTTTTTAAATGTTGTGGTATATGTCATACAAATCATTTTTTTATAATTTTACAAAAAACACCCTTATTACATTTGAATAAATAATAGGTAAAAATAAAATATTATTTAAATTGTGAGGGTAAAATTGTAAAATTAGTGGGTGTAATAATTAGAAACACTTAGAAGTTGTTAGAAGCATGGGGAGGTGAGGGGTGCTTGACCAAAACTGTTTTTAAGTAATTAATTTAATCACTTACTTGTGTTTACAAACACTTCAAAAGTAATTCTATTTAAAAAAAAAGTAATTTTATTTAAAAAAAGAAGTGTTTTTAAGTACATAGTTTTGTTTGCAAACACCCACATATTACAAGTGATGTGATTGAGAGATGAGATATAGAGAAAAAGTAAAATATAAAGTGAAGTGTAAAAAAAAGTACTTACCAAAAAAGTACTTACCAAAATGGTAAAATGGAAAGCTTATAGACGGAGGAGTGACCTTTTGTCTCAAAAAAAACCTATTTACTAAACACACCCCACCCACGAACCCTAATTTCTCCTTTCTTCCCCTTTCCAACCCCACCCCCACCCCCATTTTTTCTTCCAGCTGACGCCACCCACCCATCGGCCGCCTCTCCCTCCCTCCCTCGTAACAGCAGGAAAAACAAAAAAAAAGCACTACCCTCTCCCCTCCCTCGCTTGTAACAGAGGAAAAAAAAAAAAGCATCCCTTACCCTCTCCCCTCCCTCCCTTGTAACAGCAGAAAAACAAAATAAAAAAAAGCATCCCTTACCCCTCCAGCCCACTCACCACCCCCACCCACCGCCTCCAACCTAAAAAAAAGTATACCCAAGCGCGGAAGCGGCGCTGCACACAGGTATGTTTTTTTTAAATTTTCAACACACCAGGTTTGATGATATATCTCTTGTCGACTAGAGGATATATCGTCAATTAAATGTTGTCGAAATTTTTTAAAATTAAAAAAAAATCGACATTGTTATTGACGAGAATATATATGATCGATCCTATTTGTCGAAAATAATAAAAAAAATCTGAGTTTTTTTAGTTTACTTTTTGGATTGGATGATATTGGAGGTTGAAAGCGGCGGCGGTGAAGTAGGGTTGGTGGTTGATATTTTTTCCTGGTTACTTCTGCAGAAAATGGTGGGAGTGGGGTGCCTGCAGTAGGTGGGGGTGCATTTAACATTTTACTAGGAGGATATTTTTTATTTTTTACACTATTATTATATTATTAAACTGAGAGTGAGTGTGTTCTAAATCGAAATGGAGGTGTAAATAATCTGACCCTATTTATATAGCCTATGGAAATATGTTAGAAGTCTGGACCCAAAACCCAAAATTAAGTTAAAAACAAAAATAAAGTTCATACTCAATATACATCATGTGGGCTTTGAACGTTGTCCCCAAGATCCTAAATTCCTAATGGAGATATGGCCCCTTAGCTTTCTGTTTCACAAGTTGACCAAATTAAGAGGAAGAATCGTGGCAAGATCAGCTAATTAAAGAATTAACGAGTGTTTTTTTTTCTATTTTAGTTTTACCAATAATACATGTCTTAAATTTAGTACAATTACGAGAGGATCAATTATTGATTCAATCCACCTTATTATAAAAGGATGGAGAATAAAGTGGTAAAGGAATCAGTTTTTGAATAATAAAAAAATAAAGAGCATAATTGCAATTACGGTATTCTTATTGAATCAACATATTTGAATTCGTGCCACTATACGCTTTCGCAACCTACATCAGACCCCTATCAATTTGTTGTTCGGATTCACGGCAATCTAACAAATACTTACTTTAACTTGAATCCTCTCACAAAAGATTAGAGACGATTTATGATGTCAACCGGATGGGGCTTAACACACCTCACCCACCCAAAAAATATGTAAATTTTATTTCGGGTTTGACTATTTACACCTCCATTTCGAAGAGATGCACTCCCCCGATTAATGCACCCCACCAAAAATAGATGGCACCCTCCTCAAAATGTCTTAAATACCCCTTTCTCTTTAATATTCCTACTACTAACCACACCCTCCCACCAAACCCTAATTTCTCACATTTCATCTCCCCCTTCACACCTTCATCCTCTCCATTTCTCCTACCTGTCGGCGCCGCCGATCCAGCCACCGCCGTTGCGGCCCCGACCCCGCCGCCCACTTGCCTCCCTCTCCCTCTCCCTCGGCCGCGAGCGGCCTCCTCCTCCCTCTCCCTCGGCCGCGAGCGGCTTCCTCCCTCTCTCTTCGATTTTTTTGGTTTTTCTCCCACCCTCTGCCAGAGCGCCGCCGCCCCACTACCCCTGTTCTGTAAAAAAATAAAAAAATATTGCAGCAGCGGCCGCGCGGCCGTCCCGTCCATCGGCCGCCCCCTACCTCTCTCTTCTCTCCCCTCCACCCCCTGCCATGGCGCCCCCGCCCCACCACCTGTAAAAAAAAAAAAAAAAAAAAGTGCCACTGCGGCCGCCCCCTCCCTCTCTCCCAATTCGTCGCCGACGGCCCCCGCCCACACTCCAGGTTTGTCCGCCCCTTTTGGGTGTTTGTTAGGGTTTTTTCTGCTTTTGCAGAAACCTTCGACACTGTAGTGTCGACCATATATCTTCCCGTCGACAAAATGTTGTCGACGAGAGTGTATATGGTCGACATTACAGTGTCGATCGACCTTTGTTGGCCGACCATATATCCTCGCGTCGGCAAAATGTTGTCGACGTGAGGATATATGGTCGGCACTGGTTTGACGAATTTTTTTAAAAAAAAATGTTTGTTTTTCTAATTTTTTTTATGCCGAAAAAAATAGGTTTGATAGCTAAACATTCCAACTTGCTTGTTAATTGGTTTGATAATGGTGTTTTAAGGATGAATATGGTTGATTTGTTGAATTTTTTTATTTCTTGCTACCGGAAAAAATGGTGACGTTGGCCGGAAGTTTGGTTAGGGGTTGGCCGGAAGTTTGGTTAGGGAAAAGGGGAAAGAAATGATAGTAAGGGGAGTGCATCCAGTAGACTGAATTTTAACGAAGGGTATTTTAGAGTTCTTACACTATTATTAAATTAATAAATTGATTGGGGGAGTGCATCTCTCCGAAATGTAGGTGCATATGGTCAAACCCTTTTATTTCCCATCATGTATACCGTATACCCGGATGGGCCTGATGATGTTTCCCATCATTTATCCTATATTTTTATTTTTGAAAGTAGATTATGTTAATTATTTAAAATTGTATACAATAAAAACCGATTGTTCTATAAAAAAATTATATAAAGCATTAGATTAAAAATTATATATATATATATAGTGGAGTATCATATACTTCCCACTAGGGATGTAAGTGAGTCGAGCGGTCGAGCCTACTCGTGAGCTACTCGTGCTCGACTCGAAGTTAATCGAGTCGAGTTTCGAGCTACTCGAGTAGTTACCGAGTTCGAGCTCATAAATACTCATCTCGAAAGGCTCGCGAGCCTAATTGAGCTTGAACAATATTTACTATTTTGCCATTAATATATAATTATATTTATATTCAAGTAATCGAGTCGAGCTCGAGTTTATTTTAGAAAAAATATATTTTACAATTAATTTTATAAATTATATATGTAATCGAGTCGAGCTCGAGTTTATCGAGTTTCTTATCGAGTCGAGCTCGATCTTTAAAATTTTAGGCTCGATCGAGTCGAGTCGAATTTCGAGTATAACAATCGAGTCGAGTTCCGAGTTCAACATTACTCGGCTCGTTTACACCCCTACTTCCCACATATAGTTATTCAATTAATTAAAATAAATATATAAATAAATAGGGTTGGTCTGCTATGGACTCGAGTGCATGTTGTGCACCCTAGTCCATGTTGCACTTTTCAGTTTTACTGACTTACACTTTTTGGTAAATGGTGTTGCACTTTTCAATTATTAAAATGTATAATAATATTTTTAGTCATAGTGACTTACACTTTTTTGTAATATTGTGTTGTACTTTTCAGTTTAATAACATACACTTTTCTGCACAATATGCACTCGAGTGCATACTAAACTTTACCAAATAAATAAATTTTACTAAATTTTTTAATAATAATAAAAAAAATATTTACTTGATTGCTTTGTCGTCTAAAATTGGGTTTTCCGCAGAGTAATACTCTCTCCGTCCGCCTATAAGCTTCGCGCTACTTTTTGGCACAGAGATTAAGAAAAGTGATTAAATAATAGATATAGTACAAGTGATGTGATTGGAAGAAGGAGAGAGGTAGAGAGAAAAAGTACTTACCAAAGGGTATGGGAAGCTTATAGGCGGACGGACCAAAATGGTAAAATGAAAAGCTTATAGGCGGACGGAGGGAGTAGTTTACACTCCATAACAAAACAACATGCCATGGCCGCATCTCAATATAATAGTATGTTGCTTCTTCTTTAAGAAGACGACACCGTTTATACTCTACTATAAAATCTCAAATTTCTCGCCCATTTTCTGAAAAAACCAACAAATGGCACTTTCTGTAGCGGCGTCGATCCCTAGAACCGTCGTTGGGACGCTTCCGCCATCTCAGAAGTCGAATCTTTCACAGTTCTCATCTCTTCAATTTCCTTCTCAGCTCCGCCATTTCAGGATTCGGAGCCACTGCCTTAAATCTAAGCTCCCACACCGTACGCTTACTTTGGTAAATCTAACTTCTTAATAAACGAACGCATTTTGGTTCTCTTTTATGATTTTGTTTATGGTTTCTGGTTATTAATTCGTCGGATCGGATATATGTACTTTTTCTGATGAATTTATGGAGTATTTATTATTCGTGCTGATTTGTTGGTGTTTATATTCCAAAATGTGTTTTTGCGGTTCGTTCTTTTGATTTCTGTTAAATTGATACTTGTTTGAACTTCGTTTATCTAAAATTGAGAACAGGGGATTTTATTTTTTTTAGATATTTAAGTTAGGTTTGTTCCTGTTCTTAATACTTATGGTTTTTTGGGTAGTAGAATTTGATGTAACGTTCTCTCACGTAAACGTGTATGGCTTTAGCAAAGCCCAAATTAGCTCATTGGGTTAATGTTGTGGTATTATAGTTATACTGTTGATAGAACTACACTAATTGTTGACCTAAGTACCTAACGTTGATGCATAAATTAGAAAAGAGATTATGTCACTTGGATGATTGATACATATGATTAAATTGTAATTATGTCTCTTGGATGATTAATACATATGGGTATTAACTTATAACTTTCATTCCATCAGCTTGCATCAAAGGATCATACATCTTCTTCCTTTGACGAATTGTTGGAAAAATCTGATAAACCAGTATTGGTCGACTTCTACGCCACTTGGTAATGCGTCTTTTAATTGTTTAGCTTTTGTTACTAGCAATTCTATAATAGGATTATAGAAGCATTATCTTGATCACATATTGATTTGTATATCTTAAACTTATCGAGCTAAATGGCCTATTTGCACCTCGATGTTTTTTTCTCAAAATCTCAGGGCCATATCTCCAGCCACATTCTGGTTCTTTTGAAGTTGTTGCAAATTTAGGTTACACTAAAATCAAATTCATGTTGCAAAATCTAATCCTGATTTGTGGTTTCTAGGTGTGGTCCTTGCCAGTTCATGGTTCCTATTCTGGAACAAGTGAGTGAATCAATGATAGATGAGATCCAAATTGTGAAAATCGACACAGAGAAGAATCCTGCCATTGCAGACAAGTACAAAATACAGGCATTGCCTACTTTCATTTTGTTCAAGGATGGGAAACCACATGATCGCTTTGTAAGTAATCAGTTTTATTCATAAGTGAAATTCTTGTTGAATATCTTCAAGGCATAATCATTCAACTGACCCCTAAACTATCAACTTTTGTTTCAATGTGTCCTTAAACTATTCTTTGTTATAAGAAAACCCTTCAAGTATTGAAATTTATGTCACGAGCTCCCCCAAGACGAAAATTGACCAAAAAAAAATCAATTTATCTTAATATGGTCCCGTTAAATAATACGTACCTTAATTTTTTAAATATCCGAATGTGTTTTGGGCAAGTCGGTTTAACTCCTGTACTTTAGGTGATGAGTACCTAAAATGACTTGTGAATAAAGTTGACATGTACATTTTATAATGAGACCATTAAGGAGTATCAATGTTCATCTCAAACATAGTTTAGGGATCTATCGAAACAAAAGTTGATAGTTTAGGGAACTTTTGATGTATTATGCCCATTTTTAAGGATCATATCTATCTGTCACTGCGTAACATACAAACTAGTTTAGATCTCATTGGGTTGACTCTTTATTTATATCAATATCGTGTTTAGGGATCTTTTGTGTATGTATATGTAGATTGATTAACTAGTTCAGCTGGCTAATGATTCATTAAAACTAAGAATGTATGGCTCTCATGATCACTCAATTACTATTTGTTTAACTGAAATGAAGTTGGTTTTCAGGAGGGTGCAATGGGTAAAGACAAGCTCGTTGCACGTATCGAGTCTTTGCTACAATTTAAGCAGTAAGACACTGGCGACGAGTAGTGGTGAGCTCATGTTTCCAGAGAAAACATTTATGCATTGCTTCCTCAATACATAATTTCAACAAAAAAAAATGTAAATTCTGTTTCTACTCAACATGATTATTGTATTCTTGCTTTCCAAAAAAGAAAAAAAGAGCATGGCTATATTGTATTCTCTATCCTTCAGGCTTAGTTTAGCAACTCCGTGGACTTAGTTTTCAGCCGCAAGGAATGTAACATTTCAATAAAAAAAAAAGAAGTTAAATAAATGGTTTTTGTTTGATCTTGCATTTCAGATATTGTCTGTGGAGTTATTTTCTGATGATGTTGTCAATGTTATCCCCACTTGTATCATGCCCAATATAAATTGCAAAGTACCCGCAGGAACAGGGTGGCCTATTTACTCTTTTTTTGGATTATATTTAATCCTAGGAAATCTCCCTATGTCCAATATAAAATAATACTCCCTCCGTTTTTTTATATAAGATGTTTTAGGCCTTTTTTCTTGTTCATAAATATAAGATGTTTTAGATTTTTTACAATATTTATTTCAATTATGCCCTCTTTTTAATTTTGGAAATAATCATAATTTCTAAATTACTCTAACTAATCTTCAAGGCAAATCTTTTTCCTATACAAACTTGCCTTGTATGTAAAATATTAATGTAATTATAAATTTCCTTTATTATCTAAGGGTATATTTATCAAAACATACATTTTCTTAATTTTAATCAATTACTCTAAAACATCTTACATAACAAAACGGAGGGAGTAGTATGTAAATTAAAATAAGGAAATTTTGAAAAAAAATACCCCGTAATTTTCAGGTTTTGGCGAAAATACTATGCAACTTTCTAATTATACAATTATGTTGATGCGACATAGTTTATTCTTATGTGACATTTTATTTTTGTTTTATACGGGGTATTTTATATTGCTGATATTTTACTTTTGTTTTATACGGAGTATTTTATATTACTGACATAGTGACATAAGATAATTGTTAACATTAAAAAAGTCAAATAATATTTGAAATTCCTTCAATAACAGATGAAAACAAAAATATCTTAAAACTCTAAAAATGTAAAATTATTTTAAGATTTAAAATATAACATAATCAAACATTTTATTATTACATTTAAATTTTACGGTGCACTTATAATGTATACACCTTTTTATCTTTATAGATGACTCAGATGAGGTTGACATTTAAAAATGAGTTTACTTCTATATTATTTATGCAAAATAATTAACGCTATGCGCAGTTGAAAATAATGACTTTTTAACCAACCAAACATCTTAAAATTAATTTATTCTTACAATAAAATTATTATTTTTTGTAATGAGAGCAGAAAGATTGCGTTCACTTTCAAGTCTTTGTTGTACTAAATATGTTGTCACATATTACATGTCGTTTTATTCAATAATTAACAGAATATACTAATACAAGATGAGATACTCAACCAAATTTGAATTATATTCCTCCTAACATTTGGTAATCCATTAAATTATATTCATGATATGCATATATATATAGCTCAAAAATCATGATCTTGTTCATGATCCATCAATTTCCAAGAACCATCATCCAATTGCACCATACCTTTGTTCTTCTCACACCACCATGAAACTGGAACACCAAATTCATCCTTCAAACAATCCAAATGCTTGTTAACCAAAGCAATATCCCTACCAACTTCAAGCTTAAATTCCCCTCTACTCCCTTGTGTCCCTGCAATTCCATGCATGTAATTCTCCAAGCTGTGCCAAGTGTTCAAGTTTCCGGGACTCTTCAAATAGCTCGACTTATCCGTATCAATGGCCAGCTCCTCCCCCACCTCCGAGTACCCTATTAAAGGGTACATTGGGACTATGTCTTTCGCATTCCTAATGCGTAAAAGATTAAGATTTTGTAAGTTTGAGAAAAGCCTTTGGAATTTGTCGTCCCCTACGCGAGGGCTGGCAAAGACAAAGGCTGTAACGGGACAGGCCTTCTTCGGCATGTCCCTAGGCTTATTGTATCCGTTGACCACAATGTCCGCTGCATTTAAGGTTGAAACTGCTGCACCTAAGCTGTGTCCTGTGATGCTTATGCTCATCTCCTCCTCCTTGAACTCTTCTACTAAGCGTCGAACCTCCGTAAGAACCTAATAAAAATTCAAAGATGAATCGGAGGTCAAATCACTTTTACAAAAGTTAAAAAATACTATTTTTTTATAAGTAGCAATTAAGTTGTTGGATCAACAAATTAATTGCGTGACAAGCATATGACTAAATTAAACGACGTGGTACCTGATTTCTGGCACTAGTTTTGTTAAAAGGCGATCTGGGATCATCCGAGGTATAAATAGAATACCAACCAAGATGCACCTTGGGTTCATCGTTCCCTCCCAACAAATCAGGGGCAGAAACGGGCACAAACTCGAAATCATTGACCCATTCAAGAGCCCTAACAGTCCCTCTCCACACAACCAAAATATCCCTCCTTCCCAAGGCCAATTTCCCTTCATCAGTAGCCACACCCACGTACCCCATCCAGTTCGATTCCTTGCTCCACCACGACTTTATAATAAACGCGTCGGGGACTTGCGTCGAGGACGTGGCATAAAAGTACTTTGTGACCTTGTACTTGCTCGGATCCACGCCAACTCTAGAGAAGAGAGTGTCCTTTGCATAACGGCTACTTCCGGCGTACTTGGACGCCTTTTCGGAGTTGAAAGTGTCGTAGGCGGCTTGAGCTCTTTCGGCGTAGTGGATTAGGTAACGGCGGAGGTCGAGGTCGAGAGGCTCTAAAAGACCTTGCCAATGGTTTGTGCCGCTTAGAAGCTTCCATCTCTTGCCAATGCTGTTTGTAATAGAATTATTCTCTCTTTTTTTCTTCACGTCTCTCCTTCTTCTTCCCTTTCTCTTCAACCAATCTAGCATCTTCAACCTTTTACCTATAATTCACGTGCACTATATATTTTTCATTTATGATGTCCACATAATTAATTCAAAATCAATTTCTTCCCACGAGGAATTTAATAATCACATGATCGATTCTCTAATTAAAACTCTTTTTTTTTTTTTTTTTTTTTTTTTTTTGTGACAGAAGAATAATAGTAATATGCGCCCATACCATATCACCGATATAATTTTCGTAAATGCATACAGTTTTTGGTATACGGAAAAGACTAGTATTGTTCAAGTTCAACATATAAACTAGCTAGTAAACCTAATATTTTTCATTGTTTTTATTTTATCATATAATCCATTAAAATTGATGAGCCAACGACATTGAGTAAATTAAATAGGTATGCACAAAAGTTTTTGACTTAAATTCAAATGGTTCTGTTTTTTCACGGATTATTGATAGGTTTAATTGTATTATGAATTTGACATTTTGCATGTCAGAGAGAAATTAGAGAAACGATATGTCTTTTACCTAGGAGAATCATACTGCAATTCTTTTAATTAATTAGTCTCCAGTAAATAAAATATAATCTCTTAAAAAGTTCCTGCAAATATGTACGAGAGCCTAAGATTATAACCAGATACAGAAAAACTTCATTCCTTTGTAATTAACAAGTATGAGGACTTTTGGAGAAAAAAAAAAAAAAATTAACCAGCTTAAAATGATTTATGCAATAGAATTAATCGAATTAAGTTGATTAATTTTCTTGAAGATAAGTAACAAGTTAAAAACCAACTTATATATATGTACCTCGCTCGATCACAACCGTTTGTTGTTTGGCTTCAGCTGGAAATTTTGTAAATGGAGAGATATTGAGAAACCAAAATATTTATATACACAATTATATAACTAGTTGACAGTACATATTGATAATCGTAGCAATATTTATTTTTTCTTGCATCAGCTAGATAGCTAGAATTTGAGAATGTTGTTAGATCTGTTGAAGTGTCCATATTGTTCCAGTTTTATATTCTTAGATTCTAAGGTCAATAATATATATCAAAACTGCAAGCAACAATTATTCTCCTAATTAATTAATGACACTTTATGTCTAATGATTGGACCAAATTTTGGAACCCGGCCAAGTATTTATTGAGGTATTACTCTTTATTGGAGTATATGGTTTGTGAATTGTGATGGACCAAAATAAAATTTGAGGACGAATAGGAATTTTGAAATAATTAGCGGTAACTTGCTCTGCATGTATTGCTTTAATTTCAACCTATATTTTTATATCTAAAAATAAATAATGGGAGAACTAATAAAATAAATATCCCAATTTTTTTATTGGATAACACTTGTGAACTTAATCTCATTTTTAACAATTAAAAAAAAAAAAAAAACTGGTCTTAGATATGTGCACCAGCAACGTTCAGTTAGAACTAGTGTCACGTTTCAATCAAAATTATTAATTGTCACGTTTCATTTATTTGTAATTGTTCATATAATTAATTTAATATCATTAAATTATATTAACATACACATTTCAATTAAAATTAATGTTATGCTTCCGTCAAAGCTAATATCATGTTTCACCCTTGTTGTATTATGCAACTAGTGCGTAGAAAAAAAATTGGAATCAAATTAAATTTTGTATATGGTTTAGTCTAGTATACACTTGAGTTCATGTTGTACATCCTAGTCCAATTTATTATTATTATTAATATTATAAAAATAACTACATGCCCTATAAAATAACTCTTTTTATTTCTTTTTTTTTTCTTCATTTTTTACTTTTTTTTTCGTTTCTTTTTATTTAATTTATTTTTTTTTTACCCTTTTTTTCACTTAAAAATATACACATTCTCCATTTAAATTAAATTTTTAAGAAAAAATTTTATTCAATAAAAAGTGCATCACAAAATTACTAAAAAATGTAAGTCGATATAACAAAAAAGTGCAATACCATATTTACTAAAAGTATAAGTTAGTATAACTAAAAAGTGAAATACGATATTTCTAAAATGTGCAACTCAGTATTACAGAAAAGAGCATCACAATATTAATGAAAAGTGTAAGTCAATATAACTGAAAAAGTGTAAGAGCCTATAACTGAAAAGTGCAATACAATATTATTAAAAAGTGCAAACCAGTATCACAATTTTAATGAAAAGTGTAAGTTATTAAATTAAAAAGTGTAACACAATATTACTAAAAAATGTATGTCACTATAAATAAAAATATTATTATACAGTTTAATAATTGAAAAGTGCAACACCATTTTACTAAAAAATGTAAGTCATGGAAAAGTGCAAGTCAGTACAACTGAAAAGGGCAACATAATTGACACTACGTAAATTTAATTGTAGAAGTACCATTGGGCCATGACCTAATGTTTGTAGTATTGTATTCTCACTATTATTTAAGGGGTTACTGGACTAGAGTGCACAACATGCACTCGAGTCCACGATAGACCAACCATTTGTATATTATGAATCATATAGATTTTATTGGGTTCATATAATAAATTTTGTATCGTTTTTGCTATCTTCTTTTCATTTTTCTCCTTAAATTATATATCTCTATAAGCATTTTTTTTTTCTTTCAAGGGAAAAATGTATTTTGGACTTAAATTTCTCCTTTTAAAGAAGAGTAAATTTGTAAAAAAATACCCGTAGTATATATACCTTAAAAAAACTAGTTATAATAAAATAAGATGAAACGTGGAAAAATCCGAAGTGCTTTAAATATCTTATCCATACATAAATGGACACGATAATTAAGGTTTTTGTTTCTTCCCGTAAAAATAAATAAAGTTTGTTGGTTTTTCTGGTTTACAAGTGGCCATATTGCCATGATCACAACACTCCTTATTACGTTACGACTTACGATCGAGCTTCTTATCAATAAATAAATAAATAAAATTCTACTATAAAAAGATGGAATTACATAAATTATTATCATTACTTCAATTCTAGACATTCTTTGATGGCATGTGTTGTCTCACGTAATTGGGAATAATTTTTTTTTTTTTTTAAAAAGACTATAGGAAGACCTTCCTTTGAAGCATTTTTTTTTTTTTTTTGAAGGGACCTTCCTTTGAAGCTAACATATGGTAATATGTGGCAACGAAGATGCTTGCATTTGCAAGTTTAGCAAGCCAATCAAAACAATAATATGATTAATCAATATATCGAATTTTATCATAACAACACTAGGACAGATCATATTCGATACGCCTAATACTCCCTCCGTTCCATACTTGAAGGCACAAATGAATTGGACACGAGTTTTAATGAATGAATTGTTTATTAGTATTGTGTAAGATAAAGTGGGAGTAGTAAAGACTTTTCAACTTTATAAATAGTAATAAAGTTACTTTTTAGTGTAATAAAGTAGTGACATTTGTTGTAATATTGTGATATTTTAAGGAGATTGTTTAAAAGTGTTTTTACTATTTTAGGTAATGTGCCTTCAAGTATGGGACGTCCAAAATGGTAAAATGTGCCTTCAAGTATGAGACGGAGGAAGTATTTGATTTGATTTAAATATCGTCACAAAGGTTCAATTAATTAATTAATTGAAAATTAAATACGAGTCATTGACTTATAATTAAACACTATGCAAGGAAACATCTAAATACTTCCGTCAAAAAAAAAAAAAAAAAAAAAAGGAAACATCTAAATACTTCCTCCTCCGTTTTATAGGTCATGCGAAGGGGCCAGTCCAAGATCGTATTGTTCCTCTACAAAGACAAGAGGGTATATTCAATTGAGATTCTATTGAATTTTTTTGGACTTTAAAAAATACGTGAATTTATAAAAGGGAAAATTACATATATCTACAATGGGCCCTAGCCCATTACATATATCTACAATCCAAAAATTTTAATACTAAGATCTACAAAGGTGTAGTTAAAGTGACCATTATGCCCTTCATCTACCCTCTTTGTCCCATTGTAAATTTTTTCAAAACTTTCAAGCTTCCTCCTCTCCTTTGAATTTAACTTATAATTTTTTCAGTACATTTAAATAATTGGGCAAATTTTTTACAAAGCTAATATTTGATTTATGTCAAATCAGTCTCCAAATTTTGTTCAGAATTTTAATTTATAATTTACTCAGTTTATTTGTTTTGTTCAAGTTTTATTCATATTTTATTTAAATTTTATTATGTTTTTTTATTCTAAATATTTTAATCAGATTTTTTAATAAGATTTTTTTTTTGTTTTTTTATTCAAATTTTTTAATTCAATTTTTTTTAATTCAGATTGCATTGCATTCGCATGTAACACATACACATTGCATACGAATATAACACATACACATTGCATACGCATATAACACATTGCATACTAATGTTGCATACTGATAACAAACAATGCATATTTATAACATACATTGCATATTAGCAACAAACAATGCATATTTATAACATACATTGCATACTAGCAACAAATAATGCATATGCCGAAAAAATGATGCATATTTACAAAACATTGCGTACTAGCAACAAACAATGTAATTCATTGATTATTTTTTCAAAAAAATTATTCAAGCTATTGAAAATATAAATTAGGATTTAAGAAATATAAAACTATTGAAAATATAAATTAGGATTTAAAAAAATATCCAAGAACAAAAAATTCCCCCAATTTAGGGTTTGAAATTGGAAACAAAATCAATACATATGAAACAAAAATACGTATCAATTTATTGAAACTAGAAACTGAGGGTGTGAATCCTGGGGGTGTATTAACTGAAACTGGGTGTGAATCCTGTGGGTGTATTAACTGAAACTAGGGGTGCACATATGGGCTGGAAAACCCTAGCCCATTAGTAAGCCCATTGGGAGGATAGAACCCTAGTCTCTACCCTAGGACATGTGGCCGTCGCCGCCTTCTTCGCCTTAGAATTCGCCGGCAACGGTAGACCTCCGACAACACTACCACAGTCGGCACCACCACCACAATCAGCAACGGTGCGACGCGCAGAGCTCCACCGCCCCTCCGTTGCAGCAACACCACCAGTCGGAAACCCCAAATCAGAGCTCCGCTGCCTTGGAAATCGACGAATGACTCTGCACTGGCCGGGAAGGGCGTCGCTCATGCGACAACGGTAGATTCGTCAGATGGAACCACCGCTCGCGATCTGTTTCAGATATCACCGCCCAAAACTTTCATCACGGATAGGCAGACGGATCTGTTTCAGACGCGACGGCGCAGTGCTCAACACCTCCGGTTGCGCCGTTCCTTTCGGAAGCGCCACCACCACCGTTCATTCCGTCAAAAGTTCAAAGTGAGAAGAGATAGTTACTCCCCATTATGTCGGTTAAAAGTTAAAAAATAAGATGAGAGAAGATTTGGGAGAATTTTGTTGTTATCCGTCAGCCCATTTTCACATAGAATATAGAGAGATGGATGTCTGGTTTAAAAATGAGATAAGGGAGAGGGGATTTGAGAGATTGAGTGAGAGATAAATTATGAGTGTTAAGAGGGGTTTTTGAATTTACAGAGAAAGAGAAAGGGAGTTTTTATTTTGAGGGGGAGAATAGAAGTGACGGGAAAAAGCAAAACAGAGGAGAGAGAATATTAACTGGAAATACACTCAAACACAAGGGTATATTTGGACTTTTGCATAAATTTTTTAGGTTTTAGTAATACAAATTATTTATAGTAGATTTAGGTGAGGAGCCTTTATTTCTTGTAGGTTTCAGTGAATATTCACTTTATAAAATTCACAGAGTTCATGCAGAGTTTGATTAACTTTTTTAATTGATTTATATGAATTTTCATAGATTTGACAAGATTGTGGAATATACTTTTTTTATTGATTTATATAGATTTTCATACTTCGATATTGATGCGAAGAGTTTTTTTTAATGTGAAGTGTTTTTTTTTAAATTAATATTATATAATAAAAAAAATATTTTACCAATAAAATATATATATATATATACCATATAAAGTTTATATATTAATTCGGAACGGATCGGATACCCGCGGGTCAGACATAAGACCCAGACCCGACTCATACTCAATACGGGGCGGATCTGACCTGACCCAAGCTTACGGGGTGGGGTGGGTACCCGCGGGTCGGGTCAATATTGTCATCCCTACTTCTAATCTTTCGTCTTCAGAGTTCTCTGAAAGAATCCGGTCAATATTGTCATCCCTACTTCTAATCTTTCGTCTTCAGAGTTCTCTGAAAGAATCCGTTGAAATCTCTGATTTTTAGAAGAGATTTTGGATAGTGAAATTTATTTATATTTTTTAAGGAGAATTCAACAAATTCCATAAAGTACGTAAGGATTTTTAAAGACTTTTTAAAATTCGTATTGAATACCTCAAAAATTTTAAAGACTTTTAAAAATTCAAATTGAATATCTCCAACTTTAAAAATCCAAAAAAATCCTACACAATCCCAATCAATACACCCATAAGTGACATATGCTTTTTATTATAAAGTTGCCCTTCAATTAATGAGGACGATAAAAAAAAAAAGTCAACTTATCATGAAAGGTGGAGGAAAGAGAAGTATATAAAATGTAATTTTTAATTAAAATAAGAAATTATAGAGATATATATATAGAAATAATTTAGAAAAATAACTAAAACTATAAATATTTGAAATATTTTAATAGGATTGCACTTCGCACTGTGCAATGTGCAATTGCACAGCTTCGCTCTACTAATAAATTAAATTAATAAATATAAAATAACTAAAATACTCTTTAAAATTTAAATAAGTAAAAATATTTAATTAATATAAAACTTTTGCAAATTAATTTTCTAAACAGAAATTTAAAAGAAAAATAAATAAATTAAAATGTAATCTAATCTTCTCTTCTCTTCTCTTCTCTTCTCTTCTCTTCTCTTCTCTTCATCAATCATCGCCCTACTCCCAACTCCAAGTCCCAACCCCACCGTCGCCTTACCCCACATCACCCTATTTTTCTTGCCACACACCCACCCCACGATCACTGTTTCTTTCATGTAGTACTAATTAAATCCTCAATCAATCGACATAAATTTATTGATTTCCGAATCCGAATCTAAGGAGGGTGTATTCAATTGAAATTTTATTGGATTTTTTTGGACTTTAAGAAATAGGTGGATTTATAAAATCCATAGAGTCATGACTGATTTTTTTTATTGATTTATATGGATTTTCATAGATTTTACATTGTGGAATATATTTTTTTATTGATTTACATAGAATCTCATAAACTCCGATATTGATGGAAACAGTTTTTTTTTTAAAATTAATATTATATAAAATATTTTATCAATAATATATATATATATATATATATATAAAAAGTATTTTACCAATAAAATAAAAATAAATATATATATATATAATTTATATATTAATTCGGGCGGGTCGGATACTTGCGGGTCGAGCATAAGACCCAAACCCGACCCATACTTAATACGGGACGAATCTGACCTGATCCAAAGCTCGCGGGTGGGGTGGGTATCCACGGGTCCGGTTAATATTGTCAATCCTACTTCTGATCTTTCGCCTTCAGAGTACTCTAAGAGAATCCGTGAATCCGTTGAAATCTCTTATTTTTAGAAGAGATTTTGGATAGTGCAATTTATTTATATTTTTTTGGGCAGAATCCAACAAAATCCATAGAGTATTAAAATCCATAGACTGTTGAATACCTAAAGATTTTTAAAGACATTTTAAAATTCGTATTGAATACCTCAGAATTTTAAAAGACTTTTTAAAATTCGAATTGAATACCCCAGACTTTGAAAGTCCAAAAAAATCCTACAAAATCCACAATCAATACACCCCCCTAAGTCTGATAAAGAGAAATCACGATTTC
Source organism: Galeopsis tetrahit (assembly GCA_963675135.1). Lineage (NCBI taxonomy): Eukaryota > Viridiplantae > Streptophyta > Magnoliopsida > Lamiales > Lamiaceae > Galeopsis > Galeopsis tetrahit. The sequence continues at coordinate 15,486,724 of OY776133.1, forward strand.
GAGATCGCAATTGTAAACCCCTAAAAATTTGTTGCATAGCTCTGCCTTCGTCCACGAACAATACCCCTAATTTAATTTTCCACTTCCATCCCTCTATTTTCAATTTTTCTTTTATAAGTTGATGTGATTTCACGATTTTGACAATCCAAAATTATTGAATATTGATTTCCAGCCCTCGGGAATATATTTTTAAGCATTGCAAATTTTTGGTTTCACGATGTTAGAATTTTTTATGGAGTTTCTCAATTAATTGATTTTTGTAGAAACCATTATGGGTTGCTACACGCGGAAGAAGATGACTTTAGGGGTAGGGATAGGGGAAGGGGATGATGTACTAAAATAATTTATAAAAAATTATATTACCAAAGGATATTTTTGTAATTTTATATATTTATTTAGAAAAATAATTATTTTATTATATGCAAAACAAGATCGCACAATGACGAAGGTAGATGACGTGTCATTTTTAATTAGTTTCCTGTTGTCAGGAAGGGCGAACTCCCTTCCTAACTATAGAAAAACCCTACCGAGATTTCGTTCCTATATGAAATTAATTCAACTTACATGTGTCTTTATGAATGTTGTGTCTGTGGGGGTATATATGTCTATAAAATAATTTTGAATGAATAAATGAAGGGTGTACAAAATTAAGAACTCAGGTTGTTTTGAAATTCTACAAACTGCTTTCAGAATTACTTTTTTTAAAGTTACTCTCTCACAGCTTTTACTTTTGAGAAGTGTTTTTAAGCTGTTTATAGAGTTTACAAACACCCCCTCAACCACGTCCAAACAGTATAATACACATTAAAAAAAAAAACCTTTTCATTTCACCCTAAATATGTTTAGTTTTTAGGTTGTGATTTATGTTATATATGCATATTTGCATATTAATTGAGGCATTCTTGATGTGTATTATTGGTCATGAAGTTAGGCTCTTTTGGTTTGGGATTGATCCATCCGGATTTGGATGGGCCATCCCTCATCCCATCCCTCTCCATCTAAATACCCATCCAAATACACATCCATTTCTATAATACACCTACAAACCTATTTTTATACAATCACATCACCATTTTTTTCTTTTAATCACTCATTCTCTCTCCTCCTTTTGTTCCACACATTTATTCTCTCTCCTACTTTTCTTGCACACATCTATTCTATTTTCTACTTTTCTTCCACACATCTATTTTCTCTCCTATTTTTCTTCCACACATTTATTTTCTCTCCTACTTTCTTACACACATTTATTCTCTCTCCTACTTGATTTGACATAAAGTTCTCCATCCACATCTATTTTTCAATCTCTATCCAAACACAATTTTTATTCAATTACTATTCATGGATTACCCCATCCATATTTTTCCAATTCCCATCCTCATCCCATCCACCACAATCCCTAACCAAACAGCACCTTAGGGTTTATAATTTTTTTTTTTTTTTTAAGTTTCTACATTTTAAAATTTGGTTTCAAATGTAAGTTAGTTTTTATTATTTAATAATTGTTCTTAAAAATAATTTTGACTTTCAATCGTTGAATAAATTTGATTTTTGCATAAAACGGAAGATGAAACGACGAAACAATGGTTTTAGTCGATTCAACACTGGTTAACCGAGTTTTGAATAAAAAACGTAAAAAAGTTAATCGAGGTTGGGAGTACACCATGATAGTATGGAGTATAATCTTTTTGACCATTAGTTGAAAACATAAATTGGAGTGGTGGGTGAATGACATAATATTTAGGGGGACATTTAACTGTGGCCATGTTGCTAAGTATTTCAAGCCCACTAGTTGTAAAGAAAGCCCAAAATATTGTATGTAAGAAATCCCAAATTATGGGCCAGGCTATATACCCCTCCAAACTTGTTAAATATACCCCCCATTCATACACTCATTCAATATACTCTCCCTAAAATACCTAACATTCCCGCGAGCAGTGGAGCTCGAGCTCCATTAAACATGGATATGAGAGCGGTTGAAGACATCGCCGTAGGCGAAGACCTAACCCCACCCCTCCCACCTCTCGCCGCCGTCCTCCACGATTCCGCCGTCTCCTCCTATTGCTCCGCCTGTTTTTCAACTCTTCCGCTGCAGCCATTTCCCCCTTCTGCCCTAACTTTTCCCCAGAATTCCAGCCGTGTCCCGAGTGCCACTCCCACTCCTCTCTACTGTTCTCCTACCTGCAGTTCCATCGATTCCTCCCTCCATTTCTCCTCCGCCGAACACCACCTCCTCTCTCTTTTCAGCCAATCACCTCCCTCCACGTGGACCGACTCCTCCGACCTCCGCCTCTCTCTCCGACTTGTTTACATTTTCCAAAACCTTCCGATTGAGAATAAATACAAGTCAATGGAAAATGTGTTGGAGAGAATTGGGGGCTTAATGACAAATCGGGAGAAATTGATATTTGAGGAAAGTACGAACAATCAATTTCAAGGTGAAAATCTAGAAAACGTTTTGGAAAGGATTAGAGAGGGGGCTAAGATAATGGCAAAGGCGAGGAGAATGTGTGTGAATGAAGATGAAGATGTGGAAAACCAGGAAGATTTTGTGTTAGAGGAGATGCTGTTGTGTTTGGTGATGACGAATGGCGTGGAGGTTCAGGATAAGAGTGGAATCAACATAGGGATTGCTGTTTATGATGCTGCATTTTCTTGGATTAATCATAGTTGTTCTCCAAATGCGTGCTATAGGTTTCAACAGGGGATTGATCAGAATGAGCAGGCACCTTTTAGGATTATGGGAGGTGATTTGAAGTGGCAACCTTCAGGTACTTAATATGGATTATGTTAGGGAGAATTTTTTATTCTTAATGATCTAATTGTTGTAATGATGTGAATTTATTTATGGGCTATGTAGAAAGAAATGGTTATGGTCCAAGAGTTGTAGTTCGAAGTATAAAGGCTGTAAGCAAAGGAGAAGAGGTGACAATCGCGTATACTGATTTGCTGCAAACCCGGGTCGGGTATACTTTCATATTTAGCTTATTTGAAATTATGATGTTATGAGTTTTATTATGTTCTTGAAGATATGACATATGGCCAAGTTGTTTTTTTGTTGCTGTGTTAGATTGTATAAGAGGACTATGTTGTTTATGTTTCTTCACAATGGAAGAACTGACTATTGAAGAATAAGTTTAGAACTGTGCATTGTTTAGTTTGGAAAAAATGATGAACTTACAGGGAAAGTGATTTGGAAATAAAAGTAGAAAAAAAGAAAAGAAGGGGTCACATAGTACCATGCACATGTTATTGCCTTGACCAATACATGAACCCTTTACTGAGTTTGAAAATTCTTTGAGTTGCGCATATTATTCTCATAGATCTTTCTTTACAGTTTATCTTGTGTTATGTTTTTCTTGCACATATTTTTTTAAAGATTTCCACATGCATTTTCCAACCATGCTCTCCTGTAAAAGAATCATTAATATTACTTGGCATTGGTTTCTGCAGGAGATGAGACGAGCAGAATTATGGTTGAAGTATCGGTTCAATTGTATCTGTAAACGTTGTGCTACGGTGCCTATAGCTTATGTGGACTGTGCTCTGCAAGTAAGATTCAAATTAATTGGATACCAACTGATTGAATAAATATGTATGTGTGGAATCAATTCTGGTTATTTTTCAAGCATGTTTCAATATATATATATAATACATGCAAATACAGGCACTCTCTGCTGACAATCCCGATTTGGACATCGAAATTGAGAAACTAATGAAAAGCTTCGATGATGCAGTTAACGACTACCTGTCTTACGATAATCCAAAATCATGCTGTAAGAAGCTTGAAAACCTACTCAGTCATGGCAACTTAAGTGAAAATTTCCTAGAACCTAAGGAATCAAAATTGCCTCAAAAAGTGAAGCTACATCCATTTCATCATCTCTCTCTTAATGCTTACACCACTCTGGCCTCTGCTTTTAGAGTTGAAGCTAGTGATCTCTTGGCTCTTAATTATGACATCGAAGAACATAAGCTTGAAGCCTTCAACAAATGCAAGATAAGTAGTGCATATTCCTTGCTTCTTGCTGGGGTGGTGAATCATCTGTATATGTTTGAATCATCCCTTGTGACAACTGTTGCCAATTTCTGGATAAATGCAGGTGAATCACTTCTGAATCTTGCAAGGAACCCCCTGTGGGATTCATTTCTGAAACGGGGTTCGATCAATTTCGATTTATCACCCTTTTTAAATCTCAAATGTAATGATTGTCGTCTTGTAGATACTTTAGAAACAATTTGTCATCAAAAGTTGCAGTTAGAGCAAATAAAGAGTCGGCTTTATAATTGCATAGCCAATATAATTCCGAAAGTGTGGAGAATACTTTCTTCTGAAAGTCATTTCTTGAATTTGATTCAGAACCCAATCGATGTTAGTTGGCTTGAATCACCAGAGATTCCAGATGCTGAATCTTGTCAATTTGAAGCTGAGGAATCTAGCGAGCAATTAAGGATGAATCTCATTCTTCTCAGCATCCACTGTTTGAGATATGGTACTCTCTTATCAAGCATTTGTTATGGTTTGTCAGCTGAAATGAACTATTACAGAATTCTTGAGCTTTTATAAATCTTTTAATTTGTTTATTCTTTTGGGACTCTGCTTAGAACTTGTATTCTTGATTATCAGGTCATATCTCCAAGAAATTTTGGGCACCCGAAATACTCGAATTTTTGAAACCGATCCAAATAAAAAAAATGGATAGAAAAAAAAAACTCCCCCGTCCCATAATAAGTTTCATAGGTACGTGACGTATATTAAAAATGTGTAATAATTAGTAGGGTTTTGAAGGGGAATTTTGTAAACTTTTAGATATAAAGTAAGGAAATGAGTTGACTTGTGTTGTTTCAAAAGTAATGACATTTTGTCTAAAATTGAGGATATAGTAAGGGTAGTGTTTGTAAAGGGTTTTTCCTTTTAAGAGTGTGAAAATTATTGTGGAACGTCACGAAAAGGAAAGTGTAAAAGTTATTGAGGAATGGATGGAGTATGATGTTAGAACCAATCTGAAAATTGGGGACCCGAATTACTCCAATATTTCGGGTATCCAATTCAAAGCACTTAAAAAAATGCCTCTTTTTTTTGTAGGAAGTCAATATCCAATGTTAACAGAGTTGCCGTCCTATCTACTATGTGAGGTACAACAAGTAGTATACAAAGACATCAATTTCATTACGAAAACATAGTAGTGATTGGTAATAAAAGGACAAAACCTTAATCATAGTAAACCCCACCGGGATATTCTCAAAAATTCATGATTATCAACTACTATAAAATATAGTACCATCTAACAAAGTAAACGGCAGACATGTATTGTGCAGATAGATCAGAGACACCAAATATCTTCCCATCACTAGATATGGAATCTGCAATTTACTTAGTCATTCTTGGATTTCTGTCTCTACTATTCTTTCTGATCACTAGAAACTCTTCATCCAAAAGGCTACCACCTGGTTCACTAGGACTGCCTGTAATTGGTCAAAGCCTACAAGCTTTGAAAGCCATGAGAAACAACAGAGGTGAAGAGTGGTTCCGAGAACGGACCAAAAAATACGGCCCCATTTCGAAGCTTCACATTTTTGGAACTCCCACTGTCTTCCTTCAAGGACAAGCAACTAACAAATTCATATATACCACCGATGAGAACACACTTTCTACTAAGCAGCCTACATCGATTAGGAGGCTCCTCGGTGAGAGGAATCTATTTGAAGTAAACAAAGAAGATCACGACCGTCTGAGAGGAGCATTCATGTCGTTCTTGAAGCCCGAAGCACTCAAACAATCTGTTGCGAAGATGGATCAAGAGATAAGATTGCATCTTCACCAACATTGGCATCAAAATCAAGAGATCAAGGTACATCTTTTGTTTCGTTTGACTTTCATGGTTAGTGCATGATCAAGTTTTTTATCGGAAGAATTTCATATCAAGATCACGACACTTTTTATTCTTGTGACGTATCAAAATAGTCACGTCTTGAATTGATTCATTTGTAAAAATAGAGGAGTCCTGTATTGGGATTGAGCCCTTATATGGAATTCTTCCATCATCGATATTAGCAAAATTGATCTGAATGAGCTTTGATCTTTTGCAGGTAATGCAACTAATGAAAACGTTGACCTTCAATGTGATATGCACAGTTTTGTTTGGAATCGAAAGAGGAGAAAGAAGGGAAAAGCTCGTAAACTTATTTAAACAGGTGATGGATGGAATGCTGGCAGTGCCAATAAACTTTCCTTTTACGCGCTTTAACAGAAGCCTACGTGCAAGGTCCAAAGCCGAAGAGATTATTAGGGAACTCATACATGAAAAGAGGGAAAAACAGAGTCTTGATCAAGATCTCATCACTAGGTTTCTAAGCATGCGTGATGAGACCGATTCGCCCCTATTTACCGATGAAGAAATCATTGACAATTGTGTCATCGCAATGATTGCAGGGCACGACACAACTTCCATACTTCTAACTTTCTTGATCAAACTTTTATCTGAAAATCCTCAAGTTTATGATACTGTCCTTAAAGGTACGTACGATGATCATTATGTTATTTCCCTTCTCAAACTAAAACACGGGCATTCATGGAAGTGTGTAAGTTTTATGTAGAGCAAGAGGAGATCGCGAGGGGAAAGTCATATGGCGAGCTTCTCACGTGGGACGATCTGTCTAAGATGAAGTACACATGGAGAGTTGCAACAGAGGCATTGAGGATGTACCCACCAGTGTTCTTTAGCTTTAGGCAGGTCCTCAAGGACATTGAAATGGGAGGATATATAATTCCTAAAGGATGGCAGGTAATTAATTTTCTCTGTTGAAAACAAATTAAAATGAAATATTTTGTTTTTAAGCAAGTTATTTACTATGGAAAAGCAGGTGTTGTGGGCTGGATGCATGACGCATATGGACGAATCCATATTTCCGGATCCAAATAAGTTCAATCCATCGCGATTTGAGAAATCGGGAGCAATCCCGCCTCATGCCTTTGTGGCATTCGGGGGAGGACCAAGAATGTGTCCGGGGAACGAATTTGCCCGAATTGAAACATTAACCATGATTCATTACTTGGTAACTGGATTCAGGTGGAAGCTTTGTTTAGAAGAGAATGTGATGAGTAGAGATCCTATGCCAGTGTTCAAGGAAGGGCTACCTATACTGATAGAGAGAAAAACAAGCATCAACAGTGTGTAATGTAAATTACTAGTTGGAAAAGAGTCCTGTTAATTATAGCTTTTCAAAAATTAAAAAGGTTGTGTATCCAATTACAAAAATTAAAGTTTAGTGCTAGAATTGTAAATCGGTGAAACGTTGCGAAGTTATATATGCAAAAGATTAATGGTTATTAACATATATGCCCCCTCTCCTCTATTTTTCTTTTTTTGTAATGAGATGATTCTCATATTTACTTTTAGCTCGAAGATTAATGGTAATTAACTTATAAGCACGCATTGCAGCCAGCCAGTGAGGATGTTTAAAGGTCGACTTGAAATGTCCCTTTGGTTCATCTGAGACGGACAAAGCAGAAAATAGAGAAGCACTAGCAATGTCACCAATATAACGAGTCTTAAATATACCTTATTTTGCCCGAGTAATCAATGGATGAACAGGAAGCGGCTGATGACATCGAGCTGGATTTTGGCATCTGGAGCCAACTGAGCACCTGATAGTTGTGATGATTTTTATGTACATTTTGAACTTAATTTTTTTTATAATTTCATGTTTTTATTGCTCAATTTTAGATAAATTTACTTGATTGAGAGAAAGATGGTGTTTTGTGCATTTTGTAGGAACAATGAATATTTTGGAGAAAAAATATTAACCTAATTTTTATTGAAGCAATGAACTAAAAAATTAAGATCGAAAGCAAAACTAGTACCGAAAAAATTGATTGGGCCAACAATTAAATTAGTTGGCCAATTTAATTAAAAATGGGCGGCCCAGTTGTTTAGCATGGAAAAGAACCAAAATGGCCGGCCCATTTCTTGATGGGCGCGACTAAAGGCACGCACGGATCCTATGAGGACACCCACACGATGAGGACACACACAAAATGGATGAGGACACCCACGTGGAAATCCCAAAATTACTCTCCTCTCAATTAAAACCCTAAAAGTCATTCTTCTCTTCTCATCTTCTCAGATTCAGGACACCCACCTCCCACCTCCATTTTCGCCACCTCCGGCACAGCCCTCTCTTCACGTCGGCGCAGCGCAGCAGCGCCGCCTACCTCTCCACTTCGCCCACGCTGCCCACTGCGCATCACTCTCTCCCTCCCCTTCGCGGCCGTTCGCGGCCGCATCCCCTCCCCTTCGTTTGCGGCCGCACCCTCTCCCCTTCGCAGCCGTTCGCAACCGGCCTCCCTCCGTTCGTGCCTCTCGCCGCCGCCGCGCCGCTTCAGGTAAGTTGAAAATTAGGTTTCTGAAAATTGAAAATTAGGGTTTTTGGATGTTGTTCGGGAATTTCTTTTGAACAACGAAACAAATTTGAATAATTTCTATTTGTTTTGTAGAAATTTTCGAACAACTTGAGTTTGTTCATGTAAAATTTTCGAACATATTGACTTTGTTTTGAATTTTTTTTTCGAACAATCTGTGTTTGTTGGAATTGAATTTTTTTTCGAACATATTGACTTTGTTTTGAAATTTTTTGAACAATCTGTGTTTGTTTTGGAAAAAAATTCGAACAAGATATTCGATCTTTTTTTTCGGACAAATTTAAGTTGTTTTGAAATTTTTTTTGAACATATTGAGTTTGTTTATTAAAAAATTTTGAACATCTCAACTTTGTTTGAGTAAAATTTTCAAAAATATTAAGATTTTATTTTTGTTGTTGAAATTTTCGAACATATTAGGATTTTTTTTTATCAAACTTATGGTGTTTGTTTTAGTGGGGATCCGGATGATTCCGGTGTGAAATGATGAATCGGGTGTGAAATGAATGGGTGTATTCATCTGTCCTTTTTTTAAAAAAAGTGCAGGAGAGGTAAAAACGTCATTTCGTATACCCCTTGTGATAAAAAAAAATTCGATGGGTGTACTCATAGGATCTTTGGATGCATTTAGCCGCGCCCTTTCTGGTGTGAACAATTAGTCCATTCACCAAGATGCATTATTTGGATGGATCCCACATATATACTTCCTCCGTCCCAGAATTACTTGCATAGTTTGACCGGTACGTTGTTTAAGAAAAATGGATTTAGTGGTTGATGATGTAAGATAAATGAGGGGTATTTTAGATAATTTGATGATGTGTAAAGTGAATTTGATGATGTGTAAAGTGAAATGTATGGAAAAAAAGAGTGACAAATTTGAAAATAAAATGATGTTGTGAGGTTATTAATTTTGTGGGGTATTTCCATATTAAGAGTGTGCAAGTAATTTTGGGACGTTTCAATAAAAAAAGTGTGTAAGTAATCACGGGACAGAGGCAGTATTTGTTTTAGCTGCAAGGAGTTGCAATTAATTGCTTTACCTACTCCCACACGCCTAAACCATATGAGGCGTTGAGCTCCACACCTCAATTCGTGCAGCAGTCTACATCAAAGTCAGTCTCAAGAACTGACCGGGTCAGTTTTTACTTCTGCCCGAATGGATGACCCGTCGACCACTCTCACTCACCTACGTAAATTGACAGGCAAGTCCACCCGGCCACCCTTCTTGCTCTCGATATTTGGCTGGGCGGCCCACCCGGCCATGGCCGGTGCACTCACCAATTCAGTCAAGTCGGCCAAGTGAACTTATTTTCGGGGGTTTTGCAAAATTTCCCCATTTTTAAAGGTTTTAAATGCAACGCACACTTTCAACCCCTACTCCAAAAGTATATATACTCTAGTTGTAGATTTTTTGTTATTTAGATAGATTGAAGTTTATGAATTAATGTTTTATTTTAAATGCTGTCATTTTGCACTTAATAGTAACTTTAAAAAAATTTGAATCTAAATAGTTTATGCACTTGTGAAAAACACCTATAAATAACCCCTTGTCAAATTTGAACCGACCCAAAAATAAATAAATTAGACTTATTAAGTTTTGATGGAGAAAATAGTATTTATGTTCTCATCAAAAAAAAAAAAAAATCTTGATTACAGTATTAAATTCAATTTTAAATGACAACTTCCAACTGTCAAAATATCTAGATAAGTAGATATGTGTGCAAATCACCATTCAATGGGAAAGGAAACATGAAGTAAATATACTATTATGCAGAAAGACTAGAGAGAGCAGGCAAATGGCAATGGCAATGGCAGTGGCAATTGCTGTTGTTGTCGTTGTGATATTCTTCGTGATGACTAGGAACAGCAGCTCTTCCAAAAGGCTTCCACCTGGTTCCCTTGGATTATTGCCTCTAATTGGTCATACCCTTCAGCTAGTAAAAGCCATGAAAAATGGCAGGGGAGAAGAGTGGCTCCAAGAAAGAGCCCGAAAATACGGCCCCATTTCAAAGTTTCACTTTCTTGGAGCTCCAACTGTCTTCCTTGCCGGACAATCAACTAACAAATTCATATACACCTCCGATCAGAACACAATTTCCTCTAAACAGCCCCTATCCGTTAGGAGGCTGCTCGGTGACAGGAATATATTGGAATTGAACGGTCAAGATCACGCCCGTCTCAGGGCAGCATTCTTGTCCTTCTTGAAGCCCGAAGCACTTAAACAATTCGTTCCTGCCATGGACCAAGAGATAAAGCTGCATCTCAACCACAATTGGCATCAAAATCACAACATCAAGGTATACATGCGTTGTTTTATCTTTTTTAACTTATCGAGCTTGTTAGGATTAATGCAATATTGCTAGTCGTCTGATTTTGGAGTTCAGCAAAGTTGATTCAGGTGTACTCAGCTGATAAGGTTTAGTAGTCTGATCTAGGAGTCAACTAATCTGATGAGAGTTTGGACAACTCTGCTGATGCAAGTCGTCTGAAGTCAGATCAGTAGAGTTGGATCTCAAGTCTGCTGAAGCCAACTCAGCTGAGACAAGTCTACTGGAATCTTAGTTTTATGAGTTAGTTAATTCTGTTATTTATGTTAGTTAGTTAGTCGGTTAGTGGAAGTTATCCAATGCATTGTACATCTATAAATACACCATCTAGTGCATAGGTTGTGGGTTAGATAATTCAGAGAGTTTTGAGAGATATCAAGCTTAGTGAATACTTGTAATCTGTAACTTTCGTTTGAGTTTAGTGAAGAGAGTCTTCTATTCTCTGTGGACGCAGATCATTTGATCAAAACACGTAAATCCAGTGTTCTTTCTTTGAGTTCTTTATTCATTACGATTCTTTGCGTTTCTAGTTTTCTTGTTGTATCATTTGTGGGGAATTGTTTTGAGCTCAACCAGGATGTTCAAACTTATATTATCTAATTTGTCATTTGAAGGTGATGCCCCTGATGAAGACGTTGACCTTCAACGTGATTAGTACAGTTTTGTTTGGAATTGAAAGGGGAGCAAGAAGAGACAAACTTGTGCATCTATTTGAACAAGTGATGGATGGAATGTTAGCACTCCCAATAAACTTGCCTTTTACGTGCTTTAACAAAAGTCTAGCTGCAAGGTCTAAAGCAGGACACATCATTATGGATCTCATACAAGAAAAGAGACAAAAAACAAACCTCCCAAATCAAGATTTCATCACAAGTTTGCTAAACATGCGTGATGACACTACCGATTTGCCCCTCTTCACCGATGACGAAATCATCGACAACTGTGCCATTGCAATGATTGCTGGCCATGACACAACTTCCGCCCTTGTTACTATCTTGATCAAACTTTTATCTGAAAATCCTCAAGTTTATGATATTGTCCTTAAAGGTATGCTCATATTCATTTCTATTTTTCAAACACCTACATACAATTTTAGGCAAATACTTGTATGTACCGGTTACATACATGTAACTTGGTCCTATTTAGTACAATTATTTTTAATGGATGAATGTTACTCATGAATTGTGGCAAATACTGTATAATATTAGTTCAAATACAGTATAATATTAGTTCACATATTGTATAGTATTAGTTCAAATATTAAATAGGAATAAATTACATGTATGTAACATAATTTTAATATAAATTTTTGTGTAGAGCAAGAGGAGATTGCTGAGAGGAAATCATCCGCAGGGGAGCATCTCACGTGGGACGATCTGGCTGCGATGAAGTACACATGGAGAGTAGCAACAGAGGCGTTAAGGATGTATCCACCAGTGCCCTTTAGCTTTAGGCAGGCCCTTAAGGACATTGAAATAGGAGGATATATAATCCCTAAAGGATGGCAGGTACACATTTCCTCTGTTTTTTTCTGTTTTTAAGCAAGCTACATATATATTTACGAGAAGCAGGTGTTTTGGGCTGGATGCATGACGCATATGGATGAATCAATATTCCCGGATCCAAATACGTTCAATCCATCGCGATACGAGAAAGTGGGAGCAATCCCGGCTCATACGTTTGTGGCATTCGGGGGAGGACCAAGAATGTGCCCGGGGAATGAATTTGCCAGAATTGAGACTTTAGTCTTGATTCATTACTTGGTAACTGGATTCAGGTGGAAACTTTGTTTAGAAAAAAATGTCATGACAAGAGATCCTATGCCAGTTTTCAAGCATGGATTACCTATATTCATAGAGAAATCAACAAACTACAACATGGTGTAATGTTAATTACATTAATAAAACTGATTCTATGTATTTAAAATTTCTTTCAAGATTCTCCATTATTAGATGAATGGTGTATGTTTGTACCTATAAATACCCCATGTGTACTTGGCATTTGGAAATCAAGATATGCATTGGAGTTCTTCACCAAAATATATGTTCTCCGCCTCTAACATGATTGTCAAGTATCTCGAGCTTTGAACACTCAAACTCTCGAGAAACTCCAATGATAATCAGGATATATAATCTCTTGTTCATGATGGATGCTTGTCATATTTTATTGGGACGACCGTGGCAATTTGACAGTCGTGTGGTTCATGATGGCCGATTACAATAACACATACAAGTTTTTATTTGGAGGTGCCGAAATTGTGTTGCAATCATATGTGTTATTTTGATTGCACATGATATCGAGATCTCTAATGATCAGCCGCTTGTGGTATGATCACTCATCCGTGAGTTTTAAGGATCAATTACTTCAAATCATCTCTAGCATCAATGAAATCCTAATAATCCCTACATATCATGATCAAAACAACACTAAGGATTAATTGACACCTAAAATATGAGAATAAATGTGTATTTTATGCAACTATATCTATCAAATTAATTCAGTGGGATGGTCTTGCCATCTCTAAAAAAACAAAAGTCTACTTCAGATGCACCTAAACTCCGGAAATTTTTAAAATACATCCTGTAACTTAGGTCAAATCCATTTTAAATCCTTTAAGTTTTTCACTTTTTTAAAATACGTTATAAAGTGTCCAATTTACATTCGGTAAAATTTCAAAATATGTCATATAACTTAGGTCAAATCCATTTTAAATCCTTTAAGTTTTCACTTTTTCAAAATACGTTCTAAGGTATCCAATTCAATTTTAAATGACAACTTCCAACTTTCAAAAGTGAAATTATGTAAATGAAATTATGGCCACATCATCATCCCCTCTTATAAATATAAATATCAGATTTTATTTATAGAAAATATTCCAAAATACACTCACAAAACTCAACTCGACAGCCATTGAAGAAAAAAAAAACTCGGCATAATTTAAAAATGAAACGAAGCGAAATTATAGAGCAAACATACAAGTGAAATATTCTTGTATTTGGTTGGATCATGTCGTTTGTATGTGCTCTGTAATTTTGCTTCATTTTATCTGTAAATCCCATCAATTTGAGTTTTTTTCTTCTTTTTATCAGGGGCTATCGAGTTGAGTTTTGTGGGTGTAATTTGGAACATTTATTATAAAAAAAATAATTGTTTAAATTTATAAGAGAGGAGATGATGATGTGTCCGTATTTTTAATTAAATGTGGCAATTTTTATTACATGTGGCACTCGGTCACTATATAAATCTACCGGAAGCACCAATTTTAAACACACGTTCGACTTGCACGTGTCAGTTTTCGGCGAAATTTTTAATTTTCCGACCAAATGTATGTACATTAGACACTTTAGGACGTATTTTGAAAAAGTAAAAAGAATTTAAAATGAAATCGACCTAAATTATACAAAAAGTATTTTAAAAATTCCCCCCTAAACTCCTACACAAATTAATGCAAAGCCTTCTAGTTGCGAAACTATAAATTAATTAACATAAATGGAAAACAAGCATATTCAATAGTAGCAGCCGTCCTAGCTTAGCTACCTAAACTAATTAATTAACATAAATTAATCAACCATTAAATATCACACAATAAAGTAAAACCCAAATTAAAATTGTATTAAATTGCAGGACCAAAAGTGAAGTTATATAACCATTCACCGCAGTTAACAATATTGCAATTAACATACACTTTCATATTTTAAAAAAATAGACATGGAATCTGCAGTAGTTTACTTGGTTATTATTGGCTTTATTTCTCTGGTATTCTATTTATTCCTCCTCACTAGAAACTCTAGTTCGAAAAGGGTTCCACCGGGTTCAATGGGATTGCCTATCATTGGTCAAAGCCTTGGGCTATTGAAAGCCATGAGAAACAGCACGGATAAGGATTGGCTCTTTGAGCGAGCCCGGAAATACGGCCCGATTTCTAAGCTACACATTTTTGGAACTCCCACTGTCTTCCTTCAGGGGCAAGAAACAAACAAGTTCATATACACCTCCGATGACAACACACTTTCTACTAATCAGCCGCCCTCGATTAGGAGGCTCCTCGGAGAGAGGAATCTATTCGAAGTAAAACGTGAAGATCACGATCGTCTGAGGGGAGCATTCATGTCGTTCTTGAAGCCCGAAGCACTCAAACAATCCGTTGCGAAGATGGATCAAGAGATAAGATTGCATCTCCACCAACATTGGCATCAAAATCAAGAGATCAGGGTACCTAATATATACTCCCTCCGTCCTGTAAAATTTTGTTCAAGACCCATTTTTTTGTTGACAAAATATATGTTTATTCTATTTAAATAGTTGACTTTTGAATTTTTTTTTGATTTAGTATGTACCAACAATATTCTTTATTAGTTATCTCACATATATTTTTTATAAACAAAATTTTACTGGACAGAGAGAGTATATATGATCTTTTGATTTACATATTAATTCTTGCATGTACTAATATGACTCTGTTTTGCAGGTAATGCCCCTAATGAAAACGTTGACCTTCAATGTGGTATGCACAGTTTTGTTTGGAATCGAAAGGGGAGAAAGAAGGGAGAAACTAGTACGCTTATTTGAAGAGGTGATAGATGGACTACTAGCGGTGCCAATAAACCTTCCTTTTACGAGCTTTAACCGAAGCCTACGCGCAAGGTCCAAAGTCGGAGAGATTGTTAGGGAACTCATACATGAAAAGAGGGCAAAACCAAGTCCTCATCAAGCTGATTTCATCACTAGTTTACTAAGCATGCGTGATGAGACCGATTCGCCCCTGGTAACCGATGATGAAATCATTGACAATTGTGTCACCGCAATGATTGCAGGCCACGACACTACTTCTTCCCTTCTCACTGTCTTGATCAAACTCTTATCTAAAAATCCTCAAGTTTATCATATTGTCCTTAAAGAAGGTATATTTTTTTTGTATATAAGCTAGCTAATTAGTTGAATTGATTTTAAGAATTTTTTGGTTTGTGTAGAACAAGAGGAGATTGCGCGGGGGAAAGCAACGGGGGAGCATCTCACGTGGGACGATCTGGCTAAGATGAAGTACACGTGGAGAGTCGCAACGGAGGCATTGAGGATGTACCCACCAGTGATGTTGAGCTTTAGGCGGGTCGTCAAGGACATTGAAATGGGAGGATATATAATCCCTAAAGGATGGCAGGTACACATTTCCTCTGTTCCATTACCTTTTTTTCAAGCAAGCTATATATTTATGAGAAGAAGGTGGTTTTGTCTGGATACATGACCCAAATGGATGGATCAATATTCCCGGACCCAAATACGTTCAATCCATCGCGATACGAGAAAGTCGGAGCAATCCCGCCTCATACCTTTGTGGCATTCGGGGGAGGACCAAGAATGTGCCCAGGGAACGAATTTGCCAGAATCGAGACTTTAACTATGATTCATTACTTGGTAACCGGATTCAGGTGGAAGCTTTGTTTAGAAAAAAATGTCATGACAAGAGATCCTATGCCAGTTTTCAAGCAAGGATTACCTATATTCATAGAGAAATCAACAAGTTTCATCATGCCTGCAGGGGAACAACTCATATAAAATAAAAATCTAAATATATATTGAAGAAAATTATAATTCTAGGGGATCGAGGATTCCCCCAATCAAACCCTGGTGCAATGTAAATTACTTTTACATGAATAGAACTGTTGGATTCAGTTGCTCATCATCATTATTGAGTACGTCATTTGTTCCAATTTTAGTGTTCCACATTTTATTCCACTATATAACGGTTAGACATGTGTCGTATTAAAAAATAATCAACGTCTATTAATATTTGGACGACGCGTGTTAAAAAAGTTCAGTAGATTGGAACGCCAATTAGAACAGAGGAATCAAGCCGCTTAATTACCACAATAGAAAAATGTTGTAATCTAGCATACTCAACTTGAACAATAATAATCTTTAATGTTCAATGTTGATTTACCACTTAAGCTTCAAATTAACACTACAAAAAACGCGTTGATTTGCAACAGAAGTCATCGAAAAAACACTCATCGCAATGAATTGCGAGGGGATTTTTATTCAGTCGCAAAACAGAAACGACCCGTGACCCGATGGGTCCAAATTTCGTTGTAAATTCCGTCAAAAATAATTTTATCATTTTTTAAAATATTTAATATGTGCGACGAAAAATCTTGTCACAAATTTGTAGAAATGTCTATCGGGCTGGCCCTAGCCTTATAGGGCCAGCCCTACAGGGCTATGGGCTAAACGGATTAGGGCCTTAACTGGTTCATATTTAACGGGCCTACAATTGTTGGGACCTAACCCTAACCCTAGCGGGCCACGGGCTACAATAAATTTTTTTCTTTTAAAATTAAAGGTCTCAATTAGCACGTACAACAAGTAAATAAAATAGAAAAATGCATAATTAGTTAATAATCGGTAAGTGAAAAAAAAAGTATAATTTAAACACAATTCTAGAACTCATTGGTCTTTAATATGACCAAATAAAGTTAAACAAATATCATAATGTAATAAAAAATAGTAATAATGACTAATGATGGTAATGGACTTCTTAATGCTTATAGTTATGTTTATTGGTCAAATGTCCCAAAATTTGTTCTTAGGTTATTTATTAAAAAAAAGAAAAAAAAGTAACAACTCGGGCTAGCGGGCTGGCCCGGTTTAGCCCACGGGCTAACTGGTCCGGGTCAAAAAAGCTCGATTTCAAACGGGCCTATAATTCATGAACCCTAACCCTGTATTTTTCAGGGTTAAACGGGCCAGCCCGGTTAGCCCGGCCCAGATAAACATCTCTACAAATTTGCGACGGTTCTGGCCGTCGCAAATCCAAAATATAAAAAAAAAAAATTACTGGATTCGAACTCGCACTAGCAGATCACTTGGGAGGGTATCGAATCGTCGGGCCATAGACGGGATAGCAACCTACAGTAGTTAAGGCCTTATTGGCTTTTGAGAATAAATGGCCGAATTCGCTCCCACGGGGAGTCGAACATGGGACCTTGGGGCGCGCTTGCCACTCTGGCAAGTGCTTCTTTTGTTGATTATTGCAATAAAATTTGTAAAATTTAATGGCTAGTTTTGTATTATTCAAATCTATCCAATTTTCTTTTTCGTCTGCCCCAATGAAAGCTACTCATTCTTTTTTTTTTTTTTTTTTGGCAAACTATTGGCTCTCACATTTCATTATATTCTTCTCTCTCTCTCTCTCAATCACATCACCTCTAATACATCTACTTATTATATTATATTTCATAACCTCGGTGCCCAAAGCTCATGGAGAGTTTTTCCCGGGACGGAGGGAGTATTAGATTACTGAGAAAATTTCACTTTTTCAATTTACATTCTAGGTGTCCAATTTACGTCATTTTCGATCCAATTTACCTCAGTACAGTTCAATAAGGATGAATTCCCTTCTTTTCAAACACACTCATCTTCTCATACAGATTCTACATCTTCACCTCCAATCTTCTCAGCTCAAATTCCTCAACCTACTGCCCCACATATATTGCCTCCCACATCACCCCATGCACCAAATACTTCTCCTCATCATACTGACTTCTCCTCATCTTCAAGCTCAACCAGATATGTGCTCCCCCTGCAAGTTCAATCTGCCATATCACCCTCCTCCACCAGTTCACAAAACTCTGTCATCTCTCCTCCTATAATTCCCACTGCTTCACCCCCTCCTATACAGTCTCATCCAATGCAAACTAGATCTAAATCTGGCATCTATAAACCTAAGGCCCTTACCTCAGTTGTTCCCATTCATGAACCAACCTCAGTTTCAGAAGCACTATTGAGCTCAGACTGGAAGCATGCCATGCAACAAGAATATGATGCTTTGTTGCAGAATGAAACTCGGTCACTGGTACCACCCTCTTCTACTATACAGCCAATCACAACTATATGGCTCTCTTCAGGGTCAAGTATAAGAAGGATGGATCAGTTGAGAGGTACAAGGCTCGATTGGTGGCTCGAGGTTTCCAACAACAAGCTGGGGTGGACTACTTCAGCACCTTTAGTCCAGTTATCAAGCCTGTAACTCTCAGAATAGTGTTCACTCTTGCTATATCTCATGGCTGGCCTATTCAGCAAGTGGACATAAATAATGCATTCCTCAAAGGCTTACTGCATGAAACAGTATATGTTGCTCAACCTGAAGGCTTTGTGGATCCACAACACCCCTCATATGTATGCAAGCTCAACAAAGCACTGTATGGCCTAAAGCAGGCACCTAAGGCCTGGTATGACACACTGAAAGCTTTCTTGGTTCGGCAAGGATTTACTCACTTCAATTCAGATCACTGTCTCTTTCATAGGTTTCTACATGGCAAAACCACACTCCTCTTGGTATATGTAGATGATATTCTCATTACTGGAGATGATTCCTCTCTTATCCAGACCCTCATTGACTCTCTTCACTCTCAGTTCTCCCTTAAACATTTAGGGGAAATCAATTACTTCCTTGGTATTGAAGCTCATTCCACCCCTCACTCCATCAAACTCACACAATCCAAATATGCCAAGGACATCATTCTCAAAGCTCATCTTGAAAAATCAAAACCCTGTCCTACTCCCATCTGTCCTGCATCCAAACTCTCCATCTCTGATAGTCCTTCTTTTAACAATCCTACTCTGTATCGTAGCATTGTTGGAGCCCTCCAATATCTTACTCTCACAAGGCCTGACATCTCCTTCAGTGTCAATAAGCTCTCCCATTTTTTGTAAATACCAACACAAAACCATTGGAAAGCTTGCAAACATGTCCTTAGATATCTTAAAGGCTCACTATCTCATGGTATATCTTTTTCTTCAGTTTCTGATTTCAGGTTACAAGGGTTCGTTGATGCAGACTACGCCTCAAGTGTGGATGACAGACGCAGCACAACAGGGTTTTGAATTACTTTAGGTCGAAACTTAATCTCATGGAGCTCTAGAAAGCAACAAATGGTGGCTCGTAGCAGCACTAAAGCAGAATATCGGGTTCTAGCTCTTGCAACAACTGAGATCATGTGGATATCCAGCTTATGCAAGGAGTTACACATCCCAATCTCCACACCAGGCCTCCTTTGGTGTGACAATCAAGGAGCAATTACACTAGCTTTCAGCCCGGTTTTTCACTCGCGCACCAAACATATTGAAGTTGATGTACATTTTCTTCGAGAAAAGGTTCAATTAGGCATGCTGGACATCAGGTTTATATCTTCTGAAGATCAGCCCGCTGATCTTCTCACCAAACCACTTGCTCCAGCTCGTTTCACTCGCTTGGGTACCTGGTTCAACCTCACTTAGGCACATGTAGTCTAGTTTCTTCCGGGGGCATGTTGAAGTAAATAGAAAACTCACAGTGCACACCATGCACAACATGCATGCTTGCTCCCATGCACGTGTTCTATTATTACTATTGTTAACACACACACATGTAAATTAGAACACTCTAGAAGATGAAGTAGTTACATGTTTGTTACATCTAACAAACTATAGTTAGGAAGAAGACTCTAGAATGAGTACCTTCTATATATATTGTACATACTACTCATTCAATGATAAGCTGAAAATATAGTTTTCAAACATTAAAAAATGTTTAAAATTAAAATTTCTACAATTCAAAAAACTCATTAAAATGAATTTGGGACGGAGTCAAAGCTATTAATACTTAAAAAAATAAGATTATTAATCTACACATTTTTTTAAAAAAAAAAATCATGAGAATTTTTAGAGTTTTCTTAGAAATTTTAATGAGATTTTAGAATTTCTTAATTTTTAAATTACACATTTTCCGAATTTTTGAATTGTATAATTTTTTATTTTTAGTGTTTTAAAAATTTTAGATATTTTTTATTTTAAACATTTTAGAAATTTTGATGAGATATTTAAAATTTATTTTTTGGTATTTTCGAATTTATTATTCAAGATTGAATACTATTTTCAATTTCTTTTTTTGTTTTGAAATTTTTTGTTGGATTTTCGATTTATTATTCTTGAGTTAATATCGTACGTGTGTTGGATTATTTTTTTTTTTTGATAATGTTGGATTAGTTTTTTTGGCATTTTTCGAATTATTATTCAAAATTTAATATCTTGTGTTAGTTGGATTTTTTTATTGTTGGTTTTTTTCGTTCACGACATAATAAAATACGTTTGTTTTTTTTTTGTTATTAGCCGGAGCATCGATCGGAGGCAACGATGGTGCTAAACTTGTAGGAGTAGTTTCAAGGGGTGGGTGTACTTAGAAGATAATTTATTTTAAAATGAAAGAGGGGTTGTTCGGACATTTCATACCTTTGTATAATTAATTACGGAGTAAAAGTAAAGGTGGGTGTTCTCAACAATCCCGTATGTGCCTATAACTGTGGCCATTCTTAAACCTAATTTCATTTTTTCTGGCCCATTTTTTAAGCCCATTTATATTTTTTATACTGAACCTTTCTAAGCCCACCACCTATTGCTTTGAGTTTATGTTCTGATTTGAAATCTAATTTCCCATTTTCGAAAGGGCGCGGTTAAAGACACCCACCGATCTATTGAGGACACCCGCCAAGAGTTTTTTTTTAAAAAAGGGATATGTAAATTGTCTATTTTACCCCTCCTTAAAAATTTAAAAAAATTGCGGATGAGTACACCCACCACTGTATCTATCGCGAGAAGGAGAAGGATCGATCAAAATTCTCATTCCAAAACTTTCCAAAAATTGCAAAAACGATTTTCAGTGTGGAAGAAATCGAAAATGGCAGATAGTGATGCAAAAGTGACTCGTGGGGGTGCTAAATATTCATTTTTAAGTTTTTTAACATGTTTTGAAGGTTTTTTAATTTTGAAAATGGAAGTTTTTTTATGTGTAGGGTTTTGTTGTGTTTTGTTAGTTTAATCTTGTTTTTTTTTTGACATAATATGAGTTTATAATGGAATCTAGTTTAAATAGTATGCATTTAGGACATACATTTTGACAATATGAATGGCATTTGCTTGAATCGAAAAAAACTCTTATTCGCGTCTGGTTTCGCGAAGAAGATGATCATGTTCGTGTTTTTTTATCGAACAATGATTCTTTGTCCGAAAAAAAAACATGAACATATGCTCAATGTTCGAAAATTTGTTCCCAACATGATAACAATGTTCGAAATTTTGTTCAGCGTGTTTTACTTGGTCGAATTTCCAACCCAAAACCCTCTGTTGGGAACAAATTTTCGAACATTGAGCATATGTTCGAAAATTTGTTCCCAACATGATAGCATTGTTCGAAAATTAGTTCCGCGTGTTTTACTTGGTCGAATTTCCAACCCAAAACCCTCTGTTGGGAACAAATTTTCGAACATTGAACATATGTTCGAAAATTTGTTCCCAACATGATAGCAATGTTCGAAAATTTGTTCCCAACATGATAGCAATGTTCGAAAATTTGTTTCGCGTGTTTTACTTGGTCGAATTTCCAACCCAAAACCCTCTGTTGGGAACAAATTTTCGAACATATGCTCAATGTTCGAAAATTTGTTCCCAACATGATAGCATTGTTTGAAAATTTATCCCGTACATTGTGGGTGTCCTCATCCAAACATAAAAATTTGTGGGTGTTCTCATCCGAAATTTATAAACAAGCCATGTTCGAAAATTAGTTCCGGACACCTTCTCCATGTTCGAAAAACCAGTAAAAAAATGTTTAATTTCTTCATAAACCATGCCAATTAGATGCCCATTGATTTATTTTCATCCTAACACATCAAATATTGATACATTGTCACATAAACATGATTATAACACAAAAAAAAAAAAACCAAACTTAATCAACACATTCATTAATTAACACAAAATTCAAAAAACAAAATATAAATTATGAAACCCTACAACAATAAAATCAATGTTTCAATCAACAAAAACCTAAATTAAACACACATCCTTCTCTTCTTCTCAAATATAAGCAAGAAAAACTAACTTTTAACCATTTTTACAAAAAAGAAAAAAAAAAACGTGTCCTCCTCTTCTTCTCAAAAAAACAACGCGCACGTGTTCTCTCTCTCTCTTGTTCGACGTCGCTGTTTTAAGAGTGAAAATGGAGTGCTTCAAGAGTGGAAATGGAGGTTGAAATGGAGTGCGGGTGAGAGATGGAGTGGGGAAGATGGGAGGGGTGGGTGTACCGAAAACAAGGGAGGGGAAGGAGGAAAAGAAATTTTAAGGGCACTTTCGGGTTTTCCACGTGGATGTCCTCATCGGAAGTATGGGTGTCCTCATCGCGTGGGTGTCCTCAATAGGTCGGTGAGTGTCCTCAATAGGTCGGTGGGTGTCTTTAACCGCGCCCTTTTCGAAATCAATCATCGGCAGATTTAGATTTCGACATCAATCTAGATTAGTACTAATACATAAGACAAATTAACTTATACTCCCTCCTGATATAAGTTGTTTTTAAAAAAATATATACTCCCTCAATTTTGTAAAGTTAGTTGCATTTGAACTTAAATTTTAATTTTAAAAATTTATCATTTTTCTATTTTTCTTAATATCTACCATGTCTATTTTGTTTTTGAAAGTATATTAATGAATATTTTTTCTAACATACTCTCGAATGTTGACATTTGGTAACAAATATTATGGTCTTATTATAGGGATTAATGAGGAGTACTAAATGTATTAAAAAAATA
Source organism: Galeopsis tetrahit (assembly GCA_963675135.1). NCBI lineage: Eukaryota > Viridiplantae > Streptophyta > Magnoliopsida > Lamiales > Lamiaceae > Galeopsis > Galeopsis tetrahit. Next base: position 15,510,081 of record OY776133.1, read on the forward strand.
TGTTCCTTAATTTTATATAAAATGAAAAATGCAATTAATTTTACGAAACGGATAGAGTATATAATAAAATAATAGTGGTAGTATAGATGATGTAATTAAAAAAGAAAAAATAACAAGTGTGAAAATAAAAGTATAGGTGTATTAAATAATACGTAGATGATACAAATGATATGGTTAAGAAAAATAAATTGATATAAAGAAATAGAATAAAAAACTTGTCTAGAAAATAAAAGTAAGAAAATTATAGTGAAATAGATGGAGTGTAACTGTGCAATATAATTACTTTAAATATAATTAATTATGCATGTATATATTTGTTAAAATATAGAAAATGGAATATAATGGGTATAGGTTTTGTCAGGAAAATCAAGGTGGGGCACACGTGGTATTAGGGATTTAGGGCTGGCTAATTATGGATAATTAATGTTTGGCACGTGCTGGGTTTGTGATTAAAGGAACACATTAACTTTGTAATTAGGTAATGATTGGAAGCAGCTAATCTCAGGATGGAAGCATCCTATGCTTCTAAAACCAGAAAGGTAAACTGGTAAAGGATAAAAAATTGTCCAACTAATTCTATCTCATATTCACATGTATTTTTTAATTGATACTAAAGGTATTTATTTTAAATTCATTTACTGTTTGTGCGAAATTTAAAAACTAAATGAAACTAATTTGAAACGTCAATATTTTGCAAATGATTAATTTTAAATTGAACGGAGAGATAGGGTAATTTTTTTTAAAAATGAAAAAGAAGACAAGTGTGGCAACTTGACCTGTCTTGTGAAATGCATAGACTTTAATCTCAGAATAAGTGGCATCCGCTCGGACTCAAAAATTTCCATTGATGTCGTAGACACTGAAATTTTATTAAATTTTGAATGTGTCTAATATTATGTAAATCCTAGTTTTGGAGATAAGAATATAAAATAATATCTCCAAAACTTGAGATATTTCTCTTTCCTTGGTATTTTTGAATATCTTTCTTCTCTTATAAATAGGATAGTGAAAATAGAATTTAAGCAGAGGCGGATGGAATAAGTCACAAACGACTCCATCAACTACCTAAATCGAGTTTGATGGAATACGTTACAAACGACTCCATCAACTCCCTACCACCAAATTGGAGATAAGAATATAAAATAATATCTCCAACGTGAATTTGACATGCCCCATGAAATTCTGCATACTTGAATTCTTGGAGAGTGGAGATGAAGAGAGAAAATCGTCCCACCGGGTGTGCCCATTTGTAAACCAATAAATTTAAAAACTTGCAAATATGTATAAAAATAAAAGAAGGTGATAAAAATAAGGTAAACATATTTTTATAAAAAAATTGGGGTACAACTCTCAAATTTACAAAATATTTGACACTTTCAAATTTTAATAAAATTTCAGTGTCTACAGGAATGACTGATGGAATTTGGGTGATACGCGCTGAAAATGAGAAACTCATATGTGGAATTGTACGTACAGTTGAAAGTTAAGCAAGTAAGAGGGGAGGGAATTGAAATCATTTTGAGTTTGAGTATGGAACTAACCATAGTTGTAATTTTATTTATAGCATAATTTAATGTAACCGTTTAGTTAACCGTCAAGATGAAGATTTCATTTGATGCGTACAGTAACACAGGCTGGAATTTTGTTAGTCGTATTAGTGAATTCTGTTTTTGTTGACCGTCAAGATCAGGCCCTGAAATTTTGTTAGTCGTATTAGTGAATTATGTTTTTGTTGACCGTCAAGATCAAGCCCTGGAATTTTGTTAGTTGTATTAGTGAATTCTGTTTTTGTTGACCATCAAGATGAAGATTTCATTTGATGCGTACAGTTGGTAGTCATGTCTTTGTGTACATGAGGTGCTGGAATTTTGTTAGTGAATTCTGTTTTAATTTTGTTAGTCATGTCTTTGTGTACATGAGCTGGAATTTTGTTAGTGAATTCTGTTTTTGTTGCATGTCTTTGTGTACATGAGGTTTTTTTTTTTTTATGGGCGGCGATCACGCCTTTAAGAGAGTCAATAAAAAATAAAAAATAAAAATATACACCTTGAGCAGTAGTTCCACTCTTATTTTTTTATTTTTACGGTAGTGAAGCTTCTACATCAAGATCAAAATCTAGTGAAAAATCACCTGGATGAAACTTAGTGAAAAATCGCCTGGATGAAACTTCAGCACATGTTTAAGCAGTTCTTTTGAAGATGAACTGATGGCCACTTGGAAGAAGAATTGTTGAAGGTGAAGCTTGGAAGAAAGAATTGTTGAAGGTGAAGCGTGGAAGGACTTATAGAATTGGGGTGATACGCGCTGAAAATGAGAAGCTCATCTGTGGAATTGTACGTACAGCTGAAAGTTAAGCGAGTAAGAGGGGAGGGAATTGAAATCATTTTGAGTTTGAGTATGGAACTAACCATAGTTGTAATTTTATTTATAACATAATTTAATGTAACCGTTTAGTTAACCGTCAAGATGAAGATTTCATTTGATGCGTACAGTAACAGGCTGGAATTTTGTTAGTCGTATTAGTGAATTCTGATTTTGTTGACCGTCAAGATCAGGCCCTGGAATTTTGTCTTCAAGATGAAGATTTCATTTGATGCGTACAGTAAGTAACAGGCTGGAATTTTGTTAGTCATGTCTTTCTGTACATGAGGTGCTGGAATTTTGTTAGTGAATTCTGTTTTAATTTTGTTAGTCATGTATACATGAGCTGGAATTTTGTTAGTGAATTATGTTTTTGTTGCATGCCTTTGTGTACATGAGGTTTAATTTTTTTTTATGGGTGGTGATCACGCCTTTAAAAGAGTCAATAAAAAAAAAAAAAAAAAAAAATATATATATATATATATACCCTTGAGCAGTAACGCCACTCTTATTTTTTTATTTTTACCCGTAGTGAAACTTCTATATCAAGATCAAAATCTAGTGAAAAATCACCTGGATGAAACTTAGTGAAAAATCGTCTGGATGAAATTTCAGCACATGTTTAAGCAGTTCTTTTGAAGATGAACTGATGGCCACTTGGAAGAAGAATTGTTGAAGGTGAAGCTTGAACTGAGAATTGTTGAAGGTGAAGCTTGGAAGAAGAATTGTTGAAGGTGAAACGAGTAAGAGGGGAGGGAATTGAAATCATTTTGAGTTTGAGTATGGAACTAACCATAGTTGTAATTTTATTTATAGCATAATTTAATGTAACCGTTTAGTTAACCGTCAAGATGAAGATTTAATTTAATGCGTACAGTAACAGGCTGAAATTTTGTTAGTCGTATTAGTGAATTCTGTTTTTGTTGACCGTCAAGATTAGGCCCTGAAATTCTGATAGTCGTATTAGTGAATTCTGTTTTTGTAGACCGTCAAGATGAAGATTTCATTTGATGCGTACAGTAAGTAACAGACTGTAATTTTGTTAGTCGTATTAGTGAATTCTGTTTTTGTTGACCGTCAAGATCAGGCCCTGAAATTTTGTTAGTCGTATTAGTGAATTCTGTTTTTGTTGACCGTCAAGATGTAGATTTCATTTGATGCGTACAGTAACAGACTGTAATTTTGTTAGTCATGTCTTTGTGTACATGAGGTGCTGGAATTTTGTTAATGAATTCTGTTTTAATTTTGTTAGTCATGTCTTTGTGTACATGAGCTGGAATTTTGTTAGTGAATTATGTTTTTGTTGCATGCCTTTGTGTACATGAGGTTTTTTTTTTTTTTTTATGGGTGGTTATCACGCCTTTAAGAGAGTCAATAATAAAAAAAAAAAAAAAAAAAAATATATATATATATACCCCTTGAGCAATAATGTCACTCTTATTTTTTTATTTTTACCCGTAGTGAAAATTCTACATCAAGATCAAAATCTAGTGAAAAATCACCTGGATGAAACTTAGTGAAAAATCGCCTGGATGAAACTTCAGCACATGTTTAAGCAGTTCTTTTGAAGATGAACTGATGGCCACTTGGAAGAAGAATTGTTGAAGGTGAAGCTTGAACTGAGAATTGTTGAAGGTGAAGCTTGGAAGAAAGAATTGTTGAAGGTGAAGCGAGTAAGAGGGGAGAGAATTGAAATCATTTTGAGTTTGAGTATTGAACTAACCATAGTTGTAATTTTATTTATAGCATAATTTAATGTAACCGTTTAGTTAACCGTCAAGATGAAGATTTCATTTGATGCGTCCAGTAACGGGCTGGAATTTTGTTAGTCGTATTAGTGAATTCTGTTTTTGTTGACCGTTAAGATCAGGCCCTGGAATTTTGTTAGTCGTATTAGTGAATTCTGTTTTTGTTGACCTTCAAGATGAAGATTTCATTTGATGCGTACAGTAACAGGCTGGAATTTTGTTAGTCATGTCTTTCTGTACATGAGGTGCTGGAATTTTGTTAGTAAATTATGTTTTAATTTTGTTAGTTATGTCTTTGTGTAGATTAGCTGGAATTTTGTTAGTGAATTATGTTTTTGTTGCATGCCTTTGTGTACATGAGGTTTATTTTTTTTTATGAGTGGTGATCACGCCTTTAAGAGAGTCAATAAAAAAAAAAAATATATATATATATACCCCTTGAGCAGTAACGCCACTCTTATTTTTTTATTTTTACCCGTAGTGCAAGCTTCTACATCAAGATCAAATCTAGTGAAAAATCACCTGGATGAAACTTAGTGAAAAATCGCCTGGATGAAACTTCAGCACATGTTTAAGCAGTTCTTTTGAAGATGAACTGATGGCCACTTGGAAGAAGAATTGTTGAAGGTGAAGCTTGGAAGAAGAATTGTTGAAGGTGAAGCGTGGAAGGACTGATGGAATTGGGGTGATACGCGCTGAAAATGAGAAACTCATCTGTGGGTGATACGCACTGAAAATGAGAAGCTCATCTGAGAAATTGTAGGTACAGTTGAAAGTTAAGCGAGTAAGAGGGGAGGGAATTGAAATCATTTTGAGTTTGAGTATGGAACTAACCATAGTTGTAATTTTATTTATAGCATAATTTAATGTAACCGTTTAGTTAACCGTCAAGATGAAGATTTAATTTGATGCGTACAGTAACAGGCTGAAATTTTGTTAGTCATGTCTTTGTGTACATGAGGTGCTGGAATTTTGTTAATAAATTCTGTTTTAATTTTGTTAATCATGTCTTTGTGTACATGTGCTGAAATTTTGTTAGTGAATTCTGTTTTTGTTGCATGTCTTTGTGTACATGAGGGTTTTTTTTTATGTGTGGTGATCACGCCTTTAAGAGAGTCAATAAAAAAAATATATATATATATACCCCTTGAGCAGTAACGCCACTCTTATTTTTTTTATTTTTACCCGTAGTGAAGCTTCTACATCAAGATCAAAATCTAGTGAAAAATCACCTGGATGAAACTTAGTGAAAAATCGCCTGGGATGAAACTTCAGCACATGTTTAAGTAGTTCTTTTGAAGATGAACTGATGGCCACTTGAAGAATTGTCGAAGGTGAAGCTTGGAAGAAGAATTGTTGAAGGTGAAGCGTGGAAGGACGGATGGAATTGGGGTGATACGCGCTGAAAATGAGAAGCTCACCTGTGGAATTGTACGTACAGTTGAAAGTTAAGCGAGTAAGAGGGGAGGGAATTGAAATCATTTTGAGTTTTAGTATGGAACTAACCATAGTTGTAATTTTATTTATAGCATAATTTAATGTAACCGTTTAGTTAACCGTCAAGATGAAGATTTAATTTGATGCGTACAGTAACAGGCTGGAATTTTGTTAGTCGTATTAGTGAATTCTGTTTTTGTTGACCGTCAAGATGAAGATTTCATTTGATGCGTACAGTAACAGACTGTAATTTTGTTAGTCATGTCTTTGTGTACATGAGGTGCTGGAATTTTGTTAATGAATTCTGTTTTAATTTTGTTAGTCATGTCTTTGTGTACATGAGCTGGAATTTTGTTAGTGAATTCTGTTTTTGTTGCATGTCTTTGTGTACATGAGGTTTATTTTTTTTTATGGGCGGCGATCACGCCTTTTAAGAGAGTCAATAAAAAAATATATATATATATACCCCTTGAGCAGTAACGCCACTCTTATTTTTTTTATTTTTACCCGTAGTGAAGCTTCTACATCAAGATCAAAATCTAGTGAAAAATCATCTGAAACTTAGTGAAAAATCGTCTGGATGAAACTTCAGCACATGTTTAAGTAGTTCTTTTGAAGATGAACTGATGGCCACTTGGAAGAAGAATTGTCGAAGGTGAAGCTTGGAAGAAGAATTGTTGAAGGTGAAGCGTGGAAGGACTGATGGAATTGGGGTGATACGCGCTGAAAATGAGAAGCTCACCTGTGGAATTGTACGTACAGTTGAAAGTTAAGCGAGTAAGACGGGAGTGAATTGAAATCATTTTGAGTTTGAGTATGGAACTAACCATAGTTGTAATTTTATTTATAGCATAATTTAATGTAACCGTTTAGTTAACCGTCAAGATGACGATTTCATTTGATGCGTACAGTAACAGACTGGAATTTTGTTAGTCGTATTAGAGAATTCTGTTTTTGTTGACCGTCAAGATCAGGCCTTGGAATTTTGTTAGTCATATTAGTGAATTCTGTTTTTGTTGACCGTCAAGATGAAGATTTCATTTGATGTGTAACAGGCTGGAATTTTGTTTGTCATGTCTTTGTGTACATGAGGTGCTGCAATTTTGTTAGTGAATTCTGTTTTAATTTTGTTAGTCATGTCTTTGTGTACATGAGCTGGAATTCATGTTTTTGTGTACATGAGGTTTTTTTTTTTTATGGGTGGTGATCACGTCTTTAAGAGAGTCAATAAAAAAAATATATACCCCTTGAGCATTAACGCCACTCTTATTTTTTTTAATTTTACTCGTAGTGCAAGCTTCTACATCAAGATCAAAATCTAGTGAAAAATCACCTGGATGAAACTTAGTCAAAAATAGTCTGAATGAAACTTCAGCACATGTTTAAGAAGTTCTTTTGAAAATGAACTGATGGCCACTTGGAAGAAGAATTGTTGAAGGTGATGCTTGGAAGAAGAATTGTTGAAGGTTGATGGCCACTTGGAAGAAGAATTGTTGAAGGTGATGCTTGGAAGAAGAATTGTTGAAGGTGAAGGACGGATGGAATTGGGGTGATACGCGCTGAAAATGAGAAGCTCATCTGTGGAATTGTACGTACAGTTGAAAGTTAAGCGAGTAAGAGGGGAGGGAATTGAAATCATTTTGAGTTTGAGTATGGAACTAACCATAGTTGTAATTTTATTTATTGCATAATTTAATGTAACTGTTTAGTTAACCGTTAAGATGAAAATTTCATTTGATGCGTACAGTAACAGGATGGAATTTTGTTAGTCGTATTAGTGAATTCTATTTTTGTTGACCGTCAAGATCAGGCCCTGGAATTTTGTTAGTCGTATTAGTGAATTCTGTTTTTATTTTTGTTGACCGTCAAGATGAAGATTTCATTTCATGCGTACAGTAACAGGCTGGAATTTTGTTAGTCATGTCTTTGTGTACATGAGGTGCTGGAATTTTGTTAGTGAATTCTGTTTTAATTTTGTTAGTCATGTCTTTGTGTACATGAGCTGGAATTTTGTTAGTGAATTCTGTTTTTGTTGCATGTCTTTGTGTACATGAGGTTTTTTTTTTTATGGGTGGTGATCACGCCTTTAAAAGAGTCAATTAAAAAAAATATATATATATATACCCCTTGAGCAGTAATGCCACTCTTATTTTTTTATTTTTACCCGTAGTGCAAGCTTCTACATCAAGATCAAAATCTAGTGAAAAATCACCTGGATGAAACTTAGTGAAAAATCGGGATGAAACTTATGTTTAAGCAGTTCTTTTGAAGATGAACTGATGGCCACTTGGAAGAAGAATTGTTGAAGGAGAATTGTTGAAGGTGAAGCGTGGAAGGATTGATGGAATTGGGGTGATACGCGCTGAAAATGAGAAGCTCATCTGTGGAATTGTACGTACAGTTGAAAGTTAAGCTAGTAAGAGGGGAGGGAATTGAAATCATTTTAAGTTTGAGTATGAAACTAACCATAGTTGCAATTTTATTTATAGCATAATTTAATGTAACCGTTTAGTTAACCGTCAAGATGAAGATTTCATTTGATGCGTACAATAACAGGCTGAAATTTTGTTAGTCGTATTAGTGAATTCTGATTTTGTTGACCGTCAAGATGAGGTCCTCGAATTTTGTTAGTCGTATTAGTGAATTCTGTTTTTGTTGACCGTCAAGATGAAGATTTCATTTGATGCGTACAGTAACAGGCTGGAATTTTGTTAGTCATGTCTTTGTGTACATGAGGTGCTGGAATTTTGTTAGTGAATTCTGTTTTAATTTTGTTAGTCATGTCTTTGTGTAAATGAGCTGGAATTTTGTTAGTGAATTTTGTTTTAATTTTGTTAGTCATGTCTTTGTGTACATGAGCTGGAATTTTGTTAGTGAATTCTGTTTTTGTTGCATGTGTTTGTGTACAAAAGTTTTTTTTTTTTTTTTTATGGGTGGTGATCACGCTTTTAAGAGAGTCAATAAAAAAAATATACATATACCCCTTGAGCAGTAACGCCACTCTTATTTTTTTATTTTTACCCGTAGTGCAAGCTTCTACATCAAGATCAAAATCTAGTGAAAAATCACCTGGATGAAACTTAGTGAAAAATCGTCTGGATGAAACTTCAGCACATGTTTAAGCAGTTCTTTTGAAGATGAACTGATGACCACTTGGAAGAAGAATTGTTGAAGGTGAAGCTTGGAAGAAGAATTGTTGAAGGTGAAGAAGAATTGTTGAAGGTGAAGCGTGGAAGGACTGATGCAATTGGGGTGATACGCGCTGAAAATGAGAAGCTCATCTGTGGAATTGTACGTATAGTTGAAAGTTAAGCGAGTAAGAGGAGAGGGAATTGAAATCATTTTGAGTTTGAGTATGAAACTAACCATAGTTGTAATTTTATTTATAGCATAATTTAATGTAACCGTTTAGTTAACCGTCAAGATGAAATGTAACCGTTTAGTTAACCGTCAAGATGAAGATTTCATTTGATGCGTACAGTAACAGGCTGGAATTTTGTTAGTCGTATTAGTGAATTCTGTTTTTGTTGACCGTCAAGATCAGGCCCTGGAATTTTGTTAGTCGTATTAGTGAATTCTGTTTTTGTTGACCGTCAAGATGAAGATTTCGTTTGATGCGTATAGTAACAGGCTGGAATTTTGTTAGTCATGTCTTTGTGTACATGAGGTGCTGGAATTTTGTTTGTTGCATGCCTTTGTGTACTTAAGGTGCTCTATGGTAAAGTCTAGTATGCACTCGAGTGCATGTTGTGCACCTAATCTAAAGAAAAGTGTAAGTTATTAAACTGAAAAGTACAACACAATATTACTAAAAAGTGTAATGGACTAGGGGGCACAACATGCACTCGAGACCAGTCACTGACCGCGATTGGGAGTCTACTGCGCCTCGCCTAAAGATAGCCGCCGCCACCTGGCCTGGGTCCAGTCACTGACCGCGACTGGGTGTCTACCGCCTCGCCTGGGTTCAGCCGCCGCAACCCAGCTGCAGTGGCCGTCGCCCGCCGTCGCCGGAAACTAAGTAGCACCGCCTCCCTCGCACGCCCAAAACAAGTAATGTCAAAATCCCTCTCTTTCAAATTGTCAAAATCCAAAGAGATTAATATACCAACGACCGAAACCCCACTCTCTCTTTCGAATTTGGTCAATTTGATTAAGAAGAGCTATTGAAAAAATTGAATTGGGCGAAAATTAGCTGTGGAACCCTCTCCAAATCTAAATTTCACAAGTTCGAAAGAGTAAAAAGACCCACGGGACACCCACGTTCTCTTTCGAATTCTGTGAATTTAAGATTGTTGTCGCCGCCACCGCAAGAATATTTGAGTAGGAATGGACCATAATTTTCATCGATTTAAACGAGTTTCACAAAGAGAGTAATAAGACCCCGGGACACCCACAGTATCTCGTGTGAAATCTCGAGTAAATTGATTAGAATATGGCGAAATGGAAGTTCAAAGACAAAGCAGGTTGTATTTTGTTTCCTGACAAGTTAATAGTATGCATACATATATGTGCAGTAAAGTAAAGAAAGGAGAAAGGCATGAGAAGTTAAATAACAAATTTCACGCAGTCAAAAGATAGTATAACACAGTCAAAAGATAGTATAACAGGAGCTGCATAATTTCTTGAATATGAGTTATCAGATTTCATATAAGTACTGTTGATTCAATTCTTAGAAAAAGAAAAGTTATACATACACATGCATATACGTGTAAAAAAAGAAATATATATATATATGCAGTGAAATATGTTACCTCGCGAAAAGTGATAACCGATGGTGTACTCTGATGATAATTGTTTCACCTTTTTGTTGAAATTGTGAAGTGATGATTGAAGGAGGGATCCCTTTATATAGACTTGGTGAAAAGACAAGGATCAACAAGCATATATTTTGGTCTATCTCGACTAAATCTCCAAAATTCTTGAATATTTATATCTTAAAGATTTGGTGACATATATTTGATTTGGTGATTTACGGATGAATTAAAGTTATGCAAATAGAATTAGGCCTTCTTCTTGGACGGACTAATTGTAAGAAAGAAGAGTTGAGCTTTGAAGTACTCTATACACTCATGAACTTGTTTTGTTCATTTTGGCCCAAAAGACTACACTATTTGAGCCCATGAGATAAATTTTATTAATTGTGACAATTCATAAAGTCCAATAATACAAAATTTAGGTATGGGGAAAACATTGAAATAATTTCGCAATTCATCCACTTCAAAGACAAATGTACTCGTGGATGAAATGCGAAGGGGCAATTTGTAGACGAGTAAAATTCAATTACGAATTAAATTGCGACGCGTGGAAATTACGGGTTTAATATTAATTAAATTTATTATTTATTTGTTGGAATAAATTTAATTCCTAAAAGTAAATATATAAGGGGAAATTATTGTTAAGGTCATTTCACTAAGAGATTTATCTAATAGGGCATACGTTTTTTTTTTAAATCTATTAGAGTCAAAATGGCACCTAATAAGACATTGTTGCCCTTTACCAATTTAAATAATTTGAAATTAATAAATATTAATAATTTGAAATTAATAATTTTGAATTAATGCAGTTCCTAGTTATACGCACCTTTTAATTATTAAAAAATTCCTAAAATTAAGCAATTCGAATTAATTGTTAATTATTCAAACAAATAAAGTTAAAAAATATGCAGACATCGTCGGAGAGATTTCAAGGAAAGAAAACCCATTGTTTCCGGTAAAAAGTTCATTCAAGAAAATCAACACTATGAAGATAGATTATGAAGTTTAATATGCACTGAAAACGGGGTACATGCATTTTATATATGTGCATATGTGAAATGCACTATACGATATGCATATATACATGCATACGGTAATGTGCATATCTATAGTTACAGGGAAATATGCACATCAAAACATTTCCAAAAGCTACATAAAAAAGGACGATCAGCAAACCATACCACTGGAGTTGGAAAGAGCTCTGCAATCTGGAATGGAGTGAAGAAAGTCTCTGTACAAATATTCACACTCAATGCATCATCAACCGAGAATATCCTTCATCGCGCCCTTGTTAGCCCTCTGTAAGAGGGCTGATTTGTTGAGGATTTGTTCATCAGTCATTGATCCAGGCCATCCGACGCTAATGTCTGTGAAAGCACCCCTTCGATCAACAACGCCTTGAACAGTGATCGAATACGAAGTTTTCTGATTCCTTTCTGTGTGCCTTTTGTTGAAATATGCAGATGTGCTAACTTTCGGAGCAATGATTGGAACGTGAGTTGTGTAAATTGTTCCACCAACATTTGGAATTCCGGAAAACGACTCGAATTCATTCTTAATCTCCTCCGCTCGATTCTCATTAGGCCATTGTATGAATTTAGGCATTAGAACAGTGTGAATAGCTGTGCAAACCTCGAGTACCAATTTATGGCAAGTTGAAATCCCCAATCCGAATCGCTTCGAAACTTCGCGAAGAGCTTCTCCGGTGGCTAATCTCCAGATGCAAACAGCAACGCGTTGCTGAACGGGGACAGCAGATCTTAGCATTGTGTCCTTTTTCCCGATTGCGGATTCGAGTTCATCGCAGATCAAATCAAATGTCGCTCTGCTCATTCTGAAAGCTTTCTTAAACTCCCCCGCAGGGAAATCGGGGCTGCTAACCTGCTCCCACCACGCATTCGATCGGTTCTTCACCCACAACCTCCGCGGTACGCCGCCAATTGCGGCGGCGCTGGACTCATCCGACGTCGTCACGGCATCATCAGCCTTAGTACGCGCCCTTTTGAACTGCGGCGAATTGCCTGAATCGGTTGAATTAGAGTAGTATCCATTCAAATCCAACCGTTGATTGCACTTCGAATCAATCGGAATTGAAGATTGCTGCATTGAATTTTTTTTTTTGTCAGGATTGCTGCATTGAATTATTAATATGCGCTATAATTTGAAATTCCAGAATTATGCCTCGATTTCATTGATGTTAATGAATCTCTCAACAACGCTGAGAACGCCGGTCTCAACCCAGAAATCGATGATGGAGATGAATTAAATGGTAATCGCGTTTTCTGGAAGATTTTAAGAAGGTCAAGATTTTTTTTTAATATGTGCTATAATTGGGGAATTGATGTTTGAATTTAAATTTCAAATTAAGGTGTAAAATCTATTAATTAAGAGGTTATATTAATATAAAGGGCAAATACGGTTTTTTAACACAGAAATGACCTTATTAGAAATTTTTTAAAAGTTGTATGCTTTAGTTGTTTAAGAGTCTATAAAAGTGACCTTATTAGGTAATATTCTCAATATATAATTAATTATTATTTAATTATTCCCTCCAATTAATTTGGGCCTTTTAAATATCAATGAGATAAATCGGCCTCCAAAGCCTAATAAATCCAGAAAATTCAAGATGGGCCTCTAAAGTCCGGTAATTGATACGTTAAATTAATACGGGTCTTTAAAGCTCGATAAGTAAAGACGGATCTCTAAAATCTAGAAAATCCAAACAGGCCTCTAAAGTCCAACAAATTAAATTGAGCCCAAATAGGGTATTCTTAGCCCAAGTAATTAAAAATTTGAATTAAACCTTAACCTACCCACTTGCACAAATATCCCCCTGGCCCATAAGAAACCCTACGTTCTACACCTATAAATAGATTCATTTCAGAATCAAGAAATTAGAAGCATTCAAGGCTCTACTCTGCAGAGATTTTAGAGTGTTCTTCAGCAATTGGAGGAGCTTCAAAGGCGTTCTTCGTGCAAAGCAGCAAAAAACAGTGTTCGAGTGGAGATCAAGGTGCTAAGCCTCTTCGATTCGGCGTTTCTTCAAGGCGTTCTTCGTGAAAACCAGCAAGAAGCAGTGTTCGAGTGGAGATCAAGGTGCTAAGCCTCTTCAATTCGGCGTTTCTTCAAAGTTCTTCGTGGATCTTCAACGGAAAAGTCTCAATAAGTCCCGAAAAAGTCCCGAAAATCAACGTTTAATCCAAAATACGGCGTCAAGCCCTTGGATTAACGTAACAAAGTCCCAAGTTCAAGAACGATCTTCAACGACGTTCATCACAAAAGTCCCTAAATTCAAAATACGGTGCTAAGCCTTTGGATTAACGTTATAAAAGCCCCAAATACAAAATCGGAAAGGATTCGGCTGCGGATCCAGCTCCAAAAGCTCAAAAAGTTCAAGTGAAGTTCAAGAATAGAGAATCAGAGGAGAAATTAGAGATTGTAACCCGCAATATTCATCGGTTTAATCCGAAATTAAATAAAATTGTTCGCATTTTCGCGTTTTATATTTAATTCACGAATTTGTGTTTACAGATTCTATCACCTCTAACGTGCTCTTGGACGGATTTGAAAACTCAATAATCACTCATATCAAAAGTATGTTGAACACTATCCTAGTGTGGGATTGCCAACATATTCCACGATCTCAGAATGGAGTTGCTCATAATATTACTCAACTTGCCCGTCACTCCTCAACACCTCAAGATTGGTTTGAAGAAAATATCCCACAATGTATCAAGGAACTGCTTTGATTGCTTTTTCTCCCCTTCCTTGTATATTGTGTCAAAAAAAAAACTTGACCTGTCTTGAGTTTACCTACCTTAATTACCGATCTCTATTTTTTAAATTATTTTTAAATCAATGTTTTTATTTGAACGTTCAAAACTCCGTAATTAATGCCCCTTTCGTTCCTCTATAATTTTATTTTATTTTTACGAATATTTTACTATAAATTTCTCATTCCATATTTTGGCATATTAATTTTTTTATCTGTTTATCACATCACTTATATTTTATCTATTATTTTATTATACTTGTCATCTACTCCCTCCATCCATGAAAAGTAGGGACATGGGGATGGGTCACAAGTTTTAAGAAAATGGTAGATAAAGTAGATAAAGTAAGGGTATTATAGGGTATTGTGGGATCCATTGTGAATAAAGTGATTGTTTAGGAATAAAGTTGATGGCAAATTGAGTAATTAAGTGATAGTTGAAGGGTGATAGTTTCCATAAAGTGCATGGGACTACATTTGGTGGACAAAGAATATGTGTCAAATGGGACTACTTTTCGTGGACGGAGGGAGTATTATTTTATTTTTCACCATCACATCAATTATTTTAGCCAAATACTTGTATGCACTCACATGTACGGTTCATACTTCAATTTTAATTTTAAATTTTAATTTTAATTTAAATTCATCAATTAATTCCTTTCTCCCAAATTTTCCTGTATGTATATTTTATCTGCACCCGTTCATTTAATGAGTTCACCCGTCAAATTATTTTTTACTATTATTATTTGCACTCGCTCATTTAATGAGTTCACCCCCAAATCATTTTTTATTACGGTTATCTGGACTCGCTCATTTTATGAGTTCACCTCCCAAATCATTTTTTACCACGGTTATCTACACCCGCTTATTTTATGAGTTCACCCCCTAATTATTGTTTTACCACGATTATCTGCACCCGCTCATTTTATGAGTTCACCCCAAAATATTTTTAAAAAAATAATCACATTTAAAAAACTATATTATCATTTTATTAATTTACACAAAATATAATAAAATAAACTATAATTTATATATTTACAATCTGCAGTCGAGTCATTGTCGAGTTACCGTCGATTCACCACCAACTCACCCATATTTTAAAAAAAATCGTAAAAATATAATTAATAAAAAACTATCGAAATTAGCCATAAATCTCGATTTTTTTCTTTTTAATTTTTCTTCCCCCTTCTCTTTTCCTTTATTTCTTCTCATTTTCAGTTTATTTTTCAATTTTTTTATTTATTCATTTTTTTCCTTTTACTTTTTTTCTTTTATTTTGATGCCTTTCTTTTCCATTTTTTTTCATGTGTATTTTTTTAATTTTAATACAAAATAATATTATATGTATGATTTTATTATAGTCGATCGGCGGTGCACCTGAATTTCAATTTTAATTTGATGTGTAAAGGACCTGCATGAAATTCATGTCGTTCGGTGGGTGACCCTGCCACCACCATGCCCGGCCACCCCTTCGACGGCGACGGCGGCACTTCCGTCCCGGCCATTGAAGCCCGAGACCCCTCCTCGAATCGCAATGGCGATTCTTCACTTCCATGACAATTGACATCATCTTCCATCTCGGCCACGATCCATGGCGGCCGAAAACCTCTAGTCATTTCAACCACCGACGCGACTGCTTCCACCAATCTCCATTGTATTTGTGATCCAGGATATTCTCCGGCATCAATGGCGCTCGCCTACAACACTCGGATCGACGTCGCCTCGCTCCCGTCGTTCATCTCTGTCCAAATCGAAGCTACATTGCTTCGTCTTCTTCACCCTGCTCCTGCACAGCCTCTTTCTCTGGCTAACGGCGGCCCGACGGAGGACTGTGAGTATGTTGCTGATGGATCTCTGATCGGCCGGCACTCGGAGCCGGTGACCTTGCCGATTGAAATCTTAGGCGGCGATTGCTGACCTAGGGTGCCTTCCCATTGGGCTAAGGTTCCGTTCAATTGGGCTTGGTAATGTGCACCCCCTATTTTCTTCAGTACACCTCGATCTGTACTCCCTCCACTTTTTTATGGTATTATTGTTAGTGGTACTAGTATTACTAGTTATTGATTGTGGTATTACTATTAATACACTATTGAATTAATATTAATGATTATTGATTACGGTATTATTGATTACGGTATTATTGATTATTAATTGTGGTATTATTGGTTATTGTTTGTGGTATTACTGATTATGTGAAATTATTTATTATTGCTTAAGGCATTACTGATTATTATTATTGTTTATGGTATTACATATTATTGTTTATGGTATTACTGATAATTATGTTTTGTATTACTGAATATAATTAGATTTGTGGAATTATTTGTTATTGTGTAAGATATTACTGATCAATGTTCATGGTATTACTAATTATTGTTCATGGTATTACTGATAATTGTTTTTGGTATTATTGAATATAATTAGATGTGTGAAATTATTTGTTATTGTATAAAATTTTACTGTAATTAGATGTGTGTAATTATTTGTTATTGTAAAGATATTACTAATTATTGTTAATGATATTACTAATTACTGTTTATGGTATTACTGGTTATTACTTACTGTATTACTGACTATAATAAAATAATACATATAATATTTTTTTGTATTAAAATTTTAAAAAATACTAATAAAAAAAAACAGAAAAAATAAATGAAAAAATAAAAAGTATAGAATAAAAACTGAAAAATGAGAAGAAACAAAAATTGAGATATGTGCCTATTCAATAGTTTTTTTTTTAATTATGTTTTTACGATTTTTTTTTTCTAAAAATATGGATGATTTAGTGGTGAATCGACGGTAACTTGGCAATGACTCGACTACAAAACTGTAAATGTATAAATTAGGGTTGATTTTATTATTATATTTTTGTAAATTAATAAAAAGATAATATAATATTTTTAATGTAATTATTTTAAAAAAAATATTTGGGGGTGAAGTCATAAAATGAGCGGGTGTAGATAACTGTTGTAAAAAAGAAATGATTTGGAGGTGAACTCATAAAATGAGCAGGTGTAGATAAATGTAGTATAAATATGATTTGGGGTGAACTCATAAAATGAGCGGGTGCAAATAACTGTAGTAAAAAAATAATTTGGGGGTGAACTCATAAAATGAGCGAGTGTAGATAACCGTTGTAAAAAAAATGATTTGGGGGTGAACTCATAAAATGAGTGGGTGCAGACAACTGTAGTAAAAAAATGGTTTGGGGTGAACTCATAAAATGAGCGAGTGTAGATAACTGTAGTAAAAATATAATTTGGGGGTGAACTCATTAAATTAGCAGGGCAAGTAAAATATAAATAAAAAATTAAAATTAGGGGGTACGGTGCATACGAGTGTACGCAAGTGTTACCCATTATTTTATCATATTTTTTAATCAAAAGACTCAAAAAGAAATGGGAAACTTATAAAATGATGGACGGATTACTATACACAAAGGTCTTATTTAATTATAAAAAAACATTTGTCTTCTTTTTCTTCAGTAGTTACAAAAACTATTTTTTTATATTTAATTTTGATATTACAAAAATATAATTGCATTACGGATTTCAAAGGATCTAGTTAATAAACACTCTAAGAGATATACTGTGAGAGAAGCTTGATCTCCTTTTTCACTAGTAAAATTAAACTCAATAATGTATAACATGTATATCTATAATATGGAATGACTTTTGATCTGCTGTAATGGGTTCTCACTACCTCTGATATTTTATAGTAATAAAATAGCACCATTTTTTTTTTTCAAAAATAAAAATATGGAATGACTTTTTAATAACAATATATAAACATAAATACGTTTTAAATATATTAAAATTAAATAAAATCTTAAATATCAATATTAATACTTATATTGATCTCCATCAATATGAGCTAATTTAATTTTTTTTTTTAATTCATATGACAATTATATTTTATTGTAGAATTAATAACTGATGACTTACTTATTCAATACTCCCTCCGTTTTTTATTAAGTGTCACTTTGACTTTTTTAATATTTTCAAAATAAGTGTCGTTCTACACATTTTTTTTTAATTTTGACAATTTTACCCTTATACATTATACTCATGGATAAACTTTTATTATTGTATACATGATCACCTACAATATTGACCACATTCATTACTGAACATAAATTTAATATTAAAATTAGTTATCATTAAAGAAGGGTAAAATGATCTGTGATTATATATCTTAATTTGTTGAAAATTGTTAAAATGACACTTAATTAAAAGTGGAGGAAGTAATAACCTGATCCAAAGTCGCCACATAAAAACTATTTGACTCACTGTGCTAGCACATGCACATCCTCAACCAACGAAGGCAGATTCATTTTCCACTAAAATTTCACTTAATTAGACTCTTAATGGTTAATTATAATTAACTGTCATTAAAAGAGTGATCCTTCAATAATTGATTCAATTACTATAGTTAGTATATGCATTGAATTATATATAATTCAGACTTTTGGGGGGCTACTTGGTCGATAATTAAATTAAATTTTCATAATTGCATATTGTCAAAGTAGTTGACATGCATCTTTGAGATAATAGTGCTTCTTTCTTTAATTTGTTTAAAAAAAAAAAAACTTAAAAGAAACTGAATTGCATAATATATATATATATATATATATATATATATATATATATATATTTGCAAAGACAATTTTTTTTCTTTGAGATACTATTGGATCTGTCTTCTTTATGTTAAATGTCGTAGTAAAAAAATAAAAAATCTTATAATGAATGTCTCTCTTTAGCTCCAAAATAAAAAGATTGTCTTTGAACCACATTAGATTATTCATTTCAGTTTTGATGTTCCAAAATTTATTTTAGTACAGTTGAATTGTTAGCATGTGTTATTTTTAATAATTAACCTCTCTAATAATCGAATCGATATGTATTATTGGTTAAATAAAATAAAATATAAAAGGTGAAACAATTGAATCGAATTGATCTGGACGACTATGTTCATTACAGTATTTAATAGGAGCAGACGAGCGAGAGCAGTCCTTCACTCCTTTGTCGCCCATAAGATCCATCATATATATGTGCCACCGACAATATTTGTGTTTTTTATTTAATTTTAATCAATTCTACCTTCCAAGGACTAATATTTTAAAATAAATTAAATATTAGTATTATATACTTTCCGGCCCGTCCATCATTCACTTACTCAATTTCAATGTTTTTTTGTTAAAGTTAAACTTTTGTCAACACCCTCATAGTCTCTTTTTATATTTTATCTTTTATACGCCTCTCTATTTTTTTTATATATTGTCACGCCCCAAATTTAAAAATAATAACTTTTCAAAAAGTAATTAAAATAACTAATTTTTTAACCCGTTAAAAAAATTGAATCTTAAATTTTCAACGTTAAAATAAAAGGACGCTAATTTTTTGAATCTTAAATTTTCAACGTTAAAATAAAAGAACGCGAACACTATTATATTTAAAATTTTATTAACTATTACAGTGAAAAAAAGTTAAAATATAATTCAAGTGGAGAATTTACAACTAAGTTATTCAAAATAATTATTATTAATAGAAGGTAAAGAAATTTACGGGGTATTGCATTATTTGCATATATCTTTCTCCTTCAAAATACAACAAATATTATATTTTTTAAAATATGTGCAATCAGAAGGTAGAGGAAGTATTTGACCAAAAAAATATACATTAAATTATTTTGGTCTTCGTTTACTTAGAGAGCCCAAGTTGTTTTGAATTGATAATAATTCAGCTATAACTATGTCAGTAATATATGAAACTATATATGAAGTGATAAGAACATGCTTCCCTTATCATGGAGTAAAAAAATTGCAATTATTAACTAATTACCAGAAATTTGATAAACAAATATATCAAAGACCAACCTAATTAGATCTTGAGTTATTAATGATCGATAAAATATTGATAAAGAAAAAGATTGGATCTCTCATTAATGCACTCCCAATAATTGTAATAGTACTACTTTAAATAAAACATGGGATCATGTTTTTTAATTTCTTTCATTTAGCAATTTGATTTTGCTGTTGTTGATCATCAACTTCGCAAATCTAAATGAATTTATGGAGTTTTGTTTTGAGGAAATTAAATTTTTAACTTACATATTATAAAATATATATACTCCGTATATTATAATAATCAAGGATGAAAATTTATAGTACATATTAAAAATATAATTAAAAAATAATTGCATATAATCAAGGATGGACGACCAACGTGGACGGCGGACCACAATTTATTAGCATGTACGTTACATACGAATTTTAAGAATGCATTTTCATCAAACTTTGCATACCAAGTGCAAACTAATTTTTCTCCACACTTTGTGTCTTTTGAGTTTAAAGAAAAACAATAAAAACTAATTTTAAGTCTTGGGCTCGTGAATTAATTGTAAAATAGGTGGAAGAGAAAAAGTTTATTTTTAGTATACAATAATTGATGAAAATGCCCCCTCTAAAAAAATCACGCATGATTCACATGTAAAGAATCAGGAAAATTTTGGATTGAAAATCAGTACAGTGTGTACATGTAAAAATTTAAAGTTTGTATAATTTTGGTGCAAAAAAAATATTGTTAGGTGATTTAGGTACAAACAATGGTAGTTTAGTGCGGTTAGTTCTACCATCAAACTATTACTATCATTTAATGAAATAAATACGTAATATCATTAGAAAATGCAAATCGATTTCACAATAATATCATGGGGTGTTGTATATGGCAATTCTCCAAGTACTCCGTATTAGATAGTTGCATATTTCCTTAAAAAAATGTTAAAGAATGGTGACATAATCGTAACAATGGCAATAACAAGCGGGATGGGGGCTGTCAGTAGGCTACAGAATGGCACGTTTGTGGGCCAAAAAAGTTGGCCAACCCTTGAAGCAATTTCCCTCTGTTGGTTTCAATGTGGTGGGCCGGACCCCTTATGACTTATTTGAGTTATGAGTTTTGGTCCCCATCTCTCTATATTTATATTTTTTTTCCTTCTGTTCACTAAAAGTATGTTATTTTTTTTTTTTATAGAAATAATTACATTTTTTTTACCTCATAATAATTAATAGTGCAACATTTTTATTTTATCTACTTTTTAAAACATGTGTTCAAAGGTATAAACATATTTTTGATAGACGAACGGAGTATTATTTACACTATTTTAATGTAAACATTATTTATTGATATTAAAATTGATAAGACGAAGTTGGATAGCTCAAGTGGTTAGAGCACCACTACCTAGACTTTAGATCCTGAGTTCGAGTCATGGGGAGGAAAAAATGGATGGGTATTTAATGTAATTCAAAAAAAATATTAAAATTGATAAAATTACTTCATCCATCCACCAGTCCTATATTTTATCAATACGCTATTTTTTTTATACAATTACAAAACTGAAATATATTGACCATTCGAGATTACCCATTTCGTAGAGACATGAGTGACTGTCAGATTGAAGGGCATCCTTGTCAACTCAGTTAACGAAAAAAAAATCGACTTTTCAAACGAAATTCAATTAATTAGAATTGGTAATTTTATTAAAAACGTGATTAAATTTTTAAAATTAGAATTGCTGTAGAAACTTTATAAATTAATAATACCACCAAAATTTATTAATTAAAAGAGTTATTAATTTATATATTAATTAATAGTTTATTAATTTATGAAGTAAATAAAATACTCAATTTATAAACACTCTTTCAAACTTTCACTTGTAATTAATTGTTGTATATAAAACGAAGGGTCTAATTTGAAAAGAATCCTTAAATCTTCTACATTATTATGTTTTTTGTGTTCAATCACTTTATAAACATTAAAAAATAGTTTCTATATAAATATACAAGATCAAAATATGCTAACACAAATAAAATCATACACACAACATGACTTCTCATCAAAAAATTGGATGACGGGAGTGTTATTTGAAGAATATGTTCGCCAACTTATAAAAAAATGGGTGGAAGAAAAATTCTCTTGATTATGAATAATTGATTTGCTCATCCAAAAATTCACGTAATAGGTAGTATATAAGAAATTATTAATTTATATTTTATATGGGGTCTATAGAAATTATAAAAAATGCATTACTTTATAATTTTAGCGAGTTTATTAATTTAACACCCTATCCCCAAGTCGGGACCGGCCAAAAATATAATTTTAGAGAGTTTATTAATTAATCAAGTATTAATTTATAGAGTTTCTACTATAGATCAAAATTATTGAATTAACCAAAATATTATTTATATATTTTAATTTATTTATTTTTAGAATGAATTTTTATACATTTAATACTAATTAAACATTATATAATTAAAATTTAACATCAATAACCATTTATATTATTCTTTATAATTATTATTTTACATTTGATTTGTGCGCATATTTTTTTATCCATGTCTAATCAAGAACAAGAAAAAAATAAATTATATATAACTCCCATGTTTCAACTTTCAACTTTAAAATCTTCAAAGTCGCAACGAATAATAATGACAATGCAATTAAATGTTTGAAATAATTTTGAATAGTGTGAGATATATATATTTGTAGGCAAAAACTTGTATGAAAGATCCGTGAGACGGATCATTTTAACCCATATTTTAAAATTTTTGGTAGGATAATTCATATTTTTTTTCAAATTTTAATTTGTAAAAAAAGTGATAATGTTTAAGTAAAAAGTGATAATATTTTTAATAAAAGTGACTATCACTTTTTACTTAAACACTATCACTTTTTGTTCAAAGATTATCACTTTTTATATATAAAAGTCGTCTCACCCAAGACTAGTTCATATTTTTAAGTTACACAAGCTTTCATTTTATTCGCAATTGACACAAATATTATTA
Organism: Galeopsis tetrahit; assembly: GCA_963675135.1. NCBI lineage: Eukaryota > Viridiplantae > Streptophyta > Magnoliopsida > Lamiales > Lamiaceae > Galeopsis > Galeopsis tetrahit. Next base: position 15,532,995 of record OY776133.1, read on the forward strand.
AGAAGGTCATCCACAAAATTTGAAGGCACAACTAAAATATAAAAGCTCGAGAAAGAGCTTGAAGGGCTACCAAAAGATTGTGCCATGGTATATAGAGAAATAAAATGAATACCACAAAAATTAAATTGATTTCGTAAGATATTACAGCTGCGAACATAATTTTCAAAATTCGATACTCCAATCCTTTATTGATGGTGTCCTCTGCTACCTTCGTGTTCGGCTCCACTTCCAACGAATTGAAGCTCAATCTCTTGATTCAAGACAATGTCTTGTATATGTCCATAACTTCTATTTCATCCGCGTAAAATAGTCGAAAAGACAAGAGTTTGAGCTGCAATAAAACTGCCTTCACTGCGATTATAAAAAATCATCCCCACCCCAAGTCTCAAGCGAGTCAATTAATTGAGCAGCGTCCACATTTAATTTAACGCAACCACCCGGTCGTGTGATCCCACTTACACCATTAAAGTTTCATAATTGAAACAAAACAAAACTTTGTCACGTTGTCATCTTACCATCATCCTCTCTACTGAAAATAAATAATATATTTTACGTTCCTCACAGATTAATGATACAAGTTGTTCCACCATTGAATTGTAAATCATTTAACATTTTCACAAACTTGTAATTGCCTAATAACACCTACAACTAATAATCTCTGAAAAAACGACACTAAAAAAATAAAATAGTATGAAAACAGAAAAAATCACATAAAAACATAATTAATCGAAAAAAAAACCGTTGATGTGAAACAATCAGAATAACCATGTTGAATCTCATGTCTAGGAAACCTTAAAACCTTGTTTGATTATGAAAAACCCCATTCGATGGGGATGGACCAATCCCCCACCTCAACCAAATTTGGTTGGGCACACCCATAACTCATCTATTTATATAATACACACGCCTTTTTAAATAATCACATATAAAAAATGTCTTCTCTTTTGTTCTTTCACTCAATCTTATCTCATTAACCAACAATAAATAAAATAATACAATATTATTTTTTATTTATCATAAAGTTTTATCTACCCATATTTTCTCAGGTGATAATTTCTGACAAGACACAACAACACAATACAAATTCGACATAAAGATTACGGGTTATTGATTACTCTTATCGTGTTCATGTCAGATTTGTGGTGATCCGTTACACACGATACAATTAACAAATATTTAACCTGTTCAACCTGTTACATTGTTTTTGGCCTGATACAACACACCACGATAATGACATATACGTATTCAATAATAACACGATAATGTTCTATATTAAAATAATATTCTATTTTTTTTATATATTTAAATTTATTTATTTTCTTATTGTGACGGTTAACGTTGACACGAAAAATATAATTTTGGTATCATGTCGGATCAACATGAAAATTATCGTATTTGTATCGTATCGACACATATCATCAGTGACGAAACCAGAAACTAACTGATATATGGGGGCCCAATTATGAATAATAAATTTCGCTTTTAATATCTATAAATTTTTTTAAAACATATAATATATTACTAATGAATCAAGTTAAGTTTTAATATCTTTCAATAAAAGTTTCATTCATTCCGCTCATTACCTACAAAATACTTTATACAGTCTATATAGGAGCATCTTTTAATTTTTATGTTTTAAATTGTTATATAATTCACTCGTTTCATATTGATTGACGCTATTAGTCTTAATTCTTGTTTTAAAAATTTATCATTTTTAGCTATTTTTACCACGTTTCTTCCTAAATTACTCATATGTAAATTCCTATAATTTTTATTTTAATACTTTTTTCATCTTTTTTTTTTGATAATTGAAGCAAGTTATTTCACTCTCTTATACTTTCATTTTTTCCCTCAATCTTTCATGATAATGAAAGATAAATTTGTAAAAAAAAATGTTATTTAATTATAAACAAAACAAGTATATTATAAGATTGAGAAAGTAATAATTGCACTACTAATACACTTAGAAATCATTATATAACTATTAAATATGATTAATTATAATTATTTTTTATTATTTAAATTTTTTAAAAAAATATTAAAGAAATTTTATAAAATGGATAGGGGGCCCAGTGACCCCCTGGCCCCTCTTTCTCCCTCCGTTCAAAGGCGGAGCCACATAAGGCCCAGTGGAGGCAGTGGGCCCCCCACTACTTTTTTTTAATATATATTTTTTTATTCTAGGCTTTTAATTTTACTTCAATATTAAGTTTTTATTTTAATTAATAATAATATATAAAAATATTGTTTTTCTCAATTATGTTATGGACACGGTGAATGCACATTTCCATGCTTTTTATTTTAATTTTTCATGAAATTTGAATATTTAATAGTGAAACATTTTCACAATTTAATTTTGGAGCTCTCAAGATTTTACAAATTTATAAATAGAAATGCATGTACTATATTGTATAAATTATTAATATTAATGGATTGAGGTGTTTGAACTATACTATAATAAAGAAGAACGATAACTTTTGATACTATTTTATTCTTATACTCCCTCCGTTTTAAGATTATTTGCACGTATACAATGACATACAAATTAAGAAAAATGAATTTAGTCGGGTGTGGAGTTAAATAAAAAGATATGTAATTTGAGTTATTTAATGAAGTGTAATTTTTTTTAGTGAGTTGTGAGGTAAAACGTGGAATCAAAAAAGGATTGACAATTTAGAAATGTGCAAATAATTCTAAAATAGACCGAAAAAAAAAGTATGCAAATAATCGTGGAACGGAGAAATTATAACATTAATTGGGCCCCCTATTCAATATTTCTGGCTCCGTCACTACCTCCGTCCCCACATATCGTATTCGTGTTTGACCTTATCGTGTCACTATTGTATCAACACAAAATATGACACAATAATACAAATCATCACATTTATTCTTGCCAAATACATACTTACTGTGGAGTATGATTTACGGGATATCCACCTCCACTTCTTTAAAAAACCAAAAAAAAAAAAGAAAAACATATCCTCATTTTTTTCATTTCCATCCATCCCATTCCCCACCATCTATATCCAAACAAGGCTTGCAGGAGTGGGATATAATATCCAACTTATCATTATATTTTAGTAATTTTATACTTATTTAAAAAATGCATAAATTGTTAATATAGATGTCCTAGAGACAATCATTATAAGGACATTGTACTTGATTATATTCAGTTATTTAAGTATTATTGACGTTAGTAATAATATTCGGTGATACACTTCTAGAATATTATGTTTGATTGTTTGCATTTATTCTTATATGCGTTCCCATGAACCAATGATGTCATTGAGATGTGAAATCTCGATTGACTATATCATGGTTCTTAAAGTAACCCCAATCAAGGATCATCGAGATTGGGATATCGATGATTCGATTGAGATTGGTGTGCGATCTGCATCATATCCTTAGAGGATGTAGTGGTTCTCACAATTACGAGATACTAGGTATCTCATGATGGATGCACGAATACTTTGAGAGTATTGGCTTGCCCAATCGAGAAACCGTTTGGTGTATTCTATTTACGTGTCTACGGGAATATCGATTTGTGGAGCAATGTAATGTCCTTCGACTTGAGGTCAATACACGCGACATGTATGGCGTGATGGGCTTTGACCATGACCGACGCTTGCACTCCTAACGGGATAGATTAGGCTTGTGTTGGGCACACCATAAAGTACATGTGCGCGATAGTTGAGTCAAGAATAGGATTCATTCCTTGAGATTTAGAGAGAATACTCGTCTTCTCATAACTAATTGGATCGTTATACATTGGCCAATGCACGTCACATTTGGAATGGTGTTCAAATGCGACAATGTGATCAATTAGTAGAATGAGATAACGTGATTAAATTATTGGAATAGACACATCATCATGTTCTAGATTTAATCGAAATGTTCGTGAATGAAAGGATCATATCACTGTGAGCTTCACATTACAGGTTGTTGCTATTTCCTCACAACGTACCTCACATATTGAAATTGTCTGGTTCATTGTCTAGGGTTCTGCTAAGACCGTTAGTTTGACTAATTGCTTGATATGTGAGGGCATATGGATCACACAACAAGTAGTCTTAATTTACGAATTAAAGTTGGATGAATTAATTATTTGATTTGATCAAGATATTTAATTTATGGAGAAATATATAATAATTCTATTGGATAGAATTATAATTTATTTAATTAAATTAGATTTAATTAATAAGATGGGTAAATTATTAATAAGGTCATTTCACTACTAGTTTTATCTAATAAAACCTACAACATATTTTCTTGTCTAATAGAGTCAAATTGAAAAATCTAAGACAATTATACCCTTTTATTAATTTGAAACAATTCAAATTTCTGAATTCAAATTAAAAGGTCAACTAAATCCCCCAATTAGCTATTAACAAAGGATCTCGAAACACGCGAAATTTAAGCAGCTTCCAAAATTTTTAAATTTTCCTAAAAAGTAGGTATCGTAATTAATTCGTTTCACTTTCTTGAGCTCTGAGATTTCTGCAGTCTGCACTTACTTCCAGCGATTGTTTCATCCTTATCTGCATTTTTCGGCGACGAGGACGACGATTCACCGCATCAGGTAATTCGATCATTTGCATGTATCATTTTAAAGTTTTTTGCGTCAATAATGGTTCTGAGTGCATGTGATTATATTTTTAACACAAGAACGACTCAATAAAATATAGCATTACCCTTAATCTTATATGAAGTTCTCCATCACCTCAAACTTTTCTATCGTAATTTCAAAAAATGCAGAGCGATTTGCATGAATAGTTGTATGCAAATAACTATGCATAACTATATATGCACTAACGTATGCATAAAAAAAAGAATGAACATAGCCAATGAAGTTCATAAATGCATATGCAAGTGAAGTGAGTAATGCATAGGCAAATGTAGTTAATAATGCATAGGCAAATGTAGTTAATAATGCATAAGTAGTTCGTATTAGTTAAGAAAGATGCATTTGTAGTTGTACGAAATCAGATTCTATGCAAATGTTATTGAGGCTAGACACTGAGTAAGAAATCGATATGTTACCTGCATAACTTGGACTTGTTGTTTCAGCAACCAAATCTGCATAAGTTGTCGATTCAGATACGCGAATAAGTTTGTTTTTCCCATTACAATCAAACTTGCAGAATACAATATAATCCATGTCAAGTCTTCTCGATTTAGAGATGCATGTGGAATTGGGGTGAGATTAAATATACAAATGATGGATTGATAAAAAATCAAAAAGTATAATGCAGTCTGGAAATATAAATCGAGTATACACCATAATATGACAATGAAAACTACGACGAAATTGATAATATGAAAAATACAGGATTAATAATCAAGAAATTAAAATGAATATACGTACGATGCAGTTGAATTGGACTGAAGACGTACGATGCAGTTGATTTGGATTGAAGACGTACGATGCAGTTGAATCCTTCTTGAAGATGAATATCGAATTTTCAAATTTTTTATTCAGTTTTGATCGAATCTGCGTAACCTTTTCAAAATCAAATTTTGGAATTTCAAAATTTGAAAAGTCTACGACTTTCCCATTTTGTAACCTAATATTAAGGAATTGAATGATTTGCGAAAATTGGAAAGTCTACTACTTTCCCATTCTGTAACCTAATATTAAGGAATTGAATGATTTGCGAAAATTGTGGTCAGAATAAATATCTGATTTAATATGAATTTCGAAATTTTAAATCAATTTGTATAATAAGGGTAATTATGATTTTTTTTTATTCAAAATGAAGCTATTAGACAAAATTTGAAGTGACTGTTCCTATTTGTTGAATGGGTTGTAATAATAACTCTATTGGTAAAAAATCTCTAAGAGGATATATTAGGTATATCATAAATATGGTAAAAAATATTTTATTATATATTGGATTTGTCAAATATATACGTGGCTCAAGCCCAATGCACAAATAGATTTCCTGTTTTACTATATAAAAACCTCTAGGGTTAAAGGTTCTGAGTAATAATTTATCACTCATAATATTTCTTAGGTTCTCTCTATAGAATTTCAATTTAGATCAAAAGTTTGTAGACGAGGATTACGTGGATACCGTAGTAGAGAGGACTACGTGGATACCGTAGTAGAGGATCAACATCTCGTATACGAATTACTGTAAGGATTATTAATATTTTAATTATTTATCAATTATGTTATACAGTCATATCAGAAATTTGTGTTGGTGAACAAAATTTTTAACTTCCACGACTAGTCTGCTACAACCTCTAAAACTCAACATAAATAACACTTTAACATTAAATTATATATAATGTTTATAATGTATGTTTTTTTTACTTCACTATTAAGTCACCGAAATTCATAGTTACAACAAGAAGTTTTCATTCTTCCATAAACACGTGGGAAGAGAGGATGGCAGGATGCAATTCACGGAACCTTAATATAAATATAATCATATTGACACTCTCTAGATGTGCTTTAATTTAATATAATATAACACATATAGGGCTAGTTTGGATTGTTGGATGGAAAAACACGGGACAAATTAACCCACCCCTCCCCTAGGACTATTAGTCCTACAAATGCAGGATAAATAGTACAAAATTAGCGGGCCTTACATTAATCCCGAACCACAATCAATCAAACCAAACGTTTGATTAGTTGGGAATAAAAAGTCAATCAAACCTAATCCAATTTAATTAATCAAACCAAACTAGGCCATAATGATAAAAAAACATCAAACACCAAACGTGGAAGGAGATTTGGGTGAGCCGATCTCATAAATAAGACGAAACCCCATTTTAATATTTGAGTTATAATTTTTTTAAAAATAGGTTTAGATAATAATTTCACAAATTTATGGATCATATAATATAGTAAATGAAACCGACTTACATATGAGATCATCTCGTATATATTTTTGTCTCAAATGTAATAATTTATAGAAGAAAAAAAACTTAACTAATAAATCTAATGAATTACTTTATTCGAAAAATTAAAGTGTTTCTTCTTTAAATCAACAATTAAAGCGTGTTTAATGATATGCAGATTGATAATTGCAAACATTTTCTTATTTTTTTTACACAGATTTCCCAATGTAATTAGTTCCATGATAAATTATAAATCATAAATGTAATTATAAATTGTGAATTTATGATCATATCTAATTATACTTTAAAATTAGCTCACGAAATAGAAAGAAAACAAATTTTGTTACCAATATTCCACGCAACATCGTCATCACAGACGTTTGAAAAAGCTGGTTTTTACTTAACTGAAGAAAAAATCAAATTAACATAAATGGAAATGCCCATTGTATTTTATTTACAAATGTCCAAATACGATAAAATTACAAAAACACCCTCGGTAGCAATCGTCGGTGGCCCGTGGGCCCTCCCCCATCATCATATGGGCCCCACTACAATCTTTATTACATCTTCCAATTCGAACATCTCTCTGTCTCTTGAGCATTACGCGTTGAATTGAACCTTCCACTCTCTCTCTTCATTTACATTCACTAGTAGCTGTATCAGTATTCTCAATTTCTTGTGTAGAAATTAGAAAATTAGTAGAAAATCATTTTATTTATTCGATCAGAGTGAGTTGGCATTTGATTCTGCAACTATAGAAATAAAGAAAATACTCAAAAGGGAGAGACCCTTTTTTCACAAAACAGGGGTTTCTCTCTCTCTCTCTCTCTCTCTCTCAAGAATTGAATGTTAGCTTTGTTTGTGTCTTCTCGTTGTCAAATGTTGAAAACCCACATTTCGAAATCGCTGAATGTGTGGTGTTTTCATCGGTTTCTGTAGATTGTTTATTGCCAAGAGTGAAAAAAAGTAAAAGAGTCGTCGGCCCGTACATTTCTTTCTTTCTTCAACATGTGCAATGAGCTTTGAGCACAAGTTATTCCTTCTTCTTCTTCTACTTCCCCTTTTTTTCAATTCATATTAAAGGGGCGTGTTTGGAAGACAGATTTCTGCAATGGACACTAAAGGGAGGCTTGTTGCCGGTTCACACAACAGGAATGAGTTTGTTCTCATCAATGCTGATGACATTGGAAGAGTGAGTTCTCTAAACATTTCATTCATTTGTTAGCTTCAATTAGTTGTTTCTTGAGGTGGGCTGTTGTCAAAACTGAATCTTGCGGCGGTTTCATGAAACCCCATCTGTCGGTTCTTTTACTTCATTCTTGTTCTTTTTCACACTTGTGAATCTTTAATAAGCCTTGGTATGTGTTTAACTTTCTTGATCCGGACCAATTTACTAAGTAGATTTATTTTCAATCGGTAGGTGACTTCTGTGAAGGAGTTGAGTGGGCAGATCTGTCAAATTTGTGGAGATGAGATTGAATTTATCAAAGATGCGGACCCTTTTGTTGCTTGCAATGAATGTGCTTTCCCTATTTGTAGACCATGTTATGAATACGAAAGAAGGGAGGGCAATCAAGCTTGCCCTCAATGCAAAACTAGATTTAAACGCATAAAAGGTATTCATTTATCCAACTTCAAAGATTGTGCTGCTTTTGGTGATTGTTAAATTAAGCCACTTAATTTTCAGGGAGTCCCAGAGTTGATGGGGATGAAGATGAAGACGAGTTTGATGATTTGGAGCACGAATTCGATTATAATGGCATTGACAGGAGAGATTCACAGCATTATAACGATGGAGCTTTCGCGGGGTATAATAATCTCGGCCGCACTGCTTCTGGAATTACTACTCACTCAGATTTGGACCCTGCAGCTGTTAATTCCGAAATTCCTCTCCTTACTTATGGTCAAGAGGTAGATTTTATTTTGATTACTGGACCCTGTTATGGCTATTTGGTTTAAATTTTAATAGAATTATGCATTTTGTTGAAGGATGACACAATTTCAGCTGATAAGCATGCTCTCATTGTCCCGCCTTTTATGGGCCGTGGAAAACGAATCCATCCTATGCCATATACTGATTCGTCCATGACTTGTAAGTCAACTCTACCAACAACTTGTAGAATCACATTTGTTTTTCAAAATCTGTGAAGACTAGCTTTTGGAGAAAAGTGATTCTGCTCCATGTATGTATAGTTATATCTATTTTTCTTGATTAGTTGTTTATGCATTTATGAACATTGTAGTGCCTCCAAGACCAATGGATCCTAAGAAAGATTTAGCTGTTTATGGTTATGGTACTGTCGCGTGGAAAGAAAGAATGGAGGAATGGAAGAAGAAGCAGAATGAGAAACTTCAAGTGGTTAAGCATCAAGGAGATAAAGGTGGTGTAGATGGAGATGGCTTCGAGGATTCTGATCTGCCAAAGTAGGTCCCATTCCCTTCGTTTCATTTCTTTTCAACATCGTGTTGGTGGCTGTGCTTTTAATAATTCTATTTTTAGTTTTCTAATAATGTAATTTTTATTTTTGCCATGTGCACAAAATCTATTAACATTTGATGTTACATATTACTCCCTCTGTCCCGGGATTAGTTGCTCACAACAATGGGCCCACAAATTAAGAAAGGGGCTTACTTTATGCATAAAGTGAGGGCTATTTCATCCGCTCCTTATGCGGCTTGGGTTGGGTATGTGTGCGTCATTTTGTGTAAAATTGTGGATATTGTGAGACTATTTACTGTTTTTTTGAGTGTGCAAATTGTTGAGGGACATCCAAATAAGACAATTATGCAAATTATCCTGGTACAGAGGGAGTATTAGCATTAGAGGATGAATATCCATTAAAGAACATAGAACATTTAAGATGGTTGGAACATATGGGACTCAAGTTTAACATTTTTGGCTATTTTGCAAACTATTTTGTGTTGTTGTAATGAAGTTGAAAAAGGAGATGAAATCTACAGTATTGACATTTAACTTCCCTTTTAAAATTATTACAGGATGGATGAAGGTAGACAGCCACTTTCAAGAAAGATACCGATTCCAAACAGCAAAATTGCCCCGTACAGAATCGTCATTCTACTTCGAATGGCGATTCTTGGATTGTTTTTCCACTATAGAATTCGTCACCCTGTCAATGATGCATACGGATTGTGGCTAACATCGATTATATGTGAGATATGGTTTGCTGTATCATGGATATTCGATCAATTTCCAAAGTGGTGCCCGATTGAACGAGAAACATACCTAGATAGACTCTCGCTGAGGTACGAGAAAGATGGAAAGCCGTCTGAGTTAGCCCCTGTGGACGTATATGTGAGTACGGTGGATCCATTGAAGGAACCACCACTTATTACAGCAAATACAGTTCTTTCGATTCTTGCTGTGGATTACCCGATCGACAAGGTTGCGTGTTATGTCTCTGACGATGGTGCTGCTATGCTTACATTTGAAGCTCTTTCTGAGACATCGGAGTTTGCTAGGAAGTGGGTCCCGTTTTGTAAGAAATTTAACATAGAGCCTCGTGCTCCCGAATGGTATTTTGCTCTGAAGGTCGACTATTTGAGGAACAAAGTTGAACCGACCTTTGTCAGGGAACGTCGTGCAATGAAGGTAAGAAATTTTATATCTTGTGCATATTAAAATCTTAGGGTAAACGTTTTTTTTTATCCCTTAGCATGCATTTAGTGTGCTAACTTTTCGACTTTGAAACGCGTCCTTAGGTTTACCATATTCAACTTTTTCATCCTCACAACAAGTTAAAAGGACAAAAAAGTTGATTTTTGTAAACTAAAAGGACTATTTTCAAAGTTAAAGTTAGCGGAATAAAATCAAAATTGGTGAAAGTTAAAGGACAAAAATACGTTTACGCCTAAAGGTTTTAAACAGAAAACGAAAAGTTCAAGAATGTGTGTTTCGTTGCAGATAGCCTCACACATTTAAAGCTAGTTTTGTATTTTTAGCTTTGATGATTGAAATTTATGTGCTATAACTTCATTGATGCAGAGAGAATACGAAGAGTTTAAAGTTCGAATAAATGGATTAGTTGCAATGGCACAAAAGGTTCCTGAGGATGGTTGGACAATGCAAGATGGAACTCTGTGGCCTGGAAATAATATTAGAGATCATCCTGGAATGATTCAGGTTGGTGATATTCAACAATAGTTTATTTAGTTTAATACATTTTATAATTTAATTTATTTATCTTTTAATGCTTAAAAGGTGTTCCTGGGTCAAAATGGTGTTCGAGACATCGAAGGGAATGAGTTGCCTCGTCTCATATATGTTTCTCGTGAGAAGAGGCCTGGATTTGATCATCACAAAAAAGCTGGTGCTATGAATGCATTGGTGAATATTCTTCACTCTCCTAGAAACCTGATTATTTCCTTTTTGTGAAGAAGCATTTATCTGATCTATGACTTTCTATTTTCAGATACGAGTCTCGGCTGTCATTTCCAACGCTCCTTATCTTCTTAATGTTGATTGTGATCATTATATAAATAACAGCAAGGCTCTTAGAGAGGCTATGTGTTTCATGATGGACCCTCAAGCCGGAAAGAAAATATGCTACGTGCAATTTCCTCAAAGATTTGATGGGATTGATAGGCACGATAGATATTCAAATCGCAACGTTGTCTTTTTTGATGTATGTGGGGTCCATTTTGGAATAAAATCTAACTTACAATTGGTTTAGGCTTAAATTGGCTTAATTATACTATTTTTATTGTTTACAGATTAATATGAAAGGGCTTGATGGGATCCAAGGTCCGATTTACGTTGGGACTGGATGTGTCTTCAGGAGGCAGGCATTGTATGGATTTGATGCTCCCAAGAAGGTTAAACCCCCGGGCAAAACTTGCAATTGTTGGCCAAAGCTGTGCTGTTTCTGTTGTTCGTCGAGAAAGAAAGACAAGAAGGGGAAGGGGAAGTCGAAGGAGAACAAGAAAAAGACTAAAAGCAAGGATACTTTGACTCAAATTCATGCTCTAGAGAACATTGAGGAAGGAATTGAAGGTTAGTAAATAAATTTAAAAAATGTCAATATTTTTACTCCCTCTGTTTCCATTTAATTGCTGTTTTTGGGTGCTTTACCTAGATTAAGAAAGTCTTTTAATACCTATATTTATATAAAATGGCTAATTTTCACTTCTACTGATTATCAATGAATCATTTTTATGGTCATTGATCACAAAAATAAAGGAAATGATTTAATTTCTTGGAAAACCAAAAGCAACATATATATTTTGGTACACTTTCTGTTCTCTAAAATGACACTATTATATTGGAATGGAGGGAGTAATATTGAGTCTGAGTTCAAATGTATAGAGATATAATCATATTTTAAGATACCAAGAATTTAATTAAACTATGAATGAATACTTTGTGGTTACATTTATGTTCCTCAAAGAATTCCTATAATAAGTCCACATTCTGTAGCAATTGCTTTTGTAAACATGCTCTGATTATTCTCCCCTGTGTTCTGTTTGCAGGAATTGACAACGAAAAATCATCCCTTATGCCCCAGATCAAGTTCGAGAAAAAATTCGGTCAATCGCCCGTTTTCATCGCTTCAACGCTTCTAGAAGATGGTGGTGTTCCACAAGGGGCATCATCCGCATCTCTCTTGAAAGAAGCTATTCATGTCATAAGTTGTGGCTATGAAGATAAATCTGAATGGGGAAAAGAGGTATACATGTTGTCCCTAATTATCTGTCTGATTCTATCCAATATGATGTTCCTAATTATTTGTCATTTTGCTAATATCAACGAAAATATACGATTTTTGTCACCAATACCCCTAAAAAATACTAATCATCTTCTCCTAAGTATAAATTTGTTAATTCATTATATTGGCCTACACTAACAATCCTTTATATTTCCAAGACTAATTAATAAGGGTATACTAGTCTTTTGATATCCCAGCTTAATGGAAAAAAATTGGTTCGTGTGAATGGATAAAATCTGACAGATAATTAGGAACACAGGAGTATATAAACTATATATGTAGTCCCTAATTAGATAATTATTTCCCTTAAACTTCTTGTCAATTTAAGCTTCTCTAACCGTTCTATTTCATCAGGTTGGATGGATTTATGGTTCAGTTACTGAAGATATCTTAACTGGTTTTAAGATGCATTGCCACGGGTGGCGATCAGTCTACTGCATACCGAAAAGGCCCGCATTCAAAGGGTCCGCCCCAATCAATCTTTCGGATCGTCTCCACCAGGTTCTTCGTTGGGCGTTGGGGTCAGTTGAGATTTTATTGAGTAGGCACTGTCCTATTTGGTATGGTTACGGGTGTGGTCTGAAACCGTTGGAGAGGTTTTCTTACATAAACTCGGTTGTTTACCCGTTGACTTCGCTCCCCTTGATCGCTTATTGTACCCTGCCTGCAGTTTGCCTGCTTACAGGAAAATTCATCGTGCCCGAGGTACGCTCCCATGCTATTTTTACCCCAATTCAGTCAAAATACTAAAAAAATAAAAAAAAATACAACTCCCAATTTATGCTTGGTTTTTGCTCTAATTTTTTTTTTTTTTTTTATCTTGGTATTAAAATAAATAAGTGTAGTCTACTAGTCTCTGATACATTTTCAAGATAAAAGACTAGAAGAAAAACGAGCATAAAAAGATATAACATTATAAGGTATAAGGGCATTTTTAAGGATATAAAGTCTTCCTAGGGACATTTTTGATCTGTTTGTCTAAGTTTAACTAATTAAGTTGGGGCGTGTGTAAAAATTGTTTTTCTTTCAAGTTATTCGCTCATGAAACTTTTTAATGAGATTCTTTTATTTTGGTGCAAAAATTTTAAAGTCTTCCGCCGAACTTGTTTATAACCTTTTTATATGAACTTCAAAACTTTATTTGGTTTATTTAGTGATATATTTTCAACCATGTTCTCTGTCTACAGATCAGCAACTATGCAAGTATAATTTTCATGGGCCTCTTTATGTCAATTGCATTGACGAGTATCCTTGAAATGCGATGGGGAGGAGTTGCGATTGATGACTTGTGGAGAAACGAACAGTTTTGGGTAATCGGTGGTGTCTCGTCTCACTTTTTTGCTCTAATTCAAGGTCTTCTCAAAGTTCTAGGTGGGGTGGACACAAACTTCACCGTTACTTCCAAAGCAGCCGATGATGGAGAATTTTCTGATCTTTACCTCTTTAAATGGACATCTTTGTTAATCCCTCCCATGACTCTGATGATCATCAATCTCATTGGAGTTGTAATTGGGATCTCAGACGCTATAAGCAACGGTTACGAATCATGGGGCCCACTTTTCGGGAGGCTATTCTTTGCCATTTGGGTGATTGTCCATTTATACCCCTTCTTGAAAGGTTTCATGGGAAAACAGGACAAACTTCCCACCATTATTATTGTGTGGTCGATTCTCCTTGCCTCTATATTCTCGTTGCTGTGGGTGCGAGTGAACCCGTTTTTATCAAGAGGTGGAGTCGTATTGGAAGTTTGTGGACTGGATTGTAACTAGATACAGAGGATAAAGTTTTATATTCGGTTAGAAAAGTCGGGACGGGAAGTAGAGCTAAGAACCCTGGAAGGGGTACGATCGTCCTTTCGTAAAAGCAGCAAAAGAGGTGATTTGTTTGTAGATAAACAAAATTGTGTTATTGCATAATTTTATTCTTTGAAAAGTTGTGATGTGATGCAAAAAAAAGAACATAAATATTAGTAACTTATATTCCCTTTGATGCAAGAGTTTTTTTGAACCTTTCTAAATGCTTGAAGGTTCACTCTTGTTTACTCTTTGGTTGGACTTGAATTTTGGTACTTGATTTTGTTCGTTTGTTGTAATATTCAATTCAATTTAGATGTATTTCATGTCACTGCAATAAAAACTGAGGACACATTTCTGATTCAGCAAGTAATTTCACATTTTCTTAGCATACTGATTTACTTTAATTTTTGGATGAGAGTGGGAATCATGAAATTAGGAATTACAATGGTGGGAAAGATGATACTGTTGTCAGTGTTTTTTTTCTTTCTAATTTTGAAATCACAGAAACGAAAAATGGGTATAGGTTATTTGTTAAAGAATATTGGAATGATAGTTAATCAAAATGTAGTGATGATTGAGAGGTACCAAGTATGAATTTGAATCAATGATAAAATATATATTAACTACATTTTTTTTTTTTTTTTTGGATATCTCAAATTATAACATTTTCTCTTTTACTTAAGTATTATATGCTTTATTGACAATTTTACTTTTAATTAAATTCACTCCATAATTACTTTTAAAACTAAACTGCTTTGAAATGTACATCAAATTTATGGAATATCAAGGTAAAATAGACATATTAGTTAAAATTAATCACATTTATTGATTTTTCTTAACTATCTTTGAAGAATGGAGTGATTTTTTTTTTTTTTTTTGAATTTGGTACATATGGATTACACATTTTTATATTAGTTAAAATACTAAATAATATTTTAATTTTTTTTGAAAATAAATTCAGAATAATATTTAAAATACTAAATATTTTTTTCTTAAAAATTTGATAAATTATAATATGAAAAAATAACAAATTAAATAAATAAATTCATTCATAAATAAATAAATTAATTATTAGAAAAATCAATAAACTTACCTAATTAGAAAAAAAAAATCTATAATTACAAAAATATTACAAATTTATTTATTTATTTTAAAGTAATTAAATACATATAAAATTTATCTTTAAAATATGGTAACTCCCAAATGAAAAAAAAATTATACGGAGTATATATTAAAGCTGCCAAAAATTCTCAATAAAATTTTGCTTATATTAATATTTTAAATAAATTAAAAATCCCCTAATATTTTAAATTTTCAAAACTTCTCAAATAAATTCAAAAAACTCTAAAAATCATTAAACTAATTCACTAAATATAAGTATATTTATGTAAAGCGAGTATTACAAAGAATGGGTTCAAATATTTTTGTATAAGTTAATAATAAAATAAAAATTATATAATAAAAATGAAAAATAATAAATTAACAAAAAGTTTTAAAAAATATTGTTGTTCATCATCTTCATAGACATACAGTGGGGGAGAGGGGGTATATTTTAATTTATTTGAGAATTTAAAATATTTATGGATTTTTGGATATATTTAAAATATTAAATAAATGTTAAGTTTAAATAAGGGTTTTTGAAAATTTTAAGAATTATTTTTATTTGGAAGTTTTATTATTTTAAAGATAAAATTTATATTTATTTGAGTAGGTTAATTGGTATTGTAATTATATATTTTTTTAATTTTTTATTATGTTTTTCATAGTATATTTTTTTCAGATTTCATGAAAAATTATTTACTAATTTAAATATTATTCTTAATTTAATTTCAAAAGTATAAAAAAATTATTTATTATTTTAACTGATATTCATAATTTAATTGAATTAATAAATATAAATAAATTTTTAATTGATATAAAAAATATAAAAGAAAAAAGTCACTTATTACAAAAAAATAAAATAAAAAATAAAACTACATACGAGTTGACGGTTAATATTACAATATTACATGTAAAATGATCATTTTTAAAATTTAAACACTTATTGAATTCAAATTAAAATGTGTATCAATATATTGGGATTGTTTGGTAAGGTTTGAACGGTAGAGAACCGGCCCACGTCTATTTATTGATTATTTTTATTTTTCACTCAAATTCTCAACTACACATGCATTGACTTTTTACCTTTTTTTTTTTAATTTAATGATTTTTGTGTATTAATTGTATTTTCGACTCTTAGACCATCTCCAATGCAAGGTATAAATTTGGAGGTATGAATTTGACACATATATGCCACATGTGTGCTACCTCAAAAGTTTCATACCTCTTCCTTTAAAATACTCCTTCGGTCCTTCCTCCACAATGTTTCCTTCCCAAAAAATAATTATTCATGGTCCCACCATCAAATTATATACTCTCTCGGTCCCACAATTGTTTGCACTCTTTCCTTATTCGTCCGTCCCGCAATTGTTTGCACTACTTAAAAAGGAAACTTTTTCATAAACCCCACCCTCACAATATCCACATATTTACACAAAATGCCATTACTTTTATCCTCAATCCAATCATTCACTTTATTTTATTCTTAAAAGTTACAAAATTACCCCTCAACACTTCACTCATTACACCTTTTTCTTAGTTTGCGGGCCCATAAAATGGTGCAAACAATCCTGGGACGGGGGGAGTATTTATTTTCATCATCTTTATTTATTATTTATTTAATTTATAATTTAATTCTTTAATTAAATATAATATTTAAATTATACAAAAATAAATATTGTTAAAATAATTTGACAAATTTTTATTGAAAATATAATAAGTAATACGATATAAGATGTGATAAAATGAAATAATTAGGATAAAATGAAATGTGATAGTCCCTTTTTTTTATTGTTGATTTAATTATTATTTTTAATTTATTATAATGTGGTTTAATAGTCAGTCTTATTTGAAAATGTAAAAAACAATAATAAAAAAAAAGTGTAGATAAAATGAAATCTGAATCATAAACCATGTATTTATATTCTCTAATTAAAATTTAAAAATAAAAAACACCTCACGCGAGAGGGGGAGAGTGGCTCTCACACACCAAAGCAATCTATTTCTCTCTCCTCAAGTGAAAGCCACTTCCATGTCCTCCACTCTCACTTCTCTTCCATTCTTTTTTCCTTCCCAGGAAGCATTACTCCTTCATCATTCCCCCTTCCTTTGCCACATCACAAAACCTACAATCATACCTTCCTGACAAAGTGGGATAGCTCAAGTGTTAGAGCACCACTACCTAGGTTTTAGGTCCTGGATTCGAGTCATTGGGAGGGGAAAAGTGATGGGTATTTAACTTGTAACCATAAAAAAAAATACAATCATACCTTCCTCATTTTATAGAAAGGAGTATGACTCCACATGGGATTCCTTCCTTCAATTGGAGATGCTCTTACCAATTTGCCATATACAATTTCTAAAGAAAAAAAAACATCAAAGAATTTAGAATGTTTTGGCCAAAATATTAAAATCTAAATATTCAAAAATAAAATATCAATTTTAAACAAGTTGGCCTTATTGTTTCTCAAACACAAATTAAGTGATTTTATGAAATTACTTCAATTTAAAATATTGTGCATTGTCATCATATTTGAAGTATATAGAAAATTATGACCTTATTGAAAGAGTTACTAAAATTGAATATTTATTTTAAACAATACATTTGTAATCGATTTTATGATAAACATGGATTTATATCTTAATATATTGACAGTATTCAAGAGAGAAACAAGCTAAGCATGTTTTTGGTTATGAAAGTCAATCCTTTATTTGGTCCCAAAGGCATAAGTTTTTTGTTATAAAATTCAATCATTTATTTGGTTCTAAAGAGTGAATTTGGTTATGAAATTCAATCCATTTTTTTTGAAGGGACAGTTTGCACTCATATAGACTGGCCCCATAGAGAGAATACATGCAAGGGAAAAAGTTTGCTTCCTTCTAAAAACTGAATTTTTGGTTATAGAATTCAAACCTTTATTTGGAAAAATTCCACCATCCACTTTTTTTCATTTTGTAATTCAATCGTTTATTTAGGTTAATTCCACTCTCCACCTACATATAAATTTTGAGCCTATATAAACTGACTATCCAGCTACAAATAAATTTTGAAACTATATAAAATGAACGATAGAAAAAATGTTTGCTTCCCTCTAAAAATTTGAATTTTTTGTTATGAACAATCCTTTATTTTTGATTCAATCCCACCATCCACTCACAACAAAGTTTCCATCTTAAAACTGATTTTTTTGTTTTGAAACCGGCTCTTCATAGACTGGCCTGATAGAAAAAAAATGCAATAAAGTTTCCTTCTAAAAACTGATTTTTTTTGTTATGAAATTCAGTTATCTATTTGGTTCAATCCCTTGCAAAAAAGTTTCCCTCTAAAAACTGAATTTAAAAATTGAATTTTTTTGTTTTAAAATTCAATCATTTATTAGGTTCAATTCGAAATTCCACTTACAACATTTAAATACAAAACTTTACACCCGGTATAGTATAGAATGGCTAAAAAAAAAGTTTTTATAAAATGCAATCCATCTTTTTTTAAGTGACGGTCCACTTACCAATTCGACCATTCACCTAAAATTGATTATGAAATTCAATACAACAATCTTGACAAACGAATGGTTGGCTTGGTTGTATTCACTTTTTTAATTTTCATTTTTAATAAATCAATCTTGACTTACAAATCAATTGGCAAACCCACCAATTTTTGGTAAGAAAAAAGAAAAGAGGAATATTTTTTATCAAAATGTTGAATTATACTGGAGTAAATATAAGTGGAAGAGGTTAAGAAATAAATAAAGTTTTTCAATATAAAAATTGAAATCAAACGAATTCATCCATTTTTTCTGGAAATCATAGCTATTCAAAGCATGGTACCACTAAAAAAAAGGCATTGATATTATTCAAATCACAAAACAGAAAACGCAAATTTATATCCAAAACCTAACATCACCCGAACAAAATACTCGTTTGATATTCCATATCAAATTTTCCTATCTATTTTCACATTCATGATAATTGAGAGGACAATCATGAACAAAGAAAATTATAGGGAAATAGAGGAGATATTAAAACTTATAATTTAAAATGTTTATAAAACAAAGTCAGAAATCTCGTGTGGAATGTGGCGCTCATCGCACCGTCGGTGCTGCGTATGCACAAATATTGAGGTTTTCATCATTCTAAGATTTCGAAAAACCAAAAGAGAATTGAAACACAAAATGAAAAACCAATAACTACTGCGAATTTAGATCCATTGGCAGATTCATGAACAAACAGAAAGAGGAAATGGCTCTGCGAATACAAGAATGATAGCTTGATAGCGTATTTATGGAGAAGTTGCCCTAATTCCCCAATGGGCTCTGTTTGGGCTAATCTCTTTTCTTTTTGGGCCTTACATAGCCCATCTAAAATTATAAATAAAATTTAAATGTTTATATATAATTAATTAATTATAGAATCTCGAATTTTATTATAGAATTAATAAACATGTATAAGTGTGTGTATAATTTAATTATAAATAAATACATAAACGAAAATTATATATTGTACTATATAAATTCGATAAGTAAAAAAAATATCAAAAGAAAGCCATGGTTGGAGAGTACACTATTTATAAGCTAGTGCATTTTTTCAAAATATTAATTGCATGAACTTGAATATACCCAAGAAATTAATTAAAAGTCTCTAGAACTTAGACTCGAGTACATTTATTTATTACTTTTGACTTGCTACATGTACCATTAATAGTAAATTAACTTTTGCAAGCATTGGGTTGACAATGATTCATATGTTCTAATTTTCCAATTTCATATATTTAAATAGTTCACTTTTGAATATTTTTTATACTTTAATAATAAGATTGAGTATGTACCAAATATATTATTTAATCATTATTTTAAATATATTATTTATAATTAAAATATGATTTTTTTAAAAACATGTATAAAAAAATGAGTACACTTTTAATGAACATAGTGAGTATAAGTGTTTTTTTTTTTTAATTTAGTGAATATATATTAGAAATTAATTAAGATATATAAATGTATTTATAAATAAATACACACACGAAAATTATACTCCGTATATAGTAGTACTATATAAATTCGATAAGTAAAAAATTATCAAAAGCAAGCTAGTGCAGTTTTTCAAAATATTAATTGCATGAACTTGAATATACCCAAGTATATAATGCATGGAATTAATTAATACTCCCTCCGTGTCCATGATAAGTTTCCCCTTTCTTTTCTTTTGTGTGTTTTGATTAAGAAATATGATAAAATAATATATATATAGTACAAGTAATGTGATGATGAAAGAAAAAATAATAGATGAGTATAAAATGAAGTAGAATAAAATAATAGATAAAGTATAAATGATATGATGAAAAAATAATATACCAAAAGTGAAAAAAATGAAATGGGAAATTTATAGTGAATGAAGTTAGTATGTAATTTAAATTATGGAGTACTAAAAGTCTCTAGAACTTAGACATTTTTTTTTTGAACTCTAGAACTTAGACTAAATAAAAGAGTACATTTATTTTAAATTTAAAAAGGCTAGAATTTAGACTCGAGTACATTTATTTATTACTTATGACTTGCTACACGTACCATTAATAGTAAATTAACTTTTGCAAGTATTGGGTTGACAATGATTCTTTGTTCTAATTTTCATGTTTTAAATGGATCATTTAACACATATTGGTCCAGTGTTTTTTTTTTTTTTTTCATTCACCACATGTCATTCATCCACAAAATGGAACATTTAATATAGAACAAATAATTTCATTCGAGGCAATCCACTGCGAGTGAGCAATCGAAGAACCCATGAGGCTTAAGCATAAACCCTATGTGCTCCACGGGCATCACGGGCCAATCTTCTAGTCGAGGAACATGCGTCATCCCAAAAACGTACCAAACAACAACATCATTTTCTTCCAAATTCCGATTTTGCTTCACCCACGATGCCACCCCTTCCCCGACACGTGGATTTTGATTCGGAAACTCTCCACCCGGAAAATCCTCCCCGGGTGCAAATTGCGTAACCCAAACATTGTGCTTCAAAAATGCAGCTCTCCTCATAAACATAGCCTCAGGGCCCGCCAACGGCATACAGTTGGACCCCGGTACTAATTTATAGCCCGTCGGTTGTCCAGCCCGATTAGTTATTTTTGTGTTCCTTATAATCCAATGACGGGAAGATAATGGAGCACAATCACCACTACAAGAAAAACTACTTTTAGTGAGAGTAAAAACTATGGCTAAAAGTTAAAATACTGTCATTAATGGCTTTTAGTGACGGGAAATTGACTCTCATGGCCTCTAGTTACTGCTTCTCTAGTTAAAAGTCAATAGTGACGGGATAGGGTCCCCTCACTAATAAGTATATAATTAGAGTAAATTTACTCTCACTAAAAGATTTCTAATGATGGAAATTCCCGTCACTAAAACATCATTTTACTCTCATTATAATGTACATTTAATTAGAGAAATTCCCCTCATTATAATTCAATCTCCCGTCACTAAACGTCATAGTTAAGTGAGAGAAAACCTCTCATTATATCTAAAATACCAAGGTGCTTTTGCAATCATGAAGATCCCCAAAGCATAGGACATTACAGATGTCAACACAAACTTCCAAACTTTTGCATCATCAATCTCAAACACCTTTCACATAAATAAGATGCAAAATATACTATAAACTCAGGATGATCAATTGCATAGTTGTTACAAATAAGAATGAGCATGAAAAGTACATTTTTTGTGAGTGTTTCAATTATATCTCTTAGTGTCACATTATATGGAAGGGGTTCTCCAGACTGTTGAAAGCCATATTCTGACACAATTGTTGTCTCTCTTCGGCGTTAGAATGCGTCACTGAGACAGCCACAACTTCACATTTCCTCGTCTTCTGATGGATATAAGACTCTTCCTTTGTTTTCTTATTCTCTGAGGCAGACTTTCTCATTTCAGAAGATATATACCTGTTAATCAATTCAAACATATAACAACTTCTTGAAAACAATGTTGACATTCAAAAGTTCATTACAATTACACATTCTGGGGTTAACTTGCATCAGATTTCTCACCATAGCCCAAATACTAGCAATACTAAATAAGACCACTCTATTCACAAAGTGTAATCATAAACCCCTCCTAAAGTCTGGTTAATGAAATTGGATTGTAAGAATTCCATTTAACTTTGAGCATACAATATGTACATTTACAATTCTAGTGCAATACTTCACTACAGAATCTGAATCACGCATAAACGCCATGTAGTATTTTGTGTTTCTCTCTCCAATGCAATTGTTCTTCAAAGAAAATAAATGACAATATTTGAATAAGACGGTCTAATTGTTATTGCAGATATCAGAAACAAGGTTGCAGAACATACCATCCATGCACAGTGATGGTCAAATCGAGCAACACAGCGATCACATATGCTGCAGTGCTTAAACCTAGCAGGTCTGAAAACGCAAGAAGCTAATTAAATCCAGTTTTTCATTTTGTTAGGAGAGTTTTGTATTTCAGATAACTAGAACAATGAACTTACTTAGGGATTTTGCAGGCAACGAGATATTGAGAAACATTGACAGATGTCACAAGCCCTGGATCAGAAAAGCTAGTCAATAGAAAGAGGAGAATACCCACTCCAACTGCCGAGGAGCTTGTGTACCTGATAATGCATAATTCTTAAGTAAAGTAACAAATATAAATCCCAAGTACACAGACAAAAACCATAAAAATACAGAAAGTACCTGTGGACTCCACTTATATAATACCCTTGAAAGGTAGATGAAGGATGATTCTGAAATTAAGTAACAAGCTGCTCCAATTATTAACAAATATATCAACTGCATGAAAGAGAAAAGAGAGGCTTATAAATCTTCTTCCTACCAAGTAGAAAAGGTCAGCTTTATATCTTGCATATAATTTCAAATATTTTACGTAAGTAAATTCTAAAATGAGTTGAATAATCAAGCCGGAGTATATATTAAATTAATAACTGTTCTTCTACACGTGAATGGGAAATGTGATTCTCTTCCTGTTAGTAGTCTGTTCAGCAAAACTTTTACATCAACACTTGGTTAAGAAACATTACAGCAGCACTTGGTTTTCTTGCGTGACACAAGGTGAATAGCTGACATAGGGGAAACCAAATCATAATCTCATTTATGTTAATAAGTAGAAATATTTTATATTCAGATTACACATTCAACATACTTTATGTTCAAGAATTTGTCAAAGCAATTAACTTCTAAGAGTTACTCAAACAATAAGGAAAGGATACCCCAGAAAAACAAAATTACACCAAAAAAATTCAAATAGATATAAATCAGTCAGTTGTTGCAATTATATGGAAACAGAGATTGTTATAAGCTCAGTTACCTATGATTTCAAACAGCTTGCGCGCACAATTCACGTTGATAAAAAGAAAACATAGCTATGTTACTAAATTACTAACCTCGTACCTTGCCATGTCATGCACTTCAAACAAACATTTCAGAACTTCAGCCCCTAGGTTGAGCACATTCTTAGAAAACCTAATCAAAGTCAAGACAGGCCTTGAAAATGCAGCAACATTGACCAAATTATATGTCCCCAAATGGATAGAAAACTGAAGAATGTATATTAGACAAAAAAACATAAGTAGTTGCTTCTTTCTTCAAAATTAACCAAATTGAATAAGCTTTCAGTGGCTAAGGGTTCAAATATCACCAATTTAATAGCAGAAAAATGGCATTCAATTATCCAAGAAAATCATAACTTTCATATTCAGAAAATAACAATAATCAGATGCAATAAAACAGGGCAACCAATGAATATATTCACCTTGAAAAAACAAAGAAAAGACCCAATCAGTGATCCCCAAACCGCAAAATGGCAAAGAATCGGCATCCATAGATATCCTGCAATACCACAACAACAAAATAATAAAAAAAGAAGGATTAATTTAGATGGATAAAAGGTTGTGTTATGATTTTGAGAAAGTTAATTAATTTAGTGATTGTGTGAAAATTTGCTTAACATTAAAAGTTGTTAGCAGCACTGAGGGTGTCAAGGCCACCATCTTTGTTTTGATATGGAATCAAATAGTGAGTCTCTTATGAAACCCACCATCTACATAAGACACTTGTACATGATAACACATCGTGTACAAATATTTTATGCAGATTACAAATTCCATAAGAAACCATGTTTTATATCAGTACTGTGTATCTATACCTTCATTTTGATAATTATATTTCCACCTCAAATTTCACAAGATATTTCTCCATATCCCTAAATCTCCTAAATCTAGCCTCATAGTCCAAATCCAATGTAGTAATCACAGGACAGTGACTTAAGAGATCACCCTTGATCACACACTCTAGTACACATCGTTCACTTACGAGCAATTATTCAAAGTGGTACTAGATGCATGTAAGCCATCCAAGAAGCAGTAAGGGTTACATTGATTGAGTGCTTTCATTTCAGGAGAAAATTTCAAATGACTATAAATAAAGGCCTCAAATCCTTCAATCCGAAATCAGCCTAAAGAATTTTCACACCACAACTTATGTATATGTATATTAGTGTACATGTCAATAACTTCTCTGCCCCTCTTACAGTCTCCTTTTTGGCTTCCATATTCACACCACAACTTCTCTTCTGGTATCTTTATCCCCTAATCTTGTCCTTATTTTTATGTTCTAAATTAAGAAAGATTATCTTAGTTAATTGCCATCTAAATTTCTCACTAAACAGAATACTAATCTGGAAACAAATTTAATGTATGCTACTCAAGAGAGATGAGGAAATAACCATTAATCACCTCAGCCTGAAATTTTGAAATTTGATTCAACAGTTTCATTAAGTTATGCAAACATTTAAATATTTGATTACCACTTCATAGCTTTGATTTTTTCAAAGAACAATCTTTAGCTAATTGCACGATCATATCACAAAGAAGAAAAAATAACTTATTTCATTCTCCATTAAAAAAATAAGGAATATAGTGATACTGTGATACCAAAAGAAAAAGAAAAAAAAACAGAGCAAGACACCTCCATCTTCAGAATTAGCATCTTCTTAGACTACTAACATCAAGAAAACACAACTTGAATGTATATATATATATATATATATATATATATGCCATTAGAGAAACTCATAAACCAAATAATATCTCAAATAACTATAAAAAAAATAATGAATTGTAGATATTAAATTAAAGTATTGCACTTAAATTTTAATCAAGGAGCTAGCCCTAGCCCCTGGGTTGAGCACAATACTTTTAGAAAACCTAATCAAAGTTTAGACAAAGTAGAAAACCTAATCAAATTTTAATCTCTAATTCAGAAAGTTATGCAGCTCAGCTCGCACGACTTGAAAAAGTAGAAGAATTAATGTTTGTTTCCCTCTAGATTATGCTGGAAAAAAAAATCACAATCAAAGCTACGATTACTATTGAAGAAGAAGAAGTAGATTAAAGAACTACCGGATCAATCGCGTGATCTTCGAGGCTTAAATCATTGCAGCTCAGCTCGCACGATATGCTGGAACAAAAAAACACAATCAAAGCTACTATTACTATTGAAGAAGAAGAAGCGGATTAAAGGACAACTAGATCAATCGTGTGATCTTCGAAGCTTAAATCATGAATTTGAAGAAAATGAAGAGGATTACATCGATTAATTGCTACAATTTGAATGGATTGAAAGGATGGACTGAATTTGGGGATAAATCTGTTCTTCGATCTTTTGTGCGTGTGAGTGTGAGAAGGAAACAAGATTGAGGGTCTGATATTTTTACAGATTAATTTTTTATTTATGATATTTTTTTATTTTTTATTACAATTAAGTTAAAAATATAAAATTATTGAAAAACAGTATTTATATTTTTTATATTTTATTTTATCACCTTTAATTGTATATTTTTTTATATGATTTTAATGAGAGTATTTTTTACCCTCACTAATGCTAGTAAAATTTATATTTAGTGAGGGTACATAAAATTTCTATACCAATATTAAGATTTTGATGAGAGTATTATTCTACCCTCACTAAAAGTAAACAATTATCACATTTAGTGAGAGTTTATCATACTCTCACTATTTTTTTCGTCACTAAAAGTGATATTTCTTGTAGTGCACGTGTAGCTTCTAGCTCGGATTCTAGTACAGTCTCCTCAACATAAAATGCACTGTTGTGAACGTTGTCATTTCCAGCCTCCTCGGCTCGTACATTCACTTCAACAACCTGGTTTTGCATTTCCCCGGGCTTACAATCGACAGACATGTCGAGACGAGCAACAAAAAAATGTTGATGAATGGGCGCGTATAATCCCGACACGATTGTTGTGCCATATTTTCTAAACTCACCGGGTTTCAGAGCGCCTAAGCTTAGAATCCCGGTAAGTTTAACTTCCGCTTCGATTTTACCGTCCTGGTAAAAGTGCCAATAAAACCCGTAGTCGTAATTACCCACCGCGCAAATGAAAGAAGCGGTAAGGCGCCTCGATCTTCGAACTTTAGCAAGGCCACTTCTCCAATCCTTATGCTTCCATAACATTCCATCATCTTCTTCATGCAAACATACACAATTTTCAATTGTTTCAACTTCTCCATTGAAATTTGTGAAACAAGCATCAAAGTATTTTACATACCCCAAGCAATCACACCCCATTTTAAGCGAATGAGCATTTTTTCCCAAGCCATCTTCCCCTGCATCAAATGCATTTTTTCTACAATGAGGCTCGTCCGGATCGCCATAAGGCACGATGATCTCGACGAAACTCAACCTATGCGCGATCGGCCTCCTCCCGCGGCTGCCATCGTTGTACCCAACCGAGTAAATCACCAAACCCTCCCTCGGAGTGAAGCCAATGCGGAAGTCCCATTTGAGCCACTCGACATGATTCCCATTGGTTCGAAAGCTGGAGCCACAAGGCTGAACAATTTGCAAGGGCTTCACATCACTTTCCGTGAAAGTGAAGTGTCTGAGCCGATCAGGAGGCGGGATAGGGACAAGCTCGAGGACGAAGACATTTTGCATATCGACGAGCACGTGAATTCCTTCGACGGGGCGTGCGTAACCGTTTTCGAGGGGGCAATCGCTCTCCGTTCTGCAAAAGATTAGGCCTTTAGCAGCAAGCCTTAGAGTTGGAGCATCATCAGGGCCGTAGTAGCCAACACACCATGGCTCAACCATGACTAAATCCATGTCATGAATACCCCTCCTTTTCATTGCCTCGATGAAAGCAGGGTATGCTCTGACAACAGCTTCACACTCTCCGTCTTCCGTCGCCCCCATTGGTGGCTGAACGTCGGGGACGAAAGTCGACGAAACGACTTCTCCGCCGCGGCGGCCTAGTTCGACAATCCACACGGTTGTGTCATTGGAGTTGTTGTTGTAGACAACTAGTCTAGCTCGCCTTGGTGGGAAGAAATTAGGAGCATGATCAAGTAGATGCTTTTTTGGTTCCAACAAAACGGCTTCGATAAATTTGATCTGAGGGGTGGCTGCAGCTGCTCTAACAGTTGCCACAACCATGGAGATTTCGGTGGCGGATAATGGATCCAAAGGGTGTTTGGCTTGACAAGACATGTTCTTTTGTTGTTCTGTTTTCTTTCTTGTGAAAAGCATTGCCTTTATATAGATCATCGTACAGAGAAACAATGAATAGGGAAATTATTATTTCATTGAATGATTATAAAGAGTACATGAAGGAAGTATTTATAGATGCAAAACATATCTATCTTAAATCTATAATTAAGGAAAATAAAGATTCACAAGATATATAAAATATATTATACAAGATATATATAATATCTCTTAATATATTTATATATGACTAATACGCCCCCTCAAGATGGAGCACCGTAGGAGAGTCCAATCTTGATTATAAGTGGTTGTAGGCGAGAATGAGAAAATGACTTGGTAAGAGCATCAACAAGTTGATCCACAGACGAAACATGTGAAACTCGAAGTTGAGGGTCGGGTACGAAAAATGAGGCAGTAGGGGGTGTATTTAGTAAGTGTGGAGTGGGTTGATCGGGACCGTGGTTGGATTTGAGGGGCGGGGTGTATTTGTAAAAAGTTGTGGGTGGGGTAGAGACAATAGGTAAGGGAGGGGTTTGATTAATTAGAGTGGGCGGCGGAAATAATATGACAGTAGAGTTTTGTTGAAGGCAGGGGGTGTTTTTACTAGAAAGGTGGGTGTATTTAGCGGAACTGGTGGTGGATTTAGTGGAACCGTGGGTGCTTGCAGCCATGGATGGAAGCTTGAAGAAACTTGTCTTCGTGAGGTTGGGGTAATTGTGGATTTTGTACGACAAGAATGTCGAACAACGATTACGAGAAAGAAGAAGTTTGTCTTCTTGAGGTTGGGATAATTGTGGGTTTTGTACGACAAGAACATCGAACAACAATTACGGATTTACGGGGAAGAAGAAACGTGTCTTCTTGAGGTTTGGGTAATCGTGAGTTTTGTACGACAAGAACGTCGAACAACGATTACGGGGAAGAAGAAACTTATCTTCTTGAGGTTGGGGCAATCGTGAGTTTTGTACGACAAGAATGTCGAACAACGATTACGGGGAAGAAGAAACTTGTCTTCTTGAGGTTGGGGTAATCGTGAGTTTTGTACGACAAGAACGTCGAACAACGATTACGGGGAAGAAGAAACTTGTCTTCATGAGGTTGGGGT
This sequence comes from Galeopsis tetrahit, assembly GCA_963675135.1. Lineage (NCBI taxonomy): Eukaryota > Viridiplantae > Streptophyta > Magnoliopsida > Lamiales > Lamiaceae > Galeopsis > Galeopsis tetrahit. Next base: position 15,562,104 of record OY776133.1, read on the forward strand.
AATCGTGGATTTTGTACGACGAAGAACGTCGAACAACGATTACGAGGATTCGGGTGGGATCGAGGCGTGAGCCGAGAGGCTCTTGATACCATACATAGAAACAATGAATAGGGAAATTATTATTTCATTGAATGATTATAAAGAGTACATGAAGGAAGTATTTATAGATGCAAAACATATCTATCTTAAATATATAATTAAGGAAAATAAAGATTCACAAGATATATAAAATATATTATACAAGATGTATATAATATCTCTTAATATATTTATATATGACTAATACATCGATGGGTGTATTGTGAATCAAAATATTAATGTGTATATGTCAATAAACTAAATGTTTAAAAAAAATTGGGACGAGAGGAGTAATGGTGTCTTCATGTAAATGGGCTTCAAGAATGGCTGCTATTTGTTTTTGAAAGGGTACGGCTATATGCACCTCCGACTTGTTTAAGGACACCCCCACATATACACTTTCTTCGCCAGCGTATATTTTCGACACTGTCGAAAATATACCCCCTCTTCGACAACAATTTATCAATGAAAGTGTATATATTTGACATTGATTTGTTGAAAAAAAACAATTTAGGAGGTGGCGGGGGTGGGTGGGTGGGTTGGGGGTGAGATAGTTTTTTTTTTTTTTTTTTGTAAACAGGGAGAGAGGGAGGGAGGAGGAGGGCGGCTGAGGCGGACGGCAAAGGCCACGGTGGGCAGCCGTATTGAGGGAGGAAGGAGAAATTAAATGAAGAAGAAGGAATAAGGGTTTTGTGGAGGGGTGCGCATATAACGGGGGAGGGTGTGGCTTCTAAAATGTACTAAAATGGTATTGAAGTCTGAAAACAATTTGGAGGATGCGTCTATTTCTATCATAATTAAATTTGGGGAGAGTGTCCTTAAACAAGTCGGAGGTGCAGATAGCCTTACCCTTTTTGAAATGGGTTTCTAATTGGCCCAAAAATGGCTGCTAATGTCTTCTTGGGTTGCTCCTAATTAAATGTTTTAGGCCAATTGTTTCCACTCCTTTATTGCTGAATTTTCTATAGCCCATTTCTTATTTCGTCTCGCTATTTTAGCTCGTTTTGTTTCCGGTCCTTTACCCCAATCTCAATATACTGTACTCTTCCCTTGGCTTGGGCAAATAAAGTATTCGGGTGTCTCTAGCCATGAATTGAATTTAAAATTAGAACAAATGTTATGTTATTGAGAAATATAGACCATACAAGTGGCTTGTGCAATGTAACCATGTTTGTTTTATATTTTTTATTCTTTAACACTTTAATTTATTTTGTAACACCTTAAATTTTGCATTTGTTTAATCTATACATTTATAATATAGTCTTTTTGTTCTATGGGTAAGTTGGTTATAACCAAATTGAGTGATAAGATTTTTGAAAATAAAATTATAGCTGAAAGTAGTGTCAGATAGTTGCATTGATATCGACCCTTACATTGACTCTCTCCGACGTTAGATTGTCTTTTAAGCAGTTTTCGTTGATTGTATGTATATTATAAAGAGTAAAAGAAAAAGAAATTTAACTAAAAAAGGTCCAAAATTGGTTGAACATGATAAATTATTGACCCAAAAATGACCAAATGATCATAGAGCGTAAAAGTGAAAGTGATTCACAAATCACAATAACCTTCAAACCGGAAATAAAAATATTCGGGTGTCCGCATCACTTACATCACTGTTTGCCAATGTTCTATTTTTTTTTATTTATCCATCCCTTTTTTTTTCCTCCTCATGACTCGAACCCAGGACCTAAGGCCTAGGTAGTGGTGCTCTAACCACTTGAGCTAGTTATCCCACTTTGTCGCCAATGTTCTAGCTCTTTCATTTGTAAAGGATCACATTAAATAGTGTTTCACGTAATGTTTAAAAATGTATAATTTTATAATAATTTAATATTTTAGTTTCACAAGCTTTTATTTTTTGTTAAAGTACTGTTGATATTAAAATATTGAATTATTAATTAATTTAATAGAATTTATATGTTCTTGATTTTCTCTTCTTTTGTTTAACCCACCATAATGATTTAATGGTTTGTCAGATCATAAACAAATCTGCATGTCTGTCGTCTGCCATTTTATATATGCATATATACATTTTTTTTTGTGTATTAATATTATTACAAATTAAATGTTACGGTGTACTTCTTTTCTCCCATTTTTTTTTAACATTTGGTATGTACACGAGGTTTAATATATGATTTATTAAACAGTATTAAATGTAATATAATTATTTTTTTAAAAGAATACTATGTGTATTTCTACTTTATTGAAGAGATAAATTTTTGTAAACAAATACAATTAATGACATGTGATGTAAATAGAAAAGGTAAAAGAGAGATTTTTAAAATAATAAAAAGTTTTTGACGTATATTCAAATAATAACAAGATATATATTTTTTTATCAATGTTCAAATAATATTAATGGGACAAAGGGAGTATTTATATTAAATAATATTAAATGTTAACAATGATTCATATTATAAATTTGATAATAAATAATATAACAAAGTTTCAATATATGTTAGTGATATTTTTAATATTAATACAATATAAATAATAGTTAAAGTTAAATAATATAAATTGATAACATATCCCGACTTATCTGACCGTGGTTAATACGGGTGTCTTACTAATTTTGTTAATATATCTCCTGTTAAATGTTTATTAACAGTTTAACACCTCAACATAATAGAGACTATACGTATTAAAATTTTTGAAGGATGAAACACTAAAAGTAAAACATAATTGATACTCCATATAAAAATAAGCTATACGGGTTGCTTCAAATGCATATAAAATTGGGAGAATTTTAAATAATGTAATTAAAATAAAATTTTGATTTATTTATTCTTGATCACTCCACACTTTTCTCATTCATAAAAATTACTAAAAGATATCCTAATAAAAAAATATATACTCCGTATATATTAAGATGCAACCCATTTCATATTAGGTGTCTTTTCAGAGTATTTCATTACCAAAATGGATACATATCTTGATTTTAATATGGTTCAGAAATATCAAGTCATGAATTCATTCCCAAATCCTTTTGTTTCGACACAATTACAACTCGACAAATTAATCATTATATTACACACAAAAAGGCAGTATTTAAATTTATATAAAAAGACTTGTTTAGGTTTTTATTTTTAATCTTTTTTTATAATATTTCATTTTTAATTTGTTTTTGATATTTTTTTATAATAAAATCTTGCATTATTAACCAGTTTCACTGTAAAAATAGTTTACATTGTGCGTGTACTATATTTTATAATAGAGTAAATACTATCCACTTTGCCACCTGCGTTATACTTCTTCTATAAAACCGTTACTTGTACATGCCGGAGTATAATTTAATTATACGAGCTAGCTTATGAATTTACTAACGAACGTGTTCATGAGTTAACTAACAGAATATCATTTGAATATATTTGAGCTTGTTCATTCATATTAATGAGGATTATTAAACAAATTGGAGCGGATATTTTTCGAATCGACACTCAAATAATTCGTAAACAGCATAGTTTGATTACATTTTTATTTGAAGCCGTAATCTTAATATATATCATATATTTGCAAACATTTTCACAGCCACGTGTCCTAAAATGATTGGTTTATCACAATATATTTTTTCTCAAATTCTTCTATTTCAAAATCTCATTTTTCTCATTAATTTCACTTTTTATTAATCTTAATCATTAATTTTAAAGGCTTTCTTGAGATTGTGATGGATTGAATTGAGATTTGGGTAATTCATGAAATAGTAAATTGTGTTTAAGATGAGTTTGGTTAAGGATTGAGAAATAGGGGTAGATTTAACTTTATATCACATCAAAAGTCAAATGTTATAATATTTTATTTATTGTTAGTAATGAAAGAAAAGAAAGAGGGAGAAGAAAGTAGGAGAGACGGTTTTCTTTTTACCGTTTTCTTTTATATATTTTTTTAAATAATTATTTCATTCCCTCCTCTCCATCTTTTCTCTTTTTTTGTTTTCTCTCCTCCTTCTCCATTTTTTTCGGTTTTCAACGTTATTTTTATTTACAGTTCTCTCTGCTTAATTATTTCTGTCATTTTATCCGTACAAGAACCAAACTCATAAAAGTAAAAGTTGTGCGATGTTGGACTGTATTTTCAAATGACGGTAAACAGAAGAATTACTTTGAATTAGTAGTCATTGATGAAAAGGTGAGCATTTCTACTCTAAATTTCTTCAGTTTACTCTTAATTTCCATTTCGTTTTTTTTATTCTCCATTTGATGTGACATTTATTTTCTATTTATTTAGGGAACAAAAATACGAGCTACTGTACCGAGATACCTCATACACAGGCATTAGAACGTTATTAAAGAAGGATTTACATACAATTTGTATAATTTCGGAGTTGAAAAGCCCAACACCCTTATATTAGCTCCAAAACACTCCTACAAGTTTTTCTTTCGTTTCCTAACCATACAAGAAGGATTACAGGGCACTTTACCGATCCAGTGGTATAGTGGTCAAGTTATCGGATGACAGTAATTTGATAACACACTTTCAATGCAAAAGTTCTTCACCACATTATCCTATTCGTCATTACTCTTATATAATTCTACATATTTTACAAATAATTATATTGTGTTTTTTTTAAAGGACTGGTTGATGATGAAAGTGTTATTGCAACTCATGTTCAACATAGTTCATCGATAACATCGAAAAACAAGGAGGTTATTTTTTCTTTAAATTTTCAATATCACATTACTTTTAATATATTTCTATACAAATATGTGAAACTAATTATAAAATTGTACCTACCTACCTTCAGATCAAATCAATTTATCCAGGTCAAGATTGAGAAAAGTTGATTGGAAGAAGTAGTCATGTTAAATATATGTTTATGTATTTTTTAAAAACTTTTTAGTTTGGAAATGTATTTTTAAGATTTGAATCTCTATTTTTTATAATATGGATATTGATAGGCATAATTAAACATATATTTATACTTCAATTATAATTATAAATGAGGTTTGTTTATGTTCTCTTTGATAGATGTTGATAATTTTTTGTTATGTAAATTAATCTTAAAATCTATTTTATATTCATATTTTTTTTTTATAAAGTTTTTCGATTTTCACAATTATTTTTATTTACAATTTTTTAATTATTAAAAGTAAAAGTTGTGCAATTGTATTTTTAATCAACTAGCACTCATTTTAATTAGGTCATAATTTAATCTCCTTATATACTATCATGATTTTAATTAAACCTCTATATTATTCTACAAAAAGTACTACACATTTATATCTAATAATATTGTATACTCAATAATATTTTATCACTTCATGTAATTATATTAATTTCAATTTCATTGTTTTATTCTCCATTTGAAGTGAGTTTAATTTTCTATGCGTTGTTCTAAATTTCTTATGTTTATTTTTTATAATTTTGGCACATACGAAAATATTATTAGACAAAGACTCACATATTACAACCATACACAAATAACAACACATTCTCTTATTCAATTATTCAATCTAAACCCATTCTCTTATTCAATTATTCAATCTGAACTTATGGAAGAGTATATTCTCTTATTCAATCTTATGGAATAGTATATTCTCTTATTCAATCTGAACTTATGCAAAAGTATTGTTGAAATTGACATGAATTATCAAATACAGTAATTATATAAAATCTTATTAAATAATAGTAATATATTTTTTTTCAATTCCGGCGAAATTCGCGGGTTTTACACTAGTGTATATATATAAAATATATTCGCATTGGTTAGACCCGAGCTCCTATAAATTAATATTTTCTGGACACAAAAATAGAAAACAAGAAACCAAAATATATAAAATAAACTTGTGTGCTTTCTCACGATCACATTCAGGGCATGATTGGTATGATGAAATGAATTTAAGGTTGAATGAAATGAACTCAAGAATGGAATGAAGGTTTGAATGGAATGAGGTCTGAATGATCATTCTCATGATTGGTATTAATTAAGAATGAAAAATAATTCCTTGATTGATTCCATTCTCATGATTGGTATACTAAAATGAAATGCAAAATAATGTATATATTTTATCTTAAATGACTAAAATACCCTTCAATATATATTTTATATAACATATTAAATTAATGAATATGCTATTATTTTAATAACAAAATTAAATATAAAATAATTAAAATATAGAGAAAGTATCATTTTTATCTCATGTATATCCCTTTTCTTCTAATTTGAATTAGTCAATCAATTATCTAAAAGTAAAAATAATTAAAAATTAAGTAAATTAAATTTAAAAAAAAAAAGACGGTTCTTCTTCTCTTTCAACTGTAAATGCGCTGTCATCTCCATCTTTCTACCACCGACCTTCATGCCGTCCCCACTTCCATAGTTAATTCAGATTTGAGGATTTTTTTTAATGAAAATCAGTTTATATCTATAGGATATCGATTGTTCAATTAATTTAACAAACATGAACAAGAGTGACAACGTCTTCTCTTTGCACATATATAGAGAGAAAAAATAATACAAATTTTATTTTCTCAGCGTCTTCTCTCTTGAATTAGGGTTGAAGAATGTTGAATAATAAAATGGGCGTATTTAATTGTGAATTAGGGTGGGAGAAGTGAGTTAATTGTTGAAAAAGATAATTATGTAAAAATTAAAATTGAGTGATTATTTTAAAAAATAAAATATAATTCGATTCCACACACAGAATGAAATGGGGAAAGACAGAGGGATGAAGAGGAATCAAAATTCTTTATTTTTGGGAATCACCATTCCTTAAGGAATTGGGATTCCACGTAAAAAAATATATCAATCGTAAAATTAGGAATGGTGACGTGTTGAGACTAGCAATAATAAATTTGACCGGCGAAATGAGTTTAATTAAGGTTTAACTACTGAATTGTGAATTGCTATTATAATTATTTATTGATATTACAATTTACAAGAGACAGCTTTATTATAAACTTATTTGTTATTGTGCAGGTCATTTTCGATCGACTTAAATATATTTGAAATTTATAGTTAAATAAATATAATATTAAAAGTACTCCTTTGTTGTACCCACGTGTGGATTGAAGCAGTTGACCCACGTTTGACAATTCATCCAAATCTAAATCTCATCTTCAATTCTCAATCACACTACAAGACAAATTCCAACTCCATCCTCATCTATTTCATAGATATACATTGAACAAAAGATAAGTTTTCTCATTTATTTTTGGGATGATTTTATTAAAAAAAAAAAAAAAAAAAAGATATTTTCATTTTTTTACAATTTTATCACTAATTTTTACTCGTTCCATTTCATAAGAATTTTTTCTTTTTCTTTTTTAAACTTTTCAACATTACTTTTACACTTTTCAATGATTTTTTTTTTTTTTTTATAAACTCATTTATATTAATTTCATAATACTACCTCACTCTTTGAAGAGGAGGCCAATAAATAATTTAATGGGTGAGGTTGTTTTTAGGGACAAATCGTTTACATGATACTCTAATAAAATAAAATAAAATCTCTTTCTAAAAGTTTGCGTCCAAGCTAATTTTATGATTAGTAGACCTATAATCTTATCAAAATTATGTTTTAAAACAAAATATTATTAGTAAACTGAAGTTTCATTTCCATACATATATGAAATCACACCGAACTATCTCTTAACCATATACTGTATATACTACTTTGAAGTTTGAAACATGCAACTGCAATTGCATCATTCAATTAAAAAATATTTCTAAATATGCATGAATGGGTGTGCCATTCTTAATTTGGCTATTATTTTATTTCCACAAGGCTAAGCTAAGAGACGTATATTGACCACATTTGGATTTGGATATTATTATTATACTGTATATGCGGCGAAAATTCGTTTTCTGAACCTGCACGGAATTATGTTTCAAATACCATTTATTGCTAGTACTATCACTTAGTCAACGGTATATTTCTGGATTCGTCGACTGATCGCTTCCCAATTCACACCCTCTAGAACTCACTTCATTTTAAATAAAATTCTTTTCGCATTGCTTAATGTTCAATTGGCTAAATTATTAATATATGTTGATGTAATGTATATTCTTAATTTTATTTTTACACTTTATATATACTATTCATCCCCACTATAAAATAAAAAATAAAATACTAAATATAAAACAAATGATTTCATACTGAGTGGATAGATATATAGACATCAAGGGGTGTATTAATTGTGGTTGTGGATTCTGTAGGATTTTTTTGGATTTTCAAAGTTATCCAATACGAATTTTAAAAAGTCTTTAAAAATCTTTAGGTATTCAACGGTTTATAGATTCTAATACTCTATGGATTTTGTTGGATTCTTCTCAAAAAATATAAATAAATTGCATTATCCAAAATCTTTAGATTTCAACGGATTCTCTCAGAGTCAAAAAATATAAATAAATTGCACTATCCAAAATCTAACGTATGACCCAACCCGTGGGTACCCACCCCACCCGCGAGCTTTGGGTCAGATCAGATTCGCCCCGTATTGAGTATGAGTCGGGTGGGTATCCGCCCCGCCCCGAATTAATATATAAACTTTATATATATATATATATATATATATATATTTTTTTTTTATTGGTAAAATACTTTTTATATACTCCCTCTGTCCACCAAAAGTGTGCTCACATTTTTTTATATGTGTTTTTAAAAAAAATTATATTTTAATTATAAAGAATATATTTAGGAGGGTGTATTCAATTGAGATTTTGTTGGATTTTTTTGGACTTTAAAAAGTCAGTGGATTTAGAAAATCCATAGACTCTATGCAGAGTTTGACTGACTTTGTTATTGATTTATATGAATTTTCATAGATTTGACAGGATTCTAAAATACACATTTTTTTATTAATTTACATGGATTTCCATAAACTACGCCCCTAAAACTATGGATGCAAACGTATATCGAACACACTTGTATATAAAAAAAATTATCTAAATTATTTAGAAAAAATACCAAAAATATATTAGTTCAAAAAAATATTATTATTCATCATTATTATTCTCATCTTCATTTCCACGGTTATACCTCGACTCCAGTTCTGTATTGTAATTGGCTTTGAGAAAGCAATTCCAAATTTTTCTGTATTGTAATTGGCTTTGAGAAAGCAATTCCAAATTTTCTCTTGAGATGTGGTGAATCTTGATCTTCTTCTTGAAAATTCATGACATTCTTTCCAAAGAAAGTTATGTAATCCAGCCAATACTAACTCTGTTTGTGTTTGAAATGGGAACAAAGGTGGGTTTTGAAAATTGTGAATGACGATTTGAAAATACCAAAAAATCTCTCGCGAAGATTGAATAACTCAATTGCGGAGTAACGACCTTGACCACAAAAATCTTTTAGATGATATCGTTCTTGAGATCTTAAAGTTGACATTAATGCTATAAATTAGGCGATCAAGAATATATTATTGCTAACTAACAGTGTCAACTGTGCCGATATACTATAATTTTTAAAGAGAGAACATAATTTTAAAATACAGAGATGTAATTTTTTTCACGATAATAATGATGGTGAAGAATCTGTGATTGATTGAAGAACATAGTTACGTTTCTTGATATTAATTCGTTTGAAGAAGAGGGTTGTGTAGGATTTTGTGGTTCAAATTACAGCAAGAATGTCTGTATGTGCTTTCGAAGGAGTCTTTGAAATTTTTGTTAGAAGAACAACAAATTTTTTTTTCTTCTCTTCCAGGGCCTTCTGAGAGAATCCGCTGAAATCTCTAGTTTTTAGAAGAGATTTTGAATAGTGAAATTTATTTATATTTTTGAAGGAGAATCCAACGAAATCCATAGAGTATTAAAATCCGTAGATTGTTGAATACCTAAAGATTTCTAAAGACTTTTTAAAATCCGTATTGAATACCTCAAAATTTTGAAAGACTTTTAAAAATCCGGATTGAATACCCCCAGATTTTAAAAGTCCAAAAAAATCCAACAGAATCTCAATTGAATACACCCCCTTAATATAATGAGTATAAAATATATTTGGTAGATACTCAATCTTGTTAGTAAAGTAGAAAAAATATTCAAAAGTAAACTATTTAAATAGAATAAGCACGTTTTTTGTGGACCAAAAAAAAGAAATGAGCACACTTTTGGTGGACGGAGAGAGTATATATTAATGGTAAAATAAATTATATATATATATTTTAGTGGTAAAGTATTTTATATAATATATATAATATTTAATCAATATCGGAGTTTATGAATATCTATGTAAATCAATAAAAAAAAATATTCAACGACCCTGTCAAATCTATGAAAAATCATATAAATTAATAAAAAAAGTCAATCAAACTCTGCATGGACTCTATGGATTTAAATTCACGTACTTTTTAAAGTCCAAACGAATTCAATAGAATCACAATTGAAAACACCCCTTAAGTCCATCTCCTACTTTTTTTAACACATTATTCTAGTAGAAAATTTATCATAAAATTAGTCTAAAAAGAAGATTTTTATTGTATTTTTGCTACGATTATTTTATGCTGTATATATTTAATGGTAAAATTGGTTTCAAAATAATTATATTTATATATTTAAGGTTATTATTGATAAAAAAATCATTTTTTTATTATTTTAATATTTTTAAACACGTTTTACAATTAATTCATACAGTAGTATTATATAAATTTTATAAAAAAAAGACTTAATCATTTAGAAAAGGGATTGATGGAAAAAAATATATAATTAATTGTTTAACCTAATAGTTTCTTTCACATTAAATAAAATATTCGTGGTTCAATAATTTAAGTGTTAATTTTTTAACTATTCATACTAGACGACATAGTGCAAGTGTGCAACAACAATATATAGATTAACTAAATATATATATATATATATATATATATACTTTATAATTATACATATATTAATGTTTTGGATCATTAATATTTATTTTTTATTTTTTTAATTTTAAATTTTGAGTCCATTATAAGTAGCGCGTTCTCATTATTATAATTAAAATATTATTTATTTTTAACCTAACATATATTAATAAATTGAATAGTAAATTACAAACTAGAAAACTCCCACATAAAACGATAAACCGGTCGACATCGGTTGGAAACAGTGGCGGACCCAGCACGTGTACTTAGGGGGGCTAAAAATAAAATTTTAAAGTAATCAAATTTAAATTATACATTAAAAAATTTATATATTTTTTGATAATAATTTATATAATTTATTAATTATCATACTTTTTTAAAATATAACATTAAACTTACACCACGTTAAAATTTAAATTCTACAAAATAATTAAATACCCGTACAAATGAATTAATTTGAAAATTACATTAAATTCGAAATTCTAACTCTTATTTAGTAATTAATTAATTATATAATTCTTATTTATCATTGACCTACAAATATAATCAATTAATAATTGAATAATTAATTTTATACATCAATTATGGACTAATAAAATTTAGAAATAATAAAATAAATAATACTCCTATATAAATATAAATTAAAATAACAAAGCTCACAAATTTGCGGCCGCCATATGCTGTTTATTACAGTTTATACAGTAAACTTATTTTTTGAGGGGGCCAACTTAAAAAATTTAAATTTAAACTAGCATATAAATATACTACATAAAATTTGGGGGGAGGCCAAGGCCCCCTTAATAAACACATAGGTCCGCCCTGGTTGGAAAGGTTATATTCGTGCAATTATATATTCCATAACTAGTCAAACGGTGTAAACACACGTAATCCTATGCTACTTAATTCATTTTGCATTGTTTATTTGTCATTGATTAAAAATATAACACCAAAATTCTTCTTTCTTCCACTTTTATAAACACGTGTCATTGGAACTCTTGTATGATATCTCAATGTAATAAATGAGATTTCTTTATATACTTTTTCGTATCTCGTTAAATTACTTATTTTATAATTTTAAATATCTCTTTTTTAAGTTTTTGTTAATATATATCACACTATTTTTTCTTTTTTCTTGATCTCTATATACTCCAATACTCATTACACATTAAATATTCTTAAAATCTATATAAAAAATAAATAAGTAACTCAACGAAAAACCAATGAAATATAAAATTATTTCATATAATTTTTTGCCTAATTAATTAAATGAAAAACTGTCTTGTGATATGTCTTAACATAACCGATCAAACTTTATTATGGAGAAGTTAAAAAATGTAATAGATGGATGTAGGGATATTTGAGTAAATATAAATTAAATCATCCCCATGTGTAATTTGAGATTACATCATCCCACCCAACCAACCAACCAAAGTTTTATCTTAGAATAATAATATTAGCTAGGAAAACAAAAGAGTAGTACTATTCCTTGTCCCATAAGATATACAATTCCACCACATTTTATTTTATATGGTAAAACACTAGTACTGTTCCTTGGGCGGCATAAGTCATCCGAACCTAGACACTTTCCTTCTTCTTAAATACTAGCCGCTATTTCACAAATTAGTACCAACAAAATTAAAATAAATTAAACAGGAAGAGAACACAAATTAACCAGCTCCAACACAAGAAAAAAGATAGTTTAACATGCAGCAGAAACAAGAGCACGAGGATAATTACATGGCGGCGCCGCCTGAGAGCCACAGCCACAGCGCCCATTTTAACGGTGGTGGATCTTTCATCATTAATAATAATGATACCTCCTCCTCCCCTGCAGCTTCCACCCGCAAAAGAAGACATCATCGGGAACATAGTCTCCTATACCCAGGTAATTTTAATTTAATTTATTTTCCTTCTCTTAGTTTCGCAACCAACTCCTCTGTTTTTCACCTATCAACAATTCTACTTCTATTACTACTCCATTTATTAATTTCTTTTTTCTTTTTTATCATTTCAACAATTTGTGCATATCACTATTTGAATCATATATGGTATTATTGCATGCATGTGTTAATTAGACTTCAATTTTATTTTATGTACTGTATGTAAGGGTCCAAATTTCCAATGCAATTTTCTTATAGGAGTACTATATATTAATCTCTCATAATCCTTGGCCTAGAAAATTGCATCGGACCTCCCTGTGGATATTCAAATTCATTCTCTACTTCACTCATTTTTTTTAATAAATGACGTTTTAATTACATTAGCTAGAGACGTAGTTACATTTTTTTTTTATGAATGTGAAGGATATATAAACATTTATCATGAGTCAATTTTTTTAAACGAAATATATTTTGAATTGAAAATAGGAGTATTGATTAATGTAATCAAAATTTTGGTATTAATGTATTTGTAGAGCAAGAGGCGGCCGTGGAAGAAACGCTACTTCCAGAAGCATATGAAGAACAACCAGAAAGACGAAAATACAGAGGAGTTCGGCAAAGGCCGTGGGGCAAATGGGCGGCTGAAATAAGGGACCCACACAAAGCCGCCAGAGTTTGGCTCGGCACTTTCGACACGGCGGAAGCTGCCGCCCGAGCGTACGACGAGGCCGCCCTACGTTTCCGTGGCAGCCGCGCCAAACTCAACTTCCCTGAAAATGTTAAATTCTTGCCGCCGCCTTCACAGTTTACCGTCTCTGACTCTAACCCTCCGCCGCCTTCCACTGCCGAATCGCCGGATTCATTTTTCCAAACCACCGGAAGGAACTATTTGGAATACTCGCAGTTGCTTCAGAGCAATGGCGACTCTGTATCACAAGAGTCGAAAACGCTGTTTGATCACACGTTTTATGCTTCGTCGTTTGCGGGTTTATATTCAAACCAGTTGCACGATTCTTCTGTTGAACCGTATGATCCGCCATTTATTTCTTCGTCAACTTCTTCGTATCCCCTGTTATTCTCCAGTGGCCAAACTCTGCATTTCGGCCAACAAAATCAAGGTGCTGACGACGGCACATTTGATTTTCCGTGGGGCTCAGGGCAGTAAACATGCATGCTTATACTTGCATTTTTTCCTTCAATTTTTCAACTTAATTGAATTAAACAATATGCAAGAATTCTCAAATTAGAGTATTTATTACCCACTTAATTAATCTGATTTGAAATATATATTTTTGGACCTATTGTTGTCGGATGAAAATAATCAATATTAGTAATATTGTTTACAAAATGTAAGCGCACAATGCATATATTTAATTTTTTTTTTTTTTTTGATGATATATCTTAATATCAATGAAATTAAGATATAAAACACATTTTTAGAACAGTGGGCAGTTTCACAATTGTAGATTATGTTGAATATGATAAAATTAATCTCATGGTTTTCCTTGTGCTACAATATGATACTTATGCATTAAATTAAGAAAATATGCATAGTATCATACACACATGTGGATAAACTTAAATATCAAATAAATTGATCTAACATTTTCGTTAATTAATGGCAATTGTTACATATTTGGTTTTTTTTTAGGGACATATTTGGTATTCTCGAAACCGAGTATAATGAGAGAAAAAAAAAAATTGTTACATATATTCACAATTAATAATAATATAATATAATTGGAAAGAATAATGAGAGAAAAAAAAAATCGGAAAAGTGAGTGCAAGTGTCAATTAACTATACAAGACTACCAGAGGCTTCGATGTGAAAGGGCAATCTCTTGATAGGATGTAAATTAACCAAGTCAAGAAAGCTAACAAAAACGTGTTTGGCTACCAACTTTTGTTCTTTCCACACCGCTTTATATGTCTTTTTTTTTTTTATAATTATTATGGTTGTTGTGGGTTTTTTTTTTTATAGGATATAAAACACATTTAAATTATGGTGGGTGATCGCAAGTTCAAAACAATATAAATGTGTGTTGCATTATTTTTAAAAGGTTAGTGTAAGTTAAACCTGTATTTAATGCTTGAAATTTATTAAACACAAACTCAATATTTTTCGATAGCCCAAATTTAGTTTATTAGTAAGTCCACACTTCTGTCCACTCGAATTTAATTGTATCTAAAAATTTTGAAATCCTAATTATACCAGTATAAAAGATACACACTAATACATATTAACACTAATACATATTAATCCATATATTTTTTTTCTGTGTCTTTTTCGTCTATTAAAACACTTTACCATCGATTTGTCTTTTCAACAAAATACCACTGTGGACATTCTCTCCATACTCAAAATCATTGTCAACAAAGAAAGTTCATTAAACACCAGTACACCTCTTTCATCGCGATATTTATTGGTGATCACAAGTTGAAAAAAATGTAAATGCACGTTACATTATTTTAAAAGTTAGGTGTAAGTTAAGCCCGTATTTAATGGTTAAAATTTATTAAGTACAAATACAAAAAAATAAAAATCGCTAGCCCAAATTTAGTTTATTCGTAAGCCCACACTTCAGCCCACTCGGGTTTTAAATGTATCTAAAATGTTCGAAATCCTAATATAAATATCAGAGCTAGACACGCCGTAACACATATCAAACCCTAATCTTTCTCTCCGCCTCTTTCGTCTACTAAAACACTTTATCATCAGTTGTCTTTTCGACAAAACACCACCCCATTCTCTCCCGGCCACTTAAACCCATTTTTGCCTCTTTTACAAAACAAATTCATTTAACACCACTACACCTCTTTCATTACAAAATTTATGGCAATATATATATAGTTATTTGCCATATATCAAAGTATAGATATGGAGCCTCTCAAAATTATCTCACCATATTTGTGAAGAAAAAACTCATCGTGAAGAATCTTCAAATAAAAGTTAAGTTCTCAAACCTATAAACGTTTTTCGTGTAGATCTATTAAATTCCTGAATTTGTACTATTTTTAAGCTACGTTTTATTGTTCATCTATACTAAGAAATTGATGTCTTGTACTCTATGTCTTTGATTTTCAAAGATCTACATGAGCATAACTCTTTTTTTATTTTATTTTTTAAAAATTATGTTGACGGTCTCACTTTGTCTTTTTTTTCATTTTCGAAGATTCCAACGACAGTCTCACGTGCTGAGAAAAATCGTGATACCTTTGTCATCCAAGTAAGTCTTTGTATATTTTCTTTATTATAAGTGGGGCAAAAAAAAAAAAAAGAATGATCATTATTTCTATTGGTATTATATATTGTATAGTACATAAGAGTTCTTTCTTGAATTATTAGGTAATAGAAATATAACTTATGGATTATAAAATAATTCAATAAAGAACTCTTATGTATACATAAGAGTTCCGTCCCGATAAGTTATATGGGTTTGGATCGGGATCGGAATTTATTTTAATGGATGGATTAGAGATCCGATCGGATTGGTAAATTCTGATCTGGTCCGATTTTGGATCGTTTCAGATCGATTATTTATTTATTTAATTTTTTATTTTTCAAGTATTTTTTTTTTCAAGTTTATGGAAGTGAGAACAAGAATAATGATTTTGTATATGAAAATTAAAGTGTTGGTTCTTCATTGGAGATTAATCTCCGTCAATGTGAATTTTATTTACAATATTATTAATTATCTTTTGACACTAAAAAGACGTATATTGAATATTTTTATTAAATTATATTCTTTTATCTCAATTCCTCACCAATTATTTGGTTCTAGAGCATATTGCGTTTCTATTAAAAAAATAAAATAAAATCCGGATTTTAGGTCCGGGCCGATAAATTCCTGTTTTAACCCGGATCGGATCGAAAACCCGAAATCCTAAAATGTGAAGGATGAAGGACCGAACCGAAAACTAACTAGTTGGTCCGATTCCGAACCGATCCAGTCCGATTTCGATCTTTTTTTCACACTCCTACCTATGTTCTATCAATTAGCAAAACTTTCTTTTATTAGTTTATACAAAATCAATTGTATATTACTAATTAATTGCATTAATGCTACAAATAAGTGTTTATTTCACAATCAATTTAAAACATATTTTGATATATATAGTTAATACTTAATACCTAGCTAGTTGTTCTTGCATATCAACTTAAATTTCATAGTATTATTTATTTCACCACATTGAGTTTAATTAATATTACAATATGTGAACTTGGATCTTGTTGTTACGTAAGTACTCACTTTTTTACTCGATTTGTTTTTTATTTTTTTATGCAATTGCGAGTGCATTTTATTCATTTTCAAATGTCAAACTTAATACTTATGTTTAAATTTTTACATACCTGCTATTTATGTGCGGATTAAGTATACTGTATATATTTTTCAGTTTTATATTTCTACATACATATATAAGCTAGCTACGTGCTATGGCGTTTCTTAAAAATAAAATTCGGCTATGTTTTTAATATTATAAAATGCAATGGGTTACAAAAACTTCATTAATTAGGAGTAAATATTTTGTGTGTTATAGGAGTACATCTTTTTATACAAAGCTAAATTTTTTTTTTTTTTTTCCCTATATCTCTAGTCTTCACTAAGGCCTTCCCAATAGACTTAGAAATGGATAAAGATCGGGCATTCAGTTGTTGGATTACTAGGCAAATTGTTTAGAAGTGTTTAGAGCTAGTTATGTGTCTTTTTTTTTTTTATGTGAAATCTATATAATATATTGATAATTGTGACGATTAATTGAAACTCTACAAAGCGAGGGACGAAACAGTGATGGATGTAATTGGCGAATTCATAAAAAATGATGAGGTTGATATTAACGACAAGCAAAGTCAAATTTAAAGTGTTCAAACGATTTAAAAATTTTCAATTTGCAATAATAGAATTTGTGAAAGAATTGTTAAAATCAGCTAGGTGCAAGGGGTTTTTGTGTAGTTATGTTCATAGATTGATAGTTGAGAATGTGGTTGACATGAATCTCATCTCTATTCCACCAAACCAATTTCGTAAAACAAGTGAATTAACCCAACCTTTATCTTTCTTTATTCTAACCTAAAATTGCAAAGTTTGTGGAAGTTAGTCTCTTCACTAAATTGGTGGAGAATTTTCCTAAAGTGGAAATAATCCTTTTGACTTTTGAGATTTGGTCAATATAATTGCAAGCATATATTACTAAGAAGGGAACTTATTGAGATTGCTTAATGATCTAATCATAGTCGTCTCAAAATGTCTTGAACCTTTCTTTATGGGCTCTTCGTAATTTTTCACAAAGTTATGACTGTGGGTGGTGAAGCTACAAAGCTTTCTTCGAAAGAAAACCTTGTAGCTTCACCAGCCAAAGTCATAATTTTGAGAAAAAACATGACAAACCCGTGGATTAGGGTTCAAAACATTCTTTTCGGGGAGACTATGGTTATGATCGTTCAGCAATCTCAAGAAGTCCCATACTTACAAATATATTTCTACAATGATATTGACCAAATCTCAAATCCAGAATTATTTCTATATATACTAAAGAAGTACTCCATCGATTTAGGGAAGATACTAACCTTAACGAGCTTTGCAATTTTGGGAATCGATTAAGAAAGATAAAAGTTGGTTGATTCACTTGCTATACGAATTTGGTTGGGTGGAATTGAGATATAATCATGTCGATTGTTTTCTTAACTACCGATCTATAGACTTACCAGCACACAAAAATCCCTCGCGTCAAGTTGGTTTTACAATTCCTTCCCGAATTCTATTAATGCAATTGATTTTTTTTTAATTCACTTTGAATTTTACTAGCTTGGCGTTAATATCATCTTCTTCATTTTCTTATGAATCCATCACTTCCAACACTGTCTCGGCCCTTGCTTTGTCGAATTTCAATTTATTGTCACAATCGCTAATAAATAAAGATTTCACATTAGTAAAGACACATAATTCTAAAGGCTATTCAGCAATTTACCTAGTAATTTAACAGCCGAATGCTTAATTGATCTCTAATCATTTCTAAGCCAATTGGGAAAGTCTTGGTGAAGACTAGAGAGAGAGAAAAGTGTTATAAGTTGAGTAAAATAGGAAGTCATGAACCATTATAAAGATAGAGAGTGTAATTGGGAGAATCCCATGGATTGGTATAAAAAGATATATGTACAAAAATATTGTAAGAAAGAAGTAAAAGTGGGTGGAATTACTTGTTTTTACATTAATACATATATTTTTTTTATAATAATTTTGATATGAAACTGAGTTTTTTATTTGTCTTACGTTAATTATTTTGAACAGATTTGTTTAACCCGCTTTCAATAATCTGGTTTGATTTACAAATATTGCATATAACTAGTCCTATGCCCATGTTTTACGTGGGTCGATTTATTAAAATAATAATTTTAAATATTATATTAATTTTTATACATTTTTTATTGTTATAGTTTTTGGAAGTTATTATTATTTTTTAAATATATTTATAATGTATATATTTCTATAAATTATTAATTTATAATTATTATATATTGTAATATTTTTAAGGGAAAATATCACTTTTGGTCACTCAACTTTACCACTTTTCACATTTGATCACCCACATTTCATCACTATCAAAATTGGTCACTCACTTATTCGTCACTATCAAAATTGGTCACTCACTTATTATTTATCTATCAATTTTGAAGGTGCTGTTAGAGAATCCGTCATTTACTAACGAAGAAAAGGTTTTGAGGGCCCAACTTATCTTCAATTAATATTACTGGTGTGGGGATTAAGAAGGCATTTTGGGCAGCTGCTAGAGCAACTAGAATTCAAAGCTTCAAGCAATAACTTAGATGAAAAAGCATATGACTGGCTTGTAAAGAGAAATCCTTCCTAGTCGTAGTGGTCCAGAGCATACTTCAATACTATTTTAAAGTGTGATATCTTTACCAATAACATGTGTGAGAGCTCAAACTCACTCATTCTTCCTGCAAGAGACAAACCAATCATCACCATGCTTAAAACAATCAGAGAAACATGGTGAGACTGCAAGTGAATGGAGATGCTGCAGAAAAATGGGATGATGCAATATGCCCTAGAATCAAGTTGACACTACAAAAAAAAAATATGAAGGAAGCAGCTAAATGCATTCCTATGAAATCTAAGTCATTGCTTTTTCATTTAAGTCATTGCTTGAAGCTTTGAATTCTAGTTGCTCTAGCAGCGGCCCACAATGCCTTCTTAACCACACACCAGTAATAATAATTGAAGATAAATTCAGTAAAATTAAAAAAAAAAAAGGGTTTAAGAGTTTAGGGTTAAGGAATTAAAAGAGGGAAAATAAAAGTTGACACTCAAAACCTTTTCTTAGTTAGTAATCGTTAGTAAATGACGGATTCTCTAACAGCAGCATCAAAATTGATAGAGAAAGAATAAGTGAGTGACCAATTCTGATAGTGACCAATAAGTGAGTGACCAATTTTGATAGTGATGAAATGTGGGTGATCAAATGTGAAAAGTGGTAAAGTTCAGTGACCAAAAGTGATATTTTCCCTATTTTTAATATATGAATAACTTATGGATTAATAAAATTATGATAGTTATGTATTGTAATATTTTTAATACTATTATAAACCCACCTATTCAAGAGTTATCACAAATTGGAAATATTTAAAATAGAATATTTTGAAAAGATAGATTGTAGTATATGGGTAAAATTGTGTTATTACCCCTTATAATCTCACAAATATACAGAATATTAAGATTAGATTAAAATTAAAAAAATAAATTATGTTGTAATTAAATTTTAAAAAATAATTATGGGTAGATTTTGAGATTATAATTATTATTTTGAGATTAAATTTAAAATATAAAATAAAAAGAGTATTAAGATAAAGATAAGATTTCAGATTTAAAATTTGAAAAAAATAATTATGAGTAAATAATACGTAAATTATTATTTTGAAATTAAAATAGGAAAATTGTAATTTTTTTTAATAAGAATGTCTAAGAATACGACAGAAGAAGAAGAAGGGGAGAGAGATTGGAATAGAAGAGTGAAACGGTGTGTTAAGTGTCTCATTATAATCTCACAAATACAGAGTATTAATATTAAGATAAGATACTGAATTTTGAAATGAAAGAATTTGAGTGAGAGATTTCAATAGAGTCAAATATAGTTTACCTTCATTCTTCTTAATATGCAATTAAAAAAACGTCCATATATTACATAAAATATATAACTGAGCAATTAAAGTGGTTACGTCACTTACACAGTAAATTTATTTTTCTCAAAAACTCTAATTTATATATAAAAAAAAAAAAAATCAATCTTGAATACAATTTGAGATCAAATTAATAAAAGATACTCTGTTTTCTTTATATTTTCTTTATTGAGACAATAAAGAAAATTAGATGTGACCTATTGATTGATTCTAATTAAATTTAAAAAATTATAAATAAAAATGTAACAGTAACTATAATCAAATTCGTAAATATATTAATTTACTGGACAGTAAAA
Source organism: Galeopsis tetrahit (assembly GCA_963675135.1). Taxonomy (NCBI): domain Eukaryota; kingdom Viridiplantae; phylum Streptophyta; class Magnoliopsida; order Lamiales; family Lamiaceae; genus Galeopsis; species Galeopsis tetrahit. The sequence goes on from OY776133.1 coordinate 15,583,334, forward strand.
AAAATAATTTAAGGAAAAAATAATTTAAGACTGGACAGTCAAAAAAATGACCATAAATCTATAAATAAAAGAGAAAGAGGAGAGAACAGGTGGATAATAGAAAAATGAGAGAACAGAAAAAAAATTAAAAGAAAATAATTAAAAAAAGAAAGAAAAATTTAAAGAAATTGTAAAAAAAAAATGTAGAAAATTATAAAAAAAAATAGGTAAAAGAATGGAAAGAGAGAGATAAATATATGATCAGGTAAATCATATATCAGTTTAAAAAACAAAAGAATGAGAAAGTAGAATGAGATGGTTTGAAAGAAGAAGATGACCATTTATATTGGAGATGAGATTAAGAATATACGGGAATTCTATTTTATTTAATTTTGAATATTAGAAGATAAGATTAAAATGATTTCAAATTTAAAAATAATAATTATGAGTAAATAATATTAAAATTATTATTTTGAAATGAAAATAGAAAAAATGGATTTTTTTAATCAGAATGCATGAGAATGCATATTTTAAATAGACAATTTTGGTGAGTATTAAGATAGAGTTGCACTCTTGTGTACCAGTTACACATGTATGTAACTACTATATTCAATCCAATATATATAACTACTATATCCAATCCAATAACCCATTACAAATAACACATGACTCATTTACTATATCAAATCCAATAACACATGACTCATTTACTATATCAATTTAACACATACATTTTTTCATGGGCCTTTATTTTACTTCAATTAATTTTTTTTTTAATTTTATCATTAAAAAATAATACTCCATTAATTCTTTAATTTTACTCAATTGATATTTATATTTTTAATATTATTTTTTAAATTTATTTTTCTTCCTGTTTATCATTTGTGTTTCAAATGATAATTTTTTTAACGTACTTTCTTTTTATGTCATAAATAATTATTCTAAAATTTTAAAGTCTAATAAAAAAAAAATTAAAATAATATTAACTGTTTTTTTAAGTATTAAATAGTATAATAATAATTTGTTTTAAAAAATAAAACTCTCACCTCTCTTAGACAAGTTTTCAATTTTATTGGTACTATTTTACTTTAATTAATTGATGTATAATTTTCACCTTATACTTTTAAAATTTTAATTTATTCCTTACAAATTTCACTTCGTTTTACATTGTTTAATAATTTTTTTCATTTGAACTTTCATTGTTTAATCACTTTATTTTAATTTTTTATGAATATAATTTTTAGTTTATAAGTGTTATGATAACCGTTGATAAATATTATGATATATTATTAGTTAATATGCAGTACTGTACATATTAGTTCATATATTATTAGTTCATATACAGTATAATATTAGTTTATATTGGTACATGTTTTAATTTTTTCGAGTTTCAAGTTCACATACTTTATGGTAATAGTTCAAATATAGTACGGAGTATAGTATTAGTTCAGATATTGTATAGTATTAGTTCACATACTCTATGGTACTAGTTCAAATATAGTATAGTATAAATTCAAATATTGTATAGTATTAGTTCATATATTAAATACTTCGTAATATTTTTATACCCACATTAATCTCTAGTACTATACAATATATTAACTAGTACTATACCATAGGCGTACTAATACTATATCGTATTTAAACTAATATTTATATTTAACAAAAAATACATAACTTAACACATTTATAATTTCAGGCATACCATGCAAATTAATACATCAATATTAAAAAAATGATACTCCTATTAACTAACTAGTAAGAAGAACAAAAGTGAGAATGAATCACACTGAACACACAATTCAATTAATAGATACGATCACACTCAATAAACATATGAATGCATCAACATGACGATGACCCAAAAGAAAATAATAAAGCTGATGCAATATTATGCTGGTTTCTTCCCCAATTCTCAACTCATTTAAATTTCTAAATATAAATTTTATTTTTCAATTAGATTATATTATTAATTAGTTTTAAAAAATAATCTACAACCTTAAAAAACTTGTAACAAACCAGATATCATTTTAGAAATAATGAAGACATAACAAAATAATCTTAGTTATTATAAATCAGATTAAAGCTAGAAAGTGAGCATGTCATATTCATACATTTATACCCAAATTAGAAAAAAATTGAATTTTTTTAGTTTAGTTTTTTTTTTTTCAATTGTTTTTGTATTTTTTTTCTAAATTTTGGTCATTTTTTGAAAAAAAAAAACTGGAAATTTTATTTTATAATTTTATTTTTGAGTTTCATATTTTTTTAATATTCGTTATGTTTTTAAATTTATTTTTTAAAAGTTAAAAAAATAGAATAATATTTGACTTCGTGGTGATTCATTGGTGAATCGATAGTCGGTGTATAATTATAATTTTAATGAGTTGTATTTTAATTTAATTGATAAAATGGTAATATAGTATTTTACATGTATTTTTCTTTTAAAAAATTTGGGGGTGAAATTAATAAAAAAGAAGGTAAATAACTAATAACCCATGTAAAAATTTGGATTTAGTTACATGTATGTAACTTGTACACATAAGTGCCTAAAAGAAGGGAGTAGGGAGTGTGAATTTATTAAAAAAGGAGGGTAAATAGCTAGTTACATACATGTAATTGGTACACATAAGCAATAATATTAAAGAATCAAATAGAGATGAAAATAAGATTAATATTAAGATTTGAAATGGAAGAATTTGACAAATTAGAAAAATTAAATTTTTTAAATAAGAATGCTTGGATTTTGAAATGGAAGAATTTGAAGGAGAGAGATTAAAAATAATAATTATAATTTAAAATTTTGAGATTAAAATAGGAAAAATAGATTTTTTTAATTAGAATGGCTGAGTGAGAATGCAGGAATTTTGAAATAGACGATTTTGGTGAAAATAGAGATTGTTATATTCTCACAAATATAGAGTATTAAGATTTTTTTATTGAATTCCACAATGCATTGAGAAGGGTATATGTAAAATAATTATTAGTATCGAACAAATTAGTATGACAAATATAAGGCATATTCTCAAAAAAAAAAAAAAAAAAAAAAAAAAAAAAAATAAAAAATCCTAATTCATCGTATATGCCTCCATAGAATCCTTCTACGCACACTACCTAAAACAACTAGTATTTCATACAGGGACAATACTTCAACACACGACCACATCAACAAATTAAATTAAGAATTGAATTTAAATGTTCATGCATTGTCACTTAAAGCCTCTGCATGATGCATAAGAATATTAAATTACTTCATTTATTATTCTTTATTTTATTTCAATTTGACACTCTCTTTTATTAGTGAATTGATACGATATTCTGTATTTATTGATATAATTAAGTCAGAATTCAAAATACAGAATTTTGAGGATTTAAATCACTAAGAATCGAGTGTGATATATGCATTCTTTTTTCTCTTTATCCAATTATAATTGGAAATCATATTTTCAAAATCACATATTCGTAACTGGGCCGATCTGTTGAACTAGATTTCAATTAGGGCACTTCATATCTATTATTTATGTGTTCCACTGTTAATTAAATCTTTCTACTTTTATTCATATTTTAATGTTTTACTATATTTTAAATAATTAAATTATTTTGAATAATGATTTTATATTAAGTATTGTGACTTGTTACGAATAAAAAATACGTACAAATACATTTTCAAAATTTTCAAAATTAAAATGTGCAATAATTTATGGAGTTGGTTTAGTGTACACCATTTTTAATGTGTGCAACTAATATTTGTAGTAAAATAACTAATACTACATTTTAATGAAACAACTAATATAATAAAACTAGTACCACTAAAAATTCATAAAAATGTAAATCAATTTAATTCACATTAAAACTACTTAACACGCACATTCTCAAACACTACAAAAAATACAGCTTTTTATTTTTCCAATCTAGCTCTTTAACGACTAGAACCAATAAACTCACGATTTAAGTGACGTTGCTCTAATCGATCACCCCCGCTCAAATCCTCACGACTTTATTTTTAAGAATTTTCTAAGATTGCGTTTGGATGGAGTCATTTCAACGTAGAGTGAATTTAACTATGGATTATAGGCCCAAATCCATCAATCCAAACACAACCTAAATGGCCTCATACCAATGGGAATACTATTCCACCCTTTTATAGCCATAAATCATGTTGTGCCTTTTTTGTTTGACCCTCTCAACAATCCTCCCCTTCAAACAATGGACCACGTATCTCCCCTCAAACGACCCCGCTCTAACTAGAACACTTAGCTAGCTAGACTACTGCTGCATAGAGACGAGTTTGCTCTGTCTATGCCATCTTGCCCATCTCATCGAGACTCTGTCGTTCCCCAAGGGTTCCTGCTCGTTCTACTGTTTTTCAACACCGTGCACATTCGTCAGGATTATGACCCCTGCTCTGATACCACTGTTGGGTTTCGGTGTCGCCAGCCGCCACTTGACGAGGGTCACACGAATGGGCTCAGACACGTGTCGGATTGTATCGTGACGTAGTGGAGATAACCAAGACACTAAAATGGGTAGCACTTTACCCTTACTGTTCTCTCACTCTCCAATCTCACGTTTACATCACGCGTCTCATCTCCTAGACAATAAAGAGGGTACTGACTCAATATAAATAGGAAGACTGCAAAAAACTAGAACAACAATAAGTTGGACCCTTGTGTAAAGATCCAATGACCAAAACACACTTAGACTAAATCCCGGTTTTATAATGCCTCAAATACTCAAATATATACAGCTATATATTTCCAACACATATCTCAAATGATAATATTAATGATATTAAAAAACAAATATTAGAATAAAAAATGAAGAAGCCAAAAGCTGCACAATGACCTACCACCCATACTCTCTTAATTCCATCCAAAAGTTTAGACAAATCATTGGAGAAGCCCATAACAAAACCTGCTTATTCATGGTGTTGAATATTGACTTAACTAACCTGCAAAATCAATCTAGTTTATTTGACTATCAATTATTATAAATTAAAAAAAAAAAAAACATAGAAATTTTATACTTGAAGAATCTTTTTAAAATATTTTTAGGACTGTCAAATTAGGTTGGATTCTTCACTAAACTAAAAATATGCAACCAGTATAAAAATGTCCGATCACTCTTGGATACTTATAAAATGATCCGATTAGTCGAACCACTAATATCAATTCCATCGTAATTATTGGTTCGATTATGGAAAGAAGAATCAAATGCTATGGAAAATTCCCCTTAAAAAAAATGCTAGAAATTGATCATCTTTAATCAATGACATAAACTGTCATTATTAATTTATCAAATTTCTTGTCATAATTCTCAAATCCGCTAAAAAAGTTATAATGACAAGTATTTTTGATCAATTTACTTGTAGTGACCAAATGATACTATTATTTGTCACAATTTAGTGTTTTATTTTGTATTACACTGGCAAATTAAGTGACACGCGTTAATAATCGAGAAAAATTGAATTGAGCATGGGTCCCATGAAGCACTATGTGAAGCATGATCGTTGAAACCCTACCACCACTTCAACTGGGTTTCATGATTCCCAGCGTGAGTGCCGAAAGCATTTTTTTTGTCTATATAAATTACACTCACACAGGCCCCACACCTATCAACCTTTTTTTTCTCTTTTTAGATAATTTGTTTCATGGGAATGGGCATGCAACGCAAAACTAGGCTTTTTCAATATGCCTTTGCAATCACAATAGTATAGGAGTATAATATATACTCCTATATAAATTAGAGCTTAATTGCTAGCTAGGGACCATTTTATATATAATTTCTTCATCCACTAAGAAATTTATAAGATTGAATTGATCAGATGGAGAAGAGCAAGTCGTTTCCTCAATACAATAAGTCTGAATTCGGGTACGAAAACGGGTCGAATCCGTATTCGTTCAACGGGCCAAGTGGAAATGATCACGCGTTCGGGGCATCAAACGATCCGGAAATGAAGAGGAAAAAGAGAATTGCTTCTTATAACATGTTCACCACAGAAGGTAAAGTGAAAGCATCTGTAAGAGAGAGTTTCAAGTGGATCAAAAGCAAGATCAATGATATTCGCTTTTAATTTACTCTTGTATAATCTCATGATCATAATCGCTTGTTATTAATTCTGCTCTTTGTGGAAGAAACAAGTTATCCATCTTTATTCTTGTTAATGGATATGTATAATGAGGTTTTGAATTTTGAAGGAAAATCTTTTCATGAAAATCAATCCATATTTCAAGGGAATATAACTTATATTGGAGTATTTCTTTACACTCATTTAATTAGTATTTCAGAATTACCTACATATTAAATTACATCACAATCCTGGTGCAACTAGACGTAAGTAACACTTTTATAGTATGGTCAGTATCATTTTTTAATAAAACATTACTGAAACAATTAAAACGAACAAATTAATATTTTGGAGTTGGTTGCAACAAATCAGCGGCATATTCAGGATTTGAAATTTGAGGGTACAAAAAATATTAAGTAAAATATTATTATCTCCGTTTCACGATGACTTGCATAGTTTGATCGATACACGTTTTAAGAAAAGAAAATTTAGTATTGTGTGTGGGGTCAAATAAATTAAGAGTATTTTAGATAATTTAGTGGGCCGGGTGTAAAGGAAATTTCGTAAGGTGTAGGGTAAAATGCGGACCGAAAATTGATGGAAATTTTAAAAATAAAATAATGTTACGAAGATATTAATTTTTTTGGATTGTTTTCATATTGAGAGTGTGCGACTAATTTTGAAACATCTCAATAAAAAAATGTGCAAGTAATAAAGAGACGAGGAGAGTATTTAATAAAAAAGTTGTACAATTTAATATAATTTAAATAAAAAAATTACATAATGTTTGAATTAAATTATAATTTGTCGGCATAATTCTTATTGTTTGCGCCAGGGAGAAGAAAAGAAATTTTCTACAAGATTTATTTCAAAGATATGACAATTGGGTTATTATGGACAATGGGGCCTCCTAAACTTAAGGTGTGTTTGCAATCACCGTGGAACCGTGACAATCACTTCTTAGAATTAAAAGTGCTTGTGAGAGGGCTGCTTTTGAAAAAAAAGTGTTTCTAAGTTGTCACTAGAATTTGAAAACACCACCTTATATCCATGAAGCATAATTAGTAGGGGGATGCAGAGTTTTAGAATTGGCCATAAAATTTCCTGACATTATTAATAAATTTTTTTATAAGATTAAAATAAAATAAAATTGGGGGTACCCCATGTACCACACTGGCTCCGCCCTGCAACAAATCCCTTTGTTGAATGAAAATGTTGTGCAAAACTCTCATCTGATTTGGAAATTGCAGGAAACTAGAGAGAGTGGAGTATTAAATTATGAGAATTCCCTTTTTATTTTTTAGAAATGAGTTTGTGTTTTTATTTGTTTTCTCTATTTCATGTATAATTTGTTGGGACTTGGGACTGCACTATGGTTTTGAAGAAAATGAGATAAACTATAGGGTTCACACAATTTCCTAACTTCGGGGGTTTCGTGCAATTAGCTAATACGGAGTACTTTTTAATTGAACAACTAATACCTTTAAAAAAAATACATGTGAATTGCACGATGTACTTGATGTATACAAGTATTAGAATACACGAAACACTAGACAAATCGGACTGCTCGTTTACACTACAGATCACTTAAACAGGATTCTGATCAAACAATGCGATAACACAATTATCATTTGGAAGGTGAAAGAACACAAGTGAGAGATACATTGGCCTCTTAATCATCAAAAGAATGCAGCTTAAGCATCTTCTTATTTTCCAAACTTCGAAACTCTCTACTTGAAACTGACCTTTGTACCACATCCTGCAATCTGTTTATACCATGATCAGTACTAATCGCGCTGTAGTTGCAGCCCATACGCCCTTTAGTAGTCGGGATAGGGGGCCGATTCTTGATGTTTTTGGCAACATTATAAGAAGCTTCTGGAACAACATGGGATGTAAAAAATGGATCAGATGTTGCCTCTTCTTTCCCTGCAGGTGCCTTCGTACTTGTAGACGAACTGCTCGTCGAACTGCTTCCACGCTCCAAGCTAAAGACTGATAGATCTGTGCTCGTTTGAGCTTCCTAGAATAAAATAATGCTGAAAGAGTTAGCTCATGAGGCAATTGGGATATGTTGATTAAAAAGGAGTGATATCTTACCTCCTTAGAGCCTTCATTGTCTGCTTTCACCTTCTCATCAGTTGAGTTCTTCCTCGGCTCTTTATGTGATTGAGAACGACGCCTTAATTTAGACGTCGTCCTATGCCTGTTTGTCACAGACCATGGATATTAGTTCATGCTGAGTAATCAGATGACAAAAAACTTCTATGAATTTGGTTCACAGAAGTTTTATACAATGAATTCAATGATACTATTTAGTATACAAAATGTTACTGTTTAACAAACGAAGTATCACATTTTAGTGATTTTGAGAATAATCACACTTAAAATCAAACATTTTTTAAAATTTGATACCTCATATACCAGACAGTATTGATTTGTATACTAAACATAAAGATTCACGAAATTACTCCTTAAAGTCCTACTCATTATTCCACTGTCTTATTTTGTGTACCAACTACAAAGCTCCTATGAAAGCTTTCATGGGACGAAGGAGTATTACTTTGAAAAATAAAGTTCACGTGAACCTGAAAGCTTACTTTCGTCGTTCATCTTCTTCTACATGGATTTTAGGCAACCCCGAAACGCCACAAGCTAACGGGCTCACCTCAAAGAACTGCGACCAAAAACTTCGCTTTCATTAACATTTCAAGATACTATAAGTGTCCATGATCAAAACAGTCGAGAAATACGCAGTTATAATCAAGTACGAGGCGTATATATAACCTTGTTTTCAAGAGCAGAGGTTGCAGATCCACGGTTTTCAGGTTCAATTGCAAGAAGAATGGTTAGAAGATCCAACGAAGACGAAGGGAAGTTCCTAAAAGTGTCCATAAGAGTGGACTTGTAAGCTTGTGGTGGCTTAAGAGCTTTCGACAATTTATGTCTTCTGTAATAATCTTCTGAAGGTGTGCCACAGAGTTTAAAAATCCTATGCACTTGTTCAACCTGCATGCATCATAACAACATACCATCAGTTGAGCAAATTGAGCAAAAAAATTGCATAAAAATTAACCACTTTCGAGCATAAGTACCAAAAATGCAATCGAATTTTATGCAATCAACTCATTGATAAGCAAGTAAAAATGTAGAACAAACGCTACAAGAAAACTGATTTTTAGTGACAACATTCTCTCATTATTACTTCCCTAGCTAAAAGTCTTTAGTTTAGTGACAGAAATTTGAGAATTAATGATAGGACCTCTCACTAAAAGTCAATTACTGTCACTAAAAGTTTTTAGCTAGAAAAGCTATAATGACAGAAATTCTGTCACTAAAAATCATTTTTCTTGTAGTGAGAACAAGAAGGACGAGAATGATACCTCTGTTCGGGCAGGCATAATAGGCCTCCCAGCGTACATCTCCGCCATGAGGCACCCGACGCTCCAAAGATCAATACCAAAGCCATAATCAGTCGAACCCAAAAGAAGCTCCGGGGCTCTGTACCAAAGTGTAACAACTCGATTAGTTAGAGGCAGCCTTCTTTCTGGCCAAATAAAATTCGCCAGCCCAAAATCAGCAATCTTTAGCATCCCATTTCGATCAATGAGCAAATTAGAGCCCTTAATATCTCTATGCAAAATACCCCTTTCATGGCAATGCTGGAGGCCTGATAACAACTGTTGCATGTAACATTTGATCTGTGGCTCCGTTAGCGCCTCGTTTGGACGAGATATAATTCTTGATAAATCGGAATGCATGTAATCGAAAACGAGGTAGATGCTGTACTGCATTCTTGAGGTGGCTAATCCTAAAAGCTTTACAATATTGGGATGATCTAACTTCTGTAAGGCCATGATCTCCCTTGCCATGAATTTCACACTCTCCGGCTCTGATGTGTCGAATCGGACTTTCTTCAGGGCCACGATTTTTCCGGTCTCTCTGTCTCTTGCTTTGTACACATTGCTGTATGTCCCCTGCCCTATCTGAAGTAACAGGCTTGTTAAGATTATTGATTTATTTTGTTTCTTGATGCATGATTGCAGAAGCTCGAGATAGATTGTCGAGCATATGTAAAGCTCAACAAATCCATTGTCTCGAGCTTCTGCATATCGAAACCATTTTTCATATTTTAACAAAAATACTTGTTTTCCCACAAAGTGTCATGTTGTAAAAAAAAAAAAGTTTGATATTATGTATTAGGACGACGCTAAACATCCAGATTCTGTATATTACTATAAAATCACATTCTGGATATCCAGAATCTGGTAAAAGGTCGAAAATACCTCTTGAGTGTAATATTTTCTTTAACAAAGGGAATTACCGTAAAATCATAGGAGTATATTTTAATCAACATATCATAAAAAATAATAGTGAAAATTTCCAAACAAAATATCATCAAAAAAACAAAATTGTAAGAGAGGGGGGAAATGAACCTTGTCAATCTTGGAATAAGAATCAGCACTCTTTGGAACAATATTCTTCAAAACCTCAGTTGGAACATTATCAACAAGCCACTTTGGCCATCCATTCACTAAATCATCTTCTCCACACATCTTTATCACCTCATTCTTTTTATAACCATCACCATTATAATTATTCCCATCACCAATATTGCTGTTTATAACTTTCTTTCTCCCTCTTTCCATATCATTAACCACATTCCTTTCGCCCCCGTGAATCGCCTTTCCTTTCGTTACATCACCGTTCCTCGTCCTCGTCGCCCTCCCATCTCTCCCGTGTCCATTCTCGAGCTTCAACTTTTCGAGCTCTCGTCTCGGAGATAACATCAATGATTTGCTACTCTGAGAGGATCCCATTTCAGAAAATTCACTTTTTTAGTACATACCAGATTATATACTACTCCATATATATGTGATCAACTCTTTAAATGATCTCTTTTGATAGTGACAAAAACATTAATAATAAGATAAATGGACTGTTAGGGAAATAAGACACTTGTAGAAAGGATAGTAAAACAATTAAATGGGATTTTTACATAATAAAGGCCGGCAGGGCGGCTGTAAATGTGGAATATAAGTATAATATAGGATAAATTTAGGAAGATACTTAGTTTGAATTATTCTTTTATTACACCTAGTTTATTCCGCTGATTAATAAGAAGCTTCTTTGGGACTAATGACTCTTGCTGCATGTTTTTCCCAGCTTACAAATAGTTACATCTTTTCCTATTTTTTTCTTGTTCACTATGTTGCAATAATATTGTTTTAATTGTATTTGTTAATTTATCAATGAATGATATATTATTCAAAATTTTGAAAAAAATACAACATTTATGTTAGGTATAATAATTAAATTAGTGATAAAAAAATCAATTTATTAGAGAAAAGTTAAATTCAGTATCTTTTCAACATTTTTTTTTTGTTTGTTGATACATTTTAAATTGAAGAAATGACAAATTGAATATTTTTCATTAATCTCAACACCAGAAAGGTAGTAGTACTGTAGTAGATTAGCATTAAAATTAATGTTTTTTTTCATATTGTGAAAACCTATAAGATTCAATTTGAAAAAAGAATTTATTCCAGCTTGTCAATATAAATAAACTAAGCTTAAATAATATGTCGTGAAAATATTCGTTAATAAACTCAACTTAATAATAGTCTTATTCGTTTGAGGCGAGAACTACCTTATAAAAATTATTAATTAATAGTTAACTTCAATCTACAATCTCGACACTATATTACTCAAAAAAGTTGAGTGCAATTCAATTACATCCCTAATGTCGGTCAAATATTACACCAGCCTTACTAACGAAGTTGTAATTGGAAAAATGTAACTCTGTCCTAGTACTACAGTATATTAGCCAATCAACATATATTTCAGCTATTCCATATTGATATAGACAACTATAAAAATACAAAATAAGAATTTCCCCCCTCATTACTCCTCGTCGAAAGCAGAAAAGTGGGACACTTTCCCCAATTAAAATAACAAACTCGAAACATAAGGCATTATTGTCATTGCCAAACATGAATATCAACTAGAGAAAAAGATAAACCCAAGGCAACAAAATTGGATTACAGCCCAAAATATAGACAACAAATCAACAACATCGCACCTTCGTATCGACTCAAATTTACTTTTTACGTCTCCGATGGGAGAGCCATTGATGAAGAACTCGTGCTTCGCCACTGGCATTTCAAACAACTCATTGAATGAGTCAATATCAATCAAGTGAGCCATAAATAGCCAAGAAATGCTTGGATTACATTATCGTGCACAAACAAGTCTTTTCATTCCCGAAATCACTGTCTGATCCATCTTCACTGAGATAATGTAAATTTGCTTGATTAGTTAAGTGAGCAATTACTGAAGAGGTACAACAGAACATCAAGCACAACTGCACAAGCACTGTTAATTATCACTTGTTTTCACATTATTTAAGCCACAATTCATCAATGAAGTGTTTTTCGTACATTCCAGAGCTGTGAAATTTGAAGATCACTGTTTTAGCTTGCGTTTTATATTTACTGCCATACGACAAATGGATTCTTTTAAACATATTAGCCCTTGTCGATACCCTTATGAAGGAGAGAGGAAGGGAGAGAGAGAGTCCAGTTAATAGGTATTGAAAAATAAAATAATAGGACAAACTACATCATGTTTACTAGTAACACACAATGGTAAACTTAGGCTCATTCTGTTTGTTAAACACTCTTCCAACTTCACACCCGTCATAACCGAATCAATTAAATTGTCTTTGAAAACTAAAAGACAAGGCTACAGGCTTCGAGCCTTTGACCACCTAAGACTGACCAGAAAGTCCAAAGTATGAACCTTTAAGTAGTCTTTCATAGGATAAAATACCACAATGCAGCTAAGATTATCAGGATAGCTCAATGATACTTTCAATTATGGGCCAAACAGATTATGCATCATGGAAAGTCAAATATGAAGAACTTGACAGGAGGTAGTGTACGAGAAGTTCTAACATGAGCATCTAATCGGTCTTCAGAACTTTAAGTTTCAAAATTTATTATCTTTGGTAGCCCAAATGTAACATGAGACCAAGCTAAACGGTACATAGAGTTGACAGTGGTAAGCAAGAAAGACTCAGTATCTTATACTCCCTCCGTCCCAATTATATGGGTTTGTTTGACATTTCACAAAGATTAAGAAATTTTATTGGGAAAGCAAATTAGAAAAGTAATATTTCTATTGTAACCCTATTTAATGATTGTTATACTTTCCAATGTAATTAATGCATAAGATTATATTAGTGAATGAATTAGAAAATATTACTCTATAAGGAAACAAGCCTATATAATTGGAACATCTAAAAAAGGAAAGCAAGCCTATATTATTGGAACATCTAAAAAAGGAAAGAAAGCCTATATAATTGGAACATCTAAAAAAGGAAAGCAAACCTATATAATTGGAACATCTAAAAAAGGAAAGAAAGCCTATATAATTGGGATGGAGGGAGTACTTCACTAAATCATACAACTATGCAAGCATATAAGCAAGTCAATATTCATCGAAACAATTTAAACAGTCCAAGCAAATATGATAAATACATGTTTTTAAATATGGCAATGAGACTTTATAAATGTTCTTACCTCATCTCAAATTCCCGAATCTCATAAAGCTCTCCCCCAGTAGTATCTGTCCACTGCACTTTCCTTCTTTCGATTTGAGAAGCAACATCATCGTTCTTTTCACACAATATTTTGGGCTCACTGTATTTTCCAGTGCCATCAGTGGAAGCAATTACACCAGTATTTGCTGTTTTTTTCAAGCTACTCTTGAGATGAACTCTATTCCTCTTGCCATCATCGTCAACGACCAGAACACATCCATCCAAACTGTTTGACTCTTTACTCTCATTAACAATTGGAGGAGGCAAGACTTCTTTATTTTGAGTTGGTCCGACTTTTAGAGAAGATGGACTCTCGAGTCCAGAAGCAGTGCAACCAAAACATACAAACGAGGCGCACCCCCGAACAGGGTGGTTCTTCTCAGAAGCCAGCTGGATATCAGGATCAGTCTCTTGGTCCACCAACTGGTACTGATTCCACGGCGTCACTCTCATGGGTTTCTCTTCGTTTTTCTGACCCAATAAAAGAAGGGTCAGGCCCTTACTGTACCCAGAAGCTGAAGAAGAGAAAAAACCTCCTCCTTCTACTGCAAATAACATCAGTTCTTCTCATCCGAGCACCACCATGTTACTTTCTTTCATCTACATAACAGTATGATTCACCTGCAATGAGAAAATCCTGAATCCATTCAGATATCATGTACGGATATATATATTCTCAAAAGTGTAGAAACTCAGCATATTATGGAGGAATTCATAACAGAAATGAAAGAGGGAAAACCGTTATTGGGAATTCATAACCAACAAAAAGCATGGAGAAAACATCAAAAAAAATTTAACATCATAATAAACTACATATCCATCACAGTGGAGGATTCGCACTACTCAAACACTCAAGAAAAAACTGTCGCTCTCAATAATCAGCAAAATGTAAGACAAGTTCATATTAATATTGAAATTTGTTCTAGAATGGAGTACTAATTTATTATACTACACCAAGTCAAAAACGCATAGACATTGAAGATCCACTTGAAAGATCTCAAAACATTAGACAGATAAAAGAGATATTATTGAAGAATCACCACACTTAAACAAACAATTTAAAATAACATCCTCTACAGCAGTAAGCAATTCTAGATAAGATCTAAGAACTCAGAAGTGCGACATTTAGCAACTAAATAAATACACAGTAAAGCAAATCAACATAAACGCATTAATTACTTGCACAAACAGTATACGGCATATAGATATAGCAGGCACAGATGCTAATCTGCACAGGCGGAAAGACATACAGATCTGGCAGCGATCTCCGCGACAATTCACCGGAGTAAGAACTGCATCTCCGATTGCAAACAGAATTCGGCGGAGTAAAGTTGAAGCAGAAGAATTACTACTCAACTTAGAGTTGGAAGATTGAGAGGGTAAAACTGAAAATGAAATTGGTTGCAATTTATTCAAGTACTAATTCGAATTTGTGGGAGTGGAGGAGAAGAAGTAAAATGGAAATTGAAAAGGGAGGAAAAAGATAAAGAAGAAAGAAAGATATTAGAGAGGGGAAAAGATGGGACAGTGACTCGGCGGCTCATGATAGCGGTGGGTCCACTTATAATTTTAACAAAATAATTGATGAATTTTATTATTATTAATTTGACAAATTCTTTTGCAATAAATTGGAGCGATTTTAGTACATAACCAACAAGTTGGAAGATGGAAAACGACTTTTTAGTTAAATTTTGCATTACTTGTAAGTTGTAACACAAACTAAACTCAGACATTATGATTCATGAGACTTTATTTCTATAAATATTTGGGAGCGGAATAATTAGATGAATTTTGTATTTAATTAGTTTTTTGAAGTCAAAATGATTGTTTACAATTATTATTTTTTTTTTAAATAATTTTATTAACTTAAAAATTAGTATTAAATATTTGTTAATATTAACACATAATTTATGATTTGTCATAGCTCTTCCTTCGATAGTACTCTCCATCCGTTCACGAATTCTATTCATGTATTTCTTTTACAAATTTTAAAATAAAAGTAAGTATTGGTCTTATATAGAATCAATTCCTTATAAGAATTGAGTTGACTTGGTCAACATAAATCTTAAATATTCAAGAATATTGTTAATCCTAAAATAATATTTAAGATTATTCCTAAATATTTAAGATTATTGTAAATAAAATTTTTGACTTAGTTAATTTTTTTTATTATTTTTTTTTTTGTAATTTTTTTTTATTGATATTTTTTTTTCGAAATTGTGTGTGTTGAAAAGTGTAAGTTTATATTACTAAAAAGTGTAACACAATATTACTAAAAAGTGTAACACATTTTTTTATTAAAAAGTGTAAGTCACTATAATTGAAAAGTGCAACACAACTTTTAATGAAAAATATAAGTCATTATAACTAGAAAATGCAAGTTAGTATAACTAGAAAGTGCAACACAATATTATTAAAAAGTGCATGTCAATATACTTGAAAAGTGCAAAACAACATTTTAATGAAAAGTGTAAGTTATTATAACTGAAAAGTGTAACAAAATACGAGTAAAAAGTGTAACATAACATTACTAAAAAGTGTAAGTCACTATAACTGAACATATTGTTTAAAATTGTAACTCACTACAACTGAAAAGTGCAACAAAACATGACTAAAAGGTGTAGCATAACATTACTAAAAAGTGTAAGTCAATATAACTAAAAAATATTGTTGAAAATAGTAAGTCACTACAACTGAAAAGTGCAACAAAATATGTGTAACATAACATCACTAACAAGTGTGTGTCATTATAACTGAAATTATTATTGCAACTATTGTAAAATAACATGCTAAAAAATTGTAAATTGCATGTTACACTTTTCCTTATTTTCAACATGCACTTTTATAATTAAAAAAAAATATATGTGAAAATTGTTAGATGTAAGAGTTGAACACTAGATTATTCTCAACCGTTTAAACTACATAAATTATTATACATGTTTTTCGTATTTAATTTTATTATCAATCCTACAATTTTTTAAAAAATTTACTCAATTCCTTATAAGGAATTGAGTCTACAAGAGACCTACCCTAAAAGTAAATAAAGTAAGAATATTGTGGGTCCATTGTGAACCCGTACAGATCTATATATAAAATTTGGGGTTCAACTTGAAATTTTTATAATTTTTTCTTAGGTGAAAAAAAAAATGTCTCTATAACTAAAATTGTACTCTCATTTTTAAACTTAATATCTTTCGTACACCCAAATTTTAAATCATGGATCCGACACTGAATGTAAACACGGTGTTAGTCTATTAATTTCCTGTTTTAGTGTTTTTCTTCTCCCTAGCTCTCTCGTTTGTATGTCAATGAGATAATGAAAGGAGGAGGTTGTGTGGTAATTAAAAGGAGAAAGTCTGCTTTTGTCTGGATGGGTGGCTAAGGCTTGGCTGCTTTTATGAATCTTTATTTTCGCTACATATATTTTCCATGTTCATTTGGTGGCTTTCTTTATCCTATTCTATTATATAAGGGAAAGGGTAGAGTGGTCAGTGGAGTTTGATTTTAAGTTTTAACAATATTTGTCTCTATCAATGAAAGGACTAGATTATCAAATTAAAGCACATAGGTCCTTTTTTAGTACAAGGGGAATGCGTGTATGGTTGATAAGAAAATAAAGAAAGAATTAATCTTTATTTTGTGCGAGAGTTTCAAACAACATTGTACAGTATATTTTTACACATGAATTGTTTCTACATATGACAAGAGTAGAAAAATATATTGTATATACATTCAGGGGCGGAACCAGGATTGCGGGGGGGGGGGGGGGAATATGTTTAACACGTATGTTCGATATGAAAATTTAGATATTTTTTACTCCGTATTTGTAATATTTATAATTAAATATCTCAAAATATATTAATACTATATAATTTGTAAAAAGAGTGAAAGGTCAAAACAACATATATTATGAATAGATGCTCTATACTTTAAAATTTAAAACGTCTCTTGCATATTACAAAAATCAATTATAATTGAGTGTACGTCATCGGAAAACTATGGTGAAATTATGCTCAAAACCTTCGAACTCTAAAATTTATAATCATCTGAAATTAAAAATATTAGATAATTATCAATACAAAAATTAGTATTTTTAGAAGAAATTAGAAGTATAATTACATAATTGATGATGAGTTGCTTACACTATTACCCGAAAATTAAATTGTATAGTAACTCAATTATCTTATAAATATATTTATTTTATGTTTTTTTAGGTAAGATGGGCTGCTGCTAACTAAATAAATATTGTACTAAATCTTCAAAGCCCAAAGTAAAAAGTATTAGACTGTTACCCTTATTAAGCAAATATTAAGTGCATGCACAAAATAAATATATACATAGAATAGTAGAAAATAAAAAAAGATGAGGGGGGCCATGTATACATTAAATCACATTTTCATAGTCTAAATTGAATAATGTAATTGATACAACCGTAGCCCACAAACAAACCTAATGCAGGTGTGGCAAAGAAACATGGGACGCCATCGGTATCGATGTCCCAATTTATTTTCTTAAATAATTTCAAGAATACTATTTTCTTAAGCCCCAATCAAAACAACAATATTCTGTTAAACAAACCTAAAATGTTAGGTCCTTAAGTTCGGTATATACACCATAATATATTAATATCCTCAAAATTAGTTTATTGGAATTATACTCAAATTATCAATTTATTGGAATTGCAAGTTTGACACGCTCGAAATTGAAAATAATTAATTATACATACAATGCTTATAATTAGTACTCCCTTCCATTCACATTAATATACATTTCACTCCCAATTAAAATATAAATCATTTTGAATTAATGTACATATATTAATAAAATAATTAATTTTTCATTTTACTCAAATAAGTATAGAATAACACATTTATCTAATTACTTCTAGTTAAAATAATTATTTTACCGATTAATATGTTCTTCTTTTTAATGGAAAATACAAACATTAATTAAAGGTAAAGAAAAAATTAATTATTTTTTAATATATGTGTTGATTCAAAATGATAGTACTTTATTCGTCCCAATTAGATAAACTTATTTTTCGCCCCCGGCCACTTATATAAATTTATTTTTATATAAAATATTAATATTTTCTATTTTATTTACTAATATAATTCTATATATTAATTACATTAGAAAGTGACGGATTACATATAATAACTTTCTAAGTGTGAAACATCGTTAAACAATTAACATTTTAATTCGAATGGACTATAGTTTTTGCCAAAAAAAAAATGAAAATTAATATTTTTACAACAAAATATAGCCACCCCACATCTCTATAAAAAAAATTAGGTTCCGTTTAGGGCAAGTAGGTTTGATGATTGTGGTGGCTTTTTGTGGGAAGAAAGGAGCCATGGTCCCATTAGTTAAATTTTTTGTATTAGTCCTAATAAAGAAACGATATTTACCTTACACCTCATATAAATGAAGTGACAGGTAAAAAGGTCAATTTAACGAAGTTAATAAAAAAAATTAACTTTTAAGAGTGAATAAATAATGATATGGAATGTAAATAAGTGTATTTTTTTGAAGGTAAAATATTAAATTAAGATTTTCTTATTTGTTTTATAAATAATAGTAAAACATCTAAAAGAGAAAAGTCTACAAATAATAGTGGGATGAAGATAATATAATTTTTTTTTATTATTATTGCATAATTGTAAAGTTGATCTAATGGATCTCAATAACGACTTCTCTTGTCATTTTTTTTTTTAGATCATCTGATGTGGTCCTTATAACTGATAACATGTATATAAAGCTAGTACTCATAATTATTTGACAACAATTACACCCACCATATATATGCCAATTTAATTTTGACATTTATATATATATATATATCAAACTTTGACATACATATATGTATAATTTTGTTTTGTGCCTGGGGTGAGCATATGGTATGTTTCATGGATCCATCTGTCTTAAATTTATACTACTATAAATCAGGCCACCTCCATGCCATGACATGTGGATGCAATTCTAATTAACCCCCATTACTTATCCATGTGGGAAAAGTGTGCCAGTTCATTTTAAATAATTTCATAAAAATACTAATATAATTAATCTTATTTAGTTCAAGAATATTAAGGAATATTGTTTTCAACCATATATGCATGTAGATGCTTTTGACTTTCAACTTATCCTTGTCAAATTGAGGGAGGGCCTCATTTTTATGTAATGGAAGGGCTATTTCATCTAATTGAGAAGAAAAGTGGTTGGACTTTGAATCAACTGAAAAGGTGGTTATTTGAACTAGTAAAATAAGTTTAGGGTCAAACTGACATTTTAATTCACCTGAACACCCATCTAATAGGACAGTTGAATTGGAGAGATCAAATTTTCGAATCAAACAGATAAATTTTGATTAAATTGGAAAAAAAAAAAAAGGTTTGGTCAAGATTTTCTAATAACTTTGATTTTCGGTTTCGGTTCGTTTTATATTACAAAATCGTATAAATTGAAAAAGTCAAAATTTAAAATATCATTACAAACATGAAACTCGAGTTGAGTTCGTGATATTCAACCCTTTCTATGGCCAAGACAACTTACATGGTGTTGTGCAAGGAATGACGACGTTTAGTGCTTTATATATATCTATAAAATGAGTGCATTTCTGTATTTATTTTTCATTGCAATTGATTCCGAAATAATATTATTGTTTATTCACAACTCAGCTCACATGTCCCTCTCCAACAATTAAAAAATAATATTATTTGTAGTACTATTTTTTTTAGTACAACCAATTGTGACTTTAAATTAGATCGTCAACCAAAGTCATATTAATTAATTTAATATAATTTTTTTTTCTTGTCTTATTATACTATTTGATTGGATTGGAAAAAGTTACCGATATACATATTTCATTTCTTTGGCATAAGCAACTGAATGTCCTTGTAGTGTGTACTTCTCTAGGACTATTACAATAAAAATTTCATACTTTCATTTTTGTTCATTGTACAAAAGTTTACATACATTAACTAATATAATATACATATATTTATTTTTCATACTTCCTCGTTCCACAAAAAATAGCTACATTAGACTTTACACACAAATTAAAAAAAATTAATAAATGTGATCAAATTTAACTAAAATGTTTATTTTATCCTTAATATTTCATAAATTTAGTGTACATCCCAAAGTCGTCTTAAAAGTAATTATAAGATGAATTTAATTAAGAGTAAAATTGTCAATAAAAGTAAAAAAAAATGTCTCTATAATTTGAGACATCAAAAAAGAAAAATATAGCTATTTTTTTTTTTGGGACGAAGTGAGTATTTATTTAAGATTTATAAAATTATCATTAACACTCTAATCATTATATTTTTTTTAAAAACTATGTGTCCAAAAAATTTCACAAACTTTTACGAATGAAGGAAATATTACTTTGAAAATTAAAAACCTGGAGTAATATTCTACACTAGTTTTATTTTGGGATTCAATACTTAATTTCCTATCACAAGTTTCAATATAGTAAACTCTCTTCTTGCACTTTATTATTCAGATCATAGTCAATAATAATACACAAATTAATTTAACATAATTTATTTTTATTTTCTTAAATCCAAAAGTAACATGCATATGATATTATCTTGATTTGAAAAATCTATTTTTAACCCAAACAAAACAAAGTAAAGATACCTAATTTTAAGAGTGAGAAACGGCAGCCCATTAACTGACTCCAGTCCACTTCAATCCTACGACGCCGTTTCCCCGCCCTCGCTGCTACTGGAAACGTGCGGCGGTCGACATATCTTAACTTCGCGGCG
Organism: Galeopsis tetrahit; assembly: GCA_963675135.1. Lineage (NCBI taxonomy): Eukaryota > Viridiplantae > Streptophyta > Magnoliopsida > Lamiales > Lamiaceae > Galeopsis > Galeopsis tetrahit. The sequence goes on from OY776133.1 coordinate 15,604,755, forward strand.
CGGCGCCACCTCTTCTCTTCCGCTTCCAACGGTACATTTCTCTTCTTTTTTTAAGATCTTAACAATTTCAGTTTTTCCAACTTTCAACATCTGAGGATTAAGGAAATTCCCTTTCTCGAATTTTATATAGGTTAATTTGCGTTTCTGTACTTACCAAGAGGATTAAGGAATTCCCCTTGATGAATTCAACACGTTATATAATAATATGAAATTATGTATTGGAGTTGGAATTAAGCACACATTAGGAAAACGTAGATTGTCCTCTGAAAGATTGTGTGAGTAAAGGAAGGAAATATGATAATATAAAAAAGATAAGGTAACAGGGGAAGTCCAGTGTATAGGAAGATAAAACTTACTAAAACTATCTGGAAAAATGATGTTACGAACTTCGTTTATCAACTCTAGGTCCTGTAGATGTGAAGGAATAAGTCGAGCTGAATTCGTAGTGATTATGAAACATGGTATTTGATATATCAATGATCGTATGTTAATTAAGTTACAGTGTCTTGCCATGGCATTTATTAATTATCAGTTTGTAGATGAGACCAGTGGAAGACTTGAGAGGATATAACATCTTGGAATTGCCCATGTGCAACAGAATTGTCAAATGAGGAGTAGATGCACCAATTTTTACCTTGTCTTCGCAATATTGCAAACTAAGTCTTGCCATTGCCAACGAAAATCAAATCTTGGTGTAAATAGGAATCACAGTTTTATTGCACAGTTTGGAAACAAACTTCTGGCTCGTTACAACTTTATGACTTGTATTAGCCTTTCTTTGTCCTTATTGGTTTTGTAGCTTTCCATCTATGAATGTTTGTGAACTCATCTGTTCCAGGCTCTTTAGAATAGTTTTGAGGTTCATGTCAATTTGTCCCAGATCTTTCAATTGCTTGCATTTTGATAATTTTAAGAATATATATGGCTGAGTTATATAAATATTTGTTGCTAGCAAAGAGATATTTGAACCTTAATTTCCTAAATTTTTCGTTTCATGTCTCATTAGGATCAAAGATGTTCATATTTTTTTACATTTTCATTGCAAGATATTTGAGTTTACAACAATAGGCCAATATTGTGAAATATTAGTGATGATCATTCCTAATCATTATTAATCATGTTTTTCAGAATGGTGCGCCCCTTGTTTGTGCGTTGGGTGTGCCTTAGCTTTTGTGGTTTATGTCAGTGTGTGCTTTTCGACCTTGGGTCATCTGCAGCTTTTAGAATAATTTTGGTCTTGGGTGCATTCTACTTTCTTACTTTTAATTTCTTTCTAAAAATTTTGATCATAAACTCTCCAACGTCCCTAACTTCTATAAAAAAATGATAAAAGATGTTTTGAGAAGATTGAGTGCAAAAGTTAACATCTTTCTTTGGTAAATGCAAGACAGTGAAATAGTCATGTAGTATGTATTAATTCTTGATATTTGTTTTCTTAGGCTACAAAATTATTCCTGCTTAATTTTTCTTTATCTCCATTTGCAGCACATTATTTAAACTTTCGATCCTTCACTCCCTTTCTATCTGTTCATAGGCGTAAAGTATGCGCTGTGAAGTAGTGATCTTCTCCCAGTCAGTGTGCATGTAATTCAAACCCTGTAATGAATTTAGCCGACAAAACTTTGAAACTCGCCAACTTTAGAATACCGCCAAAACTCCCTCCCACTGCCTCTCCCCCAGTGCTGCCAGACCCAACCACCATTGCCAATCTATTTCTCAAATCTGACAACCTAAATTTACTTACCCAAACCATACATGCCTCACCTGAATGGACCCCACATTTAGTCCAAACAATCCTCAAACGTCTCTGGAATCACGGTCCTAAAGCCATCCAATTTTTCAAACTCCTTGAGGACCACCCTTCTTACTCCCACTCAGCTGCTGCTTTCGACCATGCTATCGATATCACAGCTAGAATGCAGGACTACAAAACCACCTGGAACCTCGTGTGCCAGATGAGATCAAGAAAATTGGGTCCCACCCCGAAAACTTTTGCAATTATTACAGAACGGTACGTCTCTGCTGGAAAAGCTGATAAGGCGGTTAAAATATTTTTATCCATGCATGAACATGGTTGCCAACAAGATTTGAATTCATTTAATGCAATTCTTGATGTGCTGTGTAAGTCAAAACGGGTAGAGATGGCGTATAGGTTGTTTAAGGTTTTCCGGGGGAGATTTAGAGCTGATGTGGTCAGTTACAACATTATAGCAAATGGGTTTTGTTTAAAGAAACAAACACCACGAGCATTAGAAGTTATGAAGGAGATGGTTGAGAGGGGTCTGGAGCCAACTTTAACAACATTTAATACATTACTTAAGGGTTATTTTAGAGCTGGACAGATTAAAGAAGGGTGGGAGTTTTTCCTTCAAATGAAGAAAAGAAAAATTGAAATCGATGTTGTGAGCTATACAATAGTGATTCATGGGTTTGGTGTAGTGGGTGAGGTTGAGAGATCAAGGAAAGTGTTCGATGAAATGATTGGAGCTGGTGTGCTTCCTTCACTTGCTACTTATAATGCTTTAATTCAAGTTTTGTGCAAGAAAGATTGTGTTGAAAATGCTATTGCAGTGTTTGAGGACATGTTAAGGAAAGGTTACGTGCCTAATGCAACGACCTACACTATAGTTATTAGAGGATTGTGCCATGCAGGAAAAATAGATATGGGGATTATGTATATGGAGAAAATGAGGGATGATTGTGAACCAATAATTCAGACATATAATATGGTGATTAGGTATTGTTGTGAGGATGGGCAAATTGAGAAAGCTTTGGAGGTTTTTGAGAAGATGAATGGTGGAACTTGTTTGCCTAATTTGGATACTTATAATATCTTGATTGGTTCAATGTTTGTACGGAAGAAATCGGATGATATGGTGATAGCTGGGAAATTGTTGGTCCAAATGATCGAACGAGGATTCTTGCCTCGAAAGTTTACGTTCAATCGAGTTCTAAATGGACTTATGGTCACTGGTAACCAAGGATTCGCACAAGAGATTTTGAGTACATGTGGTGATGGTGGTCGTCTTCCTCGCCTTTTTAGATTGTGAACAGTCGGCCTTAGGGGAGGCTAGTTTCTTGTGAGAATGATACATGGATTTAAGTTTAGTAGATGCAATTCTAATTTAAAGTTACCATTGCCTGTGGTTGTATGGTTTCCTACATGATCAAATGAATTTGAGTTCTGTGTTGTGAAATATATCCATCAACTTCGCAAGTTTTTGAGCTTTTTTCGAGTGAGGATTGGCAAAAGTGATTAAATTGTATAACTAATTGTGTTATTAAGTCAATATATTCGATCTATTTAAATAAACAGAAACATGGACCATTTTTTCAATTATTTATATTTATTCTCATGTGTGTATATCTTCTACATTTAATTCAAGTAAAAAAAAAATCAAAGTTCAGAAAATTTAATAGCTTACTAGTATTATTTTATGATTGTATACAAGCTATAACAATTATTACTATTTTAGTGCAAACAAGTAAATCTGTAATAAAATTATTTTGGCTTTTGAGTGTGTTTTAATCTCTTTACCGAATCATCATCAGTTGTCCTCCTGATTTGCTTCAGCTTAATTTATAACGATATATTGATATATCTAAAATCCAATCATTTCCCAGAAAACGCTGTAACAATGTTAAAAGCTGGGCTCCAAAATCTAGTCATTCCCCCCCAAAAATTGAGGAAAATTCATAAGGATTGACTATGAAGTGGTTTCCCATTAAATTCTTTTATTAACAAGAGTAACTAAAAAAACAAAAAGAAGATAACATTAACGAAAACAAACGAGTAAAAAAAATGTACAATATCTCAAGTTACACGACTTTGTGTTCAGTCGATTTATTGTACATAACATCCAAAAGAGGTAATAGACGGCATGTTCAATTCACACCGGAAAAAGACACGCAGTGTTGCTCCATGCCCATATTAGCATTGCACCACAATTCTGGAAAAAGACAGCAAAACTGAAAAAGGATACTATGAATTATCAGAATCTCATCATACACTTTGCGCTTGTGAGACATATATTACAAATCTACACTATGAATGCATGAAATTTTTACAATGTACAGTCAAAAACTCAAAATCACAAGCGACCAATCAAATTTAGGGGCCACAGTTCTACTACCCGGGCAGTCGTGCAACTAAGCCTGTATTGAATATGGAACCCTACATAGCCTTAGTTTCAACACTATGGGTTATATAAACACAAGAAGGATTTCAAAGCATTTAATACTCTTTTAAGTGACTAAATGAACCTTTAAATTGATTTTGATAAGCGGTCATAAATCAACTTAAAACTGATTCATAGTTATTCTTCAAATAGATACAACTTTATTTGCAATTCTAGCCTCAGATTTTTTTAAATAATTGAGTTCTGAGTATTTCTGTAAGTTTGTTAATTGATTATATAGCAAATACTACCAAATTTTCAAATTTTGGTAAAAAATACTTTATTTGTACACACTTTATACTTCTGGTTTACCTACAAAATCAATTTAAATCATTTCTCCACAAGTGCAATAAATTGTAAGAACCCCCTATATCTTAGTAACAGTGGGGACAGGAGTAAGAGAATGGCAGCCAAATATATTTGACACTGGTCTGGCAGTTTTTATTGAGTAATATTAAATCTATCTTCAGTTGTTCAGTGGAGAACAGTTGTGCAGACAGTATTGAATTTGTAAATGTCTCGAGACTAAATAAAATTCACAATCTAAATTTCCATGAAGATGCAATGACATAGGTTTGTATATGTTGTTATACCCTTATCACGAAAAGTTAATAGTTTCTTCAGTAAGATGGGGACAGACAAGTTTAATTGCAACATAATTATTGGAAGATTTCAGCAAAACTACACTGTGGATTAAGAAAGTTGGATCAGATGTTAAACATGTGATGTCCTCAGACTTATGACCAATTGATAATAGATCATCAACAAGATGGGAGTTAATAATTACCTAATGATGTTCATCATGGCCGTCCCAAGGATGCCTCCAGCCCTAAAGATCATGAAGTTATTTCAGAAAAACTTTTAATAATGCTACTTTAGGGTATAAAACGAACATGAAACAGAATAAACTTCCATCAAATAGAAGACTAGAAGACATGATAACTTACCAACACCACAGGACCATCTTTCTTTGCCCTATACATAATCCAAAACCTGAAACATGTAAGCAGCATAGCTCAAAGGCAAATTTAGAGTTCTATGACATGTAAAACTCTGAAAGATGCTTCAATGCAATCAATCACAAGAACTACTTCTGTTAAATCAGCATTCATCATAAGAATATACAAGCAAATGGTGACATAGAGTATAAAGACTAAAGAGTAGTAATGAACAACATCTTGATGCCTCTTATCAGCTAGGCCTCTTTCTATTTTGTGACATTGTGGGTTAAGTTCAGAGGAATTGCAATTTGCTTAGAATTTCCTTCAGCTCTATTTCATGGGGAATAAGAAAGCACAGTGGATAATAAAGAGAGATGAATGGGGCAATATCATTGGTGAAAGGGAGGAAATCATTCAAATTCTCTATCAGTAGAGTACACTGAAGTCTGAAGGTACAGAAATGGCGAAAACAGTGCTACCGTGGGAGGAATGTTTCTCTTATTTGTATTAACACTACAATGGGAGGATGTTTATATGAAGTGCTACCGTGCTAAAGGTTTAATAAAAATATTTGTAGCTTCAGAATGTTTCAGTTTATGCTCCAAGAAAAATGCACGATGTAATGAGGCTACTATGAAATATTACTCATAAACAGTGCAGGCTCTTATATCTGTCAGGATAAGGGGGACAAGTAATGATTCTAATGAAGGGAAACAGGATGGTAAATAGAGAAAATAGAGAAGAGGAAGGTATAAAGAAATAAAGGAGAGATGAGAGAAACGGCAAAGGGAGGAGAGCCAATTTATGTTTGTTGTCAAAAAAACAGAAAAGTTGTTGTAGAACTATTCTAAGGGCTCAAATCCATATTCATAAATTCTCTGTTAATTAAGCTGTTATCAGAATTAATTTGTATGCTTATCCAAGTGCTCAAAAGTTATCAGAACTATTCTAAGGGCTCAAAAGTTGTTAATTAAGACTTCTCGGAAAATATAAGTTTCACCAAGATACCCAAGTGCAGCTTGATCACTAAACTAATATAACTTCCATCAACAGGGTTTTAATGAAGCAAAATTAGACAGTATGTTTTTGTAATTTTGAAAGATAAAATAAGAAGAGTAAGGCTGTTGAAACCTAGATAAAGATAGTAGTAACTACTAACTATTGGTTAATACTAACAGAATATTTTCGTCACATCAACACCACAACCAATTAACAAACTATAGTACAATATGCTGCATCATATAACTACTAACAAGGAAGAAACAGAAATTAAAACTGGAAGCAACTCACCAATATGAGAAACCAAGATTACAGTTTAAGTGAATAAATGATAATTATCTATGAAGATCCCCCGACCTCCTCTAAAGAACTCTCTTAAAGGGTTTCACTTCCAACTATTCACTATTCACTATTCACATTTAAAATAAACCTTCAACGCACAAACTAGCGACCGCCCAGTTATCATCCTCAAAATCCAATTCTCCAATTCCTCAAGAGAGACATTCTACTAGAAACGTTATGCAGCTAAAAAATTAAATTGTCAACAGACAATCAGGGTTTTGATTGCCCCTCGACAATGAGACTAATACAAGAAACACTCAAGTCGAAAGCTTAGTATTATTTTTTTGCCGAGAAAAATTATATAATAAGGTTTAAAATTTTAGAGCTCTGATCAGTTTCAGTTCACAACACGTACAGATCTAACACATAAAAACCAACCAATAACACCTTTAATTAGCAAAATAGATCGATCGGAAAAGGAAATCAACAAACTTGCGCTAGAATCAGTTCTAACTAACGATGCTTACTGATCTAATACGTTTAGAATAAATAATTACGATGAATATATAAGCATTGTTTTTTACCACATGACAGCACAGAGGCCTTTGCCGGTGACTGTGTGCCAGCGCTTGGGTTGATGCAAGGTTACGCCTTTGTACGTAACGCCATGGCCGTGCCCTCCCATTTTTCTTCCTTTAGCTTGTTCTCGAACTGTAAATCGGATTTTCTAGGGCTAACACCCGATGAATGAGCTATATTATAATTTGGGGGAAGACGCAATAATAAAGATCAAAATGTGAATTTAGCTTAGCTATCCTCAAAGTCTTCATAAATGTTATATTGTGCCCCTTAACTATTTTTTTTTTTAAATGAAAATATTCAGTAGTTCAATAAACAATAATCACATTTCTGTTTATATTTATGATGACGATGGATAAGCGAATCCATATATAGGAAGCTCAACTTTCTCACCCTAATCACATTTGTATAAAATTATAAATGTAAAGTTTTACTACAAATTTAAATCTAAAATATAACTAAATGTAATTTGACGATGTTTGTACATTACACGTATAATGACATTACAAATTAGTATTATTAATCAATTAAAAATCTACAGTCACCCCCTGGTGAATTTTATTTACAATGTACCTAAATTTTATTAAAGATGTTTTTGAAATATGGAATTCTTATAAATATGCTAAGAATTATTTAGTATTGCATTTGCCACAGTTTTGCAATGAATTGTAAATATATGAATCTGTTTAACATTTCATAATTTTTTTAAAAAAGAAATGAACCTCAAGCAAACAATATTGAAAGCTTGTTGTTTGATGGTACTAGCCCAAATTTTATCCTTGGCAGCAGCTCTGAAGTAGCAAATAAGAAATACAGTAATAATAACAACAATAATAATAGCATAAGTGGGAAAATGGAAGACATGCTGTGGTAAGAACAAGCCGAATCGGAGCTACAAAAATATAGTCCCCAGCCATTTGCCATGTAATTGATAAAAAAGTAGATTTACAGAAGCCAAAGAAATTGAAGGCAGTTAGTTCTGTCATTAGCTACCAACAATTTTTGAGATGCAGAAATAGGCACACCAGTTACATTCTCCCATCAGCTACAATTACATATGCTCAAAAGATAACATTGACCAAAATCAATGGTTAAAAGATTCTCACAATCTACAGTAAGAAAGAAAGAAAGAAAGCCGATTCTCTTGAGATTTTTTTAATTACATTGATAATGGAAGAAGCATCCTTCGCTTCTTCTTCCGAGCCAATCTTACTTTCTTAGTGATTTTCATTAGTAAAAACAATAGCAGCATAACGAATAGAAGAATAACAGCGAGGCTCAAGTGCCTAAAATATATGGAAACGGCTGAGAAAACGAGGAATGCTAGAATGACAAGTTCCCATATTACAAAGATTGCAACATCAACCCTGCAACAAGACAGAAAAAGGCTAACATTAGAAGATGCAAGTCTTAACGAGGAGAGGATGCAATAACACAATTTATTTCACCAATAATTAAATTGGAAGAATGGAAAAGCCATATGATTATAAGGGTCGTGAGGGAGTAAAAAAGGAAAACTAAAATCCCTTCTTAGTCTTCCACACGGATGCCTCAACAAGTTTTGAAGTATATCACAAATGCATCAAGAAAAGCTATAGGGGCAATAGCTGCAAAAATCATGACATTTGACTTAGTTGCATTTCTATCCAAACTTTTGGATAGTTGGAAAAAAAAATCGACTTTAACATCTCAATTGCAATTGAGACACTGGACAGTTGGGCCCTGCCTGACATACAAACAACATCGTTTTGGCCTGCTGACTTGTGCATAAAAAATCATCATCTTTGACTTGATTACATTTTTAACCAAACTTTTGGATAATTGCAACAAAAATCATGAATTTAAAGACGCCGTTTGTATATTGGGCAGGGCCCAAACTGCCCGGTGTCTCTCCATTGCAATTGAGATGTTTATGTCGTGATTTTTTTTTTTTTTTTTTGCAATTATCCAAAACTTAGGTTAAAAATGCAAGTCAAAGCCTCAAAGGTCGTGATTTTTGCAGAAATTAACCCTTTTACATAAGAATATTAAAATCCATGATACTATTGGTTTTTTTACTAACAAATCACCTTAGTGGGAGCTAGCCCTATTTTCCAAATGCCATCATAAAATAAAGATTTTGTTAAGTGACCTAAAAAAGAATCATTAGTTTACTACCATAACTGTAATGCCTTTTTCACGGCGTGGTTTGAGTTTTCTCTCAACCAACGGAAAATTGGGGACGGGATCATACCCTTACAGTTACTTGAAAAACACAAAAGACCTTGGGATCTTGAATATATTAAACAAATGTCTCAAGGAACTTCTCTCAGTGATTTATTACGTAATCACATTATATGAAGGCTAACAAAGTCCTGTCACCCAAGTTCCTTAATAAAATAGTTTACTATCTAAAGTCTAAATCATAATCCAAGTCCATAAGATAAGCATCTGCCTCAAATACATAATAACACTTCAACTGACTTTTAGTTTCATTTTCATGTACTGATCAGATTTACACTTATTTTCATGATAACTGTTTACTGAGTTCCATTTAGGTAAACTTTAAAAGTGGATGGTCTAGCAACTCTACTGTGGAGAGTGTGCACTAGGTCGTTCAACTTAATCAAAAGATTTCTAAATGAAATTATGATTTGAGTATAAGGGTCGAGAAACAAGAAAACTATAAACATATAATAAAAATATTGTATAGGATTAAATCCTGCCAAGCAACAATTGTCGTTTCAGTGTTTCCCAAATTCTATGTTCACCCCGGATGCCCTAACAATATAAAACAACGCAATATAAATAAGACTCAAAACCTGAACCCTAACTTAGTCCACGGCAAGGCCTAACAAAATTCAATTTAAAAGTGCTAACTATAATAATAATGAGATAATAAATTAATTGTATCAAATTACCAGTGAAATGCTTTTAATCCTTTTCCTTAGGAGGCCAAACATTGCTCTTTTTGCTTAGCAAGCGAGGATCCCCCCCTATTCACTTGCATCTACACACCCCATATGTCTAAGCCTCTAAGGTAACATTTGGATTGAGGGATTTGAATAAATGCATTTCAAGTCCACTCAAATTAGAAAATCCACCTAAATCACTCGAAGATAGTTTAAAATCAGATTGGTGGATTTCAAATCCATACAACTAACAACAGGTGTGTTACTAACTTACTATAGATTTCATATCCTCCTCAAACTCAAATTCTTCAATCTAAACACAATCTAAGGCCTCAGGTCAGCGTGACTGTTGTGGTTTCATAATGGGGAAAAGAGGAAAAAAGTTACAGTTGTTAATGATCTTATCATTAGCTCCTAAAAACAACATATCATAAACAACCTCACGAGAAAAAACATTATTTGGCATGCCTCGTGATGCATTCATAATACTAAAAAAAATGTCAGATAGAATTCTAGCATGAGCACTGACTCAAGATGACAGAATCTCCTCATTGTAAAATTTTGCACATTTCTAGAAGAAAACATATACCTTGAACAAATCAATTAGTACCAAATTTCAAAATTTCTAATAAATGGCATAACATCAGCCATCCTAATTCATCAACAACAATGATTAAATACTACAATCTTAAACAGAAAAATGTATCACATCGCAACAACCAAACATTATTTAATTTTAGCAAGAGCATCCTAAAAAGGCAAAATTTCTAAGCGATTAATCTAAAGAGTGAAATCCCTTCCAGAAGCGTAAATAAACGAAATGAACTCAAACCAATAAATGATCTCACAACGCAAAAAAAAAAAAAAAAAAAAGCGCTTAGAAAATCTCCTTAATAAAGAGCGATTAAAAAAATTTACCTAGAAGAGGTAAGATTGGAGGTGGAGGAGAAGAAAGAAACGGAAGCCCAATCGTGCTTAGAGCGAATCTGGTACTCTCTAAGCTGCTCCGCCAAATTGGATCGCGTAATCATCCTCTCCAATTCCACGCGCCGCCGCCCTCGGTTGCCTTCTCCCCTAACTCCGACGCCTCCCCTCGATATACACGGAATTTAAGCAATCCGTTTTATGGATGGAGAGTGTGGGTGGTTCCGGAGAAGGAAACTATGGCGGCAGCGAATTTCAACTGAAGATCGGAGAAAAAAAAGACAAGGGAAGGGGAATGATGGAGAAACTACATCAACGTTTTCATTTTCGGCTTATAATTTATTTTTTTATTTTTTAACTTTAATTTCATGGATTGCCCGAAATTAACCTTGCTACTGCAAGAAATATTAAAAAGGGCAAAAAAAAAAAAAAAAAAAAAAAAAAAAAAAAAAAGCAAGTAAATAATAACAATATGTATACTTCATTGGTGTACATATATAATTATAAATAAATAAAATTCAAATTAAATAGATGTTTAGTGAATAAATATAATTATTCATATACATATTATATTATGAAAATGCATTATATTATTAATATATTTATTTATTATGAAAATACAGACCCCTTTATGGAGTAATATCTCAAAAATTACTTGGTTTCAATGGAAGAGTACCACTGCTAGTAAGACACGCCAATAGAATTCCGAAAATTGAATATTGCCGCTGCATTTTTTGGGATTCAATACAAATCGATTTGGGCATGATTATTCACAATATTTTTTTGAGGCACTTTGGTTGAAAGTTTAAGAAATGAATAATTAATTCAACGAATTCATTAGATTCCATTCAAATTCGTTTTAAGTATATATAAAACATACTATCAAACTAGGTATTTCTTTAACGCTCGTATATTTTTTTTTACATATTTTTTTAAAATTTTAGTTGAATTTAATTGTGTGTGTTTTTAGATTTTTCTTATAATTAAGTTGCATGTAATGTTTCTTAGACAAGAGATTAATTTGTATTGTGTACTTGTTGATTGATGCAGACAAGTGAGGAAGAAAGATGGAGAAAAGAAGAAGAAAGAAAAGGAAGGCCTCAAAGGAGAAAAAGTGTGACAACAAGACACAAGAGAAAAAAGGGTTCTTGGATAAGATCAAGGAGAAGCTTCCCGACAGCAAGAAGGCGGAGGAAGTTGCTTTGCCCCCGCTCACGCCATCGGTTGCAGCTGAGTGTGCCTCCGTCCCGAAGGCGGAGGAGAAAGAGAAGAAATGTTTCTTGGAAAAGATTAAGGAAAAAAAACATCTCTAAGCTAGATTGGTGAGAGAATGGGAAAGAAAGTGAATACCATGAGAAATGAGATATTTGTCATCTCAATGGAAAACTATTGCACTGGATTCAATTGATTTGAACTTGTTGTGCACAGTCTTGAGGTCTATTTTTTTATTTTTTTTTTTTCAATTTTAGTGTCTTGGACAAGAATTGTATCAATCATTCTTTATCTTTAATTGCTCAGAAAGGAAGAAACACCACATTATATTTCTTTAAAAAATAGATTATATGGCTTGAAAAAACTCTGTTGGGTAAACATATCAAAAAGCCCAAAACATGTTATATTCTCACACTATAAACTCTATTTCGCCCTTCCACAAGAATTGACATACAAAATACAACAGTGTTGAACAAATAAAAAAAGAAGCATTTCACAAAAAATATTGTATACAAAAAGATTTCTAATGTAAATAGAAAAATTTAATCTTTTGAAAATCATCTTTTACATTTCAATATCATCATAATAGTTATTCTTACAAAACAATTCGAAGAAGTGTGTAGTTCAACGAGCATCAACACAAATATATACACTTAGGGCATGTTTGTTTTGGGACTCACCCGTCTGAAAGTATATACACTTAGGGCATGTTTGTTTTGGGACTCACCCGTCCGGACGTGGGACGTTTGTTCTACTTCGGGATTTCACATCCGGATTTCTCATCCAACTACGTACATTCACCCCTAAAAATACTTATAGATCCTACTATCACATCCAACTACTCTTACACAATTTGATTTGACATAAAGTTACATCTCATCCTACTCAATATCCCAAAACAAACACACACAACTATTATTCATCAGAATTTCCCTCATCCTACATAATCTCAAAACAAACATCCCCTTATATTCATAGCGTTCAAACTAAACAAATTTATCTACAACTCAAAGATGATGGACCTTTAATTGTTTAGTACTAGTATTATTTTAGTAGAATTGGCTTCTTTGTCCAACTATCTCAATAGACCAATGTATATGACTTTAACTCATGGGTAAGTCTTACTTTCATTCTCAATCGAGATCTCAAAATGTGTTAAGCCCCTCTGCTCCTTTCTACCAATCTGCAATTTAGTTTTAATTTTTTTCACAGGGAATTATGGCTAATAGCCGGAAATCTTGATTTACTCTATTATATATTGTACACCAGCTTCTTTAGTTGAAGTGTAGTTTACAATACAATTCTTATAGTTGTATGTATGATTGAGGAAAGAGAGAGATACCAAAAGTGAGGGTTCGGTGAGGGAAACTGGAGAAGGCCTTGAGGTCCTTCCCCTGCATTGTACGACGTTCCACTTGAATTTGATCAGGCGCTGAGCCCAGTTAATTCGTTTTCGTTTCATTTTCAATTTCTTAATTTTATTTCTTTTCTCACACAAAACATCCTCCCTGCATTATATTTTTTTACCAATAAAATTGTACAAGTTACAATACATTGAATACCAACCACAGGGAACGGATCGTGCAGGATCCATTTCAGTAGATCAAATCAAACTCAATCGAAAAAGATCTTTAATTACCAAATACTCAATAATAAAAGGTAGTAATATTCTTGAATGATTTTACAGAATCCTGATGATACGATAACATGTGTAATATTCTTTGCCAGATGAGCGTATACCCATTAAGCTTATTGGCCCAAATGCATTTCATCTAAGTGAGTTTCGAAGTTAAATAAACTTTAATGGAGAAATGGAAATTAATGCAAACAATAACTAAGCATCGTATAATCAGGTAAATAAAACAAGTTCCTTCGTATTTCTATTGAAACAAAAACAAATGTGTCAGTTTATTTTTTGCCTCAACGTAAACACATGCCATGTCTCATGTCTCCTATTCTATGTCCAACCATCTTATTAGAATAGACGAATATCAAACAAGACAAGATCCACAAATTTCATTCTAAAATAATTAATACTCGTAATTATAACAGACAAGAACTCATGTGAGACCGTCTCACAGATCTTTTTCAGTTCCTTTAGCCGGTAATCAATTACTTGGTTTGTTGGAGCTCCTATATACACATATTTAATATTTTTTCCAGATCACAAATACCAAAATATATATAATTAAATAATAAACCTCATTCCCAAGTTATATCTTCAATGTAGGATATTGCAAACATTAGCGTTCATACTGTGACCTTTGCAACGCTCTCTCATCAGTCGTCATAGAGCTTTTAAAATTTGAAGGGTCGATGAAGTTCAATATTTTCGATGAAGACTTCGTTTGAAGGTGTTTTGTCTCCAATTTTGGGGTTCTTCGACTATTTGAAACTTTTTTTTTTTTTTAATGTAGATGAAAAAAAGTGACAAGTATACACGAGCTCCAACAAGCCACGTCAATAATAAAATTATGTGTACTTTTTGTCTGAGTAAATCAACCGTACGCTCATTTCGAAAAAAATTATATATTCCAATTTCTATACCCACTATCACTACTCCCACGTTGCTCACTAGCTATCACTACTCACTAGCTCCCACTAGTTTATAAAAAGTACGTATTATACTATGTTCGATTCTTTGGTCTCCTACAAACAAACAATTAGCAGCCATGTCTTTATTTTTCGTATAATTAACTCCCAATTATTATAACATCATATATATACCTGCAGAATTGATTGAATAAATCCCATGGTATCAATGAATTGGAGGGGACAAACAGACAAAGAAGAAATTCTATTACTTTTTGTAATCAATTTTCAACGCAATTCCATTAAAACGTTGTCCCGTGTCGATTGGCTATGAATTGTCTCGCACCTATGGTGAAAAATTGAACAAATTAAAATTAAATAGAGTTTCATCTTACTATATATACAACCATCAAAATTGTCAATATCATTTTCAAACTCAGCTCACAAATTAGTTATATAGCTAGCAAGAAATGAAACCAAATATGGCAATTTTAGGGTTTCGTTTTAGATCAATTAGTTTGCCATCAAGGGTACAACCCATCAATGCCACAAAAAATGAGCCACCCCTACAAACCCTAAAACCTTATCAAATTTCCAAATGTCCTTCACAAACTGTTCCCATAAACTCCCAATCCATTCAATCTGACCTCGAGAAGCTTCTAGAGTTGTACAATTCGGTAGAAGAAGCTGCAAGATCCCCAGCAACTCGACAACTGGAGCCAATGGAAGAATCGCTCGATTGCTTGGTCGAGTTGATGGATTCTTGCAACATCGTTCGAGAATTAGTTATAGCAACCAAAGAAAGTGTCCAAGCCCTTCAATCTGCAATTAGACGGAAGGGCTTGGATTCTAGTGTACAGTGTGACATCAGCACGTACACGTGCATGAGGAAGAGGACGAGCAAAAGTATAGCCAAAACCCTAAAAACACTCAAGAGTATAGAAAAGAAGCATGGATTAGATCAAATCTCATTTAAAACAAAAAATGAGGGTTTCATTAGGGTTTTTAGGGAAGTTGTTGATTTCACAATTTCTATTTTCAAGTGTATTTTGCTCTTCTTGTGTCCGCGGGGCCAGAATTTTGTGTCGAGGCTGTTGGAAACAAAATCAGGGAGAGATATTGATGTTATTAGTGAAGTGGGAAGTGTAGATTTTTCACTAAAAACACTTCAAGGGAGAATTAAGAACAATGGTCGTGATGTTCAAATGTTGCAGAGAAATTTACTAAGTGTTGAGGTTTGCATAGAAGGATTTGAGAGGGGATTGGAGAGATTATTTAGGCTATTAATTAGAAGTAGAGTAACAGTTCTTAACCTTCTTACTGATCACATCAGTTGAAGTAAGAATTGTTTGTATTAATGCTTTGAAAGCGTTGAGAAATATTAATGATCTCATATATATGCATATAATTTTTGTCCAAATTAATTAGGAGTAATATATATCAATGATATTAATACATCAAGTGTTATTCATCCTTAAAATTATTAGGTGGCATGTAATTAGTTAAAGGATAAACCAGTGTTTTCATAACCGAACCGGTGACCAAACCGGACAGGTCACCGGTTCACGGTTCAACCGGTTGGCGGTCCAACCGGTAAAATATTTTTTATATATATATTTTAATATTATCTATGGATGATTAAAAAATATATGTTAACATAAATTTGGAAAATAAAAACAATTGACCTTATATTAAACTAGCCCTATACCCGCGTTTTACGCGGGGTCGATTTATTAAAATAATAATATTAAATATTATATTAGGATCGATTTATTAAAATAATAACTTTAAATACTATATTAATTTTTATATATTTTTCTTCATGATGGTCAGAGTATTGTGAGAGTTAAAACTTTTTTTTATTCTAATATATTTATAACATATACATTTCTATAAATTTGAATCTATATTATTATATTTATATTTTTATATATTATAGAGTAATATTTTTTAATATATTAATAACATATGCATTACTAAATAAGGGCATTATAAAATAATTTTATTAATAAAAAAATATATAAAATTATAAATTTCTAAAAGCTTCACAATTCTACAAAACTACAAAACTAAGGAGGGTGTATTCCATTGAGATTCTATTGGATTTTTTTGACTTTAAAAATTACGTGGATTTATAAAATCCATAAACTTGACAGGACGGTGGAATATATTTTTTTATTAATTTACATATATTTTCATAAACTCCGATATTGATGCAAAGAGTTAAAGAGTTATTTTTAATATTTTTTTTAATTAATATTATATATATTATATAAAATATTTTACCAATAATATATATAAAGTTTATATATTAATTCGGGGCGGGGCAGATACCCGTGGGTCGGGCATAAGACCCAAATCCGACTCATACTTAATACGGGGCGAATCTGACCTGACTCAAAGCTCGCGGGTGGGGTGGGTACCCGCGGGTCGGGTCAATATTGTCATTCCTAATTTTTAGTTTTCAGAGTTCTATGAGAGAATCCGTTGAAATCTCTTGTTTTTAGAAGAGATTTTGGATAGTACAATTTATTATATTTTTGGAGGAGAATCCAACAAAATTCATAAAGTATTAAAATCCATACGGTTGAATACCTAAAGATTTTTAAAGACTTTTTAAAATCCGTATTGAATACCTCAGAATTTTTAAAGACTTTTTAAAATCCAAATTGAATAAGACTTTGAAAGTCCAAAAAAATTCTACAAAATTCACAACCAATACACCCCCCTAAGTGGATGTTTGTTTTGGAATTTTAAGAATTTTGAAATTTGGATTTCAAAATCTAGTAGATTTTGAATTTTTAATGACTTAGGAGTATATATTTTGTGTTTATTTTAGAATTTAAGTAGGATATAATTTAACTTGTATAGAATTATATGTGTTTATATATGTTATTATAGGTATTTATATAGAGTTTGTAGATATTTATAGGGTTGACTTTTGTAGGATTTATAGATATTTGTAGGGTAAGTTTTTAAAATTATAAATCTAAATTCTAAAGTAGAACATGGTTGAAATTTTCCATTCCAAAATAAATATCCACTTAAAGACAAATACAATGATATCTTTAAATATAATAAATTATTATATAAACAATAATAAAATATAAACAAATTTA
Organism: Galeopsis tetrahit; assembly: GCA_963675135.1. Taxonomy (NCBI): domain Eukaryota; kingdom Viridiplantae; phylum Streptophyta; class Magnoliopsida; order Lamiales; family Lamiaceae; genus Galeopsis; species Galeopsis tetrahit. The sequence continues at coordinate 15,622,412 of OY776133.1, forward strand.
TAAAAAATAAATAAATTATTAAAAACGATTATATTATAACAAATAATTGTATAATTATAACAGGGCATATTTATTCGACATTTCAATTAACTAATCAAACTTTGTTGGAATTTCTTAAATTATTCTAGACCATTACTAAAAATTCTCTAAAATCCTCCACAATATTCTCTATATCTTAGAAAGTTTTTAAAATTATTTTAGAATACATTTCACACTCTATATCTCAAGAAAATTATATATACATTCATCCCAACAATAATTCATCTTAAAGTCAAATATATATAATTTACGACAATAATTCATCTTTTATAAAGTCAAATATATATAATTTATTTGCATTTCATTCTTGATGATTGGTGCAATTAAAAAAACTTTAACAAAATAAATGTATATTATAAAAAAATATTTATATAAAATATATAAATTACATTTAAGTTAACATAAAATTCAAAATTTATTATATAAAAATCGAACTTTTTTTTTTTAAGTCGGACAAATAGGAACCTTCTTTTTTTTGAAGTCGGACAAATAGGAATCTTCTTTTTTTTTTTGACTTTTTTTTTTTTTGAAGTCGGACAAATAGGAACCTAAGAATATTGGGAACCTAACAATAATATTGATCCTAATTTGATTTTACAATTTGTATCGTAGTTAATAATTTGCAAGAAAATATTTAATTTATTTAAAAATAAGTATACAAACCTATTAAGTTGTATTTTTTTAACTTATAAAATGAAACATTATTTTCATCTCATAATACGTTAAAATGAAACATTCAAAATTATAAACTCAAATTTTTAGATATGATTTTCTCAAAGAAATAAATATAAAATAAAATATTAAAAAAAAAGTAATATACAAATTGATAAATTCTATAGTATCGAAAAAGAAATAACATGATCTTGGAATAAAATGTACTCCTACATCTCTAAAAATTAATTACATGATCTTGGATATATAAATTACATCACTAAGAATTTTCGAAAAAAATAAAAAAAATCAATAAAGTACATCTCTAAATGGATTTTTTGTGCATTAATTACACATAACTTTTAAAATTTACATCATTGTAGATCTTGAACTTGCATAAGATGTTTCAAATGAAAAAACGAAGATGAAAATCATCAATTCTGCAAAACATGAGTACACATTAGAGATTAGAGAAAATAAAAATTTCTATAAAAATATCATACCCGTAAACTCGAGAGAAATGAGTGATGAAATTATGATTAACAAATGATTTATGCATATGCTTTATATAGTTGGAATTATGATTTGAATGTACGATAATTAAGGTAGAAGGTGGGCGAAAATTAATGATAATCTTAAATTTGAATATTCAAAATTGGATTTGTTAATAACATATTTTTACGTTGAAATTCTGTTTCATGAGGTATATTTAAATTTTAATATTCAAAATTAATATTTAAAAGTGGACATTTAGAAGATATGATTAAAATGATTTTTAAAAAATCTTACGTCGGTTAAAATTATTAATTAAGATTAATAAAATATTAATAATTGTTAAATTAATAAGAAAAAATCAATTTTAAAATAGAATGAATTTGAGAAAATAGAGATTGAAATATATCAATCATAATAAGATTAAGATAAAATTAAAATTAAGATTTGATTAAAAAAATATTGTGATTAAAAAATATATATATAACGTGATTAAAAAATTTTTATTAATTTGAATATGGTGGTATTAAGAATAGAATAATGTGATTAAATTTTAAAAAATAAATAATGTTGTGATTAAAGTTTAAAAAATAAAATAAAAAATAATAATTATGATTTCAAATTTAAAAATAATAATTATGAGTAGATAATATGTAAATTATTATTTTGAGATTAAAATAGGAAAATTTGATTTTTTTTAATCAGAATGCCTGAGAATGCAGGAATTTTGAAATAGACGATTTTGGTGAAGAGAGAGATTGTGTAGAGTGATAAAATTGTGACATTATATTCTCACAAATATAGAGTACTAGTGTAAGACCCGCGTACTACGCGGGGTTGAAATAAGTATATTTTATTAATTTTTAATAATTATAATAATTTTTAACCTAATTTAATCTTATATTATAATGAAAAATATTAAAATTTTAATGTTATGTCAATATAAATTACATTATATATATATATATATATAAATAGAAAACACTATATATTTGTAATTTTTTGTATTTTATTAGAAATATAAAATACAAATGATGTGTCATATAAAATTTATATTTGAATATTATTAATATTAACATTAAATTTGTTTAGATATTATTAATATAAAATTAAATTTATTTAGATATTATTAAGATAAGATTAATTTATTTAAGTTAGATTTATAAAAATGAAAGTCAATTAAATTTGTTGGAGTAAATTGGGCAAGTCAAATTTCCTTTGTTCGATCATATTATATTTTACTCCAAAAAATTCTAATATATAGGAAATAAGTATATTTTTGTTCGAGTAATTTTAGGAAAATGATTATGACAATTAAGATGGATTTGTTGGATTTAAAAAAGTAAAAAGATCGAAATATCAAATTTTATATTTATTGTTGAAGTATTTAAATATTATTAAGATAGATAGATAAGATTAAATTTATAGACGGATGGTTGGAATTATAAAATATTATTGTTTGTTGGAGTAATTTTAGTAAAAAAAAAATCAAATCTTATTGTTGGAGTAATTTTAGAGATAAGATTAAAATTAAAAATTATTTAAATATTATTAAGATAGATTAAATACGAAAAAAAAAATCAAATCTTGTAGTAATTTTAGGAATAAGATTAAAATTAAATTTATTTAGATATTATTAAGATAAATTTAGTTAGATATTATTAATATAGATTAAATTTATTTAAGTTAGATTTATAAAAATTAAAGTCAAAATATATTGTGCATGTTAAATTTTTGGATTTATAAAAAATTAAATTTTATTATTTGTTGGAGTAATTTTAGGAATAAGATTAAAATTAAATTTATTTACATATTATTAAGATAGATTTATTTAAATATTATTAATTAAAAAAGTAAAAAGATCAAAATATCAAATTTTATATTTATTGTTGAAGTATTTAAATATTATTAAGATAGATAGATAAGATTAAATTTATTAAATTTATAGTCGGATGGTTGAAATTATAAAATATTATTGTTTGTTGAAGTAATTTTATGAAAAAAAAAATCAAATCTTATTGTTCAAGTAATTTTAGGGAAAAAAAAATCAAATCTTATTGTTCAAGTAATTTTAGGGAAAAAAAAATCAAATCTTATTGTTGGAGTAATTTTAGAAAAATAAATCAAATCTTATTGTTCGAGTAATCAAATCTTATTGTTCGAGTAATTTTAGAAAAATAAATCAAATCTTATTGTTCGAGTAATCAAATCTTATTGTTCGAGTAATTTTAGGAATTAAATTTATTTAAATATTATTAAGATAGATTAAATAGAAAAAAAATCAAATCTTATTGTTAGGAGTAATTTTAGGAATAAGATTAAAATTAAAGTTCTTTACCTTAATTTATTTTTATAGTATTGTGCAATACCCAAGCATAAGGAAAAATAAAATTTCGGGAAGATGGATTTGTTGAATTTCTAAGCATAAGGAAAAATAAAATTTCGGGATCTATAGTATTGTGCAATACCCCAGTATAAGGAAAAATAAAATTTCGGGAAGATGGATTTGTTGAATTTCTATTGAGAAGATGAGAGACAATCTTACAAAAACCTTCAATAAAATTAATCCAAACCATGTATACATAAATTACAAAAATCTTCAAATGTAAGAAGAAATATACATAAATTACAAAAATCTTCAATCTTCAAAATTTCTTCACAATCTTCAAAAAAAAGTACAAAAATCTTCAATATTCAAAATTTCTTCACAATCTCACAATCTTCAAAGTCACAATCTTCACCATCATTGAGTATATCATATCATTGAGTAGACAAATGGTACATAAATTACAAAAATCTTCAATCTTCAAAATTTCTTCACAATCTTCAAAAAAAATCTTCAAAATTTCTTCACAATCTTCAAAAAAAAGTACAAAAATCTTCAATCTTCAAAATTTCTTCACAATCTCACAATCTTCAATCTTCAAAATTTCTTCACAATCTCACAATCTTCAAAGTCACAAAATTTCTTCACAATCTCACAATCTTCAAAGTCACAATCTTCACCATCATTGAGCATATCATTGAGTAGACAAATGGTTGGATTTCTGTTGAGTAGACAATCTTCAAATTTTCAAAATCCAAAATCTTCAATAAATTGATTATGATCAATGGATAAGATAAAAAATAAAATTGAGAATGAATGAGTAGACAAATGGTTAGATTTCTATTGAGTAGACAATATTCAGATTTTCAAAATCCAAAATCTTCAATAAATTGATTATGATCAATGGATAAGATAAAAAATAAAATTGAGAATGAATGAGAAATTAGGGATTTTGAGAAGAGATGGGGGATTTATATAGGAAATAAGATTAAGGATGTATGGTCAAGATTAGGTTTTAAAATGAATGGATTAGATTAAAAGAAAAGTGTAGAATGAATGAGAATTCGGGGATTTTGAAATAGAGTGATTTGAGAAAAGAGAGATTGAGATAGACCAATGAATTAGCGACACGTCACTACAAAATTGGGCTCACATCGCAAGGGAAATTACCGAGGGAAATAAATCCCTTTCAAATGGCGAGAGATTTGCCTAGGGATTGAATGGGCAAGGGAAAATACCTAGGGAAGATAAAATCCTTGCTAAATGTCTAGGGAAACTAAATCCCTTGACATTACCAAGAAAATTGGCAAGGGAATTTAAATTTGAAAATTTTCGAGGGAATGGGCCCTTGCAATGTTTGACAAGTCAATTAAAATTTCGGAGGGTTAGTGGGCCCTCGGTAAAACCCTTGGCAAACTACTAAACTATTCTTTAATGTTTTTTTTTTTTTTACGGAAATTCTTTAATGTTTTGTATATAAGCAATTTGTCTTTAAAAAAATTACTAAGTATTATAAAGAATAAAAGAGACAAAATGACATTAATAGAAAAAGTCAAGATAATTAATACTCCATAAAATATTTGTATTGAAAAAAATATAAAATGTATATTGGTTGCCAATTATCAAATAAGCAATCAAGTCTAAATTAAATAAATTAAGAAAGAAAAAAATTGGAAATATATATTAATTGCATTCAAAACATAATTATTGATAACAAAATATTTATAATATTTGTATTGAAAAAATATAAAATGTATGTGTTACCAATTATCAAATAAGAAATCAAGTTTAAATTAAATAAATTAAAGAAGAAAAAATTAGAAATACAACACATATATTAATTGAATTTAAAATATAACGAAAATAACTCTTAGCCCAATGGCGAAAGAGGCGCCCATAAGCACAATATTTCTAGCAGGTCGCGAGTTCAATTCCTCCAAATGTAAAATGGGGAGAATTAAATTGTCAGGAGCGGAGTTCAATTCCGGCAGAATTAATTTGAATGGCCCAGATTTTTTTTATTTTTTTTTTCACTAACTTCCCTTGCTATTGCCAAGGGAAATATACCCTTGCTATTTCCAAGGGATTTTCATATTCACTTGCTACTAAATTACCGAGGAACATTTTGTTGAGGGAAGTGGGCCCTTGCTAATTCCCTTGCTAAATGTATTGCCAAGCATTTTTTCCTCTTTAAATTCCTTGCTATTGGGAGTGAATTTTGTAGTGCGTGGTTGTAAAAAATGTTTGCAAATATATATTATAAAGATTAAGATAACCCAATATTGCTGGGGCCTTTTATATGTTAAATAACTCAGGCCCATTTACATTACTATATATATTGGTGCATTAGGGTTTCAAGTTACATTTTCTTCCAACTTCTACATTGCTGAAATCGGCTGCAACATTGCACTCGACTGCAATCTCTTCTTTTTTTTTTTAATTAAAATATTGCCCGGCTGAAATACAAATACAGGTAAATAATCTCTTCATTTAAACTCAAGATATTGATTTTATAATCCAGTTTTGGTGGGTTCTTAAATTCTTTGGAGAATGTTTGGACTTTGGAGAAAACATGTTCGGAGAAAACTCAACGCCCGTTTTTGCCAATTTCTCACCGGTTTGCCGGTTTTAACCGATTCGACCGTTCCGACCATAAAAACGAGTTTGAGAGACTTTTTGGACGTGACCGGTTCACGGTCGAACCGGTTGAACCGGCCGGTCCGGTCCGGTTTTGACATCATTGGGATGAACAATCATCATCAATTGTTCAACGTCGACCACTTTTTACTTTTCATATAACACCTAGCTACATTCTCTTAATTATATACTATAACTAATTAGGATTTGATCGATATGTTGATGTGCTTAATTGCTTTGACGACTATTCAGTCTTATAACAGTCCCTAAACGTGAGTCAGCCCGACCTATTTTCGGGCCCTAAAATACATATCGATCTATAATTAGGGACCGAATATTCGGTCTCTAAATAATAAAATACAAACCCGATCCAGCAACCGACACCCACACCCCGACCCGATACTCGACCCGACACCCACCCCTTACCCGACCCAGCAACCGACACCCACACCCACACCCACTTTATTTATTGACCATTTTATTTTGGCCTTTGTGGGAATTGATCGATCCCTAGTGGATGGGTGCCCAGTAATGAAACAATTCTAGGATAAAAATGTGTATTTAATTGATACACGCGTTATGCAACACTAAATAAACAACCGCAAGTGTACGACGTTTATTGTAGCGTGATAAGCACGAGGTCGATCCCACAGGGAGGTTAAGCGTAAAAGGATAGTTTACTAGTCGAGTTCTAAATAGACGTGATCGATAATTTGAGTGGTGTGAATTACTCTAAAATTACCTAACTATGTGTCACCAATAAGTAATGAAGAGTAAATACAAAATCGATCAACTAACATGCAAAGTAAGAAAACGAAAGTAAAATGGATGAAAACTCAAAGAAGGAAGGGTGAGTTCCAAGGCATATGTCACACTAAGGGTTCAACTTATGATTAAAGACTTAATTAAGTGGTGGTGTGTTGATTACTATAAGGTTGATCACAAAAGGTGAATTAATAGTTCTCTCGATCCAATTAATCCAAGGGACATGTCATACAAACTAGCATCTCTACTTAGCATGCATAAGTAATCCCCAAAAAGTTCCTAAGATCATCTAATACCCTCCCAATAATTGATCCTCTCTCTCGAGCTCACAAGAATATTGGATCGAATGCTTAAATACGATTAACGAAAGAGATTTCTCAATCCAATTCCCATTAACAATAGATAAAACATACTATCATGGCCATTGACAACATGTTTTGCAATGAAAGTTAAGCATTCAAATAGAAATAGCAACACAACCACCAAATAAACAAGAAATTAATTCATAAGCATCATCCAAAGTATAAACATAGCCTTAGAACCACAAATTTGTTTAGCTAACTACAAACATAATCAAATTACAAATTTCAAATGAAATAACTAAGTAAAAAGGAAAAGAAAGAGAAAGCTTAGTCTAGGATGTGGTTGGGAATGAAATTCCCAAGCTAATGCCTCTTCCCTTGCATGAATTGGTGAAGAGATGAAGAAATTATGGCCAAAACACCTCCAAATGTGTGTAATTATGTGTGGATTGGGGGAAGCTCCTCTTGAATTTCAAGAAAGGGGGTATTTATAGTGTTGGGGTAGGGTTTGTGTGTGATATTTGCAAGTAGATCCCTCAAAAATGGAGAAAACACGCGTTTGGCACCGAAAATGAGGTGGCCCGGCCGGGTGGGGAAGTGGCCCGGCCGGGTGGGGAAGTGGCCCAGCCGGGCGGAGTGGTCGGCCAAGCAAAATGGAAACAGGGTATGGGCGGCCCGGCCGGGCGAGTGATGCCGCCCGGCCGGGCGAAACTTTCGTAAACGGATGGGTGAGTTGGCCTTCTCGGCCGCCCGCCCGGGCCGAAGTCTCGACTTTGGCCAAAAATCTGCTGCTCATCCACCCGGCCGGGCCGAACTTTCGTATTCGGCTCCGTCCTCGTTTTCGTCCTCCAACTTCATCCCTCCGTTTCTTGAGCTTCCGACCTCCGATCGACTCGATTCTTTCGCCTATTCCACTCCATTTTTCGAGCCGGATCCAATGGTGCGCTCCTCTTTTCGATCCGATCACTTGTGGTATGTGTTTTGCTCCAAATTCCATCGTTTTACCTAAAAAAAATCGACAAAACAATACCTTTCTCTCATTTTGGCTAAAACAATCATATTCCATGCATAAATCAATGAAATCCACATCAAAATACGCTTCACATGTGCCCCTAAAATGCGTAAATTCCACCCGAATCATTAATTCGACATAAAAAAGTACATATACATATTATGCACAAAATGTGCACGTACGGATCGTGCACAAAATATGCACGAAATGTGCACGTACGGATCGTGCACAAAGTGTGCACATGGCATTTGTATTTTATTCACTATAAGAAGAAAACATTCCATCACACATATTTCGTCACACTATAAAATGTACAAATGTATGAAAATGTTAGCAGCTTCAACTTTCTGCATCAACTCTAATGCACAAAAACTAATTTTGCTAGTAACAATAATATTTATTGGAGCTAGTAGTAACCGTAACAGAAAGGAAAAGAATCAACCAATTCCTCCAATTGCAATCTACCTAACAAGATGCATGCATGTAAGAAAGGTACACATAGGATTTTCAATTGATCATTTACTTTAAATTAATTACACAAATGTGTGATCAATTTTCGATGATTAAGGAATAGCTAGCTAGCTGATTTAAAATATAGTATTATTTGATAGATATTAGGTTGAAAAAATGAATATAGATTTAGCTTTGAATTATATTATTTGATGTGAAAAAGAAGATAATAATATTACGTACGCATGGCTAATGGAATGGAATGAAATATATATATATATATACTTTGGTGTGTTTCTTGGTCATTCCAAACTAGCTTGTTGGTTACTGTATTTAATTATTATAAGTAGTAACCTTAACACCAAGGAAAAGAATACACCACCTAACAACGATGTAAGATCGAATTAAACACATATGAAGTAGCTAGCTAGCTAATTAATCATAACACATATGGAGATTTACTACTTTAAAAAATGCACAAATTTTCGATGAACGTACATGAAATTTGTCCATAATATGAAACAAAATTATTAAGGTTCCATCCAATGACTTAATTACAAACATGAATAACAAAAAAAAATCTTGTTTCTAAGACCTAGAGCTACAACCATGTGGATCAAATATGTGAGACTTATTAATAGGCAAACGGAGTTTGCAATCCACATTCAACGTCGAATTAGTTGAACTATGAGGTCAAACACTCCAACGAATCATGGCCGTCCCTTTGACTTCGAAAACTATGTTGCCTCTGTTGAAGTAAACATCATCTGCTTGTTTTGATGTGAGATGAATGAAATATATTTTTTTGTTGTAGTTTGTAGTGAACTCTTCACTACTCTTAAAATCCATATATTTTTGTATAATTTTCTGGAATAATAATTGAATAGATAGAAGGAGAGATTGAGAAAGAGAGAATTTGAAGAGATTAGAAGAGCCAAGAAGATGAAAGAACTTAGAAATATTTATGCTTGCATTCTCATTTCTTATCCAGCGTATTTAAATCTAGCTAGGAGGAATTACATAGTTAAAATGCAAATGGGCTAAAAGCATAAAGCCCAGTAGAAGCTAATTAATTAAATGGACTACAAGATAATGGACCAAACCCAAATGTGTCAATTTCCTGAACTTATGCCCATGACAATACTCCCCCGTTTTTGAGATCCTTGTCCCCAAGGATCTATGATATAAATTATTTGGATATGCAATAATGTGCCAACTTGAGTCACAGTGAGGACCACACATGCATTCACCAACAATAGAGCCCCTCTAAACTGCTTCTCCCCCTCTAAGAAGTTCAAATTTGTGGTCAAATGATAAGGTATTGCACCTGTAAATGCATCATCAACACCATTTGATTCAACAGGTTTCATTTTAACACTAGAAACTCTTCTCTTGAATTTATTTTGTGTAATTTTTACAGCCCTCTTTTCCTTCACTTACAAGCACATGACGCAGTTTAAGATGAAAAAGCTTTTTTAACACCACAAAATTATCATTAGGATTCAATCCTTTAGTTAAGAAGGAAATATTCTCTTCACTTATCTTGATAATATCTGCCATTATGCACTTCTGAGCAGCATCTTCCAAAGGCCATATGGATAATCTTAAATTTGGGTTATAAGAGACAAAGCTATCAGATTTCTTGGCAATGCACCTGGCAGCAAGTTGGGTTGATTGCAATGTATTTTCACATTCTTTTCCCTTCATTGCAACCCTGAATTGACTAGCAGCACAAGAAGAACCAATCAACAATGAAACAATACTCCAAGATATGAAGTCCATAACTCGTCGGGTTGTACGAGGTCGTTTCTCCCCTTGTTGGAATATCACAAACCAAGTGAATAGCACCAAAACCAACCAACTACAAACACAAACACTCTTCTTCATAACAGATACGAAATACCACACTTTCTTTAGCGGATAGTTTAACTCAATCAACAAAATAACAAAATTCAACAACCATTTTGTAACCAATATGCCACTAACAGTCGCCAAAACAAGCCAACACCTTTTCCAAATTTTCAAATCCCAAACTCCAGTACTTTGCTCATTATCATCAATTAAACTTACAACCAAACACTCTAAAATGCAAGGAAACAGAAACCACTCAATCAAATCTTTGTTCACCGCCTTCATATACTTCATCTTCTTAACACTACTGATTTCCTTATATAATTTCTCATCACAACTTTCTAAAGCCAACCCATTAGAAAAAACCTCCATCAGTAATGCCTTTATACCATTATGCACCATTTTTGCAATCATTCCTAAAATCAAAACTGCATTTAGGACTATTGTTTTCTTTGATTCCAGATTGTCACCACTGTCATTCCAATAAACATAATATGCCACACCACTGAACCTACCAATTCTCAACTCTATCGCCCCATACATATACCATCTTGTAAGAAAAATATCAAATCTCACATTTAAGCAAGGGAAAGCATAACGAAATAACAGTGAAGCCATAGGAGGTGGCCAATACTCATCATAATTCATATCTAATAATGGTGTTCTATAGAAAATCGAGAAGCAAATCCTACCACAAATAGCGTTAATTGGAGTAAACTCGAAATATTGTATATTTACCTCTTCTCTATAGGCCTGCACAATACCACAACAATTTCTGGTTGTATATAGTGGTAGAATGGTGGCGAATTTATCCGTCGGTGGGGTTCTAGTTCGTGTGGATATATCAGTGCGGTTGTTTCGGGGTAGGGCAAAATCCGATAGAGTGTAGAGAGGCGGATAATCTTCGCGTCCTTGAATTTGACTATCAGAAACATGAAGATGACATGGGGTCAACAATTCGGCGGTGTCGTACATTTGATTTGTGTTGTTCATACTTGATTCATCTGCCAAAACCCAATCTCTCTTGTGAACGGTTGACAACTACAACATCATCGACGCTAGAATTTCTGTAATGTGGTCAAGTTTGCTATCTACCTTCTCCAATTTATCTTGCAAATTAGAACCAAATTTGATAATCTCCCTTAGTAAATCGCTCACCTCCGTCGTGCCCAAGGATGGATGGCTCTAGATACCATTTGTAGTGAACTCTTCACTACTCTTGAAATCCATATATTTTTGTATAATTTTCTAGAATAATAATTTAATAGATAGAAGGAGAGATTGAGAAAGAGAGAATTTGAAGAGATTAGAAGAGCCAAGAAGATGAAAGAACTTAGAAATATTTATGCTTGCATTCTCATTTCTTATCCAGCGTATTTAAACCTAGCTAGGAGGAATTACATAGTTAAAATGCAAATGGGCTAAAAGCATAAAGCCCAATAGTAGCTAATTAATTAAATGGACTACAAGATAATGGACAAAACCCAAATGTGTCAATTTCCTGAACTTATGCCCATGACATAGTTGACACTAAATGATTGGCTGGCATTAAGATCCAACGTTGTCGGGGCCACCAAGTAGAATAGTTTACGGCCCCGTAAGCTTAGCGCAAATTTCGTGTCGTAGAAACTTTCTATTAAAAAGTACATATTAAAATTCAAGAAATATGAAAATGCAATGTTTAGATCGAAAACATTCTAGGATAAAAATGTGTATTTAATTCGACATAAAAAAGTACATATACATATTATGCACAAAATATGCACGAAATGTGCACGTACGGATCGTGCAAAAAATGTGCACATGACATTTGTATTTTATTTACTATAAGAAGAAAACATTTCATCACACATATTTCGTCACACTATAAAATGTGTCAAACATCTTTCATCAAATGTATGAAAATGTTAGCAGCTTCAACTTTCTGCATCAACTCTAATGCACAAAAACTAATTTTGCTATTAACAATAATATTTATTGGAGCTAGTAGTAGTAACCGTAACACAAAGGAAAAGAATCAACCAATTCCTCCAATTGCCATCTACCTAACAAGATGCATGCATGTAAGAAATGTACACATAGGAATTTCAATTGATCATTTACTTTAAATTAATTACACAAATGTGTGATCAAATTTCGATGATTAAGGAATAGCTAGCTAGCTGATTTAAAATACAGTATTATTTGATAGATATTAGGTTGAAAAATGAATATAGATTTAGCTTTGAATTATATTATTTGATGTGAAAAAGAAGATAATAATATTACGTACGCATGGCTAATGGAATGGAATGAAATACATATATACTTTGTTTCATATTAATGAAATGGAGGGGGCGCGACGACCGCAGGGGGCGATGGTGGGGCCAGTGTCGCCGGCGACGGGGCGGTGGTGAGGGCCAAATTAGGGTTTGGGGTAGGGGGTGTGGGTAGTAATATGAATTTTATGGAGGAAAGGGTATTTATGATAATTAAGGGGGTGACCCGATTTTGGAGGAGTGTATAAATTGGGGGAGTGCATCTCTATGAAATGGAGGTGTATTTAATGAAGTTGTTGGGCTTTAACCTAAGAGATGCATGTTTTGGCCTTTGAGGTGAACCATTAGGCCCAGTACATGTCTTGTCCTAATTCTTTTGTCCTAATTCTGGAAGGGTTGGGGTATATACCCCTCCACCTTTGTTAGATACACTTCCCTCATTTTTATTAATTAAATATTAATGTAAAATATCACTTTTATCCTTTTACTAAAACATTTTAAGATACATATACGCCCCTTACAATTTAAACACAACCCTAACCCTAAAGACAACCACTGCCGCCTCCGCCACTACCAGATTTAGAAATTAAAAAAAAAAAAAATTATTTCCGACAAATCAGTGTCGACCAAAAACCCTCTCGTCAACACTGGTTTGCCGACCAAACACCTCCCCGTCGACACTGATTTGTCGACCAAACACATCCCCCATCGACATTGGTTCGTCGAAAGAATTTAAAAAATAATAAAATAAAATTTTCGACAATAAAGGGTCGACCATAAACATTGGTGTTTATGGTCGACCTGCCGAAATTAAAAAAAAAAAAAAACCTGGACGGAAGCGGAAGCGGCAACCGCCGACAGAAGTGGGAGGGAGGCGGCGGGAGCGTGGCTGGTTGGGGGAGGAAGAGCCGACGGCGTCGCTCGACAAAGGAGGCGGCGGCGCCGCTTGTTGCAAAGACGAGAAAAACGGGGGCGAGCTGGAGGGCCGCAGGGCTATCTGGGCGCAGGCGGCGCGAGGGGGAGGGAGGGGAAGTGCGACGGCGAGCGCAGAAAATGAAAAAAAAAAGGGAGGGAGAGTGCGAGCGGCGGCGGTTGGTGTTGGGGAAGAAGGGTTAGGGTTTTAAATGAGAAAGATAGAATGGAGGTGTGTATTTATTATAGATTTTTAGAATAAAAGGGTATAATAAGTAATTGGAGGAAAGTGCATCAATCTCAAATGTGTTTGGAGGTTGTGTGTATCGGGGCGTCTATTAAACAAAGCTGGAGGGGTATATACCCCAACCCATTCTGAAACGGCAGCCTCACGGGGTCTTCTCCTCCTCGTGTGAAGGGGCAGGGACAAATCTATGTTGAAGCCCGGGGGACCTGACCTAGCACCCACCCCCATCCCCTTTTTGGCTCATATTCAATTTCTAAATCTACTTTCTAGTAAATAATCTATGTGAATTATTATTTTAGAAATGATTAATTAATACTCAGTAATTAATAATTACTACTATTGTTTTATAATAATCAAATAATACTTATTCTTGTATTAATCTTTAATTTTTTGAAACACCGACCTAAAATTTTAGATGGAATATGAAAAATTATAGAAAATCTCCGTCACGTCTCAATTCAAAAAAAAAAAAAAAAAAAAAAAAAAAGAAGAAAAAAACTTATTCAAGGATATTTTTTATAGTCAAGACAATTTCTGAGCTTTTTGACTTAAATAAAATAAGTCAAGTTCTTGGAACATTAATTGGCATCTTTATAACATTAGCTAATACTCCTCATTTGTTCTTATTCATTTCTATCAGTACATTAATATGATGAATTTTATCGAAATTAAGAATTTACTAACTTGAAAATGTTGAATAAAAATTTCTTGCGGACTAAATTTATTTATTACGGAGTATTATTTTTTTGAACCAAGCGGACTAAATTTACTAACTTGAAAATCTTGAATAAGAACTTACAAATTGTAGTCGGCTGTTAACTGACTGGTCATACGTTCAAATCCTATTTAAAGAGATTTGGTTCATTCTAAATTAATTTAAGAATTTGTAACATAAATAATATTGAATCACCTGTCAATACAATACTTAAGTAAAAAATAGCATAATTGTCTCAAAACTACACCAAAGTACTCCAGACCCTCATACTCATAATCTGAGCTGAAATAACATGAATTAAAATTTCAAAATATGGAATAATCTGAGCTGAAATAATATGAATTAAAATTTTAATTAGATTGAGATGTTTGTCACAAATAAAATATCATTCACAAACATGCATACTAAATACTACTACTATTTGTTCATACTTTGATAAATCAACAATGCACAGTTTCCTACAAATGAACGCGTGTTAAAGAAAATATAATGAAATCAATGTCGTATGCAATAAGAAATAAAAAACATACACAAACATTTAAAAGTAACAAAATATATACTCCGTATTCCATAAGTAAAAGAAAATGTCACACTGACCATCTAAAACAATAAATAACATGTTTTAGAACTATTATAAATTAACGAGTCTTATATCCTAATTACCAAACCAATGAATTAAGCAACCCGTACAAGCATGAAACACCCCATAATATTTTTTTGAATGAAAAACCATGATATAATCGCATTTTACTAGATTGTCCTATTATATACTATATGTTTGTAATTAAAAGAATTATTAATCTATGATATTAAAGGGATCAAATATTTGTATACGTTGTTGTCAAAAAAAAAAAAAAATTTGTATACGAGTTTTACGAAAAAATTATCTTATTATTTGTCTATTTTAGTATAATTAATAAAATAATTAAATTCTACAAAAAATAAAATAAAAAAAGAGGTGTATTTTCCCAAAAATTCCCAAAACTCTTTTATATTCATTTTCTTTCATTTCATCGGCACTGTTGACTACTGTAAGAATCTTCGTAGTCTGAAGGAAGTAGGAGGTATTTTCTCATCATCACGCCACTTCATTTCACTTCACGAAAACTAGAAAGCATCTCTGACGCCAAATTCAGGAGCTTTTCTACAAGCAAATCGCGCTGTTATAAGTTTTTCCTCTGTTTTTATTCCCTAAAAATAAGAATCTATTCATTTGTTCCAGGTTTCTTCTGATCGGGCCTATTTCTGGCTTCCCATTTTCACCAATTCTTGATTCTGTCCACTCCACGGTATTTTTTCCCGATTTCATAGTTGTTTTAATCTATTTAATTGATTTTCCTTTTGTTGCATTTTATTACTTGAAACCCTAGGGCAGCTCTAATTTGTTGCTGATTGTAATTAGTGAAAATTGGGGGAGCTCTGATTCAAAATGTATCGGAAACCAAGTTATATTTATTATGTTTTATTTTATAAAATTATTGTATTTACTGAAAAGACTGAGTTTATCTCATGATTTAGTTTAATTTCTCAGATTGCTATGGTTTTGTTTTTGTGGCATTGAAATATTGAATGTGAAGTGCTTTATCTTGCTTGAAGCTTCATCAGTTATGAGGATGGATTGAGAATTAGGTCTTGCTTGCCATACATTCGTATACTAGGTAGTTTTCTGCATATTGATTTGTGAACTTATCAGTTTGCTAAAATGACATTGATGATTTAATAATAAAAAAAAAACAGCCATGGAATACAAGATTGGAAACAGATTCAGATTTTCCTTTATGAAATTATCCCCAGGATAACTATTTCTCGAATGAGGTCCCTCTCTCTTCATGCATGTTTTTCTATTTTGGCAATTAGAAGCCTCGTAGTTTCCGACACGTGTCTTGGTTATCAATGAATGCATTTTGAATTGGCGGAAATGAAAGACCAGATTTGCTTAATTGTGTTGTTTACATTTATTTCATGGCAAGATGTTTGCACTCGGTTTTCCCCCTCTTAATTAATTTTAGAGATGCACTTTATAAGCACTGTTTAAGTGTTTTTTGAGTTTCCTATAATCTTATTGTTGCGCATTTTACATCTTCTAAATCTTGGCAGGAAGTATGAATCTGTTATCCGTTTTCAATTTCGGGTGGGCAGTCTCCTTTTTGCCCCCAAAATTTTTCTTCTCTCACTGTGTTTGTGTGTTAAAGAACTTTAGACATGCCTAACTAATGTCCATCCAAAAACAACTCCAGTCGCACAAACTATTCAGAAATTACTATTTTATAAACCCACCCTGTACTTTTAATAAAGGATTCTGAAATGCTCCTAATGTATTAATTTAAAACATTCATTTATCGTGACACGTGTGGGGATTTTAGGAGGTCTGCCCCTTTTTACTTTTCATTCACAATGACAGTAGTCCAATTAGTTAAAGTATTTTCTTGCCTTTGTAGTAAATGGAGAATCTACAATCCGGGGAAGGTTCAAGTTCAAGAGATACCTCTGTTGAAAGTTCTGAGTCAACTCTTCAGCTCAATATCAAGACCCTAGACTCTCGGATTTTCAGTTTCCATGTTGATAAGAATGTAAGTTCTTATTTATATTTGTGGATTTGCCACAGTTTTGTAGACAAAATAAGCTAGTGATTGCATTCTTTTTCTTTCAAAGTGTAATCTCATAAAACATTCAAAGTCAAAAGCCAAGTTACACCAGAATACTAGTAATCTTTATTTAAGTGTGGATTTTCTTATGAGGAACTTTAATAATTTGTATCTATTTTATGGAATATGAACATGAATGCCAAATAAATGGATCTTTTATTAGTGATGTTATTTAGTTACATTTTGATTTCATTATTTAATGAGAAATACATTCTGCAGTTTCATGGTTGTCTACCATTTACCAGATTTGATTGCATTGACATGTAAAGTACTGTAGAGAATTAACTGCAGTATCATTCTTTGATTTTCAAATTTCAGATTGGAGTCTCAGCATTCAAGGAGAAAATAGCTAGTCAAATTGGTATTCCTGTTGGGCAGCAACGTCTCATTTTCAGGGGCAAGGTCTTCAAAGATGATCACGCTCTTTCTGAATATAGTATCCTACCTTCCATTGCATTACCAATTTATTTCTACCTCCTTTAGAATTGAGTGTACATCATTCACATGCTTTTAATTCAATCATTTTGCGGATATGAGGAGGATTAATGAAGTATTCTTATACATTTTTTTTGCATCTGCCCCTTTTTAGATGTTTGAGATTAAAGGAATTTGACATGGGTAAAAATACTTCTTGGCTGGCGGATGGGCATAGTAGTAATTTTACATTTATTTTTAATAAAAAAATAGAAAATATGAAATTCTTTCCCACAGTTACAGAGAATACTCAATACGTTTTCACAAGCCTGGATCATTTCTCCCCCTTACCCCAAATATGTGACCTTCTCTCTCTCTCCTTCAAACTAATTCAAGGTGAATGTATGATATTTATATTATTATTAATTAATTTATGTTGATTTATTTGCTTAATTAATTCTGAATGTTGTCATGCTATGATGTAAAATATTGGCATTATCGACATATTGTTCCTATTAGTTGGCCCCCTTGAATTTTTTTTTTGTGGGTCCACCACTGCCTTAGCCTGTGGGGATGCCTTCTTTCATACAAAAAAGTTTGTTTCGGATATCTTGGTCTTCTTTGTTGGTAAATGTTATCCATACTGTATAATATCTTTGGTTGTACCTTAACGACATGGCAGATGTGGAAAACGGTGATACATTGCATGTAGTTGAGAGGCAACCACAGCCGTCTGGTCCATCTCCTGGATCTAACTCAGGTGAAGATACATCAATGAGTTTCCTTTTTATTATAGGTTTTAATATAGATGTAAACATGTGATCTTGCTCAACAGTTTTCTTCTCATGATTTCTCGTTTTTTTGTTTATTACAGGACATGATTTTGCTGCTGGTGGCCCACGCAATCGTATTGGGCACATTTCCCACAGTGTAGTACTAGGGTCCTTGAATGTCGGAGATGCAGGGGAGGCTGGTGTACCAGATCTAAGTCGGGTGTGTGTGTGTATTCATGCTATAGTTTAATTTGATGATGGAACTGTGCTGAATAGTATCTTGTACAGCCATTATTTACATTTGAACTTTTTAGGTGATTGGGGCAGTACTGAACTCTGTAGGACTTAGCAACCTGGCAGGAGGTGTACAACCTGGTATTCCGGTAATGCCCTGTCTCACTTTTTCTTAAGCACTCCCTCCGTTCCTAATTATCTGTCTGATTCTATCTAAAATGGTGCTCCTAATTATTTGTCACTTGCTAATATCAACAAGAATTTACCCTCTCTTTTTTTTTTTCCACCAATACCTAATAAATACTACTCCCCCCGTATTGCAACTACTTTCACATTTTTCTTCTTTGGACGTCCCAGAATAACTTGCACACCCCTAAAATGGAAAACTCTCCATAAGCTGCACCCTCACAATATCAACAATTTTACACAAAATGCAATTACTTTTGGGCCCACACATACACACAATCCATCCATTTTTTTACGTTATACAATAAAAGTTTGCGAAATTGCCCCTCAAAATTCTACTCATTACTCCCCTTTCTTATTTTGTGTGCCAACTTACATATAAAAATCATCACAGGACGGAGGGAGTAACAATCTTCTTGTAATTATAAGCTCATCAAGTAGTAATGAGTAAGGGTAATGAGTAAATTTCTTATATTATATCCTAATTAATGAAAAATTGGTATGTGTGAATGGATAAAATCAGAACAGATAATTAAGAGCGGAGGGACTGAGGGAGTTTTTTTCTTCTCTTTAGGAGCTTTGAAGTACTGTGTAGTGTATGCTGATAATATTAGCATCTTGGGTTCGTGAAAAGTTATTTCCTTGTGTATTCTGAACATGTATAAGACTTTATTGGTTCCTAGCTATTAGCAAATTCAATAGCATGCTTACTTATGTGATGCATAGCTGCTGCACTTTTACGCCTAGACCTTCATAATCTGAATTCAGATTTTTTTATCATTATTTTTTTCCATTTTGGGTGTTCTTTTTTATGACATTGCAATCCTCTTTTTTTCTTTCTTTGTTGTGCGTGTGTGTGTTTAGGCTTCTCAAGCAAATGAAACAGGAGGGTCACAGGTTAATGGTGGGAGTCAGAGTGGGAATCAGCCAGTCCCTTCGCAAGGCATGCGCGGTCAATCTGCCTTCCATCCCATGCAAACCCCTAGAGGACCCACAATTGCTCTTCCATCACTGAATGCGGTAGAAATTCATTTTTTTAATGCCTTAAACTTTATTCTTGGCTCTAATCCATAGTTATTAAAGGCGCTTTAGGCTATTGATTGTGCACCTTTCTGATGCACCTTGGTGTGCCTCTTGTACATTCCAGATCTTCTCACCCCAAAAAGTGGTTCTATTTTTTGATAAAAATAACTCAAAAGAAAACAGTGTTGAATCTAGGGCCTAGGGTTTAAGGGAAAATTGGTAAAGAAACTGCCCTTTATGCTAGGTTTGTCCCCTTTTTTTCTTGTGTATCTTATCGCTCTTGCTGTCTTTTTTTATTTGTGCTGTGTTTTTAATTCTCTCCTTGTCACAGGAAGAGATTTGATATAATCTTTATTTAGTTAAGATTATATCCCCTTCTTATTGCAAGATATTTCTAAATATTGATTTAGATAAGATTATCCCATGGGCTATTCCTCAAATAATAATAGGGCCCCGGTATTATTTTTGTCTTAAAATTATTTTTTCCATGTACGACTATGCTCTAATCTGTCTTTTTTCTTACAATCAGCCAATTCCTGATTCGCTGAACACACTCACTGAGTTTATGAACCAAATGGAGACGGTGCTTTCACAAAATGGTAATATCGTGCTCTTCTTGATTTTGTCTCGTTATGAATCTGGACATCTGTTTCACTGGGTCCCACTCTAAAAATTCAGGTGGTCAGCAAGACCAACCACCAACTGCTAGCAGCAATCCCCCTCGTTCTGAATTACCTAGGAATTCTCGTGGTTATCCAACAGTTGAAGCTCTGATCATTGTTCTACAGCATGCCCAACAGCTTCTTCTTGACCATGTTGTCCAAGCATTATCTGTAAGCTCCATTCCAATGAAATTATTGTTTTTTCCTCTTCTGTTTCAATTCTGTAATCTCTCCCCCATTTTCTGCTACCACTTTGTAGCACACTGCAGGTCGCTTGGACCAAGAGAGAGAATCGAATGACCCTTTAGTACGGGGACAAATTCAGACGGAATCTATGCGTTTAGGTGTTTCCATGCAGCACTTAGGTTCTCTTCTTCTAGAGTTGGGGAGGACCATTTTGACTCTTCGTATGGGACAATCTCCAGTACGTCCTTTATATAGACTCCAGCAGCTGGCCATTAATGGGGATTAACATTCTTGTGGTGCTTATGCAGGATGAATCTTTTGTAAATGCTGGACCTGCTGTTTATATATCTCCATCAGGGCCAAATCCGATTATGGTTCAGGTTTGTAATTCATGCCTTGGTTGTTATCATAGTCGAATGATTGTTCACTATCCAAATTCCTTATTGTTATCCATTCATGCTTAAAAGAATTCTGAGGTCATACTCTGATACTAAGGCAATTTTTGTTTTGTGTTTTAAGTGGTTTTTAAAATCTAGGATATTTTGAAATCCTTATAAATAGTAAGGTTTGTGTTTGTTTTGAAGGGTGAGATTTAACTTTTTTATGTCAAATCAATGTGCAAGAGTGAATGATGTTAGAATTATTATAATGTTGTTGGGTTTGATTGTAATGATTGGATGATATGAGTTGTGATTATTGATTTAAATATATTAAAGTGTAAGGAGAGAGAGAGAGAGAGAATTAATTTTATTGGAAAGTAGGATAGTAGGTGTATATGTATTGTGATGGTGGTTTAATAAAATCGGATTTTGAAACCCCAAACCAGAACTGGATTTAGATTTTTAAATCCAAAACCTGGTTTTTAAAACCAGAAAAACATCTCCTAAGGGTTTTGTAAGTTGGGTTTCAATATGATATAATCAAATTTGACAGTTGAATCTGCTTGTAATGTTGGTCTGCAGGGTATTGTGTGCTCCTTGATTGTCATTTTAAATTTTGAACTCACTATATTTGGATAACATCTCAGGTTACTGTCCCAAGAGTATATCTCTTGAGACTTGTCGAATGCTGTGATATAAATATATTTCTGGTTTTCTATTTTTTGCTTCTGGTGGTGAATTTCATGATAGAAATATGATTGTTTTGATTTGCAGCCATTCCCTCTTCAGAATAGCTCTCTCTTTGGGGGTTTATCTGGTGTTGCAACGAATCCTATGGCTATGGGTACACTTGGTATTGGCAGTATACCAAGGAATGTAAATATCCATATTCATAGTGGTATGTCTCGTTTTTAGAATGCCACCGTTTCTGGTTTTCTGCATAGTCATAGTTCTCACAGTCTCAATGAATTCTACCTTAAATTAGGGGGTGCAATTCCGCCTATTATTCCCACAATGGCTGGCATGAGAGAAGCACGAGCTAATGGGACTGATTCTGTTGATTCTGCTCAAGCACAGGCTTCTTCAGGGATAAATGTCACTACATCTGCGTTTCCATCGAGACCTGCCACAGTTCCAACCTCAGGAGATCCAGCAATTGTTGCTCAATTCAATTCACCACTTAGAGGGGGAAACAATGCACCATCAGGTATGCACGCAGTAAAATATGCATCATTATGTCTTTTGTATTCTACATTGAATGTGATACGCTTCTTATTTTTAATCAATTATTGTTTAGTGTTTTATTTTAAGTTAGTGAGTAAATTAGCCCATGGAGGGCCTAAGTTAGGGCTAGGTTATTAAGTCTATTTATATTGTCTTGTGTCTCTTAGTTGGATTATCTTGGGATAGACCATTTTGGCTTGGGATGGGATTTATCCCGTAGTGTTTTATTTTCTTCTGCAATATATTTCAGTTCTTGTTTTTATCTTGAGTTACATTATCTTGACTCTTAACATAATGACTTCACTTTCATCGTGGCCACTCAGGAGGTTTAGCAGATCAAGAGCAACCTGTTGGTTATGTCGCTAGAGAAGATAATATGAGCCATCAGCAAAGAAATATGTCAAACAATCAGAAGGTGAAATAGGGTAATAATTTGATTTGGTTGTTTTTCATTCTAATAACAGTTGTGCTAACTGATCTCGAACTGGCAGGCACAAAGCGAACCTTCTGCAAGTTCTCAGGGTGGTACGGAGCATACTGAAACCTTAAATGAAGTGGCAAGATCTAGTCAGAGTAATGATAATTCCGAAGGATCCTCAGGCGCCCCTCTTGGGTTGGGACTGGGAGGCCTTCACCCTAAGGTAACTATTTTGTCCAACTTGGTCTCTCTTTCTTGTTTAGCATGGACACATCATTTGGTTTAAATTCTTCAATGGGAATAGTAGTGAAAATTATTGAATAGTGAATTACAATGAAAATGATGGTTACATTGTTAGTGTTGCTCTAATCTTGGAATAATTAGGGACAAAAAGATGATTGTTGATTGAGAAATAGTGGAGTGATTATAGGAGGGGAGGTAGTTAATCAAAGTGGGGTAATGATTACCTTATTTTGAGTCTCATTACCTTGTACGAAGTACGATGAAGGTGAATTGGTCATCTTTTATTCTTATTAACCACCACAAATACCCTAGATTCATTTTCATTACCATTTCCATTGAAGAATTATGAGTCATGCCCCCCTAGTAGTTAGTAATCCGTTTAAAGGCACATTACAATTCAGATTTACTTAGTTATCTGTTTCAAACCTTTAATTTCAGCAACCTTAGCTAGTAATGAACTTGGTATAAATTAAATTTAGTAAATGTAATTACTTTCCATCTTCTTGCATAACATTTTCAGTTTAAATTTTTCTTACCACACATGCTTGTTAAAAACTCTTTTGTGTTCTGTGCCTTAAAGAGAGGCTTTGCATGAAATTATTTATGCATCTCCAATAGGGATGTAAACTAGCTGAATCAAAGCAAATATAATTGTATTTGATTTGTATTCGTGAAACTATTCATGTTCGATTGTTACTTGAATGTTAAAATTAATTTGTATTCGATTCGAATTTGATATGTGAATTATTCGATACTATTTGAGTATTCTATTCAATTTTTTTAGAGTAAATCTGTTTAACTGTTCTTTTGCAGTTGCACACTCAACAATAAATAATCAATAGATGATTCAGCTGTTTCAAAATGATTAAAGTAATGGCTAATTGGTTGTATATGTCGCTTAAGGGCTGAACTTAATTTAATTGATTAGATTTAGGACTTAAGAAGACAAAAGTTTAATTAATGATAAATAAGTATATTTATTATTGATATATATATTTAAATATTTATTCGAATATTTGCGAATATCAATCGAATACCGTGATCCCTATTTGTATTTGATTACTTATCAAATAAAAGATGTATTTATATTTGAATATGGATACTGAATCAAATTGAAATTATTTGATATGTTTACATCCTTAACCTCAACGCAAGAATAGCTAGCATCCGACTCTTGCTGATTTCTGCCATATCTATAATTATTTGTCTTCCATTATCACTTACACAGTGTTTTTTTATAAACGTGCTGTAGAGGCGAGGAAAGCCGCCTAGTAGTCAAGACAAGAAAAGTGATGGTTCAAGTTCTAATAATCAGGAGAACAAGTCTATAGCAGTTGGACAACACATTTTGCAATCACTTGCGGGAAATATGAATCCTCCATCTTCTACAGCAAGGCAAAATGCTGAGACCCCCGTTGACGTAATGAATGCAATGTCTCATGTTTTGGGCAGTCCTTCTCTTGATGGTCTGTTGGCTGGAGTATCACAGCAAACGGGGGTTGGTTCCCCAGATATGTTGAGAAATATGTTGCAACAATTTACTCAAAATCCTGCAATGATGAATACAGTGAATCAGATTGCCCAGCAGGTTGACACCAGCGATCTTGGAAACATGTTTTCGGGCCAAGGTGGGGGGTTCGATCTTTCAAGAATGATGCAACAGATGATGCCCATTGTTTCTCAAGCTTTAGGGGGTGTTTCGTCTGAATCTATGCGCTTAGAGACTAGTTCAAGAAGACTGACCAATGATGATCCACAGGTAAAACCAGTGTGCTTCACATAAGTTGCAGAATGCTGAATTTTTAATAATTTTAAGGATCTGTTTTAAAGAAGTGATTTAAATTGATTGTCGTAGGTAAATCAAAAGTGGTAATGTTTAAGAAAAAAGTGCTTTTGGCAACAACAAAAAAAAAAAATTAAAGTTCAAAATATCTTTTAAAAAATATTTTTTTAAAACTTAAAATCACTTTTAAGCAGTTTTTTTGTTGGTCTGCTTTTCTGAATCAGCTGAAAAGTGGTTATTTAATCATTTAACTTCTCACAATCACTTTTATATGAAAAATAAGGGGGGTGTTTTAGATGAGTTGTCTGACAGGGTTTTCAAATTCAATTGAATAGTGCAGAATCACTTTTTTTCCAAAGCTGGTTGACTCATTTTATTTTTTAAAGATTATGGGCCTGGTATTTTGTTTGCAAACACTACCTAAGTGCGTTGAGCACTTTGCTGTCTTTGCCCCTAAGCATTTATTATTGCAATTGCACTATATATCAGTATTCACCAGTTATGCCCGTTAGTCTTTTATAATTGTCCGTATCATATATCCTGATTGTACATGTTAATTTGAGCATATTCCATCTACTGATGGAATTTTAATTTGAAGAGCTACTTTTTTTAAATCTTGTTCGAGAATTATCTCGTCTTTCATTTCCATGTTCATCTAATATAGTGTACTCTTGCTTATTCCCCTTACTGGCAGATTGATCTGCGACCAGTGGTGCAGATGCTTGAAGATCAAAGTCCTTCTGAGGACATTTTCGACTCCCTGGCAGTCAGGGCAATGCACCTATCTAATCGTGGCAATGAAAACGAAGGTGTTTTAGATGAGTTGTCTGGACAGGGTGGGCTTGCACAGGTTAAAAATTCTCCCTCACTTTATTCTACTTATGTCTTGTTAAAAGTTAAAAACACATCAAATTTACTCGTATATTTCTTGGTAATTTTGTAGGAGTTCATGGACATGCTCCGTCTTGATATATCCCGTAGACTCCAGGATGAGACGGGATCTTAGGACAAGTGTCTTTGTGTTGCCTTAATCGCCGAACATGCGACTGTGTTTTTCACCCTTGCAAACTGTATTGACTACATATATGATCTAACTGGGAATCAGGGCAAGAAATCCAGTAACCTTTGGTTATGTTGTTGGATCAAGTACAACTACAAATTTTAATCGCGAGAACTACAAATGCAAATGTTTTTTTAGACATATGTGCATTTTACATCTTTGTACGCCTGTTTCCCCTTTTTTCTGCTGTGTGTCCTATCCTATATGGTGCTTTTCTAGGACGCCTTTGCACAGGAAGGGATATCCTCTTTCGGTTTATAATCCTTCTATCTCTAAATTTTTGCCATGAGTGATGAGACCAATACATGTTTCTCCCATTTGAAATATTATGGATCTCGTCTTGTTCTAATTAAGATTTTAAAATTTATTCCACATCCAGGAAATATATATTTTCACACCATTTATTTAACATGAGAAAATATGGACGAGTCCACCATGGGGGTCGTACCTAACAACAATATTACAAAAACAATTACTCGTACAACGAAAATATTAGTATAACAATTGTTGGGCATTAAATTGTGACAAAAGAATTTAAATAAAGTCTTTAATTAAAAATGAAGTAAAAATTGAGTCTTGAATTGATATAAAATAGATACTTATATTGAGACTCTAAAAATACTGTAACGATATTTAATGTAATTTCTTGTAATCATGCTAATTATTGTGAAGCTTGTATCGTTTTATTTTTTATTTTTGTGCTATTTTTTCAGTTAATTCGTAGTAATTTAATTCATAGCATATTACAAAAATAATAGAATAAATTGTTAAAAGATATTGCATTGAGTTTAAATAAAATTACAATTTACAAATGGGTTAAAATATTAGAATTTGATCTTTTTTTTTTCTTTCTTTTTTTGTATTTGTATTTGAATTTTTTATTAGCAACTGCAATCACCCGTTGATACGCCAATCACATGTGATGAAAAATGATTAGAAAAACTCCTAACAGCTCTAGTAAATCGATGGACCTTTTCATTAGCCTCACGACATACATAAAACACACAACAAATAGGAATAGAAACAATAACTCTTTTACATTTATCAATGCAATTGTCAAACATAGAATCCTGCACTAATAAAAAATTGATAGTATTCACCTCCACAATCACTTTTTCCAAATTCTGCTCCTTAATCCATATAAGTACCTTCGAAAGACCAAAAGCTTCCCCTCATCAACCCGATACTGCCCAGCCACAGTCTTGAACCAACAACTACGAAACACTCCGAGGGCGGGACAACAATCCGTATCACCCTATCCACATTAACTTCCAATCGCATTTAGTAGCTCAGTATCCTACATACTAACCGAATCAATTTTGATAAAGAATTAATTTTACTACACTAGAATTTTATCTAATATTAATTATATCAAAGCATTCAACATGTGAGATAATATTCATCTCATTGTCTAACCAAAAACTTCATAAATATAAGTTGAATCATCAAATAAAAATAAATAATATTATTCAAGAAATGCATGTAAAAATAGTAATTAATTATTGTGGTTCCAACAATGAGCAAAATATATAATCAAATAGGAGTAATTAATAATAAATATAAAGAAATTAAGAAAAGCTCCAAGTATTCAAAAGTATGAAGGAAAAAAAAATTAAAATAATTCATATAAACACAGGAATTAGATGTTTGTAGAAGACCTCCACCACTAGCTCTAGGAGCGGACCAAATAGCCTTCTCTGGTTGTGAGTTTACTTCTCTGATTTAACATTTCACTTTAGTGTAAAAATTTAACCGTCGGTCCAAACTATAACATTAAAGAAGAAATTGTAGCTACAACAATGGCGGCAACTATAGGTGGTGATGTCTATTAGAAGAAGATTTCATGTAATCTAAATTAGAGGAAGTGAAAGAGAGTTTCCTAGAACGTACATGTGAACTCATCAAATTAATTATCTCAAGACTTTTGTATTTATTTATTTATTACTACTACATAGAATCGTAAATCAAACGTGCACACAAGGAAAAGGGTCGATTCATGAGTAGGTTAATGTCGTCTCCAACTCTACACATTCATAAAATAAATGTTTGAAAAATCATCACTGCTATAATGTTGCAATTTAAATTTTAGACAATTAACCGCGCACCATTAATTTAATAGATAATTTCATAAATTTTGTATTAAGTATATTAAAAATTATTATTAATAAATACATTTAATAAATATATAAAATCAATTTGTCAATTACCCTTTCAAGTACCACGAGGACTATTACTAATGTTATCATGTGTTATGTCATTTTTTAACTACTATTGTACTATACAACACAAATATATTTATAATATAAATAAAGAAATAAAATATGAGTGTTCACTACAAAAAAGATGTGTTTTACCGACGGATATGCCGACGGATATTCAGTCGGTATTGGCTCTTGCCGACGGATTTCATCCGTCGTCGATGAAATGGTCGATATTGGTTACCGACGGAAAATATGCGTCCGTCGGTATATACCGACGGATTCCCGACGGAATCAAACCAACCCGTTTTCAAACCGGGTCGCCCGTACCGACGGATTCAATTCCGTCGGCAGTCAAGCCAACCCGTTTTCAAACCGGGTCAAGTTTCCATCGGTAGGGCCGTCGGTATATTTTGGACATAAATTTTATTATTTTAATTTACCGACGGAAAATTCCGTCGGTAAGTACCAACATTTTTTTCTAAAAATGATATTCCGTCGGCTAGCCCGTCGGTATTACCGACGCTAAACCGACGGAAATTCCGTCGGTAAGTACCAAACATTTTTAAAAAAAATTATATTCCGTCGGCCTGTCTGTCGGCATTACCGATGCTAAACCGACGGAATATTCCGTCGGTAAGTTCCAAAAATTTTAAAAAAAAATTTATTTGTGATCGGGATCCGACCCGATCAAAATTGCTTAAATAATTCAATACACAAATCTACATTAGATCCAACAGAATAAACAAAATCGAACTCAGTTGGGTGACATAAATCTACATTAGATCCAACAGAATAAACAAAATCGTCGTCATTTGTCTAAGCAAACAACAACTTGTTGGTTGATTTTTGAAACATTACTTTCAATATCATCCTTTTGGCTTTAGGCGTTGCTTGCTCCACAACCTATTTTTCACATAAGGAAATTAATTAATATATAAAATTACAAGAGGATTATAAGATAAATCGTTTAAAAAAGAATTAGAAGAGGGTAAGAATCTTATTTTCCATTTAATTACCAGGAAAGAGAGGAAAGAGAAGAACTTGCAGGAAAGAGAAGAACTTGATTAAACTGTCCTTCGCCGACTCCATCCCTGCCATTTCAAAATCAATTACAAAGAATCAAGATTCAATTGTCATTTTATATATTTAAACATAAATTAAATTATCATAAAAATTGAACATACCTCAACAATACTACGAGATCAAGTAACTTCATTAGGCTCGCATAGTTTCGGTCGGTCTCAGCAAAACTTCATTACTACATCATCAAATATATGATTTATGAAAGATAAGATATAACAATTTTTAACCATACTTTTCTTTTGTCATCTTCTCTCTCTGACTCCGAAATTCGATTTTTTAAAAAATAAATAGCAAGTTTAATGAAAATAAAAAATAAAAATTTTTTGTATAATTAAAGAAAAGTGACAGTAACTTGTTACAATTCTGATCACGAATCAAAGTCAATCAAAATTGTCCGAAATGCAAGGCTCTCCATTCTTTTCGATTTATACTAAAGAAACACACACAAAAAAAAAAAACTCTATTGTTCGAAAAAAAAATGAAAACAGATTATATGTTCGAAAAAAAAATATTGAACATAGATTAAATGTTCGAAAAAAAACATGAAAAACAGATTAAATGTTAGAAAAGAAATCGGACACAATAAAATTTTCGAACAAATACAAAAAAAATCCAAAACCCTAATTTTTTTTAGATATGTAAAAACGTACCTTTCAAACGAAGACGGCGACGACAGAGGAGGCGGTGGGCGACGGCTTTCTTGGAGAGAGGATGGGCGACGACTGCAGGTAGGGAGGATGGGCGGCGGCCGCGGCCACGACAAGGAGGGGATGGGCGGACTCTGGTGGTATGGAGGAGGGTGTGCGAACGGTCGCAGCGAGAAGGAGCACGAACGGCCGGAGAAGGGGGTGGCGCCGCTGCGAACGTGGGCAAGGGGCAGCATGTGGCGAAGCCTAAAGGAGGAGACGGTCGGAAGGGGATGCGTGGAGTGGGGGAGAGGGAGAGGGAGAGGGAGAGACATAGAGAGAGGGAGGGAAAATACGCGTGAAATGAGATAAAGTTACATTTAAATTCGGAAATGCCGACGGAAATGGCGACGGATATTTCGGTCGGCTTTGGCTCGTTGCCTTTAGCGACGGAAATGGCGACGGATATTTCTGTCGGCTTTGGCTCGTTGCCTTTAGCGACGGATATGTTCCGTCGCCATTGGATTTTTATAACCAAATGATAAATAATTAAATTATAAGTTAATAACATAACCAAATGATAAATAATTAAATTATAAGTTATAACCAAATGATAAATAATGAAATCTTATAAATTGTACAAAATAAAATAGTTAGGTTACATTAATTTAATATTCATCTTCATCTTCGTCTTCATTTTCATTATTTGCCACATCTTCCTCCTCCTCATCTTCTTCATCCTCCCTCTCGTCATGTTCATCCTCCCTCTCGTCATGTTCATCATCCTCCTCATGTCCACTATCGTTTTCAATAACAATCAATTGTGGTTTTGCAGCCGTCAAGTTTACCGAAAGATTAAAATCTCCCGCAAACACTTCAGTTTGATTCTCTATTTGTTCCATTTGAAACGGAGGTTCATCTTCATCGTTGTTTTCCTTTTGGGGGACCTCCACCATTGACCTTGCCTTCACTTTGCAAACAGCGTGCCATTCTCTATTACGTTTTCCAGCTCCTGGATACGTGCAGTAGTAGACTTGAGATACCTGAGAGGCAAATACAAACGGATCATCCCCGCTATACTTCCTTTTCGAATTAACATCCACAAGCTTGTACTCCGGATGAATTTTGGTTCCTAAAGGGGATGTGTCAAACCAATGGCACTTGAACAACATTACGGTTTTCACTGGATATCCCGGATATTCAATTTCAACGACTTCGTGCAACACCCCAAAGTAATCACTTGCATCTGCATTGTAATTCGCACCCCTAAGACAAACACCACTGTTGTTAGTCGTTCTTGTTGATGCATACTCTGATGTATGAAACCTGTAGCCTTTCACAATATAGCTGTTGTAAGTCCTCACACGCCGTAGTGGTCCTTGGCTGAGATCCTGTAAGAACCGGCTCTGAAAATCGTGCGATTGTCCCTATACGTACAGTTAAAATTAACATTAATCAAAACAATTATTTGTTCACGTAAAATTCAATTAATGATACTCACATAACGTTGGAACCATCGGGCAAATTGACGTTGAAGACTAGTATCTATGTCTCTATCTGAGATGTTTTGATCTGCATGTCGTAGTTCTTGTGTATACATCCTAATAATTCACAACACAATTAGATGATAAATGACGTACGTTTAGTGCTATTTAATTAGATGATAAATATATGAAATACTTACTCAATGTAAGGCTGAACTTCATCACAATTCAATAACACGTACGTTTGTGCTATTTCAGCCTCTGTGTTTGTTGACCAATATCGTTCAGTGGCTTTTCCTATAGGTCGCCCCTTAGACTTGAATACAGAGAGCATGCCATCGACTTCTTGTTGCGTACCTCTACCATCGAAGTTACGTGGTTCATTCTTGATCCTCGTGTTGACATGGTCTTCAAAATAATATGAACAAAACATGCCAACCTCTTCATTCAAATACGCATTAACAATCGATGCTTCGACGTTTGCCTTTTGTTTAGCATTGCGCTTCAAGTTGTGGAGATACCTAAAATTATAATAGTTAACAAATTAAAATAAGGCTTCTTATACTAAAAACTAATTAAATGAGAGAAATAGATCGAATTGTTCACCTCTCAAATGGGTACATCCACATGTACTGCACTGGACCACAAATCCTAGCTTCATACGCTAAGTGAACAGGTAGGTGTTCCATCGAGTCAAAGAAGCTAGGTGGGAAAAAACGTTCCAACTTACACAAAATAACTGGAATGTCTCGTTCCAAACGATTCATATCATCAACCTTGATTGTTGTAGACGTTAAATCTCTAAAAAAGAGACTTAATTCAGTGACAGCCCTCCACACATTCAAAGGAAGAAATTCTCGAAACGCAATAGGTATCAAGCGCTGCATAAAAACATGACAATCATGACTCTTCATCCCTGCAACTTTGCCTTTTATTGTGTCTACGCATCGACTCATGTTTGACACGTAGCCGTCTGGAAATCTTAACTCTTTAATCCACCTACACAATTCCTGTTTTTGTGCCTTATCTAGTGTGTAGCAAGCCTTTGGATATTTACCTGTACGGGTATCCTGTTCCAACTCATCACGGCGACAGATAGTGTTCAACTCTTCCCTAGACTTTGGAGTATCTTTCGTCTTGCCTTCTGTGTTCATGATTGTGTGAAACACATTGTCAAACACATTCTTCTCAATGTGCATGACATCCAAATTGTGTCGGATCAATAGTGAACTCCAATATGGCAAGTCCCAAAAAATACCCTTTTTCTTCCAGTTACCTGGGATTCCTTTGTTGTGTTCTTCTGCATTTTCCTCCGTAGTTTTTTTCAAACCCGTCCACTCAATCTCATGTAACAGCATTTGTCCTGTACGATTAATAAATGTTAGAATAAATGTAACCCAAAAAAACATGTTAAATGTATAAAATACCATTTCGAAGGGGCGGTCGATTGTTTGTGACTGTTCTATTCTTCGTGAAGTCCACCTTATTCCTTCGAAATGGATGATCTCGAGGTAAAAACCTTCGGTGATTATCGAACCATGAAACTTTTCTACTCTTCGGGAGACTGAAAGCTTCAGAATATTCCATACAATACGGATAAGCTTGCTTTCCGGCTGTACTCCACCCGGACAACATAACATATGCAGGAAAGTCGCTAATGGTCCACAATAAAGTAGCACGCATCATGAAGTTCTGTTTCCTAGAAACATCATACGTTTGGACTCCGTTATCCCATAGGAAGATCAAGTCTTTAATAAGAGGCTGGAGATAAACATCAAGTTTATGCTTTGGATTCGACGGACCAAGCACCAATACAGTCAGAAACATTGTTTGAGGTTTCATGCACATCCATGGAGGTAGATTATACGGAGTCAGTATCACCGGCCACAAAGAATACTTCTTTCCATAACTCCCAAACGATGCAAAACCATCAGTACTCAAGCCTAATCTCACATTCCTCGGTTCACAAGCAAATCTTGGAAACACGTTATCAAGGTGTTTCCAGGCTTCAGAGTCGGACGGATGTCTCATATCCCCAGCCTCAGTATCTTCAGAATTTCTTGCATGCCACGTCATGTGTTGAGCTGTAGCACTAGATTGAAACAATCTCATTAAACGAGGAATGATAGGAAGATAATACATCCTCTTATGTGGCACTTTCTTTTTTGTCTTGCTCGATTGACCACCTGGTCCCTTCCGTCGTGGCTCTTTGTACCGGGAATGGCCACACATTCTACACATAAGAAGATCGCTATCGTCATCACCCCAGTATAACATGCAACCATTCACACAACAATCAATCTTCTCAACTGGCAAACCCATATTCTTCATCAGTTGTTTGCTCTGATGAAACGTCGTAGGTACTTTATTATCGACAGGACAAATCTCACTGCATAATTGTGTCATTTGCTCATATGCTCTGTTAAATAGCTTGTTCTCCGTCTTGATAGCCATAAGTCGAGCATTAAATGACAACTGAGAATGAGAATCACACCCTGGATATAAATCTTGATCGACTAATTTGAGCATCTCATAAAACTGAAATGCTTCATCCGTTGGTTCCTCCTCTATATTTGACGACATACCGGCTTCCATCACCATTGTTTGATACATATCGGGTTCTTCCACTCCAAACTCTTGATCGTTACTGGTGCCGACATGCTCAACGTGTACTGGTTGTTCATAAATTGCAGTAGTGTAATAGTACAAGACTTGATCAAAATTATAAGGCCACCGTTGTTCGCCATGACTTGTCCAATTATAGTAATTATCAACGAACCCATTCATAACAACGTGGCATAAGACTTCATCAATGCTTTTAAATGATCTATTCTGACATTTCTTAGCATTACACGGACACCTAATACAATCCTCAGACATGTAATGTGGGTGTAGCTTTGCAAATTCAACAAATGACACGAGTTTATCATAAAATTCAACATTCACATTTCCTAAAACGAGCCTAGGAGTACAATACATCCACCGACGATCCGGCAATTCCATCTGTTAAATTCAGTTTGACCAAATTAAAATTACACACTAAAAATTAAACACTAAAAGTTATAAAACTATATACATTTCATAAAAATTAAACACTAAAAGTTATAAAACTATATACATTTCATAAAAATTAATTGCAGTAAAACTATGTACACTTAATAGAAAAACATACCTTATATTTTCGCTCCACTCCAAATTTTTACCTTAATTTTTTGCTCCACTCCAAATTTTTACATTAATTTTTTGCTCCACTCCAAAATTTTCACGTGTTTTGAGGTTCTGGAACAATTTTCAATACTACATGCCGACGGAAATGTCATTCCGTCGGTATATCACGCGCCTAAATTCCGTCGGTATTGACAATACCGACGGATAAATTCAGTCGGTAACACCGATTTCAAATGTATGTCAAATCAGTCAGATTCCGTTGACCAAATTTCAGTCGGTATTTACATTGCCGACGGAATTTTCCGTCGGCATTGAACATGTGTCTATACCGACGGAATCACTTTCCGTCGGTAAAAGACACGTATAAAAAAAATAAAAATTACAGAAAACTATATACACACTCAAAACAACCTACTTCTTAACAAACATCAAAAAACAAAAAAATACAGAAACTCATGTCTTCATCTTCCACATCCATGAAAATTGTGGTATGCCATTGTGGAAGAGAAGCTCGTGTGTGCATTTCGAAGCAAGAAAAAAGTAGAGGTAGACTATTTTATACTTGCCCAGAATCACTAAGTGGTCTTGGATGCTCCTTTTTTGTTTGGGCCGATGAACACGAAATCCACGGACAAGGAACGTGTTCACACGGAATGTTTCCGGGCATGGTGAGGAGAATTGACTCACTTTTGCTTGAAAATCAAGAGCTCAACAACAAGCTGAATAATGCAAAAGTAGTTGGTGAAATCTATAAGGATTCATCTGACCACCTAACATCAGAAGTAGAATTTCAAGCTGGACAAGTTTAAGAGCTAAAGAAGCAGAGGAACTTTCTTATCATGGCCATAATATTATGTGTTCTACCCTATATGTTCAAATTTATAGGCTGGATGTAATCCTAAGTTTATGTCTCTAATATGTATTGCTAAATTTATGCCTCTAATATGTATTGCTAAGTTTATGTAATGCTAAGTGTATGCATGTAATGTAACCACAACAACAACCTTTCTTCAAGACAATTTTCAATGAAAATGTTGTTTATCTATCACATAGAGTCTCCCATCACATTCACATTCACATAAACACAAACATGAAAAATTAGAGTACATTTAAACATAAATGAAGATCCAATACAGATAACATCTAAAATCACACATAAAACATAACTAAAATTAATATACACATTCTTAACACATAAAACACACATAACTAAAATTAAACAACTAATACTTAAACATAAAAGTAAATAGTTCAACAATAATGCAGATAAAAATAAATAATTCTACGAGACATAAAAGTAAATAGTTCTACGAGACATAAAAAAAAATTGTTCAACACATAAAAAAAAATGTTCAAAGTCACTCATGGACCAAAGATATACATATCAAGGCCATCATGGTCGCCAACGAACTGCTGAACCATGATGTCATCATCCTGCTGCATGGTCGGGACATAGACTGAGGGGGCTGAGGGGCCTGAGGGGGCTGGGGGAACAGACACATTCACGTTGGCCGTCGGTGGAGGAGCTTGCATGGTTCTCTGATAAACCTCCTCGATCCTCTCGTCCGACCACCCCATCTCTCGACCCATATTCACATGCATGTAATGGTTGAATTGTGCCATCGTCATATCAGGAGTTGGGGTGGAAGATACGGAACCCTGCGATGCCGTCTGGGACGGACCAGCGCCGGACCTGACATCAGCGCTCATACGACCAAGGCCCAGAACTCGTCCGCGAGTGGTGGGGGCAACTTCCAAATAAGCCCGGTCCACCTCCTCGACTGTAGGGGTACTGCTGGTTCCGGCTTGAGTAGGGTCGACTTGAGTTCCGATCTCAGCCATCCTCCGGTTCATCTCCAACTACATAATTAATAATTTTAAATTAATAGAATAAATTATAAAAAATGTATTTAATTAAACAATTTTATTACTTACGTGGAGGTTAGTTGTGCGCCCGTATGTGGATTGCTGTGTATCAACATTAAACGGATGAGCAATGCTCATCCGGTCCAAGTGAGTGGGTACACGCCCCGTATCCCGTTCCTAATAATTAAATTTATGTATTATATATATTAAATATATAATTAAATTTATTGAAATTAATTAAAAAATTAATAAACACTTACAATGACCATCGACTGCTCAAGGATGGACCGGGCTCCAGTCCGATGCCTGGACATCCCACCCCCAACGTCGGATCTCCGGTTGGCCTTAGCAATCTCACACTTCCTGATGTACTCAGGATCTAGCCACTCCCTCGTCAATGAATCCCACAACACAACATCATTATCATCCTTACCCAAGCTCTGCGTCGTCCCATCGCTCCGTCATGCCATTCTCCATTCGTACATTAAATCCTTATACCGCTCTTGCGCCGATTTACTGAAATACCTGAACATAGCCTGGTCTGAGTACATATTCTGATCCCAAGTGGCTTGTTTCTGCACATATAATAAATTGTTTATTATTGAACAAATTAACAAACATTAATTAAATAATTAAGTAATTAATTACTACCTGAAATTCCTCGAAGTACGTCAACTTTTTTTGTTTTTGGACCTTCGACCAGGTAATTGCACCCGCAGAGATCGGTAAAGAGCCAAAAGCAATCGTGCATGCCCTGGAGACCTCGTTAGGTAACAATCTGTGACATTAATTAACAAACAAAACACATTATAAATTAAAACGAATGCGAAATTAATTATTAAACGATAAAAGTATTTAATTACTTACACTCCTCCACTGGTAACCCAAACGCGCTCCCGGCCATCCCGAGCAGGAACATCAGGATGGTCCCGGACAGACGAATGAGACGACGGCTGAGGCGACGGGTGTGGAATGGGTGGCGGAGGCGACGATAATGGTGTTCGTGGCAGTACAGGCGCCGGCGCCTCGGGTCTAAATTTGGATCGGCTCTTCCTTGATCGGCTACGTGACCCGGAGGCCCCGTGAGATCCCGAGCCACCAGAGGCACCAGCACCATTTCCAGTCATCTATTTAATTTAAACATTTAAATTAATAAATTATATATATATTACTAATTAATTAATAATAAATTTCTTAATTTAATAAAAAACAATAATCTAATAAATTAAAATTTAATCCCTAAATAATAACCTATTTTAATCAATAATAACCTATTTTAATAAATATTTTTTTATTCAATCAACAATACCTAATTTAATCAATAATAACCTATTTTAATAAATAATTTCCTATTTTATTCAACAATAACTAATTTATTCAATAATTTCCAATTTTAATTAACAATTTTCTATTTTAATTAACAATCTATAACCTAATAAATTTAGTAACAATTTTTTCTAACTTTAAAATAACAATTTCCTAATATAATTAACAAAGCCCCTAATTTAATCAATAATTTCATAATTAGTAAATCAACAATATTAATCTAGCTAATTATAACGTACAATATCATAATTTAATTATGTAATTAACTCCACTCCAACGTATATGCAAATTAAACAATAATATCCACTATATATATAACATCAATTATGCAAAACATGCAATATCGATCTTAACAAATCACATCAATTTATTATAAATAACTATATACATCAACTATATATAGGCAATTATCCACTTACAATATCAACTAATTGATTAGATATATCAACTACATACATTCAAACTAATTAACTATATACATCAACTACAAACAATTTCATATTAATCTATATAACAAATTAAATTAACACATGCAATTTAATTCATAATTACAGGCAATACAATATAACTTAAAAATTAATTACTAACAAATTAAGAAAGCGTACCGTATAGATTTTCTAATCGAGTCGAGAGATCACCTCGGCAGAGCCTCTTCGCGCGATGAAGACGAACGAACACTACGGGAGATAGAAACAGGGAGGAGGGGGGAGGTTAATTTTCTTTTTCTCGAAAGAGAAAGATGTAATCTGTTCTTCAGTTTATATACAAAAAAAAATGCCTTTACCGACGGAAATTTCCGTCGGTAATGACCACATTTAATTTTGGGAGTCGATCAAGAGGCGGTTAGTTAATGCGGGTCGGTTACCGATGGAAATTTCCGTCGGTAAGGGCGAATTTAAATATATCCGCGCCCGTTTAAAATTATCACGCGAGGGGCCAATAATATGGCGCGGTTACCGACGGAATATATCCGTCGGTAACCCTAATTTACAATACCGACTGAAAAATATGTCGGTCGGTGACCCAAAAACGACACCGTGTAGAGAGTTCTAAGTGTCCGTCGGCATTCCGTCGGGAAAGCCGACGGAAATTGAATTCCGTCGGTAGAGTCTTCTGACTTTCAATTCCGTCGGTACAGCCGTCGGAAAGGTAATCCGTCGGTATACGACCGTCGGCATAAACGAGCGTTTTTGTAGTGGTTAATGTTCATTTTTCTAATCTCCCAAATACTCAAACTCTTTTATTTCCTCTTCCTCCCTGTTTTCACTTGAATATTAGTTAAAACTTGAGAATTTTGATGGACATTGAACAACAATGTCTAGTTTGTAAGATTTCAGTTTTTAACCTGTAATTGTATGATATACCATTATATAAATCGTCAAACAATTTAAAATCGATCGAAACTGTTCAAAATCGCATGTTCACTTTTACGTATAAACTGAGGTTTAGAATTGTATACTAAATTAAACCGCAATTAGCAAGACAATTTAAATTTTGTAAAAAAATCACAAAATCGCATAGTGATCACCCCTATCATTTTGTATGTCTATTTTTATCTTAAAAGTTATGGGATATTTTTTTTTGGAAAGTAAAATATATTTTGATTTATTCGCAATTAATGTAAATTTCATTGAAAAGGTCTTCCACAAATGACGGAGGCTCGACCCATATGTGAGGGCTCGCATAAGAGATCGAGGCCCTAGCTAAGGAGTGAGTCGAAGAATTGGCTCCGCACTACAAGAAAATTGATTTTTAGTGACAAAATTCTCTCATTATTTCTTCTCTAGCTAAAAGTTTTTAGTGACTGACAATTGAGAATTAATGATTGAACTTGTCACTAAAAGTAATGTCATTATAGACTTTTAATTAGAGAAGCTATAATGATAGGATTTCTATTACTAAAAGTTAATTTTCTAGTGTTTCTAGTAACAAAACAATAAAATAAAAATTATGGGGTGCGTAAAGAATTTTGAATTGTGAGTAGTGATATTTTAAAGTTAAATCAATAAGTAGGTAATTTTATCTTTCTTCTTGTGTTACTCCTATGAGTAAAGTATATTGAGCTAAATATGTTTCTACTTAAATCTAGTTTTTTTACTCATATTTTACTCTTTTACCAATACATTGAGCATTTACGTTATACTAACTTTGTAAACACTCATCACATTTATTGTTAAACAATTTTTTTCTCAAATCACTATTTAATGTAAACCATATTCTTCTAACATACCAACCCTATATACAGTACACCTAACTTAACCATTTGTTTACTAATTGCTTTTACCTTCCCACCCTATATAGTACACTATCTTAACTACTTGTTTGCTAATTGCTTTTATTCTCTTGCTATAAATAGATCATTTCTATTTGTCTAACTAAATCTTAAGTTAACACAATGCTTCTAACTTCAGCTTTCAGTCCTCCACTAGTACCTTCTTTGACAAATAATTACAACAAAATTAAACTCCCATCATTTGGTATTCATGATCAAAAGAATAGGTTAAGATCAAAAATGGATGTCAACTATGATGCTTATAGTATCCATGGTGGAGAGATAGGGATTCATAAATTCTTTCAAGGAAAAAACATCTTCATTAAGGGTGCAACTGGTTTCTTAGGAAAAGGTATATATATTTAATAATATTAATTTATATACATTAATATAATTAAACATCGCTGTTGTTAATTCTATATCTTTTGCAGCACTGGTTGAAAAGTTGTTGAGATCAACATATGTGGACAAAATCTACGTACTAATGAAAGCAGATGATAAGGAAGTTGCACTTAATAGACTAACAAAAGAGGTACGTTTTTTCAATTAAACCAACTTTGATGTTTTCCAATATATATATATATATGTGTGTGTGTGATATTATTTTAGCTAAAATTCAAACTTATGTAAAATTATATTCATTTATATTAATTCTCCAAATATACAATATGTGTCACTAATAATTACTGTGATATTATCATTTATTACACGTATTATTTATAAAATCAGTGAACTATAAGATGAGACGTAAAAATATTTAATTTTACAATATGTTTTTTTTTTCCTTTGGGATGGTCCAGATTATAGACTCAAATTTGTTTGAATGTTTACGCGAAAAACATGGGAGCTCTTACCAAGAGTTTGTGGGAGCAAAATTGATACCCGTTGTTGGAAATATATGTGAACCAAATATAGGAATGGATGCACTTTCTGCTCACACAATTATGGAGGAAGTAGATGTGATAATACAATCTGCTGCTAACACAGCCTTCAATGTAGAGCTGTCAAAATGGGCTAGGCCTGTTGGGTCGACCCGTTCTCGCCTATAAAAAGGTGGGTTGGGTTGAGTAATTTAGGTTCGTTTAAAAAGCGGGTCCGTATGGACCAGACCGCATGGGTCGTGGGTTTTGGCGGATTGAACCGTGGACGGGGCGGGTTGGCCCGCGGACTTTTAAAAAACTAATTTTTTTATTTTTTAAATTGAATTTAAAGTAAAAATGTGATAACTAAAAATTTATGAATTCAATTCAACTTTAAATCAAGATTCAAAATCACAAAAATATTATACTATTAAATAAAATTGAGATTTGAGAGAATGACAAATACTTGTATACACTTGGATGCACCATGCCCCTACCTATGACTTTCCAGCTATTGGGCCTTCCTTGGGACTGGGCCTCAGATTCCAGTCACACACCCATCTGTTTACTCAGTTCACCCTCAATAAACTCGCACCCATAAATTTTTTTAGTTCACCCAATAATGATTTGCACCCCCCTAACTTCAATTTCGATTTTTTATTTATATTTTATCTGCACCCACTAATTTAATGAGTTCACCTCCTAATCATATTTTTACAACAGTTATCTACACCCGCTCATTTTATGAGTTCACCCCCAAATTATTTTTTACCACAGTTATCTATACCCGCTCATTTTATGAGTTCACCCACGTATTATTGTTTTACCACGATTATCTGCACTCGCACATTTTATGAGTTCACCCCAAAATATTTTTAGAAAAATAATCACATTTAAAAGAATATATTATCCTTTTATTAATGTACACAAAATATAATAAAATAAACTCTAAAAAATCGATTCACCACCAAGTCACCCATATTTTAAAAAAAAATCGTAAAAATATAATTAATAAAAAAAAATCGAAATTAGCCATAAATCTCGATTTTTTACTTTTTAATTTTCCTTTCCCCTACTCTTTTTCCATTTTTAATTTTTTTTTCCAAAATTTTTATTTCTTCATTTTTTTTTTCCTTTTCCTTTTTTATTTTAAATTTTCCTACCTTTCTTTTACATTTTTTGCATGTGTATTTTTTAAATTTTAATACAATATAATATTATAGGCATGATT
Organism: Galeopsis tetrahit; assembly: GCA_963675135.1. NCBI lineage: Eukaryota > Viridiplantae > Streptophyta > Magnoliopsida > Lamiales > Lamiaceae > Galeopsis > Galeopsis tetrahit. Next base: position 15,664,417 of record OY776133.1, read on the forward strand.
TTATTATAGTCAATCGGCAGTGCACTTGAATTTCAATTTTAATTTGATGAGTAAAGGACCTGCCGAAAATTCATGCCGATCGGCGGGTGACCCAACCACCACCACGCCCGACCACTCCCTTGACGGCGACGGCGACGCTTCCGTCCCGGCCGCTGAAGCCCAAGACCCATATTCGAATCGCAATCGCGATTCTTCACTTCCATGACAATCGACATCATCTTCCATCTCGGCAACGATCCATGGCGGCCGAAATTCTCTTCTCATTTCGACCACCGACGCGACTGCTTCGATCAATCTCCCTTGTGTTCGCGATCCAGGAGCTTCTTCGGCATCAATGGCTCTCGCCTGCAACACTCGGATCGACGCCGCCTCTCTCTCGTCGTTCATCTCTGCCTAAATCGAAGCTATATTGCTTTGTCCGTCTTCTTCATCATGCTACTGTGCATCCTCTTCCTCCGGCTGCGGCAGCCCGACGGAGGAATGTGAGTATGTTGCCGATGGATCTCTAACCGGCCGACACTCAAAGTCGGTGACCTTGCTGATGAAATCTCAAACGACGACTGCTGACCTAGGGTGCCCTCCCATTGGGCTAGGGTTCCCTTCAATTGGGTTTGGTAATGTGCACCCCCTATTTTCTTCAGTACACCCCGATTTGCACTCCCTCCACTTTTTTTTTTTTATGGTACTATTAGTTATTGGTACTGGTATTACTATTTATTGATTGTAGTATTACTATTAATATACAAATGAATTAAAATTAATGATTACTGATTACGGTATTATTAATTATTAATTGTGGTATTACTGGTTATTGTTTGTGGTATTACTGATTGTGTGAAATTATTTATTATTGTTTAAGACATTACTGATTATTATTATTTTTTATGGTATTACATATTATTGATTATGGTATTACTTAATATAATTAGATTTGTGGAATTATTTATTATTGTATAAGATATTACTGATCAATGTTCATGATATTACTAATTACTGTTCATTGTATTACTGATAATTATTTTTGGTATTATTGAATATAATTGGATGTGTGGAATTATTTGTTATTGTATAAAATTTTATTGATTAATATTAATGGTATTACCGATTACTGTTCGTGGTATTACTAATAATTGATTTTAGTATTATTTAATATAATTAGATATGTGTAATTATTTGTTATTGTATAAGATATTGGAGTACTAATTATTTTTAATGGTATTAGTGTATTACTGATTATTACTTATTGTATTATTGAGTATAATAAAACCATACATATAATATTATTTTGTATTAAAATTTTAAAAAATACTAATGAAAAAAATGAAGAAATAAATTTTTTTAAATAAAAACTGAAAATGGGAAGAAAAATTAAAAAGAAAAAATATGGGTGATTTAGTGGTGAATCGACGGTAACTCGACAATGACTCGACTACATATTGTAAATGTATAAATTATGGTTGATTTTATTATTATATTTTGTGTAAATTAATAAAAAGATAATATAGTATTTTAAATGTAATTATTTAAAAAAAAAATGGGGGTGAACTCATAAAATGAGTGGTTGCAGAGAATTGTGGTAAAAAAAATTAGGGGTGAACTTATAAAATTAGCGGGTGTAGAGAACCGTTGTAAAAAAGAAATGATTTGGGGTGAACTCATAAAATGAGCGGGTGCAGATAATTGTAGTATAAATATGATTTGGGGGGTGAACTCATAAAATGAGCAGGTGCATATAACTGTAGTAAAAAAATATTTGGGGGTGAACTCATAAAATGAGCGGGGTGCAGATAACTGTGGTAAAAAAATAATTTGGGGGCGAACTCATAAAATGAGTGGGTGCAGATAACTGTAGTAAAAATATAATTTAGGGGTGAACTCATTAAATTAATGGGTGCACATAAAATATAAATAAAAAATTAAAATTAAAACTAGGGGGTACGGTGCACTAGGGGGTACGCAATTGTATTCACATGACTTCGGGAGAGATATAATAATTAATGTAGAGTGTGTGTGTGGTAAGACGTGTATTCACAAATTGATATTTGCTATTGATAGTTGGATTGATTTGTCAATTAATCTTTCATTGAATATTATATATTGATTCTACTCTTTTAACAATAATGATTTAAACAATTTGAAGGTTTAAATTTTAGGTTGATTGATTTGTTAATTAAACAAAATAATATATATTTGAGGTGATGTCAACTGTGTGAATTTAATCGAAGATTATCCCAAATTATTTGTACAATTGTTTTTTTAATAAATGTGAAAAAGTAAAATATTAATATATAATGAAAAAGTCCGTGGACTAGCCCGCAACCCGCCGTGGGTTGGGTTGGGTTGAGTATTTTTCAGCCCGTCCCCGTCGTGGACCGGCCCGCCAAAACCCGCAAAATGATGGGTTAAAGTGGGTTGTGGTCCGGCCCGCCCCGTTAACCCGTTTTGACAGCTCTACTTCAATGACAGGTTTCTCCAATTTAATTAATTATTCTAGCAATTAAAATTAAACTTTTTTTTTTGACGGGGCAATTAAAATTAATCTTACTCGTGTTTTCCTATAGGTATGACATGATGCTTGATGTAAACGTAAACGCCCCTCGTCGCCTAATGAGATTTGCTAAAAGATGCAACAACCTCAAGTTGTTTGTGCATATTTCAACGGGTATATGCATAATTTAAAAATTAATTGAAAAAATAATCTTTTACTAAAATTTATGGTGATTTAGTAATACTATTTAAATACAAAGTAATACTTTTTAGCATATAAAAGTATATAATGATTTTATAATTTTAATAAGAATTACATGTAAAACCAATTATTTTGAAAACATAAGTCAATAGAGATAAATTGACAAATGCTTCTGTAACTTTGTCTGAATTTGTAAAAGGTCCTGTAACTTTTTATTTAATCAATTTTAGTCCTTTTAGTCTCAATTTTGATCCTTTTGATCTCAATTTTAGTCCTTTTAGTCTCCATTTTAGTTATTTAAGTCTAATTTCAGTCCTCAAAGTTCAATTTCAGTCCAATCTGTTCAATTTCAATCCTTTTAATCCAATTTCATCATTTACACCGGAATAGAACATGTGTATTTATATGACAATTTTTTTGACATTTTTAACAAATCATTTTAAAGAAATATGAGTGATATATTTAATACAAAATTTTAATAAATATTTATTTATAATCTAATATACACAATTTTATCAAAATTTTAATTTTACTTTTTATGTTCAAATATTTATTTATAATCAAATATATAATTTTGTGTGTTCATTTAAATTAAACGAAAAAAGTGATATATCAAATTCAATTACGTATTAATACTAAAAAAAACATATTAATACATATGTATATATTTGAGTGTATATATGCAATTATCATCAATTTTAATTTATTTTTAAGTTGATCTTATATATTTTTATTCTTTAGTCTTCCAAACAATTTATGTGTCGGATGATGTGTTAAAAATACTGAAAATATTGTCGTGTAAAAATTAAAATACATATGTTCTATTTCAGTGAGTAGGATTGAAATTAGATTAAAGGGACTGAAATTGAACTCAGGGGACTAAAGTTAAGACTAAAAAGATCAAAATTGAGATTAAAAGATTAAAATTGATAAAATAAAAAGTTACATGACTTTTTACGAATTCGAACAAAATTACAGTACCATTTATGAATTTATCTCTAAACCAAGGAGTCATAATACCTCCTCAAATTTATTATAATTAATTTAATTTGTTGTGTTGATCATGATTCATGCATACAGCTTATGTTAACGGACAAAAAGGAGTAATCTATGAAGAGGCGTTGATCATGGGAGAAAATGGGAGAAACGATAATGATCCGACATTATTTCCTCTAGATTTAACTCATGAGATGAAGCTGGCTATGAAACAATGCATAACCTCAACAAATTCAGATGCAAATATGGATTTGAAAAGGCTAGGCATAGAAAGGTTATATTTATGATCTTTATTTTATTTATCTTAAAAAGGGAAAAATTAGAAGTAGGTACTACTTCTTCCGGGGCAGAATCTTCTGTAACATCTCCTGTTACACCATTTAGATTTGCGCCATGTGTCCATTCATCAAAATCTATAAATATGAGAATAACACCCTTATTATAGTTTTTTACTCTATTTAAGGAATGAGGTTAATTTAAATAACATAATATTCTTCCAAATTTATATCCCAAAAAATCTTATAAATATCTATATATAATAATTTTATAATTGAATTAATTATTATTATTTTAGTTAAATTAACATCATTCCTTAAATTGGGTAAAAGATTATGTTAGAGTGTTATTCACATATTTATAGATTTTGATGGATGGACACCTGGCACAAATCTAAATGGTATAACTGTGTAACAGAAGATCTCGTCCCACTTCTTCCCTCTTCTACTTAATGACTCATTTTGTCAATTTTGACGTCTTTTACATAATGACTTGTACTTAAAATAGTAAAAGAACATTTAAATTATCAAATGTACATTCACACTGAAAAAACAACTTTATTACTTATAAAGTTTAAAAAAAAAAATTTACTATCCTCATTTTTTTCTTTTATAATACTAAATACTCTGTAATAATTTATAGGGATTATATTTTTTTTAGTCCATTAAGTTGTCATGTTTTTGAATTTAGTCCACCAGATTATCACTTTTTGAATTAAGTCCATTAAGTTTCGATTTATTTTGATTTTGGTCCAGTAACCTGCTATAGCAGGTTTATCAGGTCATTTTTTAAAACACACCCCATAAAATGTTATACACACCCCCAATATTAAACACACCACACTAAAATTAAAAAAAAATTTGTTATTACTATACACACCCCAATTCTTTCCTATTTAATAAATTGTAAAAAATAATTAAATTAAAAAATATAAGAATTCAAATTAATATAAAAATTATAAATAAAATCTCGAAAAAATAGCCTAAATCTTCAAAAATTAAATAAAGCTAAAAAAAAAAACTAATTTAATTAATTTTTTACTATTTTTGAAGAATTTTACTTTTATTAAAAATCTTCAAAAATATTAAAAAATCAACTAAATTTTCAAAAAATAATTAAATTAACTATTTTTAGCTTTATTAAAATTTTGAAGATTTATCATTTTTTTTATTTTTTTAATATTAATTTGAATTCTTACTTTTTTTTAATTAAATTATTTTTGATAATTTATTAAATATTTTTATGATTTTATTTAATTTTAATTAATTTTTTGTGTTTAACATTTAGAGTGTATATAATATTTATGGGGTGTTAGTAGGTTCGTGTAATATAAAAAAAATATTTAAAAGGAAAATAAAATAAAAAATTTTAAAACTCCAATGCTTTGTTAATGTTTCATTTGTCTTCTAACTTCTATAAAAATGTCGATAAAACTCATATTACTATTTATTGGAAACAAGAGAGGCTTCGCCAATACACTTTCAGATGAAAATCGAATTGTTTTCGTTGCTTGGGAAGTTGAGAATTCACAATTACCAAAGAGAATTCACAATTAATTTTTTTTAATTTTTTTTAATAAAAATAAAAATCTTCAAAAATAGTAAAAAAAATCATATAAATCTTCAAAATTAATTAAATTAATTAATTGTTTTAGCTTTATTTAATTTTTGAAGATTAGACTATTTTTTATAGATTTTATATTAATTTGAATTCTTACGTTTTTTAATTTAATTATTTTTGGCAATTTATTAAATAGGAAAGAATTGAGATGTGTATAGTAATAACAAAAGTTTTTTAAATTTTAGTGTGGTGTGTTTAACATTGGGGGTGTGTATAACATTTTATGGGGGTGTGTTTTAAAAAATGACCTGCTAAACCTGCTACTCCCTCCATCCATGAAAAGTAGGGACATGGGGATGGGGCACAAGTTTTAAGAAAATGGTAGATAAAGTAGATAAAGTAAGGGTATTATAGGGTATTGTGGGGTCCATTGTGAATAAAGTGATTGTTTAGGAATAAAGTTGATGGCAAATTGAGTAATTAGGTGATAGTTGAAGGGTGATAGTTTCCATAAAGTGCATGGGACTACATTTGGTGGACAAAGAATATGTGTCAAATGGGACTACTTTTCGTGGACGGAGGGAGTATAACAGGTTATTGGACCAAAATCAAAATAAATTGAAATTTAATGGACTAAATTCAAAAAGTGGTAATCTGATGGACTAAATTCAAAAACATGATAACTTAATGGACTAAAAAAAAAAATCTCTAATTTATACATTAAAACTCGTGACCAAAAGTTATGAGTCATTAAGTAAGGAACGAAGGGAGTATATATTTAACAAATTTTGTAAATGTGCAGAGCAAAATACTATGGATGGTATAATACATATACAATGAGCAAGGCACTGGGAGAGATGGTCCTGAATGAAATCAAAGAAGATGTACCATTGCTTATCATCAGGCCTTCCGCTGTTGAGAGCACTTACAAAGATCCATTTCCGGGATGGATACTAGGAAATAGGTTTACATCTAGTTATTTTTCTCGTTCACCAACACTTTAATTTATTTAAATAATTATCTATTTTTTTAACCTGTTTTCCTTTTTCTTTCTCTTGCATATATAGGATGTTTGATCCCTTGATTATTTCTTATGGAAAAGGGCGTCTTCCAGCTTACTTGGGAAATCCAGAAGTAATTTTAGATATCGTAAGTTCAAATAATATCAATCAGTAACAACTAATTAAAAATAAAAAAATAATACAACTTTTTTAATAAATTATTTCACTAACTATTTATTGTCCCCTAACTAATTTGGAATTAATTTTCATTTAATTGCGGCGTGATTAGATACCCGTGGATATGGTAGTAAATACAATTATTGCAGCAGTCGCAAAGCATGAAAATTTGCCCAAACAAAGTGGAGTGAATGTGTATAGTGCGTCATCCAGCGTTATGAATCCTCTAACATTTCGTGACGCTTTCGAGTATATTTACGACTACTTTAAATTAATGCCTTTAGTTGAGTCTCAAACAATCAACAAAATGATTTTTTTCGACAATTTCAACGATTTCTCCAAATTCACAAGAGAAGAAATATTTCGATGCAAGCAATACCAAAGTGATGGTGGTGAAGAGGAAAAAATGACTCAAAAGATTCAAGATCAGTGCAATGCCATAGCTACATATGCTGAACAACTGTGCAAGATCTATGAATTTGGGGGATTCTTCCGTGCAAGGTAATCAGTGTGCGTATATAACATGTGTAATAACTGACATTACAAATCATCTTAGTGACACATACTCCCTCCGTCTTAATTTGTTTGTCATTTTAGAGTGTTTCACACGAATTAAAAAAACTCAATAAATAACAATAAATATATGTGTAATGTGTCTTTTTTATACTTTTATTTACTTTGGTCATTTAATGCATATTATTACAAAAGCAAATATAAGAGTGAATTTAAAATACAACATTTAATTCTTCTAAATTAGACCATCATTTAAGGGGTAATTTTATAAACTTTTATGTATAAAGTAAATAAATGAGTTAATTTGTGTGTGTAAAGTAAAAATAATGACATTTATATAAAATTGAGGATATTGTGACTTTGTGAGAATGAAGTTTATAGAGGTTTTCCATTTTAAATGTGTGAAAGTTATTATGAGACATTTTAAAAAGGAAAGTGTAAGGTGTAGAGGGGAGTACTACTTATTGGAGTTACTATTTTGGTTTAGGAGAAAAAAATTCCAATTTTCATTTTTTTATTAAATTTTTTTTTTTTTTTTTTGGCGGTAGTTAATTTAAAAGTTACTCCATATATTTTTCAGTTACACAGGGTCACTTATTTTGATGGTTACCATTTTATAAGTGTGAAATATATACTTGCATGCCATTGTTGTACCTATACTATTAAAATTGAACTTCATTAATTAAGTTAAATGTTGGGTCAATATTATATTAAGTAAATTTGAACATTAAAAATTAAAATTAAAATTTCTATTTTTTTGTTTTACTAGTATTAGTATAGAAATACTTTAATTTTTATTTAGATTATTCTAAGGAAATAACGTGCAACTAATTGCTTTTAATAATAAAATAAAAAAATATGTATGCAGGTTTGATTCAGGCAACACTCTAATGTTAATTGAAGAAATGTCAAAAGAGGAGCAACTTAACTTCGAACTCGATGCAAGAAATATAGATTGGAAGAAGTGTTTTCAGAAAATTCACATTCGACTGAAAAAATATATAATTAAGTAATAATAGCTGCATAACATCAGTATAAGGCGTATTTAATAGCGTTGTTATTTTTGCAAGTATTCTTATACGTAATTTTCATACTCTCTTGTAATCTATGGTCATATCTTATGTAATATGACAGCTTCTATATATATAAATTCACGACTTAAAATGAAATTATATTTAAAGTCTTTCATTCATGAATTTAAAATTTTAATCAATAATAGTAAGAGATTCAAAGCTAAAATATATGCCAAAACTGTTTTTATTGTGATTAATTCATTCATTTGGGTAATGCAATACATTAGGATGATATAAATAAAAATTAAGAAAATATATGCAACTTGATACCCTAACAACTATCATGAGTATGAGGGTGTATTGATCAGTCGTGGACCACAAGAATTATAAAAATTATTGTTCTCCTATCACATTCTTTTCATGCCCCTCAATTTGAGGGAGGTTATTCATTTAATATTCAATTTGTCTAAGTAACCTCCTAATTGATTGAGATATTGTATTCATATCTAAAGTGGTGAAGATTAAAAAAAAAATTAGAAAATTAAGCAAAATATTGTAAATTCCTTTTCAAATTGTATTATACATATTTTTTTTATAGGATTTGATTTATTGCTATGTGTAGAAGAAACATTGTGTATATATACATGATTAAATTAATGGAATTATTCGTGCATCATAATTATTATTAGTACACTAAAATATGTCGTCTATGTTTACTCTACATAGTATCAAAAAATTTAATTTTTCGCCAGACGCCTTTCTGTCTTTTTTTCTGGGCAACGTTATGACACTCCCCCCTCTCTCACACACACATGCATCCCCCTTGTTTTATCTTTGTTATGTGTTTTAAACTCCCCTTGTTTCATAGAGTTGAAGCTCTACCTCAATTCTTGATTGTTTTTCACATTGTCCATTTTCTTCTTCACAATTGAAAAAAAAAAACACAAGAAATTTACTATGGTTTCTCCACTAGTTGTCCTCTTTCTCTTCTTCCTTATTATGTTTGTTTTCTTCATCTTTTCTCTTGGCATAGTCCTCCCCCTTCTCATGCACCTTGCCCTATGCCTTATTCTTGTTTTCATGCTCATTATCATGATGCTTTTATTCCCTTTTTTTTTCGTTCTCCTCCTTATTCTCAATTTTCCACTCCTTCTCCTTGTTATTTTCCTTGCAGTTCTTCTCGTTATGAACCTTCTCCTCCCCCCAGTTTTTCGCCCTCTCTTCTCTTTCATCGCAAGAACAAGTCGTCGTCCTCTTTCGTTCCTCTCTTTTCCGCTGCCACGTATTTGGTACAATACTTTTTCTATCCCGTTCTTTTTATATTGCATTTTCGCTAAATTCTTATTACATTTAAATTTTGTTTTCTTCTGTTCCAAGATTATCGTAGCATATGGTTCCTCCATCTTGTGGGGTCATGTTAGAGATATTGTATCCTATCTAAAGTTGTGAAGATTAACAAAAATCTAGAAGATTATGAGTAGATTTGTGGAGATAGGGTAGAATCCTTTCAAAATTGTATAATATATATATATATATATATATATTCTTATATGATTTTATTTTTAACTATTTGTGTAAGAAACATCATGTATATATACATGATCAAATTAATGAAATTATATATGTGCATTATAATTATTATTGGTGCACCAAAATATGTCTAGCATATGTTTCCTCTAAATGATTACTTAAAGTTATGTTTGTTGTGAGATTATGTAGGATGGGGAAAATTATGATAAATAGTGATTGTCTGTATTTGTTTTGAGATTTTGAGTAGGATAAAATGTAACTTATAGTATGTCAAATCAATTGTGTAAGAATTATATGATGTTGTATTATTGTTATAATATGATATATATGTATTTTTAGAGGTGAATGTAATTGGATGATGAAATCTCGAACTAGAACAAGACAGAGGACGTTACATCCCACGTTCAGACGTGTAGTCCAAAATCAAATATGCCCTGAGGATTCTGTGAAAATATCTACAACTTGGTCAATACTTAGCAGGTGAAGTACTTGTAGTTCACGTATTTGATATTGATTTTTTCTTTAATGAAATGGATTCGGTTATTGTTGGATTCTAGGGAGGAGCTTTCGTATTTCACTTGGTACGATATTGTTCGATTTGAGCTAAGCCCTCACAATTTTGTTTTTAATTTCTCTAAAATGCCTCATATCAATGGAGATACTAGTCCCCACCTTTTATACCCCGTGATCCTTTAATGTTTTTTCTATGTGGAACTTGTTTGACCCCAATAATCTTCCCTTTCAAACAAAGACCACCGAGCATCCCCTCAAACGATCCGCTCTATCTAGGCCATCATACCTAGTCCACAGAGGCTCCATCATTTCTCTAAGGGTTAGTCGTTCCGTCTTTTTACCGTTTGACACCGAAACTCCTCCACATTATATTCGTCCAGGACCATGACTCTAATTCCTACGTACATCGCCACTTGTTGGGTTTCCGGAGGACCCTCCGTATTCCACTTGATATTATATTGTCCGCTTTGGGCTAAGTCCTCACGGCTTTGCTTTTAAATAAAGATACTAGTCTCCTATTTTATACCCCACGATCCTTTAATGCTTTTTCGATGTGAAACTTATTTCACCCCAACAATTATGATGAATGTCATTAATATAAGCCATGGCTAAGATGATGATGGAGCCTTTCTTATGTCTATAATAAAGACAATTATCATCTTGAGATCATAAAACAAAGTGTTTTCAACACAAATGCAAATTTGTATGTCAATATTTCAATATATAAAGAGATCTTTTAATTTACCTACCATATTCCAACATGCAAGTTTAAAGTTCGGTGGTTGAGCCATGTAGAATTCATCATAAGTTCACCATTAAAGAAGACATTATTTACATGCATCAAGCTAATATAAACTCCAACTATGAGCAAGAGCTAAATAAATCTACATTGTGATTGTCTTCACAATTGGGCTAAAGGTGATCAAAACTAGCTTCTAGTGTGTATCTTGTAGTAACTAGTCTAGCAATGGAACTATGTGCATACTTCTTGAATTTGAAACCCATTTACATCCATCAAAGAGAGTGTCGATGAAAGAGAATTGAGCTTCCATGTACCATTTCTTACCATTTATCAATGCAAAATATTCTTAAATTGTACTCCACCCGTCTCAATTTTGATTCATTATTTCTAAAGCATAAACGTTCCAACTTAGATTTATAATTATATCCAAAATTGTAGATGGTGTAGATAGAAATGGAATGGAGTGGCACAATATTGAATGGGGTAATAATTGATCGTAAATAATGCTATTTTATTGCTCAATTTATTTAAACTACGTGCAATATTTATAGTATATTGACTAATTAAATTAAAATGAGAAGTATTGTGTTTTGTTATTTTATGCTTAATTTCAAAATAAATCACCAATTTACACTTGTTTGCAATTTAATTTAAATATTTGAATAGTTTGCAAATAAATAACCAAATTAAATTAGATGAGAATTAAAAAAAAATAAAAGAAAAAGGAACGGCATAGATTAACTAAAAAATGTAAGTAGAAAAGAGGTTGAGTAAACTATTTCTGAACTAAAATCAAATAGAAAAGAAGTTGCACCAATTTTGCTGATATGGCGTCGGAGGTAGCGGCGGCGGCAAAGCCTAGAGGTGGTAGGCTTTGCACCATCTGCAACGCCAAACGCGCCGCCCTCAAGCGCCCCAAAACCCTCGAACAAGTATAATTTTGCTATACTTTTCTGTTGGCTTTACTTTCTCTCTAAAAACCCTTGCTGAAAGGAACGCCTCTCTCTGTTTGTATCAGATATGTAAGGAGTGCTTCTACGATGTTTTCGAAGATGAAATTCACAGAGTAATTGTCGATAATCATCTCTTCAAGCCGGGCGAGCGCATAGCTATTGGAGCTTCTGGAGGAAAAGGTGAGAAAATTGTGCGCCCGCATTTGTTTTTAATTCTCGAAAAATTGAATTCGTTGTATTATCACCACAAGCTAGTGATTACAATAGGATGTTGAGTGTGTTTGATAGTGGTGATTAAAGTAATTAATTTTGATTAACATTAACGTTTTTTGTTTTTTGTTTTTGCAGATTCCACTGTACTTGCTTATGTAATGTCCGAATTGAATCGTAGGCACAATTACGGCCTGGACCTTTTCTTGCTTTCAGTTGATGAAGGCATCACTGGTTACAGGGATGATTCGCTTGAAACTGTTAAAAGAAATGAAATCCAGGTATACCATAAACATTTACTTTGGTTGCAGGATTCTCCCTTTCATTCACTGATTTTTAGAAATTGGCATAATTTATCTCACCTTTCTATATGAGTACACTGTTCAACATTGCATTGTTCCTTCTCTTCCTTAAGGCTAATCCAGAGTAATCTACTAGTTTTTACTTTTAAAACATTGATGCAGTATTGTTTGTATTCTTCGTTTTGTTTCCACTAAATCTTGAAACTGGCTAATCGGGTTTTTCTGCTCATTCAGTATGGACTACCTCTAAAAGTTGTTTCATATAAAGATTTATATGGGTGGACGATGGATGAGATTGTGAAGCAAATAGGACTGAAGAACAACTGCACATTTTGTGGTGTTTTTCGTCGCCAGGTAATAAAATCCCTGTTTATTAGGTTTGGTTACTCAAATGTATCACTACACCCTCTATCTTCTTTGCTTTATTTGTCTTATAATAACTTTGTATTTTATTATGTTATTTTCAGCATATATACCTATCCTAATATTACTTGTTAAAAATGACCATGTAAGTTGCTGCCTTTAAAGTAACATTTTCCTCAGAATAAAGTGATGAGAGTTCAGATAGTAAAGGGAAGAATATATAATTTTAGTTGTAATTAATTTACTTGTCGAGTTTTTCTTGATTTTGAATTGTCTTAAACGGAACTTAGTAATGCGAATTTCACAATGGCATGTGTTTAAGGCCCTTGATCGTGGTGCTGCACTTCTGAAAGTAGACAAGCTTGTTACCGGGCATAATGCAGACGACATTGCTGAAACAGTCCTCTTAAACATATTAAGAGGCGACATTGCCAGGTAATGTGTTCTGCTGTTTGTTTTGGGTTTATTCTTTGAAAAATGGCTTTTAATATCTAATTATCTAGGGAATTTTGAAATCCTAATAATTAGTAAGATGTGTTTGTTTTGGGATTTTAAATAGGGTGAGTTTTACTTTATGTCTAACCAATGTGTAAGCGTGAATGATGTTGCAACTTTATATTGTTGTTGGGTGTGATTGTAATGATTGGATGATGTGAGTTATGATTTTAAATATATTAAAGTGTTAAGGAAACAAAATTGATTGTATTGGAAAGTGTGGTAGTAAGTTTATCGGTGTTGTATTGGTGGGCTTTTTAAACTGGATTTCGAAATCCCGAAGTAGAACCTGATTTAAATTTGCAAATCATAAAACTGGTTTTTAACATCCGAATCAAACATTGCCTTAAGATCTTGAAAGTAGGCAGTTTCTTGCTCTTCATGTTCTTTATCAGCTTCATTGATGAATGGGAATTTTATTATGAACATTCCAGGCTGAGTAGATGCACCTCAATAACCACAGGTGAAGACGGACCTATTCCAAGATGCAAGCCGTTTAAGTACACTTATGAAAAGGAAATTGTAATATATCCTTTTTGTATGGTTTATCCTCTTTGTTAATTCTGTATTTCTAACAAGTAACAACTATTTTAGTAGTAATTTATGTGCATTTCACCTGTTAACTGATGGCACCCTTAACCTGCTCTCACGTATGCATATTTCAAACGGCTGGATTACTTCTCTACTGAGTGTAAGTATCACTGCATTCCTTGTATTTAATTTTTTTTCATTCGTTGTAATTTTATTTTTTTATTTAGGCATATTATGGCTTTGTCCTTGTGCTCCTTTATCTCTTACTCCCTCCGTTCCTAATTATCTGACTGATTTTATCCATTCAAACAAACCAATTTTTCATTAATTAGGATATCAGAAGACTATTATACCTTATTTATTACTACCTGATGATCTTATAGCTACAAGAAGATAACTAGTACTCCCTCCGTCCACATTTATAATTCTCTTGTTTGGGCGCACGAGTTTTTAAGGAAACTGATAATTTATGTATAAAGCGGATATGTGGGGTATAAAGTGGGTGTTTGTGGGCCCTCAATGACATATTGAGTAAATAAATGGTAATGGGAGGGTAGAGATAAATTAGTGTGTTGTAGTAGTATTTCCATTTTAGGAAATGGGAATTATAAAATTGAAAAGACTAAAAAAGAGAGTGGGAATTATAAAATTGGACGGAGGGAGTATTTATTAGGGGTTTAGTGGGAAAAAATGCAATTTTTTTGTTGATATTAGCAAAGTGACAAATAAGTGGGAATGCCATTTTGGATACAAACAGACAGATAATTAGAAACGGGGAGGAAGTATTCGAAAAGAGGCAGAGGACTAGAAAGCTATGATGTAGAGATTCTATCTAGTGGATATTTTACCAATTGTGAATTTCCAAATTAATCAAATTGCTTTATTGCTTAAAGTTTTATTGCCCTCTGAAATTGCAGGCATTTACTCCCCAAATGCTTATCGTGGTTTTGCTCGGGAATTTATTAAAGATTTAGAGAGGATCAGGTCCTTATTATGTGTTTCCACACTCATGTGTAGTCTTTGTTGTATTTCTTTTATTTCAGTGTGACATTATTTATCGCGTTTGTCATTTCAGGCCAAGAGCTATACTTGACATTATAACATCAGGTGAAGATTTTAGGATCTCTACTTCTACAAAAATGCCAGAGCAGGGAATTTGTGAGAAATGTGGTTACATTTCTAGCCAGGTGAGACTGCTTCCCCAAATATCAATATAAGTAGCCTGTCTCTTTGTCTTGCATTATTTTTTTGCACATTTTTTTTATTTTTTTTCTGCTTAATCGTCTCTAGAACAGTTCATAATTCAAGCAGTGTGATTTTAATCGAATTGTCCTGCATTCAAATCAGTAATCACTGCCAAATTAGGTGTTTTTTTAACATAAGAATAAAGATAACAGTGTACATTCCCATCCTTCAATTGAAATGTGGCTAATATCATTGTCTTGTGCATTTTAAAACTTGTGCTCTTAGCCACTTATGAAAGGATTTTTTTAGCCACAACTTAAGCCTCATACGGATTTAACTAAGGGTATCATATTTTGTCCAGACATCCTCTCGTACCATCAAAACACAAGTCTTTCCACCTTATCCTGTACCAACAAAAATCAAAACGGTTCTACCTGCACCAACTAGGTCCATAAAAAACAGGTTGTTCTACCCAGTCTAGACCACAAAAATCAAGGCATAATTGGAAGTTATGACGACAAAGTGAATGAAATTATAAGTTGTGGCATAAATGTTCTCTCTCTTTTCTTTTTTTTTATCACAAGGGGCTAAGTTTGTGGAGTAACACTCTGGTACACCAGTTGTTTGATGCAAATGTACACAACTAATAATTTTCAGTGAATACAACTAATACATCTCAGTGAAAACAATTAATACTAACAAACTAATACATTTGATAAAACAACTAATTCTATTTAAAAATGTATTTGAGTTGCGTGGTTCATCTGTTATATACTGTATAAGTTTTTGTTTAAATTTGGGGTTTCCAACGTTTCTTTTATATTTGTATATTTCTTTTACGAATTATACTAAGTACAGTTTGGATTTTGGTGTGATATGTGTTAAAATATATGCAGAAATGGTGCAAAGCATGTGTTTTATTGGAGGGACTAAATCGGGGTTTGCCTAAGCTGGGCATTGGAAGGAGTCGAGGCTTAGATCAGGAGCGCAGCAAGGAGGCGAAAGAAACTAACGGAACAAAGGGTTTATCCAGCAAGCAATGTGGAACACTCGACTTCTAATTAACTAACTTTTGGTGGTGGGAAGTTAGTATAACTAAGGCATTGTGTCAATTCATGGCATGGCCACAGCAGATTTACTTATGGCTTCTTTCTCCACGTGAAGTCCCTTTCCTATCTTCACCTTCCAGGTAGGCGAAGATATATATTTTTGTGATATTGAAAAATTGTGTATGATTTATTACAATTATTTGGATTTAACCGAAGAAAACATGAGTACTATACTCCATGCATCAATGAGATTAATTATGAAATGAAATACTAATACTATGTTTGAAGCTCTTTACTTGTATATATGTATACTAACATGAGTATTATATTTTTGCTTAATCTATTTAATTAATCACATTGAACTTTTATAAGGAGTATATATTTTTATCATGACAGCATTACATAAAATTTATTAATAAAATTCTGTAATTTTTTAAATTATAAATTTATAAGTGAAAATCTTTAATATTCAATTGTGGCATATAAGTTGATAGATTTTCATTGGGTGTTTGTATTTGCATACCTGGAAAACTGTTTGTCTGTATTCCAAAATGAGTAAGATTACTATCCTTGTGCACAAGAATATATATATATAGAGAGAGAGAGAGAGAGAGAGAGAAACGTTTTTTCAGGTGTGCAGCCAGCCAGAGCCAGTAATGGTAAAAAGGGGTCCCTAATTATACAGATTTATAAATTATACATAGTTTATATCAAGCTCTACTACCAATCTACCATATGATAAGATATAAATTTAAATTGTAAGAAATGTAGTTGGCCTAACCTAATTATCCCTCCCCTTTGTATATATTGTAATCTACAAATTGTAGTTGAATGGAAGGCACAAACTAAGCTAGGGTGCACATGGGACATTGGCTTGGATTGCAAATAATCAAAACAAGTACCAAGGAATAATAATAATAAAGAATGAATTGAAGAGAACAAGTAGTTTTGGTTTGATTAGTTTACTTAAAATATTTGTAATATTGAATTATTTTATTTTAAATAGAGATTGGCTGGCAATGTGAAAAGAAGATGAGAAAACAAGAGTCATGGATTCAGAAGTCAACACTCACATGCAAACTTCTCCTCCCCAAATGTCGCATTTTTAAAATAGCCTTCGACGAAAATTCCTTCCATCACAAACAATGCATGTGGGAGACCATTGTCCCCATTTCCCCTCTCCCTAGGCCCCACCATCCACACTTTTTTTAAAAATATATATATATTTTTTAATTATTATTACCTTTTTTTTTTTTTTATTCATTGCAAGAACATAAATTAGGGGGAAGTTCAGCCACAAAGTCTGGGGGATCATCCCAAGTAAACGGGCTCTCAAAAGACCGAGAAACCCTAGCAATAGCATGTGCATAAGTGTTTGCATCACGCTTTACAAAAGAAATCGAACAATTATTAAGGGCATTCAATAACCTCCTACAATTCTCAATAAAATCACCAAAAGAAGAATCATCTGAATCGTGTGAGTTAATTGCATCTGTAACTCGTTTTGCATCTCCCTCAATGATTACGTTCTCAAGATGTAAATTACGCACCCAAGATAAAGCCTCCATAAAACTCATTGCCTCACCGGCTGCTACCTCAATGCACCTTTATTTGATAATCTAAGAATTTCACTTTTGTGATAATTTAATTATACACTACACATTGAAGAATTTGAAATAAAACTGAAATTTCATTTAAATAGTCTATTCAATATTTCAGTTAATTCTTGGATGCAAGTGGGAATAGGTAATCTTAATTTCCATTGTTTTCACACTCGGATTAAACCCGGAACTAATCACTGATTTAGTTCAATTACCTTTACAAAATTATTTTTAAAATTTAACTAGAAAAATTGGCCAAAATCGTTTAGATTTATAATTTTTTTTTTTGTTTACCATTCTACCTTATAGTAATATTTTAATTTGAGAAGTTATTATAGACTATGGAGTATAAATTGTAGTTTTACTTAAGTTGTTTTGTGTAATGTTGTGATAATTTCAATGTAGATCATATAAAATTATAAGTACATATATTTTTGTGAATGTGATATAAGATGTATTGAAAGCTTGAAATATTAAAATTAATGGTAGGAATTATTTAGGTGGTTGGATCATTGGCCAAATCTGGATACTCACCTACAGGTTAGGATGCAAGGGGGCATGTACATATATTAATTTTTTTTAATTTTATATCTTAAAAATGCAGCATGCTACCTTAGAATTTGGTTGTTGATGGAATCAACTATTACTTGCAGTAGTTTTAGATGAATTTTATTAATTTAAAAAACTTTATTTTTTTGAAGTTTTATTGAGTCCGTAAGATTGTAAAACTATCAATTTAGGACCCTTTTTTTTTTTCTTGTAGGGGATCCTTTGAGTCTGGTGGATCTCAACATCCCTCTAATATATATGCCGATGAAGTCTCCGCAACCCGTCAACATTTCTCAACTTTACCTCAAGTGAGTTAGATGGAGGAAGGGTCGGACTCTTGTCATTGACACTTTGTGCAGGTCTAGACATCTTACTTCGGGCGCACCAAATCGGGTTCCTTGCCAAGAGGATATCGACCAGATATATGGTGCAACAACAAAGAGAACAAGTTTACTTCGGGAGAGAAATCGCGTAAAGATAGAGCGACAAATGACCATAATGCATGAGATTCTCAATTGCCTAGTCGGGGAAGGAGGTGTCGTAGGTAGTAATACTACTTGGTGATCAAATAGAGAGAGCGGAAGAGGCGGTGTAATAGAGAGAATCAACACTGAGAGAGAACAAATTAACAATTTTAAATTTTTATTTAAAATGAAATTTGTTGACATTTTATAATATTCTTGTATAAGCGTTATTAAAAAAATTAAGCTAAGTCTTAGCATTTTATATACGATCAGTGTTTATCATAAGATGAACAAATAAAAAAAGTAAAAATGTATGTGTTAATGTTTTAATTTAATTTTATCTACAAATATTACAAATTTTAGAATATATATGTTCATAGTTATATGTGTTTATGTTTTTAATTAATGAATGAATGAAATTACCCATGCTATTTGCGCGCACATGGAGTCTACACGTTCGAGTTCTTGTGAATATTTTTAAAATACATAGTATTTTACAAATTAATAAAATGTACAAATGTATAAACGTTAGAATATACTCTATTCACCCACCTAAAATGTTCTTGTTTTTCTGTTCGAGATGTCCATATAAAATGTGTTTATTTTAATTTTTTAGGAACTCTTCTTTTATTTAACTTGTTTTTATCATATTTTCCCAACCTTTACCTCCATTTATCTAGCTTTTCGTTTCACTCTTATTCTTAGGTACACAAGCACAAGAGGGCCTAAATGTAAAAAATATAACTATATTTATATGAGGTTAAATATATGTGTGCAATATTTATTTTTTATTAAATAAAGAACTTATGAATTCTAGATCCGCAACTCCCTTGCCATGACCTATGCATCTTCATTTTTTCTCTCCCGCAACAATATGCATGTATGATCTCTTTTCATCACTAATTGCACGTCACAATCCAAATAATTATGTATATGAAGTAATCCTCGTTACGTGACCAAAATTTATTAATTTTTGTCATTTTTTGAGTTCAATCGAAAATTGTACTCCAGTACTTTTTTTTTTTTAAAACAACACTCACAATTCATTTTCATATTTTTTTTCCTTTCTACTTCTAACATTTTTTCTTTTATATCTCTCTATCTCAATAGTCAATATCCAACTACTATTTTAATACTACTTTCTTAAAAAATGTTCAAACAGTAAATAAGACATTTAATTTGAGACGGAGGAAGTATTATCGAGTTCACTATTCCAAGACTTTTGATCTAAATTTATACTCCCTCTATCCATAAAAAATGTGTGCTCACTTTTTTATTTATATTTTAAAAAAAAAAATTAATTATAAAAAATATATTAATGATAATGAGTAAATAATATATTTGACAGATACTCAATCTGATTAGTAATATTGAAAAAAAATTCAAAAGTAAACTAACTTATAATAATATAATATGATCGACTCATTGACTTATAATTTGTCTACATAAAATCGTCTCTCTCAAAATGTCATATTAAGATTTATTATTTCCCACCCCACCCACTCTCCCTCACTCAGATATGATTCTCGATTTAATATGCATGATTAATGTGGGGAGTTAATTAATTTATATTAATTCTATAATATTTTTTCACTTGCGAGTTGAATTACTCCTATAACTCTACTCGGGTGGAATTGTATCAAAGAATACTGTATAATTATCTAAAAGTTCAAATTAAAAAAAAAAAAAAAATCTAAAACAATTCAATTGTAGTAATTTTCTAATATTTACTTACTCCACTTTACAAAAAAATTGAAAAATTACACAAGTTAATACAAAATTGTTTATTCCCCTTGTAATTCTGAATTCTATCTATAATTTTTTTGAATATAACCTTATTGTTAAATACAAAGCAATAATGTGACAAAATAAATAAATAAGGGTATTAAAAAAGGATATTCTAAATAATTTGTATATTTTTAATACAGAGGTAACTATAACTAAGAACAAACTAAAAAAAAAATCATAACTATCTTTACGAGGACGAATGAAGTATTGTATCATTGGATACAATCAGTGACGGACCCAGAAATTTTCGTTGGGGGATCGATTAACATTACTATAGATAAAATAATACTTTTCCTGTTCCGTGATTATTTGCACACTTTTTTTATTGGGACGTCCCAAAATTACTTGCACACACTTAATATGAAAATACCCCACAAAATTAATACACTTTCAACATCATTTTATTTTTAAAATTGTCACTTATGTTTTAAGTACATTTTAATTTACACCTCACTAAATCCACTTTACACCTTACCAAATCACCTAAAATACCTCTTATTTATCTTACATCACCAACCACTAAATTCATTTTTCTTAAAAAGTGTGTGGGTCAAACCGTGCTAGTCATCCTAGGATGGAGGGAGTATGTCGTATTATTAATTGTACTCATTAAAAAAAATTATGATAAAATTGTCCATACATCTCATTCCATTAAATTAAGGGGGTGTATTCAATTGAGATTCTGTTGGATTTTTTTGGACTTTTAAAATCTGGGGGTATTCAATCCGAATTTTTAAAAGTCTTTCAAAATTTTGAGTTATTCAATACGGATTTTAAAAAGTCTTTAGAAATCTTTAGGTATTCAACAATCTGTGGATTTTAATACTCTATGGATTTCGTTGGATTCTCTTTCAAAAATATAAATAAATTTCACTAATCAAAATCTCTTCTAAAAAGTAGAGATTTCACCGGATTCTCTTAGAAGACTCTAGAAGAGAAGAAAAAAAAAACTTTGTTAACTATGTTCTTTGATATGATAAGCATCACAGATTCTTCACCACCGTTATTATTATTATCGTGAAAAAAATTACATTTCTGTATTTTAAAATTATGTTTATTCTTTAAAAATTATAGTATATCGGACATCGTCAATAATATCTAATCGACGTCAATTCCCCATTACGACTTCCCCATTACGTGGTGTTCGATATCATCTAAAAGATTTTGGTGGTCAAGGTCGTCACCCTAGAAATGCAATTATTCAATCAAATTTTTGGTATTTTCAAATTGCAATTCACAAGTTCGCTGGATTACATAATTTTTTTCGGAAAGAAGGTCGCTCCGATGAATTCCTAGTCGAATATAAAGAAGATAAAGATTCACCACATCTCGACATGAAAGAGGAAAATTTGGAATTGCTTTCTCAAAGACAACTCCAACAAACAAAGAAGAGAACTAGTATTGCTAACTATGTGAAAATGAGGTCGAGGTATAACTATGATGAAAATGAAGATGAGAATAATAATGATAAATAATAAAAAAAAATTGAACTAGGGCGTAGTTTATGGAAATCCATGTAAATCAATAAAAAAATGTGTATTTAAGAATCCTGTAAAATCTATAAAAATTCATATAAATTAATAAAAAAATCTATAAAAATTCATATAAATTAATAAAAAAGTCAGTCAAACTCTGTATAGAGTCTATGAATTTTCTAAATCCACTGACTTTTTAAAGTCCAAAAAAATCCAATTTAGTGAGATGTAGGATAAAATATGCACCCAAAATTAAATTAGTGTCAATTTTGAAAATAAAATAATATTGCAAATGCATTAATTTTGTAAGTTTTTTTCAATAATTTTAAAATGTTCCAATAAAAAAATGTAAAAAAAAAATGTGAAATGAAAAATTAATTATATATGTATGAAATTACTAAAACACCCCTAGTAAAATTTCAAAATTAGTGGGAGCCCATGGGCCCCCGGGCATAGGTATGTCCGTCTCTAGATACAACTATACAAGCAATGTTATGTAAATTTGTATGCATCCAACTCAATTTACATCCAAGTCAATTAATTTAAATTAAATTTTAAATAATGTACTATCTGTTGCGATAATTTTATATGTACAATTAAATGTATTTTTAGTGTGTTGAGGGTAAAGAACGTGTGGCCGGAATAATTTGAATTACAGTAAGTATTTAGAACAGCTAAACACGGCTTTCTTTGAGCAGTGTGCCAGTGTAATATGTTTAAATATCCCCCAATCCTCCATCATCTCCTCATACGCCTAAACCACTCTCCCTGTACAACACTAGAAACCCCATAACCCACATTCACCTATAAATCACCTATACCAAGCACAACACCACTATATCTTCTTCCAAAAATGCCGCTGAGATTCGCGCTTTTATTTCTGGCTTTCGCCATAGTTGCAGCCGAAGATCCCTACCGATTCTTCAATTGGAATGTCACTTATGGTACCATTTGGCCTCTCGGTCTTCCCCAACAGGTGCGCTCTCTTTCCCCCTCTCTACTTTTGGTATTTTCACGATTTGAAGAAACACATTAACCGGATTTCACCATTTTTTTTGTTTTTGTTCAGGGAATTTTGATAAACGGGCAGTTTCCAGGTCCTGATATCTACTCTGTTACAAATGACAATATCATCGTCAATGTGTTCAATAGCTTGGATGAGCCTTTCCTTATCCACTGGTAACACCCCTCTCTCTCTCTCTCTCTCTCTCTCTCTATAACTGCATACGGTTTTAATCTGTGTTTCCTGTGCGCATTATTGATAATAGGTGAATTAATTTATTTAATTTTCCAATCTCATTTGTTATGATAATTTGTCACTATGAAATGTACAATTTGAGAATTGAGATTAATCTAAAACATTTGAGGGCCGGCTTTATGGTTTAATTGCTTTGTTATGATAACCATTTTTGTCCTTTAACGACTAAGCCTGACATTAGTGCTTTTCTTCTGCGTTAAGCAAAGGAGGTTATATCACTTTGGAATATACTGGACTACTTGTTTTTTATTACGTTTGAATTTTATGCATATTATTTTTTATTTTAATAAAAAAATATTATTAGTCGGTGTTCATGGGGGAGTAAAAAGGACAGGACACGTGCTTATGAACTAAACACAAGCTCCTGAATTTTATTTTACCATTTATATTTTATTTTTCCTAGTAACATTAATAGCAACATTTAATTTTCACCTACTAGGGCATGGTTTCCAATAATTGCACTTTTCGAAGTCAACCTAATATTTATTGTAGCAAGTGAGTACAATAATATAAATTCGTATTACAGTACTGTAAACCCTAACAAATTTTCGGGGGTGAAAATGTTTTATGTGAATTGTTCGTGACATAAATTTAAATTGAGATTTTTTTTAAATTTTTTTTTTACATATTTACTTACTATAGTTCATACTATCATATACCATATCATATACCATTGAGTGCTTCATTCAGTATAATCAAATTGATTAAAGCACATACTGCAAAATTGGTTCACTCTCAATATCAAAATTTAAATATTAAAAATATTTATAAGAATATCACACCTCATCTGTACAAGTTTTTGTAATAAACTAGATGCATATGCCCTTATAAACAGTTTAAAAGCATTCTCAAAAGTAAAAGCTGTGAGAGGGCAGCTTTAAAAAAAAAATGATTCTAGAAGCCGTTTGTAGAGTTTGAAAAGCTTTGCAATTGATATAAAAAAAAACAGTTTACATTCAATTTGTAGTATTATTTATTCTGGGGTATTTTTTAAGGTATGGTTTAACATAAGGTTTACTTCGCACTGAATTGAAACAAAAATTTTCAAATATACCAAATAAGTAATTGGAAATGAAAATCACATGGATTTCAAAAATGAAAGAGAAGTCACATGGGGTGTTTGCATCGTACATATGTCAAGAAGCAGCACTTTTTCCTGTGCATTTGTTTGCAGGGGCGGACCCAATTTATACTTGGGAGGGGCCTTGGCCCCCCTCACTCCATCTCTATTTCCTAGTATAGTAATATGGTATTGGTATGCAATCTTTTAAATTTAAGTTTTACTAATTTTCAATATAAAATAATACTTGTCGTTCGGTTCTTTTTCGGGAGTCTTTCAAAATTGTTTTGTTTTGTTTTCAAAATAAGGAGTATTGTTTTGTTTTCATTTTATTGTTTTGACATCAATTAACTATGAATATAAGGATTATAAATATTAGTAGTATTATTAATTGAAATAATTATTTTTTATGATTATATATTTTCTCTGTCCAAAAAATGTTTGTACATCAAAATGGATACACAGACTAAGAAAATGATGTAATGAGTGGAGTAGTATTAATTGAATTAAGTGTAAAAATAATAGTTTTCAATCTCAATTCAATCCACCATAATTTCTAATCAAACACCACATTTATGAATAAAATAAATAAATTAGTTGAATTAAGTGTAAAAGTAATATTTTGTGTAAATATGTGAATATTAATTATATGGGTGAAATTTTGGGGGGGGGGGGTCATTTTTGGGATGTGCAAATTATGGAACGAATGATTAAGACAAGTGTACAAACAATTGTGTAATTGAAACTCGGGACCTCGGGGTTACTAAATAAAAAATTAGTCACTATTTAATTTTGGTAAAGTCTAGTATGCACTCGAGTGCATGTTGTGCACCCTAGTCTAAAGAAAAGTGTAAGTTATTAAACTGAAATAATTTAGATATTTGGATTATGTCAATAATCCCACTTAATTAGATTTGTATGGGGGAACGTGTTTGGATCTGTAACATCTGTTTTTGTCAGGGGCATAAGGCTGAACACATGTTATCTTGCCTCCAATACAGCTGTCAAATTTCACTTTTGTTTGTACTGCCTCTGATTCATAAAGTTTGTCGCATTTCTCGTTTTGTATAGAATTAAGAAACATATTTTTTTGACAAATTTACCCCTCATTATTTTCTCCCCCTTACTTCTCTTTTTCCTTTTATTTTTCCACCTTCCTTTTCCACCATTTCTTTGACCTTTCCAAAAAAAATCGTAATTAATATATTTTCAAAAGAATAGGGGCAATTTAGGGAGATCATTGGTAAAATTAGGAAAAGCGATAAACTTTTTTAAACAAATTTAAAGTCCAAATGCGACAAACTTTTTGGATCGGATGGAGTAGTAATTACTAGCTTTACTAGAGTATTTTTCTAACCTCACAACCACTTGTGATTGTAGTACAAAATGAGTTTTATGATAAATTTCAACATATTATGCTCTTTTCTTTAGGGGAATATACGTTCTTACACCCTTGCATCATTCCTTGGATCAATTATGCCAAAATGTACATATATGATATATATGAGTCTGGAAATTCTTTAATGCAAATGAGAATGAATTTTTTTTCCCTCTAAGTGATTACATTAATAGTGGTGTGTTTACTTTTTACGAATATTTATAAATTTCGTAAAATTAATATTTATATTTACTTATACTGTATTATTTTATATTTACAGGAATGGGATTCAAAATAGGAGGAATTCATATGAAGATGGGGTATATGGAACAACATGCCCAATTCCACCCGGGAAGAATTTCACATACATTCTACAAATGAAGGATCAAATTGGAAGCTTCTTCTATTTTCCATCATTGGGATTTCACAAAGCTGCTGGAGGATTTGGAGGGATTAAAATCCTAAGTAGGCCTCTAATCCCTGTCCCATTTCCTAATCCTACCGACGATTTCACCCTTTTGATTGGAGATTGGTACTCTGCTAATCACACTGTAAGTCCTTCACTTATTCTTTTTTCCTTGAATAAATATTCAAGATGTTCTTCAAATTTTACTGGAGTATTTAATTTTTTTTATTCGGTTTTTATATGAATTATCTGATACTCCCACTAATGCAAATATATATATATATATATATATATATAAAAGACATTTTAGTGGTTTTAAGGGTATTTTTTTAAAATTATAATTAATTAATGTTGAAAAGTGCAATAGAATACCATTTAAATTGGACATGGGAGAGTATACAACAGGTTCATTTCTATCGCTTAGGAAGTTAAGCTTAAAAAAATAGAGGTAAAATTATTTTAAAACATTGACACATTATGGTCCTCTACGTTAAAACTTGACATAATGCATTGGACAACTTCAAATATAAATGTATTTTATTTAAGAATATACAATATTGTTTATGTTTTTCACCTAAAAAATGTAAATTCATTTTTGTGAACATTGTAATTTAAAAAATACGGGTAAAATTCTCACAAGAACGTTTAATTTTCTTGGTGCCATGTCATTATGGATCATGGGCTTTTGCAATTTTGAGTGTCGGTAGCTTAGTGGGCCCCTTACTATCTGCAGTCCATTCTTCTCCCTTTTGAGTGTCGGTAGCTTAGTGGGGCCCTCAATATCTGCAACCTTTGATCCATTTTTTCTCCCCTTTTGGCCCATTAACAGCTGGCTCTTCTCTGATCCAGTTGGGCCCGTAAGAAATTTAACAAGGATTTGGTGAACTTATTTTGTCCGATTGATTTTTTTTTCTGACAACATTATCAATAATTGGTGTAGCAATATTACTTTCAACATAGCAACTTTAAGTAAGATAATTTGGATGATAGAAAGAAATAGTATAGTTGTGACATATTCTACATTTGATGACATTCAAGTTGAACATGATAACAAATCTTTAATTGTATATATGGACAAATCTGCAATAGTTTTGGTATGAATCCTTGCAGTTTCAATCTTTTGTTTCAGTTTGTACAATATTCCCTTACAACTTACAAACACAATGCACTGACTGATTAACAACTACCACTTTATAGTTAACAATTACCTTCTCAAAAAAAAAAATATAGTTAACAATTAATACTCTTAAATGAAACAACTAATACTGTTTAAAAATACCAAAAAAAAATGCAAATGTATAACTGGTTTACTTTGTCTATTTTCTGAAAGGTGTGTTAATGTTCAAATTTGCAGTCGTTGAGGGCAATTCTTGATGGAGGAAACAAGTTACCTTTCCCTGATGGAATACTCATCAATGGCCACAGCTCTAATTCCACGTCTTTCACCCTTCAACAAGGTGTTTCATCTCTTTCATTTTTTTTTTTTGACTGGAAATATAAGTTATATTAAAAAGTTGTAATCAGTCAGCACTGAATGAGAAAAGGAAGATATAACAATGTCGTCGTCATATGTACCAGGAAATACATACAGATTCAGAATATGCAACGTCGGGTTGCAAAACTCCCTCAACTTTCGAATTCAAGGACACAAGATGAAACTCGTTGAAGTCGAAGGAACACACACTCTGCAAATCGGTTATTCTTCCCTAGACATTCATCTCGGACAATGCATGTCAGTTCTTGTAACCGCTGATCAGCCACCTCATGACTACTTCATTGTCGTCTCTAGCCGTTTCACCAACCCCGTCCTCACCACCACTGGCTATCTCCGTTATGCTAACTCAAACGGCCCCGCCTCTGGACCACTACCCGGTGGCCCAACCATTGAGGTCGATTGGTCCCTCAACCAAGCTCGTTCCATCAGGTACATTGTTTAAAAATTTAAAATTCACTTTTAAAAAATTGGGAATTCGCTTGAGTATCACTTTTTAAAAATGTTTGATTATATGTGTTATTCTTTTCTCAAAATCACTAGACCGTCTTAACAGTATTACCGAGTCCATAAAATTTATTTAAATCACGTTATACAAGTTTTTGTCTTACAAGAATATTTTCTATTTCAGGACTAATCTTACAGCTAGCGGTCCGAGACCAAACCCACAAGGCTCGTATCACTATGGAATGATAAACACAACAAAAACTATTAGGGTTGCAAGCTCTGCAGGTCAATTTAACAATAAGCAGAGGTATGCACTCAACAGTGTGTCGTTTATTCCGGCTGATACACCTCTGAAAGTGGCCGATTACTTCAAAATAGACGGAGTTTTTCGCGTTGGGAGCATATCTGATGCTCCGACTGGTGGAGGAATATACCAAGATACATCAGTGCTGGGAGTCGACTACAGAGCTTATATCGAAATTGTTTTTGAGAACGGTGAAGATATTGTGCAGAGCTATCACCTTAGTGGCTACTCCTTTTTTGTAGTAGGGTGAGTTCTTATACACTCTGCATTTGTGCATTCATGCATGCATAATTTTCTTTGCTAGTTAGTTTTAGGATAGTCTTTCCTGTTTGTTTGCTGATTTGACATTATCTAAATTAGAATGGATGGAGGGCAATGGACTTCAGCTAGTAGAAGCTCGTACAATCTTCGCGATGCAGTCTCCCGGTGCACAGTTCAGGTAACAACGAAGCATATACGGACCATATTTCACTAGTGTTGGATCGAGACACATGCTCTGATTTATGTTATGTGTAAATGTCATTTGTCACTTTTTTTTTCATCTAAAGGTCTTCTATGCACATGTTTAAAGATAAATACATAAAATTACCCAAATTTTTTCCACAATCTACAACAAAGGAAGTGTTTTAAAACATGTACTTCACCCACCACTTTTTGCTTCAAAATTTAGAATTCATATAAGTCTTCACTCTTTCAATTTCTCAAACCCTTCACTCTTCTCAATTTCTCAAACCGTTAACATCTTCTCTCAATTCCTGAAATTTTAAAGAACCAGAAATTCTTTAAAAAAATTATGTGGTGAAAATCCATTTCGATTTCTCACCATCTCGATAAATGGGATAAAAGTATTCATCCCTCTTAATCCAACAAAGCAAACATGCCCTTAAGTTATTAGACTACAAAACTAGGGGGCCCGTTTAAACAATTTTACGCAGTTTATCTTATAATCTTGTGGTTGATGCCAGGTGTATCCGAATTCGTGGTCTGCGATTTATTTGCCCCTTGATAACGTGGGAATGTGGAACTTGAGATCGGAGAACTGGGTTCGACAGTACTTGGGACAACAGTTTTATCTGAGAGTTTACACGACCTCCACGTCCTTGAGAGATGAGTACCCCATCCCCAAGAATGCACTCCTCTGTGGACGGGCAAGCGGAAGGCGAACACGCCCACTCTAAGGTAGTGTTTGCAAACTCTAAAAAAAAAATAGCTGAGAATCACTTACTTTAAGTTACTCACAATTTTGAAAATAAGTGATTTTAAAGCTGTTAATATAGTTTGCAAACCCACCACCCTGAGCTAAGCTGTATACTAAGGGCTGCCATCGATGGATTTTCCCAGTCTAGTGGAGAATAGAGTTTTTACTATATGAATTTCAATTCTTTAGGTGCTAATTCAGCACCTATGTGCATGTAATTCTAGTACTATTATTTTTGTAATGTTTATTTATGACCTTATCTCAAGGTCTCATTCTTTTAATTTCCACGGGATGATGTTGTATCTTCATTCTTGCTTCATATTGTATCAAATATACAGTTATTATTATCTGTAGTTTTAATTTAGTGAAGTTGTATTATAATTGTTGTTTATTTTGTAAATCAATTTTTTTTAGTCATTATTATATACTACTGTATTATACTTAATTATGATGCAATGCACCTGAAATATGAAGGAAAATATACAAAGTTACAGACATTCAAATGTGTTTATAAGAATAATCTCCCTACTAAAAAGTAAATTTCATCTCATTCAAGACTCGCTCAAAATAAAAAAATGTGTATATTTTTAGGGCTGGAAGTACTTTATTGTGGATATATTCATGGAGTTTTATAAATTTAGGGCCATATTTTTTCATTGAAAATAGAAAATTATCAATTCAAGCCCCCAATTACTTTCCATAATAACTTTTACACCTTTAAAATGAAAAATCTTTTATAAACAACATTTTTTTTTCTTTATCTTTTATATGACCTTTTATTGTCTCTACAGGGAAGATGTCACTGAACTTTACCACTTTTCACATTTCATTACTATCAAAATTGTCCGTCATTTACTAACGGAGACACAAATTTTATTTTCCCTCTTTTAATTCCTTACCCCTAAACTCTCAGACCCTTTTTTTTTTTTACTGAATTTATCTTCAATTAATATTAATGGTGTGTGGTTAAGAAGGCACTGTGGGCCGCTGCTAGAGCAACTAGAATTCAAAGTTTCAAACAATGACTTAGATGAAAAAGCATATAACTGGCTTGTAAAGAGAAATCATTCCCAGTGGCCCAGAGCATAATTCAATGCTTTTTCAAAGTGTGATATCTTGACTAATAACATGTGTGAGAGCTCCAACTCACTCATTCTTCCTGCAAGAGACAAACCAATCATCACCATGCTTGAAACAATCAGAAACATTATCATGGTGAGACTGCAAGGGAATAGAGATGCTACAGAAAAATGGGATGATGCAATATGCCCTAGAATCAAGTTGACACTACAAAAAAAATATGAAGGAAGCAGTATGAAGGAAACAGCTGAATGCATTCCTATGAAATCAGAATTTAACAAGATGGCTAAAATAGCATGTTTATAGGGGATCCCTGTTAAATCTCATCTTCTACAACTGCATGATTTTTGTGATATGTCTATAGTGTGTTGGTCGAATGGTCCCATGATTTGAAAATGCCAATCATCATTTCATAGGAATGCATTTTTTGTAGTGTCAACTTTTTAGGGCATATTGCATCATCCCATTTTTCTGAAGCATCTCTATTCACTTGCAGTCTCACCATGATAATGTTTCTGATTGTTTCAAGCATGGTGATGATTGGTTTGTCTCTTGCAGGAAGAATGAGTGAGTTGAAGCTCTCACACATGTTATTGGTGAAGATATCACACTTTGGAAAAGAATTGAAGTATGCTCTGGACCACTGGGAAGAATTTCTCTTTACACAGTCATATGTTTTTTCATCTAAGTCATTGCTTCCATTCTAGCATTGAAGCTTTGAATTCTAGTTGCTGAATTCTAGTTGCTCTAGCAGCTGCCACAATGCCTTCTTAACCATACACCAGTAAAGAGGGAAAATAAAAGTTGGCACTCAAAACCTTTTCTCCCTCCGTTAGTAAATGACGGATTCTCTAACAGCAACATCAAAATTGATAGAGAAAGAATAAGTGAGTGACCAATTTTGATAGTGATGAAATGTGGGTGACCAAATGTGAAAAGTGGTAAAGTTTAGTGACCAGTGATATTTTCCCGTCTCTACACATATACAAAAGTCAATTAATTTCTTTACTTTATATACATAAAGTTTACAAAATCCCCACGGTGGAAGTACTTTTTTTTTTTACGGGCACGGTGGAAGTACTTTATTGAGGATATATTCATGGAGTTTTATAAATTTAGGGCCATATTTTTTCTATTGAAAATAGAAAATTATCAATTCAATGATTCAATCCCCCAATTACTTTCCATAATAACTTTTACATCTTTAAAATGAAAAATCTTTTATAAACCAACATTTTTTTTTTCTTTTGCATTTATATGACCTTTTATTGACTCTACACATATACAAAAGTCAATTAATTTATTTACTTTATATACATAAAGTTTACAAAATCCCCACTAAATTTATTTTTTTATTTTATGTATCACTTCACATTCACATGTGGGTTTATAAGATATCAAACATGATTTAAAAATTTTGCCTTACAAAAAATGATTTAATTTTTTTTTTTTGTTCCTAACTTTATCGTTTTCATCTTTTAATATATTTCTATCTTCCAATTCCTAAATTTAGACCACAAATTGATAATTTTACTATTTTTCATATCCAAAATTGTGAAATTGAATTAATTAGGCAGGTGTACTAAACAAAGGTTGCAATTACCTGGTCCCTAAGACACCCCAAAATTAGCGGCCCAAATGGGTATGACCTAACAACAACAGTAAAGTTGAAAGAAGGCCCAAGGCTTAAAACTATTCAAAGAAGCACCAACTTTCTGAGATCAGAACACAAGCAGCGCTACTGGAACTCTGGAATTTCATAAACCCTGAATCTCACCGTTTTCTTCTTCGGTTGGTACTGATTTTCGATTGTTCTAGGGTTTAACTCTACGCTTGCCTGCCATAGCAATATCGTTCTAGTTTTTGCTGATTCAGTATCGAACTTAAATTCGTCTGCAATGGCGGTACGTCATTTTCTGGCTCCACTTGAAGAACATGCTCATTTTTGTTTTATCTTACCTTCTAATTGTCTAACTATGCGTCTGATTCTGAGTACATAGGTGGACAACCTTTTCAAAGATGAGGCCACAGAAGAAAAGGGTGAACGTGCCAGAATGGTGAGTGTTATATTACTTGTTGTAAGATTTGGATCATTTTGTTGTTTCTTGAGCATTCTATATGCATTCATTTCACTTGTACCGCATTTTGTGAGCAGGATAATCCATCCAGTTATGTAATTTTTAGTTGCTCAAATTGTTTTTAGCTGACATCTAGGTTATGTCCTTTTACAACAGGCCTCCTTCATTGGAGCCATGGCTATTGCTGACTTGGTAAAGACGACGTTGGGACCTAAGGGAATGGTAAGATCTCGTTCTTTTGCATCTGGAAAAATCTTGGTACTCTTTCCTCTTTAAACAATGCAAATCTTCTTCTTGCTTTTGTAGGATAAAATTTTGCAATCAACAGGCAGAGGACACAGTGTAACGGTTACAAATGATGGGGCAACCATCTTAAAGTCCTTGCACATTGACAACCCTGCTGCCAAAGTACTAATTGGTATCCTTGAAGAGTTGAAGTTAATTTATTTGTTTGTTTCTTTCTCTTTTAGTTATTATAATTAAGGTCCCATGACCAGGCCCATAATATCCAAAGTTATAAACACTACACTTAAAAATCACTCCATTTTTTGCAATATAAAACTGGTTTCTATTTTTGTATAGAGATTAAATGATTTGGCTAAAAACTACGTCTTTCTGAAGGTAAGATTCTTAGGGGTGATAAGTGTATATATATATTTATTATAGTCTACAATTCTGTCTTTGGTTAGCCTTAAATTGCATTGCCAGATATTTCAAAAGTACAAGATGATGAAGTTGGTGATGGTACAACATCAGTTGTTGTTTTAGCTGGGGAGCTTCTAAGGGAGGCAGAGAAGCTAGTAAATACCAAGATTCATCCAATGACTATTATTCAAGGTTTGATTTCATTTAGATTGTTTATCCATTTTATATGTGATGATTCTGATTTAGCAATGCTATTAGTCAGTCATTTGATACCATTTTTTTAATCAAGCTGGTTAACTATGTTATTGCTGGTGTTTTTTTGTCAGTTGAGCCATGCAAATTCTATCCATTTTCTCTTCATTATGGTAGCTCTGTTTGGAATCTTTCTCATTGTAGTTAATTGCTATGTTTTTTTCTGCATTCACAAGGTTATCGTATGGCAGCTGAATGTGCTAGAAATGCATTGCTGGAGAAGGCTGTAGACAATAAGTTGGACGCAGGTGATTACTCTTATCTTTTAATTCTTGGATTCAGTATCTCTTCCATTCGAAGGTTACTGTTAATCTTCATTAGTGGAAATTCCTTTGTTGACATTGTTTTGTACTGTAATTTTGCATTTATAATAGGCATAAGCATCATGGTGGTAACATAAATATAGCTAGTTCTTTGGTTTTGCATAAAATTATTTTATAGTCCCTTAAAAGATATGAATTGCAGTGCATGTGAATTTATCTTCTCTACTTTCTTGTGTCTGATTTATTCGTCATGATTGCGGGGGTTTGATTTTGGTCTTATATTTCAGAGAAATTCAAAGATGACTTGATGAAGATTGCGATGACTACTTTGAGTTCCAAAATTCTGTCTCAGGATAAAGAACATTTTGCAAAACTAGCTGTTGATGCAGTTATGAGGTTGAAGGTAAATCCTATTTGAGTTGGTAGATAAGCTTGGTCCCGTTTTTCTCTCTTTTAAATGCGGTATTTTGAAGTTCATTTTAATTTACTCCTAGTCTCCTATTAGATTCAGCTGTGTCTCACTGTGTTAGGTTGATCAACTGTGGCTTTGACTGCAGAGGACTTCTATTTCTTTTGCATACTTAATTTTTGCTCATTATACGAATGCCAATATTAAGTTTGTTAAGTGGAGAATTTTGATGCTTTCCACGAGGACATGTAGGTGAAGACAATTATCTTCATTCAAGGAAAAATAACAACGTAAAGATGAAGGAGAAATGTGCATGCATCTATTCCTATTTAAATTTATGATTTCAAGTTTTCAATGTAAATTTGGGCATATAAATTTTAAATACAATTTCTTTTGCTCTATAACAAGCACGCTAAGATGTACCTCTGATATATTTATGCTTCACATGCCAATAATATGCATTGAGAGCAACTGATTTTATAATGGTGATTTATCTCCTTTTTTTCCACAGTCTGTGTTTATTCTTATGAAAAAATAGTCTGTGCTTACCCTTGCCTTAGATTGCTATTGCTTTCTCTTCAACACTTTTTCTAGTGCAGGTTCGTCTGTCTTCTAAGTCCGTTGTGTCTGTAATTTCTTTGTATTTTATGAAAAAATAAAGGGAATTATCTTTAGATGTAGTTGTAATTTCTTTGTATTTTAATGTTTTAACTTTCCCTTCAAAAAATACCTGACTTAGTAAGGTTGGAAATGACAGGGAAGTACAAACTTGGAGTCCATTCAAATCATAAAGAAGGCAGGTGGTTCACTGAAAGATTCATTTTTAGACGAGGGGTATGCAATGCTACTTTTTTACTTAATACACCATAAACCATAATTGCCTTATATATTATGATTTGATTATAGATGGTACAAGTCTATTTTGGTGGTAAACCCAGGCTGAATCTGTTAACTTTATGAATGTTTTGCATGACATGAGGTATCAACTTTTGTTAAAAATGTCCTATACTTGCACTGAGTTGCACTAAAGTTTGTCTCAGATTCACATTTATCTGCTGTTTCCAAGTTAATAAAAGGCCTAACTCGTAATTCCTGCAATGAAGACAGTATTGTAACAGTTGGGAGTTTACTCAGGTATACTATAGGTCAATATTTGTTGTCCTTGCTGTGGATCAAATGACGTAAGGAATACCCTTCAAATTAATACCCTTAAACTGTGTATATCAATACCCTTTTCAGAGAAAATATATATCAATACTAATTTCCATTTCCATTTTGAAATTCTTTAAAATTTAGCTATTATGTGTATTTTTAAGTGTGTTTGATGGCCCTTCATACATTTTTCTCTTTGGGTTGACGTCCTTCTCAACTCAGGTTTATTTTGGACAAAAAAATTGGTGTTGGCCAACCAAAACGTATAGAAAATGCAAATATTTTGGTGGCAAACACAGCAATGGACACCGATAAAGTTAAAATATACGGAGCACGTGTACGAGTGGACTCCATGGCTAAGGTTGCTGAGATTGAAGTGGCTGAGAAGGGAAAGATGAGGGAAAAGGTCCAAAAGATTATAAATCATGGGATCAACTGCTTTGTTAACCGCCAGTTGATTTACAATTTTCCAGAGGAATTATTTGCTGATGCTGGAGTACTTGCCATTGAACATGCTGATTTTGATGGAATTGAGCGTCTTGCTCTTGTAACAGGTGGTGAGATTGCATCCACATTTGATAATCCCGAGTCTGTGAAGCTTGGGCATTGTAAACTCATTGAAGAAATAATGATTGGTGAGGATAAGCTTATCCATTTTTCTGGGGTTGCAATGGGTCAGGCATGCACAATCGTACTGAGAGGTGCAAGGTAATATTGACAATAATTTTCTAAAGTTTTTTTTTCTCCTGTCATTGATAATCCTGATTAAGAGTATCTCTCAGGGGACATGCATTTTCCATTATTTCAGATTATGATGGGATAAAAGGTGTTAGAACTCTAGTCACTTGTTTAATATGTTGAATCAAAGTTGTTCTGTCTGTCATGTGAACTGAAAGGCTTAAAAAATGATTTATGATAGAAACAGCTAATTAAAGTTATGAGTTTTGATTCTCATCCTCAAGATCAAATTTTCTATGCAATTGTTCATCTCGGGAGAGAAAAAAGCATTGCTAGGAACTAGCGACTAGTTTTTTTACTTGTGTGATGTCAAGTTGTTTGCTTTAAAGGATTGTTGATTTTTATATTTTTATCTGCTACTCTATTTTTGTAACAATTTGGGAACTCTGTTATCTATTCTGATTTTGTATAAATTCTGTTTGATAGCTACAGAGCTCTCTTACCGTATTGTTACTAATTTATATATTATAACTTGCTGATTGAGTTTCGAGGCTGTTCCTGTATAACTGTTCCATCCCTTACAGGTTACGACATATAAAATGACATTTTTTTCCTAAACTATTGACAGCCCTCATATGCTGGATGAAGCTGAAAGATCTTTGCATGATGCCTTGTGCGTTCTATCACAAACAGTAAATGATAGTAGGGTTTTGCTTGGAGGTGGATGGCCTGAGATGGTAATGGCCAAGGCTGTTGATGAGCTGGCGAGGAAGACTCCGGGAAAAAAATCTCATGCCATTGAAGCATTTTCACGAGCACTTGTGGCCATTCCAACTACTATAGCAGACAATGCTGGTTTAGATAGTGCTGAATTGATTGCTCAACTTCGTGCAGAGCACCATAAGGAGGGAAGCAATGCAGGGATAGATGTCATCTCTGGATCTGTGAGTAAACTACCTTCTAAAAATTTGTTGAAGCAACGTTGTTCTTATTATTTTCTTGGGTTAATTGCATGAAAAGTCATGATCTTTTTACGTTTTTTTAAATTACTTCATATATTTTTAAATTGTGCAATTTGATACACAAACCTTTTAATTTTTGCAATTATATCATGTGACTATTTTCCAGCAACTTATGCTGACATGGCAGCCAGAAAATTGTGGATCTCACGACCTTTTGTTATTGTTTCAATTTAATCATAAACTTTAAAAAAATTCTGCAAGTTCACTGCCACGTCAGTAGAACTTACTAGAAATAGTCTTGTGATAGAATTGCAACAATTTGAAAGGTCGTGTATTGAATTGCAAAATTTGAAAACATATGTTGTAATTGAAAAAATGTGAAAGCGTCGTGATTTATTTTGCAATTAACCCTTTTTTCTTTACTAATATTTTTTGTGGTGGGGGGAAAGGTTGCGTTTTGTGTCTCTAAACTTCATATTCATAAAAGTTGAAATGTGAAGAAATAGATATACCGAGCTACTTTTTTCTATGGATAAAAAAAGAATCTAATTGGTAAAAGATAAATTAGCGAGGTTTTTGAGGGGCAATGAAGGACAAGTCCTCCCGTGGCTAAATAGGGTTGTTATTCACATACTTGTGAACTGAAAACATTACAGTGACAAGTTTCAATTCCGGGTGAACTTGTATTATTGAAGAGTTCAAATCTCTAATAATGATTATTCCTCGTATAGCTTTGAACCATCTGTTTTCTTTATAAGTGTTTGGGTAGGAGAACAAATAATATCCTGGTTTTTTTTTGAAAGCATCCTGTTGTTTATTTTAAGGAAACATTTTTTTCCTCAAAGCTACATAATTTTACAATCTGATACTGGAAATTGGATTCTTTCAAAAACATTTAGTCCCTTGTGACCTGCTGTAGCTGGTTTTGAGCTGATATGACAATTTTTTTTTTCTATTTTTTGGATTTTGTCATATTAACTTTCAAAATCGATTACTAACCCCGCTTTAGCCAGTCAAAGGACTAAAAAATTGAATTTGGAAAGTTAACAAGATGAGATTCAATTTAGAAAAAGTGGAGTGTCCTGAATGCAAAAAGGGTTAAGTTACCGGACTAAATAGTAAATAAACATTTTCCCTTGGAGTATTTTTTTTATCAGCAGGAGATGATCTTTAAATTGCTGAAACTGTTGGGAATTTTATAATCCTTAACTGGCAATTTCATTATTCTTTGGCAGGTTGGTGATATGTCAGAACTAGGTATATCGGAGGCATTCAAAGTGAAGCATGCCGTACTGCTTTCAGCGACTGAAGCCGCGGAGATGATTCTGAGGGTCGATGAAATTATAACTTGTGCTCCAAGGAGGAGAGAAGACAGAATGTGAAGACGGGCATGTCCTAAGTAACTTTGTCAAAGTTACTGAGTTTTAACACTTTTAATGTGTTCATTCTGTTCAATCTTCTAAATTATACAGACATTCGTGTTTAGACAAACTTTGATGTAAGATTAATTTTTGTAGAATCTGGTGGCTTCTTGTGCTTTTGTTTGGTTTGGACAAAGTTTAGTCTTTTGAGCTAATGGATTTTATTTGTGAGCAGTAAGTTTTAATTATGAATGGCTTGCATTTTTTTATTAAAATTTGTACTGAATATAAGTTTGTTTACCTTTAATTATAAACATATGCACATACTCTTAAGCTTTCTTTCTATCTATTTTGAACTTTCCATTATAAGCTTATTATTTCTTTCAATTATAAAATTCACTATAACTCTTTATATTTTTTTATTCTTATTTCTCTTTTTTTTTATTGGACAAGTTTTTCTATGCAATTCATTTAATTCAATTTATTAAATTTAATTTTTAATCCAATTTATTGAAATGAAATTTCAATTGAACAAATGTAATTACACTCAATTTTACATTGCCAGCGGGATCCCCAACTTAGGTCAGAAGCAAGTTGAGACTCATTATATTTTTTAAAATATATAATACTGTATAATTTTTATTTTATATGAGTAAGGTCTTTTTATCAACTAATTATATTTATAAAAAATATAAGTATAAATTAAATGTAAAAAGAGTATTTATTAAATTTGATAAGTATAATTTGATTAAGAGAAAAAATATAAGTTAAATTTAAGAAAAATTAAAAAAATATGGACTGTATTTAACCTTTAAAAATCAATTTTAAGACGTAAAACTCTAAAGTGAAAAGTGTGAAAAAAAGTTCAGCGTCTTCCGAGGAAAGAACACCGCCGTCTCACTAAAGGAAGTAAAAAAAAATTCCAATGACCGACGGTGGTGTGACAGTTAGCGGCGGCAATGAAGAGGCGCAAGTTAGCTCCGCCACCACAGCCCACAAAAGTGACGTGGTGCTCTTCCGCGACGCCGCCCGCTCGCTGCCACCGGAACTGCTGAAGGACTTGCTGTCAAATGGAGTTAGTTCTGTTCTCTCAATTAATCAGCGACTGATTGTTTTCTCTCAGACTTTATTTACTTTTTATAGATCAATCAAGATAAAATCATCAATCGGTTCTACATTCATTGAAATATTATTTTTCTGTCAAATTCGTCTTATGAAAATCAAATTCTATGTATTGGAAAATAGTTCGAGTGCTAATTTTAGAGTTTGGCTTAAAAATTCACGTTTACAGATTACTGTTGGCAATTATTCTTCGATATGATGAAGCTCTCACTACTGCTGCAGGTTTGCACACATTGTATATTAAGGCTATTTTCTCTACACGAGCAAGCATGTTCTCGCCCTTCAATAGAAACACCAATTTTGAGTGCAATTCTCCGTGAATTAGCTGAACATGAAGGAGATGGAGCTAATAATAATGCTGGAGAAACTAGGGATTTGATTGGTGTAGAATACCAGGAAGTTTGCAGGGTCTGTAGAGGCATTTTGCAGTTCATGTATAATGATAACAAGGAAATGCTGGTGAAAAAGAATCATGCTTGTGATTTTGCTGCAGAAATAAGAGATGTTGTGAAGCAAGAGGGCCATCAATTTGATAGTTTCTCTCTGGAAGTCTCGTTGCCCTTAACTGTTGTTGAAAACGAACAGGCAGTTCGGTTAGTAATCTAGATTGTTGAATTTAATTTGGTCATGCTTTGAGATGATGGCAAGGGAAATATTTGGTCTTATTTTGTTTTTATAATTGCAGTCCCATTACGGCTAATTTTGTGTGTGTATGTTTGATTAAAGATTTTGAGAATTTTGAAATCTCTATTTCAATATTTAGTGGATTTCAAAATCCTAATGACTTGTAATGATGTGTGTTTGCTTTAGGATTTAAGTAAGGTATGCTTTAACTTTATGTCAAATCAATGTACATGGTTTATATGTATTTTTATTTTATAGATACTTATAGGATTGAGTATTCATAAGGTTTATATGTATTTATAAGGTTGGATGCATTGGGTTTAAA
The DNA here is from genome assembly GCA_963675135.1 of Galeopsis tetrahit. NCBI lineage: Eukaryota > Viridiplantae > Streptophyta > Magnoliopsida > Lamiales > Lamiaceae > Galeopsis > Galeopsis tetrahit. The sequence continues at coordinate 15,704,886 of OY776133.1, forward strand.
AAAAACCGGATTCTTAAAACCCAAATGAAACATACATAGGTGCTTGTTTGGAGGGTACGGAGATAAATGAATGAGAATGAAAATTAAGTAGGCGTTTGGTACTCAACTTTCATTCCATGAACAATATTTTGATTCCTAACTATTAAGTAATCCCCATACCTCAAGTTTTTGTGAGGAATAACTTTGATTCATCACAACTTTCATTCTTAATACCTTTCCCATACCCTTTCTCATACCAATCACCCCTAAGTTTTGTTGATCTGATTTTATTAAAAGCACCATGAGATAGTAGTTGTGGTTAGCTTACCATTCTGTTTGTTTCAGGTCGTACATAACAAAGAAGTATAGTTCTGAAAAGTTTCCATCTTTAACAAGCATTACTGTGAAAGATTTCCTCAAGTTGTCTGTGACAAATCCTTTGAAAAAATTGTTGGTAATTTTTGACACTTCTCTTAATACATTCTATTTGGTCTTAATTTCAATTTGTATTTTGTCAGTGCACTAAACTTTCTTTCATGGGAAAGTGATGGTTCTGTTTTAATATTTGAAGTATTGCAGGATGTAAAATCTGATGAAAGTTCTTTCCGAATTCATTTGATATACACACTTTCTGATGCATCAGACAAGAACCAGTCCACTCATGAGAGCAATGGATGCTATAAAAGAAGAAAAATAGGCAAGTTTTTTCGTTTATCTTTTCTTTTCGGTTGTTTTGTATTTCTTGTTCTTCTAGTTGGAACTGGTTTGTTTTTCAAGAATCATATACCAATGTAAAATTTTCAATTCATTATTGCATTAATACGAATCATGTTATATTCCAATATTGCAGTCTTGATAATCTGAAGTTCTGAACTTGAATATTGAGGGAAAGGTCTGAATTAATATAAAAAACTTAGTCAGTTTTACTTGGAGGATAAAAGCAATAGTATTGTGAAAACATAATTGGAAATTGAAAAGTCGTTCATCTGATTGGAAAATATGATTGCGTCATATATAAGTTGTTACTATTTAATTGACAGATGACACCGATGTCTTGAAGAAGTGTGCTGACCTGCAAAAGGTTGAAGTAGATGATGAGATTGCTTCCCTATCATTCCCATTAGAGAAGGTAAATGTCATGCTGACTCGTGATGGTTTCCTTTTCTATTTCTTTCTTGTCAATCTTAAACAAGGAGCATAAATTTCACAATCATATTAATTATAAACTCATTGTAATCTCAAAATGCAGATGTGGCTAGTTAAAAATGATTGACAAGGACTTTTGTTGTTTTTAGGTCAATCAATGCTGCTCCTTGGTTTTTCAATGCTTCAAGACTTCTATCTATGTTGGCGGGAGATACCTTAAGGTGCAATTATCTCATCCATGAAATACTAATGTTCCTCAAGTAATGCTAGCGATGCGAGTCAACTTTTGATTTTGCAAATAAGCTTTAACACCTTTTGCAATTTGAACTCATGAGAGAATCATAATCATGTTTCTATTTGGACAATTATTATGTTTCTCTCTCTTTTTCTGTTTTGAGCAGGAAAATTTACAATTTTGAAATTTCCATTTTGATTATGAACTTTCCTATCAGTATATATTTATTGTTTTGCTGGATTAGCATATAAACACATCCAGATTAGTTCTTGGAACATCTGTTGTAGTAGGTATTAGTATCACCTATGTAAAAGCATATCTGATATTTCCTTGTATTTCCAGATATGTGCTTTATTATAAAGATTAAAAAATAAAGAATTTTATGTGGAGGCATTACCCAAGGGGGCAAAATTTCTTCTATAATATTTTTATGTCAGAGCATTCAATGTTTTGATGTGCTCTTAAACTTTGTTCTCTATCTGTTTTATGGATTTTCATATACTACCATTTTTCATCAGTTGAAGCATTACAGTAGGAGTATATCTTGTCTGTTTTTCAGGATTCTTTCTTTTCTGCAACCCTTACCATTCATAAGAATCATAACAATTATTATATAAAGGGCAACCAACGCAATGCTGTTACTCTTTCTAATGCAGTACTCTAGAAACGTCAGCCAGTCACGCTGGATTATAGACGATGAGCGAATGGGTGAAGCCTCTGTTGAGGTAGAAAAGCTTCAGATTTGTGGTTTGTAGTATTCTGGTAATAATTTGGAACAATGCTAACATATTGTGGGTAAATATTTTCTTGTTTTTCAGGAAATAATTGGGACCAACATCCTTCCCATCTGTCAAGGTGACAGTTACAAGTTTCATGCTGCCGGCAGAGAAGACATTGATGTAGGATAATTGCACAAAAAAATAATGACCTTTTCAAGTGTTTTCAATTACAACATATGTTTTTAAAACTTGCAATTCAATTCATAGACTTTTTAAATTTTGCAATTATAGCATGACTATTTTATGGCAACAAATGCTGATGTGACAGTCGGAAAATCTTTGAAAAAATCGAAAATAAATTCATGACCTTTTCTTATTGTTTCACTTTAATTACAACCTCTTTTTTTTTTTTTTTTTTTTGCAATTTCATACAATCTTTTTTGCATAGTCATGTGATAGAATTGCAACAATTTGAAAGGTCGTGCATTGAATTGAAAATTTTAAAAACATATGTTGTAATTGAAAAAAAAAAACCATAAAAAGACAGTGTTTTTTTTTTGCTTGCAATTAACCCCCTTTTAATTACCTTTTGATTGTGGATAATTTCAACTCTGATTTATTCTCCCTCTCTAATGTCTGCAGGTTCGGATGCTTGGTACTGGGCGACCTTTTCTGATTGAGGTCCAAAATGCACGCATATTCCCTGATGATGTGTTGATAAAAGAGATGGAAATGAAAATAAATAGTCTGGAAAACAAATTGGTAAGCCCCCCTTAATCTGGTTTGTTGCATTTTTTCTTATTCAGTTTGTGTAATGGAATATACCATATACTACATATGCAGGTGAGGGTAAAGAATCTTAAGTTTTTAGGAAGTCAGGGTTGGGAGTTGATGCGTGAAGGAGAAGCAGAGAAACAGGTAACTCCTTTTCTTTTAGATTAATAAATTGGAAGTAGCTAATTTGATGACCAATAATCATACTTGGACATGCAATGCATTCTTGCAGAAAGAGTATGCTGCACTCGTGTGGATTTCTCGTCCTGTTGACGATGAGGATTTGCAGAAACTAACATCACTCAAAGACATGGTGAATACTCTGTCCCCCCAACTTTTTATCACCATACTCTGTTGCCCGGGATAATATCATTTTAGTCCCTAAAATTGACCTTTTTCTTGTTTTAGTCCCCCTCTTTCACTCACTGTCAAAATTGGTCCTAAAAGTACTTTTTTACTCACACATTTGCTCGCACCGTCTGTTGACTGATGGAATCAAGTATTTGGGTGCTAAATGTAATATATAATTTTTTTTTTTAATTTTTAAATAATTACATTTAGCACCTCACAAATAGTTGATCCCGTTAGTCAACGGACGGTCAACTAACAATAGGACCAATGTAGTAAATTGTACTTTCAGGATCAAATTTGATAGCGTGTGAAAAAGAGAGACCAAAATTGGAACAAGGTAAACTTGATCCTATAGATCAAATTTGATAGTGTGTGAAAAAGAGAGACCAAAACGTTTGAGCTTGTTGTTTGGCAAACATTGTAATTCAAAATGTTTTAAGTTCCAATAGATCTTGCGATCTGGTTGGGTCCGTGTGATAACTGGTTCTATCTTCTTGTCCAGCAAATTCTGCAGAAAACACCAATAAGGGTTCTTCACCGCAGAAGTCCATTAGAGCGTGAAAGAACCATACATTGGTAGGAAATTTTTCCATTAAAGAGTGAAATTATCTCGTGTCCTTTTCCAGTTTTATTTACTTTTGCCTGATATTTCAGGATCAGAATAGAGAGGATAGCTGGAAAGCCTCAATATTTCCTGTTGCACTTGTGCACACAGGTTAGTTTTTTTTTTTTAAAGTAATTAAGTGTGTGATTGATTCAATCTTTTTTTTACTGAAAGTTGATTGTGCCATTTGGCTCATTTCTGTAACAGTTAACTTAAGTCTACTGTTCTCTTCAAAAAAAAAAAAAAAAAAACTTAATTCTACTGTTTATTTTATCAAGAAGACAAGAACCCTATTTACATGTTTGAAAATTTATGGTAGTCCCGTTGAATAATTTTGATGCCAATTGATGAAATTCAACGTACGAGTTCTTTAGTATTTCATTGTTGGTGTCATGTTATTTCATTTTAATTATGAAAGTGTGATTATTAATAATCTATGGAAGTCTGATGAGAGCTGATAGTGACGATTTTGGTTCAATCAGGCTGGAACATACATTAAGGAATTTGTTCATGGGGATCTTGGACGCACACATCCCAGGTACAGAATTCGAAATGCTCATGCATATGAAGGAGATTTCGTATTTATATAATCACGGATATCCCAGACTTGTTATCCCAGTTAGTTCATTAAAATCAGATAGATGGATACCGTAAATCTGCAATACTTTCTGTAGAAAATTTAATAGGCATTGAAACTTCAAGCTATTGATGCAAAAGCCCTCCCATCTAAATTCTGTGAATCTTCTTCAATAACAGTATGCATATTAGTGTTAACTGTTTGAAGAATGATTAGTCATCTTTACTAATATCATTTTTTTTAAAATTTATTTTATTTTCAGCGTTGGTTCGATCTTAGGATGCAGAGCAGAAATATTGCAGCTTGATGTCACGGATGTGAAGATGGACTGTTTCCAGTCTTAAGTGAAGGTCTCTCTGTTTCAAATATTTATGTTGTTTAGGATTATTTCCTAGAACTTATTATTGGAGTATTGTTTTGGTCAGGAAACTTGAAATTAAAACTGATAGTTATGATTTTATTTATACTCATTATTTTCCCATGTTTTGATTCCCCCAACAAAATAGTGAGTATAGTAATGACTATAAAAAAGCTTTGGCCATTCATCACACAATCATAATATATTATGATCAAACAACTTATAAGGATTTGAATTAACATAAATAATAGATACTACAACTGATATATTCTATGGGGGTAATAAAATATTTATACAAAATTTTATAAATTGAAAGCATTTTAAACTGAATGAGGGCCCCATAAATGTATCTCGATAGTGTATTTTAGAACCAAACAAAGGATTAATACATTTGAGGAAGGGAAATGAGCTTTATACATGGTTCTACTATCTTTTTAATTATAATCATCTAAAAATTTCACTAAAACCACTCTACTCAATCCAGGATGCACCAACCATCTTTGCCATGAACCCATATCTATCTGCACCTTCATCAATCTGATCACATAAACCATTTTTTAATTAGTTAGTTTGCCAAAAAAGATAATCAAGAACCTGGATATGCAGAGGAATAAATACATCACATATTAACCATCAAGACACTTGACAGTTTGGGGCCTGTCTAATATACAAACACAGGTCAAAATGACGTCGTTTGTATATTGGGCAGGACCCAAACTGCTCGTGTCTAATTGAGATGTTAAGGTCGTAATTTTATTTAAACATGTATAATAGGTGCATTGCATACAATTTTCTGGGTTGGCATTCCAGCTCCATGTCCTGCTTTACGTTCTATACGTCCAACAATTGGATTTGTTTGGCGACTTCTCGCCACGCTTGTGCATAAAACATGTTGCATTGTCTATAACCAACAAAACAAAAATTATATTACAAAATTTTAAATATAGAGCCTAAAAAAATTGAATTGATGAAACACTCACGGCTAATAACTTGAGTGAGTGCAATGGGACGACACGGTCGTCATGGTCTGCTGTTAACAACATGGTGGCTGGATACTGATTGACCCGTTTATCCAATGGCCTCCTAACATTATGCAACGGCGAGTACCTGCCCGGAAAAAAAGGACGAAAGAAGTGAAAATGAGGCTTTCACGCTCTCTCTTGAGAAACACCAACATATTGCATTCATTAAAGCCCGTGTCAATAAAGTCGACTACAGTACTATATGGTTGTTCATGTAGTATTACTGTTTTTAGTCTGTTTAATACCATATGGACAAACACGTTATACTGTTAAGGCAAACAAGTATTACAATTTAAGAAACTCACTTGATTAACCAATGGAACTCCTCCTCGTTATCTGAGCACCCAAAGTCTGATGTCCATGCATGGCCTGCTTGTGAAAACATGTTAAAAACATAAATTCGATTTAAATGATTAAAAGAAGAAAAAAACCCTCACCAATGGTAAACTTGTGAAATCTGAGCATGTCCATAACACCAACATGAGCAAGAGCACAACCAAAAAGATCAGGTCTCTGCAATCACAAAAATACCCCCAATTCTTGAATTAAATAATCAATATTTGGTCTTATATAAAACCATTTTTTTAATGAAACGACTAATACAAGTATTCAAAAATGTAAACTAGATGGAAGAGACCTGATTAATACATGCCCCAATAAGAAGTCCACCATTACTTGCACCTTCAATGCACAACTTGCTTGGCATTGTGTAACCAGCAGAGACGAGATACTCAGCAACTGATATGAAATCGTCGAAGCAATTCTGCTTCCTCGAAAGGGTACCGTCTCTGTGCCAGTCCTCTCCGTACTCTCCCCCACCCCGGATATTTGCTACGCAAAAGACGACACCTAAATGCTTTGCAATCAATGTACGACTAGCTGCGAAATACGGAGTTAGACTGGAGTTGAATCCTCCATATCCATATAGTAAACAGGGGTGTGATCCATCCAAGCAAATGCCTTTTTTAGCCACTATAAATGTTGGGATTTTAGTCCCATCTTTACTTGCCACAAATACCTGAAAATGCATGGAACATCTCAATCAATTGGTTACTAATGTCCAAGAATTACAATTATGCCCTTACCTGATTGACATCAAAAGTAGTCCTATCAAAGCCAGGGACAGCAATTTCCCTGAGAATTCTCATATCAGGCTCATCATCTTCCACATTACACGAGTATATAATGCCCGGGATCAGGAAGCTCGTGAACTCTATAAACGCGGTGCTGTCCTTACGACAAGAAGAAATATACGACACGGTTCCAATGCCAAGTGGCAAATGGTGCACAAGAGCACCTGTTTCCAGGTCTCTTAACTGCAAAACATTTTTCACATTACTTAAATATTTTGCTATAATTCGATTTCCATTGACAGGCACAGCGGATTGAAGCACGTCGACTGTATGTTGTTGAAGGACTTCAGTCCAAGAATCGGGGGCTTGAATGTCAACTCGAACAAGCTTGTTTCTGGGGGCATCTTTGTTTGTAAGAAATGTGAAGATTGTATCATCATTTGCAATGTACTTATATGAAGCTTCAAATGTGTCGATTAGCTTCACGAAAGGAAGAGGTTCGTTTTCGTGTCTGTAACTTTCGAGCCCTTGTGAGATGTTGCAGTAATAAACCTTGCAGGCACTATTACAGTTCTCAAACGTGTAGAGAAGAACATACTGAAATGAACAAACAAGATTCTTAGTTTCAATAAAATCAGAACTAAACAAAGTCTTTTGTATATCGAGTAGAGCTCAAACTGTCTCGTGTCTCAATTGCAATATTACCTTGCCATCGTCTGTGACGGAGGCAGAGCGCGTATGCTTAGGATTATCGACGTCGCTCCAACATAGTATATCTTTGGACTGATGAGTACCCAAAAAGTGGTAATACAATTGATGGTGCAGATTCACATCTGTTTCTCTCCCAGCATCCAACTTCTTTTCATCCCTTTACAACCAACATATAAACAGAAGTATTAGTTCATAGGAAGAAAAGTATTAACACTTTTACAATATATACTCTTGTGACTATCATGACTTACTGAGGAGCAGGATAACGGCTGTAGAAAAAACCTTTGCAGTCATGCGTCCAACTGATGTTAGAAAATTTAACCTGAAATAAACAAATACACATTGGAATCGCAACATGATACGAATTAAGATTCGTTGATTCAACAGAATACAAGTTTACCCATGAAAGAGTATGAGGCAGAATGGTCCTGTCCGGAATGTGCATGACTTTAATGGTGACCCAATCGCTTCCATTACAAGTAATTCCAAAGGCCAAAAAGTGTGCATCTTCACTAATAGCAAATCCACGCAGAGCCAAACTACCATCTGAACTTAGTGTGTTTGGATCAACCAAAACTTCACCTTTACCATCCACACTATCCTAAACACACCATATATAATTTCAATTTAATAAAATCGGTAACACGAATATTCATGTGTAACTGTTACATACTGTAACAGGAGTAATTAGATTCACTTTGCATACAAGTTACACCGTGTGACACAAAGTTCAACTTAAAGAATGGAAGAATAAAATTGAACCTGAATATACAAGACGCTTTGTGGTTGTAGACCAGTATTATGGAAATAAAAGTAGTTGTCTCCGGCCCTAAATGGAGCTCCATATTTGGGGAAATCAAACATTCTTGTCAGATTTTCACGAAGCTTTTCCCGAGTTTCGCAGCTTTTTAGTACACAATTTGTCAGTTTGGTCTGTTTTTCCACAAACTCTTTCGTCTCCAAACTATCAGGATTCTCAAGCCTATAAATCAAACTTTTCCATAATTAGTAATTTCCAATCATCAAACATTAACCATTAGTTGCACCCCACGTTATCCTCAAAAATACTAGTAAAAAAATACTTGAAATGGAAAGAAAATTTTAGAAAATACACGACATTCTTGAAAAGGTTTGGCAACAAAGATTTCTGAATTATAAGACTAAAGAAAACCAATCAAATCAAAAGTTTTTTCTTTGATTTTTTTATTATCAACTGTCTTGTACAAGTACTTGGGAAGCACTCCAATTGAAAAGTGTAAAAATACAGTAACATTTAAAATGCAAATGAAGTGAAGAGTCAAAATAACATTTAAATTGAATTGGAGGGAGTAATATATTGTAGGGTAATTATTTTTTATCTCTTAACTTCCATCATTATTTTTTTAGTTTGTCAACTTTTTCGATCTTGAAGTTCTTGCATTATATTACACTTCCTCTAAAAAAAAAAAAAGGTTCTTGCATTACATTTACCAAATTTTACTTTTCATCCTTTTTTTTTTTTTTTTTTTTATCCGGTTGAAAAGACGAAAAAATTGAATTCTGTTAACCTGTTTTAGTGAGCCAATAAAATGACGTAAAAGTTGAATTTGATAAACTTAATAGTATAAAATCGAAAAAATAGACGAAGTAAATGAAATTCGGTACCATCGATAAGGATCGGAGATGAAGTGGCCATGATAATCATCAACGACAGACTCATCCCTACGAGGCTTGGGATAATGCAGCTTCACCCTTTGATCCATGACACCAAGCGACCCCATATCTTCTCTCAACAATTATTGTATGTGAAAAATGTATCTGCAGTGAAGAATGAATGAAATTGTTTAGCATATAAAAAGGGCGACTCCATGAGCACATGCTGTGGAAACTATGTTGACATTATTATTCATTTCTTCAAAAATAGGTATATTCCATTTATTATGTTTACTACCAGGATAAGTGGAGAGCGGGAAGTTTCAAATAATACTGTTCTATTTTATTAGTTGTAACTTCTATCTTGTAAACGACTATTTTTTTACAATTTAATTTTCTTTTCAATTTAGGAGGGTGTATTCAATTGAGATTCGGTTGGATTTTTTTGGACTTTTAAAATCTGGGGGTATTCAATCCGGATTTTTAAAAGTCTTTCAAAATTTTGAGGTATTCAATCGGATTTTAAAAAGTCTTTAGAAATCTTTAGGTATTCAACAATCTATGGATTTCGTTGGATTCTCTTTCAAAAATATAAATAAATTTCACTAATCAAAATCTCTTCTAAAAAGTAGAGATTTCAACGGATTCTCTTAGAAGACTCTGAAAGAGAAGAAAAAAAAATTGTGTTAACTATGTTCTTTGATAAATATCACAGATTCTTCACCACCATTATTATCGTGAAAAAAATTACAATCTCTGGATTTTAAAAATTATAGTATATCGACACCGTCAATAATATCTAATCGACGTCAATTCCCCATTACGTGGTGTTCGATATCATCTAAAAGATTTTGGTGGTCAAGGTCGTCACCACAGAAATGCAAGTATTCAATCGAAATTTTTGGTATTTTCAAATTGGAATTCACAAGTTCGCTGGATTACATAACTTTCTTTTTCAGAAAGAAGGTCGCGAATTTCCATAAAGAAGATCAAGATTCACCCCATCTCGACATGAAAGAGGAAAATTTGGAATTGTTTTCTCAAAGACAACTACAACAAAGAACTTAAGCTAATGCATGGAGAACTAGTATTGCTAACTATGTGAAAATGAGGCCGAGGTATAATTGGGATGAAAATGAAGATGAGAATAATAATGATAAATAATAATTTTTTTTGAACTAGGTTTTAGAGGCGTAGTTTATGGAAATCCATGTAAATCAATAAAAAAATGTGTATTTCAGAATCCTGTCAAATCTATAAAAATCCATATAAATCAATAAAAAAGTCAGGCAAACTCTGCATAGAGTATATGAATTTTCTAAATCCACTGACTTTTTAAAGTCCAAAAAAATCAAATAAAATCTCAATTGAATACACCCCCTTAATTTTAATTCTATATAACTCAAATTTTACCGATAATCAAATTTTTAAAAAATTAATCGTTTGTTTCTCACTTGATTTGCTTCTGAAAGTATGTGTTTTAATTACTTGTAAGTTTGATAAAACTATGTATCTCTTTTTAGTTGAGGTTTTATTTTTCAATGAAAATTAACTTACTTTTTTGTTTGAATGTGCAGATGTAGACATATATATTTGGATTTTGCTTGTAAAATATGCATCGAATCTTGACTAGAATATTGCATAAATTAAGCTGCGCATGAAAATGACCACACTAGATCGATGACATGGATATATAATAATTTAATGCAACCATTTCTAATTAGGCAAATTCTTTCATACAATTAGAGGTGGGATAGGATCGGGCGACCAAATTTAAAAAAAAATTAAAAATTTAAGCATGATATATAATTTTTAGGCCCAAATCTGTATTATGTTATTGATCTTTTTTTAGAAGTTTGGACTAACATTTTTAACAAACCAAAAGTTTTTAAATTTTCTTTTAGTCTTATTTAGTGGATACAACACTTATATTATCATTAAATCATAAATATTAACTTTAAATTTTAAAATTAAGAAATAAAAGTAATAATAAATTTATCAAATGGTAAAAAAAAAAACTCAAATATTTTTTTTTCTTACTTTTTTATTTTATTTAATAATTTTCTAATAACACAATTTTATGTGTATATTATATATTTATATATATATATATATATAGAGAGAGAGAGAGTAGTGATATAAAACAACATTCGGGAACCAGATGACTGAGGTGTCAGTCATCATCACATAATTCTTATTAATATATTTTAAAAGATAATTTAAAACAAATCTTATCCATTAAAATTTTTTAATATCTAATCTCTCACTACTTAACGATAGTAAAAATCAGAAAACATCTCCAAAGTAAATCAAATCTTCCATCTGTCCACAGTCCACCCACCAACTATTTATTTTTCCTGAAAAAATCAAGAAAAGCCGAAAGCTTTCCCACAAAACAAATCAAGTTTTTTGCAATTATTACTTATTTATTTTTTCACTATTTATTTTTCTGAAAAAATCAGAAAAAGCATAAAGCTTTCCCACAAAGCAAATCAAGTTTTTTACAATTATTACTTATTTTCTCAGTAAAAAATAAATTAATTTCATACCTTAATTTTATCGTCCTTGTATATGTAACCGTTTTTTTTTTTCAATTTACTAACACAAACAAATACTAGCATTCTTTGTCCATAGGATGTACTTAATCGAAAATGGAGGATGTGATCCATTTGCTTCTTGTATAAAAGAATTTGGGGTTGATCTGCTATGGACTCGAGTGGGGTTGGTCTGCTATGTACTCGAGTGCATGTTGTGCACCCTAGTCACTTTTCAGTTTTACTGACTTACACTTTTTGGTAAATTTTATCATCCAACACAAACTATTTTATATAATAATATCATCCAACACAAACTATTTTATATAATAATACAAATTCTTTTATTTAGTAACACGTTTTTTCCTAGTATTTTTGTTAGATGATTTCTTTTAGGATTTGAACACATGACCTTATGAATATATCACAGACAACCGTCGGGGCAATTGTACCTTATTAAGAAATACGTTTTAAATGTTATATATTGACTGATCTGTGCATTAATGTGCACGGTGCACACTACACACAAGAGACCAACTCATATAAGTAAATAGACTTTTAAAAATGTTTGAATCTGACTTATTTATTAAACGGATCAAGTCAAACCGAACTTTAGTATACTAAGCAGTAGGGTCACCTCAAATTACTATCTAAATTCTTAAATAAGTACAAAAATTGTGTACATAAACATGCATTAGCAGGTGTCAACGTAGGGTTATGGTCCTCCAATACTAAGCCAACATAATTACAATAGAAAATTTCAACAACGCAATTGAGTGTAAAATAATTGAAGTGCCTAAAATGAATTGCGTGTAATTACTTAAGTGGGCCTTGCATGGTGGTACCTCACTTGATTTGGATTTGGACATTCAAATGGACACGGATAAATAACCCCCCACATATTATGTGTTCACCCTCCACTCCAATTTATATTTTGAATCAATAGGTAAAAAGACTATGCTACCCCTGTATGCTGAGTTCACCCCACCCATAAACAAAAAAATAACAGTTTTTTTGCATTCCTTTCACCCAAAACATAGTATTTCTTTTTAATTGATTATTTCCTATGTTATTATTATTTTATTTGACTGTATTATTGCATGATTGTGTAGTTGTAATGAATATATGTGTAGTGTATTTCGTTTTCGAGTTTTTTTTTTATAAAATCGTGTTTTGCAAAAACTCAGCACTGGTTCGTCGAATTTTGTGAGATTTTTCGAAAAAAAGTTTCACATTTTGAATCAAAACTCGGCCAACTTTTCCACGTTATGATTCAAAACTCGGACAAATTTTCCACGTTTTGATTCAAAACTCGGCAAACTAGTGTTGAATCATAACGTGGAAAAATTGGCCGAGTTTTGAATCATAACGTGGAAAAGTTGGCCGAATTTTGATTCAAAACGTGGAATTTTTTTTCGAAAAATCTCACAAAACTCGGTGAACCAGTGGTGGGTTTTTGCAAAACGCGATTTTTGTAAAAAAAAACTCGGAAACGAAATACACTACACATATATTGAGTAGTGAGTGCGAAATCGAACCATGGTGAAGAGAAATCCAAAAAATGGGGTGAAGTAGAAGGAAAATTAGAGTTTTTGAGTAAGGAGGGTAATTTTGGAAAATAAGAGGTGGGTGAACTCATATTTAAGGGGTGAAGACATATAATGGGTGAACACATAATAATTAGGGGGGCATTTATCCGTGGCCCATTCAAATGGGTTTATGGTCAAGACTAAGTTAAACGTGTCTGGCCCAATTTAAATCAAGATAAATGTCGAATCAGATTAAATTTTTTTTTTTTTTAAAAAAAAATCATTATGTAAAAACACTCTTCCTTAGGTGTATTTTAAATAATTTAAAAATATAACATTTACGATTCAATTTGAGTCAATTGAAATATCCGATTTAACCATTAAAAATTAAAATCTCAGTATACCTACCAAATGAATTGCAGTTGTAATACAACCTAGGAAAAATGTCTAATGTAGTTTGAATGTTCAAATGTGATTCACTTTATACACAATATATACTGTATTGTCATAGTACTCCTTAATTAATGAATAACTAAAATAAGATATAAAATTACTGTGACGAAATTATGTCTGTTTCAAAACATTTAACAACGTACACCTAAAAATATACAGGAAGTATGGTTTTATTAGTCTTATATTGATGATACATGGGGGATAAACCGAGTAAAATTTAAATATAATTACACTGTATAATACTCCTTCCGATCCGTTTCAACTTAACTTTCACACCTACTTTTTCGCTCCTTTAGAAACTCCATCCGTACAATATCTATAATATTACATTTAATGTAATTATTTTTATGATCCATACCATATATACATGTAAGTCCATTCACTTACTTATTTTTTATAAAATTATATTTTAAAATTCTATTTATTATAATATTTTTTAAAAAGTGAATGAACCGTAAGTATGAAAGTTTTTTTGGGACAGAGGGAGTAACAATCATGTTCGGTTCTAAAAATATTTGAGTCTGAGAGTTAAAATGATGCTACTTTTCCCCTCATTTCTTATTCTGTACAGATTTAAAGGTAACATACAATTATTTTTTTAAGATTAACAATGTCTAATTTGTAAAATATCTCATCATACTCAAGGTAATATACGTTAATTATGTCATAAGTAATTAATAAAGAGTTACTATTAATTTATGATTTAGAAATATAGTAAAACTATCAATTAAGGCCAAAATATTTTTCAAGTCGCTTTAGAATCTATCAATTTAAAACTCACACATTTCAAGACCATTTTTTTTTTCGACATCTTCAAGACCATTTTTTACATCTTATAATTCTTAGGTTATCTAACAATATTAATTTTATAAATCACAATTAAAAAAATTAATGATATGCTATTAATTTTACGCGAGTGGAAAAAAAAATTGTAATAAAAAATAATAGTGTATATAAATAAATAAAGGTATACAAAAATGTCAAATGCGACCTTAATATTTTTAAGGGCTAATGTTGAAAAATATATTTTCAGCTTGTATTGAATGTGAGTTTATGTACAATATATAGAAATCTCAAAGCTCTAGAGACTTCTATCTAACTACCTAACAATGTTTGTTAAATATAACAACTAACTACTTCTCTTCTAGATTGTTCTTTGGCATGATAGTTAGGGTTTGCATGAGTGTAAGCTTATACTTTAACATGCCCCGGAAGAATTTGGACCACATCTAATCACGTAAGATCAAGCCAAGTACTCAAGCGAGCAAAACGAGCAGGTGCAAGAGGTTTGGTGAGGAGGTTTGCTGGTTGATCCTCGGATGAGACAAAACGAATGTCAAGTATGCCATTTTGGACTTTCTCACGCAAGAAGTGTACATCCACTTCAATATGTTTGGTTCGGGAATGAAAAGCTGGACTAAAAGCCAATGTAATAGCTCCTTGGTTGTCACACCAGAGAAGGCTTGGAGCTGTGAGGGGAATGTGAAGTTCTGAGCATAAACTGGAAATCCACATGATCTCTGTTGTGGCTAGAGCAAGGGCTCTATACTCGGCTTCAGTGCTGCTGCGTGCTACAACATTTTGCTTTCTGGAGCTCCATGATATGAGGTTCTTGCCTAATGTAATGCAAAAGCCTGAAGTACTCCTTCTGTCATCCACACTTGATGCATAATCAGCATCAACAAAGCCTTGCAACCTAAAATCAGAAACAGAAGAAAAAGAGATGCCATGAGTAAGAGATCCTTTAATATACCTAAGAACCCTCTTGCAAGCCTTCCAATGGTTTTGTGTGGGACTTTGCAAAAACTGGGAGAGTTTGTTGACTGAGAAGGAGATGTCTGGTCTGGTGACAGTGAGATATTGGAGAGCACCAATGATGCTTCTATATAGGGTGGGGTTGTCAAATGAAGGGATGTCTGAGATGGAGAGTTTGGATGAGTGGCAGAGAGGAGTGGAACATGGTTTGGAGGAATCCAGATTGGCCTTAGATATGATGTCTTTGGCATATTTGGATTGAGTGAGCTTGATTGATGTGGGTGTAGTGTGAGCTTCAATGCCAAGGAAATAGTTAATTTCCCCCAGATGTTTAAGGGAAAACTGAGAGTGAAGAGCAGAAATGAGGGTTTGAACCAGCATAGAATCATCTCCAGTGATGAGAATGTCATCCACATAGACTAAAAGCAATGTGATCTTGCCATGGTGAAATCTGTGAAAGAGACAGTGGTCTGATGCTGAATGAGTGAACCCCTGGGTGATTAGAAACTCCTTAAGTGTGTCATACCAGGCTTTGGGTGCCTGTTTCAAACCATAAAGACCCTTTCTAAGCTTGTAGACATGATGAGGGTGTTGAGAGTCCACAAAGCCTTCAGGTTGAGCAATATATATTGTCTCATGAAGAAGCCCTTTGAGAAATGCATTGTTGATGTCAACTTGCTGAATTGCCCATCCATGTGAGACAGCAAGAGTGAAAATAACTCTAAGAGTAACTGCCTTAATGACTGGACTGAAAGTGCTAAAATAATCAACTCCAGCTTGTTGTTGAAAGCCTCTAGCCACCAATCTTGCTTTGTATCTTTCAATGGATCCATCTTTGTTATACTTGACCCTAAATAGCCACTTGGTAGTGATGGAGTGTATATCTGATGCAGGAGAGACCAGTGTCCAGGTGCCATTTTGAATTAGAGCATCATACTCTAGCTGCATAGCCTTTTGCCAATCTGGACTAAGCATAGCTTCAGCTACTGAAGTGGGTTCAGGTACAGTAGTTGATGAAGTGAGAGCCTTAGGTTTGAATATACCAGACTTGGATCTTGTCTGCATATGATGAGATGAAGTAGGGATAGTAGGTTCATTTGAGACAGAGGGAGGAGATGTATCAGTAGATATATGAGGAGAGGTGAGGGGAGCAGTTGGGACAATAGGAAGCATATATCTTGTGGAGCTAGAGTTTGACTCATTGATAGATGGAGAAGAATGAGCAGGAGACAAGGCTGGAGAGGGAGAGTGTATATCAGGAGAGATGGCATGAGAATGAGTGGATGGAGGAGAAGCATGAGTAGATAAAGGAGAAGGTGGTGTGTTCTGGTGGGAGATGGAATTAGGAATGTAGGCTGAGAATGATGGAGTAGTATGTGAGGGTGAAGTAGATGATGAAGAATAAGTGGGAAACTCATTTTCATTGAATTGGACTGAGGCAGAAATGTAGATTTTGCCAGATGAGTGCAGGCACTTGTAGCCTTTATGAAGTAGATCAAAGCGTTTGTAGCATTTGGCAGCTACATGATAGGTGCGGTCACACAGTTGACACACAATCTTTGGTTTCTGAAACACTCTACCCTTGCCATGAGATTTAGCAGTACCTGTGTTTCTATTGTCACGAGCAACCACATTAGCTGAAGGAGAGGGAGATGAGATATTACCTCCAGCTATATGTATAGTGTGAGAGCTATGACTCAGTAAACGCATCTCATATGCTTGAAGAATTGATTGAACCTCAGGCAAGGATGGAACAGTTGCTTTAGTAGTTAAGGACACCACCACAGCATCATACTCAGCACCTAGTCCTCCAAGTATGTATAGAACAAGTTCATCATCACGTATAGGCTGACCAGCATGATGAAGACCATCAGCAACAACTCGCATTTTCAGAATAAATGCATCAACACTAAGATCTCCTTTCTTCAGTGTTTGCAGTTGAAGGCGAAGAATCATAGCCTTCGCACTTGATTGCGACTGAAACAGCAAATCAAATACCATCCAAACCTGAAACGAATGCTCGCATCTACTCACATGACCTAGCATTGATTCAGAAACAGAGCTCAAAATCCAACTCAAAAGAAATTGATCCTTTCGTTGCCAGGAAATCGAATCCGAAGTAGATGAGGTAGGATTCGTAGGCACATTCGTACATAACAGTACATCTTCAAAGCAATGAGCTCTAACTGAAGCAAGAACTTGATTACGCCAAAACGGATAGTTGTCATTATCCAAGCGAATCGATAAAGTGATAAAACGAGGCAAATAGGTAGCAGATGAGGAGGAATTATCCATGATTCGAAGAAGGCAGAATAACAGAGTATAGCGGAAGAGTGTGAATGGATCGAGAAGCTGAATAAATGTGCAGATAGTTGGTTATGGGAAGAACAAAACGGTTACATAATGTGAGTGATGAAGATATGAAGAAATTTGGTTGAAGATATGAAGGCAGGGAGGTTGAAGATATGAAGAGAAGCAGGGGAAAAGTAATTGCAAAATCACACACTAGCCATGAGAATCCATGCTCTCATGATACCATGTTGAAAAATATATTTTCAGCTTGTATTGAATGTGAGTTTATGTACAATATATAGAAATCTCAAAGCTCTAGAGACTTCTATCTAACTACCTAACAATGTTTGTTAAATATAACAACTAACTACTTCTCTTCTAGATTGTTCTTTGGCATGATAGCTAGTTAGGGTTTGCATGAGTGTAAGCTTATACTTTAACAACTAATTTAATATTTCTATATTCCATATTTCTAATTAATAGTAGTTCTCTATCTTTGCAATTATTTATTGGTGTAATTTTGACCATGAAATCTTAACCAAATAGTCTTTCTTTCATAAACAAATTTATAGTAAGAAAAAATACTAATATTGATCGGCATTATATTTAAACTAATAATTTTATTTATATGTGAGTGATGGCATCCATTTTGTTCCCAAAACTTGTACTAACTTTTTCGCTTATTAGTTCCACAACTTTCAAAATTGTCTCGTTTTAGTATTTCATTTTAAATTTCATTGTTTCTAAATAAAGAAGTGTCATTAATAATATAATTCATAATATAAATAATTAATTTTATTGGTTGTAAGTGTAACGTTCACATTATATATAAATTTAATATGATTATTTGACAGAATATATATCCAGAAAACCTTATTTGACAGTTGGTGTACCACATTGATTTCACTGTAGCAACACAAAATTCTACAATTAATTGCAGTGTGAAAAAAAATCGAATGCAAAGAGGTAGAGAAAAGTTGATGAGCATTAAAATAAATATGAACTGCCCACAATTACGTTGCAACAAACTTCTGCTATAATATAAATAATAATTCAAAATATTAAATGGCACTTTTAATTTTTAGTAGACATGGTGGCTAAAGAAATTGAATTCTCCTCTTAAACTAATTTCAACTTCGATAGGGAAATTGTTGTGAATCCCTCATGCATTTACTGTTATTTATTGTTTGATGTCTTTTTCTTTTAATTTTTTTTTTGAACCCTTTTTATCGGTTTGATTCACCTGTTTTACTGGTATTCCACCTTACTGAATTTTTAACGTGTATCGCCCCCCAAAATTATAGAATGTTGATTAATTAGTTTTTAATATAACACATGTCAATCATCTATATAGTAGAATAAAATGTAAAATACGAAAATTGGAACATGTGATCTCATCCGATGTCATTAGTGTTTTTAGGTCGAGAAAAATGTGTTTGGATGACAAAATAGTTTATCCAATTTAATGTGCATTTTGTTCTCAAGTAATATATATGCACACACAGTCACACAGACACACTCTTATTTTTTATATACTCCAGTAGTTAGGTAATTAGGTTTATACTTAATCAAGTTATGGGCCAGGATTTACTCTCTTAGCCACTTAATTCTGAATTAATAGGGAAAATATTAATTTTGGTCACCTAGTTTTACCTCTTTTCATATTTGGTCATCCACATTTAGTCACTATCAAAATTGGTCACCCAGTTATTATATTCTATCAAAATTGATCACTCTGTTAGTCAATTTGTCATTGACTAACAGAGAAAGAGTTTTGAGCCGTGAAATTTCTCAAAACCTAAGGTTAAAAAATTATCATGCATCTTCTAGAAATAATGAAACAAATGCAAAAGTAAGAATGAAACATGTGCAAGAATTACCAATATTTATATTATATTTATAATAGGTCAGAAGAAGGTTATTTTTGTTGGTTTACCTTTTATTTTACAGAAAATGAGAAACTCAATAGATAGAATGCAACTTTGTACTCTGTTTTTTTTTTTAACAATTGTACTCTGTTTTCCAATTCTTGGTTTCATACTGAATTTATGTAATAATTGGAGATATAAAGTTATTTCAATTCATCATAATTTGTGGTGAAGTTTAATTATAAAGAATTTTCTAAAATTATTCATTCAAGAAAATTTCATAAACTTATTTTTCATTCTAAATATTTTTCTATTAAGATCATTATTGCAGATTTCTTGAAATGTTAATCAAACAATTGGGCAAATTTCTATCTCCTGAGTTTCTCATTTCCTAATTATCTATAAAATAAAAATAAAAAGTAAACCAACGAATCACGTTCTACAAGATGCATCAGAATTCCTTCTGATCTATTATATGTTCTACCAGATGCATCAGAACCATGTTTCATTCTTGCTTCTAGTTTGTTTCATTAGTTCGGGAAGATGCATGAAATTTTTTTAACCTTAGGTTTTGAGAAATTTCACGGCTCAAAACTCTTTCTCCGTTAGTCAATGACAGATTGACTAACAGAGTGATCAATTTTGATAGAATATAATAACTGGGTGACCAATTTTGATAGTGACTAAATGTGGGTGACCAAATATGAAAAGAGGTAAAACTAGGTGACCAAAATTAATATTTTCCCGAATTAATATTACAACACTCACTAATTAATATAGTGGGGTTCAATTAAGACTTTAAGCAACATGAGATATTTAATACTTAATTATCCTCACATTTTCCAATATTTTAACACATAAAAGTGTTATCTTCATGTGTATGAATTTCTCATTTACCAATCCTTTTTTTTTAATATTATAAATACATTACAATCATATGTCAATACAATGCTATTTAATATTGACAGAGTCTGACGGGTCGTGCAAGAGTCAGCTTGACAGAGTCTTAGTTAACGAGGAATGGTCGGATAACTGGCCGGACGCAACCTTGAGAGGGCTGGGACGATCCGTCTCGGATCATTGTCCTATTCACATCTCATCTCAGCGAAAGGACTGGGGCCCGAAGCCGTTTCGTTTCTTCAATACGTGGATGAAGCACCCCTCCTTCAAAGATTTCATCACCGACAAGTGGAGCTCCTATGATATTCAGGGGTGGAACGGATACATCCTTAAAGAGAAATTAAAAACTCTTAAGGGCGATCTCAGGACCTGGAATAAAAAAGTTTATGGGAACCTTGAGACAAGAATGGAAGAGAGCAGACATGAGATTCAAAGGCTTGACACACTGGATGACACCTCTGGCCTTGAAGAAGACGAAGAAAACATGAGAAGAGATTTACTTGCAGGGCTCCAAAGTGATCTTCGTACAAAGGAAGAACAACTTTTTCAAATGGCTAAAGTGAAATGGCTGAAGGAAGGTGACCTGAACACAAGGGTGTTCCACAAAGTTATCAACGGAAGAAGGAAAGGAAATCTGATATCCGGTTTATACATAAATGGGAGGTGGACAGAGTCCGTAAGGGAGGTGAAAGAGGAAGTATTTCAACACTTTAGCAGTCACTTCAGATCGGATAAATTCGCAAGGCCTAGAATCCCGAGTGCTTTTATCCACAGAAAGCTAGAAGAGTGTGACAATCTTGTGCTCACAGCAGAGTTTACTGAGGTAGAGTTACTGGCAGCAATCCGGGACTGCGATCCAAATAAAAGTCCCGGACCGGACGGCTTTTCACTGGGTTTTTTCAGAAACAATTGGGATCTAGTAAAGGCAGAAATAATGGGCATGATGAGAGAATTTCACATAAACGGGAAGCTTACGAAAGGCATAAATCCAACCTTCATTGTCCTTATTCCGAAGAAAGAGGGCGGACAAAAATTAAAAGATTTCAGACCTATCTCCCTTATAGGTAGCCTGTACAAGATTATTTCAAAAACGTTGGCAAAAAGGCTTGCTAAAGTGCTGGAATTAGTGGTTTCTGACTGTCAATCGGCTTTTATTGGAGGGCGGCAAATCATGGACGGGATCCTTGTTGCACATGAAACCATAGACGAAGCAAAAAAGAAACGGAAACCCAGGGCTCTTTTCAAGGTCGACTTTGCCAAGGCATATGATTCGGTCGACTGGGCCTTTTTGGATAACATGATGGAGGGTATGAATTTCGCAAGCAAATGGAGAGGTTGGATGAAGGAATGCATGTCGACGGCCATGGCAGCAGTCTTAGTTAACGGGAGTTCTTCAGGTCAGTTCTCTTTAGAAAGGGGTTTACGACAGGGGGACCCTCTCTCCCCGTTTCTTTTTCTTATCGCTGCAGAGGGGCTAAATTGCTTAGTCAATAAGGCTGTGGATATTGGGGCATTTAACCCAGTATGCGTGGGTAAAGAAAAGGTCAAAGTCTCATTGCTACAATATGCAGATGATACCGTGTTTTTATGCAATGGAAAATGGGAGGAGATACACACGATCAAGCACGTGCTCAATCTCTTCGAGCTAATATCGGGGCTGGGAGTGAACTTCAACAAATGCAAATTAATTGGCATAAATATGAGGGAGGAAGATAAAACCCAGATGGCAGACTTCTTAGGGTGTTGCACGGGCTGTCTACCTATGAATTTCTTGGGTTTGGATGTTGGATTGAATCACCATAAGACAACATCCTGGACCGGAATGATTGACAAAATTAGAGGAAAGTTGGCATCTTGGAAGGACAGAAACATCTCGATGGGGGGAAGAGCTACTCTAGTTCAAGCGGTCCTATCCGCGGTACCTACGTATTACCTTTCGTTCTTTAAAATATCGAAAACAGTATTGAGTGATATTAGGAAATTACAAAGAAATTTCTTTTGGGAGGGAGGGTCTAGGGACTCAAAGAAAATATCATGGGTTAAATGGGAGGATATATGTGTCGAAAAAAATATGGGGGGCTTAGGATTTAAAGAGTTGAATGCTTTTAACACAGCTTTGCTTGGTAAATGGATATGGCGTTTTATCACGGAGGGGGGGAGTTTGTGGGCGAGGGTTATTAAGTCAAGATATGGGGGCCTGGAGAGGGAGGATTGCAGCGTAGGTAGACGAGGGAGACGAAGGGCGAGTGAGTCAGGTTGGTGGAAACAAATTAGGAAAATTTTTGAAGAATTTGGGGGCAGTGGGGCTAGGCACAAAATTAGGAGAGTGGTGGGTAATGGTGAATGTACAAGATTCTGGGGGGATGAATGGGCAGAGGGGGAAGGCACATTAATGGAGAGATTTCCTAGACTGTATGAGATTAGCAATCAGAGGGAGGAGTTTATACATAACATGGGTTCTTGGGGTGGGGACGGCTGGAGCTGGGTGTAGGTATGGGTGAGGGAGTTGAGTGTTAGCGAGAACGAAATGTTAACGGATTTGCTGTTGGTTTTAGACAGGCACAAAATCAGAGGGGAACAAGAAGACTCTTGGGAGTGGGCTCTCGCCCCGAAAGGCCAATACTCGACGGCTACAGCATATAATTCGATGGTCGAAGAACCAGAGAAGACAAACTCAAGGCCAGATCGCAGACCAGAATTCGAGGCAATTTGGAATAACCTGGCACCTAGGCGAACACAAATGATCGGGTGGAAGGTTTTGAAGGGAAGAATGGCTACTGCGGACAACCTAAGGAAACGAGGCATCGCGCTGACGGATGAAGCTTCACGCTGCAGCTTCTGCGACAACGCGGAGGAGAACGACGTCCACATCTTCCTGGACTGCAATTATGCATCTTCGGTGTGGCAAGGGTGCTATTCTTGGCTCAAGGTTAGTATGACTCCTCATAACAATCTGGCCATACATTTCTTGCAACACATAGACGCGATTGGGTTCGGGAAGGAGCGGAAAAGATTCATGGCAAGTCTTTGGATCGGCGTTATTGCGGAGATATGGCATCGCCGCAACAACATAAGATTCAGGGGCGAACGATGCGAGGCGAAGAAGACTATGGAACGTATAAAAATCCTAATGTGGGACTGGATAGGCGGACGAAACCTGTTGAAGACGAACTCTTCGGTCTCAGCCTGGTTTCAAGACCCCCTTAGCTGCATTATCGAACCCACTGTCATTAGAAGAGCTTAACATATATGTAATTGTGTAATATGTACGGAACGAGTACCCCTTGTACTCTTGGTTAAATGGAAATTTCTTTACCGTCCAAAAAAAAAAACAATGCTATTTAATATCACAAAGAATAAACTTTAGACCCTCAAATAATTAATCAAAAGACAAGTAGTGTCAAACACACCCATTAATAATTGATTATTTATTATTTAAATTGATTTAAAACCAAAATTTTCTTTATTGCGGCACTTCCAACATCGAAATTTTTAATAATTATATTTTGGCCCAAGTGACCAAATTAACCACCTTAATCATGTCACTATTTTTTAAATATGCTATAGTTTTATACTTTTAAGATCGATATTCATTTATACTAAAGTTTTCATAGTGTATATTAACTCAAGATGAAAATATTAATTTATTATTGGCTGCTTGATTCATCAAATGGGGAAAATAATTTCTGAAATTATGATCGCAGATCGCATAATTTTGAGCCCTAGGAGAAGAATGATATGCAAAGGTATGCATGTAAATTTTGAATTATAAATTAGAAGCAATTTAATGATAAAGATAATAATTCAACTTTCATAATAAATTACTAACAGGAGATTATTGACCAAATTATTAAATGCATTTTATAAGACTGACAATCTGAAAATAAATGCTTATGGGTAGTGATTCAAAATTTAAAGTGCAAATAGTTGCTGATAAGATATAACTAAATAGAAAAAGGGAAATCAACAATCGAATTATTGAATGCTTTATCTTACAATTAATTATTAAAAATTATATATACTTACCTTTGATGTGAGAAAATATATTGAAAGAATATAAATGAGAGTAATGACGTAAAAAGTTAAATAAGACTAACATGATTTCAAAATCGTATATGAGTCTCAAAGCAAATAGAAACTTGAAATTGCAAAGTTGAAGCACTTTATTTTACTAATTTATACATATACATTAAGATATGGAGTAATTTTTAAAGGTAAATATTGAATTAATACTTTGAGTAAAATGGTACTTAAATCCTAATACTATATATATATATATATATATATATGAACACAACCAAAAATATATACTCCATTAATTTGTAGAATCAACACATCTGAATAAAATTAGTATGTTCTTCGTATATTTATCATTTTTATATGTTCCGCTGTCGGCATCAATAGCATATAAACTTAGTGAACTACTTCTTCTATCACCATTTGATTTTAGAATGAAATCATATCAGGGGAACGGGATCTTCTGTTACACAATGATGTAACATCTCCTGCTACACCATTTAAATTTGCGACACGTGTCCATAAATCAAAATTTACAAATATATGCATAACATCATATATATATATATATATATAACATAACCATTTATTTTTATTTAGGTAATGACATTAATTTAGGAAAAAATAAAATGCTCCAAAAAAATAAAATTCTAAAATTCACACTAAATATCCTAATTTGACAAATTCCTTAACAAACAGTGATAAGAAAACAATATTAAAAAGAAAAAAAAAACTAAAAATAAATATGATCAGAAAAATGTGTGGAAAAATTAAATTAACTCACTGCTAAATGATATTAATATGTTTTCATGTAATTTTAAATTATTGTGTTTTACATGTGTATTGGCAAGAGCTTGCTTCTGAAATAATTTTTATAATTTTAGTTCAAAATTTATTATAATGTACAATATTTAGTTTAATTTCTACTAATTTTATAAAATTTTAGGACTTTGTAAAATTATTAATTATGTACAAAATGTATACTAGTATTAAATACGTACAATTTGTAAATTGAATTTTTTGATATATATATACTAATTTTATATATATATATATATATATATATATATATATACTAATTGAATTTTTTTATTACAAATTACAATATTAACATATTGGGCATGTTAGTCGGTGCTATATATATATATATATATATATATATATATATTTAATCCAGAAACGTGAAATATGATTAATAAATTTCTCTAACTTTTTTTTTTTCTTTTTTGCAATTTTCCTTTTTGTCAAAGAAATATTTACTATACAGATTGTGGATTTGGAATCATATTTTTAAATCAATTTTTTTTCTTAAATTAACATTATTTCCTAAATAGGTTAAATGGTTATGATATGGTGTTATGCACATATTTATGAATTTGGATTGATGACAAGTGACACAAATCTAAATGTTGTAACAGGAGATATTACACAGAAGATCCCGTTCCCATATCAGGGACGTGACTAGTCTCCTTCTCTTGGTACCTTTGCTTGATGCCTCCAACTTTAATGTGGTATTAAAGTGGGCCTCATGCTCGAATTAATTAGAGTATGAAAAATAACAAGAGTATGAACGATCCAACATTATACTATATATTACTCCGATTAATGGATTAATTAAATTAATTTTATATTTGTCTAAGAAACCATAGAGGGACAAATAAAGATGAATATCAAGGAATAAAGGATCATACATCAACACCGAATTAAAACCACGATTAGATCCAACAATGTACGGGTATATTTTATTACTCACACCAAATGACATGAACTCAAAGAAATACATTCCAACAAACTTTTATTCTTAATTATGTGCCTTACTAAGAAATTGGGATAAAGTCACCATTCTTTTCCCGATGCAAAGCTGGTTAAAAAAAAAGGTACAAAAACTATATGAAATTAGTCATGAAATTTTTATAATGAATTTAATAATATTATTTAGTATACTATGGAGTATCACAATTTAGTGATTTGAGAAATACTATAAGTTAAAAATATGATATTTTGTATATTCTAAATAATTGTATATTAAACAATATTACTTTAAACAAAAGAATTTAAGTGAACTTGTTTCACCAAATATTTACTCAAAAAAATTAAGCCCAATTTATTGGTGGGAAAAATATAAACAAATTCGGAAAATCTCACTTATCACATTAAAAAAATGTCTAATTTGTAAATGATCGAAATTTGATATTTCGTCGGAGTTTCCAAAAAATTTCAAGCATGCAAGTCGCATGCGTACATTTCTGGTGAATTTTAAAATTTACAATGAAAATGATTGAAACAGAACAAAAAATACCAACAACCTTAAATAAATTTGAAAAAAAAAAAAAACATAAAAAATTTATTTAAAATCACTCAAACTTACACGATAAATTATCTCAGCATTTCGCTTATGAACCAGTACACCTAGATGACATCCATGAACATTTTAAAGTCATACGATAATTACAGTTATTCAATAATTATAAAAATAAATTAATAATATAATTATGTTAGGAGTTAGACAAGCTTGTTCAAGAATATTTAACAAACGAGTTAACTAATATTAAAATTTGTTAGTTTGTTAAACGTATTCAATGATATTAATATATGTTTGACTAAATAAATATACCTAAATGAACATTAACCAAATTTATTCATTAGCTTTTGCCAAACATTTTATTTGCTTACATGTATGTATATCAACTCGTTTCAAATTATTAGTTTTAAAATAAAATAAAAAAAGTCCAAAAAGAGGTAAGGCGTTATTTGACCTGACTGGAATATTTGCAATTTGGTAATATTAGAAAGCGTATGGTGAGACAATTATTACGATAATAACTACTTTAACAAATTCGAGAGTTAGAGCGCGCGAAAAACGCTCGCATTTATCAGTAAGCCGGCCACCACCACGTGACGGTGGGGCTCCGCCCACTGCCACCGTGTCTATACTTTACTACGTATATATTCAGCGTCTCATTCTCTACCTACTGTTATTCAATACTCTCTCTCTCTTCCCCTTTATATGTATAACAGTACTTCACTTTTACTTTATTGTTTTCTCACTTTCCTTTTCCCCCTCTTCTTCTCAATCATTCACAAACACACTTGCTTTTTCAATTCCAATCATGCCCGAATTGAGCCGTTGCTGAAGCTCTGAATTCGTCGTTTTTTTTGTTTTTTCTGAGAGTAATTGATGGCTAATAGTGTCGTTTCGCAATCGGATGATGAGTATGAAGACTTGGAGTCCAGGCGTTTCGACGACGGTTACAGTCTGAGCGCTGACGTCAGCGAGTCGGAGAGTTCGACTTCCAGCGCTGCCACTTTTTCTTCCGACCATCGGGTGCCGCCGGTCCCGTTCCCGCTGGATTTTCCTTCTAATTCAGAGTGCTTGCCGCCGCCTCCGATTATGTTGCCGGTTGTCGGGGGTAGACACGTCATCTTCCCGGCGGAGAAGATGGATAGAGATAAACCTGAGCCAACTGAATTGTCCGGTGAGTTTCTGGCTTTCAATTCCGGAGTACATTGATTTAATAGACGAATTGAATAATCAGTATTTGCGTACAAATCATGTAAATCTGATTTTGTTTTGATCAGAATTATGTAATTTTCTCCTTATGAGAGAAACGGAAACCCTAATCAAAAATACATTCTGACAGTTAAAGAGGACTCTGAGGGAAAATGAAAGGAAGAGCTCTAATTGAGGCGTTTATAGTTCAAAGGAATTCATTAGAAAATTGAATTTAATTTCTTATTAAACAATTGATCTTCTCTGTAGAATCACAGAACAAGTGTTAATTAATCTTTGTGTTCTGTTTATTGTCTGAGTTTAGAGGCTGAATTGATGAAGGAAAGATTTGCAAAGTTGTTGCTCGGAGAGGATATGTCTGGTGGAGGGAAGGGAGTGAGTACAGCTATGGCAATCTCCAACGCCATTACTAATCTTGCAGGTGCTTATATATTTCACAAACTCAATTCCACCTTTCTTGATACATAACTTTATTTTGTGTCTAACAATATTGTTGTCTTGATCATTGATAGCTACTGTATTCGGAGAGCTGTGGAAGTTGGAGCCATTGGCTCCACAGAAACGTTCAATGTGGCACCGAGAAATGGAGTGGCTTTTGTGCGTGAGTGATTCCATAGTCGAGCTCGTTCCGTCAGTACAAGAATTCCCAGGGAGTGGGAGCTTTGAGATCATGGTGCCTCAACAAAGATCTGACTTATATGTGAATCTCCCAGCTCTCAAGAAACTAGATGGAATGCTAATTAGCATCTTAGATAGTTTTAAAGACACTGAGTTTTATTACGTTGATCGTGGGATAGTTGTTGCTGATGGGGAACACATTAAAGCTTATCAAAGTTCACCACCATCTTGTAGAAGACCTTCCATTACTCTTGAAGAAAAATGGTGGTTACCATTCCCAAAGGTTCCGGGGAATGGCTTGTCTGAAGAGACAAGAATGCAATTGCAACAGTGCAAAGAGTGCACACAACAAATTTTCAAAGCTGCTGTGGCGATTAATAGCAGTGTGCTTTCAGATATGGAAGTCCCACAAGTTTATTTAGAAAGCTTACCCAAGGTATGGGATTTAATAAATTTGTTCTTATTGTTTATTTGTTATGTTTGTGTTCAAGCATCAATCCTATGTTCAAACTGTTGTTGATGTGCAAAAACTTGTTCGGTTTCAGAGTGAGAAGGCTTGTTTAGGCGAAATCCTGTACCGCTATATTACTGCTGATCAGTTCTCCCCTGATAGTCTTCTTGACTACCTGGATATTTCATCAGAATATAGTACTTTGGAGATAGCTAATAGGATTGAAAGTGCCGTACACTTTTGGAGGCTGAGATATCAGAAGAAGAAACTAAATAAAACCAAAACGGGCTCGTTTTGGGGGAACACGGTGAAGGGTCTCGTTTCCGATGTTGAAAAGAGTAAACTCTTTGCACATCGAGGCGATACCCTCTTAAAGAACTTGAAATTGCACTTCCCTGCCCTTCCACAAACTGCTCTGGACATGAACAAGATTCAGTATAACAAGGTACAGACATCTTATTTGGTCAAATTTGGATTGAAGCACTTGAGGATAAATTTATATGGATTCGAAATTAATCACTCTCATTCTAATTCATCAGTCATGTCTTGGAATAATTGTTTTTAGGACCGTAACTACAGGGAGTTACAACTAAGGAAAATATATTTACAGACTGACACATTTAGCCATTAAATTTTAATTTGGCACATTTAAAACCATAAATTTTAATTTTTGCACATTTAGGCCAAACATGTTAGCAGCACATGACAGTTCAGCCTGAATGGTGGTGTTTCGGACCAATTTGGCCTAAATGTGTGAAAATGTAATGTCTTACAAGTAGTACCCCTAAGTTATGGGGCCCCAAAAAATGTTCCCGTGTTGTCTCAGATGGTGTTGTTGATTTTGTATGAGTATCCAATGGGTCCTATTGCTTTTGATGTAGGATGTTGGGCAATCAATTCTTGAAAGCTATTCAAGGGTGCTGGAAAGCATAGCCTACAGCTTAATGGCAAGGATTGATGATCTTTTATACGTAGACGATGCCACCAAACAACGTGCAATGGCAGAGTCGATGTCCATGTTCAATCGGAGACGATCAATGGCTTCTCATGATCATATGTTTAACCAACACTCTCCTACTTCATTCTCCAACCAAAGCTCTTATTCATCTTCACTAACGGGATCTCCATTCCGTTACTCGATTCCAGTAACTAAACGGCCCGAGAGACTACGTCGTTCTGTTAGCCACCCTGCTAATTCTGGCAATCCACTGGATATAGGCTTAGAAATTAAGTAGTATTTTGTTACATTATGAAATGACAGTAGGGAAGTTTTAACTTATGGGTTTAAAAGAGGTAGATTAGAGCATGCATAAATCTTTCATACTATTACTGATCTAATTGCAATATTAGCATTATGGCTTAACAATTTTCATCATTTTTTTTTCCTTTTTGCACGTCTCGAGCCCACACGTTCTTTATCATAACCGAAGTTGAATATTTGAGGCAATATTTAAAGGATGCATAGATTTAGGCTATGAACTCTATTTCAGTTTCCTCCCGTGTCCCGTAATGATTTACATACTTTTATCGGTTCACTTTTTAAGAAAGGTAAATTTAGGTGAGCTTGGGTTTAAATAAAAGATGAATATTTTGAATAATTTAATGAGATGTAAAGAAAAATAGTGAGATGTGTAGTACATAACTTTATATTCCGTTAATCTTCGCTCTCAAAATATTTTATCATAAATAGTATGTACATACTTTTGGTGAATTTGGACATTACTACATATTATTATTAGGGGTATTATTGGAACAAATATGATAAATTTACACAGATATTACTAGAGTGACAACTAAAAAGATGAAATGAGAGGATTAAAAAGCCTCCTCCTCTTTATTGAAGTTTTATTATTGTCATATAAGGATTGTGGGCTAAAGATTTTTTGGTGAGTGATCCCGACACCAATATTAAAGGGCGCGGTTATACACACCCACCAACCTATTGAGGACACACACAATAAGATGAGTACACCCACGGTGAAAAATCAAAAATTCCCTTCTATCTAATAAAATCCTAAGGCGGTGTTTGGTTTGAGATTGTGGTGGATTGAATTTAGATTGTGGTGGATTGAATTGGGATTTGGGTAATCCATGAATAGTAAACTGTGTGTAAGTTGTGTTTGGTTAAGGATTTAAAAGTACGAGTAGATTTAACTTTATGTTACATCAAGAGTGATGTTATAATATTTTATTATTGTTAGTAGTGAAAAAAAAGTAAGAGAGAGAAGAAAGTAGGAGAGAGAATGATTGTGGAAAAAAAAAAGTAAGAGAGATAGTGATTTGATGGTATAAAAATAGGTGTGTAGGTGGATTGATATTTGGATTGAGATGGATTGAGAGAGATTGGACTGAAATTGGGCCAATCCAAATCCGGATTGGCCAATCCCAAAACAAACACAGCCTAAATTCTTCATATACTCCCCTCACTCTCAAAATTAGTACACCCACTCACTCGCCGATTCTTCATTTTTTCGCTGCCTCCGCCTCTTTGAAGAAGACGGCCGATCGTCGTCGCCGCTTCCTTGAAGAAGACGGTCGATCGACGCCGCCGCCTACTCTCTGGAGAAGGGCGCAACCCACGCCACCGCCTCCTTTCACGCGGCCGTTCGCACCACCCCTCCGCCCGTTCGCGTTGTGTGGAATTTCATAACGAGAAGAAATGTAATAGAAGACATATTGAAAGAATCAAAATGAATAGAGAATTACATGATCAAATTGAATTATCACAAGAGGAGTTACAACTAACAAATTAACTACTCCACTAACTACTCTAACTAATAATCTTGCTTGACTTGTTTTTATTCTTCACACCCTCCCACAGGATGAGCATGGATGGTAATCAAGCACATCTTGAACTTGTTGTTAAAAAAAAGCTCCAAACCATTACGAGTAGCACGATGTGGGTGCAATGATATCAGCAATGAAAAGGTGACCTTCGAGAATAGAATCCCACACCAAATTGAACATTTGAACGTTGATGTAGAGAGTAGACAAACGATGCAACCCATGCATCTAATCAATGGTGAAATTTCCACCAATATTTCAAAAAAAAAAAAGGTAGAATCGTGATATACACGAAGAGAAAAGACTAGATTGAGTATAGAACTCTAGAGAATTCGATTCTGAATCAACATGAAATCGAATATAAAACTCACGAGCATAAAACTTGCAAAGAAATGAGTATAAAACTCAAGAAACTAAAAAAAATAAGTATAGAACTTCAAGAATTCGAATCAAGATAAAATCGAATCCAAAAAATCACGAGCATAAAACCCGTGAAGAAGAAATCTCGAAAAGAGAAAAAAAATAGGATATAAATCCAAATCCATCAAAAATTTGGCAGAAAATACAACTAATGAGATTCATTCAAATCGAATTGCGTAAACATACTTAGATCGACGAACATGTTTAATCGATCATAATTTAATTGATACACAACTCTGATACCATGTGGAATTTCATAACGAGAAGAAATGTAATAGAAGACATATTGAAAGAATCACATTGAATAGAGAATTACATGATCAAATTGATTTATCACCCCTCTTCTATATAAGAGGGAGATTTACAAAAGAGGAGTTACAACTAACAAATGAGTTACAACTAACAAATGAACTACTCCACTAACTACTCTAATTAATAATCTTGCTTGACTTGTTTTTATTCTTCACACGTCGGCTTGAGCACCCCCTCTGCCGCCGCCCGCCCGTTCGCCCCTCTGTAACAAAAAAGGTCGCCGTGTCGATTTTGTAGAAGAAGGAGAGGCTGCTCCGTCGCGTCCCCAGCCTCGCCGCGCACGCCACCGCCTCCGTTTGTACCCTCTGCCCAGCCTCGCACGCCACCGCCACCTGATACCTTTAGATCTGCTCAAGGTAAGTTTAGGGTTTGGGATGTGAGATTTCTGGAAAAAAATTAGGGTTTTTTTAAATTAGAATTTTTTACAGATCTAAATCTAAGTCTATTAGGGTTTTTTGAGTTTGTTGATTTTTTTTCGTACAATTGGGAGTTGTTTGGGAATTATTTTAGTACAATCTGTGTTTGTTCGAAAAACAATTCTTGTTCGAAAAAAAATTCCCAACAATTTGTGTTTGTTCGAAAAAAAATTCTAGACAATATGTGTATGTTCGAAAAAATATTATGGACAACTTGAGTTTGTTGGGTAAAAAAATTCGGACATCTTAGCTTTGTTCCATTAATATTTTTGAAACCTTAGAATTTTTTTGTTTTTAATTGGGATCTTTATTTAAAGGGCCTAGTCAACATAAAACCTCATTTAAAAGGCCTTCCTTCTTAATTTTTTATTTAAATGGCCCTTTTTTTAAATAATTGGCTGCTTTTACGTTGTCTTGTGAGGGGAATTTAGGGGGGTTTCCGATTAATATTAGTCAAAGGTCATTTAAACAAAATTTAAAGTGAAAAGGGTTACTGAAAATAATTTCCCTTTTTAATTTTGTGTTTTTAGTATTTTATTTTTTTTGTTGAAGTATATATGGTGTTTGATGGTGGGGATGATTCGTTTGTGAAATGAAATGGAATGGGTGTACTCATCCTCGTTTTTTTTATAAATTTCATATGAGGGGTATATATGACATTTCACATGTCCTGAAAATGGAAACAATATTTGGTGGGTGTACTCAATAGGTTGGTGTGTATAACCGCGCCCATATTAAATTATGACTACTTTAATTCGTCTTGGGTCCTTTTTTATTATGAAGAGTTTTCTCATTGGGCCTATGGATGGCAATGGAGCAGAGCAGGGCGGATATCTCAATATCCAAACCTGCCCCGCGCATATACGCATCTGCCCTGTCCTGTCCCATGATATGCTACGGGACAGCATTTTATGCCCTGCCCCGCGCGGGTACCTGCCCTGCCACACGCTTGATATGGGGCAGGATTTTTTTAGTCTCGCCCCACCCTGTCCTGCCCCAAGTCTCATTTTATATGTATATAAACTATTTAAAATTATATAAACTAAACATTAAAATTCATCATTAAACTAAAATAAATATTGGTATAAATTAGGGTTAATTTACTTAATTAAATTATTATATATTTATATATATATATTTAAATTCGGTACAAGACAGGGCGGGGCAGGGCAGGGCAGAGCAATAAATATATAAACACATGCCTGCCTTGCTCTGCGCGCGGGGCGGGGCTGAGGACAAGGCAGGTCAAAATCTCTCGGAGCATGTCATTTTGCCATCCCTATTTGGGCCTATTAGGCTAGGATGTACATTGAGGATGGCCTCCAATAACATTTTCTCAAGTGATACTTGAATACGTAATTAAAATTTGCCTCTAGATCAAATATTGAGTTAAAGATTAAATTGAATAAATTAAATATTAAAATTTAAGTGTATCTATACACAATTTGAAGAATTTGTAATAACTTTTTAATCCCTTTTTCACTAAATTACTCATTTTCTAATATATACTGTATGCACTTCGATCCAATGCAAATTTGTACAAATCTGTAGATTCTTGCAAACTAATCGACACTACTCAACTCACTATTTGAATCCGATAAGAAATGAGATTTTCCAAATTTGCCTTAGCTATTTTAATATGATTTGAACAATAAACATTTGCACAAAAGACTAACTTTACGTGGTGATTTTTAATTTTTGTGAACAGAATTGCCTGTACACTTCTGATTATATCTACTCGTCACGTTACCCCTTATTCCCTTAACAAAATGTTCATTTTAATTTTCCTCCCAATAATTTTTTTTTCTCTCCGCTGCAGCATATATATCTTTAATTTTCCTGGATCAATGCTCAAGAAAGATATACCTCTTTCTCTTCATTTATGATCCAACTCTCAGTTAGCTGTTATTTAAAAATGCAACCACGTGCATCAACTCAATGAATATATAGTATAAATATTAAATTTAAAATGAGAAGCAGATTAATTAGCTTTTATTTACGATGGTGAGGATTACCAACAATTTCATTCAGCACATATATATATAATATATATATATATGTTGACTGATGTTGGAGTCTAGTATTCCTTTATAACTGGTCATGATAACTCAATTGCATGGAATTTTTGTGTCAATTAAGTGGGTGTTTGCAAACACTAGTATGTGTTTAAAAGCACTTCTATTTTAAAATATAATCACTTTTGGAGTGTTTGACAACACAACTAAGTGATTAAATTAAGTTGTTAAAAGTGATTTTGGTGAAGCACCCCTCCACCAACTTTTAATAGCTTCTATGTTATGTGCTTCTCATCATTGTAGTAACCAATTTTACATTTTTGCCCTCACAATTTAAATAATATTTGATGTTTACCCATTACTTATCCAAATGTAATAAGGACATTTTTGTAAAATTATAAAGAAGCTATTTGTTTTGCAAACATCACAACATATACAAAATTGATTAAAAGTGCTTAATTTTAAAACACTATCCACTTTCAAATTTATTTCAAAAATCAATTTTAATCACTTTTAATCAATTACTATTGTTTGCAAACACACCCTAAACGTGACAATAATACTATTTTTTTAAGTTTGACTAGGATTACCAACTTAACATACTTTGAGTTTGTTTTGAAATATGTCTCCTGTAAATTGTAATAGCCGATCACACAATTAAGTTTGACAAGGAACCTAATTTAGGTCAAAACTGGAAAGTTCGTGCACCAACTCCATTACCTACTACTCCCTATCTGCACCCTACAGCTCAAAGTAACGATACTTGTGAACAAATTAATATTGTACCATATATCAAATTGCTTAACATGAAACCAACACTAATTCATAAATTATACTATAAAGACAAAATTAAAATTTCCCAAAACATTATACTATATATAAATTAAAAACCAATCCTAGTTATTTGTAACATATGGAGACAGAAAATTAGAAGATTTAGTGTGGGTGAATATTTTTGCAGATAGATCACATGAATATACATTAATAAGAATTAGTACTGTTAAAAAAAGAAATAGAGTAAAAATGGGAATTAATTAATTGTCAGAAATTCAATGATGAACTGCTAGATACAAAAACGAGGTCTGCATTGAATTCCTCCTTTTCTTCTTTCCAACTTTTACTCCAATATTCGTACCCTACCACTCATCTCTCTTGCAATTTATGCATACAATGATACTACAAATCATGAAATTTTTTGTTAAAAAAACCCGATGGACCCAAGTATATATAATAATAATAGGGTTTATATTTTTTTTAGTCTATTAAGTTACCACAATTTTGAATTTAGTCCATCAGGTTACCACTTTTTAAATTTAGTCCATTAAGTTTCGATTTATTTTGATTTTGGTCCAGTTACCTGCTACAGCAAGTTTCACAGGTCATTTTTTAAAACACACCCCATAAAATGATATACACACCCCAAATGTTAAACACACTACACTAAAATTTAAAAATTATTTTTTATTACTATACACACCCCCAACTATTTCCTATTTAATAAATTGTCAAAAATAATTAAATTTTAAAAAATAAGAATTCAAATTAATATGAAAAATATAAATAAAACCTATAAAAAATCGTCCAAATCTTCAAAAATTAAACAAAACTAAAATAAAATTAATTGATTTAAATAGTTTTTAAAATTTAGTTGATTTTTTACTATTTTTAAATTTTATTTAGCCTTATTTTCGACGTTTTTTATACAAGTTAAAACGCAAATAAAACATTAATAAAGAAATGGAGTTTTAATTTTTTTTGTTTTTTTTTTAAATATTTTTTTTTATATTAAATGAACCTATTAACACCCATGAATTTTATATACACTCCAAAATTTAAACATAAAAATTAAAAAATCTAATATAGTTAAATAAAATCATAAACATATTTAATAAATTGTTAAAAATAATTTAATTAAAAAAGTAAGAATTTAAATTAATATGAAAAATATAAATAAAACCTATAAAAAATACATAAATCTTCAAAATTTTAATAAAGCTAAAAAATTAATTAATTTAATTAGTTTTAAAAATTTGGTTGATTTTTTAATACTTTTAAAGATTTTTTTTATTTAATTTAATAATTTTTTCAAGTTAATTTTTTTTTTAAAATCTATTACAAATCTTCAAAAATAGTAAAAAAATCAATTAAATCTTCAAAAATAATTAAATTAATTCATGTTTTTAGCTTTGTTTAATTTTCGAAGATTGTAGTGATTTTTATAGGTTTTATTTATATTTTTTATATTAATTTGAATTCTTACTTTTTTTTAATTTAATTATTTTTAGCAATTTATTAAATATATTTATGATTTTATTTAACTAAATTTGATTTTTGAATTTTTGTGTTTAACGTTTGGAGTGTATATAAATTTATGTGGTGTCAGTAGGTTCATGTAATATAAAATAAATATTTAAAATAAAATAAAATAAAATAATTTAAAACTCGATCTATTGCTTTATTAATGTTTTATTTGCGTTCTAACTTTTATAAAATATGTCAAAAATAAGGCTAAATAAAATTTAAAAATAATAGAAAATCAACTAAATCTTCAAAACTAATTAAATTAATTATTTTAGCTTTGTTTAATTTTTAAAGATTTAGGCGATTTTTTTATAGGTTTTTTTTATATTTTTTTATATTAATTTGAATTCTTACTTTTTTTTTTAATTTAATTTTTTTAGCAATTTATTAAATATGTTTATGATTTTTTTTAACTACATTTGATTTTTGAATTTTTGTGTTTAACACTTTGGAGTGTATAAAATTTATGGGGTGTTAGTAGGTTCATATAATATAAAAGAAATATTTAAAAAAAAAAAAAATTTAAACCTCTATTGTTTTATTAATGTTTTATTTTCGTTCTAACTTCTATAAAAAAACGTTCAAAATAAGGCTAAATAAAATTTAAAATTAGTAGAAAATCAATTAAATCTTCAAAACTAATTAAATTAATTATTTTAGCTTTGTTTAATTTTTAAAGATTCATGCAATTTTTTATAGGTTTTATTTATATTTTTTATATTAATTTGAATTTTTACTTTTTTTTAATTTAATTAATTTTGGCAATTTATTAAATAGGAAATAGTTGGGGGTGTGTATAGTCATAAAAAATGATTTTTAAATTTTAGTGTGGTGTGTATATCATTTTATGGGGTGTGTTTTAAAAAATGACTTGTGAAACCTGCTGTAGCAGGTAACTGGACCAAAATCAAAATAAATCGAAACTTAATGGACTAAATTCAAAAAATGGTAACCTGATGGACTAAATTCAAAATTGTGGTAACTTAATGGACTAAAAAAAATATAATCCCATAATAATAATTCCAATCAAGCTATAGTGAGAGCATATATTTAATAAATATATATATTTGTATTCGGATGCAACTGCAAGAACAAGAAGATGAAGAAAAGAGTTTTATGATACTTAATATTCGAGTATATATGTAAGTATATTTCAATTTAGGTTCTGCTAATAATCCGTGGTTTACCAATTATCAATATAACTGTGATATTTTATATTCCCTTATAAAATTTCGGGAGAATAACGACATAGGAATGATAGGATAGGATAGGATAGGAGTAGTATTATGGAGCAATATTCTTGCTGCAGCGTAATTGCGAAATAAACAAGATAAAATTAATTATAAAATGAAGGATCCTAGCTTGGAGTACATGGATCACACAGGTGTGTATTTGTGTCCCTTAATTTGTATAGACCCTCTTGTACATGATAAGGCTGTTTTTATTTCCAAGAATAAAAATGTGAAGAAAGCATATATTTAGAGGTAATTTAATTGAGCTACAAACCAAATTAAAACCTGAATTTAATTGGGTTTTGGGTTTATGAATCTAAAAAAGCCTTAAATATATATCTTCTAGGTAGGGATGTTATTCGAGCCGAGCCGAGTATTTGAGGTTCGAGCTCGGCTCGAGCTCTTATCGAGCCGAGCCGATAACATTGACGAGCTAAGAAACGAGCTCGGCTCGACTCGCTAAAGGGTCTAACGAGCCTATCGAGTCGAGCCGAGCCTAATGGAATTTAAAGAAAAAAATTAGATATCGAGCCTAACAAATCGAGCTCGAGCCGGCTCGTTAGTAAATCGAGTATCTAACGAGCTCGACTCATTTAGCGAACGAGCCGAGCCGAACTCGAGCCTTATCGAGCCGAGCCGAGCTCACGAGCGGCTCGGTTCGTGTAACAGCCCTACTTCTAGGTCAAACAAACAAAAGGTAGTCGATCCATGCAATTAAATGAAAGTGGGAAAGAAGCCTAGGCAATTACCTTAATATATTACTGTATGTGTGGAAAAATTGATGAGATAGAGAGAGAGAGATATTCGAGGAGGGTTTTACAAAGAGAAGCCAACAGAGCTCCCTTGACAGTATGCCCACCTCCTATTCCTTCACATTACACATAATATATATTTCTTCAAGATCTATCATAAAAATAAGGAGGTGGACAGAATGCCAATAAACTCTGTAAGAAACCCTTTGATAAGCCAACCATCAAATCTAATTCATACATGCATTACTTGTTGTAACTTGTAAGAGATCTATGGATTGTAAAGGCCGGGGGCTAGCTCTATTTAAGATGTGAAGAGAGAGAGAGAGAGTTTAGAAGAATTAAGGTGTAAACAATGGAAGGGTAGAATAGTATACTTTAAAAGACAACACAACAGTATATGCTACTCCCTCCATCCCGGAGGAACTTGCACCCTTTGACCGGCACACATTTTAAGAAATGTGTAAGAAAAAGTGTAATGATTGATGTTTTGAGGGGTAGTTTTGTAAACTTTTATGAATAAAGTAAAGTAAAAAATAGATTGAGTGTGAAAAAGTAATGGCATATGGGTAAATATGAGTATATTTCAAGGGTGAGGGTTGTGAAGATATTTCCTTTTATGGAGTGTGCAAATTGGTATGGGACATTCAGATATGGAAAGTGTGCAAATTCCTGTGGGGAGGGAGCAGTAATTATAGTATATATAGCTACTGCAGGAGTTGTAGGATTAATTAATTAAATATCGAAGATTTGATGCTTCAATTACTACTTCAACAGCTGCTACCATGCTTTTTTATTATTACTCCAGAAGTCTATAATTGTTAAAAACTTTTTCCTTTGCACATTTTAAATTTTTTTTTTTTTTTTATAAACCTCCTCCTCACAATATTTACATGTATATTTATATAAAATGTGATTACTTTTATCATCAATTCAATCCTTCACTTTATTTTATTTATAAAAGTTTACAAAATTACCCTTTAACACATTACAAAATTTTCTTAGTTTGTGTGTCATAAAGTGATGCAAACAATTTCAGAACAGAGGGAGTACTAACTTTTTTTGGCTTCGAGGCAAAGCTTTACAAATTCTTTTTTTTCGTTCTAATAATTTTTTTTTAATTATTATCTCACATTTCATTATATTTACTTTTGTCCGCCTATAATTTTTTTCTGCTCATTTTTTAAGAAGAAAAACTACACTTTTCGTGGTATGCTCACTTTCCTTATTTGTCTATCTATTAAAAGTATGTTCATTTTTTTTATAGAAACAATTATTTTATTTTTACCTCACAAGTCACAACACTCTTACTTAATCTTAAAACACGTGTCCAAAGGTATATATGAACATACTTTTGGTGGACGAATGGAGTACT
Source organism: Galeopsis tetrahit (assembly GCA_963675135.1). Taxonomy (NCBI): domain Eukaryota; kingdom Viridiplantae; phylum Streptophyta; class Magnoliopsida; order Lamiales; family Lamiaceae; genus Galeopsis; species Galeopsis tetrahit. The sequence continues at coordinate 15,745,599 of OY776133.1, forward strand.
ATTACTACATAAAAGATGAGAGAGTTTGGTGTTAAAAAATAAGTTCAAATTATTTATAGAAGAATATTTTAAAAAATAAAATAAAAAAGGGGGCAAAATCATCGATTTCGATTTTAAATTTTTGTAATCGAAATTGAATCTTAATTTTAAGATTACAGTTCATTTTTTAAACCGAAATCGACAGTTGAAAATCGGGCAGTTCTCTTCCTCAAATCGCATAGCCAAAGAATGATGATGATGATTCATACAACTACTATTTACTTGGATGCAGGGAATTAAAGCTGCATGGGCTCCTCCTCGTTAGTGATGAAACTAACCCTGCTATATGATGACCACCACTACTCTATCACACACATAATTCTCCTTTCTCATCATCAATAATAACACATTACAATTACAAACAACCCCATAGCTCCAAATTTCAAGAGTGCAACAAAGAGATTAAAAAGGTTTCTTTATGTACGTGATGCAATTTGTAAAGCACCTTTTACATTGAATCTTCACTATCATACTTTTGCAATAAAATTTCACCATTTATTAAACAATAAGGATCAGTTATTTTTATTGAAAAATATTAATAGATCGATATTAATAATTTTTACCCGGTGCATGGAATACTGGCTCATAAAGAGTTTTCCTCTTTCAAATACGGAGTAGTATTTTATTAATTACTACAATTTTTTTGGGCTTATCATAAACAAAATTGGAAAACAAAAATATTAATTGGTGGAAACAATAATATTATAATTTCAAATTAACTTAAAAGTAACATGTACTATTTGGTTAAAAAAAACCCTCGCTGGTAATTAGTCGAATTTCAATTAAAACCTGTGCATAATTAAAGGAAATTAATGCAAAATTAAAATTAAAAAATATACACAAAAACACTCCCTATAAATCAATTCGAATGAATAAATTTCTGGCTATTGTATTGTAAAATCGAACTCAATGATCTGTGTCAGAATAAAATAATACTCCAAAATCCACTTACCGGCTTTTCATATATATTAACTACAAAGAATCCAGATTTTATTGCTGTAGACTAGAGTCTAGATCTTGCAGTTGTCACCTATTTAATTAAAACATTTAAAAAAATTACCTATTAATTGTTTACTTAATTTAACTTGTAAATGTATATTTCATGAGTGTTTTTAAGATGGAATCTCATCATTCTTGTATGGCGTATATCAATTAAATTTTACTGTAATTGATTTGAATAAATCTCAAAATGTTCAATTTAATATTTTATTCTCCATATTAGAATAACTTACTATTGTAGTTCAATTCAGTTATATAATTATACCTTACAATGGAGGGAAAAATTATTTTTTTAGAACCGCAACATTGGAGTTGTAAAAAGAGGATCGTAATTTTACAGGTCGATAAAATTAGACCCATAATTTTATTTTATTTTACAATTTTAAGTCTAATTACCAATTTCAAACTATTTTTGCACGCGAAAATCACGTGATGAAAGTTTTCGGGTTGAAACGCATTTGTGGATGCCAACCCATAAAAATAATGTCACATTACAACCACCTCATTACAAAATGACATGTCAACATCTTCTTCAAAACAAAAATAGACGTTAATCTATTAATCAAGACCAAAACACAATATCATGCAAAAGTCCTATTAGTTGAAGAAAATAATTGCTATTCATAAATGTCTATCAAAATGAGTCAAGAAATGTTTTTTCTTTTTTTTTGATGGAGGAGTCAACACTACAAATAATTGTCAAAATTGCTAGAGAAAATTGCAAAGGCATGTAATCCCTCGTAAAATGGCGAGAAATTTTATGAGGGGGCAGATGGAGAGGGAAATACCGAGGGTTCAAAAAACCCTCGCAAAATAGCAGGAATTACAAATCCCTCGTCATTTAACGAGGGACATTATTTTAAAAATGATAAAGGACGAGGGATTTAATGCTCGCTGGCTGGCGAGGGAATTTAATGCTCGCGGCCAGGCGAGAGATAAATTAAAATGCTCGGCAAAAAAATAGCGAGGAAATTATGGCAAGGAAAATCTCTCGTTATTCATGTTAAAGAGGACTTTTCTCTCGTCAAATCCCTCTCTATTTGGATACTTTTTTTGTAGTGCAAGAAATGTTGTTGTTGAGGGTTATTGTGGAAGAAAAGCTCTAATTCGCACATCTTGGACAAACGAAAATTCAGGAAGAAGATTTCTTTGTTGTGTAAACTCAAACTCAAAGGTAAGAATTATTTTAGATAGATACATTAAGATGAGATATCATAAATTAGATTTTTTTTTTTCAAGCTTTTTTAGTGAGTGTTTGCAAATACTAATATATGTTTAAAACATTTTTTTAAAAAATAGATTCACTTTTAAGGTGTTTGCAAACACAGTCAAGACCTTGTTTGCTTGGTGGGGAGGAAATATTTGTTTTAGTCCTATAACTTTGAGTTATTCCAAAATAAATCTTTTAAGTTTTTAACTTTACAAAATACATCATATATCTTACAAGCTATTAATTTTTGTCCTTTTTTAAATCTATTTTAGTCCTTTAAGTTTAAACTCCAATTTTAATCATTTAAATATAATAAAATCTAAAAACTTTAATAAAATTTTAAAAAAAAATACTAATTTTAATGTATAATTTTTTTAAAACATCATTAAAATATACTCCTATATTTTTTAAAATTAAATAAAAACATCATCAAAATCTTAATTATGCTCAAATTCTACCTAGCCATTTTTTCCTAATTAATTAAAAATATAAAAATGAGAATATGACCGGAGTAGTTGGATTTAATTTTAATGATGTTTTTATTTAATTTTAAAAAATATAGGAGTATATTTTAATGATGTTTTAAAAAAATTATACATTAAAATTAGTATTTTTTTTTTAAATTTTATTAAAGTTTTTAGATTTTATTATATTTAAATGATTAAAGTTGGATTTTAAACTTAAAGGACTAAAATAGATTTAAAAAAGGACAAAAATTAATAGCTTGTAAGATATAGGATGTATTTTGTAAAGTTAAAAACTTAAAGGATTTATTTTGGAATAACTCAAAGTTACAGGACTAAAACAAATATTTCCTCCTTGGTGGGTTGGGATTAGAGCTGTCAAAATGGGCTAACCCAACCGTCACAAAAAAATACGGGTTGATCTCAGTTTTTCCCAACCCACTAGGAGGCGGGCCTACAGGGACCGCCCCGTTTGGGTCGCGGGTTTTGGTGGGTTGGAGGGCTTGCCAGCTCGCTTTTTTATTATTTTAAATAAAAAATTAGTAATATTATTATTATGGGTTGGTCTGCTATGCACTCGAGTGCATGTTATGCACCCTAGTCCATGTTGCACTTTTCAGTTTTATTGACTTACATTTTTTGGTAAATGGTGTTGCACTTTTCAATTATTAAACTGTATAATAATATTTTTAATAATAATTAAAAAGTGCAACACCATTTATCAAAAAGTGTAAGTCAGTAAAACTGGAAAGTGCAATATGGACTAGGGTGCATAACATGCACTCGAGTGCATACTAGACTTAATGTATTATTATTCTATTATTATAATTAGTTTAATATTATAGATTAATAACAAAAGTTTATCATATCGGTGTGACTTATTCAACAACTTAAAATCTAGTCGTCACATGCACAACCAAAATTTAGAAGCAAAAAAACAGTCAAACACAACAAGTGTTTGTCTCGCATTACAAATTCGCACTGCTCGCGCCGTTTGTTTTAGTTCCAATGTGAGGCGTCGACCTTCTAGTTATAATAGTTTCATTGTTAAATTTTAGATTATGATAATAGATTTATAATGAGTGTGAAGTAAGAGATAAATATTAAGAGACTTTGAATTTTGAAAATAAAGATTATGAATTTAATAATAATAAAAATTCGGGTTGGTCTGTCGAAACCCACGGCCTACCCGTCAATTGGCGGGCTTTTGCGGTTTATTCGTCCAATAAATTGAATTGATTTTAAATTTGGTCCAAACGAATTACACATTTTAATTTCGATTCAATAAGTATACTTAAATTTCAAAAATTATCATTTTACCTGTAATATCAATATGATATTACAGTTACCAAACCGGTGAACACATATTTGATTTGTTTTTCTTTTGTAATATGTGCTTAATCCCATTAATTAATATACGGTTTATTGGACTAAAAAATTCTTAAGCCCATTAATTAATATACTTTTAGTTTAATAAAAAAATTTGGAGGCCTTGTGTCGAATGGATAGGTCACACTCAAAGCCCACTCTCTGATCACTTTTTCCTTATTCTTCTTTTCAACCTTCTCCTCTGCTAAGTTTTCATCTTTTTACAACATTCAAAAAGTTACATAATTCAAACTAACACCTTCAAAAAAACAAAAGTCTTGATTCCACCCACTTTTGAGTCTCTCTATACTATGCGTACTGCCATATATTAATGATAAGGTAAGCCACAGAGTTATAGTTTTCCAATATTTATCCAAAAATCTCGAAAAAGATTAAATTATAAAGAAACAGCGTGCGTACATGAGGTTTGATTTAATTTAATTTCATCTAAGTTCGAAGTGTAGTATGTACTTAGAAAAGTAAAAAATTACTCCCTCCGTCCCGTGATTACTTGCACACTTTCCTTATTTGAACGTTCCAAAATTACTTGCACACTTTTAATATGGAAATACCCCATAAAATTAATAACCTCACAACATCATTTTATTTTCAAATTTGTCACTCATTTTTTTCATACATTTCACTTTACATATCATCAAATTATCTAAAATACCCTTCCTTTACCTTACATCATCAACCACTAAATCCACTTTCTTAAACAACGTGCCGGTCAAACTATGCAAGTTATTCCGGAACGGAGGGAGTAATACATTTATACGTGTGTAGAGTTTACTTTCAAGTGAGAATTCAAGGTGTAGTAGTGAAAATGAGTTAGACTATCCAACATGATTCTACATCTCGAGCTACTAAAATTCGACTTGGGCTCCGACTCTTTTAATAAATGAACCAAATTCATGTTTTTTTAAAAGCTCATATTTTTAATAGGCCAGATTTGAGTTTTTCGTGATTTTATGCCGAACAATCTATTTAACCATCTCTAGGTATGGAGTAATATATAATGCATTAATATATAATAATAATAATGAATATATAATAATACATGAATACAATAAATATAGGAAAAGTCTCATATACACCTTACACACCAAGTTTGGTTTTAACCGCTTCTTCTCCCCCTTCTCTCTTCTCCTTCTTTCTTCAACCCAGCTTCTTTCCTAAATTAATTGTTCGCCTCTGTCGTACCGCCGGAAATTAGAAGAGTGAGACCCAAAGTAGTTGTAATATTTGGGCGCAGAAAAAAGTAGACTTTGTCTAGGTTTTGCTTTTCACCCTTTCTACATGCATCTTCACCTTTAAATTCTTCTACATCATTTTCTGGTTTAATTTTGTTTTTACATACCTAATTTGTGGTTATTGAATTATTATGTCTGACAAGTGTATAAAGGTCTTGATATTGGGTCGACAAAACCTTCATCGGAATAAAAAGACAGATTCTCTTTAATTTAGTGAAAAGTGTAGAATGTCTAGGACTGAGGGGATGTATTTGTGGGGTCTAGCTTGATTGATTTTTATGGTAAATGCAAGGAGATTTGAATGCGCGCACAAGGTGTTTGATGAAATGTCTTGGAGGAATGAAGTTTTTTGAAAGACTTTGATGGTTGGGTACTTGAATTACGGGAATGGGGAGGCTGACAGATGCTTGTTTGATGAAATGCCTAAAAGGAATGAGGTGACATGGAATGCGATGATTAAGTATTTATTGAAGATGGATGATATGAAGAATGCAAGGAAGAGGTGACATGGAATGCGATGATTAAGTAGTTAGTGAAGATGTGTGATATGAAGAATGCAAGGAAGTTGTTTGATAAAATGCCTGTGAGAAATGAGATTTCGTTTACTGATTTGGTATCAATGAAATGAAAAGTGGTAATTTTATTATTTGAAAGTGTAGTTAATTCTTATTGAAAAGTGGTAATTTTATTATTTTTAAGTGTGGTTAATTCTTATTGAAAAATGGTAATTTTGTTACAAAGTGGTAACTAATATTGTTGAAAAGTGCAGTTCTTTTTTATTGAAAAGTGGTAATGTTATTACGAAGTTATTTCTTATTTAAAAGTGGTAATTTTGTTACTGAAAAGTGGTAACTATTATTGAAAAGTGATAATTTTGTTACCGAAAAGTGGAGACTATTATTATTGAAAAGTGGTAATTTCTAATACTAAAAAGTGGTGACTATTATTATTGAATTATTGAAAGTGGTGACTATTATTATTGAAAAGTGGTAATTTCTAATACTGAAAAGTGGTGACTATTATTATTGAAAAGTGGTAATTTCTAATATTGAAAAGTGTAACTAAATAATGGATTAAAAACTGAAAAATTATTTTAATTAAAAATTATTACTGAATTTTTTTAATTAAAAAACGAAGTAACTTAATAATGGATTATTTTAATAAAAAATTCAGTAAAAAACTGAAAAATTATTACTGTTTTTTTTAAAAAAAATTAAAAACTGAAGTAATGAAGTAAAAGTGGAAAATTGTGGTAACTTAATAATGGATTATTTTAATTAAAAATTCAGTAAAAAACTGAAAAATTATTACAGTTTTTTTTTTTTTAAATTAAAAAATGAAGTAATGAAGTAAAAGTGGAAAATTGTGGTCACAGGGTCACAATCCTGTGACCTCTTCCCTAGCTAAGATTGCTGTTAATGCTACCCCCACCAACAGTTTTTTTGTTGGCAATTAACATTTTTTTATTTAATAAGGATTTTTAATGCCTGCATTAGTGTGCACGGTGCACTCAATGCACAGGAGATCAACTCATAAATATATAATAAAATCATGCACCCACAGCGCCACTCTTTTAACTTTATATATTGTCATTTTGAATGTTTTTTTGAAAAGTTAGGGCTCCATATTTATTAAGAACTATCAATACTTTTACATAAAATTAAATCAATTGCCACTTATTTTTCATTTATCTCATTTTTACATTTTTTTCTCTCCATCATTTTACTTTTCTTATACTTTACGGTTTACACCAATAGCTTTATATAAAAGATCATATTTCTTGAAATCTATGTTATCCTCCAAATGCAAAGCATACAAGCAGGGGGAGGGCTCCATCCCTCAAATGTAGTTTCATTGGAGGTGGACACAAGTTTTAAGAAAAAAATAGATAAAGTAAATAATTTAAGTGTATTATAGGGTATTGTGGGTCCATTGTGAATAAAGTGATTGTCTGTGAATAAAATTGATGACAAATTGAGTAATTAAGTGATGAATTGAAATGTGGTAGTTTTCATAAAGTGTATGGAACTACATTGAATAAAGAATATGAGGTAAATGATACTACATGAACAAATGGGGTATAATAGTATACGACAATCAAGGTGGGGTAGTAATAGGTCGAAAAATAAATAAATCTTAAAATAACAATATTAATACAATTACTTTAAATTTTAATAGGTCGAAAAATAAATAAATCTTAAAATAACAATATTAATACAATTACTTTTAAATTTGAAATTTAAGGTGAAATTGTTTTAAATGAATTTTTAGGCTGACTCATTTATTAAAAAGGTCAAACTTGACTTTCTTGACTTTTGAGGTTACTAAAAATTCTATCACACATAATAGATTTGGGTTTAACAACTATATACTATGTGCAAACTTTTTACGAGAAGTTTAGTTCGGCTCGATATATTTTCATTTCTATCACGTGTGAGAGTGAACTTAAGACTTTATCATAATTATTAGAAATTAATATAAAAAAATTAATTCTCAACTTCTCTATAAATTCGAACTTTTAGATGAGACAAAATTCTTTTAATAAATTTGTAGAGATAGATGTAAAATCAATTCATTAATATTAATTTTGTAATAAGGGTTAATTGGGTCAAGTGAATAAGGTGGCCTTGGTTGTTAGATTTTTTGATGAAATTGTTTTCTCCGATTTTATTTTATCGTATCAACTTTATTTTTAGTCTTGTACGTTGGTGTTATAAAAAATTGAAAGAAAATCAGAAACACCAATTGCAAATACAAAGACGATCTTACTAAAAACCTAAAAGAATAAGCCCACAAGTGAGCTAATATCAGATGGGAGTGGGTTATATGCCCCTCCATGAATGTTAAATACACTTACCCTCAATTTTTATTAATTAAATATTCATGTAAAATATCTGTTTTTTACCCTTTTAATAAAATAGGAACAAATAAATACTCTCCCCTTAAATTCAAATTAACCCTAACCCTAACCCTAATTGGAGAGCCAGCCACCGCAAGCAGCCACCACCGTCCTAAATAAATTTTAACAAAAAGAAACTTAGAAAAAAAACTGTATTTTCGACAAACGTACCCAGAGTCAACCAAAACCACTTCAGCCGACTCTGGTTTATCGATCAAAAATACTCCGGCAGATAAGATTTTATCGAAAGAAAATAAAAAAAAAAATTTAAAAATAAAAATTTTCGACAATAATGGGTCGATAAAAAATAATCTCGTCGACGAATTGTTGTCAACGAAAGTGTTTTTGATCGATCCATTATTTTCGAAAAAAAAAAAAACCCTGAGAAAGGGCGGAGGAAGAGGAAGCGTGCGACGGCGCGTTGGTGGAGGGAGGGAGGGGCGGCGACAGCGCTGGATAGGGGGAGGCGGTGGCACCAGAATGAATAATAATACTCCCTCCGTCCCACAATAACTTTCACACTTTCTTTTTCGGGACGTCCCACAATAACTTTCACACCCTTAAAATGGAAAATCTTTTATAAACTCCACCCTCACAATAACCTCAATTTTACACAAATGTCATTACTTTATCTTCACACATACACAAATTAAAAGTCAACTCATTTATTTACTTTATACATAAAGTTTTACAAAATTACCCCTCAAAACTTCACTCATTATTACACTTTCTTAATTTGCGTGCCCATCTACCTATGGAGATTAATATGGGACGGAGGGAGTAGTAAAAAAAAAGGTGGCGCAGAGCGAAGTGCGGTGGAAGGCGGAAATTAGGAATTTAGTGTGAAAATTAGATTTTTTGTTGATTGCATTTATCATAAATAATTTTAGAGAAAATGGTATAAGTGGTAATTCGAGGGAGGGTACATCTATTTTATGTCTTTTTTGTTTTTGTTTTGCATACATGTATCGGGGGTGCATCTAACATATTTGAAGGGCATATAAACCACGCCCATCAGATAAGAAGCTTACACGGGCTTCAGCCCAATAAGAAATTAGCATAAGGGTGCGGCTAAATGCACCCGGATTTACAATGAGTACACCCACGGGAATTTTTTTTTGTCCCAAGGGTGGTGCAAAAAGACGTTTTTACCCCTTTTGCACTTTTTTAAAAAAAAGTGGATGACTACACCCATCTATTCCATTTCACACCAGATTCATCATTTCACACCCGAAATCATCGGGATCCCCACCATCACCACCAAAATATCAAAAATCCTAAAAATTAAAAGGTGATGTTCGAAATTCAAAAAAAAAAAGCAGATTTGAGATGTTCGAAAATTTTACCCAAACAATGTTGAGATGTACGAAATTTTTTAACGAACAAACTCAATATGTTCGAAAAAAATTTCAAAACAAATTAAATTTGTCCGAAAAAAAAGATCGAACAACTTGTTCGAAATTTTTTCCAAAACAAACACAGATTGTTCGAAAAAAAATTCAAAAAAAAGTCAATATGTTCAAAAATTTTACATGATCAAACTTAGGTTGTTCGAAAATTTCTACAAAACAAACAGAAATTGTTCGAAAGAAATTCCCGAACAACATACAAAAACCCTCATTTTGAGAAACCTAATTTTCAACTTACCTGAAGCGGCGCAGCGGCGGCGAGAGGCACGAACGGAGGGAGGCCGGCCGCGAACGGCTGCGAGGGGGGAGGAACTGCGGCCGCGAAGGTGAGGGGCGAAAATGTCGGCGACGCATTTTTTTTTTTAAATCGACTTCACGCGTCGCCGGCGACGCAGGTGTGAGGGGAGGGAAAGGCAGCGACACCGGCGACGCAGGTGAGGGGAAGCCGGACGGTGAAGCGGAGGGGAGGGATGCGCAGTGGGCGGCGCGGGCCGCCGCGACGAGTCGGAGAGGTGGGCGGCGCTGCTGCGCCGCGGTGATGGAGGGAAGAGGGTGCGCAGTGGGCGGCGTGGGCCGCCGCGACGAGGTGGAGAGTTGGGCGGCGCCGCGTTGATAGAGGGAAGTGGAAGAAATGGAGGTGGGTGTCCTGAAATTGAGAAATGAGGGAAGGAATTATGCTTTTAGAGTTTTAATTGAGAAGAGGGTAATTTGGGGTTTTCCACGTGGGTGTCCTTATCCGTTTTGTGTGTGTTCTCATCGCATGGGTGTACTCATAGTAAATCCGGGTGCATTTAGCCGCGCCCTTAGCATAAAGAATAGCCCAAAAGCCACTAAAAAATACATGAGAGCATGGTAGTGGGCCCAATAAGCAAAGGGGAATGGAAGTTATCTATATATATATAAAGGGGAATGGAAGTTATCTATATATATATATAAAAACAGCATAGTTGACTCCTGGTTAATTCCCGCCAAAATTGTTGTGGACCCAAGTTTTCTCTCTCTCTCTTTTTTTTTTTTTAAGCAAAGGCTATTTTAGTTTTTAGCTTATATCACTGCTTGAGTTTTTTTTTTTATTCTATTCGTAGTCCAATTACAAATTAATTATTAAAAAATATTTGTAATTAAGTATACCTTTATAAATTTTAATTATTAAAAAATATTTTTAATTAATTTATGTATATTTGTACATATACTTTTGTTTTCCGATACTATATATAGATTTTAATTATAAGTTAAAATTTGTATGAAATAGTTTCATGAATCTATTTCGTAAAATTGAATTTTAATTAATTACTTTATTTCGTCAGAAGCTTCCAATCTTTTCATTTAAATGTCTCACAAAAAAAATTCTCATTTTATTTTTGTGTATACATTGTGACTCCACCTCTTTTACTCTTAAATTATTCTACCCTCCATTTTATTCCTCCTCTTCAATCATATCAATTTTACTACACCTTATTTTATATTAATGTTTTTCAAATTCTGTGATAATTAGACGGATGGAGTAATATTCCATCAATAATTATAAGTGAAAATAGATTTTAAAAAATGTAATTGAAGTTTCATTCACAAGATGAAATCAATGATATGATTTCACAAAGTATTATTATTCTTCAAATTCTGTAAAATTCAATCATTGAAAATTTTAAATCGCACGAATGTATTTTACAAATAATTAATTAAAATTTATTAATAATCAATCCGTCGTGCAACGCACGGGAGAATTACTAGTTCCATTAACATCGTTTAGTTACAACCAAGGATAAAAATATTGCTGTCGGTAGAAATATCGAGACCTTAAATTTATGGAAATAACGATGGATACATCGATATCGATATTGGTAAATTTTAAAAATTGTGGAAATTTAATAACTAACTTTTAATACATAAATTCAAAAAAACAATTTAAATCCACTTACATCTATGATAAATTTATATAAAATATAGCATACAATGTTATTTCATATGATATTTTTTAAAATGTATTGACATTTTTCGATTTTTTTCCGATATTTTAATGATATTAGTCTCGATATTGTTATTGTATATCGATTTTTATCGATTTTTTCAATTTTTTTTATAAATATCGTGGAAATATCGTTTCTTCTCAATATCGATATCGGTGACTGCGAAAAATGAATATATCGAGGATATATTAGGAAAATTTTCGAATATTTTTATCCATAGTTACAACGCTACACGGAAGTAAAAAACAAAAATCGAACCACCACAGAAATAAAAACGAAAAGCTAACTTATGTGCGATCGATGCCATTGCAAAAGAGTCCAATTTTGTTACATATAGAAAAAAGAGGTGAATTAAGTAATGACGATAGTGACACGAGTAAGTTTAAAGCAAAGAGTGTTGAAACCGAAAATTACTATATGATGTAGATAAATATGTCACTCTCCGAGAAGTCGACACGTGGAAATGGGATAAATTATGATAGTTATGATTAGGTCAATATATCGAAGAAACAGGATTAATACACCCCTGGGCTTAAGCAGGGAATTAGAGAGATCAGGGTGATTGGGCCTTTGGCCCATGTTTGAAGAGATTAGTAGCCCTTGGGCTGGAAGGGATCCGACCCGGAGATGGAATGGATAGTCCATCTTCCTTAGCCAAGTCAAATGAATAGTTCAAACCCACTAAAATGGGAGCCGATAAGCTGAAGAACCGAGTCTTTAGGGAGATAAGCCGAGTCCTTAGGGATTTGAGGCCGGATTTCTAGGGATATGCCGAGAATACAGGGAGAATAAGTCTTCCCCTCTCCGCAGAGAGGGGCCAGGTATATAAACAAGGTTATTTCCATATTCTTAATTAAGTTCTTCAATATACACATACGTTTTTTACAGAATACAGACTTTACATACTTTTACACGAATTATACACTGATTGGAGGAGAAACTCCACTATATTCGCCGGAATTTCCCTAGATATACAGGGGAATTCCTCTTTGATTTCGCCTACGATAAATTCTGACTTGAGCGTCGGAGCTTCCACGCCGGAGCCCCCCTCCGGTGTGCTTTTGCAGGTCGATTTTGGACTTACGAGGAGATTTACGTGAAGATTACCAAAGACGAACAAGGGATTGGGTTCATGATTAATAGTGCTCGCAAGAGAACGATCGATATCCAAAGGCGTTCTTTTTCGACGCATCAACTGGCGCCGTCTGTGGGAACATTTCAAGCTAAGGCGTGAGAAAAGTTCCATACCTAAATGGGTGGAGGACAAGATCCAACGAAGCAGACAAAGGAGAAAGGAGATTCCACTCCTCCACCTCCTCTTCCTCCGCCCCTTCCAGGTTTTCCCTTAAATCGAAATTTAGGGAAACGACCCGTGGATCATACACCAGAAGATATTCCCTCTCCAGGTTTTCCCTTAAATCGAAACTTAGGGAAACAACCTGTAGATCGTACACCAGAGGATATCCCTCCCACTCAGGAGGGAGATGCACCGGGTACCTCAGGAGCTTCAGGGATTGGGATCAATAAGGATAACCCTAACACTCAACCAGAACTCCTGACTGTCTCTCGAGATCAGTTAGATGAGATGATAGCACAATCGGTGGAAAGAATAATTGCTACTCGAGGACTTCGCCCTCCCGAACCTGTCCATAAGGGCACACGAACAAACCTCCCAGAGCAGGTCATCGATTCAGTTCCAGTTCCCTCCAGGAACGAGGATCCCCCTCGAAACCCAGAAGAAAAAGTACCTTCCCAGGCCGAAAGAAGCATCCTGGAAAGACCCCTCCGGAGGGATGCAGAGAGAGTCCTTGGGGATACCACCCTGGATACAGGGGTGGGAGAAAGCACGGACGACACATATCAAGGAGCCGTCAGTGACCAAATACAAGCTCTGCGTAAAGAGATGAGGGATATGCAGAGACATATTACTGACAATGTAAGTAAACCCTCTTACACTACTGGATATCAATTTTCATCTACTATTTTACAAGACGAACTGCCCTCTAACTTCAAATCTTTAAATTTCGAATACGATGGCACCTCGGATCCCTATGAGCACTTGATGAGATTTGAGAACGCTGCCTTACTGCACCGGTATGGGGAAGGCGTCAAGTGTCGAGTATTTCTGACTACCTTGTCCAAGGCTGCGCAGCAATGGTTCACACAGTTAGGACCAGATACTATCCACTCATGGTCCGAATTCAGCGAATTGTTCGTACACCAATTCGCCAGCGCTAGGAGGCAGCCTAGAGCTACCTTGACTCTATTTAACATGCGCCAGGGAGAGAATGAGAGCTTACGAGCTTTCTTAAAAAGATTCAACCAAGCGGCTCTAGAGGTACCTACAGCCTCCTCGGAGGTCAAAATCAATGCCCTCACCAACGGGTTGCGCGACGGAGATCTGTTCACCTCTTTAGCTAAGAAGCCAGTTCGGACTTTTGATGAATTGTTGAGGAGAGCAGAAAAATACCTTACCCTGGAAGAGGTAAGGAAGGCCAAACGTTCGGAGACCAGGGCGATAGTGGGTAATGGAGAGAGGAGGAAAGAAATTCCACTTAGAAGACCAAGTCCAGAGAGACATCGGAGCTCCAGGAGACTGGAGAACGTAAGAAGAGAGGAAGTTGCACCCTGGAACCCCAGGAGAGGGGCGAAGAGATATACCCCTTTGAGGATAGAGCCAGCCGAAGTCCTAGAGGTGGCAGGGGACCATCCAGATATGAAATTCCCCTACTCAAGAAGCAGAGGTCCCCAAAACCCTAAGTCAAACAAATTCTGTAGGTTCCACAACGATTATGGCCACGATACCAACCAATGTTGGCATCTAAAGGATGAGATAGAGAGGATGATTCAGGCAGGCCACCTGAAAGAGTTTATTTTCAGAGATCGACAAGGCCCCAGGGGTCAAAAGAGAAAGGACCCCGAGGGGAAGCAGAAAGATGATAGAAGGGATCAGAGGAAGGGCAATGAAGAGCCACCACCCCCTCCCCAGAAGAGGGGGACTATTCACATGATTATGGGAGGCCCCGCTGATGGGGATTCCTTTAGGCAGAGGAAGCAGAGCGTTCGGTCGTTGAAGAATGAGAGGAATATAGAGCACCATGAGGTGGGAAAGATGGCAGAGGGTCCAGACATTCATTTTGGGCCAGAAGACACCGGGGAACCTAGAGAAATTCATAATGACGCACTGGTCATTACCACGGATATAACAGGATACGACGTAGCAAGAATTTTTGTAGACACTGGAAGCTCTGCCGATATCATGTTCTTGGAGTGCTTCAAGAAGATGGACTTGAATATAAAGCTTAGACCGGTGGAAACCGCTCTTTATGGATTCTCAGGGGGAGCCATTCAACCCCTAGGTTCAGCGTTACTACAAGTGGGGTTAGGAGTCGCCCCTCACCGTCGAGTACAAGTCATAGAATTCCTAATTGTAGATGTCCCATCTTCCTATAACGTAGTAATGGGAAGGCCAAGCTTGAATATTTTTCAGGCAGTGATCTCCACCTTCCACATGAAGACGAAGTTCCCTGCCTCGGGGGCTGTGGGAGAGATATGTGGCGATCAATATCAGGCAAGGAAGTGTTACGTGGAATCGGTCAAGATAGCAGACAGGGCTGTGTTCCGGGGAATAGAGAGATTTAAGGGCGGAGACTCTGAGTTGAAGAGACAGAAAGTGGGTGAGCTAGTGCAAGAGCAACCCAAAGCTAAAGCAGACGAGGAGTTAATGAGCATCGAGCTCTACCCAGGAAAGGAGGGATTTACAACCAGGATAGGTACGAATATGAACCCTGAGCTCCAGGGAAAGATGATACTCACCCTCCAGGAGAATGCAGACATCTTCGCATTCACGGCGACAGATATGACGGGTATCCCTCCAGAAATAGCAGTGCACCACCTGAATGTGGATCCCAAAGCTAGGCCCGTGAACAGAAGTTGAGGAACTTCGGTAAAGAGAAGAACCTCATAGTAAAAGAGGAAATCGATAAATTGCTGAATGCAGGGCACGTGAAGAGAGTGCAGTTCCCTGAGTGGCTCTCGAATGCAGTGCTGGTGTCCAAGGGAGCCGGCAAGTGGAGGATGTGCATTGACTTTAGGGACTTGAACAAAGCCTGCCCTAAGGACCACTACCCCTTGCCCAGGATCGACCAACTGGTGGATGCCACGTCCGGGTTTGAATTACTCAGCATGATGGATGCATATCAGGGGTACCATCAAATCCAGCTGAACCCCCTCGATATACCGAAGGTATGCTTTATTGCAACATGTGGTACTTTTGGTTATGTACGTATGCCGTTTGGACTGATAAATGCAGGAGCCACCTACCAAAGGATGGTAGACTCGGTTTTCCGAGGACAGATAGGGCGAAATATGGAGGTTTATGTAGACGACATGCTAGCTAAAAGCATCAAGGCAGAGGAACACATCGACGACCTGAAGGAGATATTTCAGGTAATTAGAGAGAATGGTATCAAACTTAACCCAGCCAAATGTTCTTTTGGAGTAGGGTCAGGGAAATTCCTCGGATATATGGTGACGCAAAGAGGAATAGAGGTTAACCCTGCCAAGGTGAAAGCGGTCCTTGACATGCAACCCCCTCGAAACTTGAAGGAATTGCAGACTTTGAACGGCAGGATCGCAGCCCCTAGCAGATTTATAGCAAAATCAGCGGAGAAGAGTCATCACTTCTTCAGAACGCTAAGGAAGGGGTCAAGATTCGAATGGGATGACCAATGCCAGAAGGCTTTTGAAGAATTGAAGCTCCATCTGGAACAACTCCCGAAGTTAACCAAGCCTACTCAGGGAGACGTCTTACTCCTATATCTCTCAGTAGGGGAACATTCCCTGAGTACGGCCCTGATGAAAGAGGAAGGCTTCACACAACAGCCCATATATTATGTGAGCAAGGTCATCCAAGGAGCGGAAACGAGGTATTCAGAAGTAGAGAAGGCAGCTCTGGCAGTGGTGGTAACGGCTAGGCGACTACGCCCTTACTTCCTATCTTATAAAGTAATGGTGAGGACTAACTTCCCGTTGAAGCAGACGTTAGGGAGAGCAGATTTATCAGGAAGAATGGTCAGGTGGGCAGTGGAATTGCAGGAGTATGATATAGACTATGAACCAAGGAGAGCCATCAAGGCTCAAGCCCTAGCAGATTTTATTCAAGAGTCTACCAGAGTGGAAGAAGAACAAGGATGGAAAGTATACGTGGATGGCTCAGCATCCGCCTTGGGATGTGGAGCAGGGATATTACTGATCGACCCTGAAGGTCAAGAAGTGCCGGTGGCTGTCAAATTCCGATTTTCAACCTCAAATAATGGTGCAGAATATGAGGCCCTGATCAGGGGAGCTAGCATGGCTGCAGAGTTAGGGGCACAGAAGGTCACCCTGTACTCCGATTCGCAGCTGATAGTACAGCAGGTCATGGGGGAGTACCTCGCCAAAGATGAGAGAATGATCACCTATCTAGAAGAGGTAAAGAAATTAAAAAATAAATTCCATACTTTTGAAGTGGTACAGGTACCAAGAGAAGAGAATATGAAAGCAGATGGACTGTCTAAACTGGCTAGTTCCACTGAATTCGAGGGAGACGGAAAGGTAACCCTGTTGGTGGCAGATCAAGTAGCTACAGAAACCCTGATCAGAGAGATAACAGCAGGGGATGATTGGAGGAAAGAAATATGGGAAGAATTGAACAGGGGTCCAGTAACCCCAATGTCCAGAGAAGCAAAGGCTTGGAGAAGGAAGTATTGCATCCTAGGAGGTCAATTGTACAAGAGGTCCTTCACTCAACCTTATTTGAAATGTCTTTCAAGAAGAGAAGCAGAGCTAGTGATCAAAGATATCCATGAAGGTTGCGCATCCAGCCACGAAGGCTACCAGACCATGGTGAAGAAGGTATTTAGGGCAGGTTTCTACTGGCCTAACATAATCAGAGATGCTAGAGAATACGTGAAGAAATGCGAGAAGTGTCAGAAGAATGGACCTTTGATATGAGTACCAGCAGAAGAAATGGGGGCTATGTATTCGCCCTGTCCCTTCGCCAAATGGGGAATCGATCTGGTGGGACCCTTTCCCCTGGCACCTGGAGGGAGAAAATTTCGGATTGTGGCCGTGGATTATTTCAGTAAATGGGTAGAGGCTGTGCCCTTGGCTAAAATCGAAGAAGATAATGTAATTCTTTTTCTTGCTAGACATATTTGTTGCAGGTTTGGAGTACCCAGGATCTTGGTTTCCGACAACGGAACACAATTCAATGGAGAGAAAGTAAGGAGATGGTGCGAGAGATGGAACATTACCCAAAGATTCACTTCAGTAGCCCATCCACAAGCTAATGGACAGGTGGAGGTGACAAACAGAATCCTGGTGGATGGTATTCGAACACGATTGGAAGAGGTAGGAGGAAAATGGGTGCAGGAATTAGACAACGTCCTCTGGTCCTACAGGACTAGCCCTAAGACAGCTACGGGCGAATCTCCCTTCTACCTAGTATACGGAGCAGCGGCAGTGATACCTCCTGAAGCCAGACTCAAATCGCATCGAATCACCTATTTTGAAGAGAAAAGAAATGAAGAACTGATGAGGGAAGCGCTGGACCTGGTAGATGAAGAGAGGGAGATGGCGAGACTAAAAGTAGAAAGGTATAAGAGTCGGATCAAGGCAGCATATGATCGCAGGGTAATCCCTCGTTCCTTTAAAGTGGGAGACTTAGTCCTTCGGAGGGCAGATGCCTTGAAGAGTACGGGGAAGATGGAGCCCAACTGGGAAGGTCCGTACAGAGTAATACAGGTACTAAAAGGCGGAGCATACAAGCTCCAAGACATGGCAGGGAAAGAGATACTCAGGCCCTGGAACGTGTGCCACTTGAAGAGATTTTATGTTTGAAGAAGGTGTTATTTCCCTACTTCTTTTCTCTTTATGAACAATTTTTGAATGTTTACTTCTTGTTCGAATAATTGCTTCACCGGCACTCTTTTTCCCTCTACGTGGGTTTCCCTTGGGGTTTTACCACAGAGAGGTTTTTAATGAGGCCGGCATAGGTTCCCCTTATTTGCCTACGTTGATAAACATTTTTGATCAATGGAGCATCGGTTTTGATAAAATTTCAGCAATTTCCCTGAATACATGTTAATATTATGATGAGATGACTCTTATGCGCCAATTTTATGATGAAATGTTTCTCATATGTTAATACCATGTTAAGATAACTGTTAAGGACTTGCATAGTGAGTGCTGAGATAACGAATGTGTTTTGGAAACTGAAACATAACATGATAGAGACATTGCAAGATAGAGAGATTTACACCAACTCATAAATGCTCGAATAGAGAATACCTAGGGAAAATTCCTAAAGTTTCTATTCACGACAGCCTCTAAAGCTAGGGGGAGTAGGGGGTACAGTAGCGGAAGACATAATGAACTTGTCAAGAAACCCTATCCCTGACGACTCTCAAAACTCTTACGAGTATAAACGAACTCTTACGAGTATAAACAAACTCTTACGAGTATAAACGAACTCTTACGAGTATAAACAAACTCTTACGAGTATAAACGAACTCTTACGAGTATAAACCAACTCTTATGAGTATAAACCAACTCTTACGAGGCATAAAAGGACATTCTAGTCGAGTAAGTAGGCTGCTTCAGGGCAGACTTTAGGGCAGGCTTTTTTCGATAGGTTTAAGGGATGAATAGAGGACTCAGAGTGCAAGGGACTACAATAGCTGATTCAATGAGCAAGCTGGGGCAGTGGGTAATTCATTCAAGCCAAGAAACCTCCTATATAATATAAGGCAACGATCCATTCCATTCCTAATCGACCAAGAAAGCTTTCCACTCTAAGTCTGGATTGCTGGTGAAGCTTTTGTCTCAGTTCTCGCGTAACCCAAACCAGAGAGAATCGCTTATCCTGGATAACTTGGATAGCGTATAAACTAACTCTTACGAGTATAAACCAACTCTTACGAGTATAAACTAACTCTCACGAGTATAAACAAACTCTTACGAGTATAAACGAACTCTTACGAGTATAAACGAACTCTTACGAGTATAAACCAACTCTTATGAGTATAAACCAACTCTTACGAGTATAAACTAACTCTTACGAGTATAAACCAACTCTTACGAGTATAAACTAACTCTCACGAGTATAAACTAACTCTTACGAGTATAAATTAACTCTTACGAGTATAAACAACTTTTGGGAAAGTATAATCCCTAAACATTCCAACTTCAGGGAAAGTATAACCCCTAAGAACTCTTACGAGTATAAACTAACTCTTACGAGTATAAACTAACTCTTACGAGTATAAACAACTCTTACGAGTATAAACTAACTCTTACGAGTATAAACAACTCTTACGAGTATAAACTAACTCTTACGAGTATAAACAACCTAAGGGAGAAGATGATCCCTAAGATCCTAACCTCCGGAGAATATAATCCCTAAAAACCCTAGTACTAAGGGAAAGACTAGAGGCCTTATCAAATTACCAAGTAAGTACAGAGATATGAATCCTATCTTCTCATTAAGGTTCTTCTAGTAGCTTTAGAGCCTTTACGTGTCAAGAAAATGTTGAAAACATGTTAAATTCATAAGCAGGACGAATATTACGTTACACATCTAATAACACAGTCAGAGATATATATATGTACGCATGCCAAGTGATAAATGTGCAGGTACGATATCAAGCGAAAGAAAAGCGGAAATATTCAAGACCTAAGGCACCATGCCTAGGCCCTCCACAGAAAAACCCCGGAGTGTGGAGTCTCCGGAAAATACCAAAAGGGGCCTTAAGGGCCTTAACAAAATAAAAAGTGTTTTAAGAATACCAAAGTGTTATCGAGGAAATAAAGTTATGAAAAGAGGGGAACATCATGCTTCCCCTCGGGACCTTCTCCTGCCTCCTCAGCTCGCCCACTGGAATCACCCCCCTCTGCATTCTCCAATAGAGCACCTGCTGCCACAGTAGCTACCGGAGTTGGGTTGTCCACATGGATAGGAAAAGCCATATCCTTCGCCGGTGCCAGGTCATCCAAGTTCTGGGCAGCATCTTTCAGCTCCAAGACTGCCTTCCTCATCCCAGGCAACCACCAAGGAGTATTGATGTCTTCCTTAGCATCTCCAGGGAACTTAGGGGGAGTGTCCAGTTCTGCCAACCGGAGGGCACGAGTATACTGACCATTAAACCCGGGAGCAGAATGTTCAGCTACGGCGTTGGAAAACCCATGATCGATGAAATGGGGGATATATGCACCCATTGCCCCTAAAAAGCTACTGCTCTGAAGAAAAGCTTCCAACCACTCCTGATGCAAGGTACCTAGAAATTTTTGACCTATGGCAGAGGTAAACAGGGACTCTATGCATAATTTCATACCAGCCAGGGGAAGAGTAACCTCCAGTTGTTCAACCCGTTTACCGAACTCTTTCTTCAACGAAGAAATCTCCCCCGAGAGCGTCGTTTGGAGTGCTTTACACCTCTGATTAGCATCCCGTAATTCTGCATCGAGTATCTCCTTCTTCACCTTCTCCAGCTCTACTTGACTTTGGAGATCATCCACTAGCTGAAGGGACTGGAGAGCTCGTTCAGACACATTGGAAAACAGGAGACCAAACTACACAAGAAACAACATCAAGAAGTAAGATATCTATATTTTTTTCTATGAATCATTCAAAGCAATATCCACATTGAAAACCTACCTGTGTGAAATTATGGGCGGCATGCACAATTCGCTCTTCTGGAGAAAGAGCATTAAGGGCCTCGGTGGCAGGGGTTGGAGTGTGACGCTCTATGAAAGCCAGGAGATGATCGACATTAATCTCATCAGGAGCATCGGAAGCGACATTAGGCAGAGCGGATTGGGTCTTAGACTTCTTCTTCTTAGAGGCATCAGAGACAGGAGGCAACGTGGAAACCATGGCCTTCTCAGTAGAAGACCTGGTACGCTTAGCAACTGACCCAGTGGAAGGTTTCACTGGGGAAGGAAGAACAGAGGCCTTTGAAGAGCTTTCAGGGGCTGGAGACTTAGCAACCATTGAGAGAGGAGTAGCATCACGGGAAATTTGAGTTAACCAACTCATAGCTGCAAAAGAAAGTATGGAAATATGTTAATAATCACAGCAGTTCAAATTTTGAGGACAATATCAAGGGAAAAGAAATGGTATTACCATCATCGGGACCTAAAGGATAATCAGGGCTGCCAAAACCGAAATGAGATAGGGCTCTAGGGTTTTTACAAATACTCATCACATCAAAAAAGCCATGGGCAGAAACATTATCGTTTAAATGGTTCATCACATCCAAATTCAGAGAAGAACAAACAGAGAGAGGAGGACGGGGCACCCCAGGGTTCTCATAAATCCATCCTTCGTGGGGAAATTCCCAAGGAGACGGGTTCGTGACAAAAAAGTAGTAGTCCTTCCAGTCCTGGACTCCTTCATGGAGTTTTTCCATGAACTTTCCGGTTCTGGAAGTACGACCACAAGCATAGAAGAATCCATCGGCAAACTTGCACATATATTGGGTTAAGAAGAGTTGTGCTGAGGGTTCACCACCATTCCCCTTCATCAAAATGTAAAAACCTAACATTGCACGAATAGCATTGGGGGTAAACTGATTCAGAGGTATGCGAAGGTAAGTGAATTTTTCGGAGAAGTAAGGATGAATTGGAAAACGGAGGCCCGCTTTCAGTTGAGCCTCCCAGAAGGCTAGAGTGTTTGGGCCTGGAAAGTTTGGGCGTTCCTTCCTATGGGCTGCCCTAACTATGTAATCGGGGGGAAAGATTCCCGAGCGAAGAAAGGCGGCGACGCGATCGGGAAGGAGTAGGGAGGAACCGGAGATCTTATTCTTTAAAGCACGGTCAGTTACAGGAAATATGGAAAGTGAGTGGGACGTCGAACTCTCCATAGATATGGAGTCCGACGAGATTCGAGTGGAAGATGACATGAGAGGTTACAGTAAAAGAAAAAAATGAAGAAGAAGAGATACCTGAAGCAAGGTCGGTTTTGAAGGTGATGAACTGGTTGATAGACGTGCTTGAAGAAGTTAATTGCAGAAGTAAAAATGAGAGTGAAAAGGAGTGGATAGGTTTGAAAGGAAGAGAAAAGAGGGCTTTCGGCGGAATAAATGTAAATTTTGAAATAATTACGCTGGGGAGAGAGAAGTGGAAAAACCAAGGCGAATTAAATATTCCCCAATGAAAAGGCACGTGGCTGAGGAGAGGTGGCTTACTGTTCCCTCTCGGGCAGAAAGCCGAATCACCAATTTCGAAGGAAAAGATTGCGTGTGGAAGCGGAAAGGGTATGATGGTGTTAGATAATCATTAAAGATCGGATATTTCTTGTTTTCAGAGAAATATGGGGAGCGAAGGGTTTAAAGGAATATATTCTTTCTTTACAATATATATTATTATTGTTATTATTATTATTTTCCTACTCTCCTAAAAATTATTCCTTTTATGAGAGTAGGGGGGAGTGGTTGATGTAGATAAATATGTCACTCTCCGAGAAGTCGACACGTGGAAATAGGATAAATTATGATAGTTATGATTAGGTCAATATATCGAAGAAACAGGATTAATACACCCCTGGGCTTAAGCAGGGAATTAGAGAGATCAGGGTGATTGGGCCTTTGGCCCATGTTTGAAGAGATTAGTAGCCCTTGGGCTTGAAGGGATCCGACCCGGAGATGGAATGGATAGTCCATCTTCCTTAGCCAAGTCAAATGAATAGTTCAAACCCACTAAAATGGGAGCCGATAAGCTGAAGAACCGAGTCTTTAGGGAGATAAGCCGAGTCCTTAGGGATTTGAGGCCGGATTTCTAGGGATATGCCGAGAATACAGGGAGAATAAGTCTTCCCCTCTCCGCAGAGAGGGGCCAGGTATATAAACAAGGTTATTTCCATATTCTTAATTAAGTTCTTCAATATACACATACGTTTTTTTACAGAATACAGACTTTACATACTTTTACACGAATTATACACTGATTGGAGGAGAAACTCCACTATATTCGCCGGAATTTCCCTAGATATACAGGGGAATTCCTCTTTGATTTCGCCTACGATAAATTCTGACTTGAGCGTCGGAGCTTCCACGCCGGAGCCCCCCCTCCGGTGTGCTTTTGCAGGTCGATTTTGGACTTACGAGGAGATTTACGTGAAGATTGCCAAAGACGAACAAGGGATTGGGTTCGTGATTAATAGTGCTCGCAAGAGAACGATCGATATCCAAAGGCGTTCTTTTTCGACGCATCACTATACAAATAAATTTGGACCGCTAACACATCCGTTGCCTAGGATAGTTGATTTTTGAGTACTTTTTAAGATTTATATAATAGTTTCATTCATGTATCCTAAATTAATATATTTAATTAGTTAAGTAGATATATAAATATATTACATTATACTAGGGAAACAAAACAAAAATTTAATGATCTATCTATATATAATAACTTTCATTTCTTAGGTCTAATTTAATATATATGAACATGTGCATATTAAGTTTAAATGAAAAAAAAAAATTATTTTACATATAAAGTTTGAATGAACAATTTTTTTTAATTATATACGGAGTATAAATTAAATTTAAATTGAGGAAGTAGTATAAAATAAAATAGGAGTTTTTCCAGTCATAACTCATAAGCATGAACGAAAATATCCGAAAATTTTTCCGATATATTCTCGATATATTCATTTTTCGCAGTTACCGATATCGATATTGGAAAGAAACAATATTTACCCGATATTTGTAAAAAAAATCGAAAAAATGATATATAATGACAATATCGAGACCAATATCGGTAAAATATCGAAAGAATATCGAAAAATATCGGAAAAGATCGAAAATGTCGATAAATTTAAAAAAATATCATATGAAATAACATTGTATGCTATATTTTATATAAATTTATCATAGATGTAAATGTATTTAAATTGTTTTGTTGAATTTATGTATTAAAAGTTAGTTATTAAATTTCTACAATTTTTAAAATTTACCGATATCGATATATCCATCTATATTTTCACAAATTTGAGGTTTCGATATTTCTATCGATACCGATATTTTTGACCTTGCTCATAAGTGTACAAAGAGAATAAGTATAGGTAAAACAAAAAATAAATTGATCTTTCTAATTAGTTCATTAAAAAAAAAAAAAAGTAAAAAAAGAAGAGTGGATTTAAGATAGGAATCTTTGTCTGATGGGAAGACATTATTTGTTGCAGAGATTCTGTTTTCCATCATAAATTATTGCAGTGTAACTTGCTCTTCATATTTATGGTTGTAGCAACTCTCACATTTACTTCCCTCAACCAACTCTTATTTTTCTGTCTATGTACAAACTACAATAAGCTTAAAAAGGTGAAATGGGAATCAAATATAGTTGAAAAGTGAAATAAATGTTCACCAACAATGGAGAAAATACAATAAATTTTGCAACTAAGATGGGATATTTCTTGGTGCGAGCACTAGTCTCATCATCACCCAATATATGGAAAATTTTAATTACTACGAGTAAATGCAATTCGAGGCTCATGACTTTGGTATAATTCGTGGTTTTAATGTGAGACCACCTTACATGATGTGATATGGGTGGCTGAAAAAAAAACTTATTTTCAAGTATTGAAGTATATCTTTTTAATTAAAGGTTAATAGTTAATACTCCCTATGTTCAGATCAATTTTTACATCGATTTGTATACAAAAAGTTATAACGTAAATATATTAGAGTTTTTTAAATTTTATTAAAATGATGGAATAGAGGGTAAATAAGTGTAATTTTAAGAATAAGGGTTGTGTAATTTTTTTAGTGTGATAATTATTAATATAGGATAGATTAAAAAGAAAAATATGAAAATTGATGGAATAGAGGGTAAATAAGTGTAATTCTTGCATAGTTTTCCAATGTACAATTTCTCCTCCTTGAAATTCCATTTTCATTTCATTTATGTATCCATACTTATTGCTCGTGATAATCTTGTAAACTTTCTATAAAAAAAAAATAAAAAATATATATATATATATATATAAAACGAAATGATAGGTCATAAGTTATAACTCATAAGTTCGTCCAAAGATCGAATACTGGGACTTAAAAAAAAAAGTTCGACTTGAATTTTTTCAGTTGATAGGTGAGTTTTTCCAATTGGTAGGTTTTTTCGGTTGATAGGTGGAGTTTTCCAATTGGTAGGTAAATATTATTGAATTAAGGCCCTTAATTCAATATTTTGCACATGGGTGGACTTTGAATACCAATAATCTGCAGATACAAATATTAAGTTGAATAGATGTACTAGCATAACCACAAAAAACTTTTGCATGAGAAATTTTGTAATGAAAACGAATTATCTTTCTATGTCAAATTCAATCATTGCATCATATATATATATATATGTTTATATACAGAGAAAAAAAAAGGAAAATAAATTAAGAATTATTTAATTAATGTTGTGTTTCTTAGTTAAAACTCATTTCAAATTAAAGTACGATTTCAGTGAAGAACGCCATTTTTTTTTTTTTTACATTTAAAATTACTTTCGACTTAGAATAGTTCATGAATTTAAATTAATTAATTAAACTCCAAGAAAGTATACGAGTTTTTTTTTTCCTTCTTTTTAAAAAAAAAGTATTATAGGTCTAATTTAAATCAATTTGAGACGAAGAATTTCATAAATTTCACACACATTTCATCTCTTATTCTAACTTCATCAAAA
Organism: Galeopsis tetrahit; assembly: GCA_963675135.1. Lineage (NCBI taxonomy): Eukaryota > Viridiplantae > Streptophyta > Magnoliopsida > Lamiales > Lamiaceae > Galeopsis > Galeopsis tetrahit. The sequence goes on from OY776133.1 coordinate 15,771,916, forward strand.
TATGTGATATGTCACATGTATGAAATAATATCATAATATGTACAGATAAAGTTGGAACACATTAATACATAACACATTATTGATAAAACGTATAAGTAAACACTCCTAAATTTTACATTTATACAAAGGAATCCAACCGGAACCACAAAACATCCGAAGACCAACAACCTAGTAATCAAAACATCAGTTTACATTTTGTTTGATTTAATAGAAAAAATGTTGCAACGTACAATTTATTCCAACATTGCGATTCTTAAAAAACTCGATCAATCAAGGGACATGTGAAAAATGCACCAAGATATTGGCGCGGCTCAATCAGAAATTAAAACGATCTCTAACCATGAATGGTGCAAGAGTATGAACGGCGTCGTTTCTGTTTCTGAGTGAGTCGAGCCAACATCATGGTGACTATTTCAGCTTTTCTCTCCATTTATACCAACAAAAAATGAAGATTTTTTTTTGGAATTGGTACTTTTTTTTTTTTCTTTAATTCGTTGAACAAAGAAGAGAGAGTGATAGAAAATATAATGGAGGTTGAAAGATATATATAGGAGACGAAAGGAACAAGAGTTGAGAAAGTAGAAAAGACTCATCTTTAACTCAACATTTATGAAGGAAGAGAATGCCATAGCTGCATTTTAAAATTTAAATGCACACTCTATTTTTTTATTTTTTTAATTCCCTTTTCCCCAACCCCCTCACCTTCTTTATTTTAACCGTTGTTTTTATTTTTTACTCCGTATTTTTTTACACATTGAACGCAATTTAATACTAATAATTACATGTATAAAATATAATTATTTTATAAATTATTAATGAACCATTTATATATATATATATATTAGTTTAAAAATAAAGGAACAAAAGTGAAAAACAAGAATTACGAATATTTTTGAACAATTTATTTCTCTAAAAACAGTAGTTAAAATGAAAAGGTGTGTGTGAAAGTGAGAAATTATTATATATTTTGATGTCAGATATATGTGTTGGAAGGCAGATTTCATACTACGTCGACATGAATTTTTATCAATAAAACTCCAAAATAATACAACCGATACATACTGCAAATTTTAATTTTGTGGGGATTGTAGAAGGGTTATTGACAATAAATGTCCATAACGATTAAAGACAAAAATATTCTAATTTATATACCAACAAAACCGTGCACTGTTTCTCTCTCCACAAATTTGAACAGTAGTAATCGACTGGAATCTCATCTGAAAATTTATGACATAGTGGCATAACTTTTTTTTTTTTTTTTTTGAAAACGGCATAACTTCTTTTTTGAAAGTCAAAATCAGAAAAAAAATGTAGTTATATATTCCATGATGAAACAAGTACTCCATAATTTGTGTATGATGTTTTAAAACTTAAAAAAAAAAAAATTATATACTTATTATTAAGGCAAAAATTTGCGTGAGACCGTCTTATGGATCTTTTTCTATGAGATGAATCTTTTTAATTCATATTTCAAAAATTTGGATAGGATAATACTCCATGAGACCGTCTCATGAATCTTTTTTTTTTTCCAGATTTTAGTTTGTAAAAAAAGTAATACTCCGTAATGTTTAAGTAAAAAGTAATACTCCGTAATGTTTAAGTAAAAAGTAATACTCCTTCCGTCCCGTGATTACTTGCACACTTTCCTTATTGGTACGTCCCAAAATTACTTGCACACTCTTTATATGGAAATACCCCACAAAATTAATAACCTCACAACATCATTTTATTTTTAAATTTGCCACTCCTTTTTTCCATACATTTCACTTTACACATCATCAAATTACCTAAAATATCCCTCCTTTATCTTACATCATCAACTACTAAATCCACTTTTCTTAAATAACGTGTCGGTCAAAACGTGCAAGTAATCTTGGAACGGAGGGAGTAATATTTTTAATAAAAGTGATTGTCACTTTTTACTTAAACGCTATCACTTTTTACTCAAACATTATCACTTTTTATATATGAGGGTCGTCTCACGGATTTCATTGTGTGAGACGGTGCCCTATTGTTAATTTGTAAAAGGACCTGCTGTAACACCGTTCCACACGAGCCATTCATAAATTTGTTGTTAAAAAAGAAAAATGGAGGTACAATTGGTCTGACTATTTACACCTCAATTTCGGTTTAGAACACTCTTCCGATTGATGCACCCCCTAAAATTGCCTTGAGATAGATGCACACCCCCCTAATTGTCATAAATGCCCTTCTCTCATAAATTTTCAATTACTACTCACACCCCCCTAAACCCTAGTTTTTACTCCATCTTCTTCTTCTCTCCCTCTCCACCTCCCCCAAACGACTCCACCCACCAACCTCCGCCGCTGCCGGCGACACCCACCCTCGCCACCCCCACCGCGGCCGCCCTTGCCCCACCCTTCCGCCCCCATCGCCGATTTGTAAAAAAAAAATTCTTTCAAGCGGCCGCGCGGCCGCCTCCGTCCATCGGCCGCTGCTCTCCCCCTTCCTCTCACTTCTCCCCCTCTCGATCTGTAAAAAAAAAAAATCAGAGATCGACGCGGCCGTTGCCACTACCCATCGGCCGCCGCCGCCTCCGCCCAAAGGCCCCCGCCACCGCTCTCGCCCATCGGCCGCTCCCAGGTTTGTTTGTTTTTTTTTTCTTCTTTTTTTTAATTTCGACCACTCTAGGTCGATCCAAAATACACCCCGTCGACAACGTGGTGTCGACGAGTGTATTTTTCGTCGACCTAAATTTGTCGACGAATTTTTAATTTTTTTTTTTTCCGATCAACAAATGTCGACCTTATATAATCTCGTCGACAAACCAGTGTCGACGGGAGTGAATATGGTCGACACTGGTTTGTCGAAATTTGAAAATAAAATTTGAAAATTTTCTAAGTTCTGAAATTGTTTGTTGTTCGGTGGTGGTGGCGGCGGCGGGGGGATAAAACTTAGATTTAGGGTTTAAAAGGTGGAGGAGGGTGCAGTTAGTAATAAGGGTGTATTTAGTAGTGTAATATGACTTGAAGGGTATTTTTGGTTTTTTACATTATTATTTTATTATTAAACTCATAGGGGGAGTGTTCTAAACCGAAATGGAGGTGTAAATAGTCCCACCCGTACAATTTTAGTCAAACATTTGAAATAAAACTTTAAAAAATCTGCATGGGCCGTCAAATTGTACACTAGGTCCAATCTTTTTCAATTAGGCCCACCTTTTCAAAGGCTCGTATATGAAATGAGGATAATATTAAGTGGAAAAAAGATAAAGAATTCATGTAAAATATTTCCAGTAATCCCACTATTATTACTTTCACACTTTTAACGGGCCAAAAAATAAAAACTCGTTTCATAAATTTATCCCTTACTATCACAATTTTACATAAAATATAATTATATTTTAAATCAAGCATAATCCCATAAACTTATTTCTTTATTTTATACATATTTTCAATTTACCCAAAAACATTGTACAAAGTTGAGAAACATTTTACAGAGTTGAGAGGTGCTTTGGGTTACTTAGGCTATGTTTATCCACCCTTGAACGCCCACGATAAAAAAAAAAAAAGAAGGAAAATTCAATTATTATGGACGACCTGGTTGTACAACAATCAACAACAACTAAAATACTGTGGGGTATTTTTTTTATCTCAAAAAATTTAAGTATGTCACTTGTTGTCCAGTTTTACTCGTCGATTATATTTTATTTAGATAATTTCTGATTTTCACTTATCTACTTTAAAAAACCAAAATTCATAAAATTAAATTCTCTATAAAGAGACCAGATATATTTTGGATCACAATTTCATACACTCTCTTTTCTCTTCTAAATTGTGTTAATTATCTTTTTTTTCTTCTAACATGCATCTTTTGCTTTGTTGTAATTAGGCATTTATTTGTAGTTCGATTTATTTATTTTCAGTTGTATTTCAATTTTTGTAATTTTAATTTATTATTGAATGTTGTAATTTTATTTAAGTGTATGGTAATTTTTTATTATAGTTATGATTTTTTTAATATTAAATAACGGTATATATTTTCTAAATATTGTGAAAGTATTATAAAAAATTAATAATAGATATAATTATTACGAAGTATATTATAAAGGAAATAATTTATTAAATGTTGATTGGGGTAGTTATGGATAAAATGTGAAAAAAAGATGAGTTTAAATTGTGGTGTAAAATGTGTAAGTGGAGGAGTGAAAAATGAATTTTATATTTGATGACCCGGTCATGACCGGACATGGATAAACATGGTCTTATACCCATAGCATGTCACAGTTGGAGGAAGAAAGTAAAAATAGTAGAGACTTGCATGAATGAAGGTTCTTGTATAGTTGTATCCAATTAGTCTAGGGTTGTAGATCCATTCCTTAAATTCCTACATCTTTTTCCCATTTCTTTCCTTCCATATAGTCCATATAAATAACATTTCTCTATCTCATTGCCTCTCTTTTACCTAAGTAATCTGCTAAATAACATCAAATTCATGCTAGAAGGTTCTTCATGTAGTAACGTACGTCACAACTCCGAGTCAGTTGAAAATATCCATCCACACTTGATATGACAACTGACACTTGGATAAAATATCCTCCAACTTGATCACTTTGAATTTTGATTCAATCACCCTTGTCCACAACTTCCCTTCTCATTAAGAAACATCCATATCCATTTTTAAAGTAGCACCTCATTGAACCGTCCCACATCCATCACCCCAAGATCCCCTTTGTGTTTTGTTTTGCAGACTTGATTCCATTTTACTCAAGCTAGTTTCTCGAATTCTCACTCCTTTCCAAAAAAAAAAAAGGTTTTGTTGACTACACATAATCTCTTTTAAAGTTCTTTTAGGAACACGATATGCAAATAAGTAGTACACATGTATCCAGGACATGACCGCATTGAACAATGTTAATCTCCCCCCCCCCCCACCCCCACCCCACATCGAAATATTGAGGCCTTCCAATTTTCAGACTATTTTTTATTTCTCTGCACTACATACACCCAATTCGAACTCCCTCTGTATGAGAATGGTAAGCTGCCCACAACACATCCGACTACATTTTTTCGTGTCATTTTCAGCCGTGAAGTGAATTCTAATAGTCCAAGGAATAGTTTCATAATGTAAATTTATATCGTCCCCCAACCCCCCTTTAAAAAAGGCTTTTATATTTTCCACACATGGTATGACACTCGTCTCTAGGTAAAAAATGAGATGTGGTGATTTTCGCGTTACCCGGCCGAATTTTTTTTTTCCCTCTGATTCTGACTGCACTCGGCTGAGTTAGCTCGGTGCAATTTTCCCTCCTCCTCTTTTTTGTTTCTTGCATAAATCGAGCTTCCGAACTTCAATTGACTCAATTTATTTTTAAATTTTGACCATTTTTCCGAGGTGCTTCCAATGATGTAATCTTCTTAGTTTCATAAATTTCTAAGTACGTGCATGTTTTTCTTTTAAAATTCTCATTTTCTCTACAAAAATAGCAAAACACCACTTTTCTCTCTATTGAGTGAAAATTAACCAAAAATTGGATGAAAATAGCATGCAATCATCATATTAAACATATAAATTTGATATGACATAATCATGTCATATCACGATAAGATCTGAGAAGATATCTCTTTAGAAGCATGACCCTTGATGAACAGTAATCCAAACCCTTAAAATGACTTTGATAATATTAAGGCATGAGGAGATCGGATTAGGATCTAACCTGATACTTTCTCGAAGTCAATATCCTCGGGATCTGACCTGAAACCAGATCTGACAAAGATCTGATCTGATACTTTCTCGAAGTCAATATCCTCGGGATCTGACCTGAAACCAGATCTGACAAAGATCTGATCTGATACTTTCTTGGGAACAACATCCTCTGGATCTGACCTGAAATCCGGACCTGAAGTGAAGTCTTAAAGACAGATTCTGATGCAAGTGAAGATCTCCTTATTAGGAGAAAGTGCACGAGATCTTCTCGTGTCAGAATATCTCTGAGGAAATGGGCGCACTACACAAAATAATCAGTGTGTGTCAGAATAGTACAATGACGTGGCATAAATTGTAACAAACCCTAGAAGGAGAAATGACAGGTATGCCCTTCCATGGTAAAGTATTTAAGGAACCCCATTCATTTTTGCAAAGGTAAGTTAACAAAATCACAATTCTCTCTCACTCAATACACTTTTCTTCATCAACAAGCCAATTGACTTGAGCGTCGGAGGTCCGTCGCCGGACACTCCTCCGGCCCGATTTTGCGTGCAGGTCCAGTTCATCATCATTATCATTCTACTCCATCAAGTACAAAGGATTCCTGAGGAACTCATTTAGGTATTGGTTATTTAAATTGATCATTCATTTAAGTATCTCTTCAAGCATTTTTATGAATTTGATGAGGTCACATCAAATGGCGCCGTCTGTGGGAAAATCTGACTAAGGCGTGAGGTTTTTTCATCCATGCAAGTGTTCTAAAAAAAAAAAAAAGAAAAAAAAGAAAAATGCATTCACGGGATCTGTTTTGATTATGTGAGTGGAAGAGCTAAATTTTGTGTTTCTTATGGTTTCAACTCATTTAGTGATGGAGAATCAGATACACAAAAATCTGAATGAAGCTTTCGATAGGGTAGCCACTGACCCACCCAGCGATGCCAGAAACGAAGATACCCCTATGGGCCAGAGAGGGGATGTGCCGAATCCATCTCCCCCTCTGGGATCCGTAGTCACTCTTCCCTTAGAAGGCCTAAGGGATTTGATTGCAGCAGCAGTGGATCATGCGCTGCAAAGGAGAGGAGTCTCCGTCCAAGGCACTCCTGTCACCCCACCGATTCTGAATGAGCCCGAGTCAGTCATTCCGGAAAAGAACCCAATACTGGAAGGATCAACCCAGATAGTAACTGGGGGGAATGGCCGTAAGAAAAGAGGAAAGTCCGCACTCCGAGAGATTAATGAAGAGGAGGATAGTTCTGGAGAAGAGTACGTGCAATCTTCCACTCGAGATAGTGTCAATACGGAGATCATCGCGTTAAGGATGGAAATGAAGGAGCTGTACGGGAAGAATTCGGGATCAGGAAGTAAAGTCGGGGGTTCACCATTCTCCACTGAAATCTTGATGGACCCACTCCCAAAAAATTTCAAAGCACTTTCATACGAGTATGACGGAACTTCTGATCCTCAAGAGCACCTCCTTCGATTCCAGAATGGAGCTCTACTCCACCAATACACTGATGGGGTCAAGTGTCGGGTGTTCTTGACGACCTTGACTAAGGCAGCGCAGCAGTGGTTCGCGCAATTGCCCCCTAACTCCATCAGTTCGTTCGCGGAAATGAGCTGTGTGTTCATGCACCAGTTTGCTAGTGCTAGAAGACAACTAAAAACGTCCTTGTCTTTGATGAGTCTGAAACAAAAGACAGGGGAAAGCTTGAGAGCCTACTTGGGAAGGTTCAACAAAGCTGCCCTGGAAGTGCCAAACGCGACTGGGGAAGTGAAGATCAACGCCTTAACACAAGGATTAGCAGATGGGGATCTCTTCAAATCTCTGGCTAAGAGACCTCCACTGACCTTTGATGAGCTTCTGGCTAGGGCTGAAAAATATATTAACTTAGAAGAAATTCGGAGCACGAAAAGAACAGAAGATCTGAACCCTGTTCACAAGAAGGAGAGTTCAGGGGACAGAAAGAGAAAGTATGAGGAAAATGGACCTCGAGTGGAGACAAGGCATTTTCGAAATCACACGCCTCTAACGAAGCAACCATCTGAACTCTTGGAAGTAGTGCAGAACCAACCTGGATTCAGGTTTCCTTATTCCTCAAAAGATGGACCTAAGAATCCTAGATCTGATAAATTTTGTAAGTACCATAACGAATATGGTCACGATACGGATCAATGTCGTCATCTTCGAGATGCTATTGAAAGATTGATAAGAGAGGGGCAGCTAGCGGAGTATGTGAAGGCAGAGAGAGATAAGCACTATGCCAGAAGAGAGGACAAGGGGAAAGGAAAGGTCCAGACGGGGCAGCCTCAGAAAGGAGGAGCTCCTCCGCCAAAAAAGGGGAATATCGCCATGATCACTGGAGGACCAACCGATGGAGATTCACACCGAGCTCGAAAAGCTTTTGTGAGAGAAGTGGGAGCTTGGAGATCTGAAGTACAAAGTGTGGTGGACCTCAATGGAACACCTAGTATTCAATTTGGTCCTTCAGATATGGGGATGGTGGTGCAACCCCATAATGACGCTCTAGTCGTCACTGCAGAGATCGGAGGATATGATGTTTCACGTATCTTTATTGATACAGGAAGTTCTTGTGATATCATGATGAAGGAATGTTTCGATAAGATGGACGTGAACGTGAAAGTGCTACCTGTGAAGACAGCCTTGTACGGGTTCACTGGAGGAGCTATCCAGCCCTGGGGGCAGGTCACTTTACAACTCAGAATTGGAGAATATCCAGTGCAGAAGGTGAGGATGGTAGACTTCCTAATTGTGGATGCCCCATCTTCCTATAATGTGATCCTGGGAAGACCGACTCTGAACTCATTACAAGCAATTGTATCTACTTTCCATATGAAAATCAAGTTCCCTGTTGGAGACGAAGTGGGGGAGGTGACAGGAGATCAGATTAGTGCTCGGAGGTGTTATGTGGACACTATAAATAAGGCTGATAAATTATTCAAGGGGGATCAGAGCAGAGGGGATGATCCTGTGGGCAAGAGGATGAAATCAGAGGAGAGGATGGAAGAGGACCCAAATTTGCAGATCAGACCCGAGGAGGAGACTATGGTAGTGGAGCTATTACCTCATAAGATTGGGTGCACAACAAGGGTCGGAACACAAATGAGCCACGAGGTAGCTCAGCGTTTGATACAGTGTCTTAGAGATAACTCAGATATCATTGCATTCCACTCAGCGGATCTTACCGGCATAAACCCTGCTCTGGCTTTGCACAACCTAAATGTGAATCCGGAAATGAAGCCTGTAAAACAGAAATTGAGAAGGTTTGGTCCGGAGAAAGATAAGATCATCATTGAGGAAGTGGATAAATTACTGATGGCTAAGCATATTAAGGAGATCAAGTTCCCAGAGTGGTTGTCTAATGCTGTGATGGTGTCCAAGGGTTCTGGGAAGTGGAGGATGTGTATAGATTTTAGGGATCTTAACAAAGCCTATCCAAAAGATCACTATCCACTTCCCAGGATAGATCAACTAGTGGATTCAACGTCGGGGTACGAGCTGCTTTCGATGATGGATGCCTATCAAGGGTATCATCAAATCAAGATGGATCCAAGAGATGTGGCTAAAACATGCTTCGTGGTATGCTGTGGAACATATGGGTATGTAGATATGCCCTTTGGACTGAAAAATGCGGGAGCTACGTACCAGAGGATGGTGGATTTAATCTTTAAAGATCAGATCGGAAGGAATGTGGAAGTATATGTGGACGATATGCTCGTGAAGAGCATAAAAGAAAAGGATCATGTGAAAGATTTGGAGGAAACTTTCAAGGTAATTAGGACCAGTGGAATGAAACTCAACCCTTCGAAGTGTGCCTTTGGAGTTCAGTCAGGGAAGTTCTTGGGGTATATGGTCACACCAAGAGGAATTGAAGTAAACAAGGAGAAGGTGAAGGCTGTCCTAGAAATGCAAGAGCCCAGAAACATAAGAGAAATCCAAAGGTTGAATGGTCGCATAGCAGCACTTAGCCGTTTTATTTCTCGATCTGCAGAAAGGAGTCTACCCTTCTTCAAAATCTTGAGAAAAGGGTCTAACTTCGAGTGGAGTGGGGAGTGTAGAAAGGCTTTCCAGGAATTAAAAGATCACCTCTCAGCCTTGCCACTGCTCACTAAGCCAGTTCCTGGAGAGATTCTGTTCTTGTACTTCTCTGTAGGAGAACATTCTCTAAGCTCAGTTCTCCTAAGAGAAGAGGGAGGTCACCAAAGGCCAATTTATTATGTAAGTAAAATGCTCCAGGGGCCAGAGGAGAGATATTCAGAGATGGAAAAGTCAGCATTAGCAATAATGGTAGCAGCTAGGAGGCTGAGGCCATACTTTTTGGCTCATAAAGTAATGGTAAGAACAAATTTGCCCTTGAGGCAGACCATGGGGAGACCTGATCTGTCAGGTCGCATGGTAAAATGGGCAGTGGAAATAAGTGAATATGATGTGGAGTTCGAACCAAGAACTGCCATTAAAGCCCAGGCTCTAGCGGACTTTATTCAAGAAACCACGAGGACCATCAAGTTGGAAGAGTGGACAGCTTATGTGGATGGATCTGCTACCATGATGGGAAGCGGAGCTGGAGTAGTCATCATTACTCCAGTAGGTGAAGAGCTGCAATTTGCTATCAAATTTGACTTCAAGGCTTCAAATAATGAATCGGAATATGAGGCCTTGGTGAGAGGAATGAAAATGCTAGCAGATTTGGGGGCCCAAAAGGTAAAGATCTTTTCAGACTCCCAGTTGGTAGCCCAACAAGTGGCTGGATCTTACGAAAAGAAAGACGAGAAGATGATTAAATATGCTAGAATGGTGGAAAGTATCAGGTCGAGATTTATAGAGTTCTCTTTGGAGCAGATACCGAGAGCAAAGAATGTTAAGGCTGATTACTTGGCGAAGCTGGCTAGTTCAGTGGAAGAAGGAGCTAGAGGTCAGATCACTCTCTTGGCAGCAGAAAGCAGAATGATAGATTTGGAAGTGTTCTCAGTGGAGGAAGAGACGGAGAATGAAGATTGGAGAGCTCCAATTATTCATTACTTAAAAACAGGGCAGAGACTCGATCGACCTGGAAGTCCCAAAAGAACAATATTCGCAAGATATTGCATGATAGGAGAGGATCTCTACAAAAGATCATTTTCACAGCCATATCTGAAGTGCATAAGTGATGAAGAAGGAAATTATGTTATCCGAGAAATCCACGAAGGATGTGGAGGGAGTCACACAGGGTTCCGAGATGTGGCTAGAAGAATTTTAAGAGCTGGATATTATTGGCCAAGGATGCTCAGAGATGCTAAGGACCTGGTGCGGAAATGTAAGAAATGCCAGAAACATGGACCCCTTATCCATGTTCCGGGAGAAGAGTTGGGAGTCATGTATTCCCCATGCCCTTTTGATAAGTGGGGGATTGACATCGTGGGGAAATTCCCTGAAGCATCAGGGAAGAGATCCTTCTTGATCGTGGCTGTGGATTATTTTAGTAAGTGGGTGGAGGCTGAAGCAGTGGCCACGATTGATGAGAATAGTATCCAGAGGTTCTTATGGAGAAATATATGTTGTCGATTTGGAGTTCCTAGAATTCTTGTCTCAGATAATGGAACTCAATTCAGTGGAAAAGCTATCAAGAACTGGTGTGAAAAAATGAAAATTAGGCAAAGGTTCACATCAGTGGCTCATCCCCAGGCCAATGGCCAAGTAGAGGTAACCAACAGAACCATAGTTGAAGGGATCAGAGCTAGACTGGAGAAAAAGAAAGGAAGCTGGCCAGAAGAACTGGATTCTGTTCTCTGGTCTTACAGGACCAGTCCCAAAACAGCCACTGGAGAGACACCCTTCAACCTGGTTTATGGATCAGCAGCAGTGATCCCAGTAGAAATCGGATCTGAATCCCATCGAGTCATGTTTTATGAGGAGGCTCGGAACTCCTCTCTGATGAAAGAAAATCTGGATTTGGTGGAGGAAGAAAGGGAGATAACACGTCTCAAAGCTGAAGTCTACAAGAGCCAGATCCGTGCTGGATATAACAAGCGAGTAAAAGTTCGAAAATTTTGCAAAGGAGATATGGTCCTCAGAAGAGTTGATGCACTGAAGCCTGTGAAGAAGCTAGAGCCAAATTAGGAAGGACCATTTATTGTGAGTGAGGTACTCAAAGGAGAAGCATACAAACTAATGAGAGAAGATGGGAAAGAAGTTGCGCGCCCCTGGAACATAAGCAAGTTGAAGAAGTACTATTGTTAAAAGACCAGGCGAGACCTGGACCTTGAATTTTCTTTTAAATTATGCATATTGTATTTGAATTCCTAGAACTGCTGTAATAGCTTGTATTTCGAAAGACTTTCAATGAAGCAGAGAACTGGGGAGAGCAGTTTCTCTTTATCCTATTCTTATGGCAGTACATACGATAGAATGATAAAACTCCCCGAGGAGTATAAATAACTCAGTGAAGAGTATAAAATCAGACTCTGTAAGAGCAAGATCTGTTCGCTTCGGATTATAAACAACTCCCCGAGGAGTGCAAGATCTGCTCGCTTCGGAGTATAAACAACTCCCCGAGGAGTATAAATAACTCAGTGAAGAGTATAAAATCAGACTCTGTAAGAGCAAGATCTGCTCGCTTCGGAGTATAAACAACTCCCCGAGGAGTATAAATAACTCAGTGAAGAGTATAAAATCAGACTCTGTAAGAGCAAGATCTGCTCGCTTCGGAGTATAAACAACTCCCTGAGGAGTATAAACAACTCAGTGAAGAGTATAAAATCAGAACTTGGAAAGGCAAGATCTGCTTACATATTTCAAATTTTTAAGGGGAATGAGATCCCCGATCAGGATCTGGTCCCAAGATCTGGGATCAGAGTGAAGTGAATATTTTTTACTTAGAAAAATTTTCAATTTTTAAGGGGAATGAGATCCCCGATCAGGATCTGGTCCCAAGATCTGGGATCAGAGTGAAGTGAATATTTTTTACTTAGAAAAATTTTCAATTTTTAAGGGGAATGAGATCCCCGATCAGGATCTGGTCCCAAGATCTGGGATCAGAATGAAGTGAATATTTTATTTTACTTAGAAAAAATTTCAATTTTTTAAGGGGAATGAGATCCCCGATCAGGATCTGGTCCCAAGATCTGGGATCAGAGTGAAGTGAATATTTTTTACTTAGAAAAATTTTCAATTTTTAAGGGGAATGAGATCCCCGATCAGGATCTGGTCCCAAGATCTGGGATCAGAGTGAAGTGAATATTTTTTACTTAGAAAAATTTTCAATTTTTAAGGGGAATGAGATCCCCGATCAGGATCTGGTCCCAAGATCTGGGATCAGAATGAAGTGAATATTTTATTTTACTTAGAAAAAATTTCAATTTTTTAAGGGGAATGAGATCCCCGATCAAGATCTGGGATCAGAATGAAGTGAATATTTTTTACTTAGAAAAATTTTCAAATTTTTAAGGGGAATGAGATCCCCGATCAAGATCTGATCCCAAGATCTGGGATCAGAATGAAGTGAATATTTTTTTTTACTTAAATAAAATATTCAATTTTTTTAGAATAAACTACAAAGATCAAGGCAGTATATAAGCAAAAATAAATTGTGATCTTATAAAAACAGACAACAAGAGCAAAAATCAAAGTTCAACAAGAGCACATGCGCTAAAAAATAAAAGATAACTTCTAAGAGATATTGGCAGTGGATGCAACACCAGAAGCAGGAGTAGAGGCTGGATCCGGATCAGGGGTAGATAGCCCGAGATCTGGAGTGTCAGATCCTTCCAAAGGAGGTAAGTTGGGCAAGGAATCATCCTCATTCACGGGGGCCTGATGAGAAGGGAACACATCATAAGCTAGAGAAGGAGCAGCAGGAACATCAGCATCAAGGTCCTTTTCAAAGGCCAATTTCAAAGCAGCCTTTTGAATCACAGGCATCCACCACTCATAGCCAGGGCCTACAGTAATATCCCCTTTAAAAAAGGGAGAAGGCTTCAAGGATTTGATGATCAAACTCTTATCAATAGTGGGGGTGGCGAGGCCTTGAGTGCGCGCTTGTGATAAGGTACACTTAACCCCATGATTGACGAAATGACCAATGTGAGGGTTCATATCCTGAATGTATTGAGGACTCTGCTGATAGGCCTCGATTAGACCCAAATGGAGATCTTTCAAAAACTCCTGCCCTACGGAGGTCGTTAATAACTTCTGACGGCAAACTCCCACACCACTTCTTAAGCCTTTATCATGGGCTTCTCTGATCTCTTGTGCATGCTGGGCCTTCAAAGAGGAGATCTCTTCCTGATGACGAGATTCTAGCTCAGATCGTGATTTTTCCATTTGTGTCAAAGCATCGGATAATTGCTTTTTTAGATCTGCGTTTTCAACAGTAAGCAAACTTAGATCAGAAGCAACTTGTTGAACTTGCTTATCCTTCTCGACCAGCTCTGATCGGATACTCTCGAGATCTTCAGAACCTTCTGTCTTACTCATCAGAAGCCCTTGGACAGACAAGAGCTGAAGTGCAGAATGATGACGTTAGAAAAGGAAACACTCACAGGAAAAAATTCAAAGAGAACAGCCTCTAAAGGAAAAATACCTGAGTAACAGATTCGGAGTGGACCTTCCAAAGTTGAGAAATAGTATGTTCTCGATAGTGATACCTGTCATCGGAGGTTGGGATATCCCTGATAAAGGAGCTGCTAGATGAGCCCTTAAGTTCATGAACAGCTTTTGGGAGTTCAAGAGTGAAAAGATCCTTGGTCCTCCGAGTCTTGGTTTTCTTGGCAGGACCTGCATCAAAGGCAGACGTTGACGTGCGTTTTCCTCTATCCAAGGGCGCAGCTAAGGGAGGAAGAGATGAGCTAGGAGCAATAGGAGCAGAAGGAGCAGGAAGAGAGGGAGGAGCAGAGTTCACAGGGGTAGCAAGAGTCACAGCTCTGGAAGGATCAGCAGTATCCTCTGAAGTGGCAGCGGTGTTCCCCGTAATGGTGACCTCATCATCAGATTCATCCAATTTTACGTAGTTGAAGAGGAAGTCCATCTCTGAAACATAAAGACATCCACACAAAATGAAGTGAGAAAATCAAGATGATTAGAAAAACAAGGAGAAGTAGTCAAAAGAAGGATGAGCATACCGGTCCTGGGGGATAATTCCGCTCCAGAACTGTCTAGACCGAAATTAATGAGGACCCCTGGATCCCGAACAAGGTGAGCTATTTTAAAAAGTCCATGTAAGTTCACATGTCTTTCTAAGGAAGTCATGATAGCTAGATCCTTCTTAGAAATTACGAAATCAGAAAGTGAAGGGTAAGAGGGGTTAGTATATTGCCACTCAGGAGTAGGGAAAGGCCATTTCCCGTCTTTAGGAGTAACCCAAAAGTACTTGCGTTTCCATCCCGTCTCAAGACCAGGAGGTTTCTTAATGAAATTGGGAGGACCATTAACACGGGAACTGAAGTAAAAGAAGCCTTCTTTTAACTTCACTTCATGGCAAGCCACAAACATTTCTGAACTCGGATCACCCCCATAATGTTTGAGAAGAATGTAAAAGGATAAACAGGTCCTAATGGAAGAAGGATTAACTTGTGCTAGAGAGATGTTAAAAAGACGACAAACTTCAGCCAGATAAGGGCAAATGGGGAACCTAATTCCAGCATCAATATGAGCTCGGAAAAAGGGGAGAGAAGGATTACAGAAGAAATTGGGCCTCTCCTCTGGAAGGGGTAAGTCAAAGAGAAAATTAGGCGTACTATGGCATTTCCTCTTAAGGACCTTTAACTCAGAAGAAGAAAGAGTGGAGTTGGGAGCGACCTTCTCCCATAAATCACTAGAAATATCCTCCGAAGTTGCAATCTTACGAGGGCGTCTGGATATTACGGTAAGTGATGAAGAAGAAGAAGGCATAGAGGCTAGGGTCAAAGGAAGAGGGGGAGGTGAAGGTCTGTTCCCAGAGCAAGAAGAACCAGGAGCTGGACCTAGCTGAGACCTAGGATATCTATCAGAGAGAATATCAGTGTGACCTGACTGGAAGAGCTCGTCGGGGGTTAAACTTCCACGTCTATGACTAGAGGAATTAGAATGAGTTCTTTCCCCGTCAATAGATGAAGACGGGGTAAAGTCTGACATGAATAAAAGAGAGAAGAAGAGATTGGCGAGAAAAGGACTATACCTGGAATGGAAGTTCGTCGCCGGAAAGACAAAATATTTCGCCGAAAAACGAAGATCTGAACGGAGTTCTAGAGAGAGAATTTTTAAGAGAGAAAATTCTGCCGGAAACCCTTTATCACAAAAATCGAAAAGTGGAAAATGGGTCGTATTTCACTCTTTTTATAAACTGAAGAAGACGAAACGACTAGCCGTACCTAGCAGGACACGTGGAGGGCCAGGATGAAAGGAGATGAAGCGTTGCCCACGAAAGGAGGGTGAGGATTAAAGAGGAATTGTTCAAAAAAATTAAGAAAAGGCGGGAAAAGAGAAATAATTCTGATCTGATTCTTAACCAGAAAACGCATCAGAATAGGGGGGAGTGGATGATATGACATAATCATGTCATATCACGATAAGATCTGAGAAGATATCTCTTTAGAAGCATGACCCTTGATGAACAGTAATCCAAACCCTTAAAATGACTTTGATAATATTAAGGCATGAGGAGATCGGATTAGGATCTGACCTGATACTTTCTCGAAGTCAATATCCTCGGGATCTGACCTGAAACCAGATCTGACAAAGATCTGATCTGATACTTTCTCGAAGTCAATATCCTCGGGAACTGACCTGAAACCAGATCTGACAAAGATCTGATCTGATACTTTCTTGGGAACAACATCCTCTGGATCTGACCTGAAATCCGGACCTGAAGTGAAGTCTTAAAGACAGATTCTGATGCAAGTGAAGATCTCCTTATTAGGAGAAAGTGCACGAGATCTTCTCGTGTCAGAATGTCTCTGAGGAAATGGGCGCACTACACAAAATAATCAGTGTGTGTCAGAATAGTACAATGACGTGGCATAAATTGTAACAAACCCTAGAAGGAGAAATGACAGGTATGCCCTTCCATGGTAAAGTATTTAAGGAACCCCATTCATTTTTGCAAAGGTAAGTTAACAAAATCACAATTCTCTCTCACTCAATACACTTTTCTTCATCAACAAGCCAATTGACTTGAGCGTCGGAGGTCCGTCGCCGGACACTCCTCCGGCCCGGTTTTGCGTGCAGGTCCAGTTCATCATCATTATCATTCTACTCCATCAAGTACAAAGGATTCCTGAGGAACTCATTTAGGTATTGGTTATTTAAATTGATCATTCATTTAAGTATCTCTTCAAGCATTTTTATGAATTTGATGAGGTCACATCAAAATTACAAGCAATTGTTAATCAATTGAGTGTATTAAAAATTTAGCATATGTTCATAACATCTGGTAATTTCATTTTCAACCCTCTAAAATTTTATTATGTTAGTCAATGATCAATTTTAATACGGAGTGAAAGTGAGTGATCAAATTCGAAAATCTATTATTACAAGAAAAATATTTCTTCTGTAAATCTACAATCTTCTGCAAAGTCGGTGATCGTTCACGCATACTATATAACCCAATTCCAAATTTCCAGTCTTCCTTTTCGAAAAAGAGTCTCAGTTTGGAAAAAATAAAAAATCATAGAAACATAATAATCATCGGAAATGGAGGTTCTGGCCACCGCTGCCGCCGTTACGTTGCCTATATTCTCCCCGAATAAACCCCGCGGCCCTTCTTCCCGGCGGCTTCTCCACTTCCCCCAAAAGTCGGCTCTTTTTTCCCGGCTTTTTTTCTTCTTACCCTTATTCTTTTTCATTACTCTAAAATTCTAATCCCCTTTTGCTTTACAGATGAACGTAATAGCAACAATGGTAACGGCGATTCCGATCTTGAATCTAACTCTTCCGACTCTGCGCTATTCAGAAATCGTACCCTTTCCCAGGCAACATCATTTGCTCTCTCTATTTTCAATCGAAACTGAATTTGAAATCACGAATCTTGGTTCAGTCATTTCGTCGAACAGTTTGATTAATTCATCGTAAATGTTAATTTGTTGCTTCTGTCTTCGACTTCACAGTCTCCAAGAATCCTTGCCTCTCTCAATTTTTAATCGCTAATCGAATTTGAAATTGAAATCAAGAATATTGGTTCAGTTTTTTCGTCGAACAGTTTGCTTCAATTAGATTAATTCATCGTAAATGTTAATTTGTTGCTTCTGTCTTCGACTTCACAGTCTCCAAGAATCCTTGCCTCTCTCAATTTTTAATCGCTAATCGAATTTGAAATTGAAATCAAGAATATTGGTTCAGTTTTTTCGTCGAACAGTTTGCTTCAATTAGATTAATTCATCGTAAATGTTAATTTGTTGCCTCTGTCTTCGACTTCAGAGTATCCAAAATTCTTGCCTCTATCAATTTTCAATCGCTAATTGAATTTGAATTTGAAATCAAGAATATTGGTTCAGTCATTTCGTCGAACAGCTTGCTTCCATTTGATTAATTTGCTGCGTTCTCTGTTTTGGCAGGATGCAGCGATGGGCCTGGTTCTAAGTGCGGCGAACGTGAGGGGATGGACAACCGGGTCGGGTATGGAAGGCCCGCCGGCGCCGGCAGCTGATTCGGGTACGGAGCAAGTGTCCACATTCCCATGGTCACTCTTTACTAAATCACCACGCCGCCGAATGCGCGTGGCATTCACGTGCAACGTCTGTGGACACACGGGCTATCAATCCACATGCGTTTACCGATGGCACCGTCTTCGTTCAGGTATTAGCATTTTTTAAATAAGTAAGATGTAACATAATCTGGACATGACGTTTTAATACTTTGGAAGAGATGCGTGTTAATTTGTGCTAATTTGATTATTGTGTTGCAATAGGGCAAGTGAATTGTTAATTGCTTAGTATTTGAAATGTACATTTGGTTGTGTTGTGGATGCAATATATTCCATAAGCTGGTGGACAATCTGAATCTGTTCCATGAGATGAAGTGCTACGTGAATTCGAGCTTCAATCCGAACCCCGTTGAAAATATGAGCTTCAACTATTTCAACTTGGATGAGGATTGGGATTGGGATTGGGATGACGATGATAATATATTAGAGAATATAATAGAATAATATATTATAGGTAATAATATTTTATTTATGGTTTATATTTATATTTATTTTCTTATTTATCTATTGTAATCGTTATATATAGTGAACCACTCTTATCATCTCATTAACGGTGATTGAATATAATTCTCACATAACATGTTGCCGCTCTTATAAAGGGTGACAAATGTTGTGCACATATAGATAGATAGAAATGTGAGTATTGTGACGATGGGTGAATAAACAGCAGACAAATAAAGCAAAGATTCTTGTAAGGAGATCAAGTTTAGAAATAAATAATTTCATTTCGATGGTATTTTTGTGATGCTCAATGTTGAAATTTCTAGGTCATTGTAATGCAAGATTTACTTTCTTTTTTTTATCAGAAAGATAAATTCACACATGGTTAATAGGTAAGTGCCGAATGAGTAAGATACATTTAATTTAGATATGTCACATTTATTTTACAATTAGAGAGATATTCTTATTGTGAAAGACATAATCCAAAGTATTGTTATGGATTCATCATCCATTTTCATGGACTATGGTGGGTTTGAGTATTAGTATTCTATAGAATTTCTTGATGGTTATATGATTTTTCTTTAAAGGGGACCGACAGATTCAAGTAGAGGAAGGTAATATTTATATGGATACGATAAAGTTTTATATGAAACGATCTCATATATAAGACACATGAGTTTATGCCTCTATCTGAATCATGTTTTAAAAAGAAGTAAGGTGTATCTTATGCATGAAACCGTCTCACACAATTGACTCTCTCATGTGATTCATGACGTCAATACTCAATATAATTATACATTTTCCGAGAGGGGTTTAGATAAATTTCTTGAGTAATTTCGTTAAATTTGTACTCCATTTTACAAAAAATATCACGTTGCTGTACTTGTTCTAATTGTACTACCCTTGTGCTAAATGTTGTATTTTTGCTGTACTGCAGCTCCTTTTTTGTACTTGAAAACACTATTGAATCTCTCCCTATAAATTTCTTCCGTTCTTTCACAATTTCCCACCCTTAATTTTTTTTCCGTTTCTATTTTTCTTCAATGAATTTTTTTCAATTGTTTATATAAAAGTCATTATTAGGGGCGTGCATAAAATGTGTTAGTAGTGGTGCGGTTTTTCCAACCGAGCCTTAACGAGTTTCGACTTGTTAAGGCTCAACTCGTATAGTTAAATGAGTTGAGCTCGAATTGTATAAATTAAAAGCTCGATCACTTATCAAGCGAGTTACCCGTTAGGCTTGAACTCAAAGGGGGTATATTTGTAATTTTTAAAAATTAGGTCATACATTAGTGCTAAACACTCGGTCACTCTCATAATTTTTTTAGATAAATTAAGGTGTATATAATTAGTTTAAGAAAAAAACTCTCCCCAAAAAAATTATGGTAGAAAAAAATAGGCATCTAATGTCTTTTTTCCACACCATATACTTATCCTCTAGTTTGATTGAATAAATATCCAACCCACCAATCCACGTCAACCATAGTATCCAAACCAACCAATCATATCTCTCCTACAAGATAACCCTCATTTCTCCATGCATTCCTCATCTCATCAACAACCACACATCACACACACTAAACCACAAAATCTCACCCCCCACATATTAAATCCCACTTTGCTCCCCTCCATTTTCTTGATTCAACATTTTAATCCTTAAAATTCACTTCCAATCCCAATCACAAATTACAATGGCCACAGTCACCTCCGCCGCCGTCGCCATTCCATCCTTCACCGGCCTCAAGGCCGGTGTCTCCGCCTCCAAGACCGTCGCCACTAGAGTCGCCCTCCCAAAACTCGCCATCAAGGCCTCGTTGAAGGACTTTGGCGTGGCGGTCGCAGCCACAGCTGCAACCGCCATCATCGCCAGCAGTGCGCTGGCGATTGACATCACACTCGGAAGTGACGACGGGGGGCTCGTTTTCCAGCCGCAAACCTTCGAGATAGCGTCCGGAGAGAAAATCGTGTTCAAGAACAATGCCGGATTCCCGCACAACGTGGTGTTCGACGAGGACGAGGTTCCGGCGGGCGTGGACGTGTCGAAGATTTCGATGTCGGAGGAGGATCTTCTAAATGCTAAAGGAGACGTATATGAGGTGACATTGTCTACACCGGGGACTTACTCTTTCTACTGTGCTCCTCACGCAGGAGCCGGTATGGTTGGAAAAGTTACCGTTAAATAGATGAAGCTATCATCTCATTTTTGTATCAATCAACATTGTTATAATAGATATGACAAGATTATTGCTTCAATATGTATGAGATGATGATGATTTTCTGTGTATTAATTCAATCAACACTTTTATTATAATCAGCTCCCATTTTTAAATGCTTAATGAATTCTTTGTATGGTTTAACGAAGTTATAGACCGATTATATAGTTGATAAATTGCTTGATTTCATTTAATTATGATGAATTTAATGATTTTGCCCCTATAAAATATATATTTCTATTTCAAAACATATAAAACCCACGGGCAAGTCAATAAGTGGGTTGGGTTGGAGATTTTGTAGCCTGCCAAATCGGCGGACCGCCCGGCCCTTCCAAAAGGCGAGCTTTTGCGGGGTTTAGCCCGCCCCTCCAGCCCATCTCGACACCTCTAAATTCAAGAGGCACGAGATGATCAAACACCTAACAGCTCGTAAGGCATGTAGTTCCCAATGATTATTCTAACATTACACATATGCATTCTCTGCTCTATATGTGAAGATGTACGTATACACAAACTATGAAAATGAAAATGTAGAATACGTACGGCTAAGTTGTCAATGCATCAGGGAGGCTGCAAGGCGCTCCAAGCACCTTCCCACCAACATCCGGGAAGCTTTCATGTCCGGGCAAGGCTTTTACCTTTCCGTCAGAACAAACTTCCACTGGATACTTAAGGATGTGCCCCTTTAACAAAGTGAATTGATCAGCCGTGTAACGCTTCCAATTATCTTCAGCAACTCTATTCACATACTTTACGCAATCCAAATTATTCGGATCCTTGAAGCATTTCTCAATGCTGCCTAGGTGCTCTGCCCAAAGTGACATTCTGTATCCATATACCTGTAATTGATCCACAACTATAACTATATAGAATAAAAACTAACCATATTGAATGAAACAACTAATACTCTATTTACATAATACTTTGTTTAGATAGATTTACTTTCAGATTCGATAAAGGGTGCTGCTACTCACACTCAGATTTCTGCACAATACAGCCATATGTATAACATTTTTAACACCACACACCATCACATATAGGTGTAAAGTGGCTGTATTGAGCATATACCCGAGTATCAACAGCTGAGCTCTTCGATGAATTTGAGTGAATTTTGTAAAATATTTCATTGTTGAGGGTGGAAGGTAGATTTTGTTTTGGTGGTCTTTTTTTTAATACGAACCTGGCCATGAGGATGTCCCTTTTTGTAATTCCAGGTGTAATGGGGCTGATATGCACCCATGGCAATCTCTGTATCTCTCGAACCAGCCATAGATCGTTGATTAATATTGGCGGAACCAAGTATCACATACTCATCGTCCACTATCATTCCCTTGGCGTGCACATATATCATAAATCGTCCAAATTTTTTTGAGTCCTGCCAGTAGTTCAGTTTGAATTTAAGGCTATTGAACAAATAAATTGAATGATAAATGATTGAAATGACAGCATGCTTCAGTAATCAAAATTCCAACAGCTTTTTAAATGTTATTGAAGCAAGAAGAAACAGATTAAGCATGAAGAAATTAAGAAAACGGAATACATCAGAGTGAGGAACACTTACTGTATTTCCATTGGACAATAGGCCATTACCATCTGATTCCTCTTCAGGACATGCCTCTCGATTGCCAAGACAGTAAAAGTTCAGATAGTCAGTTGGATGTGCATTCTTAAGTTGAGCAGCCTTGATTTCTTTTGCAATTATTTCATACATTAGTTGCATGGATTGTCCCTAGAAAACAAACAATCAAGTGTAAGGAACACCTAAATTAAAAATATCGAACATGAATAAGAGCACGTAAGACATGGATCATTCATAACTCTTAGATTACTTATCCTGAAAATGGACAAGAACTATCCTGAATTAAGCATTTCTAAAAAAGGAAGCAAATAGATCAACCTTCTAAGTTCTAACACGATCTACTAATCTTTAATAATAAAAAAAAAATGATGAAAGCATGTAAATTGGTATGACTTCTCAGTTTATCTGGCTATATTACCTGCCAATAAAGTATTTCCTGTACTGAGGCAGAATTAGGAATGCCCTCTGGCCACATGGGGATGACAACATAAACGGTGAACTTCTCCTTCGCCCTTATTTTACTGGCAATTTTTAATGCCAGTTCAATAGGGATTAAATTGTCAGCACCTAATTAAAAATAAAAACACAGTTGTGTAAAATAATCACAAGAAAAGTAGACCTAGTGAATATTGGTTACCCAATGTAAGGGTATCAATAATTAGGTATATTAATTCTCAGAGTTGATCTTATGTAAAACAGTTTTACTACAATTGGTTTGCAGTTATCATTTTATAGTATTACAACTAATATTTTTGAATGAAACTAGCATTGACAAACTAATTATGTGTTAATGAAATAACTAAAACTCCTCCGTCCCACCTAAAGCTTCCCATGGTCAGATTAGGCGGAGTTAAGGAATACTAAAATATAAAATGAGATGTAGTAAAGTTGATCTGATTGGATACAGATAAAAATGTTCATGTGATTTGAGTATGTGGGGCCACACATGTGCAAAAAATGAAATGAAAAGCTTTTGGTAGGACGCCCAAAATAGAAAGATGGAAAACTTCTAATTGGATGAAGGGAGTATTGTTTAAAAATACACACAAAATACCTGCGCCTTGGTAGCTGGGCCAAGCGAAAGACGACCCAACAAAATATTGATTCTCAATGTATATGAAGTGTTGAGCAGATCTGATTGCCTGTATATAAGCCGTTTGAATGCTCTTATCTATCACCAAATTCTTCGCACATACAAGGTTCTGCAATAAAGACAAGTTTCAAAAAACCTATATGTTTGTATAATAGAACTATAGCAATAAGCTAAGGGGCGCGGCTATTCACATTCAGATTTTTGTTCAATACACTCATAGGTACAGCATTTTCAGCACCTTGTACCATCATATGCAGCTTTAAAGTGGGTGTATTGAGCAAATACTAAGCTAAGTTCATGGTAACTTGAAGAAAAGAAAGTTGCGGTTTGAGATATACTTGTTCTGTAGCAGCATGGACATTTTTAGTGGGAAATCCTTTAAGTGATCCAGAATCTATAGATCGAAAAACCTGTGACATCAAAATATCTCATCAATATCAAATTTTGGCCAACCTAATTTATGATAGAAAGGATTTTTTATATGTAACCTGAACATGCCAGTTCTCAGGATCGTCTTCGTTGGATACCCACAATGAAGGATCGTCATTTGGAACAGTTATGGAGGGACTATGTATCCATGAAATACGATCAACCTTAAGTAGTGCATCATCATGCCAACGCGATATTCTTTTGAACCGCCTTCCTAGTTCAGACCACTTAGTGGCTTTTCGCCACCTTTGCTCAAAGTTGATGAGCACATCATAAGCAGCTGGCCCTTCAATTTTGCAATGTAAATCATGCCATGGCTGTCGTGGAGCCTTCTTTCCTGGCTATTTAAGAATATGAATATGAATCTTTTTTATGAAAAATTTATAGCAAGGTGGAATATGGTACATAATTTGAACACTAATAGGTTTATCGTCAACTTTATTGCAAATCCTAATAAAAGTGAGGGAAAATAGTTATTTTAGCCTTGTAAGTTAATGTTATTTTGATTTTAGTCCTATCGACTTTCACGAATTGAAAAGTCACGTAGCTTTTAATTCATTTTGGTCTAGTGACCTGTTGTAAAAGGTAAAACATTTTGTTAACCAATCATACTTTGTCACGTGAACAAATCAGACTCTGTCATACAGCCGGTTGGACCATAAGATATCAAAAATTGAAACCAAAATATGGATAACTTACTAGACTAAAAATAACTATTTTCCCCACAAGTGTTGTAAAGTATAGATAAAAATGCCAGAGTCTTTACTCATTTTCAGTGATGAGATGCATTAGTGATACATTTAAGAACTACCGAAATTCCTAAAATTGAAGTTAAGATTTTATTGCATTATTTACAAGATTATTTAGGACATACAAAATCCTGGTAAAAGACTAGTGCGAGAAATCAAATGGAGAAGTAGCTTACAAGAAATGTTGGATTATGATAATCATCCTTAAAGATAGTGTTGAGATCACGAAATAATCGATGCTCGGGTGTATCATAACGTCCATCACAAAGGTCAAGACCACCAATGAATGTTGTTATCTTTCGGTTATTGCCCGGGCCTTGAGTATCCACAATAACACATTTCTGATGGTGGGTATAAAGAGTTCCAACAACCTGAACAGAGCACAAGAAGCAGCAATAGATCATTGTCTAGTTTCTACGAATATCAAATTAGAAGGAAAATAATGGACCTCTATGGTTGTCTACTAGTTGATTTATACAACATAGTGTATACAATATTCAAATTGTAAAGCCATTAATAAAAGCAGAATTGATTACATAGAACAAAGCATGCCTGTTGCTTGAAAATGCTGAGCTTACTGCTTGCATAACGAGGGGACAGCACACACGTGACAGAGGAGTGCTTGAAAAACTTCTTAGTTTCTTCGTCATGAGTTTGCATCACTCCTTCCTGCATTAACATAGGCCAGCATTATTAATGGATACCTAAAACATATATTCGATTATATATAGAGTAATGATATGAAGCCCAACGACAGATTTCTTATGGAGCCCACCAGTACACCACCAACATAAAACACTTGTACATTGTAGCATGGTACAAGAAGTTTATGCTAATGTTGGGGTCCATAAGAAACTCAGCATCGGGCTCCATATTAAAACCGTATGTATGTGTGTGTGTGTGTGTGTGTGTGTGTGTACATTAAACTCAGCAATCCCCTGAAGTATATTTTAACAAAGAATCACAAAAGTTGGGAAAAACAACTGTCCGATCACCAATTTCGAAAACCCCTGATTTCTTTCACATTGTATTCTTCCACACTTCATTGTACTCTAGTTGCTACTTAAGTAAATCATTCAAATCCCGAAACCACACATCAAACCGTAATATAATATGATAATCAGAAATGCAACTCCTACCACCAAGGAATCTAATTTAAGAAATGAAAATCGGATTCCTTACCGTTTGAATGAAGAACTTGTTGTGGGAAGTCTTATCATCCCAAACCAACAACAACACTCTCACCCCTTCTTGAGATTTGTATTTAAGCAAGTCCCCCAAAGTCAAATCTCCACCATTAGGTAAAGGTCTCGTAGGCTCCCTCACTAATTTCACTTTATGAAAAATCGACCAACCCACAATATACACCAAATGATGGGCCTCCAATATAGCATGACATATGTCCTCCCAACACTTTCCGTGCTCAAATTTTTTCCCCTCATCCAACTTGATTTCAGGCAACATGCCATCAATCACATGTGCATCTTGATAAAGTGTCACCTTCCCTCCATGCCTCCATCGAAAATAGCTATCCTTCACCCCGTATTCTTCGAAAATGCCTTTTTGGTAGAGGGGATTTTGGTGGCAAGGAGTGAATGATATTTCCAATCTAATTGCAGAGTCGGGTTTCGGGGTCTTTCCGTTTGGTCCTATTATTGGAAACCATTCATCAATAAGCTCCCCTGAAGCAATTCTCTTTGCTGGAACGGTCGCTATACCAATCAATTCAGCTCCAAATTTGTCATTGTCTTTCACTTCGAATTCAACCTGTTGCATTCCGATTTATTGCAACTTAATAACAGTAGATCAATGACTACATATCCAGAACACAATTAATTCAAGTGAAACTGTAAAATGATAGCAGAGTTAATTTATTGTTTCATGAATTTAAGCATTATTGATCTGGGAAACGCAGAAATCTAACTTATGT
Organism: Galeopsis tetrahit; assembly: GCA_963675135.1. NCBI lineage: Eukaryota > Viridiplantae > Streptophyta > Magnoliopsida > Lamiales > Lamiaceae > Galeopsis > Galeopsis tetrahit. The sequence goes on from OY776133.1 coordinate 15,798,688, forward strand.
AACAAAAAAAATCAATTGAAATGTATAAACAGCAGATTAAAGTGAAACGTTAAAATGAATTCAGAGCAATTTCAAGAGAAATATAAAAGCAGAGTTAACTTAACCTAACAATTTTCCAACTACACATTCAAAATAGTAACAAATTAATAACTGATTCTGATTTATCCGACGAATTTGAAATATAATTATACAAGTATTAATGGTAATTAACGAACCTGATAAACAGGGTGAGCTAAAGGGATCTTGAGATGCTCATCCCAAACCGGATTCTGCGAATTGGATATTACCCGGGTTCGGGCGACCCGGGCTCCGGCGAGGCAAACAATGACATAGGGATCACTGGTGATGATTTTGCGGCGAATACGGTGATCGTGGCGGTTTGTCGGAGCAAAAGGCTTCCGACAGACATCGAATGCGGTGAAGCAACGGCGGAGCCGCTCGGAGACTAAGTCCATATTGGGGAGATATCGAGCTTCGATGATTTTGAGCTCAAGGTCTCCATGGAGATATATAGTGTCTTTTTCCGAATCGCCGCCGTCCATCTTATGCGGCGGGCTGCGGCAGAGGTGGTGGTGCCGCGGCGTGGGAAATGGAAAAGATGAAATAGGAATATTGTGTTATGGCGGTGTGCATAAAATTGACAAAGTTTTTTGTATGCGAATTGGTTTACAGAGCATTTATAGGACCTGCCGTCGTTACAAAGATGACAAGTGGGAAACATGTTTATTTGAATATCATTAATAAAATTTGCACCAATTTATATTACGCAGTGTCATTTTTTCTAACTTTGTGTAAATATGCACCATTTATGCACGGAGTGTTGAAGGTAATTTGTAAACTTTTATAAATAAAGTAAAATGAATGATTGAATTATAAGAGGTTTTATGGATTTTTTTTTTTAAATGTCTAAATAATTATAGAACGGACGAATTAGGAAAGAGTAGGATATAGTGTAAACAATTATGGGAGAAGGAGTATATATTTTTTTATTTAAATCAATGTACATCTCTTAACAAATCTTGCATTATTAATATATGTATATGTTGTTCAACTAATATTATATAATGTAACTTTAACTAATATTGATCTAGTGATAATATTTAACGAATATAATTAATACTTTTAAAAATGTACATAATTGCACCTGTTTAGTGAAACTGATCATTATTATTAAAATATAATTGAATTTTAATTAATTTAGTTATATCATCAATTGTTCGATTGAATGTTAATATTCTGATAATCATCTTGCATATATGACCCTACTCCATTTAAGTTTCGCGAAAATGTTCTCACACCTGCATTAGCACTATAATAAATGACAGAGCCAGAATCTAACTGCGATTTCTTTTTTAAAAAAAATTAAGTTAATTTTTTTTTCTCAATTCAAGGTTCGGAATAATTTTTTCCATTCAAGTCAAACTTATAAGAAACAAAATGCACTTTTTTTTTTTTTTTTTCTTGTATGGTTTAATTGATCTTTTTGTTATGCTTTGTAATGAGAAAAAAATTACAATTGACCTCAAATCTAAACATTTGAAAAATTGAGTTTAAATTGAAAATCAACCTAAATTTAGCCTTTATATGAAATTTTCCATATAATGTGATCATATTGATTTAAGAAACTGAGTCATGGTCATTTTAAAATTGTGAAATTTAAAATATTGTTTGAGAAGAAAGACACGTACCTGGGCGGCGATCTCAACGTGTCACAACCACATTTTTTCACAATTATTTAGAATATAATTTAATGCAGAAGTTCGACACGTCACCAGTGCCACTTGTGTATACATGGACCTGTTATGAATTATGATAATGCAAAATTAAATTATTATTACTATAAATAGAGATATAATGAAATTAAGGGTTTATCTATTTTCACATTGTATTTTATTTAATTCAGTTTAATAATATTTGGCATTATTTTTAAGGAAAACCATTTTATTATGTTAATTGTTTTAACTATTTTTTAGCATTTCTCTTTAAATAATAGAGGTAAATTGATATTTTTATTTTCTTTTCCTTTTTAATTGAAAGGTAAATTTATTTAAAAAGAATGTTCCTAAATTTTATATGGAGTACAAAATAATAAAAGAACAAGAAGATGTTCACTCAATTTGCATGATATAATTAATTGACCATAATTTTAATTTAATTCTAATATGGTGGATTAAAAAGTTAATTGTATCGATTGAAAATTTAATTACATATAAGAATTTGCTAAAAAACAAACAAAATGAAACTGAGAAAGTCTAGTAGTATTTCATAAATTTCACTTTCAAACAAGAACTAGCTAACCAGCACATAATTGACCAATTTTTAGGGTATGATATCATCTATAATAATTTTAGTATTCCACTCTATCTTTTATATATCATGTGATTTATTGATTAAGTATTATCAGAAAATGATTAATGTTTCATAATAACAGAAACGACATGTGTTAAAGATTTTGTAGTGCGGATAAAACACAAAAATAAATCAGATGAATTGACCGATTTTAGGCACCTTGAAACATGACAGGTGGGAGCATAGAAATTTTGAAATATATGTCTGGCCAAGTCTGAAAATGTAGGCAAAAGGTGATGATGCTTAAAGCTTAATTTAATATTCTTGCTTCTTAATTTGTACTATCGTGTTATATATATATAGTTGGCAAACAGAAACGTACGTGCAAAGCACTTGTGGTGACGTGAGGTGTTTTATTTCTTTTAAAAATGGTGAATTAATGGATTTCAGCTTACTTGAGTTGGCTGGGTTTTAGGTGTCTGATATTGATAGTAATATTCATAAGTTGTTTCCGATATCTTCTTTTGACATCTAGTATTAGTATTAGGTGACTGAATTTCCATGTATCTTCTTTTGCCATCTTTTAAATTACTATCAAATATTTTTAAAATACCATTTCTTTTAATTAACCAACAAATTCAAATCATTTATTTACAATGTGATCTCATATTTGCATCAATGCTTCTTAATTTTGCATTATTAGTCCAAATAACACTAGTTGTACATTTTGGAGAAATGAGAGCACTCAAAAAACTTGTGTTGATTTTTTGGAAGTTTTAGTGTTGGAATCTAGCAACCGAACACACTATTTTAAGTGAATTGAAATCGATGTTCTGAACAAAATTTCTTCGATTAAGGAGTTAAAATGTCATTTGTGTGTGTTTGTTTCTTTTTTGTACACTTTTAAATTTGTTTGGGGACTTTTTGTAATTTCATGCTTTAAGGTTTCGCGTTTAAGTCTTTTCTAAACAATATGGGAGACAATTTTTGCAGATTTAATAAAATTGAAGAAGTATTCTTCATTATATCGAAATTCAGGTATTGTGAGAATCAACGAGTTTTAATAATTATTGTTCGTTCTTTTCCCACGCACGTTGCACCACTCGAACAAAAATATTTGATGTTTTTAGGAAACATTTCCTCCGTCTCTTTGAAAGTTGTTCATTTACTTTTGATACGGTTATTAAATGTGTAGCGAGTTGTTGATGTAGAGAAAAATAGGAAAGAGAAAAGGTACAACTAAAATGAGAGTGTGTTGCCTAAAAAGAAAAGTGGAACATTCAAAATGACAAAATGAGTAACTTTCAAAAGAATGACAAAATGAGTAACTTTCAAAAGAATGGAAGGAGTATTTGACTGAGAATTCTTTTTATAATTTAGAAAAATTAACATATATTAATAAAATTAAACATGCACAAACACTCATATATAATATTGCACGAATCAAGATATGTGTGCAAATGTCTAAAATTACAGATGTTTCTTTCTTCTTCTTCTTCTGTGCGCCTCTCATTTTAACTTCAATTAATTTGATTTTTTTTATTTGGTTCTTCATGTCTTTAAACTTAGTTTTTGTTAATGTGGTACTTTTCTTCATACAGTAATTCATTTGTTTTTAAGTCCTAAGTTCGAAACCCCTAAAATGTAAACAATTTTTTAGGAATGAATTTATACATATACAATACAGAACTTTGGTTTGACTTCAATTGATATTTGAGCTAGTAAAAAAATAGAGTAGGTGGTCTTATGTGAACAAGTTAACATATGAAGTCTCTTCTTGAAGAAATAATTTTCGTGTAGCATAAGTCGTGGGATTCATTCTTGTAGCATAAGTTATGAGATTTAATTTATTCTTTCCGTGTGTAGTAAAAATACTTCTCTTTGTACATCAACATGATTAATTTAAATATATCACATGGAATGAATGAAATTACCAATAAACACGCTTTGTAATGTGTACACTACACAGGATCAAAAATCAAATTAGAATATGGATCCTAAGTGAACGAACACATACATAAATAACTTGTCTGTTTTTTTCCAGGAGACCTCACAATTGGTGCTGCAATTTTAATTTGGAGATTCAAATTAAACTAAAGTGTGTATATGATTGTTGTTGATAATGCTGCAATTTTGTGGTGGCAACTGCTTTAATGCAATGCTCTGTGCCAGAGCTATCATCTGTACCATAAAAAAAATGAGTAGGGAGTATTATATTAAATATTACTCCCAGTATTTGAGTAGCAAAGGAAAAGGAAAAGGGATTATTGAAGGTACTTACAGCAACAAAACTAGAGCAAAGAAGGCTGAAGCCAGGGAAATCAAATGGTGCCTTTTCTGATAAAAACAAAGCTGAAACAAAAAGGGATTTTTATCAGATTGAAAATCTTCAGCAGAAATATATAAATGTATATCCGGCCGATTTAAGTGACCTGTTAAAGGGGTGAAGACAAGAGGTGAGACAATGTTGGCAAATGAACAAACGCCCGTAATGCACCCTAGAGCCTTTCCCTGCAGTTAGTTAACATGTTCCTACTTTGTTAAAAATATATTCTTGAATGACAATAATAATAATAATACTAATAATGATATCAACTAAAAATATAATGACCACTATATACAGGTAAATACCTGCTCACTGGGGCTTGTTTGCTTGGATGCAATGATTCTTAGCTGCATAATATAAGCAATTAGAGTTTAGAAGGTTGGAGAATGATTTGATACAATTAAGGATCGAGAAATTAAAGACTTGTCGATAAGAAATACGTACACACGGCTGCGTAAAAATAGCTGCAATGCAGATCACTGCAGATGCATAAGGAACCTGCAAATTTGATAGAGTTGCAACTTGTCAAAAAGTGTGTGCATGATAATGAAAAGAATTGTGCCTCTTAATTATTGTGCTGAAATGAAGCTATCAAAATCTTAATCCACATTCATGTGCAATAGATGAAGAACTTACCCAAGATGACCAAGCAAAGCTGAGAAGTATGGTCTGCACTTAAATATATACCAGTTAATGCATCTAAATAATCAAACAAAAAAAAAATGATTCCATCTGTTACACTATACTATAATTAATTGTGATTACCTGAGCACAAGTGAATAATAGACCAATAGAAAGCATATTCTCTTCTCCCAAAATAGGAGTTAATATGGGCATCAGGACCAGCTAAACAAATCCCAAAAATTCGAATTATTAAAATGTGCAAAATTTTGAAAATTAAATACTACTAATTCTATAAAAGAAGGCAAAAGTTTATATATACCTGTGATACCGATCCTGCAATTCCAGAAATGATCATGAGATCAGCGAATTCATCTTTCTTGAAGTGAAATCGAGCCTTCAAGTAATACTACATCATCATCACCAAATTAAATTCATCAAAATTACTCTTCACCATATAGTAGCACAAACAGATCGAGATGATGAGAACGTACCATGAGAGAAGCACTGAGTCCAAGGTCTGAGACAGTGCTCAAGAATGCAATTATTGCAACTTTTGAAAATGCTGGGCTGCAACCATTAATATAAAACACGATTATAATGTCATTTATTACACGTGAGATGAGAGTTTGTGAAATTAAACCTGGTCCGTAACATGCAAATAGTATCATCCAATGAAGGCAAAGTCTTTAAAAGCTTCCATTTGTTGGATTGAGGCTTGTTGTCTAGGAGACAATCAGCTGCTTCTGTGCTATTTGCACAAACGTTGTTGGACTCTCCAAGGAACACCCTCATGTACAACAATGCAATAATGGACATAACAACAGCAACCTATATGAAAATGTATGTAAAAACAGATTGAAAATGTGGCAATTAAGAATAAATTAAGAAAGAAATGATGAGAGGAATTAAGAAGTCAAGTACTTGAAAAGTGGCTGCAGAAGTGGAGAGGAGACGAGAAGAGAGGTTCCCGAAGAGGAAGGAAGAAGATGCAAGTCCTGCCATTATTCCAAACACTGAACCTCGTTTTCTCTCTTCAACATTATCTGCCTATATTAGAAAATATAATAGAATAATATATTATAGAATAGTATACCTCGTTGATGGACATGACATAAGGAAGAAATGAAGGAAAGAAGATAGACGACGAGGACTTACGACATATGCGAAAGCAAGAAACTGAACACTTCCTTCAGTGGTGACGCCAATTACAGTTTTGATCACATAGTATGCATACACGTAATTTTTTTCCCTGCTGTAACCTAGTATTGCTGCAGTGCAGGTACACATAACTCTTATCAATTTTATACTCCATTTTATTTCACAAGTTGAATTAATAGAAATATTATAAACGTAGGTACCTTACCTAGAGGAAAGATTGAAAGAATGATTGGGAGAGTAAGCATGGCTTTTCTACCATAAGTGTCCGACAACGTCCCTATCATAGGCATCACCACAACTGATCCAAACCCAATTATCTGCAAAACAAAATTAAACCAACAACTAGTATATATATGCAAATTTTAAATTTAAAATCCCTCCATACAACACTAACTTTCACACTTTTCTTTTTTTGGACGTTCCACAGTAATTTTGACACTCTTAAAATGAGAAATCTTTTATAAACTCCACTCTCACAATATCCTCAAATTTACACAAATGTCTTTACTTTTTCTATACACATCACTAAAAATTCAAAAGTGGACTTGTTAAGGTATGCAAGTCTTCACAGAATAGGGGGTATATTTTAAATTCTGCATTTGTTGACTAATGTCTCAACGAGAATGCACATTAAATTTTAACATTGTTTTACTTATTATGAGTTGAAACAGTTAAAATTAATTTTTTTAAAACATAATAAAAGTCGTTAAATTTAAATTAATAAAATGAGGTCTATTGAAAATTTTATAATGAATTTTTGTTTGTATTTATAAAATTTTATAATATTCTTTTTTATTTATAGTAATACAAATCGGAAGCTATCCCACTTTGTCGAATAATTGTTAATTATATTAATAAATATTCAAAGTATAAAATTATATGTATTACATTTATATGTATAATATACATACAGAAATAATAGGAGTATGCAAAACGGGTCATGATTTGAGACATGGGACGAGAGTGATACCCAGACCCACTCCATTTTACTATAGGTTAAGGGTAGGCAACTTAAATAGTACGGGTCGGGTTGAAGTTGTCATCTATATATTTAAGGATTATGTCATTCTTATGTATACTTAATAATATAATGTAATTGGTGTAATTAAAATACAATTTTAATTTAGTTCTGATGTGATGGAATAAAAATTCATCAGGACAATTAAAAATATATCCAAATCAACTTCATTTAATTGTATACAAAAATTTATCCAAAAATTTAATACTTTGTCTATAGGAGTCTATTGTCATGGAAATAAATAAATAAAACTAATTTGGATAAATAGATATAGGATAAGACCGATCAAAAAAAAAAATAGATATAGGATAAGACAGATAAAAAGGAGCAAGAAGACACTTAAAAAATTGACTAGCAAATAACATAATTAAAGTCAATGTGTATATATATATAATTAGAATGAAATCACTAATTCCAATTTTAATGTTCCATATTTTATTTCACTATATAAATATTTTCTTCGTCTGTTTATAAGTTTTTTATTTTATTATTTTAGTCTGTACACCTATAACATTTCCATATCTTTTTTGGTAAATATTTTTAATTTTTTATTTGTACATCTATATCTATTAATTGATCACTTTTCTTAATTAATTGATATGTATCATATTAAAAAAAAAATTGTTCCGTAACACATGACATTATTAGAACCCATGAATTAATCCGATAGATAATAGGAAAATTAATTAGTACTCCAATATATAAATAAAAATTACGAACCGCCTGTTGAGCTCCGGCGAGATATATAGGCAATGAGCATTCATCTTTTCCGGGACAAAGCGCGGCCATTGTGACGTCGGTGATCACCGGAACCACCATGGCACTGGCGAAGCAATTCAGGAAAACTGTCATGAACAGGTGCCTCAGCCCAAACACCTCTGACATTGCACTGCAACTTTAAGAGAGACAAGAAGTTGTCGTGTGCTCTTGATTCTAAAAGCAACCAAGTGAAATGGACTTGATGTTTTAAAACAAAGTTTCTGAATTTTCGAATTATAATTGCATTTTGTATTTATTAATATAATATAATTATGCAGATAAATAAGAAAATAAATATTAATGACAATCTCTATCCCAACACATCTTTTCAGAGCATTTGTCACACATATCCTAATTTTTTTCTCCAATAACTTTCACATTTTTTTTAGAAGTCTCACAATAATTTTTACATTTTTTAAAAGAAAAAATAAAAAAATTTAAACTTCATTCTCATAATATCCTAAATTTTATACAAATGTTATTATTACAAAAGTCAACTCATTTATTTACTCTATAAAAATTATTATAATATGGGAGCAAATAGTTGTACTTTTTCTCTTAATTTACACTAATTTTAATTGTATTTAATAAAAAAATTGGATAAAGTAAAGCTGTATATAGAAGCGTGTGTTAATTAATTATTCTTACCTTAACTTTTGAATTTAGTTGTTACTTGATGATAAGGAATTGCCCTACCGTTGGGAGATTTGATAAGTCGGTGATTTTATACTCCCTTAATTCCACGAAGTCACATATTTGAATGTTTTAAATTATAGTCACATTTCTTCTTTTAATTTATTATTTAATACTTTATTGTCAATTTTACCCCTAATTAATAAGAGTAATTAAGGCTTAACAGATTTTGGAGTTTGAGATTTCAAGGGCAAAATTGACACATTAACTAAATTTGACTACATTTAATGATTTTTTTTAATCTGTGTATCAAGTCAAATGTGACTATCTTTGTGGGACGGATAAGTATTTTTTTTTTTTGTGTGTGCTTTAAGGGACTATTTTGTAAAAATTAATTGGGTTAATTTAAAATTACAACCTTTCAAAAATCCTCAAACAATAGATAGATATTCCAGCAATGTAGAGAAAGAAGGTCTCGCCTCTCTCTAAAACCCACCGCTTAAAAAAATTTTGTTCCTCCCCGCCGATCACCCTCTTTTCGATCATCTCCATCAAGTGCATCTGTTTCTCTTTCTCTCTCGGAGTCATATTCGCTGGCACCGCTTTTCTTAGATTTATTTATAGATTAGCAAGTATTTTTAGTGTGTGGTTGGGATCAACCGGGTAGATATCACCGACAGAGCCACGGTGGTCGATCGGAGAGTTACCCGGTGATCCCAATTTCTTTATTTCCTGTTTTATTGTACTTTTTTCTAGTTTGTAGCTTTCTAATTAGCTTGTGCTTCTTCTGCTTGATTTTGCAGATTGTATCTTCCTTTATTTTGTGCAATCCTCCCCTGTTTTGAGTTTTTTCCCCTAGTGTTTGGACTCTTTTCCCTTATGTGGGACTTTCTCTTCCTGTGGGACTTATATTTTAAGTGGTTTGATGGTTTAGTAGGATCCTGATATTTGGTGGAGTTTTGTTCCTTCTTCTGTTTCCTACTTTTTGATACAAGTAAACCCTACTACCCTAGTGTGGGGTTGTCTCGTATTGAGAATGGAGACCTAGACTTTTATGTGGAGCAAAGGGTACACCCGTTTTCCTTTTCCTCACGATTGGAGGAGGCAGCGACCGTGAAGATCCGCCTTGGGTTTGAAGATCATTAGTTTTGAGTTTAATATTGTATGTCATTTGACTTTAATCTTGTAACCTGTCTGTCAAAAAAAAAAAAAAAATTACAACCTTTAATTTACTAAATTTTTCAATAATTATAAATAAATCACCAATGTGTAAACGTAATTTAAATTTGTTGCTGACATGATACGTTCTTAATGAAACAACATTATTCTTTAAATCTGATCTAATTTCAAAACGTTTGATTCAAACACAAATGAGTTTGTCAAGAAATCTAAATTATAATAATATGTGAAGTTTGTAATTTATTACAATTGGAGAGACCTAAAATTCAAGGTTAGGAGGGGCATTTTTTTTTAATAATCCAAACATTAATATATATATATATATATATATATATTAAAATATATATTATAATATTTATTTATATTATATTTACATCAAAATATATTAATAGTATTAATTAGAAGACTTCTCAAATACATCAATATCTTTTAATCCATGAGATTAACTAATTGAATATATATATATATATATATATATATATATATATATATATTAGAAATGATGACGTTAATTGTAAAAAAAAATATAGGGTACCGCTACTAACACCCCAAAACATGTTATACGCACCCCATTATTTTAAAAATAAAAATAGATAATTGTAAAATGACTAAATAACTCTTATACAAATTAAAAATAATTTTATTTAAAAAATTGAAAAAATCTTAAAAAATGTAATTAAAATCTGAAAAGTATTTTAAAAGATTAATAAAATCCTAAAAAAAATTAATTTAAATAAATCAAATATTTTTAAAAAAATAATCTGAAAAAATTATATATTTTTTTTAAATAAAATAAATTATTCAAATAAAAAATTCAGAAATCAATTAAAAATAAATAAATTCGTAATTTTTTTAATAAATCGTAAAAAATAATTAATTAAAAATCAATTAAAATTAAGAATTCGAATAATGATAAATAAAATCTAAAAAATTAAAAATCACCTAAATCTTAAGAATTAATTAAATTAATTATAAATATTAAAAATATAATTGATTTAATAATTTTTTAAAATTTAGTTGAAATTTTTAAATTTTATTTAGCTTTATTTTATTTTTATTTAATATTGAGTTGATTTTTCTTTATTATTTTATTTAATTTTAAAAAAAAATAATCGTTAATCCTTAATTTTTTATTTTATTTGATTTATTTTTCAGATTTTATTTTTTCATTTTTTTTATTTTCTTAATTTTTTAATTGATTGTTCAATTTTTAAATGATTTTTAAAATTTAGCTGAATTTTTTAAATATTTTCAAAGTTTACACGTAATTTTGTATTATTGATTTTTTTTCTGTTAACTAAATTATAAATTTTATATATTTTTAAAGATTTAGTTAATTTTTATTAGTTAAGAGGGTTGAAAGGTAAATAGAAAATAATAGGGATGTGTATAGTAATAAAATTGAATTTTAAATTTTAATGGGTGTATTTTAACATGTAGGGTGTGTATAACATTTTATGGGGTGTTATTAACCCCATCCAAAAATATATTGTGTGTTATAGTATTGATAAGGAAAAATGAACTCAAATTCTTGACTAACAAATATTTTATTTATTTAGTTTGTTTAATGTGATGTAAAATTAAAAAAAAAAAAATACTAATTAAAGGTCAATTTTGTCTTGGGCCAAAGGAAATGTTAAAACCCCAAAAATACAAGTCGCAGGTCCATTGCTTGACCCAATATAGTTAGTGGTTCACGACAGTAGGCACATATTTGCGGGTGTTTACGAACACTAGGTGCTTAAAAGCATTTTTTTTCAAATAAAATCACTTTTAAAGTGTGTTTCAAATATAATCACTTTTGAAGTGTTCACGATATTCACGACAGTAGGCACATATTTTCTCTATCATTAAAGTTGTTCATTTTAAATCTTGTAGTACTAGTGTATTATTTTCTTAAATAGTTTATATTGCATATTTCATTTTATAACTCATGTTATCAAATCTAATAATTCTCATTATTATATTTTTCTAAAAAATGAATACACTAATTTATAATATAAATTAATTTTCAATATTAACTTTATTTGAATAATATATATATATAATTAAAAATTAAATAATATTTAGTATAAATTAGATCTTATATAAAAGGAACCTAAGAGCCAAAGAATACACTCCATTCATGTGGCCGGAGCCCCATTAAAAACCCTGTTACGAAAATCCTCCTCAGGGATAAAATATAATTAGGGAAAAGGGAACTCCTCTAGAGTTACAATTAGGAGAATCTGTAAAATTCAGTGTTTAAATCCCTAAGAATGAAAGGTCGAATCTGGTCCGGTGTAGTCGTCCACCACCTGAAGTCCTCCGTCGCTATGCTGGCCAGCTTGTCTGCCGCGGCGTTACCTTCTCGATAAATGTGCGTCGTTGTCAGCCGCATTGTCTCTAGTTGCTTTTGCACCTGCTGCCATAGAGGTTTGATCTTCCATGGCAAGTCTTCGTTATCCCCTCTCAGAGTCTGAACTACATACATCAAGTCCGATTCTAGCCAGATATTTATCCAACCATTTAGTCGCGCTAGTCTGATAGCGTGTAGTGCTGTTAGAAGCTCTGCCTCGAACGCATATCCGCGGCCGTGTTTCATTGCAAATCCTCCTAGATACTCACCATCACTGTCACGGTAGATGCCTGCTCCTGCAATTAAGCCTGGAGCTCCTGTAGCAGACCCATCGACATTGATTTTAACAATTCCAGGCTTCAGCTTTGTCCATTGGATTGTTCTGATTATTGGTGCCTTTCGGGGGTTAGTTCGCAGGCGAAATTCCTTAATGACCCCAAGGTCAAACTGACTATTGCTCATGTGGCCCATTGTGCTGCAATCGGCTTCGTGTATTAAGGCCCAAATGCTTGTTCGGATGCCCTCCGCTGAATACGGCGCTTGTTCAAAGATGATCGAGTTCCGCGTGTTCCAGATTTGCCATAACAATGTGATTATTGCAAGCTTCCATATGTCAGTAAGTTGCGGGCTGAGGGATATCTCAATGGCTTGCAATATCCACGCCAAGAATCCCTCATTCAGTCGTAGCCGAATCTGGAATAAGTCCATTAGCTTGTCCATTGTATGCCGGAAATAACTGCATTGGCTGAATAAATGGTCGATGTCTTCCTCATGTGTGCGACACATTATGCACACTCCAGGTCCTGTCACCCCTAGTCTTTGGAGTCGATCCCATGTAGGCAATTTCCCGTGAATTGCTCTCCAAACGACCGTGGAGCGCCGTGGGGGAATAAAGGGTGTCCATATCCAGTTGCTCCAACTCACCTCAGGATAGTGTGGTCGTATTTGCTCATATGCAATGCGAGCTGTCAAATTTCCATTGTTGGAGTATGGCCAAATCTGGTAATCATGGCCTGAAGCAAATACCGTTTTCATGATATCCGCCACGATACTCGGGAAAGTTTGCACGAATGTTTCCTCAAGTTTCCACTCGCCGTCTGCCAAGTAGTCCGATATTGGGAAGCTGTATTGTTTGCGAATTGCGTGTGGCATTTGCACGCAATCGGCTATTTTATATCCAAGCCAATTGTCCAACCAAAATTGTACTGAAGGCGTGTCACCTGGGATCCATTGCACATGTTTTTCAATATGAGTGATTTGTGCCCGTAACCCCTTCCACAGCGAGGAAGCTACTGCCGGCGATCTCCTGCCTCCCAATGGCATGTATCTGCTCCTTAAGAATTGCATGGGCGCATTTGTCTCCGTCAGAATATTCCATGCTAATTTACGCAGGTAAGCAGCGTTCGCGCAAACTATTGAACTTACACCCAATCCTCCTTCACGTCTTGATGCGATTACTTTTTCCCATGAAACTGAGCAGTGGCCTCGTCTATCAATATCACCAGTCCATATAAAATTTCGCATAGCCTTCTCAATTCTATGTAGAAGCATTGGGGGCCATTTGTACACCATCATGGTGTGCACCGTAGCTGACGTTATCACGTGATTAACCAAACACACTCGTCCTGCAAGCGATAAGGATTTCCCTTTCCAATTAGAGAATTTTGCGAGGATTTTGTCCGCAATTGATTTTAGGTGGACTGTTCGCGGCACGCTGATTAGTGTGATAATTGCTTGAAATTCACATACTTATTGAGTATAATTTTATAGGATTTCATGCATTATTTACATTAAATTGACTAATTGCACTTGATTTGGAGAAATGGTGTAGTTTGCTATTTTTGTAGGAAAATGAGCATTTTTAGAGCTAAACACGCCTCGATTATATTGTGAAGTCAATTGAAGGAATAAATTGAGAATGAAGTTGAAACGAAAAAATAGGAAAAGTGAAAATTAATTGGGCCAACAATTTAATTGATGGCCCATTTAATTAATTATTGGGGTATTGAGTAATTGGCCCATTTAATTAATTGAGCCCAAGAATTGCATGGCCCACTCTATAAAAGTGAGCCCAATTAATTAAATAGAAGCCAAATACAATACATACCTGCAACTTGGAATTCTGAATAGATCATGGGCCTACTCCCTTTAATGGCCCACGCTCATTTATTCAGGTGGAGAGGAACAAGCATGCAAAAGGAGTACTGGGCCATTTTTATTGATGATTAATTGAGGCCCATTCTCTGGGGCATTAGCAATCAAGGAAAAAAGAAAAGGCCCACTTCAGTTTAGGCCCATGTCATCAATTGGGGACAGCAAAAACAGAGCTGGAATACTAATGGGCTGCGGCCCATTTTCATCAATTAAACATTTTCATCAATTTGGGGGACTTCGGGGAGGAGAGTTTGGGGAGGAAAAAAGCAGTAGAGGAATTGGGCGAAAACAGGGGCTCTTCCATTGGGGGAGAAATCTCTTCTCCTCCCTACCACTCCACTCAAGAGATTAGTTTAATTTGTTCTTTCATTTCATAGATAGATTTCAATTTAGTGTTTCATTTTAATGTTTGTGAGATTGAAGCATTTGAAGAAGACCTAAGGTGATATTTTTCCTTTATTTCAATATTGTTTGGTAATTTCAATTTTGAATGTTTTGTAGTTTAATTTCAATGAGTTTTATTCTAGTTATTAATTTAGTTATGAGCTAGACTTTTATTGCTTTGGGTGTTTGAATTATGAGGGTAATTAGTGGGTTTATGAATTAATTGCTTAATTAACCTATATGTCTTGATTTTAATTGTTTCTAGTATTGTGTTTTGCATGATTCAATTGATTAATTCACCCTATTAGCTAGCATTGTTGATTTTGTCGACTTCAGCGACCGTATTGGGTTGCATGATTAATAGTGTGTGTGTGAGCTTGAATTAATCGATTAGAATTAACATAGTAATTAGCTACACCGACCGGGGGTTGATTGCTTAGATCGACGACATTAGACACTAGTCGATTAGAGGTCGTCTATTAGATTAGTGAAAGGGCGTCTCATAAACATTAGTAACCGTGTTGAACGTGTTTATGAGACACTATCTTAGGAGCTTATGGTATTAATTAGATCCTATAATTGCTAATTAATGCACGTGTTCACCTAAGCCTCACAAGGGATTGGTCTACACATATATGTGATAGCCTTTAGCATAATTCAAGACATTAGGCTTAATTATTGTGATTAATTCGTTAATTCATTAGTGATCCCACATAAGGAAGGCACCCGAAGCAATTCTTCCACTTGCACTTTCATCTTTTTGAGAGTTAGTTTTAGTTGTTTACTTAGTGTTTATTTTTCTTATTGATATTTGTTTTACTCTCCCGCTTAGCTTCTATAACACCATTTTGACTTATAGTTTTGGGGCTCCACGCTCTTCTAATTAGGTCCTTGGAACGAATATCTACTTGGTATACTTATCATACTACTATCGAACCCATACGCTTGTGGGGATCGTATAGTTGTTTAAAAAGTGCAAAAATATGAATCAAGTCAATGGCGCCGCTGCCAGGGATCTAGTTGAGAGTCTTACGTGGGACTTGAAACTTGTTGAGTGGTGTTACTAGTAGCATTTTATTTTTGTTATTTTATTTTTAGTTGTTTTCTTTGAATTTGATACTTTGTTATTTTGTAGGTGTGCACTTCATTGACTAGATGGATGGATATAATCAATGTTATGATCAACATGGTATGATTTATCCTCCACAACATGGTATGATTTATCCTCCACAACATGGTATGATTTATCCTCCCGTTGAATCATTGTTATGATCAACATGGTATGATTTATCCTCCACAACATGGAGATGTGAGCTACGATGATTGGAGGAACTTTGATCACCATTATCAAATGCAACAAGTTCCCTCCTATTCTCAAGATTGGAGGAATGAAGAAGCATCACCTCCTCCTCAAGGATATTACCCTCCACCTCCACATCAATACCCTCCTCCTCAACACTTTGATCCACATTATTCATATCTTCCTCCACCACCTGAAGAGCTATATTGTCCATCTCCTCCTCCACCTATGGAGGAACCTTGTTTTGAATTTCATGGAGCTTCAGAAGGAAATTGGTATAATAGTGAGAGAAGCTTTGAGTACGATCATCAAATGCAACAAGCTTCCTCTCATTATCAATATCAAGAGTGGGGAGGCAATGAGGGTAGGACTACTACCGAAGAGCTAATTGCACACATGATGGAGAGGGTGGATGCACATGATAAGAGAATGGAGACAAGTGAGAAGAAATGCAAAGCAACCAACTCCATCCTTGCTCAACTTATGAGTAATCAAAAATCAACCGACTCCATCCTTGCTCAACTTCTGAGTAGTCAAAAATCGATGGAATTTCAACTTGGACAATTGGCCATCGCCGTGAAAAAAATGCAAGAAGAGGAGAACTCAAGTGAGGAGAGTGGAGATTACAAGCTCTTTGACAAAAGAGATGAAGAGGGATGTCCTTTGATGGACATGAGCTACAAGGAACAAGAAGATCTAGAAACACCAAAAGACGAGTTGAAGAGCGAAATGAGCATTCCTAAACCTTTAAACTCTTCAATTTGCACTTTACTTGATATTGATGCTTCTATTGATTTTATTTTACCTCTTGATCACTTTGATTCAAAGAAGGAAGTTGAGAAGAGCTTGGGCATCCTTGGGAAAAAGGGAAAGGAATGGCAAGAGATGTGGAAGGAGCAAGAGGAACATTCTTTGATGAGAGGATGGAAGAAACAAATGGATGATTGGTCTTCCATTCATAAGAGCCTCCTTGAGTTTGAAACTCAAAGGTTGAAATACAATGGGAAGGAAGACCGATATCCATGGCCTTTCTGATGAGTTCTTTCATTTTCGTCCGGCTTGAAGACGTTAAAATTAGCGCTAAATGGGAGGCAACCCATTCTTTATTGCTTTCTTTTATTTTTTTTAGATTTGTAGCTTGTTTGATCTTTTGTTTAGTTTTTGTTTTGTAGGTTGAGTGTTGTGTTGGTGGTCAAGGATGAGAGATACGCATGGTGGAGCTCAAGGGTAGTGGTGCTTCGGTGCTAAAGGTCCAATGGACAATTGGTGACGATAGCTTGCTTCTTTGGTGAGCTTGGTTGGTGGTAAAATTCTAAGGTAACACACTCATTCTCAAACTTTGCATTCAACTAGATAGTTTCATTTAAGTTTGGGGGAGATTTTGTGTGTTTACCTTCATTTATATTGCACCGTTGTTCCTAGTTTTGGTGATTGAGATATCTTGTGGATTGTTGGTGTTTGAGGATTAATTGATGGTGATTGTTGGTTTTTGAAGTTTGGTTGAGCTTGTTGGTATTGATTGATGCTTGCTTGTTCACTTGATTATGTGAAGATTTGTGTTTGATTTGGTGTTCTCAATTCATGATTAGACAAGCTTGTGAGCTTTAGAGCCTTAGACTTTCATATATTATGGTCTAATTTTCTTCTTGTGAGTATCATTCATGCTTGTGTGCTCTAGAACTTGCCAATTGTCTTGTTTGAGGCTACTATTTGTGTGAAATCTTTGGAAGTGATATAAGGCCATCTTTGTTTTGAATAGTCACTTGACCAAATTTTCCATACCAAATGAATATTTTCCGTAGTTAGCCACTTTGAGCCTATTGACTTATATTTTTTGGCAACCTACATATTTAGCCCATTGTCCATCTTGTATGAGCCTAATTTTCCCTATGAACTAGTGGAGTTTTAATGTTGACAATGAGGTTGAATTGAGTAAATGTGAATTTGGTGGATTGTTTGGTTGGAAAGTGAAAAGATTGAAAAAAAAAATTGAGAAAAGATGAATTGTGAGTTGTGCATAAAAAAAGATTGAGTTGATGAGAAAATGAAAAAATGAAAAAAAGAAAAATCTCTTGTGCACAAGAATTTGGTAGAGCTTGAAGTTCAAAAGTGTTGATTGGTTGATGGTGAAGAATGTGTTTAAAAAAAAGAAGGAAGTAAATTGTGTGGGATGTAGAACTTTGAGTTGCAACTTGATCAATTGCAACTTTCATTTTTGCACCACTAGTTTATGAGTCACTTTATCCAAATCTTCCACACCCTAACCAAAGAGCCTACATTACAACCAAATATGAAGTCCTCATTGATTCATTGATTGAACACTCTCATGTGGTGGAGAACTTAGACATTTGGCAAGCATATGGTAGTGCACTTGTGTGATTTGATGTTGAGAGCATACACTTTCTTGATATACACTTTTGAGTGATGAGAGATACACTTACTTGTGAGGATATTGTGAATTGAGCACTTAATCTTGCATGAATTTGAGCATAACTTGTGAATTTGCTTGTTGATATTTCTACTTCTTGCCTTGACTAGATAGAGATAATTTGACAATCACTTATTCTATTTTGGCTTGAATGAATTCCTTCACAATTCTCCCACTTGTTCTATTTTCTTTCGTTGCTCGAGGACGAGCAACACTCTAAGTTTGGGGGAGTTGATTAGTGTGATAATTGCTTGAAATTCACATACTTATTGAGTATAATTTTATAGGATTTCATGCATTATTTACATTAAATTGATTAATTGCACTTGATTTGGAGAAATGGTGTAGTTTGCTATTTTTGTAGAAAAATGAGCATTTTTAGAGCTAAACACGCCTCGATTATATTGTGAAGTCAATTGAAGGAATAAATTGAGAATGAAGTTGAAACGAAAAAATAGGAAAAGTGAAAATTAATTGGGCCAACAATTTAATTGATGGCCCATTTAATTAATTATTGGGGTATTGAGTAATTGGCCCATTTAATTAATTGAGCCCAAGAATTGCATGGCCCGCTCTATAAAAGTGAGCCCAATTAATTAAATAGAAGCCAAATACAATACATACCTGCAACTTGGAATTATGAATAGATCATGGGCCTACTCCCTTTAATGGCCCACGCTCATTTATTCAGCTGGAGAGGAACATGCATGCAAAAGGAGTACTGGGCCATTTTTATTGATGATTAATTGAGGCCCATTCTCTGGGGCATTAGCAATCAAGGAAAAAAGAAAAGGCCCACTTCAGTTTAGGCCCATGTCATCAATTGGGGACATAAAAAACAGAGCTGGAATACTAATGGGTTGCGGCCCATTTTCATCAATTAAACATTTTCATCAATTTGGGGGACTTCGGGGAGGAGAGTTTGGGGAGGAAAAAAGCAGTAGAGGAATTGGGCGAAAACAGGGGCTCTTCCATTGGGGGAGAAATCTCTTCTCCTCCCCACCACTCCACTCAAGAGATTAGTTTAATTTGTTCTTTCATTTCATAGATAGATTTCAATTTAGTGTTTCATTTTAATGTTTGTGAGATTGAAGCATTTGAAGAAGACCTAAGGTGATATTTTTCCTTTATTTCAATATTGTTTGGTAATTTCAATTTTGAATGTTTTGTAGTTTAATTTCAATGAGTTTTATTCTAGTTATTAATTTAGTTATGAGCTAGACTTTTATTGCTTTGGGTGTTTGAATTATGAGGGTAATTAGTTGGTTTATGAATTAATTGCTTAATTAACCTATATGTCTTGATTTTAATTGTTTCTAGTATTGTGTTTTGCATGATTCAATTGATTAATTCACCCTATTAGCTAGCATTGTTGATTTTGTCGACTTCAACGACCGTATTGGGTTGCATGATTAATAGTGTGTGTGTGAGCTTGAATTAATCGATTAGAATTAACATAGTAATTAGCTACACCGACCGGGGGTTGATTGCTTAGATCGACGACATTAGACACTAGTCGATTAGAGGTCGTCTATTAGATTAGTGAAAGGGCGTCTCATAAACATTAGTAACCGTGTTGAACGTGTTTATGAGACACTATCTTAGGAGCTTATGGTATTAATTAGATCCTATAATTGTTAATTAATGCACGTGTTCACCTAAGCCTCACAAGGGATTGGTCTACACATATATGTGATAGCCTTTAGCATAATTCAAGACATTAGGCTTAATTATTGTGATTAATTCGTTAATTCATTAGTGATCCCACATAAGGAAGGCACCCGAAGCAATTCTTCCACTTGCACTTTCATCTTTTTGAGAGTTAGTTTTAGTTGTTTACTTAGTGTTTATTTTTCTTATTGATATTTGCTTTATTCTCCCGCTTAGCTTCTATAACACCATTTTGACTTATAGTTTTGGGGCTCCACGCTCTTCTAATTAGGTCCTTGGAACGAATATCTACTTGGTATACTTATCATACTACTATCGAATCCATACGCTTGTGGGGATCGTATAGTTGTTTAAAAAGTGCAAAAATACGAATCAAGTCACACGCCTTTGAATATCGGAGCTCCTAAGTAAATAAATGGCAGAATTCCTTCATTCATGTTCATCAGGTTCCGAAAGTATCTTCTGTTGTTTTGACTCACATGTTTACCAAAATAAACTCTTGATTTCATGGGGTTGAATTTCTGGCCCGAAAGATCCCCATAAATCTCTAAAATATTCCTGATCGTCTGTATACTTCCCCGGTCTGCTCGATAAAAGATGAGGATATCGTCCGCATATAAAAGGGTTGTTGGACATTGTAAACCTCTCCGGATAAACGCCGTCCTCAGTCTGCCTTTCTCCACTTCGGCATCTACAAGCGCAATCAGAACTTCCCCTGCCAAACAAAATAGGAGCGGAGATAAGGGGTCCCCTTGTCGTACTCCCTGCGAACAAGGAAAATATCCATGCAGATGCCCATTAAGGAGAATTGAGAGTCTCGCAGATTGCAGTATACAACTAATAATCTGGCAGAACTTATTGTTGAATCCTAAACCATGAAGGGCGGTCATCAAGAAGTCCCATCGGATAGTGTCGAAGGCTTTACAGATGTCGATTTTCATAGCTAAGTTTTCATGCACCTTTGTACGATCCAGGCAATTAATGCCTTCTGAGGCAACTGCAATGCCGTGGTGAATATTTCTTCCTGGGATGAAGCCAAATTGTGATGGAGAAAGGATTTCTGAGAGGATGGGTCCCAATCTGTTTGCAATAATCTTCGACAATGCTTTGTATAGAAAATTCCCCAATACAATAGGCCTAAAGTCCTCGATCTTATACACAAATTTAAATTTTTAGATCCATCACCACTTTATATTTTGATTACATTCAATAAACATAAAAACATTAAATTCTGATATACTAGGGTGAACAATTATTTTTATTAATTAAAAATAATAAAAAATAACAAAAAATGGTAAAGGGTATACAAATCTAAAAATGTTTTTCATGGTCATTGTTGTGTCCTAATTCTTGTTTGAAACTATGTTTCATCCTCTGTCTCTATATCTGAGGTTGATGCCTCTATATCCTCAAATAGGGCCTCACTACTTGGATTGTTATAATTATAAGGGATCAAGACATTGGAACTAGCGTTGAATGAACCCCCTGCACCATGAGATGAACCACTTGGGCCACCCTGTTCAAGGTTTAGCCCCGGAACGTTTGTTCGACCCTCCGAACTTGTAGCATCTTGAAGTCGAGATTTAAATTCCAACACCGATTCTTGTAGTTGGTTGAGTTGCTCGTAGTTTAGCTCGTTGATGTCCGGTTGGAACATCATTTGGTTGAGTTCCCTCTTATGTTGCCTCTCACGCTCTAGGAGCTCTTCCTTTCGTATGAGCTCCTGGTTGAGTCGGTAGTTGCCTCCTTCGAGATGCGGTGGTATGGGCCCTACGTTGGTGTTTAGAAACCTGTTCTCGATGGTTTCTATGTTAGGATGACCATATGAGTAGGCCTTTTCGCTTGGAGAGAAGACTACTAGGGCACTTTCAGCACCGCATAGAGTGCTGAGTTCACTGGCCTTTTTCAAAAGACCAGCGCGTCGTTTTGAAAACGTGACCTGACGATTTGCCTCGTTTTCTATCTTCTCCATGGCTAGTTTTTTACGACCTTTTCCCTTTTGTTTACCATTTGAAGGGGGAAGGTTAGGATTGTTTTCATTGGGATTGGTTCCATCTGAGACATTCATTGTAAAATATATAAAACGAGTGAGAAAGTAAATTGGAAGTTAAATGAGGGAGCTTGAGTGAATAAACCACTAGAAGAAATGCTATTTATAGGGGAAAATGCATGTACAAGATAAAAAAAAAAGCATATGTATATATATATTAAATGCAATTTGTCAAAAAATAATATGGTATATATAATCAGGTATTAGTTACTTATTTCTTATTTTCCAATTATTATACGTCAAATTTACTGACCATAAAATCAATTACCTACTATGTATTGGATTTGACATATAATTATTGTTACTAAACCATTTCATCATTAAATATATCATCATCATTCAACATTCCTATTATTTGCAGAAATTAATGATTTCGAATTCTTCTAGCCATATATGGAACGTCACCTTAAATACACAGTCAAGAAAAAGAAAAAAAAAAAATAGTACCTTTCAAAAATATATATATATATATATATAAAATTGTTAATTCATAAACATTTTATAGATATTCTTGCAATTAGGATAAATTTTGTGTGAGGTTATAGTTCTACATAAATTTTAGGACGGTGAATAATTATATGTTGACCATGTATAAAGTAATTAAGTATTTTGGGTGGAATTAAAAATCATATTACCCACATCAAATTTATAAGCCGATCGACAATATAGGAAAATTTTCATAACAATGCTCAATTTTTAAATTAAATTTCAATTTAAGTGTTCAGCTTAGAAAAATCTGCATTTGAGATCCATTAGCAATTTTTTAATTTTAATTTAAATTTTAAACAATACGTCATTGGAAAACGACATATATCTCTAAAAAAAATTGCCACTTTGTACGAGAGAAAATATTTTTAGAGCCTGGTTTTGAATTGAGGAAAAATAAATTAAATTACATTAAATTTTAAAAAATGAACCTAAATTGAGACATTTTAAAGTAATTAACAATTTGGTAAGCAAATTTTCCTTTTAATAATTGGCAAATTAGAAATATGTAATCATAACCAGATTTGGTAAGCTTTGAATTTTTCACCAACATTTAGAAAAAAATAATTAAACCAAAAAGTGAATTTAGAAAAAAATAATTAATTCTAATTTCGAATTGAAAATATAACCTAAAAATTAAATGCAAATTGAGACTTTTTTTAATTTAAAAACATAATTTGATAACTTGGCCTTATTATGAGGTTTTCATAACTAGGCCATTGTCAAAACTCAAAAGGGAAAAAAACATCTCATTTGTATTCCTTAATGACCATCAATTTTATCGATGGATATATTAAACATGTTGATTCAATGAGTTTGAGATCTGCAATCTCAATCGCAAGATAAATGAACAAACAAATATTAAACTTTTATTGAAACGATGCATACCGATTAATAAAATGTGGACAAATTTTGAAAAAGTTTTCATGACTAACTTTGTAAAATATTTATGAACTAATAAAATCAACATATAATTACGAATATATATAGATCTACCTGATGATAAACGAAGGCAAAGGCATTAGAAGCATTACATGGGTTGCGGCGGCACATGTCAAAAATCTAGAAATAGGGGTAAACAAACTTATAAATTCAGAATCTGTAAATTCTTAATTCGAAAAAAAAGGAATTAAAAAAAAAATTATTATCAAATCTTTAGCATGAAAAAATTGAGTCAAAGTGAAAGAGGAATTACAACAACATATTAAATACCTTTGTTTGGCACAACCGAGCGAAAGAGGGCGCGACGAATAAATTTCGGTGTGGTGAATACAAATGTTTTCCTCAACAACGCGTGGGAGGAAGACGGAGGAAATGGGAGACGAATAAGATATATGATAAACATAAAGAGAAGATACATAAGGAGAACAATAAAATACAACGATGATGTAATATTTCAGCACATTATAAAATTCTCTAATAGGACTGCGGCTTTTATAGACTGGCCACCGACTCGGCCTACCAATTATCGTCATACACGTGTACTATGTTATACAACAATTTCCACGTGATTTTTAATTTGACATGTGATCATACATTGATTGTGCATACCTACAATGCCATACAATTTGACCTGTTATTCAAGCCGAATGGAGTACTTAAAGTTCGATCTCGATTCGAACTTTTATCGAGTCGAACTCAACTCGTTAACGAGGCTAATGGAATTAAAAGAAAAAAATTAGCTATTGAGCCGGCTTGTTAGTAAATCAAGTATCTAACGAGTTCGAGTCTTATTGAGTCGAGCTCACGAGCTATCGATTCGTTTGAGGGCTACGGTGATTACATTTTAAAAAAATAACATTGCATAGCTTCAGGGCTAAAAATGCAGATTACATTTTACAATTATAGAATGAACACCAAAAAAACAAACTTGCAAAACCACCTACGATTCCAGAAACAAAACAAAAAAACAAAAGAATAGGAACAAGAATGACTAAAAACTAGTAATATTGCATAAGGTCATTTCCAATTCTTGTCAGCTGATAAGAACTTGAAGCCTCCTTCGTTTCATCTTCATTCACATTTAATCCAAGATTCTAATCATCTCCATACGACCTTTGCTGGAAATAGGAATTATCACCGTACGACCTCTGCTGGAAATAGGATGTGTATGCATCGATAGCCTCTTCTTCAATCCGATAAGATCTGTACAAGGATCCTTTGAATCCGAGGACATGTGGAGCACATTCACTCCAACTATCATATATATCTACTCGCACGCCTTTGAAGACGACGTAAATATTTTCAATCTTTTTTTTCGTTTGGCTAAACATTCTGAGATATGAAGGTACGAAGAAGACAAAGTTTTTTTTTTTTTTTTTTCGGCACAAAAATGAAGTTTTTCCTTTGAGAAGGAAGATGGAGTTCTTAGTGTTCTAGGAAGAAGGAAGATAGAGATGAAAGAAATAAAAGAGTGCAATTAAATACAACATTGAAATGTGTTGGTGTAATTATTGTTGTCTTGAAAATATAAAGAGAGAGAGAGAGAGAGTAGTGTCAGATTTTATTATTTAATTTAAAAAATATGGCATTTACACTTAAGGGTATATTGGTCATTTTAACTCAACTTAAAACAAAAAATTATAAAAATGTCCTTTTTTAGATATCCAGATTCAGAATGTTTAGCACCACCCTTAAATTTTAACGAGTCGTGTCTCGTTTAAGGTTCAATTCGAATAATAGTGCTGCTAGAGACACGAGGCAACTATGAAGGAAAGGTCAATTTTGTCTTGGGTTGGGGTATATATCCCTCCAGCTTTGTTTAATACATTCCTCTTCATTTTTATTAATATAATATTGATGTAAAATACCAATTTTGCCTTTTACTAAATCAAGTTAGATATATACACTCCCTCTACAATTAAAATATAACCCTAACCCTAGAATTTCGTCGTCTCCGTCGTCGCCGCCACCGGCGGCCACCAACACAAACACAAACAAAAACAAATTCTAACACCCACCGAAATGAACATGTTAATCAAATAAACTAGCAATAACACTCCAATCGACACCATCACCGCCTCGAATAAAATTTAGAAATTAAAAAAAATCTTAGTATTGTTAAGAAACCAGAGTCGACCAAAAATACTCCGGTCGACACTGGTTTGTCGACCAAAAATACTCCGATCGACACTGGTTTATCGACCAAAAATACTCCGGTCGACACTGATTTGTAGACCAAATTTCGAAAGAAAAAAAAATTTAATTGAAATTTTCGACTATTATTGATTGCTCAAAAACACTCTCATCGACAACCTATTGTCGACGAGAGTATTTTTGAACGACCAATAATGGTCGAAAAAAAAAAACAAACAAACCTGTTCTTTCTCCGGCGACGGCTGGGGGCGAGCGCGGGCGGGCCTCGACGGCTAGGGGCGAAGGAGGGCGGCGGCGTCGTTGGGCGAGAGGGGCGGCGCCGCCGCTTGTTACCGAAAAAAAAAAAAAAAAAACAGAGTCGTGGTGGAGGACGAGGTGAGGGGGAGGGAGGGTGGAGTGCGACGGCGAGGAGGGAGGGGGAGAGCGATGGCTAGGGGCGAAGGATGGCGGCGTCGTCGCTGGGCGAGAGGGGCGGCGCCGCCGCTTGTTACAGAAATTTAAAAAAAAAGGAACAGTGGCGGAGGAGGCGAGCGAGGCGACGGCGAGGGGGGAGGGGGAGTGCGACGGCGAGGGGGAGGGAGAGAGCGAGGGAGAGTGTAGAAAACGGAAAAAAAAAAAGGGGAGGGGAAGAGAGAGAGAGAGGCGGTGAAGAGAGGTTGGGGAAGAAGATGAAGTTAGGGTTTTTAGGAGGGTGTATTTATTCTACACAATTTTAAGAGATAAGGGTATAATAGATAATTCAAGGGGAGTGCATCTATCTCAAATGTATTTTGAGGGGAGTGTGTGTATCGGGGGCGTGTATGAAACAAAGCTGGAGGGGTATATACGCCAACCCTTTTGTCTTGGGCCAAAGGAAATGTAAAGCCCAAAAATACAAGTCGCAGGCCCATTGCTTGACCCAATAGTTAGTGGTTCACGGCAGTAGGCACGCACATACTTTTTCGGGTAGGAGGGGTAGTGAGGCGTAGAAAGACTTCATAAAATAAAAGTTCACTCTGTTACATTATTTTTTGGCTCAAATATGGTCAGGACCTATCATAAGTTTTTTTTAAAGTCTTGATCTGACATTTTTAATAAATATGTGATTCGAAAGTCTTTTAAGACATTTTTTTAGTTCTATTAGTGTATTTAAAAAAAAAAAATTACGATCATTTATTATCGTCAAATCATAAAATTGACTCTTTAAATCTTAAAATGAAGAAATAAAAGTAATAATAAATTTATCAAATGTTCCAAAAAAAATATATATACTCGTATTCAAATGTTTTTTTCAACTATTACAAATAAAAATATACTAACTGTGGTTACTATTACTAATTTTTCTTACTTTAATTATCACATATATTATATTTTTATAAATAAAGTTAAATAAGTTGGTATGTTAGGCATAAAAGGTCTACAAAACAGCCCGAGTCCGGTCTATTTAATTAAATAGGTTTCATAAAAAACTTGAACCCAACTTATTTACTAAATGAGGCGAGCCGAACCAAACTTTAATAGATTAAGCCGTAGACCCCCGTTGGGTAGCTTGACTCATTCCCACCTCTACTTCCCAAGATAATTTATATTGCATAAAACGTTAAACTGGCTTATTTTAAATATCATGTACTTAAATCTAAAACTATTTTAAATAAATCTAAAAATTAGTTTGATTATCTTTATCATCGTTAAAGTTGTTCATTTTAAATCTTGTAGTACTGTATTATTTTTAAAATAGTTTTATATTGCATATTTCATTTTATAACTCATGTATTCAAATCTAATAATTCTCATTATTATATTTTTCTAAAAAATGAATACACTAATTTATAATATAAATTAATTTTCAATATTAACTTTATTTGAATAATATATATATATATATATATATATATATAATTAAAAATTAAATAATATTTATTATACACAAATTTAAATTTTTAGATCCATCACCACTTTATATTTTGATTACATTCATAACAAACATAAAAACATTAAATTCTGATATACTAGGGTGAACAATTATTTTTTATTAATTAAAAATAATAAAAAAATAACAAAAAATGGTAAAGGGTATACAAATCTAAAAATGTCTTTCATGGTCATTGTTGTGTCTTAATTCTTGACCTCAAGACTTGTTTGAAACTATGTTTCATCCTCTGTATCTATATCTGAGGTTGATGCCTCTGTATCCTCAAATAGGGTCTCACCACTTGGATTGTTATAATTATAAGGGATCAAGACATTGGAACTGGCATTGCATGAACCCCCTACACCATGAGATGAACCACTTGGGCCACCCTGTTCAAGATTTAGCCCCGGAACGTTTATACGACCCTCCGAACTTGTAGCATCTTGAAGTCGAGATTTAAATTCCAACACCGATTCTTGTAGTTGGTTGAGTTGCTCGTAGTTTAGCTCGTTGATGTCCGGTTGAAACATCATTTGGTTGAGTTCCTTCTTATGTTGTCTCTCACGCTCTAGGAGCTCTTCCTTTCGTATGAGCTCCTGGTTGAGTCGGTAGTTGCCTCCTTCGAGATGCGGTGGTATGGGCCCTACGTTGGTGTTTAGAAACCTGTTCTCGATGGTTTCTATGTTAGGGTGACCATATGAGTAGGCCTTTTCGCTTGGAGAGAAGACTACTAGGGCACTCTCAGCACCACATAGAGTGCTGAGTTCACTGGCCTTTTTTAAAAGACCAGCGCGTCGTTTTGAAAACGTGACCTGACGATTTGCCTCGTTTTCTATCTTCTCCATGGCTAGTTTTTTACGACCTTTTCCCTTTTGTTTACCATTTGAAGGGGGAAGGTTAGGGTTGTTTTCATTGGGATTGGTTCCATCTGAGGCATTCATTGTAAAATATATAAAACGAGTGAGAAAGTAAATTGGAAGCTAAATGAGAGAGCTTGAGTGAACAAACCATTAGAAGAAATGCTATTTATAGGGGAAAATGCATGTACAAGATAAAAAAAAATCATATGTATATATATATATATATATATATATTAAATGCAATTTGTCAAAAAATAATATGGTATATATAATCAGGTATTGGTTACTTATTTCTTATTTTCCAATTATTGTACGTCAAATTTACTGACCATAAAATCAATTACCTACTATGTATTGGATTTGACATATAATTATTGTTACTAAACCATTTCATCATTAAATATATCATCATCATTCAACATTCCTATTATTTGCAGAAAATAATGATTTCGAATTCTTCTAGCCATATATAGAACGTCACCTTAAATACACAGTCAAAAAAAAAAAAAATTAGTACCTTTAAAAAAAAAAAGGTATAAAATTGTTAACTCATATAACATTTCATAGATATTCTAGCAATTATTAGGATAAATTTTGTGTGAGGTTATAGTTCTACATTAATTTTAAGACAGTGAATAATTATATGTTGACGTACCATGTATAAAGTAATTAAGTAATTTGGGTGGAATTAAAAATCATTTTACCCACATCAAATTTATAAGCCGATCGACAATATAGGAAAATTTTCATAACAATGCTTAATTTTTAAATTAAATTTCAATTTAAGTGTTCAGCTTAGAAAAATCTGCATTTGAGATCCATTAGCAATTTTTTAATTTTAATTTAAACAATACGTCATTGGAAAACGACATATATCTCTAAAAAAAATTGCCACTTTGTACGACAGAAAATATTTTTAGAATCTGGTTTTGAATTGAGCAAAAAAAAAAAAAAAAATTAGACATTACAGTATTTTTTTAAAAATGAACCTAAATTGACACATTTTAAAGTAATTAACAATTTGGTAAACAAAAAAAAAAAAAAAAAAACCAATTTGGTAAGCAAATTTTCCTTTATAATAATTGGCAAATTAGAAATATGTAATCATAACCAGATTTGGTAAGCTTTGAATTTTTCACCAAAATTTAGAAAAAATAATTAAACCAAAAAGTGAATTGAGCAAAAAATAATTAATTCTAATTTCGAATTGAAAATATAACCTAAAAATTAAATGCAAATTGAGAAATTTTTTAATTTAAAAACATAATTTGGTAACTTGGCCTTATTATGAGATTTTCATAACTAGGCCACTGTCAAAAGGGAAAAAACATCTCATTTGTATTCCTTAATGACCATCAATTTTATCGATGGATATATTAAACATGTTGATTCAATGAGTTTGAGATCTGCAATCTCAATCGCAAGATAAATGAACAAACAAATAATATGTTATATATATCAATATTAAACTTTTATTGAAACGATGCAAACCGATTAATAAAATGTGGACAAATTTTGAAAAAGTTTTCATGACTAACTTTGTAAAATATTTATGAACTAATAAAATCAACATATAATTACGAATATATATAGATCTACCTGATGATAAACGAAGGCAAAGGCATCAAAAGCATTCCATGGGATGTGGCGGCACATGTCAAAAATCTACAAATAGGGGTAAACAAACTTATAAATTCAGAATCGGTAAATTATTAATTCGAAATAAACAGAATTAAAAAACTAAAAAAAATTATTATCAAGTCTTTAGCAGGAAAAAATTGAGTTAAAGTGAAAGAGGAATTAGAACAACATATTAAATACCTTTGTTTGAGAACATAGAATATTAGAGAAGATGAGAAATAGGCACAACCGAGCGAAAGAGGGCGCGACGAATAAATTTCGATGTGGTGAATACAAATGTTTCTCAACAACGCGTGGGAGGAAGATGGAGAAAATGGGAGACGAATAAGATATATGATAAACAGAAAGAGAAGATACATAAGGAGAACAATAAAATACAACGATGATGTAATACATCAGCACATTATAAAATTCTCTAATAGAACTGCGGCTTTTATAGACTGACCACCGACTCGGCCTACCAATTATCGCCATACACGTGTACTATGTCATACAACAATTTCCACGTGATGTTTAATTTGACACGTGATTATACATTGATTGTACATACCTACAATGTCATACAATTAGACATGTTATTCGAGTCGAGTACTTGAAGTTCGATCTCGATTTGAGCTCTTATTGAGACAGGTCAACTCGTTAACGAGTCTAATGGAATTAAAAGAAAAAAATTAGCTATCAATCCTCACGAGTCGAGTTCGAGTCGGCTCGTTAGTAAATCGAGTATCTAACGAGTTCGAGTTTTATTGAGCCAAGGTTACGAGCAATCGGTTCGTTTGACAGTACTACATATATACAATAATATGCACATGACAGTTCGACACGTTCTCGTATACAATCCTTATATACCCACACTGTCATACAAAAATCTTCACGTGCCAATTTGACACGTGCTTGCATATCGATCGTACACGCCTATTGTAATACACGTACGTAAGTGACATTTTTACACACGTTTCAACATTATATATTCCCTTGATTCGGGTGAAATTTGCATGATTTTAGTGCACATTTAGAACTCATATTGCTCATGATTTCATTGTTTTGTTGATCAAGTATGGATACTTTGGTCAAATGTAGTGTTTTTGTAGGAAAAACGAGGATTTCGAGAGCAAAATACATACCATATCTCACGTAACTGAAGAGAGGATTGCACCATTGGATTCGTCTCGAAAAATGGAGTGCAATGGATAAAAGAATTGAATCGATCGAAGTTCGAGAGTAAGAGTTACACACAAAACAATGAGCAAGCATGACATGACCGAGTCAATCCAAAGTAAAAAGACAGCACGACTGAGCCCTAGGTCCGAGGAGTCGGACGTCGATACAGAGATTGGAGCCAACAGGAAGGCACGACCGAACCTATACGGAGAAGAGGTTAGGCCGGCATGACCAAGCCACCAAGGGGCAGGGTAAGAGGCCAGCACGGTCGAGCCCGAGGCTGACTTGCGACCAAGAAATGTTGTCCTGACTGAGCCGAGTCACCCTGTTTTCGACGGTTTTAGTGTATTTTCTCCATTTTTCAAGAACCTACTTGCAACACACACTCCCAAACCCTACCCCAATACTATATGTACCCTATTTTTCAAATTTTGGTCATTTTTAGACTCAATTTCAGAGCAAAAATCCACACACAAACACACACTTAGAGGTATTTAGCATCTATTTCTTCACATTTTGGACCAAGACTTATACCAAAAACTTGAAAATTGTACTTAAGCATCCACCCAATTTATTGTGAGATCGAAAGAGGGAAAATTGCACTTTTAGTCCTGTAAGAATGCCTCAATATCGAAAATGGTCCTTTTTACATCATTTTTGGTCCTATATGATATTTCTGTTAAATATGTAACAAAATGTTGTGGATGAGCTGCACGCTCCGTTAACAGCAGTTTTTTTTTTTTTTTTTTTTTTAAATCTAAAAAATTCTGAAAATTCCAGCAGCGCGCGTATCATCTATTTGGTATTTTTTTTTAAGTCTATTTGGTAAGTATTAAATATTCAGATTTTATATTAATTCATCTATTTGGTAATTTTTTTTTAAGTCTATTTGGTAAGTATTAAATATTCAGATTTTATATTAATTTTAATTCGTATCTTCATGTTATATTCAAACACTGATTATATATAATATAAATAATGTATACGAATTTTTGTTTTAATACAGATTTATATTCAATTTTTTTTTAGAATTTAAATATTTTAAATAATTTGTAATTAATTTTTTGAATTATATTTGGTAATTATTAAATATTCAGATTTTATTTAAATTATATTTTATATCTTTAAATTATATTCAAATAATTATTTTTCTTGAGAATTTACTTTTGAACTTGTATTTTTGCATATATTTCAGTTTTAATATAAATATTTTATTCAATAAATATTTAAATTTCAAAATTTACATTAAATTATTTTTCAGTAATTTTTTATTTTATTAAAATTCTTGGGTCCGAAAAATATATATTCAGATTCTATAAATAATGTTTTTTTTTTCAAATTTCAGGTTATATTAAAAAAAATGAATTTTATTTTTTAAATTATTTTTTATTAGCTTTAAAAATACTTTTTATTTTTTAGTTATATCCATATTATATATAGAGAGAGATAGATATATAATTAATTTATAATTATAGAAGTTATATAGATTATATAAATTTTTATTAATTTTTTATTTATTTTGGTAGTTAGCTAACGGTTTCCATCCAATGAATTATCCTACAGGACCAAATGTGCAGAAAAAAGGACCATTTCCAAATATTGGGACTAAAAGCGATTTGAAAAAATTTCTATAGGACTAAAAGTGCAATTTTCCCGATCGAAAGAGGATCAACTATTGAGGGGGTATTAGATTATCTTAGGAGCCTTTTTTTGGGATGTATGATGCATGCTTGGTGGAGATACATGCACAAATATTTCATTTGGATTAATTGGATCAAAAGAACTTTTAATTCATTATTTAGTGATTAACCCTATACAAATAAACACAACACCACTTAAATAGGCTTTTAATCATAAATTGACCCCTTAGTGTGACATATGCGTTGGAACCTACTTTCTCTTAATCGAGTTTAATCATTTTTACTTGTATTTTCGTGATTTGTATGAGCATATACTTGATCGATTTTTCTTATTACTCTTTTATTGTTTACTTGTAACAATTTGGTAGGCAATTAGGGGTAATCAAACACTTAATTTTCAATCATGTCTATTTAGAATTCGATCAACAAACGCCACTTTTACATTCCCCCTCCTTGTGGGATCGACATCGTACTTATCACACTACGATATGCACTGTATAGTTGTGGTTGTGTATTTTAGGGTTGTAAAATACGTGAACAAGTTTATTTGTCACGCTATAAATTTTCACCCTTTTTTTTTTTGTGTGTGTTTTGATTAGAGAAATGATAAAATTATAGATTTAGTACAAGTGATGTAATTGACAGAAAAAAAAAATACCTTAGAATGAGATAAAAAAAAGTGCGATAAAATAACAGTTAGTACAAGTGAAATTCACACACACGTGTAGAGAGAGAGAGAGAGAGAGAGAGAGAGAGAGAACACTTAATTTTCAATCATGTCTATTTAGAATTCGATCAACAAACGCCACTTTTACATTCCCCCTCCTTGTGGGATCGACATCGTACTTATCACACTACGATATGCACTGTATAGTTGTGGTTGTGTATTTTAGGGTTGTAAAATACGTGAACAAGTTTATTTGTCACGCTATAAATTTCCACCCTTTTTTTTTTTGTGTGTGTTTTGATTAGAGAATATGATAAAATTATAGATTTAGTACAAGTGATGTAATTGACAGAAAAAAAAAATACCTTAGAATGAGATAAAAAAAAGTGCGATAAAATAACAGTTAGTACAAGTGAAATTCACACACACGTGGAGAGAGAGAGAGAGAGATTTGGGATATTCACACAACATTAAGCATTGCGTAATAAAAAAAATAGAGTGAAAAATAATATTGTTATATTACATAATAAAAACAATAAAATGCATTTTTAATACGAAGGTTAAATTAATAAATAATTTAAATAATATATCATATAATAAAAAATATATGCACTTGTATACACTTGCATGTACGGTACATACTTCAATTTTAATTTTAAATTTTAATTTTATCTGCACCCGTTCATTTATTGAGTTCATCCCCCAAATTATTTTTTACTATTATTATTTGCACTCGCTCATTTAATGAGTTCCCCCCCCAAATCATTTTTTTATTACGGTTATCTGCACTCGCTCATTTTATGAGTTCACCCCCAAATCATTTTTTACCACGATTATCTACACCCACTTATTTTATGAGTTCACCCCCAAATTATTATTTTATCGCGATTATCTACACCCGCTCATTTTATGAGTTCACCCCAAAATATTTTTTTAAAAATAATCACATTTAAAAAACTATATTATCATTTTATTAATTTACACAAAATATAATAAAATAAACTATAATTTATATATTTACAATATGCAGCCGAGTTACCGTCGATTCACCACCAACTCACCCATATTTAAAATAAAATCGTAAAAATATAATTAATAAAAAACTATCGAAATTAGCTACAAATCTCGATTTTTTTTCTTTTTAATTTTTCTTCCTCCTTCTCTTTTCCTTTATTTCCTCCCATTTTCAGTTTATTTTTCAATTTTTTTTTCCTTTTACTTTTTTTATTTTATTTTGATGCCTTTCTTTTCCATTTTTTTCATGTGTATTTTTTAAATTTTAATACAAAATAATATTATAGGTATGATTTTATTATAGTCGATCGGCGGTGCACCTGAATTTCAATTTTAATTTGATGAGTAAAAGACCTGTCGGAAATCCATGTCGTTCGGCGGGTGACCTTGCCACCACCATGCCCGACCACCCCCTCAACGGCAACGGCGACGCTTCCGTCCTGGCCATTGAAGCCCGAGACCCCTCCTCGAATCGCAATGGCGATTCTTCACTTCCATGACAATTTACATCATCTTCCATCTCGGCCCAAAACCTCTACTCATTTTGACCATCGATGCGATTGCTTCCATCAATCTCCCTTGTGTTTGCGATCCAAGATCTTCTCCGACATCAATGGCGCTCGCCTACAACACTCGGATCGACGCCGCCTCGTTCTCGTCGTTCATCTCTGTCCAAATCGAAGCTACATTGCTTCGTCTTCTTTACCCTGCTCCTGCATAGCCTCTTCCTCCGGCTGACGGCGGCCCGACGGAGGACTGTGAGTATGTTGCTGATGGATCTCTGATCGGCCGGCACTCGGAGCCGATGACCTTGCCGATGAAATCTTAGGCGGCGACAACTGACCTAGGGTGTCTTCCCATTGGGCTAAGGTTCCGTTCAATTAAGCTTAGTAATGTGCACCCCCTATTTTTTTTAGTAAACCTCGATCTGTACTCCCTCCACTTTTTATGGTATTATTGTTAGTGGTACTGGTATTACTAGTTATTGATTGTGGTATTACTATTAATTCACTAATTAATTAATATTAATGATTATTGATTGCGGTATTATTAATTATTAATTGTGGTATTATTGGTTATTGTTCGTGGTATTACTGATTATGTGGAATTATTTATTATTGCTTAAGGCATTACTGATTATTATTATTGTTTATGGTATTACATATTATTGTTTATGGTATTACTGATAATTATGTTTTGTATTACTGAATATAATTAGATTTGTGGAATTGTTTGTTATTGTGTAAGATATTATTGATCAATGTTCATAGTATTACTAATTATTGTTCTTGGTATTAATGAAAATTTGTTTTTTGTATTATTGAATATAATTAGATGTGTAGAATTATTTGTTATTGTATAAAATTTTACTGTAATTAGATGTGTGTAATTATTTGTTATTGTAAAGATATTACTAATTATTGTTAATGATATTACTGATTACTGTTGTTTATGGTATTACTGGTTATTACTTATTGTATTACTGACTATAATAAAATAATACATATAATATTATTTTGTATTAAAATAAAAAAATACTAATGAAAAAAAAATAGGAAAAAAAATGAAGAAATAAAAAGTGTGGAATAAAAATTGAAAAATGAGAAGAAAAAAAAATCGAGATCTATGCCTAATTTCGATAGTTTTTTTAATTATGTTTTTATGATTTTTTTTCTAAAAATATGGGTGATTTAGTGGTGAATCGACGGTAACTCGACACTGACTCGACTGCAAGATTCTAAATGTATAAATTAGGGTTGATTTTATTATTATATTTTGTGTAAATTAATAAAAAGATAATATAATATTTTAAATGTAATTATTTAAAAAAAAAAAAAAATGGGATGAACTCATAAAATGAGCGGGTGCATATAATTGTGGTAAAAAAATAATTTGGGGGTGAACTCATAAAATGAGCGGGTGTAGATAACCGTTGTAAAAAAGAAATGATTTGGAGGTGAACTCATAAAATGAGCAGGTGTAGATAATTGTAGTATAAATATGATTTGGGGTGAACTCATAAAATGAGCGGGTGCAAATAACTGTAGTAAAAATAATAATTTGGGGGTGAACTCATAAAATGAGCGGGTGTAGATAACCGTTGTAAAAAATGATTTGGGGGTGAACTCATAAAATGAGCGGGTGCAGACAACTGTAGTAAAAAATGATTTGGGGTGAACTCATAAAATGAGCGAGTGCAGATAACTGTAGTAAAAATATAATTTGGGGGTGAGTGTGAAAAATAGAGAGAAGGGAGAGCTTCTCTCTCTACAGAGTTGCTTCTCCCTTTCTTCTTTGGTCTCCGTCACAGATTCATCGTTCGCGTTGCCGTCTTTGTTCTTGTCTCGGTTGTTGCGGTCTTTGTTGTCGCTTCAGATCTGTTGATTTTCGCTTCTCTCCGATCTCTTCTTTTATTTTAGTTTTTGTTAGATTTGAGTTATAGATCTGTAATCTTGAGTTGTAGATCTGCAGATCTGAGTTTGTAGATCTGTAGATCTGGTGTAGTGTTTTTCAATTCTTGTTAGGGATCAACGTAGATCTTGTCCGTAACGGAGCCACGGTGACCGTTCGGGTATTTCTACGTTGATCCAATTTTACTGCTTTCTTAGATAGTTTTTGGTGCTTGCTTAATTTTTGTTTTTGTTTCCGTTGGTTGTCTCTGCGCGTGCTTTGTTGTGGCTGTAAGTTTTTTTGATGGGTGGGCTCCTTGAGATAGACTCGAGAGCCCTGGTGCTATGGTACTATTGAATCGGGTACTCATGGAACTTTGTCTGTTTATTATGTTTCCTGTTCTTGATATGAGAACACTTTAGTGTGGGGTTGTTTCATTTAAAGATTGGAGACCTGGACACATGTTAAAGACAAAGGGAAACTCGTCTTTTCTCTTCACGCGATTGGAGTGGACGGCGATATCCGTTTGGTTTGAAGATCAAGATCTTAGGCTCGTGATTTGTAACTTTATTTTATGATCTTGTAAACCCTTCATAAAAAAAAAAAAAAATATATATATATATATATAATTTGGGGGTGAACTTATTAAATTAGCAGATGTAAGTAAAATATAAATAAAAAATTAAAATTAAAATTAGGGGGTACGGTGCATACGAGTGTACGCAAGTGTTACCCCTCGAAATATTGTTAAAATCATGCATAGATTCAGAATTGACTCTTTAATAGTTGTACTTGGATTTAAAATTATATTTGCTCATATTTGATGAGTCGGGATTATTGTATATTTTTGTGCTTTAATTGAAATTATTTTAGAATTGATTTGAGATTTTATTGCATTTTCCCGACCTATTATTTATTTGACTTTAAATACTGTGATGTGGATTTTTGTGTAATTTCAGGATATTTATGATCTTTCTGATTAAGTTGAGACGAGCCAAGTGAACAGATAAGAGGGGCACGAGTCGAATGGGTTGGAATGCAAGAAAGAAGCCCATTGAGGGGTTCAGTGTTAAACATGACTGTGAAAAACAATTTTGGAGGTCTTAAAGAATTTCAGCCCATAAATTAATTGAAGCCCAATTGATGGAATCCATGGGCTAAACTTGTTGGATACCTAATTCTACTTGAGGCAGTAAACGTGAGCAGCAAACAACTAGGTTGAGGGTCCATGAGCTATGGGCTAAAGGCCCATTAACCAATTGATGGATTTTGGACGGCAGTAGGCAATATAGCAGCGGCCATTCTTGATATAAAAGCCCGCGGCCGAATTGTGGAGGAACGGGCGTGAATTTCCGGAAGCAAGCAGGAGGGAAGCAGACAGCAGCCGTGATGAGTTTGATGTTATATATTGTTCTTTTAATTATGTTTAGTAGATAGATTGTTTTTCTAGCCTGAAGATGTGAAACCTGAATTTAATTATGCCTTTTTGATTTTGTGATTCACGGTTTATCTCAATTCATATTTTGATTTCGTTGTTATTTGATTTATGCGAAGCATGTTTTGATTAATAGATTTATTAGGACTGGCCATCCGAGTTTATTTGTTATCAATTCTAGTTAATTCACGATGTATAATCCGTAATTGTTATATTATTGTGGATATCGTAGCAACTAAGGCAGAACACCTTAGGGGATAATAACGTCTAGGTTGCATGAAACGAGCGTCTCGTATTCATGGTCTAGTTTATTCTATTGTTTTGGTTCGTTAATGCGTTCCTCGAGTTGAACATTAAATACATGTTTTAGGGTTATTCGTAGGAATAAATTAATTGGGGGTCATACTTTCTAATTAATTAAACTTAAGAAACAATTCGAGTTAGTTTGGTCGTACGATAAGATTTGAGATTAAATTGAGATTACCGGGTTCACTGATTAAATTGGTTAAATTACAATGGAGAGAGAGAGCGGAGAGTGGAGAGAGGTGAGGTATCGCAAACGGGTAGAGTCCAGGAATGGCACCCTACATCCCGAGAGTCAACCGGAAAGGCAGAAAATTTTCCCACCCCATAGGTTTAACCCTAAGCCACAGAACCTGAGGATATATGGTAGAGAGGATATCGACAGAGATTCGGCGCGAGGCAGGGTACCCACACTCAGCGGTGGCGGAGCAAGGGCATGGGAAGAGGATACCACAACGTTCTTCTTCACCAACTTTCCGAGAAAGTGCAAATGGGACACACTATGCGATGCGTTCAAATCAGTGGGCAAGGTAATGGATATCTTCTGTCCAAATAAAGAGGATAAATTGGGTAGGCAGTTTGGTTTCGTCAGATACCCGAAGGAGATGTGCGAGATAAGGCTATTAGAAGAGTTGAATAATCTTTGGATTGATAGTTACAAACTGAGGGTGTTCGTTTCCAAGTTCAAGAGGAGAAACGAAAAGAAGGGCCTTGAAAATAACCTAGTGAACAGGACTGAAAAGAAGGAAATCACGAGGAAAAACAATGCATTCCCGGCAGGCCTGGGGGTCACAGCGGAAAACATGAGATTTGTAGATGCGGTAAGAGAGAGGAAAGGGATGGAATTCGGGAACAAAAGTCATGAGAGATCACCAGAAATCATAGTGCAGTTCCAATCAAACGAATCGGAGAGGGAGTGGACGGAGAAATGTTTCACTGGTTTTTTGAAGAGACAATTCTCGTGGGAAGAGCATGGTTTGGAGGTGGTGGGTGAATGCACTGGCAAACTAAAAATCAGGTCGCTAGGAGGAAATTTGTTATTGATAAATAGCATGACGGATACATCAACGGAGGAATTAATTGGCGAATTCGATGAGTGGGCCGATTTCTGGTTCGAATGGACCAGGCCGTGGAAAAATATTGACGTGAAACAACAAAGAATCACGTGGACAAGATGGCATGGGGTACCTATACACGCTTGGTCTTTTAGGTTTTTCTCGATGGCATGCGCATCTTTCGGGATGTTGATGAAGCTCGATGCTTCAACGGAGAAAAAAGAAAAACTAGAATTTGCTAGATTACAAATATCCACATCGGGGATAGGTGATATCAAGGATTTGATACGTGCAAAAATTGACGGGGCATGTTTTTCAATCAGGATTGAGGAGGAAGTACCATGTTCAGCATGCACGTGTGCGCTTGAAGATGCATGCACTGAGTCGGAGGAGGAGGAGTCCGATTGGTCGGAGGAATCCGAAAAGTCGGTGGAGGCAGCGGAGGCGGAGGACCTTGAGAATATCTCGGATTTCGGGTCCCAATTGGAGGAAGTTAATAAGCCGCCTTTGGAAGAAGAGATGGTCGGGGTTTTTAATGTCGAATATGAAAATCCCCAGGAAGGTCATAATGAATCAATTAATGTTATTTCAAAGGAAGGGAATTCCCTTGGAGAGATGGAAAGTCACGTATTTAAATATGCTGAAATTAGTGAAGTGGAGCGCAGGTTGGTTGGATTCAATGAGATGGGTATTAACTTTGATGGGCCGAAAGAGAGGCCCAAAATGGATAAAGAAATAGAGAGGCCCATCGAAAGTGGGCCAGATGAAAAAGAACCAGAAAAATTAAGTAATAGGCTAGTAGATAATTCTAAGCAGGCGGTGGAACAGGAGGGGGGCCCACATAATGACACGCTAATTGAGGCGTACAGCCAGATCGACTCTCAACAACCTAATTCCCAAATCAGAACACAAAGACATACCCCGACCCTCAATTATACGGCGGCCGCACCTCCAGACTCCACAAATCAGAAATCATCGACGGCCAGCGCAGAGGAGAGGAGAGGATGCACGGCGTCGACGGGTAATCGCAGAAACATCGATGCAGAGAACGGGAGAAGCAAAACCAAAAGAGTCTCAAAAACACAATTAAAGAAGAGGGAGAGGGAGGGCTTGTCCAAATTTCTAGACAATATGGAATCGAGGGAGGACTTTGAGGCGAACTTACGAGAGCACCGGGGCCTGTCCTTAAACTGCCGAAGTAAAGCATTAAACAGTGAAGCAGCCGCGATGTGGGAATTCGGGAAGTCAATTGGGCTTACAAGCAAAGAGAGTGATGAAAGGGTGATTAGGGCATTGAAAGGGACAAATAGCTCGATGGCAAAGCCAAAGTCCGCGGAACAGGAGAAACCAACAGGTAATTTATGAAGGTATTATCATTCAACATAAGGGGCTTGGGGAGCAGGGTGAAGAGGAAAGAACTAATGAGCATTGTGAATAGAAACAGGGTGGATTTGTGCTGCGTACAAGAAACAAAATTGGAACAATTAGAAGAGGTAACATGTAGGACATTCTGGAATAGTGGGCCGTTCGAATGGGCACACAGGGAGGCGATTGGTCGATCAGGGGGGATTTTAACAATCTGGAATACAGAGAAGTTCAAATGCATCAACAAATGGAACATGCAGGGCGCGGTGGTGGTAACAGGGGAGTGGGGTGTTGAGAGGGTTGAGTGTTGCATCATAAACGTATATGCCCCGAGCACACTGAGTGAACGGATGGAACTATGGGAAAGGATCAAGAGGGTGATTGCACAACATCCAGGGGCCTGCATAGGGGTAGCAGGGGACTTCAATTCAGTCAGACACCCACAGGAAAGAGTTGGTAGAAGTGCAAATATCAACAGGAGGGACATGGATGAATTTGACTCCTTTATTAGAACGACTTCTTTAATTGACTTACCATTGATGGGCCGCAGCTTCACCTGGTACAGACCTGATGGGAGCTGCAAGAGTAGAATCGATCGTATCTTGTTGAACAATGAATGGATATCGAAATGGCCACAGTCAAAACAGAAAGGTATTGCCCGTTCAGTCTCGGACCATTGTCCCATAATACTTGAAACAGTGGCGAGAGACTGGGGTGCAAAACCGTTTAGATTCGTCAACGCGTGGCTGTCTCATCCTGACTTCAGGAGCTTTGTGAACAATGCGTGGGAAAGCTATGAAGTGGAAGGATGGGGTGGATATGTAATGAAGGAGAAATTAAAGCGGCTAAAAGCGGATTTAAAAGAATGGAATGCAAAGGTTTTCGGATCAATTGATACAAAAGTGGACCAGATCAAGTCAGACATTCAGCAACTTGACATTATGGACGATATCTTTGGTCTGGAAGAGCATGAGGTTATAGAGAGAAAGAGATCGACGGCGGATTTGTTTAGAAACCTAAACTTAAAGAATAGTTTGAATGCGCAAAAGGCTAGGTTAAGTTGGATAAAGGAAGGGGACATGAACACAAGGTATTTTCATGGTGTCATCAATCGAAGGAGGAAGAAGAATGAGATATCAGAGATTAACATTGATGGCCGTCAGCTAGAGGAGGTGGAAG
Organism: Galeopsis tetrahit; assembly: GCA_963675135.1. Taxonomy (NCBI): domain Eukaryota; kingdom Viridiplantae; phylum Streptophyta; class Magnoliopsida; order Lamiales; family Lamiaceae; genus Galeopsis; species Galeopsis tetrahit. The sequence continues at coordinate 15,841,183 of OY776133.1, forward strand.
AAGTAAAAAAAGGCATACATGAGCACTTCAAGAACCATTTCAGCAGGGCGAAAAGATTTAGGCCAAGATTATGTCCGCGCTTAGAACATAATAAAGTATCCGAAATCGAGAATGAGAGACTGATAGAGAACTTTTCCGAACAAGAAATAAAAGATGCGGTGTGGGCGTGTGACAGCTCGAAAAGTCCAGGGCCGGATGGGTTTAACTTCAGGTTCATCAAGGAATTCTGGGGATTAATCAAAACAGACCTTTGTAGAATGTTGACGGAATTCCAGCAACAGGGGAGGCTTGTGAGGGGCATCAATCCGTCGTTCATAGTACTAATACCAAAGAAAGAGGTATGTGAGACGCTTAATGATTTTCGACCCATATCGTTAATAGGTTGCCTTTATAAAATATTGTCCAAACTTCTGGCAAAACGTTTGAGCATGGTCCTTGATAATATAATATCGGAAAATCAAAGTGCTTTCATTGGTAAAAGACAGATTCATGACGGGGTGGTAATTCTGAATGAGACGATTACAGAGGCAAAAAAGAAAGGGGAGGGGAGGCTGTTTTTTAAGATAGATTTTGCAAAGGCGTATGACTCGGTGGATTGGGAATTCCTCGACAACATGATGGAGATACTCAATTTCAGCGAAACATGGAGGAAATGGATAAAAGAATGCATATCCACAGCTACTTCATCAGTTTTGGTTAATGGTAGTGCGTCGGGCGAATTTAAACTGGAAAGGGGTTTGAGACAGGGAGATCCACTGTCTCCTTTTCTGTATCTGATTGCAGCAGAAGGATTGAGCATTTTGATAAATACGGCGGTCGAAAGAGGCGCGTTAGAGGCAGCGGAAGTGGGTCAAAATCGGGTTAAGGTGTCTCACCTTCAATACGCCGATGACACAATACTGATGTGTACGGCAAAAATTCAGAATATCCAGGTTCTAAAACAAATTCTGGTAAGTTTCGAACTCCTGTCTGGCTTGAAAATCAATTTCAATAAAAGCAACCTTATTGGAGTTAATGTGGACAACGAGAGTCTGAGCAGGATGGCACACATATTGGGGTGTGAAATTGGCACAATTCCGTGCTCGTATCTGGGAATGAGGGTGGGGTGCAATCACCGAGCAGTTTCAGAATGGACATATTTAATTCAGAAAATGAAGAAGAAAATTCAGGGCTGGGGAGACAAAAAGATATCGTTCGGGGGTCGGATTACACTGTTGAAGGCCGTATTGACGTCGATTCCGATCTACCATATATCCTTTTATTTGCTACCAAAAAAGACAGTGAGTGAGCTTATATCTTTACAACGTAAATTCTTGTGGGGGGGCGGGGTGGAGAATCGTAAAATAGCATGGCTAAAATGGGATACGTTATGTCTTTCTAAAGAAAAAGGGGGGTTAGGGGTCAGGGATCTTAGGAATTTTAATAGAGCATTAATAGGCAAATGGTTGTGGAGATACTTTAATGAAGGCGAGAGTTTATGGGCAAGAGTGGTAACATCGATTCACGGAAAATTGTTTTTGGGAGATAAGGGAGGCGATATGAGGGGAGGGAGTAGAGTGGGGTCGGGGTGGTGGAGAGATGTCGTTAGAAATGGATCGGGGGTGAGAGGCGAGTGGTGGTGGGGAAAGGTTGAAAAATTGGTGGGGGATGGCATGGAGACTCGGTTTTGGGGTGAGAAGTGGGCTGGGAGTGAAAATATGAAAAATATGTTCCCTAGATTATATAGGATTAGCTTGGACAAGAATGGGTTGGTGGGGCAACTATGTAAGTGGGAGAGGGGAGTGGGGGAGTGGAGGGGTAGATGGCGGAGGGAGCTTGCAGGGAGGGAGAGGGAGGATTTTAATAAACTAATGCACATTGTGAATCAAAAGCCTTTGCAGGTGGGGCGGAAAGATAAATGGAGGTGGACAACATCAAAGAACGGCGAATACAAAACAAATGAAGCATATTACGGGATCATTTCGGACAGTGAAGGAGCAGCCGGAGATCAAACGGACAGGCTGGAATTCAGCAAAGTGTGGAGCAAATTGGCACCCTTAAAGGTGTCGGCAACAGCGTGGAGGGCAATATGGGACAGACTACCAACTCGCGACAACCTTATCCGGCGGAGAATCATACAAGACACAGATGATAAGAGGTGTATTATATGCGGATTTGAGAGAGAGACGGCGAATCATGTGTTTATCGAGTGTCCATTCACATCAAAAATCTGGGAAGAAAACTTTCGGTGGTTGGGAATATCAACAGTGCTGCACAACAACGTGAGAGATCATTTTACCCAACACATTAGTCTGATCCGAGGTAAACGTTTCACACATTTTACTATATGTTTGTGGGTGTGCACTATATGGATAATTTGGAGAGGAAGAAACGCGAAGTTGTTCAACAACGAGAGTTTGGAAGTGGAGAAGGTAGCTGACGAGATTAAGAGTCGGACGTGGAGCTGGATATCGACTAAAGAGGCGTTCGTAAATTGGACCTTTGACGATTGGAGGACGAACCCCATTAAGCTGTTAGAATTATGAAATGCAGATGTTGTTCTGCAAGTAATTGGGGTACCTTTTTTATGCTTGTCTGCATGTACAAAACTACTGGTTATATTTCATAACCAAATTTTGCAATACAAGCACTTATTTACCGATCAAAAAAAAAAAAAATCAAGGGGAAGCAATCCAAGGGCTAGATCGTTCTTTATATTTGATTCTTGTTTATTTTTATTGCTTACTTTTATTTTTGATGCTTTCTAGTAGTCCGTTAGAAACCACCAATCCAACTCCCCCCATTTTTATTGCTTTCACACACAATTTATTCAATTTAAGTGTTCAGCTTAGAAAAATCTGCATTTGAGATCCATTAGCAATTTTTTAATTTTAATTTAAATTTTAAACAATACGTCATTGGAAAACGACATATATCTCTAAAAAAAATTGCCACTTTGTACGAGAGAAAATATTTTTAGAGCCTGGTTTTGAATTGAGGAAAAATAAATTAAATTACATTAAATTTTAAAAAATGAACCTAAATTGAGACATTTTAAAGTAATTAACAATTTGGTAAGCAAATTTTCCTTTTAATAATTGGCAAATTAGAAATATGTAATCATAACCAGATTTGGTAAGCTTTGAATTTTTCACCAACATTTAGAAAAAAATAATTAAACCAAAAAGTGAATTTAGAAAAAAATAATTAATTCTAATTTCGAATTGAAAATATAACCTAAAAATTAAATGCAAATTGAGACTTTTTTTAATTTAAAAACATAATTTGATAACTTGGCCTTATTATGAGGTTTTCATAACTAGGCCATTGTCAAAACTCAAAAGGGAAAAAAACATCTCATTTGTATTCCTTAATGACCATCAATTTTATCGATGGATATATTAAACATGTTGATTCAATGAGTTTGAGATCTGCAATCTCAATCGCAAGATAAATGAACAAACAAATATTAAACTTTTATTGAAACGATGCATACCGATTAATAAAATGTGGACAAATTTTGAAAAAGTTTTCATGACTAACTTTGTAAAATATTTATGAACTAATAAAATCAACATATAATTACGAATATATATAGATCTACCTGATGATAAACGAAGGCAAAGGCATTAGAAGCATTACATGGGTTGCGGCGGCACATGTCAAAAATCTAGAAATAGGGGTAAACAAACTTATAAATTCAGAATCTGTAAATTCTTAATTCGAAAAAAAAGGAATTAAAAAAAAAATTATTATCAAATCTTTAGCATGAAAAAATTGAGTCAAAGTGAAAGAGGAATTACAACAACATATTAAATACCTTTGTTTGGCACAACCGAGCGAAAGAGGGCGCGACGAATAAATTTCGGTGTGGTGAATACAAATGTTTTCCTCAACAACGCGTGGGAGGAAGACGGAGGAAATGGGAGACGAATAAGATATATGATAAACATAAAGAGAAGATACATAAGGAGAACAATAAAATACAACGATGATGTAATATTTCAGCACATTATAAAATTCTCTAATAGGACTGCGGCTTTTATAGACTGGCCACCGACTCGGCCTACCAATTATCGTCATACACGTGTACTATGTTATACAACAATTTCCACGTGATTTTTAATTTGACATGTGATCATACATTGATTGTGCATACCTACAATGCCATACAATTTGACCTGTTATTCAAGCCGAATGGAGTACTTAAAGTTCGATCTCGATTCGAACTTTTATCGAGTCGAACTCAACTCGTTAACGAGGCTAATGGAATTAAAAGAAAAAAATTAGCTATTGAGCCGGCTTGTTAGTAAATCAAGTATCTAACGAGTTCGAGTCTTATTGAGTCGAGCTCACGAGCTATCGATTCGTTTGAGGGCTACGGTGATTACATTTTAAAAAAATAACATTGCATAGCTTCAGGGCTAAAAATGCAGATTACATTTTACAATTATAGAATGAACACCAAAAAAACAAACTTGCAAAACCACCTACGATTCCAGAAACAAAACAAAAAAACAAAAGAATAGGAACAAGAATGACTAAAAACTAGTAATATTGCATAAGGTCATTTCCAATTCTTGTCAGCTGATAAGAACTTGAAGCCTCCTTCGTTTCATCTTCATTCACATTTAATCCAAGATTCTAATCATCTCCATACGACCTTTGCTGGAAATAGGAATTATCACCGTACGACCTCTGCTGGAAATAGGATGTGTATGCATCGATAGCCTCTTCTTCAATCCGGTAAGATCTGTACAAGGATCCTTTGAATCCGAGGACATGTGGAGCACATTCACTCCAACTATCATATATATCTACTCGCACGCCTTTGAAGACGACGTAAATATTTTCAATCTTTTTTTTCGTTTGGCTAAACATTCTGAGATATGAAGGTACGAAGAAGACAAAGTTTTTTTTTTTTTTTTTTCGGCACAAAAATGAAGTTTTTCCTTTGAGAAGGAAGATGGAGTTCTTAGTGTTCTAGGAAGAAGGAAGATAGAGATGAAAGAAATAAAAGAGTGCAATTAAATACAACATTGAAATGTGTTGGTGTAATTATTGTTGTCTTGAAAATATAAAGAGAGAGAGAGAGAGAGTAGTGTCAGATTTTATTATTTAATTTAAAAAATATGGCATTTACACTTAAGGGTATATTGGTCATTTTAACTCAACTTAAAACAAAAAATTATAAAAATGTCCTTTTTTAGATATCCAGATTCGGAATGTTTAGCACCACCCTTAAATTTTAACGAGTCGTGTCTCGTTTAAGGTTCAATTCGAATAATAGTGCTGCTAGAGACACGAGGCAACTATGAAGGAAAGGTCAATTTTGTCTTGGGTTGGGGTATATACCCCTCCAGCTTTGTTTAATACATTCCTCTTCATTTTTATTAATATAATATTGATGTAAAATATCAATTTTGCCTTTTACTAAATCAAGTTAGATATATACACTCCCTCTACAATTAAAATATAACCCTAACCCTAGAATTTCGTCGTCTCCGTCGTCGCCGCCACCGGCGGCCACCACCACCACCACCAACACAAACACAAACACAAACACAAACACAAACAAAAACAAATTCTAACACCCACCGAAATGAACATGTTAATCAAATAAACTAGCAATAACACTCCAATCGACACCATCACCGCCTCGAATAAAATTTAGAAATTAAAAAAAATCTTAGTATTGTTAAGAAACCAGAGTCGACCAAAAATACTCCGGTCGACACTGGTTTGTCGACCAAAAATACTCCGATCGACACTGGTTTATCGACCAAAAATACTCCGGTCGACACTGATTTGTAGACCAAATTTCGAAAGAAAAAAAAATTTAATTGAAATTTTCGACTATTATTGATTGCTCAAAAACACTCTCATCGACAACCTATTGTCGACGAGAGTATTTTTGAACGACCAATAATGGTCGAAAAAAAAAAACAAACAAACCTGTTCTTTCTCCGGCGACGGCTGGGGGCGAGCGCGGGCGGGCCTCGACGGCTAGGGGCGAAGGAGGGCGGCGGCGTCGTTGGGCGAGAGGGGCGGCGCCGCCGCTTGTTACCGAAAAAAAAAAAAAAAAAACAGAGTCGTGGTGGAGGACGAGGTGAGGGGGAGGGAGGGTGGAGTGCGACGGCGAGGAGGGAGGGGGAGAGCGATGGCTAGGGGCGAAGGATGGCGGCGTCGTCGCTGGGCGAGAGGGGCGGCGCCGCCGCTTGTTACAGAAATTTAAAAAAAAAGGAACAGTGGCGGAGGAGGCGAGCGAGGCGACGGCGAGGGGGGAGGGGGAGTGCGACGGCGAGGGGGAGGGAGAGAGCGAGGGAGAGTGTAGAAAACGGAAAAAAAAAAAGGGGAGGGGAAGAGAGAGAGAGAGGCGGTGAAGAGAGGTTGGGGAAGAAGATGAAGTTAGGGTTTTTAGGAGGGTGTATTTATTCTACACAATTTTAAGAGATAAGGGTATAATAGATAATTCAAGGGGAGTGCATCTATCTCAAATGTATTTTGAGGGGAGTGTGTGTATCGGGGGCGTGTATGAAACAAAGCTGGAGGGGTATATACGCCAACCCTTTTGTCTTGGGCCAAAGGAAATGTAAAGCCCAAAAATACAAGTCGCAGGCCCATTGCTTGACCCAATAGTTAGTGGTTCACGGCAGTAGGCACGCACATACTTTTTCGGGTAGGAGGGGTAGTGAGGCGTAGAAAGACTTCATAAAATAAAAGTTCACTCTGTTACATTATTTTTTGGCTCAAATATGGTCAGGACCTATCATAAGTTTTTTTTAAAGTCTTGATCTGACATTTTTAATAAATATGTGATTCGAAAGTCTTTTAAGACATTTTTTTAGTTCTATTAGTGTATTTAAAAAAAAAAAATTACGATCATTTATTATCGTCAAATCATAAAATTGACTCTTTAAATCTTAAAATGAAGAAATAAAAGTAATAATAAATTTATCAAATGTTCCAAAAAAAATATATATACTCGTATTCAAATGTTTTTTTCAACTATTACAAATAAAAATATACTAACTGTGGTTACTATTACTAATTTTTCTTACTTTAATTATCACATATATTATATTTTTATAAATAAAGTTAAATAAGTTGGTATGTTAGGCATAAAAGGTCTACAAAACAGCCCGAGTCCGGTCTATTTAATTAAATAGGTTTCATAAAAAACTTGAACCCAACTTATTTACTAAATGAGGCGAGCCGAACCAAACTTTAATAGATTAAGCCGTAGACCCCCGTTGGGTAGCTTGACTCATTCCCACCTCTACTTCCCAAGATAATTTATATTGCATAAAACGTTAAACTGGCTTATTTTAAATATCATGTACTTAAATCTAAAACTATTTTAAATAAATCTAAAAATTAGTTTGATTATCTTTATCATCGTTAAAGTTGTTCATTTTAAATCTTGTAGTACTGTATTATTTTTAAAATAGTTTTATATTGCATATTTCATTTTATAACTCATGTATTCAAATCTAATAATTCTCATTATTATATTTTTCTAAAAAATGAATACACTAATTTATAATATAAATTAATTTTCAATATTAACTTTATTTGAATAATATATATATATATATATATATATATATATAATTAAAAATTAAATAATATTTATTATACACAAATTTAAATTTTTAGATCCATCACCACTTTATATTTTGATTACATTCATAACAAACATAAAAACATTAAATTCTGATATACTAGGGTGAACAATTATTTTTTATTAATTAAAAATAATAAAAAAATAACAAAAAATGGTAAAGGGTATACAAATCTAAAAATGTCTTTCATGGTCATTGTTGTGTCTTAATTCTTGACCTCAAGACTTGTTTGAAACTATGTTTCATCCTCTGTATCTATATCTGAGGTTGATGCCTCTGTATCCTCAAATAGGGTCTCACCACTTGGATTGTTATAATTATAAGGGATCAAGACATTGGAACTGGCATTGCATGAACCCCCTACACCATGAGATGAACCACTTGGGCCACCCTGTTCAAGATTTAGCCCCGGAACGTTTATACGACCCTCCGAACTTGTAGCATCTTGAAGTCGAGATTTAAATTCCAACACCGATTCTTGTAGTTGGTTGAGTTGCTCGTAGTTTAGCTCGTTGATGTCCGGTTGAAACATCATTTGGTTGAGTTCCTTCTTATGTTGTCTCTCACGCTCTAGGAGCTCTTCCTTTCGTATGAGCTCCTGGTTGAGTCGGTAGTTGCCTCCTTCGAGATGCGGTGGTATGGGCCCTACGTTGGTGTTTAGAAACCTGTTCTCGATGGTTTCTATGTTAGGGTGACCATATGAGTAGGCCTTTTCGCTTGGAGAGAAGACTACTAGGGCACTCTCAGCACCACATAGAGTGCTGAGTTCACTGACCTTTTTTAAAAGACCAGCGCGTCGTTTTGAAAACGTGACCTGACGATTTGCCTCGTTTTCTATCTTCTCCATGGCTAGTTTTTTACGACCTTTTCCCTTTTGTTTACCATTTGAAGGGGGAAGGTTAGGGTTGTTTTCATTGGGATTGGTTCCATCTGAGGCATTCATTGTAAAATATATAAAACGAGTGAGAAAGTAAATTGGAAGCTAAATGAGAGAGCTTGAGTGAACAAACCATTAGAAGAAATGCTATTTATAGGGGAAAATGCATGTACAAGATAAAAAAAAATCATATGTATATATATATATATATATTAAATGCAATTTGTCAAAAAATAATATGGTATATATAATCAGGTATTGGTTACTTATTTCTTATTTTCCAATTATTGTACGTCAAATTTACTGACCATAAAATCAATTACCTACTATGTATTGGATTTGACATATAATTATTGTTACTAAACCATTTCATCATTAAATATATCATCATCATTCAACATTCCTATTATTTGCAGAAAATAATGATTTCGAATTCTTCTAGCCATATATAGAACGTCACCTTAAATACACAGTCAAAAAAAAAAAAAAAATTAGTACCTTTAAAAAAAAAAAGGTATAAAATTGTTAACTCATATAACATTTCATAGATATTCTAGCAATTATTAGGATAAATTTTGTGTGAGGTTATAGTTCTACATTAATTTTAAGACAGTGAATAATTATATGTTGACGTACCATGTATAAAGTAATTAAGTAATTTGGGTGGAATTAAAAATCATTTTACCCACATCAAATTTATAAGCCGATCGACAATATAGGAAAATTTTCATAACAATGCTTAATTTTTAAATTAAATTTCAATTTAAGTGTTCAGCTTAGAAAAATCTGCATTTGAGATCCATTAGCAATTTTTTAATTTTAATTTAAACAATACGTCATTGGAAAACGACATATATCTCTAAAAAAAATTGCCACTTTGTACGACAGAAAATATTTTTAGAATCTGGTTTTGAATTGAGCAAAAAAAAAAAAAAAATTAGACATTACAGTATTTTTTTAAAAATGAACCTAAATTGACACATTTTAAAGTAATTAACAATTTGGTAAACAAAAAAAAAAAAAAAAAACCAATTTGGTAAGCAAATTTTCCTTTATAATAATTGGCAAATTAGAAATATGTAATCATAACCAGATTTGGTAAGCTTTGAATTTTTCACCAAAATTTAGAAAAAATAATTAAACCAAAAAGTGAATTGAGCAAAAAATAATTAATTCTAATTTCGAATTGAAAATATAACCTAAAAATTAAATGCAAATTGAGAAATTTTTTAATTTAAAAACATAATTTGGTAACTTGGCCTTATTATGAGATTTTCATAACTAGGCCACTGTCAAAAGGGAAAAAACATCTCATTTGTATTCCTTAATGACCATCAATTTTATCGATGGATATATTAAACATGTTGATTCAATGAGTTTGAGATCTGCAATCTCAATCGCAAGATAAATGAACAAACAAATAATATGTTATATATATCAATATTAAACTTTTATTGAAACGATGCAAACCGATTAATAAAATGTGGACAAATTTTGAAAAAGTTTTCATGACTAACTTTGTAAAATATTTATGAACTAATAAAATCAACATATAATTACGAATATATATAGATCTACCTGATGATAAACGAAGGCAAAGGCATCAAAAGCATTCCATGGGATGTGGCGGCACATGTCAAAAATCTACAAATAGGGGTAAACAAACTTATAAATTCAGAATCGGTAAATTATTAATTCGAAATAAACAGAATTAAAAAACTAAAAAAAATTATTATCAAGTCTTTAGCAGGAAAAAATTGAGTTAAAGTGAAAGAGGAATTAGAACAACATATTAAATACCTTTGTTTGAGAACATAGAATATTAGAGAAGATGAGAAATAGGCACAACCGAGCGAAAGAGGGCGCGACGAATAAATTTCGATGTGGTGAATACAAATGTTTCTCAACAACGCGTGGGAGGAAGATGGAGAAAATGGGAGACGAATAAGATATATGATAAACAGAAAGAGAAGATACATAAGGAGAACAATAAAATACAACGATGATGTAATACATCAGCACATTATAAAATTCTCTAATAGAACTGCGGCTTTTATAGACTGACCACCGACTCGGCCTACCAATTATCGCCATACACGTGTACTATGTCATACAACAATTTCCACGTGATGTTTAATTTGACACGTGATTATACATTGATTGTACATACCTACAATGTCATACAATTAGACATGTTATTCGAGTCGAGTACTTGAAGTTCGATCTCGATTTGAGCTCTTATTGAGACAGGTCAACTCGTTAACGAGTCTAATGGAATTAAAAGAAAAAAATTAGCTATCAATCCTCACGAGTCGAGTTCGAGTCGGCTCGTTAGTAAATCGAGTATCTAACGAGTTCGAGTTTTATTGAGCCAAGGTTACGAGCAATCGGTTCGTTTGACAGTACTACATATATACAATAATATGCACATGACAGTTCGACACGTTCTCGTATACAATCCTTATATACCCACACTGTCATACAAAAATCTTCACGTGCCAATTTGACACGTGCTTGCATATCGATCGTACACGCCTATTGTAATACACGTACGTAAGTGACATTTTTACACACGTTTCAACATTATATATTCCCTTGATTCGGGTGAAATTTGCATGATTTTAGTGCACATTTAGAACTCATATTGCTCATGATTTCATTGTTTTGTTGATCAAGTATGGATACTTTGGTCAAATGTAGTGTTTTTGTAGGAAAAACGAGGATTTCGAGAGCAAAATACATACCATATCTCACGTAACTGAAGAGAGGATTGCACCATTGGATTCGTCTCGAAAAATGGAGTGCAATGGATAAAAGAATTGAATCGATCGAAGTTCGAGAGTAAGAGTTAAATCTAAAAATTAGTTTGATTATCTTTATCATCGTTAAAGTTGTTCATTTTAAATCTTGTAGTACTGTATTATTTTTAAAATAGTTTTATATTGCATATTTCATTTTATAACTCATGTATTCAAAATCATTCCATGGGATGTGGCGGCACATGTCAAAAATCTACAAATAGGGGTAAACAAACTTATAAATTCAGAATCTGTAAAATATTAATTCGAAATAAACAGAATTATTAAAAAACTAAAAAAAATTATTATCAAGTCTTTAGCAAGAAAAAATTGAGTTAAAGTGAAAGAGGAATTAGAACAACATATTAAATACCTTTGTTTGAGAACATAGAATATCAGAGAAGATGAGAAATAGGCACAACCGAGCGAAAGAGGGCGCGGCGAATAAATTTCGATGTGGTGAATACAATTATACAAATGTTTCTCAACAACGCGTGGGAGGAAGATGGAGAAAATGGGAGACGAATAAGATATATGATAAACAGAAAGAGAAGATACATAAGGAGAACAATAAAATACAACGATGATGTAATACATCAGCACATTATAAAATTCTCTAATTGGACTGCGGCTTTTATAGACTGACCACCGACTCGGCCTACCAATTATCGCCATACACGTGTACTATTTCATACAACAATTTCCACGTGATGTTTAATTTGACACGTGATCATACATTGATTGTACATACCTACAATGTCATACAATTAGACCTGTTATTCGAGTCGAGTACTTGAAGTTCGATCTCGATTCGAGCTCCTATTGAGACGGGCTCAACTCGTTAACGATCGAGCCTAATGAAATTAAAAGAAAAAAATTAGCTATCAAGCCTCACGAGTCGAGTTCGAGTCGGCTCGTTAGTAAATCGAGTATCTAACGAGTTCGAGTTTTATTGAGCCAAGGTTACGAGCAATCGGTTCGTTTGACAGTACTACATATATACAATAATATGCATATGACAGTTCGACACGTTCTCGTATACAATCCTTATATACCCACACTGTCATACAAAAATCTTCACGTGCCAATTTGACAAATGCTTGCATATCGACCGTACACGTCTACAATACCATACAATAATATACACGTACGTAAGTGACATTTTTACACACGCTTCAACATTATATATTCCTTGATTCGGGTGAAATTTGCATGATTTTAGTGCACTTTTGTAAGAGAATGGATCAATCTATACTCGTTACATATTTTAATGGCACGTCATTTTGTAAGAGAATGGATCAATCTAATAAAATAACATGTGTACTCGAAATATTGTTAAAATCACGCATAGATTCAGAATTGACTCTTTAATAGTTGTACTTGGATTTAAAATTATATGTGCTCATATATATTTTCCATGTGATTCGGAGTTAAATCAAAACAAATTACTTTCTTACATGCAAATTTAAAAAAACATAAAATAGTTAGGGACTACTTAACTAATATACTCATGCGAAATCGCCCAAATTGAGCATCAAATAATAACCAACAAATATGTTATTGTATCCTCTTTTCAATTTAATATTTTATCATATATTTTACAATTGTTTATATACCATGTGTACTAAATAAAACAATCAACATAAAGGCTCTATATGGCTGCTGCAATTTTCGAGAGGAGGTGGAGGCAACTGCCTTAACGCAAGGCTCTGTGCGAGAGCTATCATCTGTACAATTAACAGATATTATTAAATTACCTTGTCAAAAAAAAAAAAATTTAAATTAATAAATTAATTACTATCACTGGTTCTCTTCTATATTTTTTTAGTCATTTTATCAATAAACAAAGTTCATTCATCTGATATTGGGAAGATGATATGTTAGACAGTGTTTATGACTTTGATAGTGTAAAAATTATTTATAGCGACAATGAAAATTATAAGTGTTCAATCTTTTTATTAAAAACTAAAAATAATATATGTATGTCGGTAAAATGACTAAAATTTCGAGAAAACTAATTTCAATGTTAAAAAAATTTTAGAGGACAAAAGTTAAAATTAATAAGATTAAAAAAAAGTGTACGCTTTTTTAAAATTAATATGAGCGTAGTAAAGGAATAATTATTAAAAAATGATTATTTAAGATACTTACTGCAAAAAAGCTAGAGCACAGAATGCTGAACCCCGGGAAGTAAAATGGTGCATTATCTGATAGAAACAAAGCTGAGACACAAAAGGAAATATTTATCAGATTGAATAGATTAATTTCTGAAAATAAATGAACCTGGTTGAGAAATTGTAGAAATTCGGGGACTAAATTGGAATATAACACGTTAAATTCTCAACATAAATAACAATTTAAGTTACCTGTTAAAGGGGTAAAAGCAAGAGGTGAAATAATGTTGGCTAATGAACATACGCCCGTAATGCACCCTTGAGACTTTCCCTGTTAACAACCGAGGCGATCGCCGCTCGTTTATACGTACATTTCGATGCAACGGAATTGCACTCAAAATCGAAAAAATTACAGACAACAATATATATACCTGCTCACTTGGGCGTGTTTGCTTGGAAGCAATGCTTCTTAGCTGCATGGTATAATTAAGCAGTGTCATGAGATAATTGTTACAATTGGATAAAATTAAGGAATTATTAATTTAGTGATTATAATTTATAAGAAGAATATATATTTGTACATACACATGGATCCGTAAAAATCAATATGAAATACATCATTGAAGCTGCATAAGGAACCTGCAATTTTGATAAGAGTTAATTAAAAGGGTAGTAATATATGTACGGAAATTATATTTTTTTTTTATTTAAACCTTTATTTTATATGAATTTTCTCGATATTAATTATAATATAAAAAAATTAGTCTCCCTTGAAATAAAATTGTAGATCAGTCTCTAAGGATCCCCTCTACATTATCCTAATTCTTTATTTATATAAAAATATTTTAAATTAATTTAAGTCCCCTGAATATTTGCTTGAAAGATACGTGTTTGGTTAGCTCTATCAAAGTTCACCAAAAACTCAAAAAGATACACGGATACTTACCCAAGGTGACCAAGCAATGCTGAGAAGTATCGTCTGTGAAAACGAGCTAATTAATTAAAAGTAGGTTTAGTAGAATTATATATAATAAATGGTCAAATGGAATCATATGTTCCTCGTGTTTAGATTTTAATTAATGGGTATGTGTATTATATCTAAATGATGAAACATATGATTCCTTGATTCGATACAAGTATATATATATATATTTGATGAAATTAAATTGTGAGATAGGATCTTACATAAGCACAGCTAGAAAATAGACCTACAGAAAGCATGTTGACTTCTCCTAAAAGAGGAGTTAATATGGGCATGAGGATCAGCTGAGAACAAATCCCAAAATACAAAGGTCATGAATTAGAACTATAAATAAATATATATGTGCAATTTTGAAAAGGAAAAAAAATGAAATGAAAAAAAAACCTGTGATATCGATGCTGCAATTCCAGAAATTATGATCAGATCAGCAAATTGATCTTTGTTGAAGTGAAATTGAGCCTTCAAGTAATACTACAAGATGACCAAAAATAATTAAAATTAAAGCCATTTAAACATTAATTATAATTGTTGCTTTAAAAAAAACATTAATTATATATTGTTTGACATTACTCTTCATGACCATGGAACGTACCAGCATAGAAGTGCCGACTCCAGCGTTTGCAACAGTGCTCAAGAATGCAATTATTGCCGCTTTTGAAAATACAGGGCTGCAAATAATGAAAAATAAATAAAAATTAGTCAACCCAATCCACAAACTTATATATTTGAGTTTGAACTTTGAACTATAACTCAATAAATAATACAATTAAATATTTAGTAATCGAATGTAAATGTGTATGCTAGGATTGAATATGACACATATTCACATTGAAACTAATTTATTTAAGACTTTGCCAAAAATAAATAAAAGATGATGAGTATGGCTAACCTAGTCCTCAACAAGCAAATAGAGTCATCCAATGAAGGCAAATTGTTGAAAAGCTTCCATTTTTTCGATTGTGCCTTTTCCGTTTGTAGGTGACAATCAATATTCGTAGAAATGCGATTTTTCATGATTGTCGACTCTGGAAGAAATACGCTCATGTACAACGATGCAATAATAGACACAACACAAGCAACCTGTGAAAATATTAGTAACATATAAAAAAAATTGATAATAGTTCATGTAATTTAGTTTTGATATGAAACCAGATGGTGGATTGTTCGACCATAAAAATTGGCATTATCATTAATTAAACTATATATAGATAGAGTGAGAAGCTAGGTATTTGAGTACTTTAAATGCAGTAGAAGTGGAAAGGAAGCGAGAAGAGAGGTTCCCTAGTACGACGGAAGAAGATGAAATTCCACACATTATTCCAAATAATGAACCCCGTTTTCTCTCCTCCACGTTATCTGCCTACAAATTAATATAAACCATTAATTTAGATTGTCGGACTTTTCAACGAGAAGTCCAGCTCGACTCGACTAGACTAGGGTAAGAAAGGAATTAGCAACGTACGTACCACATAAGCAAAAGCAAGAACCGCAACACTTCCTTCCACGGTCATGGAAAACAGAGTTTGGAGGACGTAGTATGCATAGAAGTAATATTTTTTCCTGCTGTAAGCTAGTATTGCTGTGGACGGACATAAATAAATACCCTTCGTCAACTTTCTATCAGAGTTACCAATTTCAACTATAATGTTAGAGCTAGATTATGGTATAAAAGAGATTTCCACAATTAACCCGGCCAAGACATTAATGGAGATACATAATAAAAAATTATTTTAATATTTGAGTCATATTCACCCTTAAAATATGATAAAGTTAATAAAGGCAATAAAAACATAAATACCCATATTTCTCTCATATAATTTTTTGTCTTTCAATTGATGATAAAAATAAAAATATTTAGCTTTTACATTAAATATATACGATAACATTTCTATTAAAATGATAATAATCGCACAAATTTTTGTAGTTATTTTATGGAGAAGTCTCAAATAGACTCGAGTCCATATAGAACTTGCATGAGTTGATCCGGTCAACTTTTTTTTTTTTTTTTAAACGTGTATGTTGAAAAGTGTAAGTCATTAAAATTAAAAAGTGCAATACAATTTTTAATTAAAAGAGTAAATCACTATAATTAAAAGTGCAACACAGTTTTAATGAAAAATGTAAATCATTATAACTAAGAAGTGCAATACAATATTACTGAAAAGTGTAACACAGTATTATTAAAAAGTGCAAGTCGGTATAACTGAAAAGTGCAACACAATATTTAATGAAAATTGTAAGTTATTATAACTGAAAAGTGCAACACAATATTACTTAAAAAGTGCAAGTTCATATCACAATTTTTAATGAAAAGTGTAAGTTATTAATAATTGAAAAGCGTAACACAATATTAATAAAAAAATGTAAATCGCTAGTATAAAAAAAAAATTATTATAAAGTGTAAACAATACAATTGAAAAGTGTAACACCATAAAATTAAAAGGTACCATGTAATACAACTAAAAAGTGTACTGAAAATATTATTGAGAAGTGTAAGTTAAAAAAAAAAAAAAAAATTGGAAGAAAAGCAAGAAAATGGTAACAAACATTCGGTATATTTTTTGAAGTTTTTGTACTACTCAAATTTTAAATATATTATGAAATTTTATCAAAGTAGTGCATTTCGTGGTTTTATAGTACTCCTATAAGTTTTTGTAAAAATATTTGATTGGAAAATTGATAATTATTAATGAATTGAGAAATTAAGAAAGTAAACGTACCAAGAGGAAAGATTGAAAGAATGATGGGGAAGGTGAGCATGGTTTTTCTACCGTAAGTGTCGGACAAAGTCCCTATCATAGGTACTATCACAACGGATCCCAACCCGATTATCTGAAATTAAACCAATATTAATTTTATGTGTTATTTTTTTAATAAACGATAAACAATGACACTTTGTATTATAAATAATAAGTATTTTTTTTAACAACAAAAGGTATCATATATAACCACGAGTACTGAACGGTTAAACAGTGACTTATGCTGATAGTGATCAATAGCAACTTCACCATAAAACTTCATTAAATCATATTTTAAATCATTAAATGTAAACATTTTATTAATACGTACGCTCGTCTCTACATTTTAGATAGATCAATGATAATTGATGAAAAGTATGAAAATTTACGAATTAAAACTATGTTATCCAAATAAATAAACTTATTATTTGGAGTATTGGTCAAAATTATTAGAATATATATGTGTACTTTAATAAGTATATGTGTTATTATTTGTTTTGGTTGATATATATTCTTTACCAAAATTAAACTTTGAAAAGCGTAAAATTTAGGATAACATAATTTATATATAGATGTAGATATTTGTAATTTGTCCGAAAGAAAATAATGCACTTTATTTTGAAAATATAGCTTTAATTGAAAATATAAAATTATGGATTGAAAAGCAACTTCGTAACTCGTAAGCACTTGTTTCTGCCAATTTTTACTTTTGTCTCACGCGGGAATTGAAGGACCACCAGGGATGATGGGGAAAACCTTTATTTTATCATATATATATAGTGGAGATAATTATATATTTGTATTTTAATTACTATTTTGAACCTTATATTTTTCTATTTTTATCTTTTTTGTGATCATTTGCATTTGTAACTTTATTTTCATCTTAGTCATTAGGGGTGGGAATGGGTCAGGCCTAGATAGGCTTTACAAAAAAAAGTCTGGCCTGTTAAATATTTTTTAAGCCCGAGCCTAACCCATGATCTATTATAGATTTTTTTTTAAGACTTGGCCTAGCCTTTTTAATAAATATGTCGGCCCGAAAGCCTTTTAAAGGCCTTTTTAGTTCTATTAGTGCATTTAAAAAAAAAATCTACTATACTTGTATTTCATCCAATCATAAAAAATTCATGAATTATATATTGTTTAATGCTTGCGAGTTAGAAATTATATATATTAGACACTCTTATTTAAAATGTTTTCTATATTTAAGTATAAGTATTTGGTATTTATTATATTTTTATACTCCCTCCGTCCAATTTTATTATTCCCATTTTCCTTTTCGGGCTGTCCAATTTTATTATTCTCATTCCCCTTTTGGAAAGTTTACTATTCACACTACTTTATCTCCACCCTTCAATCATCACTTATTTACCTAAATTGACACTAAATTTATTAATAAACAATCACTTTTTCTAAAAATTGACCCCACAACATCCCATCATACCCTCTAACTTATCTACTTTATACATAAACTACTATTATTCCTTAAATCCTGTGTCAAGAGAAGCGGGCATATTGAAATTGGACGGAGGGAGTATTATATATATATATTTATATATTAAATTAATTAAATAGGTCGGCCTATTGGGCTTGAAAGGCCTACGAAAAAATTCAAGTCCGACCTATTTAACTAAATAGGCTTTCAAAAAAGCTTGAACCCGTCTTGTTTATTAAACGAGTCAAGCCGAGCCGAGCTTTAATAGGCCGAGCTGTAAACCCCTGTCGGGTATTCTGCGCATTCCCACCCCTATTAGTCATTTTCATTTTATTCCCATTAGAAGAATATGATCCAATAAAGATAAACTATTACAATAAAAATAGTGGAAAAGGCTATAGATGTGATTGAAATGAAAATAAGTTGCAAAAGTACATAATCAAAAAAGAAAATGTTGTTTGTCACTAAAAACAATTATGCACCAAACATGTTGGTTTCTCATCAATATCAACACGTGTCAATTTTTTAAAATTGTTTGAGGGCTAGTCTTGGGTGATACCGTCTCACAAAATGAGATCCGTGAGACGGCCCTCATATATAAAAAGTGATAATGTTTGAGTAAAAAGTGATAATGTTTGAGTAAAAAGTGATAACCACTTTTGTTAAAAATATTATCACTTTTTACTTAAACATTATCACTTTTTTTACAAACCAAAATCTGGAAAAAAAATCTGAATTATCCTACCCAAAATTTTGAAATATGGGTTAAAAGGACCCGTCTCACAGAAAAAGATCCGTGAGACGGTCTCACACAAGTTTTTGCCATTGTTTGATATATAATCTTCAAAAAGGTGGTTTAATATATATTATATATAATAAAAAAAGGCATATTTTGGATAATATAAATTCATTGTCATTATTTGAAAGAGTTTTTTTAGAATATACTGTAGTTGACTTTGTGTTTGGATGACAAAATTTGATTTGAGGAGGTATTTCAAATGTAAAAATTAAAAAATAGATAGATTTCAAATGACATGGTTTTAGTGAAAATTTGAAATTTCTCTCAATTTTAACTAAAAGTGTGTAGACACAAATCTAAGTATTTAAAATTTATTTACAGTCCAAACATGTAGAATGAATTTGGACTATGGATTTGAAATCCATAAGCCCAAATTCACTCAACCAAACGCAACCTAGAATCCGTATAGATGTGTTTATATTAAATCAATTCTTCCACTACATATTTGAAGATAAAATTTGTCATTAGCTAGAATCTATTATAAAATTTTGTGTAATTTCTTTTCAATATTAAAAAAAAAAATTATCTGTCTCTCTGATTTTTTTTTAATTCAAGAAGATAGTAGAGTGGAGCATATTTTTATCAACTCCGCAGAGTGGGTAATGTATTAATTTTTGTTTTTGTATGTAATAAAAACGACAATAGATGGGGATAAGGAAATTCTCTAAGCCACGTGAACCAATTATCCCCTAAATATCTAAACAAAAACGACAATATGATGATGGGGATAGTGAATTATAATTAGCCTATTATGGGTTTATGGATTTATTTTTATAACTTTTTTAATAAACACTTCTAAGAGATACATTAACTGAAATAATTAAATAAAATAATTTTCCATTTTTTTTAATTAAGAAGTGTATGTATTGATAAATAGTTTTCTTACCATAATTCATAATTTTATCTTTCCAAAAAAAAAATTATATTTAATTAATTCATTAAAAGATTAATTAACAATAGTAAATTAGAAATTAAAAGTATTTTTTAAGTTAGAATGACTGAATGAGTGTAAATTAAAAGAAAATGTACAAAAAAATAGTAAAACTTCATTTTATTATGTACAAGCATATAATAATACGAGTAAAACGTTATTATTCATACATTGCATATACGTAATTCGGGATTACAGATTAATACTATTCCCTTCGTCTACAAATAATTGATAATATTTTAGCATCATAGGCTTGTATACCATTAAATGGTGTTTAATTTTAACTTTTTTTTTAATTATTTTTTCCAATTTTATCATTTTTTAATAGCACCATTTTCCTTCTTTTGGATTTTGCCACTTGATGGTTTTTCAAATAAGATTTCAATGACATCTGATTCGATTTGTGAACTTATAATTTTTTAATTTTTTTTTCATTTTAATTTACAACCTAAAAAATATTCTTAATT
The DNA here is from genome assembly GCA_963675135.1 of Galeopsis tetrahit. Taxonomy (NCBI): domain Eukaryota; kingdom Viridiplantae; phylum Streptophyta; class Magnoliopsida; order Lamiales; family Lamiaceae; genus Galeopsis; species Galeopsis tetrahit. Next base: position 15,861,928 of record OY776133.1, read on the forward strand.
TCTATCTTATCTTTAAATTTAACAGTACGTACTCCTTAATTAAAAAAAAAAAAACTAAAACTGTGATTTATTCGTGAACGGGTGAGTATTTTTATTAAAGATTTGACGGTTTCATGAAAAATGACTAAAGAGAAGATAAATAAATAAAAGGAATGAATTACCGCTTGTTGAGCTCCGGTGAGATATATTGCCAATGAGCATTCTTCTTTTCCGGGACAAACCGCCGCCATTGTGACGTCGGTGATCGCCGGAACCACCATGGCATTGGCGAAGAAATACAGAAAAACGGTCATGAACAGGTGGCTCAGCCCAAACACACCTGACATTGTAGTGCAAGTACGTACTCTAAGAGAGAGAGAGGAGAGAGAGAAGAGGAAGTTGTTGTGTCCTAGCTCACTATTGTGGATTCACTATATTTATAAATAAATAAATAAAATCGAAGTCGATCGGGGCCACTTTTGAGGGTGATGGTTCGTGTTGTGTATGTACAAATTACAATATTACTCATACCGACTTATACGATTTTATATTTTTATTCCATCAAAGAAAAAGAAAAAAAACTTATACGATTTTACTATATGTAGTAGTATTAACTAAATATATAGGAGACAAGAAACATATATAAAGACACGTGCGGAGATGAAACTTAATTAGTTTCTAGATTTTCTATAAAAATTTGATACTATTATTGTACTTTAATTCGTTCACGAGTTTTATTTTTTTGTGAAATTAAGAAGTAAAGACAAGTGAAAGAAATTTGTCTCATTTAAAAGTCAGAACGTGTATATTAATTTTCTAATAATCTCCTTCACTAGTAAGCTGAATTATCATTTTTACCATTTGGGGAAGATACTCATCGAATGTACAATTTAAATTGATGAAGTTCCTTTCAATATAAATCGAACCTAAGACGTGTGGCCAACATGTGAGTCTTAGGCTCCATTTGGATAGAGAGATTTAGGCTATGGATTTTAAATTCATAATCAAAATCCATCTCACTAGCTTGTTTGGATTAAAAAAAAAAAAATGTATGGATTTTAATTACTTAGATTTTAGCCCATCTTTTTTTATGAGAGAATTTCAAATTCTCATTAAAATCATGTCATTTGAAATCATGTATTTTTAACCTTTTTCATTTGAAATGGCTCCTCAAATCAAATTCCCTCGTCCAAACACAATCTTAAGTTTTTATGCAAAATATAATCTTCTTCTGTATCTTTTCATTGGAAAGTCAAATTTATTTTCTTCAAAACTCAATTAGAATCATATTGAAGAATTAATTGACATCAAAAATATGGAAATATATATGTATTTTATGCAATCTATCAATACTCCTTTGTTCATTGTAAATTCATCATGTGTGTATCCAATTTAATGTGAGAGTTATTTATTTGTATTAAAAGAGATAAAGTAAATGATGTGAAATATAATGAGTAATAAAGTAATGTTTTGAAATTTTTTAAGGGTAATTTAGAGTGGTAAAGTTGTTTTATTATCAGATTAAAAAATAATTAATCTATAATTAAAAAATAAGGATCCTGATTTTAACTCTCACAACTCAATTTTTGAACCTTTTATTCCTTGTTGTTTATTGGCTGAGTGGCGGTGAGAATAGAGCGGGTAAAATGGACTGAGTACAGTATGTTGGGTTTGAGCCACGGACGTCTTTTTATTTTTTTATATAAAAAATTAGTAATATTATTATTATTCTATTATTATAATTACTTTAATATTATAAAAAAATAATAACAGTTAACCACATACAACAAGACTCTGTCTCGCATTATAAATTGGCGTTGCTCGCGTCGTTTGATTTATTTCTAACGTCAAACGTCGATCTTCCAATTATAGTTTCATTGTTAAAATTTATATTAGGAGAATAGATTTAATAATGAGCGTAAGATATAAATATCAAGAGATTTTGAATTTTGGAAATAAAGATAATGAATTTAATAAATAATTTTATTTTTTAAAAAATTCGGGTTGGTCCGTCGAAACCTGCAACCTGTCCCTTTTGAAGTAAGGTTGAGGTTTTAACGTGGACGGACTTTTGCGATTTTGACCCGTTCCATCATGTTAACCCGTTTCGACAGCTCTAGGTGAGAACATATGTTAGTGAGGGATCGGTTATAACGTATGAATTACACATTCAAATTTAATACTCTTGCCCTTCCGTCATAAACTTTTTTCTATTTTTTGTAGTAAGTCTGAAGTTTTTAATAGTTGAAAAGGAAAACCACAGCACATGCATTGTCATACTTGTCGTCATAAAAACAAGAACAAAGAACTATTCAAATATATCAAAAGAATACCCAACACACGGACCCATCCTACCTCACCCACTCCCACACAAAATTACAAAATATTTCATGTAAATTAATCCTCTCGATTCAGTCAAATTTGAAGAAACAATCAACACACATGTGATCAGTTTTTATATGAGGGGTGCTACTGAGTTAATTAAGTTATCACTCATTTAGTCCTGAAATTTGAAATGAAAATTGTAAGGGAGTAAAATCATATTCATACTTTTGAAAGTGGTCAAGTATGGTAGATTTTCTCTTTTTTTTAGAATTTTTTAGAATCAAAGTCACGGTATCGATTCGTTCATACTACCTTGTTGTGCATCACTCACAACAGGACTTTATAGTGTTATACTACACATTATTGAGTAGTACACATCAGGCATCAGGGTAATCAAGCCAAATTAAAGTAAAACACGTATCTTATTCGAATAAATAAATTGCGATGAGAGTTAAAAGGCGTTGGCTATATACCCCTCCAGCTCTGTTAAGTATACTCCCCCATCTAATATATTAATTTAATAATAACATTAAATACCTATTTTGCCCCTCTAGTAATTTTAGGCAGATAGATACACCCCCTATTTCCTATTACATGATTCCTACTGTTTGTAATCTTTTGCATACTACAAAGATTACCAAAAAAAAACACAACTCCCAAATCCTCTCCCAAAAAAAAAAAATCACTATGGTTATGCTAGTAAACTAGCCAAAAACGGTTTCAAAATACAATCGGTTGTTAAGGAGCATAATGGTTCAAAAACGTGAAGGAAGCTATAAATACGTGAGTTCTTTCTTCTTATGTTTTATTTTTGTTTAAGTTTTGAAATGTGGGCATAAAAATCTAGGGTTTAGGGTTTTTTGTTATTATTTTTAGCTTCTTGCATGGTTTTTGGTATTTTATGACGTAAACTGAGTTAAAAATGGTGTGTGGTTATTTTCGTGCGTTTGGGCATGACGTTTTTTTCGTTCAGTATTTTCGACCCTGGTTGGTCGACGGAAACAAGTATGGTCGACATGACGATGTTGATGAGGTTATGTTCCGTCGACCAACCTGTGCTGAAAGTTTATTTACACATATAATCATATCGTGCAATTTTCATGAAAGGTTTGTCGACCAAAACGTGTTCCATCGGTACTGTAGTATCGACCATAACGTATTTCATCGACAATGAGGTGTCGACCGTAACCTATTTGGTCAATGACACCCTCTCGAAAAAAGTGAGTAACCGTTTCTTTTTTCCAGAATTTGTCGGACGATTCAAACAACGATCCGGAATATGTTGAGGAAACAAATGTATTCAATGATGATACTTTTGTTGAGGAAACTGAGGATCCCATGTATGGTGAAGAAAATCAAGGTGAAGAGGCTCCGGGTAATGAAATTGTGATGGACTATACGGACGTCTTCACAAATGGAAATTATTTTGCAAGTCGGGAGGCCCTTCAAGAGTGGGTACGTGTTGTATCTAGAGTCCACAATATGGTGATCATTGTGAAGCGTTCCGATAATGGGTTCGGGAAGAAGAAAGCACACGTGTTGCTAGCATGTGAACGGGGTGGAGTGTATCGTAAGTTTAAAGGCAGGGGTAGGAGCCAAATAGTTCTCCATAAAGGTACAAATGACGAGGAAGCAGGTGAAGAGGAGAAGAATATGAGACGGAATACTGGGTCAAAGAAGTGTGGATGTCCTTTCTTATTAAAGGGCATCAAAATTTCTCCTACGGAATGGAGGTTGGATGTGAAGAATGGGTTTCATAATCATCCCGTAGCCTTGTATCTCGAGGGACACTCTTACGTTGGGAGACTAACTCCCGAAGAAGAACAATTAGTAGTGGATATGTCTAAGTGCAACGCTCCCCCAAAGGACGGATATCAAGTTCTTGTTAGTGGCCCTATAGGAGAAGTTCCTTATTTGAAGAAGTTCGAATTTCTGAAAGTACTCTCTCCAACGTCGATGGTGTTGGGTGTCTTGATCCTCCACCAGTGTCCATGCCAAAAGCTTGGAAATGTGGCTATGACACTTGAGCACACCGCTCTCTTGACCCATCCAAATAAAATTAGCCACGTGACTTTGGAAAGATCCCAACAATGGAGGATTGGCCAACTTCTTTGAACCGTCTACTTCGACCTCATCGTGCTCCTCATCCTCCTCCTCACTGTCTTCAGGATTAATCTGTGGAGAGGTGGGTGTTTCTTGAGGTAGAGAGGGGGCATCCGGTGGGGGAGTGTGTGTTCTTGAGGAATAGGGGGTGTCGGTGCTTCTTCAGGAGTAGGAGGAATGAGTGTTTCTTGAAGTAGAGGGGGTGCGGGTGCTTCTTCAGGAGTAGGAGGAATGAGTGTTTCTTGAAGTAGAGGGGGTGCAGGTGCTTCTTCAATAGAAGGAGGGTTTTCTTGTGCGAGAGCCTCCACATTTCTCTTTCGATTAGAGGCCGTAGGCCTTCGCTTATACTTTGCAAAAAAAGAAGACGAAAACATTTCAGAACAAGGAAATTTAACAAAACAGAAATTATGAAGGCAATATTCAAAAATAAAAACATTCAAGGTCTTTAAAGACAACACCAGACAACTAAATTTGTAACAAGTTTAAGGCCAAGGTAGCTAATAGTGGATATATATCCTAAGCAGAAGCAGAATCTGTAACAAGTTTAAGGCCAATGCAATATATTAATCTTGAAAATCCAATTGCACAATCAGTTGACAGCATAATGGACTGAGGTAACTCTACTCATGTTAGTTCAACTTGCAAATTAAATTACAGTAGAATTTATAGTCCACGATTTCACAGCATTCAGATCAATAGGACAAACCTCCAGTGCCTTTACAAAAATATTTTGGAAAATATGATGGATTCTGGCTCCACCAGACAACTCAGATGTTGACATTACTTCACTTTTTACCGATGTAACTATTTCCATCGAACACATGTTGCCGACAGAAGTACGTTCCATCGACGACAAGTTGCCGACAGAAGTACGTTCCATCGACGACAGGTTACCGACAGAAGTACGTTCCATCGACGACATGATGCCAACAGAAATTTGTTACATCGACAACTTGTTACCGATGAAACTGTTTGCATCGAACACATGTCATCGATGGAATTGGGGTCCATCCACAACCTGTTACCAACAAAGAGACTTTCCATCGACGAACCAGTGTCGATGAACAATTGTTTCGTCGACCCTGGTTCGTCGACGAACAAACACAATTTTTTTTTCTGGTTCGTCTTCACAGCACAATGTCAAAATCAAAAACGAAAGAATACATGTTTTCCTTTCATACAATGTCAAAATAAAAAACTAAACCATACATCAATACTAGAAAACCCTACATTCTAATCCCTGACATTAAAACCTTCAAATGCTTCAAACTTAACCCATTCAAACTAAAATAAATACATTAAAACACCTAAATAGAACAATAACTACAACAAAATTCCAAAAAGAAAGAAAATGAAAAACTTACTTTTGTGGTTCGAAGTGGGCGGCTCCATGCACTTCATTACAAAATCGAGGCCGTTGTGCCGCGACCACCGCCGCTGTGCCGTTCCGCCGCGACCGCTGTGCCGTTGTTCCGTTCCGCCGCAGTGAGGTTCCCGACTTCTGTGTATCTCAGGCGTGAGTGAGAATTTTGGTCTTCATTTTAAAGTCTGAGTTTGAAAATTAATTTGGTGGAATATGAAAAGTTGTCTTGAGTGTGGGAGTGTATCTATAAGTATGTTTAAGATGTCTAAGGGGTATAGTAGGTATTTTACGGGGAGTATATCTAACATTTTACATTAAGAGGGGGTACATTAATCGGGGGAGTATACTTAACAGAGCTGGAGGGGTAGCCAACGCCAGTTAAAAATGCAAGCCCAATAATTTCAATAATATAGCAATCCAGTGGCTGCATCAAATCAGCCCACCAACGGTACAACTATTCTAAGCAGCGCATGAACGAAAAAATGTACACGGCTAAATGCACCTCTTTTTATGGGTTCACCCCTCAACTTTAAAAAAAAATAAAAAAATTACACATAAAATGACTATATTACCTTTTTATAAATTTTACTAATATACACAAAATATAATTCAATTCGTGAGTCACCTATTTTTTCAGAAAATAGAATTTTCGAAAAACTATCGAAATTCACTATAAAACTGGGATTTTTTTTTCTTCGAAAAAACATAAAACTTTCGAAAAATAAAAAACAACTTATTTTTTCCGGTAACAGTTCAAACCCTAACTCCAAATTGAAAAAAAATCGAAAAAAGAAAAAAAAAATGCTCAGTAAACAGTTACTCTTGATTCTTGAGTTTAATTTGGGCCCAGGCTATATACCCCTCCAACTTTGTTAAATATACTCCCCTTCCTCATTTGTTAATTTAATATTAATGTAAAATACTCAATTTGTTCTATTAGTAAAATTACTCAGAATAGATACACTTCTTCTAAAATTCACACTCTAAACTTTAACACTAATAGCAGGGGAGTCTCCGCTGTCGAAGTCTTCGCCCCACCTCTGACAGTCGTCGTTCAAACAAATTAAAAAAAAAAAAAAACTTAGAAAACTATAAAAAAAAATACATTTTTCGACAAATCAGTGTTGATCAACGTGGTTAGTTAACCATAGAGTATATCGTCGACTATAATTTGTCGACGAAAAACACACTTATCGACAACATTTTATCGAAAGAAAATAAAAAATAAAAAAAACGACAAAAAATTGTTGACCATAAAAATGGTGGTCGACAATTTCTTGTCGGAATAAAATAAAAGAAAAAGTAAAAACACATACCATCGACATTTTTTTATGAAGAAGAAGAAGGGAAAATGGAGGAAGGGAGGGTGGGGCGGCGGCACAGGACGGTGGTGGAGCGGGACACAGCAGTGCAACGAGGAGGTCGCGAAGAGGGTTGGAGGGCGGCGATTGGGTCGCGCATGGGAGGTGCAGCGCATGGGTTGCAAAAAAGGGGGAAAAAGAAAGAAGAAGGGGGAGGGGGCGCCGCGGGCAGGGGCGGTGGGGGAGACATTGCTGGTCGTGGGTCGCGGCTTGGTGGAGAAATGAGGGTTTTTTTAAAAGAATGAGGAGGAAGAAAGAGGGAAAAAGAGAGATTAGGATTTGAGGGGGGTATATTTAATATTTGTTACTTTAGGGAGAAAAGAGTAATTTGGGTAGAGTATATCTAACATTTACCATTATAAAAGGGGTACATGTATTGGGGAGTATATTTAATAAGGCGGTTATACATACACACGGAGTTATTGAGGACACCCACTGGCTAAACAAACACACCGTGAGATGAGGACACCCACATGGAAAACTCTAAAGTAGTCTTCCTCTCCTTTTTAACCCTAATTTCTCTTTTATTTTGGTACACCCACTCAAACACAGCCGCCCAAATTTCTTCAACTCCTCCTTTCTTCCCTCACACAGTCGTCCCATTCACGGTCACGCCGCCCCGCCTCGCCGTCGCACACCTGCAACAACAACTCCGCCACGCACGCCCACCTGCGCCTACTCCGCCAACGCTGCCAGCTCCACCCTAATCCCCACGCTTGCAGCGGCGATTGAAGGACGTCCACGTTCGCAGCGGCGCAGAGCCGCCCTCCTCCTCAGCACGACCGTTCGCATCCCCTCCTCAGTTGATCGTTCGCACGACCGTTCTTCCCTACCAGCGGTCGCCACCCACCCCCACCTCCTCCCTCCAAGAACCGTCGTCGTTGTCGTTTTTGAAGGTACATATTTTACAGATCTAAAAAAAGTTATGGTTTTGAAATTTGTGTATTTGTTTTAAAAAAAATTGCATTTGTTCGAAAATTTTCGCCAACATCAGCTATTTTTTTCGAACATTTAATTTGTTTTCATTTTTTTTTCAAACATTAGTTTATTAAAATTATATCCAATATTTTTTATTCAAATATTACACATTTCTCTAATTTTGTGTTTGTTAATAATTTATTTATTTTTTGCTGAAATTTTGTGTTGAGATTTTTTTTTATTGAAGTATGGTGGTTGTTTTGAACTTTTGATGGTGATGGTTGGGATGATCCGTATTAAATAGAATGGATGAGTGTACTCATCCTCATTCTGTTTTTTTTTTTAATTTCATGCTAACGGTATATGAGACTTTTCACATATTCTTTGAAATGAAAAAAATGTCGAATTCAATTGCAACAATAACAACTTCTTGTGTTGGTTCTAGAGTTAAGGGAGAGCTTCTCTCTCTAGACAGTTGCTTCTCCTTTTTTTCACCGGCCTCCGCCGTCGTCGCAGATTTGTAGTTCACGTTGTCGTCATCGTTCTTGTCTCTATTGCTGTGTCTTTGTTGTCACTTCATATCTGTTGGTTTTTCGCTTCTCTCTGATCTTTGTTATTGTTTTAGTTTTCGCTAGATCTGAGTTGTAGATCTGCAGATTTGAGTTGTAGATCTGTAGATCTAAGTTGTAGATCTGTAGATCTGCAGATTTGAGTTGTAGATCTGTAGATCTGAGTTGTAGATCTGTAGATCTGGTGTAGTTTTTTCAGTTCTTGTTAGGGATCAACGCAGATCTTGTCTGTAACGGAGCTACGGTGACCGTTCGGGTATTTCTCCGTTGATCCTATTTTACTGCTTTCTTAGGTAGTTTTGGTGCTTTCTTAGTTTTTGTTTCGGTTGGTTGTCTCTGTTGCGCGGGCTTTGTGGTTGTGAGACTTTTTTTATGGTTGGACTCCTTGAGATTGACTCGAGAGCCCTGGTGCTCTGGTACTGTTGATTCGGGTACTCGTGGAACTTTGTTTGTTTATTCTGTTTCCTATTCTGGATAGGAGAACACCTTAGTGTGGGGTTGTCTCATTTAAAGATTGGAGACCTGGGCACCTGTTAAGGTAAAGCGAAACTCGTCTTTTCTCTTCACGCGATTGGAGTGGACGGCGATATCCGTTTTGGTTTGAAGATCAAGATCTTAGGCTCGTGATTTGTAACTCTATTTTATGATCTTGTAAACCCTCCTTCAAAAAAAAAATGAAAAAAATGTCTAATGGATGTCCTCCATATACTGTATATATGTGTGCGTATAACCGTGGCCATTTAACAAAGCTGGAGGGTATATAGTCTGCGCCTTAATTTGGCCCTTCTTATTTTCCAGCCCACCAGCTCAATTTTGGCCCATTGTTTAACCCCAAAGGTAGGCCTAAGTCAGTCCGGTTCAAAGCAATCCCATTGCAATTAACTAAGGGGCGGCTAAAGGCACACACGAATCCTATGAGGACACCCACGCGATGAGGACACACACAAAAGGGATGAGGACACCCACGTGGAAATCTCAAAAATACCCTTCTCCCATTAAAACCCTAATCCATCAACTCATTTGGTACACCCGCCCCATTTTCGCCTCCTCCCCTTCCCTCCCACGAGCGGCGCCGTCCATCATCCCCCTCCTCTCGTCGACGGCAGCATCGCCTCTCCCGGTTCGCCTGCGCCGCCCTCCCTCTCCACGTCTCTGCGGCGCATAGCCACCGTCCCTCCCCACGCAGCGACAACGCCGCCGTCCCGTTCCACATCGCAGCGGCGCAACTTCCCCCACCCAACACGGCGACAGCGCCGCCCTCTCTCCCAACGTCGCTGCGGCGCAGATTCGCCTCACTTCCCACGTCGCCGCCCAACAGATCGAAAAACAGGTTGAAAAAAAATGCACGGCCGCCCCCTTTCTCCTTCGAACGCCGCCCCTGCCCTCGCCACCGCCCGTTTCAAGGTAGGTTTTTTAAAGTTTTAGAAAAATTTAGGAATTTTAGAAAAATTAGGGTTTTTAGAAGTTAGGGAATTATTTTCGAACATATTGAGTTTGTTTTGGAAAAAATTTCAAACAATCTGTGTTTGTTTTAGAAATTTTTTCGAACAGTCCGTGTTTGTTTTGGAAAAAATTTCGAACATCTTGTTCGATCTTTTTTTCGGACAAATTTGAGTTGTTTTGGAATTTTTTTCGAACATATTGATTTTTTTCATTAAAAAATTTCGAACAAATTAGTTTGCTGGGTAAAAAAATTCGAACAAGATGTCCGATTTTTTTTTTTCGGACAAACTCAATAAATTCATGAAAAAATTTTTAACACAGTTTTTTGGGTAAAATTTTTCGTACATTAACTTTTGTTCGGTTAATATTTTCGAACATCTTAAGAAATTTTTTATTTTTGTTGAATTTTTGGAGTTTTTTTTTTGTTGAAAAATGGTGTTTGTTTTGGTGGTGGTGATGGTGGAGATAATTCTGTGAAATAGAATGGGTGGGTGTACTCATCTTCGTTTTTTTCATAAATTTTACAATAGGGGTATGTGTGACATTTCACATGTTCTGAAAGACAAAAAAAATGTTTGGTGGGTGTCCTCATAGAATTCGTGTGTGCCTTTAGCCGTACCCTTAACTAAGCTGCGGCTATTTTTAAATATGAGTTGGTCTCTAGTGCACACTATGCTATTATAAAACAACATTTTTCACTATTAATAGTTACCACTTTTCAGTATTAAAGATTACAATTTTTCACTAATAATAGTTATCACTTTTCAGTATTAAATATTACCATTTTTCACTAATAACAGTTACCACTTTTCAGTATTAAAGATTACTACTTTTCACTAATAATAGTTACCACTTTTCAGTAATAATAGATTACCACTTTTTCAACAAAAAAAAAAATTATCATTTTTCACTAATAATAGTTACCACTTTTAAGTATTATAAAATAACACTTTTCAGTAATAATAGATTACCACTTTTTCAACAAAAAAAAAAATTATCATTTTTCACTAATAATAGTTACCACTTTTAAGTATTATAAAATAACACTTTTCAGTAATAATAGATTACCACTTTTCAGTAATAATAGTTACCAATTTTCAGTATTATAAAACAACATTTTTCACTAATACTCCCTCCGTCCCGGAATTGTTTGCACCACTTTATGGGCACGTAAACTAAGAAAAATGTGTAATGAGTGGAGTGTTGAGGGGTAATTTTGTAAAGTTATATGGATAAAGTAAAAAGGTGATTGGATTGAGAGTAAAAGTAATGACATTTTGTGTAAATATGTGAATATTGTGAGGGTGGGGTTTAAAAAAATGTTTCTTTTTTGGGAAGTGCAAACAATTGTGGGACGGACGAATAAGGAAAGAGTGCAAACAATTGTGGGACAGAGGGAGTAATAGTTACCATTTTTAGTAATAATAGAAATTTTACTTGTTTAATGTGTCTTCCCAATACAATTTCTTAATCTTTGTGAAAAGTCAAACAAGTCTATCTAATTGAGACAGAGAGAGTAATAGTTACCACTTTTCAGTATTACAAAACAACAATTTTCACTATTAATAATTGTGACTTTTCACTAATAATAATTGTCATTTTTCAATAACAACAATTACACTTTAATAAAAGATTACCACTTTTCAATAATAAAATTGTCACTTTTCAATAACAAGAATTATACTTCTTAGAAAACAAAAATTACCCCTCTTTAATCATAAAATTACAATTTTTCAATAACAAAAATTAATTCACGAAACAATAATTTAGTACTCCCTCCGTCCGTGAAAAGTTTTCATACTTTCCTTTTTTGTTTGTCCCCAAAAATTTGCATACCCCAAAATAAAAATAATCATCACAATCTCTACCCTCACAATATACAAATATTTACCCTTCATGCCATTACTTTTGAGACTCACCATATACTCAATCCACTTACTTTATTTACTTTATATATAAAAGTTTATAAAATTACCCCTCAACACTCTCATCATTACACTTTTTTCTTAAACCATGTGCCCAATATTTCCCGCAAACTTTTCGGGGAAGGAGGGAGTAATTTAGTACTCCCTCCGTCCCGTGATCACTTGCACACTTTCCTTATTTGGACGTCCCAAGATTACTTGCACACTCTTAATATGGAAATACCCCACAAGATTAATACCCTCCCAACATCATTTTATTTTCAAAACTGTCACTCTCTTTTTACATACATTTTACTTTACACCTCATCATATCTACTTTACACATCACTAAATTACCTAAAATACCCCTCATTTATCTTACATCACCAACCACTAACTTCATTTTTCTTAAAAATTGTGCCGATCAAACCATGCAAGTAATTTCGGGACGGAGGGAGTAATAACCAGCAAATACGTTCTTCTAAAACGATGCTTCAACTTCCATTCAAAATGGAGGGATGGGTAGGGCGAGTGGAGGTCATGTGTTTGATTTTAGCGATTTCACTTAAGAAAGGTGTGAAATCACATAGTCTAGGGGCGATTACACCTCTAATTAGGTGCGATTCCCAAACTGGCTTTCTATTGATTTCTTTTGTCTAGGGTTTATGAACTTCTCTTTCTACACAACATGCTTTCTCAGTAATGATTAAATATTATCTACCTTTCTACTCCAAATCTTTGTAAGTGTGCTATTTAATTGGTCGGAATTCTTTTGCGTTCTTCGAGAAACCTATGGAGGCATTTTGCGTAAACTACTCTTCGACCATGGAACGATTCAGCTTCTATTGGAGTTTTTGCCAGATAGTAATGATTATTTTGGGGTTCTCAGACAGCAACTTCTATCTATTGGTGGGTGGGGAGGCGGAGAGTAGTATATTAAGGGGGATTTTGGATGAGTTATTCACAACCTGGATTCACTTCCTCTCTCATCAGTTAAAGTCCCTCTCTAAGATTTCAATGGCCGACGATCTGAGAAGCCCCTTCCGAAAGGTTTCTCTGTCTGAAATTGAGGAAACCCATCTTCTTGTTGGTGATCATGAACTTATCCTTCCTCGTTTTGCTCTGTTGGGGCGATTTACTATCCGTAAGGCAATAAGTATCAAGGAACTTATCGTGAAAATGAAGAAAATTTGGAGGTCTGAAGCCAACGTCAATGCTGTTCATTTGGGCGAAGGTTACTTCTTGTTCGATTTCGAAGATGAGTTCGACTGGAGCAAGGCTTTTCATCGACAACCGTGGGTGGTTAATGGGCCTATGCTCATTTTATCTAGGGTTAGGGGTGATGAACAACCAAGAGATCTCGTCATCAACATGATTTCTATGTGGATTCAGGTGCATGGCCTCCCTCTCTTCTCTATGACAAGATAAATCGCGTACAAACTGGGTGCTAGGTTTGGGGATGTTGTGGAGCTTGACTGCCCCAATGGGGAAACTGCATGGGGGCGATGTCTTAGGATCAGGGTGCTTATGAATCTCAATAGGCCCCTTCATCGCAGTACACTAATCACTGTAAGAGAGGAAACTATTATCCTCCCCATTAGATACGAAAAGTTGGGAGAATACTGTTATTTCTGTGGGCTTTTAACTCATGTGGAGAAAGAGTGCCCGGAACGATACTATGAGAATGGTCATGAACCTTCGGACATCAAAAGGTTCCCACTTTAGCTGCGAGCAGATGGTCAGAAGGGAGTGGATCCTAAACTCTATGAGTTTCTGAAAAAGGATAACTCTAAGCAGACCTCATCAAAGGAGAAATTTGTGAACGACAATACTGGAGGTGCTTCTTCCTCGCATCAACCTCGAAGAGCAGCATCTTACCTCGGGATGGAACTGGCACCTGTGGTGTGGAGAGGTAATACTAACAATTTTACTGATGAGGATAGGTACTTTGCTGAGTCGGCCTTGCAGGATGAGGACATTCAACTTCTGGAAAATGAGAACGCCAGACTCTACATCCAAGATAGTCAAATCAGAAATCAGGAGGAAGAGAACAACCTTTTAAGCAGGGTGTATGGCCCTCCCAGAAGCCTGCAAATCAGGGAAGGGGCTGGAAGGGGCAAGGGACCTATGACTAGGTTTGATCCAAATGAGGCTGGAAAAAAACTGAAAGGGCCAATGTACCCGGAAAAGGGAGGGCATAACAAAGCTGTTCACAACTCAAAAGTTGCAGCGAAAGACACAAACAAAAGAGGGCAGCCAATGGAGAGCTATTCGAGCATGAATGGGCATAGGACTGGAAGAAACGAAGAGGACAATGGAGGGTCGACAAGCGGAAGGAAGAGACACAAAAGTGATGATGATCAAGCAAGCTCAAGCAAAGTGGAGGAGGGCGATGCTCAACTCCGCCGTTCTGAATGAGAATTTTATCATGGAATGCTCGTGGTTTGAAGGGACCCCAAGCATTCCAAAAACTTAGGCGTGTTATCGCCATAAATAAACCTTCACTAATGTTTGTTCTGGATTCGAAAGTGTCTTCTCGTACTGTTGTGGCGTGGAACACCATTTTGAATTTTAAATTTTGCTTTTCTGTGGATGCTATTGGAAGGCAAGGTGGCCTCATTTTGTTCGCAACTGATGAAATGGAAGTGAATTTGCATTCTTACTCTTTTGGTCATATTGATGTGTTTATTAAGTGGAATGGTGTTTCGTGGTTTTTTACGGGGTTTCAAGGAAACCCTAATGGGGATCTTAGACAATTCTCATCGAATTTATTGTCAAAAATTAAAGATTCACATGGGGAAATCAAACATTGGATGATAGGTGGAGAGTTTAACGAGATTTTGAACTATAATGAGAAATTGGGAGGGGTTAACAACTGGAAATTGAGAAAAAGGATAAATAATTTTAGGAATATTCTGAACTCGTTGGATTTATTTGATCTGGGATTTTCTGGTCCGTGCTTTACTTGGGATAATAAGAGAAAAGGAATTCATAACATTAAAGAACGCTTAGATAGGTTCGTGGCTACATCGGAATGGAGAGCTGCATTTAGTGATTTTTTGGTCCAAAACCTACATTGGTATGGATCGAATCATAGAGTTATTAGCATTACTATTCGGATGAAACATGATACTTGGAAAAAACGGGCTCATGATTCTTTTCGGTTCGAAAATGCCTGGCTTGTAGACCCTTCTTGTAAAGATACGATTAAAAAGGTTTGGAATAAATTTGATGATCATACTCCCTTTCTGACTCGCCTTAATGAATGCACAAAAGAATTATCAAAATGGGCTAAATCTAATTTTGAAGGTCTGGATTCTAGGATCAAAAAGTTGTATGCTAAAATTGCAGAACTGGAAGAATCAAATTTCGAAGATGTCCATAACTCAGGTATGCAAAACCCAGATCTTCCTGCTTTGGAGAATATTCTCGAAAAATTTCTAATGCAACAGGAAGAATTTTGGCACCAAAGAGCTAGAGTTAATTGGATGGTGAGTGGAGATAGAAATACTACCTATTTTCATAATAGGGCTTTGAAAGGTTCAAGAGAAATTTCATTAAAGGCTTTCAAGATGAAAAAGGAAATTGGATCAAATCAGAGTCTGGGATTGAATCAGAATTAAGCAAGTTTTTTGGCCCATTATTTACCTCTTCAAAGCCTTCGATACAGGATATCAATTTGATCACCAACCATACTCAAGTTTGTGTCTCGACAAGTATGAATTTTTTCCTTGATAAGGAATTCTCGAGACAGGATATCAAAGAGGTTGTATTTTGTTTACATCCGAACAAAGCGCCTGGGCCGGATGGTTTTAATGCGAGATTCTATCATGAAAATTAGGATACTATTTGGGATTCGATCACAAATGCAGCCTTGAAAATTCTTACTGAAGCGGGCGACTTGAAAGAATGGAATAACACGACAATCACATTGATTCCTAAAATCAAGGATCCAACAACTCCGGCTCACTTCCGTCCCACCAGTCTCAGTAATGTTTGCTATAAAATTGTAGCTAAAGCAATTGCTAACAGGCTTGCCTCTATCCTCCCTGATGTGATCGATGAGAATCAAAGCGCTTTTATCAAAGATAGACAAATTTTTGATAATGTTTTGATTAGCTATGAATGCATGCACTGGCTTAGAAATAACAAGAGTTTGATGGGTTATGCGGCTCTTAAGCTTGATATGAGTAAAGCATACGACAGGATTGAATGGTCTTTCCTAGAACAACAAATGAAAAGTATGGGATTTACTGATAAATTCATCAAATTAATCTTGAGATGCATTTCTTCGGTCTCATATTCCTTTAAGGAATAATTCAACTGTTGGACAGTTTCTCCCTACTCGTGGCATTAGGCAAGGTGATCCATTGTCGCCTTTTTTATTTGTTCTGTGTGCTCAGGGACTTTCTTCGTACATCAACTTTATGGCAATGAAGGGGTACATTGAAGGAATTAGAGTTGCTAGAAATGCCCCCATGATTACCCATCTCCTTTTTGCAGATGACAGCATTGTATTTTTCAAAGCCAATTCAGATTATGCTGAGAACCTCAAATGTCCCCTGAATTTATATGAGAAGGCCTCGGGTCAACAAGTTAATTTCGATAAATCTTCGTTGATGTTCACCCCAGAACGAGTGTAATTAATCAAAATCATGTTAAGGAGTGCCTTCAAATTAAGTTTACCCAAGGCCATAATCTGTATCTAGGTCTCCCTACATTCTCCCTGAGGGGGAAAAGGATTCAATTCTCTTATCTTATCGATAGACTGAAGAAAAAGGTGGACAACACTACAAGAAATTTTAGAAATTGCGACGAAAAAATTTGTCATAAAAACGTTATTTTTCGTCACAATAGGTGTTTGGTGACAAAAAAAATTGGCGCAAAGAACGTCACGGTATGTGCGTCACAATAGATCAATGCGACGATATTTAATTTTGTCACCAAAAGTCATCATTTGATGACGATAAAGGTCATCGTCACTATATCATTTATTCTATAGTGACATATAAATTGTCGCATTTGTCATCAGAATTTCGTCACTTAATATGATATTTCGTCACTGAAGGTTAAATTTTACATGACGATTTGATTTATCGTCACTAAAAAAATAATCTTTTGTGACGATTGTCCTTATATTACTAACATTATCAAATTTTAGTGACATCATTTTTTGTCACAATTAAATTAACTATTTCGTCATATTTTATATAATTCGTCACGAAAAAATTATTCTTTTGTGACAAAATGTTGTTCGTTGTTATATGTGTGAATATATAATGACAAAAAAAATTATCACAAAAGAATATGATTAAGTGACAATTTTTTTACTGTCACTAAATGATGTGGAAATAGTGACTAATTATTTTTGTCATTATAATATACTATTTAGTGATGAAAGCAGTGATCATCACTAAAAGTTTAGTAATGGTGACAACATATTTTTCGTCATATTTCAAATGTTTCGTCATTAAAGAATTATACTATAATGACTAAAATTTAGTTGTCATTATATATATAGATATAATAACGACATATTTCGTCACCTAAAATAAGACTTTAGTGACAAATTATTCAATGTCATTAAAAGATATGAAAATAATGACGAAATATTTTTGTCATAAGAAAATGTTTTTCAATGACAAAAATGATAATCATCAAAAAAATATATAATTATAGTAACAACATATATCATCATAAAATTAATACATATGTGACACATAATTTGTCATTAAATGATTACAATTGTCTGTCATAAATTAATTTCAATTACTAAATGTAAGAAAATAATAAATACTTACAACAATAAATAACTTAAAGATAAAAAATGAATTTGTATTAATAAAAAGACCCTTCAAACATTTAGAAAGTAACAACTAACAAGAAATTTTTTTCTATCACATCATGAAACTAAAGAAATACACAGTTTATAATTCTATCCCTTTATCAATAAAAAAAGTCATTAGTTTGCACCTTGAGCAGCCATTTTTGAATTCACAACAGACACTTGTGTTTGGAGTTCTTCCACCTGAAGTTCATACTATTGCAATTTTTCTTTCGAATCTTTTAGATCCTCTTGTAATTGATTTGAAGAATCATACAACTTGTTGACCTTTTACATATCTTGTTTCATCTGCATTTTTTTCAATTTCGAGCTCAATATATTCTTCCAGCTTTTGTTTTCCTCGTCTCCTAATAATTAAAAATAAAAAGAAGTAAATTACCATCAGTTTAGTAATAAAACTAAATCTCACAACTAATTATCCAGAAAGAAAATTAAAATAGACTATCAAGATGACCATCAATATATTGGTCTTCAATGGTAGAGCTTATCGGCAAACATAAAAATTAATGTATTAAACCTTAGTTTTTTATCAATGTTACAACTAATACCTTTAAATAACTTAAGTTATAAATTTCAATGAAACCCTGTAAATATTATTACTATCATAAAGAACAAACAAGAATTTGAAAGTTTAATCAATGGTAAATAGAGTAAGATAGGTAGAGTATGAGTTCTTAGATATGGAACATCTTTTGTTATGGTGAGTATTTGTATACATCGAGTAAATAGAACATATAGTTCATCTCTAGGAGTTCATATTTATGTAACTGTTAGTTTATTAAAATGTAACTGTTAGTTTATTAAAAGAAGTTTGTATTAGAAGACATGATGGCAAAAGTTCCTGTTCAGCTCTAGTACGTAGAGACCAAAATATCTCCTAGCAAGTCTCAAATTAGGAAAAAGTGAAAAACATGATTAAATATTGCAAAAACCATAAAAAAAAATTGTTTTTCCAAGTAAAAATTGCTAAAAGCTTTTGATGTTTATAATCAAACTTCCTATTAATGCTATACATATGAATTCTCTTTCGTATATGTATAACTTAAGAGATTCTTCTAACTGTCATCAAATATAGATAATTGGAATTTGGAAGTACAATTTTTGGTCCAGTTGAAATTAAAACTAGTTACTACTACAATGGACAATTCGATGTTGAACTGATAAACTAACACTTTTTAATTTGATTCAACAATACTTTTTCTTGACTTCAATTTCTCATCAATGTACCTACTCTTTACTACAGTTAAACACTTGCAGAATCATAATTACAAAACTATGCCAGTATCTAGTACTAAAATATTTGTTATTCTATCATGTTAGCCAATTCCTTTAACTTCCCCCTAGTGTGTATAATTTATTTTCCTCGATTTATAAATAGTTAAATAATATCTTTTAACCAAGAAGACGTGTTCAATTCTTTGACACAAAGAATCAAACTTCGTGTAAAAGACAAGTTTAAATAAAACTAAAATGACATGAGATTAACCGAACCAAAAAATAGACGTCTTTCAAACCTGATGATCAATTCACTAATATAATTTTAAACTAGAATCTTATGAATGCAGATTTCATGTATGAGCTAAAAAGATTTATCAAGAAGCACATAACGAAATATCAGATTCAGTGAGCAGAAGATAGATAACTTACAATGATGTTTGGATCGAAGGAAGCTCCAAATGATACAGCTGTGCATGGGCTTTTCTGGTTGCAATGCTTCAATGAGATAAATGATTACAATGAGATTAAAAACAATATGTCACAAAATCGAAGATTAATTTTATGTACATAGAAGACATATTTGGAGATTTGAAGATGTATAACCTACAATCAAAGCTATATTCTCCTTCAGCTTATGAGATGAAAGCTTAAGTAAATCTACAAGCAAAGTTATATTCTCCTTCAACTTCTGAGATATAATTTAAACGTACTACTATAAATCAAATTAAGGTATGTTTCTCGGAAACAACAACAAATAATAATTAAATTAGATAGTGATTTGATAATTCAAAATCTTTTCCTTATTAAGGCACTGATAAGAGTCAGGATCAACACTAAAATAACTTAACACTGTGTTCACATTATGGGGAAATTAAGATATGAGTTCTCTAATACTCCCTCCGTCCGCCTATAAGTTTCACGTTACTTTTTGGCACAAAGATTAAGAAAAGTGATTAAATAATAGATATAGTACAAGTGATGTGATTGAGAGAGGAGAGAGATAGAGAGAAAAAGTAAGATATAAAGTGAAGTGTAAGAAAAAGTATTTACCAAAAAAGGTATGGGAAACTTATAGGCGGACGGACAAAAATAGTAAAATGAGAAACTTATAGGCGGACGGAGGGAGTATTATTAAAGTTGTTAGATATGTAATACAAGATATATATGCGTGTGTTCTTATTGGGGAAAAATTAAGAAATTCCCTGCAAATGAGTTCCCTAATGTTATAAAAATTGTTAGATATGTAGTACAAGATATATGTGTGTGTGGACTATATATGTGATGTCTTAATCCAAAACAAGGACTCATCTTAACTGACCGACTGAATTGAACTGAAATAGAGCCATGTATAATTAACTAATATTCCTTGCAAAAAAATGAAAAATAAGGTGCTTCCATGTTCACAGGGCCACATTGAGTTAAGAAGAGAAACTTTTAGATAGATATATCAAAGCTACAATTTGTTGGACATCAATACATACGAGAAAGGCGGTAAATATTAAATATTGGATGCTTCTAGAGACAATTGTAGGGTGCTGAGAAGCAAACCAATGGTAGATATAAACAGACGTTTTACAATCTCCGGTTCATGAACTTAGTATATTAATAATATTAAGTTTAGTCTTGATTTATTAATTTATTTTCATTAAGGGAAGTGAATTATTGTCAGCCTCCAAGAAAACTGATGCAGGTAAGAAATTGTCAATTAAAAATGATGAAGCTCTACATCAAAATCCAAAGCCACAAGCTTCACTAATGCAAGAATACATATTATTGGTTATAATCTTGCTTATTTATGAACTTCAAACACGCCGATTAAACAGTTCAGAAAGCCCTACTTCTAATTGAAGCCGGAAAATACAGATCCTACCAGAAAACCAAGAGCCTCTATATAAAGATGCCATTAAAGCAAAATCAAAAAGAAAATCAAAATCAAACATAAGTATATCCATTGTGTCAGTGAAGAAGATTCACATTAAAAATACACATACGCAAAAAGAAAATCAAGACCGAAAAGAGATCATCACCAGAGAGTATAAGTGAGATGCTCAACCCAACGTGATGGAGGCGTCGGTTCACCGGCACGATGTCGGCCTCGTTAATCCACACGATGGAGGCGCCAGTTATAGGGCACGATGGGAAGGATTATGTGAAAAATAAAAGATTCTTGATAAATGCACAATTATACGAAGATAATATTTGTGGAGGGCTTCGCAACAGGAGGCCGACAGAGGGTGGAGGCATTTCTCTACGAAGGAAGGGTGGAGGGTTTTTCCGCGGCTGAGATTTGGTTGTGGAATTACAAAATATAGACACTAATTTTGGGTGTTTCTCTATGAAGATGAAGGGCACGTAATCAATTTTATTGAAAGGTTTTCACTCAAAAAAATGGGGGTGGGGGAAAATGGAGCCAATTATTCATTTCATTTTCATTTATAGTGGAAAATATTTTGTGTAAAAGGTTTTCAAGGCTTTATCTTAGATTTTTTTTTTCATTTAATTTGATTTGATTATGGAGAAAAAATACTAGTCCAATTTTCACTCGTTTTTAAATGAAGGGGTCTCAATTTTATTTCTTATACATTTAGGAAATCGAATATTATTTTCTTTTGAATAAAATATATATTTTTTAAATAGAATTTTAATTATTAGTCATTGTTGTATGGTTAAATTTGTGATGAGGTTGGATTTATATTACAAAAATGGGTGATTATATAGTTTTTAATAATTTTATGATTATTAGTATATTGTAGGTCATGTTTGATAGTAAAAACTGATTAGACTAGATTAGGATGATATCTAAACTTTTTAGATTTTAAAGTATAATATATCCTTAATCTAAACTATCAAACAAATTATAAAATTGATGTAGAGGTAGTCTAGTTTTAATCTAAGCTATCAAATATGTCCTAAATGAATAGCGTAGTAAGTTTGTAAAAAATATATATTGGTTCTCTGAAATGAGTTTGTATATGATTGTCTTTGTTAAGAGCACAAAGTATAATCTTTTCTACTATGTGACACATAACTTTATAGTTATACGTGACCAACAACGCATAGTACGTTAGTGTTAGTTCATCGATTGAGCGTTGGTATATATGTGATAAAATTAGGGATGAACAACAACTAAAATACGTTGATTCACGAAATACTTGATTTTCGATGAAACAAAGAACAATTATGTAGCTATTATTCAAGAAATCACAAAAAGGTCCCCAAAATAAAATGAAAATGCAAAAATAACACCCAAAACACAATTTTAACCCTGAAACGATGGAATTTAGCCAAAATAAGTCCACATGCACGTCATGGTGTATCAATGAGCAAAACTCATAAAACCGATTCCACTTAAAAGTGTACTCGATCGCTTGAACCAAATTCCAACGCCAAAATCAATTTCACTATAATATGATTTTAGTGATTTAGGTTATTGTACAATGATATGCTCAAAACCAACAAAACTAGGTATGTTAGTGTCGATTCACCGACTAAGTGTCAGTTCACTATAATATGAGCAACACCATCTGTCATTATAGATAAAAACACATCATTTACTTTTCCTATATTATTTTTAGAGGCACGAAAAATAGATGTGTCAGCTGCAATAAAACTATACAATATTCTTATACTTTTCAAAAACTGCTTAAAATAAATCGAAAGAGCAAACTACAAAAATTGTTGCGCGTTCAACTATTATGCAAACCACATAGCAAGAAGGTCTACAATCAAGGCTTGGTATTAATATTATCATTCAAATCATGTAGCAAGTACTAAATAATCATTTCTCCCTTGACCGATCTCGTAAATTAATACTTTAATTAAAATACTACATTTTGTGAGGAAATGTTACTTTAATTTTATTAAATTATTTTACAATATTTATTTTATTAAAAGTATAATAACAATATTACATTGTGAGAAATGTTCTTAAAAATAAAAAATATTTTGAAACAAAAAATGAGAGTATAAATTATTTTCTTTTTATTATGTAAAAAAAGAAAATTGAAATCTGGCTTGAAAAATTTGGCGCTAGTAAATAAATAATAAAAAAATTGTGCTAGTAGAAAAGAATTGGAGAAAGGCGGGAGAAATAAGGAGGGAACTAAATCCTAATCCGAAATCTTAAAAAATCGATCATAATTAACCCACCGCTCACCCCTTTCATTCTGTGAGATCGAGAAATTTAATAACCCAGCCGCTTGCCCCTTCGTTCAAGCGCCGCCGCGAGAGGCACACTGCCACCGACGTCGCGCCCACAGTCTCCACCCAACCGCCCCGGCCACACCACACGCGACGCTCACAGCCCCCTGTCTCCACCCTTTGCCGCCGACGTCGCACACAGCGGCCAATCGCCAGCACCTCGCTCGTCCGCTTCCTCACCTGGTCGAAAGACCTTCGCCGCCGGTCTGTTGTCAAAAATCAAGAGGTAAGTTTCTACACCTTTGATTGTGTTGGTTTTAATTTTCTGTAAATCTGGCTAGAATTCATTGTTGTTTGTAAATTTGACAAAAAATTTAATTGAGGACGAATCCTGTTTGATTGTGTTGGTTTTAAGTTCTGCAAATGCATTCGATTGTGTTTGAATTAATTTTCTGTAAAAATTGAGAGGTAAGTTTCTACACCTTTGATTGTGTTGGTTTTAATTTATGTAAATGCATTCGATTGTGTTTGAATTAATTTTCTATAAATGCTGATTTCTGATATGTTTTGGAATTAATTTTTAATAAACTTGTTAATTTTTTATTCCTTTTCCTTCAATTGTGTATTAATTGGTTTTGATTTTTATTTCAGTGTTTGGTATATTGAAATCTCTCCCAAACCGTTCACTTCAATTGTGTGGTGATCAACAGAGTGACAAGTAATTCTTCTGATCTTTCATTTCTTTTTCATAAGTTTCACATCAAGTCAATTATGAATTAATTTGTCTTGATTTTTATTTTTGTTTCAGTTCTTTTGATTATAAACTGGTCTTTGATCTCTAATTTCTTACTCCCCACAACAGAATCATATACATAAAGATTTTACTATGCACTATAACTTTCTTTTCACACCCTCTATCTGCTTGATGAATTTTAGTTCACAAAATAACCAAATAATGGGAGTAACAATGTAACATCTATATTTTCTTTGTTGTAGAAGAATGAATGGATATATATTGAAGTGAAAAATATATTAGAATGTGTGAAACCAAGTTATCTATCACTGGAGTCTAAAAAATGCTATTGCACTAAAACTGTGGAAGGAACTCCTATTAAGCAATCAATGTTCTCTACTTCTCGTGCCTGTTTCATTTTTCACATTTCATTCTCTTGCCCGAATTGACTTGATTCTTCAGTCTACTGAAAGTATTCGTTATCAAACCTTCCATCCAAAAGTCAGAATTTATGCATACTTAACAACAAACCAACAAATAGAGCTACACCAGAAACAAACAAAAGACACATAAATAAACAGTGTAGAATATATAAGATATCGAATATGAGAATCTCAAATGTCACAACCTGAGTCAAAATTGATTTCTGTACGAGGAGCTGATGTCCCTGATCCCCAACTGCCAGATGATTTAGGAGCAGGTGCAGAGCCATCTGGTATGGCTTGAATCCTATCAGGCAAGGCAAGAACCAGATCATTGTGGACAGTAAGTTCTTCTGTTGAAAGTCCACCACCATCAATGCTGAAACAAACTTCAAAAAGTTAAACATGTGACATTGTTAAAACCATCATCAATGCGCATTGATACAAACTTCAAAAAGTTAAACATGTGACATTGTTAAAACCATCATCAATGCTGAAACATACATGTGGTTAGCCATTTCAACTCACTAAGTATATTCACGAAAGAATATCGATTACTACAAGGTATCTCGATTCGAAATTAATATATACTAGTATTAATATTTGTGCACTTGAATTCTGATTGTTTCATAAGCATATATCTGCCATATCCATAAAAAATCTATTCAAACCTTGTATTCAAGATGTTCTCACTGGATCTTGGTGTTTTCTTCCAAACCTTTTGGTATTGCACTAGTAGTTACGACTGCAATTCGTAAGTATACTTTAGCTGATAATATATTAAATAGTGGAAATTAATTTAGTTGATGATGTTTTAATGGCACTAATAGTTTGCTGCTTCAAATTTTGAGTACTTTAGACTGTTTCAATCCTATAAATGCTAGATAATGTTTTAATTACTGTTGTGAGTGAAAACTTGCTGAGATTTTGACAGTAATTTTTTAGTTTGTGGAACTACAATATCCGTTTCAATGTAATTCTTCATATTTAAAACTGCTATGCTACAGGTTCACCAAGGGTGTTGTGTCTGCATTCTCTCACGTTTTATTTTTATTTTGAGTTGATCCCCATTCTCTCTCTCACAACATGCTTTAAAATTTTTAATTAAGTGAAGGACAGCTGTAGTTTTTGGGAAATTGATCTATCACGTTCCTTTAGTAATTTATTCCTTATTTTGTGACAGTAGTAGCAGTAAATTATATCTTAATCTTAACTGTGATAATTATGTGTTTTGCTGAAGTTTTTCTTGTCTTTGTTAGGGCAATGAATTACAGTTTAGCTTCGCAAATCTGTCATAATCCATATCTCTTTCTTTTGATTGCTATCTTTGTTTCAGTCCTTATAATATTAGTGAAAATTTGAGGGCATGGCAAACAATTTTGGGTCCTTTTTTGCTGAAAAATGTCAAAAGAAAGTTGAGATAAATTGACTCTCTGCTGCAGCATATTTTCTTGATCCTTTATCACCTATTTTATGTTTAAAACTAGCAGAATTTGATTTACTTGGTTGTTAGCTTAAAAGTACAGTTCAGTGTTGTCTTACATATTGTTAGAAAACTCTTATAAAAAAAGGTAACTATTGTTAGGAAACTAATACCTTGAATAATTATATTACTGCAAATGTTGGTCAATATTTGTTTGTTATATATGTTGACCTGTGAAATTGATAGTGAGATTGATGAGGTCTATCTGCTTTAAATAGGATGAGCATTCCATGATGGGGACTTGGACTCAGGGACGGACACAGATTTGAATAGGGAGGGGGGCCAAAAATCAAGTATCGACTAATTTACAATTTAGTATTTCTTTCGTTTCATAATTGTTTGTACATTTATTTTATTCGTATGTCCTATAATTTCCACATTCTTAAAAAAAAGCTCATCAATAAACTCTAAAGTTCACAATATTCACATTTTTACATAAAATTCTTACTTTTACATTCAATCCAACTAATTTATCTATTTTATTTACAAAAGTTTAAAAAATTACATGATTTTGTAGGCTAAATTTCATAATTTAAAAAATCGTTTTAAATTAATAAATTTGATTGAGATGTTCAAGTATTTAAGTGAATGGAATAATTATTACTAAATGGGCCAGGTCTAATTTTTAGTGGGCTTAAAATTAAAACAGAAAATATGTAGAATAAACTGTGGAGCATTGGCACCCATAGTTATTATTCCATTAAACTAAATACTCAATTACTCAATACTTCACAGTATTATAATAGTAAAAAAATTAAAAAAATCAGGGGGGGCCATGGCCACCCCCAATAGGAACGTAGTTCCGTCCATGCTTGGACTAGCGTCATATTAGATATCTAGATATTGTTTGAGAACATCATTTCAATAAGATATGCCCATGTGTATTTTAGCTTTTTCTTGTGAAATTGCTGCCACCATAAACCACCTTAACCATCAATTTTACCATTCTCACCTGATGTATTTAAAACACACACATATACATATAGATAAGGCAAAATTCATCATTCTAATATGTTCATGTATAGACAGACATACAAGAGGGAAAGAGAGATTCTTACCTTCGATGACAACATCAATTTTATTAGTTCCAAATATGAGACTGATGTGCCTTCTCACTGTCGTATCCCTTCCATGGTTGTATGATGGCAAGGGATCAGCCACATGCCATGATTTTATATCCTTGTCAATATATGTCCAAAATTAATTTGTATGTTTTTTTTTAGTATTATGTGTTCAATGGAAATTTGTCCAAATGTGTTGAAATTGTAAGTTTACTGATATTTAAAAAAAAAAATGATGTGTCGATCTAGCTATGAGAGTTCATCTGTATGGTCACTTCCAGGTTTCATCAAATTGATTACTTTGGTCCATAGAGTTTGGATGTCAATTTTACAACAAATGATTTGGTTACATATATTTCAATATTTACGTGAGTCGTGACAAAATTGTATTCTATAGAAATCTTGAGATTCTATATTGAATCTCTTGCAGTTTTCTTAAGTAGAGAAAATTAGTTAAATTTGCTACTATTTGATTGGAAGAATCATGCTTTAGGCACACTGATTGGAAGAATCATGCTTTAGGCACACTGTACTAGCCTCTCTATGACTGGACATAGAAAAGGAGGGAATGACACAATTTTACTTGATGTTACAAAAAATGATTTTCTGTCTTGATATATCAAAGGCTTTAAAGTGTTGTTGATGCTTTTAACTAATGGTTCTAAATGAATTGGTGGATACCATTGAATAAGCAATGCTTTAGAATAATGATCTATTGTCAAATAAAGTTAGTGTTAAGGAAATCTTATCTATTTCATCTCTTTCCATTCCTGGCATTACTACATTGAACATGTATTCGGCCAATTTTCAAACACCAGGCATAATAATGCTTCCATCTTACTGCTCACTAGTCTCTAATTTATTTATTTTTTCTTAGGTTTAAAGCTAAAATGGTTGGTAATAGAACACTTCAAATTAGGTTCCATAATCAGTTAAAATATAACTATGTACAGTTGAGTTCAAGTAGTGTAATTTTGCAGCTACAAACCACCTTTTCTAGACTAGTTAAAGTTGATGGGCGAGACTACAATTTAATGAATATGTGAACTTTTGTTCAGGATGTTCTTTACTAGGCTATTTTCTAGTCTCTATGAATTTTAAAATTATAATTTGCATCTAAATTAAAATGCGACGAACTAGTATTTTGAATAACCAAAAAAAATATGAATATGAGAATATATTTTTCATAATGCCAAATATCGTCATTCTTTATTATTAAAATTGTCACTATTGTGATGAAAGAATTTGATTAGTAATTAGTTCAAATATTTAATAACGAAAATAATTATTGTCATGAAAATATATTTTTAAGATGTCAACTATCATTATCAATTATTATTAAAATTGTCATCAATTATTATTTTTATGAAAGAATTTGATGCTAATTATTTTAAATATTTAATGTTGAAAAATAGCATTGTTGTGTGAAATATATTATTTATGATGTCAAATATTGTCATCAATAATTATTTTAATCGTTATCAATTATTATTGTGACGAAAATATTTTGTCACAAAATATTTTAAATAATTAATAACAAAAAATAATATAGTCATGAAAATATATTTTCTATGACGTTGAATATTGTCATCAATTATTATTGTGACGAAATTATTTAGTCACTAAGAGTTTTGAAAAATTAACGATGAGAAATTTTGTCGTCATGAAAATATATTTTTTATGACGTGAAATATTGTCATCAATTATTATTAAAATTGTAACATATTTTTTATTTGACGAAATAAATTTGTTGCTAATTATTTTGAATAATTAATGATGAAAAATAGCATCGTCACGAAAATATATTATTATGATGTCAAATATCGTCACCAATAGTTATTAAAATCGTCACTAGTTATTATTGTGATGAAATCGTTTTGTCACTAAATATATTGAATAATTAATGACGAAAAATAGTATCATCATGAAAATAATGTTTTTATGACATCAAATATCGTCATCAATTATTATTAAATCGTCAATAATTATCGTTGTGACGAAATAATTTTATCACAAATAATTTATTATAATTAATGACGAAATTGTAACATCGTTACAAAAATGTGTTTTTCATGACGTCAAATTTCGTCACGAATTATTATTTAAATCGTCACATAGTATTATTGTGACATATTTATTAACATCGTCACAAATATCACAAATTTGTGACGAAAAAATTATAAGTGGTGACGAAATTAAATTTTGTCATAACTTCTAGTATTTTAATGACGAAAAAAGTATAAATGGTGACGATATTAAATTTTGTCATAATCTCTAGTATTTTAATGACGAAAAATAAAATTTGTCACCTTTAAGTAATAAACTGTGACGATTTTTTTGTCGTCGCAAATTTTTTTGTCACGAAATGTATGATTTTCTGTAGTGCAACTGGAAAAACAAATATTTTTCGGAGGGTGGTAAAGAGATCCTTATAAAAGCAGTTCTTCAAGCTCTACCAACATATGTGATGTCTTGCTTCAAAATTCCTATTCAGATATGTAAAGAAATGGAGAAAATCATTGCAAATTTCTGGTGGGGGAATGATAAAGGAAGAAACAAAATGCACTGGTTAAGCTGGGACAAGCTTTGTAGATCAAAAGATGAAGGGGGCATTGGCTTTCGTAGAATGGAACAATTTAATCAAGCACTCCTAGCAAAACAAGTTTGGAGAATTCTCGATAATCCTGATACTTTGATCGCTAAGGTATTTAAAGCAAGATATTTTAAACATTCAGATATTATGGATGCTCAAAAGGGAAGCAATCCTTCATTTGTATGGAGATCTTTAGTCTCGAGTTTCCCAATCCTACAAAGTGGCTTAAGATGGACAATTGGAAATGGACAAATTGTCTCTCTTTTTAAGCATGCTTGGGTCTAGGGACTTGATGAAGGTATTATTAAATCAAGAATTGCAGCAGGTAGAAATCCCTCCTTTCTACTGGATGAAG
Source organism: Galeopsis tetrahit (assembly GCA_963675135.1). Classification (NCBI taxonomy): domain Eukaryota; kingdom Viridiplantae; phylum Streptophyta; class Magnoliopsida; order Lamiales; family Lamiaceae; genus Galeopsis; species Galeopsis tetrahit. Next base: position 15,891,743 of record OY776133.1, read on the forward strand.
ATAGACATTGGAATAAGGAAGTAGTTAATTTTGCCTTTTGGCCTTTTGAAGTCGATGGTATTTTGCGAACTACAGTTGGTAAAAGCGATGAAAACGATTCCAGATATTGAAAAAATGAAACCCTTGGTAATTATACGGTTAAATCTGGATATCGAGAGAGCATCAACATCTTGTACAAAAAGAAGGAGATTGATGGAGGCTCTAATATGACATCGACTAGAGCTTGGTGGAGATACATCTGGAACCTTAATGTACCACCGAAAGTGAGGATTTTTGGTTGGAAACTGAGCCTCGACCTGATTGCCTCAGAAGAAAACTTAACCAATCGTCATATCCCAATTGAGCCAAGATGTGTTTTATGTGGAAGTGGTAATCCGTCTACACTTCATGCGATCATTTATTGTCCGGGAGTTCGTAAAGTCTGGAAACAAATAGAATGGTGGAGATCCCTGAAATATAATCAGTTCCCGAGCACAATTGATCTCCTCTGGAAGATTAAGGATACCTACTCTAGGCCCGAATTTGAAAATTTTATTATGGTGGCATGGGGAGTGTGGAAGAATCGTTGTCAAATTGCTCATCATCAAGAGCCCAAAAGATCACATCTAAAGGCAAATACTGGGACTCAGGTTCTGGATTATTTGAAGTCTTTCCAGAATCTTCAAATGCGGAGGAATGTGATGAATAGTGGGACTATGCAAAATTCGATTCACTATGAAGAAGAGAAAGATACGGAATTCTGTTTTGAGGTCGATGGAGCTTTTAATTCTGATAATCTCTGATTTGGAATTGGAGGAATTATGTTCAAAAATGATGGCGAGTTTGTGAGTTCTTTCTCAAAAAAGATCCTGCCACAACGAAGTCCATTGGGTTCCGAATTGTTGGCAATCGAAATGGCACTGCTAGTGGCTATTGAAAGAGGAGCTTTCAGGATTGAAATTAAGACGGATTCATCTCAAGCCACTGCATTGTGCTAGCAAGACAGGAAATTTCCTTCTTATGCTCCTGAATGCAATATTGCCCGACGAATCAAGAATCTTTTATGTAAATTTGCAGTGTGTAAGTTTACGCATATATCTCGGGAGGTCAATCACAGAGCGCATCGTCTGGCGCAGAAGGCTGCGCAATCTTCCAATTCTCATGACAGAGTTGGAGATTCTTCTTGAAGATACCATTTTTTCTGGATTATATCCATTTGTATTTGGTTTCTTCTATTCCAAAAAAAAAAAAACTTCCATTCAAAATGATAAAGAAAAATACAGTCAGATGAAAAATTAAATAATAGAACAGAGAGCAAATCCAAATTCACAGCATTTCAGAAAATCAAATCACGATCACAAACTTGAAGATAAGTTTCTAATCTATTGCTCAATAAAAGAAGCTTATATTGATTTATTTAGCAAAGATCTAGAAAAAAGAACAACATTTAGGTATAAAACCTAATAGTTTTATTTCATACTTGCAGCAGGGAAAGATCAACGGTCTAGTCACTGTAGGAACGATCGAAGGTCGGTATTTCCTTAGTCAGCTTTGGCGGCGCCTGTGGTGGTGAATGAACAGTACCACCACAACTCGTTGCCGGTGGCAGATGCGGAGCTTGGGGGCGACAAGTGGCGAAAGATTTATAGTTTCCAGCGGAAGAGGAGCAGTGAGTTTGTAGGGATGCAGAAAACACTGTGCAATGGTCTTCCCTAGTGACGGTTAGCTATCTGAAACAATTTACAGATGAGAAAATGGTTCAATAATTCGGGTCAGCGGTTTGGATTGGGCATGGGTCGGACTAAGGTCAAAGTCGGGTCTGGTTCAAAATATAGTGCACCAAACATGTTTGGTGTGTATGGTGTATATAAGAATTTTCCTTTAAATATATATATTTTTTTAAAGGATAAAAGTACCTTATATTTAATTCGTTAATTATTTGCTTTAGTTTAAAAATTCAGAGTGAAAGTGTGGATATAAAATAGTGGGGATCAAATCAGATTAGACAACAGTTCACAGTTCGACCGTCACTGCTACACTGTCGTTTCACTGTCTGTCGTCGTCTCCGTTGTTATAGTTTTTTTTTTTTTTGGTGTTGTAGTTCGGGCTAATGGTTCAATCTTTTCAAAGACATCGTTTTTTACAGTGACTAATTGGTAGATCGATTTGTTGACCCTTTTTGTTGTTTTATTTTTTAGGTTTTGTTTTTTCATGCTTGGTGTAGTTTCTCTTTCTTCTTGAGACTTGTTTTTGTCGGTTATGGGTTATTACTTATTAGTGGGTGTCTTTCATTATGTTTCTAATTTTCTTGATAGTGAATATTGCTCATACTAAGAATGAAGATCTGATTTGCATGTGTGAGCAATGGACACTTGTCTTTCTATTTTTCTTACTATTAAAATGAGGTAGCATTTTTAATTGAATTTATTGAAGATCATACAAAGGGGGCCAAAATGAATTGTGATGATTGAAATTTGATTAAATTACTTTCCAAAATCCAGGCCCAAACCGCCCCACGAATAGTATATATAACCAACCATATCCTGTAGTAATTATGATGATGTTGAAATTTTGCATTGTATTTTGATTAATTCCAAAAGTGATCTTGATTCCTGGAGGAAACATCAATCAAGAATTCATTCGTTTCTTCACATGTTTCTTGTGATAAGTATCATTCCCAATCCACAAAATGTTACGGATAAAAATCAACGAAATTCGATAATACTAAAAATCGAGGGAAAATTACAAAATTTGTCAGCCAAATTAAGGGGTAGCGAAAATTAATCCAAGGTTAGGGGGTGGTAATTTATACTTTCAAGTTACCGCTACCGAGTTGTCAAAAATGTAAATTTTAACTTACTTTTCTTTTTTAGTCTGTCAATTTGATGTCTCTAATTATTTGTTCAGTATAATATAACTCCAAAAAAAGTGTGAATAATTCATAAATATCAACTTTTTGATGCAGTGTCTGAAGCGTATAAAATATGAATATACGGAGAACACAAAAGAAAAACACACAATCCGTTGATGCAGTGGCAAAACTCAATACATTCTCTATTAATAGTAGGACAAACCTCAAGAAACCCTAATTTAAGGTCCAACACTATGGCTTATAGTACTGAAATAGAAAATAACAATTATAATTAAAATACGAATCAAATCAAGTCATCAATTTTCAATCATGCCTTAATTGCTGCTAATTGATCTCCATCACTTTTCAAAAACAAAAAATTGAGTGAATCGATGATCAGACCATATAATAAATTGTTTGTTACTTCAAACCCATTATTTTGATATGTGACTTTTCTTTTGATTCGCCTGAAAAAGGCCAAAAATGGTCTCAATTCGAGAACGAATATGAGTAACGACAATATAATACTTACCCAATCAATGAATTGAAGAATGCGTTATATATCAAATTGAAGGGCTTGGAGAGACGAACAATTTACAGTAAACTTGAGGTCACAACTGTGGAAGTTGCACATTTTCCACTTTTCATCAATTTAAAACATAAATTGTAAAAAAAATAGCAACAGTATAAATTTTCCAACCCCTAACCTGAAAATATCAGCATTTCTCATCACTCTTCCCCTCGTTGGAGTAGTTATATATAAAATATACCTAGGTGCACTCAATTGATAGTGTAATTGAGGTAATTGAATGACAATTTTAATTTAATTGTATAAAAAATTTAATTCAACAATTAAAAATATAAATAAATCACTTAAAATCTAATATCATGTATACACCCAACAACTATGAGCATTCAAAACCCAGTTTGTCCCAACTTCGAACGCATAGATTATCTTATGCACTAAAGGCATTTCTTGTATTTTAAAATAAAATAAAAAATCTTCATAAAAAACGAGAAACTAATTAAAAAAGATAAAAAAATCGATCCTACAAATATAATAATATTTTCCTTATGCGTGTATATTTGACTAACTCTATATCTCATTTACAGCAAATTATTTTTCAACAACTTCACAAAAATCCAAAAAAAATATACGTGACAACAATAAAATCATATAGGACAAAAAAAAAACCTGAAAAAATATTACTCCACTTTTTCTTGTTAATCTTCTCCGTCGATATTCAACTGTAGAGGCGTCGGCGGAATCACGGTCCTCCTTTTCCACAGATTGATCTCCTTTCTCGGCTCCAAATCGCCGCCGCCGCCGGGCATCAATATCGGCGCCGAGAACGGGATGCTGACGTCATCCTCGTCGTCACTGTACCCTCTCTCCCCATCGGAATAAAATCCCCGATCTTCCTCCGGCGCGATTTGAGCCGTCGTCCAATCAAAATTCGCGAACGTTTCGCGGCTGCTGGCGAATTTCCTCATCTGGCTCAGACACGGCGTGTTTTCAGCCGGCCCGGCGGCTCTATCGATCGGCGCATCGGATTTTCTTCCAAAAAATCTGTCCATTCCAGAGGGCTTCTTCTTTTTACTCTTCTCGGGCCGCGGAGATGTAACGGGCTTGAATTCTTTAGACAGAGGAACGGGCTTCTTCTTCTTATTCTTCGGAATTTTGTTCTTGTGTTTGACTTGGCCTATGCACGAAACTTTCGGTGAAGTGGGTTCTTGGGTATCGAAATTCTTGGATTTGCGTCGGGCCCCGGCCGGAATCAAGGGCCCGAGGGGGCCGGAAAATCCCTTTGTGTGATGTGATTTGAGAGGGCCGGCGGTACTCCGGCGCGGGCTGAAGGGGATGTTTTGGAAAGAAATGGCTACGGCTTGAGCCGCCTTTGGTATTAGCTTCAGAAACTTGTTCTTCGGCTTAGTGGCTGCTTTCTCCATTCAGAAATTCGATTCAAAATTATTGATCTCCTTTTTGTGTTTGGGGGAAATATATACACAAAATACACACATAAACATGTGCTGTGCGTGTTGTACTTTTATGCGTGTGCTGTGTGCGTGTCATGAATGCACACGATAAGTCTGGTACCAAAATTTGACTTCTTCGTGGTAACTGACTATTCCCTCCAAAAACTTACTCATTTCATATCTAATTAAATTTTTTTTTTTGGATAAAATAGATAATGATATCTTGTATATGAAAATTAATGTGAGATAAATAAAAAAAGAAAGTGGAAAAACTAATCTACAATAAAATTAATCAAAATATTCCTCTTTTATTTGAAAAAAAAAAAGAAGGGAAATAACAGGTCAAAAATGACTGTACGGTACCTACTACCTTATTGGTATTAAATAATAAAGCAGGTTTATTAGCAATAGCAGCAACTATTGTGTGCCAACTGAATTTTGGTTCAATGGTCTTATAAATCCACCGCCTAAATCAATCAACCATATTAACGGTAGTTATGGAAAATCAGTACAATAATCAATGAATATTTATATGATGAGTGTGTATCATATCATAGGACCAGAGAAAAAGTTATACGAATTTGGTTAAAGGAACTTATAACAAACTCAGATTAACACTAATAAGCATGAATGTTGGTTTAGAGTTACAAAACACGATTTTAGAATTTGCAATCAGATTTAAAAAAAAATCACCACTACCATACCTATAAACCTACTATGATACAGAGTATTTTTTTTAATACAATAAATTTTCTAGAATCATACTGTACAATTGGTTGCACCTATACAATTTGAATTAGACTCTAATTAATTAAATCAAATGTTGAATTAAATAATAATTTGAATAAATTGAACATTAAAATTCAAATGTATTTATACACTCAATTGCATAGGAAAATTTATCAATTTTCTCTCCATAGAATTTAATATATCTAAGTCATAACTCACATAATTCAATTTTTACCCATTGATTTGAGATTATGTTAATTCATACTCGATTTAAAATCGTAAAACAAACAAACACCCTATAATTAATTAGGATTTAAATTTTCCTAAATTCCAAAAAATATTTTTTAAAAACCTACTATAAACTCAAAACAAACATTGCCTTAAGAATAAAGCATTGTAAGGAAATTAATTACAGGTGGGGAATAAGTATTTTAATAGAAAGATTTATTCAATTGTATCCCTATGAATATTTCTGCAGATTAATTCGTTTGTTATCAATTTTCTTAAAATTAAATATTTTTAAATAATGTTACTTGGAACTTGACATATAATTTCAGATGTTAGTTGGTAAGAGATGTGAAGCGCCAGATTATACCTACTCGACTATTTTAGAGTCGGTAGTTAATGGTTGGCAAAGTCGTATCAAACGGCAAAGGGATTTAGATAAATACGTGGATCGATTATATATAAGATTAGGATAATAATAATTTAATATTCATCGTTAATCTTCAATTTAAAGTTATGACTTAAGAATATCCAAAATTTGACTTTAGTTATTTGGTGTACGGCCGTCGTTTTGTGATTGAAACATATTTTGAATAACCTCAATTAGTTGTGGTAATTAATTAATTAATGTGAATGATATTGTTGCGTCAAAAAATAAAGTCTAAGGATACCGAATATTCTCGTGTGGATAATGAGAATTACGGGCCTAGATCGTCACTTCTTCGCAAGCTTTCTCACGAACAATACTCCTTCAAGCTCTTTAAAGACCTGCAAAAACACGCCGAAGAGGATTCCGGCGTGAAATCTCCGACGCTCAAGTCAGAATCTTTCTCAAGAGGATCAAAGAGGAATTTATCGTGGAGTTTTCTGTATATTCAGTATGTTCTTCGTGTATTTCTTAGTAAAAATAAGGTAAAGAGTGTTTATCCTGTAAAAAACTAATTAATAATATGAAAATAACTGCTTTTATACCTGGCCTTCCTAAGAGAGAGGGAGACTTTCTAAATCCCCTCCTCTTGGATCGAATTATTTGGCCCAGAGACCACTGAGCCTCAGATATGGGCTAAAAGCTCAATTACTCTTATTTACCTTTTTGGGTCTAGGAGTGTATTAATCCAGCCTCCAAGCCCATTACCCTTACTAAGACTAATTTAATTCATCTCATATCCACGTGTCGTTATCTCCGAGGACGACATATTTTGGCGCATCAAATATCCAAAATTTGACTTTAGTTATTTGGTGTACGGCCGTCGTTTTGTGATTGAAACATATTTTGAATAACCTCAATTAGTTGTGGTAATTAATTAATGTGAATGATATTGTTTCTTAAATGGAGTAGTAGATTATAGGAGTGCAAGATTATATATGATGCATAAATATCTCACTTTTTCAGCATGTATCTCATAATTTAAATTAATCATTTTTTTCATCACAATAATGCCAAAACTTCAAATGATATAAAAAAATTAGAGAGAAGACAGTCTCCAAAATAAAAAAATGAGAATGTCTCTCAACCTACCATCTAACAATAATTTCGCAAAGTACTTGTTCCACTATTCTTTATGGTAAGGGGTGAAAGTTGTCTGAATTGGGATCCAATCTTAAATGGGTAACTTAGACATACAGTACTAGAAAATTGGGTGAAAACACATTAAAATCCTAGTGGAGATGGAAGGAAATAAATAGAATAATTAAATTAAATTGATTTTTAAATTCAGTTAATTCAATCAACATCAACCAACCGAAATGTGCCACGTGTCAACATAAGATACGAAAATGTTCATTTTCTTCCCTATAAATAAGGATCTTCTTTCATTCATTTGAAATTTTTCCAAATTTTACTTATAGAGATGTTCAATCTTGAACCATAAATTACACTCAATAATTTGTCAAAATTTTACTTGGAGATTTATTCAGTCTACTCAAGTCCTTGTTAAAAGAGGTACAAGATGAAAGATCGGAGGGAGCAACAATGTAGTCTGGGATTAGAGTTGTCGAAACGGGCCGACGGTGCGAGTCAAAACCCATTTCGACAACTCTATTTGGGATGTCATGTGGCTTTATAATAATGAAGTGAGTTTCTTCATTGCTCACCATCAAATATTTTTGACAAAAATTTGGATTCCTGGCCAAATTATTTTTTGTAAATGTCAAATTTATTCTTCAAATGTGTCTTGATGAATTAATTTGACACTTTTGCCACGATGGTCATAATTCGGTGAAATATTCTTAGTGTATAATGGTCTCTCTCACAATCTCACTCTCAATGGTTCCATAGAAGAGAGGGAAATTAGAGAGGTTATTGAATGCTATAAGCCTATAAGTACCTCCAATTGTGATTTCACGTATTTGAAGGATTTTGGGGGTTTGTTCACCGAACAAGAAAAATCTCTCAAATCACCCTCATTATTTATCAGAATGTCAATATTAAGGCTCATCGACTCGCTCGAAGTGCTAGGTCTATTACTAGCCATCGTGATTAGATCGACCTTTGACTTCAAAAAAAAAAAACGTTTGACACACCTTTGTAACGTTCAATTTCACTCAACCTATGTTTATAGGTAACTCGATTTCACCCAACCTTTTAACAACAAATTCATTTATCCATATACACAATCTCCTATTCAATTCTAACTTCATATTTTTTTTATACCTTTTTAGTGACCCCAACAAATCCAAATAATTAAAAAATTTCATTATTTATTAATTACTTTATATATTATTATCTATAATTAATACTCCCTCCATTTCACTTTACTTTTATGATGTTCAATATAAATTTTTCATTCCATTTTTTTGCATATTTTTTTTAATCATATCACTTATACTTGATATATTATTTTATTATAATTCATCTCTTGCTCATTATTATTTTCTCTCGGTAAAGTCTAGTATGCACTCGAGTGCATGCTGTGCACCCTAGTCCATGTGCACTTTTCAGTTTACTGACTTACACTTTTTGGTAAATGATTTTGCACTTTTCAATTATTACTTATACAGTTTAATAATTGAAAAGTGCAACACCATTTACCAAAAAGTGTAAGTCAGTAACTGAAAAGTGTAACATGGACTAGGGTGCACAACATGCACTCGATCCATAGCAGACCAACCCTTTTCTCTCTTATCCTCATATTATTTGTAATACATCTATTATTTTATAATATTTTTTAATCAAACAAAAGGAAATTTATAGTGGAAATGAGGGAGGAGTATTTAAAACGTGTAAAAGTAACGCTTAGATAATGTCATGTCATGATAAGGAGGGAGAATTGTCTGTGACTCGGCTTTACTTGACCGATCAATCGGATCGTTTGAAATTATATTTTTTTCATTTCTTTTAATCTTTTTGTTGTGATCTCTATCAAATGGCTGCCAAAAAAGATGGGACTCAACCTTATTGGAACAAAATGTAGAAGTTAATGTTTTATATTTTTATTGCGGGAAAATTTCAAAATACATCCTGTAACTTAGGTCGATTCCATTTTAAATTCTTTATGTTTTCATTTTTTCAAAATACGTCCTAAGGTGTCCAATTTACGTTCTGTAACGTAGGAGAATTTCATTTTAAATCCTTTAAGTTTTCACTTTTTTCAAAATACGTCCTAAGATTTTCAATTTACATCATTTTTTTATCGAAAATTAATTTTTTTCTAGAAGGTGTCACGCGCGGCTCGAACTTTTGTTTAAAATTGGGGCTTCCGACAAATTTGATTATTGGGCACCTTAGGACGTATTTTGAAAAAGTGAAAACTTAAAGGATTTAAAATGAAATCAACCTAAGTTACAGAACGTAAATTGAACAAAATGATGTAAATTGGACACTTTAGGATGTATTTTGAAAAAGTGAAAACCTAAAGGATTTAAAATGGAATCAATCTAAGTTACACGACTTATTTTGAAATTTTGCCTTTTTATTGTTTTGAAGTTTTTTGACTTTTCTAATTGAACTTAAATGAAAATTTAAATAATTTGGTCATAAATATATTTTTAATTAAATGATAGGCGAATCAAGTTCACTCTAATATCAGTTTGTTAATTGAATTTTAAAGCTATAGATCTTGTTTATTCATACAATCACCCACATCAATATAGGTGGGCTGAATGTTAATTATATAATGAAATTAAGTCAGTTTAGGTTTTTTTTTTTTTTTTTTTAAGAGGTGTTAACCAATAAATTTAAACACCTGCAAATATGTATAAAAAAAGGAAGGTGATAAAAATAAGGTAAATATATTTTTATTAAAAATTTGGGTACAACTCTCGTTGATCTCTTGATTCCTCTCTCTAAACATATGTGATATCGGGGTCTCAACGACATGTTCCGAATTTTAAATTTAACCTACAATTTGGTAGTAGGGAGTTGATGGAGTCATTTGTGACTTATTCCATCATACTCGATTTGACCTACAATTTAGTGGTAGGTGATTCGGGTGGAATTTACACGTTTTAGAAGCACATGTGAAGCATACTTTGATGTGGATTTCATTGATTCATGCATTGAATATGATTATTTGAGCCAAAATGAAAGAAAGGTTGTGTTTTGTCGATTTTGTAGGAAATACGATGGAATTTGGAGCAAAACACCAACCACAATTCACTGGATCAAAAGGAGGAGTGAACCATTGGATCCGGCTCGAAAAATGGAGTGGAATAGCAAAAGGAATCGAGTCGATTGGAGGTCGGAAGCTCAAGATACGGAGGGACGAAGTTGGAGGACGAAAACGAAGGACAGAGCCAATACGAAAGTTTGGCCCGACCGGGCGGCCAAGCCCAGAATTTCGCCAAGTTTACGAAGTTTTGGCCCGGCCGGGTGGTATCACTCGCCCGACCGGGCTATAAAATGCGAATTAGACGGCCAAATACGAAGTTTTGGCCCGGCCGGGCGGCCGAACATGCCAACATCCCCCATTTACGAAGCTTCCGCCCGCCCGGGCGGCACCACTCGCCCGGCCGGGCCAACCACCCCCCTGTTTCACCCAATGTTGTCTAACACTCCTGCCCGGCCGGGCCAACCCATTTTCGGTGCCAAACTCATATTTTCTCCATTTTCAAGGGACCAATTTGCAATTCTTACACCTAAACCCTACCCCAACACTATAAATACCTCCATTCTTAAATTCAAAACCATCTTACCTCTCCCTCAAGAAGTCTCACACACAATCACACACACTTGGAGGTTTTCATCATCTACTTCTTCAATTCTTCATCAATTCATGCAAGGAGACCACCATTAGCTTTGAAATTTCATTCTTCATCATACAATAGTCTAAGCTTTCCTTTCTCTTCACTTTTTATTGCTTTTATCTTAGTTTCTTTGTAGTTGGATTATGTTGTTGATAGGCTAAACATTTTGTGGTTCTAAGGCTTTGTAAATATTTGGATTGAAGTTTATGAATTAATTTCTTGCTTTAATTGGTGTTTGTCTCTTATTTGTATGCTTAATTCTTCTTTGAAAGCATGTTGTTATTGGCCATGATGATTTGCTTAATTCATTGTTAATTGGGGTAAGATCGAGAGATTTATTCCATTAATCGTATGCAAGCATTCAACCCGGTATTATTATGAGCTTGAGAGAGGATTAGTTATCGGAGAGGGAATTGAATGATCTTTGGGGCTATTTTAGGTGGTGTGATGTTTGCAAGGTAGAGATACGAACTTATGTCGCATGCTCCTTTGGATTAATTAGATCGAGAGATTGATTAATTCTTCTTTTGTGATCAACCCTATATGAAGACAACCTTAATGACCATTTGAACGAGTACAATTCATAAACGGATATCTAAGTGTTGCAAATGCCTTGGAACCCACCCTCTCATATTTGAGTTTTCATTCGTTTTACTTTCGTTTTCTTTGACTCGCATGCTATTTGATCGATCTTATATTACTCTTTTAATTGTTTACTAGTGACAATTTGGTAGATAATTTAGGGGTAATCACACCATTTTCACTTAATCGATCGCGTCTATTTAGAATTCCGTCAACAAACAACACTTTTAAACTACACATTCTCGTGGGATCGACCTCGTACTTATCACGCTACGATAGACGCCGTATACTTGCGGTCGTGTATTCTAGTGTTGCACAATACGTGAATCAGTAGGGAGTTGATGGAGTCGTGACTTATTCCATATGACTTAATGAAATTCTATTTTCACTCTCTTATTTATAAGATGAACGACTTAGAGAGCAAGAAAAAAATTTAAAAATCCTAAGGAAAGAGATAATATCTCAAGTTTTGGAGATATTATTTTATATTCTTATCTCCAAAATTAGGATTTACAAAATATTTGACACTTTCAAATTTTAATAAAATTCCAGTGTCTACAAATGCCCCCTCGAGAGCTGTTGTAGAGATCTACTTCGAATGCAACTTGATCTTGAAATCTTGATGTAGAACTCAAAAGGTGATTTAGCATGCCCCCAACGGTGATTTAGCATGCCCCCATGAAATTCTTGGAGAGTGGAAATGAAGAGCGAAAATCGTCCCACCAGGCGTGCCAATTTGTTAACCAATAAATTTAAACACCTGCAAATATGTATAAAAAAAAAAAGGAAGGTGATAAAAATAAGGTAAACATATTTTTATTAAAAATTTGGGTACAACTCTCGTTGATCTCTTGATTCCTCTCTCTAAACATATGTGATACTGGGGTCTCAGCAACATGTTCCGAAATTTGAATTTAACCTACAATTTGGTAGTAGGGAGTTGATGGAGTCATTTGTGACTTATTCCATCATACTAGATTTGACCTACAATTTAGTGGTAGGGAGTTGATGGAGTCGTGACTTATTCCATATGACTTAATGAAATTCTATTTTCACTCTCTTATAAATAAGAGATGAACGACTTAGAGAGCAAGAAAGATATTTAAATATCTCAAGTTTTGGAGATATTATTTTATATTCTTATCTCCAAAATTAGGATTTACAAAATATTTGACACTTTCAAATTTTAATAAAATTTCAGTGTCTACAAGAGGTTATAAGATTAATATATCAAGAAACGAAAAACTTCAACGTACTAGATCTTTAATTCAAGACCGATCAACTAAAAGAGATGTCTTTCTTTCAATCGTGAAAAAGTCGGAATACAAGTGTAATATATACCTAATAGGAATTAATATACAAGAATTAATTCTCAACCTCTCTACAAGTTCGGACCGTTAGATGAGACATAATTCTTTAATGATATCAGAGCCTTCAGGCAAACGACCTGGGTTCGATTTTTCCAACCTCTCTACAAGTTCGGTGTTGTATTCGAACAGGATGAATTGCTGCCGAAAATGAATTTATATTAATTTTCTTCCAATTGATTGAACCGTAGGTGCAATGATTTATTTCACGGATGACGAGGTCTCTAGTTCGTCCCTAGTTCAAATCCAAAATGATCTAGAAAAAAGAATAGAAGAAATTTTGTCTGTAGCAAGAAATGAGGGAAAGAAGGGGGAAGTTTTCTAGAGATGTGGGAGTTAAAGTCAATATGAATAAAAAAAATTGAGTACACGCTTGCAATTCTCACACATCAATTTACAATCGAATATGCATGTGTGTTTTTTTGGGTATACAAGCAACCGAGATACTTGCCGAACTTCCCATTAAAATAAAATGCATATTATTTAGGATTTTTCTATGGTAAAAAAGAGTTTTTTTTTTAATAACAGAAAACTCATTAAATACCGTTTAATTGCTTTATGTAATGTGGAATAGAAATGCTCTACTAATAAATATAATATGACAATAATAATCTTTTAAAATTTAAAAAATAACTATTTTATATAAAATATATTCTGGTATACACAATTGCTCCCCTTAGACCATCTCCAAGGATAGTGGCAAATTTGCCACTAAAAACCACTAAAAATTTCTATTTGCCATTAAATTTGAGTCAAACAGTAAAATCATCTCCAACCATTCAACTCAAATTTTAACTCAATGGGAATATTCTCTGAGAATATTCTTATTTTTTTTTTATATTACATTTTGTCAAATATTTATTTATAATCAAATACTGAATTTTATTACGGCTAAATTTAAATTAAATAAATTAAGCAACAAAATGATCCATTCAATACAAAATAAAAAACACAAATTGATTTCACACAAAACACTCAATTAAATTACAAAATACATCACAATTCCACTTTGTTTAGTTAAATTTATGCTCGTTGTGTTAAATTTAGCGTGCTAGTTGTGTTTTCGTTAATTTTCTATTGCATTTTGTAATTTAAATTCGTAGTATGTATATTTTATTTTGTATTGTAATTTAAATTTGTAGTATGTTCGTTTTATTTTTTATTGTAATTTAAATTTGTAGTATTTATGTTTTATTTCATATTGTGTTTTTGTAATTTAAATTATTAATGTTGTCTTAAAATTAAATTGTATACTTTTAAATTTAAAATCTTAATAATTATTAATTAAAATCAAATCAAAATAATAAACTAAATATAAAAAAAAAAAAAACTGTTGCCACTGTGAACAGTGTTGTGGCAAATTTGCCCCACACTATTTATTAGTGGCAATTTGCCTCAAGATTTGAGTGTGCGTTGGAGATGATTTGCCACAAAAAACAGCCATTAGCCTCTCCCTTGGAGATGGCCTTATAAATGATTTTTTTTAAGTATTAATTTTTTCATTGAGAGTGTTAATTACTTCCGCTAAATAATACTCTAGTTTTTTCTGAAACGGATAAGCGTTACTTATTAATATAAAGTGTAAGTTTTATTAAAATAAAATGGTGGGACTATTAACCCCATAAAATGTTATACAAATCCCAAATTTTATATACACTTCATTAAAATTTAAAAATCAAATTTCATTATTAAACATACCCCAATTCATTCTTATTTACCCTCCATCCTTCAAAACAAATACAAATTGAATAAAAAATTTAAAAATATTATAAAATTCAAATAAATCTTCAAAAGTATATATAAATTTCAAAAATTAATTAATTTTTTTCTATAATACGAAAAAATTAAATAAAATTTGAAAATATTTTAAAAATCAACTAAATATTAAAAAATGTTTGAATGAAAAAATCAATAAAATCTGAAAAATATTAAATAAAATAAATAAATTTAAAATATCAATTAACATTTCAATTTTTAAAAAAACTAAATAAAATAAAAAGTGAAAGAAAAATTAACTCGATCATAAATAAATATCTAATTAAAAAAATTAAATAATTTTTTTATTGATTTTTTAAATTTAATTATTTTTTGACAATTTATTAAATTTTTTTATTTAATTATATTTTGATGATTTTTTTTAATTAACTATTTTATTTTCTCAGAATTTTTTCAAAATAAATTAATTGATTTACGTAAATTACTTTTTTAAAAGATTTAGTTGATTTTTTAAAAATAATTTTAAATTTTAATTACATTTATTTTCAGATTTTTTCAAATTATTTTTTTAATTACTTTACTCCTTCTTTATTTTATGCAAGAATTACTTAATTATTTTATATTTATCTATTTTTATATTTAAAAGGGAAAATATCAATTTTGATCACCCAGTTTTACCTCTTTTCATATTTGATCACCCACATTTAGTTCCTATCAAAATTGGTCACCCATTTATTATTTTCTATCAAAATTGATCATTCTGTTAGTCAATCTGTCATTGACTAACGGAGGAGAAAGAGTTTTGAGCCGTGAAATTTCTCATGCATCTTCCAGAACTAATGAAACAAACACGCAGAAGCAAGAATGAAACATGTGCAAAAAATTACCAATATTTACATTATATTTATAATAGGTTAGAAGGAATTTTGATGCATCTTCTAGAACGTGATTCAATCAACCATGTTGTTGGTTTACTTTTTATTTTATAGATAATGAGAATTCTTTCTCATGTATCTTCTAGAACGTGAATCAATCAACTTCCCCGAGTAAAAAAAATTCAGTAAGTTTTTAATAATTATTTAACTCAAATTAAGAATTCATTTTTGTTGGTTTACTTTTTATTTTACAGGAAATGAGAAACTTAAGAGATAGAATGAAACTGTGTACTCTGGTTTTTTTTTTTAACAATTGTACTCTGTTTTCCAATTCTTGGTTTCATATTGAATTTGTATAATAATTGGAGATATAAACTTATTTCAATTCATTTCCCTATTTATAATTATTGGAGTATAATTTGTGGTGAAAATTAATTGTAAAGAATTTTCTAAAATTATCCATTCAAGAAAATTTCATAAACTTATTTTTCATTCTAAATATTTTTCTATTAAGATCATTATTGCAGATTTCTTGAAATGTTAGTCAAACAATTAGCATTTGAAATTAATTAAAATAAATTTTTATTTTCTGAGTTTCTCATTTCCTAATTATCTATAAAATAAAAAGTAAACCAGCAACATGGTTGATTGAATCACGTTCTAGAAGATGCATCAGAATTCCTTCTGATCTATTATAAATATAATGTAAATATTGGTAATTTTTGCACATGTTTCATTCTTGCTTCTGTGGTTGTTTCATTAGTTCTGGGAGATGCATGAGAATTTTTTAACCTTAGGTTTTGAGAAATTTCACGGCTCAAAACTCTTTTTCCGTTAGTCAGATTGACTAACAGAGTGATCAATTTTGATAGAATATAATAACTGGGTGACCAATTTTGATAGTGACTAAATGTGGGTGACCAAATATGAAAAGAGGTAAAATTGGGTGACCAAAATTAATACTTTCCCTATTTAAAATTATTGGATGTTTATAGAGCGTTTTGGGTGTGATTAGCCCCACCCAAAATAAAATTAAAATTTATACAGATTACCGTAACTCAAACTCAGATCTCGTAATTTAATTCCTTGAAATCTTCGAGGCTAGAGCAGCCCACAGAAACCAAAAAACAAAACCACTTGAAATGTCAAAACCAACCCTCAGCCATCATTTTATAAAACCACAAAACATCGGTAAATTAGTCAACCATTTGAGTATATTTTCGTATTTTGACACCTTCCGTTCCAACTCCATCTTCCCCATTGAACATCGCAGCAGACAAAATTCATAGGTGTAATTCGTAAAACTCTCACACTTATCGTTTGTTAGGGCTTTAATTTGATTTCAGTTTACAGAATAAAAATGCCGAAGGGGAGGGGAAATCGGCATCAGGGGAGGAGATCATCTACGGTTGTTTTGGTGCTGTCTATGCTGTTAATGCTGTCAGTTGTGCTTCTGATGCTGCTCGGTCTCGGAATTCTCTCTCTCCCCATTGCTTCCGATGATGAATCATTGCAGAACGGAGATCGCATCAAATTGAAGCGCTTGAAATTAGATATGTAAGTTTTTTGTTTTCGAAATCATTTTTTTGAAGTTAATTGAGAATGAGATTTGGTATTTATATATTTAATTTTGTCGTCAACAGCAGAAAAAAAGAAGGAGAAGGAGGATTAGGGGAAAGAGGGGAGCAATGGACTGAGATTCTTTCGTGGGAGCCTAGGGCTTTCCTGTACCATAATTTTTTGGTGAGTTTCGACCATGTAACTGTAAATTTTTAGTGTTTAGGTTTGATAAGTGATACAATTAAAATGAGTTCAGCTTGAAGATGCACCTTTGAATTTTTGGTTTTGTTTTGCTGCATGATTTAAATAACTTTTTTTTTTTTGGATTACTATTTGTTTTATGCTGCTTGGGGTTTTCTATAATGTATTATTACTGATTATTTGTCTATCTCGTGGATTTGGTTATGTTACCTTGCTGAGAATGAAATTTGTATATGATCCTTCCCTGCTATTCCACTTGAAACCTTAAATAAAATCTTTTTACCATTCCATTTCTATTAACTAGTGTTTAAGTAATTGCCTTATAATTTGTTTTAAGTAATTGTTTATCAAAAAAAGAAAAGAAAACCTGTATAAGTAATTGTTGCCCTTGATGCACTAAAGACTTCAGAGTCTATGTTACCATCCTATAAGTAATTAGTTATGGCTTACTCAGTTAACATGAACTGGTGCTTGTCTTGAGAAGTAGAATGAAATGGGAGATTGCTTAATTATTATGCAGAAGCAATTTTCTTGGAGTCTCGTGTTTATTATATGCTCAAGTAGCCCTTGATACTATAATTTTGTATTCAGATTTCTTGATGGATCTGCATTCAACATAGCATATAGATGTGTGATAGTTGATAAAAAAACCTGCAGATTGCTTTAGCAAAGTATGTCTTGATCATATTGCTGAATTATTTGCCTCATTGCTTGATTCATATATTTGTTCATTACTATTGTTGTCGTATTTGAGTCCTATGAATGCTTGTTCGGAATGGTATATATAAGAACCCTGGATTGGGATTGAATTTTAGTTCAAGTTGGAATTGGATATCAAACAAAATAATTGAGAAATATTCCTTGTGCTGATATTTCCTGGACACTTTTATGGTTTATTTGATGTGCAACTTATATTGCAGTCTAAGGAAGAATGTGAGTATCTGATAAATCTTGCTAGACCGCACATGGTTAAATCGACAGTGGTTGATAGCAAGACTGGCAAGAGTAAAGATAGCAGGTTTGTTCCTTTGACGTATCCACAAATGTGATTAATTTTGTATTTCATCTTATGGAAGAAGAATTAGCATCAAAAGTCTGTTTGCCTGTATTATTATTCTTGTCATTGAAAAAGAAAAACCATTTTTTTAGGGTTCGCACAAGTTCTGGAATGTTCTTGAGGAGAGGTCGAGATAAAGTCATCAAGGACATCGAAAAAAGAATAGCAGACTATGCATTTATACCTGTAGGTATGGGACTGAAATTACACAAATAGTAATCTATGCTCTGTTCTGCCCTGTTGGTTCTTTTCTTACATATTAAAGAAGCTGGTCTCTTGATTGAATTTGTTTCGTACTTTGGTTTCGACTGCTGTTCTTTCTATGTGATACTCCCTGAAATAGTAGCTGGATCATCTTCACTTCTAATTTACAGAGCATGGAGAAGGTCTGCAAGTTTTGCACTATGAAGTAGGACAAAAGTACGAGCCTCACTATGATTATTTTCTTGATGATTTCAACACTAAAAATGGAGGTCAACGCATAGCTACTGTACTGATGTATTTGTAAGTACTTTGTCAATGTCTTGATGCTTCCACAGTGTCTGATATTTGTGGTTATTATATTCAGTAAGGCACCTGATGCAGGTCAGATGTTGAAGAAGGTGGTGAGACAATTTTTCCTGCTGCCAAGGGCAATTTCAGCACTCGGGCCGGTTGGAATGAGCTGTCAGAGTGTGGAAAAAGAGGCCTCGCTGTGAAAGCGAGAATGGGAGATGCGTTACTTTTTTGGAGTATGCGTCCTGATGCTTCTCTAGATCCATCTAGCTTACACGGTGAGTTTCATTTGTGCCCATTGTTTTTAAAATTTTACACGACCTTTTGAATTATTGCAATTATATCACATGACTATTTTCCGGCGAGTCTTGTTGGCGTGACAGTGTATGAAATTGCTAAAAAAATGATAAAAAAATATCGTAAAATTTATTTGCACTTTTTTCAAAGATTTTCCCCCTGCAATGTCACCCATACGTTGCCGAAAAATAGTAAAATGACGTAAGTGCAAAATTTAAAAAGTCCGTGTATTGAATTGCAAATTTTAAAAACCTATGTTGTAATTGTAAAGGCATGAAAATGTTGTGATTTTTTATGCAATTAATTCTTCTCTTTTCTATTACTTTATCCCAAATAATAAATCATAAAGGGTAGGAGGAGAAAAGTGAAGCAAATACATGAAGTTCTAATTGAATCAAATCAAATTTATGTTGTGTTGAAGATTGAAACTTGCTGGTTGAATAATCTTGAAATATTTATATTTCTTCCTCACTTTAAGGCAAGAATATGTGTGTTACGAGCCACTGGCTTTGTTTCATAGTCATCGATTTGGTTATGTCTTTTATTTTCTGATTTATGTGTTTATCTTACTTTATTTCAGGAGGTTGCCCTGTCATCAAAGGGAATAAGTGGTCATCTACGAAGTGGATGCATGTTGGTGAATACAAACTCTAAGATTCTCTCTCCGGTAGACATTTAAACATGGAATTTCACATTTTATCTTCTTACGAGCTTTCTTTGTAATGGCAACTTACAGTTTCAAGCTTTTTCTGGGAAACTTTATAGTAAGTAATAAGACGGGGAAATAGCCATGAGAAAACTTCTAATCTTCAACAATGAGCTCTCAGTTATATTTGCATTAGCATCCAAGACCCATAACTAGTATGTGTCATGCTAATCATGTATTATTAAGTAGGAACTTCCACCTCATCACAGCCATTAGACTCTATCTTGAGTAGGAGTATGACCCACCTTGATGTTGATCCACACCTCTATATCTTTATCGCGGATACTTCAGATGGGGATTGCATTTAGATTAAAGTTCTTAACTTGGAATTTATAATTTTGTTTACACCTTATGAATGATCCCGGTTTCTGGTAGCCTTAATTTTCTTTGACCTTTTAATGTGAAACTTGTGAACTGGGGTAAAGTTCTTACACAAACAGTTCAATTAATTCTGAGCAAAAACCTTGCAGGGACGAAGGGATGTGGAGGATTTACCTGAATGAATAGTACGATCACAAATTTCTGGTGTTATAAAGTTTAAAGCTGGTATTCATATACTTCTGACTTGAACATACGGTGAGTTTCGGTGGTGGAGATTAATAGTTTGGCACAGAGTTTCCATACATGACATGCTTTGTTAGAATGATAACTTGTAGTGTAGAGGGAAATTAGAGAATGATGGGTGGTTTTGTAACTTGAGAAACATCACATGAACACTTCTTATATCTGTTGACATTTAAGCTGTACTTTTACGAAGATTTTCATGGATGCTTTTGCTTCTTAGTAGGGTTAAGAGCGAAAAGTAATAAAGAAATGAGTGTTAAACTATAATGCACTAAAACTAAGGAATCACCATTTATTGTATTTTATCTAATGACGAAGTGCAGTCGTCTACGATAAAGCTAGATGATGTGTCAACTTTTAATTGGACGTTTGTTGTAAGACAAAGCAAACTCTCCCTCTCACGATGAGTTAACTCATCGAACATTACAATTTTAAGAAGCATACCTGCTATAAGAAACACGCACTTTGCATCTTAGAATTGTGACGAATGGATTGTGTGCACTAAATACAAGGGATCAACTATTTTTTTTAAGTCTTAAATACACCCTTTACACCAAATTAGAAACACTGCTGCACATGCTTTTTTAATCGACAAATATAAACAAGAAGGAAGCCTAAAAGTGCCCTCTCTCTTCACTCTACAAATCATGGTCAGTATCCTTATAGGAATCCACCACCGACTACTTCCGTCACATCTCCGCCACCGTACCTTCCACAATGGAAGCCGTCGTTTTTTAAATCCTCTGCTGCAGCAACCCCAACGTCTGTCGCGCACTCGAGATAACCACTTGCTCCGCCACCGTCTCCGCCTTCATCATCAACTTCTTCTGCACTGCATCTCTATCTATCGCCGGCGAGCTACATATCCATTTATTACTGAAAAGTGGTAAAGAGTCGCAAGATTCAAACCTGTGACCTCATGCCCATGAAAGATGCTTGTAACTGCTAGGACATCGATTACTTGATTCTATATTTCGCTTTTATTAATACATAGAAGGTTAACTTGTGCATTAGTGTTCATAGTGCACACTATGCACAAGAGACCAACTTTTTTTTTATGAAACATTTCAAGGTTACTTAGACACTCATTATATAAAAGTAATTCACAAAATTAATATCATCACAATATAACTAGTATGAAGTCGGGCCAATGAGTGGTTTGAGAGGTCTAGAGACCTAATCCTAATAAGAACCAGGAGGGTTCACTTTTTTGGGAGTGGCTTACAGCCTGGACCCTTATTTTGGGAGTGGTTCATTTTTTTTCCACCAAGGCGCACAAACTCCTGTGATCACTCTCACACTTTGACGTCAAGATACATAATTGTCTCATGTGTCAGAATGTTCACTAATAAACAAATCTCAAGAAAATCTTCTACTATGTGTCAAGTCCGTAGTAATAACCTGACCCTAATATTCAGATACGAATCATGGTTTAAATGATATTTATACACTTTTAACCATAAGGTATGAATACCCAAATTCATTTAATTGACAAAGTAAATGTCCATAATAAACACACATGGAGTATATATTTTTGCATACATTCTCTCTTCGAGAATATTCCACTAACTTGAACGTCAAATGCCCGTCACCAAAACTCTCCTTGACGGGTTCTTTGCAGGATTGGAGTACGTTCGAAGCTTGTGAATTCTCGTTTTCCAAGTAGCATTTTAGGAGATTTTTCATAGGTAAAATCCTCTAAATTAATTAGTTATTCATTGTTGATTGTGAATTTTTTTTTCCACGTCAGCCATAATATGGACTCAGTCGCTTTAATAATGGTCAAATATAATTGAATTAATATAGTGTAAATATAAAAGTAACATTAATTTAAATAATGGCATAAAGTAAGACGAATATTCGAAGATCGTCAAAACGATGACATACTTTCTCTCCAAGGCTTGACAAGATTGCAGTACTATTTTGTTTGCTAGAGACAAAAAAAACTAATCCCAAACCGGTTATTAAAAAAAAAAAGAAAAAAAAAAAGAACTAGGGTATAATATTTGAACCGGAGTATAAATAGTGTCAATTACGCAAAGAGGGCCAGGGCGTAACGAAGAAACTAAGCCGGAGAAGAGGGCATTCCCCTTTGTGGGGCATTTCATCGTATTATCCTTCCATACGAACACAGGTATAATTCTTCAATTCCTTCATCCAGATCTGTTCGTTAATTTGTTAGTGGTTACTCTAATTCGCTCTGTTAGCTTGTTGCATTAATTTGACATTAATGTTATTATTATTCCATTAAGAGCAATGGATCGGTACCAGAAGGTGGAGAAGCCGAGGGTCGAGACACCAATTGATGAGAATGAAATTCGGATTACGAGTCAGGGCAGGATGCGGAGCTACATCACTTACGCCATGACTCTGCTTCAGGTACGATTACTTATTATGTGTGTTAGTTTGAGATTTATATAGTGATGTGTTTTGTTGCATGGTAACTACTGTATTTGCTTGTAACCGCAGACTGTTTTGTACGCGTCATGTAAGTTTTGCATTTGTTTGTAATTTTGTATAGATTTTTATTGATTTGTAATTCAGTGGTGATTTTTGGATTCTAGATGTGCTTGCAATTCTACTGTTTGTTTATTTCTGTGTATTTAACTGCACTTTCACCTAACATACTGTTCTAGTATTTGATACTTTTGAAAATTGTAACTAGACTGTATCTGGAAAATAATCTCTTACGGAACATTTGCACTGAAATTCTTTACTAATCTGTGGAGTACTTTGATTTCTTCCTTGAAGGATTCTGTTCAGTTGAGAACGATAGGCCCTGCATGATAGAGTTCTTCTCAGAGTAGCCTGAGTATTTAGTTGAACATGAGATTGTTGTCGCTTGGGCATTCATGTTATTATGATTGTTAATTTCTTTATGAGCCATTTATGTTCATCGTATTACGCATTGTTTGAATGATTACATGTTTTGGATTCGATGATCATAGGAAAAGGGTTCGGATGAAATAGTATTCAAGGCAATGGGCAGAGCCATCAACAAAACTGTAACAATTGTGGAGTTAATCAAGGTTTCCCTTTTACCATTCCTTACCACTTTTCACATTACTGTTGGTTTTATATTTTCTAATAGTTATGGTATGTAATAAGTATGCATTCTTAATTCAGAGGCGAATCATTGGTCTTCACCAAATCACAGCAATCCAGTCCACTGATATAACGGACACGTGGGAACCCCTGGAGGAGGGCCTCCAAACGTAAGATCAACACAAACATTAATATAATTTTCTCTGTAGAGATTGATTGAGTTCAACAATTATGACAATGCTTGCTAATTTTTACAGTCTTGAGACCACAAGGAAAGTGTCAATGGTCACAATTACTATCTCGAAAAAGGAGTTGGATACGAAAAATATTGGGTGAGTTGCTGATCTACATTTTTTGGAAGTTTAATCTTTTCTTATTATTTTTAATATTATTATTGTATTTTTGTTGTTGCTATTATTATTATCGTTATTATGAAAAATATAACATGGAGTCTGTTAAACTTCACTTAATCTTTTAATAATATGAGATGCACTTGTTTCTTTTGGAATGACTCCACATTTTTTAACTGATGCATAGAAACAGCCGATTTTTGCTTTAAAAATTTATGTTTATCGAAATTGTGAAGTCTTTGTAGAATTGTAAACTGTTCTCTGTCCTCCTGTTGTATTCATGGAAGCGGGATTATTAATATTCTGTTATCTGGAGTAGGTATCAACCTCCCATACCAGCTGATCAAGTAATGGTGTCAACAGAGCTCGACTATGATGGAGGTAGTGTCATATTTTGCCATTCTTTTATTTTCACTTCATGTAATACTGGAAAGCAAATATCTTACAATTTTAATGTCGTGCAGAGGGATCACCTGCTGGCCGAGGAAGAGGCAGATTTGGTAGGGGGAGGGGCAGGGGGAGGCCTAGAGGCCCAATTGGTATTGATTCAGCTTATCTTTTTTTGTTTTGCTATTTCTTTCAGATCAATTCAATATCATGGAGCTGTTTTTTTTTTTTTTTTTTTTTTTTTTTGTGTGTGTGTGTGTGTAAATTATTAAGATTTCTGCTGTATTTGATTGTAGGGAATGGATTTGCATCTACCGAGATTGAGGATGGAGGCTATGAAAGAGATCGTGGGTTTTCCAAGGGTAGGGGACGAGGTAGAGGTCGCAGTTTCCGTGGCCGTGGTAGGGGAGGATACTATGGTAATCAGTTTGATACTCAAAATGATGCTGGAGGCTACAATCAAGAAGCACCTCGAGGTACTACTAATTATTAAAATGACCATTTGGAATTTTTTTGGGCATCTTTTTGAAAGAAATAAATTCGTGTTAAGTGCTTTAGGTTAGGAAGAAGCATAACTTTCCTGTTACTGTATGAGCCCAAGCATCTCCACTTCCTTTACTGATCTTCCAAATATGCCTTTGACCTGTAATTGTGCTGTGAAGATTTTATTTCATTTACATCAGTCTTATTCAAGTTGTCTTTTTTAAAACGAAAAATAAACTATCTCTTTTGCATATATGAAAATACTGTATACTTGGTTGAATTTGAAAATTCAGAAAATTTTGTAGACCTGGAAGTGGTGTTTTTTCGCCAGTGACGGAGGCTGAAATTTTATGTAGGGGGCCTCAGATAATATTATTATGCAAGCAAGAATAAATATCATACTTGTCGATTTCTTCATTTATTATTGTTGGAACATCTCATTTCATTAATAAAGATTGAACAAATTAATTTGAATTCTGTTTTAGGAATTTTTTTGCTCGCTCCTCCAGTTCAAAAGAGGCAAGATGTTGACGTTGCTAAAATATTAAAACCAACATTGAAAATTGTAAAACAGATCACATATTTTCTTTAGTTTATTCTTTAGTCGGAATCTAAACCCAACATCCAAATCCAATTTTAAGTATTTTGTTAATTGGATTGATGAATGCATCAAAAAATTATTGTAAATGTTTGTAGATATTTTATAATTTATATTACAGTGTAATAGGTGCAGTGCATGTCACATGAATAAAATACAAAATAGTTCATAATAGAACAATGAAATAACACTAAAATGTTCAATTTCCATAATAAATATAGAGTAAACGGTGGCCAAAAATTAAGAGTCTTTATTACCTTTGATAATCCATAATATATAACTCTCATCTGTATGTATCTAGAAATTATCACACGATAAATTTGTGACTAATATTTAAAACACGTATATTAATTAAGGTGAATAAAGATTAAGAGTTATTTTTTCATTAAATAATTTTTAATCTACTAATATTATATAAATGTATTTATGTGAGATTAAATAAAATTATCCCCCCAGTCCCCCATAGGTACAGTGTAGCCCGTCTTTGTTTTTCGCTGTATTCTGTCAGCATTTAGTGTTTGATGGGTGAAACTTGTGACTCAGGAATAGATCTTACCTGTTGCATGATGTTCTGTAGTACAAGAATGCATTGGATTGCTTCACATGCTTCTCTGCTCCCTTCCCAATAGCCTAGCCTAATTGTTCCCCGTAAAAACTTTTGTTTTCTTACAAATGCCCACAGAGTATTATCAACATCCCTTTGAGGCTTTTATTTTTCTTACAAATATTCTTCTCAATTGGTTCAATTGTAAGGAAAAAACTTTTGGGGGGTTTATTTTGTAATTAGGCTAATCCTCTTGTGCAGTATTTGAGTAATTACTAATCTTCTCGGTGGTATTATACCTCTTTACTCATTCCATTGAATCATCGACTTCTATTTATTGCAGGCCGTGGCCGTGGGAGAGGAGCTCGTGGCAGGGACCGTGGGTTCAGACCAAACGGGCCGATCAACGCTTCTGGTTGAGCCCGAGAGTATTGCTTGTAGGTAGGCTGGTGTCTATTGTGAGAGGAGAATTTATTGTTCGATGAATCGATGGATGTCTACTCCTTTTCCAAATATTTCTCCTTTACTATTTTGCTAGAATTAAACGTAGAAGGATGTTACCTGTAATCGCTGTAGAAGGATGCGTGCCTCTTTATGAGTGGTGACCCTTTTTGTTTCGTCTTTCAATTTTCATCATACAAATTCCCACAGCTCGCTAGTTGCATGCTTTAGTAATTAAGTGTAATTTGAATGGTGAGCAGCACATTCTTTAATTTATATTGCTTGTATAAGCTTGTTTGTTAATGCTTATAAATGGACATCCTTTTTAGCCATTTTCTTCGTTTGTTATGCACGTATTTTTGCTGGGTTTTGTTGTATTTTTAAAACTTAATACTCCGTACTAAAGTATTAAGCTTGGTTATGAATGTGATAATAATTTATTAATTGTTTAATTGCGGGTTAGTTGGATTAATATCAAGCTTAAATTATGCGGAGTTGTAGGTTGGAGATTATACTCGTTTTAGCTTGATAAAAATTACTCGTCAAAGATATCGACAATGAAGAAATATTTTAATGCAATATCGAATAACTTGATGTTAGTTGATATAATGTGATTAGGATCGTTAACAGTAACTTTTGGGTTGGTGGGTTTGAATTGAACTTTAAAATAGATTTCATTCTTCATTTCTTCATTTGGGTTGGTGGGTTCGAATTGATGTATTTGTAGTGACTAATTGAATCTATTACTATAATATAATAAAGAGGGAGTTGTGCTAGGTTGGCCAGTTTCCAGTCACATGATAAATTAAAATGTTATACTATAATTTTATTATTTTATATTCCAAATATATATTTTTTCCATTTTTTAATAGATGATGTTTTAGACTTTTTCTCTTCTACATAATTAAATGATGTTTTGAAATTATTTTACACTATTTATTTCAATTATATCATCCCTTTTAACTTGAGAAAATCTCATAATTTCTAACTTACTTTTATTATTTAAGAGAATTAATATACTGTTTATTCCAATTATGCCCTCCCTTTAACTTTAAATTTTTTTTATAATTTCTAACTTACTTTTATTATTTAAGGGTATACTTATCAATACATATCCTTTGTTAATTCTAACAAATTTCAACAAAACATCATCTACTAAAAAACGGAGAGAGTATTACTATATTCATCCAAACTTTGTAGGTATGATTTATTGTTCACGAATTAAAAAAAATATATATATTTATATATAAACTAAACGAGTTGATGGATATTATGGGGTATTGCGAGGTTCACTAATGAATAAAGTGATAGTGTACGAATAAACGAATAACAATTTGAGTAAATATATAATGGTTTGGAGGTACATGATAAAAATATTATTTTCACTTTAAAACATACTCCCTCGGTTCAATTTCATTATTTCTACTTTCCTTTTTTGTTGTTTAATTTTTATTATGCCTATACCCTTTTTTGAAACAATACTATTCATAATACTTTATCTCCACCTTACCATCACTTATTTACCCACTTTGTCATTCACTTTATTCATAAACAATAATTTATTTACAAATGGACCCCACAATACCCCATCATACCCTCAACTTATCTACTTTATGAATAAATTAATCAATATTCATTAAAACTCGTGCCCAAAGAAGTGGGCATAATAAAATTGGACGGAGGGAGTACATATTAAGTTTAGATATTAAGTTTAGATGAAAGAAAAAAAGAATTTTTACATAAAAAAGAGTATTTACAATCATATAATAAAATATTAAAAATAATTTTATTTTATACTATTAAATTATTAATTATATATACGGTTTGACCTTTTTTTATGTCTTTATATCCGGTACATGAATCGACTAATTCAGGAAATCATTCAAAACCTTCCACTTACTGGGGGCCGTTTAAAGCTAGAGTTTTGTGCTATATAATTATCAAGAATATTATACGGAGTATATAAATATCAAGAAATTAAATAGAAAAGTAATGTGTATAAATTGAAAAAAGAAAAAAAAAATTGTTCACAAAGAGAACATGAGGTGTGATTCTATTAAAAGATTGTCCAAAAAACTCTCATTTGAAATAAAATATGAGGCGAATATAAAAACTATGTACACTGATCTCTTCACCAAGCAAAATAAGTACAATTATAAAATTTTACCACTAATACTACATTATACAATTAAATTACATAATATCTGAGTAAACACCTTAAGAACATTATACAATTAAATTACATAATATCTGGGTAAACACCTCAATTCTTGAGGTGCTGCCCGTACTAGTATTAATGTTATAGGGCAAATTCAAATTCATGTTACATTTAGGGGAGGGGAGGGGAGGGGAGGGGAGACGGAAAAAATTTAAAGTCATAAGTTCACGTGTCGAACCAGAGGTTGGGGTGTCGTTAAAATTTTATCCGGAAAATTTTTTCTTAGGAACAAAATTCAGGTTAAGGAATAAGGTACATCCCTCTAAGAACCAACTTTACCAAAACGAAAGTACTCACTATGCATATCACGAAAAAATGTAAGGTACAATAAAGTTTGGGCATTGACCTCTCCAAACAGTTGAGGTGGCCCGTGTCTTAGCAATGCAATCAACTGTTTGTTTCGCCTCTCTGAATATAAGTGAAACGGACAAACATATTCCATCGGGCTGTGCTCCAGAAGCCCTGAAATCTCCAAGGAGTGATAGTAATACTCCCCTGCCAAGTCCTAACATCCATCTCAGAATCCGACTCCACCCACAAGTGTCTCCATCCCTGACTGTGGCCGAACAAGATTGCATGCAAACCCGCTGCAATCTCTATCTCGAAAGGAAAGCCCCAAACAGCATTCTAGGCAAATGTAGCAACAAAGAAACCTCTCGAGTTTCGGAATAGAGAACCAGCAAAGATAGGCCCTAGAGAAGAGAGACAACTACCATCCATATTCACCTTATACAAACCAGGGTCCAGGAAGAGCCACCTAAATAAAATCGGAACCTGTTGGGTTCGAGGGCGGACATAAACCCCAATTGAGTCCTCAAGGTTTGCTCAAGTAGGTGAACCATTATACTTGTGCAAGCCACTTTTGTAGTAGTATGATTGAATTTTTAACATTTTTGTCTAAATATGTAGATTATTGGTGACTTCTCATTAGACTAGACAAATGATATGGAGTATATAGTTTTAATGTTTCAGCTCATGAAGATTTCATTAGTCCTCGTTTCACATTTTTTAGTTAATCTCCTATCCTAATTAATTGAAACCTAACTACCTAATTGTTAGCACTGTACTTAGTTTGAATTTTATTTTTTTTGTTAATTCTATATATTCTTTTAATTTAATTACACGTGCACCAACAACAACAATAATTTCAATAATTAATAATAATAATAATCAATAATAATGCATTTTTGTGCTCCGCACATGTTCCTATCATACTACTAGAAATTTTCCAAAAACAAATTATCAACAATATCCTGATCGTTGTATTTGGACGATTATTAAAAATTAATTTTAAATCTATAATAATTTAACCTATATCCAAATAAAACTTCAAGCTCTGCAATTTGTTCCAATACAAATTTTTTTATGTAAACTAATTGACTCCGTATTAATTAAAATAATGTAAAACAAAAATATTTATTAAATTGTAATTGTATGTAAAATTAATTAATACTCCCTCCCAGAAAATAAAGTTATTGTGAAATACACACTAATTTTAAGAAAGTTAGCGAATAAAAAAAATTATTAAAAAGAAAAAAGCACCTAAAGCCATAAATTCACACGTCAAATCAGAGGTTGGTGAGCCGTTAAAACTCTCCTTAGGAACAAAACTCGGGTCAAGGGAAAAGATACCCACGTCTAAGAAACAGTCTTACTGAAACGAAAGTACTCAATGTTCATATCACTATACAGGAAGTGGGAAATAAAGTTCGGACATTGCCCTCTCCAAACGGATGACGTGACCTGCGTCTTAGCAATAAAATTTGCTGCTTGGTTCGCCTCCCTAAAAATGTGAGTGAAATGGATAGACATTTCCTCTAAGAGATGTTTAGTGACGCTCCAGAGGCCCTAAGCCTCCAAGGAATGATGAGAATAAGACCTTGCCAGGTTTAAACTATCAACTCTGAATCAGACTCGACCTATAAATGTCTCCAACCCTAACTATGAGCAAACCTAATAGCGTACAACTCCACTGCTATCTCAGCCTCAAGAGGGAAACCCCATCCAACGCTATGAGCGAAAGCCGCAAAAAAAAAAAACCACTCGAATTACGGAACAAAGCTCTAGCGAAGAGTGCCCCTAGAGAAGAAAGACAACTACCATCCGCATTCACCTTGTACCAACCCGGGTTCAGAGAGAACCACCTAATCGAGACCGGGACCCAAATAGATCGAGGGCGACACTAAACCCCCAAGGTTTGACAAACAACCAAGTCACGTACCAAACCATCCACTTTGCCTTTGGAAAGGCCAACCGACTCGCGTACCCCTGAGAGGATAAGGGCCAAGCATCTATGGACAGATGGTCCCGCCCCATAAAAAAATCACCCTGTTACGAACATGCCAGATGGCCCAAACAGTTGTGACAAAGGTTACCCTCCAAAGCTCCAAAACCTGTGGACTAAAAGACATACGGAGAAACATATCGTGGAATCCTAACTCAAAGTATAAAGTGACTTGAAAGTAGGAACCAATAATGAAAAAACTTGGCGGGCAAATCTGCAGTCACAAAGGAGGTGATCAATGGTCTCCTCCGCAACTCTACAAAGGGGGCACATAGACACCCGAAACCCCAAAGTGCAGTAACCAGTCTTCAGTAGGAAGGGTGGCCCAGATGGCCCTCTAGATGACTGTCGAATGACACATCAGAATAAATGAACCCCAAATCCAAGAAGAACAACTGACTTGAGGGAGGGACTGTCGAAGAAAATTATAAGGCATAGTCGATGTCAGTTCCACTGAAACTGAAAATGACCAAACAAGACGATTCGACCCCCCTAACAAAATGAATGACAAGAATATCCTCCATAACGCCTGTACAAGTGAAAATAAATGTCAGTGAGAAGTGCCAAAAATTATCATAAAAGAAGCCCCAACCTTACCAACTAGAGAATCTCGAAAAGGGCCTGTAGGCCAAGACGATCGAGGTAACATAACCCAACCAATTGTCATGCCAGAAAACGACTATAGAGTTGCGACCCACCATCCAACGAGACCCATCATAGAGGTGGGGGAGGTGCCTGCGAATACCAGGGCCAATAGAAGACACCATCCCAAAGGAACGAGGACGCCCAAGAGGCGTCATAAACCGACGATGGAGGATATCATATCCACCGAATAGTTTTGGAGAACGTTCCAAAAAAGTTTGCAAATGAAAGATTCATTGACAAGCCGTAGAGATCTATTAAGTAATAAGTAGAATATTGAGAAGTAATTTAGTAAACTTTGATAAAGTAAAAAAAAAAATAGTTGAATTATTAAAACGTAATGACATTTTACGTTAAATAAGTGTGAAGTTTATTTATTTCAAATGAAAAGTGTGGAGTATTACATAAAGATAATTTTTTTTCCCACGCAAGACACATGATTACCTCATTCTATATCTCTTTCTTAAAATAACTCGATCTTAGAATTATTAATTAGGGTGCACGGTGGGAAAATGTATTGTTTGGTAGATAGATCTAATTTTTAAAAGAAAAAAAAACCGGTTTGACCTAAACTAGGGCACAGCTTTTGAACCGGAAGTATAAATAATTGAGAGTAGGCAGCAAAGTGGTGAGGGCGTAACAAAGATACGAAGCCGGAGAAGGGCATAGCACACTGTTCGTAGAGCATTATCATCATCTTATCCTTCCATAAATACACTTTTACTCAGGTGCGTAATTCTTTAATTCCTAGATTTTTCTTTAATTCCTT
Organism: Galeopsis tetrahit; assembly: GCA_963675135.1. Taxonomy (NCBI): domain Eukaryota; kingdom Viridiplantae; phylum Streptophyta; class Magnoliopsida; order Lamiales; family Lamiaceae; genus Galeopsis; species Galeopsis tetrahit. The sequence goes on from OY776133.1 coordinate 15,923,869, forward strand.
CTTTTCCAGATCTCTAATTCACCCCAAAAACCCTAGTTCCTCGCCTTCCCTCGTTTTAATTGGTTGATTTTCTGTGTTAGATTAGTTTGAAATTAATTTTAATTTTTTGGTGAATAGCATGGATCGCTACCAGAAGGTGGAGAAGCCGAGAGTGGAGACTCCAATTGATGAGAATGAAATTCGGATTACAAGCCAAGGCAGGATGCGGAGTTACATCACTTACGCCATGACTCTGCTTCAGGTATGTGTGTGTACATGTTCTTATTACGTGTGTTATGTTTATTTACTGCTGTATTGATTGTAACCTTAGCTTATTGTGTATGAGTAATACAAGTTTTGCATTGTTTGTAGAGATTTTATTTGTTTATAATTAGCAGGGTGATGTTTAGCTTATAGATGCTCTTACTTTCTATAGTTTGTTTATTTTTGGCATTTTCAAATTATGTACTTTTCTTGCATTTCAGTTTCAGGGGTAAAAATGCTGATAGGGTGGGTCATAAAATGAAGTAGCAACTTTTGTGGTACTTTATACTTGTTAAAATTGAAAGATTCGTTATTGGGGTTATGCTTCTTTGTCCTGGAACAGTGGAACTTCCTCTGTAACTAGACTGTACTTGGTAAATAATCTGTTATTGAAGTAATTGAACATTTGCTACGGAATTTGACGAAGGTTTGTCCTGCATTGAGTCTATTCATGTTATTGGTACTTGATCATTGCATTTCTTCGCTGCCACACTGTCAGGATCTAGCATAAACAAAAATTTCTTCTTAGTGTAGCCTGTACCAATGTTAAAAGTGCTCGCCTAGTGCTTAAGTGCATGATGTGAAGTGAAGAAACCCTCCACCCTTTGATCCTTCCATCATCCAGCAAAGTCAGGGAATCGCTGTAAAGTGCTCGCATTCTGCATATTTTTTTTAGAACGTGAAGTGGTTTCTGCATTTGCTTTGATGAAATCTGACTGGGCTATGTTTTCTTTGTTGTTTCTGGGCTTATCCCATAATCTCTAATGCTCGGCTGTTCCATGGTAGTCCGGTGACCAAGCGCTTTTGGGGTGTTGGGAAAGTCGAGTGAATCGCACTTGCTGGATTGAAAACACTTTCTTGGGGTGGGGTTGGGAAACAGAGGATTAAACTGGGAGTGGTTGGTGGTGGGCATGGCATTTAATTATTTTTTTAGCCCATTCAGATATAATAATTCCCTTACTCCAAATTATAAAGCTCAAGCTGCCGAACCAAAAAAACAACAACAATAAGATGGATTAGGCAAGATTTATTAGCGTGGGAATCTTTTTCCTTCTCAGGAAAAGGGCAATAAATGTTCTTGCCAGGCTCTACAATTCTAATTTCTCTCAAACACAGAAGTTCTTATCATCTTATGTTATTTTATCATGCATTTTGTCTGAGATTACTATATAAATTAAATGGTCTGCCATGCTTCAGTGAAGGTGCATGTTTTTTTGTGCTTTGCTCTTAAAGCATTAGCGGAACTTTGCTCCTTGAGTGCGCTTTTCACTTTTGACTAACTTGGCTTGTACTCGTAAAACCTGGTCTGCTTGAAATTGCTGTCACTCTGGCATTCATGTTGATACAATTGTTTGTCTTTATGAACCATATTTTTTCATCCTATTATGCAATGTTTGAATGAATATTTGTTTTGGATTCAATGATCATAGGAGAAGGGTTCGGAAGAAATAGTATTCAAGGCAATGGGCAGAGCCATCAACAAAACTGTAACAATTGTGGAGTTAATCAAGGTTTCCCTTTTACCATTTCTTTCCATTTTTCTCACAACTGTTGGTTTTATATTTGTAATAATGATGGTATATATGCTTATTTCAGAGGAGAATCGTTGGTCTTCACCAAATTACAGCGATCCAATCCACTGATATAACTGACACATGGGAACCCCTGGAGGAGGGACTCCAAACGTAAGATAAAATCAAGCATACTGCAGATAGGAGATTAATATGATTTTTTCCTTTAGATTGCTTGCTTGAGTGCAACAAAATGACTGGTGTTTATTACAATGCTTGCTAATTTTTACAGTCTGGAGACCACAAGAAAAGTGTCTATGGTCACAATTACTCTCTCGAAAAAGGAGTTGGATACGGCAAATATTGGGTGAGCTAGTAATCTATTTCTTTGTTGAGTTCTTAATTATTTATTTATCCTTATTATTGTCTTTTTTGTCCAAGTGATTCATTGGTGTTCTATTATCTGCAATAGGTACCAACAGCCCATACCAGCTGATCAAGTGAAGGTGTCAACAGAGCTCGACTATGATGGAGGTAGTGTCGTATTCACCCTTTTTTCACTTCATGTCATACTGCAAAGCATATGTTTTACAGTTTTAATGTCGTGCAGAGGGATCACCTGTTGGCCGAGGAAGAGGCAGATTTGGTAGGGGAAGGGGGAGGGGTAGAGGCCCACCTGGTATTATATCAGCCTTTTCTTTTTGTTTATTTTTTTAGATTAATTCAATATCAAGGCCCTTAATTTTTTCCCCAATTTTCTGCTCTGTTTGATTGCAGGGAATGGGTTTCCATCTAACGAAAATGAGGATGGAGGCTATGAGAGAAATCGTGGGTTCCCCAGGGGTAGGGGACGAGGTAGAGGCCGCAGTTTCCGTGGCCGTGGTAGGGGAGGTTACTATAATGCTCAGTTTGATAACCAGAATGATGCTGGAGGCTACAATCAAGAAGCACCCCGAGGTACTGATTAAATTAATAAATCTGTTGTATTCTGAGTCCACTTTCTTAAATGAAAATTCATTAATCTAGTTTTCTTATATATAAATACTGTTTATATGCTGAAGTTTTTATGATTGGGTTGAATTTTTATGATTAAAATTCTGAAATTTTGTAAACTTGAAAAATGCTGTTATCCATGTCTCATCTACTGTTTATATGCTGTATTTCAGCATTTAGATGTGGGATTCATGTGACTCAGCGAGAAGATTTTATCTATTGCTTGTTTTTTTTTGTATACTAGAATGCATTGCCTGCTTTGCATGCTTCACTCTGTCCAGTTCCTCGTAGACTACTTTTTCCTCAAAAAAGTTGCATGTTAATACTAGGGATAGTTGCAAAAAAGTCCGATGTTCAGCCTAATTTCCCCCCTTTGAAGAAAAAAAATTGTTGTTTTCTTACAATACCCTTTCAGAGTATTACAAACGGCTCTTTGTGAGGTTTGTAATTTTTCTTACATGCATTGGGTTGCTTTACATGTGTCTTGACTCTCCTTCCTGGTAACCTACCATTCCCCCCACCCCCACCAAAAAAAAAAAAAAGCTTTCACATTTTAAGAGTTAATATCAATTTACGTTGTGTAACTTAGGGTGGATCCAATTTAAATTCTTTTTATTTCTACTTTAACAATCAAACACGACATAAATTGATATGAACTCAACATTATAACTAGCCTAAATGCTTAGCCTAATTAAAACCCCTCTCCCTCCTTGACTCCTTCCCCTAAAATAGAATACAAATACAAACTTTATTGATTATTTTTTTTAAAATTAGGTATGTTTTTTTTTTAAAAAGTTTGCTAAGCTGCTATGGTGTATGGCAGTGCTTGACTCGTTGTATTGATTTTGTTGCAGGTCGTGGGCGTGGGAGAGGAATTCGTGGTGGGAGGGGCCGTGGATTCAGAGCAAACGGGCCAGTGAATGCTGCTGTTGTTGCTGCTTCTGGCTGAGGGGTTGTATCGGGGAGAATGAATTGATGGATGTCTGCTCATTGTCATTTTTAAGTATTTTCTTTAATAGAATTAACCGACCGGATAGGAGGAGGATGTTACCTGTAATCATTGTAGACTAACTCTCTATGCCGCTTTGCTTATGAGTGGTGAGCCTTTTTGTTTTGTCTTTCTATTTTCATCATTATTTCTTCCCCATAGTTTGTTTAGTTTCATGCCTTAGTAATCAAGTGCAACTTGATTCATGAGCAGCACATTCTTTAATTTGTATTTGGTTGGATCGTAAGCTTTCTTGGTTTATAAATGTGGACACCCTTCTTTACCCTTTTTTGTTCCCTTAGTAATATTTGTTTGATTGTTCAAGATCAGGACTAGATACTACTCCTCAACTTACAAAAGTTTGCGTACTCTAAAATGAAAACAGTTTTTGCAATCCTCACCTTTATAATACACTAATCATTTTGAGCTTGAACTCTCTATGTTTTGCTTTGGTGGTGAACAATGGTAGTCCGTCCATCTTTCAAATTGATATACAGTAAAAAAAGGACTTGTTGGGAATAAAGATGGAGTGCGGTTTGTAGAGCACAATCGTGTTGTTGCTCACACATCGCATCTCTCTTAAGTCGATCAATTTTTTTTTGTTTATAAAATTACCTTCCAATATTCTAATTATTATACTTTCATTTTAAACTATGTGTTCAATACTTTGTATAGGCTTTTGTGGGATGTTGGGAATAAATTGTAGGTAGAATGAAACCCTGATTGCAGATGCTTTTTTGGTGGATGTCCACTTCCTTCTCGACTTCTCGTGTTTCCTTAAATTTATCATCAATTGATATATTCGAAACACTTTTCTATGGCTCGGTGGCACCTATCACTTATTTAACTAATTCTTTGTTTTATTTTATTCTTCCTCCGTTGCATAATTGTTTGCACCATAAAATAAACACACTTTTTCAGAAAAAAATGTAATAACTGAAGTGTTAATGATTAATTTTATAAAGTAAAAAAAATGGGTGTAATGATGGTAAGTGTAAATATGGGATATTGTAAGAATACTCCCTCTATCCACCAAAGTGTGCTCACTTTTTTTTATACATGTTTTTAAAAAAAAATATATTTTAATTATAAATAATATATTTAGGATAATGAGTATTAACTTTGTTTTTTTTCCTTAAATTATTGATTTTCATGAATTTGCCGCACAACTAAGTGTCCATTACTCGTGTATGTATGTGATACAAAAAGAAGCAACTAACATAATTGTGACTGCGCGACCAACAATGGATTCCTGTGGACTGTTTTTAGATATCCTTGGTACCCAAGTTCAACTTTGCAAGCTCCATAAAAATCATATAATAAAGCAGTCGGTTGATTTTTCAAGTCAAAGTATTGCGATTGCTTGTGTCATCAATCAAAACAGAGTTTCCCTTCTTCACTATATAATTGAAACCCATTATCTTATCTTCCACACTTTCTATCTTCGACACTCATCTCTGTTTTTCCCAATCAAATGGAGGCGAGAATCCATGAAGAGGACGTTTTGATAGCCGGAGCTGGAATAGCTGGCCTCACTACAGCTTTGGGACTTCACAGGTATGCCATTTCTACAACAATCGAAATCCCTTTTGTTACGCCGCTTAGGTGTTTGATGAAATGCCTCACTCACAGGTTGGGTATTCGGAGTTGTGTTTTGGAGTCGTCAGACGGTCCAAGAGTTACGGGATTTGCGCTTACGCTGTGGACGAATGCTTGGAGGGCACTTGATGCTGTAGGGGTTGGAGATTCTCTCAGGGGAAAATCTGTCCAAATTCATGGGTATGGTAATGGCACCATATCAATCAATAGCTCCAATGCATTTTGTGTTTTAAGTCTGATTTGCTTGTTTTCGTGTTAGTTTCAAAGTTAGTTCGAGTATCTCAAGCATGTCTAGTCCAGGCCAAGCTACTGAGGAAGATCTCAAGCTGTAAGTTTTTATTGTAAAAAGTTCGAATTGTATACTAATCACTTACTGTATTTTGTTTTATAAATGTGTGGTTATGCACATTGAATGAAATGGTGATATACAAATTATAATACGGCTGATGTTTTTATTGTGAAAATAAAATATGGGATTGAAATGGAAATAAGGAAGACACGATTTCATGATGAGAAGATTAATGTGTAGGCAAGTTTATTTATGTTCTTGTGAGATATATTGTTTAGTGCACAAAAGGGAGAAACGGAGAAATTCATGCATTCTTTTGGTAATATACTCAACTACTCTTTAGGGCAGAGCAACATAAAATTTGATAGAATTGAGATTTTACCTGGAAATATAAGAAATACAGTACATTTCTAAGTTCAATAAAAATATGAATTTAATCAGGAAAGGTCTGCAACATAATGCTTATTGTTATCCTAACAAGGAGACATCTGAGTGTGTGTGTTTGTTTGTTTGTCACCCCTCTAAAATATCTCTTTACATGCAGAGGCAAATTTGAAATCCGTTGTGTGAGAAGAAAAGACTTGGTAGAAACTCTAGAAAGAGAACTTCCTCAAGGAAGCATCAGATATTCTTCCAAGATTGTTTCTATTGAGGAATCAGGTAAATTCAAGTTGGTGCACCTTGCTGATGGTTCAGTTTTCAGAACTAAGGTGAATTTTATTTTTTATTTCATTTCTATGCCTCTGATGGATCATTTTCTCTTTTCTGTTACTGAAATAGCAATCTGTATTTTGTTCTTAATGTAAATAAGGTGTTGATCGGATGTGATGGAGTGAATTCAATGGTTGCAAAATGGTTGGGGCTTCAGAATCCAGTTAGTGCTGGCCGATCAGCAATAAGAGGGTTCGTTGTGTATCCGGACGGCCATGGTTTCGAGCCAAAATTACACGCGTACTTTGGTGGAGGCGTACGCTACGGTTTTGTACCTTGTGATGACAAAAGCTTATACTGGTTTTGCACTTTCACTCCTTCACTCTTCAATTGTAAGCCACAACAAGTCTCTGTCATTTATATTCTGTTAATTAAGACATCTTATATAAGAAAAAAATAAACTTATTTGAACTCGGTAATACTGTTTAGCATATTAAAATCACTAAACCATGATACTTCGTTTTCTAAACAATATTACTATGAAAAAGAGAGTCCACGTGAACCTAGTTTACACTTTACAGGCGACATACACTATGAGTCAAAATTTCTATGAACTTAGTTCACATAAGTTTTATGGTTAACTCGGCAATACTGTTTAGTATATGAAGTATTATTGTTTAGCATATTAAAATGACTAAGCCGTGATACTCCGTATGCTAAACAATATTACTTTGAAGAAGAGAGTTCACGTAAACTTGGTTCACAGGAGACCTACACTATAAGACAAAAACTTCTAGTTCACAAAAGTTTTATGATGAACTTGGTAATACTGTTTAGCTTATCGAAATCACTAAACCTTGATACTTCATATGCTAAACAATATTACTTTGAAAATGAGTGTTCACGTGAGCCTAGTTCACATAAAACCTACACCATATATAATTAGAGGGAATTTTGGTACAGATGATGAAAATGAGGATGATCCAGTGAAAATGAAGCAGCTTGTGATGAGCAGTATAGGTGATGGAGAAAAACGCGTATCAGATGTGGTGGAGAGAACCACACTAGATTGCATCTCGTGTGCTCAATTAAAATTTAGGTTGCCATGGAATGTTTTGTTTGGAAACATCGTGAAAGACGGTGTTTGTGTAGTTGGCGATGCTTTGCATCCCATGACACCGGATATAGGTCAAGGAGGGTGTTCGGCTTTGGAAGATAGTGTCGTTCTTGCAAGATGTTTAGGGGAAGCTTTGTCGACTCGCAACGAGGAAGAAGTAGTTGAAAAGACGAAAAGGGGTTTGGAGAAATACGCAAAGGATAGGAGATGGAGAAGTTTTAGCCTCATCAGTACAGCATATGTTGTTGGATTAATACAAGAGAGTAATAACATTGCAATGAGGTTCTTGAAGAGGATGTTTTTGTCTAAGCTTACTGTTGGGGCTTTCGTCAGAATGGCTGAATTTGATTGTGGTGAATTAAATGTTTCTTGAATTAGATTTGGGATATTAGTATGTTTCAAATGATTTACATAATAAGCATTTTAAAAAAAGTGAATGAAATCTTTAGTCCTGAATAATTGTTATTTTACACTAATCTAAGAGTATTAAATATTACTAGTATATTCTTATTTAATTTTTGTGATAATATGCATTAACTTAGTAAGCTTACTCCATGGATAAATCAAAAGATGAAAATATCACCTTACATATTTATTGATATATACTGTAATAATTTTATTAAAATGTGTGAAACACCTTTAAATGTTAGTTATAGTGGATTGGAGACTTGGAGTTACTGTAGTACCAACTAATTAACGAGTCATAATCTTATTGATGTCAATACTAAAAAAACAGGTTGTGACTAACATTTATTTAAAACTCCAATTATTTAAAACTCCAATTACCAACACTTTTTAAAATTAACAATTGTAATTATCTTACGAAAATAATTGGAGTTTTAAAAACCAGCCAGTGGAGGCTCCATAGATGTCAATACTAAAAAAAACAGGTTTAGAACCTTAAAATTGTTTAGAAATTATGTAAGAATTTGTATGGGCCATCATGGAATTGGTATCCCTTTAGATGTCAATTACATACTCCCTCCGTCCCGTGATTTCTTTCACGTGTGAAGAGGCACACAAAATAAGAAAAGTGAATTTAGTGGGAGATTTTGAAGGGTAATTTTGTAAACTTTTATGTATAAAGTAAAGAAATGAGTTGACTTTTGGGTATGTGTGGAGAAAAAGTAATGACATTTGTGTAAAATTGAGAATATTGTGAGGGTGGAGTTTATAAAGGGTTTTCCATTTTAAGGGTGTGAAAGTTATTGTGGGACGTCCCGAAAAGGAAAGTGTGAAAGTAATTGCGGGACGGAGGGAGTATAACATATTTTTATGTCTCAAAAAAAAAAAAAAAAAAAAATATATATATATATATATATATAACATAGTTCTTAACTTACTATTTGAGTCACATTTATTTTTAGCAAGCGATTAAGACAATTTTTTTTGTAAATATTTTCTTAACCTATGTGTTCATGAGTTAGGTAAAACTTTCAGTTCAATCATATTTTAAAATGAAGCATTACTCGAGTATCAAACGGGAGTTTCGTATCATATATGTCACCGTTTCACACAAAATTTTCTTAATTTAAACTTAATAACTTTTATTATGAACTATTTATTGAGTAAAAGGACCTAGTAAAAAATCTGAGTTAATTGTACAAAATCTTCCACGTGGTTTAGAAATATTGCGCGAAATTGCCTCGTGATTTAAAAATTGCACGCAATTTCTCCGTAGTTGATTAAATCAAACAAATTCTCCATTTTTTTTAAGAACGAGTTCAAGATTTTATATACTTTCTCTAATTCTCGTCACGTCTTTGATAATGTAGTCTAAAAAATTCAATATTTTGAATAAAAAAATACAAGAAATAGAAAAAACAGGTAAAACCATTAACATAGTAGATCTTAAAAAATGGGAAATTCGCTTCATTTAATAAACCACTAAAACAATTAGCGCATTTCTGGGGATTTTGTCCCTAGCATATTCTCACATGAGACTAGTGTAAGTAATTAACTGTTCTTTTTTATTTATTACCCATTTATTTTTTTCAAATTTTTTTTTACTATTCGTTGAACTTCGACCGTTTCTTTCAAACTGTTTTCATCTGAATCTACAATTGGGCTATAGCTATTGCAACAGTTAAACGGATATCATTAAATATGAGAAAGAGACAAGGAATCACCTCAAAAAGCATGTGCCTTACACAAGAAAACAACACTATTTGGTCTTAAGAAATCACATGATGTCTGAATATTTTCTATCTTAGAGCATTGAATTTTGTGTATTTTCTAACTCGTATTAAAAGACAACTATGTTACAAATCAATTATTTCATCTTTCCATGTGCCCTTACTAAAAGGAATGGGACCAGAACGTGGGAATAATTGAATGTGAGACTCAGATTAATTTTTTTTTTTTTTTACTTTCAATTCAAATTTCAGATCTGTTTTACTGCTACTTGCAAGTGTCTCACATGCCTATATATAACACTTCCAGTATCTTGTGATTTATTGCAATAAAATCTCCATTCTTATATAAATTTAATTTAATAAAATGTGTGAGAATTATAAGGTTTCACTAGTGATCATATTCTTATTTGGATTAATGTGTTGTTTCATCATCAATGCTAATGCTTTCACAGCTTCTGGTTGGTCTCAGGCTCATGCAACATTCTATGGGGGCAGTGATGCTTCCGGGACAATGGGTACACTTATTTTTCGAATTTTTTTTTCCGGATTCACTCGAGTATCGGAACATCAGTAAGAAAAATATGTTATTATACTTTAATATATATGAATTAGATTATGTACATTTAAATATGACAAAGTCTTATACAAATTAGTGTTACCATGCAACTGGTTTAATTTTTTGTATGTGTGATAAATAGTATACAAAGTAGTTTGTTTCATTATTTAAAATGAAACATGCAGACTTATGTGAATCAACAAAAAAGAAAAACAAGCACATTTTATGTGGACGGGGAGGGTATTAGAGAATTGAATATCTGAAAAATAATTAAATTGAATTAATAATATCTCAGGGGGTGCATGCGGATATGGGAACATGTATTCAGCAGGGTATGGAACAAGAACAGCAGCATTGAGCACTGCATTGTTCAACAATGGAGCCTCATGTGGCCAATGCTACAAGATTATGTGTGATTACAAAACTGACCCTCACTTTTGTAAGAAGGGTGTATCTGTCACTATTACTTCAACTAACTTTTGCCCTCCCAACTTGGATCTCCCCGGCGACCAAGGGGGGTGGTGCAACCCTCCCCGTCACCATGTCGACATGGCTCAGCCGGCTTGGGAGAAGATCGCCATCTATAGTGGCGGCATCGTTCCCGTCCTCTACCAAAGGTATATGTCTGTGATACTTTTGCATGTTTTTGTGATACTTTTAAAGGTAAGGATATCTGAATCTTACATTCTTAGTTCTCTCTACTTTTTCTGTGATACTTTTGCATGTTTTTGTGATACTTTTAAAGGTAAGGGTATTGAATCTTACATTCTTAGTTCTCTCTACCTTTTCTGTTTCTTATCTTTATTTACTTCGACTGACCACTACACATTTTTTCACTCTGATGTAGGGTTCCTTGCAAGAAACATGGAGGAGTGAGATTCAGAATCAATGGGAGGGAGGATTTTGTGCTAGTGGTAATTAGCAATGTGGGAAGTGCAGGATCCATTAGATCAGTTAAAATGAAGGGCTCTAAATCAGGGTGGGTGCCTATGTCAAGAAATTGGGGTGCAAACTGGCAATCTAATTCTAAACTCAATGCCCAACCTCTCTCATTTAAGGTTACTACTACTGATGGTGTAACCAAAACTTTTCCAAATGTTGTCCCATCAAATTGGGCCTATGGACAGATATTTTCAAGCCCAATTCAATTCTAGGCCCACTAAATACTTACTGGATTTGGGCCGTGGCATGATTTACCAAAAGCAGCCCGCCAAAAATAATTGGGGAAGAGGGGGTAGAGATGGAAAATTGGATGCAAATATGTATTTAGTCGTCATTCTAGAATTTCAATTATAATTTTATATATAATAATGACGCGTGCAAAAAGAAAACGCGATTATTAATGATAGCTTTATATTTCCAATTTTAGCATACAAAATTGTAAATACACCAAGAAAATATATTGAGGTATTTAATATGGTCAATCTCATAATTCACTTGAATTTTATGCCCATATACAACCTCATATCCGTGAAAAATAATCAAGTACAATTTATTTACACAATCCCAACTCTTGTAACATAATAATATGATGTACACTTGTGAATTTTTAAAACTTGTTGGATATTAAAGATATTATATCAGCGGAAGAATTAATATACTAATCTGATTTTCTCGTACACGAACACTGAAACATGATTTTTTATTTGTGATTTCGTAGTCAAATGCAATAGTAATTGTATTTCGATATTCACGATGTTAAGTGTCAGTGATGATAATTTCTCAGAACTTTTTTCTTTATTTCTCTGGTGATCGAGAAAAGTGAAATGGGAGAACCAACCAATGAAAACTACATAACTGATTTTCTATATCAGGTGTGGACATAATTGTCACTTGACATTGTCTTTTATGGTTGTATATATTATATAAATAATATATAAAATATTACTCCGTATTATTATAATATTAATTTACAAAACTCTTACTTCGTATAACATAATAATATGATGTACACTTGTGAAATTTTAAAAGCACACACAATTTGATTTGGGAAGATGAAAAATACTGGAATTTAATACTACTTCTCAATATGTAATACATCAATAATTCGTGCTTACTTTCCACACAATTTCTCATTTCGTGTTTTGTTTCCGAAGTATCAGAAAATTAAATCACGCAAAGAAATTATGGAGATATGTATGAGCAGTAATTGATTTGAATATCCATCCATTGGCAATGTGACACAATAGCTTTCTTTAAAGTACAATAAGAACCATTTATTGTAACTAAAGGGTTTGAAACAGTTATTGGAAGTACGTGTTACAATTTCCTTTGTACTACTAGTAATCGTTTCTAAACAGTTGCCTTAAAATTAAGGCAATGCATGGGGCATTTCATTGTTAAGACATCTCTTTTCTTCAACTAATTTTTCCACTTTTTCTTTTTTAAACAAGCTAGAAACTTAACCACCACATGGTATATATTTTGATTACATTATTTATCTTATAATTTACTACAGCATCATACCAATTAATTAAATTTCGTGTTCCATAAAACTAATACTAGTATATATGTTTATGTCACCGTTATATGATATATGTGCTAATAAAATAAAACAACACCAAATATTTCATAAATAAATAAAAAGGAACCACATAAGGATCTCGAGTGCTTTGAGAAATTAAATGTCACGACAATGTATAGCAAACTAGGTAATTGACTTTATTTGTTCAACTTCTTTATCCACCAACTGATTCCCTTTTTGTCCCATGATTTTATTTAAAGTGATTCATGCATGAATACTACAAAACCGAAAGGGTGAAATTATTATTAATTTTAGTCACACTTCATATCTTGTTCTGCATGGTGAGTTAGTTATCAAATAATTAAGACTTCAATTATACGCATAGTAGGTTCTTTTTAAAACTCGGATTCAATTATCATTGTTTAGTATACGAAGTGTCACTATTTTAAAAATACTGAATTTTGTGAAATTAAAGGTCCATCTCAAAATTACCAAACAATGACATTTCATATGCTAAACAGTGACACTTTGTATACTAAACTGAATACTTGAAAAAAAAAATCACGGGTTCACAATAGTTTGTGTCTTCATAATAAAAAATGAAATTATTTCAAGTTTAAGCAAATTAAATGAATAGCAAAGTAAGGATTATATTCAAGGAAAGTACTCAATACTTATGTCTAGCTATGTCTTTAGCATGAAGAATCTCTAACAAAACTCATAGTGGTTCAAGCTCACCAAATATGTGTACCCACCCGGCCTAGCTAGTTGTGGTGGGGCCGAGGTTAATTTGGCCCTATAAGTACCGTTTAGACCACCTTGGACTAATATCATTAATTGAATTTAATCAATTGTAAGAAAGAAGAAGATTGAGCCTAAATTCAATTACCATACTTCAAATGGTGACCATCTTTGTTTCCTTGATCACTATCTTACTACTTTTGAGCATCTCTTGCAATGCTCTAAGTGTGAATTACTACCACCAAACGTGCCCCGAGGCGGAGTCGTTGATCCAAAAAGTTGTGCACAAAGGCATCATCAATGACAAAACTGTTCCAGCAGCCCTACTAAGGATGCACTTTCATGATTGTTTCATTAGGGTAAGTAATTTATAATTGAGATTTTGCTCGTCTTACAGTTGTGTTTGATGGTACAAAATGTAACATATTAATAATGTATCTAACTAGCTAGCTAATTGTTGTAACATTGGTTGTATTTTTTTGATGAAGGGGTGTGATGCTTCAGTGCTTCTGAATTCGAATGGGAAGAATAAAGCAGAAAAAGATGGACCTCCAAATGTTTCATTGCATGCATTTTATGTGATTGACAATGCAAAGAAGGAAGTGGAGAAGAAGTGCCCTGGTGTGGTCTCTTGTTCTGACATTTTAGCCCTTGCTGCAAGAGATGTTGTTGCACTTGTAAGTACTCAATATTTTTATAATTCTCATTTTTAAAAAAAGAAATACTCTTTATATACTACTTTATCTTCACTTTTAAATTTTCATTTTTTACATAAACAATTAGTTTTTCTTAAAACACGTGTCCAACTCAAATGAAAATTAAAAAAATGGACAGAGAGAGTAATATGTATGTGGTATTTCATCTCTATGTTTTGATTATTAATACATGTCACGTGCATCATATGGTACCCCTTTAAAGCTTTCATATCCCACTATTTTGAAGTATGCCAAATGTACATACATAAAAGGATATATACAAATATAAATTACACAAAAAATGATGTAATAATTAATTTGTGAAAATGAATGTTGATGTTAGTCTGGAGGTCCCACTTGGGATGTGCCCAAAGGGAGGAAAGATGGAAGGATTTCAAAGGCAAATGACTCATTGAAATTGCCATTTCCCACATTCAACATAGCTCAGTTGCAACAAAGCTTCTCCCAAAGAGGCCTCTCTATTGATGATCTAGTGGCACTCTCAGGTACATATACTTTATCAGGATTTTTTTAAAGTAAATTTGCCTATTCTATTTTTATTTCAGGACATTATATTTATTCAAATTGAATTCCGTCCTATTAATTTTTAAAATTCAATATTTTAGTCATTTGATCGATTACAAATGATCAATTTTAAAAGTTACGGAGTAATAGATAGTACGTCAAAATAATAATAATAATAATAAAAAAAATCATCAGGTAACCCATCATAGCCGGTCAAAGACTAAAAGTAAATAGAAATTTGAATTTTGAAAACAAAATTCAATTCGAAAGCCAATTGTCCTAAAACAAAAAAAGGATTTTTTTTAAATAGTCCCTGCCCTCCCCTAATAAAAAAAATATTACAAACTTTTAACTTTTTGGTCCTGCAACCTGATATACCAAGTGACCTAGCCGATAAAAATAATATAATACCTTCAAATTTTGTTCATGTGACAAAATTTGATTGGTCAACCATATAAAAATATTTTAAAAAATTAACTCCTCCCTCCCTCTCCCCTCTCTCTTTCTCATGGACTATATGTACTTATGCAGGAGGGCACACACTGGGGTTCTCCCACTGTTCTTCATTCAAGAACAGAATCCACAAATTCAGCAACAAAACCGATGTCGATCCGTCGTTGCACCCTTCATTTGCAAGCAGCCTGAGGCAGATGTGCCCCCTCAATAACAAAAATAATGCTGCAGGAGCCAACTTAGATTCTACACCAACACTATTTGACAATTTCTACTTCAAATTGCTTCTTCAAGGAAAGAGCGTTTTAACATCTGATCAGGCACTTCTCACCTCTTCAAGAACTAAGGCTTTGGTACAAAAATTTGCAAGCTCAAAACATGAATTCTATGAGGCATTTGTCAAGTCTATGATCAAGATGAGCAGCATCCCTGGTGGTGGAACTGAGATTAGATTGGATTGTAGGGTTGTTAATTAATTAATCATTAAAGGTTGTGTGTACGTGTGTGGGGGGGTTCCTTTTTTTTTTTTGAATTTGTGATATGTATTGGTTTGGGATATTTTGGTACAATTTGTTTAATTAATTCATGTATCGGATGAATTAGGATCCGAATGTATTTTAATGAAAGTAACACTTGTATGAATGTTATTCCTTTAAGTTTGTACTTTTTCGATTTACGTCCTTGTTGGTTCAATTTACGTCCTTTTCACCGGAAAATTTTAAAACTCACCGGAATGTGAGAAATAAATTGGGATTCCGGCCAAATAGTCCAATTTACGTCCTTTAAGTTTGAAAATTAAAATTTAATAATTAAAATTTTCTAAAAATCCCATTAAAGATTTAAAAAATCTAAAAGTATCATTAAAAATCCAAATATCTCCTTAAAATTAAAAAATATAAAATGTGTAAAATAAAATTCAAAATATATCACTAAAATTTTGAAAAATATCATTACAAATTATAAAATGTGTAAAATATAAATAAAAAATTCAAAAATTTTGAAAATACAAAATTCTACAATACAAAGAATGGAAAATATGTAATTTAAAAATTAAGAAATTCAAAATCTCATTAAAATTTCTCAAAACTCTAAAAATCTCATTAATTTATTAAAAATATGTATATTAAAAATTACTAATTCTAAAAATCTAATAAGAATAATAAAAATTATTAACATTTCATTAAAAATCATACTTGATTCAGACTCGTCGCCCATTAAAGTTTTGCTCGAACTCCTAAAAATTTTGGGTTCCACGAGATTTTCCAACTCACCGTAGAGGTTGAGTGTAAGTTCCACATGCACCTTGATCGATTTTGGAACAGTCCAAAATTCATTTTCACGATATTTTTAAAATTGTGAAATTTTTTATTTTAAACATTTTTTAAAATTTAATTTATAGAATTTTTTATTTTTATGAGTTTTTTAGAAAAAAATAAATTAATTTACACATTTTTTAGATTTTTTGAATTGTAGAAATTATAGATTTATTTTTAATTTTATGAGTTTTTAGAAAAAAAAATTAAATTTAAACATTTTTAGATTTTTTGAATCGTAGAATTTATAAATTTTTTTAGATTTTTTATATTTATTCTACACAATTTACAAGTTTTTATTGAGATTTTTTTATTTTTAATGATATTTTCAGAATTTTTTAATTATTAATTTATAATTTTCAAACATAAAGGATGTAAATTGGACTATTTGACCGGATTTTCAATTTTCCGGTGGAAAGGACGTAAATTGGATCGAAAATGATGTAAATTGGACACCCTAGAACGTAAATTGAAAACGTGAAAACTTAAAGGATATATTCTGGATTAGGCCTAAGTTACAGGACGTAAAATGAAATTTTCTCGTGGATGGAACATGCAAGTAATTTTTTTTTTTCTCAATTCTAAATCGACCGTGATTATTATTTTTTTCGAGGATTTTACGCGACCATTATTCATGATTGTCATGATATTGTCCAGTTTGTAATGTCAATATAATTATTGGAGTATGTTAAAATTGATATGCTCAAAAGATGTTAACGTAAACTGCTGCGTATCTTGTTTATTAATTTGGCAAAAGCCAGTATTTATACACAGCTCAAGTGAAGCCCTAACTGCTGCAATTATAATGGGCCGAATATAATTATTATAAACAGAATATTTAAATGTAAAAAGACGAAACACTACCAATAGAGTACTACTCTTATTCCACCAAAAAGTAATAACCTACCGCCAATTATGTGTGACATGACAACCTATAGCTAATTTATAATCACCTCACTATGAATTAATTTAGGTTGTTTGTTTGAAATAAAAAGATACATTATTTAACTAGACGTCCACAACTGTGAGTATGTGAAAACAGCATTTAATCGTAATAAAAATTCTTAATTGGCGTGAGCATTTATTTATTTTGAGGAATTAGTTTGACAAAATTAATTTTTAAATTTTAGATTTTCTTGTTGGTTTATTTTGTTTTCCTTTTCGTATTAATTTGTTTTCTCAGTTGTTACGACTTACGACTCTTCTCTGTTTATTCTACGTTTCATTAGAAAAAATAGGAGTCAGTTTTATTAAAAGTTGTACGTATTCTTCCCAGAATATTGTATATATGTTCTTTTGGTATTCATCTCAAATCAACGAATTACCCGTTGAAAGATATACCAGTTCAAAATTACTACGGAGTACAAATTACACCAGTTGCTTTAAAATTAATTTGTTTAGTTATTCAATAATATTCCTGATTCGTATAATAATTGCTCCTAATTGACTACTCAAGTTATTCCTATCTCAAATATTTATTAAAGTAAAAAACAAAATGCTTTTTTTTTTTTGAAGAAAAAAAAAATGCTTGAAGAAAACAAAGAAATCAAACTGGTCCATAAGCAGCTCATATCTAAAGGCACCCGGATTTCCTATGAGTACACCCACGCGATGAGTACACACACAAAATGGATGAGTACACCCACGTGGAAAATTCAAAATTACCCTCCGTTCGTTCCTATTCTCCTTTCTCAGAAAAGGGGCATTGCCAAAAGTAAAAGATTTCCTCGTTTTTGATAGTTATTTACTTAATTGGTGGATAGGAACATACTCTGGATGAAATCCCGGGGAGTACTTCTTAATCATTTCTACCAACTTAAAGCCCCAATTCGAATTACTTTTAAATATCCTATTGGATAATTTACAGAATCTCCATTACTAATCCTTTGTGTATCTTGGTCTTCCTAACCATCCACTCATTTTTTTTGAAATCTCTCATTTAGGGTAATACGTCTATCGTAATAGTATAGTAAAAACCCCATATGGTTGATCTTTTGAACCCGCTTCAAGACAAAATGATTAATCAACCAATCTTGGGATAAACAGTCTCGACTGCTTATGTTTACTTTCACTTACTTCTTGTACATAGGAAATGAGATTAACTTCCTTTAACAGCAAAATAGTAAGCCTCTCCATTTCCATTTCAGTACACCCTCCCACCACTCCCTCCCCACCGCTCCAATGGCCGCCCACCCACCTCCTCCCTCCAGCGCGGCCGCCGCCCAGCCACCTCCTCCCTCGCGCCGCCGCCTGAGTTTCAAGAAGAAGGCGTCGACGACGTCACTCCTCCTCCCTCGCCACGCCGACGCCCCTGTTTTAAGAAGTCGCCACCGCTGTCCGGTGTTTTAAGAAGTCGCACCCCTCATCACCCAAGTCTCGCCACCGCCGCCGCGGTTTGAAGAAGAAGAAACTCGTCGCCACCGCCGTACGCTGTTTGAAGAAGAAGATCCGGTAGGTTTCTATTGTTTTTTGGGAATTTTTGTTGTTTTTGCAAAACGATTTTTTTTTCGAAACATTTGGACAAAATTGTTTTACAGATCTGGTTCCCAACATTTTTGAAACATTACACAGATCTGGTAGGTTCCCAATTTTTTTTTTCTTGCTCTTTGATTTTCCCATTCAAAAAAAAAAAATTCGTTGTTTTTTTTGACAAACTATGTTCGGAATTTTTTTTCGCACAAATTGAATTTGTTTGTGAAATGCTTTCGCACATTTTAACTATGTCCACCTAAAATTTTCGAACATTTTAGGAAAATTAGGGTTTCTAGTAGTTCGAGAATTATTTTCGAACATATTGAGTTTGTTTTGAAAAAAATTTCGAACAAATTGTGTTTGTTTTGGAAAAAAAATCGAATAACTTGAGTTTGTTTTGGAAAAAATTTCGAACAAGATGTTCGATTTTATTTTTCGGACAAATTTAAGTTGTTTTGAATTTTTTTCGAACAAATTGAGTTTGTTTTGGTAATTAAATTTTCGGACATTTCAACTTTGTTTTGGTAAAATTTTCGAACATATTACGATTTTGTTTTTGTTGTTGAGATTTTGAATTTTTTATGTTTTGGTGGTGATGGTGGGGATCCGAATGATTCGTGTGTGAAATGGTGTGCGAAATGATGAATCGGGTTTGAAATGGAATAGATGGGTGTACTCATCTAGCTTTTTTTTTTAAAAAAAAGTACATGAGGGGTAAATACGTCATTTCGCAACACCTTGGGGTCAAAAAAAAATTCTTGTGGGTGTACTCATAAGAAATCCGGGTGCATTTAGCCGCGCCCTATAAGAAAACGAAAACGGACTTAATACTTAAATCCAGCCCACTAAAATTTGCACCCCTCGAATTAATTAGTTCACGGCATGTAGTAGTTCAACTCCGTTTGTTTTTCTTAAAAATGTTTATGATTAAATTTAAATTTTAAAAAATGGAAAAAATATGCAAACTAATATAACTATAACGTACGGGCTAATGCAACTGAAATGTCTAGAATAGTATAATTGAAATGTGCACTATATAAGTGATTGAAAAATGTGAAACTTAAATGTGTAGACTATAATATTATAACTAAAATATGCGACACTATGCATTAGGTGCATTTGAGACCTTGCGTTTTTAACTTGTTACTTTAAATTTGGAGATTTATTAGATTTCTTCGTTTTTTTTCTACAAAATACACATGTTATGTACTCCCAAAAATTAATTGCAACTAGCTCGAATAAACATATATCCTACAACGATTAACTATACACTTCAACTTTAAGTATAAAAAGGGTACCTGAGATTATCCATTTCACATTAATTCTCTAACAAGTAGCCTTGTGGATCGATTTATGTCCAAAAAACACAAACAAATTTGCTTCTCTAACTCTTCCAACTCTTCCACAAACCAAGATTCATGCATTTGGAACTCCCTCACCACTTCCCTCAACATCTCATTCTTCCCTTTTCCCACACAAATTCCTGCCAAATGTTTCCTCCTTTCCATCTCATCCCTCAACCTCTTCACAATTTGGCTCATTGTACCAAAATCATTTATCATAATATACACCCCTCTTGCAGCTATATCCATCTTCACCACCATCCCTTCGAGCCACTTCTCGTCGCACTTACGCTTCGTTCTTCGTATTTTCTTCGCCATTGTGTACCACACAACTAGCCCCGGTACGGCCACTAACCCTACCGGACAATGCATTAACAAGATCAATAGTGCAATAGTCAATGCACCACATCCCACTATTAAAAAACTACCTAACACTCTTTTCAATAGCTTAATGATTTTTTTTCTCCTATTTATCTTCCTACATCTTGATGTCAACTCCCTAAACAAAATTGCATGAGTTTCGTGCAAGTCTTGAAATTTCTGAGGGTTCATCGTCGAAAAGGGGTTTCTCGTCGAGGCAAACGAAGCGAGTTTCTCGTACAAAACACGGTATTCGTCGTTGCTAGGGTTTGAGTTTTCGGGTAGGCGTTTGATGAGTTTCTTGATCTTGCGATGATTGATGCGTGCGTGATGGATGTTGGTGAGGAGGGTTTCGCAAAATGTAGAAGCTTCTAGGCTAATGTTGAAGTAATTGGCAAGAAATTGAAGATTAGGGTTTGAAGTAATATTGGAAATGGAAGTCACGTGGGGGTCAAGTAAATATGTAGAGAGATGGGAATTTTGTGTACGATGATCAAGAGTTGTCACAAAATGGTGTTGAACTTTGTTGGAAATATCTATGTAAGAAGTTGTCCTAAAGGCTTGTTTGTACTCTTCATTCACGTTATTTGAACCGCTCGTTATTAAGCCTCCATGCATACCTGCCCAAAATTAACCATATACAAATAAATAAACAATTTTTCTTACAATTTAATTAAAGATATTGAGAATATATATACAAACCTCGATTTTTAGAGCATGGAATGTTTCCCATTGTGATGAAGAAGATATCAAAAGTTTTATTTTCGAAAGAATTAGGGTGTATTTATAATAAAAATGAATAGAAGTTAGTTTGACTTGGAAGAAAGAAAAACTAGTGACACAAGAAAAGAGTTGGCAGCTTTAATACTACACCGCCTAAGGCAATTATATATAGGGCTTATGATTTTGTGAATTTATAAGAATATAGAATAGAAGTAGCGTTTCTTCCACGTTTTAAACTCATATTCCGCGTGTCACACTCCCCAATTAATATGGAGTATATATGTGAGGAAATATTTGTTTTAGTCCTATAAGTTTGAGTTATTCCAAAATAAATCCTTTAAATTTTTAACTTTACAAAATACATCCTATATTTTACAAGCTATTAATTTTTGTCCTTTTTTAAATCTATTTTAGTCCTTTAAGTTTAAAATCCAATTTTAATCATTTAAATATAATAAAATCTGAAAAAAAAATACTTATTTTAATGTATTTTTTTTAAAACATCATTAAAATATATATTTTTTAAAATTAAATAAAAACATCATCAAAATCTTAATTATGCTCAAATTCTACCTAGCCATTTTTTCCTAATTAATTAAAAATATAAAAATCCGAAAATAAAAAAATATATATATACTAAAATCTAGAAATTTGAAAAAAAATTATAAATATGTATTAAAAAAAGGGACAATTCCAACTATCCCGGTCATATTCTCCAAATGTAAATTATTTGATTTATATAATAATTTATAATTTACATTTAGGGAATATGACACGGGTTTAGAGTTTAAATTAATTTCGACTCAATTAAAGCTCGTTTGAGTTCTACTCTTATAATTATCAAACAAGCTTAAATAAGAATTTCAAAACTTAATAAATGTGCATTAAATTAATTGGAATGCGTTTTTATATGATTTAATATTATGTTTATCACAGTAATTACTTATAGAGTTTAGATTTAATTATACTTGTGTTCAATTTAGTTCGGGAAATAATTTCTTGGATGGGAGGTCTACGGATACATAAAATCTCGTTCAATTTATTATATAAATTATACTATAATTTACATTTGGGGAATATGACAGGGGTAGTTGAAGTTGTCCATTTTTTTTAACATATTTATAATTTTCTTTCAATTTTCTAGATTTTAGTATATATTTTTATTTTTATTTTCAATTTTTTATATTTTTTTATTAATTAGGAAAAAATGGCTAGGTAGAATTTGAGCATAATTAAGATTTTAATGATGTTTTTATTTAATTTTAAAAAATATATATTTTAATGATGTTTTAAAAAAATTATACATAGTATTTTTTTAAAAATTTTATTAAAGTTTTTAGATTTTATTATATTTAAATGATTAAAATTGGAGTTTAAATTTATAGGACTAAAATAGATTTAAAAAAGGACAAAAATTAATAGCTTGTAAGATATAAGATGTATTTTGTAAAGTTAAAAATTTAAAGGATTTATTTTAAAATAACTCAAAGTTACAGGACTAAAACAAATATTTCCTTTATATATGTAGATGGAATAAAGATATAGTATAAGGATAAATTGTATTGGCTTAATTACGCGACTCTACGTGACAATTTTACATATCTAAATATTTTTGTAAATAAATTGATTTTAATTATAGTCCTCTAAATTTTTCGAATTTAAAATTAGTCTTCTATATTTACAAAACTAAAGGGGGTGTATTCAATTGAGATTCTGTTGGATTTTTTTGGACTTTTAAAATCTGGAGGTATTCAATCCGAATTTTTAAAAGTCTTTCAAAATTTTGAGGTATTCAATACGGATTTTAAAAAGTCTTTAGAAATCTTTAGGTATTCAACAATTTATGGATTTTAATACTCTATGGATTTCGTTGGATTCTCTTTCAAAAATATAAATAAATTTCACTAATCAAAATCTCTTCTAAAAAGTAGAGATTTCAACGGATTCTCTTAGAAGACTCTGAAAGAGAAGGAAAAAAAAATTGGGTTAACTATGTTCTTTGATAAGCATTACAGATTCTTCACCACCATTATTATCGTGAAAAAAATTACATCTCTGTATTTTAAAATTATGTTCTTTCTTTAAAAATTATAGTATATCAGACACCGTCAATAATATCTAATCGACGTCAATTCCCCATTACGTGGTGTTCAATATCATCTAAAAGATTTTGGTGGTCAAGGTCATCTAAAAGATTTTGGTGGTCAAGGTCGTCACCCCAGAAATGCAATTATTCAATAGAATTTTTGGTATTTTAAATTGCAATTCACAAGTTCGCTGGATTACATAACTTTCTTCGGAAAGAAGGTCGCTCTGATGAATTTCCAGTCGAATATAAAGAAGATCAAGATTCACCACATCTCGACATGAAAGAGGAAAATTTGGAATTGCTTTCTCAAAGACAACTACAACAAAAAACTTAAACTAATGCATGGAGAACTAGTATTGCTAACTATGTGAAAATGAGGCCGAGGTATAACTGTGATGAAAATGAAGATGAGAATAATAATGATAAATAATAATTTTTTTTTTGAACTAGGTTTTAGGTTTTAGGGGCGTAGTTTATGGAAATCCATGTAAATTAATAAAAAAAATGTGTATTTCAGAATCCTGTCAAATCTATAAAAATTCATATAAATCAATAAAAAAGTCAGTCAAACTCTGCATAGACTCTATGGATTTTCTAAATCCACTGACTTTTTAAAGTCCAAAAAAAATCCAACAGAATCTCAATTGAATACACCCTCCTAAGTGTTTTAGTCATTTTACCAATAAAAATAGGTGATCAAACCGATTTAAGAATGATGATATATATGTTAGATATTATCGATGTCAATGTCTGATGTAAAATGACATTGTCTTAGCCATGAATGTAAATAAAAGTCGGATTATCACGTCATATTTCGGGCAAGAGGGATATTTGTTTTTTTTATAATTAATCTAACTGTCTAATTAGACTACAATTAAGATAAATGTTGTGATGCTTGTCCCGATTAAACCTATTTAATAAATTCGATGGTACGTATTGTAAATTGGAGGAAGAAGTGAAACACGGTTTACATTTAATACACATTAATAAATTCATGCATCATCTTCATTTTCAGCCATATCTTTTAATATATCGGTTTAATTTTAGCCATATATATCTCTTTTGTGGGACAGAAGAATAGCGATGAAAGTGTTGCTTTTAATAGAATGAAACTATGAAAGGCATAATAATGGGTTTTATCTAATCCAAACAATTGTCATGATCATAATAGATATACTTAATTAATTCACGTAAAAGAAAATGATTGATCAATCATTTGGCAACCGGGTTTAGAGAGTCGTCGTTTTTTTGTGGAGTAGTATGGAACGGTTTTATATAGCTTAATTCTTTTTTTAGATGTGACTTGGGTTGGAGCTTCATGAACCCATGAATTATAATATACGGAGTACTTTTTATTTTTATTTTTGAGGGTAATGAATTATAATAATAGAGTAAGTGAAAAATGTGAAATCTATCTTATACAATTTTTTGTCATTTTTTATTCCATTTTTTAGCCTAGTAAACATAAAATATCAATTGAAATGTTTATGGGAAATTTTTGTCAAAATAAAAATTTCTTCCATCTCATAATAACTTTCACGACGACAATTTTACAGAAAATTGCATTATTTTTAGGCTCACACAGTCACACATACACACAAGTCAAATAGTCAACTCATTTATTTACTTTATACATAAAAGTTTACAAAATTATCTCTAAAAAACATACTCACACTTAATATTTGTTTTTTTTTTTTTTTTTTTTTTAAGTCTCGGGTATCCGGTCCAAGGACCAACTAATCTAAGATTTCGTTTAAAGTCAGAACTTGGCACTCTGTATGGACTGACCCCGTAGAAATTGTTTGCACATTAGAGGGGTAGAATACGAAAAAGGCCGACGATTTGCTCCTCTTTCAGTCCACTCACGTAGCCGTAGGTCACCTTGGTTTCTAAAACAGAGGTAACTTTCTTACTTTACATTTTGGAATAAACCATTAGCCAAGATGTGCCATTTTTTCACTAGTCTGTGTGTAATTAAGGATTGGATAGCTAATCATTCAGTTTATAAATTAGACATTGGCATGTCTTCTTTAATTTCAAACTTTTACCGCAACGGGTAAAATGCAAGCACCAAGAACAATGTTGTCGACTATTATTTGTTGCAACTTACAATATGTTCCAGAAAATCCAAACAGTGACTTGAATTTTGAAATTTTTATGATAGGACACATATAGCATGTCTTGAAAGAAAAAGAACGAGCGCAAAAAACAAGTGTTCATGGTGTAGCCATGGACGAATATTGAAAAAGGATTCTACAAATAATATATCAATCCTTAATATACAACCTAATCACTATCAATTTCGGCATCTTTAAGGTCACAGGCCAATCGCATGAACTCGCCTGCGACTTTAGCAACATCCGACCCTCTCTCTATGTTTGATATCCCTCAGGTCATGATAAAATGTATGTCTTGCACTCCAACATCCAAGCAGTGTTGAACATAATTCTTCAATTCGTCATCATTTTGAAAAGTTACTAGAAATTCTGAACGACTATAGATGGACCTATCCGTCGGCGCTGCTGACAATGTTAGAACACCTGTAGTGGGATCACAAGGGAATTGAAAGCGTTGTGCAATCATTTGCTCTATTCCGATCACAGTCAAGTTGGCTGGATTCACGTCCTCTTGCACGATCTCGAATTGTCTACTGACCGAACGAGTCACAGTACCCCAAATTGTAACTGTGTTTCTGAACAAATGAAACACAGAATTATTTTCAAGCAATTATTTGAACACATTGTGTGAAAATAATCATTACTACAAAAGTAAAACATATGACATATTACCTATCGTAAACTC
Organism: Galeopsis tetrahit; assembly: GCA_963675135.1. Classification (NCBI taxonomy): domain Eukaryota; kingdom Viridiplantae; phylum Streptophyta; class Magnoliopsida; order Lamiales; family Lamiaceae; genus Galeopsis; species Galeopsis tetrahit. Next base: position 15,949,931 of record OY776133.1, read on the forward strand.
TATTTTCTTTGGAAGTATACAACTTCAGTGCTAGTCTCCTTCGAGTGGAAATCGACTCTTCCTGCATATTCAAATGTGGATAACTGAGATAAACAATACATATGTTGTACGAAAAAATTTAGGTAGAGTTGAGTACCTCAGTTAATGCTCGATTTACACCCTGTGGAAACATCATCAAGAGGCACACATATATGCCACAATTATAACTATGTTGAATCAATACAACAAATATTAAGAAAGTACAATCAAATGATATAAGTGAGATATTGATAAAAGAAGTGGTGAATTTAAATGGTCAAGCTAAGTAAAGTTTACCCATTTGTTTGTCTTGGAAGTGTTGTAGAGTACTGATACTTAAAAGTCGTATGCCAATTGGAATTTCTAAATGATTCATCTCCCCACAATTTGCTCACGCTCTCCAGCCTTATCACCTATTTCACAAGTATTTTTTGAAACCCTAATCTTGGACACAATCATGAGATTAATTTGAATGTCATTCTTACCGCATTCTCAATCACGGATAGTCTTAGTCTATCATGCTCTTCACTTCTTAGTGTGTCACAAATTTCTATGATTTTTTTGTCAATGTCCACCTTGCACAATAAGAAATGTTTAGAGGGGTGGTGATAAATTGGGATAGAAATTGTGGAGCATTGTGATGGCGAACTCCTGTAATGACCATGTGGACCAAATATTTGCTGGTTTATATGCTCGTCAGTGTTAGTCCGCCCTTGTGCCATTTCCTGCAATTAAAAACAAGAATTATGTTGTCATATTACATAAAATAAATAACGTTGTTATGCTCAACAGTATGAATTACATGCATACAGCGAACCAAGTAGGGATATTCCAGTTGCGGCTTGCACTGGGGCACGATTGTCTCTCACACCAAGTAAGGTACGCAACACAATTAAGAACCTGCGTGAATTTTGAGTATAAGTGCATTCAACTCATGAAATATTATGAATTATACCGTAGAAAAGTTATGATATTCATGTACATGCTTACTTCGATCCAAAGCCATTGCCCGTCGTTCAGGCTTCGAAGCTCGTGACGAGTTAGGCTTCTATAACCATAATCTACCAACATTTCACTGCGAGAAAGTGGCTCGTGATCAATAGAATACACACAATTTATTAAAAAGGGAAAAAATAATGCATATGCACCTTTCATCTAAACTCATACTGATTAAATTGTCAATGAGTTCCTCGTCATATGGCTTTGGCATAACTTTACAAATGGAGAGGAAAATATCTTCGACATCTTCCTTCTTCGTTGAATCATTCTTATTGGCCCTTACACTCTCAAAATCCAAAATGCATGGGATCAAGTTTTTTGTTCGTCCTTGCATGGTCTGTGGTTCGTGCTTGATGTATGGCTCTAGCGCAGCTGAATTGCGTTCCTTGAAAACCTTCGTATACTTATGATTTTCGGTCCACATGTTTGGGCCTGGAGCATTTGATTCTCCTTCAAAGGTACTCTTCCCACGCATCTGTTTTCCTTGTGTGGTTTGCTGGTTAAGGGAAATTGGCTTGCCTTTCTTCGAGTCAGTAAATTTATTTTGTTCAATGTTCTCAATACTATCTTGACTCTCACCAATTTTGGCAATTTTTACTTTTTGTATTGCACCCTGCACACTGCTCATCCTCCCACATAGCATTTCAACTCGGTCTGCCATGTATTCTAGAAGCACATTTGAATGTGATGCGTCTGTTCCACTCATATTACTTAGTAACTTAGTAACGGCGCCTTCAACATTGTCCATTTGATTACTCAATAGTTGAATTTGGTCTGCGGTTAATTTTAGTAGTGTATGATCATGTGAATGGGGTCGTGCGGTGTCTGAGGAGTGGAATAGTTGTTGATTATTCTTATCTTGAGGTTTCTTCGTTCCAATATCCGAGGTTCCTCCACTACCGAGACTACCCTGTACCAAAATAGAAGCAAAAATGCCAAACTTAATTAAGTATGTTCTACCAATAAGATATTAAGTTTACTATTTAGTGTAAAATTCAATGAAATAAAATCAAATGAATTGCCTCATATGTTTTATGCGTCTCAAAAGGTTGCACAATATCGGACACCTCATCCCGAGTCCACTGTTTCACGTATTGTTGCAAATGGGGTCGTGCGACGTCTGAGGAATGGAATGGCTGTTGATTATTCTTATCTTGAGGTTTCTTTGTTCCAATATCCGAGGTTCCTCCACTGCCAAGAGTTTCCTGTATCAAAATAGAAGCAAAAATACTTAATTAAGTGTGTTCTACAAATTAAATATTAAGTTTACTATTTAGTGTAAAAATTCAATGAAATAAAATCAAATGAATTGCCTCATATCCAGTATACGTCTCGAACATTTGCAAAATCTCAGACACCTCATCCTGAGTCCACTGTTCCACATATGGTTGTGTTGACACTATAGTTTTTGCATAATTTGGGAGCATGCGAGTTAATTCGGTTACAAATATAACCTGCATACATACAAAATTTTGTAGTCACTACATATTATTTATAATCAAGATATATGAGAATTTGAAAACATTAGTACCTGAAGCAAAAAGATACATCCTGTCACATTCGTCCCATTTGCTCTCTTGTATTTGTCAACACCCTCCACGAGCTTTTCCAAGACAAGTTCACCCCAATTGTATTTATACATATTATCTATATCTACCAGGTATTCCAAAATTTCGAGATCCAAGGAAGCTCCACACTTTGGGAGAAGTACGGTAGCACATAAAAACACCATATATAAGATCTTAAAATCAGGTCCATGTTCAGTACATGTTTTAACTTTGTTTTCCAGTTCAACCAATTTTTTTATAACTTCTCCATTAAAATTCTTGAACAAAATGTTGTACTTCGTCACCCCTATGTTCGAGCCCCCATGTTTTGTAATTTTTTGGCCAGAACAAGGTATACCTAGCGTAGACTTTACCATGTCCACTGTTATGTTAATTTTTTTACCGTTTATGTTTAATATGCGGGTAGATGGATCAAAATTCATTAGCAACCATTGCATTGATTTCAGATCTATTTTGTTAACTTGGAGCTTCAACATCGAAGAAAATCCCATTGATTCCACAGCCTTCCGTTGCTCCTCATGTAATGTAGCATTTACACTGCATATTCTAGGGAGTGAGGTTCGGTGGTCTACTTTTATCCTTCTTTCAATGCGTTTGCTCTTGTTGTCGGGTGGAGAACCCATGCTAAACAAGGTTGATCCCGTTGGCTGATCTGGTGATTGAATGTCCTCAAAGTTCCTCTTGTAGGTCTCAGTCACTTTTGGTGTGAGCCTGCTTGACCTGTTACACAACAACGATGTTAATATGTGATTGTCCAAGTTCCTACAATTTCTAATGATTCTTTCAATTCCTTTTAACTTGTTTTGTTTAACACAAGTGAGTAATATCTACTTTATGCCCATCATGGAGATTATTTCATTTGGCCTTCTTATGTACCTTTTCTGACAGAGAGCTGTCGCAGACTATATACTACCTGATATTTTGTCTAATACACAGGATCTGAACAAAAAAAATTATTTTACAGGTATGGACCGTATGGTAAACTTGATCCGAGGAATAACAAATTTATTTACTATTTATGAATGTTTGGTGACTTGCTGGTCTATTGTTAAGATTGGAGGCAAGTCAAACTGCATTATCTAACAACACAAATGAGCAATTCAGATTTACAAAACTATCCACCTTTATTTTGTGTGCGCCGAGCTAGACAGAAACTAATGTATATCCCTAATACAAAGACACTAATTTAAGGGAGTATTACTCCTAACCAAATCTTAAAATTGACAGTGTGGCATAAAATATATCCGTGATAACGAGATGCCAAATATGGACTCTGGTTATGTGTTTGTTTTGAAGAAGTGAACTCATCTATGAGTCTGCATCAGGAATTTGCTTTATTTCTGTTCCTTGTATCTAAATTTGATTTATTTGTTAAATTCCAAATTTTGCTGTTACATAAATATTTAAGGTTGATTAAGAGCTTTTAGATTTAACTTCTCTCTAATTCTACAAATTGATAGGATCAAACATTACTTACCCATCAGTATGTGGCATGGCTTATGTTTGTGTGGAATATTTATTTAACACATTATGTCATTTATGCTCTTGGGGTGTAATATCTGTTATAGCTAACTTTCATAACCTTAAGGATTCTTTATGTTAGATAACCTAGGAGCCCCCTGCTGATTATCATATTTGTTGGAGTTTAATTTTCATCATGACTAACTAAAGATTATTCATTTTTGTTCTGCAGAATACAAAGAGATGCTTGATTTTGGTCATAGGAACTGGTTTTCTATTCATTCTGATGCAGCCCCCAATTCCACTGACATGGACTTATCAATCTGACATAATCAGATCTGCAAGTGACATTTCCATACACGGTTTCATGGCATCAAAGCCAACTTGGCCCTCATGGTTACTTATTAAAACCTTTTGCTGTTAAATTCCAGATTTATATGCTAACAATTTCTCAAACATAAATCTCGTACCTTTTAGCCTTCCTAGCGATCTTGGTCATTTCTAGCTCGTGATTATGTTCCGATACAAATGTGGTAACCTTGTAGATCCCATTTTGTAGAGCGATCCGAAAACAAACTTTGCATCCGCATTTGGTATCCGGTTTCGACTTGCGAATTCTTTTCAGTCCATCTTTAGGAGGTTTACGAAATCCGGCCCGACAGCATTCCCACTTCATATTTCTTATGATGTTATTTGTACGAGCTGTGTGGCATTTCCGGGTTTTAAATCCCATTCGTCTCCCATATGCCTTATAAAAAGAATTAGCTTCTTCTGTCGAAGCGAAAGTCATGCGCCGAATTGTATTGTCGTCTATAGGAGCATCATTGTAATTGGCATACCGATCATCCTCATCAGACCCATCTTCTGAACTCATGTGCTCCTCCGAGGATGAATCATCCACTTCCATATCATCGTATTCAATGCCTGAATACATTGTGGTATGTTGTAAATAGTAACTGCACAAGAAATGGAGAAAAAGTCAGTCCAGGGGAACTGATGAGGTGGAATTTGTTGATTTTTACGAGCATTTATGCTTCAAATTGATAGGATTTCACACTCTTTTCAGGTGTTTTTAATCCAATTGTTGCTTAATTTTGGAGAGTGGAAATTTTGTGTTTTTATAGGAAATAGACAATTTTGAAAGACACATGAATTTGTCATAGGTTGTGTAAACTATAAATAAAAACGATAAACTATTAATGTTTTATATTAGGAGATACGAGTTGATAAGTGGAGTATTGTCAATCTTGAAATTGATTTGTTTATTTCTAAAGAAAGCCTCATTATACGACTTTAAGGGCATAGTTTTAAAAGGCGCAAGACACCTAACCAAACACCAAAGTCTCAAAATCTAATACTGTTGGAGCATATACTCTCATATTATAGGTTAAAACAGAGAATCTTCACCAGATCAAAAAATTAATAGCAGAAGCTAATCAACTATCATAAAGTCATACCAAAACAAGATGGAATTTTTTTTTTTTTTTTTAAATAAAGGTAAAGGAAATCGGGCAATCAAAAATCACAATGATCATTCAATGAAACCATACTCCTAGGCTCCTAGCATCTCCAAGACAGCATTCCATCCTAATTGTTTCAATTAACATTTTTCCCCACCATCTGATCCTGAATAAGCATTTTACTCAAGATGTTATGTCTTATTTTTCAAATGACTTTATCGGTAATACTCCTACTATTTTAGTGACGGGTCTAACAGCTCCCAAAAGATTTTTTTTTACAACTTTAACTTTTTACTATGTTTTATGAATATACCATCAAAACATAATCACTTATGCATCCAAGATTCACATCAATACAACTAAAAGTGGTGAATCATTTTATCAGTATATATAGATTTTGACAAAAAATAAAAATAAAAAAAAAACCTAAGGGGCTCAACAATTTCCTGCAAGAAGGACAAGCTAAACTTTCAATGGAACATGAATTGGAACACATATACAAGGTGAAATTTATGCCAAAGGCGATGCCTAGTGCAACAGATAGCAGGTCATCAAATCCATACCATCGAATTATAGATGTGATGGGTCATAGCCTCATATAAACTGACTACAGTGAGTGAGGACAACACCCTGACTAACCTAAGAAAGCCCCTATACATCATATCATATTTTGCTTTCTTCTTTCTCTAAATAGCCAAATATATAGGTATCTCACAAGCTAAACAACATGAAATACAAATCAGGAATATTGTCTCAAAACACTGGAATATATAAACTAACACAAACACACAAGCAGATTTGAAATGTTGTCTTAAATCTGAAATTTCTAAGAAACCCCTTCTATAACACAATCACATGAGCAACTTTTTGTTGAAAAAACAACCAACGATTGGGGTTTATGCCACACAAACTCTAAAATCTCATCATCCTTATGACAACAAAACTCTTACTTCCATGTCTGTTTCATGATCAAAGCATGTGATTAAATTCAAAAAAAATTTATCAATACGTACAAGTACCTATCATCAAGAATCCAAAATCAGGCACAATTCTGGATTAATCAACAGAAATAGAGCATCTTATATCATAACCCTAGTCCACTTAATCTTAAGTTAATTAATTAACAATTGATTGCCTTCCAAACTTAATTAGCAGATAATTAAATTACAGAATTTCAATGTCTAGCTACGTACATGCGTTGGCTTAATTTTCTATAATTTTTTGGATGAATAAGGAAAAGGGGAGGTTGGTTTTCCAGGTGATTTGAAACTGAGTTTGAGCTTCAACACAAGCAATATAGCAATGATCAGAAGGGTTGCAGTAAGAACTGGGAGAGACCGTGAAGTTTTCATATTAAATCCAGAACATAATCATTTAAAAGAGATACAAAATCGGACTGAATTAGTTTTGTAACAAGTACTATATATTAGCTGAGTGCAACTTATTTCAGGCCGAAAAGGTTTCTACGGGAAATCATCCTAATAAAATTAACTAAGAAAGGACTATTATATCTGTGTGAAGTTGCCAAGTTGGAGTAGCAAACGGTACTTTAATAAGCAATGTATATCTCAACACCTAATGAATAACACCCATTACACCATATTTCCTACACATGTTCTAGGTAGGAAAGAACAGGCTTCTCTTAGGCATTATATTGAACACTTGAACAGCAGAATTGCACAACTCATTTAATCGTATCTTGCCCACATTCACCCCTAAGAAATAAGAGTTCTCTTATGCATGGTATCAAACAGCTAACCTTCAACGTTGCTTGAATATAATTTTCAGGAACTATGGAATACCTGTCTCAGCGATGCTGTTCTCACAACTGGCTGGACGTGACTGACAGAGCTCCTCACCAAAACGTCCCGAAAACGTAGTTAGGGAAACTTAATTAGGTTTCAATTTGGGGAATTGAGATTGAGAGGGATGATTTTAGGGTTTTGGAGTGTCAGCAACGAAGAAAAATCAAACGGGATGAAAAGTTCTCTTCGGATTCAGAATTTTGTGATCGTGTATCAGTGTTGTGTTCAAAAAAAAAAAAAAAATTGTATAATAGGAAATACTACACACTGTATACTACTATAATTTTGAAAAATAGTCTTTTATGTTATCATTATTTTTGTAAATATCTCACAGTAAATCGTTTAATTTTTTTTTTTTTGATTACAAGTTAAATACCCATCCCTTTTTTTTCCCTCCCCCCCCATGACTCGAACCCAGGACCTAAGGTAGTGGTGCTCTAACCACTTGAGCTATCCCACTTTTTCAATCGTTTAATTACTTTTATGGTCTCGGGATTCAATATTTATTTTCACGGTGGCTTAGAGTCAGATATCAATTAATAATGAAAAGTTTTAAATCATATTCCGAAATTAATACTCCCTCCGTCCCACAATAAGTTTCCCATTTCATTTTTTTCCATTTTTGGCATATGATTTTCTCTCTCTCACAATCACATCACTTATATTTTATCTATTATTTTATTCTACTTCATCTCACACTAATCTATTATTTTCTCTCTCACCATCACATCACTTGTACTACACCTATTATTTAATTATATTTCTTAATCAAAACAACCAAAGAAAGAGGAAACGCGGGACGGAGGTAGTATATATATAATTAAGAGCAAGAAAATAAATCTTTGATCAGATTATTTAGATAATTTCTTTATATAAACACACGTAATTAAATTCAATTGATATTTTTCTCAAGTTGACTTTGATTGTATTGGGCAGTAACTTGATTTTGGATGACATTTTTGTAGAGAAACGTCAATTTGAGAGATGAAGTATAGGAAAGGGTTGAACACCAAACTCCGTCTATTTTTTTCCAAATGAATGGAATGAAACTCATTTATAAGTGTGAAATGAGTCATAAATTTGATGGGTTTAGCTTGGTGGGTTAGACTAATTATTCGAAAAATATTTGTGAGATTTTCACAATTTGATTTATCAAATCGGATTATTTGATGGGCTTCGAAAATGTAGATTTGATCTAAATTGATTTGTTAAGTTTTAGAGATCGTATTTATTTAAATTTTTAGCATGTAATTTTTACGCATTGCTATTTGATTCACCAATTAAATTAATCGTCTACATAGACTACTGCAACTAATTTTCCTTTTTAGTTGATCTTACTAAAACCTCAACTGGACTAATAATTCCATATTTGATTAACATGTGTTCATTCATTCTTGGGGTTCGTGTTTAAATAACTTGGGTTGAAAATATAGTTTTGATTTTATTAGGATTTTGGGTTGGTCTGCTATGGACTCGAGTGCATGTTATGCACCCTAGTCCATGTTGTGCAACACCATTTACCAAAAAGTGTAAGTCAGTAAAATTGAAAAGTGCAACATGGACTAGGGTGCATAACATGCACTCGAGTGCATACTAGACTTTACCTAGGATTTTTAGATTTGTGTTTTTAATATTGTCTGAATGAGTTGACTTGTTTTGTTATGTGAAATATTGAGTTATTTTCTTTTGATATAGTGCAGTGATGAAGAATGAAATAATCTTTTCATATAATTTTCAACAAAATATCTTGATTCAACAAAATCCCGCAACAAAAGAGAATAATCAAATAATTTTAAATAATACTTCTTCAAACAATAAAATAATTTTATATAATACTAAATCTGACTCTAAAAATCTAACAACCTAAAATAAACACAAATCAAATCAAATAAAGCAAAAGATATTATACTAAAATGCAATAAATTAAAACAAATCTCCATACATCTTCATTATTTTCAAAACAAATCTTTCAAATATATATACATATTTCATTTTCTTGAGATGATTCGCTTTTGTATCGTTTTAGGTTTCATCATTTTTTTTTGTCCATTAAATTACATGTTTTTTAATTTGGTCCACACAATTATCACTTTTTGAATTTAGTATATCAAATTTATAATCTTAACATGTAACTCCAATTTTTATTTTATTTTTCCTTTCAATTTTTTTTAAAATTATATAGAGGTACTAAAACACCCATAAAATATTATACACACCAAACATGTTAAACACATCACATTAAAATTCAAAAAATATTTAAATTAAATAAAATTATAAAAATATTTAATAAATTGTAAAAAATAATTAAATAAAAAAATTTCAAATTAAAATATACACACATATATGGTTCAATTCAAGGTCAACAAACGTAAAAAACGCGACAATGTTATAAGTGCTGATTACAGACACGTTTCTAGTTAATTTTAAATCCCCCTATTTCCACTACAATTCCGAGGGCAGAAATGAAAAAAAATAATAATTAAATAAATACCTCAACTATCACATGACTAAACGGTCAACAAAACAAAAGAAACGGAAGAGAAAAAAAAATGAAAATGAAAATAAAAACAACAACTAGGGTTTTTAGGGAAAAAAGTCGGCACACCGGTGTGCTGTCTCACACAAACACACTACGCAATACTTGTCTAGAGAGAGAAAGATACTCCAGAGAGAGAAAGGTTTTGATCGCCGTTCTTTGTGCCAAAACCCTAATCTGATCGCCATCTTCTCCATTGATTTCTCCATCTTCATCCGTATATACAACTACATTCCAGTTGAAAATTCCTTTTCTCTTCTCTAAATTTTAGTTTTTTTTTTTTAGAATGCTGAGGGAAAGTCAGCCGTCACTCCCTCACGGTGACGGTGGGAGTCCGCATTCTTCTCGCCGGCGTCCTTCCCAGTGGGCTTCCATCGTCCGCGGTGATTCCGAGCAAAACTCATCTCCTCCTGTAGTTACTGCTCCCGCCGCCGTCACTCCTATTGCTTTTGCCGCCGCCGCCAGTCCTACAGCTACTGCTGCCGCCACCACTCCTACAGATACCGCCGCCGTAGGTCCTCCTGGGCCTTCGTCAACTCCGATAATTGAAATGGAGCAGACTGGTACCCCTGATAATTCTGTAACTGAAATTTCTGGTTCCGAGCCACAGCTCGAGAGTTCAAACTCTGATGTCCACGGGGATGACTATTCTCCTAGTATTCCAAGGAGACCCGCTTGGAACAGACCGCACAACGGCGTTGTTGAGCCACCCTCTGTTATGGGTGGGACTGCTTCCTGGCCCGCCTTGTCGGAAGTCCGGGCCGTTAGCTTTACTAGATTGCCGGATGTCCCCACCCCTCGACCTGTAATTGATGGATCAGCCGCCTCATTGCAGGTAACTAGTTATGTTCTTGTATATGGGCTTTTGTTATTATAGCTTTATTTGTTCGATTTGATGGATTTGATTGATCAGCTAGCCCCATTGTTGCAGATAACTAGTTATATTCTTGTACGTGTGCTTTCCTTTTTTCATTTGTATTCATTAATATATATATGTAAGTTTTATTCTTATAGTGAATACTAATATATTAGGCTTCTCATTTATATTTCACTTACGTTTTTCTTGCGTTGTGGAATTATAAGAATTTTTCCCTAATTTTTGAATATGTACTCTCTTAAACTTGGGCTTGTCTTTAACACAGGGATATGTAAACTTTAAAGTGTTCTGGTTGAAGATAATATTGTTTGTGTATAAGATATTTACACCTGTGTTATATCTATCCTTCTATTGAACCAATGAGTCATAGTGTTTTGCTCTGTTACTATTGGAGTTGACAAGTTGTAATTTTTTTTTAATATGGTTTGATAGGCTCCTTTGATATCTCAACCACCTCAACGACCTACTACTAATAGTGATCATGGTAACTATACCGGAAACAATTCAATGTCCGGTAGGTCAAGGTCGAGGAACCGCGGTGGAGGAGTTGGTGGAGGTAGCTCTTCAGGGAGTGGGCCATCTCATAATACTTATAATCAGCCAGCTCCCCCAATGCCACCACCATTTCCTGTGCCTTACTCCATGATTCCTGCTCCTGCTGCAGCTCCTGCTGTTGTTGATAATTCTGTAAGAGGTGCAAGACCAAATGGGGGAATTGGGCCCTCTCAGTCACACACTGGCAATGACCATTCTTCTCAGAGGAATAATTCAAGAAGGGGTGGTTATGGGCCCCGACCTCGTGGAGATGGATCATACCACAATAATCACGGTGGACGGCGAGATCAGGATCGTAGAGATGTTCATCCTCCTCCTCAATATATGCCTCCTCCCATGGGATATATGCCGCCACCTCCACTGCCGCCTGGGGCTGTCCCCTATATGTCACCCCAGCCAATGAGAATTTATCCTGGACCACAAATGGGGTTTGGTGAGTGTATCAAATTTATGTTCTTTTAGAATTTGATTATTTAAACTTTCTAACAATTGTTTTGGACATGCAGATATGACACCTTTTTTTTATGTTCCACCAATGGCACCTGAGTCTTTTAGGCCTATGCCTATGGTTCCGTCCCTTGTACCTATGATATTTTCTCCTCCGGCTAATGAGAATCCTTTAACACCTATGATTCTAAAGCAATTTGACTTTTACTTCAGGTAATTTTTTTTTATAGAAAGTTGTGTTCAAGTTTAATTTGTCCTCATGTTTCATTGATTGCTTCCTGTAAGTTCCTGAATCAATTATTAATTTTGTCCTAGTAATGATAATTTGGCAAAAGATGGGTATTTGAGGACTAACATGGATGATCAAGGGTGGGTGCCCATTGCTTTGGTAGCCAACTTTCCCCGAGTAAGTTACTGTCAGATATGTGTTTGTTTGGTTTATGTAATCGACCTGTATATGAAGCTTCTAATTATTTTTTCTGCACATATTTACTGTTACATAGGTTTGAATGAGGAACTTGGTCTTGTTACAGTTGAAGTGAAATTTGCATAAGTTTTAACTATGTATTAAACTATTAATTTGTGAAGCTTTGATGAAAGGACCTTTAATGAGCTATGAGAATCAGGTTACGAGATAATAAGTGAATGTCACACTTGTAGAAGCATATACTACAGATTGCACCATTACCTTTGGATTTTGCATTAACTATTTATACTCATTTGCTTGTGTAATTTGTGCATGTGGCCACAACTTCTGCTGCATACATTGTCTTGTTGTCCTCTTCAAACTTGTCTCTTTCTCTTCTGGTTTTCAGGTTCAACAATTGACAAAGGATGTCCCACTGATTCTGGACTCATTGAGATATTCTACAATCGTGGAAGTACAGGTTAATTTTTCATTTCATTTCTTCTGATGTTATTTCAACTAAATGGAATATATTTTCTACAAAAGGGTGTGATTTGTTGAGAATATTTCATTTTCTAACTTTGATACATACCTTGTTCTTATTTTTGTAGGGCGACAAGATAAGGAGGCGTGGTGATTGGAGTAAGTATGTATCATCATCTTTTGGCTCTCGTACTCCAAGTTCGTCATCCGAAAATGTACTTGCCTCTTCGCGGGAGGATGCACTGGATGATGCCTCTAATTCCAATGGCAATGCTGATGCAAGGGAAGATCACTTGCAGACTCCTACAGCCGTGCAGTAACAGTCTACTAATTAGCTAGACAAGATTTGCCCCTGAAGAAAGTTTTGCAAAATTGAGAGTTGCTAGTTATTTATCCAATTATACCGGAATGAATTGATTATGTGCAAGCGTTTTGGACTAAAGTTCATTCTTTGTAACTTGTGAAAGGGAAAGTTGTTTTTGAAACACAATTAAGGCATATTTACTTCCTGCTCAAGTCATAGTTTTAAGACATGGAAAAGGAATTTGAGAGGAATACGGAGCTTAACTATCGATTTAAATTGATGAGTGAGTGTTTTTGTACATCCATTTAGATATTGTTACTTTTTTTTCTTTCTTTTTTTTCACAGTATTTAGGTATATATTGTTACTTAGATATTGTCATATTGTTACTTTCTCTCAAACTAGTTACTTTAATATTTGTTATTTTCTCTTGAACTATTAAGATGTTATTACTTTCTCTCGTTTGTTTTTGTTTTATGAAAAAGAAAAATGATTCTATCCATGAATTTATTCTATTTAAATAGTTAACTTTTAATTTTTTTTTTTTTTATTTTAATAAGAAGATTGATTGAGGATATACCAATAATATTCTTTGAAAATTCATTCAAAGTTTTTTTTTCAATTATATCTTGGTATTATTAAATTGTTTACTAATAATTTAACTAAAATTATTACTTCAATTAATGTTTGTAAGAGAATATTTTATATCAGTACTCCTTAAACTCTGTGAAATGTTACGCTTGTGGTGGGAGTCGTGGGATGAAGTAGTATTTTTCAGTATACAAACTATATACATAAATAAATTGTTTTGTATTTGTAACAGTAATAATTTGTGACAAAGTGGATAGTTCAAGTGGTTAGAGCACCACTACCTAGGCCTTAGGTCCTGGGTGGGTTCAAGTCATGGGGAGGGAAAAAAAGGATGAGTCATGGGGAGGGGAAAAAGGGATGGGTATTAAAAAAAGTTCAGTGGAACTCAACTTCGTATATCTCATGCAACCAGTGCATCAAAGTATTTACTCATTAATTTTGGGGTAACTGGGCAAGTCTTTTATGCATCAGCTGCACCGTGCAATTTAAGAGTATTTTTAAATATAATTAATGTTTCCAATAAGCAGTTGTTGTCGCTAAAATAAGTACTACATTATTCAGTGAAAACAACTGTAACTATTATGTTAAAACGACACACTTTTAAAAAATACACTGAAAATTTACGATGCACCGAATGCATACAAGACTAAGGCTTAATTTGTTTTCCATTATATCTAAAATACATCCTATATATAAAATGATGTAGCACAAGATTTGCTTTAAACAAATTACATGGAGAACATAAAATCTTGTTCATGCAATATTTGGGGTTATAGATTAGGTCATTTGGAGTCAATTACTTGTAATTATTGTTTCTTTTCAAATTTAGGACAAAATTAGAAAGAAAAAAAAAATCTTCCATATTATTTTGGGGTGATTTTGTTATTACCATAAAAGCAGGGATTGAAAAAGCAAAAAGAGAAAATTAGAGTGAAGGGAAACACAAAATTGCATCGCCGTTCAAGTGATTGCTGCAGACTTGCAGATTTCCGTCCTCAACCGGAAGTTCGCGATTTTCGACTCCAGGTTATTTTTTTCTGCTAATCGTTTCGTTTTTTCATTGTTTTCTAGGCGTACGATTTATAATAATTTTTTTTCACTTTCTGTTACAAATTTTTTTTTTCAATTAAAAAGCTTCGTATATTTGCTTAAATTGCAGCTTTCATGTTCGTCATTTAATCTTTTGGAGAGCTCTGAGCTCTGAAGGTGAAAATTGAAGCGCATTGCTTATCTTTTTTTGTTAATTGAGAGTGCCGGGAGTCTGTTTGCTATTTTCTTTAGCAATTTTATATGAATGCTCCTTCTGATTTTGCTAAATAAGAAAATGATTTCAGGTGTCGATTTTAAATCTGGCGTTCGTGTTATTAGATGACCCTTGTAGCTTCCATTATTGGGTTGATTTTGTAGATTGTAGTTAAGCTGTTTGTGAAAATGTCTGTTAGGAAAAAACAGTATATAATTTGAAAGGTTTGATCATTTTCTCAAAATGCCTCTACAGCTCTTTACCCCTGTTTTTGTCCTTTCATTCTTTTTAAAAGAGTATGTATAACGTATTGCTTTGCAAATACAGACTCGAGAATGGCTGGAAAAGCTGCAAAATCCGTCGCAAAAGCAGTAGGAGAGTACCAATATCCATGGAGAGAGAAATTGGCAAAGTACAGAGATGAGCTCTCAAAGGGTGTATGGGGTTACTGGGAGAAAGGGGCTTGGAAGCCTCTTGCTATTAGTGCACGGCATAGAGCTCGACTCCGCAAAGAAGTCCTTCTTGCAGGGGGAGATTGGGAATTTGACCCTGAAAGGAAGGAAATGAAGACCAAGAGGAAAGGGCATAAGGTCGATAGGATAGCTGCTGAGAAACGAGCAAATACTGCTGACATCATGGAAAATAAAATGCCGAAAATGTTGGAGGATCATAAGAAGAAAAAATGGGAGAGGAAGATGAAAGCAGAAGAAGATGCTGCTAAGAAAGCATTGCAGGATTAGCTACAAAATGACCCTTTAATGGTATGAAAAATTGGATGTTTCTTTTTGTTTAGTTCTTGTTTTGATGAACTTTCTTGTTTTGTTTACCTTTAACGAATATTGTCAATGAACCTCCAGTTTGAATTTTTCATTGCTAGAAAGGGTGTCTTGTGCTTGAGTTTTTAATGATTAGATACAATAAATTACCAGCTATGGTCTGTTATACTGCGAAGAAATTTGTGGATCAGCAGATGTTCGAACAGAACGGAGTTTGTTATTCTTTTGTGTTGGTTTTGTTTTTTATTAGTAGAATTGAAGTCATTGATCATACCTCTAGAAAATTACATGGTTCTCATGTCTGAATTTTCGGGTAAAGCTATAATCTTGTTAGGGAAAAAAATGGACGAAGTTGCTTGTGTGTTGTATCGGTCAAGTAGACAAAATGGTGTGGTATGATGCCTGAAAGAAATTGTTGAGTATATTTCGTATGTCAGGGGTTAAGGTTCTCTATTCCACTTGGACCACTTTGATAATTCATCTAATATTTCATCACCTTTTATATATGTCATGTGCTAATCTGTAAAATCAAGTCTATATTTTCAATTGTTCTTGAGTTAGGTCCCTATATTTGCATCTGTATATCTAGTCTATATTGTTCTTGAATTGGCTCCCTATATGTTTTGAGTACTCTATTTTATTGGTTGTATTAAATAATTTTACTTGTCCCATATTTGCTTGTAAAGGCATATATGTATGGACTCAATGAGAATATTCAACATGCATGATTTTATGCATATAATCGTCATTAATGGAAATAAAATCAAAGAAAATAACTATGTTAAAGGTTGGGACTACAGGCCATATACTGATAATTATACAAGGTTGCAATTTTCCTACTTGCCTGATAGATTGTGGGTATGTTTGTTTTAGGCTGCAAAAGGATTGTGAAAATCCTGATTGAGAAAACTGAGTTGAATTTGATTTTTGTGTATGTTTGATTGATAAGATGTAGTAGGGTAGGATTGAGAAAAATATAGTGAAAAAGTAAGTGATAGTAAAACTATTATATTGAGAAAAATAAAAGTGTGCTCATTGAGAAAATAAAAAGTATAAGAGAGAATGTAAGTATTGGAGTATATGTTAGGATTGTGGTATATATTTTGAAATCTAGCTTGTATAATCCTACAAACGTACTTTGGCTTTTGAAATACTGAAGCCGGATTTCGCAAAACCATACCAAACATAATGATCAGTGTTGGGAAAGGGAGCATCCTCAATTTTAATCAGTGTTGTGCTACTGTGCAAACGAAATACTCAGTATCATTATTGTACGTGTGAGGTGTCACTATTGTACATACAAAAAGTAACTTTAAATTCAAACATTTTTTTAACAATGACACTTAAAAAAAGAATTTACTTGAATTCAAATTCACACAAGTGTAATTCTTCCACCAAATTTGTTCCCAACACCTTCTATAAAACACTTTTACTTCATCCTCTAACTATCATTTAGTTATTTAAATTGTCAATCAACTTAAGAATACATACACAACACCACAATACTTCTACTCTTTCTAACTTTGTGCTCTTTTTAATGGAAATCAAATTTGTGGACATAGAGTAATAAACATCTAATTATAAATAAATATTTGATAAAATAAGTAATATTTTGAAAATATGTCTATCCCCTAAATTTTCTAATACGTTACTACAAGACTCGAAGAACAAAAATAATACTATGAACATCCGAAGTCTAGAAGCACCCAAAAAAAAAAGTCGTTTTCCTAGTCTAGTCTTCTGGATCCAACTAACTTAGAGGCATGTGATGCACATTGTGCCTTTCCCATCACAAATTCAAGGAATAATCCAGGCCGAGACTTTTTTTTTTTATGGCCAACATAATCAAACACAGGACGTCACGTAATACATCTTATTTAACACAGATAATACATAGCATATAAAACCAAAACACAAACAGATTCATAAAGAATTAATATTACCAAAGCATGAGACAGATTTTAAGTTAAACCATTAAAAGGGAGAACCAAACTTCGCAATACAGTTGATAGAAAGAGTGACAAAATATAGGTAGATACACAACCACTAGAATTTAGTTAACCAGCCAAATAATAGATTCTTCTGCTATTATTCATTTCACTCGAAAGCCCACTGGTTTTCCCTTCGAACTTCCTCTTCCTCCTCAGGGGTGAAGTCATTCTTGATGTTGAACGTCTTACGTATCTCCTCAGGAGTTTTTCCCTTGATCATATCAGCAACCGTCTGGCAAGTCAGATCCAGAAGGCTCTTGATGTTGAGGTAGTTAGCAGCCTGGAAGAGATTAAAAATAACATTAAACATTTTAAAAGATAGGGTAAATGTTTTTTAGTCCTCTATATTACACCCCCAATTTCAAAATTCATCCCATTACTATATCAAATTTGATTTTTTGGTCCTTCTATTGTCACAACAGCAATTGCCGGAAAGTTTACTTTTTACAGCCGTTAAAAGGACCAGAAGGTTGAATTTGGTAAAGTTAAGGGACGAATTTCAAAGTCAACAAATTTAGAGGACTAGAATCAAAGTGGTGTAAATTATGGGGCAAAAAATATCATTTGCCCTAAAAAGATATGATATCAATTCCAAGTACAAGCATGTTTTTCACCTGATTATCCTTTTTATTAAGGTAGATGTAGCAGATTAATGTGGATCTTATAGTTTGCAACAAAGCGTCAATTAGGCTAGTTGCAGTCAAAGATTGTAGCTCAAAGCAAATTTATAACCTTAACAATTTCATTCTAATTCCAAATGAAATAATGCAAGAGATAGTATAAAGGCATAGATTTGAGTTCTTGCATAATCATCTATACCATCTACTTCACTCACAATGAATTTGTGAACTATGGTACTAAAGAATTGGGTAAAAACCCAGTAGTATAAGCAGTTATTTAATTCAAAAGTGAAAAACACAGAAAAAAATTATCAGCAGCATAAGTAGCATTCTTATAGGAAGAAAAAAAGGCTTTACACTTCACTGGATAAAATACTGCCACACCGTAGTTCACATAACAATCAATAATTATAAAAAGGGGAAAACTTAGCCAAAAAAAAAAAAACAGATACCATAGCACAGTTTTAAAATATTAATAATTAAAATTACGAAGAAACAAAAGCAAACAAACAGATAGAATATGATTCACTGTCAAAATTGATCCGTTGTACACAGATCACTGCACATATTTCAGTGACGTCCAAGTTGCATATTTGCATTGATCGGTAATAGCGAGTCAGTCTCCTTACAAGAGAAGTTGATGGTGCAATCAGATAAGACAATAATAAACAAGCATGTACGCATATACATAAACCACTGTATTCCTGCCTATATCAACTACAGACCCATCAGATAAGACAATAATAAACAAGCATGTACGCATATACATAAACCACTGTATTCCTGCTTATATCAACTACAGACCCATAAAACATATAGAATAATATATATATATATATAAACTACAGACCGGTAAAACATATAGAATAATATATATCAACTACAGACCCATAACCTTTTCTCTGCCTAATATATTACAGTACATAGTATACATAGCTGAACAACAGGCAGCAAGGCAGAAACTAACCCAACTTCAAAAAATTCAAAAAGGAAACGCCATTGGAAAACATAATCGCTATATCCAAGTCTTCAGCACAAAGGAACTCCTCAGAAACCATTAACAGAAATA
Source organism: Galeopsis tetrahit (assembly GCA_963675135.1). Taxonomy (NCBI): domain Eukaryota; kingdom Viridiplantae; phylum Streptophyta; class Magnoliopsida; order Lamiales; family Lamiaceae; genus Galeopsis; species Galeopsis tetrahit. The sequence continues at coordinate 15,969,138 of OY776133.1, forward strand.
CAAGAAGAACAACAATAACAGAGGAGAGAAGCAGAAGCAATAAAAAACACAACCGCAGTATTGACCAAAACGAACAGCATTCACAATTATGCAGTACATATCAAGACCCTAGTGAAAACTTTAGAAGCAACATCAGCATATTATTCAAAATCATTAGAGATAATAAACAGCACAATACACAATCCTTTATTGGAATTTCTCATTTAAGCCATTAAGATTGAGTTATTTTAAACAAATAAATAAAGACGCCACATCCATAATTCCTCTTTGGCGTTTCATCCTGTGGTCCATGGTATTTGGCATCCCCAATAATCACCAAGGAACAGGTATGGAACCAAGGATGAAACACCAAAGTGAAATAGGGACCGTAAACAATAAATTCAATATATAAAAACACGCATCTATCACAGAGTAAACAAACCCTAGCGAAATATTGAAGACGTGGCACAAAATAACAAATCTGCTAAAGAACTGCACAAATATCAACAAATCACTGAACAAACCGGAAAAAAATTAAAATCCATACCAGAATTAGGTCAAAGAGTGTGGCCTGATCAACTTTGACGAAGTCGGCGTCGAAAGCCTTTAGGTCCTCATCGGTGACGGCGTTGGAAACAACCTTGTCCTCAGCCTTGGTGGCGGTTGCCGATGCGGCGGCATCGACATGGCGTTTACAGTATTCGATGACTTTGGAAAGGATTTTTCCAGTAACGTTAGGTAGAGGGATTTCGTTGTCGGCGCAATCGTCTTCGATCATGTGTTTGATCGTCTGAGACTCAACGGCAACATTCTCGGCCACCTCGAATACTTCGCCATCGGAGCTACGCAGAACAATCTTCTTGCTGGAGTTCTCCGCCGCGGAAGCCATATGAATGATTTGGAAACTATACGGATTGGTTCGGTTTGATTTGTGTGACGACTGAGGGTAGAGAATGAGACTCGTGGAGCCTCTTTAGGGATTTAAAGCACTTGCTCCGGTTTTTTTTTTTTTTAATTATTAGTATTAAAAAAGGTAGTTTTGTTTCAAAATATTTTTTTTTAAAAGGAAGTTTTATGGAGTATAAAATGGCATAAAAACATTATTTTATATAACAAAAATGTTACTCTATATGATAAAAAAGTCCACAAATTGAAAAGTATTAATTTTGTTTTGTATATAAATTAATTAATTGGAGTATTTTCTTTTATTATGAATTAACATTTATATTGTATCATATGCATTAATTGTGTGCTTCAAATTCAAAATCAATGTTGCACTAAGTTTAGCCCGCTTAAATTTATCTGATTCTACTTCTGCATTTATTATGCGCTTCAAATCTGTCGATGCACTAAAGTGTAAAAGTCGTCTGGTCTTCTCTTACATTTATTATGTGCTTCAAAATCAATGATGAACTAAAGTCTTGATTAACGTAAAAGTCACTAGACTTCTCAGGCATTTTTTAAATCGTCGATACACTGTCTCGTTTGTCGAGGTCGTATTTGTAGAGGAAGAACATAGTGAATTTAAAATTTTAAATATAAATTCCAAACTAAAACATAGTGAATTTCAAATTTTCAAATTCAATTTTCTCATCCAAAATTAAACATCTCATTATTATTACATAAAAACAAACTCAATTTTGAACCAGGGACCAATTGTTTGAGTAGAAGACCCACACCACCCGACTAGATAAAAAAAAAAAAAAAAATAGTAAAATATCATCTTTAAAAATTAAAAGTATGTAAGAATTTAGGTGATGGTCTATTTATAAGGCGACCGATTAATAAGTAATAACCCACAAATTTTGCAACCTCCCTAAATCAATGTTAATTGCATGAACAATATTACACATGAGATCTCGTATATGTAACCGTCTATTTTTGACTTTTTGCCTAGGGGATTTTAGTACTGTAATATTCTACGTGCTTCAAAACATGGATCAAAAGTTCTATGGATTAAATAATATACCAATGATAAAAAATTTGTCTCATGTATTAGACCATTTCTTTATCTATGAGACCAACTCATAGTTTTTGTCCAGGGATTTTAGTGCAAAATATAAATAAGATGAATAGGGATCATATCATTAAAGATTTTTTCCCACACCCTTTTTAACTTTATTCTAAAAAAATTCATTTTTTTTCCTCTATATCTTATTTCTTCTTATATGATACTCTTACTTTATCATTTTAATAATGTTAAAAAGACTTAAGACTTTAATACTATTACTTTATTAGATTTTCTTAATTTTCTTGCCCAAATCAATATAAAAAAATTATCACGGGACAACGAGAGTATTTGTATTGTTTCCTCTGTATTTAATGTGTGCTTCAAAATCGATGATGCATTAAAGTCTCGTTCGCTGTAAAAGTTGCACAATTGTTCTATATTTACTGTGTGCTTTAAAATCGTTAATACATTGAAGTCTCGCTCGCTGTGAAAGTTATTGGGTTCTTCATCTGCATTTAGTGTATCTTAATTTTCTTGCCCAAATCAATATAAACAATATAAAATCTGAAGATACGAATACGAGAAACACACACTAGTTCATTGATTCTAAGAATACCCGAAAAAGTGACACGAATTCAAATACGTTGATTCAAGAAGAATACCGTAATTGCAATTCAAAAGAAGCAAATTTGCTCTTTATTTTTTTATCATTCAAAAACTTCGTCTCCTTCTACATGTCAAAACCCCATATATATAGGAGTTGGCTACATAGACAAATTGTAACACAAAATGATTCTCTCGACAATCTACTAAAATAAAGAAAACGTGCAATAAGGAAAATTGGAGCAGAAAAGAAAAATACAATTAAGTCTTCAATCACCATCTTTCTTCTTAATTTCATCCTCATCACCCTTTCAAAGAAGGCTGCCAAAAATCAAGCTTAAACAGGAAGTGAACTAGTTGAGTTTCGTCTGACATATGACGTTAAACCTAACACAAAATGAGACATAAATCATTCTTTAATTGCTTTCTTTTATTTTAGTTTATGTGTTTTATAATTTTTTGTTGAGTTTTATTATGGGTTGGGGATGTGCGTTGTTGGTACTCATGGATGCATGGATTTGAATTGCATAGTGAGATGCAATAAATGTAACCAAAAAAAAAAAAAAAAACAAACATTGAGGTAGTGATACAAGGGATGTGTCTAATAGAATGCGAAAATAGTTGATTTCGATAATGAAATATTCAGATAAAAACAATGGAGTATCATTTAAGGATAAAATTTTAAGAGTTTCTTATAATTTCTAAATATTTTGAAACAATAATGGTTAAAGTGCTTTAAAGAAAAAAACTAAATAAAATTTTAAATAAACAAATTGGGACTGAAATTGATTAAATGGAAAGCAGATTTTGATAAGGACTCTTCGTTTATAGCTTCATTCTCCTATTTTATTTTGATTAAATTGGTGAAAACAAATTTTCATTTGAAAGTAGATGGTTCATTGTCCATAGACCATAGTCTTAGAACCAAAGCCGGTCCTGAGGTTTTGTAGGAGCGAACAAGAAAAATAAGCCTCTTCTTCTACCATTTTGAGAGTAAATGAGTTTTTGCATAATGGTGATAGGTGAGGGAGAAAAAATACTTTTTATATAGAGTATAAATAATATTTTACCACCCATTTTGCACCTAATAGTAACTCTGAAAAAAGTTAGTACTAAAATGTAAAAAATGAGGTTTAAAAACATCTAAGGGTAAAAAAAACTTTTAAAATAAGTATGAAATGTTTACATATGGATCGTGCATGAAACATGCATATACATATCATACACAAAATTTGCATGTACAAATCGTGCACAAAATGTGCACGTACGGATCATGCACAAAATGTGCACGGAATGATCGTGCACATGACATTTGTATTTTATTCACTATAAGAAAAAAAAATATTTTGTCACACATCTTTCATCACACTATAAAATGTGTCACATCTTTCGTCAAACTCATTTAAAGTAGGCCCCCGAAATTTCGGGGCCCAGGGCGGTCGCCCCTACCGCCCTGCCTCAGGGCCACCCCTGATTTCCATTTGTAAAGCCCAAATAAATTTGTTGATGTGAATTATAAGATTTTCCAGCCGGAAATGATGTCCATAGGCCCTTATCACCATGGGCAACTCAAGTTCAAGAAGATGGAGGGAGTTGGTCTCCTATGCATAGTGTGCATGTGCACACTAATGCACAAGAAGACCCTTTATGTATTAATAAATACAGAATTATGTAATAGAGTAACCTTTCTCCAAGTGGTCGCAAATGCTTAGTTAATTTTTTTTTTCTATTTTTTTTTTCCTTTTTTCAATACCACTTTTCAATAACAAAATTTCCACTTTTCAATAATAATAGTTTCCACTTTTCAATAATAATAGTTACCACTTTTCAATAATAATAATTACCACTTTTCAATAATAATAGTTACCACTTTTAAATAAGAAAAATTATCATTTTTCAGTAACAAAATTACCACTTTTCAACAATTTCAACCACACTTTTCAATAACAAAATTACCACTTTTTAATAATAATTTATTCTTTTCTTTTTTCAATAACAAAATATGTTAAGTTGTTTTAAAACACAGCAAGCACCACCGTTCCTTTTCCCCTGGTCATAGCCTTCTCCACCGACTCAAAAACTCTTCCCCTGGTCATTTCTCAAGCCTTCCTCACAGATTCAAAAATTTCATAGAGCTCATTCTCCATTATTCTATCTGCAGTAATATTATCAAAATATAACCACACCGTCACCGATCGGAAGCTACCGCCGACGAAGACTCAAATCTGTAACAAATCGGGCAAACCTCGATGAAGATGGAGGCCGTGAAAGACGCCGCAACCCTCACCGTTCGTCTTCCGTTCATAGGAGGGAGGTCGCCGGAGAGATGGGTGCCGCCGTTGTCAGCCGAGCAAAAACCCTTCAGTCGACACTATCTTCATCTCTCATCTTTCCGTTTTGGAGGCGGCAGAGGCTTCACGCGCCGTTGATCGGAAGCTACGGCCGTCAAAGGCTCAGATCTGTAACAGATCGGAAAAACCTCGATGAAGATGGAGGCCGCGATGGGCTGTGAAAGTCGCCACAACCCTCACCGTTCTTCTTCCGTTCATGGGAGGGAGGTCGCCGGAGATATGGGTGTCGCCATTGTCGGCTGAGAAAAAACCCTTAAGCTACCGCCATCTTCATCTTTCCGTTTCTCCTCGGTGCCTTCTTCGAACTCTCATCCCCCTTTTTCTCTTAATTTTTCGATTGTTGCTCAATAGATAGGTTGAAAAGATTTGAACTTTTGGTACGCGGGTCGGGCGGGTCAAAAGCGGATCTGGGTAAAAATAGTGTGCATCAAAACATGAACGGTGCACACTGTGCATTTAAGAATTTCCCAGATGGAGGATATCAAGTTGCACTACTTCAAAACACTTTTGGAGCGGAAACATGACATACAAGCTCAACAATACAACTCAGCTATAGAAGGAATTTGCAAGGAGGCACGTGATTGCTACGAAGAAGAAGAAGTAAGCATGACTGATGATGAGGAGTTTACTACGATGTTGATTTTGGATGGATGCTTCATCATTGAAGTAATACGAGATCCCGAGCCTTATAAGCTCATCTTTCCCACTAGATTGAGTCTTCGACTTCTGGTACGGGATTTAATTTTTTTATTGGAAAATCAAATTCCGTGGTTTGTTTTGGGCAAACTTCAGGACCTCATTGGAGGAGTAGGCCAGCACACCACACTGAAGGATAATGTGTTAGAATTCTGTAACCATAGCACAAACTGCTCTCTCTGCACTTCAACTCTCTAAGTCATGGTAATTTTTCTCTCCTGCTCCTACTTGTTCTTCATTTCTATTATGCTGTTTGGATTTCATCATTTAGTATGTTTATTTCTGCTTTGCTTTTGAATTAAACTTAATTTATATATAATGCATATATTTTCCTTGTTGGAATTTAACTCGATTAACTAGAAGTGTGCATCAAATTACTAAAAAAACACATATCTTGTTTATGTATCTAAAAAATATGCTAGCTCCATTTTTACTAGCTAAAACAAAACAAAAAAGAACATCACATTCTGCAATAAAGTTCCATCTTACGTAAGTAAAACATTTGAAACCTCATTTCCTTCACACAGCTGAAAAAAAACATCTCTCTCATTTGGTCAAATCTGAAACATGTTGAACTTGAGCAGGAGGCTTGAAGAGCTCACTCCACAAACATGAACTTCCATTTCCATCAGAGCCGGTCCTGAGATTTTGTAGGTTTGGGGCGAACAAGAAAAATGAGCCCCTTCTTCTACCATTTTGAGAGTAAATGAGTTTTTGCATAATGGTGATAGCCGATAGGTGAGGGAGAAAAAATATTTTTTATATATGGTATAAATAATATTTTACCACCCATTTTGCACCTAATAGTAACTCTGAAAAAAGTTAGTACTAGAATGTAAAAAAGAAGGTTTAAAAACATTTAAGGGTAAAAAAAACTCTTAAAATAAGTATGAAATGTGTACATATGGATCGTGCATGAAACATGCATATACATATCATACACAAAATTTGCACGTACAAATCGGGCACAGAATGTGCACGTACGGATCATGCACAAAATGTGCACATGACATTTGTATTTTATTCACTATAAGAAAAAAACATTTTGTCACACATCTTTTATCAAACTCATTTATATATAAAAGTAGGCCCCGAAATTTCAGGGCTCAGGACGGTCACTCCTACCGCCCTGTCTACAACTTGCTTGAAATCTTCCTTTGAGACCACAAATATGTGAAATAATGAGATATGATTTTAGAGTACCTTTTGTACTAAAAATTCACTAGAGTGTGTGAATACATCATTTATAATTTCAATTAATTGAGATATTTGAGCCACATCATAAATATCTCAATATATTTATTAGATGTGATATAATATGATATGGGTAGTTAAAAATAAATTAGGGAATATGATGGTTTACGTTAAATTTTGAGGCAAAATGATGATTTTAGGCCTCAAATTCAAGGTATGGGCTGAGGTGGTTTAAATGAAGGGCGCGGCTAAAGGCACCCAAGGATCCTATGAGGACACCCACGCGATGAGGACACCCACCAAATGAATGAGGACACCCAAGTGGAAAATACAAAAATACCCTTCTTTCTATTAAAACTCTAAATCATCTCCCATTCTCAAAATTAACATAGTATACCCACACTCATTTCCTCCGCCTTCCTCCACTCTCTTGAAGACGTCGGCGCCGCCCACGCCACGGCCACCGCCTCCTTCCACGCGGCCGCTCGCACAGTGCCGCCGCCCGTTCGCCACCGCCTTGCCTCGCGCACGCCACCCCTCCGTCTCCACTTCGCGGCCGTTTGCGGCCGCAACCTCTCCCCCTCCCCTTGCCTTGCGCAAGCCACCCCTCCGTCAACACTTCGCGGCCGCAACCTCTCCCCCTCCCCTTCGCAGCCGTTCGCGGCCGCAACCCTTCCCCCTCCCCTTCGCGGCCGTTCGCGGCCGCAACCCCCCCTTCCCTTCATCGCACCCAACAGTCGAAAGGTAAGTTTTTTTTTTTTTTTTTACAATTTTTACAGAAATTAGGGTTTAGAAATTTTAGGAAAATTAGGGTTTTTAGTAGTTAGGGAATTATTTTCGAACAGATTGTGTTAGTTTTGGAAACAATTTCGAACAACTTGAGTTTGTTTTGGAAAAAATTTCGAACAAGATGTTCGATCTTTTTTTTCGGACAAATTTGAGTTGTTTTGGATTTTTTTTTCGAACATATTGAGTTTGTTTTGGAAAAAATTTCGAACAAGATGTTCGATCTTTTTTTTCGAACAAATTTGAGTTGTTTTGAAATTTTTTTCGAACATATTGAGTTTGTTTTGAAAATTTTTTCGAATATGTTTATTTTGGAATTTTTTGGAACAATAGTTGTTTTGGATTTATTTTGTTTCAATTTTGAAGTTTTTTTTTGAAGAATGTTGTTTGTTTTGGTTGTGGAGGAGATAATTATGTGAAATAGAATGGGTGGGTGTACTCATCTTTCGTTTTTTACATAAATTTTAACATAGGGGTATATGGGACATTTCACATGTTCTGAAGGATTAAAAAAATGTTTGGTAGGTGTACTCATAGGAAATCCGGGTGCCTTTAGCCGCGCCCTTAAATGAAAATAGAAGCCCAAGTGATAGTTCCAAGCCTCCAGAATCTGAACTTGTGTTTAGAATGTTTATCCGGCCTGGCCCAACTTGAAATAATTAAGATTGAAATTATCCATCATGTCCTTAAAAATTAATCTAAAATTCGATATCAAACGATTCTTTTGCCCTTCGTAATTCGAAAAAGTTTATTAAAAAAAAGAAGACAACTTGCGTTAATGCCCAATTCAGCTTCATAGCTTCTCCCACCTTCTCCATGTAATCGAGGTGGAACACTATTCGTCTCCTGATTTTCTCTATGGTAAATCCTGATTTCTTTTGTACTTATAATAAGGAGTGTGCATAAGTCGTTTCGTTCACCAAACTGAATCAAAATAGCTGAATCGAACTAAAATCGAATTTTAATATTTGTAATCAAATTTGTTTCAAAATTGAAATTAACCTAACCGAATTATTCGGTTCGATTTCGACTAAAACCAAAAAATTGAATAAAAGAGATGCAGGGCATCAATCTAACTCCTGAGAAGTAAAGAGAGAAGGACTCTTTGATGGTTGATAAACTACACGAGGCGTCCCACATTGAGTTATGATATAGTATAGTATAAATGGATCAAATGCAAACCTCACCTTTTAATCATGAGTTTGGGGTGAAGTTAGAATTAACTAATCTACACCAGATTGGTGTTACCAAATCATTAATCACGTCATTTAATAAAAAAATCTAGATTTGTTGTTAAGAATCTAAAAAGGATATTTCATTTCACAAGTTTTACATTTACAAATGGTGGCCTATATATAGGCAGAGCTTCACACGGTTTAGGCTCGCCTTTCATACTTCTATTCTGGACCCTTCTAGAGTGGGTTTGTTACAACAAACTTTCCTATCATCTAAAATATCTAAATGACTAACTAATATATACATTTCTGGTGATTACATTCAGCTGTATGCAATATACATTAACATGCCCCCTTTGGAACCAAACATAATTTCTAAGATGAAAGCAGCTTGTGACTTAAGGACTGAAACCTCAAAGGTGACAATGGTTTAGTCAGAATGTCCGCAACTTGGTCCTCAGAGGGTACATAACGAACATCCAGCTGTTGGGATTGAACTTTCTCCCGAAGAAAGTGCACGTCAACTTCCACATGCTTCATTCGAGAGTGAAAAGCTGGGCTAAATGCAAGAGTAATAGCCCCAGAATTATCACACCACAAGATCGAGGGATTGAGCAATGGAAGACGAGGTTCTTGGAACAATGAAGTGATCCAAAGAAAATCTGTTGTTGCCATTGCCAAAGCACGATACTCAGCCTCAGTGCTGCTTCTAGCAACGACCGACTGCTTTTTCGAGCACCAAGCCAAGATATTCGAGCCAATTGAGATGAAGTATCCACTTGTACTTCGACGATCATCAAGAGAAGAGGCAAAATCAGCATCCGCGAACCCCTGCAATTGAAACTTTGAAACGGGAGAAAAAGTAATGCCTTGAAGTGAAGTACCCTTTAAGTATCTAAGAACCTTTTTGCATGCTTGCCAATGATTACGAGTAGGGGCCTGTAGAAACTGACTCAGTTTATTAACACTATAGGCAATTTCTGGCCGAGTAAGAAGAAGATATTTATTGGAGGGAACCAACAGTGCTGCGATACAAAGTGGGATTTTCATATGGAGCACTATCAAAATTAGATAGCTTTAAGCTTGAGCAAGAGGGGGTGGGACAAGGTTTACAGTTTGAGAGATGTGTTTTTGCAAGGAGATCACGAATGTACTTAGACTGAGTGAGAGTTATAGATGAGGATGAAACCTTAGCCTCAAGACCAAGAAAATAATTGAGTTGCCCCAAGTGTTTAAGAGAAAAGGCAGTGTTGAGGTCTGTAAATATTTGCTCAACAAATTTCGAATCATCACCTGAGACAAGAATGTCATCCACATACACAAGAAGAATAAAAAGTTGCCCATTACGAATCATGTGAAACAAACAATGATCAGATGAAGAATGTGTAAATCCATACCTAACCAAGAAGCCCTTGAGCTTATCATACCAAGCTTTTGGGGCTTGTTTCAAGCCATAAAGGGATTTCTTAAGACGACAAACGTGAGAAGGTTTAGTGACATCCTCAAAGCATTGAGGTTGATGAATATAGACAGCCTCGTTAAGATCACCATTAAGGAAAGCATTATTAATATCAATTTGCTGAACTTGCCAACCACGGGTGACAGCCAAAGTGAGTACAATACGAAGAGTGATGGGTTTCAATACAGGACTAAATGTATGAAAATAATCTACCCCTGCTGTTTGTTGAAAACCTCTAGCAACCAAGCGAGCCTTAAATCGTTCAACAGTGCCATCCGGGCAATATTTCACCCGGAATATCCACTTTGCCGAAATAAGGTTCATATTTGGGGCCCAAGGAACAAGTTCCCATGTATTGTTATTAATCAAAGCATTGTACTCACTTACCATGGCAGCTTTCCATTTGGGAGACTGGAGAGCTTCAACAGCAGAGTAAGGCTCATTAAGATCCGACTCAATGAGAAATACCTTTGGCTTTGAAATACCAGACCTAAGACGAGTTTGCATGGGATGGATTGATGTAGAGGGTTTAGGAAGGGCTGGAAGAGAAACTTCAGTTTGAGGAATGGGAGAGCAGGTTACTGGAGATAAAGGTGGAGTAGGATTAAAATCCAAAGGTGGTGAAGAAGGAGCAATAGGCTGTAAGTATGCAGTAGGCAGAGGAAGAATTGGGAGTGATGAGCAAATGAGAGGTGGTGAGGTGTGTGATTGGGTAGATGCAAACAATGATGCATATGGAAAGTCAGTTTCATTAAAATCCACAGCTATAGAGACATAGATTCGACCTGACGGATGTAGGCAACGATAGCCCTTATGAGACGAGATATACCCAAGAAAGACACATTTAGCAGACCTATATTGAAGTTTAGATGTATTATATGGATGTAGATAAGGAAAACATACACACCCAAACACACGAAAAAACTTATAATCAGGTAGTTTGCCAAATAATTTTTGATGAGGGGATGTTAGATTAAGAGTTGGAGTTGGTAATGAATTGATGAGAAGTACAGCTGTAGAAAAGGCATCCCACCAAAAAGCCATTGGCATAGAAGCTTGAGCAAGTAGTGAGAGACCCATCTCAACAATGTGCTGGTGTTTTCTCTCAACTAAACCATTTTGTTGGTGCACATGAGGACATGCCAGACGCATAGAGACCCCAAGACTACCAAAGAAACTCTTAAGAGCTAAGAATTCACCACCATTATCACTATGAACACATTTTATTTTGGCATTAAATTGTCTTTCAACAAGTGCAAAGAAGTTCTTAACAACATTACTCACATCAGATTTGAGGCGAAGAGGAAAAATCGGGGTATATCGTGTGAATTCATCTAAAATTGTAAGATAATATCGATAACCATCAGTAGATAAGCATGAAGCTGGACCCCAAACATCAAGATGCAAAGTATCAAAGCATTGAGATGATTTACGAACAATAGAGTCAAATTTTATTTGATGAAGTTTCCCAGGTTTACAAGGTTCACAAAACCAACTAGACTTAGGAGTAACATGAATATTCAAATTGCTAAGAACAGTAGAAAGAGTTCTAGTGCATGGGTGCCCTAGCCTACAATGCCATAAAAGGCTATCATCAGATGTCTTCACAGCAGTAAAACATTGATTAGGCGAGGCACATTCCTTATTCAGCCGACTAGAAGCTTTATTCAATGAGGTAATATCAAGCTGATAAAGACCATTCCTAAGTCTCCCCCGGAGGAGGACACGATGGTTGCTCAGAGCCTTAACAAGACAACAATCAACATGAAATTCAATGTAAGCAGAATTGTCACGAAGAAATTGAGATATGCTAATGAGATTCTTAGTAATATCCGGTACATGCAAAACATGATTTAAATGAATAGCAATAGATTTGTCTAAGCTAGGTAAAGTTATACTGCCTACATTATGAATTTCAGTAGCAGATCCATTTCCAACAATCAAAGAAGACTTACCACTGTAAGGAGAATGAACCTGAAGATTATTCAGAGCTGATGTGATATGGTGAGTAGCACCACTATCCACATACCACGGTCCTGAGGAGGAAGTAGATGCATTAGTATGAAATGAGTGAGAAGAAGGATTGGATGTACCAGTGTGCATAACAGAGTATGCAGGAGGAGCCATAGCCTGAGCAACATGTGCTTGAGCTTGTACATGAGGGAGATTGGGAATTGGAGCAGGTGGTGGACCAGGAGGACCTTGATTCACATTTTCTAGCCCTAGAAATGAAGCATCAAATCGCTTGAAGCATTTAGCTGCAATGTGATTTGACTTTCCACATAGTTGGCACATCATGCGTGTTTTTGTGAATCTTCCACCACCACGACCCCTAAATCGACTGGCAGAGATGCGACCACCAGTAGAGACAACATGAGCACTAGGAGAGGAAGTTGGTGCTGGTGGAACAATCTGAGAGTCAGAAGCATTATGAGATATACGAGCCTCATGAGTCTGAAGAATGGAATGAGCCTCAGAGAGAGTAATAGGTTCGGTGCGTGTTGTTAGATTGACAACAACGACATCAAAGTCAGACCCTAATCCAAAGAGAAGTTGCATAACCAGATCATCCTCCGATATAAGATGACCGGCGGCCTTGAGCTGATCACTAAGAGTGCGAAGTTGAAGGACATATTCATCAATTGATGAACCGTTTTTTCGAATAGAATGAAGTTGCAGCTTCAAACTCATGATTCGAGCCTTTGATTGAGAATGAAACAAGGTTTCAAGGATGCGCCATACCTCAAAGGAGTGAGTACAGCTATTAACGTGACCGAACAATGATTCGGAGATAGAGCTAAAGATCCAGCTCATAAGAAACTGGTCTTCGCGAATCCAGGTGAGATACTCTGGATTTGGCACCATAGAGCCCGATTCAGGATCAATAATGGTGAGAGGAGGAATAGATTCCTCAGTGCTCAGAAGAAATTTTTCAAAACCGTGACCACGAACCGTCGCGAGAATCTGCGATCGCCAAAACACATAGTTCGATCGATCGAGGCGAAGAGTTAACATGAGAAATCGAGGAGGAGGATGATTCTGAGAAGGCAGTTGGGAAGTTTGAGCAGTTGTGGAGGAGGATCCAGTCATGATTCGTAACAGATTGAGCAAATTTAAGAAAATTGAGACCTAAACAACACAAATTTCGAATCGAATTTGAGAAGAACAAAAAATTAAAAATAGATTTAGAACTAAGATAAGAGAAGATCGAGAAGAGCAGAGAGAAAATCAAACACTTTCTGAAGAATTTCAAAGACGGAATTGAGAAAGTCAGTTAGAGATGAGAGGAAAGCATGTGGCTCTTGTGATACCATGTTAAGAATCTAAAAATGATATTTCATTTCACAAGTTTTACATTTACAAATGGTGGTGTATATATAGGCAGAGCTTCACACGGTTTAGGCTCGCCTTTCATACTTCTATTCTAGACCCTTCTAGAGTGGGTTTGTTACAACAAACTTTCCTATCATCTAAAATATCTAAATGACTAACTAATATATACATTTCTGGTGATTACATTCAGCTGTATGCAATATACATTAACATTTGTCCTTATAATAAATAAGATTGACCTAGATGAAATATCTTGGAAGACAAACTTTTTTTACATGAAATAAATTTAGAGAATTTGAAAAATAATAAAATAATTTAAAAGCGAATATTATAAACAAACAAATCCTAAGAATAAAAACGGAAACAAAGAAACAGACTAAGGGTATGTTTGCAAATCATAGTAATTGCTTCAAAGTGATTAAAATTGATTTTTGCAATAAAATAGAAAGTTGGTAGTGTTTTAAAATTAAGCACTTTAAATCAATTGTGTATATGTTGTGGTGTTTACAAAACAAACCATATTTTTTTATAAATTTACAAAAAACACCCTTATTACATTTAGATAGATAATGTGTAAAGATGAAATATTATTTAAATTGCGAGGGTAAAATTGTAAAATTAATTATTATAATGATGAGAAGCACATAGAAGCTATTAGAAGTAGGTGGAGGGGTGCTTCACCAAAATCACTTTTAATAAATTAACTTAATCACTTGGTTGTGTTTCCAAACACTCCAAAAGTGATTCTATTTAAAAAAAAGTGCTTTTAAGCAACTTCTAGTGTTTCAAAACACCCACTAAAACGATTAATTTTGAGTTTTGAAGGCCATACTTCATGATGGAAGTAGACGCAGTTTGTAATATTCTCGTTGTTTTGATCCGAAAAAATGACTTTAACAGCTAGTATTACAAACAACAACGAAAACTAAATAGCTACTTGATGAAACACTTTACAACCGGGGAATGAAAAATGAAATGTTTGGTTGGAAACTTTGATCTCTTGTTATAATATGTGAATATAGATCTTCCATTCCAAGCTTGCTAACATTCTCGTGGAACACGCTGTTACACAATCCCTTTGTCATCACATCTGTAAGTTGAAGTCCCGTCGGGACATATGGTGTACAAATCAGTCCACTATCCAGCTTTTCTTTTATAAAGTGTCTATCTATCTCTATGTGTTTTGTCCTGTCGTGTTGCACAGGGTTGTGAGCTATACTTATAGCAGATTTGTTATCACAGAATAGCTTCATCGGGTTGCTCCATTGAATCTTCAGGTCCTCTAGGATAATTTTGACCCACAATAATTCACATATTCCTTCTGCCATAGCTCTAAATTCTGCTTCAGCACTTGACCTCGCTACCACACTTTGTCTCTTGCTTCTCCAGGATATTAAATTTCCTCCCAAAAAGGTACAATAGCCTGAAGTTGATCGTTTGTCAACTAGAGATCCTGCAAGTCTGCATCTGTGTAAATTGCCACATCGATTTCAGATCCCTTTTTGAATAAAATACCTCTCCCAGAATGTGCTTTTAAGTAATGAAGCACTCGGTACGCTGCTTGTAGGTGAACTTCCCTAGGATCATGCATAAACTGACTGAGAACACTAACTGAGTAGGCTATATCTGGCCTAGTATGTGCAAGATAGATAAGTTTCCCAACCAGTCTTTGGTACATTTATTTGTCCACAACCTTATCTCCAAGAGCCTCGCCTAATTTGTGATTATGTTCAATGGGAGTTCCAACTGGTTTGCTAGCCCTCATGCCTGTTTCCTTAGCAAATCTGTCACATACTTCTGCTGAGAAATAAAAATTCCCTGCTTTGATCGAGCCACCTCAATTCCAAGGAAATACTTCAATCTTCCTAGATCTTTTATTTCAAATTCCTTGGCTAGACACAACTTCAAAGCCTCTTTCTCTACTTCATCACTTCCTGTCACTATCATGTCATCCACGTAAACAATTAAAATCGTGACTCCCCCTGAGGCTGAATGCTTGATAAAAATTGTGTGATCTCCTTGACTTTACTTGTAGCCATTAGCTATCATCACCTTGGAAAATCGTCCAAACCAAGCACGTGGCGATTGTTTCAGACCAAATAATGACTTTTTTAATCGACAAACCTTGTTCCCGTCAACCCCACTATATCCCGGTGGAATGCTCATATAGATTTCCTTTTCTAAATCTCCATGAAGAAATGCATTCTTCACATCATATTGCTGCAACTCCCAATTAAAATGAACAGTCAAGGACAATAAAATCTTCACAGTATTCATCTTTGCTACCGGGGCAAAATTTTCTTCATAATCTACTCCATATGTTTGTGTGTATCCTTTTGCAACTAACCTTGCCTTGTAGCGTTCCAGGGACCCATCTGCCTTATATTTCACTATATAAACCCACTTACAACCCACTGTTTTCTTACCCTTTGGTAAATCAACCAATTCCCAAGTCTCATTCTTCTTTAATGCATCTATTTCCACTTCCATAGCAAGTCTCCACTCTTTCTTTGATAATGCTTCAGATAATGAGCTAGGAATAAAAATTGTGTTTAAGGTGGAAAGATAGCTTTGATGGCTTGGGGAAAACTTCTCAAAAGACACAAAGTTAGACAATGGGTATAAAGACTTTTTGGTGCATTCTCGGGTCTTTTTTCTTACAGCAATAGGTAGGTGTAGATCCTGGTCAAGGTTAAGTGGTTCGGGAAAAAGAGGTTCAGGGCTAGAAGAATGTTGTTCAATTGGCTGTGTAGAATCTAGATTTAATTCATTAATTGTTACCTCATTTTCGGAGCTCGGTTCAGAGGGTTGTTCTTGCCTTGTAGTCATGATGGGATCTCATTTCCTTGCATACACTTTGTCAAACCGGAACCAGTCAAAGATATTACTATCAGATTGTGGACTTGACTCTAGAGACTTTGATTTGGACGATGACTGCAGGGGTGGAAAGTTTGACTCCTTATCTTCAAGTGTATGTAACTCCCCCTGAAGATAAGGAGTGGTGAAATATGGCTGATTTTCAACAAATGTAACATCGGCTGAGACATAGAGTTTTCTAGTTGGTGAATGATAACATTTGTAACCCTTTTGAGTAGACGAGTACCCCACGAAGACACACTTAAGAGCACGAGGGTCAAACTTCCCACGATTGTGACTATGAACATGGACAAAGGAAGTACACCCAAAAACTCGAGGAGGGAGATTAAATGAAGATCGAATATCGGGGTAGAATTTGGACAAGTTTTCTAGTGGACTTAGAAACCCTAAGACCCTGGAAGGAATTCTATTTATAACATAAGCTGATGTGAGTACAGCTTCTCCCCAATAAGATTTTGGCACGTTTTGCTAAAACAATAAGGCCCTAGTGCACTCAAGAAGATGTCGATTTTTCCTTTCAGCCACTCCATTTTGTTGTGGAGTGGTTATACAAGAGGATTCATGTACGATTCCTTCTTTTTGGAAATACGGACTCAAGATTTGATTGAAATAATCACGAGCATTGTCCGAACGAAAGTGCTTTATTTTGGTGCCAAATTGAGTTTGAATCATTGCATGAAAGATAGGAAAAATATGACTCACATCAGATTTGTTTTTGAGTAAATAGATCCACGAGACTCTAGTGCAATCATCGATAAATGAGACAAACCACTTAGACCATGAGATGTTTGGAACAGTTGATGGTCCCCAAATATCACTATGGATTAAAAAGAAAGGGGAAGAAGACCTTTTATTACTGATAGGAAATGGTACACGAGTGTGTTTCGCATACTCACAAATATCACAATGAAAAGACTGAACATTGATTCCCGTGAACAAAGAGGGAAACATTATTTTCAACGTAGGAAAAGATACATGACCTAGACGCCTATGATGTAACCAAATGATATCCTTATTGGAGGAAGAAAACAATGTGGACAAAGCAGATTTACTGAATTCCGATTGACTTGATGTATCCAAGTAATAAAGTCCATTATGCTCTTTAGCAAGTCCAAGTAATAGACATAATATATGTAAATATGATTGTATATCTTTTATATATGGTAGGCGTAGATTTAGTCGTGATGGTAGCCTAGATTAGTGGATTATCTTGTATATACCTTTGACCATTGTGAATGAGAAGGGTAACAGATTATATTATTTCATGGTATCAAGAGATTAGAGTTTTTTTTTCTCCGCTGCGCCCTTAGTGATCTGTTCATCGCTTCTTCTTTGTTTCTCCCGATGTCGACCTCCGGCAAGTCATCCTTTCATCCGGCTCTTGGGCGGAACTGTTCAAGATCCATGCCTGTTCTCATCGGGTGTTTCATCACATCTGTCCTTCCGATAAAACACCCGTTCCGGCACCTACCACCGATGAAGAGAAGGATTTGTGGCTAACTCTGGATGCCACGGTTCTTCAGTGGATATATGCGACTATATCCACCGACCTTCTTCACACCATACTGGAACCCGACTCCACAACCTTGGAGGCGTGGAAACGATTGCGCAATATCTTCCAGGACAACCAAAATTCTCGCGCCGTCACATTGGAGCAGGAATTTTCTCATACAATTATGGCAGATTTTCCTAATGCTTCCGCCTATTACCAACACCTTAAGGTCTTGTCCGATCAATTGAAGAACGTGGGTGCTCCGATCTCTAATGAACGCCTGGTCCTGCAATTGGTAGCGGGCCTCACTGATGCTTACAATGATATCGGAACCCTTCTTCGCCAAAGTGATCCGTTGCCTCAATTCTACCAAGCCTGATCAATGCTGTGCCTCGAGGAGGCGGGTCTTGCCAAACGAGTCGCATCCGGGTCTGCTTTGCTTACAGGGGCTCCCGTTTCTCTTTCTTCCGATCAGCGTCCACCGTCTGGGGGTCGGACACAACAGAAGAAAAAGGGCAAGAAAGGGGGCAAGGGTTCGTCATCTATGCCTAGTGGTTTCTCGCAACAACCACCATCACACTGGTCTCCTCCTCAATGGCTTGGAGGCCCGCAGGCCTGGCCATGGCAGTGGGTTGTTCCTCCGTCCCCATATCCAACTGCTGCTCCATGGGGTCGTCACCAATCGTCCCCACGCCCCCCAACATCTCAACCTGGTATCCTCGATTCTCGGCCACAAGCCTTTTCGGCTCAAGTGTCGCCCACGCCAACGGATATTGAAGATGCAATGTATACATTAGGCATCACACCACCAGATGCAAATTGGTATATGGATACAGGGGCGACATCTCATATGACGGCCTCACCAGGTACTCTCACTTCTTATTTCAATTTGAGCAATAAACATGACATAATTGTGGGTAATGGTCAGTCAATGTCGGTGTCTGGTTATGGTCATACTAAATTACCCCATTCAACTCCTGTGTTATCCTTAAATGATGTCCTACTTGCACCTGCTCTTGTTAAAAACTTAGTGTTTGTAAGAAAATTTACGACGGATAATTCTGTTTCTGTGGAATTTGATCCTTTTGGGTTTTCTGTTAAGGATTTTCAGACAGGGACGCGTCTCATGAGATGTGAAAGTCAGGGTGCTCTTTATCCCGTCACCAAATCAACTGACACCATTCCGCCACCTGCTTTTGCTGCTATTTCTTCCTCGCTATGGCATGATCGCTTGGGTCACCCTGGTGTTCCCGTTTTTTATTCTCTTAGGAATAATAAGTTTATTGAGTGCCCTCTCCCACGTCTTTCTCACGTGTGTAGGTCTTGCTCTCTTGGAAAACACATTAAATTGCCGTTTGTGGCTTCCCATGCATACACTTACTTGCCTTTTGATATTATTCATAGTGATTTGTGGTCGTCTCCAGTTTTAAGTACTATGGGTCATCGTTATTACATTTTGTTTTTGGATGATTGCTCAAACTTTTTGTGGACGTTTCCTTTATCTCATAAATCTCAAGTCTTTCCTACATTTCTTAAATTCAGAAATTTTATTCGTACCCAATTCGAGAGGGACATAAAATCTTTTCAATGTGATAATGGGAAAGAATTTGATAATCGTTCATTTTGGAATTTTAGTTCGGCTAATGGGATAGTATTTCGATTTTCTTTTCCTCATACATCGTCTCAAAATGGCAAAGCTGAGAGAACAATTCAGACGATTAACAATATGATTCGAACCTTACTTACACATGCCTCGTTGCCATCTAACTTTTGGCATCATGCCCTTGAGATGGCAACTTATCTCCTAAACATCCTTCCTCGGAAACACATGTCTTTTCTAACTCCTCTAAAATGCCTATATCACAAAGATCCGTCTTTTGTTCATTTACGTGTTTTTGGGTGTTTATGTTATCCTCTATTTCCCTCTACTACGATACACAAACTACAACCTCGTTCTACACCGTGTGTGTTTTTGGGGTTTCCTTCTAATCATCGGGGGTATAATTGTTATGACATGACTACAATTTTTTTTTATTAGTCGGCATGTTATATTTGATGAGTCTCGTTTTCCTTTCTCCGAAATTCAAACCAACTCTCCTTCGTCTTATGACTTCTTAGATGATTTTCCATCTCCTTATGTAGTGCATCATCTTACTCAACCTGTTGTTCCACCACAACCTCCGATCCCTCCTCCATCATCACCACCGTCCATCCCTCCACCGATCCTCGACGGACAACCCTCCGTTGTGCCACCTCTGTTGCATACGAACCAACCCCCGAGTGGCCTTCGTCCTCTAACTCGGAGTCAACGTGGCATATTCAAGCCTAATTCAATCTTTTTTCTTCACTCACTAAATCTCCTTTACCTCGTAATCCTTTATCGGCATTGCAGGACCGGAGTATTTTTGGTCGACAAACCAGTGTCGACTAGAGTGTTTTTGGTCGACAAACCAGTGTCGACCGGAGTGTTTTTAAAAAATAGTAAGACTTTTTTTTCTAAATTTTATATGTGACGGCGGCGGCGGTGACGTCTGTCGAATTCTAGGGTTAGGGTTAGGATTGTGGTTAAATTGTAGGGGAGTGTATGTATCTATCATAATTTAGTAAAAGAGCAAAATTGGTATTTCATACATATATTTGAATTAATAAAAATGAGGGGGAGTGTATTAAACAAAGCTGGAGGGGTATATACCCCAACCCTTTTTATACCAAAGCAAAAATGTTGAACCGGCCCCGCCATTTTTTTATTATTTTAGAATTTAAAATGTTTGAACTACTCTCTATTCTAACTAGTATTTCACCCGTGCGATGCACGGTTTATAAATATATAATCCCTCCGTTTCACAAAGATAGTCACATTTAAATTTACACAAAAATTAAGAAAAATTAATAAATGTAGTCAAGTTTAGTTAATGTGCCAATTTTGCCCTTGTACTACATCTATTATACCGGGATGGAGATTCAAGTGTATCAAGTGTTTTTATACTATATTCTTGAGAATATTAACTAATTTTTATGTTTTATGTGTACTAATTAAAATATATATATATATATATATATATTTAATATTTATTAAAATCAATAATTTGTTACTTTTGAATGAAAGTGATATAACATTTTATAATAATTAAATGCACCAAAAAAACAATAATTTTATCTACGTAAGCAAAAATATATTGTATTAGTTTTATCTTTGCCATCTTCTTCCACTAAATAAATGTTAGAAAACCATTCTCAATGAGAAAGAATGAAAGAATTAAATGTTGTTGCCTAGTATGAAGAATTATACTTTGGAAACTTAGAACTTGTGTACAACAATTTTTTTTTAAGAATTACTGTTGCTGTGAAAAAATTAATTAACATCTAAGCTGACATTTGTTGAATATGGAGTAAAATTTTAATTGACTCACTAATATATATTTTTTGAATTAAGAAGGTAAATATTCATTCAAAAGTACCGCACAATCCAAAAGGACAACGCCAAACAAAGGTGTTACATCAATGCCCAAAGGCTATCACCACTCTACTCTCCTAAACAATTTCAAAATGGCAAAACATGCAGCCAAAAACCAATCAAAAACTACTGAATGTAAGCAAAAATAGCAGCAATTATCCAAAAACAGCCCATAAATCTGAACTGCACCCTCAAAGCAACCAAAGAATTGACATTTATCAACATCCACTTTCCAGCCCAAAGCTATTCTTTTTCTTGCAACAATATGACAATTGAAATGCCCAAAATTAGCGCCCTCAAGTTACATTTGTAAACTGAAACGATGAAAATCTATAGTATATAGTTATTCTATAATACTACTGCTTTTTTTAAAAATAATGCAATAAAGAAATGCTTATTTCTTAAAGGAATGAGCAAAGATCAACAGTGCAACAATTAGTCTAATATTTGAGGGTAACCCCAACAATAACAAACAACAAAGCCCAAAGTTAGAAGCCAAAGTGTCTAATATCTGAAAACTCAACTGAATATTGCTGCAAGAAATTGTCAGAATCTAAAAATCAACAAAACCCAAAATCTGGAAACACCAACTCTGCAAAACTCAAAAGCAGGTCGAATTTATTTGTTACGAACCCGGTTCAAACACTATTTTTGTAGCGTTCGACATTGTTGTATCCATTTCCGACGGGTTAAAACAGAGAAATTTCAGTAAGAAAATGAGTAAACAAAACTGAAGAACGTCGAAACAAAACAAAAATCATTGAATAAGAATATGAGTTATACGATTCAGAAACAGATCTAGAAACTTAATATGCCTTCTAAAACTTGAACTGTAAAAAATCGTCGAAAACAAAATAAAACCGAATAAGAACTCCAAACCCAAAAGATTTAAAATAGAATTGCAAAGCCAAAATTCTAAATAAGAATCTCAACAAAACAACCAATCAATTCTAAACTTCGAACAAACCAAGTAAGAATTAAATCAAAATAAAATTAGGAAACTGAAATTGATTCAATAATAGTATGTATATATATATATATATATATATTTTTTTTTTACAAAGATAATACTGTAGTAGATTTTTTTTTTTTTGAAAGAATTGTACTCCTGTTACTATATATATATATATATATATATATATATATAATATATAATAGATTTTCACAATATTTATTTTCAAAAGAGAGTTAGAATCTACAAAGAAAGATAAATTAAAAATATTAAGCAAAACAAAGATAAAATGAGAAGGCAATTTACCGATGGGTTGTTGGTTTCACCACTTCCCTTACTCCACTTTTGATCAACAGAATAAGATCGACTTTTCCTTCTCATAAAGATCATGCAAAGTGGTCTTCTTCAAACTACTTCCATTTGCATCCGTTTTAATTTTGGGCATCTGACTATGATCAATATCTACTTAATTAGATAATAACATTAAACAATTGAAGATAATTGCCAATCAATCAAGTTATCAATTCAAACCACACATTACATAGTATTGCATGTATACTATATGCATATAATACATATGCTTTACCCCCTCCCCATCTCTCTCATGGGTTTAGATTGCTAACAATACATTGAAATGCACGTGTTGTCCGGTCCTATAGTATATATGTTTAAAAGCTGAAACTGAAATCTTAAATTAGAATGACTATTAGACTGAATTTTAAATTAAAAAATAATAAAAGAAAGAGTGGCATTGTTTAAAAGATGAAATTGAAATAATAAATTAGGATAGACTAATAAGCAAAAAGCTTTGGAGAAGATAGAGGGGTGCTGAAATTATTTAGGAGAAGATGGAGGGGTTGCTGAAATTGTTTAGGGTGACACGTGGTATAAGATAAATTGACACATAGATTGACATGTGGCGAAAGTAGAAAAGACCTTAAGTCACATGTGTCAAAAGCAGGAAAGACTCGAGAAAATAATTTATATCTAAGTATATCTCCTCCTTCTGAAATTAGCAATAAATTTATGAGGAATATGCTGAACTTATCAATCTGAGTCTGAGTTTATGTACATGTGATACAAAGAGGGGATATTTTGAAGCAATAGGACTTCGATGCCTATTTAATCATGAAAGTTATTGAGGAGACTTTCAGCAACTAAAACACCAAAAATATGCATGTAACTAACCATACTTTAAAATTGACTTAATAGTCCTCTCAAGATAATTTGCACGGTCAGGCCATAACCACAACTGCTGCTACTGGAGCCTGAACATATCACATTTACAACTTTTGAAGCATCCAGTGATACCTATACATCAATAACAAATAAATAATTTTGCTTCACATGACTTGATCTATCACAAAGATTTCACTCTTGATTGAATTAGTAGGCTGATGATAAACTATTTCTAGATTGATCTATCACAACAGTTTTCACCAAATCATGAAAAAATCCAAGTGATTCATCTAAACAACAGTTTTTCACCAATCCAGAAAAGAATCATATCTGGTTCAGGCATTCTATCAAACACCTTATTCTATCCCACGAACACATCCAACCCAAATCCATAAACAATTCAATGCCCATGAAACAAAATTCCAATTTTCTCAGATAAAGATGATGGAAAGCTTGAAAAACTCGTGTACATGTCAATTAGGACTTCAATATATTGCATAAACGTATGAGAAAAATTGTAAATAAACAGGTCAATTATTTATTAGAAATATCAATTATAACTATGCATTGTATATATATACAATGGCGTACCTCAAAATGGTTGAAACTCAACACACACTCCAAGTCTTAAGAAATGTTTTGTTTTCATATGTAGGTGTTGATATGACCCAATAAGACACAGATTCATAGCCCATTATCTCTCTGATGTATCGATTTCATTCAACATCTTAATGAATATCTGCAAATTTGGAAAGAAAAAAAAAATTGAAATATATACAAAAGGAATAGAAATTTGAAAACAGGATCTATGAATTTATACTATCACAGAAAATTCAAACCGGAAATAAAACTAATCAAAACAGATAGTATACAAAACCAAACTGGATTTTGCTCGAGAGTAATCAAACCAATAAATTTCGTAAATCCGTAGTAGAAACGGGAATGAACGTCAGAAGAGAAAAATATTCTAGTAACACTGAAGAAATCTCACCGAAATTTGGAAAAGAAATCGCTGCAAAAACAATGGATTGTTTTATGTAATCTGAGATGAGGAAGAATGCTCGCCGAAATCTCGAAGAAGTTGAATGATTTTATCATTGAAGAACCCTAATAAATCATGAATGAGGTGTGCCTGGTGTGTGGTATACCGTATACGCACTACACAAACAATTGATTAATTAGTAGATTTAATAATATTTTATTATTGTAGAATTTGGGCGGTAACTTGCTGGAGAAGGCATAAAGCCCGTCTTATTGCAAATAAGACGTGGGAGTTGGTGCCCCATCCTATTGGTGTTAATATTATACGTTCAATGTGGATTTTTAATCATAAAAGTCGTGCTGATGGTTCTTTTGAGAGGCATAAAGCCCGTCTTGTAGGTGATGGTAAAACACAGCGTGTTGGTATTGATTGTGGTGAAACTTTCAACCCCGTGGTCAAACCTAGTACCATCCGAACAGTACTCAGTTTGGCTCTTTCCAAGGGGTGGTCTATTCATCAACTTGACGTTAAAAATGCATTCCTTCATGGGACCTTGGGGGACACGGTTTATATGCATCAACCTTTTGGGTTTCGTGATAAGCAATTTCCTGATCATGTGTGCTTATTGCAGAAGTCGCTTTATGGTTTGAAACAGGCACCTCGGGCTTGGAACAAACGATTTACTGATTTTGTGTCTACACTTGGCTGTACTCGAACAAAGTCATACCACACCTTGTTCGTGTTTCGTCAAGGCGATCAGATGGTCTACCTCCTTCTATGTGTTGATGATATTTTGTTGACAGCTTCTTTGGACTCCCTCCGTTGTTCTTTTATTGATCGTCTGAGTTCGGAATTTGCAATGAAGGACTTGGGTATGTTGCAGTATTTCTTGGGAATTGCGGCTACCACTCATGCGGGTTGTCTGTTTCTTTCCCAACGAAAATATGTAGTAGAGATCATTGAGAAAGCGGGTTTATCATCTTGCAAGTCCTCTTCCACCCCGGTTGACACTAAACCTAAACTACCGGCCTTGGGAAGCCCTCAAGTCTCGGATCCCACATTGTACCGTATTCTTGCGGGGGCTCTCCAGTATCTGACGTTCACTAGACCAGACAGTGCTTATGCCGTACAACAGATCTGCCTCTTCATGCACGATCCTAGAGAGATTCACATGGTGGCTCTTAAGCGGATTTTGCGGTATCTTCAGGGTTCGCTTGATTACGGTCTTCATCTTTCACCTTCGTCTACGACATCTCTCCTGGCATATACTGACGCTGATTGGGGAGGGTGTCCTGATACACGTCGCTCCACGTCGGGTTATTGTGTCTTCTTGGGTGATAATTTGGTTTCTTGGTCTGCCAAGCGACAAACCACGGTATCTTGATCCAGTGCCGAGGCCGAATATCGGGGAGTGGCAAATGTTGTTTCCGAAACATGTTGGCTTCGAAATCTTCTACTCGAGCTTCACTGTCCTATTGACACGACGACTCTTGTTTATTGTGACAACATTAGCTCAATCTACCTTTCGACAAATCCAGTCCAGCATCAGCGCACTAAACATATTGAGATGGACATCCATTTCGTCCGGGAAAAGGTGGAACAAGGTCAGGTTCGGGTGTTGCATGTTCCTTCACGACATCAAATCGCGGATATTTTTACAAAGGGACTGCCATTAATTTTATTTGAAGATTTTCGTTCTAATCTCAGCATCCGTCTTCCTCTTGCTTTGATTAAGGGGGTGTAATAGACAGAATATATGTAAATATGATTGTATATCTTTTATATATGGTAGGCGTAGATTTAGTCGTGATGGTAGCCTAGATTAGTGGATTATCTTGTATATACCTTTGACCATTGTGAATGAGAATGGTAACAAATTATATTCTTTCAAAATCAAACATAAGTTTTATTTTGAGATTTTAGAATTCGAATTTTATAATTCTACACTATAAAGTTTATATGAATTTTACAAAAACCAACTCAGTAGGTATCTATAAACTTTATATAAACACCTTTAAATTATACTCCTCGGTCTCGGACGAATTGATCCATTTACTTTTTACACATTTAAAAAAAATATATTAAATGAATATTGAATAGTGAAATACGGAGTATTAGATAGAGATAGATATGCAAGAATGATAGATAAATGTAGGAAATAAAAAAGATAAAGAGATAACGAAGTAAAAAGTAGAGTGTGAACAAAAATTAAAATGTGTAACTTACCTTAGACACACTAAATAATAAAGTAAGACATTTTTTTTTGAAAGTAAAACTTAACTTGAGATAAAGATAATATAAAGTTAATAATTATAATCCACTTAATCAGATCTTAAAATTATCAAAATCCCAAAATAAACATATCCAGGTATTAGGACACCTCCAAGGAGGGAAAAATGTAATGTAATGATAAAAGAGAGAAAATAGGGTGCAAAATATTTGGTGCCGCCTAAAGTCTGGTAAATGTATAGGGATTGTTGTTAATGTGCCTTTAATTCCTTTCTCAATCCAACCAAAAATAAAATAAAAATAGACACTCATTTCTTATTTTCTTAATGAATTTTTGACAAAATCAAAGATTATGATTGTAATTCTTATTATCAATCAAAATGAAGCATACTCATTTTATTTTTTACTATTGTTATTACCACTCCTTGTTACAAATCATGAATTTGATTCTTTCTCATGATCTTTTGAAAATTGCAACATTACATATGAATTATGAAGCTGATCATAATTTACTTATAAAAAAACACAACATAATGCACACTCAAAAGTCAAAAGTAGGAAATTAATGATGGCTTAATATAAAGCGCCGCCGAAGACGGCGGAGGAAATATTCGCCGGCAATAATAAACGCCTCAATCAGGAAAAGAGATAACTTTTGGGATGGAGCTCATCATTAATCAAGCATGGAGCACGGGATTAATTATTCCATATATAGCATAATCATTATTAATACCACTAACCAAACTACTAATTAATTTCGTGGTCCACCCTTTGCTTTTACCCTAAACCCTAATTAATTCCGTGGTCCACCTTTTGCTTTTACCTTAAGCCCCGTTGTCATTGCACGCTCCACAATTTTTATGCTTCACCAATTACTTCAGCTTTTCGGTATCAGACCAATCTCACCGCCCATTTATCGGGGTCCCGTAATTTAGAGAAGAGTACACTTCTAAGCCTCAAGTCTATACAGTAGACACTTATTGGGGTTCTTAATTTCATTATTTACTAAAAAAAATATTATAAACTTATTTGGTGAAACCGTTACATGGATACTTTTCTTATAAATGCAAAGCTCAATTATTATAAACTAATTATACATCATTTATAATTATATTTAGTGAGTATTATTTTTATAAATCAAAGTGACTTTATATGGCTAGCATAATCAATAATTAGAGCATGCAGCAGCTATAAAATTAGGGCACATAGGTTGGTTTGTGTCATCATCATCATATCTTTGATTATTGCAATGGCATCATTGCACTCTCATGCCAAAAACCTGCGCAACGCAGTGGTTGCATTTGTCTCTCCTCTTCCTTCGATTTTGTTCTATCTTTCGTTCCTCCGCCACTGCTCCGCCGTAGAAGCAGAGGCCCTGTCTCCTCTCTGGTCTTGGTGCTACCACCACCCTCTCCTCTTAGCAAACATCCTCTTCTTCCTCAATGTCAACCTTCTTTTCTGGATTGTGGGCCTCCTCCAATCCAGCCATTGGGTTCGTATTTTACTCTATTATCATCGTTATATTGATCTTGATCATGGATTTAAATTCAAATTTTGTATTGCATTGGATTCAAATTCATAATTTAACCGTGCAAATATAATGCACATGTCAATGTTGTACATTACCAAATCTAAATTCATAGCTTGCATGTCATATTACATAGCTTTAATCAATTATTCAAAATTTAGTCTTATTTATTAAGTTTATTTGTAATTTGTTATGTTTTGATTCAAAAAAAATTAAATACAGAGTATATCAATTTAGTCTATTTTTAAAAATAAAGTAAAAAGTATCACGATTTTTTTTTTTTTTTAACAGTTGATGGACTTGTATTGGACGGTGATACCAGTTTTGCTAGTTCATTTCTTCGCAAATCACCCATCATCCGAATCCAACGGTTGGAGATCGAGAATCGTGATACTTTTGACGTGGATTTGGTTTCTAAGGCTCAATCACAGCTACTTCCGCCGCGAAAAATGGCAGTGGGGTGCTCGTGAAGATTGGAGATTAAACGACATGCGCCACCAGTACGGCCACAGCTGGTGGTGGATTTCTTTCTTCGCCGTCTACCTTTCTCAGCAGGTAATTTATCAAACCCTCACCAGGTGTTCGATGAAAGTCCTCAATGAACTAAACACCAAACTCCCCTGTTCTTATGTTACTAACAGGTTTTCCTGATGGGAGTATGCTTCCCTTTCTACGTCATCCACTCAAAAGACGTGCAATTCAACGCGTGGGATGTGCTTGCTGCAGTTATATGCCTCACAGGATTTGCCCTCGCATACTTCTCCGACACACAGCTTCACGATTTCACGGTTAGGAACCAGCAGCTGAAGAAGCAGGGGGAACCATTGGTGGCGGTTCTGGACGAAGGCTTATGGCATTACTCGCGCCATCCAAACTATGTGGGTGAGCAATTGTGGTGGTGGGGATTGGTGGTGTTTGCGTGGAACTTGGGCGGCGGGTGGTGGTGCAGCGTCGGAGCCGTGAGTAACAGCTTGGTGTTGGCCTATGTGACTAAGCTTGTGGAGGAACGCATGTTGAAACAGGAATACAGAGCTGAGGCATATGAGAAGTATCAGAAAACGACGTCGATTTGGGTACCTTGGTTTAAGACATCCTTGGAAGAAGTAAAAGAGAAGGAAACATGAAGGAATGTACATGTCTTATAAATGTAATCTACTGCCATTTAGTAGATTTTCAAGTGTTGTGTGTTGTTATAATTTGAAATGGAATTTTATCTTGCTGCAAAATGAAGTTGTAAGTAAATATTACTACTCTACATTGTTTTAAATTTCAGTCACATTATGAGTTGAATTATTCTGGGAAAGTATCAAGAACTAAGCTTATGCAAACCTCACATACTTGAACCAGTCTATGGGCGATCAACAAGCATGAAAAATCAGAGTCAATGAGGCCCATCAAGCCATTTTGGCGAGGCTAAATATAGGCATGCTCGGTTTCGCTTACAAAATCGAACTGAAACCTTATTATATAGGGCAGTTTGATTAAAGATTTTTAAAACTGAAATCGGAGGTTAACAAACAAATTGACGTATTTTTTTAATGAAAAAATCGATCGAATTGACAGTTCAAAATTCGTATTGAAACGAGTAGAACCCTGTTCTGGTTCCATTTTCAAATCGAGAGTAAGAACTTGTGAATTGCTTGACGACATTAAGTACTCATAGTTTGACAAAAAAATAAATAATTAGTAGCTTTCTTTGAAATAGACGAAAAATAAAAGTTGAATAACTAATCTAAAAACCAATTTAGTAGGATATATTTATAGTCAAATTCAGATATTTCAAGTGATCAAATTTAATTGTAAAATGTTTTTTTTTTTTTTATCATTCTTATATGCAATTTAATGTATGGGTTACACTCTTGTGTACCAGTTACATCATGTAACTGTTCCTTTTTATTATTTAAACTAATACTACTGTATATTGTATTTAAATTAATACTATACGGTATTTGAACTAATACTATATACTGTATTTACCATAACTCATGAGTAAAATTCATCTATTTAGAAAATTGTATTAAAAAAAAACAAGTTACTAGTACACACAAATAATTTTCTTAATGTATATGTTAAATTATAAGTGACTGTACAATTGAATTTTTAATCCTCAAATTAAAAAATCAAATGATTAAAAAAAAAGAATTACTCATGAATAAAAAGTCCTTGGCTAAATAATCTCTAGAAAATAATAACTAAAACACAGTGACCAAGATCCGGTGATCCTCGCCGTGCCATGGCGTCGTCGAGTAGCAAAACTGAGGTCAATAACCTGCGCAACGCAATGGTTGCACTTGTCGTTCCTCTTCCTTCCATCTTCTTCTATCTCACCTTCCTCCGCCATTACTCCGCCGCAGATTCACTTTCTCCTCTCTGGTCTTGGTGCTACAACCACCCTCTTCTCTTAGCCAACATTCTCTTCTTCCTCAATGTCAACCTTCTTTTCTGGCTTGTGGGTCTCCTCCAATCCACCCACTGGGTATGTAATTTAACTATACTCTCATTCTCGTAATCGCAATTTCTGGTTTTAGTCCTTCATTTCTCACTAAATTTGTGCAATTCCAGATGATAGATTTGTATTGGACGGTGTTACCTGTGTTACTTGTTCATTACTTCGCAGCTCATCCTTTGGCAGACTCCAATGCTTGGAGATCGAGATTGGTGATTTTTTTGACTTGGGTTTGGGCCCTAAGGCTCACTCACAGCTACTTCCGCCGAGAAAATTGGCAGTGGGGTGCTCGAGAGGATTGGAGATTTAATGATCTGCGCAAACAATATGGCAAACACTGGTGGTGGATTTCTTTCTTTGCC
Source organism: Galeopsis tetrahit (assembly GCA_963675135.1). NCBI lineage: Eukaryota > Viridiplantae > Streptophyta > Magnoliopsida > Lamiales > Lamiaceae > Galeopsis > Galeopsis tetrahit. Next base: position 16,000,166 of record OY776133.1, read on the forward strand.
GTTTACGTTTCTCAGCAGGTAATTTCATTACTCCACCTCATTCCTGCACATTACCTGTTTGACGAAATTCCTGAATGAGCAAAATACTAAACAGAGCTGAAACAGGTTTTTCTAATGGGAATATGCTTCCCTTTCTACGTTGTTCACTCGAACAACAGTCAATTCAATATCTGGGATGTAGTTGCTACACTCGTGTGCTTAGCCGGGATTACAGTTGCATATTTTGCTGATACACAGCTTTACAATTTTGTTAGTAGAAATCAGAGGTTAAAACATCTTGGCCAAGAATTAGTGCCCAATCTTGATGAAGGTTTATGGCACTACTCACGCCATCCAAACTATTTTGGGGAGCAGTTATGGTGGTGGGGATTGGCGATCTTTGCTTTGAACTTGGATTGCCATTGGAGCTTTGTTGGTGCTTTGGTTAATAGCTTATGCTTAGCTTATGTGACTGTTCTTGTGGAAGAACGTATGTTGAAACAGGAATACAGAGCTGAGGCATACAAAAAGTACCAGAAAACAACGTCAGTGTGGATACCTTGGTTCAAGAAACACAAGGAAGCATGACCAGCACTTGCAAGCTCGTGTTTTATAAATGTATGTTCATATCTACCCTTCTTGGATTCGATATACATTTGAAATGGAATGAAAACTGTTGCTTATCAGATGTTACATTGTAGAAAGATTTCATTTGACATTGGTTGGGTGAACTAGCTAAGAGGAATTTCGGGATACTGGTCATTTTTTATCCTTATAGTTTACCTTTTTTCAGTTTTGACCCCCTTAAACTTTAGTTGACTGTCCGTATAATCAACTATTTGGAGGTGTTATATGTAATTATTTTGGGGTTGTTAACAATTATTTAGGGGGGGCTAAATGTAATTAATAATTTTTAATGATTAAATTTTATCACCCCAAAATAGTTGATATGTTAGTCAACACACGGTCAACAAACAAACGATGGGACAAAATATGTGAATATAAGTGGTGAGTGAAAGAGGAGGACCAAACTGGGAGAAGGCAAACTCTAGGGACCAAAAATGATATTATCCAGGAACTTTACAACATAAGTTAGGCTATTTAGAGCTACTAATGTGTTGTTTGATAATTCGTTGAATTTAAAGCATTTTTTGTTCTTTCTGTAGGATGAAACTGTACCAAAGTACTTCTTGAGATTCCTGGAACATGCATAATTGATATTTCTGAGGAAAATTAAGGTGATTTTGCTATCCCTTATTTGATTGAATAAATGTGGATTGAATTGGATAACATTGAGACAATTGCTCACACAAGAAAACTAATGATGAACTAAAGCTGCTCTCACAAGAAACTGTTGAAGTATTTTTGCAATATTTGATCAACAAGAGTCTTGTATGTTCTCTCAGTGGGATGGTAGCTGTCCCAAAATATGTACTTAGAATCATCTGCACAGGTTCCACTGAATCTTTCACACAATATTGCCACTTCTATAGCTCCTGTCCCACAGCAACCTTTGTCACTAACATCAAACCCTGTAATCATCAACCCAACATTGTTGATTCTATAAATAATTTAATGTAGTGTATCATTCAAACTCCACAATTGACAAGAACTCAATTAAGGGTGTGGTGGGCAGTGGGCTCATGCCTGAATATGGTCTTGTTTATTAGATTGCCAATTTGCTGCACCAGATTTAACAATTATAAAGAAAAATAGTTTTTCTTTAGTCCCGTAAGATACCTGTATTCGTTTTCAGTCATGTCGACTTTCACAAATTGAGAATAGTCTTGTAACTTTTAATTATTCGATATTTTAGTCCAGTAACCGGTTTAGGAGGTGAAATGTCGGGATGGCCTATCAGATTCTGCCACGTCAGCATCAACATGATATTTCACCTCCTACATCTGGTTACCTGACTGAAATGTCAATTAATTTAAAGTTACCAAACTATCTTCAATTCTTGAAAGTTGACAAGCCTGAAACTGTTATAGGGGTAACTTACAGGGCTAAAAAACTAATTATGAACTATAAGACCAGCATTTGATTTGCAACGAGCAAGGGAATGCCTTAGAAATTATCCTACGTACGTGTATGTAGGAATAAATAATAACGAGAAGAGGGCTGACCGTAATTTTTAGGATTTTGGATGATATCAAGAAGAGGGTTATAAACATCAATGTAAACGACTCTGGATTGAGGCAAGACGTTGGTGAGATTTTGGAGAGCTGGCGAGAGCTTCGAATTAACCAATTGTGCAGCTGTGTTGGGTTGAGCTGCACAATTTCTGGCTAGGCCACCACCTAGGGTTCTTTGAGCAGGCATACACCCAATTGGTGGGAGGCTAAAAACAGCTATTCTTCGTGCTCCAAGATTGTAAATTTCCTACAATATTAAGCAAATGTGAATAAAACATGTAATGAAAGATGAAAAGTTATCATCATGTTTAGTTAGTACCTGTATAAAAGAGGAAGCTGAGGAAACAAGGAGATCAGCATATGCCTCGATAGTGTACTGCAGGCGACGAAGGCCAATGGTGTAGTAAGTATTTGCCAGATCATTACTCCCTGCTACCACCAGAAATAAGCTGTTGTTCAAGATTTGGTTTGCACTTTCTTCCCCAACTGCCCCTTTCAGCTTCCTTATGTACTTTTTGAAATGCCTCAACTGATCACTCAATGGTATCACTCCCTGGAAAAAAGAAGTTTTTTCATGAGAATCAAGCCTCGATTACATTAACGAGCTGGAGAGATAGAGAGAGAGAGATATACCGCTATCCGAGGTGTTTGAGGGTCATATCCAGACCCTCCTGAGGCAAAGCTAACTCCAGTTGGAAGATCGTTGGGGTTCAATTTGGGATCAAGATAGGCTGGTACCAGGTCTTTTATTCCCAGGGCTTCAGCTGCAATTACAAAATAATATATTAATTGTAGTAATAATTATTAAATGGCTGAAAAATCTCTAAACTAACAACATTAGTCATACTTTTGATTGTTCCATTTTACAAACATTACTATTTCTACGTCCACATCCATTAAACTTGAAATGACATGCATAAATTGAAAAAATGATCCAAAAAATATTTGAAGTTTAAATAAATTTATATACCAATGAGATCTGGAGGTGTTTTTCCATTGCAGAATCTCCCGGTTGGAGTTCCGCCGTAGAAATCCTTTCCATACGGCAGAAAATCACACCTTATTGCTGTCAACCTCCCGTTGTTATTGCCCTGATCAACAATCGAATCTCCGAACGCAAAAACTCCGGGAATGGTAGCATTTGCCGGCAGTTGCTGCTGACCTTCACATAAACTCATCATCAAAATAATAGCACAGGAAAACCAACAATAATTCTTCCTCATTTTCAGAAGCTGCATTTCTTTTTGCTAATGAAATACAAGGTTTAAGGCTTAATAAAATTGTTGGTTTATTTGCTGAGTTATATAGTAACTCTGCACGTATACATATAGTATAGTACATTGATTTCGATTTGAAAATTTTAATAATATACCATTTAAAACATGCAACGTGTGCAGGTTATGCAATCGTCATTTCGTTTTAACAGCTAAATATATTTTAGACTTAATTTACCAAATCCCAGCGGATATAGATATATTTTTATTTGACAATTAAAAAAGAAAGAAAATATGATTTATGTGATTACTTAATTTCCAATTTATGAGAATGTGCTTAATTTGACTCACTATATATCGAATTATACTGATTACATCGAGTTCAGGAGATCTTATACGTAATTACACTCGGTGATCGTATTATGCGTGGACTACTTTAACCAGAAGAAAGCATTTTAATTAATTTATGCAGCAAATCAATTTAATTGTGAATTAAATAGCAAGCGTGAAAATTACGTGTCGAATGGGCATATAAATCAAATAAAATCAGACCTCTAAAACTCATCAAGATTCAAGTCAAATCGAGCTTTATACTACGAAATATTATTTTCATGTTCTAGTTTTGGGTGAGACTGTCTCACGGAATGAGAACACTAATGTAAAAAAGGGATAGTGTTTAATTAAAAAGTGATAATGTTTTTTTTAATAAAAGTGAAAAAAAAATGATTATCCTACCTAAATTTTTAAATTTTTAAAATACGGGTTAAAAGAGACCAGTCTCACACATTTTTGTCTATTTTCATTTCATATTCAATTATAATTTTCTCTTTTTCAATAACACTACTTGTATTACATCTAATATTTTATCATAATTTTTAATTAAAACAAATTAAAATATATTTTTTTCGAAAAAATATGGTGAAACAGAGAGTATATTATTGAAAGTTGCAAAAGTGATATTTGGGAAAAAGAGTGGAAATAAAAAAAAAAATCAATACAGAAAAAAAAATACTACTCACTCCCATACTTGAAGGCACATTACCTAAAAATCTAAAATAGAAAAAACACTTTTAAACAATCTCCTTAAAACATCACAATATTACAACAAATGCCACTACTTTATTACACTAAAAAGTAACTTTATTACTATTTATAAAGTTGAAAAGTCTTTACTACCCTCACTTTATTTTACACAATACTAATAAACAATTCATTCATTAAAACTCGTGTCCAATTCATTTGTGCCTTCAAGTATGGGACGGAGGGAGTAATTGATAATACATGTTTATATAATTTATAGTATTTATAGTGATGGTTTAAATTTTTTAAAACCTAATTCTAAAATTTGAAAGAAGAACTCGATTTAGAATTTAAAATCCTCAATTCGATTTTTTAGTTGAAACATAATTTTTTTAATGGGGTTAGAGCCTCAGGCTCTTTTTTCTATTTTTATCAATGATCTGTCTAAACTACCTCTATTAATCTCTACAATATATTCTTTTTTTTAGAAATATATTAATGATCTTTTTTAAAAAGATTAAAGAAGAGTGAAAAAAGAAAAGAAAATAGAGAAGTAAAAGAGAAAAAATAACCATGGAAAAATGTGTCAAAAAAATATGTTACTACTATTTTTTCAATAATTTGGATAACTTAGTCGTCACTGCGCTTGTATGTTAATCCCAACAAATTACAATATCAAGTTGAAGAGTTAGACAATGAGATTTGGTAATGGAGCAAACGGGCGATATATCTTTATTAATAATTTTTTAAGAATAATTATCACTTGGAATTTTATTATAGCCATTTTCCTCGGTTATGGATAACGAAATTTCAAAATATAAAGTTGTACACTTTTGTGTGTTCAAAATTAAATGTTTAACACATTCAAGTTAGTTATTTCAATTATTTTTTGAGAAGTTCATATATTTAAAATTGGGGGTGACACAAAACAATATGAATTTATTTACTACTATTGTATAAGTAGTTTTAAGCACAGATCAGAAGTAAGCAAAGTTGAAAGTTCCTCCTCGATCAATTGATCACTGAGTGGGGACCCAACTGTATTACAAGAATAACAAAAAAAAGAAAAACAGTTGTTGATTGTGTTACACATAAACAGGTAGCATGCATATATAAATTAAAGAGTGGATTGGGTGTGATCTCTGTAGCTCATAGGAAATTGTTGAGGTATTTTTTCAAGAGTTGATCAAGAATAATCTTGTATGCTTTCTCAGTGGGATGGTAGCTGTCCCAAAACACATACTTTGTATCATCTGCACAGCTTTTACTGAATTTGTTACACAATATTGCCACTTCTATATTCCCTGTCCCACAGCAGCCTCTGTCACTAACTTCAAACCCTGCATCACATTATATACAAAAATTATTATTTAATATAAGAAAGAAAAAAAAAAAAAAAAAGGCTGCTGACCATGATCATGAGGATTTTGGATGATTTGAAGAAGAGGGTTATAAATATCAATGTAAACAAGTCTGGATGTGGGCAAGGCTTTGGTGAGTGATTGAAGAGCTGGTGAGAGCTTTGAATTAACCAATTTAGCAGCTTCATTGTATTCCTCTGCACACATTCTCTGTTTTCCACCAGCTAGGCTTCTTTGAGCTGGCAAACACCCTACTGGAGGCACCCCAAATACACCTATTCTTCTTGCTCCAAGCTTGTATATTTCCTACATTAATCAATTTGTAATTAGTACTCAATTGTACATGACGAAAAGTGGGACAGATGAATTAAACCGGTAACGTACTTGTATAAAAGTGGAAGCTGAGGAAACCATGAGGTCGGCGTAAGAAGAAACATCGTATTGCGCTCGACGAAGGCCAATGGTGAAGTAAGTATTGGCCAGATCATCACTCCCTGCTACCACAAGAAATAAGCTGTTGCTCAAGATTTTGTTGGCATTTTCTTCCCCAACTGCCCCTTTCAGTTTCCATATGTACTCTTTGAAATGCACCAACTGATCAGACAATGATATGGCTGTCTGCACCAATTATAAATTCACTTTTTGATTGAGGTTAAATGATCAATTGAAGTGAATACGACAAAAAAAAAAAAAAAATTATGTAGAAAAAGTATTGTTTTAATAAATGTTAAATTGAGTAAGAGACGGAGAAATACCACTAACTGAGGTGTTTGAGGGTCATATCCAGATCCTCCAGAGGCAAAGCTAACTCCAGTGGGAAGATCTTTGGGGTTCAAGTTGGGATCAAGATACGCTGGTACCAGATATTTGATTCCTAATTCTTCAGCTGCATCCAGTTTTTTTTTTTTAATTAATTATTATGCCCAATTATATTGGTGAAGAAAAATCTCTAAATTAACATTAATATATTTGATTGTTAACAAATTAAAATTGAGAAATTAATCCCCTATTTCACAATACTTCATGCTTTCCATGTAAAATCTCGTTTTTCCCGTATATTAATTAACTTAGTCATGCAAAGTAGTCTAGTAGATACATGTAGTAGATATTAATTAACTTCACTCCTCCACTATTTCAACAAATTCATGAGAAAATACATGTAGTAGTCTACTAGATATGAAACAGGCACAAAAAAACAGAGATTTCGCAACGAAAATAGTGAAACTGACAAAATTAAAGGTCGTATTTTCAATTCGTCACTGATTTGCAATGCTTTTTAATTTGTCTCAAATTTGCTATGGATTGTGCGTCTGTTTTTTTTTTAATTATTTATTTATTTGCAAAGAAAATTCATTTCGTCTCAAATTTGCGACATATTTTTTTTATAAATATTTTACGGCATTTTTTTTAAAATTACAACATAAATATTTTTCGTCTCAAATATTTTATATCAATAAATAAACCATAGAGCTTCCAGCCCAAGTGGCTAAAGGCCACACAAAATGCCTTGTGGTCGATACCCATCGATCGCAAATTAAATGATAAAATTGTTTCAGATCAGATTGTCGTCTGGGTCCAACTCAGGTTTTTTGTAGTGAGGTGGTAGCACTCCTTTATGTTCCAAAATGATTGATACTTCCCTTTCATTATTTACACAAATTAATAAAATATTATTTATTGTGCCTACAACTTTACATTTTATCTATAAATTTTTTAATATATTCTTATTTATTGAATATTAAAATAATTTAAGAAAAAGTAAATAAAATAGATAAAGAATGTTATGAATTAAAAATAAAATGATTATTTTCGGATGAGAAAAATGACATACAAATAAAATAAAGAAAGTGAACACTAATATTTTAAACAATTTACAACACTGATCACTACCATGTTTTTGCCTGGTAGAGAGGGAGTATGGAGTATTTAACTAGTTGATATATATGGAAGTCCCAATGATTGTAATGTTTCATAAAATAGTATTTTCCCAATAATAGGTCACCTCAAACGCTGGTTCCACTTTTATGGTGTGTGTGTTAATTGATCGATGGAGATTGCACTTAATTAATTAGGTGGGAAGCCCATCATTTATTAAAATTGAAACGATAAAAAAAAAAAAATGCATGATCCATGAATATTAAGTGAAATTATATATGCATGAACAAGAAAATTGATCAAAATATATATTTGAGCAATAATGAATAATTAAATTTAAAATTAATATTAGTAAGCTGGTTTAGACTATTAAACTGGAGTTACGTTCCATAATAAAGGAAAAAAGTTAGAGTTACCAATAAGATCGGGAGGCGTTCTCCCATTGCAGAATCTACCGGTGGGAGTTCCGCCGTTGAGATCCTTTCCGTAGGGAGGGAAATCGCACTTGACGACGGTGGTCAAAACGTTGTTGTTTCCCTGATCAACAATCGAATCTCCAAATGCAAAAACACCTGGAATTGTTACATTTCCCGGCAGCTTTATTCCTTCACAACTCCTATTCCTCATCATCAAAATTAATAATACTAAAACAGACACACAATTCTTCCTCATTTTCAAAACCACCTGCAGCTGCTGCATCTGCATTTTTGTTAATTTACACAACAGATACAAGCTGGCTGCCCTCATTTATATAGTGCTATATTGCATCTTCATTAATTTATTAGCTGGCTTAGTAGATAATAGATATACACGTGTGAATTCATTCTATATATGTTTTATTTAATCATATATACTCCCTTCTTTAATTTCTCTGAAAAGTTTACACTTTCTTGTTCGTTAATTCGTCATAACATTAAGTTTGTATATTTTTATTTGGCAAAATTCACTTATTTTTGTATTCATCTTTTTTCTTTTTTACTTCTCACTATCTTTTCTTCTTTCTACATTAACTACGTATCCACTATATATATTTAATACTCATTCCGTTCCATAATTTTTTTTCATATGTGAAGTAACATATACAAAATAAGAAAAATGAATTTAGGGGTAATTTTGTAAACCTTTATGTATAAAATAAAAAGAATGAGTTGACTTTTGTGCATTTGTTGAGAAAAAATAATGAAATTTGTGTAAAATTCAAGATCTCTGTTCGGCTATGTAAGTCCAAGCACACAAGCAATGAGGGTTGTGATCTGGTAAGATTTCCTCCGAAGAACCAAAAGCAAAGTGCTATGCTGGGATAGGTGTTTATAAAAAAAATTCAATTTTAAGGGTGTGAAAGTTAAAATTACTGTGGAATGTTTAAAAAAGAAAATTGTTAAATTAATTGTTGGAATGGAGGGAGGAGAGAGTACTATATTTTTTAATTTTTATGTGGACGGTAAGTGTAAACTTATTTAAGTGGGATTATAAATTTATATACATCTGTGCCCATTAAACATGCAATTCGATCGGCACGTAGCAAGGTAGGTAACTATAAATACGCAGTCGTCATTTTATTTTAATTAGCACCAAAATTTTGTACGTATTTGACGGAAGTCAACACTGCCACTCGAATGAAAATATTACAGCAGATCGATTTCTATATATAGAAAGATCTTAATTTGGACGTTAATTTGAAGAAGAAAGGAGATTTATTTGTGTACTTTCGACGACTTTCGACTCAATATATCGAATGACATAAGAAAAACCATGAATGCAACACATGGACTTATTGTAAATTTTCTAATAAATTAAATAGAAAAGTAGAATAGGAAGGTTAATTGATTTATATTTTTTAATTTGTAATTATCTATTTATTTATATTAATATGAAACATTGAGATTTTAATTTGATTAATATTTATAAGAAATTAGGTGATTATATAGGTATTAAGAAAAAAACACTTACTTTATTTCCTCTTTTTCCTTCATCTTCTCTGGTTCGCTGTTCATTAAATTTTTTCGATTTTATTTGCTAAATTTAGTTTCAATTAGAAGAATCAAGGTTTGAGTATTATATCCTCTGATTTTTTATTTTTACTGATTTTAATTTGTTCATGCAAGTAATTCACCTCTCATGCACCATAAATTAATAATTCATATAGAAATAAAGTTTTTTAATACCTAATTACATGTGTTACTAAAAGGGTATTATTTTTTCTTATGGTGACATATATTTTTCCTTATAATAACACATATTTTCTCTTACAATAACATAGATCTGGGATCAAGTTATTATGTTTGTCGTTGCACGATTTATGTAAGAAGATTCATTTGACCCGATTCGACCAGCATAAGATTCGTGATATATTTTACCTCCTCCCTAATTTGTGCTAATATAGATATTGTATGTGTAATATTGCACCTAAGTTTCTCTAAGTCAGTATATATAGTTTATGGATCAGTTTCTAGTGCACTAGTTGCACCGTGCAGCTAGACACAAGGGTGAAGTACTGTGCAAACTAATATAAGTTGAACGTGCACTAAATTTGACTAAAAAATGTGAAATTGTCGTGTTTCTTCATTATTGTGCTACATCAGTTGATAAACAGAGTCAACTTACGTTTTAGTACTTATGTTTATGCAACGTTCAAACCATGTTTCACACCGTGGAAACAAAAACTCTCTAATGTGTTAAGACATCGATATTTTAGTAGAGAACATATCCTCTAATGAAGATGGTGAAATAATTTTGTCTCATCTAAAAGTCCGAACTTGTAGAGAGGTGGAAAATTAATTCTTGTATATTAATTTCTAACTGATGGTGTCTATTAATTTCTTTGTGGAGAGAAGATAGTTTATAAGATTTTGTTTTGAGTTGTGAGGAGTAATTATTTTTAGAAAAAAAAATGATTCTGGTGTAGGGTGTACCACGCACCCATGCACCCTAATATAATGTGTTGATAAGTCTGGAAGTAGATGAAATATTATAATGGAGGGTACCCTACAAGAGAGAGGAGATATTTTGATAAATTTGTTGTATTTTATTCATAGACTCATTTCTTGAATTTTCAAAGTTGTGGTGTTTGCTACTACTACGTACGTGCTTTTATTTTACATTGTTTGTCCATTAGCTAATTAAAAGCACAACACTGACATTTCTCATTTAGTATAGTTTCAGTTATTGGTTTTTAATCCATCAGTGTGTCTTGATCGATGATGCTCTCTCAGAAACTAACGTGTCTTGATGGATGATATGTAATTATTTTAACTAGTAATTCTTTCGTGCGTGACAAATTGATAATTAATAAATTTTAATTCATTATTTATAGAATACATTCGTACGATTTAAAATTTTCAATGGTTAAATTTTACAGAATTTAAAAAATAATAATATTATGTGAAACAATATCATTGATTTCATCTTGTGAATAAAGCTTCAATTACATTTTTTTAAATTTATATTCACTTATAATTATTGATGAAATATTACTCCATCCGTTTAATTATCACAGAATTTGAAAAGTATTAATATAAAATGAGGGGGAAAATTATTTTTTCAGGACCGCAACTTAGGGGGTTTGCAAAAAGAAGACTGTAACTTTACGGGCTGGCAAAATTAGACCCGTAACTTCTTTTTTTCGCAATTTCAGGACAAATTAGCCCAATCAACCCAATTTCGGGCTAATTGAAGCCCATTTTTCGGGCCACACTTATGTATGGCAAAAAGAGGACTGTAATTTTTTTAATGCAATTTTAAGCTCAATATAACTCAATATAAATATATAGTTTTTAAAATTTACTCTAGCTCATATTCACTTCCTCAATTAGATCCTAATTTTAATTATAATTTTTTTTTTCATAAAATTTAGAATCTAATAGTTTAAAATATATATATATATATATATATAGTTTAAAATTTAGAATCTAATAGTTTAAAATTCTAGCTCATATTCACTTCCTCAATTAGATCCTAATTTTAAATATATATATATATATATATATAAAACAATAATAAAATAGAGTATTCAAATTTTATTTATAATATAAATCAATATAAGAAATTATAATATATGAAAAGTTTTGTGGGACGAATAGCGTATGTAGTAAAACTTAAAAAATTAATCTAAAAACATTTTTTTTTAAAATAAAATCTTAATCTTAAAAAATAAAAAATTATATATTTACTAGTGGAAGACCTGCGTAACACGCGGGATTGAAGATAATTTATTATATTAATATTTTGACAAAAAAATTATAAGATGGACTCATACATATTTTTAACACTTACAAATTTTATGAAGTATTATAACCTTATTTAAATTGTATTTTAAAATAAAGACTATATATAAAGTAAAAAAAAAACTAAGAGTAAAGTTCAATCTCATTCATGAAAGTCAATTTCACACAAGATATTCATTGGTCTAAGGTAACATTAAAAATTAAGATTTTAAAGTTATTTTATTATAAAAAATTATATTTAATTTTACTTTAAAAAAAATCACTCGTGAGGCCCTGTTTAGCTCCAAAACAATGAATAATAGTTTTATTTTTTATTTTTTTAAGATTATAAAAAATGCATTAAAATACAAACACGATTTTTAGAATTTAAATTGATAAAAATTGGGGAAGATGAGTGGTTAGAGACAAATTTAAACCTCTTAAAATAATCTGTTTTAAAAGGGAAAAAAGTAAAATCATGAGAAAATTATAAAATATGAATATTGAATTTTTATTTAGACACGTAGAAAAAAAAAAGATTCAAAATTATTATAATAGGGATATTAATTGGTCCTAAAATTGCATTAAATAAATTACAGTCCTTTTTTTTGCCATACATAAGTGTGGCCCGAAAAATGGGCTTCAATTAGCCCGAAATTGAGTTGATTGGGCTAATTTGTCCTGAAATTGCGGAAAAATAAGTTACGGGCCTGAAATTGCGAAAAAAAGAAGTTACGGGCCTAATTTTGCTAGCCCGCAAAGTTACGGTCCTCTTTTCGCAAGCACCCCTAAGTTGCGGTCCTGAAAAAATAATTTTCCCTAAAATGAGGTGTAGTAAAATTAATATGATTGAAGAGAGGGAATAAAATGGAGTGTAGAATAATTTAAGAGTAAAAGTGGTGGAGTCACAATGTATACACAAATAAAATGAGAATTTTTTTTGTGAGACGTCTAAATGAAAAGATGGAAACTTCTGACAAAATAAAGTAATTAATTAAAATTCAATTTAACGAAATAGATTCATGAAACTATCTCATACAAATTTTAACTTATAATTAAAATCTATATATAATCTTGAGAAACAAAAGTATATGTACAAATATACACAAATTAATTACAAATATTTTTTAATAATTAAAATTTATAGAGGTGTACTTAATTACAAATATTTTTTAATAATTAATTTGTAATTGGGCTGCGAATAGAATAAAAAAATGACTCAAAAAGTGATATAACACAAAAGGGCCTTTGTCTATAAAAAAAAAAAAAAAAAGGAAAATTTGGGCACACAGAAAATTGGACGGGAATTGACCACAGTCAGACTTGACTGTTTATATATATATATATATAGATTTGAGCACTTATTTCTGGGTGATGTAGTCATTTTTAAATACGATATTTGTACATCTTTGTGTTTTTTTTTTATTAATATTATTTAGCTGGTTAAAAAACACACTGAAATACAACAGCACAACACACTGAATCAGAAAAACTGTCTCTAACATTTCAATAAATAGTGAACATGGTGGGTGTGTATAATTTAATAGTGTGCGACAATTGCCACAGCTGGACGGCCATGCATAAAATTAAACCAACTTTTTCAAACTCGCCACGTACGTATGAAGGTTTTATGTAATTCATATATTGGTTTCAAAACCATTTCCCTTCCCCCTTTTTTTTTTCTAAAGAAAAATGAATAAAAAAATTGTATAGCTGTATAAATAAATATAATTGGACACATTAATTGAAACTGTCTCATTAATTATGTCCAATATCTAACAATCGAAACAATTCTGATTAAAATTACTAGTTTCCTACGTATTGTGTACGTGTCTCTTTTTACCATTTTCACGTGTGTGTCAATTTTTACATTCCCGCACGACCTTCTTGCTGCCCATAATTACTCCAACTTTAGTTTGGTAAGCTGTCTCCATTTTTTCAGTATTAATTTAACTCCTTGTAAAAACCTAGAACGTCGTCAAGTATGTAATATAATTAAGATTTAGGTGAGGTTGTCTAGCTCCTGTAAAACCGAGTTTACGTGAACTCTCCATTTCAGTGTCGCTGTTTAAATAAATATTTGATGATTGATTTTAAAACAGTGAGTATATACAACTGTGACACTTTACTTGCACAACGGTTGATACCTTCAAAAAAATTAACAAATTAAATAGTACTCACTCCATTTTTTAATAAGTGAAGTTTTAGTTTCTTTTTTTCTTATACACAATTAAATGATCATGTTTTAACTTTTTTACATTGTTTGTTTCAATTATTCTCCCCTTTAACCTAGAAAATTAATATGATTAGAGACTACCTTTATTAATAAGGGCATACTTGTTGTTACGTACGGAATATTTTTTTAGTTTCAACAAATTTTAGAAAACCTCCCTTGTTAAAAAACGGGGTGATCGAGTAGTATATTTTTAGATTCTGTGTTGATTTCTAGAATTGACATATTATCGAATAAGGAAAATCAGTTGGGTAAACAACCACATAGAAAATCAGGTTAATGTTTATTCAAGTCAAGTTGTATTATTTCATTGTCAAAAAAAAAAAAAAAAAAAATCAAGTTGTATTATTTCATTCAGTTTAATAGTTTATAATAATATGACTATCCTTGTGGAATTAATTAGTTGGTTGCAAGAAGATAAGACAATGTCTGTAGTAGTCATTTATGATTCTCAACACGAGAATGCTAGCTGTATGTATCAAGGGTTCGACCACTACTTTTATTTTTATATATATATATATATATAGAGAGAGAGAGAGAGAGAATTTCTACCCTAAGAGTCATTTACTAATACCCTTTTTCTAATAAATACATCATTTTTTCAGCATTGCTATAAAAGACAAAAATCACGTAAATTTTCAGTTATACCCTTATGTTGCATAATATGATTAAATCGTCTGTAAATACATTTCCTCCTTAATTATAGTTTCTTCCCCAATTTTCTTGATGAATATCTTCCTTATCGGCCGAAATCAGGTAACATTCATTCATTCAAATTTTGGAATGTTTTTTTTTTAAAATTGAATGTTATTTACTTTTGAATTTGACTCATTCTTTATATCCGTATTGCATTTCAAGTGAAATCGATTCAATTTCTTTTCACATTATCAACATTTAGTTATGGAGTATTATGTTATTTTCAAGATCCATTTCAATGGCAAATCGAAGTTGGTTCGAGTAAACGGGTAATTGCTTGCTATTTAACTACTTCATGTTCCATACGTAGTAGTGTTTTGTGTCAAATGGGCAAATTGCTTGCTATTTATACAATTGTTTGATTTAATCTGCTTATAACAAATGAATTTTTATTCTCTTTAATTTCAGTTTATTTCGAATTTCAATATAATATCAGTCGTTTTTATTACATAATCTGAGCGTGTCAATTTTGAAAAATCTTCGATTGTATATTGATTTAATATGAATAATTTCAATTTATTAAAATATCTAATTTATTAAAAACTCTAATTTACATAATTTGCACAAAAAAATATTGCATACAATAATTTTAATTAAGCTATAAGCAAAATGTAAATAATTTCAATTGATCTTATCAAACCGCCTAAATATATGAGAATGTACACCTCCCATGAACTCTTCATGTCATAACCGTTCAAGTTAAAAATGTTGCGTCCATTAGTTTCAAATCTTTCTTTTCATTACATTTCCAAACCGCCTAATTATTATGCATTTGGATATGCATATGCATATGAAATATCTCCATATGCATCTATAAATTTAAATATCTAATTTCTTAAAAACTCTACCTAACATAATTATGCACGTGCATATACATATGCATATGGAACATCTGCATATGTGTAAAATTTTGCATCCGCATATATGCAACGGCTGCATATGCACACATAAAATTCTTTTATAGTTTAATTAAATTAATTTCATATTAGTTCCAATATTCATTTAAAAATAATACATATATAAGAAAATTCATTTATTATTTTGGTGCGTAGTCACTGTTTTATTTTTTTCTTATATTTTCTATTTCAAATAAATATTACTAAAATTCACCCTGTAATGTTGTATATAATCACAAATTGTATGTGAGGGAAAATGATAAAAAAATAAAAAATACACTATATATAACAAGGAAACAGAGTATCGAAAATTTAATGTACAGTTTTCTGCATAATACTCTAAATTTTTTTTACATATGAATATTAGAGATGCAGACAAATATACATATATCAACTTCGTGTGTAGAAATCATTGTAGTGTAAAGAAAATAACCCGCAACATTATCAAAAAAAGTTATCACATGTATCAATGACCTTAGAAAAAGGCATTACAAATAAAAGTAAGTCAACAAAAAGGTATCCAACCCAAATTACATTAGTTCATTTGTCACACATTCATAAGATATGAAATATATAGTCTAGTCCAAAACCAAATGAAAAACTTGAGAAATTAAAATTTGAGCAGTGCATAAACATAATAATTTGAAACATGGTGCAATTTAAAAAACAAGTGAAAACGAAGTCTTCTACTTAAACTATAAAGTAACGTAATGGGTTGACAAACGCTCCAGCTATTCTGACCCTCATTTCTCTTGCCTTGAGACCATCAAAAGCAGACCCTCATTTCGCTTGCCTTGATAAACGCTCCAGCTAAAACCAAACAAAAATAGTTAACATAAGTTCAAATCGGGAACTGAATGCCCGACATATTTCAATCTTATGGCTTCTAAAATATGAATCTATGGTTCCTAAGACGATATATATGCTTAATAATGCAATAATTTTTTTCAAAACACAGAAAAAATGTTAGATGGTTCTGTATGCAGTGTGATTTTCATAGATCTTGGCCAAAATTGCAACAACATGATTTAAAAAAACATATCCTACTTCAAATAACTAGTTATACCATTCGATTAGAGCAAAACAACAAAAAAATTAGGCAGAATCATAAAACGATACCTTCAAGTGTCCGTCGAAGGTTGATGTATCGCCGTCCTCTTTTTCAAAAGTAGGAGTGAAATGCAATGTTTTGTCTCCACCACATTTGGTGTACGTGAGTAGTAAATGTTGAGTAGCTGAAATTAGAAAAGTTTTTACATTTGGTAATCCCACTAATTAAGCACAAATTTTGATGATCTTTAAAATATGTAAATAAAATATTAAAATCTCTAATAATGAAGATATAATAACCATAATCTTAATTTCAAGGGTAATTTGACAATTTAAGTGTTGCTTTGGACTTATTAGTAACAATATTCAAACATTGAGCTTTATAGAAAAAACTCTATGTGAAATGCACTTATTAGTAGAATTCCCATATATATATGGGTCAATAATACAATATTTTTTTTCTAAAAAATGATAAGAGGTGATGATCCGACCCACGATTGAGGGAGAGTATTAGAGAATTAATATAAACGATTTCATTCTCCAACTCTTTACAAGATCGGACTTTTTTTTAGATGAGACAAAAAAAATTTGTTCATAAAATGTTAGCCCTGCATTTTTTACATGAAGTCTTTCACATTTTTAATTGTATTAAAATTGATGTTTTAGATTTATAGTGACAAATTTTATCTAAAAGAGCAGTTTCTTTAGTACAAAGAAAAGTATAAGGATGCAATCCCCTATATTACTAATAGCGAGTATAGAATGCTTACGTGTCGTCTTTATATTGATTTTGCTTACGTGTCGTTCTTATATTAATTTGACTGATGTGTCGTTATCTCAAAGAGTTACATATTTTGGTAAATATGATTTTATTGGTTGATTTTTATATGTGTCATAATTATTGTGTGATTTTTTTTCATATATCAAGATTGTATTGAGTTCGTAAAATATAGAAAGTTTGACTATCACAATATTAATTATAATTAAATAAGTAATTATATTAATATTACTAATTGTTTAAAAAATGAGATACATACATTTTATTTAAAAAGTCACTACTTATTTTATTCTCTTCTTCTTAGTGTAATCGTCAACATTCCGCGTAAAACTTGGATGCTCATCTAGTTTTTTATATATAAAGGAGAAGAAATTAACTAAATTAAGAGTATACTGAACTTAATGTTAATAAATAAAAATGTAGGGACTCAATTGGGATAGTGTTTTAATGCCCTCAACGGACAACCATATATAAGTGCACATTTTAAATGGAAATATTATAAGGAAGAGGAAAATAAAATTTACAAAAAATAATAATTTGAAATTTTCAATCAGCAATATAGTTGAGACGTCGTAAACCATGCGTTATTATCAAATCGTTATTCCATAAATTGCATGAAAAAGACAATTACTCATCTCAAATAGAACAAAAAACTTATACGAGGAGGAACATGAACAGGAACGACCCGGGATTAGAGTTTAGGGGGACCAGAAAAAAATTAAAATACAAAATGTTAATATATGTATAATACGGAGTATATATATATATATATATATTTCTCAAAATATATTAATATTAATTATCATATTTCTCAAAATTCTATGCATATACACACATACAAATATACTCATATATATTAAAAATGATAGTGTTGAGTTACAATAAAAAATATATTATTGTTCTTTTTTAAGAGGCTAAACTTTAATTAATTCATATAATACTACTACATAATTGTAAATATAAAGTAATACAAATGTGATTTTTTTTTTACCAATAATAGTTAAACATGAAAATATAACACTTTTAAAATCAGTTTCACAATTGCTTTTAAAAGAAGACGAGTTTCACAATTAAAATAGAGTAAAATAATTACTTTATTATACAGGGAAGATTAGTATGACCTCTGCGCAATGAACACACATAAATCGAAAAATGGTCCCTGAAGTTGGATCCTCCACATTTAATTTTATCGTTTCATTTAGATGTGTCATTTTAAAAATAAATAATTTATATGTTCATCCACTAAATGTTTAACACACTATGTCACAATTATTGCATAGAAATTTATACAAGTGATGTGCAAAAACAAGTGATATCATTCCCTAATTTTGAACCTTATGCCGGCTTGGCGGGCCGGTGGATTTGGGCCATTTATAGGCATATACTCCCTCCATTAGTTTATAATATTTTTATTTTTACTTTTGGATACATGAATTTAAAAAAAATGATTAAATAATATATATATATATATTACAAATGATGTGATTCTGAAAAAGAAAAAGAGAGAGAAGAGTAAGATATAAAATGGAGTATAAAAAAAAAATTATTAAAAAAATATAAAAAACTTATAAACTAACAGATAAAAAATGACAAAATTTTAAAAACGGACGGAGGGAGTATATCGTTTTTGATATAAAACTAAAATGATGAGTCACCAGCTGCATAAAATACTTATACATATTAAAAATTTACAAATAATTTATGTCGATTTGTGAATTCAAAATAAATTTACTATCAAGTTTCATAGCATTACTCATGCATATATTAAGAAATACTTATATATTATTGATTTATTAAATTAATATAATATATAAAAAATACTTACATAACAGTAATTTATTAAAATTTGGAATACGAATATTAATCCGAATAAAACTGCGTAGTTCAAATAGTGCTCTGATTTAAATTCTAATAAACAAATTTTGATATTTACGGGGGTGTATTCAATTGAGATTCTGTTGGATTTTTTTGGACTTTTAAAATCTGGGGGTATTCAATCCGGATTTTTAAAAGTCTTTCAAAATTTTGAGGTATTCAATACGGATTTTAAAAAGTCTTTAGAAATCTTTAGGTATTCAACAATCTATGGATTTTAATACTTTATGGATTTCGTTGGATTCTCTTTCAAAAATATAAATAAATTTCACTAATCAAAATCTCTTCTAAAAAGTAGAGATTTCAACGGATTCTCTTAGAAGACTTGAAAGAGAAGAAAAAAAAGATGTGTTAAGTATGTTCTTTGATAAGCATCACAGATTCTTCACCACCATTATTATCGTGAAAAAAATTACATCTCTGTATTTTAAAATTATGTTCTTTATTTAAAAATTATAGTATATGGGACACCGTCAATAATATATCTAATCGACGTCAATTCCCCATTACGTGGTGTTCGATATCATCTAAAAGATTTTGATGGTCAAGGTCGTCACCCCAGAAATGCAATTATTCAATAGAATTTTTGGTATTTTCAAATTGCAATTCACAAGTTCGCTGGATTACATAACTTTCTTCGGGAAGAATGTCGCTCTAATGAATTTGCAAGATCAAGATTCACCACAACTAAGAACTTAAGCTAATGCATGGAGAACTAGTATTGGTAACTATGTGAAAATGAGGCCTAGGTATAACTGTGATGAAAATGAAGATGAGAATAATAATGATAAATAATAATTTTTTTTTTTAACTAGGTTTTTAGGTTTTAGGGGCGTAATTTATGGAAATCCATGTAAATTAATAAAAAAATGTGTATTTCAAAATCCTGTCAAATCTATTAAAATTCATATAAATCAATAAAAAAGTCAGTCAAACTCTGCATAGAGTCTATGGATTTTCTAAATCCACTAACTTTTTAAAGTTCAAAAAAATCCAAAAGAATCTCAATTGAATACACCCTCCTTAGAGAATGTAAGCCGAACCAACCGAGCAAAATTTTAGATTTGTTCCACCTTGACTCGTTTATAAACAAATTAAATATTTTGTTGATTCATGAATTTTTTTCGTACCTATACGAGTTTAGTAAATATCAATCATAGTTAAATTATGCATCAATTTATTACCACAATATTTCTAAAACTCACATATATATAATATGAAATTTCATTTAATAATACATTTTTACATTTATCATAAATACTAAATATGAAAATTATAAGGCATGATTTAACTGACCTAGTCCAACGTTTGCAAGGCCCATTATTTGATTTATGGGAGTATCGTCCTTTGAAAGATGGGACGTGTTTAATTGGTAAAATGAAGCAATCAGCCGTTTGGTGAAGCAATATTAATTTTTTCATTAATAATTGTGTGAGGAAATGGTTATCAAGTTTGCATTAAGTAATACGATTAAGAGATGTCAAATCATCGAAGGCTACATTCAGCCAACTGTACTCTCCTCATCTATACACACGTTAATCTCCATCGTTTTTCGTTACTTTTAAACACATATATTATGATAAATGATTAAACAATAGATATATAGTACAAATGATGTGATTGAGAGAAAGAGTAAGATAGAGAAAAAAAAAAACAAGATATAAAGTGAAGTATAATTTACTAAAAATGGTACGAGAGACTTATAGACGGACAGATAAAAATGAGAAGTTTATAAACGAACGGATGGAGTATAATTAGACTTTTTTTAAATCTTAGATCAAATTTGTCAATATGGAGTATAATTATTTTTAACATTTTCCTTCTAGTGATCAGACATCCTCCTTCAAGAACATACAAAATTCCTGAATCAACGAAATTTGGAATACAGCTCAATTAAGCAACACACAACAAAAATAAACATATAGTAATTTATTTATTGTTGATCTGTAATTAAGGGAGCTGCCAAACTGCACCTTAACTTGAAACATGGCAAGAAGGTACAATACTATCAGTCACAGCAAAACCCTGAAGATTTTCCATACACTTGCTAAGCTCGAATTCCAGCAGATTCTCCGACAGCCTTTTCCATTCTAGAATACCAATCACCGATACGTGTGTGCTCTACCATGTCTCTACCTGATTTCAGGTAGCGAATGGGTCTCAACACGCCATACACAGCAAGGTCAGCTAAGTTAGGCCTCGTTTCACCTGTTATGAAGGAGAAACAGTAATCAATTTGCATTACATACATTTTCTTAGGCCAGTAAATTATTTTAGTCCAAGTTGTTTCCACTTTGGTCCTGCAAATTTACACTATTCGACTTTTTCGTCTAGTGACCTACTACTGAGGGTAACTCAGCCAATCATTGTGTCGCTGTTCATCATTTCCGTTTTACAGTATCAATTTCAAAAAGTGGAAACGGAAATGACAAATTATACAACCATTTAAAAAAAAAAAGTGAATGGTAACAGTCTGGACCAATTTTAAAGAAGTGGTAACAGTCTGGACCATTTTTTTTTAAAAAGGGTAATGTTACTGGCCTAAATATATATAATCCCCAGATTTTTATGATGCCAATAAGTTATATCATTGGAGCTAAGTATGATCAACTTAGAAGTTTGCACCTAGAAAATCTCGACCCTTGAGAGCATCTACCCATGTTTCGGCAGCATCATACAAAGCAGCGCGTTCATCAGTGATGTTGTGTCGTTTCTTCAATTTCTTCGAAACAAAATACATTGCAGCAGCTCCAGCGTATTTTGCTGTTATTCTCTCAGTGAAGCTGAAGTTACCTGCAATATTAGTGCAAAAAATATTAAAATTATCAGGAAAATAATCAAAGATGATCAAAGCCATGAATAATTTGATGCCCCATGCAAAATGGAACACACTTAATGCAACCAAAAAAATGAAGACAATACATAATGTAATCATATGCCCCGAAAGAATAAGCATGTAGATTTCCAAATTTATAACAGTAGTATTTCCAAATTCAATCACTTAAACTAAGCAAATGTGAGTGATAGATAGTAAAAGATTCTTACCATGAGTAGTGATATATTCAAATGATTCAAGGGCCTCAGAAGTGGTACGGTATATATTTGGTGACAATATATGCACCAAGTGATTATCCACCCAACTGCAACAATGAGATTTACACTATCATTAATGTGAAGTTTGAGAAAAGCTCTGGCAATATTAAGTAAAGTACATATGCCCTTTTATATATCATTTTGGTCATTTCTTATTATTCTTATCTTATGCATGCAAAAAGGCGGAAACATAAGGAAAAGGTTGATATTAAGCTGATAAAGTATTAGAAACACGTACCCACGCCATTTCTTCTCTTCACTATCTTCCTCAATAGCATCATGGCGAAAATCAGGATTAAGCTTCTCGGCCAACTTATTTATCATAACTACATAGAGAAGGCAATAAGAGAGAATAGATCTTTTGGATCAACTTTTCCATTATAGCTACAAAGAGAAAGATCAATGATAGGCAAAAACTTCTACGCACTCAATTTTGACCAAAGTTTGACTTATTCACTCAAAACACAAACAAAAATACATAATGAGAACTATTAATACAATGAAGAAACATACTAATTCATACAAAAGAAAGTATTAGTTTGTAAGCTAGACAGTACTAATACTTTTTAAATGTATAACCAATACTTTTCATCACATGAACTAATACTTTTTTACTGTTTTTCTCTATGATTTGCAAAAAAAAAAAAAAAAACAACTTGACTGAAATTTTAGAGTCAAAATTTCACCATTGGTACACCTGGAGCACCAAAGTGTTACTTGCAATAATATAGCACAAGAGTTTACTACCTTTTTCATGGTAGTAAAACATGAGGTTGCGTTTGGTTGGGTGGATTTGGGCCTATGGATTTCAAATCCACAGCCCAAATCCATTCCACGTGTTTGGGTTATGAGTGGATTTCAAATATCTAGATTTGTGTCCATACATTTTTTTAGTTAAAATTGAGAGAGATTTCAAATCCTCACTAAAACTATGTCATTTGAAATCCATCTATTTTTAAAACCTTTCATTTGAAATACCTCCTCAAATCAAATCCCTCCATCCAAACGCAACCTGAGATTACCACTAGTTCTGTAAATTTAATACCTGATGAATCAACCATTTGCTCGCCGTCCACCATCAGTACCGGCACTTTCTTGTAATCAGACCACTTCAGTTCCTTTTTGCTGATCGGGTTGACCTCCACAATTTTGTATGGTATATCATTATAATCCAGGAATGCTAATTCATAACATACAATATAGTTCAATGTCATTGCAAGCGAAGAAGATAAGAAACAGCAAAAGGGTAGAATTTAGATACATTGTCGTTGTGCATACTGCATAGCACCTGCTGTACAGTTTTTATAACAGAAATGACTAATTTGTCGTAAAAACAGTGCAGTATGTTATGTTGTAAATTAAAACTGCAAAGTCAAAATGGATATTACCAGTACTACATTGTTCATATTAGTTCCTCACAATATAGAAATCTCATAATTTTTACCATGATTTGAATTGTTTAATGAATCACTCATTCTACTATTCTCAACAAACAATTATTTTTGTCCCAGCTCATTCCAAGATTAGAGCATTGCACTAACAATGTAACCATCATTTTCGTTTTAATTATGTATTAGATGATTCTCATTACCATTCCTATTGATGAATTTGAACCAAACGTGCCCTTAGACTTTAAACTCATCTAAGATTTATAATAAACCAAAGGGATATCTAATACCAGCATGTTACACCCCTGTCAAAGATAATCAAAACAATGTTCCCATCAAATGATTTATGCTTAATTCAAACTAATCTTATCCCATGAGTTAAATCCAAAAATGTAAACAAGATGAATATCTACTTGATGAACTGAAAACCTCCCACCAAAAATTCCACATTTCGCTGGACTTTAGCATTAACTGAATTACGTACATGTGAATATTGCACAAATGGCGATCCAATTCCAAATATTACAGAACAGATATTCGGTACATTAAGCATCACTCTTATATAATTAGCTCACAAAATGTAATTACTTTTCCCCCTCTTTTTGTACCAAATCCAAAACTACGAAAAGTGCAAATCAAATAAGAAAAAAAAAAAAAAAAAACATCGCAATGCTGAAGGTGAGAGGCGAAAATGGATATACCTTTGACCTTGTTACAGAAAGGGCAAGCTTCATACTGATACAGAACGACGTCTGCCGGCCGGAATTTCGGATGCACGGCCTCCTTTGCATCAACCTCTTCCACAGGTGAGGTGGCGACCACCGAGAACAACATTGTCCCCGGATGACCGCGCGCTGTGGCGCGTGAAGAATGCTCATCGGATACACCATTGTACGAAAACCAGTGAAATTTGTTGCTGTTCGCGCCTAAGAAAGTCGCCGGCAAGAGGCGGTGGTGTTGGTGGGCGTGGTTTCCGGCAACGGACGGAGCGACAGAGACACCGCCTACGGCACGGCGGATGGAGGTGAGTCCGATTACCCTTCTCATCTGATGAAACATCTTGTTAGGATTTTTGCGGATGAATCTAGAAAGTTGAAATGGTTGTTTGTTTTTCTGTTTAGGGGTTTAATGGAGGGCTTTGTGAGCCGGCTCCGAATTAAGCGCGAAAATTGACCCGGCCCGAGCCGATGCAGGGAAGCTGCTCTATTTTCCTTTTCGGCCCATGAAATTCATGGGCTTAGGTCCATATAGACAGGTTCGATTAGTTATAAAACAGGGCAACCGGTTGAAGAACATGGGTCAAACTTAGCTTACAATACTCGTGAATTTTAAAAAAATCATCTTAATTAGAAAAAGAAAAAGAATTCCATAATTAATAAAATTAATTTGAGCCCAAACCATGCTCATTAAAATTTCATAATATAAGTTTCTTGAATGGATTGGAGGGCATAACGGCAAATAATATCACAGAAGGATCATATTGTAAAACAGGAATCGTTTCAGGAAGGGACTCGATCCCACGCCTATATATACTACTCCCATCCCGTAGCTTGCTCGTTAAAATTTGTTTCGTGAGGATATTGAAAACCTAGATCTCGGTATCAGGATCAATTGAGTCGCCTGTTTTTCTTTCTGCAATTAAGACCAAATCTTCGTTTACTCGGATCACTTATCTCATAAATCTTGGATTTTCGACATCCAAAATATGTCTCGGTGCTTCACCTTCCCTCCGCCAGGGTATACACTGAGCAATGCAAGGAAAGAGACCATGACCGAATTGATTAAGGTTTGGACGGAGAACCTTGATTGATTTATGCATTAGCATGACTTCATCAATGTAATTCTTAGGGATTTAGGGTTTTATTATGTCTGATTTGGGTATGCAACTGTGTAAACAAAGGACATCAACTACAGGAATATGATTACTCTTCCAAATTTTCAAGAAATTTCCTGTGCGGGGTAGAGGGATTAGATAATTAATTAATGACTTTCACGAGATTTTTTTATGGATCTTAAAAAAGCTAACTTAAGTCATATTAAATTGACTTTCATCCCCCAACTAACACCAGAGTTATATGGCATGTATCTACTTACAACTATTTGTTATCTGGTATCCAAGCTTGAGTTTTAGTCCCTTGCACACTCTTAGCACAATAAGTGGATCTTCTTGTGGATAAGGAACTATAGTTTCAGAAATCCTATTGAAGATACTATAGATTTTGTGCTATGATATGATTCTTGAGAATATGTTTGGGTAATAGATGAGGACATGGAAAGTTTGCACAGCTCATTAAGAGCTAATACTCGGGATCAATTTTGTGGAGTATAAAAGGATACGATAATTAGAACAGAAAGTCTTGGTGTAATTGACTCATTGTAGACTATACATGAAGAGTAGGATAAGTAGCTACTTTGAAGTTTGAAGAAATTCAGTTATTGATTTTTGGGTTAGAGTGGGTTTTAGATTTGATAGGATTTGTGCATAGTACAGAGTTCACTTTTTTGGAGTAGAAATACTGATTACGTTAAACAGAATCCTGTGATTATGAGATTTAGAGAAAATATATGGAAATACCATTTTCCTAATCTGTAAAGATGTCAAGTGTTTTTTTTTTTTTTTCCTTTTTTATGCCCAACTAAGATGAACTACCATGGAAATACCATTATGCTAATCTGAAGTTTGGTTAGGTGTTACTTCTCGATAGGCTTTATTAGACATGAATGCAGCCTTGAGGGAACCTATTAATCAATTTTAAGAGTTTAAAAGTTTAAAATTTCTCATGAACTCAATTGGAAACTCTTCATTTGTTCTCACTACTCTTGTGTATAAAAACAATTGTGCATCTGAATATGAAGTATTATATTGCTTTGATGGAAGTTTAAGTAACAAGTGTGTTCATATCTTGGGACATGTGTTTGCTCCTCCTGTTTTCCATATTTCTAAAATTTTCAAATTTGGTGCTCTAAAGCTCCATGAGGAAAAACAACAGCGGAAGGAGAAAAGAAGGGAGAAGAAAGAGAAGAGGAGGGATAGAAGAAAAAATAAGAAAGACAAGATAAATCCAGAGTCTGTGAAGGGTCACATTGGTCGCCAAGCTTGCTCAGTTCTTGAAGATGAGTTTTCTGAGAAGGGACGAAATGCCGAAAGCATGAAATTTGAACTGAGCAGCCTCACCGAGGAGCATGTTCGCCCAAATAGCTTACCCATTCCCAGCTCATCCTGTGACAGCACAGAGAACACCATCAATAGGAAAAAATGGCCCTCAACTGAAGACGATAGTCATGGTCATAGTAAGTTTCGTTTCCCATATCTCCTAGATCCTGCCCCTAAACGTTCTTTTTTGGGCATGTAAGAGTAGCAATTGTAGGACATCATGTTTGTTGGCTCGCACATTTAGGTCATTGTATTTTAATTTTTGCACATTTAGGCCAAATTGGATCTAAATGTGCAAAAATGACCTGAATTTGCCAGCCTGAAACACCCCAATTGACCTAACTGTGTGAAAAGTAAAATATAAGAGCCTAAATATGCCAAATTTAATGACCAGCTTGTAAACAATGTCCTACAATTGCTACCCCTATAGTTACGATTCTAGAAAAAAACATTCCCCATCAGGGTGTATGTCTACATTTCTCGTGTTTCTTATATGCATCATGGTTGTGAAACAGGTGAAGCTATCTTTATAAGATTGCCCTCATTAAGGGATACAGAAGGCATCAATCCTAGAAATAATGGGAAAGAAACTTGTTCGACTTCTGGGGAAACTGAGGCTGGAAAAACAATTAGATCAATGTTTGATGATGCAGTGAATCCTATGCAAGGTGAAGAATTACGATATCAAGAACTACTAGAGAACTGGCGTCCGCCTCAGCTTCAAGATACGAGCCTTTATACAGTTGATTCTGACTGGCTCTTCCACAATCGAGAGAAACGAGATGAGAAAAGGCGGAGATGTGGAGGTGGCAATGTATCGTACTGCAGAAACTTAGGACCGTGGCCTCGTGCTGAATACTTACCTGAAGTTGGGGTATTTGCGTTACCTTATGTAATTCCTTATTGAGCTGTAATTGTTGGGCCAAGAAACAAATAAATTAAAGAAGCCCACAAAATATAATAATTATTATTTTGGGCCATTTTGGATAAGTTGGTTAGAGGGCAGCCGTGCCTTTTAATTCCAGTGGCCAAGAAAAAGAAACAGCGGAGATGTTAGGAATTAATATACAAGAATTAATTCCCCACCTCACTACAAGTTCGGACTTTTAGATGAGACGGAATTCTTTCAGGAGAAAGGGAGAGAAAGAAAAGAGAGAAGGAGAAAAATGGTCTAGTATTCTTGAGGATAGTTTGGTGTGTTGATTCCTCTATTTGTAATAGAGAAGGAAACTTTGTAATTCTCATTTGATATAGTGGAGTATTTTGCTGGACGGGGTCCCGTGGTTTTTACCCTCTTGTGAAGGGGTTTTCCACGTAAAAATTCTTGGTGTTATTGCGTATTTATTTTCTGTAGTTAATTTGCATATTTGATCCGTTGTCTATTGAGCTTTTGTGGAAGTGATTGTTGTTTTTGTGCATTTCGTTGCGTCGAGCAACCAACTCTGATTTTTGGCGCCTTCCACAACAGTAATGACTAATGAGATGAGATATCAACTAATGAGATGAGATATCAGATATGTTGGACTTAGCAAGTATGTATGTTGAAATTATTATGCTAATATTTTTTTTAACTCAGCAAAGTATGTAGTTACTTGGTTTTATTCTCTCATGGATGTTGTTTATAGAAAGCTTTTGAAGGATAATTGCAAACTCAATACAAAATCAAGAATCACTTTTAAAAAAAAAAAAAGGCACTATGTTGATAGCTTTAAAACGAAGTGTTTTTGCAGCTCTTGGTAGAGTCTCAAAACAACTCCATACTCTTCTATGTGCTTTTGCTATATACCCATGTACATGTATTTTCGTTATATGGATTGCAAAATGTTTTTATTTTTCGAACTATATGAAAATGTATTTTAGTACGGGGTAAGAAATTTCTAACGTGCTTCCACTATATTTTCTTGGACTTGAACTAGAGACCTCGGGTAGGTTGAAAAAGTTAGCTAGTTAGACTAGGTTGAAAAAATTAGCTAGTTAGACTATGTTTATGCAAGGTCGACGCTCAGGGCGTCAATATAGGCCAAAAAAAAAATGAAAATTCAATTATCATTAACGATCATGGTTGTAGAACAACCAACAATAACTCAACAACCAACAACAACCAAATAATTGTGGGTGATGAAACGAAAGTGAGTTCAGATATGAACCACTCTAAAAATAGATAAAATGTAGTAATACCTATTCAAGTCCTTCGAGAATCCCTTTGATATTTGTTGGAATGTTTGGATGAAGGTCCGAAAAACGTGAACCTGCAGCAAAACCGGGCCGGAGAGGGTTCCGGCGACGGCCCTCCGACGCTCAAGTCAGCGAATGAATGTATAAAGGTAGTGAAAAGAAAGAGAGTTCTTTTAAGAAAAGTGAGTTAAACCTTTTGAAATGATAAAATGACACTATTTATACCTTGAAGACTTAAGGGTAATATCGTAATTTTCGGAGGTAGGGTTTTGGCCTAGGGGGACCACGCCATGTCATCGTCATATTCTGTTATTTGAATGAAGGAAAAAGGAATTTACACTTGCAATAAATTCTGTTATGGGCAGAAAATAGTACATGATGTGGACCACCAAGATGAGCTATCAAGGATTTGAATCCACGTGATGAGAATCTTAGTTCTGTGATTCCACGATTCTAGATTAAGATGTTTGAAGATATGATCATAAAGATATCCAGCTCTGTGTCGATGTCTCTTCTTTATCATGATTCTAAGCCCCGAGGTGAGTCTAACCAATATAGTCAGAAGAGATAATATTCAGATCTGAGAGTCTAAAGAACCCCCACAAAATTTGGAGATACGATCTAAGTCAGATGTCAATAGTCTCTCTTCTGTAAATAATATGTGCTCGAAGGGTGAGTATCTCTTCAGATAATTATTTTCCAGATGATATGACATCATTATGTCCTATCATCTACTCCCCCCCTATTTTAGAGTATCAGTTCTGATAAACTAATACTCTAGACTGGCAAATTCTTTTTATTGTTCCCGCTCTTTTCTTCTTTTTGAAATTTTGAAATTTTACCATCGATCTGAGCCGTTCATTTCTTCACCGCCTTTTCATTACTTCGAATCTCTCCCCTACACGTGTACTTTTTAGAATTTCAACCGTCCTCTTATTGCGGAGTATAAAAGGAGGTGAAATACTTCATTTTTACTGTTTTTTTTTTTTAGGAGCAAGGTACTTGGACTACCTATTCCGCCGTGAATATTTCTCTCTCTAGGTCTTTGGCCTATCTTTCGGCGAACTTCTGAGCTTCCCTTCTTTAGGTCCGGTCTCTTCCTTTAACCAGGTAATTTTTCTTTCCGTTTCTTATTTCTTTCCCCTCTTTCTTCTTTTTTTTTCTTTTCTAGGGTATGTCCGATTCAGCTCTGACATCTTCATCGATTCTGTCTAGTTCTAAGAAACGTATCAGTATTGAAACATCAACTCACCAAGAAAACCAAACCCCCGATGATTTACTCAGATCTGGATTCACAGATCCGTTAACCAACCAACTCTCGCCCTCTTATTCTGAACCAGTCCGTATGTCGTCCACTCGTCCCTCTTCTGAACCTTTTTCCTCTTCTCATCCTTCTTCAACCCCTATTTCTGAATTGCAAGTTCGACCTACTCGAGTGACTACCACTCAAGATCTGTGTAATCCTGAATGGAATGCCGTTTGCAGAGCCAGCACCTTAACTTCCTCAGACTTACGAACCATAAAGAAGAGACTTCATTGCCCCTCAGATCTACTAATCGACTTAGCTAAACCTGACGAACGTCCTAATTTTGCCAAGCATCCTTCTCTTGCTTTCTTCAAAGCTCATATAGATGCAGGCATTCGTTTTCCTATTTGCCCTTATTTGGTTCAGATCTGTAAGCACTATAGAATTTCAGTCAACCAAATCAATCCTTCTTCGATTAGGACGGCTCTAGCTTTCTTCATCTTGATGAAACATTATGGTCATGAGATTTCAGCGGAGAAATTCATAGCCTGTCATGAGATGAAGTTAACGGAGGGCTTCTTCTATTTTAGTTCTCGCCCAGGAGGTCCTGCCAAGTTTTTGAAAAGACCTAACTCAGTAGATGGCAAATGGAAACCTAAGTACTTTTGGGTTACTCCCAGAAGAGGGGGATGGCCTTTTCCTACGAGCTGGAAAGGCCAACTCCCGAGTTATCTTCGTCTTCATCCATCTTTAATTTCTGAAGAGGAGAGTAAACTTATGGGAGTTCTGAATAGAATGGCCACTCTGAATTTTAGAATAAATGAGATGCTTAAAGATCCGGGTGTGTTAATTAAATTCGGGTTAGACAGCTCTGGAGCGGTACTGACCCCCAGAGCCGGTATGTTCTATTTCTCTAAGAAGTACTTATCTTCTCCCTTTCTCTCCTTTTTTCTTATTTGACTTTGTTTCTTCTTTTTCAGAGATGGATTTCGAGTTCCTGGATTATGTGGATCTTCCAGAAGCTAACCCCCAGAACCAAGCAGATGTGACCATTGTCGTATCTGCTGATGAGACATTATCTGCTCGCTCGGATGAAGATCAAGCAGATCTGCCCATTCCTGAGGCTGTTCCGATAACTTCTCGCTCTCCCTCTAGAGCCCAAGGTAAGCGTGTTGCTGATCCATCTTCTTCGCCTACTCTTAAACGGCGAAAGACTCGTAATGCTCCTCCTAGAGAAAAGGAGAATATCGAGACTCACGTGCATCAGTCCTCTGATAATCCACTTACTTTGGAGCTTCCTGATACTCTTTCTAACTTGAAAGGTTCAACAAGTTTATCTTTTATTGCTTCTGCCCCCTCAGCAGCTGACGTGCTTCTCCATCAAGATACTTCTATTCCCCAACTTTACACTGATATTTTTGAGTCTATAACCCAGGTACTTCTAATCTCATTTCTTATCCAATTTTATTCTTTGTCTTCTAGATTCTTTATCCATTTTTGTTATATTTCAGATGATGTTGAAACATGGTCTGTTGGTGAGCCGTTTGAGAGAGGCTTCAGATCCTACTGAGTTGCAAAAGGATCTGATACAAAAAGATGACCAGCTTCAAAAGTCAGTACTTGAAGTGAGCCTTTTAACTGCAGAAGTGGAAGATTTGAAGAGGCGGGTACAATGCTTGAGCAATTCTTTAACTGAATCAGAGAAGAAACAGGCAGAAATGGAAGCTCGTTTAGCTAAAGAAGTTGCTGAGAATCGAGCCCAAGGTGTCAAAGTTGGTGTAGATACTTGTCGCCAGAGGCTGTTTGCTACTCCTGCTGGCCAAAAATTTCTTCATGATTTTCATGAGGGGATGGTGAAAGGATACCTTCTGAGCCCTGTTTCAGTGCGAGATATGGGACCTCACATCCTTCACTACTTAAATCATGGCTTCGATGCTGCTGTTCTTCAGGCTCGAGAACAAGGGTGTTCTGGCCCCTTTGATAGAACTCTAGCAAGGAAGGACTTGAAGGTTTCCCCTGCCTTCAAAGGAAATGAGAAACTAGGCTATAACCATGCTTGGTGGTTGCCATAACTGGAGAAGGTTGTTAAGGATCTCTACTATGACCCCTCATTTGATTTGAATCTTCCTACAGATGAGAATCCTACTTATAACATCTTTCCTCCTAGAATTCCAGTTCTGGCACCTAATGCTTTGCCTTCTGCCTCTATTGCTCCTCCGGTCATCTCCTCTGCTGTAGCTGCTTCATCTGTTGTTGAACAAGTCGAAGCTTCAACTAATACTTCCACTGTCAGATCTCAGAATGCAGAGCTCCCTCCTTCTTAGTCTAGAATCGTCTTACTTTACTTTGTTCTGTTTCCTTTTGATTTAGATGCTATTGTAAACTTTTGTTAATTCTACTTTTTGTTAATGAAGATATTTTGCGATTTTCTCCATTGTCTATTTTCATTTCTGTTACTATGTTTATTTTGTGAAAAAAATTTATGAGGAAAATTATTTCAAGATCTTAACTTCAGATTTGAGTTGAGAGTCTTCTCTCAACTCGTATTCATCCCCTTGAAAAAAAATTCTGAGGAAAATTATTTCAAGATCTTAACTTCAGATCTGAGTTGAGAGTCTTCTCTCAACTCGTATTCATCCCCTTGAAAAAAATTTCTGAGGAAAATTATTTCAAGATCTTAACTTCAGATCTGAGTTGAGAGTCTTCTCTCAACTCGTATTCATCCCCTTGAAATAATTTTCTGAGGAAAATTGTTTCAAGATCTTAACTTCAGATCTGAGTTGAGAGTCTTCTCTCAACTCGTATTCATCCCCTTGAAATAATTTTCTGAGGAAAATTGTTTCAAGATCTTAACTTCAGATCTGAGTTGAGAGTCTTCTCTCAACTTGTATTCATCCCCTTGAAATAATTTTCTGAGGAAAATTGTTTCAAGATCTTAACTTCAGTTCTGAGTTGAGAGTCTTCTCTCAACTCGTATTCATCCCCTTGAAAAAAATTTCTGAGGAAAATTATTTCAAGATCTGAGTTGAGAGTCGTATTCATCCCCTTAAAATAATTTTCTGAGGAAAATTATTTCAAGATCTTAACTTCAGATCTGAGTTGAGAGTCTTCTCTCAACTCGTATTCATCCCCTTGAAAAATTTTCTGAGGAAAATTGTTTCAAGATCTTAACTTCAGATCTGAGTTGAGAGTCTTCTCTCAACTCGTATTCATCCCCTTGAAAAATTTTTGTTTCAAGATCTTAACTTCAGATCTGAGTTGAGAGTCTTCTCTCAACTCGTATTCATCCCCTTGAAAAATTTTCTGAGGAAAATTATTTCAAGATCTTCTCTCAACTCGTATTCAAATCTTTTATTCTGGTTATGCTCTTCTTCTGTTTTCGTTCGTATCCTTCTTTCTTCGAGTTCTGGATTTGTTTGTGCTCCGAAAAGTTGTAGATGTTGAATTTTTATACTCCGGGGAGTTATTTATACTCCGAAGAGTTTAGATTCTGCATTTTTATACTCCGGAGAGTTATTTATACTCCTAAGAGTTATTTATACTCCGAGGAGTTATTTATACTCTTAAGAGTTATTTATACTCCTAAGAGTTATTTATACTCCGAAGAGTTATTTATACTCCGAAGAGTTTAGATTGTATAGATATGCTCGTAGGAGAGAACTGCATCTCACCAGTTCTCTATTTCATTGAAATATCTCAAAATATAAACT
This sequence comes from Galeopsis tetrahit, assembly GCA_963675135.1. Lineage (NCBI taxonomy): Eukaryota > Viridiplantae > Streptophyta > Magnoliopsida > Lamiales > Lamiaceae > Galeopsis > Galeopsis tetrahit. The sequence continues at coordinate 16,034,246 of OY776133.1, forward strand.
ATTACATGATTCGAGTGAATCTCATTTAGGTAAAGCAAATAAAACTCCCAGTTCTGTTCCCCTTCTCTCTTCTAACAGTAGTATTTCTTCAGGTTGCTTATGTTCCACGGACGAGCCACTTCCTTTCCTTCTTCATTCATGAGTTTGTATGCTCCTCCCTTCAGCACTTTGCTTACTATGTATGGTCCTTCCCAGTTCGGATCTAGTTTTCTGGTAGGTTTCAGAGCATCTGCTCTTCTTAAGACCATATCCCCTACTTCAAACTTTCTAGCCTTAACTCGTTTGTTATACCCGGCTCGCACTAGACTTTGTAAATTTCAGATCTGAGGCGAGCTATTTCCCTTTCCTCTTCTAACAGATCCAGATTCTCCTTCATCAGAACTGAGTTTTGCATTTCATCATAGTTCTGGATACGGTGAGATTCAGATCCAATCTCCACTAGGATAACAGCTGCTGCCCCATATACTAAATTGAATGGTGTTTCTCCCGTTGCAGTTTTGGGACTAGTTCGATAGGACCATAAGACTGAATCCAACTCCTCTGGCCATGCTCCTTTTTTCTTTTCCAACCTTGCTCGAATCCCTTCCACAATAGTTCGGTTAGTGACCTCTACTTGTCCATTGGCCTGAGGATGAGCCACGGACGTAAACATCTGTTCTATCTTCATTTTTTAACACCATTCTCGGATCTGTTTCCCACAAAATTGGGTACCATTGTCAGAGACCAACACTCGAGGTACTCCGAATCTGCAGCAAATGTTCTTCCATAGAAATTTCTGAATGTTACTTTCATCTATTTTAGCCAATGCCTTAGCCTCAACCCACTTACTAAAGTAATCAATGACTACAATAAAGAATGCTCTCTTTCCTGATGCTTCTGGAAATTTCCCAACAATGTCCACCCCCCATTTATCAAAGGGGCAAGGGGAGTACATAACTCCCAACTCTTCTCCTGGCACATGGATAAGTGGTCCATGCTTTTGACACTTATCACATTTCCGAATCAATTCTTTAGCATCCCTCAACATTTTTGGCCAGTAGTATCCAGCTCTGAGAATACGTCGCACTACATCTCTGAATCCTGTATGACTTCCTCCACACCCTTCATGTATTTCTCTGATAACATAGTTTCCCTCCTCATCTGAAATACATTTCAGATATGGATGTGAAAATGACCTTTTGTATAGATCTCCTCCGATTAGGCAGTACCTAGCATATATGGCTCTTTTAGGCACTTCTGGTCCCTCTAGCCTCTCTCCTGTTTTTAAGTAGTGTTCGATGGGGGCCCTCCAATCTTCCTTTTCTATTGTTTGCGCAATAGAGAGAACCTCAAGATCTGTCATTCTATCCTCTGTTGCTAGCAGAGTAATTGATCCCTTGACTCCTTCTTCTGCAGAACTAGCTAATTTAGCCAAATAATCAGCTTTCATGTTTTCGGCTCTGGGGATCTGCTCCAAAATGAACTCAGTGAACTTGGTCTTCATGCCTTCTATTACTCTAGCATACTTGATCATCTTCTCATCCTTCACTTCATATGATCCAGCAACCTGTTGAGTCACCAACTGAGAATCAGAGAAAATTTTCACCTTTGGGGCTCCCAGGTCAGCTAACATCTTCATTCCTCTAGCCAAAGCTTCATATTCCGATTCGTTGTTGGAGGCTTTGAAGCCTAACCTGACAGCGAACTGTAATTCCTCTTCTGACGAAGATATGATTACAATCCCCGCGCCACTTCCAGATATAGTAGATGAACCATCTACATATGCTCTCCATTCTTTTAACTCTAAAGGACGAGTAGTTTCTTGGATAAAATCCACTAAGGCCTTTGCCTTAATAGCAGTTCGAGGTTCGAACTCTATGTCGTATTCTCCTATCTCCACAACCCATTTCACCATTCGCCCTGACAGATCTGGTCGCCCCATTGTCTGTCTTAGTGGAAGATTGGTTCTTACCACCACCTTGTGGGCTAAGAAGTAAGGCCTAAGCCTCCTAGCTGTCACAATCACTGCTAGCGCTGATTTCTCCAGTTCGGAATATCTCTCCTCCGGTCCTTGTAACATTTTACTCACATAATATATGGGCCTTTGATGACCTCCCTCTTCTCGTAGGAGAACAGAGCTCAACGACTGTTCTCCTACAGAGAAATATAAGAACAAATTTTCCCCTCTAACAGGCTTGGTCAGTAGAGGTAAGGTGGAGAGATGGATCTTTAGCTCTTCAAAGGCTTTTCCACACTCTTCAGTCCATTCAAATTGAGCTCCCTTCCTTAAAATTTTAAAGAAGGGGAGACTTCTCTCAGCTGATCGAGAGATGAAACGACTTAGTGCTGCAATACGACCATTTAGTCTCTGAATTTCTCTTATGTTTCGAGGTTCTTGCATCTCCAGAACTGCTCTCACTTTCTCCTTGTTTACTTCAATCCCTCGAGGAGTTACCATGTAACCCAAGAACTTGCCCGACTGTACCCCAAAGGTACATTTCGTTGGATTAAGCTTCATTCCACTTTTTCGTATTACCTGGAAAATCTCCTCTAGATCACGAATGTGATCTGTTTCTTTCAGAGTTTTGACCAGCATATCATCCACGTACACCTCCATACTCTTACCAATTTGCTCTTTGAAAACCAGATCCACCATCCTTTGATAAGTAGCTCCGGCATTCTTTAGCCCAAAAGGCATATCTACATATCCGTATGTGCCACAACACACTACAAAGCTCATTTTTGGTACGTCTCTTGGATCCATGCGTATCTGATGATACCCTTGATAGGCGTCCATCATGGAGAGTAATTCACAACCAGATGTGGAATCGACTAGTTGATCAATTCGGGGAAGGGGGTAGTGATCTTTAGGGCATGTCTTATTAAGATCTCGAAAATCAATACACATCCTCCACTTTCCAGCTCCTTTAGAGACCATAACTGCATTAGATAGCCATTCTAGGAACTGGACCTCCACAATGTGTTTAGCCATCAACAACTTCTCTACCTCCTCCATTATGATATTATCCTTCTCAGCTCCGAACCTCCTCAGTTTTTGCTTTATTGGTTTTTCTTCTGGATTTACGTTGAGGCTATGCATAGCCAACGTAGTGTCAATTCCTAAGAAAATCTGCAGAATGGAATGCAAAAATATCTGCATTGTTTCTCAAACAATGGATCAAGCTCTGTGATGTCTCGTGATTCATTTGAGTTCCGATTTTCGTAGAACATCCAATCTTGTGCGGAAGGAGTTCCACTACTATGGTCTCCTCTTCTGGCCGGATATGCATGTGTGGATCCTCTTCCATCATCTCTCCAGCTTTCATCCTTTTACCATTGGGTTCATCTCCCCGTCCTTGGTCTCCTTTGAATGCTCTATCCGCTTTGATGATAGTATCCACATAACACATCCTGGAACTAGTCTGGTCTCCAGAAACTTCTCCTACATCTTCTCCTACAGGGAATTTCATCTTCATGTGATATATAGATACTACCGCTTGTAGTGAATTGAGTGCAGGTCTTCCGATAATGACATTGTATGACGAGGGAACGTCTACAATAAAAAAATCCACCATTCTAACTTTCTACACTGGATACTCTCCGACCCTCAACTGCAGAGTAACTTGCCCCAGAGGCTGAATCGCCCCTCCTACAAATCCGTACAAGGCCGTCTTGACTGGGACCACCTTGACGTTCAGATCCATCTTTTCAAAGCACTCTTTGAATATTATATCGCACGAGCTGCCAGTGTCGATGAAAACACGGGCCACATGGCCCACATCATACCCTCCAATTTCTGCTGTGATCACAAGGGCATCACTATGGGGCTGCATAATATTCCCCATATCCTCAGGTCCGAAATGAATCTCGGGCATCCCACTCACTTCCGCCACTTTGTGCACTTCTGCTCCCCAAGTGCTTGCCTCTCTAACGAAAGCTTTACGAGCTCTGTTAGAATCTCCATTGGCCGGACCACCAGTGATCATTGTTATGTTACCTCTCTTGGGAGGAGGAACATCTTTTGGAGCTGGACCAGCTGGCTCCTTGCCCTTTCCTCTATCATCTCTTTTTCCATATTGCTTATCTCTTTCTGCCCTCACATAATCGGCTAACTGCCCCTCTCTAATCATCCTCTCAATAGCATCTCTCAAATGACGACATTGATCTGTATCATGACCATAATCGTTATGATACTTACAGAATGTAGCAGATCTGGGATTCTTTGGCCCTCCCTTAGCTGAGTAAGGGAATTTGAACCCAGGTTGGTTCTGTACTACCTCCAGCAGCTGTGAATGTGGTTTGGTCAGAGGAGTGTAATGACTGAAGGATCTAGAATCAGATCTGAATCCCTTCTCCTCATACCTCCTTCTCTTTTCTCCTCCGATCTCTCTCTTCACACTAGAGGACTTATCCTCTCCTCTCTTAGTGTTTTGGATTTCTTCCAGATTGATATATTTCTCAGCTCTAGCTAACAGTTCATCAAAAGTCAGAGGCGGACGTTTAGCCAACGATTTGAATAAATCTCCTTCTATCAATCCTTGGGTAAGGGGCATTGGGGACCTCCAGAGCTGCTCTGTTGAATCTACTCAAATAAGCCCTTAATCCCTCGCCTGTCCTCTGTTTCAGACTCATCAAAGACAATGAAGTTTTCACTTGTCTGCGAGCACTCGCGAACTGATGCAAAAACAACGAGCTCATCTCTTCGAACGAGCGGATGGAATTGGGTAGTAGCTGGGCGAACCATTGTTGAGCTGCTTTCGTCAGGGTCGTTAGAAACACACGACACATGACCCCATCAGTGTATTGATGGAGTATAGCTCCATTCTGGAACCGTAGGAGATGTTCCTGAGGGTCAGAAGTGCCATCATACTCGTATGATAATGTCTTGAAATTTCTAGGCAGGGGATCTGAGAGAATCTCTGGTGAGAAAGGCGAACGGGCTCCCTTGTCTCCGGAAGTACCAGCTTTACCACACATTTTTCTCATCTCCTCCATCTCTTTCCTCAGAGCAACGATCTCAGTATTCATCGTATCTTGAGCTGAGGATTGGACATATTCCTCCCCTGAGCTGTCCTCCTCCTCCCTCGCCACCGGAGGTGCTATTCTCTCCTTCCTCTTTTTTGGACTTGGAGCTCCAGGAGGTGGGATGGATACCACCTCTGTTGATTCCTCCCCAGGAGAGACAATTTTCAGACCTGGAGTAGGAGCAGCCTTCTTCGGATTGAGCTGATCTTCAGTGACATTAACAGTTGCTGGGGTTATAGCCTTATAGGGGTGCCCATTGGGGGCATTTCTCTGTTAGCTAGAGCTCGTGCCACCTCCGAGTTGATTAACTCTCTCAAACTTTCCACTGTCATTGTGATAACAGGGCCCACGGAAGAGGATGGAACCGTAGGTACCCCCTCTGGTGCTAGGGCCTTCTCTGCTACGCCCTTATTAGTAGCAATAGCCACTCCTTCAAATTCCTCATTCAGATATTTAGACACTTGACCGTCCATGACTATTCAGATAAGAAGAAGAAACAACCAACCATTCAGACTTGGTTTTGTTCTCTCATGGATGTTGTTTATAGAAAGCTTTTGAAGGATAATTGCAAACTCAATACAAAATCAAGAATCACTTTTAAAAAAAAAAGGCGCTATGTTGATAGCTTTAAAACGAAGTGTTTCTGCAGCTCTTGGTAGAATCTCAAAACAACTCCATACTCTTCTATGTGCTTTTGCTATATACCCATGTACATGTATTTTCGTTATATGGATTGCAAAATGTTTTTATTTTTCGAACTATATGAAAATGTATTTTAGTACGGGGTAAGAAATTTCTAACGTGCTTCCACTATATTTTCTTGGACTTGAACTAGAGACCTCGGGTAGGTTGAAAAAGTTAGCTAGTTAGACTAGGTTGAAAAAATTAGCTAGTTAGACTATGTTTATGCAAGGTCGACGCTCAGGGCGTCAATATAGGCCAAAAAAAAAATGAAAATTCAATTATCATTAACGATCATGGTTGTGGACCACCAAGATGAGCTGTCAAGGATTTGAATCCACGTGATGAGAATCTTAGTTCTGTGATTCCACGATTCTAGATTAAGATGTTTGAAGATATGATTATAAAGATATCCAGCTCTGTGTCGATGTCTCTTCTTTATCATGATTCTAAGCCCCGAGGTGAGTCTAACCAATATAGTCAGAAGAGATGATATTCAGATCTGAGAGTCTAAAGAACCCCCACAAAATTTGGAGATACGATCTAAGTCAGATGTCAATAGTCTCTCTTTTGTAAATAATATGTGCTCGAAGGGTGAATATCTCTTCAGATAATTATTTTCCAGATGATATGACATCATTATGTCCTATCAGTGGGGTATTTTTTTATCTCAAAAAATCTAAGTATGTCACGTGTCAAATTTTTACTTGTCAGTTATATTTTATTTAGAAAATTTTCGAATTTCACTTATCTACTTAAAAAAAAACCAAAATTCATAAACAAATACGCTATCAAACTATTTTCTCTCCCGCAAGTTTCACAGCTCAAAAATGGCAACTTGACGACATTAAACCGCACTACGTGATAGAAGACGCGGTCGAGCATCTCTACGACATTTACACCTTCGACAAAATCTGTTGAGTCTTGACCACAATATATCACAAAGTATATGGAAGCCATGAAAGAGTTGATCAAGGACGTGAAGACGGACGACATCTGTTCTGTGACCAAAATAGAAAACCTCATATCGGCACCATCTAGTTGTATGTCGGAACACTCTGTCTCGTCATCCAGCTATTCAATACGCCGCATTACTCGACCTGCCTTAACTAATCCTAACGAGAAAAAAAATGATAACACATGGAATGCCTTAACTAAATAGAGGGGCTTGGTGTATCGAAAAGCTCCATTCCTCGCTTGATTGGATTGATAACAATATAATTTGTCTTTCAGCTTCAAGTAAATTCCACCGTCCTTCAATTCATAATTTTATCTTTGTGAATATTTCATGCGATATTGTTTATTAATTTAATTTTAATCATTTAGATGTAGAGACAGAGGTGCGGGATTAATCCTCAATTGCCTTAGCAGCCAATATACGTGAACTTTTAACCTTAAAAGTACGTGTGAGTGTTATCTCATAATCTCATAATCAGCACACTAAGTGAGTGACAAAGTGGGATAGCTCAAGTGGTTAGAGCACCACTACCTAGGCCTTAGGTCCTGGGTTCGAGTCATGGGGAAGGGAAAAGGGATGGGTATTTAACTTGTAATCAAAAAAAAAAAAAACACACTAAGTGAGTAGTGAGCTGATAGGATCAGATAAGATAACTTAGGCCTTATCAGATGGGTTGAAGGGTTTCAATCAGATGAGAGGGTGATGCTTAGAGTTCAGCACAGTACTGGATCAGCACAGTACTTCAGCAGAGTAGACCAGCTCAGTACCAGATCAACACAGTACTTGGGTCAGCACAGTACTTGGTCAGTGCAGTTAAGATCAGCACAGTATGAAGTCTATCAGCAGAGTTAGCTTTTGATCACAAGAACAGAAGAGTTGAGTATCAGAACACTAAGTAGTGATCTGATCTTTATGGACAAGTCTTCTGATCTGGAAGTTAGTTAGTTTAACTAATTGTATTACAGTTACAACTACTTGAGGGCATAACTACCATTTCAGTTGGGCAATAACAGAGCACATGGGTTGTTACAAGCGGTTGCAAACGGTTGATAACTACTCAAACAAGTTCCTAACAACAGCAACTACCTTTGGTCTTTATAAACTCTTGTTTGTGTACATTGTAAAGGGTGGATGGAATTGTAGTACGTTTTGTAATCTTTGAGTTGTGTGAGTTCACGAGTGAAGTGAGGAAATATCCTATTCCGAGTGAATGAGTGTGTAAACATTCTTTATCAATCAAAGAAGTACTCGTCTGGTCCAGTGGATGTAGATCACATTGATCGAACCACTTAAATTCTTGTGTGCTGTTTATCTCGTTGATTACTTTTTGAATTACTATCCTAGAGCAGTTATTTCTTATATCTTCAAGTATTCTACTTGATTGGAGACGTCTAACCGACTCGAATTACTTGACAGTACGTTATATGTTGATTTTTTTGTTTGGTAAAATGTATGATTCATTACCTGTTAGTTTTGATATTAATTTGCAATCTCTATATAATGTAGATTCTGATTTCTTAAATTTTCTTTTACAACTTACAAGCATGAGAATAGTATATTTATAGCACAAAAAAATTGTATTTTTCTTTGTTTTTGCTCATTACAGAAGAAATGAAGCATTTTATTCTGGAAGGTATACAAAATCTATAAAGAATTATTGATGCTGCTATATAATCGTGATGCTGCATACCAATCACTCGACCAAATTATTGATGTCATTTCAAATTGTAGTATAGTCACCGCTCTGGATGAGTATTACTTAAAGGTTGGTTACAAATTTAAAGTTAGTAGTTGTTAATTGTTATCGTGAGGATGTTATCATTATGTCGTGTTTCTTTATATCAGTAACTTTTATAGAATTGATAATGCACTACTGAAATTTGTCCAATTATGAATGTTTACAATTTTAAAGATGATGAAGTATAAGACAATTAGAAGAGAAGAAAATGATAATGCACTACTGAAGTCTGTCTAAAATTATTATTTAAATAATTCTGAAAATCGGTTATCATTTTGTTTGGGGGTAAGTGTATTGCATTTCAATTGTTAATAATTTAGACTTTAGAAAGGATCTGGTGGTAAAGTTAAGGGTAAATTGCAGTTTTGGTCCCAAGAGAATATTTTAAAAACAATTTTGGTCCCATGTTCTTTTTTGGTCCCCTTTTTTGTAAAAATAGTCCCAAACGTTAAGTTTCTAACGGTTTCTGTTAGTTTTCAATTTTTTTTTTTTTTTTTTTTGTAAAAATCAATTAATTATGTGTAATTTATGAATTCATAAATTACAAATTAATTATAAAATTATATACATAATTTTAATATAAACAAAAAAAATACAAAAGTTAATTTTCCCACTAAATAAACGGAGTAGTAGTTTTGTGTAAAATCTGATTTTTTTTTTTAAATAAAAAAAGTAATGTTTTTTTTCAAATCAAATACTAATAATTTGTGTAGAATTTGAAAATAAAAAAATTATAAATAACTTATGTGGAATTTGAAATTTAGGAGTAAAAATTATATATAGAACCTGCATATATATAATTCAAAAATAAAAACCAAAGCAAATGTCAATCTGTAAAATAAAATAAAAAATTATAAATAACTTATGTGGAATTTGAAATTTAGGAGTAAAAATTATATATAGAACCTGCATATATATATATATATAATTCAAAAATAAAAAAACAAAGCAAATGTAAAATCTGTAAAATAAAAAAAATTATAGAGAGAATAGAGTAATTCTAAGATTGCGTTTTGTAGATGGTGGCTAAAATTTGTAGATGTCCATTTTTTTTTTATATATATAAAATTATAAAAAATTACCAAACAAATTAAAAAATATCAGTAACTGTTTTTTTATGTAAATTTTGAAGAATTCAAATAAAAAAATCATCAAATTTTAAAATTAAAGATAATAATAATAATTTTAAAAAAAGGTACTCCGTATATCAGTCATTTATCTGCCGCTCATCTCACCGTCGTTCCCGTTCTCATCGCCACCGTGCTGCCCCGGCCATAATCGAAAAATCAATATCTCAAAGATTCTTCTCACAAATTAAGCCCTCTAAAAAATAAAATAGTCTCAAAATCAAATCGATGGATCTGATTTAATTTTTTTTTACTTGAATTTGTCTCGAAATCGCTAAATTCGCTTTTAACCAAAACCACACCACACACTCATGGAGAAAACCACCACCACGAATCGCGAAAACCCCACCACGGCCACTGCACCCCACCGTTCCCGACGCCACCAGTCCCACCAAATTTCACACTTAAAATTGCAAAACCTTTCTCAAAAAATGCGAAAAATCAGTGGTCGAAATATGAAATTCATAAGGGGTACGAGCAGTGGTGGTATGGAGGGAGGCGGTGGTGTGGAGGTGGGGCTTGGGATTGTGAAGCAGTGCATAGTAGAATGGTTGCAGATTTTTTTAATTATTACTCGTATTATTTTATTTATAAAAGAAATTGCAGTTTAAAATTTTAATTAAAAAAAACTTTGAAATTAACGGCGCGTGTTATTCACTTCTCATTATCTGTTAACTTTGGATGAAAAAATTACATGGGATCAAAATTGCTTATAATGGGGACCAAATTCGTGAGAGGGGATTCTCATGGGACTATAAATGCAATTTACCCGTAAAGTTAATAAGTTAATATTTTCAAAGATATGGTGGTATTTTAATTGCCTAAGACTTGCTGCATATCCGAAATTAAAATACTATGTTTCTTTCCTTATTTTAATTTCAGTTACATTAATTATTTAAATTTTCCCTCTCTTTTATCTTAATTGGACTTAAATTGATTTTGAGTTAATCTGAATTAATTTTCCTTATTAATATTTAATCTATATGTAATGTAGGTCAATATCTTCATGCTAAAACTGGTTGCAAGATTAATATGCGCAGATATTTATGTTCCTTGCTTTTTTTTTTTTTTCCAATTATAATAATTATTCAAATATTTCATTTCTATTATCGATTATTTTAATTTCACTTTATTTTACATTGATCTTAATTCTATAGATAGATCTCAATTATACAATTGATTGTATAACCAATGCTTATTTTATATTAATGTGCTTATTCATACCCTTTAAAAAAAGTGCTTATTCATACAAATATATAAGTTGCTTTATTATGTATAATAATAATGCCTGTTCTTATAATATTCTATCACACAAAATGAAAATATTAAAATATAATTGAGTAAATACATAAAATATATTATATTAAATATTAAAATATTTATTTAAAGTCCCCGTGTAACACTTGGGTTTTATACTAGTACTGTATAATTATGAATTAACAATAATTAATGTTATACAGTAGATAATAAATAATACTAATATATTTTTAAAAAATAAGTTAGTGATATTATAAAATGATACATTATAAATAATAATTAAAATTTAAAATGTTACGACATTTTTCAAAAGGGTAACACTTGCGTACACTCGTATGAACCGTACCCCCTAATTTTAATTTTTTATTTATATCTACCACCTGCTCATTTTATGAGTTCACCACCAAATCATTTTTTTACAACGGTTATCTACACCGCTCATTTTATGAGTTCACCCCCAAATTATTTTTTACTACAGTTATTTGCACCCACTCATTTTATGAGTTCACCACCAAATCATTTCTTTTTTACAACGGTTATCTACACCTGCTCATTTTATGAGTTCACCACCAAATCATTTCTTTTTTACAACGGTTATCTACACCCGCTCATTTTATGAGTTCACCCCCAAATATTTTTTTTAAAATAATTACATTTAAAATATTATATTATCTTTTTATTAATTTACACAAAATATAATAATAAAATCAACCCTAATTTATACATTTACAATCTTGCAGTCGAGTCGTTGCCGAGTTACTGTCGATTCACCACTAAATCACCCATATTTTTAGAAAAAAAATCGTAAAAACATAATTAAAAAAAGTTATCGAAATTAGGCACAGATCTCGATTTTTTTTCTTCTCATTTTTCTGTTTTTATTCCATACTTTTTATTTTTTTCATTTTTTTCCTGTTTTTTTTTTCATTAGTATATTTTTTTAATTTGAATACAAAATAATATTATATGTATTATTTTATTATAGTCAGTAATATAATAAGTAATAACGGGTAATACCATAAACAGTAATTAGTAATATCATTAACAATAATTAGTAATATCTTTACAATAACAAGTAATTACACACATCTAATTACAATAAAATTTTATACAATAACAAATAATTTCACACATCTAATTATATTCAATAATACAAAAAACAATTATCAGTAATACCATGAACATTGATCAGTATTATCTTACACAATAACAAATAATTCCACAAATCTAATTATATTCAGTAATACAAAACATAATTATCAGTAATACCATAAACAATAACATGTAATACCATAAACAATAATAATAATCAGTAATGCCTTAAGCAATAATAAATAATTACACATAATCAGTAATACCACAAACAATAATCAATAATACCACAATTAATAATCAATAATACCGTAATCAATAATCATTAATATTAATTCAATAGTCTATTAATAGTAATACCACAATCAATAACTAGTAATACAAGTACCACTAACAATAATACCATAAAAAGTGGAGGGAGTACAAATCGAGGTGTACTGAAGAAAATAGGGGGGTGCACATTACCAAGCCCAATTGAACGGAACCTTAGCCCAATGGGAAGGCACCCTAGGTCAGCAGTCGCCGCCTGAGATTTCATCAGCAAGGTCACCGACTCCGAGTGCTGGCCGATCAGAGATCCATCAACAACATACTCATAGTCCTCCGTCGGGCCGCCGTCAGCCGGAGGAAGAGACTGTGCAGAGCAGGGTGAAGAAGACGAAGCAATGTAGCTTCGATTTGGACAAAGATGAATGACGAGAGCGAGGCGACGTCGATCCGAGTGTTGTAGGCGAGCGCCATTAATGTCGAAGAAGATCCTGGATCGCGAACACAAGGGAGATTGATGGAAGCAGTTGCGTCGGTGGTCGAAATGAGTAGAGATTTTCGGCCGAGATGGAAGATGATGTCAATTGTCATGGAAGTGAAGAATCGCCATTGCGATTCGAGGAGGGGTCTCGGGCTTCAATGGCCGGGACGGAAGCGTCGTCGTCGCTGTCGAGATGGTGGTCGGACATGGTGGTGGCAGGGTCACCCGCCGAACGACATGGATTTTCGGCAGGTCCTTTTACTCATCAAATTAAAATTGAAATTCAGGTGCACCGCCGATCGACTATAATAAAATCATACCTATAATATTATTTTGTATTAAAATTTAAAAAATACACATAAAAATGGAAAAGAACGGCATCAAAATAAAATAAAAAAAGTAAAAGGAAAAAAAATGAATAAATAAAAAAAATTGAAAAATAAACTGAAAATGGGAAGAAATAAAGTAAAAGAGAAAGGCGAAGAAAAATTAAAAAGAAAAAAATCGAGATTTGTGGCTAATTTCGATAGTTTTTTATTAATTATATTTTTACGATTTTTTTTTTAAACATGGATGAGTTGGTGGTGAATCAACGGTAACTCGGCTGCATATTGTAAATATATAAATTAGAGTTTATTTTATTATATTTTTTGTAAATTAATAAAATGATAATATAGTTTTTTAAATGTGATTATTTTTTTTAAAATATTTTGGAGTGAACTTATAAAATGAGCGGTGCAGATAATCGTGGTAAAACAATAATTTGGGGGTGAACTCATAAAATAAGCGGGTGTAGATAACTGTAATAAAAAATGATTTGGGGTGAACTCATAAAATGAGCGAGTGCAGATAACCGTAATAAAATATGATTTGGGGGTGAACTAATTAAATGAGCAAATGCAAATAATAATAGTAAAAAATAATTTGGAGGGTGAACTCATTAAATGAACGGAAAAATTAAAATTAATTGATAAATTTAAATTAAAATTGAAGTATGCACCGTACATGCGAGTGCATACAAGTATTTGACTTTTCAAAATATCTGAATGCACGAGTACCCTACTAGTATATACTCCATATATATATATATATATGAATGGTGCTTGGATTCAGAGACGGAACTACTTGTTGGGTGGGGTGGTCCTGGAATTTATTTATTTTTTTACTATTATACACTCTCTTCGTCCCAATATTACTTTTAAAGGTAGATGTGCACGCATATTAAAAAAAAGTGTAATAATAAGTGAAGTTTTAAGGGGTAATTTTATAAAATTTTATGTATAAAATAAAGAAATGAGTTGACTTTGTGTATGTGTGAAGAAAAAGTAATGATATTGGTGTAAAATTGAGAAGTGAGGATGAAGTTTATAAAGAATTTTTCAAAAGTGTGAAATTATTGTGGAACCTACTTTTCCGGTTGGAGTATATAGTAATATTAATTATTTAATTATAAATTTAAATTTTATTCTCCATGTTTAGTTATTTCCTTTGTGAATAATCGTGTCAGCCCCATCACCATATTAGTCCAAACCCATATTATTTAATTACTTGCTTGCCAATTAATTACCCCTGTAAATACAATTACTGTATACAAATTACAGCCGCCACTGCAATACATAGCAGCTAGAACAGAAAAGGAGAAAACTCAGAAAAGCGGAAAAGGAACCCACGACAGTAACAGTAATTTTTTAAAAAAATACGGAGTACAAGTTTTTATATTAATTATTGTTTATTTATTTTTATTTTTAGATCATTATAAATTTTAGAGTTTTTTTTTATTTAACTTGTGAATTAGTAATGTTAATTTAAAAATTTTAGTATATTAAGTACATATTTATATATTTTGAAATATTTAATTATAAAAATTAATATATTTGGTGTAAATATGAAATGGAGTATTAATTTTTTATAAAGAGGATACGTTGGTGTTAAATTTTATACGGTGCCCCTCAATCTAAATTTCTGATTCTGTCCCTACTTAGATTTCGTTAAATTGGAGACTTCGCTCGTGAAACAAAAAAAGAATTAATATCTCCAAGTGTGCTTGTTGCCTTACTTCAATAAGTCTTTGTAAAACAATTTTGATGAGAATAGAAAAAAGAAAGCGTTAGTTAATCCTACACACTCTCTGAGATCATTTATCAAACATTTTCCCATTTGACCCCAAAAAAAAAAACACTCTAAAATATAGACAAATGCATGTAATATATTGTGTCGGAGGGAAAAAATATTTATCTTCAAAGAATACAAATACATCTAATGAGCAGTGATTGTCATAAATTATTGAATACTCTAAAAGGTCATTATCCAAAAAAAATTGTGATTAAAAAAAAAAAAGAAAGTAAAACTGAGTTTTGATGGGCCTGTACATTGGGCTTGGCAACTAACTGGCCCGTTCATTTATTATTCCCTTAACCTGTCTTTCCCTTCCATTCTCCCTGCTAAAACCCTAAACCCCTAAATCTTCAATCTTCATAATTTTCTTATCAATCAACCGAAATTCACAGTATTTACATATACTGGTTGTCAAATTTGTTGTTTAAAAACCAAAATTATGACGGATTACAGTCATCAGCGTGATTTCATGTTCTGCGACATGTGCGGGACTATGCTGTCATTTGATACACCAAGGTGTGCTCAATGCCCGTTGTGCAAATCCCAGAAGCCCCTCAAAGGTGATTCCTGTTCCATTTCTCCTAAAATTAGGCATTTTAATTGATTTTTTTTGTTTGTTTTAGTATTGCCTGTTAAGAATTGGTTTAGACATTCAGTTTTGGGAATCAGATGGCGATTATGAAGTTGATTTCTTCTTGATACTGTATTATTTCTAAGATGAATGGATAAGGAACTTTATATTTGTATTATAGTGTATCAGCTCAAGGCATGAGATTGCTGGACATTTCATGTTCAATTTAGAACTGAAGAATTTATGAACTAATTTTCTGGAGATTTTTCCATCATTTTTTATGTTTTACATGTGCTTTATAACTAGGATGAATTATGATTTATAAGCATTGCTATGAAATGCTGTTCGAATTTTTCTTGTTGATTGAATATTCTTTGTGCCATCATTTTCTCAGAGATCGCTGGAAAAGTGATTCGCTATACAATCAGTGCTGAGGTAAGGATGTTCAATTTTCTTGTCTTAGTTCTCATGAATTTTACCTTAGTTCTCTAAGATGCACATATAATTTATCGATCATTTTCAGTGTTGAATAACTATGTTCTATAGCCCATAGTCACTAATTTATTAACGTTTGTCTTTAGAAGGAGAAAATGGAAGAATGCTACATATTTATGCCATATATCTCATATGAATCTTTTGCAGCTGGGTTTAGATTTCTACAGTTCAGATACGCTTGTGATTGTCCATAATTGTGTTGAATCAAAAACATAAATATTTTCATTTTTTTTTTAAAAATCGGCCTTAATATCTTCTTGATTTTTAATTGCATTTCACTGGCTGCAAAGTTGCTCGGGTATCCTGAGAATGGCTTACAAGTTCCCCGTGTCTACTTAGTGTCAGGTTTAGAAGAATTTTTTTGACAGGAGAAAAGCATAATACTAGATTGAGATGCTTGAAAATCATTGAAAGCCAATGGGATTGTGAATTGTCCTACTTTATGTACACCTCTCAATCTGTTTTGTTTGATTAAAATAATGTGAATGACCAATGCTAAATATTGGTCATAAATAAGCTAGAAAGGATTATTATAACCATTTAAAATGTCTTGTAGTGCTAATAATTTTCATATGTATTTTGCAGGATATGAGGAGGGATTTAGGACTGTCTGCCCTTGATGACATCGAAGAAGAGAAGGAACTGAAACAGATGGTCAGAATTATGTTTACACTTTTCTTTTCTAAGGGGTCCTTTTTTATGAAACAAAAAAATCGAGATAGTAGTTCATATGGTGTTATATTTTGTCAAACAGGATTACAATGCAAAATGCAGAGCATGCCAGCACTTGGGCATGGCTTATGTTGCTAGACAGGTAAAATCTGGCTTTTTTACAAGCATTTTGATATTGCTGTTTGATTTTCTACACTCTATAGCTTTTCCGATCATATTTTATGTTCTAATGAGCTTTTGCTCGTCTCTTTCGTTCTCCAGACTAGGTCAGCTGATGAAGGACAGACAATCTTTTATACGTGCCCCATTTGTGCGCATAAACAAACAGAGAACTCATAGAATTCAATTATACGCCCCCATGTTGATCTCTTATTTGATGTGGACCTCTTGTACAAGAAATAGAAGAGCATTGAATACCCAAAAGTGATATCGTGTATTCTTCATAGTTCCCCAATTGCTTTTGCAGTAGTTTTGTAATTTCGACTTGTAATGAATTCTACATTAGATCTCTCAAATTTCATGTTATTTGAACGACAATCATATGTTAAAGTTACTTATAATGTTGTGATGCAGTTTGCTCTAATCTCATTTTTCTTTATGTGTATATTGTACTGTACGACATTTAGTTAAAGCATTAAAAAGCAACAAAATGCTAGAAACGATATACACATATAGAGCTGTTATTCGAACCGAGCCTTAACGAGACTCGGCTCGGCTCGACTCGTTAAGGCTCGACTCGTTTAGCTTAATGAGCCGAGCTCGAGCTCGTTAAATACTCTATTTACTAACGAGCCGGCTCGAGCTCGACTTGTTAGGCTCGATAATTACTTTTTTATACAAAATTTCATTAGGCTCGTTAGGCTCGGCTCGACTCGATAGGCTCGTTAGACTCGTTAACGAGTCGAGCCGAGCTCAATTTTTAACTCAGTAATGTTATCGAGCCGAGCTTGGCTCAGCTCGATAAGAGCTCGAGTCGAGCTCGAACCTCAAATACTCGGCTCGAATAACAGCTCTATACACACACAGTTTTAATATGAAACACGTGAGAGTTTATTATGAAATTCAACATCTACATATATTATTTGTACTACGGAGTATTATTTTAATAAGAAACTCACCATAATGTTCACTATCATTTCTCTCTCAAATTATGAAGTTGTTAATGAAAGACAAATACAATTGGGTTGGTTTGCTATGGACTCGAGTGCATGTTGTGCACCCTAGTCCATGTTACACTTTTCAGTTTACTGACTTACACTTTTTGGTAAATGGTGTTGCATTTTTCAATTATTAAACTGTATAATAATATTTTTAGTAATAATTGAAAAGTGCAACACCATTTATCAAAAAGTGTAAGTCATCAAAAAGTGTAAGTCAGTAAATTGAAAAGTGCAACATGGACTAGGTTGCACAATATGCACTCGAGTGCATACTAGACTTTACCAATACAATTAATAAGTTAAATGATAATTATTAAAATTTTATGAGATTTTGATTGGATTAATATACATATGTGTGTATTAATTATTTATACAATTGATTCAGCTATGAACAAATTATTATATTTTCAAATATATTATATATGAAAGATGGATTTCATTTAAATTGATTCGTATATAACATTCTACGTACTATCATATCTCTTATATATATTTTCTAAAAAATTCTTTCAAATAATAATAATGAATTTATATTATCAAAATAATTAAATAAAAATCTAAAATAATATAATAATATAAATAATGACTATCATATCTCTTATATATATTTTCTAAAAAAATCTTTCAAATAATAATAATGAATTTATATTATCAAAAAAAAATTAAAATTAAAATAATATAATAATATAAATAATGAGGGAATAATGCATTTGAGAATTAACTATTAAATTAAGAGTTTGTCTTATGTAAAAGAGTTTTATCATACCTTTTATAATATAACAAATATTGAGAAACTAATAGTAGTATAATTTAATAAAACAATTCATACGGTCTAAAAGACTAAAACTACATACAAAAAAAAAAAATCAATGCTAATCGCTATGTACCAGGATTACATAAAACTTTGCCATAAATGAATTAATAGGGGAAGTATAAAAAAAGTTATAGAAACTCAATTAATTAATTTGAATAGAAATTACTTTTAGTTTATTATAAGATGAAATTAATATTACATGCATTTTTAACTTCATGCCTGCTCATATATTCCAAAAACATGGCATTGGCAAATAAAGTTATACCATATATGCTATTAAAGGGAAAAGAAAATTAAAGAAATAAGACAAGATGAAATGTGCAGTGCATGAAAATGAATTACTGGAGACGGAGAAGTTGCCGGAGATTATTGGTGGCTCCGGTGTCTACTCCGGCAGCATTGCAGCTAATCACCTTTGGTTTTGGCCTCAAAGTGAACGTCGGCAACGGCAAGCTGCTTGGAGGCGGAGGAGAGATTATTGTGGGAACCAAAAAACCCTGAAACATAACAATATCGTCAGAACTAGTAACAGTAGTAGTTTTAGGTTTTTTCTTCTTGTCTTGTTTTTTTGGTATTATAATATTCTTCTTCTTGAATGAATGGTACTGTCTTGTTGATCCATTACTACTGTTGTTGGGAGGAGAATTAATATAGGAATGGCCAAGCTGAAGGGTGGAGGAGGAGCTGCGGCGGAGATGCGTACTGCAGGTGGGGAGAGGAAGGAGTGGCGGCAACTGAGCCGGTGGAGGAGCTTTTAGAAGCCCTATTGAATTAGAATTAAAAATGTGGTAGGGTTTCATGGGGTATTTTTTGATTTCATGCAACCCATCTCCTTCCATATTCATCTTTCGAAAAGCAAGGAGTAATTATAATAAATCGGAAATATATAGTACTAGTATTTTAATTTCATGAAAGAAACTAGCTCATCTTCTTGATCAACAAAAAAATTAGAAATCTCCTACTAATTTTTTGTTGAAGCTATGAATGAGTATGACGCGCGACCATTTAAATAGGAGGAGGATACAATACAGTCAACAATTATTTTTAATTAATTTTATTTACCTCAATCCAATAGTAGTTTATAGCCAATAGATTGGTTTTGCTCATTTTAATTATTGTGGTCAGGCCCATTAAAATTAAATAGGAATTACTAGTAGTATATATAATAGATTTTCCTCGCAATTTACCGACAACATGTAGAAGAGGCGGCGGTTTGCTTATGCAATAAGTGTATTAAAACAGTGTGGGGCGGCGACCGCCGCTCCCATTCTGGCCACTGGATTCTGCTATTTTTAGAAATATCTTTCTCACCGTCCATCCTTACTTTTCAAATTACTTCACTAAATCCTACCCGCACACACTCTTTCGTGAAAAATTGAAATCATAAAATCCTAAAAATTAAATGAACAGGTCTTCTGTTAATTAGATTCGTGTGATGAATTATTTTTTCCAAATACTATTGTTTAGTATAAAAAGGGATACTGTTTTAATTTTTAACAGAACTAATTGTTGTGAAATTAAATGAATAAACAATTTACTATTGAAATTTTAGTGATTCATATCTTATTTTACTATATAGATGATTGACATGTCATATTAAAAAAATAATTAACATCCTATAATATTAAAAGCAATACGTAGTAAAAATTTAACTGAATGAAATACCAGTAAAATACAAAAAATGAAACAGGGGAATCAAATCGAGTTCCGATAACTAGAATATATAATATCGAGTGGGCTAATTCGATTCAATGTTACGTTAGGTAAGTGTCAGTTTGATTAAAAAAAAAAGAGAAAAAAAAAAACTCTATATTTAATTATCATTCATGATATTTAATTAGTTCTAATGCAACTAGAGAGTTCCTCAACAACATGCACAAAACTACGAAAAAAGTAAATATATTAATAAATGATGTTAGCAAAATAGATAAAATTAAATATGCACATATTTTTTTAATCCAAAGTTAATTAGAGGGACCTTTTCAATGAGAGAGAGTTAGTATGGTTTCACTTTCTCAACGTCAATCCTAATCTTGCTCTTGCTTCAAATTTACAAACAAGAATGTTAATGAATTACTGTAATATTTATGGCTTTAAAATGAAGAAGATAATTTAATTATGTTATATATATATATATATATTCGTAAATGAAAATAAAAAATTGGTATGTGCGAATAAATAAAATGAGAATAAGGAATTTTGGTATACCATGAATGAGGGGAGTCAAATGAAGTCAATTATCTTGATTGGGAAAATCTTTTGTTATGGCCTCAGCAAGTGTTCAATCTGGGGTTCATCCAAATCTTTCATCCACGTACAGTTTGTAATAAGAAGCGTACTCATACATCTTTAAATATTTTTATGAAATTTTAAATTTCCGTCAGGAGAATTATTTATTTTTTTCACAAAAACTTACTCGTACGAGTTTTACTCACACAATGTTATACACTTAATACTTTTACATATTTTTTTAAATACTTATATATATTTGAAAAGTAGTACCAAAACATATATATATATATACACTATCTTTTTCTTTTTATAAAAATACACTATTAATTAACTGGAGTTACGAAGTCATATGTTTGGTTAATGTGGTTCAAACGGCAGAATTCCTCCACCGACTTCTGCCTCTCGCTTTCCACATCATTCATAGTCCCTATCAAATTCAATTTACATTTTTATTCATGACTTTCTAATCCACACTGAAGAAAAAAGTAGTAAAATATACAACAACAATAAGTTTAAACAAAAGATTAATACCTAACGAGTTTTGGGCATCCCAAACCCCCCATCCAATTCAACTTCGTGAATCTTCTACGTGTTATTTTTATTTCTTATATAAATAAAAACTCATTTGAGCAGAAGAAATGGGTTGGCAACTATAAGATTAATCTAATTGAATTGCATAATTAATTAAGTTGTTGTAATATAGTTCGTGTCAATATTTAAGAAATTTGGTCAAAACAATACTCCCTCCAGATTCGATTGCTCCTCTAACTTTGGGACAAGATTTAATGTAACTAAGTTACTATATTAAAAATTGCAATACAATTTTTAAGTACAAGTTAGTATAATTGAAAACTGCAAGACAATATTACTGGAAAGTGCAAGTTAGTATCACAATTTTTTTAATGAAAAGTACTCCCTCCGTCCTTGAAATGCTTTCATTTGATGGAACGAAGTTTAAGGAAAAAGTATAATAATTAGAGTCTTGAATGTAATTTTGTAAACTTTTATACATAAAGTAAATAAAGTAGTTTGATTGAGTGTATTATGGACCCCAAAAGATATTGTATAAAGGGTAAATACGTGTATATCGTGAGAGTGACTATGAAAACTTTTCAGGGACGGAGGTAGTAGTAGTTATTCTGAAAAGTGCAACAAAATATTACTAAAAAGTGTAAGTCATTATAAATAAAAATATTATTGTAAAGTCTAAGACTAGTCAATTGAAAAGTGCAACATCATATAACTAAAATATGGAATATAACATTACCAAAAAGTGTAAGTCAATTATAATTGAAAATATTATTGAAAAGTACAACACCAAAAAAACGACAATTGAAAGTGCAACACCATATAACTAAAAGATGCAATATAATATTATTAAAAAATGTAAGTCAATATAGTTGAAAATATTATTGAAAAATTTAAGTCAATAAAAAAAACTTAAAAAAAAAAAAAATCAAGTGTTGACTGATTGACGATCAACTCAGGTGCATGATGTACTTGAGTGCACACCAACTTTATCCTTGTTTATAAATGATAGAGTAATTTCTTGTTGAGGTGAGGGTGTGATAGTTAATTGAAAAGAATAAGATAAAAAAATATTTTTTTTTACTTGTATGAAAAATAATAATATTTGATTTAATTTTAAAATATTTGAAGAAAATAATTTGAAAGAGTAAAATTTATTTTACCAAAAATGGAGGGGCAATTTAATATACTCCATGGAATAGGTCAAAATGAAAATTTGATAATATAATGTAGGATGGATAACTACCCTTCTCTCTCAACCCGGACCGTCCTTTGAGAAATATTGTACTCCGTATAAATTTATTTTTTAAACATTAATATTCTATTAAAAAAACCTAATGTTTCGCTAACACTAATATTAGGTGAAATCGAAAATTATTAGTATTTTAAATTGGACCGCATAATAAGCTAATTAGTTTATGACTCCGACACTGTTCATTTGCAATGAAGTATAATCTATATATATAAAAGGAGGATTGTGACTCTCCAGGACTCGACACGTGTGCATTTTAGATATCTCCTTCTTATGCCACGTGTAAAACAAATTAAAATTGTATTTTTTTTCTTTCAAAGTAACGGTACATCTTTTAAGTGAAAGTAAATTTGAAACACCCCTTTCTCTTCCCACACCTCTTTAAACGCAAAAGGAGGATTGTGACTCTCCAGGACTCGACACGTGTGCATTTTAGATATCTCCTTCTTATGCCACGTGTAAAACAAATTAAAATTGTATTTTTTTTTCTTTCAAAATAACGGTACATCTTTTAAGTGAAGTAAATTTGAAACACCCCTTTCTCTTCCCACACCTCTTTAAACGCAAATCTCATTCTCAAATAAGCAATCAAGGAATTACCTCATAATCAAAGCTCACGCATCGGAGGCGGCAGTTGAGAGCGATCACGAAGAGAAGCATAAATCTTATAGAGAGACAGAGCAGAGTAATGCTAGCAAAGGTATGTTAATGGTTGATTCAATAGACTTTTTGACATATTGTGGGTGATTGGGTACTGTTGTTTTATGTCAAGTGGCAAATCTTTCATCATTTTGCTTATCCTTTATTGAACCTCCTGTTCATTGTAGTTTTCTGAATATCCATTTTGGAGCTATCTAAAATTGTAAGGAGTGTAAGATGAAACTGGAGACTCTGATTATTGTGGTAAGATATGGAATGGTTAATGAAAAATGTTATGTCATGTATATGAATTTTAAAAAAATGTTGTTGGCTTATGTATATTTTCAGAAGGCCGTGGAATGATTTCACTCAACAATTTATTACTCCTGGGAAGGTAAGTTGATGGATCATTTAGTATTGATGTCTAACATATTGTATTCATTTTTAGGCAATACAATTTTTTTATGTAAATGCTTTATTTATGTTGTATTTTCTAGATGAGCCTTTTTAAATCTCATGCGGCTATTAGGATGGTACCGGTACTGGCCATCGACGATCGATTCAGTTATTTTGACACTATTTAATGATTCATTTTGAGTTGCATATTTCTCTCTGGTTGTTGAAGTATATAAGTTTTTTTTTTTTTTGATTAAATGAAAATGAAACGAGAACATTAAATTCGAAAGACATTTTACCAAGAAGCAAGATTGATTATGAAGGAAAGACCATGAATATTGCTAGACTCTTTGACGGTGGGGTGAATGATTTTGGTGAGGAAAACAAAGGTTTCCACATTGTTTAAGGAGTTTATCAAATATCTCTAAATTAAATCGTCCAAAATGAAATACAAATAATTTTGTCAAGGACAACAAATGCCTCCACCAATTAGGGTTCAATTCAATTCAAATTTGGGCTATTTAATGTTTCCGCATTTCTTACCTCATTTTGTGGATCAGTTTGCGATAAAGATAAGAACATGTTTGAGTTATGAAACCAACCGCTAATTTCAATATGATTTTCTTTTTAATGCAATGGAAAGGCAAAATCAATAAAATTGATGATATATCTATGAATTATAAAAAAAAAAAAATATTACAGACATGTGTCATTTGAGAGTCTTCCTTCTTTCGTCATGTATCATTTGAGACTATTCAACATGTCACCATGTTTTATTTGAGACAACTACTATTTTGATACGTGTTAAATTTGAGATACATGTCATTTTATTGTGGATAACAAAGAGTTCCAATATAAAATAATTCTTAATTGTATTAATTGTAGAAACCGTTTCATTTTTAATTATATTAATCACAAAAGATGCTTGATATTCTTTTTGTATGCCTTCTAATTGAGAAAAAACGTCAGTATTACTGTGGCTCTACAACTCTAAAACAATTCAAGCAATATTGAAACAATTCAAAAAGATGGAGGTATGGGGATGGTAGTTTTGTTGCATTACATGTATGTGTAGAGAGATATGGGGTGTGTGGATGGTAGTTCTGTTACAAGGGAAATGGGAGGGTGAGTTTAAGAGATAAAAAAGTAGAGCAGATGACTGTAATTTTAATTCCATTTTGTTTTTGCTTTTTGTTTTTTAAAATCTATTGTACATTCGATATAGATTTCTGTAAATTAAAATTAGATATTTGTTTCAATCATTCGATTTGGTATGTACTAGGCATTATTTTGAATTTGTTGTAGATTCAGTGTTAGGAATTTATGTGTATTAGAGATTAGAGATTTATTTCAATTCATTCGATTGTATATATATGTACTTAGTAGATTGAAAAGAAGAAGAGATAAAAAAAATTTTTGATTTGGTTTAACCGGAGTCGTTGCTCTTCTCGATGTTGCAGTCAACTTTGTTGTCGCTACACTCAAAATCCACTTCAAGAATTGCAAGAGAAACAATGCATTATCACGAATCTTCAGTCAACATCAGTCTCAAATTACTGATTCATTGATTTTGTAATATTTAGTGTTAGGAATTTATGTGTATTAGAGATTAGAGATTTATTTCAATTCATTTGATTGTATATATATGTACTTGATAGATTGAAAAGAAGAAGAGATAAAAGAAATTTGATTTGTTTTAACCGGAGTCGTTCCTCTTCTTGATGTTGTAGTCAACTTTGTTGTCGCTACCCTCAAAATCCACTTCAAGAATTGCAAGAGAAACAGTGCATTATCACGAATTTTCAGTCTCAAATTACTGATTCATTGATTTTGTAATATGAATAAGAGCTCGAAAAAGTGTTTAATCTTCCATAGAAATAAGCATTTTTTATGAAGATGATTTGGATATGGGGTCCAATATTAAAATTTCTTTAACTGTACTTGAAATTTATTGAATTTTGTATAAATAGTTGAATACTCTATTTAAAGCAAACAAATTTTAAAAACAATGGTAGCAAAAAATATATATATAAAAGAATACAAGTAAATATGAAGTGTCTCATATACGTACGAGTCTCCGTGGGAGTTTTTTTAGTTTGTTTAAGAATATAAGCCGGAATATTCCGTCGGTAAAACAAAATTAAAAAAAAAAAAATTAACCTGGACCCAGGCCAACGGGCTGCCCCAGCCCGGCCCACACCCAGCAAGGCACGCGAGGGCCCGAAGTTAATTGCAGAATTTAAGATGCATGGGACTCGAACCCAGGTGTGTGGGGTATAGTGAGGAGCGCCCACCACTAAGACAAGTCTGTTTTTCGTTGATAATTGTAATATTAATTGTATATGTACTCATTTTCGACCCAATTTTTTTTAAACAATTCACAAAATTAATTTCTGTCTATATTACTATAACTAAATTTGTGATTTATAACTAATTTAAATTTAATTTTTTTAATTTATATATAGTAAATCTAATTTGTTTATTTTTTGTATTTTGATTAAAATTCTAAATAGTTCATATTATTATACATGTTTTACTCTTTTTTTAAACAAATTCATTTAATAATTGAACATTCTTTTACTTATATTAATCACTATATTTGTGACTTATAACTATTGTATATGTGTGAATCTTATTTTCAAATAGTATATTAATAATTTAATGTATGCATGCATCATATTTTTATTCAAAACTAGTTAAACAACAAATTTCTTTAATAATTAACATTCTTTCACTTATATTAATCACTAAATTTGTGACTTATAATTATTGTAATATTAACCTTTTAATTTATAAATTATAAATGTAATTTTTTGGTTTTAATTAAAATTCTAAAATTCACATGTATAATTTTTTTTGTTTTTGTTTTGATTAAATATGATTCCACTTATATTAATTACTAAATTTATGGCTTGTAATTATTCTAATTTTTTTTAAATTTATAAATTGTAAATGTAGTTTTATTTTTTATTTTTTATAATTATTTTATTTATTAATTCACACAAAGACTTAATTATCATATAAACTAAATGGATATAAACACTAAAGAAATTATGTCCAAACAATATAACATAAAAATTTCTAATTTAATCAATAATTTTTTAATTTAATATAAAAAATTTCTAATTTGATCAATAATTTCCTAATTTAATCAATAATTTCTTAATTTAATATAAAATTTTATAATTTAATCAATAATTTCCTAATTAACTTAATCAACAATTTTATAATTTAATAGACATGTTTCAAATTTAATCAACAAATTTTATATTTTAATCAATCATAAATTTCTAACTAAAAAATTTTCTTCTTTAATTAATAATTTAATTTTTGCACAAATTTTTAATTTTTTTTTCATTTTTAATTTTGTGATTAGCGACGGAAATTTTCGTCGGTAATCACAATTTTTTTAATATTTTATTATTTTGTGTTTTGAGACGGAAATTTCCGTCGGTAATCATAATTTTTTTAATTTTTAAATATTTTTTTTAATATATATTTTTTTAATTTTGTGGTTAGAGACGGAAACTTCCGTCGGTAATTTTTTTTTTGTGATTGCCGACGGAATTTATACAATTTCCGTTGGTAAATCGGTTGACTTTGATAATCCGTCGGTAAAATTCCGTCGGTATTTCGCAGTTTTTTTGTAGTGTTAAATATTATACAATTCTCTATCAGTATCAAACAACATTATGTGGAATTGTATATTCGTTATGCATGCTTAGTGATGTAGATAAATATGTCGCTCTCCGAGAAGTCGACACGTGGAAACGGGATAAATTATGGTAGTCGTGATTAGATCAATATGCCGAAGAAACGGGATTAATACACCCCTGGGCTTGAGTAGGGAAATGAGAGAAATCAGGGTGATTGGGCTTTTGGCCCATATTTAGAAAGGTTAATAACCCTTGGCCCTGAAAGGACTCGACCCAAATATGGAACGAATACTCCATCTTTCTTAGCCAAGTCAAATGAGTAGGTCAAACCCACGAAAATAGGGGATGATATGCTCAAAAACCAAGTCCTCAGGGGAAAGCCCGATTCTTCAGGGGCTTGGAAGCCGGATTATTAGGGATGGGCCGAGAATATAGGGAGAACGAGTCTTTCCCTTTCCGGATAGGGAGGCCAGGTATTTAAACAGGTTAATTCCTTATTCTTACTTACGTTTTTACATAATATACAGACTATCACACGAAATACACACTTTCAGAAGAATTATACACTGATTTGAAGAGAAACTTCACTATATTAGCCGGAATTTCCCTAGATACACAGGGGAATTCCTCTTTGATTTCGCCTACAATCGAATCTGACTTGAGCGTTGGAGCTTCTACGCCGGAGTCCCCCTCCGGCGTACTTTTGCAGGTTATTTTCGGATTCCCGAGGAGATTTACTCGAAGATTACCAAGGATTCAACGAGAGATTGGACTCGTGATTAATAATGCTCGTAAGAGAACGATCTATATCCGTAAGCGTTCTTTTTCGACGCATCAACTGGCGCCGTCTGTGGAAAAATTTCAAGCTAAGGCGTGAGAAAAATTCCGTACTTAAATGGGTGGAGGACACGATCTATCGAAGCAGACGAAGGAGAAAGGAGATTCCACTCCTCCTCCAGGGTTTCCCTTAAATCGAAATTTAGGGAAACGACCCGTGGATCATACACCAGAAGATGTTCCCCCTCCAGGTTTTCCCTCAAATCGAAACCTAGGGAAGCAACCTGTAGATCACACACCAAAGGATATCCCTCCCGCTCCAGAGGGAGATGTACCAGGCACCTCAGGAGCTTCGGGGAGTGGGATCAATAGGGATAACCCTAACGCTCAACCAGAACTCTTGACTGTCTCTAGATATCAGTTAGATGAGATGATCGCACAATCAGTGGAAAGAATAATTGCTACTCGAGGACTTCGCCCTCCCGAACATATTCATAAGGGCACACGACCAAATCCACCAGAGCATGTCATTGATTCGGTTCCAGTCCCCTCCAGGAACGAGGATCCCCCTCGAAACCCAGAAGAAAAAGTACCTTCCCAGGCTGAACGAAGCATCCTGGAAAGACCCCCTCGGAGGGATGCGGAAAGGGTCCTTGGGGATACCACCCTGGATACAGGGATGGGAGAAAGCACGGACGACACGTATCAAGGAGCCGTCAGTGATCAGATACAGGCCTTGCGGAAGGAGATGAGAGATATGCAGAAACATATTACTGACAATGTAAGTAAACCCTCTTATACAACTGGGTATCAATTCTCATCTAGTATTTTGCAAGATGAACTGCCTTCTAATTTCAAATCTTTAAACTTTGAATATGATGGCACCACGGACCCATACGAGCATTTGATGAGGTTTGAGAATGCTGCTCTATTACATCGGTATGGAGAGGGCGTTAAGTGCAGGGTATTCCTGACCACACTATCTAAGGCTGCACAGCAATGGTTCACACAACTGGGACCAGATACTGTCCACTCATGGCCCGAATTCAGCGAATTGTTCCTACATCAATTCGCCAGTGCTAGGAGACAGCCTAGGGCCACCCTTACTTTATTTAACATGCGCCAGGGAGAGAACGAGAGCTTACGGGCTTTCTTAAAGAGATTCAACCAAGCAGCTCTCGAAGTACCTACAGCCTCCTCAGAGGTCAAAATCAACGCCCTCACCAACGGGTTAAGAGATGGGGATCTATTCACATCTCTAGCCAAGAAGCCAATTCGAATCTTTGATGAGTTATTGAGGAGAGCAGAGAAATACCTTACCCTGGAAGAGGTGAGGAAAGCTAAGCGATCAGAGACCAGGGCCATAGTGGGTAATGGAGAAAGGAGGAAAGAAATTCCGCTTAGGAGACCAAGTCCGGAAAGACACAGAAGCTCCAGGAGGCTGGAAAATGTAAGAAGAGAGGAAGCTGCACCCTGGAACCCCAGGAGAGGGGCGAAGAGATATACCCCTTTGAGGATAGAGCCAGCCGAAGTCCTAGAGGTGGCAGGGGACCATCCGGATATGAAATTCCCCTACTCAAGAAGCAGAGGTCCCCAGAATCCTAAGTCAAACAAATTCTGCAGGTTCCATAACGACTATGGCCATGATACCAACCAATGTTAGCATCTGAAGGATGAGATAGAGAGGATGATTCAGGCAGGTCACCTAAAAGAGTTTATTTTCAGAGATCGACAAGGCCCTAGGGGTCAAAAGAGAAAGGACCCCGAGGGGAAGCAGGAAGAGGATAGAAGAGATCAGAGGAAGGGCAATGAGGAGCCACCACCTCCTCCCCAAAAGAGGGGAACTATCCACATGATTATGGGAGGCCCTGCTGATGGGGATTCCTTCAGGCAGAGGAAGCAGAGCGTTCGGTCGCTGAAGAATGAGAGGAATATAGAGCACCATGAGGTGGGAAAGATGGCAGAGGGCCCAGACATTCATTTCGGGCCAGAAAACGCCGGGGAACCTAGAGAAATTCATAATGACGCACTGGTCATTACCACGGATATAGCAGGATACGATGTAGCAAGAATCTTTGTGGATACTGGAAGCTCTGCCGATATCATGTTTTTGGAGTGCTTCAAGAAGATGGACCTAAATATAAAGCTCAGACCAGTGGAAACGACCCTTTATGGATTCTCAGGGGGAGCCATTCAACCCCTTGGTTCAGCGTTACTGCAAGTAGGGTTAGGAGTTGCCCCTAACCGCCGTGTGCAAATAATAGAATTCCTGATTGTAGATGTCCCATCTTCCTATAACGTAGTAATGGGAAGGCCAAGCTTGAATATTTTTCAGGCAGTGATCTCCACCTTCCACATGAAGATGAAGTTCCCTGCCTCGGGGGGTGTGGGAGAGATATGTGGCGATCAATATCAGGCAAGGAAGTGTTACGTGGAATCGGTCAAGATAGCAGACAAGGCCGTGTTCCGGGGAATAGAGAGATTTAAGGGCGGAGACCCTGAGCTGAAGAGACAGAAAGTGGGGGAGCTAGTGCAAGAGCAACCCAAAGCTAAAGCAGACGAGGAGTTAATGAGCATCGAGCTCTACCCAGGAAAGGAGGGATTTACAACCAGGATAGGTACGAATATGAACCCTGAGCTCAGAAGAAAGATGATACTCACCCTCCAGGAGAATGCAGACATCTTCGCATTCACGGCGACGGATATGACGGGTATCCCTCCAGAAATAGCAGTGCACCACCTGAATGTGGATCCCAAAGCTAGGCCCGTGAAACAGAAGTTGAGGAACTTCGGTAAAGAGAAGAACCTCATAGTAAAAGAAGAAATCGATAAATTGTTGAGTGCAGGGCACGTGAAGAGAGTGCAGTTCCCTGAGTGGCTCTCGAACGCAGTGCTGGTGTCCAAGGGAGCCAGCAAATGGAGGATGTGCATTGACTTTAGGGACTTGAACAAAGCCTGCCCTAAAGATCACTACCCCTTACCCAGGATTGATCAACTGGTGGATGCCACGTCCGGGTTTGAATTACTCAGTATGATGGATGCATATCAAGGGTACCATCAAATCCAGCTGAACCCCCTCGATATACCAAAGGTATGCTTTATTGCAACGTGTGGTACTTTTGGTTATGTACGTATGCCGTTTGGACTGATAAATGCAGGAGCCACCTATCAAAGGATGGTAGACTCGGTTTTCCGAGGACAGATATGGCGAAATATGGAGGTTTATGTAGACGACATGCTAGCCAAAAGCATCAAAGCAGAGGAACACATCGACGACCTGAAGGAAATATTTCAGGTAATTAGAGAGAATGGTATCAAACTTAACCCAGCCAAATGTTCTTTTGGAGTAGGGTCAGGGAAATTCCTCGGATATATGGTGACGCAAAGAGGAATAGAGGTTAACCCTGCCAAGGTGAAAGCGGTCCTTGACATGCAACCCCCTCGAAACTTGAAGGAATTGCAGACTTTGAACGGCAGGATCGCAGCCCTTAGCAGATTTATAGCTAAATCAGCGGAGAAGAGTCATCACTTCTTCAGAACGCTAAGGAAGGGGTCAAGATTCGAATGGGATGAGCAATGCCAGAAGGCTTTCGAAGAATTGAAGCTCCATCTGGAACAACTCCCGAAGTTAACCAAGCCTACTCAGGGAGACGTCTTACTCCTATATCTCTCAGTAGGGGAACATTCCTTGAGTACGACCCTGATGAAAGAAGAAGGCTCCACACAACAGCCCATATATTATGTGAGCAAGGTCATCCAAGGAGTGGAAACGAGGTATTCAGAGGTAGAGAAGGCAGCCCTGGCAATGGTGGTAACGGCTAGGCGACTACGCCCTTACTTCCTATCTTATAAAGTGATGGTGAGGACTAACTTCCCGTTGAAGCAGACGTTAGGGAGAGCAGATTTATCAGGAAGAATGGTCAGGTGGGCAGTGGAATTGCAGGAGTATGATATAGACTATGAACCAAGGAGAGCCATCAAGGCTCAAGCCCTAGCAGATTTTATTCAAGAGTCTACCAGAGTGGAAGAAGAACAAGGATGGAAGGTATATGTGGATGGCTCAGCATCCGCCTTGGGATGTGGAGCAGGGATATTACTGATTGACCCTGAGGGTCAAGAAGTGCAGGTGGCTGTCAAATTCCGATTTTCAACCTCAAACAATGGTGCAGAGTATGAGGCCCTGATTAGAGGAGCTAGCATGGCTGCAGAGTTAGGGGCACAGAAGGTCACCCTGTACTCCGATTCGCAGCTGATAGTACAGCAGGTCATGGGGGAGTACCTCGCCAAAGATGAGAGAATGATCACCTACCTAGAAGAGGTAAAGAAGTTAAAAAATAAATTCCATACTTTTGAAGTGGTACAGGTACCAAGAGAAGAGAATATGAGAGCAGATGGACTGTCTAAACTGGCTAGTTCCACTGAATTCGAGGGAGACGGAAAGGTAACCCTGTTGGTGGCAGATCAAGTAGCTACAGAAACCCTGATCGGAGAGATAACAGCAGGGGATGATTGGAGGAAAGAAATATGGGAAGAATTGAACAGGGGTCCAGTAGCCCCAATGTCCAGATAAGCAAAGGCTTGGAGAAGGAAGTATTGCATCCTAGGAGGTCAATTGTACAAGAGGTCCTTCACTCAACCTTATTTGAAATGTCTTTCAAGAAGAGAAGCAGAGCTAGTGATCAAGGACATCCATGAAGGTTGCGCATCCAGCCATGAAGGGTACCAGACCATGGTGAAGAAGGTATTTAGGGCAGGTTTTTACTGGCCTAACGTAATCAGAGATGCTAGAGAATATGTGAAGAAATGTGAGAAGTGTCAGAAGAATGGACCCTTGATACGAATACCTGCAGAAGAAATGGGGGCTATGTACTCGCCCTGTCCCTTCGCCAAATGGGGAATCGATCTGGTGGGACCCTTCCCCTTGGCACCAGGAGGGAGAAAATTTCTGATCGTAGCCGTGGATTATTTCAGTAAATGGGTAGAGGCTGTGCCCTTGGCCAAAATCGAAGAAGATAATGTAATTCTTTTTCTTGCTAGACATATTTGTTGCAGGTTCGGAGTACCTAGAATCTTGGTTTCCGACAACGGAACGCAATTCAATGGAGAGAAAGTAAGGAGATGGTGTGAGAGATGGAACATTACGCAGAGGTTTACTTCAGTAGCCCATCCACAAGCTAACGGGCAGGTGGAGGTTACAAACAGAATCCTAGTGGATGGTATTCGAACACGATTGGAAGAGGTAGGAGGAAAATGGGTGAAGGAGTTGGACAACGTCCTCTGGTCCTACAGAACCAGCCCTAAGACAGCTACAGGCGAATCTCCCTTCTACTTAGTATATGGAGCAGCGGCAGTGATACCCCCTGAAGCTAGACTCAAATCGCACCGAATCACCTATTTTGAGGAGAAAAGAAATGAAGAATTGATGAGGGAAGCGCTGGACCTGGTAGATGAAGAGAGGGAAATGGCGAGATTAAAAGCAGAGAGGTACAAGAGTCGGATCAAGGCAGCATATGATCGTAGGGTAATCCCTCGTTCCTTTAAAGTGGGAGATTTAGTCCTTCGAAGAGCAGATGCCTTGAAGAACACTGGGAAGATGGAACCCAATTGGGAAGGTTCGTACAGAGTAATATAAGTACTGAAAGGAGGAGCATACAAGCTCCAAGACATGACAGTGAAAGAGATACTAAGGCCATGGAATGTGTGCCACTTGAAGAAGTTTTATGTTTGAAGAAGGTGTTATTCCCCTACTTCCTTTCTTTTTACGAACAATTTTGAATGTTTACTTCTTATTCGAATAATTGCTTCACCGGCACTCTTTTTCCCTCTACGTGGGTTTCCCCTTGGGGTTTTACCACGGAGAGGTTTTTAATGAGGCCGGCATAGGTTCCCCTTATTCGCCTATGTTGATAAACATTTTTGATCAATGGAGCATCGGTTTTGATAAAATTTCAGCAATTTCCCTAAATGCATGTTAATATTGTGATGAGATGACTCTTACGTGCCAATTTTATGATGAAATGTTTCTCATATGTTAATACCGTGTTAAGATAACTGTTAAGGACCTGCATAATGAGTGCTGAGATAACAAATATGTTTTGGAAACTGAAACATAACATGATAGAGACATTGCAAGATAGAGAAATTTACACCAACGCATAAATATTCGAATAGAGAATACCTAGGAAAATTTCCTAAAGTTTCTATTCACGACAGCCTCTAAAGCTAGGGGGAGTAGGGGGTACAGTAGCGGAAGATATGATTAACTCGCCGATAAACCCTATCCCTAGCGACTCTCAAAACTCTTACGAGTATAAACAAACTCTCACGAGTATAAACAAACTCTCACGAGTATAAACAACTCTTACGAGTATAAACAACTTTTGGGAGAGTATAATCCCTAAACATTCTAACTTTTGGGAGAGTATAATCCCTAAACATTCCAACTTCAGGGAGAGTATAACCCCTAAGAACTCTTACGAGTATAAACTAACTCTTACGAGTATAAACTAACTCTTACGAGTATAAACTAACTCTTACGAGTATAAACAACTCTCACGAGTATAAACAAACTCTCACGAGTATAAACAACTCTTACGAGTATAAACAACTTTTGGGAGAGTATAATCCCTAAACATTCTAACTTTTGGGAGAGTATAATCCCTAAACATTCCAACTTCAGGGAGAGTATAACCCCTAAGAACTCTTACGAGTATAAACTAACTCTTACGAGTATAAACAACTCTCACGAGTATAAACAAACTCTCACGAGTATAAACAACTCTTACGAGTATAAACAACTTTTGGGAGAGTATAATCCCTAAACATTCTAACTTTTGGGAGAGTATAATCCCTAAACATTCCAACTTCAGGGAGAGTATAACCCCTAAGAACTCTTACGAGTATAAACTAACTCTTACGAGTATAAACAACTCTTACGAGTATAAACAACTCTTACGAGTATAAACAAACTCTTACGAGTATAAACAACTCTTACGAGTATAAACAACTCTTACGAGTATAAACAACCTAAGGGAGAAGATGATCCCTAAGATTCTAACCTTTGGAGAATATAACCCCTAAAAACTCTAGTACTAAAGGAGAGACTAGAAGCATTATCAAATTACCAAGTAAGTGCAGGGATATGAATCCTATCTTCTCATTAAGGTTCTTCTAGGAGCTTTAGAGCCTTTACGTGTCAAGAAAATGCTGAAAACATGCTAAATTCATAAGCAGGACGAATATTACGTTACACATCTAATAACAGAGTCAGAGATATATATATATGTACGCATGCCAAATGATAAATGTGCAGGTACGATGTTAAACGGAAGAAAAAGAGGAATATTCAAGACTTAAGGCACCATGCCTAAGCCCTCCACAGAAAAACCCCGGAGTGTGGAGTCTCCGGATAATACCAAAAAGGTCCTTAGAGGCCTTAACAAAATAAAAAGTGTTTTAAAAGTACCAAAGTGTTATCAGGGAATTAAAGTTATGAAGAGAGGGGAACATCACTCTTCTCCTCGGAACCTCCTCCTGCCTCCTCGGCTCGCCCACTGGAATCGCCTCCCTCTGCCTTCTCCATCAGAGTACATGCTGCCACGGTAGCCACTGGAGTTGGATTTTCCACATGAATAGGGAAAACTATATCCTTCGCTGGTGTAAGATCATCCAATTTCAGGGCAGCATCCTTCAACTCCAAGATTGCCTTCCTCATTCCAGGTAACCACCAAGGAGTATTGATGTCTTCTTTAGCATCTCCAGTGAACTTAGGGGGAGTGTCCAATTCCTCTAACCGGAGGGCACGAGTATACTGACCATTAAATCCTGGAGCGGAATGTTCAGCCACGGCATTGGAAAAGCTTGGTCGGTTACAAGAAATATGGAAAACGAGTCGGAAGTGGAACTCTCCATGGAAATGGAGTCTGAAGAGGATGACATGAGGATATTGTAAATGAGAGAGGAAAGGAAGGAATAGATACCTGGAGCAAAGTCGGTTTTAAGAATGATGACGGAACGGCCGCTGGACGTGCACAAAGAAGTTAGAATCGCAGAGGTGAAAATGAAGATGGAAATTAGATAAGTTTGAAATGAAAGAAAGAAGGGTTTTTGGTGGAAAAAAGGGGTTTTGAAATGATTAAGCGGAGGAGAGAGAAGGGAGAAGATCGAGGAGAATTAATATCACCCCAATCGAAAAGCGCGTGAACGGAAAAGGGCGGCCTGATGTTGGGTTAAGAATGAACGCGTGGCTACGGTTTTCAAGGGCAAGGTTGCGTGTGGAAGTGCAAAAGACCTGAGGCCTTCCAGAGTTAATTATTGCGAAGGGAGTCAAATCAATAAAATACTTCGAAGGGTATTTTAAATTTTAGGAATGAAATATTTCTTTGGTATTTATCTCAATGTTATTATTTTCCTACTCTCCTAAAAATTATTCCTTTTATGAGAGTAGGGGGGAGTGGTTGATGTAGATAAATATGTCGCTCTCCGAGAAGTCGACACGTGGAAACGGGATAAATTATGGTAGTCGTGATTAGATCAATATGCCGAAGAAACAGGATTAATACACCCCTGGGCTTGAGTAGGGAAATGAGAGAAATCAGGGTGATTGGGCCTTTGGCCCATATTTAGAAAGGTTAATAACCCTTGGCCCTGAAAGGACTCGACCCAAATATGGAATGAATACTCCATCTTTCTTAGCCAAGTCAAATGAGTAGGTCAAACCCACGAAAATAGGGGATGATATGCTCAAAAACCAAGTCCTCAGGGGAAAGCCCGATTCTTCAGGGGCTTGGAAGCCGGATTCTTAGGGATGGGCCGAGAATATAGGGAGAACGAGTCTTTCCCTTTCCGGATAGGGAGGCCAGGTATTTAAACAGGTTAATTCCTTATTCTTACTTACGTTTTTACATAATATACAGACTATCACACGAAATACACACTTTCAGAAGAATTATACACTGATTTGAAGAGAAACTTCACTATATTCGCCGGAATTTCCCTAGATACACAGGGGAATTCCTCTTTGATTTCGCCTACAATCGAATCTGACTTGAGCGTCGGAGCTTCTACGCCGGAGTCCCCCTCCGGCGTACTTTTGCAGGTTATTTTCGGATTCCCGAGAAGATTTACTCGAAGATTACCAAGGATTCAACGAGAGATTGGACTCGTGATTAATAGTGCTCGTAAGAGAACGATCTATATCCGTAAGCGTTCTTTTTCGACGCATCACTTAGGTTAAATTTAATGTTCGCGCAATTAAACTAGTGTCACGTTTTATTTATTTGTAATTGTTTTATATAATTAATAATGTTCAGTTATATTAATAAACTTACACGTTTCAATTAAAATTAGTGTCATATTTTAATTAAAGATGACGTTAATCGACTCCTGCTTTGCTTTAGAGAGATTATAAATTTATTGAAACCCGAAAACAGGCCCGGGTTGAGGCGCTTAAATAGTTGAAGAAAGCCGTTATGCATGGATCCAACTACTCGATCTCGTTCTTTTATTATAATTAATGTTCTCATCCTCACATATAATTTTTTTTTAAAACGTGATTTTCCTCTCCCATAAATCAACTTGAATTTCCGTCGTCATTTCTTCACTCTTCTCTCTTCGTTAACTTGTTGTTTAATATAATTTGGCCATACCTTTCTACTTATAACAGCATCACAAATATTAAGAAAAATCATATTGATATAACGTCGTTATTTATTTAATTTTTTGTTTTTGGGTTGTTGAAATTTGATCCTCTTTTCTTAAATCAAGATCAATAAACTGGTATTAATCGATCTTTTTGAGTCTGTTGATCATTGTTTGTGCGATCTGATTAGAAATAAGAGGAGATGGGAATTATAAGCACAATAATGGGAATTATTGGTTTGGGGATGGGGTTTTCAGCGGGGATTGTAACAGGATACTTTCTCTTCATCTATTCCCAATCATCTCATGTCAAGGTACCTTTAATTTCATCACTTGATCATTTCCTCATCAAATATATATCTTCTAACACAATTAATCATCAATTCACTACTAATTACTTATAATCCAACTTAATTATAATAAATTAATCATCGTATATAATTCTTGCATGCAGGATCCTGAAATTCGTCCATTAGTTGATCAAACTTCTGAATATCTCCAAAAACTGCTTCCAGAGATACCACTCTGGATCAAAAATCCCGACATTGATCGTGTCAGTTACCCTTTAATTATACTCCTATATGAATGAATATCAATTAATTAATTAATGTAATTAATATGCAGATTGATTGGTTGAATCAGTTCATCCAACGTATGTGGCCTTATTTAGACAAGGTACTACTGTGATTAATACTATATCTTATACTGCATGAATATTAGTTAATGATTATGTTATAATTACAATGTTGATGTGGATGTGGTGATGTGCAGGCTATATGCAAAACGGTGAAGAGCATTGCAGAGCCTATCATAGCAGAGCAAATTCCACAATACAAAATTGAATCTGTTGATTTTGAAGCACTAACTTTAGGTCCCCTTCCACCTACTTTTCAAGGTAATCCCATCAGATCATATATATATATATATAAGAATCGTCCTATAACTTAGACCCCCACACCAAAATGACCAAGACCACAATTCTTGATATTACAGGAATGAAAGTATACAATACAGAGGAAAAGGAGGTGATGATGGAGTTAGAGTTGAAATGGGCAGGTAGCCCTAACATCCTCGTAGCCGCCAAGGCATTCGGACTAAGAGCTACTGTCCAGGTATCCTCTCCCTCCCCTTATCTCAATTGCACATTGGATTCACAGCTTTATTGCAAAACATTATAAGTAAATTAACATTTTAATGACAAAAATTCATTATAGTTTTTCTAGCTAAAAGAACTTATAATGACATTATTCTGTTATTAGAAGTTAATTTTCTTGTAGTAGTGAAACTATGGTCACTACGCATTGTATTTTATTAATTGTAAAACTGATTCCACAAGATTTCATGTTTTTTTTTTACAGTGTTGGGACTATTATTCTTGTGGTTCCACTTTCGCAATTAACCCTAAGATTAACACGATTTCTTCGATTCTTTTTTGGCAGGTCCTCGACGTTCAAGTATTTGCTTCTCCTCGTATCACATTGAAGCCCCTCGTTCCGAGCTTTCCTTGTTTCGCAAACATACATGTTTCCCTAATGCAGAAGGTATAATTATATACTAAGCTTGAAAAGTAGTATTTAAGTTAGAAATAAAAATGTGCATATATAGGCTTAAGAATTTGTTTAATAAATCCTATTGGCAGCCTCATGTTGATTTTGGAGTAAAGCTTCTAGGTGCTGATGCAATGGCCATACCTGGTGTATACGGAATCATACAGGTATATATAACTCTAATTATTTCATCAAAATAAATTTATTTTCAAGTTAATATTGAATCACATTTTATATATGCTTCTTCAGGAACTCATCAAAGATCAAGTTGCTGACATGTACTTATGGCCTAAAAGACTTGAAGTTCAAATAATGGACCCTATAAAGTATATAACTCATCTTTACAAAATTAACAATATTAATTTCTAAACAATATATTACTAATATTTATGTCACATGTTACTCATAGAGCTATGCAGAGGCCAGTAGGAGTTCTAAATGTGACTGTTATGAAAGCAATGAAGTTGAAGAAGAACGATCTCTTCGGCTCTTCGGACCCTTACGTCATCCTAGAATTCACGGGCGACAAGTTCTCGTCCAAGCAGACGAGCGTAAAAAAGAACAACTTGAACCCCGAATGGAACGAGGAATTCACCATGCCTGTTAAGGACCCTCAAACTCAAGATCTATTGATAACTCTCTATGATTGGGAACAGGTACTATTAATATCAAAATACGTCCTGTAACTTAGGCCGATTCCTCTGTTTCTGATGCTAAATATATAATTTGCATTGATTTAGGTGGGATCACATGATAAGATGGGCATGAATGTGATTCACTTGAAAGATTTGACACCTGAAGAACCTAAAATTTTGACGGTTGATATTCTCAAGAATCTAAACCCCGAAGATATTCAGAACGAAAAGGCTCGCGGGCAGCTCCTGATACAACTCAATTACAAGCCTTTCGACGAGAAAGATATGCCCATCAATTTTGAAGGCACCGGAGAAGTGCAGAAGGCTCCCGAAGGGACGCCCGAAGGCGGGGGCGTACTTGTTGTCATCATCCATGAAGCTCAAGATCTTGAAGGGAAGCACCATTGCAATCCAGCAGCTAATTTGCACTTTAAAGGGGAGCATAGAAGAACTAAGGTATATATATAAACTAGATTAATTAAGCATGCATGTAGTTTTAATACAACAAATTACTAGTAATATATTTGGTGGCTCCCGAATCTGGTAAAAGGTCAAAAATACCTTTGACTGAATATTAGTAAAATTACATTTTTTTAAAAAAAAAATTAATCCATTTCCAGAATCTGGATAACCATGTTTTTCGATTTGCTTAATCTTGTAGAGGTTGAAGAGATCAAGAGAACCTCGATGGGAAGAGGAGTTTCAGTTCGTGTTGGAGGAGCCACCTACCAACGACAGAATTCATGTCGAAGTTACCAGTTCTTCCAAAAAAATTGGTCTACGTTACCCTAAGGTATATAATTCATTCAATGTTTACTCTTATACTATTACTCGATCCGTATTTGTAATAATATGTATAAAATGATCACATAGGTAAATAAAAAGGTAAAAATGTCACATTATGTATATATTTGTTGTTATTTAGACTTTCTGGATTCGTGTGAAACATTTTTAAACAACAAACATTTTGGATTGGAGTAAAATTTAAAGGGCTATCCCCCCACCCCTCTTGGTCATATTTCGTCTCATGTACACAAGATTCTCTCATACCTGACCACACATTAATGTCAAACTTGGATTTCGATCCTTAGGAGTCTCTTGGTCACGTGGACATATACCTGGCAGATGTCCTGAGCAACAAGCGG
The DNA here is from genome assembly GCA_963675135.1 of Galeopsis tetrahit. Lineage (NCBI taxonomy): Eukaryota > Viridiplantae > Streptophyta > Magnoliopsida > Lamiales > Lamiaceae > Galeopsis > Galeopsis tetrahit. The sequence goes on from OY776133.1 coordinate 16,075,124, forward strand.
ATAAACGAGAGGTACCACCTTATCGACTCGAAGAATGGTCGAATTCAGATTGAGTTACAATGGAGAACTGCACCTTGAGAATCATGACAAGCTGTTTTTTTGTGTGTGCCTGAATAATTAATGGTGGTTGATGGTGTAAGTAAGAAACTGTGAACAATTTTAGCTTTAGTTAGGTGGTATGATATTTGTACTAGTTTTTGCTGCATTGTATTTGTATAGGGTGAATTTATGATGATAGTAGTATACATTACTATATTTTTTTAAAAAAAAACCTACACTCTTGTGAATTATTTATCAAGAATCCATAGATGGTTTCAACTTTCAACATGCATGTACTTTAAGTTGAGGACGCGGATAAACTCTTACAACTCGTTTTAATTCATCTGTTTCATTTTTTGTGTTTCACTCATTATTTCATTCGATTCAATCTTTAACACTAGAATGCTAATTATTTTTAATATAACAAATGTAAAAAATTAATATAATAAAATAAAATGTAAAACACCTAAATGGAACCGATGGTTTCACGTGCTTACAACTAGGAGTTGGCCTATAGGCTAATTAATCGATCTATATAAAATCACTTTAGTGCCCGGCCAATATACAGTATATATGGTACATATATATTGAGAAACTTACAGCTCCTCGAGTAAATTTATTTTAAATATCTTAACATAGTTGATTCAAGATTTTTTGAGACTCTTGTTGTGGTGATTTATATATGTAACTTAAAAAGATTTTAGAAATATAAGTTGAGATATTGATAATTATTTTTTGGGTTAATATCAATTTGAAAATTATATTATACTAATACATTATTACTGGAGTAGTTTTTTTTCAACTTGTAACCTTCATTATTTGTTGGGATTAAAGTTTTTGTAGTCCTTTAAGTGTGACTAATTTTGAATTTGATTTTGATGTAATACACATTTTAATTCCATAAGTTGACCCAAATTTTGAATCCAGTTCAATTACTTGCCACTACAGGAATACACATTTTGATTTTGGTCTCATAAGTTGGCCCAAATTTTGAATTCAGTTCAATTACTTGTCATTGCAGGTAAATGAACTAGTCAAATCATTAGCTCGTGTGCAATTCAAATCAACCGTGAATAACCGTAAATTTTCTCATGTGCAGAAAAAATGGATTTGACTTGATCATTTACCTACAATGACCGGTAATTTGACTGAATTCAAAATTTGGACCAATTTATAGGACTAAAATCAAAATGTGTATTCTACCATGACCAAATTTAAAATTAGTCCAACTTAAATGACTGCAAAAACTTTAATCACTTATTTGTTTATCCTATTGAAACCCGTGCTATACAAAATTATACTCAAATTGCAACTTAAATTAATTGAGATAATGTAGTATATAGCATGTGAAAAAAAAAAAGATTGAATTAATTGAGATAATTGACAAAGTTTGGAGCTGAAGAAGTTGATATCCGTGACCTCCTAGTAAGGGAAGGCCTAAAATGAGCTAGGTGAGTGTTCCAATAATTAGTAAAATCCAAAACCATAATCTATAGTACACGCCAACAGAAAATATACTAATAAATTATTTCTGAAATTAAATCAAACTGAAATTAACCAATAATGGATCTGAACTCAACGGAAATGATATAGAGCCCACCAATTGTGCCCACCAGTTTTGCCCACCGCCTATGTGGCATTACCACATCAATAAATTCTTATTTATATTTAATTTAAACTTAATCTAATATCAATATTTTATTTTTTTATCCATATCAATATTTTAAAAAATCTTTTTTTATATTTAATTTAATATTATCTCTATCAAATTACGCTAACTAACGCCATAAATCTTTTCTCAAATCTTTCCATCACCATTAATTTTTTCTCAAATCTTATATGTGGCGTGAGTTTAATGTAATATTAATATATTATCAAATCTTAATTGAATCTTAGGGTTTACGGTTTTAGGGTTTAGGATTTTAGGGGTTTAGGGTTTAGGGGGTTTAGGGTTTTAGGGGTTTAGGGTTTAGGGGTTTTAGGGTTTAGGGTTTTAGGGTTTATGAGTTTAGAGGTTTAGAGTTATGTAAATTAATGTAGTCATTTTTACGGAAATGATATAGATATAAGATGGTGATAGAAAAGATTTAAGAAAAGATTAATGGGTTAGTTACGCATAAAATAAAATATTGATATAAGATTTGAGAAAAAATTAATGGTGATGGAAAGATTTGAGAAAAGATTTATGGCGTTAGTTACGCATAAAATAAAATATTGATATAAGATTTGAGAAAAAATTAATGGTGATGGAAAGATTTGAGAAAAGATTTATGGCGTTAGTTAGCGTAATTTGATAGAGATAATATTAAATTAAATATAAAAAAAGATTTTTTAAAATATTGATATGGATAAAAAAATAAAATATTGATATTAGATTAAGTTTAAATTAAATATAAATAAGAATTTATTGACGTGGTAATGCCACATAGGCGGTGGGCAAAACTGGTGGGCACAATTGGTGGGCTCTATATCATTTCCGCTGAACTCAATACGCATGGTACATAAATATATATTTTTTGTTAGTATCCTGAATCCAGATTGTCTTCTATACATCCTACACTTGTGGATAATATCTACCATCACACGTACAGTAAATAATGAACGTACGTGAATAGCCCGGAATTAGTCTAATGTTGTAAGTTTGAGAATTAAAATCAGGTTTCTTTTGAAAGTGCAAACACAATTCGTGAGGGGTCCTCATACAAAGTTTTGTTCTGGCTTCAATGGGCCCCGACTAAGGGGTGAGTCCGTACAGAACTGTGTTCTTACTTCAATTCGATCCTCTTTTAATGGACGGTGTGATTGGTCCCTCAAATTAGATGGTATTATCGACCATTATTTATTCATTAAAACATATCAAAATTTTCATATATAATCATATTTTATCTAAAAAATTGTACAATATTTTCTTATAAATTTTTGTTTGCAACATGCATGAATCGTAGATATATAGGTTCTCTTTTCTGCTTTCCTAGCTTCTTGCATTCTTTTTTTTAAGTGATTTTTCAGAATAAAATTGAGGTGATAATGCAAGTGGTCCAAATTGGATCAACTGAAATAAAATTCAACAAGTTGTAAATCCAAATAACATGTTATAATTAATTTTATTTCTGGTAAATTGGTGAAGAAGCAGGGTGCAGATGGATTTGTTCCAAGTTTATAGGAAAAGACAAAGAAGAATTATGAAATCATAAAGAAGCTCCATGACCCTATTGTTGACCATTCACACTCACACCCACAAACAAAAAAACAAGTTGACTTTGAGCACACTTCCAAAATAGAGTCTGCAGAGTGTCTTTTTGCATAAAGACATATCCAGCCTTTAGCCCGGACCCGTTTGCCCTGACCCTTTCTCTCAAAACGTCATCGTTAAGCTGCCACGTCACACGCAATCCTGACACAGTCGCCGAAGAGGGTCACCAATTCAGCAACACCACTCATAATTAAATTAAGTAAATCCAACACCTACCATTTTAATACTCCCTCCGTCCGCCTATAAGCTTCCCATTTTACCATTTTGGTCCGTTCGCCTATAAGTTTCTCATACCTTTTTTGGTAAGTATTTTTTCTTACACTTCACTTTATATCTTACTTTTTCTCTCTATCTCTCTCCTCTCTCAATCACATCACTTGTACTATATCTATTATTTAATCACTTTTCTTAATCTCTGTGCCAAAAAGTAACGTAACACTTATAGGCGGACGGAGGGAGTAATTTTTTTTTCTTACGGGAAATCGTACATCACTACATTTATATCTATATCCTAAGGATTATAATTTTGAATTTTTGAGATTTAAAATTCTTTATAAATAATAAAAAAGTACTATAGATTTATTTTGAGATTTTAATATAATGCAATTTTACTTTATGTTAAATATTCAATTAGTGGATGGGTTATTTTAAAGTGTATAAAGTAAATTGTATTGGATAAAGTAATACTCCCTCCATTCAATTTCATTATATGTCGTTCATTTTTTTTTTTTTTTTAATACTAATACAGTATAATTGTGCCTGCAAAAATTGGCATAATAAATTTGGACGGAGGAAGTGTAATAATAGGTTTATGAGTAGTTTTAGGAGTTGGTTGAGGCCTGAGGGTGAATTGGTTCGGTTAAAATCGATTTAACTGTAATAGATTGAAAAGAGGGCAACAAGTATTCCCACAACCAACGGTAGCGGCGACGCCACAATACATTATAGAAGACGTAATTTTTTATATCTTGATGGTTTTGTACAGTAAATACTAGGCCCCGGTTTCCTTTTACAAGTTTATTTTCTCTTTTGAGAAATTTGACATCTTGCATTTAGTGGGACACATGACCTATTGAGCATAATTGGTTGATTTATATGTATATTTTAGGGTAGAAATAGGCAAATTAGTTGATAGAGACACACTTGGTGATTAATTTTGGCTTCTCAATTGTTGGAGGAAGTGAGAAACAAATGCACATATATTGTATGATGATCATTTGAAATTTGTAATCATACATACGGTGTTATTTTGTAGATCATATTTAATTGGAATTTTTAATCATACATATGGTATGCCTTCAAAAAAAAAAAATCATGCATATGATATTATTTTGCAGATAATACTTGTTTAGAATTTTTAATCATACATATGGTATGCCTTAAAAAAAATCTTACATATGGTATTAATTATTTTGGCGGTATTACTAATTATTACTATTTTTTAATTCTAATTGCTTTCGATATTATTGATTGTGATTTTTTTTTTTTTTACTTTGTCATAATTTAATTCGGTTTGTTATGTTTCATGGAGTAGTTATTAGCTTCTGCATTTTGTAGTATTTGTGTACATATATATGATATAGTAGTATTAGGTAATGTTATTAGAGTATCGGTTTATATGATTTTGTTTGTTTGTATGCGCTTAATAACATTAGTTCAGTTTGGTTAATGTTCATATCTTAATAACATACAGACTAAATGGTCTATATGATCTAATTAATTTTGTTACTAGGCGAACAACAAAAGCGAGATATTATTGGTATTGAAGAGGAAATTTTGTTGAATTTGTTTTATGATGCTTTTGTCTGAAAAGAGAGACATTATTGATTATAATTGAAATTAGAGCTATGATATTGTTGATTATAGCACAAATGAATATTGTTTATAGTATTATTGATTTTTTGTTTAAGTTCTATCTTTGTTGTTTATAGTATTATTAATTAGTGTTTAGGTTATTACTGATTATTGTTTGTAAAATACAAGATGAAAAAATGTAAAGGGAAGAGGTGCGGAAAGGCAGAAGAAAAAGTAAAAAAGAAAAATGACAAAAATTGAAAGCGGAACTGAAAGCAATTCAAGAAGGTCTTCTTGAAGCTAAGTGATTCGGGTGGAATTTACACGATTTAGATGCATATTTGAAGCTCATTTGATGTTGATTTCATTGAATTATACATTGAATATGATTGTTTAAGCCGAAATGAGAGAAAGGTTGTGTTTTGTCGATTTTGTAGGAAATACGATGAAATTTGGAGCAAAACACATACCACAAGTGATCGGACCGGAAAGAGGAGTTCACGGTTGGATTCGTCTCGAAAACCGGAGTGGATTAGCCAAAGGAATCGAGTCAATCCGACATCCGAGGCGAGAGTTATGCATGAAACGAGAAGAGAAGGAGGGAACTCGGCCGAATCTGTAACTTTGGATATCACTGCGCACTCGGCCGAGTGACTCAACTCGGCCGAATCTGCAACTTTTGAAATTACTGCGCAGTCGGCCGAGTGAGCCAACTCGGCCGAGTAAGATGGAATGCCGTAGCCTCTGAAATTGAAGACCACTCGGCCGAGTGACCCTCACTCGGCCGAGTCTCGGCTGAAAAAAGCGCAACACACTTCTCTAAGTATTCCACTCGGCCGAGTGACCCCAATTCGGCCGAGTCATCCCATTTTCGGTGTCAAACTTGTATTTTCTCCATTTTTGAGGGATCAACTTACAATTATGCCATTCAAACCCTACCCAAACACTATATAAACTCCCTTTCTTGAAATCCAAGGCATTCTCTCCATTCTCCTCACACACAAACACATAGTTAGTAGTGTTCTTTATGTTTAGTTTAATTTCTTCATTAGATTAGATAGATTAGTGATTTTTACTTCGAATCAAGCTACGATTATCATCGAGCATCATCTATTACATCAGTTTGTAGTTACATTTTCATGATTAAGGTGATATTACTCTATTTTGCAATTCAATTTGGTATTTTCTTAATTTCTCATTTATCTTGCTATTTTATTATGAGTTTGACGTTATTTGTTGTTCTAGCCATGGATTTCTATCTTAGAACCATGGGCTAATCCCCAATTGCCTTGGGTGTGGATGTTTTGATGGGAATTTAGTGTAATTGTGAAGTAATTGTATGATTCACTTAGGATTTGGGTGTGAATGTTTCTAGAGTTGTATTTTGTTTGATTCATTTGATTGATCAACCCTATTAGCTAGCATTTTCGATTGTGTTGATTGCAACGAGAGTTGGGTTTGCATGATTGGGGTGTGAGTGTGAGCTTTGGTCAATTGAATAGAAGTTAATTAGTAATTAGCTAACCGAGAGGGGGTTAATGGCTAGACCGACAACTTTAGACACTAAACGAATAGAGGTCGTCTAGGAGTTTGGTGAGAGGGTGTTTCATAAACATTAGTAACCGTGTTGAAAGTGCTTATGAAACACTATCCTAGGAGCTTATGGTATTTGGTTAGATCCTATAATTGCTAATCAATGCACGATGTTCGCCTATGCCTTTCGAGTGGGTGTGCACACTTATGTGATAGCCTTTAGCTTAATCCGAATTCATATCTAGCTCATGTAATTGCTTCACTAGTTCATTTATTCTTAACAAAACGGAAACACCCGAGGCAATACACTTCTCTTGCACTTTCCAAAAGAAAGTTAGTTAGTTAGTTCACTATTTCTAGTCACTATCACTTATTACTTAGTTAATTTAGTTTAATATCTTTGTTCTTATTCTCGAAAATCCAAACAAACGTCATTTAGTTACTACAATAGCATGATAACTTGCAACTTTAGGGATTCATTGACACTCAATTAAGTCCTTGGAACGAAAATATACTTGGGAAAAACTTGTCCAAAAATACGAACAAGTCAATGGCGCCGCTGCCGGGGATTTAAGCGAGTGTTATTAGTGAAACTTAGAGTTTGTTGAGTGTTATTGATAGTAGCATTTCTTTTTCGTTATCTTGTTTTTCGTTTCTCTTTGTGGGCTTTGATACTTGTCTTTTGTAGGTGTATGATCACAAGATCTCGTGGAGGAAATTTGGAACCATTGGATCTTGAGATTGAGGCACACGCAAGGAGAAGAAATCGAGGTAGAAACCATCAAAGAGTCGTGGAGCATCTTGAGATGGAGAACAACGAAGAGTTGAATCCTCCACCAATTGGAGATGATGAGCTTCAAAGAGATAATCCCCAAGTTGGGAATCAACAAGGAGGTAATCACCCTCAAAACCCTCCACCAAATCTTCAAGTTCCAAATCCACAATATCCACCCCAAAACCACCTTCCATATCAAGGATACAATCCTTACCCTTATCCACCTCCACAACAAGCCTACTATCCACCACCTCCACCTCATCCATATCCACTCCATCAACACCCATATCCTCCACTTTACCAATATCCTCCACCTCAACAAATCCAAGAAGAATACGTTCCTCCACCTTAACATATAGAAGAACCTCAGCGTGTGTACCATGGAAGGCCAATGAGGGAATATTTTGAGCCTCAACCTAGGGAGCATTACGATGGGTTGGCAAGACCAAGGGTGGAGGCAAACAACTTCGAGATTAGTGTCTCTTTATTAAGAATGTTGAGGGAGAGACAATTTGAAGGAAGGACGGAGGAAGGATTTGAGGAAGACCCGAATGAACATCTTGCTCAATTCTTGGAAATAGCCGACACTCTCAAGAAAAATGGAGTGTCGGAAGATGCTAAAAAGATGAGGCTATTTCCGTTTACATTGTCGGGGAAAGCAAAAGCTTGGCTACAATCAAGCATTCCCGCCGGAGAAGTGAGGACGTGGGAAGATTTGAAAAAGAGATTTCTATTGAAGTACTACCCTCCTTCAAAGACGATGGAAGCCAAGCAAAAGATCTATACGTTCAAACAAGGTCCAAATGAGGGAATCAAAGAGGCATGGGAAAGGTTTACGAGTCTTCTCATCACATGCCCCCATCATGGTTTCTCAATAGAACAAACAACTTGTTGGTTCGTTAGTGGGTTACGATTGGAAGATCAACACCACATTGATGCTTGTGCAGGGGGTTCAATTTGGATGAAATCGGTGGAGGAGATCAATGACATAATCGAGGGGATATCAAGCAATACTTTCAAGATGAGAGTAGACCGTGGAGCACAAAATCGGGTAGCCCAAGTGGATGCTAATGATAGCATAAGAGCAATGATGACTACACTCATTGAAAAGGTAAATGTTTTATCTCAAACAAGAGATAATCATTTATCCTTTGTGCAAGAAGATCCTCAAATGGGACATATGGAAGAAGACATGGGTCAACAAGGATATCCACAAAATTTTCAAGGGAACCGACAATATCAAGGCCAACCACCATATCAAAATCGTGGCCAAGGATATCAAGCTCCTCCTCAAAACCGATTCCAAGGGCAATCTTCATCATCTCAAGGACAAGGGGGACCATCCCCTCAATACCAAGCCCCTCAAAACCCGAATTTTCGGAGGAATGAGAATTTGTCATATTCGAATCCTAAAGGTGTTATTCAATATCCTCCCGGATTTGATCCCGGAGCAAAACTCCCAAGTGGAGAAGGGAAGTCCTCCACGGATGAGCTTCTTGCACTCCTCATGAAGAGAATGGAGACAAGTGAGAAGAAATCTGAAACATCCGACTCCATCCTTGCCCAACTCATGAGTAACCAAAAATCTACCGACTCGATGCTTGCCCAACTCACGAGTAACCAAAAATCAATGGAATCCATGATTAGCCAACTTATGAGTAGTCAAAAATCAATGGAATTCCAATTGGGACAATTGGCAACTTCCATCGGATCGCAACATACAAAGGGTAAATTGCCCTCAAACACTGAGGTAAACCCACGTGAGCATTGTAATGCTATTACAATTTCAAGTGGTGAACATTATGGAGTTTCTTCAATTGAATTGGAAGATGGTGAAGTGTTGAAGGCAAAAGAAAGGGAGGAAGAGGAAAAGAAGAGGATAGAGAAAGTTGGGAGTGGAGAGGTAGCTCCAAGAATTCCAAAGTGGAGAATTGCAAAAGATTTGAAGAAGAAGAAACTTGAGGTACCTTGTGATAAATGGGGGGTGCCCATTACATATGAGCCACTTCCATACCCGGGAAGATACATGAAGAAAATGGATGAGAAGTTTGGGAAGTTTTTGGATATCTTCAAGAAAATCAACATTGATCTTCCACTTTCGGATGCTTTAGAGCAAATACCTCATTACATGAAGTTTCTAAAGGATGCAATAGCAAACAAGAAGAAACTAGTGGATGATGAGAAGATCAAGTTGACCGAAGAGTGTAGTGCTATCCTTCAACGAACTCCTCCCGAAAAGCTCAAGGATCCGGGTAGTTTCACTCTCCCATGTGAAGTTGGTGATGGTCCCATGATGAAAGCTCTTTGTGATTTGGGAGCTAGCATCAATTTGATGCCACTTTCAATCTTCAAGCGTTTGGGACTTGGAGAAGTAGTGCCCACATCAATTACTCTCCAATTAGCGGATCGTTCCATCACCCATCCTAAAGGGATCATTGAAGATGTATTGGTGAAGATTGACAAGTTCATCATTCCGGCCGACTTCGTGGTGTTAGATATGAAAGAAGATGCAAATATCCCATTGATTCTTGGGAGGCCGTTTCTTGCCACGGGGGGAGCAAACATCAATTTGAGAAAAGGGGAGGTAACATTGGAGGTGAATGGAGAGAAAGTGATTTTCTCCAAAGAAGGTTCAATTGAGAGTTCCCCAAGAAAGAAGGAATCTCCCTCCATCCAAGAATGTGACATTTATGTGAAAGAGCCATTACCAAAAGTCCCATTGAAAGATCCGGGAGATGATAACAAATTGAAGCAAACTCCCAAACTTTAGCAAAACTCAAGTTTGGGGGAGTTTTATAAGTAGAAGAGTTTTGATAAGTCCCTTGAGGGTAGTGAAGATGAAGAGGGAGGAAGAAAGAATTCAAAGGATAGAAAGATTGAGAAGGAATTTGAAATTGGAGATACGGTGGTATGGGGCACTTTGGGAGTGATGGAAGTCCTTGGAAAGATGAAGCTCAAGGAACGGAAAATGTTGGTCATGAAGAAATTGGTCTATGGAGGAGGCATTGCGTTGGAAAGTGAGGAGGATGAAGTGTTCATCACCGATGAGCACAATGTCAAGTACTATCATCCTACATTCAAAGAAAGGGAAGTATGAACTTGTTAAGTTCCGTCCGGCATAGGACGTTAAACCTAGCGCTAAATGGGAGGCAACCCATTTTTACTTGCTTTATTTCATTTCTTGCTCATTTTATTTGCTTTGTTAGTTTAGTTTGATGTGTTTGCGAGTTTTGATGTAGTTGGAGAAGCTTGGATCGAATGGACAAGTGGATTGAAAGTGGAACTTGGTGCTTAGAAGAAGGTGTAGCTATAGCAATCGTAAGAGGTACACCCACCCCAATTCTTAGGAATTGCATAGCAATTACTAAGTTTGGGGGGGTAGTGGAATTTATATTCTTGTTCATGACATTGATTGCTTAGCTACTCTTAGTGTTAATTGTTGGGATGGTGGCCCATGTGTGTAGATTTGTATGGCTAGCACTTTGTGTCAATATCAATGCAACACTATTTTTCCAAACTTTTAATTGCTTTGCAATGAAAAAGTTTGGGGGGTATGTTCGTTTTTACATTTTCTATTGACACCAATGTGTACTCTTGTATATGTGTGTAATTTGAGCTTAAATGATCATTGAGAAACATTTGATGGTGATTTGTTGTGAATTTGATTCCTTGAACGTGTACATGATTGGAATGAATCATCTTGTTTGTGTTGTTGTCATCTTGTTGCTTATGGATGTTTTGTATGCACAATGAGTTATGTGTGATGATGATTGATAAATGTTTGAGTCTTGAATGAACCGGTGAGAGTTGAGCTTTGAACCGAGCATTAATCCGGTTTATTTCATTTTTGAGTGGATCAATTCATTGCTTGTTTTTCTAGAACTTGCCCAAGTTCTTGCCTGAGATCATACTTGTGTGATACTTTGAGATATGAGGTAGGCCATCTTTCGTACTACAAGTCACTTGGCCAAATTTTTCCTAATAACCAAAGTAATTTTCCGTAGTTAGCCCGTTTGAGTTTGATTTCTCATTTTCTTGGCAACCTACAATGTTTAACCATTTATCCTTTTGAGCCTTTGATATCCAAATCTAGTGGAGAATAAAAAGAAAGTGGTAAAACATGTGCTTTAGTGCATTTGGTTTGAAGAGAAAAATTGGCAAGGTTGTGAAAAAAAAAAAAAAAAAAAAAAAAAGATGAAAGTGAAAAGAAAATTTGAGAAAGAAAAGAGGGACAATGAGCCCCAAGAGCTTGAAAAGAAAATAATTTGGCTAGAAAAAGATGAGGAGATGAATGCATTTGAGGAACTTATATGAAAAGTGAGAATGAAGGTTGTAAATCTTAAGAGCACGAGCTTGAATTGTTGAATAACAACTTTCGTTCTCCACTAGACGATCACTTCTTCTTTATTCATCATACCCCATCCAAAGAGCCAATGTTACGTCCTTGGTTAAGACCTATTGATCTCATAGTTGAACATGTTTGTGGTGGAAAGATGGTAGAGCTTGGGCAAGCTTATGGTAATTGCAATGCATGATTTGATTGATGAGTGTATATTGTCCATAATTTGTTTGAGTGTTTGAGAGAAACACTATATCTTGTGAGTTGAACTTGAACATTTGGATATTGTCATCACCATCATTTGTTGTTGTATGTTGAGCATGTGTGGGTAATTAGTTGGATTTTCAATATTGAACTTGTGATCAATTTTGAGAATGTATCTTGTTGGTCCCTGAACGAGTAGTGAATGGGATTAAAGTCTAGAGGGGAGGGGTGAATAGACTTTAAAACTTTTTCAAACAGAGTTGGGAACCTCTTCTGATTGCTATGTCAACTGGACTGCAAGTCTGCTGGTCCAGATGACTATAGCGATCTGATTGTTAAGGTTGTATGCGGAATTTTGGTGGCCCTTGTTTAGACTCGTTCTTGTAACTTGTTCTACTTAATGAAAATACTCAGCTGATGCCGGTTTGAAAGTTATGGCCTGTTTTAAAGAGTGTTGAAATAACAGTATGCACTATATAATAATGAATGTAAAGGCAGAAATGTAAAGTGCAGAAAGTAAATAACACCGGATTTATAGTGGTTCGGATATACGTTCCTACGTCCACTCTCACGTCCTAACGTGATGTTTAATCCCTTTAATTTCCACAAATTACAAGGGTCTTGTCCTTTATAGTCCCAAGGTTAGGACTTTGAGATCTGAGCCGTCCTAACAGCTGCGGTCTCCACAAGTGATTGTAAGCACTTGCACTTTGAGGGGTTCAAAAACTTTAACCTTTCGGTGAGGGTTTGGGGTTTTTGAGATGTATCCAACTAATGGTTCAAGCTTATAATTTGCTTAACCACTATGCCTAAAACAATTGATATACAATATGAACAGGTTTCAGGTTCTTAAGGGTTGGATAGGAAGCACTTAAGAGCTATGGATAATCTAATGGATTTCTGGCTCTTGGAGAACTCTTTGGAACAGTATGGCTTTTGCTTGATTGCTTGCTTAGCTTTTGAATTCTCTCTTGTGACTTCTTTTCTTTGTGATTCCTCATCCTCTTGTATTTATAATGAAGATTGGTTACAACTAGCCGTTGGAGTTGACTAGCCGTTTGAGCAATCTTTCCATAATAGCTTGATTCCTTGATTCCAGCCGCTTGATTGCTTCAATCCTGGGATCATGTCAATCTTCTAAATAAGGTAGGTCTTCGTTTGAATTGCAAGATGACTTAGGAATCAGCCGAGTCCTGGAAGAGCACATAGTCTTCTGATCTGTACTTCTAGTCTTCTGACTACTCTTCTGGCCTTAGGTCTTCTGTCTTCTGATATCAGACGAGTAACACTCTTCTGATCTGGAAATTCTTTGTACTGCTTTAGGCCATCTTCAATCTGGGACTCCATCAGATAGGTAGGTATACAAGCACCTTAACTTATCTGGTCTTCAAGGATCTTCTAGTCTTCATGTCTTCTACTCTTCTCATCTTGAGGATAGGCATGTAAGCCAGGACTGTGCTGATCAGCTGATATCAATACAGTTGATCACACAAGACTAGTCTAAGCTGTTCTATACATGTCAGCTGATCCTATTACATTTATAAACTCTAAGTGTTTTGGCCATCAAAACTATTCTAACATCAAGTGGGGCTTAGGGTGAATTTATATCCCAACAATTTCCCCCTTTTTGATGAAGCCAAAACTATACTTGATAAATGCTCTTAATGAAATAAGATAAGAGTTTATAATATGCTAAAACTGAAGTATCTGATGAAGACAATGAGAGTTTGTCTTGTAAGCAAAAAGAACTAGAACTTGAATATAGATAGAACTTTTACAGATTACAAGTAATAGTTTCTTTAAACTTCTAATGTAGTCTTCATCAGGTCTTCTGTTCTTTAAATGCGGTAGGCCAGGTACAGACGAGCTCGAACTTCTTCCATGTGCTGCATGTCTGTAACATTCTCCTCTTCATAAATCTTGTACAGAATCTTCTTGATTTCAATCATGTTGACTCTTCCTGAGTCCAGAAGGGGTGGATCCCATTTGGGTTCTTCAGGAGTTAGGATTCTGCAGTTGTCAAGTCCTTTGGCTGTCTTGACAATTACTTCCCAGAACTCTGGATCTTCAAAGTTCATAAACTGGGAGAGTTGGAGAAATTCTTCTTCATAAGTAGGAAGAGGGCCAAATTTCCTTACTATGTGGTGTTGAATTTGCCACTTCTTCTTCAGAGGGTACCATCTTGGTAGCTCATCTTGAAGGGCTAAGTAGTCCACATAATTGATATCAAACACCAGGACCTTGTCTTCTTGTGCTTTCCTGAGTTTGGCAATTCTTCTTTCAAATTTGGCTTTGACTGCCTTCGCATCATTCAGCTTCTTTTGCTTAAGCTCTTGAGCTTCAAGCAACTTCTTCTTCTTCAACTCTAGAGCCTCCTTCTCTTCTGCAGTAGGCTCTGCTGGAGTTGGCTTCTTGCTGGTCTGAGCTTGCTCATCTGCCTTTCTTTTCCTTGTCATTCTCTTTTCAGGGACTTGTTCTTCAGAAGCAGTGATCTGAAGAGTTTTGGCAGGAGCCTGAGTGGGTGCTTGGGTATCTCCTTGAGCAATTTCTTTGCCTTTGCCTTGCCTGTTCTTGATTTTGCTCTTTAAACCACCCAAGGTTTCAGTCAAGTCATCTTGTGCTACTACCAGTTCAGCTTGCTGGGCAGTAGACTTCTCTAGAGCCTTTATCAACACATCTTCCCCCTTTTTGGCTTCAGCAAGTGCAGCCGCAAAAGGCTTCATGGCATTCAGAATTTCCACCTTCAGAGTCTGCTTTAGAGCCATGGCATTGGCTTTGCCAATGTGGGTCAGATGAGTTATGATGTGCTCAAGAACTTCAGCATGAGAATTGGACGAGGAGGCAGCTTCAAATCTAGCTGTAAGTGCTTCCAACTTGGCTGCTGTCTCCTTCAGCTGAGTCTGCAATTTTTCATTTTCCTCTGCAGCTGATTTAAGGAGAGCTTGTCCTTCAGTGGCTCTTGCTTCAGCATCCTCAATTCTTTGCTTGTAGGTGGTCTCCATGCGGTGCATCTCATCAGTGTAAAGATCAGCAAACCTTTTGGAGGTGTCAGCTGACAACTTTTGATAGGTACTTAAGTATTCTCTTATCTGCTGATGGAGTGCTTCACCAAACTTGTCTTCAATGTCAAGGATTTGGTCACGAAGACGGGTCTTCTGTTCCCTTGCAGCTTTCTCAACATATCTACCTAGCTGCAGGCCTAAGCCTCTCTCAAAGTGCAAGTCTATTGCAGCTTTGACCTGGGAGCAGATGTCTGCTGTATGGTCAACAGATGGGGTAGAAGTAGAGGGTGTACCTTGAGGCTTTGGATGAACAATTACTGCTTTGCCTCTTTCTTCAGCTGATAGGTACTCCTCATTGAGGAAGCAGGTAGTGGCCTTGGTCAGATGGGTCATCATTCGTCTGCCTGGATCCTCTTGATTTTCAATGAAGTGAGTCAGTTCGTCTGAAGGTCTGAAGTGAGCTGGTATTCTGACTACTTCTCTTTCAAATTCTTCTTTGTCAGCTGGTGCAGCTGAGTCTTCAGCAGGGGCAGCTGAGTCTTGAGCAGGGGCAGCTGAGTCGTCCACCAAGGCTGGTGCAGCTGATTCCTTCATCTGTGCTTGTTCAGTTGTCTGCTGATCTGATGAGTCTTCTGGGATAGAGACATCAGCAGTGGGGATTCCTAGAATCCGGTTGCAAACTGTAGTCAGTGCCTCGTCTGATAGCAGTTGAGCATAAGAACGAACTTGAGCAACTTCCTTTTGCTCCATTTCCCAGTCGAGGAAGTTTTCCTTTCCTCCCATTCCTTCAATGACATCAAGAAGGTCATCCACATCATCTCTTCTGAGCTCAATCCAAGTGCATATCCTAAGCACTTGCTCAAACTGGATTGAATTCTCATCAACTCCAGGGATAGTGGACTTGAGCAGGTTGACTATCTTCATCCTCATTATCTTCTCTGTTGTACACATGGGGTAGTGAACCATCTTGAATTGAGGTTGAGAAGGGCCAGCTTCATCCAGGGCTGCTGGTGCTAAGTCTTCTGGAGCAGTTGGGGCAGAGAGGATAGGAGATTGGGTAGCTGGGGTATGTTCCTCTGCTGTGTGAGTATCAGCAGGGATTTGGGGAGTGATTTCTTCTACAGTGGTTTGTTCATCAGCAGGGTTTTGAGTCTGCTGGTCTGGTTCAGTTCCTTCTTGAAGATCAGTGGGTGTTTGAGCTTGATGATCCTGGTCATGTGTTGTTTGAATGTCAGCAAGGATTGTGGATATAATCTGAGTTTGATCATCAGCAGGTTGTGTGGAGGTGGTCTGAGGTTGTTTGTCTGCTGTTTGAACATCAGCAGGGTTAGGCTTGGCCTGTTCCTCTGCTGTGTGAGTATCAGCAGGGATTTGGTTTTCAGTGTTTGGGGGTTCAGATGGGTTGGAATCATCAGAAGGGTTGAAGGATGAAATAGGGGCTATGCTCATGGGAGTAGGGAGCCTGGATTTCTTGGATTTCTTTGTGAAAGAAGAAGTGTTCTTCTTTCTCTTCTGACCCTTTGACAACTTGGAAGGAGTGAAGGTGAGAGAGGGGTTAGAAGTACCTGCCTTCTTCAAGGGAGAGGCAGTTGGAGTGACATCTGAATCAGATGGGGAGATGAGCCCTGATCTGATCAGATATCTTCTTTGTGCTAAGGTCTGATTGTCATCATCATCCTCAGCAGCCTTCTTTTGAGCCTCTTCTTTGGATGGCTCCTCTTCTTCTTCTGCAGCAGAGTCTTGAGTAGACTCTTCTGCCTCTTCAACTGCATCTTTGGAAGGTGCTTCAGCCAACAACTTCCTCTTCTCCTCTTTCAACCTTGCTGCCTCAGCAAGAGCATCCTTCCTCAAGTAATATTTGGAGATGTGGAAGGTCTTGTGAGGTCCCATCTTGTATTTTCTGGGGAGTATTTCTGGAAGAATGATACTCAGCTTGTTGACAAAGCTGACAGTAGAGGTCACCTTCCATTCTCTAGATTGAAGGTCTAAGGTTACCTTCTTGGCTTCAAGAGCAATTCTGTCCAAAAAGAGTCCTTGCCAATCTCCATCAATCTGATCCCAGATTGCTGCCATAACTCGAACTTTCAGAGTGGTAACAGCATCATGACTGAAAGTGTTACCAAGCAGCATCTTGCCTGCTATATCCATTAGGGTTTGAAACTTAGGTTCCAATTGAGATTTCTTCAGTCCGGAGGCATCTTCAGCCTTGATTTGACCACCAGTGAACATCTCCATGTATTCTTTCTCCTTACCCATGATGTAGGTGGAGATATTGATCTTCCCCCTTGTCAAACCGAACAGTTCTTGGAGGATTTCCCTTGTTACTTTGACCTTGTGTCCACCCATGACACTTTCAACGTGAGAACCCTTCATCACAGCATTGGAGTAGAAAGTCAGCACATCTTGTTCATACACATTCGTGGGTGCTGCTTCCAGAAAATCTCGAAGGTTGAGGTTGATGCAGCGAAGAAGGATTTCCTTGTTTGCAGTTGTGTGTTTGCCTTTGAAAAACAGAGCATTCTCTGTGAACATCTTCCCTTCCTTGGACCATTTTGCAGCATCCAAGGTGCCAGTGCCCTTGGTCTTCTCGTCGTAAATCTCAATGATTGCCATAGTAGTGTTTGAGTGTTAGGTTTTGAGAGCTTGAAAGAAATTTGCAGGACGAGAGAGTATTGAGAGCAAAAGTGAATTGTAAGCGAAAGGGTTTGGGAGAGGTTTAAGGGTGTGTATATATATACTCCAACAATTCTTGATCTAACGGTCAGATTTGGATTTAATTGTGGAGTAGAGCCCAAGATTTTCCTTCTTTGATTTTGGGCTGTCTTTAAATTTGCCGGCTGAATTTGCCATGTGGCAACTGTTGATTTGCTGGCAATTTGGTAATTGAGTATTAATGACATCATTACCAAAAATAGCCGTTGTGACTAATTTTGTGGCAAGAATTGATCATCAAGGCCGTTTTTTATAAGAGAATTGCATTCCTTATATAAGCCAATTTGTTTAA
Source organism: Galeopsis tetrahit (assembly GCA_963675135.1). Taxonomy (NCBI): domain Eukaryota; kingdom Viridiplantae; phylum Streptophyta; class Magnoliopsida; order Lamiales; family Lamiaceae; genus Galeopsis; species Galeopsis tetrahit. Next base: position 16,093,067 of record OY776133.1, read on the forward strand.
TTACATTCAGGAATAAATCTAGAATGAATTACATGATCAAAGATAGTCATTTAAACTCAAAAATCAAGTGATCTGATCAGCAGAGTGACGTCTTCTGATTTCTTGAAAATGTCTGCTGATTTCTCTTGGAAGTCTTCTGGTCAGCTGAGTAGGTCTTCTGATCAGCTGAGTGGAGGTTTGAGATTTGCTGAGTAAATCTTCTGTGCTTTGAAGGTCCAACTTGGCTTGATGGATCCTTCATTGTTGCTGTGATGATCCAACCTGGATGATGGATCTTCCAGCTTTATTGTGAGTGGTGATCCAACCTGGTTTGATGGATCTTCCAGCTCTGTCTGAATCAAGTAGGACCATCAAATCAATATGTAGATGATCAGCCTGGATGATATCCCACTGGTTCAGGTTGCCCTTACCATCTGATGTTCCTCATCATCAGATGGGTTGTAGCATCAAATGTGTCCTAATTGAATCTCTTCGCTACTCTTGAAAGAGAAGGAAGATTGGAAGAGGCTTCAATGGAGTCGAAGAGAGAGCCATGGACTCAGCCTTCATGTTCTGTTTAGACACAATAGCTTTTGATAACAAGCTCTCCATGTAGAACTTCCCCCTGGAGAAGAAGCTCTGCTTGTTTGCTACTCTGTCCTCTGCATCTCTCTTTCCTCTAGTTTTCAATAAGGACTTCTCTCCTTCCTCTAGTTTTCACAGGCATACTCATGTTGAGTAGGCCAAGTATGTTGATCTGCATCATCTTCATCTTCTGGACAAATCTTCATCTCCTTCACCCAAGACTTTGGTTGAAGAATGATCTCCATTCCATCTTTTCTTTCGATCTTCTCCATACCTGAAACAAAAATTATAGTTGGTGATTTGTGTTCTTAGGTGTTCTCATAACTTCCTCCTTTTATAGGGGTAGAAATGAGGTAGTGGAGTGAAAGATGACAAAATTATAGAGTTGATAGGTCTGTATTTCTGAAAAGTTACTTCTTAAGATCAACAATGAGATTCTTGATCTAAGGGTTCACATTTAAAGATATTCAGACTTTATCTTATGGAATGCAGAATTTATAAATTTTGAGCAAGAGTTATTTGAAATCCGTACAGTGCATGCATACTGTTGAGTCGGTGAGGATGGTGTATTAATCCAACCAGTATAACTCAATAGTGTACTGTATGTATGTATACAAGATAAAGTATTTTATGAAGAATAATTTATTAATATACATAGTTATACATTGCTTGTAAAGAAATCAAATAGTCTTGTTCAAGTCTGCTGTCTATATATATATATGTATGATATGCAATGCAGATTTTAGAGTATTTCATCAAGGATTCTTAAGGTATCATTGATTCCCCCTTGATTAGATGACTCTAAGTTTTCCCTCAGCTTTATTTGTCTTCATCGGGAATGAACTTACCTGAAGATGAGGGTGTCTATTCACCTCATCTGATCCTCCTAGTCTGCTGCACCTGTATCAGCTGAGGTCTTCAGCTGGTCTGTTCTCTTCATGTGCTTGGATCCAGGAGTCCTAAGCTGTAGCATAGGGTCTTGAATCGTTCTTCAGCTAGGGGCTTAGTCAAGATGTCTGCTCTTTGGATATCTGTGTGAATTTTCTCCATCTTGATGTCCTTCTTTTCAAGGTGGTCTCTTATGAAGTGGTGTCGGATGTCGACATGCTTGCACCTTGTGTGGAGGACTGGATTTTGAGTGATGGCAATGGCACTGCTGCTATCACAATAGATAGGGACTTCTCTTGCCTCTACATTGTAATCCTTGAGTTGTTGAACTAGCCAGAGCAGCTGACTACAACAACTACCAGCTGCCATATACTCTGCTTCAGTGGTGGAGGTTGCAACTGAGGTTTGCTTCTTTGAGAACCATGATATCAACTTGTTGCCTAGGAATTGACAGGTTCCAGATGTGGATTTCCTATCAATTCTACATCCTCCATAGTCTGAGTCAGAATAGCCACTCAATTCTAGATTGTCATCAGCAGGGTACCATAGTCCTAGGTTGACTGTTCCTTTTAGGTACTTGAGAATCTTCCTTGCTGCTTCTAGATGACTTTGCTTTGGGTTTGCTTGAAACCTAGCACATACTCCTACAGCAAATGTTATGTCTGGTCTGCTAGCTGTAAGGTATAGTAGAGATCCGATCAGTGCTCTATATTCAGCTTGATCAACTGCCTTTCCGGACTCATCTGGTTCCATTTTGAAAGATGTCATCATTGGAATCCTTGCAGTCTTGCATTGTAGAGCTTTGAATCTTTCTAATAGACTCTTGGTATACTTGGACTGGTTGATGAAGATCCCTTCTGAACTCTGCTTGACTTGAAGTCCTAGGAAGTAATTCATCTCACCCATCATGCTCATTTCAAATTTTCCTTGCATAAGTTCAGAGAACTTCTTGCACATCTCTTGATTGGGTGATCCAAATATAATGTCATCTACATATATTTGTACCATTAGAATGTCTTCTCCTTCTTGTATTCTGAAAAGAGTTCTATCCACTTTGCCTTTTGTATATCCATTGTCAAGTAGGAATTGTGACAATGTGTCATACCAAGCTCTAGGGGCTTGTTTTAGACCATAGAGAGCCTTCTTCAGTCGATATACTTGTTCACCTTTTTCAAATCCTGGAGGCTGCTCTACATATACTTCTTCTACCAGAATACCATTTAGAAAAGCACTCTTGACGTCCATTTGATATACCTTGAAGCCCATATATGATGCATAGGCTAGAAACAGTCGTATGGCTTCTAATCTGGCTACTGGAGCAAAGGTTTCATCATAGTCAATTCCTTCAGATTGAGAGTATCCTTTTGCCTAGCCTAGCCTTATTTCTAGTTATCACATCATTTTCGTCCTTCTTGTTCTTGAATACCCACTTTGTTCCTACTACATTGTGGTTTTCAGGACGATCTACCAATTCCCAGACTTCATTTCTTTCGAATTGGTTTAGTTCTTCTTGCATAGCAGTGATCCAATTGCTATCTGTCATTGCTTCTTCTATGTCAGCTGGTTCAAAGTTGGATAAGAAGGCACACCAGCAGAACATAGATGATTGTGAGTTCTGATTCAGTTGTCTTCTGGTCTTGACACCTGATTCTGCTCCTCCTAAGATGAGGTTTGATGGATGATTGTTTCTCCATGTATGCCTTACGGGAGTATCTGCATTGGATGAGCTTGGATTCTCATCTGATCTAGTGCCATCAGGAGGGTTGACTTGATTAGGTCGATCATCATCTGTATCTTGTGTGTCAAAAAGATCATTCCCCCTGGCATTTGGGATTGGTGCATCTTGATTCTGGTAAGCTTGTCCTGCCTGAGTTTGAGATCTAGTGACAGGTCTATGAGGCTTATCCTCCTCTGGTTCTTCAGGGAAAGGTTCATTTACTTCAATGAACTCATCTGGTCTAGACTTGATCACTAGATGTCTCATCTGTTCTGCAGCTGAGTTTGTTTCTACTGCATTCTTATCACAAGACTCATCAAAAACAACATGGGGTGTTTCTTCCACAAGAAGGGTTCGTTTGTTGAGTACCCTGAATGCTTTGCTAGTAGAGGAGTATCCTAAGAATATCCCCTCATCTGCTTTGGCATCAAAGGCATTCAACTTACTCTTCCCATTGTTGTGAATGAAACACTTACAACCAAATATATGAAAGTAAGATACTCTAGGTTTTCTTCCTTTCCACAGTTCATATGGGGTTTTCTCATGTATTTTATGAATACCTGACCTGTTTTGAGTGTGACAAGCTGTGTTGATGGCTTCTGCCCATAGCTTCTTGGGAGTGGAGAATTCAGCAAGGAGTGTTCTGGCAGCTTCTTTGAGTGTTCTGACTCTTCTTTCAGTTACACCATTCTGTTGAGGTGTTCTTGCTGCACTTGTCTCATGCTGAATACCATTAGTAGTACAATAGGCAATAATATAAGAGTTAATGAATTAAGTGCCTTTGTCACTTCTAATTTTCACAATTGGTTCTCCTTTCTCTACTTGGATCCTCTTCAATAGTTCAGGAAGTTTCTGCTGTGTTTCACTCTTCTTGTATAAGAAGATAACCCAAGTAAACTTGGAGTAGTCATCTACAAAAATAAGAGTGTACTTTCTTCCTGTTAGAGTGGTTGGAGTGATTGGTCCAAAGAGATCCATGTGAAGCAATTCAAGAACTCTGCTGGTTGATGCTGTCTTCTTGGTCTTGAAGGAGACCTTTGTTTGCTTTCCTTGTTGACATGCATCACATACCTGATCTTTACAGTAGAGTTCATTAGGCAGACCATCAACTAAGGATTCCCTTGCTAGCTTGTTCATAGTCTTAAAGTTCAGATGACTAAGACGTTTGTGCCATAGCCAGCTGACATCTTTAGGGCTCTTCACAAGCAGACATGTATCCTTAGGACAGTTGTTCCAATTTGCAAGATACATACTTCCCTTTCTAGATCCTGTTAGAAGGTTTTGTTTTGTTCTCTTATCACTTATGAGACACTCATCTTTAGAGAATTTGACTGAGTAACCAGTGTCACAAAAGTGAGAAACAGATAATAAATTAAACTTAAGACCTTCTACATATGATACATCATGTACCTCAATGTCACCATTTTTAAGGGTGTCATATCCTTTTGTGTTACCATGCGCGTTATCACCAAAGAAAACTTTTGGACCTTTCTTCTCTATGTAGTTGGTCAGCAGGGCTTTGGTTCCTGTCATGTGAGTTGAGCATCCACTATCTATGTACCAAGTTTCTCCTGCTAGACCTCCTCTTCTGTATAGGTCCCTTCTTTCCTGCAAGGAAAGTTAAGTTTTAGGTACCCATTTTGTTTTGGGTCCTTGGGTGTTAGTACTACCCTTGGGAACCCACATATACATTGGTCGTTTAAACAACCTTGAACATTTGAGTTGTTTCCCTCGGGCATCACAGAACCAAATCTTACCAGTCAGCACCTTGGACTGATCTGATTTGTTCTTTGTGTCAGCTAAGTAATAGTCAAATGGTTTCCCTTTATAGGAGTGTACATACATGATCTTTTGACTAGTTACATTCGGCCTGGGTGCATTAGCTGGTCGATGCACACGATTATATGGACCATACTCTTCTGTTCTCACAATATCATAAGAGATAGGGGGTGCAAAGAGAACAGATTTGTTTGAAGAAGATTTCTTCTTCTTGGCTGGAGCAGCATACAGCTGAGACTGTCTCAGGCGAGATGGTCTAGGCTGTCTGCTGTTTCTCTGTACAGGCTTGGGGTTAGCTTGTCCTTTACCATTTTTGTTTTTGGGATAGTTAGCCTTAGCTGGTACAGATGTCTTTTGGTTCATATTAGGTTCATTGTGTTTAGAACACTCACCCTTTTCATGTGTCTGAGTAGTGCACTTGTTAGGTGTACTACCCCCAGCTGGAGAGGATGTAGATGGATTAAGTTCATAACCAAAACCCATCTTATTGCCATTTGATCTATAATACTCAGAGATACTTTCAATAGTAGTAGAAGCTTTATTGAACTCTGAAATCTTTTGATTTAGGCATTCCTTCTCCTTTTCTAAGAGCTTGTGTGTTTGGAAGAGATCATTGAATTTGGATTGTAGTGAACGAAGTTCCTTAGTTTCTAAAGCTTGAGTTTGTAACATCCCCTCATACAACTGAGTTATTGTGGTATTTTCTTCCTTAAGAAGCTCCACTTCTCTGGTCAATCTTTCATTCATTGTGACCAACTCAGGGGTGTTCTCAAACTTAGCCTTTTTCAACTTAGCAATTTCTTTCCTTAGATCCTTATTCTCCTCTTCCACTTCTATGAAAGCTCTAGTGGCAATATCAAGATCACCTTTTACCTTTCTTAAAGATTGATAATATGTGTCTTCTGATTCGCCTTCAGATGAGTTTATCTCATCTGATTGTGAAAAAATAGGTGAATGGAAAGTACTAGTATAGGAGTTTACCTCATTTTCACCTATGCCCATCATAGCTAGGTCGTCTGAATCATCTGAAAAGATTTGATCGTCTGGTGATGTAGGGAGTTCATCACTTTGATATTCAGATTCTTCAGTCACCATTGCTTTCTTGTCTGAGGTTCTTCTTGGCCTTATTTCTTTCTTGTCATCCAAATCCAGCTCAGGACATTCATAGACATAGTGACCTGGTTTGCCACAGTTGAAGCAAGATCCAGGTTTCTGATTTGAGTTGCCTCTCCTTGGAGGAGTGGCATCTCTTCTTCTAGATCCTCGGCTGTCAGATGACTCCACATCCCTTCTAGGATGTCTTTCTGGTGTTCTTTCTCTGGAACTTCTGGAGGGTGAACTTGCTCTTCTATCTTTGTAGTTTCTATAGAATTTTCTATATTTGCTGTTGAGGGTGTTCATCCTTTCAAATCTTTTGATCATAAGAGCCATTTGTTCCTTCAGACTCATGTCTGATCCTTCACAGTCTTCTGTTTTCAGAGAGGTCTTGCCAGATGAGGTACTTGCAGCTTTTGTATTGGCTGCCTTGAAGGCTACAGTCTTGGAGGTAGATGGGGTTGCAGTTGGCTCATTACTTCCTGAGTTTTCTTCTCTTTCCAGATCATATTCATGAGCTTTTAGATTCTGAAATAGAGTTTGAGCAGACCACTTCTTGATATCTTGAGTATCCTTGATGATGGTCTTCTTGAGTCTCCATTTCTTGGTTAGAGAGTCTAGGATCTTTATATTTTTCTCTCTATTTGTATATTTCTTGCCCAGAGATTCTATCTCATTGATGATCTTGGTAAATCTATTGTCTAACTGATCAATAAACTCTTCTGGTTGCATCTTGAAGTGTTCGAACTTCTTGACTGCTGTAGACAACTTGGATTCCTTGATCAGCTTAGTTCCTTCACAGAGAAGTGCCAATGCCTCCCACATCTCTCTGGCTGACTCACAGTGGATTACCTTTGCAATGTACTCATTTGGAAGAGTTTGCATTATGTAATCTTGAGCAATGCTATCAAGATTTGATTGCTTCATCTCTTCTGGTGTGAGGTCCTTCATAGGCTTGGGAACCAGCTCTCCAACTTGGACTTCTGGATCACCATTTGCAGTGTTGACTGTCATGATGGTGATCGGGCCTTCTGTGATTACAGACCACATCTTGTAGTGGACTGATGTAAGATTCTTCCTCATCCTGATCTTCCAGTAATCATAATCCTCAGCTGAAAACTTAGGCAACTTTCTCATGTTAGCACTCATGCTGTATGAGTTTTCAAAAACAAGTTTTTTTTTTTTTTTTCAAAAAGATCTGTTCAAGAGGACTACAGAAAGACTCCCTCAAGTCTTCTGATAATCTAGAGACAGTAGTCCGTTAGAACCACTGCTCTGATACCACTTGTTGGTCCCTGAACGAGTAGTGAATGGGATTAAAGTCTAGAGGGGAGGGGTGAATAGACTTTAAAACTTTTTCAAACAGAGTTGGGAACCTCTTCTGATTGCTATGTCAACTGGACTGCAAGTCTGCTGGTCCAGATGACTATAGTGATCTGATTGTTAAGGTTGTATGCGGAATTTTGGTGGCCCTTGTTTAGACTCGTTCTTGTAACTTGTTCTACTTAATGAAAATACTCAGCTAATGTCGGTTTGAAAGTTATGGCCTGTTTTAAAGAGTGTTGAAATAACAGTATGCACTATATAATAATGAATGTAAAGGCAGAAATGTAAAGTGCAGAAAGTAAATAACACCGGATTTATAGTGGTTCGGATATACGTTCCTACGTCCACTCTCACGTCCTAACGTGATGTTTAATCCCTTTAATTTCCACAAATTACAAGGGTCTTGTCCTTTATAGTCCCAAGGTTAGGACTTTGAGATCTGAGCCGTCCTAACAGCTGCGGTCTCCACAAGTGATTGTAAGCACTTGCACTTTGAGGGGTTCAAAAACTTTAACCTTTCGGTGAGGGTTTGGGGTTTTTGAGATGTATCCAACTAATGGTTCAAGCTTATAATTTGCTTAACCACTATGCCTAAAACAATTGATATACAATATGAACAGGTTTCAGGTTCTTAAGGGTTGGATAGGAAGCACTTAAGAGTTATGGATAATCTAATGGATTTCTGGCTCTTGGAGAACTCTTTGGAACAGTATGGCTTTTGCTTGATTGCTTGCTTAGCTTTTGAATTCTCTCTTGTGACTTCTTTTCTTTGTGATTCCTCATCCTCTTGTATTTATAATGAAGATTGGTTACAACTAGCCGTTGGAGTTGACTAGCCGTTTGAGCAATCTTTCCATAATAGCTTGATTCCTTGATTCCAGCCGCTTGATTGCTTCAATCCTGGGATCATGTCAATCTTCTAAATAAGGTAGGTCTTCGTTTGAATTGCAAGATGACTTAGGAATCAGCCGAGTCCTGGAAGAGCACATAGTCTTCTGATCTGTACTTCTAGTCTTCTGACTACTCTTCTGGCCTTAGGTCTTCTGTCTTCTGATATCAGACGAGTAACACTCTTCTGATCTGGAAATTCTTTGTACTGCTTTAGGCCATCTTCAATCTGGGACTCCATCAGATAGGTAGGTATACAAGCACCTTAACTTATCTGGTCTTCAAGGATCTTCTAGTCTTCATGTCTTCTACTCTTCTCATCTTGAGGATAGGCATGTAAGCCAGGACTGTGCTGATCAGCTGATATCAATACAGTTGATCACACAAGACTAGTCTAAGTTGTTCTATACATGTCAGTTGATCCTATTACATTTATAAACTCTAAGTGTTTTGGCCATCAAAACTATTCTAACATCAAGTAGGGCTTAGGGTGAATTTATATCCCAACATATCTTGAGGAAGAAGAATTCATTTCATGTCATTTGATACGTGGGGTCTTTCATTGATCATCTAGTTGTAAATTTCACCCTCATGTTGTAATTCTTTCGTTGCTCGAGGACGAGCAACACTTTAAGTTTGGGGGAGTTGATTCGGGTGGAATTTACACGATTTAGATGCATATTTGAAGCTCATTTGATGTTGATTTCATTGAATTATACATTGAATATGATTGTTTAAGCCGAAATGAGAGAAAGGTTGTGTTTTGTCGATTTTGTAGGAAATACGATGGAATTTGGAGCAAAACACATACCACAAGTGATCGGACCGGAAAGAGGAGTTCACGGTTGGATTCGTCTCGAAAAACGGAGTGGATTAGCCAAAGGAATCGAGTCAATCCGACATCCGAGGTGAGAGTTATGCATGAAACGAGAAGAGAAGAAGGGAACTCGGCCGAGTGAGTTAACTCGGCCGAATCTGTAACTTTGGATATCACTGCGCACTCGGCCGAGTGACTCAACTCGGCCGAATCTGCAACTTTTGAAATTACTGTGCACTCGGCCGAGTGAGCCAACTCGGCCGAGTAAGATGGAATGCCGTAGCCTCTGAAATTGAAGACCACTCGGCCGAGTGACCCTCACTCGGCCGAGTCTCGGCTGAAAAAATGCGCAACACGCTTCTCTAAGTATTCCATTTTTTAGGGATCAACTTACAATTATGCCATTCAAACCCTACCCAAACACTATATAAACTCCCTTTCTTGAAATTCAAGGCATTCTCTCCATTCTCCTCACACACAAACACATAGTTAGTAGTGTTCTTCATGTTTAGTTTAATTTCTTCATTAGATTAGATAGATTAGTGATTTTTACTTCGAATCAAGCTACGATTATCATCGAGCATCATCTATTACATCAGTTTGTAGTTACATTTTCATGATCAAGGTGATATTACTCTATTTTGCAATTCAATTTGGTATTTTCTTAATTTCTCATTTATCTTGCTATTTTATTATGAGTTTGACGTTATTTGTTGTTCTAGCCATGGATTTCTATCTTAGAACCATGGGCTAATCCCCAATTGCCTTGGGTGTGGATGTTTTGATGGAAATTTAGTGTAATTGTGAAGTAATTGCATGATTCACTTAGGATTTGGGTGTGAATGTTTCTAGAGTTGTATTTTGTTTGATTCATTTGATTGATCAACCCTATTAGCTAGCATTTTCGATTGTGTTGATTGCAACGAGAGTTGGGTTTGCATGATTGGGGTGTGAGTGTGAGCTTTGGTCAATTGAATAGAAGTTAATTAGTAATTAGCTAACCGAGAGGGGGTTAATGGCTAGACCGACAACTTTAGACACTAAACGAATAGAGGTCGTCTAGGAGTTTGGTGAGAGGGCGTTTCATAAACATTAGTAACCGTGTTGAAAGTGCTTATGAAACACTATCCTAGGAGCTTATGGTATTTGGTTAGATCCTATAATTGCTAATCAATGCACGATGTTCGCCTATGCCTTTCGAGTGGGTGTGCACACTTATGTGATAGCCTTTAGCTTAATCCGAATTCATATCTAGCTCATGTAATTGCTTCACTAGTTCATTTATTCTTAACAAAACGGAAACACCCGAGGCAATACACTTCTCTTGCACTTTCCAAAAGAAAGTTAGTTAGTTAGTTCACTATTTCTAGTCATTATCACTTATTACTTAGTTAATTTAGTTTAATATCTTTGTTCTTATTCTCGAAAATCCAAACAAACGTCATTTAGTTACTACAATAGCATGATAACTTGCAACTTTAGGGATTCATTGACACTCAATTAAGTCCTTGGAACGAAAATATACTTGGGAAAAACTTGTCCAAAAATACGAACAAGTCACTAAAAACCTCGGAGGTAATAGAATTCTGTTTTGCACTGATTTGCAGCAAGCAATTGAGATGTGCAAAGGGAACAAAAGCGGAATTGGGCCAGAAAAAAGAACCATGAACAACATCCTCAATCTTTGCAATGAGTTTATAGACTCAAATATACACCACGGGGGAATTTACTCGAAGCACATCGACTGACCCAAAAAGGAAGTTACTCTACCATTTCTCATGATAGAAATGGAGTAAGTTTGGTAGAGATTCACACGAGCATTTATTTCTTTTCTTTTCACCCTGTGCCTCTCTCGGTGTTTGTTGTCAAAAAAAAAAAGACAGAAATTTAACTAAAAATAGAACAAAAGACAACAAGAAAAAAAAAATTGAATGTATTAAAACGATAATTAACATTATCGTTTATCATTCAATCATCACTTATTTATTTAAAGTAATTAAATTATTACAATAATGTACTTAAAAATATAAGTTACTCAACAATTGAATTACTCTTTTTTTCTTTTCTTTTTTTTGACTAATTTCAATTGATTCATTTATTGGATGGTTCATGTACATATGCATCATTATACTTATTTTTTCGAAAATGAGTTTTAATACATTCGACTTTTTAAGTATAATGAGTAAAGTAAATAAGTTCAGATTATGATGTAAATTATAATATTGTGGAGTTCGCGGTCTACATATATAAATAAAATGATGATTTATGTAATAATTTTAAAAAATAAGTGATGATCGAATGAATTGAAATTTACATCATAATCTGAACTCGTTTTCGAAAAAATAAGTATAATGATGCATGTGTATATGATCCATCCAGTAAATGAATCAATTGAAATTAGCCAAAAAAAAAAAAAGAAGAGTAATTCAATTGGTGAGTAACTCATATTTTTTCAGTAAGTACAGTATTATGTGTCAATTTTGATATTTTAATTTGTTGACGCGTGTTAAAGCTTCAATAAGTTGTAAAAAACATAAGAATTGATCTAGTGCATTACATCACCTTTGTACGATTGTCTCACAATTTAGGTGTATGAAATCAAACTAGTCGTATTATTTAGTTTGCACAACTCTAGCATTCACAATTCATCAAAACAACAACACTAGTTCATTCAAATCACAACCCAATATCAAAAAAACATGACACCAAAATATCCAATCATTTTCATCATCTTCATCTTTTATCCAACACTACATCTTCATGCATCATCACCAGATCTCCAAACTCTACTATGGCTTAAATCCTCCCTCATCGGGCCTTCGGGTTCGGGCCTCCACGACTGGATCCCTCCGGCGCCCCACTGCTCATTTTCCGGCGTCACATGCGACGGCGCCGCCCGCGTCACCTCCCTCCACCTCACCAATGCTCCACTCCACGGCACCCTTCCGCCGGAAATTGGCCTTCTTGAAAAGCTCGTAAATCTCACACTCGCCGCCGATAACCTCTCCGGCCCGTTACCTAAAGAATTATCCCGATTATCTTCGTTGAAGTATTTGAATCTCAGCTTCAATTCATTCTCCGGCGAATTTCCCGACAGAATGCTGCTGAAATTAACCGATTTAGAAGTTTTCGACGTGTACAATAATAATTTCTCCGGGAAACTTCCGGTGGGATTTATGGAATTGAAAAAGCTCCGGTTTCTTAAACTCGCCGGAAATTACTTCTCCGGCGAAATTCCGGAGATATACTCCGAGCTTCGCAGCGTAACGCATTTAGCATTACAAGGGAATAGTTTAACGGGGAATATTCCGGCGAGTTTAGCGAAGATTCCGAATCTTCAGGAGCTTTATCTCGGCTACGACAACGCGTACTCCGGCGGAATTCCGCCGGAGTTCGGTTTCATATCGACTCTTCAGTTACTCGATCTCGGAATGTGCAATCTCAGCGGCGAAATTCCGGCGAGTCTCGGGAATTTGAAGCGTTTGCACACTCTGTTTCTGCAGGTGAATGATTTAACAGGGCAAATTCCGGCGGAGCTTTCCGGGTTAACGAGCTTAATGTCGTTGGATTTGTCGGTCAACAATCTCACCGGGAATATACCGGAGACATTTTCGGGCCTCAAGAATTTAACTCTGATTAATTTGTTTCAGAATAAATTTCAGGGCCCGTTCCCCTGTTTCATCGGCGACCTTCCGAATCTCGAAGTTTTACAGATATGGCACAACAATTTCACTCTTCAGTTGCCGGAAAATCTTGGCCGGAGCCGGAAGTTGGTTCTTCTTGACGTCAGCGGCAATCATCTCACCGGAACTATTCCGAGGGATTTATGCAAAGGGGGGAGATTGAAGACTCTGATTTTAATGGATAATTATTTTTACGGCCCGATTCCTCAAGAACTCGGGGATTGTAAATCCCTGGCCCGAGTTCGAATGAGGAAGAATTTCTTCAACGGAAGTATTCCGGCGGGGCTTTTCCGTCTCCCATTGTTGGATATGCTTGAGCTCAATGATAATTACCTCACCGGAGAGTTGCCGGAGAATATTTCAGGGGGGGGAATGCTCGGTAGTCTTGCTCTCTCCAACAATTGGATCACCGGAAAAATCCCGGAAGCAATCGGGAATTTCAAGAATCTTGAGATTCTGTCGCTTGATATGAACAGATTCTCCGGCGAAATTCCGAGCTCTATTTTCGAGCTGAAGAAACTATCTATGCTCAATTTGAGTTGCAACACCTTAACCGGTGATATCCCGCCGTCTATTGCTCGTTCCATACATTTAACATTTGTCGATTTTAGTCGGAACGTTCTAGAAGGTTCGATTCCGAGGAGCATTTCCATTTTGCAGAATTTAAATGTGCTCAATCTATCAAGAAATCACCTTGATGGATTGATTCCAAGTGAAATTGGGGTTATGAAAAGCTTGACAATATTAGACCTCTCTTATAATAATTTTTCGGGGAGGATTCCGACAATCGGGCTGTTGAAAGATCTCGATGATCGGTTTCTAGCGGGGAATCCGAACCTTTGTCCGCCTCGTACAACCTTCTGTGCCTCGGAGTCGAGCCCATCGCGGGGCTCCCACAAGAGGCATTCATCGAATGCAAGAATGATCATGTTAAGTTTCTTGATCGTTTCGTTATTAGTATTGCCCGGGTCATGGATTATAATCCGAAAAACGAGGCTTGCCAGATCGAGGAGGTGGAAACTCACCGCGTTCCAGAAGGTTGAATTTGGGGCTGAGGATGTCGTGGAATGCCTAAGTGAAGAGAACATAATTGGTAAAGGTGGAGCGGGGATTGTGTACAGGGGGTCCATGCGGAATGGGGTGGATATCGCGATAAAAAGAATAAATACGCGGGGGAAGGGGAGTAGTGATCGCGGTTTTATGGCTGAGATTCGGACACTAGGGCGGATTAGGCATCGGAACGTTGTGAAACTACTAGGATACGCGTGTAATAAGGAGACGAAGCTGTTGTTGTACGAGTACATGTCGAACGGGAGCTTAGGGGAGATGTTGAGGGGAAGTAAGGGGGGTTGTTTGCAGTGGGAATTGAGGTACAAGATAGGTGTGGATGCAGCCAAGGGGTTGTGCTATTTGCACCATGATTCATCTCCTTGTATAATACATAGGGATGTGAAATCAAATAACATATTGCTTGATGGTGAATATGAGGCTCATGTTGCTGATTTTGGTCTTGCTAAGTTTTGGAATGATGTGGATGCCTCTCAATGCATGTCCTCCATCGCTGGATCCTATGGTTATATTGCTCCAGGTCAGTTTCCAATGATATTTGTGACAAGATTTATCGTTAAATTCTCTCTAATTTTCTTATTAATCTTAACAGAATATGCCTACACTTTAAAAGTTGATCAGAAGACCGATGTTTACAGCTTTGGAGTGGTGCTATTAGAGCTTGTCACAGGGAGGAAGCCGGTGGGGGAGTTTGGTGACGGGGTGGATTTAGTTAGGTGGGTCAAGAAAACAATGCCCCCCACGGATTTGGCGGCGGCAGCACTAGCGGTGGTGGATGCTCGGCTTGTCGGATACCCTCCGATAGAAGTGGTGAGCTTTTTCAAGATTGCAATGGCATGCGTGGAGGAAGAGAGCTCTATGCGACCCACAATGAGGGAAGTTGTTCACATGCTCACTAATCTCAATAGTGCTTGATGTCATTATTAATTGTTGGGGATAGATATATAGCTTATGTGATGCAGTGTAATATATATATAAGAAAATAAATGGCAATTGTAGATTTGTAGCCGATAAAGGCAAGAGATTAGAAAACAAATTGTCTCTTAATCATCGCACTTCTTACAATGTGACGATATTTTTCATCAAATTAGATACTATATATTTATGTAAAAGGAACACAAATATTAATAGCTACACACATAAATATTCTGGAACTTGTCATATTGGGCCTCGGCCCATTATGGGGACCATGATCTCAACATTGCATGATATTTCCAAAGGCATGGGTTATATGCCCCTCCAACTTTCATTTCCCCTTTCACTTATTAATTAAATATGTAGGTAAAATACCATATTTTGTTCTTTTATTAAAATATTATAGATACCTACACTCCCCTCAAAATCCTAACCCTAATTTTACATCAGTTGTCGGCCTTACGGCTGGCAGCCGTTGCCACAGAACCATCACCTCCGGCAGCCATCACCCACCTCCTCCGACAGCCGCCGACGGCCACCTCCGACGCCACCCGATCCAAAATATATTCATAAAACTCAAAAAAAAAAAAAAAAATTAACTATTGGATATATCGTCGACTCTAATTTATAGACGAAAAACATTGTTGTCGACAACATTTAATGAAAGATTATTTTTAAAAAAATTAGAATTTTCGACAAGAAATTGTGGACCACAATGTTAATGGTCGACAATTTCTCGTCAAAAATTAAAAAAAAAAAAAACCAAAAAAAACTTACCTGATTGGCAAAAAAGATGAGGGAAGAGCCGTCGGAGAAGAAAGTGGAAACGACGGTTTGGGTGGGGGAGGAGGAGGCGACAGCGTCGCTGGGCGATAGGGTGGTGTCACCGCTTGCAGAAATGAAAAATAAAAAAACAAACCCTACATGAACACTACATGTTTCACGAAAAAGAGGAGGGAGGAGTCATCGGGGGAGAAGGTGGGAACGGTGGTTTGGGTGGGGGAGGAGGCGGGCCGACGAGGGCGCTGCCGCCGCTGGTTGCAGAAATGGAAAAGAAAAACAAAAAAAAGGGAGGAGGGCGGCGCTGACAGACGCGGCTTGGACGGTGCTGGAAGACGGGTGGAGGAGGTTTAAGAAGAGGGGGGGTTGGGGAAAGAAAAGAGGAAAAGTAGAGTTTTATGGAGGATGTGCATTTATTCAATTCTACTCGCAGCAACGGAGTCTAACGAGTCTGATAAAATTATAAGAAAATTTTTTATATATTGAGTGTAACAAGTCAAACTTAAGTCGACTTGTTAGTGAATCAAGCACAAGCTCAACTCGTTTATCAATATAAAAGAGTTGAGTTCGAACTTTAACAACTCTCACTTTGTTTGAATAGAATACTCATACTTATTCGCAAAACCTAAACAGAGTCTTATTGTATATGTACTTGATGACTTTATACAAGAAACAAAAATCAATGCAGATAAAGATATTTGTAAAAGGATTGAATTCAAATAAAATTGAAAATATAAATATATGATTCCAAGGGGACAGAAGGAAAAAACAAAAAATTGTGGCCAATAAAGAGACATGCCTACCCTTTTCTTTTAGGGGAGAGGAAAAAAAAAAAAATATATATATATATATATATTAAAAACGTAGATTATTTGGTGTAGCGCCCCATTATTGATTCGTATTTTTGGTGTACACAAAGTGACAAAACTAGCAGACAATGATGTGAATTGCACCCACGACCACGAGTATTAGATTTGTAACAAGAATGGACATAAACATTCTGAAATTTAATTATAAACACATTGATCAAACGCAGTGAGAATTTCCCTGCTGTTTGCCTGTCTATTGTGAAAGAGAACACTTCTTCCATGCCCTATATTTTCAAATTCTTTTGAATTTAGAATATCAATCTCTACTGTTCTGTTTATAAACAAATCATCATGTTCCAACAACTTGTCTAATATGAGGACCAAATAATAATGGAGATATTAAGGTAAACTCAATGTTTACAAAATAAATATTAAAAATCTCAGTTTGTGGTACAAATTTTAGGATGACACAACACAGAAATTTTATTCACAAACTAAATCCCAATCAAAAGCCAATCGATTTTTGCAGACGATAATGTTTTTCACGCTAAAAACAAAGCAACGTCAAATTCACAACAATCTTGTGTCTGCATCAAATGTTTGATGTTGAGTTCCCTTACAAGAAAATCGAACATCATTTCACACACAAGCAAGAAAGAAACTTTTGAATTTTACACCTAACAAGATTGTCTAGTGAAGAATAAACAAGGACCATCATTTTTTATAAGAATGTGATGGTTTTTTTACCTTTTCTACATTATGGCTACAGAATGCGTAGCTCTTATAACAAACTCGAAACAGCCCTACCATTAAATTGCTTTTATTTTTTAACTAAGTAATACGTACAACTTATCCATGTTTCATACAAGTACAAGAGGGAAATACAGAAAGCAAAACTGAGAACAGATAAACTCTCCCCGAGAATGGCTCTGTTAAATTATGAAACGTACTAACAATTCAAAAGAAAATAAATTTGCACTAACATTTTACGTCTGCCCTCCAGACCTTTCAGCATTTACCGAACTTTCTCATGTCAACACGTCAATCCCTCTGTAACAAGAACCCGTGTCAATTTCCAGACCAATTGACGATCAGATATCTTTGGCATTTTAAGATATGATAGCTTCAGCGATGTACACATATGATGTATAAAAATCTATAATTTGGCCTCCAATCATAAATCCAAGTATCCAAAATAATCAGATTTTAATCTAGATGTTTGTTTGTTTGTTTTTCAAACAGGTTTGGAACATACGACATAAACTTGCTTGCATAACAGCATTTCTCAGATATCTATCACGGTCATGGTTCCAAATTCACATATGATCATTCAAAGCCTCAAGACTTTTACAAGATATACACTAAGCTTTCAAAATAGTAGAACATTCAGCAATGCTAATACATTCAGACAATCAGGCAAAGTCAATCTATTATATCCTTGTATCGTCAACATTCATAGTATACAATCTAAATACAAAGTAAACCTTAAACTATTATCAGAGTTTGTTAGATAAAATAAGCTTCTTGAAGTCTGTTCGACTGAAATTCCTCCCAACAGACTCTGAAGTCTGAAGTTTAGCATCATAATTGACCACCTAAAAACATAGCCTTTCTATATGCTATAATATATCTGAGTCCATATTAACAAGAAACACAAGCAAAAAATTACAACACAATCAAGCAAATGATAATAAGTGGTATATCGTAATGATAATTATTGAAATAATTTCAACTCGAAAGTTTGTTATTTACAAATAAGAAACGACATATTAATCCATCAACCTATTGCACAAAAAGCTAGTACACAACCAATGCCCCAATTGGAAAAACTAAAACTCCATTACCAACAGAAAGCTAAAATCTAAACAACACAAATGTAAGCAAAGCGCATAATTTTCATTGCATACCGTTCGAGTTCACTCCAAAGCAGGATAATGACCACTGCTGCCCCCACCGGAAGGAGAAGAACTCAATGAAGCCGCCCTTAAACCAGCCACCACCACTCTCTTCTTCCTTTCTTCTTCATACTCCAAATCATCTGTAGGCAACTCGAACCTACAAACAGGGCACGAATTCCTCGACCCCAACCACGGGATGATACACTCACCATGATAACCATGCCCGCAGGGCAAATTCTTAGAAACTTCTCCGATATTCACTGAATCTTTACATATAGCACACACCATTGTTTCTTCTTCCGTCTTGATCACAACATTCTCCAACCCCTCAACCGCAGATTTTGCAGCTGCGGGAGCCCCACGTCTTGCTCCACCATCACTTTCAGCTAAATTCTGCAGCAGAGCTTCATATTCAGCAGCATCAACATAATCCCCTGGATTTCCAACATAGGTGTCGGAATCGGGAACCTGTAATCTCAGCTCAATTGAGTGGTCTTCGAGGCCCATTAGAATCTCAGCCCAATCAAGGATCCTGTTGCGTCTACTCGCGTCTCGGGAGGCTAAATCCCTCAACCGAAGCCGAAGCACATCGCGCCGTCTTCTTCGCTCCTCCTCTTCATCTTCCCCACGTGGCTCAACCACTTCAATATCCTCTTCATCCTCACCGTCGGATCTGTTATTCTCCGTGTAGCGCTCGCGATTTTCACCATCCTCCTCCTCCTCCTCTTCTTCTTCCTCCTCGTCCTCCTCCTCCTCCTCCTCCTCCTCCTCCTGTACGACTTCAACGGAATGCTCATCCTCATCTTCTTCTTCCTCCTCATCTTCCTCCTCATCTTCTTCCTCCTCGTCGTTGTCGTTATCCCATCCGTCGAGCTCAATTCGGAGGTAATCTTCATCGGAGGGATCGGAGGCCGCCTGAGGCGGCGCGTCGTCCTCCCGCGCGGCCTGTGCGATTAGGCGGAGGACCTGGATGAACTGGTTCCCCATAGTAGGGTCATCCATGGGGTCAGATGCGGCAGCGACGGCGGCCGGAATGGATTCGACGAAGCCATTTTTGCACTCGTAGCAAACGACGTCGGGTAGATCGGCGAGGGTTTCGATCGCGACGCGCTTGTCGCAGTGGTAGCACCAGTAATCCGAGGGCTCGTGGCCCGACCCGATATCGGCTTGCGTTCGGGTTCGGGCCGGGGACTCTGATGGGGTTTCGGCCATTGAGAGGAAATGTCAGTTTCGTGGAAAATCAGATAATTGGCCGAAGGAGCGTTTAGGCCTAGGACTGAAATGGAATTTAAAGACGTGATTTTTTATTTTTATTATTTTTTTAATGTGCAGGGTTTGTGGAAGTGGAAGGCGGTTTTTTTACGGTTTGGTGAAATTCTATTTTCGCAATTAAAGTCGCATTTGTGAATCGATCTAAAGAAGTTAAAGTCGTGTTAGCTTATTTTGCAGTGGAGGAGTGTTAAATGATTGGTGGATTAGTGAGGGAGGTGGCCCCCACCTCCAGCTTTGGAGTATGATTAATTCATATGTCGGTCTCAATGATTGTGAGAGGTACAACTCAATAAGTGTATGTACTATGTTTTTTTTTTTTTAACTGATGTTGGTGAAAGGAAATGAGAAAGGAAGGGTAAAGTTTCCCTTTTTTGGTTATAATCTTTCTATTGTGAATTGTTTGAATGAGTTACTAATTCATATGAAAAGATACATAAATTCCAAGAAATCACATGTTTCTTATGGCAATTTTTCTGTAAGGCCAATATGGAATTAAAAAAAAAATCCTTTTCTTTTTAACTCAAAAAGAGTGATAGTTTAAATGAAATTTTAAAATTTTACCTACTAAATGAATAGAATTTGGGGTCTGCAGCGTATCGGCCCTCGGCTGATAGAGTCTTGGGCGAGCGACTGACTCGAGACGAGTTGCGACTAGCGACAGGAGGCGAAACCGACAATGATGCGACTAGCGACAGGAGGCGAAACCGACAATGATGCGAACGACGAAGCCACCATTGGGGGTTGTCGGAGCACCCATGTAGGATGGAGGGCTTGCTCGACAAATGGTGGAGGAATTTGGGGCTGCTAGATCAATGAGAGTGACTGAGTGGGGTGGGGGGTATTCAGTGGTTTTAACCGAATGGGGGTTGGCCGTGGGTTATGCAACCGAGTGACGGTTGCAACGGCGATCAGTTAGAGTGGGCGGCCGGTTACAACCGAATGAAGGTTGTGGCCGGCGGTTTAAAATCAAGAGGGAGGAGGGGGTGTATATGTGATTGGGCGTAATTCAATTGACTCGTTGATACCATATAAAAATATATATAAAAATTATGATCTCATATTTTCATTAAAGATCGAGGTCGAAAAAAAAAATATTTTCATTAAAGAATGAATGAAATTACAAGAGTGTACATCAATACAAAAATATATCTATATTTACAAGATATACATCAAATATTTAAAAATAAACATAAACATAATATCAAATATATAAAATATCTATATATTATATTATATTCCTAATACAAACAACTTATATGATAACCAATTAATGATGTTGTATTGTCATGAAAAAATATAGTTATTGACGATAATGGTTTCATGTTGAATTTGGATTAGGGTTGCAGTGGCGTAAATAAAATATTTCTTAGTGATGTCAATCAATTTCAATTAAAAAATGAAAAAAAAAAAAACAATTCAAACCACCAATCTTGGTAATGTACTACTCTTTCTTCGGACAATGATTCATCATGATTTGAGTAAAGCGTGTGGGTTCATTGGTGCCACAATTCAGCAATCCTGCTTAGGCAAAAAAAGGGAAAAAAATGGATAGAAAACAAGAGATGGTTGAGTTCGGTGAGTTTATTTAAGCAACCAAATACTAATGAACAATTTTAATGAGTTGAACTCAGTTGACCATCTTCACAAATGTTGTTCATGAACAAAATCGATAAGGTTGACGAACTGATCATCTTCCTCAGAAGTCATCTTCATTGTTACATAACTTTTTCTACGAATTTTTATGCAATAAAATTATTTTCTTCTTCGGACTCAAATCAATTTTTTTTAATAGTTAGCTACAAAAAGAAATCAAACTATGTGCTCCATTTATTAAAATTAATTGAATCTAACATATCAATACAATAAATCCAATGCTTTAAAATCTAATGCAAATTATGACGAAGTTAATAGACATTATAGGACAATACTATAAGGTTGTACCATTGCATCTACTGAACTCATAAAATTGTGAAAATCTATAAGGCTGCACCATTAATGCATCTACTGCAAAACAAAAACAAAAAAGACCCTTGATTCATTTTAACTTTCACTTTTTTATCTTCTCCCGTTTCTCACTGATTTAGTTCTCATGCTTTGTGTAATTTACATTAAGTTGATACATAAACACCATTTACAAGAAATCAGGAATCGATTCATATTTCTATGGGGTGTGTTGGGTTTCGGTGCCGCAATGGTTGCATGATTATACTTATAGGTTCCGTGGGAATTACGGGTATGTGTTTATATGTATGTGTGTTATGCACGACTTCATACATTGTGGTTTCATGTTTTTCCCCCTACCCCATTTTCATCTAGTTGCATGTTCATTTATTTCTTTGTGTTTGGAGATCATTTCGAGTAAGGTGGAGTGATTTTGTCTTTGTGAGCTATGTATACGTTATGATATCATGTCTGTGTGCCTTTGTGTGAATCTTTGTGAATGCTCCAAGTGAGGTGGAGCTTGTCTTTGTGCATTTTTTTGTGAGTCTTTGTGATTGCTACAAGTGAGGTGGAGCATTGTGTATTTTTCTTTGTGGACTAACTTTTACGTACGTAGACAAACTTGGTGTGTTTCTTTGTGTGTTGTCTTTTGCAAGTACGTGGAAGTGGGTTGGGCAATGATGACAAAATTGTTTGTGGATTGTGGCCGGATTGTAGTTGGGGATGGCAAAAAAGGTGGAAAATGTTAGGATTTAGCCCAAATGTTGTTTTGGTCATTGGGCCTACAGACAAGGGCCCAACTGATTGGTGCCCTAGTTCTTGGCAGCCTTCCCATTTATACTGAGTCACTCTCTCCATTGATAAGGACATGACATGAGATGAGACGCGTGATGTAAACGTGAGATTGGAGAGTGAGAGAACAGTAAGGGTGAAGTGCTACGTATCTTTGTGTTTGGTTATCTTCACTATATCCCAATACAATCCGACACGTGTCTGAGCCCGTCTAAGTGACCTGTGCGAGTGGTGGTCGGCGACACCGAAACCCAACAGGGTGCAAATGTAAAGATTATGTGAAGAATTAATGAGATTAACTCAGGGGAAGTAACAGAGTTGTTCAATAATCTATTACCAAATCAAGTTTCAGTTTATTAAGATAGAATAAGAAAATGATGTAACTATCCATCTATATATGTGTCAAGGTTATATAAATTTCGATGAGATTCATAATTAGACATACTTAAAAGAATGAGAAATCAAATTATCTAACCTTTAAATAGCTTCGAGGAGAGGAGCAAGGCCAGACACTGAAAAGTAAGATTGTCAAAATTGAGTCAAGTCTGAGTGCAGCGTTTCAAAAATCAGAATATCGTGTATATATATATATATATTTTAAAAACATACCTATAATGGACGGGTCCCGACAATACCACTATATGTCTCTAATTTGATGGGCTTGTTTGTACGGGTACAAACTTGACCCAAGACCCGTTTGATCGGGTTCTTATGAGTCCTGTGCGAACCGATTTCATAACAAAAACATGACTTTTTTTTTTTGAAGCAACAAAATATTATTAATGGATATAAGAAAAATATACAAAATCACAAGCTTACATCATTACATAATACTATGAAATACTCCAAATCTATCTCACACATAAAGTAGGTTCCCCTATCCCAATTCTGAAAAGAGTGCCTAGAGTTCAACATTTCCTTAGCTCTCAACCAAAAGAAATTTTTTAATATTCTCCCCAACTTTACTATCATCAAAAGGCATACCTCTAAACACCACATTATTCCTTCCGACCCAAATGTTCCATATCGTATGTATGCTTTTCTCCATTTTTTTGTTTGCTCTTTCTCCACGATGTTTAAAATTCTCCAGTCGAACATGATTTCCGTTCCCTATCAAGCTGAACCAACTGTTAATCTTGTTCCAAATAGAAATAATAAGATAACACCTAAAGGAAATGTGATATGTGTCCTCATCCTCGGAATTGTAGATTTTGCATATAGTGGAAAAATTCTCATTATACATCTCTCTCCTTTTCATATTTACAACAATTGGAATTCGATTCATGACCATTCTCCACGAAAAAGTCGGAGTCTTCAATGGAACGCCTTTCGATCAAATGCTTCCCAATTCCTCCCACCCCGAACTGTTTTGCATCTTGTTCCCCAATAAAAGCCTGTAGGTTGACTTTAACGAGTAAAGACCATCTTCCTCTAGTTTCCATATCCAATAATCCTTTGCATTTGATTGTTCGATGTACATGTCAATGAGTGCACACAAATCATTAAAAATACCCTCTTTTCTCACGAAAAAAAAAAAATCATGCGCCAATTCCAGCAAACAACTCGTCTACCCTCAAATCAATTTTATTCTATCCTAGATCAGACACCTTTTATCTACCTCAATGTTGAATAATCTAGAAAATAAATTTCTCAAACTGTTCCCACTACCCATTTTTCACCCTAGAAACTAGTAGATTTACCATTACACACCACCAATTTGCAGTTTACAAAAAACTAGTCACTCATATCAATATGTTTAATCAAATTCGACCACCAAGTCAGCCAAGTCTTATGACTTTTACCTTTGACTCTAAAATATTCGACGCATTCCCTAAACGAACCATATTTAGCGAGCATGATTTTACTCCACAGACTTTCTCTACCCCTAAGCAGAAACCAACCTCATTTCAAGCCAAATTAAATATATTGATATCCTTAATTCTTAAACCACACCTCGTTTATCCCAACACAATGTTTCCCAACTAATCCAAGAGATTATTCTCGTCTTCGAGTCACCATAGCTCTAAAGGAACCGCCTTTGGGTAGATTGGATGGATTTTAGGATTTTGGACGAGGCTTGGTTAAGTGAAAGAGAATAGGTTGAAAAGTTCGAGAGCACAGATTTAATAAGGATCACTTTACCAACAAACGAAAGTGTTTTACTATCCCATGGCCATAATCCCAAACGATTTTTCAAGGTATTGATGATTCCATCCCAGTGAGCCTCATTTTTCATATCCGCACCTATGGAAAGTCCGAGATATTTGATCGGCAATTGTTCTGATTTACAGTTAAGCATAGCAGTCCAGAAAGACAAGTCGGTCTCCGCCACATTAATTTCTATTAATGTGGTTTTGAAGAAATTTATTTTCAAACCAGATCAAATCTCAAACATACGGAGAATGCTTTTGACCACCAAGATATTTTTGTTGCAAGCAACTCCAAAAAATAGTGTATCATCTGCAAATTGGAGATGAGATATGTTGCTTTTATCCTTTCCCACCTTGGTTGGAATGAAAAGTTTGTCCTTCACCGCCTTTGTCATCATGATACTAAGACATTCTTCCACCACCGTAAATAAGAAAGGGGAAATGGGGTCCTCTGGTCTAAGCCTTTTTTCTAATTTTTTTTTTTTTTTGTTGGGCTATCATTGACCAAGACGGACGAATAAGTTGTCGAGTGTCGAGATACATTCTTTTATCCAGCTTTGCCATATCATACTGAAACCTATTAGGTCCAGCATGTCCAACTCGAATCTATGATCAACTGAATCATAAGTTTTCTCAAAATCCAATTTCAAAAGGAACACGCTGTCGTTATCTATCAGACTGAGCTTCCTCGATTATCTCATTTACCACAACAACACTATCTATCCAAGATGTTTCTATTATCTATTATGAATGCGAATTGGTTCGAAAAATGACCTGCTCTAGAGACTTTGCAATTTTGTTAGCTAGCACTTTAGCTATGACGAAAATCCAACCATTGACATTCTAAGAAGGATATGAAGTCATTTTTTATTAAGATACGATTAAATAAATAATTGGGTATGTGGTCTTTCGGATTTAGAAATGACGACTAGTATAAAAATATCCTACCCATATTGACCTGATCATTATATTACTATAAATATACATATATGCATATATTAAAATTTTTGTTTATTTATATTAAAAATACTATTCCACGGAGTGCAAATATGATCAAATTAGAAAAATCTATAAACTTTTCTAACTTTGTCCTACTGAATAATTATATTTGAATATTACAATACTTCATTATTATTATTTATTTATTTTGTTTTATGGTCCTTGGATTGAATGTAAAAAAATTATTGTTTGAACAGTATATTTTATTTGGAGAATAAACAAAATTTTGTGTGCAACCCTGCTATTCAACCGCCTCGTTAGTTTCTCCCCACTTGGCATTTGTGGTTTTACGATTGTTGTCTTAAACTCCTACTGCATATCTGGACAGTGTATGATTAGTAAAATACAAAGTCCTAAGTTGAAAATCGGTTTGTTTTTTAGTGCAAGTGATTGCAGGGTAAGATTTAGGGATGTAAATAAACCAAGTCAGAGTAGTTTAAATTTGTTTAAAATATTATTTAGCATTAAAATTCATGTTTAAACTTATTTCATAATTAATTGAGATGAACACGAACAAAGTTTAATTGAGCCAAAAACAAGTCGACCTCACATAGTTCGAAGATTTTACACTTATTTTACTCTTTTTTTTTTTTGAAGTCTCGAGTATCATGTCCAAGAAAGTTTTTACACTTATTTTACTTCAAGCCAAAAACAAGTCGACCTCATATAGTTCGAAGTTTTTACACTTTACTTTTTTTTTTTGTCTCGAGTATCATATCTAAGAGTTTTTACACTTATTTTACTTCGAGCAAAAAACAAGTCATATAGTTCGAAATTTTCACTTATTTTACTTTTTTTTTAAGTCTCAGTATCATGTCCAAGGATCGACTTTAGAAGTCTTGGGTATCATGTTCAAGGACCGACTAATCCCGGGGACTAACTCACCGCCCACTTACGGAGTCCCGTTTAAAATCAAAGTTTTACACTTTGTATGGACTGACCCCATAAAAATTGTCTGCACCTTAAAGATTTGAACACTCCTAAGTCCCATAAAAATTGTCTGCACCTTAAAGATTTGAACACTCCTAAGTCTCAAGCCTGCACCACTGAAGCAAAACTCCTTTGGGATAACCACTTAATTTAGTATATGTTAAAACTTTTCTATTATCTATATCAAACCGAGGACATTTTACCAAACAATCTTAATTTGATTCTCAGCACTATTATTGTTTATGCAAACCCAAATTCTTATTTTTAAAACTGAAACAGACATCACCATTGTGCATGAAAATAATAAATAAAGAAAAAGAAATAGTATCCAATACATTACCTATCCATTGTCAGTTTGTCACCACTGCCAATGCCATCATGAAACAGAGTGATGAAATGAACTTTAAGATAAAGTATCCTCGGTTTCTTGTCTTCCAAATACAGTAACAAATTAGAAAAGCCACAAATAAATACGAAAATACATCTAAAAAAGTACTTTTATTTAATACAATAACCATTTATTCATTTGTACAGAAATTGGTGCCAAGAAAAAAAAAAAAAAATTTAATAGAAAAACCTCCAAAATCTTTTACACTCAGCTACTCAACTTACATACCGCAAAAGGATAAGGAACTCAGAGAAAACTACATGTTTATTTACAAAGGAAAATATACGGAAAAATAGAAACGTTTACTTTTGATTGGATGTATTTGGGGGTGATTTATATATGTATATGTACAACTTTTCTACGCATCACTTACAAAGACTATATTACCCTCTCTCAAGGGTTTTGGTGTTGGGGGAGGCGGAAACGGACCTGCGAGGCCGGCGATTTGACGGCGACGCCGTGCCAGCAGATGCCGCCGCGGCAAAATTCGTGTCGGCGGTCGCGCGTGATCATCAGCGCCCGCGTGGCCTTGCGCGAGATATCCCACGTGAGCGTGGCAATCAGGATCGAGGCGACCACCGCCGTGGAGAGGGCGATTACGCAGCAGCCGCTGAAGCTCCGCCCCGTGGCTAGGCCGTAGGCCTTCATAGCCGCAATGAGAAGCAGATACAGAGTCGTTAAATTTCCCACCACCGCATCGGAAATCGCCATGTCGCCGGGAATTGTAGAGCGCGATGTAGGTTTGTGAGTGGAAATTGAGGTCACCGAGAGGGGGAGTCGTAGATATATTTAGGAGGTGGGGTAGGTTAGGGTGGCAATTTAATGCTTGGGGTGGGGGTGGGGGGCGTGAAGAAAGGTTTTTGGAGTGACGAATACAAGGGGCGGGGTGGGTCCCAGAGGGGTGGGGGTTGAGCTTATCTACTCTTATTTGTTTGGTGATTTTTAGAAAGGGGGAATTACGTGTATAGTTTAGCGTCAAGATTCATGTGTCTAAAATTCATCAATTATTTAAACCTTTTATTTAAAGACAAAAATAAATTATGAATTTAACTTCACTTTAATATTTTCATATAAATTGTTATTTAATATGAAACTGTCACTCACATAAACATTTATATTATCTTGCTTTTTTTAATGTAGAACATCTTAAGAATGGTACATATTACACATTTTAACTTCAAACTTCTATCCACCATCCAGATATTATACCTAGAAAATTTCTTCAAATTCAGTCGTGAGTAGATGGATAGAAAGTTGCTTCCCTTGCCAAGTGATATGGGTCCGCCAATTGCTCAATCTAGGATGATGACTGATGTCGCACACTACAACTCGTGTTCTTCTTTTCCAATTTTTTTCAATCATGCTCCTTTTGGAGTTGAGAGCCTTAGTTGAAGTGTAAAAGCAATAAAATTTACTTTGTTATATATCGATCTGTTACATTAATTTACAACTACGCGTTTCAATTAAAGTTAGTATCATATTTCACTCAAAATTGATGTCATGTTTCACTCTTGTGTTTAATTGCACCGTACAATTTTACACAAGAGATTTACTCATACTTTAATTTTTGGTTTGATACTCGATTTTAGATTTTCAATTTAAAATGATTTAAATCAGAATTTATGGTGTTTTTTTCATTTTAAGATACAATTTAATTGTTTTTGTCTTAATTTAAGGTTTGGCAATTTTTATTTTTTTTCAATTCATATCAGACGATAATAAAAAATGACGTACACCATTTAAATTTCATCAGACCTTCAAATTGAGATTTGTTTTTTAAAACAAGTTTTGAATTGAGGAAAAATTAAATTTTGAATGAGATATTTAAAGGTTGGGTCTCGATATTAAATTATACTCGTATATTTTTTTAGAAAATAAAGGTAAATATCGCCCACCATTGACGATAATGATTTCGGATGGGCTGAATTTGGTCTATATATAACAAAAGCCATAACGGTCACGTGGTAATCCGTCTCATTCTGTTACTACTGCTATACTACTATTGTCTTATTTATTATTTTAAAATCATCCTTTCTCAAAGCGGACATGCCCAAATGTGTGAAATTCACATTTTTTGCGTGATTTTTGAATTAATTTTCATAAGCCGAGTATATGTTAGTTATGAATACGTTAAAATATGCTTACAGTGATTTGGAGATCAATGCTTATTAATATATACTACTTATACTAAGAAATTACTACGTATTCAATGTTAATTAAATAAATAAGAACTTGAGTTAGATATAATAATAAGGGTAATTGTGAATGATCCAATCAATTTTGATCTGTATTTTTTTTAATTGTGTAATGTATCTAAGTTTCCTATAATTTATTGTTAGTGTGACAGGTTGAAATTCCTTAAAAAAAACTAATATAAAAATTTATATACAATTCATATGTAAGTTTTCTAAATAACATTTTTAATTTGTATCTAAGTTTCCTATAATTGATTGTTGCATTGGTTGTAACCAAAATATTTTGGGTTATAACCTCAAAATAATCATAGCGGTGCATTTTCTAAGGATGAAAAAATATAATCTAAAGTCAAGTTGAAAATAATAACAAGTATTAAAATGATAGATTAAAAAAAATTAAGAAAGAGGTTCGAAAAGAGATATTTGAAGCTTATATATTTTCTAAGAACATTGATAAAAGACATTTTGATCCATCACATTATAAAAGAATTATATTGAATGAGGAGGAAAATGATAGAAGATGACATTAATAATTTAATATATGGAGTACTTGGTATCTTTGAACAAGATTTTTTGTTTTACCATCATATGTATATATATTACTACTTCGTATTTATCTTTTAAAAAAATAAAAAATTAGTCCCCCTAAACTTAATCCTGAGTCCGACGTCTCCAAAAAAAAAAAAAGTATTGTAGTGATTGAAGAACCTCCAATTTTATCGTTCAACTTATGTACGACTGGACCTTATTACACGGCTCTTAAATATGTGCAATTCGTTCATGTCCCACCCATAACATCCCCAAAGCAGTCGGGGAAAGAAAAAATATTATTTTGAGTGAATGGCCTTAAATCTTGCGATATCATCATGGTTGATAGGGCCAGGGAGGGCACCATGCATATTCCAATTTCATGATTCTACCCTTATTCTGACTAGTAACAAGGCTCACCAACCCTACACACTAAACTCCACGCAATTAAATGTATCTGCTAAAAGACATGCGGTCCTTTTAAGCTACGTTAATTAACCTTTTTTTGTTTTTTTTAATAGTTGAATTTAAGACAATTTAGATGGATTATCAGCTAGTATATTATAAAAGATTGATTATCACCTATTTAAATTACTTGATAATGAAATTGACAAGTATATAGTATTACAATATCAAAAACGTCACTTTAATAATTAAAAAAATTAAATTGAACATGTTTTTGCACCTGATAAAGTTTAACGCATAGTGGCATTGATTAACATTTAATGGAAATGCGTTTGGTTATGTATTTGGAGGATAAGAAATTTATTTTCAAAAAAATAAACACACATAGCAGTATTTGACATTTGGCATACAATCCGTATATTTGAACGCCTCCTTTAAATTTTATTTAAACTCCATAAGTAACACTTGACCGCATTTTGATTAATTTCTTGTATAATTATTCTAATTTTGATAAATAAAAAAAAACAATAAAATTGGAGTACATTTTCATTTACAATTTATAGAACAAGGTGGTCAAAAAAATATCACTCCTTATATGATAAAAAAAATATTAATATTGTTCCATTCAAAATAATTTCTTTTTTCACTACAAAAACGCTCGTTTTTGCCGACGGACGTATACCGACGGATTACCTTTCCGACGGCTGTACCGACGGAATTCAAAGTCAGAAGACTCTGTCGACGGAATTCAATTTCCGTCGGCTTTCCTGACAGAATGCCGACGGATATGCCGACGGACACTCAGAACTCTCTACACGGTGTCGTTTTTGGGTCACCGGCCGACGGATTTTTCAGTCGGTATTGTAAATTTCCGTCGGTAACCGACCCGCATTAACTAACCGCCTCTTGATCGACTCCCAAAATTAAATGTGGTCATTACCGACGGAAATTTCCGTCGGTAACCGACCCTCATTAACTAACCGCCTCTTTATCGACTCCCAAAATTAAATCTGGTCATTACCGACGGAAATTTCCGTCGGTAAAGGCAATTTTTTTTGTATATAAACTGAAGAACAGATTACTTTCTTTCTCTTTCGAGAGAAAGAAAGCCCCCCTGCCTCCTCCCTCCTCCCTCCTCGATCCCTCCTCCCTATTTCTATCTCCTCTATTGCGCGAAGAAGAGGCTCTGTCGAGGTGTTCTCTCAACTCGATTAGAAAATCTATACGGTACGCTTTCTTAATTTGTTAGTAATTAATTTTTAAGTTATATTGTATTGCCTATAATTATGAATTAAATTGCATGTGTTAATTTAAATTGTTATATAGATTCATATGAAATTGTTTGTAGTTGATGTATATAGTTAATTATTTTGAATGTATGTAGTTGATATATCTAATTAATTAGTTGATATTGTAAGTGGATAATTGCCTATATATAGCTAGTTGATGTATATAGTTATTTATAATAAATTAATGTGATTTGTTAAGATCGATATTGCATGTTTTGCATAATTGATGTTATATATATAGTTGATATTATTGTTTAATTTGCATATACGTTGGAGTGGAGTTAATTACATAATTAAATTATGATATTGTAAGTTATAATTAGCTCGATTAATATTGTTGATTTACTAATTATGAAATTATTGATTAAATTAGGGGCTTTGTTAATTATATTAGGAAATTGTTATTTTAAAGTTAGAAAAAATTGTTACTAAATTTATTAGGTTATAAATTGTTAATTAAAATTGGAAATTATTGAATAAATTAGTTATTGTTGAATAAAATAGGAAATTAGTTATTGTTGAATAAAATATGAAATTATTTATTAAAATAGGTTATTATTGATTAAATTAGGTATTGTTGATTGAGTAAAAAATTATTTATTAAAATAGGTTATTGAATAAAAAATTATTGATTAATATTGTTGATTTACTAATTATGAAATTATTGATTAAATTAGGGGCTTTGTTAATTATATTAGGAAATTGTTATTTTAAAGTTAGAAAAAATTGTTACTAAATTTATTAGGTTATAGATTGTTAATTAAAATAGAAAATTGTTAATTAAAATTGAAAATTATTGAATAAATTAGTTATTGTTGAATAAAATAGGAAATTAGTTATTGTTGAATAAAATAGGAAATTATTTATTAAAATAAGTTATTGTTGATTGAATAAAAAATTATTTATTAAAATAGGTTATTATTGATTAAAATAGGTTATTATTTAGGGATTAAATTTTAATTTATTAGATTATTATTTTTTATTAAATTAAGAAATTTATTATTAATTAATTAGTATTATATATATAATTTATTAATTTAAATGTTTAAATTAAATAGATGACTGGAAATGGTGCTGGTGGCTCGGGATCTCACGGGGCCTCCGGGTCACGTAGCCGATCGAGGAAGAGTCGATCGAAACTTAGACCCGAGGCGCCGGCGCCTACACTGCCACAAACACCATTATCGTCGCCTCCGCCACCCATTCCACACCCGTCGCCTGATCAGCCGTCGTCTCATTCGTCTGTCCGGGACCATCCTGTTGTTCCTGCTCGGGATGGCCGGGAGCGCATTTGGGCTACAGATGGAGGAGTGTAAGTAATTAAATACTTTTTATTGTTTAATAATTAATTAATTTCGCACTCGTTTTAATTTATAATGTGTTTTGTTTGTTAATTAATGTCACAGATTGTTACCTGGTAACGAGGTCTCCAGGGCATGCACGATTGCTTTTGGCTCTTTACCGATCTCTGCGGGTGCAATTACCTGGTCGAAGGTCCCAAAACAAAAAAAGTTGGCGTACTTCGAGGAATTTCAGGTAGTAATTAATTACTTAATTATTTAATTAATGTTTGTTAATTTGTTCAATAATAAACAATTTATTATATGTGCAGAAACAAACCACTTGGGATCGGAATATGTACTCAGACCAGGCTATGTTCAAGTATTTCTGTAAATCGGCGCAAGAGCGGTATAAGGATTTAATGTACGAATGGAGAATGGCATGGCGGAGCGATGGGACGACGCAGAGCTTGGGTAAGGATGATAATGATGTTGTGTTGTGGGATTCATTGACGAGTGGGTGGCTGGATCCTGCGTACATCAGGAAGTGTGAGATTGCTAAGGCCAACCGGAGATCCGACGTTGGGGGTGGGATGTCCAGGCATCGGACTGGAGCCCGGTCCATCCTTGAGCAGTCGATGGTCATTGTAAGTGTTTATTAATTTTTTAATTAATTTCAATAAATTTAATTATATATTTAATATGTATAATACATAAATTTAATTATTAGGAACGGGATACGGGGCGTGTACCCACTCACTTGGACCGGATGAGCATTGCTCATCCGTTTAATGCTGATACACAGCAATCCACATACGGGCGCACAACTAACCTCCACGTAAGTAATAAAATTGTTTAATTAAATACATTTTTTATAATTTATTCTATTAATTTAAAATTATTAATTATGTAGTTGGAGATGAACCGGAGGATGGCCGAGATCGGAACTCAAGTCGACCCTACTCAAGCCGGAACCAGCAGTACCCCTACAGTCGAGGAGGTGGACCAGGCTTATTTGGAAGTTGCCCCCACCACCCGCAGACGAATTCTGGGCCTTAGTCGTATGAGCGCTGATGTCAAGTCCGGCGCTGGTGCGTCCCAGACGGCATCGCAGGGTTCCGTATCTTCCACCCCAACTCCTGATGTGACGATGGCACAATTCAACCATTTCATGCATGTGATGCATGTGAATATGGGTCGAGAGATGGGGTGGTCGGACGAGAGGATCGAGGAGGTTTATCAGAGAACCATGCAAGCTCCTCTACCGACGGCGTCTGTTCCCCCAGGCGCCCCCCCAGCCTCCTCAGCCTATGTCCCGACCATGCAGCAGGATGATGACATCGTCGATCTGGGTCAGCAGTTCGTTGGCAACGACATTGATTTGTGGAGTTTTGGTCAATGAGTGTCTTTGAACAATTTTATTTTTTATTTCTGTTGAACAATTTTATTTTTATGTCTCGTAGAACTATATACTTTTATGTCCTGTAGAACTATTTATTTTTATCTGCATTATTGTTGAACTATTTACTTTTATGTTTAAGTATTAGTTGTTTAATTTTAGTTATGTGTGTTTTATGTGTTAAGAATGTGTATATTAATTTTAGTTATGTTTTATGTGTGATTTTGGATGTGATCTGTATTGGATCTTCATTTATGTTTGAATGTACTCTGTTTTTTCATGTCTGTGTTTATGTGAATGTAAATGTGATGGGAGACTCTATGTGATAGATAAACAACATTTTCATTGAAAATTGCCTTGAAGAAAGGTTGTTGTTGTGGTTACATTACATGCATACACTTAGCATTACATAAACTTAGCAATACATATTAGAGGCATAAATTTAGCAATACATATTAGAGAGATAAACTTATGATTACATCCAGCCTATAAATTTGAACATATAGGGTAGAACACATAATATTATGGCCATGATAAGAAAGTTCCTCTGCTTCTTTAGCTCTTGAACTTGTCCAGCTTGAAATTCTACTTCTGATGTTAGGTGATCAGATGAATCCTTATAGATTTCACCAACTACTTTTGCATTATTCAGCTTGTTGTTGAGCTCTTGATTTTCAAGCAAAAGTGAGTCAATTCTCCTCACCATGCCCGGAAACATTCCGTGTGAACACGTTCCTTGTCCGTGGATTTCGTGTTCATCGGCCCAAACAAAAAAGGAGCATCCAAGACCACTTAGTGAATCTGGGCAAGTATAAAATAGTCTACCTCTGCTTTTTTCTTGCTTCGAAATGCACACACGAGCTTCTTTTCCACAATGGCATACCACAATTTTCATGAATGTTGAAGATGAAGACATGAGTTTCTGTATTTTTTTTTGTTTTTTGATGTTTGTTAAGAAGTAGGTTGTTTTGAGTGTGTATATATTTTTCTTCGGTAATTTTTATTTTTTTTATACGCGTCTTTTACCGACGGAAAGGTATTCCGTCGGTATAGACACATGTTCAATGCCGACAGATAATTTCCGTCGGCAATGTAAATACCGACTGAAATTTGTTCAACGGAATCTGACTGATTTGACATGCATTTGAAATCGTTGGTACCGACTGAAATTATCCGTCGGTATTGTCAATACCGACGGAATTTAGGCGCGCGATATACCGACGGACTGACATTTCCATCGGCATGTAGTATTGAAAAACAGTCCAGAACCTCAAAACACGCGAAAATTTTGGAGTGGAGCAAAAAGTTAAGGGAAAAATTTGGATTGGAGCGAAAATTTAAGGTATGTTTTTCTATTAATTAAGTGTACTCCTAGGCTCGTTTTAGGAAATGTGAATGTTGAATTTTATGATAAACTCGTGTCATTTGTTGAATTTGCAAAGCTACACCCACATTACATGTCTGAGGATTGTATTAGGTGTCCGTGTAATGCTAAGAAATGTAAGAATGAATCATTTAAAAGCATTGATGAAGTCTTATGCCACGTTGTTATGAATGGGTTCGTTGATAATTACTATAATTGGACAAGTCATGGCGAACAACGGTGGCCTTATAATTTTGATCAAGTCTTGTACTATTACACTACTGCAATTTATGAACAACCAGTACACGTTGAGCATGTCGGCACCAGTAACGATCAAGAGTTTGGGGTGGAAGAACCCGATATGTATCAAACAATGGTGATGGAAGCCGGTATGTCAAATATAGAGGAGGAACCAACGGATGAAGCATTTCAGTTTTATGAGATGCTCAAATTAGTCGATCAAGATTTGTACCCAGGGTGTGATTCTCATTCTCAGTTGTCATTTAATGCTCGACTTATGGCTATCAAGACGGAGAACAAGCTATCTAACAGAGCATATGAGCAAATGACACAATTATGCAGTGAGATTTGTCCTGTCGATAATAAAGTACCTACGACGTTTCATCAGAGCAAACAACTGATGAAGAATATGGGTTTGCCGGTTGAGAAGATTGATTGTTGTGTGAATGGTTGCATGTTATACTGGGGTGATGACGATAGCGATCTTCTTATGTGTAGAATGTGTGGCCATCCCCGGTACAAAGAGCCACGACGGAAGGGACCAGGTGGTCAATCGAGCAAGACAAAAAAAAAAGTGTCACATAAGAGGATGTATTATCTTCCTATCATTCCTCGTTTAATGAGATTGTTTCAATCTAGTGCTACAGCTCAACACATGACGTGACATGCAAGAAATTCTGAAGATACTGAGGCTGGGGATATGAGACATCCGTCCGACTCTGAAGCCTGGAAACACCTTGATAACGTGTTTCCAGGATTTGCTTGTGAACCGAGGAATGTGAGATTAGGCTTGAGTACTGATGGTTTTGCACCGTTTGGGAGTTATGGAAAGAAGTATTCTTTGTGGCCGGTGATACTGACTCCGTATAATCTACCTCCATGGATATGCATGAAACCTCAAACAATGTTTCTGACTGTATTGGTGCCTGGTCCGTCGAATCCAAAGCATAAACTTGATGTTTATCTCCAGCCTCTTATTAAAGACTTGATCTTCCTATGGGATAACGGAGTCCAAACGTATGATGTTTTTAGGAAACAGAACTTCACGATGCGTGCTGCTTTATTGTGGACCATTAGCGACTTTCCTGCATATGCTATGTTGTCCGGGTGGAGTACAGCCGGAAAGCAAGCTTGTCCGTATTGTATGGAATATTCTGAAGCTTTCAGTCTCCCGAAGAGTAGAAAAGTTTCATGGTTCGATAATCACCGAAGGTTTTTACCTCGAGATCATCCATTTCGAAGGAATAAGGTGGACTTCACGAAGAATACAACAGTCACAAACAATCGACCGCCCCTTCGAAATGGTATTTTATACATTTATTTTAACATGTTTTTTTGGGTTACATTTATTCTAACATTTATTAATCGTACAGGACAAAGTCTGTTACATGAGATTGAGTGGACGGGTTTGAAAAAAACTACGGAGGAAAATGCACAAGAACACAACAAAGGAATCCCTGGTAACTGGAAGAAAAAGGGTATTTTTTGGGACTTGCCATATTGGAGTTCACTATTGCTCCGACACAATTTGGATGTCATGCACATTGAGAAGAATGTGTTTGACAATGTATTTCACACAATCATGAACACAGAAGGCAAGACGAAAGATACTCCAAAGTCCAGGGAAGAGTTGAACACTATCTGTCGCCGTGATGAGTTGGAACAGGATACCCGTACAGGTAAATATCCAAAGGCTTGCTACACACTAGATAAGGCACAAAAACAGGAATTGTGTAGGTGGATTAAAGAGTTAAGATTTCCAGACGGCTACGTGTCAAACATGAGTCGATGCGTAGACATAACAAAAGGCAAAGTTGCAGGGATGAAGAGTCATGATTGTCATGTTTTTATGCAGCGCTTGATACCTATTGCGTTTCGAGAATTTCTTCCTCTGAATGTGTGGAGGGCTGTCACTGAATTAAGTCTCTTTTTTAGAGATTTAACGTCTACAACAATCAAGGTTGATGATATGAATCGTTTGGAACGAGACATTCCAGTTATTTTGTGTAAGTTGGAACGTTTTTTCCCACCTAGCTTCTTTGACTCGATGGAACACTTACCTGTTCACTTAGCGTATGAAGCTAGGATTTGTGGTCCAGTGCAGTACAGGTGGATGTACCCATTTGAGAGGTGAACAATTCTATTTCTCTCATTTAATTAGTTTTTAGTATAAGGAGACTTATTTTAATTTGTTAACTATTATAATTTTAGGTATCTCCACAACTTGAAGCGGAATGCTAAACAGAAGGCAAACGTCGAAGCATCGATTGTTAATGCGTATTTGAATGAAGAGGTTGACATGTTTTGTTCATATTATTTTGAAGACCATGTCAACACGAGGATCAGGAATGAACCACGTAACTTCGATGGTAGAGGTACGCAACAAGAAGTCGATGGCATGCTCTCTGTATTCAAGTCTAAGGGGCGACCTATAGGAAAAGCCACTGAACGATATTGGTCAACATACACAGAGGCAGAAATAGCACAAACGTACGTGTTATTGAATTGTGATGAAGTTCAACCTTACATTGAGTAAGTATATATTTCATATATTTATCATCTAATTAAATAGCACTAAACGTGCGTCATTTATCATCTAATTGTGTTGTGAATTATTAGGATGTATACACAAGAACTACGACATGCAGATCAAAACATCTCAGATAGAGACATAGATACTAGTCTTCAACGTCAATTTGCCCGATGGTTCCAACGTTATGTGAGTATCATTAATTGAATTTTACGTGAACAAATAATTGTTTTGATTAATGTTAATTTTAACTGTACGTATAGGGACAATCACACGATTTTCAGAGCCGGTTCTTACAGGATCTCAGCCAAGGACCACTACGGCGTGTGAGGACTTACAACGGCTATATTGTGAAAGGCTACAGGTTTCATACATCAGAGTATGCATCAACAAGAACGACTAACAACAGTGGTGTTTGTCTTAGGGGTGCGAATTAC
Source organism: Galeopsis tetrahit (assembly GCA_963675135.1). NCBI lineage: Eukaryota > Viridiplantae > Streptophyta > Magnoliopsida > Lamiales > Lamiaceae > Galeopsis > Galeopsis tetrahit. The sequence continues at coordinate 16,131,432 of OY776133.1, forward strand.
AATGCAGATGCAAGTGATTACTTTGGGGTGTTGCACGAAGTCGTTGAAATTGAATATCCGGGATATCCAGTGAAAACCGTAATGTTGTTCAAGTGCCATTGGTTTGACACATCCCCTTTAGGAACCAAAATTCATCCGGAGTACAAGCTTGTGGATGTTAATTCGAAAAGGAAGTATAGCGGGGATGATCCGTTTGTATTTGCCTCTCAGGTATCTCAAGTCTACTACTGCACGTATCCAGGAGCTGGAAAACGTAATAGATCAGAATGGCACGCTGTTTGCAAAGTGAAGGCAAGGTCAATGGTGGAGGTCCCCCAAAAGGAAAACAACGATGAAGATGAACCTCCGTTTCAAATGGAACAAATAGAGAATCAAACTGAAGTGTTTGCGGGAGATTTTAATCTTTCGGTAGACTTAACGACTGCAAATCCACAATTGATTGTTATTGAAAACGATAGTGGACATGAGGAGGAGGATGAACATGACGAGGGGGAGGATGAAGAAGATGAGGAGGAAGAGGAAGATGTGGCAAATAATGAAAATGAAGACGAAGATGAAGATGAATATTAAATTAATGTAACCTAGCTATTTTATTTTGTACAATTTATAAGATTTCATTATTTATCATTTGGTTATTTTATTAATTAACTTATAATTTAATTATTTATCATTTGGTTATAAAAATCCAATGGCGACGGAACATATCCGTCGCCATTTCCGTCGCTAACGGCAACGAGCCAAAGCCGACCGAAATATCCGTCGCCATTTCCGTCGCTAACGGCAACGAGCCAAAGCCGACCGAAATATCCGTCGCCATTTCCGTCGCTAACGGCAACGAGCCAAAGCCGACCGAAATATCCGTCGCCATTTCCGTCGCTAACGACAACGAGCCAAAGCCGACCGAAATATCCGTCGCCATTTCAGTCGCTAACGGCAACGAGCCAAAGCCGACCGAAATATCCGTCGCCATTTCCGTCGGCATTTCCGATTATAAATGTAACTTTCTCTCATTTCACGCGTATTTTCCCTCAATCTCTCTATGTCTCTCCCTCTCCCTCTCCCCCACTCCACCTCCTTTCCGAATATAAAGCCTCCTTGCCGTGGTCGCGGCCGCCGCCCCATCCTCCCTACCTGCAGTCGTCGCCCATCCTCCCTACCTGCAGTCGTCGCCCATCCTCTCTCCAAGAAAGCCGTCGCCCACCGCCTCCTCTGCCGTCGCCCACCGCCTCCTCTGCCGTCGCCGTCTTCGTTTGAAAGGTACGTTTTTTTTTTTTTTTTGTTAAATTTGGTCTGAATTGATGTGTATGAGTCTAAAGTGAGAGAGGTCAAGTGTATTTGGTTTCTGAAAATTCATTTACCTTACCAAAAGAATCATGTGGTTTGAATAACTACCAAAGAATCATGTGGTTTGAGCAAAAAAAATGTTTAATACTATTATATAATTTGAGGAAAATGGAGATATGTGTTAATTTTGAGTATTTAATAAGATGCAGTGAGAATCACATAGATAAGGTATGAAAATACGAATTGAAAATTAATTATAATTCTAAAAGTTTTTCACGTGCCTTCGGCCCTACAACTTGTTTGCCTCTAATTTTATGGTATATATGCTTTTCTAATATTTGTATCACATATGATACACGTACCGTCTATGTATATGTTTTAATTTATTGAATATGATTTAGTATAGGTTAGCACAAATTAATATAGAGAAATACTTGTAAAATGTGCAACTCAGTGATTTTTTTGGCATTCTGCACGTATTCATGTAGATATGTTTAAATATCCATTTTCCTTGAATTATTGATTTATTTATTGTACTCTAAATCTCTTATCTTTGAACTACCAGCATGACCGAAACTATGCGAGCCTAATGAAGTTACTTGATCTCTGTTGAGGTATGTTCAATTTTTATGATAATTTAATTTATGTTTAAATATATAAAATGACAATTGAATCTTGATTCTTTGGAATTGATTTTGAAATGGCAGGGATGCAGTCGAGTCAGCGAAGGACAATTTAATATACTCCACGGTACGTATTAATATACTCACATTCTTGTTAAATTATTTCTTATATAAGTTTTTGTTAATGTTTACTACGTTGTTTTAATATTTCACAGAGCTTTTTCAAGCATTCTAGTGAGGGGTATAGTTGTCATAATTAGCAGCAAAATTCTATTTGCTTCTTACTTGATCGATCCTCTGCCAATTCTGGGACGACGATTTTGTTTATTCTGTTGGATGTAATGTAGATTTGTGTATTGAATTATTTAAGCAATTTTGATCGTGTATTGAATTATTTAAGCAATTTTGATCGGGTCGGATCCCGATCGCAAATAAATTTTTTTTTTAAATTTTTGGTACTTACCGACGGACTATTCCGTCGTTTTAGCGTCGGTAATACCGACGGGCGAGCCGACGGAATATCATTTTTTTAAAAAAAATTTAATACTTACCGACGGAAAATTCCGTCGGTAAATTAAAATAATAAAATTTAAGTCCAAAATATACCGACGGATCTACCGACGAAAAATTGATTTGGGATCCGTCGGTACAGGCGACCCGGTTTGAAAACTTGGTTTGAAAACGGGTTGGCTTGACTGCCGACGGAATTGAATCCGTCGGTATAGGCGCCCCGGTTTGAAAACGGGTTGGTTTGAATCCGTCGGGAATCCGTCGGCATATACCGACGGATGCATATTTTCCGTCGGTAACCACTACCGACCAATTCATTGACGACGGATAAAATCCGTCGGTAATTCCGTCGGTAAGAGCCAATACCGACTGAATATCCGTCGGCATAACCGTCGGTAAAACACCTCTTTTTTGTAGTGTTTCTTATTTTGCTCGTTCTTGACAAGTATGAAAATTATCACGGGAGATATGAAAAATTAGGTTTCCAGCACTAAATAATACTACTCCCTAGTATTAATATACAAATAACACAATTACTCATATACAATACTCCATTATACATGTCAATATGGGTGCAATTTGTCTTAAGTTACAATCAACCACGTTTCTTCTTGTTCATCAAATCATTTATTCTCCATGTTTTCGAATTTTTGTTAGTGATTCTCATCTTAATTTCAATTAAATTTTTTTTCTTTTTTTATTTTGTTCTTTATCTTCTTTAAATCTAGGCTTTTCACATTTCTTTTTTACTGTTTTTTTAATGTAATAATACATTTTTCAATATTGTATTACTATAAAAACAAATATGTATTATTGTAAAAATAAATAATACAAATTTATTCTTACTCTAACATATACTTGTCTATATAATAATACAAATTTGCAAGAAAATTGATTGCCGGATCAACTAATTCCCTGCCTCATTTTTCAGATGGGTTAATATTACAAATATGCTTAATGTATTTAATTACTTTTTTCAATAATCCAAAAAATACAAAATAACTTACTTATTTTTTCTAATTAAAATGATATCAACATTAAGTAATTACGCAATATAATTAATTCACGAAAATAATACTCGTATTATTATTCAAATGTATATACATGGTGTAAATAAATTATGAAAGACTTGAACAACCGAATCTTCCAGAACTTCCGCACTTCTCCACGTCGTCACCGCCCAACGAAAATCTCCCACGTGGCAAACGTAACTACATCACCGTCCGATTATCCTTGTTGGCAATCACAACCAATCAGAAGGCTCTACCTTCTCACTCATGATCTTGGCTCACTCTAAAACCCAGCTACTGCATAAATCTCACTCCTCACTTGACTCCACCCAACCATCTATCGTTTTTGTTTGAATAGATCCTTGGCGAAAGTTCAAAATGAGGAAGTGGACGCTTCCTTCCGTTTTGTTTCTGCTCTGCCTCTTGTTTCTCCTCCCAGATCAAGGTATGTAACGGAAGCATCTCTATTGTGTGTTGGATTAACGTAATAATTTAGGCATTTAGGTAACTGTTTAGAAATGTAGTGATTTTCTGCTGATTCGTGTTTTGGTGGATGAAATGTTGCTGAAATACATTAGGTAGGAGAATACAAGCAAATGCGGAAGCCGATTCAGATGCGCCGGTTGATCCGCCCAAGGTGGACGAGAAGATCGGCGCCGTTCCGCATGGATTATCTACTGATTCTGATGTGGTTAGGAGGTAATTAGGTTTTAATTTCGTTAATGCAGATCTGTTCACGTTTATTTGCTGTGTACGTTATTTACGTTTTATTGATTTTGTTGATGTGATGTAGAGAGGCTGAATCGATGTCTAGAAAAACACTCCGCGCTAGTGCGGAGAAGTTCGAATTCCAGGCTGAGGTGTCGCGGCTTATGGACATTCTCATCAACTCTCTTTACAGCAATAAGGATATTTTCTTGAGAGAATTGATCTCCAATGCTTCAGATGTAAGATTTTCTTTTATGTACTGAATCCTATTCTTTGTGCATGTATTAAATTTGAGTAAAATGTCTGATTTTTGTGATTATTCAGGCTCTGGACAAGATTAGGTTTTTATCACTTACGGACAAGGAAATCTTGGGTGAAGGTGAAGATACTAATCTTGAGATTCAGGTAAATTCACTCTGCAGAAAAATGCTTGAAGTTTTTCGTAATATACTGATCATGCTAGAATAATTACGTTTTTTTCTCCTCGCACATGAAGTTTCAAGCAAATAAAATTTAAAATTATACTATGAATTTCCCAGTGATACTTGAATATGAAGTTACCATAATTTGAAGCTTATTAGAATTTTAATTCTGAGGAGGAGAATTCCTAAGCAAGTCATACATTGTACTACATATCATAGAAAATTAATCATATTTCTGAAGATTAGTTAACTCATTTAATATATACAGATCAAGTTGGACAAAGAAAAAAAGATACTTTCAATCCGTGACCGAGGTATTGGAATGACAAAGGAGGATTTAATCAAGAATTTGGGTACCATTGCAAAGTCTGGAACTTCAGGTACAATACTCTTGTAGTCAGTGTAGTGATTATTTTTAAGTCTGTCAAAGTTGGTGTTGCTGATGCGTAATTGTTTTAAATAAAACTCAATAATGTATTGTCTGTACAGCATTTGTTGAAAAGATGCAGACCAGTGGAGATCTCAATCTCATTGGGCAATTTGGTGTTGGATTCTACTCAGTATATCTTGTTGCTGACTATGTTGAAGTAATTAGCAAACATAATGATGATAAACAGTATGTTCTTTTGCATCACCATCCTGCGTTCAGTAAGTTATCTTTTAAAGAATGCAATACAATTAATGTTTGAAACTGTGACCCACTTCCAGGCATGTATGGGAGTCAAAAGCAGATGGTGCTTTTGCAATATCAGAAGATACTTGGAATGAACCACTTGGTCGGGGGACTGAAATCAAATTGCACCTTAGAGAGGAAGCTCAGGAGTATTTGGATGAATTCAAATTGAAGGTTGGTTTTTTATATACTGTCCGGTTTCCCCTTTCATGTGCTCAAGTAGTTGGTATTTTTCTAACTATGTACAAAATATATTGTATAATCCAACCATTAGGACAGCCTTATAATTGCTTCCAGGATCCTTTGTGGTCTCTTCATTTCTTCGATTATCTGTCCCAGTCAAATTCTGTACGACTTCTAGTTATTTTCCAAGAAATGCTTTGCATATGCTTTCATCATCTGGACAGTCTCTTGTTTATGGCTTTATCTAGTGAGCAAGTGTTTCAGACTTTTGTTTGTGATAATCCGGGATGGCTAATCTAAGTTCAGTGGTGTTTGGATCCCATTAAGGTTTAAGGGTGACTATGATGTTATTGTTTAGAAAATATTTTGAACCAACCTTAGTGAGAATTTATAGGATGAGTAAGAAGTCTGGTGAAATGGCACATTTCTGAAGAGGTTATGATTCTAAATCTCTGTAAAGTGTAAACACATGATGGGTTCTGGTTCCTTCTTTTTCTACAACCGGGAAGGGGTATAGAGATTAACACCGTTCCAATATTGATGTTAAGCTACACAGGTTCACTTGAGACAAGGTTGGGGCCATACATTTGACCATCATGTTCTTATTTTCTTGATATTTTATTATTGCAGGAGCTGGTGAAAAAGTATTCAGAATTTATCAACTTCCCCATACACCTTTGGGCAAGCAAAGAAGTGGATGAGGAGGTTCCTGCTGATGAAGATGATTCCAGTGAGGATGAGGAAAAATGTATGCATGAAATTGTGCATCTTTTGTTACTGGTTTAATAAAATTTACTTAAGTCTACATGCATCAAGTTCCTATTATGTCATCTAATCCATTATGACACAAAACAGCTGAAAGTAAATCTTCTGAGGAAGAAGAGGAAGAAGATACTGAAAAAGATGAGGATGCGGAAAAACCCAAAACAAAGACTGTGAAGAAAACTACCTATGAATGGGAACTTTTGAATGATGTTAAAGCTATATGGCTACGGAATCCAAAGGAGGTGACTGATGAAGAATACACAAAATTCTATCACTCTCTGTCCAAGGTGGGTACCTTATTTCTGTCTCTTCTTGTAGAGCAGTTTAAATTCATTTATTATTTATTAGTATTAACATTTAACCCCCATTGACAGGAATTTGGTGATGAGAAGCCTCTATCATGGAGTCACTTTACTGCTGAAGGAGATGTTGAATTCAAGGCTATGTTGTTCGTACCTCCCAAAGCTCCTCATGATTTATACGAGAGTTACTATAACTCAAACAAATCCAATTTGAAATTATACGTCAGACGGGTCTTCATCTCAGATGAATTTGATGAACTCCTGCCCAAGTATTTGAACTTCTTGAAGGTATTCTTTGTCTCATCAAATTCATTTAATAGGATGCTATAATTTGATGAGCTTTGCAACTGTGTTTCTTACTATTTGCCTGTGTCACCAGGGTCTTGTTGATTCTGACTCGCTGCCACTTAACGTATCACGAGAAATGTTACAACAGCACAGCAGCTTGAAAACAATTAAGAAGAAACTCATCCGCAAGGCCCTTGATATGATTCGCAAACTCGCTGAAGAAGATCCAGATGAATCTAATGATAAAAATAAGAAAGGTGCGTTAAAAAGATAAAATCGATGTCAATTGTATATTATGATTTGTGTTTCCTTCTGTCTTGATTATAAAATTTGATTGTACTGCAGATATTGAGGAATCCAGTGACAACAATGAGAAGAAGGGTCAGTATGCAAAATTTTGGAATGAATTTGGCAAGTCAATTAAGCTTGGTATAATTGAGGATGCTACTAACAGAAACCGCCTGGCTAAACTTCTCAGATTTGAGACGTAAGCATATATTCAGAAATAGAGACAATTTGATTGAATTTTAATGATGAGTGTTTAAAAGATTTTGTCTATATTGTGTGCAGCAATAAATCAGACGGTAAATTAACTTCACTGGATCAATACATCTCGAGAATGAAGTCAGGACAGAAAGATATCTTTTACATCACTGGTACAAGCAAGGAACAGCTCGAGAAATCCCCATTCCTCGAGAGATTGATAAAGAAGAATTTTGAGGTAATCTTTGATCATAGAATCGTCCTAACTCCTAAAATTTGTTGCTAAAATAGAGTTAATCAGTTTTGCTCCCTAAATAAATTTACCCTTTTCTAGTTTTGGTCCCCCTATTTTACTCACTATCATTATTGGTTTTGGAAGTACACTTTTACAAACATTTAGTCCCACCAGTAGTTGACTGATGGAATCAACTAGCTGGGGTGCTAAATGCAATTATTTAAATAGTTGATTCTGCTAGTCAACAACCAAATGTGGGAGTAAAAGTGTACTTTCAGGAAAATGAAAGGGGACCAAAACTGGAAAATATGATATTATCCTGCTAAATAAAATCCTGGAGCCTGTGCATAATAGTGTTGGATTTTATTTGTGGGTGCAGGTTATTTTCTTCACAGACCCTGTGGATGAATATCTGATGCAATATCTGATGGATTATGAAGACAAGAAATTCCAGAATGTATCTAAAGAGGGACTGAAACTAGGGAAGGATTCAAAAAACAAGGAACTGAAGGAGTCATTTAAAGAGTTGACGAAATGGTGGAAAGGTGCCCTTGCTAGTGAAAATGTTGATGATGTGAAGATAAGCAACCGTTTGGCGGACTCCCCATGTGTGGTGGTGACATCAAAATTCGGTTGGAGTGCAAACATGGAAAGGATCATGCAGTCCCAAACTCTTTCTGATGCTAGCAAACAAGCCTACATGCGTGGCAAGAGGGTTCTTGAAATTAACCCTAGACACCCTATTATCATGGAACTGAGGAACAGACTAGCATTGGACTCTGAGGTACCTTTTTTTATTTCCACTGTTAGTTGATCGTAAGTTGTGTTGACTGACAAAATCAACTATTTAAGGGTGCTAACGTAATTATTTAAAAATTTTGTACGAAACAAGTGAACTTTGATGACTAATTTTGAGAGAGTGCAATTTTGTGGATGTTATTAAATTTTGTTGGTTTTGTGGTACAGGATGAAAGCGTAAAGCAAACAGCACAACTGGTGTATCAGACGGCGCTTATGGAGAGTGGTTTTACGCTCAGTGATCCAAAAGAATTTGCTTCGCGTATCTACAGCTCAGTTAAAAACAGCCTGAAAATCAGCCCTGATGCTTTGGTTGAGGAGGAAGAAGACACAGTAGAAGAAACAGAGACAGAAAGCAAAGCAGAATCTTCTTTTTCGTCCAAAATTGAAGAAGCTTCTCACGATGAAGAGGAGGCTAAGGATGAGTTGTAGGCTGAACTTTTTTCTTCTGTTTTGTTTTTAAATCTAGATAATCTTAGAGCTCTACTTGATATTAGGGTCATCCACGATTGGAGTGTTAATTCATAGGTCAATGTAAACATTATCACTAAGTTTTATCATTGATCAATGTTTTCAAAGTCGGATTAACAATCAAAGTGGTTTGTTTGATTTTTTTTTTTATTTTTTTTATAATTTTTAGTAGTACATATTAAAAAAAAAATAAGGTAGAAGAAAAGAGGGGCCTGGTCAATCTGAAAATTGAGCCCTTGTTATGAAAATCTGAAGGAATCGTGGTGTCACTAACCAACCTAATCTGCCGTGGCATTTATTTTTGTGCAATTATCAGGTAAAGATTGTTATAATAATCAGATTGTAGTACAGTACAATAGTTTTGAGTTATTCAACAATATCTTTATATAATTTTTTTAAAAAAGGATAAATATACGTGAGCGGAAATCTTTTAAAATTAACAATAGGAAAAATCTTTCAAGCACTTAATCAAGAGTTTTACTACTATCTTTCAAAGGTTTACAAATTCGTAATAAGGGTATATTAGATAGGAAGGTGAGTAAAATAAAATCCTAAGTAAATTATGTCAACCACCACACAGAAAGTGTGCATGTTGTAATAAGTGATGAAGAAATATTCTGAAAATTAACACTAGTTAGATCATAAATATTTTGTTTAGAAAATGAAAAGATCGTTGCTTTTACTCCCCACCTATTTCAGTTGGTTGTTGCAAACATGCATGAAACAAAAGGCGTTGAAACCATGCAAACAAATCCATGGATTACTCTTAACTAATCACGTTCACATGAATTCTATGTCGCTCGCCTCAAAGCTCATTGCCGCATATGCCTCTTCTGGGGATTTGATTTCATCCAATTTACTCTTCCGCCAAACTCCAAACCCAAATGTTTTTGCCTTCAATTGGATCATCCAGGCCTTAATTTCCTCAGGATCTCATCAACAAGCTATTGGCTACTTTTTGCTGATGCAAGGATCAAGAAACAACAACACTTCACCAAATAGGTATACTTTTTCAACAATCTTGAAATGTTGTCGGTGTTCTCTGGATGTGTTCTTAGGGAAGCAGTTTCATTGCCTGATTTACAAAATGGGGTTCCAAGAGGATCCATCACTGTGCAACGCTTTGATAGATATGTATGGCAAGTGTGTCAACGTTTATGATGCACGCAAAGTGTTTGATATAATGTCTGACAGAGATATTGCTTCATGGACAGCCATGATTTGTAGCTATGCTGATGTAGGGAAGATCGATGAATCAGTTACTCTGTTTGAGAGAATGAGATTGGAAGGTGTTGAACCTAATGTTATCTCGTGGACTGCCATCATTGCTGGTCATGCAAAGATTGGAGATTCTGATGGTGCCCTTGGGTTTCTTTCTCAGATGGGCCAAGAAGGATTAGTCCCTGATTTGGTTACTTGGAATGCCATAATCTCGGGATTCGTTCAAAGCCAAAAGTCTATCGAAGCCCTAGATTTGTTCCGGGATATGTTAAATTCCGCGATTAAGCCTAATGAAGTGACTATAACAGGGCTGCTCCCATCATGTGGAATGATCGGTTCAGTTCGTAGAGGAAAGGAGATTCATGGCTTGATATACAGAATGCAGATCAATATCAATGCATTTGTTGGGAGTGCGCTTATTGATATGTACTCAAAATGTGGGAGCGTTCAAGAGGCTGAGAATGTGTTCTACACAACTAGTAACAAGAATGTAGGCACGTGGAATACTATGATCGGATGTTATGGGAAGCACGGGATGGTAACCTCTGCAATCGAGCTTTTTGGAAGGATGAAGGACGAAGAAATAGAACCAAATGAAGTTACTTTGACCTCTGTGATTTGTGCTTGTAGTCATGGTGGTGTAGTTGAGAAAGGCATGGAAATTTTCAAGTCGTATAGTGAGAAGGCAAATGAAGAGCACTACTCGTGTTTAATTGATCTTTTATGTCGTTATGGGTGGATTGAAGAGGCTTACGGTGTTGTTAAAGAGATGGGGGTAGACGTGATGACAGATTCAATCATTGGGGCTTTTCTGAATGGGTGCAAGATCCATGAAAGGAGGGATCTTGCTGAGAAGATTGGTGAACATGTGAGAATGGAGATGAAGAAAGCTGGGAGTTTTGTGACACTTTCGAATATATATGCGTCGGGGGGTGAGTGGGCTTGTGTTGAGGATGTAAGGGAGGTGATGAAGGGTAAGAGGATGTGCAAGAAGCCCGGTTTTAGCTCGGTTTAGTGTATACAGAGACGAGACTTCGCCGATGTTTGAAAATGAGAGCAAATTCAGAAACACTGTTTCAAAAAAATGATTCTGGAGTTCCTTAGTGTTTGAAAATTAGCCTTCAGCTATGTGTTCTTGTTTGTTCTTTATTTATTGGTTGCGGTTCATATTTATAGTGATTTTCATCTCCCAAAATAGAAAAGTAAAAATGAATAATAGTATAAACTGTATCCAGTTTTAGAATAGAAGTACTTCAATACTATCAGAATCACTCATAATGGTTTCCAATATTGGTTAATTTGAATTAATTTGGCATTGCCAGTTTGGTTAAAATTAGTTCAGCGACTAGACATCAGGTGTCACAATTGTAACTCATAACAAATATACTTAATTATACATCAATCAAGCCGGTAAAGAGATAATCTATTGCATTTTCATTTCTAATAAAGTAATGGTTTCATAAGAGAGTGATTCCATTTTCAGTCTTCATCGCCTGCACCACCACCTCCATTCACATCCCCGTCGCTCTCCTGCATATCCGTCTCTGGCTGCCTCTCGTCTTCTTCATCTGATTCTGACCAAGCCCTTCTTCGTCTACTTGGATTTGAAGGTGCAGCCTTCACCAACAACAGATGATAACAAGGAGTACAGTCAAGAGAGAGAGACACATGTGTTTAAACATACACATTATATCTACACACATATATATATAGAGAGAGAGAGCACACACGCAAAGAGTAATGCCATTTATGGAGTCCAATGGTAGGTTTCTTTTGAAGCCCAAAACCAGCATAAAACACTTGTATATTGTAAAATGGTACAAGTAGTTTATGCTGATGTTAGACTCCATAAGAAACCCAATATCAGACTTCATATCAAAACCGTAAATATATAAATAAATAAATATATATATATATATATATATATAGAGAGAGAGAGAGAGAGAGAGAGAGAAAGGGAGAGTTACTTCATCATCGTCAGCATCAGAATCTTCTAAGCCAGCTGCAGCAAGAAGATCCTGGGGAGCATCTTCGTTCTCTTGGACGTCATCTTGGACGTCATTTGTCTGATTATACTGATCTCCGTAATTCGTATTATTATTGTCTTCATAGTCGACTTCCTCTTGATCATCCACCTCAGCTTCTGATTCATACCGTGATTTCTTATCCTTCTTCTTGCGTTTTCCCCCACTTGCTCTCCTCCTTTTCTCTTTCCCACCCTCCTCATCATCTTCTGTCTGGGGCCTCTCTTTTCGCTTCGAAGCAGAGCTGCTCTTCCATTGTTCCTGCACAACATCAAACCTTTTTACTCAAACAAACCTTTTTTTGTCAAATTTTCTGAGCTGACAAGAATGACAATTGATGATATCTTAACACCAAAACTATAATTTGTCATAAACAAGTTCTGTGTGTCGCTAGAACATTAGAATACAGATAAGGAAATAAAACAACTTCAATGCGAACTCTATTTGAAAGTATGGAAATGGAGTTTTGAACAATGTACTTCATATAGTTTTTCTGTTCAAAACTCTATAATCTATTATTTTATTCATAAATACAATTACACACTTAATTGAGAATATAATTAAAATTCAGTTTTAATATAATCACAATTCTTTTTGTTGTATAAAATTCTTATGATTTTGATTAAAAAAAATTATATTTGTATTTAATTTACTAATAGGATATCTAATTATATAAATTAATTTGATTAATAATTTTAATGGAAATGCATGTTTAACGATTCATATGTAGTGGAAATGAATAAAATAATAAATAAAGTAAGAGTATCGGGTTGGAGAATATAGGATATAAACATCTACATTTTGAAGTTTTGGGTTGGATATGGCAGATTGAAAAAAAAAACAGAGATTTTCCAGAAAAAGCTAAGGGTAATAGCACAAAAACATCTTATAACCAGATAACAGTCAACAACCCATTACCTTGATGCGCGCCAAATGCTTCTCTTGTTGCATAACTTGTTTCAATTCATCCTCCTGCTTTCGTTTCTCCAGCTGTGTTCAATTTAATAATTTGAGTAAAAATAAAAAGAATAACTTCATAAGAAATTTAAAAAAAAAAATCCAAGACAAATCACCTGAACTTTTCTCTGTTCTTCTGCCTTTCTACGCGATTCATCAGCCAACTCCATCTGACGCATGACTTCCAATCTTTGGATATTCTGCATTTCTTCACGCTCAGCGAGCTCACAATGTACATTTGCTGCTTCGAGCAAGTGCTTGCAGTATGCCACATGAGTGTCGATTTTCTTCTCATCAAAGCCATGAGAGTGTAGATTTGAAGCTGATGCAGACAGCAAGCTGAACATACGAACAGCATTCTTGAGCTCTGCTACAGTGGCTCGAACCTGACATAAAGGGGAAAGATCCATATGAGAGACGGATGCAACTCAGAAAACTAAAAAAAGCAAGATCTTTTGAACGGAAATTTGATTTGAATTATGGCAAATGCTTTTGTAAATAGTAACAATGGCCTCCGGTAATATGGGGCTTACGTTTAGATCCTCCACAACAAGTGCATAAATTGCAGATATATTGACCAATTTTTTAGGATGATAATTAATTTATAATTTTTTTAATTGAAAAATTAATATTGTTGGGTCTCATTATGCCACGTAAGCGATGTTAGTCCGGTTAATACATGGAATTGCGGCAGCTCCCGTGAGCAGCGCGTGCAAAAATCTTGTAACCTTGTCAATATAGGACTAAAATTGCATCATTTTAAAGTTATGGAACTTAATTGGAATATTAATATGTATAGGACTAAAAATGCCGACACCCGAGAAATACGAGACCAAATTTACAATTACTTTCTGTACCTCAGCAGTATTAGAAGAAAAATCTTAAGAATATGCTACAACAGAATAAAATGCTGACCTCATCTACAGTCCTTTTTGTCTTCTGAAGTGTTGAAGCTGAGAACTTCTGTAGGGTAACTCCTGCATCAAACCTTAACGTATAATTTGAAGGAGCCAAGTGGATAGCTCTCAGTAATGTCTTTTTACAGTCTTGCCACTGTTCAGCTTCGTAATGGGTACGTGCTAAGTAGAGAAGCACTTGATTGTCGGTATTGTTGTAGAACTTGCGCAAACAATTTTGATACTGCAAAGACCAACGTGATTTTTTAAAGACGAAGACATCTTATTTTATATCATAGATAAATAATTGAGAAAATCTGCATTTACCATTTTGACAGCTAAAGCAAAATTGCCTTGAGCAAAGTGAACATGAGCCAGATTAATCCATACATCTGGCATGTGGACATCAAAACCTCCACTTGCAGCTTCTTGAACCTACATAAATGATACTTTAAACAATGATATATTTCTTTGGATTAATTTCAAAATAAATCACGACCTTTTCGCATTTCTTCAATTACAGCAAATGTCTTTAAAATTTGCAATTCGATACACGACCTTTTAAATTGTTGCAATTCTATCACATGACTATTTTTCGGCAAGTCTTGCTGATGTGAGCGTGTTGAAATAAGAAAAGGTCATGAATTTATTAGCAAATATTTAAGGGAAAAAAAAAAACGGACTGCCACATCAGCATAAGTTGTTGGAAAATAATCATATGACAAAATTGCAAATTTTTAAGTCTGTGTATCAAATTGCAAATTTTAAGAACATATTTTGTAATTGAAAAAACGTGAAAAGATCGTGATTTATTATGCAATTAAGCCTATTTTTACCTTTCCGGATCATAAATATATTAAGAAAGTGCAACGAACCTGTGTAAATAGATCCTTAGCTATATCAAATTGACCTTTTTCTGCAAATACCATACCGGCACCATTTGCTGCATAGAGATTAGCAGATTGCTGCAGCAGAACCTGGCAGGATGGAATATATACATGTCAGAAGGAACTTGATACTGCAAATATGAATGGTATAAGCACAAATAAGAAAAAGGAAAGAATGCAAATTAGCAAGAGCATTTATACATGGTTCAGTTCATTACACAAAAACCAGAGGTCCCCAAAGAGCACATGTAATTTTCAAACTAAATGTAACAGTAATGGCTAAAACGGAAGAAAACTAAATTAAGAAAAAATATGACTGTATAATAAAAGAGCCTTCGAAGTAAAGCAGGTAGCAAGCTGTAAGCATACTTTTGTGTACAGTTCCTTGGCCTTCTCATAATGTGTAGCTTCCAACTTAGGAGCTCTTTTCTCATTGCGATTTGCTGCAAAGTAGTTCCAATTTCCCTGGAATATATCAAGACACGTGCATAAATTACTGAATTACTAGTTGGCATTAATTCATACAGCAAATGGAAGTATAAGCTCAATTGTGGCGCTGTGCAAAACAGTGAGGAATGAAAAGATATTTAAGCTTCTAGCACTTGAAAAGGTGGTAAAATATACACGCGTGCTAAAAAGAAAACAGAAAAGAACTGGAAAGCATTGAAGCATTCTGAATATGCTATGTACCAGACAAACTGCAGCATAAGAATCTTTTGCATCAGTTGTGTCCTTTGCGGTTCGAAAAGTTTCTTTTGCCTTGACCCAGTCGTCATTCTTAAGTTCCAAGTCACCAAGCATTAATAAAGCATCTGGGCACTTCTCATCCACCTTTAGTGCATCACCAATCTATGACCAGAGAGCCTCTTTTATTACAAATGATATAACAGACAAGACAAATCTTAGAATAAGAGTACTGAAGAAAGCTTTCTAGAACTAGAAGAGTATAACAACCAGTTCGAGGCTGATTTGGACATTGTTTCTAGCTTTTGCAATGGCAGCAAGCCTCAAATAAGCATCCGTGTAGTCTGGGTACTGAAAAATAAAATTTGGTAGGAAAGAATAATGAGTACAAATTCAAACAGGCAAAATGAGTTAAAATCAAGTTTAGCAGGATCATAAAGTCTGCTTTAATCTTTTGAAGAGATTACAAGGTCCAGCAAAGGGAACTGGGGAATAAAAAACTAAACATAAAAAATATACATGTGAATAGAGAATCTTCGTTCTTCATTAGTCCATGAACTAATTATCATATTCCATCAACTTCTAGAGCAAAAAATTATGTCAGTTAAGAACATGAACAGAGTTAGTATCTACTATCTACTTGGTCTGATTTTCACACGTAATGCATCAAATTTCAGAGAAAAATAAAATCGATGACAGAAAATTATCAGCAGTTCTTTTGTAGAACACAGTACCACACAACTATATCATACAGCATATTTGATCACCAGACATGATATGACGCAGAAATCTGAATAATCACAGTATAAGGAGATGCACAAGTAGCTAAAGAAAATGAGTTATTTATCATTCCAGTCCCGTTTCCCTTAACTACATCAGTCATATCTTTCAATTTAACAACAGAAACTTAGCATGGTGAGCCTTTATATTACAGATACACACTAAAAGAACATTGAGCATACCGATAGATGCACCCATCAAATGTAAGTGTAGAGTTCATCCTATAGTAACATTTGTGTAATATTATAAACATGTTGAATATTATAATAAGCCTAAACACCAAAAGTTCCAGACAACTGTTACGAATAATTGCCCCAATATTCTTCAGTAATTGCAGGACCAGAATATAATAATACCTTAAATATTATCAGGCGGTATAGGATGCTCGCTGATTCAGTGTCATGCAGCTGCTCCAACACCCGAGCTAAATTAAATAATGCAGAAACTTTATTCCATGGAAGTTCCATAGATAGGCCTTGTTCCTCAAGTCGATGAAACAATTGCATGTCCTTATATTGACGAATGACTGAGCTATCTTCAACAGGATACCGTGTGCTATTAATTAAATTAGCATTTGTTGACGTTGTGTTTGAAATGGATCCTCTTGCTGCATCAAAAAAGTCGCACCATATGCCCTCTCCAAGAGCTTCCCTAAATGCCTCACTTGCAAGCTGGAAAACACAAGATATTGCAATTCAGCCCACAAAAACTCAGGGTATCAAATTGCAGTAACAATAAAGAATTTGTACTAACCTCAAATTCCCCCCTTTCAAAATGGACCACACCAATATTGTTAAGCAAGTCTAAAGGCACTTCCTCATTCGCTTTTTTCAGCAGAATACGAGCCTGTACAAAGCTGCAGACATCAGCAATAAGCAGAGTTGTATGACTGCTTAATTAATCCACCTTCAAATGTGGGAAGAGAATTTTGTAGCATCCACTAAATTCTTAGAAAACGAAATGCATGAGTTTTATAAGTTGCCGTCACATGCAATCAACAAATAGGTTCCCTACCATCCTTATATAGGGGATGAATTTTCATAAATATAACTAGTGTTGTATAAGAAAAAAGAATCAAATAACCCAAACATAATTACTTATGGAATGCACGTATTTGAAAGCGACAAAGTTATCCTGAGTTCCCAATATTTTTTATGGCTGCTTGAGGTAGAAAGACGAAGTGTGGGCCGTTAATACTTGTACAGTAAAACTAAGAATAGGAGAAAGGTACAATATTTTTTATGGCTGCTTGATATTTAAAGCAACAAAGTTCCCAAATAAACACCAGCCAGATTTTTCTGTGACAGCATTACTATTTCCAATAAACGGGCTCTTATTTGAAAGTTCATTTGACTTATTTGTCTTTCAGTTCTTGAAAACTTTCTCGAAGAAAAAGGCTAAGGGAACAACCCAGAGGCTTGTTCGGTAGGAACACTAATATCTAGTCTCATTTATAGTCTGAAAAGAATAAAGCCCCAAAAGGCTTGTTCAGATCAAGGAGACTCATTCCCAGCCACTAATGAATAGGGTCCTTTTTACTATCGAAACTGTTCATGCTAACTAAAGGTCTAAAGAAAAAAAGTTCTGAGATTATCCCTTATCGGTAACTTGACAACCTAATATTTAGATATTAGTTTTTTAATTCGACAACCAGTGTGTTTTCCTGATCTTTTAAATCCAAAAGATATTTTAGATTGGGATATTTGTAACTCTTCCAATATGTTCCAGAAAGAGAGCTGATCAAACAGCCACTTTTGACTGAAGATATTTTTGAATATTTATTGGGGAATATTAGATCCCTAAAAAGACCAACTGAAAAGGAGAAGGAAAAGCAGCAGGTTGTAATTGACAGAAGCAAAACAACAACATTTAAACTCGGAGGGAACTTACTGTTTTAAAGGCATCTAAAGCAGCATTAATGTCTGTTGAAATTAACAGGTCACCAAGATCCAGAAATGCCTGCAAATATTTATGCAAGAATATATGAATCAGAAGTAAGTATCAATTAAAGTTTCTGACAAACTTTATACCAAATTGGATACTTCTTAAAATATACTGTAGTCCTCTTCAAGGATAAGACACTTGATATATATTACAACTACAATAATACTCTCAAGGCCCTGTGACATCACAGAGTTGTTCATAATTCACCCACTATCACTTATATGCCCTGTCTACACCGTGTAACCAATCCTGAAATCAGTAGGTGGGATCTGGTCCAAAATGGAAAAAAGTTTATTGACCGTGTTGCTTTTCATACAAAATCCTAATTCCAAGTAGTCAGTTACAGTATTTGATAACTATAATAGTATGTTAGCACTCTAAATATGATGGGATTCGTTTTCTCAGATTTGCTATGATTTGTCCCTATCTTATTATTTAGTTATTACTTGCAGATTAGGATCAAGTTAGGGCCATATCCATGGAGAGTAATATAATTGAGTTTCCTAGAAGGGTTAGGGTTAGCTTAGATACGATTTTTAGACTCGTCTTCTTACTTGTTATAACAACAATTAACCTTAGAATCTAATGTGGTTATGCATTGGATTCTGTATCTCTTTTTAATAAACTTCAAGCGAGTTAAAAAGAGGCAGTTGCATCAATCCGATGTCATATTTATCTAGAGCTATAATGTAATTCTTAATGCAGCAGCATCCACAATAAAATCAGTACAAACCATCAATGGAGAGAATAACAGAAAATGTGCAACAGCATTATCACCTGAGGATCTCGAGGATCAACTTTGGTGGCTTTCCTGTATAGTTCTTGGGCCTTCTCACTCTGATCAAGCTGAACATGAATGTGTCCAAGAGCCTACTTCAAAAGAAAGCAATTAGTTCTTTCACCAAGCCTGGAATTCTTAACAAAATTCAACACTCACTTTCAATGTGTCACAATTTTCTGGTTGAACCTCCAAGACTTTTTCGAAGTTGGTCAACGCACTTCGTAGATCCCCTAATTTAAGTTGGACCTGCCCCAAGCCTATATCAAAGATCAACAAGCAATGAGGAAAAAATATATCAGAAGCTAAAAAGCTGATAGCATCATTACAAAACAAATATAACACAGTTTCTACTTGGAATCCTCCCAGATGTTCAGATTCAAGTAGGTCTTGCAGACTCATCAATAATTCAACTTTAGCTTACTTATAACGCATAGAATATATATTTAGATAGTACAACAGTAAACATATCATCAATCATTTTCTTCTTTTCCTGTTCCTTTTTTTGCCACTAAGCAGACTTGGACCAAGTCAAATATAGACACTAAAAGCAAGTATTAGGAAGAGGATGCAATACCACACACATCAATATCTTAGACTAAATGATAAGACACCGGGAAGATGGAGGATTGAAGTTGGATCCCTTGCATATAAATTAAGGTTGTGTTTGGATGGAGGGATTTGATTTGAGGAGGCATTTCAAATGAATGTATTTAAAAATGCATGGATTTCAAATGACATGGATTTAGTGAGGATTTAAAATCCTCTCAATTTTAACTAAAAAGTGTGTGGGCACAAATCTAAGTATTTGAAATCCATTCATAATCCAAACAAATGGAGTGGATTTGGATTGTGGATTTAAAATGCATAGACCAAATTCTTCCATCCAAATGGAGCCTAAATCAAAACCAATGAGTACATTGTGGGCAGTCATAGCCATATATCCCAACCTACGAACCTAACTCCTATGATAATAATAATAAGAAACATAATGATGTCAACTGGGACCTGTGCATTCACTGCTCCATAATATGGAGCGTAAAACATGGGCCAGCACTTCTACTAGCTCAAAACAACAAGAAGACATCTTACATTATAATTTCAACAACTCCAGAACACAATGAGAAACCTATATACTCTATAATTTGTTCGTCAAGTCAACTAGGATTTGGGTAAATAATTCCTCTGCTCTTAATAAACAGAAGAAATCAAGTAAAAGTAAATGCAGTTCTGATAGTTGGTTAATGTGAATTTCAAAAGCTGTGCATTGTTTATTATGCATTCTACTATCTGTGTAATAACTTATCTTCAGTTGGAATATCCTTGACTAATCACTAATGGCAATTTCGTAATAAGTGTTATCTTTTGAATTTCCATTCCTTGTCCCAACAGTGAATCAGTGAGCAATATTGCATCCCTATGACAGCGAATATTACTCCCTCCGTCCACATAAAGTGTGCTTATTTTCCTTTTTGGGTTATCCACTTAAAGTGTGCCTTTTTTACTTTTTTGGAAAATATACCCCATCACACTTTATCTATTTTATTATCTACTTTATCTACGTTATTCATAAACAATCAATATTCCTTTAAACCTTTGCAAAAAGAAACAAGCACGCTTTATGTGGACGAAAGAGGTATAATTTATGAACATATGGCAGTATCATAAAAAATAGAATAGAATAATCCAATTTTGTATAAAATAATCTTACATACCATAATAAGGCAATACAAATTCTTGTGCGTTGTTGTTTTCTTTAACAGATGCCATATAATACATTCCTGCCTTTTCATAGTCCCCCTGAAATCAAGCATACGGAATAAGAATGATCAGAAAACATGAAAATGAAAACGGACTACTTATAAGCAGATATAGTTTAATAAGGTGATATGGTCCACCAATTGCCAATATGAGATATCAAAAGTTCACTGAGCAAAAAAAAAATGACCATTGGCATTCTCAAATCTTAGGACCAAGAGAAAAATTGCAGTTGAGAACAGATGACATAGAGGCAAGCAGAGATTGAGGAAGTCAACCTTGCTATGGTAAGAGCGAGCCAAATTATAGTATGAATGTGCCTTTGTTGGGCCGTGCACAGTAACAGCAAGTGCAGTTTCAGTCAACTGCTCAACAAGGAAATGTTGACCAGTGAAAAAGAAATGATTTGCAAGATAATTTAGCGACATGGCACAGTAGGGATAAATCTCAAAAGCCTTCTGCATCTTTTCCATCCCAAGCCTAATACCAACAGCTGCAAACATTTGAAAAGATATATAAGAAAAAATGATCAAATATTTTTTTAAAACCGTAAATGCTGGATTTTTAGGATATAGTGATTGCCAGAATTTAGGATATAATAGGAAAGTCAAAGTCCATATATTTATTTCAGAAGTCCCCACCTGTGCCGTATTTCTCGTTTCTCAGTGATGCAATTTCTGGTTTTACCAAAAAATCAATTGACTGCCAGCCAAACCAACTCTCAAACAATTCTACTGGCAAAGCAGCTAGAACACCACATAATTCTCTCTCTCTCTCTCTCTCTCTCTCTCTCTCTCTCTCTCCATATTTAATTTTCTTTAATGTTTATAAATTTTGAAGTCAGATAGTAGGGATGCTTATGTAGGAGTTTCAGCATTTATAACCAATACCTGGTTAAGGGCACTGGTGGAGATTGAATCAGCTAACAAATTATAAATGCAAAAATTCAGAAATGGTTCAACTGTAATGGACGTTATGGAGCTTATTGTTTTAGAAAAGGAAGAGTCATAAGGATCATGATATTAGGAATGCAGAAAAGAAGGAAAAGGAATTATGTAACGTTGGCTGTCAATATCATCATGGGCACTTAGGTCATATGTACTCAGATTTATAGATTTAACGAAGTTTATTTTTTTATTAAAAAATTGTATTGAAATATCATCTCTACAATCAATAGGAGTATATGTATTGCTTAATACAAAAGTTAATCAATATTAGTACAACTTCACATTGATTATTAATCTACTTATATATATCCCACCAAGAAAAGTAAAGGAGACCCCATTAAAAAAAAAAAAAAAGACCAACCTTCATTAGTTTGCAAATCTGAAACTCCAAGTGCTACAAGTGCTTCAACGTTATCTGGGTCTATCTGCATTAACACTAACCTTTATAAAAACCATCTCAAGAAAAATATGTAGCTGCAGACACAATCAGTTCAGTCAATTCTCTCATGGTCAATTATCACTTGCCTGTAGAGCACGGGTAAATGCTTGCTTTGCCTTCTCAAAGCGACCCAATTTATAATGGCAGAGAGCTATGCCAACTCTTACAGAGGGAGCCCAAGGATACACATTTAATGCTTTCTGGAAAAAGAAAATTAAATTACAAGAAATATAAGTAATTCCAAATTTGGCTAAAAACATCTTTCTTCAAGTAGAATAAGGGGGGATGAGAGAACCTTGTATAACTCGAGTGCCTCAGAATATCGACCACGGTTAAAGTGAACACATGCCTGCATATATAGGAAATAGTAGTGTTGACGAGAGTGAGAATGGTACTAGTATAGTGAATGAGAACTAAAAACATCTGCAGTTGAGATACATAACTATAAAACCAAAGATTGCATTTAATACGAATGGCTGCATGAATTTAAAAGATGGAAGAAAATTGGGGGATGGAAAAGAACTCCATATCATTTTCAAGAAAAAAAGTCTTGGGCAGGAAAGGCATCCATACCATATCTTGTTTGGCAGGATACAGCAGAAGTCCAAGGAGGAGGACGCTAATGCATTTGCCTCATATTTCAAACAATTTCACTACTTGAATAAAATATTGACTCAATGAAAACAGAAATTAGCCGACATAAATTTTAGAAAAAGGTAAAAAAAAAAAAAAAAAAAAAACACCATATGACAAACATGGTAAGTAGACAACATCCAGTTGGACCTCCTCTTATACAAATATGAAACAACCAATACAAAATAAGATATATACTTCATCTTCAAGGAATTCACTATGGACACATGCCAACAAAGTAAAGGAGAACAAAAGGATAGAAGGCACACGTTAGTTGATATAAAACTAGTTGTCAAAGTAGATGCTCCTAAGTAGCATTACGATAAAGTGCTACAAAGAATATTTTTCCAACCACTAGGAAGACACAAGTTAATTCACTGATATAGATAGAGTTATTCACCAAGCACATCAACTGAACAAAAACTCACATGTGGATTAATGGTGGTTATAAAGATTCCATCTTTGTTACTTTATGTACATTTCATGAGTCCAAGGGTTGTCAAAAGGGTTTATATGTCTACATAAGGCTAAGTTACAATTATTAAGAATGATTTGAAGAACGAAAGAATAAGATTACTGAGAGTTATATTGTATCTCTCAGACTTTCACGGATGAATAACTTTATCTTGATTCCAGGGTGAGTCTACTATTGAGCACCCTCATTCTTAAGTGGGTCTAAGGAATCTTATGTGGTGTTTGTTGGCAGTAGAGATACGGGGCAGGACACAATCGTGTTCTTGGTGACAGTATTGCTAAGATAATTGGTCAAAACTCAGAAAACTTTCATTTTCGGGGTCTTAATTTCATATATTGATATTGGGTTTCATAGCCTCATCAGTGAGGTTTCATTCGCTTAGCATTCTACGGTTGACCATCCACTTTCAGAAGTCACCATTGTGGACTTCAGAGGACAATATTATGCAATGAATCATAATCTAAATATAGAAATCATCACTAACCCAGGGTGAACGAATTATATGTAACAAAGATAAATTTTTTCCAGACATCCAATGATGACATATGGAACTGCTGATCATGTGCCAGTCTTAAAAAGATGTGATGCAGTTAAGTACCTGACCAAGAAGAGCAGGAACATTATCTTGATCTCCATCTAAGACAATCTTGAAGGCATTAAATGCCTGCTCGACCTCTCCCTTGGCCAGTAAAAGCTGACCTATGAGGAGTTTTAACCACCCAGGTATGAAGAACCAGTCATTATATAAGTTGGAGAAGCTGAAGAAAGTAATACAAAAATGGAGCAATCCAACAGCAACGGCGCTAAATTATTTTGAAGTGCAGCATAACGGATGAAACAGCGCTATATTGGTAATTAACTCAACCAAGAAACTACTTGCAAACTTGGGATTCTCGTCTTCAAAAGCAAACACAATGCACAATCATTATCATAAAATCATTTTCCTCCGCACCAATATAGTTCCCCTTCATCACTAAATGCACTGGTCATGTGCTGAATATAAACTAAAATTGATATAAGTGATCAGGCGTAAGAATCAAGCAAGTATGCATAAAACACCTCAACATATATACCTCATTGGTAAATAAAAAAAATAGAAAAGGATTCAAATCTAACGACAGAAGAGACCAGCAAGATCCAAAGAGTTTTCATTAGATCCTTGTGTAGAAAATTAAGTAATGCAGCACCATTTTGCCTTTTAAAAGTGAAATTCATCCTCGACTTCTTCAATGTAGCCCTAGAATCAAATGCTTCACGTTATTTTGCTGGCCCTTGGTATTAACTTCCCTTGTTGATTTTCCACAGATTTTGAGACGGCGGGAAATGAAGATAACAATTCGATGCATGCATTTTGATTTGAGAAAATATTGACTTATCTACTTTGAAGGATCTAGTATATAGTTACGCGCTATTTTAATTCTGAAAGATGTAATTAATAGAAATGAAAATTCAGTACAATAATTGTTCAATTAATTACTAGAAACTGTGGACTCACTACTAGTTTACAGTCAACTAAAGGCCAAACAAAAACTTGCACAAGTTCATTTCTTTCCTTAAAACTAAAAATAGTCAAGCAGTTGGATTGAATTAATTAGTGGAATTAAAAAATGCAAGTACGAAATGAGGAATATCTTTGCACAACAATAACCGAAATGTTAACTCAAAGGTTGACCTTCGTTACGTATTAAGGTGAACTTTTGTACAAATACAAGAAGAAAAACTACTGTGTCAATGAAAAGAAAGATTACATCATTGCTCATTGTTACATTTATAAAGTGAAAGATAAAACTCTAAATATCACACACATGTAAAGCATAAAACTTTTACCTTTACCAATCCAGGTAGAAGGTTCGTGCATGTCAATCCTTGATGCCTTGTTATAATACTTCGTGGCCTGTACAAAATAGTCTTCTTTTTCCCTGTATTTAGTCTCAATTTTACCAAGGTAGCTGTAATATGCCCCCAAAGCATTTAGAATTGCAATTCTCTCATATCTTACATCTGCATAATATTCATCAATTTCTGCAAACACATTCAGACATAACCCGTTAAGGAATTACTACAAGAAAAAACCATTATAATCAAATTGATCAAAATACAATAAATTTGTTCTTTGTCAAATGGAATATCGAAATTTCAGTATCCCGGAAGAATTTTTACCAGGACTGGATCCTTCTTCTAATATTTGTCTAAATTGTTCAATCTTTCCTTGTTTGAAGTACTCCCTCTGCACCCAAGCAATCAAATCCATCAAAATTTGGAAAGTAACACAAATAAACCAACATCTATATCATCCCATATATGTAAATTATACAACAGGTAAAACTTGGCAGTAAAAAACCAACACCATCCAAAAGCATCCCACTAAACACTTTTTTCTGCTACGACGTGGCAACCTCCAACAAAATAATGACCAAAAGCAATGTATAATGGCAACAAAAAAGAAAAAAATAAGGACAACAACATTCCAGACAGTCTTGTATACCTCTGTTTCCCCATTTCACAAAATAGCAATTTGAATGCTTGCAAAGTTTTTAAAGTTCTAAATACCATTCACCCCAGTTCCCTCATTTAAATTTCCAACTCGACCTACATCATCAATCTAATGGACGAATAACTTGATAAAAATATTGTCAAGACTACCTGCATTATCTCAAAGATGCATAACTAAATAAACGTATAAATAACACCCACATACAGTCCAAACCTGGATTCCCAACTCACTACATTGATTTCTATGAAAGTATACTGCACAATAACTAATGTAGCAATTATCATTGTGAATGACTCAACTCCACATACACAGACATGAACCCCAGAGCAAACACAAAATTCAACACCAAAAAGACGAAATTAGCGTACCGCAATAATAAGCCAAAGATCAAGGGGAGCCTGCTCCGCCTTGAGAATATCCACAATGTCAGTAGCATCTCGCGGGAGTTGGTCAAGCGCCACTCTCACCTCCTCCTCCGAATTCTGCACTGGTATGTATACACATGCCATGCCGATTTGCCGAAATTATTTACCAAATATACGGGACAAGAATTTCAACAGTGACAATAAAAGGTTATTTTGTATTCCTCTGGAAAGCTGAGTTTGTACAGCACCGATATGAAACTGAAATCGGCGGTACCAATTTGAATCGCCGGTACCAAATTGACAAAGTTGCGGTAAGTCGCAAGTGAAAGAAAGGTATTCTAGTAATTTGGGTGGGGCGATTCAAATCTTGAAGGCGATACAGTCGGAAATCGAGTGAAGACGATGAACGAATGTTTGATTCTTCTTGTTCTTGAACATAAAAGGAAACAATTTATATACCCCACCGCCTTCCTCTTCTCCCACTTGATTTTGGATTTTTGAATTAACAAAATAATACTCCACTACTCATCCCCTAAATTCACTAAAATTAAAAAAATTAAATTCGATCTTTTATTAGAAAATTAGGTTAAGTATAAAAAAATCTTCAATCTTCAATTAAAGCTAAAAATAAAAATAAAAATATGAATATGAATGTTATGGGCCAAAAAAAGGTTTATACGGAGTAGTTGTGTTAGTGGATCTCATACATGTTTTTTTTATCCTGTTTACTTTTAAAATCTGATTGAGTTTGGTACCCCATAAATTACTCGACCCAACCTGCTATTTAATTGAGTCGAGTTGGAAAATATTACTGTATCAATAAACATAATTTCAAATTAACTTTTAGAGACACATGAACTTCTTGAAAATGTAATTGATTGATTGTTTTTAAAATGTACTATTGTACAATACATTAATATTAATTTTAAAAATCTCTTTAATTATTTGAATTTACTTTTATTTATATATATATATATATACGGAAATGATATAGAGCCCACCAATTGTGCCCACCAGTTTTGCCCACCGCCTATGTGGCATTACCACGTCAATAAATTCTTATTTATATTTAATTTAAACTTAATCTAATATCAATATTTTATTTTTTTATCCATATCAATATTTTAAAAAATCTTTTTTTATATTTAATTTAATATTATCTCTATCAAATTACGCTAACTAACGCCATAAATCTTTTCTCAAATCTTTCCATCACCATTAATTTTTTCTCAAATCTTATATCAATATTTTATTTTATGCGTAACGCCATAAATCTTTTCTCAAATCTTTCCATCACCATTAATTTTTTCTCAAATCTTATATCAATATTTTATTTTATGCGTAACTAACCCATTAATCTTTTCTTAAATCTTTTCTATCACCATCTTATATCTATATCATTTCCGTAAAAATGACTACATTAATTTACATAACTCTAAACCTCTAAACTCATAAACCCTAAAACCCTAAACCCTAAAACCCCTAAACCATAAACCCCTAAAACCCTAAAACCTAAACCCCCTAAACCCTAAACCCCTAAAATCCTAAACCCTAAAACCGTAAACCCTAAGATTCAATTAAGATTTGATAATATATTAATATTACATTAAACTCACGCCACATATAAGATTTGAGAAAAAATTAATGGTGATGGAAAGATTTGAGAAAAGATTTATGGCGTTAGTTAGCATAATTTGATAGAGATAATATTAAATTAAATATAAAAAAAGATTTTTTAAAATATTGATATGGATAAAAAAATAAAATATTGATATTAGATTAAGTTTAAATTAAATATAAATAAGAATTTATTGACGTGGTAATGCCACATAGGCGGTGGGCAAAACTGGTGGGCACAATTGGTGGGCTCTATATCATTTCCGTATATATATATATATATATATATATATAATACTTTACTAATTTATGTATCATAAATTGATTATTTTTAAAGGGTTAGTCTCTCGTGGACTCGAGGGCACCATGTTCACTCAAGTCCAACATATTGAATATGTATTGATAAAATAGAATTATTAAATAAATTAGGCCATGGCCTAATGGTAGGTGCACATTTGTTTTATTGTAACGGGTTCGTACACTCGAGTGAATATTAGACCTTACCATTTTTAAAATGTACTATTGTACTATACATTAATATTAATTTTAAAAATCTCTTTAATTATTTGAATTTACTTTTATATATATATATTTAATACTTTACTAATTTATGTATCATATTTAAATTTCAATTATATTTTACAACAAAAACTTTTATGAGACGGTTTGCTCTCATTTATATTTTGTACGGGTACTATAATTCATGAACTTATAATTATACTCGACTCATGTTTTAAAGCAAAATGAAGTTTTAATAATTAAGTAGAGTTTTGTCGATGAACACACGAGGTCGTCTCACAAAGACTTCCCCATTCTTTGTAAGCAAAGTATTATATACGACATATTCATTGTACACCACTAATACTAATACAATATTCTCAAGGTGTACATAATACTTTCTCCCACTAGACAAAGTATTATGTTCATCTTTTGCATCATTCACCAGTATTATTATTGTTCACCTGCATCATTCACCACTATTATTATCAGTTTTAAGAACTACTATTGCTTGAAAAAATATTTTTTATTAATTAAGAGAACTAATACTAAAAAAGATTAATATATGTAAAATCAAGTTAAGAAAAATTATGAAGTTAGCATAAAAGAAATAGGAGTATATATTAGAATTAATTCAAAGTTTGGGTCGAACACAAGAATCATACATAAACAAATTTACAAAAGTCAATCGATGCAGAAGATTTAGACCCTGTTATTCCTTTGACCGCCTTTTCTATTCTCTTGGAATTTTGCAAATCTCTCATTGAACGAACGAGTAAAATGCTTCCATCTCAATTGTGTTTGCATCAACCGTGAAGAGTTTGTACTCCTTTAAAACTGGTATCAGCAACTCACCTGCTTTTGATGCACCCCACCCAAACTTCTCCCAACACAATCTACAACCAAATATTCTTTTCTTTTAGAGCAAAAAAGAACAAGTTAAGCCACAAAAAGTAGAGTTTTTTCTATTAGGGAAGTATGCTCAAATACCTACAAGTATACAAATACAAACATATATCATAGCTTATGCGTCTGTCAAATTATATATAGCAGCACCAGATTGAAGCATTTCACTGACCTGCCAAGAACGAACAGCGATCAGGTTTTCCCCATGGAAACGGCTCCGTTGACCTGTCCACTTGCGGAGAAGCATATGGAAAAGAAGTACTAATATGCCAATTTTTACTCACATTTCTCTGCAAATGTAACAAAAAATATATTTACATCCAATTTGCTTAGAAAATGGGAATTAATTACAGTAACATTTACAAGACAAAACCTGCCTTTTCCTTTAGGCCTTGTCATTCACCAGCTGCGGCACATTTTCATTACAAGAAATCCCATCTACATTGCTATTTGAGACGGTCTCAGAGCCTTTTAAAGCTAACTACTTATTTACATACGACCTCAATTACCATACGATCTATCAACAATGACGACTCAATTCATTACATGGATGAAATTCCTCACTAGCTTCAAACAATGAACAAACATGAGAAGTGCACTAGTAGCGCACCATAATTATAAATTTAGATAGTACTATTCTGAATCAACAAATGATTAACAACACAAAAGCTAATCCATTAAAAGCCAAGCAATCTACAACAATGTAACGATAACACGAGAAGCTTAATTACAAATGTGATCCAACAATTTTAAGGCACAAAAGTTTCAGCCCAATCCATATCATATCTTGGACTCCCACATGCTTCTGTTGGAAACCTGTTGACAGCAGGACCCTTTGATTTGGGCATACGGCCGCAAATTTCAGGAGAATTCAAACAGTAACAAATGATGTCTTCTTATTGTATCTAAAAGCACCAGGCACTATAAAAGACACCAAAGGGCCAAGGCTAATTAAAAACATTTAATCATCAGAGAACTTAAAACTCTTAAGCATCATACAAATAGAAGACAGACTTCACTTGTGAAATATGCTTTTCACATAAGAATTACAATCAGGTTAATAAAGTCAAGTGCTCAAAGACAGTAGGAAGAGCAAAACACTCAACTAGTAAGAGAGAGCACGCGTCATTCAAACCAAACAAAAGAGAGCAGGCGCAATATGTATTATACATGATTGAAAAACGAAATCCAACACAAATTTGAAAAACATATATCCAAGCCCTAATATGAACTGAACAGAGAAAATTTCCAAAACCAAAATTAATCTCGATAAATGATTCGATACCTCAAGGAAGAAAGATGAACCGCCAAATTTAAATTGCAGAAACCGTGAATCGTTTCAACGGAATCGTGAAGTGGAGCACTGCGGCGGAGGTGGAGTATCAATGGCGGAAGAGGATGCACGCCATTTTCACTAAGTTTGATAAGAGAGAAGCAAAGAGTTGTACTTGTATGTGTAGAGTGAGAATAGAAGAAGCAAAAGAGCTGTTCGTATCCCACATCGGTAGCATAGCGAAGAGATGTAAAGATGCGAGTAGTATAAAAAGGAAACTGTAAAGAGTTAATTAGCATGATCCTTCAGGCAAGTTTAATGGGGAGATGAGGAGTGGTCAATGCTCGCAATTAAAAATGCGAGATGGGTGCCCAGCCTAAAGCCTGTTACGACAACTGGGTGCTCCCTCTTTACCTTTCTGATCCCTTTTTAATTTCAAAAAAATATTTTTAAAATTTAGTTCAACTTTTTTATAAAATAAATAATAAAAATTAGTATATTCTTAATGTTTTACTTTATTTTAAAATTTAATTTTATACATAAAAATTATTAACTTTTCTATACGTATAAGTATGAGATAGAGAGTGTAAAATAGATTTTTAAATTTATTTTTTTATAAAATTATATCTCAAAATTTTATTTATTATAATATTTTTTAAAAAATGAGGTGAATAGTAAGTATGAAAGTTAATTAGGAGGGAGAGTATATATATCACATTTATGTATATTATTATAGTTAATAAAAAAAAAATCCGCCAAAATGACTTTTTGTATGGGATGGCAACGTTTTGGACGGGTTCCACATTATTTTTTTATTAATTTTAATGTACAAATTAAATAATAATTTAAAATAACATTTCATATTTATTTTATACTACGGAGTATATTTTTACGGCATTCAGATTATTTATATATAGCGAATTCAGATACGGAATTGATTTGACAAAAATTACGACTTGTTCCATACCTGCTTAATCTGTTTAATATCGGTGTGAATTTGTACATGTACCATTGCCATTTCTACTTTTTATCTTTCATGGGTTAAAAGTAAAAGACTTGATAAAACCTTTAATCTGTTCAATATCGGTGTGAATTTGTACATGTCCCATTACCATTTCTACTTTTTATCTTTCATGGGTTAGAAGTAAAAGACTTGATAAAGCCTTTACATACATGTTATTCTTATTCATGAGCCAGGGGTTAATTTTGTAATTGTATGATCATGCTACCTAGAAGAATTAAGGAACCAATAAGTCTAAAACTTAGTATTAGTTATATTTGGGTAATTAATTTGATGATTTGTTAACAGCATTTGACAAGAATAAATTGGTAGTATATATTTTGCACTTTGCCTACTATTTCAATATTATACTACTACTCTATAACTCAAGAGGCTAGTAGTATTTTATGTTTATGATATTATTTTGATTATTTGTACTTATTACGAGTATTCTTATATACTGTATTAATTTTACATGATCTGTAAAAACCTTCTACAAGAACTTACCCATAAAAAGGGCCTTCAACATCCTTCCTATCTGACAACCGGATCTGGTATGAGTCACGTGTCACCATTTCAGTCCATTGTAACTATAGGAGATGATACTTTTCGAGGACCTAAAGCCAACAACAAAAAAAAGCAGATGAGGCGAATGCGGCCAAAGTTGCTTACTTTGCCCTCACAAATGGTAAGAAAAACTATATTTATATCATAATTAAGCTTTGTTAAAGTTTTGTTGTTTCATTTATCCTTATGAATATTAATTATTGATCTGTGAAAACAACTACTCCATATATTGTTAAATTGCACATTAGAAATTTTGTTTTAATTAAACTGTGTTTATATATATATATATATTTGCAATGTTCAATACCATTTCTTTTTTATTTGTTTACAATGTGGATGAATCAATCAAAGAAGATAAAGACGAGGAGGAAGAGGAAGAATTAGCTAGAAAAATTTCACCACGTTTAAGTATATATTAATTTTGAAACAATGTTGTTTTGTTTGATTGAATTGTCTAAAGAATGTGGATTGAACTGGGGCAAATTGGTTTGTAGTACAAATGGAGGCCCTTAAAAATCTAATGGTACAAGTCATTTATTTAGTGGCAGGTGATACAATTTTATAAGGGTAATAGATCATTGTGCCCTTAAATTCATCAAATCCAATTTCGATTTTTGGTTTTGAAAGGGACAAAAAATATTTAAAAAGGTAATTGAATTTGCAAATCTATGACATCAAGCCTCTTATTTCAACCTTTCAACTCCTGCCCTATTTTATTAAAAAATGTTATTTTATAAAAAATATTGTATTCAGATTTCTTATTTTTTAATTTAAGCAATTTTTAATTAAGAATTTTTTTTATAATTTTTATTAAGATTTATTTAGGCATATTTACGTATGCACCATCTACCTCTAATGGGCAAATTTTGTACTATTCAGTCAATAATCTCATATATATATATTATTGCAAAAAAATTACTATTAGTTTGTGTTAGTATTTTAAGTATTGATGTTTTCAATAGAATATTGATGTATCATGTATGCATGGAAGCACCCTGTAAAAACAATAATTGTTAAAAATGTTTTTTTTACAAATTGACATTGATTTGATGAGAGAGTAGAAGAAAAGGTGAAGAACTCACACCGAATTCACTTCCAATAATTATTATTTATAACATCAACATTCAATTGAACCCGTTTGATCAATATAAAATTTCAGTTTTAAATTTGAATATTTTATATAATATTTTTTTTGCTACAATATCGAAACTCATAGGTTGAAATTCTACCATTCATGGTTCACACTTTGAAAATAAAATATCAGAACAATGTAAAATATGATACTTATACATTATGCATAACTAAATGTGTATCAGATCTTGATATAAGAATTTGACATGCATAAATTGGTACGCATAACCACTGAACAAACTATCAACAAACTATCATAGCCAAGATGAAAACAACTCAACAATTGTTGGAATGCTGATTTTAGTACCATATTTGCTTATTAACTTATAATTGAAAGCATTTTCAACAACGAAACTAATAAAATTTTCTTCGGTCCGTAGACAAATGGGAAAACAATTACTGTAATAAATAATAGTATAGTTTAGATACATCGAAAACGAAGTCATTAATAGTTAATAAGGAAAAAATAATGCAACACTTCCAAAATATGAAGAACTAGATGATCATTAAGTGGAACAACCAAGAGAATTCAGATTCTAATCAACAATTACTTTTTCTACCCTGTGCAGCAAGGGATAACCCAACAATGACAAGTCCAAACTCGAACCTTATTTTCGCCATCATCTCGGATGATAAATACAAGTCATATTTGCTTTCCAGCCAAAGCATAAAGAGGGAATCGAGGGAGAAAATAGAAATGCAGCCTTAAAAATTGATATAAGCAAAACATATATGATAGAACAAGAGGTTCATGTAACCTAAACTTTTCACCATATTTGCGGATTGTTTGTCCAAACAGATCAGGGACAACAGACGAAGGGCTTTTGGGGCATAACATGAGTCGTTTGGAACAATTCTATGTAACATGATTGACAAATTACCAACAAAAATTGAAAATATAAATGACTACTTAATTTCAATGTGCCCAAGATATACTAATAATCATTTAGATGCACTGAAGAACACAATCTTAACAACACCATGTAATTGTTCTTCACCAATCAACAATGCTTAACAATTCATTTCCAAACAAAAGAAAATAAACCCTGATTGCATAGAATCTATTAACAAATAGAGTTAAAATCGCAGCAGAGTATCTGCTAACAGACTTATCCTACCAGCCAATACACTTCAAACTATTTATCGATATATTGATTAAGAAGCTGAGAAAATAAAAAATTAACAAAAATGGTTATGAAGTGAATTTGATAAAGAATGTATTTCCCATGGCAAATCCCAAGAGATAATAGCGACAACTCGCTACCCAAGGCGATAGGATATGAGATCGCCCCTAAAAACCTTCGGAGACCGAGATCTCGACAAAGGATGGGGCTTGTTCTAGCGACGACCGATCAGTTGAGTTATACGAACACTGATAAAAGTTCGTCTCAATTTGTATAGATCGTCGCATAACAATTCTATAAAGAGATGTAACAAAAGTGTCGAAAAACTGTAGAAAATATTGATAATTCAATGAAGCACTCAGGATGAAAAGGACTTTGCTATAAAGAGAAAAATCATGGACCAGAAACTGATCTCCACAAATGCAAATCTTCATTGTGCTAATAGGAATCTGATTGAATACTGATTTTAAGAAGAAAGAATTAAGAATTTCAATCAAACTTTTTTATCTAAAATCAAGCAATTCAACACAAACTATAATGCTTCAGAACTAAACTTTTGCTTCAAAACATATTTTTTAAAAAAAATATCAGAATAAAATAAAAGGCTTTCAGAATGAGTAGGAGGTAAGATATTCCAGTCATGAATTTTTTCGGAATGATTTTACTTTTATCCTCATTAAGCTCTAACTCCATTAAAATCGAAAACTAATTATTTGTATATTAAATAAAAATGATGAAAAAGAAAAGATGGAAGCAACAAAACCATCAGAAATTACGGATTGTAAAATTCATCAAAGACGACACAGAGCGTCTCAGACGACCGTCGTGAGATGTATAATCCAAATTCATCCTATGATGCAAAAATAATAATAAAATTTAATAAAAGAAGCTGAACATCGAAAAAACTGGATGCTTACACATAAACGCAATGACATCTAA
This sequence comes from Galeopsis tetrahit, assembly GCA_963675135.1. NCBI lineage: Eukaryota > Viridiplantae > Streptophyta > Magnoliopsida > Lamiales > Lamiaceae > Galeopsis > Galeopsis tetrahit. Next base: position 16,166,524 of record OY776133.1, read on the forward strand.
GAGGGCAGCAGTCTATGAAATCGATTTGGTTTGTACTGCTGAACTGAGAGGCCAAGCATCAAATTTAAGGAGGAGAAAGCTGTTAAATTAGGGTTTTCATTTATTATTATTTTTACAGGGCCAGGCCCAAATTAAAGTAAGGGTGTGTTTGGTTTGGGATTGGCCCATCCGGCCATTCCCATCTCATGCCTCTCCATCCAAATACTAATTCATTCCTATAATACATCTACAAACTTATTTTTATACAATTACTAGTATTTCTCCCGTGCGATGCACGATTTATAAATTAATAAATTTATATAAACAGTGCGATGTTAATAAATACTCCCTCCGTCCGCTTATAAGCTTCTCATTTTACCATTTTGGTCCGTCCGTCTATAAGCTTCTCATACCTTTTTTGGTAAGTACTTTTTCTTACACTTCACTTTATATCTTACTTTTTATCTCTATCTCTCTCCTCTCTCAATCACATCACTTGTACTATATCTATTATTTAATCACTTTTCTTAATCTTTGTGTCAAAAAGTAACGTAACACTTATAGGCGGACGGAGGGAGTAATTTTTTATATATATACAATAGTATAAGAATTTTTGTAAGACCATTAATTTTAATATTTTATTTAAAAAATAAACGTCACAATAATATAATTAAAATTTGACAAAAATAATTAATTGAGCATAATTAATAAATATTAATTTTATATAATCTTTGATAAGTAATAATGTTTTACCATAGTTATATTTATAAATATAGAGAAGTATGTCTATAAAATAGATATGAAGATTTGATTAAATATACTAAAAAGATATATATGAATGATAAGACAATTATATTCCTAATAGAGAATAATGAAGAAATCTAAAGAAGAAAAATTGACCAACATTGAGATTGAGAGGAGAGAGAAAATGAAAATAAAGGAAGAGAGAGAAAATGAATTTTAAAAGATGATATTTTATTGGTGGGCCCCACAACATTTTAGGCGGAACTTGATAGGGAAGTCACTATTCTGTTATTATATATATATAGATATCACCTTTTTTTTTTTTTTTAATCACTCATTCTCTCTCCTACTTTTCTTCCACATATTTATTCTCTCTCCTACTTTTCTTCCACATATTTATTCCCTATCCTACTTTCTTCTACACATTTATTCTCTCTCCTACTTGATTTGACATAAAGTTCTTCATCCACACCTATTTTTCAATTTCTATCCAAATACAACTATTATTCAATTACTATTCATGGATTACCCCCATCCATATTTTTCCAATCCCCATCTCATCCACCACAATCTCTAACCAAACAGCACCTAAAGGAAATCATGATTTAGAGTAGGGTGGGACTATTAACACCTCCATTTCTGTTTAGAACACTCTCCCTTTCAGTTTAATAATATAATAATAATGTAAAAAACCAAAATTACCCTTTAAGTTATATTACACTACTAAGTGCGCCCCTATTACTAACGGCACCCCTCCTTCACTTTTAAACCCTAAACCTAATTTTTACTCGCCACCACCGCTGCTGCCGCCGTCGCCGCCACAACTATCATCACCACCACCACCACCAAACAAGAAACAAACAACAAAATTTCACCACGAACAACAAACAAAAAAAATTCAGGAACTTAAAAAATTTTCAAATTTTTTTAAAATTATTGACAAACCAGTGTCGACCATATTCACTCTCGTCGACACCCATGTCGACGAGAGTGAATATGGTCGACACTGGTTTGTTGAATTTAAAAAAAAATTGAAATATTTCGACAACTTTAGATCGACCAAAATACACCCTCGTCGACAACAATTTGTCGACGAGAGTTTATATGGTCGATCTACAAAGGTCGAAAAAAATTTAAATTTTTTTTAAAAAAAATTCGACACAGTTGGTCGCCCATATACATTCACGTCGACAACAATTTGTCGACGAGAATGCAAAGGGTCGACACTGGTTTGTCGATGAAAAGAAAAAAAACTTACCTTTGCAGCAGGAAACAAAAAAATTGACATCCTAGGAGAAAAAGAAATGGAGAAAAATGAAGAAGAGCAAAAAAAACTCTAAACCTAAAATACAAACCTGAGAGAGGGCGGGCGGCGGATGACGAATCGGGGTGGAGCGGCCGGAGTCTGGGCGTGGGCAGGGGTGATGGGTGGTGGGGGCGAGGGGGTGGGTGAGTGGGTGGGCTGGGGTGAATGAGTTGATTTTTTTTTTAATTTGCTGCTGCATACAGCAGCTGTTGAGAGAGAGGAGGGGAGGGGAGGGCGGCGACGGCAGAGGAGGGAGGGCGGCGACAGAGAGAAGTTGAACTTTTTTTTTTTTTTCTGCTGCGTACAACAGCTTGTTGAGAGAAAGGGAGGAGGGAGGGAGGGTGGCGACCAAGGAGAGGAGGGCGGCGACGGCTAGAAGAAAGAGAGGGAGGGGAGTAGAAAAAGAGAGAGGGGGGGGGGGAAGAGTAATCGGAGAAGAAGAAGGAGGAAGAAGGGGGAAATTAGGGGTGTGTTTAGTAAATAGATTTTCATGACAAAAGGGTATTTAGGACAATTTGAGTGGGGGTGCATCTATCTTGACAAATTTTAGAAGGTGCATCAATCGGGGGAGTGTTTTAAACCGAAATGGAGGTGTAAATAGTCAGACCCTTTAGAGTATTGGGTCCTTATTTTACTTTGTTCTTGTTTCAAGCCATAAAAAAAGGGCTTGGATATATACCCTCCAACCTTGTTAAATATACCCCGATTTTCGTACCCCATAATGTGGCACATGTTAGATGTATTCCCTATGAAATACTTAATATACTCTTTCACATATTTAATTCAAATTATAGACACTCCCCCATTTAAAACTCTAACTCAATTTCTTCACGTTTCTCCCCTTTCCCTCTAAGTAGCCACCACAATCTTCACCTTTCCCACGCCACCATCGCGGCGCCGCCCACCACTCAGTCGCCCGCCTCCGCCAAACCATCCTCGCAGCCGCCCATCTCCTTCCATTCTCGCGTCCAAAGGCCGCCTCCACCCTCCCTCCCCACAAGTCGGTCGTTGCATCCCTCCACTCCATTATCGCGGTCGCCTCTCCCTCCCACTTCATTTTCGCGGTCGACCGCCTAGTCCAGGTAGGGTTTTTAAGTGCATCTATTTGACACTGATTTTTCAAAAAAATTGATATCTTATCGACAAATATGTGCCGATCGTATGAACTATTGACGACAATAATGCATATTTTCAACACTAGTTTGCCCAAAATATGTTTTTTTTTAATTTAAAATTTATGTAATTTCTGGCATTCTTGACACTGTTTGACATGGTTTAGGTGGTTGTGTTGGCCGTCGACAGTGGCGGCTAAAATTAGGGTTATGGTTTAAAAGTTGGGGGAGTGTATTTATTAGGGTCGTTTTAGTAATAAGACAATTTAGGTATTTTACATGATTATAAAATTAATAAATGGAGAGGGGGAGTATACTTAACAAAAGCTGGAGGGATATATAGACAGGCCCATGAAAAAAGGCCATGTAATTTTTCCATCGGGTTTGACTATATGCACCTCCATTTCGGAGAGATGCACTCCCCCTTTCAATTTTTTAATAAAATAATAGGGTAAAAAACCCAAAATACCCTTCATTAAATATACAGTACTATATCCCCTACTGAACGCACCCCCTTCATTTCTTTCACCTTTTCCTAACCCACAACTTCCGGTCGCCGACACCATTTCCGACGACCATCAAGCTAAAAAAAAATACAGAAATCAACCATACACTCAAAAAAATCACTTTTTTTTTTAATAATTTTCGACCAACCAGTGTCGACCATATACACTCAAAAAAATACGGGAGTGTACATGGTCTACACGGTTTCGTCGAAAATTATTAAAAAAAATAAATAAATCCATTTTCGACTACGTAATGTCGATCAAATACACCCTCGTCGACAACAATTTGCCGACGAGAGTGTATTTAATCGACATTATATAGTCGAAAATGGAAAAAAAAAATTAGGGTTTTCTGCAAAATGCAGAAAACCCTAACATTGGAATTGAGAGTTGGGCAAATCTGGGCTGGGTGTGGGTCGGCGTCGGAGAGGGGGTGGGGAGGGGGCGACCGCAATCTTTTTTTTTTCTTTTACAGATGGGAGGAGGAGGGGGAGGGAGGAAGGGGGCAAACCTGGGGTCGCGTCGGCGTCGGACGGGAGGGGATGGGGCGACCACAGATCTTCTTCTTTTTTTTTTTTTTTTTTTTTTTTACAGATGGGAGGAGGAGGGGGAGGGGGGGGAGGAGGAAGGGGGCAAACCTGCGTCGGCGTCGGACGGGAGGGGGATGGGGCGGCCGCAAAGCTTTAATTTTTTTTTGTTTTTTTACAACGGGGGAGTGGGGAGGGGGCGGCCGACGGCGAGGGTGGGTGGGGGTGGGCGTCGCCGACGACTGTTGGGGTGATGGGGAGGAGGGGGTGGGTTGGGGGAAATGGGGAGGAAGAAGAGGAAGGGTGGGGTGTGTAGTAATATGTATGTTATGAGAGGAGGGGTATTTATGACATTTGAAGGGGGGTGTGACCTAAATTGGGGAGTGTTTAAATCGGGGGTGCATCTCTCCGAAATGGAGGTGTATATAGTCAAACCCTTTTCCATCCCAATTAATATTGGGCCCATATTTCGTCCTAATTTTTCTATATCCAAACAATTTAAAGAGGCCTGCTTATTTGCCCCTCATAATTAATTACTACGCTCATCAACTTTTATTTGATTTTAAATACCTATATTACTCTCATCAATTTAAAAATAAATTTCAAACCCTAAATTGAAGATAGTTCGAGTACCATGAGAGTAAGAAAATAATCCTCAAACCATTGAAGCTGAATTTAAAAAAAGAAAAAGAAAAAAAGAACAACTTGAAGACACCTTTCCTCCATAATTGAGCTTTCTATAGTTCATCTAAATATGTTTACTACAAATGCTACTCCCTCCATCCTACAAATGCTACTCCCTCCATCCTACAGGAATTTGCACACTTTTTATATATGAATGTTTTATACCAATTTGCACACTCCATAAAAGAAAATATCTTCATAACCCTCATCCTTAAAATATACTCGTATTTATCCATATGTCATTACTTTTTCACACTCAATCTACTTTTTACTTTACTTTATTAATAAAAGTTTACAAAATTACCCCTTAAAACACCCCTCATTACACTTTTTCTTACACATTTCTTAGTATGTGTGCCGTCCCAAGGGTACAAATTCCTCTGGGACGGAGGGAGTATTAAACAGTACGTCTCACACTTTAACTCAGTATAATGTTTTTAATACAAGTAACATATTTGTGCACTAGTTGCATGTCAGGTAAGTAGTGCAACTAATGATGTTTAATATAAACAATTAATCCTCACTTCGTCTATTTTTATAATTGATTGTTTAAATAAATATTAAAAATTTTAGGGTGAAGATAAATTAGAAATAAAATAGTGTATGGATAGTTTTTTTTTTTTTTTTTTTTAGAGAATTGAAATTATAAAAATGGTCATAAAAAGAATGTGGGAATTATAGGAATTGATAGAGAAAGTACTATTTAGGGGATGTTTGTTTTGGGATTATGTAGGATGAGGGAAATTCTGTGAGTAATAATTGTGTGTGTTTGTTTTGGGATTTTGAGTAGGATGAGATGTAATTTTATGTCAAATCAAACTGTGTAAGAGTAGTTGGATGAGATGTAATAATAAGATGTATAGGTATTTTTAGGGGTGAATGTACTTGGATGAGGAAATTCGAATGTGAAATCTCGAAATAGAACAGGATGTGGAACGTTACGTCCCACGTCCGAACGGGTGAGTCCCAAAACAAACACCCCTTAGTAAAATCAATTAATACTATTTCGTGAAACTAACTAACGTTAAAAAAATACACATAATTGCACTAGTTGCACGAATACACTTTTTTATTGAGTAACATGTGTGTAAGTTGTGTGCACTAGTTGCATGTCATAACTTGTGAAACTAATACAGTTTAATATAAACAACTAATACTCCATCCGCAAATTTTATATTTAGTACTCCCTCCGTCCCGTATTAACTTTCATAGGTAGGTGGACACGTAAATTAAGAAAGTGTAATAATGAGTGGAGTTTTGAAGGATAATTTTGTAAAATTTTATGTATAAAAGTAAAGAATGAGTTGACTTTTGTGTATGTGTGGAGAAAAAGTAATGGCATTTGTGTAAAATTGAGGATATTTTAAGGGTGAAGTTTATAAAGGATTTTCCATTTTAAGGGTGTGAAAGTTATTGTGGGACGTTCCGAAAAAGAAAGTGTGAAAGTTATTGTGGGACGGAGGGAGTAGGAGTTTTTCTTTTTTGTACATACAAACTAAATATATATGCAGCTTAAAATGTAAACAATATTTTTATCACTCACCGAACCAACATTTGTTTACTCAAATTGACATTAATTTTATTTATATACAATCACTTTATTTATATGTGAACCTTCGCAATATTCTCTACCCATCTACTTTAGAGTCGGACTTGCATTAAATATTTTACACATAAAATGTGTTTTATTTTTGGGCTAGTCTTTTGTGAAATATTGCATATGTGCATTTCAGCCACTCACACTCACATTCTTTATAAATACACCCATTGACAGTTCAATCCACATTTTTTATAAATACACCCACTAACAGTTCAATTCACACCCATATTTTTTTTATATATACACCCACTAGCAGAAATCGTTCTTATTCGTCTTCTTCGAGCAGTTTTCGGCCACCCCAACCCGCGGCCGAACGCCTGCAATTTACGACGGCCTTAATCTTTAAATATTTTCTATTTCTTTAAATATTCTTTAATAATTATTATGGATCAAGGTTATTTTATATTACTACACATAATAATATATGTTACTATATTATATATAATGTGAGTTACTTAATCAAAAAAATTTATAGAAAAAAATACTACATAAAAGAATCGATATTATTATATAAAAAATTATACGTTAATACTATAGTTTGAATTATTACATTGAATATACGTTTGTTACTATATGTAACTTTATCAAATGATTTGCATTACAACATGGTTATTGTGTTTACTACATGCGATAATATATGTTACTACGTATTATAATGTGAGTTATTACATTAACAAAAACACTAGAAAAAAACGGGTTACTAAATAAAAGAATTTGTATTATTATATAAAATAGTTTGTGATATTACTACATAAAATAATGTGCGTTACTACATATTACAATTTGAATTACTCCATTTAATATCCCGCGTTCGTCAATAAAATAAAAGATAAAAAAATCACAGAAACTGGTAAAATAAACGGGTTAAATTTTTTGGTGAAAATTAGAACACAAGCGGTCAGTTGACAAATAAATTAAGAATTAACCCAAATGAATTAATGGTGACCCAATAATATATATTTTCAATCCATTGACTTAATAAGTCAATATTTTCAGCCCAATTGACTTAATTGGTCAATATTACATATAAGTTTTTGTGTTTATTTTTTAAGGTCGTTTTAAAAAAATTTACAGGTCATATTTTACTTGAGTTTTGATCTCAATTAACTATATTTCATGTATGAAATATTTTATATAAATTTTTGTGTTCATTTTATACATAAACAATCAATATTTCTTAAAACTCATGTAAACTGAATTACATACAAAGTTTAGACGGAATAAAATTCAACTAATACTTCCTCTCTCTAATAATTAACACTTTTCTTTTTTGCTATTCAATTTTATAATTCAGCTTTCCTAAAAAAAAAATTACTTTAATTCCCTACTTTATTTCTAATTATTTTTACCCTCAAATTTTCACTTTTTATATAGATAATCAATTTTTCTTCAAATTATGTACTATTTAGAAAATATGGATATATTTTAGATCCCATTGATTAATTTGATTTTATTGGAACTATATTGTTAAATACACTCTTATTCTTATTTATTGTATAGGCCCATCTTAGTTTCCTATGGGCTCTCTTATAAAGTCCATTAGGGTTAGGTTAGACCTAAATATCTCTTGTATAAATACTCATTGTAAATTACCTTTACAACTAATCAAGAAATAATATTTCATACACTTTCTATATGGTATCATCGAGTCATTTGGCTCACGCCTGATCCAAACCCTAGCCGCCACCGCCGCTCCAAACCCTAGCTGCTGCCGCCGCTACTAAGCCCTAGCTGCCGCCGCTGCTCCATACCCTAGCCGCCGCCTTCTTCTTAGACGCCCAGCTCGTTGCTGCCCTTCTCCTCTCTCCGCTGCTCTACTCAATACAATGGCCACTTCATCTCAGTCGCCCTCACCCATCACCTTTAAAGGACTTACAAATATGTCCTTAAAGCTTACCTCCACCAACTACGACGCTTGGTCCTTCCAGCTCCGTCTCCTCCTCACTGGACACAACCTCTTCGGCTATGTTTTAGGCACGCATCCATGCCCACCTCCCACAATCCCAGCTGCCGATGGCACCACCACCATTTCCAATCCTGCGCACGACCTGTGGGTATGTCAGGACAATCTCATTTTCTCAGCCATGGTTGGATCCATGTCTCCGGAACTTATTCCCTTTGTTGCATCGACTAAAACCTCCTGCGAAGCCTGGTCGATGCTTGAGAGCATGTATGGAAAACCCTCAAGAGGTCGCATTCTTGCCCTCAAAACAAAGTTTCGTTCCCTATCCAAAGGTGCTCGCCCAATTTCTGAATTCCTCATGGAAGTTCGCTCTGTGGTCGAGGAACTTGCTCTCCTCGGCGTCACCTCGGACGCCGAGGACGTCACTCTCCAAGTTCTTACAGGTCTTGATGAGTCCTACAATGACATTGCTAATGCCATCCAAGCTCGCGAACACCCTATCTCCTTTGCCGAGCTCTGCGACAAACTCCTTAGTGCCGAGGTTCAAATTGCCTCACGACCATCCTCGGCCTTAATACCTGCATCCGCACTAACTGCTGGTAAATCTCATCATCGCCCCTCGCGACCAGACTCAAGGTCTAAATCCCTTGACACTCGTCCTCGTAAATCCTCACAAAGGCCCTATCTTGGCACCTGCCAATATTGTCGAGCACCGGGTCACACTGCTCGCACCTGCCCTGAGATCCCTTCATCACCCTCGCTCTCTGCTCCATCTACAGGTCATCGTCGACCACATGGACAGTACACACCACCTTCTCGCCTCAATCGAACAAATGCTCGCCCGGCCTACTCGGCTCACTCAGCCTCCTCGGCACATCCTGCCGAGCACTGGATTCTTGATTCAGGTGCCTCGCATCACATCACCAACGATCTCGCCAACCTCTCTCTCCACTCGCCCTTTGATGGGCCTGACAATGTAGAAATTGGTGATGGTAAAGGTTTACACATTCCTCACACTGGCTCTAAGCGTTTTCCTCAACTTGAGTCTCTCAGTTTTTCAAATGTCTTGATCGTCCCACACATCTCGAAAAACCTGATTTCAGTCTCTAGTCTCTGTTGTGATAATAATGTTAACATTATCTTTGATCGTTCTTCCTTTCAGGTGCGGGATGGTCACTCGGGGAACATTCTCCTCGTTGGGAGTCGTATCAATAATTTGTATGTCTGGCCGGCACACATGTCCATCACCTCCCCGCAAGCCTTCACCACTCAACAACTCACAACGACCACCTGGCATGCTCGCCTTGGCCACCCATCAACAAAAATCCTTGCTCACACCCTCTCTAAGCTTAGCTTATCCAGTGCACCTTCCAAACACTTCAACTGTAACTCCTGCTCATGTATCAAAAGTCACAAACTACCATTTTATGATTCGAGCATTATATCTACTAAACCACTTGATGTTATCGTTTCTGATGTTTGGTCGTCGCCTGTCTTATCCCCTGATAATTTCAAATACTATGTGTTATTCGTTGATCACTTCAGCAAATACATATGAGTTTACCCCCTAAAACGAAAATCGGATGTTCTCCCCACATTTATCACATTCAAAACTCTTGTTGAAAACAACTATCAAAACACAATCAAAACATTTTACTCAGATAATGGGGGAGAATTCATTGCCCTTCGCCCTTTCCTTCAATCCCATGGCATTGCACACCTTACCACCCCACCTCATACTCCCGAACATAATGACATGTCCGAACGTCGCCATCGCCATATGGTCGACACAGCCTTAGCTCTCCTTCACCATGCTTCCATGCCCCTCACTTATTGGCCCTATGCCGTCTGCTCGGCAGCCTATATCATAAATCGCATTCCCAAAGTTAACCTCAACATGGCATCCTCCTATGAAAAACTCATTGCTCGCCTCCCTAATCTAGCCAAACTCCGTATATTTGGTTGCCTCTGCTATTCTTTACTCTGCCCTTACACCACTCACAAACTTGATCCTCGCTCTACTCCATGTGTGTTTATTGGATACTCGTCCACACAAAGCGCATATCTCTGTCTTGATCGCCCCACAAACTGAATCTACACCTCGCGTCATGTTCAGTTTGTTGAACATATGTTTCCCTTTTCCATCTCTCCCCCCATTAATCAACCATCTCCTTTGCCAACCTCCAACTCCTCGCCGCCTACTCCCTCTGATCCCAGCTCCTCGTCCATTCTTATAGCACCTTCGCTTCCTCATTCTGCCACAACCATCCTCGCCCCCAACCCAGTGCCGACCACAGTGGTCGACCAATCGAACATACCCCAGCCGACCACACCCACACCTACCTCCCCGCTGATCACTACCAAATCTGACATCTCTGTGCCGACCAATGCTCCCCCACGACCTCCTGCACCTCGCATGGTCACTCGAGCTCATAATCAAGTGTGCAAGCCTAATCCGAGGTATGGACTTACTTCTATCATCGCTTCTGACATTGAACCGAGCTGTGTCTCACAGACACTCAAGGACAAAAATTGGCGAGCAGCCATGTCGGTTGAGTTTGATGCCCTTCTTCAGAATGGCACTTGGGACTTAGTTCCTCCCACTACATCTCAGAACGTGGTCGGCTCCAAGTGGGTCTTTCGTATTAAACGAAAATCTGATGGCTCTCTTGACAAGTACAAAGCTCGCTTGGTTGCCAAAGGTTTTCACCAACGCCCAGGTGTTGACTTCACTGAGACCTTCAGTCCGGTCGTCAAGCCGGCCACTGTGCGAGTAGTTCTCAGCATTGCTGTTACTCAGCAATGGCCCCTCCAACAGTTTGAAGTCAACAATGCCTTTCTCCATGGCAAACTTTCTGACACAGTCTTCATGGTCCAACCCCCTGGTTTTGCAGATAAGACTTTTCCATCTTATGTTTGCAAATTACACAAATCCATCTATGGCTTAAAACAGGCTCCTCGCACATGGTACTATGCTCTTCGCTCATTTCTCGAAGAAATTGGGTTCACCCCCACTCACTCGGATGAATCTCTGTTCGTCTACAACAACACTGGGGTGGTCGCCTACTTCCTCGTCTATGTCGACGACCTCATTTTGACGGGCAACAACCCACCCATGCTCGCCCGTGTGGCTGCCGACCTCCGTGCCAAGTTCTCGGTCAAGGACCTTGGTTCCCTATCTTACTTCTTGGGAGTGGAAGTTCTTAGATCTAAAAACTCATGCTTCCTCTCTCAACGCAAATATGTTACTGACCTGCTCGCCCGGTACAACATGATTGCTTCAAAACCTGTTCGCACCCCTTTACCAACCTCTGCTCGCCTGTCTATCTCAGATGGGTCCCCGCCTGCAGATGCCACCCAATATCGACAGGTCCTTGGTTCACTTCAATATCTTCAACTCACCAGGCCGGACATTGCATTTGCCGTGTACAAGTTGTCGCAATTTATGCATGCACCCACTACCACTCACTGGGGTGCTGCCAAACGTCTACTGAGGTACCTGAATGGTACAAGAAATGTTGGGGTCACCCTCACCTCTAGTCCATCCTCATCGCTTCACTGCTTCACTGATGCCGACTGGGCCGGTGACACGGACGACTGGACTTCCACCAGTGCCTACATCATATTTCTAGGGTCCAACCCTATCTCATGGTCGTCCAAAAAATAGAAGTCTGTTGCTCGCTACTCGACCGAGGCTGAATATCGGGCAATTGCTGCTGCTGCCTCTGAAGTTCAATGGCTCAAATATCTATTCCAGGAACTCCACTCCCCCACCTTGCCTACACCAGTCCTTTACTGCGACAACATTGGTGCCACCTATCTGTGCTCGAATCCTGTTTTTCACTCACGAATGAAGCACATTGCCATTGATTTTCACTTTGTCCGTGGTCTCATCAAGACAAAGCAACTACGTGTGTCTCATGTCTCCTCTGCCGATCAACTTGCGGATGCTCTCACGAAACCTCTCTCCAGCACTCGACTACAACTTCTCATGTCCAAGATTGGACTCACCAATGGTGCTCCATCTTGAGGGGGCATATTGGACATATATTGTTAAATACACTCTTATTCTTATTTATTGTATAGGCCCATCTTAGTTTCCTATGAGCTCTCTTATAAAACGATTAAGTTAGGTTAGACCTAAATATCTCTTGTATAAATACTCATTGTAAATTACCTTTACAACTAATCAAGAAATAATATTTCATACACTTTCTATAGATTTCACCTCGAAGAAGAAGCAAAATATACTAATTTAGTTTGTTTGATTTTTTTTTTTCCCATTTGTCATTTAGAACCAATCAATTTTCAACACAAAAATAGGTGTATGCATGAAAGGCGCGCGAGGGAGAGAATAACGGCATTCCTCAACTATCTCCCTCTCATCTCGATCAAAACTTAACTACCCACATTTCACAATTCTCAAAAACTCACGAATCACATTGTAAGAAAAAATTCGAAAAAAAAAAAATTCAGAAAAAAAAAATGAGGGAAATTCTTCACATTCAAGGAGGGCAATGCGGGAACCAAATCGGGTCGAAATTCTGGGAAGTGATCTGCGCCGAGCACGACGTCGATACCGACGGTAAATACAAAGGCGATGGAACCTCGGCCACGCAATTGGAGCGAATCAATGTTTATTTCAACGAGGCGTCGGAGGGAAGGTACGTCCCACGCGCCGTGCTCATGGATCTCGAGCCCGGTACTATGGATTCGATCAGAGCCGGGCCGTACGGGCAGATCTTTCGTCCCGATAATTTTGTGTTTGGTCAATCCGGAGCGGGGAACAATTGGGCGAAAGGGCATTACACGGAAGGCGCTGAATTGATCGATTCGGTGCTTGATGTTGTCAGGAAGGAGGTGGAAAGTTGCGATTGCATGCAAGGTTTGGATGATTTTGTTTCCCGTTTGGTTGTTCTGGTTTAATTGATATAGTGTGTATACTCTGCTTTGATAATGTGCACGTTTTTAGCATAGCATTATGGGAAGGGATTCGTTGATTTTCTATGTGATGTTATTTCACATTGAGTGCATAGATTTGGATTATTGATATGTGGCATGTGATTAAAATTGATACGTGCATTTTGATCCCGTATATCATCGTTGAACTCGTACTTTGATTATTGATTTTGTAAATTTAATCAATAAATTGCATTTTACTGATTGATCATTTACATTATTGTTTAAGCTTTTTTCACACTAAACAGGGAGTTTTGTGATGATTATTCTTGACATATACTGATGAATGATTTAGGCCTCCTTTGGATTTAAGAATGAAAATAATTAGAATTCATTGGATTAGATAATATAGACTGTTACTGAGGATTCAAATATAACTGTGTTCATGTTTGGTTCTTATGTTTAAATTTCTGAATACCAATTCTAATTGTTTGGCACTCATGATTTAAGGGTGGATTATATATGTAAATATTTAAAATGCCCTTATAAAATCTTAAATTACATCTACTCATTTGAAATAATGGGGCAACATGGTAATTGACATGTTTTCGTGAATCCCATTCATCAGCTTGATTATTGAATCACATCCCCCATGACCTGATTCGAATCCATGCGAAATAGTGCATGTGAACGGGCCTCATGCGAGCTTCGGATTGTCAACATGTGAACCGAACAAATGATTAACTAGGATCAAATAATTAAAGGACCCTAATCATTCACAACTCAAACGAGGTCTAGGGAATTGCAGTAAAGGATTATATTTGCAAAAGGTAATTAACATAACTCTAAAAATCTAAGGGCGTGGGGAATCTTGCTTGTGTGCAATTTTGTGCTTTCTGCAATAGGATATGACAACTTTATGGATCTATCCCATGAGTCTCTTTGCCCCAGATTGTATTGCCTGATTGCAGCCCCTACGGCTTCTTCATCATAATGCAGTTCAGAAACATGCATATGGCCTTTTGTTTAGGAATCAGAGAGACGGCTTCAAAGTGTTCATTAAGATCAAAGTTCCGTGGCATTATATTATATTTCTTGATTATGAAAAGGCATACCTTATTCTGTTCCTTTCCATTTGTGCAACATTAGCACTATTCAAAATGTCGAGTTCTTTTGTAATGTATCACCATTATCAGAACATTTCTTAATATTGGTCTAACCATTCTCAAATTTGAGAAACCTTTTTGCTTCCATAATATTCATTGCATCTGATTCCACTATAGCCATACTACGCTGGCAATCTGAAAATTAGTAGGAATTGTGAGATCCATATATTTACAATAAGTAGTTAAATTGTGTCATTTCTTCCCTTTTCTTTTCTTCTTTATACTGATTGGTAGAAAATCATTGATCAGACATTCCAAGAGATTTCTTTGAACTTACTTTAATCACCGATACAACTCCGTGTGAATTTTTTTTTTTTTTGATTAAGTCCTCTACTCTTGCATAGCCAATTTGTTAAACATATATTACATTCTTGGGCAGGATTCCAGGTGTGTCACTCTTTGGGAGGAGGCACAGGTTCAGGCATGGGCACTCTCTTGATTTCAAAGATTAGAGAGGAATTTCCAGACAGAATGATGCTCACATTCTCTGTTTTCCCCTCACCAAAGGTGTCTGACACTGTAGTAGAACCTTACAACGCTACGCTCTCAGTGCACCAATTGGTGGAGAATGCAGATGAATGCATGGTCCTCGACAACGAAGCACTCTACGATATCTGTTTCAGGACTTTGAAGCTCAGCACTCCAAGCTGTAAGCACCTGATTATTAACTTTTCTCATCAAGAAATCAATATCTTTCTTAATTGAGTAGGTCTCTGACTCTCTTGTGAACCGGGTTCACATGAACTCTCTTATTTAAAGTTATATTGTTTAGCGTATGAAGTAAAACAGTATTACTTGTTATACAAAACAGTATTACCAAGTCTACCATTAAAAATTCAGTGAACCAAGTTCATATATGTTTTTGTCATGTTAATTTGATCAATTAATTTCGGTTTCAGTTGGTGATTTGAACCATTTGATATCTGCAACCATGAGCGGCGTAACGTGTTGTCTGAGATTCCCCGGGCAGTTGAACTCCGACCTGAGGAAGCTCGCCGTGAACTTGATCCCTTTCCCGCGCCTCCATTTCTTCATGGTAGGTTTTGCCCCTCTCACCTCTCGTGGATCACAAAACTACAGCACCCTCTCCGTCCCAGAGCTCTCTCAACAAATGTGGGATGCAAAGAACATGATGTGTGCTGCAGACCCGCGGCATGGCCGCTACCTCACAGCCTCGGCCATGTTCAGGGGGAAAATGAGCACGAAAGAGGTGGACGAACAAATGCTCAACGTTCAGAACAAGAACTCGTCGTACTTCGTTGAGTGGATTCCAAACAACGTGAAATCAAGCGTGTGCGATATTCCGCCAACTGGGCTTAAGATGTCATCAACTTTCATCGGGAACTCAACGTCGATCCAGGAAATGTTTCGAAGAGTGAGCGAGCAGTTTACGGCCATGTTTCGACGTAAGGCCTTCTTGCATTGGTACACTGGTGAAGGAATGGATGAGATGGAATTCACAGAAGCTGAGAGTAATATGAATGATCTTGTGGCTGAGTATCAGCAATACCAAGATGCCACAGCTGATGAGGATCAAGACGATTATGAAGAGGGTGGTGAAGAAAATTATGAGGGATAGATGATAGATTCTTACTTCCATTACTTTTATTTTATTTATTTGTTTGTTTTTTCTTCTTTTAAGTGTTTTTCATTAACATAAAGTTAATTAGTAGCTTATTATACTCATTATATATATACGGTTCTTGTATTTGTTTTTTATACGTGTCTGAATGCATTAAATTTTTTGAATGAATACCTTACTTTCAAATTCTCTAGTTGTTGATTTATTCAATAATACAATTCATGAAACATTCATGAATCAAAGTAATCAAATAAATTTTAAAGATATACACAAATTTGAATTAGTTGAGAAAATTATGAAGTTATTCAAAAAATTTAATTTAAATTAGTTGAGAAAAATAGGAAGTTATTCAAAACTTCAAAATAACTAAAAGAGATAAAATCGTGGTATATTTAAAATGGTTATCCACAGCCTCCCTATTGTTCTTGAATATGACTTTCGCTATGCTTTGCTGAAAGTTTTTATTGTTCTTGTTAAATTATTAATATCATAAAACATTTAAAAATCATTTTCTTCTTGCTCTCAATTCTTTTTTATTGATAAATTAGGTAATTCCAGTACTAACTTTTTTATTGACAAATTTGGCAATTTCAACAAAAAATTAATCATTAATATCACTAAACTAACACTCCAAAAAATTCAATACTATAATGTACAAATTTAATGTCAAATTAGGTAATCATATGTCCTCATGGCTATTCCAGTTTCAATCGGGGTTTTCGATTTAATCTTTAAAACAGTTTTTTGGGATAATACTATAAAGAATATAGAAATATGAGAAATATGTTTTCTTGATTAACTTCTAAAGATAATTTACAATAGGTATTTATACAAGAGATATTTAGGTCTAATCTAACCCTAATGGGCTTTATAAGAGAGCCCATAGGAAACTAAGATGGGCCTATACAATAAATAAGAATAAGAGTGTATTTAACAATATAGGTCCAATACGCCCCCTCAAGATGGAGCACCATTGGTGAGTCCAATCTTGAACATGAGAAGTTGTAGGCGAGTGCTGGAGAGAGGTTTCGTGAGAGCATCCGCAAGTTGATCAGCAGAAGAGACATGAGACACACATAATTGTTTTGTCTTGATGAGATCACGAACAAAGTGAAAGTCAATGGCAATGTGCTTCATTCGTGAGTGAAAGACAGGGTTCGAGCACAGATAGGTGGCACCAATGTTGTCGCAGTAAAGGGCTGGTGTAGGTAAGGTGGGGAAGTGGAGTTCCTGGAATAGAGATTTGAGCCATTGAACTTCAGAGGCAGCAGCAGCAATTGCTCGATATTCGGCTTCAGTCGAGGAGCGAGCAACAGACTTTTGTTTCTTGGATGACCATGAGATAGAGTTAGACCCTAGAAATATAATGTAGGCACTCGTGGAAGTCCGGTCGTCTGGATCTCCGGCCCAATCGGCATCAGTGAAGCAGTGAAGCGATGAGGATGGACTAGAGGTGAGGGTGACCCCAACGTTCTTTGTACCATTCAAGTACCTCAGTAGACGTTTGACAGCACCCCAGTGAGTGGTAGTGGGTGCATGCATAAATTGCGACAACTTGTGCACGGCAAATGCAATGTCCGGCCTGGTGAGTTGTAGATATTGAAGAGAACCAAGGACCTGACGATATTGGGTGGCATCTGCAGGCGAGGACCCATCCGAGATGGACAGGCGAGCAGAGGTTGGTAAAGGGGTGCGAACAGGTTTTGAAGTAATCATGTTGTACCGGGCGAGCAGGTCAGTAACATACTTGCGTTGAGAAAGGAAGCATGAGTTTTTAGATCTGAGAACTTCCACTCCCAAGAAGTAAGATAGAGGACCAAGGTCCTTGACCGAGAACTTGGCACTGAGGTCGGCAGCCACACGGGCAAGCATGGGTGTGTTGTTGCCCGTTAAGATGAGGTCGTCGACATAGACGAGGAAGTAGGCGACCACCCCAGTGTTGTTGTAGACGAACAGAGATTCATCCGAGTGAGTGGGAGTGAACCCAATTTCTTCAAGAAAGGAGCGAAGAGCATAGTACCATGTGCGGGGAGCTTGTTTTAAGCCATAAATGGATTTACGTAATTTGCAAACATAAGATGGAAAGGTCTTATCTGCAAAGCCGGGGGGTTGTGCCATGAAAACTGTGTCAGAAAGTGTGCCATGGAGAAAGGCGTTGTTGACGTCAAACTGTTGGAGGGGCCAATGCTGAGTGACAGTAATGCTGAGAACTGCTCGCACAGTGGCCGGCTTGACGACCGGACTGAAGGTCTCAGTGAAGTCAACACCTGGTCGTTGGTGAAAGCCTTTGGCAATCAGGCGAGCTTTGTACTTGTCAAGAGATCCATCAGGTTTTCGTTTAATACGAAAGACCCACTTGGAGCCGACCACGTTCTGAGATGAGTTGGGAGGAACTAAGTCCCAGGTGCCGTTCTGAAGAAGGGCATCAAACTCAGCCGACATGGCTGCTCGCCGGTTTTTGTCCTTGTGTGCCTGCGACACACAACTCGGCTCAATGTCAGAAGTGATGATAGAAGTAAGCCCATACCTCGGATTTGGCTTGAACACGTTATTTTGAGCTCGAGTTACCATGCGAGGTGCAGGAGGTCGTAGGGGAGCATTGGTCGGCATAGGGATGTCGGATGTGGTGACAATCAGCGGGGAGGTAGGTGTGGGTATGGTCGGCGGGGGTATGTTCGATTGATCGACCAGTGTAGGACGTTGGGGAATGGTAGTTGTCGGCACTGGGTGGAGGTCGAGGATGGTTGTGGCGGAGTGAGGAAGCGAAGGTGCTATGAGAATGGGCGAGGAGCTGGGATCAGAGGAAGTAGGTAGCGAGGAGGTGGAGGTCGGCAAGGGAGATGGTTGATTAATGGGAGAAGGGGTGGAAAAGGGAAACATATGTTCAACAAACTGAACATGACGCGAGGTGTAGATTCGGTTTGTGGAGCGATCAAGACAGAGATAAGCACTCTGAGTGGGCGAGTACCCAATAAAGATACATGGAGTAGAGCGATGATCAAGTTTGTGAGTGGTGTAGGGGCGAAGTAAAGGATAGCAGAGGCAACCAAATATACGGAGTTTTGTTAGGTTAGGGGGGCGAGCAGTGAGTTTTTCAAAGGAGGATGCCATGTTGAGGTTAACTTTGGGAATGCGATTTATGATATAGGCTGCTGAGCAAACAGCATAGGGCCAATAAGTGAGAGGCATGGAAGCATGGTGAAGAAGGGCTAGGGCTGTGTCAACTACATGACGATGGCGACGTTCAGACATGCCATTATGTTCGGGAGTGTGAGGTGGGGTGGTGAGGTGTGCAATGCCATGGGTTTGAAGAAAGGGGCGAAGAGCAATGAATTCTCCCCCATTGTTAGAGTAAAAGGTTTTGATTGTGTTTTGATAGTTGTTTTCAACAAGAGTTTTGAATGTGGTAAATGTGGGGAGAACATCTGATTTTCGTTTTAGAGGGTAAACCCATATGTACTTGCTGAAGTGATCAACGAATAGCACATAGTATATGAAATTATCATGGGACAAGACAGGTGACGACCAAACATCAGAAAAGATAACATCAAGTGGTTTAGTAGACATAATGCTTGAATCATAAAAAGGTAGTTTGTGACTTTTGATACATGAGCAAGAATTACAGTTGAAGTGTTTGGAAGGTGCACTGGATAAACTAAGCTTAGAGAGGGTGTGAGCAAGGATTTTTGTTGATGGGTGGCCAAGGCGAGCATGCCAGGTGGTCGTTGTAAGGTGGTGAGTGGTGAAGGCTTGCGGGGGGGGGGGGGGGTGATGGACATGTGTGCCGGCGAGACATACAAATTATTGATACGACTCCCAACGAGGAGAATGCTCCCCGAGTGACCATCCCGCACCTGAAAGGAAGAACGATCAAAGACAATGTTAACATTATTATCACGACAGAGACTAGAGACCGAAATCAAGTTTTTCGAGATGTGTGGGACGACCAAGACATTCGAAAAATTGAGGGACTCAAGTTGAGGAAAGCACATAGAGCCAGTGTGAGATATGTGTAAACCTTTACCATCACCAATTTCTACATTGTCAGGCCCATCAAATGGTGAGTGAAGAGAGAGGTTGGCGAGGTCGTTGGTGATATGATGCGAAGCACCTGAGTCAAGAATCCAGTGATCGGCAGGATGTGCCGAGGAGGCTGAGTGAGCCGAGTATGCCGGGCGAGCAACTGTCCGATTGAGACGAAAGGGTGGTGTGTACTGTCCATGTGGGCGGCGAGGACCCGTAGAAGGAGCAGTGGGCGAGGGTGATGAAGGAATCTCAGGGCAGGTGCGAGCAGTGTGACCTAGTGTTCGGCAATATTGGCAGGTGCCAAGGTAGGGCCTTTGCGAGGATTGGCGAGGACGAGTGTCAACAGTTTTTGACCTCGAGTCCGATCGCGAGGGGCGATGATGAGGTTTACTGGCAGTAAGTGCAGATGCAGGTATTGAGGCCGAGGATGGTCGCGAGGCAATTTGGACCTCGGCACTGAGGAGTTTGTCGTAGAGCTCGGCAAAGGAGATGGGCTGTTCGCGAGCTTGGATGGCATTTGCTATGTCATTGTAAGATTCATCAAGGCCAGTTAGGACTTGGAGTGTGACGTCCTCGGCATCAGAAGTAATGCCGAGGAGGGCAAGTTCGTCGACCACAGAGCGAACTTCCATAAGGAAGTCAGAAATCGGGCGAGCACCTTTGGACAGAGAGCGAAACTTGGTTTTGAGGGCAAGAATGCGGCCTCTGGAGGGTTTCCCATACATGCTTTCAAGCATCGACCAGGCTTCGCAGGAGGTTTTGGTCGATGCCACAAAGGGAATAAGCTCCGGAGACATGGATCCAATCATGGCTGAGAAGATGAAGTTGTCCTGACATACCCACATGTCATGTGCAGGATTTGGAACGGTGGTGGTGGTGTCGTCAGCATCTGGGATTGTAGAAGGTGGGAATGGATGCGTGCCCAAGACATAGCCAAAGAGGTTGTGTCCAGTGAGGAGGAGACGAAGCTGGAAGGACCAGGCGCCGTAGTTGGTGGAGGTGAGTTTTAAGGACATATTTGCAAGTCCTTTGAAGGTGATGGGTAAGGGTGACTGAGATGGAGTAGCCATTGTAGGGAGTGGGGCAGCGGAGAGAAGAGATTGGCAGCAGTGAGTTGGGCGTCTTAAGACGGACGGCGACAACGCTTCAGAAGGAAGGGCGGCGGCAGGTGCAGGTAGCAGCAGCGGCGGCGGCTAGGGCTGAGTAGCGGCGGCGGCGGCGGCGGCGGCTAGGGCTTGGATCAGGCGTGAGGCAAGTGACTCGATGATACCATATAAAGAATATAGAAATATGAGAAATATGTTTTCTTGATTAACTTCTAAAGATGATTTACAATGGGTATTTATACAAGAGATATTTAGGTCTAATCTAACCCTAATGGACTTTATAAGAAAGCCCATAGGAAACTAAGATGGGCCTATACAATAAATAAGAATAAGAGTGTATTTACTAATATAGGTCCAATAAATACAACTGGTCTCACGGCTATAAAAACACTGATTTAAATCTTTTTTGAGCCACAACAAAATATCATAAATAATAATGATAACAAAATTTTAATTATTATAACTGTATAAGCAATTATTATAACTAAGTCAATTTTAATTGGTAAAGTCTAGTATGCACTCGAGTACATGTTGTGCACCCTAGTCGAAAGAAAAGTGTATGTTATTAAACTGAAAAGTATAACACAATATTACTAAAAAGTGTAAGTCACTATGACTAAAAATATTATTATACAGTTTAATAATTGAAAAGTGCAACACCATTTACTAAAAAGTATAAGTCAGTAAAACTGAAAAGTGCAACATGAACTAGGGTGCACAACATGCACTCGAGTTCATAGCAGACCAACCCATTTTAATTATTACAACTGGTCTAACGGCTATAATTTTGTTAAAATAACTGTGTATAAGCAATTATTATAACTAAGTCAATTTTTTTTTAAAATTGATCCTTTTTTTTTTTTTTACAATTTCTGTGCTATAACTTATAAGTCTATAACGTAGTTAAAAAATCATGCAAATTGAATATGGTAAGTAATAATGTAAATAATAAAATCATTATAAACGGAATAATAAGAAAAAACTTGCATTTTTTTTTTGGTTATAGCGCAAATTTAGAGGAAGGCCATATATAAAAGAAAAGGTTAGTATCATTTTCAATTGTGAATTAAATATTATTACTTCAAAAGACTATTTTAGTATTTAATTTGATTTGATACTCCATAATATTTAAAAATTAAATTTTTTAAAGTCAATCATATTCCAGATTTTTAGTATACCAACAGCCATACTCCGTATTATATTCAATTTCCTATATTTTCGTGCTAAGCAGGTTTTGCGGTAGGAGCTTTTAGAAGAACTTATAATGCAATATATATATCCCATTCCAGATATTTCGTTTAATCCTAGGTACAACCGTACAGTACTTACGTACACCTTCACATACACATTTTTTTTTTTTTTTTTTGAGGGGTCACGAATTAATGTACAGGGCAGTAGTAAGGTTCATTATGTTTGGGTCCATATGATAAACACAAAATTTCATATAGTATATATGTCATTCCGTTGAACTCGAAAAACAGTTTGATTGTACACATGCTTTTCATTGATTTTTTTATTTATTGGGTTGTACCATGGAGTATTATAATACTCCCTCCGTCTACTAAACGTGATTGAGTATCTGCCAAACATATTCCCTCTGTTCCATATTTGAAGACACATTTTACCATTTTGGGCGTCCCATACTTGAAGACACATTACCTAAAATAGCAAAAACACTTTTGAACAATCACCTTAAAATATGACAATATTACAACAAATGTCACTACTTTATTACACTAAAAAGTAACTTTATTACTATTTATAAAGTTGAAAAGTGTTTACTACACCCACTTTATTTTACACAATACTAATAAACAATTCCCACACATAAGTTTGTTGTTTCTTTTTTGTGGTTAATTAGTTGTTTTTTTAGTGTTCAAATTTCAATGACTAATTTTTTAACCTTTTGATATTATTTGACTATTCGAATTATATTTCATATTATTGAAATTTTATTTTATCTATTAAGATTGCTTAGTTCAATGTGAAGCCTGTACATCTGTTCGCGAAGCCTGTCGTTGTTTTGTCTAGCGTCTAGATCACTTGATTTTTTTTCAAAAGTCGAAAATCCTACTTATATAAAGTAGAAAAATTGATTAAATTACATAATTAAATGTCATTTTATGAAAAAATAATAATAATAATAAAAATACTAGATCTTTTGTGGGAATGAAGCGGAATTAAGATGAAAACACTCTCATTATATTCTAAATTTTTGCAAGTACTTTAATTTCTACATCATGCACACAAATTAATAGCAAACTATTTTGAAGTGGCATTACATTTGACCAATCAAAAGAATGGATAATATTCCACCCCACAACAAACAAAGAGAATGAATGAATTAATTGCCACCAAATTTACAGTTAACAACACACGATCAATCGCTCCATTCCTAGCTGCACACTAATTAATTACCCTTACTTTGAACTACAACTCCATTCCTAGCTGCAGCACATCTGGTCCCTCTATCACCAATCACAACCAACGGCTCTCCTTCTTCTTCTTCAGCTGGAAGTTCGTTGAGATCAAATCCAATTGGGCCCACCGTAACAGGCCCATTACTTGGATGGGCCATAATTGGGCCGACTGCCTGAGTTTCTTCCTCTGCAATCAACGGAGTTGACCCAATTCCAACATCCATCCTTCCTCTGCCCTGTATCCAATTCATAAACAAAATACCAATATTAAGCTCGAGATCAAGGTTGAAAATATGGTAACATGAAATTAACAATTTGAATACTTGATATTTTTCAATATTCTCTCAATATATTACTTATATACCTTTTGTTTGATTGCTTTAAGTTCGGAATTAAATGTGATCAAAAAAAAAAAAACTGAATTAAATGATGAATTTTGGAGGGAGAAAATCAAGGAAGTCTGGTAACAGAATTTATTAGAAGAACTTATCCCTTTGAGTTAATTTTGGAGAGGGAGCTACAAACAGCTAAAATTCAGGAATGATCCGAAAAAAAAAAATGAGTAGGAAAAGGAATTTGAAAACTGTAAAATTGAAAAACGGAGATTTGCAATTATAAAGTGAAGAGCTAGCTAGAATTACCCTTTTTTTCTTGGGAGAAGAATGCATCATCAATTCTTCATCACTGGTCTGGAAATTGAAGGGCGTGTTAGGACTGGTGGTAGTGTCCTTCTCTGCCGCCGCCACAGCAGGCGGCTGAAGCGGCAGTGGAATAGGATCGAGAGAAGATCTCCTCCTCTTGCGCTTCCAATTGGATTCGGAATCATTCAAGTATTCGAGTAAAGGCGTATGCCGATTGACGCTGAGATTGAGTAGAGCTTCAGCCGCAATCAACTCATCCGTCGAAGAATTACCGCTTGCGCCATTCATCTTCTTCTTCGTCTTTTTCTCCTTATTTTTCATCTGTAATTGGAGAGGGAGAGAAAGGGGAGTGGAATTGAAGGGTTTTTTTTTTAACAAGAATTGAAGGGTTAAATTACCTTTCATATATATATATATAGTTGTATGTATTAGGTTAAAAACGAGATTAAGAGAGGGATTTGAATTAAATTTTGACACCGCTTGCGCTCTTTTACCCTATCCAATTAATACTACTAGTCTACTACAATATACAGTATTTTACCGTTGGATCACTACTACAATATACAGTATTTTACTAATTTAAAATTTTCCAATTTTCAAAATTTTGTAAAGTAAGACTTTCTACGCTTAAATTGGAGTAATTTTTATTACTTTGAATATTCGATGTAGAGAGTAAAATAAATATAAATAAATATGCAAGGTATAAAATGATGAAGATAAATTATTTTGGTACGTAACGGTAGTATATTAATTTTTTTTTTAGGGTTAATTCTAAATAAATACACCATCTTAGTCTCAATATCATTTTTTTTTTTATTTTCCACATCAGATTAAATTTTATATAAATAAAAATAAATTTTTTTAAAAATAAATAAAACTTCCGCTCAATTTCTCAAACTCAATATATACATTTCTTCTTCTACGTCTTTCTCACCTTTCAAACTCCAAATTCAAAAAAATTGCCCTCTTGAATGGTAGAAGGATGTGGAAGATGAGGATGAGAGATCTTGAGGAAAATCCTAAAAATTCTACAAAATTGACAAGACATGAGATAAGACACGCGAAACTTTTGACACTATTATATGAGAGTAGATTTCTTATTTTATTAAATATTTGTACATTTCTTATTTATTTTCATTTTTCCAGGCACCTGAAAGAGGAGGTTGAAGCCCATTATAGCCTACATTGTAAATGTTTTGTACATTAAACGGTCTAACTATGACTTTTAGTATGCTAAATATATTTTTTCAGAATATTTTTGTTGCAGTAATCATTAATGTTAAACACATTAATTACTAGAATATTTTCCTCTTCCATAAAGCATATAAATTGTAGTTCTCGAACTAGTTGAACAAAATAATTCAATAATTGAAAAATTCTTGAATAAATAAAACCACCAGATTTGATGATTTTTAGTGGGTTTTGATTTTTAAAGTTAGAATAGAAGAAATTGATTGAGTTTTAGTGGGTGTTTGGAAACATTACTATGTGCTTAAAAACACTTCTTTTTTAAATAGAATCACTTTTGGAGTGTTTTCAAACATAACTAAGTGATTAAATTAATTACTTAAAAACAGTTTTGGTGAAGCACCCTTTCCCATGCTTCTAACAACTTCTAAGTGTTTCTCATCATTGCACTAACTAATTTTACCATTTTGTCCTCACGATTTAAATAATATTTTATCTCTACCTATTATTTATTCAAATGTAATAAGGGTTTTTTTGTAAAATTATTAAAAAATGATTTATTTTGCATATATTTCAACATATAAAAAATTGATTAGAAGTGCTTGATTTTAAAACACTACTCACTTTCAATTTTACTACAAAAATCAATTTTAATCACTTTGAATCAATCACTATTGTTTGCAAACACACCCTTAGAAGTGAGAAAGACCAACCAAAGAATGATTTTGAGAAGGGAGAAGAAGAACTTGATTGATTGAGTTTGAGAAAGATGCAGAAAGAAGCGGAAGTTTTATTTTTATTTTTATAAAATTTTATTTTTATTTATATAAAAGAAGGGGAGAAAAAGAACTGATTGATTGATTGAGTGTGAGAAAGACGGAGAGGAAACATAAGTTTTTAAGTCAATTGAGCTGAAAATATTGACTTATTAAGTCAATGGACTGGAAATATATATTATTGGGGCACCATTATTTCATTTGGATTAATTCTTAATTTATTTCTCAACTGGCCCGCTTGTGTTCTAATTTTGACCAAAAATTTTAACCCGTTTATTTTATCAGTTGCTGTGATTTTTTTATCTTTTATTTTATTGACGAACACGGGATATTAAATGTAGTAATTCAAATTGTAATATGTAGTAACACATTATTTTATGTAGTAATATCACAGACTGTTTTATATAATAATACAAATTCTTTTATTTAGTAACCCATTTTTTTTTCTAGTGTTTTTGTTAATGTAGTAACTCACATTATAATACGCAGTAACATATATTATCGCATGTAGTAAACACAATAACCATGTTGTAATGCAAATCATTTGATAAAGTTACATATAGTAACAAACGTATATTCAATGTAGTAATTCAAACGTAGTATGTAGTAACATATAATTTTTTATATAGTAATACCGATTCTTTTATTTAGTATTTTTTTCTAGGAATTTTATTGATTAACTAACTCACATTATAACATATATTAACATATATTATTACATGTAGTAATATAAAATAACCTTGATCCACAATAATTTTTAAAGAATATTTAAAGAAATATAAAATATTTAAAGATTAAGACCGTCGTAAATTACAGTGTTCGGCCGCGGGCTGGGGTGACCGAAAACTGCTCGGAGAAGACGACTAAGAACAATTTCTGCTAGTGGGTGTATTTATAAAAAATATGGGTGTGAATTGAATTGTCAGTGGATGTATTTATAAAAAATGTGGGTTGAGCTGTCAATGAGTGTATTTATAAAGAATGTGAGTGTGAGGGGCTGAAATGCATCTATGCAATATTTCACAAAAGACTAGCCATTTTATTTTTATAAAATTTTATAAATAATTGTAAAGATCGTGATTAAATTAATAAGATTAAAGGTAGTCTATTTATTTAGAATTAACACTTTTTTTTTAAATAAGAACTAAATTTTTTGGCACATTTTAAAAGAAAAAAAAATTGTAAAATTAAACCGTGGAAGTACAATTTAACCTTAAAGTGGCAACATTTTTATAAGAAAGTGATACACCTTGAAAAGATGTCATACAATATTTACTTTCTATTTTATTTTATTTTAGAAAACACGCAATGTTGTTATTTTTCATTTTTGTTAGGCTCCATTATTTGAATGGTGGTATTTGAGGTATGAATTTTAAATTCATAAAGTAATTCTATTTGTCTGGATTAAAAATAAAGTTATAAGTTAGAGGATTTCACTAAAATTATGTCATTTAAAATTCATGTATTTTTAACTCCCTTCATTTAATGTTTTCTCAAATTAAATCCCCCAATCTACAATCCAAATTCACTCCACTCTTTTTAACTAAAAAGTAAATAAATGTATTTTAAGTACTTAGAATTTGTACACATCTTTTTTAGTTAAAATTGAGATTTCATTTGGATGGAGGGATTTAAGTTTATAAATTTTAAATTCTTAATCCAAAGTCACTCCACTGGTTTGAATTAAAAAATAAATGAATGAATTCTAAATACTTAAATTTGTACCAATATTTTTTTTTAGTTAAAATTGATTTTTTTTTAAAACCTCACTAAAACAATATCATTTTAAATTCATATATTTTTAAATCCTTTCATTTAAAATAATTTCTTAAATTAAATCCCCAATCCAAACACAACATTAACCACTTTTTTGGATTCGTCTGTACTTGCCTGGTTAATCATTTCAGCTCTCAATTTTGTTTATTTTAATAAACATTAATTTCTAAATCCTTTTTGAACATTTTAGATAAAATACTCTTTCCATCAGTCTCATTTACCTTATATTTTTTGTTCACAAAATGTAGTCTCATACCCTTTATGAAAACTATCACCCTTCAACCATCACTTAATTACTCAAATTGCCATAAACTTTATTCACAAACAATCACTTTATTCACCATGGACCCCACAATACCCTTACTTTATCTGCCTTTTTCTTAAAACATGTGTCCCACTACCATGTGACTATATTTCATGGATGGAGGGATATCACTTTTGATCATCGAAGTTTACCTTTTTTCAGGGTTACTCACATTTAATCACTATCAAAATTGATCACTCAGTTTTTATTTTCTATCAATTTTATTGTTGCTGTTAGTAATTCCGTCATTAACTAACGGAGAAAATATTTTAAGCGGCCAATTCTTTGTTGACACAATTTCCCCTATCAAATTTTAAGCTTGTATGAAGGTGATTGGAGTTGATGGTTGTTTTCTATAAGGGGTGGTCAACTTTTAACTGCAGTTGGGATCTCAACAACAATTTGTTCCCAATTGCATATGCAGTAATGGAGAGTGAAACCAGTTGCATATGCAGTAATGGAGAGTGAAACCAGAGATACTTGGGAGTGGTTTTTACCATGATAATGATATTGGTTTGATAATCAGTATGCTTGTGAAAGGAGGAGTGAATTACATAGTCAAATCTAGCTACTTACATGGAAAAGAGGGGCATGCAGATGCAGTGGTTCGTCAAAAGGACCAAGAAAAATACCAAAGAAAAAACAAGTGAGAGTGACAAGGGTGGCCAGCCAAATTAGTCATGTACTAGTTATGTACTCTGTTTTTATAATTATGGTTTGTAGTTCAATGGTTTATAATTATTGTATTCACTGTGGTTGAAAATAATTCAGATACTATGTTTTTCAGACTTTTTTGAACAATATTTCAAGGTTTTCATATTGAATTTGTATAATGATTGAGAATTAAAACTTTTTTTTCTTCTTTCTTTTATATTCTATATATTTTCTTGTTATCATTATTGTAGATTCTTCGTACATACTAAAACATCACTATATTTATGATTTTTTGATTTTTTTAGCCACACACTAATAATATTAATTAAAAAAAAATTTCAATAAAAATTGAAAAAAAAAATTGAGGTCAGGTTGAAAAAAAATTGAGGTGGGGGTTTAGAAATTAAAATAGAAAAAATTATGTCAAAAAAGAATTAGACCTTAAAATATTTTCTCCCTTAGTTAATCAAATTTGAAAAGTTGTAAAGTTTATTGACCAAAAAGTGATATTTTATATTAAAGGAAGTCAATAAATTAAAAATAACAAAAGTTGATTGAAAATATAGAGTCTCACGAGTTTATATAAATTTCAACTCAATCATATTTTAAAGAAAATTAATAGGAAATAATAATATAGGAATAATATGATTTGTTATACTTGCCTTAATTATATCATTGTAAATATTTATATATAGTGGATTATTCCTATCACCTAATTAACAGAGATTACATACCTATTCTCACATGGTAATTTTCTCTTTAAAGCTAAATTTTTCCCTTCCCTCTCATGGCGGCGGCGGTACCTTCACCCTCCACTATCCCTCTCAATGTTTTGGTCCATCTCTTAATCATCAAATTATAATCCTCCAACTACCTCCTTTGACGTAATTAGGTAGTCCTGGTACTATCAAGCAATGATCTCTTCTCTCATGTTCATGGTATGACTCCCGTTTCAGCTAAGTCGATCACAAAATCCGGTGAATCGACTGCTAACCCTGCGTATATCACTTGGTTTGTGAAGGATCAGAAGATCCTTAGTCTCCTCCTCTCCTCACTTTCTAAAGAAGTCATGGCTGAAGTCATCGATTGTGACACCTCGCGTACCATATAGGGTGCTCTCGAGGCTGCCTATAGTCGGTTCCTCACATAAATCAATTGCGAAAGCAGTTACTTTCTCTTTGTCGTGGTTCTACCTCTATTGACGACTATAACAAGAAGTTTCGTGCTCCCTGCGATCAACTTGCTTCTATTGGAAAGCCCGTTGATGACGGCGACAAGTGTCATTGGTTTCTCACTGGTCTTGGCCCCTCAGTTCACTGGTTTCTCGAATACTCGCATTGCTATGTCGCTCATGCCTGCTTTTCGGGATCTGATCCATTAGGCGTTGAACTTTGAGCAATTTACTCGCTTGATGGACTCATCGTCCTCGCCCGTCTCGACGTTCGCTGCTTCTCCTCGCCCTGGTCTCAAATCCCGACATCCTTCTTCTCGGAATTATGGTGGCCAGGCGACCACTGGCTCCTTGGCAGGTGGCTCGGGTCCTGCTCGCCGTCCCCCCACATGTCAGATTTGCTGCCAACAAGGCTACTACAAATTTAATGTGTTCTCATGGCTATTCTAGTTTAAATTGGGTTTTTCGATTTAATCTTTAAAACAGTTTTTTGGGATAATTCAACTGGTCTCATGGTTGGTTTTCGGTTCAAATGGTGAGTCCAATCCGATTCTAAAAACACTGATTTAAATCTTTTTGAAATATCATAAATAATAATGATAACAAAATTTGAATTACTTTCTACCCCTGTAATTTTGTTAAAATAATTGTATAAGTAATTATTAGTATTAACTAATTCAATTTTAATATATATATATATTTTTTTTTACAGTTTATGTGCTATAAGTCTATAACGTAGTTAAAAAAACATGCAAATTGAATATGGTAAGTAATAGTGTAAATAATAAAATCATTATAAACGTTATAAGAAAAAAACTTGATTTTTTTTGTTATAGCGCAAATTTTAGAGGAAGACCATATAAAAAAGAAAAGGTTAGTAGCATTTTCAATTTCGAATAAAAAATATTATTACTTCAAAAGATTATTTTAATATTTAATTTGACTTGATAATATTTAAAAATTAAAAATTTTAAAGTGTAATATATTCCAGATTTTGAGTATACCAACAGCGATATTATACCATTCAATTTCCTATATTTTCGTGCTAAGCAGTTTTTTGGGGTAGGAAGCTTCTAGAAGAAGTTATAATGCAATATATATATCCCATTCAAGATATTTAGTTTTATCCTAGGTATAACCGTACAGTACTTACGTACACCTTCACGTACATATACGCATTTTTTTTTTAGGGGTCACATTCAAAGTTGTATACTATCATGTATTGAGTTACTTTATGAGTTATGACATGAAAATGAACCGGAATGTACAGCGTAGTATTAAGGTTTAATTATTATGTTTGTGTCCATATCATACACACAAAATTTCATATAGTATATGAGGATTCTTTTTCAAAATTGGAATACCCATTCTAGTGGTCAGATTTCCCCTTATGAGACATTTATTATTAATTAACATTGTCATGTCAATAAATTGAATAATATAACACAAAGTGAAAAGTTGAAAGTGACACAAGTGAGGTCATAAGAGTTAAACCCCAAATCCTCTACTTTTGAGTCACCTAACTTGACACAATCATCACTCATTTAAACAAATATAGAGAGAACTGTATATACAATTAAAAAGTCAAGTGTCATTAAAATCCAGTTTGAATGGTAGTATGTAAAATTGGTTTGACCAATAAACAAGAAGGAATATACACTACATATTAACTTTGTTCCCCATGAAGTCAAACACTCCTCCTATACATTCTTTTGCTCTTCATTATTTTTATCCTATTCCATCTAGCTTCAGCACATCTGTCCTCTTTATCCATTTGGGCTGGCATGTTGAGATCAAATCCCCCAATTGGGCCATAATTTGAGGGGCGACACTGGGCCGTCATTGGGCCCACTGGGCACTGAGTCGTTTGATCTGCTCCAGTGGATTGAATTCCAAACTGCATAGTATGTAATGTAAATCAATCAATATACAGTAAATAAATTATGATAGATCAATTTAAATGTAAAATCAATAAAAGTACCTCTCGTTTGATTTTTTTAAGTTGTGAATTGTAGGACTTGATCTGCATGTAATTCTTCTTGGCCCTCTCTATCTCCTGTTATGTTAAATTCGTAAAAGGTTTAGAATTGGAAAAGGTAAGAAAAATCAAGAAAGGGGAATTCAGAGTGAATTTACCAACTCACCCTTCGCAGATGTTTACTTTGCTCACACAGTGCTTGTATCTCATCCAAGCAATTGTTCTTCTGCATATCAATTATTCAAAAATTCAATACAATTCAATTTGTGCCCTAAAATTGAGGAATGAACGAACACAGCAGATCCGAGGGATAAAAATTGAAATTGAAAACTGTAGATTTATTTTTCAATTTGAGTAAGAAGAAAATTCCAACCAACGTACCCTTCTTTTAAGAGGCAAACGGTTCATCTTCTCGTCATCCGACTCATCACCGGTGGGGAAATTGAAAGGCATGTCGGGACTGTGGGAGGAGCTGCCGTCCTTGTCCACTGGCGGTGTAGCCATAGCCCTAATTTCGTTCACAGACGGAGGAGCAGGCTCGAGGCCAGATCTCCTCCGCTTGCACTTCCATCCGCAATCAGCCAGGCTTTCAACAATGGACATCGGATTACTGAGATCGAGTAGAATCTCAGCTACAAACCTATCATCTTCAGTCGGAAAATCGCACTGGCTT
Organism: Galeopsis tetrahit; assembly: GCA_963675135.1. Classification (NCBI taxonomy): domain Eukaryota; kingdom Viridiplantae; phylum Streptophyta; class Magnoliopsida; order Lamiales; family Lamiaceae; genus Galeopsis; species Galeopsis tetrahit. The sequence goes on from OY776133.1 coordinate 16,199,245, forward strand.
GTACTTGCTTCGCCTTTCACCGTTCTCTTCTTCATCTTCAATTTCATATTCTCTCCTATTATCTTTCAGAGATTGAGAGAGTGGAATTAATTAATTAGCCTCCTAACATTCGTTTATATAGGAGGGAATTCATGAGAGATCCACCATATCATTCTGAGATCCTTGAGAGATATTTCCATATATAAGCTATTTTCAAATTAGGCATTCCCCTGGGTTTATCAGTTTTAGGACTAATATATTGGAATTTCCCCCCTCCCTTTTTTTTTTTAGTACTCGTATTAAACAGTTTAGTGTGCTTTTTGTACCGCCTTCTTTGACTTCGTCAATCTTTACAAAACATTTGATAAAATTGTGACTTTTAACTATTAGTTAAACTAAATACATAGTGTAAAGTAAATAGTAAAATTAATTTAAAATTTTGAGAAATTAAACTAATCATAAGATTCCTCTGTAATTTTTTTTTTTTAACTTTGCTTAAACAAAATTAAATTTATCAATTAAATATAAAAATAATAAAATCCAACTTCTTAATAATAATAATCTAAGACGTATCAATTTATAATATACAACAACTTAATAATCAAGAAATGAATAAATCTTATATCTAATAAAATCAAATTGAATCTTAACAAATCAAGAAAATCCTAAACACCCAAATCTAATAATTATGTTCTTCATTAATATCCCCATGAGATAATTTCATTAATATTGAGAATGGATGGATAGTTTACCTGGAATTATCGATTTCAAGTATTTGTTTAATTTTTTTTGTGTAAATTCACTGTCTACAGAGGAAGATGAGAAATTTTTATTTTAAAATAAATATCATTTTCATTCATCTAATAGTATAATAATATGCAAATTAAATAACAATAAAAATCACATTATTTATATATTGTTATTTAATTAATTATTTCCTTAACCCGTGTAAAATAATTTAAACGATAAGAAAAGGGAAAAAAAAAAAAAATCTAAATTTGGCCCTTTTCAAAATTTTACTTTTCAAAATTTTAACGATAAAAAAATAAAATAATAATAATAACCTAAGGCCATCTCCAACCACAAACTTTCAAATGAAGATCTCTAAACTTCAAAATACACTTTTTCACACTCTATTTTAAAAACCTTCTCCAACCATGAAACTCTATATCTTACTTTATTTATTATTTTAATCACTTTCAATATATTATAATCATTAAATAATATATTTATCTTCGTATTTAAATTAATTTATACAATTAAATATTCAATTAGTAAATTAAGTTATAAATTAAATATTATTAATTTTATAAAAATCTTAAAATGTAAATAAATTTGTAGTTTTTCAACATTCCGCCGTACTAGTGTATCATTTTTTATTATGTGTATTTGTATTTCTTTTCAGTTTGTGTTCACTTATTTTAATATGTCGGTGTTATAGCTAGATAATGCATGTATGTCCGTTTTAATATGTAATGTATTTAATATATAATATACGTTTTAATATGTAATGTATTTAATATATAATATATGTTTTATTGTAATTTACGTTATTTTTTTGTAGGTAATAATAATACACAAAAAAAAAAATTAATTACACAATTAAAATTAAATTATAAATTAGTATAACAATAGAATTGTAATTATATTTAACAAATTATTAATATAGAATTGTAATATAGAATTGTAAATATTAATAAAATAATAGATATAAAATATAGAGTTTTGAATAGTAAACTCCATATATAGAGTTTACTATTCAAAACTCTATTTCAAATCTTCAAAATAGAGTACGGTTGGAGGAAGCAAAACTTCATAAATGGAGTTTAACTCCATTTATGAAGCACCCTTGGAGATGGTCTTAGATGCGTAAAATAGAATAGTTGGTCTTATTAGATATTACAACTACAATTAATCTTTTATAATAAAATAATTAATACTCCCTTCCTCTTTTATTCATTTGCCCCTTAATTTCTTTAACGCCAATTTTAATGTAAAAGATGTTTATTAGAATTTTTATACTCTCTTCGTCCATAAAAGATAGTTCCATTTGCCTTATATTCTTTGTCCACCAAATGTAGTCCCATACACTTTATGAAAACTATCACCCTTCAACTATCACTTAATTACTCAATTTGCCATCAACTTTATTCACAAACAATCACTTTATTCACGATAGACCCCACAATACCCTTACTTTATCTACTTTATCTAATTTTTTCTTAAAACTTGTGCCTCTCTTCCATGGGACTACATTTGATAATAATTCCTTTTATTAATTCAGTTTTATTATGGTATAATCCATATTTTAAAATGGATCTAGTTACATGCATATACCATTTATACAAGAGTGCAACTCCGAGTTTTAATATTCACCCACTTTGAAAATAATTGCATATACAAATTTGCACCTCTTAGCAAAAATGATTAATTGTAGTAATAATATACGGTCAAATTCAAATCATAAAAAAATAGATTTAATTACTTCAATTTATCGATGCAAAAGTGTGAACGGAATCTGTGGATTATCAATTGATATGCATTTTTCTACCGTTGGTTTATCCAAACGGTTACACTGACATAGTGACATGCTTTGTTAAATACAAGGTCCCCCCATTTTTATGACCGTCAATGTTTTTTCCGTATTTTGTTTATTTATTTCTATTTTTATTTACCAAAATCACCACTTTTTAATAATAATAAATATTATTTTTCAATAATAAAATTATCGTTTTTCATTAAGGACTAGGTATATACAGTATATATTATTATAATATTAATTGTAGAGACAAGTTTGGAGTTTTAACTTTTCACTGATCATCTTAAATCGTATGAAACCAGTTAACCAGGTACACAGTCTTCTTCCTTCTTCATCTTTCACGTTTTCATTTTTCTTCTCCATAGCAATTTGAGACTTTGTAATGGACAAAATTAAGAAAATAAACCTTTGATTCTCTTGGATGAATGAAGATGATATTTATTTTAAAATAAAATTTCTCATCTTCAGTGAATTTACACAAGAAAAATTAAACAAATACTTGATATCGATCATTCCAGGTAGGTAAGCTACCCATCCATTCTCAATATTAATGAAATTATCTCATGGAGATATTAATGAAGAACATAATTATTAGATTTGGGTATTTAGGATTTTCTTGATTTGTTAAGATTCGATTTGATTTTATTAGATATAAGATTTATTCATTTCTTGATTATTAAGTTGTTGTATATTATAAATTGATACGTCTTAGATTATTATTATTATTATTATTAAGAAGTTGGATTTTATTATTTTTATATTTAATTGATAAATTTAGTTTTGTATGTGTGAATTGAACGGTGTGTTATAGATGTCAAATGTATGTATTTCGCATAAAGCCCTAAAATTGATAAATCCAACGGAATTCCTAATTTGAAAATCGCTCCCAAGGATTTCAGAATGATACGGTGGATCTCTCATGAATTTCCTCCTATATAAACGAATGTTAGGAGGCTAATTAATTCCACTCCCTCAATCTCTGAAAGATAACATGAGAGAATATGAAGTTGAAGATGAAGAAGAGAATGGTGAAAGGCGAAGCAAGTAGAAGCCAGAGTGTTTTTCCGACTGAAGAGGATAGGTTTGTGGCTGAGATTCTACTCGATCTCAGTAATCCGATGTCCATTGTTGAAAGCTTGGCTGATTGCGGTTGGAAGTGCAAGCGGAGGAGGTCTGGCCTCGAGCCTATTCCGCCACAGGTGCCGCCGTCTCGATTTATAGTAAATGTTATAGTTAACAAAATAAAATATTATATTTCAGGTAAATTTGTTTACTAAACATCTCGTTTCATAGTATGATAGTTAATTGAAATGCTGAATAAATTTGAGGGATTTAATATAATTAAGGGAAATAATACAATCTAAAGTATAAAATATGATTTGTTTTCTGCATATTAATTATCTTCTAATTATTGTGAATACAATCTATACATACAAATTTGTGTACCTTATTACATTAAATATTATTTTGTAATACATAAGAAATGTCTTAAATTAAACGATTATTTTATGAGCATAAATAACATCATTATCACTACGTGGCCAATATATATATTAGATTGAAACTTTAATTAGGATGCATGAATAAAATGAAAATAACAATTCATATTTTAATTGAAATAGAACGAAATATAATAGATATTAGTGTTACAATCAAGTATTTATCAATAACTATTTATTGCAAGGAGATACAAAAGACGGAATGTACTTGTATGCATGTTGAACATCGTATGTCATTTCGTATTCCTCTATAACTTGAAACGTCTTTGAATTTGCATCGTAGCAGTAGTAGTCTCCCCATGGTTGTACAAGGAACATTATTTTTGTTCTCTCTTGGTTGAGGAAGGTTATGGGTGATATGTGGTAATGGTTATGTAATAATGTTCTTTTGAAAATTGAAATACTTGACCAAGTAGGGATGTCTGATGAGTAAGTAAGTAAGTGCATTTGAAATAAATACTTACTATAAAAACTATCTTCTGGTGTGGTCAAACTACTACAATATACTGCAATTGTATCGTCATCCAAACCTTCGACTTCTAAGTTCAAAGGAACAGTCTTAAAATCAGGAATTTTAATCAATGAGTAAGTAGAATTTAGAATATCAAATGTAGCCAACTGATAGCGATCTTTATCAGAGTTGAACATCCAATGAAAAAGATCACCAACAAAGAATGCATTTGAACATGGGTAATTATCAAACGGGAAGGGAGGAAGGTTTGACCACATATTTGAATTTCGTGAGAAAGTGCATACCTCGGTCACACCACCACTTTGATCCCATAAATAAGCAATTCGCATAATGATGTAGTCATTAGAACTACTGAGATACCCAAATCCAAAATAAACTCAAGCTACGTCGTGTCCCTTTGAAAATGAAATGGGTTTGTTTGGAACAATAATAAATTGTAGAGTGGTAGGGTTTTTTTATAGAATATTGATCTTCGATATTGCAGAATAATACTAAACCATTATAGCTACCAAGAACCTCGTACTCTTCTGTCATGTTTGGATATTTCCCTAGAAATATAGGGAGATTCCCTACCGAAATTATATTGGTAAGATATGAGAGGGCATGCAACGTGGTATTTATGTATCAATGAGAAATGATTTCCTGCTTTCATATTCAACAGGTGTGAGTTTACAAACCACCTAGAACATATTACATATTTCCATTTTCTAGAGATACACTTGTATTTGGATAGAAATTTCGGTAGAAGAAAGAGTAGAATATAAATAGTGATTTCGTCAGGAAGATTTTCGATCATCCTTGAATTGTGTATTTTCGTAATGTTCAAAAAAATTGTAAGAATGAAGTGATTGATTAACACCATTGACGAGATATTAATAGTTAGAGATAATATTAAAGGTCATGACTGATAGTTATTAGTGGGATATTTAATGGACATCATGGGCGTGTACATAATGGTCATAACTAAATGTAGCCGTTGATTATATGTAGTGGGCGTGTAGATAAAATTCTATTAATTAGAATGTGCACTTAAACTGATATCAATAATTTACCCATATATTTATTTGAAGTCGTGGACATGACTTTAAGGATCCAGAATTAATTGTTCATTTTCAATACCAAAAAGGTATAAAATCTGCATTTTAGGATCAAGAAATAAATTACAACCAAAATACTCATAACCCAATTAAATATACTAAATAAGTGTGCCTTAGGTGGATGGAGACCCATTTTAGCGTTGACATGTGCATACATATATGAACTAGATTTTGTACGATTGTATGAACAGTGTAACGAAGTTTGGTATGCAAAAATGGGTCATAATCCATAATAAATTAATGAGATTATTATAAGCCTAAAATACATGGACATGCACAGTAATATGCACGAGAACAAGTAAGTTCATTTCAATATGAATTTCGCATTGGTATATGCACCCTCAAGATGCACGCCTAAATGAAAGTGAGTCATTAAAATGTGAAAAAACCAATGTGTATAAACTGATAACAATGCCGATAAGTATATCGGAACACAGTCAAAGAAAAGGTGCTAACTTAAAATTTAATTTTTTACACAATGAGATATTGTGTGTCTATGGCTGAAAGTTTGTCTTGTCAGTACCAAAAACGGATGCACATGTCAAAGAATCGTGGCTCTTTATTCTTACGTTTTATTTTAATTTTTTTTTCTCTCTTTCAATCACATCACTCGTATTATATTTATTATTTTCAAAAGTAAAATATATTGTGTAGGCTGGTCTATTTCAGAAAATTAGATTTTCAAATTAAAGGCATCCTCCCCTTTTACTATTTTAAAGATTCACGTATAATTCATTCTAAAAAATTTGTGGACAAGATCTAATGTAATCATGTTATACAATGTCGGTAACATTTCGATTACATAGTTCATTCATTCCCATATTTTAAATCTTCCTAAATTTTATCCAGCATTTATTGTAGACTTTAAACTTAAACTTAAATATGCCAGGACTACTGGTAGGGTAATATGGGCAAGTAATAAGAAAAAAACGAATATCTTGTTAGTGCAAAAAAAAAAAAAAAAATGAATCATCAAAAATCATATTAGCCGCCGCCAAATTTACAATTACAGTTAAGCTACGTAAGTAGATATTTAAGAGGAAAAAATAGATAATTCCAATTTAATTACCCCACCGGTTACTCTAAAATCGTGGAAAGCAAGGTTGAATAATTGTCAAACTCGATTTTTAGTACTCATTGATTTGGTCTTCATGATTCGTCTCCTCATCTTTCTCGCTTCAGCATATTTGGCCCGTTGATCAGCAATCATCATCACTTCAATATCCAAAGTCTCTTCAGCTGGAACAACATTGAGATCAAACCCAACTGGGCCCACGTGGTTGACCGATGCAAGCCCATTAATTGCCGGATGAGAGTGGGCCGTTATTGGGCTGATTGGGCACTGAATTTCCTGCGCTGTTGGATCTGTAATTCCAACATTCTTCCGTCCGCTGACGACCTTGTATCAATAATCAAAGAATTCACAATTGATAAATAAAATAATATGATTAATTAAATTTAAATACAAAATCAAGTATATAAAAATAAAAAATAGTACCTTTAGTTTGATTGTTTTAAGTTGTGAATTATAAGCCTTGAGTTTGGAGCAGTGTTTCTTCACATTTCCAATCTCCTGTATAGTAGTGTGAGACAAGGCAAATAATCAAGATAATGTGACACAAACAAAATAAGAAAGAAGGAATTTTTGTTTACAGAGAGTGAAGTTACGAACTTACCCCTCGAAGAAGGGCGTTTTCCTGAGTTAACTAGCTCTTAATCACATCCAAGTAATTATTCTTCTTTGACTGGATTGGGGTATATCAAGATTTTCAATTCTTGTGCGCGATTCGTAGAAGAGAGAGAGAGAGAGAGAGAGGGAGGGAGGGAGAGAGGTGCAATTACAATTACAAACAATCTATTCTAAAATCGATCACAAATCCATAAATAAATTAAAGGAATTAAAAAAAAAAACATACCCTTCTTTTCCTGGAAGCGGAAGTGTTTTTATGATCAGCCGGGAAAACGAAGGGCGAGTCAGGACTGGTGGGGGATCCGCCGTCCTTTGCCGCCGCCAACAGAGGTTTAATTACGTTTAGAGGCATCTGAATCGGCAGTGAGGGTTCGTCGAGGCAAGATCTCCTCCTCTTGCGCTTCCAACTGGAATCAACCAACAATTCAATGAAGGAGTACACCTGAGACTTGAGATCGAGTAGAGCTTCAGCTGCAATCATTTCATCCTCCGTCGAAAAATCAACGCTGCTCGTACTTTCGCCGCCCTTCATTCTCAATTTCTCTTTCTGAGATAATGAGAGGAAGGACAATTTATTATTAGAGAGAAGTCGAGTTGCTTGGGGGAGTCGGATTGATGAAGGGTTTAAAAAAAGGAAATTTTTTAGAGAGAGGACGAATTAAATGCCGACACATGTCGGTAGTTGGTCTAGTGGAGACTCTCCTTAGAGTTTGTTTGTGTTTTATCGCTGTATATCTGATACATTATAATTTTGACTACTATTTTAATTTTGACTCTCAAATCTCAATGGTTATTTAATTTCTAAAGCTTATTTTAACATTTTATCTTTCTCAAACTTCAACTAATAAAAATAAAGGAAACCAAAGAAATAAAAATGGCAAAATTTTCTCTTACAATTTTTTGAACAGCAATTAAAAAAAAAAAAAAAATCTCTCATTAATGTGGCTTCTCTAAAGGTTTTCATATTGAATTCAATTTTTTTTTATTTTTTTTGAAAAAACACCCCCTCAATGTCGGCAATTTTTTTGTTCAAGATTCTGATCGATATTGTTGGAGTTGAAAATGGGTAATTAATCTTAAATATACCTGATTTATTTCTCAGTTTAAGAAGATATAATTTATTTCAAAATAATTGTTATTTTATCTAAAATAATTAGGTGGTGCAAATGAACTAAAATGAGTTCACATGTCCAATTTTTTAGTGTATTACTTGTGATACTTTTTTATCTCATCTATGTTGGATACGTATGTATGCTCTACAAGCTCCTGTCTCTCCACACATTGCAGAGTAACTTGTGCAACCACACCAAGACCACAGCGAGCCAAATAAAAGAGCTCCGGATCTTTCTCCTTGGAAATCTCAATGATGCCCTTGGCAGGAGTAACGAGTTTCATGCTGATAACCTGCTCATCTATGGGAGGCAGCCTTGCACCCCCACCTGAAAATTTGCAGACAAGCAACTCAAAACTACACAAGTGCAAATAACTTGGATGAAATAACAGGACATATGTTAAAATCACTAATAATGACTGTAAACAGTGTATCTATATCAATTACATTTCTCACTTTACTTTCTCTCCTCAATTTCGGATGTGTTACATGTACAAGACATACTACAAATCAAAACCACAAGACCTTCAGACAGGGCAAGAGAGGCAAATCAAAACAACCTGTGCAAAGCACTATTCAATATACAAAGTTTCATTCAATCAACATCATAAGAAACAGCAGCAAATATTCATACTGATAACCAGAAAAAGTTATAACCTACATTGTCAAAATGAATTGCATTGAAGCAACCAATTCAGTATTCACCTGAACAATGCCACCAATCTGCTGCTCCCTAATTGAAGCAAAATTCTGCAAAGTAAGTCCAAAATCTTTAATCCCATCCACATTTCTGGAAGAGGAATACTTTCAATTACAGGTTTGAGTCACCTAACTTGACACAACATCACTCATTTAAACAAATATAGAGAGAACTGTATATACAATTAAAAAGTCGAACTGTCATTAAAATCCAGTTTGAATGGTAGTATGTAAAATTGGTTTGACCAATAAACAAGAAGGAATATACACTACATATTAACTTTGTTCCCCATGAAGTCAAACACTCCTCCTATACATTCTTTTGCTCTTCATTATTTTTATCCTATTCCATCTAGCTTCAGCACATCTGTCCTCTTTATCCATTTGGGCTGGCATGTTGAGATCAAATCCCCCAATTGGGCCATAATTTGAGGGGCGACACTGGGCCGTCATTGGGCCCACTGGGCACTGAGTCGTTTGATCTGCTCCAGTGGATTGAATTCCAAACTGCATAGTATGTAATGTAAATCAATCAATATACAGTAAATAAATTATGATAGATCAATTTAAATGTAAAATCAATAAAAGTACCTCTCGTTTGATTTTTTTAAGTTGTGAATTGTAGGACTTGATCTGCATGTAATTCTTCTTGGCCCTCTCTATCTCCTGTTATGTTAAATTCGTAAAAGGTTTAGAATTGGAAAAGGTAAGAAAAATCAAGAAAGGGGAATTCAGAGTGAATTTACCAACTCACCCTTCGCAGATGTTTACTTTGCTCACACAGTGCTTGTATCTCATCCAAGCAATTGTTCTTCTGCATATCAATTATTCAAAAATTCAATACAATTCAATTTGTGCCCTAAAATTGAGGAATGAACGAACACAGCAGATCCGAGGGATAAAAATTGAAATTGAAAACTGTAGATTTATTTTTCAATTTGAGTAAGAAGAAAATTCCAACCAACGTACCCTTCTTTTAAGAGGCAAACGGTTCATCTTCTCGTCATCCGACTCATCACCGGTGGGGAAATTGAAAGGCATGTCGGGACTGTGGGAGGAGCTGCCGTCCTTGTCCACTGGCGGTGTAGCCATAGCCCTAATTTCGTTCACAGACGGCGGAGCAGGCTCGAGGCCAGATCTCCTCCGCTTGCACTTCCATCCGCAATCAGCCAGACTTTCAACAATGGACATCGGATTACTGAGATCGAGTAGAATCTCAGCCACAAACCTATCATCTTCAGTCGGAAAATCGCACTGGCTTGTACTTGCTTCGCCTTTCACCGTTTTCTTCTTCATCTTCAATTTCATATTCTCTCCTGTTATCTTTCAGAGATTGAGAGAGTGGAATTAATTAATTAGCCTCCTAACATTCGTTTATATAGGAGGGAATTCATGAGAGATCCACCATATCATTCTGAGATCCTTGAGAGATATTTCCATAGATAAGCTATTTTCAAATTAGGGCATTCCCCTGGGTTTATCAGTTTTAGGGCTAATATATAGGAATTTCCCCCTCCTTTTTTTTAGTACTCGTATTAAACAGTTTAGTGTGCTTTTTGTACTGGCTTCTTTGACTTCGTCAATCTTTACAAAACATTTGATAAAACTGTGACTTTTTAACTATTAGTTAAACTAAATACATAGTGTAAAGTAAATAGTAAAATTAATTTAAAATTTTGAGAAATTAAACTAGGCAGAATCATAAGATTCGTCTGTAAATTTTTTTTTTTAACTTTGCTAAAACAAAATTAAATTTATCAATTAAATATAAAAATAATAAAATCCAACTTCTTAATAATAATAATAATAATCTAAGACGTATCAATTTATAATATACAACAACTTTCAAGAAATGAATAAATCTTATATCTAATAAAATCAAATCGAATCTTAACAAATCAAGAAAATCCTAAACACCCAAATCTAATTATATTCTTCATTAATATCTCCATGAGATAATTTCATTAATATTGAGAATGGATGGGTAGCTTAACTGGAATGATCCATTTCAAGTATTTATTTCATTTTTCTTGTGTAAATTCACTGTCTATATAGAGGAAGATGAGAAATTTTATTTTAAAATAAATATCATTTTCATTCATCTAATAGTATAATAATATGCAAATTAAATAACAATAAAAATCACATTATTTATATATTGTTATTTAATTAATTATTTCCTTAACCCATGTAAAATAATTTAAACGATAAGAAAAGGGAAAAAAATATCTAAATTTGGCCATTTTCAAAATTTTAACGATAAAAAAATAAAACAATAATAATAATCTAAAGACACGAGTTGGTCTTATTAGATGCATAAAATAGAACAGTTGGTCTTATTAGATATTACAACTACAATTAATCTTTTATAATAAAATAATTAATACTCCCTTCCTCTTTTATTCGTTTGCCCCTTAATTTCTTTAACGCCAATTTTAACGTGAAAGATGTTTATTAGAATTATTATATTCTCTTCGTCCATAAAAAGTAGTCTCATTTGTCTTATATTCTTTGTCCACCAAATGTAGTCTCATACACTTTATGAAAATTATCACCCTTCAACTATCACTTAATTACTCAATTTCGCATTAACTTTATTCACAAACAATCACTTTATTCACAATGGACCCCACAATACCCTTACTTTATCTACTTTATCTAACTTTTTCTTAAAACTTGTGCCCTTCCTCCATGAGACTACATTTGGTGGATGGAGGGAGTAGGTAATCTAACTTTTTGTTGAAGGTGTACTAGTCATTTGAGAATAATAATAATCTGAGCTTGAACGGTCAAGAGTCGATGGGGGTGACTCGTCGGCGATGGCCCCTGCAAGCTCTTACACGACAGCGACAATAGGGAAGCCTCGTCTTCCTAGGTTTGCAGACGGTGATGGGCAGCGGCTTCTTAGAACTCTTAGAACGGCGACCATGGTTGAGGGAAGATTAGGGTTTTGGAGGTGGGTAGGGCTTGGAGGTGTAAAATATGAAATGAGAATGAATGAGATGGGTAAGAAGTAAGTTGTATTTATATGAGGGTAGAAATGGTTTTCTAGCACTCATTTTGAACCTATTAGAAAATTCTTAAACTTGAAATTTCTATTTAAAAATGACTCTATTAATTAGGGAATAATCTCTAAATATTAGTATTACTCTGTAGCATTTTCAATTGTGAATTAAATATTATTACTTCAAAAGATTATTTTAATATTTAATTTGACTTGATAATATTTACTAATAGGGTAATTTGTTATTAGGAACACACTTTTTAAGAAAAAAGTGTAATAAGTGGAGTGTTGATGATTAATTTTGTAAAGTTATTTTAACAAAGTAAAAAGGTGATTGGAAAGAGGATAAAAGTAATGTCATTTTGTATAAATATGTGAATAATGTAAAGTAAGGTTTATGAAAGAGTTTCTTTTTATGGGTATGTAAACAATTGTGGAACAGACAAATAAAATAAGTGTGAAAACAGTTGTGGAACAAATGGATTATAATGCAATATATATCCCATTTCAAGACATTTAGTTTTATCCTAGGTACAACCTGTACAGTACTTACTTAGAATGCAATCAAACTTACTTAGAATGCAATCAAACTTACTGCATCTTATGTTTCTTTCATATTTTGCACAGAAAAAATAAAAATAAATAAATAATTTTTCTTAAAATTTAGTAAAACCATTACAATCATCCATCCATGATTCCCACATAAAATTACAAAACTCTTTTATCCAACACAAAATATAAAATGAAATTAAAATCTACTGTTTAGTCAGATATACATAAATATGAATCATCATATAAATGTTATGGGTGTCACCTTCTCTTAATTTGTTTTTGGACTTTTTGATTTGAGAGGGGAAATAAAATCTTCCAGAAATCTTCTGGTTTAAATCAACATGTTTTCAATTAGAGATTGGTGAGCATTGGACTGACAACTTTATTATTTTCTGCACAAGAATAAAAAGATCACGCAAAATAAATATAAATTAATAAGATATAGTTGAAATATGATTTAGAAACAGAAATAAATCCATGAAAAAAAGTGGATTGTCCGAAGAAAGAAGAGTGTATCATGAAATGGAGATTGAGAAAATAGAGAAATAATTAAAAAAAAAAAAAAGATTCAGGAGATAAGAAGAAGAGAAGAAAATAATTTTTAATAAGAATTCAAAATTGAATTAAGGATGAGATAGAGATTAAAACAGTTACAAAAATTAAATATAATACTCCCTCCGTCCCAGGCGTCCCATCTACACATTACCTAAAATAGCAAAAACACTTTTAAACAATCTCCTTAAAACATCACAATATTACAACAAATGCCACTACTTTATTACACTAAAAAGTAACTTTATTACTATTTATAAAGTTGAAAAGTCTTTACTACCCCCACTTTATCTTACACAATATGATAGGGATCCACCTGTGCCAAGTCATGCAAATAGAAGGGATCATTTGGTCGTACATGATGGACCGATTACAAGGGCAAGAGCTAAGAAGATAAATGAGGCTTTGATGAGCCTAATTGCTGAAATGAAGGAAAATGTGCAAGAGAAGCCCAAAGAAGGCCTACTAGTGAATGTTATTGGGATGGACTACTTTTAAAGATGTGTCATGAAGCTAATTTGGACCAAGTTTAATACGAAATTACAAGCTTTTGTTTGCTTATTCTCTTTGTGAGGTTAATTTATTTGAGAACTTATCAAGAATCTTGAGCAAGATCTTGTGGCGTTCAATCATACCAAGGTTCTTGGCTCTTCTATAGCCAACGGGTCAAGGTTTTTATGCTCTAAGTAAGATCAATCCAAATCTCGATTTGGGAATATCCGCTGCTTAATTTATACGTTGGGTTCTTAGATCATTATATCTAATGGGTCCTTCGTCTCTATCCACATCACAATACTAATAAACAATTCATTCATTAAAACTCGTGTCCAATTCATTTGTGTCTTCAAGTATGGAACGGAGGGAGTAGAAAATATAAAATCATATGAATGTAGTTACAAAAATTTTTAAAAACTGTAAAAGAAAACTATAAAGAATCGAAAAGAGAGGGAGAGAAGGGTTGAGTGGCTGTGTACTCACGTACACGGTGTACTTGAGTCCAACCATATAGAAAATATAGTGTATATATAGAATAAATAACACAACACTTAACAAAAGTCATTGTAGCCTAGTGGTTTCCTTGGATTACTTTATCACAATGTCACAGGTTTTTAGTCGAGATCCATTATAATTTTACAAATATATAGAGTAAAATAAAATTAAGATAAGATTAAAAAGCAACTGCTAAACAAACCCCTTGTTCTACTACGTACACATCCAAATGATTATTAACAACCCTCCACAAAGCCTGGTTCAACTGAGGAAGACCGAATCACCTTAAATATGGAGGGATAAAGATAAAGAAATGTTATCAAAATAATTAAATATAAATTTATCAATATATTTCATTCAATTAATTTAAATTTAACAAATATGACTTTCACAATGGTTTGCTGAATGTTTTTATTGGTCTAGAAGGAATTAAATAGTGTCAAAATTGTTAAAATGTTAATATCATAAAACATTAAAAAATAATTTTCTTTCTTGCTCTCATGTTTATTGATAAATTTGGTAATTCCAGTACCAATTTTTTTATTGATAAATTTGGCAATTTCAACAAAAAAATTAATCATTAATATCACTAAACTTAACACTCCAGAAAATTCAATACTAAAATGTCCAAATTTAATTTCAAATTAGGTTCCCATGGCTATTCCAGTTTCAATCGGGTTTTTCGATTTAATCTTTAAAACAGTTTTTTTGGGATAATTCAACTGGTCTCATGGCTGGTTTTCGGTTCAAATGGTGAGTCCAATCCGATTCTAAAAACACTGATTTAAATCTTTTTGAACCCGAACAAAATATCATAAATAATAATGATAACAAAATTTGAATTACTTTCTCCCCCTATAATTTTGTTAAAATAACTGTATAGGTAATTATTACTAGTATTAACTAATTCAATTTTAATATATATATATTTTACGATTTATTTGCTATAAGTCTATAACGTATTAACGTAGTTAAAAAAAGCTTGCAAATTGAATACGGTAAGTAATAGTGTAAATAATAAAATCATTATAAACGTTATAAGAAAAAAACTTGATTTTTTTTGTTATAGCGCAAATTTTAGAGGAAGACCATATAAAAAAGTAGCATTTTCAATTGCGAATAAAAAATATTAGTATTACTTCAAAAGATTATTTTAATATTTAATTTGACTTGATAATATTTAAAAATTAAAATTTTTAAAGTCTAACATATTCCAGATTTTGAGTAGACCAACAGCCATATTATACGGAGTATTCAATTTCACTATATTTTCGTGCTAAGCAGGGTTTTGCGGTAGGAGCTTCTAGAAGAACTTATTATGCAATATATATATCCCATTTAAGATACAGTATTTCGTTTTATTCTAGGTACAACCGTACAGTACTTACGTACACCTTCACATACATATACGCTTTTTTTTTTTTAGGGGTCACATTCACAATTGTATATCACGTACTCCCTCCATCCCAGGATTGTTTGCACCATTTTATGGAAACGCAAACTAAGAAAAATATATGTAATGAGTGGAGAGTTGAAGGGTAATTTTGTAACTTTTATGAATAAAGTAAAGTGAATGATTAAATTGAGGGTAAAAGTAATGACATTTTGTGTAAATATGTGGATATTGTGAGTGTGAGATTTATGAAAAAATTTCATTTTTGGATAGTGCAAACAACTGTGGAACCGGACGAATAAGGAAAGAGTGCAAACAATTGTAGAATAGAGGAAGTATTGAGTTACTTATGAGTTATGACATGAAAATGAACTGAAATGTACAGTGTAGTATTAAAGTTTAATTATTATGTTTGTGTCCATATCATACACACAAAATTTCATATCGTATATATATCATTCCCGTTGAACTCAAAAAAAAAAAAGTTTCGAGTTTTGGTATATTTTGTATTTTTTTTATTGGTTTTATGGGTTATACCATGTAACATGGAGTAACATAATACTATAGTAGTAAATTTTTTTTCTTTTCTTATCGTGTTATATTTGTACACTACAAGAAAACTGCAATTTAGTCATGAAAAAATTTGTCGCTAATTCTAATATTTTCGTCGCTAACGTGAGTTAGCGATGAAATAATTTTATCGCAGGATTTGTTGCTATACGCCCGTCGCTAACGTATTTGCGACAAAAAAATTTAA
Source organism: Galeopsis tetrahit (assembly GCA_963675135.1). Lineage (NCBI taxonomy): Eukaryota > Viridiplantae > Streptophyta > Magnoliopsida > Lamiales > Lamiaceae > Galeopsis > Galeopsis tetrahit. The sequence continues at coordinate 16,215,579 of OY776133.1, forward strand.
TTTGTCGCAAATGTTTGCGACAAAAAAAATTAATTTTGTCGCAAATATTTGCGATGAAAATTTGAGTTTCATCGCAAAATATTAGTGACGAAAATTTGAGTTTCATCGCAAAATATTAGCGACGAAAAATATAAGTTTCATCGCAAAATGTTAGCGACGAAAATATGAGTTTCATCACAAAATGTTTGCGAGGAAAATCAAACATTTGTCGCAAACACATTAGCGACGGGTGTATAGCAACAAATCCCGCGACAAAATTATTTCATCGCTAATTCACATTAGCGACAAAAATATTAGAATTAGCGACAAATTTTTTCGTGATAAATATTTTAATTTCGTTGCAAATGTTAGTGATGAAACCCATATTTTTGTCGCTAATATTTGGCTATGATATTCGATTTACGAATCATTCTCTAAACCCACTTTCGTACTCGACCAACCCAACCTGCACCCACACCCGACCCGACCCACCCCAACCGAACCAACTCAATCGTTCTCTAAACCCACTTTCGTACTCGACCAACCCAACCTGCACCCACACCCGACCCACCCCAACCGAACCAACTCAATCGTTCTCTAAACCCACTTTCGCACTCGACCCGCCCGACCCACCCCAACCGAACCAACTCAATCGTTCTCTAAACCCACTTTCGCACTCGACCCGCACCCACATACCCCCTCCCCCATTTTATTTAAATAAATATTTTATTTGATCTTGGTGGGAATTGATCCCGGGTGGATGGGCGCCCATAGCTGGGCGCCTACCACTCGGGCAGACAGCTCTTTGATTCAGTTTTTAATATTAATTATATATGTATTCAATTGTTACTAATTTAGTAGTTATTTTTACTCATTTAATAATTTATTTCACATTTATTAATTGATTAATTTTTAACTTGTAAGTTGTAACAATTATATATGTATATATATATATATATTGTGAAATATAATTTGTTGTGGGTAATTTATTGAAATTACTTTATGCGATGAAATAAAAATATTGCATCACTAAACTAACAACAAATTCTTTTATTTTGTTGTTAATAATTAGGACAACAATGAAAATTATATTTAGTCACTATTATTTTGCGATGAAATATATTTTTTGTGGCTAATTTCTTGGAATTAATATTTGGAACAAAATTAAAATATTTTATCGCTACACTTTTAACAAATTATTTTATTTTGTTGTTAATAATAAGAAAAACAATGAAAATTATATTTTGTGGCTAATATTAAATCAATTATGCATATTAAATCAAGAAAATCGATTTATATAATTAAATGTTTAATAATTCTTCAAATTTTATGTCTTATAAATCAGTAAGAATGTTAATAAAAATATTTATAAATATGATATGATGCAAATGAAGATGGACATAAAGATGAGAGAATGAAGATTGAATTGAATATTTACTGTTTTTTTAATTGTTAAAGTAACATTGATTTTTTACAATTGAAATTGTTTTAAAAATTACATTGCAAAACTTTAGCGACAAAATAAAATTTTCATTGTTTTTTTTTATTATTAACAACAAAATGAAGCAATACGTTGCTAGTATAGCGATGAAATATTTTAATTTCATCGCAAAAATTAATTTCAATAAATTAGCCACAAAAATTTATATTTCATCGTAAAATATTAGTGACGAAATATAATTTTCATTGTTGTTCTGATTATTAACAACAAAAATGAAGCAATTTGTTGCTAATATAGCGATGACATATATAAATTTTGTTGCAAAAATTAATTTAAAGAAATTAGCCACAAAATTTTCAATTTCATCGCAAAATATTAGCAAGAAAATATAATTGTCATTGTTGCTCTAATTATTAACAACAAAATGAAGCAATTTGTTGCTAATATAGTGATGAAATATATAAATTTTGTTGCAAAAATTAATTTCAAGAAATTAGCCACGGAAATTTATATTTCATCGCAAAATATTAGCAACAAAATATAATTTTCATTGTTGTTCTGATTATTAACAACAAAATGAAGCAATTTGTTGCTAATATAGCGATGAAATATATAAATTTTGTTGCAAGAATTAATTTCAAGAAATTAGCCACAAAAATTTCTATTTCATCGCAAAATATTAACAACGAAATATAATTTTCATAATTGTTCTGATTATTAACAACAACATGAAGCAATTTGTTGCTAATATAACGATGAAATATATAAATTTTGTTGTAAAAAATAATTTCAAGAAATTAGCCACAAAAATTTTAATTTCATCGCAAAATATTAGCAACGAAATATAATTTTTATAGTTGTTCTGATTATTAACAACAAAATGAAGCAATTTGTTGCTAATATAGCGATGAAATATATAAATTTTGTTGTAAAAAATAATTTCAAGAAATTAGCCACGAAAATTTCTATTTCATCGCAAAATATTAGCGACGAAATATAATTTTCATTGTTGTTTTGATTATTAACAACAAAATGAAGCAATTTGTTGCTAATATAGCGATAAAATATATAAATTTTGTTGCAAATAAGTTAGCGATAAAATTTAGATTTGTCGTAAAATTTTCGTCGCTATTTCCCCTGTTTCTTGTAGTGGTATCAGATTATATAGTTCAATGAGTTTATCGACACCGATCTGAGATGATAGGTTTAATGTGCCCATTGATGACCCGAGATGATAGTTCATGGACGCTTATTCAAAGCTAGTCGTGCAATGCCTGGTCTGAGATGATAGTTCAAGCTTGTCGTTGTTTCGCTGCATGGCTTGAGATGATAGTTCAATTCGAAGCCTATCATTGTTTCGTATAGTGTCTAGACCACCTAATTTATTTAATGCATTTTTTGGAAGTCGAAAATCGAGTAGATTTACTTTTTATATAAAATGTAGATGGGAAAATATCACTTTTGGTCACTGAATTTTACTATTTTTCAGATTTGGTCATCCACATTTAATCACTATCAAAATTGGTCATTCACTTATTATTTTTTATCAATTTTGATGCTGCTGTTAGAAAATCCGTCATTACTAACGGAGAAAAGGTCTTGAGCGCGAACTTTTTTTTGACATCATTTTCCCTCCTTTAATTCGTAAAACCTAAACCCCAAACCCCAATTTATTTTCAATTTTTACTGAGGTGTGTGACTAAGAAATAAAAAAAATCCACAAATATAGAGTGATTTTGAGTTTGTACGAAGAACTGGAGATGTACGAACCGGAATACTTCTGTACCCCAATACAAGTATGTACAATATGTATTTTTTATTTCAATTTAATATTAATTTTTTTTATATTGCTAAATTATTATGTTATTATATTTATTTGTTAGAGAATTCTCATGCATCTTCTAAAACATTTGATGATTACCAAACTCTTTCCAGTCTCTAACAGATAAATATAATGACATAATTGGGGTGCAGAAGTTTCTTTTTAGACATCTCCAGTTCTTTGTAAAAACTCAAAATCACTCTATTTGTGGATTTTTATTTCTTAGCCACACACCACCCTATGATAAATTCTAGTAAAAATTGAAAATAAAATAAAATTGGGGTTTGGGCGGGTTTAGGTTTTAGGAATTAAAGGAGGGAAAATGATGTCAAAAAAAGTTCACGCTCAAAACATTTTTATCCGTTAGTAATGACGGATTTTCTAACAGCAGCATCAAAATTGATAAAAAATAATAAGTGAGTGATCAATTTTGATAGTGATTAAATGTGGGTGACCAAATCTGAAAAGTGGTAAAGTTCAGTGACCAAAAGTGATATTTTCCCAATGTAGAAACATTAATTAAATGACATTTTATTTTTAAAAAAATAGACCTTTTGTGGGAGTGAAACCAAATTAGCATAAGCACTCTCATTATATTATAAATTTTTGCAATTACTTTAATTTCTACATCATGCACAGTGCACACTAATTAATAGCAAAAATTTTGAAGTGGCATTACATTTGACCAATCAAAAGAATGGATAATATTCCACCCCACAACAAACAAAGAGAATGAATAATCCAATACAAATCCTAACTAAGGCTGGATCAATCGCACTACTTAATTACCCTTACTTTGAACTACGACTCCATTCCTAGCTTCAGCACATCTGGCCCCTATATCACCGATCACATCCAACGGCCCTCCTTCTTCTTCTACAGTTGGAAGTTCGTTGAGATCAAATCCAATTGGGCCCATTGATACAGGCCCATTGCTTGAATGGGCCATAATTGGGCCGACTGCCTGAGTTTCCTTTTTTTTATTTGATTGCTTTAAGTTCGGAATTAAATATGATTAAAAAAAAGAATTAAATGGTGAATTTTGGAGAGAGAAAATCAAGAAAGTCTATTAACAAAATTTTTTAGAAGAACTTACAGTATTAATTTTGGAGAGGGAGCTACAAACCGATAAAATTCAGGAATGATGAAAAATTAGTAGGAAAATGAATTTGAAAACTGTAAAATTGAGATTTGCAATTATAAAGTGAAGAGTTAGGTAGATTTACCTTTTTTTCCTGGGAGAAGAATGCATCAATTCTTCATCACTGGTCTGAAAATTGAAGGGCGTGTTAGGACTGGTGGTAGCGTCCTTCTCCGCCGCCACAGCAGGCGGCTGAAGCGGCAGTGGAATAGAATCGAGAGAAGATCTCCTCCTCTTGCGCTTCCAATTGTATTCAGAATCATTTAAGTATTCAAGTAAACACATATGACGACTGACGCTGAGGCTGAGATTGAGTAGAGCTTCAGCTGCAATCAGCTCATCTTCCTTTGAATAATTACCGCTTGCGCCGCCATTCATTTTCTCCTTTTTCTTCATCTTCTTCTCCTTATTTTTCATTCGGTAATTATTCCTTTGTTTTGTGATAGGAGAAGAGAGAGAAGGGGGAGTGAAATTAAAGGGTTTAATTACCTTCCACATATATATAGTTGTATGTGTTAGGTTAAAAACGAGATTAAGAGAGGAATTCGAATTAAATCTTAACACGGGTTTGCGCTCTCTTTACCGTATCCAATTAATACTCCTACAATATATTTTACTAATCTAAAATTTTCCAAATTTTGAAAAGTAATACTCCATCAGCTCAAATTTATTATTTTTATTATTTGAATATTCGAGGTAGAGAGTAAAATAAATAAAATGAATTTGTATTATTTTTTGTGAGTAAATAAATGATAGGTAAATGGTGGATATAAATTTTTTTGGTGTTGTAGTATTTTATTATTTTTAAATGAGAACTAATTTTTTTGACAATTTTTTTTAAAAATGAAATCTGTAAAATTAAACTGAGGAAGTGCAATTTAACCTTAAAAGTAACATTTTAAAAGAAAGTGATACACATTGAAACGATGTCATACAATATTTACTCTATTTTCCATTTTTTTTTCTTTTCTTTTAGGCTCCATTTGTGTGGAAAATTTAAGTTTGAATTTTAAATTTACCATTTAATTAAATTAACCCTATTTTTTATTAAAAAAATAAATGAATAAATTTTAAATACTTATGATTTGTCCCCATCTGTTTTAGTTATATATTCATTAAAATTCATGTATTTTTAAATCATTTCATTGAAATGACTTCTCAAATCAAATCCTCCATCCAAATACAATTTTAATCACTTTTTTTTTTTTTTTGATTCATTTGTACTTACCTTGTTAATCATTTCAGCTCTCAATGTTGTTTATTTTAATAAACATTAATTTCTAAATCATGTTTTAACATTTTACATTAAAGAAAGTCGATAAAAATAAAAATAACAAAAACTTGATTGAAAATATAGAGTCGCATGAGTTTATGAAATTTCAACACAATCATATTTAAAAAAAACACATATAAATATAAAAATGAAACATTATCTCATGTATAAGATGTCTCAGCCGTGACTTTCTAAAAATTTGTGTTCTAAATTTGAGCAAAACAAAATAAATATAAAGTGATTAGTAAAATTAATTTAAAAATGAAAACCTAAATAAGGTAGAACATTAATAAAATTCTGATTTTATAGTCCTACTAATAAGTGACGGACCATTGAAGTAATACATCAATTGCAGTACCCTCAAATTAAAGAAAAAGAAAAAGTATATTACAAATACATACTCCATTATATTATATAAACACATGTTGACATTTTTCAGTAGTATTAGTATAAAAATATTGCTCCGTCTATCTCGAGAGAAGCTTTGCATGTGAAGTTTTTACAAAGTTACGTTTTAGAAGCATTAATATAAAAATAAAAAGTTAAAGCCTAAATTATACAAATGGGCATAAATTTCTCACATTAAAGCCTAAATTAGAATCATGTTATGTAGCCTGGTCTATTTCGAGAAATTAGATTTTCAAATTAAAGGCACTCCCTTTTACTAATTTAGAGATTCATAATTCATTCCTAAAAATTTGTGGACGAGATCTAATGTAATCATGTTAACAATGTTTGTAACATTTTCTGTTACATAGTTTATTCATTCCCCTATTTTAAATCTTACAAAATTTTATCGAGCATTAATTGTAGGCTTTGAAACTTAAGAGAATATTTCTCTATAGGAATCAAGTTCGAAACTCCTAATATGTAAACAATTTCTATGGGACGGCTCATGTAGGTTTTAAGCAGGACTTCCGTTAATGGACGGTGAAATTGGTCCCCCAAATTAGTCGATCACGGGATATCGAGACTTCAAAAGATTTATAAACTTAAATATGCAAGGACTATTACTGTAATATGAACAAGTAATAAGAAAAATGAATATCTTTCTTAGTGCAAAAAAATGTATCCTCAAAAATCATATTAGCCGCGGCCAAATTTACAGCTGAGATACGTAAGTAGATATTTAAGAGGAAAAAAATAGTTATTGTAACTAGTACTAGTATGGTTATTCTAAAGTCGTGGAAACGAGGGTTGAATAATTGTCAAACTCCTCGATTCTTAGTAGTAATTGATTTGGATTTGGTGTTGATGATTCGTCTCCTCGTCTTTCTGGCTTCAACATATTTGGCCCGTTGATCAGCAATCATCATCACTTCAATATCCAAAGTCTCTTCAGCTGGAAGAACATTGAGGTCAAACTCAACTCGGCCCACGCGATTGACTGAGGCAAGCCCATTATTTGACGGGTGAGACTGGGCCGTTATTAGACCGACGGGGCACTGCGCCATTGGATCTGTAATTCCAACATTCTTCCGTCCGACCTTGTATCAATAATAAAAAATTCACAATTGATAATTAAAATATAATATGATTAATTCAATTTAAATACAAAATCGAGTATATAAAAATACTCCTACCTTTAGTCTGATTGTTTTTAGTTGAGAATTATAGACCTTGAGTTTGGAGCAGTGTTTCTTCACATTCCCAATCTCCCGTAGTAGTGTGAGACAAGCCAAATAATCAAAATAATGTGACACAAACAAAATCGAGAAAGAAGGATTTTTTGTTTACAGAGAGTGAAGTTACGAACTTACCCCTAGGGCCGTTTTCCTGAGTTAATTCTTCAATCACATCCAAGTAATTCTTCTTTGACTGGATATCAAAAATCAATAATCAAGATTTTAAATTCTTGTGCGAAATTTGTAGACGAGAGAGGTACAATTTCAAACAATCTATTCTAAAATCGATTAATCATCACAAATCCGGGAATAAATTAAAGAAATTTAAAAAAAACATACCCTTTTCCTGGAAGTGTTTTTATCATCGGCCGGGAAAACGAAGGGCAAGTCGGGACTGGTGGGGGATCCGCCGTCCTTTGCCGCCGCCACCAGAGGTTTAATTTCGTTTTAAATATATGAGATGAATTGAGAATATATTTTCTTGCACTATTAAAAATAAAATAAAAAGTATAATTTCATAAATATAAAAATAAAATTTTAAATAAGTTTGCGATTTTTTCAGATTGTGCGATGTCGTGCGATATATTCGCGATATTTTCCGATTCCCGTCCAATTTTACACTACGGTTGAACGATATCGAAATCGATATTTAGCGATATATCCGCGATACCCGGGAAAAAAATACATTAAACCTCAATATCCATATCGCAATATTCAAATATTTACGCAAAATGCCATCCAAGTAATTGTTCTTCTGCATATCGAAAAAAATACTCACCCTTCGCAGATGTTTACTTTGCTCACACAGTGCTTGTATCTCATCCAAGTAATTGTTCTTCTGCATATCAATTATAAAAAAATTCAATTTGTGCCCTAAAATTGAGGAATGAACGAACACAACAGATCCGAGGGATAAAAATTGAAATTGAAAACTGTAGATTTATTTTTCAATTTGAGTAAGAAGAAAATTCCAACCAACGTACCCTTCTTTTAAGAGGCAAACGGTTCATCTTCTCGTCATCCGACTCATCACCGGTGGGGAAATTGAAAGGCATGTCGGGACTGTGGGAGGAGCTGCCGTCCTTGTCCACTGGCGGTGTAGCCATAGCCCTAATTTCGTTCACAGACGGAGGAGCAGGCTCGAGGCCAGATCTCCTCCGCTTGCACTTCCATCCGCAATCAGCCAGGCTTTCAACAATGGACATCGGATTACTGAGATCGAGTAGAATCTCAGCTACAAACCTATCATCTTCAGTCGGAAAATCGCACTGGCTTGTACTTGCTTCGCCTTTCACCGTTCTCTTCTTCATCTTCAATTTCATATTCTCTCCTATTATCTTTCAGAGATTGAGAGAGTGGAATTAATTAATTAGCCTCCTAACATTCGTTTATATAGGAGGGAATTCATGAGAGATCCACCATATCATTCTGAAATCCTTGGGAGCGATTTTCAAATTAGGAATTCCGTTGGGTTTATCAATTTTAGGGCTTTATGCGAAATACATACATTTGACATCTGTAACTCAAATCCCTAATATATCGTAATTTCCCCGCCTTTTTTATTTTTTATTTTTTAGTATTAAACAGTTTTAATGTGCTTTTTTTACCGTTTCTTTGACTTCGTCAATACTTACAATATCTGGTCAATTTTAATTTAAAATTTTGAGAAATTAAACTAGGCAGAATCATAAGATTCTGTATTTTTTTTAACTTTGCTAATTATGCATTCAATTCACACATACAAAACTAAATTTATCAATTAAATATAAAAATAATAAAATCCAACTTCTTAATAATAATAATAATAATAATCTAAGACGTATCAATTTATAATATACAACAACTTAATAATCAAGAAATAAATAAATCTTATATCTAATAAAATCAAATCGAATTTTAACAAATCAAGAAAATCCTAAACACCAAATCTAATAATTATGTTCTTCATTAATATCTCCATGAGATAATTTCATTAATATTGAGAATGGATGGGTAGCTTAACTACATGTAATGATCGATTTCAAGTATTTGTTTAATTTTTCTTGTGTAAATTCACTGTATACTGAGGTCTGAGGGAGATGAGAAATTTATTTTAAAATAAATATCATCTTCATTCATCCAAGAGAATCAAATGTTTATTTTCTTAATTTTGTCCATTACAAAGTCTCAAATTGCTATGGAGAAGAAAAACGAAAACGTGAAAGATGAAGAAGGAAGAAGACTTTGTACCTGGTTAACTGGTTTCATACGATTTAAGTTGATCAGTGGAAAGTTAAAACTCCAAACTTGTCTCTACAATTAATATTATAATAATATATATACACTACAAAAAACGCGCGTCATAGAGACGGACAAATGCCGACGGATTAAATTCCGTTGGAATGCCGACGGATTATTGTTGTTTGAAAAGTCAACATGCTTGCCGACGGATTTCCGTTCCGTCGGCATTTACCGACGGAAAATGACGACGGATCTTTTAAAATATGCATGCCGACGGAAATGCCGACGGAATATCCGTCGACATTTGACCCGTTAATTTTGCACCGCCTTGATTTCCAAAAAGATAACGGTTGGCATTAAAGTGGGCGGTTACCGACGGAATTTCCGTCGGTAATTTTTTTTTTATATATATAAGGTCCTCAAATTACAGAATACGTTTTAGAAAAAAAAAAACGCGTGCGTGAGTGAGTCGATTCGGGGGGGAAGACGAAGACGAAGACGAGGACGAGGCTATTGAAGCAAATTTCTCCGATTACATTGATACGGTACGTTTTCTTAATTAGTTCTATTACTTAGTTTTAATACGTATATATGTTTATGCATGGATATATGTAAATATGAATAATTTAATGTTGATTTGCATGTTATTGATTTAGTTAGTTGTTTTTTTTTGACAATACAACAAGGATACAAAAACAGACTTTTCAATCAAGAAAAGAAGATATGGTCAAGTCCTTGTAATATTGTGGGCAATCATCTTAATACCAATCGTGAGGTGATGAAGTGTGTAATATATTTTTAGCAAGCTCATGAGCCACTCTATTGCAACTCCGTGGAACATGTTGGCAATCCCACACCAAGATAATCTGTAATAGCTCTCTTATTTCAGCAAGTATGCTTTCTTCCTTAACCCCATCTGCATTTTATACTGTATAACATTGATCGCATTAAATGAGTCAGAGAGTACTCCACAAATGCTGATATTCTTCTCAATGCATTTACTGATTCCAAACTTAATAGCCATAAGTTCTGCAGCATCCACTGTGCCTGGATTATCAATGTTCAAGGCCCCAGCCATTAGAATCCTATCTTGAGGGTTAATAACCACATATCCAACAGCAAAATGCCCCATTTCAGAATTAAACGCAGCAACAGTATTAAGCAAATTGCCAGCCTCAATTGGAAATCTCTCATTTGATTTTGTAATAAAATTTGCTAACCCACTGTCAATACAATGAGAATTAAGAAAATCATTCCAATAAGACACAACCCAATCAACATTAAAACAGAGCTTCATTAGACCTCCCACTTTCAACTGATAAAAATTCTCTTGATGAGTAACCCTACACCTTTCCCTCCAAATGGCCCAGACTATCATAACAATGAATGAAACCAAAAACTTATCAAAATACTGCAAGCATCTTGTCAAAACATCAAAACAACCCCCCTTAGAAATTCTCTTAATGGCATACCAAAGCCCATGCTTCTTCCAAGTATTTTTCGAGAAAGGACATAAAAAAACGCAGTGCATAGTATCAGCTAAATGAAAACCACAACAACAGCAAATTGAACTAATAGGCACATGATGTTTAGCCAAGTTACCTTCTGCAGCAATGATGTTATGTACCATTTTCCAACAGAAAATGCGTACCTTTGGTGGCACTTGCAATTTCCAGATTTGTGCATATATGCTGCTATAACTTTTCGTGCTTGATGCTCCAGCATTATTATGAATGTTTGTGCCCTCAGATTCCTTCTGTTTTGATGCAAAATAGCCCGAAGCCACTGAATATTTCCCTGTAGAAGAAGCAGGCCAATATAAATGATCCTCCTCATTTATATTTGGTTTGGGTAAACTCAAGATACTCTCTGCTTCAAAAGGCAAGAACGCCTGATGAACCAAATCCTCATTCCAGCCTCCATCTTCAAGAAGAAATCGATTGACATTTGAAGCACTCGCGATTCTGGAATTAATTCTCCCATCATTAAGACCAGGCACCCAATGATCTTTGAAAAAGTGAGTATTACATCCATTCCCAATTCTCCATCTGGCTCCTTTTTCTATCAAATCCTTACTCCAGAATAATGATCTCCACACAAAAGACGGATTTGCTCCCAAACCAATATCCTCAGTAGAATTGTGCTTAATGTACTTTGCTCTAAAAATCTTGCTGAGAAGAGAATCAGGAACTGTTAGAATTCTCCAAAGCTGTTTTGCCAATAAAGCCTTATTGAAATGAATTAAGCTTCTGAAACCCAAACCTCCTTCTTCCTTTGAAGAACATAATGCATGCCACTTTTTCCAATGCACTTTCCTTCCTGAATCCTTATCGCCCCACCAAAAAGCAGCAGTAATCCTTTCAATTTCAGAGCAGACATATTATGATCATGTTAGTATGTTATTTAATTTGTTGATTAAGCTAGAATAATTTTGATAGAGTAGTTTTTTGTTAATTAATTAATTGTTATATGCATGTATAGTTAATTACTAGTTTAATTTAATGGTGTAATTTTGATATAGAATATTTTTAATGTAGGTGATGCATGTTTCAATCGATCAATTGTTTAAATTATTAGTTAATTAGATGGTTCGACGGTGGTATCACGTTGTAATTAGGTTATATATTGTTTTGATTTAAATTAGGAATATGTTGATTAAATTAGTAATTGATTAAATTAGGAATATGCTATATTAGTAAAAATTTTAAATTAGAAATATGTTCATTAAATTGATAATTAGAAAACTCCAATTAGAAAACTATTATTTTAATTAGGTTTAGGTTTGTTAATTTAGAAATATGTTAAATTTTTTATTATTGATTAAATTAGAAAAATAATAATTAAATTAGGTTATTGTTGATTAAATTAGGAATATGCTATACTTAAACTAGTAAATTATTGATTAAATTAGGTTATTGTAAATTAAATTATGTATTTTTTATTGATTGAAACAAATGAGTCAAGTACCGAATCAGGGTTCTGGTTCAGGTTCACGTAGGTCACGTGCAAGGAGGCCTCCTCCTCCTCCTCCTGTGGTAGTGTCGCCGCCGCCGACTACGATGTCGTCTAGTTCGTCAACAGCCGTAGGATCCTCTTCTCGTCAGCATCCCGTTCGAGACCGTAGGCAAGAAGTTCATATCCATTTAGGAACGTAAGTCAATAATTCTAATGTTTAACAGTATTCAATAACGATTAACTTTATTTATTTATTTATAATGTGTTAGTTTATAAATTTGTTAATAATTTTACAGGTTGTTGCCCGGTAATGAGTTGTCCAGGATCTGCACAACATCCTTTCTGAAGTGCAAGATTTCTAAGGTTGCTATCACTTGGTCGATGGAGCCGCAAACTAAAAAGGATGAATACTTCGAGGAGTTCCAGGTATATAATTACAATAATTAAAGTTTATTAAATAACTAATTATACATATTGTTTGATAAATATGTTGAATATTTGTATAGAAAAAGGCCCGTTGGGATACGGCGATCTACTCGGACGACACTATTTACGAGAAGTGGTACGGTGTTTGTTCTACTCGGTACACGAACATGATGTACGACTGGAGAACGGCCTGGCGTGAGCGTAACTTGGATCGTGGTCTGGGGAAAGACGAGGATGGTGTTGACCTGTGGGAGTCGTTGATTGAGAAGTGGATGGACCCGGCTTACCAAGAGAAGTGTGAGAAAGCTCGGGCCAACCGCATAACCGACGTTGGAGGCGGGATGGCAAGGCATCGGGGGGGGGGGGGCTCGGTCCGTCCTCGAGCAATCACTTGCTATCGTAAGTTTTCATTAATTTTAAAAATTAAATAATTATAGTTAATTTATTTATATTAGTTATCTAAATTAATTTGTATATGTTTATTTGATACGTAATAGGAGCGGGAGACTGGACGTTCACACACCCACTTGGATCGGATGAGCCTTATTCATCTGTTTGATGCCGATACACTGACGTCCACCTACGGGCGCACTACTGACCTCCACGTAAGTTTAATTAAATTTATGTATTAATTAAATTATATATATAGATAATTAAATTAATTTTAATTTTTTAATTATGTAGTTGAACGTACGACAGAGGATTGAAGAGGTCGAGACGCAAGTTGCGGCGACTACTGCTGACTCCGGAAGCAGCGGTCCCCCTCCGGTTGTTGACGTGGACCAGGCTTACCTTGACGTTGCCCCGACCTCCAAGGGAAGGATCCTTGGCCTTGGTCGGATGAGCAACGTCGTGAGGTCATCAAGTGGTCGGTCCCGGAGTGCATCGCAGGCGTCCGTATCCTCCACTGTCGTCCCGGATCCGAACGTCATGGCAACGTTCGAGAACTACTTCCGCGTCTAGAGTGCCAACGCGGGTCGGACGTTGGGGATGTCTGCTGAGCAGATCGAGGCCGTCTATCAACAGACGATGGTGCAAGCCCCGCCAGCTCCAGCTCCAGATCAAGCTGCAGGTCCAAGTGCAGCGCAGGTCGACGATGACGACGTCAACGTCAATTTGGGTGGCGATATGGATGAGTTTTTTAACTTTCGTTGAATAATTTAATTTTGTGTTGAACTAATTTACTTTTCTGTTGAACTTATTTACTTTTCTGTTGAACTTATTTATCTTTATGTTGAACTATATATTTTTTTGTTAAACGATGTTTTTTGTGCGAACTTTTATTGGTGGATTGCAGTTTATTTGTGTAGTTTATTGGTGGAATAATGCATTTGGTGTATAGATGAAAATAGGGTGCATTCATTTGTTTCATTGAGTACAAATAACAGTGCATTCTAGTACAAAATAGTCTCATTTAGAGTGCATTCTAGATAGATTTAAACCACTTGAAGGTGGAAGTGAATTATAGTACAAAATAGCCTCATATAGAGTGCATTATACATATATTTAACCAAACAACTTGAAGGTGGTAGATGCAACCATGACAACTAGCACAATCAAAATGATTTTGTTCACTTTGATTAAATCCTTGATTTCTTCAGCCAAATTCTTGATCTCTATAACCAATTTCTTCATCTCTTGAGTCATTTTCTTCATGTCTTCAGTTTTTTGGTCACTTTGATTAGATCATTGATTCTTGTCAACACCACAGTTTTCTAGAGTATCAGCCCATACAAAGAAACCACATCCACCACCACCACCATCACTTAGGGAGTCAGGACAATTATGAAATATCCTCCCTTTACTTCTAGGCTGTTTAGAAGCATATGTACGACATGCCTTTCCACAATAACAAACAAGGCCTTGCTGAAATCGAATAGAAGATGAAGAAGACATGATATTTTTGTTGTTTTCTTTGCAAAATAGATATGGTGTGAGCTTTGTGTTGCTTTGTGTGTGCTATATATAACAGGTTGTGATATGGTGTCCCTCTAGTCTGCATTATCAAAAAAAAAAGAAAAAAAAAATGCCACATTACCGACGGAATATATGTTCCGTCGGAAATTGCAATTTGATAAATGCCGACGAAAATTCCGTCGGTAAATGGGGCGGGTAATATGCCGACGGAATTAACTTTCCGTCGGAAATCACAATTTGATAAATACCGACGGATATATGCCGACGGAATATTGGGCGGGTAAAATGCCGACGGAAAGATAAATCCGTCGGCATTTCCGTCGGGAAATATTCCCCCAAAACTTTCTACTGCCTAATTTTTTTCCACTTTCGTATTGCAAATTTACACCAAAACTTTATACTACCTAATTTTTTATGCTCATGCTCGGGTATTCAGAAACATCAAATTACGGTACATTTTCTACGATTTTTACTCTATACATAAAATTCAATATAATGTAATTACATGTTTTATATTATAAGTTTTGTTTGAATTTATTATAAGTTTAGTTTAGTAATGTGTTGCTCCACTTAAATGTTTAGCAGATGGATTTGCCTGACCGTCGTTGGATGTACTGTACTCCTAGAATGATTAGAGGAAATGTGAATGTGGAATTTTATAATGAACTCGTGTTATTTGTTGAATTTGCAAAAAGCCAGCCACATTACATGATTGGAAATTGCATTAGGTGTCCGTGTAATGCTAAGAAATGTCAGAATAAGCAATATAAAGAGATTGATGAGGTCCTAGTACATATTGTGAAGAATGGTTTCGTTGATAATTATTATAATTTGACTAGTCATGGCGAAACACGTTGGCCTTATAGATTTGATGAAGTGTTATACTATTACACTGTTGGAATCTATCAACAAGAAGCAAATTTCGATCATGTTGGCACTAGTAACGAGGTAGAACAACAGTTTGGGGACGAAGAACAACAGTTTGGGGACGAAGAACAACAGTTTGGGGACGAAGAACCGAATATGTATCAAACAATGATCAGGGAAGCTAGTTTTTCAAACATGGAAGAGGAGCCGACGAATGAGGCATTTCGGTTTTATGAGATGCTCAAATTAGTCGAAGAAGATTTATATCCGGGTTGTGAATCTCACTCACAGTTGTCATTTAATGCACGACTCATGAACATTAAGACCGAGAACAAGCTTTCTAACAGGGCATATGAGCAAGTGACACAGTTATGCAGTGAAATTTGTCCTCAAAATAATAAGGTGCCTACGACGTTTCATTAAAGCAAACAAATGTTGAAGAATGTTGGTTTGCCGGTTGAGAATATTGATTGTTGTGTGAAGGGTTGCATGTTATATTGGGGTGACGAAGATAGCAGTCTAAAGATGTGTAGATTGTGTGGCCATCCCCGGTACAAAAAGGCACGTCGAAAGGGACCTGGTGGTCAATCGAAGAAGACAAAGAAGGAAGTGTCATATAAGAAGATGTACTACCTTCCTATCATTCCTCGTTTGATGAGATTATATCAATCAAGTGCCACTACACAACACATGACGTGGCATGCTACAGATTCCTCTTCGGCTGAGTCGAGGGAGATGCGACATCCGGCAGACTCGGAGGCCTGAAAACATCTTGACAACGTGTGTTGGGATATGAATCCTATAAACAATGTTCTAATTGATGATTATATGTTTTGATGGCCAAAGGCAACTTTAGAGTTAATGATATATGTGATTATATGTTGTTCTATGTGAATTATATGAAATAAGTTTACTGATCTTAATGTGTTATGTTGTTTAAGTTTACTGATCTTAGTATATTACTAATCTGATATATGAACTGTTTAAGAACTAAGCTGATGGAAGTATTGTATAGACAGCTTATAGTATAGGACTTAGTTATACTCATCTGTATATAGTTCAGTTGATGTATAGATAGGTTTTATATTTGTAAAGTTGTATTCTATTGTATTCAGCATTGTAATAGTTAGAACAGTATATTAGATTGATGTCAGAAGACTAAAGATGACTAAGAAGACTATTTCAGAGATTGAAGAAATCAAGAGAAGTTTTTGAAGGAAGCTGAACAGTTTTGAAGAACTGTGCTGACTGACCAAGAGCAGTAAAACTAAGAAGAGTAGTTTACTGTGCTGAGTTGGTTTATTTGAAGAATAAGTTTGGATGACTTATTTGAAGTGTAACTGAAGATTTATATGAAGATAAGCTGACTAGATAAGATAAGTTGGTTACAAAGAAGGAAGTTACAACAAGAAACGGTTA
Organism: Galeopsis tetrahit; assembly: GCA_963675135.1. Lineage (NCBI taxonomy): Eukaryota > Viridiplantae > Streptophyta > Magnoliopsida > Lamiales > Lamiaceae > Galeopsis > Galeopsis tetrahit. The sequence goes on from OY776133.1 coordinate 16,232,664, forward strand.
TGAGTTAGTTGAGAGTTAGTTCACAAACTGCTAACTGTCTTACTATTGCTTATAAATACCGTGTGATCTTCTACTTGAAAAGACTACTGATACAATTACTATTCAAGAGCAAATCAAGAAGCATTCAAGTATTCAAGCACTCACAGAGTTGAAGATCGAAGAACTGAAGAGAAGTCACAGATCTGATTGAAGAATCAAAGGCTATTACTAGAGAAGTTTTACTTTTCGTTTTAAGTTTGTATTGTGTAAACAAGTGTGCTAGTTACTTGTGAAATTACTAGTTGATCGAAGATATACCTGGAGGTATAATCGATAAGATCGAAGTCTTAATCTTAGGACTATAAACAACAAGTACTCAAGTGGAAAAGAGTAATAAAACATCGCAACTGGAGTTGTGAGAGTGGATGTAGATATTTGTCGAACCACTATAAAAATCTTGTGTTCTTTACTGTTTATGTTTTGATTAACTGTTGATATATTTGTTGAATAAGAACAGTAAGTTTTCTAAAGAAAAGATTTAAAGGAAAGTTGAGTATAAAAGCTAACTGTTTAGTACTGAGCTGATTTTAAGAACAGTACTGTACAGAACACATTTCCGCACTTAAACTCTAATATTTTGATAGAATTTGAAAAGTCTATTCACCCCTCCCCTCTAGACTTTTTCTTAGCTTACTCAATCTTAACTCAACTTTTGGGACCAACAAGTGGTATCAGAGCGGTAGTTCTTTGGACTGCTGTTTCTTGATAACCTTGTAGACTTTGGGGAAAGTCTAATTGTCTCTCATTACTGATAACTGTTTCTTGATCTTACCTGTCTTTCTTGACCCATTTGTCATACTACTGATCTTACTGCCTGTTCTATCATGGAAGAAACTAACATCAATAAACTTCCAAAGTTTAAGGTTGCAGATTACGATTACTGGAAGCTAAGGATGGAGGCCATCTTTAGTTCTACCCATGATCTAATGATGTCTGTGATCAAAGAAGGGCCTATTACTACCATGATACCCAACACAGCAACTCTGGAGCCTTCAAAAGCCATTGGTGTTCTCGTGCCAAAACCCAGGTTAGATTTAACTGCTGAAGAGATGAGGCAGAACAATCTAGACAGCTTGGCAAAGAATTACATTTTGCACACCCTTCCCAACGAATATCTTGGGAAAGTGGTTAAATGTAAATCAGCCAAAGAGATGTGGGACAAGTTAGCTATCATTTGTGAGGGAACCTCTCTTATAAAAGAAAGCAAACTATCCACTGCTGTCCAGAAGTTCGAATCATTTAAAATTAAGCCTGGTGAAACAATAGACCAGCTCGATACTCGTTTTACCAAGATTATGAATGATCTGGATGTTTTAGGCAAGACTTATACCAATAGGGAGATCAATTTACGTATCCTTAAAGCATTAGATGAACGGTGGAAAATGGTCACACTGATCATTAAAAACACTCAGGATATAGATAACTGGTCTGCCGAAACTACCTTCCAAACCCTTCAGGCACATGAGTTTGAATTGGACGAAGAAGATCCAATAGTTAGTGGTGATAGGGTTAAGGAAATCTCCAAAAGCATTGCACTTAAGGCGTCTACCTCTAAGAAGCCTAGATTATCTATGTCTAAGTCCTCAAGCATAAAAGATGAACTAGAGAGTACTGATCTTGATCTTAAGGATCAGTTGAATTTAATGATTAAGAGGTTTGACAAGCTTAACAAGAGGTATGGTAGATACAAAAGATTCTATAAGGACACCCAGGGCTCTAACAACAGAGACTCTTCTAGGACCAGAAGGGATCACAAATCTTCTGAAAGGAGAGATGAGATCTCTAATGAGAAAAGAAGAGATAGGAACTCTGCTGATAGGAAGGATAGAAACTCTACTGATAGAAAGGACAGGAACCGATATCATTCTCCTTCTAAACGTACTTCTAATGAACCTCTGTGTTTTATAACTGTGAAAAGCCAGGTCATTACATCCATGAATGTCCTGATCTAAGTGCTGAAGACAGAAGAGAAAGGAAAGCAAGGAGAGATCGCAAATATGCAAAGGGTAAGAGGGCAATGGTGGCTAACAATGAATCTGATACGGATTCAGATGAGTTACCATCCTCCTCTTCTGATTACCCTTCCAGCAGTGAGAAAGAAGTCTTCATTGCAGATGATGGACTAGTCATGATGGCAAAAATAGATCAAGAGGTATCATCTGTCACATCTTTTCAATCTTGTGATGAATCAGACTCTGATTCTGATTTATGTGACACTGCTGATAGTAGTGTAGGGAGTAGTCTTCACCATTCCAATGGAATGAATGAAGAAGACCTCCTACCAGCTAACAAAGCATTCATAGAAATCAGTGATGAGAACATATCTTTAAGACAAGAAATCATGAGTCTTAGAGAAGCTCAAATGAAAGTGGATCCTAATATAACTATTCTAAATGCACGGCTATCAGAAGAGTTGTCACAACTCAAAGATAAGTATGCATCTATGGACAAGTTATATCAGGGTATGCTTCATACACAAGCTAAAGAGACAAATGAGTTCAATGACTTAAAGATTAAATGTGAAAAACTTGAAGAGCGCAATAGATTCTTAGAATCTGAAGTACTGAGCTTGGATCTGAAGCTATCTGATATGATTAACTCTTCTAAGATTAATCAAACACTATCAGACAGATACAGAGCTCCTTATGATAAGAGTGGAATAGGTACTGATCTGCCTAGTCCCTCTACTTCAGGCATTAAGAACACTACTAGAGCAAGTTCAAGTTCTTTACAATTAGATAAAGGAAAAGAACCTATGATCTATGATAATGAACCAAACTCCAAGGTACAGTCTAAATACATTCCTCCTAATGCCAAGAATGGTAAACAGAAGAATGGATCTAGACCAGTACAGTCAAGACCATACCAGAAGAGTTCTACTCCTCTGACCAGAGCTAAAAAGTCCTGGAATCAGAAGAGGCAGACTCAGAACAGTAGGTCAAGACAAACTCAGGCAAGTTGGAAACAGCCTAGACCTCCTTTCATAAGGCAGTCTCAGCTGTACTCAACTAAACTTAGGAAATTTGTGCCTCATTATCATAATAAACCTGTTTTTTATCCTCCACCTTTATCTTATGATATCATTGGAGAGGAAAGACCCAAACGCATCTATAAGCCGTATGGTCCACAGGCTTTTAGGCCATATGCAAACTATTACAGACATACTGATCTTACTGAAAAAGGGATAGAACCAAGGAAAGGCTATCTCAGAAAAATAGATCCTAAGTCTGCTGATAATTTGGATAAGGTCAACAAAGTACTGTTCTGTGATAAGCATGGTAGAAAACTTAAGAGGTCTCAATTATTCAAAACTTCAATGTTTATTTGGATACCTCTTACTACTAACCCCCAAGGACCCCAATAAAGAAAGGGTACCTAAATTATTAAGATCACTACTTGCAGGGTCGACTGGATCTTTACAAGAAAGGTGGTTTAGTTGGAGAAACTTGGTACATAGACAGTGGGTGTTCTCACCACATGACTGGTACCAAGACTCTCCTTTCTGACTATCATGAGAAGGAAGGACCAAAAGTGATCTTTGGAGATAGTTCCATGGCAATCACAAAAGGATTTGGATACATCAAGAATGGAGATGTAGAGATTCAAGATGTCTCATATGTTGAAGGTCTGAAATATAATTTGTTATCTGTCTCTCAATTTTGTGACAGGGGTTACAAAGTTTACTTCAAAAGCACCAAATGTGAAATCTGGGATAAAAGAACACATACAATTCTACTAGTTGGAGTTAGACAGGGTAGTGTCTACATTGTAAATTGGAATAGTTGTCCTAGGGATGCTTGCCTTCTTTCTAAAAGTCCTAAAGAAATCAGTTGGCTATGGCACAGACGCTTATGCCATCTGAACTTTAAGATTATTAACAAGATTGCAAGAAACTACCTTGTTGAAGGTATCCCTAATGAAATCTATTTCAAGTCACAAGTGTGTGATGCTTGCCAAAATGGTAAACAGGTAAAGGTTTCCTTTAAGTCAATTCCCACTCTTTCTACTTGTAGAGTCTTAGAACTCTTGCACATGGATCTACATGGTCCAATAAAACCCCCTACACTGAATGGTAGAAGGTACACTTTGGTTGTGGTAGATGATTATTCAAAGTACACTTGGACAATCTTCTTACACAAAAAGAGTGATACACAAACCCAACTACCAGATCTGTTAAAGAGGTTGCAAGTAGAAAAAGGTCAGCCCATTGTCAAGATCAGGAGTGACAAGGGGACTGAATTTATAAACTGCTATATTAAAGAATTTTGTTCTAAGTCTGGAATACAGCATTTGACAAGTGCAGCCAGGACACCCCAACCAAAATGGTGTAGCTGAGAGAAGAAACAGAACACTGAAAGAAGCATGCAGATCAATGCTTGCAGAGTACAACACACCACAGAAGTTCTGGGCTGAGGCAATCAACACTGCCTGTCACACTCAGAACAGATGTGCATTCAATAAGGTACATGGTAAAACTCCTTATGAGGTATGGAAAGGTAGAAAACCAAGAATTTCATATTTTCATATCTTTGGATGTAAGTGCTTTATTCATAACAATGGAAAGAGTAAATTAAATGCTTTTGATGCCAAAGCTGATCAAGGAATATTCTTAGGATATTCTTCTACAAGCAAGGCATTTAGAGTATTTAATTACTCTACTCTATGTGTAGAAGAAACACCCCATGTTGTCTTTGATGAAGTTGTACAGGACTCTGCTGATCAACAGATCAGTAAGAAAATTGATGATCTGACCATTCAAACTGATAAAGACACTGAAGAGACTGAAGCCTATGAATCTGTACAAGCCTACAATCCATTTCTGAATGTTCTAAACAAAGATGATGATGTAGAAAAGGTAAAAGACAATGGTAAGTCTTCTAGACCAATTGATATGCCTGAATTGGTTGACTGTTCTCCTGTGAATAAACCTGCTGAAAATGATGATATTGATATTGATGATTCTGCTATACATGATGTGGATGATGAAAACATTCCTGTTAAGACTAGAAAAACATGGAAATCTGCTCATTCTACTGATCTGATTATTGGTGAATCCAATAAAGGTGTTAAGACCAGAAGACAACTGTTTGATTCTAAGCCAAAACCCAGTAATTCTCTATTCTGTTGGTGTTGCTTCTTATCTTCTATTGAACCTGCTAATGTGAAAGAAGCTTTATCTGAAAGTAACTGGATTATTGCTATGCAAGAAGAATTAAATCAGTTTACTCGAAATGATGTATGGGAACTCGTATAGAGACCTACTGATCACAATGTGGTAGGTACAAAGTGGATTTTCAAAAATAAGAAAGATGAGAATGATCTTGTTGTGAGAAACAAAGCCAGATTAGTGGCTCAGGGCTACTCTCAAGCTGAGGGTATTGATTATGATGAAACATTTGCCCCTGTAGCTAGATTAGAAGCTATAAGACTGTTTCTTGCTTATGCTTCTTATATGAAATTCACTGTGTATCAAATGGATGTGAAAAGTGCATTTTTAAATGGTATACTTGTTGAAGAAGTTTATGTAGAACAACCTCCTGGATTTGAGGTAAATGGTAATCAAGTATACAAGTTGAAGAAAGCACTATATGGTCTGAAACAAGCTCCAAGAGCCTGGTATGACACTCTTTCACTATTCTTAGTTGAAAATGGATTTACTAAGGGCAAAGTGGATCGAACTTTGTTCAGAAGACAAGAAGGTACATACATTTTATTAGTCCAAATTTATGTTGATGATATAATATTTGGATCTCCTAACAAAAGCATGAGTGAAAGCTTTTCAAAGCTCATGCAAAGCAAGTTTGAAATGTCAATGATGGGAGAAATGACTTATTTTCTTGGACTTCAAGTAAAACAATCATCTGATGGTATCTTTATCAATCAAGCAAAATATACAAGAAATTTGTTAGATAAATTTGGTATCAAGACCTGTAAAACAGTTGGAGTACCAATGCTGCCAACATACAGAATGGATCCTGATGATCAAGGTAAGTCTGTTGACCAATCCTTTTACAGAGCTCTAATTGGTTCTCTACTCTACTTAACTGCTAGTAGGCCAGACATTGCATTTGCAGTAGGTGTATGTGCTAGATTTCAGGCCAACCCCAAAGAAAGTCATGTGGAGACTGCTAAAAGGATATTGAAATATCTAAAGGGTACCATTAATCGAGGTTTGTGGTATTCTGCAGATGATGATCTATCCCTAAGTGGTTATTCAGATTCTGACTTTGGTGGTTGCAGGATAGATAGAAAATCAACTTCTGGTTCATGCCAATTTTTAGGTTCTAAGCTCATATCATGGTTTTCAAAGAAACAAACAAGTGTGGCAACATCTACCACTGAGGCAGAATATATGGCTGCAGGAAGTTGTTGTAGTCAGCTTCTTTGGCTAATGCAACAACTTAGAGACTATAACATTGTGGAATCTAATGTACCTATATTCTGTGACAGCAATAGTGCAATTGCCATCACTCAAAATCCCGTTTTACATACTAGATGCAAGCATGTAGATGTTAGGCATCATTTTATTAGGGATCATGTTGAAAAGAAAAACATTAGAATGGAAAAGATCCATACTGATATTCAGAGAGCTGACATTTTCACAAAACCTTTGGCTGAAACTAGATTTGGACAGTTATGCATAAGTTTAGGATTGATAGACATGGATCCTGCTTGTATATAGAGTTGTATACTAACATTTCAGGTACTGAGCTGATATCAAGATCAGTTCACCAAGAAGGGTAATTCTGAAGAACAGACCATGTCACGACCTCTACATTTATCATAATCAGGTAAAAAGGTTACTAAGGTGCCTAAATCCCGATGAGGAAGCTGGTAAAGCTGAGGGAATTGAGAATATACATTTAAGGGGGAATCTATGATTTCTGAAAAATCCTGTATGTTGACTCAAAAGCACAAGTCACCTTAGAACAAACCTTATATAGACCTATTCTAATTATTCTTTACTATTCTGTACTGTATTTCATCATCTTTGCATGAACTGACACTTCTACCAAGGTGAAACAGGCACAGAAGAGGAGTTCTCCACTGGAGGGGGAACTGATCTGATTGCAGATTTGATCTGTCTACAAATCTGATCTGATTACAGTACAAATCTGTCTACAGATATGTTCTGATTATTGTATTGAGTTGTCTACAGAACTATTCTGACTACAATATCATTCAATCTACAGAGCTGATCTGATTACTGATTAAACTGTCTACAGAGCTTATTTGATTACAGAAAATTTGTCTACAGAAATATTTCCAGTACTGATCTGAGAAAGTACTGTGCTGGTATAAAAAAGGTGAAAATCAGAAGAGTTGGGGAACTAATCTGATGACTACTGAGCTGACCCAACTACTGATCTGATCTTCATCATAATACTCAGCTGATCACAGTACTCAGCTGAACCCAGATAAGTAAAATTCCATATAGTAGTAATAAGAAATTGAAGTATAATGTGTATGGAAAACAACTGTGCTGATATACATCAGAACAGTATTCTGCCTCAGAGTACTTCTAAGTCAAGGAATGTTCAAAGTTAGATTACTTATAGAGAAGATTAATACACTCCTCTATTTTTAACCTAACTTAATAGGTGTATCTATCAACACTAGTTGGCTCCAAATTGGATTTGAGATGTTATGAATCTGGAACGTTTTTTTTAAATTACACTTTTCTAAAAACTCAATCCAACCACACAACGTGGAAATCAGAATCAATCCAAACCCTAGATTTGCCTTGATTTTGATTAACACGATCACATTAACTTCTTCTTCTCCATTACTCTAAATCTTTCTGCTAAATTCTCTAAGCTCAAACACTCTCGCTTATTCTTACCTTTGCAACTACACTTTTCAATTCCTATTCAATGGCGATTATTGATATTCTTAACGAAGAGAATGAAGTTGTAGGTACGTTCAATCCAGCAAAATCGAGTAAGAACAAAGGAATTTTCGTTGAAAATTCTGTTTACTTCAACGGACGTCAGAAAGCTGAGAATCAAGTTATTCTTACCATGTGTGAAGAATGTGGGCTACGGAAATACCTAGAAGCATTTCCTGAAAAGGTTTACGAACCTGAGGCGATGGAATTCTTTCTTCAGGTGCAGGGTGACACAAACAGCATTCGTTCGATCATTTCTGGCCACAGGGTTGTCATTTCTAGAGAAACTCTTGGAATCGCGTTCAATCTACCAGACGGGCCAATAGACATTCTGAGTTATATGGCAGGGCAAGAGAAGGTTCGCGTGGGCAGGTGGTTGAATGTTGACCCAGCAACGCTGTCAAATTTGAAGAAGGATATTCTTCCAGAAGGTTTGCAATTATTGATGGATATTGCTGGAAAATGCTTGTTAGGGCAACATTTCAGTCAAGACGCTCTCACCAATCTCAAGATTCGCATTATGGCTGCAATCACTGATCGTGTCAATGGTGATTGGCAAGGTTTTCTTCTTGGCAGATTATTGGCTGAAAGAGAGAAAGTGGTTTTTGATGAGGTCACTAGAGAATTTTCCATAAAATCCTTGTTAGGTTTTGGAAGTAAATTGAGTATACTGTTGCCTCAAATTGCTGAAAGGAAGATGGATTGGAGCCTTCCAAAAAGATTTCATCAGGGCAAATTCTTGTTCAAGAAGGAGTCTACTTTGTTTGAACAAAGCCAGAGGAATCAACCTCAAGAATCTGGAGGTTCTATGTTTCGTTCTGACAACGATGAGCCGGAGTTGAGAACGAAGGCTAGACATGATCCTCACCAATCTGGATTACGAAGAGGTCGATCAGCTAGGATCGTTTCTGAAAAGTCAGAAGAGTCTATGGCCGCTGTGAAGGAGTCTTCTGTGGAAAAGGTAAGTTCTTCAAACCTTATCATTTCACACAAGAGAACTAAAGTTTCTGGTGTTCTTAGACCCAGAAGAGTCCTCGAGAACACTACCCCTTCTCCCCCAACCTCTCATTCTATTCAAGTCCAACCCCTTGAAACTGAGCCTTCCTGTTCTGAGGAGTCAGTTCACTACTCTCCTATTCGACAGAACACTCCTCACTCAACCCCTCAGAACACTTCTTTTCATTCCACTCCCAAATCAAGTTCTCGTCAAAATCCCACTCCTTATTTATTTCCTGAATTTGAATCTGAACCAGTTCATGATCACTCTACTGAGCATGAACATATACCTTCCTCTGAACCAATTGAAATTACCTCTTCTCCCGAAACTGAATTCATACAGCCAGAATCCGTGTTTTTGATGGATTATCCTGTTTGTGACAAGGAAGAGAGGATCCGATTTAAGTTGAGAAATGCTATTCTCAAAAGTTTTCATGGATTAGATGACAGCTCTAGACCCTTTGAGCAACTTCTAAGGATAGGTACTTGGGTATATCTTAGAAGTATAGGTCTAGATCAGCTGATGGTTGTTGCTGAAGGTATGGGTGGTCTTTCTGTGTTTCATGATTGGGAACAAGAACAGAAAGAGGCTGCAGGTGTTAATTCTTATAATGAGTTATCAACTTTGGAATCTGTTATTCAGTTGATTGAGAGAATAACTGGTTGCAAATATTCCATGGTTAAGTCTGCTGATGTAGATGTTGATACTGATGTCAATATGGATGCTGATGATGCTGAAGTTAAACTTTCTGATGTTGAAGCTGATTATGAAGCTGATATGGAATTTGATACTAATGCAACTGAGATGTTTGAAAACACAGTTGTGGCTGAAGACACTGAGGTCTTAGAGGAACAATCTTTGGGTGCTAATGAGTTGGAGAGCACACCAATTGATGTTGATAAGAATACTGTGCTTGATGATGTTCAAGAGACAGTAAGAACAGTTCCTTCTGAGACAGCTCAAAACAACTCTAGCTTTGAAATGTTGAAAAAGCATAATGAAGAGTTACAAAGCAAGCTGGATGAGACTTTGAAACGATTTCAGTAAGCTACTGAGAAATTAGAAAGTTTGACTGCTGCAAATTCTTATGACAAGATAATGGAATTCACAATGTCAAAAATCTATGATCTGCATAGATTACAAGAAAAGACACTTTCTACTGAACTACAAAAGAAAGTAGAGATACTTTTGACACCCTTGAAGGATTGGCAGGATGAAGCCAAAAAGGGGGAAGTAAAAGTGATGAAAGTGATGGAACAAACTCAATCACAACAAGCACAATTGGTTGTGAGTCAAGATGAGTTGAAAGTCAGCATTGATGATTTGAAAGAAGAAATCATCAGTCTGAAGTTAAAGTTACTAAATCCTGATTCTGTTACTCAAGAAACTGCTACTCAGAAACATGTTGCTGAATCTTCTTCTGGAAAAAGAAAATTCATTATTGATGATGAAGAAGAGACTGAACAGATTGGTAGAAATACCAGATCTAAAAGCAAGCTGAAAAATGTTGTTACTGATAATAGATCAAGTGATGTGCTGATAGCTGAATCAGTTGAGAAGCATAATCAGATGCTTGCTCAGAAGAAAATTGAAATGACTGAGAAAAGATCTGCTGAACAGATTAGAAAACAAAAGATGAAAGATGCAGAAGCTACAAGAAAGAAGTTTGATAATAGAGTTGTTGCATTGAAAAAGAAAATGAAGTCTAAATCTGTTGGAACTATTCTGGATGAACAATTCATGGAATTTATTGTGGATCCAGAAGATATGGAGTTCTGGAATAATTTGAAAAAGAAATGGCAGATTGCTAATTTTATTGTGAAGAAATTTGGTGACCATTCAAGCAAGGAAGATGAATATTCTGACTTTGATGCATTCATGATGAATATCTCAAGAGAATTTTGGGAACATATTCTATTGTTAGCTGCTAGTACAGGAATAAAGATTTTATGTCCTGAAGAACCAGTTTGGGAACCTCCTAGACTTGAAAATGGTGAACCAGATTACTCAGAAATTGGAAACATAATTTCACAGATCATTAAAGATGAAGGCATAACTGATCTTAAGCACATGATGGATATCAAGAACATAATGTACTTGGCATTCAGAATCCCTGATAGAAACTGAAGATGAAGGACTATGCTGAAGAAGATAATATTTCTTATCCTTATCTTTATTTCTTTATTTTGTATTTCTGTGATTATGTGACTTAGTTGTAATATGTGATATATCTGATCTGATATGAATCTGAATCTGATTTTTGAATTGATGAACTGATATGATTAACTATATATCTTAACTACTGATCTTAGAATGTTTATGTAGTTTTGGCTTCATCAAAAAGGGGGAAATTGTTGGGATATGAATCCTATAAACAATGTTCTAATTGATGATTATATGTTTTGATGGCCAAAAGTAACTTTAGAGTTAATGATATATGTGATTATATGTTGTTCTATGTGAATTATATGAAATAAGTTTACTGATCTTAATGTGTTATGTTGTTTAAGTTTACTGATCTTAGTATATTACTAATCTGATATATGAACTATTTAAGAACTAAGCTGATGGAAGTATTGTATAGACAGTTTATAGTATAGGACTTAGTTATACTCATCTGTATATAGTTCAGTTGATGTATAGATAGGTTTTATATTTGTAAAGTTGTATTCTATTGTATTCAGCATTGTAATAGTTAGAACAGTATATTAGATTGATGTCAGAAGACTAAAGATGACTAAGAAGACTATTTCAGAGATTGAAGAAATCAAGAGAAGTTTTTGAAGGAAGCTGAACAGTTTTGAAGAACTGTGCTGACTGACCAAGAGCAGTAAAACTAAGAAGAGTAGTTTACTGTGCTGAGTTGGTTTATTTGAAGAATAAGTTTGGATGACTTATTTGAAGTGTAACTGAAGATTTATATGAAGATAAGCTGACTAGATAAGATAAGTTGGTTACAAAGAAGGAAGTTACAACAAGAAACGGTTATGAGTTAGTTGAGAGTTAGTTCACAAACTGCTAACTGTCTTACTATTGCTTATAAATACCGTGTGATCTTCTACTTGAAAAGACTACTGATACAATTACAATTCAAGAGCAAATCAAGAAGCATTCAAGCACTCACAGAGTTGAAGATCGAAGAACTGAAGAGAAGTCACAGATCTGATTGAAGAATCAAAGGCTATTACTAGAGAAGTTTTACTTTTCGTTTTAAGTTTGTATTGTGTAAACAAGTGTGCTAGTTACTTGTGAAATTACTATTGATCAAAGATATACCTGGAGGTATAATCGATAAGATCGAAGTCTTAATCTTGGGACTATAAACAACAAGTACTCAAGTGGAAAAGAGTAATAAAACATCGCAACTGGAGTTGTGAGAGTGGATGTAGATATTTGTCGAACCACTATAAAAATCTTGTGTTCTTTACTGTTTATGTTTTGATTAACTGTTGATATACTTGTTGAATAAGAACAGTAAGTTTTCTAAAGAAAAGATTTAAAGGAAAGTTGAGTATAAAAGCTGACTGTTTAGTACTGAGCTGATTCTAAGAACAGTACTGTACAGAACACATTTCCGCACTTAAACTCTGATATTTTGATAGAATTTGAAAAGTCTATTCACCCCTCCCCTCTAGACTTTTTCTTAGCTTACTCAATCTTAACTCAACTTTTGGGACCAACAACGTGTTTTCAGATTTTGCTTGTGAACCGAGGAATGTGAGATTAGGTTTGTGTACTGATGGTTTTGCACCGTTTGGGATGCATGGGAAGCAGTATTCTTTGTGGCCGGTGATACTGACTCCGTATAATCTTCCTCCGTGGATGTGCATGAAACCTCAAACAATGTTTCTAACTGTATTGGTGCCTGGACCAACGAATCCAAAGGACAAACTGGATATTTATCTCCAACCTCTTATAAAAGACTTGATCTTCTTATGGGAGAATGGAGTCCAAACGTACGATGTTTTTAGAAAGCAGAACTTCACGATGCGTGCTGCTCTTTTATGGACCATTAGCGACTTTCCTGCATATGGTATGTTGTCCGGGTGGAGTACGGCCGGAAAGAAAGCATGTCCGTATTGTATGGAAAATTCTGAAGCTTTCAGTCTCCCAGAGAGTAGAAAAGTTTCATGGTTCGATAATCACCGTAGGTTCTTACCTCGAGGTCACCCGTTTCGAAGAAATAAGAAGAACTTCGTAAAGAACAGAGCAGTCACAAACAATCGACCTCCACTTCGAGATGGTATTTTATACATTTATTTAATGAGTATTAAACGTATATTTATCTATTGCTTTTAGTGTCATTTATAATTTACTCTCCGTACAGGACGTAGGTTGTTATATGAGATTGAGTGGACGGGGTTGAAAAAAAGTACTGAGAAAAATGCAGCGGAACACAACATACGAATTGAGGGTGGTTGGAACAAAAGGAGTATTTTTTGGGACTTACCATACTGGAGTTCACCATTGATACGACACAATTTGGATGTGATGCACATTGAAAAGAATGTGTTTGACAATGTGTTCCACACAATCATGAACACGGAAGGCAAGACGAAAGACACTCCAAAGTCTCGGGAGGAGTTGAACACTCTCTGTCGCCGTGAAGAGTTGAAAAAGGATGAGCGTACAGGTAAATTTTCAAAGGCTAGCTACACACTGGATAAGCCACAAAAACAAAGATTGTGTAGGTGGATAAAGGAGTTGAACTTTCCGGACGGCTACGTGTCGAACTTGAGTCGATGCGTAGACACAACAACGGGTAAGGTTTCAAGGATGAAGAGTCATGATTGTCATGTATTTATGCAACGCTTGATACCGATTGCGTTCCGAGAACTTCTTCCTCTCAAGGTGTGGAGGGCTATCACTGAATTAAGTCTCTTTTTTAGAGATTTAACGGCTACAACGATCAAGATCGATGATATGATTCGTTTAGAGGAAGACATTCCAGTGATTTTGTGTAAGTTTGAACAAATTTTTCCACCTAGCTTCTTTGACTCGATGGAACACTTACCCGTTCACTTAGCGTATGAAGCGAGAATTGGTGGTCCGGTGCAATACAGGTGGATGTACCCATTTGAAAGGTAAAATCTTACTTATTTTATTTCATTACAATTACACATGCATTCTTATAAGTTTTTTATATATATATATATGTGTGTGTGTGTGTATATCAGGTATCTCCACAACTTGAGACGCAATGCTAAACAAAAGGCAAACGTTGAAGCATCGATTGTGAATGCATATTTGAATGAAGAGGTTGACATGTTTTGTTCTTATTACTTTGAAGACCACGTCAACACAAAGTTAAGAAGTGCTCCACGTAACTTCGGTGGTACATCCGCTGACGATATCAGTGAAGAGGTCGATGGAATGCTCTCCATATTCAAGTCTAAGGGACGGCCAATAGGAAAACCCACTGAACGATATTGGGAGACGGATTCGGAGGCGGAAATAGCACAAACGTATGTGTTATTGAATTGTGATGAAGTTCAGCCATACATTGAGTAAGTATTTCATATATAAATCGTCTATTTAACTACCACTTCATTTATGTCATTTAATATTAACCAAGTTTTTGAATGTTGTGAATTAGGATGTACACTCAAGAACTACGACGAGCAGAACCAAACATCTCAGATACATATATAGATGCTCGTATTCAACGTGAATTTTCCCGATGGTTCCAACGTTATGTGAGTACCATTTAATTATGTTTTACGTAAATAAATTAATACTTATTTTAATTAATTTTAACTTGAGCCGTATAGGGACGGGATAACGCTCTTGACAATCGATTCTTACGAGATCTCAGCAAGGGACCACTACGTCGTGTAAAGACTTACAACGGTTATATTGTGAAGGGCTACAGATTTCATACGTCTGGGTATGCATCGACAAAGGCAACTACCAACAGTGGCGTCTGCGTTAGCAGTGCAAATTACAATGCAGATGCAAGTGATTACTTTGGGGTGTTACGGGAAGTCGTCGAAGTAGAATATCCAGGATATCCAGCAAAGACTGTAGTGTTGTTCAAGTGTCATTGGTTTGATTCCGGCCATTTAGGAACAAGAATTCATCCGGAGTACAAGCTCGTTGATGTTAGTTCGAAAAGGACGTATGTTGGGGATGATCCATTTGTATTTGCCCATCAAGTATCTCAAGTATACTACTGCACATATCCGGGAGCTCCACGTGGTTATGAATGGCACGCTGTTTGCAAAGTAAAGACAATGTCAATGGTAGAAGTCCCTAAAAAGGACAAAAATACTGAAGATGAATCTCCATTTCAAACCGAACAAATAGAGACTCCAACTGAAGTCTTTACGGGAGATTTCAATCTTTCTGTACCCTTGACGGCTGCAAATCCCCAATTAATCGAAATTGAAGGTGAAGAGGAGGGGGATGAAGAAGAGGATGAAGAGGAGAATGAAGATGAAGAAGAGAATGAAGATGAGGATGAAGAGGAGGAGGAGGAGGAGGAGGAGGATAAGGATGAAGAGGAGGATGAAGACGATGAAGATGAAAATTAATTCAATTAATGTAATGTATTTATTTTTATTTTATAAAAGTTAATTAATTATTTATCATTTAGGTACAAATTATATAAATTAAATTTACTATAAATATAAGCCACAACCAATATATTTATTAATATATGTGGAAGAAATGAATTTCGTGATTTAAAAAAAAAATCAGTAAAAAAGGTTTAAATATGCATATTTCAGAATTTCAATAAAAATGTTAAAATTAAAATATATAACTTCTAAAAATTTAATTTAATATAAATATAAGCCACAACCAATATATTTATTAATATATGTGGAAGAAATGAATTTTGTGATTTTTTTAAAACAAAATGAGTAAAAAAGGTTTAAATATGCATATTTCAGAATTTTAATAAAAATGTTAAAATTATAATTTAAATATATAAATTGTAAAAATTTAATTTAATATAAATATAAGTTAAACAATATATTTATTAATATATGTGAAATAAATATAATTTGTGAATTTTTTTTTAAAAAAAGGGTCGAAAATGAGTACAAATACAATTAATATTACAACTATAAACAAAAAATTGACTTGTCCGAGTGGTAGGCGCCCCTCACTAGGCGCCCACACACCCGGGTTCGAGTCTCAGCAAGGACGAAATGTTGGCCAATTTATTACAAAATGCTACAGTGCCGGATTGGGTCGGGTTCGAGTCTCAGCAAGGACGAAATGTTGGCCAATTTATTACAAAATGCTACAGTGCCGGATTGGGTCGGGTCGGTGCCGGGGCAGGGTCGGGTCGGGTCGGTAAATCCGTCACTATATGAATTTGCGAAATTAATTTATTCAAAATTAATTCAGTCGGGATTCCGTCGGTAATACCGACGGCAGTGCCGACGGAAGTGACAACGGAATATCCGTCGGAAATACCGACGGAATTTAATTTCTTTTATAATTATTTTAATTAATTATTCCCGACGGAATGTTGACCCGGTTTGTTAAACGGGTTGTCCGGATTACCGACGGACATTCCGTCGGAAAACATGACTGAAATTTTCCGTCGGTAATACCGACGGAATTCAAAAATCCGTCGGCAAAAAATGTTGACGCCGAGAAAGGGGACGGACGACTTTTCGTCGGTAATTCCGTCGGTAAGCTTGTCGATCGACGGAAATTCCGTCGGTAAATCCGTTTCTAAAACGCGTTTTTTTTGTAGTGATATACCTAGTCCTTAATGAAAAATGATAATTTTATTATTAAAAAGTGGTAATTTTGGTAAATAAAAACAGAAAATAAATAAAACAAAATACGGAAAAAATATTCACGGTCACAAAAATGGGGGGACCTTGTATTTAACAAAGCATGTCACTATGTCAGTGTAACCGTTTGGATAAACCAACGGTAGAAAAATGCATATCAATTGATAATCCACAGATTCCGTTCACACTTTTGCATCGATAAATTGAAGTAATTAAATCTATTTTTCTATGATTTGAATTTGACCGTATATTATTACTACAATTAATAATTTTTGCTAAGAGGTGCAAATTTGTATATGCAATTATTTTCAAAGTGGGTGAATATTAAAACTTTCAAAGTGGGTGAATATTAAAACTCGGAGTTGCACTCTTGTATAAATGGTAGTATAGGCATGTAACTAGATCCATTTTAAAATATGGATTATACCATAATAAAACTGAATTAATAAAAGGAATAATTATAATTAATTTTTTATTTTTCTTCTTTTTCATTTCATGAGCCAACACGCGCCTTTTAACTTCTTTTTCATTAAATTTTTTTCTTTGTCTAAAAAATCTCAAAAAATAATACCCCTTAATTGATTATATTTATACGGAGTATATATTAAATACTAGTACATTAATAATTTATTAATTTTAAGGGTTGATTCTAAATAAATACACCACCTTTCATCTCAATATCAATTTAATGACGACCTTTACGATTTTTTTTTAAAACTCTAACCTTTCATCGTGTTGCAATTAGGAGACGTATGCAATTTTATTTTTATTTTTATAAAGTGTAATCTTTATGGAGAAAATAAAAAAAATATGTGTAATATGACGTGGCGAGCTCCGGCAAGCCACGTCATCAATTGTTGACCGGAGAAAAAAAATATGTATCTAATTGCAACACGATGCAAGGTTGGGGTTTTAAAAAAAAATGATAAAGGTCATGATTAAATTGATACTGAGACTAAAAGTGGTGTATTTATTTAGAATTAACCCTAATTTTAAAAAATCATATTAAAATAAACAAATATTGTCATTAACTAATAGAAGTTTTGATTGATGATTATATTTTTTAAGTATTAATTAGTACATTAATAATTACTCACTCCCTCCCGTTATTATTTACACACTTTTAATATAGAAATACTCAACAAAATTAATACCCTCCCAACATCATTTTATTTTCAAAATTACCACTCATTTTTTACATACATTTTACTTTATACCTCATCAAATTCATTTTTCACCTCATCAAATAACTCAAAATACTCCTCATTTATGTTACATCACCAACCACTAAATTCATTTTTTAAAAAAAGTGTACCGATCATACAATTCAAATAATTTCGAAACGGAGGAAGTAGTTAATAAAAAAAAAATTTATCTTACAATAAATAAATGTTGACTTTAACAGGTCGAATGTAAATAGAATTTGAAGCAACTCAAAAAAATGTATATAGGGTTGCATCATCAAAATGATCATTTTAAGATCACTAAATCGATAGATCACAATAAAATAAAAAAATAAAAGTTAAATCAACACCACGTTGAATATATTGAGATTTTTCCACTATTCATCATCGTACGGTTTAAAAAAAATAGATATCTTGTATTAAATCTTGACATTTCTTAAGTTCTCGAATAAGGTTAATAAATTGCTTGTACGAACTAAAAATATAGAGTATTTAAAATAATACTATACATATATGAACTAAATATGTTCATTCAATCTAGACATCATTTTTTTTAAAAATCTATTCTAGTTTGTTTTGAATATTAATTTTAGTTTAAAAGTGTTATTACGTTAGTATGTAGACACTCTTAGGATTAATCCATATATAATATAGTATTAGTTCATATACAGTAAAATGTTAGTTCGCATGAAATATAGTATTAGTTCAATACAACTATAAACTCAAATGTTCCCGTTAAGTATAATATGATAAGTTATAAACTATAAGCTCAAGAATTGTATAGTATTAGTTCATATACACTATAATATTAGTTCACATACAGTATAGTATTAGTTCATATACATTATAGTTTTAGTTATGTACAACTATAAACTTAGAATACGGTATAGTATTAATTAATTACATACAACTATAAACTTAGACGTCTTTCTGTTTTGAAGTATAATATGATACATTATAAACTATTAGCTAAAAAATTGTATATTATTAGTTCGTATACATGTATAAACTCTAATGTGTTCTAGTTTTAAAATATAATTATATGATTTTTTATAAGCTTTAAGCTTGAAGAATGTATATTATTGATTCATATACAATAATGTATAAATTCACAAAAATTATAGTATTAGTTTATATATAGGTATAAGATATAATGTTTTCGAGTTTCGAAGAAAAATATGATATGTTATAAGGTCTGAGTTTGAAAAAAGTATAATATTGGTTCATCTACATAGTATAATATTAGTTCACATACAATATAGTATTACTTCACATTCATATACAAAAGTATAACCTCTAATGTCTTCGAGTCTCAAAGTATAATACGATGTGTTATAAGTTTTAAGTTCGAAAAATGTATAATGTTGTGTTAGAGAAGGGTCCAGTAGGAAGTGCAAGGGAGCATCGAACAACGATCATGGTGACTTGTTCGTATTTTTTGGATAAGTTTTTCCCAAGTATATTTTCGTTCCAAGGACTTAATTGAGTGTCAATGAATCCTTAAAGTTGCAAGTTATCATGCTATTGTAGTAACTAAACGTGTTTGTTTGGATTTTCGAGAATTAAAACACAAGTATGAAACGAGATTAACTAAGATAAACAAGAAATAGACAAAAGTAAAAACAAGTTATCTAACTTTCGAGAGAAAGTGCAAGAGAAGGGTATTGCCTCGGGTGTTTCCGTTTTATGGGTAATTCAATGAGTTAACGATCCAATTGCATGAATTAAACTATGGTTTTGGATTAAGCTAAAGGCTATCACTCGTGTGTGTAGACCAATCCCTTGTGAGCCTTAGGTGAACACGTGCATTAATTAGCAATTATATAGTCTAATCAATACCATAAGCTTCTAAGATAGTGTCTCATAAACACGTTCAACACGGTTACTAATGTTTATGAGACGCCCTCTCACTAATCTAATAGACGACCTCTAATCGACTAGTGTCTAGTGTCGTCGATCTAAGCAATCAACCCCCGGTCGGTGTAGCTAATTACTATGTTAATTCTAATCGATTAATTCAAGATCATGCACACACTCTTAATCATGCAAGCCAATACGGTCGTTGAAGTCGACAAAACTAACAATGATAGCTAATAGGGTGAATTAATCAATTGAATCATGGAAATTACAACACTAGAAACATATACACCCAATTCCTAAGCTAATCATGCAATTAATCTATAATTACACTAAACACACATCAAAACATCCACACCCAAGGCAATAAGAACTTAGCCCATGGTTCTAAGATAGAAATCCATGGCTAGAACAACAAATAACATCAAATTCATAATAAAATAACAATAGAATGGAGAAATTAAGAAAATACCAAATTGAATTGCAAAATAGAGTAATATCACCTTGATCATGAAAATGTAGCTACAAAATGATGTAATAGAGGATGCCCGATGATAATCGTAGCTTGATTTGAAGTAAAAACCACTATTTTATCTAATCTAATGAAGAAATTAAACTAAAAATGAAGAACACTACTAACTATGTGTTTGTGTGTGAGGAAAGCTTGTAAAAGGAGTAAGACTCCCTTTTAAAACTCAAATTTGATGTATTTATAGTTGGGGTAGAAGTCTTGAATTAATTTTACAATTAGACCCTTGAAATATGGAGAAAATGGGCCAAAAACCCCGAAAATGGGTCCACCCGGCCGGGTGGGTAAGTGGCGTGGCCGGGCGGAACAGTTGGGTGCGCGAAATGGGCTGGAACAGGTGGCCCGGCCGGGCGGGAAAAGTGGCCCGGTCGGGCGGAACTTTCGTAAGTTGAAATTTGCAAAAATATGCGCAGTGGGTGAACTTAACAAAAAGTTGGGTGCAGATAATGTGGCCCGGTCGGGCGGATGCTTCGGCCCAACTTCCGTCCTCCGTCTTCATCCCTTCATATCTCGAGCTTCCGACCTCCGATTGACTTGATTCTTTTTTCCATTCCACTCCATTTTTCGAGACGAATCCAATGGTGCAATCCTCTCTTCAGTCCAGTGAGTGCAAATAATGATTGAACACTCATTTTTGCGATTTTAATGTCTAATTCACATCGTATTCCTACAAAACGAGCTCAAACACCTTTCTCAATCAAATCAAGCATATTAGTGTGAAAATGCATGAAAACCCACCAAAGTTTATCACTAAAACACATGAAATCTTATGCAATTTACAACCGAATCACATGGAAAAATATTCGAGAAACGGGTTGCTATCCAACAAATAGTCGAAAAAGTGCACTGAAATTTGATTTGATGGGATGTGTTTTTTTCTTGCTCTTCTTTTGCCCAGAAAAAATAGGCACACGTAGGGTTAACCCATCTTATAACCCATTTATGAAATTAGATCCAATTACAAAAAAATACTCCCCATCTCATTATAAATTGAACATTTACTGTTTGCACGAGTTTTAATATATAGTACTCCCTCCGTCCCGCTATAAGTTTCCCCTTTCTTTTGGTTTTTTTGATTAAAAAATATGATTAAATAATAGATGTAGTATAAGTGATGTGATGGTGGGAGAGAAAATAATAGATGAGTGTGAGATGAAATATGATAAAATAATAGATAAAGTGTAAGTGATGTGATTGGTAGAGAGAAAATCATATGCCAAAAATGGAAAAAAATGAAATGAGAAACTTATTGTAAGACATTCATAAAAGGAAAGTGGGAAACTTATAGGGGAACGGAGGGAGTATTGTTTATCATAGTTGTTTGCTTAAATAATATCCCTAACAACTATGATAAACCTAATATAACAACAAATAAATCATAAACATTATCCAAAAGAGTTTACACAATAATCTAGTTTTAAAGCATCATTGAAAGACCACATTGCATCAATATCCGACAAGAAAATGTATTTTTTTTCAAAGTTTTGGTATTTTTATGAGCGGTCGATTATTTCAACGTATAATGGCATGACATTTATACATACTTTAAAAGAATTAAAACTAAATATGGGTGTACTAATTAATTCAATAATTCAAATACAAAAAAATTTATACGGAGTATGAAATATTTCATAAATTAAATATAGATAATTAATGTAAATTTGGAGCACAAATTCGTGAGTCAAACTCAGGTCAACGTAGGTCAAATTTAATTAGAATATATAGTACTCCCTCCGTCCCACAGGAATTTGCACACTTTCCATATATGGATGTCCCATACCAATTTGCACACTCTATAAAAGGAAATATCTTCACAACCCTCACCCTTGAAATATACTCATATTTACCCATATGCCATTACTTTTCCACACTCAATCTACTTTTTACTTTACTTTATTCATAAAAGTTTACAAAACTACCCCTCAAAACATCAATCATTACACCTTTTCTTACACATTTCTTAAAATGTGTGCCGGTCAAAGGGTGCAAGTTCCTCCGGGACGGAGGGAGTATTGTTTTACTTCCATAACCAAAATATTGTCACTATAAGTTAAGTTAAAAAATATTCTGAACACTTAATTTATTGAACAAACTCTACATAATTTTTGACGTGTAGTAGTAAATTTTTGGTCTTATAGTGATAATACTTTGTTCTTGTAATAAACCACCTGGCTTGTAATCCACAAATATTTTAGAAGATCCAAAATCAAATTTTTAACCAGCAAATTTTAGAAAAATGCTTAGTTAGACATATTTTAGTTTGGTTTTAGTTAGGGCCTGCCGTGATACTGGTTTTAGGCCATGATTTTTCATGGGCGTGGGGTATATACCCCTCCAGCTTTGTTCGATGTGCTTCACCTCCATTTTTATTAATTAAATATTCAAATTAAATTTCTATTTTGCCCTTTTAGTAAAAAAAATACTCCCTTTATCTCGCTATAAACTTTCCCTTTCTTTTGGGTGTTTTGATTAAGAAATATGATAAAATAATAGATAAAGTATAAGTGATGTGATGGTGAGAGAGAAAATAATAGATGTGTATTAGATGAAGTATAATAAAATAATAAATAAAGTAGAAGTGATGTGATTGAGAGAGAGAAAATAATATGTCAAAAATGGAATGAGAAACTTAGGAGTGTGTATTCAATTGAGATTCTGTTGGACTTTAAAAAGTCAGTGGATTTAGAAAATTCATAGACTCTATGCAGAGTTTGACTGACTTTTTTATTGATTTATATGAATTTTTATAGATTTGACAGGATTCTGAAATACACCTTTTTTTTATTGATTTACATGGATTTCCATAAACTACGCCCCTAAAACCTAGTTCAATTTTCCGGCCTCATTTTCACATAGTTAGCAATACTAGTTCTCCATGCATTAGGTTTTTTGTTGTAGTTGTCTTTGAGAAAGCAATTCCAAATTTTCCTCTTTCATGTCGTGGTGAATCTTGGTCTTCTTTATATTCGACTGGAAATTCATCAGAGTGACCTTCTTTCCGAAGAAAGTTATGGATTCTTTCATGTCGTGGTTGATCTTCTTTATATTCGACTGGAATTTCCGAAGAAAGTTATGGATTCTTTCATGTCGTGGTTGATCTTCTTTATATTCGACTGGAAATTCATCAGAGCGACCTTCTTTTCGAAGAAAGTTATGTAATCCAGCGAACTTGTGAATTTCAATTTGAAAATACAAAAATTTCAATTGAATAATTGCATTTCTGGGTGACGACCTTGACCACCAAAATCTTTTAGATGATATCGAATACCACGTAATGGGGAATTGACGTCGATTAGATATTATTGACGGTGTCCGATATATATAATTTTTAAAGAAAGAACATAATTTTAAAATACAGAGATTTAATTTTTTTCACGATAATAATGGTGGTGAAGAATCTGTGATGCTTATCAAAGAACATAGTTAACACAGTTTTTTTTTTTCTTCTCTTTCAGAGTCTTCTAAGAGAATCCGTTGAAATCTCTACTTTTTAAGAGATTTTGATTAGTGAAATTTATTTATATTTTTGAAAGAGAATCCAACGAAATCCATAGAGTATTAAAATCCATATATTGTTGAATACCTAAAAATTTCTAAAGACTTTTTAAAATCCGTATTGAATACCTCAAAATTTTGAAAGACTTTTAAAAATCCGGATTGAATACCCCCAGATTTTAAAAGTCCAAAAAAATCCAACAGAACCTCAATTGAATACACCCCCTTTATAGTGGGACATCATAAAAGGAAAGTGAAAAACTTATAATGGAACGGAGGGAGTACAATAAAATAAAAGATAAATACACTTCCCTACAATTTTAAACCTAACCCTAATTGGAAAAGGAGCGCTCAGGGCGGCGGGAGGTGGCCATGACGCTGGCGTTGTGAGGCCGACTTCCATGTATTTTGAGGGGTACGTGGAAGGAAGTGTATCTAACAAAGCTGGAGGGGTATATACCCCACGCCTTTTTCATGCCATTTACTGTTTTATCCAGCCCGCTTGACTCTTGCTTAGAATTGGGCTTTTTAGGCTAAATTTGTAAGAGTTAGTCTACTATGGACTCGAGTGCATGTTATGCACCCTAGTCCATGTTGCACTTTTGAGTTTTACTGACTTACACTTTTTGGTAAATGGTGTTGCACTTTTCAATTATTAAACTGTATAATAATATTTTAGTAATAATTGAAAAGTGCAACACCATTTAACAAAAAGTGTAAGTCAGTAAAACTGAAAAGTGCAACATGGACTAGGGTGAGTGCATACTAAACTTTACAAATTTGTAATTGGGCTTAGCATCTTGTTTCCTTTGGTTTCTTTTGCAGATTGGGTTGGGGTATATACCCCTCCAACTTTGTTTAATACACCCCCCTTCATTTTTATTAATTCAATATATATATGAAATACCAATTTTATTCTTTTACTAAGGGTGTTAGATACATACACTTCCCTACAATTTAAAACACAATTCTAACCCTAAAATTAGACAGCCGTCGCCACCACCGACGCCGCTAATGTTACACCCATCTTCTTCTTTCTCATCTTTCACCACCAATAATCCTCCACTCGACAAAGTGGGATAGCTCAAGTGGTTAGAGCACCACTACCTAGGCCTTTGATCCTGGGTTCGAGTCATGGGGAGGGGAAAAGGGATGGGTATTTAATGTAATTCAAAAAAAAAAACCAATAATCCTCCACACACCACCGCACCCCAAATTTAACAAAATACCCATCAAATCCCAGCAGCAGGATGAAGAAGCCACGGGCGCATCTACACAAAAAATCTTAGTTTTTTTAATAAACACTCTGGTGACACTGGTTTGTCGACCAAAAATACTTTGGTCGACACTGGTTTGTCGACTAAAAATACTCCGGTCGACACTGGTTTGTCGATCAAAAATATTCCGGTCGACACTAGTTTTTCGACCAAAAATACTCTGGTCGACACTGATTTGTGGACCAAATTTCGAAAGAGATTTTTTTTAAAAAAATTGAAATTTTCGACTATTATTGATCGCCCAAAAACACTCTCGTCGACAATAGGTTATCGACGAGAGCGTTTTTTAGCGGTCAATAATGGTCCGGAAAAAAACAAACCTGGGGGTGGACCGCGACGGTCCTAGCGCTAGGGTGGGGCGCTGGAGTATTTTTGATAGGGGCCGCGATGACTGAGAGCGAGCTGGAGCGGCGGCGAGCGCTGGGGGTGGGCCGCGACGGTCGAGGCAGAGCCGGAGCGGCGGCGAGGGCGAGCTGGAGGGCGGCGTCGAGCGGAGCGAAAGAGAAGAATTAAAAAAAACGAGGAAGAAGATGGGCGGCGGCGAAGGCAAGGGGGTGGAGGGGGAGTGCGACGAGGAGGGGGAGAGCGACGGCGAAGAGGGAGAGATGGGGAGTGCAGAAAACGAAAAAAAAAATGGAGAAAAGAGAGAGGCGCAGAGAAAGAAGTTGGGAAGAAGATGAAATTAGAGTTATGGGGGTGTGTATGTATCTATACCATTTATTAAAGGGCAAATATGGTATTTCATATATATTTTTGAATTAATAAATAGAAGGGGAGTGTATTAAACAAAGCTGGAGGGGTATATACCCCAACCCTTGCAGATTTTTTTTTTTTTTTTTATGGAAGTTAAATACTTATCCCTTTTTCCCCTCCACATGACTCGAACCCAGGACCTAAGGTCTAGGTAGTGGTGTTCTAACCACTTGAGTTATCCCACTTTGTCCAACCTCGCAGATTGAGTTATGCCTTTCCATCAATTGCTGCCACTATACAATTTTGAAATTTTAATTTAATTATAATATTTTATATCAAAATCACTTCAAATTCAATATATACAATTAATTGCATACAACGCGAATATTAGAGAAAATACATTGTTTTAAAATCTGTGGTCAAAGTCAAAACCTACATCCAAATAGAAAAAAAGAATAATTATAATCTTTATCATTCACTTTTGATTGAAGAATAAAAAAAAGTAGTTTCACTAGAAATTAAAATAGAACGATCGAATAGTCTTTATGACTTATCATCCTATCCTGGGTTGGAAATGGGCCAAGTCAGATCAGGTATTAAATATTTATTTTTTTATCAAAGTCTGGTTCATGACCAATTTTATATATATATATATATATATATATTAAATCTTTTTAGTTCTATTTAATTTATTTCAAAATAAATTCATACTAACATTTATATTATCATTAAATCATAAAAATTAGCTATTCAAATCTCTAATTAATGGAGATATAAGAGTAATAATAAATCAAATATAGTCCATAAAATTATACACAGGTAAACTACTGCAAACATTCATATCAATTATTTGTCAACTATTACAAATTACAAAGGTAAATAGAAAAAGAAAAAAAACTTAATTTCTTCAAGAACAAACAATGTACACAACACACACACACACAAAAAAAAAAAACGCTATTTATAATTTACATGCATACGGTATTATTAGTGAGGAAGTTGTAATAAGTAGACATGAATAGTAGCTAAATTGTTTGTATAAATAAAGTTAATATTTAAAAAAAGGCAAAGCGTACGTAGCTTTCGTATCGATCCCTTTGAGCCGCTGCATTGGTTCGAAAAAGATAAATCCAAACTTATATTCTTCCCACACACTAGCTACTACTAATATTACCTTTGATCTTCAACACTCGATCCAAAACATCAATCAAAACATGGCTTGGTTTGTGAGAGCAAGAAGGGGTTTCGGCTGGAAAGACCAAACCCTAGACTCTTTATCGGCGCCACCCTTGCCCTTGATCGTCTTCTTCGGGTTGTTGATGATGATGCTCTACTTTGCAAGTAATTGGGCACACAAAGAAAGGTTGCAGAAGAGGAAATCGGGCTTCCGATTCGGCCTCCTCTTGCTTCCCATGGTCTTCATCTTGATCGTCAATATGGTCATGCTTCGACGTAGGATGCTCAGGTAATCTTGTATTCCAAATCTTATTCCACTATATGAATGATTGACACATGTTATATTAAAAAAATAACTATATCATATAATATTGGGTCAACACGTGTTAATGATTCATTAGTAGAATTGAACATCTCTTTAATTAATTTGGAGTTAAATTGTTTCCGTTAAGTATATTTTTTTTTATTTACACGTTTATTTTATATGAGTTTGTTACCCTTAATTTGAAAACATGCATGATATTATAATAATAAGATATTTTCCTCGTTGAAGTAAAATTCTACATCCGTCCCTGTCAGGTACAACTTTGGAGTGCCGAGGCCGGTGTACGAGGCGGTGGCGGAGGAGGAGCAGGGCTCGGCGGCGGGGTTGCTGCTGGTGTTGCTCTTGCTTGTTGTTATGGTTCATTATCACTCCTCCATTCAGTCTTCTTGGTTTAGACTTTTTTAGAATTTTTCACTTTGATAAATATTTTCTAAAATGAAATTATCATTTTTAGAACGTGTATTAAACTACAAGAATAAATTAATTAGCATCAATTAAGCTAATTAATCTTGGGACTCCACTATATTTAAGCGTGTGTTTCGTTTTTGTTATTTAAAGACTGCCGATCATCGGATGAATTTAATACTATGTAATATTACATATGCTAAATGTCACATTTATTTGGAATATTAATAGTATTAAATAGATAATGAAATATTGAGTAGAAAGACTTAGGAAAGAGATAATTAATTTAAGTAAAAAAAAAAAAAAAATAGAGAGAAAACAGTGGAGTGTTGAAAAATGAAAAAAAAATGAAATTAAGTAAATTAATGTGGAACTCCCCTAATGGTAAAAAAATTGAACATTTAGCATGTGGAAGGATTTATTTTTGTAATATCTTGTACATTTGCATGCTTACGTTAAATTTGATTCAAAATTTTCAATGATAACAAAAATTATTGAATAAGTAGTAAATTACATTAAGAATGATGATTGTATTATTATTACCTTGATCCAAATTAGGAATAAATGAACATAAATTAATTAATGTATGATTTGTTTTCTCGTGGATAAATGCTAAAAAAATGATTGATCGATGGAGGTTGAAAACCATTATGATAAACATCATATAACAAGAAACAAACTATAAACATATTCTAAAATAAACCATAAACATTACACAAAATTCTAGTTTAAATTTTTTTAATTTTATAAGTATCTAGTACCACCGAAAAACGACATTACATTAATATCCGAACAAAATCGAGGTCACCACTCACCACCGGAGGAAACCTTCAATCGCGCAAGGAGTAAATTTTTGTTTTACTTATCACTCTATTTTAAATGAGCGAAGGGTAGAAATGACATTTTATATATCCCTAATTTATAATAAAAACTACCCGTGTGTGTCTTAATAAAATCGGTGACCGCGTCATTAATTTTTTGTTTTTCTTTTTACAAGACCGTAGCCTTAATTTCAGTTGCTACATTAAGCCCATATACGGTTTTATCGTTAGGTTTAGCTTCACTAGGCCCATTATTACGCCTCTATTTGGTCTAAGGGCTCGGTTATACGCACACACGTACTTATTGAGTACACCACTTTGTAAAAAAAAATCAGCAAAGGGTATAAAATGTACAATATACCCTTTGTTGATGTTTAAAAAAAAAAAATAGATGAGTACACTCACCCGTTCATTTAAGGGGAGAATAGTCTCTACCATCACCATAATGTAAGAAATCAAAAATTCCAAAAAAGTACAAAAAATCGAAAATAATATTGGATTCGGCAAAAAAATTCGGACAAACACAAAAATTCGAATTTTTTAAAAAAGGTAATTTATTTCGACAAAAATTTTCGGACAAACACAAAATATTTTTAAAAAATATATTTTCAGAACTATACAAACCCTAATAGTATTTTTTTTCCCTATTTTTTCTAGAAATCGATACAAACCACAATCCTATTTTTTTCTAAACACTTAACCTATCGGCAGCGGGGAGGCGAAACGTGCCGCGACAGGGAGAGGGTGCGAACGACCGACGATAGCTTGTACGCGTGTGAGTAGCGGTGGCGAAGGTTGTAGAGACAATTTTTTTTTTTTTAACAGTGGAGGGGAGGGGAGGAGGGTATGCCAACGACGCAACCGATGCAGTTGGGCAAGGAGGGGAGGTCGGCGCCACTTAGGGGAGGGGGAGGGAAGGGGAGATTAATTTTTAGGATTTAAAAAAAGATGTGATGGGTGTTGAAATTTATTGAAGAAGGGTATTTTAAAGTTTTTCATGTGAGTGTCCTCATCTCACGATGGGTGTGTTTAGCCAGTGGATATCCTCAGTAACCCTATGTGTGTATAACCGTGCCCTTAGTCTAACATTTTAGGCTCATTTGTTTAGGTTTTTACTCTTGTAAGACTATTTTAAAAGGTGTGGGTTATATATCTAATACCCCTCCACCTTTGTTAAATATACTCACTTGATATGCACCCTTAAATTGACATATGTTAGATGTACACCTCCTAAATTATTTATTACGGAGTATATTCTTTCTTTTCTAAAATACATTTTGATACATTTAATTCCATAAACCAAATTTTTTTTTCATTTTCCCCCCACCTTCTTCTTCCTGACCACACCTCCAGCACTCCGCCGCCCCCTTTTGCTAGCGCCAGCACTGTTGACCTCGTCTTTTTCTTTTCTTCCCCCACTTAGAGTCGCCACCCCCTCCTCCCACTCAGAGTCGCCGCCCACTCCTCCACTTACCAAAGCTGCTGCCCTTTTCTTCCTTTTTTTTTTTTCTTTTGCTTCTTCTGCCTCCCACACCGCACGGCCGCCGACCACCACCCTCCTCAATTTCTTGTCTTTTCACTTTCTCGTACGCAGGTAGGGTTTCGTTCCCTTTTTTTTTTTTTGGACAAGAAATTGTCGAAAATAATTATTATGGTCGAGATATTGTTTATTTTTGACAATTTCTTGTCGAAAATTATGATTTTTTTTTAATTTTCTTTCGAGAAAATGTTGTCGACAAGGGTGTTTTTTGTCGACGATATACTCTATGGTCGATAAACCATTGTCGATCAACACTA
The DNA here is from genome assembly GCA_963675135.1 of Galeopsis tetrahit. Lineage (NCBI taxonomy): Eukaryota > Viridiplantae > Streptophyta > Magnoliopsida > Lamiales > Lamiaceae > Galeopsis > Galeopsis tetrahit. Next base: position 16,262,901 of record OY776133.1, read on the forward strand.
TTTTATCGAAAAAATGTACTCCATCTGTTCCGGAACTGTTTGCAACACTTTATGGATACACAAACTAAGATAAAAGTGTAATGAGTGAAGTGTTGAGGGGTAATTTTGTAAACTTTTATGAATAAAGTAGAGTGAATGATTGAATTGAGGGTAAAAGTAATGACACTTTGTGTAAATATGTGAATATTGTGAGGGTGAGGTTTATAAAAAAATTTTCTTTTTTGAAAGTACAAACAATTATGGACAGGCGAATAAGGAAAAAGTACAAACAATTGTAGAACATTTTTTTTTTAATTTCTAAATTTGGAGGTGGGGCTGCTGCTGCCAGCGACAATGGGTGTCGGAGGCGCCGACGACGTCAATAATTAGAATTAGAGTTTTAATTTTAAAAGGAGAATATATCTATCTATAAATATTTTACTAAAAAAATTAATTAACATTAAATATTTTACATGTATATTTAATTAATAAATGTTGGGAGGTTATATAACTCACGCCTTTTAAAATCTTCATTCTTTTTTTCTTATGATTTTTTTTTTTTGAAAGTTCTTTTTTTCTTATGATAAAACTTCTAAACTTGGTTCAAATTATGATCAATATCTACTATCCAACCCAATTTACTAAATTACCTTTTATTCTTGTACAATCCGCCAAAATAAAATATCGTAGTTTTTTATTTTATTTTTTATGTTTTTCGAAATCACGACAATAATCATATTAGCAAGACATGTAAAGTAAACTCTAAGAAAATAGTCTCTCCCTTTTATAAAAATAAATAAAATTATATATATACATATATATATATATAATAAATGAAAAGAGAAAAAAGACAAAGTAAAAATGTGGTGGAATGGTGAGATACTTATCAAAAAAATAAAAAAAGAAGTGGTGAGATAACTACAACAGAAACAGAGAAAAACGAAGTTCGAGATAATGTCGCCTTGTGCAGGGAATATACACCAGCTTTGTTATTCTTTTACGATAACGATGGATGTGTAAAATTAATCCATAATTTAAAATAATTTTTATAATCGATCGAGATAATAGACTTGGTCTCACGCTAAAAAATTCTATCAACCTTATTTTTGTTAAGTATCATAAATGTATGTATTGCATAGAAAATCACTTGTATCACTTTTATAATTTCACTTTATGTTTCACTAATTATTAATATATATTAAAAATTAATATACAAGAATTAATTATTCACCTCTCTACAAGTTCAACTTTTAGATAAAACAATTCTTCAATATATCAAATTAAAAAATATCAACAGTGAGAACACCACATGTTAAATATATCTAGTAGAATGGAACACAAAGTATCTTCTATCTCCCTCACAACTCGTGTTCAAATTTTTAGTGATCATAAATATCACATTTCTTCCATAAAATCTAAAATTGTTTAAGTGTCATTAACCTTATTCTTTAAAATGTACTCAAAAGTTCTGACTTTAAAAATGGTACCTCGTAAGTAAGCGGTGGAATTGATCCTCCGAATATCCGAAACTTAAAATATATATATATATATATATATATATATATATATATATATTACAATGTGTTTCTAAGAAAACAAAACATTTAGATAAAACGTGACATTATAATCAATTTTTATGATATTTAAATTTATAAAATATACACTCTCATACATGAAGCATATTCTTATACTTTCACCCTAATTTCTAAATTTTTTTGACTCAATATATATCCAGTTTTGATCATATCCCATCATCTTTTTAATTTATTCTAATATTCTATATATGATAACCCTATATACGTCCGAATTCTATAGTTGGCTCATGGCTAGCTGGCTGACTTTTTTCTTTTGTTTCTTTCTCTGATTTATAAGATAAACCTCAAAATACGTTCTACAGCTTTCATTTCTAACAATTTTTTTTTTTTTTTTTTGACATTGATTAATTTTATTTAATACTATCTTTTACAAAATATGGATTTAGGGGGCAATCACCGCTTGGACTTTTTAAAATCTCTCTTTATATGTAATAAAATGTTTTATTTAAGCCTTTCACTTGTAAAAAATAAATCTCTCTTATATATATGCATCTATTTTACAACCTAATGCAATATAATAAAGTAATTAATTCTCATTTTGTATAGAATTAAGGAATATATTTTTTTAACACATTATCCCTCATTAATTTTTTTCTTTTCCTTTTCTTTTCCTTTTCCACTTTTTCTTTAACCTTTCCTTTCATCCTATTATAATTAATATATTTCAAAAAAAAAAATTGTAGATATTAATAGAGGCAGTTTAAAAAAATCATTGATAAAAATAGAAAAAATAACAATTTTTAAAAATAAAATTTAAAATCAAATACGACAAATTTTACAAAATGAAAGAGTATTAATATACTAGTATATAATAAAACAAATCACACCCAAGACTTTTGTCTTTTTCTATATATAATTAATTAATATGTGCATTAGGAATAATTTGTTTCCCCAACTTCTCTTTCCCTATATATGTTGTCATACATATACTCCTTCTATCTATCAATATCAAAAGTGTGCTCACTTTTTTTTATATCTATATTTAAAAAAAAATCATATTTTATTTATAAATAATATATTTGAAATAACGAGTAAATAATATACTCCGTATTTGATAGATACTCAATCTTATTATTAAAGTAAAAAAAATATTAAAAATGAACTATTTAAATAAAATAAACGTATTTTTTATGGACCTAAAAAAAGAAGTGAGCACACTTATAGTGGACGGAGGGAGTATGTACTATATATAAACAGTGACGGAGCCAGAAATATTAGATTGGGGGGCCCGATTTACATTACTATAAAGATAAAATAATATTATATTTAATTCATTATAAATTTTAATTGTTTCGACTCATAATAGGTGAAATGGTGTTAAAATTATTAGACAAATGTATAACTTAAAATATATTCCCTCCATCCCATAATGACTTGAATACGTTGATAAGTTCACTTTTTAAGAAATGTGAATTTAGTAAAGTGTGGGGTCAAATAAATGAGAAGTATTTTTGGTGATTTAGTGAGGTATAAAAGAAATTTAATGAGGTGTTAAAAAAAATTTAGTGAGATGTAGGGAAGAATGTAGATTAAAATGAGTGACAATTTTAAAAATAAAATGATGTAGTGAGAATATTAATTTTGTAGATTATTTACATATTATGAGTGTACAAATAATTTTGAAACGTCTCAAATAATAAAAAAAAAAGTATACAAATAATTATAAAACGGAAAAAATATACATAATAAAAAAAAAATGGTGGGGGGCCCACTGCCCCCGCTGGGCCCTATGTGGCTCCGTCCTTGTATATAAACCTTAGTGCTGTTCCTAGACTTTGTAGTTTGTGTATTTGTAATCACAAAATATGGGCTTGTCAATCTCTCTTCACCAAATTGCTCTCCTTTTCTTTGCTCTTCTCCTTTCTCATCACTTGGTTCAGGCTAATGATCAAGAGGTACTATATATAAAATCTTTCAAATTTTAATATATATATGTGTCATCAAATTTTCGTTTTAGTATTTTAATTATGTTCTCAATTTCCTTATCCATGTAATTCAAGAATCAAGATTGTTATATGATCTGATTAATATATGTTTTATTACATACAGTTGAAAGATATCAATCGTGGGGGAAGTCCCTTCGCTGCAAAAACGGGTATTCATCTTTATCCTTAATCTTTTTATACTTATAACTTATGCCAAGTAGTACTCCCTCCGTTACACAATTGTTTGCACTCTTTCCTTATTTGTCCGTCCCACAATTGTTTGCACTACTCAAAAAGAAAACTTTTTCATAAACTTCATCCTAACAATATCCACATATTTACACAAAATGTCATTACTTTTACCCTCAATCCAATCATTCACTTTACTTTATTCATAAAAGTTACAAAATTACCCCTCAACCACTCCACTCATTACACCTTTTCCTTAGTTTGCGTGTCCATAAAATAGTGCAAACAATCCTGAGACGGGGGAGTATATCTTTCCATTATTGATTATTCCGATAGTATCTGCTTTATTTCACCAATTAGTGTGTTATTATAGCTCTAAAGAATATAAGTGGTATTGTATGAAATATGGAATTTCTGATATAATTTTTCGTTTGATCGATAACTAAGGTTATTCCTTAAAATATATATTTATATTTTTTACTTTAGCAATTTTTAATCCACATGTTCAAGTTTTATGATATTTTTTTGAAGGTCCCTTGAATAAAATTAGTTCTCTTGTGCCAATAATTTCATCCTATTGATATATTATTATTAAATAATATATATATATTAATATTAATTAATATTGAGGAAATTCAGTTATAGATTGTGGGGTGGCATGCACGGCAAGGTGCCAATTATCGTCGAGGCCAAATCTATGTCATAGGGCATGTGGCACGTGCTGCGACCGGTGCAACTGTGTGCCGCCAGGAACCTCCGGCAACCAAGAGCTCTGCCCCTGCTATTATACCATGACAACTCACGGCGGCCGCCGCAAGTGTCCCTAGTTATACATATATAATTAAAAGCTACAATAAAAGGGTGGTTGTGTATGTGACGATATAAAATATTTGAAATAAAAATAAAAGTGCATATGTTAGAGTACTTTTAATGCTCCGGATAGCACCGTTTGTAATAATCCTCTATCTCTCTCTATGTAATGTAAAATTTCATATGGTTTTGGTTATTTTAATTGGCTATTAATCTCTCTCTCTCCCTATATATATATATGACTTGTTTGCTTTACAGGCTGAGATAGATAAGGTATGATGGGATTAAATGATTGTTGGGATATGAATTCTAATACAAGTCATAAATGATGAAAAGATAAGATGAGTTTTGATAAGCCAAAAAGAAGACTTGAATAATTTCTAAGTGTTGAGCAGATCAGTAGAGTTCACAAGTAAAGTTCAAAAGATAAGTTCGAAAGAAAAGATAAGTATGATTGAAAGACAAGTACGTTTTATAAGTACTTTGTATGTTAGGATTTATACTGAGCTATATTAAATGATGTATAGAAGCTCATGATTTGCGTTTTGTATTCATATATTCATTGTATAGATCTTAAGGTGACTAAGCTGTTTTATAAAGTTTAAAGTAATGTAATAGTCTTGTTAGGATTAGATGATAGCACTAGTTTAGTTTTATACTGAAGTCTACTGTTGAAGACTCACGCGAGACAAGTCAAGAGAAGGAGACTAAGATTTTGTCTAAGTATGGAGACTAGACAGGTGCGCAATCAAAGAAGAATTTTGTTAAGTCAGAAACGCGTATTGAAGATAAGGATTGAAAAGTTAGTTATGGAATAACTAATTAACTGCATAAACGCGTGGATGGATAAGAAGAAGAAGTTAGAAGTCAGTTATCAAGAAAAGGTGGTTACATAACAGAATGTTCTTGATATTGGAAGTCTATAAATACCCCAAGGTATTCAACGGTTATGGTTAATCATCATACTGATATTCTACATACAAGTGAAGCGAATTAACGAAGTATTCAAAGAGAAGGAACTCTCAGAGTTTGAAGTTCAGAAAGACAAGCTAGAAGACAAGTGAAGAAATCAAGAAGGCTACTATTGAACAAAGAGAAGTTTTATTGTTTTTTGTTTCAAGTTGCTAGTTACTTATAAAATAGCTAGTTAGATCGAAGAAGCACTTGGTAGTGTTTTCGAAAAGATCAAAGTCTTATTTCTTGGGACTTTAAGCCACAAGAACACACTACTCGATTGGAAGAGTAATAAGAATTTCACGACTGGTGTTGTGAGAGTGGATGTAGACAAGTTGTCGAACCACTATAAATATTGTGTTTGATTCACTTTACTGTTTTATTTGTGTTTGATTGATTAACTGTTTAATTGATTGAATTGCATATAAGAACAAGACAAGTAGAGTGTTCATACAGAGTTCGCGAATATTAGTTGAGTATAAATTTGATTGGACTCATTGTTAATCTGATAATTCCGCATTGTGTATTTTGATATATTGAAAGATTTTGAAAAGTCTATTCACCCCCTCCCTCTAGACGTTTTCCTAGGTTACTCAATATTATCTAACTCAACTAGGGACCTACAGAGATTGCATTATTTTTTATTAAAATTTGTGTTTGGATTGATGGATTAAATTTTAAAGTTTTTCAGGGATAAGTCTATCTACATATTTTTTTTTTCCGTCAGACTAATTATCCCAACTTCTCTTTAGGACTAATAAACACACAAGTGCATGATTATCAAGGAAAACAGTCTCGAACCAATTATAATCACAGACTAAATTCAAATAAATCAAAACATGAGAATTATAGGGATAAAACAATAAATTCGGTCTAATCTAATAAACCACAAACATGCCCATAGTGTGTGAAATATTATATGTTTGATCAGAATGAATCCCCGGCCCATAGTAATTGAAAAATAATGAAAGAATACATTAATTGTGGGTTGTCACAATTCAGGCACAATAGGCGTAAACTCAAATTAATTAAAAGAAGTTCAGATCGGTGCAACTCAGTTTTAGCCTTTAGGCTGAGGCATGCACTACCGGTTTCATTTTAAAAATATTTGTTTGAATTTGTTTAATAAGGCTTGGAAACATAAACGAAAAAATTCAAGTTTAGTAAATATATATGAATTTTAGTTTTTTTTTGGTAATGAATTTGATGTATTTAATCAATTTATTAGCTCGAAAAGACTCATAAACTAACAATACATTTGATAAATAATCTCAACTCGAAAATAAACTAGTCAAACATGAACTTTAAGTTCAGTTTGGTTCATATATATATATATATATATGAATAGAATGTAAGTTGAAGTAGTTAAGTGCATGTAGAAGCATAATAGAGCAGGGGTGTTCAAGTTCATTGCAACAGATTTAGAGGTTGAAAATGAATGTAGACTAGAGATAGAGATGGTAGATTAATCGTCCCCGACCAGCCTTGAATTGCTTGACTCGTGTTATTTGGGTTGTCCAGTTAATTCGTTGTAATAAATCTGGATATCGCTTTAAACCTGATTCGTCCGGACTCATTTTACACACATAAATATAACATAAATAACAATAATACATATTCACTAATTCACCAATATTTTTTAGACCAATTTATATTAATAAAACATCATTAAGAACATCATTTTGAATCAAATCATATCACTTTTAATAAGGAATTGATGTAATACTATTTGAGTTTCTTATTGACTGTCCAATTTTATATAATATGGAGTTCATATTTATCCTTCACTTTGCTAATACCAATACAAATTTACCTTTTATCTTTCAACAAATTCTCAAATAAATACTTTTCATCTATTTGTAATGTGGTATATATGAATAGTTAGGGGTATACGAGTTTTTTATACCCAAATTAATAAGAAATTATTTTGTGCTTATAGATAAAATGAGATAATTCATAAGAACAGAGGTATTATTAAGCGTGTTTCCGTCATGAAAACCTGGCAAAATGCAGTTATTGCGTATTAAATGTTCAATCTGAATAATTTTCTTGCTAATTAAAAGTATATAAACTTTAGTTGACTAAAATAATTTTGAATTTCTTGAGAGCTAATTAATTCTCAATCCATAAACGAAAACAATTTAACTAATTTTAAAATAAGTATTATGAATTTTTTTTCTTTAATTTTGACTATTTTACCCTCACTCATTTACTATAAATATTTTTCATAAATAAATTTCATAATTATTTTTACTGCTACATTCTTGATCACATTCTTTATTAAACAAATTTTTTTATTAAAATTAATTATAATTAATGAAGGGTAACAAATTATAATCTTAATTTATTGAAAATAATTAAAGTGACATTTATAACACACGCCACCAGGCACCATGGCACCATAGTTAATTTGCATATAGAACTAATACAAAAAGAAATATTAATGTTATTAATACGAAATAAAACTTGTTTCTTTAAATAAATAAAATATAGTAGGAGTAATTTATTCTGACATTCTGTTTATGAACCCGTAAAATTAATTTAAATTGTGTTTATGTATAATTAATGAGTTCAAAGTACGTAATAAATGAAAGAATCCACTGGTCGTTCAATTTTACGGCAAGTATTTTACACGAGCTAGATTTGGTATATATGCATACCAATAAAAATTCAAATACTCCTATAAATTTGTGTTTTCATATATTCAAAGTTCAATATGCATGTACTTGAGATTTTATATTTTTACGATATTCAAAGTTCCACGTGAACAGATATGACGAGATAAAACATAAGAAATCTTACGATAGTATATACCGATTGAGAAATTAGGATTCTCACTAGGGAAGTAATCGAATTGAGTCTGGTCGAACTTTTAAGTGTTTTATCTTGGCTTATTTATTATCGAGTTGAACTCGAGTTTAATTATTGAATATTTGTGAATATTCAAGTTTAATCGTATATTACAATATTAATCTCAAATTTAATTATTCAAGTGTCACTAGACCTCCCTGTAAATATAGTTGGGTGAATGAGTGTCATTATAGATATACTTATTTATATTGTGAAACTTACTTAAAGTGTGACTATAAAAGTTTACCTATAGTGCATTTTTTTAGCACGACTCTAAATAGGCAAACTAAACATTAGTGGGGTAATCAATTTCTAATCAGATACATATATGAATGGATTTAGGTATGAATTTTAAAGGGCTAGTCTTGGGTGAGACCGTCTCACAAAATGAGATCCGTGAGACGGCCTTTATATATAAAAAGTGATAATGTTTGAGCAAAAAGTGATAGTGTTTAAGTAAAAAGTGATAGTCACTTTTGTTAAAAATATTATCACATTTTACTTAAACATTATCACTTTTTTTACAAACCAAAATCTGGAAAAAAAATATGGATTATCCTACCCAAAATTTTGAAATATGGGTTAAAAGGATCCGTCTCACAGAAAAAGATCTGTGAGACGGTCTCACACAAGTTTTTGCCAATTTTAAATTCACTTCACTTGTTTGGATTAAAAAGTGAATGAATGAATTTCAAATATTTAGCATTTTTTTTAGTTAAAATTGAAAGGATTTTAAATTCTCACTAAAACCATGTCATTTGGAATTCATCTATTTTTAAATCTTTTTATTTGAAATACATTCTCAAATGAAATCCCCTTATCCAACACACTCTAAAAGTATTTGTGTTAAAGTTCCATAAAAAATTCTGACACGTGTGAAAGTAATGTGATTGTGTCACTTCAATTTTAAGGATTTTGTAAGTAAATATAACCGACTTTTATTGTAGGCAGTTTATCGTCATTAAATTATCATCTCCAATGGAGAGGCAAAAACTCTAATTGCCAACGTAGACCCAACACAAGTGGCAAATTGTTATAAGATAAATTCACTCATGCAATTGAGTGTATAGACAGAGACGGTGCCACGTTGGGTCCAGGGGACATTGGGTCCCCGACAGATAACTTTATGAAGTTTTAGTATATATATATATATTGATTGTTTCGTATGTGTAGTGTATTTTGATTTGCTCCGGTGGATTTCAATATGAATGTTGAGTCAAGTAAATTTTATTGTTACTCTTGCTTCTGTCAGGATAAATCTAACCCCTTTCTCTTTTTTTCCCACGTACGGAGTATATATATATATATAGCGAGGTCATGGACGGAAAAGAATAGGAAATGTGATTTCACTAAATTTCTGAAAAGACAATTTGCTTATCTTTTCTTTCGTCTTGGGAGAAATACGATCAGAAGAAGTTAATTCAAATCAAAACCCCTTCCTTACTATTAACAAGAACTTGTTTGACTTGCTTATCTTGTTTTATTATAAGGTTCGGACAACCGCTTCAAATACAATAAAAATACTATAAGTGGAACCTCAATATTCACGAGCTTATTAGCTAAATGACAGTTGACAATTAATTTGTACAGACTTGCATTGAGTTATCAATATAATCCACGAAAAAAAATTATATTAAGTCAAATTATGATTTTCTTTATGACATTAAATATTAGTACTCTCTCCATCCTCTTTTATTATTTTCAATATCTAATTTCATTTATTCATTTTATTTATTTATTTTTTAAAATAATATTATTCATAACATTTTATCTTCACTTTTACAATATCTATCATAATATATTTATTTTATACAAAAACTATATAATATTCATTAAAATCTGTGTTCAGGGAAATAAACATAATGAATTTACACATGTCTATCTATAAGGTCGAACTTATAGATAAGATAAAATTATTTGTTATTGATTGCATGTTTAAGTCGTAATTAATACTGAAATTTAAACCATTTTCCAAGTTTTAATTCTGAAATCCTTCTGTCAAAAAAAAAAAAAATTGTGAAATCCATATCGAAATGGGAAAATTATTACTACTCCTGTTTTGTTTCCTTAATGGCGTAATAATTGAAAATGAGATCGTATTCTGCAATTGCAATTGCAAGAATGTTTACGCGGTCATTTTTCTTGCATTTATCATATCTCATCTCTGCATTTATGAACAAAAATTCCTTTTTCTCAATTAATAAAAAGGGCAGCTTTCACTTTCTTTTTTCCCATCTTTCATCACAAATCTCTCTGTCTGTGTTTAAGCAAAAGAGAACGCCAATTTTCTCTGATTTTATTTCAAGAAAAAGTGACTGCAGGTTTGGTTTTAAAGATCTGAATTGGGCCTTCAAAGTTCAAGTGTGCTAGCTTCGGTAACTATTTTTGTCTGAAAACGACACCTCATTTACAATTTCTTGGTATGATTATTATTATTATTAAAATCTTGTTTGTGTCAAATGAATCAAAAAAAAAAATAAAAAAAAATCTTGCACCTCTCAACAAAAGCCATTAATGGGGTTATTGTCTTTATTTATGTTGTCACGTTAATTTATTCTTTTTTTGTCTCCTTTGGGCTATTTTTTTGTGACTTTTGTTAAAGTTGTCTTGTTTTGTTGAAGTAAATCTTGATTGGAGAAGACTGAAAAATGGGCTCTGTTCATGGCAAGAAAGACGAATCTTCGGAAAAGGTAAAATAAAAAAAAGAGACTTGAATTGTTGTAATAAGCTTAGAGCTGAGTTTGGACTATTATATGATTAAAATCGAGATTTATGTTATTATAATTTTGATTTTTGCAGAGTCTCCATGATGATGGAAGTGAAGTGATTAATTCTTTGGTTCCTAGGAAGCCACGATCTGGTATATATATATATATGTGTATTGTTTTTTATGAATTATTTTGCTAGTATATGTTTAAATTGGCCTTAAATAAATAATTTTGTGTTTAAATGGTAGGAGTATATTTAATAGGCAATGAAGTTTTATGGCATTTCTAATTTAGTTCACCATTTTGAATAATTGGTTCAGTGACCTTTTTATTGCAATTGACCTATAGCTCGTTCTAATTATTTCGTCGTATTTTATATGGCCCAGCCATGACGAGGAGGCCACGTAAAAATATTGTTGTTCCTTGGCGGAAGAGGCGCCGTGGAATTGGAAAGCCAAGTGCGAAGAAATTGAGATTAAGCAAGTATGAAGAAGAAGTTGCCGATACATTGAATTCTTTGGCTGAAATGTTCACTAACAAGCCTGCAGTGTTAGAAAGCAGTTGTAATATTGCCGACAAGGTATGTTTCACGACTAATATTTTATCTTGTGTTTCATTACTTTAGTCAAGGACAAATTCAAGATTTCGTTTTAAGGGTGACAAAATTCATGTTATATGACGTAAATATGTTATTGGGGTGGGGGAAGGTAATTTTAATACATGTCACGTGTCGTTAATGATGATCTGTATTATTATGTGTACGTCATGTATTAAAAATAGTGAAGCATAAGATAAAACACCAAAATAGTATATATAGACCAGACTTTGACACTCTCTCACCATTTTTCTTTGATTCCTAGCTTGACAATCCACAACAATTAGTTGTGGCCGAGCCAAATAAGACGTGGAAGAGATGTTCGACCCATGTTAGCATAGCTCATCAAATTAAGGTCTTGCGAAAACCCGAGACGTCGCTAGGGTTAACTTTGAGGCCGACACAACTAACAATTAGTGGAGGCGGAGATCAAAGCCATCACACAAGGCCCGATTTTAGTGCAGGGACGAGTGAGGCTTTGAAACATTTTCACGAGTCGTACCAGAAGCTACTGAGCAATCCGGCCATGTCTTCGTCTATTTTCCATGGCCGTACCCAGGCTGAAGAAGCATTACAGGTATATAACTTGCATGCAATCTCCATCAATTTACAAAATATATAGGTGAAATAAGTGAAATGTCTCAAGTCATTTTACATGCCAACATGACCAAATCTTAAATCTCTACTTTTTTATACATTAAAATGTCTACAAATATTAACTCATTATTTATAATAATCATACTAATTTATTTTGTTTTCTACATAACTAATTTGAAGGCAAAGCTTAGCATTAGCCTGGAGCAACAGAGATTGGCTGCACATAATGAAGTTGCCATTCTACATTTACCAGAATGGCAAACTCGAGGCTCGTTTTTCAATGAAGCTCGAGCTCGTTTCCCTCATTTGCATTCTACAATCGGGCCAAATTTTCATCTCTCACCTCCACAACTGCGGCATATGCCTTATACGGATTTATCGTTATCTCGTCATCACTTCAATCAAGCGTTTCAGAGAAACGGGGGCGCTTAATTAATGTTCGAGTTATTTTTTGTCATTTTAGTTGTCTCGAAGACTCAATTAGCCATCCTAAATTGTGCTAGCTAGTCCATAACTTGGCAAAGTACATTTCCTTTAGCCATATGTGTGGGATAGCTCAAGTGGTTAGAGCACCACTACCTAACCTTTAGGTCCTGGGTTCGAGTCATGGGGAGGGGAAAAAGGGATGGGTATTTAACTTGTAACAAAAAAAAAAAAAAAAAAAAAATGCTTCAAATGACATATTGATGGAGATATTGATGGATATCAATGCTAAAAAATTTAATTTTATGATTTCGAATATTTATGTTTAAATTTGTATAGATTTATTATATATATTAAGTTTTTTTTTTATGTTGATCTATAAATTATTAGATACTTCCTCTAGCCCGTGCAAGCTTTAATTGGAGCTTGGACACGTAAAATAAAATAGTGGAATAATGAGTAGAATTTTGAGAATTAATATGTGTGGGTTTAAAAGTAATGATATTTTATGTAATAGTATTGTGGATTTTGTAAAAGTGAGTGTATGAAATAATTTCGGTTTTGGGGTGTGCAAGTTAGTTCTAGGGGTGGTTCGTTACGGTATACCGACCATACCGTTATCATACCAAAAATTTCGATATTGAAAAAATTCATACCGTTATTGTATCGAAATTTCGGTATACCGTAATCTCGGTATACCAAAATTTTCGGTATGTAAAAATTCATACCGATACCGTACCGTAATTTTGGTATACCGAATTTTCAGTACGGTATATCGGTATACCGTACCATATCGGTATATTGATTCATATCGAAAATATTGAACCATCATTTCATATCGAAAATATATATTGCACCATCATTTCATATCGAAATACCAGTATACCAATTCATACCGAATAAGCATTGTTTTATACCGAAAATAATTATTTAAGGTTTATTTTATTTATGTTTTAATAATTAAAGTTATTTTAATTTAAAAATAATATAAAATAATTATTTTATTAAGGTTTAGGTATTTAGGTATATCGATATACCGTTTCATATCAAATACCGAAAAAAATTTGGTATACCGAAATACCGCGGTATGATCACTTTCCATACCGTTATCGTACCGAAAATTTCGGTATGATATCATACCGTACCTAAAATTTTGGTATACCGAAAAATTCGATAATTTCGATATTTTTTCAATATGAAAAGTTCGGTATACCGAAATTTCGGTATATTTACAACTATATGTTCGAAAATTGAAAGTATGAAAATTATTCGTTTCGAATTTTCTCGCGGTGGATTCCAACTCTTTAATAGTTGATGTAATTATTGTGTATTTTCCATCAATTATATATAAAACATAATTGGCAAGCATTCAAATTACTAAATTATCAAATCAAGGAGCATTTTGGCACACACACATTCTTTTATACCCAACATATTTTCAAAATCTCAACGATTCAATAATATTTAAAAAAAATTATTTTTTGTAAGATAGAATAAAATTTATCTTACGTTAAAAAGATTCAACTAATATTGTACGGCTCATACTTAAAATAGAAGTAGAGAAGTGAAAACATGACAAACAATCCAACAGGGATTTACAACTCGAACTTCTAAAGCTAGACTCTTTTTAATAAATAAGTCAGGTCTAGATTTTTTTTAAAGTCCGTTTATTTATACTGATCAAACTCAGACTTTTATAAAAAATATTTAAGCTAAACAGGTTGGCTCGTTTATTAATATAAAATAACTATTCTTTGTATTAATAAGAATATGTATCTATTAATATATATTTAAATAAAATATTAAAATAAAACAATTCATTCATAATAAATCCTAAATCTCATTTTAAAAATAGAACAAAATAAATAAATATTAAAATCAGAATATTAATATAGTTACTATTAAATTTGAGGTTTAAGATAAAATTGTCTTAAAATTATTTATAAAGAATTTAAATAGATTTAAAGTCCGATTTGTTTATTAAAAGAGTCATGCTTGAGCTTATTAAGCCTATTACAAATAATAGGTCGAACTTAGACCAACAGTTATATATAAGTACAAACTTTTCAAAAAAAAAAAAAAAAGTCCCACTCAGCCAATTTTCACCTCTATACACAGTTGACTATTTAAAAATTCTTCAAGAGGGTCAAATTTTATGTTTGACCACCTTATCCCATTCCACTTTGGATTATGTTTAATTACTTTAGGCTTAATTTGGTTTGTTTTTTAAAAAAATAGTTTTTGAAATTCTTATTAATAGTAATTTAAAAAAAAATGAAATTAATGAGAATAAGAAAATTTATAAAAAAAGTGAAATTAAACTGATGGATTATAGTATATATTAACGACTTAGAACGTCAATCTATACAAATTGGCAAATTTCTAGATTCCGGCGATTTCCGTTTCTGATTTTGGCCAAATTGGTCGGCATCACTTCAACCAAAAGAACCCCCACATTAATTTCTAGTTTCTTTTACTCCATCTATGTTAATTTTCGTATTGAAATGTAACTTTTACAGAGAATAAAAGGTACGGTATATAAAAAGAAAAGAAAATCTAAAATTATAAGCTCACAAATCGAGAACGGAGTGTCGTTAAAACATTATCTGAAAAACCCTCGTACCTTTTACGATTTAAGTGATTTGTCGGAATGGTTCCAATAATTTTCTTGTGATTAGAGAATCTAAATATATATCAATGTTTTCCTCTCGGCAAGAGCCTCCATTTGGAGATGCAATTTGCCCTGTTCGCTCCGATCTGCCCTGACCCGTGATACAGTTTGAGGCATATATATAATCTTACAAATAAAATTAAAACAAATATAACATATATAGATTAAATGGAAAATGAAAATGTGCAAAGATAGATTAAATGGGAAAAAAAATCTGATTTTATTGTGTGTGCCTTCATAAACCATGAATTTAAAAAAGAAAGCAAATAAATTGTTCAAATCAGTACAACATCAGATTTTGTGGCACTAAATTGGAGGCCTTGAGATGAGTTGTTGAAGAAGTCAATACAATCTGCAATGGCTTCATTATAATGTGAAGTGGAGGAGTAATAAGACGAACTCCTCGGTGGCTCGGCCGCCTCCTCAACCGACCTCCGTCTCCGCCTCGCCCGACGAGGGAAAGGGGAGGTGAGCCTCCTCATTATCATCTGCCGGAATCTGTTTAAGATTTTCATGATGAATAATTTTTCATTCGATAAGTCTCCTATTTATATACACGAGAATAAAATGAATGAGATTTTTCTAAGATTTTGATGTATTATATGTCTATAGTTGTTGTATGCGGATTATCACTTCACTAGTGCGCTGGATTATACCCATTAAATAATTCAATTTCATCTAAAAATTCAAATTTGTAAAATAATGTTGAAATTAATTTATTTATATTAATTCCTTATATACTTTCTCTTTTGATCCCATATAATTTTTTATCTATATCAAGAATGATTTTTTTCATATGAGAAGTGGTGTATTAGGCTCTCAGGCTAGCATGAGACTACATCATTTTCCTTGAACTAGCTAGTACAATTAATTAATGAAAATTTAATTAAGATTAATAATTATGTCATTATACAAAACTAGCGTCAATTATTTTATAGGATGCCATATTGAGGGTGTGCCTTAAATTTTGTTGTACTCAATATAGCAGATGGAATAATTCCATCTATTAATTTCAAAATTGTGTTTCATTTTCAATTGTTGATGTGTATTTAAGAGATAAAATATAATTTTAGAATATAAAATTATGCCCCACAAATAAAACATTAACTTTGAAAAATCTCAAATACTAATTATTTGGATTGACAATAAGATGCAAGCTATGCCTATTAGTAATTACCCACTTATCACAACTATATAACTTTAAAAAAAAAAAAAAAAAAAGAGCATCTTTTAAAAGCCCCAATAAAAATTAATTAAAGGGTTTATCTAGAAATCCAATTTTACCTTTGTTTTTATCCCAATTATATTATAGAACCGCTTTATTCATAATTAATTAGGAGACTATTACACTGTTCAACTAATACAATTTTGACCAAAAATTGACTTAATCACGAAGTAAATTAAAATATAAAATGACTTATGGTTATTTATTTGTTACAGCATTAATTGGACCATTTTAGAACAATTGGAGTGGAAATTTTGGCATGAATATAGTGCTTTATTTGGCTACAACATTAAAACTTGCAAGTAGAACATGAAAATATCACAAATTTTAGTAAACTGTTCATTTATGAGTTAGGAGGGAGTTTTGTGTAGATGATCTAATATATGAAAAGAAACTACGAGGTCATCTCAAACAAATATGAAAGTAATTGATAATAGTCAATGGATTAAAATCAATTATAATCCGTATCTTTTTACCTTTTTCGATTTAGTCTTATAGGGGGTGTTTGTTTTGGGATTAAGTAGGATGGTGGAAATTTGAATGGAGAAATTTTGTATGCATAAATCTTGATGAATAGTAATTGTGTAAGTTTGTTTTGGGATGTTAAGTAGGATAGAATGTAATTTTATGTCAAATTAATTGTGTAAAAGTGTGTGATGTTGTATTATATGATGTAACTTTATGTCAAATCAATTAGTAAGAGTGAGTGATGTTATATTATTATAATAGTAAAATATATAGATATTTTTAAAGGTAGATGTAATTAGATTTTGAAATCCGAATGTGAAATCTTGAACTAGAACAAGACGGGAGATGTTACGTCCCACGTCCGAACGTGTGAGTCCCAAAACAAACATGCCCATAGTTATTTATCGCGGGAATAAATACGAAAAGTGACATGCACGAGAGACACAATTTGAATACATATACTAAATGCAAAAAGTGAATAAGTATAGGACTAAATTGAAAAAGCTACAAATATACGATAAAATATTGTTGATAAAGTTCATATAAAATATTGTTGATTTATGATAAAATAATTTAATAAAAATGTACTCCACGAAACATGAATTCAGTGCTAAGTGCTAACACTTCACAAACAAGAAAATTTTGTCAACACAATATGATAAGAAAACATAAATTTATATTATAATACACAATATGAAAATCCCGTAACCTTATTCGTATCCAAAATTGTCGCCCTACGCTAGATAGATTTTTTTTGGGGAAAGTGGAGTAGCTGATGCTTGATATACTTTTCAACTCTTTCTCGACAAAGTGAAATGAACTGATCATTCAAATTACAAAAAAGAACATTAACCTTTTCTCCGTCATAATTGAAAACTTGTGTTACCGTAGAGTGTGAATTGCAATAAGGCCTAAAATAAAACTCCATATACAATAAAAGAAAAAAAAAAAGTTCTGCAATAGGAAATCCAAATTGCAAGAAGTCATCTGTAAACTGGTAAGCTGAAATCCACAAGTTTCAAATTACAGGATTCTTCCAACACAAACCAACCAAATAACAAATCATCGCGCTAAAATCCTTTAAACCACAGTAGCAATAACGAGACAAGTACAATTCCCAGGAATCAGTTTCAAGAATACGTTGAACCTTGTAAGGCCAAGAAATTTCCTTAAAGAAAGCTATTGGTTGTGCAGTGACAACTAAAACAAAGTACACATTACCGAAGAAACATCAGAGATATTGCCGAACAAACCTCGTTGCTGTGTGTCTGTCTGTCTTTGCCTCACAAAAACCAATATCTTTTGTACAAGTTCTCCCATGTTGCAAGATCAGCCACTCCAAAATGCCAGCACTTGAATGCATGATCTTGAAGCACTTCTCTATGAAGTCCCATCGACGGATGGATCACAGCTCATGATGAAGTTTTCTCGAGGATAATGCACCAGTTTGATTTGTCATAAAATTTATCAACAATAACAGAACCATCCACATCGCCCACCAATCTGTATGTCATAATGCAAAACATGACATTTAGTTATGGAAAAGCATATGTTTTTGGTCTGGCTATTAACACCCACAAAATTACTTTATACAAATGTGAGTATAAAGCAATTTGGTGAGTGTTAATAGTCGCGCCCTTTTATCATATTGTACTCCAGAGCTCAATTAATCACTGAAAAATACAGTTCAATGGAGAGATCAATGAAACATAATGGAGCTACATAATTTCTATTTATAGTGTAAGCTAGGAGATTTATTAACAAACACGCAAAAATAGAAGGAACTTGAAGACTCACACTGTCACACATCACATATAACATAAATACTAAAAACACTATTGCCAAACAATTAGAAATTGGACATTGCATTGAATGGTGATGTGAAGATAATACTTGTGTAAATAGCCTTTTTAAACTATGTACCACAAACAAAAAAAGACAGGAAAAAGGCCTTTTAAATACAGATTTATGTTGACACTTGACTGTGTGGTTTAAACAAAAAACACCCGAAGAACATCTGACCTAGCAGCTACAAAGACTAATTCAGATTATATTCTGATCATGAGATTAGATGCCAGCTGGAGAGTTATGCATTAAAATAAACATCAACTTACCTTTCAAGTTCACCTTCACCAAAAACATGATAATATCTATCATACACCACTGCACCCTTCTTATCATCTTTCCTTGCTAAACCATTAGCTACAGCACTGGCAGATATCCCACTTATTTCAGCTCGATGATACGGTAAATGCCAAGGTACAAAATATTCTTGCTGATGCAGACTATTTCTTTTATCTGTAGAATCCAGTTCATCAGTATCATGGGATCTTTTGGAAGAATCTTCAGAAATACTTTCCTCAGTTTCTGGGATACTTTTAAGAGAGACTAAAGATGAAGCTGCCCTAGCGCGAGGGCTTGCACTCGGGCTACCAGGCCCGATCCACTCTTCTACGTACTTTTGAGTAAGTGGGGTCCATTTCTTAACCAATGATCCATCTTCTTGTTCCCTAGCCCAAACTGTAATCAAAACAAGGCCTCCCGTTTTTACAACACGGATTAATTCTTCTACTGCCTTCTTTCTCCTGCTTTCTGAACTCAGATGATGCAAGACTGCGATAGAAATTGCAGCATCTGCATAACCAGTTCGGTAAGGAAGATTTACAGCATCAGCAACCAAGACTTCATGCCCTTTGTCCAAACATATATTGATAAGGGGAGCACTAATATCACACCCAATGTAATAGCAATTTGGAGTTAACCCCAAGTATTTCCCATTGCCGCATCCTGCATCCAAAATAAGTGATCCTGTGGGCAAAGAGTTTAAGAATGTTTGGACTTTGGGCCATTTGGCATATCGAGTAGAGCTAAAATGGGGAGCAATTGCATCGTAAACACGGTGCACATATTTCTTCTCAATTTCTGGGGTCACCTGGACTTTGGAGGATGAACTTTTCTTGTCGTGTACTGCAGTTATAGGGGGTAAAACGGGCAATTCATCAAGAGAAATGGGACATGAACCAGCAGAATTGTCTATTACTTCTTCTTTCATAGTGCATAAACTGCTCAAACGATAGACTGTTAAAGAGATCGAACTCTGGATTTCTTTAATGCCAAATTGTCTTCTAACAGCAGAAATCATCAGGAAATGCCATTATAACTGGACAGAGTCTGAATTCAAACAACAAGAAAATTGAAACTCAGCACGAAATAGTTACAAAAATACTAATAAAAAATGCAATTTTACTTCTCTCTTTTCATACTTCTTTTATACAAAATGCACAAGATGTTGAGTGAAAATTACATTTCTCAGTGTAAGAATAGAACGCATTATCAATAACTTTAAGACAGTTTAAGCCAAATCGATGACTCCAATTTTAGCACCAAATGATCACAATATTAATACAAATTTCCAACATTAGATCATATCGAACCACGTGAAAACAATATTTTTTCATATATTTCAAAAACATTACAGCTACTAACCCCCATGCCCCACCCTATGCCAACACAAATAGAAAACTAAAGACATACCGTTGTAGAAAACACTAGAAATCCGTTGACTTTTGCAGGCACGAGATCCCCAACCTTCAATTCACTTTTCCTCCGGTTAGGTGCCTTAAAGCTACTAAAATAACCAGGCATGGAAAGATCAGAAAACCTTAATAACCTGCTGCAATTTATGCACGTACTCATATACAAGTAAGAAGCAGAAAAATCGTTCAGATAAAATCGAGTATACAGACTTAAATTGAGTGAATATAAAACCCTAATCCTTATCTCAGAGGAAGTAAGGCTGTGAGAATGAGGAAAACAGATATGAAATGAGTTGGTTTGATATGAATATCACAAAACAGAAATCCAAATTTCTTCAATCGATACTATTTTCGGCACGAATAAGTTATCAACAATAAGCATAAGAACGCAAATGATTCAATCAGCAATAGCAAATGTACGGAACAGAGATTAAGATCCTAGGTATAATAAATACAGTTTATGATAAAATGGCGGAAAAACTTACGAATTAAGAGCAATATGAGATTGAAGAACGGAGAAGATTGCAGTGGATTGTAGCTCGGTGGCTGAATGGCTGGAGAGCAGAAAGACGAGAGAGATAGTGAGAGAGTGGTGTTCAACGTTTTCGTTGTCGGTATAGATTTACTTGTGGCCCAAATCAACTAGCCCAACTAATGGGTTCTTCATCCAAAATAGGTCCACGAATAAATGACCCCTTTTACTAATTAAATCAAAATACAACCCATTAAATTTTTATTTGTACACCCATTGAGTTCTTGTTGGTGTTAAGACTTTGCTCTAGGAAAATGTTGAGCTGAAAGGACTCTCAAAGATGTGTTTTTTAGATTTTATCGTCTTAGTTTAGATAAAGAATGAAAAATAGATACAATGGGGTCTTGGTTAAGGATAGTTGATGTTGAGCTTGGAGATGGAGGAATACATTCCTTTGATTGTGAAATGAATTCATTTAAGACCGGTATGGAAGATGCTTGTAAATTGAAGTTTTCTCCATGTGAGAAATACTCCACGAAAGAGACGTGTGATTTTCTTCCCAATCAAATACGAACTGCTCAAATGAATCCAGATAATTAAGCTGAAAGAAAACTCTTGAAGATCAATTATCTACGAAATCAAACTTGTGTAGAAGAGGTATCGTTAAACGAATAATGATCTTGAATGAATTTTTTGTGGTGAACAATAAGAAACTGGGAGACTTTTTTTCTTTGAATGCAAGACTTCACATAAGGTTTTGATGAAATGCTTTAAATGACATGGTACGTCAATGGTATTGCACTCGAAACCTTTCATTGAATTTTGGTGATGTAGCATAATTGACACACTCCACATTTTAGGTCAAACTTTTTTGTGAAACATGTTGATAGTGTGAAATTGAATTCAAACTAATACTGTATTATAACATTCATTCAATGACACTGTTAGTCTTAATAAATCAATATCATAACATCTTACAAACAAAAACATGTCGAATAAATACTATAACTACTTTATCGACACACGGATTCAAAATACTCTAATTACTTTATAAGTATAATGGTATAACAAGTTTTACCAAACAAACATAAATCCAACTTTATAAGTGTTATAAAGTGATTTAAATTATATTTAGAAGTATCAATTCTTTGTATAAATTTTTTTTAGTAATCCAACCTTTTTTTTTTTTTTTTAAAGAGGTTTACAAAAATCACTACAAATCAACAATACACTTAGTACAAGATCTTCAAACCCGCGCGGATCATCAAGAAGGTGTCGTTGTCCCCTCCAATTGTGAGAAGAGGAAAAACGTATGTTCCCTTTGTCCACAATGACGCTCTGGTCTTCATTCTCAAAACCGAGACAACCCCACACTAAGGTGTTCTCATGTCCAAAAAAGAAAGACAAAAAATTGAATAAAGTTCCACCAAATACCCGACCCTAGGACTATCAAGCCCGTCTAAAAAAAAACCCATCAAGAGCGAGGAGTCCCAACAAGGGGAAGGAGTCCCAATAAGGGAAAAAGGACGCACATAGGCGTAGGGGACATACCAACATGTCAACAACAGAAAGACAAAACTAAAAACAAGAAAAGCAGCAGAGCAAGATATAACAAAAGTAAGAAATAAAAACTATCAAAAAAAGCTGTAAACAGGGATCAACGGATAGTTTACGGAACAGTGATCGTAGCCCCGTTAGGGAAAATCTAACCATCGATCCCCAACTACATGCTAAGAGAAACTACATAGACTGCGAGACTGATGATGAGAAAATCTGGTCAGGGGCGGTGACGGACATGACGGCGACGGTGGTGTAGACGGCGATGCAGATAGTTGATTTTTTGAACAGACCTGACTAGATATTTTTAGATTTGTTTATTTAATTTTGTAAGAACCTGATTGGAGATGGTTGGAAAAGAGAGGTTGGCGCGGCTCTGACCGACGACAAGCGCACCGAAATCGAAACCTTGTGTCTAGGGGTGTAAACGAGCCGAGTCGAGCCGAGTAGTGCTGAGCTCGAAACTCGACTCGATTGTTATACTCGAAGCTCGATACTCGACTCGACTCGGTCGAGCCTAAAATTTTGAAGATCGAACTCGACTCGATAAGAAACTCGATAAACTCGAGCTCGGCTCGACTCGATTACCTATATAATTTTCAAAATTAATTTTAAAACATATTTTTTCTAAAATAAACTCGAGCTCGACTCGGCTCGACTCGATTACTCGTATATAAATATAAATTATATATTAATGGCAAAATAATAAATATTGTTCAAGCTCGATTAGGCTCGCGAGCCTTTCGAGCCGAGTACTTATGAGCTCGAACTCGAACTCGGTAGCTACTCGAGTAGCTCGAAACTCGACTCGATTAACTTCAAGTCGATTTCGATCTTTTTTCAAGTCGAACACGAGTAGCTCGCGAGTAGACTCGACTCACTTACACCCCTACTTGTGTCTAATCTACGTGGGAGGGTCAGATGGTAGAGGTTGGGAAAGGAATCACCCAAAAAAAAGAAGAAGACTACTCTTTTTTAGATAGAATGAGGAGAGAAACGGATGAGACAACTTTGAATTGGGTAGAATCATGATTTCACCAAACCTATAAAATATTTAAAATCAGAAAAAAAATACAATAACAAAAGGAAAATAAAAAATAAAAATTCTTCCTAATAATCAAGTGCTTTACAATTATAAATCACGACAAAACAAGGTAAAATTGCCCTTGAACTAAACACAAACAGTTCTTCCACAGTCGAGTAAATCCCAGCGCAGCCGGCTAAAGAATCGTACGATCCATCAGCTGAAGCCGGCGCGTCCTCCTCCACGCGCGGCTTCACCCTCCCCGCGATCACTCTACACACCAGCATGGCTCGGCGCACGTCGGAGCCACTGAGACAATCGTCGGCGCGGCCGCTGCTGGCGGTGGTGCGCACCCCACTTATCTTGTTGCTCTGAAAGCCGTGACGGATAATCGCGCAGACGCCGCAAGCCGGTGTGGAGCCGCACAAGCTGGATGAGCCGCCTGCGCCGAGGGAGCACGTGAGGGCGGCGGCGTGAAATCTGAGCAGCTCGTTTCCGTCGGCGGCGCACCTGGCGTTTTTCTTGGCGCGTAGCTTCACCGCCTCGCGGTAGTCCTCGAAGCGTTGGATTGTGCGTGGGGTGTTGTGGACCTTTAATATCCGTTGGATATTGCAGATTGGGGTTTCTTGTTTAAACCAGCTTGTTTTGAAGATTATTTCCACTATGTTGCGGCTTGAGTCGTCTGGATCAAGCTCCGACACTACATTATACATATATGGATTTAAATGAATTGAATTTGTTTTTTTTTTAATAATAATAATAATAAAAAAAAGTATATGTTCAACTTGAAATGTATGTTTTTTTACTAAATTGAAATAATAAATACTATATATATATATATATATATGAACAGATTCTCGTAGATTGAAACATTTTTGTATGCACACATTACATTTTATGCAATTGGTGAAAGCTCATGTAATTTTTTATATTACATCATTTATTAACTAATTACTATACTTATAAATTATTACTATAACATTTTTTCTGTACGTGCTTGTTCTTGGAAAAATATTGTAATACTAGTGGCATCAGTTAATAATTAATTTATCACAACCATATGTTTTAAATTTAATATGCTTAAGAATGATTATATATCATGTATGTAATCAGTATACTATATAAGATTATTAAATGAAATTAGGTTTAGTATAGTATACACTTGAGTTCATATTGTACACCTTATTTCAATTTTTTATTATTATTATTATTATAAAAATGTTGTACACCTTATTTCAATAATTTATTATTATTATTATAAAAATAATTACATGACCTATAAATAGCTCTTTTTATTTTTTTATTTTATTTCATTTTTTGCTTTTTTTATTTTTGTTTCTTTTTATTTTTTTACCCTTTTTTTTTACTTAAAAATATACATATTCTCCATTTAAATTAAATTTTTAAGGAAATTTTTTATTCAATAAAAAGTGTAACACAACATTACTAAAAAAATGTAAGTCGATATAACAAAAAAGTGCAACATTACATTTACTAAAAGTATAAGTTAGTATAACTAAAAGTGAAATACGATATTTTTGAAATGTGCAAGTCGGTATTACTAAAAAGAGCATCACAATATTAATGAAAAATGTAAGTCAATATAAAGTGTAAGAGTCTATAACTGAAAAGTGCAACACATTTTTTTACTGAAAAGTGCAACACAATATTATTAAAAAGTGCAAGTCAGTATCACAATTTTTAATGAAAAGTGTAAGTTATTAAACTGAAAAGTGCAACACAATATTACTAAAAAGTGTAACTCACTATAAACAAAAATATTATTATACAGTTTAATAATTAAAAAGTGCAACATTATTTTACCAAAAAGTGTAAATTATGAAAAAATGTAAGTCAGTACAACTGAAAAGTGTAACATGGATTAGAGTGCACAATACGACTCAGTCCAAACCAATCCTTGAAATTAATTAAGAGAATTGATACGTGAAATCAGTATAACTAAGTTGATTGTGGAGATCATAAATTCTATGGCAGGCTTGGCAGCAAAACATCATAAATTCAGTTTTCTAGCTGACTAGCTCCAAAAGTATATTATGTTCATTAACAACATTTAAAAAAAGAAAAAAGTAAAGTAATATTTAAATATAATACATAAATCAAAATCAAACTTTTTTGTTATATTTAAAATAAAGTGCAACCAACACGACATCACCAAAAAATTAGCATATACTCGCACTTTTATATATTGAAGGTAGGGGACCCATGAAAAACCGAGAGTCATAAAAATATGGTTTTTTGTGCTGGTGGGCCACACTGTAACACAAAAGGCTAAAACTGAGCACCAATGAAAATGCGCCACGTGGAATATATGCTCTACTTTAATTTAGCAAAAATTATAAGAAATGACAATTGCAAAATTTGAGTAGCATCAAATGGTCCTTTAGAAAATGAAGTGGCAGAGCAAAGTGATAAATGCTCTAAAAAAGAGGGGCAAAGTTTGGTTATTTCAATTAATAATATATATCCACCCTTTAATTTCTTAAAATCATTTAATTACAGTATGCTACTTTTGCCCCTTTAAAGTTCAAATTTCAATTCTTCAGCAACTAAAATTCAAATTTGCATTATTAATTGGAACAAATTAATTTCCTTTTAAATTGAAAATAATGAATATAGTACTCAATTGAAGGAGCATGTATGATAGATGTATATATCATGTATTGAACACATATTATACATTAAAGATGGTTAAATATGTGTAAAATATCCCATGCTATATATATATATGCTTTTAATTATAGGTTATTAATTATTAATTTAACGTTGTCTTAAATTTTTATACTGTAATTTAAGTTTTATAAAGTTCAAAAATATTATACGTATTATGTATTATTGATATTTGAAATCATGTTATATATATATTAATTTAATTAAATCATGGTATACCGTTATAATAACCAAAGAAGGAATTCAAATTTATCACCAGATCATTCATATGGAATTAACAAGAAAAAAAGATTAAAGAGGCCCTCAGTACTTAACACACATATGCATATCATAAATTTACTATACTTGTATTTTGTTAATTAATTGATTTCATAAAAGAAATATAGTAGTAATATATACCTGCATGCTTAACGGCTTGATGAAGTTCCAAGCTCTCAATTTTGGGAAAAACTTGTCGACATTGGGAGCAGCAGAATATGTTAGATCGTGAGATTGGAAAGGTGGGATCAACGATGTAGTGACATTCATAACATCCCGAGAATTTACCGGTGTAGGGTGCACCACAACCACCCGATGTACTTTTCTTCGTCGTCGGAACTACCCTTTTATTGCAGCTGGTGGTGGAAGTGGGATGATGAAGTTTAGAGTATTGGATTCCTTTGCAACTAACCAGCTTTTTTATTTGGTCCCATGAAGATGAAGAAGAAGAAGAAGAAGGCTGTTTGGTTTGATGTTTTTTGAGAGTTTGGGCTGCCATCAAAATGAGAGCACAGAGAAAGAGAGAGAGATTTGTTAAAATTTGGAAGGTGGTTCTTTATTAGATACTCCTATTTAGATGGTTAAAGAAGTTGGGTGTGGGGTGGTGGGAAGGTTACCACAATCTACCCACCCATACTAATTATATATTCTCTTCGTCACGATAAAAGTTACACATGAGTTTTGGACATCAAAGTTAAAATATATAATAGAATAAGTTTAAGTAGATGTATTGAAGATGGTGATTGAAAAAGATAATAATATAATAAAATGTGAGAGTGAATACTTTGTAAAAAAATGAATGATCAGTTTTTATTGAAACAGATTGAAATAAATAGATGTATTGAAGGTGAGATAAATTAATTTTAAAAAAAGTGAATGAAAAGTTATATGGATACAGGACTTTTACTATATATATGAAAAGAGGAAGTAACATTCGTTATTTTATTAAAAAAATACTATCAATGAACACATTGTACTATATATGCAACTTAATTATGTCTAAAAGATTATAACACTATGATAACAACCATGCATTAGACCTTTTACCTAATCAAATCATCAAATGCCTACTTTCTAGCCAAAATATTGGAGAAAGTGGCAGGAATAAAGTTGAATTTCAATCTTAATCATACTCCAGTGACACTCCTTTGTGATAAAAAAAAAAAAAAAACTTGCATGTATGAACTTGATTAACAAATATGTGATCCTTGAACTCTTTTGAACATAAATGAATTATTGTTTGACCAATTTTATAGATGAGTTAAAAATTAGATACAAATTTCACTTCAATTATGTACGTGCATTTTTGTGTGGATTGTGGTTATCTCACTTATGTGCAATTGCAAGTGAATATTTTTTTTTCCAGTTTTTTTTTTCTACAATAAAATTGGTCTATAATGACATAAGACACCAGGGGGCGAAGCTAGGCAATTTTGTTTGAGGAAGCTAGAAAAAAAATGCATATTAGTATAATGTATATCAACTAATAATACAGTAAAATAATGTGATATAATTCAAACCAAAAGGAAGTAGCTAGAAAAAAAAAAATCGTCATTATCTAAACCTTAAAAAAAAAAAAAAACATTAAATCAAAGTCAGTGATGGAGTCTATGAAAAAAGTGGTGATAATTAATTTCAAGATAATGAAATAAATTATTACCTAATTTATTTTAAAGATATGAGTTAAAAAAGAAAATCTAAACAATTAGTTAGCTAGTATAGTACAGTGAAGATCAATCAGGATGTGTTGAACTATTTGGTTAAATTAAAATATTGAATAAAGTTTGTGGCTTGGGTGAAGTGAAAAATGTTAATTGACGAATAGAAAAACAATAATGATAAAAAGTGAGAAGCGTAATACAATATGAAGATAAAATATTAAGAGGGTGAGATTAAAATAAATCATGAATAATTAGTAGGGTGTGGGTAGGGGTGGTTAGGTACGGTATACCGACTATACCAAACCATACCGTTATCATATCGAAATTTTCGATATTGAAAAAATTCATACCGTTACCGTACCGAAATTTCGATATACCGACCGTAATTTTGGTATACCGAATTTTCGGTACGGTATATCGGTATACCATACCATATCGGTATACCAATTCATATAGAAAATATTAAACCATCATTTCATATCGAAATACCGGTATACCAATTCATACCGAAAATATTGAAGCATTATTTTATACCAAAATTAATTATTTAAGGTTTATTTTATTAAAATTTTAATAATTAAAGTTATTTTAATTTAAAAATAATATAAAATTATTATTTTATTAAGATTCGATATATCGATATACCGTTTCATACCGAATACCGAAATTTTTTCGGTATACCGACATACCGAGGTATGATCATTTTCCATACCGTTACCATACCGAAAATTTCGGTACGATATCATACCGTATCGAAAATATCGGTATACCGAAAATTTCGATATTTTTTCGATATGAAAAGTTCGGTATACCGAAATTTCGGTATATTTACCCATCCCTATGTGTGTGTTAGCGATTATAATTCTAGCTAGTGAAATAAATAGATAAAAAAAATAAAAAATGAAAAAAAACCAACTTTTTCAGATAGAGGGAGTATAAAATTAAAAAAATTATTTTATAAGACTTCACCCCTCCATAAATTTGTAACACCTCGGTTTGTAGGGAGTATAATCACATCATTGCATCAAATTAAGTACTATACATCAATTATAAATAAATTTTACTTAATCAGTAATCAAAATTAATAATAATTAAAAAATTGTGTAATCATTAATATAATTAATAATAATAAATTTGGGGACTGCAGTCACCCTTGACCCCACACATCCACCATTAATAATTTGATTTAGTTAAGATGATTACAAATCAACTCATTTGAAATTATTTGAGATTTTCTTTTTTCTTTTTTGGATCAAACCATGCATATAAAATTAGACATTAGATATCCTTTCGTTTTCTCTCCAATTTTTGACAATATATATCATTTGGCAGCGACTTTTGGATTTGATTGTGCCTTAATTACCTAATTACCTTACCTTTTTTTTTTTGAGTTGGTGATTGTGCCTTACCTAACCACTATGCTTAATATTAATTTTATGACTTGACTAATTGCATGATAATGATAGTAGTCATATGCAATTAAATCTAACCCTGCAGTCATCTTTAAAGAAATGTAGACAGAAACTAAAAATATTAATTATTGAATCACATGTTTTTTATTTTTTAAACAACAGTAACAAAACTTGTATGAAACTGATTTCATCGCATTATAATGTATGATCTGTGTACTTATTATAATCTTGTTGAAACAATGTTTTAAAATGAAACTCCACCATATTATATTGGTTTAGAATTGAGAAGAGAACTTCAAAGCTAACACTCAACGAAAATACGTACATTGAATAAAACAAAAGTACTGGAGTATTATATATATATATATATATATATATATATATATATATATTGTTTTGTAGATTATTTCCAAATAGCAGTATATCTCAATTCAATTATGTGTACTATAGTGGTTTGTTTATTAATGGCAAAGTTGTTTGTGAAACCTATTTTTTTAATGGTATTGGTTCATTAAATGATATTAATAGTTTTATTTGTTAATATAAGGCACTACTCATAAAACAGACCGAAACTCTTTATTAGTTAATTAGTTGTCAAACTCGATTACTGGTTTTAATAAAAATATAGGAGTATATTTTTTTATGAACCAGATTAATATAATTTAAAATAAATAATAAAAATTTTAAAGATAAATACAATTTTTTTTTATTTAAATATATTTTTATTATTTTTTATCTTTCAACTCCGACCTACTTCGATTAATTTTATCCTAAAAACTTGTAAAAATCATAAAACATCCCAAAACAAATTTTATTGAAACACGGTTCTTTCTTCCAAAATTCACTGAAAACCATTTATGTTTGTCGAGGGTGTTTCATCGTGAGGGAGATAAGAAAATTATTTTCTCAGAGAGAAGAAAATTAATTTTCTTGTTTTTCATTTCAACCTCTGTTCTTCATCGAAACACCTAATCATACAAACAAATATTTAAGGTAATGTTTTAATTTGAGATTTAAAAAATTGAATTTGAGAGATAATATGAGAATTAAAAAAAAAATGTATTAATCTTGAAGCAAAACAAACTAGTGCTCATTGTTAGCCTTATACACACTGATAAGAACAATAAGATTCATGACAATCGACTTTGGGATGTTTTCTGTTTATCATTTTTGATACGGTAGAATTAATGATATTATTTATTTTAAATTATAATTGATAATAACGTGGCGTGACAACTCATTAATCTGATTTCTTAAAAAACCAGTTCTATATCATTACTCATATTTTTAAATATACAAAATTATTTACAGAATCATTGATCATAATAGAAAACCTTATCCTGTGACATTTTTATTTTCTTTGTTAACGATAGGAGCAGTTAGAGATTTGGTTGGGCCAACTTTGGAAATATTCGAGTTTGGTTCGTGCACTATATCACCAGCTGGCCACCCATAAATTAATTAGCATGCATTTCTCTAACTATACTCATATGGGGTTTTTTAAATAAATTTTAAAAATAGATTATAATCTCTGTTTTTACTTTTTATGGTGCACAAGTAATTTTAATTTTTTTTTTAATGGAATATGTTTCTATTCAATGTAATTATTTAGAATTTCAAATACGGAATAGGAATGTTTCTACCTCGTTTTGTTCCTCATTAACGTTTTATTTTTTAACGAAACACTCAATAATTATTTTCAATTTTTTAGCAAATTGTTCATCACTTTCATTCCAACATAACAATACTCTATTTTCATTGATAAGAGATCACATGCAATTGGATAGTGCACAGCGTTCAAAAATCATGCGACAAAACAAATTAGAATGTGTGACCGGCTCATCTTAAAAATATTGAATTTGAGCTAAGTCTCATTCTAACATACCCTATAAGTTTCTCCAAGGATTTAGATTTTACCCTGATAAATTTCCTGATAAATTTCAATGAGCGATAGACACATAATAAAATAATGAGTAAAAATATAAAAGTCACGCCCACACGTCTCAATAATGAAATCGTCCCAGGCATTACTTTTCTTAAATTTAAAATGACAATAATATTTGCATTAAGAATTAAAATTTTCAAAAGTTACTGGATGAGACTAGCCGTATTTAAAGAGATATTTCGAAAACTTCTGGGAAAAGACTATATTGGTTTAAAGGGATGTACATGCATGAAATAATATGTTCTAAAGAACAATAATAAAAACAACATTCCCAAAAACTGCATAAGCAACTGAGGTTGAATCATACCATTACCATAGCAGGTAGAAACTAAGCAATGTGCATATAACATCAGAAATGTACATTGTCCATTCCACCAACTGCCTAAGTCCATATAAATTTGAACACTTCATTATTTTGATGCAGCGGGTGCAGGTGCGGGTGTTTTCCTAGACCTAGCTCTCGTCAATCGTCCACCTTTATCAATATTCGGGCCCGTTCGGCCTGATTCTTTCATGACTATTTCTTTTACAGAAGGTAGAGTAGTCTCATTTACAGGAGGAACAGAATCAATCTGCATCTCCGTTACCTGCTCTGCCTTTTTGCTGCTTTCAACGAGAGCTTGACTTGTTGTCGTTTTTTGCTCATTCAAGACGGGTGGAGCTTTTTTCGAGTCGTTTGAAGGTTCTGCTTCTTCTGCTGCATCATCTTCATACTCACTTGAAGATATACTTGAAGCAGAAGAGGACTCTACATCCTGGACACGTGGCGTAGTAACTGCCCTTCGACTTGGAGTAGTGGGTTTCTGGGCTACAGTGCTTTGAGGTGGAGGCTACAATATAAAGATCAAATTGCTTAATTACGGGACAGATGAGTCAGGAACAAGAAAATTTCAGGCACGCTCCAGTATAAGTGAGTTAAGGCAGCTCACGAGCTACTCGTGTTCGACTTAGAAAAACCTCAAAATTGACTTGAATTTAATTGAGTCGAGCTCGAGCTCACATAATTTTATTTTTTTACTCATAATATGCTAATTATTTACAAATATACCCTAATTATAAATAAAATAAGAACATCTATAATTAATGTTATGTGAGTTACTGAGCCGAGATCGAATATTTCAAGTTTTCCATCAAGTCAAGCTCGAGTTTAAAAGAATTGAGCTCAATCAAGTTCGGGTCAAGTTTCGAGCTTCGTTTTGTTAATCAAGTCGAGTTCAAGTTTGACACTACTCTGCTCATATACACCCCCTACACTCTAGTTGGGAAAGAAAATGTTAATTTAGACACCCTTTAAACGGACAGGGGCACACACACACGAGCAAAAAATCTCTTCAGCAAGCACGTGCAAGCAAGTGAGATAAAATGGGATTAGTAATGGAAGAAGCCATTTTAGAGCTCATTAATGGAAAGATGATTTGCCCCCAAATTCAAGCTCAACTGGAAGTTTAATCTTGACACCCTTCTCACAAATGAAAACAGAAAGCATACATACTTAATGATTATATTGTCATCTATTAGTGAAATGTGAATTATTCATAAGTAGTTGAGTTTATAGTGTTAAACATAATGCACTGGACCTTTTAGGCATGAGAGAAATAGAAGAGCTCATTAATTATAACAATGCAAACAGTCACCAACAGCAAGGTTGAGCACAAAATATTCTGCTCTTTTCATAATGTAGCCAAGAAATTGTACCTGAGCTGGTTGTTTAGGGGTAGATTGTGAGGCAATAAACTGGAAAATATCAAAAGTTCTAGTTTGGATATAGCTTGCAGACTTTTGCCAGTACAAGAATGCCATGTCCCCAGCCCTTGTCCTCAGTTCTAACAAATTACGATCAATATCTGTCTCATGTTTTGCGATATAGGGCCTAAAGAAGGAGTCATAAACATATTTTGTTCCCTGAATCAATTTAGTAAAGAAAAAACATAGTTAGAGTGAATAAGAAAGAATGAGTCGCCAATTATCTGTAAATGAGATTACAGACCTTAGTTTTAGGGAACCACAAATATATAAAGAAGGCTAGCTTAGCTTCACCATACATTGGAACCCTTCAAGAAGAATAACAAGATTGTTAACAAAAATATCCACCCAAACATAACATAGTGTTTAAGACAAAAGTTTAAAAACTGTACCATCCAATGAACACATCGCCAACCCTTTCACAAACTGTCAACAAGGCCACTAAAACCCTGAAAATAAAAAATGAAGTTAGATCTGAAAATCAGTAGCATAAAAGCAGTTCCAAGATAAATTAAGTATGTAATATACCAATATTGGCACCAAAACCGAAGTTGCTCAATATCAGGCTTATTCATTTCCACAGATTTATAGCATTCATACGCAGGGTAAGCATAACCAAAAATCAATCTGCAATAAGGGTAAAAAAATAAGAAACCTTGGCAATTGAAATAAGGAAAATACAATCGAAAAGAAACTGGATATAGCAGCACATACACAAGTCCTCTAGTGAAGAAAGAACCAATCATTTTGACACCCTGCAACAGACAAATAAACATATGTTAGGTTAAGTTCAGAAATATAATGACTCAAGAAAAGATCAAAAAGTCAGCTGATGACCTATGGACAGGATTTGGATTTATCTGCAAATGTTGACTTTAAACAAGAATTCATAACTTAATTCATTTCACTTCATTTTTGTACAATTGCCTCTTACCTATTAGAACCATTAACAACTGAGGAATAAGGACTCGAAGCCAAAAATTACGATTTCCAATTTAACTTGAATATTGTTTCTTAATCCCTTGATTGTTGCTACCAATGCATTAAAATGTAGCTAAAAATCATTACCACTACTTCACTATTGTCCACTTCGTAACTGAAACGGCATCTGCTAAGTGCTAAAGTCTAAAACAATGAAGATCTCACACAAGAAATACAAAAAAGTAAAATAGAACACGAGATAGAGCAAATATGCCAACATTCAGAGTGAACAATATAAATGCAAAAAAAGAAGAACAAAAAGAAGTTCTAGGAGTATGAAAACCACTTAAAATCTGCAATTCCAACCAATCTCAGATAGCTTGCTCTCAAATTCCACAAAATCTTGATACTAAAACAGAAGAGACAAATAGACAACACAGTTCTCCGCGAAGAAAAATGTCTCCTCAGATTTCTCGAAGAACACACCGAAAAAAACAAATTATCAATATAAAAAGAGGACTAAGAGAAATGTAATTGAAATATGCATTCAGAATTAAACCTGATCAGTAATCTGAATGCGGCGAGTATTCTACCGGATAAGAGATAGATATGACCGTTGGTTGAGCGCGGCGAAGAGATAGAGATTTACGTTAATAGATGATCCAATTTGAAAGAGTCGCGAAATTTTCCGGTCATAGGGGCAACCAGACCACCGCAAACGACGGCGAACCGTTACTTCTTCGGCGGAGGGAGATGCAAAAGGCAAAACAACTAAACAAGGCGACGGACTTTTGCAGCGTCGTTTAAAAAATTTCAATTTTTATGGAGTTCTATTCTCAAGGAAATGAGTGGGAGCGTTACTGTGCGGGAAGGAGCATGGTTTTAGCGTGAGCTTGTCATTTGTGACCGTTTGATATTCGGGTTCAATTTTTTTAATTTTTTTTTTCGAATTATGCGTATTAAAATCGAAGTAGAAATTATACGGAGTATTTCTTAATTGCGTAATAAAGTAAAATATTTATAAGCTGTAAATAGATACTATCATATTAAATAGGAAATGAATTAATGTATTTACTTATTTTTAGTGATATTTTGATCGTCAATTTTAGAAAAAAAATTAAATATATACACGTACATGTATAATACTAATAAATCATTATCATATCCCACATCTTTCAGAGTTACAGCCTTACAGGCCACATATTGTACTAGCTTAGGTGTTATTTTTTCAAATAATTTTTTTTTTGCTACACTATTTGATTTAACCAGAAAAGAAAGAAGAACCAAAAAAGAAAGAAATGTTATCTTTTATTCAATAGATAAATGTAGTTAATAAATTTATATTTTAAAATTAGTTTTATATATATTGTACTTTTAAATAAATATCAAGTACCCATCTATCCATTTTTTTAACTATCACTTTTTTATGTTCATTTTTTTAATTCTCATATTCCAAAAAAAGAAATAGTACTACTCGTATACATTGTTTTATTTTTACTTTATCTTCACTCAAAAAATTTATTTTTTACATAAATAATTAGTTTTTCTTAAAATACATGTCAAACTCAAATGAGAATTAAAAAAATTACGGAGGAAGTAGCATTTAGGGGTCAAAATTTATAGAAAACCATTGTTTTTCCACTATTATCAATTTATCATAGCCCAAAGCATAGGCTACCCACAGTTAAACAAAACAAAATAAACTGCCTGCGTATCTAATCCAATAAGGACAAGTAGTTGAGCAGCAAAGTATATTACTTATCCTGCCAAAAAAAAAAAGCAACAAAAAAACACTGCAGAATCTATCTTTAATTTCCTTTAGTAATGGTACTTCATGCACTTTACCTAGGTTCAATCTCAAGCTTTATGTCATACTATTCAATATATATACATAAACTTTAGCTCTTGTGTTTTATTTTTATGTCAAGCCTTTGGTTATACATACAAATGGAACAGTATATTAAGCTTTTTGTTTTAAAAAATGTCGAAATTATTGAAATTTTGGTATAATAACGGTATAGATAATTGTCATATCGCGGTATTTCGATATATGATATATACTGAAATACCGAAAAATATTCGATATAAAACGATATTTCGATATGAAACGGTAGTTCAATATTTTCGTTATAAATCGATATGTATCGAAAGTTTGGTGTGGTACACTATACATATTTTCAGTATGGTTTTCGGTATGTCATTTTTCATGCCGAATTTTTTGGTAGTGTATCAATTTTTTCAATATCGAAATTTTTAGTTGGTATCGATATGATTCAGTGTAGACATGATTTCAATTTTTAGATATAGAAGTTATAATGACAACATTTTTGTTATTAAAGATCAATATATAAACGTGTTTCAACCATACTTTTTGTGTACCAAAATAATCACTTTATAAATTAAATAACTTTTACAATAAACTCAATATCATTAATTTTACATAATTTTTTTATAAATAAAAATATTAAATTAGGGTCCCCCTAGCTCTATTTCGTATTCTCAGTGAAAGCTAAGAAGTCGATCGATCAGAAAGCATGAAAAGAAAGAAAAAAGGAGTAGCCCCAACAATGGAAATAACTATAACAAAATTAAATGTTGGGATAAAATGTGTCAAGTTTTTCTCTTTCGGGACCAAAATTCAGAATGTTGGGACTAAAATCATGAGTGCCTGTGAATGTGAATGGTGGGACCAAAAGTGCATTTTACTCATCATATTTATTTTATGCCCACAAATCGTGCAACACACGAGTAATAGACTAGTTAATAATTTGATTTAAAAAAAAAAAAAAGTAATACTTTGGTGCACATCCGCTGTTATATAATTTACTCATAAATTTTCAACCAAATATTTGTTTTGTTTATGGTTCAATATACAAACTAATATCATTATTTAAATGAATTAATAATATATCCTTATATCTATTTGCGGATCTCTCACGTCCACACGGCATCACCAAATTTTTCCATTTAAAATTCAAATTTCCACGTTAATTTGTATTTTAAAATTAATTTTTTTGTTATAATGATATAGAAATACACAAAAAAATAATATTATCCTTAAATATTTTCTCATTAATATAATTCAAATTAATAATATACACTATTTTTAAAAATATTAAATACTAATAACAAAAATATAAAAACTAATTAAAAATATAAATATAAATTTTGACTTCAGTCCTGCGTAGTACCCGTTTTCTTTATATAAACTGATCTCTTCATCCCCATTTTGGTATTGTTATTTATTAACAAATTTCTATTTGTCTTTTATAATTGATTCAATTATAATAAACAATGCATGTGGGTGAAGAAATGGAAAAGAAGCTAAAAGCAAGAATCTTCATGGGTTGTCGCACCAACCATTGTAGGGTAATATAGAGTGTGTTATCAAAGTGGTAAAACTTTTGAAAAACTTGTGCATTCATTATATACAAGCGCAACGGCTATGTGGTGGGCTCACATGAATTGACACATGTGTTTATACCGTTTCTTTAAAATAAATTGTATACATTATTATGCTAGTGCATCATATGTTCCTTATTTCTTAATTGTCTCTTATTTTTCATCATATAGAGCATTAATTAAGGAAGCTCTTCGTTTCGATGATTCTTATTGTTGAATAGATCCGTTGAACTTTGTGGTTAGTCTACCTACTTATATTTGCACTTGCAACATTGAAAGCTAAGCTTAATTTCTATCTTATAAAAAAATATAAAAACATTAAAAGGTGATGGTTAATTGGAGTGTAATTGTAATGAGTCAGTGTTCAATAAGTCGCACACTCATTTAGCTCGAATTGGACAAGATTTAACCCCCACTCCACCCCACATGCAGAGGAGAGTCTTCGAGCTATACATGAAGACTTATTAATTAAATACTAGAAATGACAATGAGACAGATTTAAATTCGGATGCACATTGGACTCGTTCCGCATGGATCCGGTTAAAAGGGTATGGGTCAGGTCGTGATTTTTGTCAAACCAGCCCCGCCAACCCGTACCCGGACTCTCGCTATATATAATATAAATATAGTAATTTTTAATATATACAGAATATATGTTTGTCATTCATATAAACTTATATGCATATTAATGTATGTACTATATGTTTGTAAAAATATTTTATATGTATTTTTTTTTTGTATGAAATACTATTTTAAAAAATTATATATTTAATGAATGATGTAAAATTAAAATAATGATATTGAATACATTAAAATTAATTTAAAATTATGTGAGGAGGGGCCGGTAAAACCCGGCGGGTCTTTGAGCGAGGCGAATTTCAGGTATAAGAATTTTTTGATGAGGTGAGTCCTTGTACAGCCGTACAGGGCAATGAAGGCATACCCGCTAACTTTGAAACTTAATTAGATCATCAAATTGAGCAAATAATATATCAATTCAAAAAAACTAGGGTAAAAACATTTTGCAGCACCCAACTCTCTTTAATGGGACAGGAGATCAACCTATTTTGTTGTCCTTCAACCAACCAATTATATGATTCAATTGTTCGTGCGATTTAGGGTGTTCTTATTTCTTTACTTTTGAGTCATCAAAGTGAGATGATCATTTGTGTGTGTGTGTATACAAGTCCTTGAGGTTTTCAACTTAATTCATTCTCACTTTAAATTGTTGTATGAATTCATTCCAATCTTAGGGCTTCTGAGTCAATAAAACGTTTTATTGAACTCTCTCTCAGTCCGTCATAAGCTTCTCACTTATCTATTTTGAATGTCTTGTCATAAATTTTTTATTTTCTTAAATGCAAAATTCACTATTTCTCTACATTTTATCATTTTTACCCACATTTTCTCTTTTCTACACTTTTATACTAATTTTTTTAATTTTCATGCAAAAAGTAAAATAAAAGCTTATAGCAAGACTGAAGAAATATAATTTTTGAATTGTTCTTGAATTATAACCTCACATAATTAAAGTTGGAAATAATCATTGATGGAGATTTTGACTTAACTCCCACCAAATATTAGTGGACTTTTCATTAAAAACAACTCCACGCTTAATTAATCTTATCCAATCCATGCAAATTTGGTCGTTTAGTTATTCCATCACTAATGTTAGGAGCGCCAAAAACCTAACTTAGGATATACACTAACAAAAGGGAATGTTTTTTTTTTTTCTTAAAAATAAAAATTTAAAGAAACTTTTTTAAAGGTAAAATAATCCATGATATATAAAGCCTTGGATTCTACGTCTCTTCAATGTAAATTTGAAAAAGAAAAAAAAAGAAGTCTAAGATAGCCATAATTGTGGTCACTCCTCAACATGCCTACAATCATAAAGGTTGTTGGCTTGTCACTCTCTTGCCCATTCTACTCTGTACCAAACCCCCAAATATGCCTCAATTCTTGGGGTATTATTGTCTTAATATCTTGAGTTTTAATTATGTTGTAGTGTATGCTATTTTTTAGTATTAAGATAGATATTAGATGTGAATTTAAATTAATCAGTATGGGTGTGTGAGTATTAATTTAATACATATACTATCTTCAAGTATCATGATCAATATTAGATGGTTTTTTTTTTTTAAGAAGTTATATGTTATAATTCTGAATTATTTAGTGTTCAAATAGAGGTAGTACGTCCACAATATTTATCTAAAGAACGTCACATTCGAATGTTTGTCTAATACTCACTTTATAATCGTGTTTTTAATAGAAAAAATGTGTACATTTTATTACAGACTTAACCGTTCGTACAAACTAGCGTGTAATTATCCTGCAACATAGAATTTATTTTATTTATCTTAGTAGAAAAGGGAGACATTTATGGGCTTGTAGATGAAAATAGTTGTGAAATATTTGTTAAAAAATACTCCTAGTAAATATGATTGAAATATTGATAAGTAATAAATGACATAGAAGTGAAAAAGATTAATGACTTAGATTAAAATTGTATACAAATTTGAATGATATTACACCCACCATGCTTAAATTCATTATGCTCATTTTTTAATATAAATTTTAATGAATATTAATTAATTTATATATAAAAATAAATATGTTGAAGATAATAAACGAACGCACACTGGCCTGTAAACTCTAGTTTTTGCTTAGAAGTTTAGAACAGATGGACCCAAAAGAAAAAAAAAAATCACACTTGGGCTCGGAGGTATAACCGGTCCATAAAACGTAAATAAAAATTAATAATGGGTCTATATTAAAATGGATCTAGATATTGACATGATATAAAAAAAAAAAGAAAAAAGGTCCCACAAAATTAATAATGGGTCTATAAAATGTTGTCGATAAGGTTATTTTTCGTCGACAAACTATAGTTGAATATATTATGTATGGTCGACAAATCAATGTCGATCGACATTTTTTTTTTTAAATTTCAAAATCTTTCTTTAATCTAAATTTGTTTGGCTGTCAGCGGAGTTGGGTCGGTAGCGACTTCCCCTAGAATTATGGTTAGGGCTAGGTTGTATTTAAATTATAGAAAGAGTGTAGAAGGGAGAATGTATCTAACATACAGGGGCATATAACCCAGAGGAAATTTTATTTTTAGTCCTATAAGTTTGAGATTTTTCAAAATAAATCATTTAAGTTTCAACTTTACAAAATACGTTCTTTACCTTTCAATTTTAATCATTTTTTACATCAAATTTAATCATTTATGTTTTGAAGGAATTAGAATTTGCCACATGTATTAAAAAATGTCACATCATAATGCCACATCACTCTCTCCTCTATATATATTAAAAAAAAGTAGAGCTAATAACACCCAAAAATATTATATACACACCCCATAATTTTAAATACAAAAATAGATGTATATAAAATGATTAAATAACTCTTACATAAATAAAGAGTAAAATGATTTTTAAAAATAACTTGAAAAAATATGAAACGAAATCAAAAGGAGTTTTGCAGTTATGAATGATCGATGTTAATTATGTCAATCTTATTTTCCTTTATTAGTTGAAACGTATAACTAAATTTAATGATAATATCATCATTTTATCAAATACTTATAAGAAATAAATATATTTCAAATAAATTAATTAATTAGTTTGGAGTAGATGTAGTGAATTTTTTATTTTTTTCATATATATAGAAGAATGATTAATTAGTTTGGAGTAGATGCATATAATTTTTTTTTTTTGTGAGGCTACTAACATCCCATAAAATATGTATACAAACCTCAAATGTTATACACACCCCACTACTCCGTAATATTTAAAAATCAATTTTTATTGCTAAACACATCTCAATTCTTTTCTAATTACCCTTTATCCCTCAAAACAAATTCAAATTGAATAAAAACTAAAAATATAAATTAAAATTCAACCAAATCAATAAAACTATATATAAATTTAAAAAATTAATTAAAAAAATATTCAATAATACGAAAAACTAAAAAAAAATTGAAAATATTTTTAAAAATCAACCAAATATTAAAAAATATGAATGGAAAAATCAATTAAATCCAAAAAACTAAATAAATCAAATAAATTTTATAAAATAATTAAATTAAAAATATCAATTAATGATTCAATTTTCTAAAAAATTAAATAAAATAAAAAATGAAAGAAAAACAACTCAATCAAAAATAAATATTAAGAAAATTAAATAAAAAATAAAATCGTACTCTTTTATTGATTTTTATAATTTCTTTTTTTTACGTTTTTGTTGAATTATTTCAATATTTTTAATTTTTTTTATTTTATTTTGATGATTTAATTTTTTACTTCAGATTCTATTTAACTTTCTAAAATTTTTTTCAAAAAAAATTAATTAATTTTAAAGATTTAGTTAAAATTTTAAAATACTTTTAAATTTTAATTACATTTTTTCAAGTTATTTTTTAAAATTATTTTTCTCTTTAATTATATAAGGGTTACTTAGTCATTTTCTATACATCTATATTTGTATTTAAAATTATAAAGTGTGTATAGAATATTTTGGGGGTGTTATTAGCTCTATTTAAAAAAATTATATATATATATATATATAATATATATATATATATATATATATATATATATATATATAGAGGAGAGAGTGATGTGACATTTTTTAAATATATGTGGCAAATTCTAATTCTTCAAAACATAAAAGATTAAAATTGATGTAAAAAATGATTAAAATTGAAAATTATAAGACGTATTTTGTAAAGTTCAAACTTAAAGGATTTATTTTGAAAAATCTCAAACTTATAGGACTAAAAATAAAATTTCCTCAATAACCCACGCCAAAAAAAGAAAAAGAAAAAAGGGAGAGGTCAATATGGAACTAAAAATTACATTTGGACCCAGGCCTATCACGGGTCCATGAACCAAAAATGGTTATAAAAAAAATTAAGGGTTGGGGTATATATCCCTACAGCTTTGTTTAATACACTCCCCTTCATTTTTATTAATTCAATATATATATAAAATACCAATTTTACCCTTTTACTAAATCATGTTAGATACATACACTCCCCTTACAATTTAAAACACAACCCTAACCCTAGAATTAGACAGTCGTAGCCACCGCCGCCACCACCACCACATACAAAATTTAGAGAAAAAAAATCTTAGTATTTTTAAAAAACACTCCGGTCGACATTGGTTTGTCGACCAAAAATACTCCGGTCGATACTGATTTATCCAGAGGCGGTCCTGAGATTTTGTAGGCCTGGGGCGAACAAGAAAAATGGGCCCCTTCTCTCTGAACAACATCAAATAAAATAAGTGAAATATGTATGCACATATTAAAAATGAATGAACGTTTAAAAATAAATCATTTAAAATGACTTCTTCTAGCATTTTGAGAAGCAAATTCATCAATAATATCTTCAAAGTTAATTTGTTCTAGCATATCTTTTTCAATACATAAAGTTGTTAATCCATTTAATCTTTCTTGTGACATAGTGGATCGTAAATATGTTTTTAACAATTTTAATTTAGAAACACTTCTTTCAGCTGATGCCACGGTCACAGGAATAGTCAATAATATTCTATAAGCAATTAAGGTCAAATTTAGAAATCAACTCGTTCTGAATTTTATGACTAAGATAATGATATTGTATTTCATTATCCTTAATACGTCGAATATGTTCTTGCATCACTAAGTCAAATTCTGCAATCATTTCAACTAAACCTAAGAAATTGCCATTGTTTTCTTCATAAACTCTCTCTTTTTTTCCACGAAAAGCCAAATTATTCTTAGCAAGATATTTTACTATAGCAATTATTCTCCGAAGAACTTGTTTCCAATGCATTTTTTCTTTAGAGATTTGTCCTTGTAAATTTTTGTCAATGGTTTCATTTTTCCTTAATCTAATTTGCAACTCAATCCAAGTATTCATATTAGTGATGTGTTCAATATTGTTTTCGTGCGTTTTAAGTCTCTCACTAAGATGCTTCCAATCGTTATATCCTTCATTTGCTAAAGCACTTTTAAAAGCTCGTGATTTAAATAACTTGCAACAAAAACAATATACTTTATCCACACTTTTTGAATAAACTAACCATATCCTATCTTGATTCTCCCTATTTGGTAATATTCGAGTATAATGAATTTGTGAAAAATGTCTAAAGTTACTATCTCGTGGTAAGTTAAAACAATTTTCTCTTTTTGGACCTTTCTCAATTAATATATCTCTTGATTTATCATCAAGACTATCCCAAATTGGAGGATCATAAATATCAGTTTCTACCATCTGAGTTGGATACTCTTCATCAACAATATTAGATTCATTAATTTCATTTTCATTCATATCCTCATTTAAATTATTTATATCTACATCTACGGTAAGACTAGTTTGTCCATTCAAATCATTTAAATCTATAAAACTAGCTGTTCAGATCTCTTTCTTTTTTTTCTTTTTCTCACTACCAGATTCATGCTTTTTAGAAAACATATTTATATTAAAAAAAGGTAAAAATTGATAACTAAATAACAATAAACAATAAAACAATAAAGTAAATATAGAGAATCAGAGATAAAAGAAACTAAAATAATAAAAATTAAATAAATGAATAATATAACCGTAATTGTGGATCGTGAAAAACTGAGAGGGAAAGCCGGATGTAGATTGCCAAACGTGATCACCGATCCAATGTCTTGATGAGATATAGCCTCTTGAATGCAACAAAGTATATTGGAAATTTGGAATGGAAATTAGAAATATGGAATACAAAATTTGAAAGCACTCTGGATAATTTATAGGCACAACTCACGCCTGTTGTTGTGGTATTTAATTGGCCTTGGGATAATTACTATGGTCATTTTTTGAGAAAGAGTGCATAATAAATTCATATTTAATATTTTACCGTT
This sequence comes from Galeopsis tetrahit, assembly GCA_963675135.1. Classification (NCBI taxonomy): domain Eukaryota; kingdom Viridiplantae; phylum Streptophyta; class Magnoliopsida; order Lamiales; family Lamiaceae; genus Galeopsis; species Galeopsis tetrahit. The sequence goes on from OY776133.1 coordinate 16,307,391, forward strand.
ATAATATTATTGTAAACTTATATTAGATATTCTGATTCGGCAATTCATTATATATTTTTTTTACCTTTTAATTTTTTAAAAAATATTAATTACACATATATATATAAAAAGTAGGCCCCTAAAAATTCGGGGCCCAGGGCGGTCGCCCCTCAGGCCCACCCTCAGGGCCGCCACTGGATTTATCGATCAAAAATACTCCGGTCGACACCAGTTTGTTGACCAAATTTCGAAAGAAAATTTAAAAATAAAATAGAAATTTTTGACCATTATGGATCGCCCAAAAATGCTCTCATCGACAACCTATTGTCGACGAGAGCGTTTTTGGACGATCAATAATGGTCGAAAATTTAAAAAAAAAAAACCCAGGGGTGGGCTGCGACGGTCCGAGCGCTAAGGGAGGGGCGCTGGAGTATTTTTGGTAGGGCTGCGACGGCCGAGGGCGAGCGCTGGAGGTGGGCCGCGACGGTCGAGGGAGAGCCGGAGCGGCGGCGAGGGCGAGCTGGAAGGCGTCGTCGAGCGGAGCGAAAGAGAAGAATTAAAAAAAATGAGGAAGAAGATGGGCAAAGGCAAGGCGGGGTGGAGAGGGAGTGCGACGGAGATGGGGAGTGAGGGGGAAGTGCGACGGCGAGGGGGGTGGAGGGGGAGAACGACGGCGAGAGGGAGGGAGGGGGCAGTGCGACGGAGATGGGGAGTGCAGAAAACGAAAAAAAACGGGGAGAGGAAGAGAAAGGCGGCAGAGAAAGAAAGTGGGGAAGAAGAGGAAATTAGGGTTATAGGGAGTGTGTATGTATCTAACATTTTACTAAAATGACAAATATGGTATTTCATATATATATTGAATTAATAAATAGAAGGGGGAGTGTATTAAACAAAGCTGGAGGGGTATATACCCCAACCCAAAAATTAAATATCCCATTCTAATTTTTTTAATGAATAAATAAAATAATGTTAATATAATATGGTCCAAAATAACTACTCCTATATATTTTAATAATTTGTATTATTGGTAGTAGTTTTATTATTAATTTTTTTATTATTATTTATAATATAATTGTATATTTTGAATGAGTTAAAAAGATACTGAGTATTTCGGGTTGAAAGTATTATTTAACACGATTACATGAAAACGAACAAGAGATAGAGGGGAACAAACCAGGCATAAAAACCTATTTTATCACCCATAGCAAACGAGCCCCTATGACATTAGTTTGTATATTTCTCTCTCTCTTTTGGTTCAAATACAAGTTAAAGTTTCACAAACCCTTAAATAGTTTTTGATTTCACATTTATGACAAAAATTAGTAGTTTCTGATATTAGTGAAAAAAACACTTGAGGCTCGTTTGGTTCAGTAGACATGATAGATATACTATAATAGGATTTAGCGGGATTGCACTGTTCATGTAAGAACCCAAAAATCTCATGAATTGAGCCCTTATATTTGTTTATATGAAATTATGTGATTTATCATAATTATGTGAAATTTACATAATATTAAATGTTATTCACCTATTGAATTATTTATTTACTAATGGTAGTAAGATTAATGCTGGTGGATGCCATAAGACTAGTTAAGTTATTCATTAAGGTTTGATTTGATATAAGAAGTGGTCTTAAAATAATATAAGAAATGACTCAAACAAAAATATTAAGACAAGGCTCATTCTTATGGTCCACTAGGGAAACCCTAGGGCATTTTGCACCTTATAAATAGTCACCTTCAGAATTTTTGCACATTTTTTGCACTTCACATTAGGGTAAGATTTTTACTTCACACTCATACTCAAGACACACACTTTACCCACACACACTTCAGCTTCCTTCTAAATTCCGGTCAGCTTTCATACGTCCGATCATTGATCGGCCAGCACCGTTGGAAAGATCTCGTCGAGAGCTTTCTGGAACACTTTTCTGATTCTCGATCGGGGTTCTAGATCTCCAGTTATGGCTGGTCAAAGATGGGTTAAAACCCTTATAGTCGAAACTTGTTATTTAGGCCATAACTTTCAGTAAAGGAGTCCGATTTTTATGTTTTTGGTCTTGTTTGAAAGCTGTTTTCATAAGCTTTTCAGAACATATTTTAGTTTTTAAATCGGAGTTATAAAACTCTAGTTATGTCCAGTCAAAGTTTTTGAAAACTTTTAGATCTACTTTATTTCCTTCTCACTTTCATACTCTCTCTCTCTCTCTCTCTCTCGTTTTCCGGCGACTCTCCGTCGGTACACCGCCTGTTTTATTGGTGGACCACCTTGCCGGAGCTTTTTCCGGTAGGTGGTGGAGGTATGAGTTGTGGGGTTGAATATATTGAGGTATAAAGCTACGAGTTGTGTTTTGTAGATAAATTTGTTTCTTGGGGTCAAAACGTTATTACGTTATTTTTCGGTTTTTCATTTTGGCCCAAGCCAAATATTTTTCCAGCTTGTCAATACATTTTTATTATTTACGAAAATGCACTATTTTATTTAAGAAAAGTCACAAATTTTTTCATAAATTTGCAACAATGCCCATAGAACTTCAAATGCACATAAAATGTTCGTTTTTCATCCGTTTTGAATGAAATCAGTGGCATTTAATCCCAAATTTTGAAACCTACTGTTTTTCATTAAAATATTGAACTTCCAGATTATTTAAATCTGTCTTTCAGTCCTTAAACTTTTACGAGAATGCATTTTTCTTCCTAAATTCTTTAATTTCTATGTTAGGCCAACATTTCTACTTCTTTTAAGTACACTATCACAACCACATACACTTAGACTATAATTATTGTTCATATTAATTAAGGACTAAGTGGTAGAACTATTATTGTAGGATTTAAGGAACGAGAAGTGGGAAATGACTTGGAACTAAGAGGGGAGGATACCGTTTAACTTTCCAAGCTAATAAGTGGGGTAACTCTCGTTGACTTTTACAATGCCTACTTTATATATCATGTGATTTATTGTATTAAATGTCCTATGTGAATTTGTGTATAAATATGTTCATGTTCACACCTCCAAAAAAAAAAAAAAAAAAATGTTCATGTTCACTTGTGGAATATATGCTTTATGGATATTTGATATTAGACATGTTCACTTGTGTTAAGTATGTTCTATGGATACATAAATGTTTATGATTATGCATGTCCATATGTGAAGAAGTATGTTACATGCATGTTTTTATACATGCATGTTTCAAACGTGAAGATATATGATATACAGTCAAGATCGTGCAAGATGTATGGTATACGGATAATAACTGTACTAGTTATGATAAGATTACGGGTAACACCGTTCCAAGATTTGATCGAAAGATCACCACTACAAAAAAAAGGGTTTTTAGCATCGAATTTTTTTTGATACTAAAAATGAAATATTTGATACCAAAGGGTATTGGTATCAAAAAAAAATTCGATACCACTTCCGATACCTATACTCCCGATCCTAAAGACCGCATATCAGAAAAAAAAGTCTGATACTAAAGGGTAACTCTTTAGTATCAGAAATGTATAATATCAATAAATATTTTCCGATACTAAAGGATTGAACTCTTTAGTATCAAAATTGTATTTAATATCGGATTATTGTATCAATTTGTTTTGATACAACAATGCATTTATAGTATCGTAAACTTTTACCGATACTAAATATATAGTATCAATAAATATTTTTTGATACAAAATGATTGAATCCTTTAGTATCAAAATAATATTTAGTATCGGATAATGGTATCAATTTTTTTTTACGATACTAAATATATAGTATCTATAAATATTTTCCGATACTAAAAGTATTTAACCTTTAGTATCAGAAAAATATTTAGTATCGGATAATGGTATCAAATTTTTTTGATACCACATTGTATTTTTAGTATCAATTATTTTTTACGACACTAAATATATAGTATTAATAAATATTTTTGATACTAAAGGATATAATTTTTAGTGTCAGAAAAATATTTAGTATCGAATAAGGGTATTAATTTTTTTTGATACTATATTGTATTTTTAATATCAATTAATTTTAACGATACTAAATATATAGTATCAATAAATATTTTTTTGATACTAAAAGATTGAATTCTTTAGTATCTAAAGAGGCATTTAAACATCGGATAATTATATTAATTTTTTAATACAATAATATATTTATTGTATTTAAAACAATATCGACTAATTCTAAAATAAATGGTATTATAAAAAAGTTCTAATATTATTAATTTCTGAATAGCAAAAATCACACTAACTTTATTACACGCATAAAATGCTAACATTCAATATGGTTCAAATCTAGCTTTATTTGTCCTCCATATTACTAATTCAAATATCAAAATAACATTTATCAACAATGAACCACAAGTATATTAGTTTCATATACAAAAACTAGTATATAAGCTCCATTACAAAGTATGTAACGTGAAGTGCTTTTCAAGAACTAGTATATTAGGTTGATTTGTGGAGCATTTTCCTTCTTGGATCTTCTAATTCCTTTATCTTCCCTTCTTGGAGGGCTACCTCAAAAAACCTAGAGATATAAAACAATATACACTGTTAATGTGTTACTAATAGCTAAACTCTAATCAAGGCAAGTATATTGTATGCAAAATAACCACAATACCTCAGGTTCACACCACCTAGGGGCTAGGGTGGCCATATCCTGTGCCAACATTAAGAATTCATTTATTAAAAAATCTGCCAAACCATAATAAGCAAGAAAAATTGGATAATAACAATTAATTCTTGTATATCTATTCATGTAGCCTATTGTATGAGCCATGCGTTAGCTATATTTCATCTACCATGCCTACTTAAAACATTGCTACAAAATCAGAAGAAATTTAATTTTTTAATTGGATATATATTATCTATAAACTTCTCTTTCTAAGATAAAAACTGACCTTCAATAGATTGATCTTCACTATTGACATTATAAGAATGAACAGGGGCGTGAGGCATCTCACTTGAAAAAATATATATTTATTCACTAGGAGTGTAAAGTTCCATTTATGAATATTATATGAGCAATTAGAACTTCCAATTCGGGTAGCTCCCGAACAAGATGCTCGAGCGGGGTAAAGCGTGCCCCAACAAGATTGATGTGCTCTTACGTGTATTATATTATAACTATCACTATTTATTAATATAAAACATGATGTTGAATGTGTTGCATTGTTGACATATGATTGATGATACGTGAATGATGTGATTTGAGTTGTCGCTATGTGACTTAATGCCATGATTGAGAGTAATGAATCTCAAATTTATGTTTATTATATACATTGATTCCCATGGTTAACCTTTATTATGGTAGATTGTATGATATTCAAGTTGGTGTTTGAGTGAACCCACTGAGTATTTTTCAAATGCTCACCCCTTCCACTTTCAGGTGGGAACATTCGGGAGGATTGAAGGTGGATGTGAGCGCTCGATCTCGAAAGTGCAACCCTTTAATCCATGTTTTTTGAAACTTGAATTTCTATTTTTGGCTAACTATTCGAAACTGTAGTATTTTATTGTAAGACAAATTCTTAAAGATCTTACTCACCAGTTTACTTCCGCTGTTGTCACTTCTTAATTATTTTGAGGGTTTTGGTGGTGATCACCTTAGTTTGGATGGTTGCATTCATTTAAATTATTAGGTTATTTTCAAGCGTAGTAATGCCCCTTACTCCCTATTTAAAAAAAAAAAAAAAAAAAATCATAATTTGAAAAGTTGATTTAAAATTTATGTTTGGATTGATGGATTGAATTTTTAATTTATATGATAATTTATACTTAAGTTATTTGGATTGTAGGATAAAATTGGATTGTAGTATCAAATGTCAAAAATACCCTTTACATTAATTTTTTTTAAAATTATTATTATACTTCTCGTGTTTTTTTTTTTATTTCCTTTGATGAATTAATTGGGCCATTGGGCTCAAATAAATTGAGTATATTTTTTATCCAAATTTAATAATAGTAACAGGTATCAATTTTTAATATAAAAATTAAATTAAAAATTCTACTAGAACTAGACGTTCCAGGTCCCTCTCACTTATCTCTTTTCATAATTTGTTTTGGGGATTTGGATTTCTAGCCTTAATCAATTACATAAATTCGATCTTCACACTAATTAAGATTCTGAATTCTCAATTTTTTGAAAAGGTATATCCGAATACAAATTATGCGTATATATTCATACCACTGCAGCGACAATGGCGATGAAAGCTCTGCAGCGGAGACGATGATGGAAGCGGTGACGGCGATGAAACCTCTTCTGCGGTGGCGATGAAATCTCTTCTGCCGGAACCTTCGATGCGGTGGCTGCGATTATGGAGGAGAGTTGGGGCAGATTGTATGAAGATGAAGGTTCCCTCTTCTCCTTCAATGGCGGAGATAAATAAGTTTTTTTATTTTTATTTATTAATATTTGGCAGTGTAAATTCTTTTACATTTGAGGCTAATATGGTCCTAATTTATAAAATTTGGAGGTTAGAAAGGACATTTCATCTCTTTGAACGAAATCAGATTTTTGATTGATGAATAATCTTACCTCCTTCAACGAGACAAAGAATCTCATGAATGGTTGATTAAACCAAAAAACTGATTCGGGTCTTTTTCTAACTTGAGCTTTCAACATGCAAACCAAACAACGGACTAAGTGAAATAAAACAATCTAACCTTGTTAATCTAACTAACCAAACACACCCTGATGTATTGATAATCTTGGAAAATGTAGATTTGCTAATCTAACCATTGCAGTTCTTTCGTAATGGCCAATTGGCCATATACAATCAATGGCATCGGTATTTATACATAATATCTTATACTGTATTTAAATGCATGTAATTAAATTAAATATGCAAATAAATAAAAAATTAATTACATAGTGCTCAAATAAAATTAGAAGTACAATTAAACGGGGTAAGTCGGGTTTTTAAATTTTAGAAGTCACTTCCTCCTCTCATAATAAATTTCAAAGGTATATAGACACACATATTAAAATAGTGTAATAATAAATGAGTTTTGATGGGTAATTCTTTAAACCTTTATATATAAAATAAATAAATGAATTGACTTGTGTATATGTGTGGGGGAAAAGTTGTGGCATTTTGTGTAAAATTGAGAATATTGTGATGATGAAGTTTATAGAGAATTTTCATTTTAAGGGTGTGCATGAAAGTTATTGTGGAACGTTTCGAAAATAAAAGTGTGAAAGTGATTTTAGGATGGAGGGAGTATTTAATATATCACCATTGAGAATTTGGAGAAATATGTCATTTCTCCATGAAAGTAAGCAAACAATTTGACACAATTAATCATCTATACTATTTCATAATCTAATTTTTACACTGTTCATTCTAAAAATAACATAAGTGATATATAATTAATTAGTAGGAAATTTAGTGTGGATCCTCAGTATCTGTTTCATGGCCTACCAAATGTCTATATACTTCCTCCATCCACCAAAAATGTGGTTTTTTTTTTTTTTTTGGGTCCACAAGCTTATTTTATTATCTACCAACAATATTTTTTACTCTTTATTTCACATATATTTTTTATAATTAAAATATAATTTAAAAAAAAACATGTATAAAAAAAAGTGATAACACAATAAAACATTTATTTCGAGTGTATTATATATCCTCTATCAAACATGTTAGTAAATTAAAGAAGTAAAATATTATCTCTGATCTAATTCGAAAAAGATTTTGACCAGCTAATATTTTAAAATTGAAGTTACGTCTTTTTTTACACGCGAAATCTATTATTTTTATATTAAGGGCTAGTTTGGATTGATGGATGGAAAAACATGGGACAAATTAACTCACCCCTCTCCTAGGACTATTAGTCCTACAAATGCATGATAAATAGTACAAAATTAGCGGGCCTTGCATTAATCTCGGGCCACAATCAATCAAACCAAACGTTTGATTCGTTGGGAATAAAAAATCAATCATACCTAATCCAACCTAATCAAGCAAATCAAACTAGGCCTAAAAGTATTGCCTTCTTTTGTGATACGACTCAGATGGGAGTTGGCATGATATTGTGGGACTTCATGGGCCCGTTTAAAATGGGTCGCACTTTGGTTAAATCGGGATGTATGGAAGTGGATATAGGAGAGACAATGAGCTTCTATGAAGCTTTGTCTTGGATCAATGAAGCGGGATTGGACGATATCGTGATTGTAGGAGATGCAAAAGATAGTGATTGACGCAATCAACTCTAATGAATCTTTTAATTCTACTTTCGCGGATTTTATATTTGCTTGTAGGGTCTTCAGAATGCCTCTTTTTATAATGTTGTGATTTATTTTGTTAAAAAAAAAAGTGTTAATTCTATGAAACATGAGTTTGCTATGACTTCTTGTAATTTTGAGAGTCTAGACATTTGGATAGATCCTTCAAATTTTATGAAAGGGCTACTTGCAACCTCATGCATTTGCAATAATCGAAGTTAAGCTGCCTACCCAATTTTCAAAATAAAATAAAATTGCAAGGTGCAACATTCGGTAAGGGGCAACTCTTTCCTTTTAATGTATACAACAATATTTCTCATTACAAAAAAAAAAAAAAAAAAAAAAAATACATCCTCACACTCATCCAATTATCAAATTTTATAAATGAATGATGTGTTTGTTACACTGTAGTTGTCAATGTAATAAATTGTTGGGAACACTTTCACCAAATTTATTAATGGATCGATCAATATATAGACAATACCCAATGAAGTTATCGTGCAAAATACACTAAACAAGACAAACATTTTTTTTTTTTTTGGTGCAACCCGTTTTAAATTAAATCCGAATAAATTGAGTTAGGTTGGCGGTAGTATAGATTGATTTGCTACAAATTTACCCAACGTGTTTTTGTTTTGATTTTCTGCGAATTCAAATTCACATTACTCTTTTTTAAGTATTGTAATTTAAGTATCAATGACTTAACAATACTTAATTATGTGTATTGTTCATCTCAAAATCACTAAACAATTGCAATAAAAAAGAGTTCACATAAGTTTATTGCCATTTGTTTTGTGTTCCAAGGAGTATGAGTCTGCGGGTGATCAGAGTCATTTGAATCAAATTGCTGACTTGACTCAACAAGTGAAAGCTTTCAACTCGTTTATATGAGTTCGAATTTGTGAAATACTCAATTTACTAATAAATCAGTTCAAATTTGATTCGTTAGAATGAATATTTTAAAAAAATCTTGTCATTTCATTATGGTTGTTAAGCTCAAATTCAACTCGATAAACTTGTTAAATTTATTTACGAATCGAACTTAATATCATCGAGCGAGATCAAGTTAGACTATTCGATTCGAGTTCGGACTCAATAGACGATTCGAATAATATACTATTCCCCCTGCCCCGTGATTACTTGTACACTTTTTTTATTGAAACGTCCCAAGATTATTTGCACACTCTTAATATGAAAATATCCTATAAAATTAATACCCTTCCAACATCATTTTATTTTTAAAATTGTCAATCTCTTTTTACCTGTATTTTATTTTACACCTCACCAAATCACCTAAAATACCTCACATCATTTTTTAAAGTGCGACCATGTCATTTGAGACGGAGGGAGTAACGGCCCAATGATTTTGATAAAACTGAAACTAACGACATTCACCGACGCCAAGTATCACGGTTGGCATCAGCCTTAGATTTTAAGCTAAATCTACCATAATCTCCTCACTAGCGCGTGTATCTCACTACCCAATCAACACGAGAGTCAAAAGCAAGTGCCGATTCTTAAGCGTGGAATTAGGTGCATAACCTTGTGCTAAGTAAACTGCAGCTTTAGCACTAATGATACCTAATCTACCTTAAAATAAAATATTAGTAATTTTTTTTAATAATAATAATTCCAAATGGCCTCTTAGCAAGTCCATTGTTATTATCATCTGTCGGTGCTCTGTTTCTTCTTAGGCTAAAATCCTCCATTCTTTTTTTCTTTTATTAATTTGTACCTCAATTAAATCAGCCACATTTTGTCTAAACCCGCCAAAGATTCTATCTTTCTCTGTTTTTTGATTCCTTGAGTCAAAACCCAGTATTTATTTATCGCCATTCTTGCTTTACTTGGATTTGAAAAATGGGGGAGAAGAAGAGTTCAAGGGGATGGTGCGGTTGGTTTTTGGTATTAATAGTTTTAGCCGCCATTGGATTCGCCATTTTCTACACAGTAAAGCAGAAGATCCACAAATCAGAGCCCGATACCGCCCCTGTTCCGGGCCCTCCAGGCGCCATTGCCAAGAAATACGCTGATGCCCTTAAGCTCGCAACTCAGTTTCTCGACATACAAAAATGTACATTTCTCTTTCTTCCTTGTGTTTGCTTCAATTAGATCTGTTCACATTTATGTGTTTTGTGTTACTGAGTATCAATTACTCCTAGATCTTTTGTTCGATTTTCTTGGGTATAATTGATGGAAATTGAGTATTTTTTGAGTTTTGGTGCTTATTGTTAGTCAATGGTGGGATTTATTTATAATTGAAGCTGGAGAATCATGATATATCTTGGAGGGTTCTCGATGATACTTTTTAGTATACGAAGTAATACAAATCTTCTGTGAGTTATGGTGAGCTCAGTAAATACTGTTTAGTGATACTTCTTATGCTTACTTTGAAGAAAAAAGTTCAGGGGGCTCTCTCCTTTTATCTCTATAGTTTACATAGTGTTTATATAATGTAATGATATTGTGTTTTGTTCTGATGTTGGCCCTTTGCTTCAATTCAATGTGTTCACATTTGTGTGTTTTAGATTACTGAGTAACAATTAGATTTTTTGTGGGAATAGAGTATTTTCTTGAGATTTGGTTTTTATTGTTAGTTAATGGTGGGGTTTATTTGAAATTGAAGCTGGAAAACTGGAGAGTAATGATATATCTTGGAGAGGAGATTCTGGTTTGAAAGATGGGAGTGAAGCGAAATTGGATCTGTCCAAGGGAATGTATGATGCTGGTGATCATATGAAGTTTGGATTTCCAATGGCTTACACTGCCACAGTTTTATCTTGGGCCATTCTTGAGTATGGAGATCAAATGAAGGCTGTAAATCAATTGGAATCCGTTCAAGGTTCGCTTAAATGGATTACGGATTATCTGATTAATTCTCATCCTACTGATAATGTTCTCTACATTCAGGTAAATTCCATCCTTGTGCTCAACAAAAATTTCTATGAACTTGGTTTATGGAAGTTTTATGGTGAACTCGATTGTACTGTTTAGTATGCAAATTGATATTGTTTACTGTTTAGCATACGAAGTATCACGGTTTAGTGATTTTGGAATGTGGGTTTATTTGATTTACCTTAATTGTTAGACAAAAGCTTCTATGAATTTGGTTCATGGAAGTTTTATGGTGCACTCGGTAATACTCCCTCCGTCCCATACTTGAAGGCTCAAACCAAATGGGCATGGGTTTTAATGAATGAATTGTTTATTAATATTGTGTAAGATAAAGTGGGGGTAGTAAAGACTTTTCAACTTTATAAATAATAATAAAGTTACTTTTTAGTGTAATAAAGTAGTGGCATTTGTTGTAATATTATGATGTTTTAAGGGGAGTGTTTAAGAGTGTTTTTGCTATTTTAGGTAATGTGCCTTCAAGTATGGGATGCCCAAAATGGTAAAATGTGTCTTCAAGTATGGGACGGAGGGAGTATTGTTTAGTATACGGAGTATCACAGTTTAGTAAATGTGGGTTTATTTGATTAACCTTAATTATTAAACAAAAACTTCTGTGAATTTGGTTTACGGAAGTTTTATAGTGAACTTGGTAGTGCTGTGTAGTATACAAAGTAATACTATTGTTTAGTGATACTTTGTATGATAAACAATATTACCTTGTAGAAGACAACTCATGCTAACCTGGTTCATAGGAGACCTACTCTATGGGCTCTCTCCTTTTGTCTCCGTAGTTTAAGCCGCCAATATAGTGTCTATATAATGTAATCATAATGCTAATGGATCTGGGATTTGATCTTCGGAATTATTGTTGCTTCTTGTTTTTTAGTACTAGTTAGTGAAATCATTGGGGCATATTTTACTACTCCATATTCTTCTTTTCGAAGATTTTGTTTCACAAAACAAAGATCGGTATTTCACCATAAAACTACCTATTTATGAATCTTGATGAGTTTTTCTCTAATATAGTAGGCAAAGTCTTAAGTAAACCATTTTTCCCGTAAAAATTTTTTTCTTACACAATATTAGTTGTTTCATTAAAAAGTATTAGTTGGTAAACTATATAATGTCAGTTGCATAATAATTGCACGTTAAACTGTTTTACATAAGATCAACTCTATGCAGTAAAGCATCTCAAAATCATGTTGAAATCTAAACCTTTTTTGCCATTTTGGGGGGTGGGGGACATCATTGCACACTCCATGAGTTAAATAGATAAGTAGATACCTAACTAATATTCTTCCTCTATGTGAAATAATTTGGCAGGTAGGAAGCCCAGACGCAGACCATGGTTGTTGGGAAAGGCCTGAGGATATGACCGAAGATAGGCCTCTCACGCAGGTGAATACGTCCTCCCCGGGAACTGATGTTGCCGCAGAAACGGCAGCCGCTCTGGCATCGGCATCTCTCGTTTTTAAGGCCTCCGATTCGGCGTATTCGTCTTCGCTCGTCAAGCATGCTAAACAATTATTTACATTTGCGGATAATTACCGACAATCTTATAGCATTAGTATTCCAGAAGTTCAAACATACTACAATTCTACTGGCTATGGTGATGAGCTTTTGTGGGCAGCCGGTTGGCTCTATCATGCAACAGGGGATAAATCGTATTTTGATTATGTTACTGGAAAAAATGGGGATGATTTTGCTAATTGGGGAAATCCTACGTGGTTTAGCTGGGATAACAAACTCGCGGGAGCTCAGGTATAATATCTTATGGCATACCATTTTCTTGAATTCTTCGCATAATAATTGGATTCGTATTCGTTTTAGTAACAGAGTAATATGAATATGAATGCAGGTTCTGCTGTCCAGGGTTAGCTTCTTTGGTCCAAAAGGTATCTCAAATTCGAATGTCCTAAATAAGTATAAGGAGTCGGCAGAGGCTGTCATGTGCGGTCTTTTACCAAAATCACCAACGGCCACCACTAGTAGAACCAAGGGTAATCTTCCTCTCTATGCTACAAAAATTGACTTATTCACAAAAAAACGGAAAAATATGATGTGAAGCATTAGTTCATATGAAGGGAAGTGTTAGTTCATACAAAAGAAAATATTAATTTGTAGGCTAAACAGTACTTTTTCAATTTACAACAAATACTTTTCGTCATATGAGTTGATACTTTTCATCACATGAACTAATACTTTTCGACCACTTTTTTCTAAAATTCATGAAAAAATATATGAGTTGAATTTATTTAGTCAAAATTGAACCAATTGCCCATCGAAGTGTACTCTTTTAACTTTTATGAATCTCAAGCACACTTAATACATGCTCTTCTGAAATTCCAACTTATATATATGCAGATGGTTTGGTATGGGTAAGTCAATGGAACGCTTTACAACATCCCGTGGCATCAGCATTTTTAGCTGTCGTTTACAGTGATTACATGCTCTCGTCTCGAACACCAAAACTATCTTGTAATGGAAGAAATTTCAGGCCCTCTGATCTTCGCAAGTTTGCAATCTCCCAGGTTAATTAATACGCATCATCTTTCTTTTCTCTCTTGCATGCCTGTTACTTAGCATTGTAAATGGGCCGAGTCAAGTAATGTCAAGCTTGAACTTGTTGAGCTCAATTTTTTCGTTTGAAATCGAGCTGGACTCGATGGAAAACTTGAAATAGTTGAGCTCGACTCGATAACTTACATAACATTAATTATATATTTTTATTTTATTTATAATTAGAGTGACATCCATATTGCATGTATAAAATATAAATTTTCAAATTTTAATATGTTATTTGAATTTTAAATTTGTTATTTTTACATATATCTCATATTACACAATTCACATAAAATAATTGTGCATTGCATGATAAAATTTCTAGTTATGGGTAAAATAGTAAAATATGTGAGTTCGATCAAATTCGATAAGGCTTGCGAGTATGATGATCCTTGTATTATTGAGCTCGAGTCAATTTTTTTTTTCGAGTCGTGCATGAGTAGCTTGTGAGCCGACTTGACTCACTTACACGGTTACACCCCTACTGTTACTTACGCATCTTAATGTTCAGGCTGATTACGTCTTGGGTGATAATCCAATGAAGATGAGTTATCTTGTGGGCTATGGGGATAAGTATCCACAATTTGTCCATCATAGAGGGGCCTCTATTCCAGCCGATGAAACCCCTGGTTGCAAAGACGGTTTCAAATGGCTCAAGTCCGACCAGCCAAATCCCAACGTAGCAATGGGAGCATTAGTTGGCGGGCCATTCTTGAACGAGTCATATATTGATTCGAGAAACAACTCGATGCAAACTGAACCGAGCACGTACAACAGTGCAGTAATAATCGGGCTCCTCTCTGCTTTGGTGACTACATCATCCGTGGCTCAATCTTTCACGTAATGAATATTCGTTTGCCATTCCATTTATTCTGTGTAGTATTTACCGTATTTAGGTAATGAAAAATGTATTTCGTCTTTACACACACATTTTGTGCATATCTATCTACAATGATTGTAAATTTTGTAGCAGTAATGTGCTGATATATCCGAGTGCTTCCATATGATATATGTTGGAAAATATTTGGAATGTGTTTCAAAGAACTAGTTAAGTTGTTTTTTTATCTGTATCTTCTATTTTGATTTTATTTCAGTGTGAAACTCTTAGGCACAATATTTTGTATCGCCTTGGCGAGATTAGACGGGGACTAGGCAGTGTCGATTTGGAAAGACGTAGTTTGATTATTTTGTTCCACTTTTCGTATTCTAATCTATCTTTAATCATTACATTCATGTCAAAGCAAAGTGGAGTAAGCACACGCGCACTAAGCAATGTACACATTATTTCTGTGCAATCCATTTTGAACATCAACTTTCTTTGTTTCTGTTTGCAGCAGGTCATGTTATTGCATTCCACTATTTAATTAAAACATATGCTACACGTGATCATTACAAAAAGTACTTTTCTTTGGAGTTTGGGATACATCTACCATATCGTGCGTTTTTTGGATAGCTACACAAGCTAGTGAATGGATAGACCACTTAAAAGTTAAAGTGTTGCAACTTTTTAAGATTTTGGAATTTTTGACACTAGATATGAAAACCTCTTTGGAAAAGATAAAAAGACATTGTTGAATTATTTCGAGACTACAAGTCTACAATGTAGAATAAGAATAAAAATATGAAAAGGGGGATAGGCGTTTTTCTTCTCTACCTGCGAAGGGAGAAATGACCCTTAAATAGTAGTGGAGGAGAGGAAATGAAAAGTGTCCACTTAATTGTCTTTTCGAATTGAAGAGTCTATCAATTAGTCCTCATAACTAATAAAATTGAAAGTAAATTGGAAGAAAAATCTAGAATATATATCTCCAATTTTTCCAATGTTTTATTATTTCTGAGCCAAGTTATTATTCACACATAGTTGATTTTCTCACCTGTTATATATCATCACGTAGCTTGCGCAAGCCTACGTGGTGAACTCATAGACACCAAAAACGAATGGTGGAACCCACATCAAAACTAGCTAAAAAAATGTTTACTTAACTAAAATACACTCTCTAAAAGCAATTCTATAACAATCCCACACATGAATGGAAAATTGGTTGAACTAAACAAAAATACAATTCAAGGGTTCTACGAGGATTCTCTGCATCGGGATAGGTGGTTGTACTTGAACCTTCCCTAGTGAAGTACCATCAGATACACACTTGCCATCCAGTGGTAACGATGCCTTGAGTTGTTTGACATTTATAGTGGACCACACAACGTTTCTTCTATACCACTAGTCAGTACCTTCATTGTTGTTTGTTTTGACCTTAAATTGCCTTGAAAACTTTCATCGAAACAACTATTTCTACATTCAGTATAGGTGATCTCTTATTAAGGGTATCCTATCATACCCTTACGTAACACCGTATAAGGATCATTAAAAGCAAGTGTTTAGCTTTCGATGGCCATGTCTATCACTCTTTCATCACAAAAATAGGCATGTGAACTCTTTTCTAAGTACTCGACTCCTCCCACATTTCGATTGTCTCGTTAATTAAACGTACAAATTGATGTTTACAATTCAGGTTGGGTTTCTAGCTATATCATTAGGAGCAAAAAGTTTGGTATATATCTACAAACAATATCGTGCTTTTTTCATTGATAGCTACTACTCCCTCCATCCCACAACTGTTTGCACACTTACCTTATTTGTCCGTTCCACAATTGTTTGCACACCCATAAAAGGAAACTTCTTCATAAATCCCACCCTCACAATATTCACATATTTACATAAAATGTCATTACTTTTACTCTCTTTCCAATCACCTTTTTACTTTATTCATATAACTTTATAAAATTACCCCTCAACACTCCACTCATTACACTTTTTTCTTAAAAAGTGTGCCCACTTTGTGGTGCAAACACTTCCGGGACGGAGGGAGTAATAGATAGGGTCGACACAAGCATGTGACTGGATACACCACTTAAAAGTAAATGCCATTGTATAGGTAGTTAAAGTTTATTTCTAATAATTCTCGTGTTACGTATTTGTCTATATATATATATATATTATTTTTAATTCAGTACCTATAAATTAACGAGCTCTTATGTTTTTTCATCAAAGTGAGATGATAGTGGAAAAGAGACATTTTTAATTTGTCAGTAAGTGTCATTTGTATAAATTGATATTACTAATGAATAAATCAATTAATATATGACGACATGCATTAATATGCGAATTTGAAATAAACTAAAGGTTAATTGTATAAAAAATCAAGATATTTGGGACGTTTATCGAGCATAACATTTAAAAAAAAATGCAATTCGAGCATGAACTAATTAAATTTTACAATTGGATGCATGAAATATTAGGCATGTGGAAGGTTGGCAAATTAAAGACATAATAAAATTTAGTCCAATCTTTCTAATTGAAATAATTAATTAATTTATATATTGAATTACAATTTTTTTAAAATTGTAATTAATAAATTCACAACAGTAAATTAATCTTTATGCCGTTGACACAAATTTAAAGCAACAAACATTTGTATTGACATTGAGTAACTCAAACTTAACTACTTTGGTGAATTGCATTTTTGTAGAAAAAGTTTATTGGATAAGATTAAAATCACAGAATTAGGGGGACAAAGTTCTTGGAAATCATTATCAATTATGTCGGAAATGCACTAAAATAAAGTTAGTTGGCCACCAATTCTTACGTGCGATTTCAACTTACGTAGATGTCACTGTTTTCATGTACGACCACGCAGCTATTTTAATCTTTTATTTTAATTTTATCATCACAAGATACGTATTTATTAATGGTATTTATTTAATTAAATACGAAATTGTCAAAAGTAGATAGGAGTAGTATTAGTTAAAAATAAAGAATTTAGTTTGGTGAGTCAATCTGCAGCCGACGAAATCACATTGGAATGGTGACTAGTTCTACTTTGAATATAAAAAAGAAAAAAAAGGAAAATTCTATTTTGTAGGGAGGCCTTTTCAGTTTGCCCCCTAAGATTCCTACTATTTACATTTATTTCATGTCTTGTCGGCAACATCCTTTTATTCTAATTTTCTTTTCTTGATACCTACGTAGAACGACTCTACGAGATTAAAAGCTGTTTAGTGGCTAGCTAGATTCTATATGTTGGTTCTGGACACGAAGTTTAAGAAAAATGTGTAATGATTAGAGTGTTGAGAGATAATTTTATAAAAATTTAGTGTATATAAATTAAATAAAATAGTTGGATTGAGTGTATGGTGGATTCCAAAAGTAATGCCATGAAGAGTAAATATGTGTATATTGTGGGGGTGAGAATTGTGATGATTGTTTCCATTTATGGGTATAAAAACTTTTGAGGGACAAACTAAAAAGAAAAATATGAAAACTTTTCAGGGACGAAGCGAGTATGTCACATTCATCATTTATTATTTTCTCCGTCCATCTATAACCTTTCCACTACTTTTGGACATATAGATTAAGAAAAGTGATTAAATTATAAATATAGTAGTATAAGTGATATAATTGAAAGAGAGAGAAGGAGATAGAGAGAAAAAATAAGATATAAAATGAAGTGTAAAAAAAATTGTTAAAAAAAGTATGAGAATCTTATAGACAAACATATCAAAATGATAAAATTGTATGAAACTTATAGGCGGATAGATGAAGTAATTTACTTGCATATAATTGTATTTATATATATATATATATTCATTAATTCATATGTGTGTTAAATAAAAAATGGATTGCATTAATAAAACTCCTTGAAGTTAATTAGTGATGCAGTTTTACAAGGTTTCATTTTAGTTAGGAAATGAATTTGATAATAAGCTTATTTACAATATATATTGGATAAATTTACAAGTCAATGTAAAATAATGATGTTATAATGTAAATATGACATGTAAAGGTTCATAATTTAAATTTTTTACAACAAACAAATCCAAATTAGATAAAATGTCTAAGAATAAGAAAATAATGTGCAAATTACATTAAGATGCTACATACACTGAACAAACATTACATCAATTTAAAATCCACGAAATTTAATTTATAGAAGGATTTCAATTAACTACATATACTTTTCTAGGGCCTAGACATTTGCTATTATCATAATATCCCCTGTGTCAATTGATAAATGGTTCTATTTACTTGCCAAAGGACTTTAAATTAAATTAATTATCAACGAGCAATTTCTGATTTTGTGGCATAACCTAATTGTTGCTCCTTCTCCCAACTTAGCTTTGGCATGTCCCTATTATGTATTGGAACATAATCCTGCATTCACAAATTCTTACATGAGAAATATTTTTAAATTAAATTTATTCTATCAATTTATTTAATTAAGTACTCGTTCAATCTTGCATTACATTTTCTTTCTTAGATTGTAAGCCCATAAAGTGGTGCAAACATTTCTGAAATGGATGAAGTATTAAATTTGTGGGGTAAAGAGATAGAGTTGTACCTCAAGCTTGGAGATAAGTTCACGGGCAGTTTGGGCAGATAAAATAATGTGACGGGCAGAAGGCGCAATGAAGCCCTCATCCACAGCCTTGTCTATGAAACACAACAATGAGTTGTAGTACCCATCTACATTCAATAAACCCACCTGCAAAAAAAAAAATTTAACTAAATTTAAAACTAACACTTTTGTTTACACTATCGATCTTTTAATAAAACAAGCTAATACTGCTCAGTAAAATTGCTAATATTGTACACTGAAAGAAAAAAAAAAAAAAAACTACAGTACTATTTAAAGATTTGTTTAGTTCCACTAGGAATTTTATTTAATTTGTTAGGATTGAGCAATTTGACAAGTTGTTAGTTAATGATGATTTACTTTAAAATTAAGAAATGTGAAATAAATAAAGTAAATTGGTGATGTTGAAATATAATAAATATATACCGGTTTGTCATGTATTCCAAGTTGAGCCCAAGTGATAACCTCCAACAGCTCCTCCAGTGTCCCATACCCACCTGCAATTTTTTTTACAAATTAAAATATAATATTAACCAACCGTACGAACCTCCTGCATATTTGCATAGTACTCTTTGCATTTAAAAGTGTACACATGCACAAAATTCCAATCATAATAACCAACTTGATATTTTCAAGTTTATAGTTAAAGGTCTTATTTCTAAAAAATATACATGAAACTTTATTTTTAATAAATTACCAGGTAGGGCTATGAATGCATCAGCTTGTCTGGCCATCTCTGCCTTTCTTTGGTGCATACCAGAAACAGCTCTCACTTCTCCTACTGGCTCCCCTGTTATCTGAACAACCATCACATAATAATATACCTTAATTCACAACTTGTAGTACTAAATAAGTGAGAAATTAATATTTCAAATTAAACACACGGTAAAAATTAATGGGTTATTTAATTAAAACAAAAAAGAAAAAAACAGTGTAAAACCTTTTTGAAATATACGTTAAAAGTTTGAAGACCTTTGAATGCATTAGGTCCACAATATATATTTTGTGAATATAATCCTGAAAAAACAATACTGAATTTTTTTGTGTATATGATATGAGTAACGAATATTATGTGGAATCAAAGATTTCACGGGTTCAGATTCTTGCTATTAAAGAAATGTTATGAATATTCAATAACTTAATAATTAATTGTACAACATATACTATAGTAGTATAAGAATATACATAAATAGAAAAATATTTTCTTTTTCTTAAAATAAGAAATATGATTAGATTACCTCTCTGGGCATCAGAGTTGTGGGAATCACCCTGCAGAAAATAAGGTGAATTATGCATGTTAAAATATAATAAAATAAAGTTGTTTTGTTTTATTTAGGAAATAAAAAATGAAGATAAAATAAAAATTACCCTAACACGTGGCGACCACCATTATACACAGCTTGTGAGACTTGTCCCATCAACCCTATGCTTCCACCTCCATAAACCAAGTCTATGTTCCTTTCAACCTGTCCATTATTATTACAATTATTTAATTACTACTAATATTTATATATATGGAAAATATCTCCACGCAATACACTTTCAACTTCAATATACAATTAATAAGAAAGTCACAAATCTTATCTCCATGAACTTATATTATTAATTGGCTGATAAATTTTCCCTCTTAATCACAAAATATCAAGTTTTAAGCACCATAAATTTGAATTTTTTCTATGCTATTATGTACAGTACTGTCGTTGCAGAGTACGACAGTACTGCACGTGTATTGTACCGTAAAACACGTTAAAATAATTTACCAGTTGTTTGCCGAGTTGCACAGCAGCTAGCTGGTAGCTAGGGTTCTTGCCAGGGCTACTACCACAAAAGACACATATCCTCTTGAATCTTGATGTTTTTTCTTGAATATTTTCCATTACAGCAATTAATTTCTCTCTCTTGACTTTTGTGTGTGAGAATTAAGGTGAGAGAGAGTGTGTGTGTAGGAATTGAAGGAATGAAGTGAAATTGAAGAGAAGATTGGAACATTGGTTTAGTTTTATATCCAAGAGGAGTATAACTTTCCAATCACAAGTTCACACGTGGCACTTGTTATTTTGGTTTGAATTAATTATTTAATTTGGGAAATTCGTGTCATTTTCAATCTAAAGTCTACAGAAAAACTGGGGCTCAGGACAGCTCCCTTACTTTTTATGGGGTTTTTCTTGTTCATATAGGTTTGGGAATTTTTGTTTCTATGACCCATCACCCATGTGTTTTCCCTATTTAATTATCTAAACATTAAATAAAAATTATGTAGTAATAAAATATTTTTGGAAGCATGATCACCAAAATGTTTAGAGAGGACATCTCATGTGATAGGGATGGAGGAGTTCCATTTTAATTCAATTATTCACAACCCAATTAATTTAACTCACCACATAAAACCAACTTAAAATTGTAGTTTCATGCAAGAAATATGTAACTCTAAAATGATTGACTTCAGGCATCTATATATCCACTATTACGTACTATTTTGTTACCCATGTGGCACATAAACATATCAAAATCCATGTTGGAAAAAAGAATTGCTGGATTTAAAAAAACATAATTAATATAAAATAAAGATTCCAAAATTTTAAAGGCGATAGACGCATGGCTAATGGAAATCCCTTATAAATACTTCGATAACACAAGGTTGACTAAAAAATAGTTTGTCACGTATTTTAATTAGATAATCTCACTAAGTTTCATTGGCTAAATATTGTGTATTATGAATTAATATACAAAAATTAATTATACACTTCTCTACAAGTTCAAACTTTTAAATGAGACTAAATTTTTTCACCGTGTCAGAGTCTCCGTAAAATTTAATTACTGCAAACATTCGATTATAAGTGATTTAGATGGAAATGGAGAGGACAATAATGGAATGGAATGGGGAAGTGGGGTGGGGTCAATAACGTGGAATGAATCCGGTGCACGTGCAGTAGAATGTAGGCCACATTCATTATGTTATGGGCTATTCTATTCCTATTCCTATCCTATTCATATGTACCCCAATTAATTATATATAAATGGCCTAACCTTCCATATCTATTACGACCAAAATTCTTCTCCTATGCCTATGTACCACCTTTATTCTCTTCGATTAATTACCCTACAATTCTACTTCTAATCTACATTCCAATTTGAGGAATACTCTATTTGATTCGTCACAATTTGCACTGCATTATTTTATGAAGAAACGAAAGCACCCGAAAAAACTGTATTGATTTTAGAGTTCCCAGACGATCGAGTTTTTTTCGGCAAAATTTCATCCTTGGAAAAATATTTATTTTACTAATTGGTATACTCGTCACAAGAGTGTTAATTATGTTAACCATGTCTCATTTCTTAAATAATCAAATTTCAGTTATAAAGAAAGCCATATTATAACTTTTGCATTCAACAAAAGGGGGGAAATGTATGCTAATTAGTCTTGTTATTGCTTCTAATAAATTACATAAGCTAAAATATTCTACGTTTATTTGTGTGCACACACATATGTATACTTTTAATTTTCCTTTAGACTTAATTTGTAGTATATAAATATTGATAATTTATTTAATATAGTTATGCATGATATATGCATGCATCTTTACTGGTGGTCCACATAGTGAGGACCATTTTGACCAATTAATAATTAGTTAAGAATATACTACATACATATGATAAAATCCACAATTGTAAGTTTCCAGGTAGCTTGGCCTAAAGTTGTTGTGGAGGTACGCAATTGGAGGGGAAAAGTTGGTATTTTAGACTAACGACTTATATATCATAATACAAATAAAGCGCACTTAATGAATATAATTGCCTTGTTATTAATTAATTAATTAAACGCCACTATCTAATTTTATATATGCACCGCGAAGAAAAAGAATACACAGACGTGTCTTACATCTGAGCCGTTAATTTTTGCGATTGGACAATAATTAGATGGTGGTTAAAGTGTTTTAATTATTTCGAAGAAGATTCTCCATCAAAATGGGGTTTCATTAATTTTGGGATATTTTTAGTATTTTAATTAATAATAATTCCGGCATGTTATGTAAAGGGAAGTAGAAAGAGTGTTCAAGTAGTACTTTGCTTCTTATTCAGCTTTCCAAATGGGGTAAGCAAAGACTATTGGCTACCTACGTGGTCACCCAACGCCCCCTCAATAAATAAACAAACCCTGCATTTTCTCTTCTAATACTCCATCCGTCCCATACTTAAAGACACATTTTACTATTTTGGGCATCCGTCCCATACTTAAAGACACATTTTACCATTTTGGGCGTCCCATACTTGAAGGCACATTACCTAAAATAGCAAAAACACTTTTAAACCATCTCCTTAAAACATCACAATATTACAACAAATGCCACTACCTTATTACTATTTATAAAGTTGAAAAGTCTTTACTACCCCCACTTTATCTTACACAATACTAATAAACAATTCATTTATTAAAACTCGTGCTCAATTCATTTGTGCCTTCAAGTATGGGACGTAGAGATGTCTATCGGACTGGCCCTAGCCCTATAGGGCCAGCCCTACAGGGCTACGGACTAAACGGGTTAGGGCCTTAACCGGTTCATATTTAACGGGCCTACAATTGTTGGGACCTAACCCTAACCCTAGCGGGCCACGGGCTAAACGGGCCACTAACGGGCTACAATAATTTTTTTTTCTTTTAAAATTAAAGGTCTCAATTGACACGTCCAAGCAAATAAAATAGAAAAATGCATAATTAGTTAATGATCAGTAAATGAGAAAACAAAAATATAATTTAAACACAATTCTAGAACTTATTGGTCAAATAAACTTAAATAAATATCATAATCTAATAAAAAATAGTAATAATGACTAATGGATGGTAATGAACTTTTTAATGTTTATAGTTATGGTTATTGGTCAAATGACCCAAAATTTGTTCTAGGTTATTTATTTTTAAAAAAAGAATAAAACGTAACAACTCGGGCTAGCAGGTTGGCCATGTAGCCCTGCGGACTGGCCCGGTTTAGCCCACGGGCTAACCGGTCCGGGTCAAAAAAGCCCGGTTTTAAACGGGCCTATAATTCATGAACCCTAACCTTGTATTTTTCAGGGTTAAACAGGCCAGTCCGGTTAGCCCGGCCCGGATAAACATCTCTAATGGGACGGAGGGAGTAATTAAGACTGATACTCCCTTCGTCGTGCAATGACTTGTACAGATTAATCGACACATTTTTTAAGAAAATAAAATTTAGTGGTGGATGGAGTAAAATAAAGAAGTATTTTGAGTTATTTAATGAAGTATAAAGAAGATTTAGTGAGGTGTAAAATGAATTTGGTAAAATGTAGGTCCAAAATGTAGCGTAGAGACCCCTCTAAAAAAATGCTAATTCCCACAAATCCATGTTGGGTTTCGGTGCTGTCGGCCGCCACTCGTACGGGTCACTTAGACGGGCTCAGACACGTGTCAGATTGTATTGGGACGTAGTGGAGATAACCAAACACTAAGATGGGTAGCACTTCACCCTTACTGTTCTCTCACTCTACAATCTCACGTTTACATCACGCGTCTCATCGTTAATGGAGATGGTGACTCAATATATGGGAAGACTGCCAAGAACTTAGGGCAACAACAAGTTGGACTATAGTGTGAAGGCCCTATGGCCAAAACCACACTTGGGCTAAAACCCAACAATCCCACAATTCGTACCTTTTTGCAACCTTCTTCGCCGCTTGATCACTGTCGTCACCGGAGTCACTTGCTCGCCGTCTTCGCCCTTGCTTGTCGTCGCCGCCTTCACCATTAGATCGTCGCATCCAGTGAGGTTATCTTGTTGTTCCACTATGACGATCAATGGATCAATTCTCTTTGACAGAGCTACGGTGGTTGGTCACGTGAGTAATCGACTCATTTATTCTGTTTCTTTTTATGTTCTACTAATTTAGTTTGTTTGGTTTTAATTTCTGTTGTCTTTTGCTTTTCTACGCTTTATGCATCTTCTTATCCCTATGTAGAGTTTGTTTTGTCCCCATTGTTGAGACCTTTTTTTTGTGGGCTTTATAATGCATCAGTATATGATTTTGGTATTTGGTATTTTGTGGATATTTGTCAAATATTTTGTCTTTTGTTTTTTACATGAGAACACTTTTGTGGGTTGTCTCGTATTACAAATTGAAACTTGGACGTCAGTGTGGGACAAAAGGTACACTCATTTTCTTCTTCCTCACGTTTGGAATGGACAACGATACCGTAATCCGTAGAGATCCGTTTAAGGATGGCAATGGTACATGTAAAAACTCGGATCCGCGGGAAAATGGCCCGCACAGAGTAGGTAAATACCCGATCAAACGGATCCTAGATCGGGTAAATACCCGATCATAAATACCCATCGGATCTAGGATATCCGATCATAAATACCCATCGATGGGTAATGGTTTTATATATACCCGAACCTGACCCGTATAGATAATAGATATATATTAATATATATATATATATATATGTATATATTATATCGTTTTATTTATTTATTATGTTTTCTAGTGTTCGATCGGTAATCAGAATTTAAATTTTATGTATGTTGGTGTTTTGCGAACAACCAAGCAGGTGTATGTAATATGTTGGTACGTGTAATTGGTTTGAGTTTGTGTTAACTAACTAATTAATTACAGAGTACAGATTTGGTTTGGGTTAATTGCATCAAAAATTATTTTCCTTAATTTGAGACTTAATAGATTTGTTAGTTTTATTTTTTCAAATTAACAATAGAATTAGAATATGAAGAAGGGATTAATTATAATTATATTTTATCTTATGTACTATAATTATATTTGATAGCTAATTATTTTTTTAATTGATGAAATTTGAAGATGGAAATAATTATATTCCATTAAATATTTCTCAAGAAAGTTGTTTGGATTTAATGGGTTAAAAGGGTTAAAGTTATTTATTTCGAGTATATTTTTGTACGGGTATAAATTATTTCTTTGAAAAAAAACTGGTGGGTAGGGCAGGAATACCCATCGATCGGGTTGACGGGACGGGATGAGACGGGACAGCACGCTTTAGACGGGTATTTAGGTGAGAAGGGAGGGGTAATAGGTATAAAAAAAAATGTGGGACTCTCATACCCGTCCCGTTATCATTCTTAGATCCGTCTCCGGTAAATCCCTGAAAAAAAGTTGTGTATATACGTAAATATATATTAGTATATGTATTTACACCAAAACCAAAGAAGGATTAATTGGGACTAGCAATTTAAGATTTTAATTAAAAAATAAATAAAGAATTGCCTAACATTTCTTCTTCAATACTTTATCTAGTAAAAATTGTCAAACCCTTTTTCTCTTGCAAATGTTTCAACACCTGCCGACTGTGTGTGTCAGCCAACGAAGACAGGGAATATTCTATCTATCTATCTATCTGTACTTTTCACAATTTACTTCAAAGTGATCAGTTTTTCTTGTTTAACTATGGTTCCATATTCTTCGTAATTGAAAACTCATGCAATCAACCACCAACTCTTTCTTTTCACAAATAAAAAATCATGACTAATAAAGTATGGTTTATATAATTATATACTCCAACTTTTGGATATTGAAATTTGAAAGTTTATAGCTTGTGATGGATCAAGTGGCCGAAAAGAGAATTGTTGAACTTGTATAAAAGTAATTTTGTGACCATAAATATCCAACTCATTTCAATAATATTTTAATTTTACAATTGCCTAAAATAAGTCATCAAGAACTTCTAATCTCTGCCTCACATTGTTCAACGGCAAACTTTATTATTGGGTATAAGAAGGTACTCAAACAAATTACAATCAAAACTACCTCACATGAAACAATGGTTCCCTATCATAGCTTTTACTTTCAATTATCTAAATGACTCAAATTTGATATTGTCCATCAATTTATCCTTCTCAAACTTTAGGCATTGTTCCTTCCGATTCGAATATTCCAATGCTATGCAATTTTTTTTTTGTTTTTTCTTCTTTGAATTTGTCGATGATTTATGATACTCCCTCCGTCCCATCTTAACTTTCATACCTACTTTTTCGATTTTTACAAACTCTAACCATACAATATCTAAAATATTATATTTAATATTATTATTTTTATGGTACATACATACACACAAGTCAACTCACTTATTTATTTTTTTATAAAATTTTATTTATTATAATATTTTTTAAAAAGAGAGTGAAAAGTAAATATGAAAGTTAAGTTGGTACAGAGGGTAGGGAGTATATAATAAACATTCGCTAACCCTGTTTGTTGAATATGAAAATATGGTTTGGAAAAGGAGAAATTAAAGGCAATGGAAAATGAAATGTGAAGAATGGAATAGTAGTTTGTAGGAGTAACATT
Source organism: Galeopsis tetrahit (assembly GCA_963675135.1). Taxonomy (NCBI): domain Eukaryota; kingdom Viridiplantae; phylum Streptophyta; class Magnoliopsida; order Lamiales; family Lamiaceae; genus Galeopsis; species Galeopsis tetrahit. Next base: position 16,334,786 of record OY776133.1, read on the forward strand.
TATGTGATTGTTTGTTTAATTTGTGTAGGAATTGAGTTGAAGTCATAGATGCATGCTCCCCCACTAGTCGTATAAAAAGAAAAAGAATTGAAGTTGGTGGGGGGTGTTTTAAACTAGGATAACGATCGATCCATGTGCACGTGCTAGCATCTCTGTCTAAACCAAGTTTGCCTCCCTATCTACCTAGCCCAGTACTCTTGTTAAGGAAAAAAAATATACTCCCTCCATTTTGTCATAAATTTCTTTTTATTTTTTTTGTACTATGAGATAAAATGTTGATGTGGAGAGGGAGGAAAAAGAAAAAATTACTCATAATTTTTTCATTGTTTTTGTACGATGATTAAAAAAATAGGATATAAAATGCATATATAGTCCATAGTTATTTTGAGAGAGTTATAAAAAAAGTAGATAGAGATAGAAAAGATAAATAGTAAATTAGTAATGAGAAAAAATGTAGATGAAAATTTTATAAAAATATTTTTTTCTTGTAATATCACTGTACAACTGATTTACATTTTGTGCGTTTAACTTTTTAATGAGAAAATGTTAAGCATAAGTACGCAATAATGTATAGAACGTCCAAGTAACATGCACTGTGTAAGTATTTCAAATAATATTGTGTAAATATTTAAAAAAAAAAAAGAATTTAGTGATAACGTTTGATACAAAAGTGAGGTTTTTGTTTCTTTGAAAATTTATGTAAGACAATAAAATATAGATAATATAAACGAAAAGAAATTTAGAACTATAAACTCACATGTCGAGTTAGAGCTAGGTCGGAGTGTCATTATCTTGCTTGGAAAAATTTCGTTAGGGACAAAATTTAGGTCAAAGAAAAATGTATACTCTTTTAAGTATTAATATCTATATAAAAAAGAAAAATAGAATACAAATCATTGTACAGGAATGAGAGTAAAAATTTATATAATTTGTACTTCAAATTTTCGTAAAAATCTTAGCAATACTTTTGTGAAATACTTACATTACTTCAAAAGAGAAAAAAAAGATGTATGCACTGACGCAATAGACGTTGAAAATTTAATAATTGTATTTAATCGAGCTATCACAACTACTATCCCTTTTAATACTCCCAATTGGCCCATCACAAAATATTTTAACGTATAAAAAAGTTTTTTAATTTTTTATTTGGTGGTATTAACAGAAGTCTAGTTCGCGTTTCAAGCGTGTTTTAAGAAACACGCTTTTGTATAAGGTGCGATGCTTTTGACATACATTTTACGACTTTCTAACACAAAATACACTTTATTAATACGCAGGTATAAGTAATTGTGTTTTTAATTAATAAATTAATTAGTCCGTAGCTCTCTTGCTTTATTTTAGTTGTGTTGGTTGATTTAGTTCATGTGGCTTAAAAAGATGCACGCAAACATGTAGCCATGAGATTCTATTAAAATTTAAAACCGACACAACAGTGACAACACCACATGTATACTTATTATTATCCAAAATCAATTTTCATACTAGATCAAGATATTGTGTAAAAAATGATAATGACATATAGCGTAAGTCAAAATTTTAAGGGTAAATCTTAAAAGTTGGAAGTTTTTTTTTTTTTTTTTTTGGGAAAACTAATATGGAACAAATTAAATTGGAGAATGTGAAAACTAGTTGGAGAAAGAGGGAATAATATATTGTTAATATTAAGTGTGTTGTGAGACTATGTAATTACCCATTATTAATATGATTGAATGAAATTATAGTTGAATAAAATGAACTCAGGAGTGTAATGAAGTTTTAAATGGAATGACATATAGTGATCATTCTTATAATTGAAATAAATTGAGAATTAAAAAATATTTTTAAAAAATAATATTATTTTAAAACTTATGGATCGAGTACTATATTATTTATATAGTTGAAATTTATTACTCATATATTTTTTATTCTTCATATTATTATATTAACACTATTTTTTATATTTTTATTAAATGGAATTGTTTAATTTTTATTTTTATTATTGTTTTTTAATTATTAAAAGATTGATTCTTAATTAACTAAAAGTAATGGATTGAAAGGATTGAAAATTCTTTATTTATTGGAAATCACCAGAATCATGATTCGATTTAATAGATTATATATCAATAATAATAGAATTAAAAATAAATTCATAAACATTGATTACATCACTTAGAGTTAGTGTTAAACGAGTTGCGAGATAAATTTAAATTAAATGCATGATGTGTGTCTAGTCATTTTTTTATTAATTTAATCTTTTTTGGGATTACATCAAGATCATTACAATTAAACAATAAGCTTCAATTTGCAGGCTATATATTTAATTCAAAACTAATCAAATCACCATTAATTAAGTTGTCTCCTCCCAATAGTATGTAAAAAAAAATGGAGAAATGAGTGCAATTCTTGCTTCCTAAAAATACCTCGCACTATTAGTGAGTTAATTGGTATACTTTTTTTTTTTTTGAACAATTAATAATTTTGATATGTTTCATGACGCTTGCTTGAGATAGATAGTACGTAGTGCGATACAATTGACTCTTCACTCCCTCAAATCTAGATTATAGCAGATATTTTTACGTAAATTAGATAACTCGTGGATTATATATGGATCAATGATGTTAGAGTTGTCTTCGAAAAAAAAACTCGATGATGAATATCCACTGCCTTTCCATAAAAAGTGGGATTGGAGTCCTTTGACTCACATGCTTGTGGTCTCTTCTTAATTAATTTATTTATATATATTTAGAAAAAAAACATAATAAAACAATGATAAAGTTGTCACTCTATACCTAGAATTATCACAATAGTAATACCGAGTATTATTTAATTAAAAAGTTTCACGTACATATATGGATGCAAAATCGGTCTTTAGAGGCTAGTTTCGGTGTACGACTCGATTTTACTTTTTTGGGTTTTTTTTTTATATTAAATTTGTCTAAAACTTTTTTTTAACATTTTTATTGCATACAAGTCCGATTTGAGAATTTTTACACACTTTTCCATGGGAAAATTAGGTACACAGCAATACTCATAGCTTTCACATGTTTGCAATTTTATGCTTTTGTCAAAATTATGATTTTGTTTTTATTGCTTGTAAATTTTACACAAAAAAATAATAAAAAAATCTAGGTGTCCGTCTTGATGCTAGGCGTGTCATTCCACTCCACTACCAACTTTCAACTTCTGCAACCTTATGTACATATTATTTTCGACTTAGATGTAATTCTATGATCAATAATGAAAATAGGTTCACGTGATTTTTTTATTTTTTTTTTATCATTGTTTAACGTATGAATATCAATATTTAGTATACAAAGTGATATAATTTTGTAAATGTTTAATTTTATGTAGTGTTCACATGACGAAGAATCTCAATAGTGTCAATTGTTAAAAAAAAAATTGAAAATGAAGGAATGCCATCTTTTAGAAGGCAAAAAGGGAGTAAATAGAAGAGTCAAGTAGGGGTGTGCATCGGTCCGAAATCGGACCAGATCGAACCGATTTGGATTGGGATCGAAATTTATCCTAATGAATGGATCGGAGATCGGACCGGTAAATTCCGATCTGGTTCGAATTTGGACTGGTTTGGATCGATTTTTATTTTTTCAGTATTTTTTTTCAAGTTTATGGAAGCAAGAAAGGGATTGATGAATTTGTGTATGAAAATTAAAATGTCGTTTGAAATCAATCTATGCCAATGTGAATTTTATTTACATTATTATTAAGGTAAATACTTAGTTCAAATAGAGTATAACATTAGTTCAAATACAGTATATTATTAGCTCACATATTATATAATATTAGTTCAAATATTAAATAGGAACAAGTTATGTGTATATAACTGGGTACACAGGAGTGCAACCCTATTATTAATGATCTTTTTACCGTAAAAGTAAATTAAATATGTTTGTTAAATTATATTTGAAAAAAATGTAATAGATCTCAACAGTTTTACCTCACATCCTCATCAATTACTTGATTTTGAAAAATAAGTGAGAGTGTATTAGTAAAAAATATATATAAAAAAAAAATCGGTCCAAACCGGACTGTAAAACCGAAATTCTAAATTTGAAGGACCGGAGACCGGACCGAAAATTAACCAGTCGGTCCGATTCCGATCTTTTTTCCGGTTCGATCTTTTTTTGTGCACTCCTAGAGCCAATACTTATGTGAAATATTTCACACATGAATATTTAGTTAAGTTTTTTTTTTTTAAAATGTGGGTTAAAAATCTGGATTCGGATTGCAAACAAGTGATTTACCACATGTCTAATGTATTGTTACTACAAGACCAAAATATTATCACTACAAGACCAAAAGTGCACTACTACATGTCAAAAAATATTCGAGAGAATTCGTCCAAAAAAATTAAATGTTCAGAATATTTTTGAACATGTAGTAGTATATTTTTTATCTTGTAGTGATAATATTTTGATCATGTAATAAAACAATATTAATTAAGGTAAAGTCTAGTATGCACTCGAGTGCATGCTGTGCACCCTAGTCCATGTGCACTTTTCAGTTTACTGACTTACACTTTTTGATAAATGGTGTTGCACTTTTCAATTATTACTTATACAGTTTAATAATTGAAAAGTGTAACACCATTTACCAAAAAGTGTAAGTCAGTAACTGAAAAGTGCAACATGGACTAGGGTGCACAACATGCACTCGAGTCCATAGCAGACCAACCCATTAATTAAAAAGCAAAAAAAAAACTCCGTATAATTTAATAAAGTTTAATCAGCATTGACTCGTGTTAACTCCGATTTGACCTACTTATTTTTTCTCTAAATTTACCTTAATTATATATATATATATGTCTTTTTTTTTTTTTTTTAAATAGGTAAGTTAACAACTCTAAAAAATTAAAGTTGATAAAGGAATTAAAATGGATTGGAAATTTGGAAGGGACCACTCTAAATTGGAATTTGTATGACCTTTTGGAGTGTAAACTAATGCATCTGGTCAGATGCTTTGCTACTACTCTATTGAATTGAATAATAATAAAAAATAAATCAATATATTTCATAAATATAAATTCCATCTTGTCACATTTCAATCGCCGAACTCTACGACTAACAAGTAAAAAGACAAATATCACCTGTCATGTTGTCGTCATAATGTTTCGGAAATTATTTTCTTTATAACTTCCCCCTAATTCAATAAAAGTAAATAAAATGATAATTATACGACCAATTATAAAAGAAATGAAATGGTAACTAAAAGAAAAAAACGCATTGATTTACCAGCTATTTATGGGTTATTCATTTTATATTCATTTTGGGTTCTTCATTTTATACCCATTTTTTTCTTTGAGATTTTACGATATGATGTGAATCCAAATTTTAGATACAATAATTTTTTTAAATCATTTCTCATTAATATCAACTCGAAAATTTAAATAATAGTATATTGAATCAAAATTGTTTTCGAAGCGCATTTTTCCAACATATTTTCCATACGAAAATATACTTGATAAAACTCTAAACTTACAAAACATACATAACATTTTAATTTCATCAAAACTCAGAAACTTACCCGAATAGTTTTTTTAATTTTCGATCCCTTCAAATAAATTACAAAGTTAAAACTTCTCCATGTTCTTGGCGGTGCAACAACAAATTAATTAATTCTTAATTTCACTTTGTTTTAGTTGTTAATAATTAATTGCTTTGTAAAACAAAATTATTGCTTTTTAAATTATGGCTCCTATTCATGAGAATTGAGAGGAGCAAAGAAGAGTGAAATGACTAATGAAGTGAACAAAAAGTGATAAATATTATTGTTGATTCTATTTTATCATTAGTCTTATCTAGACCACATTCATTTAATGTATTCTTTATGTTTTGCACCGCAAATTAAACCAAAATTAATATTGTCAACTTTTTTTCATTTTTGGCAAGTGCACGTGCGTGTTCTTCGTCTTTCTTCCATTTTTTGTCTTTTATTTTTCTCTTTCGTCCTTTCAAGAAATCTAATGTATATTGTACAACAAATGCACAAAAAATTAATTTATAATGAAATATTATAGGTGAAATGTACCATCAATGAGAACGTGAACAATGGCATACTATATTATATACCCAACTTAAAATTTTGATGACCATACAATGATACAAATGAAATCATGCAAAACATTTGAAGCAATACTTGTATAAACTCAGGTTAACGTAAATTCTATTTATACCATTGTTTTAAATAGTTACACTTCGTATGCTGAACAATGTATATACTGATATATAGAAAAAATTAAAGTAAAAGATTAATTGAGACTATTGAGTTCACAAAGGTTTTTGGAGGATGGAAGCAACTAATATTATTGGATGCCAATAGTTTACCATGCATGCTTTTCATGACATAGTAAAATAGAGTTGGAAGCGTGAATGATAGGAACTCATGAATTACTTCTTCATATTGAATTTGAATTTGAATATTGAGAATACATAGTATTATAATAGTAATAGTAATATTTAATAATGTGGTAGCTAGCTTGTAGTCATGAATGTGATATGCTAATTAAAATAATTATAAATTCTTTCTCATAAATTATTAATTATTGCTCAACAAATCAAATCTATCGATTATATTTAGCTATTTGTTTAATTTTATAGAATAGGAAAAAGAATTACTAGCACTTTAAATTGTAGCAATACAGGATCTAACTGATTTTTTTTGATAATATGAAACGGGACACTTTTTTTTGTTGTTGAAATGGGACCCTTTTAGTTACAAATTAATCAATGGTTTTCTATAATGGTTGCCGACTGGCGTCAGGATTATTAAAATATAACATAAAATATTAATTATGTTAAGTATTGTTATAGTAAATTATTCAGATTTAATTTCGCAAAGTTCTCATGAATTCAATTAAGCAACATTGTTCTGCATGTCTTGTTCTGATTTAATTGAAGAAAATAAAAAGAAACTTAAAAATATCATTTAAATATAGTATTTGTTTTAGTAATCATATTTTCTTTTGTAAAAATGCATACATGAACTAAAAATTCGCGATTTTCTTTGCTTGATCGACATATATTTATTCATTTCTATTGAATTATATGTGCATTATCATCATTTTATATTTATAATCTCTTTTTTTTCTTTTAGTCCTAAAAATCTTAGGATTAAACAATAACAATTGAAGAATTAATAAAACAGTGTAGAATCAAATGAAGAGTACTTATTCGTGACCCAAACTCCAAACACAAAATTAAAAAATATATGCATTATTGAGATGAATAATTAAAGATGGACGCAAGCAATTATACCTAATTATTGGTATGTTGAATTAATATTATTTAAAAATGGGTTGAATTGATAGATATAATGAAATAACAGCTATAAATCATGAAGCCCTTTCCATAGGGGTGGGGTGGGTACGTAACATAAATATGATCCACTCGTGTCATTTTATTTAATGATTTATTAATAGTTAACAATATCAACTATTACAGTATATATATACCTTCCAATATCCAAGGAATTGACATATATCGAATCATAACTGCTCCACAAATATAAGAATTTTAAATCAAGAAAAAAAAAAAAGAAGAATGTTCAACTTTTTATGTACCTACTAGACTCGATAACTATTTTATGAACCAATAGCCAACTTTTTAATGATTATTCTAAAATGGCTGATTTTTTTGTTTTTTTTTTAATTATTAAGTATTATTTGAGAAATAATAGGGTCACGGTCTGGTATTAAATTTATTAAAGATAAATATTATTCTTAATGTAAATCAGAGCAGAATATTTCAAAAAGTGTCATGCATGACATACATCGAACATTCCCTTGGAACATAATAATTAGAATGGGGAATTTTTTTGTATATGATACTTGGAAAAGATTAAACAATAATAAATAATTACAGAGCGGTTGATTCACAAAATACTTGAATTTTGATAGAATGAAGTATACTTCTTCAATTTTATTAAATTACAAAAATTGTCTATCACAATATTTGAAAAAAAAAATATATATGAAACTCTAATGTGATAAAATCAAGAAATTACAAAAAGTCCCCAAACAAATTGAATAGTGCAAAAATAACACTAAAAACACAAAAATGCAATTTTAACCCCACAAACAATAAAATTTGACCAAAAAATGTCACACATAACGACAAAAGCCGTGGATTTTGTTTAGAACATTGATTTCAATTGAAAAGTGTGTTTGATTGTCTGAATCGCATTTCGACCCCAAAACTCCAATTTTCAGTCTAAATTTTTTGAGTGCTCTTACTTTTTAAAAATTGCAATACTACTCGTGCTACATCAGTATCAATGTTAGTAATATGCATTTTTTTAAAAATAAAGAATGTGATGCTTTGCACAAAACTAAAAACAAATAAAAAGAATAGAACACAGCACACTGCACACAAGATAAACCAAAAGACTAGTCTCCATTTTTCTTTTCTTTTTTCTTTTTTTTTTTCATTTTTTCTTTACATTTGGGTTGTCTTGAAAATTTTAAAATTTGTAAAAAGGGTCCCAGCCCGACATGACACGTAATTTACACCGTAATAATAAAAGAGATTTGAATCTAAAAAAAGAAATTAAAGAAAAAATAGATTGGGGTCCCATGCACAATTAGCCACCATCCGACCAACAAAAGTTGTCAAAGGCATATGCACACGGTTGGATAGGATTGGATAGGGCTCTCCTCTTTGTCTTTGACTAAATTAAATCACATTAATAATTATATCCATCATCTAAATTTAATTAACCATATTTTGGATTTTAATTATTGTTTCTTACTGTACAACTTTATTTTCTTCATTCTTAGTTGTGCTACTGCTAGCTGCTGTTGAAATACGACAGGTTCACATGTTCAAATTCATCATCTCATGTCGCACATGAAATAGCTCAATATTTTTAGTTACATTTCATTTTCTTTTCCTTTTGCTTGAATCCAACTTTGATTTGTAGGAATAAATACACGCAAGTAAAAAGGTTAAAAGAAAAGGTTGGCCTTGATAAATCAGTTTTATTATGCACTTGTTTTACAATTAATGTCATTAAAAAATATACATAAAATACAAATCTGTTTCAAGATAAAACTGATTCATACAAAATTTTATCAAAAAATGTCACTCTCTCCCTTTTTTTTTTAACTAAAAATTTAAGTCTACCTTAACATTATATATACTCTTATAACAACTAGTTGAACATCAGTGTAATTTATGAAATATTATCAAATTTCATGATGCATAATGTTGAATGATTTAAATATTAAGCTGGCTCTTATTTTTAATTTTTATTGAATTTTTAAATGTGAAATTTAGGAGGTAAAATTTGTTAACACATTTATTGTCGCAATTAGTATTATCATTTTTTTTCACCGGTAAAAATTATTAATTAGTATTATCATTACACATACTATTAATTTTTAAATTATGATCTCAATCAGATGCATGTGTAATTACGCTTAACCATTAAACGACATATCAATAAAATCATTAAACGACATATCAACAAAATAACTGTAGTGATAACAAATCAGCTTGTAGAACTCCCTACTGTATATAAGAGTGTGTTGCGTCAAAAAATGATGTACTGTGATTATGAATCCTTCGTGTAGGATTATAACCTTCCAATAAGAATTGTATGAATCGCTCCCTCCACACCTTTCAAACACCTGATCTCCGGCGCGGGACTCTGACGCTCAATCAGATGGAGATCTCAAATAATCGGGGGTGGAGTTCTCCAAATCAGTGAAAGCTCCTCAAAACAGTGTAATCTCAAGTGTTTTAGAGCTCAGTTGGAGGGTTATTTCGGTCGGCGGAGAATATATTAGATTATATTTTTCGGCGGAGTAATATTTTTCATGTTCCATGTGTGTGTAAGATCGTAATTCTGTTAATCTCCCCAATAGTGATCATAATCAGACTTCTAAATCGTACCTTAGGGGAAAAGGATGTCTTTTACCCTTTTTCCTCAACTGCCTAGCCCTGGACTCGGTTCAAGGCCCATCTTCTCCCTCCACGTCTTCAGCCCTAGGTTCATGGAATCTGTTCCGCCTCTCCGGCCCCAACTTTCCTCAGAATTTAGAGCTGACCTCCATTTGACCCAACTTTAGCACACGTAACCCTGGGTTGGACTGATAATGAGTTTTGCGCTTTGTATGGACATGGCCCCTTAAAAATTTACATGTATATGATCAAAGGTGTATTAATCACCTTATGAAATGAGTATAAATACTTGGTGAAAACAACTCATCGTTTATGTATGTATCGTCACTTTATATATAGCAACATATTTTGGCACATCAGGGTGGTTTGTTAAAAACTTCATTTTTATTAAAATTATTAAACTCGGTCGAATAGTCTCGAGTCGTTATTGGAAAAAATATAACAGGGTCAAATAGTCTATCTTATACCGTCCCATATGTAGAAGAATTTGTTAATAACCTCTTCTTCTTATTAAATTATTAATTTACTCTAGTAGTCTTGAGTCAATATTGGAAAAAATACATAATTATAAAATAATCGATAATTAATTGAATTGGTAAAATTCTACGGTAAGAAAATGAAAGAAACATTATTTTTTTCGGATTACTCATTTGTCCTCACCTGAACAGATCTTTAAAAAAAAAAAAGAAAAAAACAAGAAAAAAACAAGACGTAAATTAGCCGGATTTGATTCACCTAAAATGTCCACATAATTATTTAATGATATAGGTCTGAATGGGTCTTATGATAGATTGAGCCCATTAACATTGAGGGAATAATGGGCAAATTTATTTAAATATAACATTTTTTAGGTAGGTTTTCTAAAATTTAATAAAAATGAGAAGAATTTTCAAATTAGGCAAAGGCTTGGGTGCCATCCTAGCTTTTTGAAAAGGCCTGGGTGCCACCCTAGTCTTTTAATTTAAAAATAAAAAAATAAAAAAATAAAAAAAATAACAAAATGCTCATATGCTAGAAGAGCCTCTTAGACTCGATGGAACAACACATAAACAGGCGTGTCAAAAGGCCTGTGTGGCATATGGGCCTTTACATTCCCAATTACTCCCTCCGTCCAATTTTATTATGCCCACTTCTCCGGGCACGGGTTTTAATGAATATTGATTAGTTTATGTATAAAGTAGATAAGATGGGGGTATGATGAGATGTTGTGGGGTCCATTTATAGATAAAGTGATTGTTTATGAATAAAGTTAGTGGCAATTTGAGTAAATAAGTGATTGTTGGAGGGTGGAGATAAAGTAGTGTGAATAGTATTATTTCTAAAAAGGGAATGAGCATAATAAAATTGGACGGGGGGAGTATTAAATAACAGACGGATTCAATTTTTTTAATTTTATTTTACAATCAAATTTTTAAAATTATTTGGTTATTTAATTAGATTCAGAACAATTTTTTTTTACTGGATGTGGCGAATAATAATAAAAAAAAATTAATTCAGATTCTTAAAAAATTTGTTACAGTCAATTACTGGATTTTTAAAATAAGCTGCGTTAAAACAAATTTTTATAGTCAGATTAATTTTTTTTAAATAAGTTGGCTTATAAATTTTGAAATTAAATTTGATTTAAAAATACGTTTTTATAAAAGTGAAAATATTAGAAGTAATATTAACTCAAAAAATTTGTTACAGTCAATTACTGGATTTTTAAAATAAGCTGCGTTAAAATAAATTTTTATAGTCAGATTAATTTTTTTAAATAAGTTGGCTTATAAATTTTGAAAATAAATTTGATTTAAAAATACGTTTTTATAAAAGTGAAAATATTAGAAGTAATATTAACTCAATTTGTTTTTCTTAGTATGGTAAATAATACATATATTAACACGTCTGTTTGTAAAATAAAATTAAAAAAATTGAATCCGTCTGTTATTTAATAATTGGGAATGTAAAGGCCCATATGCCACACAGGCCTTTTGACACGCCTGTTTATGTGTTGTCCCATCGAGTTTAAGAGGCTCTTCTAGCATATGAGCCTTTTGTTATTTTTTAATTTTTTAATTTTTTTCGATTTTTAATTTAAGAGGCTAGGGTGGCATTCAAGCCTTTTCAAAAAGCTAGGGTGGCACCCGGGCCTTTGCCTAAATTGAAAATTCTTCCCATTTTTGTTACATTTTAGAAAATTCACCTAAAAAATGTTATATTTAAATAAATTTGCCGGAATAATGGGGTCTGACTATTTACACCTCCATTTCGGAGAGATGCATTCCCCCGATTTATACACTCCCAGAAATTTAGGTCACACCTCCCCTCAAACGTCATAAATACCCCTCCTTCATAAAATACATTTTACTACCCACACCCCAACCCTAAATTCATTCTTTCTTCTTCCCACCCCCACCCTCCCCCCTCCCTCCACCCCGTCGCCGGCCACCCCCGCCTCGCCGCGGCCGCCCCCACCTCCGCCTCGCCGCCCCTACTTCCGCCTCGCCACGGCCGCGGCCGCCTCGCCTCCTCTAAAAAAAAAATACAGATTGGCGGTCGCGCGGCCGCCCCGTCCATCGGCCGCCGCGACAGCCCCCTCCCGTCCGACGCCGACCCCCAGGTTTGCCCCCCCTCCTTCCTCCCCCTTCCCCGTCTGTAAAAAAAAAAAAACTCTGCGGCCGCCCTTCCCCACCCCTCTCCGACGCCGACCCACCCCCACTCCACCCCAGTTTTGCTCCCTCCGCCGTGGCCGCCCCTCGCTCCCTGTCCGTTTTGTTAAAAAAAAAAATTTGCTTTCAGCGGCCGCCCCCTTACCTCTCTCTTCTCTCATTCTCTTCACCGTCGTTGGCCCTCGCCGCTCCGTCCACGACGTTAGCCCAACCTGATTCGCGGCATTAGCCCCATATTTTTTTTTCGACACTGTAATGTCGATCGACCTTTGTTGATCGATCATATATCATCTCGTCGACAACAGGGTGTCGACGAAGGATATACGGTCGGCACTGGTTTCACGAAATTAAAAAGAAAATTGTTGAATATTGTTAATTTGTTAATGGTGTTTGATAATGTGTTTTATGGATGAATAGGGTTGATTTTTTGAAATTTTTGAAATTTTTTGATTTCTTGTTACCCGAAAAAATGGTGACGTCGGAAGTTTGGTTTAGGGATAAGGTGAAAGAAATGTTGATAGGGGGTGCGTTCAGCAGAGGGGGTGCATCTAGTATGTTGTATTTGAATGAAGGGTATTTTTGATTTTTTACACTATTATTTTATTAATAAATTGAAAGGGGGAGTGCATCTCTCCGAAATGGAGGTGCATATAGTCAAACCCGGAATAATGATTAACAATTAATAATTCTTAGAATGGGCTACGTTTTCATTGAGGTTTATGTCAAATCCCCTTATATACTAATAAGGAGTTTAAGTTTGCCATGTGTCAAGATGTGGTTAAATTTGATGATGTGTCTTGTGGAGAATAATTGTATTACATGTGTCATAATTAGGTTGAGTATATTTTTTAAGAAACTTTGATGTGTATATATACTATTGGTTAGAAAACATATGAGTCATTAATATTAAAATGGAAAGTTATATCTAAAATTAAATTAAAATCAATTAAAATGTTATTTTAAATACACTTTCTTCATAAGTATTATTTTTACCTAAAAATATATCTAAACATTTTATAAAGTATATTAATTTAATTAATCAATATTTTTTAAAATTATTTATAGGACTACCTAATTCATATAAAAAAACGCTTTAATTAGTATAATTTTTTTTATCAGAAATTATAATTCAATAAATTATTTAAAATAATTAATTATATAATAAAATTTGAAATTATTGGAAATAAATGTTATACTATTAAATTTTATTAATATATTGTTAAAAATATGAGTACTATTATTTAAATTATTATATAATAATTAATACACTTTTTTTTTATGGAAATAATTAATTAATACACTTTATGAATATTGACATTCACGAATAGTCCGCGGGAGTTCTATCTAGTTTTAGATAATTGTGAGAGGATCAAAATTAATTAATTTTAGTACAAATATTTAGATTTGCACAAAAACTTATATGCAATATATGCAATATTGACCAATTAAGTTAATTGGGCTAAAAATATTAACTTATTAAGTCAATTGGGCTGAAAATATTGACTTATTAAGTCAATGGGCTGAAAATATATATTATTGAGCCTCCATTAATTCATTAAGGTTAATTCTTAATTTATTTGTCAACTGGGCTGCTTGTGTTCTAATTTTGACTAAAAATTTTAACCCATTTATTTTACTAGTTTCTGTGATTTTTTTATCTTTTATTTTATTACCGAACGCGGGATATTAAATGTAGTAATTCAAATTGTAATATGTAGTAACACATATTATTTTATGTAGTAATAACACAAACTATTTTATATAATAATACAAATTTTTTTATTTAGTAACACGTTTTTTCTAGTATTTTTGTTAATGTAGTAACTCACATTATAATAGGCAGTAACATATATTATCGCATGTAGTAAACACAATAACCATGTTGTAATGCAAATCATTTGATAAAGTTACATATAGTAACAAACGCATATTCAATGTATTAATTCAAACTGTAGTATGTAGTAACATATAATTTTTTATATAGTAATATCGATTCTTTTATGTAGTATTTTTTTTCTAGAATTTTTTATTGATTAAGTAACTCACATTATAACATATAGTAACATATATTATTGCATGTAGTAATATAAAATAACCTTGATCCATAATAATTATTAAAGAATACTTAAAGAAATAGAAAATATTTAAAGATTAAGACCCTCGTAAATTGCAGCGCTCGACCGCGGCCTGGGATGGCCGAAAGCTGCTCGAAGAAGACGACTAAGTACAATTTCTGTTAGTGGGTGTATTTATAAAAAATATGGGTGTGAATTGAACTGTCAGTGTGTGTATTTATAAAAAATGTGAGTTGAGCTGTCAATGAATGTATTTATAAAGAATATAAGTGTGAATGACTGAAATTCATACATACAATATTTCACATAAGAATAGTCCTTAGATTTGATAGGTGCAAGTCACTTTAACCTAAAATGACTTGCATAAAATATTTTTGTGTATGATTAAAATTATACTCTTCCGTTTTACTATATGTTACCCATAATTTTTAGGCACAAAGTATTACTCCATAAAATTGTAGTAATAGATATAGTATAATAAAATACAATAGATAAAATATTTATTAAAAGTAGAATGGTATATAGAATGGAAAAATATGGGTAGTATAATGTTGAAAAGTTTGTTATTAAATGTTATTTTTTAAATTGCTTTGTAAAATTTAAAAAAAATATAGTTTATGGACCTAAGGAAACAAAATTTGATATTTTATGATAGTGCACGGTTAAATTCCCCCATTTTCCTTTTATGTTTCACCCATCCTAAGTGCTGCTAAATTGATGGATCTTATCAATGTCCATAAAAGATAAATCATAGATTGAATCGTCTAATCGAAAAAATTAGGTACTATCATATAACTTTGTATAAACTAAGTTCATGAGTTGGAGATAAACGGACTCGAATCGCTGACATCCGCCGCAGAATAAACCACCGTCTCTCATGCCCCCAACTGATTCTACCATAGATGCCAACGATAGACAATAAGTCGAGTTCATACTTCAATTTTGAGTTCACCCTTTATAAAATATTATAACTACCCTCCCCACTTACCCACCCTCTCACATACCTCATTTTCCTTTCTCCACTCGAACTTTTTCAATTTCACACTAACATAAGTGAAAATTGTGAAGTTTTACAACAGTGTTGAACTCGACTTATTCGGCGAGGAAGAGAAAAAAACTCGAAAGTTTTTTTCCGAGTATTTTTAGGAATTCTCGGCCAAAAATTATGAGATTTTTTTTTTTTTTTAGAGATTTATGTGGAAGATTTTTTTCGAAAAAACTCTAAAAACACAGAAATTTCAGCCGAGAATTGTGAAATTCTCACAATTCTCGGTGAACCAGAACCAAGTTTTGGTTTCACAATTTTTTTTTTAAATAATACTCCCTCCGTCCCAGAGAAAGCTACCCGACTTTCCATTTTAGTTTGTCCTAGAGAAAGCTCTTCATTCCTTTTTTGACAAACTATTCTCTCTCACATTTCATTATATTCCTCTCTCTCTCAATCACATCACATCACATCACATCACCTCTAATACATCTACTTATTATATTATATTTCTTAACCTCCATGCCCAGAGCTCATGGGGAGCTTTTCCCGGGACGGAGGGAATATAAAGAACACTTACATATGTATACCAAAAACTCAGTTCTTCAACCATTAAAATCGAAAACGAATCCCCCCACGTTTATATTCAAATTCCTTCAAGGTTTCAATTTTTTTGGACGAAATTTTAGGAGGGAGAAGGGAATACGTAAGGGCGCGGTTATAGACACACACCGACCTATTGAGGACACCCACGCGATGAGGACACACACCGTTCGGATGAGGACACCCACGGTGAAAATTCAAAAATACCCTTTTTTCTTATTAAAATCCTAAATCTTTTTCTATCCTCCACAAATCAGTACACCCACCCGCAATTCTTCATTTTCGCCGCTCCTCATTCCTCCGTCGCGCCTCCGCCTCCTTGAAGAAGACGGTCGTCGACGCAGCCTACTTGCTGGAGAAGGGCGCAGCCCACGCCACCACCTCCTTCCACGCGGCCGCCGCCCGTTCGCACCCCCCTCCGTCGCCGCCCGCCTCGGTTTTGGAGAAGAAGAAGGTGCTGCTCCATCGCGTCTCCAGCCTCGCCGCGCACGCCACCGCCCAGCCTCGCCGCGCACGCCACCGCACGCCTTCTCGCCGCGAACGCTACCGCACGCCTCCTCGCCGTTCGCAACTGGTAAGTTTAGAAAATTATGGTTTTTAGAATATTTGAATTTTTTTACAGATCTGAATGTGTATTAGGGTTTTCTTAGATTGTTCATTGATTTTTTTCGAACAATTGAAAGTTGTTTAGAAATTATTTTCGTACAATTTGCGTTTGTTCGAAAAACAATTCTTGTTCGAAAAAAAATTCCTGACAATTTTTGTTTGTTCGAAAAAAAGTTTTTGTTCGAAAAAAACTTCAAGACAATATGTGTTTGTGTGAAAAAAATTTCGGGCAACTTGAGTTTGTTGGGTAATAAATTTCGGACATTTTAGCTTTGTTCCGTTAATATTTTCGAACATCTTAAGAATTTTTTTGTTTTTAATTATGTTGAATTTTTTTGTTTTTAGTAGTTTTTTTGGTTGAAGTATGGTGTTTGTTTTGGTGTTGACGGTGTTATGATTCTGGTGTTTGTTTTGGTGTTGACGGTGTTATGATTCAGGTGTTAAATGGAATGTGTGGGTGTATTCATCCTTGATTTTTAATAAATTTCACACGAGGGGCATATGTGACATTTCACATGTCCTGAAATATGAAAAAAATGTTTGGTGGGTGTACTCAATAGATTGGTGGGTGTGTATAACCGCGCCCAATACGTAAAGTTTTTGTTTTTGAATTTTTGGGACCGGGGTGAACTGAATAAGGGGGTAGTACAGTTTTTTTACTTAAAAAAAAGGGTTGGGGTATATACCCCTCCAGCTTTATTAGATACACTCCCCCTCCCATTTATTAAATATAAAATATATATAAAATACCATATTTGCCCTTTAACTAAAATACTATAGATACATACACCCCCTCTAAAAATCCTAACCCTTCTCCTTCTTCTTCCCCAAACTTCTTCCCTAATCTTCTTTTCTTTCATTTACGTTTTCTTCTTCCCCAACATTCATCTTGCCGCCCCTCCTCTCGCCCACCGCCGCCCCCAACCCCCTGCCCACCGCCGCCTACCGCCGCCTTGCCGCCCCCAACCACCTGCCCACCGCCGCCCGCCTCGCCTTCTTCCTCCATTTTTTTTTCTGCATCCTCCCCCCGTCGCCCGACTCTCCCCATCCCTCTCAAGGCGTCGCTGCTCCTCCACCCCAGCGACGTCGCCGCCCCCACCCCTTTTTTTTTTCCTTCCCTTCTCTGCAACAGCAACAGGCGGCGGCGCCTTCTTTTTCGAGCGACGCCGCCGGATCTTCCTCCCCCAGCCAGCCACGCTCCCGCCGACTTCCTCCCACTTTCAGCCGCCGGCCGCCGCTTCTAGTCTAGGTTTGGTTTTTTTTTTTTCGGCAAAAAATCGACCATAAATACTTTCATCGACAATAAAGGGTCGATGAGAGTGTTTATGGTCAATCATTTGTTGTCGAAATTTAATTTTTTATTTTTTAAGTTATTTCGACAAACCAGTCTCGATGGGGAGATGTTCGATCGGCAAACCAGTGTCGATGGGGAGATGTTCGATCGGTAAACCAGTGTCGATGGGGAGATGTTCGATCGGCAAACCAGTGTCGATGAAAATGTTTTTGGTCGACACTGGTTTGTCGAAAATAAGTTTTTTTTTTAATTTTTAAGTTTTGTTTTTAATTTCTAAATTTATTACTTTGGGAGAAGTGTGGCTGCCGGAGGTGGTGACGGCGGTGACGGCTCTTTAATTCTAGGGTTAGGGTTTGTTTAAATTGGAGGGGGAGTGAATGTATCTGCCATTATTTAGTAAAGGGTAAAATTGGTATTTTATAAAAATATTGAATTAATAAAAATGAAGGGGGAGTGTATCTAATAAAGCTGGAGGGGTATATACCCCAACCCTAAAAAAAATTGAGATGGGGTGAAAGGCATAATAAAAGTGGGCATTTAACCGTGGCCTTTATGATAATTTATGGGGTCCGACTATTTACACCTCCATTTGCGTTGAGAACACTCCCCCTCTGGACGCACCCCCCTAAAATCTGATGCACCCCCCTCAATTGTCATAAATGTCCTTCTCTTATATAATTCCAATTACTACTCACACACCCCCCTAAACCCTACTTTCTCCCCCAAATCCTCCATCTTCTTCCTCCTCCATTTCTTCCTCCTCCACCAATTCTTCTTTCATCTTCTCCCCCACCCCTCACCACCACCGCCGGCGACCTGCTCTTCCACCACCCGTCGCCGGCGACGCCACCCCCTCCCTCCCTCGCCGAATCCGTCGCCCCCCCGCCTGTAAAAAAAAAAAAACAGATCGTGGCCGCGCGCGGCCGCCCCGTCCATTGGCCGCCGCGGCCGTCCCCTCCCTCCCCCCTCCTCCTCCCTCCCTCGCCGAGCCAGTCCCCTCCCTCCCCCCTCCTTCTCCCATCTCAATTTGTAAAAAAAAAAAATATTTACATTAATGCCGCCGCCGCCCCCGACCCCGCCCAACGGCCGCCGCCCCCGCTCAACGGCCCTCGCCCCCGCTCCCGTCCATCGGCCAAAAATCCAGGTTTGCTTTTTTTTTGTTTTTTTTTTCCTTCTTTTTCTTACCTTTCGACCACTTTAGGTCGATCCAAATACACTCCGTCGACAACAGGGTGTCGACGAGTGTATTTTTGGTCGACCTAAAGTTGTCGACGAGTTTTTAAATTTTTTTTTTTTCGATCAACAAATGTCGAGCATATACAATCTTGTCGACAAACCAGTGTCGACGGGAGTGAATATGGTCGACACTGGTTTGTCGAAATCTTAAAAAAAAAGTTGAATTTTTTTTGTTTGGAGAGAAATTTTGTTGTTTGGGGAGAAATTTTGGTGTTTGGTGTTTTTGGTGTTTGGTGGTGGGTGGCGGTGGCGGCGGCGGTGGCGGCGGAGGATGGATAAAACTTAGGTTTAAAGGTGGGGGTGCATTTAGTAGTTTAATATGACTTAAAGGGTATTTTTGATTTTTTACTTCATTATTTTATTATTAAATTCATAGGGGGAGTGTTCTCAACGCAAATGGAGGTGTAAATAGTCGGACCCTAATTCATGGACCTTATGGTATATTTTGGGAATGCTGGGCCTATAATACTGTGGGGGAGCAGATCCAGATCCTCTGTTCAGCAAAAACGGTGACGTTTTGCATCCATTTGTTATTTTCTAATTTTTTTTTTTTTTTGATTTATTATTACATGCATGTTCCTCTGATATTGTTTTCTATTTTTAATTATTGCAGTGTTTCTTGTAATATGTTTCGCACCCATTAACTTAATTTTTTGCTAATTTTATTATTACTCTGATTTTATTATTTTATTACATGCTCACCTCTTCCATTTATTTATTTATTGTTTGTTTTCTATTTATGTATTTATTGTTCCTTATTTCTGTTGACCATTTTACACTTATTTATTTCACAATTAAATTAGTAAATTTCCATGTTAATATTAAATAAAGATAAATTATTCTATACAATTAAGTGTGTTGATACACTTGAATTTTAATGTTTAATTTAATTCAATTAAATATTTAACAATGACACTTGCATCATCTAGCTCCGGATTTAATTCAATTAAATATTTAACAATGACACTTGCATCATCCAGCTCCGGTTAATACCCCTAGTTTTTTTTTAATTACATTAAATACCCATCCCTTTTCCCCTCCCCATGACTCGAACCCAGGATCTAAAGCCTAGGTAGTGGTGCTCTAAACACTTGAGCTATCCAACTTCGTCGGTTAATACCCGTTATGATATTAATTTAAGTTAAGTGTCATTTTATTTTTAATATATAAATATTATTATGTGACAAATTGAAGTTAAATTGATAATTTTTGGGATTGAAATGGATAATTATGTGATAAATATAGCTCACAAAATTAAGATTTTTATAACATTGTTTTATTTTTAAAATTGTCAATCATTTTTTGTCCATATTTTTCTTTACAATTCACTAAATTACTCAAAATACTCGACCAGGGGAGTATTAATTTACTATCATATACTTTTCGGGAAAAAATATATTATCACCAAAATAACTAATGTCATTAGTTTATTTATGTATTGAAATCATTTATTTAAGAGTGGTATAATTTGGATGCAATTGCATTTATACCATTGAAATTGACATTTAATATTTAATTGAATTAAATTGAATATTAAAATTGAAGTGTATCAATGCACTCAACTACGTAAGAAAAATTGTATTTATTTAATATTAACATGCGAAATTTACTAATTTTATTGTGAAATAAATAATTGTAAAATGGTCATCAAGGAACATGTAATAAAAAAACAATAAATAAATGGAGGAGATGAGCATGTAATAAAATCAGAGTAATAATAAAATTAGTAAAAAATTAAGCTAATGAGTGCGAAACACGTTATAAGGAACACCGCAGTAATAAAAAAAAATAGAAAATAATACAATAGATAAATATATTCAAAGGAACATGCATGTAATAAATTTAGAAAATAGCAAATGGGTGCAAAACGGCACCGTTTGGGCTGAACAGGAGGATCCAGTACAGGACTGGATCTGCTCCCAATACTGTGACCCATCCCTATGGACATGAATGTATTTTTGTATGTCAATTTCTGGTTTATGCATGTGACATTGGCTGCTAAACCTTTTTTACATGGTGAAAATTTGCATAATTGACTTAATTAGTAGTATATCACAAATCTGTAGAATATTTAATGTTATACACATTTGTCTAACAAGGGTAATTATATTTTTAATGTGGTTTCAAAGAACACAAGCCCTTTACGATATTTAATACTCATATCATCAAATTGTTCCCCTTCATGATCCACTAGAAAAAGGCTGCCCGAGTTTTTCATTAATCTATTTAGACTTGATTTGCACGGTAAAAATTTACACAATAGACTAATAGACTATACCCTTCAACAAATATACTACCAACAAAAAAACATATTTAAATATAAGTGTGTATATTTGAGTGAGACTTAATTCCATATGTCAACCAAAAATTGTGAGATTGACCAAAATTTAATGTAAAAATAACTGATTTTATGTGTTATTTTTCTCAAAAATCACTAACGTGTGATACTTAATACTATTATGTTAAAAAGTATTACAAGTTCATCATAAAACTTCCTTGAACCAAGTTGACATAAATTTTTGTTAGTAATTTAATAGTACCCACAATTTGTTTACATACAAGTATATCGTATGTAAATAGAGATGGATAAAAAACACAAGTGTAGCATCTAATTCCCATGTTCATTTAAATCCACATTGAGGAACCCCCCTCCCAAATCTTAAACACATGAGTTATATGTATAAAACATGGTTGAAAAAGAGTCATCATTTTTTTTTACAAAAAACTTTTACTGGTTGAGCTTGGTGCCATGAAGCACCAACACATACCAGGATTCAACTAAGACTTACTTCACAATCTTTCCTTTTGACGAAAAGAATCTGCTAATTCCACGAGCTTGTTTCTCCGGTGTGGGGGTCGAAGAAGCCGAAGACGAGAACGACTTGGCGGGCCGGTGTCTGCGGTAGTTTTTGTTTGCTTCAGATTCCGATGGACTGAATTGAGCGTTGAACAGATCTGAGGGGGACTCCGACCCTGCTCTAACCAGATGGAACGAATTTGATGTATACATTTCAGATGAATGATGTTGAAAATTCATGTTGTTTATTTTTGCTTCTTCCTCCATTGAGGATTCCATCTTTTGGTTCGTTCCCTTGTTCAGAGCTTTCAACTGCTTACCGAGAAGAAATATGGTTTCTTGACACTCTGCCAGCTTTTCAGCAGCAGCAGCTATCTCCTCCCCCTTATGAAAATAAATAAAAGTCATTTTAGTTAACAGCGTCAAAGGGTTCGTGCAAACTAATGCTTACGAGTAGGATGAGACATACCGTTAAAATTGGTAACAAATAAGATGATTCATTAATTGGATAATATGTAACGAGTTCGAGTTCAATAATACTAGGCTCATCAAGCTCGCGAGCCTAATCGAGCTCCCATAATATACTCTAATTATAAAATATATATATATATCTAATTAATGCTAAGTAAGTTATTCAGTCTAGCTCGATTTCAAAAGAATTGAGCAAGATCGAATTCGAGTGGATTTCAAGCTTCGAGTGTTTTTAAGTTAGCCGAGTTCAAGTTTGACACTACTCGACCTTACTCGGCTCATTTTACCCCCTAGCTATAACACCACCAGAGTTATAAACCCTACAGACAAGAATTAGCAGTAGTTGGAAGGGCAGGAAGGCATGAGCTTACTGCAGTTGTAGACACCAAAAGAGATTGAAGTAATATCTCAATACGATTTTCAGTGAAAACAAAACTGAAGTGACTATCCAAGGAAGGGTTGCAACTTGCAGAGATTAAATCAAAGACTTAGCTACACTCTTGGCACTATTTTACCCACGTTTAAGCAGGCAGCTACAGGGAACATATTTTTAGACAAGGTTTTGGCAGCAACTCTAGTAGTACTTTCTGAAACAAGGTTATAGTAATTGTATCAATTGCTCTACTAATGGGAAGCCAAGATAATTGTATAATTCTCACCTGGCTAGTCCGGTCATCAATATCGGCTGCTTCACGATTTTCAATCCTGAAATGGAAATAACAAGCCAAACTTAGTGAAGGGTTTGAGATAACATAAAGGCCAGGCTATACGTAACAAAATCAAATAATTTGGGAGAAATTTTAAAGTAAATAAAAAGCATATACATCCAAACATATTTAGTTTCTGTTTGGCAAACATGAGATGAGCAATGAAAAGCTATCAGAAGAATTAAATCCAGCATCAGTAGGTATAGAATTATAATACCTTGAGACATAAGGCACAAAATATTCATAATTACTAAAATACTTTGTGCCCAACTGCATAGAATTATATAAAGCTTGTAGATATGTTCATAAGTTTAAAAGCACAATCGGTGATAGCATTAACTGCTGAACTAAAGGATTAAAACTGGTTTCGACTTTCATTCTTAAAAAAGGTCTTTCCCTCAGGGAAGACAACTGGTGTTGAAGATGACATAAGAGGTCTAATGTTTCTGTGTGTGGCGAACTGAAAACTACTCAAAAAAACATTTTAGGAAAAAGGGGGAAGAAGAAGAATTCCCAGGCATGTATCTCCAAAATATCGTCCTCATACTTAACTTAAACCTATTCACATGATATGTAAAAGGAAAAAGGGGGGAGAAAAAGAAGTCTACTACATAGATATCTGAAATCTATCCACAAAATATGTAAAAGAAAAAGGAAATGGAAGAAGAAGAAGAGTTATCAGGTGTATATATGAACAGCTTAAATATCGAGTAAAAACCATTCTAGATAAGAGAGAAATTTATCACTACCTCTGCAACTGCTCCAGAAGATCATTGCATCTGGTAACTGCATCTTGATGATTTCTTCTCTCCTCTTGCAGCTCATGATCCAAATTATCTATTTTTCCTTGCAGAAGATTAACTTCAGTTTGTAAATCCTCTGCCCGATTTTCAAGTGATTTGTATGATTCAGCCATGCATTTGAGCTGTGTCTCAGCCAAGCTGTTGGATTTCTGAGTTGATGCTAATTGTGACTTAACATCAGCAAGAAGCTGTTCTGTTGCCAGCAACTGAGACTTGGTGCTTTCAAATTTTTCCATGCATCTAGAAACTTCTGTAGTCATATTATCCTTATCCATTTTCAATTGTTCAAACTCCTCGATTGTGCATTTCCATGAGGTGTTTGTGGATTCAGAGGTCGGAACAAGATTTCCATCACCCGGGGTATCAGGATCAGATACAGAATCAGAAAAGTGGGAACAACCATCTGTATACCTCTCTCCTGATAAGTCCACTATAGCCTTATTCTCTGGTAATGCAATCTTGTCTATACAATCAGAAGTGCTGGTTTCCACTTCAGAACTTCTAAATCCCAAAACACTGAAGTGCAGCTCACTTGCTTTACTTAACACATGAGAAACGTCGAGAACAAAATCATGCAGATTAATCTCACTCTTGGCAGCTTCAGTATATTTGGCAGTGAACATATCAACACTTTTATTTAGTCCATCTCCATCAGGAGATGCTCCTGGGACAGCCTTAGCCTCTTTACCAAGAATTGTTGCAAAATTATAAATGTTAGATATGGCAGCTTCCAATTCTTGGTCGATGGTTTCCACATTGTCGGAACAAGGAGCTGCCTCAATAACACTTTTCTCTGAGTGATGATGCAATGTATTAAGCATATCCTGTATAACATTTCTAACTTTTTCCATATCTTTATCCTCAGATATTGACTCAAGCACTCTAGATATTTCTGATTCGAGCTTCACAAGGATTAGTGATTCTGCTTGCATGTGAGGATTTACAGCAGAGGCATCTTTTTCCGAGGGTACTTGAGGTTGCAAAGCATTGTTCCTGGATGGGGAGTCTGTATTCTTGTCTTCAACTAGGGCTTCATGTTGATCCGTTGGATTTGGTCCGTTGGATTGATATGCTAATTTCTCCATCTCCAGAAAATCATCCATAAGGTCGAGGTGATGAGTGTTTTCAGATTTCTTTGGTGTATCAGTATTCTTGTCCTTGTGGATACAGGAGAGATCCGAAAGTGCTAACGTAGTGCATGAACCAGCACAACTTACATTATCATCAGTTCCATCTTCAGAAAAGAAGACGAGACTTGGTGGACTGCTAGCTCTTTGATCAGTGAAACCTTCAATATGGACATAATCATTAGTTACATGAGTATTTCTCCATTCCTCACTAGCTTGTTGGGCTTCTAAACTTTGAAGCTTGCATGTTGTTTCAGCACATATACTCCTAGAAGTTTGCAAATCACCGTTTCGCCTTACCAATGCTTCCTTCAACATCCTCATTTCTTCATCCATTGCTATTAAACGTTCTGTGAGCATCTCATTCTCTTTCTGATACTTCAGTGAACTTTCGAATGAGAATTCAGGCAAGGATAAGTGAGTAGTAGGAAGGCGAGACCTCCTTGAACGGGAATCTCCATAATCTCGCCCCATATTTTCAACTTCAAGTTTCATTTGTGCCATTGCAGCAGGACCAGGTAATTTCTTCTTAACTAGCCCTCGTAATCGCTGACACTCTGCTTCAAGCTTGGCAATTTTCTTTACTCCATCCAGATGCTGCTTGTTTGCCACGTCAGCAGACCGCACGCTCATGTTCTTTTCCTCATTGCGAATTTCCACCTCCTTTCTAGCCAGATGAACCTCGTATTTGAGTGAATTCACTTCTTTTTCATATGACTCAATGTTGCTTTTCATACGTTCTATCTCAGCTTCAGCTTTTGATTTTTCTTCACTTATTTTAACCAGCATGTTTGATCGTTCATGCAAAGACCGTGATAGTGCATCATAGTCGGATGCTGACATCCGCAATTCTTGTTCCAAATTGCCAATTCGTGCTTCAAGCTCGAGCTTCATCTTGTCAAAGACTCTGTTTCTGTTAAGAACTACTTCGTTTAATTTTAGAGCGTGTTCTTCCTTCAAATTGCGTATCTGCTTCATGCATTCCTTGAGAGCACCGTCCAAATGGGACCCCCGATCTTCAGCACTAAGCTTTAGCAGTGTGACAGATTCCAAATGATTTTTTAGTGTTGCAGCTTCTGCTTCAGCCTTTTCCCAGCCTGCACAAACAGTTTTTCATAATAAAGTTCCATTATATATATTCAGAAACCAAGATATATTCATAGCAATAAGTTGAAACCTGAGACAGCTTCTTCAGCAACTTTAGCATGTTGTTTCACCAGGTTTTCTTGAGTAGTAATTTCTAAATGGGCTTCAGATAACTTTTCATTCAGTTCATTTACTTCATCCTTTAAGCCATGCACCTGTTCTTCATAGGACTTCACTTGATCCTCAAATCCAGTTAGGCGTGTATATGATTCAATTGAAAGTTGAACATGTTTGGGTTTTTTACTGTCGCTATCCAGTTTACCCTGTAACAGCACAGGACAGTAGGATATATTCAAGATATTATAACAAGGTAGTGACCCATTTATGATCTAATTGGATTGGAAGAAGTTTTCTCAGAAAATAGATGGGATAATCATGATGCTATGAACTAACCTTGTCTGTTTGAGTTGCACCAATATCTGAAGCAGTTGCAGAAGAGCCTGATGCAAAAGCATTAACTTTATCTGAAGACGGTTTTTTCTTCCATGGCCAACTCCTTTTATCCATCGCAGGCTGTTGATGCAAACAACACTTGAAAATTAATCTTTTAAGTCTCAAGGCAAAAATAACATTAAATTGCAAAATGCACCAAACAATTTGTTTACTGTGAAGGGAACAAATTAGAATTTCAATCTGCTTATCAATAACAATATTTACTCTGCAGCTCATAATATGACACTAGCTTTGAATCAACATTAACTGCCACGCATCAAACTGTTCATACAAGCATTGCAAGTGCCTATTTAAAATTTTCGACAATGTCACAGGCTTTCTTATCAGCATGTTTTTAATTGGCTAAAAATTGGGGAACAAGAAACCTATTGGAAATTTACCATATGCCTCACCAATGAGAGGCAATCCATGAACGGAATCAACAGAATTTTTCTCACAGACAATGTCTGGAAGGGCCGTTAGAAAGTTAAAGCATACAGTGTGACCTTCGTATATTAACACTACAAAAATGATTTCCAAATTTTGCAGTTATATTAACACTTCATAACCAAAATACAGTTTTTTCAAAAACTTTAGTAATCTCAGGAAGATATGCTGACTAACAACCACAGGGGATTTGAAATCTGGAAAAGCTATATTTTACCAACAACCACAGAAGTTTGAAACCTGAGAAGTCATAACATGCCAGATATCATGGATAATTTGAATTCCAGGTATACATAAACAAGATATTCCAGTAAATCTTCAATGCAGATTTTGGAACAATAATGATCAAAGCATGCAACTGTCCTAAATAATTAAAAGTATTCCAATGAGAGAGTAATGAAAATGACAGGCCACCAAAAATAATCAAAATAAACCATGATTATGACATCCTATACTCTATCAAAATAAAAAATCCTACAAAAAACTTAATCCTGAAAGTATTACTACAATATTACAAAAAATGTACTCCGATATTATCATTCATCAAGAATTCAAAGCAAAGTATATTTATTTTAATGAAATGAATAATAAATCTGGAAAAATCCACAATCACGGTGTCTTCATCAGTCAGTCCTTGATTAATGCACAGGAACCTAAAATATGTATATAACAATAAAAAAAAGTTGCTTCAACCTTTAGCTACTTGCTATGCTTAAATTTCCATTTACACAAAACAAATAAAAGAAGTAAATAGACTTCATCAATTTTTCTTCCCAAAAAAAAAAAATAAAAAAAAATAATCGCGCACAATCCAATCTACTGCAGTAAATGCATACATCCGGAATGAATCCAATCCAATCCAATCTATTTACCTTACTAGATATTTTCAATAAAATTAGGAGTGGTGAAAAATCTAACGAAAATCCTCATCAATAATTCGTAAGTAATAATTGGAAATGAAATTGAAGTTTATCGTGAAATAAAGGACATCTGATACAGAGCAGAGCTCTGAAAATCCTGATGAAAATCGAGAAAACAGGAAACAGCCTCAAAACATAGAACACTGAAGCAGAGCCGCGTGAAATCGGGGGAAATGAAATTAATAAAGACGGAATGAAAAACAAGCAGAGGAGTGAAAAAGAGAAATGCTCTCAAGTTTGGTGGAGAAAAAAAGAGATACAGCTAAGCTTCCACATAAGAACAAAACGAAGTAACTGACTCACGCGGCACACAGAAAATCAAGCAAACGTTATGTATTGAATGACGCCATTGACTTGAGAAAAAACTTTAAAAGTAACGGAAGATCAATCGAACTCATGACTACACACACGTGCTTACTGCGAATTTTCTCACTTACCGACAGCAATGCTGCGAATTGGTGATTCCGGTGGAGAAAATTAGGATCTGGCGGTGGGAGTTTTGCAGGGGAGGAGAGAGAATGGAGGATTGCGGTGGTGAAGCGGTGGTGGGTTGGACGTGTAGTGGTGAAGTGGGGTGGTTTGTTTTGGAGCGTTAAAGTAGCATCCTGCGGTAGGTGTCACACTATCACTTGATATACTACTTGAAAATCCATTTTTCTCCTTTTCTCTTTATTTAATTTAATAGGGCGTGTTATTAAATACTCGAATATTTTTTTTCATACACCATTTTACAGTTGTATATGATGCACGATTCTATTTATAAGTGTATTAAATAAAATTTTCGAATATTTTGTCGATACACCACTTTACAGTTGTATATAATACACAGTTTGTATGTATACGTGTATTGAGTGTTCTGAATATTTTTTCGATACATCACTTTACATTTGTATACTTCACGATGCTAAAAGATACTTGTATGTATAAGTCTATTGAGTAAAAATTCAAATCCGCATAGCTACACTCTATTTAATATTCACATTGTATCATTTAAAGTGTAAAATTACATGAATTCGTGATGTGTGTAACAAAATAGTCTATTAAAAATAAAATAGATAAATGAAATGTAGAAAAGATGTTGATCATATGAGTGTATTGAACCAAAAATGAATTGGCATAACGGCACCCTTTTTAATATTCACATAAGATAGATTATTTTGTGAAATGACATGATGCCATATTGTTTGTGACAAATAATGAGAGAAATCAAAATAGTTAATGAGACGCATAAAAATATTGTTAATGTTGGGTTTTGAGGTACGAAAAACATACTCGTAGCAGCGGAAGTTTAAAATTTTGATCACCAACATAGAGTTTTTATATGACTGTAACATAAATTAACGGATAATTAAAACATTAATAATTCTTACAGTGATTCGTATACGAGATCTTCTACTACGGTATCCACGTAATCCTCGTCTACGAACTTGTACTTCAGATTATTGGGATTCAACCTCTAACCCTAGAGGTCCTTATATAGTAAAACAGAAAAACCTATTTGTGTATGTGGGCTTGAGCCCACATATATATTTTATTTTAGTGACAAATCCAATATATAATAAAATACATTTTACCATATTTATCACATAATATATTCAATATATTAAGTAATTACGATATACCTAATATATCATCTTATTAATTAAATCTAATTTAATTAAATAAACTATAATTCTATATAATAGAATTATTCTATATTTCTCCATAATTTAAATATTTTGATCAAATCAAATAATTAATTCAGACTACTTGTTGTTTAACCCATAGGCCCTCACATATCAAGTGATTAGTCAAACTAACGGTCTTAGTAGAACCCTAGACAATGAACCGGACAATCTCAATATGTGAGGTACGTTGCGAGGATACAACAACATCCTGTAATGTGAAGCTCACAATTATATTATCCTTTCATTCACGAATACTCCGATTAAATCTAGAACATGATGATATGTCTATTCCAATAATTTAATCATGTTATCTCATTCTACTAATTGATCACATTGTCGCATTTGAACACCATTCCAAATGTGACGTGTATTGGTCAATGACTAACGATCCAATTAGTTATGAGAAGACGAGTATCCTCTCCAAATCTATTTGAGGAATGAATCATATTTTTTGCTCAACTACCGCGCACATGTACTTTATGGTGTACCCAACACATGTCTAATCTACCCCGTTAGGAGTGCAAGCGTCGGTCATGGTCAAAGCCCATCACTCCGCACATGTCGCGTGTATTGAACTCAAGTCGAATACATTACTCCACAAATTGATATTCCCGTAGACACGTAAATAGAATATACCAAACGATTTCTCGATTGGGCAAGTCAATACTCTCAAAGTATTTATGTATCCATCATGAGATACCTAGTATCTCGTAGTTGTGAGAACCACTACATCCTCTAAGGATATGATGCAGATCGCACACCAATCTCAATTGCATCATCGATGATCCTTGATTGGGGCTATTTTAAGAACCATGATATAGTCAATCGAGATCTCACATCTCAATGACATAATTGGTTCATGGAAACACATATAAGAATAAATGCAAACAATCAAACATAATATTATATAAGTGTATCACCGAATATTATTACTAAAGTCAATAATAGTTAAATAACTGAATATGATCAAGTATAATGTTCTTATAATAATTGTCTTTAGGACATCTATACTTATAGTTAATACAGAGTGTATTGAGTGAATATTTGAATAGGTATAATTTCACCCCATTCAATATTTACATATGATAAATTATTATGTAAAATGACATGATGTTGCATCGTGTAATGAAATGCAAAAAGAAGAGTAATATAAATTGAATGAATACAGAAACTTATGTGAAATATACTCATTTTGAACCAATTGTGAAAAAAACTTGGGATCCTTCATGAGTCAAACAATTTTTTCTAAAATATTGCGCATGTGTATAAGTATAACAGTTTACATTTGCAGTAATATTATATTTATTATATAACATGTAGTGATACATTTATTAACTATATACGTATGATTTTTTTTTTTAAAGTGTGACTCATTTCTCATTATAATAACACATACATATATGCGAAATTTTAGTTTTTACCTATGCATGATTTTTATTTTTATTTTTGGAAATACCTGTTTAATTTGGAAATAATTCACAAATTTTTGTCCTTTCTTTAAAATGTGCAATTTTAAAAAATAATAATACGAGTGATAATTAACCATATTCAATGCAAAGATCTTGCTTTTGAACGTGTGAGTTGCGCCAATCTAGTTTCGTACCATTTTTTGGGTAATATTTGTTGCTAATTATTTTCCATCAGGTAAATGTAAATATGATATGAAGTGTACACACAAATTAATATTTATTGCGTAGAAGAATTGAGTTTTTGTTAGATAATGATGACTTTTGTGGAACTAGTTATATTTTTATAATGTATATAATCTAGTATATTTCAAAATAATAATTAAAAAAAAAAAGAGAAGGTACGAAAGAAGATCCAGATAGCCCAAACATCGAAATTTTATATTCTAAATTTGAGGATTAGATTAATAAAATTAATTGGTCTTTTTACAATGGACGCAAGGAATATACTCAATATATATATAGACAACAAAATAAAGAGATATATACCTAATATCAATATTAAAATTGCTTGATTGATTGATGATCAAGCATTTTTAAAATTCATCTAGGTAGTCTAGCAGGTCAATCTAGGTAGTCTAGCAGGTCAATCAACAAGATGTGAAAAAAAAAATCTCAACTATTTCATTTTCAAATTTAATATTGTCAATAGAAACAAGTGTTAAATCAACAAATATTATTCATAAAATCAATTAAAATTACTAGACAAGATTTTTTTAGTGCAAACAAATAAGAGTAACTTAAAATATAAATATTGTTTAGTGAAAATAATTAATAGATATATAAAATTAAATTAATTTTATATTTAAAGTATTAGCCAAATTATGTACTCCAATTATATTATCTGGCTTACCTTCAAAATATCTTATAGTATAATTTTTTTAATGATTATCATTAAATTCAATTATTTTATGTGTATTATATTTGAATAGTTAACATTAGAAAAATGTCAAATATTAGGACCGAAACTAGTTATCAAACTTTCAATTATATGTCTTATATAACTGATTTAATAATTGTAATTGTTTTTTTTTTTTTGACAGGAATAATTGTAATTGTTATTAGCAATTAAGAACTGAATAGTTAAAATTAGAAAAATGTCAAATATGATAAAGGACCGAAACTAGTTATCAAACTTAATGATTTTAAATTAATGAAGACTTTATTTCAAATGCATCTTTTACTAATGTGCACAATTAAAATTAATACTCTATCAAATAATAAATGTTTTAATGACTTTAAATAAATAAAATTAAGAAACTTAAATGTTCATTCATTTCCTTGCATAGCTAAAAAAGTGTTTTCTCTACTTTAAATTTTGAAATAAAATTTAGAGTAAAAAATGAGAGTAGTTAATTACGAGACGTCACACAATAACTTTCACACCCTTAAAATGAAAACCTGTATAAACTCACCTTCACAATATTCTCAATTTTACACAAATGTCATTACTTTTTCTCTACAAATAATCACAGGGAGTAATATTTAATTTCGTCAAATTAGAATCAAGGTATTTTTTTTTTCTTTTTTTGATTAAGGTGTTTTTAATTAGGGTGGAATTGGGAAATTGTGAGAGTGGATGACAGAATAGAAGGTATTTGACAACTTTATGGTGAATGGGGAGCGTCTGCGTCTCCACTTTATCCCATGTGCACCCGCTCCATCTGATCCCTTCTTTTTCTCTTTTTTTAGGAAAAAAAGGCTGATCCCTTCTTTTCTACGTCAACTTCATAAAATTTCAAGAATAGCTTTCTATTTTGAGTTTATTTCCATTACTCCATTTAATAATCACATTAGTATTTTTTTTAAAGTTTGTTTCTGTAATTCAATGTGCACAAGTATTAATATAATCGAAGGTATAGTAACACATGTAGTCATAAAAGCATGTAGGTAGAACTATAATTCCAGTCGAGTTGAGCCGAGTATTTGAGGTTCGAGCTCGACTCGAGCTCTTATCGAGCCGAGCTCGGCTCGAAAACATTACCGAGTTAAAATTGAGCTCGGCTCGACTTGTTAACAAGTCTAACGAGCTTAACGAGCCTATCGAGTCGAGTCTAACAAATTTTTTTATAAAAAATAACAAGTCGAACTCGAACCGACTCGTTAGTAAATCGAGTATTTAACGAACTCGAGTTCGGCTCATTAAGCTAAACGAGTAGAGCCGAGTCTCGTTAAGATTCGGTTCGAATAACAGCACTACATGTAGGACATATGCCTAGTACTGTTCAACAGTTTAAAATTGTCGATTTTAATTTAGAACCTGCGGGTTCCTTTATATATATAATAAATAGGAAAAATATCAATTTTGGTCACCCAGTTTTACCTTTTTTCATATTTGGTCACCCACATTTAGTCACTATTAAAATTGATCACCCAATTATTATATTCTATCAAAATTGATCACTCTGTTAGTCAATCTGTCATTGACTAACGGAGAAAGAGTTTTGAGCCGTTAAATTTCTCCTAAGGTTATGCATCTTCCTGAAACAAACGCAGAAGCAAGAATGAAACATATGCAGAAATTACCAATATTTACATTATATTTATAATAGGTCAAAATGAATTTTGATGCATCTTATAGCATCTTCTAGAACGTGATTCAATCAACATGTTGCTCCAATAATGGTCTTAATAGATTGAATGGATAATTTTAGAAAATTCTTTACAATTAATCTTCACCGCAAATTATGCTCCAATAATTATAAATAGGGAAATGAATTGAAATAAGTTTATATCTCCAATTATTATACAAATTCAATAGGAAACCAAGAATTGGAAAACAGAATACAATTGTTATATTAAAAAAAAACAGAGTACAAAGTTTCATTGTATCTATTGAGTTTCTCATAATTGCAGAGTACAAAGTTTCATTGTATCTATTGAGTTTCTCATAATTGAGTTAAATAATTATTAAAAACTTATTGAATTTTTTTTACTATCCATCATCATGTTGTTTCATGTTGTTTGAATCACGTTCTAGAAGATGCATGTGAAAGAATTCTCATTATCTATAATATAAAAAGTAAACCAAAAACATGGTTATGGTTGATTGAATCACGTTCTACGTTCTACGTTCTAGAAGATGCATTAGAATCACGTTCTACGTTCTAAGATGCATCAGAAGGAAGTTCTAGAAGATGCATCAGAATCACCAGAATCACGTTCTACGTTCTAGAAGATGCATCAGAAGGAAGTTCTAGGGTCACGTTCTAAGTTCTAGGAGATGCATCAGAATCACGTTCTACGTTCTAGAAGATGCATTAGAATTCTTTCGAGCTATTATAAATATAATGTAAATATTGATAATTTTTGCACATGTTTCATTCTTGCTGCGTTTGTTTTATTAGTTCTGGAGGAAGATGCATGAGAATTTTTTAAAGGTTTTGAGAAATTTCACGCCTCAAAACTCTTTCTCCGTTAGTCAATGACAGATTGACTGACAGAGTGATTAATTTTGATAGAATATAATAACTGGGTGACCAATTTTGATAGTGACTAAATGTGGGTGACCAAATATGAAAAGAGGTAAAACTGGATGACCAAAATTGATATTTTCCCTAATAAATACAATTCGTATATAAATAAATAAATCGACGGTTTTGATCAGTTCTAAGTCCAATGACTCTTTAATCTCGATTCTTCATTTCACAACAGCTCTTTTAGAATCAACTCTTAGTCATACATACAGAATAGCCGATTCGAACCGTAGAATCGATGGTTTCGATTTAGGTTCTGATTTTCCCAAAATTCCAATTTTGCCCATTTTGAAAGACGGCCTAAGTATTTTTTTTATTATCAAAGATGTAAGAGAATATATAAAGACAAAAACGTACGCGTATCTTAACTTCTTAAGTTTCTTAATAATTGAATTTAATTAACTTTCTTAATAATTGAATTTTACCATCTAAACTTTCAGTCTTTCATGTTTCGTCCTAGAGCCCCGCACAAATACTTCTATTTTGACTGAATATATTGAAAATTCAGGATGTGCTTGCTTGGGATTTTTTTTTAGTTGCACTCTATTTTTAATATTATTCACAAAAGTCTACAGTATTATCTCAACACAATTAATCTAAAATTACAGTAAATGAAAAGAAAATTAATTTTATCTTTTGGACGAAAAGTGAATATATTGATAGAGACTAAGAAAAATTGTCATTTATTTTGAAGTTGAGACTTGAGAATGTGATGAAAGAATATAGGTACTGAGATATATATAATTGCATGATATAATAGATATATATTGAACATAGATTAAATTAAAATGGACAAAGTTAAATTAAATTTAATATATATATACTTTTTTTTAAAATGTCAGTGGGGCTGACACTTATTTTTAAATATAAATATATCAAAATTTGCAAATTAAAAACAATTTCTAGCCTGATAGATCTTATTTAATGCAAGTCAACTACACTTATTATATATTTCTATATCCATAATTATAAATATATATGATCAGGCACCATAAATTCTTCAAAATGTTTCGTACATATTTTATTCTATAGATTATACTATATATTTTTATTTCTATTGTTAGTTTTTTTTTTTTTTAATATCATTAACTCGACTGACTATAAAACACAAATTACTGTATACTCCCTCCGTTTCATAAGTGTTTGTACCACAAGATACTCCCTCCGTCCCATGATTATCTTCACATGTGAAGTGGCACGCGGAATAAGAAAAGTGAATTTAGTGGGGATTTTGAGGGGTAATTTTGTAAACCTTTATGTATAAAATAAAGAATTGAGTTGACTTTTGGGTATGTGTGGAGAAAAAGTAATGGCATTTGTGTAAATTTGAGGATTTTGTGAGGGTGGAGTATATAAAGGGTTTTCCATTTTAAGGGTGTGAAAGTAATTGTGGGACGTCTTAAAAAGGAAAGTGTGAAAGTAATTACGGGACGGAGGGAGTACAAGATAGACACACTTTTTAAGAAAGAAGTGTAATAAGTGAAATGCTGAGAGGTAATTTTATAAAGTTAAATTAATAAAGTAAAGAGAGGGGTTGAGATGAGTGTAAAAGTAAAAAAAATGTGCAAACATTATGGAGAGAGTATATAGGGAAAATATCAATTTTGGTCACCCACTTTTACCTCTTTTCATATTTGATCACCCACATTTAGTCACTATCAAAATTGGTCACCCAGTTATTATATTATATCAAAATTGATCACTCTGTTAGTTAATCGGTCATTGACTAACGGAGAAAGAGTTTTGAGCCGTGAAATTTCTCAAAAACTAAGGTTAAAACATTTTCATACGCATAAGTAAGAATGAAACATGGACAAAAATTATCAATATTTACATTATATTTATAATAGGTCAGAATTATGATGCATGTCGTAGAACGTGATGATATAATAGGTAAGAAGGAATTCTGATGTATCTTGTAGAACGTGATTCGTTTGTTTACTTTTTATTTTATAGTTAATTAGGAAATGAGAAACTCAGGAGATAGAAATTTATTTCAATTAATTTTAAATGCCCAATTGTTTGACTAACCTTTCAAGAAATCTGCAATCTTAATAGAAAAATATTTGCAATGAAAAATAAGTTTATAAAATTTTCTTGAATGGATAATTTTAGAAAATTATTTACAATTAATCTTCACCGCAAATTATGCTCCAATAATTATAAATAGGGAAATGAATTGAAATAAGTTTATATCTTCAATTATTATACAAATTCAACATGAAACCAAGAATTGGAAAACAGAGTACAATTGTTAAAAAAAAAACCAGAGTACCATTCTATCTCTTGAGTTTCTATTTTCTGTAAAATAAAAAGTAAACCAACAAAAAAATGAATTCATAATTGAGTTAAATAATTATTAAAAACTTACTGAAATTTTCTGACTGCCCAGCAAGTTTCACGTTCTATTTTCTGACTACCCAGCAAGTTTCACGTTCTAAAAGATGCATCAAAACTCCTTCTGACCACGTTCTAGAAGATGCATCAAAACTCCTGATCAGTTATAAATATAATGTAAATATTGGTAATTTTTGCACATATTTCATTCTTGCTTATGCGTTTGTTTCATTAGTTCTAGAAGATGCATGAGAATTTTTTAACCTTAGGTTTTGACATGGGAATTTTTTAACCTTAGGTTTTGAGAAATTTCACGCCTCAAAACTCTTTCTCCGTTAGTCAATGACAGATTGACTAACGGAGTAATCAATTTTGATAGAATATAATAACTGGGTGACCAATTATGATAGTAACTAAATGTGGGTGACCAAATATGAAAAGAGGTAAAATTGGGTGACCAAAATTGATATTTTCCCGAGTATATATTACTTCATAAACCAATCACCCATTGCGTCATTACATTAAATGCATAAATAAATAAATAAAAGTTTGAAATAGTCAGAAGCATTGACGATTTCGTAATTCAATCTTTAATTATGGTTAGTTAGAAATCCATGCATGATTTTTTTTAAATAAAAACAAATTTTTAGTTGTAAATTTGTAACCGTGAAGCCCAGTGGCAACGGCGAGTTCTGTTAAAAGCTTTTAATATATATATATATATATATTAAATTGATGTACTTGCACTTTAAAATTAGGGTCATAAATTTACAAATAATATACTCCAATGTATATATGATGAGAAGTGAGAACTCGTCCCATATAAAATTTTGTCATATATATGTAAAATTAAGTATCACTTCTCATGCCTAAAAGATTTTGTGTTATTTTGATTTTGATTTTTATGCATAACGTTATTTTCTGAAAACTTATTTGTAACATGACTAATAATTCTGATCACAAAGTAAAAAATAGAGAAAATTGCAGATTTGGTCCCATTAACCATGGGTTGGTTGGGTTTTGGTCCCATTGTATTTGGATTTAGTCCCATACGATATAAATCTTGCAAACTTGGTCCCATACGATATAAATCTTGCAAATTTGGTCTCATACGATATAAATCTTGCAAACTTGGTCCCATACGATATAAATCTTACAAATATGGTCTCATACGAAATAAATCTTGCAAATTTAGTCCCATATGAAATAAATCTTGCAAACTTGGTCCCAAACATTACAAAAAATGCAAAATTGGTCTCAAACATTACCAAAAAAATGCAAAATTAGTCCAAAAAGTGAAAAAAAAAACTCATTAATTAATAATTATTATTCAAATTATATAATAATGAACTATTAATTAATATATAATAATATTTATATAATAATAAATATTAATAAATATATAAAATCTAAATAGACTTTATAATATTTAAATTTTATAAAGAATACGAAATAGACTTTATAATATTAATAAATATATAAAATTTAAATAAATTTGAAAATTTATATAATAAACAATATATTACTAATAACTTAACATATGAGATACATACATTTTATTTAAAATTAATTATTATTTATTTTTCTTCTCTTATGTATTCTAATAAATTTGTATTGTAAATTTTTTTTTAAAAATTCTACTATATGATTTTGATTTAATAAATAAAATTAAGTGTTTGTAACTATTGAAAATTTTAATAAATTACTCATCACCCTTATTTAAATATCAATAGGAAGGGTTAGCTATTGTTAATTTATTATCACTAGCTATAATCATTTTGTTGTAATTTAATTATTAATGTAGTTATTAATTTGATATGTATTCATTGAGGAATACATGTCTCAATTATTGTATTGACAAGTTTGATATAACTTTTATTATTATTATTTTTTTTTAATTTTACATTAAAAAAAGTATACCGAGAAAATTAAGTTATACTCTTTTTTATAAAATTTAGATTGATTAGATTTTATATATTTATTAATATTAATTATTATATAAATTTTATTATATATTATTAATAGTTAATTATTATATCAATTTGAATAATAATTAATTAATGTGTTTTTTTTTTTCACTTTTGGGATCAAATTTGTATTTTTTTTTTATAATTTTATTAAATTAAAGTATAACTTAATTATCTCATCAATGTATGCTTTTTTAAATGTAAAATTTAGAAATAATAATAATAATTGAAGTTATATCAAACTTGTCAATACAATAATTGAGACATGTCTTCCTCAATGAATAAATATCAAATTAATAACTACATTAATAATTAAATTACACATCGACAAAATGATTATAGCTAGTGATGATAAATTAATAATAGCTCTAACCCTTCCTATTGATATTTAAATAAGGGCGATGAGTAATTTATCAAAATTTTCAATAGTTACAAACACTTACTTTTTTTTTTTTTTTTATTAAATAAAAATCATATAGTAGAATAAAAAAAAAAATTAAACTTACAATACAAATTTATTAGAATACACAAGAGAAGAAAAATAAAATAAATAATAATTAATTTTAAATAAAATGTATGTATCTCATATGTTAAGTTATTAGTAATATATTGATTATTATATAAATTAATATTGATTATTATATAAATTTTCAAGTTTATTTAAATTTTATATATTTATTAATATTATAAAGTCTATTTCGTATTTTTTATAAAATTTAAATATTATAAAGTCTATTTAGATTTTATATATTTATTAATATTTATTATTATATAAATGTTATTATATATTAATTAATAGTTCATTATTATATAATTTGAATAATAATTATTAATTAATGAGTTTTTTTCACTTTTTGGACTAATTTTGCATTTTTTGGTAATGTTTGGGGACCAATTTTGCATTTTTTGTAATGTTTGAGACCAATTTTGCATTTTTTGTAATGTTTGGGACCAAGTTTGCAAGATTTATTTCATATGGGACTAAATTTGCAAGATTTATTTCGTATGGGACCATATTTGCAAGATTTATATCGTATGGGACCAAGTTTGCAAGATTTATATCGTATGGGACCAAATTTGCAAGATTTATATCGTATGGGACCAAGTTTGCAAGATTTATATCGTATGGGACTAAATCCAAATACAATGGGATCAAAACCCAACCAACCCATGGTTAATGGGACCAAATCTACAATTTTCTCGTAAAAAATAACTATAAAATACTTCAAGGTGGTACTGCTAGGCTGCTAGCTTAATTAGGAGCTGGGATCACTAATTTAATTATAATCAGTGACGTTATTAATTAATCTTTGAAATTAAAGCCTATTATATAGGCTTTCAATGAAGAGTAATCTTGAATTTAGTTTGCATGGATGGCCCACCATAGATATATATATTATTTATTTAAATTTACTAATCCTAATTATATGCTAGTTTTAGAGTTAGCCATAGATGCAAGAAAATTCCGGAAAACACTTGTTTTTTCTACTAAATTGTCTCCTAAGCATTTGACAAATTTTTTGTTCATTATCATAGCGTAGAAAACGTTGTTTTAACAATGATTAATGGATAAATCAACTAATGATATACTCCGTATTGTAATGAAATAATTAATTTCTGTAAATAAAATAATTACTTGGAAATGTTCTTTGAGATTAATTTTTTTTAGAGCTGCGAATATGAAAGGAGTTGCAAATGTGTTTTATTGCTTGTTTGGACTTTCTTTTATTTTGAAATTGCACTCAAGTATCAATTTGGATTAGACAAATTCTTTCATCCATTTGAGTGTATAGATATACTTGTATAGTAATGTTCAATTTAATATATGATCCAACATTTGGTCAAATTCAATTGAGTTCATTTTCAATTGTATGAATGCAACCAATTGGGACATGGTTCGCATGCATGGATAAAAGTCACCAGAAGTCGGGGCGCCATTAAAACTTTGTCCGGAAAAATCCACCCCAGAGACAAAACCTGTGACAAGGGAAAAAAGTACACCCCTCTAAGCCGACCAACCAACACGAAAAGAAAAAAAAAACGCAAAAAAAGGTCCGCTGATGGATCAACAACGAAAGCCTCTGAGGCGACATCCTCTAACTTATTGATAACACTTTCTGGTGGTTGTCGATGTGATACACTCACCCCGAGCAAACTAAGTCATTGGTGGTCGGGGGCCCCGTTTTTTATGACGAGAAGAACTCCTACCACGTTTACCCGAGTCACGTGGCGGTGGTACCTTACCCTTAATGCAGTATGTGTCCAACAATCGCACGATGGTTGCAATACTCCGAAAGCCTCTCATAATGTACTTCCACAATCACAAACAAATCACCATTTTCCAACACCAAATGCTCCGAAAGAGGTTAGTTCATATCCACTTCAATTAAGACTTTAACGTACTGCGCCATTGTTTTTGTCGAGGTGTGGTCGTCCATCTTCACAAATGCGCGTGCCAACTGCTGCCAAGATAATCGTGGGCTGCTAAAGCTCAATCGGGAGACCTACCAGATGGACCCAAATCTGAGTTTTTGAAGTCTGAACCTGGTTCAGATTGAAACTAGGGGTCCGATTTTATAACCAGATGGAGCTCGGGGCCAACCTTTTTTTTTTTTGGTCGGTGAAGAAAAAATTTCATATAAAATCCAAACAAAGTACATGGTACAAGATGTATCAAAAAATATAAAGGTAATAACTAGAATCTGAAGTTACAGAAGGAAAAGAAAGTAGCAACCCAAAATTTTGTGGTCTATTTCCTACGATGTTTAGTATTCTCCACTGATTTGTCTATCATCCACCACCTATGCCTCCAAACACTATAACGGCTCCAGAAGCCATCCCCTAAAACCAGTTCCATGTTTAGTCATATCATTCGCCACACACCAGCTCAAAAAATGTCCATTTATCTCCTCTGTGATTTTCCCTGTTTCCCATTTTTCGTTGCCGAAGATAATCAGGTTCCTTCGCCGCCAAATACCCCAAACTACACATATCCACAACCCTGCCATAACTTGATTTCCTTTCTTCGATGTCAAGAGATTGCGGAATTGCGAGAAGTGGTCTTTGATTCTCTAAGGTAGGACTGCGAATATGCTCATCCAACTTAATATATCACTCCATACCTGTAGAGGCAGACTGCATTCAAGAAACAGTTGTTTTGCCGTTTTAGTCGATCTCCCGCATGTCGTGCACCTTGTCTCTTCATCCGAGTTTAGTATCTTTCGTCTTCTCAGGTTGGACCGAGTTGGCAATCTGTCATAGTATAAGCGCCATATCATGGTTGCTTTTGTGAAGGGTGCAGTGTTCCTCCATAGCAGGACTAGGTCCTTTCTCCAAGTCCCCGACACGTTGTTGTCCTTCCCTTGAGAGTGCGAAATCTGGTACGCAGCTTTTGTGGTGTATGTCCCGAATGCACTTGACCTCCGTCGCCACCTGTCCTGATCACCCTCCGATAGGATGTACCTGTTTACAAGATTAATCAAAGAATTTAGAGCATCAGTTTCTCTATCCAATATCTCCCTAGTCCAAGCCCAATTCCACTCCCACACGGCTCCCGCCCAGTTGCCCATGACCCTAATGAAACTGCCTTTGTCATTACTCAATTTATACAGTCTCAGAAATTTACTTTTGAGACTCTACTCCCCCACCCAGTGTTCTTCCCATAATCTCATGTCTGCCCCGTTCCCAACAACTATAATCATGTTCTTTCTAAAACAGTTGCCCCCCAGTCCCTGACCCTATTGACATCACATCCTTCCACCATTTTGAGACCCTCCCCACTCTACCTATAATACGAAATCCATCACCTCTTTCCTTTAACTCCCCATACATAGATCGTATCACCTTGCCCCACAAACTACCTCTATTATTTAAGAATACCCATAACCACTTCCCTATCAAAGCCCTATTAAACATACCAAAATCCCTCACCCTAAGCCCTCCTTCCTGTTTAGATTTACATAGATTTTTCCATTTAATCCAAGCTAATTTCCTCACATTTCCCTTACTCCCCACAAGAAGTTACAGCACACAGATGTTAGTGTTTTCTGAGTTTGGATAGGTAGACGATAGAAGGAGTAATGGTAGACAAATATCGATGTTAGAACTGCTTTAAGGAGAGTTATTCTTCCGCCAAAGAAGATCGTCTTAGTCTCCCAGGACTTTAATCTTCTCTTTATTTTCTGTATCAGGTGTTCCCACCCAGAGATCCTATCTGGTCTCGAACCCACTCTGATTCCTAGGTAGGAAAAATGAGCTTCTCCCACCACACTCTCCAGGATGTTTGCCATGATTCCCAGCCTGGACTGCTCGGCATTGACTCACATGAGACTACATTTGTTGTAGTTGATCTTCAAGCGTGACTGGACTTCAAAGTTTTTCAATATCCCACGCGTTATCTACACATTTTTTGGGTTAGCCGTCCCAACGAATATTGTGTCATCGACGTACTGAAGATGAGAGACCACCACCTTATTCCTACCAATTTCAGCCGCTTTACACAATCCGTTTTCTACTGCTTTGTTCACCAACGAGTTCAAACCTTCCGCCACAATTAGATAGAGGAAGGGGGACAGAGGATCCCCTTGTCTCAACCCACGTTCCAACTTGAACTCACTAGACGGGCTTCCATTGATTAGTACTGTGGCGGAAGCAATGTAGACGCATTCCATGACCCACGTTCTCCACTTTGCACTAAAATTCAGTTGTTCCATCATCAGATTTAAAATTAGGTTCCTCCACTGAAAATCCTATTAAGCTCCTTCAACAAATAAAATTTCAGAACCAAGAATTCTAATTTGATCCTATACAAATTGAAAATCATACTTACCTTAGTACATTTATCTTTTAATCCTTGGAAAAAAACTTGAATAAAATAAACAGATTTTGGACGACCAGTTGTCTAGATCTGACATTTTGAAAAAGTTTTCCAACAGATGTAGAAAGCAAAACAAGATCGATGAATTGACAAGCAAACATGTGCCTTGGAAAAAACAATTTCATACCAAAATAGTTGGCATTTTACATGCTGCTTTTAAGAATTTTGCTTCCCCATTTCCTTTCCAAAAAAGATTAATTTTAAAAATAATGTTATCTTATTTTCATTTATTTACCATAATTATAATAATGACATTTTATGGTCAATGTATCCATTATCGTGTTTTATTAAACTTTTTACATAATTTTCTTACAAGGGAAACCTCACAATACGAGGAACGTGACATATTTTTTTTATGATATTTACTATTAGAAAATTTATAATAAATAAATTATATTCTAGTGCATTATAATTTGAGAACCACACAAAAATAGTGCGTTCGATCGAGAAGTAGCGGATGGAACCATCTCTTATAAAAGCAATACTCCACTATATAAAATGATATTCTCTTTTAGTATATGAAGTGTTACATTTAAAAAAAATGTTTAATTTTTTGTATAATTCTTTTTAAAATC
Organism: Galeopsis tetrahit; assembly: GCA_963675135.1. Taxonomy (NCBI): domain Eukaryota; kingdom Viridiplantae; phylum Streptophyta; class Magnoliopsida; order Lamiales; family Lamiaceae; genus Galeopsis; species Galeopsis tetrahit. Next base: position 16,379,346 of record OY776133.1, read on the forward strand.
ACTAACTGTGATATTTTTATGTAAATAAATAGTACTCCAGTATTACTTTATATTCGAAACAATATTATCAAATTTAACATAATTTTTTTGTTTTGTCAACCAAAGACACACGTTTTTTTGGTCTGATTCAACGTGTATTAAAAAGTATATCATTCTCTTAAATTTTAATCTACTACAAATAAATTGGTACATGTATTTTCAAGCATAGGTCTAAAATTCAATTAGGTGTCAATACTACTTTATTCCGAATATTACTAAAGAAATCTTCTCTTACTACTAATTTTGAAATTTTGAATTTTCCCTTGATGTGGCTTCTTTAAAGTCCTTGATCTTGAAATTCTTTAACTTTGATTTTTTTTAAAATTATTTATTTATTTAAGCTGCTTTATTCTGTACGCACTTGCAAAATGTGGACTTGTTTTTTTTGAGAATGGAGATTGACTTGCTACCACTCATGTCATTTTTGTGCACTAGAAGAGTAAGAGTTGCTTCCATTTTTAGCAATCCAAAAATACACACTTTTTAAGAATCTTACCTTTTTAATGAAAACTCTTACTTTTCCAAAACAAATTTCATATTGCAAAAGCATTATCAAAATAATATACGCTTGTACTACTCCCTCCATTTTATATCATTTGTCGTTTTTAACTTAAATTTTGTTTCAAAATATTGTCCTTTTAATTATATTTTCGCATTTCTCCCTCAATTACCTCTATATGTAATAATTGTATTCTTAAGAAAATCCATTTTATACACCTCTTTTAAGATAATTGAAGTAATTTATTCCTCATTTCCTTTTTCACCCCATTTTTATCCTTTTTTTTATTATAATAAATGATAAATTTGTCAACAAAATTATATGTTCTTTAATTTTATAAAAAAAGACTAACATTATAAAACAAATGAATTAATAAGAAGTTTAGGTTGCTGATATGTAGTCTTGTGATTGTATGATATATTATTATATATACAATATTTTAATCAACACACGTTATACAAAAAGAAATATATTACAATATTAAATAAAACTCACTATAATTGAATTGCATTGATTGAACTAATTAAATAATTGAAGTATTTAATATCAAATTAATATTGTAATTTTTAATCCGCGTTACACACGGGTTTAACTCTAGTGAAATATGTAATTAAAAGCTTACAGCCCCTTTTTCGAAGGAAGAAATTCGAGAAGCCGTTAATGAGTGCGATAGCACAAAAAGCCCCGGACCAGATGGTTTCAATTTTGGATTCTTAAAAAAGTTCTGGCATCTTCTGGAAGCAGATTTCATCCAACTCATGGAGGAGTTCCATACCCACGGACGATTGGTGAAAGGTTTCAACCCAACCTTCATTGTGCTCATCCCCAAAAAGGAGGTTAGTACAGATCTGAACGATTTCAGGCCAATATCCCTAGTGGGGGGAATATACAAGATCATATCAAAAATCCTGGCAAAAAGACTTGGATCTGTACTACCATCCATAATCTCTGTGGCACAATCAGCGTTCATCGGAAACAGGAACATTTTGGATAGCGTGGTCATCCTAAATGAAGCGATCGATGAAGCAAAACGGGAAAGGTTAGTACGAGCCTTCTTCAAAATTGATTTCGCAAAAGCCTACGACTCGGTAGACTGGGGTTACCTAGAACTCATGATGGAAAGACTCAATTTCCATGCCAAATGGAGAAAGTGGGTTATGGAGTGTGTAACGACAGCAACAGCAACGGTCCTAGTTAATGGTAGCCCCTCTGGAGAATTCAAAATGGAGAGAGGATTAAGGCAAGGGGACCCCCTATCCCCTTTCCTATTCCTAATCGCTGCAGAAGGATTGAGTATCCTAATGGAAAGGGCAACAGAAGAAGGACTGTACAAAGCGGCTGAACTCGGACGTGAAAACATCAGAGTGTCACATCTACAGTTTGCGGATGACACAATACTCATGGGGGACGCAAGTCTGGAGAACGCTTGGACTATGAGGCGAGTGCTTAGAAACATGGAACTGATGTCAGGCCTAAAAATCAACTTTGGGAAGTGCTCAGTCATAGGAGTAAACGTGGAAGAAAATATCCTTAGTGGCATGGCGGAAATCCTAGGATGCAGAGTCGACAACATCCCTTTCACATACCTGGGAATGAGAGTAGGATCAAACCACAGAAAAACGGAGGAATGGGCCCCGATCGTGAATAAAATAAAAAACAGGCTAGCAAGATGGGACGATAAGAAGATTTCGATGGGTGGCAGGATCACGTTGTTAAACTCGGTTATTTCTTCTCTTCCGACATACTATCTGTCTCTATACCACATACCAAAGAAAACCATGAGTGAGATTGTGAGATTACAACGCAGCTTCCTTTGGGGGGGTGGGAGTAACGGGAAGAGAGTGGCATGGATCGAATGGAAAAAAGTTTGCAATACAAAACAGCTAGGAGGACTAGGGGTTAGAGACATTGGAATTTTTAACAAAACTCTATTGGGAAAATGGGGATGGAGGTATCTAAATGAAAAAAACAGTTTGTGGGCAAGGGTTCTTAGGTCTAGGTATGAGAATCTAGGGGTAAACAACTTTAGTCTATTCCCAATAGGGAGGGTAGGGAGGGTCTCATTATGGTGGAAGGATGTTCTAAAGGTGATAGGTGAGGGAGATGGGGGTTGGTTCCATGATAATCTATCTAAGGTTCTAGGGGATGGGAAAGATTCTTTTTTCTGGGAGGAAAACTGGACGGGGAAAGGAATTTTCAAGGTTAGGTTTAGGAGACTTTACCAGATTAGCATAGATAAGGATAGGAAAGTGGGGGACATGGGTGCTTGGGAGAGGAACACCTGGAGATGGGAGTGGAGATGGAGAAGGACACTTTTTGATAGGGAACTAGCACTGCTTAACGATCTGATATCTGTGATAGACAGGTTTCAACTAAAAGGACTTGAAGACTCGTGGAAATGGAGAGCATCAAACACAAAGAAGTTCTCCACGAAGGAAACATACTCGATCTTGTTCAACCAAAGTCATGGCACTCGACCGGACGAAGAGCTGATACAAGGATTCACAAGCATTTGGAAGAATTTCGCACCACCAAAAGTCAAGGCCCATGCTTGGAGACTCCTATGGGGAAGGCTGCCAACACGATCCAACCTCAGAAGAAGGAACATCCTGAACCAAAATGACGATCTAAGGTGTGTACTATGTGGTGAGAGTGAAGAAACCGAGAAACACATCTTTCTGGAATGTCCTCAAGCATACCAAGTATGGATGGAAAGTCTCAAATGGCTCAACATACCGTCACCACTACCGCCAGACCTGCTAAGCAACTTCTTAGGTTTTGGAGGCCTCATCAAAGGAAGAAACGGGAAGAAGATCGCCACATGTATATGGATGTGTGTGGTGTGGCTCATATGGAAAGGGAGAAACGCAGTCCTATTCAAAAACGAGACCTTCACACTAGCAAAGATCAAGGAGGAGCTAAAGGCAAGACTATGGAGCTGGTTCACGATCAAATTTCCTACTCGAAACACTTCTCCTTTCAAGACCTGGGTGACAGATCCACTCAAGTGCATGGTTTAAGATTCATATAGCATAACATTTACTGTCTCTACCCAAATGAAAAGACTTGTACACTGAATTTCGGGTATCTTCTTGTACCCACTATTAATACAATCACTTTTTACCGATCAAAAAAAAAAAGAAATATGTAATTAAAAAAAAAATCTAGTGAAATATAATTTTTTTTAAAAAGTAGAAGAATCGCAAATAAATATTACCATCCTTATCAAATGATAGTTACTATTAATTAGTTTTGTCACACCTTTTTATTTGCTTGGGTTTGAAGGAAAAGATCTAGTCCAACTGATTATTGACTAATAAATGAACCTGGTGTTTGAAATGTTCAACAGGTTAATTCACATCTTAGATTTGATAGGGAACCATACTAACTTTTTTTTCTTTTTTTTAAAAAAATTATAATTTAATGGGGAAAAGTTGAGATACATATATTTTTTTAATCTATATTTTGATAGTGTTAATTAATTAAGTAATATAAATATAAATAATGATAAATCGTTTGGCCAAGGAGGGAGTCCATTATGGGCTTCAAATCAAATCTCTTGTTCAATTAACAATTTATATATGCAATTTAAGTGATTTAAATATATTTCACTTGTTCAATTAAATATTTTACCCATCACAATAAAATAAAATTATAATTAAATTGTACTATGCAATGGAGTGCACACACGCACGCATGTAATTCTACTTTTATTTAGTCTAAAAAAAACAATACTCTGTATACTATTGTATTTCATTTCAAATATCATTATTTACACCGAAAAAACTCATTTAAACGAAGTCATTTTGATATGTTTTTCAACCGATAACACGCAATAAATCAGTCAATCCCTATTAATCTTCTTAATTAGCACACGAGGCGTCATGGAAATTTCACTACTAGGCGCATTTTCAAAATTACAATTAAATAGAAAAAACATCGTCGCAAATGCCCTCACAAATTTTGATGTTGTATTTAAATATGACCATCCGGTTTCAAAATTTGCGACGGTTTATGTGTCTGTCCCATTTACAGAAAGAGACATTTTCTTTAATTAATTAAAACATACATTTATTCTTACAAATAATATATTTTGATTTTATAAGAACACATATTTGAAGTCAGATGTTTGTGATTCACAATTTTTTTAGAACTATCTAATTAAACGTATTTCATGTGAAATATTTAACGTAAATGGTGCTCTATGATTTACAAATTGGTTTCCTTTACTAGAAAATAAAATACGAAATTGAAAATATATAAAGAATATAAAGTATCATATTTAATGTCCGACAGTTGTAAAAATATTAATGTGCAGTATAAATTATTTTAAGAAGATCCATATATATATAATATAATATAATAATAATACTAAATACGTATATGGTACCGCACTACCGCTTTATGCTAATTATCCACTCTTGTAGGTGGTTTCGCCAGCACCATAAGCCACCGACTCCCATTTTATTTTTATGTACATAATAATAATATTTTAAAACAATGTTAGCTGAACTGGCCATTAGATTACATATGTATGGACATTATTTTATTTTGGACAGCTATTCTTTAACAAATTACAAATCTATCTAAGTTTAATATGATGTGTCGTACAAAAATAAATAAATAAACTCTTATTATATTCACCAATATTTATTTTTCTTTATTAAATTAAACTTTAATTGGTTGATGGAATACAGGGAAGTAATTAAGTGTAAGTACGTACAAGATAAAATTACATAATAGGTAGCCACCTAGAATGATACCAACTTAATTATTTTTTAATTACTGTAATAATTAATTCATATATATACATACGCGTAAATGTGAATTTCTAGAGATCCTTCTGCTACAAGTTTCACTTCCATAATTCATTTTGGTACAAATTAAATTCTCCTTTTTATTCTTGTCTCTTGAATATAAATTTCTCATTTAGATATGAATTAAAAAAATATACATACATTTAGTTATTTATAGTATTTTTTAAGAGCAAGCTTACAAATTTTTTTTTTTTTTTTAAAATCATGAAAACATATGTACTTTATGAATTGAGAAAAAAAAAAAACTAAAAAATATAATCAATCATGAGATCTATGAAAGTTATATAGATAAAATGATTATAGTATGTGTAAAATCATTAGGGTGAAAATTCAATGTTACTCTTTCATAATTAATCACATTTATAACGAGCCGAACAAAAGCATTGGGCAGGATAAAGAAGAATAATGATGTCCAGAGGGTATTATGAGACAACAGAAAATATGGATAATATATTATAATTTAAATACAGGCTATTTGTTGAAAAATAAACATTTTTTATGTACTTATAATATTAATTAATATATATACACAAGATGTGATTGTATATGCACTAGTAAATTAAATTGATAGCAAATATATACTTCATTATTGTTCACGCGTGATCAATATTTCACAATTAAATTTCAATCTATTTACTATGATTCGAATGACTAACTTTATATCACTCTATGCTCATCAGAGATACCCTATACTGGAAATTAAATAGTGAATTTTGTATTACTGTTCACTCATGATTTAGTGACTTTCTAGTAAAATTCCAAACGATTTTCGGAGGAACGAGTCTTATATCAATATCTTCGTCTCTCTAAGACCGTCAGCTTGGTACACCATATTACATGCTTTATAAAATATTATATCACTGTCACGAATTTTTTTTAGTGATAAATTTTAGAAGAAACGTCCAGTAAAGAAAATACTGCAATATCGAATATAATGAAAACCATAAGTCGAGTCAAGGGTAAAGGGCAAAACGAATTACGCCCTGAATAGTGCTCACAGGTCTAACGTTCTGTTTCCAAAGGTAAAACAATTTTCTCTCTTTTACAGTAGCACCATTGTAAAAGAGACAACGAACGTACATAAGCTTAAAGAACTGAACACGAGGGTTCGTATACACTGGGAGAGAAAGCAAAATTTGTAGGGCAAGAGATGAAAAATTATGTGTCTTCTAGAGGGGGGAGCACTAATATTTATAGGCAGAGACTTACTCACAGAGGTTGAGGAAATCGTGGAAGGCCCATTCACAAATGAGACCTGAATTCGTGGAGAGATTCGTGCTGAGCAAGTTTGAGTTTCAAATTTCAAATTCGATTTCAGAGTCTTATGTAAGGTTTAGAAGTGTTCGAGTTGGACATGGTCCATAACCAAATCCGAATGGGTCGGTCCAGTGTAGGTGGGCTTTCAAAGTTTTTGGTTTTATAAAAAGATAGGTGGATCAAAAAGACCAATTGTCGAATTCAAAGCCGAGTAGATGGCCCTTCACACTTCAATGTTAATAAAGCCTCCAAAAAATTTGTAGGACTTCTATGCGGGACATGTGACCCTTCACATTTTCACTCTCAAACTAACTATAAAAGTTGAAACCCTTCAACTTAATTACTCCCTCCGTCCCAAGATTTTGTGCATGGTTGGACTGGCACGGAGATTAAGAAAATGGAATATAGTGAGAAAAATTCATTTTACGTCCTGTAACTTAGGCCTAATCCAATTTATATCCTTTAAATTTTCACATTTTCGATTTACGTCCTTTTCGCCGGAAATTTTTCAAACTCACCGGAATGTGAGGAATAAATTGGGATTTCGGCCAAATAGTCCAATTTACGTCCTTTAAGTTTAAAATTTTAAAATTTTATAAATAAATTTTCTAAAAATATCTTTAAATTTTTTAAAATATTATTAAAAATCTGAAAACATCATTAAAATTAAAAACTATAAAATGTGAAAAATAAAATTCAAAATACATTATTTAATTTTTTAAAAATCTCATTAAATATTATAAAATGTGTAAAATAAATATAAAAATAAAAAAATTTACAATTCAAAAAATCAAAAATGTTTAACTTAAAATTAAGAAATTCGAAAATCTCATTAAAAATTCTAAAAATCTCTTTAATTTTTTTAAAATGTGTAGATTAAATATTAAAAAATTTAAAAACCTATAAGAATAATAAATATTATTAATATGTCATTAAAAACCAGACTTGATTCAGACTCATCCGCCATTAAAATTTTTCTCGAACTCCTAAATTTTTTTGTATTAATTCCACGCCTTGATTGATTGTAGAACCGTGTCAAATTCATTTTAATGAGGTTTTTAGAATTGTATAATTTTTAATTTTATTTTAAACATTTTAAAATTTTCAATTTATATATTTTTTATATTTAGAATTTTATGTTTTTATGAGATTTTTAGAAATTTTTTATTTTTAATTTCCAATATTTCAATTTTTTAGAATTTTAAATTTTTTGAATTTTTTTTTTTGAATTTTTTTTTATTTTACAAAATTTATAAATTTTAATGACATTTTTAGTTTTTAATGAGATTTTTTTAATTTTTTAAAGAATTTTTTAATTATTAATTTTTAATTTTCAAACTTAAAGGACGTAAACTGGACTATTTGACCGGAATTCCAATTTTCCGGCGAAAATGACATAAATTGGACCTAAAAGGATATAAATTGGACACCCTAGGACGTAAATTGAAAAAGTGAAAACTTAAAGGATATAAACTGGATTAGACCTAAGTTACAGGACGTAAAATGAATTTTTCTCGAATATAGTGATGTGTATGGTGGAATAAAGGAGGGGTATTATTGGTAATTCATTGGCTAAAGTGAATGAGATTTGAGTAAAGTTATAAATTTGGTTAAATTGTGAGTCCAAATAGAGTGACATTTTTTAAATTATATGAATGTTGTAAGGATAAAAATTATGTGAGTTATTTACTTTTTTGGAGTGTGCAAATAATGTTGGGACGTCCGTTAAGGAAAGTGTGCAAATAATCACGGGACGGAGGGAGTAATTAATTTCTCACTCACCTAAACTCGATTTTGAGATATTAAATATACCACGTTCATCTACTTCGCGAGTATATCGACTATGTCACGTTTAATTATTTAATAATTAACGTTTAGTCCATCTAATTTATTTAATTAGATAAGGGTATCAAAACTTATTTAATTCACATTAATTCCAACAATAAATATATAAGGACATAGTTATGTCATATTAGTGAATTTTTAGTAAGCATAAATGTAAACTAAGATTATTAGATCAAATTATTATCAATGAATATATACCACAACCATTCACTAGAGGAAAAACACATGCATTACACTCTCTATATAAACATATTGGACTTGCCGACATGACATTAACATAATTGATCACGGATTTAGACTTAAATTTGTAAATAAAAAGTATATTATTTAAGCCAATTATATGCGAAAAAGCCAATAAAAGTGACATATTAAAGTAGATGGTTCATATTCAAATATATTCTTAATTCTTGAAATTGACCTCCAATCTATATCATCCATTAACCTCAATTGGCAGCATACACAAAAGCAGTATATGAAACCGAATTTCAATTATTGGTTTTGATTATTGTAACCACGCATTAATCTTCTTAATGACGTTTTTTTTTCTCTTTTTTATATCTTTGCATTATGATTCTCTTTCTTTTTGCTTTGAAATACTATTAGTAATATTTTTAAGCCATTTCAAGAAAACAATCAAAATCAATAAAAGTATGTCCCATATGCCATGCATAAGAATTTGACTTTTCTTTTTATTACTCCATATCAACTAAACTAATGGTTGATGACGAAGAAATATAGGACCACCTTACTAAAATTTCATCTATCATTAAAAATGATTTTTATTTTTTGTAAAATTGTTTCTTTTGCTTTTTTTACTTTCGTTGACATATATTTGTGCCCTTCCCTATCCCCCTAGGCATAAAGATATTTTAAAAAGTGAACATCTTTCTTTAGTAAAAGGTAGAAAAAAATAAAAAAAGCAAGAATAAAAGTAGCAAAGATTGTGGTATTTTAATAAAGAGGTAAAATAAGTCGTTTCAGCTACCAAATTAGTACAGTATATTCCATCACCAGTCGTTTCAATATGTTAAGATACAAAAGTAAGAAAATGTTTATACTACAAATTAAGTTAATGGGAGAGAAAAATTATCAAGTAGACAATTTAAAATGAGCGAGTGAAGTTGTGTTCAGCGAAATTTGAATGTAATAATTCATAGGTGTGAGTCTAAAATAATTTGGGTTAGTCTTGGGTGAGATAAGTCTCTCTTAACTCTCATATAAAAAGTGATAATGTTTGAATAAAAAGTGACAGTTTAAGTAAAAAGTGACAGTCACTTTTGTTAAAAATATTATCACTTTTTTACAAACAAAAAATTAGAAAAAAAAATATGAGTTATGCTATCCAAAATTTTGAAATATGGGTTAAAAGGAATCCGTTTCACAGAAAAAGATCCGTGAAACGGTTACACACGAGTTTTTGCCTAATTGATATTATATTAATTTCTTAACATATGATGTAACATAATTTCAAAAATAATTATAATGTTTTTTTTTTTTAATATTTATAAATGGTTGGAGGTGATTTATACATCAACAAAACGATTGACATTTTGGACCCAAATGACCATGCTAGGCCCTTTGTATAATTTGTCATTTTATAGATTTGGAAGTGGGCATATAAAAACATTTTGTCAGATATTGCAGTTGTTTTTTCTTCAATTAAAGCCTTATATATAAAATTTGTTATTTTGCATATTGTTTTTTCGTTGGTTCCATGCATGAAAATTTGTGGGAGTTGCATGCGCGTGCCTCTGGCTTCACCTGCAAATCTTGGACCACTCCTAAGTAGGAATTTGATATTTTTGTCCTTCGAGGTCATCCGATAAAATTGAAACGATACAGAGAAAATTAACATGGTCCCTACGCAAGGATGACACACATAAATCGAAAAATGGTCCTAAGTAGTGATTTCACATGAATTTCCATTATTTTCTTCATATAAAAATCTCAAATTTTTGGAAAATATATTACATATCGTATTTTCACTAGTTAGAGTATGTCATATGTGTATGGAATCTATGGATGGAGGAGAGCCCGTTTAGAGACGGTATAATGCAGACTTCAAGGATGAAAATATCGAGACCTTAAATTTATGGAAATATCGATGGATATATCCATATCGGTAAATTTTAAAAATTGTAAAAATTTAATAACAAGTCTTTAGTACATAAAATCAACAAAATAATTTGAATACATTTTATATCAGTGATAAATTTATATAAAATATAATATACAATGTTATTTCGTATGACATTTATCGATATTTTCTCAATATTTTACCGATATTAGGCTCGATATTGTTATTGTCTACCGATATTTATCGATATTTTTAATTTTTTTACAAATGTCGTGGAAATATCGATTTTTCCCAATATCAATATCCGTGACCCCGAAAAATGGATATATCGAGGATATATCGGAGATATTTCCGGATATTTTCATCCATGGATGCAGTGTGCGTGATAAAATTAGAGATGAACAACAATTAAAAATAGTTGTTTCACGGAATATCTGAATTTTAATTAAACAAATAACACATTTATAACTTTTATGCAATTTTAAAAAATTGTCTTTTACAATGCTCGAAGAAAGGTTTAAATGCGAACCCTAATATAACAAAAGTAAGAAATTGTGAAAAGGTCCCAAAAAATTATAAAAATAACACAAAAAATGCAATTTTTAACACCTCAAATGGTGCGACGGTTGACATTCCAATATGTTGGGTCTCCTGTTGACATTCCAATATGTTGGGTCTCCTGTCCTCTTCTTTGGTTCACTTCAACGGGCTCAGACACCTAATAAAACGGGTCGAATAAGTGTAGTGAAAAATAGACAAAGAATTAACTTTGGATAACAATCACACACTCTCATTGTTGCCACACACAAAAAAGATAGAAGAGGACCAAATCACAATAGTGTGAAGCTTCCTACAGAAGTAGGACAAAAAATGAGGCGTGGTCTTATAGTTTCGTCTAAAGATCAAAACACAGTGGACTCAAGCCCAACACAATATTTGTTCAATAGATGGTGATAAAAGGGTCGTAAATTGAATATATTAGTAATTAAACAAGCATTGAGGAGCCGTGCGGGGCATGCCAATAATAATTAGGGTGAGTTCATGTGTTATTTAGAGAATATTGAAGATTCCTTTTTCTAATTCTGCTCTACCGGGAATGTTTTTTTCTTTTTGGCATCGAATGTTAAACCGGCGATAGATTAATGAATCAATAATGCAGAGTCAATTATTAAAGAGCCTTCATTTTAGTTTGAAATAATTTAACCTATTTCTATGTAAACATAAAGTAGTATTTAACTTTTGATGCTCTCACCAATTTTATTCTAAAACCGGTTATATATATAAAAATGATATGAATTCGACATGCATGTAGAATGAATATAATGTTGCCTAGTATGCAATGCCCTGAATTGGGCTGAGAATAAATCAAAGGAGCTCTATTAGTTTGGGCTGACCCCATTTCAGTTAGGTCGACTAAAATAGAACTAAAACAACAAATAATAATATATTCTATAATTCTCGAGGTATATTTGACCACACAAAACTGAAAGTTTGAAAAAAAATTAATCAAAATCTTAGATAATGAGAAAAAAAAAATCACTTTCACAATGTTTTGACAAACAAGATTAAATTAGTAAAAAAAAAATCATTGTATTTTACTCTACTTCATCAAATGAAATGTGTGTGAGTTAGTTTTCCTTGAAACTTTTTAAGGGAATTAGTAAAATAAAATAAAAAAAGCAATGAATTTGTCATTCAAAATATAAAAACAAAAAACACACATTGCTGCACCAAAATTCAAAATCAAAATATGTTACTTTGCGTAACTGCATTTGAATTGTTCGGTGCAAAATATAAAATCAAAATACATAGAAAAACGACCTCTGTTAGTTTGTTTCCTACAAAATTGACATTTTGCATAATTTAATTTCTCCATCTCTCTCCATGTATATAAAGATACACACATACACGAGTGTTGTTTATATAAATTATGCAAAAATTGACCTCCGACGATGAAATTGCGCTGGAACAAGCAAGCAGAATGTGTGAAAATTGATATAAATTTATATATTGTCTTTATTTTATAATGAAAAATGAAACATATACATATTATACCTGAGGCTTAGAATGATGATAAGTTGATGAGTAAATGAAGTAATAGATTTATTTCCATGCTTTCCTTCCGCGGAAATTTTTGCCTGCTACTGCCTGCTTTTTCTTCTTGTCAATACGAGTTCTTGCTATCTTGGATCTTTTTGCAGCTAAAGGCATAGCTTTTCTGTGCTCCTTTTGCTGATTGCTTGTACCACCCGTCTGCTCCACAATCATAATCGTAACTTAAATGCTGCTCATCTAATTTCAACAAAACGTCAAGGAAAGGAAAGGAAAAGTACCTTTTTTTGTTTGACAGCAGCTCGTGATTGATATTTCCCTCTCTCCTCCCTCACTTCTTTTATAAATGCCAATCTCTCTTCCTTTGACATCTTCCTACGTATGTTTGCCTGGAATGCACGATCAAACGCAGCAGCATTATAAATCATAACAACCTCAGACATAAATCACAAGATTCTAATCCAACGTCACTCGTTCTATTGCTACCTCCTATTCTCAATCCCATAACCAAAATTCTGGGAATTTTGTTTTTGGTAGACATTTGTTCAATTTGGCGTACAATCCCCAAAATTGATTTGGGTAAAAAGAGAAAAGAGTAAAATTGGACTGGGCAATGATACTGAACGATTTGTGAAATTAACTCACTTCACACTAATTCCCCTTTACTTTACTGATGCACTTTACATAAATATATAGTTTGCATGAACAATAAATATGCAAGAAAGAACTGAAGATGAAAGATCACACCTCAAGTGTGGAAGCATCGACCCTCTTCATGCTAAGTTGGTCTGAACTTGGAACCTTGAAACCGTGCTGGGTTAAGACAGACCTAGCATCCTTCTTAGCCTAATAATCAAGGCCAATCAGATATTAATATGAGGAAACATGATCCTTTAATAGAAAAAAGGATCACATGATGAAAAACATTAATTGTACATTGGAAAAGCAACAGTACTGTTCAGCCTACAGAATAACACTTTCTTTTGTATGAACTAATACTTTTCATATGAACTAATGGAGTACTTATTCTATATTTCAGTATTTTTTGTGAATGAGTCAAAATTGCACCAGCTGCACGTTGCAACTGGTGCATAAAAGTTCCAAGCTTGATTTAGCATGACGAAAATGCAAACCTTGAGCTCTTTTATTCTTTGGAAGTCCTCGTTTGAAAGAATTCCGTCAGTTGTGTCCGGAGAGTCATTTTGGGTTGATTCCGCCAATTTCTTCAAAGCACGAAGACTTGGACTAGCAGCACTCAGCTGTCCCTCAAAATCAGAAAACCTCCTTTTCTTTGATTCCAATTTATTGCTGGATTCCTCATTCTCATCACTATTTCCCCCACTTTCTCTCAGCTGTCCCTCAAAATCAGAAAACTTCCTTTTCTTTGATTCCAATTTATTGTTGGATTCCTCATTCTCATCACTATTTTCCCCACTTTCTTCTCCATCACTAATTCTGCAATCATCATCATTTTCATCAGACATTTCATCATCTTCAGCAATTACATCGTCCATTTCACAATCAGAATCACCGGAGCCAGATTCACATTCAGAATCACCATCACTTTCGCCAATATCATTGTCTTGAAGAAGATCAACACCATCATTTTCTACATCTATGTCCTCGTCGCTATTTCCTTCATCTTGTTCCAGTAACTCGGCGCCAGGGATATTGCTGTCAACATGCACTTCGCCAAAGGCTTTAGGCATGGCATTAGTACCAGTTGGTCTCCCTCTATCCTTCTTGATTAATAATGAAGGGCAAACCTGTAAGAAAAATAACCCATCACTCCTGATTCAATAAGCCCCTCTAACTAGGGATGTAATCAAAACTAACTATTCACGACACGACTTGAAAAATATTCGTTCAAGCTTTTGTAATAAAGTCCGTCAACATCACAAAGATATTCGTCTCGTTAGCTCGTGAACAAGCTTGTTTTTAATATATAATTTTTCACATTCTCTATTTATGATAAATATAAAAATATGTTGAGTAAACTTATTTAATTAAATGAAATTATACAACTATGATTTTGAGAAATATATAATTTTACTTCAGTAATTAATTAATTAATTTAATTAAAATTGATATTCCTAAGCTCGTTTAGGCTTGTACAAGCTCATAAATATTCAATAATTTAGCTCGAGCTCAGCTCAATTATAAAGTAATCAAGTTCAAACACTCTAAAGTTCAGTTTGGCTCAATTCGATTGCATCCCTACCTCAATAATATGTGTGTGTGTGTGTGTGTGTAAGAGAGAGAGAGAGAAAGAGAGGGGGAGACATACCTCTCTAAATAATGTAAGAAGTGAACGAGCAGATGAAGAAACTGATTTCTCATGTGACTTCCTATACAAGACAAGGTCTTGCAGCAAATCTTCAGTCATCAACTAAAGATAAAGGACCAGAAAACAGAGTATGAAGTATCAGACTCCATTAAAAAAGTAAAAAGAGAGTGAACAAATACTTCAAGACAATTTTAGAGTATACCAAAGGCATGCGTAGACATATTTCTCGAACCACATTCAGTCCAACGGTGATAGCCTGATGAGAGAATATCAAGATGATCAAAATATAATCAACATAAGAGAAAATTCTTAACAACAGGATAGTACCTCAGGTCGTGACCGATCATGTACAAACTGGTTAACAATTTGCTTGAACAATGGTTCAACTGCATCAGGTGGCACCTAGTGAAAAGAAATCAAAGACTAAGCAGGAATATTTCAAGCAAAATATGACAAAGTAATGTGATATACAGAATATTATAAACCACATAAAATTTGGTGAATATTAAGTCTTAATTGCAAATAAAATCACTACATTTTCGCAAATTGCAATCTAATCTTTTGAATCCTAGTAAACAAAACCTCAATTTATTTATTTTTGCAATTCAAACCTACAGGCAGATTTGCTCTTGCCCAGAAATGGCGATTAAATATTCATTGTCATCCGAACCAATCTAAACATGTAAATACAATAAATTTTTTGAAGCCATGTAGGTGACACGTCATTTCTGGATGGGAGCGAATCTGCCAATTGGTTCATATTGCAAAAAACAAAATTTTAAATTGAGGTTTTATTTACCAAGATTCACAAGTTTAGATTAGATTGTAATTTGTGAAAAGGTTGTGATTGTAAATGCAATTAAGCCGAATAATAATATATGGCCAAAGAGTGGTTACCATTTCATGGCAGGCTTGAACAGCTGCTGCAAGCAGAGTTATGACATCTCGTTGATGTGGCTGCAAATGAATAAGAGCAGGATTAGACAGACATCAAGATCATTAGCCTCCTGAGATTAGTGGTAAATTACCATACCTGGACATATTTCTGAATATACGGGTAGAAGTTCAACAAGATCAACTGGTGAAGGCCAACAGTTCGAGCAATTACCTTTAGCAACATCATTTTCACCTGCAAGAAAACGAAATTGAATAGATGAGTAAAGAGGATAATATTTTTCCACAACAAGAAAGATGTGAAAGTAATATAATGAACAATATTACCTCAAACCTTTCATTGCATGACTGCAGACGAGAGAACAACTTTTCAGAGAAACCCTGTATGCAAAGCTTGATTAGCCTTTCTTTAATACTTTAATGAGAACTTATATTACAAAAGAAACAAAATAAAAATCATGCAAACCTGTGCATCTTTCAAATGGTTTAGTGGTGAGTAGTAGTTTGGGCTGGTTTTCTCAGAAGATATACGTTGCTGCTTCTTCATGCTACGAATAACGCGCTGCAGTTTTGCCTTCTTCTTCTTTTTGCTTGATGTTGTACCTTTGTGATTTGCCTACATTTCCAAGTAAAGTCATACAAAAAAAAATCTCAATGATCTGGTATCAAATGTACTCCACTATTTAAGACTTTTTTTTTTTTTTTTTCTGTATTATCAACATTAAATATATAAAACATCTGAGATCATACATACTAGCTTATGCCCTTTTTTAGAAAATATCTCTTTTAGTTTCATTAAATATTTCTAGAACTATTCTCTGTGTTTTTTCTAGCATCAATATAGTGAATTTATATGGATTTGGGTAGCATCATACGAGACAAATGATCATTAAACTTAATATCGAATAATCAAGAATGCAATATTTAATCAGATATCTAATTTAGGATCACTGTCAGTTTCTAAGATCATATGAAGCAATAGGGATACACAACAAAACTCACAATAATAAGATAAACCAACCTTGTACAAAGCTTCTTTATTCACTATTACATTAGGATTTTGGATTGCCTCATCGTCTTCGCTGCCAGAATCATCACTATCAGCATCATCAATCTTCTCAAAACCCAGCAGAAACGACAAGCCAGCAATCATGATCCTGAGATATTAAAATATACATATTAGGAACATTGAAAATAAAAAAGAGACATCAAACATATCATTCAGCTAAAATGAATACAAAATTGCAACCTTGATGAGGGGTGAAAACATGACATGCATATAGCATTAGCTGTCCTGTCGTCAAACCAGACTCTCCTCCGGTGAAGATCACAGAGAATGATAAGTGCCCTCTTTGCTTTCGCTTCTTCCTCTTGCTGATTCAATAATACTTACATACATCAGACACTTCAAACATATGGGAAATCGGTTTTTTAGTCCCGTAAATTATCCGTATTTTGATTTCAGTCCTGTCGACTATCAGAAATTGAAGATAGTCCTAAAACTTCCAAGTTTTGACATTTCGGTCTGGTAGCCAGCTTCAAGAGGGTAAATAAATATAGGGTTGACAACATGGCAGAGTTTGATTAGTCCACATGGCAAAGTCTGATTGGTCAACCGGATGTTTCACCTCTTACAAGCCAGTCACGGGACCAAAATGTCGAAAAATTGAAAGTTACTGGACTATTTTCAATTCGTTATACTCGACAGGACTATAATAAAAATTAAGGTAACTTACAGGGCTAAAAAAACAATTTTCACTAAAAAATATATATAAATAGACGCCAACAAGTGTAAAATGGAAATCAAAATACCTGCAGCATTCCAAACAATATATTTTGAAGGGCCTTGTTTTTCGGATCATTCTTATGTTTTTGGTTCATACGTTTAATGCTATGAATAACATGAGAAGATGCCAATTCTCTCAATGCCCTATCTCCTACTGTCTGAAGCTCCATGAATACCACAAGTGTCTCCACAATACCAATGGTCTAGAACACAAAAATCAGACCAACAACCATTATAGGGGAAAAAAACACAGAGCATAAACATTTTAAATCTTACATACAAAGTTGTTGCAATGGTCATGAACTCCATTAATACCAACTTCATGCAATTTACATGCAGCTTAATTTTATTTGATACTAACTTTCTAGCATGTAAAGAGTATTATCAAATACAGTTATTTTCTTCCCTCACTACAGTTCTTATGCCTACAAATATATGATAATTTCAATCTTAGATCCAGATTCATCCAAAGTAGAGAACTAATAGTCTAATATCAAACATGGCCCATATTTTGCTCAAACTTCTATAATTTTATTTTGTATTGCGACCAATCCATGACAAGAACACATTTTTCTTTATGTACATATATCTTCTAGTGTCAATTAAAAATAGATTACCACCACCGTGTAGCCAATCAGCTACACAACGTGCACAAGTAATCTGGTACACAACACAACTATAAATTCACCAAATATAAACCCAAAAACGTAATAAGCTCTGTAGACATCATTTCAAAGAACAGAAAAACAAAATACCTGTCTGTTCATTAAAAGGATCAGAGCTTGTGTTGCATTCACCCTAAGACCCGATGGTAGACTACGGGCAGACGATTCCAGAAACTGGAGCAATTCAGAAGGAAATTTGGCCAACTCTTTTGGATAAAATGGAGTAACGTGGGCTAAAAACATAGCCCGGTCACTCAAATCCTTGGCAACGGTCGAGTCTGCCGCGATTCCACTAAGTGAAGTGAAATTTAACGCTGCTTGCTGCTGAAAGAGTTCGAGAGACGACTTGAACTGTTTGTAGATAAGGGCTAACTCTGATGTATAGCCTTCCGGGTCGGATTTCATTTTGGATTGTAGCAGAGCGAGGTTGAGCTTATCACTGGCACCACTAGAGGTGTCCGTGATGAGGTCTGAAAGAGAAGCCATCTCTGCAATAGGAGATTCAGATAGTAAGCAATTTATAGAAAAACAAAATAAGACCGCTTCACTAGAGTTGTCAGAACGGGCTGAAAACTACTCACCCCAACCAAAGGCCTTTTCCTTAAAAAAATAAAAGTGTCACAAATTTCTTCGTCAAACTTGGCCATTTTTATTAAAATTCCTTACGATAAAATCCATTCATTTCAAAATTTCAACACATCTTTATCTAGTAAACACATGTAAAGCGACAGCCAGGTATCGCGCTTCACTAGTTTTAACTACCTTGACTAGAACTCAACTCGAAATCAGTAGAGTTCGATGTTATTGAGCTTGAGCTCGACACGATAACATTGACAAAATGATTTAACAAATGTTAAATAAAATGACAAACTTAAGCATCAATAAAATGTTTTCGTTTATCAATTGGCCTAGGAGATATGAGGAGATTCAGGGCAGAAAGAACGGCTATTAAAACGGAAACTACTATTGACACCAGGACTCCAAATAAGTGAAAATGGTTTCATTAAGGAGGCAAAATGTGGATGAAAAATGCACTTGCAGATGCCATCAGCGACGAACCAAAATATGATAAAACTCATCACAGTGAGTACAATACAACCGAATTTGGGATTAATAAATAGCGCAAAAGCCACACAACAAAGGAACATAGCTACGAAAGAAGTTCAACTAATTAACTCAACAAGCATAACCTTTTTTGGGATTGATTTTGTAACTTTTAAATTTATTCACATCTAACGAACTAGCACTTAATTAAATTGCATAATTCCTAATTAATTTACCTATCCACCTTGACTATGCAATATGAATAGAGACGCGCTGCTGCAGTATGAGATTCGGTGTGGCAGGCGGAGGGCGGCGGCGCCTGGGTATGTGTACGGTGAAGACGAAGACAGTAAGTAACCTGGGTATAAGGGGTTTACAGACAAATTTTTTTATATTTTTTATATTTTCTATATATATTAAAATAATCCATTCGGGTCGGGCCAACCATGGTTAAATGCCCCTTATTTTATAACTTCACCCTCCCCCCCCTAAAAAAAAATTATGACTAAAAAAACTACAACAGTTCGAAATGGTTGCAAAATTTCGGAAGAAAATTTCGAGAAAAATTAAAAATTCGAAAACAAAACTTAAAAACTAAGATTTATTCTTGTTTTTCTTTTTGCGCAAAATAACAAACCCCGGCCCTACTCCCAAGTCCCAAATCTCCTCCTACACAGCCCCAAAATTCCAATTCCATCTCTTCCCCAACAATCTTGTATCAATCCATCCACCCAAAACCGTCACAATTTTATTTTATGCAGCAAAGAAGAAAAAAAAATTAAATCTCACAGTTGAGTGCAGCGGTCGATTTGAGCGATTGGCGGAGCTTTGGCCACGGGGAGCGAGGAGAAGCGACGGTTTAATGACAGTGACGGTCGACAGACGGTGGAGCGAGAGAAGGACTAGAAGACATTTTGCTGAAGAAATGAGGGGAGGAGAGGCGCATTGCGGCGTTGATGGGGGAAAATATGAGGGGAGGATGAAAATTAGGGTTCATGATCGAGGATATTTTTGGAAAATGAAGGGGGTGGACTCAACCATTCGAGGGGTTAACTCAACTCGGGGGTCAACACATAAAAAATGGGGGGCATTTAACCGTGGCCGGCTTAAAATTAAAGAGGCCCAATCAACTTTTAAAAGCTCGAGATGGTTTAAATCGATGGGTACAGTTATTTGCACCTCTAACTCTGATAGATACACTTCTATTCAATTTTTATTATTTTAAAATATTTGTAAAATGTCTAAAATACATGTAGACAAGCAAAATTCAATTAATTTGGGCCTCCAAAGCCCAACAAATCAAGTCGAACCTCTAAAGCCCAGTAAATCAAGTCGGGTCCAAATCTGGTATTTTGAGCCTATAAGATTTGACTAAGTTCTAACTACTTAAAATAATTAAGTCCAACATAAGATTTGACTAAATCCTAACTGCTTAACACAAATATCTACAGTCCATTAGATTTGGCCCATAAAAGCAATCTAGGGACCTCTTCGGAGGAGCTTGTTCTTCGGAAAAAGCGGCGAGAAGCCGCGTTCGAGTGGAGATCAAGGTGCTAAGCCCCTTCAATTTGGCGTTTCTTCAAGGTTTTTCGTGGATCTTCAACGGAAAAGTCCCGATAAAGTCCTGAAGGTCCTGAAAGTCCCTAATATCGACGTTTAATCCAAAATACGGCACTAAGCCTTGTGATTAACGTTATAAAGTCTCAAATTCAAGTTGGGAGAGAGTCCGGCCGATTCCAAAAGTTCAAGTGAAGTCACGAAGAGAGAATTAGAGGAACAAGTTAGAGATTTGTAACCCACAAATACTCTATGTTTAATCCGAAAATAAATAAAATTGTATCTCATTTTCGTGTCTTCATATTTAATTCACGAAATTTGCAATACCATTTTAGTTTAAATTAGTAATCCACCCACTAAAAAATCTGAGGCACAAACGGCACACAGTACATGCTCACACATATTCAGGGAGTTTTTTCAAAAAAAAAAAAAAAAAGAATGAAATGTGAGTCTTTTTTTTTTTTAAACAATTATAATACTAAAAAAATTCAGAATAAAATCCGAGGCACAAACGGCACCCAGTACATGCTCGTACTAAATGTTGTCTGAGTACGAGTTTGTTTTAGACAAATTGTTGATAAAAATATAAGTTTTAAGAAAAATGTGTAGTGACTAAGACTGTGTTTGGTTGGGTGGATTTGGGCTCAAGAATTTTAAATCCATCATCCAAACCCACTACACTTGTTTGGATTATCAATGGATTTCAAATACTCAGATTTTTGCTCACACAATTTATAGTTAAAATTGAGAGGATTTGAAATCCTCACTAAAACCATGTCATTTGAAATCCATCTATTTTCAAAACATTTCATTTGAAATACCTCCTCAAATCAAATACCTCCATCCAAACACAACCTTATAAAATTTTGTAAGCAAAAATTTAAGTATTTGAAATCCATTGATAATCCAAACAAGTGGAGTGGATTTGGACAGTGGATTTGAAATCCATAAGCCCAAATCCACCCAACCAAACGCAACCTAAATTTATACTATGAATAAGGCAAAGAGAGGTTAGTGCGTTGGTTGCTGTAAACTTGCATTTTGTATCACCTTGTTCACATGCAATTTGTGAAGTATGAAAATTATGAAGAAGGCGGAATGGAGAATAAAAATATTGCGTCGATGAGGGAGAAAAATGTTTTTTTAGTAAGATTGATTTTGAGGTTATTTTAGTACGAACAATACCTATTATAGAATCGCCTAAAATAAATGATGAATGAGATAATATTATGAATTTGATTTTAACAAAGTACAGTAGATGAAGTATATAAGATTATTAATTTCAATCTCCATTCCTTATTTCATCCCACATTTATGACATGAATAATTAATTGATTATACAACTTTGTTTATCAAAGTAAACGGAGCCTAAATATATCTAAATTTATTAATTTGTTTTACTCGTTAATATGCGTTTAAAATAAGGACAACCCATGAGATCAAATATTTCAAACAAATAAAATTTTAAATAATAGTAATATTTTTTGCATTTAAAATACAGTAAATAATTAACTATTCATGATATCTCAAGTCAAATGAGTTGCAACAGAAAACTCGTTCATCGCCAGCTTGATAATTGAATTTTCCAATAATTATTATGGACATCAATCATTATTTCCCACATTCCTTTTGCTCCTACCCTATGACCCCGCCTAAAAACAATAATAATTAAATAAATAAATAAATAGTAGTAGTTGATTTGGCCTTTAGGAATTAGAAAATAAAATATGAAGTAGTCATTGCATTATACTAATAATTACCAAACAAGAAGAAAATTATGGGGTTGGGGGCAATTATATTTTAGTATGAACAGTATAATTATATTTGAAATGTATCATTAATAATTAAGAGTGATTTAATTCGGCATAATTGACATCTTTGTTATTTTTTGACACTAGTGAAATGTATCTAGTTCAACTATATACCTTTACTGATACATGCACATGTGAAAAATAGATCAATTATAGACATGGTAGTATATATTATTACATGGAAGTAATTTGCACATATATACTTACATCTATGTCCAAGTTCACCATAAATTACTGCACTTGGTATGCTTTACAAGTAGTTATATCCGTTTTTATGTGATCAAATCTCATGTAAATTACGAAAACTCACCCGTTGTTATTAGGGGTGTAAACGAGCCGAGTCGAGCCAAGTAGTGCTGAGCTCGATACTCGACTCGGTCGAGCCTAAAATTTTGAAGATCGAGCTCGACTCGATAAGAAACTCGATAAACTCGAGCTCGGCTCGACTCGACTCGATTACATATATAATTTTCAAAATTAATTTTAAAACATATTTTTTCTAAAATAAACTCGAGCTCGACTCGACTCGATTACTCGTATATAAATATAAATTATATATTAATGGCAAAATAATAAATATTGTTCAAGCTCGATTAGGCTCGCGAGCCTTTCGAGCCGAGTACTTATGAGCTCGAACTCGAACTCGGTAGCTACTCGAGTAGCTCGAAACTTGACTCGACTCGATTAACTTCGAGTCGATTTCGATCTTTTTACGAGTCGAGCACGAGTAGCTCGCGAGTAGGCTCGACTCACTTACACCCCTAGTTGTTATTATGTAAATTAGTTTCATCGTACAATTATTTTGCAACTATATTTTATATATGGTAAAACAATTAGACAAATTCTTGTATATATGCACAAGTTTCACTTAATAAATTAGTCCAATTTTAATAATTTGTAATACTACACCACTTGTCAAGTAATACAACTAAGTTAATTTTCTTGAGATGATTTAGTCTCGCACAAATTTTTGTATTTTCGTATTTTCACATGTAATATATATATACTTCTTAAAAAGAAATATAAAGATGAAAGAGAATAGTATTTGTTTTAGTGTGATGTTTTTGCTTGCACATGGGTGGTTGGGCTTACAACTCCCACAACCGTTACCACGTTCTACCGATCAATAATCGCTCTAAATAATGGCATTAATTAAATCCCATAAACTATTCAAGAAACTCGAAATAATTATAATAAAATAATCAACATGGTATATATATATGCTTTCATTCAACTAATTTAATTAAATCCTTTACAATTTCCATTAAAAATCAATTAAATAAAATTCACCGTTTCCAATTTACGCTCCAATCTCCGTTAGTGTATACATCATCATCATCAGTTGCATGACTCGGACTCGGGACGACTCGGTGGTGACCCGCCCACCTTCTTGCCATCACCCGGGACGGTTTTACCCCCCACCACCCCCCAATTTTACATAAAAAGAATTACAAAAGAAACAATGCAACCTAAAAAGAGTAAAATTCTCCTACTTGAAATAGAGAATCTCTCGTATGTTTTGAACTGTACTTATAATAAATTGATTTTTTTTATTTTTTAATTCCCCAATTTATGGGAAAAAAATATTTTCAACTCACCAAATAGAGTTATCGGAAAACCGATCCAAAAGCGGCCTAGAGTCAGCCAACAATTTCAGGTTGCTCTGAAATCCGACGTGGCAGTATCTCTGAAAATCCTCAAAAGTCATGAACCGGGCCGAGTTATTCTTGGCCGATTCGGTTCGGGCCATGTAACGGAGAATGTCGTCAAATAGAGACTCGTCACACGGAATGTGCAACGGACCGGTGTTGGTGAACCCGAATTCTTCTTCGGCTTGCACTAGAAGCTTCTTGAACATCGGGTGGTTAAGGTACGTTGTACGGACAACGAACCTTCTACAGCTCGATCCCACCGTCACCGCCACGTGTCCTGCCGGCACGTCCGACGGGAGACGACGCGCCGCCGTGGAGGCCTTCTTGCGCCACCGCCGGAGCATCTGGCGGAGATGTACAATGTGGCGAATTTTGCTGCAAGATGAAGACATGTTTGATTTTGTTTGATGTTTTGTGAAGAGTAAAGTGAGGGTTTAATGATGCCATAGAGATGGGGTATATATAGTATTGGGAGTAGTTATGTGCCCTTGACTTTGGTGATAATTACGATTATGGTACTTGGTATTTAGAAAATCAAATAAAATGAGATTATAGTAAGATACTCGTATGGAGTACTTTATTTCAGTTGATTATAGCTAATATTAAATAAAAATTATCAAGCCATTACTGAAAGATTTTATTGAATTTAATGATAATTATTAAAATATAAATGATAGTATTAAATTAAAGAGTAATTTTATGTCAATTCACATATTATTCAATATCAGATTCGAAATTATAATAAAAAGTTGAATTTTTAATTGCAACCTGACACAGCATCTCTCGATACAATTGATTTATATTGGAGTAACTAATATCCTTTTTCATGATACGAGTATATAAATATTACCCTTTAAAAAAAAAAATTAAGGATTCCATATAAATATATATTACTCCTACGTCCCACAATTATTTTCACACTTTCCTTTTTAAGACGTTCTACAATTACTTTCACATCCTTAAAATAGAATTTTCTCCACACTTACGAGTCAACTCATTTCTTTACTTTATACATAAAAAATTACAAAATTACCCCTTAAAATCTCCAATAAATTTACTTTTCTTATTTCCCATGTCACTTCACATGTGAAGATAATCATGAGAGTAATATAAAGTTGGTCTTATGTCGATCTTTTTTTATCGGCAAGTGTGCAACTAATGTTTTAGCAAAGAGAAAATATCAATTTTGGTCACCCAAGTTTACCTCTTTTCATATTTGGTCACCCACATTTAATCACTATCAAAATTAGTCACTCGATTATTATATTCTATCAAAATTGATCATTCCGTTAGTCAATCTGTCATTGACTAACGGAGAAAGAGATTTGAGGCCAAATTTCTCAAACTTAGGTTAAAAAATTCTCATGCATCTTCTAGAATTAATGAAACAAACGCAGAAGCAAGAATGAAACATGTGGAATCTGAGCTTACGTGAAGAAATACCCATTAAAGAATCTCAGTCAATCACAAAAATTATCAATGTACACTTACATTATATTTATCTGTAATAGGTCAGAATTTATATTTATGTGTAATAGGTTTGAAGGAATTCTGATGCATCTTCTAGAACATGATTCTATCATTGTTGGTTTACATTTTATTTTACAAGTAATCAGGAAATGTGAAACTCAGAAAATAGAAACTTATTTCAATTCATTTCAAATATCCAATTGTTTGACTAACATTTCAAGAAATCTGCAATAATGATCTTAATAGAAAAATGTTTAGAATGGAAAATAAGTTTATAATTTTTTTTTTTGAATGAATAATTTTAGAAAATTCTTTATAATTTTATAAATTATGCTCCAATAATTATAAATAGAGAAATGAATTGAAATAAGTTTGTATCCCCAATTATTATACAAATTCAATATGAAACTAGGAATTGAAAAACAGAGACAATTGTTCAAAAAAAAAAAAAAAAAAACAAAGTACAAAGAACACAGTGTCTGAATAATTTTCAACACAATGAATACAATAATTATAAACCATCGAACTACACACCATAATTATAAAAACAACCACCCTTGTCACTCTCACTGCCACTATTTTCCATATAAGTAGCTAATTTCAAATTTGCTCTATTATGATTTTTTTTTTTACTACATTCTGAGTTTCTCATTTCCTATAAAATAAAAAGTAATTCATAATTGAGTTAAATAATTATTAAAAACTTACTGAAATTTTTTGCCTACCAAAGGGTTGATTGAATTACGTTCTAGAGGATGCATGAGAATTCCTCCTGATCTATTACAGCTGAGATTCTTCAAAATGAGTATTTCTTCACGCTCCACTATCCACTATGGTAGGTTTCACATGTTTCATTATTCTTGCTACTGCATTTGTTTAATTAGTTCTAAAAGATGCATGAGAATTTTTAAATTTAGGTTTTGAGAAATTTTGCGCTTTCTTCCGTTAGTTAATGACAGATTGACTAACGGAATGATCAATTTTGATAGAATATAATAAGTGAGTGACCAATTTTGATAGAGATTAAATGTGGGTGACCAAATATGAAAATAGGTAAACTTGGGTGACCAAAAGTGATATTTTCCCTTTAGCAAAATAGGTCATTAATGGATGTAACATTTTAAATTAAAAGATAAAACTTGTAAAAGACGGTTTCATACATGAGACTAGTTTTCAATATTTATATATTGTATAATATGTGAACTTATAACTTTATTCAAATTATATTTTAAATTAAAGTTAAGTCTAAATACTAAGGCTGTATTTATTTTTTTTTAAAATTGATTTTTGAAATCCTGACAAATAGTAATGTGTATGTTTTCTTTTGGATGCTTGGATATGTGTGGTTTTAACTTTATATCAAATTAATGTGTAATATTGAATGAAGTTGTATTATTATTTTATAGTTTAGTATAATTATATTAATTAGATGCTTGTATAATGGTATTACAGTATATTATTGATGAGTGTAATTATAAAAGTGAGATTATAAAGATTAAATTTTATGCCAAATTAATAGGTTTGATAAGAGAGCTTTTGAGTATTTTTTAAAATCACATTTTTCAATTTTAAATTAATTTTGGTGTAGATTCATAAAATTCAAGGTGTAGCTGGACTGGACTAGGAGATCGAGTTAGTCTCAAATCAATAAATCTATTGAGTAATTAATATATAAATTAATTGTTCATTCATCTACAAATCCGAACTTTTAAATAAGATTTTTTTTTTTAAATGTATAAGAGTGTCCACAATGGTTAGGGAGTTATAACTCCCCTCTCTCCTCCACCTCATCATTTTTACATAAATAACTCAACTCCAATAACTTCCACAATCATTCCAAAGTTATAACTTACATTACATTTGAGGGACCCACTATTCATTACATTTCTTTTTAATTTTTAATTTTTTATTTAAGGTTTTAAAATTATGTAAAAAAATTAATATATGAATATATTAAAAATTAATATATGTGAAAAAAATTAATATATGAATATATTAAAATTATTTAGTCGAATTGTGAATATGAAGTATTTAAAGAGAAAAAAATTTTTGTATTAATTTGTTAATATGAAGTATTAAAATTTGTATTAATCTCTCAAAATTATTTAGTATTAATCTCTCAAAATTTGTATTAATTTGTTAATATGAAGTATTAAAATTTGTATTAATCTCTCAAAATTATTTAGTATTAATCTCTAAAAATTTGTATTAATTTGTTAATATGAAGTATTTAAAGAGAAAAAAAAAATTTGTATTAATCTCTCAAAATTATTTAGTGGAATTGTGAATATGGAGTATTAAAATTTGTTAAGTATTTACAGAAGAAAAAACTGTGAATATGAAGTATTTAAAGAGAAAAAAAAAAGACCGTTGTATTAATTTAAAATTTGAAGATGAAAAAAAAATAGAAAATTCAAATATTAATGTGGGTCAATTCATCGTTGTTAGCAAAAGTAGGGTTATGCCGGACTAACCCATTTGAGGAGAGAGAAAATTTTTTAAGTTATAACTCAGCGCCACAACGGTTGTAATCCTATTTTTAAAGTTATAACCCTCTAATAACCAACCGTTGTGGACACTCTAAGAGTCTCGAACAAATTTCCTAGGTTGAATCCCTAGTAGTTATCAGTTCTTATTACATACGGAGGATTAATTAGTTTACATTCTTAGTAGTAGTATTTTCTTATGAATTTTGCATTTATTCTTTTTTTTTTAGTAGTATTAGATTCTTATGAGTAGCATATTAGTTCATTTTTGTATGTAGTGTTATACTACATTAATTCATTTTCTTAGCAGTACTAGATTCTTGAGTGAAGTCTTAATTAATTAGTTCGTTTTTTTTTTTTATTAATATTAGTTTCTTATGAGCACTACAAAAAAACAGCCCATTTAAAGAGGGTAATGGCGAGGGAATCACCTTCTTTAAATGGAATGGCGACAATATTGGCGAGGGGGACTCTCTTTAGTCGTTATACTTTGAATTATACTTTGAATGCAATTAATATATATATACATATATTATAATTTTAGTTTTTTCTTTCTTTTCTTTAAAGTAACTTGTTTATTTTTAGATTGTCAAAACACATTTAATATATTTATTTTTAAATGTGAAATTATAATATTATGTGTTACAAATAATTAATTATGTTTATTTTATTTTTCAATTATAAAATTAAAGTTCCTTGTTTATTTTTAGATTGTCAAAACACATTTAATATATTTATTTTTAAATGTGAAATTATAATATTATGTGTTACAAATAATTAATTATGTTTATTTTATTTTTCAATTATCAAATTAAAGTTCCTTGTTTATTTTTAAATTGTCAAAACATGTTTAATATATTTATTTCTAAATGAAAAATTATAAAATTATGTGTTACAAATAATTATTTGAGTTTAATTTTGTTCTTCAATTACATTTTTTTTAATTCATGATTATTCATTAATTATGTCTAATTAATTTTCTCCATAAATATATATATATATATATATATATATATATATATATATATATATTTTTTAAATTTGTAATTGAGTCATTGTTAGTAAAAATTATTTGAATATATATACATTCAATATAATTAAAATTTAACATTAAAAATAAAAATCAAGTATCATTAATAATCAAAACTTAAAAATAAATACACCATTAAAATTGAAATTAAAAGATAAATATTTAAAAATTAATTAATCATTTTTTTAATTTAATTTTTTAACTTGATTAAAATTATAATGAAGTCGTAACACACATTCTACAAGAAGAACAAGCACAACTCATCCTCTCAACTCTAACATCATCATATTTCTATTTAATAAATTAAATTACATATATTTAACATAAATTAATAACATAATTAAATTATCAAAACATTATATTTATAATTAAATTATATTATTAACAATATTTAACTATTAATTAATCTAATAATGATAATTAATTGGAGTATTAACCTAACAATTAATATCTAATAACTACTAACCATTAATATCTAATAACTATACCTATTCCCTCGTATCTAATAACTATATATACCTATTCCCTCGCCACCTTCCAAAAGCAGCCGTCGCCATTTCGCGAGGGTATTAATTTCCCTCGCCAACGCGCTTGTAAATTAGCAAGTGCATTTTTTTCCACTCGCTAATTCGCGAGTGTGATTTCATTCCTCGCTAATTCCCTCTTTATTTGTGCCCCTCTTTAAATCCCTCGCCAAATAGCAAGGGTTTAATCCCCTCTTTAACTCCCCTCTTTATTTCAGCAAAATTTTGTAGTGGAGTAATAACATATCAATTCACTTTCCTAGTAGTAACAGTTTATATGCATATATATAAGTTCATTTTCTATATTAGTAGTGTTAGTTTCTTATGAGTAATGTATTAGCTCCTTTTCATAGTAGCATTAGTTTCTTATGAATAATTTATTAGTAGTTTTTGGTAGTAGTTTTTTACTTTTTTATGAGTAATTAACCTAGCTATCAGTAGCTTTGGAAAAAAATCAGTAGCCTATGAGTTTATTTTTTTTAAAGTAATGGAGTAGTTTGTATTGATGGTATTACTTGTGACTTAATGAGAGTGCACACTCAATTAATTTCCATCAAATCCCATTGGAAAACTTGTTAACATAAATACACATATTAAACCCCATAATATTCTCCAAGACTTAATTGCAAGAACTCTCCCATGGTTTGAAATGTTGCTCGAAATCCTCTAGCGATTTGAAAATTACACGAAATCTATCTCTTCTTGATTTATTTAATCCAGTAAATTACTCATTTTTTGAAAAAAAAAAAAAAAAAAGAAAGAAAGAAGAAGGTGAATTCTCTTAATAAACCATAAGAGACCTTAAATAATACAATTTCCAAAGTACGAGAGGATCATTTTCATATCATAAGGATTTTTTATGCAATTAACTCTAATTCTCCGAAACAAGATTTGGTTCTTGTAAAAAAATCATTAGAACAACTCCAAGAAAAAAAAAATCTTAAATGAACAGATTAAAATAAATAAATAAAAAGGTCACTTCAAATCCAATTGGTTTAGACCATTTTTACTGTTTTTAATCGGTTTCATATAATCTTCACATTTTTTGTAGTGCAAAACAAACTTCGCCGGGTTGCTAACCGAAAAATTAGCTAGGTGTAAGAATCAATTAATTGGTTGGTATTATAAAACTAACCAAACATCTATGTAGGTATATGGTAATCTAAATCCTTTAAAGGATAAAAATTCTTCCTTTAAAAGAAAGAAACCAAAAAAGAATATATCTTTTAATTCCATAAACTAATCATTTGAATGGATTGATGTGAGGAGAAGGGATTGAAGCTTCCTGTACGATTCCTACTATTCTCAATTTCTCATAGTGGTATAAGTTTAATTAGGGTTTAAGCGCACACTTAAGAAAATAAAGAAAAACAAGAGATGATTTGAAAAGGATTTGGTCTGAATTCTTGACATGAGTGGGAGTTAAATATTTTGATATTATGAAGGGATTTCATCTAATTTAAAAAGCTAAAATTTGTAAAATAATAATAATAATTCATTTATTATTAAATTTCTAACCAAGATTAATATCAATTTTATATACTATATCCCGTTTTATTACATTAACAAACACAGTGTAAATATGTACTATAATTAGTATGGTAATAATGACATATTAAACATGAGGCATGGATGAACTAGTAACAAATAGGAGTAAGATATTGCATACGTACGTACGTATAGTGGATAAATTTTTTTTTTTCTCATTTTCTAATTTTCATGAAGATATGTAGAGTGGATATTTTAATGAATAGTATTATGAAAAATGAGAGTATGATTGGATTTGAAAAAAAAGAAGTGTAATGATTATAGTTGATGTGATATGTCTATTGAAAATAAGAGTGAGATTGAATGTGATTTTTTTTATTAAATAGTTTGTACAATGAAATTGAATTTGTATTATTATAATTATATATATTTTATCTTTTAATATTTTTAATTTTATATTAATATTTATAATGTTTATAGCATTTAATCTTACATTTTATATTAGAATAATATTTAATGAAATGCCATATGTAAAAGGGGTTGTGATGCTTCAAAATTAAAAATCGTCTTATTACTCATTTATAACGCCGAGCTACATCATTTTACTTCATAAATCTATTTTTTTGTTGTGCATGTACAAATGAAATGTCATTGCTAACATATTATATTTTACTTACTATGTTATTAATAAAAATATTAGGGAAATTAATACTATAAATTAATTAATTTTACACATTTCTACAAATTAAATTTTTTTAGATGAAATTAAATTATTTACATTTTGGCTCATGCCCACATATAAATTTCAATTAAAATTAAACAACTTTACTTATATTAAATGGTGCATGTACCATATGCTCTAATTAATAAAAAAAAAAAATACGTATAATTTTTAGTAAAAAATACTATATATATATATATATATATTTTTAAGTAGTATTAACATTTTTCAGTGTAATACTATATATATGCACTTTTTAGTTAAATTATATGCATTTTTTGTATGTATATTAGCACTTTATCATTATATTTAAGACTCTTGACTTTTATGTTTTCTAAACTATTCATCATTTATTTAGGACCTTTTTAGTTATTTCTTGTGTGTTTATCCCTCTGTGCAGGAGAGCGTTATTTCTTTATTAATTTATAAAAGAACAAATCAACTGTAGTGGTGTGTTCTTTCATGCGCACGAAGTGTAAATTCTAAACTCCAAATCCAAAACCTTTCACATGGGAGTGTCTTTTTGGTTTTTTGTTTTCTTTTATGTGGTTTTTTAAAATATTTAAGTTAGATAATACTACAACTTAAAAAAAAAATCCAAAAAAACATTTAAGTTAGATAATACTCCCACCGTATCTTTATATAATTCTCATATGAATTGTACATAAACTTTTAGAAAAACTGAAAATTATAAAAATGAACGAAAAAGTATAACCTTAAAATTTTGAACGAATTGAAGTGGAGCCGATTGAATAAGGTTTGGCTATTTTATGTATCTAATTATGTAGTCAAAAATTGTGTTTCATATTTTTCAATGCATTTATACTAATATTACAACATGATTACTATAATGATAAAATAGAATATACCATATTAAAATTCAATAGTGGATTTTGAGTAATCTCCAAGAGGCAATGTTTGTGGACTAAATAAGTTGGGAATATTTGTTATCTTCATAAATAAATAAAAACAATGTTATACTATATTGTTTAGATATAAAGGTCATTTTAAAAGGCTACTAATATTATTATCTTCTTTGATAAAGAAAAGATGCTTTCTTTCTATCCTATGAAATAAATAAATATTTAAATAAACTATACATATTAAACATTTTAATTAAAGTGCTTCGAGTAATTTTTTATCCTCCATAGTTAGCCATGAACCATGTGCAAGACTGTCCCATCTATCCTTATTTTCCTTTTTAAAACTCCCTTAGCTAGGAGCCAAAACTTGCTTCTTACTATTAATCACTTTTTTAATCCTTCATCTTAGCACTTAATCAAGCTAATTAGTTCATTAATTATGATTTCCTTATGTACAATGTTGGTTATTTCATGACATGTGGCATCTATAGTACAATACGAAGTTGAAAGAGCCCTCGACATGACACCAATTAGATTAATTTTTCTAAGTAATTAAATCTTAATAATACTATGAAAAAATTAAATACACATTAATTAAGATTTAGAAATAGTTAAAGAAGGGTGAGTGAAAATACATCCCCCATGAACTCACTTAAGTGCCCCACATGTCAAGATTTAAGGATCAAATCATTTACGAACAATGTTCAGTGTTTTATGCAAATTTGAATAAAAACAAAAGTTGAATTTATTTTTAATCCAAAATAATCCAATGTTGTCATGTTAATTATAACCTGGATAAATTAATTATTTCAAGAAACTAAATCTTTATATTCTTATCCTCCACTTCTTTTGTTTCTTTATATTTATTGAGTTAGATAATTTGTTTCTATTTACTTACTTGGAGGCACAAATCAGTTTGAAGATCCCAATGCATAATGCTGTTGGGAATTTTTCAACTTATAAGTTAAAAATTAATTAAGCCAACTGGATTTACAGTTTGGCTCATGATCTATCATTAATAACATGTTTAGTACATGGATTTTGGTTAAAGATTTTTGCCGTGGCCATGATTAAATTGTCTTCTAAAATTGTTTATCTAAAAAATATTAATTGTTAGAGGTTGTTAGATTAATTAGTGGATAAATTAATGATACATTTTGTTATGTCGGGGTATTGATTTCTTAAAATCGAATTTTCAAACGCAAGAAATTAACAATTAAAACTAATCGTATTTGATTATGGAACAAATTGCAAGACTGGACAAGCAAGAAATTGTCTAATGTTGGAAAGGAAGTTTTAATATAGGTAGTTGTACAAGCGCTACCTACATATTGTATGTCGACGTTCTTATTGCCGGTTACTCTATTGAATGAATTATAGGTGACGCTGAATAAATTCTGGTTGGGAAAAGCTAGTGATAATTTGAAGGGTATTTCTTAGATGAGGTGGAGTAAGCTTTGTGTTAGCAAAGATAATGGGGGTCGTGTGTTCCGGGATTTCCACAAGTTTAATATTGCTCTTCTTAGAAAGATCGGGTGGAAGCTTATGACTGGCCCAAATGAGCTGGTGTGCAAAATTCTTAAGGCCCAGTATTTTCCCAATGACTTTCTCAATGCTGCACCAGGTTGGAGACCAAGTTTTACCTAGAAAAGCATCCATGCAAGTCAAGATTTAATCCGGGTGTGTGGGAAGGTTAGAATCTGGGACACTCCACGGCTAAG
The DNA here is from genome assembly GCA_963675135.1 of Galeopsis tetrahit. Lineage (NCBI taxonomy): Eukaryota > Viridiplantae > Streptophyta > Magnoliopsida > Lamiales > Lamiaceae > Galeopsis > Galeopsis tetrahit. The sequence goes on from OY776133.1 coordinate 16,413,931, forward strand.
TGATTCTGAGAGTTTTTATGTGCAATCAGACAGTTTGGAAGGGTTAGAAGATATGGGTGTCTCGACATTAATTAATACTGATGCGCAAACTTGGGATATAAATTTAATTCATGAAATGTTGCCACTTGATACGAAGAAGATGTTGAATTTGTTGATTCCTCCAGGAGGAGCAGTGGACAAAATGGTGTGGCACAACTCTAGGACATAAAATTATTTTGTGAAGTTGTATGAACTAGCAAACTCGATGGACATGGATACTGATTTCTAAGTAGCAGGCGACTGGAAAAACATTTGGAGCATATATGTCCCGCTCAAGGTAACAATTTTTTTTTTTATGGAGGGTGGGGAGAAATTGTTTACCTACAAAGAGTAACCTTCTTACAAAGAGAGTGGTAACTGATATTACCTGCCCACTATGTAGTCTTGAACCTGAGGATAACTTACATTTATTTGTGACATGTTCTTTTCACGTCAACATCTTAACTAAATTGGACCAAGAGGTACAGGTTGTAGAAGGGCTCAAAGAGCTGATATACAAAATGGTAAATAGTCTGATCAAAGCGGTAGCTACAAGTTTTATGATAATAATGTGGCAGATTTGGAAAGAGCGCAATAACATAGTGTGGGGCGGAAATTGCCATTTACCTTCTCATATTATTCATACTTCTGTTGCAAGCTGGGTAGAATGGAAAAGTGCGACAGACAGCCGCGATCGATTTCGGCTACATGGGGAGGGCCATCAGTCATCTTGTATGGGCTGACACAGACCCCCGATTGGGATGAAAAAACTGAACGTGAATGCAGGATTCTTCCCTAATACGACACAGACTGGTGTCAGCATTATTCTACGTGATGAAAATGGTAGCTTTGTGATGGGAAAATCAATTACATTCATGGACTATTTTGATGTGGCTATTGGAGAAGGTAGGGGCTTTTACGAAGTATTATTGTGGATAAAGAGAGACGACGTGGATAATATGGTGGTGGATGTTATTAATTCTACAATGGTTATGGAGTTGATATTTGATAATTTTGTGTGAGCTTGTCGATCTTTATTATTGGAATTCTCGAATGTGAGGATGTTATTTGTCAAAAGAAGTGTCAATGTTTTGACACATGAACTTGCTAGAGTGTCTCGAGATTTCAGGGTATCTAATTCTTGGTGAGATCTATCAAATTCGGTGATTGTGCTTCCAAATTCTCTTTGTTCTTGAAATAAAAGAAGCTAATACTCCCTCGTTTCGAAAAAATAAATAAAAAACTAATCACTCGAAGAAATGCCATCTTACATGGGTTTTTCTTAATGTAGTCAAATTGTACAAAATAACTATGTAGTTAGCGCGTCGAATCGTGCCACGTGGCGTCGTATGCGTCGTATGAACCTGTTACCTGTTATACCGGTTTAAATTAATTAAATCATTTTTTAAATTATATTTTATTATTTACTATATTACCCTTCTTTTATTAAAATTATTTAAAAATAAAATAAAATATATATATATATATATATATATATTAAGCAAAATTACTATTCTACCTTTTTTATATAAGTAAAATTACTAGTCTACCCTTTTTATACAAATATTATTATTATAAAAATTAAATAATAAATGTACTAGAAGTACTCACTTGTACGGTCTAACAGTCGTGCATGATTGCACGGTCGATACTCGATAAACCGTGTAATCCAAACAATGTGATGTAAGTGCTCACTTTCACGGTCCAACAGCCGTGTCGATACTTAGTCACTCGTGTAAATCGAAACATGTACTGGAAGTACTGATCACTTGCACGGTCCAACAGTCGTGCACGGTTGCACGGTCGATACTCAGTAAACCGTGCAATCCAAAAAATGTGTTGTAAGTGCTCACTTTCACGGTCCAACAGCTGTGCCTGGTTGCACGATCAATGTTCAGTAAACTGTGCAAACAAAAAAAAATGTTATTTTCTTGTTCACGTGCTCGAGCCACAAATAGGGCAACGACTTGGCGGCGTCAGTGGAGTGCGTGTTCGCAGTGGGAAAAAAAACCAACGTATTCGTATTCTAGGTTTAGGTTCATACGATTTTTTTTTTGGTTTAATTTAATTTGTCTTTTTTTTTAATTTTAATAATAATATAAGGGTAAATAGATAGTTTTACCATTATTAAATTAATAAATATAATAATTTTTTATTATTAAATGAAGGATAAAAATGTAAATTTTAAATTATATATTTTAATTAATTAAATTATTTATAAATACGACACATATGATGAATATTTTCAACACGGGTTGGTCTGCTATGCACTCGAGTGCATGTTATGCACCCTAGTCCATGTTGCACTTTTCAATTTATTGACTTACACTTTTTGGTAAATGGTGTTGCACTTTTCAATTATTAAACTGTATAATAATATTTTTAGTAATAATTGAAAAATGCAACATCATTTACCAAAAAGTGTAAGTCAGTAAAACTGAAAAGTGCAACATGGACTAGGGTGCATAACATGCACTATAGTGCATACTAGATTTTACCTTTCAACACAAAGTACAAAAGGTAACAAGTCATCAGGTTTAAGCCTTTAGATTTGATTTTTAGTGGTTCAGATTTAATTGACTACGGTAGTCATACGATACCATACGACACTCTGACTACATGTAGGAGGTCCCATCTTACATTGATTAACTATTGATAATGATTAGGGTTACTCCCTCTCCCTTAACCATAACACTAGTGTGCGTTGTTTACAGTTTTATAACTTGTACGGTGCAATTAATGTAATTTTTAATGTTATGTCACTTATTAACTAATATTGCAATATTTTACAATACTCAATTTGATTGTTTATATCTAAACTAAAATTATTTTGTATTGATATCTATCAATTTAATATATTGTGTATTATGTTTTCTATGAATACGTGTTAGTTGCGCAAAATATTATAAGTTTTTCTATAAATTTTAATTTGAAATATTAAAAAAAGTTCAAGGATTGAAATAGTCGGCAAATTAAAATTGAATTTAAAATCAATAATATTATAAATTAGTGTAGAACCCGTGTATTACACGGAATTTTAAATATATTTTTAAATATTTAATAATAAATTTTTATTTATTTACTTAATTTAATTTTTCATATTTTTATTTTGTATGATAAATTGTTATAATTATATTTTAAAAAAATGATTTCGCAGAATTATAGTAATTATTTTGTTAAAAAAATTTAACATTTTTTTCAATTATATTTATTATAACGTTGTATTATAATATAAAAATTTAACTAATATAATATTTTGAGTTATATAAAATAATTACACTTATGTTAGTTAATTTTATAAAGTAAATTTCAAAGAAAATTTGTGAGAATCAAAATAAATGAGACGTTTACATTTAATAAATATGAAAACAACTTTCAAAAAAATTATAAAATTTTGAAAACAAACAATTTAAATAATATTAAAATACGGAAATGATATAGAGCCCACCAATTGTGCCCACCAGTTTTGCCCACCGCCTATGTGGCATTACCACGTCAATAAATTCTTATTTATATTTAATTTAAACTTAATCTAATATCAATATTTTATTTTTTTATCCATATCAATATTTTAAAAAATCTTTTTTTATATTTAATTTAATATTATCTCTATCAAATTACGCTAACTAACGCCATAAATCTTTTCTCAAATCTTTCCATCACCATTAATTTTTTCTCAAATCTTATATGTGGCGTGAGTTTAATGTAATATTAATATATTATCAAATCTTAATTGAATCTTAGGGTTTACGGTTTTAGGGTTTAGGATTTTAGGGGTTTAGGGTTTAGGGTTTAGGGTTTTAGGGGTTTAGGGTTTAGGGGTTTTAGGGTTTAGGGTTTTAGGGTTTAGAGTTATGTAAATTAATGTAGTCATTTTTACGGAAATGATATAGATATAAGATGGTGATAGAAAAGATTTAAGAAAAGATTAATGGGTTAGTTACGCATAAAATAAAATATTGATATAAGATTTGAGAAAAAATTAATGGTGATGGAAAGATTTGAGAAAAGATTTATGGCGTTAGTTACGCATAAAATAAAATATTGATATAAGATTTGAGAAAAAATTAATGGTGATGGAAAGATTTGAGAAAAGATTTATGGCGTTAGTTAGCGTAATTTGATAGAGATAATATTAAATTAAATATAAAAAAAGATTTTTTAAAATATTGATATGGATAAAAAAATAAAATATTGATATTAGATTAAGTTTAAATTAAATATAAATAAGAATTTATTGACGTGGTAATGCCACATAGGCGGTGGGCAAAACTGGTGGGCACAATTGGTGGGCTCTATATCATTTCCGATTAAAATAACTCTTAATAATTTGTAAGTCAACCTTCAATATCAACCACAGCACCTCACATTTAATAAATGTGAAAAAATAACTTTGAAAAAAATTATAAAATTTCGAAAACAAATAATTTAATTAATATTAAAATAACTCTTAATAATAAATTGTAAATCAACCTTCAATATCAACCACAACACCTTAAATAAATATTTTAGTTAATTGCAAATTAAATCATAACTTTTTCCTAATTTGCAATCTAATCTAAACTTTAAATTAATTGTAAATAAATCACAAACTTTAAATATAGTTACAATTTAGTCTTTTTGACAATTTTAATTGTGTTCGAATCTAACATAATTTAGACTTCTTAATGACATAACAACACCTTAACAAAACAATATTGTTTTTCAATCAAACTAAATATCAAAATGTATGATTTAGGGACAAAGTAGACTTCTAAGAAGTCTAATTTGCAATAATATTTAAAGTTTGTGATTTATTTGCAATTCTTTTAAGGTTTAGATTAGATTGCAAATGAGCAAAAGGTCGTAATTTAATTTGTAATTAACTCTTTTTAAAATTAACAACTTCATTAAATTATGACACATAAGCCAAATCAACCACAAAATGACACATAAGCCAAATTAACCACAAAATGACACATCATCAATTTAAACACCCTATTAGTATAGTATATAAGGGGATTTTCTAATATTACCCAATTAGTAGAAAATTTGTAAATAATTGTTTTTATTTGATAGGAAAATTAATCTTTAAATATATAGGAGAACTCACTAAGCAAAATTAATACTCCGTATTATAAAAAAAAAAAAAAAAGATAATAATAATAAAATAATACAAAATTTTAAAAATATTACTTTAATTTTTTTGAAAGTCATTATTATTTCATTAACATGACTACTGAATAATGATTCAGTACATTATTGGCACCCATACCCCATTATACACACGTAATAATAAATGTGTGAGGTTGTGCACAAATCACGAATGGGAATATATATGGTTAAACAAAAGGAAAAATACAAATTGAGTTTTAAGATAACAAAACATATTTCTTAATCAAATATGATTATTTAATTACAATTCTCAGAGATTGTATGCACTCGTGCAGGTATGTCGAATTGAGACGACGCGTGTCCCATTAATCACCATGTTAATGAAAGATTAACCTTGCTAATTTGTCTTAATACGTACGTCCATTACCGAATCTCTTAATCCTCTGGCTTTTACATAAACACATTGAATTAAAGCCGACAATCCCTGTATTTCTAAGGTTTATATTTAATTAAAGAGTTGCATTAACCTTTGGATAAAGGGTTTGATTAATATTCTCTGATTAGTTAATTAATTAATTTGCATTTTTATTTCTAAATTTTAGTTGATAATTTTCTGGGTAAACAAGATTAAGAAAGGGACTATATATGCAGACAACGTGAACGTGGTCATCTGCTATCATATATCTTGTTGCTTATCCTTTGAAATGCTTGAATGAGTTCTCACGTGGATTTTCATTTAATTAACGATAATTAAATAAATTAAGGTTTATAATGATGTTTATGTTCATTGAACACAATAACAAGTACTTACGTGGTTATTAAAATAGTGTAATGCACACTAAAATACATGACTCTTTTGGATAAACAAGTTTTCTAACATCAAACTAAATTCGTGTGTCATTAATATGTTTCAGTAATTTTTTACATTAGGACTAATACATTTCAGTAAGTTACTATTCAATATTACGAATAATACATTTCACTAATTTAAGTGATAATTTATGGTATTACGATAATTTAGTAATACTTACAACTAATATCTTTTAACGCGAGTGAGCGAGTCAGTCTCACTGTACAACTGATGAGTAAACCTTCCACGATACATTTGAAAATAGAATAAAGAACATAATTTTGATAACACAAAATTGAAAAATAGAAGGAAAAACTAATTCAAAACAAATTATTTAACATCTATATAGCATTGTTACAATTTGGAGTACATCAGGGGTACTTTTTTTTATTTTTGAACGAATTTGATTAAATTGATTAAATGTGGGTCGGATGGACCTAACCTAATTTAATATGCTTATTATAAGTACTACTAGTATTAATAGTGTACGAGAAATCAAATATACTACTTTATCATTTTGCACTTGTAATTAACAAAATTTCAAATGCACAAACTTAGTTAGCTTAATTATTTAATAATCAATTAAAGTTAATTAGATTGAGAAAACAGAAAGGTGCCAGCAAAATAATTTTGTTTGGTAGCATTTTAAATGTAATATATATATGCTTTTGTATTTGGTGGGAAAAGGACGTGTCTAAATAAATCATAGTTTAAGATTTAATTAGGGAATCTTACGTACTGTACATGTACTGGCCGGGTAGTAGTGGATATTATGTGACTGATAGTGGAACTAAACTTCCTCATATTTTTGTAGTATTTTCTTTTAAATTAATAAAAATATATAAATCGATGTTTCCTTTATCAGGAAAATTGAAATTCATTTATAAAAAAAATACATTTTTGTTGATTTATAAAAAAAATACATTTTTGTTCTATAAATTATATTATATATATATATATATATCAAATTAATTAATAAATTTTATTTTACGTCACAATTATATCTATGAACAACTCCAAGCTCTTGATCCTAGCTAGTGAAAACTTAAAATTGCTTACATGCTTAGAGATGAATAATATTATAATCTGTTTAAACTTAATAAAAAAAAAATTCGTTCAAATTTTATATGTATTTTATACATTTACTTTATATACATAAATAATTAATATTTTTGAAAAAAATGTGTACCAAATAAATTATATATTAACATTGGACGGGGAGTATACGTACTTTTATTAAATTTAAATTAAAATTAAAATTGAATAAAGTTAAACGAGAAATTAAAGTTGAAAGAGAGAGCAGCATCATGGAATTTAATTAAAAATTAGAATGACAGCCTATATATATTTTCGGTGAATTCGTCATCATGCAGTAGCAGTACAGAGAGGTGCAACAAGTACGTACTATATAGTTTAATTAATTAATTAATTAAAAACAAAATAGTAAACACGAGTGATTATAATCCTACGTAAGATGTGATTATAAATGAAATTAATTAGGTTGATTTAATTAAAAGTGATCAGGCTTAAAGAAGAGGAGTTAAAGTGAAGGCACGCTCGAAACCGAAAGTTTCGAATGAAGTTGTTGCAGCTTTTCCGACCATCTTCTCTTCTTTGGAATCTCCCACCCTCCTACATTACCAAATTAAGATTCTCAAATTTTCAAGTATTTTGTTTTCATACATGTATATATATTTACATTTATTTATTTAAAGTTTTCATTTTTTTTTTCAAATTAATACACAGTCGAATTTGACTTGATCGACTAAATTTAAAATTTTAAGTTCAATTCAAATTCGAACGAGCTTATCATTTTCTAGCATACTTCTTTTTAACTCATGTACTATAATTCTTCTTCAATCCAAATACTGTATAATTTAAACTGACCCATGTGATTTTTTAAATGAATTTTATCAACACAAATTCTTTCATGTAATTGAGGGTATATATTTTAATGTTCAATATATTCAATTTAATATTTAATCTAACATTTGACTCAATTTATTAGAGTCAAATTTCAATGTATATGTGCAATCAATTGCATCCAATATCACTCTTTTATCAATTGATTTTTTTTAGAAATTATAAAGTTACCAATTAGAGGTTGAACTTTTTTTTTTTTTTTTTTTTTTTCATATCAAGATAAAAACTATCAATTTAAAACTTACAAATTTTAAGATTATATTTGATATTTTATAACTTTATTCTTTGTGCACCATACACTACTAATACTACTTGTGAGTATTAATGATATTGTTAAAGGCACATAATACTTCCTCTTTGTTAATATGCATAATCATTTTTTTATTCTTATTTTTTCCACTCTCGCACAATTAATATTTTTTTAAATGTGATTTATAGAATTATTGTTGAATAACTAGAACTAAAAAAAGTCAAATATGATCTTTAAATGCATTAATACTAAATTAATATATAGTTTCTTTTTTTTTTTTTAAATCTTGAATCGATATGAAACATATATATGATGATTAAGTAACTTGTATGTTCTTACCAATTGGTCAGAAAATAATGACTTGGTTGATACAAATTAGATCTCCATTTTTTTTGACGGGGAATATAAAATAAATATTAAAAGTCTGAAAATCAGCCAGAACTGAATGACAAGAGGAAATCAGGGGAGAATCCAAGTATTAATCCCTACAGGGTCACATTTTCAAGTGTGTGTATGAGATGATTTTAAATATGAGATGAATCTCATTAACTATATAATATGATCCATGAATTTATGAATCTCCAACCGAGTCACGGTTTAAAGATAAGTGTGACATAAATATCAAATATACAAGAATTAATTCTCCACCTCTCTACAAGTTCGAACTTTTAGATGAGACAAAATTCTTTTATGGTATCAGAGCATTGGGTTTTAACCTGATGACTCTGAGCCGTTTCCATCCTTAAACATCCTTACTTCCCTATATTTACCATGAGTACCTCATCTGATAATTCAATCACTTCACCATTTTCCACTTCATTCCCATCGCATCAAATCATCTCCATCAAGCTCACCGAAGAAAACTATTTATTATGGAAGCAGCAAGTCTTAGCATCCATGAGAGGCCACGGTCTCGAAGGCTACCTCACCGGAGAAGAGAAATGCCCACCAAAATTTACTTCTAACTCGACCGAAATCGCCACAGAATACGTAAGTTTGGTGAAGCAAGACCAACTTATAGTGTCCTGGCTCCTGGCCTCCCTAACAGAAGGGATACTCGTCAGCACAGTTGGCCTCAACACCTCAGAAGAAATCTAGAAGAGCTTGGAAACGAATTTTACACATCAATCTCGAGCAAATATCATGCACTACAAATCTCAACTCTAGGGAATCAGAAAGAATACTATGAATATGAGAGAGTATCTCAACAAGATTAAAGGATGTTGTGATGCACTCAATGCTTCTGGCCACCTTGTAAGCAACGATGATCAAATATTCTATATTCTTTCCGGCATAGGACAAGAATACAATCCTGTGGTTGTCTCAGTCTCATCCAAACTCGATCATATCTCCATTTCTGATGTTAGTGCCCTATTGTTGAGCTTCGAGGCACGGTTAGAAGGTACACCTATACCCAACTTCAGCACAGATGGTTCTAGCTCTTCTGTCAAATTCTCTCAACAATCTGGAGGTACCAGGAACTCCAGTTTCCAGTTTCAGAAGCCTAGGAACAACAATGGAGGAAATGGACAAAGAGGAGGGAGAGCACCATTTAGAGGAGGCAATGCAAGAGGCAGGTGTGGACGTATGAATGGTCCAAGGTGCCAAATTTGTTATCGAAACAACCACACTACCGAAAAATGTTACTACAGGCAAGACCTCAATTACACACCACCTCAAAACACAAATCAAAGCTTTCCTCCTTCTGCTAATATGGCCACGAGTTATGGAGCAATGGATAGTTTGTCAACTATGAACGCTTGGTATCCAGACTCGGGAGCAAATAGCCATGTCACGAATGACCTCAATAATCTCAACATAGGATCAGAATATCAAGGCACCGAGAGAGTGCACATTGGAAACGGCTCAGGTTTGAACATTTCTAATTTTGGTTCATCTATTATGACTGCCTCAAACTAACAATCTTTCATTCTTAAAAATCTCTTGCATGTTCCTCACATTAAGAAAAATTTGCTCAGTGTCTCTAAATTTTCCACTGATAATAAGGTTTATTTTGAGTTTCATCCTAATTTTTGTCTCGTGAAGGATCAATTATCACACAGGATACTACTCAAAGGAACCCTTGACCATGGCCTTTACAAGTTCTCACTTCTCACTTCCAAGAAATCCATTCCACCGAGTTCTTCTCCCATTTCAGATGTTTTCCCTAAAAGACCTGTTGTCAATGCCACGGTGCAATCTGCTTCCACCCATAGGAAGAATACACCTCTTTCCACATGGCATAGTAGACTAGGCCATTGTTCTTTTCCTATTACCAGAAAGGCACTTGATAGATGCCATGTCTCTTATCTTGATGATGTAAAAAACTGATGTTTGTACCGCTTGTATGATGGGAAATAGTCACAAATTACCTTTCTCACATTCTGAATCCAGTATTGCATTACCTTTTCATATCATCCACTCTGATCTTTGGGGGCCATCTCCCATTAAATCTCACAATGGATTCTGTTATTACGTGAATTTTGTTGATGAAGCCACTCGATATACATGGATTTATTTACTTAAACTCAAATTCGATGTGAAAGAATCATTCATTCACTTCAAAAACCTTGTCACTAATCAATACAATGCTAAAATCAAGATCTTTCACAATGATACATAATACAAAACTTTGACACCTCTTTTTCATGAGCTTGGAATTATTCATAGGCTTTCATGTCCTTATACTCCAAAACAAAATGACATGGCCGAACAAAAACATAGGCACATAGTTGAGAAGGCACTCACTTTGCTTAACCATTCTAAAGTTCCCCTTAAGCACTAGGACGACGCCTTCATCATTAGTGTTTATCTTATAAATCGTACCCCTTCTGTCGTTCTAAATCACAAAACTCCTCACGAGCTTCTCACTGGACAAATACCCAATTATACTCACCTCAAAAATTTTGGTTGCCTATGCTTTCCTCCACTCAAAGCCTATAATCAACACAAATTGCAACATAAATCTCAGTGTGGTGTTTTCTTGGGATATAGCTCAGCTTACAAAGGTTACAAAGTACTCTTACCTAATAAGAAGTTAATCATAACCAGACATGTCGTCTTCAATGAGCATGTATTCCCATTCCACCAAACTCCTCAACCATCCGTACATGAATTTGCTACACTACAACATTTCTTCACCCCTCATATCCTTAATCCCATACCTAACCCATCATCATCTTATTCTCAACCTTCATACTCACCTCCTCAAACTGATTCTACATCACCTTCTATTCTTGCAAATAATACCAGTCCTTCACATTTCAATAACAGTTTGCTTGAGGGGCAGTTATATGTAGATTTTCCTATTGAGAATTGTGATAACAATACTTCTTCTAGTGTCTCTTAATCTTTGTCTACAGGTTCTGAAACTTTTGAAGAGATTGTTGCGGCCGATCGTGGTCTCAATCAACACCATATGGTTACTAGGGCAAAAGCAGGAATCCATAAGCCCAAGGTTCTCAATGCCATTCGACAAAGTTTTGTACAATCCGAACCTAGGAACCACCCGGAAGCCCTTCAAGATCCATCATGGAAAGCTGCAATGGATAGAGAATACACGGCTTTGATAAAGAATGGGACATGTGAATTGTGCTCCCCTCCTTCTGATCATACAATCATTGGGTGCAAATGGGTTTTTAAACTAAAAACCAATGTTGATGGCACTATCTCTAGACACAAAGCTAGGTTGGTTGCCAAGGGATACATGCAGCAACCAGGGTTCAATTACACCGACACATTCAGCCCCGTAATCAAGCCGGTGACTGTAAGAATTATTTTAACTCTTGCTCTTTCTTATTCTTGGTCGCTGCACCAACTTGACGTCGATAATGCCCTTCTTAATGGTGAAGTTGATAAAGATCACTACATGGCTCAACCCCCAGGTTATGAGCTCGGTCGAAATTTAGTTTGCAAGCTTAAGAGATCATTATACGGCTTGAAACAAGCCTCAAGGGCTTGGACCTCTAAGCTTTCTTCGGTACTCAAAACACTTGGTTTTATCACTTCCAGGGCTGATAATTCACTTTATATAAGGAACTCCAAGAATTGCACCATTCTTCTGTTAGCATATGTTGACGATATAATCTTAACCGGTTCAGATTCCTCTCAGGTTGCGCAAGTTATTAAAGATCTTCACAAATTCTTTTCGTTGAAGGATCTTGGAGAGCTCAATTTCTTCCTTGGTATTGAGATTAAACGTTCTGCCACCAATCTCCATTTATGCCAAAAGAAATATATCAACGACATCATCCATCGAGCTGGAATTATTGACGTCAAAGGGCTATCAACTCCGATGGTTTCTGGGAATCTACTGTCACGATTTGAGGGCCAACCATTTCCCAATGCTCAACAATATCGAAGCATCGTTGAAGCATTGCAATATGCAACCGTGACACGACCGGACATAGCCTTCTCGGTCAATAAGGTTAGTCAATACATGCAACAACCACTTGACACGCATTGGAAATCCGTTAAAAGGATCCTCCGTTATCTTGCTGGAACTATCGACTATGGTCTTGCATATTCCATACCAAGATCTCTTAATATTGTTGCATTCACGGATGCTGACTGGGGATCAGATCTTGATGATAGAAAATCGACTTCAGGCTATTGCATTTTCTTTGGGAGCAATTTAATATCATGGAGTTCTAAGAAACAAGCTACGGTTTCACGATCGAGTACGGAGGCAGAATATAGAAGTCTTGCATATGCAACATGTGAAGTAATGTGGATTAGATATCTTCTCCAAGAACTACGCCTGCTCAAACCAAAGCCCTCGGTCATATGGGTCGACAATCAAAGAGCCATATCTTTTGCTTCGAACCCAGTTTTTCACTCAAGGACAAAGCACTTGGAACTTGACCTTCATTTCGTAAGAGAAAAGGTCAACAACAAAGATATTCAAGTTCTCCACGTACCAAGCATAGATCAAGTAGCCGATACCTTCACCAAACCACTCTCTGGTCAATTCTATGCTCGTCTTCGAAATAAGCTCAGAGTGCTTCCCCAAGACCCGCTAGAATCGAGGGGACGTGATAAGAGAGAGCATGAAGAACACCATACTCCCATGCACTCCAACGTATCTGATAAAAGCAAATGTGGTCCAACAAGGACATACTCAGCACACTGCAGTACCTATACTAATGTCCAAAGTTGTTTGCAAATGCCAACTAAAGTATAAGAGTTTGTTATGTACTCTTGTATTTTACCTTGAACCAATGAGCTTTCAACAAGTAGCTAGGCTCTAGGACTTTCCTATAGTGTGTATAAATAGGCATGAAAGTGTATTGAAAAATCAACTTGAAATGAACTATCTGTGCAACAACAATTAATGAGTCCTTTTCATTTACTTATATTTTCTCTCATGCCTATTACACCTAACTTTATTATGGTATCAGAGCAAACGGGGTAAAACGACCTGGGTTCGATTCCTGTTGAAAGCACTCCACCCATTTAAATTGTCCACTCGATGGGCCTCCTCCCAAAAAAGGGTAAGGGGTGTTAATCCGACCCACGAGTGAGGGGGAGTGTTAGGAATTAAATATACAAGAATTAATTTCCCACCTCTCTACAAGTTCGGACTTTTAGATGAGACAAAATTCTTTCAATCTCCAACCGAGTCATGGTTTAAAGATAAGTGTGACATAAATATAAAAGCGAAATCGATTTCATAGTATCACACTAAACTAGCCTTTTTAATATACGATATAAAAGGGTTTGAGTGGTTATTGTTGAGTCTGTGATAGGTAGAAATAATAAGTTCAAATTTCAATTAATTAAATTGTCAATTGTGTATTAATTTCTATGAGCTTGAGAAAATTTATATGTGCAAATACACTAGCTACTTGGTGTACGTACGTCATCCCTAATGGGAAATGAGCTAAAAAAAAATACTCCGTAATAGAAAAAAAGGAATTGCTCGTATTAAACATGATTTTCTTAATACAAAGTACGCCCTTCACTCTCAGGCAAATAAAATATTGAATCGAAGCTCTCTTCGACATACATTTTCCAATAGTTATGTGCCTCTTAAACTAACTTTGGAGGCTTTGTTTTGCACTTTAAAAAAAAAAAAAAAAAAAAAAAAAAAAAAAAACAAAAACAAAGTCAATTAAATGTGAAACCATTAAAAAAAAAGGAATTGATCACTTATATATATATATAATATAAAATTGTGTGTGCATGAGATAACGTGTAATGTTCAGACAACTTTTAACTTAACACTAATTTATTTATTTTACTCCCGCCTATTATTAAGTCAAAACGAATTTTTTTTTTTAGTATATATGTTCATTGAGTCAAAACGATATAGTATATGTTAAATGTGATTAAGTATATTAATTAATTGATCGATTAATGTTACTGGTCTTACTTGTTGTCTCATAACTCATAATTCATAAAGACTAGGATCGTAGCGGTTAAAACATTGACGGCTTAATTAATTAAGTATAATTGGGATGTAATTTAGTCATAGATTATGACATAATGATTAATGTCTCTTTGAAACAAATGATTGAGATATGCTCTCTAATTAGCTTATTCAAAGTTTAAAAACAATGATTGCATTAATCTTACCACCGCCTTTTACGACATTAATTATAATACTAATCATAATTGTATCTTTCATGTAAAAAAAAAGAAGGAATTTGGAGTTGAATAATTTCGTTTCTCGTCTTTCTCCTTACATAACGAAATAATTGTAGGAGTCAATGTGTGGTGAAAAATATCACCTAATATATATAATAAAAAGTATTAGTTGTATATTTAAAATAATGTTTATTTTTCAATTATTTTCCTTTATATGTACGGGATATTATTTAATCTATATTAACTAATATTTTTTATTATATATTACAGTGTTTTTTATGAGTTAATTAAACTTTGATGAAATTGAATCAAATTTGAATTCAGTAATGCAACTATACGGAAATGATATAGAGCCCACCAATTGTGCCCACCAGTTTTGCCCACCGCCGATGTGGCATTACCACGTCAATAAATTCTTATTTATATTTAATTTAAACTTAATCTAATATCAATATTTTATTTTTTTATCCATATCAATATTTTAAAAAATCTTTTTTTATATTTAATTTAATATTATCTCTATCAAATTACGCTAACTAACGTCATAAATCTTTTCTCAAATCTTTCCATCACCATTAATTTTTTCTCAAATCTTATATCAATATTTTATTTTATGCGTAACTAACGCCATAAATCTTTTCTCAAATCTTTCCATCACCATTAATTTTTTCTCAAATCTTATATCAATATTTTATTTTATGCGTAACTAACCCATTAATCTTTTCTTAAATCTTTTCTATCACCATCTTATATCTATATCATTTCCGTAAAAATGACTACATTAATTTACATAACTCTAAACCTCTAAACTCATAAACCCTAAAACCCTAAACCCTAAAACCCTAAACCCCTAAAATCCTAAACCCTAAAACCGTAAACCCTAAGATTCAATTAAGATTTGATAATATATTAATATTACATTAAACTCACGCCACATATAAGATTTGAGAAAAAATTAATGGTGATGGAAAGATTTGAGAAAAGATTTATGGCGTTAGTTAGCGTAATTTGATAGAGATAATATTAAATTAAATATAAAAAAAGATTTTTTAAAATATTGATATGGATAAAAAAATAAAATATTGATATTAGATTAAGTTTAAATTAAATATAAATAAGAATTTATTGACGTGGTAATGCCACATAGGCGGTGGGCAAAACTGGTGGGCACAATTGGTGGGCTCTATATCATTTCCGTGCAACTATATTAGACAATTTCATAATTAATATAAATAAATTAATGTCACATACACACACATACCTATAAATTTAAACTTTTAAATGAGACGTAATTCACACATGCAAGAAAGGTGTAGGAAAATCAGTCGATTAGATTTTGGCCAAATGAATTTTTCAGAAAATTCGGGTATAGACAAACATAAAACTTCGCTATGAAATTTGTATAAACATAAAACTTCGCTATCGAATTTGTATTATTATATGAAAGAAAATATGTGTTACACATCTATTCTTTTAATTAATAAAATTGTTCTATTAGACCCCATTAATTCCAGAATCAATTAAAATATTTTTTTATTCAATTCCTTATTAGTAGCATTTTGAAAGGGGCGCGGTTATACACACCAACCTATTGAGTACACCCACCTGACAAATTTTTTATGCTAGAGGACATGTAAAATGTCCAATATACCCTTTATGTAAAAAAAAATTAAAAAACACGAAGATGAGTACACCCACACATTTCATTTTTGACGATTCATCCCCACCATCACCATCGTCTTAAAAAAAATTCTTAACAAATACAAAATTAGAAAGAAAAAGATGTTCGGAATTTTTTTTCGCACAAATCATTATTGTACGAAAAAAAACATGTGTTCGAGATTTTTTCGGACATATCATTATTGTCCGAAAAAAAACATGTGTTCGGGATTTTTTTTCGGACAAATCAACATTGTCCGAAAAAAAACATGTGTTCGAAAATTTTAAATGAACAAAATTAAAATGTTCGAATTTTTTTTTAAAACAAACTCCTTGTGTTCGAAATTCTTTTTTGAACAACTTTCATTTGTCCGGAAAAAAAAAAAAACGAACATACAGATGTCCAAGAAAATCGCAAAAAAAATTTGTTGATTCAAACCCTAATCTGCAATTTTGAGTGCACAAACCCTAAATAAGAAAAATTAAAAATGTGCACAAAACCTAAACACCTAAACTTACCGAAATTAACGGGGCGGCGAGTGGACGGGGAGGTGTGCGAACGGCCGCGGCCGTGAACGGCTGCGAAGGGGAGGGAGATAGGTTGCGGCCGCGAACGCGAAGGCAGGAAGAGGTGTTGCGGCCGCGAACGGCCGCGATGGGAGAGAGAGGGGATCGGCCGCGAACGACCGTGAAACAGGTGGGCGGCGACAAAGAAGGTGGGCGGCGACGTGGCTGGCGAGTCGCGGAGGCGGAGTTGGGCGGCGCGGAGGTGTGCGGCGCGGGAGAGGAGGGATGAATGAAGGTGGGTGTACCAATGAAACGAGAGAAACGAAATTGAATTAGGGTTTTAAAGTGTTAGAAGGGTATTTTTGGATTTTTCAGGTGGGTGTCCTCAACTTATACGTGTGTATCCTCATCCAGTGGGTGTCCTCAATACATTGGTGGGTGTCTATAACCGCGCCCTTTTGAAAGATATATATAGCTTCTATATAACATATTAATACCATAGTAGAGGCGGGTCCATTCATAGGGGGGTACAATTGAAAATTTTGTACTCTTTTCTTAGATAAAAAAAATGTCTAAAAAAATTGAAAACTAAAATTGTACTCCATTTTTTAACTTAATATCTTTCGTATTTCAAATTCTAAATTTTGAATCCGATTATACTTGTTGGTTGAGTGATTGAAGTATATTTAACCTGTGTATGTGATGCAATAATATCTAAAGATGCTTTAATCAGATCAGAAGGATCCTCTGCAAAATCTGAACATTTTCAACATGAGAGAGAGAAAGATGGAGTATATTATAAGTAGGTCAAGCTATAATTATATACTAATTTGTTTTGTTGTGGTAAACCAAACAAATATTCCAACCAAACTGCTACATTCATTTCTCACAACTTCGATACTCTGCAAAAATATTAGTATATCTTGTCAACTAAGTCATATATGTCCAAACCGTTTTCAATTCATATATAATATCATGAAAATTTATATTCATACATATTTTTACGGAATAACACTTATGTGCACCAATTTGTATATCAATACCACATACTATTTAATATAAACATGATTAGTGATTGAGATCAAGACTAGACTTTGGAGCTGATTGTATGTCAATGGGGAAGACTATAGCAGATTCTCATTTAACGATTGGACCACAAATTCGAGAACGATACTCGGTTGTTGATGGTAAATACGGAGTATCAACTGAAACTTCTATATCTTACATATTCAGTTACTATCAAAATTTATTTCAAATATTTGGGACATCAAGGGTTGTAAACGAATCGAATAATTTTGCTCGATTCGATATTCGTATTCGAAATTTTATGATTCGAATTCGAATACAAATATTTTTTTTTGATTCGATTAATAAATGAATACAAATACAAAATTTTGATATTCGATTATATTTATAATATATATACATAAATATATTTTTAAATGTACATTTGTCTCATGTCCTATAATATTGTTTAAATTATTATTTTAAAATTTTTCTCCATAAATTTTCGAATCGAATAGTTTCAAGTCAAATTGAATAGTATCGAATACAAATCAATTTTAAATCGGATATTTGAAAAATAATGTTTAGAATATGTATTAAAAAATTCGAATCGAATTGAATATCGAATCAAATTTATTATTCAAATATTAAACGAATACGAATACTCGAATATTTTCACGAATCGAATCGAATACTGCAGTATTAGCTTCGATTCGTTTACAAATTATAGCTTCGATTCGTTTACAAATTACAACCCTAGGCACCACTCATGCCTCTGTAAGCTTACAAACATTTTGCTATATATTTATCCTATCAAATTTTTGGCTGATAAAAAAAAAAAACTATTTAATACTCCGTATAAACAACTAATACGAAGTATTGTTTAGTGAAATTAACAAATACTGAATAATTTAGTAAAATCAACTAATATTGTTAAAAATATACATAACTAATTCTAAATAAATATTTCACCTCTCTCTTAGTTGGTTCAATCGATCACTTTTAATTTACAACATGGTTTATCCACTCATATGCTAAAAACTTATCGTTCCCTCCGTAAAATAGTTACATCCATATAAAAACTAAGAAGAGATCTCCAATTCAAACAATAACGTTTTCTGAAAAATTTATGCTGAAAATGAAACAATTCAATAGACTGTGAATTAAAATAAAAAATATAAAAATCATAATTAAATTGGGAGTGATTAAAAAAATCGTAAATTAATTTGACCAATTTTATAATAATATATACTCCAATATAATAAGAAGAGAAAAGGGCACGTTAGTGGTCCTTATTACACGGCAAATATTGCCAAAAACTAGTTTGTATTGTTGTCATTATAAAATTGATGAAAGCCTCCAACCAGCACATGGGATGAGATTATCATTTACCAACCAAAAACTAATCCTCTCTCTCACACACAAAAAGTTATAATTAAAAATTCAAAGTCGTAAAATATATATTTTCTTTTACAAGTTGTCATTTTCGTTTGGATTTTATAGGAGGACCCTCAAAGGAATATGAAAGTTATTTTTATGATGCATGATACCACCATACTCCATATATACCTTACTTGATCTCATGATCCTACTGTTCAGCTGTCAGAAATTCTCAATTGTCAAACCGCATTTATATGATCAATTTATCCAACAATTTTGCAATTGAGTATATATACCTAGTGGATTTTAATTTTTTAATTTGAGGGTATGAAAGATGATAATCGTGTACTTTCCGCTCACCTAAATAATGTACTTATTCCGTTTTTTTGTTCATTCACATTTTCATAATTGAAAACATTTATTCTCCTAATACATCAATGTAGTTCAATACACAATTCATTTTTTACTTTATGCATACATTTTACATAAACTATATATCAATATTTCTTTAAAGTGTATCAAAATTAAATTTTTATCTTAAAATGATATATACACCTTATTTGTTTCTTTTAGAGTGCTCTTTCCCCGTTTCAATAAAAAAATTATCAATTTTTTCTTTTCGTACTATCTTAATAAAACTTTTTATTTCTTTTTTAATAAATTACTTTGTTTCATATTTCACTATATTTTTCACCCTCTCAATCACATTACTTTTAATATATCTATTATCATGTTTTTTATTTCCATACCTAGAAGCTATGAAAAACTTTTATTAGGACGAAGTTAATATATTTTACCTTAAAAACATGATAAATATATATCTATTGAAAAGTGATACCAGTGGTGCGGTGAAATAATTTCACATAATATTATTTAATATTGAAAGGCATAAAATTTATCTTATCTATATAATTTTTACATACTATACATACGCGGCAACAATAACTTAAATTATAGCTAGTAGTTCATTTTCATATTAACAGTCTCCACTTCTTAGTTAGGTCTTTCAATTCTATATACTAGTGAAGTTTCAACTTTTTTTTTAAATGGTGTTTTAACATTTTTTTACACTATTTGTTTCAATTATATTCTTTTTTAATTTTAAAAAATCTTCTAATATTTAACTTATTTTTTATTAACTAAAAGTAGTTGTGTGAAAGATTAATTTTTTTTATAGTAAATTAAAATTAGAAAATTAATGTGATTGGACTTGGAGACTTCCTTTATTAATTAAGGGTGTACTTGTCAATATATATTCTTTTTTAATTTTTACAAATTTTACGAAAACTTCACTTATTGTAAAATGGAGGGAGTATATAATAAAATACTTTTTTTTACATTAGGTAAAAAAATGGGTATATTTTCATTTAGGAATGGCCCATAAACCATTATATGTGTGGTACAATTATTATCTAATTAATTAAGTGTAGCATCAATAAAACTAAGTAACAAGATTGCATATATATGAAAATCAACAACAAAATCTCCGGCGTCAATCATGCATATATATGAGAATCAATCAAATAATTCATATTTGTTGCAATGCAAAACAGTACTAGTATAACTTCTCGCAAAAGTGCACTTGAATTACGTAATTATATACAGTATATAGTCAGAGATACATTCATGTAAATCACAGAGTGCTAAATCTAGTAGACCCCAAAAAAACAGCTGGATATGAAAAAGCTTGTTTGCCAAAAACAGAAAGCAACTACAAATCTAGGCTACTATATATGCAAATTCAATGTTCCAAACATGATCAACTCGATATATAGAGCACTATATAGGACATGCCATTATTGGTTAACATGCTACATTCTCATTGTAAAGCTAGCTAGCTTAAGATATACTCCCTCCACTTTTAATTAAGTGTCATTTTAACAATTTTCAACAAATTAAGATATATAATCACGGACCATTTTACCCTTATTTAATGATAACTAATTTTAATATTAAATTTATGTTTAGTAATGAATGTGGTCAATATTGTAGGTGATATTCATGTATACAATAATTAAAGTTTATCCATGATTTATGCTATAGTACTATATTCAAAAGGGAAAAAGCTTAAATCAAGGTAAAGAAAATGGAGGGAGTATAATTTATAAGGGTAAAATTGTCAAAATTAAAGAAAAATGTGTAGAATGACACTTATTTTGAAAATATTAAAAAAGGCAAAGTGACACTTAATAAAAAACGGAGGGAGTATATAAGAATAAATGACACATAAATTTCACTTGACAAAATATATATACTCCTTCTAATCCAGGCTAAGTGTCTCATTTACGGTTTACACACTTCTTAAAAAATAATACTCCAGTGTAATAGTGTTAAATGGATAGAGAGGTATTGCAGTGAGAAAAAGTAAAGACGGGTAAAACTAAAAAAAATGTAGAATGAAGTATGAAGTAAAAAAGTAAAAAGATCGTAAATAAATTGGTAACTTAGTTTGGAACACCGTAAATAATAAAGTGGGACATTTAGATCCAAGGGAGTGTATATTTGTTGTTGCAACAAGATAATCAATTTTCTCAAAAGAAAAATAATAATTATTTCGTTCTTGCAACAATACAATAATCAAATGTCCTTTAAAAAAAAACAAGACTTAGGAACAACTCCTAGACGTATTAAATGAAATAAATTTTGATGGGAAACTAAGTGTAAAGAAAAAATAGAATGGGATATTATTAAAGATTTGTAACATAACAATTACCAATCAATATGCATGAAAAATGAAAACCATTACCAAAAAATAAAAATACAAATTAAGGTTGTTCATGAATTAGTTGGTTGGGACATGTTACAAGCCGCTCAATTGTTTAATTTCTTTATATATATTCAAAAAAAAAAACCAAGAGTTCTGAATCTCAAATCTCTTTCACACAACAACCATTGATATTTTATCACCATATCATCGTTTTCACTTATTTACTTGTTAAAAAAAACCATTTGAAATCGATTAAAATTTCAATTAAACTAAAAGTTTTAAGCTATTCAGCCACGCTTTATTAAAATTGTCATAACACACCTTAGAAAAATTACACAAGAAAATTAATTTCTATGTTATTAAATATTATCTACTCTCTTCGTTTTTTAATAAATGAAGTTTTAGCTTTTTTTTACACAATTAAATTATATTTTAGCATTTTTTTGCACAGATTTGTTTCAAATTTCAATTATGTCATCATTTTAACTTAAGAGATTAATGTGATTAGAGACATTTTTTATTAATTAAAGGTATACTTATAAATACATACTCTACTTTTTCTTAATTTCAATAAATTTTCACGAAAACTTCACTTATTAAATAAAATAGAGGTGTGATATGTTTGTTGCGTTGGAATCTAGGCTTGGTATATTTTTTTTATTTAAGGGTTACAAAGACAATTTCAAACTCTAGATCTTCAAATCGAGATGAATTCAAACGGCGTCGTTGTCACTTCCAATCGTGTGGAAGTAGAAAAATGAGCATATTTCCGGCTGTATATAGCTTGCACAATAATTCATTGTAAATTAAATGGAGCCAACTCAAAATCCTGATTGTTTTTGAGAAAAAAAATTGTCCACTCCCTCTCGATATGGGATTGATATTTATTGAAACGCCATAATTATCACAATTTTTTTTTTAAAGCTATTAGACACAGTTTTTTCTAAGTACTTCTAGATTTTGTATTGAGATTGCAAATATACCCTATAATCTATAAAAAATGTGGTCAATTTTGTGTCATATTCTTTTAAAAAATATGATTGGAGGGAGGCTTCATAAACCTAGAAATCGTGTTATCAATAGTATAATTAAGTTTTGCCCAAAATTAATTAAGTTCAAATTTATTTTTTCGAAAGAATTAATTAAGTTCAAAATTTATTACCATGATGGACCTAATCTAGCAATCGAAACGATACGACTTTTCTATAGGGAGACCAATGTTCTCTGAAATGCATACTCTCACACATAACTTTGTTTTCAAAATTAAATTTTAACTCTAAAAATAATTTAAATATTATTCACAATGTTTATTTCTCATCATAACAAAAAAAATGCAATGCACTCGAATAATTCAAGTAGTAAGAATATCACTATCAAAAATCATGCGGTCATGAGTTAGGGAAACATTAAAAAAATAAATTGCATGACAAAATAGTTTTGTGGGTGTTAATACGAGTTCATGACAAAAAAAGAAAAGAATTGCATGACAAAATCGCATGAGAAAAAAGTTGTGTTCATACGGATTCGATTCGACAAATTTTTCTGTGCAATTGAATATATATATATATATATATACTTGAATTTTAATATTCAATTTACATAATTTAATTTTTGACATCAACGAACTCAATTAATTGGAGTCCAATTTCAATTATATAAGTGCACCTAAGTATTACTCTCACATACATACATACATCAATCAATATCGTATTATACATATGGATGTATAAAATAGTTTAGTAGGTGTTAAATTGTTAATTACGCTTATTTCTCATCCTAAACTCAAAATACACATAATTAAATTTTAATTTAATAGAACCATATCGACCCGACCCAATTTATCTCACAATCCAACTTGCAATTTTTTAGTCCATAATCCAGAAGCCCAATATTGTTTGACCCGTGAATAAAGCATAAAATTGGACTGAATTTGTGAAAGGGTCTGACTATTTACACCTCCATTTCGGTTTAGAACACTCCTCCCGATTGATGCACCCCCTGAAATTTGAAAAAATAGATGCACCCCCTAAAATTGTCTTAATTACCCTTTTCTCATTTTTATCTATATAATACCATTTTACTTAACACACCCTCCCTCAAACCCCTAATTCTCTCCCCCATTTGTTCTTGCCACTGCCCACCGCCCCTTGTCGCCGCCCCCTCGCCGCCCATCGCCCCTTGTCGCCGCCCCCTTCCTCCCCGTCTCTTCACGGACGGCCGCCTCCTTCTCCCTCAGCCGCGCGCCGCCTCCTTCTCCCACAGCCGCGCGCCGCCTCCTTCTCCCTCAGCCGGGGCGGCTTTTCCCCTCCCTCCCTTCGGCCGCGACGGCATCCGCTCCCCCTCCCTCAGCCGCGGCCGCGACGGCCTTCCCCACACTCCCCTCAGCCGCGGCGGCATCCCCTCCCCCTCTCTCTGTTTTTCTGCAATTTATTTTGTGTTCAAACCATCGTGCTCCCGATCGAAGATGCCGCCCCGCCTCCTGGTCGAAGATGCCGGCCACCCCCACCCCAGGTAAGTGTATTGCCGCCGCCGCCTCAATTTTGAAGTTTTAGGTTTTAGGGTTTTCTACAATTTGCAGCAAAACCTTTTTTTTAAAAAATTTCGACTACTTAATGTCGACCATGTAACCTCTCGTCGACGACATGTTGTCGACGAGAGGTTACATGGTCGACATCACGTAGTTGAAAACTTTAAGTTTTTTTTTTTTTTTTAAAGTTCGACCTTCTTAGGTCGACCATATTCACTCTCGTCGACAACGGGGTGTCGACGAGAGTTTATATGGTCGACCTAAGAAGATTGAATTTGTAAAGTTTTTTTTTTTTTGTTTTTGTTTTCGACAAACCAGTGTCGACCATAGTGAATATGGTCGACACTGGTTTGTCGAAATTTTAAAAAAAGAATTGAAATTTTTTAAGTTCTTGAATTTTTTTTGTTTGGGAGAGAAATTTTGTTGTGTTGTTGTTCGTTGGTTGTTTTTTTGTTGTTTGGTGGTGGCAGCGGCGGCGGGCGGAGGTTGTGGTGGCGGCGGCGACTGGCGGCGGCTGACAGAGGTGGTGGTAGCCGGATAAAACTTAGGTTTAGGATTTAAAGGTGAAGGAGGGTGCTATTAGTAATAGGGGTGCATTTAGCAGTGTAATATAACTTAAAGGGTATTTTTGGTTTTTTACATCATTATTTTATTATTAAACTCAGAGGGGGAGTGTTCTAAACTGAAATGGAGGTGTAAATAGTCCCACCCTTTGTGAAACCCAAAATTAACAAATATGTATAGCCCAGCCCATGAATGAAGAAATTAATGAGTTTGGGCTTATAAATTAGCATACCGGGTACCGGCTACAAAATAATCCACCGTTTTTGTTACGAATTCGAAAATATTAAGGTCAAACATTGTTCCTAAAAATTCAGATTCTTTCATTCCACAGCAATTAACTGATCAATTTATAATTTCTGGCACAATTCAATCTAAGGTATACACAAACAGAACTAATTTATCTTAAATACTATCAAAGTCATCATCAATTTTGTCTCATATTCATCTTAAATACACAAAATACTATCTGATCCGGCCAAAACATGACATCCTATAGGAAAATTACACATGAACGCGGGATGAGTTATCTATTGTTGTTATTTATCATTTATTCGAATAAGACTGGTATTAGATTTGGTTATTAACCTGATGGACCTTCTTGCAGCCCATTTAGGGTGTGATTTGGATAATAGTAAGCCCAATATGATGATTTTAGGGTGGATTTGACTATTTACACCTCCATTTCGGAGAGATGCACTCCCCCCAATCAGTTTATTAATAAAAAATAGGACAAAAAACCAAAAATACCCTTCATTAAAATACAGAATACAAAATGCACCCCCTCTACTGAACGTACCCATAAGTCCATTTCTTTCACCTTCTCCCTAAACCATTACTTCCGGTCGCAGCCGACACTATTTCTGGCGACTATCAAACTAAAAAAAAAATACAAAAATTCCAAAATATACTTAAAAAAGTCACAATTTATTTTTTATAAATTTCGACCAACCAGGATCGACCATATACACTCCCGTCGACCAAAATGTATATAGTCGACCAAGGTGTGTCGAAAAAAAATTAAAAATATTTTTTTAAAAATAATTCGATCCTGTAGTGTCGACCAAATACACTATCGTCGACAACAATTTATCGACGAGAGTGTATTTGACCGACACTACAAGGTCGAAATTAAAAAAAAAAAGTTTCTCCAAATCTGCAAAAACCTAACAGGAAAAAAAAAAAGGAATACCTGGGGATGGGGGACTGGCCGGCATCTGCGATGGAGGCGGCTGCGAGGTCGACGGGAAATGGAGGGGAAGGCTGCGCGGTCGACGGGGGAGGGCCTAACAGAAAAAAATGGGGGGGGGGGGGGTGGAAACCTGGGGATGGGGGAGTGGCCGGCATCTAAGATGGAGGCGGCGGCGAGGTCGACAGGAAATGGAGAGGAAGGCCGCGCGGTCGACGCAAGCAAAAACCCTATCAGAAAAAAAAAAAAAAAAAAGGTGGGGGACCTGGGGATGGGGGAGTGGTCGGCATCTACGATGGAGGCGGCGGCGAGGTCGACGGGAGAGGGAACCACGCCGGAATCGAGTGAGGGGAGAGGGAGGAGATGAAAAAACTCAAAAAAAAAAATAATGGAGGGGTTGTCGCGCCGCGGCGGCGTCTGCCGGACTAGAGGAGGGTCACGGCGGCATCGGCCGGACGAGAGGAGGGGTGGGTGGTGGGGGTAACTTTAGAGGGAGAAAGATGAAGTTAGGGTTTGTGGTGGGGTGTGAGTAGTAATAGAAAGTTTATGAAGATGAGGGCATTTAAGACAATTAAGGAGGGGTGTGTTCGATTTTAGAGGGAGTGTATAAATCGGGGGAGTGCATCCATCTGAAATGGAGGTGTAAATAGTCAGACCCTTTTAGGGTATATGAGCCCAATAGATGTCAAGACAAGTTCCATGGTGGGGGTTTGTGGACTTGTCTGTGTGAATAAGGAAATATAGAAGTTGATGGACTTGTTTGAAGTCGGTCTAGAGTTAAGAAGGCTCTAGCCCGGTCAACCCTGAGCTCCGGCTCAGTCGACCTTGAGGGTAATGGATCCCGAGATTGTAGGAGAGAATTGATCGAGTGAAATACACGAAACGTGGGGAGGATCCCTGAAAATTCGGAGCTGACAACCGAAGGAAGAAGCTGTGAAGCTATTCTGGCTAAGTCTAGGACTGGATGGTTAAGAAAAAGGGGGGAAAGATAACCTTTTCCCCAAGGTACGCACTTTAAAGGTTGATTATCTTATTTTTACATTATTCTGAATATTCAACGACGGGATACACACTCAAAACACTTACACTATCACTTAATCGGAGAATATCTCTAGATAGACTCTCTGGTGATCAAACACACTAAAACTGAGCCCTAAGATACTTGAGATTAACATTATTTTGAGGAGCTTTCCCTTGATTTGGATTGTTCCATCTCCTGATTTCTTGAGATCTCCAACTGACTTGAGTGTTGTAACGATTATTATTGGGATGGATGATTACAAACATAATAATTTATATTGATGAGGTTTATACGGGATTAACAAGATGATCAAGATCGTGTTCTTGAGTTAAGAAAACTTAGGATTTGAAGCTTTGAAAGTTGAGAGCAAAACATGTACTATATTTTGGGAATTTTGGATTGTGTCATTATTACAACCTTCAATGGCTTTATATACTAGGGTTACAATGTATGTAATTAATTGCTGGCAGACTCAACATTAATCAAGTTAATAAATGGAAATACAACTACTATTAATGATCATTACATGCATTTAATGCTACAACTTTGCATTAAATGCCTCTTAAACCATCCACTATATGTTTCATCGTACACGGTGCTCATCGCCGAACACCCCACTTACACCGTCTTTGACTTGTCAACCCTCTAATGATGAAATTCCTTAGGTCTTTGCTCGTTGGTGCTCGTTTATCTTGACTTTTGATCGCTGCTCGTCTTAGTTTGGCCATTGGGCGAATAACCTGTCTTGTATCTTCTCAATATAAATATTACGTGTGATCTCTATGGCTTCTTCCTCGCGAATCATGACATTGTTCGTCATTCTTTATCTTTGTCGATCATCTTGCCTTCTACATTATAAACCTTCACCATATTATCTCTAAATACTCTTATCCAAGCGATCAAGGATGCGTTGCTAACCGAGATGATATTTTCATTTCTTCTCGTTACCACGTGAATTTAATTGACTTGTTGACTATTTTTTGCTGACTATTTGACCGGTCAACATATGACTTGTTGACTATTTGATCTATATAACATTGAGCGTCGGAGACCCCGCTTTGTGCAGATGCTCGGAAGCTTAGTGAAGACGAACCACATTTTCAAACAATTGAATGATTTATAATCTAGCACTCCAGATTATCAATCCAAGGGATGTCAATTTTTTGACCCAAACACTACAAAGTCAAAATTATTGAAAGTATGGTGAAGTTGTTTATAAGTGAATTTGTTACTTCAAAATCGTAAATTTTGCGGGTATATAATTTTTTTTATATATAAATAATAAAAAGCTGCTTACAAATTTTCGTAAACTAGTGAGTTTCATTTTTTTCACGTATCGAACTTTGTGGGCAGGGTCCCAACCTTTTCCTTTTCACACTGTGATGTTTATTGAAACACCTTCAAAAAAAATTCTTAACAAGAATATATAATACTGTTTTTTAAAATTAATATGAATTATTTATTTTAGTGTAAGCTTCAATACACACACATATATTAGAGGATGTCTTGCACGATAACGAATATAAGTATTACAAACAATCTATATCACATTTCATGTACAAATCGTCTCATAAATTTTCTGTATTTATTTAAAAACAACAATGTATACTTAATGATGCGTCGAAAAAGAACGCCTTCGGATATCGATCGTTCCTTTGCGAGCACTATTAATCACGAGTTTTAATCGTCTATTTATCCTTGGCAATCTCCTCGTAAATCTCCCAAGAATCCAAGAATAACATGCAAAAGTACGCAGGAGGGGGGCTCCGGCGTAGAAGCTCCGACGCTCAAGTCAGAATCGATCGTAGGCGAAATCAAAGAGGAATTCCCCTGTATATTTAGGGAAATTCCGGCGAATACAGTAATATTTCTTCTCAATTCAGTGTGTAGTTCTTGTGAAAGTATGTATAATATGTAAAACGTAAGTAAGAATATGGAAATAACCTGTTTAAATACCTGGCCTCCCTATCCGGAGAGGGAGAGACTTATTCTCCCTATATTCTCGGCTCCTTCCCGTAAATCTGGCCTCAATTTCCTAAAGAACCGGTCTCACTCTCCCTGGAGACTTGGTTCTTCAGCATATCCGCCCTATCTTCGTGGGCTGATCCACTTATTTGACTTGGCTAGGAAAGATTGACTAGTCTTCCCCTACTTGGTCCGGATCCTTTCAGGCCCAAGGGCCAGTAATCTCTTCGAATATGGGCCAAAGGACCAATCACCCTGATTTCCCTACTTAGGCCCAGGGGTGTATTAATCCTGTTTTCCCATAAATCGACCTAATCATGACTATCATAATTTTATCTTGTTTCCACGTGTCGACTTCTCCGGGAGCGACATATTTATCTACATCAACCACTCCCCCCCTACTCTCATAAAAGAAATAATTTTTAGGAGAGTAGGAAAACAATAATCAATAAGATAAATATTAAAGGAATATTCCATTCTTTAAAATACTCCTCGAAATGCTGCTGATTTAATTTGTTTCCTAATAATTATCTTCAGAAAGCTCCACGCCTTTCCCACTTCCACACGCTAACTTACTCTCGATTCTTGGAGCCAAGCGTCTGCCCGAGGGGAAACATCCAGCCACCTTTTTTCAGCCACGCGCCTTTTTATTGGGGAGTATTTAATTCTCCTCGACCTTCCCCATTCTCTCTCTTCCGCACCATTATTTCAAAATTCTCGTTCATTCCACCAAAAACCCTTTTTTCTCTTCTTTCAAACCTATCCACTCTTCTCTTTCTCTCTAATATTTCTGCAATCAACTTCTCTACACACGTTCAGCGGCCATTCCGTCATCACTCCTAAAACCGACTTTGCTCCAGGTATCTACTCCTTCCTTTCTTTTCTCATTTACAATACCCTCATGTCCTCCTCCTCAAACTCCACATCCATGGAGATTTCCACTTCCGACTCGTTTCCTATATTTCCCGTAACTGACCAAGCTTTGGAGGACAAAATTTCTGGTCCCTCGATTCTCACTCCTGAGCGCGTAGCCACTTTTCTCCATTCAGGGATCTTCCCCGCCGATTATTCAGTTAGGGATGCACATAGGAAAGAGCGCCCTAATTTTCCAGGCCATAATACCTTAGCCTTTTGGGAGGCCCAATTAAAAGCAGGCCTTCGATTTCCGATACATCCTTATCTCTGTGAAATTTCCACCTATCTTCGCATACCCTTGAACCAGTTTACTCCCAATGCCATACGCGCAATGTTAGGTTTTTATATCCTGATGAAGGGAAATGGTGGGGAACCTTCGGCTCAGCTTTTTCTAACTCAGTACGTGTGCAAGTTTGCGGAGGGATTTTTTTACGCTAGTGGTCGTACTTCCAGGACCGGAAAGTTCATGGAAAAGCTCCATGAAGGGGTCCAGGACTGGAAAGACTATTACTTCTTTGTTACAAATCCTCTTCCTTGGGAGTTTCCTCATGAGGGGTGGATTTATGAGAATCCTGGGGTACCCCGTCCTCCTCTTTCTGTTTGTTCTTCTCAAAACTTGGATGTAATGAACCATTTAAATGACCATGTCTCTACCCATGGCTTTTTCGATGTGATGGGTATTTGTAAAAATCCTAGAGCCCTCTCTCATTTCGGTTTTGGTCGCCCCGATTACCCCTTAGGTCCCGACGATGGTAATATCATTTCTTTTTCTGAGTAATGTCTTCCAAACTGGAGTTGCCTTGTTTATTTAATGTCGTTTCATATTTCTTTGTGCAGCTATGAGTTGGTTAACTCAGATTTCCCGTGATGCCGCTCCTCTCTCGATGGTTACTAAGTCTCCGGCTCCTGAAAGCTCCTCCAAGGCTCCAGTTCCTCCTTCCCCAGTGAAACCTGCCACCGGGTCAGTTGCTAAGCGCACCCGATCCTCTACTGAGAAAGCCTTAGTTTCTACTCTGCCTCCTGCCTCTGATGCTAAAAAGAAGAAGTCCAAAACCAAATCCTCGCTGCCTAATGCCGCTTCTGACGCTCCTAATGAGATTAATGTTGACCATCTCCTGGCTTTCATAGAGCGTCACACTCCGACCCCCGCCACGGAGGCTCTTAATGCTCTGTCCCCCGAGGAGCGAGTTGTGCATGCGGCCCATAGCTTTACACAGGTAGACTCTCCATGCAAATATACTTCTGGATAATTTAATATTGTCAAAAGTATACCTGTCTTACTTCTTTAGATTGTTCATTGTGTAGTTTGGTCTCCTGTTTTCCAACATGTCTGAGCGGGCTCTCCAGTCCCTTCAGCTAGTGGATGATCTCCAAAGCCAAGTGGAGCTGGAGAAGGTGAAGAAGGAGATCCTCGATGCAGAATTACAGGACGCTAATCAGAAGTGTAAAGTACTCCAGACGACGCTTTCGGGGGAGATTTCTTCGTTGAAGAAAGAGTTTGGTAAACGAGTTGAACAACTGGAGGTTACTCTCCCTCGGGCGGGTATTAGATTATGCATAGAGTCCCTGTTTACCTCTGCCATAGGTCAAAAATTTCTAGGTACCTTGCATCGGGAGTGGTTGGAGGCCTTTCTTCAGAGCAGCAGCTTTTTAGGGGCGATGGGTGCATATATCCCCCATTTCATCGATCATGGGTTTTCCAACGCCGTGGCTGAACATTCTGCTCCAGGATTTAATGGTCAGTATACTCGTGCCCTCCGGTTAGACGAACTGGATACTCCCCCCAAGTTCCCTGGTGATGCTAAGGAAGACATCAATACCCCTTGGTGGTTACCTGGGATGAGGAAGGCAGTCTTGGAGCTGAAAGATGCTGCCCTGAACTTGGATGATCTTGCACTGGCAAAGGATATAGCTTTCCCTATTCATGTGGAAAACCCAACTCCAGTGGCTACCGTGGCAGCAGGTGCTCTGATGGAGAAGACAGAGGGTGGCGATTCCAGTGGGCGAGCTGAGGAGGCAGGAAAAGGTTCCGAGGGGAAGAATGATGTTCCCCTCTCTTCATAACTTTATTTCCCTGATAACACTTTGGTACTTTTAAAACACTTTTTATTTTGTTAAGGCCTCTAAGGCCCTTTTGGTATTTTCCGGAGACTCCACACTCCGGGGTTTTTCTGTGGAGGGCTTAGACATGGTGCCTTAAGTCTTGAATATTCCTGCTTCTCTTTCGTTTAATATCGTACCTGCACATTTATTACTTGGTATGCATATATACATATATATCTCTATCTCTGTTATAAGGTGTGGTATCTGTTAGCATGTTTTCGACATTTTCTGGACACGTAAAGGCTCTAAAGCTCCTAGAGGAACCTTAATGAGGAGATAGGGTTTATATCCCTGTACTTACTTGGTGATTTGCTAACGTTTCTAGTCTTTCTCTTGACACTAGAGTTTTTAGGGATTATCCTCTCCCCTAGGTCAGAATTCGTAGGGATTATACTCTCCCTTAAGTTGTTTATACTCGTAAGAGTTGTTTATACTCGTAAGAGTTAGTTTATACTCGTAAGAGTTAGTTTATACTCGTAAGAGTTGTTTATACTCGTAAGAGTTAGTTTATACTCGTAAGAGTTAGTTTATACTCGTAAGAGTTGTTTATACTCGTAAGAGTTAGTTTATACTCGTAAGAGTTGTTTATACTCGTAAGAGTTAGTTTATACTCGTAAGAGTTAGTTTATACTCGTAAGAGTTAGTTTATACTCGTAAGAGTTGTTTATACTCGTAAGAGTTAGTTTATACTCGTAAGAGTTTGTTTATACTCGTAAGAGTTTGCGAAAGTCGCTAGGGATAGGGTTTATTGACAAGTTAATTATATCTTCTGTTGCTATACCCCCTACTCCCCCTAGCTTTAGAGGCTGTCGTGGATAGAAACTTTAGGAATTCTTCCTAGGTATTTTCTATTCGAATCTTCATGAGTTGGTGTAAATCTCTCTATTTTGCAGTATCTCTCTCTATCATGTTATGTTTTAATTTTCAAAACATGTTCGTTATTTCAGTACTCATTATGCAGGCCCTTAACAGTTGTCTTGACATGATATTAACATACGAGAAACATTTCATCATAAAATCGGCATACAAGAGTCATTTCATCACAGTATTAACATGCATTTAGGGAAATTGCTGAAATTTTATCAAAACCGGTGCTCCATTGATCAAAAGTGTTCATCAACATAGGCAAATAAGGGGAACCTATGCCGGCCTCATTAAAAACCTCTCCATGGTAAAACCCCAAAGGGAAACCCACGTAGAGGGAAAAAGAGTGCCGGTGAAGCAATTATTCGAATAAGAAGTAAACATTCAAAATTGTTCATAAAGAGAAAGGAAGTAGGGGAATAACACCTTCCTCAAACATAAAATCTCTTCAAGTGGCACACGTTCCATGGCCTTAGTATCTCTTTCCCGGTCATGTCTTGGAGCTTGTATGCTCCGCCTTTTAGTACATGTACTACCCTGTACGGACCTTCCCAATTGGGTTCCAGCTTCCCCGTGTTCTTCAAAGCATCTGCTCTGCGAAGGACTAAATCTCCCACTTTAAAGGAGCAAGGGATCACCCTGCGATCATATGCTGCCTTGATCCGACTCTTGTACCTTTCTGCTTTTAATCTCACCATCTCCCTTTCTTCATCTATCTGGTCCAGCGCCTCCCTCATCAACTCTTCATTTCTTTTTTCTTCAAAATAGGTGATCCGGTGCGATTTGAGTCTGGCCTCAGGAGGTATCACTGCCGCTGCCCCATATACCAAGTAGAAGGGAGATTCGCCCATAGCTGTTTTAGGGCTGGTCCTGTAGGACCAGAGGACGTTGTCTAGCTCTTTTACCCATTTTCCTCATACCTCTTCCAATCGTGTCCGAATACCATCCACTAGGATTCTATTTGTAACCTCCACCTGCCCATTAGCTTGTGGATGGGCTACTGAAGTAAACCTCTGTGTAATGTTCCACCTTTCGCACCACCCCCTTACTTTCTCTCCATTGAACTGCGTTCCGTTGTCGGAAACCAAGATTCTGGGTACTCCAAACCTGCAACAAATATGTCTAGCAAGAAAAAGAATTACATTATCTTCTTCGATTTTGGCCAAGGGCACAGCCTCTACCCATTTACTGAAATAGTCCACAACCACGATCAGAAATTTTCTCCCTCCAGGTGCCAAGGGGAATGGTCCCACCAGATCTATTCCCCATTTGGCGAAGGGGCAAGGCGAGTACATAGCCCCCATTTCCTCTGCGGGTACTCGTATCAAAGGCCCATTCTTCTGACACTTCTCACATTTCTTCACATATTCTCTATCGTATCTAATTATGTTAGGCCAGTAGAAACCGGCCCTAAATACCTTTTTCACCATGGTCTGGTAACCTTCATGGCTGGATGCGCAACCTTCATGGATGTCCTTGATCACTAGCTATGCTTCTCTTCTTGAAAGACATTTTAGATAAGGTTGAGTGAAGGACCTCTTGTACAATTGACCTCTTAGGATGCAATACTTCCTTCTCCAAGCTTTGGCCTCTCTGGACATTGGGGTTACTGGAGCCCTGTTCAATTCTTCCCATATTTCTTTCCTCCAATCATCCCCTGCTGTTATCTCTCCAATCAGGGTTTCCGTAGCTATTTGATCCGCCACCAGCAGGGTCACCTTTCCGTCTCCCTCGAATTCAGTGGAACTAGCTAGTTTAGACAGTCTGTCTGCCTTCACATTCTCTTCTCTTGGTACCTGTACCACTTCAAAAGTATGGAATTTATTTTTTAATTTCTTTACCTCCTCTAGATAAGCGATCATTCTCTCATCTTTGGCGAGGTACTCCCCCATGACCTGTTGTACTACCAGCTGCGAATCGGAGTACAGGGTGACTTTCTGTGCCCCTAACTCTGCTGCCATGCTAGCTCCTCTAATCAGGGCCTCATACTCTGCGCCATTGTTTGAGGTTGAAAACCGGAATTTGACAGCAACCTGTACTTCTTGGCCATCAGGGTCAACCAATACTATCCCTGCTCCGCATCCCAAGGCGGATGCTGAGCCATCCACGTACACCTTCCATCCCTGTTCTTCTTCCACTCTGGTAGACTCTTGAATAAAGTCTGCTAAAGCTTGAGCCTTGATGGCTCTCCTTGGTTCATAGTCAATATCATACTCCTGCAGTTCCACTGCCCACCTGACCATTCTTCCTGATAAATCTGCTCTCCCTAGTGTCTGCTTCAACGGAAAGTTAGTCCTCACCATCACTTTATAAGATAGGAAGTAAGGGCGTAGTCGCCTATCCGTTACTACCACTGCCAGCGCTACCTTTTCTACCTCGTCTCCGCTCCTTGGATGACCTTGCTCACATAATATATGGGCTGTTGTGTGGGGCCTTCCTCTTTCATCAGGGCAATACTCAGAGAATGTTCCCCTACTGAGAGGTATAGGAGTAAGACATCTCCCTGAGTAGGCTTGGTTAACTTCGGGAGTTGTTCCAGATGGAGCTTCAGTTCTTCAAAAGCCTTTTGACACTGTTCATCCCATTCGAATTTTGATCCCTTCCTTAGTGTTCTGAAGAAGTGGTGGCTCTTCTCCGCTGATTTTGCTATAAATCTGCTAAGGGCTGCGATTCTGCCGTTCAAGGTCTGCAACTCCTTGAAGTTCCGAGGGGGTTGCATGTCAAGGACCGCTTTCACCTTGGCAGGGTTAACCTCTATTCCTCTTTGCGTCACCATATATCCGAGGAATTTCCCTGACCCTACTCCAAAGGAACATTTAGCTGGGTTAAGTTTGATACCGTTCTCTCTAATTACCTGAAATATCTCCTTCAGGTCATCAATGTGTTCCTCTGCTTTGATGCTTTTAGCTAGCATGTCGTCTACATAAACCTCCATATTTCTCCCTATCTGTCCTCGGAAAACCGAGTCTACCATCCTTTGATAGGTGGCTCCTGCATTTATTAGTCCGAACGACATACGTACATAACCAAAAGTACCACACGTTGCAATAAAGCATACCTTTGGTATATCGAGGGGGTTCAACTGGATTTGATGGTACCCTTGATAAGCATCCATCATGCTGAGTAATTCAATCCCGGACGTGGCATCCACCAGCTGATTTATCCTAGGCAGGGGATAGTGATCTTTAGGGCACGCCTTGTTCAAGTCCCTAAAGTCAATGCACATCCTCCATTTGCCGGCTCCCTTGGACACCAGTACTGCATTCGAGAGCCACTCAGGGAACTGCACTCTCTTCACGTGCCCTGCACTCAACAATTTATCGATCTCCTCCTTTACAATGAGGTTCTTCTCTTTACCGAAGTTCCTCAACTTCGGTTTCACGGGCCTAGCTTTGGGATCCACATTCAGATGGTGCACAACTATTTCTGGAGGGATACCCGTCATATTCGTCGCTGTGAATGCAAAGATGTCTGCATTCTGTTGGAGGGCAAGTATCATCTTTCCCTGGAGCTCAGGGTTCATATTCGTACCTATCCTGGTTGTGAATCCCTCCTTTCCTGGGTAGAGCTCGATGCTCATCAACTCCTCGTCTGCTTTAGCTTTGGGCTGCTCTTGGATTAGCTCACCCACTTTCTGTCTCTTCAGCTCAGGGTCTTCGCCCTTAAATCTCTCCATTCCCCGGAACACGGCCCTGTCTGCTATTTTGACCGATTCCACGTAACACTTCCTTGCCTGATATTGGTCTCCACATATCTCTCCCACACCCCCCGAGGCAGGGAACTTCATCTTCATATGGAAGGTGGAGATCACTGCCTGAAAAATATTCAAGCTTGGCCTTCCCATTACTACGTTGTAGGAAGATGGGACATCTACAATCAGGAATTCTATGACTTGTACTCGACGGTTAGGGGCGACTCCTAACCCTACTTGCAATAACGTTGAACCAAGGGGTTGAATGGCTCCCCCTGAGAATCCGTAAAGAGCGGTTTCCACCGGTCTGAACTTTATATTCAGGTCCATCTTCTTAAAGCACTCCAAAAACATGATGTCGGCAG
Organism: Galeopsis tetrahit; assembly: GCA_963675135.1. Lineage (NCBI taxonomy): Eukaryota > Viridiplantae > Streptophyta > Magnoliopsida > Lamiales > Lamiaceae > Galeopsis > Galeopsis tetrahit. Next base: position 16,451,113 of record OY776133.1, read on the forward strand.
AGCTTCCAGTATCTACAAAAATTCTTGCTACATCGTATCCTGCTATATCCGTGGTAATGACTAATGCGTCATTATGAATTTCTCTAGGTTCCCCTGCGTCTTCTGGCCCGAAATGAATGTCTGGACCTTCTGTCATCTTTCCCACCTCATGGTGCTATACTTTCCTCTCATTTTTCAGCGACCGAACGCTCTGCTTTCTCTGCCTGAAGGAGTCCCCATCAGCGGGGCCTCCCATAATCATGTGGATAGTTCCCCTTTTCTGGGAGGGGGTGGTGGCTCCTCATTGCCCTTCCTCTGATCTCTTCTATCATCTTCCTGCTTCCCCTCGGGGTCCTTTCTCTTTTGACCCCTGGGGCCTTGTCGATCTCTGAAAATAAACTCTTTCAGGTGACCTGCCTGAATCATCCTCTCTATCTCATCCTTCAGATGCCAACATTGGTTGGTATCGTGGCCATAGTCGTTATGGAACCTGCATAATTTGTTTGACTTAGGATTTTGGGGACCTCTGCTTCTTGAGTAGGGGAATTTCATATCCGGATGGTCCCCTGCCACCTCTAGGACTTCGGTTGGCTCTATCCTCAAAGGGGTATATCTCTTCGCCCCTCTCCTGGGGTTCCAGGGTGCGGCTTCCTCTCTTCTTACATTTTCCAGCCTCCTGGAGCTTCTGTGTCTCTCCGGACTTGGCCTCCTAAGCGGAATTTCTTTCCTCCTTTCTCCATTACCCACTATGGCCCTGGTCTCTGATCGCTTAGCTTTCCTTACCTCTTCCAGGGTAAGGTATTTCTCTGCTCTCCTCAATAACTCATCAAAGGTTCGAACTGGCTTCTTGGCTAGAGATGTGAATAGATCCCCATCTCTTAACCCGTTGGTGAGGGCGTTGATTTTGACCTCTGAGGAGGCTGTAGGTACTTCGAGAGCTGCTTGGTTGAATCTTTTTAAGAATGCCCGTAAGCTCTCGTTCTCTCCCTGGCGCATGTTAAATAAAGTAAGGGTGGCTCTAGGCTGTCTCCTAGCACTGGCGAATTGATGCAGAAACAATTCGCTGAATTCGGACTATGAGTGGACAGTATCTGGTCCCAGTTGTGTGAACCATTGCTGTGCAGCCTTAGATAGTGTGGTCAGGAATACCCTGCACTTAACGCCCTCTCCATACCGATGTAATAGAGCAGCATTCTCAAACCTCATCAGATGCTCGTATGGGTCCGTGGTGCCATCATATTCAAAGTTTAAAGATTTGAAATTAGAGGGCAGTTCATCTTGCAAAATACTAGATGAGAATTGATATCCAGTGGTATAAGAGGGTTTACTTACATTGTCAGTAATATGTTTCTGCATATCCCTCATCTCCTTCCGCAAGGCCTGTATCTGATCACTGACGGCTCCTTGATATGTGTCGTCCGTGCTTTCTCCCATCCCTGTATCCAGGGTGGTATCCCCCAGGACCTTCTCCACATCTCTCTGAGGGGGTCTTTCCAGGATGCTTCTTTCAGCCTGGGAAGGTACTTTTTCTTCTGGGTTTCGAGGGGGATCCTCGTTCCTGGAGGGGACTGGAACCGAATCGATGACATGCTCTGGTGGATTTGGTCGCGTGCCCTTATGGGTAGGTTCGGGAGGGCGAAGTCCTCGAGTGGCAATTATTCTTTCCACTGATTGTGCAATCATCTCATCTAACTGATCTCGAGAGACAGTCAGGAGTTCCGGTTGAGCGTTAGGGTTATCCCTATTGATCCCACTCCCCGAAGCTCCTGAGGTACCTGGTACATCTCCCTCTTGAGTGGGAGGGATATCCTCTAATGGGTGACCTACAGGTTGTTTCCCTAGATTTCAATTTGAGGGAAAGCCTGGAGGGGGAATATCTTCTGGTGTATGATCCACGGGTCGTTTCCCTAAATTTCGATTGGAGGGAAACCCTGGCGGAGGCGGAGGAAGAGGAAGAGGAGGAGGAGTAGAATCTCCTTTCTCCTTTGTCTGCTTCGTTGGATCTTGTCCTCCACCCATTTAAATACGGAACTTTTCTCACGCCTTAGCTTGAAATGTTCCCACAGACGGCGCTAGTTGATGCGTCGAAAAAGAACGCCTTCGGATATCGATCGTTCCTTTGCGAGCACTATTAATCACGAGTTTTAATCGTCTATTTATCCTTGGCAATCTCCTCGTAAATCTCCCAAGAATCCAAGAATAACCTGCAAAAGTACGCCGGAGGGGGGCTCCGGCGTAGAAGCTCCGACGCTCAAGTCAGAATCGATCGTAGGCGAAATCAAAGAGGAATTCCCCTGTATATTTAGGGAAATTCCGGCGAATACAGTAATATTTCTTCTCAATTCAGTGTGTAGTTCTTGTGAAAGTATGTATAATATGTAAAACGTAAGTAAGAATATGGAAATAACCTGTTTAAATATCTGGCCTCCCTATCCGGAGAGGGAGAGACTTATTCTCCCTATATTCTCGGCTCCTTCCCGTAAATCTGGCCTCAATTCCCTAAAGAACCGGTCTCACTCTCCCTGGAGACTTGGTTCTTCAGCATATCCGCCCTATCTTCGTGGGCTGATCCACTTATTTGACTTGGCTAGGAAAGATTGACTAGTCTTCCCCTACTTGGTCCGGATCCTTTCAGGCCCAAGGGCCAGTAATCTCTTCGAATATGGGCCAAATGCCCAATCACCCTGATTTCCCTACTTAGGCCCAGGGGTGTATTAATCCTGTTTTCCCATAAATCGACCTAATCATGACTATCATAATTTTATCTTGTTTCCACGTGTCGACTTCTCCGGGAGCGACATATTTATCTACATCACTTAATAATTTGTTAACATGAATAAAAGATTCTTCGACTTTATATATATTATAGTATTTATTGATTAACAATGAGATGAATAATTTAAGAAATCTAATCTCAATTTGACATACACATCATGTTAACTAGTAGATATTTTGGCCGTCAAAATTATAAAATAAACGAGTGATGTTTAAATAAAATCTTTGAACGTTTTCTTCATATTCATTATGCATAAAAGGAATTTTAGCAATACAGATTATTTAATTTATACAATACAAAATTCTACTTTTTCTTTTAAATTATACTATATGATTTTTTATTTTATTTTTTAAAGTTAAGGGGGCCTACGTTTTTAAGTGGATTCCCCTACCATTCCAAGAATCGGCACCTGTTCAACGTGTTTGACAATTTGTTTGAACCAAATTATATAGTTCAAAATAGAAAAACTCTCGCTTAAAAATAAAATACCCATTTTTTTATTTTTTTTTGTGATGTCAATATTCTATTTTTTTTATATGTAACATTTGACATTATGTTAACATATTAATATTGAGACAAATTAAAAAAAAAAAATACAATCACATGAGTTTGAAAATTATAACTCAAGCATGCCAACTTTATAAGTCTATAAACTTTTACATATTTGAATAACTATTTATTTAATATTTTTAGTGTTTTTATATTTATTTTTAAATAAAAAGTTGTGTTAACACTTAACACCCACCAATGATTAACTTTATTATTAAATAATCTTGTGATTTCAACCTTTTTTTACCTGGAAAATGCTATGTATAAATGTTAGGAATTAATATAGAAGAATTAATTCTCCACCTCTCTATAAGTTCGGACTTTTAGATGAGACGGAATTCTTTCATGGTATCATAGCAAACCGGGCCAAACGACCTGGGTTCGATTCCTGTTGAAAGCACTCCACCCATTTAAATTGTCCACTCGATGGGCCTCCTCCCCAAAAAGGGTACGAGGTTTAGATGAGACGGAATTCTTTCAATAAATGATAGTATTTGTGTAGATGTACAATAAATTAAAGTGAAACTGTATAAAATTATATATTGTATATATTATTTTAATTTATGAAAATATGAATGTAATTATATTGTAAAAGTGTTTCGAGCATTCTGCATAGTGTGGGGGTCTCATCTAGTATCACTTATAATTTGAGGAGTAACCCTTTCACTTTTTTAAAAGATCACTTTTATATATTACATGTGTAAAGTAATACTAGTAGACATTAGTACATTTTAAATCTTTGAATAAGAATCAGTTTGGGTAGATAAAAATTTGTATAAGACAATTTTACATATGAGATGAATTCTCATTATTTTATAATTTTTATAATTTAAGAGTTTATGATCATGTTCTAATCATATGTTGAAGCACAACAATATGTAAATCTTAAAATTATCACAAATTCTTCTATGCAATTGAGTGTATAGATGCATTTGGATTTTAATGTTCAATTTACCTAATATGTAAATCTTAAAATTATCACAAATTCTTCTATGCAATTGAGTGTATAGATGCATTTGGATTTTAATGTTCAATTTACCTTAACTTTTGATCCAATTTATTAGAGCTCAATTCCAAATTTTTAATTGTATAGATGTCACTAATTGCACAAAAAATATCACTCTTAAAATAGAACTTTATCTCACACAAAACTCTTGGACCAACACTTGTGTGAAATATTTTATATGGAGTATAAAATATGTCTAAATGAGATAATTTTTTAAAACTAACTTGTGAATTTTTTTGGCTCATTTTATCTTAATTACTTATATTTCATATTTCATGTATGAAATATTTTATTTGTGAAACTTTTCTTGGTATATTTAAGGGCTTATTTTCAAATTCAATATTAATATCAACAATTTTTTAGAGGTTTAAAAAATATTACATAAGAATTTAGAAAAATAAAATCAGTAGAAATGATAAAAGTGGAAATTTTGAAAAGAGGAAGGGCTTTTTACATGTTTGTTCGGCCCACAAATTAGAAATAGACAAAATGGATACAAGAATATGTCTCCTTACATACCAACATAATACTAGTCTGTTCTTATGTTCCCCCTCTTCTCTTTCTTCACGCCTAATTTTCCTTCTTTCACTTTCAATTATCATGCTTAATTTGGTCCCACTTTTACACTTTTTTTTCTTTCTGCTTTTTCTCCCATTATTATGTGTTTATTTTCTTTTTCCCCCCCAAATAAATTCCCATTATTATGGCTATTATGACAATCATAATCCTAATCATTTGATTATTCCTCATCCTTTAATCTACAACTCACACTATACATTGTATTTTCTTCCTTTTCAAATTCTTTAGGTCCTATTTTTTCTGGGAATATTACGTCCGGATGGGGATGTAATGTTTTTTTTGTTATATTCTAGTTCGGAATTTTACATACGAATTTCACCATCCAATTTCATTCACTTTTTACGTATATATTATGTTATTATAATAATACAACATTATAAATTCTTACACAATTGATTTGACATATTTTTTTTAAAGCATCAAATTTGTATTCCTGTGTATCAGAAATACTCCAAACAAACAATTACATAAAGTTATATTATACTCCCTCCGTTCCATTTAGATAGACTTGTTTAACTTTTCACAAAAATTAAAAAATTGTATTGGGAAGACACATTAAACAAGTAAAATTTATATTATAACCCTATTTAATGAATGTTATACTTTCTAATGTAATTAATGCATATGGTTATATTAATAAATGTATTAGAAAATGAAGTACTTTATATGGAAACAAGCATATTTAAATGAGACATTTATAAAAGAAAAATAAGTCTATTTAATTGGGACGAATGGAGTATTATATATATATATATATATATATATATATATATATATATATAATACAACATCACTCACCCTTACACAATTGGTTTAATATAAAATTACAGTTTATCCTACTAAAAATTCAAAAACAAAACATAAACATAATCAATATTTATCAGGATTTCTCTATCTATGATTTTTCCATCCGAATTTCCCATGTCCTACATAATCTCAAAACAAACATACTCTTAAGTTCATTGGTTAATACCTGACTATTAGATCTATTCAGAATGTAAAGTAAATTACCAAAGGACCAAGATTAGGTAGCACTTCACCTACACAAGTCTCTTACTTTTCTATCACTCACGATTTTTTCGTCTCATATAATAGATAGAGATGGTGACTCAATATATTGAAAGACTATCGATAAACTTAGAGCAACAATTATATGGTGTAGCTCAAAAGAATAAATAATTACTACCTCCATTAAATGAATCAAATGTAGTGATTAAAAAAAAAGGAAAATGAGAAGAGGGTAGGAGAAAAGGTTGAAAAATAAATAATTGCAAACAAAATTTATAGTAAAAAAATCACTAATTCAAAACGGAGGTAGTATTTATTTAGGATACCTAAAAATTATCATTGTGAAATGCAAGTCAAAACAAAAAAGTGAACACATGATAGAGTAAGCCTTTAGTTGTATATACTAATACCATAGTCAATGGGTTCACAGCATGCTAATTTCTTTGTTTGAGTGAGATGGTTTCTTAATCTTGCTAATTAAATACCACATTAATGATTAATTTCACCACTACTTATAATTCTTAATTTTGCAATAATTAAGGAATATTATAATCTGTGTTGGACTATAGAGAGAGCAATAGCAAATAATGATAATGATGATACAGTATTTGCATTTCTTCAACCATAAACATCATTATTTGATTTTTTGACCATACCCCCATCATAATATCGCTTTTTTCATGTTATTGGTGGCCATAGATTTGCTCATATAATTACTACTTACTAGTTTATTAATCTTTTTTCCTTTCATATGTATGGTGATAGTGTTATAGGTTCAATAGATAAATACTAGTAATAATATTATATTAGAAAATTATATAGAATACCTGTCTCGAATGATACCAAAAGAGGTTTTGAAAAATTAGAGAACTTGTTGTCTATAAGTTTAAATTTAGCGTTCATTTTTAAATTTACCCTTTATTTTACTTATCAAGTTGACGTTGATCACGAATGCTTCCATGTCTCTTCAGTTAATGTGTGATATGTTACACTCAATCTTTATAAATATAGTCAAGTCATTGAGTTCGTCCTATTCACTGTGACGACCAGTTAATATGACAAGAACAACTCAGAGTCAGCGAAGACCTGTTAAGAGTCAAAACCACGAAGACAGTTCGACAGGGCTACCTCATGTTCGGCCACATCTTGGAAACCTCATCAGCCAGGCTGCCGAGCTCACCCCACATGGCAGTCTATCAGGAACGATCAGCCACCTCACCCAAGGGCCAATACATTGATCCACCTCAATTAGGTCGTCCTATGTGTCAAGGCAAGAGTGCAATGTCAACTTACCAGTGTAATAATTTAGTCATTATACCTTAACTCCTTAAAGGTCCATGAGCCACCTAAACTAGTACGTGTCTCTTTCTAAAGACACGATCAATGTAATTTGTACAACATAATTATTTCAAGGGTCTTTGATCTAATAAAACACACATTATTCAACCCAAATATTATTCTCTCTCCTCATAAACACACTAACACTTTTGGGACCATTCAATATGACCAAATTAGATACGGAGTATATAGTTATTGTCTCTCCACATATATCCATTGTTTGATTAGTATATCAATATAATTCGTCTATCAATATGATGTCCTAATTCCATCAACATGGTCGTCTGGTAAAAGGCTTGAACCCTTCTTTCATTGTGTTATTGCCTAAAAAAGCAGGTGCTCAAAAATTGGATGACTTTCGGCCCATTTCATTGATCGGAAGTATTTATAAAATCATAGCTAAAACATTGGCTAGGCGATTGGCAAAAGTTATGGAGGCAGTAATATCTAACTGTCAATCAGCATTCATAGGGGGTAGGCAAATTTTGGATGGGATCCTTGTGGCTCATGAGGCTATTGACGAAGCCAAAAAGAAAAGAAAGAAAAGAGCCATCTTCAAGGTAGATTTCGCAAAAGCTTTCGACTCGGTTGATTGGGCGCCTATCTAGATTGCATGATGCAGGGTATGAATTTTACATCAAAGTGGAGGAAGTGGATGAAAGAGTGTGTCTCAACGGCAAGCGCGGCTGTGCTTGTCAACGGTAGCTCGTCGGGGGAATTCAAGCTTAAGCGGGGGCTCCGTCAAGGCGATCCTCTTTCGCCTCTTCTCTTCCTTATCGCGGCAGAAGGTTTAAAGGTGCTAGTGAACAGGGCTGTCAAAGCTGGGGAATTGGACCCCATTTGTATCGGGAAAAACAAAGTACAAGTTCCTCTTTTACAATACGCGGACGACACCATTTTTCTTTGCAATGGCAATTGGAAGGACATAAAGACTATCAAGCTCACCCTGAAGCTGTTTGAAATTATCTCCGGCCTAGGAGTAAATTTCAATAAATGCAGTCTTGTGGGCATTCACATGAGCGATGAAGACAAACATGACATGGCAGCTTTTCCGGGCTGTTCCTCGGGTAATCTCCCTATGGACTTTCTGGGAATGAATGTTGGGCTTAATCATCACAAAACGAAATCCTGGGATGGCATGCTCAAGAAGATCCGCGGGAAACTCAACCATTGGAAAGACAAACATATTTCGATGGGTGGGAGAGTGACTTTGGTTCAGGCTGTCCTCTCCGCTATACCGACTTATTACCTTTCTTTCTTCAAGATCCCGAAATCTGTCCTAGGTGAAATTAAAAAACTACAGAGAAATTTTATGTGGGGAGGAGGGACAAGAGAAAATAGAAAAATTCCTTGGGTAAATTGGGTCGATGTTTGCAAAGAAAAATCCAAAGGGGGCCTCGGTATCAAGGACCTGAATACTTTCAACATCGCGCTCCTCGGGAAATGGATTTGGAGATTCGTCACCGAAAAGGAGAATCTGTGGGTGAAAGTATTGGAATCAAAATACGGAAATCTCGATAGTGAAGAGTCAGATGTTCAAAGAAGAAGAGGCCGTGTTCCGAAGGGATCAAGTTGGTGGAATGAAATCAGAAGTATCTATAAAAGGATAGGAGGAAGAGAAGCAACTAATAAGTTGAGGAATGTAGTGGGCAATGGAGAGAGTATACGGTTCTGGAAAGATAGATGGACTGAAAAAGAAGAGCCACTCTGTGATTTATTTTCGGATCTATTCAGCATCAGTGGGCAAAAAGATGGAGTTATTGGCAACATGGGTATATGGGAAAATGGCGTGTGGCAATGGGATTTGTTATGGGTAAGGACACTAAATAATTCTGAGCCAAATAAATTAACTGAGTTTTTTGATTTTTTGAACAGGAACAGGCCTTCTCAAGGCAGGGAGGACTCTTGGTGTTGGGGTCTGGCGCCGACTGGAAGATATTCTACGAGTATTGCATACGCTAAAATGATCGGAGAGAAGGAAATCGAGGAGGAGACGGGAGAAAGCAAGCCGGAATTTAATCTGCTGTGGAACAGCTATGCACCTAGGAGGGTAAAAACGATTGGATGGAAAGCTCTACGAGGAAGGCTTGCAACGATAGACAACCTAAGAAAAAGGGGCATTCAATTTTCGGACGAAGACGCTCGGTGTGCATTGTGTGATTGCACCCTCGAAAGCAATAAACACTTATTAGTGGAGTGCGCCTTTGCAACGAAAGTGTGGCAGGAATGTCACAAATGGCTCAAGATTAGCATGGTCACACACTCCAATATCCCTACTCACTCATTGCAGCATTGCCCGGCCCGTGGCTTCAACAAGGCAAATAGGAAATTCATGCCTACCCTCTGGTCGTGCGTGATCTGGGAACTATGGAGGAATCGAAACGCCAAGAGATTCAAGGAGGAACGTCAAGATACGAAAAAGACCTTGGAGAATATAAAAATAAATTTATGGACGTGGATAGGAGGACAAAAACTTTTGGTTCCAAATTCTTCTATCTCTGCTTGGTTTCACGGCCCGTTTCTTTGTCTTATCGAATAAACCGATAGGGAGTTAGGCGGAAAAATATATCTCATCTCAATGTAATATAGATCTTTATAAACGGGTTGGATACCCCGAGTATCTGTATGGAAATATTACACTTTACTGTTAAAAAAAAAAAAAAATCAATATGATGAACTTCACTCACATCTGCATACAACAAAGATTAAACATTAGTAAGGTTCTATTTAATATCCAGTTTTAGTCGCCTTCTGTTCTTCATTATAGTATTATTTAACATTAAATTTGTTTATGAAGAGTTTGACTTCCTAAATTAAATGAAGGTAATAGAGTCACTAACAACATCCGTAAAATCGTACTAATGTATCTACTCCATTGTCGTAAAAGCTATTCAACTTTCATTTTTTATCTGTTTCAATAAAAAATACTCCTTACTTTTTTTTTTTTTTTCAAATTACTATCTCTCACATTTTATTATATTCTTATTTTTCTCAATCATAACACATCTTATACATCTACTTATTTTATCATATTTCTTAATCTCGAATATTCAAAACTAACTTGAGAGTAGAGTTGTTATTTGAGCCGAGTATTTGAGGTTCGAGCTCGACTCGAGCTCTTATCGAGTTAAAAATTGAGCTCGGCTCGACTCGTTAATGAGTCTAACGAGCTTAACAAGCTTACCGAGTCAAGCCGAGCCTAATGAAATTTTTTACAAAAAATTAGTTATCGAGCCTAACAAGTTGAGCTCGAGCCGACTCGTTAGTAAATCGAGTATCTAACGTGCTCGAGCTCGACTCATTAAGCTAAATGAGTCGAGCCTTAACGAGTGGAGCCGAGTCTCGTTAAAGCTCGGTTCGTATAACAGCACTACTTGAGAGTTAAATTACCATAAACTCCTTCATTGGATCAATAGAAAGCGAGCAATACAGGTGTAAGTTAGTCAAAGGTGGAGGAGAAAACGCTGCGATTGCGGCGAGTTTAAGTTCCAACACCCTCGTTAGAGTCACACGGCCCCACCATAAACCAAAGATAACAGTCGTCTCCTGACCGTCGATCGGATCTAGCGGTGATCCCCAAGGCTGCACGCGCATGTACGTGGACCCTACATCTGACCCCAAATAGATTCTTCATGCGCAGGCAAACCGCCCAATGCCCCGGTTTACGTCCATAAAACGGAAAGCAGCATTCATTTACAAAAAATATTATGATATGTAATTATTTTATTTCCACTCTATTTTTCAAGGCAATTTTTCTTCTTAAAAAAAAAAAAAAAAACTCACACTCTTTTGAGAAAATGGCATTCTTATCGAGCTGTTGATAATTTTTTTTAACAATTCTTTATGTGTGGCGATGGAATGTCAGGTTGTAAAATGAAAGAATATATTTTACTACTTGTTTATTAAATTTGAATTTTTATTCATAACTAATTGCTTTTTATTTCTCCCATGTGAGCTACCGTATAAAGGAGTATCTACAGTTTTAAATACTCGAAGATAATATTAAACGCAAAAGTTCATGAAAATATCAATCTCATTTACAATATTAAAAAAAAATGAACATTAGTAATGAAAATTGGTCAGACTATCCGGAGGGAACCTAGACTCCATCTACTCAAGTTCGATTTGTCTTGTCTAATAAATAAGTTAGATTTAAACTTTTTTAGAAGTATATTTACTTACAATAGATTGAAGTTGAGTTTTTTTTTTTTAAGTTTTTTATGTCTATAAACTATTTTATAAATCTTTTAAATCTAACTAGTTTATAAATCTTTTAAATCTAACCGGTCGACCTATTTAACTTTATATATGTATAAATTTATAGTGTATAAATACAATAAAAATCTAATGTAATACATGGAGTAATAAATAATATTCAATATATAATGTGATTTTCTGGAAGAAATAATTATTTATAATAGTTAATAATAATTGATAATAATATTTACATTTGAGTACAGTTTTAGGAGATACTAATCGATCTTCCAAAGTTAAAAAAGTCAATAAAATACAAACTTAAAATAGAGAGTTATGAAATGATCATATAGTCTTGAAATATGTCCATTCTTATAAACTAAACCACGATTAATCCAATGTCTAATTGGTGTGGAACTTGGGCTGCGCGCCCACTATAACCGACATAAATTAATCTCTATAAATAGTGCTAAAAATAGTGTAGTTTAACCAAAATAATTGCACATTTCCAGATAATATCAGTATTTTCTCACGTTCTTTTGATTTTTATTAATTTAAAGTTTTAATGTGCTAATAATTATTTTCTCAAATTTCTACTCATTTAATAAATGTGAAAAATTAATTAATTTATATTAATTTCCTAATACTCCCCCTCACTTGTAGGTCGAATTATTACCTTTTACCCTTAGGGGAGGTCTATCGACTGGACAATTTAATGGGTGAAGTTTGCTTTCAGGATTGAATCCAGGTTGTTTGATTGAGGCTCTTATACCATAAAAAAAAAAAATTGTCTCATCAGCCTGAACTTGTAGAGATGTGAAGAATTATAATTGTATATTAATTCTCTAATATGTCATTTAAGTAATTAATTAATTGATAATTAAAAGGTGAAGATAAAAATAATTATTTAAAAAAAAAAAAAGAGAGAACAAATTTGATGCACGGACAACATTCAAGTAAGAACAAATTTGGTGGATTGGATAAAATTACAAAAGATGACAAAAAGGTCTTGCATGAGAAAATTGCAAGAATATGATAATAAGATAATAAGATAAAATTGCAAGAATATGATAATAAGATAAAACATACTCCAATTTGCAATTTTTGTGTAAAGTTAGGGAGGAAATTAACTCTTCAACCTTTTTTGGGAGACCACTAATGAGGGCTGGTGAGGTTCAGAACTTAGCATGTGAATAAATAAATTAGGTTAGGAAAATAATTCAATTAGGATCTCAAAATAACCATTTTTGGGTAAAAAATTTACCAAATTACCAAGACGATAATTTTTATTATGTTGCTTCCTGATGCACGTTTTCACCATCTTATATAAATTTCCATTATCATCCTCCCCCATTTTCTTTGATTGAATTCAGAGGACTGAAAATAAAGTATGAAAACTTAAAAGGTAATTGCATTTTTACAAAACATTTCTTAATTGCTTTTTAGAGGTTGAATTATTAGTGGTCTTATTTGTCTAACTAATTGAGTTGATACTCAATCCAATATTTACATTGTAAACAAAGTTCAAAATTCAAATGCATTTTTTTTTTTATGAAAGTTAAATACTCATCCCTTTTTTCCCCTTCCCATGACTCGAACCTGAGCTATCCCACTTTGTCATTCAAATGCCTATTAAATTACATTTTTTCTGTTTTAAACGAAATCGAACCGACAAGTTCGGTTTGATTGAGCTTCAAGTTATTAGTCTATTTGGTCGATTTCATACGATTATTGTATAATGTGAAATATTATAGTATAACTTCTTGTTTTGATGTACTCCATATGTTTTACTTATGTGATCATGTCGTGACAACATTTATCGTGTTCGTATTTTGTCCTATCATGTCGATATAAAATACGACTATATAGCACGAATTGCCACCTCAATATATATATATATATATATATATATATATAAATTTATATATATATAAATTTAATCCTTCCTTATTAAACAATCTACTTTATATCATTGAGTGGAATTTCCTCAAAATAGATAAGAATTATGCACACAAAAGTGTTCACTCATCATGCATCTTTCAAATTGAGCAATATTAGTTTACTTTGAACATCTCTAATCAAATTAACACAAAAAAGTTTGAGAATTGAATAAATTAATAAGCATTTTGAACAAATTACGCTTGGTTAATTACAATCTGAATTGACAAGTGCTCTTGAGTAAGATGTGTAATTTATCAATTTACTCATTTATCCACTAATTATATTCATTTTTTTCTTTAATACATTAATAAATAAATTGCAATAATTTCGGAGATCACAAAAGAGAGTATAGTATCTTCTAAATAATGGGTCATGCCATTACTCTACCTAGGATATGTTTTGTTTTGGGTTTTAAAATTGTGAATTTAAAAAACTCAATACATTAAATTCTATAAATACATAAAAAATTAATCCTATCCATACCTATAAATGTTTATAAACTTTATATAAATTCTTATAAATTATATAAAATAAAGTTAAATTTGAATCCATTTAAATCTCAAAATAAACACACATCATTAAAAATTTAAAATTCTAAATTCTAAAATCTCAAATTTTTTTAAAAATAAATAAACATGAGAAAGAGTATGGAGAAACATTTATATATAAGTTGAGACTTATATACATCATTATATGAACTATAGAATATTATATATGTCATCCATGTGAACGGTTAACACCACCCAACCCTCCTAATTTATAATAATAAATTAATCACAACTTTATTTGTAAATCGCTGCTGGATAGTTTCCAACATAGTTTACGAATTTTCATTTTCTAGCTTTTTTTTATTTTTTTATTTGTATATAAAAGGAGTAATTGTATAAATTTAATTAAAAACAAAAATATAGATAAGTAAAATAATACTACATATATATATATATTTGTTATTTAATAACTTGACACTTCATAAAATCTCAAAGGAGATAGAAAATTACACTTTTAGTCATTATTTCAGTTTTTAGTCTACAAAACTTTAATCATTTACCAAATTAGTCCCTAAAAATATAAAGTGCAAGATTTGCCTAAAATTTGAAAATAATTTAAACAATTAGAAAAGTTGTGAATAAAATCCAAAAAGAAGGCTGAAATTTATAGAATAATACGAACTATTTATATAACCGTGGGAACAATCGAAACATTGGCTAATGAAACCTAAAAATTAAAGAAAGAAACCTAATTAAGAATTTTAATCACCCACGGCCACTCTCTAGGGTGACGTTTTCTTTAATAATTTAATCAAATTTTGCACTTTTCCACCTCACGATTCTGTTAAGTGCGTCATTAAAGTTGGCAATAATAATAGTATAAAAAAGTTAAGAATAAACTGCAAAAATAATGGCTGTGACTGTGAGTAAAGAATTGAACATATAAACTGTAACAATAATTCACTTCAAATTAATTAGTAATTAATACACCGTATTTTTTTTTCCTTTAATATTTTACTTGTACTTTGAATATTTTTTTTTGTTAAATCTTAACATTTTGTATGATTAGTCTTTAATTAAAAGATAATTAATTAGATTTGTTAATATTAACTCAAATACAAAAAAAAAAAGTGAATTTTATACCTTCACATAAAAGTAGTTATTAGCGTATTAGGTACATAAATAATACACGAGCACGTTTTTTAAGCGCAAATTAAACTACCTTTTTCGCTTAATTGTTATCCAATTAATTTTTTTAGAGAATAGGATGACCGACCTCGTATTGCAACGAAAGAAATTGAACCAGGTTGAAATTCACACACGTATGGTCAAATATATTCATGTTGATTGAAATTTGAATTGTAAAACCCACGATTTAGGAGGTTACTTGAAGAATTATCAAACCGGTAACCTTGCAATAACACCACTCATAATTGAGAAAAAATAATTCTTATATTTAGTACTAGCACTAGCTTTTAATTAATTAGATCAATGTACATCCTACCACTAGTACTAATTTCAATACAATTCTCTAATCATGGCCCTAACTAAAATTTATTAATGACTGTATCTACTGTAATTCTTTAGATTACTCCTAAATTCAATAATTTTATAGTACTACAATTTTTTATAATTAAATTAGTTTAACGTGCTTGAAACCTAGGTCTAAATTAAATCTAAGCCACCCTACATTGTTAGTATTTATCAAATTAAATCTTAGGCACAAATGATTGATTAATATGTATTCAAAGCACACTTTAAGATTAACTAGTAAAAATAGTTCAAAGCACATGCACTTTCTTATTCAAAGCTAGTTGTTAAGATAAGTGAGAGCATTCCTAGTTTAAATTTTCGAATACTAAAATCTAGAGATATATCATTAAATGCGACACAAAAATTATTTTGCAAATGACATTTTAACAATTCACGTCATTTACAAATTAGATAATGTTTTTAAAATATTTACATTTTTTTAAATTACACTCAAAATTATTACTCCCTTCATTTCTTCATAAATTTGTTTTTTTCACATTAATTAATTAGGTAATATGTGTGGTGAATTGCTAAAGTTAAAATATTAAAATAAAAAAAAAGTAGAGAACAAAACATCTCTATCTCATTAAATAGATATGTTAAGGGTATAAGGTGAGTATTATGAGAACTATCAACTTCAGTAAATAAATGAAAAGCGAAGGTAGAGATAAAATAATTTAAATAATACTTCATCCGTTCAGGGATGGTTTGCACGGTTTGACCGACACACTTTTTAATAGAAAAAAATTTAGTGGTTGGTGATGTAAGATAAATGAGTGGTATTTTAAATGATTTGGTGAGGTGTAAAATAAAATTTATGTAAAAAAAAGTGACAATTTTAAAAATAAATAATGTTGGGAAGATATTAATTTTGTGAGTATTTTCATATTAAGAGTGTGCAAGTAATTTTGAGATGTATTAAAAGTAATCAGGGAACGGAACGAGTATTATTTTAAAAAACGGAACAAGAATAATAAAATTTAACAACCAAACAAAAAAATTAGAAAAAAAAAATTATTTGTATAAAATGACTATTGTATCCTTTACCAATATAGATGTCGGTATTTCATAATAAAAAATAATGAAAATATACTTACTCCACAAGAATTTTTAGGTTGGGAAGGTTGTTGTTGTTAAGGCGTCGTTTAGTAAATTGCGCACACGGCAGCGAAACAGTTTTCGAGGTAGTCTCTAATATACGCCGTGTATGAAATTGTCGTGAACCGTACGCATGCTGCTATGCTATGCCCGAACGGTCAAAAATATAATCTGACGCGAAAGCTCATGGCTAAATTATTTCAACAAGAAATTCCGATTTGTAATAAAGTATTCCCAATATAACATTTTTATTTTTAAATATTCCCAAAATAACATTAAAAAGTCTAGCCTTGATTCCCCCAAACATGATAGAAAACGACCTCTTTTTTGCAAATACCTCGTAATCCACGTGCTAAAATGCGCTTCTTCCTTGTCTTTTTAATTTGAACTTTTCTGCTCTTCATTTTTTTATAATGTAAAAACTAAAAATAACGTGAAGTATGAGGGTGCATTACACAGTTTGGATCCCCGTCAAAAAAAAAAATTTGGATCCAAAAAATTGACCGAAAAATCTGATTTAATTTTTGATTTACGGTTCAATTTTCAATTTTAAAAATTGATTTTTATTTTTATTTTAATTCTCACTAAAATGAAAAAAATCCAATTACCAAACCAAACAAATATATATGGTATAAAATAAAAATTATACTCTAGTTTCATAATAATACGTAGGTGACACATATATTTTAAAAATGTAATAATAAGTATTATTTTAAAGGTTAATTTTGTAAATATTTGTGTATAAAATAAAGAAATGACTTGACTTGTGTGTATGTGTAAGTTCAAAAGTAATGATATTTTATGTACAATTGTGTATATTGTGAAAGTGAAGTTTATAAATGAACTTTCATTTTAGGAGTGTGAATGTTATTATGTGATATCAAAAAAAAAAAGTTTGAAGTTATTATGATTTATGGGACAATTGGAGGGATGTCTCTCTAGTTCTCAGGTTCGAAACTCCTCAAACTCCCCCCAAATTGCAAACAATTTCTGATGGACCAGTTCATGCATAACTCTGTTAGGACTTCAATTGGATCATAACTTTATTCTGACTTTAATTGGATCCTCCACTAGTGAATAATAAAATTGATCCTCAAATTAATTGGTTTTTGAAACGAATATCAAAACTTAAAAAAAAATTGCACTACTATCATTTACCTGTCATGATTTATATAAATTAATATTATTCAATTATGTTAACTTATAAATATTTTTAATTAAAATTAATGTCGCAGTGATATACATGTGACTGTCTCCATAATGAAAAGTGAAATGGGAAACCATATATTTTTTTTGTTCGAATTTGACTTTTTTTTATGATATAAAATTTTAAAATAATATCATAAGAATCAGTAAAAGTATGGAGTAATTTTTTTTATGCATGGCTTTCGTTATAATGATTTTTTAAAATTAATCTGCCATTAAAATTGCCGAGGGACATACAATCTTTATATCTCATAAGAGTATTTTAAATGGTCTAACATTTTGGAGAAATTGAAAGGTAGAGAAGAGTAAGATAATAAAAGCTGTTTATCAAAATACTCAATGTGAATAATGCGAGAGAATTATTTATAATATTATTATAAAACACATGGGACAACTAGCGTCTTTTCAATATTATTAAAACACACGCATAAAATATGAAAAATATACAAAAATTCAAGGACATGAGAAAAGAAGATTAACTTCGACAATGACGCATTAGAAAACACTCCTAAGTCCTAAGGAAGGGGACACCACCGTATTGAGGGACAAAATAAAAAATCAGTAAAAAAATTATTCCCCAATTTCATAAAATTTATTGCATTTCTCAATTTTGTATAGAATTAAGTAACTTTTTTTTTTTGACACATTTAAGTTTTTAACCCTCAATAATTTTTCTATTTTTCTTCTCTTTTTCCACCTTTCTTTAATTTTTCTATTATTAATATATTTTATAAAAAATAGATATTAATAGGAGTAGTTGGAGAAGATCATTGGTAAAAATAAAAAAAATGACAAACTTCTTAAAATAAAATTTAAAATCAAATGCGATAAATTTTATGAAAGGGATGAAATAAAATAAAGTATAGTATAGTAATTTAGGAAAGTATTTTGTGCACACACATGTTACCATATAAATTTCCATATATTACCTTAAGTATTAGTACATGTTAGTATGTTACGTATGACATCAATAAGTTCAGCATAACTAATGCTTTCTAAATAATGCATTAAAACACATGATTATTCATACGGCGACTTATGTGTATATGCACATAGTATAACAGAGACATGCATACAACAATATGTATTACTAAAAACATTTTACTAAATGAACGAAAAAATGTTACGATACATATCAATAAATTATCACGAAATATGAAGAAAACGACCTAGATTTTTGAAGAAATTAAGAATAAGAAAGAAAGTGTATAAAAAATTCAGTGAAAAACCATTGTCTAAAAAACCAGAAGGAAAAAGATGTGCAAGCTTAGAAAACCATGAGAAAAAAATGGAAGAACATGAGAAGAATGTAAGGTCTTGTAAATTGGAAGAAAATGAGAGATGAATTTATAAGGAATAACGGAGAAGTGAAAACCGTCATGAATGATCTAGTAAATTGTGATCGTCATGAAAAAAGAAAATAAAAGTGAATCTATTAAAAATTGAACAGAGTGAACAACAATGCATGAATCTACGCGGGTACAATATTAGATATAAATATTTGTTTAGAATTAGTACATGAGACTGATTCATTTGAAAAAATAATAATTAATGAAGTAAGTTTGAAAGTAATTTATGTGGTAGAAATGTATAGTATAGCAAATTTGAAATTTATAAAACAAAATAAATTAAAAGCAAAACGTGAAAATAAAAACAGCTTCTTCCCATTACCACACTGTCATTATCATACACCAATATTTATATAAACAATCAAAACTTTTATAATGAAACCAAATGGCTGTTAATGTTTGGCACATACGTTTTCGAGTAACTCAAAAGAATTTTGTTTCTAACCCAACAATTATACATTTTCTTCTTTCATACACTCCTAATTATCTCAATGAATAAAACACTTTATCCCTTAACTAATGTCTAATATGTAATGCACATGTACTCTACTACATGTGTTGAAATAACAGCACATCAGAACCGTTTCACACTAAAATAAAATAATACTAGTTCATTGCACGAAATTTCCAAGTAATTTAAAAATGTTGCATGAATTATTTTTCTAATTTGAAAATTGCACGCAATTTATCAAATCAATCAAATTATTATTATTTTTATCAATAATGAGTTAACTATTGATCTATTTTCCTCTAATTTCAATTTTTTTTCTAAATATTAAAATTCTGAAGCTATACTATAAATAAGGATATGAAGTGAAATAGAAAAAAAAAATGATGAATTTCGTGCAAAATTTCACGCAACATTTTTAAATACAACAGGGAGTTTCTAGCAATTAATACAAAAATAATACTATTTCCATCCATTAAATGTAGTTAAAGAAAAATGTAGATAAAATAGATAAAGTAATGGTAGAGTATTGTGGAGTCCATTGTAAATAATGTGATTGTTTATAAATAAAATTGATGATACTTTTTTATAAAGTGAATGAAACTATATTTTATGTATAATGAATATAGGTCAAATTTGACTACATTTCGTAGACTAATAAAGTAAAGTATGTGTGAAAACTTTTTGTCATTAAATATAGAATTAAAAAATGATAGTATATTCATTGCGTATCCAAATGCAGGGAGCAAAATTAAGACTACTAACCACTCTCGACTCTCTGCATCGCATTAAAAAGAAGGAATGAATAAATAAATTAATTTGGTTTACAATAAGACAGAAATACTATAAAATATTATACTACCTACATTCTTATATTCTTTCTAGTACATTGAAGTAGTTTATGGGTGCAAGCAAAGGTTGTCTCATTTATCTGATGTGTATTGTATGTATGAGTATGAATAAATATTAATCAGAGTTTTTCATTTCTTCACCTCAGAAAATTTCTCAGCAACAGAATGGACTAATTTCAGCAAGCATATGCGCAGGTTAAGAAACAGTGAGAGAATAATGTGGAGGAGAGAGACAGATGAAGAGAGAGGAAAAGGGCAAAAATATGTTGAGAAAGAGAAAGGTGAAGCCTTTTTTCTCAAACGCCATTCTTTCCATTGAAAGGTCAATTTCTTTAAGAAACACTTGATAGTCCAACCACTCATGCTTTGGTCCGCGTGCTTTGTTGCAAGAAAAACTGACCCCTCTAAATCATTTTTTGTGGGTTTTATTTTCTTGAAAAAAAGAAAAGTTTTTTTTGTTTGATGATAGGGTGAGGGGGAAAGGGAAGCCCCACTTAGATTTTTCACTTCAACTTTTGTGCAGTTTGTTTTTGTTCCTTGGTTTTGGATTTTTAGGCATGCTTTCTTTGATTGGTTCCTCTCATACTATACTAGATTCTCTGAATATTTGTCTTGGCCTTATTCTTTTCTCTCTTCATATGAGTGAATAATAATAATATTTGTGTTGTCTTCAACTAGGTTTCTGAGGTGTTTTGCCTCTACTCCCAATTTTGACCTGTTTTTGGATGGGATTTATTCAACAAAATGGAGTGTATTAAGGACTGATTTAGAAAGAGAGTGTGTGTTCATGGCTTCTGTTGAAGAAAAGGTGAAACAAGGTGGATTGATTGGTGGGGCAAATAATTTACTTGAAGGGATGAAATTGTTGAAAGAAATGCAGGATCATAATGGTTAGTTAATTTTTTGTATTTTCTGAATGTTAATGTAGCCTTTTTTGCTTATTTAAACTACTAGTTTGAGCAATGAGGCAATTTAATTAACTAAATACTATGATTCTTGATTTTTTAGGGGTAAAGAAATCGATAAATTCGGAGTTATGGCATGCCTGTGCTGGTCCATTGGTCACATTGCCTCAGGTGGGAAGCCTTGTGTACTATTTCCCCCAAGGCCATAGCGAACAGGTTCGTTTCTTCGTGCATATAATCGATTATCTTCGTCTAATGGAAGTTGATTTACGACGTTTAATTTGTGCAAATGTGTCTCTTTTAGCTAATTGTGCGCGCAATTGTTATGTTAAATTCGAAATTTCGTTTGGATTCCATAGAATTTGGCATTGCTCTTGTGAAAATAAACTAGTTGAATGCTGATTTTTTTATCAAGTCTTTTGTTATGGAGTTTATTCTTGAATAGGTTATGAATGGGAGTTTGGATTTTAACGTCTTGTTTAAGTTGACTCAAAATGATTTAATCGTGATACTAGGTTGCCGTTTCGACGAACAGAGCAGCAACAACACAAGTACCAAACTATCCGAACCTCCCGTCTCAGTTACTCTGCCAAGTTCACAATGTCACACTCCATGTAATAAGAAAGTTTCATTTGATATAATCGTGCCATGATATTTACGTTGTGTTAACCACCGTCTTCTTATCAATAGGCAGACAAAGAAACGGATGAGATTTATGCCCAGATGAGTCTGCAGTGTGTCAATTCTGTAAGTGTTCATTAATTACATGACCATATTGTTTTAATTTGAACAATAACAGAATGTTTTATTTGTCTTTTAGGAAAAAGATATCTTCCCAATTCCGGACTTTGGACTAAAACCGAGCAAACATCCTACCGAATTCTTCTGCAAAACATTGACGGCTAGTGATACAAGCACGCATGGTGGCTTTTCAGTTCCTCGAAGAGCTGCGGAGAAGCTCTTTCCACAATTAGTATGTTTTCGTCTTTGCTATCTTATTTATACTCCCTTAGGTGTATTGGTGAAAAAAAGTGCAATTTTTTGTTGATATTAGTTAAGTGACAAATAGTTAGGAACATCATTTTTATAGAATAAGACAGATAATTAGGAACAAAGAGAATATTGTTTTACCACATCGAATTTTTATTCCATGGTCACCTATTTTCAGGATTACTCGATGCAACCTCCAACTCAAGAACTTGTTGTTCGAGATTTGCATGATAATACCTGGACTTTTCGTCACATATACCGCGGTAACCATCTTGTTGTGCTTCAAATCTATTCATTTTTACTTTATTTTCTCTACTCTCAGTTTCCTTGTTCTCTATTTAGGGCAGCCGAAGCGCCACCTTCTGACAACCGGTTGGAGTATGTTTGTCGGTGCAAAACGGCTTAGAGCAGGCGATGCTGTTCTGTTTATCAGGTAGCCTCCATTTCTTTGTTCGAATTAGCAAGATAAAGTCGTTGAAAGAAGCAAATTTGCTATGTCATCTAGACGTCTTTAGCCTATCTATCTCAAGATTTATGTCTTATCTTTACTTTGATGTGTTCACAAACAAATAAATTTTAAGGCCAAGTCTTGTGTAAATCAGTCTTACCATGCAATTGGTTTGCACTTTGTGTGCATTCTTTTTAATGCTACGGAACTTTTGATATAGAGACGAGAAGTCGCAGTTGATGCTGGGAGTGAGACGTGCTAACCGTCAGCAAACGAACCTACCGTCTTCAGTTCTCTCCGCTGACAGCATGCACATCGGAATCCTCGCTGCAGCTGCTCATGCTGCTGCTAATAGAACCCCGTTTACTATCTTTTACAACCCAAGGTACCTATCTTGATAGAATATCAAATTTAAGCTATTTTTAACTGAAAAATGAATCAAGAATTCAATTGCAAATTATTTTTAAAAAATTATTCTGTAGGGCATGCCCGTCAGAGTTCGTCGTTCCATTGGCGAGATTCAGAAAATCCGTGTACTCTACGCAACTCTCCATTGGTATGAGGTTTGGCATCATGTTTGAAACCGAAGAATCGAGTAAACGAAGGTAATTTTGAGCTTTCCACTTTATCCTCTGCTGCTTTTATGTTGTTTCTTTAATTGATTAATTAATTTTCCTTTGTACTACAGATATATGGGAACTATTATAGGAATAAGCGACTTAGATCCACTGAGGTGGCCTAATTCAAAGTGGCGTAGTCTTCAGGTGATTAAATTTAGCATCAAACTTTCTTAATTGAATGAATGAATTCTGATAAAATATGCTCGTTTTTTACGACAGGTAGAGTGGGACGAGCCGGGGTGCGGTGATAAGCAGAATCGAGTCAGCCCTTGGGAGATCGAGACTCCCGAAAGTCTCTTCATATTTCCATCTCTAACTGCTAATCTCAAACGCCCTTTTCACTCGGCTTTCATAGGTTCGAAATGACTTATTTTCTTAGTCTTTATTAGAGTAACTCTCTAGTTTTATGGTGCAACTATACACTATTAATATTTTTCAGCTATAACAACTACTTAAGTGAACTATTTAAAAATACAGTTGAAGTTTTTTTTCTCTTTTTTTATATTATTAATGTGTTGAAGTTTTTGCTTGTATCAGGAGCACCAACCGAATGGGATACTCTGATAAATCGACCGTTTGTCAGAGTTCCCGATAATCCACATATGGAGCTCCAATGCCCGTCTATCTCGACCCTATGGTCCGAGCAACTGATGAAAATGCTAACAAAACCTCACGGTATGATAAATTCGCCATATTCTATGCAAGAAGTGAAGGACATTGCTCCACAATCATCGATGAAGCAGAAAAACGAGCTGGATGTTTTTCCACAAGTTGAGACTCATCCTCAAAGCATTATAAACGCGAATGTTATATTACCCGGGAAGCTAACATCTACGGGACCCGTTAATACTGACTCGTCTACAGATCAGACGAGTCAGTTCCAGACGGAGGCTCAACTCAATGATGACGTGGCAGTGGCAAATGGGACCCATAATCTTCAATCACAAACTCAGACGATTGAACCAGAGTTTGGTAATATTCAATATTCGAGTCAGATGGACTTCACTTCGTATAATCCGATGATATGCCCGTCTCCATCGGGATCTTTCCGAAACCCCGCGGAGTTGTGGGACCCACAGTTTAACAACAAGCAATCATCCAATCTTCTCGTCCCGTTGCCTCATCAGGACCTTCAGTATAGTTTGAAAGACTTATCTGATGAAAACCATAACCAGAGTGACATATATAGTTGTCTGAATCTTGATGGTAGTAATAGTGGAAGTACGGTGATCGATCCTTCTGTCTCCAGCACGATCTTGGACGAGTTTTGTAAGAACGTCGACTTTCCCAATCCTTCCGATTATCTGGTCGGAAACTTCCAGGACGTGCAGTCCCAGATTACGTCGGCTAGTTTAGCCGACTCCCGTACTTTTTCTATACAGGAATATGCAGACAACTCGGGAGGGGCGTCTTCGAGCAATGTGGATTTTGATGATAACAATCTCTTACCGCAGACCTCGTTTCAACAAGTGACCCCACGGTTTCGCACTTACACCAAGGTTTGTTTGTTACACGTTCTTTGTAATCATATTTACCAGATAAGATTTGTTAAACTAATTATTAACATGTGTGTGTTGATAGATTCAAAAGGCGGGATCGGTTGGAAGATCGATTGATGTCTCGAGTTTCAAGAACTACAACCAACTTCGGTCTGAGATTGAACGCATGTTTGGTCTCGAAGGCCTTCTCAACGACTCAGGATCCGGATGGAAGCTCGTTTATGTGGACTTTGAAAGCGATGTTCTTCTCGTTGGCGATGATCCTTGGGAGTAAGTTCCAATATCATCATACTTATAAGCATTTTTTTTAAGTTCTGTTATTGACTTTCAAGAGTTGAAAATAGTCTCGTAACTTTCAATTGTTCGACATTTAGTCCGGTAACTGAGTGTAGAGGTGAAACTTCCGGTTGATCTATCAGACTCTACATCGTGGACAAATCAGACAATCTCACGTACAGAGACAACTAGATGTTTTGCTTTCTACAGACGGTTACCAGACTAAAATGTTGAAAAGTCAACGGGGTGGAAACTGAAATAGGGATAACCTATCGGACTAAAAACTATTTTACTCCTCTACTTATATAATGAATGTGTGTATGTAATGTAGGGAATTTGTGGGGTGTGTTCGGTGCATCAGAATTCTATCGCCGTGCGAAGTGAAGCAGATGGGGGAGGAGGGAATGCGGCTGTTGAACTCGGCCGGGATAGATGTGGGTTGTGGTGGCAAAGATGGATCCAACTGATGATGTTGTATTTGCTGCTGAAATTATTTGTCATCAAATTCCACGAAGATGTGTGTGAACATGCATGATGTTGTTTGTTGTATATTTGAGAATTGTTGTTATGTAGTAGTAATATGTAAGAGTAAGCTAAGAGTAGACAACTCTTGAGATAAAGAAACACCCTTTTACCATTTCTCACCAAATTTTCTTCTATTTAATAATGCTGATCGAATTACTGAATAACTTGAATGAGGTATGTTTAATGTGGGGCAAATTCTCTATATAACTGTACAAAAACTTGTATTTCATATTTCATCATGCAATATTGATCAATTAAGGTAAATTTATGTTAAAATTCGTGAGTCAAATGCGAATAAACGCACACAGGTCAATTTTAATTAAAATATTTTTCAAGTATTATCTTACTATATGTCAAAAAATATTATGGACACTTAGTTTTTTTTGGGTGAATTTATCAGAATATTTTTAGACATATAGAAGTAAACTTTTGGCCTAGTGGTAATACTTTAACCGTGTAGTAACAATATTTTGGTAATGTAGTAAATTATATGTTTGCGATTAACGAATTTTCTGGACAACTCGGGTCTGGATTTATGACCCGCAATTTTTTTTAAATTGTCTAAATTAGACATATTTAGTGTGTAAAATATTTTATACAAGCGTTTTCATACAACTGAGTATATAATAAATACACTTGATTTGAATGTTCAATTTATTTAATATAAATTTTTGATAGAATTTATTGAAATTCAATTTCAATGGTAGATGTTCAACTAATACGTGATTGGTAACTTTTTTTTTTTTGAAATTGGGTAGGCTTAGCTTCGATTATTGCAAATGTAGATGGGTGCGGATAGCCCTTCCACAAAGTTCGGAGGGTCTATCCAAGAGGCCGAGTTCTCAAAATCTCGAGAAGCCCGTGCAAATTCATGTGCCATATAATTGGCACTTCTTTTGACAAAAGAGATAACAATGTTTGAAAAGGTAGTCTTCAAAGCTCTACAAGCATCTATAAAGTCTCCAAAGGTGGAGTTTAGGGCCTCAGTAGAATTGATCGCGTCAACCACTACTTTCGCGTCGCCTTCAATAATGATGTTATCTAGCCCTTCTTATTTAGTCCAGGACAAAGCTTCGAAGAAACCCATTGCTTCACCAACTTCCACCTCCATGCACCCTGTCTTGACCAGTGTGCGTCCCCCTTTAAAAGTCCCCATGTGGTCCCTTAAGACCATGCCAATGCCTGTTTGGGCTGTGTCACGAAAGAAACCAGCATCGACGTTTAATTTCTGGATGCCATTTTGTGGGGGGTGCCAGGCTGCACAGTTGGCAGCAGCAGCCTCACGACCTGCTGGTCGTCTTGGGCCTCCACGCGCCTTCCTCCATTCCATCCAATAAGCGGCTGATGCATGCACCGCCTGATTTGGCGCTTTACATTCTCATGTCCACACCTTTCCATTTCGTTCCTTCCACACTTGCCATAAAACCATCCCGAAGCTAGCGGCCACCTCCTTAATAGGGCTGTTCAGCATTGCAAAGATGAAGTCTGCATTACTGTGGGCACTCAGGGCTGCACTCTCTGTTTTCGAAAGTAGGCTTGCTATTCTCCAACACGTTCTTGTGTAAGTACACTGGACAAAGAGGTGCCAACTGTCCTCCTGTGCAGCGCCGCACAGCGCGCAATGGCCGTCGATATCCACTCTTCTTGTGATCAAATTTGTCCGTGTGGGGAGGCAGTCTCGCGCGGCTCTCCAAAGGAAGTCCTTCACCTTGGGTGGGGCGTTCAGTCCCCAAATAAGTTGCCACTGCCCTTCCACTCTAAAATCGGGTCCAGTCGACGTCGAGGCGGCTAGAGTATAAGCCGTCTTGACTGAATAAGTGCCATTTCTTGATGGCTGCCATATCAGTGTCGGAGCTTCCTTCCAAAGGGATTGCCATGTCTATTACCCGCTGGACGTCGAGAGGGAGCAGTTCTTCAATCAGATTGACGTCCCGCTCCCTTGTCATTGGGTCAAATAAAGCAGCCACTTTCATATCCTCAATGCCCTCCATACATTCCGACGCAACATAGTAATTGCCCTGCTCGTTTATCCAAGGCGTCTCCCATATTTTGATCGAGTTTCCCGTCCCCAACTTCCAGCATACACCCGCTCGTACCAGATTCTGGCTGGCGAAAAGGCTGGCCCATGTGTAGCTCGGATTGCTTCCTATCTCAGTAGTGAGAAAATCGCCTTGTGGATAATATCTTGCTTTTAGTATGCGACACACGAGAGCATCCGGTTCAGTGAGGAGTATCCGTCCCATCTTACCCAGCATAGCCAAATTAAATAGGTGCAAGTTCTTGAATCCTCTACCTCCTTCGTTTCTTGCCACACACATCTTTTCCCATTTTAACCAGTTTATGCCCCTATTCGTATCTGAATTGCTTCCCCACCAAAATTTATTCATCATAATATGCAATTCGTCTAGAAGCGTTTTTGGTAGAAGGAAGGTTGACATACAGAAAGTTGGGATAGCTTGCGCTGCCTCTTTGATAAGGATCTCTTTCCCCGCCTTTGATAGGTTCTTTTTTCGCCATCCTTGAAGCTTATCCCATAGTCTGTCTTTTACATACTTAAATATCTCTTTTTTCCTTCCTTCTTACGAGGGATGGTAGTCCCAAGTATCTGCCCGTGTTGATCAGGTTTGAGATACCCATTATAGTTTTAATTGCTTCGCGCCCCTCCTCATTGACGTTTCCACTGAAAAACACCCCTGACTTTGCGTAGTTTATAGCCTGTCCCGATACCCGTTCGTACTCATTAAGTATAGTCCTTAATCAGGTACATTCCTCCACATGTGCTCGACAGAACAGCAGGCTATCGTCAGCAAAAAGTAAGTGGGACACCTCTGGAGCTCTTCGACAGACTCTATTCCCGTGAATGGTGCCTGTCGTACAAGCGTTGTTTATGGCTGCTGAGAGGCCCTCAGAGCATAATATGAAGAGGTATGGGGACAGCAGGTCGCCCTGTCGTAATCCTCTACCCGGATTGATTGGGCCTACTGTATCCTCATTCACCAAGATAGAGTACTTTACAGAAGTCACACACATCATCATCCACCTTATCCACTGTTCAATGAAACCCAATTTTCTGAGAATATCTTCCAAGTATGTCCAGTCCACCCTATCGTAGGCCTTGCTTATATCAATCTTAAACGCCACGTCTCCCTGTTCTCTTATTTTTCATGGCATGGAGTGTTTCAAAGGCGATCAAGATATTGTCTTGAATGAGCCTACCAGAGACAAATGCCGATTGGGCCTTACTAATGAGACCCGGGAGCACATCTTTCAGCCTGTTACATAATACTTTCGAGATAATTTTGTACAGGACGTTACACAAGGATATGGATCGTAGATCACGTACCGTTTGAGGGTTCTCCATTTTTGGAATGAGGACAACATTAGTGTTATTTAGACCCACTGGGAATTCTTCTCTAGCCAACCAACTCGCCCCTTCGTTGAAAATGTCCTCGCCCAACGTGTTCCAGTTATGTTGGAAGAAAGCCGGATTAAAACCATCTGGGCTCGGTGCTTTATCTTTATGCATTTGGCCAATGGCTACGTCGAATTCTTCTTTTGTGAATTCCCGGGTAAGCTAATCATTCTGGGCTGCTGTAATAACCGGTTCGTTGCTCCCCAGGAAATCAATATCATCCTCACGGTCCGGACTAGCTGTGAATAAGCTGTTGAAATAATTGCCCACTAGTGAGCAAAGGCCCTCGTGTTGTGCGACCCATTCATCATTGTCATCCAAGAGCTTGACGATTTTATTCCTTTTTCGGCGGGTAGATGTTGACTGATGAAAGAATTTTGTGTTGAGATCTCCATCTCTGAGCCAGAATATTTTAGCTCGCTGCCTCCAGTAAACTTCCTCTTGTTTTAGTAACGCTCCCAAGTCTCCTCTAGCTGTCCTATACCTCTGCCTTCCCAAAGCACTCATATCACCTTGGAGCTTCTCAATTTTCAGTTCAAGCTCTCTTTTTTACGCTCTGAAGTTTGCATCAGCCTTTCTCCCCCACATTGTCAAAGTTTCACTAGTGGCTATTAATCTGTCGGTTATGTGCAAGTCGCTGAAACCCGTCCAGCAGCGCTGCACAACAGTAGCCAAGTCAGCCTCCGTGAGCCATCTGTATTCGAACTTGAAGGTACGTGATTGGTAACTTAAAAAAGAAAAGAAAAAAAGGGTCATATATGTGCCTAAAGTCAATAGGCCGAAATAAAGTCCTCTTCGTAATAGGAGTAATAATTATGGGCCCTTTTAAGTCGGGGGAATGATCAAAACAAAAAATCACAAATATCCAAAACAACTCTCACACTTAATGGGGTTTTAAAAAAGAAACTGAGGAATGCAAAAAATCGAATACGTGACCCCAATCACTCACATAAATCCACCTTACCGACATGATAGAATATGATATTAGTGGACCAAAATCATTTTATATATCAAGGCGTGGCCGACTCAATTAATTATAATTAATTGGGATTAATATTTTGTGTTACTTAAATTTAACGCCCTCTGTTCGCTTAAGATAGTAGAAATTCCATAAATTAATATTAATTAATTAATAAAAATTTTAAAATAATATTTTTGGTCAGTCCCCATTCGTCGGAAATATAGAATGCTAAATTAATAAAGTCCTAAAATTATAAGATAATACATTTTCTTTTAATTTCTATAGACTTCATATAAAATATAAATTAATAATTTCATTATATACAGTACTATATATTACAGGAATGATTTATAAAAATTTCTTGAAAAATGAGTCAATTTTTTTTTAAAACCAATTTCATCATTGTAAGAACTTTTGATCGTTTTCTCATAGCTCAATAAGAAATTATTCAACGTGATTGCTGATTTAATAGCCTCACAAAGATATAATTTTATTTGTGTTAACTTATTTTGATCTTATATATTTATATGAAAAATATTTTTTAATGTCCATACAATGAACCAACATAATAATGTGGAAGATTGAAAAATTCTTTTAAATTAGACTCTTCATTTAATATACAATAAATAATTACAAGTGAAAATTTAAATGAGTGTTTATAAATTGAGTATTTTATTAGTCTATAAATTAAAAAAATATCAATTAATATATAAATTAATAATTATTAATTTATAAATAAATTAATAATTTTTTTAATTAATAAATTTTGATGGTTCCAACCTTACTTTCTACTTTAGAAAGAATTCTACCATATCATTTTTCTAATTTAATTATATTCTAATTACGTTATAAATATATTCAAATTTCTCCCACTGCGTCCAAAAAAGTATAATAACTTTAATCCAAAAACACAAAATTGTACAAATAGAGAATAAAAAAAACATAACTTAAATATGATAATATTCTCCTTTCTTTTTATCTACCAAAAACCATTAAACTTCAACAACATAAATAACTAAAAAGAATAATAAATTCACATATTAAATCTAATAATATATTCTACAACTTTATTATTTATAAAATATCATTAAATTCTATTCTAATTTTCGTGCTTCAATTAATGTCCCATTATGCTGAATTAGTGTAGCGGTAAAAGCAGTTATCTTCAACAATAATATCTAGTAGAAAGAAACTACATCCATCATCTTCTTCTTTAATTAAAAAGAGAGAGAGAGAGAGAGAGACGAAACTTTGTGCAATCAAACAAAATGGGGCAATCATCATCGAGTGAACAACAAGGATCACCGGAGCTGCTGGAAGTACAATCGCTAGCTGCCTCTACTGGAGCCCTCCCTTCTCTCGAACAAGCCTTTTCTCTTCTCTCTGATCCCCAAACTAAATCAATACCCATCACTTCTGTCCAGGTAATTCCCAACCAATCATATCTCAATTCCTAATTCCATCAACTAATTTTACTGATTCATCACAAATAATGGTGTGGTTATTACGTGGTTTGTTTAATTACACCGATACTTTTTTCTTGTTTATTAGTTGACTATCTAACTCTATATGCCCTTATTTATCCTATTTAATTCGGGATTGATTCATGATGTAGCGAATTAGAATTGAGTTTCATTTTCTGTTTGGTAGACGGATTATTTGTAAGTTTCGGTTATTATTTGATAAATGCAGTGTTAGTTTATTTATTAGGAGTAGTTTATATGATCGTTTGATATATACATGTGCAAAATTTGTTTGTTTCAGAAATGTTTCGATATTCCTATTGGGGACTTTGAATCTGATCAAGGTGTGGTGCTTAAGGAGTTCCCCCTGTTGTTTAGTCATCTAGGTTCT
Source organism: Galeopsis tetrahit (assembly GCA_963675135.1). Classification (NCBI taxonomy): domain Eukaryota; kingdom Viridiplantae; phylum Streptophyta; class Magnoliopsida; order Lamiales; family Lamiaceae; genus Galeopsis; species Galeopsis tetrahit. Next base: position 16,482,946 of record OY776133.1, read on the forward strand.
ACAATAGTTGACTTGTTTTTTGTGGCTGATAAAGATGGAGTGAATTGGATAGAGTTCTTGAGAGGATACACATTATGTTGCGCAAGAGCATTGTCCTCAACATCATTAAATAATTTATTCAGAGTATTTTCTGTGGCATTTTCAAAAGCTGAGCTTCCAGTTGATCTGCAATTTGAGCAGCTCGATGATGATTCTAAAATTAATGGGTCATTATCTCCCCATAGCATTCGTATGCTTCTTTGGATTTGTTGGATTTTTTCCTGGGATTCTAGGACATTGAAATTGAACACAGGGAAGAAGAACATCGAGAAATGCAATCTTCCAGACATTTCTCATTTGGTATTATCAGCTATCGAATCATGTGCTGAAGAAGGTCATGATTTTGATTTCTGGGATTCCAATGTCTCAGACATGGATATTCAGCTTCCTGCTGCAAAAATTCATTTGTGGGTGTTAAAGAATATACCCAATCTCGCGGATTGCTTACGACAATTTGTTCATGCAAAACTCTGCATCCTCAAAACCCATGAGGTAGTACACCTCTTCCATGCATCATCTTATTTTTTCTAACATTACATATTCCGATATTCGACATGCAACTTTTCACAGTATTTCACTGGACATATATTTCAGTTAAATTTTTTTTGCTAAAGATTGTTTCTATTGTGAAAATTGTATCCATCAGCTAATTTTGAACACACTGTGCCCTCTTAGAATTCCTACATATGCCAAGTTATTTATGAGGATGAATATGCTATAATGTTGTCATATAAGAAAAATAAAATGGGTGGAGTTTGACAAGCATTTTTTATTAGATCAGTATTGCCAATTTTTAATATTTACCCATTGCAGGAAAAATCAGAGCCGCCATGCTCTTCTGTTGAGGAGAGCTCCTCATCAGCAACTAGTGATCATAACCTTTTGACTTGTGGAAGGGCCTGGGCCATCTCACTCACCTTAAGAGATTCTATAAATGAAGAGATATCAAAAGCTTGCTTTCCAAGTGATGTTGATGAACTAACTGAAAACCTACTTTATCGGTTTGTCCTCCTGTTATATTAAAATTTATACTATTTGTCTTCAAAATTGTCTACATTTCAACCGTTTTCAGTTCACAATCATACACTAGCTGATCTTCGTTTCATGTCTTGGAATCTTGATCTGGTGATTAAATGATTTCAACTTTCTCCTCCTTTTTTATATATGCAGCATGGTCCAATAGTTTATATGAACCAATGATTTCAAATGGAAAAATATTGAGTACCTGTAACAATAAAACTCTTTTATGTTTCAAAGTCCATATCACCTCTATATTATCTGATTTTTAATGGAGCTTAGTAAGGATCAGTTTTAAACAACATGCAGGTCTTCGGTTCATGGGAAAGGTCTTAACCGATTCTGGTCAAATGTCGAGGGCTACAACGGTCCATTACTAGTACTTATTTCTGCATGTGAAGATAAAAGCAATACAAGGACTTGGATCATCGGTGCACTTACTCATCAGGGATTCGAAAATAAGGAATCATTTTACGGAACTTCTGGTGCTCTGTATGCTTTAAGCCCAGTTTTTCATGCATTGTTATCCTCAGGTGGGTCAAGCGAGTTGTATTTCATTTGATGATAGTCTTCTATTGGCACGGGTAAAAAGCATAAAAAATCCTATGTTTGAGAAAATATGCATAAACCCCCCGCGTTTCACGAAATCCCCTTCCATCATTTTTTTAACTGAACGTGTGTGTCACACTCACTGTTGGTGTGGTTGGGTATTTTCATATTGTTCCGACCTGCATAAATTACCCCAAATACCCGAGAGTTATTACTGAAAACAACCAGATTTGATCTTCCTGTCACCACACTTCGATTTTGACACTACTCTCCCAACCAAAACTTTGCTGCCCTTCTTCGCGATTTGTACACATTTTGCATCTATGTGATTCCGTCTGAGTATTGTGTGTGTGTTTTTGGTTTATTCAGAGGGAAATTATGTAAGTTCACACTTCAATATAATGTGGTTAGTGTTCTTTGAGCGGAAGTGGACGGCTGGGAGAGTATGCATACTTTTTTATCAACACAAGGCAGTTTTATGCATTTAATGAAACACATGGCGTTTTTATCAAAGTTCAATCGCAGGAAAGTTTTATGTATTCAATGAAACACAGGAGGTTTTATGCATTTTACCCTTGCTGATACTTTTGCTTACACAGACTGAAACTAACGGAGACTTACTGAGTTATCAGGAAGGGAGAAAAACTTAGTCTATAGTCATTTGCATCCAGCGGGAAAGGTGTACGAGGCTTATCCAAAACCAGTGGGAGTTGCATTTGGTGGATCCTATGGAAATGAAAGAATATATTTGGATGAGGATTTTGCTAGAGTTACTATTCGCCACCATGCTGTTGATAAAACATACCAACATGGCCCCCTTTTCCCCAATCAGGTATTAACATATACACTTTGATAATCTTGTAATGACTAAGGGAGCGCTTAGTTCAAAATTCTAAAATGACAATGGTAGGAGGAAATCTTCTACTAGAGAATTACAATGGGAATGTGGTTACATTGTTAGTGTATTGCTCTAATCTTGGAATAAGTTAGGACAAAAATGATTGTTGGTTGAGAATTAGTGGAATTATGAATCAAGTTGAATTGATCATCATTAACCATTATTCATTCTCATTCTCATTGAAGAATTATGAATCAAGAGTCCCCTGATTTTTATTTTTGTTTTCCTCATAGGTAAAGATAATTTATGTTAGTGTGAGTTTCTAGTAGAGCTAAAACAGGTTTATGTAATCATGATCTATTCCCCTGATAATTTGTTTTTGGACCATGGATTTACATCTGTTGTTTAACATTGTAGCCTTTACTTCAAATATCCATTATATGTGTAGAAGGGTCAATCTTGACATTATGAGGATCAAATCATTAGTTATTTTATAAAATTTAAAAGCTAATTCTTTTAGCAAAGTAAAACTAATTGGAAATAAAGCTTTCTTGATGATACGGAAAATCGGAATTTGTGTGTGCAACAGGGATTCCTACCAACCGAAGCCTGCGTTTTACAAGTAGAGGTGTGGGGATTAGGAGGCAGGGCACCTCTGAAGGTACAAGCAGCTTATAAGAAACGGGAAGAAATTTTTACTGACCAAAGGAGAAAGGTATAACACAAACTGTATTTGGTGAACCATATTATATGAAATTGATGCCAACTTTCTAACATTGTTGATCTAAACTGTTTGAAGATTGACTTGAAAACATTTTCCAACTGGGAAGATTCGCCTGAGAAGATGATGATGGATATGATGTCTAATCCAAATGCAGTTAGGAGAGAAGATCGATGATCCTTAATCTTCCTAAACGATATTCCACGAGATTGTAAATATGTTGATACTGGGAGATGTCGTTATTTTAACGCGTTGGTTTGTATGGTGATGAAGAGAGATTTAACATAAATAACGCGTTGGTTTGTATGGTGATGAAGAGAGATTTAATGTTTCATCGTTGTTTTACGAGTTTGTTTTGCAACTATCTACTTTTGATGCAATATGTATGCAGTAATTAAAAATCGGGCTATTTTCAGATTTGGTCACCCACATTTAGTCACTATTAAAATTGATCGTGCCGTTACTTAATATGTCATTTACTAACGGAGAAGAGTTTACAATAATCTTGTGTACCCTTGAGTGAGTTGAAACAGATATATCCCAAATGCAGTTAAATTGTACATCAGTAATATTAATTGGAATTTAGCCACATGAAATTTTTTAGTAGTGTTTTTCTTATGAAATACTGAAAGTGGATCAGATGATTCTATTCAATTTGCTTTATACTAGAAGTAATAACCCAAAAAAAAGAGCAACACTTTGATGAACAAGTCTACGGTTCACACAATGCAATTTCAATTTAATTTTGGTTCACTTGCTAAAATACTTAATTTTTGTACCAGACAGCTTTTTTTCTCTTCTTTTCGCATTAACAGATTTCATTTTTTAATAGGCACAGTGTATTTCTTGCTCATGTGTATTGTCTTACTAGCATTCACTGCAGAGGATCCAGATTCTTGGTTTTTCAACATTTGTTTGTATAAGAAAAAAGAGCAAGTAATACATACATACTCTGCATTTGAATTATTAAGAATCACATTTAAGCCCTAAAAATATTAAAAAAAAAAAGGCAAAAAAACGCTTCAAATATTCAAGCTATAACCATCTACAACTGCAGACTTGGAAATGTTGAATAAAGGTACATACAATAATTCTCAACGAAGATGCAAGCAAATACTAACTTCTGGCAACTTCTCAAAATTTGTAGCTTATTATGCCTATTGATCCAAGTCACCATGGCAATAACAATTCACTGTGGCTTCTCTTCTGCTCTCTTCGGCTGCAAAAACGTGATAATGGAAGAATGTCACACTATAAAACACCTGAGTCAAGAAAAAGGACATAGTTCGATTTCTTTGATCTATGCCTGTCCAATTTACAAGTAAAGTAAATACATCTGATTGTTACTCTATCATGACTCATGACCAAGTTTTTTAAATTCTAATAGTGTTTGCAAACAATAGAAAGTGATTCTGGAAGATATTAGTTGCCCAATCAATGAAAAGAAATCTAACAATCTAAGCTCAAGTCATTTTATAAAGGGAAAATTGGGGTACCGCAAGAAAGAATTATGTAGTGAAAAGCAATAACTCAACCAACTAATTCACAAGTCATTATTCATCCATGTCGAAACTCAGGTGGGAAACATAAAGGCTGTCTTTTGTTTTGTTTCATTATGTCCTAGGATAATGTATCAGAAAGAAGAGACTGTATCGGAAAAAAGGACGTATATGTTTGATTTCACTTAATGAAAAAATGAAACAAAATTCCATACTGCATCAAGCAAACTAATAGTACATTCACACTTTCGGGTAAGTAGAAGGAGAAAAAGGGATATGTATTCATGGGTATAAAACAGTAAACAATATGCAACAGGGACGAACTCAAATCCTCCAAAAATGGCTAAAGTGCAAGCAAATCCAAATACTACATTCATCTCAGCTCAATTATACTAACAAATAACAATCAAAGAGAAGGAAACACGGTGAATACATATTTTAAGCAGCGCATATACGAACCCCCCCTACCCCCATTTTCTTTACCCTCACACCACAATTTTACACTGACTCATAAGAAATTCATTCAGAGCAATGAACTAACATTTAGCAAGTGTAGTAATTCTTTAGGCAAAAAACGTTTTTCTTCTTTTTCTCCATTAAATGGTGTCTTTCACTAATGGCATATAGCAAAGTTTAGCTACTGAATTTCATCAACAAAGACATTGAACCAAATAAAATCAAAATTAAGTTCAATCGGATAAGTACCAATCATGAATTGTCTATATGAACAGGCACAGCAGCAACTAATGAAACCCTCTCTTTATCAATCAGAAACAAAATCAAATAAAAAACAAAGTGATTACCTTAATTCCAGTAAAGGGCAGTTTGAGCTCTTCTTCAGGGATAATAACAGGCCACTTCTCACCGGCTTCACGAAACATCTGCTCGGTCTCTAGATTCCGACCCTTTTCTAGAATCATGTTGCGGATGTTTTGGGCGGGAGTGGAGGTGGCGTCGAAAGTCTCCTCGACGCCGGTGACGAAAGTGACGGTGATCTGGGGCGGGAAATCGTCGGTGCGGCGCTTCACTTGAATCTGGCAACTGGGATTTGATTCTTTTGCTTTGCGCGCATTGCACTGCGCCAAGAACTCCATGCACGACGCTAACCGTGGGTCTAGCGCGTTGAATTCGATTTTCACCTTCGACAAGAATTTCAGCATCTTTTTTTCACGGCGGCAGCTGAAAATGAAGAGAATGAGCTCAGTGAAGAAGAAAGATTTGAGAGAAAGACTTTATTGGGCCTTTAAGTTTAGCTTCAGCCCATATTTTTTGCTTGGCCGCCCCCCCTCTTTTTATGACTTCACCCCCACAATTTTTTTTGAAAAAAAATTACATGCGAAAAGACTGTATTACCCTTTATCATTTAAAACACAATTAATTAAAGACCTAATTGAACACCCCAAGTCATTCATATTTATTAAAAAATATTGTAAAAATGCAATTTTCGTTTTTTTTTTTTTTTTATCGAGGATAGAAACGAAAAAAAAAAAACCAGAGCAGAAGCAAAAATCAGTTTAGGGAGGAGGAGAAGCTAACCGCTGCTGGAGAGGGGAGGAGAAGAAGCTTACCGCGGCTGGGGAGGGGGAAGGAGGCGGCGGCAGGAGGCGGTCGAGAAAGGAAGGACGGCGGCGGGCGGAGGCTCGAAGAGATAGAGTAGAGGAAGGTTGAAGAAATTGAGAAAGGAGGCTGCAGAGAGAATTAGGCTTTTATGAGAAAGGTTAGTTATGGAAAATAAATGGGGTTAACCCAGCTGTGGTAAATGGGGGCAATTAGCCATGACCTTTTTGCTTTCATAATCACATAATTTTACAATTTTATAGAATAATTATAGTGTTTAAATAATCGTTTTTAAACAATCTAAACACTTTAAAATAATGAATATATTTTAATTAAGGTTGTTTTTTAACAATCATTCTCATAAAATTGTAGTACTCCGTATTATTTAAACGTGTCAATTTTATATTCTTATATGCAATTTAAAAAAATTAAGTTGAATATTACAATAATTTGGAAAAGAAAAAAAAAACTTAATCGTAAGGTGCTTAAAATATTACTCTTAAAAAGAAGCATTGTACATGAGAAAGTTTTTCGAAACTTTAATCAAGATAAGAACTTGTATACATGGATGCAACTGATGTATACTCTTAAAAAGCAAAAGTTTGTGTTACTTAAAAAATTAATTTATTTTCAGTACAAATATTACTAGTGTTATTTCACTGGGGGACTAGCATCGACCGGTTCGATTTATCAAACCGAATTTAATTTAAATAATTGAAATAGTCGAATTTTATAAGGCCAGTAACCAAAATTGTATAAATACTGAGGGCTAACCGAATCGATCTCTTTGGTTTCGGCCTATGACAGATTTACCAAAAAATTATGGGCTTTTTATTTCAATTGAATTAAGGAGAAAAGAATAAAATCTGCTGTAATTAAGTGTATATATTAAAAAAAAAAAAAAAAAGCGAAAACAGCAGTGCTGTATGTATTTCTGAATTGCCTTTGCATGGATCTACAGGAAAATCAGTGAGCATGGTCTATAATAAACAAATAAAGAGCTGAATTTGGAAAATATGCAGCATAAAAATAACACAAACAAGTTTTTGTATACATCTGTAACACTGTAGAAAACGATAAGCATAAGCAAAATTTCATAATTCCATACATTGCATTCAACATTTTCAAGCTAAATTACATTTAATACTGTAATACGATTAAAATATCTTTCACACAAACCAATGGGGCGGGCTTATATACTTCTCCCCTACCTCTAAAAAATAACCAAACTGAAATACCAAAATTTCTAAAATTGATAACTAAAATCGAACTGAACAAAAAAAAAAAAATCGAAACGAATTTATATTTGAGCGGGTAAAGTGGTGAACATTTGAGAAGCAGCAGGCAGCAATAAAAGAGGGATTATGAGGTTGCTCCATAAAGAAGTTTCCAACATTCCAGATTCACTACCTGTTGTTGGATTGATGAGCATGAATGGAATGGATCATATCTATCCAATGTTTTCCTTATCATGCTGCTTGATTGCTCAATGACATCCATCTGATAGGTTTGATTCCATAAGCTTAAATTAAGAATGCACTACAGTAAAAACATGTTAAAAACCAAATTTAGTTTTCTCATCTGAAATTAAATAAATAACATGTTGTTACCAAGTCTGTTGCACTGTTTCTTCTCTGTGATTTTCAGTTAGTTCAGCAAGCTTTTGATATCTCTTCATCTAGAGTCTCTTAAGAGTGAGATGGCCCAGGCTCTTCCACATCACAAGTTGCTGATGAGGAGTAGAAGAGCATCATTTGTACTGCATTCGTTTAATGTTAAGATTAGTAATACAAATATAATAAACTCTGCCCATATTTGTCATATTCATCCTATCCTCGTTAATGACTTGACATATGTAGAAATAGTGTGTGTTCAAAATTAGCTGATTATTCTCTAGATTTCACATTGGTTAGCATTTTACCCCGAGCCACAAATCATCCCCGTACTCTGCCACATTTTATGGTAAACGAGGTAGGGAGTGAAAAGGCTTGGAGGAAGACAAAATTGAAGTTTCCTGTTGGATAAGATTGTTCTAGAATATCTATTCCTCACAAAGTCACAATTGCTCCTTGTGAAGCAGCAGAACCATGGCAATTAGGATCTCAAGATGCAGCAACACCTATGATGCAAGGAATTATAGACTTAAATCACGATATCTTCTTCTTTTTGATTCTTTTTTTTTTTTTCCGTATCATGGATCTTGGTACGCACTTTATGGCACTTCCACTATAAAAAAAATCCAATCGCGCAACGCATTGTTCATGAACTACTATAGAGATTCTGTGGACCATATTTCCTAGCATCATCCTGATGTTCATTGCTATACTATCATTTGCTCTCTTACATTTTTCACAATACAAACTCTCTCTAGCAAAAAATAATAACTTAAACTGAAATATATGTCCAAAAAGTTGCATGTCAAATATGTAATGTTAGAAAAGATAAGATGATGAATGGAACAAGTGTACTACCTCATAGGGTTTTGAGGAAGCAGAGTCTTGCATGAACAAATTGTCGAAAGCAATCCGCAAGGTTCGATATATTCTTTAGCACCCCACCATTATCAGATTCCAAGTTCCCAGTAGACAAATCATAAGATTTCTGAAACAAACAAAAGTGGTGGAGTAGGAAGTGAATGAACATTGCATATATATCAAACGATTATATATACTAATAAATAAATAACCCTGCATGCATCACATAATAACCTAAATTTACAAATAGTCAGCCCAATTTCCTGTAGCAAAGTACCAAACAGAAAATGAAACTCAATTCTAATTCGCTACATCATGAATCAATCACCCAATTAAATAGGAAAAAATAAGGCCATATAGGGTTTGATAGTCAACTAACATTGCAAGAATATACTGTATTTATTATTTTAACATTTCAATTGCAATAACTTCGTAAAAATGCACAATTCACACAAATCTCATCAGTCAAATGGGTAGCAACACACACAGACACTAAAGATCATAGACACATGATAATCTTGCTACAAATTTAAAATGATAATTTAACCAGATGATCACACCAAAGCATGCATTTGACTACCAAAAGCAAAAATAAATTGGAAACAATTTCAGAACTTACAAAATCGCAAAAGCCCTGCAAACAGAGTGATTCCTCTTCGATTTCCAACAAAGAATATAAACCATATTCCATCTCAATAGAGACCAGGCAAATGTTCAACCCTCCTTATTACTCTTTTCAACAGATGGGTAACCAATATATGCCAAGTTACAGTATTAGGTCTCAAACCACTGGCAACTGCTTGATCAAGAAGCACATAGGCTTCCTCAAAAAAGCCTTCTTTACAGTAAGAACCAATCAGAATGTTATAAGTCACAATATCTGGACAAACACTTTCACTTTTCAATTTTTCAAACAAGTTATATGCTTCATGAATCCTTCTCATCTTACACAGACCATTTATAAGGCTGTTATACGTATATACATCAGGTTTAAATCCTTGGTAAATCATCTCCCTCAGAAACTCAAAAGCCTTCTGTATTTTACCCGATCTACATAAGCTACTGATCAATATATTGCAACACAGGTTATTATCAGTCAGTCCCTTTCTCAACATTTCTTCAACGAGGCTCGTTGCCTTTTCAACAGCCCCATCTTCACAGAGTGCTTTTATAAGGCCAGAGTAAGTGAACTTATCAAGAGGGCATCCTCGGAATATCATATCATTTACGAGCTTAAATGCTTTTTGGTATGCTTTTTTTCTCAAGAAAGCATGAATCAACGTGTTATACGTGACAGTATTAGCAATGACTCCATCCAAGAACATATCTCGATAAACGCATAAGGCCTCTTCCATCTTATCGATTTTGGTCAGCCCATATATCAGGGAGTTGAAGGTAAAAATGTCAGCCTTACATCCCTTATTCAGCATGTTTCTACATAGCTCAAATGCATCTTCTACTCTTCCATCCCTGCATAAAGCAGAGATCAGACAATTATAGCCAACTGTGTTTAGAAAAAGACCTTTATGTGACATCTCATTCATAACGTTTTCTGCTTCCTTCAACCGGCCTTTCTTACAGAAACCATCGATCAAAGTGGTGTAGGTTATTTCATTAGGCCGGCAGCCCTTGAGTGATACCTCATTGACTAATTGATGTGCAGAGGACAATAACCCCTGCTTACAAAGCCCGTGAATAAGAATGTTGTAAGTATAAATATCCAGCTGGCAACCACCGCGTATCATAGTTTCATCTAATACAGCTTTTGCTTCTTCAAAACGATCATTTGCTATATACCCATTAATCAATGTGCTGAGTAGGACCGAATTCGGTTTTGGAAGCTTTTTCAAAAGTGATCTTCCTTCATCCACCAGACCTTTTTTGCAGAGCCCTTGCATTAAAACTCCATAAGTGATATCGTCAGGGGCAAAACCGCGAATTAGCATTCGATCAATGAGTTTTGCAGCTTCATGAACACGCTCAAGACGACAAAGGCTGATAATGATATCATTGAATGTAGTTACATCAGGCATACAGCCCATAAGAAACATCTCCTCCAACAGCTTCAAAGCATCATTAACTCTGTTAGCACAAGATAGTGCATGTATAAGTGTTTGATAAACTATCGAATTTGGAACACACCCATGCTTAGTCATGTCTCTAAGAAGGGAACAAGCAGAATCAACTTCGTTTATCATACAAAGCGCTTTCATTACTCTAGCAAAGGTAAAAACAGTAGGAGAGATACCCTTGCTGAACATATCGTAAATAACATTAGGGGCAACTTTGGGACAATTACCAGCTAAAAGAACATCCAACAAAACGTTGTAAGTTTTAAACGTGGGTTCACAAGCAAAAGTACTCCGCATATCGAAAAGCAACCTAGTTGCTTGACCAGGCAAACCAGCTCTTCCATAATGCCTGATGATTGTAATGAAAACGGACTCTTGTAAAACTATTCCTTCTGATTTCATCTGCAATAGCAATCTGTCCATGATGTTAAACTCCTTCATAGCCCCAACTTTATCAATGAGAGTATAGTACACATCAAAAGTATGGCGATAGCCCTTCTGGCTACCTGCCCACTGAAACAACTCCATTGATGTGGGTACATCTAATGGGAGCTTCAGCAATTTATCAAGCTGAAATGGAGTAATTTTATTAAGGGACTTTCTGAGCTCTTCAAGGTCAAAAGGTTTAAGCAATCTCTCCCATTCAGTCGCAGATTCTACCCCATAACTATCATTAGCATTACTGTGAATGAAACTTTCATGAACGCCACATGTATAACATGAAACGATAAGAATGTTGGGCAATAAATGTAGTTTTTTAAAATTAAATAAACTTGTTTTTCTGCTCAGCATAAGTCTGACTGGCAGATGAGAAACACCAAGACATGGCCATACAGCCATGGATTCAGAAGATCGATGGAGCAGAATGTTTGTCTCTATGAGTACAACTCCTCAATCAGATTCCAATGTCTGTCTCTATGAGTACCATTCCTGAAAGAAGATAGAAATCAGAAATCTTCTTTCACAACCTCGAATAAACAATGAGAACAGGATCTCAAATAACTTGCCTAGGAGATAAGGTTTTGTTGTGAAGGAAAGCAAATTAAACACACACACACACATATATAGTTGGGAAAATCATCATGTAAAAGTATTCGTGTTTACATTGTTCCTTGCGTAGGTTGAAACTGAACCTTATGGATTGCAACCAAGGTAGTCAAATGTGCAATCAGGTGCGGAGAAAACGTGCACGCTTAATCGGAGTGAGGTAATGTATACTCACAGAACTGGAAACAATATAGTACAATTACCGTTTGACTTTATACATCTGCTTGAATTTCGAGGTTCATGTTTGCATTAACGAATTTTGTACTAAAAGGAAACCAATAAATTGGCACATATCTAGAGCTATAAAAAAAAACATCAGAGAGAATGAAAAAGATTGGCCATATTATTTTTTACATTTGTTTTGTTTGCCCTAAAGTCTGGCAGTCCATTATAACCAAAATAATAAGTAAACACAGAAGGAGAAAGAGGAAATTTAGCTCATTTTTTCATGAACTTGCAGGTGCAAAACAGGAATGGAGAATGAAAGGAGGAAGATCAGAACCACAGTCAACATTGTTCAGAATGATTTACCACTAAAAAGAAACTATAATCAAGTTCAAAACTGAAACAATCAGATAATCTTAAAGAAAAGACTAACCAGTCCTTTATCGTACAATCAAAAAAATATTCAGGTGCACCTTATATTCATTTAGTTGTTCCACCAGACCTTTACTGTTCTCATAATCAGGGAGTCAAATGATTAAGTCTAACAATGGAGGAGTGTACTCATATCCATAACGAAATCCATTATGATTTATTTAAAAAATAAAACACATAACACACATGTCTCAAGGTTATGATGTAGATCAGATAACATTGTCTCAAAGAAGTGATAGACTGAACTGCCTCATAAATTTCTAGTTCTCACTAACAAGGCACGTTTAAGGATGGTCTATTTGTTCTCACCCCATACAAATTTCACTGAGCAACATATAAATGCATACAGTAATCAAGTCCAGTACATTTGTTTCACATAAGAATAACCAACTAAAATAATGTATAACATTAACTGACGAGACACATTTTTTTTTTCTTAAACCAGACATTGTTCATCGTTAGTGCATGAAAACACTTGTTTTTAATTATTTCATTCTTGTTTTGGTAGATATACTGCATTTAGTACCTAAATACAGAAGTAGAACAACAAAAGAATTTATAAAGAAGAAATTGAATTTTCTGCCCTAGATTTGGGGGTAAGCAAACATTAACCAAAATAAGATAAATTTAGAGGTATAACAAGAGATTACAACCCCTAACCTGCTCCAACAATTTTCGAAGAATGGTGAACTTGTCAGACTCAGATATCGATGTTAATCGGTTTTTGGGGTAACTTCGTATTTTTCCAGTTTCCGGCAACTCTCGCCGGAATTTAGTGACAGCTTTGAGCCAATGTTATTCACTCGGGCCGACTTTGATTGTTCATCATTTGGGTTTTTTTTTTTTTTTCTGACAGCCCTTTGACCTTCTAGCTTAGTTTTGGGGTACGACTCATCTTTAATCGATACATCTATGGGTGTAACCGTCTTTATGAATAGAAGGAACTCGCCTGACGCCTGTATTCGATTCGGAATGAATTCGACTCAAGTTCTACTCGAACAACTGTTGAGTTTGAGTTTATAAATATTCGGCTAGAAAGGTACGTGAATCTAATAGAACTTATACAATACTCTCTCCGTTCCAAGATAACTTTCATATGTAAATGGACACGTATATTAAGAAAGTGGAGTTTTGAGGGGTAATTTTGTAAAACTTTATGTATAAAATAAAGAAATGAATTGATTTTTATGTATATGTGAAGAAAAAGTAATGGCATTTGTGTAAAATTGAGAATATTGTGAGGATGAAGTTTATAAAGAGTTTTTCATTTTATGAAAGTTATTGTAGGACGTCCCGAAAAATAAAGTGTGGAAATTATTGTGGAATGGAGGGAGTATTTATTATTTTTGTCATTACACCTTTTTTTCCTTTTACTCCAACATCGATGTCGGCCACTGCACCACCCACTTGTCATTTCCCCATATTACGAAAAGTAAAATATCATTTCGTTTGAAATGAGTTCATAGTGTACAACTTAACTTTTTTTTTAACGATAAAAGATGTTTCATATTACCGCGAGTATATAGGGTACTCAATCCATAGATATACAAACATAGTCTATATTATACAAGAATGTTTATGATATTACGCCTAATCCCAATAAATTACTTGATAATGCAAAGGAATGGGTCGCAAAACAAGACTGAAATTGATGAGTTTGGTGTCAAAACTTTATGTCCTTCTAGCTATGTTCACAAGCTGATTTTTATTTTCTCCAACGTCTTCTTTATTTCTTGTCGTGCTCCTTTGAATCTCTTTGAATTCGAACTACTCTATAATTTTCAGATAACACATGTCCATAGGCTTGACATGAATTTTTTTCTCGCCTTGCCATATCCAAATGCCTTGTTGCATAGAATGTGTACCAAGGTTGATATTCACTATGTGATATTATACTAACCTTGAACCTTGCCATATCCAAGTGTCTTGTTTCAGAGAATGTGTACCAAGGTTGATATGTCATATGTGATACCATACTAACCTTGAATCATCTATAACATTCTACCATATTGATGCTGCAAAATTGCACAATTTTTTTTTCGACAACCACAAAATTGCACAACTTACAACTTAAACCATGTAAGTCGTGAATGTGCCAAATACAGTATTACCCCTTGGAGTCCAAATCAATGAAAATATGTACTCAAAAAGTTTAGATTTCGAACTTATTCTTTTTTTTTTTTTCTTTTTCTTTTTCCGCCGCCCGACGAAACGAGATTTGACTAAATATAATCATTCATTATTAATTTTCCCGACATTATTTGTATACTTGCAAAATCTCTTTTATTATTGATGAATACAAGTAGTGAAGACATTTATTTTTTTTTTGTTTTTTTGACACAACCCGTTTCTTTTGTTTTGAAGTCTTGTTATCCATGGTTTTCAAAAAAAAAAAAAGTCTTGTTATCCATATACCCACCAACTAATTTTTTTAAATCGTTAAATTGGAAATAAATAAGTATCCATCCAACCAACCAATATAAAAGTTAAGACGATCAAAGACACTCCTCGTTATTTATTTATTAAAATTAAAAATATTACATCAGAAAATAGGAAGCAAATGTCATATGATCATTTCTGCCACAAAATAAAACCCATTAGACAACGGGAGTTAATCAGCCAAGTGATGAAGGTGGGAAGAAGAAGGCAGCGGCGGACGACAAGGCCCCAGCGAACAACCCAATTCACAATCGAGCATTTCAAGATGAGGAAAGAATGTAAAAAAAAAAAAAAAATAGAGACATGTGAATTTATTTAATCACCTTCTAAATCAATGTGTGTCACTCACTTGAAACGCCTTGCTAGAGAACAGAGTGTATATATGTATCACAAAAAATAAACAGTCAAACCTGAAACTATTTGTAATTATAACATTTTGAAAGTATTTTTGTGAATATATAATCAAACCTGAATGAAGTTTTAACAATCCGGATATTAAATTTACAAATCAAACAATTGAACCTTACATTATGCCACCACCAACAAATCTGAAATTAAGTTCAATCTCAGCTCAACTTATACACACATTAAAACTTCAATAAAATTAATTCAATACATATCTCCAAATTTAACACAAGTAAAAGAGAAATACCAATATGGCGCCGTCTTTTAGATCTCTCTCCAGAGGAAACATCACAAGAGTTTATGCATACCTTATTCAATTCGGCATGTGAAAAATGCAACAGAATCCATTCAAAACCATCTGGGACGAGTTAAATATAACCAGCTTCAATCACAAAATCATCTGTTTAGCGCCTCCACTTCCGATCTGAAGCAAATGAACCCCACAAATAAGTATGAGAAAATTGAATACGATGTAAAAGAATCGTACAGATATCGAACAATTTATGGAATAAAAACAACACCAGCAGTAGATTTTTCCATTATTGAGTGTACTATCTCACGCATTTGATTTTCAGTAATGTACAAGGGAATGCAAAGTGGACATGATCTTCTGTGGATCTTAATGATGAGTATTACTAATGTAAGTAATGGATAACTCACGTGAAAACCTCCAAATTTTGCAATTTGAGAAGGAAAAATTATTTTGGCCTAATGAATGTCAAGGTCCCTAAACTATTTTTTGTTTGAAAAGTCCTTAATAAGTAGTATTGAAATTTTAATTCACGAGCTCCCTCCAGACGAAAATTGAGAATTTTTCAGTTCACCTTAATGGTCACATTAAATAATGTACATGTCTGCTTTATTTAATTTTAGTTGTATACAGAAGTATTTTTTGCAAGCCATTCTAACTACTCATCACCTTCAAGTATCAGTGTTAAAATGAAGCGCAAGAAGCCCATCTGGGTACTTTGTAAAACTAAAACATACATATTATTTAACGGGACCAATAGGATAAAATCAAAAAATCCGTCAATTTTTGTCTCGACAGAACTCATGAAATAAATTTTCAATATTCGAAGGGCTTTGAAAGTTAACGCAGGACAAAATTCAATTCGAGAAATTGGAGTATCCTAAAACAAAAAATGGGCAAACTTGCAAAACTAAAAAAAAAAACTATTCCTAATAATTGCACAGGCAAGTTGTGTTAATGCAATTGAGCATGAAATTCAAACACATATGAATGACAGAAGTTAAGATAATACCTTGAGGAGAATGGACTCCGTTTCCTTTTGCATTCTGTTGTGCCTGAGATGGGGAGCGATGACTATGAGGAGATCCTTGCCTTCCATTAGTACCAGGTAGCGAGAGCCTAGTTTTTATAACAATGTCCTTGTCTTGCACATCTGGACTCGATCTCGGAGATCCGTTTGCTATTGCTTTAGCCCTTGCTGATTGAGTTGCTTGCATGTAACTTGGTAGAGAATTACTCCCACTACTATCTCTCGGTTCCTGGTCGAATTTTGCTGAACCAAAGGAGTCGCGCCTCTTTCCAATTTTATACTCCTTGCGTGATTTATCTGGGCTACTTTCTGTTGCAGAATCTTGATTATTAGCATTAGGAACAATTTTTTTATCAGCTGATAAGGACCTTTTCTTACGAATGGGGTCGCTTTTTCCACTTTTCTCGGGATTTAGGGACACCTGGCTAGAAGGTGTTGTTTGAGATTCAGGACGAGTCATATGGCTTCTTGGAGATGCTTCAGATCCCAGCTCCACCTGCAAGTCGCTAATTTCATCTGCTCCTAACTTATTTTCATGAGGTGATGACGTTTCCAACAGATTTATGTTGGCATATGATGATTCAGTCCCCAATATGCTAGAGTTTGGATTAGCTTCAATTTCTAACTCTCTGCTTAGACTGCTTTTAGGATGGTCATTTACGTCTATAATTTTTGGTACTTGATCAAGATCATTGACCCCCTCAGACATATCTGGTGAATCGAGGGTAGATGAAATAGAAAGTTCAGTACCACATTCGGAGATTGCAATTTGAACTGCTGAAGCATTGAATATGGAATTGTCATTCAATCCAATCTCTTTTGGTGGATCAGTAGAAGCAGAAATCTTATCAGAACTGGATTCAGCTCCCGTATAATAACCGGATAAAGTGGTTAATATTTCAGAAGCAGCAGTTGGACTCGGTTCTTCAAGTTTTGGTTCAGCAGCAATAAAAGAGGGCTCAATAGAGAACTTTTCAACATCGGGTACATCTTGTTCATTTCCGCTTTCATCCTCAAAAGGGATGGATTTATTATCCACCTCTGGTATCAAATATGTTTCATTCATTTGAACAGCACCTGATACTGTTACGTCATTTCTTGAATTTGACTCTTCCATGTTTGGTAGGTGAAGATGACTTGTTGAAGGTGAGATTGATGAGCATGAATGGATATCTAAGTTGTCTGCATCATAGGTGAATGAGTTTTCCACATTCTCAGATGTTTCAGCAGATGGACCCACCACAGATTTCAAGTCTTTCGACTCAGAACAAACGTCCCCTTTGCCATCAGGATATCCAATGTTATCCTTCTCAAGCTGCTCTAGAGTTGATTTGTTCGACACTTCATTGCTTGATGGTGAAGCTGCCATCCATCTTTCAAGCCATTGCCAGGCCGAGTCCTCTTTTGAGGGGTCACATTTAATGTTGATAGCTTTGGTCCTTGGTGTTGATTCCATAAGCTTAAATTAAAATCCAGTAAACATATGTTAGAAAACAAATGAGTTTCTCATCTGCATTACATTTCTGGAAAGAAAATAAAATGTTAAAATATAACCAGAATTAAACAAGGTTGCCACGTCCATTTACCTGACGAGCAAATCTATTGCTAAGTAGCTTCTCAATGGAAATGTATGTGACATTTGGTTTGGCTTCTCTTTTGCTCCTCTGAAATGAAGAAATGAAAACTAAGATATCAGATATAAACTTGGAAGGAAAAAGCATCCGAGTTCATAAGCATCACGTTCAGGAGAGATATAAAAACCAAAGGACTTCAAAATGTAGGAGTTTCTGATAGCCTTATAAGGAAATTAGGCAGTAATAAGCAGTTGAAAATCATTAGCATTGCTGGTTTTCCTAGAATAATATGTCATCAGCCTTGGGATTTCTAGATAATTAGTGCATCGTTTTATAACCGGAGGTGGGATCTTGATATCTAAATCCGGTTCTACTTTGTGACTTTAGAATCCGGTTTTTAAAACCAATACATCAACCCCTACAAATACCTATAAACACCAATTTTCTCTACACCACTCTCTCCAATGGCTCATTAATGCAAATAGGGTTTGGTATTCCCACTCTTATTTTATTTATCACTTTTCACACTCATTACAATTACAATCAACAATAATAATATAATAATACAACATCACACACTCTGACGCATTGATTGACGTAAAGTTAAATCCTACCCTATTTAAATCTCTATTAAGATTTTGAAATCCAGATTTCACAATCCTCTAAATCTCAAATCAAACATACCCTAAGATTGACCGAGCCATAAATATAGTTGAAATCCGGAGCGGAATCTACCTCCATTGAAACTTGAAAGAAAGAAAGCTTCACATTTTATATATAGGGAAAAGATTGCACAATAAACAAGTTAATAAAGGAGTGTTAAATTAGTAGTTGGGGTAGAGTTTTGAATGTCATAAAATTTTGTTACCACGACTGTTGGACTGTGAATGTCCTTTGCACTATTTTGCTTCTGCTTCTCAAAGTCACCTGACGCGTCAACTAGTCGATTGGCATTGCGTGCTCGTATAAGAGCTTGCATTTTGACAATGGCTTGAACACACCTAAGAGTTCCAACAGCATGGCATCGAACTAAATGACCTCTCACGGCAGCCTGCAATTTAATCGCGTTCTTCTCCTTCAATAGTACTCTGCGAGCCTGGTAGCACAAAAAAAAGAATAGCATGATGTACCTGTGTCTAATTAAATAACTAAATAAATAACAAACTCCCTCTCTTTCATATTAATTAATTGTCGCTTTAGAGAATTTGTATGATTGTATCAATTTAAGGAACATAAAATTTTGACATATTTACCATCAATTGATGAAAGAGAGAAGAATAATGGAAGAATTAAAGGTGAGAGGGGAAAATATATTCTTCATTAGATAAGAGATATATATGGGGGTAAATTAGAAAGAAATGTTGAGAAATAGCTAAAAGGACAATTAAATTTAAACAAAGTTTAACCTCTATAATGATAATTAACATTAAATGGAGGAGTACTACCTTCGTTTTGCAATAAGTCTTTTTAGAGATTTACAAAAAATTAAGGAACAAAAAATTTATACATTTTTACTCTTAATCAAAAGGAAAGAGCACTTTATGGTATATGAAAGATATAAGAAAGAATTGAAGAATTAAGAGTGTGAGATGAGATATAAGAAAGAATTGAAGAATTAAGAGTGTGAGATGAAGAATAACAAATATTCTTAATTAAAAAATACTAAGAGATCTTTTAGGTGGGGGTAAATTGGGAAGAAATGAGGGGGAAATAGTTAAAAACGACAAGAACAAAGAAAAAGACACTTATTGAGGAACGGAGGGTAAGAGATAAGAACTAGTTAAAGGAATAGAGACTGACCAAATACCCCCTGATGGCAGCCTGGATTAGAATGATACTGGGCTCATCAATAGTAGCATCTGCACTATTGGCATCTTCTTTGGAAGCTATTGTGTCTTTCTGTTCCGTACATTGAATTACAGATGTCTTTTCCGGAACAGTCAAGTTAGGCTGTTCATGGAAGTTGGCAGCACTAGACTCTTGTCGTTCTTTATCAACAGAAGATGCTTCTGAGATAACACTAACAGTGTTACTCAGCACTCGATGTTTAGGAGATCTCTTTCTGAAACTCCATCCACTCCGACTGCTTGATACCTTGCTCTACAAATAAGTTCAAGTTAAGCACAGAATGAAACAAATACATCCACAAACAATAAAAGCTTGACGCCAAACTTGCCAAATCTCAAGTTCAACAGGAGCTTCACAAAATCTACGCATTTAATCAGAGAGCATATATGAATATCAGTAATCGTAATAGCAATCAACACGGGAACAGTGATATGTCTACCTGCAAAATTTCCCTAAGGGCTTGTTTGCTACTGTGTGTGTGATAAGATAAGATAATATAAGAAGAGATTGTTTAACACGTGATAGTCTTACTCAGCCATTTGCTACAAGAAATTAGATACACGCGATATGTCGAGGTATTTATTATCTCATGTTTGATGTGCATTATTGCATGTGGTAACATAGAAAACGACAAATTTGTCCCCCATTCATATTAAAAGAGTAGAAATTAGGGGTATTGTAGTAAATTGAAAGGTAGAATGAAAGGTAATACCTTTAAAAAGGTATTGTGGATACTGCCAAATTGGGTTAAACATTAATATCAGGTCGGAGGTATAGTCCAACACCGAAGCAAACACGAGATAAAGGTGGACAAGGCATCAATACCTGCCTTATCACCCCTAGCAAACAAACCCTAAATGAATAGAGTAGCAGTTCAACAAAGAGAACTGCATATCATAATGACATTTCTTTTGATTTTATGAACTAATGTTATCATGTTTGCCAATAAAATTTGCTAGAGTTCTTAGTTCCTGTCAAGTTACTCAACTGAGCTAGCAGCTACAGTTTTAAGGCAGATCTATATGGTAATTAAGCATAACCAAGAATATTTATCAACTTAGAAGGGCAGCTAGATTTTTAACACACATTATTTTATCAATTTAATGGTACATCGCTTATAAATCCTCCAAAGGAAATATAGTTAGGGCAATATTCAATCATTGAACATAGGTAACTATTAGTTCCAATATAGAAAGAGTTGAGTAAATGCAGCACCTCATTCCACACAGACCAAAAATAAAACTGGAAAAGTGATTCAGTTTATAATATTTATTTACAATAAAAATTTATCTACTCTTGCCAATGGATCTTAGGCATGCAATAATCTAGACTTGACCATAAACAAAATCAGCACGCACACACAGAGAGATCATTTCAAGGAAGACAGTAGTTTTCCTAATATATTTAATTGTAAAGTTCATTTTGTAATTTTTTTAATGTTCGAGACATCTTTCAAAATCTTGTCTGCTATCTTATTTAACAGCGAATCCCAGCAATGTCTTCCCCTGTTCCCACATGAGTTATCATCAGTCATATAGGAAATTGATAACTACCAAAAATGTGACAGGAAAAAAAAAAAGGAATATATAAGCTTACGTCACACCATGGGCTTTTTCAAAGAAAGCATAATATGATTTTAGATTACATGCAAGAAAGAAGTTTTAGAGTTGACTTCCTGTTATGACTAAATTTAGGTAAATTGCAGATACAAACATATATTTATCCTTGATGAGAAAGAAGCTAGGGAATGAAGACGTGAGAACATAGTAAAACCTAATCAAACCTCAGCAATAAGCCATGCAAATTACAGGCACTTTCAAAGTTAATCAATAGAACTTCCAAGAAGCATAAAAATATAAAACCATAAATATTACCATTAGAGAAAAATGCAAATGCAGATATAAATCACAAAAGACTGAAGAGAGAGGGTGCTGCTTTGTTCATTATTATCAACAGCAAGTTATTAATTCTTCCCACTTAACTAGGAAAATGAAATGCAAATAAGGAAAACTAAGTAACCTCATCCATCAAATGATGGAAGACCGCGAGCTTTATGACAAGAGATCATGGTTGCTATTAGCAGTCTTACAAGCAACTGTGCTCCAAAGCATTTGGTCACTGGAAATTTTACGTTTACATATAAAGAACATTATACATAGCATAACAGATATAGGAATTTCCAGTTCTTTTACATGATGTCTTCGGAAGGTTTATTGCACACAGACACAAGCAAAATTGTAAGGTGCGTAAAGTTACATCCATAGATATAGGAGATTGCCTCAAACATATATATGTATTACAAAAACTCTAAGCCTTGTTTTCTTATTATTCTTTAATTCGGTATTTATCAAGTTCCTTAACTTTTTGTTAACACGTAGTGGCTCAAATGGCTGCATCATAAGCACTGTCTTTTGCTTGGCTTTTTGAAGCCTTCAATCATCCCACTAAATTGGTTGTTACACCATTTCCTATCAGAAAGATATGAATGTTATATAGTGATTTTTAATCCGTTTCTATATCTTTTTTCCCAAATGCAGATCACTTCTGGAAAAAACTTAATGTATATGACATTGTTCTTGGAATCAATTAGGTCTTCCTTTATGGTTATCGACACTACGTACATGATATTGCTAATCAACTTGCAAAAGAAACATTGTCAGACCTCTCATGTCACCTTTAAACCATTGCTTGCAGATTACATTACATGATTACATTTTTATCCATTAAATTTCAGACAAGTAGTAGTGAAGAAATGAGTTTAGAGCAGTCAATATAAAAGAATTCCAAGTGAAATTGTTTGATGACCTGCCAGAGACATTTTTCGGACAGCATTTATGAATTAACAATAATTATCTGCTCTAAATAAAGTATCCAGAACAAATTCTAAAATCTCTGAAGGAAAAAAATTCGTAAAAAATAGAGGGAACACTTGAGTACCTATTAGATAGGTATCATTTAATATAGGAAATTCAAAGGAAATAAAGAAGAAAAACTAAAGCACATCACAATAGAATGAATCATTGGCTTCTAGTTTTTGAAATTTACGTTATTTTGTGGGGAAAAGGCAAAAATAGCCTAAACTCAACACCCCAATTTTTTCATATACACCAAAAATCCAAAATGAATGTAAAACTACTCACTGAAGTTACTATTTCCTTCTTAAATCTTAACAAATAATCCATAGTTCTGCAGCCACTAATCTGCATTCCAATAGCAATATCCAACTGCAATGCATTTGGCCACAGCATTCACGTAAACTTTCTATATTGGGAAACAAATTGATTGTGCAATCTAGAAAAGAGCAATTAAATTCTCAGTTGAACATTCCAACTTATATCAATGTCAACATTTCCTGCAACGTGTCACCCCACAAAACAGAAAACACAAATGTTAACTTTTAACACTGTAGACTATTCTTTAAGGCTATATTTACTTTGGGTTTTAACACCCAGGTTTTGGATTTTAAAATCCTACACCGGTTTTACTTCGAGATTTATAATCCGGTTTTCAAAAATCACCCAAAACCACCCCTATCAAACCTATTGATTTGACATAAAGTTAAATCCTATAATCCCACTCCAATCATTATAATTTCACTGAAAAATAATATAGTAAGTGCAACAATAATATTATAACTTCAATCATTACACAGTCGTCTAATCATTATAATCCTACTCAGCAATAATATAATAATAAAAACCCTTCAATCTTACACATTGATTTAATATAAAGTTAAATCCCTCTGAGTAAAAACCGATTTTCATCAGAATTTTAAAAACACAAGATTTAAAAAATTGGTTTTCAAAAACCACCCAAAACTCAAAGTAAACATAGCCTAGCTAACTGTAAACATATCTAGTTTACTGTTGAGTTAATTTAATTCGATAATAATGGAAATCACAGAATTGGGCATCACCTCTTAATCTTCAACTGGCATAACAAGCACAAAGTATAAAAGTTGTCCAAATAAATCAATAAGGTTGCAATGCAATTCACACATTATGCTACTCACACAGATTTCATCAATAAATTGATCAACTAAACATTTAGGCAATCGAAGAACTCGAAATGTCACCACGTGTAAATTGGAAAAGAAAAGAACAACACATCAAATCAAAATTCAGAGATATCAACCAAAAAAACCAGATACATATTTAATGATCTCAAAAGCAACGCCATCCACAACAGGAAAAAACGAAATGCAGAATCAAAGAAGCACGACCAAAAAGTAGGGGATAAAAAAAGAAAGCGTAAAAAACAATTGAAGTGGTAAATTCTTCACGCACAAATTGGATGCATAGAATAGCAAAAGAATAAACAAAATGGATAAGATTTACAAATAAATAAATGGATAGACATATACTTCGGGCGTTTGGAGATCGTCGTGGTCGACGGAATCACTGCCACAGGCAATGATCTTGAAGCATGATGGAGCTGATTTCCCCATTTTCTCTCTCCAGATTTCGCCTCTCTCTCACTAGAAATGTTGTGCAGTAGATTTCGAAGTCTCCGGGGTACTCTCACTGTCTATCACTCTACAGCGACAAAGGGCTCGTTCGAGTACTGTGGAGTTTTTTAGTTTGTTGGAAATTGAAACAGATTGAAGGGGTATTTTGGGAAATGCGGACTCAAATCTCTCATTAAATCTGGTTCAGTCGCGGGTCTGGATTCCGGAGCTGAGTTGTAAATTAAATTGTGAATATTATATTAGGCTGCCATAATATATCAAAATTAAAAAATCAAATATTGTGAATGACACTATAGCTCCATTCATCTGTTTTACTTTTCGTATTTTATCATTATTATTCTTTCAAAGTTGTTCTTTTAGATGAGGGTCATTAAAATTTTCAACATTTGTAAATGATAATAGATTGAAATTTAGCCTTCCACTTTATTTGATTATCACATTGCGTATCATGTGAACTAAATGTACATTAACTCCTTTTCTTTTCTTTTTAAACATTTTAAAGTAAAATTCAACTTGAGAAAATGGAGTTTCAGAAAATAAAAAATGGACAAATTTACTCAACTTTATATATCTAAAAATGTAAAATTTTAATTGAAAAATGATACCTACATTGCATATAATACTAACTGAATTATTTATTTATGATATCATAATATAAAACTAACGTTTTCTTTCAAACTATGGATGATATATGAATAGTAAATCCCATGAAGTTGACATAAACTTTTACGAAATTGATTCACACAAATTTTATGTTAAATTTGATACACTATTTAGCATATAACGTATTGCTATTATTTAGTTATTTAAAAAAAATCATAAAATTAAATATTTTTCACATAAAAATATATTTTAAAACAAACTAAAAATAAATAAAAAATCATTATTTAGAACAAACAAAGTACTCTTTATATAGAACGTGAGACTTTATATACAATATATAAGAAGCTACATTTAAAACAAACTAAAAATAAATAGAGAATTATTGTTTTGGAAAATCTATATATAGAACTTGATACTTTATACAGTAGATAAGTTAAACACGATAGCTTAAAAAATTAATCAAGTGAACTGGACTTGACCAATAAAGTTAATACCATCGAACTAATTTATTTATTTTCGCCCATACTAATTATTATTATTATAAGGTGATTAATGGTATACACGTCAGATTAATAAAGCTATTTCCATCATGTTAGGCCAGTTTTATCATTAAGACGATAACTTTCTTTTTTTAGTTTAAAGGATACTCATTAGACTGAATACTATAATTAATACATTAATTATAAAGAATCTATTAATGCTCACTTTTTTTTTTTTCAAATAATGGCATCCATGAGCATCATCATTTTTTTTTTCAATTCAATGTGTTTATTTTTTAAAAAACTTACTGTTGACATAAACTGTCTTAAGTTTTGAATTGTAAAAAAATAAAATAGGTTGGAGGAAGTATAATTGAAAGATCAAAGAAGTAGTGCAAAAAATGTTATACGGAGTATAAAATATCATTTAATTATATATAAGAAAAAAAAAGTTAAAACATCATTTATCATAAAATGGAGGGAGTATTAGCTTTTGAGATTTAAGTAATTCATTTAAACAATAGTCGTATTTCCTTTGTTGAACTAGATTATGTTTACTTTGAAATAAATTAATTTTTTTTTTTAGTGATTGATGATAAATTTTTAATATGTACTTTTGCTATTAATTTTTTTTTTATAAATTCATAAACTGCTTGATCTACAATAGTATTTTAAAACCTTCGAAAATCAGAATGCGACCGAGTGTCAAAAAATCACATTAAGATTTTAGATGACATGGAGTGGATATATCAAGATTATTAGAAGTTTTATTATAAATACTCAATTTTGTCAAGTTTGAACTCACTTTATTTCTCATATCACGTTTCTCATATTTTACATCATTGATTACCAATCACGAGATTTAATCAATAAAGGGGTGGCCATTTCATTCCTTTGATTTTTTACAAAATCACATTCATTTTTTGTTGCTACAATAGTTGAACTTATTGTTGCTAAATCCAATTCTCATATATGAATCGTGGTTCATGAACTCACGAGTGTTGAAATGGACTTATGTATAAAACGGAGCTTCGCTAAATATTTAGATCTCAATTTATTTTAAAACACAATTCGAGTAGAATTATAAACTCATGAAGCATATAATATATAAGTGACAAAAACTAAACAATTTCTTTGTATGTTTAAAACGGTTGAAGTATTATATGATGATTAATAAGAACATAAACTAGTCCAAGAGTAGTTGGTCACCTGCCTCCACATGGCATCCATAGCTAATAACGATTATCCATGTGCATTAACATACTTGTGTATTCAATTAGATTAACTTTCATTTAAGCTCTGTGTTCTATTAAAAACCTCAATAAATTATTCAAAACAAAATTAGTAGATTTTAAAAGTTATGGAGAAAGTTTTGTGTGAAACACCTTGTATATAAAATAGAACTCCACTTTAATATTTATATCTTATTCTGTTTTAAAATAAAATTCAGGTAAAATTATAAGATCACGAATTATACAATATATATGGGACGGTAACTATCTCTTTATCTCTAATAAATTTTGGTCTAACCAACAAAGAAAATGCATATCATTAGTTCATTACTATCGACCTCAAACTTCACTAACAATTCATCCGTATTAGTAGGAAGAAAACACAATAAGTGATTTTTTATTTTGCGTTTTTTACATCAATCAAAGTTTTAAATTGAGAAAAAAAATTAAGACCTAAATTGAAACATTTATAAAATGTAAATCTATATTCAGACTGCACTCGATGCGAAATGAAACCACCCCACACCCCAAATGCAGATGTATGCATTTTTAAGTTTAGTTTACTCAAAATTCAACCCTTATCTCCAGAGGTAGAAATGGTGGAGCCCCCATCCACATGAAAGAAAAGAATCTCCTATCATTGCAAAATACAAAGTGAATACTACAACTTCTTTTCCCACTCAAAAAACCCCAATTCCAAACTTAGATATTGACCTCTTTGACAAATTTTACTCTTTTACAACAAACATGTTTGAAACATAAACTTAACACTTGTGTAACTCAAGTTCATATAAACTTTTTTTTCAATGATTGTACATACAAAGCGTTATTTAAAAAAAAAAATGTTTGATTTTTAAGTAGGGATATTTCGTGTATACAACAATAATACTTTAAAAAAAAAAATCATGGGAACTGGGCCAGAAAAGTTCTTGCCAAAACATAATCACTGAACTGAGGACCAGAAGAAGAAATTAGGAAAGAAAAAGAATAAGAGCCCAAAACTCAATCATTTTCAAGATGAATAAGTGAAGAGCTTTTCAAAACTGAGCAATCATGAAAAACAAAAAACATCATCACAGCACATCTTCAATTTCAAGTCAAACTGTAGTTTTAAACTTTGTATATCTACCAGTAAAACAATACAAGTATAATTGTTCTATATAAGAATATTAATGAAACAAACACAAAGACTAGATATATGATGCACTGGTCTAAACAAAACCTCAAAACGAAGACACCAGAATTACCAAATACTGTAGTTTAGCAAATCAATTAAATTTGGGACTCCACTCGATTAGGCTGTAGACGAAGTCGAAGATGTTGAGAGTGATAATCGCTGTACTTGATTAGGCTGCTGCCGTTGCATAGGAAACAGCATATGCTTCACAGGTACCTGCTGAGTTATACCCTCGTCTCTAAACCCCATGCTTTCAAGCTTCAAACGTTGAACTTCTGCAGTCAATGTCTCATGCAGGGCTGCCATATATGGAGAAATTATTCTCAGTCTAAATTTATTTTATACAAGTCAAAACCATAAAACAGAAGAGAGGGGGGTGTTTAAAATTGTCAATTGTGGATTCATTTAAAGATAATAGACAAGCGAATACCACATAAAATCAAGTTTTTTTTTTTAAAACGTGATGCTTTGTATGCTAAATAATAGTAGTAGTATTGTTTTGTAAGCTAAGCAGTATTACTTAGAAAAAAAGAGTTTGCGTGAACCTGGTTCACAAAAGACCTACTCTAGACAAGCTATGAAGATTGGTAAGGGTTGAACAAATTAAACAGCTGCTAAATTATATCAAAGAGACAAGAGATTATCGAAAACTGGACTAAAATAAAAAGAAGTACAAATTGAAAAGAGATAAGTTATATTGCAAGAATCTGACATAAACTTTACATGTAACATGGTAATCTGTCTTAACATGTAAAACAGATGCTTGAAACAGTAGTTTTGTGTTTTGGGGGTAAGAAATATTCACAAGTTAAAATTCAAAGTTTTAATGAAGAAAAATGAGTACCATCTCTGAGTTTTGCCTGTTGCTCCATAGCATGAATCCGGAATTTCAGCTCATTGTTCTGGTTAGACAACGCAGAATGGTCTTTCTGAAAAGGCAACAAATATTCATTTTTCACATTTTCATTGAAGGGGAGGGAAAAAATGGGAAAAGGAACAATTTAGCCCCTAATCTTATTAGTGACAATCAAATAGACCCCTTAACTATTTTTTTGGTCATCTAAACCATTTCCTTTTCAATTAGGATCAAATAAGCCTCTTCTTAATAGAATAGGACAATGGAGCCCTTTCTGTAAAATTAAAAAGAAACGCCATTTGACATTTTTGGCTGAGGAATGTTCATCATCACGACGTTTGCTTTCTTGATAAGATTTTAGGGATGTAAATACCAGTTAGTAATTAATTATGCAATTCATTCAACAGACCTCCCACATGCTATAATTAATAAACTCCCTCAAACATGTAAAGCAAACTCAAGATTATGCAAACTATGTCACTGGAGACGACAATATTTATACTGAGCAGAGATTTGTAAGAAAAAAGAAGTTAAAAATAGAGAGAGATTGATGTTTATAGAACATAGGGAGCTAACAACAGAACAACAAGCAGTTTCTATTTGGACTGATTCCTCTGAATCAAAGTGACACTATGATAATTCAAGATTTCAAATTTTTTATTTATTTTTCTTCGTGGTACTCAAAAATATTTTCCAAGAACCTCCTTTTCCATAAACACCATTGCCTTTCAAACTTGCAAGATTCCCTCCAATCTCATTTTTGTAAATATTAGCATGATCAGAAACTCCATTGAACCCTTCCACAACGGAAAGAGCTCAATTGTCTGATTTTAGATCCCTAATTGGAAAGGAAAGGGATTTAGATGTACAAAAAAATAGTTAAGAGGCCAATTTGATCCTCAGTGATAAGATTAGGGGCCAAAATTGACCCTTTTCCCAAAAAAAATGGGAGAAAAGAAAACAACAAAAACAACAGCATATATTCTTAATCATGCACCTGCAGAAGAGTAACTTGAGCAGATAGTGTAGTGGCCTCTGTTTGCAGAGTCTGGACCTTGTGTTCCAATTCAGAGATGTAACGCAGTTTCCGCTCCTTAGAACGAGCAGCTGACTGACGGTTTGCCAATATCCTGAGATCAAATAAAATATACAAAATGGCTCAAACAAACCACCATTACAGAATAGAGGTGAGCAGATAGCCAAAAACCAGTTTTCCGAAGCGATAAAATTCAGTAGGTTCGGTTTTTAAAATTAGAATATTCCAGTTTTCGGATCAGTTAGTAGTCAAAATATCCAAAATACTATTTTTGTATATTAATTTATTTATTTAGTATTATTTGTTATATATTTATAAATTGAACATTATATCATTAAAATTTTACATCCATAATTATTTGTCATTCTATATCATTGATTTTTTGGATTTGATCAATGTGTATGTTTTATTCTTTTATAGATGTCTAATCAAGAACAAGAAGAAAAAATGCATCATAGCTCTCACAGTTCAACTTTAAAATCTTCAAAGTAAGAAATGCATCATAATTTTTAACTGTGTGAGATTAAAAAATTGAGAAGAGCCCAATAAAAATTAAAGATATGCAAAATTTTATTTTCCACTGAAATAAAATGACCGCATAAATTTGGTTCAGTCAATTCTACAGTTACAAAAACTACTATGTCAGAAATGTACCTCTTTGCTCGTTTCGGGTCAGATGCTGCAATTTCTGCAAGCCTCTCATCTGCCTTTATCTTATTCAGCTCGATCTCATTAAACTCACCGTGTCCAAAATCCAGAGTAACACTGCCCGAGTTATCACTCAACGAATTGCTTGGTGAAAGCTGATCAGCTCGATTACACAACGAAGTCTGTAAGTTTGGTGGTGAGTCACCAAACTGAAAATTTCCAATACTATCCATCGAAAGACTCCTGTAGTGCTTTTGAACTCTTTCCCCAAAACCTCCACCTTGCCTCAATATACTTTCTGATTCATAATTGCTCCCATTAACAGTGCTATTCTTTTCTTTACGATCTAAATCCATCAACGAATGATACAAGTTATCCACAACCTCTCCCTCCAGTTTCCTTTCACCCATTTCCATTTCCACCTTCTTCAGGGTTTCGTTTGCCATTTTGCCCCTAGCTTGGCCGAGAACTCCGAGGCTACTTATGGGTACCAATTGGGGCGACGACTGAATCATAGCTGAGAATCCTAATGGAACATCGCTGCTAGAACGACGATGCCCTCTACGAGGAGGGAGGCCACTATTACCACGAATAACATCCATTTCCTCCATAGACAAGTTCTTTAAATTCGAGCTTGGCGAAGCCAGCGAAGGCTCACTGGGCGGAAACGGGCTTAACGGGGGCAAACAATTGTTTGCAACAAAAGCAGGTTGAGTTAAAGACCTCGAATGAGACCCACTAGCAATAAACGTTTGATTTGGGGATTGCTTCAGATTGGTTTTAGCCATTAATCAGGGGAAAAAAAACAGAAAAAATATATTCCTCTTTTTTCCTCAAAATGAATTGAGTTTCACACCCAATCACCCAATTGATCACACAATTAAGCCCCACAATCAAACAGCTACGCAAATTCGGGTTCAATTCCGCAAAACCCTACACCAGAGAGAAGAAATCACACGATTGTTCATAGATAAAAGAAACCCTAATGCCTAAATACGAACTTGGCAAAAAACTTCAATTCTCAAAGATGAAGCATCAAATGTAGTTCATTCCCCGGTAGAAACTCAATCGTGATAGAAATTGAGAATAAAAACTCAAAATTGAAACCAAGTAAATGGAAAAGTTCAAATCCGATAAATCAACTTCATATGCATTTAAACAGTAGCAGCAAAAGCTCATACCTGATGAGTTAAACAGCCGGAAAATCAATGTTTATTGACGAAGGAAGTTCTATTCGAATTGGAAATGGCGGATCCCGCTGAAAATGGCGGAGATTACGTTAGAGAGAGAGGGAGAGAGAGTTGTCTGAAAAAGTAGACAAGATAAATTGGATTTATCGCATAATATTTGACGAATATATATTTTAATATTTCCTTTTTAAAATGTTGGTTCAAATTCTTCAATTGATTATTGATACCCATAAAATTATTTTACACACCCATTTCATAATTTTATTCTTGTATCTCAATACAAGCTTATTATTTTATTTAAAAAAATATACTCCGATTATCTCAATCCTTCAATTTATTTACATCGATTATCACTCTATTAACCATTAAAAAATTAAAATTCAATGTACTATACCAAGTATCATTTTTTACTAATTTATTTATTTTCAGTTACATTACTACATCACATTTTATTGAGTAATATTCTCATTAAATCTTTTTATTGGAAGCTTCTCCTTGAAGGAGTGATTTTTTACTATTAGTAATGACTAATGAGAGACGCTAAATGAGAAAATAATAGTAATTGATTATTAGTAGTTTTGACTCTAATATTGATAGGATGGGAAGAAAATGATTTATTGATTGAGAATAAATAGTTAATTAAAATGTGATAATAGTGATTCTTTGTACAAAGACGTGAATATAAATTAGTAATCTTTATTTCTTGTAGTGAAATTATACTATTGAAACGCAAAACAAGATGATAGATATGTTTTTCTTTAAATATTTTGTGAAAAAAAAAATATTGTATGGAGTGAATTTTTTACATAAGAATTTTTTTTCCTTATATACATACAAACGCGTTTCATTAAATACACAGATTTTTTTTTTCTTTTGGGTTCATATGTTGCGTGGAAAAGTCCGACGTTGTAAAATTGTATTTTGGATTTGGGAATGCCGTCAAAAAGAAAGAATTGGATCTGGGAGTCAATTTCAACTGGGATTGCAACAACGTGCGTACAGATACGGCCTACCTTGTCTCCATTTTTTATTATATAAGTATACTAGTTACGATTTACTCCCTCCGTTCCGCATGAGCTTTCACACCTGAAATGACACACAATTAAAAAAGATATGATGAGTAATGTTTTGAAGGATAGTTTTGTTAAGTTTTATGAATAAAGTAAAGTAAAAAAATAGATTGATGGTGGAAAAGTAATGACATATGAGTAAATATGAGTATATTTTGAGGGTGGGGTTATAAAGATACTTTTATGGGGTGTGCAAATTGGTATGAAATATCATTTAAGGCGGTGTTTGTTTTGGGATTGACCAATCCGGATTTGGATTGGCCCAATCCCAATCAAATCTCTCTCAATCAATTTCAATCCAAATACAAATATCAATCCACACCTATAATACACCTATTTTTATAGGGTTGGTCTGCTATGGACTCGAGTGCATGTTGTGCACCCTAGTCCATGTTGCACTTTTCAGTTTTACTGACTTACACTTTTTGGTTTGGTAAATGGTGTTGCACTTTTCAATTATTAAACTGTATAATAATATTTTTAGTCATAGTGACTTACACTTTTTAGTAATATTGTGTTGTACTTTTCATTTTAATAACATACACTTTTCTTTAGTGGGTGTTTGGAAACACTAGAAGTTGCTTAAAAGCACTTATTTTTCAAATAGAATCACTTTTGGAGTGTTTGGAAACACAACCAAGTGATTAAGTTAATTTGTTAAAAGTGATTTTGGTGAAGCACCCCTCCACCTACTTCTAATAGCTTCTATGTGCTTCTCATCATTATAATAATCAATTTTACAATTTTTCCCTCGCAATTTAAATAATATTTCATCTTTACACATTACCTATCTAAATGTAATGAGGGTGTTTTTTGTAAATTTATAAAAAAAGTGGTATGTTTTGTAAACACCACAACATATACACAATTGATTTAAAGTGCTTAATTTTAAAACACTATCAACTTTCTATTTTATTACAAAAACCAATTTTAATCAATTCCAAGCAATCATTGTGGCTTGCAAACACACCCTTAGACTAGGGTGCACAACATGCACTCGAGTGCATACTAGATTTTACCATTTTTATACAATTAAATCACTCATTCTCTCTCCTACTTTCTTCTCTCTTTTACTTTTCTTTCATACACTCATTCTCTCTCCTACTTTCTTCTCTTTCTTACTTTTCTTTCACTACTAAAAATAATAAAATATTATAACATCACTTTTGATGTGACATAAAGTTAAATCTACCCCTACTTCTCAATTTTTAACCAAACACAACTTACACACAATTATTATTCATGGATTACCCAAATTCAAATTCAATCCACCACAATCCAAATCAATCCCAAACCAAACACCATCTTATAGAAAGTGTGCAAATTCATATGGAACTGGGGGAGTATAATTTTTACTCTCCGTTTCATAAAGTTAATTGCCTTTGTTATTTTGTATAAAAATAATAAATATATTTATCCCCTCATTAATATGTACTCCTTTTCATTTAAGACAAAATTTAATATAATTTTATAAAATTAAACATTCATTTATAGAAAGTGTGTAAAGTATAATTTTTACTCTCTCTTTCATAAAGTTAATTGTCTTTGTTATTTTGTATAAAATTAATAAATATATTTATCCCCTCATTAATACGTACTCTTTTTAATTAAGACAAAATTTAATATAATTTTATAAAGTTAATTAGTTGTTTTTGCTATATTTTAGATAAAATTAATAAATATATTTATCCCCTCATTAATATGTACTCTTTTTAATTAAGAGAAAATTTAATATAGAAAAATAGAATATCAACTTATCTTGTTAAGATGGAATTTTTTTTACATATTTTCAATAAAAAGATAGATATTGTAGGAGAATTAAATAGTGACAGTTTAAGGAGCTTTATGGTAAAAATAGTAAAAACAAGAAATTTTCTAAAATAAGATTTTAAGATAAAAAACAATAAACTTTATGAAACTGTGAAACGAGAGGAGTATCGTTCACAAATTTAATGAATATTTATTAATTTATGTATAAAATAGATAAAATTGTTAGGGTATAATAGAAATATTGTAGAGTTTAATTATAAATGGAAAATAATGTGAGAATAATGATATTGAATGGGGAAGTACTATTATATGTTTGACATTATTATTTTATTAATAATTTGCTATACATGAATTTAAATTGGGTTGGGTCAATTTTAATGTCAATATTTATTTCATTTCATAAAAATAATTGGAGTAACACTTTTCATCTTAACATCATAAAAATATAATTTTCATTTGATGAATTACTATGTCAAAATAGAATTTCGAGAAAAAAAAAAAATTATGGTACGTTTGGTTCAAAATCATTAATAGGAATGATCCATATTGAAAATCACTGAATAGTTCTTATATTGTTAATGTTTTAATTTAGTTTAAAGTTTCATTTACTTTGATAAATAAAATTATATTTGATAAGTAAAAATTTAATGATTTGAGAGAATAAATATTTATATTTATAAAAATGAACATACTAAATTAATGAATAAAGAAGAAAATTACATTAAATAAGTTCACATGGAGGGAGTATTTTTTATAATAATGTGGAATGAAATAAAGAGGAGGATAGAAGTTGATAATATTACCCTTTATCTACTTTGATAATATCAAATTCATAAATATTGTTTCATCCATCATTTACTTGATGTGATTTTGGAATATAAATTAGGTCACGATTGAATATGGATAGAAAGAAAGTTGTTTGGGAGGTAATTTTTAGTATTTACGCTACGCACCTTAGTGGGATATTATATATCACACTTCAAGCCCGTGGATGAATCGACAAACATACAACTGCTTTTTAACTCTTAACCCGTGAAATTTGAGAGAGGTCAATTGATTCGGGTGGAATTTACACGTTTTAGAGGCACATGTGAAGCATGTTTTGATGTGGATTTCATTGATTTATACATTAGATAGGATTGTTTTAACCAAAATGAGAGAAAGATATTGTTTTGTCGGTTTTATAGGTAAAACGATGAAATTTGGAGCAAAACACATACCACAAGTGATCGGACCGGAAAGAGGAGTGCACCATTGGATCCGGCTCGAAAAATGGAGTGAAATAGCCAAAAGAATCGAGTCGATCGGAGGTCGGAAGCTCAAGAAACGGAGGGACGAAGTTGGAGGACGAAAAACGGAGTAAGGGCCAATACGAAGTTTTGGCCCGGCCGGGCCACATGACTCACCCGGCCGGGTGGCCGAGCAAGAATTCTGGCCAGATTACGAAGTTTCGGCCCGGCCGGGCGGCCGAGAAGCCCAGCCCACTGCCCCTTTACGAAACTTCCGCCCGGCCGGGCGGGCACCACTCGCCCGGCCGGGCCACACATGCCCTGTTTTATTTTTGGTCGGCCAACGTTCCGCCCGGCCGGGTCACTTCCCCACCCGGCCGGGCCACCTCATTTTCGGTGCCAAACACGTGTTTTCTCTAATTTTGAGGGATCTACTTGCAAATATCACGCCCAAACCCTACCCCAAAACTATAAATACCCCATTTCTTGAAATTCAAGACACCTTTCCCCAATCCACACATAGTTACACATATTTGGAGGTGTTTTGGTCATAACTTCTTCATCTCTCCACCAATTCATGCAAGACAGGAGGCATTAGCTAGGGAATTCCATTCCCAACCACAATCTAGACTAAGCTTTCTCTTTCTTTTCCTTTTTATTTAGTTATTTCAATTGAAATTTATAGTTTGAGTATGTATTTGAGTAGCTAAACAATTTGTGGTTCTAAGGCATTGTAGAGATTTGGATTGATGTTTATGAGTAATTTCTTGCTTTAATTGGTGTTTATCTCTTATTTGCATGTTTAATTATCCATTGTAAAGCATGTTGTTAGTGGCCATGATGATTTGCTTGATCCATTGTTAATTGGGGTAGTATCGAGAGATTTATTCCATTTAATCGTATGCGAATATGCAACCCGGTATTATTATGATCTCGAGAGAGGATTAATTATCGGAGAGGGAATCAAATGATCTTAGGAGCTATTTTAGATGGTGTAATATTTGTGATGTAGACATACGAGCTTATATTACATTGCGTCTTTGGATTAATTTGTATAGAGAGATCGATTAGTTCTTCTTTTGCGATCACCTTATATGAGATAACCTTAATAGCCATTTAAACGAGATAACTCTCATAAACGGACGTCTAAATACTACAATTGCCTTGGAACCCACCTTCTTTCTTTGAGTTACATCCGTTTCACTTTCGTTTTCTTGATTTATATGGTATTTGATCGATTTCGTCTTTGCTCTTTATTACTTATTTGTGACACTTGGTAGGTAATTTTAGAGTAAATCATCATATTCAAATTATCGATCACGTCTACTTAGAACTCGACTAGCAAACTACCCTTTTACGTTTAACTTCCTCGTGGGATCGACCTCGTGCTTATCACGCTACAATAGACGCCGTACACTTGCGGTTGTTTATTTAGTGTTGCATAACACGTGTATCATCAATGCTCGAATAATATTTCTCATTTTTTGTATGTTGATATGAACAATGAGTATTTTCGCGTCAATGAGATTGTTACTTAAAAAGAACTTAGATAAGATTTTAACGACTCTCCAACCGACCTCTGATTCGACATGTGAAGTTATAACTTTAATAATATATACTCCAGTATCTTTTACTCCCTTCCCTCCACTTGAAATTGGAGATGTCTTTTTTTTTTTTTTTTCCTTAGTCAACAAAGTAAACGAGTGATAAATAGAATACGGAGTACAAAATTATTGCGGAGACTAATGGAATAAACGGGGATACAATTTTTTTGTTAGTCAAAGAATAGTCAAATTATTGTAGGAATGTAAATAGTTAATTCAAATTGAGTAATGATTAATTTATTTGAATCCCATCACTTCGTATTACTTGATAAAAAAAAAAATTGAATATATATTTTATTACAATCCACCCTTGACAAATAATCATTCCATACAATGCGCGCGAAAAATGAAAAACAAATCCAAAAATAAAGTATTCAATACTAGGGTTTTTCTTAGTGTAGTCAAATTGTACAAAGTGATTATGTAGTCAGCGCGTAGAATCGCGCCACGTGGCGTTGTATGTGTCGTATGAACCTGCTACCTGTTATACAAGTTTAAATTAATTAAATCGTTTTTAAAATTATATTTTATTATTTACTGTATTACCCTTCTTTTATTATAATTATTTTTAATATATATATATATATATATATATATTAAGTAAAATTACTATTCTACTCTTTTTTATACAAATATTATTATTATAAAATTAAATAAATCAATAAAAAAATAATTAAATAATAAATGTGTTGGAAGTACTCACTTGCACGGTCCAACAGTCGTGCACGGTTGCATGGTCGATACTCAGTAAATCGTGTAATCCAAACAATGTGATGTAAGTGCTCACTTTCACGGTCCAACAGCCGTGCAACCGTGCACGGTTGATACTCAGTCACCCGTGTAAATCGAAACATGTAATGGAAGTACTCATTTGCACGGTCCAACAGTCGTGCACGGGTGCACGGTCGATACTCAGTCACCCGTGTAAATCGAAACATGTACTGGAAGTACTCACTTGCACGGTCCAACAGTCGTGCATGGTTGCATGGTCGATACTCAGTAAATCGTGCAATCCCAAAAAATATGTTGTAAGTGCTCACTTTCACGGTCCAACAATCGTGCTTGGTTGCATGGTCGATATTTAGTAAACCGTGCAAACCAAAAAAATGTTATTTTCTTGTTCACGTGCTCGAGCCACAAATAATATAAGGGTAAGAAAACCAACGTATTCGTGTTCTAGGTTTAGGTTCATATGATTTTTTTGTTAATTTAATTTGTTTTGTTTTTTTTTTTTTTTTTTGTTAATTTTAATAATAATATAAGGGTAAATAAGTAGTTTTACCATTATATATTTTCATTGAATTAATAAATATAATCATTTTTTTTATTAAATTAAGGATAAAAATGTAAATTTTAAATTATTATATTTTAATTAATTGAATTAATTATAAATACGACACATACGATTAATATTTTCAATACAAAGTACAAAAGATATTAGGTTTAAACCTTTAAATTTGATTTTTAATGGTTCAAATTTAATTGACTACGAGAGTCATACGACACTATACGACACTCTAACTACACGTAGAAGGTTAATTTTAATTATCCAAATTTTATGATCGTTTTATTGTGTTAAAAAGACAACTTTACATGAATTTTCAACTAATTAAACGATGTACTTTTATACATAAATATTCACAAATAAATAATACTCCGTATTAGATAGTGATGATTCATAATTTTTAATATATATACCTAAAATCAAATACTCCGTACTTATTAAATAAATAAAATTGTGAGATTTTACTACATTAGACCTTATATTATACAACTAGCCCAACTACATAAATAAAGCCCAATGTACATAATCAACACTCCTATTTAATAGCCCAACTTCTCTTTAATAACCCTTTTTTTTTTTTTTTTGTGCAGGCTATATACCCTCCATACTTGTTAAATATACCCTCGATACATGAAACACCTCAAAATGAATTATGTTAGATGTATTTCTCATAAAATACCAAATATATCATTTTACACATTTTGAATCAAATTATACATACACTCCCCCAATTAAACTTGAAATCATATTTTTTCCTTCTTCTTCCTCCAACATTTCTTCTTTTTCCTCCCATCAATCCGCTACCTAGAGATGTTTATCCGATTCGGCCCATTTACCCCTAAAAAATGTAAGGTTAGAACTCATGAACCATAGACCCATTTAAATTCGGGCTTTTTTTACCCAAATCGATTAGGTCGTGTGCTAAACCGGATCAGTCCGCTAGCTCGAGTTGTTACCTTTTTTTTTTTTTTAATAAATAACATGCGAACAAATTTTTGGTCATTTTGGCTCATAGCCATAAATATAAGCATTAAACAGTCAATTACACCCATTAGTCATTATTACTTTTTTTTTTTAATTGAATTATGATATTTGTTTAGCTTTATTTGGCCATATTAAGG
The DNA here is from genome assembly GCA_963675135.1 of Galeopsis tetrahit. Lineage (NCBI taxonomy): Eukaryota > Viridiplantae > Streptophyta > Magnoliopsida > Lamiales > Lamiaceae > Galeopsis > Galeopsis tetrahit. The sequence continues at coordinate 16,522,670 of OY776133.1, forward strand.
ATCAATTGTGTTTAAACCATACTTTTATTTTCTCATTTACCGATCATTAACTAATTATATATTTTTTTTATTTTATTTTCTTATTGGACATGCTAATTGAGACCTTTAATCTTAAAAGAAAAAAAAAATTATTGTAACCCGTTAGTGGTCCGCTAGGATTAGGGTTATGTCCCAACAATTGTAGGACCGTTAAGTATGAATCGGTTAAGACCCTAACCCAATTAGCTTGTAGCCCTGTAGGGTTGGCTCTTTAGGTCTAGGGCCAGCCCGATAGACATCTCTGTCGTTACCCAACCTCCTCCTTTTTTTTTTTCATTTCTGCTCATAGGCGGCGGCGCCTCCTCCTCCTCCCACCCGCCGAAAACCCTAAACCCCTGAACCTCTCTGTTGATGTTGGAATAAGTGTTTTGTAAAATGATCCAACACTTACATTCCAGTATTGTAACTAATGTTCCCAACACTTATGACAACATTATAATTTGCCCTTTCTTTTCTCACTAACTCCGATCTTACACTTGTTGCTTAATGATGTCCCTAGTGCAGTTAGAAGACATGGACAACACCCAGAACATGCAGTTGCATAGGAGTGAGAAGTTATTAAGCATGATATAACAAGTTTCTATATTCAAGGAGATGAGAAGAGAAGTTTTACCCGCCTGATCTAAAGGCTGAAACGATCCGAGGAGTTTAGTGTAGTTCGTCCATTGAAGTCTATAAATAGAGAAACTGCCTCAACACAAGATACACAAGAAGAAGAACTAAACTTGACTACTAGTCTATTGAATGTTATTACGCTTCTAGTTATGAATATTTTAGTTTCTTCTTGTAGATTAACATACTATTGTAAGCCCGAACAATTGTGTGTTCATCGTTATCTTATTTACTATAGTTTTATGTATAGATCTATGAGATGGATAGTTTCATAGGATCTAGTAAAATTTTCAAACTCTTTCAAGTTGCAGTTTTTCTAACCTCTAAGAGGTTGTAGTCAAGTTTCACATATTTAATATAGTGAACCGTGTAAACTGTTTATAATCTACGCAAATTTTGAATATTTCCATTTGCAAGGTGCATTTTATTTTTCACTGCCAAATGTTGTCTGGATAGTGTCAACACAACAAACAACACCTCTGATTTCGCACGCACACGCACTTTCACTCTCCTTCCCGCGCACCACCTTCCCCCTCATCGTCGTCGACAACCATTTCTTCAAATATGTAGGGTTTTTTCCCCGACAAGAAATTGTAAAAAATTAGCATTATTGTCGATAAATTTTGATTTTTGATTTTATTTATTTTGACAAAATGTTGTCGACAAGGGTGTTTTTCATTGATAAAATGTACCCTTTGGTCGAAAAAATGTAATTTTTTTTTTTATTACAAAGTTTGTTTGGATGATGACGATATTTGTGGGTGGGGCGATGGCGGCAGAGGTGGGGCGGCGGCTGCTTCCCTACCGTTAGGGTTAGAGTGTTTAAATTTGAGAGAGAGTAAATCTATTATAATATATTTTACTAAAAGAGTAAATTGAATATTTTATTTGAACATTAAATTTATAAAGGTGGGAGTATATTTAACAAATCTGTGGATGGGCGTATCCATAAAGACTTGGCCTTATATTTTTTGGACAATAATATACCCCATATGTTTAAAGCCTAACATATCTTCATAAACAAAGTTCAACATACATAACCCATATTAAATACTTCATCTGTCTCATTCCATTTGTTTTTTACACGAAAAAAATTAATCAACATGATATTATATACGTAATGGGTTATTGAGGTTGACAGAGAAAAAGGAAAAGACAAAAAGATGTATGAAATATAAAAGAAAGGTAGAAATAAATAGGAAGTAGAAAAGATAGAGATATAATGAATGTTGTCAAAAAAAAAAAAAAAAAACTTAGACTGGGATGACAAAAATAGATAAAAAAGAAGTTTAGATGGCAATAAGACTGTCAAAACAAGCCGACAGGATTGTCTGACCCACTTTCCACAACCCACCAAAACTCGCGACGATCTTCGTGGAAGGACCTGTCATAATAGACGGTCCAGGCCTTCGAATCAATAGTCTCGTGCACCTACGAGGGACACTTCCTCGGCTTTAGTGGCAGATTCGGTCCCGACATTAGTCTCCTCATCCGGCTTGGTCCCGATAAGCAACACATTCTCAGTCCTTGCAAACGGAACGCTTGGATGAGTCCTTGAACAACACTTATGAAATGGTGGGCACTGCCTCATTGGAGCCGCCTGTCGATGACGCACACAATCTTGCTCTTGCAGCTTCTTTCCACTCCACGGAGAAGCTCAACTGCCGCAAGCCGCCTAGGATGGGTTTATCCCATCAGCAACCCCTGGAAAACGTTATCGACGAGTTAGAGGCTAGTGCCTCCGTGGTATTCCCCGTTGAGGGTTTGACAATGAGACAGACTTGGTAGTCAAACACACATAGACAATGTTTTTTTATCTATTATAATTCACTTTCCATGTTTCAATCATTTAGATTTGAGCTTTTTTGGTTTTTATTCGCCGTGGTTGGTTGATAAATTTTCAGGGGTGTAGCATTTTCCTTGACACAAATTTTATCCTTTGGAGGGCCTCGACCCCTGATTCGACTCGTGAATTTATGATTTTTGAACTTTTTTTTTATATATACTAAACAATTACTTCCCCCAAAAAAACCACTGTTAGACGAGCAAGGACGGACTAAAAAGTACAAGGTCCAATCAATCATCCAGTCGAGTTGAAAAAACCAATTCACTATTTTTTTTTCAAAGAAACATATTTCGTTTACCTAATAAATTTATTTTTTATTGGAAATAAACAAGTAATGATGAATGCAATTTTTAATTTTTTTTAATATATATATATATATATATATTTATCTGAACCTCTTTTATTATTGTTTATCAACAATAAAAATGAGAAACTTGTGGTTTAACAAGAGTTGATATTGAAGATGGTTTAACAAGAGTTGTTGATGTCTTTGATGAGAGGTCTTCTTAAATTGATTATGTGTTTTTTTTGTTGTTGAGAGATTTGGAATGTTGATGGAAGACATAATATTATTTTATTGTGCATCTCTTGTCCTTATCTATAATAATTATAATAATCATTGTGTGTCATCAAATTTTTTGTTGATTCTATTGGATCTTAACTCTTATCCTGTTATACATGGCAAAAAGGAAAACGGAATTAGCTATTTTGGTGAATAATATGCAGGTTTAAACCTACATTTCTCACACAATAATTTATTAGTATTAGAAATTAAGTTTATACGATGAGAGTTAATTTTTTGGAGAGAATCTCTGGTACGAAATGGTCAATTAGAAGATATTTGTTCGATTCCATATAGTACTAGTATTCTGTATCTTTTCAATTTGAAACACAAAAAATAAAATAATAAATAAAAAAGAAACTTGGAAAAATAAAAGAGCAAACGTGGGGGCAATTCGGGAATCGCATTCACGACTCGAGCAACTCGTGAAGCGACTCAGACGAGTCAGTCAATAACTGAAAATCTTTAAATAACACACATAAGAAGCACAACTCGGTTACGATCCGCGTGAAACGAGATTAACAAATCACAGCCGTTAAATTATAAGTGAACCAATCAGAACCGTTTTAGATGATGTCACGGATCAACTCTTTTTCCTCAAAGCACGTTGTCATTCAAACAAACCGACCTACCCTAACCTCCCTATATATACGGTCCCTCTCTGAGTCCAAGCCACGTTGCAACTACATCCACGAAATCTAAGCAACTGCTTGATTAATCTTTCCCCTTAATTTTCTGGTTGAAGCTTTAAATTCAGGTAGAATTTTTGTAGTATCTTTCTTGTTTAGGTGTTTCTGTTTCGATTGTATTCAGGATCTGATTTTTCTCCTCCTTTTCGCCGGAAATTTCAGAGAATTTGTTTAATTGAGAAGCGATGGCTCGTACTAAGCAAACCGCTCGTAAATCTACCGGTGGAAAGGCCCCTAGGAAGCAACTTGCTACCAAGGTTTGTGAATTCATCCAATTTCTTGTAGTATTTGGTTTTGTTTATGTTAAATATTCTGATTTCAATTGACTATGAATTTTTATTTTATTTTATTTGCGTTTTCGGTTTCAATGTATTGATTTCTCGTTTTTCCGAAGGCTGCGAGGAAATCAGCACCGACGACCGGCGGAGTGAAGAAGCCCCACCGTTACCGTCCTGGAACCGTCGCTCTCCGGTAAGTCCTACCCTCATTCCAAATTAATTAATTAATACAATTGATGATGCCGGTCAAATTCTAATTAATTGTTGATTTAAACAGTGAAATCCGCAAATACCAGAAGAGCACAGAACTCCTTATCCGCAAACTTCCGTTCCAGCGTTTGGTTCGTGAAATTGCTCAAGATTTCAAAACTGATCTGAGGTTCCAAAGTCACGCTGTACTTGCTCTTCAGGAGGCGGCGGAGGCCTATCTTGTAGGTCTGTTTGAAGATACCAATTTATGCGCAATTCACGCTAAGAGGGTTACCATAATGCCCAAGGACATCCAGTTGGCTCGTCGCATTCGTGGTGAACGTGCTTAATTGCGTTTTGTGAAGGATGGGGCATAGTTTAGATAGTTTTTAGGTTTATGTTTTTAATTCGCTGATATTGCTCTGTGGCCAGAGCTTTATCCAGGCAGACTATTAGTTTGAATTTGGTATATCCTTTCTGTATATTACAGATAGACTCACAAGGAAATTTATGCTATTTTTTCTTCATCGTATGCGTTTCATATAATTCTTGCGTTGCTTTTCAGTATTTGATTTTGAATGCGTTCTGGTGATTTAATTTAGGAGTGTTATGAATTTTGGTTTTCGTCTTTAGATTTCGAAGTCGTCAACTATCGATTGATTGGAAAAAATAATGTGTCTGTTAATTCGATTTTTTGATTCCTTTTCATCCAAGAAAGTAGATTCATTTATTGAATCTAATTTGAATTTTTTTTTTCTAAAGTATTACTTTTCGGCCGATAAATCTTCTTTTCCTGAAAATCATGAAATAGGGTTTGATAATGTTACTCGGTTATCATTATTTCTGAAATGATTATTAAAAATACTTAGAAAATAAACTTAAAAAGATTAAATAATTTGAAATGGCAGATCCAGAGTATTCAAAAAGACTAGTTCATACTTGCTGCAATTCGTAGATATTATCCAACTGAATGTTGCTGAAATTACTGGGCTTCAATCAAGTCCAGTCAAACTGAAGAGCAGAATGTACAACTTTAAAAAGCTCAAACTATATTATCTGCGGTGGAAATTAAAAACTTTCAAAGTGCAGTATTTGACTGCATATTTAATTTCCTACTTGGAAGCATTGACCAGGAAACGGGATCTACACAATCCATGAAGATTTATTACTTTTTTTCAATTTATTTCCTTATCTTTTGGGCACATTATTTTTGTCTTTCCTTGATTAATTCACAAGATTGGCTTAACTGGAGGAATAATTTCGTATTTTAAAGTCCACTGTGTAGGATTTTTTTAGACTTTTTGAAGAAACGGAGAATACATTTTGTGAGCATTGACGGTATAATCTCTCTTGTTCTAGTTTTGTGTGTTTTCTGCTTACTCTATGCATCGCCAAACGAGAATCCATATCATATCTCAGTCAGATAGGTCGAATTTCTCTTCATAACAAGCTTTAAAGATTTCTGTTCATGCATTATATAACTTCCGCACCATGCCGGTTATGATTGAATTGAATCAATTAGACAGTGGATATATAAAACACAACGATTAAACCACAAAGGACTTTAAGCGACAGTCACACATCTGTACACGAACAACCATGAGGGTCAAAACTTGTTGCTGACATTCAACTTTTTTATTAATATGAAGAAAACCGTCCATCTTAAGCAAATGAGGAGATGATAAAAAACAATTCAAGATGTCAAAGTTCAAAATATATTTTGCCCATAACTAAACAGAAAACAGTAACTTATGCCTTCATTAGTCCTCAACTATAAACCCACAAAAGATAAAAAGCTGCTATTGCACCTTTAATTTTAACTCAAATCTCTCTGTACAGCCTATCAACTATTTTAATTTTAACTCAAATCTCTCTGTACAGCCTATCAACTATTGTATGCTGCTATTCAAATGCTGTATAGTGATTGAACAATAAGGGCATGTTTGCTTCATGGGGGTTTAGTGATGGGTTTGATATGTAAACCCATCTTCTCCCATGTTTGGTTTCTCATAACTTTAAACACCTTGACGGGTTTATAATTTGACCTGGTTTTTATAAACTAAATTTCATGGGTTTAGACAACCTAGCCTCCTCCTTGGGTTTATCTAGCCAACCCACCACATCTAAACTCATCTTATCCCCACCCATGAAGCAAACATGCCCTAAGAGTAAAGGAATTGAGAACAACTCTAACATTATCTAGAATTGTCACACAAACAAGTAACATTGGTTCATAATCCGCTTTAAAAGGCAGCATATGCTCAATTTCCTAGTTTCGACTGGACGTTTCCCAGTTCACTTTTTGTCCATACAAGAAATTCACATAAAGTAATCGAGCATCTCTATCAAAAGTCAAATACAATTCATTTAAAGTGATTCAATATGACATTCCCTAAAATACATACACTGTGATATACATCAGAACACAAATTGATCAAAAAGCATTCGACTTATTGATATGATCAAGTAAAATAATAGTGTACTAAAATTGGATATAAAGCCAATTACGAGAGAAACAACAAAGCACCTTCAGTTGGACTGAGATGAAGACTTGATAGATTCGACGAATCCACTACTTAACAGCCTCTCCACATATTTCCCCAAAATATCAACCTCAAGATTCACCTTCTGCCCAACTTTCTTCAAAGGGATCACTATCTTCTGCTGTGTGTATGCTACCAACATGAAATTGAAACACAATTCCTCCTCAGATACATCCACCACAGTTAAACTAGTCCCATCTACAGCTATAAACCCCTTAGGTACAATGTACCTCAAAATCTCCTTCCCAACTTTCACTTTCACCCACAATGAATCTCCCTCCGGCGTCATATCGACAATCTCTCCGGTGCCGTCAACATGCCCCTGCACAAAATGACCCCCCATTCTGGTACTAGGGCTCAGTGCCCTCTCCAAATTTACCAAAGACCCAATTTCCAATTCGCCCAACGAAGTCTTTCTCAGTGTCTCCGGCGCCAATCCGACGGCAAATTCAGATAATCCGGCGTCGAATTCCGTAACCGTTAAGCAAGTGCCGTTGACCGAGATGCTATCACCCAAGTGTACGTCTTGGAGGACGGTTTTTGCCTGGATTTTCATGACGAAACTGTCATCCTGGTCGAAGCCGAGTTGCTTGATTGTTCCCAACTCTTCGACTATGCCCGTGAAAAGGGATGTGATTGTGGTGGTTGTGACTTTGGGATGATGGGGTTTAGGGGGTTTGATGAAGATGGATGAAAGTGGCAGTTGTTTAAGAGCTAGCTTGGAGTGGATTAGCGACGGCCGAAAAGCAACGGAAAAGCCTGAAATTGATGCTGATTTCGCCAGCGGTATTAACGGGTTCCGTCGGTGTTGGCACACGGAGGTAAGTGAGCGAGAGAGTGCCATTTTTTTCCAACTTGTTCTCCTGATGTAGGTGAACCCAAGTCGAATCTGCTAAACTGAAATTTTCAGCAATTTAATCACAATAATATATATTCTATTCAAAAATTGACCACCAAATGCGCTAAGAAATTAAGCCTATTTTTATACAATATCTCCATGTCCATTTTTAACTTGACAATATTCTCCGAACTTAATTTATATATTTAGCAAGTAGTTACAGATTTGTTCCAAGTATAGGGATGTGCCAACAGACACATCATCACCAGCAATCAATACTTCACCCTAGATAAAGAAACACAAGTTCTAACTTTTACTTGACCAGCAAAATAGCTAAGTTGAATATAAAGCAGCAAGAACAGGAGTTTAGGCATAAAACTGAAAGACCAAGAAGAGCAATGCAGTGACACCATGTCAAAATGAAGAACAGAGAACCATAAAGACAATTGCTCCACCTTGCTCGGAGCAACCATGACTCAATAACAAGAAAGCCATAAAGCGAAAAGTCTAGACATAAAACCACAAAGACGAATAAGTCCATCCCACTTGGAGCATTCTTGACACACAGTCTCAAAACACTAAGTCAAAGCCATGAAGAACAAGCATCACAAAGAACATGTTAATCCACAAAAGCAAACACCAAATAAGCTTTTCCACACAGCGACAAGACACGACAAAGAGACGACTTTTAGAAGCTAAGCCCAATCACAACGGAAGCAAACGCAAGTATATGATAAGTGGAAACAATTTCACAAAAATCAGAATTAACAAATATAATGATAATCCTAGGACTACAGCAACATACCCAAAGAAAAGCAGCTGCAGATGATAATGGAGAAAATCATTAGAATTTTATTTCATATCTCAGATCCAAACAAAAAAAAGGGGACGCACGCAAACCTCGGGCGACCTGCAGCGGCGAAGGGTGGTTACGAACGAAGGCGGGCTTGGGTAGGCGCGACAGGAGCCGGGACTGCTTCTGGGCGGCGGCGGGCGAGCGGCGGTTGGGAAGAAGAAGGGGATTATGAATTTGGGTTTAGAGTGAGAGAATTTAAAAGGGAGAAGGGTATAATTGTTAATTGAAGGGGGTGAACTCGACCCTGCGTAGTATCTGTGCAGATTTTTTCAATGAATTTTTTATAAAAGGGAGACAAATTATTCGAAAAACACTACTATCACAATACAATGATCAGCTCAATTGTTCATTTTCGAGTAAGATCAGAATAAGCTCAATCACAATATGCACCCTAGATTCTGACCTGAAATTACAAAAATAGATGAATTTCAAACGAGGGTAACAATTTGCATACCTATTATATTGAGAATAACCAGAGTGGCAAATAGAGACGGAAGTTACATATGGATTAAGAATAGAGATGGGAGTTTAATTATGTTCAAGTCAGAAATATTCAATAAATAATTGATAACTAGGATGTACTATATTATATGAAATGGTAACTAACAGACACAACAGCTCAGTTCACGTTAAAATCAGAGCAGTATACAAAATAAAAATGCAGAAATATAGGTCCCTGCTTTTTTTCATCAGGCTAATTTATATCACAATTACTCTTCGATGCAAATAACAAATGTAACAAAGAAATCACGCAAGTAAATAAACCTAAAAAGGAAAAAGTCAAAAAATAAAAAACTAACGCACAAAAATAATCAGTGTGATAGCATGATCATCAAATATTACATCCGAATAACAAACCAAGCATGAATTCAGAAAATATTACCGTGAAATGAACCCTAAGCTCAGATCCCCTCGCCTTGCAAGCTGCAACAATCATACAAAACAGTGTAATCAGTAAATACATATTCGATTCTCCAACAAAATAAATTAAAAACTCTACAATACAGAGTTAACCACTAGAAAAGCAACATAAAAATCCAGACAAAAGGAAACGGCACAGAACTGAAAAACCTACATTTCGTTTGGTTATCGGGCTCCCTCGAGGACTTCACCTGTATAATTTGAAGCGAAAAACACAGATTAAAAAGGGAAACAAATCAAAGATGCATATTAGTTATTCCATTTTGATTGGATTTAGAGTGGTGCCCCTTTCTTTCTTACCTGTCTCAACACCACTACTTTCGACTGGAGGGAAATGGTGAGGAATTGGAAAAAAAAGAAAAGTGCAGCTGGCCGTCTGATCGTGAGCTCTGATCCTAGCCAGTCAATCTCCCATGACTCATCTCACCCTATTGTGTAGCGCCACGTGGAGTAGCTGACCAAGTTAGCTTATTCCACAAATAATCTTGCAGAAAATTTGGCTGTTGGCCCACCTTGTGAGTCCAATTTAAATTCATATAATCTCGGCCCAGTTTTTAATAAATGGTGGGGTCTGACTATATGCACCTCCATTTCGGTTTGATGCACTCCCCCTTTCAGTTTTATTAATAAAATAATAGGTAAAAAACCTAAAATACCCTTCATTAAATATAGACCATACTAGATGCACCCCACCTCATTTCTTTCACCTTCCCCTAACACACAACTTTCGGTCGCCGGCGACACCATTTCCGGCGACCATCAACTCAAAAAAAAAAAACAGAAATGATCGACCATATACTCCAAAAAATCACAATTTTTTTTCAACTTTCGACCAACCAGTGTCGACCATATACACTCTCGTCGACAAATCGTTGTCGACGGGAATGTATATGGTCGAAACGGTTGGTCGAAAAAAAAAAAAAACAAGTTTTTTTAAATTCGATTATGTAAGGTCGATCAAATACACTCTCGTCGACAACAATTTGTCGACGAAGGAGTATGTAATCGACCTTATACGGTCGAAAATTGAAAAAAAAAAAAAGAAGAAAAAAATTAGGGTTTCTGCAAAAATGCAGAAAACCCTAACATTGGGAAAGGGGTAAACCTGGTGGGGGTGGGGTACGGGGCGACGGGCTCATCGACGAGGGAGAGAGGAGGAGGGGACGGCCGCGCGCGGCCAAGATCTGTTTTTTTTTTTTTTTTTTTTTTTTTTTTTTTACAGGCGGTGGGGGTTGGGGGAAGGCGACGGGCTTGGCGAGCGAGGGAGGGGGGGGGGGGGCGACGGGCTCGGCGAGGGAGGGGACGGCCGCGGCGGCCGCGCGCGGCCAAGATCTCTTCTTTTTTTTTTTTTTTTACAGGGGGTGGGGGGGCGACAGGCTCGGCGAGGGAGGGAGGGGGGGGCGACGGGCTCGGCGAGGGAGGGAGGGGGGGCGACGGGCTCGGCGAGGGAGGGAGGGGCTGGCGTCGCCGGCGGTGGTGGTGAGGGGTGGGGGAGAAGATGAAAGAAGAAATGGAGGAGGAAGAAAGATGGAGGATTTGGGGGTGTGGGTAGTAAAAGGATTTTAATGAAGGAGGGGTATTTATGACATTTGAGGGGAGGTGTGACCTAAAATTCGGGGAGTGTATAAATCGGGGGAGTGACGGGGGAGTGCATCAAACTGAAATGGAGGTGCATATAGTCAGACCCTAAATGGTGTTGTTACCAATTCCAGATTTACTTAGCCAGATATTATTAGTGGTGTACGCTACAAATTAGGAAAACATTAGGCTCTTAGTTCAAATTTTGTATATACGGAGTATAATTTATTTTCACAAATTTCAAAAATATTAATTGTTTATATATAAAGCAGATGTGTAAAGTAAAAACGACTGATGTATTATTTTATATTAAATTTAAACGGACAATTGAACGGGAGAGAGTGTAAAAATGGAATAAAAATATACATTAAAATATTGATAATATGATGCCAGCCAGGCCAGGACAAGCCTTAAAGAATAACAATGGTTTATTGCATAACTTACTAAACTTAAATGGTATATAAAGTACGAAACATAAACTTTAAATATAAATTAAGTTTTAATATTACCTAAGTAACTAAAATATTACATAAGTCATTCTCTAAGCTTAAATGACATATGCAAAAAAATTCTCTCACCTCTTTGCTATAATCTATATATATATATATATATATATATATATATATATATATTCACAAACTTTTGTTGCGATACATATCACATTCTCACCCCCTCTACCTCAACCTCTCTCCTCTCAAATGTCACCATTTCAAAATTCCTCTTCTTACCACATTTTCCTCCTTTTTATTTTAATCTAATTCGTCCATTTAAAACTATTAATCTTAACCGTTGGATCTTAATTTTATCTCCTATATAATATCACCTTCTTTCATTCATTTTTCTCAATCCACACAATTTCTCCTCATTTTTGAAAGGATGTAATTTTGCTCATTTTTTTTTAAAGTATGTGATTTCTGCTTATTTATAAGTTGTAATGGAAAATTCACGATTCTTTTTGTTGCTTTCACGATTCTTTTTGTTGCTATTGAAACATTCACATTTCTTTTTTGTTGTAGATCTATAATGAAACATTCACGTTTCTTTCTGTATATTCAATTTCGTATCATTGCAGATCTGCGATTTTAACAAGGCATACGCGCACATATATTATATTTACATGTCGTTCATCTCGTGTGCAATTCTGCAAATTGAATGAAAAACCTTCTTTTAAAAGGCAAACAACTCTCAATAAAACTAATTGCATTAAGTCTCGCCTTTCATCGTTTTTTTTTTCTTTTCAGATTGCTAATGAGAAAATCGTATAAAGGAAATAGCACCGAAAATTTGCAGATCTCCAAATAATTGTTTACTGAATAAATTTCATCACAATATGTAACTGTTTGCATGAATAAATTCCTCCAAATACGTTTTTATAATTCTTTCCTATTTTTATATTAGCAAGATCGTATACAATATTTTATTTGTTTAGAATTTCTTCAAAGACATTCCAAAATATATAATTGATAAAATCAATTTAATTTTTTTTTTAAATCAATGAAATCGAAATTTGGTCAAGATTAAGTGTGCAACCTACATCTCTTTAATGCAAAAATATGATATGCGTACCCTAAGGATATGATAATAATTTTTTTTATTAATTTCAGTATATATTAAAATTTATTTAAACAAATCTTAATATCATATAATACTCTTATGTATTCTATTCATCTATGTATTCAATTATGTATTAAAAAAGTAAATAAATTCGAATTTGGTTGATTGACTAATTTTAAAGGGCTAGTCTTGGGTGAGACCGTCTCACAGAATGAGATCCGTGAGACGGCCCTTATATATAAAAAGTGATAATGTTTGAGCAAAAAGTGATAGTGTTTAATTAAAAAGTGATAATCACCTTTGTTAAAAATATTATCACTTTTTACTTAAATATTATCACTTTTTTTACAAAAAAAATCTGAAAAAAAAAATATGGGTTATCCTACCCAAAATTTTGAAATATGGGTTAAAAGGATCCGTCTCACAGAAAAAGATCCGTGAGACGGTCTCACACAAGTTTTTGTGAATTTTAAAACAGGTGTGAAAGAATTCGATTTTGACAAATTTTAATTATGCTCAATAAATTTATGATCATGGTTATACAAATTTTTTTGACACTAACTCACTCATTATTATATTTATGGTATTGACTTAAAAAATTATTAATAGATATTAATCGACTAATCATTACTAAATAATATATGTCAAATTAATTAAGGAAAATTTTGAATTTTCTTATATTAAGGAAATCGAATTTATGTCATAGTTGACTAATTTCAAAAGAGGTGCAAATTTTGAATTTGACAGATTTTAAGAAGCATAATTAATAAATTTATGTCATAGTTAAAATTAATTAAGGAAAGAATTGAAATTTGACATATTTTAGGAAACGCCAATAAATTTATGTCATATTTAACAAATTAGTTAAAAGTTCATATATACTCAAGTTAGTGAGTTAGTGGATGAATGCGTAAGTAATTAATTATTGGGTTAATTGCAAAAAAAATCACGAACTTTACAGTTTTTATCAATTACAACATATTCTTTTTTTCTTTGCAATTTGATACACCACCTTTATAAGTTTTGCAATTCAATGCATCTATCAATTTTCTGGCAACAATTGAATCATGATGCGATTGTCAGAGCTACCGAGGTGCCACATAAATGTCACGAATGATAAATAATTTATTTTTTTAATTTTTAAAACGTTTTTAACTAAAAAGAATACTAAAAAAATCGTTTTAAACTAAAAACAATACTAAAAAAATTATTTTTAAAAATAAATAATAAACCAATTTAATTATTATCATTTCTCCCAAAACTCAAAAGAATAGGATTGCGTTCTCCAAATTACAGTCCACAAAAAAAAAAAGTGAAATTTTGCATATTATTTTTATTTAATTTTTTTTTAAATAAAAAATAAATAAATAATGTTTTATTGATCAGTCGTGACATTTACGTGAGCATTTGTGCAGAATCTTAATGCGGCTTCGGTATATATATCATTCATGTGTTGCCGAAAAATAAACACATGCATCGAATTGTAAAATTTAAAAAGGTGGTGTATTGTATCGCAAAGAAAAAAAAGGATATGTTGTAATTGATAAATACGATAAAAGTTGTGATTTTTTTTGCAATTAACCCTTAATTATTTCATATTTTTAAAAAACTTTTCACAAATCTTTATATATCTAAAATTTTGAATTTATTTAATGTTACGTAAATAACTAATTTTATCTTTAATTTGCCGAATTGCCTAATCATAACACATATATATCATATTTTAGTAAAATGTACAAACATTCATATAACATAGACCTCAAAAACAGAATAACAAACAGAAAAAATTTATATTCATGAAAAATATATGTTAACACTATATTTCCTGTAATATTTCTAATTTGATTAGACAAGATATGCAAGATTATCGAAGTATCATTTAATAGACCTTTAAAACAAAATATTTGTGTCAAAATGGTAATGTAAATGTAATAATTATGTATTGTATTGAATTTGTCCATTAAGTTAACACATTTTTTTATTTGGTCAATGATTGTCACTTTTTTAATTTAGTTCAATATATATATATATTTTTTGTCCAATTACATCTCCACTACGTTTAACATGTAACTCCACTTTTTATTTTATTTTATTTTTTAATATTTTTTTTATTACATGAAGCTACTAACACCACTAAAGTGTTAAACACACTTCCAAATGTTAAGTACATCACACTAAAATTCAAAAAATAATTAAAGTTAAATAAAATTATAAAATATTACATAAATTTAATAAATTGTAAAAAATGATTAAATTAAAAGGGTAAGAATCCTTCTAAAATGAATCAACTACTATTTCTAAAATGAATTTTGAGCAAGGCCTTGGATGGAAATACATTTGAAATAACTATTCATTTTTTTTAGTGAGAATATAATTAAAACTGATAAGATAAAGAAATTGACATTGTCATTATTATGTCGATTTGAAACTGAAGAAGAATTAACAGAATGTGTTTAATTCGAGGTTGTTTGGAATGAGTGAATTTAATTCAATTCACTTAAATTTATATTTTGAATCCGTTAATATTCGACAGATTTATAGATTCAGATTGCCAAAAGTTAATTTCTTATCAAACTTTATTACAGTATATTATTAATTTCAATTCAGTAGTGATTTAATTTGTGCATATTTAATTATCTGTTAACTTTATTTTATTATTTTATTTTAGTTTTTATATTGTTGTGATTGGTAATCAATTAGTGTAATAGGATTATAAAAGAGTTACTAAGAGTACTATATAAAATAATTTAAATTTATATTTGAAAATATATATGCATTCATTCTTTTACAGTTATATTTGATTCTCAATTAGCTAAATAAGCCCACAAGTGTAAGTTTAATGCATTTATTTTTTAATAATATTTTATAAACATCAATTTTAAAATTTTATTTAAATATATTTTTTATAGATAATTTTTAATTTTTAACTGAATTTTTAGTAAATACTACTAAGCATACAAGGATGGTTAAAAGATCAATACTTTCGAAAAAATGTGAAGTGTCATGGTCACCCATTATTGGTTTTTTATACTTATCTCTGTAATAATAATTTTTTTTATTGTTAATAAATTATTTAGTACAGTATACATAAAAAATAGTATTAAAGGTTAATTTATGTAAAATATAATTGAATATACTTTTCTGGATATTAAATTTTTTTGCCTAAATTCAAATGGACAAGTTTGCAAGAAAGTTTTTTGCAATTTATAATTTTGGATATTAATTTCTTTTATAAATAAAAGTATAATTCTCTATTCTATTTTTTTATATATATATATATTTTGCTACAACATTTCATTTTTTATTATTTAATAGAATAATAATTTTATAAATTTATACATATTTTAAAATATATTATTTTAAAATAAAATATATTATAAATTTATTTCAATCCCGCGTAAAACGCGGGTCTTACACTAGTTCCCTATTGATGCGGCCTAAAAATGTTGTTCAATAAGAAGTCGACACGTGTATAAAGGATAAGATAAAAGAGAAGATATGGGATTATGGAAGGGGCTCTGGATAAAGAATCCCTTCTGGAAGCCCCTCTGGAGGGAGCTCCTGGAGGTCCTCCCGGAGAGACTTATCTGGAGGACCTGATCTTGATATGAATTGGTAAACCGAGAATATAGGAGATCTCCACATAAATCGGACTGAGATTGACCAAAGAAAGATTCTTCTCTCCTTCATTGTAGTGGAAGGAGTCCACTAGGGGGAGTGGCCCCGGTGTTTCCGGAAGTGGAGGAATGGAAGACCTTGTCAACCTAGCAAGGTTGGGTCCAAGAGGTAGCTCCGAAACAGAAGGGAGCCTTGACTTCCTCTCGGGAGATTCTCTATAAATAGGTAAATTTGAGTATATTTCCAGGTTAGACTTTTTACTCTTACAATACTGAATATATTTCCTATTATTATACATTGCGAGATCCTTTGAAAGCTTGATTTGATAAATCAAGGACTTTGAAGTCCTTGTGATATACGAAGATTCTTATACTGACTTGAGCGTCGGAGCGTCCGCACCGGAGCCCCCTCCGGTGTGTCTTTTGCAGGTCCCTGGAGGATCATTCCAGCGGAAGCAGTGTACCCAAATCAGGTCTAAGCACTCGGGAATTTGGATATCTGATCCCGATGATATATAATCCGACCGTGCAATTTTTGGCACATCAACTGGCGCCGTCTGTGGGAAAGAGTTTAAAGATTTTCTCACGAATTTCTACCTGTTCGGGCAAATGGGTGGCGGAAATAACACATCTGCTTCGGGAAAGAGACCCCTCGCAGGGGAAAATCCTTCTTTGCCGAATGACCCTACGACAAAGGGAGGTCGGGGAAGAGACCCGATTCATACCCCTCCTGGAGTAAATCCACCAGTGACGCCTAATACCGGCTTGGGAGAGGAAAACCATCCCCTCCCCATCGAAGAAGGAATAACAGGGAACATTGGAGCCCCAGAGTTCCGGACCACAGATCCCCAACAAGAGGATATTCCAGACTCGGGACCACTCCTGATCTCTCCCGATCAATTGAACGCCCTCATCAAGCAAGCTGTAGAGAGAGCCTTCGCGGCTCACAGAGATCGAGGTCCCAGAGCTGCACCAAGGAATCTGGAGATACCTACTCCGACACCAACTCCAGGAAGAGGCTCGAGACACCCCTATCTCTACAGGGGGTGATATTGTTGGCACGTCTGGAGCCCTCGGGAGTGGACCTGGCAAGTAGATACCTCCAGGCACTGCGGAGGACGACAACATTCGTGCCCCTCCACGAGCAGCAGAGTATTTAGGGCCTCGAGGTCTAAAATCTAAACATGGGAGTACGAGACAAAGATATGATAAGTGCATCGGTGCTACAGGTTAGTACATGTGTTTGATAGAGCCTAAAGTATTAGATCTTTTATAGTAATTTGATATTGCTATGAGCATATTTTAATGATATTGACATATATGACACAAACTTATTTTTTCCATTGAATTAAGCATGATTCTCCTAAACTTACATGATTGATACTCTAGAAACAATCTTATAATTAAGAATTACTTGAAATCATAGAAGCATGGGTAAGCAATTCACATGTTGAGTCTTGTGATTACTTTATGTGGTAGAATTAATGATTAGACGCTGATGATGATTATGATTTTGCACACGATAGACATGTTTCCATATTTTATATATAATTATGATTTTGCACACGATTAGACGTTGATGATGATTAGACGTTGATGATGATTAATGATTAGACGCAGACGATGATTATGATTTTGCACACGATTGACATGTTTCCATATTTTATATATAATTATGATTTTGCACACGATTAGACGTTGATGATGATTAGACGTTGATGATGATTAATGATTAGACGCGGACGATGATTATGATTTTGCACACGATTGACATGTTTCCATATTTTATATATAATTATGATTTTGCACACGATTAGACGTTGATGATGATTAGACGTTGATGATGATTAATGATTAGACGCGGACGATGATTATGATTTTGCACACGATTGACATGTTTCCATATTTTATATATAATTATGATTTTGCACACGATTAGACGTTGATGATGATTAGACGTTGATGATGATTAATGATTAGACGCGGATGATGATTATGATTTTGCACACGATTAACATGTTTCCATATTTTAGATATAATTTCATATTACAGACCGAGCCTATCCAGGTTCTGGAGGACCTCTGGATAGGTTCAGAAGATTTCAGATTACAGATTAAGCCTATCCAAGTTCTGGAGGATCTCTGGATAGGTTCAGAAGATTTCAGATTATAGATTAAATCTACCCAAGTTCTGGAGGACCTCTGGGTAGGTTCAGAAGATTTCAGATTACAGATTAAGCCTATCCAAGTTCTGGAGGATCTCTGGATAGGTTCAGAAGATTTCAGATTATAGATTAAATCTACCCAAGTTCTGGAGGACCTCTGGGTAGGTTCAGAAGATTTCAGATTACAGATTAAGTCTATCCAAGCTCTAGATGATCTCTGGATAGGTTCAGAAGATTTCAGATTACAGATTAAGCCTATCCAAGTTCTGGAGGATCTCTGGATAGGTTCAGAAGATTTCAGATTATAGATTAAATCTACCCAAGTTCTGGAGGACCTCTGGATAGGTTAAGAAGATTTCAGATTACAGATTAAGTCTATCCAAGCTCTGGAGGATCTCTGGATAGGTTCAGAAGATTTCAGATTATAGATTAAATCTACCCAAGTTCTGGAGGACCTCTGGGTAGGTTCAGAAGATTTCAGATTACAAATTAAGTCTATCCAAGCTCTGGAGGATCTCTGGATAGGTTCAGAAGATTTCAGATTATAGGTTGATTCTATCCAAGTCCTGGAGGATTTCGGGATAAACTCGGAAATGGAAAGTGAAGATTGAGCCTATTTAGGTCCCTGAGATTAAGGCCAATATCCCTAAACAGACAAAATGATAAGTCCGAAAACTAGAGTGGGTGAGAGGATGATTGATTACCTGAAGCGGGTAGAGAATTTGAGAATTTTCAGAGCCGAAAAATATCTCACCCTCGAAGAGGTGAGGCAATCCAAGAGGCTGAAGGTGAAACCAGCTAGTGGAGAGAGGAAGAGAGAATCTACAGCAGGGAGGTCCAGCCCAGAAGCTCTCCGAAACTCTGGAGGAACAGGAAACCGCAATGCTGCGGGAGGATACCGATCTGGGCCTCGAGGGAGGTTGTAGAAATATACCCAACTGAGATTGGAACCTACAGAGGCCTTGGAGGTTGCTGGAGATCATCCAGATCTGAAATTCCCTTATTTCATTTTTAAATTATATAATTGAGGCTTATGAAGCTTATCTGAGCACTTGAGAGCCTGTGTTGGAGGCCCCTTTTTTTGGTGTATCTTTACAGGATCAATTCGGGATTGATATACGAGTAAACCTGGAGAACCTAGAGGTCCTAGAGGAGCCCGAAAGAGCAGAGAACTATGGAGAACCAAACGAGTAGCTGGATTATGATATTTAGCCTGCTATGGTGCTGATCCCCAAATAACGAGTATATCGATACCACCGGTTAGTACAAAATTTGATAAAGCTAAAAAAGGTTAGATCTTTTATGCTAACTTGATTTTATAATGAGTATGTCATGATGAGTGTGACATGAATAAGCTATGATATTCGTTGATTCGATATTGTTATAAGTATGTCATTATGAGATTGATATGCGTATCATACTTTATTTTCCCTAAATCAAGTACGACCCTCCTACTTTTACATGATTATTATGTCTAGACGCTCTAGATGTGATGTTAAAATTTGAAAATTGACTTGAGATACTAGAGAGCATGAGTAGCACGTTGAGTTTAGGTGGTTACTATATGCTCTAGAATCCATGACTAAGGACTAATAATGATTCGTGACTTCAGAATGTGGGGCTAACATACTTATCTATGAATTTTGTATGAGTGACATGCCTCGATATTCTAGATGTGACTTCAGATTTCAGATTAAGCTTGTATGATTGAAGCTCCACCGAGCCTAGCTGCTGAAGCTGACCAAACCCTCCCCAAGGTGCTGAAATTTGATATTCAAAAGTTGAGAAGAGCTGAATAAAGGACCAGCCCCTGCAGCTTCTGGAGAAGCTCGAGCTTTGCGGTTAAGATACTACATCTTGGGTGGCCTATTATACAAACGACCGTTGACCCATCCCTATCTAAGATGTCTCCCGAAGGAGATTACGTGATAAAAGAAACCCATGAAGGATGAGCAGGTAGTCATGAGGGCTACAAGGCTACTGTAAAGAAGGATACACCCAAGAGTCGATCTATTAGGTGATTAAGATCATCTAGGGTGTTGAGATGCGATATTCGGAGACGAGCATGATGACGGACCTTGCAAATGCCTTACACTTCGATGCTTAAAGGGGGTGATGAAGGGTCTAGGCCTACTACCTCCGAGATGCTGATATGGAGCCACGTAAGTGAAAAATGTATATTTTACTTTAGATTTTATTTTGTGATATGATATGAGTTACCTAGACGTAGTTGTTTAGAGCATAAAACCTCGAAGCATATGAGCATTTGCTAAGGCTTCAGAAATGATTGATTTGAGAAATGTTAAGGGGATTACTTAGGAGAATTTCGTGATTGAATCGAGAGAATGGTTGAGAATTTAGGCATGGTTAAAAACGTGTTTTTGATTAGTGATGAGTCTAATTTTTTCTAAATTATGTTAAAATGTATGTTTATCTTTGATAAATATTTGAAGATTTTATGAGATGTGATGGAAACATTTGGAGATTTTTGGAAATTTGTATGAGCACATATTTCCTAACAATTTAAGATATGATTCATAAGCATACTTTGAGCATTCTGAAACGCGTGAGGGCTAACCACCCTGAGTAGCCGGATGACTAAGTTTGAAAATTAGGAGTAATGAAATGATGAAGGATCTGTAGATCACTGAGCATATATGAGATATGAGAATTCAAGAGTGAGAAACACTCAGAGGCCTAGAGGCCGAGGAGCTACAGAGAGCCCTCACCATATGTGAGACCCAAAAGGGTTAATTAATGAAATGAGAAGATTTTTGTAAATCAAAATCTTTTAAGAATAAGAGTGAGAAACACTCAGAGACCTAGAGGCCGAGGTGCTCCAGAGAGCCCTCATCCTACTCGAGACCCAAGTGGGTTACTGAAATGAGAAGATTTTTTGAATTAAAATCTTTTAAGAATAAGAGTGAGAAACACTCAGAGGCCTAGAGGCCGAGGTGCTCCAGAAAGCCCTCACCTTACTTGAGACCCAAGTGGGTTACTGAAATGAGAAGATTTTATGAATTAAAATCTTTTAAGAATAAGAGTGAGAGACACTCAGAGGCCTAGATGCCGAGGTGCTCCAGAGAGCCCTCATCTTACTTGAGACCCAAGTGGGTTACTGAAATGAGAAGATTTTATGAATTAAAATCTTTTAAGTATAAGAGTGAGAGACACTCAGAGGCCTAGAGGCCGAGGTGCTCCAGAGAGCCCTCACCTTACTTGAGACCCAAGTGGGTTACTGAAATGAGAAGATTTTATGAACTAAAATCTTTTAAGAATAAGAGTGAGAAACACTCAGAGGCCTAGAGGCCGAGGTGCTCCAGAGAGCCCTCATCTTACTTGAGACCCAAGAGGGTTAATTAATGAAATGAGAAGATTTTATGAACTAAAATCTTTTAAGAATAAGAGTGAAACACTCAGAGGCCTAGAGGCCGAGGTGCTCCAGAGAGCCCTCATCTTACTTGAGACCCAAGAGGGTTAATTAATGAAATGAGAAGATTTTATGAATTAAAATCTTTTAAGAATAAGAGTGAGAAACACTCAGAGGCCTAGAGGCCGAGGTGCTCCAGAGAGCCCTCATCTTACTTGAGACCCAAGAGGGTTAATTAATGAAATGAGAAGATTTTATGAACTAAAATCTTTTAAGAATAAGAGTGAGAAACACTCAGAGGCCTAGAGGCCGAGGTGCTCCAGAGAGCCCTCATCTTACTTGAGACCCAAGAGGGTTAATTAATGAAATGAGAAGATTTTATGAATTAAAATCTTTTAAGAATAAGATTGAGAAACACTCAGAGGCCTAGAGGGCGAGGTGCTCCAGAGAGCCCTCATCTTACTTGAGACCCAAGAGGGTTAATTAATGAAATGAGAAGATTTTATGAATTAAAATCTTTTAAGAATAAGAGTGAGAAACACTCAGAGGCCTAGAGGCCGAGGAGTTCCAGAGAGCCCTCACCATGTTTGAAACCCAAAAGGGTTAATCAATGAAATGAGAAGATTTTATGAATCAAAATCTTTTAAGAATGAGAGTGAGAAACACTCAGAGGCCTAGAGGCCGAGGAGCTCCAGAGAGCCCTCACCATGTTTGAAACCCAAAATCTCCGAAGGAGAGCACTTTTGAAATTCCTCTCCAAAGCAAGAATAATACACGTCTCTCCAGAAACGCCTCTGTACTAGGCTCACTGGAATTTTCTACTCTCACAAAAGATATGCCCCTTTTACGAGAGTAGGGGGGAGTAGATGATGCGGCCTAAAAATGTTGTTCAATAAGAAGTCGACACGTGTATAAAGGATAAGATAAAAGAGAAGATATGGGATTATGGAAGGGGCTCTGGATAAAGAATCCCTTCTGGAAGCCCCTCTGGAGGGAGCTCCTGGAGGTCCTCCCGGAGAGACTTATCTGGAGGACCTGATCTTGATATGAATTGGTAAACCGAGAATATATGAGATCTCCACATAAATCGGACTGAGATTGACCAAAGAAAGATTCTTCTCTCCTTCATTGTAGTGGAAGGAGTCCACTAGGGGGAGTGGCCCCGGTGTTTCCGGAAGTGGAGGAATGGAAGACCTTGTCAACCTAGCAAGGCTGGGTCCAAGAAGTAGCTCCGAAACAGAAGGGAGCCTTGACTTCCTATCGGGAGATTCTCTATAAATAGGTAAATTTGAGTATATTTCCAGGTTAGACTTTTTACTCTTACAAGACTGAATATATTTCCTATTATTATACATTGCGAGATCCTTTGAAAGCTTGATTTGATAAATCAAGGACTTTGAAGTCCTTGTGATATACGAAGATTCTTATACTGACTTGAGCGTCGGAGCGTCCGCACCGGAGCCCCCTCCGGTGTGTCTTTTGCAGGTCCCTGGAGGATCATTCCAGCGGAAGCAGTGTACCCAAATCAGGTCTAAGCACTCGGGAATTTGGATATCTGATCCCGAGGATATATAATCCGACCGTGCAATTTTTGGCACATCACCTATATTACTAATAGGGAGTTTTTTTTTTTTGTCTATGTGTCGCCCCCACAATCATTTTGTTGAGATATTGCTTGGTAGTTAAGTGTGGTACATGTGTCTTCATTTTGTTAAGTTAATTTAAAAATAAAAAATGATGTGTAATGATATTATTGGGTAAAGAAGACATGTGACAATAAAATGATGTGGGTAAAATATATGTGTCAAGACTATGGAGTAATACTTACTATTCATTATTCCTCGATTACTATATATTTATATATTTTTTTAGAAGTTTATTTGTTTAATTTTATAAATCAAATTTATACAAATAATTTAATTTATATGATAGCGATCATTTATAAAAAAAAAATTAAGTTAGAATTATCTATTTAAATAATTATACAAAAAACTTATTGAATTATGGTGATTATCATGCTCATTACATTTTTTTTACAAAATCATAGAATTCCCTGATTACACGTGACATTTTATTACATCAACTCATTCCAACTCATGAGTTGGAAAGCCACGTGTATTCTTCTAAAACCTAAAATCATTTTTTTTCCTCGCTCTGCTACTCCTTACCTCCATTTCGACTAGGGTTTTGGGAAACTTCATCGGCGCGTTTGGTTGAGGCAAAAACAAGAGAAACAGGACACTCATACATTTGGAACTCTCACCCTAAGAATTTATGGCCCTTGATCCCACACTTGGTACATTCCTTTCTCAATCTATCGCCGTCGTCCATTGTCGTTACTACTACTCCTGGCCACCCTCCATTGACGCCGCAGTTTCTTCTTTTTTTTTTTTTTAACGAATTAGGATTTTTGCCATCTATCGTCCCCTCTACCACCGCCATTAATCTTGCCGCCCTCCCTGGACGCCGCTGCTGCTCCGTTCCATGTAATGGATCAATATTATGTTGCCCCCTTCTCTCAAAATAACTAATTGTCATAAGTTTTATTGAGAACGACATGCGTGAGGCCGATACATACACTGAGTACGCTCGCCGTAAAATTGTGACGACGATGAATGTTGAACATTTGGACCATTCTTCGGATAATTGCTTCTTCCTTCTTTGTTAATCTGTGATGATATTAATATTTTGAATATTTTCAAAGTTTCTTATTCAAGGTTGAATCTCATTATTCTCAGGTTGATTCTCATATTCTCATAATTGTACCAACTTCTACACATGTAAGCTCCTATCGTCTTCACAATCTGGTATGAGATCGATAATTAACATTCTATCGCTGCTATCTAATTTCTTATTCTAATCATTTAATTTTATACTTACGTTTGCTAATCAATTTTACTATTTTTTTTCGTCTCCATATTCAAAACTTATTTTACAGTTTTTTCCCGCAGCTATTTCTTTTGAATTTATTGTGTTTGTTTTCGATGGTGTGGATGTCTTTTTTTTTTTGCAAGTTACTTTCTAATTTTCGCAAACTGAATTGGTGTGTTTGCTGTATATTTCATGTTTGAAGAGATTTTTCAGTTATTTGTTCTGCTTTAATTTCTTTTTTCAGAAAATTTTCAGATTTAAGTAGTTGCTTATTGTTGTTTCAAAAGCCATAATTTTTTTAGTTTTAATCTTTTTTGGGACCTTGATTATTTTTTATGGGTTGTTATTCACTCAAATTGGAAAAAACATTTGATTTTAGTATCTCTGGGCTATGGCTTTAATTTGCATGTTTAATCTCTATTTTTTTTACTTGGTATATTTAAGTTTTTTTCTTTTTTACTTAATGGATGGTTGTTGTTTTTTAAGTGGCTTAGTCTATAGAGAATTATACATTCTGTTGTTGGATTAAGTGGCTGGCTTTCATTCTTTGTGAAATATGCAGGTTCATTGATTGGTTTATGTCCATATATTCCTTATCATGCTTTGAATCTTCACCAGGACTGAATAACAAACTAGAAGGTATAGACGAGGTTGTTACCCATGCTGGAGCTTCTTTGCCTATTCTGCTTTGTAATGGAAGAGGTATATATGAACTTGATGAATAATAGTTTTTCAAGAAACCAAACTGCAATAGAGGAATTTTAACATCTTTTCTTTAATCTGCATCTTCTGTGTATAGCAGTTGAGTGATGTGTTTATGTCTATTCCTTATACAATGACATCTTATCATGCTTTGAATTCTAGAAACCAAACTGCAATAGAGGAATTTTAGCGTTTTTTCTATAATATGTATCTTTTTTTTTTTTTTTTTTTTTTTTTTTTTTTTAGGGAGGGTTTACAAGATTATAAAATAAAGATACAAATCACGAGCCTAAAATCTTGATCTTCAAACCAAACGGATATCGGCGTCCACTCCAATCGCGTGAAGAGGAAAGACGAGTTTCCCTTTGCCTTACTAGGTGTCCAGGTCTTCAATCTTTAAATGAGACAACCCCACACTAAGGTGTTCTCAAATCCAGAATAGAAAACAGAATAAAAAGACAAAGTTCCACCGAGTACCCGATCTAAAGGTACCAAAGCACCAGGGCTCTCCTATCTCAAAGAGCCCAACCACAAAAAAAAACTCACAACTACAGCAAAGTCCCATCATGGACAACTAGACGTGCACAACAGAAACCAAAACAAAACACTAATCAAGCATCCAAAACTACCTAGAAAAAACAGTAAACAGAATTAACGAAGAAATACCCGAACGGCCACCGTGGCTCCGTTCCGGGTAAAATCTCCATTGATCCCTGACAAGAAATGAAGGAAATTACATAACAGATGGCTGGAACAAACGGCAGCGATCGACGGCGAGAGCTACAGCCGGCGGCGGTCGGCTAGAACAAGTAGATCTGAGGATCTGTAACCTAGATCTGATGAAAACGGCGACGGCGGCGGCGACTAAAGCATCTAACAAGATCTAAACGATTATTTTGCAGATCTACATGAGGGGGAACTTGATCGAGAGATTTGAACAAACAAAAGAGAAGAGAGAAACGAAGAGAAAATCACACACACTTGTGCGTGAAAATCGCACACACTCACGATGAAAATCGCACCTACATCGCGGTGAAATCGCACACACAACCAAATAATATAATAAAAAAAATTAAGAGAGAATGGTTTTCTGTGTATTACTTTGTATTATTTACTTCTTCATCAGAACATTGCTGAGATGATGTAGTTTTATATCTTATTTGTTGATAAATTAATTTAGTTGGTTTTTTCTTTTTTGTTGATCATTTCAGACAATTTCAATATCAGGATGCTAACCCTTTTTTTTTTTGCAATAATCTAAGGTATTTATGATGTATTTGATTGCAGGGAATGAGTTTGTATCTACCAATATTTAGGATGGAGTCTACGAGAGAATTTGTGGGAAAGATAGGTACGAGATGAGGCACACGATACTCTCAGTTCAATATTCAGAATGAGATTGTAGCCTACAATCAACAAACACCTCAAGGTACTAATAATTTTTTGTTTTTGCATTTGACTTTTTTTTGGCATATTATTGAAAGAAATAAATTTGCGGTAAATACTTTATATTAGGAATAAACAATACTTTCTTATTAGCCTAAGCATACCCACTCTACAACCATGATGTTTTTAATATGTCTCTGATCAATAATTATGTTGGGAAATATTTTATTTCATTTTACATTAGTCTTTTTCATTGTATTACAATTTATAAGGATTCTTTCTAAAACGAAAGACCAGTTTCTTCTTTGCATACATGAAAAAAACAGTAGGTGTGGTTCTTTCTCTTTTGTTTGCTTTTCATGATTCATTATATGATTTTTCATGCACGTATTTTAATGAGTTATACCGTTGTTGCATGTATGAATGAACATTTGTTGAAATTGTTTAGTTTGAAATGGTTATGGATAATTCTCTTATTTCACGAGATTTTAAAAAATTGTTGGATGTATCAATGAACATATGTTGAAGTGTTTTTTTTTTTTTTTGAAATGGTTTTAAATATTTCTCTTAGTTCATTAGATTTTAAATAATATATTCGTTCGGTCTATTACTCCATTGATCTCAAAATAAATGGCGAGACGTCTATTACTCCCTTGATCTCTAGCCAATTCAATTTACTATCTCCGACTATCTTTTCTCATATTTAGAAATTTCACATGTATTAAGAATTTCTTAGCTATTCATCTAGAAATAGGAGGATTGTAAATTTTAGTATCTCAATGTAAATTTAATATCTACAAGACTACAACTAAAAAAATTGATATAATGATTACTTTTTTGCATGATAAAGTCGAGCTTACCAGATATATCATATAACTCAAATGTTCGACCAGGTTAAAATTTGTAATATTTATTTGTGTGTTCATATTCTCTTTTTTATTTAATAGAAAAATATCAATTTTCGGGATTTTTTAGGGTTTCTTTTCTTTTATTCTACAATAGATATGAATATTTCGCCAACAAATGAATGACCGTTAATGATTTTTTTTTTTTTGAGGAAAGTACAGGGGAAAATCATGAAAAACAGAAGACCAAGAGGTCTAAAATTGAATCCGCCCGAAACTTTCACAAGAGACTACTCTATCTCAATCATGTGAAATGGTAGAGTGCACCGCCTTTTGCGCCCACCTGTGCGCCGTTACATTTTTATCCCTTGGGAGGTAGCAAAGTCTGCACACTACAAACTCTGACGAGAGTTGCCTAATCATGACTGCCTTCCTGAATTCAGGCCCAACTCCCCTCTTGCCCCCCTCAATAAGCTGCAATGCTTGCAATGAGTCTGGTTTAAGAATGATCTTTGTAAAACCGAATCGTTGTGCCTCCATCAACCCTGTCCAAATTGCTTCTAATTCAGCTCCCAAAGGGCTCCGTTGAGGTGGGATGATTTTGGAAAAAGAGTGATTGATATTTCTGGTATTATGATATATAACCCCTCCAATTCCAAACTTTCGTTTCTCAGCATTGAATGCTGCATCCGTTTCTACACAAAGCCAATCATAACCACCCTCCTCATCTGAAAAGAAACTTTCATCTTTCGGTTTTGGGCAATAATGGGTCAATTCATTTAGTTGAAAGCTTCGAAGATATCCGATCACTCGATCCACAATCCTACTCGAAAGATGCTCGTTTCCTGCTTTGATATCGTGTAAAACCTTACACCTTTCTCGCCATATTCCCCATGCAACCATTATGATATCTTCCGGTGAGTGCCATGTTACTGATTCAAAGAGAAACGATAGAAGCTGTATTGCAGTCCCAAAAGTTCCTTTCTTAATCATCTGTTCCATCTGCATTTCTCTCCATACATGCCTAACCTTTTTGCATTGAAAAATGACATGGTTCGTGTTAGGCATAGAAGCTCCACAAAGACCACAAATGGGAATTACTGGAATATGCCTTGAAGCCAAGTTCCCTTCAGTAGCAATCAATTCTTGGCAAAGTTTCCATCCAAAAATCCTTATCTTTGGTGGCACATTCAACTTCCAAATTTTGCTCCACCATAAATGAAGTTCCGATTTATCCGATGAAGTTGGTGTGTCACAATGAGTTTTGGCTAATAACCTCGCAACTCCATACCCGGATTTTACTGTATACAAACCATTTGGATCATGAATCCAGAATCTTGTATCCTCTTCATCTACATCTCCAACTTCCGTTCTTAATATTGCCTCTGCCTCAAAAGGAAGAAAGCCTATTCTGATAATATCCTCCCTCCAATGTCGATCATGAGACAAGAGAGTTGAAACTGAAATTCCAGCCGCAATATTAGATCTAATCACACCATCATTTAGTCCTAGCACCCAAGCATGCTTTTTTAGAGTAACAGTATTGCCATTTCCAACCAACCAACGAATTCCTTTGTTAAGCACCTCTCTACTTCCACACAAGGACCTCCAAACAAAAGAAGCATTGGTACCAATTTGAGCATTCATTATGTCATCATGTTTAAAATACCTGGCCTTGAAAACCTTTGTGATGAGAGAATTTGGGTTGTCAATCAATCTCCACATCTGTTTCGCCAAGAGTGCTTGGTTGAAACAGTTCATTTGCCGAAATCCCATTCCTCCCTCCCTTTTTTGTTTGCATATGCTAGCCCAATTTTTCCAATGGATTTTTCTTACCCCCTCAGTGTCTCCCCACCAAAAAATTGCAATTATAGTATCAATTTGAGAGCACACTTGTATTGGGATACGAAAACATGACATAACATATGTCGGTATCGCCTGTAGAACTGATTTGATTAACACCTCCTTTCCTCCCTCTGAAAATTCTTTATTCTTCCAATTATCAATCTTCTGCTTGACCCTATCAATCAAATAAGAGAACTGCATTCTCTTTCCTTTTAGAGAGAAAGTTGGTAGCCCAAGATAAAGATGATGTCCTTGAGAAACCCGAACTTGAAGAACGCTTTTGAAAGAATTCTTATTGCTATCCGATGTTTTTGGACTGAAACATATGGTAGACTTATCAAGATTCACCTTTTGACCAGTAGCTTTCTCATAAGCATCCAGAGTACCCCGAATCTGCTTTGCATTCTCCTGCGTTGCTTGACAAAAGATGATACTGTCGTCCGTAAAAAGAAGATGAGTAATAATCGGGGCCCCTCTAGCTATTTGTAGTCCTGTAATCCTTCCTTCCACTGTCTTTTGATTTATGAAATTCGATAAGCCTTCTGCACATAAGACAAATAAGAAAGGAGAAAGAGGATCTCCCTGTCTCAATCCTCTCGATGGCTTAACACTCCCCACCAACTCATTATTCAGTTTAAAAGTGTATGTAACTGAAGAAACACATTTCATGATCAACTCAATCATCCTTCTTGAAAAACCCATTTTCCGCATTTGCTCTTTGAGAAAAATCCATTATATTATATCATAGGCTTTACTCATGTCTAGCTTCAGAGCTGCATATCCCTGAATACTTTTGTTGTTCCTAATCCAATGCATACATTCGAAGCTGATTAGCACATTATCAGTAATCTGCCTATTCTGAATAAAAGCACTTTGCTGCTCATTAACAATTTCTGGCATGACCCTCTTCAACCGATTTGCAATTACTTTGGCTGCAATTCGATAACAAACATTGCTCAGACTGATTGGTCGAAAGTCTGTAAGAGCATCCGGTTTTTTGACCTTGGGAATCAGTGTGATGGCTGTCAAGTTCCAGTTATCCATGTTATCATTTGAGTTAAGAACTCTCAAGACTTCATTAGTGACCTTTGATCCAATTAAGTCCTAGAACTTCTGAAAAAAATTAGCATTGAAACCATCCGGCCCTGGGGCTTTGGTTGGGTGTAACTCGAAGACCGCCTTTTCCACTTCCTTTGCATTGAAATCCTGATCAAGGAAAGAGTTCATCTGTTGTGTTACTGATTTCTTTGTGTATCTAGTGATAGCATCGATCTCTTCTGCTGCTGGTTCAGTTGATGTGTACAAATCCTCATAAAACTCCTTGATGAGATTTGTAATGCCCTCCTTTGTTTCTTCACAAGCTCCCATCTGGTTTCTAAGTTTTTGTATTGCATTGATACTTTTCCTCTCCGTTGCTCTTCTATGAAAATACGTGGTGTAGAGTTAGATTTTTTTTAATGACATTAAAATTTGTGAAAATTTGTTTTTTTTTTTTCTACTGAAACCTGTCCAAAAATCTCCTCTAAATACTTCCTCCCTTCCACAAAGATAGCTACATTTTCTTTTTTGGATATTTCAAATTATAGCAACATTTCCTCTTTTACTTAAGTATTAAATATTTTATTGACAATTTTACCCTTAATTAAACTCATCCCAAAATTACTTGGGCTTTTCTACGGTGAGACAGGGGGTTCGTCCTGTCTTACAAAAGGCGTCCAATGAGAAGTTGACATGTCATTAAACTTCGTCATATGCGATCGCACTTCGCAACGGTATAAAATATTTATTTTTTATAAAAAAAATTATAAAATTACTAAAATATCCTTATAATTTTAAAAAAAATATATACTCATATTACAAACTTAACCTTTGATAATCTCAAACAAATTTATTTTTAATGATAATTCAATTAAAAATGTTCTCATATTTTTTATTCATAATCAACCCAATCTCATTGCCACAATTTTCATTAATCACCAGCTTCTTCGTTTCTTCTACTCCTACCCATCACTCTTTCAAGAAACCTATTTTTCATTTGGTTCTTAGCACTCCTAGTGTTCTCGACCAAAATCCCAGATTTTTCTCCATGATTGCAGGTTGAGCACTTCAAAAAAGTTGCCCTAGCAGCTATCTCCAACTCGTGGGCGAACTACCTCGAATATGCTACAAGGATCCGGAACAAAGCCAATGCTGCTTCAGGCAACAGACAGGATCCAGAACTCCATGACGATTCACTTATATATTTTGAATCGCACACCCCAGTTTTTCAGAAACTCAAGAGAGGCTGCGAATAGTTTTATGGAATTTCAGATAGTGTTTCTAGCCAATTTAACATAACCATTAATGTCATTCATCTTCCAAGTTAAAATCCATCAAGAAGCCTCACTACTCAAAACTTAAATAAGAAAATAAACGCCTACCCAAATCAATCTCAAAAATCCAAATTCAACAAAAAGAATTAGCTGAAATTGAAAAATCAATTAAAAAAGAAATTAACCATATGTGTGAGGGAATCAAATTCCACTAGATAATTACCTAGAGAAGGGACTAGTTTTGAACAACATGAGTGGGAAAAAAAAAAAATTCGCAATCGAATGAGACTTTGTATACAATAGAGGCACTGTAGCAAAGGGGCGAGAAGGAGGGCAGCGTGCTGGGTAGTTGGGGTGGGGATGGGGGCCGTTCCGAGTAGTTGAAGAAGATGAATGGGTTGAGTGTTAATTTGATTTTAATTAAATAATTTTATAATATAATAGTAATTGATTTATATTATATGGAGTAGCATTTTAACAGTAAGATTATTTATATTATTTCATAAATATTTTTTTTAAATTTTAAATTAAAAGGTTATTTTTGTCATTTTATATATATTAATTTAATTTATTAGTAGGGCGATTCAGTGCGATTGCATATTGTATAGAGCGAACGCACTAATGCGAAGTGCAATTATATAAAATAAATTTCACACGTCAGATCAATGATCCAATGGTATTTGAAATATTGCTTTATATAAGACAGGACGAAGGTTGTCTTACCATAGAAAGACCCAAATTACTTTTAAGATCCATCTGCTTTGAAATATACCTCAAATTTATGGAATATCAAGGGTAAAATAGACATATTAATTAAATTTGATCACATTTATTAATTTTTTTAAATTTGTGTGTAAAGTTAAATGTAACTATTTTGTGGGAAGGTGGAAGTCATTTTGAAAATGTATTGCATTTGAACATTAATAATTTAGATATTGCAATAGACTTCTGACATTTCCCAAAATTAAGTAGGAGTATTACATTAATTATTCTAACTCTTATTCTCTTTTTATCTTAATTTAACTTCAATTTAAATTGATCTTAAGATTAATTGCATAATCAATGCTTACCCTATAATAATGTCAACATGTTCATGCAAAATTTGGTAGCAAAATTAATATGCGCATATATTTATGTTCCTTACCTCGGTTAATTTTTTAATTATATTAATTATTCAAATATGTCATAGGTACATCTCAATTTTGCAGTTAATTGATAGTTACTCTACTGATTCGGGTGGAATTTACACGTTTTAGAGGCACATGTGAAGCATGTTTTGATGTGGATTTCATTGAATTATGCATTGAATATGATTGTTTAAGCCAAAATGAGAGAAAGATTGTGTTTTGTCGATTTTGTAGGTAAAACGATGGAATTTGGAGCAAAACACATACCACAAGTGATCGGACCGGAAAGAGGAGTGCACGGTTGGATTCGTCTCGAAAAACGGAGTGGATTAGCCAAAGGAATCGAGTCAATCCGACGCCCGAGGCGAAAGTTATGCACGAAACGAGAAAAGGCCGAAATCGAAGAACAAGGCAACTCGGCCGAGTGAGGTCACTCGGCCGAATCTGCAACTTTGGCCTCTACTGCACACTCGGCCGAGTGAGGTTACTCGGCCGAATCTGCGAGTTTGCACCTTACTGCGCACTCGGCCGAGTGAGCTTACTCGGCCGAGTAAGATGGAAAGCCGTAGCCACTGGAGTTTGAAGATCACTCGGCCGAGTGACTCCAACTCGGCCGAGTCGCTGCTAGACAAAGTTGTTACACGCTTTTTAAGTGCTCCACTCGGCCGAGTGACCCCAACTCGGCCAAGTCACCCCATTTTCGGTGCCAAACTTGTATTTTCTCCATTTTTGAGGGATCAACTTGCAAATATGCCATCCAAACCCTTCCCCAACACTATATAAGCCCCCTTTCTTGAAATCCAAGACATCCTCCCCCAAATCCACACATAGTTACACATACTTGGAGGTGTTTTGGCCATTTCTCTCTCAATTCTTCATCAAATCAAGGAAGAAAGGATGCAATAGCTCCCAAATTCCATTCCCCACCACATTTTAGACTAAGCTTTCTCTTTCTTTTCCTTTTTATTTAGCTATTTCATTTGGATTTTGTAATTTGATTATGCTAGTTAGTAGCTAAACAATTTGTGGTTCTAAGGCATTGTAGATACTTGGATTGAAGTTTATGATTAATTTCTTGCTTTAATTGGTGTTTGTCTCTTATTTGTGTGCTTAATTCCTTATTGCAAAGCATGTTGTTATTGGCCATGATGATTTGCTTAATTCATTGTTAATTGGGGTAAGATCGAGAGATTTACTCCGTTTAATCGTATGCAAGCATGCAACCCGGTATTATTATGATCTCGAAAGAGGATTAATTATCGGAGAGGGACTTGAATGATCCTAGGAGCTATTTTAGGCGGTATAACATTTGTGAGGTAGAAATACGAGCCTATGTTACATTGCGTCTTTGGTTAATTAGATCGAGAGATTAATTAATTCTTCTTATGTGATCACCCTATATGAGATAACCTTAATGGCCATTTAAACGAGATCATAAACGGATATCTATGTATTACAATTGCCTTGGAACCCACCCTTTTCTTC
Organism: Galeopsis tetrahit; assembly: GCA_963675135.1. NCBI lineage: Eukaryota > Viridiplantae > Streptophyta > Magnoliopsida > Lamiales > Lamiaceae > Galeopsis > Galeopsis tetrahit. The sequence goes on from OY776133.1 coordinate 16,556,899, forward strand.
TTTGAGTTTTCATCTATTTCACTTTTGTTTTATTGAATTGCATGATAGTTGATCGATTTCGTATTTACTCTTCATTACTTATTGGTGACACATTGTTAGGTAATCTTAGAGTAATTAACACCACTCAATTTATCGATCACGTCTACTTAGAACTCGACTAGCAAACTACCCTTTTACGCTTAACCTCCCTGTGGGATCGACCTCGTGCTTATCACGCTACGATAGACGCCGTACACTTGCGGTTGTTTATTTAGTGTTGCATAACGCGTGTATCATCTACCGTTCCAAATGTTTTCACCATAAAATTGGCACATATTTCTAAGAAAAAAATATAGTAAGTGAAGTGTTGATGAGTAATTTTGGAAAGTTAAATGAATAAGGTAAAGTGAGTGATTGAAATGAGTGTAAAGATAAATATGTGAATATGAAATTTATATATAAAAGATTTTTCTTTGTAAATAATTGTGAAACAAATGAATAAAATAAGTGTTTCTTTGTCCCACAACTGTTCTTATATGTATTGAAAGACCAATATATATGCTGCTCACCGATAATCATATACGGAGTATTTTGTACTACAAAATAGTTACATTCACAATAGTTTATCTTTTACATTATTATACTTCGTACTCTATTATTCTCATTTTAGATACATCATTTACTATAAGTGCGAAGTTTATTAAGTGTAGTTGTTTATTAATATTAAATGAAATAAAGTGGAGGATATAAAAGTCTTTTTATTAATAATAAAGTAAAATAATAAAGTAATGATATTTAATTTTAAAATATTTAAAGAGTATAGTTTAAAGGCAATTACTTGTGTGTACCGGTTACTACTTGTTCCTATTTAATAGTACAATTTTTTAAATGGATGAATTTTACACCTGAGTTATACTAAACATAGTATAGTATTAGTCTAATTACAGTATAGTATTAGTTGGTATACAAGAGTGCAACCCTAGTTTAAATTGAAAAAAATATTTTATTACCCAATTATGAAATGATGAATTTAATTTGAAACACCCAATTTTAACAAATAATGAATAAAAAACGTAATAGAAAGAGTATAATTTTAAAAAATTGTTAAATAAATCTACGTAAATGTATTTATAATTATACATAACCACTTTTTTTTAGCATATACATACTCCTAAAATATAATAAAAAATTAAATTAAATATTAAAATGTTTATTTAAAATCCCGTGTATTACACGGGTTCCGAGTGTCAAGTAATTTTTTAAGCTTAGATAATGTGACACGTGTCACTATTCTATTGGTTGTTGTGATTTTTAGTGTGACATAATTAGATTTATAGATATTGAAAATAATATTTATTAAATAATATAAAATTCATATATTTTTTTCTCTATAAATAGAGTCCAATATCGAGCTATTTTGAAACACAAACTAAAATTCTCTCTTTTATCTTCTAATATTTCTAGCATTTACTATTATGATGGATCCAAATTATTCCAATTTTTTTTTCAAACTCTCAAAATTTTCCAAACTCTCAAGATTATCCAAAATTTGGATCTTATTTTAATCCTTCTTTTTCAAATTCTAAAGAATTTTCAAACGCACAACATTGTCAAAATTCTCAATTTTCTCCGGATCTTAATCAAGATCCTATTTCCGAACAAGTCCAAACATCGCAAAATGTCTCCCAAAATTTGTCCACTTATATGACTAATAGGGAACAACTTCGCAATAGAGAAGCTCATATCGCTCTCAAGACCAACTTGATTGAGCATATATGTCAAAAATCCGGCCCTCAAAATCAAATAAGTAATTTTTGTTTTCTCTATTTGTAATTTAATATTTCATGCATCCATTTGTAGCTTGTTTATTATTGCTTTTCAATTTCGTATTTTCAAATCTTGTAATTTTAATTTTGTTATTGAGTTCATTATTTATTTTAAGTGTGTGATAAAAAAAATTCATATTATAATTACAAATTTAGAATATCAAATACTGTAATTTTTATATACCAATTTACACATTAAAATATAGTAAAAAATAATAGTATAATATGTATTTAAAAAATAATTACTCCCTCCGTCCAATTTCATTATTTTGGTTGTCCAATTTTATTATGCCCATACCCTTTTTTGAAACAATACTATTCATACTACTTTATCTCCACACTCCTATCATCACTTATTTACTCACTTTGTCATTCACTTTATTCACAAACAATCATTTATTTATAAATGGACTCCACAATACCCCATCATACCCTCAACTTATCTAATTTATGAAGAAACTAATCAATATTCATTAAAACCCGTGCCCGGAGAAGTGGACATTTTAATACTGGACGAAGGGAGTATTATTTTTAGATTGGATTGGATTAGTGTCACTGATAAAGTACGATAAAGTTAAATCTGAGTTGAATTGTAAATTGTATATATGGATGAGAGAGAAATTAATACTCCCTCCGTCCCAGCTTAACTTTCACACCTACTTTTTCGATCCTTTAGAAACTCTATCCATACAATATCTAAAATATTATATTTAATGTTATTATTTTTATGGTACATAAATGCACACAAGTCAACTCACTTATTTATTTTTGTATAAAATTATATTTATTATATTATTTTTTATGCTGGGAAATCACGTTCCCGTGTCTTCGTGTTGAAGACTGATCTCACAACTGCAACCATCGGTTCACGTTCCGTCACCAAATTTCTCCAATATATCAAGGCCAAGGCTGACGAACTTGGCCTGATCGATCATCCTGTTTCAGACGATGATCTTACACTGTACGTCCTTATATTAATGGGCTCGGTCCCAACTTTCGCGACATTGCCGGACCAATGCGCTCGAGGGAGACACCCCTCAAATTTGAAGAACTCCACGACCTGTTAGTAGAGCATGAAACTTATCTCCATAAACTTGAAACCCAGAATGCATCTCTGGTGGCCACTACTAATTCTGCCCGATCAACTTCACAGCCTCGCTCTTCCGGTCACTCTGGTTCTAATTCTCAGCATCGTGGCAATTCTTCTCAGCATCGTGGAGGCCACAATTGTGGCGGATTTCATCGTGGGGGTCGCTCAAATTCCAGTCACCATGGTGGTGGTCGTTGGCGTGCGTCGCCACCTCCATCACATGATGGTCGTCCTCCGATTATATGCCAGTGGTGCGGGTACACTGGTAATACAGCTTCTTCTTGCCACCGTCTCACGGCTACAACTAAAGTGGCCCAATCATCGACCTCTACTACTCCTGGAAATTCTTGGCTCGTCGATTCTGGCACATCTTACAGTTTGACGAATGACTTGTCAAATTTATCTATTCATTCTGAATACGACGGCACAGATGAGATTCAAATCGCTGATGGAACGGGACTTCCAATAACCCACACTGGTATTTCTAAACTGCAATTTCCAACTTGTAATTTTGTTCTGTCAAATGTTTTATGTGTGCCGGCTGCTAAACAAAACCTCTTATCTGTGCATCAATTCACTAAAGCTAATAACGTCTTCATGGAATTTTTTCCGTATCATTTTATTGTGAAGGATCTTCTCACGGGGGCGCCACTGGTGCAAGGTCCGTGTAAAGATGGAATATATATATATACAGATTACAATTTGAATATTTGAATACAATCTTATCTATATCATATTTTTTTGATAAGAATAAATCATAACAAACTCCGCTATTGTTGAGATTTATCTACATCCTTAATACGCCCCCGCAAAATTGACGTGCCGTCAGCTACGAAGATTTTGGATATGAGGAGATCAAACCGTTGACGAGGCAACGACTTGGTGAGAAGATCGACAAGTTGATCAAGTGTGTTGACATACAAGACAGAGAGGAGGCCCTTGGCAGAGAGATCACGAACGAAGTGGAAGTCGATAGCAATGTGTTTCATTCGTGAGTGTTGAATGGGATGAAGGGCTAGACGAGTGGCACTCATATTGTCACACAGTAGCCTCGGTGTTCGTATGATGGGAATGCGTAGATCACAAAATAATTGAATGACCCAACAAACCTCAGAGACAGCAGCGGCAAGAGCACGATATTCGGCCTCCGTTGAAGACCGTGCTACTCCAGTCTGTTTCCGGGATCGCCAAGATATTGGATTTGGGCCAAAAAATACTATGTAGGCTGAGGTCGACTTCCCGTCAAGAGAATCGCCACCAAAGTCTGAGTCCGAGTAGGCAGTGATAGAAAAATCTCTGGTGGGACGAAGCAAGAGGCCAGTGTTAACAGTACCTTTGAGGTAACGAAATAGCCGTCCTAAGGGGTTTCGCTCCATCCATGTTTTGACGCCTCAAGAGGTCGATAATGTATTTATGTTGGGAAAAGAATAAACCCTCCTTACAACGTGCAACCTCGATGCCAAGAAAGAAGGAAAGATCACCCAAATCTTTGACTGCAAATGTCAAAGATGGGATGTCAGGGTTCGAATCAGGGATGAGCAAAAACCTGTGATAATGAGATCATCAACATACACTAACACAATTAGACAAACATTATCACGGTAGTAAGTAAAAAGAGACTGGTCCGCCTGAGATTGACGAAAACCAAATGTAGTAAGGGCTGAACTTAAGGCCTGATACCAAGCTTGAGGAGCCTGACATAATCCGTAAAGTGATTTCTTCAAGAGACAAATCTGAGACGGGTGGTTTGGATCCACGAAACCTGGAGGCTGCTTCATGTAAACCGGAATCGTGAGAGTGCCATGAAGGAAAGCATTGCTAATGTCAAGTTGTCAGAGTGGCCACAGATGAGAGATAGCAAGGGAGAGTACTGTTCGAATGGTAACCGATTTAACAACCGGGCTGAACGTCTCGTGATAATCCACCCCGGGTCTTTGGTGAAAACCCTTAGCGACAAGGCGAGCTTTGAACTTCTCAATTGAGCCATCTGGATTTCTTTTACCATAACGAATGATGAAAATATGTGTTCTGTTTTATTTCACTGAAGATGGAATATATATATACAGGGTTGGTCTACTATGGACTCGAGTGCATGTTGTGCACCCTAGTCCATGTTGCACTTTTCAGTTTTACTGACTTACACTTTTTGGTAAATGGTGTTGCACTTTTCAATTATTAAACTGTATAATAATATTTTTAGTTATAGTGACTTACACTTTTTAGTAATATTGTGTTGTACTTTTCAGTTTAATAACATACACTTTTCTTTAGACTAGGGTGCACAACATGCACTCGAGTGCATACTAGACTTTACCATATATATACAAATTACAATTTGAATATTTGAATACAATCTTATCTCTATCATATTTTTTTGATAAGAATAAATCATAACAAACTTCGCTATTGTTGAGATTTATCTACATCCTTAATAGTATTAACGAGTCAAAAGAGTTCTAACAGTCACAGCTATATATGTCACAAGTCCCGATTACAAACTTGCAAATGATAAATTTAAAAAAATTGTACAATTTCTCAAATCCAAACATAGCGAAAGGAATTCACAATCAGATAACCTCAGAATGCTACAAGTAAAATTAATATTTTGATGTTTACCAAAGCAGCCATATTCAACTGCCTTTTAATTTAGGACTCTCGATATCGACCCAATTAAAAAGGCATTGGTCCAAAAAAAAAAAAGTGAAACTATTAATTGTTAAAAAAGACGAGAGACCATATGTTTATACATAGGAACATGCAAAAAGAGTAATTTCATGTGATTGAAACAGATGGCTGTTTTAATTTGTAGGTAGACTGCCGCAAATTAATTTTCGACAGAAATATGTGACGTATATAATTCATGACAAAATTTTGTATAAAATTGAATCTCATTTACAATTATATATTTAGTATGTATGTTTATGTTTATGGCATATTTTAAAGAAAATTAATGTATGACTCATGAAATATTTTGTGTCATCTATGAAAAATCATATAGATGGGTTTACGCTTGTTCATTTAATCATATATATATAAACAAATGAAATCGCGCGAGTTGATGAATGGGATATTAAATGTTATTTGAAAAGTTGTTTCAAGTTTTAATTTTGAACCAATTTTTTTTGCTTATTGGTTGATCAAGAGTATATATATGACAATGCCGTTGTCCAGGTTTATTTTACTGACCTAAAAAATTAAGGTTATTTATTTATTTATTAATTCACAAATTTTTTGGTCAAATTTAAATCTAAGTGTTCTTTTTAACATTTTTATGTAATTTCATAGTCTCTTTAGTTGTTTTAATTTAGTACATTGCTAACCGGAACCACATGAGCTTTGGTGCTCATACCGTACGTGAAATACAAAATTTAAGAGTTTTAGTCTATGCAATTGACAATTAATGGTACCAAATTGACATTGACGAACATGAAGAGACTGGAAGAAATTTGTATACAACTCTTCTCTCGATCGAGTCAATAGATATCAGCAAAAATTTGGTCAGGTAACAAAATCTCAAGTACACATTATTAATAGCGACATTCAAACTCAAAACACTATGGTAAATAAAATGGATAGTATAATGTACAAAATGACCCGAAATTGACTAGTACGTGCTGGCTGGAATAAGGCCAGTGACCCACAAAAAAATGTGAGTATTAATTTTAATTAATTTGTTGACATGCAATCATTAAGTACTTATATAAATATTACTTACATGGTGGAGTCTTGTATAAAAGTACTTAATATTCAAATAAATAGTTAAATACTGACATTATACTATTAATATTGATCATACAATGTAGTACTTCCTCCATCTCACAAGTGTTTGCACCACAAGATGTACACATTTTTTAAGAAAGAAGTGTAATGAGAGGAGTGTTGAGGGGTAATTTTGTAAAGTTATATATATAAAGTAAAAAGGTGATTGGAAAGACAGTAAAAGTAATGATTTTTTTGTGTAAATATGTGAATATTGTGAAGGTGGAGTTTATGAGAGAGTTTCCTTTTATTGGTGGGGGAAATTGTTCATAAGGACATTTCACTTATAGAATTTATATAGAAAGACAACTTTTTTCTTTAATTCAAATAGGACAAAATCCATGATACATGTACAAAACTACCCTCTTTATTACTTAATTAACGAAATTATATTTTAATTAATTAGTCAAAGATTAATAAAACTAACTATGTACACAGAATCGTTAATTGCGTTAATTAGTTTCTTTCCAAATTTGAAAATTTAATGAAAATTAGAGATAAGATATTAGAAAATTTTATTTGAATATGAAAGATTTGTATTTATTTTTAAAATATATTAATAAATTTCAATTATTTATTTTAAATTATAACAATTGATTATGTGGATATTCCGTAATTGATTTTTTTTCAAATTTGAAAACTTAATGAAAATTAGAGACTAGATATTAGAAAATTTTATTTGAATGTGAAAGATTTATATTTATTTTTAAAATATATTAATAAATTTTAATTATTTATTTTAAATTATATTAATTGATTATGTGGATAATGATTTGGTGACAACTCAATTCCATAAAAAAAAAAAAAATTAGTTGGTTCTATATCATTACTTTATATGCAGATTTAAAAACATATATGCAAGAAATTGTTACATATTCTTGTTGACATATGCAAAAATATGTTGCATATAACTTAAAATACGTGACAATATGCAATAGAATAATATATTTGTAATAAAATGTTCTAAAATATTAATTTTATTTTAAAAAATTAATATAGATATGATTCTTTGGGTTTGAACGGATCAATTTAATAATATAATATTACTTCACTTTATTTATATTATAAAATCTATGAATTTTATTTTTAAATAAATAAACTATTCAATTGTTGTGTAATTACATTTTAGATAATATATATATATAAGCATATATGTAAAAAAAACAGTGCATATAGGCAATAAGATATTCAAATATTATGTTGCATATAGTCAATGTATTATTCCATAAGATTCAAAAAATATAAAGAATATATGCAAGAGCTACAAAAGCTTTAAAATCAAAGTAGAGAAAGGAAAATCAATTGAACATAGAACTTGAAACCATAATATTTAATAATCTCCCAATTCAATTCCCAAAAATCACTAAATCAAATTAGCTACATATGAATTTTTTTTTTTTACATTTTCTCTGTGACATATGCAAAAACATATCACAAGTTTGCATTTGTCAATAAGAAAAGTAATTACATACAACTACACTTATGATATATTTTTAGGATCTGATGCACATCAAGATGTATTAGCTACGAAACTCGCCATCACTATGGAGTTGAACTTCACGTCTTTGATTGCCAGATAAATCTCAGGGAACGAATTATCTTGCATTATTGCCCCATCCTATATTTCAATGGGGAAAACTCAGGAATTCATGAGATCGAACAAAATGAAACAATAAAGTTTATGTGACATCAAGAATTTTGTTTATTGACTGAATGCTATTCAGACAGACACAAGAACAAAGCACAAAAATATATTAACATGACATCTGATAAAACTAAATCAAGACACAATTACTAAATATTTGTGCAAAACAAGTTCTAAGAATCTGTGTACAGAATCCATGAGAAAATACCTATCAATGCGAGCCAGAACGTTTTCGGATGACATAATCACCACAGGAATCTCCCTCAACTTTGATGAGCCCTGTCAGAATATGGTGATAGAAAATATCATCATCAAGAAGCTAAATAGAAATGATCATTCAAAGGGTTTTGGGAAAGAAAAAAAAAACCACAAACCTTGATCTTCTTCAGAAGTTCATATCCTGTCATTCCAGGCATAGAATAGTCTGTTATTATTAGATTTACCTTCAATTCCTAAAATAAATATTTCAAAGATCACAATCAAAATAGTTTACTATAGAGATTACAATTGATTAATATCAATATTTGATTTAAGCTAATCCAATCCAGATCAACCAACACCTATGAACCTAAAACTAGACTCAGTTACCACCTACAGCTTTTCAAACCCAAAAGGGAAAACAGACCAATACAGAGTAAAGAATCTAATTGAAGAACTAAACCCAAATCTAAACAAGAAAAACAGAGAAAAGGGTAAGGGTACATACGTCAAATTCAACAGAGCTTTTGTCCCCATCTAAGCCTAGAAACTGCAGAGCCCTTCTCCCACTTTCCACAGCAGTTACTGCAATTCCCCCACAATAGTAATCTCAGCAACCAATCAAAATAGCATAAAATAATTAATTTACCTTCACAACCTGCAATAGCAACAAAACGGCAGAAACAAGAAAAGAAAGCAAAACAAAAAAATTCTTACCTTCTTACCTGTTGCAACAATGGAAGCCGGCACAATTGCAGGGCGGCTTCTTCAGGCGAGCAGGATCGGCGCTGAACACAAAGGGGATGGCGCGACGTGGCGGCGCTGCAACAGTCTGCAAGCGGCGACGACAGTGGCTGCACGCGGAGGATCTTCGACGGCGGGGAACGACGCCTGCTCTACTACAGGGCACGGAGGACACGGCTGAGCTCGGGAAAATGGCGGCCGATCTGGTGGCGCTCAGCGGCGGACGACGCTAAAAGCTGCATAGGGACGGAATTTGCAGCAATTGAGACAGAGGTATCGAGCCGATCGCGGAGGCAGGTTGGGCAGATACCGTCGTTGCGGCGCCGCTGCCGCGGTGGGGAGGGGAAGAGTTGTTGTCGTTGCGGCGCCGCTGCTGCAGTTGGGGAGGGGAAGAGTTGTTGCGCTTCTTAGATAATAGATTTAGGGTTTTAATTAATTATCATCTAATGCTTGAAAAATGGTATTTCAATTTCGAAATTAATTATATTAATGAATTAATATTGTTTTCTAAGATCAAGGGGCATAATTGGGTATTAACAAGTTAATTTGACCTTAATTGTATTGTTTTAATTTGTTTCCTTTATTTGAATATTAGTCTATAGGAATGTCCTTCTTAGTGATTAAACTCTTATTGGTGTGCAAACAATTGTGGGACGGACAAATAAGGTAAGTATGCAAGGGGTAATATACATGTGAATTAATTATTACATTTAAGGAAGATATAGTGTTAATTTTGGTGTTGATGTTATTTTTGGCTATGTTTTTAATTTTGGCAACAATTTCCAATTTCAGTCATTTTATTTTTGGTATTAGCCACAATAGTGTTGAGCCTCATTGTTAGGGTTTTTTAGAGTTGCTGACTATTTATAGTCAGTGTTTTGCATTGTAAAAGGGTGTGTAATTGATTAATAAAAAAATGAGAGTTTATTTCAATATCTCCTTTACGGTATTCTTCTTCTCAACGGATAATGTGTTCTTTTGTGTTCTTCGTATATTTATCTTTTATACGCTCTCGCTGTCTACATCAGTAGGTATCAGAGTCTAATCAACACTCCTAATTTGTTGATTCACGTGGATAAAGACATATGCATGTCAATATCACCCAAAATTTATTTTCTGATAGCTTTGCAATCACATATGAAGTTGTCAATGTAGGCTATGAGGGTCCACCGATTTTTGATGAAGATGTGCGTGTTTTTTTTTTCGTGAAAAATACCCCGGGAGATATGATGGATCGGAGATCAAGTGACGTTAATTTATTTGGAAGCTTTGACCCGAAAATATAATTAAGGAAGAAATTGTGTTAATTTTGGTGTTTGATGTTATTTTTTGTTATGTTTTTAATTTTGTCAACAATTTTCAATTTCAGTCATTTTATTTTTGGTATTAGTCCACAATAGTGTTGAGCCTCATTTGTTATGATTTTTTAGAGTTGTAGATGTTTTGCATTGTAAAAGGGAGTGAAATTGATTAATAAAAAAATAGAATTTATTTCAATATCTACTCTACAATATTTTTTGTTAATCTTTTATATGCTTTTGTTGCCAATATAAAAAAAAATTAATAAATAGTTTGTGTGAGAATGGATGATATATTATTAATAAATGAATATATGTGTATCGTCAGAGTTGTCAATAAAATTTGCACGTGAAGGAAGAGAAAGAAATTTCGAGTTCTCTGAATAGCAGAAGGTTTAAAATAATACTAGTTGATTTTGTTGTTTTCCCCAAATTACAAAAAAAAAGGTGATAATCTCATCACTTTCACGGGGTCGGAAATGTATAATCGTATGAGCTGTCTTATTCAATTATTATTATTCACGGGCTCACAAATACACTATGCCTATAATCAGGCCCGGTCCTAATGTAAGGCCAACGAGGCGATCGATTCAGGCCCAAAAATATTTCACTATTTTAGGGGCCCATTTTTTAAGATATCTTTTATATATTTATATATATATATATATTACTCCGTATAATAAAAAATATTAATATAACTATATAAAGACGCATAAAGAGAAGTACTAAAAAAGTAAAAAGAATTAGTGAAGAAGGGTAGGAAAAACTAGGAGAAAAAAGTCTCAATAAAGATCTAATTCACTTTAAATCTTTTAAGTTTTCACTTTTTCACTTTACGTCTTAGAGTGTCCAATTTACATCATTTTTTGTCCAATTTATTAAAATTTGGGACAAATAGTTCAATTTACATCCTTCAAATTTAAAAATAAAAAAATAATATTAAAATTCAATCTACAGAAAAAATTCTAAAAATCTCATTAAATTTTCTAAAAATCTCTTAAAATTAAATAACTTAAAATCTTAAAAAATTTATTAAATAAAAATTAGAAATTCTAAAATTTATAAAATATATATATATATATATATTGTTATTCCTTTAAATTTTATATAAGGGATTATAGTTTTTTTAGTCCTTTAAGTTGGACTAATTTTGAATTTGGTCCTGATGGAATACACATTTTAATTTTGGTCCCATAAGTTGGCCGAAATTTTGAATTCAGTCCAATTACTACCATTGTAGGTAATTAAATCGGTCAAATTCTTAGCTCGTGTGCAATTCAAATCAACTGTGAATTTGCTCATGTGCAGAAAAATGCAAAAATCAGTGGATTTGATCGATGTATTTACCTCAAATTGTAGTAATTGGACTGAATTCAAAATTTCGACCAACTTATGGGACTAAAATCAAAATGTGTATTCCATCGGGACCAAATTCAAAATTAGTCCAATTTAAAGGACTAAAAAAACTTTAATCCCTTTTTTATATAATGTTAGTCCTTGAAAAAATATTTTACATTATGTTTTATAAGTTCGTATAGAATAAAAAATATGAAAGGACAGAGCCTTTTTTTTAAATTCGATTCAGGCCCAGATATTCCTAAGACCGGCCCTGCCTATAATCAGGGGCGGATGCAATGGTCGACGCTGCTGTTTTCCTTAAATATTTTGAGTTCCAATATATATATATATATATACATCCATGGAACAACCCGTGCAATTACACAAGATACAATTCTATCCATTGTGACATAAGTAGTATATATTGTTGAAATATTATATATGGTTAAAACCCAGAAAAATTATGAATATATATATATATATATATATATATATATTGGTTCAAGAATTAATTAATTTATTACATGCCTCAACCTGATAAAACATACTCCGTAGTATAGTATAACCGAAAGATATAAATTCAATTCTTTATGGAAGAAAAGAATCGTTACAACTTGCTTCAAGGCATTACGACAACCTTAAATTCCATGCATTTTAGTATTAAGATACAATTAAATAATAAATTAGTAAAAGTAATGTCAACTTGATCCTTTTTCATATTATCTACATCTACCAAAAAAAAAAAAAAAAGTCCGGACCTTCACTTTATTTGGACCCAAATACCCTCACTAGGAATCTCTTGATGAACCACAAAAAGAAGATAATACCCGGGTGGTGCAATATTACCCGAATCCGGAGCCCCGACCCGGATTTGATATCTCTTCCCTACTGTTGTAACATTCCCTCCATCGAGTACCAACAGCCTTTGATTCATAGAAAATGAATGCGTAGTAAATGAGGGCGCCGCTATTGTAACCCTAACCGAATCGACATTAACCCGACCCGTAACCGTGAAACCAACCACAATTTGCTGCTTATACGCGATACTGGATTGCGAAACCGGAGAAATAATTTTCGGTCGAATATTTGCGAAATTTGAGTCTAAATATGACGGTGAAAATGCTTCTAATGACAGTTCAGTAGGAAAAATAACTCCCGTAAAATTATAATAAACGTGTGGATTACTCCCACCCACGAGAATCCGACCGTCACGAAGTAATACTGCAGTCGAGTGATACATACGGGGCGTGGAACTCGGGATTTGCGTCTCGAATCTCGACCCGATTGGATTGTCGGGGCGGTATATAACCGGTGACAAAATCGGATCACGACCCAATTCCCATCCAGCAGTACCCGACTCCGCCCCGTTTATAATCAAAACGTCACCGTTTGGTAATAACACCATGTCCCCCATGACACGTGGCCCGGGCATGGTCTCCATGACCCATTGCGGGTTCGGGTCGTTAATTCGGATCCTACCGCACGAATTAAGCGCGGGCATAAAGTTTCCGTTACTAGCACTAACAAAACCTCCTTTCGGAGCTCCGCCACACACTAACACTTCGGCTCCGGATGTTGACTTCAACGGAAGTAAAACTCCGGAGCCGGAACTCGGGTAGGATCTCGGGTCCCCACCCGGAATAACCGGGTAATTTTTTAAAACGGAATTGGTTAAATAATTGAACAAAATAGCTCTATTGTTGGCGAAAATAAACAAATTTCCATCCGAATTGAGAAAGACAAAGGGGTATAGATTGTTCTCGATTTTGGGGTCGTTGGTCTGGGCGAGAAATGGTAAAGTGTATGATTTATTTTCAGCCGTTGATTTCTTGGGGTAGAATTCGTAATTAAATTGCCTTCTACCTCCGATGATTATCACTCTGCCATCTGGCAGGATCTGATTGGTCGCGTACCACCTACGCTGCGTGAGCACGGGATTAATTTCTTTCCAATCGCAGGAACTGTCGCTGCAGGGGGTGAACGTTCTGACGGCGTGGTCGCCGTCGTTGAAGCCGCCGGTTTGTAGGAGTGTGCCGTCGGGCATGACGGAGCCGGAGGAGCACCAGGTGTCGGTGAGGACCATGAGGGGGCGGATGGAGGAGGAAGCGACGTCGTATTCGACGGAGTGGGCGGTGCAGTCGGTGGTGAGGGCGGTTTCGCTTGGGTCGTTGCGGCATTTTCCGGCGGGGAGGGAGATGTTGGAGGCGCCGAAATCGGTGCGGTCGAAGGCGACGACGCGGTCGGTGCGGAGGAGCTGCATGTGCATGGCGGAGACGCCGATGTTGGAGGAGAGGAGGGACCACTTGCCAGCTGCGGCGGCGCGTGTGGGATGGGAGAGGAGAAAAAAGAGGAGATTTAGGAGAAGGAGGGGATGCATGGCTGGAAGTGTTGAGTACAGTGTGTGGGGGATGGATTTGGGTTTAAATGGGGTAGAATTGAGAAGACCACGCGCAAGTGAAGCGCGTGTATTTTGTTTGTAGTTTGGTGGCTAAAAACATAATTGCGACTTGGTAACAGAATATGTTTTCTACTGGGATTTAAATGCTCTTAAATTATTTTTCATTAAATACTTCTCAAAGCTCCTACGTTTCATGTTCAATACCGACGTTCATATATTTAAAATTGGATATTGAAGCTTAGTAATTACATATTCCGTACTTCATTTGTCCAATTTCATTATTTCACTTTTTTTTTTTTTTTTTTTTGTTATCAAATTTTACTATTTTCATTTTTTTCAAATAATATTATTCTAACTATTATATGATTTTCTTTAGACCATTATTTATTTACTCAAATTATCATTCATTTTATTTATAAACAATTACTTTATTTATATAAGTGGACTTTATAATACTTCATCATACTCTCAAACTTATTTATTTTATACATAAACTAATCAATATTCATAAAAACTTGTTATCGAATAAATGAGCATAATGAATTGGACCAATGGAGAATCAAATATTAAAAAAAAAAAAAAACACACACACACAGATAGAAGTTGCATGATCTCAAATTGAAGCTCATGAGATTCAAGTTTGAAATTTTGTATTGCTTGATTATGAATTATGAAGTTGATCATGAATATCAATTTCATCACGAATGTACAGCTTTAAAGTTTTAAATTTTGTTAGATTTCTACTACAATTTTGTGACAGGATGCAGCTTCATATTTAGTATGTCTAATCTCACGAATTATGAATTCTGTCAACAAATTAGCCAAAAATAAAGAAGTGTATACGCATATTAAGAAAGTGTAATAATTAATGTAGTTTTGAGGCTAATAACATTTGTGTAAAATTAAAAATATTGTGAGAGTAATATTTATATAAATTTTTTAATTTTAATGGTGTGACAAAAATGAAAATACAAAAATTATGTGATATGAAGCGGAATGTGTTTTTTTTATGTCGGCGTAATGAATTATGATCAAGAGCTAGCTGTTAAAAATAAAATAAAATTATGTGTGATCGTAAAGTTGAATTCTAAGAAATTTTATTTCATAAATTCAACCCCAGTACAATGAGAACTCACTCAGAAGCCTTGTGAATGTCAGTATGTCTGGGATTTGCAGCTTTCTCCTGTAATATATTGTCAAACGTTCAGACTTTCATTTTGTCAAATTTGTTTCATGTCATATGTCTTGCGTCTTGCATCTTGCAGTAACCCTAATTAAAGCAAAATAATGGTGGCAGAACATTCAACGGTAAACATATGTTTCTCGGTTCACAAAAAATCAATATTGGGAAGACTTTGGGTGTGTTTACAAACAATATTGGTTGATTTAAAGTGATTAAAATTGATTTTTGTAGTAAAATTAAAAGTAGTCAGTGTTTTAAAATTAAGCACTTCTAATCAATTTTTTTTATATATTATGATGTATGCAAAATAAATCACTTTTTTTATAATTTTACAAAAAACACATTTATTACGCTTTGATAAAATAATGGATAAAGATAAAATATTATTTAAATTATGAGGTCAAAATTGTAAAATTAATTAGTGCAATGATGAAAAACACTTACAAGTTGTTAGAAGAGGGGTAGAGATGCTTTACCAAAATTATTTTTAAGTAATTAATTTAATCACTTAGTTGTATTTGCAAACACTTCAAAAGTGATTCTATTTAGACCATCCTCATCCATGACACTCTCCCAACCCAACCCTCCAATATTATATTAATTTCTCTCTCATCTACATATACAATTTACAATTCAACCCAAATTTAATCTTATCATACTTTATCAGTGACACTAATCCAACCCAAAAATAATACTCCCTCCGTCCAATTTTATTATGCCCATTTATCCGGGCACGAGTTTTAATGAATATTGATTAATGGGGAAATTATTGTTAAGGTCATTTCACTAAGAGATTTATCTAATAGGGCATAGGTTTTTTTTTTAAATCTATTAGAGTCAAAATGGCACCTAATAAGACATTGTTGCCCTTTACCAATTTAAATAATTCGAAATTAATAAATATTAATAATTTGAAATTAATAATTTTGAATTAATGCAGTTCCTAGTTATACGCACCTTTCAATTATTAAAAAATTCCTAAAATTAAGCAATTCGAATTAATTGTTAATTATTCAAACAAATAAAATTAAAAAATCTTTTGAATATGCATATATATATGAAATAGATTATGAATTTTAATATGAACAGTGAAATGAATTTTGGTATGTAGAAATGGGTTATGAAGACATATGTTCATTTCAATATGAAGTTTAAAACGACATACAAGACTGAATTTTTTGGTATGCATAAAATAACATGAACCAATGTGCACAGAGTGACATGCATATCAATATGCAAAATAGATGTGCACATTTGTAAATAGCATATTCAAACAGCGGTTTGTTGTGATGTAGGGATTTCATACTTAATTCAGTTAATATCACTGAAAAGAATTGTTCAGAATAATAAGACGAAGACATAAAATGATAATGCCTACATCGGTATCCATGTTTCATATGGAAAGTTCATTTTGATATGAAGTTGTAAGAGTAGTATATGCACCTTTCAGATGCACTTGCGAATAGCAATTGAATAATCCGTTTATCTAAATTCAAGCTGGAAAAACTATAAACGAAAAACTATATTTGTAGAACGAATACGAGGTCTCATGACAGAATAACGAAATCAGGCAGTTGTTTTGAGCTTCTTGGTGATTCCAGCAATGTACTTCGTTTGATGGAAAGTCTGCTCTAGTTCCGTCCCTGAAGGCTGTCTGGACCCGTCTCCAACAGAAACAATTCAAGTCGAACCTTGAGAATCTCCACAGGCAAATTCATCAGCTGAATCCTCCTCAAACATTCGAACAACAATTCTTCAGACTATAAGGAAAGGAAGAAGTAAAGATCAAAACCAGACTCGATAAACAAAGAAATAAAACCAATACTATTGCAATAAGCTAAAATTGCAAAGCATACGTTCAGAAAAATAAACAACAACATTTCTCAAATCTGTTCCAAATATATGGTAATCATTTCCACATTAACTAAGTAGTGAATGTAAGACTATGACAGCAGTAGTTCAAACGAGTTTTGCTTAAATCCATCAAAATCACCTTCTAAACCAATGGAAAAGAAGGTACAGAATCTAAAATTTACTGAAATAAACAAAATAATTGAGCGTTTAAATGAGATTGATAATCAGTATAGACCCAGGGTAACCCAATCAAAATAACATAAAACTCAGATACTCATCAATCTAACTCCAAAAATCTACCTCCGCCTTTCGACAGAAGCGAAAATGCATGCACATAGACAACACCAGCAAACTCCAAATCAGAAACCCTAGCCTATCTACATTAAATTTACAAAACAGCATCTAAAAACTCAAAAGCCGTAACATGCACGACAATTTTAATAAAGAGGGGAAGGCACGAGCAGTCAAAAATCACACAAAAAACTGCAAAATCGGCATTGATGCAAAAATCGAGAACCGCTCTAAATTAACAAAAATAAACGAAAACTTAAAAACAAACATCGAAATTAAATTGGAACAGAAGTATTAGGGCAAAAAAGCTTACGAGCTGTGCTAATTAACACCACTAAAGGCGCTTTTGGCAATTAAACGCACGAAATACTAAATCAGAGCCCATCGAACTAGGTTGAGCAAATACAGACATTCAAGATGGATCATATAAGTTAAAACGGGAAGATTAAAAAGAACATCATCATTAAATAGAAGTGAATCATAATTTTTTTTTAAAGATGGTGTTACCTTGAATCGAGTTCTGTCCAAAACGACCAGAAATTGGATTATCCGATTCCCAGCCGAAACCTCACGTTATTCTCCATCCTCTTCTTCTTGTGGACTGCCTTCAGCAGCTCTTCATCCGAAGGTGTCATCCAGCCCCGTTTCTGGTTATACTCAGTCTCTTTCGAGCTTCCATTGGTGGATCAGTCATTGCCCCAATCCTCTTGCAAATATTCACAATTCTTCGTCCACGAAACATCGTCATTGATCCTTCTAGAAACTGAATACCACAGTATCACCTTCATCCTCCCTCTGGTTCCTCTCAAATGGCATTTACCCATCTCAAATTACTCACTCCAACAGCGAAAATTAATTGCTGTATGAATTGGCCCTTTCTTGCTCAAATGAAGAACAAAGAAATACTAACCTGAACGCGAACAATCTTCAATCTGGAATATGGCAGCGATCTGAAATTCGCCCACACTGCAGAAACCTTGCAGAAATTCTAGCCTTCAATGGCGAAAAAACTTGCAGCCCTCGCTCTAAATTTGCAGAAACCGTAGCAATCGCCTTCAATGGCGAAAAATCTTGCAGAAATCGATCAGAATTTGCGGACTCCGAGCAGAAACCGTAACAAACGTCTTCAATGGCCGTAGGGGAAACTGCCTCTTCAGCCGCGATGTAATGGAGATAAATTGCAGAAACCCTCGATCTGGAATCCTCCAACAATTAGAGACAGGTCAACAGCGAAGAGGCTCGGCGGCAACGAAGCTTCGTCTTCGACCATCTTCTTCGTCCAGTGCGACGACGGCGGCAAGGTGGGTGCGGCGGCCAAGGTGGGGGAGGGAGCTCGACCGATTGGGGTGGGGGGAGGGATCTTGGGTTTTGTTTTTTTTGGGAATGAATGTGTCCTATAATTTGGGAATTAATTGATAACAATTAATTATGAATTTAAATTTCAAATTACATTTTAAATATATAAATTAAAGGAGTATATGAAAATTAAGGGTAAATATGGTTTTTTGACACAAAAATGACCTTATTAGGAAATTTTAAAAGTTGTATGTTTTAGTTGTTTAATAGTCTCTAAAAGTGACCTTATTAGGTAATATTCTCTTGATTAATTTATGTATAAAGTAGATAAGTTGGGGGTATGATGGGATGTTGTGGGGTCCATTTATAGGTAAAGTGAGGGTGGAGATAAAGTAGTGTGAATAGTATTATTTCCAAAAAGGGAATGAGCATAATAAAATTGGAAAACCAAAAAAGGAAAATGAGAATAATGAAATTGGACGGAGGGAGTAATAATTTTTTTAATACATATTATATTATTAATTTTTACTATATTTTAATGTGTAAATTGGTATATAAAAATAACTTGATACTCTAAATTTGTAATTATAATATGAATTATTTTATCACACACTTAAAATAAATAATGAACTCAATAACAAAATTAAAATTACAAGATTTGAAAATAGCTCGATATTGGACTCTATTTATAGAGAAAAAAAAATTACGAATTTTGATATATATATATATATATATATATATATATATTTAATACATATTATCTTCAATATCTACCAATCTAATTATATCACACAAAAAATTACAAACAACCAATGAAATTTTGATACTTGTCATATTAATTAATATTATTAAATTGATGACCTTAGATTCCATCCAACCAGGTCAAGCAATTGTCAAATGCTTTCTATTATTTTAATATATTATAAAATTTATCCGTTTGCTATGACATTTTGGTGGAGGGCACCTAGTTTTAAAAAAGAAGTGTTTTTAGAGTGTCCACAATGGTTAGGGAGTTATAACTCCCCTCTCTCCTCCATCTCATCATTTTTACATAAATAACTCAACCCCCAATAACTTCCACAACCATTCCAAAGTTATAACCTACATTTGAGGGACCCACTATTCATTACATTTTTTTTTTATTTTTAATTTTTTATTTAAGGTTTTAAAATTATGTAAAAAAATTAATATACTGTATGAATATATTAAAATTTAATATATGTGAAAAAAATTAATATATGAATATATTAAAATTATTTAGTCTAATTTTTTTAGGATATCAATTAATATATTTTACAAATTGAAATAAATATTTAATACTAACTCATTTAGTTAACTAATAAAGATTATTATTATTTTGATCGAATGAAAATAGAGTACAACATATTCAACACTAGAAAACAATTCAATTAAATTAATTAAAAACTTAACTATTTTGAAACGATAAATAAACGCATTATATCAATTCAGAAGTCTGAGTGGAAAAATTTAATGGGAAAGAGTTGCTCGAGTTATCAACGAAATTCCTGTGAACTTGAACATTTTGAGAATATTGAAAATTTTGTAGATTTAAAGAATTTTGGGAGAGTGGAATTTCATCAGTATGATTGAACAAATTTCTATGGTGAAGAATCTTTATCCATTTGTTAAGTATTTACAGAAGAAAAAACAGTGAATATGAAGTATTTAAAGAGAAAAAAAAAAAAAAAGACCGTTGTATTAATTTAAAATTTGAAGATGAAAAAAAAATAGAAAATTCAAATATTAATGTGGGTCAATTCATCGTGGTTAGCAAAAAGTAGGGTATGCCGGACTAACCCATTTGAGGAGAGAGAAATTTTTTTAAGTTATAACTCAGCGCCACAACGGTTGTAACCCTATTTTTAAAGTTATAACCCTCTAATAACCAACCGTTGTGGACACTCTTAAGCATCTAGTAGGGTTTGCAAACACCCACTTTGACTCTTGTCTCGGCAACAAAGTGCGTCTTCCAAAAATAGGGTAAAACGAAGAAAAAAATGAATGTAAAATTACTCTTATCTTTTTAGAGTAGGGAGTATTCTTGTTTCTCTATGTTTAAAAAAAAATACTCATATGTTAATGTATAAAGTGATAAATAAATGATAATTGGGTATATTTTTCAAAAAAAGGAAATTGGAACACGAATTATTTAGAAATTCTACTAAATCCTTTCATATTTTCTGAAAATTTGTATCTCATCCTAATTTCCGTTAATTTAACTACACTAAAGAGTTTGTGCCTTCAATACAATACTAAGATACTCCACCAAATCATAATAAATGATGTTTTGACTTTTCACATTCTCTAATTAGATGAGGTTTTTACATTTTTTTTTTTAAATGTAAATTTATTGTATTTCTTTCAAATTTGCCCTTAAAATAATTTAAATATTCAAATAAATGTATTTTTTTAACAAGATAGATAAACATTTATTCAGAGTACAGTAAGAAGTCAGATCTAAAATGATAATTTTGAATGAATAGGAGAGAGTATTTATTGGTCTTCTTGGCTAGTAGAAATGAAAAATGTAAGTTAATCTCAACAATAAGTCTGTTTAAATTTCATTTTAATATTCATTTGACCAAAGGCACTATGGATTGAATCTAGTATAGCACAAATTGGAAAACCAGTTCAGATACCTATTTCTTAGATGTCTTCTTCTTTGGGATGGAATTAGTAGGCTGTGGCTTGGGGTGCTTTTCGACGGCACTTGGATCCAACCAATTGAGAGGGTGGCGATTGAAAAACGGCCAATTGGGAACTGTAATCAGAGAAGTTAATACAACACCAGCCCCGTAAATCAGCATCATTTTTTGAAACGACCCCAATACATAGCCCGTCGTGAATGCCACCACCGCAAAGGATACCAAAAGCAGCTGCATTAGCTGCTCTGATAGCTTCTGACCTTGCCAATCCATCTGCCAATTAGTTATTAAGAAATGAGTTGCATACTAACAATTTAATAAGGAATTTCATATATACCATGTTGGATCCCAGAGCAAATCAATGCCCATAGCAGCTAGTGCAAACGTGCATGATTAGTTATGTAAATCAGCACTAGCAATTTCCCAAACTGGTGACTAAAATTCACCTATTTACAGTGAACTTTTAAGACATGAGAAGATATTCAACAAATCTTGGACAAATTATTCGAAAACACCACTATCACAATACAATGATCAGCTCAATTGCTCATTTTCGAGTAAAGATCAGAATAGGCTCAATAACAATATGCACCTAGATTCTGACCTGATATTACAAAAATAGATGAATTTCATGTGAGGAAAACAATTTGCATACCGATTATATTGAGAATAACCAGAGTGACTAATAGAGACGGAAGTTACATATGGATTAAAAATAGAGATGGGAGTTTAATTATGTTCAAGTCAGAAATATTCAATAAATAATTGATAACTAGGATGTACTATTATATGAAATCCTAACTAACAGACACCACAGCCCAGTTCAAGTTAAAATTAGAGCAGTATACAAAATAAAAATGCAGGAATATAGGTCCCTGCCTTTTTCATCAGGCTAAACTATATCACAATCAAAATTACTCTTCTATGCAAATAAAAAATGTAACAAAGAAATCACCCAAGCCAAAAAGGAAAAGGTCAAAAAATAAAAAAACTAACGCACAAAAATAATCAGTGTGGTAGCATGATCATCAAATATTACATCCAAATAATAAACGAAGCATGAACACAGAAAATATTACCGTGAAATGAAATCTAAACTCAGATCCCCTCGCCTTGCAAGCTGCAACAAACATACAAAACAGTCTAATCAGTAAATACACATTCGATTCTCGAACAAAATAAATTAAAAATTAAGAAATTGAAAACTCTACAATACAGAGTTAACCATTAGAAAAAGCAACATAAAAATCCAGACAAAAGGAAACGGCACAGAACCGAAAAAATTACATTTCGTTTGGTTATCGGGCTCCCTCGAGTACTTCACCTGTATAATTTGAAGCGGAAAACACAGATTAAAAACGGAAATAAATCAAAGATGCATATTAGTTATTCCATTTTGATTGGATTTAGAGTGGTGCCCCTTTCTTACCTGTCTCAGCGCCACTACCTTCGACTGGAGGGAAATGGTGAGGAATTGGAAAAAAGAAAAAGAAAAGTGCAGTTTCTAATCCTGGCCGTCCGATCGTGAGCACTGATCATAGCCAGTCAATCTCCCATGACTCATCTCACCCTATTGTGTAGCGCCACGTGGAGTAGCTGACCAAGTTAGCTTATTCCACAAATAATCTTGCAGAAAATTTGGCTGTTGGGCCACCGTATGAGCCCAATTTAAATTCTTATAATCCTTCTTCTTACGGCCCAGTTCTTATTAAATCCCACCCGGCAGAAATTAATTCCCAAGCCTATCTTGTTGCCAATTGGGCAATTCCAAATTTATATAATAGGCACTCATTTAAATTTTGTATGTATAATTTATTTTTACAAAATTTAAGAAATATTAATTGTTTATATATAAATCAGATGTGTGAAGTAAAAATGAATAGTAGTATTATTGTATATTAAGTTTGGACGGACAAAAAATGAATATTTACATACAAAATTAGTTTAGACGAGAGAGTATAAATAATACTCCTTCCGTCCACAAAAAGTAGTATCACCCTTCAACCATCACTTAACTACTCAATTTGTCATCAACTTTATTCACAATGGATATAATACCCTTACTTTATCTACTTTTTTTTTTTCCAGGACCTAAGGCCTAGATAGTGGTACTCTAACCACTTGAGCTATTCCACTTTGTCTTACTTTACTTTATCTATACATTAAAATATTGATAATCTGATGCCAGGCCGGGCCTTAAAATATAACAACGGTTTATTTTATTGCAAAAGAAGAAACAATTTGATACAGTACAACTTTTGCCATTGAAATTATTACAAAGCTTAAACCGAAGAAGAGGTTTAGCAAGTCTTTGTGGCACACTGCCAGCAAAAAAAGAGAAATAAGAGCACAACAAGCAATGTCTCCCCGTTTAACATGAAATCCCTGCAAAAAGAAAAACACAACAGGCCAAACATACATTGTAAATGCAGCACTCAGGACTACAATACACTACAGGCTCAAACATTTTGCATTTCATCATCAGTAAGATGCCATTGATTTCATGGACCATATATTTTAATTAGGGTAAATTGCAAAATTGGTCCCCGTATCTATTAAGTCTTATACGGAGTAACTTTTAAATGAAGCAATTTTAGTCCTATATTGATAAATGAAGCAATTTTAGTCCTATATTGACAAGGTTGCAGGATTTTTGCACGTGTCGTAGTAACCTGACTAAGGAATTGGCGTCGCTTGCGTGCCATAATGAGACCCTACATATTAATTTCAATTAAAAAAAAAACACAAACTAATTATCATCTTAAGACAATAAAATTGTCAAAAAAAGACATTTTTAATTCCATCATCAGTCATCACCTACAGAAACACAGTAAAATAAGACAAATAGTTTGTTAGAGCATTTAATAAAATCAATAACATGCACAAGACTTATTCACACTCATAATATATAACAACTCATACTTGAACTTGACATGGATAAATGGGTACACACATAAGAAGCAAGCAATTAGATTAATAATCCGTTCTCCTTTCTGCCTCAGATTTGCCCTCCTTGGGCAACTAACAGCTTGTAACATTTAGCAAGTTCAAACAATGTCGAAACTTGCTATGTGGGACCGGCTTGGTGAACATGTCAGCAGGATTATCAGCAGTACCTACTTTCATCACCTTGATTCTCTGCTCATTCCTCAGAAAATGATACCTCACATCAATATGCTTGGTCCTCTCATGATGGACCTGATCCTTGGTCAAACAGATTGCACTCAGACTGTCACAGAATACAATAACTTGATCACGATGTAGACCAAGATCACCTACAAGCCCTTTCAACCATCTGCAGGTGAACCATATATCGGTGTTTTATCTCTGTGCTATATATATGGTCTTTGAGATCTGTAATCAGTAACCCTAATCAGTAATAAAATCCGTTCTCCTCTCTGCCCGTGGACGTAGCCAATTCATTGGTGAACCACGTAAATCACTTGTCTTCTTTACGTTTCTTGTTCATGTGCTATAACCCTATTCTGTCACAACAGAAAGTGTAAGAAACTGACCAATTACTTGGAGCCACTGTAATCCTCAAGGAGGTCATCATAGGGGTCGCGACGCCCTTTGACTTGGCTAATCTGAGCATCCCAGAAAATTTGAGCATTGTGGTGGTCAAATGTCCAGAAGCCATAGGGTTGCATCGGCAAGCTGTGCATCTCCTTAGTCCTCTTACATTTCTCGAATCGATCATAAAGCATCTCTCTCGCTCTCCTGTCTCTCTCGTTCGGATTCTCCATCAATCTCAATATTAAATTCTCCGCAAACTCCATTATGAACCCCATCTATAAAGTTCAAAATAAAGCTGAATATAAAAAAAAGAAAAGAAAATAAGTTTCTATTATGAACCCTGTTATGAAGCTGGCTTTCCATTATGAACCCCATCTATTAACCACCCCGATTTTTACTTTTTATCGAAGGAAAAAAGGTTCAGTTTTTTAAACTTGTAACCAGATTTTGTTCAGTGAATTCTTCTTATATGATGAAAAGCCTAATCTATCTTCATTAAAAATAAAGCTGAATACAAAGAGCAAAACGGACGGACAGCCAATGTTACTAACACTGGGAACCTCGATTCTTAACAGAGATAAACGAAATACAGAAACAAGGGCTCAAAATGATACACTTCAAGTAAGATCAGAATATGTTAAATCACAATACAAGCACTAGATTCTGACCAGGCATTAAAAATATATAGCGGAAATAATGGTCAAAGATCATTTCCTCAAAAAATAAATCTTACTAATGTCACCGCGTTTCCAATATTTTTTAATATAAATAAAGCATAATGATTCCAGAAATGTAGCACGAAGGGAGTAATAAGCACCTAATTCATTCTGGTGAGATGCCAATGAGTATTAAATTGTATGAAAGGCCTATTATGCTGCTATTATTCAGGGAACGATGTAATTTGTACCACCGAAATCATTTGATTTTGCATGCACTAACATATTAGTGCACTAATCAATATCCATAAGTGAATTAACATTATACACTGAGATTAGGATGTAATCCTCCAAAAAAATATTATATTCATCTAGAAACGTGATGTTACGACCATTCAAAGCAATTTCACAAAAGGACACTATGGACACCCCCAAATTGTAAAAATCGTATATCTCAACTTGAACAAGGTGAATGTAAAATCTCTATAAATTGCATAAAATTTCTTATGGGTCCTAAGCTTGGGAGGAATGGCACAGGATGGCTTTGGTAGCAAGCATTAATAATATTCAGACAACGATATTTCATAATCCAAAAAAATGATTTAAAAAATTGGATTTGATAGATGTTTTGTAGTATTAGTAACAATCTATGTAAAATTAGAACATTGAGATGTAATTAAATTAAATTGTAGAAAAATAAGCTGGTTGATTGTTTTGCAGATTCAAATGAGCTTTCTGGTTTACAGTCTTTACCCTAAAGTTGAGGCAGAATTGAAGCATGTTAATCTGGTTGGTTATTCAGAATTTCACATTCCACACAATCTCATCTCATCTCTCTTCACTTAATAATTCACACTTAAAATCAATGCTTACACATCTCTCTCTCTCTCTCTATATATATATATATATATAATCTACTTCAACTGAAGTTCTTTGAAGAAGCATAAACAGTTTCTTATATGTGACAGTCCTTAACTGCTACCAAAGGAAGAGGAAATAATATGGAAAAAAAGATACATAGGTAGGGGTCAAGGAGTAAGGATTTGCAAGGCAGTAAAACCAATAATTCAATACATAACATGGAAAACAAAATCATTAATCCATGTAAAAATAAGACAGGAGATCATGCTTATAATTCCTTCCACATTTTCATTAAAACCAATGGCCTTAAGTGCATGTTTGTTTTGAGATTTTGAGGATTTTGAAATCCGGATTTCAAAATCTAGTGTATTCAAAATCCTAATGCTTTTTATGTTTTGTGTTTGTTTTGGGATTTATGTAGGGTAGGATTTAACTTTATTGTATAGGATTATAGGTTTTATAGGTATTTATAGAGTTGACTTTTATAGTGTTATAGGGTGGAATTTTGAAATCCTGAATCAAAATCTCAAACTGTAACGGGGGTGGAGTTTCGAAATCCCAAATCCGAATTTCCCATCCCAAAACAAACATGCCCTAAAAGATTTTATGAGACAAGCACAGAAACATTTCTCTATGGCCTATCACATGACCCTGAAAATTTCTATTATGCACTTATATGTGTAAATTTCAGTTCATATTCTTCTACTGTAGTACTGTTATGAGACTAACCTATGAAATAGAAGTACTGCTACTTTTGCAAAAAATATGAACGATATGGATATTAATTCACCATTATTGGCCTAACCTGGTTAATCTTGCTTATTAGTCTGATCTTATCCACAATATATAGGGTATCAAGGCTTTGTACATATATGCCAAACAACTAATCATCTTCAACTAACCCAAGAAACAGGAAATTCACACTAAAAACTAACAAACACCTAATCAAACAATGTTACTTCATGATTTCGTAAATTTACCCAAATTCAAAGCACACTGTTATTCATTAACAAATCTGAAAACCATGAGAAGATCTATACAAGCCTCAGTCCAATACCAACATCAAACGCTTTTACATACGATTAAAACATTCGATTTTTACAGAAATGACTTGTATTCTAACCAATTACCGATGATCGTACCGCCGCTCGTCTTTACCACCGTCGACCGAATCCGTTCGAAATTGGACCAACGCCGCTGCTCAAACGAATCAGGAATTCGTCAAAAATGTTTGATGAGTAACGGGCCTTTAAAGCGGGCCCAAATGTTTTTTTGGGCCCTCTGTTGCCCACAATTGCTCTTAATTTAAGGGACTGTTTGGTGACGAGAAATGAAAATAAGGATTGATGAATTAAATATGCTTTGTTATAATCATGTTGTTCAATTAGTAATGAGGAATAATTATCGTAATTAGTCAAATTCTAAACGAATAGAATCTATTTTATTTTAAATTTTTTGACATTTTTTAGAGATGAATACTACTTAATTATCTTGTTTATACAAAATAAATTTTAAAATTTATTTTAGAAATTAGAATATTCACATTCCCTTTTTTTTTTTTATCATGATTATTTTGTTGGAATCAAATGCATACAATCCCAATATAGTGATATAGTGATTAGTGAAGGACTAGTGCAAAAACCCGCTAGCTAGAAGATTATTTTGTTAAAAGTATCATTATTTAAAGTAATGTTTAATTTTTAAGACATTTTGTATAACATAAAACTATCTCAAGTTGATAGAGACCTAGAAAATGAGTAATGAGTTTGAACCATTTATTTGTTTTTCGAATTTTATTTTAATGAATTGATGACAAGGGCG
Source organism: Galeopsis tetrahit (assembly GCA_963675135.1). Lineage (NCBI taxonomy): Eukaryota > Viridiplantae > Streptophyta > Magnoliopsida > Lamiales > Lamiaceae > Galeopsis > Galeopsis tetrahit. The sequence goes on from OY776133.1 coordinate 16,585,318, forward strand.
AAAATGTCATTTGAACTCGAATCGAAGTCATGGAGAGTAGTTCTCCACCACTTCCAATAATCCAATCTAATCAATCAACCAGATGCATATATTTGTATAAATTATAAATTATTTGTACAAATCAACTCACGATTCATCTCTCTCTCTGCGGAGTCTCGAGCAAAAAAGGAGAAGATCCTCTCAGATCCGATCTCTGCAGGTATCAAATTGATTAAAAATGTCGTCAACCTTCAGCGGCGATGAAACGGCACCGTTCTTCGGCTTCCTTGGCGCCGCCGCCGCTTTAGTCTTCTCCTGTAAGCTATGATTGATCAATTCGCTGCTCTTGTTCAGATCCGAGATTCTAACGGCCATAAATTGTTACTGATTAATATTTTTGTGTAGGTATGGGGGCGGCGTACGGCACAGCGAAGAGTGGCGTCGGAGTGGCGTCGATGGGTGTGATGAGGCCGGAGCTCGTCATGAAGTCTATTGTTCCGGTGGTCATGGCTGGTGTGTTGGGTATTTATGGTTTGATTATTGCTGTGATCATTAGTACTGGTATTAACCCTAAGGCGAAATCTTACTACTTGTTTGATGGCTATGCTCACCTTTCTTCTGGCCTTTCTTGTGGTCTCGCTGGCCTTGCTGCCGGTATGGCTATCGGAATTGTTGGAGATGCTGGTGTTAGGTAATTTCTGTACCTTGATCCTGGTTAGATTTGGATAATTTAGCATTATGATGTTTGATTAATTGATGGTCTTTTGTTTGGATTACCTTTTCATGATAATTGTTGTTTATTTGCGGCGATTTATTGATAGCTTGATCAGTTGGATAAGTTAGAGGGTATGTAGTTGGTTGTTTGACATTTATGTAAAATTTAGTTTTTAATATTTGTATTGGAGATTGGTACTGCTCTGATATTTTTTCTGCCATTGGGAACTTTTTATATACATTGTTTGGATCTTTTTAATAAAACCTTACTTTTATGCATGTAGTAAGTTCAATTGAAATATTCCGGTGGGAATGGATTGATACCATGTGTCTCCTATTTAGTAGAGCAAACTAATTACTAACCATCGATTAAGGGGGATTTATGCATGCAATAAGTTTAGTTTTGCCCTTTTCTTGGAGGCGGCTTCTAACTAGGATAGTTATTGAAATCCATTTTTTGGTTGGTCTTGGTCAGTAACTGCTCATCATCATATTGAAGTAACAAGCATAGGTGTGAATATCTTCTTGGAAATTGGATTCTGTGAACTACCTATTCATAATTGTAGTATCTTTTCATGTTATTGTGGGGACAAAATCTGGTTTCTTGAATATTGATTTTAGGAGTTCTTTGTCAATTATCCAAATTAGTTTACTTGCGTTGACATATACAAATCTAGACTGCAAGGCCTTTTAAAGATTTACTGAAACTTTATAATTGGATCATGGGTCATAACTCTAGAATCACAACCAATAGCTAGCATTCTTGTTTTTAATATTCTAAAAAGCAATGTGAAGTGTGAGGGAGTATGACCATATTAACAAGTCCTAAATGTTGCAGATTTTTGGGTTGAACTTGGTAAATGATAAGCTGCATTTCTCTTATTTTTCTTGCTGGACATAAGCATCTCTAATTTAGTGTACCTATGCTCCTTTTCATTGTAATATAAGTTAACTTTAATTCAGAGAAGGACAAACTCCATTCTTTTTAATTGTTTTTATGAGGTTGAATAGCATTTAAAGACTCATGTTACTATACCATTTTACAGAGCGAACGCACAGCAACCTAAGCTCTTTGTGGGAATGATTCTTATCCTCATTTTTGCTGAAGCCTTGGCTCTTTATGGTCTTATTGTTGGCATCATTCTCTCCTCTCGTGCTGGTCAGTCGAGAGCAGATTAAAAGAGTGAGTAATCAGCTAGTTGCTATTTCTTCTCTTTTAAGTAAGAACCACGAGTATGTTATCCCTGGTTGGCATGCTAGTTTGAATCTCAAGTTTTTTTTATTGTTCGTGCGAGGGCTTAGCCAGAGGAATCGTGATGTGGTAGGATGTAGAAGTTTGATTTCGGTGAATAAAGTTCTGAATTATTATGATGGTGTATCTTTGGACCATATATGATTTGTGAGAAACCATTGTCTGTATTATTTTGTCAAATTTCATAAACATTTTAATTTATTTTTTTCATTTCCCTCTATTATTAAGTTTTTTTTGTAGTTTTCGAAGGTGCTTTATGTGTCTCTCTGTCTCTGAAAAATGAGCAAAATGCTCATCCTCTTTTTTCCCTCGCGACATTTTAACGACATGTTCGTGGGGTTGGTGGAATCTCTCTTTTCTATCATATGCATTCCTTCTTACTAGCCAGAGGATTTTGGGGTTGTTTTCAAATTATGTTGTACAGTATTAAGTTAACTTATTTTTCATTTTTTTTCCAAATAAAAGTGGTTCTGCACTGCTTTATTATTTAAAACTATTTTTTTGTTAAAAATAATACTAATACTCACTCCGTCCAAGTGAATTTGCACTATTTGGATTGCACAATTTTTTAAAAAAGGTAAGAAAAATGTGTAGTGAGTAGAGTTTTGAGTGATATTTTTGTAAACTTTTATGAATAAAATAAACAAAAATATGGATTGAGCGTAGAAAAGTAATGATATGTGGTTAAATATGTGTATATTTTGAGGAAGAAGGTTATGAAGATTTTTTTTTTACAATGTAAATTTTTGTGGGATGTCTAATATAGTAAATGTGTAAATTTAGTATAAATTTATGTGGGAGGGTGGTAATAATAGTTGGAGGTTTCATTTGAGGCATTTGAAATCTCAAAAGATTTGGTAATGAATGAATTTCAAATTGCATATAATTTACTTCCTGTGATTTAAAACCCACTACATTAAGGGCATGTTTGGTGGCCCAGTTATATTAACGTGAGATAGGCCAAGTTAGGTTAACATGTCACGTTTGGATCAAGTCCGATTACATGTTTTATGTTTGGTGGCTCTTCTGTTTAGCACGATTCAATTTTGAATACATAAAAGCAAGTACACTTTTAATTGCAAAAATTACTATATTGTCCTCTTTCATGTTTTCAAATTCCAATCTTATCCTCTGACTTTTTCACCGAGAATCTGTATCAGCTTCAAGCTACATACAAGAAATTTGTTCATCTTCTGAATTACGAAATTCAAAAGCGCTTGAACAAGTCGACTGTGATGCACAAGATCGTTGAAAAGGATTATCACATTCCTAGATAGGCGACCGTCGCAGTTAGTCGGTACAGATCTGCCAAAAATAAAAAACAATTTTCACAAAAGAAAAAAGCAAAATAGTACATATGAAAAAAGGTGAGTATAAATCTATACATACAAAACTGGGCATAAGAAATAAAAGATGAGTATAGATCTAACCTGAAGAAGAAGAGGGTATTTTACTAAACTATAGATCTAAACAGAAGAAGAAAGCATTTACACCCTATCAACATATACACTACAAATCTAGGTATTAGAAATAAAATATATGTCGAACAATACAAATCTAGCCATAAGAAGCACAATATACACTACCAAATTGAAAATAGATGCAAATCAGTACCGCCGTCAATTGTTCTAAACCCTAAGAAGATCCGCTATTTTAATTTGAACAAACTTTAGTAATATTCCCATCACAAACAGATTCAACAGAGATGACGGGTATTGCATTCAAATCGACGATGAGAATGAAACGATGAAGAGAGTGAGGAAGATAATGGAGTGAAATGTGCTGGAATTGAATCACTGTCGTATTCAAAGCGAGGATTTGGGTCAGAAATGAGGTCAAATGAATGTCAAGTGTGATTTTGGCTTTATATATGCCAAGGGTAAATAAGTAATTCAATACTCCAACTAAAGTTACTGTTTGATTAAGTTAGCCCAACGCGGCATATTTGGGGCGTTAACTCCTCCATTGCTGAACAGTAGTTACTAACGGGCTTCTAATCTAACACATGCCAGCAAAATGTGTACCAAACATTAGATATAGGTAGATAACCTAACTAACATGGCTTAACTATGCTACCAAACAGGCCCTAACAACGGCTGTTTGGATTTACTCTGAATTTATGAAGGTATTTTAAGTTCCTTGTTTGTAAATAAAATGAACATTGAATATTTTTTTGTCTTTTAGTTATAAAACTAGTACAAATCTGTGTATTAGGAGTAAAGAAAAGTTTTAGATTAAAAATTGAGTAATAAATAAAATTATATTTAATTATTTTAATTAATTGATTGAGTAATTATAGAAGGATGTAGAAGTATTTACATGAGTGGGAAAGATTAATGTTGCGGTAATGTGAAAAATTAGAGAGTTGGAGTGTGGGATGAATGGATTTGCAAATGATTGTATTTTCAAATGAATTTGGAATTTCTTCAACTACAATTAAAATACCATAATTTCAAATACATGATTTAAAATTAATCATTTGAAATTCAAAATTAGAATTAGTATGAATGATGGAAAAGGACACCCATGAGTTGTGGATGGAACGTCGGACATGGTGGATGGGAGGATGGGAGCAGGATTTAGGAAGAATATAAAATATTATATGTGTTTCATTTTTATTTTATCGGTAAAGGACTCATTTTTATTGAAATGAGAATAAATTTACAAGGAGTCTAATAATACATGTGTATAAGTAACATCTTCTTGAGATCCTATATCACTTATACTAACTCCATCCCAGTAGAAACTCCTACAAATCAAATGAGTTAAAAGGGCTCGGTAACCATTCCTTGAGGGTGGTGTTTGGTTTGGAATTGATTTGGATTGGATTGGATTGGAATTTGGGTAATCCAATGAATAGTAATTGTGTGTGTAAGTTGTGTTTGGTTAAAGATTGAGAAGTAGGAGTAGATGTATAGGAGAGAGAATGAGTGGTTGAAAAGAGTGATTTGATTGTATAAAAATATGTGTATAGGTGTATTATAGGGGTGGATTAGTATTTTGATTTGTATTTGAATTGAGATGGATTGAGAGAGATTGGATTCGGATTGGCTAATCCCAAACCAAACACCGCCCTTCGCCTTGCACCAACTCAAAAATCTTTCTTTCACTCCGTCTACAGTCTTTTCTTTCTTCCATGTTTCCTCCCCAAAAGATTATTTCATTTCTCCACTTTCGCATATCACCCCTACCCACAAGCCCATAGCCACTCTCACGCCTTTTTTCATAGGTATCAAGGAGGCAAATTGATAGTGATGTGACCAAGTTTCGTTCGCTGGGAGACGGACTTCGGACCTTTTGATCTTCGTACTGGTTGACCTGGACAAAAAATCGAGCCGGAGGGGGCTTCGGCGACGACCCTCCTACGCTAAGTCAGTTCGATTCTTATGAAGAATAGAGAGATAAAATATAAAGAGTGAAATTTTAGAGTGTGTGTAAATGTATTAAAATGACTTAACCTTCAAGAAATTGAGATCGAAGGCTTATATACCTCTTTTACCTTGGGTAAAATGGTAAATTCGAGAGCGCTAGGGTTTGTTACCAAATGGGAGCCACATCATTGTACGAATCTGACACGCCATAAATGCTCTGGTAGTGCGCCTTCAGATATCTGAGAATACTCTAATATTAAGAGATTATGTTTGTACTTGTTTGTCTCCTAGAGACAAACATTAAGAGGTAAAATTGTGAGTTCAGAGGTCCACCCTCTCTCCTTTGGGAGTGTAGAGGAGAAAATCGATTTTACCCACGAGAAAATATCATTTCAACTCTAAGCTGGATCGGCTCTTGTCACATCCCGACTTTAGGGCCTAGATGAAAACACCATACTTCTACCTTGAATGCTATTGTAACTCGAGTTTATAAATTTTTAAAAGGATTTGCAGCGGAAGATTAAATAAAACTCAAATTACTTAAATAAAATCATTACTTAAATAAAATCATTACCGAATTTTAATTCAAGCAAAACATAAATACTTACTTCAAAGAAGTTAAAGTGGCGCATAAATTAAAAATGTGCTTAAGTCAAGATGCAACTAAATTAAATTCAAACTAATATAGAGGAAAACATTGCATGACAAGACATCCACATCCACCGACCCTCCACCGCAACTCCGTCAATCTGTAAAACGTTAAATAGATTGGGGTGAGCAAAACAACTAGCTCAGTGGGGTCCCCTTTGTCACCGTTAAATATAAATGCAAATAAAATCATAACTCACAAACATGCGTAAATAAGTCTTCCATATATTGACCAATTAAATTGGCCAATCTGTATACGGTGGAGTTGCCCCCAAGGATCTTACCATCCCGGACCGTAGTCCCCGCTAGTTACAACGACCTTTCCGTCGAGATAACCCATAATAAGCATAAGCATAAACATATGATCATGTAGTCAAGCAACAATTAAATTCACATAACATTTAAAAGTGACAAAGTGTAAGAAAAACCCCACCTTAAATCTTTAGTAGTCTCGTAAATACGTGTATTGGTTTAACGCATGAGAGTCTCGTCACCTAAAAATTAAAGAATAATGTAACTTAGAGTTATCACTATAATAAACTAATTAATAAATAACTAATATGTATATTATTATTAATTTAATAAATATATGATTTACGGTATATGAGCAAAAGAAATAAAGATACTGACATTTTATAAACCTACGACAACTACTAAATAGAATCTATAAAATAAAACAAATATTAGATATTAATATTTTTATATAAAATTACAAGATTGAGTGTAAAGGCTTATCTATAAAAAGGTGCTACACAAATAAATTATTTTGTGTAAACAGAGCAACGTAGACTCTGTAAACCTTCATTATTATATATATATATGCATATATAAAGCTACTGGGTAGTTAACATAAAATAAAAACAGAGGTAGACCACCCATCGCTAATACTGATTTGCAAATATAAAAAGAAAGGCAACTTTTAAAACCTATAAACACCAATGTAAATTGGCTTTACAAATATATGAAAGAAAGGCAGTTTTAAAATTGTAAAAGTTAAGCAGAAGAAAAATGGTTTGTCCCAACATAGCCTCAACTCAGTAAATACACACTAGCAAACCCAAAACACTTGCCTACTCAAATCAACACTACTATACACAGTGCAAGAAACCTTAAAAGATAACATAAACATGAGTAAGGGAGAAGAACATTTACAATGCTTCAAAAGAAAGGAGGGCAGCCGCTGAAATAAAGGAGAGACTGCAACAATGTTTAACCCAGGGAGAACACAACACACTGTAGGAATTTGATGTCTCATTTCTTGATGGAGTTTGAAAAAGGGTCGGAAGAAAGGTAGATGATAGCTGCCATATTCAATAGGGTTTTGACTTGTATTAAAGAATTGAAAGAGAAACACAAGGATACCTATTTATAGAATCTACTAACCACTAATTTGGTGACACCTATCACTCTATAACAAAACATCCTTTCATCCCAACAAAACAACTTGTACGAGACTATTAAATGGCTTGCAGGCATTTCAGTTTTGCAATTTGGATAGATGGAATCAAGAGGGAATATTCCTTGATTCCATTGTGCTAGTGTGGAATATTAACCGAGAGTGAGCGAGAGAGGTAAAAATCCGAAATTTTGAAATAATGAGTAAATCAAGTAATGTTATAAATTATAGAGTTTGAAATCTTAAAATAAATAAGAAGAGAAACTCACGCTTAAAATATATCATAAAATACTTAGTTTAAAATAAATATTATATATATATATACATACGTAACTTATAACTCCTAATTATTAGGTATATTAATTTATTTATTTTATTAAAATATTAATATATATATATATATGAACATATGTATATCTTAATTTATTTATATTGAAATATTATCTTTTGCATTTCAATAATTTATGGTGATTGAAAATTACGGGTGTTACAGCTCTCCTCTGACAATTCAGAGGAGGAGTTGAGGTTTCTTCTCTACAAATTCTTTATATCAGATCTGGTCATCCAAAGAGGTGACATGGTGTGATTGCACTGGTAGATGAGAGGCCAGGGGACCTCTCCTCTGCCCTTAAGGACTCTATGCCCATTTATATCTAGACGATTATCATATCAGATATAATTGTTTCTTAATATTTACCGAGAAAGCCGAGAGAATGTTGAGCCATTTTCGTATCTTCTCTCATATCTGATGGGTAGAGATGTTAGAAAGATGTGGCGTGCAGTTTCTTACTACATTGCAACAAAGGAATTTGGTTAAGGATGACAATGGACCGGGCCGGGTACCTAGATACCTGGATCTGACCCGTTTCATTTCGGATTCGGGTCGGGTCGACCCATTATATTTTTATTTTTTTAGAAAAAAATGAAAAATGATAATTTTTTTAAAAACATATAACATAAAATTTATATTTGTATTGAAAAATAAATATAATAGTCTTAAAGCATGTTTATAAATTTATTTTCACATATGAAGGTGAATTATTGTTATATATATTAATAAACATTAAAATATTGAAGATATATTATATTTATATGTATAATATATATAAAAAATAAATATAAAACGAGTTATAGGTCCGGGTCAAGGGTCGAGGGTGATACCCAAACCCTCCTTATTTCAATACGGATTCGGGACGGGGCGACCCAAATAACACGGATCGGGACGGGTTGAAATTGCCATCATGAGTCATACATGATATAGAATCTTCCTTAATAATATGTTCAAATCCTAAAACATGGAATTCTCCAAGATTAGAAGACATGTATAGGATCTTCCTTAATAATGTATTATGCACATGTTAAAGGTTACAAAATGTGATGCGTTAGTATTAAATTAGATATTCTATTAGTTATTGACAAATTCCATATACTATTTGCACAAACTTAAATTTCTTGCTAAAGTTAATGTCACATTTAATTTATTTATAATGGGTTGGTCTGCTATGCACTCGAGTGCATGTTATGCACCCTAGTCCATGTTGCACTTTTCAGTTTTACTGACTTACACTTTTTAGTAAATGGTGTTGCACTTTTCAATAATTACTAAAAATATTATTATACAGTTTAATAATTGAAAAGTGCAACACCATTTACCAAAAAGTGTAAGTCAATAGGGTGCATAACATGCACTCGAGTGCATACTAGACTTTACCATTTATAATTATTTTCAGTTATATTAATTTATACATTTTCGTTAAACTTTGTGTCACACCAATCAAAATTAGTAGATGGTGCTAACTTGTGCAAGGAAAACTGACTATAAACAGTGACGGAGCCAGGATTTTTAAGTCGGGGGCCCAAAAAATAACACTAAAAAAAATTAAAAAGTGAAAATTTAAAATAAGCTCATGAAGTACTACTAATATTTATATAATAAAAATGATAAATTTAATTACATTAACATCTAAAAATAACATAAAGCATGAACATTAATTAATAACTATAATTTAAGTTACATAAATAAATAATTATTTCTCCTATCACATGATGTCACAAAATTCACAATCCAATACATTTTTGCTCTATAATTATAGAAAATAGAGTAACAACAAGGTGTATATATATTCTTGATCTTTAAATATGAAGAATCCTACAAATTTAAAATTCAACAAGAAGACAAAAGACTAGAAATAAATTTAATTATAAACTAATTAAAACAATAAAGAATATATATAATTAAATTAATAATATAAAAAATTATTACCTTGGAGGAGTGGAGGAGTTGAGGATTATAATATATAAACGCCGTGAATGAAAGAAGGGAAATAGGTTGAGAATTTTATAATGAAAATTGCGTGTACAGTATTGAGCCAGAGAAAATAGGGCACATATTACCATATATTTAATTTTTAATTATTTAAATATATATATGTGTAAAATTACTAAAATACCCTTGATTTTTTTACAAAATTGGTGGGGGGCCCTGCCCCCGGGCCCTTGGTGCCTCCTTCATTGACTATAAATCAATTGGGTAAACATACAAGTTGTAAGCTGTAACTTGTAAGCCCATTCAAACCACGAGTTCACGTTCACCATTTTATTTTATATTGGCCTGTAGGACGCAGACATATGCATCATGACAAAAAAGATTTGGTATGTTGCGATCGTAAGATGAATCTATATAAATATATTTAATTTATCTATCTATTGTTTGAGGATTTTGAAATTGTCCGTTGAGTATGTATGTCCCAAATATTTTATCCGAAAAACGAATAATATTAAACAAATTAGAACCAGCTGTAAAACTAAATCAAATGTTGAGTGAGAAAGAAAAGATTGAGTCAATCAGGTGGTAACAAACACCACAATTTTGTCTAAAGTCGAATATTACTTAGTCATAATTAGTGGAATAATGATACCCACTAACCCTAACTAGATGGGACAATAAACAAATGAAAAATAAAATAAAAAAGATTAATTAATTAAATTCCCATCTGTCTCTGCCCCACATTCCATCAAACACAGCCAGGAAAAAAAAAATCCGGTAACAAATTTTAAAAAGAATTTAGAGAGAAAAACAGGGAGCAGAGGGCTTTTTCTCTCTTCATCTCTGTCCTCCAATCAAGATAATCACACCACAGGTACACACTTCCCACTTCAACTCCAAATTAGGCAAAGGGTTTTAGCTGTTTTTGCAGGAACTATAATTAATTGTTTGTTTGGTTAATCATAGTTCCTCAATTGCTTTGTTAATTTCAGGCTACTTGAAAACCCTAATTTTGAGAATTTCGGCCCGCAATTCTGATTCAAAACCCCTAAATTAAGCTGAAATACCGGGTGAATCGGAGTATGACGACTCGAGGGAGCAGATCGGAGAAAGTTAAGAGAATATTCCAGCAATTCGATGCGGACCGCGACGGCGGTTTGAATCGGGAGGAGATGGCGGCGTTGGTTGTGGCCGTGAACCCTAGGGTTAAATTCAGCGACGAGCAAATTAACGCAATTCTGGACGAGATATTCCGCACGTACGGCGATTACATCGACAGCGAGAAGGGGCTCTCCTTCGACGGCCTTCTCCGCACTTACGACGACGGAGCCGGTGACGTTGATCGAGATTTCGACGCCCTAGGCCTCGAGCTCAAACCATTGGAGGATAAGAATGGTATTTCACAAGCGTCCGAAGAAGCGGCGTCGTCTTCATCTGTTGTAGATGAGCGTGTGATGGAACCCCATAAGAAGCAACGTACTGCTGCCTGGGCTGCTTCTCCTAACCATGGCATTGTGTTTGATGATACATGGAAACTTGTTGATGATCTTGAGACTTTGATCAAGAGGTTGAAAACGAAGCAGATGAAAGATGGGAAGATAAAGAGTGATAATTCAGATGTTTTCTCAGATCCCGGGTGGTCTAGGGAGCTTGGTCCATCCACTGAGATTTCGGATAAGAGAGTGATTTGGGACGAATCAGGCCCCGATTACGCAGCTTTTGTTAAAGAGTTGGGGATCTTGAGAACGCGGGCTGATAGAGCCCGGTCTAGAGCTGAGGCTTTCGACGGGCAAATGGCCATAGGTCGCGTTTTGTATGAGCATTATCTATTTAAGGAGGCTTTGGTGAGTTTTAAGAGGGCATGTGAGTTGACTCCTTATGATGTGAAGCCACATTTTAGAGCTGGGAATTGTTTGTATGTTCTTGGGAGGCATAGTGAGGCTAAAGAGGAGTTTCGTCTTGCATTAGATGCAGCAGAAACTGGGGGGAATCAATGGGCCTATTTGTTGCCTCAAATTCATGTGAATTTGGGAATTGCACTTGAAGGTGAAGGAATGGTTCTTAGTGCTTGTGAGCATTATAGGGAAGCTGCTATCTTGTGTCCCACTCATTTCCGGGCTTTGAAGCTGTTAGGCAGTGCTCTTTTTGGTGTTGGGGAGTATAAGGCAGCTGTGAAGGCCTTAGAGGAGGCTATTTATATGAAGAACGATTATGCAGACGCACACTGTGATTTAGCTTCTGCTTTGCATGCTATGGCTGATGATGAAAACGCAATTAAGGAGTTTCAAAAGGCGATTGATCTGAAGCCCAGTCATGTTGATGCTCTTTACAACTTGGGAGGATTATACATGGATATGGGTAGGTATCAGAGGGCATCAGAGATGTACACTCGGGTTTTGGGAGTGTGGCCAAATCATTGGAGAGCCCAGCTGAACAAAGCTGTCTCGATGTTAGGAGCTGGAGAAAACGAGGAGGCTAAGAAGGCGTTGAAAGAAGCTTTAAAAATGACTAACAGAGTTGAATTGCATGATGCTATATCACACTTGAAGCAGTTGCAGAAGAGGAAGCTGAGGGGGAACGGTAATGCTACCAATGGGGAGTCAGCATTCATCACTGTGGAGGCCTCAAAGTTCAAGACTGTGGGTGAGAAAACGGCCTTGAGACCCGAACTAGCTATTGGGCTCGATATTCGGGCCTTTCAGAGGATCACTAGATTGAATCGTTGTGAGGTTGAGAAGATAAAGAAAGAAATGAGTGAAGGAGACGTCCCAAACTCCTATTCAGGGAGTGGTGTACCTGAAAAATCGATCCGTAAAGCTTCATTGGAAGTAATTCTTCATAGATTACTTAGTTTCTTGAAGCCAGAAACTTTTGTAGGGGCTGTTAAAGCTATAAATCAGAAGATTCTCTCTGTTTTGGATGAGTCAGAGTCGGGAAGGGTAGATTTGGGAATGTTCTTTGCTATTATTGCTCCACTCTGTGGTGGTACTGCAGAGAAACGGAAGCATATCGCGTATGAATCACTGCTATGGAGGCCCACAAATGAAGGAAGTAGGCAGATAAAGAAATCTGATGCACAAAGATACATTAAACTATTGAGGGCCATTTACATTCCCACACATGGGGTTAGTGAAATGTTGGAAATTCATGGAGAAATGGATAACTCGTTGTTTTCGTTGAATGAGTTTATAGCCATGTTTGATGATCAAGAATGGGGGTTTAGTATAATGTCGACTTTACTGAAGCTTGAAACAGGGGACAGGTGTCGACATGGGAGCCATGTTTGTGGGACGTGTCGGTATCCAATAATTGGGTCCCGTTTCAAGGAGATGAAATCTCACTTCAGTTTGTGTGCTCAATGTTATAGTGAAGGGAAAGTGCCTTCTACTTGCAAGCAAGAAGAGTACAGATTTAAAGAGTATGCAAATGAAGCAGAAGCTGTGAAGGATAAATGCATGTGGTTTGGTTCTAAAGGTTCGTCTGCTAGTGGCTCATAATTATGTCATTTTAGTTGTTTAAATTAGTGTGAATTAAATGTTTTTAGTTTTATTTTTTTTCTGCCTTTGTACACTAAACTAGATTTATCCTTTGAATCTGAATTCTTTGTTTCCATTTTAACATTTATTGCTGGGGTTTATTCATTGTTGCACTTGGTTTTTCTTACTGTATTTGAGTAAATGTTTGTGCTCCTCTGTGTGTGTAGTTTTTGGGTTGATCACCATGTACAAGCATTCAAATTTCACTATTCCATTCAAGCAGGACACAATTTAAAAAAATCAGAAATTTCAAACTAATCAAGAATGATGTTGAGAGATTGCTCCAATTGTGAGACTTCTTAGGAAATGCTTATTGCGGAGTACCTATAAAAAAAATCAAATTTTCACAAATACCTTAAAGGGATGGTGGAGTTTTTTTTTTTAAATTCACAATTAGTAAACTTTTTCTAAAATTCTCAACCATTCTTTATATCCTTTCTACTCTAAATTCTCAATAATTTTCTATATATTTATTATAAAGTTTTTTTCTTTCCTCTTCGGCCACTCTCTCTAACAAAAAAAAAATTGACAATTTTCTATATATATATTATAAAGTTTTTTAATTTTCTATATATGTATTATAAAGTTTTTTTCTTTCCTCTTCGGCCACTCTCTCAAACCAAAAAAAATTGTAGCATCGGCAAAGTAGGGGAAAAATGCAATTTTGGTCCCAGGAGAATGACTGCTCACGAAAATGGTCCCATTTTAAGCAAAAATGGTCCCACGTAATTTTCCCGTCTAAGATTAACGGAATTGGCAGTGTGCAATACACGCGCCGTTAATATTTGAAACAAAAACACGCAACTCCTCATTTTCGATCAAATATCCAAAAGCAATCAAAATCTCAAAAAAAAAACCCTTGAAATCTCGCAAAGAACAATCTCAAATCCAATGCTACTCACTGAAATCATCAATCAAAGCACCCTGTAAGAACCATCTCCAAATCGCGATACCCTGAAATCACACCTCAAATCGCGATACGCTGAAATCCCACCCCAAATCCCAAAACCCTAAATCGCGCCCCAAATCACAAAACCTTGAAAACGCACCCCAATCGCACACAAAATCAAAAAATCCTGAAGTCGCCACCCCAAATCGCACGCTAAGTTGCTAAGTTCTGCTGAAATCGAAAAACTTTGAAATGGCACTCATCAAAATTGAAGATACTGAAATCGCACGCCGCTGAAATCACACCCACTGAAGATGCTGCGACAAGGCAAGGTTGGAGAACATCCCCCACGAAGTAAGTTCATCTGAAAATCTTAGGTTTTTAATTCCCCAAATTTCTGTAAAATAAGGGGTTTTCTTTATGCCCTGTTTTCTTATTTTTGTTGAGGCTCTGTTTTCTTTATTCCCCAAATTTCTGTAAAATTATGGATTTTCTTGAGGCTCTGTTTTCGTACAGGTTCTGCAAGTTAGACAAATCTATTTTGATCGTTTGGTGATTCCATTTGATGATTTTGTGTTTATTACAATTTTTCTTGTGTATTTTTAAGATTTAGTGGTTCTGAGACAAAAAATAGTCCCATATTACAAATCTATTAGTGGTATATGTTAGTCTTTTATTCGCGTGATTATAGTCCTAGTAGATTCGCTTTCAACTACCTCGAATTGGTTGGAAGGAAATTAAAATTCTTTTGAATATGTTTAGGAAAGGTTTAAGTGGGAGTAGGATTTTGAAACATCATAATGTGGATTTTGTACTCCTTTATGTTTGGATTAATTGAATTGATTTAAATTTGATATCTACTCGTTTCAAATACCTTGTTTGAATATGGCGTGGATAATTCATTGCTAGACAAATTTTGTTCGTATGAGACAGTGTGTATGAGAACAGCTTCTTTTACTATATACATGAAAGAGAACATATGAAATTCAAATTACTAGGTTTGTAGAATAAATTTCCAATCTGTTTTGAGTTTTTTGATATTCAAGTTGAATGAATTTGATTGTGCATCTTAGATCATCCACAAAATTATGTATGTTGGAATCACACAAAACTGCATAAAGGTTTTTAGAAGCAGGCCTCGTGCATTTTTAGAACCAATACTTCAACTCAATTTTAGCTTGAACATGGGATCTTGTTTATATTGTTTTGGCTATGAATTATTGTACTTTATTTGGTTGAGGATCATGGGTGCAAATATATACATTCTTCTGGTATTTGTTCTATTGATTATTTCTCTGTTTTTAGTCCACATTTCTGATTTTCTTGTTTTTAGAAGTGTGGTGTCATTTCAAAAGTCAATTCTTTGTGTTTCTTGATTTTCTTTCTTTCTTTTCCCTTATAATTTTGTTTGTTATAATTACAATGTGTAATATGCAGAAAAAATGTGGTATTTGTTGGAATTTTTAATCGAAAATTTCCCCCGTTTCACTACTTACTTTTTTTTTGGCTTGGTTGGAAAACAGAAACATAGTAAACTACTTACTTATTTTGGCTTTGTTTAAAATTGAAATCTCTTTGCATTACAGAGTAAATAATATACTTTTAGAAGTTGATTTTACTATAAAGTTATAATCATTTAATAAAAAATATATGTATGCAGGTGGAAAAGAGGTGTGGTACACGATTCATATTCATCACGGGGGAAAAATTTCTTGGGAAGAGAAAAATGAAAACCTTGCATATGAAGGAGGTGAAGTAAGTTCTTTTGATTATGTGAACATACTTGGAATTTCTGTAGAACAAATTGATGGATTAGTTGCACAATTAGGGTTAAATGGTCCTAATAAGTATTATAGGCTTGATTCATGCAACGTATTAACACAAATTATGGATGGAAATGATTTATATTTAAGTCTTGATTTTAAGTCATTTGAGGTTCATATATATGTTGAAAGTGGGGATAGGCAGTCTATGGTGGTTGATAAGGGAAAGGGGAAGGGCATTCTTAAGGCTACTAATAATGATGATAAGGGAAAGGGAAAGGGTAAGGTTATGGGGTTCATAGTTGATGTAGAAGAAAATGATTTTATTGATGGTGGAGGGGGGTTAGATGAGGGTAATAACAGTGAGGGGTATGTAGATTCTGATGATAGTGAGTTTGTAATGAGTGATGGTGGTGGATATAGCGACATGGATGATGTATTGTTTGAGGAAGCAATTGATAAGGAGGCTGAGTGGTGTGGTATAGTTCAGGAAGATGAAGACAACAATGAGCAATCTGATTAGTCTACTAGTGTAGAGGTAGAGGGTAGTGAAGATGAGGATTTCAGTAGTGATTTGGGTTCTGACGATGAAAATTGTGTAAGTGGATTGCATAATTCATTTACAAGCTCTACTGTGTTTAACCCCGAGTTCTGGATTGGACAAAAATTTAGTAGTAAACAGCTGTTTAAAGATGCAATTAGGTCTCATGGGGTTGTTGAGAAAAGAAATGTGAAGATAACAAAAAATGATAAGAGGAGAATTTATGCTCGATGTCTTGATTGTGAGTGGTTTATAAATGCATTAAAAGTACCCGATGAAGACACATACCAGATTAGGAAGATAAATAATTCTCATACATGTGCTGTGTCATTCCATGTTCAAATTTTGAACTCAACTTGGCTTTCAAAGAGATATGTGGAGGATATTAGGGCAGATCCTAAGAAGGATACAGATGGGTTTCGAAATACAATTGCAAGAGAAACCAGGGTGCATGTCTCTAGACACCAGGCTTATAGAGCCAAGGTTAAGGCTAAGAAGCTAATTGAAGGTAGTAGTGAGGAGCAATATAATCTGATTTGGGACTATGCAAATGCTCTTAGGTTGAGGAATCCAGGGTCAACAATTAAAATCAGTGTTGATGAGGGGGCTGGTGGCAGAAATAAATTCAGTAAGTTTTATGTGTGCTTCCAAGCATTGAAAGCTGGTTTTCTTTCCGGGTGTAGACCTTTCATAGGTGTAGATGGGACTTTTCTTAAGGGTCCACATGGTGGGGTGCTATTAACGGCTGTTTCTATAGATCCTAACAATCAAATATATCCCATAGCATATGCTGTAGTGACTACTGAAAACACAGAGACTTGGACTTGGTTTCTTGGTTTGTTGAAGGAAGACCTAAATATTGTGAGGGATGATCTCTACACCTTTATGTCTGATCGACAAAAAGGTCTGTTGGCTGCATTTGAAGCTGTTTTGCCAGGTTGTGAAAACAGGTTTTGTGTAAAACATTTGCATGGAAACATGAAACGAGCTGGGTTTAGAGGTACTGCACTAAAAAATGCATTGTGGACAGCTGCTAGATCTACCACAGTACCCGCGTTTGATCATGCAATGAGGGCAATAGGTGAGCTTGATA
Organism: Galeopsis tetrahit; assembly: GCA_963675135.1. Lineage (NCBI taxonomy): Eukaryota > Viridiplantae > Streptophyta > Magnoliopsida > Lamiales > Lamiaceae > Galeopsis > Galeopsis tetrahit. The sequence goes on from OY776133.1 coordinate 16,602,766, forward strand.
AAAAATGTTTAGCTTGGTTACAAGAAAGACCCTCTTCTCAGTGGTCCAAATCACACTTCTCTACATTTCCCAAATGTGACTTGTTGCTAAACAACATTTGTGAGTCATGGAATAGTGTACTTGTAGAAGCTAGGCAAAAACCAATCATCACCATGTAGGAGTGGATACGAATGAGTCTTATGAAGAGCTTGCAAGAGAAAAGAGATAAGTGTGAGAGGTTGTGGGAAGGTAAGTTGATTTGCCCATCAATTAGAGAGAAATTGAATAGGAGGATGGCAAAAGCAAGTGAATGCATCCCATTCAAGTCAACTTCTTTGCTGTATGAGATAGAAAGCTTTGACGGTGGAAGATATTCAGTTGATCTAGGGGCTAAGACTTGCTCATGTAGGCTGTGGGATTTGACCGGGGTCCCATGTAGGCATCGAATGAGAGCAATTGGAGCTGAGAAGTTGAATCCAGAAGAGTTTGTTCATCAATGCTACTCGATTCAGACATACAATTCAGTTTATTCCTCAGCTTTACAACCAATGGTTGGTGTTGACATGTGGGAGAAGACAGGATACATACCTCCCCTTCCTCCAAACTTTGGGAAAAAAAGAGGAAGGCCATCAAAAGCAAGAAGAAGGGGGGCAGATGAAGAACCATCTGGTGGAAGAAAGAAGAAAAAAACAAAAGAGTTGTTGCCTATGATGAGGAAGAAAGTGAAATGTGGCTGGTGTAAAAGGCTAGGACACAATGAAAGGACATGTGAGTGGAAAAAGTTTGCTGAACAGTTTCCAAATGTAAGTATTTTACTCAGATTTTTTTGCTTAATTTTTTTTACTCAAATTTTTACTATTTGTTTCTTTCTAAAATATGTAATTAATGACAGGATGATAGCTTCATGGAGGAGATGCCACAAATTGATGGCATTCCACCTCAAACTCAAGAATTACAAGTCAGTTAATTTAAGTTAATTTTTCTTATATTCTGATTTTTATATTATTTTATTGTATTTCTAATAATATTTATATTATTTTTAGGGAATTCCACCAATGGAGGAGATGACACAAACTGATAGCATTCAACCTTCGACTCAAGAATCACAAGTCAGTAAATTTAAGTTAATTTTTCTTATATGTTGTATTTATATTAATTATTTTATTGTATTCTGATATTTTAATTAATTTTAGGAAATTCCACCAATGGACGAGATGACACAAACTGATGGCATTCCACCCTTGACTCAAGAATCACAAGTTGATATGAGTGAAATTGCAGTGAGTATTCTCTGATGAATGTATTAATTCTGAAATTTTTGTCAGTAATTTTGCACGCATGGACTTATTCTGAAATTTCTGAAATTGTGAGATTTTTTTAGTTAAATTGCAGTAGTTTTGTATGCATGCACCTATTCTGAAATTTTGAGATTTTTTAGTTAAATTGCAGTAGTTTTGTATGCATGCACCTATTCTGAAATTCTGAAAATTTTGGTTAAATTGCAATGGTTTTATATGCATGCGCTTATTCTGAGATTTTTTGGTTAAACTGTAGTGATTTAGATCTGTTTAGTATGAGATTTATGCATAAGTGTGAAGTAAATTGTTTCCAAAATTATGGATTAGGTTGTGAAGTAAATTGTAGTGGTTTTGTATGCATTCACTTATTCTGAATTTCTGATTTTTTTGGTTAAATTGTAGTGATTATGTATGTGCACTTATTCTGAAATTTCTGAGATTTGGATATAGGCTGTGAAGAAAATTATTTGAGATTTTTTGTTTAAATTCCAGGTGCCTATGAGTTCCCATTTTATAGCAACAAATGAGTCAATTCCTTTCAAACCTCCTAGACAAGTAGTTTCAAGGGTTAATATTAGAGCACCGGCTCCCATGACTCTACACCCTAATGAGAACTCAATTATGCAAAGAGGAAGTATAATGGCAACTCCATCATCACCTGTTGTTCCGTTGTTGAAAGTTGGGGGCCAGAAGTATGTGACCATGACAAACTTGCAAGCATCAATGGTTCAATCTTCCAAGAAGAAGAAGGGTGGCAAAAAGAAGTAAAGTATGCAACTTCTTTGTCTTTTGTTTTGGAAACTTGAACTTCGGTTTTATTTTGTGTTAGACAGAAAACAACGGCGCATCTAGTTTGTGGTTAGATGATTGACTCTGTCTTAAATGAAGTTATTTTTGCTAGTTTGTTTGAAACAAATTAAAACAATACTTTTTGATGATGCTATGAACTTGTTAGCCTTTTGAAATTATGTAATGAAAACAGGACATTTGACATTAAACAGAACATTCCGCACCCACGTCTAACGTTCGATCGAATGTTAGATGTCGAAGAAGATGAAGGCATGTGAGTAATTTATTTATTTTTGTTACAAAAGTACAAAACTGATTTTTTTTTTTAGTATTGGAGCCATTTTACCTCCAATAAATATGCAGGTCATTTCCCTCCAAAAAAATTCAATGCCAAAGCATTTTCCCTCTTATTTTTCTTTGGGACCATTTTTGCATTTTTATCACTTAACAGAAACTGTTAAGTATTTAACAGTTGAGACCTTTTTTGCAAAAAATGGGACTAAAAAAGAACGTGGGACCAAAATTGCATTCGAAACATTCTCTTGGGACCAAAATTGCATTTTAATTTTATTTTATTTTTTAATCAATTTTTATTTTATTTTATGTTTTATCAAATTTTTTAATCAAAGTAGTAATTTTTAAATAAATGGTCCCGTGTTAGTGCTAGATATAAATTTCAACCATCCTAACTATGCAACAACCAACTCATAAAAACGGACGCAAAACATTGAAGACAGTTCTCACACTACTCGGAGCTAATGTTACTAAAAAAAAAAAACAAATCTTCATGTACATATACAAACGAAATTGAAGACCTAACCAATAATGCAAGCTCAAACTTAGATGACTATACATTATAGATACATCTAATGAGGCTTCTACGTGAAGGACTAAATAAAAGCGTTTGAGAGAATAGAATATATAGAAAAATGTCAATAATCTTTTTATTTGAATATATATAATGTGTCTGAGAATAATGTATAAACATAGAGAGAATAATGGACTAAACAAGGTGTTTGAGGGAAATAAATATTAAGGTCGAGTTTGGACAATATAATTTAGCAATTACAGTATAAGAAAACAAAATGCAGAACTAAACATTGAGAAAATGATAAATTTATGGAGTGAAGATTAACAATATTTGTGGGCATGGATAAAAATGTCGAGTATGTACTAGTATCTATCTATACTAATATAATACACCTACATATTCTTAATAATTATGGTATGATTTGAATAATAATCATCATTAATGCATTCCTTTTATCTTATTTCTTTTTAACCGTTGATGATTTCTTGATAAAATATGACCTTAGGATCAAAACGTAAAACTAGGAACCGTTACAATTTTTTTCTATTTATTTCTGTTTTTTTAGATCATTTTCATCTTCTCAAGTTTCTCTCTTACGATTCTAATGTAATTAGCTATGATTTTTTTCTGATGTATTGTTCTAGAATAGAAATGTATAGAAAGATTTATTGTAGTATTTTATTTATTATTATTTTGAAATGATGTAGATCGAAGTGTTAATCAAAACATGTATTCTTTAGAGATTGAAGAAATATTGTTGAAGATTTTCAAAAGAGATTTTAAAGATTTGTTGAACATTTTCTAAAATTTCATGGATGCAGGTAGGGACGTAAACGAATCGAAGCGAATACCACTGTATTCGATTCGTGAAAAATATTCGAATTCGTTTTCTTTTTCGAATAATAAATTCGATATTCGATACTATTCGATTCGATTTTTAAAGCATATTCTAAATAATATTTTTCGAGTATTCGATTCGAAAATTTGTAAAATAATCAATATATTTAACTAATAAAACACTTAATAATAAATACCAAATTGACAATTATGTGGTTTCAACTCCCTTTACAAGCAACAAATTCAAAAGTTTACATTAACAATAAAATAAAACTCTTCATAAAAATCTTCAAAAGAGCACCAAAGACATCAACCATTCAATCTTCAATCAAACTTGCAAATCAAGTGGTTTGCACTTGCATCAAAATATGAGAATAATTATTTGCAATTTTCTCATTAACTCATCCAAAACATAGTCTCTCTTCTAAATCACACTAAATAATCAAAGAAGGCGCAGCTAATCTGAATTTATTTTTACAACAACTTATAATATGTAAAAATTTATGATCTGTATCAAAATAATTAATCAAAAAATTTACAGTTAATAATATGATAGAATATTTAACTGAAAACTGCTATTTTAAATTTATTCATATTTTACGTCTTACAAGCATATGGTTTTGGTTGCCGGAAAAACCTTGGCAAATATAGTCGCGAAAATCTTGGTCAATTTGGTTGCAGATGTATATAAATCATTTTGGTTGATGAAAATCTTAGTCATTATTCCATAATAATCTAATTGTAAAAACATGAACTGATTCATCTGGGAAAAATAAAAACAGCACCTACAAGGTTACAACTAAAAAAAAAACAGCACCTGTGCGCGCTTGCGATTGTGCCGTCTGTGTGCGCGGTTGGTGGCCGACTGACCGTGGCGGCGTCGCGGGAGATCAGACGCGAGGAGGTGAAAAGTGAAAACAGAGAAAAATGAGAGGGGGCGGCGGCATTAAGGATGTACAGTAGAAATGAAAATGAGGGAGAAATGTGGAATTGAAATTAATTAAGACATTAGGGTTTTGACTTTTTGACTTGCAGTACAAATCGGTATACCATACTTGTATTTGCATTTTTTACTTTTTAGTAATTTGTTACTATTAGTTATTGAAAAAATAAATATAATATATTTTTAATTTAATATATAATTTACTCCATAAAATTTATATAATATATATATATATATATATATTATCGAATACTTACTAATATCGAATCGAATATCTTGTATTAGTTTATTAATCGAATCATAAAATTTCGAATACGAATACCGAATTGACCAAAATTATTTAGTTCATTTACAACCCTAGATGCAGGTGTGAAGATTTTTTCTCTTTTGTATTCTCGCATTTAATTGTAATAGAATTATATATAGTTGTATGTATCTCGAATATAATTTTTAATATTTATTTATAATTTTTTTTTTGTAAATTTAGTTATCGGTAGATTGAAGATTCTTCATAAATTTTTGAAGATTTTATAAACAAACGATGGAAGATTTCACCGTCAAATTCGTCGACTCTAGAAGATTTGTTCAAGATGTTATCCTTTCTTTCGATATTTTTAAAATTTTTATATTAGATTAGGTTATTGTTATATATATGTAATCCTTATATTTGTAAATCTATTGTATTCATTGTTAATGGTTCTATATATTTTTAGAGTTGGTTTTTATTCAATCACATTTTAATATTTGTTACAGTATTTTATATTTTATGTATGTATGTATTCAATATTTTGAATTCATATTCCTGTAAAATTTAGAGGAAATCAGAGCTTCAAGCTCTCATATTCAATTGAAGTTTTTGTTATTACTTATTGTATTTTATGGATTTATGATTCATAATTTATTATTATTAATTTCATACTTAAATTACTCATTTAATATTTATTTAATTTTTTTAAATTATAAATATACATTTTATTATCGATCTATTATTTATTGAATCATAATAATTAAAGACACTCTATAAAATATTGATAAAGTTATTTAACTATTTTAAATCAATATGGTAATTTTAATTGTATTTATTATTTAATATGACAACTTTGTAATCTTGATTGGATATTTTTGAGTGGTTAAAATTTTTATCCATTAACTTAAATTATTATATATAATTCTCCTACTTATTTTGAATATACGTGAGTATTTTGACTTAAAGGAAAATATTTTAAAAATTAATTATCTTAATAAATGCGCTAATGTTAACTATTTAGATTTTAGTTGAACTATGATATATCATCCAAAGTTATTGTAGTTATATATATATATTTATTAAAATAAGAAAAACGTTAATTAGATGTATTTATGAAAAAAGGCAGTATAATTGTTTACGTTCTAAAATAATATTTTTTCTTAATTTTACATTTACCTTAATTTTTTTAAGTTAAATATTATTTATTAATAGCAATTTAATGTTATAATTTGCTCTTAAAATTAGGGGTGGCAATTTCAACCCGGCCCGACCCGTCCCGGACCCGTATTTAAATGGGGCGGGTCCGGGTATCACCCTCAACCCGTGACCCGGACCCGTTTTTATATTTATTTTTTATATATATTATACATATAAATATAATATATCTTCAATATTTTGATGTTTATTAATATATATAACAATAATTCACCTTCATAAATGTGAAAATAAATTTATAAACATGCTTCTAATACTATTTTATTTAATTTTCAATACAAATCTAAATTTTATGTTATATGTTTTAAAATAAATTTATTATTTCTCAATTATATTTTAAAAAAAAATGGGTCGCCCAGATTTGCCCCGCCCCGTGACCCGAACGGGTCGATCCGCACCGGACCCGAATTGAAACTGATCGGGTCCCGGTATCTATGTACCCGACCCGGCCCATTGTCATCCCTACTTAAAATTAAAAGGCAATAATTATATATAAGTATTTATTATTTACAATTAATAAGATAATTAAAATATACATTGATTGGTAATTGATGATTAAAAATTATCATTTTAGCATTAAAAGAACATCAATGAAATAATTAAATACAATTAATTATGAATTGACATTACTAATGAAAAATAAAAAAGCAAGAGCACGACTATTATGTTACTATTTGGGAGTGATTAGTGATATTAAATTACTATAATTAATTAATTTATTTTTGCAAACATGACTAATTAAATATATGTAAATATAAGTTATGCAATTATTTGTAAAATTAAAGCAAGTTATCCTAATTGAGATTTTATGTGTTTTTGTATTGTAAATTTACATTGATTTGTGACATACAAAACCATGCATTCAATTTAGAATGAAGTTCCCTATAATTTTATATGTCTTTTACTAACATTTAATTTAAATTGTTTATTTGTATGGAATTAAGGTATGTCTAATAACATGTAATTTGCCTATTTTTATGAAATATTTTTGGTCTAAAATTTTGGAACTAGCTAAATTATTTTATTGATATCCATTCATTTAATAGTTGTAATGGGTAATGTCTTAACTTTTATTTTTAAAAATATTATTTTTATTGCTATTATATTATATTTAATAATATACTGTATTATTTTTCTATAAAAAAATATTTTATTAATATTTTTAACTAATATTCATTATATTATTATTATTCCATTTGTTGCATATATTAGTGATGATGTTGTTTCATTATAATTTTTTGTCTCTAAAAAAATTGTAGGTCATTCATCTTGTGATATATTCCTGATACATATATTGTAATTTCAAAATTTTATTTGTAAGTTTTTTAACGGGACTTGATGGAACGTTTGATAAAGGGTGGTATTCTGTTATTGAAGATAATAAAGTTTTCAAACACATTAATATGATATAATACTTTGATGGGTTGCTTACTTTTTTAGGAGATTTTTTTATTTTTTTGGACCTATATGTTTGAGACATTTCAAAATAAATCATTTAAATTTTAATTTTACAAAATACATTATTTATGTTTCAATTTCAATATTTTTTTATTCAAAGTATCTTTGAAAAGAATAAAGTGGTGACTTGGAACCCCATGTATTAAAAAAATGACACATCATCATACAATAAACACTACAAAAACGCTCGTTTTTGCCGACGGACGTATACCGACGGATTACCTTTCCGACGGCTGTACCGACGGATTACCGACGGAATTCAAAGTCAGAAGACTCTGCCGACGGAATTCAATTTCCGTCGGCTTTCCGGACGGAATGCCGACGGATATGCCGACGGACACTCAGAACTCTCTACACGGTGTCGTTTTTGGGTCACCGGCCGACGGATTTTTCAGTCGGTATTGTAAATTTTCGTCGGTAACCGACCCGCATTAACTAACCGCCTCTTGATCGACTCCCAAAATTAAATGTGGTCATTACCGACGGAAATTTCCGTCGGTAACCGACCCGCATTAACTAATCGCCTCTTTATCGATTTAATCTGGTCATTACCGACGGAAATTTCCGTCGGTAAAGGCAATTTTTTTTGTATATAAACTGAAGAACAGATTACTTTCTTTCTCTTTCGAGAGAAAGAAAGCCCCCCTGCCTCCTCCCTCCTCGATCCCTCCTCCCTATTTCTATCTCCTCTATTGCGCGAAGAAGAGGCTCTGTCGAGGTGTTCTCTCAACTCGATTAGAAAATCTATACGGTACGCTTTCTTAATTTGTTAGTAATTAATTTTTAAGTTATATTGTATTTGTATTGCATATAATTATGAATTAAATTGCATGTGTTAATTTAAATTGTTATATAGATTCATATGAAATTGTTTGTAGTTGATGTATATAGTTAATTATTTTGAATGTATGTAGTTGATATATCTAATTAATTAGTTGATATTGTAAGTGGATAATTGCCTATATATAGCTAGTTGATGTATATAGTTATTTATAATAAATTAATGTGATTTGTTAAGATCGATATTGCATGTTTTGCATAATTGATGTTATATATATAGTTGATATTATTGTTTAATTTGCATATACGTTGGAGTGGAGTTAATTACATAATTAAATTATGATATTGTAAGTTATAATTAGCTCGATTAATATTGTTGATTTACTAATTATGAAATTATTGATTAAATTAGGGGCTTTGTTAATTATATTAGGAAATTGTTATTTTAAAGTTAGAAAAAATTGTTACTAAATTTATTAGGTTATAGATTGTTAATTAAAATTGGAAATTATTGAATAAATTAGTTATTGTTGAATAAAATAGGAAATTAGTTTTTGTTGAATAAAATAGGAAATTATTTATTAAAATAGGTTATTATTGATTAAATTAGGTATTGTTGATTGAGTAAAAAATTATTTATTAAAATAGGTTATTGAATAAAAAATTATTGATTAATATTGTTGATTTACTAATTATGAAATTATTGATTAAATTAGGGGCTTTGTTAATTATATTAGGAAATTGTTATTTTAAAGTTAGAAAAAATTGTTACTAAATTTATTAGGTTATAGATTGTTAATTAAAATAGAAAATTGTTAATTAAAATTGGAAATTATTGAATAAATTAGTTATTGTTGAATAAAATAGGAAATTAGTTATTGTTGAATAAAATAGGAAATTATTTATTAAAATAAGTTATTGTTGATTGAATAAAAAATTATTTATTAAAATAGGTTATTATTGATTAAAATAGGTTATTATTTAGGAATTAAATTTTAATTTATTAGATTATTGTTTTTTATTAAATTAAGAAATTTATTATTAATTAATTAGTATTATATATATAATTTATTAATTTAAATGTTTAAATTAAATAGATGACTGGAAATGGTGCTGGTGCCTCTGGTGGCTCGGGATCTCACGGGGCCTCCGGGTCACGTAGCCGATCGAGGAAGAGTCGATCGAAACTTAGACCCGAGGCGCCGGCGCCTACACTGCCACAAACACCATTATCGTCGCCTCCGCCACCCATTCCACACCCGTCGCCTGATCAGCCGTCGTCTCATTCGTCTGTCCGGGACCATCCTGTTGTTCCTGCTCGGGATGGCCGGGAGCGCATTTGGGCTACAGATGGAGGAGTGTAAGTAATTAAATACTTTTATTGTTTAATAATTAATTAATTTCGCACTCGTTTTAATTTATAATGTGTTTTGTTTGTTAATTAATGTCACAGACTGTTACCTGGTAACGAGGTCTCCAGGGCATGCACGATTGCTTTTGGCTCTTTACCGATCTCTGCGGGTGCAATTACCTGGTCGAAGGTCCCAAAACAAAAAAAGTTGGCGTACTTCGAGGAATTTCAGGTAGTAATTAATTACTTAATTATTTAATTAATGTTTGTTAATTTGTTCAATAATAAACAATTTATTATATGTGCAGAAACAAACCACTTGGGATCGGAATATGTACTCAGACCAGGCTATGTTCAAGTATTTCTGTAAATCGGCGCAAGAGCGGTATAAGGATTTAATGTACGAATGGAGAATGGCATGGCGGAGCGATGGGACGACGCAGAGTTTGGGTAAGGATGATAATGATGTTGTGTTGTGGGATTCATTGACGAGGGAGTGGCTGGATCCTGCGTACATCAGGAAGTGTGAGATTGCTAAGGCCAACCGGAGATCCGACGTTGGGGGTGGGATGTCCAGGCATCGGATTGGAGCCCGGTCCATCCTTGAGCAGTCGATGGTCATTGTAAGTGTTTATTAATTTTTTAATTAATTTCAATAAATTTAATTATATATTTAATATATATAATACATAAATTTAATTATTAGGAATGGGATACGGGGCGTGTACCCACTCACTTGGACCGGATGAGCATTGCTCATCCGTTTAATGCTGATACACAGCAATCCACATACGGGCGCACAACTAACCTCCACGTAAGTAATAAAATTATTTAATTAAATACATTTTTTATAATTTATTCTATTAATTTAAAATTATTAATTATGTAGTTGGAGATGAACCGGAGGATGGCCGAGATCGGAACTCAAGTCGACCCTACTCAAGTCGGAACCAGCAGTGCCCCTACAGTCGAGGAGGTGGACCGGGCTTATTTGGAAGTTGCCCCCACCACCCGCGGACGAGTTCTGGGCCTTGGTCGTATGAGCGCTGATGTCAGGTCCGGCGCTGGTCCGTCCCAGACGGCATCGCAGGGTTCCGTATCTTCCACCCCAACTCCTGATGTGACGATGGCACAATTCAACCATTTCATGCATGTGATGCATGTGAATATGGGCCGAGAGATGGGGTGGTCGGACGAGAGGATCGAGGAGGTTTATCAGAGAACCATGCAAGCTCCTCTACTGACGGCGTCTGTTCCCCCAGGCGCCCCCCCAGCCTCCTCAGCCCCCCCAGCCTCCTCAGACTATGTCCCGACCATGCAGCAGGATGATGACATCGATCTGGGTCAGCAGTTCGTTGGCGACCCTGATATTGATTTGTGGACCTTTGGTCAATGAGTGTCTTTGAACAATTTTATTTTTTATTTCTGTTGAACAATTTTATTTTTATGTCTCGTAGAACTATTTACTTTTATGTCTTGTAGAACTATTTATTTTTATCTACATTATTGTTGAACTATTTACTTTTATGTTTAAGTATTAGTTGTTTAATTTTAGTTATGTGTGTTTTATGTGTTAAGAATGTGTATATTAATTTTAGTTATGTTTTATGTGTGATTTTGGATGTGATCTGTATTGGATCTTCATTTATGTTTGAATGTACTCTGTTTTTTCATGTTTGTGTTTATGTGAATGTGAATGTGATGGGAGACTCTATGTGATAGATAAACAACATTTTCATTGAAGATTGCCTTGAAGAAAGGCTGTTGTTGTGGTTACATTACATGCATACACTTAGCATTACATAAACTTAGCAATACATATTAGAGACATAAACTTAGGATTACATCCAACCTATAAACTTGAACACATAGGGTAGAACACAGAATACTATGGCCACAATAAGAAAGTTCCTCTGCTTCTTTAGCTCTTCAACTTTTCCAGCTTGAAATCCTAATTCTGAGGTTAGTTGGTCAGATGTATCCTTATACATATCCCCAACTAGTTGCGCATGATTCAACTTGTTGTTGAGCTCTTGATTTTCAAGCAAAAGTGAGTCAATTCTCCTCACCATGCCCGGAAACATTCCGTGTGAACTCGTTCCTTGTCCGTGAATTTCGTGTTCATCGGCCCAAACAAAAAAGGAGCATCCAGAACCATTTAGTGAATATGGGCAAGTATAAAATAGTCTACCTCTGTTTTTTTCTTGCTTCGACATGCACACACGAGCTTCTTTTCCACAATGGCATACCACAATTTTCATGGATGCCGAAGATGAAGACATGAGTTTCTGTATTTTTTTATTTTTTGATGTTTGTGAAGAAGTAGGTTGTTTTGGGTTTGGTTGGAGTGTTAAGAATGCGCATTTTAATTTTTTTTATACGCGTCTTTTACCGACGGAAAGGTATTCCGTCGGTATAGACACATGTTCAATGCCGACGGATAATTTCCGTCGGCAATGTAAATACCGACTGAAATTTGTTCAACAGAATCTGACTGATTTGACATGCATTTGAAATTGTTGGTACCGACTGAAATTATCCTTCGGTATTGACAATACCGACGGAATTTAGGCGCGCGATATACCGACGGACTGACATTTCCGTCGGCATGTAGTATTGAAAAATGATCCAGAACCTCAAAACACGCGAAAATTTTGGAGTGGAGCAAAAAATTAAGGGAAAAATTTGGATTGGAGCGAAAATTTAAGGTATGTTTTTCTATTAATTAAGTGTACATAGTTTAATTTTCAGTGTGTAATTTTAATTTGGTGTTTAATTTTTTAGTGTGTAATTTTACTACATAGTTTTTACTTTTAGTGTTTAATTTTTAGTGTGTAATTTTAATTTGGTCAAATTGTTTAACAGATGGATTTGCCGGATCGTCGGTGGATGTATTGTACTCCTAGGCTCGTTTTAGGAAATGTGAATGTTGAATTTTATGATAAACTCGTGTCATTTGTTGAATTTGCAAAGCTACACCCACATTACATGTCTGAGGATTGTATTAGGTGTCCGTGTAATGCTAAGAAATGTAAGAATAGATCATTTAAAAGCATTGATGAAGTCTTATGCCACGTTGTTATGAATGGGTTCGTTGATAATTACTATAATTGGACAAGTCATGGCGAACAACGGTGGCCTTATAATTTTGATCAAGTCTTGTACTATTACACTACTGCAATTTATGAACAACCAGTACACGTTGAGCATGTCGGCACCAGTAACGATCAAGAGTTTGGGGTGGAAGAACCCGATATGTATCAAACAATGGTGATGGAAGCATTTCAGTTTTATGAGATGCTCAAATTAGTCGATCAAGATTTGTACCCAGGGTGTGATTCTCATTCTCAGTTGTCATTTAATGCTCGACTTATGGCTATCAAGACGGAGAACAAGCTATCTAACAGTGCATATGAGCAAATGACACAATTATGCAGTGAGATTTGTCCTGTCGATAATAAAGTACCTACGACGTTTCATCAGAGCAAACAACTGATGAAGAATATGGGTTTGCCGGTTGAGAAGATTGATTGTTGTGTGAATGGTTGCATGTTATACTGGGGTGATGACGATAGCGATCTTCTTATGTGTAGAATGTGTGGCCATCCCCGGTACAAAGAGCCACGACGGAAGGGACCAGGTGGTCAATCGAGCAAGACAAAAAAGAAAGTGCCACATAAGAGGATGTATTATCTTCCTATCATTCCTCGTTTAATGAGATTGTTTCAATCTAGTGCTACAGCTCAACACATGACGTGGCATGCAAGAAATTCTGAAGATACTGAGGCTGGGGATATGAGACATCCGTCCGACTCTGAAGCCTGGAAACACCTTGATAACGTGTTTCCAGGATTTGCTTGTGAACCGAGGAATGTGAGATTAGGCTTGAGTACTGATGGTTTTGCACCGTTTGAGAGTTATGGAAAGAAGTATTCTTTGTGGCCGGTGATACTGACTCCGTATAATCTACCTCCATGGATGTGCATGAAACCTCAAACAATGTTTCTGACTGTATTGGTGCCTGGTCCGTCGAATCCAAAGCATAAACTTGATGTTTATCTCCAGCCTCTTATTAAAGACTTGATCTTCCTATGGGATAAAGTCTGTTACATGAGATTGAGTGGACGGGTTTGAAAAAAACTACGGAGGAAAATGCAGAAGAACACAACAAAGGAATCTCTGGTAACTGGAAGAAAAAGGGTATTTTTTGGGACTTGCCATATTGGAGTTCACTATTGCTCCGACACAATTTGGATGTCATGCACATTGAGAAGAATGTGTTTGACAATGTGTTTCACACAATCATGAACACAGAAGGCAAGACGAAAGATACTCCAAAGTCCAGGGAAGAGTTGAACACTATCTGTCGCCGTGATGAGTTGGAACAGGATACCCGTACAGGTAAATATCCAAAGGCTTGCTACACACTAGATAAGGCACAAAAACAGGAATTGTGTAGGTGGATTAAAGAGTTAAGATTTCCAGACGGCTACGTGTCAAACATGAGTCGATGCGTAGACACAACAAAAGGCAAAGTTGCAGGGATGAAGAGTCATGATTGTCATGTTTTTATGCAGCGCTTGATACCTATTGCGTTTCGAGAATTTCTTCCTCTGAATGTGTGGAGGGCTGTCACTGAATTAAGTCTCTTTTTTAGAGATTTAACGTCTACAACAATCAAGGTTGATGATATGAATCGTTTGGAACGAGACATTCCAGTTATTTTGTGTAAGTTTGAACGTTTTTTCCCACCTAGCTTCTTTGACTCGATGGAACACTTACCTGTTCACTTAGCGTATGAAGCTAGGATTTGTGGTCCAGTGCAGTACAGGTGGATGTACCCATTTGAGAGGTGAACAATTCTATTTCTCTCATTTAATTAGTTTTTAGTATAAGGAGCCTTATTTTAATTTGTTAACTATTATAATTTTAGGTATCTCCACAACTTTAAGCGGAATGCTAAACAGAAGGCAAACGTCGAAGCATCGATTGTTAATGCGTATTTGAATGAAGAGGTTGGCATGTTTTGTTCATATTATTTTGAAGACCATGTCAACACGAGGATCAGGAATGAACCACGTAACTTCGATGGTAGAGGTACGCAACAAGAAGTCGATGGCATGCTCTCTGTATTCAAGTCTAAGGGGCGACCTATAGGAAAAGCCACTGAACGATATTGGTCAACACACACAGAGACTGAAATAGCACAAACGTACGTGTTATTGAATTGTGATGAAGTTCAGCCTTACATTGAGTAAGTATATATTTCATATATTTATCATCTAATTAAATAGCACTAAACGTGCGTCATTTATCATCTAATTGTGTTGTGAATTATTAGGATGTATACACAAGAACTACGACATGCAGATCAAAACATCTCAGATAGAGACATAGATACTAGTCTTCAACGTCAATTTGCCCGATGGTTCCAACGTTATGTGAGTATCATTAATTGAATTTTACGTGAACAAATAATTGTTTTGATTAATGTTAATTTTAACTGTACGTATAGGGACAATCGCACGATTTTCAGAGCCGGTTCTTACAGGATCTCAGCCAAGGACCACTACGGCGTGTGAGGACTTACAACGGCTATATTGTGAAAGGCTACAGGTTTCATACATCAGAGTATGCATCAACAAGAACGACTAACAACAGTGGTGTTTGTCTTAGGGGTGCGAATTACAATGCAGATGCAAGTGATTACTTTGGGGTGTTGCATGAAGTCGTTGAAATTGAATATCCGGGATATCCAGTTAAAACCGTAATGTTGTTCAAGTGCCATTGGTTTGACACATCCCCTTTAGGAACCAAAATTCATCCGGAGTACAAGCTTGTGGATGTTAATTCGAAAATGAAGTATAGCGGGGATGATCCGTTTGTATTTGCCTCTCAGGTATCTCAAGTCTACTACTGCACGTATCCAGGAGCAGGAAAACGTAATAGATCAGAATGGCACGTTGTTTGCAAAGTGAAGGCAAGGTCAATGGTGGAGGTCCCCCAAAAGGAAAACAACGATGAAGATGAACCTCCGTTTCAAATGGAACAAATAGAGAATCAAACTGAAGTGTTTGCGGGAGATTTTAATCTTTCGGTAGACTTGACGGCTGCAAATCCACAATTGATTGTTATTGAAAACGATAGTGGACATGAGGAGGAGGATGAACATGACGAGGGGGAGGATGAAGAAGATGAGGAGGAAGAGAAAGATGTGGCAAATAATGAAAATGAAGACGAAGATGAAGATGAATATTAAATTAATGTAACCTAGCTATTTTATTTTGTACAATTTATAAGATTTCATTATTTATCATTTGGTTATAACTTATAATTTAATTATTTATCATTTGGTTATTTTATTAATTAACTTATAATTTAATTATTTATCATTTGGTTATAAAAATCCAATGGCGACGGAACATATCCGTCGCTAACGGCAACGAGCCAAAGCCGACCGAAATATCCGTCGCCATTTCCGTCGCTAACGGCAACGAGCCAAAGCCGACCGAAATATCCGTCGCCATTTCCGTCGCTAACGGCAACGAGCCAAAGCCGACCGAAATATCCGTCGCCATTTCCGTCGCTAACGGCAACGAGCCAAAGTCGACCAAAATATCCGTCGCCATTTCAGTCGCTAACGGCAACGAGCCAAAGCCGACCGAAATATCCGTCGCCATTTCCGAATATAAATGTAACTTTCTCTCATTTCACGCGTATTTTCCATCCCTCTCTCTATGTCTCTCCCTCTCCCTCTCCCTCTCCCCCACTCCGACCGTCTCCTCCGCCACTCCGATCGTCTCTCTCTATGTCTCTCCCTCTCCCCCACTCCGACCGTCTCCTCCGCCACTCCGACCGTCTCTCTCTATGTCTCTCCCTCTCCCTCTCCCCCACTCCGACCGTCTCCTCCGCCACATGCTGCCCCTTGCCCACGTTCGCAGCGGCGCCACCCCCTTCTCCGGCCGTCCTCGCTGCGACCGTTCGCCCATCCCCACCGTCCGCGACACCCTACCGTCCCTCCCCGACACGCCGCCGTCCAAGTCAGGTGAGCACATCCCTTCTTTGTTTTTTTAGTTTTATATTTGGATGTATGGTAGAAGATGAACATGTTCTTTTTGTTTTGATTTGGAATTTTTTCTTCTTTCCTATTTTCTACCCAATTATTTATCCATTTTTTAGTATTTTTTTTGAAGATATTTTCCAAATATTTGATTCTTTTCTGGAATAATTTTCGATTCTTTTTCAGTTTTTATGTGTGATTTTTTTTTTTTTTTGAAATTTTTTGGGGTAAAGTCAAAAAAAATTAGGGTTTTGAATTTTTTTGTATTTGTTCGAAAATTTTATTGTGTCCGATTTCTTTTCTAACATTTAATCTGTTTTTAAAAAAGCTTTGAGGGAACTACTTAAAAAAAAAATTATTCTATCCCTTGCAAACACAAATTAAAAAGAAAAAAAGAAAAGCTTTAACAAATTTGAATTATTGATTTATTTATTGTACTCTAAATCTCTTATCCAGCATGACCGAAACTATGCGAGCCTAATGAAGTTACTTGATCTCTGTTGAGGTATGTTCAATTTTTATGATAATTTAATTTATGTTTAAATATATAAAATGACAATTGAATCTTGATTCTTTGGAATTGATTTTGAAATAGCAGGGATGCAGTCGAGTCAGCGAAGGACAATTTAATATACTCCACGGTACGTATTAATATACTCACATTCTTGTTAAATTATTTCTCATATAAGTTTTTGTTAATGTTTACTACGTTGTTTTAAGGGAAAATATAATTTTTGGTCACTGAACTTTACCACTTTTCACATTTGATCACCCACATTTCATAACTATCAAAATTGGTCACTCACTTATTCGTCACTATCAAAATTGGTCACTCACTTATTCTTTCTCTATCAATTTTGATTCTGCTGTTAGAGAATCCGTCATTTACTAACGGAGAAAAGGTTTTGAGCCCACAAATTTTATTTTCCCTCTTTTAATTCCTTACCCCTAAACTCTCAATCCTTTTTTTTTTTTAAACTAATGAAACAAACACAGAAGTAAGAATGAAACATGTGCAAAAATTATCAATATTTACATTATATTTATAATAGATCTCAGAAGGAATTCTGATGCATCGTGATTCAATCAATCTAGAATGTTATTCAATCATGGTAGATAGAAATTTATTTCAATTAATTTCAAGTGCCCAATTGTTTGACTAACATTTCAAGAAATCTGCATATCTTAATAGAAAAAATATTTAGAATGAAAAATAAGTTTATGAAATTTTCTTGAATGGATAATTTTAGAAAATTCTTTACAATTAATCTTCACCACAAATTATGCTCCAATAATTATAAATAGGGAAATGAATTGAAATAAATTTATATCTCCAATTATTATACAAATTCAATATGAAACCAAGAATTGGAAAAACAGAGTACAATGTTAAAAAAAAAGTTTCATTCTATCTATTGAGTTTCTTATTTCCTTGTAAAATAAAAAGTAAACCAACAAAAAAAAATGAATTCATAATTGAGTTAAATAAGTATTAAAAATTTACTGAATTTTTTTTTACTTGATTGAATCACGTTCTAGAAGATGCATGAGAAAGAATTCTCATTATCTATAAAATAAAAAGTAAACCAACAACATGATTGAATCAAGTTCTAGAAAATGCATCAGAATTCCTTTTGACCTATTATAAATATAATGTAAATATTGGTAATTTTTGCACATGTTTCATTCTTGCTTCTGCATTTGTTTCATTAATTCTGGAAGATGCATAAGAATTTTTTAACAGGTTTTGAGAAATTTCACGGCTCAAAACTCTTTCTCCTCCGTTAGTCAATGACAGATTGACTAACAGAGTGATCAATTTTGATAGAATATAATAATTGGGTGACCAATTTTGATAGTGACTAAATGTGGGTGACCAAATATGAAAAGAGGTAAAACTGGGTGATCAAAATTGATATTTTCCCTTGTTTTAATATTTCACAGAGCTTTTTCAAGCATTCTAGTGAGGGGTATAGTTGTCATAATTAGCAGCAAAATTCTATTTGCTTCTTACTTGATCGATCCTCTGCCAATTCCGGAACACCATTCGATTCCTTAGCACTCTGGTCTACATCATCAAGTTTTTGTTGTTTGCTCAAGCAAAGGACGACGATTTTGTTTATTCTGTTGGATGTAATGTAGATTTGTGTATTGAATTATTTAAGCAATTTTGATCGTGTATTGAATTATTTAAGCAATTTTGATCGGGTCGGATCCCGATCGCAAATAATTTTTTTTTTTTAATTTTTGGTACTTACCGACGGACTATTCCGTCGGTTTAGCGTCGGTAATACCGACGGGCGAGCCGACGGAATATCATTTTTTTAAAAAAAAATTAATACTTACCGACGGAAAATTCCGTCGGTAAATTAAAATAATAAAATTTTAAGTCCAAAATATACCGACGGATCTACCGACGAAAAATTGATTTGGGATCCGTCGGTACAGGCGACCCGATTTGAAAACTTGGTTTGAAAACGGGTTGGCTTGACTGCCGACGGAATTGAATCCGTCGGTATAGGCGACCCGGTTTGAAAACGGGTTGGTTTGAATCCGTCGGCATATACCGACGGACGCATATTTTCCGTCGGTAACCACTACCGACCAATTCATTGACGACGGATAAAATCCTTCGGTAAGAGCCAATACCGACTGAATATCCGTCGGCATAACCGTCGGTAAAACACCTCTTTTTTGTAGTGAAATTTCAACTAAAATTATAGCATAACATTTCAAAATATATGAACTTGTGCATATCAATTCATGCTTACAATATGACATAATTTTATTTTTAATGGAACATCCTTAATTTTTTTGGGGATTATATATTTTTTAGTCCATTAAGTTTCTATGTTTTTGAATTTAGTCCACCAGATTACAACTTTTTAAATTCGGTCCATTAAGTTTCGATTTATTTTGATTTTGGTCCAATTACCTGCTACAACAGGTTTAACAGGTCATTTTTTAAGATACACAACACACCCCATTAAAATGTTATACACACCCAAATGTTAAACACACCACACTAAAATTTAAAAATTGTTTTTTATTACTATACACAACTCAATTCATTCCTATTTAATAAATTGTAAAAAATAATTAAATTAAAAAAATTAAGAATTCAAATTAATATGAAAATTATAAATAATTAAAATCTATAAAAAAATTACCTAAATATTTAAAAATTAAACAAAGCTAAAAAAATTAATTAATTTAATTAGTTTTGAAGATTTAGTTGATTTTCTACTTATTTTTAAATTTAATTTAGCCTTATTGTCGGCATTTTTATAGAAGTTAGAAAGTAAATAAAACATTGAAGTTTTAAACTTTTTTATTTTATTTTTATTTTAAATATTTCTTTTATATTACATGAATCTACTAACACCCCATAAATATTATATACACACTTCAAATGTCAAACACAAAAATTCAAAAATTAATTAAAATTAAATTAAATCATAAAAATATTTAATAAATTATCAAAAAAAACTTAATTAAAAAAACATAAGAATTCAAATTAATATGAAAAATATAAATAAAATCTATAAAAAAATACATAAATCTTCAAAATTTTAATAAAGCTAAATAAATAATTTATTTAATTATTTTTTAAAGTTTAGTTGATTTTTTAATATTTTTGAAGATTTTTAATAAAAATAGTAAAAAATCAACTAAATCTACCAAACTAATAAAATTAATTAATTTTTTTTAGATTTGTTTAATTTTAAAAAATTTAGGCTATTTTTTATTGGTTTTATTTATATTAATTTGAATTCTTACATTTTTTTATTTAATTATTTTTGACAATTTATTAAATAGGAAAAAATTGAGGTGGGTATAGTAATAACAAAAGTTTTTTAAATTTTAGTGTGGTGTGTTTAACATTGGGGGTGTGTATAACATTTTATGGGGTGTTTTTTAAAAAAATGACGTGCTAAACCTGCTATAGCAGGTTACTGGACCAAAATTAAAATAAATCGAAACTTAATAGACTAAATTCAAAAAATGGTAATCTGGTGGACTAAATTAAAAAACATGGTAACTTAATGGACTAAAAAAAATATAATCTCATTTTTTTTTTGGAAGGGAACGATTTTTATGCATAACTCACGAGTTTCATACGATAAAATTTAATTCTGACTTAAAATATTAATTTATTTAAATTTATGAGTGAGCGAATATTTTATACATTCCGTATTAATTAATTTATTTTGGAATTCTCAAACTTACAAGACCAAAAAAAAATCTTCAACTTGTGTTATTCTAAAAAAAACCTGATTCAATATTCAGTCCTAATATTTTACTATAAATTTTTATATGTTCCTATAATTCTTGGAGTATTACTCAATCACTTCAAATTAATTAATTTTGTCATTGTTGGAGAATAGTTTTATTTTTAATGGAACACCCTTAATTTTTTTGGGAGGGAACAAATTGATTTTGACTGAAGTAATTGGTTTGATGTAAGTTAATTTTTTTTTTTTTTTTTGTGTGTAGAGAACTCTTTTTTTTTTTCTTTTGAAAACAACTTTTTTTTAATAGGAGAGAGATAATGATGTATATATATCATGATGATATGTCTTTTTTTTAATACATGGGTACCAAGTCATCACTTAATTTTTTTCTAAGATAAATGATTAAAATTGAATAAAAAATTATTGAAAATTGAAACATAAATGATGTATTTTGTAAAGTTGAAACTTAAAGAATTTATTTTGAAATGTCTCAAACTAAAAGGACAAAAAAAATCCCCATTTTTGGGTTAATGTTTATTACAAATGTGGTTGGTTACTTTTTTTAGGTTAATATTTATTACAAATACGTTTATATATTTATTTGTGCAAAATGTCATTTATATATATATATATATATATAATATTCTATTATTATTGATAATATTTTTAAAATAATAAAATTATATATATATATATATATTAATGTTGTTGTTTTATTTTATTTTAAACGTTGTAAGACTGATGATGATTTTTTTCCTGTTATTTTTTTATTCATTTTCAATATATTATCCGTCGGTTAAAAACTTTCAATATTCTGAAAGGTTGATTGATAAGTAACATTTTTTTATTATAATCTAATAATAATGTAGATTATACCTTATTGGCTTTGGAATACATGTTTGAATGAACTATTTGACAGTTCAAATTTTACAAATTGTTCGTATTTGATGATTGAGGGTGAAATGTTTTATTGAACAATGATGAAAATACAATGCTAATTCAAACTTGATTTGAAAATTTTGATAAGTATAAATATATATACGTTGGTTGCAATTGTTCCTTTTATATTGTTGAAGATTCAATAATGAGATTTACTATTTCTTTTAATAATTAATATTATTCTTGACAATGTGTTTCTCACACAATTAATATGTAAACCTTTTTTTTTGTTCTTTAATATACTATTTTTTTTCTTTTATGTTTGTGTTAATTTTGAACATTTATTTTCTTAGTCGTGTTCAGATTATTTTGTACTCCCTCCGTCCCGGGATAACTTGCATGGTTTGATCGACACGTTTCTTAAGAAAATGAGATTTAGTAGTTGATAATCTATATATATATAATAACAACATATTATACTATTTTTAGTTTCCCGCCCATTTTTCAGATACTATTTTTGGAAAATTATTTTTAACTCTTTCACGCGTTTTACATTAACCTAATACTGCTTATTTACATTTTTCGAGATGACTTTTAATTTTCTCAGGAAGCCAACTCTTCAAATTCTAGATCTATCACCCGCTCCCTTCAAACCCAATTTCTGAAAACACACAAACAATCTTTTGCAACTCTTCTTCAAAAGCTGCGCACATCACATGGAAGAGGCCAACGCCGCGCACTTGAAGTCTCACTCTCACAACACCACCTCTCCGTTGGGCGACTCGCCTAAAACTAGCGCCTTCCCTTCTGTAAAATATCACGCCTCCACGGCGGTGGGTCCACTGCAACAAGAAGCCGCCCGCCATGGCCGTTTGATCGCCCACCTCGCCTAAAGCTGTTTTGACCGTCGCCGTACATGAGCCGCAAAACCTCAACCGCTGCACTACGGGCCGTCGTCGTCTCCCTTATGCCACCCAAAGGAAATCCCATAGTCAAACCTCCATATCAGAGCCGAAAATCCCAAAGTCGTCCGACCGTTTGTCGCCGAGTCACCGCACACGAGTCTGAGTAAAAATGGAGCAGAGAGGTGATTTCTCTCTTTTTGTACTGTTTTCTTGATGGTTTTACTTTCTGGATTTGTAGGTGATATTTGGTCTTTGGATTCTTTCGGTGCTGGGAACGTGGTTCAACTTCCTTACTTTGTTTTACATATGTGAGTACCTTGCTTCATTGTACCAGGCTGTAGTTACTTTGATTCGTGGGATGAATGGCCAAATCTCTCTACTAATTTTAAGTTTTAATTGTACGAGGCTGTAGTTACTTTGATGCACTATAGCTGTTCCTTGCCAAAAAATGTTGCTAATTTAAATATGAATTTAATTTTGATTTCATGATACAATTGTTATTTGGTTGTTTGGATTGGATTTCATTTGTTTTTTAAGATGTTTGAGAGCAAATAAGATCCATTTGATAAATTGTTTCTTAACTCTCCTCAAATTGTGTGTTAACTCTCTTGCAATCCCGGTCCCCCTGTGAGTTTGCAGTTCTTCAATTTCGCATTTGTGAGTTTGCACATTTTGTGAGCCAATTTCAAGTGCAGATTTGTGGATTCAATTATAGTTTTTTATTATGGTAGATTTGTGAGTTACATAATTTGATAAACAAATTAATGGATTTTAACAGGAGCTAGCGCCTAGAGAATACGACAAATAGTATGCCCATTCAGGCTTCAATCGTTGGTAGGCAAAAAGCCTTACATACATGTTCGACAATAAGATTGTTACATTGGACTGGTACCTCATTACTCCAGAGTTTTCGAAACCCACATAGGTAAGCCAAGAGGTGGGCAACAACTCTGTTTGCATTCCTCCGTGTAAAGCAGAAAATAGAGTTATTGGCATGTTTAGCAAGCTCTTGAATATCCTCAAGCATCCCCATTGTGTAGATATCAGTTTTCCAATTTCAGGTTCCGTTAATCAGATTGAGGGAGTCCGACTCTAGGACCAACTTATGTGGGAGTATTATTTTTACCACCGTCTCACAATTTTTCGTCCACAGAATCTGTCCATTTGCAGAAGCTTTTACGGATCAAGGTATGTTTACATTTTCGTCCACTCCACTCCATTCATTTTTTATGTATAACTCAAATTACAATCTTATTTAGTCTAAATTGGAAAATTCAATGAATGATTAGACTGCTGCAAATCGGAATGAACTTTGTAGATGTGTCCGGTGATGTGATATCAAGTAACCTGCATTTATATGAAAATTGAAGATTTGGTTAAAGAGTTTGGAATGTGTAGTATATGATTTCACTTGCAAGATAGAATGTTTAATTTTCTTACAATGTGGGGAGTATATAATGTTGAATGTTATGCTATTGTTAATAGAGATAGAGTAACTTAGCTTTAACATTGTATCATAAATTGATTGTTGTAGTGAATGCTTATCTAATCGTTCATGTATCTTGCAGACAATAATATGGATATAAATTTGAACAACAATAGAGGTCACAAGCATTAAAAAAAAAAAAAGATGATGGCAGCACACAACATGGTCAGTTTATCAGCAAATAACATGATGTTACTAGAATAGATGCAGTGGTGTTGCATTGCCTGTCGTTATTCCAGAAGCCCTTCTTATCCTTTCTGATTTCAGATTTAATTCATTTTATTTTACAGTTTTTACTGTTTCTTTGGAGTCAGAGCCTCTCCCATGGCTTTCCAATATGCAATTATCTCTGCGAAAGTGCTTCATTAATACACTCATTTGATTATGTTTAATTTTGTTATTTCATCGCATGCTCTATTAATTGTACTTTACCTTTGTGGTTAAGTTATAATTATTGAATTTAAAATTTATTTGTAGCAAGCTTGGTATACACATTATATAATGTGTATTGCAGAGAGTATATTAAAATACTTAGATAAATGAGTAGTAGTGTCTCTTTCCTGTAAGTTGTTTCATAATAAGTAGGAGTATTAAAATATTATTCACATAATGCATATTTCTCTTTACAGCAAACCTATATGCTAATTTGATATGTTTCTAAAGATAATTGTAAGTTTGCAGTTGCCTCTTACCCAAGGTGATGAATGGCGTTTGGAAAGAGTTTAGTTGACAAAAGAGGCACATCACAGGTTTAGGATAATTTCAATACAGATGGAGAGGAGGAACCCAACTCCCAGCATAAATTTGTGCATGGGCACTGGGCAGCATTAGGTAAGTTATTGAGAATATCCAGCTTGCTCGCCGCATTAGAGGTGAGCGTGCTTGAAGACGCCTTGCTGTTTTGGTTAATGGTGGTGGTGGTATATGGTGGTGGACTTATATAGTTTGGATCTTAGTTAATTAATTGGTATAATGATAGATAGCCTAAAACTATAGTCAAGTAGTTTGTGTTTGTTATGTAGGGGATTATGGTATTTATGGGCTCCATGGTGTTTGTGTTCTATAATAAGGATAAATGTTTCTTAGTTTTTGTCTTTGTGAATGCAAGTTTCTTTTGCCACAATAGTTGTGTTGACAAATATTTGAGCTGTATCTCTAAAGATATGATTTTTTGTGACTAACATTGAGGCTTATTACAATTTTATTGTTTCTACTTTTTTTTTTACCAAATAAATTTGTGATAGGTATTTTTAAAAAATAATTAATTAGTAATTTATTCACGTGCTTTATTTTATGAGATGAAGTTTTATTTAATCAATAATTATTTATAAGAAAAATGAGTTGGGTTTAATTCGTCTCACAAAATTATATTCATAAGTTGTTCTAACACAAGACCGCCTTATATTTATCAAAATATTTGTGAATGAATGTTATCCATAAGTTATGTTAAAATATTTGTGGATAAATGTTATCCATAAGTTATGTTGTACAGATAAATATTTGTGAATGAATGTTATCCATAAGTTATGTTAAAATATTTGTGGATAAATGTTATCCATAAGTTATGTTGTACACAAGAGTGCAACCCTTCTATTTATTATTTAACATTTACAAATAAATGAAAATATTTATACAAAATAATAGTAATTGTGAATGCTTATAAAATTGAATATTATTATGAAAAAAATTATACATATGTATTGTAAAACCTCTATAAATTAATAAACTCTCTAAAATAATAAAATCTTCAGGTCCCAACTTGAGCCTTTGTAAAAAATCATCAAATTCGATAAGATAATAAGATAATAATTTTTCAAAAAATCCTTTATAAATATTAGGTCCCATTAAAACTCTAAATTAATAATTCATAAATATTACTCTACAATTATAAATATTATGGTAATTTGCTAAAATATGGATCTATTGTTACTTGATTTTTCTTAAAATTTAAATCTAATTGGATTTCATCCCTAACATTTTCAATTGCAGCCAAGAGTTCCGGTGTTGAGTTCTCTAGCAACAACAAAAAATTAGTTGATGCATCAATATAATCAATAAAACATATATGAATTCATTTATTTTTAATACATATGTACTAAATTTATTGAATTCAAAAAGTCTCTATTTTAATTAATAAATATTAATTTATCGATAAATTAATACATCTTTAAATTAATAAAATTCCATAGTCCCAAGGTTATTAATTTAAAGAGATTTTACTGTATTAGGTATATATTTGTAAATCAATTAAAATATAAATATCAACATATAAATGTTCATTGTATGAAAATGATTTGTATGTTAATTCAATAATACTTAAAAAAAAAAAAAAATCATCTAAGGTGTGGGCACGTACAATTCTCCATGTTAAAATTATAGGACTTTTTATGGTAATAAATTTATTTATATATAAAAAAATTAATTATTTTTAACAATTTTATACTTCAGTAAATATTATAAGTCGTGCATCGCACGGGTGAAATACTCGTGTAAGATAAAAGAAGAGTATTTTAAGTGATTTGATGAGGTGTAAAATGAAATGTATGGAAAAAATGAGTGACAATTTTAAAAATAAAATGATGTTGTGAGGTTATTTCCATATTAAGAGCGTGCATGTAATTTTGGGACGTCCAAATTCAAAAAGTGTGCAAATAATCACGAGCGGAGGGAGTAATTCTTATTTTATTATTTTTTCTATTTTTATAGCTCTTGGATCATATATTATTTTTTATGTTTACCTTTTCTTTATGATTTTTTTCATGATTTTTTTTTTAATTCTTTGTTGCTACATTTTTAATTTGATCAAATCATCAATTTTAGCTCATACATTTCACTTTTCATCAAATTTAGCACATAATCAAATTATACCTATATTTTTCATTTTTTTCTCAAATTATACTCATACTTTTCACTTTTTATCAAATTTAACACACATTTTTCTCTTATCCAATTTATACTCATACTTTTTATAAATATAATTAAAATAATTAATTAATCAATATACTATTTTATAAAAAATCTAAAATTAATCTAAAAATATAAAAATTAAAAATTATTTAAAAAATTTAAAAACATTATATTGAAACGTATGTTTGCTTATTCGTTTTATTTTTTACTGCAACATTTACCTTAAAATTTGTGAAAAAATAAATAGATGAGATGAATCTTGTGAATTCACGTGTCGCTCATTTTTTATCTATTAAAGTAATTTAGGAGGAATACATGTAATTTTGACAGGATTTGAGATAGTGAAAACCCCAATACGCCATTAAAAATGGATATATAATTATTTTGAGAAGTATCAGGCATGTTATATTTTAGGATTTTTAGCATGATTGTTAGTATATTAAATGAGAAATGTTGGTGAACATTTCAATTAAAAGTTCTGTTGTTTTTTTTTTTTTGTTTTTTTTTGTATGTGTAAATCTTATTCGTCTTAAATTTAATTTTTTTTTTTACGTTTATCTGTTTTTATGATTTTTATTGTTTTATAAACTTTTATAATTTTATATGATTACTTGGTTGGGTCTTTCTAAAAGTTTAGCCCCTTATAATAAATCATACTTCAAATACCATTATATCGTTGATCTAACATATAAATTTTATTATATATGATCGCACTAAGCATTAGTGCATTTGCCCTATAAAAAAATGTGAGAAAAATTCATTTTACGTCCTGTAACTTAGGCCTAATCCAATTAATATCCTTTAAATTTTCACTTTTTCGATTAACATCCTTTTTGGTCCAATTTACGTCCTTTTTGCCGAAAAATTTTCAAACTCACCAAAATTTGAGGAATAAATTGGAATTCCGGCAAAATAGTCCAATTTACGTCCTTTAAGTTTGAAAATTAAAATTTAATAAATAAATTTTCTAAAAATATCATTCGAAATTTTAAAATATTATTAAAAATCCGAAAATATCATTAAAATTAAAAACTATAAAATGTGTAAAATAAAATTTAAAATATTATTTAATTTTTAAAAAATCTCATTAAAATTTATAAAATGTGTTATATAAAAATAAAAAAATTTACAATTCAAAAAATATAAATGTTTAACTTAAAATTAAGAAATTAAAAAATCTCATTAAAAATTCTAAAAATCTCTTTAATTTTTAAAAAATATGTAGATTAAATATTAAAAATTCTAAAAACCCAATGAGAATAATAAAAATTATTAAAAAAATAGACTTGATTAGGACTCATCCGCCATTAAAGTTTTTCTTGAACTCCTAATTTTTTTTTTGTATTCCACGCCTTGATTGATTGTAGAACTGTGTCAAATTCATTTTAATGAGATTTTTAGAATGGTATAATTTTTTATTTTATTTTAAACATTTTTATAATTTTAATTTATAGATTTTTTATATTTAGAATTTTATGTTTTTCTGAGATTTTTAGAATTTTTTTATTTTTAATTTACAAATTTTTCAAATTTTAGATTTTTTAATTTTTTTTAGAATTTTAGAATTTTTTATTTTTATTTTACACAATTTATAAATTTTAATGATATTTTTTGTTTTTAATGATATTTTTAATTTTTTTTCAGAATTTTTTAATTATTAATTTCTAATTTTCAAACTTAAAGGACGTAAATTGGACTATTTGACCGGAATTCCAATTTTCCGGCGAAAATGATATAAATTGGATTTAAAAGGACATAAATTGGACACCCTAGGACGTAAATTGAAAAAGTGAAAACTTAAAGGATATAAACTGGATTAGGCCTAATTTACAGGACGTAAAATGAAATTTTCTCAAAAAATGTAATCGTAGTAAATCGTCCTACTAATAAATTAAATTAAATTAATAAATAAACAATTACGAATATATATATATCCTTTTAAAAATATTTAATTCTAAAATGACATATATATCTAGAATTATTGATTAGATCGGACTGGGCTTTGTTGAGGTCGCTGGCCCCGGCCCATGACCCGTTGGGGATGTATGTTTCATTCAAATTGAGTCGAGCCCAGACCGGGGAGGGTTGGGACGAGTCAGAACAGACCGGGCCAAAATGGGACGTACCGAGATGAGTCGGGCCGATATGAGTTGAATCGGGCCAAAATTGGTTCGGGTCGGACCCGAACTGTCCCTAATCGATCTGGTGTTTGGGTTGAACGAGTCGGGCCCGTGTTTGGTTCGGGCTAGGCTCGAATTGGGCCGAATTTTCTCCGGATTCTCGAGATCTACATCACAACTAACTCGGGAAAAAACTCTTAGAATATTTTTTAATATTTTTTTTAAAGAATAATACTCCGTATAAAGATATTTCAGGAATTTTATATTTAAAAAAAAAAAAAGTTTATCTAATGATGAAGTGCGACCGCACATGACAAAGTCAAACGATATGTTAACTTTTAATTGTATGTCTATTATAAGACAGGGTGAACCCCATGACCCATGTTTCACGATAAAAGAACCCTTAATTAGTTAGTGTGAAATTTATTTTTTTATTAATTTTATAATTGTTATTATTTTGTATATTTATTTTAGATAAAATGGATATCAACATGGTAATTAAAGCTCAGTATGAGAATGAATTTGTAAGTTTAACTTTCTGATATTAGTATTTTATTATAAGATTTTTTTGTACATAATCATTTACATTGTATATTTATAATTCATATTATCTCACCGATGCTTTTTCGCACTCATTTTTTTAAGTTTGTCATCTATGAGCAGTGGATGGTCATGATGATGTTTCTACTTTTCAAATATATAGTGATGGTTGAAAATTTTCAGTAAATTTAGGAAGCTTTATTAACACGTTGGTTATTAATATAGTTAAATGTATGACATCTATTAACACTTTTTTGTATTATTGTGTATTTGATTAAAATGTATCCTCAGTATAAATGGTCATGTATATTATATTTCAATAAAGTTAACAATAATTATATGTTATTTCTTATTTTTTTACTTTAATGATTATATAACAGTTTTAGATAGTTTAGTTTAAGGTAGTCGATCAGCAAAAGTTATTCAAAATTTTCATCAATAATATTATATGTTCAAATAAATTTTCTCCTCAAACTATTACTGAAGACCATTTGCGTCATTGGAACGAGGCTGAAAACATGAAATAAATCGAAAATGCAAGTTTGTAGATTATAAAAGTTACATGGTGAGATATTTTGTGTTAATTTGTTTTTTTAATGTCAATTTTTTTAATTATATAGTTTATAATTTTTTTTTTTTTTAAACAATCTCCGTTGAATACTGTTGTTGAAATTTTTAAAAAAGAATCTGGATTCATTGCATAGAAGTATTATTTCTCTAACTGAACAAATTTACTTAGTTAAGTATGTGCAAAAATTGATTAATTATAGTAATTCTCATAGAATTTGACTATCATATAACCGATGCAAGTTAGTATCAAATGTTTGTATTCGTAAAAATGATCAAATCATATTTTGTAAAGTTGATGGCAATGATGTTGGATTTATTGGTTCGTTCGCGCACATTTCAAGTTGCAAGACTTAGTTCTTAATTTTGAGTTGTTTGCTTAGCTTTTCGTATGACAATCACACTATTTTGTTGAATTTTATTAGTATCATCAATTGAGTTATATTTATTCTGTGTTTTATTTGAATTTTGATTCTTTGTGTTATTTGTTAGTTTATGTGTTGTGGCAACTTATTTATTTTTTATTTGTTGAAATGTTATTTGAATGTTAATTATGATTTTGTTTTATATATATATTATTGAAGTTTCAACTTTATTTAACCTAATTGAAATATAACAAAATGTAAAATATTATTGAAATTGTGATAATGTGTTTACGTTGGAATGCTTCAAGTTAGTGATAATTTTTTTTTAATTATTTTATTTATATATTTGATACTTTTCGTTTATTGTCATTATATAAAATATATTTTTCAATATTTTTGTGATATAATATATGTATATTTTAGTCAAAGTCTTTCGGTGGGCATACGCTTCCTAGCATAAGAAATACTAATACTAATAACTTTAAAAAGTACGTGAATTTATAAAATCCATAAAGTCCATGCAGAGTTTAACTGACTTTTTTTTATTAATTTATATGGATTTTGATAGACTTGACAGAATTGTGGAATATACTTTTTTTTTTTTATTGGTTTACATAGATTTTCAGAAACTCCGGTATTGATGCGAATAGTTTTTTTTTTAATGTGAAGTGTTTTTTTTAATTAATATTATATATATATATATATTTTACCCAAATATATATATATATATAATAAAGTTTATATATTGATTCGGGTCAGATACCCGTGGGTCGGACACCCGTGGGTCGGACATAAGACCCAGACCCGACCCATACTAATACGGGGCGGATCCGACCTGACCCAAAGCTCGCGGGGTGGGGTCAATATTGCCATCCCTACTTCTGATCTTTCGTCTTGAGAGTTCTATGAGAGAATCCGTTGAAATCTCTGGTTTTTAGAAGAGAATTTGGATAGTGAAATTTATTTATATTTTTTTAGAAGAATCCAACAAAATCCATAGAGTATTAAAATCCATACACTGTTGAATACCTAAAGATTTTTAAAGACTTTTTAAAATCCGTATTGAATACCTCAGAATTTTGAAAGACTTTTGAAAATGCGAATTGAATATCCCCAAACTTTGAAAGTCCAAAAAAATCATACAAAATCTACAACCAATACACCCCCCTTAAATTAGCGAATTCGATATAATCACCTCCTTTAAAAACAACTTTATTTTAAAGTCACGTGTAAGTTTTTAGTAATATGGATATGTATATTTTTTAAATTATGTTTTAAATTAATTTTATGTTTTACTTTGATAATAATTTCAAATAATGTATTTTTTATATACTAATATATTTTTTAATTCAATAACTTTTTTATACTGTATAATTTTTAATTTTTTTATATTTAGAATAATCTTTTAATCTTAGATTTTGATTATTGTATTATTTTATTATATATTTTTCTACATTATGGCTATATAGATTTAAGTATTATTTTTATATATACAACATTATAAATATTATCGATTGAAACCAATTTAATTTCAATTGAACATGAACCAAAGATGATAATTTTTTATTTACATTTAGTCATATCAATATTTACTTATTACTAATGTTGTATGTAATATTATAATTAATTTTGTTTTGCAACGAATTGCTAATGTGTATGTACTATGTACTGCTAAATAAAAAGGAAAATGTGGAGTCGTTAATTACTTTTATTAATCAAAGTGGATACAAACGGAAAATTAAAACTAAAATGATTAGATGACGTTGGTATTTTTGTGATGGTTGACCAAATTTTAAAAAGTATAATAGTTTATCTTTTTGTGATATAATTAAATTTTCTGAATATAAATATTCAGATATGTATATTAATGTATATTGACTTATAATTTTTTTGAAAGATACTGACAATTCGATTTTTTTTTTCAAGGCTCTGTTACTTTTGTTGTTTGTAACTACTAATTATTTATTTTATTTTATATTATATAGGTACATTTTTTTATTTAATATACTAATACATCTTTTTCAGGATAAATTAAAAAAAAAAATTTTATCAATGATTTTTCCTAATTTATCAGTGAGATTATGATATGTGTTCTCTACATTTTTTTATTTACATTGTTATATTATTTTAATATATTGACGGTTATTTTAATATATATATATAATATAATAAGTCATTTTTGAGGTGGTTCACGAGATATATGTTGATGTTTTTCCACAATCAATATTTATTAAGAGATCTGGTGGAAAACAATGGTTTGTGGAGTTAGATTTTTAAAATTCAATTTACAAGTTTGTTAAATGATGATATTTTTTTATTCGTGATAACAAGATTATTTAATAATTATACGACATTTTGCTATGATGGATTGTTTACTTTTTATGTAAATGTTTAATACAAGTATAATTGTTTGATTCCTTCATTCTTGAAAAAAACTCGATATGTTGAGTAAGGTATGCCATTTTTTTTGTATGTTTATATATATATATATATAATATTTTTTTAGTTTGATTCATTTTTTAATGTTATTCAATTTCTAAATGTTTTAGGACCGTTCAGGGTTTAATTCCATTGAATTTTAATTCTTATTCATTCACACGTGTCATAATAAGTTCATTTATTTGTAAATGTTGATTGGTAATAAATTTATGATTTAACCTTTAAAGTTCATTTTAAATAAGTTTGTTTTTAATTGTTTTTTATTCATTTTATTTTTTATATTTATAATGCAGTTTGTTCCGTATCTATGTTGAAATACATATTCAAATGAATTATTTTTTTCATTCCAGTTTTGCGATGATTGTATTTGATGATGGAAAATTGAAGGTTAATTGAAAAAGAAAAGAACCACAATTTTTCTTCAAACTAGATTTGAAAAATTTGTTAAGGGTAATTCTTTGAATGTGAGTTGCAAGTGTACTTTTCATAATCTTGAAGATTAAAAATTAAAATTTAGGGTTTTAGTAAAATAATAATAATATTTATCAATATTTTTTGAATAAATAATGATCTTTCCACTTAATAATTTTGTATAGATACTAATATTTTGAATTTCAATTAATTTATATAATTTTTTAAAATTTATTACCGTCATATTTCTGGAAATGTAATTATTATAATTTATTTAACACTTCATAATGAATTTGAGTGTAACTGATCATGAACTAAATCTAAAAATTGGAACATTGGTAATGTTATTGAGAAATATTAATCACTCGAGGGGCTTATGTAATGGAATCAAATTTGTGTCATTTTTTAAAATATTTTTCCTTATTTTTTTATTTTTGCATTTGAAATTATGCATTTGCTTTATCTTTAAATTTATAATATAAATATATAATATTTTGTTCTATGAATATGTGTAGGTTGATTAATTATAACTAGATTGAGTGATAAGGTTCTTGAAGTTAGGGTTATAATTGAAAGTAGGACATTAATTAACATTGATATCCATATCAACGTTGACTACTTCTAGATTGCTTTCAAGTTTCAACGTAGATAATTTTCATTGATTGTGTCATATGATATGTCTATTAATAAAAGTTAGGGACAATCGTTTTCTTATGTAGGTATATTTTGGCATAATCCTGTATTTAGTTATAATTAATTATATGTAACTGTGTTTAGAATAATAAATTATCATGGTTGGAAGATCTTACTATGTCATGACAACAATCGTGATTGCAATATCACAAAAAATGTAATGTTTTATGATGTTTTTAGTTATATGTAATTTTATAACAATTTAATTATTTTACCGTATTATAAACATAATTATATCTCAATATTTGACATTAATTTTATATACTTATAATGAATATAAATATTATAAAAATAAATATAATATATTGATTTAATTAGATTTCAAGCATAAATTATTAAATCTAATTTTTTTTTGCAAATTTTATTTATTATAATAATCTCTTATAATAAATAGGAGTTAATAATAATTAATGCTATAATTATGATAATAAATAATACTCCCTCCATCCACCAAATGTAGTCCCATTGGAGCAGAGCATAAATTTTAAGAAAAAAGTACATAAAGTAATGGTATTATATGATATTGTTGGTCTATTATGAATAAAGTAATTGTTTGTGAATAAAATTGATGACAATTTGAGTAATTAAAGTGATGGTTTAAGGGTGACTGTTTCTATAAAGTGTATGTGACTACATTTGATGGACGAAAAATATAAGACAAATGGGACTACATTTCGTGAACGGGGAGGGAGTAATATATATATATATATATATATATTTAATATAATTTAGTGATATTATAAAATGACACCATAAAAAAATTTAAATTTAAAATGTTGTGACATTTTTCAACATATCAGGCCGTGCGCCAGCACGGGTGCCCTACTAGTACTAATATAATACACCTACAAGTTTCTTTTTTTAATTTGGGCGGGAAAACATGTGGACCATTGATCGTATTTTCATCAATTCATCATAACCGTTCATTTCTCTTTTTCTTAATTTCGGTAAGTTTGACAATTATTTGTCATTAATATTTTCTTTAATTCCAACTTCATATTGACCGTCTATTTTTATTGATGAATTATGAACCTTTAGATCAAATGCATAATTATAGAATCAGTTTTTTTTTGCAGTCTATTTATACCCATCATTGCATTCTTCATTTTCATCACCTCATTTCTCAATTTTCTATTCTATTCTTATAGAGTTCGAATTATTTTTTTGTAAATTTCAGATTTATTATTCTAAAAGATGTAAATATGCATAATACTTCAAAGCGTATTTGAAGATTTTTGTATAATTTTCAAGGATTGATTTGGGACCGATTTATGGAGGTCCTTATTTCATCGGTACCTAATATTGAGAGACCGAATTTATGACACAGTCTCAAATTAGGGACCGATTGTCGATCGGTCTCTAAATGAGAGACCGGCAATTCCTTATTTCATCGGTACCTAATATTGAGAGACCGAATTTATGACACAGTCTCAAATTAGGGACCGATTGTCGATCGGTCTCTAAATGAGAGACCGGCAATTCGGTCTTAAAACGGTCCCTAAACGTGAGTCGGCCCGACCTATTTTCGGGCCTAAAACAGTCTCACATCGGTCTCAGATTAAGGACCGATTTTCGGTCGGTCTCTAAATGAGAGACCGGCAATTCGGTCTTAAAACGGTCCCTAAACGTGAGTCGGCCCGACCTATTTTCGGGCCTAAAACAGTCTCACATCGGCCTAAACGTGAGTCGGCCCGACCTATTTTCGGGCCTAAAACAGTCTCACATCGGTCTCAGATCTTACCCAGCAACTGCCCCCGAAACCCGACCCGTTGACCCACACCCACCCTCTTTATTTACACCCACCTTCACACCCGCATCGCCAACCCGACCCGCCAACCCACACCCGCCTTCGAGACCCGACCCGCACCGCCAACCCACACCCACGCCCACGCCCACGCCCACGCCCACGCCCACTTTATTTAATTGGCCATTTTATTTTGGCCTTTGTGGGAATTGATCCCTGGTGGATGGGGCACCCACCACTTTGACAAGTAATTGTCTTGTGTAACTTTTAAAAATAATTATATACATATGTAATTAATTTCTTTATTATATATGTTTTAAATAATAAATTTTCAAAATCAACGTTACTTTAAAGAAGTCCAAAATAATTAAATCATTTCCACATATATTAACTGATGTAAAAAATCAATGTTACTTTAAAAAATCAATGTTACTTTTAAATATTTTATTTTGACACTTCTTCAAAGTACATGGACACTTGATTTTATCGTTAAACATATATTGTGGCCTCGTCTTCGCAAAATCAATAAATTTGCGAACTTGATTGTAAAATTCACTGTTCGTACTTCCATTAACGAACCGAGGAGTATAATACATCCACCGACGATCTTGTAGTTCCATCTATACGTACTCAAAATCAAAATGATTACATAATTGACATATGTATATAAGATAAATATTGCTATATTATTATATTCAAAGAATAAATATTGTTGCATTATTGTACTAAAATTAATAATGTTAATAATAATATTTAATTTGGTAGATATGTGAGAAGAATGTGTTGGAGCCCATCGTTAATCCAAAATTTAAAGCTAAAAAATTTGATAGCAAACAGGGTATTCTCTATGAGAAATTAATTCAAGATCTTTAATTTGTTTGACTTTCAAGTAGATCAACTTTGAATCGTATACCATATAAAGTAAAATTTTGGGAATTCAGTTATTTCATAAAAACTTAATTTGTCAGTATTAACTACTTAAGTCAAAAATATTAGTTGTGGAATTCTAAATTGATTATTATGAATAAATTGTACTTATACTCGGTCTTATAATATGTGTATAGATAAAATTGTACAAAATTTTTTGAGTGAAATATTTTAACAGTTTTAATTTAATATTAGACAATTAATTCACTCTAAAATCTAATTTGCATGTATTCATACTTTCAACAGATTTAATTGGACATATAATAGTACACATGCGATTATGATATCTTTCAAAATAATTAATTTTAATTAGTATTTGATTTGATATCATAACAATGTCAGTGGTCTATCTTATTTACTACTATTATACATATCTATTAATTATATGAAAATAAAATTATCAACGAACACTTAATTAATTAATATGAGAAAACATTAATTTAAATAAAGAGGGAATGAGAAATCTTACGGTTGAATTCGAAACGAGATCTTCAAACTGATATTGGAGAGTAAAATCAAGGAATTGTCTATTTAGAAGCTAGTTTGTCGGTTTAAATTGAGAGAGTGACATTTGGGACCGACAATATCGGTCTATAACCACAACCGCGTGATTTGGGACCGATTTGGGACCGAATTATGCGGTCTCTACTATGTTAAAAATTATCTATAAAACAAACAGCTTGATTAAATACCTATTCGTGACCGAAAATATTGGTCTATAAAAACAACCACCTGATTATGGGACCGATTTGGGCCCGAAATATGCGGTCTCTACTGTTAAAAATTATCTAAGAATATTCTTCTGTAGTGTTCAGATACCACTAAAATCGGTCTCTATAAAATAAACAGTTTAATTTGATACCTATTCGAGACCGAAAATATCGGTCTATAAAAACAAACGCCTGATTTGGGACCGATTTGGGACCGAAATATGCGGTCTCTACTGTTAAAAATTATCTATATATACAATATTAGGATGAATATCTAATATAATATAGATATAATCGCCAACTTATTTATCTCTTTCAATGATGGACGAAAATTCCTCTTCTCCTAATTCTGATTCCTCCCTCTCGAACAAAGTCATAGAGCCAGATTCGATGAAAGTTGATACGGTTAATTAAAATTTTAGGATTCAGAATTATTTATACCAATTAAAGACTGAATTTTCGGTCTTCAATTAAAATTCAAAATTAGAGTTTTAATTTCAATTAAAATTTGAAATAAGAATTTTAATTTTGATTTAGAGACTGAAATTCGGTGGCTAAGTGGTCTGAAAAACATAATATTAAAGACCGAATTGAAAATAGTCTTTAAACGAGCGGTCAAAATTGGTAG
Organism: Galeopsis tetrahit; assembly: GCA_963675135.1. Taxonomy (NCBI): domain Eukaryota; kingdom Viridiplantae; phylum Streptophyta; class Magnoliopsida; order Lamiales; family Lamiaceae; genus Galeopsis; species Galeopsis tetrahit. The sequence goes on from OY776133.1 coordinate 16,641,090, forward strand.
TCAATTCAAATTATACTTTTCAAAATATTTGATACCAATTAAAGACTGAATTGTCGGTATCTAAACAAAATTCAAAATCAAAATTTTAATTTCGGTTTAGAGACTGAATTTCAGTCTCTAAGCGGTCTGGAAACATAATATTAAAGACCGAATTGAAAACAGTCTCAAAACTCAAATTTTTTTAGGATCAGTCCCAAATCAGTCTCAAATTGAGACTGATTTATGCCGGTCTCAAAACTTTGGTCTCTAATTGAGGCATTTTTTGTAGTGTTTAAAGTATTTGAAATTTTTTGTTTCATTGTTTGGAGATCTTAAACTTATTTGATCTCTCAAATTATAATAAATACTGAATTTATTTTGTTATTTCATTTCGATTAAATTGTTGTTTGAGAGGTCCAAATTAACCAAGAGAGTTTAACAACATATAAATTAAGAAAAATATGTTTCAGTGATCTTTGAATATTAGACAATGTTTGAGTGATCTTTGAATAAGATTTATGACATTCGAACTATTTAATCTTGACAATTTTTGCTAACCAATTTTTTTGTTGTAACTTTTTTTTTACTTAGGTCTGGAATCGGACTCCCAGTACCTGTTCAAAGTTCTTCAAGGCGATTTTGAGGCTGATGTCCACACGAGGTTGATCGTTGATGATATTCATGATCTGGTCAGCCACGCTAACAACTATTTTGTCCGTTTTGTTATGAGACTTTTCTATACGCATATGAGGCTTAGCTTGAAAGTGGATTTGAGTTTTCTCTTCTTTTATTTCTCTATTAGTTTAACTACTGTTCTTTTATCAATCTGGTACTACTGCTACTGGTGGTACCATATGTAAGACTTTAAATCTGATATATTTATATAGTAATTACCTTTGCTCGACCAAAAAATAATAATAATTTCTATTTTGGATGAACAATCAGTCAATTTATGATTGAAATCACTTTATGTTGAAGTTTTATTGCAAAGAAACTCCTATGGTCCGTGACAAATATTTATGAAAAAATTGTGAGAATTGAATATAAATTAAATGTAATTTATTTATTACATGTTTACTCATTTTCTTTATTATCAATATTATCAATTGACTAAACCAATACTAAATGTATATACCATATTAGAAAATAAATTGTGCCAATTTAATTAATAGTCATACCATATTAGAAAATGAACACATTAAATTTAAAGATTAAATACAATATTAATATTAAAAATTTCTTAAAATAATAAAATAGACTAACATACTTGCATTATTTTCGCCTAATTAATTATCCCGCATAATTAGTTGATTCAATTATGTAACAATTAACTTAATTAATTGTCATACTTTTTATAAATCTCCAATTTTCATTAATGCAAATATAAATCTCCTTCATTGAAAAGTAAAGTCAATCAGAATTAATTGTCACACCACAAGTCTTCAATCTTTTTAATTAAATTAAGGAAAACTTCCATAATAATATATTACTTTTACATATTTATATTAATTAAAAAAAATTATTTAACATTAATCATACATCCATCTATATATATGTAACATTATACAACTAATATTCACTTTCAGAAAAGAAACGTTCATTGCAAAAACGTTCATTATACTATCATTTATAATATTTATTTTATATAGATACTCTTTTAATAAAACAATTGCTATAGATTGTTGTATATTAAACGAGTATCCTATTAATATACCAACACTATATAAATTAAATTAAATTTTATACCAACACTATATAAAATAAATTGATGATTAAAGATCAAAACTGACCGTCACCAGCCTATAAATATAAACAACCAATGATTATGTGAATTTGAATGTAGGCAAGTAAGATAGATTTTCAATTTTCGGACAAAATTACTAAATTGAACGTGTATCAGCTTTTATAAATTAGTTTATAGTACCTTTTAGTTAGTTTGTCCTTGGTTTAGATTATGGTATTTCCCTGTAGATGGATTGAACCATTTGTTATTTTAAATGATAATATAGAAAATCTTATTAACTACTGCTTAGAAGTAATGTCAAATTTTGGTGTGTAATTATCATCTTCTAAAAATACCAGTCTAATGTTGACCACATTTACCTGTGTAAATTGAAGTCTCACGAGCAGCCACATGCATATTTGAGGTGTTAGCTACAAGTGTTTTTTTGTTCTTTTCTTTTTTATTCTCTATCTCTTTCTTCTCACTCAACTCGATTCGACTCAATTACTTGTATATAAATATAAATTATATATTAATGACAAAATAGTAAATATTATTCAATCTCAATTAGGCAATGAGCCTTTCAAACCTATTATTTATGAGCTTCAATTCAGTAGCTAATCGAGTAGCTCGAAACTCGACTCACTTACACCCCACCCCCTTTCCTTTCATTTAATTTTATTAATTATATGCATCTTATTAAATTATAGGATTTAATGTTTAAGTTATTATAGTTAGTATATAATTTGAGTTTTTAGAGTTAATATTTGAAAAATAAAAAATTATTTATATTTTTTTCAATAAGTATATACGTTTTTATTAATTTAGAGTTAATTGTTTATAATATGTAAAGCGTTGATCATCCAATTTTTTTTTTTTATAATTATTCTTATATAATCTATTAAAATCTATGATTAATTCTTAGGTTATTAAACTTAGTAAATTGACGGATTTAAATTTAATATTTGAAATTAAAAAAAATAATTATTTGCTTATGATTTTATTAATTAATAATTAATTAATTATTTGTATTTAATATTTTATTATATACTTATCATTAGTTACTATTAAAATTTCAATGTTATATTAACTAATATATAATGTAAAAAAATATATGATTTAATCCTTAGGTTATTATAATTATTAACATATTGATTTATAGTTAATTTTTTAAAAAATAAATTTTATTTATATTTTTTTAATAATTATATATAGTTTATTATTTAATGATGCATGTCCTTCTATTTAATATAAAGTTTACAAATCATTTAATTACTTCGTAAAAATTTGATTGATTATTATAATTATTATTTAATGTTCTTTGAATATTTATAATTTCCACATTTAAAGATTTATGTTATATAACTATTCATTATTTATTTATTTAAATTCTTATCAAATTGTTTACATAGACATATACGTAGTTATACAAAATTATGATTTAAAATTATTACACGTCTTTTTACTATTGTCGTAAGTTGTTTATTTAATTTTTAATTATATGTGTTGATCATTTTATTTTCAATGTTTTATAATCAGTCTTATATAATGTGTTTATTATATGTAGTTATATATTTTTATATGTATTTTTGTAATTATATATTTTTATAATTGTGTAAATGAGTTAATTCAATAATTTTTAGTTTTTTGTGATTGAATATTTTATTTATTGTTTTAAATATTTTTTAAGGTTCTCAGTTTCAAAATAATTTTTGTATTAATCTATAGTAATTTAAAGTATGTTAAAAATTTATTTAGTTTTATTTTAACATAATTACTATATTACATTCAGCTCATTTTAATGTACATGTGATTTCACGATTATTTTTTCATTAATTTTTTATTTGACAATTTTATGTTATTACAGTGAATCCACCATGCGCAAGCTTCTAATTAGTTGAACGATAATAAATAAGAAACAATCCATTAGTGATATCAAAGGTATATTCAATGTTAGATGAATCTTCATTGTTTGTAGTTGATTTGACTTGTGATGATACTGATATATATTGTTGAATTACAAGCAAGAAATCCATTATTCAGAGAATTAATGAGTTTCAATGAGAAAAGTCCTCCCGAGATTGTTGAACTAAAACTTGATGATACATGTGTTCATATATTAAAATATTAAGACAAATATATATATATATATATATATATATATATATATTAATCATTTTATTTTTTTAATATTATGTATATGAATATATTCATATTTTAATATTAAGTATCATTTTATTGAACATGTTTTAACGCTTGCATTTTTTTTTTTATTATTGAAAAGTTGTTCACTGTTGGGATATTCGAGATCCTATTCATAGTTATCAATATTGTGGTGTAATGTTCTTGTAGGATGAAAGGTTAAAGTCCGGTTGAGTTTCAAATCGATCAAAATTCTCATTGTGTTGCACTCAAGGAAAAATACAGTTACCATATATGCATCAACCTCCTACAATTTTTCAAGAACTAATTGGGGTACTATTGTAAAGAGAAAACATTATTTGGATAATGTTCATGCATTTAACAGTATGTTCTCCTTTACTTTTTGGGTGAGAAGATTGATAGAATTGTTAATACCGGAGGCGCTCCACCCATGTTCCGCTTACATGGATAAAATTATCATAGAATGGGTGGTTTATTGTCATCAAATGGATCTCAACCAAAGTTCGTACAATTGTACATTTACGACACTGAGAAAGAAATTTCCAACAGAATAAAGGCCATTAGGTATTTTTATTTTAGTATTCAATTACATACTTTTTCCATATTTTTTTATATTAGTATAGATTTTTTATTAATAACATGTCGGATCTGAACATCAATATATTACATGTTGAAATAGAAATTGATCTTAAAAATATGTTAGATGGTTATAATGTACTTGCGAAGAAGTTTCGAGAGGCTAGACATAGATTTCTTGAAGGAAATTCTAATGTGACTATGATATTGATTGCTAAAAAGGGACATGATCCTAGAAGGTATAACTTACCTACTATGTCTGAGGTTACTGATGTGGTTGTTGGTGACCTTGATCAAACTCTCGGTAATTGTGATATTGTTGTAGAAACTTATGTTGGTGAACTTCAACACATCACAAAGTTGAATCAGTCCTATTTTAGTTGGCAATATCCGCTTCTTTTCTCATACGGTGAGGATGAATATAGAGATAATATTCATTTTGCTACATCTGCGCTGCATATAGCTAGAACGCATAAGTCTTTTAGTTTTAGAGAGTACTTTGCATTTCGACTTCAATATAGGAATGGTGAACCTTCTACAATTTTATCTTAAAAAAGGCGACCTCAACAATTTATTGTTGATGCCTATACTATGATTGAGGCTGGTAGACTTAAATACAAAAGGACATATCAATCAGAGTTTCGTAGTGAAATGTATTGTGGTGTTCAGGATGCAGTTTAATTTAGATGGGTGAGACAGATGCACGTGCATTGGGAAAACGAGTTGTTTTACCACCTTCATTCACTGGAGGTGCACGCTACATGGTCCAAAATTATCAAGATGCAATGACAATTTGTAGATGGGTCGGTTATTCTCAATTATTTATAACGTTCACATGCAATAAAAAATGGCCTGAGATTGTACGTTTTTTTTAAAACGGAAAGGACTTAACCCTGATAGCCGTTCACATATAATATGTCGAATATTTAAGATTAAACTTGAAGGATTATTAAATGATATTCGAAAGAAAAAAAATATCTAGGAATGTCAAAGCAGGTATTTAAATTTATTTATTTTTTGTTTTAAATAATAATTTTATTGTCATTTAATAACATGCATGTATTCACTACATTTTATCTTTTAATTTTTTTGTCGATTTTATTTACAATTCTTTATACTATTGAATTTCAAAAACGCGGTACCGTCTTTCTTATGCACATATATTGATGTTTCACAATGAGGTTTGTATATATTTGAGTTTGCTACATGATATTTTTATTATAATTAATTATTTTTTATCTCATTTTTTTTTTAAATTGTTACAGTTTTCATTTGGAAATGGTATTGATCGCATTATTTCTACTGATTTACTTGATAAGAAAAATGATCGAGAATATTTTAATGTTGTTTGTGATTTAATGATCCATGGTCCTTGTGGTGCTGCAAATCCATGTTCTCCTTGCATGACCGATGAAGGTTAATGTTCAAAATATTTACCTAAAAGATTTGTTTCAAAGTTTTCTATTGATGAAGATGGTTATCCTATTTATAGGTGAAGAGATGATGGAAGGAATTTGAACAAGAAAAGTTATGTTTTGGATAAAAGACACGTCGTTCCTCATAATCATTATCATCTTTTGAAGTATGGTGCACACATCAATGTTGAATGTTGAAGCAGTGGTCTTTGAACCCCTGCTCTGATACCACTTGTTGGTCCTGAAAGGAGTAGATAACAAGTGTATGGGGGGGGGGGGGGGGAATACACTTGTTTGCAAATTCTTTTCAAACTTGATCAAACCAGAGCTCAGCAAGGTTGTCTTGGACAACTCTGCTGAAGAAGATTAACTCTTCTAAGATAATCAATCTACTAAGTACTATTGAGTACTTAGTTGAATAACTATCTAGGGGAGTTATATGTGCGGAATAGTGGTTGGCCCTTTTAGTTTAAACTCCTTTAATTTCTGAAATCACTTGGTCAATGTAACACAGTCCAGTTTTCAGGGAACTTGTCCAAATAGGTTTTTGCACAATCTTTGAATGTTTATCCTTGAAAGATCAGTTTTGTGTGCAGTGTTGATGTATTGTAAGTACTTGAAATGTAAATCAACACAAGAGTTTGTTGGGATATGAATCCTAGAACAAGTCCTAAATGATGAATAAAAGATGAAGTTTTGATAAGCCAAAAGTAGTATGAATATTTTCTAAGTGTTGACTGATCTAGTCTAGTTGAGTTAAGTCATCTTGTACCAGACCAGTAGAGTTCACATAAGTTCACATGAAAAGATAAGTACAGTTTATAAGTACTTCATATGTGTTTACAGTATTTGTTTAAGTTTGTTACTGAGCTATTTAAATGTTGTGTAGAGCTCATGATGTTTTATATGTAATAGATTAGTTTTATTGTATAGTTTATAAGTTGACTAAGCTTGTATTATGAAAGCTTAAAGTAATGTAATAGTCTTGTTAGGTTTAGTATAGTCTACTGATTGAACAAGGAAGACCAGACAAGAAAAGTTGAAGTCTACTACTCAAGACAGGAGGACTACAAGACAAGTACATACAAGTCTACACAAGACAGGTCAACGTGAAGTTAGTTCGAAGCGCGTGAAAAGATAAGGATGTAGAAGTTAGTTATGGAATAACTAATTCGTAACAGAAACGCGTGGATTGATAAGAAGATTCAGTTGAAGTTAGTTTTCAAGAAAAGTTGGTTACAACTAACTAAGTTCTTGATGTTTATAAATACTTCATGATGGTGATCATTTGAAAACTACTGAAACTTGATATACTGAAGCGTATTAAAGCTATATACTGAAGATTACTCTCAGAGTGCATTGAAGATTCAGAAAGAAGCCAGAAGACAAGTGAAGAATTCAAAAGGCTACTACTGAATAAGTGTTTAGTTTTTGTTTGTTATTTTTCAAGGTGCTAGATACTTGTAAAATTTCTAGTTAGATCATAGACATATCTGGAGGTATAGTCTTTGAAGATCTAAGTCTTCTTCTTGAGACTTAAAAGACAGGAATATACACTTGTACTCGATTGGAAGAGTTTAGTGGAAACATCACAACTGGGTTTGTGAGAGTGGATGTAGACAAGTTGTCGAACCACTATAAATCTTTGTGTGTTGTTTACTTTACTGTTTTAATTGTTTAATTGCTTAACTGTTTAACTGCTACTAAGCTTAACAAGTTGAGTATAGAACAGAGTTCTCGAATTTTGAAGTTGAGTATAAACTTGAATTGGGCTCATTGTTAATTTCGTATTCCGCATATTGTATTCTGATATTTCGATAGAATTTTGAAAAGTCTATTCACCCCCCTCTAGACATTTTCACTAGCTTACTCGTTATTAACTCAACTTTGGGGACCTACAAGTGGTATCAGAGCAGTAGTTTACGAACTGCTGTTTCTTGATAACCGACTTAAGACTTAGGGTGAAGTCTTGTTCCTTGATTGTTCTTGTTTACGTGTTCTTGATCAAATACTCTTGTTATATCTGTTTCGTGCTCCCTGTTCTTGACTTATTTGTTTTTCTTGATCATAACTCCACTTAGCACTTATTTCTTGAAATCATGTCTCTTGAGATCAGCGCTAACAAGTTACCCAAGTTCCAGGTTCAGGACTATGACTACTGGAAACTGCGAATGGAAGCCATTTTCAGTTCCACGCATGACCTAATGATCTCTGTTATCACAGAAGGACCTATTGTTACTATGGTTCCTAATACTGCTGTTCTTGACCCAAGCAAACCAATTGGTACTCTCGTCAAGAAACCCAGGTCAGATCTAACCTCAGAAGAAATGCGTCAAAATAATTTGGATAGTTTGGCAAAGAATTATATTCTACACACCCTTCCTAACGAGTATCTAGGAAAAGTGTTAAAATGTAAGACTGCCAAAGAGATGTGGGACAGACTAGCTATCCTTTGTGAAGGGACTTCCCTAATCAAAGAGAGCAAACTCTCCACAGCTGTCCAAAGATTTGAATCATTTCAGATGAAAGCTGGCGAAACTATCGACCAGCTGGATACTCGTTTTACTAAGATCATGAATGATTTGGAAGTACTTGGTAAATCTTATACTGCTCGTGAGATCAATCTTAGGATTTTGAAGAGTCTTGATAGTCGTTGGAAAATGGTAAAGATGCTTGTTAAGAACACTCAAGATATTGATACGTGGACTGCTGAAACCATATTTCAAACTCTCAAAGCCCATGAGTTTGATTTAGACGAAGATGAACCACTAGCCAGTAGTGATAGAGAACATGTTGTATCTAAGAACGTTGCCTTTAAGTCTAGCTCTTCTAAGTCTTCTAAGGTAGACAGGTCCAAGTCTAGAACTAAGTCTGCCTCAGTAAAAGAAGAGTTAGATACTGATCTTAGTCTGAAGGATCAGATGAGTCTCATGGTTAGAAAGTTTGATAGGCTCAACAAACGCTTCGGAAGATACAAGAAGTTCTATAGGGATCATAGAGCATCTACTTCTAAGAACTCGTCTGAGACCAGACGAGACCGAAACTCGTCCGAAAGGAGAGACGAAGTCTCGAAAGGTAATAGACGAGATAGAGAGTCTGACGATAGGAAGATTCAACGTTCTGATAGACGTGATAAACGTAGGGACAAATCACCTATTAAAAAGGCTACTAATGATCTTTTGTGCTATAATTGTGAAAAGCCAGGTCATTACATATATGAATGTCCAGACCTGAGCACTGATGATCGTGAAGAACGCAAGGCACGAAGAGAAAGAAGATATAACCGTGGGAAAAAGGCTATGATGGCCAATAATGACTCTGATTCGGATTCAGACGAGTTGTCATCGTCCGTATCCAGTCACTCAACTGATCAAGATCACAACGAAGCATTCATAGTAGATGATGGCCTATGCTGCATGGCTAAAATCGACCAAGAGGTATCATCTGCTACATCCTTTCAATCTTGTGATGATTTAGAAACTGATGAAAGTGACACTGCTAGTAGTGAAGTAGGAAGTAGTCTTCAGCACTCGACTAGTGCAGTCGAAGACGACCTTCTACTTGCTAACCAAGCATTCATTGAAGTCAGTGATGAAAACATTGCATTAAAACAAGAGATCATTGATCTTAAGGAAGCTCAGTCAAAAGTAGATCCTAATATAACAGTCCTAAATAAACGCTTGACTGAAGAGTTGAGTAAACTCAAAGAAAAGTGTGCGTTGACAGACAGGTTATATCAAGACCTACTTAAGATACATGCAACTGAGAGAAATGAATTCAATGTTTTAAAGAACAAGTGCAACAGACTTGAAGAACGTAATAAGTTCTTAGAGACCGAGGTAGTTACACTTGATCTCAAACTTACTGACCTGGTTAACTCTTCAAAGATTAACCTGGAACTGTCAGATAGGTATAGAGATCCAGGTGACAAGACTGGTATAGGTGCTGAGTCATCTAGCTCGTCTACTCGAGTCATTAAGAACCCTACTACTATTAAAGCAAGACTTTTGCCAAATGATAAAGGAAAAGGACCAATGTTATACGATATTGGAACTCCTTCTAATGGTACTGTACCTAAACAAGCTCGAGTTAACATTCCGATTACCAAGGGAGGTAAAAAGAATGGTAAAAGCAAGCCTGTTCCATCTAGAACTAATCTTCAAAGGACCACTAATCGTGGACGACCTAACCAGGTCAGATACGAGGACTGGTATCCTGAGGAGACGAGTACTAGACAGGTACAGACTAGACGACAAGAGTCTAGACCTCCATTTATAAGGCAGTCTCAACTCTACTCGTCTAGACCTAGACAGATAGCTCCAAAATATCGTACACAAGCTGTCCTATATCCTCCACCTCTATCATACGATATTTTAAGTGAGGAAAGACCCAAACGCGTCTATAAACCGTATGGACCTAATGCTTTCAAACCCTACTCTAACTATCATAGACAAGTGCCTGCTCAAGTAGAGATTAAGTCGAAAGGCTATCTCCAAAGAGTAGACCCGAACTCGACTGATAGGCCAGAGAAGGACAACAAGGTCTTATTTTGCAACAAATATGGGCGAAAGCTTAAAAGATCGAACTTGTTCAAGACTCCAATGTATATCTGGATTCCTCTGAACATGACTAACCCCCAAGGACCCCAATAAACAAATGGGTACCTAAGTTATTGAATATCATCTATTGCAGGGTCGACTTGACTTGTATAAGAAGGGTGGCTCAGTAGGAGAAACCTGGTACATAGATAGTGGTTGTTCGCACCACATGACTGGTACCAAAGCTCTCTTGTCTAGCTACCATGAGCAAGAAGGACCAAAAGTGATATTTGGTGATAGCTCCACTGCTGTCACTAAAGGATTTGGTTACATCCGGAATGGAGACGTTGAGATCCAAGATGTCTCATATGTTGAAGGTTTGAAATATAATTTACTCTCTGTTTCACAGTTTTGTGATCGTGGATACAAAGTGCAGTTCAAGAGCCGCAAATGCGAAATCATTGACAAAAGGACGCACACAGTCCTACTAGTCGGCGTAAGACAAGGAAGTGTGTACATAGTGAATTGGAACAGTTGTCCGAGGGACACCTGTCTACTTACTAAGAATCCTAAAGAACTTGGTTGGCTCTGGCATAGACGCCTCTGTCATCTAAACTTTAAGGTTCTTAATAAGATAGCCAGAGACTACCTTGTAGAAGGTATTCCCAATGAGGTTTACTACAAGTCACATGTATGCACAACTTGTCAACCGGGTAAACAGGTTAAAGGTTCATTTAAGTCAATTCCTACTCTCTCAACTAGTAGAGTTCTAGAACTCCTACATATGGATCTTCATGGTCCAATAACTCCTCCAACCTTGAACGGTAGAAGGTACACACTTGTTGTTGTAGACGACTATTCTAAGTTCACTTGGGTAGTATTTCTACACAAGAAGAGTGATACACAAACACTTCTGCCTGAACTGTTGAAGAAGTTACAAGTTGAGAAGAACCAGTCGATTGTCAAAATTCGAAGTGACAAGGGAACTGAGTTCATTAATTGCTATATCAAAGATTTTTGTGCTAATCGTGGTATCCAGCATCTTACTAGTGCAGCCAGGACACCACAACAGAACGGTGTAGCAGAAAGAAGGAATCGAACCCTTAAAGAAGCCTGTAGGACCATGTTAGCTGAGTTCAACACACCTCAAAAGTTTTGGGCTGAAGCTATCAACACTGCATGCCACTCACAAAACAGAAGCGCGATCAATAAAGCTCTAGGCAAGACACCTTATGAGGTTTGGAAAGGTAGAAAACCAAGAGTTTCATATTTCCATATATTTGGCTGTAAGTGTTTCATTCACAACAATGGAAAGAGCAAGTTGAATGCTTTCGATGCTAAAGCAGACGAGGGGATATTCTTAGGATACTCCTCGACTAGCAAAGCATTTAGGGTATTCAACTACTCAACTCTTTGTGTGGAAGAAACACCACATGTGGTTTTCGATGAATCTCAACAGGACTCGTCTGCCGACAAGATCAGTAAGAAGGTAACTGATCTATCGATCGAATCTGACAAAGATTCAGAGATATATGAATCCGTTCAAGCCTACAACCCATTCCTAAAAGCTCTCGATTCTGATGACAAGGAGAAAGTAAGTGCTCAAGGTAAGTCCTCTAGACCAGTTGACATGCCTGCTCTAGTTGACTCATCTACTCCTGGTAAATCTGTTGATGATACTAATGATGTTGACATACATGATGCTGTACATGATATAGATGATGATAGTATTCCTGTTAAGAATAGGAAAACATGGAAATCTGCGCATGATACTGAAAATATCATTGGTGACTCTACTATTGGTGTGAAGACTAGACGACAACTCTTTGAGTCGCAAGAACAGCCGAGTCCAACTATGTTTTGCTGGTGTTGTTTCCTCTCTGCTATTGAGCCTACCACTGTTAAAGAGGCATTGGCTGATAGTAATTGGATCATCGCTATGCAAGACGAGTTGAACCAGTTTGTTCGAAACGACGTCTGGGAACTTGTCGATAGGCCGAAACATCATAATGTAGTTGGCACTCGATGGATTTTCACACGATGCAATTGCCATTACACAAAATCCTGTTTTGCACACACGATGTAAGCATGTTGAAGTGAAGCATCATTTCATACGTGATCATGTAGAAAAGAAGGATATTCGCATGGAAAAGATTCATACTGATTTTCAAAGAGCTGACATCTTTACAAAACCATTAGCTGAGGCACGATTTCGTGAGTTATGCATTAGTCTAGGACTAATTGATTTAGATCCTACTTGCCTATAGCTATGTACTAACAAGACAGGTACATCAATAAGAGGAGACAAGATCACTAGACCAGAGCACTCGACTACTCACGCAATAGACAGGTATACAAGGCTAGACTAGATGACCAAACAACCCGATGAGGAAGCTGGTAAAGCTGAGGGTAATACTAAGGGAATAAACATTTAAGGGGGAATCTTTGATTTCTTAAATATCCTTATGATGACTCTTATGTGTGTTAAAAAGTCATCTTGTTCGAAACCTTGATCATTGCTTTAGATTTATATTCATCTTATTTATCTTACTCTACTTGTACCTACGATTACACATTACAAATGATAAGATAGGTACATGAAGACGTTCGACGATTGGAATGGACAAGCTCAGTCGAAGGGGGAACTCGACTGGTGTTCCTAAACCTACTCGTCTTGTACACTTAGGCCTACTCGACTCATGAAACTTAAGTCGACTCGTCTGTTTTGGATGGACTCGAATAGACAAGCTAAGTGTGTTTCTTGATTGAAATATGTTAAGTGTTTATTCAAACGGATTAAGGGTATTATAGTAATCAGATAATGCTAAGTTTCTGAAAACCTAGAATTGGATTTATACACTCCCAGTTTAATGAGGTGTATACACCCAGTTCGAACTCGACTACATTAGGACAGATGAGTTCACTCCCCTGACCTAATTAAAAAGAGGCGGATTTCAAAATTTACAATATTAAATCACATAATATTCTCGATTTCGTAACTGAATTTCAAAAGTCCCAGCCGTTGGATCAATTTGTTCAACCTTGGCCGTTGATTTGCAAAATCGGTTCTAACAAAACCCATCTTCTTCACTCAACTTGCCTCACGTTTTCACAACTGTTCTATTCTCCAACTCAATTTCTTGCAAAATCATAACTCCCAAGTTCTTACTCTATTCACTAGATATGTCGACGGTTTCACTTTTCGATGTTAGAACTAATATGCAGGCAAGATTTGATCTTGGAAGGTATATCACTGAAAACAAGGTGCATGTAGAACCATCAATGTTTTTCAAAGGGCGTCACACCGCTGGAAACCAAGAAATTCTCGATAAGTGCTTGCGATGTGGATTGAAGTCTTATCTGGAGGCGTTTCCTCAAGTCGTCTTGGAAGAAGAGGTGTTGCTGTTTTATGCCAATGCCACAAGGCAAGGAGATCTGATCGAATCATTCATTGGAACGACTCGTGTTGAAATCACTCGTGAAGTCTTGTTCAGACATTTGAAGTTGCCCATCGGAACAATTGATGTGGAAAATTATGCCACTGGCCAAGAGATGAGGTATTTGAGCATCTTCTGTGGAAAGAAGATGAAGCTTAAACCAGATGGCAAGGCTCCTGCCGTCAAGAAGGCTGAACTTTTGGAGAAATATCGCACTCTACTGGACATAGCAAGCAAGATGCTTCTATGTGCCACTGGATCACATGACGCGGTCACTCAAGCAAAGACAAGGGTGATGGCAGCGATCTATGATGGAATTACTGAGGGCAATTGGTTCAAACTGATATCTGATCGGATGATGTATTTCGAGAGGAGCGTTCGAGTTGATACCGACTCATGTAGTTGGGTAGTATCACATACTGTTGGATATGGCAACAAGTTGAGTATCTTACTCCCCTTGTTGTTACCGAACAAATCGGACTGGAGTCAAGGAAAGCCCTTTCATCCTCTCAAGTTCTATTTGAAAGCGGAAGCTCAGAGGAAGCAAGCTGCTGCAAGGCCAGCTGCCCCAAGACGAGTTCAAATAGATGAGTCACAAGTCCTGCCATATGCCAACTCATCTAGCTCTTCAGAAGATGAGTCCGATGATGAGGAATCGGAGAAGGCTGCAATAGCTGAGTCCAGTACAGCTGACTCAGAGAAGACTCAGACAGAAGAGGAGTCGGAACAAGATAAGGAGCCGAGTGCTCAAGTTCCAGAAATGTACACTCTCGTAAGAGTTGACTCGCCTACTCAACCAGACGAGTTGAGTATTCAGGTTGGTACATCTTCTCAATCTTTGTCAATTCCTTCTCTCTCTCATTCTGATATTCGAACCAAGGCTAGATCACATCGATCTAGGCCTAGACCTCAAACCTCAACCTCGCACGTACTGGCGGCATTACCGCTTAGAGCCAGTCTACCCCAAAACACTCCCATACAAGACACAACTGATACTTCGACAGTTGTCACACCAAACCAAGCCACATTATAGCCCCAAGAAACCACACTCCAAACTCCCTCTCTACCTTCAACAGAATATGTTGAACCCTCCAACCCATCTACTTCAGGCAAGACGCCAGTTGCCACTGCAACAGCTGAGTTAGGGACCCCACCTACTCAGACCCCGTCTGAAGTTAGATTTGAATCCCTGGTTTATTACCCGATGTGTATGCGAGAGAAGAGAATTCGTGCTCGTGTATCCAGAAATCTGAAGAAGCAGCTCTCAACTCTTGACATCGACACTGCTTCAGAACAGTTTGAGAAGTTAGTGCGGATTTGCACATGGTTTTCTTTGAAGAAGTCGTCTACAGATGATCTTTTTGAGGTCATTCAGGGCATGGGCGGAATCTCCAACTTTATAGATTGGGAGATGGAACATAAAGAGAACAGTGGTGTTAAAGATCACTCCGACTTATTCCCGCGCAAGGCCTTGGTTGATCTAGTCAAAAGGTTGCTAAGTATTCCAGATGGTGTTCTAGAGGATGAGTTCTCGTTTGATGTTGGAACTCAGACTGATCTGATGGAAGACGAGTTAAAGCCAGAGGTTGCTGATGTCGCTGTTCAGACTTCTGAACCAATCTTGGAGATAGAAGCTGGTTCAGATGAAGTCGATGCTGAATGTTCTGAAGAGGCTAATTCTTTCAACTTTGGAAAAGAAGATGATGAATTTATTGAGGCTGTCATGATCAATGAGGATGAACTGATTGCAAAAGAAGAAGTATTAGTCGAAGCACCGTCGTCTCAAGTTATCCCAGTCGCCTCGATAGATGAGTTGAAAGAAGATTTGAAGACTGTCATCAAGTCAACTATCGATGATTTTCTCAAGACTGAACTTAAGAAAACTCTTGTTGAACAGAACAGTGTCCTTGTGACAAGTTCAAAAGAGATGATCTTGAATGAAGTCAATCAGTTGGATAACGATTTCAGGCAAGAGATGTTTAAGCAGATCGAAGGATTTCTCCAGAATCAAGTTGAATATTCGGAGAAGAGCTTAGTAGATTTTGCTCGTGTTCTAGCTACCGAATCCAAGAAGATGGAAAGAGTCTATAGAGCCAAAATCGAAGTAGCTGATGTTCAAAGGAAAGAAGCATATGACCAGTTAGCACAAGCGAAAGAGTTTATTAGTGCTATGACTGAGGAGAACAGGAAGTTACGTCTGACTGCAACTCATTTTAAGAATGAATTGAACTTATCTACTCAAAAGCTGGAGTTGGTGGCAACCAAGCTAGACTAGCTGAGTCAGGACGGTTCTCATGAAAGGCAGATCGAGAAAGCTACAAGTCTTATGAAGCAAGCAATGTTCGAAGAAATGACTCGATTTACTAGTCTTTTCACTCTTAAGGCTATTGATGAAGCCAAAAAGGGGGAAGAGTCAAGTATTATTGAGAAGTCTGCTGAACCAGAAGCTAAGGAGGCTGCTGAAGCAATACAAGAGCTCAGAAGGCCTAAGAGAAGGCTAGTCAAGACTGCTGAATACAAGAGCTCAGAAGGCCTAAGAGAAGGCTAGTCAAGACTGCTGAAGTTGAACAAACTAGAGCAGAAGAGCTGAAAAAGTTGAAAGGCAAAAGTGTTGAACTGTCTCCTGAAGCTGAGATTCAGACCAGACAAGTTAAGAGGAAGTTAGTTATTGAAGAACCTGCTGCAATAGTTAAGAAGAAGCAGAAGGTTATTGCTGATCCAGATGATGAAATTCATTATGCTAGCAAGAAGAAGATTGGAAAGCATATTGAGAATCTGCAGAAGTTAAAGGCTGATGAAGATCAGATGGAAGATCAACTCATAGATTATTTCATTGATAATGAGCATCGACCTGAATGGATCAAAGTGAAAAGGCAATGGGAACTTGATCACTGGATCATTCGGAAATATGGTGATGCTGAAGGACAAGATGAGTTATACTCCTTGTTTGACAAGTTCATGGAAGGACAGCATAAGATGCTATGGAATTTGATCATAAGGATATCTGCAGGTGCAAACTTTAACATTCTCATTCCTAAATTTCCAAGATGGAAGTGTCCTATGACAAGCTCAGGAAAACGAGTTGATATGAATCAAATCAAGATGTTCGAAGAAGAACTACTCGAGAAAGAGAAGATTGATGATGAAGATCACATCAGTATTATTCACAGAAGACTCCTTGATGCATTTCAGGTTCCAAATTCAGAAGGAGGTACTCTTTCAGATTAGTTGATGTTTTTTTGTTTGAAGTTTTTTTTGCTATGATACTTCGGTATTTTTTTATTTCAAAGTATGTGTAATATCTACTGATCTATTTTGAATGAATGAAAGATAAGTACTATTTGATGATTAAAAGACAAGATAACTACTTAACTAGTCTACTTATGAGAAAAGATTCAAGTAGTTTTGGCTTCATCAAAAAGGGGGAAATTGTTGGGATATGAATCCTAGAACAAGTCCTAAATGATGAATAAAAGATGAAGTTTTGATAAGCCAAAAGTAGTATGAATATTTTCTAAGTGTTGACTGATCTAGTCTAGTTGAGTTAAGTCATCTTGTACCAGACCAGTAGAGTTCACATAAGTTCACATGAAAAGATAAGTACAGTTTATAAGTACTTCATATGTGTTTACAGTATTTGTTTAAGTTTGTTACTGAGCTATTTAAATGTTGTATAGAGCTCATGATGTTTTATATGTAATAGATTAGTTTTATTGTATAGTTTATAAGTTGACTAAGCTTGTATTATGAAAGCTTAAAGTAATGTAATAGTCTTGTTAGGTTTAGTATAGTCTACTGATTGAACAAGGAAGACCAGACAAGAAAAGTTGAAGTCTACTACTCAAGACAGGAGGACTACAAGACAAGTACATACAAGTCTACACAAGACAGGTCAACGTGAAGTTAGTTCGAAGCGCGTGAAAAGATAAGGATGTAGAAGTTGGTTATGGAATAACTAATTCGTAACAGAAACGCGTGGATTGATAAGAAGATTCAGTTGAAGTTAGTTTTCAAGAAAAGTTGGTTACAACTAACTAAGTTCTTGATGTTTATAAATACTTCATGATGGTGATCATTTGAAGACTACTGAAACTTGATATACTGAAGCGTATTAAAGCTATATACTGAAGATTACTCTCAGAGTGCATTGAAGATTCAGAAAGAAGCCAGAAGACAAGTGAAGAATTCAAAAGGCTACTACTGAATAAGTGTTTAGTTTTTGTTTGTTATTTTTCAAGGTGCTAGATACTTGTAAAATTTCTAGTTAGATCATAGACATATCTGGAGGTATAGTCTTTGAAGATCTAAGTCTTCTTCTTGAGACTTAAAAGACAGGAATATACACTTGTACTCGATTGGAAGAGTTTAGTGGAAACATCACAACTGGGTTTGTGAGAGTGGATGTAGACAAGTTGTCGAACCACTATAAATCTTTGCGTGTTGTTTATTTTACTGTTTTAATTGTTTAATTGCTTAACTGTTTAACTGCTACTAAGCTTAACAAGTTGAGTATAGAACAGAGTTCTCGAATTTTGAAGTTGAGTATAAACTTGAATTGGGCTCATTGTTAATTTCGTATTCCGCATATTGTATTCTGATATTTCGATAGAATTTTGAAAAGTCTATTCACCCCCCTCTAGACATTTTCACTAGCTTACTCGTTATTAACTCAACTTTGGGGACCTACAGAGTTTATAGTGGTTCAGAGACTCAAGCTCCTACATCCACTTTCCCTGATTTAACAGGATAATTCCTTCACTCTTGGAATTAACTTGTTTTATAGTGCCAAGGTGCACTTGATCAAGAACACCACTCTTGGTGAATTGATCCCTAGGATGTCTAGAGTCCTAGTACCCTCTTCTCAACTCAGAACTGAACTGTTCTTCTCTCAACAGTCAGCTCCTACCACTTCTACTACTACAACCTTCTCACTTTCACTCTTGAAAGATATGAGGATTGAAGTAAGGTTCCAACTAATGAGATATCCTTTACAATGAAGATCAGTGTATAAGGATAGGATATCTCTCTAAGCTTGTGTATGGATTTACAATGTAGTACAGCTTAGATGAAGTGTTTGAAGACTAAGATAGTCTTTGAAAGCTTTGAAAGCACTCTAGCTTGTAAGAACTTAAGGTTGGATGTGCTTTGTTGAGGTTCTTGTTGGATTATAGTTGGATGCCTTCAAATGGTCTTCACACTTCTGTATTTATAGACAAATGAAGGATTTGCCCGTTGGAGAGGCAGCCTCCAATGTCCATGAATGTCTTCTTTTAGTTCTTCAACTTTGAAGACAGAATCTTGATAGTGACATGTCCTTATTTGGGAAATAAACGGCTGTAAGAGCTTTGTCTTCATTCTGCAGCACTCTTCCCAATATCTGACTTTCAGATTCTCTTGTTAGAACTTGGACATCACTTCTGAAGGTTGTTCCAATGATAGGACAACATTCCTCAACATTTGGACAACACTCCTTATCACTATCAGCAGTCTTGCTTATCAGCAAGGTTGGCTTGCTCTTCTTCAGATGACTTGGCTCTTTCCCTTTATTTCTCTTGAAGATGATCTTAGCTTGTTTCTTTGAAGATCTTTAGGGTGTGGTTGTCTCTTTCTCTTCAGCATAGTTGACCTCAGGCTTTCAGAGCACTTGATCTTGATTAATTGAGCTGAGACAACTCCTCTGGACAACTCTCCTGATCAGCATACTTGTCTTTCAGCAGACTTGATCATGATTCCAGAGTTTGAGCCTTGAGGGGACTTGTTCTTGATGTACTTCAAAGCATATGTTCCCCCTCAATTTGTGCATCTAATCATCTAAGAGCTACCTAACATATTAGCTCCTCATCTAGCCTTTATACTATATGTTCTAACATGTCTAGAACATATTCAATCATAACTTAGGCATGTCTCAGGGGGTTTTGGTATTCAATCAAAACATAACTCATTTTATTCCCAACAATTTCCCCCTTTTTGATGATGCCAAAACCTATACAGCTTGTGCAAAAGTGACTTAGCTACACCTATTACATTAATCTTCAGAAGACATGACTAAGGTCAGTTATCCTGAAAAGCAATGTGTTAGTGTATTCACCATTCATGTTGCACATAGGTTTCAAGGATAGGCATAGAGAGATGAGTGTTTCTTGATTCAAAATAAGTTCAACTATCATTCATTAAAAGACATTACAAGCATGTTGATAGTTGAATTTAACATATCAGAGCATGAATCATCAACACTAAATACATCAGAGTATTTCTTTCTAACAGTTCAACACATATACAAGATTTTTCAGTATCAGAGCATAAACTTGTATCAGAGCACCAATCTTGTATCAGAACAAATACTAACACTTCAAGACATATACAGGATTTTCAACCTCAGAGCATAGAGCTTGTATCAGAGCAATTCATATCAAGTCAGAGCAAACAGATTAGCACACCACATTAGCAAACTTGACCATTTTTCAGCATAGTTGATCAATCAAGATAGGTCAGAAGACTTAGCCATTTCAAAGATCATCCTCAGGAGGTGGAAGCATTCCATACTGTGCCCACACTCTTCTTTTCAATGCCATGGCTTCTTGGTTTGTTCCCTTAGGACCAAGAACCATCTTGTTTAGCTTAAGGATCTCAGTGAATTCTCTCCGAATTCTTGCTTGGTCAATCCATCCTTCAAGCTTTGGAGGCATGTATATGATTGGCTTGGGAGCTGTGAGTTCAATTCTTGCAATATCAGCAGCTGCAAGCAATTGTTGATAGAGTTCTCTGTAGTATTCTATCATGAACTCAGCAAAAGTGGAGTTGGCATCTCTTCCATTCCATCTGTCAATGACATATTGATCATAGACATACTCCCTTTTGGCTTCCTCCCATGAGTCATTCAGCTGAACTGGTACCCATTTATCCAAGTGAGGATATTTGGTGTCCATTGGGATCAATAGCTGTGGCTTCATCTTGTTGTAAGTTGCTCTCTTCCTTCTTGGCTTCTGGAAGTCTGCTCTTCTCTTGTTTCTTGCTCTGTTGGCCTCTTCCATCAAGTCCATTTTCTCTTGGGCTCTCATCATAGCCAGTTTCTGTTGTGTTTTAGGGTCTTTGCCATACCCTTCATGAAACAACTTTGATGGATCATTGAGTACCACAATCTTTGTCTTCTTTGGTCCAGGTCCAAAGCCTTCTTCATATAAGATTTCCACATCTTCAGTGACTTTGGTACTTTCAGTGGACTTAGTCTCAGTAGACTTGTCTTTTTCAGCATTCTTGGGCTCTTCAGCTGTTTTGGCCTTCTTTGAGATAGGCTCATCATCAATAACTCTGAATTCAGGTTGAAGATCAAGGCTATTGGGAAAGTCAGTGAATTTCTCAACTTGTCTCTTCTTTCCTTGGGCCTTCTTGATCTTTCCTCTAGTTTGGACACCTTCAGCATCCTTGTCCAAACCAGATACTTCACCACCTGGTCTTTGTTGTAGCCTCACTTTTTCCTCTTGAGCTGAGGCCATAGAGTTCTTCAATGCCAGTGCTAACTGCTCCTCTTCATCCAATTCTTCCAAGTTCAGCACTGCAGGCTCTTTTCCCTTTCCTACAGGGGTTTTGTCCTTCCCTTTCACTGGACTCCCAATCACTAAGGCACCTTTTGCCCTTGCTCTTTCCCTTTCCCCATTTTTGGCAGCATCAAAACATTCTGGCTTCAGTTCACTCATAGTGGATGCCAATAAGGACTGGGCTTGGGTTAGAGACTTCATCTCCTCCAACAGATATACATTCTCATCATGTATATTTTGCATCCTGTCACTGCTTAAGCTAAGAAAGGCAAGAACAGGCTTCATTTTCTGTTGAACAACCTCCTCCATGGTTGCCTTAAGAGATGCATCCAATTGGGCTTTCAGGAGCTCAGTGAGGTTGGCCACTGCACCTTCAGCAATGTTGGCCAACACCTCTTGGGAAAACTTTTCTGAGGCTGCTTTGACCATAGCTAGCCTTTGCTCTTCAGCTCTTCTCTTCTGCAAGGCTGTCTTCTTGCCAAGAGCTTGCTTGATTGTCAATCTGAAAGCTTGAACATTTGCATTATGATTGTCTCTCAGCCTTTTTTGATCCTTCTTGACCTCCTTTGAGATGTTTTCCATACTGACTTTGGCTTTGTGAACTTCAGTAGAGATGGTTTGA
The DNA here is from genome assembly GCA_963675135.1 of Galeopsis tetrahit. Lineage (NCBI taxonomy): Eukaryota > Viridiplantae > Streptophyta > Magnoliopsida > Lamiales > Lamiaceae > Galeopsis > Galeopsis tetrahit. The sequence continues at coordinate 16,663,078 of OY776133.1, forward strand.
AGACCAGATTCTACTCCTTCAATTCTTGCTTCCAATGTGGGTAGCACCACATCTTCAGAGCCAGTTAGTCTCATTTCAACAGAAGCCAGGGTTCTTCCATGCTCACCTAATGCTCCAGAAGTTTCTTCATGAGCTGTTTGAACTTGTTGAGCCAAGGAATCCAACTTCTCTGATTGCATCCCAAGCAAGGCTTGTGCTGATCCAGTGTCAACTTGGATGGGAGCATCTGTCAAGAGATCTTCTGCAAATATTTGATCAAAGCTTATCCCTGCAATATCAGACAAATCAAAAGCATCAGTGAAGACACACTTATCTCCCTCATTTTCTTTTTCATAAGACTCTGATACATCAGCAGTCTTCTCCTCATTTTCAACTATTTCTTTTCTTCCTTCAATAAAAGTTTCCTCACTTAAAGAAACAGGCCTCCTCTCATCAAGGGATTCTTGAAGTTCAGATTTGACTTCAAGAATAGCCTGTCCTTCCTCACTTATACCACCCTCATGTGTTGGTACACTCACAATCTTAGTGATAACTACCTCTCTTTCATCCACACCTCCCTCTGATTTTTCAAATCTACTTTCCTTTTCAACTCCTTCTCCTAAACCTGCAGCATCTCCACCTTCAGCAAGGTTCAAAGATGGCAGTTGTGGGGAGATCACAGTGCTCATATCAACAGCCACTGAGTCATCCTGAATGATTAAGGGCTGATCAGTGTCCAACTCTTCTGACACTGAATAGGCCTTAATCAAACTAGCCTCTAGAGAAGGAACCTCCACATCTTTAGGCTGTGCCTTGGGTGCAGAAGAACCTTCATTGGCAGATGTGTCCTTGGTTGTGTTACCATCCTTGGTCAACACCTCTGAAATGACAGAGCCTTTCCTATGATAGGTTCTAGGGGGGTTGGAAAGTCTTTCAGAGATAGAAGGCTTAGGGAGATTGGCTTGAGGGGTTTCAGGAGGGTTGGGTTTTGAGGGATTTGAGGGGTCATCTGGGGAGTCATCATCATTGGAGCTACTTTCAGGGTGTTTGATACCCTTAGCTTTTCTTTCCCTCTCCTCATTGATCTTGTCATCCACCAACTTTGCAAATACTTCCTCATCAGTGAGGAATCTTGTCTTTGAAACTCCAGCAAAGTGTAACAATCTGTTCTCCTCCACTTGCCACCAGTTTGCACCCTTATCTTGGATGACTTGTGATATTTCCATCAAGGATTTATCTTTTACATCAACAAGCATCCTTAGATCATGAAAGGCCTTCTGAATTCTTGGAAATTCAGCAAGTTGTGGATACAAACTGTCCACAGTAGCCATGGCTCCTCCTCTGAGCATACTCTCATAAGTATACTCCTCCTCATCTCCACTTGAATGGGGACTTTGGGTTATAGGGGAGTTGGCTCTGGGTTCTCCTAAAGTGGCTTCAGGAAGGTTTAGTTCAGGAATGTTGGCTTCAGAAGAGTTGGGTGCAGTAGAAGGATCTTCAGTTGCTTTTGAGAGCAATGGATCTGAAGGGGCTTTACTCAGGGGGGTTGGCTCAAAAAGTGCAGCTTCTAATTGCTTTGAGTAATTGAGCATAGATGAGTCAAGGGGAGATTGTAATCTTGTCTCATCTACAGTTATGTCAGCTAGCACATCTATCATACTTCTCTGCACACTTCCCTCAGGAGAGTATCTCTTTGTAAGATTGATGGGGGTTATAGGTTGGTTGGTTGGGGTTATATGGGTTTCAGGGGAGTTGGGCTCAGGATTCTGAATTTCAGGGATATTGGCCTCCATTGGTTGACCTTCAGGGACCCTGGATTCTGGAGTTCCAGAACCAGATGAGTTGGTCCTTGACTTTGATTTGGTCCTGCTTTCAGCTCTGCTCTCTCTTAGAGCAAGTTGTAGATACCTTTCTTCTTGGAGCTCCAACACCTTGTCAGTAGGCTTGACCCTTCTCTTGCTAGCCCTACTGCTTCCACTCCCTTCCTCATCCTTCTCAGGGACAACCTCCCTGATCCTCTTATCACCCCTAGACTTTTGTCTAGTCTCATTGTACTTTTGCCTTAATTCTTCTGAGTGATCAGATGGCACTTGTACACCTTCTCTAGCAACTTCTTCAATCTCAGTTGAAGCATCTGAGTTCTCTTCTGAGATAATCTGAGACATTTTCCTTGTCTTCACCATTCTTGCTTTAGTCCTCTTCTTCATCTTTGGCTTCTCCTCCACCTTTGCTTCAGCAGGCTTGGCCATTAACATCCTCCTTTGCTCAGTTTTCTTGCTGAGCTTTCTGAATAGAATCTTTTGAGCTGGGAGAGGCTTTGCAAAGGTTTGCATTTGGGAGTAGTGGGAAAATCTCTCAATCAACAAGCTTGCCCTAGTGCAATACTTGAGTTTCCCTTCTAGCACAACCTTATTGTGAGATTTCACTTTGAATTTTGCCTTTTCCTTCATCATCTCAGACATGATGAAAGTCCTCCAATCAAACTTGATGCCTTTATCACTGGCATCAATGACTGCAGCCATGATTCTGATTCTTGGATGGCTGACCTGCTCCAGGCTTCCAGTATTACTCAAGAGACTTTTAGCTACTACCTCAAAGAGGTTGAGAAATTCTGGCTTGAGAGTCTTTTTGTTTTGAGTTGAGGAGAGAGGGCCTGGTGTCAATAGCCATTCTTGAGCTATTTCTTCTTCATGACCAGTGCCATAGATTTCTGGATTCCTTCCCTCAGAAGGCAATCCAAAAGCTCCTTCAAGATCTTCTGAAGAGAATTTCACTCTATGAAATCTTTCTTCCTCTTCTCCTTCAGCAACATATGACAGTCTGGTGGAAACTTCACCATCTTCAGGCTTGCCCCTCCATTTGAGAAAGGCAAAGAATTCAGCCATGTAGCTTTCCAAGCAGGAGCTTGGTCTTTCTTCCAAAAACTTTTGAAGACCAGCCCTTCTCAACCATCTCAGGGTTGGAGTAATCTCAGAATCTTCACTTTCAAAGGAGATTATGGGTTCAAAATGAAGATTGTTTTTGTTGCTTAGGTATCCAAAATCAAGGTCTAGAGCCTTGTTGGAAAAATCTATGATCATCTCTGGTCTAACTTTGGGAGCCATTGAAGATTGCAGAGATGAAATTTAGAAATTTTTGGGAGAGTTTGAAGAGAATAGGTTAGGGTTTCGAATGCTTGGGGAAGAAGAGTGTGTGGGGAGTTCTTAAGACTTGAGAATATTCTTAAAAGAATGTTTGTCAATGAGTTGGTGAGGTTTGTGTATTTTCAACTGTTGTCAAATATGGAAAGATACACTTGGACGACCAGGATGAATTTCAGGGGAGTTGGCCAGTTTTGATCCAATGGTTAAAAACCAATGTAACAATGACTTGTTGGTTTTATTCAAAATGTGGAAGGTATTTAATATTAGTTAATGGTTGGGGAGTTTTCGAGATAGATCATGGTTTAAAAAGGTGTAATGCAAACAAGAGTTAAATCTTGGCATTTAATGCATGGAAAGCGACCTTTTGGGTGGGGGACAAATTAAATCCCACAGAAATGAAATCTGTAGTTGGGACAGGTATCAAGGTAGACAATGATTACCCAAAATAGGTGCTTATCAAGCCAAGAGAATAGGTTTGATAACTAGGACAACTTATCTGACCCTACAAGGACAAGTGTCCTGAAGAGATGTGGACAAGAGTCCTGAATGTCAATGGACAAGTGTCCTGAGTAATTATGATCATTTCTTCTGCACTTCAGTAGATTTGTCCAAGTCTACTGAATATCAATTCAGCTCTTTTACTCCCATTAACTTCAATGAGTTTTACTTGTCCAACTTCCCTGGATCAAGTAAACCCAACTCTGCTGATAGCTCCAGAAACCTTGCCTCTGCAAGTGGCTTAGTTAGTATATCAGCTTTTTGATGATCTGTGTGGATCTTGACCAACTTTATATCCTTCTTCTCCACATGATCTCTAATGAAGTGATGCTTGATGTCCACATGTTTGCATCTTGTATGCAAGACAGGATTTTGTGAAATAGCAATGGCACTATTGTTATCACAAAATATGGGCACTTCAGTAGAGTTGACTCTGTAATCTCTTAGTTGTTGTCTCAACCATAGGATTTGGGCACAACAACTTCCAGCAGCAACATATTCAGCCTCAGTAGTGGAAGTAGCCACTGTGTTTTGCTTCTTGGAGAACCAAGATATGAGCTTGTTGCCTAAGAATTGACAAGTCCCTGAAGTGGACTTTCTGTCAATTCTGCATCCTCCATAATCAGCATCTGAGTAGCCAGTTAACTCAATGTTGTCATCAGCAGGGTACCAAAGGCCTAGATTTTCAGTGCCTTTGAGATGCCTCAAAATCCTCTTTGCAGCCTCAAGATGGCTTTTCTTAGGATTTGCTTGAAATCTTGCACAAACACCTACTGCAAAGGTGATGTCAGGTCTGCTGGCAGTGAGATAGAGGAGTGAACCAATTATTCCTCTATACTCAGTAGAGTTGGTTGGAATACCACTCTCATCAGGATCCATCTTCCAGTTTGTGTTCATTGGGATCCTTACTGGCTTGCTAGTTGTACACCCAAACTTCTTGATCATTTCTCTGGTGTACTTAGCTTGGTTGATGAAGATTCCTTCTTTTGATTGCTTGACTTGAAGACCCAGAAAGAAGTTCATCAGTCCCATCATGGACATCTCAAACTTGCTTTGCATTAGCTTGGAGAACTTCTCACATAGCTTCTCATTGGGGGATCCAAATATTATGTCATCCACATAAATTTGGACAAGCAAGATGTCCTCTCCTTCAGATATTCTGAAAAGAGTTCTGTCCACAGTTCCCTTGGTGAATCCATGATCCAAGAGAAATTGTGACAGTGTATCATACCAAGCCCTAGGGGCTTGCTTGAGTCCATAAAGAGCTTTATTGAGTCTGTAAACTTGGTTTCCAACTTCAAAACCTGGTGGTTGCTCTACATAGACTTCTTCCTTCAAGACTCCATTCAGAAAGGCACTCTTGACATCCATTTGGTACACTTTGAACCTCTTGTGGGCTGCATAGGCTAGAAAGAGCCTTATTGCTTCTAGCCTTGCCACAGGTGCAAATGTCTCTTCATAGTCAATGCCTTCATGTTGGCAATAGCCTTTTGCCACAAGTCTTGCTTTGTTTCTGATAATCACATCATTTTCATTCTTCTTGTTCTTGAACACCCACTTTGTTCCAATAACATCTTGATGTGAAGGTCTATCCACCAGCTCCCATACTTCATTTCTGGTGAATTGATTCAGTTCTTCCTGCATGGCTGTGATCCAATTGGCATCTTGAAGTCCTTCCACAATATCACTTGGTTCTTGCTCTGACAAGAAACAACAGAAAAGAGCACTTTCACCATGAAATCTTCTGGTTTTGACTCCAACACTTGGGTCACCAAGTATTAGATCAGTAGGATGGTCTGATAACCAAGTCCTTCTTTTTCTGATCTCTTCAGTAGAGTTGTCCTCTACTGAAGTTGAGTCAATTTGATCATAGAATTCAGGATAATTGAATGCAGGGTCTAATTCAGGATCATAATCAGGGGTGTTGTCCTCAATGTCAGTGACATTGGTATTTTCAACATTTTGATTTCCCCCTTGATTATTTGACCCATTAACTACCTCAGCAGGAACTGCTTCTTCATTGGTAGTTGTTACCTGAATGTGAACTGGGATTGGATCATTCAGTTCACTATTTCCTTCAGTGGGATTTGCCTCAGGAGGATTGCCTTCAGGATGGTTGTCCAACATAGAGTTTTCAGGTAGATTGGTTTGGACAACATCTATAAGCTCAGTGTCTTTGTCTTTTAGACTTAGTCTGGTTGTCCTCTGTGTGATTTCTTCTGATTCCAAGTTCTCATTCCTGAACTCATGAATAGATTCATCAAATACAACATGAGGTGTTTCCTCTACAATAAGGGTTTTCTTGTTATAGACTCTGAAAGCTCTACTGATTTGAGAGTATCCAAGAAATACTCCTTCATCAGCTTTGCTGTCAAAGGCTTTCAGCTGATCTTTCCCATTATTGTGAATAAAACACTTGCAACCAAAAATGTGAAAGTAAGACACTTTAGGCAATCTTCCTTTCCAGAGTTCATAGGGGGTTTTGCCTTGCCCCTTAGTGATCAAACATCTATTTTGAGTATGGCATGCAGTGTTTATGGCTTCAGCCCAAAACCTCTTAGGCAAATCTGAATCAGCAATTAAGGTTCTAGCAGCTTCTTTTAAAGTTCTATTTCTTCTCTCTGCAACTCCATTTTGTTGAGGAGTTCTAGCTGCTGAGGTTTCATGAGCTATTCCATTAGATGTACAATACTCATTGATGTATGAGTTAATGAACTCAGTGCCTTTATCAGATCTTATCTTGATAATGCTAAGACTTTTCTCATTTGACAATCTCTTTAGAAGTTCAGGCAGTTTGACTTGAGTTTCCTTCTTATTAAGGAGAAATACTACCCATGTGAACCTAGAGAAGTCATCTACTACTACCAATGTGTATTTTCTACCATTTATGCTTACAGGGGTAATTGGTCCAAAAAGATCCATATGTAAAAGTTCAAGTACCCTTTTAGTGGAAATGACTGGTTTTCCTTTAAATGAGGCTTTGATCTGTTTTCCTTCTTGGCATGGTTTGCAAACATGCTCTTTAATGAAAACCTCATTAGGTAGTCCTTTGACTAATGCATTTCTAGCAATTTTGTTCATTGTTTTAAAGTTCAGGTGGTTTAATCTTTTATGCCATAACCAACTTTGTTCACTAGAACTATTAGCAATGAAGCATGCAGTATCAGTAGACTTGTCCCAGTCTACAAAATACACATTTCCTTTCCTAGTTCCAGTCAATAGAATTTGTTGAGTCTTATTTTTGATCAAGCATTTATCACTGGAAAACTCAACATTGAAGTCTTTATCACAGAATTGACTGATACTTAGGAGATTATATTTGAGACCAGCCACATAAGATACATTGGATACTTTGATGTTACCAATCATCAAAGTACCATAACCTTTTGTTGATGCTTGTGAGCTGTCTCCAAATGTGACATTAGGGCCTTCTTTTTCAATGAAATCAGTGAGGAGTTCCTTGTTTCCAGTCATGTGCCTTGAGCATCCACTGTCAAGGTACCATGCTGTCTTTTTGCTTATGCTCCTCATCTTGTGGCCCAATGGTACCTGCAATTAGATAGGTTTAGGTACCCTTTGAGTTTTGGGTCCTGAGAGGTTAGTTGTACCTTTAGGAACCCAAACTTGCCTAATAACCCTGATTGATTCAAGGTGGCTAAGTTGTCTTCCTTTAACATCTAAATACACTGTCTTTCCCTTAAATGCCTTTGGGAAAGTGTGTGTGAATGTGTTAACTCTATAAGTTTCAGGAGAGTTGTCAAGTCTCCTGAACTTTTGAGTTCTTTGTGCAGTTTGAGGTAATCTTTGAGGAAAGGCTTTCTTATGACCATTACCCTTTGGCATGAAGGGTTTTGGTTGTCTCATTTTATTCTGCCTTTGAGGAAAGTTGTCCTTAGGTCTATTCAGCTGAGGCTTTCTCAGAAGAGTTGGCCTAGGCTGATTATACCTTGGACACTTCCTCTGAACATTGTTCAGTAGAGTTGCCCTACCATTGGGTCTACTCTGCTGACCAGCATTCAACTTATGTTCAGGAGCCTTGATCATTTCCTTAGGTTTAGGCCTATTTTCCTGAAGCATTTGATTAGGCAGATCATCCATTTTGCCCTGTCCTTTGTTCAGTGGCTTAATTATTTCATTTTCAGTTTGTGCCACTGACTTAACAAAGATTCTCTTAGTGTTACTCACAGAAGCAACATTAAGACAAGGTGAAGATTCAAATGGATCAAATCCTAATCCACTTCTTTGAGCCATAGGTCTTTGATAACTCTGAATTTCCTCTATTGCTCTAGAGGATTTCTTCAGAGCAGACATCTTTAATTTCAGGCTCTCTTCACTTGCTTTAAGAATATCATATTCATGTGAGAGATTTTCAAACTTGGCATTGAGAATTTTAAGTTCAAAATCTTTTCTCTTCTGAGAGAGAAGTTGATCATCAATCTCCTTTTGTTGGTCAACTATCCTGAGATTTGCTTCCTCAAGCTCTCTCAAGACTTGTTGATATAACTCAGTAGACTTGACATCAACAACTGCCTCAGAGTTTTTAGCAAGTTCAATAACCAATCTTTCATTTTCTCTCACACAGTTATCATGAAATTCTTGTAACATAGTGAAATCTTCCATCAACTTTCCAAGGGAAAGCTTTAAGTTGATCTCACTATTGTTTTGTGAGATGAATGATGGTGAACTAGAAGTAGAGGATACCTCATCATCCTCAAGAGTCATGTTGCAGACATCATCATCATCATCACTGTTGGAGAACAGTCCATCAGAAGAGTTGAAGCTTTCAGCACTATCAGACTCTTCACCAGCCATCATGGCCTTTCTGTTGGTGAACTTTCTGTCTCTTTTGGCTTGCCTCTCTCTTCTCTCCTTAGAGCTTAATTCAGGGCAATCATACTGAAAGTGCCCTTTCTTTTTGCAGTTATAGCACAGATCTTCATCATCTTCTTTCTTTGATTCTTCTCTTCTTTTTGATGATGAAGGTTCAGCTCTACTGGACCTTCTCCTATCAGAGTACTTGTCCTCTGATCTCTTCTCTTCAGGCTTTTTGGCTTCAGCCTGATTTTCAGGAGAGTTGTACCTTCTCCTGAATTTGTTGTCCTGGTAGAATTTCTTGTATCTACCAAACCTTGAATTTAGCTTTTCAAACCTTCTAGCCATCAAGGCTAGTTCTTCCTTCATTTCAGTCTTTGAGACTGACTTTGATGATCTTGGAGTGGACTGCATCTCTGGTTCAGCAGTTTTGGCTTTGAATGCCACTCCCTTAGTAGGATTAGAAGGTTCCTCAATAGGCTTTCTTCTATTGAGGTCGAACTCATAAGCTTTGAGTTCAGAGAAGATTTGTTGCATGGGCATGGTGGAAAGATCTTTGGTGTTTTGCATCATTACAGCATAGACATCCCACTTTTGAGTGAGACTTCTCAAGATCTTCAACCCCACTTCTCTCTTGGTGTAGACCTTGCCCAGTGAGTTGATTTCATTCATCACATCAGTGAATCTACCAGCAAACTTATCAATGGATTCCTCAGACTCCATTGCAAACTGTTCAAATTTCTGCACAGCAACTTGGAGCTTATTCTCCTTGATCTTTTCAGTACCCTCACACATTTCAGCAAGAGTATCCCAAATTTCTTTGGCTGTTGTGCAGTGGTAGACTCTACCCATAATTGCATCTGGAATTGTTTGGTAGAGGGTGTTCATGGCAAGATAATTCAAGTTATCTTTCCTCTTCTCATCAGTGGTAAAGTCATCTTCATCTTTTGGGAGTACCTCTCTTGGGTCTGCCTTTTGAGCCTCAGTGACTTTGGGATTGACAAATGTGAACACAAAAGGACCTCTTGTGATCACTCTCAGCATGTCAGTATGTAGAGATGCAAGATGAGCCCTCATCCTGATTTTCCAGAAATCATAATTATCAATTGAGAACATGGGCAGTTTGTGATGTGAAATGTGGTTGACTGGATTTATGGCCATGTTGTCCAATCCTTGGACAGTAGGAGGTGGAACAGCAGCATTGTTGTTGGCCATAACTCAAGAACAAACAGTCAGTCAATATACAATTAGGATTTCAGAGAGATCAGTTCAGTGACCACACTAAATATGTGATTTTGAAAACCAAGATGGCTTTTCAGAAGCAGTGGTCTTTGAACCCCTGCTCTAATACCACTTGTTGGTCCTGAAAGGAGTAGATAACAAGTGTATGGGGGGGGGGGAATACACTTGTTTGCAAATTCTTTTCAAACTTGATCAAACCAGAGCTCAGCAAGGTTGTCTTGGACAACTCTGCTGAAGAAGATTAACTCTTCTAAGATAATCAATCTACTAAGTACTATTGAGTACTTAGTTGAATAACTATCTAGGGGAGTTATATGTGCGGAATAGTGGTTGGCCCTTTTAGTTTAAACTCCTTTAATTTCTGAAATCACTTGGTCAATGTAACACAGTCCAGTTTTCAGGGAACTTGTCCAAATAGGTTTTTGCACAGTCTTTGAATGTTTATCCTTGAAAGATCAGTTTTGTGTGCAGTGTTGATGTATTGTAAGTACTTGAAATGTAAATCAACACAAGAGTTTATAGTGGTTCAGAGACTCAAGCTCCTACATCCACTTTCCCTGATTTAACAGGATAATTCCTTCACTCTTGGAATTAACTTGTTTTATAGTGCCAAGGTGCACTTGATCAAGAACACCACTCTTGGTGAATTGATCCCTAGGATGTCTAGAGTCCTAGTACCCTCTTCTCAACTCAGAACTGAACTGTTCTTCTCTCAACAGTCAGCTCCTACCACTTCTACTACTACAACCTTCTCACTTTCACTCTTGAAAGATATGAGGATTGAAGTAAGGTTCCAACTAATGAGATATCCTTTACAATGAAGATCAGTGTATAAGGATAGGATATCTCTCTAAGCTTGTGTATGGATTTACAATGTAGTACAGCTTAGATGAAGTGTTTGAAGACTAAGATAGTCTTTGAAAGCTTTGAAAGCACTCTAGCTTGTAAGAACTTAAGGTTGGATGTGCTTTGTTGAGGTTCTTGTTGGATTATAGTTGGATGCCTTCAAATGGTCTTCACACTTCTGTATTTATAGACAAATGAAGGATTTGCTCGTTGGAGAGGCAGCCTCCAATGTCCATAAATGTCTTCTTTTAGTTCTTCAACTTTGAAGACAGAAGCTTGATAGTGACATGTCCTTATTTGGGAAATAAACGGTTGTAAGAGCTTTGTCTTCATTCTGCAGCACTCTTCCCAATATCTGACTTTCAGATTCTCTTGTTAGAACTTGGACATCACTTCTGAAGGTTGTTCCAATGATAGGACAACATTCCTCAACATTTGGACAACACTCCTTATCACTATCAGCAGTCTTGCTTATCAGCAAGGTTGGCTTGCTCTTCTTCAGATGACTTGGCTCTTTCCCTTTATTTCTCTTGAAGATGATCTTAGCTTGTTTCTTTGAAGATCTTTAGGGTGTGGTTGTCTCTTTCTCTTCAGCATAGTTGACCGCAGGCTTTCAGAGCACTTGATCTTGATTAATTGAGCTGAGACAACTCCTCTGGACAACTCTCCTGATCAGCATACTTGTCTTTCAGCAGACTTGATCATGATTCCAGAGTTTGAGCCTTGAGGGGACTTGTTCTTGATGTACTTCAAAGCATATGTTCCCCCTCAATTTGTGCATCTAATCATCTAAGAGCTACCTAACATATTAGCTCCTCATCTAGCCTTTATACTATATGTTCTAACATGTCTAGAACATATTCAATCATAACTTAGGCATGTCTCAGGGGGTTTTGGTATTCAATCAAAACATAACTCATTTTATTCCCAACAATATATGTGTATTCCTTCTCCATCAACAAGCTCGATCGGTGAGTCGTTAGCATTTTTTTTTTCTTTTTAGAACTACCGAGACGCGGAGTTCACAGAGAAATTGAGCACATCTTTTACCTTCAGAACCTTCTAGCTGGGTTCTCATCAAATGGATGAATTCTTTTGATTATTAAGAGTTAATTTTCGACAACTTTTCTATCTAGGTTCCATTGGGGATAATGAAAATGGGATCAATTTTTAAATTGGGAAAATGAAATTGGCACGCGTTGTAACAGAAAGTATAGTGATGAAGATCACCATTTATACAATCTTCTGAGTAGTATTGATGAAGAAATCGTGTGGAAGAAGAGCAGAAGAATGAGAAGAAACCGTCTGAAATAAGAAGGAAGAAACCGTCTGAATGAATCCATGTTAATGTTTTAGAATTTATAATTATATATTTTTTTTTTAAGTCGAACATGCATTACATTAATTAGTGTCTTTATTAAATTTTTTTTTTTATTAAAACGACGTCGTTTTAATCATAGAAAGCCACATGGGATTGTCACGTCAGATTCGGGCACAAGGGGTGCTGCTCGAAGTCTAATTTGTAAAAAATATTAAAGTTGGTGATTTAAATTGCAATATTTTAAAGGTTTAGCTTAAATCGCAATTGAATCAAAAGTGGTGATTTTTTTTTTTGCAATTAACCCAAAAAACCTAGAATAATTAGGTCCATTCAGTCCAGTAATTAAGAGTGGTGTATTTTTTGTTTATGGATATGATGGTGGAACAAACAAAACTTTTATATGGAAGACTTTGTCAACATGTTTGAGATCTAAGTGCAACATTGTAATTAATGTAGCCTCGAGTGGTATAGTTTCACTCCCTCTTCCTGGTGGACGTACTGCTCATTCTAGATTTTTCATTCCAATTGATGTTACTGAAGATTCTACATGCAGCCCTCTTGCTGAGTTCATTAAATGTGATCTTATAATATAGGATGAAGTGACAAAAGTGGGATAGCTCAAGTGGTTAGAGCACCACTACCTAGGCCTTAGATCCTGGGTTCGAGTCATGGGGAGGGGAAAATGGATGGGTATTTAATGTAATTCAAAAAAAAAAAAATATATATAGGATGAAGCGCCAATTGTTGTACTTGTAGGTAATTTTCGTCAGATATTACCCGTTATTCCAAAAGGAACGAGGCATGATATTGTTCACGCTACTATCAATTCATCTAACTTGTGGAATGATTATACTATTCTGAAACTTACTAAGAATATGAGGTTGCAAACCCTGAGATCTGACGAAGTTGTACGTTAATTGCATTCTTTTTCTAAATGGACATCATCTATTGGAGATGGTAGTATAGGATCAGAAACTGAGTTCGGATGTGATGTAAAAATTCCTAAGGATATTTTGCTAAAGTCTGGTGATGATCTAATTTCTACTATTGTTGATAGCATTTATTCTGATTTTAAGAATATGATGGATGATCATGAATATTTATAGAGTTGAGCTATTCTTGCACCCACGTTAGATGTTGTTAGGTCAATAAATGAGCACATGATTCATTTAACTGAAAAGGAATCACGTACTTATTTGAGTTATGTCAGTCCTTGCAAATCTGATATGAATATTGATAATTTGGCTAATTAATGTCCATACTCCTAATTTTTTGAATAGTTTGAAGTCTTTTGGTGTACCTGATAATGAATTTAATTTAAAAATTGGAACACCGGTGATTTTATTGAGAAATATAGATCACTTAATTGGGCTATGCAATGGAACCATGTTTGTGTCTTTTTTTTTTAGTATCTTTCTCTTTCTCTTTATATTTTCATTTATTTTTTATTGTTTAAAATGTTGTATTTGTTTTATCTATAAATTTATAATGTAACATTTTGTTATATTGGTAGGTTGATTATAACCAGATTAGGTGATAAAGTTCTTGAAGTTAATGTTCTAACTGGAAGTAGTGGTGGACAATTGGTATTGATACCGCGACTTACATTGACACATTCTGATCCTAGATTGTCTTTCAAGTTTCGACGTAGACAGTTTCCGTTGATTGTGTCATATGTTACGACTATTAATAAAAGTTAAGGACAATCGTTTTCTCAGATAGGTGTTTTTTGAAAAAGCATGTATTTAGTCATGATCAATTCCATGTAGTTGTATATAGAATAACAAACCGTCATGATTTGAATATCCTATTAGTGTTTTATGAAGTTTTTAGGAATATATAAATTTATAATAATTTAATTTTTAAATTACTATTGATATTAAATTATTTCTTATTTAATTGAATTCAATTTACATCACCAAAATTATTGTAATATTACACTTTATATATAATAATTTAATCATTTTGTCATATCATAAATATACATATAATTAAATATTAGATATTAATTATATATATTTATATGTTATCTTTTACTTTATATAATATAAGACATTGATTTAATTAGATTTTAAAATTAATAATTTAATCTAAAAAAGATATTAAGAACATTTTAAAATTTCAAAATTTTTATGTAATAAATATTACTCCCTCCGTCGTCCCGTGATTATTTGCACATTTTCCTTAACGGGCGTTCCAACATTATTTGCACACTCTAAAAAAGGAAATAACTCACATAATTTTTACCAATATTACCTCTCATTTATTTTACTTGGGTCCACAACTTAACTCAATTTATAACTTTAGTCAATGAATTACCAATAATACCCCTCTTTTATTCTACCATACACATCACTATATTCCATTTTCTTAATTTCTGTGCCGGTCAAACCATGCACAAAATCATGGGATGAAGGGAGTAGTTAACAATAATAAATTTTAAACTTGTGCTATAATATATATATATATATATTTTGTTAATATAAGTTGGTGATATTTTAAAATAATACACGGTGACACTATAAAAAAATAAAATCTTTCGACATATTTTAATATATTTTGGCCGTGCGTCAGCACGGGTGCCCTATTGGTGAAATGTTAATGAGGATCTGTTTTGGGATGAATAAAAAATGCAGCTGATACTTTTATTTACTGCTATAAGCACCACAAATTTATCGGCTTTTTTAATAATATATTATTATTTAAATTTTGGATTAATAAATTTTGGATCTAATGGCGCTGAAAGGACACCATGTCAGATAAATTGGCAGATTGATTTTGACGGGGGAGATGGCGCCAACAAAATGGGCGCCATGGAATCTTTTGGGATGTGGTGGGGGTGGGGTGAGTGAGTTTGACTGTTTGAGGATTTGGGGGGAATTTGAGTGTATTTGTATATATAATACTCTCTTCATATATAAAATGTAGTCTCATTTACATATTTTAAGAAAAATGTAGATAAATATAAGGGTATTGTAGGATATTGTAGGGTCCATTGTGAATAAAGTAATTTTTTGTGCTATGACAATTTAATTAAGTGATGGTTGAAATGTGATAGTTTTCAAAAATAGTATGAGACTACATTTTATTGACAAAGAATATAAATCAAACGTGACTACTTTTCGTGGACGGAGGGAGTAATATTTATTTATTTTTTCAATTTTATTATATATATATATTTTTAGGTGATCCTAATATTTAGTGTATTATTTAATATTTCATTTTAAGTTATTTCATGTATATTATTTATTCTATTTTAATAAATATATCATCTATTATTTTATTATATTCTATTTACTCCCTTCATTTTTTAATAAACAACTTGATTTTTTTTATTTATTTTTTAAACACTTATCTATTCATATTTTTTTTTCTCAAACATTTCAAATAATAATATACTATTAACCTAACATTTAAATAATAATAATATACTATTAAAAAAACCACAAAGATCAAACTAATCAAATTATTTAAGTCAAACGACATTAATATGATTAGAGTCGGCAATTTGGACTCGACTCGATGGGCCGACCCGACCAACCCGTAACCTAGTATGGACTGGGCTCTAAAATTAGAGGACCATATAAAATTGGGCCTATTTGACCCGACCTGATGGGCCCGGCGGACCTAATGGGCTAGGCTGAATTTGGCCCGCCAGCCCATGGGCAGCCCATTTGGCCCGATTAATTATTTTCTTTGAACAAATAAATAATTAAAATAAGTAAAGTACATTATTTTTAAATATTATTGTGTTTTTTTATTTTATTTTGACTTTAAAATTTGAACTTACGAATTATTTATATAGTGTAATGTTATACGACCGTTTATGAATTATGTATAATTAATACATTAGTAATATATATATTTTTAATTATAATTTTTGCTAAAAATATTTTTTAAATTCATTGGGTGGACCGGCCCGCTAGCCCAGCGGACTAGGTTGGGCTCAAATTTTATAGGCCCGAGTAATTCATGGGTCGGCCCGACCCAGCCCACGAACATCGCTTGGCCCGATGAGTTGGACTGGGCTGGACCGGACGGCCCGATTTGACAGCTCTAAATATGACATTAGACCTTGCGTTCTCTGATTTAACTTATACTTGCTCCCTCTCATATTATTTGTGGCTTTTACATTAAATTTTATTTTAAAATATTTATCATTTAAAAAAAAAATCTTTTTAAATTGCCCTGGTATATTCCTACAAATTACTTCATTCAATTCACTATAATTCTTTTTAATATTTTGATTAAAAAATATAATTAAATAATAGATATAGTACAAATGATGTGATAGTGAGAGAGATTGTTGTAAAGTTATATGGATAAAGTAAAAAGGTGATTGGAAAGAGAATAAAAGTAATGACATTTTGTGTAAATATATACCGTAAATATTACTCCCTCCATCCATGAAAAGTAGGGACATGGGGATGGGACACAAGTTTTAAGAAAATGGTAGATAAAGTAGATAAAGTAAGGGTATTATAGGGTATTGTGGGGTCCATTGTGAATAAAGTGATTGTTTAGGAATAAAGTTGATGGCAAATTGAGTAATTAAGTGATAGTTGAAGGGTGATAGTTTCCATAAAGTGCATGGGACTACATTTGGTGGACAAAAAATATGTGTCAAATGGGACTACTTTTCGTGGACGGAGGGAGTATAAAAGTAGAGTTTATGAGAGTTTTTTTTTAATGAATATGTAAATAATTGTAGAACATACAAATAAGATAAATGTGCAAACAGTTGTAGAACGTAAGTATATTTCTAATTTTATAAATAAAAAAACAAAATGAAACAGAAGGGGTAACTAAGTAAGTATTACTCCCTCCGTCCGCCGATAAGCTTCCCATTTTACCATTTTGGTCTGTCCGCCTATAAGTTTCCCATACCTTTTTTGGTAAGTATTTTTTCTTACACTTCACTCTATATCTTACTTTTTCTCTCTATCTCTCTCCTCTCTCAATCACATCACTTGTACTATATCTATTATTTAATCACTTTTCTTAATCTTTGTGCTAAAAAATAACGTAACACTTATAGGCTGATGGAGGAAGTATATTAGTTCTATTTTTTTTTTTCTCAATTTCAAATGATAAACCAAAATCAAAATAATGTCATATTTAGAGGAAATAACTCTCATTTTACTGTCCCATCAATTTTATAGGCAAAAACTTCTTTAAATGAAAAAAAAAATAGAATATAATAAAATAAGGGATTATTTAAAAAAAATAGATTCAAAATAATTTTTTTATTTCTAATAGATTTAAATTGGACATAAATAAATCAATATATTTTTTTTAGATTCAATTTTTTTTTGATCTAATAGAAATAGAAATGGTTTAAACTTGTTGTAGGATGAGGTATAGGAATACTCTAATAGAAAAAAAATTATGTATTAGAAATTTAGAATCACCTAAAATGAAAAATATATATAGTAAAATAGAGAAAATAAATATTATATATATATATATATATATATAAACTCCCAAAAAAATACTATGGGCGCCTGTTTTGTTGGCGCCATTCCCCCAATCAAAATCAACCTATCAATTTATCTGACATGGTGTCCTTTGAGCGCCATTAGATGTGGCGCTTTAATTTATATCATTAAACACACTCCAAACACCCACAATTTATTAATTCAAAATTTAAATAATAATATATTATTAAAAAAGCCCAAATTTATCTCTCCACAGTCCACTTATAAAGTTTCTAAATCTGTCAACCACTTTTCTGATTATATGTAGGTTTATTTTAATAATTTGCATGCATCAACTATTTCTTTTTTTCTACTTCCAAATTTTAAATTATGCCAATTCTTTTGATATATAACAATTTTTTCAAATTGATAATTAGATAAAACAGTTGATTAATAATAATCAACTCCATTAATGGTGAGTGTTTTGTTTAAATAATATGCAATAATGTAACTAAATATTTTCATAAATAATAGACTAAATAAGTTTAGTCTATCCCTTCGAAAGTTTTCTATTTTGCCATTTTAGGCATTCCAACTAAAGTTACTCGATTTTTTTTTTTACAATAACTACCATCTCTCTATACCTTTTTTCTTTGTTATTTCTCTTTAACCTTTATCTTTCTTACTTCTATTTACTTCAACAATTCACTACATATTTTTGTCCAAAAAAAATAAAAATTCACTACATATTTAACACTATACTCCCTCCGTCCCGTGATTACTTGCACGTTTTCCTTATATGGACGTCCCAAAATTACTTGCACACTCTTAATATGGAAATACCTCACAAAATTAATACCCTCCCATCATCATTTTATTTTCAAAATTGCCACATCTTTTTACTTAACACCTCATCAAATTACCTAAAATACCCCTCTTTTATCTTACATCACCAACCACTAAATTCATTTTTCTTAAAAAAGTGTCGGTCAAACTGTGCAAGTAATTCTAGAACGGAGGGAATATTTTTTAATATATGTATCAAAAGTAAATACAACTTTCGAGAACCAATGAAATATATATTTAAGACAAAGTGGGATAGCACGTGGTTAGAGCACCACTACCTAGGCCTTAGATCCTGGGTTCGAGTCATGGGGAGGGTGTATTTAAATGTAATTAAAAAATAAAATAAAAAATGAAATATATATTTAATATGAAATATTTTAAGTTGAATATGTTACTACGGTTAGCGAGAGCCCTTCATTTCAATCATAATTTTTCTCTGAATCAAGTTTATAAACTTTTTTATAAAAGATGAACTCATTAGATTTTGTTGTAATTATAATTTTATTTATTTCCATATTTTATATCTTATTTATTTATTATTTAATTTGATTTATGCACCTTAATATATTACACAATTTTGTAAGAATACTTTTTATTTATATATTTGTATCTTCAATCTCAAAATTCTGAGTTCGAATACTTTTTATTTATATATTTGTATCTTCAATCTCAAAATTCTGAGTTCGACATTGATAAATAATAATAATTCTATGTTTATCGTCATTGAAAGAGAGAATGAAGCCAAAAAAAAAAACGTTTGTACAATTATTAAAAAAAAAGAAGGCAAGAACTTAATTTAATAAGATAGAAAACGTTCTACTTTTCCTAACCGAAACAAATGGTCGAGATTGATAAAAAAAAACAAGATCAACAATTAATAAAATGTGGCGGGAAAATAAAAAAAATTAACAATACATAGATGAATTAATTTTAAGAATTTGGTCAAATAGAATCTGCCCATTTATAACAACGTTTAAAAACAATGTATAAGGAAATTTTTTAAACTTGTTTTGACGAATTATTAATTGATAATTTATTTTGTTTGTATCATCTAAAGTCTTATATAAACAAATTTAGTTGTGTAACTAGTTGTATATTAGTAATAATATTCCTTATATACTATTTCTAAATCTCATGCTTCTTCAAAAATCAAAATCATCATTTCTTTAAAACTCTTAATTAATTTCTGTAATTTTAAAAATAATTTTTTCTTTTCTCTTTTTTCTCTCTCTTTTCCCACTGTCATTTTTTTAATTATTTTTTCTTTTTTTATCCATTCTCTCTCACACTCTTCCACTTCTTCTTCAATATAAATTTTTTAATTATAATTTTATTTATTTAATAATTATATTAAAATTTATTAAATAATTTATTTTACATCCACGAATTTAGCTGGTCTTACACTAGTTTTAGTATAAAGGGATATTTAGGAATTATTTTATATAAAATCAACTCTTTTTTATTAATTGAATTACTAAAAAGTAAAAAGTTGTCGAGACGGAATTTCTAGCGAATTCTATTTGTTGGCTAGAAAAACCCAATATAAAAAAGCATTTCTCTATTATTTTTTCCGAAGCCCTAATTCATTCCTCCTCTCTTATCTTTCTTCTCTCGCTCGCTCGGCGCAGTGAGATCCAAACAATGTCGCACTTCGGAAGATCCGGCCCGCCCGACATCAGAGATACCTACTCCCTGCTCGTTCTCAACATCACTTTTCGTACCTGCTCTTCCTCTATTGCTCTTTTTACTTCGATTTTTCCCTGTTTCCTTTCTAATAATTTACGAATTATGACTACTTTTTGTAGGCACTACTGCAGACGACTTGTTCCCCCTCTTTGATAAGTACGGAAAAGTTGTTGATGTGTTTATCCCCCGAGACCGGAGGTATGTATGTTTAGGTGATTGTATTGTTTTGTATTTGTCTCAATTATTATTATAAAATTTAAAAAATTATGTGTTTATTTGGGATAATATAATTTTTCTGGTGTGGCAACTGCTCGCAAGAGCTGGATTCTCGATAGTTCTTTTTAAATTCAATTTTTGGTCTAGAAATGACGAAACCCTAGTTTGATTGTGACACCCTCGGTGTTAGATTATTGGTGCTCTGTTATTATGGTTTGCGGTATATAAATACCTCACTCTTGAAAAGCTTGATTTTCGTTATTTAGATTACAGGAATAAATATGATGACTGGTAACATTTATGTAGTTTGTCTTGTGAATAAAAAATGCTTTTCACCCCACTTCAGCTTTTTACTTGTATTATTTTATCTCTTAGCAGAATTGTTAACTTTTAAGACAGCTCTTATAGATTGCTCCTTCTGATTTATGCTAAACAAATGTTTTACTGTATGCCAATTTAAATCAGGACTGGTGACTCAAGGGGCTTTGCATTTGTGCGGTATAAGTATCAAGATGAGGCTAATAAGGCTGTTGAAAAGCTAGATGGTACGGGATAAGAGCTTAATTATTTGTTCTCTATTATAAATTCAATTCATTCTCATGTGACATACTGACTTTATGATATTAATGCTGCCTTATGCAGGAAGAGTTGTTGATGGGAGAGAAATAATGGTTCAATTTGCTAAATATGGACCAAATGCAGAGCGAATGTAAGTGGTCCACTGTTCTACCAGCCTAGTGTTGCAATTAGTAATTCGGACGAGGCTTTGGGTTAATTTCTTGCTAGGTTGTGTTTGGATTCTAGGATTTGAAATCCAGATTATCAAATCCATTTATCATGGTTTGGTTGTTTACATGGATTTGAAATCTACCATTCACAATTTATCATGGTTTGGAGTCCAATCGATTCATTTTCAAACACTTGTATTTCAAATCCTCGTCCAAAGCCCAAACGAAAGTTTTCCTGTTTTTGTTGATTGAGTGTCATGGTGGAATGATATATCTGATATCAATGTAAATATGAATTGGTATTTGTAGATTTCTGTTGATTGCATGTTAAACAGTGGCATTTCTATCGAAAAATCAGTTCTAATTTGATTTGTGTTTTTTTAGCAGTGATAAAGGTAGAATTGAAGAACCTGTTTTCAGGTCTAAAGGCAGGTCAAGGAGCCGTAGTCCTCGGCCAAGGTAAGATACTCTGCTTTTAGGCTTATACATGTGGAGCAATTAAATGCATACACTTATATTTGCTACCTTTTCTATTCTGAATTAGTGTTTTTACTTTTATTATAGCATCTCCTTTGTTCATACTTCATAGCATATTTTATTTGTAAGCTGTTAAAAAAGATTCAAAAGTTGTGCATTTGAAATCATATACTTGAGACTGTGTTGTGTCCTATCAAGTCAACACTACCTCTCTACTTTATGATTGTTAATTTCCCACATTTTATAGTAAAGTAAATGTCAATGTACAGGAGTGATCGGGATAGGGATTCCCGGAGGAGAAGCCACAGCAAGAGTAGGGGTAGAAGTGATAACAGGGATAGGGATTCCCGTAGTAGGCATAGAGATTATCGAAGTAGGAGCAGGTCTCGAAACCGAAGCCGTAGCGGAAGTCCTGGATATCGCAGAGAACGTGGAAGAGGCAAATATGATGATGACAGACGCAGACGAAGTCGGTCTTATGGAAGGTATGTCTTTAAGTTACATCACCAAATATGTGTTTGAACTATGTACTTAGGGGGTGTTAGTTTCTAGCCCCCCACCCCACATTTTTATTTCAAATCTATATCCCTGTTTGTTTCACTGGATTATGGTTTACGATTTCTAATCCTATAAAATTCTACCTTGTAATATATACCTATAATACACCTATTTTTTTCCAAACACAATTTAATACACTATCAAACTTCTATATCCCACATTTTGATTATTATTACCTATGCAACTCAACACCCTCTCTCCTTTTTAATTTGCACACAAAAATTCCCAATCTTATCTCATATTTTCAAAATCCTACAAGACCTACCATAACATATACAAAATCTACCCTAACATATAGTACAAAATCCAAATTCACTTCAAATCTACCCAAGGGATTTGGTCTCTCCAATCCATAACAAGATCTCTGATTAAGCTTTTGGTGTTTACTGTAGTGCTTCTCCTGCTCGCCGGAGTCCTAGTCCGCGGCGAAGTCCTAGTCCTCGGAGGAGTCCCAGCCCACGGAGGAGTCCCAGCGCGCGGAGGAGTCCCAGTGCCCGAAGAAGCCCCAGCCCGCGAAGGAGCCCAAGCCCGCGGAGGAGTCTATCTCCAAACAAAACACCTTCTTCTAGGGGTGGAAGTCCTGACATGAAGACTCACAAAGCACGGTCAGCCAGCCCAAAGAGTGTTTCTCCTCGTGTTCGTCGTGATTCTCGGAGCCCGTCTCCCCGTTCTCCGGCTGATGTAAGTATTTGAACTCTCTGTGATGTTCTGTTTGGAACAGAAATGTTATTCACAGTGGCTTATGCTGGTTTTTTTTTTCTTTCAGGAATAAAGAAGTGGAGGCTGCTGGATTGATCTTTAGCTGTTGAGTTACCTGATCGTTCCTGTGATCGTCGTTGTGGTGGTTGCTGTAATGAATTTCCTGAGTTTGTGCAAAGATTGAATACCTTTCTGTTGTAGTGGACCTATTTTTATGTGTGATGTTCGACTTTAATGGGTCGGTACCAATCTTAACTGTTACCTGTCTTAGGTGGATTGCGTTTTCTTTGTTTCCCCTGTTAAGTTTTGTGTTGGATCCTAATCTCAACGTGTTGTTCAACATTTTACTCATATGAGCCCTTTACCTGCCTCATATAGTTTACACCTGGGAAGGTAGTTGCTGATTGACAAGATGATGCAGCAGCTGTTGATGCTGTTTTTAGATGATGCAGCAGCTGTTGGTGCTGTTTTTAGATGATGCAGTAGCTGTGCATGCTGTTTTTATATTGCTCGTTGATTGTTATGATTTCTTGCTGGTGATGTTTACAAACTGACCGTGTCAAGTTTGGTAAGGTAATACTAGCATATTATACTAGAATGAAATTGGAATTTCTAAGTATAACCTAAGTCCTGATTTCTGCTTACCATGATTGTTGTGGGAGTTTAATCTGATTCGAACAAGTGATCATTGATGTTGCTGGAGTGTATGAACTAGCATGGCTGGTGCAACTGGCTTATCGATGTTTTCTTTGCCAGTAACGTTCTGAGTTCACTTCTGAAATGTTTTTATAGTGGTAAGATATTGTGGGTTTGTGCTGTTTTGCTCCTTAGTGTGTGTTTCCAGAATTCGTATAATTACTTTTTGAAATTTCTTGAGAATGCTGATATCAGTTGCTCTGTTACAGCACATGTGACCGTGGCTGTAGTAGCTGTGTGCTGATACCCAATACACTTGTAGATGGGTTGTTGCTGATAGCTATAGAAACTGATGCTGCTTTTTTGATGACTGGTTTTACTGATAGCTGTGTTGCTGTTGGATGCATGGACGTGCTTTTTCATTTTTTAAAAGGTCTAGGTACTAAACATCAATGTCAAATTGTTGTGATCTCCGTCCCGTTCTTTTCTAATTTGTCTAAATTTTGTCATGGGTCTAATTTATTACTTTTATTATGAAGACTAATCCCTTTATCCAAAATTGTAATATTTTTCTTCCCTCGAGTTTGATAGTATTTCTGCTTATTCTGTGTTATGCTTACATGACAATATTGCATTTTTTACTTTATATAAAATCCAATTTGTCTTGTCTCACTTTTTAATTTATAATCTAATCTGGTTTTGTTTTATGTAGTATATAGAATTTGTAAGGGCTGTCTATTGTCTCTGCTATTTATTAACTGGATGTGTTTTGTTTGATGAAAGAGTAGCCTTATATAGTTTGTGTAAGTGTGCCATTAGCTTCTAGACTATATTTTCTTAATATGTAGTTGGGTTGTTTTTTGGTCCATTCTTAGCTTCTAGACTATACCTTCTTAATATAGTTTGTTTGTCGGATTCTGGAGGGATTCAATTTTTGTGATCAGTTGAAAGATTTAGACAGGACAGGAAAAATTATGCCGGTGATGTCGTGTTGTGTGGCATTAGCCTTTGCCATTATGGGAACTGGAATATAATCAATATTTTTATGATTAGAATCACAGCCAGGTGATATTCTAAAATTTTCTTGTAATAATGATGATTGATGAGAAAACTAAGCTTTGTGCATGTGAGTTCTTGTTTATTGTAGTTGATTTATGCCTAGTGAATTGCCAGTTAAAAATGTTTGGTAGCTGTCTTTATTTGCTTCAATACATATTTTTTGATTTTATTGAGTTTTTTCATTTTGGCCGTGGGCTATTTTTCCATTTTGGTTTTTCCTTCGAATTGGGATGTAGTTTCTATTTTATTTTTCAATATTGTTATTTTTCACCAAGCTTTAGACTACTATTCGATATTTAGCTCATGTGATAGTTATACTCTTACAGCTACAAGTCTACTCCAATTCTCGTTTTTTTTTTCTGATTTTGGATAACTCTCTCTGGGGATTTTAAATCCGTCTGCTTTCATATGAACCAAGTTTCAAAACTACTCAAATTTGCTTGGCATTTCTATTAATTGATTTGACTATAAACATTCACAAAATTATTCAATGAACTCATTTTATGTTTGATTGTACCGGTAGCTAAAAATATTGTACATGTGAGTGTATACAATAATTCAATTCTTTGGGTGTTAATAGTTGCGTCCAATTGTTATATCATCAACTATTGTAAATACATATTGTGAGTTGGTGTAGCAAGCAAAGTCTAACTAGGGTCCTGAAATGGAAAGAAGGTGTTCAACACTCTGTATAGGGTATAGCAATAGTAGAAATGTCCATATGTAGTTGTTTGTTGGGACCAATCACTCTTGTTCATTACTTTTCAATGCTGGTTGTTGGGGTTTCTTTAATGTATGCCAGTAGGGAAAGCCTTAAATCTTAATTAAGTGACTGTTTCATCAAAATATTAGATGGGATTTCAGTTTAAATTAATCATACAGTAATTCATTTCTCGTGCTGAGTTTTATATACTCCGTTGATTGTCCCATATTCAACATAAACATAAACGAATTAAACAAAAAAAGAGAGAGAGAATAAATATTAACAAGGATTGTAAAGATGGAGATCAAATTCCTCGATTTGTCCTTGAATTCTTTAATAAGTTTTTTCCAAGGATGGAAAGTGGATGTTGGACCATGATTGCAGGGTGAATATAATTTACAAGAGTAATTTTGTCCAGAAAATTTCAAGAATGAAGGTGTTTATGTCTAAATTCTATTTTGCAATGAGTTGCACTAAAGTTTTAATCTTTAACAACTTTTAAAATTCTAACCAAATTTTATAAATTGATGATGACTCTGTGTTTTGGTTTAGCACCTTATTCTTCATAAATAAACGCTTTTAATGTGTTCTATTTCTTAAGAGGAATATTTGATAATAATTTGAGTGTTTGGTGGGTTTATCCAGCTTGGGAATAGATAGCAACTAATAATAAGGGTGATTAATTATGTTGGCTTCACTAACCAATCTGCATGATTTCCTTGGGTGAAGGTGACTGAAAATGGATCCTCTACATTAATCTTACATAAATTTAGAGAGAAATAAACGTACTAAAAAATGAGTGAAATTGTAATATACAAAAAAGTGGAATTCACACCATATGTTTCCCTCTTTGAATTTACAAGATTTTGTGGAAAAGAATGGGATTCTTGATAAATTTAGGTGGTGTGTGCAAGTTATTGTAATAGTGATTTAAATTAGAAGTATAAAAGTGGGTTAGTCTTTGATTTTTGTTATAATTTTAAAACTTGGAGATATTCATTAAAGAGTAACACTTGGGTGCGACTAAAGTTCAGAAGCTCGTACTCATTACGAGACAGAAATTAGGCAAAAACTTCCTCATTTATACAACAATTCTTGACATTACACTTGGGGAATTATATTCTCTAAGTATTCTTCTACACCATGTAATCATTCATGGTACAACATCACTTTCCATCCTCGGAAAAAACTTATTAAAGAATTCAAGGACAAATTGGTCCAACATCCACTTTTCATCCTTGGAAAAAACTTAGTACCTAGTATTAAAGAATTCAAGGACAAATAAAGGAATTTGATGCTCAAGGGCGTGAAGATCAAGATATATATATGGAGTTTCCCTTAGTTACAATTTGAAAATAAAATTTGCATTCTAATGTGAAAAAAAAAAAGAAGTTCGATTTATTTTTAACTACAATTGGTTTGCACACTATGAACTCGAAATACACATTGCACACCTCTTTACACCTAATAATAATACAAAAAAGTTTTGCACCTAAAAGTAATAAAACTTTATATATATCCATCTTTATAATCCTAGTTAATATTTATTTTCTATCTCTTTTGATTTACCTTGTTAAATTACATTTCAATCTGATAGATCAAAGTTTTGTATATCAAGATTTATATATTTACTTTTTTATTATTATTATTATTATTAATTTTATTCATACAGTAACACAACTTTTTCGTTACGGTAATTTTCAATTCCTTCCATGTAAGCCAACTAGACATTTTAAGCTGGGCAAATTAGCTGTTGTAATTTTCCATGGCTGTTAAGGTTGGCCCATCGGGCCCACAAACTTAGATTAATTTAGGCACTGTCCTTGATCATGACAATAGATTTGGCCATTTGAAGTTTAATCATGGAATTTATTTACTTACTATTAATTGAAGCAGAAAAAAAAAAAAAACATTATTAACCAGAACGTGGGATCACATTCTGTGTGACAAAATTATCCAACCAAATACCAAAATTTAAATACAAATTTGGATAAAATTTTTTTGCAATTGCGTGGTTTTAATCATTGCTCTATTTAGATTTTAGATCATGGTGAATGGAGTAACACATGCATTTTTAAAATCCTGCATGATCATTATTAATTTTGTTGAGATTATTTAATTTGCAATTGGTGGATTTGGTCTACTAAGAAATTCTCCTTTTCTTACAAGCATTACTGTTTGGGTGGGGACAAAAGTGAAATCCAAGAAATCTTTGTTCCTAATCCTACTCTCCTGTTTTTTCAGTTAGTTATTGTTAGCTTCTATAATACTGAACAAACTTGGGGTGAATAATCTAATGCTCTATGTCTTATTTCATTGGTTATAAATAGATGTTAGAACAGTGGAAATATCAATTCACTTCAATGGAGAGCACATTCATGAGGAAAAGCTTCTTGTTTCTCTTCTTAGCTTTTTCGATAGTTAGGTTGAGAGGTGAGGAAGGAAGCAACGGCGTTGTTCCAAACAACGCCTCGTCTTTGAAAAATGACAATTTTTCAAAGATGGCCAATGAAAATCTTGAAAAAAGTGACGGGACTAAAAATGAAGTCGATGTGAGCAAGAAAAAGAGGAGTAATGGAGGTAGTGGTGGCGGAGGAGGAGATGGTTCAGTTGGATGGGGTTGGGGCGGTGGTGGAGGTGGCTCTAACGGGCGTGGAGGATGGGGGTGGGGGAACGGTGGTGGTGGTGGTGTTTCTTGGCGGTGGGGTTGCAATGGAGGACGGGGCGGAAAAGGTAAGCGTTCGCCCAAGACGAGAGTTTTTCGGGACGAGGAGTACACAATGGGGGAGTTTGCTCAATGCATGGTGAAGGGAAGGTGTAGGGGCATGAGATTGGATTGCCCATTGCATTGTGGAGGCCCTTGTTTGTATGATTGTAGGCATATGTGCAAAGCTCATTGCAAACGCTAAAGCTATTTATTTGATTTCTAAAATTAGAAAGAATTTATGTTTAATGTTTCAAATGATGTTTTGCATGCAGTGTGACATTATTAGGGTTTGTGGAAAAGGGTTCATAGACCAATATAATATCTTATAGTGAGTTTGCCAAGAAAGTTAAAGGTGTGATGTACTTTTAAGTTTGATGATGTTTTGTTTTGCAATTGTAATAATATGATTCTTTCACCCTATAAAAGTGTTACTTCCTTTTGGAGCACCCTATTATAGCCTCTCCATATACATGCGCATCCGTAACCTTGATGGTATGAATTTGTAAGACAAAAATTTGTGTGAGACCGTTTCACGGATATTTTTCTGTGAGACGGATCATTTTAACCCATATTTCAAAATTTTGGGTAGATTAATCATATTTTTTTTCCAGAGTTTGATTTGTAAAAAAGGTGATAATGTTTAAGTAAAAAGTGATACTCCATATTTTTAATAAAAGTGACTATCACTTTTCACTTAAATACTATCACTTTTTGCTTAAACATTATTACTTTTTATATATAAAAGCCGTCTCACGGATTTCATTCTGTGATACGGTCTCACCCAAGACTAGCCCATGATCTAAACTCAACATTATGATTTTAATTTCCTATTGAACAATTTTTAAAATTATCAAGTAAATATTAAAATAATGTAAAAGATAAAAAGACTCACAGTAATTTTAGATCTAAAGTAATTTTATTTTGAGGTATGTAATATCTGTGTCAAATTAAAGAACACAAAAGACTTGCTATATTATATGTTGAAAATAGATTTAAAATGAAATGTTTTTATGTTTTAAAGTAGTTGAGCAAAAAACTGAAATAAAGACAAAGAGGTCAGTCTTTTGTAGTATCTTTACTTTTTTTTTTTTCATCATTTTTTCCCTCTTTGTAAATTTTAAATACAGAAAGTAAATTTAAACTAAAAAACCTTAAATACTATTTCAACACATAAATACACTTCATATATAATGATATAAAATTCAATGATGAATTTCTTATGGATGCAGATGGCTGGTTCCATAAAAAAAACCACCATTTAATTCCATATTAGGAAGCAATACATATATTATATGTATAACATGCATGCATTGAATATGATAGGGTTAGAGTACAAATAGTGTAAAATATCCAAAAATATTTAGTAAACATTGAAATATATATATATATATATATAGATTTACTAATACTCTCTAGAATGTCATGTTATTTTTATATTTTAAATAAAATGTCTATATTTTGTAATTTCTACCATTATTATATATATATATATATATATATATATATATATATTCATATGACATTATAGCACACGGTAGCTATGAATGAAGTGTACTTAAAGGTTAGATTAGTGGTAGAGTATAAACATAGTGATCAATACTTATTTAAAGAAAAGAAAAATAAAATCCAGATAACTAACTAAAATTAAGATATAAAACCAAAATTAATTGGGAGTGGGGTGTCAACTGTCAAGTTAAATGATGGCAGTCAAGTGGTCCGGCTAAATTAATCATGTGCACAAACCATACTTGATTATCAAGTAATGAAAAACAAACATGTTCTTAATTGCTAATACCACCAAATTTTCCAATTATTTTCTTAAGCACAACCCTTTCATATAGTAAAACCTTCTCACGAAATGTATTACTTGTGGATATCAAGTAATGTTTTTCACGTAAAAAGTAACATTTTGAAGGTAAAATTGATACTTCGTGGAGTAGTGCTTTTTATACTCATAGAAAGGAATCACATTTTACTTTCAAAGGATATGTTTTTACTTTTAAACAAAATGTTTTACTCCTACTAATGGGAGACATTGTGCAAATAATTCACAACTAAAAATGAGAAACATTCTACAGATGACTAACATTTTACATATGAGGAGTTGCAAATGGGAGACATTGACTGACATACATTTTACATATAACTACAAATGGGAGACATTCCCCTTACATTTTACAAATGAACTACAAATGAGAGACATTCCATATTGACATTCTGCAAATGACTGATATTTTACAAAAATAAACGGCAAATGGAAGACATTATGCAAATGAGAGACATTCTGCAAATGACTAACATTTTACATATGAGCGGCAAAAATGGAAGACATTATATAAACGACTAACAAACATTTTATAGATGAACTGCAAATGAGAGACATACCTCTTACTGATATTCTGTAAATGAGTGACATTTTACAAATGAAAATGATTGATAGACATTTTACATATGAGCTGCAAATGAGAGAGAGACATTCTCCTTACTGACATTATGCAAATGACTGACATTTTACAGATGGATCGAAGATAAAATAAATTATAATAAACATTTTACATTCCTAATTGGTAAGGACATTCTAATTTATTTTAATAAATACACTAATTAAAAATAATTTAAAAGATTAATATTTAATTAAAAAAACTGTTCATGAATTAATTCCTTTATATTTTAATTAAAGAAGAGAAGAAATCTTTTTTAAAATAAAAGACGAGTACATTTTTTTTGTTGGAAAAAGTAAAGAAAGGTTATTATTACTGTGCAGAGGCACAGAGGAAATAGCAGACAGGCGCCTCAAAATTAAAAAAAAGCAGGTCAAATATGAAGGAAGGAAGGATCATTGCAGTCGCAATATAGCAGTGTATGCACAAATTCAAAACCTCAAAACCTTGCCGCATAGTAATATATTTCTCTCCGTCTAATGAAATGGAAGCCATTAGAAAACAGGCTTCAAAGCTCAGAGAACAAGTCGCCAAGCAACAGCAAGTACACCTCTCTCTCTCTCACACACACACACACACACACACAGTCACGGATATTAAGCCCTAAGTTCCATTACATTGTGATTATATCAAGTTTATGGTTCATATACATGCCACACATTCCTGAAATTATGTGTTACATTTGATTCTGTACTGCTTCAATTATTTTGTGAGAGTGAATTTTGGGACGAAAACTATAGTTTTTAGAATGGATATTTGATTTAAAACTTGTCACTAGGAAAATGCAACAATTTGTTTTCAATAATTTTGGAGCAGAGCCTTGTAGTTTGCCTGATCAGTGGTTTTGGCCTTTGATTTGGAGGTGTGCATATATTGAAGAAACGAGTTGAGCGAGTTATTCACATGTAACTCAGTCATAAGTTTTTGCATTTTAATATCAAAATAGCTTCACTCAAATGTTGTTATCTTTTACCTCTACTATTTATTTAAAACCTCTGCTATATACTCCCTCTGTCCCTAGTAATTAACCCGTTTGCTTTTTTGCACAAGTTTTAAGAAATATAGTGTTAGAACGATATTGTGATAGTAAGAAAGATTAAGGTATAGATTATAGAGAGATACGGGGGAGGAAAGTTAGAGATATAGTGAGACATTGACATTTTAGGAAATGAGTCAATTAGGTTGTGACGAACATAAATGTCAAAATGGGTAAATTAGATATGGACGGAGGGAGTATTAGACTGTAGAATAAAATAGATGCTGACTTTGGTGTCCAATTTCGCCTCATAATTCATTTGATGATACATTTTTTCCTACCAAATAAGCAGTTTATAGTTTGTATAAGTTTCATTTTCAAGTTTTGCATTGAGGATCATTTTATTTTAACATGCCAATGAATAAACTCTCTAAATATTCTGTAACAACTAATAAGTACAAAAGTTTTAACATTTGCCATATGAATGTTTTTGGTACTCACATACTTATCTGTGTAGTTTGTAGGATATCTTGTTGATGATGTAGATTTTGGTGTATTATATATTTAAACTTTATTGGACATCAATCTGAAAGTATTATTTTTTTGGGAGGATATTTTAGGCCGTTCTCAGACAATTCAGCAGTAGAGTTGGTGGCTCAGACAACACTGCATCCGATGAATCTGAAGTTGAGCAGCATCAAAACTTAGAGAAGTTGTACATATCCACTCGTGCTGCTAAGGTTATTATTCGGTTCACCTAATATGCCATCTTTTCATTATTGTTGTTTTCCAAAATTTTCGTTGATTTCCAGCACCTTCAAAGAGACATAGTCCGAGGGATAGAGGGTTATATCGTAACTGGATCCAAGCAGGTTGAGATTGGTAAGTTGCTCACATTTCTTACCTTGTAATAAAATCTAATGTAGAACCTGCCTTATCATCTTATATAATTCTTCACAGGTACTAGGTTGTCTGAAGATAGCCGAAAATATGGCTGTGAAAACACGTGTACTAGTGGCATTGCTTTATCTAATGTGGCGCTAAGTTGTAGTAGAGCTCATGCTCAAATCGAGAAAGAACGAGATAATCTACTTCAAATTCTCAGAACACAGGTTTCCATTACAAGTTTACGTTAATTATATCGATTGTTCTAACATATATTTTTGCATGTATTACTATTTTGTCAATGAAATGTGTAATGAAAGATCACAAAAGATTATTGAGACTTGATGCCTGGAACTGTCGGACAATCTAGATCAGAAATACTTCATTGCATCCTCATAATGCTTTTCTACTTTCTGTTCTTTATCATCATGAAGTTTATTTGTTACATAATCTTATTTTGTTTCTAAAATTTTCATTTTCCATTTGTAAAATGAGTGTCACTACTCGCACCTCGGAAAACTCTGTACACCCCCCATTAAAATTAAAGCATTAATCTACATTACTATACACACGTCATTATTGGAAAATTCTACCCCTCCCAAAATAAAAACAAGTCTTTCCTCCCTTACCTCATTACTGCAATTTCTTTCTCCATATTTTATAAAAAACGAACACTTCAAGTTCGTTATGATTTTTAGTATTATTAGTGTACATAATCACAGGAGAATGATTTTGCATCATAAAATTCGAATTTGGCATGGTGAAATCGCAAACTTGGAACTGATATCTGTGCACATAGTGTTCAGCCCAAAAATTAGTCGAACAGTGCCTTGTTCAGTCGAAATTCTGGATGAACACAACTTGAGGTTATTTTATTGATATTTTAACCTCAAAATTTATGAGGGTGGGTGTGTATAGAATTTTACGGGATGAGAGTTGTGTGGCACTCTAGTAAAATTTGATTTAGTTACCATCTGGTGCAGGTTGTTGAGCCCTTAAGGGCAATGGTTGTGGGATCTCCATTAGAAGATGCTCGACGTCTTGCACATAAGTATGATAGAGTGAGACAAGAGGTTGAAGCTCAGGTAAGATATATGAAGATATATTTTGATTTATTGTATATAATCTTTAAGATATTGTTTGATTTGTTACCTTTTATTTCTTTTAGGATTCTAGACTAGTAAGTACTATTATAATAGTAGTAGTTTTTTTCATCATTGTTATAGGGAGTTGAATTTTAAAAGAACAAATGTTTTCTCTCAGTATCTCATTTGGAATTCTTCACGAATCAACGGAATTGGTCTACGTATATATTTGTCTTATTATACACTCTCACTGCATCACATAGTAACTTATGTTGAATGTGAATATATGAATAATGTAATCCTCCATTCTACGAAATTATATAATTTCAATTTGACCATGCAATGATGAAATAATTTAGCAAAACATAGATACTTAATTCCTAGGTACTTTATTTCCTTTTTTGGCCCAGACAGACCATTGAAGTTGCCAGATGCCAAATTAGAGTGAGAGAAACGGATACTAATTCGGATAATATGTCAAAGCTTGAAGCTGCAGAAATGAAGCTTCACGAGCTTAAGTCAAATATGACTACTTTAGGTAAAGAAGCAGCAGCTGCAATGGCTGCTGTCGAGAGCCAACAGCAAAGATTGACTCTCCATCGAGTAGCAGCCATGGTAATAACCTAAACTAAAATTTCTCCCCATTTATATACGCATAATTGTAATTTTCTTTTTCTAATGTAAGGTTGAGGCTGAGAAAACTTATCACGAGCGCGTACTACAGATTCTTGATCAGCTTGAACATGAGGTAAAATATATACATTTTTCATTTTTTTTGAGTAAAATATTTGTAATGGGCTGATTGATGTTTTGATTTTTGTATAGATGATGTCTGAGCGTCAACATGTTGATAATAAGAGCAATCAAAATTTATTTGCTTCCCACACTTGTAATGGATCAACTGATGCTGTGGGTTACTTCTTGGGGGAGGTATTCGATACCTTTGTGTTTCTTGCTATAGTTATAATCAGTCGATTATGGACATTTGAATTATGAAACTTAATTGCTTGATTATTGAAGGTGGTTCATCCATATGAAGCTGAGTCTGATGTAGAGTTGACATTAGTAGTCGGAGACTATGTTGTGGTTCGACAGGTATGTTTTGTCATCTTCGATTCTTCCTATCGAGTTGAGGAATTATAGAACAAAGCTCAAGCTCGACTCAATGACAAACTTGAGCTCGATTCAATTACTTATAAATAGTAAAGACTTGAGATGTAATTCTATTGAAAAGGCTAGATAAAACTTGATTTGGTTACTTATGTATACAAACATAAGTACATAATTAAATAGTAAAAAGTAGGTCTCATGTGAACTAGGTTCACGTGAACTATCTTCTTCAAAGTAAATACTTTTAGCATATGAAGTATCACCATTTAAAAGTGTGAGGTTTTATGTGTTATTGTTTTCAAAATCACTAAACAACCATACTTCGTATACTAAACAATATACCGACTTGTTGTTTGGTTTGCAGGTGATAAACAATGGTTGGGCCGAAGGCGAATGCAAAGGGAAAGCCGGGTGGTTCCCCTCCGACTTCGTGCAGAGACGTGATCGTGTTCCTGCAAGCAAAGTAGCTCAACTTTTTTGACTTTTGCTTCCACAAAACCATTAATGAATGCTTATGATATTTCAAGCTCTACCTAATTCTAATCAAACATCATCTAAAAAATATGCTAATTCTTGTTTGATGAGCAATGTGTGTATATTCTAACTTCTAAGTTATTGGTAGTATAATTTAAAATTTACCAAGTGATTTTTTTTGGCATTCTTACTAGTTTGCTAAGGGGCATTTTTATATTTTATATAAAACAGACTAATACTATTAAAAATACACACAAAATACAACCAATTTGTATGATAAAACTGATTTACATAAAATTTTATCACTTGTAAGAATAAAAACTGTTTTATATAGGATGAATTCCTTTTGAATTCATATCATCAAAATCATGTTATCATACGCGAGATCGTACCACTTCACCAATAAAAACCAATCATTCCATCTATACCAGCCTATATCATTTTTATAAAAATAACAAAAAATTAAGGCCGTTCACCCCCCTCTCATAGTCATACCTGGAAATAAATTATTTCTCAATGCCTAGTAGTTAAATTTTTTTTTTCTTTTTTCTTTCTATTCTAAAAAAATTTCATACAAATTAAGTACTCTCATCTTAAAATCACAAGTCAATTCAAATTTCAAATAGAGTTAATTGAAAAAAAAAATCACATCTTTAGGTATTTCAATTACAATATTTCTTCTTTTAAAAAAAAAAAATCAATTACAATATCTCTTTTTACAATTTGATACACACTTTTTTAAATTTGTTATTTGACACTCTATCTTATATGTTTTGCAATTTAATGCACCTAACTTATCGCGCCTGTCACTTTAACTACCAACTATTAATATATACTTTTTTAAATTAAAGAAAAATATTTAAAAATCCACTAAATATTCGAGTGAAATTCTCAATGCCTAAAATACAAACTCAACCCCACCCCACCCCACCCCAGAATTTGGAAGGAATTCATTATATCAATACCCCTAATATATTAAAGTGTAAAAATGGAGAAACCACCTAGACTTGAAGAATTTCGCCAAAAATTAAAGAAAATATTGATGGATCTAATGTACAATTTATGTAAAAATATTTTAAAAAACGTGTGTCTTTTATAAAAAGAAAGTTTTTATTAGCTGTCAGCCTACATGTCGGGTTCGACTTTTTTGGTGACACATTAAATTGATCAAAAATATATATTATTTTATTAATATGTAAAATATAAAAAAGTGGTGTATCAAATTACAAAGAGAAAAAAAATTGTAATACACTAAAATTGATTAAAAAATGCAATTAACCCTTTCAAATATCTTTCGAATTCGATTTTTTTTTTAAAAAAATTCTGCATATATCTGGAAAAACTAATATCTTTCGGTGGCCATCTGGAGCTTTGTTTTTTTTTTTATTACAAGTTAAATACCCATCCCATTTTCCCTACCCATGACTCGAACCCAGGACCTAAGACCTAGGTAGTGGTGCTCTATCAGGAGCTTTGTTGACTTGTTGTCTAAAAGATATTTTTGTTAAATGATGTATAATATATTAATAGCATTATTGTGTATAAATTCTCGACATGGGAAATGTTAGAGTGGACCTCTCTGTCCCTCTCTCTACGCAAACATATTATTAACTCTTTCCACACTTATAATGCACATTTTTTTGAGTATAAATTTAATAAATATTAATTTATTTATGTATAAAATAGATATTGAAGGTATAATAAAATATTATATAGTATACTTAATTTATGAATAAAATGATTATTTATAAATATAAATGTGAATGTCGATTTTAAATAAATAATTAATAATTGAAAGGTGAAGATAAAATAATATACATATTTTTAAAAAAAAAGAATAAGTAAAATAAAATTTAACATAAAATTAAAATATGAATAATAAAATTGCATGGTGGGAGTATTTGTTACAAGTCAATTATGCACTTGGGACTGTATTTTTCATCAATTTTAGGGATGTACGAACAATCATTTAAGGCTTCTCTGGTTTCCATGTGATTCATGTGTTACATAGACATTACTTCTAGATCTACTTTAGACAATTCACTAAATTTTAGATTTAACCACAAAATGATATTTACTACTCCATAATTCTTTCAAGAAAATATAATCAATTTTTTTAGGCACTCCATTAGTTGTGTTCTAAGGCTTATTGGGTTAAACCCAATAATATCATATGTAGTACTATTATAAGAGGAAAAATGTAAACTTATTTTTACCGTATTACATATTTATCTTTACAGTAATATATATAGTAACATATATTTTGTTCTTATAGTGACGGTAAACATGGAAGTGAATTTTATATTTGTCTTTAAAAATCATTTTGACCAATTTTGATCGGAGATTTTTTCTACTTATTCCTTAAGTACAAGTATATTGAAATGAATGCTTACTATTGTACATAAATTCTTCTTAATATAGTACTATATAATTTTATTTTATTTTTTCGAAAGTAGTACTATATAATTAGATATCATTATTCATTAGTGTCTTATTTTCCTTATTCATTGAATATAACAGAAACGCCAAAAGAACGCTTTAAAGACTTTAAATTTCCAATCTATACCATTTTATCTTCAGCCGCGTTTTTCATCATATTTAAATTTGCAATTAATTGCGTCTGCTCCCAACTTAACCCACCACCAATCTTGTCATTTACAATAATCCAAGAATTAATTTTATTTTTACAATCATAAAAGATAACATATGATAATTGGTTCCATTATCCATTTAAATGGAGTAAGTCTTAATTAATTTTTCGTCTTAATTATATATATATATATATATATATATATATAAAATATTCCCAACTCTCTCTCTCTCTCTCTCTAAATGATGATAAAATACAAATAAAATTGAAACAGAGAATGCAATCTAGAAAATCTAAATTTCTTCAGGTAATACGTGCCTTCCACAATTCTTCAAATCGACTTTTTGCTCATATGACTATAATATTCAATTCAATATAAAACACGCGTTTATTAGACCATGTAGTATATAGTTACCAAAACTTTAAATTAACTGTCAACGAAATGCACATAATTCAAACTTTGTAAGAAATTTTAAACAAAATGCCAAAACATAACTTTTTGACTAATCTTGCGTTTCCACATGTTTGATATTTGACTCATGAGTTATGCTGCTGTATCACGTTATTAATAGTTACTAATACTATGCTACTTTTTGTTACAACATGAAAATGATCGATCATGGTCTAAATGGTCCAAATGAGAATACGAAAGTTCAGCCAACCTAGCTATATGCAATAGAATTAGTTCAACTCGACGTATGAGAAAAATCAGTTATATAAAAATGACTAATAACTAAAAATAAAGTTTAAACAATACTACTTTTCTATAATTTAATTTTAAGATAATATATTGCATATGTGAAGCAGTTCAAACTTTGTACCTAGCTCAATTCATATTAGAACACGAATAATTGAGTATAGTCCAGTTCTAGAGCAAGACACCGTCCATTTCTAGAGTTCAGCTAAGCTCAATATCAATCAATCTAAAATATGTCCCCTTTCAGATTCAATTCGAGCTCATATTAGATAAACAATTATAAATGATCCAGACTAAATATTGTAGCCCATTGCAAGCCCAACTTAAAGACAATCATAGTTAGCCTCAATGGTGTCCTAATTGCACTAAAAAGATATTTATACCCCATATATTACACATGTATAAATACCCAATTCTCCTAAGGTGAGTTGGACAATTTTTTTTCTACCTTTTGACAACTCTCATCTTCCTCTTTACACTTATTATACTTGATAAAATGTTTAGGAAAATATCATGAAATTGGACTGAAACTGACTTGAGCATTGGAACATTCTAGAACG
This sequence comes from Galeopsis tetrahit, assembly GCA_963675135.1. Taxonomy (NCBI): domain Eukaryota; kingdom Viridiplantae; phylum Streptophyta; class Magnoliopsida; order Lamiales; family Lamiaceae; genus Galeopsis; species Galeopsis tetrahit. Next base: position 16,701,469 of record OY776133.1, read on the forward strand.
GACTCTCCTCCAGTGTGGTTCTTTGTAGACTTTAACGGACCGAGTTCAAACCTAATTCGGAGGAGAAGACGGAAATCGGAGAGTTGAAAGTTAGTCCACATCAACAATAATCTTATTTGCACAGTAACTATACTAATCTTATTTTAAAAGTTGATGTATATTACTTTTAATCTAAACACTTTTGTGCAAATTTTGCACGGATGTAAAATTCGTACAAATCAATCACATCCGATCTAGTTAACAAAGAAACGCGCTATCGTTAAACCATCTTACACAACATTAAAATTCACCGATTTTTTTGACAGAAATTTAAAGATTTTATTAGCAACGACAAATACCTATCGGCAAGCCCTCCACAAAATTCGGAGGGTCAAACCAAACGTGAGGACTAATAGACGTCCTAGCAATGTACAAATAAAATTTCAAATCGAATGAGTAATTATGTAAAGAAAATGCATTTAATTTAATCGATCTGACATTAATTACATTATATGAGGCAAGAATTCGTTACGTACGGCAAGCTTAAAAAGTCCACGTAGTTTCCCATTTGGTATGATGGTCCTATTTCATCAAATTAATTAATAGTAAAATATCTTCTTCAATTCCCTGTTTCATTTAATTTCTTTTCAACTTGGTTATGAGCCATTGTCATGCAATTATTTATGCCCATTCTCCACTCGAATAATAATAGTTGTAGATTCAATGAACCATGCTGCGTGGAGAACAGCATCTAAAGATCCATCCCAATCTAATTCTCTGCTCTACATTGTCTTTTGATTCTGTTGGTTTTTTTGCATCCTCTACCCTGTATTTCATACTGCTAAAAATTATGTTACTTTATGAACAAAAAATGTGTTATTAGTTCATGTCGTAACACTATTTTGTTCTTATAGTAACACTTTTTTGCTCAACTATCGTCTTCGGATTGGATCTCGACCTATTTTGTAGTACAAATATTTCCTCTAACTTCTAAAATAGAACAAATATGTCATCTTCTATCTTTTTTTTTTGAATTCATCATAGGACCGACTAATTTGGGAGGATCAATTCCATCGTCCACTAAAAGAGAAGCTTTGTATGAACTGACCATTTAAAAATTGTTTGCACCTTAAACTTAAACCTAAGCTCTTTTAAAATTGAACAAATGTTTCCTCCAACTAAAACAATAGAATAAATATGTCGACCAATCAATATAACAAATATGTCCTCAATTTTTAATTTTATTAGTTGGAGGGATGACATTTTATACTGAATCTGTGGTGATCCGTCCCACTCCCGTTTTGATCGGGAAATTTTGTTGGTCGATTTAGCGGGTTCGATTTGATTTTTGAAAAAAACCGAAAGCATTAATCGGAAACGGTATTTATATGCCCCGCCTTGATATACATTATACTCCATACATTTTTTTTATATTTATGTATGTACATATATCTACATATATTTAAATATTATTTAATTATTTATGTTTTATTCTTTTAAATAATTTTATAATATAATTAATTCTCAATATTGTAATAATTTTTTAGGAAGATATAATAATGATTAAAATAGAAAAATAATATAATTAAATAAATTTTAATTTTTGGGTTGGGGTCGGAAAACCCCATACCTATTGGGGTGGGGATGGAAATTTTAAAATTTTCACGTCCAGGTTTGGGGACAAAAAAATTCCATCGGAGCCGGAGGAGGTATAAATTGGAGTGTAGTTGTTTCAAAAATCGAAGGTCATATTTGTGCCTAAAATATTGTATTTGACACAATAGTTCAATTCGTACATTTTTCCTATATTGAACTAGTGATATTTATAGGGTAGAATTATAAATTTCAAATTCTAAAATACCAAAGAAAAATGATGTTAAATTTTAAAACCATAAATCCAAATTTTAAATCCCATTTGTTTGTATATATGCTAAGTTGCTCACCAAATTATAGACTATTGATCACACATGGATAAAATTCTGCAATCTATCTCCAACGTGACATTCCTAGACGCAGAGACACCAAAAGAACAACAAACTTGGAGGAAATGACAACCGTTTAAACTGTCACTTCACTAGATTTTCAAAACCAAATAATAACAATTTATTCATTTTTGATAATTGCCAGTACTAGATCCATCAACCTATGATTCCCATTCATCATTTGTAGCAATTTAAATTGGACTCAGTATTAGATATTTACAGAGAAATAAAAAAAAGGACAAAAGGGGCATGATGACTAGTTATCTTGGAGCACAAACTTGCAAAAAATAAGGCAAAATAAACTATATCAAGAAAACCCTAAAACAGCTCCATTACAAACAAGGGGTGGGGTACCGGTTTGAGATCTTGAAAAGATAAGATTTTTCTACCAAAAATTTCTTGATCTCTTGATGTTGGTTGAAGATGGAGAGATCTGTGGAACAGCAAAAGAGTTGTCATCGCTTCTTTTTCTTGCAGATTTGTTGGTTGTGATCATGAATTCCTTTGACTGCCGATCTTTATAACCATTTGTGAATCCAAATCCCAACTCTGCAGACTGATTTTGTGTTTCTTGCACAACTGGAGGTGGCACTTGAGGCACCCAAAATCCCATGTTGTCTGTCGGAAAAACACTCATACCCTTCTGAAAATCACAATCCCAAATTCCCATTTCTCCACTCTGAAAAATCAAAATTCAAAATTAAAAATCAAAACTTTTGTTCTAATATTTTTTAAATAAAATTATACTAGTAATTACCTGGTAAGGAGGAGGAGGAGAAGAGGAATCAAGAAGGTCCTCAACGTGCCAGCCTGGCACCATTTCCAAGTATTCCGAAATGCTACTTGTTGAGATTTGAGGTGTTGTACTCTGTGCAGGTGAAGGTGTACCTTGGGGGGCTGCAGGTTTAAGCTTTGTGCAGGAAACGACGTCGTCTTCGGAGGCAGAGTAAAGAGTAGAATTTGCAGAGAGTTTTGCACCAGTAAGAAGAAATCTGGTGTGTTTTTGTGTGTGTTCATTTGCTTTGTGAATTGGGATATCACAATCTTTGCAAAGAAGCGCCCTATCTTGCTGACAAAACAAGAATGCCCTTTTTTCCTACATAATTTTTTAACCATTTAGCTAAAATAAATATAATCAAGAATGATGCAAAAATTAAATAAAATTAAATACCTGGCAAATGTCGCAGAGGGGGGCTTGTTTGGGGGAAGGGTGGAGGAGAGAGTAGCGCTGGTGTTTTCCGGCGAGTTTGTTGGCGTGGTGGACGCGGTGGTCGCAGGCGGCGCAGAGGGCGGCCTCGTCGGCGATGCAGAAATATGATGCTTCATCTTTTTCACACACATCGCACAAGATCTTCATTTTAATTTTTCTTTTCTTGACTTTTTTTGTTCCGATAAGGGGGTTGAAAATTAATCAAAGAGGGAGGAGGGGTTTTAAATAGGGAAGATGGAGAGGTGAGTTTATTTGTTTATTAGTTACACACACTATTTGATGGATGTGGTGGACCAAAAGTTAGACTACTACGATTAAAGTGTTTGAATTTATTATTATTATTATTGGTTCTTCATCACTAATCACTATGCTAAAATGATCCAATCCACTAGTTTCACCCTCCAACATAATTAGATTGTACTCCCATTACTTTTTAATTGGAAATTCCCAAATTATTTATACTCTTAACATGGAAATACCTCTTAAAATTAATACTCCCCCCAAACAACATTTTATTTCCAAAATTATTACTCATTTTTTTACCTACGCTTTACTTTACACTAAATCACCTAAAACACCACATCACTTTTATCTTACATCATCAACCACTAAATTCATTTTTCTAAAAAAAGAGTGACAGTCAAACTGTACAAGTTATCGCAAACGAGTTTGGCCGGCAAATTCAACTTCCCCTTCACCCACCCCCACCAAAAAGGTCAGACCAAAGTCGTGGTGGCCGATATGTTCGACAAAGACGACGAAATTGAGTTCCTCCGACAATGATTCGATTTATGTTACATATTTGTTCTCATTTTTGTCGATCTGTTATCGATCAGTCCCGATTTCTGGTTATATTTTTATGATTTAGTTTTTTGGTTGTATTTTCCTTTTTCATGGAACTCGAAATTGGTGGTTTCTGATTCTTATTGCCAGATTTTTTTTAAGAAGACGTAGTAGATCTGTCCTCTTTTTCTTTTTTACTCGAACTGTCGGTGCAAATTATTTTTGTTCGTTGATGCAAATTTTATTTCTCGTTGTTGTGCTTTTTATTCGTATTTTTTGTTATTTTTATTTTGATATTTTGTTGATTTGTGAAATAATAAAATTAAAATTATTTGCTAAAAGAAAAAAAAATTGGAGGGAGATTGAAAATAAAATTAATTGAAATGTTAAAGTTTAAATTTTATTTTTGTATTTTTTGTTATTGAGAAGGAAAAATAAAATTATTGAGATTTTTTTTTTATTTTGTGAATTTTAAAATCATTTGCTGAAAAAAATTAAAATGGGAGGAAGATTGAAGAAATAAAAATAAATTTTAAAAGGTTAAAATTTAAAATTCAAATAAAATGGTATAATAGTAATCTCATGGATCATTTTGCATGTAATTATTGTAACTTAAAAAAAAGTAGGACTACAAGCTAATGAACACTCCTAGCAATAAAAATCACACCCACACAAATTATATTTGTGTATTGGAGATTTCAATAATCAATTACCTTTTGTCGAAATAGTCTAAGGAAAAACGATGGAGAATTAAAAGAAATTACAAATTTTAATATTTAATTGTTTTAATCAATTCATGCATTTATATATATACCACCATATATATATTTATGATGAACCCTTTGTTAGTGAATTTATCTTTGAAATTAGGATATTAGTATTATTAAATCATATTTGAAAAACTTAGATATAAAGAAAACCTCATTATATATATAAAGTTTAGTCACAGTTTAATTAGGATAAATATATTCTTGTTGATTCGATGTGATATTAGATGGATTGTAAGATGGATTATACTAATAGACAAACTCTGATGTGAAACTTGTTGATCCTATTAAATTAAATTTATACTAATTGATATCATTAGTTTATAAATTAATACTCACAAATAAGTTGAGCTGTATGAAAAATGCTAATATAACATTAGTTTATAAATTTAATGATTTCAATTGCAAGTGATATTTTATTAATTTATAAGTGTAATGATATCAATTTAATAAGGTGAAATATATTTATTATATTCTCTCCATTTTTTAATACTATATGTTATTTTAACTTTTAAATTATTTTTAAAATACATTTCTGAATTTTTATTTTTAAATTTGATTATTTTACCTTTATTCATTTATAAAAATTTGTTTTCATAAATAAATATGGTGGTATCATAGGTATTGTTTATACCAAAATTAATTTAATTTATGAACATGCATTTGACTACATTCTTGCCAGATTCTTTTCTCTAATTAACTGGTTGATTTTGACCCTTCAATGTGTACAGTAGCTCAACAGCGCTACCATTTCATTGTTTAGTTAGATGCAACTTTTATACATAGTACTTTTAATAATTATAATTAATTAATTAATCTGTAAATTAAGTGTGATTTCTATGATAAGTGCAGTTATTTTTCTGTAATTATCTCCACTAAATTCGAGGTGCGCAATGAGTGCATGGTACTTTTTTTTTTTTTTTCATTTTTTTTTTTTTTGTGGGGAAGTGCATGGCACATTTTCTTTGGGGAAAAATCGTGATATAATATTATGCTAGATTTTTTGCAATATATAAATAAAAGGGGCCAGACAAACAATGCCACCTCTCTCCTACCCAGGCTTAAAATAATTTTGGTGTTTCACCACCCTAATTAATTTATTCAAAAACCTGTCCGAAAAGAAAATTATTTAGGACCCACCGAAAGTAGTAAATAAGTAATATCATTAGATTTGTTTTGCTTTTGTTTAGGCCAGTAACATTTCAACAAATTTACACCGAGGGTTAATTAATTAAAAGTACAAATTTCAATATTATATACAAATCTTTTGATAAAGATATTCTAAACGGGGCTCACAGAGACAAAATCTGATTCGATGCACTACATATTTTCGGCTGTGGCGTAAGCTGACGGGGATTTTAAGTTTTAATATTAAGACAGATTGATAATGTTGAGTTAGTTATTTCGAATATTCATATATACTTATGTATTCATGACTCATGATTACCTCAATTTGAATTAAATTTGAATTAAATTTGTTTCACAAGGGAGTGCCGCAAATATTTTTGTGTTTAAATTAATTATTGGGTTAAATAAGTCAGATCATTTTGAATTTATTTTTTTATGCTTAAAATTAGTCGTTTGCATATTTAAATTGGTTTATAATTAGCACTGGATTGGACTCGTACTTTACAGTACACCAAACTATACTTTTTTTTTTCTTTTTCTTTTTTTAAAATCAAAATGTACATACAAGCATGGACAAAAATATCCGAAAATTTTTCCGATATATTCTCGATATATCCATTTTTCGCAGTCACCGATATCGATATTGAGAAGAAACGATATTTCCACGATATTTGTAAAAAAAAAATTGAAAATATCGACAAAAACTGATATACAATAACAATATCGACACTAATATCGGTAAAATATCGAAAGAATATCGAAAAATATCGGAAAAAAATCGAAAAATGTCAATAAATTTTAAAAAATATCATATGAAATAACATTGTATGCTATATTTTATATAAATTTATCATAAATGTAAATGGATTTAAATTGTTTTTTTGAATTTATGTATTAAAAGTTAGTTATTAAATTTCCACAATTTTTAAAATTTACCGATATCGACATTCGATATCGATATATTCATCGATATTTCCACAAATTTAAGGTCTCGATATTTCCACCGACACCGATATTTTTGTCCTTGCATACAAGTCAACAATTTTTTTTTATTTTTACCTTTACGGTAGATCGAACTATACTTTTAGGCGTAGCTCAGTTGAACGAAGTTTATAACATGCTTTAAGCTAATTAATGTTGTCAACGTTAACATAGATTCTCCTACGAAATTTCTTCTCAACATAGGAGTATAATTTATATTCATAAATTTGAATATGAATCCTCTTTTAATTAAATTAAATTTTATGAACTTCAAGATATAGTGCATAAACTTATTTATCTAATTTCAACTATTCATGAAAAAAAAATCATTTTCTTTCAAGTTATTTCTTCAAATTTTCATCAAATTCACTCAATTTTTCTTCTACTCGTATTTGATTAGGATGTCAATTCTCCTATATATATATATAAGAGAAATAATCATTCACGTGCAATATACACCAGAGTAAAATTTTAGTACACCATTGTAAAATGCAAAATAGTGTAATTTTAATCTAATTTTGATCGATAAATTACAAACTAATTAGTTTTTTCTTTCTTTTGTACATTGAAAATAGTATTCCATCATCTCATTTTTTATTGAAAATTTAAATGAGCTAGTACTGTTCATTTCTTTTTTCGTTTCCTATAATCCATTAAAATAAGTTAAAATTGCACTAGTTAGAACAATGTAACAACAAATGCTGTATTTTTAAAGGTAAATTTGCATTAAAAAAATCATCGAACATTGAATTCAATTTTTTTAAAATAAAATTTTGAATGGAGAAAAAAAAAATTAATTCTTAAAATGAGAAATTTATAAAATGGAGAGATGTAACTCTACCTAAAAATTGGGGTTTAAAATAAATAAATATACAATGAAATGTACTCTCTCTAATTCATACTAACTTTTAGTGTACATACATACTTAGACATGTTATACGGTGAAAACCATCGATTACGGTTCGACCATTTTATAAACCGTAAATGAAACGAAGTCGAATTGATTACGGTTTTGAACCGTCGATTTTTATTATTATTATTATTATTTTTTTGCCCATTTTTTTGTTTGTTTTCCATCATTTTTTTGGAAAATAAACTAATACATAAGAGATAGAGATTTTGATTTGAAAAAATGAATTGAAATTTATAGAAGAATATTAAAAAAAAGGGAGAGGGAGGCAAAACCGTCGGTTTCAGTTTGAAACTTCTGTAACCGAAACCGAACCTTAAATTTAAGGTTACAGTTCGGTTTTGAAACTGAAACTGACGGTTTGGCAAACCAGCGGTTAGAAATCGACTGGTTCGTCCGGTTTCGATTTTCAAAATGTCTAATACATACTCTCTCCATTTCAGTGAAAGCTACCTAACTTTTTTTTTTCGTCTGTCCCATTGAAAGCTAGTCATTCCATTTTTATCAAACTACTTCTTCTCACATATTATTATATTCCTCTCTCTCAATCACATCACATCACCTCTAATATACTCATTTTTTAATCTCGGTGTCCAAAGCTCATAGATAGCTTTCATTGGAATGGGGGGAGTATTAAAAAAGTGTAATAACGAGTTGGATTTTGAGAGAGATTTTTATAAACCTTTATATATAAAATAATAAAAATGAGTTGATTTGTATGTATATATTTTCACCCAAAAATAACGACATTAACGTCCTCGGGAAGAAAATTGTGGAAATTATTATGAAAACGAGAGCATCACATGTCCGAAAGTATGAAAATGAAACGAAATGCCGAGGAATATGGAAATTTGCGGGTTGGCAGTGGGGGAGAGGGAGAGGATGGGCCATTATGTTATGTTATGTTATTTATTTATTATATGCCAGCCAGCTTATGGGCTACCAATAACTCTTTTATTAATATTATTAGTTACTATTTGTGAATTAAATAAATATACTCCAGAAGTTACGATAACGGGACCAAGTCTGTTAGAATATATACTAAATTTGATTCTCACATGGTTGGGTTGTCCTTGTTGGAACCTTTTTTATTTTTGGTTCAAATTGTGGGATATTTTTTTAAATCATAAATTCCCGGTGAGACACTGCACGTATTTTCGGATCCTACAATAAATTCAAATTAGACATTTTTTTCAATTTCAACATAAACCTTTATACATAAAGTTCAATTTTGGGAGGATAATTCAAATGCACATATTAATTCTTACTATTTTTTATTTTAAGATAAGGCGTGATGATTTTACGGTTTTGTGATAGTTTCCAAGTTAAAATTTTAAACTATATGGAGTGGAAATTACTTGCATTAGGATATTTAAAAAGTGTTATGTGGGTATGATATCATCTAAGTCAGTTTTAGAGTTTTATTGTCTGATTTATTGATATGTATTATGATAAAAATTGATCACCGTCTTATAAAAATGAAAGACGATACGTATTAAAATTTTAGTAGGATAAAATACACTGAATCTAGTGTGAGTTACCTGTGACAAGTGATTCCGTGCAAAACTTACTGAAGTAGTGGTTCATGTGTTTATTATTAGTCATGGTATATTGGTGATGTAGGTAGGTATGCATTCACACTGAAACTTCTATAAATTTATATTTTTGGTATTGAAAATAATTGTTATTGTTATTTTGCAGAGGTATATATCTATATATTACTACTAATATTTATTAATTTGAAGAGTATTTGATGAATAAATTTTATTTTTATACAAGTGAGTACATTTAGGTTGTGTTTGGATGAGGGGATTTGATTTGAGGAGGTATTTGAAATGAATGTATTTAAAAATAGATGAATTTCAAATGATATGATTTTAGTGAGAATTTAAAATTCTCTCAATTTTAACTAAAAAAATAAGATGCTAAGTATTTCAAATTAATTTATTTACTTTAAAAATAAGATGCTAAGTATTTCAAATTAATTTATTTACTTTTTAATTTAAACAAGTGAAGTGGATTTAATTTATATTGAACTAATTAATATAATAAATATATTCATCAAACATAATATATATATATATATATATATATATATATAAATAAATAAATGCATGTATGAAATTGTCTCACAAGTTATCTTGAATGCAACGGATCTCCAACTTTACTTATCAAACCAAATAAAAGAAAAAAAAAATCGAGAGATAAGTTGCAAGTTAATCGTCTTGGCTTTTGTTTTAAGACCCTCTTTTGTGTGACAGTCAAAACATATTAAATAATTAAAATGAAAAATGTGTACAAATTAGTGAGAAATGAGCAAGAGGATTAAAATAAACTCAATTTAGATATGCTAATTAATTTTGAAATATGGCTTAGAAGTTAGAACACCTGATGGTGTACGCGTGTCGAGTCAAACGCTGTCATGTGGACCATATCGTACTGCATGCTAATTAAAAATGTAATTACCATATTAATCTTATCGTTAATTGGACCAATATTATTTAATTATTTTATACTCGTATTACATCATGCATGACATATAATCTTGCATTAAATAAATAATTGTTTTAGATCTTTCCTAATTGTTTATGTCCAACTACTATACGTCCTTTAACAACCTGAAGGCATACTATGTTTCAAACGTTGTTTCTAGTAGTACACTAGTACATGGGCGGGCCTCGCGACTCGTGAAATTTATATTACCCAATAATACAGTTTTATTTACTTATTAATAGTATTTGTTATATTAATAATACTAATGTACATGTGATTTTGGCTGGTAAAGCAAGATATCAAGGTTAATATATTATAATTAAAACTAGTGTAAAATTTGCGTATTTACGTAAAAAAAAAAAATTAATATAATATTTATAAACTTTATATACAATTTTATTTGTTTGGAGAAGAAAATGAAAAAATAATTGAAAAGAAAATAGAAAATAATTAAAATAAAAAATGAAGAATTGATATAAGATTAAAATTATAATTAGAAAATAACAGTTAGGTTAAAGAAGAAAAAAAGAAGAAAATAAAATATTAATATTTTAAAAAAAAATCAAAATGGAGGCATTTGAAGAAGCCATGCATGCATTCCGAAGAAAGATTTAAAATTAGTATATAGGTAAGTTTTTTATATTTTCTATTACTTTTAATAAATATTTGAGTTTAATTGTCTTGTTAATTCTAAACAAAAAACATATTTAAATGACTCATAAAATAAATAAACTATATATACATGTACACAGTGTTTTCAGTAATTGGATTGACAATCAAATCGGACAGGATACCAGTTGTAGCTTCAATCAGTTGGATCAGGTGGAACGTCGATTCAACTGTTAAAGTAATCTAAGTTGAACGTAACTCCACTAAAAAATGGTTTTTAATAACATAAATTATGTCATTATAATTTCTATAGCTAAAAGTTTTTAATGAAAAAAATTAAAAATAAATGACATGATCTATCATAATAAAATTATTTTTTTGTCATTAAAATTTTTTAGTTAGAAAAATTATAATGAGAGAATTTTATCATTAAAATTTTAATTCAATTTTGTTGCTGTTTTAGGTTGTTTTCGTAACCTACACACGTTAGAGAGTGAGGAAAGTGAATTTTTTGTTGAGGGAGTAGTGACTAGTGAGGAATTAATTCATCCCAATTAAATATTGTAACCAAAATCTGAATATTCGATTTCTTGTCAATCAAATTCCTTTCCAGCCAACACAAGGAGACAAATTGCACTTTTTGTGATAATATTTGAAATGATGTTATTACGTTTTCTTTGCACATTCTATTTCCTCTGGCGCCACTATTATTTTAACTTTGGTTTAGTTGTTTACATTTTAATTTTACAAGATTGATTTGATTTTGATCCCAAATGTTATTAGGTTTAAAATTCACGTGGATTATTCTTTGGTCTAATTGTAGGGGCGATTTACACTAGGAAATGTGTGATTTACTTTTAGTAATAAATTAATTTCTCTCCTATTTTTTCATTTGAAGGATCGATTTTCCTTCTCCCAATTTTTTTACCGTCAATAATCTCCTCACTCTCACCATCTCGATCAACATCCCTTCCCAATGTAAACCAGCCTCAATTTTGTTGCGTTCGGTGCTTGTGCTTTTGCTGCTAGCACTGTTAGATCCTTATCTACAAAATAAAGCAACAGATCTACAAATTCGTTTAAGAAACCACTGTACTGCCTCCACCACCGATAGCCCCTTGTAGCCTCATCGGATTACTCCTTAGTGTTTAGTTTGGATCAATGTGTAAATTATCTCTAACGGAGTTAAGGTGACTGTTTGAGTGAGTTACCAGTTGATCCATTTTACTTTTTTTAGGTCGTTTTAGCTTTAGTTAGATCGTTGATCCCTTTACTGGTTTCTTTCTTGTTATGAGATTCTCTTTCCCGTGGTGGGCTCTGTTTTGTTGGGTTAGTCCTGACAACACTTAGGATCTTGTATTTGATGGATCTTTGTCCTTTTATTTTGTGTATTTTTTTTAGATATGAGAATACTTTAGCGTGAGTTTGTCTCGTGTAAAGAATGGAGACCCGGACGACATGGTGGACAAAGAGTACACCCATTTTTCTCTTTCTCACGATTGGTGGAGACAGCGATTCCAAAGTGATCCGTCTTAATTTTGAAGATTTTGAGCTTGAAATTTTATTGATTATTAATTTAGATCTTGTTAAATCCTCCATTAAAAAAAAAAAAAAACTCACGTGGATTTGTGTCTTTTATATATATATATATATATATATATATATATGTTATGAATAATATTTATATTATATGAATGTCCATTTATTTTCTTCATAATATTCACCATGTGCCCTTTGATATTCATAGATTGTTCATGTATTTACATTAATAGTGGACCTTTCATTTCATCTTCTCAAGCTTGTATTGAGACTTATAAATAGGGGTGCAAATGTTGTAGTAAACACTTGAAGGTGGAATAAAATATTTCTATGTTATCTCTATATCTTGTTTACTTATTTCACATATGGAGTTATACTTTTAAGGTGTTTTACAACACGTTATCAGCACGAAGCTCGTAAAATATTTATACCGGCGAAATTCAGATAATGATACATTCCAGGTATTGTACGGAGGTATGTATTGAAATGTTTAGAATATATTATCTTACAATATTTATTTGTCATCTCTTATTTCATTACTATTTTGATGATTATGTTATTTTATAATTAATCAATATGTTGTTTATTGGATAGTTTCCAACATGTCAAACTTGACAAAATTTAAATTTGTAGCTCTTGATATTATTGGAAAAAAATTATAATGAATTCTTGATGTTGAAATTCATTTGGATGCCATGGGTCTTTGGGATTCCATAAAAGTGGCAAATCAAGCATATAATAAAAAATATGACCAAAGGCCCGAAGCCATGATTTTCCTTTGCCACTATCTTGATGAAGGATTGAAAGTTGAATACCTCACGGTGAAAGATCCACTTTAATTGTGGATAAATCTTAAAGAAATATATGATTATAAATTCGTGAGTGAGTACAATTCAATTATGTTCATAATCACTTTTCAATTGAAATTATGTGGAGAAAATATTAGTGATGATGGTATGCTTGAAAAGTCATTCTCCACATTTCATGATTCTAATGTGATATATTTTGCAACAACAATATCGTGAGAAGGGTTTTACTAAATATTCCGAACTAATTTCATATTTCTTGGTGGATGATAAAATTAATGATTTTTTGATGAAAAATTAGGCCTCGAACGAGGACGTGGTTTTGACCGAGACATATTACAAAATTATTATATATAATACTCATCTGAATTTTAAAGGTCTACAAAAAGGAAAGTAAATTTTTGAACATTAAATAAAAAGAGAAAATAGTTGAAACAAATTATGTGAATAGTGAATTCGATAATGAAATGATTGACATAACACAATTTGATGTTGTTGATGATCTTACCCACTCTAAAGGTGGTAATTAGAGTGTTATAATACTCAATCACAATTTTTTTCGATAATCTATTATTAATGTTTATTTTCTTATATTATGCAATATCTTAATATTTCTCTTCTTTATAATATAAATGGCCATTGCATTTTCATAAAATAAAAATTAATTAGATTGTAAATATATTACTTTTATATATTTTATTAATAAAAGAAATGAAAAATGGTATGACAACATCAACATTTAAGGAAGAAGATGAAGATCTATGTCTCGTGGATAGTGTTACTGCGCACACTATATTCAACAAGACGAAATTATTCTCACATTTAAAATGGAGAGAAGCTAATGTAAATACAATATCTGGTTATACAAAAATAATTGAAGGCTTTGGAAGAGCCAATATTCTATTATCCGGAGTGACAAAATTCATTATCAATGATGCCTTATCCTCTGAAAAGTCTCAAAGAAATTTATTGAGTTTTAAAGATATTTGTTTGAATGGATATCATCTTGAGACTACGAATGAAGGCAATATTGAGTACCTTAATATTACTACAATTGTTGCGGAAAAGAAATGTATGTTGGAAAAGTTACCCGCTTTGTCCTCGGATTTGTATTGCACGAGGATAAGAACAATTGAAATTTATGTCGTAGTAAATCAAAAGGTTACTACCGAAATTAATGTTTGGCATGACCGGTTGGACCATCCCGGTTCCATAATAATGCGAAAAATTGTAAAAAATTCATGTGGGCATCCATTGAAAAATCAAAAAATGCTACAACCCAATGAATTTTCATGTGCTGCTTGTTCACAAGGAAAATTAATTATAAAGCCATCACCAGCTAAATTTGAGCATGAAAATTTTATGTTCTTATAACGAATTCAAGGGGATATATGCGGACACATACATCCGTTGAGTGGGCCATTTAGATATTTTATGATTTTGATTGATGCATCGACTAAGTGGTCACATGTATGCTTATTTTAGCTTGGGATCATGTTATATTGCCTACGACAGCACTTGTGCGCATCATGCCAACAAGTTATCATAGCATTTCCCCCGTACAAATGGTTTAAGGTCAGGAACCAAATATATCCAATCTAAGAACTTTTGGATGTGTTGTATATGTACCGATTGCTCCACCACAACGCACAAAGATGGGTCCCCAAAGGAGAATGGGGGTATATGTTGGGTATGAATCTCCGTCTATTATTAAATACTTAGAACCATTGACCGGAGATCTATTCACGAAAATGTTTGGTAATTGTCATTTTGATGAAGACAACTTTCCCAACATTGGGGGAAAAAGTAAGCAGCTGAAAAGGAATATTTATTGGAATAAATTATCATTGAATTGCATGGATCCTCGTACAAAGTAGTGTGAACTTGAAATTGAAAAGATAATTCATTTGCAAAAGATTGTGAATCAACTGCCAGACGCATTTACTGACCTTAAAAAAATTACAAAATCTTATATTTTAGCTGCTAATGCTCCTAATAGAATTGATGTCCTTTAAGGACCATCTTCCATGGCAAATGAGTCTACGGCACGCCTGAAGCGTGGTAGACCTCTTGGTTCCAAAGATAAAAATTCTCGAAAAATAAAAGGAGCAAACATTAAGGATGGTCATAATGTGAACAATCCTGTTGAAAAATCTAACATACTACTTAAAGTCCGAGAAAATGATATTTCAGGCGCCCAAAAATGATGAAATATCGACAAATTATGTTAGAACAGGAGAAAGATGGAACCAAAATGAAATCGACGTCGACAATATCTTTGCATATAATGTAGTGCTTAATATAATGGAAGATGATGAGGATCCTGAACCTACATCTATTGATGAATGTAGAAAACGAGATGATTGGCCAATGTGGAAAGACGCAATAAATGCAGAATTTCAACCTCTTATTAAATGAAAAGTTTCGGACTTTTTGTCCGTACACCTAATGGTATAAACATCGTTATTTAGTAAGTCTGGCAGTGCAACAAAAACTTGAAATGCGTCTATTAGATGTCGTTGCAGCATATTTATACGACTCATTAGAGAAAAATATTTATATGGCAATCCCCGAGGGATTAAAGGTACCGATAATGAAAAACGAGAATTCTCAAAAACATGTATTCAGTCAAGTTGAGCAAAACCTTATATGGATTAAAGCAATTTGGTCGCATGTGGTGCAATTGTTTGATTCATTCTTGATTAAGGAAGGGTATAACAATGATCATAAATACCCTATGTTTTTATTAAAAGATCTGGATGTGAATATGTGATTATTGTTGTATATGTTGATAATTTGAATATCATTAGGACACCTACATAGTCATCAAAGGCCGTGGCTTCCCTTAAGAGGAAATTTGAAATGAATGATTTTTGTAAAACAAAATTTTGTTTGGTTTTTAAATTTTATACTTTGATAATGAGATTTTTGTGCATCAATCCACTTATGTTATGAAAGTGTTGAAACGATTTTATATGGATTAAACACATCCCTTAAGCACACCTATGGTTGTGCGTTCACTAAATATAGCGAAAGATCCATTTCGACCTCGCGAAGAAAATGAAGAACTGTTTAGTCAAGAAGTACCATATTTGAGTGCAATATGTGCACCAATGTATCTTGCTAGCAACATTAGGCCTAATATATCATTTGTTATTAATTTATTAGAAATATATAATTCTTCTCCAACTCGTAGGCATTGAAATGAGGTTAAACATATTTTTCGATACCTTAGAGGGATAATGAATATGGATTTATATTTTTTAATCTCATCAGAACCTTGTTTAGTTGGTTATGCAGATGCAGTTTACTTATAAGATCCGCACAAAGCCCGATTGCAAAAAAAGTTATTTGTTCACATATGGAGGTACAACTATTTCATGGCGTTATATTAAACAAACTTTAGTTGCTACTTCATCTAACCATGCAGAGATCCTAGCAATTCACGAGGCAAGTCGTGAATGTGTTTGGTTGCATACCGTCACACAACACATTTGTGGACAATGTGGATTAAACTCAGTGAAAAATAATTCAATGTACTATGATATATGAAGACAATGTTGCATGTGTTGCCCAACTAACGGAAGGATTTATGAAAGGTGATAGGATAAAATATATTGATCCTAAATTCTCCTTTACCCACGATCTTCAGCAAAAGGATGAACAAATGCGTTCATGTGATAACTTGACTGATTTATTTACCAAGTATTTACCTACTTCAACGTTTGAGAAATTGAGATACAAAATTGGAATGCGACGTCTTAAGGATGTGAAGTGATGTAATCATCAGGGGGAGTTAACACACGTTTCTTCTCATTTTTACCTAGTAAGGTTTAATAAGGTGTGATCGTATCTAATGGACATTCAAGGGGGAGTGTTATGAATAATATTTATATTATATGAATGTCCATTTATTTTCTTCATAATATTCACCATGTGCCCTTTGATATTCATAGATTGTTCATGTATTTACATTAATAGTGGACCTTTCATTTCATCTTCTCAAGCTTGTATTGAGACTTATAAATAGGGGTGCAAATGTTGTAGTAAACACTTGAAGGTGGAATAAAATATTTCTATGTTATCTCTATATCTTGTTTACTTATTTCACATATGGAGTTATACTTTTAAGGTGTTTTACAACAATATATGTTATGAATATTATTTATTTGTATGAATGCCCATTACTTCCTCCTTAATACCCACTATGTGTCCTTTGGTTGTTCATGTACCTACATTTATAGTGCACCTATCATTTCATCTTCTCAAGCTTGTAATAAGACCTATAAATAGGGGTGCAAATGTTATAGTAATGACTTGAAGTGGAATAGAGTAATTCTATGTTATCTCTACGTCTTGTTCACTTATTTAGTGTATGGAGTTATATTTTTAAGTTGTTTCACAACACGTTATCAGCACGAAGCTCGTAAAATATTTCTACCGACGAAATTCAGATAGTGATAAATTTCAGGTATTGTACGGAGGTATGTGTCAAAATGTTTAGAAAGTATTATCTTACAATGTTTATTTGTCACCTCTTATTTCATTACTATTTTAATGATTATGTTATTTTACAATTAATCAATCTCTTGTCTATTTGATAGTTTTCAACATGTCGAACTTGACAAAACTTAAAATTTGTGGCTATTGATATTACTGAAAAAAATTTATAATGAATTCTTGATGTTGAAATTCATTTGGATGCCATGGGTCTTGGGGATTCCATAAAAGTGGCAAATCAAGCATATAATAAAAAATATGACCAAAGGTCCGAAGCCATGATTTTCCTTTGCCACTATCTTTATGAAGGATTGAAAGTTGAATACCTCACGGTGAAAGATCCACTTTAATTGTGGATAAATCTTAAAGAAATATATGATTATAAATCCGTGAGTGAGTACAATTCAATTATATTCAGAATCACTTCTCAATTGAAATTATGTGGAGAAAATATTAGTGATGATGGTATGCTTGAAAAGTCATTCTCCACATTTCATGATTCTAATGTGATATATTTTGCAACAACAATATCGTGAGAAGTGTTTTCCTAAATATTCCGAACTAATTTCATATTTCTTGGTGGTTGATAAAATTAATGAATTTTTGATGAAAAATCAGGCCTCGAACGAGGACGTGGTTTTGACCGAGACATATTACAAAATGATTATAATACTCATCTGAATTTTAAAGGTCTACAAAAGAGAAAGTAAATTTTTGAACATTAAAGAAAATGAGAAAATAGTTGAAACAAATTATGTGAATAGTGAATTCGATAATGAAATGATTGACATAACACAATTTGATGTTGTTGATGATCTTACCCACTCTAAAGGTGGTAATTAGAGTGTTATAATGCTCAATCACAATTTTCTTCGATAATCTATTATTAATGTTTGTTTTCTTATATTATGCAATATCTTAATATTTCTCTTCTTTATAATATAAATGGCTATTGCATTTTCATAAAATAAAAATGATTAGATTGTAAATATATTACTTTTATATATATTTTTTTAATAAAAGAAATGAAAAATGGTATGGCAACATCAACATTTAAGGAAGAAGATGAAGATCTATGTCTCGTGGATAGTGTTACTGCGCACACTATATTCAACAAGACGAAATTATTCTCACATTTAAAATGGAGAGAAGCTAATGTAAATACAATATCTGATTATAAAAAAATAAAAATTGAAGGCTTTGGAAGAGCCAATATTCTATTATACGGAGTGACAAAATTCATTATCAATGATGCCTTATCCTCTGGAAAGTCTCAAAGAAATTTATTGAGTTTTATAGATATTCGTTTGAATGGATATCATCTTGAGACTACGAATGAAGGCAATATTGAGTACCTTAATATTACTATAATTGTTGCGGAAAAGAAATGTATGTTTGAAAAGTTACCCGCTTTGTCCTCGAATTTGTATTGCATGAGGATAAGAACAATTGAAATTTATGTAGTAGTAAAACAAAAGGTTACTACTGAAATTAATGTTTGGCATGACCGGTTGGACCATCCCGATTCCATAATGATGCGAAAAATTGTAGAAAATTCATGTGGGCATCCATTGAACAATCGAAAAATGCTACAACCCAATGAATTTTCATGTGCTGCTTGTTCACAAGGAAAATTAATTATAAAGCCATCACCAGCTAAATTTGAGCATGAAAATTTTATGTTCTTATAACGAATTCAAGGGGATATATGCGGACACATACATCCGCTGAGTGGGCCATTTAGATATTTTATGATTTTGATTGATGCATCGACTAAGTGGTTACATGTATGCTTATTGTCATCTCGCAATTTGGTTTTTTACAAAGTTATACGATTGCGAGTACAATTTCATGATAATGCAATTAAGAGTCTAAGACAATTCGCCTTGAAAATGTTGGTGAATTTTCATCTCAAAGCTTTCAATGTTTATTGTATATCAATTGAAATACATATTGAACATCTGGTTGCTCATGTCCATACATATAGAACATTTTTTGTTGAATCACTTATAAAGCGTATTCAATTGATTGTCCGACCAATATTGATAAAATATAAACTCCCTATTTTAGTTTGGGATCATGTTATATTGCCTACGACAACACTTGTGCGCATCATGCCAACAAGTTATCATAGCATTTCCCCCGTACAAATGGTTTAAGGTTAGGAACCAAATATATCCCATCTAAGAACTTTTGGATGTGTTGTATATGTACCGATTGCTCCACCACAACGCACAAAGATGGGTCCCCAAAGGAGAATGGGGGTATATGTTGGGTATGAATCTCCGTCTATTATTAAATACTTAGAACCATTGACCGGAGATCTATTCACGAAAATGTTTGGTAATTGTCATTTTGATGAAGACAACTTTCCCAACATTGGGGGAAAAAGTAAGCAGCTGGAATGGAATATTTATTGAAATGAATTATCATTGAATTGCATGGATCCTCGAGATTGTGAATCAACTGCCAGACGCATTTACTGACCTTAAAAAAGTTACAAAATCTTATATTTCAGCTGCTAATGCTCCTAATATAATTGATGTCCTTTAAGGACCATCTTCCATGGAAAATGAGTCTACGGCACGCCTGAAGCGTGGTAGACCTCTTGGTTCCAAAGATAAAAATTCTCGAAAAATAAAAAGAGCAAACATTGAGGATGGTCATAATGTGAACAATCCTGTTGAAAAATCTGACATACTACTTAAAGTCCCAGAAAATGATATTTCAGGCGCCCAAAAATGATAAAATATCGACAAATTATGTCAGAACAGGAGAAAGATGGAACCGAAATGAAATCGACGTCGATGATATTTTTGTATATAATGTAGCGCTCAATATAATGGAAGATGGTGAGGATCCTGAACCTACATTTATTGATAAATGTAGGAAACGAGATGATTGGTCAATGTGGAAAGACGCAATAAATGTAGAATTACAATCTCTTATTAAACGAAAAGTTTCGGACCTGTTGTCCGTACACCTAATGATATAAAAGTCGTGGGGCATAAATGGGTATTAGTGCAGAAAGGAAATGAGAAAAATGAAATCGTGAGGTATAAAACCCGATTTTTCTCACAAGGTTTTACCCAAAGGCCCTGTTGATTATGAGGAGACTTATTCTCCTGTGGTGGATGCAATAACTTTTCGTTATTTAATAAGTCTGGCAGTGCAAGAAAAACTTGAATTGCGTCTAACAGATGTCGTTACAGCTTATTTGTACGGCTCATTAGAGAAATATATTTACATGACAATCCTTGAGGGATTAAAGGTACCTATAATGAAAAACGAGAATTCTCAAAACATGTATTTAGTCAAGTTGAGAAAATTCTTATATGGATTAAAGCAATCTGGTTGCATATTGTACAATTGTTTGAATGCATTCTTGATTAATGAGGGGTATAACAATGATCCTATATGTCATTATGTTTTTATTAAAATATCTGAATATGAATATGTGATAATTTCTGTATATGTTAATGATTTGAATATCATTAAGACTCCTACAAAGTTATCAAAGGCCGTGGCTTTCCTCAAAAGGAAATTTGAAATGAAAGACATTGGTAAAACGAAATTTTATTTGGGTCTTCAAATTGAACACTTTAATAATGAGATATATGTGTATCAATCCACTTATGTTATGAAAGTGTTGAAATGATTTTACATGGATAAAACACATTCTTTAAGAACACATGCATATGGTTGTGTGGTTATTGAATGTAGCGAAAGATCCAATTTGACCTCACGAAGAAAATTAAGAATTGTTTGGTCAAGAAGTACATACCATATTCAAGTGCAATATATGCACTAATGTATCTTTCTAGAAACATTAGGCATGATGATATATCATTTACTATTAATTTATTAACATGCTATAATTCTTCTCTAATTCGTAGGCATTGAAATGACGTTAAACATGATTTTCGATACCTTAGAGGGATAATGGATATGGATTTATATTTTCCAATCTCATCAGAACCTTGTTTAGTTGGTTATGCAGATACAAATTACTTATTAGACCCACACAAAGTCTGATCCCAAACAGGTTATTTGTTCACATATGGAGGTACATCTATTTCATGGTGTTCTGTTAAACAAACTCTAGTTCCTACATCATCTAACCATGCAGAGATCCTAGCAATTCACTAGACAAGTCGTGAATGTGTTTGGTTGCGTTCCGTCACACAACATATTTGTAGAAAGTGTGGATTAAAACTCAGTGAAAGATAATCCAATTGTGATATATGAAGACAATGCTGCATATGTTGCCCAACTAACGAAAGGATTTATCAAAGGCGATAGGACAAAACATATTGATCCTAAATTCTTCTTTACTCACGATCTTCAGCAAAATGGTGACATCAATGTGCAACAAATTCGTTCAAGTGATAATTTGACAGATTTATTTACCAAGTCTTTACCTACTTCAACGTTTGAGAAATTGAGATATAAAATTGGAGTGCAGTGTCTTAAGGATGTGAAGTGATGTAATCATCAGGGGGAGTTAATACGCATTTCTTCTCATTGGATTTTAACAAGGCATAATCTTATCTAATGGACATTCAAGGGGGAGTGTTATGAATATTATTTATTTGTATGAATGTCCATTACTTCCTCCTTAATACCCACTATGTGTCCTTTGGTTGTTCATGTACCTACATTTATAGTGCACCTATCATTTCATCTTCTCAAGCTTGTAATAAGACCTATAAATAGGGGTGCAAATGTTATAGTAATGACTTGAAATGGAATAGAGTAATTCTATGTTATCTCTACATCTTGTTCACTTATTTAGTGTATGGAGTTATATTTTTAAGTTGTTTCACAACAAAATATATATATATATATATAATTCGGGGTGTTTTTGTAGGAGGAAATATAATAGAGACTTGGAGGCATTGAGGTCATCTCCAGACTTCAATCCTTGACTCAAATTGCCATCAAAATTACAAATTTATCATCAAATTTGAGTCGAACAATAAAATCATCTTCAATCATCAATCTCAAATTTTAACTTAATATGAATATTCTAAAAGAATATTCTTAATGTTATCTTTTTATTTATATTTTATTAAATATTTATTTATCATTAGATATATAATTTCATATTTACATTTAAATTAAATTAATTAAACATAATAAAAAGTGATATATTTTATAATTTAAATTCGTAGTATGTATGTTTTTATTCATTGTATTTTGTAATTTAAATTTATATTATGTTATGTCTTATTTTCTATTGTATTTTATAATTTAAATTATTAACGTTGTCTTACAATTAAATTATATGCTTTCAATTTTTAAATACTTCGTATTTCATAATTGTTAATTATAAAATTTGAAATTGGTTCATTATTTAATTTAAATAATAATTATAAAATAATAAATTCTAAATAAATTAAATAATAAAGAAAAAAAATATAAACAACAGGACACCTGGGCAACAAAAGGCTAATTAATAAAGCAAATAAGCAACAAAAAATTTGGGTACAGATTTGTCACAAAAATTTCAGGTAACTCGAGAATGATGTTTAGTTTAAAATATCATGCTCCTCCCTTTTAAATTTATTGTACTCATTTTCTAATGCACGAATTTTAACTTGATGAGTTGATGATATATAAAGTATTGTGAAATTTATTTATAAATATAATGATTTGTGCTAAATTTAAGGTATATGTGTAATATAATCATAGTATTTTCATCCTCTCCAGAAAAAATAATTCAATTTTAAGGTTGCAATTTTGTACCATAAGATAGTGAATAATTTAAAATATGGTGCGGTATTTCAGTAAATTGTTCCTTTGCACGTTCCACAGTAAACAGTAAATTGTTTGACCATCTTCGTAGGAGTATAACCATAGTAAATCTGAGATTTCATATTATATTTTGTTACTATGAAAGTCCAACAAACATTTATTAATTTATAATATTGTTTGGATTTATAGGCTTTGGGAGTAGTTTTTCTTTTAGAGTGCAATTTTGTTTTTATTTTTCGGATAAGATTGGTTTGCTGGTTGAGATCTCAGATATTTTACAAATATCTAAAAAATATTACTACTATATTAGGAAGATTTTCTTTATCAGATATTTTAACTATTCAATGATATCTCATTTGGTGAGTGGGGTGGAATCATTATTTCTTACCTACATTTGTGTTTTAGTAATTGTTTGATTCATGTAAAGTGTGTGTTTTTTTTTTTTTTTTTTTGCACATATTTTAAATAATACTCCCTCCGTTCGTCTATAAGTTTTACGTTACTTTTTGACACAGAGATTAAGAAAAGTGATTAAATAATAGATATAGTACAAGTGATGTGATTGAGAGAGGAGAGAGATAGAGAAAAAAAGTAAGATATAAAGTGAATTGTAAGAAAAAATACTTACAAAAAAAAGGTATGTGAAGCTTATAGACGGACAGACCAAAATGGTAAAATGGAAAGCTTATAGGGGGACGGAAGGAGTATTATTTATTTATATATAAAGTAAATAGGTAGAGAGTAAAATAGATAAAAAGAAGATAATACAAGTATACTGAAGTATATATTTTAAAAAAAAATGCACACTATATCGATAATTAAAAAAGAAAAATAAGCATACTTAATGTAAATAAAGAGAGTATAATAATTGAATGGCATAAATAGTAAATGTATATGTATTCTTTATTATTGAAAATTGTTACTAAAATTTGAAGGGGTGTCATACGAAATGAGGTAGCTGAAGTAAGTAGAGCTAAGTATTACTAATTTACTATCTCCGTCCAAAAGTTAATAAGTATGAAGAATATTAATTATTCATGTATAAAATAAAAAGTGAAGAATGTATTAATATATTAAAAAAATAAATATTTCTATTTATAAAGTGTGGTGCCTACTATTAAGTTTCGACGGTGTACTATCTAAAATATGTGGTCATAGATTCAAGTTGTGTTTTTAAAAAAAATAAAATAACCCTTCATATTTATACATTAAAGTTTAAACAAGTTATTAAAAGCACATACATAATGTCTTAAAGGGATAATTTATCCAAGAGTTGTACGTTTAATTGTCTCCCATTTTCTCGAAAAAAACTTAAAATAATTGTGTAGCCATGGACCCCTTGATGACCTGCATTTTCTTTATTTTCAAGAGATAGATTCGAATAATTTTATCATATCCGAATTTATCAATCCAAGTAAATATCTCCTGCAAATCACCTTAAAATAAGTGAATAATTTTTTTTGGGGGGCAACTCATTTCTAATTGTATTAGAATATAGTGAATTAAATTGAATGAAAATTGATTTGCACTTAATTAAGATTTATATAAATTTGCATCAAAATATCTTTGTAATATAAACGAAAAGGAAAAAGGTTTAATACTCTTTTGCAAGATTCCGCATAAGGCTTTTCAACTTGGCAAATGGGAGAAGACATTGGTTATTTGCACCTACATTTTTATTATAAATATATATATACCCATACCTAAATGCATGCACGCATGCTAAATTTTAAAAATGATATATTCACCCTAGCTAAACTATCAAATATATTTGTACATATAAAAAAAATATGCATACACCCACCATTCGTTTCGTGCCGATTTCCTTCACCCTTTTCGATCAAACTGGTTGAAATCTGTTTATATTTTAAATATGTATTAATGGTCGAAACCTTTATACATTTTTGATAGGTTCGACAGAAATGTGAACAACCAACATTTTATAGTGTGCTTAAATTATTTTAAACTATTATCTATTACATTTTCTGGCTCTTGAGTTTTTATTAATGTGCAATTTAAGCGTATATTGTTGGAATTAATTAATCGAGAAATAAAAATTAGAATTACCAACCTGTAATTCTCAATGCAGCGGAAGATTCTAGAACCCGGTTGAATTCCACATACGTATTGTGATCATCGTAGTCAGAACACGATCACATGAATTGCATGAATCGCTTCTTATATCCACAATCTAAGTGCCCTCTAGATGTATTTATGTTATGCGTATTATACAGAACACAGAATTACCAGGTTTCTGTATTCTGTCTCAGGAGGGAAGAGAACAGAATTCTCTCTGTCTTAGTCTGTTGGAAAATCCCGTTGGATTTTCTTATATATAGGAGGTTATGCAATAATCGCTCCTACCTTTATCCACATTCATGTGTGGATTAAATATGAATAATTAATATTAATTAATTATTATTCTATTTAACTTTCATCTCCCACTCACACAATGAAGTTTGAGTCTTACACTCCTTTACTTCACTTATGTATACCATCACATAACACATTTCCATACAGGCAAATAAATCGTGTGACCCTCGAGAATATGAGTTTTCATGTTATACACTTGTTAAGGATATATAACAACTCAACCAGTTTTATATGAAGATTTCAAAACTCGTTATACCCCAGAACTCTTTCAATTTAACATCAGTTAACATATCTCTTTCAATCCCTTGAACATAAGAGCATATTCAACCTTTTATCAAATCTATGTATTCATAATCAAGTTCCGAACTTGATTGACCGGTCAATGAATCACAATAGAACATGTTAATAAAGACGTCCTTCATTTTACACTAATATCTCCAGACTCCCACTATAGCTGCTTTCCTAGACATGCACCGCATTGCCATATAACTTATAGATATTGGTAACATGCTAAAGTAGCAACACTACAGTGAAGACTTAAGAATACAGTAAAAAGTCTTAAGGGTATTTGTTAGAGGATTTCTTAACCCTCAAGGCCTCATACAATGAGAAAATAGGGATATCTTTCTCATTTCCTTATGGTCATCTTAGCACATCACGATATCTTAACTTCCCAAGATAGAAGCGTATGTCATTCTTTTATTTGACATCGTATAAATCACAGTTCAAGTGTACCCTCGACACTTAACTTGAATTTCCTCCCACTATTGTCTAGAAAATTCGTTGATTTAGCTTTGTAACAAGTTAAATAGATTTGTGGTAAAATCTATTACGATTATTTCTAAATAATCTCATCTCTGCACATGCCTCGATGTCAGAGGCGATTGCTCGTATGAGTGAGCCAATCTTTACTTGTCGACATACTATTATATGAAACATCATATAATTCACAATACATAAATGTTCAACAACATTAACAACTACATCACACTATGTTCAAATCCACAAACCCAAAACCTTAGATGTCTAAAACATCTCTCAGGAATATATTTGACAAGAGGATCTGCAAACATCAAGTGAGTAGTCATGCATTTAAGAATCACAATTTTCTTCTTTTTATGTTTTCACAAAGTTAAAACTTTGTATCTAATTTGTTTGGTTTTTCATGAAACTCGGAATTTCGATTGTAAGATTTAACTATTTTGATTACTACAATGAATCACTACAACTCCCACTGAAGTGTTTGATTCTGTAGTAAATCACCACAACTCTCACTGGAGTGTGAATTATTACAATTCCCAACGTAGTGTAAATCGTTACAACTCTTCCACTAGAGTGTTTGATTCCACAGTGAATCGTTACAGCTTCCACTAGAGTGCTTGATTCAACAATGAATCGGTGTAACTCCCACTAGAGTGTTTGATTCCACAATGAATCGTTATAACTTCCATTAGAGCGTTTAATTCAACAATGAATCGTTACAACTCCCAAGATAGTGTAAATCGTTACAGCTCTCTCACTAGAGTGTTTGATTCCACAGTTAATCGTTACAGCTTCCACTAGAGTGTTTGATTCAACAATGAATCGGTACAACTCCCACTAGAGTGTTTGATTCCACAATGAATCGGTATAACTCCCACTAGAGTGTTTGATTCCACAATGAATTGCTACAACTCCCACTAGAGTGTTTAATTCAACAATGAATCGTCACAACTTCCACTGGAGTGTTCAATTCCATAGTGAATCGCTACAACTCTTACTGGAGTGTTTGATTGCACGATGAATCGTTACAACTCCTAATGGACTGCTTACTTTTCCAAAAATTTCAATAAATCTCTTACCCAAACTATTCCTCGTACTTACAGATGCACTTGCCACATTCTCTTCTTGCACAGTGGATAGTACATGTCTATATACCCTTTCAGGTTCAAATTAATCTGTAGTACATTTCTGATATCTTACAATCCCTTACACTGTCACCAGTGTCTATACTGAATTGAATTGATATCTGCTAACCAAACCAACAGCTCATAATACGTCTGGATGTTCACTCGTCTTAGCATACATCAGACTTCCAATTACATTCGCATATAGTACTACTAACATTCCATCTCTGAGTCTTTGGACACTTATCACAAATCAATAACTCGTCTTTTAAGACAAGAGTATCAATAGGCTTTCATGCATCCATTTTGAATCTGTTCTAGAAGTCTCTTTCCATGTCTCTTGAGACAACCCAAGTAACTTCCTTGAACTATCTCTATGAATATTTTCACCAAATATACTCATTATCGTTTTCCAGCTAACATCGTATCAACATACATAGGATAGAATTACAAAACTACTTAGGACCGTTTAACGTAAGCACAATGGTCTTTGTCTATCATCACAAAGTTATATGAGACAATAATTCAATGAAGTCTCAAGTACCATTATCTTGAGGATTGTTTAAGTTCGTAAATCGATCTCATCAATTCACAAACATTATCCTCTTCTTTGAAGAATGAAATCCTACTTGTCTCAACATGTGGATTTCTTCTTCCAACTCTCCATTGAGAAAACACAGTCTAAACGTCCATTCTAATGTAATTCTAAATCTAGCCAGAAGTAGACGAATCAAGGTAAATTTCACAACATGCGGAAAAAGGTTATATACCCACACCTGAGTATAATTATTTTCTACCATGTGAACTTTTCTACCTCACTATAGACCCATCAGTCTCTTTAAGAATCTGAGAATCCATTTATTCTCAATTTCTTTGTGTCTCGATGAAAGATCGACAAGTTTCCAAACTTGATTTGACCTTATTGACTCTGTCGTTTCTTCCATTGCTTTCTATCATTAGTCTCTTGTAGAACGAGCTAGAACCTCTGAAACGTTTGTAGGTTCTTCCTCATTCACTAAAACTTATCTTATTTTCTGAAGATATATAGAAGGCATGTCCTTCAATATCATGATGTCTCTTAGACACACGTTTCCTAAAAGTTTCAGATTGAAACTCTGTGACATCTTCTCTAGATAATTACTCTCATCAAGATCCATCTGATCTTTAATGGGTAAACTTCTATCAAATATCACATTAAGTAAATCACTCCCACTTGGATCTGATAGAGAGTGATTATTTCAATCACAAAAATGGTTTAGCATACCAAATGCTTCCAATACTAGAAAATTCTCAGAAAAATGGTATTATATGATTCTATCTCATGTCACACTCCCAACTCCTCGATCTTCGATCAACATGTATCGTTTAGATTTAGCATAATATCCTTATGAAGATACGTTTCTAAACCCCCAAAACCCAACTTTTCATACTGACTCGTAGAATCAAGTATATAAGTTGCGGATATTCAGATACAAAAAATTACTCAAGAACATGTATTCCACTCGTTTAGAGTTCTAATGGAGTTGAAGTAAATATCTACGAATAACTTTATTCATAAAACATTGACAATTATTAACAACTCATCTCCCAAAGATGATAGTTAAAGTTTTGCCATCATGGATTTTATTATATCCAACAACATGTACTCCTTCTTACAGTCACATCCTTGTGTAACAGTATTAGGTTTTGATAATTGTCGGATTATGTTGTTTTCATTACACAGTTCCTTGAACTGTTGGATAAACATTCACGCTCTATAGGTTTTTAAAACCTTTAAAATTGTGTCTTTTATTCTCAACCTCTATTAGGTAATGTCTAAAGCAATCCAAATGCCTAGACTTTGAGAAATTGTATGGACAAGTCCAACACGTGAAAAATTATCGACGTAAGAAGTGAAAACAACCAGCTCCATGTTATTTGACATTTACAAAATCACATTTATCATAACGAAATATATGCAATGAAGAATTAACAATAATCAAATGGTTTTTCAGTCACTTATGAGCAAGACAATATCAACGTGTTAAAAACTCAACTTATAAAGACGAACACTGTAGTCCTTCTTTCACAAGTCAGTTCTCCTAATCTTGCACAATATGACATAATCTAGCATACCGAATTTTATCAATAACTCAAGCATTGCCAGAGGAACAAACCTTTAGTAACTATGAACTCGCTTCATAAAACTAATTGTTGTTCTCATACAAACCAAAATCATATAAAACTTAGAAAAATGTTTAGTACCATAATCCACATTGTTTATACTAATCACAACCATCTCTAAAAGGAAATAATAAATCACATCTCAATCATAGAAGAACATGGTCTAGAGGTGAGATCCTGAGTGATCTTTAGAGCAAACTATACATCATGCATTATGAAACATTGACCTTTGTCAATCTCAAGTTTTACGAGTCTTTAAACTATAACTCGAGCTCGGTTTCCTACACAATTCAATCTCGTCTTTCGTGGAATAGACAGAGATCTACAAATGCTCATATGTCTATATTCAATGGTCTGTCATTCCTGTGTCTATAATCCCCAATCATAAGATTTAGACGGAAATACAGTACTAAAGACATTTATGCCACAACTAAAAATCAGAATGAACTACCATGTCCATCATGGACTCAAGATATTCACGAGTATAATGACCACGCTTGTTACATCTGTAGCATGCCATCTCACTCTTATCCATTTTCAGTTTAGCATATTTCTTATCCTTATTCTTCTTAGCATTAAGATTGATATCTATATTTCTAATAGTGTGCCCAATCTTAGGCTACTAGCTATGTTTGTTTTTTTTTTTTTTTCTCTCCAGTATCTCTTATGTTTAGAACTGGATTTAGAAATGAGAACATTAGATGTAGACTTAATCAACTTCAAGTCACTCATCATATAACTCAATGTTTTGAGTTGTCTAAGTGAGAGTCTCAATACTTTCATCAAATATTGTAATGACCCAAAAGTGTTCTCAATTTTCACGAAGTGATTGGATTCGATCTCGAATTTTATGTTTCTCAGAAAATTAAGTATTACCATACTTCTCCTTCAGACATTCCCAAATATCATAGGCAGTACGGTGTTCAACAATTATGGATCATGTCAACTATGACCGAGTTTACCCGTATTTCACAAACTATGTGAATACCTTTCAATTATGGTAAGTCTCTTGACCCTTAATAATCTGAGTCTCCATCCTAACTTCAGGATCATCCATAATATGGTTGATAGTATACAATGAATCATGTTCTTTCAAGAACATTTAAAAAATTAATTATGACACCATGTGTCATTATTATCGCCTTTGAGTTCATTGCGTTTGTCTGGTTTTTAATCGAAGTGATTCAACAAGTTAATGTTCATTTATGTATCACTATGTTCAATGTTAAGCTAACTGACATCTGAAAAATTCGATACAAAATTTGATATCGAAAAATAACTTAAAGCTATTAATCATCAATCTCACTAAGTATCCTCATTTAACAGATTCAGTTCCAAAATATGAACAATATTAGTTCTAGCTTTTAATCCAAAAAAATTGCTAAAACTCCCACTCAACAACATGAATCTGCATGCTTAAACATTTATCAACATAAACACAATAAAGCACAATCATGTCATAAGTTAAAACAACCCAAAGTAGATCAGGTAATCAAAAAACTATTGTAAGTTTAATAAACCAACCACAATGGTTATTTCAGAAAAATCTCGTTTCAGCTACACTATCAGGCAGTTAACTTGAAGATTTCGGATAACCTTCAATGTATTTTATGCACTCTTGTATATAGTACTGTAGGTCCCCAAAGTTGAGTTAATAACGAGTAAGCTAGTGAAAATGTCTAGAGGGGGGTGAATAGACTTTTCAAAATTCTATCGAAATATCAGAATACAATATGCGGAATACGAAATTAACAATGAGCCCAATTCAAGTTTATACTCAACTTATTAATTCGAGAACTCTGTTCTACACTCAACTTGTTAAGCTTAGTAGCAGTTTAAACAGTTAAACAATTAAAACAATAAAGTAAACAACACACAAAGATTTATAGTGGTTCGACAACTTGTCTACATCCACTCTCACAAACCAGTTGTGATGTTTCCACTAAACTCTTCCAATCGAGTACAAGTGTATGTTCCTGTCTTTAAAGTCCCAAGAAGAAGACTTAGATCTTCAACAGACTATACCTCCAGATACGTCTATGATCTAACTAGAAATTTTACAAGTATCTAGCACCTTGAAAAATAACAAACAAAAACTAAACACTTATTCAGTAGTAGCCTTTTGAATTCTTCACTTGTCTTCTGGCTTCTTTCTGAATCTTCAATCAAACTCTGAGAGTAATCTTCAATATATCTTCAGTACACTTCAGTAAACAATATTTCAGTATGCGTAGTTGCAGTAGTCTTCAAATGATTATCATCATGAAGTATTTATAGACTTCAAACATCAAGAACTTAGTTAGTTGTAACCAACTTTTCTTGATAACTACCTTCAACTGAATCTTCTTATCCATCCACGCGTTTCTGTTATGAATTTAGTTATTCCATAACTAACTTCTATCCTTATCTTTTCACGCGCTTCTAACTAACTATCTTCACGTTGACTTGTCTTGTGTAGACTAGTATGTACTTGTCTTGTCTTGTAGTCCTCCTGTCTTGAGTAGTAGACTTCAACTCTTCTTGACTGGTCTTCCTTGTTCAATCAGTAGACTATACTAAACCTATCAAGACTATTACATTACTTTAAGCTTTTATAATACAAGCTTAGTCAACTTATAAACTATACAATCAAACTAATCTATTACATATAAAACATCATGAGCTCTATACAACATTTAAATAGCTCAGTAACAAACTTAAACAAATACTGTAAACACATATGAAGTACTTATAAACTGTACTTATCTTTTCATGTGAACTTATGTGAACTCTACTGGTCTGGTACAAGATGACTTAACTCAACTAGACTAGATTAGTCAACACTTAGAAAATATTCATACTATTTTTGGCTTATCAAAACTTCATCTTTTATTCATCATTTAGGACTTGTTCTAGGATTCATATCCCAACAATTTCCCCCTTTTTGATGAAGCCAAAACTACTTGAATCTTTTCTCATAAGTAGACTAGTTAAGTAGTTATCTTGTCTTTAGCATCAAATAGTACTTATCTTTTATTCATTCAAACTACGATCAGTAGATATTACACATATTTTGAAATAAAAAATACCAAAGTATCAGAGCAAAAAAAAACTTAAAAAAAAACATCAACTAATCTGAAATAGTACCTCCTTCAAGATTTGGAACTTGAAATGCATCAAGGAGTCTTCTGTGAATAATACTGATGTGATCTTCATCATCAATCTTCTCTTTCTCAAGTAGATCTTCTTCAAATTTCTTGATCTGATTCATATCAACTCTTCTACCTGAGCTTGTCATAGGACACTTCCATTCAGGAAATTCAGGAACAAGAATGTTGAAGTTAGCACCAGCAGAAATCCTCAAGATTAGATGCCACAACTTCCTGTGTTGTCCTTCCATGAACCTGTCAAATAAAGAGTACAGTTCATCTTGACTTTCAGCATCACCATACTTCCTAATTATCCAATGATCAAGTTCCCATTGACTCTTCACTTCAATCCATTCAGCTCTATGCTCATTATCTATGAAGTGATCAATGAACTTGTCTTCCATCAGATCTTCATCAGCTTTCAACTTCTGCAGCCTTTCAATATGCTTAACAATCTTCTTTTTGCTTGCATAGTGAATCTCATCATCAGCAATTCTTTGTTTCTTCTCAACTGTTGCAGTAACAGTAGGCTCTTCAATACTCAGCTTTCTCTTAACTCGTCTGGTCTGAATCTCTGCTTCAGGAGACGAGACAGCTTTATCTTTGCCTTTGTCTAAAGTCTTCTGTTCTTCTGTTTTAGCATGCTCTAGATCTGCCTTCTTCACTAATCTGCCTCTCTTAGGCCTTCTTAGTTCTTCAATGGCAGTAGCAGCGGCTTTCATCTCAGGTTCAGCACTAGCAGACTTCACGACTTCATCCTCAACTCTACTTGTCTCTTCCCCCTTTTTGGCTTCATCACTTGCCTTGAGAGTGAAAAGAGAAGTAAAGCGAGTCATCTCTTCTTTTAATGCATCCTTCATTGCTTCAGCAGCTGACTCAATGTGTTTCTGATGCGTCTTCTCATGACTTATCTTATCTAGACGATCAGTAACTAGTTCCAGCTTTCTTGTACATGAAACCAGTTCTTCTTTCAAATGAGTAGCCGTCTGACGAAGAAGAGTATTCTGGGCAGTTAACTCATTTAGAACATCTCGAGAACGCACCAATTGATCTTGTGCTTCCCGTCTCTGTTCATCAGCAATAGCAACCTTAACTCTGTAGAGTCTCTCCATTTTGCTTGACTCCTCAGCTAATGATCGAGCAAACGAGATTGACCTCTTTTCTGAAATATCAACTTGTTTCTTCAGAAAGTCTTCAAACTGAGCAAACATCTCTTCTTTGAAAGTTGAGTCCATCTTGTTGACTTCACTAACTAGTAGTTCTCTTGAGCTGTCAACAAGTGACTGATTCTGTTCACCGAGCACATCCTTCATCTTTGAGTTTAAGAACTCGTCTATGGTAGTATGAACAACATTCCTTAGATCCGTCTTTAAT
Source organism: Galeopsis tetrahit (assembly GCA_963675135.1). Lineage (NCBI taxonomy): Eukaryota > Viridiplantae > Streptophyta > Magnoliopsida > Lamiales > Lamiaceae > Galeopsis > Galeopsis tetrahit. The sequence continues at coordinate 16,735,837 of OY776133.1, forward strand.
TCATCCAAAAATCCTTCTGGAACAACTTGAGCAGATGACTGAGTCTCTTGGACTTTTTCAACCAGCTCATCTTCATCAAACATCAAGGCTTCAACAAATTCATCATCTTCTTTACCAAGCATGAGTGAGTCGACTTCATCTTCATCACTTACAACAATTTCCTCCAATTGTTCTGAAGTCTGAACTGCCATCTCAGCTACTTCCGGCTTGATCTCGTCTTCCACCAGATCAGTCTGGGTTCCAACGTCAAATGCGAACACATCTTCAATGACACCATCCGGAATGTTCAGCAACTTCTTGACTAAATCAACCAAGGCTTTGCGAGGGAATAGCTCGGAGTGATCCTTAACTCCACTATTCTCTTTCTGTTCCATCTCCCAATCCATGAAATTGGAGATTCCGCCCTTGCCTTGAATGACTTCAAAAAGATCATCCGTAGAAGATTTCTTCAAAGCGAACCACGTGCAAATCCTGACTAGCTTCTCAAACTGTTCTGAAGCTGTGTCGATGTCAAGGGTCGAGAGCTGCTTCTTCAGATTTCTTGAAACTCGAGCACGAACCCTCTTTTCTCGCAGACACATCGGATAATAAACCAGGGAATCAAATCTAACTTCAGACGGGGTCTGAGTAGGTGGGGTCCCTAACTCAGCTGTTGCAGTGGCAACTGGCGTCTTGTCTGAAGTAGATGGGTTGGAGGGTTCACCATATTCTGGTGAGGGAGAGGGAGTAAAGGCAGTGGATTCTATGGGTTTTGATGTGGCTAGGTCAGGTATGACAACTGTCGGAGTATCAGTTGTATCATATTTGGGAGTGATTTGGGGATGACTGGCTCTAAGCGGTAATGCCGCCAGTACATGTGAGGTTGAGGGTAAAGGACGAGGCCTAGATCGATGTGATCTAGCCTTGGTTCGAACAGTAGAGAGAGAGAGAGAGAAGGAATTGACAAAGCTTGTGAAGAGGTACCAACCTGGTGACTCGTCTCTTCTGGTGGAGGTGGAGTTCCAACTCTCACAAGAGTATACATCTCAGGAACTTGAGCACTAGGCTTCTTCACTAGATCAGTCTCTTCCTCTGATTGGGTCTCCTCCGAGTCATCTGAACTGGACTCGGCTTTCGCAGTAGTCTCCTCTCCTTTATCATCAGACTTATCTTCTGAGGAACTAGACGAGTTGCCATAGGGTAAGACGTCTGAGTCGTCTATCTGAACTCGTCTTGGGGCAGCTGGCCTTGCAGCAGCCTGCTTCCTCTGGGCTTCCGATTTTAAGTAGAACTTGAGAGGATGGAAGGGCTTTCCCTTGCTCCAGTCCGACTTGTTAGGTAACAACAAGGGGAGTAGGATACTCAACTTGTTGCCGTACCCAACCGTGTGAGATACCACCCAATTGCATGAATCGGTATCCACTCGAACGCTCTTTTCGAAATACATCATCCGATCCGCAATCAGCTTGAACCAATTGCCTTCAGTAATTCCGTCGTAGATCGCCGCCATCACCCTTGTCTTGGCTTGGGTGACTGCATCAAATGAACCAGTGGCACATAGAAGCATCTTACTTGCTATGTCCAGTAGAGTGCGATACTTCTCCAACAATTCGGCCTTCTTAACAGCAGGGGCCTTGCCGTCCGATTTGAGCTTCATCTTCCTTCCACAAAAGATGCTCAAATACCTCATCTCTTGTCCAGTGGCGTAGTTCTCCACATCAATCGTTCCGATGGGTAGCCTCAAATGCCTGAAAAGCACCTCACGAGTGAGTTCAACTCGACTCGTACCTATGAAAGACTCGATTTCATCTCCTCGTCTTGTGGCGTTAGCATAGAACATCAACACTTCTTCCTCCAAGACGACTTGAGGAAACGCCTCCAGATAATGATTCAATCCACATCGAAAGCACTTATCTAGAATTTCTTGGTTTCCAGCAGTGTGACGCCCTTTGAAAAACAATGATGGTTCTACATGCACCTTGTTCTCCGAAATGTATTTACCAAGATTGAACCGAGCTTGCATGTTAGTCCTCACATCGAATAGAGATACAATCGACATCTTGATAGAGTAGAGTAAGAACTAAGAGGTATGATTTGCAAGAGAAACGAGAGCTAGAGTAGGGGAGTTATGAAAACGTGAGGCAAGAGATTGTGGAAGTTGAGTTTTGTTTAGAAATGAAAAGCGATCCAACGGCCAAAATTGATGGATTAGATCCAACGGTCGAGACCTTTGAAATTCGGTTACGGAATCGAGAGTATTATGTGATTTGGTATTGTAAAATTTGAAATCCGCCTCTTTTCAATTTAGGACAGGGGAGTGAACTCATCTGACCTAATGAAGTCGAGTTCGAACTGGGTGTATACACCTCATTAAAATGGGAGTGTATAAATCCAATTCTAGGGTTTTCAAATTCTAACATTATCTAATTACAATAATACCCTTAATCCGTTTGAATAGACACTTAACATATTTCAATCAAGAGAAACACTTAGCTTGTCTGTTCGAGTCTATCCAAAACAGACGAGTAGACTTAAGCTTCACAAGACGAGTTGGCTTAAGTACACAAGACGAGTTCCCCCTTCGCCTGTGCTTGTCTATTCTGAACGTCGAACGACTGTATGTACCTATCTCATCATTTTCAATGTGTAATCGTAGATACAGGTAGAGTAAGATAAATAAGATGAATATCAATCGAGAGCAATGATCAAGGTTTCGAACAAGATGACCTTTAACAAACATAAGAGTCAACATAAGGATATTTAAGAAATCAAGGATTCCCCCTTAAATGTTTATTCCCTTAGTATTACCCTCAGCTTTACCAGCTTCCTCATCGGGTTGTTTGGTCATCTAGTCTAGCCTTGTATACCTGTCTGATGTATGAGTAGACGAGTGCTTTGGTCTAGTGATCTTGTCTCTTCTTCTTGATGTTCCTGACTGGTTAGTACATAGCTATAGGCAAGTAGGGTCTAAATCAATTAGCCCTAGACTAATGCATAACTCACGAAATCGTGCCTCAGCTAATGGTTTTGTAAAAATATCAGCTCTTTGAAAATCAGTATGAATCTTTTCCATGCGAATATCCTTCTTTTCTACATGATCACGTATAAAATGATGCTTCACATCAACATGCTTACAACGTGTGTGCAAAACAGGATTTTGTGTAATGGCAATTGCACTATTACTATCACAGAAAATAGGAACATTTGATTCATGTATATTGTAATCACGAAGCTGTTGCATGAGCCAGAGTAGTTGACTACAGCAGCTACCAGCAGCCATGTACTCGGCTTCGGTAGTAGAGGTAGCAACACTAGTCTGCTTTTTAGAAAACCAAGATATGAGTTTTGTGCCTAGAAATTGACAAGAACCAGAAGTAGATTTCCTATCTATTCTACAGCCTCCAAAGTCTGAGTCTGAATACCCACTTAAGGATAGATCATCATTTGAAGGATACCATATACCACGATTGATGGTCCCTTTCAAATATTTCAAGATCCTTTTGGTAGTTTCCATGTGACTTTCTTTTGGATTGGCTTGGAATCGAGCACAAACACCAACAGAGAATGCAATGTCAGGTCTACTAGCAGTTAGATACAGTAAAGAACCAATTAAGCCACGATAATAGGATTGGTCAGCACATTTACCGTTCTCATCTGGATCCATTCTGTAAGTTGGTTGCATTGGTACGCCAGTAGACTTACAAGTTTTGATCCCATACTTGTCTAGAAGATTTCTAGTGTACTTCGCCTGATTTATGAAAATACCTTCTGGAGTTTGTTTTACTTGAAGTCCAAGAAAGTAGTTCATTTCACCCATCATAGACATCTCAAATTTACTTTGCATGAGTGTTGAAAAACTTTCACTCAGCTTTTTGTTAGGTGACCCAAAAATGATGTCATCTACGTAAATTTGGACGAGTAAAATGTCCTTCCCTTCTTGTCTTCTGAACAAGGTTCGATCGACCTTGCCCTTAGTAAAACCATTTTCCAATAGAAAGAGAGATAGAGTGTCATACCATGCTCTTGGAGCTTGCTTTAGTCCATATAAGGCCTTCTTTAATCTGTACACCTGGTTGCCTTTGACTTCGAAACCTGGAGGTTGTTCAACATACACTTCTTCCGCAAGAATACCGTTAAGAAATGCACTTTTAACATCCATTTGATATACAGTAAACTTCATGTGAGCAGCATATGCAAGGAACAATCTAATGGCTTCTAGTCTAGCAACAGGAGCATATGATTCATCATAGTCTATGCCTTCAGCTTGTGAGTAGCCTTGGGCGACTAATCTAGCCTTATTTCTAACGACTAAATCATTCTCATCTTTCTTATTCTTGAAAATCCATCGAGTGCCAACTACATTATGATGTTTCGGCCTATCGACAAGTTCCCAGACGTCGTTTCGAACAAACTGGTTCAACTCGTCTTGCATAGCGATGATCCAATTACTATCAGCCAATGCCTCTTTAACAGTGGTAGGCTCAATAGCAGAGAGGAAACAACACCAGCAAAACATAGTTGGACTCGGCTGTTCTTGCGACTCAAAGAGTTGTCGTCTAGTCTTCACACCAATAGTAGAGTCACCAATGATATTTTCAGTATCATGCGCAGATTTCCATGTTTTCCTATTCTTAACAGGAATACTATCATCATCTATATCATGTACAGCATCATGTATGTCAACATCATTAGTATCATCAACAGATTTACCAGGAGTAGATGAGTCAACTAGAGCAGGCATGTCAACTGGTCTAGAGGACTTACCTTGAGCACTTACTTTCTCCTTGTCATCAGAATCGAGAGCTTTTAGGAATGGGTTGTAGGCTTGAACGGATTCATATATCTCTGAATCTTTGTCAGATTCGATCGATAGATCAGTTACCTTCTTACTGATCTTGTCGGCAGACGAGTCCTGTTGAGATTCATCGAAAACCACATGTGGTGTTTCTTCCACACAAAGAGTTGAGTAGTTGAATACCCTAAATGCTTTGCTAGTCGAGGAGTATCCTAAGAATATCCCCTCGTCTGCTTTATCATCGAAAGCATTCAACTTGCTCTTTCCATTGTTGTGAATGAAACACTTACAGCCAAATATATGGAAATATGAAACTCTTGGTTTTCTACCTTTCCAAACCTCATAAGGTGTCTTGCCTAGAGCTTTATTGATCGCGCTTCTGTTTTGTGAGTGGCATGCAGTGTTGATAGCTTCAGCCCAAAACTTTTGAGGTGTGTTGAACTCAGCTAACATGGTCCTACAGGCTTCTTTAAGGGTTCGATTCCTTCTTTCTGCTACACCGTTCTGTTGTGGTGTCCTGGCTGCACTAGTAAGATGCTGGATACCACGATTAGTACAAAATTCTTTGATATAGCAATTAATGAACTCAGTTCCCTTGTCACTTCGAATTTTGACAATAGACTGGTTCTTCTCAACTTGTAACTTCTTCAACAGTTCAGTCAGAAGTGTTTGTGTATCACTCTTCTTGTGTAGAAAGACTACCCAAGTGAACTTAGAATAGTCGTCTACAACAACAAGTGTGTACCTTCTACCATTCAAGGTTGGAGGAGTTATTGGTCCATGAAGATCCATATGTAGGAGTTCTAGAACTCTACTAGTTGAGAGAGTAGGAATTGACTTAAATGAACCTTTAACCTGTTTACCCTGTTGACAAGCCGTGCATACATGTGACTTGTATTAAACTTCATTGGGAATACCTTCTACAAGGTAATCTCTGGCTATCTTATTAAGAACCTTAAAGTTTAGATGACAGAGGCGTCTATGCCAGAGCCAGCCAAGTTCTTTAGGATTCTTAGTAAGTAGGCAGGTGTCCCTCGGACAACTGTTCCAGTTCACTATGTACACACTTCCTTGTCTTACGCCGACTAGTAGGACTGTGTGTGTCCTTTTGTCAATGATTTCGCATTTGCAGCTCTTGAACTGCACTTTGTATCCACGATCACAAAACTGTGAAACAGAGAGTAAATTATATTTCAAACCTTCAACATATGAAACATCTTGTATTTCGACGTCTCCATTCCGGATGTAACCAAATCCTTTAGTGACAGCAGTGGAGCTATCACCAAATATTACTTTTGGTCCTTCTTGCTCATGGTAGCTAGACAAGAGAGCTTTGGTACCAGTCATGTGGTGCGAACAACCACTATCTATGTACCAGGTTTCTCCTACTGAGCCACCCTTCTTATACAAGTCAAGTCGACCCTGCAATAGATGATATTCAATAACTTAGGTACCCATTTGTTTATTGGGGTCCTTGGGGGTTAGTCATGTTCAGAGGAATCCAGATATACATTGGAGTCTTGAACAAGTTCGATCTTTTAAGCTTTCGCCCATATTTGTTGCAAAATAAGACCTTGTTGTCCTTCTCTGGCCTATCAGTCGAGTTCGGGTCTACTCTTTGGAGATAGCCTTTCGACTTAATCTCTACTTGAGCAGGCACTTGTCTATGATAGTTAGAGTAGGGTTTTAAAGCATTAGGTCCATACGGTTTATAGACGCGTTTGGGTCTTTCCTCACTTAAAATATCGTATGATAGAGGTGGAGGATATAGGACAGCTTGTGTACGATATTTTGGAGCTACCTGTCTAGGTCTAGACGAGTAGAGTTGAGACTGCCTTATAAATGGAGGTCTAGACTCTTGTCGTCTAGTCTGTACCTGTCTAGTACTCGTCTCCTCAGGATACCAGTCCTCGTATCTGACCTGGTTGGGTCGTCCACGATTAGTAGTCCTTTGAAGATTAGTTCTAGATGGAACAGGCTTGCTGTTACCATTCTTTTTACCTCCCTTGGTAATCAGAATGTTAACTCGAGCTTGTTTAGGTACAGTACCTTTAGAAGGAGTTCCAATATCGTATAACATTGGTCCTTTTCCTTTATCATTTGGCAAAAGTCTTGCTTTAATAGTAGTAGGGTTCTTAATGACTCGAGTAGACGAGCTAGATGACTCATTACCTATACCAGTCTTGTCACCTGGATCTCTATACCTATCTGACAGTTCAAGGTTAATCTTTGAAGAATTAACCAGGTCAGTAAGTTTGAGATCAAGTGTAACTACCTCGGTCTCTAAGAACTTATTACGTTCTTCAAGTCTGTTGCACTTGTTCTTTAAAACATTGAATTCATTTCTCTCAGTTGCATGTGTCTTAAGTAGGTCTTGATATAACCTGTCTGTCAACGCACACTTTTCTTTGAGTTTACTCAACTCTTCAGTCAAGCGTTTATTTAGGACTGTTATATTAGGATCTACTTTTGACTGAGCTTCCTTAAGATCAATGATTTCTTGTTTTAATGCAATGTTTTCATCACTGACTTCAATGAATGCTTGGTTAGCAAGTAGAAGGTCGTCTTCGACTGCACTAGTCGAGTGCTGAAGACTACTTCCTACTTCACTACTAGCAGTGTCACTTTCATCAGTTTCTGAATCATCACAAGATTGAAAAGATGTAGCAGATGATACCTCTTGGTTGATTTTAGCCATGCAGCATAGGCCATCATCTACTATGAATGCTTCGTCGTGATCTTGATCAGTTGAGTGGCTAGATACGGATGATGGCAACTCGTCTGAATCCGAATCAGAGTCATCATTGGCCATCATAGCCTTTTTGCCACGGTTATATCTTCTTTCTCTTCGTGCCTTGCGTTCTTCACGATCATCAGTGCTCAGGTCTGGACATTCATATATGTAGTGACCTGGCTTTTCACAATTATAGCACAAGAGATCATTAGTAGCCTTTTTAATAGGAGATTTGTCCCTACGTTTATCACGTCTATCAGAACGTTGAATCTTCCTATCGTCAGACTCTCTATCTCGTCTGTTACTTTTCGAGACTTCGTCTCTCCTTTCGGATGAGTTTCGGTCTCGTCTGGTCTCAGACGAGTTCTTAGACGTAGATGCTCTATAATCCCTATAGAACTTCTTGTATCTTCCGAAGCGTTTATTGAGCCTATCAAACTTTCTAACCATGAGACTCATCTGATCCTTCAAACTAAGATCAGTATCTAACTCATCTTTCACAGAGGCAGACCTAGTTCTAGACTTGGACCTGTCTACCTTAGAAGACTTAGAAGAGCTAGACTTAAAGGCAACGTTCTTAGATACAGCATGTTCTCTATCACTACTGGCTAGTGGTTCATCTTCGTCTAAATCAAACTCATGGGCTTTAAGGGTTTGAAACATGGTTTCAGCAGTCCACGTATCAATGTCTTGAGTGTTCTTAACAAGCATCTTTACCATTTTCCAACGACTATCAAGACTCTTCAAAATCCTAAGATTGATCTCACGAGCAGTATAAGATTTACCAAGTACTTCCAAATCATTCATGATCTTAGTAAAACGAGTATCCAGCTGGTCGATAGTTTCTCCAGCTTTCATCTGAAATGATTCAAATCTTTGGACAGTTGTGGAGAGTTTGCTCTCTTTGATTAGGGAAGTCCCTTCACAAAGAATAACTAGTCTGTCCCACATCTCTTTGGCAGTCTTACATTTTAACACTTTTCCTAGATACTCGTTAGGAAGGGTGTGTAAAATGTAATTCTTTGCCAAACTATCCAAATTATTTTGACGCATTTCTTCTGAGGTTAGATCTGACCTGGGTTTCTTGACGAAAGTACCAATTGGTTTGCTTGGGTCAAGAACAGCAGTATTAGGAACCATAGTAACAATAGGTCCTTCTGTGATAACAGAGATCATTAGGTCGTGCGTGGAACTGAAAATGGCTTCCATTCGCAGCTTCCAGTAGTCATAGTCCTGAACCTGGAACTTGGGTAACTTGTTAGCGCTGATCTCAAGAGACATGTTTTTTCAAGAAATAAGTTCTAAGTAGAGTTATGATCAAGAAAAACAAATAAGTCAAGAACAGGGAGCACGAAACAGATATAACAAGAGTATTTGATCAAGAACACGTAAGCAACTACAATCAAGGAACAAGACTTCACCCTAAGTCTTAAGTCGGTTATCAAGAAACAGCAGTTCGTAAACTACTGCTCTGATACCACTTGTAGGTCCCCAAAGTTGAGTTAATAACGAGTAAGCTAGTGAAAATGTCTAGAGGGGGGTGAATAGACTTTTCAAAATTCTATCGAAATATCAGAATACAATATGCGGAATACGAAATTAACAATGAGCCCAATTCAAGTTTATACTCAACTTATTAATTCGAGAACTCTGTTCTACACTCAACTTGTTAAGCTTAGTAGCAGTTTAAACAGTTAAACAATTAAACAATTAAAACAATAAAGTAAACAACACACAAAGATTTATAGTGGTTCGACAACTTGTCTACATCCACTCTCACAAACCAGTTGTGATGTTTCCACTAAACTCTTCCAATCGAGTACAAGTGTATGTTCCTGTCTTTAAAGTCCCAAGAAGAAGACTTAGATCTTCAACAGACTATACCTCCAGATACGTCTATGATCTAACTAGAAATTTTACAAGTATCTAGCACCTTGAAAAATAACAAACAAAAACTAAACACTTATTCAGTAGTAGCCTTTTGAATTCTTCACTTGTCTTCTGGCTTCTTTCTGAATCTTCAATCAAACTCTGAGAGTAATCTTCAATATATCTTCAGTACACTTCAGTAAACAATATTTCAGTATGCGTAGTTGCAGTAGTCTTCAAATGATTATCATCATGAAGTATTTATAGACTTCAAACATCAAGAACTTAGTTAGTTGTAACCAACTTTTCTTGATAACTACCTTCAACTGAATCTTCTTATCCATCCACGCGTTTCTGTTATGAATTTAGTTATTCCATAACTAACTTCTATCCTTATCTTTTCACGCGCTTCTAACTAACTATCTTCACGTTGACTTGTCTTGTGTAGACTAGTATGTACTTGTCTTGTCTTGTAGTCCTCCTGTCTTGAGTAGTAGACTTCAACTCTTCTTGACTGGTCTTCCTTGTTCAATCAGTAGACTATACTAAACCTATCAAGACTATTACATTACTTTAAACTTTTATAATACAAGCTTAGTCAACTTATAAACTATACAATCAAACTAATCTATTACATATAAAACATCATGAGCTCTATACAACATTTAAATAGCTCAGTAACAAACTTAAACAAATACTGTAAACACATATGAAGTACTTATAAACTGTACTTATCTTTTCATGTGAACTTATGTGAACTCTACTGGTCTGGTACAAGATGACTTAACTCAACTAGACTAGATTAGTCAACACTTAGAAAATATTCATACTATTTTTGGCTTATCAAAACTTCATCTTTTATTCATCATTTAGGACTTGTTTTAGGATTCATATCCCAACAAGTACTACTTTAGTACTAATATTATGAAAAAATAATGGGAAAAATCAAAGACCAGGGTTCTCCATCCGAATGTTGCTCCAACTTCTCAAGCTAAGAACGTCGGATCCCCGAAATCATTTTTCAACACGTAAACAAGTCGTTCCAACGACTAGTTCACTAGTATCTTTTTACCCAATCATGTCAACAATTTTCATAAAATTATCACTTTCCAATCTAGACATAATTCATCTCAGAAAACTACAATAAGTTCTCTTGAAATTGTCTTAGCTCGAATTTTAACTCCAATTAAATCACGAGCTTTGCAATCGGAATATCCTTACGTGATAATAGAAGAGCGACAAACTATAAATCTCCATTAATTAACGTAAAGTTCCCAAAAAAATGTAGTGACTTTTAATCATGTAATTCTTAAAATCACGGAGCTGAACTCCATTATCTCGAATTTCTTGAACATTAAATGTTCTTATTCTTTCGAGTCATACCCATAAAACGAGCAACCTTTAAAACTAATTTAATGTTTACAAACTCGAACACATGAATTTCAAGCCCATAATTACGCAAAGAAATTTAATCCAATGCGTATATATAGCTAATTCACAAGTGAAATAAGTTCATACCAAAGTTCTCATTCCTATAGATAAATAAGTACTTAAACTTTTCTTTGTTCAAATACATCCATAATATGAAAATTAAGAATCTACACGAAAAACGGAGCTCACAGGAATTTTCGGAACTAAAAACGGAGTTATAACGAGCCTAAACGAGCCAAAACAAGATTTTGAAAGAGCGCACAACCACTAATTGCAGAATGGTCCCTAGAGAATATCTAATTCTCATTAAGCCACCCACAAAGTTTCTGAAACTTTTCAGAATTACCCCAGAAACGTGAATTTTTCAAAAATTCATAACTCACTCGTTTCTTTGGCCAAAATTAACGAACTTTATATCGATGGAATCCTCATTCAACGTACTTCAACCCAGTAACAAGAATTAATCACGATTCCCTATATATCATTCGTAATTTCCAGTCAAAGTTTCTGTAAATTTTCAAAGACTGATTTTTTTTCTCCCAAACGGTAAGGCCAAAAAATCTGAAACTTTCCAGATATCATCTACAGTATACTACGCATGTACAGTAAAAAAATCAGCCTCTAATTCAACCGTTTGAAAAAATCGAAAATCTTAAAAAATACAGATTGTTCATCTATGCCGTGTGTAATGTCATATCAGTGCCAAAAACATATAACACATACAAGCATATAATTATACGTACGAGAATCCAACACATTGGCTCTGATACCAATGTTGGAATTAATTAATCTAGAAATAAGAATTAGAATTACCAACCTGTAATTCTCAATGCAGCGGAAGATTCTAGAACCCGGAGAACACGATCACATGAATTGCATGAATAGCTTCTTATATCCACAATCTAAGTGCCCTCTAGATGTATTTATGTTATGCGTATTATACAGAACACAGAATTCTCAGGTTTATGTATTCTGTCTCAGGAGGGAAGAGAACAGAATTCTCTCTGTCTTAGTCTGTTGGAAAATCACGTTGGATTTTCTTATATATAGGAGGTTATGCAATAACCGCTCCTACCTTTATCCACATTCATGTGTGGATTAAATATGAATAATTAATATTAATTAATTATTATTCTATTTAACTTTCATATATAATTTATGTCATGAAAATAGTTCTACTCTATAAAATTTATTCAATCTATTGAAATATACAAGCAAGATGGATGCACCAAAATGCAATTTATTTGTCTTTCGACAGCTAGTTGTGTTAAACTAACTTCATCAGTAGATGGGAATGTGATGCAGCGTGTGTGATAACAAGAACGAACAAACAAGAATCGTTGATTCACACAATACCCGAATCTTAATAAAACGAAGAATGTGTCTTCAATAATATTCAAATCTTCTAAAGTTGCTTCCACAATATTTGAAATTAAAAAAAACGCGTTTTAACTTTTAACCCCTCAAATGATGGAATTTGACCAAAAAGCGTCAAACGTTACGGCGAAAAAGTGTGCTCGTTTGCCAAATCGAGATCCGGCTCTCAAAACTTTAAAAATTCTTCGAATACTCTCGTTTCTTAAAAAATTGCAACACCAATTGTGCTACATCATCATGTTGGCGTGAGATATTGTGTATAGGGTGTGTTTTGTTGGGTAAAAAAGTGAGTGTATATTCATTTGATGATAAAAGTAGTTTAGACATTTGATATTAGAGTAAAAAAAAAAGGGTAAAAGAAGCTAAGTGGGTGCATTTATTAAAATATGCATTAAATGTATATATCTGGCAAAATAACAAATGATACGGAACTAATGTACACCGCTTAGGTTGATAAGTACACAATTTAGATTCATTAATTTATTTAAAATGTCATTTCTTTATGCGAAAAACTAATTAATATCGTGGCCCAATTAATATGAGGCCTCATGCCTTTGGGCCCATTGTCCCCATGCTCCCACTTTAACTTGTTTTTCCTAAAAAATAGGAGTAAGAAATTTGAGTAAGGTATTGACTCTTTATTTCTCAATCATTTGTATAAATAAAAAAACAACCACTTGAACGTAGCGTTTTTGATTTGACAATCTATTAAATAGGAATTTTTTGTTGTAACTAACATCCTCACTTTTTCTTTATACACTCGCTTCTAAATAAATCATGTAAAGTGAAGTTTTATTTTTCAAAATTTAAGTTTAAATTAGATAGGAAAAAGGTGGAGATTATATTCACAATTAAGCCTTTTTATTAATTTGTATATGGACGTGTCTATCGCAACAAAAGTGAAATTATTTATGTTTGAGAGAAGAATAAATTTAGATACCCATCAATCTATCATCTTTCTCCAAAGCCCTACTGGATACAACTCCGTGTTTGGGGGATATGATTAATTTTTATAACAGTTTGATTTCGACTATTCCTTTTTGTTCGGTTGAATTTGTCTATCGTGATGCCAATGTAAAGGCACACCGACTTGCCAGAGCTGCTAGGACGGTTAACAGTCCTCATGTGTGGTACGACCCTCCGAATCTTGTGATGGGCGTTCCGTTTGCTAATTGCAGCTGCTAAATAAAGAAGCTTGACTAAAAAAAAAAATCAATCTATCATCTTTATTTGAACGAGAGTTTGATAGTTTAGTGAAGTGACAAGATGAAATTCGTTTTTTAACAAGTGATGTTTTAACATTTTTTCCACTTGTACATCATGTTTTAGAATTTTTTACACGGCTTGTTTCAATTATGTCTTCTTCTTTTTAATTTTAAAAAATCAATTACTTGAAACATAAAATTGAAAAAACTTAAAAAGGATAGATGAAATTGGTTAAAGAATTTGGAAAGATTTGAAATATAATGTGCACTATAGAAATCCCGTTTATTATTTAAAGATATACTTGTTAATACATATAATTTTTTAATTTTAACAAATTTCACAAAAACATCACTTTTTAAAAAATGGAGAGAGTAATGTTTTTTTTTTTTGATGGAATGGAGAGAGTAATGTTATTAAACCTGAATTGAGAACACATTAGTACTAATTGTACCTAAAAGGGGAACATAATATTCTCCGATTTCTCCCTAACAATCTTATGATTGTAATTAAACAATAAAATCAAGATGTTGAAATTTTAATAATAAAATGGAACTCTATGTTTTTTTAATTAAAATGAAATACGGAGTATACATTATGAAATCACAACAAAAAAAATCTATAATAAAATTTTCATGAAGCATGTCACATACTCATACTATTTCTCGAATGTTAAAAAATTGGGTGGGCCTTGTGTTCCACGGTTCATCACATCGACTTTCATACTATTTCTCGAAACATGCATGGAGTCCCAAACCTTTAGGTGCATTTTCTAATAAATTAAAAATCTAATTGCATCTTAGATTCTTAATCATCAATTTTTATACATAAATCATTGAACTAATTCATCATGTTAATTAAAAAATGTGCATCACATGCATATGATTTTTAAGGTGTCTACGTCAAATCTTGCATCATAAGCGTGAACCCTTTTCCTCTAACTATTCTTCAACGCAAACTCTATCTTCCCAATTTCTGATTTTTAGGGTTTAATGAAAGATGAGATAAATTAATTCAAAGTCTTAGACTCATTAATCAATTTGTGTTTAGTATAAAATACTTTATATAAATACAGCTTTAAAAACCCACGTGCGTTGCACAAGTTTAAAATTGGAAGAAGTTTGACTTGAATATTAGTTTAATGGTTCAGGGGTAGAAAATTGGTTTGTTCACTTCAGTGCAAAGAAACATAGTTCAATAATTTAATGCACTTTCGGTAATAGTTTTGTGAGTTTAATACTTTATTGTAATTGCACTTAAATTAAATTAAGAAAAATTTGGAAGCATTGTTAATTGTTTGTCACAACTTATATACTCCCACCATTTTAGAAAAACTGTCCTTTTTGATCTTAAATTTTATTTAGAAAAGTTTGTTATTTTAACTATTTTTACAACAAATTCCTTTCTAAATTACCCATATTCAATTACCAATTTTTTTTTTTTTTTATTGAAAATATATTTATGTAACCCTCTTTTCTCTCTTTCCATCAAGAGTAAAGTTGGCATTAACCTTTGTTGTCTTGATACATTTTAGAGTAATATTTATGGAAATTTATAAATACTAACCGAATGGAATTACAATTGTGAAAAAAGTTTGTATTCGCCATTTGAGAAGATATAAATCCAATTTTACCTTTGTGCATCCAATGTTTTCACATCTTCATCGAGACACCATGGATAATGTTTTCATCGTCATTGTTTGTAGGGGAATGGAGGGTAGTGGGGTAGGAGATTGCATACAAGTGGATGGGGACGAAAGAGAAGAGAGAAAAGAATGGAAAATGAAAGTGGGGAAACAAAGTGTGAATGACAATGGTGATTGACGGATAAATGTGTTAAAAAAATTCAACACACATTTTTATACCAAACAACAAAAACGACATTTGTTTTTAAACGGACACTACAAGAAAAATGACTTTTAGTGACAGAAATCCTGTCATTATAGCTTCTCTAACTAAAAATCTTTAATGACATGAATTGTCTTTTAGTGAGGGCCGAGTCCTGTCATTAATTCTCAATTTCCTGTCACTATAGACTTTTAGCTAGAGAAACAATAGTGAGAGGATTTTGTTACTAAAAATCAGTTTTCTTTTGCAGTGGGAGGTAGACATCCGTTATTGACTTAAACTATTGTTAGGCTGTATCAACACGCATGGTACCTAAGTACATATAATGCAACACGCATAAATCAATGTATATTATTTAAAGTTGAACACTGATCAAGCCGAAAATTAGATCTTACTTATACATCAACATCGATCATAATTAAACCGTAGTAGAGTCTAAAACAAAGTCATATTACATATGAAAACATAGTACCATCAAGCAAGCAAACATACATAAAATGAATAAGACAAGGTTTAAGATGTTGATAAAACACGTCATGATCGAGACATAGATATTTTCACTCAAGCAAAGCAAAAGTGGTGAGGTCGGAGGCTCCCGTCCCACTATGAAGACTAGGGTGGTGTTCGTGGTGATGGTGGTGGTGGTTAGGCGGCAGACGATAAGCGATGATCCTCGGCCCGCCATGTGGAAATCCAAGAACCGAGTTATAATCGCCTTCGTTTTCTACTAGCCCATAGTGTGGATCCTCTTGTCTTGCATCCTATAACACAATTAATCATACTTATAGTGAAATCTTATCACACGTGCAATCATATACAACATATAAGGGACCTTTTTTTTTTTTTTTAGGACAATAACTATGGAGGTTGCAATTGTAGGACAATGTTTACCATCTTACATTTTTAGGCCATTAAATTTTAATGACACATTTAAGTTCGTAAGTTTAAATTTCCGCCCAATTAGTCCAAATTTGAGCATTTCGAATTGACAAATTTAGAACATTATACTCCTTGCGTCCCGCTATAAGTTTTTCATTTTTCTTTTATGGATGTCACACAATAAGTATTTCATTCCATTTTTTTTCACTTTTGTATTTTATTTTCTCTCTTCCAATAACATCACTTATACTTTATCTATTATTTTATTATACTTCATCTCATACTCATCTATTATTTTCTCTTTCACCATCACATTACTTGTACTACATCTATTATTTTATTATATTTTATAATCAAAATACACAAAAGAAATGAGGAAACTTATTGTAGGACGGACGGAGCATGTCAAACACACTAACATCTTAGCCCGAATTGAATTGTTACGGGCTAATTTGACCTATATGTGTGAAAAATAAATAAATATAATGACCTAAATGTATCACCCTACAAGCTACGGGCCTAAAAAGATATTCCCCAACAAATAGTGAGCTAGATTTTTTTATTTTTGCCTTTTAATTTAATAATGAAATTAAGAAAGATTCTTACAAATTCAAGCACGAGGCTCCTGTGTATTTCTTCAACGTTCCTGAACTGCAAATAATAGATGAAAAAGGGAAATAAATACATATGTGAAGGAAGGAAATTAAATATTTTGGCATTTAATTATTGTACTACCTTTTTCTTGCTGGTATCAATCTGATTGCCGATGACTTTGTACTGTTATGGTTGAGAGAATTAAAATCAGTGTATACCAAAAGAAGCAAAGTATGATCCAACATGGAAGAACAAACACAAGATAAAGAGAAAAGTGGTGGTGCTAAATACTAGCTAGATGATACAGTACATAGTATTTTAGTGCATATAATGAACAATTATATATAATCATTCACTCATTTATTTCTTTTATTGTTAAGCTATTAATTAGTGTCATTATGATACAAGCACAAATAATGTTTTTTCCTTGTTAAAACAACACAAACAAAGTCCATTTCCAACAAATTCAAAAGTTACACCCCTATATACTCCCTCAAAAAAAAAAAAAAAAACACTCCTATATGAACAATAAAATCGGTGAGACAAAGGTCAAAATTCAATTATGCAAATAAATGATGTTTTATTTGTATGTGATGCTATTTTTTTTTTCATACAGTATCATTTATTGTAGGCTTTCTTATATAGCAAAAGTTTGATGAATCCTCAAATAAAAACTAATTAGTTCTTAATTTCTCAACTTAAACTCCATATTTAGTTAAAAAAATCAGCCTTGCTCAAAAAAAAAAAAAAAAAAAAAAAAGTTAAAAAAAATCAGTCTTGTTCAATCCGCAGTACCAGATCTAATAAATCCAAAACCCATTATTTTTCTCTATGATAGTTATACTTTAATTTCGACTAATATTAACAAAGAAAAAGGTCTGAAACCCTAGAAAAAACATTTTTGTTGGTGTTAAAGAAATAAATAAATAAATAAAAGGGAATAAATTTACAACCTTTCTATCACGAATCAACCTGAGAGACTTATCCATGTCGTCAATAAGATCAACCATTTGCTCGTAACCCAGATCGTTCAAGCACTCCCCCATCCTTTGCCTAATAATTAAATCACATCAATAAATAATTAATTAAAAAGGTACATATATAAATAAAACATTAATTTGTGACTTATTACATACCTAATCTCCCTCCTCAGATTCCTGTTAACATCTTTCAGCTTCTTCAAATTCTCTTGCATTTTCTGCATAATAAAAAAAAATAGTATACCCCCTTTTCAACTTCCAAACAAAAATTAGAATTTAGGTTGCAATCGGTCAATTTTACATAGAACAGAGTATAGTCCTATAAATAAACACATAATTTGCAAAAAGAAAGAACCTCATAGTGGGAGCTCCAAAGATCAACCCCAACAGCCTTTTGGTATTGATCAAACATAGCCTTTGTCCTAAAAAAAAAATAAAAAAATTAGCCAAAAAAAAAAAAAAATCAAGAAAGAGAGAGAGGGGGGAGAGAGAGAGAGATACGTGATAGTGGGGCTGATGTATTCATGAAGCTTCTGAGTGCTAGAGATCATGACAATGGAAATCTTGGCATCACAAAGAACAGTAAGCTCGTGAGCTTTCTTGAAAAGGCCATTTCTTCTCTTGGAGTAGGTCACTTGCCTGTTTGTTTGGTTCTCAATCTTCTTGATCTGGATCTTCCCACGAGCCATATCTCTCTCTCTCTCTCTCTCTCAGATCTTGTGGAAATATTGGTGATAAGATTCTCAAGAACAAGAGAAGGAGTTATAAAGAGGGGTGAGGTGATTAAAGGGAGAGGTGGGGGCCATACGTTTGCCAAAAATGGAAAGTTTTACCAAATGGGTGAAAAAGGGTTGCAGGAGTTGATAAAGTAATTTAAGAATGAGTCATTTCTTGTTATCAGTCACCACCACTCCAATTCACTACTTTTTTTTACCACCGTCAAAGTTTACCGTGTGTAGATTTGGTTGTACTTTTTAACAAAGTAGTGATTGATGATGGGTGCTTGGGTTTAATGGGTGGATATTTGAGTAACTTGTTTGGTTTTTGTCACGCTTCACACCTAACATCAACTATGGCTATGGCATTAGGTTTTGATACTCATATCTTTTGTGCTTTTCTTTTCTTGGGCCTATACAAATAAAATCTTTTCATTAATTTGCGTGATTTATAGTTGTATTTAGTTACATCAATCTATTACTTTCTTTTTTATGTTTCATTCTTAACATAATATGTGTTCGTCTTCTCTCAGGTTCCAACCCTTTAAAGTGCAAACAATTTCTATGGGACCATGTCCATATAGAGCGCAAAGCTCTGGCTTTAAACGGGACTCTCACAAGTGAACGGTGGGATTGTTCCCCCGAAATTAGTCGGTCATAGAATCGGATACCCAGGACTTAAAATATATATATATATATATATGTGTTCGTCTTTATTACTGAAAAAGTGTAAGTTGATTACTCCATATTTTTTTACATAATACAGTACATGTCATGAAACCATATATAGGAAACACAAATTAAAACACTAAAAATGACACAAATGGATGTTTCATAATAAATTTCACATCCTTAAAATGGAAAACTCTATGTAAACTCCACTATCACAATATCCTCAATTTTATATAAAATGTCATTACTTTTTTACCACACATACTAGACATGCCCAACCGCCAGAAACCGCCGGTTACGGTTAAAAACCGGCGGTTTCGGTTTTATGTTTGTGCTAACCGAAACCGAACCGGCAAACCGCCGGTTACGGTTACGAAACCGCCGGTTCGGCGGTTATTTTTTTATTTTTTTTTTTTTTGGGTATTTTTTGGCTCGTTTTTTGGATTTTTTTCGCGTTTTCGACTCTTGTTTTTTGTTCGTTTTAACTTTATAGTTTATTAGTTTATATAACTTATTATTGATGAAATATTATAAAAAATTGAAAGAATAAATAAATTACTTTTAAGTTTTAAGTTACAAATTACAAAAGTATAAATTATAACTTACAAATTACACCACTTACAAATTACAACTTACAAATTACAACTTAAAATTACAACTTACAAATTTAAAAACTTAGTAACTTACAAAATAAATTTACAACAAATTGGGAGGGGGAAAAAAAATTGGACTTGCTTGAGCTTAATTTTAAGAATTAAACTTAGAAATTCTAAGTTCAAAATTTTAAAACTAAGTTGCCTACGTATCCAACATGTTGGAATCAAAGTCCACGTAGTTCTCTTACCTCAACTTACCCGTTGACGTTGTTGTTGAATGATCAAATGTTTAGTAATTTTAATTTTTAGTTTATGTGTTTATGTTTTTATTAAAATGTTTAGTAATTTTAGTTTATTTAAATGCTTATGTTTACTTCTATTTCTAAATTCTAAATTTCTAATGCTTATGTTTAGTGACTTAGTCATTAGTAGTTCATATATAATTACAAGTTACAACTTACAACAATTTAAAACGAAAAATGATAAGTAAAAAGACAAAATAATCTAACTATAAATTAAAATTACAAAAAATAAAAAAAAAAATTAAAAAAAATAAACCGAAAACCGGTGGTTTGGACGGTTAACCGGAAAACCGCCGGTTTTCAAAATCTGGAACCGAAACCGAACCGTGAAAATACGGTTGCGGTTCGGTTTTGGAACCGAAACCGCCGGTTCGGAAACCGCCGATTTTCACGGTTCGACGGTTTTCCGGTTACAAACCGCTCGTGTCTAACACATACACACAAGTTAACTCATTTCTTTTGAACATGTTACATTTTCTCTTTTCATATTAAACACATTTCGTGTAATAATTTCACATAAGTTTTGGTGATCACATGTGGAAAAATATCTTATTACCCTTTTGTTTACACATTTTATACTCCGTTATTTAGAAAAGTGGAGTAAAATGCTTAATTAATGTATCGTTATGATTTGTCTCAACATAAATCAACACAAATGATAAACTCAAGCAACTCACAAAAAATCAAATGAATCAAAAAAAAACACAGATTTACGTGATTGGATCAAGGTGATCTACGTCCTCAGAGAATAGAGATTTTTTTTTTCACTATTAAAACAAGATGATACAGATTACGAGTGTTTCTCTTTTATGTAACTCTAGCAATCTCTCTAGCTAGTTGATTCAACTTAATCAATATGGACTAAGGGGTTTATGTAGATGAATAGTGTCATATTGAACTGCTAATAACTAATTCCTCAACTGTTATGAACAGAATAACCGAATAGAAACTAACTTTGAAAACTAACAGAATCATAAGACTTGACTCAACTAATTTGTGTATCAGTTGATACGGTTCAGATGACTTGGACCTCAACTTTGTTGATAGGACCATAAGACATGAACTCATGAGAGTTGTCTTAGAACTATCAGATGAGATGACTTCCGATCATATGATCACATGGCCTAACGATCAGCTGATCTAATCCAATTCAGATGACTTCCAACTAACTCGGTTCTTCTTCTATTATGCATTGGAATCAGCTAAGACAACATTCAATTTACATTACTTCATAACATGTGACAGCATTGAAATCAGCTAAGACAACATTCAATTTACAATACTTCATACCATGTATGTCACACAAAATAATAGAAGCTAGTGAAATTAGAATGTTGTCATTTAATTCTTCGAGGTAAATTATAAAATAACAATAATTTTAGAACACAATTTATCTTCTAATAATACGATGCCAATATAACTGAGTCAGTATGTACCGTGAAGTTTACTTGTGTTGTATAAACCTATAATTGTCACTGTATCTGTAATATTAATGACGTTAGCAATGTCCCAAAAAAATATTTCAAATTACATTTTATGTGACACCAACTTAGTGTTTGATTCAAGAATTGCATGAACTTGGTATTAGAAAAATGAGATGTAAGCGTCCAAAAGTAGGTATGGCAAAGGGCAGAGCAGGGCGGGTATCTTAATATCCAAATCTGCCCCGCGCATATACGTATCCACCCTGCCCCATGATCTGCTACGGGGCATCATTTTATGTCATGCCCTGCCCCGCGCGGGTACCTGCCCTGCCCCACGCTTGATATGGGGCAGCATTTTTTAGTCTCTTTTATGTCATGCCCTGCCCCGCGCGGGTACCTGCCCTGCCCCACGCTTGATATGGGGCATCATTTTTTAGTCTCGCCCCGCCCTGCTCCAAATCTCATTTTATATGTATATAAATTATTTAAAATGATATAAACTAAACATTAAAATTCATCATTAAACTAAACTAAAATAAATATTGATATAAATTAGGGTTAGTTTACTTAATTAAATTATTATATATTTATATATATATTTAAATTTGGTACAGGGCAGGACGGGGCAGGGCAGAGCAATAAATATGTAAATCCATACATGCCCTGCTCTGCGCGCGGGGTGGGGCTGACTTGCCCCATTCTCAGAATGGGGCAGGGCAGGTCAGATCAAAATCTCTCGGGACAGGGCGGGGCGACTCCGGGGCAGGTCATTTTGCCATCCCAATCCAAAAGTAACCCATAAAACCACCAAAACTATAGTACTACTCCAAAAAAAAAAAAAAAAAAGGCTCAACAATGGGTCATATCAACTATATTAACCTATCCTTAATGGGCCTTACAAGTCCATAAAAAAGCCCACAAAAGAAATCTGAAGTATTGAACCATTAATTAATTAACCATGAGAAAACCACGCCATGCAGAGCCCCCAATCTTCATGTTATTCAGTCCATGCATCTTGAATTCAAAGAAAAAAGTTAAGTTGGACCTTGAATCAACAGAAAAATAAATATATAAATTAAGATATTAATGAAATTATATTGAGATTAAAATGAGTCTGTTTTTTCTTTTTATAAACACAAAATGTGCATATTTCATTTTTTTTTTTGAAAATATACCTAATCACACATACTTTATCTTCTTTCTATTTTATCTATCATTTTATAAGAAATTTATATTTTATCCATCATGTTTTCTAATAAAAAAATACTCCAATATTTCTTAAAACATAGTACTCCAATAAACATGTGGTGGAGGGAGTAAAAAATTTCCATGAAAAATAAAGGTAGAAGTGGGTTTTGCGGGAACACGTTTTCAAGTGTTGCATTGGCCCGTTTCTTCCCCACTATGGTAGATCCATCCGCAAGCACAAATAACCCATTCTTTTGACCTCCTATGCGAATGCGGTTATATCACTTCTTCTCGCACACCCATAGTCATAAAAAATGCCCAAAATTTTACAGATCTAAATCTCGATCAGGGTTTGGAATTGTTATACTAAGCTCCGATCAGATCTCTCCATTCATTTTGTTAAAGCCTGCGATTATAGGTGGGGAGAACAATTGCAGAAATGCTGACCAAGTTTGAAACCAAGAGCAATAGAGTGAAAGGGTTGAGCTTTCACGCCAAGAGGCCATGGATCCTGGCGAGTCTCCACAGCGGCGTGATCCAACTCTGGGATTATCGCATGGGCACTCTTATTGATCGCTTCGACGAGCACGATGGACCCGTTCGTGGTGTTCATTTTCATAAATCACAACCGCTTTTCGTTTCCGGGGGTGAGAAATTTACTTCGTTTTATGTCAATTTTCTTTTGTGTTTTATCAATGCATTGTCATCTCTATTTGGATTAGTGTGTGAAGTATTGTTTATACAAGTACTCGACAGAGTACGTGGGTCTGGATCTGCCGATTTCATGCTAATTGCTGGTCAATGAATTTTGAATGTGATTGTTTGGTTTTGGAATTTTGGTTCACGAACGTTGGTTGATCAAAATATTTGGTATTAAATCACTCGAATTTGCTTAAAGCCAGGAATGGTGTCTGATTATCTTGTAAAATTAGTGTTGTTTGATTATGATGTAATCAAATTTGATTAAGGATTTTGGAAGATGGTATTATTTCTCATAAGTGCTGATTGGAAATCAAGTATCCCATTATTGAGGTTTTCAGCTCTTCAAGGAACCCGTGTTTAGTGTTTCAATTCTCATTCATGTATTCAAACGTGTGGATCCTACCATTGTCCTAAGCTTACACAGTTGTTTGATGCAGTAAATATATCTACTGGTGTTTTGTGTTCTGATATGTGGTTTCTTCTGGTTTTCCTTTTCTTTTAATTTCTGGTAGAATATTGTATCTTTGGACCTTGATTTAACTTTAGAAAATTCCAACTAGGGTATTTCTTGTCATCTAAAACCTACATTGAGTTGTATTTCTTGCCAAAGAAAACTTACCAGCATCTAGTACTATTGGTATCACCGTATCAGGTTTTAGATTGATTGGTATGGGGTTTTGAACCTTGTGGGATAGCTCATCCCTTTAAATTATATTTTACTTATATTAATAAAACTTCTGGTTTCTTATCAAAAACAAAAATGGAAAAAAAAGATTGATATGGGGATTTTAGTTGATTTTACATGGGACCATTAATTGAGCTGACACTGGTGAAGATTTTGCAAATTATGTAAATAATGTCAGTAACTTGGTTGAAGATTTATTGATTTAACCCATTAAAGGCAATATTTCTACAGATTTCACCCTAGTGGGTTGACTCTTGGTTTAATTTCCATATGCATTTTCTGATATATGCCAACATTGATTTCTGCAGGAGATGATTACAAAATCAAGGTGTGGAATTATAAATTGCACAGATGTCTATTTACTCTTCTTGGTCATCTTGATTATATCAGGACAGTCCAATTTCATCACGAGTATCCCTGGATAGTAAGTGCAAGTGATGATCAGACAATTAGAATATGGAATTGGCAATCACGTAATTGCATTTCAGTGTTAACTGGGCACAACCATTATGTCATGTGCGCCACATTTCATCCAAAAGAAGACTTGGTTGTTTCAGCCTCTTTGGATCAGACTGTTCGTGTTTGGGATATTGGTGCTTTGAGGAAGAAAACAGTTTCTCCTGCTGATGACATTCTGAGATTGTCTCAAATGAACACGGACTTCTTTGGTGGGGTTGATGCTGTTGTGAAGTATGTCTTGGAAGGCCATGATCGGGGCGTTAATTGGGCTTCTTTCCATCCGACTCTCCCCCTCATTGTTTCTGGAGCTGATGATCGCCAAGTGAAAATCTGGCGCATGAATGGTTTGCCATCTTGAACACTGATTTCTTTGGCACCTTGCATTGTCTATATTTTTATTTGTTAAAATAATTTGGTATATTTGCATTTGGTGTTTGAGTGATTTTTAACTTTGAGGTTGGGAAAGCACTTCATTATATTTTTAATTTGTTAAAAATTTAAAATAATTTGGTATATTTGTATTTGGTGTTTTGAATGATTTTTAACTTTGAAGTTGGGAAAGCACCACTATTGAAGAGGGGTAGTGTCATAAGGGATTGTTATAATCTCTATGGCTGTGTTGATTACTCTGTATTTTTTGTATCAACTTGGTCTGATTTTTCTGGCCTCCTGAGACTTTCTGTCTCATTTTATGCCAGTTCTTAAATTTGTGTGCTTCAGTGTGCAATAGGAGCTGTGATCTATTTAGCAGAAGTAGGTGAAGGTGATGGTTAATGATATATAGGATATCAATTTAATGAGACGCCTGAACACTATTTCATTCCTTTAACCTTTTGTCTCATCATGGAAAAGATTGTGTGGAATGGAACTGGCCACCTCATTAGCTCTCTCTCTCTTCTTCCTAATTTAGCCAAATTAACAAATTCGCATTGGCTCTAGTAGCTAGAAACTTGGTGTTTTATCTCCCTTTGTTAGTCAGTACATAATGCTCAAATTTCAACATGAATTATGCTCTAATCAATATGCATATTGCTTCTCA
Organism: Galeopsis tetrahit; assembly: GCA_963675135.1. Taxonomy (NCBI): domain Eukaryota; kingdom Viridiplantae; phylum Streptophyta; class Magnoliopsida; order Lamiales; family Lamiaceae; genus Galeopsis; species Galeopsis tetrahit. The sequence continues at coordinate 16,761,308 of OY776133.1, forward strand.
ATTTCTGAGATGTTTGATGTCTGAATATTTAGTTGAGATATCTTGATATATTTCTTCAGATACGAAGGCTTGGGAGGTGGACACCTTGAGAGGCCACATGAACAATGTTTCTTGTGTTCTATTCCATGCGAGGCAGGACATCATTGTATCAAATTCAGAAGACAAGAGTATCAGAGTTTGGGATGCTACTAAAAGAACAGGCTTGCAGACTTTCCGAAGAGAGCACGACAGGTTTTGGATCCTTTCTGCACATCCTGAGCTGAATCTTCTGGCTGCTGGTCATGACAGTGGTATGATCGTCTTCAAGTTGGAGAGAGAACGCCCTGCCTTCTCTATAAGTGGCGATTCCGTGTTTTATGTCAAAGACAGATTTTTACGTGTTTTTGAGTATTCAACTCAGAGAGATACACAGCTGATCCCAATCCGTCGTCCTGGTTCTAATACTTTGAATCAAGCACCTCGAACTCTCTCATACAGTCCTACTGAGAATGCTGTTTTGCTTTGCTCAGACATGGATGGTGGTTCATATGAACTGTACGTCGTACCTCGGGAAAGCTACAGCAGAGGTGACACAGTTCAAGATGCCAGAAGAGGTGCTGGGGGATCAGCAGTTTTTATAGCTCGAAATAGGTTTGCTGTGCTTGATAAGAGCAGCAATGAAGTCATTGTGAAGAACCTATCTAATGAAATAGTGAGGAAGAGCATTCTTCCTGTTGCTACTGATGCTATATTCTACGCTGGAACAGGGAATCTGCTGTGCAGGTCTGAGGACAAGGTTGTCATTTTTGATCTCCAACAGCGAAGTGAAGTTGGGCACCTTCAAGCATCTTTTGTTCGATATGTTGTTTGGTCTCAGGATATGGAGAGTGTTGCTTTGCTAAGCAAGCATTCGATTGTTATTGCTGATAAAAAGCTTGCCCATCGATGCACTCTTCATGAGACTATTCGTGTGAAAAGTGGAGCTTGGGACGATAATGGTGTTTTTATTTATACGACACTTACACACATCAAGTATTGCCTTCCTAATGGGGACAGTGGAATTATCAAGACACTTGATGTCCCGGTGTATGTAACGAAAATATATGGAAACACGATCTTCTGCCTAGACCGAGAGGGGAAAAACCGTCCCATTATCATTGATTCAACTGAATATATTTTCAAACTACAACTGCTGAGGAAAAGATACGACCAGGTTATGAACATGATACGACATTCGGAACTATGTGGACAGGCCATGATTGCTTATCTGCAGCAGAAGGGCTTCCCGCAAGTTGCTCTTTATTTCGTGAAGGATGAAAGAACTCGTTTCAACTTAGCCCTTGAAAGCGGTAATATCGAAAAAGCCCTCGAATCTGCTAAAAAGATTGACGAGAAAGATCATTGGTACAGGCTAGGGGTAGAGGCCCTTCGCCAGGGAAATGCAGGAATCGTCGAATATGCATACCAGAAAACAAAGAATTTCGAGAGGCTTTCTTTTCATTACCTGATAACCGGTAATCTTGACAAATTATCGAAAATGATGAAGATTGCTGAGGTGAAAAATGACGTTATGGGCCAGTTTCACGATGCATTGTATCTTGGTGATGTCCGAGAGCGCGTTAAAATTCTTGAAAATGCGGGCCACTTGCCTTTGGCTTACGTAACAGCTTCTCTCCACGGGCTTACTGATATAACTGAGCGTCTGTCTGCTGAACTGGGAGAAAATGTCCCTTCTGTCCCTGAAGGCAGGAAAGCTTCTCTCTTGATACCGCCGAGTCCCGTTCTATCTGCTGGAGATTGGCCTCTGTTAATGGTTAGTAGAGGCATATTTGAGGGCTCTCTTGATAATACTGGTGTAAAAGAAGATTATGATGAGGCTGCTGATGCTGATTGGGGTGAGGATTTGGATATTGGAGAGGTGGAAAATCTGCAGAATGGAGATATTAGTGCAGTTCTTGATGACGAAGATGTTAACAACGAGAATGATGAGGAGGGGGGATGGGATCTTGAGGATTTGGATCTCCCTCCTGATGCTGAAACACCAAAGGCAGCTATCAATGCTCGTTCATCTGTATTCGTTTGCCCACCTCCTGGAATGCCTGTAAGCCAGATTTGGACCCAGAGATCGTCTCTTGCTGCTGAACACGCAGCTGCTGGCAACTTCGATACAGCAATGCGTTTACTGAGCCGCCAGTTAGGGATACACAATTTCGTCCCATTGAAATCCCAGTTTATCGATCTTCACTTGGGCAGTCACAGTTACTTACGGGCCTTTAATTCAGCCCCGGTGATAGCAGTTGCAGTTGAGAGGGGTTGGAATGAGTCGTCAAACCCGAACGTCCGGACCCCGCCGGCTCTTGTTTTCAACTTCTCTCAACTAGACGAGAAGATCAAAGCTGGGTATAAAGCCACAACTTCTGGAAAGATCAGTGAAGCCCTGAAACATTTTCTTGCTATTCTTCACACGATTCCAATGATTGTGGTGGAAACGAGAAGAGAGGTGGATGAGGTTAAAGAATTGATCGTTATTGCCAAGGAATATGTTCTTGGTTTGAAAATGGAGCTTAAGAGGAGGGAATTGAAGGATAATCCCGTTCGTCAGCAGGAACTTGCTGCGTATTTTACACATTGCAATCTACAGCTGCCACACACGAGGATTGCTTTGATGAACGCGATGACTGTGTGCTATAATGCGCAGAATTTGAGCACTGCTGCTAACTTTGCAAGGAGATTTCTGGACACGAATCCAAACGAGAATCAGGCCAAGAAACCTAGGCAGGTGCTTCAAGCTGCTGAAAGGAGCATGAAAGATGCTACGGAGATTAACTATGATTTTAGAAACCCGTTTGTTGTGTGTGGGGCCACGTACGTACCAATTTATCGAGGGCAGAAAGACGTTACTTGCCCATATTGTGGTACGCATTTTGTGGTGGGGCAGCAAGGACAGGTGTGTAGTGTGTGTGATCTTGCAACGGTGGGAGCTGATGCGTCTGGATTGATGTGTTCTCCTTCGCAGATAAGATGAGTCAACTGAGGTAGGAGCTGAATACTATCAATGATATTTCACTGGGTTTATATAATAATATACTTGTTCGATTTTATTTTGTTTTTATGAATCTCCATCTCCTTTTGTTTTCATGGTTACAGATTTTATGTGAGATTTTTGACTTGATGATACCACCATTCTTTCTTCTTATGCAGCGTCGGAATTTTACTAAAGGTGGCGTTTAGGACCTACCTAAATCAAGTGTTTTTTGCAGATGTAATAGACATATGTAAAACTTAAATACTTGTAGTATTTCATGGCAGGAGAGAAGTTAAATTAGCATCTGGCAATATGCATGGTTGCCCAAATTGGTTGCTTAATCCCAGTAAAACCTGCTTTCCATTTTCGCTAGTTTATATACAAAAATTTTAACAAGTCTTGTACTTTCATTTTTTGGACGAAGAATATATAATTCTATTTTTCCAACTACTGTTTGGTTTTCAATTCTCTCTTCCATGGATTGAAAATCTATATTTAGTTTTGTACTGATTTTTGAATGAAAATAAAATATGTTTGCTCTACAGACTACAGCTTCAGTGGCTGAGTTTATTTTGAACATCTTATAAGAACTATTTTTTTAAGGAGATTATAGGCTGTTGAAAAGTGTGTGACTATAAGTTAGTTGATAATTTGATATAAATGTTTTTTTTTTAAATTTTAATATAAAATAATTATATTTTGGGAAATTATTTTCAATTATTTAAAAAGAGGATCATTTAAATAAAAAATTAAGAAGGAACGCCTTTTAAACGACGTTTTATGTTGACTAGGTCCTTTAAATAAAGATCCCTTATATTTGTATTTAAAAACAAGTTGAGATATTGATTTTTTTTTTATTTTTTTTTTGAGCTTATAAGGGGTAAATAGTTTATTTTAAGATTTTATAGGTTATCAAACATTTTTCCTAACAAAACACTTTTAGCTTTAGGGAGTGTTTGCAAACTCTATAAACAGCTTAAAAGCACTTCTCAAAAGAAAAAGTTGTGAGAGTGCAGCTTTAAAAAAGTGCTTCTGGAAGCAGTTTGTAGAGTTTGAAAACACCCCATTAGTCAAACGGGCTCTTAATAATCATAAATCTTATGCATTCGATGCTAACCCTACAAAAAAAAGAAACTTTAAAGAAACACACTACTCCGAAAAGATAAGTCAAGTTTAGCTAATGTGTCAATTTTACTCTTGAAATCTCATAGTCCAAAATCTGAGGAATTATGATTATAATTTGAGACATCAAAAAAAAAATATACTCCCTCTGTCCCGTGATTACTTGCACACTTTCCTTATTGGGACGTCCCAAAATTACTTGCACACTCTTAATATGGAAATACCCTGAATTGGAGTTTAGGTTAGGCTGAACTGGTGTTTTGGTTCTCAATATTACTTGTATCTTGTAACTAGACTATCTTTCTTTTTATAGAGTACCTCTAGTACTCTATTGCTATCAATATAATCCATTTTTTCCTTTAAAAAAAAATAACCTCACAACATCATTTTATTTTCAAATTTGCCACTCCTTTTTTCCATACATTTCACTTTACACATCATCAAATCCACTTTACACATCATCAAATTATCTAAAATACTCCTCTTTTTTTTTACATCATCCACCACTAAATCCACTTTTCTTAAACAACGTGCCGGTCAAACTATGCAAGTAATTTTGGGACGGAGGGAGTATTATCTTTGTAGGACAGAAGGAGTATTATATTCATTAAAATCTTACTCCAAAGTCAAATAATCAATTTTAGACCATACTTTTCATTTTTTACTAAATCTAGAACTACATACTTTTTCTTTTAGCTAAATTATACTCATACTTTTCATTTTCTTATCAAATTTAGCACAAACTTTTTCTTTCATACCCATACCTTTAATTTTTAATTAAATGTAGCACATACTTTTTATGTTTTACCAATTTTAGAACATGGTTTTATCAATTAATTTAAAATAACAAAAAAAAAATGTAAAAATTATCAAATAATTAAAAAGAAAAAAGAATATCTTAAATATGTTTAAATCAAAAAAGTTAATTTAAAATCTACAAATTTTAAAAATAATTGAAAATTAAAATTATTGAATTAAAAAGAGATTTACTAAATATATATAAAAAATACAATATTGAACATACTTTTGGTGGACGAAGGGAATATAATTTTTTTTTTTTAAATAATGTTTTGAGATTCTTTAAATAATTTTTTATTTTTTATATTTTCTAGATTAAAAAAATATTACTCCACTATATAATTTAAGATTTCTTGTTATAAAGTAAGGTATATTAATTAGTTATATTTATAAAAAGTATGGGTATAAATTGAATAAGAGTAAAAAAATATGTGTTAAATTTAATAAAAAAATGAAAAGTATTAGTATAATTTGGTTAAAAAAATGTATATGCTAAATTTGAAGAAAAATGAAAAGTATAGATATAATTTGATTAAAAAAAATATATGGGCTAAAATTGGTAATTTGGCCAATCCTAAAAATCCGGAATTTTCCCGGCAACCATATTTTTAAAGAATTTTGTGTGAAACGATTTTATTTACTGTATAAGATATATCTTAATTTAAAATATGATTGGATATGGGACAAGATGTCTCTTACAAAACATTTTCTTTTTCTAAATAAACCATAATAAGGATTACAAAATCGAACAGATCCCGGTAGCACTCACAACCTGCCCCGATTGCTGACCCAAAATAAAAATATTGTCGTTATCATAACCAGCCCTACGTTTAATTCATTTTAATGTGGTTCTAGTACAATTTAATTATTTGTATTTGGACTCATCACAATAATAGTTTATATTGAACTGGATGTCGACTATGAGCATGTGTTCAAATATTTACTTCCTTCATTTTTCTTTAAATTAAAAAAAAAAAAAATGATCCGTCTCAACTTAATATTCATATTATTTTATTTAGTTTATATTGAACTAGATGTCTATAATCATGTGTTCAAATATTTACAGCTTAATATTCATATTATTTTATTTAGTTTATATTGAACTAGATGTCTATAATCATGTGTTCAAATATTTACTTCCTCCATTTTTCTATAAAGTTTAAACTTTTTTTTAGTCCGTCTCAACTTAATTACTCTTCACATTTCTTACTCACTCTATTTCCTTTTATCTTTCTCATCTCTTTAAATCGAAAACCACTAATAAAATGTTAATGTCGGTAGCACCAGGTTAAATTTGGTACAGTGGAAATTACATATGAGGAGTGGTTTTGTTATAGATTTGATAAATACTTTTTTGGATCAAGAATAAGATGATTATCTAGAGGCAGAGCATCTTTTTAGCCCTAAACCTTAATTAAAATAGACTTAAAGTTAATTGAAAAGCACGTGACCTAGCCGCCCAATGCTTCTTTTTATTAAGACACATAACTACAAAATAATTTGCTCAAACCTATGCTACAAAATCCACTAACTACCTAAGTCAAAATATATTAATTTTTATATGGTATTATTTCATTTTCCTTTCCAAACTTTATGATGATGAATGATGTTTAACACATGCAGTAGGGACCCCCCTTAAGGAACTCTTGTTTTCCTCCTTGCTTAAGTTTTCATTAATAACAATTGATGACAACCCTAAAATTATTTAATTATATTTTTTTATGAGGTCAAATAAATATATTATGTTGTTTTCTACTTTAAATTAATGCATACATTAAAAAAAAATCATCAGCTTCTACTTTATTACCAATATTTACTTTATTTTAAATGAGTTTAAGAGTAACTTAGAAAGAAATATAGTTAACTTTAAAAGTGGTAAAACGACATTTTCCGAACAGATTCCTCCAAATCTAAAAAAATTTAAGTTGAAAAGAAAGACATTTAAGTTGAAAAGAAAGAAGTAACTATGAGTACAAGAAGTAATTATGAACTTTTTTTTGTAGGTATAATATTATTTTGCTTTTATAGTAATATAATCGAATAAACAGATTCCTCCAAATCTAAAAAATTTATGGCTCTATTACTAATTTAAACCGTGACTTTTTTATATGTACTCAAAACAGGAAATTCACATAAATCTAAATTGACGCAGGTGTTGCTCAGGGTCTAACTGCAAATTGTATTTAACATATCTATATGTAAGTAGAATTCAAATAATAAATTCATTAAAAGTTCTTCTCTAACTTTAAAAAAACATACACACCATCACCACCCCATTCTCCCTATTTTCTCTTTGGAGAACTTTTTTTTATAAGACACAACCACCACTACAAGCATAATCGTCTTTGGAAAGTTCGTCTCACTACCCCATTTCCACATATCCATCTCCAGATTTGGAAAGTTTTTTTCTAGTGTAAATGAGATTAATTGGTCGATTATTTCTGACAGCGCTACGATGGTCGATCGACTGAGTCACCCGTTGATCACATTTTATTGTTTGTTTTAGTTTTTTTAGAGTTTTATTTTGCATCTTTTTTCCAGTTTTCTAGTTGTTGATATTTCTACGCCTAAGGTCTCTTATCTTTGTCATGGGACCTGATTTTTCTTTATGGGTTGTAGTTGATAGTCTTTTGAATTTTGTCCTTTATTTTATTTATAACTAGATAACTCTCCGCGTATTACGCGGTCAAAATAGTATAACTCATATTTTAAAATATTACTGCAGACGTGGCTTCATAACAAATAACAAAATTACACGTGTAACTCGATTATTGATAAAATGACACGTAGGCCAAGGCTCTCACAAGACGACACATCATCATTTTAAAACTCCCTATTAATATTTTAGGAGATTTTATTGACATGGAAATATTTTAGTATAAGGTATTTATTGAAAATGAAGATTCGAATGTAATTGTGAACTTTCTAAAAAGAAAAATCTATAAATCGAATTTAAAAAAAAAAATTCAAATAATCAAAAGATTCGAATGAAATTCGATTTGATTTTGAATCCGTTTTTTTTTTCTTCCAAAAAAACCATTTTGGAGATTGTGTATTGCTTGCTCTAAAACTCTTCGTTTATATCGTAGTGATATTTTTTGTGTCTCTCTTTATCTTTGGATTCCTATCTAATTATTAAGGAATAATTACATGATTATCTCCACCTTCCTTGTATATAGTGATTTATATTTAATTGTACATATTTATTGCCTACATTCATATAATCGGTTCCTATTGTAATTTACTATATATATACAAACTCTCTCACTCACCAAAGTTAACGGTGATCAAACCTTAATTCTCACATGGTATCAGTCTTCTCTCGATCCTAAACACTCTTCTCCCTCCGCCCTCACAGCAACCTCTTTCTCCTTCGATGAGCCAGTCCCCCTCGTCTCTCTTCTCTCATATCGAGCTTGTCCCCCTCGATCTACATTTCAATGGCCGATTCTTCAATCCCCATGAATGTATTGATACATATGGTTACGATCAAACTGACCTCCACCAACTTTCTTCTATGGAAGAAGCAGGTTCTTCCGATGCTACCCTGTGTCGATTTGTTCGGCTTTGTTGATGGAACTATTGTCGCTCCTCCCAAAATCGCCAATAACGCTGCAAATCCAGCCTACACCGTCTAGCGTGCTAAGGATCAGAAAGTCTTTGGGCTTCTCCTCTCCTCTCTCACCGAGGAATCACTTTCCGAAGTGATCGACTGTGACACCTCTCGGGACGCTTGGGTCGCCCTTGAGGCCACCTTCAGTCACGCATCTCAGTCTGGCATCACTCAACTCCGCGAGGAACTCCTTCTCCTCAAGCGTAATGATATGCCTGTTGCCGATTACAGTCGTAAATTCAAACTCATTTGCGACCAACTGGCCGCTATCGGTAAGCCCGTCGATGACTTAGAAAAGTCTCATTGGTTTCTCCGCGGCTTAGGACCTCACTTTGGGGGTTTCTCCGACACTCGCATGTCCATGACTCCGGTTCCACCCTTTCGGGATCTCCTCCATCAGGCCACAACCTTCGAGATCATGAACAAGCCCCCTGATGCTGCTCCCCTCAGGCTGCCTTTGTTGCTCATGGTCGTCCTCGCTCCACCTCTGATTCCTCGTCGCATCCTCGCGGCTAGGCCACCCATCGCAACGACAGTTTATCCTCGTTTCGGGGTGGTCGCCATGGTTCAAATCGGGGTGACCGTTGGCCTTATGTTTCTCGTTGTCAGATCTGTCGGGGTAATCACTATGTTGACAAGTGCCCTGGTCGCTATGCTCGCCCACCCGAGCACTCTGTCGCTCCGTCGTATGCTCGTCAGCCCGACCACTCTTACGCCCATCTGGCCCAAGACTTTCAATCTGCTTGTTCGCTTGATTTGCCCCCTACATCTGACTGGTATATTGACTCTGGGGCTTTTGCGCACATGACATCTCGCCCTACCGACCTGGACTCCTGGTCGCCATACTCTAGTAATGGTTCGGTAATAGTCGGTAATGGTTCTATTTTACCTATCTCGCATGTTGGCACTCACTCTCTTTCTAGTACAGCTCAGCCTCGTGATGTGCTTGTTGTGCCCGATATTACAAAGAACCTTTTATTTATCAACAAGTTAACCTCTGATTTGTCTGTTGATATTGTTTTCTCTGACAAGTCATTTACAATTTAGAAACGGAACACTAAGGAGGTGGTCGCTCGGGGCAGATGTGAGCAAGGACTATATGTGTTGGATTCCTCGCTTCCAGCCTTTGTTGCAGCTGTTCGACCCTCTGTGTCAAAAGTGTCCTTTAATTTATGGCATTTAAGATTGGGGCATGTCCCATTTGATATTTTGAAACATTTGCATAAGATAGGTGCAATTTCAGTTACGTCTTTGTTACCTACTCCTGGAGTTTGCTCTTCATGTCAGTTAGCCAAGAGCAAACGTTTATCCTTTAATGTCAATGAAAAATGAGGTTTATTTGTTCTCAATTTAGTGCACTGTGATTTATGGGGTCCGACACCTGTTGTATCCACGGATGGTTATCGATATTATGTTGTGTTCCTTGATGATTTTTCTCGCTTCTCTTGGATTTATCCTATGCGAGCTAAGATTGAATTTCCTGCCATTTTGAAAACATTTCACACTTTTGTGTGCAACCAATTCTCCAGTTCTATGAAGATATTTCAAAGTGATGGAAGGACGGAGTTTGTCAACAACAGGGGTATTCGACTTTCGGCGAGCACATGGAGTTCTCCATAGATTGTCATGTCCATACACTCTCGAGAAGAATGGCAGGGCCGAGCGCAAACATCGACACATCACCGAAACAGGGCTCTCTATGATGTTTCATGCCAACCTCCAAAACTCATTTTTGATTTGATGCCTTTGCAACATCTGTTTATGTCATCAAGGAATAATTTCATGATTATCTCCACCTTCCTTGTATAAAGGAATTTATATTTAATTATACACATTTCCTGCTTGATTCCTATTGTAATTCACTATATATATATATATATACAAACTCTCTCACTCATCAACCCTAATTTTTACACTAATGAAGTAAGTGAAGAATAAAATATAGATTGTTTTTCTTTGTTTTGATTAATTTGAATTTTTTTAAAGATTTTATCTATTCTATGAACCAATGGTGTATACACTTATTTTTTCCACTCCTCGTGTAGTCAGGTTTGAAAGGAACAACGATGTTGAATTGATGGGTTCAGTGACGGACCCAGAAATTACAGATTGGGGGGCCCAATTTACATTAATACAAAGATAAAATATTTATATATACAAAAAAATTATTATAAATTTTTCAATACATCTCATTTCATTAATTTAAATTTAACGATTTTTGTTATATTTTGAAATAAAACAATTTTGATTGTTCTAGCTTTGAAAAAGTATACACAACTCCGATCGTTGTTGAGACTTTAGTCACTATTAGTCAAATGTAGAACTTAAAATATACTCCCCCGTTCATAGTGATTTTTATATTTTAATTGACTCACTTTTTAAAAAATGTAAATTTAGTGGAGTGTGAGATCAAATAAGTAAGAATCAGTTTGCGTGATTTAATAAAGTATAAAATAGATTTTGTGAGGTCTAAAAAAAATTAGTGAGGTGTATTAATAAGAGAAAATGTGGATATAAAATTAATAATAATTTTAAAAATAAAATGATATAGTAAATGTATCTATTTTGTGAATTATTTTTATATTTGAAGTGTACAAAGTAATTTTAAAACATAAAACATAATATAAATAATTACTAAAAAAATATATATAATATATATATAAAAAAAAAAAAAAATTGGTGGGGGGCCCAGTGACCCCCCTGGGCACTTCCTCGGTCCGTCACTGGATGGGTTTTGAATTCGAATTAAGTTCGTGAACATAAAATTGCATTAATCTTACAAAAGATATTGAAAAAGATAAAAAAAAAAATCTTACAAAAGATATTGTAAATCCTTTTAAAAATTTATTGATGAAATGTGTGAAGTTGTATGAAGGCAAACCTACCCTCACCCCAAAAAGGGGTGCACAATGATTTAGAGTCACGTGCTGCTACGAATGTTGAGAGAAATTGTTGCCATTTGGAGTATAAATTTTAAATTGTTGGGGAAACGTGAATTTGTGACTTTTTACTTTGTAAAATACTAGTTTATGTACGGAGCAGCCGTACACCTCTAAAAAGTTATTAACACTCTGTTTTTCCTAATACCCTTCTTTCATTAGTTGACTCTAATTTTTTCTTAAACTATATCTAACCACCATTTGTCGTTTTAACAAAAAACAATCTTCCTCCACATTTTCAATTCAAATTCCTTTTTTTTTTTTTTAAATCCTAATCAGATTGTTTATTTATTTAATACTAGAAAATGTGTCCATTAGATTACTAACATGTATACTGTATGTCAAAGGGAAGGAGAGATCATTAATTAATTTACTAGAAAAAAAGATTTGAATTAGTACTAAATGTCACTCGTCAATTATTAAAGGTTAATCTTATGTTATTAAAATCTTTTTATCGGAGAGATTATTATAACATAATTTTTGTCACTAAATAGTACTTTTCCGACTAGTACTTGCAACAACCAAACTTCATTCTTGACTTTCATAAGTGCTCTACAAACGTGTTCTTTACTTTATTTTAGTAATACAAGTAATACTTGTTTTGGTATTTTCCTCCACAGTAGTGTCACCGTAGAAATTATTGAAGACGAACTAGATCGAGAAATGACCTCAAAAAAAAAATCAACAACTGATATAAAAAGAGTTTTTTTTAATGTTTTGATTTGCACTATCTATTTTTTTTTTTATAGTAGTATTTCTTCCATCCATGAAATGTAGTCTCATTTGCCTTATATTCTTTGTCCATCAAATATAGTCCCATACATTTTATGAAAACTATCACCCTTCAACCCATCACTTAATTATTCAATTTGCCATCAATTTTATTCACAAATAATCATTTTATTCACAATGGATCCCACAATACCCTATAATACTCTTACTTTATCTACTTTATCTACCTTTTTCTTAAAACTTGTGTCCCACCCCCAATGAAACTACATTCAGTGGATGGAGGGAGTACAACATTAGTTGTTTTTCCAAGGGTATATGTTTGTTTTGTGATTTAAGGTTTTAAAATCTGCCACTAGTTATACTTTGTAATTTAAAATTTTCACACTATAAATATCTATAAATCATACAAAAGTAACTCTATAAATATCAACAAATTCTATATAAATACTTATAAATCCTATATAAATCACCTACAAATTTTATATCATAAAATTAAATTTTAATCTACTAACTTTTAGGAGAGTGTATTCAATTGAGATTATGTTTGATTTTTTTGGACTTTAAAAAGTAAGTGGATTTAGAAAATACATAGACTCTATGCAGAGTTTGACTGACTTTTTTATTGATTTATATGAATTTTCATAGATTTGACATGATTCTAAAATACACATTTTTTTATTAATTTACATGAATTTCCATAAACTACGCGTCTACGCCCCTAAAACTATGGATGCAAACGTATATGGAACACACTTGTACATAAAAAAAATTATCTAAATTATTTAGAAAAAATACCAAAAATTTATTCTCATCTTCATTTCCACGGTTATACGTCGGCTTCATTCTGTGTTGTAATTGGCTTTGAGAAAATAATTCCAAATTTTCTCTTCCATGTGCGAGATGTGGTGAATGTTGATCTTCTTCATATTCGATTGGAAATTCATAACATTCTTTCCGAATAAAGTTATGTAATCCAGTCAATACTAACCCTGCTTGTGTTTGAAATGGGAACAGAGGTGGGTTTTGAAAATTGTGAATGACGATTTGAAAATACCAAAAAATCTCTCGCGAATATTGAATAACTCAATTGCATTTCTGGGGTAACGACCTTGACCACCAAAATCTTTTAGATGATATCGAACACCACGTGCTAATTTAAGATCGTGAATAAATGTTCTTGAGATCGTAACGATATACTATAATTTTTAAAGAGAGAACATAATTTTAAAATACAGAGATGTAATCTTTTTCACGATAATAATGATGGTGAAGAGTCTGTGATGCTTATTGAAGAACTTCTTGATATTATTTCGTTTGAAGAAGAGGGTTGTGTAGGATTTTGTGGTTCGAATTATAGCAAGAATGTCTGTATGTGCTTTCGAAGGAGACTTTGAAATTTTGTTAGAAGAACAACAGAGTTTTTTTTTTTCCTTCTCTTTCAGGGCCTTCTGAGCGAATCCGTTGAAAACTCTAGTTTTTAGAAGAGATTTTGAATAGTGAAATTTATTTATATTTTTGAAGGAGAATCCAACGAAATCCATAGAGTATTAAAATCCATACCTAAAGATTTCTAAAGACTTTTTAAAATCCGTATTGAATACCTCAAAATTTTGAAAGACTTTTAAAAATCCAGATTGAATACTCCCAGATTTTAAAAGTCCAAAAAAATCCAACAAAATCTCAATTGAATACACCCCCTTAAAACAAACACATATTATTACTAGTGTTAAAATTTTAAATTAATTAGATTTTGAAAATTAGATTTCAAATTTCAAATTAAATATACCTAATTGATACTCTCTCCATCCAATTTCATTATTCCCACTTTCCTTTTTTGGTTGTCCAATTTTATTATGCCCATACCCTTTTTTGAAATAATAATATTCATACTACTTTATCTTCACCCTCCTACCATCACTTATTTACCCACTTTGCCATTTACTTTATTCATAAACAATCATTTTATCTATACATGGACCCCACAACATCCCATCATACTCCTAACTTATCTATTTTATACATAAACTAATCAATATTTATTAAAATCCGTGCCCGAAGAAGTGGGCATAATAAAATTGGAGGGAGAGAGTATTAGTTTGATAATTTTAGTTGTTTATAGTACTCGGTATTAGTTGTTGAAAAAGTATTCACCCATTTGATCTGATCAATCCGAAATAATTTAGATGAATGATGAGATAAAAAGGGTATTATATGAAAATAGAGGAAGTAATTAATAAAAGTGATTGATGGGAAGAAGATAAGTGAAATGGAAATGGAAATGGTACATCAATTACCAAATTTGAATGTTTGGCAGTCTTCTCTTCTCTTCCGTTTATCTCTCGAGCCCCGCGTCTTGTGGCCTTTCATGCGCTTTATCTGCTCATAAAACCAAAATGTCTTGTCAATTTATTCTTAAACAATTTTCAGCTAACACAAAATTAATACTCCCTCCACTCCCGCCCCTATATTTTTCTTTTTTTTTTTTCATTGTAGTTAAATTTTTTATATTTTTATTTTATATTTCAACAACTTACTATACATATAATATTATATATTTAAAAAAGTAAACGAACACTTTGAAAGGAACGGGAAATATAGATTGATGAATGTCTGATTTAAATTTAGGTAGTACAGGAACATTTTGACTATGCCTTTCAGCCTAATCTTAAGCTTTGACTCACCCTTCGCCGACCAACCTTTAATTACATTTCTTTTTTGATTTAGGTATACTGAGAAACTCGAATTTAAAATTCTTATGCATGAATGACAAGAATATGTCTTAGTTTTTGGATTTTAGGAAGATAGGATTTTGATTTATACTATCAACTTAATGTTTAATAGTGATCACTACTATATTATTATGTTGTGGTGGGTTAGAAAAATAATGCAGTGATTTGATTGCATTTAAATTTTGTAAAAGTATTTTATAATAGTGTATAATTAGGAAGTCAAAATTTTAAATTAAAATAAGATGTACATTTTATTTTAAACATAATTAAACATCTATTTGTATTTCTATTACTTATTGAATATATGGAGTACATTTTATTTGTCTGAATAATTTAAATGAGATACATAATTTACTTCTCATCTAAAACACATCTAAAAGTTTAAACATTTTTAGTTTAATTTATCTATTCCAATATTGTCTAATCAATTTGACTTGTACTTAACAAAGTTTAAAATAGATCCTTTTTTGTCCGGTTATTTGACAACTTTGATTTAATGCTCTTTGTCTGAAACACGCTTTATATATGCTGTATGGCAGAGGCATTTAAAAAGGCCAGCCAGCATTGTTGATTAAATATCTATTTATTGAACCTCAATTAATTAGTTGTCGAAATGTTTAATTTATCCCACATTCATTTCTTAATAAAAAAAAGTTCACACGCAACAATTACAGTACTAAACTTCGATCACTAAATTAAAATTGTTGGCTGGAGTATTATTTTAAAGAGCCTCTAATTCTTTAATAAAAAAAATATATTAATTATTGTATTAATCGGTTTAATAAAATAAACAAATTCATTATGCATAATATTAGTGTGTGTGTTTTTTTGTTCAGAAAAGAACTTCCATTCAAAAATTGTCATATATGGATACAAGACATACCCACCACGACTTACGGAGTACAACAAAAACAGCTAGAATTAGAAAAATTAGAGCAAAATACCTAATGTTCAATATTTCTTAATAATTAATTAATATTCATTTTCAATGAGAAAAAGTGGAGATGTAATTAGTTTTGAGAAAAAAATAAAACAATAATAAAATCATATTTTATTGAAAAGTCAAATGTGGACTTTTGTGAAATACTCGTATAGCATATATACTACTAATATTGGAAGAGAAAACTCGCAGAATATATCCCTCCATTAATATATATACTCCATTTATGAAGGGTAATTCTAATTGATTGAATATTGTTGTAGCCCCCCTGTACTTTTAGTCTTCATGATATTGAGCACAATTCATTTTTGCTGCTTTTTTTTTTTTTTTTGGATTTTCTACGTCTTCTTTTCTCTAATTTAGGTGGAACTAGGTCACATGTATAATATTGTTTGTTTATCTTAATAATATATTTTTTTAACTCGTCGATCAAAAGATTATATTGTATGCATTTTGTATCATTTTTTTTTCATTTCATTTGGTTTTTATATGTTTATATTGAAGAACAAAACAACATAATGCATACGTACTACTAAAAATTAAAATGGACAAATTCTTATATCAGATGGAATCAATATTTTCTATCAAATTATATATATTTTCTCATCTCAAGTTCCATCTAATTATAGTAGGAGTATCATATATACCTTTTCCAATTTATATAAATAAACCCTATACAAATTTATAAAAAAATTGTGGCATGTTTTTTTTAACACTATTTTCAATCAGAAATTTTAAGTTGAAACAGAGAATGGTGGTATTACTAAATGTTCAAACCTTCAAACTTGTATAATGTCTAAAAAAAAATACTCTCTTTAACTCTGGAATTACTTTCACATTTTTCTTTTTATACATTTCACAATAATTTTCACACCCTTAAAATTAAAAAACCTTTATAAACTCCATCTTCACAATATCTTCAATTTTAGGGAAAGTTTTTGTTTTAGTCCTATAAGTTTAAGATATTCCAAAAAAAAAAACCTTTTAACTTTCAACTTTACAAAATACGTCCTTTACCTTTCAATTTTAATCATTTTTTACTTCAATTTTAATCCTTTATGTTTTGAAGGAATTATAATTGACTAATTTGGTGCCACATATATTAAAAAATGACACATCATCATGCCACATCACTATCTCTTTTTTATATATATTAAAAAAATAGAGTTAATAACACCCAAAAATACTCTATACACACCCCATAATTTTAAATACAAAAATAAATGTATATAAAATAACTAAGTAACCCTTATATTATTTTCCTCTATTAATTGAAACGTATAACTAAATTTAATGATAATATCATCATTTTATCAAATATTCATGGTAAATAAATATATTTCCAAAAATTTAATTAATTAGTTTGAAGTAGATGCAATTTTTAATTTTTTTTTTTATATATATAGAGGAGTAAAATAATTAGTTTGGAGTAGATGCAAATAATTTTTTTTTTGTGTAAGGCTACTAACATCTAATAAAATGTTATATAAACCTCAAATTTTATACACACCCCACTAAAATTTAAAAATCAATTTTTATTACTAAACACACTCTAATTCTTTCCTATTTACCCTTTATCCCTCAAAACAAATACAAATTTAATAAAAATTAAAAATATAATTTAAAATTCAATTAAATCATTAAAACTATATATAAATTTTAAAAATTAATTAAAAAAATATTCAATAATAGGAAAAACTAAATAAAATTTTAAAATATTTTAAAAAATCAACTAAACATTAAAAAATATTTAAATGAAAAAATCAATTAAATCCAAATAAAATCTATAAATATTAAATAAATCAAATAAAATTTATAAAATAATTAAATTAAAAATACCAATTAATGATTCAATTAAAAAAAACAAAATAAGATAAAAAATGAAAGAAAAATCAATTCAATCAAAAATAAATATTAAGAAAATAAAATAAAATAAAAAATAAAATTAAATCTTACTTTTTTATTGATTTTTTTAATTTACCTTTTTTTTTACGTTTTATTAAAAAAATTCAATATTTTGAATTTTGTTTTGATGATTTATTTTTTAATTTCAGATTCTATATAATTTTCTAAGATTTTTTTCAAAAATATTAATTACTTTATGTAAATTAATTATTTTTAAAGATTTAGTTAGTTTTTTAAAATACTTTTAAATTTTAATTACATTTTTTTTTCAGATTTTATGAAGTTATTTTTTAAAATTATTTTACTCTTTATTTATGTAAATATTATTTAGTTATGGGGTGTGTATAAAATATTTTAGGGTGTTATTAATTCTATTTTTTAAAATATATATAAAGGAGAGATAGTGATGTGGCATTTTTTAATACATGTGACACCAAATTAGTCAATTATAATTCCTTCAAAACATAAATGATTAAAATTGAAGTAAAAAAGGATTAAAATTGAAAGGTAAATGACGTATTTTGTAAAGTTGAAAGTTAAAGGATTTTTTTTGGAATATCTCAAACTTATAGGACTAAAACAAAAAATTTCCCTCAATTTTACACAAATGTCATTACTTTTTCTCCACATATACACAAAAGTCAACTCATTTATTTACTTTATACACAATTTTACAAAATTACCCCTCAAAATGCTCACTAAATTCAGTTTTCTTATTTTTTTTTTGTTACTTCACACACAGTTATGTAGTTATAAGATGTAGTCGCATACACTTTCATAAGCTAAATGTTTACGGTTGGAAGTCAAAATAAGCCAAAAATCACATGCCAATCTGCAATATTTTAGATATTTCGATTGAGACCTTATATATTAATAATATAATTATTTTTCCAATCCAAATTACTACTACTATATAACAAGGATCTTTAACAGATTAAAGAATAGTATAGAGCTGACAAAAAATTATACAATGAACCAAAAGGTTATGGTTGAAAACCCCTTGACTAGAAAATAGTAGAACTGACAAGAAATTATGTAAAAAAAGGGTTATATGTATGAATTGGAGAAGTTTAGAAATGGAGTTGATTATTATATAATCATTTGTACAGTAAATAAAAAAGGGTTGACCTCTTAATAGTTCAATGGAGTATAATGAGAGCATGTTTGTAATATTTTAAAAATATGATTACAACACATAATTAGTGAGTAATTCGAGAACTGAAAGACAAATAAATAAAATAATTGTCGGGGGTATTTTCATGAAGGAATGAAAGTGCTGACATGCTAACCTCACTGACTGTCACGCTTATAATCACCTTGTCAGCTCTAATTATCACTCGTTGATTGGTTGGTAATGAAAGGGATCGATAGCCTAGCCTGTATCGTTGTGTTGCAATTTTTTTTTACTTACTCTAGTTATAATTATTTTATTCATTTTTAATATATTATTGCAATCATTAAACAATTATATTTATATTGATATATAGTTAAATTAATTTATATAATTGGAAATGCGATTAGTAAGTTAAATTATTTTATTAAATACGTACGAATGTATTTTTTTTTTAATCAAAATTATAAGATGTAAATAGATTTATAATTTTAAAATATTGTATTTATTTAAAGATAAAATTACGTTACATACCGTACATAAAATAATAAAGGTAATCTAATACAACGTACAGTAAAGATAAATTCACTTTTCACAACTCTATCTTCAACTAAAAAATAAAGTACATTGGATCTTGATGTGTACTCCATTAATTTTGGATTAATACTCCAAAATCAAGTATATATTGTTGGAGATGCACTAAGATATATGCTTTTATAATCAGCTAAATTTTTTTTTGGGACAAAAATATAATCAGCTAATTAAGTTTGTGCACGTATAATTTCATTATTCATTTTTTTGTCGGTAAGACATCAAAATTCATCAAATCATTTACTCCATTCTTCCCAATTATATAGATTGATTGAGTTTGCTATGAAGATTAAGAATTTTTATTATTATTATATCCCTAATTAATGAATGTTAATTATCAATTAATTTATATGATTATAATATTAGTAAATGAATTAGATTTTTTTTTTTTTACTCAATATGAAAACCATGCAACCTATACAATTCATGAGACACTCATCGAAGGAAAAACAACCCGGCCAAATAAAATGGAGAGAGTAAAAATAAAATAAAGTAGATAAATAAGGTTAGTGAATACGTTTATAAGATGAAAGATGAGCCAGAAAATATGTTCTCAGGTGAACTGGAATAAATCGGGTCTAGGGCTTTATTTGATGTATTTCCCGCAAAATTGTACAAAAAAAAAAAGCTTAAAAACATGTATTACCATATGAACTACTAATATTAGTATCACATAATTACAGTAACTTATGGAGCGAGGTTCATAAAGGGAAAACGGTGTTATTATATGAACAAATGTTTTATTGTAAAAAAAAAAAAAAAAAAAAAAACGTGTTAGTTATTTATTAAAAATTAATTCTCAACCTCTCTAATTTGTACTTTTAGACGAGACGAAATTCTTTTATGGTATCAGAGCCTCAAGGCTCACGTCCACCTGGGTTCGACGGAATTCTTTCATTATTACTATGTGAATTGTAAATAAAATCAGTAAAAAATAGTACAGTAGTACATATGTAGTTGAGACATATTGCACAAATCTTTATACCATATACTAAAATACTACATTTAATTGAGTATGTGTAGGTGTAGTAACTCATCTGATACAAGAATTTTTGTTGAAAGTTGTTGTTTTATATTACCAAGAAGAATTAAAGTGTTTCTTCCAACTTTAACTCTTATGTAATTATTGCAGCAGTAATAAATTCAGACAACATTTAATTACCTTGAAATAAAAAGTCATATTTAATTAAAAAAAAAAAATACATGTATGTGTATAATTTAATACCTTTTCAAATGTTAATAAACTACTTGAAATAGATAAAACCAAGTATGTATACAATAAAGCAGAAATATTAATGGCTCAAGAAGCAGCTATAGCGTATTTTCCGGGGTAAGCTTTCAAAACTAAAAAAGCAGTCAAAGCCACGTGGAGGTACCAACAGCCGTTGGATCATCACGTAATTGCTAGATTTGTTAAAAAATAATGAAATTCCCGTTATTGCAAAACTGGGAGAGAACTGTAGAGGAGATTGCAAGATTTTTTCTCACCCCACTACTATTACACTGACCACTAGAACCACTACAACATTCTATGTAATGTACTACACTGAGTGAGTGTGTGAGAGAGAAAGAAGAGAGAGAGAGAGAGAGAGGGAGGGGGGCAATGTTACTGTGGGGTCTTAAATTGAGGTTGCAGAGGAGTGGCTGCAGTGGCTGTTGGCGGCGTTTGCAGGTCTCTCCACTTTAATGCATTAACACTCACACAACACAATACATCACTTTTAGAGAGAGAACAAACTAAACCAACTCTCTCTCTCTCTCTCTCTCTTAACCTAATTTAATTTTATTTTGATACTAAAAAAAAAGCTGCAAAAAGTCCCATAATTCTTCATAGTAGCTCTATGGATTATTTGAGGTCAAATTATGTCTAGGTTTTTCACGTTAGGTCAAAATCAAGAAGAGGGTAAAAGCGAAGAGATCAAGGGTTTTCAGCAATGGAGCGGCGGCCATTACTATCAAGATGTGGGGGTTCCGATCGGGCTCGGGCCGAATGAGGGTGCGAAATTAGGGTTTGGGGAGATGAATTTAGGGAGGGGTTCAAGTGAAGGGATTAACTGTCAGGATTGTGGGAATCAGGCTAAGAAAGATTGTGAGCATATGAGGTGTAGGACTTGTTGTAAGAGCCGTGGGTACCCTTGTGGAACTCACGTGAAGAGCACGTGGGTTCCCGCTGCCAAACGCCGTGAGCGTCAGAATCTCACCGTTAGAGGCGCCGCTGAGACGTCTACTGTTAAACGGCTCAGGGAGAATCACGGCGGCGCTAGTGGAAGCGGTGGTGGAGGTGGAGGTGGGATGTTTGTTTGTTTAATTTATTTATTTTTCATCTAGATGGTTTATTTATATATATAAAATCTACAAAGGACAATAATACAAACTCTAATAATTTAAATAGATAAGATGATGGTTGTATATATATATATATTATGCGTGTGATAAATGAAAATTGAACCTGTTTTTGTAACTACTACTACTACTAGATAGCTTCTTGCTTTACCTTTCTTTTTTATCTACTGTTTTAGAGTAAGAATGACGCAAATTCTGAAAAAAAGTTAGTGAAGAACTAAAATGCTTTAATTTATCCACACAATTCTATTTTATTTATGATCTTGGTTTTTAATTTCATGTTACCTAGCTAGCTACTCAAATTAAAATTTGATTTATGATGTGGGTTTATGTGATTAGGGTTTGAAGTGGGGCACTTCCCGTCGGAGGTGAATTCTCCGGCGATATTCCGGTGCGTGAGAGTGAGTGCGTTGGACGAGGCGGAGGAGACTTTGGGATATCAAACGGCAGTCAACATCGGAGGCCATGTGTTCAAGGGAATTCTCTACGATCAGGGTCCCGAAAACCGCCACCACGCCGCCGCCGGAGAGACTTCCGGTGGTGGTGGTGGAGGAGGAGGAACTCATCAACACTACCATACTGAACGGATCGCGGCGGCGAGCGCTTCCGCGGGGCAAAGTGGGAACTTGAATGCATCGTTGATTGACCCATCGACGATTTATCCAAGTCAATTTACCGGTTTCATACCGGGTACGCAATTCTTCTTACCACCAAGAAATTGATTAATTGATTCCAATGATTGAAAATGGTGTACGATTTGATGATGATGATGAAGGCTATTTTATTACTATTTGTATTCGAATTTCAAGTACGAGTATGATTTTCTTCTGCATTTCTTTAACTTAAATTATTATATATATAAATATTTAATAAGGTTGTTGGTGTTCTCGAAAATTAAGCTTTTTCTTAATTTTGTTTTAAGATTTAATATTGTGCTGCGACATGTATATGGATGTGTGTGCTCTGCATGTTTTATGTTGTTTCATCATTCTTAATTTGTCCTCTTTTCACTTGGATTTTCAACTCTGCGTTTTCTTTTCCTTGTTTTCTTGCTGGATTATAGAGGCTACAAAAATAATAATTAAGCGTTGATGCATGTGAATGTGAATGGATCTTCTTTATTTGAGTGCATTTCGGAGAGAGATCATGAATATACTTATATTAGTGAAAATGGAAAAAAATTGAACTATATAATTTTTTTTTAATTGCTATGTTTGTTTATTATAGTTGAAGTTTACAGAATCCATGATGAAATTGTAGACACATATTTAAAAAAATCAATTATCTGAAACAATTGCTCGAACGAAACTATTTTATGTACGTGGAATAATAATATAGTTTGATTTATAAGTCAATATTTTCTCATAAAAATGGATGGGCTTTTAACTCCTCTTTAGAATAAACTTAAATTTAAATTAGAATTTTGTGAGTAAACTGAAATTTGTCAATATTAAATTGCATATATTATTTATTATTCTTATCAACTAAAAATCCATCAATGAAGATGAAAACCTAGGAAATTAAAAGTGGAAAACTGCTGTTGGTTAGTGTTTTATTTTGTGTTTCAGTATTTAATTTTTTATTAATGCCTCATTATATAAGGAATCAATAGGGTAAACGGGTGGAAAGTGAAATACTAAATGAATTGACTTATTGATTTTGTAAGTATAAATTATTTTTTGAAGAATTTACTACTACTTTATTTGAAAAACAAAAACTGGGAATTGAAGTTGGCGGTCCAGGCTGCAAACTCCTCATATCGATCCATTAATTGGCAATTGTCGCTTTATGATTCATTATTCACTGTCCAATAAAGGGTCCTTAATCAATCATACACACACACAACACACACAATATACATACAAGAGTACCAAATTAAACACCCAAGAAAAAAGGGAGGAATTAGAAACAAGAATGAGATCGATGGGAAGAATTTTAAAATTGGATGGATATTGACATTTGGATGTGACTCAGAAAGCTATCGTACCTAAATTCTGCTGCTTATCATATTTAATGTTTCTGCAACTATAATATGTGTACACAGACACACACACATGTGTGTGTGATTCATATAATTATCATATTTATAAGTAGATATGGAATTATGGATATTTCTGAAGATTAATAAAGGGTCTTTTTTGAGTAGCTAGGGTTGTAGATGTAGCATGTTTATGAAACAAAAAATAATTACACAAACTTTCCGTTGATTCGAAATGTGTGTATGATATCCAAGTTGAATAATCTTTAGGGAGACAATGACATTTCTTATATACCTCTTCTTCTTGTTTCATCTGCTTTGTTCTCTCACCCTTATTAGTTTTTCCACTTATTCTTGGGGATGCTTGTGCCCTACCACTAATTTAGGGTTCCAAAATTATTTCAATCACATCTAAAACTTCACACTTACATTTTCTAACACTTCATCTCCTTCACTTATTCTCAATTGTACCCTTTAAGAAGGCGGTTCAACGAGTAGACAATATAAATGTGTCAAGTGTCTTTTAATGAAATTTAAACTACGAACGCTGGCGTTAGCTAAAGACTCTAATATCATTAAAAGAAAATCTCATTTTAAAATGTGAACTTATACAAATTAAGATGTAAGTAAAATTAATTAATTTATATTAATTTTCTAACAGTAACTATATGAACTCTAATATAATAATGAGTTTTTATTTTATAGAATCCAATATCAGATAGTACACATATACGTATGATTCAAACTTTTGCAGATTTTGAGCTTTATAACATACCATCTAATTTTAATAAAACTATATATATATCGACAAAATAAGGTAGAGTTTTTTTTTTCCCTTATATGAAACTATTATTTGAAGATAAGTATGAGTAATTTCGTCTTCATTGATTAGCCCACAAATCAAATCAGTACAATGAACTTGCCAAAAAGTGTTGATTGGACAATTAAAACTCGTTATTTTTTAGCTCACTTATTCAATCAAATTATATGTACTTGAATAAGTTAGAAATATATTTCCCCTTATTTTTAAGTGTGATGATTGACTGCAATATATCAGTTGAAATTTGTGATGAGATTTTTGTGGAGTTAGTCCCGGACAAGCCTTCCCGGGGCCAAAACATAACGCATTACCTTAAAATATTGGGGAAAAAAATTGTGAGTCCTAAGAAATCTAGCGGCTCATAAAAAAAAAAAAAAATCACAAGTTGGATGAATATTAAATCGTAGAGAAAAAGTGGCTAGTTTATCTTAACAATATAATGTGTGTGTCCATATTTTATGTAATACTCCCTCCGTCCCAGGATAATTTGCATTGTTTGACCGGCACGTTGTTTTAAAAAAATGGATTGAGTGGTTGATGATGTAAGATAAATGAGGGGTATTTTAGGTAATTTGATGATGTGTAAAGTGAAATGTATGAAAAAAATGAGTGGCAAATTTAAAAATAAAATGATGTTGTGAGGTATTTCTATATAAAGAGTGTGCAAGTAATTTTGGGACGTCCAAATAAGGAAAGTGTGCAAGTAATCACGGAACGGAGGGAGTAGTAAACGCTATATGAACAATAATATAATATGGGTTGGTCTGTTATGGACTCGAGTGCATGTTATGCACCCTAGTTCATGTTACACTTTTCAGTTACCGACTTACACTTTTTGGTAAATGGTGTTGCACTTTTCAATTATTAAACTGTATAAGTAATAATTGAAAAGTGCAACACCATTACCAAAAAGTGTAAGTCAATAAACTGAAAAGTGTACATGGACTAGGGTGCACAGCATGCACTCGAGTGCATACTAGACTTTACCATATAATATTGCATGGTTTTATATTGTATTACTACAAGTTAATAGAGATGCAAATGAGTCAAACTGACTTGAATATTAATTGTCGAACTCGATTAGATTAGAAAATTCAAAGCTCGAATCTTGATTAGAATTTGATCGAGCTTACTTTTTTAAACTCGAGATCAACTCGAGAAAAAACTAGAAATACTCGAGCTCGACTTGACTTCATATCTTACATAACATTAATTAAATATTTTTCTTTTATTTATAATTAAGTATATTTATATAAAATTAGTCTATTATGATTAAAATTGTAAAATCACGTGAGTTCGATTAGGCACACGAGCCTTACGAACTTACTATTATTGAGCTCGACAACTACTCGAGCTTGAAGTACTAATTAACATAAACAAATAATATTGTCTCCGATCTAATTGATACGAGAATTTTTTTTTAACCCTCAAAATGTACGTTTCCCATATTTTTTTTAATAAACAAATAACATTGTCTCCGATCTTAATACGCAAAGTTATTTTAACCTCAAAATGTATGTTTCCCATATTTAGGGAAATATATGGCACAAATGCAATATTGTATATAAATCTTTGTGTCCAAAGAATAACTTGTTGCAGAATTTCTCCTTCGGTGAAGTTTCCTCGTTAAAGTTTTATACTTTTGTGAACTTAAGGTAAACATTTTTTTAATCGAGTGTTATTATTAGGTATACAAAGTGTCATCGTTTAAACAATAGCATTTCGTATGCACATGTGTGTAATATTTCGTATGCATTTCATAGGGAAACCACTCTACATATCATGGCATGGGCCGGAGAAAATTGGACACCGAATTCAACAAAGAAAAAATATAAATGAAAATAAGCAAATAATATGGAGATGTTACGTATGTAAATGTGAAGATTGTCAAAAAGAAATACTCATACTTTCCTTTTTAATTTGTCACCCCCCAAAGTTTGCATACCCCCAAAATAGAAATAATCATCACAATCTTCACCCTCACAATATACACATATTTACCCATGACATTAGTTTTGGACCCACCATACACTAAATCCACCTACTTTATTTACTTTATATATAAAAATTTACAAAATTATCCCTCAGCACTCTCATCATTACACTTTTTTCTTAAACCATGTGCCCAAAATTCTCCGCAAACTTTTCGAAAACTTTTCAAGGACGGAAGGAGTAGTAGTAAATAAAATTAATTGCCATTTGGTAATTCTTAGATTTATCTAAACAATTTGGGTAAAGTCTAGTATGCATTCGAGTGTATGTTGTGCACATTGAAAAGTCCAACACCATTACCAAAATGTGTAAGTCAGTAAAACTGAAAAGTGCAATATGACTAGGGTGCACAACATGCACTCGAGTTCATAGCAGACCAACCCAACAATTTGTAGATCTTATAATATGTTACTGTATTTGGCTTAACCAAACGTTATTGTATCTTGTAGACTCTATTTTCTATTTTCTAGATTTTTAATTATTTTATATGGTATATATATTATATTAATTATGATTTTTTTATTTTTTTTGAGCTGAAAGGAAATTCTATTGATCAGTTTTCAGGCAAAAAAAGAGAGCATCCAACAATCCAGGTAGGTTAATTTTGAAAAAAAAAATCGCGGTACAGAAAAATATAATTTTATGAAACGTACTAGAACGCCAGTGCATGTATGACAATTGACAAGCACCAAAACCAATCTAATCTAAAAGAAAAAAAATATTTCCACCGAATCAAAAGAACGTTTTACCATAAGCAATCTGATCCAAATACGTATCATCGTGTGACTGCTCACACGAATGACTCAAAAACACAAGGATAAAGACGATGCCCATGTCAAGTGAATCGAACCACACCAGAATCATTCAAAAACATGAGTTGCCACCCTAGCTAGATTTACAATAAATTTGCGTAAAAGTAAAATTAAATAGAGAGATCGATCCATTTTCAAAAGATACTGTATCTGGGTTAAGTAGTTAACCGCCAATGCATTAATGTGTATAATGCATATGCTCAGAATCGCAAGTTTTTTAAACCAAATTGGGACTAAATGTGCAAATTTATTAGGATCTTATTGGGCCAAGTATATATATGTACGTGTGTGATTTCTTAATTTTGGGACTAATTTGTGGAGGGGCTTATCCCTTGGAACCAAATTGATCAACATTAATTGGGAATTTTTTTATTTTAGTCCTTTAAGTTTGAGATATTCCAAAATAAATCCTTTAAGTTTCAACTTTATAAAATACGTCTTTTACCTTTCAATTTCAATCATTTTTTACTTCTATTTTAATCCTTTATGTTTTGAAGGAATTATAGTTGACTAATTTGGTGCCACATATATTAAAAAATGTCACATCATCATGCCACTATCTCTCTTTTATATATATTAAAAAAATAGAGTTAATAACACCCAAGAATACCCTATACACACCCCATAATTTTAAATACAAAAATAAATGTATATAAAATAACTAAGTAACTCTTATATTATTTTCCTCTATTAATTGAAATGTATAACTAAATTTAATGATAATATCATCATTTTATCAAATATTCATGGTAAATAAATATATTTCCAAAAAATTAATTAATTAGTTTGAATTAGATGCAATTTTTAATTTTTTTTTCCATATATATAGAGGAGCAAAATAATTAGATTGGAGTAGATGCAAATTTTTTTTTTTTTGTAAGGCTACTAACATCTAATAAAATGTTATATAAACCTCAAAACACCCCACTAAAAATTAAAAATCAATTTTTATCCCTCAAAACAAATACAAATTGAATAAAAATTAAAAATATAATTAAAAATTCAATTAAATCATTAAAACTATATATAAATTTTAAAAATTAATTAAAAAAATATTCAATAATAGGAAAAACTAAATAAAATTTAAAAATATTTTAAAAAATCAACTAAATATTAAAAAATATTTAAATGAAAAAATCAATTAAATCCAAATAAAATCTACAAATATTAAATAAATCAAATAAAATTTATAAATAATTAAATTAAAAATACCAATTAATGATTCAATTAAAAAAACAAAATAAGATAAAAAATGAAAGAAAAATCAATTCAATCAAAAATAAATATTAATAAAATTAAATAAAAAATAAAATCTTACTTTTTTATTGATTTTTTTAAATTTACCTTTTTTTTTTACGTTTTATTAAAAAAAATCAATATTTTGAATTTTATTTTGATGATTTATTTTTTAATTTTCTAAGATTTTTTTCAAAAAAATTAATTAATTTATGTAAATTAATTATTTTTAAAGATTTAGTTAGTTTTTTAAAATATTTTTAAATTTTAATTACATTTTTTTTTTCAGATTTTTGAAGTTATTTTTTAAAATTATTTTACTCTTTATTAATGTAAAGATTATTTAGTTATTTTATATACATTTATTTTTGTATTTAAAATTATGGGGTGTGTATAAAATATTTTGGGGTGTTATTAACTCTATTTTTTAAAATATATATAGATGAGAGATAGTGATGTGGCACCAAATTAGTCAATTATAATTCTTTCAAAACATAAAGGATTAAAATTGAAATTAAAAAAAATTAAATTGAAAGGTAAATGACGTATTTTGTAAAGTTGAAACTTAAATATTTTTTTTTAAAATAACTCAAACTTATAGGAATAAAACAAAAAATTTCCCACATTAATTTGGCTTCTTTAGATGCCCATTAATTTCTTGAAACCTTTTTTTTACCTCTTGGCTCCTTGGAAACTATGTATCTCCGTACTTACTATTTAAAATGTAGGTCACTTTAAATTGATGCACTCGTATTAAAAAAATATTTATTTTATTTTACACCTAATTATTTTTTTTTGAAATTATACGCTATACATTGAAAACTATTTTTTATTATTATTTAAATTATTTTAAATGAGTTTGAGGGTAATTTGAAAAAAAAAAGTATAATTAATTATCATTGAAAGTTATAAAACTACATTTAAGTAGTAAATAGTGTGAAAAACTAAAATGACATATATGTTTTTAACGAGTACTCCCTCCATTTTTAATTAAGTGTCATTTTAACATTTTTCAACAAATTAAGATATTAAATTATGGACCATTTTATTCTTCATTAATGATAAATAATTTTAATATTGAATTTTTGTTTAGTAACGAATGTGGCCAATAATGTAGATGGTATTCATATATACAATAATTAAAGTTTTTTCATGATTTATGCTATACTATATTCATAAGGGTAAAATTGTTAAAATTAAAATAGAAAATGTAGAATGACACTTATTTTAACAATATTTAAAAAGGCAAAGTGACAATTAAAAATGGAGGGAGTATTATTTAATTTGATGTCCCACCAAAATTGTTTGATATCTATATTTGGTAGTATCCCTTTTTTTACATTCATTTACAAATACAACATGAATTTATAAAACATTTTACATAGTCGTTCTTAAATTTAACACTCATTACATAAAGACCTTGCATGAATTAGTTTATACATTTAGAACCAACTAAAAAATTGAAAAATATACTACTATTTATTTATATATATATATATCATAGTAACATGTTATATTTTTTAGCACAACAATTGGGCCATTCAAGCACTTTATACCAATGATATTGTTTATTGACTCAATTTGTATTTCAAACAACAGATGCATTACAATATATGAAAAATATTCCCTTAATATATAAATTTGTGACATTCGAAACACATAATGGAAATCAAATCGGTCTTGATGGAGTGGCTATTGAAGAGAAAGTAGACGGAATTAGGAACCTAGCTTATAATCTCCTTTATTTTTTGAGAAATTGTGGATCTATATATAAAAAATATTAACATTCTATCCGTCCCTCACCCAATTTGACATTTGTCAAAACGATTTGTCTCACAGTTAATTTTATATTTTCTATTAAAAAAAAAAACCAGTTTCTTTTCTTTTAACTATCATCGTCAAGTATTTTTTAGCCTTACTATTAGTAATTTAAGTTAAACTTTTTAGCACTACAACTAATGTATTGTAGTAATTTACATGACCCTTTTTAGCATTACAATCAATATCTTTCGGTAGCAGTTTCATACAATACTCTACCAAATTTATAGGATAACAATTCCTAAAACAAAAAAAAAAATAAAAAAATTGAAGGAAGTGTTTCAGTTAAGGTACGTACTATCTTTGAGGACAATTGTTTGGCAATTATTGAAAAAAGGGTGATAATTTGGAGGGTAATATTTGTTAGGAGGGAAAGAGGCCAAAAAAAAAATTAAAAAAAAAAAATGGGGAAAGAATAGGCTTTTTTATAGAGTGAGGACTGAGGAGGGAGAGAGTGACAGACAGGAGGAGCGTGCTTCATAATTCAACTGTCTTCCTACTCATGCTAATTAATGTGGTCCTTTTTAGTAATTATTCCATCTCTCTCCTCCATCCAATTATATTTTTTTTAAATTACTTCATTAAAATAAATTCAATAAAAAAATAAGAATAGAGCTCAGGTACAATATACCTACATTTATAAATGATGCGTTATTATAAGAACAAATATATGATAGCGTAGAAACAAAACTCAACATTGAAAATAGCAATAAGATTTCTCCTATTGAGTGATAAATTGATGTCGGTATTGATCTCGAGAGCTAGCAATGTTCATTCCATGTTGGAGTTTTTTTTTTTATAATTTTGAAGACATGTTTTTAATTGTGGAAGAGAGTTTATTCATGAATTAATTTAATTAAAAAAGTTGAAATAAAATGTGAATTGATGAGTTGGTAAGATGAATTTGTTGTTAGAATTAGGTGGAATATTTAGTGGGGAAGAGCACGTGAAATATTTTCGAGAGTTGAATGATTTAATTTTGTTACACATCTCCTTAGAGATACCTTGTACTTGCAGGCAGGCAGCTAAGAAAGTTTGCAGAGGAATATCATCTCACATTTATTTCGAAATGGTTGGTGTAATGTTACCCTAAGGGCTAGTTTGGTTTGATAGAAAAGGTGGGAAAAACTTATTTATCCCATCTTTTCTATGGTTTGGTTTACTATATTAAGGCCCGAGAATTTATTTGGGCCCGAGTCAATTTTCCCACATATGCATGATAATTAATCTTAGGGAAGGGGGTAAGTTTATTTGTCCATCAATCCAAACAAATAAATTAGTTCAATATTTTAATTTGTGAACAGTGCAATCCCACCTAATTCTATCCTAATATATCTATCCCGTCTAATAAACCAAACTAGCCCTAAATAAAACACCAACCAAATTAGCCACACACTCCACCGACATCACTTTGTGACTATTCAATTTCTCTATGAATATATATAAGAGGAATTTATCCCTTTCAAAAAAAAAAAAAAATTATAAGAGGAATTTATCCCTTTCAAAAAAAAAAATTATAAGAGGAATTTATACATAGGTGAAGGCCTAAAAATAAAGCAAGTAAATGGCCAAAAAAAAGTTAAAACTAAACTAAATAAGCCTTCCAATTTTTTTATATCTTATAATTTATACATAGGTGAAGGCCTAAAAATAAAGCAAGTAAATGGCCAAAAAAAAGTTAAAACTAAACTAAATAAGCCTTCCAATTTTTTTATACACATTCCGTGTTAGTATAGATACCCTGAAGACAATAATTATAAGGACATTGTACTTAATTATATTCAGTTACTTAAGTATTATTGACTTTATTAATAATATTCGTTAATACACTTATAGAATGTTATGTTTGATTGTTTGCATTTATTCTTATATGTGTTCCCATGAACTAATGATGTCATTGAGATGTGAAATCGCGATTGACTATATCATGGTTCTTAAAGTAGCCCCAATCAAGAATTATCGAGATTGGGATATCGATGATACGATTGAGATTGGTGTGCGATCTGCATCATATTCTTAGAGGATGTAGTGGTTCTCACAACTACGAGTATCTCATGATGGATGCACTTTGAGGCTCCATTTGGATGGAGGGATTTGATCTATGGATTTTAAATCCACCATCCAAATCCACTCCACTTGTTTGGATTATGAATGAATTTCAAATATTTAAATTTTTGCTCACACACTTTTTAGTTAAAATTGAGAGAATTTTAAATCCACACTAAACCATGTCATTTGAAATCCATTTATTTTTAAATCCTTTCATTTGAAATATCTTCTCAAATCAAATCCCCCCTTCCAAACACAACGTGAGAGTATTGGCTTGCCCAATCGAGAAACCGTTTGGTGTATTCTATTTACGTGTCTATGGGAATATCGATCTGTGTAGCAATGTAATGTCCTTCGACTTGAGGTCAATACACGCGACATGTGCGGAATGATGGGCTTTGACCATGACCGACGCTTGCACTCCTAACGGGGTAGATTAGGCATGTGTTGGACACACCATAAAGTACATGTGCACGGTAGTTGAGCCAATAATAAGATTCATTCCTCAAACAGATTTGGAGAGGATACTCGTCTTCTCATAACTAATTTGATCGTTAGTCATTGGCAAATGCACGTCACATTTGGAATGGTGTTCAAATGCGACAATGTGATCAATTAGTGGAATGAGATAACATGATTAAATTATTGGAATATACACATCATCATGTCCTAGATTTAATCGGAGTATTCGTGAATGAAAGGATAATATTATCGTGAGCTTCACATTATAGGGTGTTGTTGTATCCTCGCAATGTACCTCACATATTGAGATTGTCTGATTCATTGTCTAGGGTTCTACTAAAACCGTTAGTTTGATTAATCGCTTGATATGTGAGGGTCTATGAGTCACACAACAAGTAGTCTTAATTTACGAATTAAAGTTGAATGAATTAATTATTTGATTTGATCAAGATATTTAATTTATGGAGAAATATAGAATAATTCAATTTGATAGAATTATAACTTACTTAATTAAATTAAATTTAATTAATAAGATGATATATTAGATATATCGTAATTATTTAATATATTATGTGATAAATATGGTAAAAGATATTTTAATAGACTTTTCTATTTTACTAAATAAAGACCTCTAGGTGGATACCGTAGTAAAGAATCAGGATCTCGTATACTGTTGTGTTCGTACTTCAAAAAACCTAACAGTCCAATTGACAATAATATTCGTTGAAAATTTGGAAAAATATTAAAAATCTACTACCAACTTACCACTCCACATCCCATATTTTTGACAAGTATATCATTTTCATTTTAAATAAAGAAAATATTCCCTATCCCCAAATACACAATGGTTGTGACTGACTGATCAAGCATATTTTTTTTCCACCGGTGAAGCAAGTTTGGGCCTGGAATTTGTTGACTGGGCACAACGAATAGATTCTATAGTGCTTTTGCCACTCCACCAAAACTATTTTTGATATATTCCATTTTTGCATATTGAGAAGAAAATATACTTCAACAATAATTTTGAAAAAAATAAATAGATAAATATTGATATTCAATAGCAATGCCAAGTCTAATATCAATAAATATAAAAAAGTCAAGAAAATGCTGATAACTTTTTTTTAAAAAATGGTAGCATTGTTTTGTTAAATTTATGTAATTTATGTTTGTTATTAAATTTTCATAACTTTTAAAACTTATCAATGTCGATATATCCATCGATATTTTCATAAATTTAAATTCGTATTATTTCATCTATATTTAGTTTTTAGGATTTTCAGATGACAATTAAAATTATGGAGTGTTCTTGATTTTTATTTCCATTTGAATGAATGAGTCAATGAGAGGAAAAGTGGGGGGAAGAGCCTCATTTAGGTTTTAAATGTGTATATATTAGGAGTTTAGAGTGTATGAGTATTTTAATCTAAAAAAAAAATCCAGGGTGTGGATAAAAAAAATTCAAGAGTTAATCGTTACTAAAATGAAAAACTAACGAGGGACCTTCTATATGTAGTTAGGGTGTCGTACGTGTCGTAATGACTACCGTAGTCAGTTTATCTAAGCCATTAAAAATTTAATCTAAAGGTTTAGATTTGATGACCTGTTACCTTTTGTAAATTTTACGATATGTATTGTCGTAATGTGTCGTAATGTGTCATAAATTTGTATTTTCTATTAAATTAAATTAATTAAAATATATTATTGTAAATTTACATTTTTATCCTTATACAATAACATAATTTATTACAACAATTATCTACACCCGCTAATTTTACGAGTTCACCCCAAATCATTTTTTACCATAGTTATCTGCACCCATTCATTTTATGAGTTCACTCAAATCATTTTTTACCATAGTTATCTGCACCCATTCATTTTATGAGTTCACCCCCAAATCATTTCTTTTTTACAACGGTTTTCTACACCCGCTCATTTTATGAGTTCACCCCCAAATTATATTTTTAACAAAGTTATCTGCACCCGCTCATTTTATGAGTTCACCCCCAAATTATTTTTATACCACAATTATCTGCACCCGCTCATTTTATGAGTTCACCCCAAAATATTTTTTTTAAAATAATTACATTTAAATGACTATATTATTTTTTTATTAATTAACACAAAATATAATAAAATCAACCCTAATTTATACATTTACAATCTACAACTGAGTCATTGCCGAGTTACCGTCAATTCACCACCAAATCACTCATATTTTTAGAAAAAAAATCGTAAAAACATAATTAAAAAAAACTATCGAGATTAGGCACAAATTTCAATTTTTTTCTTTTTAATTTTTCTTCCCATTTTCAATTTTTATTCCAAACTTTTTATTTCTTCATTTTTTTTGTTTCCTGCTTTTTTTTCGTTAGTATATTTTTTAGTTTTAATACAAAATAATATTATATGTATGATTTTATTATAATCCCTCCGTCCCAGTGAAAGCTCCTCATGAGCTTCGGACACAGAGGTTAAAAAATATGATATAATAAGTGGATGTATGAGAGGTGATGTGATTGAGAGAGAGAAGAATATAATGAAATGTGAGAGGGAATAGTTTGGCAAAAAAGGAATGAGTAACTTTCATTGGGACAAACGAATAAGGAAAGTTGGGTAGCTTTCAATATGAAGGAGGGAGTAGTCGGTAATACAACAAGTAATAACCAGTAATACCATAAACAGTAATCAGTAATACCATTAACAATAATTAGTAATACCACAAACATTAATCAGTAATACCATTAATATTAATCAGTAAAATTTTATACAATAACAAATAATTTCACACATCTAATTATATTCAATAATACAAAAAATAATTATCAGTAATACCATGAACAGTAAGTAGTAATACCATGAACATTGAATAGTAATATCTCATACAATAACAAATAATTCCACAAATCTAATTATATTCAATAATACCAAAAACAATAATATGTAATACCATAAAAATAATAATAATCAGTAATAAATAATTTCACATAATCAGTAATACCACAATTAATAATCAATAATCATTAATATTAATTCAATAGTGTATTAATAGTAATACCGCAATCAATAACTAGTAATACCAGTATCAATAATACCAATAACAATAATACCATAAAAAAAGTGGAGAGAGTGCAGATCGGGGTGTACTAAAGAAAATAGAGGGTGCACATTACCAAGCCCAATGGGAGGGCACCCTAGGTCAGTAGTCGTCGCTTGTGATTTCATCAACAAGGTCATCGGCTCCGAGTGTCGTCCGGTCAGAGATCCATCAGCAACATACTCACAGTCCTCCGTCGGGCCGTCGTCAGCCGGAGGAAGAGGCTGCGCAGGAGTAGGGTGAAGAAGACGGATGAAGCAATGTAGCTTCGATTTGGACAGAGATGAACGACGAGAGAGGCAGCGTCGATCCGAGTGTTGCAGGCGAGCGCCGTTGATGTAGGAGAAGCTCCTGGATCGCGAACGCAAGGGAGATTGATCGAAGCAGTCGCGTCGGTGGTCGAAATGAGGAGAGGATTTCGGCCGCCATGGATCGTGGCCGAGATGGAAGATTATGTCGATTGTTATGGAAGTGAAGAATCGCGATTGCGATTCGAGGAGGGGTCTCGAGCTTCAGCGGCCGAGACCGAAGCGTCGCCGTCGCCGTCGAGGGAGTGGTCGGGCATGGTGGTGGCTGGGTCACCCGCCGACATGCATGGATTTCCGGCAGGTCCTTTACTTATCAAATTAAAATTAAAATTTAGGTGCAGCGCCGATCGACTTTAATAAAATTATACCTATAATATTATTTTGTATTAAAATTAAAAAAATACACATGCAAAAAATGGAAAAGAAAGACAGGAAAATTTAAAAAGGAAAAGAAAAAAAATAAGGAAATAAAAAATTTGAAAAAAAATTGAAAATGGGAAGAAAAAAGAAAAAGAGAAATGGGAAGAAAAATTAAAAAGAAAAAAAATTGAGATTTGTGGCTAATTTCGTTAATTTTTTATTAATTATATTTTTACGTTTTTTTTTTAAAATATGGGTGATTTGGTGGTGAATTGATTTTTTAGAGTTTATTTTATTATATTTTGTGTAAAATAATAAAAGGATAATATAGTCTTTTAAATGTGATTATTTTTTTAAAATTTTTTTGGGGTGCACTCATAAATGTGCGAGTGCAGATAACCGTGGTAAAACAATAATTTGGGGGTGAACTCATAAAATGAGCGAGTGCAGATAATTGTGGTAAAAAATAATTTGGGGGTGAACTCATAGAATGAGCGGGTGTAGATAACTGTTGTAAAAAAGAAATGATTTGGGGTGAACTCATTAAATGAGCGGGTGCAGATAATTGTTGTTAAAATATGATTAGGGGGTGAATTCATTAAATTAGCGGGTGCAGATAATTGTAGTAAAAATATGATTAGGGGGTGCACTCATTAAATTAGTGGGTGCAGGTAAAATATAAATAAAATTTAAAAAGAAGGGTAATATAGTAAATAACAAAATATAATTTAAATAATGCTAAAAATAACTGAAATCTGTATGACAGGTAGCAGGTCGTTTTTACGGTTACGACGCCACATGGCGCGATTCGACAAAGTGACTGCGTAGTCACTTTGTAAAATGTGACTACTGTAAGAATTACCCAACTAATAAGGGAATAACTAAAGTACCGAATTCTTTTTTTTTTTTTTTAATTACATTAAATACCCATCCCTTTTTCTCCTCCCCATGACTCGAACCAGGATCTAAAGCCTAGGTAGTGGTGCTCTAACCACTTGAGCTATCCAACTTCGTCTAAAGTACCGAATTCTTTGGTAATCATAATATCATATTCTTGGCATTGTTCATGACTTGTGGAGGCAGACGAGAGCATATTTTCTATTTTTCGTATTTCATTATACGTGTAACAATTTTCACTTTGCATAAATGAGCTGATAAATAACAAGTCCAACACAATTTAATTAGTATAACACACTAGATGAGCAACCCCGTATTACGCGGAGTGTTAACAAAATAAATATTCATAACATTTATGTATTTAAATAATTTTATGAAATAATATTTAAATAAAAAAGTTGGACAAACGGGTGGAATGCGACAAAAAAAAATTCTTAAAACAATATTTAGTAAATATGAAAACAATTTTAAAGAAAAAATTATATCATATATATTTTAAATTAAATTTCAACAATGCTTACATAATATTTATGTCACACATATTCTTTAACCAATATAATTATCACATGTCACTTTATTTTAAATATTTTAACTCTTTGAAATAAGACACATTAGAGAGGATTCACATGGATAGACTTATTTTTATATATAATGTTATTCTATATTATAATGTAATTAATCAATATTAATATCATAAGAATATATTGAAATATTTCATACCAACCACAACACCTTAAATAAATAAAAAATTAAAAGAAATATATTAGGTAATTATTTTAAAACTAGTCCAATACTCGCGTTTTACGCGGGGTCGATTTATTAAAATTAGAGTTAATTTATTAAAATAATAATTTTAAATACTATATTAATTTTTATATCTTTTTCATTTGTTAGAGTCTGTGAGAATAGACTTTTTTTTATTCTAATATATTTATAACATATACATATTTATAAATTTGAATCTATATTATTGTATTTATATTTTTATATATTATAATAC
This sequence comes from Galeopsis tetrahit, assembly GCA_963675135.1. Taxonomy (NCBI): domain Eukaryota; kingdom Viridiplantae; phylum Streptophyta; class Magnoliopsida; order Lamiales; family Lamiaceae; genus Galeopsis; species Galeopsis tetrahit. Next base: position 16,799,961 of record OY776133.1, read on the forward strand.
GGAGTATTTTTTAATATATTAATAAAATGTGCATTAATAAATTTATAATTTTAATTGTAAAATTAAAAATATTTTTAATAAGAATGGGCATTATAAAATAATTTTATATAGATTATTATATGCATGTATATAGAGTTTATAAATATTTATAGGGTTAACTTTGGTATGGTTTATAGTTATTTGTATGATAACATTTTAAAATTCTAAATCTAAAATTTAAAGTAGAACCATGCACAAAATAATCTTTAATTTTCCCGTCATTTTTTTTTCATTTCAATTATTAAAAACTATTATTCATAATTTTCTCAACACAAGAAAATTATATATACATTTACATCCACACAATGATTTATCTTAAAGTATTACAGTTTTTTTGCGCCTAATTCTTGATGATTGGAATGTATTTTGTTGTACCAATACCTATTCAATTATAAAAGAAAATAATATGCAATTAAAAAAACTTTAACAAAATAAATACATGTCGTCATGTATATTATAAAAAATTATTTACATTAAATATATAAATTACATTTAAATTAACATAAAATTTTATATTTAATTTATTATATAAAAACCTAAGCACATCAATCCGTCAGTTTTCCTAATAATTATTGTCCAAATTAAACTTTAAATACTAATTCTAAATATAAATTTATTTTCGACTAAGTTTTCTAGTTCGGTTGAAAATTCATCACCTAAACCTGCAATTTAAAAAAAAATACTATGAAATATATCCAAATAATAAAAAAATATTGTTAAAATTAATTTATTAGTTTGCAAATAATAAAAATATAAATTTATGTATTTAAAAGGTATCACAAATTACCTTTTCCTTATCTTGGAGAATTTACAAAATTGTTTTTAAAATGGAGATTTTTCAAATATTTTTTAAATTCTCTAAAAACCTACACAATACTTTATACATACTTACAGTAAATTTATTTTTCTCAACAACTCTAATTTATAAAAAACAAAAAAAAAAAATCGATCTTACAATTAATATTGATAAACTTATATTCATTTAAAGTGTATATTTATTAGAAAGGGTGTCTACAAAATACTAATCATTTAATATGAAGGAATAAATCAAAAATAAATACCACCGACATCATTAATAAAGAGGGAAAAAAAAATTTAAACGCTAATATGAAGGATAGAATTTGAAATTTTTACACTCTATTTCAATCTCTCTTCTTTAAATTATTTGGTTATCCAAGTTTAATATTATCCCCAACAACAATTAAGGAGTGACTATATCAAGAGAGGTTGACTAATATTGGTGGTGTAAAATCATTTGGATATATCTAGAAAAAAAATTAAAGGTTTCTGTTATGTTTGATAGAATCAAGCGTGAATTCATAAAAAAAAAATTATAATTAAGTTTATTACACACTAATATAAAATAAAATAATTTATAATTCAAATCATATATACATCAAAAAAAAATTTGAATGAGTCAATGTTACTCCTTCCTATTCCTATGAGATAAAATTGAAAAAATAAAATGAAAGTAAAACTAAAAACATAAAATTGAAATAAAAAATAAAAGCAAAAAAATATTAAACAGAAAAAGAATTAGAAAAAAATTAGAAAAAATTGCAGAAAAAAAATGAAGAAATCGCATTGATTGAAATTGAGCAGAAATACGCTAATTTAATTAAATACAATAACAAATAGATAAGATTGTGATAAATCAAAAGTTTTGAAATTGATCAAAGCTTCTCACATTCCATTTTGAATTAGTCAATCTTTATAAAATCACCTGAAAATTTAATAAAAGGGAAATAGTAAGAAAAAATACATAAAAATAATATAAAATAAAATAATTCAAATTAAACAAAACTCTTTTTAAAATTATTTATCCTGCAAAAATTTAATAAAAAAGAAAACGTAAGAGAAGATACAGAAAAAATAAAATAATTCAAATTAAACAAACCTATTTATAAAATTATATATTTGTGGAAAATCACCTGAAAATTTAATAATAAAATAATTCAAATTAAATAAACCTATTTATAAAATTATATATTTATGAAAAATCACCTGAAAAATTAACACCACCTAAAAATTTAATAAAAGAGGAAAAGTAAAAATCATTAACCTTCAAAAAAATCACTTGAAAGTTAAAATTTAAAGAAAAAAGAAAAGTTACCAAGATCTATTTTTAAAATTATTTATCTCTGAAAAATCATCTAAAAATTTAATAAAAAAGAAAAAGTAAGAGAAGATATAGAAAAATAATATAAAGTAAAATAATTCAAATTAAACAAACCTATTTATAAAATTATTTCCACCTAAAAATTTTACGAAAGAAGAAAAATAAAAGAAGAAAAGTTGCTTTTATGTACCAATACCTATTTTAAAAATTATTTATCCCTGAAAAATCACCTGAAAATTTAATAAAAAGGGAAAAATCAAACATACCTCTTTATGAAAATCATTCACCACCTAAAAATTTAATAAAAGAGAAAAAGTAAAAATCATTAACCTCCGAAAAATCACCTAAAATTTTAAATTTAATGAAAGAGAAAAAATAAAAGAATTATAATTCAAATCATATAAATCTCTTTTTAAAATCATTCACTTCTGGAAGATTGTCGATCTATATATTATATATTGAATGAGTGAATGTTACTCCTTCCTATCTCTACATAAAATTGAAAAAAAAAAAATGAAAGCAAAAAATTATTAAATAGCAAAAACATAATAAAATCGAAAGAAAAAGTGAAAACAAAAAAAATTATTAAATAAAAAAAGAATGAGAAAAAATTGTAGAAAAAAAATGAAAGCAAGAGAATGATCTTTCTATTTCTATGAGATGAACATAAACCTCTTCAATTTCACTTTTTCAAGCGAAAATAGAAAAATGTATATTAAAAAAATAAACCGACCAAATTAATATACGAAATACAACACAAATAATATGCCATGAGTGAAAATAGTGGAAATTGACGCTAATTTAATTAAATACAACAAATTTATTCTTTGTTAAAATTAAAAAAAGAGAAATAGTAAGAGAAAATAGGAGAGAGAGAGGCCAAAGATAACATAATGACGTGTGAGAGTGACGGGATATAAAAAGGATTAGAGATTTAACTGTTGAGATAATTATGATTATCCAAAATTTAAATTTTAAAATAAGAGAATTGATTTTTTTTTTTTTTTTAATAAGAATGCAGAATACCCGGAATAAGGAGAGAAATTTGGAGTAAAAAAATAAATTTAAAAATAATTATGATTTCAAATTTAAAAATAAATATTATGAGTAGGTAATATTTAAATTATTATTTTGAGATTAAAATTATAAAAATTGATTTTTTTAATTAGAATGCGTGAGAATGCAGAGATTTTGAAATAGACCAAAGAGAGATTGTGATAGAGTAATAAAATTGTGACACGTGTATATTCTCACAAATATAGAGTACTAGTGTAGAACCCGTGTATTACACGGGGTTTTAAATAAATATTTTAATATTCAATATTATATCTTAATTTATTTGCGTAATCTAATTTTTTTTTAGCATGATATGTTATTATAATTATATTTAAAAAAATTGGTTGGATATAATTTTAAATTCAACTATTATAATGTAAAAGAGAAACTAATGTAAATGTAATTATATTATACCATTCAAAATAAATTAATAAATGAAAACACATAAATGGAAAGATTGTGTTGTAATTTAATTGAGATTTTGGAACTTTTTTTTAAACAACATTAATAATTTAGTTAGAAGATTTTTAATTATTACTTAGACAAAATATTTTTAATATATTTTGAATCTAGCTCTACACTTAAAACTCTGAACATAAAGTTGATCATATGTTATGTGATAATACATGTCTTAAAGAAAATAAATCAACGTTGAAAAAAGTATATTTTTTTATTTTTATTAATGATCATCGCAAAAACACAAACGAACAGAAATCTGTCTTCTCAAGCTTTACTTGTATGATTTGAAAGACTTAATATCAGAATGTAAAATAAAGTAAACTTAAGATAATTGGTAAAATAAATAAATATATATATATAAATAATTAAATAATTTTATAAAGTAAATTTCAAATAAAATAGGTGAGAAACAGATGAAATGAGACGTTTAATTTTTAATATTTAATAAATATGAAAATAACTTTTTAAAAAATTATAAAATTTTGAAGAAAAAAAAAACAAATTAAGTAATAATAAAATAACTTTTAATAAATTATAAGTCACCCTTCACTATCAACCACAACACCATAAATAAATAAATATTTTAGTTAATTGCTAATTAAATCACAACCTTTTCCTCATTTGCAATTTAATCTAAACTTTAAGATAATTGCAAAAAAAATCATAAATTTTAAATATTGTTGAAATTTAGTCTTTTTGACAATTTCAATTGTGTTCGAATCTAACATAATTTATAGTTTTTAATGACATAACAACTCCTTAATAAAATAATATTATTTTTTAATCAAACCAAATATCATAAGATATGATTTAGGGACAACGTAGACTTCCAAGAAGTCTAATTTGCAATAATATTTAAACTTGATGATTTATTTGCAATTGTTTTAAGGTTTAGATTAGATTGCAAATGTTTAAAAGGTGGTTATTTAATTTGCAATTAACCCTTTTTAAAATTAACAACCTCCTTAAATTATGACACATAAGCCAAATTAACCACAAAATGACACATAAGTCAAATTAACCACAAGATGACACATCATCAATTTAAACACCCTATTAGTATATAAGGGGATTCTATATTATAGGAGTGGTGTATTATGTATAAATAACAAATTTGTTAATCTTGTAAAATAATATAATTATTTATATAATAAATTATGTATAAAATTATATAATAAGTTTTACATATATATTTTCGAGTTTTATTTTTTAAATACGTTAAACTTATAAATTTAAAATAATTACAGGAAAATTTTAATTGAGATATAAGATAAAAGTAATTATAAAATAAAATTCAATACACACCAATAAAAATACATTTTAGATTGTATTTTACTTAGAAGTACATTAAATCATTTAAAAATAAACAAAGCTAAGAATAAAATGAATACTACAATAAAGTTAAGTAAATAAAATAAAAATTATTTTAATTAGTCAATATTAATATAATAAAAATTTCAACATTTCATATCAACCATGTACAACACCTTAAATAAATAATTAATTAGGAAGAAAATTCAATAGTTAATAGGAATATAATGTTTTGAAATAGTTTAGGGATCATATCTTACTCAACCAATAACTTAATTACACATCATACTTTTTAAAATTAACAACCTCCTTCAATTATGACACATAAGCCAAATTAACCACAAAATGACACATAAGCCAAATTAACCACAAGATGACACATCATCAATTTAAACTCCCTATTAGTATATAAGGGGATTAAGATTAAGATAAGATAAGATATATATTAAGATTAAGATTTGAAATAGAAGAATTTGACAAATGGAGAATTAATTTTTTTTAATAAGAATGCTTGACAGTATTGAGATTTTGAAATGAAAGAATTCAAAGGGAAGAGAGATTAAAAATAAAAATTATAATTTAAAATTTGGAATTATAATTTTGAGATTAAAATAGAAAAAATGATTTTTTTTAATCAGAATGTCTGAGAATGCAGGGATTTTGAAATAGACGATTTTGGTGAAGAGGGAGATTGTGTAGAGTGATAAAATTGTGACATGTGTCCCATTATATTCTCACAAAATATAGAGTATTAAGATTAAGATTTAAAATGGAAGAATTTAAAGGGGAGAGAGATTAAAAATAAAAATTATAATTTAAAATTTGGAATTATAATTTTGAGATTAAAATAGAAAAAATGATTTTTTTTAATTAGAATACCTGAGAATGCAGGGATTTTGAAATAGACGATTTTGGTGAAGAGAGAGATTGTGTAGAGTGATAAAATTGTGACACGTGTCCCATTATATTCTCACAAATATAGAGTATTAAGATAAGATATCAATACAAAGAAATTTTCAATAAAATTGATATTCAAAATATTAAAAGATTTATAAATTGATTTAGTTAGTAAACAACATACCTTAATTAATGTTTTTTTCCTTAAATTACACTTAATATTAAAATGCCACATGGATCAATAGAAAAATGACACATTAATACAATCAATTATTAAAGATATATATACACTTCATGAGAATGCGACACATCATCCAAATTAATCTAAAGACGACACATCATCCAAATTAATCTCAAGTCGACACATCATCGTATTAAACTCCCTATTAGTATAATAGGGGATGTACTCCACGTGCCAATTGTGCTGAAATAATACACTTTAACATGCATCTACGTGATTAACTAGAACATAAAAATGGATACAAACGATTTAATGCAGATCAAGCAACAACTTGATGGTTTAACTAAGGTGAAATATATAATACAGCATTTCGAGTTCACATCATGACTAATAACCATATATACACACGAGAAGCCATAATACTGCAGTCTACTAAACCTTAGTTGACATAATTTAGACAAATAGAGCATCATATACACCGCACAAGCAAATTATTATTACACATTACCTGTACGTATATATCTTGTTCATTTGAATTTGATGAGTTACTGTGGTGTAGTAAGCACTGCATTGACAGTTGAGACCATGGACTCAACACCACAAACATTGCGACCCCTGCAGATCTTATAGTACCCCTGCTCTCCCCAGCTTTCTCCCCACGAGTTCTTTACGATCCAGTACGGCTTCTCCTTCAAACGAATAGGAGCAAAGCCCGCTGCACCATATCCCACGAGAAGAACAGCATGATCTAAAGATTTACCGCAGATATAAGGGCACGAAACTCCTCCTACGTATGTCTGCATCCAAGCTGCATTGATCCCCACTGCCATATCAAAATAATACACACGGGTTAGATATCTCATGTTTTCCGGGTGAATTTATAAATAGCCTAATATAGATTGTGTCACAGTTTAAAATTATTCTCTTTTAGACAAGATAATATTTTTTTGGACTTAACCTTGTGAAATAATTCCTTTTGCTGCAACCCTCATTCTTCACCATACCTTACTTACATTTTTTTGTCAAGGTGTTTAGTTTCATTCTATTTTAGGTAAGAGGAATGTGTTTTTCCTCAGCTATACCCTATTAATTATTGGGTAAAGTTCAGCCCTTACCACCATATAAATAAGCCCATACCATTATGTAAGTAAGCTCGTACCATCACTTATTTCAACACATAACACTATTTTTAACCCATACCATCATTTTTAAGTCCATACCACAATTTGTTACTGCCGCACCTCTATTTTATTTTTCATTTTTTATGTTGACATCATTAAGGATATTCATATAATGGTCAAAAATATATTCTCATAGCTAAGAAAAATATGATTTCAAACTTTATAACACAATAACTTTTTTTTCTATATAGGCTATTTATAAATTCATTCCTAAAGATAATCAAGAAACATTATTGTGAAGTCATCTGATACCTGCAAGAGGACCGTGTTTAATAAGATTTGCAGCAATTTGATCGTCATCTATAGAAACCACGCTAAAGTTTGATACACCTGCAGCAATTTTGTTCTCGTTGAATTTGCAAACACCATCTGTTCCAGTGTAAGGATAGTCTTTCTCACTTTGGAGTCCACCAACCTTGAGTGTGTATTCAAAGGCATTGTTCATCAATCCACCATTACAACCAGCATCACAAGATCCTCTTTCCTCCGGATCACACTGCAGAGAAAGTGAAGAAGCTTTGTCAATTAAAACCAGCAAAATTTGGACATTCTTACAATTTAGGAATCTCTGTTTATGAAAGATTGAATCCCTTAATGAATTCTCTTCAATAATTACTCTACATCTCAGAGTAGTTCACTAAAGAGCTCACATTACTCCAACATGCAAATCAATCTGCTGTTGAACTTTTATGGTAAATTGTAACTGGGACTTGGCTGCCTATTTATAAGAATTTTCCGAATACTATTATCTTATTTCAGTTACACTATTGTCGAAGCCATTCACAAAAGATTCAGGTGAAGAAGTAATATCAGTAAAAAAGATTTCTGTAAATAATATCAGTAAATATGATTTCAGGGAATATATGATATCTTGCAAGATGTTTGCCAATGCATAAGATGATAACTTCTAACAGAGTTAAATAATTTAAGACATCTCAAATGACTAGTATAAGTATGAACTATATTACTTGTGTAGCATATCTTGAATGTGTCAAATTAAAATTGTCTCAAGTGGCAGGATCTAAACAAGCTCTAAGGGGGTGTTCTGTTTGAAAAATCACTCTTTTTTTAAAGCTATCTCTAACAGCTTTAGCTTTTGAAAATGAGAGGTGCTTCTTTTTTTTGACAGAAAAATGAGAGGTGCTTCTAAACTGTGAATAGAGTTTGTAAACAGTCCCTAAGACTTATAATCCCAGCTTCCTAATTATCAAATATTGAAAAAAAACGAGCAATAAATTAAACAGTGCTGTACAAGAATTCTGTTTCATGAATTATATTCCAAATTAAGCCATGTAATTCATAAATGCACTTATGTAAACTGGGTAGAACAAACCTCGTGATCACAATCCACAAGCTGCTGCTCACTAAGGCTCACAAGCTCCCCTGTCGCTAAGTAGTGGGCTCCTTCAAGCGCACCAACGGTACTAAATGACCAACAAGATCCACATGATCCCTGTTTAAAACCTCAACCAATTAGCACAACATAAAGATAAACCACTTGATATTTAACAGTTTCTAGTCATGTCATATATGCACGATGTTCAATATGTTGCTTGTCAATGGATTTTAGGGTACTGATCATTTCATCTTCACAATCCCCGATTTAGAAATGCAAAACTTTGTTAGGACCTATGGTGAATAAAGTTATAATATCCATACTACTTTTACCAAGAAGTAAATTTATAATCGATCAATTAAACAGCCTTAATCAACTTCAATTGAAAAGGAAATCGTGTAATTTCAAGTAGAATAAACTAATAACTACAGCGATACAAATTACTCTCACTACGATGAAACCTCAAGTATAAATCAAACCTGGTCTTTAACGCCGGTAACAGCTCCGTGTTCTCTCCAGTCAAAGTCCGTTGGCAGATCCTTAGTCGGAAGCACCGGCGCCTTGTTTGCGTCCACTGGAAGCTTCAACCGCTGTTTGTGGAGCCCTAAGTAGCTCTTCTCGAACTCCGACGGCGTCAGGTCGAAGAATTTGGTGACGCCGTGAACGGCGGAAGGATCGAGCAGCTGGTGGCGGTTGGCGCGGCGCAGGTTGGCCTTAAAGACGGAGAATCTGTGATCATGCTCCTCCTGGGTGGCGTATGTTTTCCCAAACTTGGTTTTGAATAAGGAAAAATGATGCTCGGCGTGTAGGAGTTGATCGACGCCGTCGGATACGACTTGCCGGATCAGAGGATCTTCGGAAACGGAGTCGAGGAAAGTTTGTTGTGCAGCAAATGCAGAGGATAAGAGAGATATGGTGAGTAGAAAATGGAGAGTCAAAGACGCCATTGTTTGTTGGAGTGAAGAAGAATGAGTGGAGATACTTTCCCAAGTTTGTTTATATGGCCAGGGAATTTATGATGATTGGTGGATTCCAGCCGCTGCGATAACGACACGTGTCATCTCGTTGTAACACAGATTTGGCTGAAAGTAAAATCTCGAGCTTTGACTTTCTTCATTCCTAGTTTTTTCTTTTTTAACCGGGATTTCTGGAATTTCTTAGGTAAAGGTAAATTGCTACTACTATATTTTTTTCATCAAAATGATTATTATTTCACAAAGTTAATAAATAGGAGTAGTTGTTTTGAAAAATAAATTTAATAAATAATTAAAGGAAAACACCCATTCTTAAAGAAAAAAATTGAAACGCTTTTTTGTAAGAAGGACCAATTACTTAAATATCGTGCAATTGATGCATAATTTATTAATAAAACCATGGTTTAAAATTTTCAGAGTGAATTGACACGTAAATAAAGGTTAGGTAAGCATTAGTGAGAAAAAATCCAAAAGAATTAGTTTAAATAATTACACCACATATATGAAGTAAGTAGCGTTTGGGCTAGGAAATAATTCAAAGTGGAAGCCCATCACATGAAAAAGATGCATAACAACCTATACTGTCTGAACATAAATATATTGAGAGAGACATGGACATGAAAATAAAGCAAGATAAGATAACAGCAATTGAAGCAACAAATCATATATAAAAATGGGTGTGAAGCAAGATAAGGTATGTGTTTTACCCATCGTTTAGGACAGTGTAATTTTGCATGCCTCAAGATTTTTGCTATTCCATAATACTTTGAATTTTGAATAATACTAACAAATAAAAAATCTTAAATACATATTGGAATTTTTTAAATTTCAAGGGGTGCATGCGGGATGCGGCCCCTAAATTCCATCACTAAGCTCATCATTGTTGAACTACCCTGAACAAATATACTGTAAAAAAATGTATTTTTGAAATTTCATGAAATAGATGTGATGCCTGCAACCAAATGAGAATGATGTACAAGTTAATTTCATATGAGCATAACTTTTTTAAGAGTTGATCTTTTGTATTTAGTGTACATGATCTGAAGAAAAAAGTTACAGAAATGAGGAGGGGAAGGGATGGGGCGGCCACAAAGGTTTTTCTGGGAGGTAGATGGTCATTTTGGTAGAGAAAATTGAGATAAATTATACTAATATTTTGTGGATATATCTACTAAGGAGGTTTTAGAGAAAAAAATATAGTTTTGACGATTATATCACGGTTTGCAGAGCGTTGTTAAATCAATTCTCTAATATCTCGGTTTCCTTTGTTAGGAGGGGTGCTAATGTTGTTGCGCACACTTTAGCTAGAAACTCACGTTTAGTTAATAATTCATTTTGTTGGACAGACTCATCAGATTATGTGATTGGGCTTCCTTTTCCTCAATGTCTTTGTAATAATAGAAGATAAGTCTTTCTTAGTTCGATAAAATAAAATAAAATAAGTATCGAGTAATCTCTAAATTTGGGGAGAGTGTATAAATCATCAAACAACCACGATTGGTAAAGTACTAAAGTGTGAAGCGAAACTTTAAGAAAGCCCATACTAGGTTTATATTATTTGGGCCAGGCCGTAGAACACGATGTGTTACGTCTTGTTGTGGCACCCACACCTTTCGCTTAAGACTCTTTGGGCTAATGGGTTTAGAATGTTCCAATATGGAAGGGCGCAGGCTATATACCCCTCCAGGATTGTTAGATGTACTCCTCCCCCTCCCTCACATTTACTAATTTAATAATGGGTAATTTGTTATTAGGTTCATTTCACTACTACTTTTTTCTAATAGAGACTAGCTTATTATTTTGATTCCAATTGATTTAAAATGGAACTTAATAAGATAAATATGCCCTTTTTCAATTTAAATAATTTCGAATTATTATATACTCCATTAGTCAGCATTAACCTATAATCAAATTATAAATCTATATTTTCGAAGATCGCGTAATTTTATCACATCACCTTTTCAAAAATTCAAATATTTCCTAAAAAGAAGGTCATCCCAATTAATTAGATGAATTTATTTAGCTGAAAAATTTATTTCCACAATTTCTGCACTTCATTCGGGAAATTTTCAAAAACTCCAGATCATTCTTTTTCGGCGAAAAAGTTAATTCCCTACACCATGTAATATATGAAGGACAAAATGCATATAAAGGAATGCATGTAAACATGACGATAAATATGTATACGTATAGAAATGAGTGTATGAACAACAAAATTCATATACACTAATGCATGTAAATACGACGACAACTATGCATACATTTAGTAAGGAATGTATGAAAAAAAAATGCATATATAGTGTTATTTCGGTATATGGATTGAATCATTCCGACATTGGGGTGGTGACGGTGACGACGGGCATTTTCACAAACACTTACCGTACACAAACGCTGAAACAAATCTCCACTCGCCGGGGATGAAAGCTCGCCGTAAAATCCAGCGGCAACGCTGCCGGAGAGAAGCAAACCGACAGGCGGAGTTTCCTGACGTTAGAAGAAGCCGGTTTGGTCGAAATTTCGGGGCTAAACACTCACGAGCGTTTTCTATGCCGAATAACGGTAAAATACGAGGATCTATAATCATAAATTATAGATTTGGAGAAACGGGATTTGAGAGAGAAATAGGATTTGGAGAATAATTTAACAAAGGACCGACAAAAAAAATGATCTGAATTAATTATTTCTGATAAATTGAAATTTTGGAAAGTTAGCGGATTTTCAAAAATATCCCATGAAATTAGGGAATTGATGAGTTGCAAAGAAAATGGAATTTAAAATTTGAATTATTTATTATATTACGTAAATAATATAAGATATCTTAAGTAAGGGTAGTTTTGATTTTTTTTTTTTTCGAATTTGAACCTAATAGACAATTTTTAAAGTGATATTTTCTATTTGCTTAAGGTGCTGTAGGAATGACTTTATTAGGAAAAATTCTCTTTAATAATCATGTAAAATACCTAAATTGCCCTTTAAGTAAAATAAATTTAATAAACATACTTCCCAAACTCTAACCCTAATCTGTCTCCACTGGTGCTACCTTCTACGACCGTCGGCCGCCGCCATCACCACTGGAGAAGGTGGATCCTCCACCCACCAATAAAATTTAAAAATATACACTATGGTCGACATTTTATTTTTGAATTTTTTTTCCGTCCAATCGGTGTCAAAAATATACATTGTGGTCGATAACAATTTCGACAATAGTTAATTGAAAATATATACTATGGTCGACCATAATGTAATTTTTTGGCTTGTGTTTATCGAAAAAAAAACTGCAACAAGAAGAAAGAACGGACGAGGAGGGCACGACGGCCGACGGACTGCGCAAGGGTTAGGCACGATGCAAGAGAAAGAAAAAAAAGGTGGGATGGGCACGACATGGCCGGAAGAGAAAGCAACAAAAAAAGGGGGAGAGGGAAAGCTTGGGTGGGGCAGCGGGCTAGCGGGGCTGGCGGATGGCGACAGTGGGGTAGTATTTGGGCGGCTCAAGGGAGATGAGAGGGAGAGAAGAAGATATAAAATAAAATTAGGATTTTGAGTTTTTTAGGGATGGGTAGTATAGAAAATTTGGAGGGAGTAGTACATCTATAAAATTCCTTTTTTGGGGGAGCACATCTAACAATCCTGGAGGGGTATATAGCTTGGGCCATATGGGAATGGTTCAAACAAAATCACATATATATTATAACTAGTGCAAAACTCGCGTATTACGCGCGATTGTAAAAAATATATTTAAATTATATTTTGTTTATTTTAAATAGTATTTTATAAGTTTAATGCACAAAAGAAAATTTATTGTGCACCATTACGCTTAAATTTAAATTGTAAGTTAAGAGAAAAAAAAAGTAATTTAAATATAAATTATTGATAAATATAAAAAATATTATTTAATTCAATTTTTAAAAAATTGACATGAAGAGAGAAAAGAGAAATGAAAGAAAATGAAGCGTTATTTAGTGTGAAATAGAAAAAGAAGACTGTATGGAGAGATAGAGAGAGGAAATATAAAATAATAAAAGAAAATAAGAATCATTAGAAAATTAGAAGAGTGGAATGGAAGAGAATGGTAAAGTCATATAGGAGAGAGAAGATTATAAATTAGATGTAAGGGGATATTACAAGAACAACATTTGTATGAGATAAAATTTTCCATGCAAATGACTGAATGAGTATATATATACATTTAAATTTTAAATTTAATTTTTTATCTCAACATTTGAGCCAATTCATTGGAATCGAATTTCAATGGTATAGGTGAAATCAATCGCAGCCAAGTATAACTCTTATATGAAATATGTCTAATGAGTTTGGTTTCTAAAAAAATATATGAAAAAAATCCATTTCTTATTTATATTTATAATTACGGTTAAGGATAAGATTTAGAATATCTTCTAAATTATTCTCAATGTAGGATTGATCTTATATAGAACTAATTCCTTATAAGGAATTGAGTTGACTTGATCATCTTAAATATTGAAGAATATTGTGAATAAAATTTTTGACTTGGTTAAATTTTTTTTTATTATTATTATTTTTTTGTAATTTTTTTTATTGATAATTTTTTTTTCGAAATTGTGTGTGTTGAAAAGTGTAAGTTAATATTACCAAAAAGTGTAACACAATATTACTAAAAAGTGTAACACAATATTACTAAAAAGTGTAACACATTTTTTTATTAAAAAATGTAAGTCACTATAATTGAAAAGTGCAACACAACTTTTAATGAAAAGTATAAGTCATTATAACTAGAAAATGCAAGTTAGTATAACTAGAAAATGCAAGTTAGTATAACTAGAAAGTGCAACACAATATTATTAAAAAGTGCATGTCAATATACTTGAAAAGTGCAACACAATATTTTAATGAAAAGTGTAAGTTATTATAACTGAAAAGTGTAACAAAATACGAGTAAAAAGTGTAACATAACATTACTAAAATGTGTAAGTCACTATAACTGAACACATTGTTGAAAATTGTAAGTCACTACAACTAAAAAGTGCAACAAAATATGACTAAAATGTGTAGCATAACATTACTAAAAAGTGTAAGTCAATATAACTAAAAAATATTGTTGAAAATAGTAAGTCACTATAACTGAAAAGTGCAACAAAATATGTGTAACATAACATCACTAACAAGTGTATGTCATTATAACTGAAATTATTATTGCAAATATTGCAAAAAAATAACATGCTAAAAAATTGTAAATTGTATGTGAAAATTGTTAGATGTAAGAGTTGAACACTAGACCTCAACATAAAAAAAACTATTCTCAACCGTTTAAACTACGTAAATTATCATACATGTTTTTCGCGTATTTTATTTTTATTATCAATCCTACCAAATTTTTAAAATTTACTCAATTCCTTATATGAGTTTACAAGAGACCTACCCCTCAATGTATATCTTGTACATATCAAGGATAAAAATATCAATATCGGTGGAAATATCGATACCTTAAATTTACGGATATATCAGTAGAAATATCGATACCTTAAATTTACGAATATATCGTGGAAATATCGAATATCGGTAAAAAAATATAAAATTGATGAAATTTTTGTTAAAATGATGGAAATTTAACATGAAATTTTAGAGAATATTATAAAAACTTTAATACATAAATTTAGGCTAAAATTACAACAAAATGATTTTTAATGATAAACATATCAATAACAATTAACAAAATACAAAACCAATTTAAAGCGATACAATAATTGTTCATAATTATTTAACACAAGACAATTAATACCAAAATGATGATCTATGAGGCTCAAATGTAAATGAAGAAATGTCATTCTGGTCTAAACAATACTGATACCAACTCATCAATCTAGAACAATTCTGAAACAAAATATCATATATGTAGTAGGATAGAGTTAGTGGAAATGTTATTCAAAATATTTCAATAATATTTTTAATTTTAATTTCTCCACTCAATAATTCAAGCAAGCTCTACAAAAGTGATATATTTGAATGACATGAAAGTGATTGAGAATACAATTCAATACAAAGGTTGTACCCAATACTCATTGACTGAGAATTCAACAATTTTTTCAAAAATAAAAATAAAAATAAGGAATTCGATATTTTCTATATTCCATCGATATATCACCGATATTTCAGAAATTTTGTATTAGATTCAGATATTTACCTGTATTTTATAAAAAAATCTGTTCACGTGAATATCTATATATGTGGGCCAAAAATATCGAAATTTCGGCGATATTTCGTCCTTGGATACAACAAGCATTCCGAGAAAAGGATAGTAAAATAAAATTATTATACTCCCTCCGTTCTAGTGAAACTACCCAACTTTTCTTTTTCGTCTGTTCCAATGAAAGCTACCCATTCTTTTTTTGGTAACTATTATCTCTCACATTTCATTATACTTTTCTCTCTCTCTCAATCACATCACCTCTAATACAACTACTTAATATATTAGTATTTTTTAATTTCCGTGCTCAAAGGTCATGGGGAGCTTTCCCCGGGACGGAGGGAGTATGAATTATGTGCACGAAACTAAATTCTTAGAAAACATACTGTAAAAACAACCACCATAAAGATATTGAAATATAAAAAAGTTCATTGTATGTGGAGCCACAAGTCAATACATGCAACAACATCATCTCAATATTATGAAATGAAGTCGACACTAGCAATCTGTAATTAAATTTTGAATAAACTCACAAAAGCAAATCTCCAAACATGTTCACTAGTGAGTACTCAAGCTCAATTACAACCAAATCGAAGAAATATAACAACAATATTCAAGATTTAACACCAAATTACTCTAGAGATGTGGGGAAAAAGTATAGTCAATCGAGAAGGATTCCCTATAAGGATGTATACAATGAGCAGCAATAGATGGAAGCAAGGTAATTGTGTCACGTTTATCTAAAGTGTAGACATTGAGAGCCAAACTCGATTTTGTTTCAATGTAGTTTATGCAACTTCTCCTGATCCCTGTAGAAGAGCAATAAAATGAATAACCTGAGAACGAAACGAAAATTGCTCGTTCACCTATATCCCATAACTCCACACACTCGAGACTGTTAATATCAATTCGATATATTTCGAAATCAATAAATTGAGGTAAGTAATCTTCTGAATTTATACGAGAAACCAACAACATTTCATATCCATCTTCACGATCACCATCAACCAAGTAGTACTTTATAGAACACATCAAAGTCGAAGGTGATGGAGGAATATTTAGTATTGTGTTGAATTGGAGAGTTTCGTCCAAGAAAGAAACCATCACCAATCTTCTCGCAATTCCAATTTCAACCAAGGCGTAAATATCCCCATTAAATAATATAAATGCCTCTACGCTGGTGAAAAATACTTGGCCTTTCCAATGTCATAAATTCATCTGTTGGTCCCAAAATAAGGGGTATGCATCAGACGAGTTTCTTGAAGATCAGATGACTTGTTGACATCTGATATATAAGTTCAGGTGTATAAAACAAAACTAGCTCTCTATACAGATGACTTGGTCAGCTGACTAACTAGGAGTCTAGAACTAGATTGCTTGCTGATTACATCAACTGATAGAGAATCACTTGCCGAATTTGTAGTGTGCCCATTTTAAAGGATATACTCGTCTGTACAATCTATATGTAAATTAAAAACTTTTATTTCATGCATAAACACATTTTAGACTATCATCAGACTTGGTGTCTGGTGAATATGAACTTTCGAATAGCAAAACAGACCAGCAGACTTTGTGTCTGCTGATATAAAACATTTTCCTTTTAAACATTTATGCTAATGTAAATATGCATGCTAAAGTTGTAAATAACACATAAATTTAGAGAATATTACCTAATAAGGTCACTTTTAGAGACTATTAAACAACTAAAACATACAACTTTTAAAATTTCCTAATAAGGTCATTTTTGTGTCAAAAAACCATATTTACCCTTAATTTTCATATACTCCTTTAATTTATATATTTAAAATGTAATTTGAAATTTAAATTCATAATTAATTGTTATCAATTAATTCCCAAATTATAGGGCACATTCATTCCCAAAAAAAACAAAACCCAAGATCCCACCCCCCACCCCAATCGGTCGAGCTCCCTCCTCCACCTTGGCCGCCGCACCCACCTTGCCGCCGTCGTCGCACTGGACGAAGAAGATGGTCGAAGACGAAGCTTCGTTGCCGACGAGCCTCTTCGCTGTTGACCTGTCTCTAATTGTTGGAGGATTCCGGATCGAGGGTTTCTGCAATTTATCTCCATTACATCGCGGCTGAAGAGGCAGTTTCCCCTACGGCCATTGAAGACGTTTGTTACGGTTTCTGCTCGGAGTCCGCAAATTCTGATCGATTTCTGCAAGATTTTTCGCCATTGAAGGCGATTGCTACGGTTTCTGCAAATTTAGAGCGAGGGCTGCAAGTTTTTTCGCCATTGAAGGCTAGAATTTCTGCAAGGTTTCTGCAGTGGGCGAATTTCAGATCGCTGCCATATTCCAGATTGAAGATTGTTCGCGTTCAGGTTAGTATTTCTTTGTTCTTCATTTGAGCAAGAAAGGGCCAATTCATACAGCAATTAATTTTCGTTGTTGGAGTGAGTAATTTGAGATGGGTAAATGCCGTTTGAGAGGAACCAGAGGGAGGATGAAGGTGATACTGTGGTATTCAGTTTCTAGAAGGATCAATGACGATGTTTCGTGGACGAAGAATTGTGAATATTTGCAAGAGGATTGGGGCAATGACTGATCCACCAATGGAAGCTCGAAAGAGACTGAGTATAACCAGAAACGGGGCTGGATGACACCTTCAGATGAAGAGCTGCTGAAGGCAGTCCACAAGAAGAAGAGGATGGAGAATAACGTGAGGTTTCGGCTGGGAATCGGATAATCCAATTTCTGGTCGTTTTGGACAGAACTCGATTCAAGGTAACACCATCTTAAAAAAAAAATTATGATTCACTTCTATTTAATGATGATGTTCTTTTTAATCTTCCCGTTTTAACTTATATGATCCATCTTGAATGTCTGTATTTGCTCAACCTAGTTCGATGGGCTCTGATTTAGTATTTCGTGCGTTTAATTGCCAAAAGCGCCTTTAGTGGTGTTAATTAGCACAGCTCGTAAGCTTTTTTGCCCTAATACTTCTGTTCCAATTTAATTTCGATGTTTGTTTTTAAGTTTTCTTTTATTTTTGTTAATTTAGAGCAGTTCTCGATTTTTGCATCAATGCCGATTTTGCAGTTTTTTGTGTGATTTTTGACTGCTCGTGCCTTCCCCTCTTTATTAAAATTGTCGTGCATGTTACGGCTTTTGAGTTTTTAGATGCTGTTTTGTAAATTTAATGTAGATAGGCTAGGGTTTCTGATTTGGAGTTTGCTGGTGTTGTCTATGTGCATGCATTTTCGCTTCTGTCGAAAGGCGGAGGTAGATTTTTGGAGTTAGATTGATGAGTATCTGAGTTTTATGTTATTTTGATTGGGTTACCCTGGGTCTATACTGATTATCAATCTCATTTAAACGCTCAATTATTTTGTTTATTTCAGTAAATTTTAGATTATGTACCTTCTTTTCCATTGGTTTAGAAGGTGATTTTGATGGATTTAAGCAAAACTCGTTTGAACTACTGCTGTCATAGTCTTACATTCACTACTTAGTTAATGTGGAAATGATTACCATATATTTGGAACAGATTTGAGAAATGTTGTTGTTTATTTTTCTGAACGTATGCTTTGCAATTTTAGCTTATTGCAATAGTATTGGTTTTATTTCTTTGTTTATCGAGTCTGATTTTGATCTTTACTTCTTCCTTTCCTTATAGTCTGAAGAATTGTTGTTCGAATGTTTGAGGAGGATTCAACTGATGAATTTGCCTGTGGAGATTCTCAAGGTTCGACTTGAATTGTTTCTGTTGGAGACGGGTCCAGACAGCCTTCAGGGACGGAACTAGAGCAGACTTTCCATCAAACGAAGTACATTGCTGGAATCACCAAGAAGCTCAAAACAACTGCCTGATTTCGTTATTCTGTCATGAGACCTCGTATTCGTTCTACAAATATAGTTTTTCGTTTATAGTTTTTCCAGCTTGAATTTAGATAAACTGATTATTCAATTGCTATTCGCAAGTGCATCTGAAAGGTGCATATACTACTCTTACAACTTCATATCAAAATGAACTTTCCATATGAAACATGGATACCGATGTAGGCATTATCATTTTATGTCTTCGTCTTATTATTCTGAACAATTCTTTTCAGTGATATTAACTGAATTAAGTATGAAATCCCTACATCACAACAAACCGCTGATTGAATATGCTATTTACAAATGTGCACATATATTTTGCATATTGATATGCATGTCACTCTGTGCACATTGGTTCATGTTATTTTATGCATACCAAAAAATTCAGTCTTGTATGCCGTTTTAAACTTCATATTGAAATGAACATATGTCTTCGTAATCCATTTCTACATACCAAAATTCATTTCACTGTTCATGTTAAAATTCATAATCTATTTCATATATATATGCATATTCAAAAGATCAGAAATGATATGGAGCCCATAATGGGCTCCTTATGGAGCCAAATTGATGATGTGGCATTATCCACCACATTCTATTTAATTAATTAATACTTATTTAAAAAATATATGATATATCTCCAGAAATATAGAAAAGTCACGCATGTTTCCTAATATTTAGAATGAAAAAAATTATGTGGATAATAATTAGTTTATAATTAATATTTATTATATTAATATTACATTAATTAAACTCACGCCACATATATTATTATTATTATTTAGGCATAATTATATTTAGATGAAAAATATATTATCAAATCTTAATTGAATCTTAGGGTTTGATAATATATTTTTCATCTAAATATAATTATGCCTAAATAATAATAATAATATATGTGGCGTGAGTTTAATGTTATATTAATATAATAAATATTAATTATAAACTAATTATTATCCACATAAATTTTTTCATCCTAAATATTAGAAACATGCGTGACTTTTCTATATTTTAGGAGATCTATCATATATTTTTTAAATAAGTATTAATTAATTAAATAGAATGAGGTGGATAATGCCACATCATCAATTTGGCTCCATAAGGAGCCCATTATGGGCTCCATATCATTTCTGTTCAAAAGATTTTTTAATTTTATTTGTTTGAATAATTAACAATTAATTCGAATTGCTTAATTTTAGGAATTTTTTAATAATTGGAAAGTGCGTATAACTAGGAACTGCATTAATTCAAAATTATTAATTTCAAATTATTAATATTTATTAATTTCGAATTATTTAAATTGGTAAAAGGCAACAATGTCTTATTAGGTGCCATTTTGACTCTAATAGATTTAAAAAAAAAAAACCTATGCCCTATTAGATAAATCTCTTAGTGAAATGACCTTAACAATAATTTCCCCATAAATTTATGGGTTGGTCTGCTATGGACTCGAGTGCATGTTGTGCACCCTAGTCCATGTTGCACTTTTCAGTTTTACTGACTTACACTTTTTGGTAAATGGTGTTGCACTTTTTAATTATTAAACTGTATAATAATATTTTTAGTTATAGTGACTTAAACTTTTTAGTAATATTGTGTTGTACTTTTCAGTTTAATAACTTACAATTTTCTTTAGACTAGGGTGCTCAACATGCACTCGAGTGTATACTTGACTTTACCTAAATTTATAGTGGTTCGGATCTCAATATCCTACATCCACTTTCACATCTCATTATGTGAAGTTAACCTTCTTGAACACTTTAACGTCCCAAGAGGAGGACGGTTGATCAAGGTCCTCGACTACTCTCTGAGGATACGGATCTACTTGTTGGTTATGCAACAAATAACCTTTACAATGGTCTTCTTCTTGATTGTACCTAGTCTGTATACCTCGGCCTATCTCCTAAATGGGTGTATAGAAGGGAGGACTCGAGAATGATTAAGTATGAGAAATTCCCTTACAATTTGAGTTAGCCTAAAGCTAGGATTGAGAATTTCTCTTTTAGGCTTTAAGATGTATATATGACACTGCTGGCCTAGTTGAGTTCACTCACTAAGAGATTAAGATAAGAGTGTAAGGATACTTTGTTGGATATCTTCTATGAAGGTGTTCTTGAGCTTTTCTTATTTTCTGGACTTAGAATATTTGTTCTGCTTTTGCATCCTTTCTCACACACACTCTTGCCCACCCACACAAGAGTTATAATTTGAACTCATATTTATAGATGGGATTTTGAGATGTTACCGTTGGAAGATAACTTCAAATCCCTCTATTTCAGAAAAACAATATTTAGGTAAGAGTCTATTAATTATTAACGTCGCCTAGTAATAATTAATGATCCATTGACTTTTCAGTCCTTTGAGTACTGTGCCTTGTCAGGATCTAGATGTCTGCTGTCATCTTCCCATAGGTCCAAGTCAGCTCTGATTTAACTTCTCAATTCGTAGAACAGAAGACTTTATCTCAGCTGATTTACTCATCTATCTTGTGTCTTCTCTTCTGGTCTTGACAATTAACAACTTTGATTGTTTCCTCAGCTGTATAGATTTGTCTGGTTAGTCAAGCAGACTTTGTCTCAGCTGTGTTTGGCTTTACTCAGCTGATCATACTCAGCTGAACATCAGGTGAGTTCCACTCATCTTTACTCTTCTAATCATTAGGTGAGTTCCACTCATCTGACTTATTCTTCTGGTCATCAGGTGAGTTCCACTCATCTGATTTACTCTTCTGGTCCACTCACCTTATTTACTTTTCTGATTTTCTTATCTTGAGCTTGTGCGCGTTTCTCCTCCATATCAGCTAGCTTCCAACATTGCTGATATGACCAGATCCTAATCTATTACAAGATGAATGATGAAGTTATCTATACAATACAACTTATCCTATTACAAGTATATTTGGTTTATTGATACACGTGATATGCAACACTAAATAAACAACCGCAAGTGTACGGCGTCTATTGTAGCGCGATAAGCACGAGGTCGATCCCACAGGGAGGTTAAGCGTAAAAGGGTATTTTGCTAGTTGAGTTCTAAATAGACGTGGTCGATAATTTGAGTGGTGTGAATTACTCTAAGATTACCTAACAATGTGTCACCAATAAGTAATGAAGAGTAAATACGAAATCGATCAAATACCAAGCAAATCAATAAAACAAACGTAAAACGGATTGAGATTCAAAGAAAGCAAGTGGGTTCCAAGGCAATTGTAGTACTTAGACGTCCGTTTATGAATGTTACCTCGTTTAAATGGCCATTAAGGTTATCTCATATAGGGTGATCACACAAGAAGAACTAATCGATCTCTCGATACAAGTTAATCCAAAGACGCAATGTAATATAAGCTCGTATGTCTACATCACAAACATTACACCATCTAAAATAGCTCCTAAGATCATTTGATTCCCTCTTCGATAATTAATCCTCTCTCGAGATCATAATAATACCGGATTGCATATTCGCATACGATTAAATGGAATAAATCTCTCGATACTACCCCAATTAACAATGGATCAAGCAAATCATCATGACCACTAACAACATGCTTTACAATGAATAATTAAACATGCAAATAAGAGATAAACACCAATTAAAGCAGGAAATTACTCATAAACATCAATCCAAGTCTCTACAATGCCTTAGAACCACAAATTTGTTTAGCTACTCAAATACATACTCAAACTACAAATTCCAATTGAAATAACTAAATAAAAAGGGAAAGAAAGAGAAAGTTTAGTCTAGAATGTGGTAGGGAATGGAATTCCCAAGCTAATGGTGGCCTCCTTGCATGAATTGATGAAGAATATTAGAAGTAGATGATGAAAACCTCCAAATGTGTGTGAGTGTGTGTAGAACTTCTTGAGAAAGGGGTAAGATGTCTTGAATTTCAAGAAAAGGGGTTTATATAGTGTTGGGGTAGGGTTTAGATGTGAAAATTGCAAGTTGATCCTTTGAAAATGGGGAAATTTCGCGTTTGGCACCGAAAATAGGGTGGCCCGGCCGGGTGGGAAAATGGCCCGGCCGGGCGGGAGTGTTGGCCGAGAATTACGAAAACAGGGGCCAAGTGGCCCGGCCGGGCGGAAGCTTCGTATTTGGGTGAAAATTCTGAATTTGGCCGCCCGGCCGGGCGGAAAATGTGGCCCGGCCGGGCCAAACTTTCGTATTGGCTCCTTCGCTTTCGTCCTCCAACTTCGTCCCTCCGTATCTTGAGCTTCCGACCTCCGATTGACTCGTTTCTTTTTGCTATTCCACTCCATTTTTCGATCCGGATCCAATGGTTCACTCCTCTTTTTGATCCAGTAAAGTATGGTTGGTGTTTTGCTCCAAATTCCATCGTATTTCCTATAAAATCAATAAAACACAACCTTTCTCTCATTTTGGCTTAAACAATCATATTCAATGCATAAATCAATGAAATCCACATCAAAATACACTTCACATGTGCCCCTAAAACACGTAAATTCCACCCGAATCATTTATCAATACAGACATAAGGATATAAAATATCCCAACATCATCATCACCAATTTCACAAAAAGTCAACCCTTCGATAGTATTCAACAAAATGTGACAACCAAGTTCAGTGGGCGACTTCGATAACAAACATTGTTGGGGTATAACCAAGGATGAAAATATCGGCATCGGTGAAAATATCGAGACCTTAAATTTGTGAAAATATCGATGGATATATCAGTGATAAATTTATATAAAATATAATATACAATGTTATTTCATATGATATTTATCGATATTTTTTTAAATGTATCGATATTTTCTCGATATTTTTTTATATTTTCTCGATATTTGGCTCGATATTGTTATTGTCTACCGATATTTATCGATATTTTCAATTCTTTTACAAATATCTAGAAATATTGGTTCTTCTAATATCAATATCGGTGACCACGAAAAATGGATATATTGAGTATATATTGGGGATATTTGCGGATATTTTCATCGATGGTACATATCCTTTGTAATCTTATCTCCTCATTATTAGGAGTGAGTATTTAAATAATGAATACCCCCAGATCACCAAAATTACGGTAAATCAAATCGCTTTCTCTCGGTTGCTATATATATACTAGATTAGCACCTGCGTATCACGCAAAAAGTCAGTAAAAATAAATATTTATATTATATTATATATAATTAAATAATTAAATAATTTTATAAAGTAAATTTTAAATAAAATTCGTGAAAAGCAGGCGAAATAAGACGCTGAATTTTTAACATTTAATAAATATGAAAATAACTTTTTAAAAAAAAATTGAAAACAAACAATTTAAGTGATATTAAAATTACTCTTAATAAATTCTAATTAAATTACAACATTTTCCTCATTTGCAATCTAATCTAAACTTTAAGATAATTGCAAATAAATTAAAAACTTTAAATATTGTTGCAATTTAGTCTTTTTAACAATCTCAATTGTGTTCGAATCTAACATAATTTAGATTTTTTAATGACATAACAACACCTTAATAAAATAATATATATTTTTTAATCAAATCAAATATCAAAAGGTATGATTTAGAGACAAAATAGACTTATAAGAAGTCTAATTTGCAATAATATTTAAAATTGGTGATTTATTTGTAATTATTTTAAAGTTTAGATTAAATTGCAAATGAGCGAAAGATCGTGATTTAATTTGCAATTAACCCTTTTTTAAATTAACAACTTCATTAAATTATGACACATAAGCCAAATTAACCACAAAATGACACATAAGTTAAATTAACCACAAAATGTATATAAGATGATTCTATATTATATGAGCAGTGTATTACGTATATATAACAAATTTGTTAAAATCTTGTAAAATAATATAATTATTTATATAATAAATATGTATAAATTTATATAATAAGTTTTACATATATATTTTCGAACTCTATTTATTAAATATATTAAACTTATAAATTTAAAATAATTGCAGAAAAAACTTACAATAACGTTAAGTAAATAAAATAAAAATTAATTTAATTAGTCAGTATTAATATAATAAGAAATTCAACATTTCATATGAACCACAACACCTTAAATAAATAATTATGAAGAAAATGCAATAGTTAATAAGAATATAATATTTTAAAATAGTTTATGTATTATATCTTTTCCAATCAATAACTTAATTACATAACATACTTTTTAAAATTAATAACTTCATTAAATTATGATACATAAATAAAATTAATCACAAAATGACACATCATCAATTTAAACTTTCTATTAATATTATAAGCGGATATATATTTTGAGGATTTCAACTAGATTTCTTAACTTTTTGAATATTAATTGAATTTATAATCTCTCAATTTACAAGCCCGCCGAAATTATTTAACCGGCCTCCATATTGAACTAGTTCAGCAGCCCAAATCTTAATTTCTAGCTATATAAATCTATACATTTTATATGCTATTAATTCAATGAACTAAACTTGTAAAATGAAAATAGTAGAATTAATATATTTTTATTTTATCATACGTGTTGCAACTTGCAAGCCTTTACTCCCAAATCCGTCAATAATAAATTAATTTGTTGAAATTAAAAGATTGGTAGGGTCAACTTGCAACAATTGAGTTGAAACTTATGAGTTCCCCAAACTTGGACGTAATGAATACAAAAAGATGGTCGACAAGTAATTGCTAATAATGGGATGTAGAAATAACCAATTTTAGAGTTAAAAGAAGGTACTTGCTCATGGAAATGGTTGAAAACGTTGTGCTTTAAATCGTTTACCGCATCACTACACGACTGGAAAATATCTCCAAGAAAATGCATCACTTCTGCACTAAAATGATCTTTTATATGGTTACTAATCTGCCGATACCATACTTTTTTTTTCAGTTTTTTTGCATCTAGATACCATAATGTAAACTGAATTTGTTGCTCGAGCACACCATTAATGAGAAGTACCATATTTACCTTTCTTTTTTTTTTTTATATGTGTTCAGTCCTATAATTTGTCCCAAAAAATGCACATGTGATACATTCTCAACATTTTATCCAATTTGAGTCCAAAATTGTTGAAAATTTAAAAATTGTGTCGTTTTATGGGTAAGATTTGAACAGTTGACAAGTTATGTGACCATATTTGTACATTCATGTGATCTAACAACAATTTTAAAGCCCAAAATTACACATTCAAAACGTGCACTTTGAAATATGTTCTCAGGCTCTAGAGTTATTTAGGAGGGGCTTGGCTGCAGAGTCAATTCTGAAATACAAATTAATTACTCTTGAACAGTTCATAATATGAAGATTTGCACTAAGCTATATAATTTTATTCAAAATTAAATATATTTAAATCAAAGACAAAAAAAAAAAAAAAACCTTGTAACATAATATAAACCTAATATGCGTAATATATATGTATTCCAAAAATATTGTTTAGCTATTTAACAGTGTGTGTATATATATAGATAAGTATAGCGTGTACTTAACAATTTAATTAAATGGTTAGAATTTGTGATTGAATCTAGAAAAAACTCAAATGCAACAATAATTCATCCAATTAAGTTAATTAATTCGAAGTCTCACAATTCAATTCTGTTAATTAAACGTTTACTCGACCTATATGCACAAGTGGATCAAACCATAAAATATTGGGTATATACCTATATACATCTATTGATAGCCTATATATATTATTGTGTGGCCACCATGACAAAGAATTTATTTTTCTCATTTTATTGACTTTCAAGGAAATAATAAATTCCTTATATTAAGTCTAATTAAAGAGAACATTTTGCAATTCTAAAAAAAAAAAATTAAAGAGGCTAGGCCAGACAATTTTTCGTATTAGACAATGTACATAATTTAAATTAAATTATGATACAAATTCAAATTAAAATTAAATGAATCTGACTAGTTCATAAATTTTGATTCATCACTAAGAAAATGTACCGCACATTTAACCAGTTTTTTCTTCTTCATGTAATTCAAATTCAGAATGCAACCCTCCATAGTTGGCACGATGGTGTAGGTCCGAAATTTCAATTGGGTCCCACTAGTAGACGATGAGACGGGTTCCCTAAAATTCTCACGACTCTCCTAGCTAGCTAGCTCATGTAGCTTGTGCATATAAATATATTGCAACTAGCTGCTAGCTAGCTCCTCCATCAAAACTTATAAGCATTAATTCATGATATATGTATATATATTCCATGGCATGGGTGGGGTTCCGACATCGATCTTTAGGTAAATATGGATATAATTCCAAGTAATGAAGAAAAGAAACCGGCAGGGATAATTGTCCGTGAATGGGGTTTAATGAAGGGGAAAGTGGTAAAGACGATGAAAATGATAAAGAAAACGGGAAAGGATGATCCAAGAAGGATTATACACTCGATGAAAGTTGGATTTGCTCTCACCTTAGCCTCTTTGTTCTATTACTTCAGACCACTTTATCATGGTTTAGGTGAATCCGCAATGTGGGCTATTTTATCCGTTGTCGTCGTTTTTGAATTTACTGTCGGTAACTTCCATCAACCCTCCCTAATCTTTCTCCATTATACTGTATATATTATCCAATTCATCTACTTCGTCTTTATAGGGTGAAATATTTAGCATAAAGTATTTGTACATTTTAAAAATGTACAAGTTGTTGGTCCCATAAAAAAATCTACTATCATGTGAATCATATATCATTTGCATATACTCTGTTAACAAATAAGTGACGTTTTGACATTTTATGATTGTACACAATTAAATTACGTTTTAACTTGTTTGCAGACTTTCTCTCAATTTTACCCTCAACTTTAAAAAAAAAAATCTTATTTTCCAATTTACCTTTATTAATTGTGGGTTTCTTATTCTAACTTTTTTTTTATATGATAAGTCTTCTCTGCATACAAACTCGTTAGTAAATGTCAATATATGAAGGTAAAATTATGAGATACAGTAAGAGAATATCATTCATTAAGTAAGGACAAACTTGTCAATACATACCCCTTCTTAATTTCATTAAAAAAACGTCACTTATTTGTGAACGGGAAGGAATTTTTATTTGTGTAAATGTAATGTGTGTTGTTTTAGGTGGAACCCTATCGAAAAGTTTAAACCGAGGGGGTGCAACAGTGGTAGCTGTTGCATTAGGAGTTGGAGCTGAATACTTATCCACGCTTGCTGGCAACAAAGGAGAGCCTATTATTCTTGCAATTTTGGTCTTCCTTGTAGGTACGTACGTACGGAATTTATTTATTTATTTATTTTTAAAAAAAAATGTTATCACAGTGAAATCAATTAACTATATATTAAAATGAATGTAATTGCAGCAATGGGATCGACATTCACGCGATTTCTGCCGAATGTGAAGAGCAGATACGATTATGGAATGATGGTATTCATATTGACTTTCACTCTGGTTGCGGTTTCGGGTTATCGGGTCAACCAAATTATGGATTTAGGGCATGAAAGGCTAGCTACCATTCTTATTGGTGGCCTTACCTGCATTGCAGTATCCATATTTATTTGTCCTGTTTGGGCGGGTCAAGATTTGCACAATCTTGTTGTTCTAAACATTGAAAACCTTGCTGCCTTCTTAGATGGTACGTACGTTCATTAGTTCATATATATGTTAGTTTGATTTTTTATAAAACATGCATAGTAATAAATTTGGACGAATGGAGGAATGGTAAGTTAATTGAAAATTATTCCATAGAAAAACAAATTCAACTTTTGTATCCAGTTATTTTTTCTTATGGAACCTAATTTAGGAAACTTACTACGTACTTAAAGAGTTGTACAGGTTTTGGAGAAGAGTTCTTCAGTTTTCCAGCTGGATATGGAGATAATGAAGAGAGCAACACAATATTTCTCGTAGGATATAAAAGTGTGCTCAACACAAAGGCCATCGAGGAATCCTTGGTAATTAAATACTTAAGTCACACTAATATAAACATACGCGTTGTGTAAGTATTAGGAAACAAAATAGAACATGATTTGCAAGTGTATTTTTATTTCATCTCATATTTTACATTTTTTCAATGCATGGTAGTACACCTTATATGTTGTTTTTTAATTAGGGTCACCAAACTCCAGCTTTGTTTAAAAATGTTGCACGGAATTTCATTTGAAAATTGTACGAAACTCATGGTTTATTAAATTAAGTGAATTTTCTCCTTTTTAAAAAACGAGTTAAAGATTTTACCTATTTTTTCTATTTTGCGTACTTTTTTTTTTTTTTTTTCAAATACTATGAAAGACATGCCGTACGTAAAATTGGAAAAAATAGGTGAAATCAGTAACTCGTTTCTAAGAAAAAAAAATGAAAATTCCATAAATTTAATAAACCATATAAGAGTTTCGTCGTGCCACATTTTCAAATCACGGGAGATTTGGTTAAATTAACCCGTGTATAAATTTTGTATGCATGTGATGAATAGTCGTGTTATATGTATGAAAGATAAGGCGATACAACACTTTCGAATATATATATTCGATAGTGATTTAATAATAATAAAGTGATACACATTTATATATATTTATAAAATGTTTTCAGGCAAATTTTGCGTGGTGGGAGCCTCCTCATGGGAAGTTTAGGTGCCGTCAAGTGTGGAAACACTATCTAAATATCGGAATTGTTACGAGGGAATGTGCGAGACAAATTGAAACACTTGCAGAATGCATTAAGTCAAAACCTAAACCTAAGGTATTTAATATGAATAATTACTACTTAAAAAAAGTCATACTTAATTTAATTGTCATTATTCCTAGCTCCACTCATTTTATTGCCATTTATTTTATGTATATGATACTTCCTTTTATTCTCTTTAACAGTATGTCGTACTCTAGTCTTCTTGTTGTTTATGAATAATCTCAATTTATATATACAATAATGTTCCATTTTCATCTACATCTACTTAAGAAAAATAAAAATAAATTTGCACGACCCAAATTAATCAAATTAGTACTGGAAAAATTATATTACATACTACTTTTTTCCACTTCATTTGTCAATTGTTTTATACTAAAAACTTTATTGCACCTTTGTATCCGTGCAATTTTCGCTCAATGACAATATATGTGTGTAAAATGAGAACTATTAAATGAAAAAAAGTGTTTTTTTTTGGTCAAAATTCAACTTTCACAATGTAACTAGAGCATCAAAATATTAATATTGTTTTACACATATGCCTTTTCAATAATATATTTACTTACTAATGAGTTGTTTTTTAGGAAGCATCCGAATTTCACAAGAAAATTCAAGAGCCTTGCACAAGACTGAGCATAGAATCAAGCAAAGCCCTAATCCAACTCTCATCCTCTCTCAAGAACATGAAAATTTCATCACCTGATGAAGCCAAAATCCACATTCAAAATTCTAAAGACGCGGCCACCGACCTCAAAACCATGCTCGAAAGCTTCTCATTACATGGCAACCATCTTCAACAAATTATGCAACTCTTTGTTGTTACCTCAACTCTTATGGGCATCATCGAATCCATCGAAAAAATGTCAAGGTGTATCAACGAATTGTCCCAAAAGGCGCGCTTTGAAAAGGTGACTTTAACGACTGAATTTGAAAAACAACAACTTCACCAGATATTTTCTACAGATCATAATGAATCATGTATCGTTACTATTGATACTCATGAGTCATCCAATTCCAATGAGATAGAGAGCAATAGAAAACATGATGAAAAGGGATTGAAAACTGATATTTGAGTTCAGTACAAATTTTAAAGAAAATTAATTGTTTATATAAAAAGTAAAAATTTAAATAAAGAGATAAAGTAATGTTTGTGTGAATAGTATTTTTTTTTTAAAATAAGAATTATAAAATTAGACAAAAACATTGAACCTAAATTCCCCACTAAAACAACTAATCTCACCTAAACATTCTATAGCAAAACAGCCGTCACTAGTCACTACACACTCAACCTTTTCCAAAAAAATCATCACCTCGCTCCCCACATTTAACTTATATATATTGCACATATAAAATATTAATTTCATTATTTATAAATGGTTTTTTTTTAATTGATTTTAATTATATGAGTTGACAATTGTTCATCGTTTGAAACTGAATCCATACTCATATTATAACATTCAATCCTTTAATATTATTAATTACTCTTATAAACTAATACCATAACATTTTACATACACAAATAGGCCACTATGTAAATAAATGCTATGATACTAACTTATAAGTAATACACTATTAACTTAAATTATAAGTAAATGTAATCAAACAATTATATATGCAGAATATAAAGTGCAATTTTACATATGAAATTTGTCTACTTAAAGTAATTTTAAATAAAATTGCGGGTTATAAGACTAAATCCGAGTTGCTCAAAAATTTGTCAATCACGAACAACTGATTTACCACATGATCAAAATATTGTTATTACAAATTAAAATATTAGCAATTTATCATCAAAAGACAAAACATGTACTATTACAAGTCAAAAAATAGTTTGGTAAATTTGTTCAAAAAACTAAGTATCAGAATATTTTTGGAGTTGTAGTACACTTTTGGTCTTTTAATGACAATATAATAATCTTGTAGAAATATAGTTTTATCATATATTAAAAATATACGAGTACTAGAATGTGAAAAAAAACTTGTACTTCCTCCGTTTCACAAGTGTTTGCACCACAAAATAGACATTTTTTAAGAAAAAAATGTAATGAGTGGAGTGTTGAGAAATAATTTTGTAAAATTATATGGATAAAGTAAAAATGTGATTGAAAAGAGAGTAAAAGTAATGACATTTTGTGTAAATATGTGAATATTGTGAGGGTGAATTTTATGAGAGAATTTTCTTATATGAGTGTGTAAACAATTGTGGGAGGGACAAATAAAGTAAGTGTACAAGCAGTTATAAATCAAAGGGAGTATATTTTAGGCCAGTTTGAACTTTGAACTGCGAGCCCGAGTTTGTCTTGCAAATTTTTATTCCAAAATTTAATTTAACTAGTACGAGACTAGCGTAAATAATTACGCTAAATAATAAAAATAAAAATTATTTATTAAAATTTAAGATTTTTTTTAATGTAAGCATATATAATTTATTTTATTGAAGAAGAAAATGAAAGAATAATTTAAATAGAAATTTATAAGTTAAAAAAAATTAATTATATAAAAAAACTGATGTAAAAAAGAGAAGTTAGTAGAGAGAGAAAATTGAGAAAAGTGGAGGAAAGAGAAAAATTATTTAAAAAAATAAATTAAAATTACAGATTTTAAGAGATGGTAAAACATAGGCTTCGCCTCGCATAATGAGATTCAGAATCACCCCTATATACTAATTCTAAATCTCATTATGCCTTCTCAAATAGCCTCTGTTTCACAATCTTTTAAATTCTGTAATTTTAATTTATTTTTAAAATGTTTTTCTCTTTCCTCTCCCTCAAAGACGGAGCCACGTGGGGCCCAGGGGGTGCACTGGGCCCCCACTGATTTTTAAATTTTTTTAATATATATATATATATATATTTAATTCAATTTATTAATAAGCCTCTCCCTTTGCCTATTCAATTCCTATTAAATAGCACTTAGTGTACTTATGAATTTTAATTAAACAAAAAATATTTATTTCTCTTTCTGTCATACTTTTTTATTTATTACTCCGTTAAGTTTTCCTCTATTTAAATAAATGTGAATTTTAATTAAACAAAAAATATTTTCTACTCTTTATATAAATAAAATGATTGAGTGAGTATGAATAAAGTGAATCATAATTTTGAGTAAATAAGATAGTTTGGAGGATGAAGATACAAATGTTATTTTTAATTTAAAACATATGTATTAAATTTGGACGAACCAAAAAAGAATACTTACATGCAAAGTTTGAATTGATTTTTTTTTTAAGCCTCGGGTATCCAATTTAAGAAACGACTAATCTCGGGGGATAAGTCTCATCGGGAGCCCCATTTAAAGTCAGAGTTTTATGTTGCACCTTAGAGGGTTTGAACTTAAGACATAGAAAGGAGCACACTGCACAATCCTAAATGTCAAGTATGATACTCCGTATTTCTTAATTAAGGAAATATTTTTTACACATATATTATATATACGAGAATTTTCCGTATCATAATTTTAAAATATATATAATAGAAGATAATTATATATAATTGATTATTGATTCAAATTATCATTTTAAGTTTGTGATAAGATTTGAATATTTAGTAGTGGAAAATATTTCAGAGTTTTATTTTGAACCGTTCAACATTTAAACATAAAAATGCATCAACATATTATATAAAATATAATATTAATGAATTAGGATGTTTGAATAATACTATAATAAAAAATATGATTACTTTTAATATTCTTGCATTCTTATTTTAACGTTAATTGGGCTCCCTACACTAAAATCCTGGCTCCGTCACTGCTCTCCCTTACCGTTTCCTTAATTTTCTCTCTCCTCTAACTTCTCTTTTTTATTTTTATGAAACTTAATTTTCTCTATCCTCTAATTTCTCTTTTTTATTTTTATAATCTCGCGTAAGCGTAAATATTTACGCGAGTCTCATACTAGTGCAAAACTTGCGATATTACGCGAGATTGTAAAAAAAAAACGATTACACAAAAAATGAAAAAAAATGTACAATCACAAAAAACTGTCCAAAAAGAGAGAGAGAAATAAATTTTTTTTTTTTAAAATGAGATGAGTTAACTGCAGAGAAAAAAAAAACGGTTACATAAAGTAAAATAGAAAAAGGGAAAAAATTAGAAATTGTATAAAATTAGGAAAATAGTAATGGAGAAGAATCGAGATGACACGTAGTAGTAAAGAATTATAAAAGGGTAAAAATGTAAAATGACAAAATTATGCACAATGAAAATCTGTTTAAAATTGTAGCGGTGAGAGAGAAGAGAAAAACCTCGCACCTGTGGAAGTAGAAACCTAGAAAGAAAAAGGAAGAAACGGAGAAGAAAAGACCCAAAATCTCCGGATCCAGTGCCGGCACGATCCGACCCGTCAGAGCAAAGTCTATTTTAGTCTTTTACACATCTTCTCCTCTTCAAACAAAATTCCTCTAGGGTCCTTCACAAACTTAGGGCTCTATCCATGGAGGAAGACCACAGTAAAGGTGACACTGCCGTTGATACTTCCAAGGCCGACCGATCAGTCTGGCTCATGAAGTGCCCTCCGGTCGTCTCCAAGGCCTGGCAATCCTCCGCCGCCTCCGCCACCGCCGACACTCCGCCCATCGCTAAAGTTGTCGTCTCTCTCGATCTCCTCCAACCTGACTCCTCTCACCAGGTCAACATTCTCGCTGCCTCTCTCTTTATGTGATTGCTGTATGTGTGCTCGCTCGTGCGATGTTTTCATGTTTCTGTGATTTATTTTATGAAATTTTGCGTCTGGAATTTGTGAATTTTGTTATGGTTATGATTGCTGAATTTAATTTGTGTGCTCGCTTCAGTTTACTATGGACATGGTTGGGAGTGAGGGTGTTGTGAATATGCCCAAGAGTTTCTCCCTCAACATGTTTAAGGATTTCGTTCCCATGGGTATTTTCTCCGAGTCGAATCAAGGTGAGTTTTCAAAATTTACTAATGTCCTCCTCTATGGTGAAGTGTGTGCCACAATTATCTGCTGTTGGTATAATTGTCATCCTATACGATTTCTTTATTGCTTCTCTGATTTTAGGTATTTAGCATCTGTGATGAATTTATATCTTTAGGCGAGTGACAAACTTAGATTTGCCTTTGAATCCTTGTGATTTATGTCATACACTTTCTGTTTCTATGAAATTTTAGATAAGCCTTCTGTCTGATGCCCACTGCAGTTGAAAAGTTATGATTGGTAATGGTAAAATTTGGATTTGTGTTGAGAAGTCTAGAAATGTGCTGCCTAGTTACATATGTCATATAGTTATGAAGAACAACTGGTGTCAGTTCCATAGCTATTGGTCTTGTAGTGTGATGTACATCCTGAAGTATGGATGTGCTATAGGAAACAGTGGAGAAATTATTTTTCTAAACGTTCTATATTGAGGTTGAATTCTGTACCAACTGATCTCCTAACTAAACCAGCTCTTATGTAACAAAGAGAGAATGCAATTCAGATCCTACCTAAATTCCATTTATATTGTTGGTAGGATCATGCATTAAGCATGAAAACTAGTTTCTTTTCTCCTTAACCATGCATGATTAAGGGTAGAGTGTTCTTGCTTCTGGTCTTAGTTTTGAGGGGCATTCACATGTCCCCCATGTGGTGAATTGAATGGAAATTTGGTTGGTGCAGTTTGTTTGCCACATCTGTAGATATGTTATTACAACCAAGCGTTTTCTGTTGTCTTGTTGAATTTTACAAGTGCTATACGGTTGAGACGTAACTGCTAAGGAATTTTTGATTCTGAGTTTCTGATCATTTTGATTGGGCTCGAGTCCAGTCTAGAGAGAAACTTTAAAGAGAAAAATGATTACTTTTAAGAGATGCCTTTTCTTTTCAGATAACTGATACTCCCTCCGTCCCACAGGAATTTGCACACTTTCCATATATGGATGTCCCATACCAATTTGCACACTCCATAAAAGGAAATATCTTCATAACCCCCACCCTTAAAATATACTCATATTTACCCATATGCCATTACTTTTCCACACTCAATCTACTTTTTACTTTACTTTATTCATAAAACTTTACAAAATTACCCCTCAAAACATCACTCATTACACCTTTTCTTACACATTTCTTAATGTGTGTGCCGTCTCAAGGGTGCAAATTCCTCTGGGACGGAGGGAGTAATTAGTTTCACCATGCATTGTCTAGTATCTCATGCAACCTAATTTCTGGGCAGACATGTTTCCATTAGCCGTTTTGCTACCCTTTTACATCATCCATGATATGTGCATGTGTATCCAAAAATGTCTTGCACAGTTGGATGTATACAATAGTCTTTTTTTTTGTTGCCAGTTTATATAAAAGAACATTTTCTTTTAAAGGAAGAGTGGCAACAGAAGGTAAAGTGGAACACAAATTTGATATGAAGCCCCACCATGAAAACATTGAAGAGTACAGAAAAATGTGCCGGGAAAGGACAAATAAGTCCATGGTCAAGAGTAGACAAATCCAGGTCAAACAGTTATTTCACTTTCAATATTTGCCTCTGTTTTTTTTTAACGAATTCATGCTAAAGTATTTTCTCCATTCTTGATTTAATATTTATCAGGTAATAAATAATGATCGTGGTGCATACATGAGGCCTATGCCTGGAATGATGGGACTGATTACGTCAACTTCAAAGGTAATTAGGTTATTTATTGCTTTTCCTTGTTGGGGTTGAGTGATGAAAGTGTACTTGTTATGATTCCTTTCAAAACTGAGAATTGTGAGGGCTACACACACTTTTATAGAGAGACAAAAGGTTGGTCTTCTAGGGCAGGCAAGGAACGTGAAAGAAGCATTCTTCCTGAAGATGATATTTTTTTTAATAAAAATTTTGTATGGTTGTGACAATTTGTGATTCTGATATTCTGCTTGGTGCCTGGGAAAGTGATTACTTGTAAATCATGTAGGTTATATAATCTGTGGATCTTAATTAATTCAAATCAATATCATATTAACATGATTCTGTTAACAAGCATAAAATATTAAAATCAACCTTTCAAATGGAATCAGAAGGCCAGGGTTCTGTATTGCTGAATATGACGTATAACAAGCCACTGTGTTCAACAATTGGTTGTCTAGAAAAACTCAACACTGGAACTGGTTGTGGTTTGTGGGTTTAGGGCATCTGAATAAGTGGAATATGGTGTTGCTGCAATTACCCGTTGCGGCAATTAATGTTTGTGCAGATGAATTTTTCATTCTTAAAAACCTTTTTCACATTTGCTCGTATTTCAACTTACACATTGTTTTTTCCCCCAACTCCACAAAGTATCCTTAACTGTTTGGTTTTAATGAGTGAACTTTTTACATGAAATGAATTGTAACTTGCAGGATAAGAAAAAACCAGCTCCAGTTAAGGGGTCAGATGTGAAGAGAACTAGAAGGGATCGTGGGGAGTTGGAAGATATCATGTTTAAGCTTTTCGAAAGGCAACCTAATTGGACACTGAAGCAGCTTGTTCAAGAGACTGATCAACCCGCGGTATGCCCTTTAGCTTATCATTCTGTTTTTATGCAAAGTCTGAAACTAAATATGCTGTTTTCTATTGCTTTTTTGTTTTAAGGCTTATGTTTTAAGGCTTATGTTTTCTATTGCTTTTTTGTTTTAAGGCTTAATTTCTGCTAAAATCACTATCTTTTTACAAATTGCAGTCTAATCTAAACTTTCGAGTATTGGCAAATAACCTCAATTTCAAAAAGACAAAAGACTTGAGTGAGATGGTCTCACGGTGAGACTGTTCACAAATTAGCACAAATAAACACCCATCTCTTCCAAAATGTTTAAGTGTCATGCCCAAATTATACTTGTCTCACCGTGAGACGGTCTCACACAAGACTTCCTCTTTCAAAAATATGCATTTCGAACTTCCTGTCAGATTGACTATTGCCCGTGTGGGTAGTTTTTAGACTGAATGAGGTTGTTTGCAACCTAAAAGTTTAGATTAGATTGCAATTTACGAAATGGTGGTGATTTTATCAGCAATTAAGCCTTTTTTAAGTGAAGAATAACTATATATAACATGCTGGTTTTGACAATACTGTTTCCATTTCTAAGTATCATAGGCTAATCTGACATTTTTCGGCATCTCTCTTTTCAGCAATTTTTGAAGGAGATATTGAATGAGCTGTGTGTATACAATAAAAGGGGTACAAACCAGGGTACGTATGAGCTGAAGCCAGAGTATAAGAAATCTGTGGACGACACTGGTGCTGAAAAATAACTTTGCTCCATCTCTGTATTAGATTAAGGTTACAAGATAAATACCGTTACATAAGAAAAATGTACCAGTCTTTAATTCTGTGTATGGAGATGTGCCTATATAGATCTACTGTCCTTGTCAAACTACGAAAGGAATGGTGTGATGCCTGGAAAACCATGCAATTACTTGTATCACTAAGCTATGCCTGTTTATCGATAAATTTCTGTCGTTCGATTATTATTATTTTCCTCTTATTCTCCCTCTCTCTCACTTTCTTTCTATCTTTTTACTGTGTTGTGGAGTTGTAATAATTTAGGTACAATTTTTTTCATTTTGGGGTATGACAAATTCTATCTCAAACCTGTCTCATTGTATCAAGTAAGGATGACCCATAGATTAGAAGAAAATATTTTCATATTTAATTATTTTATATGCTTAAAGATTTGGGAACAATTTTTGAAGTCTTAATCGAATGATTCATTAGCTCAGTTTGATTAATTATGTATAGTTATACGCCTTTACTTTGCATATTTTGGGCCAGCATCGTACATACCCTTTTATGCTTTGAGGTAAAATAATAGTACTAGTAATTGAGCTTTCATTTCATGTCCTCACAACTCAAGTGTATAGAGAACATATGCATGAATAAATCATTAAACTGTGAACTCAGTAATACTATTATTAAGTATTACTACACTCTAGTAATTTTGAGAAGAATAATATATAAATGATACTCCTACTTCATATACTAAATAATCTTATATTATTTGAAGAAGAGAGTTCACGTGAATCAAATTCACAAGAGACAATGCTTGACGTAGCTTCTCTGACTTTTTTTAAAACCGAATTACAACGGACTGTAGACTCGAATTTATTGAGCGCCTCAGGTCTAAGTTTTTGAGACAAACCACTTGATTACACCTCTACTTTATTTTTATTTTTTTAATTTGAGATATATTTACATGGAAAGAAAGTAGTTTTATAGGAATAATATATGTGATGGCCCTGGAAATTAAGAGTACGCATGCAATGGCTATGTGGTATTCTCAGTCACTCACGTACACTTGTCTGAATTGGGGCAAATCAAACCGACAAAGTCTCCGATATTTTAAGAGACTGATCATGATTCCACAGTTGCATTTTAGACGTTAGTGCGCGATCATGTCTATTTGATTCATCATTTTAAAAGTATGTATTCCACTATCTTCAATTCCATTTCATGTGTTACCATTTCAATTTCCTAACTGCATTAATATGAAATATCTTGGCTACTTCATAAAAAGACAAATTCACGTGTGCTACGATTTAATGCCAAACGGATTGTGAAAACACACCCTCCATTTCACAAACATAATTTTACACATATTAATAAAATATTACTCCCTCCATCCATGAAAAGTAGGGACATGGGGATGGGGCACAAGTTTTAAGAAAATAGTAGATAAAGTAGATAAAGTAAGGGTATTATAGGGTATTGTGGGGTCCATTGTGAATAAAGTGATTGTTTAGGAATAAAGTTGATGGCAAATTGAGTAATTAAGTGATAGTTGAAGGGTGATAGTTTCCATAAAGTGCATGGGACTACATTTGGTGGACAAAGAATATGTGTCAAATGGGACTACTTTTCGTGGACGGAGGGAGTAGTATTTTATATGCTTTTTTTTTTCTCTAAAGTTTTTAATATGCCCTTATGTATTGAATACCAAACAATACTCATAAAATAAATAAGTGTTTAGCTATGATATATGTACATCAAAATAATGAGAAGCAGTATATATGAATTTGGAGGTTGAACAACATTAATACTTTTTCAAAAAAAAAAAAAAAAAAAGTTGGTTGATTTATTTATTTATTTTTTAATTAAAAAACAAGACGTATACTTTGGTAACTACACACAACAATACAAATGATTTCGGTAGCACATATATTTCAGTCCTAGTTGTATTTAGTTGCATGGATTAGGAGTTAGTGCAAGTTAATTAGTTATCCATCTACCTACCTTAATTAGGATTACTGAATAAGTTAATTAGAAATTATAAATTATAAGTGAGTCAAAGGGAAACAAAGCAATGTCATTGCCACCCACTGATAATATAGTAGTCCAATCCAATGCAATGATCAACAAAGGAATCTTCTATGTTCCCTTTCGGACAAGATATCAATATCTCGTGTATTCCACTACAGAGCTAAATTCACCAAAATTTTACACATGCATCTTGAATATCCCCAATATAATTGATGGTTGGAGTCCCTTGAGCAAAAAATAAAAGAATAATAAATCCATTTTAAGTAAGTATGTAGGATTGAAAGAGACACATCTTTCCAAAGTTACGAGGCGGAAAAAGATTCTATTCCCGTATAAACTTAATTAATTTGTATGGTAATCTTTTCCCAAGTTGAGGTGAAAGCGATAGTGGTGATGATCCTTTGTTTAGAGACATATATACATGATCAAAGCTTTATACAATGACTCCAACATATCATCAAATTTTGAGTGGTATAAAGTTAAAGAAAATACCACTTTTCTTAAAATCTGGTACTTTGTGTAGCATAAAATGTGAGCAATAAAGAGTGGTGAATCATCAGAAGCTTCAGTAAAGCAGCTTCATTAACTTTGTGGGGAAACTCAATCTTGTTTGAATTTATAATATTATTACATGATGTGGATATGTCAATAAGGAAACACAACTTATAAAGATTCCTCTGCATTTCTCTCTTCAATCTTAGCTTTGATCTCAGAAAAAGTTGATTAATTCTTGAAGTTATATGAAAGGTATTGAGATAAGATGTGGGATTTTTTTAAAAATAAAACCTTTTTTCAACCAAAAAGTGCTCCAACAAGAATAATCCAACGGTATAAAAATAAATTCGTGTGTTTATCAATTTTTCAATTAAAATTCGTTACAAAACTCATCGTTTTTCAGCATTAGGTTCCAAAAGCGTAATAAAAAATTAATACGGAGTACTATAAATGACTTAATTATGTGGTGACACCCAAAAAAATAATTAGATAGGTAAATTGCAATTGAACTTCTAACTCATGGCTCTTTACTCCTACCTTTCATATTTCATACTTTAGTTATTTTGAAAAGGGTAAAGAGATAAATTAAACTGTCTTTTTAGTATAGGTTTTGTGTGAACAATTTTCTCCGTGAAACTAGATTCATAGTACAATTTAGCATTACGATTGATACTTTTTAATAATTTAAGTAATACACTTTAATATTATGATTAATACATTTTAGTAATTTATGTGATACTCTTTAACATTATGACTAATTCATTTCGATAATATAAGTAAAACTATTTAGCATTATGACTAACATCTTTCAATAATTTAACTGAAACTCTTTATATCATTACGACAAATACTTTTAAAATTTTAGTAATTTAAGGATATCACAATTGACAGTAGTCGAACCAGTTTCATGCTACACAACATGAAACTGGTTTATACAATACTTTGCATCTTTTTAAGGTTTGCACGTGGCTACGAAACCAACCGTGAATAGAGTTCGGCTCACCACACACACACACACACACAAAAACACTAAGGTCCAAAGAAAAGTATCTTTCCCCAAACTAAAGGGTCCAATTTGGAGATTTCTATGCAAATATGTCAAAGTGAATTAAAACCTTGCATGAATCTAAGTATGGATTGAAGTGAGATCGTTATCATTCATTTTGGCCTACCATGATGACAAGTTTATACGTATTGGGATGGATCAAATTAAAAGAGAGGAATCTCCAACAGTGAAATGTGACATGTTGGAGTTGATAGTAACTTGAATAAATCCCTTTGTGCATTTAGGGTTTAATTTCGGTGGAATCAAGTTTAATGGGGAAAAAAATCTACATATATTTCAATCTTAGTATTGATTGATGGTCTGAAATCAAAATTTGAAAATGAAATAGGTGACATTGGGGAACATAAGTGCTATCTATTGTAGTTAGCCATCATTATTTTGAAACTTCTTCCAAGTTTTAATGTTTCACTTTCGATTTGATATTTTCCATTCACAATTGGAATCGAATGAGGTCGATTGATGCATAATAACAAAGCAACGTTATCCTAGATAACATTGCAAGTAATTAATTCATGGTTGAGACACTTTATACTAATGAGTCACACTTGCGCACACCAGTTGTATCGTGTAGTTTTCTTACAATTTATAATATCACATCACTTATCAAGTAATATCACAATATTTTACATTCAAAGGCATGTCTAATTATGTAAAAATGTTGTAGTACTATTACTTTATATACGTAATTGTATTACTTGATAAATGATCATTGTATTACAAATCACATTGGGTGCAGCTTGGTATACACGAATTTGCCTTGGAATATAGATTTGTATGAGATAACTAAAATTCATTATTAAGATAGAATTAAAAAAAATGTAAATCAAATTAGTAGTGAGTAAATATATGCTTTCGACGTTAACTTATTCATTTATTGTTTACACATATTTTAATTAATATAATATTTAATGTGTAGCAATTATTAAAGTAGAGATTGATTGATTAGAATAGAGGTAGAGAAAGATAAAATGTAGTGAGAAAAGGTTGGATGTTGCCAAGTAAATAAAAATGTAAAGACAGCCATATTATTGATATTCAATGAGTTCTTAAATGGCGTGAAAATTATAAAATGACAAATAAATTGAGAATTAGAGAGTAGTATAGAGTTTAAAAGATATTAACAATAAGTAGTTTTATATTTAAAAAAATTAAAGTTGTGAAAAATAACATTTATCGATTTCATAATTTGAAAACTAAAAAGTTCGTATAGTAATTTTAGAGCTTACAGTAAGTATATATATATTAAAAAAAGAACACACTTAAAAAAAAAAAAACTTATAATCTCAAATGTCATAGTAGTACTATATTTATACGCTACTATGAAGAACTGCCCAAAAGAAAGTTAATTTGTAACATTTGAGTTTTTACTAACTAGGGATCGATGCATAGGTTTAAACAAATTGTATACAAGCACACAAATCAAACGTACAATTAACTTTTGGGGTACTATATATTGGAGTACTACTGTGTTGCTTAAATGAGTCAAGTATAAGTGAAAACCATAAAAAAAAAAAACGAATCCCTAGGCTATTCATTTTCATTGATTTACCTTACATCCTAATGAA
Source organism: Galeopsis tetrahit (assembly GCA_963675135.1). Taxonomy (NCBI): domain Eukaryota; kingdom Viridiplantae; phylum Streptophyta; class Magnoliopsida; order Lamiales; family Lamiaceae; genus Galeopsis; species Galeopsis tetrahit. The sequence continues at coordinate 16,843,450 of OY776133.1, forward strand.
AAAAAAGTACTTAATGTCTATTTTATTCCTAAATCTTAAATATAATTAGAATTGGTTTGGCATGGTGAGACTGACATACTATTTTTATTTTTATGCATAACAAGAGTTTTTTTGAAACACGTCAAGCCTTTAAGTTAATATGTCGATTCAGTCATATCATTTGCATCTTTGTCCTAATCTTATTTACAATTTCTAAGTTTAGGACTTATATATCGACAACTATCAAGATTGGATCACCTACTTAAAATTTACTCTAAATCAAATACGTTTAATTTTAGAGTTCTTTTATCATGAATAATCAGAAGTATGTTTATTGTTGATATGAGTAATTTTTTTTTTTCAACTCTAGATTCTAATTCTCTTCAAATACACTATTTTTTTTTTAATAATGTATTTTGATTATTCCTCTCACAAATCTTGGTGGGAATATCAACCCTTGCTCATCTTTTTTAGTCCGTATCATAATAAGAATAAAAATAACAACATAATTAAAAATATAAAATACATGCGGGATTAAGATTTTGACAATACTATCAAGATTCAAGAATAAAAATTTGGGTGTCAAATCGTGGTTCTAAATATTCTGGATTTGATTTTCAATATAATAATAGTTCTCTAATAATCGAATTCGTGTACAACTGGTATGCACACAATACATGAATTAAATAAACAAAAATTCTGTCACAGATTTAATTAAGAACGAATGCTGTTACACTACTGCTTCTTTGTTAACTGTAAGCATGTCAATGTGTCAGCACATGCCCTGCTGGTTGACCAAACACAAAAGAAAATTATACTCCGTAGTAGTATTAAGAAAAACTATGCTAATCCCATATGTGTTTTAATTTATTTTATGTAAACTAGCTACATATCATTTGTTTAAATAAATAGTCATAAATCTAATAATATGTTTATTGGAAAGAATTAAGAACTATTATAAAAAAAAAAAAAATTGAATATAAGTGGAACACAAATGTAAAAACTCCCAATAAATAGTGCAAAAATGTAATTTTAATTAACTTGAGATGGGAAAAGTATGATGAAGAATTGAATAATTAAAATTTGAATATATTGGTGCATGCGTTAAAGAATATAATTGGAAAAGAGATCTTTTTGACAGAGAGAATCATACGCAACACAACACATACACAATCCTTGTTATGATTAATTGCGCATGTCTGTACTTAATGTTTCTAATTCTCACTACAATTAAATCCCACTCTATCTTATTATTATTCGTTTCTTACATATACTCTCTTCCAAAAATATGTCCTCTAATTTAAATGGCTCATGTTCTAATTCCTATCGAAATAATTCCGATAGAATACACATTTTGATTTTGGTCCCATAAGTTGGCTGAAATTTTGAATTCAGTCCAATTACTACCATTGTAGGTAAATAAATCGGTCAAATTCTTAGCCCGTGTGCAATTCAAATCAACTGTGAATTTGCTTATGTGCAGAAAAATGCAAAAATCAGTGGATTTGATCGATTTATTTACCTCAAATTGTAGTAATTGGACTGAATTCAAAATTTCGACCAACTTATGGGACTAAAATCAAAATGTGTATTCCATCGGGACCAAATTCAAAATTAGTCCAACTTAAAGGACTAAAAAAACTTTAATCCCATTCGAAAGTGTACGTAGTTTCAATGTAGCCAACAAAATATAATTATATAAACTTATTATAATCCCATAAATATTAGTACATGAACTACTTGAAATACTACATAAATATATAGATTTTTGGCTGCAAGTACTTAGGTCCTACCTAAAATATTCAGGTTAATTTATTCTCCTAAAGTTTCTAAATGACCAAAAAATAAAGTTAAATCTGGCTTCTGAAAAAAAAAAGACATTTGTCATCTTATACGACCAAATCTAAACATTGTGTATTTTTTAGCGCATTAATTGATCATTCTTGAGATTTAAAAAAATATACTCCTATATATCTTGTAGCCTTAATTAATTGGAATCGGGAGTAACACTTTATTGAATTCAGAATGCACCTAATTTTAACTCAATTTTGACACATTTATTAAAATGTAATTTACCTACAATGTAATATAAAAGTTTTAATTTGTATATACATTGAAAGTGTTAATACTATTCAACATAAACGTTAATAATCTTTTTTTATTTGAACTAACATTTTTCTGTATATTAAATAAATATTTTTCATCACATCAAGTTTTTTTAATAGATCATGGCATCCATGGATCAAAATTAGAGAAGCTTATGTGGAAGTAGTTAACCTAAGTTTTTGTCTTGAACCTATGGTCTAGACTATAGTGAATGTTCCCAGGAAGCTTGATTGTTTGCAAGTTTTTGGATTCACTAATTTTTATATGTGATATAATATATAATAATGTGAAAGTTATCAAACTTTTTTTTTTCTTGTTTAAATAACCGTATTTATTCTTTTTTTAATAAATTATTTTTTCTTACATTTTATTATATTCTCTCCGATTTCAATCACATCATCTCTTTTGTTGATTCTTAAAAGGTTCAGTAACGGTAAAAAAAATCTATTTATACAAAGCGGAAAAAAATATATCGAAGAAGGAAGAGAGCTCTAGAAGAATGATGAGTAGTCTCTCCCTCAATTTCTTTTGCAACCGTAGAGAAAAGAGTACATTAATTTGATATATATAGTTATACATATAAAACAATATAAATATAAAGAGTGATTTTTGTGTGAAACCGTCCTATTCATACATGGGATAAAGTTTTACTTAAATATTTGACACATTCTTATATAACATATATGATTATTGGTTAGACCGAGGTTCCACAAATTCATTGATCATATAATAAATCAAAATAGATTTATACAAGTTTTTGTCATATATAAAAGTGGTTGGTTTTAAGGCGGAATCATGAGAAAAGTTCAATAAAAATCATGACCTATATATCTAGCTCAAACTCGTTTAACATAAATCAATCTCCAAACAAATTCAATACAGACCTAAATTTAAACTCGTCCCATCATCATCTTTATAATCCGTGGACACACGATTGTGTGATGCAAGGGAAATCCAAAATATAGCTGTCAAGGATTGAGAAGTGAGTTGCAAGAAGACATGGAGATAGCAATGAAGGTTCCACCTGTAGTGGTCCGGGTGGTACCCGACCGCTTCTTTCTGGACGGGTCACCCCTCTTCTTATTTTCCCACCTAAACCTTTCAACTTTGTCTTCTATATACCTAACCATTTTATAATCTATTTTCTAAATTATTCACATTTTACAAATCATATAGTACTCCTAGATTTTATTGTGGGGAATGCGGACATATCTTAATATCATATATTTGTAAAACATTTTAGGTGTCACATGTCACAAAATGATTGGTCTATTTTTTCTCAAATCACTCTATTTCAAAATCTCAATTTTCTTATTAATTTCACATTTATTAATTTTTTTTTTATTAATCTTAATCATTAATCTTAACCGTACATTTTTTAATCTATCTTTTGAATATTAAAATTTAAATGAAATTACTTTTGAATATTCAAAATTTTAATATTAAAATTTAAATGAAACCCTACAACCTCATTCACTTCTATATAAGAGTCATTTCTACTGATTTTCATTTCATTGTCATCGATCAATTGTTTCTTCTTTTCTTATTTCAATTGTTCTATTTTTTTTGTATTTGTTCGTTTGCTACAATATTTTTATCATTGTTTTCATTTTGCAGAATTCTTCAATTTTTTATTTTTTTTCCAGAAATTCTCATTTTCTTTATTTTTCACTTTTATATAAGAGTCTATTGATTTTGATTTATAGGTTGTTTTTTCTTTTCTCATTTCATTGTTCATGATGTATTTTTAAAATTTCTTAATTTTAAATACGCCACATTTATTTCTAAATCTTATCTCTACCTTCTAACTTTTTTATTTTTACGTTATTTTCTAATAATTTTATTTTTTGTTTCCTCTCTCTTATTTATCTTTTTTAACTAATTCTGAATTTCTATCGTAACTTCTAAAATAATCAATCTTGAAATTTCTTTAATTATACAATTTTAATTATTTTAAATTATTTTTTATTTTCTCTCACTTCTAATTCTATTTTATATTAATTCTAATTTTTTTAATATATTTTTTTTATTTTTATTTTACAATAAAATAAATAAAATTACATACATCAATATTTAACTTTTTGTATATTAAAGGTATATTGAGATTTAATTTTATGTTAAATTAATGTGTAAAAGACAAATGAAGTTATAATTTTATATTGTTGTTAAGTATAATTGTAAAAATTGAATGAAATGAATTATGATTTACATATATAAAAGGATAATAAAATGAGTGACAGTATTAGAAAGGGTGATATTATATATTATATACAACATTTCCTTTTTTATTTTTTAATAGAATAACAAATTTATAAATTTTTTCAAAGATTTTTTTTTGTTAATAAATTAAATATATCATATAAATTTATTTCAACCCGCGTAATACGCGGATCTTACACTAGTATATATATTCTTACACTAGTATATATATAATTTCACGGTTCAACTAGCCCAGTCCTTATTCGTACTATTTGGGTTGTCTCATCCTGTGTCCCGAAATTGTGCCCCTTTGTAATATTTTTTTATATGCTCCCTTCATCCCGGCCGTCATAACCTTTTCACTTCCTTATTTTGAACGTTTTGTTATAAATTTTCTATTTTCTTAAATTATAAAATTCACCATCTCTCTACATTTTTTTCATTTTATATCTCTCTATCTTTTCTTTTTCATAGGTCTCTCTAACTTTACTATGTATTACACATTTTATATTGTATTTATTAAACTTCGCGTAAAATCAAAGAAGAAGCTTTTGGTTATTTATTACTATATATATATCATAAGTATATAACAATGATTCAATTTCATATATATCTTTAGATCAATTTAAATTAAAAAAATATAATATGAAATAAAATATAATATTTCAATTAATTAAAAATTAATGTATATCAATATTTTTGTGATGTGATAATAAATTCATAAACATGCATTTAAGATTATTTTATTTATTTTTTTATAGAAATTTTAATTTTCTTTTGTTATCATATCTTTTAAAATATTATTTTTTAAAAATAAATTCTTTATTTAAAATGTGTCATCCCCAATTCTTGCCTAGTTCAAAAATGGCTTGATGAAATTGATAAATCATGATAGACTCCAATAGTCCATTTTGACCTTTCATAAGTCATATTTAACCAAATTAAACATAAAACAATTTCCTCACTCGGTTTCTCTTTGATCAAACGTGAAAGTTATGTAATGAACTGAAAGTACATGTTCTTGTTTTGGCATGATTTAAAAAAAAAAAAAAGTAGATTAAGGATATATATTGTGGATCCATTTATAAACAATTGTTCTGTAAACAAAAGTAAATGTCAGTTTAAGTATTTTAACGATATTTGGAAGGGTACGTGAAGAAGCTTGCGGCTGCGGAGTAACACAATTTCTCCAAAAATATCTTAATTGAATAAAAAGAATGAATATATTTTTAATGAATGGACAAATAAAATAAGTAAATACATTTTTTGTGGATGAATGAAGTACGAATATAAGTACTATATCAATTGATATCATCGAAAAAGGGTCGTCCAAAGTCGAGGAGTTACTTAACGCACTTTTATTTTGTGTTTTCTTCATTTCAACTGTGCATTTTTAAAGTTTCACCGTTTATTTTGTTGTTTCCAATTTTTTACTTTTTATTTTATTTAATTATTTTTAATGTTTAATTAATTGCATGTAATTGGTTAGAGCTTAGTTATTTTAGTTAATTGAATATAATTTTTAATTAATTAAATTAATTATGTTTTTTTTAATTCAATTGCGTGCATGTATTAGTTATGATTTAATTATTTTGTTAATTGCATGTAATTATTAGTTGAGAATTGGCTATATCTTACTTCCTCCCCTTCTTAATAAGTATAGTTTGGAATTTTCATTTTTTTAAAAAATTATACTCCTTGAAATAATTATGTTTTACACTTTTCAATGTAAATTTATTACACTTTTTTTTTTTAATTTTTCCTTGAAATTCTTTATAAACTAAAATAAATGTGTTATTTTAACTAAATAGATAAACATTTATTAGGAATATAGATAGAAATCAATTGAAATGACACTTATTTTAAATAGGAGTGAGTATAATTTAATTACATGTAATTAGTTATAACATACTTACTTCGGCTAATGGCATGGTAATTGTTAATAGAGAATTAGTTATGTGTTTTTAATTTATTAGTTATGATTTCTAATTTAATGACACATGTGATTAGTTATGGTTTAATTAATTGAATTGTTAGATATTAATTTGGTTGATTAGGAAAATTAATCTGCCGAAATTTTATAAAAATTAATGTGAACCATTATAATAAATAAAATATTTTTACATAGGGAACCAAAATCCTTACTGATTTTTAAAAAAATTACATGTACAACTTAACAAAAAGTGCATGCAGTATATACACTTTTTAGTTAAAAAAATTGCAAGAGATTCTTGGAAGAATTCGAACTATGGAACTCTTTAGAGAGGGCCTACGTTTTTTATTATCCTGACTAGTATCATAATTATAAATTAATTGAATTTTTATGATATATAAAAAAAAAGGAGAATTATTGAAAGAAAATAGTAAAACAAAAAAATACAGAATTAGTATAAAATTAGAATTAAAAAAGGTAAAGGAATGAAGAAGTAATTTAAAAATATAAATTAAAATATCGGAAAAGAAAGAGAAAGGAGAGAAATAAAAAAAAAATTAAAGAATTAAAAAAATTTCAAAACAAACATATATAGAAAAGCCACTCAACTATGTAGGAAGATGTGGGGGGGGGTTATTAATAATTATTACTTCAAAGCACGGCTAGTTAATTTGGAAATCAGAGATGCATGATTGTATGTTATCAAATAATCCCAAGCTAATTTAATTTATTTAGAAATCCTAAGGATTATATAATTACAATATACAAAATCATAAGTTTCATTTGAAAATGTTTACACTCACATTCTACTAAAATTGTGCTTATTTCTTTTATACATATCTTTAAAAAAATTATATTTAAAAAATAAAGAAGATATGTGGAGTAATGGATAAAGAATATTATAGTTACATTATCAATTTTATTAATAAATTAGAAAATATACTAAAAAATTAACTACGGAGTATTTAAATAGAATAAACATATTATTTGTAGTCCAAAAAGATAACTGAACACATTTTTTTTTTTAAAGTCTTAATTTCGGGGGACCAATCCCACCGTCCAATTGCGGGGATTCCGTTTAAATTGTAGTCCAAAAATATAACTGAACACACTTTTTTTTTGAAGTCTTAATCTTGGGGGACCAATCCTACCGTCCACTTGCGGAGTCCCGTTTAAAGTCAGAGTTTTACGATATGGACTGATCTCATAAAAATTGTTTGCACCTTAGACCTAGAGAAGAGCATCCTAATTAAGTCTCAAGTCTACATAGACTACACTAGACAAACTTCTTGAAATTATTGAATATATTTATAATGGACGAAAGAAGTAATTTTTACTTCAAACTCTGTTAAACAGATGAATCTAAAATAGAAATGAAAAGGGTAATTAAATAGAATGATGATGATGGTCTGAAGCGAGAGGGGGACAGAATGTCGCATAAAGTAAATGAGGTAATACTAGTGTACAGCACATCTGAGAAGGTGGACTATTAGTGGAAACACCACACTAATTACCTTAAACAAACATGATTAAATAAAGTCCCTCGATCATGATTCTAAAGTATTGATAAAGTGCCCTTAATTTCCATTCATTACTTTTCTTACACCCATCAAAGTAGAAAAATGATTATTCTGTCCTAAAAAGTGTCCATGTTTTAGGCTAAAAAGAGATAGGTATATTCGGCGTATAAAGTGTATCTTTTATAGTAATCTAAAGAGATGGTTAAGAAGATATGTGAAAGATATTATTTTTTCACAGTAAAACTAAAATTGAATGTACTAACATTGCATTGATTTTTTCATTAAGTAAAAGTAAATCTATAGGTACTTTTTTCTTAACTCAAAAAGAAAAAAGCTAAAACATTGCATTGATTTTTTTATTTTTTTTTGTTAAAGCAATAATGATTCAATTGCAAAGAATTACAATAATTCAGCAAGTCATTCACAAAGTTAATTTTAAGGACTCAACTTCATGGAGTTGATCTAGTGGTGTAGGTTTGGTACTTAGAAGTGTGCTCCTTTCTAGGTCTCAAGTTCGAAACTTCTAAGGTGCAAACAAATTCTATGGAGTCATGTTCATAAAAGCGCAAAATTCTGACTTTAAACGGGGTCCCCGCAAGTGAACGGTGGAATTGGTCTCCCGAATTAATCGGTTTTTAGGCAGGATATCGTGGCATTAAAAAATAAAAAAAAACAATGAAGGCTCTCATATAGGCGAGAGGTCCTAGCAAAAACATGTATTATAACTAGTAGACATGTACAAAAACTGAAATCGAAATCGGTCGGTTTCAAACTCGAAAATTCAAAACCGTATCTTCTGCAGTTAAATCGGTTGTTTGACCTCTCTTTTTTTTTTTTCTAATATTCTTATATAAATACCTTAATTTCAACATATTTTTTCACATTAACCTCTCTCAACTCTTATATAGTACAGTAGTAGTTTATTTTTTAAAATGCGTGAAAACGAATAAAAAACGAGTGAGAATTGAACGAAAATAATAATAATATTCAAACCGGCCTAACCAAAGATTTAAAAACAAAACCGTAACCGGCTCAGTTCCGATTCCCATTTTCCCCAAATCTAAACCAGCAGTTTCAAATCGTTGCATGTCTAATAAACTATAGCATTGAATTTTTAAACAAAACTATATTGTGCTATAAAAGAAGTCGTTATTTTTTACGGGAAGGAGTAATTAATATATCCAAATTCAAGACAAATTATTTAGTAAGTAATTCACATCAAAGTACAATATATATATATACACGTATATGCATAAAATTGAGAATTCATAATACTTAAAAAAAAAAAAAAAGTGAAGTCTGTTCCATATAAATTTTTTATGTATATACTACTATGTAATCATCACTCTTAATTAGGTTCTTAGCTGCTTTTGATCAATTGGGGCCCTACCACATCAATAGTTCAGATTCTCTATAGCACTTTATAATAGTATTATTATCTTTTTATTAATATGCCAAATTATATACTACTACAAAATATTAAAATAATAATAAGAAGAAATTAATTATTTGAGGATAATTAACCATATCCCCTTCACGAGGTCAATAACTAATATTTCGATGCAATGTATTCGTTATTTCGTTTTAGAGGTACTTGTATAGTTGTACGGTCAAAATTATATTGAAATAATAAAATAATCATGATTTTTTCTCAATTAATGAGGAATAAGTTTTCATACATTTCATTTGGTAGTGTACATCAACCATGCATGTAATCCATTGGATTCGGCGTGTCATGGTGTTTTGACTTTTGCTCATCAATATATATATAATTGCTTTTAATTTCTTAAATGGCTATTATAATATAAATATAGTTTTAAATTTCCATAACACAACACAAATCATTTGATCCTGAAAGTATGCCAAAGATTTGTGTTAAGTTCAATACTATAATTTAATTTTATATTTTAAAAGTATGATCATAATGTTCATATCCCCTGAAATGATTCAGCAAGACAAAGATCACAAAATTTATCTTGTGTTTCCTTCAACGAATATCTCATTGTGTTGAAAAAAAAAGATGAAATAGGAGTATTATGGTGTGATACAAGGCCAACATTTTAACCCTTTGAGACACTCCCACCAAATTGAAATTGTAAACTTGCATTATAGAAGTAGGTGACGATTGCTCTCCTCGGTCTCCCCACATAATTTGTAGGTCGAATCTTCAATAGTGATCAGTATTTGTTATTCTCGGTTTCAAAGCTTTCCATACAATCGTATGCCTACTTCTAGGCGCCCAACATTCCCATAGTAGTGAATCTTCTTCCCTGATTGTCTCTGATCAGTTCGGCTTGATGTCACATTATTTTATTTCTACTTTATATCCCCCACAATTTTTCCTTTTTTACATAATCAATCAATTTTTCTTAAATGGAAATGCTAAAAACGGACTAACGGGGAACAAAATTTCCAACATAAATGATTCATTAATATCTGTTAAAGAGGGTGTGTTAGTCATTGTTATTGTTGTTATTCGAGTCGAGTACTTGAAATTTAAACTTGACTTGATTATATTAATGAGTGAAAAAACGAGTTTGATTAGACTCGCAAACGAGCTAATTAAATGGAATTACAAGAAAAAAACTTAGATATTAAATTTAACGAGTTTAGCTAGACGGCTCATTAATAAATCGAATATATACCTAATAAAAATCGAGCTCACCTCATTTATCAATATAAGTGTGTCGAGTTCGAGTCTTAACTGGTGGAGCCCTTGATCTGCTTTTTTCTTTTAACAAACCTAGTTATTGTATTAAATAACTTTGTAAATTTATATTAAAAATGAAAATGAAAATCAACAATTATAATGGAAGGGTGGAAGTATGGTGTATATGTTAATTCCTAGCATACACTTGGTAGCTAGGCGACTCATGGACAAGAAAATGCATAGTTATTAAAATGGGAATTAGGCTAGTAGCTAGGGCATTGGTGTGGGGTTTAGAGTGCCCCTCGTGCGCGCTATCTATAATTCATCCATGGTGGCTCCCCCTCCCTACCCCACCACTTCAATTACCAAATAGCTACATACACACTGTGTGCATGTGCACGCGCGTCTACGTATTTTTAACTTGTCTTTTTTTCCTAGTGCGATGGGGGGTTGTCATGTCATTCACCCACGGGAAAGGGGTCGTATAAATACTTGTATATTTTGACATGGAAGTGGCTGTTATGTACCGCGATTATTAACATAATAATATACTCCCTCCATCCTATTAATGTTTGCACCACAAAATGGACAAGTGTAATGAGTAATTTTGTAAAGTTGTATAAATAAAGTAAAAATGTGATTGAAAAAAGGGTAAAAATAATGACATTTTGTATAAATATGTGAATATTATGAGGATTGAGTTTATGAGATAATTTCCTTTTATGGGTGTGTAAGTGTGCAAACAGTAGGAGTATTTTATAAGGGTTTACGTGAGTTTATGAATGTTCATAGTGAAGAACAAGGGAGGGAGTAGGTTAATAGAGAGAGAGAAGAGTCTATTTCCTGAGTTATGAAATTGTGTGTCTTATTGATGGCTCAAAGGCTTTATATATATACCATGAATGTGCTGCCAACAATTAATTTAGTACTCCCTCCATCCACAAAAAGTAGTCTCATTTGCCTTATATTCTTTGTCAACCAAATGTAGTCTCATACACTTTATGGAAACTATCACCCTTAAACCATCACTTAATTACTTTATTCACAAACAATCACTTTATTTACAACAATACCCTATAATACCCTTACTTTATCTACATTTTTCTTAAAACTTGTGCCCCTCCACCATGAGACTACATTTGGTGGATGGAGGGAGTAAATATATATTTCACCAGTCTTTAATTCTATGATTACATGCATTTAGTGTCTGTACTTTGCATTAAATGTGTCTCAAACAGATCATCGTATCTTTTCTCACCATTGTTCGTCTCCGATCAAATGGGCAAGCATTGCTTTTTCAATCTTTCCATCGTGTATTTCTTGGGACACTGGTCGCTGAGTTTAGCTTCATGGTTGATATTGGTCGTTGCTCGCTTAGGATAGGTGTTGGGCGATCAACTTGTTTTGGGTGCGTTTACTCTCCTTTGTGACAAACGGCATTTCATTAGGCGAGTATATCTCGTGCTCGTCGACATTATTTACTATATCTTCTCACAAACATGTAGATTTTCTCTTGACTTGTTGACTTAATTCACTCATTGGTTGATCGTCGACTTGGATATGGTATGACTGGGATAAAGACTTTGACTGGCCAATAAATCTCTGGTTGACTCATTGACCATACATAATACTCTTTTCGTTTCACTATAAAATTTTCAATTTCCTTTTAGATATGTATCAGATATATTATTTTATTATATTTTTTTAATCAAAACACCGAAAAGAAGAAAAAGGTAATTTACAGTGGAAATGAGGGAGTATATAGAATAGAAGAATGTGGGAGACAAGCAAAAACATTTCATTTAGGGCCCAGTTGTGGTCCACCCCTTTAATTTGCCTATTTATACCCTAAACTCTACCCTAGCTAGCCTCATCACAATTCAAACCCCTCAATTCCTTGTAATTCTCTAGTAATCAATCAAGAATGGCGGATGCCGGCGGTGGTTCTATGTCTCTTGGTCGGAGAATATGCTCCATTCCGGAGAAGTTTCAGCTCCATATTGCCATGCTTGCTCTGCAATTTGGTTACGCAGGTTTCCATGTCGTTTCACGAGCTGCTCTTAACATGGGCATTAGCAAGATTGTCTTCCCTGTTTATAGGAACATTCTTGCTTTCCTCCTTCTCCTCCCCTTCGCTTATTTTCTTGAAAAGTACGTCCTTTAATTTTGTATCATAAAGTCCTAAGTATTTTTTTTTTAAATAATTTTGATGCGCTGGATATTCTTGTTTCTTGCAGGAAAGAGAGACCCCCTATTACATGGAACTTCATCATCCAGTTCTTCCTACTTGCAATTGTTGGGTATGATACAGAAAATCGAGAATTAATGATAGAATAGATGAAGGAATTATTCTAATATTTTTTTGTTACAGAATTACTGCAAATCAAGGATTTTACTTATTGGGATTGGACAACACATCACCAACGTTTGCTTCGGCAATACAAAATTCAGTTCCCGCCATTACATTCCTCATGGCAGTCGTTCTCAGGCAAGGCTCCTCCAAAAAAATTTATTAGATTAATTATTATTTAATCAACTAATTAAAAAAATAATTTATGACATTTTCTAATTCGTGCAGGATAGAAAAAGTGAGATTCGATCGAAAAGACGGGATCTCGAAGGTGGCGGGGACACTTTTCTGCGTAGCGGGTGCATCCGTCATAACACTCTACAAGGGCCCCACCATCTACAGCCCAACTCCTCCGTCGCTGCAAACGGTGGCGACGGAGGTGCTGCAGCTGCCCTACCTCGGAGACGCCAAGGGGAAGAGCTGGACGCTCGGGTGCATATTCTTGATCGGCCACTGCCTCTCATGGTCGGGCTGGCTCGTGCTTCAGGCCCCCGTTCTCAAGAAATACCCGGCCCGCCTCTCCTTCACCTCCTACCAGTGCTTCTTCGGGATTATTCAGTTTCTCGTCATAGCGGCTTTCGTTGAGAGGGACCCACAGGCTTGGCTCGTTCACTCTGGCGCCGAGCTGTTCAGCGTCTTCTACGCCGTATGTCATTACTTTCTTATTGAAAATGCTTTTCTAAAAAACTAATTGCATGGCTATAGGGGTAAAATCGTAATCTTACAATTATAAACTTAACTAATGATTGTTGAATTGGATTACATGTAGCAAAATCAATTCATTTCATGTATAATTAAGATGTTGTCTAACTATATAGATCAATTATTGAGTAATTGAATAAAATATGATATGATAGTCCAAATAATCGGACTATACCAAAATAAATGCGGTGATAGCAACATAAATATTCATGGACAGAAAAAATATTTGCATTAAATGTTTATGCTATAATTAAATTGGTGAAAATGAAATAAAATGGTCACAGCAAGTGAGAAATTAAATAACTTGGGGGAAATAATAGAGAAGGTGGTATATAATTGAAGCAGAAGTGGGGCTTAATTATCCACGCATGGTTGGGCTGGGCCACGTGATTAGCGATATGTTAAAGTCAATGTGAAATTATTAAATTGCGATATTATTATTATTATATTGACAGATAAATTGCGATATTATTCAACACTGATTTTTATTTTTATTTTTATTTAAATATCATTGCAATTTTTTCCCGATCTTGTTTGTCCGACATACACAGAAGTAAAATGCGATTTATTTGAAAGTAGTGGTGTAAATAGAGGGAATTAATAGTGTGCGGTGCGGTGCAGGGAATAGTGGCATCAGGGATCGCATTCGCTGTACAGATATGGTGCATTGATAGAGGGGGCCCGGTGTTCGTGGCGGTGTATCAGCCCGTTCAGACACTTGTTGTCGCTATCATGACTTCTGTTCTCTTGGGGGAGGAATTCTACTTGGGAGGGTAATTTCTCTTTTTATTTATTTATTTACTCGATCTTCTCTCTAATTTTAAATATTTTTACAAATTCGTGTATGATTGAGAGTGTCATTTCGGCAAACAACGCTACACATACATAAAGTTAGATGTCCGAAAGACTAATAGGCAACCAACATTTAAAACTTTTGATATTTAAAGTTTTAGGTTATATTAAAATTGGATTCAAATAGAGTGAGTTTGATTGATTTGCACGAATCTTAAATCAGTACACTTTTGTATTTGATAGAAAATAATTGTACTGGGTAGATTGATAGATTTGACCTTTGAATTTGTTTTACTATTTAAATGTGGGGATCAATTTTGTTTTTTTGTCAATGGACCAAATTGATTGTCAAGTTGAATGATACAATTGGCCAAGTCCCACATGCACATTCCTAGCCATAGAATCAGTCTCATGCATGGCTGTTCATGTTCATCCATATCTCTAGTGCCAAGAATGTCTCAACAACTCATTGCATATATTTTCATTTTGTTAATCATTTTCCCGACCATCTACACATTGTAATTATTTTCTCTGTTTGGCTTCTTATTCTTTTTTATAAATATCTCTATCCCATAAATTATATATTCAACTTAATAAAAATTCAAATGGGCTAATATTTGTGACTGCGATGCACAGGATTATTGGCGCTGTATTGATCATAACCGGGTTGTACTTTGTGCTTTGGGGGAAAAACGCTGAGAAGAAATTCGCTGCGGCAGAGAAGGCAGCAATCCAGTGTCCCGCGGACCAGAGCACCAGCAGAGCAACGCCGCAGATCAAGTCGTCCATCACACAACCACTTCTTCTATCTCAGTCAACGGAAAATGCATGATGAGCTGACTTTAATTAGCTTTTTGCTGGAAAACACCAAAATTAAAGAAATCTGTCAATGATCCAGTTCAGCTATATATGCTTATTATTGAAGGCGTGTTTGCAGTGTGTATGAAGAATTATTAGTAATATTTTAGTAGGGTTTTGCTTTTAATTTCCCCAATTTAATAGTTAGGAGAGTGCTTTATTAAAAAAAAAAATGAAAGAGAGTTTTGATGGGATGAATGTAATGATTGTGACATGGGGTGGGTCTAAGCATGGATCCCCCTTTGGTTTTTATATATTAATGTATGACTACCAAATTTTAATGGTTAATTATTTTCCTTTATATTAATTAAACTTTAATTCAATTTGCATCCTGCAGTTTAAAAAAATAATCAAATAAAAAGTTGCAGTAGATCGGATCGTGATAATATCCATTTATATTTTATTGTGAAATTTCATATTACTCACCAACTAAGAGTCTAGGACCAATCCACATACATATTAACAATATTTGATTATTTCATTTAAATCATCTTTTAATATTTATTTTCAAAATTAGTTTTTTTTGTATAAACACACTTATGAAAATTTGTTGACAAGGAGCCAAAAATTGTTTTTGGATGAAATTAAAGGATTTAATAGTTGGAGTACAAACAATGTATAAAATCTCAAAGATAGTACTCCGTATTATTGTAAGTGGCCAAATATATATGGGAATCTAAATTTTAAATGAGAGTGAACAATATACATTTAATTAAAACTAAATATATATATATATATCTAAGTAAACCTAACATTACACCATTTTATGCATGAAATTGGTCATTAACAAATTGGTCATATGTTAATGCTTGAAAACTTTATAAACAGTTTTTATAATCACTTATTTTTAAAATAATACGTGTGTGCAGCGACTGGTGCAATTTTTGATACTGCATCCCTCTACTTTAATAAATTAAAACTATATTATTTTACACGCATAAATTTTTTTAATTGTGTAGAGAAATGACGTGGCATTAGTTTATAAGCCTAGTTGTATTGGTTGATAAATAATGTAATATTAAAAATTGTAAGAAAATTGCATGAAGTGCAATCGGTGCATACAAAATTGTACCTTTTAAAAGACAAATTATTCACTATTATTTTGTTGAATTTTGTACAAACACCACCAAAATAAAGAAATAGTTGTGACCCACAGCATTGCACGCGAATAATTATGAAATTAGAGATTGGAAATATATATATATATATAGAAGTCGCATCAAATTATTACATAAATCTTGGTATGTTGCATATGGCATGTAATCATAATTGAATTGCCACTCCTTTTTGTAAGTTTTTCTTTCTTTTCCGTGCTTCCCAAATAGTAATTTGCTCTAATGAGACTAACATATAATCCAACAAAAAAGCACCATAAAGTAGTCAAATAAATAAAACATCAAAAATCAAAGTGGGACGCGTGGAGTGGTAAATAATTATTGTAATTAAACAGTTAGAATTCATGATTTTGAAAAATAACATCTCATCATGAAATTTTAGAGGCCTGAAATCTCCTAAAACATAAACACCCATCTTTTCATAATTTATGTTTTACTGTAAAGAAAATTGAGTTTTAATTACGGAATACTTTTATTATAAATATTTTAGTTAAATTTTTATAATGACAGATCCGGTCGATAATTCTTAATTTTCATTAACACGGAAATTTGAACATTGAAAATCAATTTTCTTGTAATGTCGATAATTCTTATGAGTAATATTATTAGTAGTGTACGAATATAATAATTTACCTAAATTTTAATTATCGTGCTATTGTTGATTCTACATGTATAAAAGATATTAATGAAAATGCAATAATACACATGTTATTTGATCAATGTACATCTAAGTACAATATTATGTTAAGGAGGTGAGATTCACAAAGCACTTTTCAGAGTATTTAAGTTTTAAAAGTGAAAAAAATAATATAAAGTGGATAAAATTATTTTTATTATATATTCGATGGGTATAAAAAAAAAATTTGTCATTTGAAATGGGTAGATTGGTGCATCCTTAATTCCTAATAATAAAAAATATATCGGCCTCTGATTACGAGTACTAATTTGCAAATGCAATAGTTTCAGTTTCACTGCTGGAAATAGAAGCCCACGGCATGTTTTACACTCAGTAAACTTGGGCCTAAGGCCCATAGTCTATAATACCAGGGGCCACGGATAAATGCCCCTTTTTATTATGTCTACACCCTCTGGGGGATTTCACTCCCAAATATTAGGTCAACACCCCCCCCCCCCCCCCCAAATACCACAAATAACATTTTCACCTTTCAACACTTTAATACACATTTGAAAAACCTCTTGACTTCACCCACACTTTAAAAAAAAAAAATTAGAGCGAAATTCACTTTTAATCGTTGAATAAACTTGATTTTTGCACAAAATGTGAGATGAGGGAGACAAAGCAGCGAAATAGAGGTTTTTGTACCGATTCGAACTTGGTTGGCTGAGCACTATGATGAAACACGACAAAAAGTACAGAGTTTCAACTTTTTTCCGAAAATATACACAATTCGTGGAATTTTTTTCCAAAAAATCTCACAAAACTCTGCAAAACACGATTTTTTTAAAAAAAACTCGAGAACGAAATACACTACATATATATTAATTAGAACTACACAATCATGCAACAATATGATCAAATAAAACAAAATTAACATGAAGAAAAATTAATGACAAATAAATATTATGTTTTGGGGAAAAGAGGGATGCAAAAAACCTGTTTATTTTTTTATTTGAAGGTTGGGTGAACTCAGCATATCAGAGTAGTATAGTTTTTTTTACTTATTAATTCAAAAAATAAATTGAGGTGGATTAATTCAAAAAATAAATTGAGGTGGAGGTGAAGACATAATATGTTGGGGGTGGGGGCATTTAAGCGTGGCCAATACAAGGCTGAAACACGTGACCCAACAAATATATTGGTTATTTGTTGTTAATATGCATATTGATATGATAAGTGAGATAACCCAACAAATAATTTTAAAATCCAACTTCTCCTCTCAAAAAAAAAAAAAAATTAAATCCAACTTCACTACAATACACATGCCATGGGCTTCTATTTCGAAGCTGTTGCGAATTACTCTAGTATTTGTAATGAGGCCGATATAATTTTTATGGCCACGGTTAAATACCCCATTTTTATATGAGTTCACCCCTAAGATTTTTTTTTTAAAAACAATTACATGTAAAACGACTATATTATCTATTTATTTATTTAATTAAAATACAACTTATAATCTTAGTTGTACACTCACTGAGTTGTGATCGAGTCACCCACATTTTTAAAAAATATGATTTTCAGATTTTTTTTTTTAAAAAAATTAACCACAAGTCACGGAAAAAACTGTCAAAAAGTTTTAAAAAATAATAAAACAAACAAACAATTCGATTTTTTTTCTTTCGAAAAATGTTTTTTTTTCTTTAAGTTATACAGATCTAAAACGAAAACCAGGTGGTACCAAAAAACGAACTGAAAATAATCTCGATATAGAGCAGCAAGAAAATCGATTAAAAATCAACCATTTGTGTGCGAACAAAATTCGATAAAAAAATAGTGAAAAAATTGTGTACAAGTGAGTGAGGTGGCACGCGACCGGACTTCAAGAAGAGGGAAGCGGTGGGGCTGGACTTGGGTGCGAACAAGGCAGAGGAGGCCGGTGGACAACTAGTCTTTGAGAAAGAGGGGAGGAGGCGGTGACGACGACTGCTACGAGAGAAGCAGAGGAGGAAGGAAATGAGGAAGAATTAGAAAATTAGTGTTTATGAGAGTGTAGTTTTCGAAAATGAGAGATGGTGAACACAAAAAGGGGCATTTAACCATAACCTTTTTTTTATAGGTTATTTTATTTACAGATATATCATTTTAAGGTACACATTTATTCATCTATGAAATTTGAGATGATTTTATACGTAAAATAAAATATTTAATATGTTGAATTCGTCAGTAAAATAAAGCACTTAATATTTGGCATCCGATGTAGCGCTCAAATACAAGTTTCGGCAAGCCACGTCAATTCAAGCACAAGCTCCGACAAGTCACTTCACTTCTTCTTGGTCAGATTTAAAAAAACTTGTATCGTATTGAAACGCCATAAAAAAATGAGGATTTAAAAAAAAAAAAAAAGTTAAAAATCTTGATTAAATTAAATTAATATGGAGACCTAAAAAATGTATTCCCTTCATCCCATCCTTAAACTTCTATCTATTTTGGGGTCCTAAACTAAATTTTTCGTTTCATTTCTTGGCAAATACTTTCTCTCACTCTTTATTTTTATAATTTATATTCTACTAGATAAGCACAACTTATAACGCGAAATGTTAATAAAAATAAATATTCATAATATATTATATATTTAAATAATTTTAAAAAATAAAATTCAAATAAGAATAGAAGAAAAGAAAAGTCTAGATTACAATGTCTATCGACAGCTGAACCAATGACTATTCATGATTCCCTAATTGAATCAATTTCATTTCATACCGGTTCTAAATTAGAGGAATGTTATTTGAGAAACGGAACAAAACGAGGCCGATAATTTTGTAAATACAACTTTTACCTTGAGTAAATATGAAAACAATCTTAAGATAAAATAATGATAAAATTTAGAAAATAAAAAATTTAAGTAATATTAAAATAATCGTTAATAAATTTTAGTAAATTATTCATTTTAAACTAAATCTCAACCAAAAGTATAATATTTATACAACTCTTTAATCAATATAATTATTACATATCACTTTATTTTAAATATTATAACTTTTTAAAATCATGACATATGATATTTCATTAATTTTATAATTGACGCATCGTCTAAACTTAATAGAAAGCGACACGACAGCATACAAAACTCGCTTTTGTATATAAAAAAATATATTGAAAAGTGATGCATATACTCATCAATTATTAATTTGGAAAATAAAAATAGTAGTAGATTCATTGTGATTTACATAAAACAAAAATCTATTGTTATACTCCCTCTATCTCAAGGGAATTTGCATTCTTGGGATGACACATATTTTAAGAAACGTGTAAGAAAAAGTGTAGATTGAGAGTGTAGTTTTGAGGGTAGTTTTGTAAAGTTCTAGGGCATGTTTGTTTTAGAACTCACACGTTGATTCGGGTGGAATTTACACGATTTAGATGCATATTTGAAGCTCATTTGATGTTGATTTCATTGAATTATTGGTCGATTATCATTTATTTGGTCAAAATAAGAGAAAGGTAGTGTTTTGTCGATTTTGTAGGAAAAACAATGTATTTTGAAAGCAAAACACCAGTCATACTTCACTGGATCAAGAAGAGAAGCTGGCCATTGGATTCGTCTCGAAAAACGGAGTGGAATGAAAAAAAGAATCGAGTCAATCGGAGGTCGGAAGCTCGAGATACAACGGAACGAAAAATGACACGGCCATGTGGGATTCTACTCGGGCAAGGCCAATTTTGCAACACTTTCGTATTTAGCCCGGGTGAAACCCACCCGGCCGGGTGGATTCCACCCGGGCAAGGCAACATTTCCAAGAGGTTCGAATTTTGGCCGGGTGGCATGCCCGGGTGGGAGCCACCCGGCCGGGTCACATCAATTTCGGGGTGTTTTGGCCATTTTCTCCAATTTCTAAGGGCTAAAGTGCAAAAACTCATTTTTGGAATCCTTGCAACATATAAAAGGAGTCCTATTTCAGTTTTTGAAGATACACTACCTTGGAGAGCAATTCTCACACATAGTAACACACAGTAATAGGTTTTGAAGCATTTTTCCTTCTAGTTTTTCATAGATTAGCTTAGTACTTAGTTAATTTGTCATTTCAATCAAGGATTGTAAGTGGGCTTTGCTTATTTCATCATATTGTAGCTACAAATCCATTATCAAGGTGATATCTCTCAATTTTAAGTTTCAATTTGGTAATTACTTTCTACATTGCAATTTCTCTATTAATTAGCATGGGCTTTATGTTATTTTGTGTTGTAGCCATGGGATTCTCTTCTAGAACCATGGGCTAATCCCCAATTGCCTTGGGTGTGGATGTTTTGATTGGAATTTAGTGTAACTGTGAAGTAATTGCATGATTCACTTAGGATTTGGGTGTAAATGTTTCTAGAGTTGTATTTTGTTTGATTCATTTGATTGATCAACCCTATTAGCTAGCATTTTCGATTGTGTTGATTGCAACGAGAGTTGGGTTTGCATGATTGGAGTGTGAGTGTGAGCTTTGGTCAATTGAATAGAAGTTAATTAGTAATTAGCTAACCGAGAGGAGGTTAATGGTTAGACCGACAACTTTAGACATTAAACGAATAGAGGTCGTCTAGGAG
Organism: Galeopsis tetrahit; assembly: GCA_963675135.1. Taxonomy (NCBI): domain Eukaryota; kingdom Viridiplantae; phylum Streptophyta; class Magnoliopsida; order Lamiales; family Lamiaceae; genus Galeopsis; species Galeopsis tetrahit. Next base: position 16,864,863 of record OY776133.1, read on the forward strand.
TTTGGTGAGAGGGCGTTTCATAAGCATTAGTAACCGTGTTGAAAGTGCTTATGAAACACTATCCTAGGAGCTTATGGTATTTGGTTAGATCCTATAATTGCTAATCAATGCACGATGTTCGCCTATGCCTTTCGAGGGGGTGTGCACACTTATGTGAAAGCCTTTAGCTTAATCCGAATTCATATCTAGCTCATGTAATTGTTTCACTAGTTCATTTATTCCTAACAAAACGGAAACACCCGAGGCAATACACTTCTCTTGCACTTTCCAAAAGAAAGTTAGTTAGTTCACTATTTCTAGTCACTATCACTTATTACTTTAGTTAATTTAGTTTAATATCTTTGTTCTTATTCCCGACAATCCAAACAAACAAGCTTAGTTACTACAATAACATGATAACTTGCAACTTTAGGGATTCATTGACACTCAATTAAGTCCTTGGAACGAAAATATACTTGGAAAAAACTTATCTAAAAATACGAACAAGTCACACGTGCGGACGTGGGACGTAACGTCTCCTGTCTTGTTCTAGTTCAGGATTTAACATTCAAATTTGACCATACATTTATCCCTAAAAATACATACTCCACTATTATAATAATACAATATCACTCACTTTTACACAATTGATTTGACAAAAATTGAATTATATAAGCATCACCCACTCTTACACAATTGATTTGCCATAAAGTTACATCATACCCTGCTCAAAATCCCAAAACTAAAACACACAATCACTATTCATAGAAATTTCCCCACCTAGAATTTTTTCATTCAAATTTTCCTCATCCTACATAATTTCAAAACAAACATGGTCTTATGAATAAAGTAAAGAAAAATGTTGATTGAGTGTGAAAAAATAATAACATATGAGTAAATATGTGTATATTTTGAAGGTGCGTAGATATTTTCTTTTATAGAGTGTGTAAATTAGTATGGAACATTGAAATATAGTAAATGTATAAACACTACAAGAAATTGTTGAATTACCTACAGAATTTTCCAACGAAAATAATTTCGTCTTTAAATATTGAGAATTGCCTACAGATTTCCTACGGATCTTTATAAATTATTTTACACATTTTCACCCACGAAATTACCAAGGAAAAATCTGATGGTGATTTACCTACAAAATAATCCGTAGGTAAAATCACATTTCCCTACCGAAACGGTTGTAGGTGATTTTTTTTTATTTACCAACGAAAACTTTCCTAGCTATTTATATGTATAAATTATCTAATTGTATTGCCTACAAAATTAGCTAGGAACTTAAAAAATATTGGTTTACCTACAAAATAATCCGTAGGCAAGATAGCATTTCCCTACCAAAATGATTGTAGGTGATTTGTTTATTTATTTACCTACGAAAATTTTCCTAGCTATTTATATGTATAAATTATCTAATAGTATTACCTACAAAATTAGCTAGGAACTTAGAAAATATTGATTTACCTACAAAATTAGCTAGGAACTTAGAAAATATTGATTTACCTACAAAATAATCCGTAGGCAAAATAACATTTCCCTACCAAAATGATTGTAGGTGATTTGTTTATTTATTTACCTACGAAAATTTTCCTAGCTATTTATATGTATAAATTATCTAATTGTATTACCTACAAAATTAGCTAGGAACTTAGAAAAACAATAGTGTTATAACAAATAAACATATGAACTTTATTATGTCCCACATCGAAAGAGTAGAAAAAACATAAGAGAAAAAACAATATAAAAGTAGTAGTATTAATAAGTTAGTAACCAACAAACATAAATTTTGTGTCCCACATCGAATAAGGAGCACAAGAAACATGAGAGAAAAACATTATAAAAGAGGCCTAATGTGCACCTAAGTTTGTATTTTAAAAATGTTTATATATTTTAACACTTTTTGAATCGGTTTTATGATCGATTCATGGTTGGACCGATTGAATCGGCTGGTCCAATTTTGAATGAATTTATTTTGTAGGCTAAGGCTAAACATATAATTTATTAATAAAAAAAATTAAAATATATATATTAAAAAAAATTCCACTGAAATGTTTATTGCCAAATTTGCCTACGGAATTACCAACGAAATGTTTCGTAGTTGATATTTACCTACGGAATTTCATTTATTATGGTAATCATCATATTACCTATCGAAATGTTATGGATTTGCTACGAAAATGTGGTAGGTAATTGCCTACAAATTAAATTTTCGTGGGCAACCGAATTACCTACGAGCGAATTCCATACGAATGGTTTTCGTTGGTATTCCGTAGGTAAATATAAATGCCTACAAAATTGGAATTATTACCTACAAAATATTCTCTAGCCAATTAATTATTTTCTTGTAGTGAAATTTATGTGGAACAAAAAAAATGTTTTATATTAACAATTTATAATAGATGCATACTTTATAATATTTCATATTCTTTTAAAAACAATGATTTAATGATTGAGCATTCTTTAAATAAGTCTTTTTTATATATAAAATTATTAATGTTATAGATAGTAAATACTTACCGTATATTTAACATATCACCATAATTATTTAAAATCAATTCAACATTATAATGACACATAACTAATACCATACATAATGAATATACACTCTATAAAAATATGACATATTATATAAAATTAAGCAGAATACAACACATTAATAAAACATTTAAAAAGAAGAAGAAGAAGAAGATTAGGAGGTGACAAAGTGAGAATATTTTTATTGAATTCACCTAAAATTAAAGGATGAAACATACTTAATTTCGAACCACAACACAAGAAATTATCAAATCATATATCGGTCACAAAAAAAGAAAAAGAAAAAGAAAAAAGAAACAGCCAAATCCAGATACAAGTGATGAAGAACACGTTGCATAAATAACAAGTGATGAAATTAAACAACACGTTGCATATAATGAGTGTATTTGAAAGATCCAAACTTTATTTCGATTAGTCTCCTGTCTGCACATTATCATTCAAAATGCCCCAATACACCTCTCCCATGTTTCTCAATCCCCTTGGTTGGTTCACCACATTTTAAGGAAAAAACAACGCTGATTTTAACAAGAAAAAAAACCAACAAATTCAAACCTTTTTCTCCAGAATGACCCGGTTTTTATGCTTATGGTCTTTCTTGTTTCTCATTCTGCTTTCTTCCCAAGTGCCCACCTGCAAATCTTCATCAATTTCTGATCTTTTCGATCAATGGTGTAAAGAGTATGGAAAATCCTACACTTCTGAGCAGGAAAGAGAGCAGAGGTTCAAAGTGTTTGAACAAAACCATGAATTTGTTGTTGAGCACAATTCGAGGGGGAATCTTTCTTACACCCTCTCTCTCAATGCCTTTGCTGATCTCACTAACCATGAATTTAAGGCTAAATATTTGGGGCTTTCAGCTTCCCCCCATGATTTGTTAATCAGGTTGAATAGTGAGAGTGTTGCAATTGAAGGGCCTGATCTTGTGAAAGAATCTGAAATTCCTGCCTCTGTTGATTGGAGGACACAAGGGGCTGTTACTGGTGTCAAAGATCAGGGCAGTTGTGGTATGTGATTGTTTGTTAAATGTTGTATTTGCTTTTATTGTAGGAATTCTTGATGTGGATTGTGTTTCTTGATTGGTTCTCGAAATTGTTAAAGTTTGTGTTGGAATTTTTTGTTATTAAGCTTGAAGGGTTTGTTATGTGATTGTTAAACTAGGGAAGGGAATTGTTTTTTTAGTTTTGACAAAAAATTCTATGAACTTGGTTCGCGGGAGTCGTAGGGTGAATTCGATAAGCATACGAATAACGCATAAAAACAAACTTATTTTAGAATGTGATACTTTGTACTAAACAGTATTACTTTGAAGAAGAGAGTTCATATGAAGTTTTGTGGATGTTTGCTCGAGACTTTTGTACAATTAGGCTAGATGATAGCATTGTCATGATTAGATTGATAAGTGAATTAAGTGTAACTTATAATTCATAAACATGGAGAAGGCATGTTTTAGTTATATTGCTTCAAATTAACTCATTTTCTATGTTGTGTTGCTTTTTTTGTTCTTTGCATTTGAATGTGGTTTCTTGGTTTAGGCAAGAATAAGAATAAGTAAAAGAGCATACCTATATATTTAGCTTTCGTCTCGTTTTAGTTGAATATAAAACTAGCATCACTTAGGTCTTAATAGTACAATTCTAAAGACTATGGAGTGTGTTAACTCAATTCCTTATTAGCTGTTCATTTCTGCGACTGCAAGTGATTTTATGTTTTCCTTTTCTGCTCAGCATAATGAGCACATATTATACCCTTTCGGGTGGTTTTTTATCATTAATAATGCACGTTAGATCAATTCAGCTTCTAGAATCATTTATTTCCAAAAGTTGTGTGAAGGAGCTTTTGGAAATAAGCGATTCTACCAATTATGTCATATGGTTTGCAAACGCCCCTTTACATTAGTAATCTAGATCCTGATCGAAGTACACAAAAGGACTACATACATAGCATGTATCTATCACCTCTGAATAGACAACTAATTTCTCAAACCTGTGTTGCAACATACTTACTTTGTCTTTACTGTGAAGGGGCTTGTTGGTCATTCTCAGCCACTGGTGCAGTTGAAGGCATTAATAAGATCAAGACGGGGTCTCTCGTCAGTCTATCCGAACAAGAACTAATTGATTGCGACAAATCTTATAACGATGGTTGTGGAGGAGGACTCATGGACTACGCATATCAGTTCATAATCAGAAATAAAGGGATCGACTCTGAGGACGACTATCCCTATCAGGCCCGTGATAAAATATGCGACAAAAGCAGGGTAATCTTGTTTTTTCTCATGTACTGTTGTACTGCTTCTAGTTTTCAATATTTTTTCCAAGACTCTTGTTGATATTTGATGGAGATCACTGTTAGGAATTAATATACAAGAATTAATTCCCCACCTCTCTACAAGTTCGGACTTTTAGATGAGACGGAATTCTTTCATGGTATCAGAGCAAACCGGGCAGAAACGACCTGGGTTCGATTCCTGTTGAAAGCACTCCACCCATTTAAATTGTCCACTCGATGGGCCTCCTCCCCAAAAAGGGTAAGAGGTGTTAATCCGGCCCACGAGTGAGGGGGAGTGATTCGTGTGATAGTTGGTTAATTCTTGAAATTTTGATACACGAACATTCTTGTTTGATTTCTAGGTAATACGAGAAGTTTCAAAGCAAACCACGAAAAATCCAGCTGTTGGATCATTTCAAAGATGCAACCACATGAAAGGCATCGAAGAGAGGATCGTAATGAGACAAGAATCGAGCCGATCGGACCTCCGGATCAAAAGTTATGTCCAAAGCAAAAGTAAGGACAGAGTGTCACTCGGCCGAGTGAGCCCAACTCGACCGAGTCGGGCCAAAAACTGAAATTTTCGATTTTTGAACACTCGATCGAGTGCTCAGACTCGGCCGAATCTGAGAGTTTCAAAATTTCTGCACACTCGACCGAGTGAGCTCACTCGGCCGAGTCACGGGTGGACAAAAGTGTAAACACGCTTTTTAACAAGACCACTCGGCCGAGTCACTGCTCATTTTTTGCCCTCTTCCAAATTAGACCTAGGGACACTTGCCAAGCTCAAGGGGGAGGGTATAAAAGGCCACAAATTCGTTTTTCTAGAAGGAGGCAGCCATTAGAAGAGTACTCAAGCTCCACAAATCAAAATTCCACCATCTTTTGCTTGTTTTTCTTAGTTTTAGCCATAGAACTTAGTGAATTTCCATAGATAGGTTATCTTTGAAGTTGTAATTTCATTTCCAAGGTAGAGATTGAAGATTGTGTTGAAGTTTTGAAGGTTTATTTCATATTTGCAAGACAAGAGGTGATATCTTATTTTAATTTGAGTATTTTGTTATTATTAAGCATGGGTATGTTTGTTTTCTCACTTATCTTCCTCAATTTCCCTAAATTAGCCATGAGCTAAGCATATTGGTGTTTGGGTGTTGTATAATTGTGATGGAATTAATGTTTTAGGTTGATTTTGATTGTGGAATTCATTGGGAGGTTTATTGGTTAGGTTTATGGGTTTTGTTAGATTATTTGCAAGAACTCAACTATTAGGTTGTGTTAGAAACTCAATTAATGCAACGAGAGTTGGTTAATTTGGGATAGATAGTATAATCGAGGGTTGGGAGTCGTGTGAATGAGTTAATATTGGTTTATCGCAACGAGAGTTGGGTAAATTTCATTAGAACCCCATTTATCTACATTAATTGCTTTAATTAACATTTAAGTGATTAATGAGAAGGCCATAGGAGCTTGGTTGTTAGTATTCAAGTGGAAAAGCATATCTAGGGATTAGTTTAGTATAATTTAGGTAGAGTCGAACCCCCTAGTCGTGTGATTACCCGAGTAAGAAACCTTTTATTCATCCTCTCGATCCTAGGTGCTTGCTCGATATATGCATTAGTGATCGCTTCTACCAAATTCCATCCAATGAATTACACATAAACTTCGACTTTTAATATCGATTCCACACAAGGACCAACACCCGAACACTACCCCTCTCACTTGATTTTTATCATCATATCTTAGTTATTGCTCATCATTGATTGTCATTTGATAGTTTCATTTACATTTTCTTGCACAAAACATGATTTCTCATTATATTCAAAGAAAAACATACACACTAAGGCTACTTTCACAATCTAGTCCCACGGATCGATAATTTAACCGGGCCTTGCTTTTATTACACACGAACCTCTTATACTTGAGGGGAACGTGTTGGTAAAAACACGTGTCATTCGGTTCTCTAGCAGCGTACTTTTTAACAGCCTCATTCTCTGCACCATGAACACTAATAAATACTTCTACAATTGTTGAGAAAACATATGTTAATTAGTTAAAAAAAAAAAAAAGGGTTATTAGCTACTCTACCAATAGGTGCAGCACTTCTACTACTAGTTGCAGTACTTGTTGTTGCAGTAGTAGTAGATTCGATAGTCGTGTCAGTTGCAATACTTTTAGTCGGTAGCATTTGATCTCCTTTTTTAAACCTCTTAGAAGGATTTAGCACATCAATGCTCTTACATTGGACACCATTCATACCTTTGATCATTGTATCCTACATGTAAATCAAGTTCAAGTATATAGTTGTACTCACAAATATGGGCAAACACATTTGACAAAACAAGAATTACAGAAGATAAAACCACACTCACAACTGACACTTATATCAAAAACTGCAACTGACATTCAATTGATCGTTCTCCTTTAGGCTCCCCTTGTAGAAAAGTGTTAAGAAGAGATTAGTATAGAGGATTTAAAAGAATAATTAATTAAGCTTATATATTGATCGAGAAATGTAGTAAGAAGAAATCCATTTCACTAAAACATTTCCTGGAATGCTTAACGAACTAATTAATTTAATAACTAATTAATTATTTAGTTTTATCTTACATATAATAGGAACTGAAAATTAATTTTGACTTTACAAGTTATTGAAGCTCATTACCTCGCTCAGCCGGGATGAAAGAATGTTTGATACAAAACAAATGCAGCAATGTGAGTGACTAAAAACAATATGAAATCTGCAGAAAAAAATGTTTTGAGAGGATGTGAGGTAATTTACGACAGTTTGTTTCTTAAAATAGTGAAACAGAAAACACAGATCTCTCTCTACCTCTGTCCCTAAAATTATAATTTAGGTGTCCTTGAAACTAAATCTATATATAGAGAGAAGGAGATGGAAAAGGACAATGTAGAGAAAGAGAGTCGGTCAGAGTGTTGCACCAATTCCAACCAATGTTCTTAATATGTAAATGTGGAGGAACTTTCATCTCAATTCTCCCAATTCAAATTGCTAACTATATCATATAACACCAATTAAACTCATATCTTATCCTAAAAAAACACAATTAAATTTATATCCTAATGTACAAGCTACTCTTATATACTACTACACTCTCCTTCAAAGAAAACGAGGCAAAGGATTTTAGATAATTACAATTTTTAGCTGGTTATAGGATTATATATACTGCAATTTCTTAACTTGTCTAAATAGAATCTTAATATTGATTATTAAGGCTAACTCCAAACTCAATGAACGATGATGTCTACTAAAATGACTACTGGACAGTCTAAACTAAAAATTGCAATAACTACAAACCTATCTCCACACTCTTAAATAAACTTAACATTGAATCATACTAGGAAAACACACAATCATACTAGGAAAACACACAGACTCCTAAGGATCGACATTAGCATACGTCAATGAAATTAGACATAACTTTAGAAAACTAAATAGCCTCAATTCAAGCTTTAGAAAACTAAATAGCCTCAATTCATGCCTTGATTTATTCATTTTTAGATAGTATTAAATTAATTCTAACAACATCAAAAATTGTGAATCCAAAATAATCATAAATTACCTTCTCAGTAATAATAGCCCCAATTCATGCCTTGAATTCTCTCTCTCGTTCTCCCTCTCACAGATGGAACAATATCAGTGGAGACGGGGCGATATCTCTCTCCCTCTCTTGTTCTTCTCTCACAGATGGAACAATATCAGTGAACGCAATCAGTGGAGGATCGACGAACAGTGAAGGAGCTACGAACCGATGAGTTGGATTCAGTGGAGGCACACGGAGGTCGTGCGAATTCAGTCATCGTTCTCGTTCTCGAATATGGGGCATTTGATTTTTTCATTGGGCTTGAATAAATATATAGAAGTTAATGGGCTGAACAAGTAAGCACCTAGGCCACGGTTATACGCACACACGATTTTGTTGAGTACACCCACTGAGATTTTTTTTACAAATGAGTTGGGTACAAAATATCTGTTCTACCCTCTGCTAAAATTAAAACTAAATTCCGGCTATTAGTACACCCACCCACATTTCATGAGAAAATTGTCCCCCCACCGTCAATCCCACTCCAAAATCATTCTCAAACATCACAGTAAAAATCTCAAAAAAATTCTCGAATACAATCTGTAAACTCACAAAACTCTCAAAACAATATGTAAACTCACAAACACAATCTGTAAAAACTCGATTAATGCAAAAAAAATCTCAAACACAATCTGTAAAAACTTGATTAATGAAAAAAAGTTCTCAAACACAACCTGTAAAATTCTCAAAATAAATCATTCACTTTCCACTGAAATTTTCGAATTACAACAAAAATTCCAAAAAAAAATAAATAAATAACTCGGCGTGTGAGTATAACCGTGGCCAAGCACCTATTAAGATGAACTATTTTTTTGACAGGAACTATCTTGAATAAATATATAGAATTTAATGGGCCTGAATAAGTTGGGCCTCAATTTATACTTTAAACTATTTTCCCCATCAGAATATGTTTGAATAAATATATAGAATTAAATAAATATGTTTGTTTTGTGTATATGTTTGTTTGAGAATGTTGGGTGAAATCTACTTCTAGTCCTTATTTATCTGTTTCTCTTTAATCTACTTCTAGTCCTTATTTGTTTGAGAATGTTGGGTGAAATCACGTTGTGGTTTGGAAAATGCAAGAAACTCCTCCGTAGTTTATTAAACAAAGCAAATTCTCCCTTTGATTTATAAAGATTTTATCTATTTTCTTTATTTCCCATTATGTCATTCGGAGTATAGTCTGAAGACTACAATATTTGGAAAAAGGGGTGTAAACCAAAGGGATCATGGTGAATCAACAAACTCAAATCTTGACAGAGGCAAACATTATACTTCAAAATAGTTCTCTGACTAAACAAGTCACTCAATGTCTTCATGCTATATATATACCCCATCCCACGCACAAGACCTAATTTAGCCCCACGCTTAAGCCTTTTAGGCTTCTTTCACTGCTTGGAGAATATATCCAAGTTAGATTTCTCTCCAAGGAGGTCAAATCCAGAGAGCAGGTTTAGATAATGTCTTCTGCCATAAAGGAAATTTGTTATCATTAGCAGAGATACTTGCAAATATTTGTCAACTAAATTAATAATTCTCTCCAGTATTCATATTAAAACAGGAAGACCAAAATGATTGACAAGCAAATGAGACTTAACCAAGGTCCAAATAAATATGAGACCAAGAAGAAGTTAAAGTCAGAGCAAAATCTTATGTCATGACTATTTTAAGACCAACCCGCCAAATTCATTTGGCACTATATCAAGTTGTTGATTGTTGCCCAAAACATATCATCAGAATCTAGATATCAGGTCACCCCAAAGAATCACCTTTCGTTTTCATTCACAAGAGTATAAACATTTTAGAATGTCAGCAATGAATTTACTTTCAGAGAACAATATATTCACCTTGCCTTCAAGCACAAAACATAGAGAAAATTATACAAAACTCAGGCAACAACCATGGTGACATAAGAAAATGTGAATCTTTCATGCATAACCATGGTGGCAAATTGTAAACTAGTAACACAACTGGCCATGTACTATGAGAGGTGCTCATTGTACCGAAAGGGTTGAATCCGTCACTTGCTAAACCAAGCCTGACATTTCGAGCATCTTTAGCAAACTCGGGATATTTGCTATCAAAATTCTTCCATGCAAGAGAATCAACAGGATGCCTTAATTTCCCATCACTACTACGTCCCTTTTCATGCCACCTCATCGAATGCGATGTTTTTGATGACATGAAAAGTCTTTTTAAACGCGGTATTAAAGGGAAATGGTGTAAGATCTTAGCTGGTCCACTCTTCTTTCCAACCATTGGATTCTTCCATCTTGAAGTATGACATACAGTGCAATTCTCATCTTTATCCTTTTCTTTCCAATACAACATGCAATCATTCGGACATGCATCGATTTTTGTATATTCAAGTCCTACATGATTTATGGTTTTCTTCATATGGTAAATATTGTTAGGGAGTTTTGCACCCTCAGGAAGAAGCTCAATCAAAAATTGTAATAAATCGTTTAAGGAAGTATCACTCCAACGATGCATGCATTTCATATGATAAAGACGGATTATACATGACAAAGTGGTAAATTTCTGACAACCGGGATATACTTCCGTTGTAGAATCATCCATTAACTTGTGATACATTTCAGCTTCTGAATCCATGTGATACATTTCAGCTTCTGAATCCATCTCGCTCTTATCATTTTGTGGAGACTTACTTGTACTAGCATCAAAATTTGACACACCAAATGCATCATGTAAGAGTTCATGTATTTCATCAGTCTCCTCATTATTATCCTCATAAACAAAGGTTTCATCATTTGATAAAGTAGATGGTGATAACCCCTCTCCGTGAAAAACCCATTTACTTCTAGCATAATTCTTATCGAAACCTATCCACTGTAAGTGGTCGTGAACTTCCTCGGGATCAAGATATACAGTGAGACCACATTTCTTACATGGGCATTTGATTTTTCCATTCAAAGATAACGAGCATATTGATTCCTTTATAAAGTTTTTGACTCCTTCCATATATTCATTGCTGTTTCTCGGCATAAAAACCCATTCTTTTCCAGATTCCATGTTCAATTTCCTACATTAATTACAATGAACTTGAATCTGTCACACATACCATCCTAATTCAATTTAATACTCTAAACAATCAAGTAAGCATCTCCTTAAATCAATTAACACACAGAAAGATGGTCAAAAAACCAGCAGCGAAACAATGAAGAACACAAGAAAAAACCAGCAGAAATCAGCAAAAAGAGAGCAGAAAAAACAGCGAAAAAAGGACAAGACAACACCAATAAAAAGTGGTCAATATATCCCACATAATATCAAGATTAACCTTGTTTATTATTGAGCAGATGAAAACAGAGGATCCAGACAAGAGGACAGTGACTTGTTTAAATTGTAAGGAACCTGGGCATAATAAGGCTTCATGTAAGAAGATACTGAAAACATTAATCATAATTCAGTAAGAAGATACTGAAAACAAGCCATCTTCAGGGATTTTACATCATTTAAAAGGTATTCAAAAACTGTATTCACAGATGAAATTAGGAAAGCTGATCACAGCATCATGCTTCCTAGAGATCAAACAAATTGCAATTTAATCACCAAATACTCAAGTTTCAATAGTCCAAGATAGATGTGGCTCAAAATAGTTGTCTAATCAAACCTGAAACAAAATTTATACACAACATCAAACGACCGAAAACACATCATTTGCAATTCAATCTAGGTCAGTTGACATGACCGGGTCTAACCATAGATATATCTCAACATATCTAACAAACGGGGTCTTTTACAAGAGTGAGAAACTTGTAATTCGAAAATCAAGTATAAAACAATACCCTGTAATGAAATGGAATGTAAAAAGGTTATTAGTAATCACAATAGTAATTCAAAAGGGTCTCTGAAATTATTACTACTAATCCATCAATACTACAGTAGTAGTATAACAAAAACGATTTTAAAACAATAATCATTAAGAGATCAAAAGTCAAACTTTAAAGTGGGCAGCAGATCGAAAAGGGTACCTCTCAAACTTTAAAGTGGGCAGCAAACGAACAAACCCCAAACAAGAGAATCGCGAATAGGCAGAAGATACTCACAACTCTGAGTGCCACTGAAAGTGTAAAAACCACGTTTATTATTATTTTCGTTCAGGAATTTCATCAAACATGTAAATTGCAGAAATTAGGATTAAAGACAATGTAATTCCATAGGATATGGAATCATCAAATTTCATCAAACATGTGATATTAGCAACCCCACCAAATCAATTACGTTTACCATTTTCGAAAAATTTAAGAAAGAGGGGAAGATTGCTTACCTGAACCTAAACTCTGTTAATTTGATTAGATTTGGGGAGCTGCTTGATGAAATATGGAGGGAGCAAAATTGTCTACTCTCGGTTAAATTAAAATTGCTTCTCTTGATGAAATGTGTGAAGGGAACGAGGTTAAAGGATCCTCATCCTAATTAATGGCTTCTGCATATTGCATATTGATATGATCTTCATCCTTGAAACCTAAGAAACCTTCATCCTTGAAATTACCTTCTGCTTATTGATATTACTTGCAAAACCTACGAATTGGCGAATCGACGGTGCGCGGTGGGAGGGGAATTGTTTGTAAATCGAGAATTGTTTATGGCTTTAGAAAGAGACACCATAAAACCTTTTTTTTTTAAGGTCCAGTGCAATTGGTATCGGAAATTTTTTTTTTTTGGACATTACATACCAACCATCAAAAAAAATTATTAATACTAAAAATAAAACTAATAATAAATAGTATCAAAAAAAAATTGATGCAAAAGAATAATAGTTGGTATCCAGAAGAAAATTACTAATACTAAAAATAAAATTAATAGTATCGAAAATTTAACTTCCGATACCAATAATAAGTAGTGTCAAATTAATTAATTGATACAAAAAAATAAGTGGTATCAATAAGAAAATTACTAATCCTCAAAATAAAATTAATAGTATCGAAAATTCAATTTCCGATACTAATAATAAGTAGTATCAAAAAAAAATTGATGCAAAAGAATAGTTGGTAAGAAACTTACTAATACTAAAAATAAAATTAATAATATCATAAATTTAATTTTCGATACTAATTATAAATAGTATCAAAAAAAAATTGATACAAAAGAATAGTTGGTATCCATAAGAATATTACTAATACTAAAAATAAAATCAATAGTATCAAAACTTTAATTTCCGATATCAATGATAAGTAGTATCACTAAATTTATTTGATATAAAAAATAAGTGGTGTCAATAAAAAAAATACTAATACTAAAATAAAAATAATAGTATTGGAAATAAAGTTTCCGATACTAATGATTAGTAGTATCAAAAATATTATTTGATACAAAAAATAAATAGTATCAATAAATACATTACTAATACAAAAATAGTAATAGTATCGATAAAGTGATGGATGTTATAAAGTTAATGGTATCGGATTTTAAATTTTTGATACCAATGATAAGTAGTATCAAAAAATTATTTGATCCTAGAATTAAATAGTATCAATAAATAAATTTATGATGCAAAAACAATATTAGTATCACTAAATAACGGATGCTATAAATTTAATAGTATCAATAAATATTTTTTTGATACCAAGGATGAAGGTAGTATCATAAAATTTTTAGTTGATACCAAAGGGTTAGATTTAGTATCAGAAAATGCAACCGATACAAATTTTCCGATACTAAAAACCTCTTTTTTTTGTAGTGATTTATAATTAATTTAATTGAAATTTTGACTCATCAATTAAAAATCATTTTAAAATTATGGTCAATTACACTAATTATATCATGCTATATTTCTTCATGATATAAATGTTTCATTTTCTGGAATCCTATGCATTAATTGTAATTAAATACTCCATCCGTTTCATAAAGTTTATCGCATTTCTCATATTGTATAGAATTCAAGAACATAAAAAAAAAAATTTTTTGACACATTTACTCCTCCTTAATTTTTTCCATTTTTTTCTTTTTTCCACCATTTCTTTGACATTTAAAAAAAAAGGTCATTAATATATTTTTAGAAAAAAAAAGATAATTAGGGAGAGCATTGGTAAAATTAGAAAAAGCGACAAACGTTTTGAAACAAAATTTAAGACCAAATGCGACAAACTTTATGAAAAGGAGGGAGTACTATTAAGAAATACATTAATGATTTACTCACCCTATTATATATGTGTTTACCCATTAACTCAATAATTATTATTTCATCCGTCTTAAAAAGAGAGTTCTTTTTTTTTTTTTTTACACAAATCAATCCAAATATTTTGGGTATATAAAATTTATTCTTAAATTCTTGTTAACCTTATTTAATGTTAATGAACAATATCATTAACTAATTTCAACCATCATTAAATAATACGTATTTTAGATAAAAATATAATTAAAATAAAAGAAGAGTGGACTATAATTTGAGACAAACTAAAAATGAATAGTGAACTACAAAGTATATTTTTTAGACAGGGTAAATAGTATATTTGTGTTTATCCATTAATTCAATTATTAATACGTCATTCGTTTTACAATAAATGGTATTTTATTCTTGTATACAATTAAATGATGTTTTTAACCCTTTTTACACACTTTCTTTCAATTTACACTCCTTTAAATTTTAGAAAATACTTTTAATTTCTAACTTATATTTATTGTAAGCTAAAGTCTAAAATAATTTATTAACTAAGGAGATAAATACCCCTTCTTAATATAATTTATTAGGAAATACAATGATTTACTCATCTTATTAGCATATTTGTGCTTATTCATTACTTCAATAAGTTAGAAATACATTAATTGATATATTTCCCTTAGTATTTATCCATTAATTCAATACTACTATTAGAAAATACATTGATTTACCGACTTTATTAGCAGTATTAGGGGTGTGCATGGTTAGGTTTGGTTAATCAAACCGCCAGTAAATCGTAAACCAAACTATAAACCGTTCTTTTTTTTTTCAAAACCATAAACCAAACCGTATTTATAAAAACCGTTCGGTTTGAAACCATAATATTTCGGGCGGTTCGGTCGGTTTTGACCGAACCGTAGTTTTGCTCATTTTTTTCCCTGTATACAATAATTAATAAAAATGTAAAACACAGTCTCAATAGAATAGAAAAAATGAAATCCCAATAATCCAAAATATAATTCGAATAGACGAAATGCTATTACAACGTTCACAAACTAGTTGTTAAAAAATAACTAAATAACCACAAAAATAAACAACAAACTTCTGTGTTCTACAAGATTTCAGATTGAGTGAGACTGTGAGAGGCTGAGGGAAGTATTTATAAATACAAAACATATCTATCCTATATATCTATTTAAGGAAAATAAAGTTTTACAAGATATATAAAATATATTATACAAGATATATATAATATCTCTTAATATATTTATATTGCCTAATACGCCCCTTAAGATGGAGTGCGGTAGGAGAGTCCAATCTTGGTCATAAGAAGTTGTAGACGGAGTCGAGAAAGGGGCTTTGTAAGTGCATCAGCAAGTTGGTCCGCAGAGGAGACATGTGAGACCCTAAGTTGAGATGTCTTGATCAAGTCTCTAACAAAATGGAAATCGATTGCAATGTGCTTTATTCGGGAGTGAAAGACAGGATTTGAGTAGAGATAAGTTGCTCCAATGTTGTCACAATAGATAACAGGTAAGTCTGAGATTGTGAAGCACAACTCATGAAACAGATATTTTAACCATTGAACTTCACAGGCAGCGGAGGCAATAGCACGATACTCAGCTTCTGTTGAGGAACGAGCAATCGATTTTTGTTTCTTGGAGGACCAAGAGATTGGATTTGCACCACGAAAAACAATGTATGCACTTGTGGAGGAACGGTCATCACTGTTGCCCGCCCAATCAACACCTGTGAAACAATGTAGAGAGGAGGAGGTGGTAGGTCGTAGTGTGATTCCAACATCTCTTGTTCCATTTAAGTACCTAAGTAGGCGTTTGGCAGCTCCCCAATGAGTGACAGTTGGAGTATGCATAAATTGACACAACTTGTGAAAAATAAATGCAATGTCGGGTCTCGTGAGTTGAAGATATTGAAGACTGCCAAATATTTGTCGATATTGAGTGACATCCGCGGGAGGAGTCCCATCAAGAAGTGTAAGGCGAGCGGAGGTGGCTAGTGGCGTCTGAACAGGTTTGGAGGTCACCATATTGTATCAGTGAGTAGATCAACTACATACTTTCGCTGAGAGAGAAAGCAGGAGTTTTTGGTACGAAGTACTTCAACACCTAAGAAGTAAGAAAGAGGGCCCAAGCCTTTTACTGAAAATTTCGAACCAAGATCTGTTGCCACACGGGTAAGGAAGGGAATGGAATTTCCTGTGAAAATCAAATCATCAACATACATAAGAAAATATGCAATAATGCCAGATTTATTGTACACAAAAAGGGATTCTTCGGATTTTGTGTGAATGAACTCAATTCCTTCCAAAAACGTCCTAAGTGCATAATATCAAGTACGGGTAGCCTGTTTCAAACTATAAATGGATTTGTGTAATTTGCAAACTTAGGACGGAAACGCCCTATCGATGAAACCAGGCGGTAGAGCTATGTAAACTGTATCAGAAAGGGAACCATGAAGAAATGCATTATTTACATCAAACTGTCGAAGTGGCCAATTTTAAGTGACTGCAATACTCAGGACTGCTCGAACGATTGCGGGTTTGACCACACAACTAAATGTTTCTGAAAAATCAACTCCGGGGCGTTGGGGAAAGCCTTTGACCACAAGTCGAACTTTGAATTTATCTAAGGACCCATCTGGTTTCCGTTTGATGCGGAAGACCCACTTGAAACCAACAACGTTGGTAGAATCATCAGGTGGTACTAAATCCCAAGTACCGTTTTTTAGAAGGGCATTAAATTCAGATGACATGGCCTCCCTCCATCGTTCATCTTTTAATGCCTGAGAGACGCAGCTAGGTTCAATGTCAGCAGATGAAGTAGAAGATAGACCATACCTCGGATTTGGTTTGAATATGCTGTTTTGGGCTCGAGTGACCATTCGAGTTCGTTGTTGTACCGGTGGGGATGGCAGTGATGGAGCAGTTGGCAACTCGAGATCAAGGGTTTGTATCATAGAGTTAGGGTTTTGGGTCGATGGGGTGTATTTAGTGAACTGGGGGGTGCAGCGTTTGGGGTCGATGGGGGTGTATTTAGTAAATTGGGAGGTGCAGCATTTGGGGTCGATGGGGGTGTATTTAGTAGTCTGGGGTTGCATCAGAGCTGGACGATGGGCTGAGGGGTGTATTAATCGGAGCAGGGGGTACGTGTGATGGAATTGGTGGTGTGGTCGAGAGGTGGTAGATTATGTGGAGGGAGTGCATATGTAAAAGTAGTGGGTGGGGTAGGAGCAGTAGGTAAGGGAGGGGGTGTATTAATCAGAGTGGGTGGTGGATAAAACATAACATAAGGATTTTCTGTTCGACAGGGGGTGTATCTACTAAATCAGGGGGTGTATCAAGAACAATTTTTGGAGAGGCTAAGGGGAATATATTTTTAACGAATTGAACATGACGAGAGGTATATATTCTTTTGGTTTTTAAGTCAAGGCAAAGATAAGCAGCTTGGGTAGGAGAGTATCCAATGAAGACATAAGAAGTGGATCTAGGGTCTAATTTATGGGAAGTGTATGGACGGAGCCAAGGATAGCATAAGCAACCAAAGACTCGAAGTTTAGACAAGTTAGGAGTTTGTTTTATGAGATATTGATAAGAGGATTGCATGTTTAGGTTGAGTTTAGGGAGACAGTTTATAACATAGGTCGCAGCACAGACGACGTGAGGCCAATAAGTGAGAGACATGGACGCATGATGTAAGAGGGCTAAGGTTGTATCAACAACATGTCTGTAACGACGTTCAAACATGTCATTATGTTCAGGAGTGTGGGGTGGAGTAGTTAGGTGGGAGATTCCATGGGTTTGAAGGAGGGATCGTAGGGCAATGAATTCACCCCCGTTGTCAGTATATAGGTTTTTTATTTTGGTGTTGTAGAAGTTTTCCACAATATTTTTAAAGGATGTAAAGGTGGGGAGGACATCATATTTGCGTTTTAGGGGTAAATCCATATGTATTTACTAAAGTGATCAACAAAAATGACATAATATTTGAAGCCATCATCTGACTAGACAGGAGATGACCAAACATCAGAGTAAATGACCTCAAGGGGGTTGGTAGAGATAATGCTGGAATCGTAAAATGACAGTTTGTAACTTTTTATACAATTGCAAGAGATACAATGCAAAGGGTTTAAGTTCGTAGTTGGTAAACTAAACCTGGATAAGGTGTGAGACAGGATTTTAGAGAATGGATGGCCTAGACGAGCATGCCATATGGTGGTAGGTTGTTTTTCGGAGATAGAGGTTTTAGGTGAGGTAGACGCTCGAGTCGGCCATACATAGAGATTATCCACGCGGCTCCCCATGAGGAGAATGCTCCTCATTTTGCCATCCCGCACCTGAAAATAAGTAGAGCCGAAGATAATGTTAACATCGTTATCTCGACACAAGGTTGAAATGGAAATAAGATTTTTGGCCATTTGTGGGACAACAAGGACGTTTGAGAATTTTAACATATCAACATGAGGAAACGACAAGGAACCAATATGCGAAATATGCAAACCGTTACCATCACCGATGACTACATCACCCGAGCCGGAATATGGAGAGGAAACGAATAAATTTTGGGGGTGAGTTGTGATATGATGAGAGGCCCCGGAGTTTAGGATCCAAGGGATGGAGTGTGTATGTGAAATAGCCGAGTGGATGGAGTGTGTATGCGGAATAGTGGTTGGCCCTTTAAGTTTAGACTCCTTAAGATTCTGAAATCACTTTGTCAATCCAAAACAGTCCAGTTAAGCTTCAGGGAACTTGTCCAAATCAGTTTTGCACAGTCTTTGAATAGATATCTTTGAAAGATCAGTTTTGTGTGCAGTGTTGAATGAATGTAAGTACTTGTAAGGTAAATCAACACAGGAGATTTATAGTGGTTCAGAGACTCAAGCTCCTACATCCACTTTCCCTGATTTAACAGGATAATTCCTTCTCTCTTGGAATTAACTTGTTTTATAGTGCCAAGGTGCACTTGATCAAGATCACCACTCCTTGGTGAATTGATCCCTAGGATGTCTAGAGTCCTAGTACCCTCTTCTCAACTCAGAACTGAACTGTTCTTCTCTCAACAGTCAGCTCCTACCACTTCTACTACAACAACCTTCTCACTTTCTCACTTGAAAGGGGTAAGGATTGAAGTAAGGTTCCAACTAATGAGATATCCTTTACAATGAAGATCAGTGTATAAGGATAGGATATCTCTCTAAGCTTGTGTATGGATATACAATGTAGTACAGCTTAGATGAAGTGTTTGAAGACTAAGATAGTCTTTGAAAGCTTTGAAAGCACTCTAGCTTGTAAGAACTTAAGGTTGGATGTGCTTTGTTGAGGTTCTAGTTGGATGCTTTCAAATGGTCTTCACACTTCTGTATTTATAGACAAATGAAGGATTTGCCCGTTGGAGAGGCAGCCTCCAATGTCCATAAATGTCTTCTTTTAGTTCTTCAAACTGGAAGACAGATTCTTGATAGTGACATGTCCTCATTTGGGTAATAAACGGCTTGTAAGACTTTGTCTTCATTCTCCAGCACTTTTCCCAATGTTTGACTTCTTGTTAGGACTTGGACATGGCTTCTGAAGGTTGATCTAATGATAGGACAACATTCCTTATCAAGTGGACAACTCTTCTTATCACTATCAGCAGTCTTGCTTATCAGCAAGGTTGACTTGCTCTTCTTCAGATGACTTGGCTCTTTCCCTTTATTTCATTTCACAGTGATCTTAGCATGTTGCATTGCATTTCTTTAGGGTATGGTTGTCTCTAAATCTTCAGCATAGTTGACCTTCAACCTTTAGAGCATTTGTTCTGATTCACTCATGCTGAGATAACTTTTCTGGACAACTCTTCTGATCAGCATATTTGGTCTTTTAGCATCAGAGCACTTATCACATAGATTTGGCTTCTCTCCTGATCAAAACCTTTGAGTAGTCTCTGTCCTTTTGAGCTAGGTAAACTTGTTCTTGCATATGGCTAGCTTCTTTGGACAACTCTCCTGATCAGAGTCATTAAGCTTGTCTTTTGATTTTACCAGTCTTGCATATGGACATCTTCTCTGGACAACTCTCCTGATCAGAGCATCTTATTGGACTTGTCCTTTTGAGCTTTACAATCTTGTTTTTGCATAAGGATATCTTCTCTGAACAACTCTCCTGATCAGAGCATTTGATGTTTCATAGAGTGTCCTTGATCATAAGTGATAGTTCCAGATTTTGAGCCTTGAGGGGACTTGATCTTGGTCATCTTTAAAGCATAGGTTCCCCCTCAAATTGTGCATCTAATTGTTTAAGAGCTGCCTAACATTTCAGCTTCTCATCTAGCCTTATGCTATGTGTTCTAACATTTTTAGAACACTATCAATTTGACTTAGGCATGTCTCAGGGGGTTTTGGTATTTAATCAAAATATGTATCATTTTATTCCCAACAATTTCCCCCTTTTTGATGATGCCAAAACCTACATATTCTATGCAAAAGTGACTTGTCTACACCTATTACATATGTCTTCAGTAGATATGACTAAGGTCAATATTCCTGAAAAGATAATGTGTTAGTGTATTCACTGTTTTTTTTTTTTTTTTTTGTTGCAAGTAGGTTTCACAGATAGGCATAGAGAGATTTCTTGTTAAGAATGTATCTTGATTCAAAAGTGGTTCAATTATCATTCATAAATAAAATCATTACAAGCATGTTGATAGTTGTAGATAACTTATCAGAGCATGGAATCATTACAAATCAAGATATATATACTGAACATAAGATCAGAGCAAAATAGACTATTTCAGGTATCAGAGCTTTAACACCTAGAGCTAACTAATACAAGATATTCCAGATATTAAAGTAGAATGCATCAATTCTTGTATCAGATCATTCTAAACCATATCAGAGCAAACAGCATGTCAATGCACATATCAGCAGGCTTGTCCAATTTCAGCAGATTTGACCACATAGCAAAAATATCTTCAGATAAGATAATTTTTCACCCAAAAAAAAAGTCAGAAGACTTAGCCATTCAAAGATCATCCTCAGGAGGTGGCAGCATCCCATATTGTGCCCATACTCTCCTCTTGAGTGCCATGGCTTCCTGGTTGGTTCCTTTAGGTCCAAGGGTCATCTTGTTCAGCTTCAGAATTTCTGTGAACTCCCTTAGGATCCTTGCTTGGTCAATCCATCCTTCACGCTTTGGAGGCATATAGATGATAGGCTTGGGAGCATTGAGTTCAATTCTTGCAATGTCAGCAGCTGCAAGTAGTTGTTGATACAATTCTCTGTAGTATTCTAGCATGAACTCAGTGAAGGCAGACTTTGCATCTCCTCCATTCCATCTGTCAATGACATAATAGTCATAGACAAACTCCCTTTTTGCCTCTTCCCATGTATCATTCAGTTGAATTGGCACCCATCTATCCAAGTGTGGATATTTGGTGTCCATTGGGATTAGAAGCTGAGGCTTCATCTTGCTGTAAGTTGCTCTCCTCCTTCTTGGTTTCTGAAAGTTTGCTCTTCTCTCATCTCTTGCTCTGTTAGCTTCTTCCATCAAGTCCATTTTCTCTTGGGCCCTCATCATGGCCAGTTTCTGTTGTGTTTCAGGGTCTTTGCCATACCCTTCATGAAACAGCTTTGATGGATCATGGGCTAGGACAGTTTTCTTTTTGGGTTTAGGTCCAAATCCTTCAGCAAATAACTCTTCAATGTCTTCAGTGGACTTGGGACCTTCAGCACTTTTGTCAGATTCAGAAGACTTGTCCTTTTCAGCAGCTTTGGGCTCTTCAGTAGTTTTGGCTTTCTTGGATGTAGGCTCATCCTCATCAATTCTGAATTCAGGTGGGAGATCAAGGCTGCTAGGAAAGTCAGTGAATGTTTCAACTTGTCTTTTCTTTCCTTTTGCCCTTTTGATCTTTCCTCTAGTTTGGACACCTTCATCACCTTTGTCCATACCAGACACTTCACCACCTGGTCTCTGCTGTAACCTCATCCTTTCTTCTTGAGCTGAGGCCATAGAGTTCTTTAATGCAAGTGCTAATTGCTCTTCTTCATCCAATTCTTCCAAGTTTAGCACTTCAGGCTCTTTTCCTTTTCCTTCAGCAGCTTTGTCTTTTCCTTTGACTGGGCTTCCAATCACCAAGGCACCTTTTGCTCTAGCTCTTTCCCTTTCCCCCTTTTTGGTAGCATCAAAACACTGGGGCTTGAGGTCACTCATTGTTGAGGCCATCAGGGATTGGGCCTGGTTTAGGGACTTCATCTCTTCCAACAAATATACATTTTCATCATGTATATTTTGCATTCTATCACTGCTCAAGCTAAGAAAAGCTAGAACAGGCTTCATCTTTTGTTGGACAACCTCCTCCAAGGTTGCTTTCAGAGATGCATCCAGTTGGGCTTTAAGAAACTCAGTGAGGTTGGCCACTGCACCTCCAGCAATGTTGACCAATACCTCTTGAGAAAACTTTTCAGAGGCTGCTTTTACCATAGCTACCCTTTGCTCTTCAGCTCTTTTCTTTTGTAGTGCTGTCTTCTTTCCAAGAGCTTGCTTGACAGTGAGCCTGAGAGCTTTGACATTGGCATTGTGATTGTCTCTCAGCAGCTTTTGCTCTTTCTTGACCTCCTCTGAGATGGCTTCCATGGTTGATTTGGCATTTTGAACTTCAGTGGAAATGGTTTGGAGACCAGATTCCACACCACTGATCCTTGCTTCAAGGGTTGGTAGCACAACATCTTCAGAGCCAGTGAGCCTCATCTCCACAGATGCTAGAGTCATGCCTTGCTCATTCAATGCTCCTGAAGTTTCAGCATGAGCAGATTGAACTTGATGAGCCAAGGAGTCCAACTTCTCTGATTGCATCCCAAGTAAGGCTTGAGCTGAGCCTGTGTCTACTTGGATAGGTGCATCTGTTAAGAACTCATCTGCAAAAATTTGGTCAAGAGAGATACCTGCAATATTAGACAGATCAAACAAGTTAGGAAATAAAGCACTCATCTCCCTCAGTTTCTTTTGTATAAGACTCTGATACATCAGCAGTCTTCTTCTCATTTTCAACTTGTTCTTTTCTCCCTTCTTTAATAATGTTCTCACTCAAGGAATCAGGCCTTCTTTCATCAAGGGATTCTTGAAGTTCAGATTTGACTTCAAGAATAACCTGTCCTTCCTCACTTATTCCACCCTCATATGGTGGTACACTCACAATCTTAGTGATGACTACCTCTCTTTCATCCACAACACCCTCTGATTTTTCAACTATCCTCACCTTTTCAACTCCTTCTCTTAAACCTGCAACATCTTCACCTTC
Source organism: Galeopsis tetrahit (assembly GCA_963675135.1). Lineage (NCBI taxonomy): Eukaryota > Viridiplantae > Streptophyta > Magnoliopsida > Lamiales > Lamiaceae > Galeopsis > Galeopsis tetrahit. The sequence continues at coordinate 16,888,673 of OY776133.1, forward strand.
AACAAGGTTCAAAGATGGCAGTTGTGAGGAGATCACAGTGCTTATCTCAGCAGCCACTGAGTCATCCTGAATGATTAAGGGCTGATCAGTGTCCAACTCCTCTGACACTGAATAGGCCTTAATCAAACTAGCCTCTAATATAGGAACCTCAACATCTTTCGGCTGTGCCTTGGGTTCAGAAGAACCTTCATTGGCAGATGTGTCTTTGGTTGTGTTACCACCCTTGGTCAACACCTCTGATGACACAGAGCCTTTCCTATGGTAGGTTCTAGGGGGGTTGGAAAGTCTATCTGCTACAAAAGACTTAGGTTGAGAGGGTTCAGGGAGGTTGGCTTGAGGGGTTTCAGGAGGGTTGGGGTTTGAAGGATCTGATGGATCATCAGGGGAATCATCATCATTGGAGCTACTGTCAGGGTGTTTGATTCCCTTGGCTTTTCTTTCTTTCTCCTCCTCAATCTTATCAGCTACTAGCTTTGCAAAAATTTCCTCATCAATGAGAAATCTTGTCTTTGAAACTCCAGCAAAGTGTAGCAATCTATTCTCCTCTATTTGCCACCAGTTTGCACCCTTATCTTGGATGACTTGTGATATCTCCATCATAGACTTGTCTTTTACATCAACAAGCATCCTTAGATCATGAAAGGTTTTCTGAATTCTTGGAAATTCAGCAAGTTGTGGATACAAACTGTCCACAGTAGCCTTTGCTCCTCCTCTGAGCATACTTTCATAAGTATACTCCTCCTCATCTCCACTTGAATGGGGACTTTGGGTTATAGGGGAGTTGGCTCTGGGTTCTCCTAGAGTGGCTTCAGGCAGGTTAAGTTCAGGGATGTTGGCTTCAGAAGGGTTAGGCTCAAATGAAGGTACTTCAGTTGCTTTAGAGAGCAATGAATCTGAAGGGGCTTTACTTAGGGGGGTTGGCTCATTGAGTGCATGTTCTAAGAGCTTTGAATAATTGAGCATGGATGAGTCAAGGGGAGACAGGAGTCTTGTCTCATCTACAGCTAAGTCTGCAAGCACATCTATGCCACTTCTTTGCACATTCCCTTCAGGAGAATATCTCTTAGTGAGATTTACAGGGGTAATGGGTTGGTTGGAGGGGGTAACATGGGTTTCAGGGGAGTTGGGCTCAAGGTACTGAGCTTCAGGGATGTTGGCCTCTATAGGTTGAACTTCAGGGACTTTGGATTCTGGAGTTCCAGAGCCAGATGAATTAGTCCTTGACATGGATTTGGTCCTGCTTTCAGCTCTGCTCTCCCTTAGAGCCAATTGAAGAGACTTTTCTTCTTGCAGCTCCAACACCTTCTCAGTAGGTTTGGCCCTTCTCTTGCTGGCCCTACTGCTTCCACTTCCTTCCTTTTCAGGGACATCTACCCTGATTCTCTTATCACCCTTCTTCTTTTGCCTAGTCTCATTGTACTTCCTCCTTAACTCTTCTGAGTGGTCAGAAGGCACACTCACTCCCTCTTCTGCCACTGCATCAACTTCAGCTGATGCTCCTGAGGCTTCTCTTGAGGACAATTTAGACATTTTCCTTGTTTTGATAGCCCTGGCCTTTGTTCTCTTTTTCATCTTAGGCTTCTCTTCCTCCTGTTCTTCAGCAGGTTTGGCCATGAGCATCCTTCTTTGTTCAGTTTTCTTGCTAAGCTTTCTGAACAAGATCTTTTGAGCTGGGAGGGGTTTTGCAAAGGTCTGCATTTGAGAATAGTGGGAAAACCTCTCAATCAACAAGATTGCCCTGGTGCAATACTTGATTTTCCCTTCTAGCACAACCTTGTTGTGGGTTTTCACCTTGAATTTTGCCTTTTCCTTCATCATCTCAGACATGATGAAGGTCCTCCAATCAAACTTGATGCCCTTGTCACTGGCATCAATAATGGCAGCCATGATTCTGATTCTTGGATGGCTGACCTGCTCTAAGCTTCCAGTGTTGCTTAAGAGGCTCTTAGCAACCACCTCAAAGAGATTGAGAAACTCTGGCTTGAGAGTCTTCTTGTTCTGTGTTGAAGAGATGGGGCTTGGAACTAATAGCCATTCTTGAGCTATTTCATCTTCATGGCCAGTGCCATAAACTTCTGGATTCCTTCCCTCATTAGGCAATCCAAAGGCTCCATCCAGATCTTCTGAGGAGAATTTTACTCTGTGGAATCTCTCTTCTTCCTCTCCTTCTGCAGTATATGACAACCTTGTGGACACTTCACCATCTGCCGGTTGACCTCTCCATTTAAGGAAGGCAAAGAATTCAGCCATGTAACCTTCCAAGCATGAACTTGGTCTTTCCTCCATGAACTTTTGCAAACCAGCTCTTCTCAGCCATCTTAGAGTTGGTTTAATCTCAGGATCCTCACTCTCAAAGGATACTATGGGCTCAAAATGAAGGTTGTTTCTGTTGCTTAGGTAGCCAAAGTCAAGGTCTAGAGCCTTGTTGGAGAAATCAACAAGCATCTCTGGTTTAACTTTGGGGGCCATTGAAATTTGCAGAGAAAGCTTTGAAAGAGTTTGAAGAAAATTTGAGCTAGGGTTTCGAATACTTGGGGAAGAAGTGTTTGTGGGGATCTTAAGACTTGTGAATATTCTAAAAAGAATGTTTGTCAATGAGTTGGTAAGGTCTTGATGCAGTTCAAAGGTGAGAAAAAATGGAAATCCAAAATGGACGGCTAGGATTGATTTCAGGGGAGTTGTCCATTTTTGATCCAATGGTCAAAAACCAATGTAACAGTGAAAGAACTGTTTTATTCAAAACGTGGGTGGTTTTTTAATGTTGTTTAAGGCTGGGGGTTTTTCGAGATAGATCATGTCTCAAAAAGTTTAATGCAAACAAGAGTTAAATCTTAGCATTTAATGCATGGAAAGTGACCTTTTGAGTGGGAGACAAATTAAATCCCAGAAAGGTGAAAACTGTATTTCAATGGGACAGATTTCGAAATAGGCATTGATCACCAAAAATAGGTGCTTATCATACCAAAATTTGGTTTGATAGTTAGGACAACTTATCTGACCCTACATGGACAAGTGTCCTGAAAGGCTGTGGACAAGTGTCCTGAGTTTCAATGGACAAGTGTCCTGAAGAGGTAATGTCATCTTTTCTGAGTTTCAGTAGACTTGACCAAGTCTGCTGAAGTTTGAGTTTATTTCCCCCTTAGTCAATGAACTTCTTTGGACTCATTTGTCCAACTTCCCTGGATCAAGAAGACCCAACTCTGCTGATAATTCCAGGAACCTTGCCTTTGCAAGTGGTTTAGTTAGTATATCAGCTTTTTTATGGTCTGTGTGAATTTTCACCAACTTGATATCCTTCTTCTCCACATGATCTCTAATGAAGTGATGCTTGATGTCCACATGTTTGCATCTTGTGTGCAAGACAGGATTTTGTGATATAGCAATGGCACTATTGTTATCACAGAAAATTGGCACTTCAGTAGAGTTGACTTTGTAGTCTCTGAGTTGTTGTCTTAGCCAAAGAATTTGAGCACAACAACTTCCAGCAGCAACATATTCAGCTTCAGTGGTGGAGGTGGCCACTGTATTCTGTTTCTTGGAGAACCAAGATATGAGTTTGTTGCCCAAGAATTGACAAGTCCCTGAGGTGGACTTTCTGTCAATCCTACATCCTCCATAATCAGCATCTGAGTAGCCAGTTAGCTCAATGTTGTCATCAGCAGGGTACCAAAGGCCTAGATTCTCAGTGCCTTTAAGATACCTCAAGATCCTCTTTGCAGCCTCAAGGTGGCTTTTCTTAGGATTTGCTTGAAACCTTGCACAAACACCTACTGCAAAGGTGATGTCAGGTCTGCTGGCAGTGAGATAGAGGAGTGATCCAATGATTCCTCTATACTCAGTGGAGTTGGTTGGAACACCACTTTCATCAGGATCCATCTTCCAATTAGCATTCATTGGAATCCTTACTGGCTTGCTTGATGTACACCCATATTTCTTGATCATTTCTCTGGTGTACTTAGCTTGGTTGATGAAGATTCCTTCTTTTGTTTGCTTGACTTGTAGACCTAAAAAGAAGTTCATCAACCCCATCATGGACATCTCAAACTTGCTTTGCATGAGCTTGGAGAATTTCTCACACAGCTTCTCATTAGGGGATCCAAAAATTATGTCATCTACATAAATTTGGACAAGCAAGATGTCCTCTCCTTCAGAGATTCTGAAGAGAGTTCTGTCCACAGTTCCCTTGGTGAATCCATGATCCAAGAGGAATTGTGACAGTGTGTCATACCAAGCCCTAGGGGCTTGCTTGAGTCCATATAGAGCTTTCTTCAGTCTGTAAACTTGGTTTCCAACTTCAAAACCTGGTGGTTGCTCCACATAGACTTCTTCTTTCAAAACTCCATTTAGAAAGGCACTCTTGACATCCATTTGGTACACTTTGAACCTCTTGTGGGTTGCATAGGCTAGGAAGAGTCTTATTGCTTCCAGCCTTGCCACAGGTGCAAATGTCTCATCATAGTCAATGCCTTCATGTTGGCAGTAGCCTTTTGCCACTAGTCTTGCTTTGTTTCTGACAATCACATCATTCTCATTCTTTTTGTTCTTGAATACCCACTTGGTTCCAATAACATCTTGATGTGAAGGTCTATCAACCAGCTCCCATACTTCATTTCTGGTGAATTGGTTGAGTTCTTCCTGCATGGCTGTGATCCAATTTGCATCTTGAAGGGCTTCCTCAATGTCACTTGGTTCTTGTTCTGATAAGAAACAACAGAATAGAGCACTTTCACCATGAAATCTTCTAGTTTTGACTCCAATACTTGGATCACCAAGTATTAGATCAGCAGGATGGTCAGATAACCAAGTCCTTCTTTTTCTGATCTCTTCAGTAGAGTTGTCCTCTACTGAAGGTGAGTCATTTTGATCATAGAATTCAGGATAATTTAATGCAGGATCTAATTCAGGATCATAATCAGGGGTGTTGTCCTCAATGTCAGGGACATTGGCATTTTCAACATTTTGAGTTCCCCCTTGATTATTTGACCTATTAACTACCTCAGCAGGAACTGCTTCTTCATTGGTAGTTGTTACCTGGATGTGAACTGGGATTGGATCATTCAGTTCACCATTTCCATCAGTGAGGTTTGTCTCAGGAAGGTTACCTTCAGTGTTGTTGTCCAATGTGAGCTTTTCAGGTAAATTTGCTTGAACAACATCTATGACTTCAGTGTCTTTGTCTTTTAGGCTTAATCTGGTTGTCCTCTGTGTGATTTATTCAGGTTCCAAGTGATCATTCCTGATCTCAAATATAGATTCATCAAACACAACATGAGGGGTTTCTTCCACAATAAGGGTTTTCTTGTTGTAGACTCTGAAAGCTCTACTGATTTGAGAGTATCCAAGGAATACTCCCTCATCAGCTTTGCTGTCAAAAGCTTTCAATTGTTCTTTCCCATTATTGTGAATGAAACATTTACAACCAAATATATGAAAATATGACACTTTAGGCATTCTTCCTTTCCAGAGTTCATAGGGGGTTTTGCCTTGCCCCTTAATAATCAAACATCTATTTTGAGTATGGCATGCAGTGTTTATAGCTTCAGCCCAAAACCTCTTAGGTAATTTTGAATCAGCAATTAGAGTTCTAGCAGCTTCTTTTAAAGTTCTATTTCTTCTTTCTGCAACTCCATTCTGTTGGGGAGTTCTAGCTGCTGAGGTTTCATGAGCTATTCCATTAGATGTACAATACTCATTGATGTATGAGTTAATGAACTCTGTGTCTTTATCAGATCTTATCTTGATAATGTTAAGGCTTTTCTCATTTGACAATCTCTTAAGAAGTTCAGGCAGTTTGACTTGAGTTTCCTTCTTATTAAGGAGAAATACTACCCATGTGAACCTAGAGAAGTCATCTACTACAACCAATGTGTATTTTCTACCATTTATGCTTGAAGGGGTAATTGGTCCAAACAAATCCATATGTAGAAGTTCAAGTACCCTTTCAGTGGAGATGACTGGTTTACCTTTGAATGAGGCTTTAATCTGTTTTCCTTCTTGACATGGCTTACACACATGTTCTTTAATGAAAACCTCATTAGGCAGTCCTTTAACTAATGCATTTCTAGCAAGTTTATTCATAGATTTGAAGTTCAGGTGGTTTAGCCTCTTGTGCCATAACCAACTTTGTTCACTAGAACTTTTAGCAATAAAACATGCAGCATCAGTAGACTTGTCCCAGTCTGCAAAATACACATTTCCTTTCCTAGTTCCAGTCAATAGAATTTGTTGAGTCTTATCTTTGATTAGACATTTTCCACTTGAGAACTCAACATTAAAATCTTTATCACAGAATTGACTGATACTTAGGAGATTATATTTGAGACCAGCTACATAAGATACATTGGTTACTTTGATGTTACCAATCATCAAAGTACCATAACCTTTTGTTGTTGCTTGTGAGCTGTCTCCAAAGGTGACATTTGGGCCTTCTTTTTCAATGAAGTCAGTGAGGAGTTCCTTATTTCCAGTCATGTGCCTTGAGCATCCACTGTCAAGGTACCATGCTGTCTTTTTGTTCATGTTCCTCTTCTTGTGGCCCAATGGTACCTGCATTTAGATAGGTTTAGGTACCCTTTGAGTTTTGGGTCCTGAGAGGTTAGCTGTACCTTTGGGAACCCAAACTTGCCTAATAACCCTGATTGATTCAAGGTGGCTAAGTTGATTTCCTTGTGCATCAACATACACTGTCTTTCCCTTAAATGCCTTTGGGAAAGTATGTGTGAATGTGTTAACTCTGTAAGTTTCAGGGGAGTTGTCAATTCTCCTGAACTTATGAGTTCTTTGTGCAACTTGATGAAATCTTTGAGGAAAGGCCTTTTTATGACCATTACCCTTTGGCATGGAGGGTTTTGGTTGTCTCATTTTATTCTGCCTTTGAGGATAGTTGTCCTTAGGTCTATTCAGCTGAGGCTTTCTCAGATGAGTTGGCCTAGGCTGATTATACCTTGGATAACTCCTCTGAACATTGTTCAGGAGAGTTGCCCTTCCATTGGGTCTACTCTGCTGATCAACATTCCTCTTGTGTTCAGGAGCCTTGACCTTTTCCAAGGGTTTGGGTCTAGTCTTCTGAAACACTTGAGTAGGCATTTCATTTAATTTGCCCTTTCCTTTGTTCAGTGGCTGAATTATTTCATTTTCAGCTTGTTGTGCCACTGATTTAACAAAGATTTTCTTAGTGTTACTTGTAGAAGCAACACTAAGACAAGGTGAAGATTCAAATGGATCAAAACCTAATCCACTTCTTTGAGCCATAGGTCTTTGATAACTCTGAATTTCCTCTATTGCTCTAGAGGATTTCTTCAGAGCAGACATCTTTAATTTTAGGCTCTCTTCACTTGATTTAAGAATATCATATTCATGTGAGAGGTTTTCAAATTTGGCATTGAGAATTTTAAGTTCAAAATCTTTTCTCTTCTGAGAGAGAAGTTGATCATCAATCTCCTTTTGTTGGTCAACTATCCTGAGATTTGCTTCCTCAAGCTCTCTCAAGACTTGTTGATACAACTCAGTAGACTTGACATCAACAACTACCTCAGAGTTTTTGGCAAGTTCAATGGCCAATCTTTCATTTTCTCTCACACAGTTATCATGAAATTCTTGTAACAAAGTGAAGTCTTCCATCAACTTTCCAAGGGAAAGCTTCAAGTTGACCTCACTATTGTTCTGTGAGATGAATGATGGTGAACTAGAAGTAGAGGATACCTCATCATCCTCAAGAGCCATGTTGCAAACATCATCATCATCTTCACTGTTGGAGAATAGTCCATCAGAAGAGTTGAAGCTCTCAGCACTATCAGATTCTTCACCAGCCATCATGGCCTTTCTATTGGTGAACTTTCTGTCTCTTTTAGCTTGCCTTTCTCTTCTTTCTTTAGAGCTCAATTCAGGGCAGTCATACTGAAAGTGCCCTTTCTTTTTGCAATTATAGCACAGGTCTTCATCATCATCCTTCTTGGATTCTTCTCTTCTCTTAGATGAAGAAGGACCAGCTCTACTGGATCTTCTCCTATCAGAGGACTTGTCCTCTGATCTTTTCTCTTCAGGCTTTTTGTCCTCAGCCTGATCTTCAGGGGAGTTGTATCTTCTCCTGAATTTGTTGTCTTGGTAGAATTTCTTGTATCTACCAAACCTTGTGTTGAGCTTGTCAAACCTTCTAGCCATCAAAGCTAGTTCTTCCTTCATTTCAGTCTTAGAGACTGTCTTTGATGATCTGGGAGTGGGTTGCATTTCAGGTTCAGCAATTTTGGCTTTGAATGCCACTCCCTTAGTAGAATTTGAAGGTTCCTCAACAGGTTTTCTTCTATTGAGGTCAAACTCATAGGCTTTGAGTTCTGAGAATATTTGTTGCATGGGCATGGTGGAGAGATCTTTGGTATTCTGCATCATTACAGCATAGACATCCCACTTTTGAGTGAGACTTCTCAGGATTTTCAATCCAACCTCTCTCTTGGTGTAGACCTTGCCCAATGAGTTAATCTCATTCATCACATCAGTGAATCTACCAGCAAATTTGTCAATGGTCTCATCAGACTCCATTGAAAATTGTTCAAACTTCTGCACAGCAACTTGGAGCTTGTTCTCCTTGATCTTTTCAGTGCCCTCACACATTTCAGCAAGGGTATCCCAAATTTATTTGGCTGTGGTGCAGTGGTAGACTCTACCCATAACTGCATCTGGAATTGTTTGATAGAGGGTGTTCATGGCAAGATAATTCAAATTATCTTTCCTCTTTTCATCAGCAGTGAAGTCATCCTCATCTTTGGGAATCAATTCCCTTATATCTGCTCTTTGCTCATCTGTCAGTCTGGGGTTAGTTTGAGTAAACACAAAAGGTCCTCTTGTGATTACTCTAAGCATATCAGTGTGAAGAGATGCAAGATGAGCCCTCATTCTAATTTTCCAGAAATCATAATTGTCTATGGAAAACATGGGCAGTTTGTGATGAGAAATGTGGTTGACTGGATTTGTGGCCATATTGTCCAATCCTTGAACAGCAGGTGGAGGAACAGCATTGTTGTTGGCCATATTTCAATAATAATCAGTCAGTCAATAAGTGATGGATTTCAGATAGAGATCAGTTCAGTGACCACACCAAATATGTGAGTTTTGAAAATCAAGATGGATTTTCAGAAGCAGTGGTCTTTGAACCCCTGCTCTGATACCACTTGTTGGTCCTGAAAGGAGTATATAACAAGTGTATGGGGGGGGAATACACTTGTATGCAATTCTTTTCAACTTTGATCAAACCAGAGCTCAGCAAGGTTGTCTTGGACAACTCTGCTGAAGATAATCAACTCTTCTAAGATAATCAATCTACTAAGTACTATTGAGTACTTAGTTGAATAACTATCTAAAGGAGTTATATGTGCGGAATAGTGGTTGGCCCTTTAAGTTTAGACTCCTTAAGATTCTGAAATCACTTTGTCAATCCAAAACAGTCCAGTTAAGCTTCAGGGAACTTGTCCAAATCAGTTTTGCACAGTCTTTGAATAGATATCTTTGAAAGATCAGTTTTGTGTGCAGTGTTGAATGAATGTAAGTACTTGTAAGGTAAATCAACACAGGAGATTTATAGTGGTTCAGAGACTCAAGCTCCTACATCCACTTTCCCTGATTTAACAGGATAATTCCTTCTCTCTTGGAATTAACTTGTTTTATAGTGCCAAGGTGCACTTGATCAAGATCACCACTCCTTGGTGAATTGATCCCTAGGATGTCTAGAGTCCTAGTACCCTCTTCTCAACTCAGAACTGAACTGTTCTTCTCTCAACAGTCAGCTCCTACCACTTCTACTACAACAACCTTCTCACTTTCTCACTTGAAAGGGGTAAGGATTGAAGTAAGGTTCCAACTAATGAGATATCCTTTACAATGAAGATCAGTGTATAAGGATAGGATATCTCTCTAAGCTTGTGTATGGATATACAATGTAGTACAGCTTAGATGAAGTGTTTGAAGACTAAGATAGTCTTTGAAAGCTTTGAAAGCACTCTAGCTTGTAAGAACTTAAGGTTGGATGTGCTTTGTTGAGGTTCTAGTTGGATGCTTTCAAATGGTCTTCACACTTCTGTATTTATAGACAAATGAAGGATTTGCCCGTTGGAGAGGCAGCCTCCAATGTCCATAAATGTCTTCTTTTAGTTCTTCAAACTGGAAGACAGATTCTTGATAGTGACATGTCCTCATTTGGGTAATAAACGGCTTGTAAGACTTTGTCTTCATTCTCCAACACTTTTCCCAATGTTTGACTTCTTGTTAGGACTTGGACATGGCTTCTGAAGGTTGATCTAATGATAGGACAACATTCCTTATCAAGTGGACAACTCTTCTTATCACTATCAGCAGTCTTGCTTATCAGCAAGGTTGGCTTGCTCTTCTTCAGATGACTTGGCTCTTTCCCTTTATTTCATTTCACAGTGATCTTAGCATGTTGCATTGCATTTCTTTAGGGTATGGTTGTCTCTAAATCTTCAGCATAGTTGACCTTCAACCTTTAGAGCATTTGTTCTGATTCACTCATGCTGAGATAACTTTTCTGGACAACTCTTCTGATCAGCATATTTGGTCTTTTAGCATCAGAGCACTTATCACATAGATTTGGCTTCTCTCCTGATCAAAACCTTTGAGTAGTCTTTGTCCTTTTGAGCTAGGTAAACTTGTTCTTGCATATGGCTAGCTTCTTTGGACAACTCTCCTGATCAGAGTCATTAAGCTTGTCTTTTGATTTTACCAGTCTTGCATATGGACATCTTCTCTGGACAACTCTCCTGATCAGAGCATCTTATTGGACTTGTCCTTTTGAGCTTTACAATCTTGTTTTTGCATAAGGATATCTTCTCTGAACAACTCTCCTGATCAGAGCATTTGATGTTTCATAGAGTGTCCTTGATCATAAGTGATAGTTCCAGATTTTGAGCCTTGAGGGGACTTGATCTTGGTCATCTTTAAAGCATAGGTTCCCCCTCAAATTGTGCATCTAATTGTTTAAGAGCTGCCTAACATTTCAACTTCTCATCTAGCCTTATGCTATGTGTTCTAACATTTTTAGAACACTATCAATTTGACTTAGGCATGTCTCAGGGGGTTTTGGTATTTAATCAAAACATGTATCATTTTATTCCCAACAACTCGTTGATACCATATAGAGAAACAATGAATTGTGAAATTATATGAATGTAAAGAATACATGAAGGAAGTATTTATAAATACAAGACATATCTATTCTATATCTCGAAAAATAAAGATTTACAAGATATATAAATATAGTATTATACAAGATATATATAATACTCCGTATTTCTTAATATATTTATATTGCCTAATAATACATTGTTTTAATTTACTCACGTGCTTATCCATCATCCGATAAGCATTTTATTGAGTAGTAGTTCTTGCATGAAGGTGAGTGAAAATGGATAAAACGGCATGATATTTAATTTATGGGGAGTTATCCTAAAGTCCTAAAGTTCATTAATTCGAGTCATTAGATTTGAAATTTAATGATTTATATTTGATGATCGACTATCTATTGCACTTGGTGTTGCAGAATGTATCGCCTTGTATTGCACTTATTATTATTTTTTGTTGTCTTTTTAAATAAAATTTAATAATTTTAAACATATAATTATAAAATTAAAAATTTATCCTCACATAATTAATAATATATAATTTTAATTTTCATATCATTAATCCATCACAAAATTATATTTTTTAGTTTTAAGAAATAATAATCTAATTTTAAATTTATTATATGTATTTAATTTTAGAGGAATTATATAGTGTCACCGATTACATGACATTGTCACATCAATATTTATTTGATATTTAATTTAATTTTATATTTATCAAACATTAGAGACATATCTCAATATAAATAGGAATAAAATATATTTCTTTAATTTATCTATTTAACTATAATTTTTCAAAATACTCCATGGCCGTCATCAATGGAAGAAGATGTGACTCACAATTTTAGAAGAATTTATTTACTTACATGATAAAGCCCGAGGAAATGAAGAATTTTATAAGAATTTATTTTAGTTCGAAACATTATACTGTAATTCAGAGAGCAAAATGAAGAATGAATCGCACATCTTCTTCCATGGAGAAAATATTAGGAATTTAGGATGAATCACACAACTTCTTCATGGAGAAAATATTATTTGACCTATTGTATTTCTATATACATGAAGATATGATTTACGGTAATATTTACAAAAGAGAATTCGTGAGGGGAATACGCAGGGAACAGCAGCGAATTCGATTGGGGAGGAAACCCTCTTCTCCAACTCCCTTCGGACCCTTCCACACTCACTCTGGTCATTAGTTTAGTTTTCATTTAATGTTTTAGCTAGTTTTTAATGTAGTATTTTATTTTATTGCAAGCATTTAAGGATTTGAAGACTTTATGAGGTGATACCTTTCTTAATTTAATGCTTTGTTATTTATATTTTATGGATATGATTTCATTTGTTAATTTAGTTATTGACTAGGTTTGTTGATGTTTGGATTTATGATGAAATTATATTTTTAGTTTAATTTTGATTGTTTAATTTAATTGGAAGGTGTATTGATTAGATTAATGGATTTTGCATGATCATTTACTTGAATTAAATTATTAGATTATATGTTGAAGCTTGATTAGTGCAACGAGAGTTGGTTAGTCTTGATAGATTGTATAATCGAGGGTTGAGAATCGAGTGGATTGAGTATACTGTATATTGGTTTATCGCAATGAGAGTTGGGTAAATTTCATTAGAACCCCATTAATTTAATTACATTAATTACTTGAATGTAAATTTGAGTAATTAGTGAGGAGATCATAGAAGTTTGGTTTCTAGTATTCAGGTGAAAAAGCATGATTAAGGATTAAATTAGTATAGCTTAGGTAGAATCCTCTAATTGTGTGATTATCCGGGTAAGAACGACTCTATCATTCCTCCCGATCTTAGGTGCTTTATTATATACTCCCTATGTCCCATAGGAATTTGCACACTTTCCATATATGAATGTCTCATACCAATTTGCACACTCCATAAAAGAAAATATTGTCATAACCCTCACCCTCAAAATATACATATATTTACCCATATGCCATTACTTTTTCACACTCAACCTACCTTTTACTTTACTTTATTCATAAAAGTTTACAAAATTACCCCTCAAAACATCACTCATTAAACTTTTTCTTACACTTACACATTTATTAAAATGTGTGTCATCCCAGAGGTGCAAATTCCTCTGGGACGGAGGGAGTACATTGTTAGTGATTGCTCTTATCATACACCAACCAATGAATTAAACGTCAAAGTTAAGTTTTAATCGATTTCCACATAATGAAGAACACCCGAACACTACTTCTTTATTTGATATTTGATCATCACTTTACTTGTTTTTCTTCATTAGTATTTATTTTATTTTGCATTTTAGTCTTTAGCTCACCCCCATGTTTCATCACTATAATTATGTGACGCACACAAAACTAAGGCTACACTGGCTAACTAGTCTCGTGGTTCGATAATTTAAGCGGGCACTTACTTATATTACTACGAGAACCCTCTTATACTTGAGAGGTGAGTATTGAAAAATACGTGTCAGTGGCAATGCCACGGTGGAGACTATATCATTCCCATTTAATTTTAATACTAATATCAATATTATTTTTAATTTCAACTGAGGGTAAGATAGTAAATAATAAAATAAAATTTAAAAGATTATTTAAAAATATTAAAATTAGGCGACAAGTATCAAGTTAGGGCGATACGATGTGATGCAATTCGACATTTAGACTGTTGATAGTTTAGGCGACACTGTGACTATTCTAAGAAAACACCTATTTAGTTTTATACTATTTTGAAAAAAATTAAAATTTTAAGATAGCAAAATAGGAGAATTTAACATAACAAAATTTAAATTGCTAAAATTCCAGAATTAAATAAAATCCGAACAAACCCATAAAATTAACAATTATCTATGCACATGGGATGTCGTAGTTGGAGACGACTAGTTTGGTTTGCTTATCATATTGTACGGTTCACAATTTGAATTTTTTAAAATTAATTTGTTTGTTTGAATTGATGGATTGTTGACAAAATATTAATAATCTCACTCCTTCCTTCATGACAATTAATTATGTGAATGTGAGATCTAGATAAAGTGAAAAAATGGATCCAAAATCTTTCTTGAACTTTATAACATACACATCAAACTATTTACTAACTGGAGTAAAACAATCAAACTCATCTAATCTAGCTAGTAATTAAACCAAACACACCAGAGTACTAGATAAAATATTAGTTAATTAAAAAGCTGATGATACTTTACCTCATAAACCTCTTCCATTAATTCTTTTGAGCCTTAGCTTAATTTGGATTAAATGGAATATTAGAGATTAATTAATTGTACCTTTTTGGTCGTCCATGGGTACGTCACTATGCCAAAGACACTAATACACATGAACGGGTTTTAGATTAAGATTTTTAATAATATAAATTATAGTTTATTTAGTGTTTTTTTTTTTTTATAAATTGAAATTAAGAATTAATGACGAGACTGGTTATAAAAATTTAGTTTTTTATAATTACAAACTTCCGATTAGAAAAATTATAATAAGAAAATTTCGTCATTAAAAACTCAATTAATATACTATACTAATATAGCAAGAGCGGCAATAAATTAACAAACAACAATCATATATACTATACTAATATATATATTATCCTTTAGTTTAATAATTTTATCTAATTTGCTACTCATACTAATTAATTAATATAGTAATTCCAGAACTGTAGCTCATGATTCAAATTTTAGTAGGGTGAGGTTTTACATTATGTTTATTTGGAGATATATTTTATAATATTACAAACAAAATGAGATGTATTTTAATATTACTTGTTTTCAACTTCAGTCAGTTTTTATGCTTTATGAACAGTAACAAAAAAGAGTAGAAAAGCGTGAGTATTTAAGAGAAGCACATTGCAATTTTATCTAACCTCATGTTTTTGTATAAGAAACCATACCATTGAGTAATAAACAAGTAGGCAAGATACAAAAAACTACGTTTGTTTTGGAATTTAGTGTGGAAATTTGGTTTTTGAAATCCTAAATTATGTGTTTATACAGTAAATTTAATATATTAAGATTTTATTTTATATCAAATCAATATTTATATAGTAAATTTTAGTAGGGTGAAATTTTATTTTATGTCAAATTAAACAGATTCAAGAATTTGTTCTCACGATCGTTACGTAGATAATCTAGCGACATAAAATGGGTAATAATCAATGCTTCGATTATTGGAGTATTTTTTTTAAGTAGAGACAGAGGTACACGAGAATTTTTTTTTTTTTTTTGTATAAAAAGCTAGCTACCGCCTTGAAAATATACATCGATCCATCTTCTCAGCAGCATATGCAGCCATAGATTCCACAACAAAATCCATGTTCACACGATTTGCCAATGTATCCACCAAGCTTACGCCCGTACCCTCCACGCCCTGCAACGTCGCCATTGGGTCCACTGACTTCCAATTTGGTCACCTGAATGAAAAACACATACAGATAAAAATTTGTATGAGACGATTTTCATCACATGTATATTTTGACTCATAGATTTAATTAGGACCCTACTCATTTCATGTTTTAATAAGGAATGGAGCTAAAGTGTAATAGTATTAAAATAAAATGTTACCTGTGAGTTGGACATCTCGTTTTGATCTTTAGCCAATACTTGTGAGGAATTGAAAACCACCATTGCTAAGAAAAGGCAAAGGAGAGCCATCAACTTGATGTTGGAACCCATATTCTTCTAAGTTTTTATTTAGAGATATACTATTAAGATGTGTTTTTCGAATGAAAACGTTGTTGCTTTGCTTCTCTATTTATACAGAATTATCCATTGCAAAACGTAAATTATTTTAAGTGATGTAGATATATTTATAATTAATTTAATTGAAATTTTGACTCATCAATTAAAAATCATTTTAAAATTATGGTCAATTACACTAATTATATCATGCTATATTTCTTCATGATATAAATGTTTCATGTTCTGGAATCCTATGCATTAATTGTAATTAAATACTCCATCCATTTCATAAAGTTTATCGCATTTCTCATCCTGTATAGAATTCAAAAACATATTTTTTGACACATTTACTCCTCCTTAATTTTTTCCATTTTTTTCTTTTTTCCACCATTTTAAAAAAAAAAGGTCATTAATATATTTTTAGAAAAAAAAAAAAAGATAATTAGAAAGAGCATTGGTAAAATTAGAAAAAGCGACAAACGTTTTGAAACAAAATTTAAGACCAAATGCGACAAACTTTATGAAAATGAGGGAGTACTATTAAGAAATACATTAATGATTTACTCACCCTATTATATTTGTGTTTACCCATTAACTCAATAATTATTATTTCATCCGTCTTAAAAAGATAATTCTTTTTTTTTTTTTTACACAAATCAATCTAAATATTTTGGGTATATAAAATTTATTCTTAAATTCTTGTTAACCTTATTTAATGTTAATGAACAATATCATTAACTAATTTCAACAATCATTAAATAATACATATTTTAGATAAAAATATTAAAATAAAAGTGGACTATAATTTGAGACAAACTAAAAATGAATAGTGAACTACAAAGTATATTTTTTAGACAGGGTAAATAGCATATTTGTGTTTATCCATTAATTCAATAATTAATACGGAGTACTTCATTCGTTCTACAATAAATGATATTTTATTCTTGTATACAATTAAATGATATATTTAACCCTTTTTACACACTTTCTTTCAATTTACCGTCCTTTAAATTTTAGAAAATACTTTTAATTTCTAATTTATATTTATTGTAAGCATAATTTATTAACTAAGAAGATAAATACCCCTTCTTAATATAATTTAGTAGGAAATACAATGATTTACTCACCTTATTAGCATATTTGTGCTTATTTATTACTTCAATAATTGATCTATTTCCCTTAGGGCGTGTTTGTTTTGGGATTTTGAGAATTTTGAAATTCGGATTTTGAAATTTAGTGGATTTCAAAATCCTAATACTTTTTATGTTTTGTGTTTGTTTTAGAATTTATGTAGGGTAGGATTTAACTTTATAGTATAGGATTATAGGTTTTATAGGTATTTATATAGGGTTTATATGTATTTATAGATTTGACTTTTATAGTGTTATAGAGTGAGATTTTGAAATTTTGAATCAAAATTCCAAACTGTAACGGGGTGAAGTTTCGAAATCCCAAATCCGGATTTTCCATCCCAAAACAAACATGCCCTTAGTATTTATCCATTAATTCAATACTACTATTAGAAAATACATTGATTTACCGACCTTATTACCACATATATATATATATATATATATATATATATATACATATATTTTGTATTTATCCAATAATTCAGTAATAATTATTATGAAATACTCCGTACATTGTTTTAATTTACTCACGTGCTTATCCATCATCCGATAAAGCATTTTATTGAGCAGTAGTTCTTGCATGCAGGTGAGTAGAAATGGATAAAACGGCATGATATTTAATTTATGGGGAAGTTCATTAATTTGAGTAGATTTGAAATTTAATGGCTTGTATTTGATGATTGACTATTTGTTGAACTTGGTGTCGCAAAATGTATCGTTTTGCATTGCACATATTATCGTTTTTTATTGTATTTTTAAATAAAATTTAATAATTTTAAATATATAATTATAAAATTAAAAATTTATCCTCACATAATTAATAAAAAAAAAATTATTATATATAATTTTAATTTTCATATCATTAATCCTATCACAAAATTATATTTTTGAGTTTTAAGAAATAATAATCTAATTTTAAATTTATTATATGTATTTAATTTTAGGAAAATGATATAGTGCCACCGATTACATGGCATTGTAACATCAATATTTTTTTAATATTTAATTTAATTTTATATTTATCAAACATTAGAGACATATCTCAATATAAATAGGAATAAAATATATTTTTTTAATTTATCTCTTTAACTATAGTTTTTTAAGAATGCTCCATGGCCGTTATCAATGGAAAAAGATGTGACTCACAATTTTAGAAGAATTTATTTACTTACATGATAAAACCCGAGGAAATGAAAAATTTTAGAAGAATTTATTTTAGTTTGAAACATTATCGTTCAGAGCGCAAAATGAAGAATGAATTGCACAACTTCTTCCATGGAGAAAATATTAGGATGAATCGCACAACTTCTTCCATGGAGAAAATATTAGGATGAATCGCACAACTTCTTCCATGGAGAAAATATTATTTGACTTATTGTATTTCTATATACATGTAGATATGATTTATAGTAATATTTACAAAAGAGATAAAAAAATTTAGTAGTGAATACATTTTATCATTAAAGAGATACTCCCTCCGTCCCACAACTGTTTGCACACTTACCTTATTTGTCCGTCCCACAATTGTTTGCACACCTATAAAAGGAAACTTATTCATAAACCCCACCCTCACAATATTCACATATTTACACAAAATGCCATTACTTTTACTCTCTTTCCAATCACCTTTTTACTTTATTCATATAACTTTACAAAATTACCCCTCAACACTCCACTCATTACACTTTTTTCTTAAAAAGTGTGCCCACTTTGTGGTGCAAACACTTCCGGGACGGAGGGAGTATATTTTATTCCTATTTCTATGGAGAATATTCTATAAACATAAAATAAAATATAAAAAAAAATGTTGATGTGGCAATGCCACGGTGGACACTATATCATTCTCGTTTAATTTTAATACTAATATCAGTGTTATTTTTAATTTCAATGGAGGGTAAGATAGTAAATAATTAATAAAATAAAATTTAAAAGATTATTTAAAAATATTAAAACTATTCGACAAGTATCAAGTTAGGGCAATACGATGTGATGCAATTCCACATTTAGACTGTTGATAGTTTAGGCGACACCGCGACTATTCTAAGAAAACCCTTATTTAGTTTTAAATTTACTTTTATACTTTTTTGACTGAATTTTAAATTTTAAGATAACAAAATTTAAATTGTTGACCAAACATTAAAATTCCAGAATTAAACAAAATCCGAACAAATTCATAACAATTAAAATTCGAACAAACACAAAAAATTCATAACAAAGTTCAAAGAAATTTGTAATTGCATAAATCAACAAAAAAAATTGCATAACACTTAAATATGTTTGTCCAAACTAACAAATTCAAAATCAAATCCATAAAATTTATAATAAAATTCGAAGAAACTTGCAATTGTATAAATCAACAAGAAATTTGCATAACACTTAAATATGTTTGCACAAACGAATAAATTCAAAATCAAACCTAGAAAATTTATAACAAAATTCGAAGAAACTTGTAATTGCATAAATTAACAAGAAATTGCATAACATTTAAATATGATTGCACAAACGAAAAAATGCCAAAAACAAACCCAAAAAACGAATAAAATAAAATTACAATTCACGAACTTAGATCTTGATCTTCAAACCAATGCGGATCATCAAAATATCGCTGTCCACTTCAATCATGAGAAGAGGAAAGACGAGTTTCCCTTTGCCTTAAAAGATGTCCAGATCTCCAATCTTTAAACGAGACAACCCCACACTAAGGTGTTTCATGTTAAGAATAGGAAACAAAAAAATAGACAAAGTTCCACCAAGTATCCGATCCCAAGAACTAGAATCAATGACTCTCGAGTCTATCTCAAGAACCCCAACCACCAAAAAGGAGACCCACAACCACAACAGAGCCCCCATAATGGGAAAAGGACGCACAAGGCGTAATCGGACAAAACAAACCGCAACTAAAAACGAAACTAAACAAGCACAAATATTACCTAGAAAACAGTAAACAGGATCAACGAAGAAATACCCGAACGGTCACCGTAGCTTCATTCGAGATAATTTCTATGTTGATCCCAATCCAAAAGCAAAAAACAACCACATAAAAGAAGGGAAAATTGAAAAGATCGGAGCAGCGGCGACGGTGACGGCAAGAACAAAGTAGATATAAGGATCTGCTTCCTAAATCTGAAAGGACAGCGATGACGAAAGGCAGCGACGACGAAAGGCAGCGACAGACGGCGGCGAACAGTGAGGATTCAGATTTGGCACTATAACTCACAAATCTATAAGGGAACGAGGAGATCTACATGGAATTGAAGAAGGCTAGATCTACAAGATCTATAAGAGAAAGAGGTGGAGACGGGACTGTGTACGAATCACACCTTCAGTGTGTGAAAATTGCACACATTCGCTCCGCTGCTATTGGTCCTTAGTTTTGGATAACCTTTAATTAAATTCACCACATGAATAATTTTAATCTCTTAATACTAAAAAGAGTAAACCTCAAATTTTTTTTTTTTTTTAATTGATAAATCAATCGAACTAAAATTTAAACCTTAATATTGTTTAAATCCTTATTTCCAAAAGGATAAAATCAATATATATATTCAACGAAAGTTTAATGGACAAATCAATTCAACTATGAATAACAAAATTCAACGAAAGTTTAATGGACAAATCAATCCAATTATCAGTAACAAATGTCAATTTGTGAATACACATATCACATTATCACTACATATATACTCTATCAATCTACTCATGATAATTATGCATTTATAAAGAGAGAAATTTAAAAAAAAGATTCAAATCTACATTAATTATCAAGTCTCTCTCTGAGTCATATTTGTAATTTTGTATCTTGATTTAAAGTTGAATTGAATCCATAAATTTCAAATATCACATCTTTACTCACAGTTCAACTTATTAAAAACGCGTTACTACTTCATTTAATCTTAAAAAAAATTAAAAAAATAAAAGTTCGCGGGCCAACCCGCCCTGTCCGCGGTCCAACTCGCCAAAATCCACAATTCATACGGTCTAGTTCAAACGGATTTGCATTTTAAACGGATTTGTATTGTTCAACCCAATTAATCCACTTTTCAATAAGTGGGGGTAGATCGACTCAACGGGCCTAGCCTATTTTGACAGCTCTATGTGTACCACTCGATTTGGTATGAACTCTCAATATATAGTATTATTGTACGTATTGTCTAAAAATTATGTTTAATTTTTAACCAATGATACTTTATATGAAAAAATACTTATACAAAAATCTATATGTACCCGTGAAATAAATTTCTCTCACGAAAGATTTGGTCTAAAGAATTATTATGAACTTGTGATCCGGCCAATCAAAATTGTAAATGTAGTACCTAATCAACCAGAAATATCTTTTCAGATTTAAACAAATACTTGCATTTTAACTTGATGGTTAATTACAATGCAGACTGTGTTCATCTTTACCTTAATGGTTATATTGTGTTAATCTTAAAATTATTAGACGTAATATGCATTCATCACTAAAATAATTATAGGTATTTACATCCACAATTAGTGAAGCGAACTGAAATTTCCCCCTGTATATATAGGAGGGCCCTGTGCAGGAGGAGAATTGTTGGATCGCACACATCCGTGTGACAAGAGACGGAAGGAAGACCAATGCCCCCCCCCCCCACCCACACTATATATATATATATATATATATATATATATATTTCTTCCGTTTCATGATTATTCGTACACTTTTTTATTGAGACATCTCAAGGTTTTTTGTACACTTATAATACGTAAATAATCTACAAAATTAATACTCTTACTACATTATTTTATTTTCAAAATTGTCACTCATTTTGGATCCACATTCTTCCTTACACCTCACTAAATTACATTTAAACCTCACTAAATCACCCAAAAATATACTCCCCTACATTAGTTTATTTTTAAAATTGTCACTCATTTTGGGCCAACATTCTTCCGTACACCTCACTAGATCACATTTAAACCGCACTAAATCAACTAAAATACTTCTCATTTATTTAAACTCACATCTCACTAAATTCCCTTTAAATCTCACTAAATCACTCAAAATACTCCTTTTTTTTTTTGACCTCACACATCATTAAAAATTCACATTTCTTAAAAAGTTGAATTGTTAAGGTATACAAGTCATCACGGAATAGGGGGTATATTTTAAGTTCTACATTTGTTGACTAATGTCTCCATGGGAATGCACGCTAAATTTTAACACCATTTAACTTATTATGAGTTGAAACAGTTAAAATTAATTTTTTTTAAACATAACAAAAGTCGTTAAATTTAAATTAATAAAATGAGGTCTATTGAAAATTTTATAATAATTTTTTGTTTGTAGGTATAAAATTTTATAATATTATTTTTTATTTATAGTAATGCAAATCGGGCCCCTCAATCCAAAATTTCTGAGTTTGTCATATGTGTGTGTATGTGTATGTGTATGATTCAACGATCCCTTCCTGTATAGGACCCTCATGTACAAGAGGAGATCCTCATCCATGAGCGAAGATCTTGTAATCTGTCGCGTTTGTAACGGGTTGTGACGATTTGGTCGAATTGGTAAACAATGAGCAAATTTGTGATGAAAAATAAATCATTCTGGCAAAATGTGACAGAAAAATTGGTAGTTGTTTAGTTACCTGAGTAACAAATGCAGAAACATATGTCTCAAACTTCATGAAATTCAATCAATTAAGAGTACTTTTCTTTGAACAACAATGTCTTTAGAAAGACTTGAATGTATTACCATAACTTATCATGCACCTATTGCTAAAGTATATAGTGATCAAATCTACTATATATGTGCGCCAAAAATTTAAAGGGGATTGTATATATTTTGGTCGAATCATGAACTTTAATTTCTTCAATTGCTAAGAGAAATCCAAACTTCAGAGATTCATCAAATAAATATTAATTAAATACACATTTAGTCCATGTTTAATAGTTTAGATTATATTTAAAATAATTCCATCTCAATTTTTATATTTTGTTTGAGGGTAGATTATGCTTTAAAATCTATAAAATTTAGATATCATTCTAATCAATCTTTTGTTATCATGCACTTATCAAACATGCCCTTAATTATAGTTGTGTTTTGATGGTACAATGTAATATAAATTACTCCCTCCATCCACCAAAAGTAGTCCCATGGTGAATAGGCACAAGTTTTAAGAAAAATGTAGATAAAGTAAGAGTATTATAGGGTATTGTGGGGTCCATTGTGAATAAAGTGATTGTTTGTAAATAAAGTTGATGGCAAATTGAGTAATTAAATGATGTTTGAGGGGTGATGGTTTCCATAAAGTGTATGAGACTATATTTGGTGGACAAAGAAAATGAGGCAAATGGGACTACATTTCATGGACGGAGGGAGTATATAATAATGTGTTATATATACACACGCGTGCAGAGTTCAATAACTTGAACATTTTCTGCAAAAGGTCCCAAAAGATCTAGGGTTTTCATTTATGCCCCATAATTTTGCATCTGGTCTGAGTTTAGTTATATTTGTTGGATTTTGCACTTCTACTTTGGTTTCATAACTTAAATTTTTTTTGCAAAAGTTTCCAAGAAAATGTATGTCAATTCTACGTTGTTCGTAGAATTTTGGGGCCTTCCAAATAGAAAATTAAACCAATTACGGAGTTATGGGACAAAATTTGAAAATTCTAAATAAATTGAATATCCTTTGCAAAAAGTCTGAAATTATGTGACCAAATCGATTTTTTCTCCATGAGTGTATTGAGTAGAACTTCGGATGTTAATAATGGTGCCGAAAATAAATAAGTTACTCGAAAGCAATAAATTCATAAACACTGGATTTATTAACATGCTATTACTATTATTTAAAAAAAAAAGGGTAGGTAGGTAGTTTCACACTTGTCACAGCACACATGCATGCTTTAGCATACTAGCAACCACGCATTTTTATTCATAAATTTATAACCATATATGCTGTTTAATAATACTATTAAACACCCCTTCATTTAGTTTAATTTGTGTCTCCGCCAACTTAACAGCAACGGCAGCCATACTATCCACAGCAGTTGCAGCCGTTTCCACCACCGTAACCGCCGTTTCCACCACTGTAACCGCCGTTTTCACCACCGTAACCGCCATTGTTGCCGCCACGTCCACCGCCATTTCCACCACCGTTGCCACCATTGTTGCCGCCACGTCCACCGCCATTTCCACCGCCGTAACTGCCATTTCCACCACCGTAACCGCCGTTTACACCGCCATTTCCACCACCGTATTGATCAGCTGATCAGGAAAACACAAACGGATCGAGATCATTAATTTGTTATACCATGCATGCATTAACATTGAACGGGCAGGTGTCAATCTGCCCAAATTGGAATTGCATTATTAATTTGTTTTTTTTTTTTTAATTAAGGGTTTTATAATTTTATTTCTTAAAACTCAAAATTTTACAAATTGGAAAGGGTAAGTCAAGACAAAATATTTAAAATGTATTCCCTATGTCCATCAACATCAAATGTGTGTTCACTTTTTTTTACATATTTTTAAAAAAAAATTATATTGTTAGTAAATACTTAATCTTGTTAATAAAGTAAAAAAAATACAAATAAAATAAGCATATTCTTTATGAATAAAAAAATAGAACTGGACACACAGTTTAGTTTAGGTAGAAGAGAAAGAGAAATAGGTTACTTGATGCGTCGACAACAGTGTTGGAAGTGATCTGAGCAAGGTCCCTAGCTGATACTTGTGAGGAGATAAGAACCACCATTGCTACAAGACCAACCAAAATCATAACTTTGGAACCCATTTTTCTTTCTTACAATGTGTTTTTTTTATGACAAGAAGATGTACTTGTACTTGTTTTGGATGAGAAGATTGTTAGATTTTGTACTCTATTTATAGATCTCTTTCAAGCACAAAATTATGTCATATCATTTAGTAGGCCCATGTTTAGTTTGGTGTAGCACCTCTAATTTAATTACGACTTTCATACTAGCTATATGATGCTTTCATTAATTTCATTAAGCTTCAAAAGTACTGTTGTAAATGATACCCTTTACATTTAATAAATTGTACGCCAAAGTTAATTATATATATATGTATCATTCCTTTTAGGGTTTATTGACATTGTTTATATATAAAGTAAATGCGTTGGAGTTCATTATAAAGTATTGAAGGGTTCATTTATAAATAAAGTGATTATGTATGAGTAATGATAATTTAAGTAAATTATAAGTGATACTCTAGCTAATTCTATTTTGTAAAGTTGAACGGACAAAAAATGAATACATTCATACATACAAAGTATGGACGGAGCTAGGGAGTATAATTTTAAAAAAATAAGGAGTATATATGTAAAATGTATTTCATTCTTCCCAAAATAAGTCCCCCATTTCTCCATATTTAATTAGTGCGTACGTCCAGCCCAAACTAAATTACAACAATCCATTGTCTCTCTACCTTTTCTAATTTGATATACGAATTAGTTAAATTCGGCGTAACTAAAATGATGTGAATACCGCCAGGAATTAGCTACCGCTTGTTTATCATATACCTATTTTTTCTGACTTTTAAAATGTTAAAAAGAGCTAACGTACTCTTGATTATTATTTTTTGATAGAAGCTAACTCGTGATTTTAAGTCACTCTAAATATTAGTTCCATACATTAAATTGTACTCCCTCTACTCCCTCTATCTAGACTAAGTGTCTTATTTATTGTTTGTACATGTTAAGAATAATGCAATATTGAAGATGTCATCTGATTTTAACAATCAAAAGAGTAGCTAGTCATCTGAACTGGTTTTCAGTACAAGCTGAATAGACTTACTCAGCTGATAAGGTTAGTCATCTGATCTTATGAATCAACTGATCTGGTAAGAGTAAGGACAACTCTGCTAATGGAGCAAGTCGTCTGATCTGATCAGAAGAGAAGATGTCCAAGTCAACTGATAGCCAACTCAGCTGATAAGCATATCAGCTGATGTTAAGTCTGTTGAATCCGTTCTTTTCAGAGTTAGTTATTGCGGTTATTTTGTTAGTTAGTTAGTTTGTTTGTTAGTGTCAGTTTCAACTTGCATTGTAACATCTATAAATACATCATCAAGTGCATAGATTGTGAGTAATGAGAGTATTGAGAGTGCGTAGATCTTAGTGAATATTCTGCGTGAGCAAATCAAGTTCTTAGTGAATACTTGTAATCTGTAATCTTTCATTCGTGATTAGTGAAAAGAATTGTCTATTCTCTGTGGACTAGTGAAAAGAATTGTCTATTCTCTGTGGACGTAGATCATTTGATCGAACCACGTAAATCTCGTGTTTTTATTTTATTTTCTTTATTCGTTTCAATTTATTGCGTTTCTAGTTATCTTGTTTTATCATTTGTGAGAAATTGCTGAGTGAATATCATTCCATAAAAGTACACTTTTAAAAAAATAATAGCATTTGAAAGTGGGGTACATTGATAGAGAGAGATAGGGAAGAAAATAAAAATAAGACGTTTAATTAGTCTGGACGGAGAAGTTAATAAATAATTAGTTCTTGTATCAATCTTTAAAATTTAAAAACAATTATTGCAATTGATGAATACAAAAAATCGTGATTACGATAGTGTAATATATATATATATATAATATGTGTGTTATTTCCTTTACTTTAAAGACTACGCATAGCATTTAAAAAAAAAAAAAAGGAAAGACGTGTATTACTTGAAAACTTTAAATAAATGCATGTACGCGAATAAATATATTAATTTCATTTTAAATGAGGATATATATGACGGATTCCGTAAATTTATTTCTTTAATTTGTGCCTAAACTGTTTTGAATCCCATGGATTAAAGACTGGATGTACATTTGATATTTGGTATATACACCACAAATGCAAGACATAGATTTCAATTCATTATCACACTATATATGTATGTCTTGGTGAAATTTTGTATATTGACTGAACATGTTCATTAATATTTGCAATTGCAGGGAGATATATATAGGTTATTGTATCCCTCCTGGCCTCCTTCCAGCAATTATATTTCTGCTTATTTTTTTAATTTGTTCGTTCATTAAATTTATTTTTATACATTTTATTAAAAATATATATTTTATTTGTATCATTCGATCTTACACCACCCTATACAGAGGCGAAGGCAGCTAGGGACATGGGGTACAACTGTACCCCCAAATACCAATTTTTTTATTTTAGATATAATTAAAAATCGTCCAATATTTTTTTTTTTGCAAACATCTTCATTCTCCATCTGACCAATTGAAATTAAATGCCCAACAAAAACTAGCAAAAAGAAAGGCAAAAATATAGGTTACATTCAACTTTCTAACTGAATTCAATAGTTCAATTCTCGAAAAACCTCAATTAGGTCTCTAAATTATAACGCTTTGTTTCTTTTCGGCATTTCCCCTTCTCTGCTAATGCTAAAAAGTACTCAAACTAATTATTTAATTTATACAGTATTTTATTTAATTAATACATTTATTCATACTTATAATATATTGTTTTTAATTTATTTAGTTATGAATTAGAGTTTATATTATAATTTTTAATTTACTACATTATCTTAAATTAATCTAATTGAAATAGATAGATAGTTCTTTGAAACTTTGAAATTTGATTTTTTTTTCTTAATAGTAGAATTATATTTTCTAATTTGCTAATTGTCAATTTACTATCTAATTTAATTAGAAAATAATGAAAGATAAACTCATGACGAAAGATAAATTTATATCAAAGAAATTTAAGACAACAAAAAAAAAACCCATCTTCAAGAATTTTTGTACCCCAAATTTCAAATCATGTGAATGGAGTACACATTTGTGCGATGAATACCACTGTATTTTTATTTGGAGTGTCGGCAAAATTGATAAACAAATATCAATATAACGAAAGATTATGAGCTTATCCAATCATTCAAAGTTGTCGGTGTAAATTTTGAATGGGACAATTGCAAATTGAAAATGGATCCACTTTGGACTTTAGATTCGTGTTTTGTGGTTCTCTCATATCATAATTCAAATTAATTTCAAAAAAATCGAAAAAAGTTAGTAAAAAAATTATACTCCCTCTTCCATCAAAATTGTACTGTACTCACTTTTTTCTATTTATCTTCCAACCAAAAGTGTATTTATTTTTTTAATAGAAACAATTATTTTATCTTGATTTTGCAACAACTCCACAATACTCTTACTTCATCTAAATTATCTATTTTTTCTTAAACCATTTACCCAAAATTATAAAAAATGGACAGAGAGAATATAAAAATACTAAAATTTGTGTGAGATAGTCTCACATGAAGAATGTGTTCCATTCGGCAACAAAATTCATAGGAGTATCACTTTTTCAACAAAAATATACTCCCTTCTTTTATTAGATTGTCCATTTTCCATTTTGGTCGTCTTTTATTAGGATGTACCTTTCTAAAATGGAAATGAATTTATTTTATATTTCTAACCATCTTATCAATACATTTCAATATTATATCAAATGTCATTATTTTTATAAAAAAAAAAAAACATTTTTTTTTGTCTCATTCTTTTCAATTGAGTATTAATCCTCAACAAAATTAATAAACGATTCTCACAAATGGGTTGACAAATAAAAGGTGGAGGTAGTATCATTTTTGAGTTAAAATGTATCCTTCATATTTACTTCATAAAATATAAAAAGTATTTGATGTGCCAAAAATTACACGGATGGATTGGATATCCTTGGAGTCGGATATCCGGATTCCCGAACGCGTATAAGTGATCCGGGTATGCTAATTCCTTTGATATGATCCTCCAGAACCTGCAAAAGACACGCCGGAGGGGAGTCCGGCGCGGACACTCCGATGCCTAAGTCAGTATAGGGATCTCAGTATATCGCAAGGACTTCGAAGTCCTTGATTTATCAAATCAGGTTCTCAAAGGATATCAAAAGTGTTTAATAAGAAGCGTAATAAGTCTTGTAAAAGTCGAGATTCTAACCTGAAAACGTACCCAAGTTTACCTATTTATAGAAAGCTTCCACCTAAGAGGAAGTTAGGGTTTCCTTTTATTTCGGAGTGCCCTTTGGACTCGGCCTTGCTGAGTTGACAAAGTCCTCAATTCTCTCACTTCCTGAAAGACCGGAGCCACTCCCCCTAGTGGACTCCGTCCACTGAGATAAAGGAGGAAGGAATCTTTCTTTAGCCAGTCTCAGGCCGATTCGTGCGGGGCTCTCCTATATTCACGATCTACCAATTCATATCAAGATTAAGTCTTCCTGATGTTTCTCTTCGGGTGGAACTCCCTCCGGAGGGACTTCCAGAATAGATTATTTATCCAGAGAGTATTCCATAATCCAATATCTCCTCTTTTATCTTATCCTCTATACACATATAAAAATAAGAGTAGTGCGCAACATGTATTCTTGATATTGATAATGCGTATATTGTTTAACAGGGAAATCAAGAATATATATATACAAAATTGGCGTAAAATATGGAATCAAGAAACTAACTTATGGGCCTAACAAACTGCCCTAGAATAAAACCCACTGGGCCAAATAACATAATAGCCCATACTCTTAATACTCCCCCTCAAGTTGGCGTGTGAAGATCTCGAACACCCAACTTGCCACGAAGAAATTGAAAACGATCAGCGCCCAACAGTTTAGTGAAAATATCCGCAACTTGGTCATTTGTCGACACCATACTTGGTTGAATATCACCACAAGTAACTCTTTCCCGAACAAAGAAACAATCCATCTCAACATGCTTCGTTCGTTCATGAAAGACGGGATTGAGTGCAAGATGTCGTGCAGCCTGATTATCACAAAAAAGTGGAGTAGGACCGGTTTGTTTTACGTCAAAATCACGCAATAGCCATCGAAGCCAAACAACTTCACAAACCGTCGTAGCCATGGCTCGATATTCTGCTTCGGCGGACGAGCGAGATACCATTGATTGTTTCTTGGTGCGCCAAGAAACCGGTGAGCCCCCAAGATGTATAATGTAGCCGGTGGACGATCGACGTGTGAAAGGGCATCCGCCCCAATCAGCATCACAATGGGCTCGAATGGAGAAATCATCAACAGTTGTGAGAAGAATACCCTGGCCCGGCGCATTCTTCAAGTATCGCAGCACTCGGTGGGCTGCAGTAAGGTGGGTTTGGCGTGGTGCACTCAGGAATTGGCTTAGTTGGCTGACCGCGAAGACTATGTCCGGTCGAGTGACAATGAGGTAGAGCAAACGACCGACTAATCTTCGGTATGGCATGGCATCAATGAGGGGGCTGTCATCGTCCGGACGCAACTTCAAATTTTGTTCCATGGGAAATATGCTTGGACGACTACCTTGAAGACCACTCTCTTCCAAGATATCTAATGCATACTTTCGTTGACTCAAAACGAATCCTTCAGGTGATCTTGCAACCTCAATTCCCAAAAAATATTTCAAAGGACCCAAATCTTTGATGCTAAACTTGTCATCCAAATAACGTTTCACAAATGTAATATGGGCAGCGTCATTTCCCGCCAATATAACATCGTCAACATAAATAAGTGCGGAAACGTAAATAGAACCCTTTCGGAATATAAAAAGAGAGTGGTCGGCATGGGATTGACGAAAATCGATGGCAATTAGAGCTTGAGTGAATTTTTCATACCAATTTCGGGAGGCTTGACGAAGGCCATAGAGGGATTTTTGTAACTTGCAAACGCGGGTGTCGCCATCCTTTGCAAAGCCTTGGGGGATATTCATATAGACATTTTCATGCAAATCACCGTGAAGGAAAGCATTATTTACATCCAATTGATGCACAATCCAATTTCTTTTAGCCGCAATAGCCAACATGCAGCGGACTGTGACCAATTTTGCAACTGGAGCAAAAGTCTCATGGAAGTCGATGCCCTCAATTTGGGTAAACCCTTTGGCAACTAGGTGAGCCTTGTATCGCTCCACCTCTCCATTGGGCTTGTATTTTATCTTGTAGACCCACTTCGAACCGACGACTTTCTTCCCGGGTGGAAGGTGAGTCAAGGTCCATGTCCCATTTGCTTCTAATGCTTCAATCTCCCTTTTCATCGCATCTCGCCACAATGGATTTTTTATAGCCTGGGAGAAGTGTTTTGGCTCATCACGAGATGTGATGGCCGCTAGAAATACCTTGTGAGCAATAGAAAATTTATCATAAGTAATGAAATTAGATAAAGGGTGTACCGTCGAGGCAACTGAATTGGAAGTGGGTTGTGCATGGTCTATAGAAGGTGGAAGATCAGTGACGTACGCATCAAGATATTTTGGACGTTTTCTGACTCGACGAGGTTCTTGAGGCGGCGATTCTTGAGTGGTGGCCGGCTCAATTATGGCACGCGACTCATGGGTTGGAACAACAGCCTGCATGGGATCATTGCAAGGGGCAGCAGCCTGCTTGGGATCATTGCAAGGGACAGTAGCCTGCATGGGATCATTGCAAGGAACAGCTGCCTGTCGAATAAATGGGCGAGGGGGTATTAGAATCTGGTGGTTAGCAGACTGTGTGCCACGCATTCGATCATGGGCCCTGCGAACAGCTACCAAGAGGTCCATACTCTCACTGCCTTTGAAAGGTAGGATGTGCTCGAAAAAAGTAACATCTCGAGAGCTGAAAATTCTGTGAGTTTCTAAGTCAAAAACCTTGTATGCCTTTTGTCCATTCGGATAACCAACGAACACACAAGCGCTCCCCCTTTCATCAAACTTATCTTTCCTTCGATTATCATGTGCATATACCAAGCACCCAAATACTCGAAGATGAGCATAAACTAGTTGTTTGTCAAGCAAAATTTCGTAAGGTGTTTTGTTGGAAATTACTGGGGATGGTAGGCGATTGATGATATAAACGGCCGTAAGAACACATTCCCCCCAAAATTCAATTGGCAACCCTGATTCGAAACGAAGAGCTCGTGCCACCTCCAATATGTGTCGATGCTTACGCTCCACAACACCATTTTGTTGTGGAGTATCAGTGCACGAGCTTTCAGTGACTATCCCATTATCTGAATAATATTGCAATAAAATTGATGTCTGAAACTCCAAACCATTGTCTGAGCGAACACGTCGAACATGCTTATGGAATTGTGTTTGAATCATATTGCAAAACTGGATCAAGTGTGTGGCAACGTCAGATTTTTGCTGGATGAGGAATACCCATACTCCCCTACTATAATCATCAACTATCGTGAGAAAATATCGTGCCCCAACAAAAGTTTCACATTTATAAGGCCCCCATATATCACAATGAATCAACTCAAAACAACATGAAGTTTTAATAGTGCTTGTAGGGAAAGGTAACCGAGTTTGCTTTGCTCGAAGACATGAATCACAAAAAGTAATATCTTCACAAAAATTGTCCAAGGAACTAATACACTTCAATTTTCCATTTGAAGCATGTCCTAACCGTTTATACCATAAACCTAAGTTTCCAACAGTAGCCAAAGCGAACCCTCCAACCTTTGAGAATTCCAAATAGTATAGACCATCACGTTGTCTACCCACTCCAATCAGCTTCCTCGAGCGTGAGTCCTGTATCGCACAAAAATCCGGAAAAAACGTGAAAACACAATTCAAATCATATGCAAGTCGACGAACCGAAAGAAGATTGCAATGAAATTGTGGCAAGTAAAGAACTCGATTAAGTTGCAGCCCGTTATTAAATTTAATACTCCCGACTGCACGAACAGATACCACGTCACCATTCGGAATTTTCACCGGTGGTTCCGAATGGGTCGTGATGACGTCACACAAGAATTCATTATTGCATGTGATGTGTTCAGTTGCTCCCGAGTCGATGATCCACGACTCCAAATAATTGATCGGCATATCTGCCATGTTTGCGGAGGACAACGCGCCATCGTCTATCCCAGTCCGCATGAACTCGGTCATAAGAGTAGGTTGTCCTGCCGAGAGCCTAGGCACCGAAATCGGTCCACTCCCAACCTGTGTTTGTGGCTGCTTAGAGCCGCTGCCGAAATCACTTGGCGTTTCATCTACTTTAGCGCCTTTCATGGCGTGAATGAGAATGTCCAGAAAAAAATCAGAAAGAAAAAAAATAATTTCGATCCTCGTCTTCAATCGAAACGTGAATCATCAATGAGAATCACCAGAATTCCCGCTCTGATACCATATAAAAATAAGAGTAGTGCGCAACATGTATTCTTGATATTGATAATGCGTATATTGTTTAACAGGGAAATCAAGAATATATATATACAAAATTGGCGTAAAATATGGAATCAAGAAACTAACTTATGGGCCTAACAAACTGCCCTAGAATAAAACCCACTGGGCCAAATAACATAATAGCCCATACTCTTAATAACACATGTCGACTTCTTATCGGATGACATTTTTTAGGCCGCATCAGTATTAAAGATAAAAATGAAGGAAAACTAATTAATGTTAATCATACATTTAGTTAATTACGGGTACGTAATTACTACTTCTTGCCGAGATATTTTTGTGCTTGATTTTTTCTGGGTTTTTAATTTTTCTTTTCTGCTAAAAGCATATAAGAGGGACGTGGATGTTTTCCGTGTATATTATCACGTGTTCAAATCTCCATAAATAATTGTGAGCATATTAAAACAATGCTTTTGAGCTAAGGGTTGGCCCTGTATTTTCATACTTTTTTTTTGTTATTAAATGGGACCGGACACCGATTATGGTCTAACTAGTATTTCACCCATGCATGCACGGAGTAAAAGTTTAATATTTCATTAATATACAATTAATATTATGCTACTAATAAATATTTATTTACAAATTATGTACTCCCATCTCATTTGTCTTATATTTTTTGTCCACCAAATGTAGTCTCATTCACTTTATTAAAACTATCACCCTTCAATCATCACTTAATTACTCAATTTGCTATTAACTTTATTCACAAACAATCACTTTAATCACAATGGACCCCACAATACCCTTACTTTATCTACTTTATCTACTTTTTTTCTTAAAACTTGTGCCCCTCCTCCATGAGACTTTGGTGGATGAAGGAAGTATATTATTATAGTGTAAGAAAATATTATATCTTTATTAATAATAAGAAAAGTAAAAATTGAAGTTTCAAAAATTAAATTTATCATTTTTTTAATTTAATAATAAATAATATTTTTAAATTAAATTTAATCTATCAAACATTTTAAAATTAACACTAATTTATTACTCTATTTTATTATTCACAATATAAAAAAAAAATCAGGTGCCTATTTCCCCCACTTCCCACTCCTATCTCTCTTAAATTTAATTAGTAGTAGTTAATTATAAAACCTATACTGTATATATTTATTACTCTTTCCATTTTTGAAAATAATATTATTCACACTACATTATCTCCAACCTCCAACAATTATTTATTTATTCAAATTGTCACCAACTTTATTTATAAACAATCACTTTATCTGTAAATGGACCCCACAACATCCCATCATACCCCCAACTTATCTATTCATTAAAACTCGTGCTCGAAAAAATGAGCATAATAAAATTGGACGGAGGGAGTATAAAAAATCTGAATACTTTTTAAGTCAAATACTGCATCCGATTCATTTTAAATATATTTTTAATTGAATTTATAAAATCTAAAGTGTTTATATTTACTACTTCTACAAAAAAAAATATATAAAGTTTAATTTTAAATATATTTTTAATTGTTCAAATAAATTAAGTTTCAATCCCTCACATTCAAATCACATTAAAATTATGTTTCAATTATACCATAAAATTGAGTGCACACAACTGCAACTATTTTAAATTTAATATTTATTGTGTGCATATAGTTTAATGCGTTATTTATTTATTAGTATTACATGACATAAAATAAATTGTAGATGTATAAAAATCTTTTGAATAATAAAATAGAGTAATAAAATATTGTGAATAATAAAATAGAGTAATAAAGTAATGATGATTTTAAAATGTTTAAAATGTGTAGTTTAATGTAAAAATATTACTTATTATCAAATTAAAAATTAATTAATTTAATTTGAGACGTACAATTTTTACTAATGATGATCTAAAATGAAATGGGGGAGTAATAAATTATTTATAATTTAAAAATGAAAATAAACAAATAAGTCAATTAAATTTAAAAAAATAAAATTTAACATTAATAGAAATCAAATAAAATTTAAAAAGCAATTTGTTTAGCACACTTACTAAAAATTACCAAAACAATTAAAATAATAAAGAAATGGACGGATAAATTGTATTGGTTAAAAAAAAAAACTGAATCAGAATAGAGAGAAAGTAGAGGGTAGGAAAAAAAATAAGAAAGAGTGAGGAAGAAAAAAAATCGATAGTGTGACAGTAAATAATGAAGAGAGAGAAATATTTTTTTCAAAATTTTCATAATAAAAATCATTTTAACTACATTTGCAATATTTTATTTATAAAATGTAATATTTCAAAAAATCTGTCTAAATGTTACTACTAAACAAAAATGTGTTTTAGGTGAGACCGAGAGAATAAAATAAAGGAGGATCCTAAAAAATAAAATACTTCTAATTTTATATTTTTAACTGAAATATGGAAGGATCGATAACTTTTTTAATATGTGTTTTTTATTTAAATTTATAATCCCTTTTTAGGATTTGAAACAACTTATATATATATTATATATTGGTGAACATACAATAATTACTACTGCATCCGTTTCAAAGGAACTTGCACTCTTGGTATGACACACATTTTAATAAATATGTAAAAAAATGTGTAATGAATGATATTTTGAGAGGTAGTTTTGTAAATTTTTATGAATAAAATAGAATAAAATGTAGATTAAGTGTGAAAAAGTAATGACATATAGATAAATATGTGTATATTTTAAATGTGGAGGTTATAAAAATATTTTCTTTTATGAAGTAGGTAAATTGATGTGGAATATCTATATATGAAAAGTGTGTAAATTTTTATAGAAATAGGAAGTATTATTTTGCAGGTTTCAAAATAAATTTAGCCTAATTTTTTAGGTGTTTAATTAATTGCTTATTGGTTGTGGTTGTGGGCTTGTGGCGCATGCTGCTGTATTATTTTAAGGTGACTGACAATGTTCAGGATGTTCAGGATTCTGTTTATTGGTTGTGCCATGTGGGGGCATACATGCTTAAAAAAAAAAAAACAGAAACAGTATATGCAAATGGGCGGGAAGGGAGTATCAGAAACAGTATATGCAAATGGGCGGGAAGGGACTATTCTATTTTTATATATATATAGATATAGATTGATGGGATGGGTTGGACTAAATGTTTCAACCATTAAAATGATTTATATATTTTTTAATATTTTTATATTAATTAAAAAATATATAAACTTATTAGATTCATATTAAATAAACACAACAAAGCTACAAAGTAACTATTAGACCCCGCAAAAAAAAAAAAAAAAAAACTATTAGACACCTACAAAAAAGAGTTATGAGAATATTTTCTTTTAAAGTGTGAAAATTAATGAAAAAAAAAAAATTAATGAAAACTGATATGGACTGCACCACTGAATGAAAAAAATCCTGAATTCGAATCCTCCTCCCTAGCCCCCACCCCTCAACCAAACTAAAATTTCACACCAACTATGTGTACTTCCTCGAAAATCGTGGTATTTACATCGACAAATTGTGACAACCTAGTAATATGTCGCATTTGCAACGGGTTTGTGACGATTTGGTCTAAACAACGATCAAACAAATTTACGATGGAAAATAAATCCTTCTCGAAAAATGCAACAGAAAAATGGATAGTTGTTTAGTTACATGAGTACCAAATGCAAAACATTAAACATATATCTCAAACTTCATTAAAATTCAATCAATGTATTTTTCTTTGAACAACAATGTCTTTAGAAAGACTGAATATATTATCAAATTAATCTACTATATAGAGGAAATTTTATTTTTAGTCCTATAAGTTTGATACATTCCAAAATAAATCCTTTAAGTTTCAACTTTACAAAATACGTCATTTACTTTTCAATTTTTGTCCTTTTTACATCAATTTTTATCCTTTATGTTTTGTAGGAATTAAAATTGGTAAAGTTGGTGCCACATATATTTAAAAAATCTACGTTATCATGCCACATCACATTATATTAAAAAAATAGAGCTAATAGCACCCCCAAAATATTCTATACACACCCCATAATTTTAAATACAAAAATAAATGTATACTCCTATAAAATAACTAAGTCACTCTTACATAAATAAAGAGTAAAATAATTTTAAAAAATAACTTGAAAAATTTGAAACAAAATAAATTTCAGAAGCAAAACCACAGGGTGAAACGTAATGCAAATAATTTTTTTGGGTGAGGCTACTAACACCCAATACAATGTTATACAAACTTCAAATGTTATACACACCCCACTCAAATTTAAAAACTAATTTTTATTAATAAACACATCCTAATTATTTCCAATTTACCCTTTATCCCTCAAAATAAATACAAATTGAATAAAAAATAAAAATATGATTTAAAATTCAATTAAATGATTAAAAATATAAAATTTAAAAATTAATTAAAAAAATATTCAATAATACGAGAAACTAAATAAAATTTTAAAATATAGTAAAAAATCAACCGCATATTAAAAAATATTTGAATGAAAAAATCAATTAAATCCAAATAAAATCTAAAAATATTAAATAAATCAAATAAAATTTATAAAATAATTAAATTAAAAATACCAATTAATGATTTAATTTTTAAAAAAACTAAATAAAATAAAAAATGAAATAAAAATCAACTCAATCAAAAATAAATATTAAGAAAATTAAATAAAAAAAAAATCTTACTTTTTTATTGATTTTTTTTTAATTTACTTTTTTTTAATGTTTTATTGAATTTTTCAATAATTTTAATTTAATTTTTTATTTGATGATTTATTTTTTAATTTCAGATTCTATTTAATTTTTTAAGAGTTTTTTCAAAAAAAATTAACTAATTTATGTAAATTAATTATTTTTAAAGATTTTGTTAGTTTTTTTTAATACTTTTAAATTTTAATTACATTTTTTTCAGATTTTCATGTTATTTTTTAAAATTATTTTTCTCTTTATTTATATAAGGGCTATTTAGTCATTTTATATACATCTATTTTTGTATTTAAAATTATGGGGTGTGTATAGAATATTTTGGGGTGTTATTAGCTCTATTTTTTTAATATAATGTGATGTGGCATGATGATGTGGCTTTTTTAAATATATGTGGCACCAACTTTACCAATTTTAATTCCTACAAAACATAAAGGATAAAAATTGATGTAAAAAAGGACAAAACATAAAGGATAAAAATTGATGTAAAAAAGGACAAAAATTGAAAGGTAAAGGACGTATTTTATAAAGTTGAAACTTAAAGGATTTATTTTGGAATGTATCAAACTTATAGGACTAAAAATAAAATTTCCTCTACTATATACGCCAAAAAAATTAAGTGGGTTGTATATATTTTGGTCGAAATCATAACCTTTAATTTCTTCAATGTGCTAAGATAAATCCAAACTTCATGGATTCATCAAATAATCAAATACACATCTAATTAGAGTAAAAACAACCATACTGTCCACATAAGTGGCAGCCGTTTCCACCATTTTCACCACCATATCCACCGACATTTCCACCACGTACACTGCTATTTCCACCGCTGTTGCCATCACCGTACCCACCGCCGTTGACATATTTCCACCACAGTAGAAACTGTTTAATATATCATATCATATATCAGTAGTTGTTGACTATGGAATGTCGTATTTAGACAATAACAATTGACATTCAAAACATTTAATAGAGATAAACATAATTTGAATAGAAACTCCAACATCGAAATAGAAAATAAAATATGCAATCCTATTACTAATGTGTTTCGTTTATTGCTTTCTCCTATAAAAAAATAATTAAATAGCGATTTAATTTAATAAATAAAAAAGTATAATACTTATAAAATATAAACCTGACATCGAATGACAAAGAATAGAAATCAGTTAATAGCTAGCTAGGTTTCGGTATTTCATAAATCAAAAGCTTTGGCCAAATATACATACTTTTTTTTTGACGGGGCCAACTATACTTAATAAAAGGCAAATTGGAGAAGGTCATTAAAAGCAACTGGCTATTAGCATAAATTTAATTAATTGTATGTACCAAAAATAGTTGTTATTTAAAAAGTATTGAGCATTATATCGAAATATATTTTGGTAAAGGGAAAAGTACGTTTGATCATCAAATAAGGACTCGATTGCTGCAATTAAATTAAATAGAAGAAATCATGAATAGTTACTGTAATTGCGGTTCATAGCTATAAAAATTAATAAGAACACAATAATAAAGAAGATACTTACACAATGTTTGAACCAAAAGGTAGAGATGATGAATACCAGATAAAAGAGACCGATAATAAAACGAATTGAAGGAGAGGAAAATATTTTGTGTATTGTGTTTATCGATAATATAAAGAATTGAGGGGTAGATTTTGGTTGAGAAAATATTGGGATAATAAAAAGAATTGAGGGAGATAGATTTTGGTTGAGAAAATATTGAGATTATATTGAATGTGAATAATAATCTTCTAACCTTGAAATTGAAAATAATAATTTGAGAAACTTGAGGTAGAAAACATATCAATCAAGAATTACAACTAATTAATATATATATATATATATATATATATCGTATAATATATCTCGTAAGACTTTTCAAAACGGCCCCCTCGTATAATATATACTCCAATATATATCTTCCTTAATTTATATGATTGTGATTAGAAATTGAAGTAAGACTTTAATGATTTTTGTATCAAAAAAATTCAATATATAATGTGAGATATTTACAACTTTCAGGTATCAAGGAAGATTTAAATTACAAAATATATACTTACATGATATTATCATTAAATCTATCTCGAAACTATTCTAGATTATTTTTTAGACTAATCCATGAGTACTCAGTCCCTAATAATTTTCTAAAAAAATAAATAAATCAAATGAAATGTTTTGGGTAGATGTTGAGACTTGAGATAGAGAATGGATTATTTTTGCTAATATATATGTTTGCAAATATAGAATATTAAGATTAAGTTAAATGATGATGAAGGGCTCATGTTTAATCTTTTTATAGAATCAAACTCAATCCATATCAATAATACTCTATTACAATTTTTAATTAATAAATCGGCACATGTATGTATTAATTGATTTTGATTTATTCGGAAAATTCTATTACATATCGTCTTTATATATACAAGGATAAGATATAGCGTAATTTGCATTGAACGTAGATGACGAAAAAAAAGACATTTTCACGTGGATAGAGTTTACTACACACACTTGTACAAGAAGTCTGCAGGGCTCACTCTGAATTGTATGTTCTCACTCTTGGATGGCAAAGAAACTACTCCACCGTCTCGTAACAACTTTCGTCTCATAATAATTTTCATATACAGATAGACGACATACATATTGAAAAAGGTGTAATAATGAGTAAGGTCTTAAAAGTAATTTGTAAATATATTTTTATGTATAAAGTAAATAAATAATTTGACTCGTGTGAATTCAAAATCAATGATATTTTTTATAAAATTATGAATATTGTGAGAGTGATGTTTATGAAAGATTTTCTATTTTATTAATGTGCATGTTTTTTAATAGAACTGTCTAAAAAAAAGTGTGAAAATTATAATGAGACGGAGAGTATTATAAATAAATGAACTCTCAATTTGGAGTGAAACTTTATATGTAAATAAAACAAAAATGTTCACATGAAATAACTTTTTCACGGAAGTTTTGGTCTAAAAAAAAAAACATTTTAACTTGATGGTTATTACAATACAGATTGTGTTCATCTTGACAAAGTGGGATAACTCAAGTGGTTAGAGCACCACTACCTAGGCCTTAGGTCCTGGGTTCGAGTCATGGGGAGGGGAAATGGGATGGGTATTTAACTTGTAATAAAAAAAAAAAGATTGTGTTCATCTTAATATTATTAGACGCAATATGCATACATTTTTTTTTTGTAAATCAATATGCATACATCACACACACAAAAAGGACAATTTGTGACCACATAGTAATCTGCCTCACATCTTTGACGGCTGTGACGATTCGGTGGAATTGGTAAACAATGACCAAAATGCCATAGAAATTTAACAAGTATGGAAAAGGTATTGCGTAAAAATTAAAATAGACAATATATTAGTAATATATTAGCTTCCCGTTGCATTGCCTAATCTTGAATTGCTGACGGGCAAAAGCCGTAGTAATGGTAAATTTTAAATAGTATTAGTTGTATTTTGAACATAGTAAGTTGAACAATAACAATAGTTGTTTTGAAAAAACATTTATTAGTACTAGTTGTGAATTGTTCACTTATGGCATGTTTGCTTCATGTGTTGGGATAAAATGGGTTTAAATGTGGTGGGATATGTAAACTTTGGCTTCAAAATCCAAGTGGAGGCTAGATTGTCTAAACTCATGAAATCTATTTTATAAAAATCGGGTCAAATTATAAACTCGGATCAAAGTAGTGTTTAAAATTCTGAAAAACCAAACATGGGAAAAGATGAGTTTACATATCAAATCCATCACTAAACCCCTAAATCCACTAATCAAATATGCCCTTAGTGCACTTGGGAGAAATATTTGGAGAAAAAATGCTAAACAAGGAAGTAATGGGTGCCCCACTGCCACCACAAAATACCGGGTGTAGACTTAAAAGTTTAATTTTGTCACATAACTTTAAATTTTTTTGTAAAACATTCCAAAAAAAAAAAAAAAAAATTAGAATTTTCAATTCCGTCTCATTATTTAGTACTTGGTTCAAGTTTGATCATTTTTCTTCGGATTTTGCACTTTTAATTTCTTAACTTTGAACTTTCTTAGCAAGAGTTCACAAGGAAATGTATGTCAATCAGACCAATTACATTTACGGAATTAAGTGACAAAATTTGAAAACTTGTGCAGAAAAGTCTAAAATTATGTGACCAAATTGAATTTTTATTTTACAGAAGTTCGGAAGTTAATAAATAAGTTAATTACTACGAAGTAGAAAGCAATAAATTCACACACTGAATTTATTAAAAACGCAGAGTAATACTAATTAACCACATAATTAGTACGATCGAGTTTGACACCTCTCACAGCACAACAATCACACGTACATTTTATTCATTTATATATAAACCATGCATGCATATTCTGTTAGCTGTTTAATACTAGCTCCACAATTAAACAGCCCTTAATTACTCCATCGTCACTTAGTTTTGTGTCTCCGACTTTTCACCAGCGAAATTACAGCAACGGCAGCCGCGGTGTCCACAGCACCGCCCGTAGCGGCAGCCTCCACCTCTGCCACCACCGTTGCCGCCATGTCCACGACCGTAGGTTACACAAGGTCCATTGTAGCCCCCACGTCCTTGATCATCTTCACAGAGTTGCTCACCTCAATTGTTAAAGCACATATATCAGACATTGAATCACTTTTTTAAAAAATAAAATAAAATTATATACGCTTAATCATGCACGGTTAAAATCACCCCATTAATTTTTAATTTACTCTTGGGTTTTGATATATAAATAAAACTTCATTCTAAAATAAAATTGCAATTGGAACTTTCGAAAAGATTAACTCTTGCCCCGTAACTAACGTGTCGAACAATGTTATAATCACAATAAATACATATGTGTGGTAAATTGTTCGACACGTCACCAACGGGCAATTAATTGCAATTTATTTTTTTAACTGCAATTAAGCTAGCCTTTAATTTGTATATATATTTCATAGTATAGTATATATATAACAAAATAATCAATACTAATATTAGCTAAAAATATTACTCCCTCTATTCCTTTTTAGTTTGTCTCAAATTATAGTCCACTTTCCTTTTATTTCAATATTTTTGTCTAAAATACCCTTATTTAATGATTGTTGAAATAAATTTCAATAACATTAAATAGGGGTATAACAAGAATATAAGAACAAATTTTATATGCTAAAAATGTTTGCATTGGTTTGTGTGAAAAAAGAAAGTGAACTATCTTTTTGAGACAGAGGGAGTATAAGATATCGAGAAAGAGTTAATTACTTGATGCATCGAGGGTGTTGGAAGTCTGAGCTAGGTCCCTAGCTGATACTTCCGAGGAGATGAGAACCACCATTGCTAAAAGGCCAGCCAAAATCATCACTTTCGAACCCATTTTAATTTCTTACAATGTGTAATTTTATAACAAGAAGATCAGATGTATTTGTGTAATTTGGTATTGTTGGATTTGCTTCTCTATTTATAGATCACTTTCAAGCACAGATTGAATCATGTCGGCATATAGAATAGTAAGTCAATTAGACGTCAATCATATAGTACTATTAATTACTAGTCTTTTGAGAAAAAAAGTTAATACACGGATATATCGATCATGATATTTGTATTTCATAAATAATACACACTCCGACAAAGCTAGCTAGCTAGCTAGAGTGCATGTAATTTAATCTCATCCTGAAAAGACGCTAGTGCACAAGAGAAAAAGAAGAAGAATTGAAAGGAAAAAAACAAAGAATTAGTGGAACGGGTCAGTGTCATGCATGGATCTAGGATTTGTACGTGTATCAATTGCACGAGTTCTGGCTTTAATTTTTCACTCTAAACTTTAAACACATGACCACTTGTAACTAGAGTTCTTTTTGCACAAATCACTCAAAAAATTAGAGAAAAAAATAAAAACATACATCAATTTAAATAATGAAATTAACATAAAAGTGTACACACACTTATATATATAATATTATTTTTTTTGGCATACATTAGGTGCACCATGCATTCATCACTTACACTTTTACTGAACAATATTAGTTGTTTTCACTGAACAATATTAAAGTAATTTTTTAAGTAGCATTAATTGTTAGTCAATATGTGTAACAATATTATGTTGTTCCGTATTAGACTATTAGTTCTTGTGAGAATTAGGGTTTGATCACCGTAATATTGGTGAGTGAGAGAACTTGTATATATACTGTGAATTACAGATTTACATAATTGTTGCACAAGAAACATAATTGGTGCACAAGAAATAAATACAAATAAATGTAAATTCCTATA
This sequence comes from Galeopsis tetrahit, assembly GCA_963675135.1. Classification (NCBI taxonomy): domain Eukaryota; kingdom Viridiplantae; phylum Streptophyta; class Magnoliopsida; order Lamiales; family Lamiaceae; genus Galeopsis; species Galeopsis tetrahit. The sequence continues at coordinate 16,932,650 of OY776133.1, forward strand.
TATAAGGAAGGTAGAGATAATCATGGAATTATCCCTTAATATCCCCCGTCAAGCGTTGCGTGGGATACGGAGAAACGCAAAGCTTGGAACGCAGGAAATCAAACGCCGAGCGAGGAAGACTCTTTGTAAACATGTCTGCGAGCAGGAGATGAGATGGCACAAAGTCAGTGAGAAGTTTTCCAGAAGTGACCATTTCTCGAACAAAATGACAGTCGATGTCTATGTGCTTTGCCCGCTTATGGGCGACCGGATTTTGGCTGAGGAAGAGAACACTTCTATTATCAGTTAGAAGTACCGGGCGAGCAGGTGGAAGCTGACGAAGTTCCCGCAGAAGATTCGTCAGCCAGATTATGTCAGCAGTTGTGTTCGCCATTGCCCTATATTCAGATTCACTGCTCGAGCGAGCAACAGTTGGTTGCTTCTTGGAACTCCAAGAGACAAGATTGCCTCCCAAGAATATAGAATACCCGTAAGTGGAACGACGAGTCTCAAGACACCGAGCCCAATCAGCATCAGAATAGCCCACAATTGATCGATCAGGTCGGCGAGCAAAGGTGAGGCCATCGTGGATCGTCCCTTTGACATATCTGATGATGTGCTTGACCGCAGAAAATTGGTCAACAGAGGGGGCCTGAAGAAACTGACTTACATGATTTACCGCGAAGGAGAGGTCTGGTCGAGTGATCGTCAGATATTGAAGAGCCCCAACAAGCGAGCGGTAGAGTGTAGGATCTGAGAACGGGGCACCAGTGCTCGTCAAAGATTCACCGGCGACCAATGGTGTGGCAATTGGTCGGGAGTCAGTCAGGGATGCTCGGTCGAGGATGTCGCGAGCATACTTGGACTGACCAATAAATAGACCTTCTGGAGTATAGGAGATCTCAAGGCCCAAGAAGTAGTTCAGACGACCCAAATCCTTCAGAGCGAACTCTCTGTGCGCCTGCGAGATGAAGCGAGCAAGGAGAGGAAGATCATTACCAGTGATGATGATATCGTCCACATAGAGAAGCAAGTAGATAACAGAATTGCCTTTATGAAGGTAGAACAACGAGGAGTCGGATTTGCAAGCAGAGAAACCAATTCCGAACAAAAAGGAACTAAACCTTTGAAACCAGGCAAGTGGAGCTTGTCGCAGACCATACAACGCCTTTTTGAGACGACAAACGTGATCCGGGAAGCGAGCATCAACATAGCCAGGAGGTTGGGCCATGAAGACGGGCTTGTCCAAGACACCATTGAGAAACGCATTCTTAACATCAAGTTGATGGAGAGGCCAGTTAGACTGAACGGCAATGGCGAGGATGATTCGAACAGTCGCAGCTTTGACCACTGGACTGGAAGTATGGGAGAAGTCGTCGCCAGGTATTTGAGTGAAGCCCTGGGCGACCAAGCGAGCTTTATGTCTTTCCACCGAGCCATCGGAGTGATACTTTGTCCGAAATACCCATTTGGACCCAACAATATTTACTCCAGGGGGGCGAGGAACCAGTTCCAAAGTGTGATTATTGCGAAGAGCATCAATTTCTTCCTGCATGGCTGCCAACCAGAGAGGACACTTGGCAGCTGATTTGAACCCCCGTGGTTTAGAGGAGAGAGCCAGGGCAGAGATAAGTGCCGAGGAGGTTGAGCTAATTGGGTATTTAGGTTTGAAGATACCTGCCTTACCCCGAGTGACCATTGGGTGTGAAGATGCTGGTGGAGGCAAGGTGCGAGCAGGTGGCGGTGGTTGGGCGACCACCTGTGTGACAACCGGATCTGGCTCAGAAGAACATAGTGAGCAAGGAGTAGGAGTGTCTGGAGGAGACTGGTCGGCAGGTTGAGGCGAGCAGGCAGGCTCCAAGAATACTAAGACATCCAACAGTGGTATAGGAGAGGAGCGAGCTGATGCCGAGAAGGGGAAGCAATGCTCGTCAAATTTGGCATGTCGGGTGACGAACACCCTGCCTGAGTCTGGATCAAGGCAGCGAAAACCCTTGTGAGTGCTGTTGTAGCCCAAGAAAATACAGGGACGACTACGAGGGGCCAGTTTGTGGGAAGCATAATCTCGGAGAAAAGGATATACTCGACAGCCAAGGGGCATGAAGTTCTCATAGTTCGGCGACTCAGAGAAGAGAGCCTGAAATGGAGAGGTGCCACTCAAAATGGTAGATGGCAGTCGATTGATGATAAAAACAGTTGTCGCAAAAGCATCAAACCAGAAACGAGCAGGAAGATTGGCATGAAACATCATAGAGAGTCCCGTCTCGGTGATGTGTCGGTGTTTACGCTCGGCCCTGCCATTTTGCTCGGGAGTGTATGGGCAGGATAGTCTATGGTGAACACCATGTGTTCGCAAGAATGAAGAAACTTTACTATTGACGAATTCCGTCCCTCCATCACTCTGGAACACCTTCATAGAAGTGGAGAACTGGTTGCAGACAAAGGTGTGGAATTTTTCCAGAATGACCGGAAATTCGCTCTTAGCTCGCATAGGGTATATCCAAGAGAAACGAGAGAAATCATCGACGAACACATCATAATATCTATAACCGTCTGTGGACAAAACAGGTGCAGGACCCCATAAATCACAATGCACTAAATTTAGAACAGACAAAGCACGTTTTTCATTAACTTTAAAAAGATAATCTCTTGCTCTTGGCTAACTGGCATGAAGAACAAACTCCCGGAGTGGGTAATACAGAGGTAACTGAAATAGCTCCTAGTCTATGCAAAAGTTTCAAAGTATCAAATGGGACATGTCCCAATCTTAAGTGTCATAGATCGAAAGAAGCCTTGGCTATAGTGGCTCGAACAGCTGCAACAAAGGCTGGAAGAGAAGAGTCCAACACATATAGTCCTTGCTCACATCTGCCCCGAGCGACCACCTCCCTGGTGTTCCGCTTCTGAATTTGAAAAGATTTGTCGGAAAAAACAACATCAACAGCTAAATCAGAGGTTAATTTGCTTACAGACAAGAGATTCTTCGTGATATCGGGCACAACCAACACATCACGAAGGTGAACTGCACTAGATATAGAGCGAGAACCAATATGTGAAATGGGTAAAACAGAACTGTTACCAACAATCACAGAACCATTAGTACCAGAGTAGGGCGAGCAGGAGTCCAGATCGGAAGGGCGAGATGTCATGTGCGCTGAAGCACCAAAGTCAATATACCAGTCAGAGGTTGGGGCTGGGTCTAGCGAGCAGGCAGAGTGAAAAGCCTGAGCTAGGTGTGCCGAGCGATCTGGCTGACGAGCATATGGCGAGGCAGCAGAGTGGTCGGGGGGTCGAGCATATCGAGTAGGGCATTTGTCAGCATAGTGCTCACCCCGACATATCTGGCAACGAGGAATGTAAGGCCTGCGCTCGCTGCGACCAGTGTCGTGCCGACCACCCCGATTCGACGAGGAACCACCAGATCGATGGTAGGATTGACCGCGAGGACGAGCATGAGCAACAAAAGCGGTCTGAGGGGCAAGAGGCTCAGGGGGCTTATTCATGATTTCGAAGGCTGTGGCCTGGTGCAGGAGATCCCGAAAGGTTGGAACAGGAGTCATGACTATGCGAATATCAGCAAAGCCACCAAAGTGTGGCCCTAAGCCTCGTAAAAACCAGTGGGATTTGTCGGATTCGTCGATGGGCTTACCAATGGCAGCAAGTTGATCGCAAATGACCTTGAATTTGCGACCGTAATCGGCAACTGGCATGTCATTACGCTTAAGAAGAAGGATTTCCTCGCGTAATTGAGTTATTCGCGATTGGGAGGAATGACTGAAGGCGGCTTCAAGGGCTAGCCAAGCATCCCGAGAAGTATCACAATCGATCACTTCGGAGAGGGATTCCTCAGTGAGAGAGGAGAGAAGAAGGCCAAGGACTTTCTGATCCTTACCACGCCAGACGGTGTAGGCCGAATTTACGGCGTTGTTGACTCTGGTGGGAGGGGCGACAGTGGTGCCATCAACAAAGCCAAACAGGTCGGCACAGTGGAGCATCGGAAGAACCTGTTTCTTCCATAGAAGAAAATTGGTGGAGGTCAGTTTGACCGTAACCATATGTATTATAAAACATTCATGGGGATTGAGGAATCGGCCATTGGAATGTAAATCGAGGGGGACAAGCTCGAGTATGAGAGATGACGAGGGGGACTGGCTCGTCGGAGAAGGACAGAGGCTGTCGTGAGGGCGGAAGGAGAAACGATTTAGGATCGAGAGAAGACTGATACCATGTGAGAATTAGGGTTTGATCACCGTGATATTGGTGAGTGAGAGAACTTGTATATATACTGTGAATTACAGATTTACATAATTGTTGCACAAGAAATAAATACAAATAAATGTAAATTCCTATATACAAGGAAGGTAGAGATAATCATGAAATTATCCCTTAATAGTTCTTCACTAAACATTATTAATTATTTTAATTAAACAATATAGTTGTGCCCAACACTTGATGGGCAGGAGCCAGGAGACTTACCCTATAGATATGTAGATGGTCGAGATGAGATATTTCAGTTTTGGTGTTTCACATTTTATTTCATTATATGAATGATTGACACGTGTCATACTAAAAATAATCAATATTTTATAATGTTGAGGGCGACAGGTGTTAAAAATTTATGGTAGACCAGGGTGAAATACCAATGGAACACGAAAAGTGGAATAGGAAAATTCAACCGATAACTCTTCAATCTTCTATCTCGATCTATTAAATATGTCTTCTCTTATTCATTTCCTAACATATTAATACTACTTTACTAAAAACTTCCTTAATTAAATTTTTTAAGAGATATTTGAATGGGATAAATTGGAAAAGAAATGGTGAAAATAGTTAAAATGAGTGACAAATAATTATGAACAAAATTTAAAACACGACTTGAAGAAAATGGATAGTTGTTTAATTAATTAATTACACGAGTAACAAATGCTGAAATAAATTTCTCAAAATTCATTAATCCATTTAGACTACAATTTTCCATCAACAAATGCACGTCTTTAGAAAGACTGAATGTATTAATCATGTGTTATATATCTACTATTGATAAAGAATTTATCTGAAGATCTTCATTATACAATGTGCGCCAAAAATTATGACGGGCAGTATTATGATATTTTGGTCGAATTGCTAAATAAATCATGACCTTACGTAAGAGAAATTTGAGATTCAGCAAATATATATAGTTCCATATGTGTTGGATGGTATAATTTATTATACACATGGATATAAATAAGTTAGTCGAAAGCAATAAATTAACAAACACTGGATTTATTAAAAAAAAAAAAGGTACGTAGGTAGTGATATTACTACGTATTCATGCATTTGAGTGAACAAACGCAGAGTATAGTAGTACGTAATTAATCACATTATAAGTGTAAATGAGTTTCACACCTCTCACTGGCAACATTTTTATTCATAAACTTATTCATTTATGCTGTTTAATAATACTATATATTAAACAGCAATTCGATCAAATTTAGTTTTGTGCATGTCTCCCACTTTTCAACAGCAATGGCACCCGTGCTGTCCACAGCAGTGGCACCCGCCCTTGCCCCCATGTCCACCGCCATTTCCACCACCGTATCCCCCGCCATTTCCACCACCGTTACCGCCATGTCCACCGCCGTTTCCCCCACCGCCGTTACCGCCATGCCCACCTCCATGTCCACCACCGTATCCACCGCCATGTCCACCGCTATTTTCACCACCGTATCCACCGCCATGCCCACCTCCATTTCCACCGCCGTAGCTTTCAGCTGATTTGGAAAACACAAAAGGAAAGGATCGTGATCATTATAATTAAATTTATTATACCATGCACTAACATATATTGAACGAGCAATCGGCCTGTTATACCTAGTCAAAGAAGTCAATATTTGACAAGTCAATCCTAGTCACCAGCTTACGTGGCGAGGACCAGTCAACATTGTCGTGCGACGACTAGTCAACAAGACCAAAAAAATGTAATAGAATAGATGTATTTAATATATTTAAGTGCTCGCTCAAAGATGTTGGCGAGCACATGTTTTAGTTAGCTGCTAGCCTAAATGTGTGGCGAGCACATGTCTATCTTAGCTAGGAGAGTCAAAGTATTGAAGCCTTGGGAGACAGCACGGAGCGTGGCGATCACACTCCTCGACATGGTCCTCCGGCGACCACCGTGGCTCAAGTATCATAAACAACCTCCTTAAACACGTAATAAACCCCCGATCATTATACATGTTTGTCTCGTGCTAACAAATAGTCAACATCCGAATCAACCATCAAAAGCACGTACAACACTGCCCAAGTTGGAATTGCATTTTTTTTTAATTTCAAAATTTTAGATTAAATTGACAAAATATTTAAAATGTATAGCTAGGTAGAAGAGAAAGAGAGATAGTTACTTGATGATACTTCTGAGGAGATGAGAACCACCATTGCCACAAGACCAACCAAAATCATCACTTTCGAACCCATGGCCATTTTTCGAACAATGTGTTTTTTTTATGACAAGAAGATGTATTTGTGTTTTGGATGAAAAGATTGTTCGATTTGCTTCTCTATTTATAGGTCTCTATCAAGCACAAAATGTGTCATTTAGTAGGCCCATGTTTAGTTGGGTGTAGCACCTCTAATTTAATGTGTTCATATATACTATATGATACTTTCATTTAATTAAGCTTCAAAAAATGTTGTAAATGATACACTTTACAATTAATAAATGTTGCTCCAAATTTAATTATATGTATGATTCTTTTTTATACGAATTTTAGAGAATATTGATATTGTTTATATATAAAGTAGATATACATGTTGGAGGATATTGTAGGGTATTGAGAAATTCACTAATTTATAAAGTGAAATTGTGTATGAGTAAAGTGAATAACAATTTAAGTAAATAAGTGATCATAGTTTGTAGGGTAATGATAAAAATATTATAATTTTTATTTTGAGACATACATATTAAATTGGACGGCCGACAAAAAATGAATACATACAACATACAAAGTTTAGATGGACGGAATATCTTTCTTTTTTTAAATATATAGTCGAATCTATTGATCATAGCAAAGGTGTTCAAAGCGAGACACGTTAAACCCTCAATCCACTAATTCTATTTTTGTTTATTTTTTTTTAGTTCATTCATCAAATCTATTTTTATACATTTTATTTGTATCGATTTTTCAATCATCACTTAATTAATTATTCAAAACGTTATTCAATTTTACTAATAAAACAATAACTTTATTTACAATTTACCTCACAACAGTACCATATAATACCCTTTCTTTATCTATAACTATGGAAATAGAATTCGTGTAGGGGGCATGTGAATGAAGTACACATTTATATTTGTGCAATTGAAAGGCCTTACTATACCACTGCATGTACGTATTTTTATTTGGAGGTGTCGGCAAAATTGACAAACAAATATCAATATAACGAAAGATTATGAGCTTATCCAATCACTCAAAAGTTGTTAGTGAATTTTGAATGGGACAATTGTATATTTAAAATGGATTCACTTTGGACTTTAGATCGTGTTTTGTGTTTCTTCCCATACAGTATTAGAATTCAAATTATGTTTAAATTAAAATTATACTAAAATTTGTGTGACTATTTGGCAACAAATTTCCATTTTTCAACAAAATGTACTCCTCCTTTTATTAAATTGTTCAATTTTTATTTTGGTCCCTCTTTTATTAGATTGTATCTTTCTAAAATAAAAATATAATTATTTTATTATTTCCATGCAACTACCCCTAGTTTCAAACATTTCAACATTACATTAAATGTCATTATTTTTTCTATATAAAACATCTTCTTTTTATTTTATTCTCTTTAATTGACTAATATACCATCAATAAAAAAATTGCTTACATATCATAAATAATAAACAGTTCCCACACTAAAACTCGTATCAAAGTCAAAGGGGCAGACGAATAAAAGGTGGAGGGGTATATTTTTAAAGTTAAAATGTATCCCTTATATTTATATTACCTCATACTAAAATATAAAAAGTATTGAAGATAAAAATGAAGGAAAACTAATTAATGTTAATCATACATTTAGTTAATTACGTGAACCTAATTATCACTTTTGATACAAAAAAAATATATACTTTTTGAAGCAAATTAAATAGTCAATACTAACAATTAGTGAAGCAACTAATGTGTGTACAAGTATCTGTCGATATTATTTTTGTGCTTATATTTTTCTTTTCTTTTTTCTTTTCCTGATAAAAGCATATAAGTGGGGCTTTGGCAGAAGAAAGACGTGGATGTTTTGTATAGATAAGAGCACACACACACCTGTCTAAATTGCAGTGAAGGGCTCCGTCGCCGTGTATATTTATTTGTCTGGTTATCACGTGTCCAAATCTCCATAAATAATTGTGAATAAAATAATGCTTTTAAGATAAAGGTTGGTCCGGTATTTTCATAATTTGTTGTTGATTAAATTGGATTGAATTGGTTGGACTAACAATTCAACAATTAAAATGGTTTATATCTATTTTTTTAATATTCTCTATATTATATTAAAAAATATATACTTATAATATTTATATCAAAATAAATACAATAAAACTATAAAGTAATAATACAATTGTCAAAAGACTTGAAGCAATCAAGTTAAAGTTTTAAACTATAGTTCATGCCAGTGACGGACCTAGGTGGTGCACGGCCCCCACTAATTTTGTAAATTTATTAGGGGTATTTTGGTAATTTCACACATATTAAAATTAATACTCTATTTTATAATTATTTGCACATTTCTGATATAAAAATAATTTATAAAATTAATATATATCCGAACATCATTTTATTTTAAAATCGTCACTCATTTTGGGTCTACATTCTATCCTAAATTTCACTAAATTTATTTTACATCCTACTAAATCCTCCTTACACCTTATCAAATCACTCAAAATACGCTTTCTTATTTGACTCTACACCACTAAATTCAATTGTTTTTTCAAGTGAATCGGTTAAAATGTGCAAGTTATCACAGGACAGGGGGAGTATTAACTTGTACCAAAACATAGCAAAAGTCAACTTATCCGATCAATTTAATTTAATGAAATGTGACGTATTGACAATTTTATAATGTGAAATTTTGATGAAAATAATGAGTACATTTTTTTTATATAATAATGTTAATCGGACCCCCCTACCGAAAATTTCTGGATCCGTCACTGGTTCATGCTTCATAATTCAAAAGTCTCATTCATGCTTCATAATTCAAAAATCTCAAACTAAAGTTTAAAATTTAAAATAGAAATTTTGACAGAACAAAGTGAAAAGGGTGCAAAACGGAGGGAACAAAGTGAATAATAAGACTAGAAAGAAAGAAAAAACTGAATTAATTAAAAAAGGGAAAATTGGTTTTTACTGGAATCGATTCCCCGATTTAACCCGATTTTTACCGGTTTAACCTTATTAGACTATTAAATCGGTATTATAAGCGGGATCGAAACAATTCCAAATCCGATTTAGGGTGTGTTTTGAAACTCTACAAACGGTTTCTAGAATCACTTTTTTTTTTTAAAAGCTGTGAGAGACAGCTTTGAAAATAAGTGATTTTGGAAGTAGTTGGTAGAGTTTCAAAACACACCCTTAACTGGTCGAAACAGTCAATCCGCGGCTTATGAATCATTGGGTTCATCGAAATTTTCAGAATTGGTCACAAAATATCAGATGTAAACCCAATTAAATTTGGGTTGCACACTTGTGTATCAGTTACATACATGTAACTTGTTCCTATTTAATATTTGAACTAATACTGTACAATATGTGAGCTAATAATATACTGTATTTGAACTAATAATATAATGTATTTGAACTAATATTATACTACCATATTTGTCATAACTTATGAGTAATATTCATCTATTTTAAAAATTGTATTAAATAGGAACAATTTACATGTATGTAACTAATACACACAAGTTACAAGTATTTGCCATTAAATTTATTGTCCTTTAATCCATCATCCGTCTTTTTTTTTTTCTAAAAGATAGGTGGTGTTTGGCATTTTTTTTATCTGATTAAACATTTATTTTAAGTTTGATTAATTTTCTACCTTGAGTTAATCTACCCTATTAAATTTAAATTAAAGTAATAAAATAAGAATTTTATATAAAAAAACCTGGAGGATAAATGAGTTGAAATTTTAAAGGTAAAAAAATTGTAAGTGTTTTTTTAGTGTGAAAACTAAAGTGAAACTGATCAAAAAAAATGTGAACGGATTTGAAATATACTGAACTAATACTATTAAATTAATATTATTTAATTAAATAATTAGTATTATATAAAAATGCATACATTGTGCATTTTAATTTTACGATAAAATTAATTTATGGAATATAAAACTTTGTTAATATTTTATTATAATTTTTAAATTGCATTATATAAATTTGTTTACATATATATAATAGTACAAATTACATTAATTTATAGAACTTCAAAAGGTATTTTTCTTCTCCCCCACCCCCACCCCACCCCACGCAGTGGCGGACCTACGTGGATACAAGGGGTACAACTGTACCCAAAATGTAAAAAATTCTACTACTAATATACCATATCACATACTAGCAGTTTGAAGAAAAAAAAAATCACTATTGGGCCTATTTGAATAATAAAATTTTACATCTGTGCTTAATTTTTAATTGTATTTGGTGTTTCTTTCAAAATTTATATACTAATTATTTGTCCTTTTATAAATATAAATTTTTTATAATTGTTATTTATTTTAGATAAATTATTAATTGTTCAATTGAATTTTTAATCCATCAAATTATAAACAAATCAAATAATATTATTCTCATTCTCTTTCTATAAATAATATTATTCACACTATTTTAGTATTTTATCTTCATTCTCAAACCATCACTTATTTACTCAAATTGTCTTTATCTTCACTCTCAAAGCATCACTTATTTACTCAAATTATCTTTATCTTTATTCATAAACATTCACTTTAATTATAAGTAGATCCCATCATACTCAATCATACCCTCAACATGCATATTTTATCCTAAATTAATCAATATTTATTAAAATTCGTATTCGAAGAAATTGACATAAAGAATTTGGACAAAAATTGTATATTTTTGTTATAAAATTTCTTGTGTGAGCCAAATATATTTTAAGTATTTTTTTTACTCCCTTGTCTATTAATCTACTAATTTTTATTCATATATATATATTTTTTTTTAACTATTAGCTCGATAAATTTTGACCTTTTCACGGTGCTTTATCATTACGTATCTTATATTTTAATTTAATTTCACCTCTATGTCTGTATATCCACTTAGTCGGGTTTGCACTCCTTTTCGAATAGCCAAAGCTTTAGTTATCATTGATATATACACTGACGGAAAAGACTCTAAATATTACTCCCTCGGTCCCATAGGAATTTGTACACTTTCCATATATGGATGTCCCATACCAATTTGCACCCTCCATAAAAGAAAATATATTCATAACCCTCACCCTTAAAATATACTCATATTTACCCATATGTCATTACTTTTCCACACTCAATCTACTTTTTACTTTATTTTATTCATAAAAATTTACAAAACTACCCCTCAAAACACCACTCATTACACTTTTTCTTACACATTTTTTAAAATGTGTGCCGTCCCAAGGGTGCAAGTTCCTCTGAGACGGAGGGAGTAAATAATACTTTAAAATATTACTTATCGTACCCCCGAGTTTAAATTCCTGGGTCCGCCACTGCCCCACACCCTTAATTTTTTCCTTGCCATTGGCCCTTTTGACTGATTCGTTTAAATTTTTCGTACCCTAAAGATATTACGTGGGGTAGGAAAATATAAGTTTGTCACTTGAATCCAAAAAATGGTTACAGCTTGCTAGCGAGAGTCAAACTTTGTTCACTAAAGTATAGTTCACTTCTGCAACGATTTTTTTTTCTTTCTTTTTTTTTAGTAATGATAATTTTTCATTTTGTCAATTTGGTTCGTTTGTATAAATATCTTCTAATTTTTTATATCATTTTTTTATAAATATCTTCTAATTTTTTTATTTTTACACTTCAATTTATATTTTACTATTTCTCTTTATCTTCTTTTTTCCTTTTTCAATTACATCACTTATAATATATACACAATTTAATCACACCCTCAGCCTCAGTCTCAGCCTCAACCTCAGCCCCAGCCCTAGCCCCATCTCTATCACGGTTAGAGCCCCCATCCTCGGCTTCAACCTTAGGCCTGGCCCTAGCCCCAACACCATCCTCGGCCACAGCCACACCCCTATCGCAACTGAATCTGGAGGTGTGAATGAAGGGGTATAATTTTCTATATTTGAATATATTTGTGCACAATGTTTGCTCGTTCTTCCCCTTGTATCCTCTTGTGTTTTTTGAATATTTACAAGCAACTACTTTTTTCAATTTGCAGAAATTCGCAACTACAAATGGAGTTATTGGTATCTCTCACCACTTTAAACCCTAATTATTATATTATGAGATTTATGTGAAATATCTAATTTATTTTCTTATATTTTCAGAAAGACTCAACGAGAGGCGCAGGGAAATAATCCACACTGGCTAATATATACTCTAAGCTCGTTGATGAGTTTGAGGACGATATCGAGAATGCGATTCATTCAAGTTGTTTGCTCAATTTTCTCAAGATTCCAAAGGTCGATAACTCGGTCCCAGTTATCGAGACCTTGATCCTATTTTAATATGTCAAGGACCACATCTTCTAGTTTGGGGAATTTAGTCTCGGGGTCACTTTGGAAGACGTTCTCTATATTACAGGGTTGCCAATATCCGGCACTCCAATAATTAATCCTCATTCTGCAATGCAAAATTCATTCCATAATATTGTGGGATTGCTGAAAAACACGATTCAACTCACGATGAAGGATTTGAAGGACTCAATCCTCGATTGAAGCAAAGATCATGAGAAGAGGATGACTGCTCTGCTCACTCTCCTCGATTCAATGAAAATTTTGCATTTACGTTTGTCGAGCTTTTGCGAGATGTGAATAGAGTAAATGAGTATGCTTGGGAAGCTGCATTACTTGCCTACCTCAACCCCGGGATCGAGAAATATGAGAAGAAAGAAAAGTCTTCAATCGATAGGAACTTGTGGATCGTATTGGTAAGTGTATTCATTTATGTTTCGATTTTTTTCAATTTTATTCAATTTTCTTAGTATTGATATTTTTTTATTTATTTTGTAGGATTTTTCCTAATTCGGATACCACGCCTACGAGAGGCACTTGAGATTAACTTGACTTTAGATAATTTTCAAGTGCCTCTTTTGACGAGTCTTGTGGAGGAGGTCAAGAAAATTTTGAAGAACTACACACCCAACCACTACATTGATAAATTGAGATAGATTCTTTTGAATCTTCCTGAAGATGTAAGTAATTTAATTTGTTTTGTAATTTAGTTAGAAATTTGTTACAAACTAACTTTGAGTTGCTTGCATAATAAATAGGATATCATCTAGACACCCTATGATGGATTGGAGACCACCGTGTTCATTCAAGAGCAAATAACACACGCGACTCCCCTGATCCCGATCATTTACAACTCCCACATGGTACATAATAAGCCACACCTGGTAGCTTGACAGTTTCCAGATTTTGTAGATTACGACACTCAAAGGCTGTATGGCTGGAAACCGAAAAAAATTAAGATGAAGCAAGATAGAAAAGGGCATTTGTCACGTGAGTTACCTCGTAAAGTATGCAACCTACGTTGCCAAATGGCAGAACTGGAAGAAGGCGTACGAGTACATGAAGAGTGTAAATCTGAACCCCAGTACTGCAACCACACTCCTGCCCTCTCTCGGCCCCGGCCCCAGCCACATTCTCAACCCCACCTCTATCACGGTTGGAGTCCCCATCCTCGTCTTCAGCCCAAGACCTGGCCCTAGCCCCAGCACCATCCTTGTCCACAACCTCACCCCATCGCAGCGGAATTTGGGGGTGTGAATGAAGGGGTATAATTTTTTTTATTTTGAATATATTTGTACACAATGTTTGCTCGCTCTTCCCCTTATATCCTTTTATATTTTTGGATATTTACAAGCAACTATTTTTTACAACTTGCAAATATTTGCAACTACAAATGGAGTTATTGATATCTCTTACCACTTTAAACCCTAATTATTATATTATGGGATTTATGTGAAATATATATGATTTATTTTCTTGTATTTTCAGAAACACTCAATGAGAGGTGCGGGGAAATTATCCACACTAGATAATATATACTCTAAGCTCGATGATGAATTTAAGAATGATATTGAGAATGCGATTCATTCAAATTGTTTGCTCAATCTTCTCAAGATTCCAAAGGTCGATAACTCGGTCCCAGTTATCGAAACCTTGTTCCTATTTTACAATGTCAAGGACCATGATTCAGGTGGAATTTATACGTTTTAGAGGCACATGTGAAGTGTGTTTTGATGTGGATTTCATTGAATTATGCATTGAATATGATTGTTTAAGCCGAAATGAGAGAAAGGTTGTATTTTGTCGATTTTGTAGGAAATACGATGGAATTTGGAGCAAAACACCAACCATACCTCACTGGATCAAGAAGAGGAGTGCACGGTTGGATTCGTCTCGAAAAACGGAGTGGATTAGCTAAAAGAATCGAGTCAATCCGACACCCGAGGCGAAAGATATGCACGAAACGAGAAAGGGCTGAAATCGACCGAACAAGGCACGGCCGTGCACCGAGCTCGAGCAAGTGCACCTAGAGACTGAGACATTTTGGCCAAGCAAGGGCACGACCGTGCTACACCCATTTTCGGTGCCATCTCCATATTTTGGCCATTTTTTAGGGACCAACTATTGCAATTTTGCCATCCAAACCCTACCCCAACACTATATAAACCCTCTTTCTTGAAATTCAAGACATTCTCACCCAATTCCTCAATTCCCACACATAGTTACACATACTTTGAGGTGTTTTGACCATATCTTCCTCAATTCTTCATCAAATCAAGCAAGAGAGGATGCAATAGCTTGGGAATTCCACTCCCTACCACATTCTAGACTAAACTTTCTCTTTCTTTTCTTTTTTATTTAGTTATTTCATTTGGAATTTGTAATTGGATCATGCTAGTTATTAGCTAAACACTTTGTGGTTCTAAGGCTTTGTAAATATTTGGATTGAAGTTTATGAACTAATTTCTTGCTTTAATTGGTGTTTGTCTCTTATTTGCATGCTTAATTCTCAATTGGAAGCATGTTGTTATTGGCCATGATGATTTGCTTAATTCATTGTTAATTGGGGTAAGATCGAGAGATTTATTCCATTAATCGTATGCAAGCATGCAACCCGGTATTATTATGATCTCGAGAGAGGATTAGTTATCGGAGAGGGAATTAAATGATCTTTTGGGCTATTTTAGGTGGTGTGATGTTTGTAAGGTAGAGATACGAACTTATGTCGCATGCTCCTTTGGATTAGTTAGATCGAGAGATTGATTAATTCTTCTTTTGTGATCAACCCTATATGAAGACAACCTTAATGGCCATTTGAACGAGTACAATTCATAAACGGATATCTAAATGTTGCAAATGCCTTGGAACCCACCCTCTCATATTTGAGTTTTCATCCGTTTTACTTTCATTTTCTTTGATTTGCATGTTAGTTGATCGATTCTACATTACTCTTTATTGCTTATTTGTGACAATTTGGTAGGCAATCTTAGGGTAATCCACATTCACTTTATCGATCGCGTCTAAATAGAATTCCATTAACAAAATACACTTTTATGCTATACCTTCTCGTGGGATCGACCTCGTACTTACTTCGCTACGATAGACACCGTATACTTGCGGTCGTTTATTCTAGTGTTGCATAACACGTGAATCAGACCACATCTTCTTGTTTGGAGAAATTAGTCTCAGGTTACTTTGGAGGACGTCCTCAATATTATGGGCTTGCCAATATCTGACACTCCAGTAATTAATCCTCATTTTGTAATGCGAAATTCATTTCATAATATTGTGAGATTGTCGGAAAACAAATTCAAACCATGATGAAGGATTTGAAGGACTCGATCCTCAATTGAAGCAAATTAAAGATCGTGAGAAGAGGATGACTGCTCTGCTCACTCTGATAGTATTCAGCTTCATCACTCTGACATACAATGGAAAATTCTCATCTACGTTTGTCAAGGTTGTGCGAGAAGTGAATAGAGTAAATGAGTATGCTTGGGGAGCTGCATTGATTGCCTACCTCAACCGCGGATCCAAAAATATGAGAAGAAATAAAAGTCTTCAAACGATGGGAACTTGTGGATCGTATTGTTAAGTTTATTCATTGTTGTTTTAATTATTTTTCAATTTTTTTAGTATTGATATTTTCTTTTATTTTGTACTGGTTTTTCCAATTCGGATACCATGTCTACGAGAGGTACTTAGGATTAACTTGACTTTAGATAATTTTCAAGTGACTCTCTTGACAAGTTTTGTGGAGGAGGTCAAGAAGATTTTGAAGGAGCACACACCCAGTCACTACATTGATAGAGTGAGAGAGATTATTTTGAATCTTTATGATGTTTTAAGTTATTTAATTTATTTTGATATTTTTGTATTTTAGTTAGGAAATTTGTTACTCCCTCCGTCCCACAAAGATAACCACATTTGACTTTACACACAGATTAAGAAAAATCAATAAATGTAGTCAAATTTAGCTAATGTGTCAATTTTACCCTTAGAATCTCATACTCCAAAATCTGCTAAGCATTAATTACTCTTATTAATTAGGGGTAAACTTGTCAATAAAACATTTAATACTAAAGTAAAAGAGGAAATGTGGCTATAATTTGGGACATCAAAAAAAGGAATACGTGGCTATCTTTGTGGGACGGAGGGAGTATAAACTAACTTTGAGTTGCTTGCATAATAAATAGGATATCATCTGGACACTCTATGATGAGTTAGAGACCACCATGTTCATTCAAGAGAAAAGAACACACGCGACTGCCCTAACCCCGATCTTTTGCCACTCCCAAATGGTACATCATAAACCACACCTAGTGGCTCGATAGTTTTCAGTTTTGCGGATTACAATACTCAAAGGTTGTACGATTGGAAACCGAAAAAATAAAGATGAAGAAAGATAAGGGCAACTGTCGCATGAGTTACATCGTGAAGTATGCAACCTACGTTGTTGAATGACAGAATCGGAAGAAGGCATACGAGAACTTAAGTTAGTAACTCCAAACCCAACCACAACCACACTCCCGCCCTCTCTCGGCCCCAGCCCCAGTCACACCCAATTGTCCTCGGCACCCCCACCTCCACTGCAGCCACATCCTCGACCCAGCCCCACCTCTATCACGGTTGGAGCCCCCGTCCTCGGCTTCAACCGTAGGCCTAGCCCTAGCCGCAACACCATTTTCGGCTACAGCCACACCCACATCGCAGCAGAATTTGGGGTGTTAATTAAGGGGTCTAATTTTCTTTATTTGAATATATTTGTGCACAATGTTTGCTCACTCTTCCCCTTATATCCTTTTGTGTTTTTTGAATATTTACAAGCAACTACTTTTTTCAATTTGCAGAAATTCGCAAATACAAATTGAGTTATTAGTATCTCTAACCACTTTAAACCTTAATTATTATATTATGAGATTTATGTGAAATATCTGATTTATTTTCTTGTATTTTCAGAAAGACTCAACGAGAGGCGTGGGGAAACTATCCACATTGGGCACTGGCTAATATATAATCTAAGCTCGATGATGAGTTTAAGAACGATTTCGATAATGCGATTCATTGCCCAATCTTCTCAAGATTCTAAAGGTTGATAAGTCGATCCCAGTTATCGAGACCTTGTTCCAGTTTGGGGAAATTATTCTCTAGGTCACTTTGGAGGATGTCCTCTATATTAAGGGGTTGCCAATATCTGGCACTAGAGTAATTAATCCTCATTCTGTAGTGCGAAATTCATTCCATAATATTGTGGGATTGCCTGAAAATAGATTCAAACCACGATGAGTGATTTGAAGGAATCAATCCTCGATCGAAGCAAAGATCGTGAGAAGAGGATGACTGCTCTGCTCACTCTGATTGTATTCTGTTTCATCACTCCGACATACAATGGATAATTCGCATCTATGTTTGTTGACCTTGTGGGAGATATGAATAGAGTAAATGACTATGCTTGGGGAGCTGCATTGCTTGCCTACCTCAACCGCGGGATCGAAAAATATGAGAAGAAAAAAATATCTTCAATCGATGAGAACTTGTAGATCGTATTGGTAAATGTATTTATTTATGTTTCAATTTTATTTTAAAAAAAATTAGTATTGATATTTTCTTTTATTTGTTAGAGGGTTTTTCCTAATTCGGATACCACATCTACGAGAGGCATTCGGGATTAACTTGACGTTAGATAATTTTCAAATTCTTTTGAATCTTCCTCATGTTGTAAGTAAATTAATTTGTTTTGATATTTTTGTATTTTAGTTAGGAAAATTGTTATAAACTAACTTTGAGTTGCTTGCATAATAAATAGGATATTTTTGGACACCCTATGATGGGTTGGAGACCACCGTGTTCATTCATGAGCAAAGAACACACGCGACTGCCCTAACCCCGATCTTTTGCAACTCCCACTTGGTACATAATTAGCCACACCTGGTGGCTCGACAATTTCCAGTTTTTACGGATTACGACACTCAAAAGTTGTACGGCTAGAAACCGAAAAAATAAAGATGAAGCAAGATAGGAAAGGGCAACTGTCGCGTGAGTTACCTCATAAAGTATACAACCTACGTTGTTGAATGGTAGAACAGAAAGAAGGCATACGAGTACATAAAGCGTATAACTACAAACCCCACCGCAACCACACCCCAGACCTCTACCAGCCTCGGCCCCAGCCCCATTCTCAGCCCCACCTCTATCACGGCTAGAACCCCCATCATCGGCTTCAGCCCTAGGCCTAGGCCTAGCCCCAGCTCCATCCTCGGCCACAGCCACACCCCAATCGCAGCTGAATATAGGGGTGTGAATGAAGGGGTATAATTTTTTTTATTTGAATGTATTTATGCACAATGTTTGCTCGCTCTTCCCCTTATATCCTTTTTTGTCGTTTGGATATTTACAAGCAACAATTTTTTTCAATTTGTAGATATTCGCAACTACAAATGGATTTATTGGTATCTCTTACCACTTTAAACCCTAATTATTATATTATGAGATTTATGTTAAATATATTTGATTTATTTTCTTGTATTTTCAGAAAGACTCAACGAGAGGCGCGGAGAAATTATCCACACTAGCTAATATATACTCTAAGCTCGATGATGAGTTTAAGCACGATATCTATAATGCGATTGATTCAAGATGCTTGCCCAATCTTCTCAAGATTCTAAAGGTCGATAACTTGGTCCCAGTTATCGAGACCTTGTTCTTATTTAACGATGTTAAGGATCATATCTTCTAGTTTGTGGAAATTAGTCTCTAGGTCACTTTGGAGAATGTCCTCTATATTAAGGGGTTGCCAATATCTGGCGCTCGAGTAATTAATCCTCATCTTGTAGTGAGAAATTCATTATATAATATTGTGGGATTGCCTGAAAATAGATTCAAACAACGACGAGGGATTTGAAGGACTCAATCCTCGATCGAAGCAAAGACCGTGAGAAGAGGATGACTGCTCTGCTCACTCTGATTGTATTCTGCTTCATCACTCCGACATACTCCCTCCGTCCCGGAAGTGTTTGCACCACTTTGTGGGCACACTTATTAAGAAAATGGTGTAATGAGTGGAGTGGAGTGTTGAGGGGTAATTTTGTAAACTTATATGAATAAAGTAAAGAAAGTGGTTGGAATAAGTGTAAAAGTAATGGCATTTTGTGTAAATATGTGAATTTTGTGAGGGTGGAGTTTATGAAAAAGTTTCATTTTTAGGAAGTGCAAACAATTGTGGGACAGAGGGAGTACAATGGATAATTCGCATCTACGTTTGTCGACCTTGTGGGAGATATGAATAGAGTAAATGAGTATGTTTGGGGAGCTGCATTGCTTACCTACCTCAACCGTGGGATCGAGAAATATGAGAAGAAAAAAATGTCTTCAATCGATGAGAACTTGTAGATCGTATTGGTAAATGTATTTATTTATGTTTCAATTTTATTAAAAAAAAATTTAGTATTGATATTTTCTTTTGTTTTGTAGAGGGTTTTTCCTAATTCGGATACCACATCTACGAGAGGCATTTGGAATTAACTTAACTTTAGATAATTTTCAAGTACCTCTCGTGACAAGTGTTGTGGAGGAGGTCAAGAATATTTCTAAGGACCACACATAGTCACTATATTGATAGAGTGAGAGAGATTCTTTTGAATCTTCCTCATGTTGTAAATTAGTTAATTTGTTTTGATATTTTTGTATTTTAGTTAGGAAAATTGTTATAAACTAACTTTGAGTTGCTTCCATAATAAATAGGATATTTCTAGACACCCTATGATGGGTTAGAGAGCACCGTGTTCATTCAAGAGCAAAAAACACACGTGATTGCCCTGACCCCGATCTTTTGGAACTCCCACTTGGTACATCAGGTGTGGCTCGACAGTTTCCAGTTTTTACGGATTACAACAATCAAAGGCTGTACGGCTGGAAACCGAAAAAAATAAAGATGAAGCAAGATAGGTAAGGGAAACTGTCGTGTGAGTTATCTCATAAAGTATACAACCTACGTTGCCGAATGGCAGAACAGAAAGAAGGCATACGAGTACATGAAGCGTATAACTACAAACCCCACCGCAACCACACCCCCGCCCTCTACCAGCCTCGGCCCCAGCCCATTCCCAGCCCCACCTCTATCACCGCTGGAACCCTCATCCTCGGCTTTAGCCCTAGGCCTAGGACTTGCTCCAGCACCATCCTCGGCCACAGCCACACCCCAATCGCAGCTGGATCTGGGGGTGTGAATGAAGGGGTATAATTTTTTTTATTTGAATGTATTTATGCACAATGTTTGCTTGTTCTTCCCCTTATATCCTTTTGTGTCTTTTGGATATTTACAAGAAACAATTTTTTTCAATTTGCAGATATTCGCAACTACAAATGGAGTTATTGGTATCTCTTACCACTTTAAACCCTAATTATTATATTATGAGATTTATGTGAAATATATCTGATTTATTTTCTTGTATTTTCAGAAAGACTCAACGAGAGGCGTGGAGAAATTATCCACACTAGCTAATATATACTCTAAGCTCGATGATGAGTTTAAGAACGATATCGATAATGTGATCCATTCAAGTTGCTTGCCCAATCTTCTCAAGATTCTAAAGGTCGATAACTTGGTCCCAGTTATCGAGACCTTGTTCCTATTTTACAAGGTTAAGGACAACATCTTCCAGTTTGGGGAAATTAGTCTCTAGGTCACTTTGGAGAATGTCCTCTATATTAAGGGGTTGTCAATATATGGCACTCGAGTAATTAATCCTCATTATGTAGTACGAAATTCATTCCATAATATTGTGGGATTGTCTGAAAATAGATTCAAACCACGACGAAGGATTTGAAGGACTCAGTCCTCGATTGAAGCAAAGATCGTGAGAAGAGGATGACTGCTTTGCTCACTCTGATTGTATTCTGCTTCATCACTCCGACATACAATGAAAAATTTGCATCTACGTTTGTCGAGCTTGTGCGAGATGTGAAGAGAGTAAATGAGTATGTTTGGGGAGCTGCATTGCTTGTCTACCTCAACCGTGGGATCGAGAAATATGAGGAGAAAGAAAAGTCTTCAATCGATGGAAACTTGTGGATTGTATTGGTAAGTGTATTCATTTATGTTTCAATTTTTTTCAATTAAATTAATTTTTTTTAGTATTGATATTTTCTTTTATTTTGCAGGGGTTTTTCCTAATTCGGATACCACGTCTACGAGAGGCACTTGGGATTAACTTGACTTTAGATAATTTTCAAGTGCCTCTCTTGACGAGTGTTGTGGAGGAGGTCTGTTGGGATATGAATCCTAGAACAAGTCCTACATGATGATAAAAGATGAAGTTTTGATAAGCCAAAAGTAGTTTGAATTTTTCTAAGTGTTGACTGATCTAGTCTAGTTAAGAGAAGTCATCTTGAACACACCAGTAGAGTTCACATGAGTTTACATTTAAAAGATAAGTATTGTTATATATTAAAAGATAAGTACGATTTATAAGTACTTCATATTTGCTATTTGTTATACATGTTAGGTTGTTATTGAGCTATAAATAATCATTGTATAGAGCTCATGATTTTCGTATGTAATAGATAGATTGATTGTATAGATTTTAAGTTGACTAAGCTATAAGCTTAAAGTAATGTAATAGTCTTGTTAGGATTAGAATAGTTTACTGTTGTAAATTGCAATAGAAGACTAGACAAGAAGGATGAAGTCTACTACACAAGACAGGTGGACTACAAGACAAGTGCATACAAGACTCCACAAGACAAGTCAACTTTAAGTAAAGCGCGTATAAAGATAAGGATGAAGAAGTTAGTTAGAAATAACTAATTAACAAGAAACGCGTGGATGGATAAGAAGATGCAGTTACGAAAGTTAGTTTTCAAGAAGAGTTGGTTACAACTGACTAAGTTCTTGATTTCAGAAGTCTATAAATATCTCAAGGTGTTCATTGATTCAAGACTACTGATACTACTGCAAATACATATACTGAAGCATACTGAAGCATTTAAAAAAGATTACTCTCAGAGTTCATTGAAGTTCAGAAAGCAAGTCTGCTAGTGAAGTGAAGAAACCAGAAGACTGCTACTGAATAAGTTTTCGTTTTTGTTTGTTGTTTTTATTAGGTTGCTAGATACTTGTTAAATTTCTAGTAAGATCGTAGACGTATCTGGTGGTATAGTCTTAGAAGATCTAAGTCTTTTTCTTGGGACTCTAAAGAACAAGAACTCACACTTTGTACACGATTGGAAGAGTTAGTGGAAACATCACAACTGGGTTGTGAGAGTGGACGTAGACAAGTTGTCGAACCACTATAAATTGTTTGTGTTGTTTACTTTACTGTTTTGTTTAATTGCTTAATTGTTTACACACATAACTGAACAAGATAAGTTGAGTATTACTAGAACAGAGTTCTCGAATTAAGAAGTTGAGTATAAACTTGTATTGGGCTCATTGTTAATTATGTATTCCGCACATTGTATTCTGATATATCGAAAGATTTTAGAAAAGTCTATTCACCCCCCCTCTAGACATTTTCTTTAGCTTCCCTCGATATTAACTCAACTTTCGGGACCTACAAGTGGTATCAGAGCAGTAGTTTACGTACAGCTGTTTCTTGATAACCGACTTAAGACTTAGGGTGAAGTCTTGGTCCGTGATTGTACTCTCTTACGTGTTCTTGATCAACATTCTTGATATATGTGTTTCGTGTTCCCTGTTCTTGACTTAACTACTTCTTGATCATAAATTTACTTAGCACTTATTTCTTGAAATCATGTCTCTTGAGATCAGCGCTAATAAGTTGCCCAAGTTCCAGGTTCAGGATTACGACTACTGGAAACTGCGAATGGAAGCGATTTTCAGCTCCACGCATGATCTAATGATCTCTGTTGTGACCGAGGGTCCGATCGTGACAATGGTCCCAAATACTGCAAATCTTAACAAAGACAAACAAATTGGCACCCTCGTCAAGAAACCAAGGTCTGATCTAACCTCAGAAGAAATGCGTCAAAATAATTTGGATAGTTTGGCGAAGAATTACATCTTACACACTCTTCCTAACGAGTATCTAGGAAAAGTGTTAAAATGTAAAACTGCCAAAGAGATGTGGGACAGATTAGCTATCATTTGTGAAGGGACATCCCTGATCAAAGAGAGCAAATTATCCACTGCTGTCCAAAGATTTGAATCATTTCGGATGAAAGCTGGCGAAACTATCGACCAGCTGGATACTCGTTTTACTAAAATTATGAATGAACTTGAAGTTCTTGGTAAAACTTATACTCCTCGTGAAATCAATCTTAGGATTCTTAAGAGCTTAGATCCTCGATGGAAAATGGTAAAGATGCTAGTTAAGAATACCCAAGACATAGATAAGTGGAGTGCAGAGACCATGTTTCAAACTCTTAAAGCCCATGAGTTTGATTTAGACGAAGATGAACTTGTAGCCAGTAGTGACAGAGAACATGCTGTATCTAAGAACGTTGCCTTTAAGTCTAGCTCTTCTAAGTCCACTAAGGTAGACAGGTCTAAGTCTAAAACTAAGTCTGCCTCTGTAAAAGACGAGTTAGATACTGATCTTAGTCTGAAGGATCAGGTGAACCTTATGGTTAGAAAGTTTGATAGGCTGAATAAACGTTTCGGAAGATACAAGAAGTTCTATAGGGATCATAGAGCGTCTACTTCTAAGAACTCGTCTGAGACCAGACGAGACCGAAACTCGTCCGAAAGGAGAGGCGAAGTCTCGAAAGGTAATAGGCGAGATAGAGAGTCTGACGATAGGAAGATTCAGCGTTCGGATAGACGTGATAAGCGTAGGGATAAATCTCCTATTAAAAAGGCTACTAATGATCTCTTGTGCTACAACTGTGAAAAGTCAGGTCACTACATTTATGAATGTCCAGACCTGAGCACTGACGATCGAGAAGAACGTAAAGCTCGAAGGGAAAGAAGATACAACCGTGGCAAAAAGGCAATGATGGCCAATGATGACTCTGATTCGGATTCAGACGAGTTGCCATCGTCCTTATCTAGCTACCCATCTGATCAAGACCACGACGAAGCATTCATAGTAGATGATGGCCTATGCTGCATGGCTAAAATCGACCAAGAGGTATCATCTGCTACTTCCTTTCAATCTTGTGATGATTCTGATACTAATGAAAGTGACACTGCTAGTAGTGAAGTAGGAAGTAGTCTGCAGCACTCTACTAGTGCTGTTGAAGACGACCTTCTACTTGCTAACCAAGCATTCATCGAAGTCAGTGATGAGAACATTGCACTAAAACAAGAAATCATTGATCTTAAGGAAGCTCAGTCTAAAGTAGATCCTAATGTAACAGTCCTAAATGAACGCTTGACTGAAGAGTAGAGACAACTCAAAGAAAAGTGTGCATTGACAGACAGGTTATATCAAGACCTACTTAAGACACATGCAACTGAGAGAAATGAATTCAATGTTTTAAAGAGCAAGTGCAATAGACTTGAAGAACGTAATAAGTTCTTAGAGACCGAGGTTGTCACATTAGATCTCAAGCTTACTGACCTGGTTAACTCTTCAAAGATTAACCTTGAATTGTCAGATAGGTATAGAGATCCAGCTGACAAGACTGGTATAGGTGCTGAGTCATCTAGCTCGTTTACTCGAGTCATTAAGAACCCTACTACTACTAACGCAAGACTGTTGCCAAATGATAAAGGAAAAGGACCTATGATATACGATATTGGTACTCCATCTCAAGGTACTGTACCTAAACAAGCTCGAGTTAACATTCTGATTACCAAGGGAGGTAAAAAGAATGGTAACAACAAGCCTGTTCCACCTAGAACTAATCTTCAAAGGACCACTAATCGTGGACGACCCAATCAGGTCAGATACGAGGACTGGTATCCTGAGGAGACTAGTACTAGACAGGTACAGGCTAGACGACAAGAGCCTAGACCTCCTTTTATAAGGCAGTCTCAGCTCTACTCGTCTAGACCTAGACAGGTAGCTCCAAAATATCGTACACAAGCTGTTCTATATCCTCCACCTTTGTCATATGATATTATTAGTGAGGAAAGACCCAAACGCGTCTATAAACCGTATGGACCTAATACAAGCCCTACTCTGACTATCATAGACCAGTGCCTGCTCAAGTAGAGATCAAGTCGAAAGGCTATCTCCAACGAGTAGACCCGAACTCGACTGATAGGACAGAGAAGGACAACAAGGTCGTATTTTGTAACAAGTATGGGCGAAAGCTTAAGAGATCGAACTTGTTCAAGACTCCAATGTATATTTGGATTCCTCTGAACACGACTAACCCCCAAGGACCCCAATAAACAAATGGGTACCTAAATTATTGAATATCTTCATTGCAGGATCGACTTGACTTGTATAAGAAGGGTGGCTCAGTAGGAGAAACCTGGTACATAGACAGTGGTTGTTCGCACCACATGACTGGTACCAAGGCTCTCTTATCAAGTTACCATGAGTAAGAAGGACCAAAAGTGATATTTGGTGATAGTTCCACTGCTGTCACTAAAGGATTTGGTTACATCCGGAATGGAGACGTAGAGATACAAGATGTCTCATATGTTGAAGGTTTGACATATAACTTACTATCTGTTTCACAGTTTTGCGATCGTGGATACAAGGTGCAGTTCAAAAGCCGCAAATGTCAGATCATTGACAAAAGGACACACACAGTCCTACTAGTCGGCGTAAGACAAGGAAGTGTGTACATAGTGAATTGGAACAGTTGTCCGAGGGACACCTGTCTACTTACTAAGAATCCTAAAGAACTTGGGTGGCTCTGGCATAGACGCCTCTATCATCTAAACTTTAAGGCTCTTAATAAGATAGCCAGAGATTACCTTGTAGAAGGTATTCCCAATGAAGTTTACTACAAGTCACATGTATGCACGGCTTGTCAACAGGGTAAACAGCCAGGACACCACAACAAAACGGTGTAGCAGAAAGAAGGAATCGAACTCTCAAAGAAGCCTGTAGAACCATGATAGCCGAGTACAACACGCCTCAAAAGTTTTGGGCTGAAGCTATTAATACTGCATGCCACTCACAGAACAGAAGCGCGATCAACAAAGCTCTAGGCAAGACACCTTATGAGGTTTGGAAAGGTAGAAAACCCCGCATTTCATATTTCCATATATTTGGTTGTAAGTGTTTCATCCATAACAATGGAAAGAGCAAGGTGAATGCTTTCGATGCCAAAGCAGACGAAGGGATATTCTTAGGATACTCCTCGACTAGCAAGGCATTTAGGGTATTCAACTACTCAACTCTTTGTGTGGAAGAAACACCACATGTGGTTTTCGATGAATCTCGACAGGACTCGTCTGCCAACAAGATCAGTGAGAAAATTACTTATCTAACGATCGAATCTGACAAAGATTCAGAGGTATATGAATCCGTTCAAGCCTACAATCCATTCATGAAAGCTCTCGAGTCTGATGACAAAGAGAAGGTAAGTGCTCAAGGTAAGTCTTCTAGACCAGCTGACATGCCTGCTCTAGTTGACTCCACTACTCCTGGTAAATCTGTTGATGATACAAATGATGTTGACATGCATGATGTTGTACATGATATAGATGATGATAGTGCTACTGTTAAGAATAGAAAAACATGGAAATCTGCGCATGATACTGAAAATATTATTGGTGACTCTACTGTTGGTGTGAAGACTAGACGACAACTCTTTGAGTCGCAAGAACAGCCTAGTCCAACTATGTTTTGCTGGTGTTGTTTCCTCTCATCTATCGAGCCTACCATTGTTAAAGAGGCATTGGCTGATAGTAATTGGATCATCGCTATGCAAAACGAGTTGAACCAGTTTGTTCGAAACGACGTCTGGGAACTTGTCGATAGGCCTAAACATCATAATGTAGTTGGCACTCGATGGATTTTCAAAAATAAGAAATATGAGAATGATGTAGTCGTTAGGAATAAGGCTAGACTAGTTGCCCAAGGCTATTCTCAAGCTGAAGGCATAGACTATGATGAAACATATGCTCATGTTGCTAGACTAGAAGCCATTCGATTGTTCCTTGCATATGCTGCTCACATGAAGTTTACTGTATATCAAATGGATGTTAAAAGTGCATTTCTTAACGGTATTCTTGCGGAAGAAGTGTATGTTGAACAACCTCCAGGTTTCGAAGTCAAAGGCGACCAGGTGTACAGATTAAAGAAAGCCTTATACGGACTAAAGCAAGCTCCAAGAGCATGGTATGATACTATCTCTCTATTTCTATTGGAAAATGGTTTTACTAAGGGCAAGATCGATAGAACCTTGTTCAGAAGACAAGAAGGGAAAAACATTTTACTCGTCCAAATTTACGTAGATGACATCATTTTTGGGTCACCTAACAAAAAGCTGAGTGAAAGTTTTTCGACACTCATGCAAAGTAAATTTGAGATGTCCATGATGGGTGAAA
This sequence comes from Galeopsis tetrahit, assembly GCA_963675135.1. Lineage (NCBI taxonomy): Eukaryota > Viridiplantae > Streptophyta > Magnoliopsida > Lamiales > Lamiaceae > Galeopsis > Galeopsis tetrahit. The sequence continues at coordinate 16,960,745 of OY776133.1, forward strand.
TGAATTACTTTCTTGGTCTTCAAGTAAAACAGACCCCAGATGGAATTTTCATAAATCAGGCAAAGTACACTAGAAATCTTCTAGACAAGTACGGGATTAAGACTTGTAAGTCTGCTGGCGTACCGATGCAACCAAACTACAGAATGGACCCAGATGAAAACGGTAAATGTGCTGACCAATCTTATTACCGTGGATTAATTGGTTCCTTACTATATCTAACTGCTAGTAGACCAGACATTGCATTCTCTGTTGGTGTTTGTGCTCGTTTCCAAGCCAATCCAAAGGAAAGTCACATGGAAACCACCAAACGGATTTTGAAATATTTGAAAGGGACCATCAATCGTGGTATATGGTATCCCTCAAATGATGATCTATCCTTAAGTGGCTACTCAGACTCAGACTTTGGAGGCTGTAGAATAGATAGGAAATCTACTTCTGGTTCTTGTCAATTTTTAGGCACAAAACTCATTTCATGGTTTTCGAAAAAGCAGACTAGTGTTGCTACTTCTACTACCGAAGCCGAGTACATGGCTGCTGGTAGCTGTTGTAGTCAACTACTCTGGCTCATACAACAGCTTAGAGATTACAATATACATGAATCAAATGTTCCTATTTTCTGTGATAGTAATAGTGCCATTGCCATTACACAAAATCCTGTTTTGCACACACGTTGTAAGCATGTTGATGTGAAGCATCATTTCATACGTGATCATGTAGAGAAGAAGGATATTCGCATGGAAAAGATTCATACTGATTTTCAAAGAGCTGATATTTTCACAAAACCATTAGCTGAGGCACGTTTTCGTGAATTATGCATTAGTCTAGGGCTAATTGATTTAGACCCTACTTGTCAATAGTTATGTACTAACAGATAGGTACATCAAAGAAACAAGGAGACAAGATCACTAGACCAGAGCACTCGACTACTCACTCAACAGACAGGTATACAAGGCTAGACTAGATGACCAAACAACCCGATGAGGAAGCTGGTAAAGCTGAGGGTAATACTAAGGGAATAAACAATTAAGGGGGAATCTATGATTTCTTAAATATCCTTATGTTGACTCTTATGTTTGTTACAAGTCATCTTGATCGAAACCTTGATCATTGCTTTAGATTGATATTCATCTTATTTATTTTACTCTACTTGTACCTACGATTGTACGTTGCATAAGATAAGATAGGTACATGAAGTCGTTCGACGTTCAGAATAGACAAGCACAGTCGAAGGGGGAACTCGTCTTGTGTGCTTAAGCCTACTCGACTTATGTAGCTTAGGTCTACTCGTCTGTTCTGGATGGACTCGAACAGACTAGATAAGTGTTCTCTTAATTGAAATATGCTAAGTGTTTATTCAAATCGAATTAAGGGTATTATAGTAATTCGATAATGCTAAAATTTGAAAACCCTAGAATTGGATTTATACACTCCCATTTTAATGAGGTGTATACACCCAGTTCGCACTCGACTACACTAAGGGCAGATGAGTTCACTCCCCTGTCCTAACTAAGAAGAAGCGGATTTCAAATTTTACAATATCAAATCACATAATATTCTCGATTCCGTAACCGAATTCCAAAAGCCACAACCGTTGGATTTAATCCATCAATCTTGGCCATTGGATTGGAAGTTCAGTTTTAAACAAAACCCAACACTTGCACACGTCTTGCCCCACGTTTTCTTAACACTACTACTCTCAAAGCATCTGAATTTCTTGCGAATCTAAGATACTTGTTCTTACTCAACCTATCACTATGTCGATTATATCTCTTTTCGATGTGAGGACTAACATGCAAGCTATGTTCGACCTAGGCAGATTTATTTCAGAAAATAAAGTGCATGTTGAACCTTTGGTGTTCTTTAAGGGTAAACATACAGATGGAAACTCAGAGATCCTGTCCAAATGTAGCAAATGTGGCCTAAAACCATATTTGGAGGCGTTTCCTCAAGTCGTCTTGGAGGAGGAGGTGTTGGAGTTCTATGCCAACGCCACCAGACAATGAGAATAGTGGTGTTAGAGACCACTCAGAGCTATTTCCATCTCACGCCCTTACTGCTCTTGCGAAGAGATTATTGGGTATCTCTGATGATCTATTATGTTCGGAATCACAGTTTGATGTGGGTGTTCAAGTTTCTAAGACCGACTTTGTTGAAGTTGATGTGATGGTTGAAGCTGAACAAGCTGAGGAGATTCAGTCTACTGATCCTGTAGTAGAGCTAGACAATGTCTCAGACCAGTTGAGAGGCATTATGTTCAGATTCCAAGTGGAACATGCTGACAGTCCAAGGTCAGATTTTGCTTTTATCAATCGCTATACTGATCTATTTCTTCCCACCGAGATTTGTGGATATATGGAGAAGCTGCACGCCTTATTGAGAAAGGACTTGGCTGATGCTGAAAGGAAGGCTAAGGAAGCTAAGTTAGCTATAGTACCTTACTGTCCTTTGCCTAGTCTGAAGGCCATTGCTGGAAGTGTTGATCTTATTGAAGTAGTAGAAGACGAGGTCTTAGCTACTACTCCAGAAGGTCAGTTGATTGAAGTTGTATCTCTTGCTGAAGATGAAGTCATGGAGGAGGCTACTCATGTTGAAGTTGGACAATCCTCTCAAGCTATCCCAGCTGCATCCGTAGATGAATTGAAAGAAGACCTGAAAGCTGTTATCAAGTCGTCTATCGATGAATTTCTCAAGTCCGAGCTCAAGAAGACTCTTGTTGAACAGAACAGTGTCCTTGACAAGTGCAAAAGAGATGATTATGAATGAAGGCAATCAGTTGGACAATGACTTCAGGCAACAGATGTTCAATCAAATTGAAGGATTTCTCCAGAACCAGGTTGAATATTCGGAGAAGAGCTCAGTTGATTTTGCTCGAGTCTTAGCTACTGAATCCAGGAAGATGGAAAGAGTTTATAGAGCTAAGATTGAGGTTGTTGATGTTCAGAGAAAAGAAGCCTATGATCAGCTAGCTCAAGCTCGAGAGATTATAAATGCTATGACTGATGAGAACAGGAAGTTACGATTAACTGCAACGCATTTTAAGAATGAGTTGAACTTGTCTACTCACAAGTTGGAGTTGGTGGCAACCAAACTAGACAAGTTGAGTCAAGACGGTTCTCATGAAAGGCAAATTGAAAAAGCTACGAACCTGATGAAGCAAGCTATGTTTGAAGAGATGACTCGTTTCACTTCTCTTTTCTCTCTCAAGGCAACTGATGAAGCCAAAAAGGGGGAAGAGACAAGTCGAGTTAAAGTTGTTGCTGAAGGTGAGAAAGCTAAGTCTAGTGCTGAACCAGAAGCTAAAGAAGCTGCAGAAGTTATGCAAGATCTAAGGAGGCCTAAGAGAGGCAAGTTGGTTAAAACTGCAGATCTTGAGCGAGCTAAGGCTGAAGCAGTTGAGTTGAAGAGAAAGGAGAAAGGCAAGGGTGTTGCTACTCCTGAAGCAGAGGTTCAGACTAGAACAATGTCGAAGAGAAAGGCTGTTGTCATTGAAGAACCAAAAGAAGCTGAGACAACAACAGTCGTGAAAAAGCAAAAAGTTATTGATCCTGATGATGAAAGTCGTTATGCAAATAAGAAGAAAGTTGAAAAACACATTGAAAGACTGCAAAAGCTGAAGTCAGATGAAGATCAAATGGAAGACAAGTTTGTTGATTATTTCATTGATAATGAGCATCGAGCTGACTGGATGAAAGTGAAGAAGCAATGGGAACTTGATCACTGGATTATTAGGAAATTTGGTGATACTGAAAGTCCAGATGAGTTGTACTCGATGTTTGACAAATTCATGGAAGGTCAGAACAAGTTGCTATGGAACCTGATCATGAGGATATCTGCTGCTGCAAACTTCAACATTCTTGTTCCTGTATTTCCAAAGTGGAAATGTCCTATGACCAGCTCAGGAAAGAGAGTTGATCTAAACCAGATCAAGAAATATGAAGAAGAGCTACTGGAGAAGGAGAAGATAGAAGATGAAGACCATATCAGTGTTATTCACAAGAGACTCCTAGATGCATTCTGTGTTCCAAATCCAGAAGGAGGTACTCTCTCAGATTAGATTGATTGCTTTGATTACTTAATATTTGATTTTTGATTTTTGAAGTATGTGTAATATCTACTGTTCTTATTTTGAATGAATGAAAAGATAAAGTACTATTTGATGATTAAGACAAGATAACTACTTAACTAGTCTACTATTGAGGAAAAAAATTCAAGTAGTTTTGGCTTCATCAAAAAGGGGGAAATTGTTGGGATATGAATCCTAGAACAAGTCCTACATGATGATAAAAGATGAAGTTTTGATAAGCCAAAAGTAGTTTGAATTTTTCTAAGTGTTGACTGATCTAGTCTAGTTAAGAGAAGTCATCTTGAACACACCAGTAGAGTTCACATGAGTTTACATTTAAAAGATAAGTATTGTTATATATTAAAAGATAAGTACGATTTATAATTACTTCATATTTGCTATTTGTTATACATGTTAGGTTGTTATTGAGCTATAAATAATCATTGTATAGAGCTCATGATTTTCGTATGTAATAGATAGATTGATTGTATAGATTATAAGTTGACTAAGCTATAAGCTTAAAGTAATGTAATAGTCTTGTTAGGATTAGAATAGTTTACTGTTGTAAATTGCACAAGAAGACTAGACAAGAAGGATGAAGTCTACTACACAAGACAGGTGGACTACAAGACAAGTGCATACAAGACTCCACAAGACAAGTCAACTTGAAGTAAAGCGCGTATAAAGATAAGGATGAAGAAGTTAGTTAGAAATAACTAATTAACAAGAAACGCGTGGATGGATAAGAAGATGCAGTTACGAAAGTTAGTTTTCAAGAAGAGTTGGTTACAACTGACTAAGTTCTTGATTTCAGAAGTCTATAAATATCTCAAGGTGTTCATTGATTCAAGACTACTGATACTACTGCAAATACATATACTGAAGCATACTGAAGCATTCAAAGAAGATTACTCTCAGAGTTCATTGAAGTTCAGAAAGCAAGTCTGCTAGTGAAGTGAAGAAACCAGAAGACTGCTACTGAATAAGTTTTCGTTTTTGTTTGTTGTTTTTATCAAGTTGTTAGATACTTGTTAAATTTCTAGTAAGATCGTAGACGTATCTGGTGGTATAGTCTTAGAAGATCTAAGTCTTTTTCTTGGGACTCTAAAGAACAAGAACTCACACTTTGTACTCGATTGGAAGAGTTAGTGGAAACATCACAACTGGGTTGTGAAAGTGGACGTAGATAAGTTGTCGAACCACTATAAATTGTTTGTGTTGTTTACTTTACTGTTTTGTTTAATTGCTTAATTGTTTACACACATAACTGAACAAGACAAGTTGAGTATTACTAGAACAGAGTTCTCGAATTAAGAAGTTGAGTATAAACTTGTATTGGGCTCATTGTTAATTTTGTATTCCGCACATTGTATTCTGATATATCGAAAGATTTTAGAAAAGTCTATTCACCCCCCTCTAGACATTTTCTTTAGCTTCCCTCGATATTAACTCAACTTTCGGGACCTACAAGGTCAAAAAGATTTCGAAGGACCACACACCCAGTCACTACATTTTGTCGAGTGAGAGATATTCTTTTGAATCTTCATGATGCTGTAAGTGATTTAATTTGTTTTGATATTTTTGTATTTTAGTTAGAAAAATTGTTAAGTATAAACTAACTTTGAGTTGCTTGCATAATAAATAGGATATCTTTTGGAATATGAATTCTTGAAACAATATTCTAGTTGATGATTAAATTTTGATGGCCAAAAAGAAACTTAAAGTTAATAATATATGTGGTTGGAAGTCATCTTAACTAAGTCATCTTGATAAGTAATATAATTTGAGTTACTAATCTTATATGTGAATATATTTGAACTGTTAGGAACTAAGCTGATGTTCATATTGTATAGACAGCTTATAGAATAGGACTTAGAAATACTCTTTTGTATGTAGTTCAATTGAAGTATAGATAGGTTTTATATTTGTAAGTTTGTATTATTGTAATCAGCAGAGTAAGTTCAGAACAGAAGACTAGAGCAAAGATCAGAAGACTACAAATCAGAATAGAAGACTCAGAAGACTACTCAGAATAAGAAGATTAATCTTAAGAAGACTACAATGAAGACTCTGAAGTATTAATGAAGTATTCTGATAAGGCTCAGAACAGAAGAAAAGAAGTGTACGTGCTTATCAAAGTAAGAACAGTAAAAACTGAGAAGGAAGTATTACTGTGCTGAGGAATAATAAGTTTGGAAAACTTATTAATTAAAGTGTAAATGAATATATTTGAAGATATGAAGACTGACTTAAAGAAGATACGAAGTTAGTTGGAGAAAGAAGTTACAAAAAGCGGTTAAAAGTTAGTTGGAGTTAGTTTCACAAACTACTAACTGTCTAACTAAGTTCTATAAATACTATATGATCTTCTACTGAAAAGACTACTGAACGAAGAGCATTCAAGAGCAATTAAAAGTTTAGAGCATTCAAGAAACTCGCAGAGTTTGAAGAAGATCACAAAGAAGAATCAAGAGCCCAGAATTGAAGAAGCATATTCAAAGGCTACTAACAGAGAAGTTTTACTTTTAGTTTGTGATTTCGTTTTGTAAACAAGTGTATCAGAAACTCCGGTTCTTTGGGTGTCTTTGTTTTCCATGGCTTCGCCCGTATATCTCAAGAAAGATTTCTCCGCCGTCAAAACAATGTATATTTATTGGCTACAGCACTTCTCAAAGTGCCTATCGTTGTTTTGATATTTCCACCGGTCGCATTTACATCTCACGGCATGTTCGGTTTCTGGAATCTAACCTACCTGGTTACATGCCTGTTTCTCAAGATAACACTCCTGCTCCTGGGTCCAGCATAACATTGCCAATTATTACTCCAGCCTTGACATCATCTCCATTACCGCCTATGCAGCCTGCTCCTTTATCACATGAGTTACAATTGATCACCCAGCCACCTTTACATACTCAGCTTAGTTCAGAAAATCCACCACCAGCTCGACATCACTCAATGAGAACTCGTAGCCAAAACAATATTCACAAACCAAAAAATATTCATTCTGCAACCAAACATCCACTTCCGGACGATGTTGAACCTTCCACAGTTCGACAGGCGCTCTCGATCCCTCACTGGCGTGAGGCAATGGCAGATGAATTCACAGCTTTACAACGACACGGGACATGGGATCTTGTTCCTGCTCCCTCGAATGGCAATATTATAGGCTGTAAATGGGTTTTTAGAATTAAGAGAAAGCCGGATGGTTCGATCGATAAGTACAAAGCACGCCTTGTTGCAAAGGGTTTTAATCAACGTCCCGGGATCGATTTTATGGAGACTTTCAGTCCGGTTGTTAAACCTGCAACCATTCGTACCGTTCTCACTCTTGCGATAACCTCGGGTTGGGCTCTTCGCCAACTTGACGTAAGTAATGCTTTTCTCCATGGTCATCTTGACTTGCCGGTCTATATGCATCAACCTCCGGGTTTCAAGGACTCTTCGATGCCGTCTTATGTTTGCTTACTTAAACGATCACTCTACGGCCTTCGTCAAGCTCCAAGAGCTTGGTACGATGCTTTGTGTGCTGCTCTTCTAACTTTTGGTTTAGCTCGCTCACATGCAGACTCATCTCTCTTCACTCTACATAAGGGTAATAATCATCTTATTGTTCTTGCATACGTTGATGATTTGATCCTCACAGGATCCTCCCCTTCCTTGATTGCGTCTCTAACGAAGCATTTGCAGTCTACATTTGCCGTTAAAGACCTCGGCCCATTATCATATTTTTTGGGTGTTGAAGTCGCTCATTGCCAACAGGGCCTTTTCTTGTCACAACATAAATATATGATTGATCTCCTGCGTCGACACAAAATGGATGGTGTTAAACCTGTTGGTACCCCCGCTGCAACTAAATCTGCACATGACACTGGCACGGTCGACGCCACCGAATATCGGAGTGCCATTGGTGGGTTACAATACTTGACGATAACTCGTCCGGATATTTCCTTCACTGTGAACCGCTTGGCTCAATACATGTCAGCTCCCACTTCTGAAGCTTGGCATTCTGTTAAGCGGCTTTTTCGCTACCTTAAAGGCTCGATTCATCATGGCATCCTCCTTCGACATTCTGATCGGCTGGCCATTACAACCTATTCAGATTCTGATTTCGCCGGTGATCTTTCGGATTGTAAGTCTACTTCGGCATACATCATATTTCTTGGCCATACCCCTATTTCTTGGCGATCACGGAAGCAGCGCGGCGTTGCTCGATCCTCAACTGAAGTTGAATATCGCGCATTGGCTACTGCAGCATCCGAGGTTTGTTGGTTGCAACACCTTTTGCATGACCTTCAAGTACCGCTTGTATCTCCTCCTCGTCTCCTTTGTGACAACATGGGTGCCACCCGTCTTGCTCTTAATCCAGTTCAACACTCGCGTTTAAAACACATCGCTGTTGATCTTCATTTTGTTCGAGATTTAGTATCAAAGGGAGTTCTTTCTGTTGCGTATGTTAATACACTGGACCAGCTGGCGGACTTACTCACAAAACCTCTTGCACGAACTCGGTTTCAATCACTCAGGTCCAAAATCTCCGTCGCAGACGGCACGTCAATTTTGCGGGGGCGTATTAGTAAAACTTATCAAGATAGTTCTAGATAAGTCTTTACTAATCTAATCACATAATTGTAGGATTATTGTTACATTCAAATTCAAATATTGCTGTGTATCTTCCGCAATCATCTCTACAGAAACACTGTATTTATATTTCAATGTATCAGCAAATATTCTCAATGAAATACAATTCCTAATTTCTATACTAGTTACTTGTAGAATTACTAGTAGATCGAAGATACACTTAGTAGTGTAATCGATAAGATCAAAGTCTTAGTCTTGGGACTTTAAGCCACAAGAAACTCGAGAGTTAATAAAACATCACAACTGGGTTTGTGAGAGTGGATGTAGACATTTGTCGAACCACTATAAATTTTGTGTTCATTTACTTACTATTTTATATTCTTATAAGTTCTTAAAGAATTCGTATAAACAACTTGATTGAGAAATCTTGTTGAGTAGACGAATTACTTCATACCAAGAACAGTAGTATATTGTTTACTGAAGTTAAAGTTCAAAATCAAGAGTTGAGTATAAACTGAAAATGCTCATATTAACTTTGGGAGTACTGAGCTGACCCTAGTAAGCACAGTATTGTACTAGAACACTAATTCCGCATATAAACTCTGATATTTTAAGAAAAGTTTTAAAAGTCTATTCACCCCTCCCCTCTAGACTTTTCAGTCTTATCTTAATCTTAACTCAACTTGGGACCAACAATATCATCTAAACACCCTATGATGGGTTGGAGACCACTATGTTCATTCAAGAGCAAAGAACACACACGATTGTCCTGACCCCGATCTTTTGCAACTCCCATGTGGTACATCATAAGTCACACCTGGTGGCTCGACAATTTCTAGTTTTTGAAGATTACGACACTCAAAGATTGTACGGCTGAAAAAAAAAAAAAGATAAAGCAAGATAAGGGCAACTGTCGCGTGAGTTACCTCGTAAAGTATGCAACCTACGTTGTCGAATTAATAATGGTAGAACAGGAAGAAGGAATACGAGTACATGAAGCGTGTAACTCCAAACCCCATCACAGCCACACCCCTGCCCTCTCTCGACCCCAGCCCCAGCCACACCCCCGTCCTCGGCCCATCATCGGCACCCCTACCCCCATTGCAATTGAATCTTGGGGTGTGAATGAAGTGGTATAATTTTCTTTATTTGAATATATTTGTACACAATGTTTGCTCGCTCTTTTCTTTATATCTCTTTGTGTTTTTTTGAATATTTACAAGCAACAATTTTTTTATGGGTGAACAGGCACATGACATGTGGACTTCAGAGGTGAATTTTAAATATTGTTGACGATTTTGAGATTCATCAAGTCATTAAATACACGATTATAGTTGTGTTTGATGGTACAATGTGTTATACACACGGAACGGGTGCAGAGTTTGGTCATTTTTTGATCTCATGACTTTGAATTTTTTTTCCCATAGTGTAGTACTTGGTCCATGTTTGGTTCCTTTTTCACTGGATTTTGCACTTTTAATTAATTTTGTTCCCATAATTCAGACTAATTACAGAGTCATGGGACAACATTTGAAAATTCTAAACTTCTTAATTTGTAAAAGTTACAAAATTATGTTGAGATAATTTGATCGAAAGCAATAAATTAAGACACTGGATTTATTATTAAAAAAGAGAGTAGGTAGTGGTAGTACTACAAATTAATTTGAGTGAACAAATTAACGCAGAGTAGTAATTAACCACATACTACATTACTAGTGTGATAATTAAATTTCACACTTCTCATAGCACACATGCATACTAGCTAGGGACATTTTATTCATAAGCTTAATTATTATTCATTTTTAAGCATATTCTTCTGCTAACTGTTTAATACTCCACAATTAAACAGCCCTTCATTATTCCATCATCGTCATCACTTAGTTTTGTGTCTCCGACTTCTCACCGGCGAAATTACAGCAACCGCAGCCGTGGCGTCCACAGCACCGCCCGTAACGGCAGCCCCCACCTCTGCCTCCATGTCCACCGCCGTTTCCGTATCCTCCACCGTTGCCGCCATGTCCACCGCCGTTGCCGTATCCTCCACCGTTGTTGCCGCCATGTCCACCGCCGTTGCCATATCCTCCACCATTGCCGCCATGTCCACCGCCGTTGTAGCCCCCACGTCCATCAGCTGATGATTAATTTGGAAAACACAATTAAGTGCATTAACATTGAAGTACTTTTATTTCTTAAAATTCAAAAGTTTAGATTAAATTTTTAACAACATATATTATATATTACGTAATGAACTTAATTTCAAAATAAATCAACAATATTTAAAATGTAATGATATAGCTAGCTAGAAATAATTAGAGAGCTAGAAATAGGTTACTTGATGCGTCGGGAACAGTGTTGGAATTAGTTTCAGCAAGGTCCCTAGCGGATACTTCCGAGGAAATGAGAACCACCATTGCTACAAGGCCAAGCAAAATCATAATTTTGGAACCCATTTTTCTTTCTTACAATGTGTTTTTTTTATGACAAGAAGATATGTATTTGTGTTTTGGATGAGAAGATTGTTGGATTTGGTACTCTATTTATAGATCTCTTTCAAGCACAAAATTATGTCATATCATTTAGTAGGCCCATGTTTAGTTAGGTGTAGCACCTCTAATTTAATGACTTCATACCATATTATCTCATTATATCATGTCACCCTATCAATTTCACTAGAAATATTATCACTATTAACACAAATTGAGAATTACTTCTCAAAAAAATGAAATCAAAACGTGGGAAATGATTTCATTTTTTTGAAAAGTAGATAGACTTTACTTTTAAAATTAATTGATCGGTTTTTATTCGGTTTTTTGCCAGGGTTTCGGTTCCCAGTCAGTTTGATCCGGTCTAACCGTAAAACAGTTATTTAGCCTATTTCAGATCGATTTTTGGTTGAACCGTCAGTCCAGTTTTAAAAACACTATTTTTATGTAGAAAAAAATATGGCATGGGGTGTAATATTAAAATAATTATATTTTTATTAATAATCATAATTAGTCTAAGTATTCTCATTCCATTAATTGAAAATTAAGTTGCGATAGAGGAACTCACGCTGACCCATTTGATTATTCATATGTATCCGTTATTGTGTGAGATTTATATGTATACACTATATATATAAAAATACAAGGAGATGTTTGTATTTAATAAATACACATGGTATATCCTAAGTGAGTTTTTTGCTTGCTCCGACAGGCAATGTGAGTCAAGCATAAGAACCCCACGTGTACATATATTTAGAAAGCCTTAAAATAATTGTTTATGGGCCCTAATAATTATATATACCATGCAATTTATGCAGAAAAAAAATGAAAGGACAAAAGAAAAGAAAAGAATTGTCAGTTTATATATACCATGCCCTAATAATTATATATACCATGCACTGCTTTAATTAGGATTTGTGCACTAGTTGCACACTTTTTTTTTTTTTTTTATCTTAATTTATCAGTTTATCACTCAAAACTTTAAAAACATGGTCAGTTGTATATTTATGATATTATTTTATACACCTGTTTAGTGTATTAGACTTTTATAATGAATACTTGAGAAACTATCTTGTGAATCAAATGCTTATACGCGCGATTAGGAGTGTCCACGGGTCCAGAACCGGACCGGACCGGGACCGGGACCTGTTCGGACCGGGATCGGAATCTTAAAATTTTACGGATCGAGGACCGGACCGGAATGTAACCGGTCCGGTCCGGGTTTGCACCGTTTCAGACCGGTTTTTTTTTTCTTTTTTTTTTAATTTATTATAATTCCTTAGTGTATGAGAAGAAGTGGAGAGTGGATCACATTCGAGTTCTTCATTAGTAAGGCCATCAGCCGATTGATCAGAAAACACCGGTATTCTTTTTTATTGAGATTGTGACTGAGTACTATCCATCTAAAAATTTTGAAACAAGAAATTAAAAATAATTATTACGATTATAATAAGCTGTAAAATAGGTTAAACCTTCTCAATAACTCAAGAAAACTTACATTGCAAGAAGATTGGGTGGAGTATTTCGTTGCGCCGGCTCTATTACCTTCTCAAAATGGGTGAGTCACAAGTCACAACTAACACAAACAATTGCAAGGAGTGGAGATTGGAGAAGGGTTGTCGCCCGGTTGGGTGAAGCTGGTGAGCGCCGTTTCATCAGATAAAGATTGAAGAATTTTGAGAATGGTAAAAAAGGGAATTAGGTTTAAGAAAGTGGAAGAGCCAGAGGAATGGGATTTGTAATTTCTAAAATTCAAATAATAAAAAAAAAATTGTAAATCCGGGTTTCCGGTCCTGGACCGATAAATTCCGATTTTAGACCGGACCGGACCGAAACCCGGAATCTTAAAAAATTTCGGACCGAGAACCGGAATCTAACCGATCGGTCCGGTTTCGATCTTTTTTCCGATCCGGTTTTATTTTGCACACTCCTACGCGCGATACGATACTGTCATATAGCTAATGACAATTTTCTAATAACTTGATACTGTTTAATATACGATGTAATAATATATAGTATACCAAATATTACTACAATTTAGTGAGTATGACAAGAATAACAATTAAATTATACATTATTACAAAAGTGATATTATGTATTTATATATATACTAAATATTTTCTCCATATTCACATAAAATGTGTATATTTTTCTTTTGTGGTTGTTCATATAACATATGTATGTTTCATTTTTTTGGAAAATACTACATTTGTCCCCTTTAAAGAAATTAAGAAATATAGTAAAATGTGCAGTGGATAATTATGTTAGAGTAAAATAGGAAGAAAATACTCCGATCGAGAAGTCGAGAACTATCCATCTAATTTAATTTATCTATTTCATAGTATAATTTATTAAATGATTCACTTAATCACATAATTAAAGATAAAATAAAATAACTCAAAAGGTTCATATATATGAATCAAAGCGTACGTAAGCAATGACGGTATATGCGAGTTTTAATTTAGGGTTTGTCATAAAGCAAGACTTGTGTGAGAATACATGACAGCGAGGACAAATTAATTTATTTTAAAGTGTTAAAAATCATGTTGAAACTATGCTTTGTCATTATATGTGAGACTATCTCATGTACTTTTTTTTATTTTACAATAAATAATGTTTCAATATTTTGTTTTTGTACAAAATTAAATGATATTTTAGCCTTTTGCACATTTTTTTACAATTTTATCTTCCTTTTAATTTTAAAAAAAAATTATTGCCTATATTATATTTAAAAATAATAATTCAATCTACCCTTCAAATTTTCAAAGCAAAGAAAATGTACTGATTTTTTTTCATTCATAAACTAAAAAAAGGGTAAAGAGGAAAGTGAAATGAAAGAAGCTAAATAATTATGTAAAAATAGAAAATAAAATGGAAAAAAATTGTATTACAATGTAGGAGTGAAAAGATTGGGAAAAAAAAAATATTGCAATGTAGGAGTGAGAAGATTGGAAAATAGAAATAAGGTACCTTGACCTTTATGTAAAAAGTGATAATGTTTAAGTAAAAAGTGATAATCACTTTTGTTAAAAATATTATCACTTTTTAATTAAATATTATTACGCTTTTACAAACAAATTAAAATTTTGAAAATAAAAATAGATTATCCTATCCATAATTTTAAAATATGGATTAAAAGAAAAACGTCTTAGGGATATCACACACGTTTTTTGCATAAGGTAGATATATGTTTGTGTTGGTGAATTTTTTTATATTAAATGAACTTGTTCATTAATTTTTGCAGTGAGATATATAGATATTATGTGAAGGCCTTATTACCACTGTAGGTATGTACTCACTTGGAGGTGTCGGCAAAACTGACAAACAAAATCAATAAACAAAGATTATGAGCTTATCCAAACATTCAAATTTGTAGTGTGAATTTAGTATGGGACAATTCATATTTAAAATGGATTTACTTTAATTTGGTATTGTCATCATGTTATGTGGTTTTCTTTAAAACGGAATTTAGATAACATTTTATAATTTACCGAGCTCGTTTGCTTGGTGGGTTCGAGATAGATTAGGTGTGTAACAATGAGTTATTTAGTGAATTTACACATTTATCCTACTTAGAAATACACTAAACAAATAAGTCAATACTAAATATTAGTATAATTAATGTAGTAAATTAGACTTCATCTCATGTTTTGAAATTGCTGTATATGGTTTTCAACAAGAATGTGTCATTTTTTTAGTTAAAATGTATCCCTTCTAGTTAAAATATAAAAAGTATCGAAGATAAAATTGAAGGAAAACTAATTAAAGTTGATCATACATAGAGTTAATTACGGGTATATAATTATCACTTTTAATAATTAAAAAAAAGTTGACTTTTTTTAAGTAAAATTAAATAGTCAATACTAGCAATTAGTGAAACAAGTTTTTGGCGAGAGTATTTTGTGCTTAATTTTTTCTTGTTCTGCTAATAGGGAAAATGCGAGAAGAGGTACGTGGATAATTTGTATAGATAAGAGCGCGCACACACACCTGTCCAAATTGTAATGAAGGGCTCCATGTATATTTGTCTGCTTATCACGTATTCACGTGGAGACGCCGCCCGCCAATATTGACAAACTAATTTCGATAATGAAATTACTCATCACTATTACTTTATCACTAAATAAATACTCCATTCGTCCAATTTTATTATGCTCATTTCTTCGAACAGTATTTTAATGAATATTGATTAGTTTATGTATAAAATAGGGATTAAAGATTTTTTAATCCACTAAGTTGGACTGATTTTAAATTTTTGGTCCAGATGAATTATACATTTTGATTTCGATTCAATAAGTATGCTTAAATTTTGAAAATGATCATTTTACCCGTAATAGCATGTCACCAACAAGTCAACACACACGTAGATTTTAATATTTATTTTCTTTTTTAACATGTGAAATATTCTTTTTTTTTTTATGATTTATTTATATTTATTAATTTAGAAAAACTATGAATATAAATTTAAATACTAAATAATATTTTAAAATTATTGAAAATAAATTATGATTAGTATATAAAATGATTTTTTTTTAAATCTAAAATATTATAATATGAAAAAATAAAAAAAATCAAATAAATTATTTTCTAAATTAATTACTGTAATTCTTAAAAACTCATGACATACCTAATTAGAAAAAAAAATATTATAAATTTATTTATTTCAAAATAATATACTCCCTCCGTCCCTGAGGAACTTGCACCCTTGGGACGACACACATTTTAAGAAATGTGTAAGAAAAAGTGTAATGAGTGATTTTTTAGGGGTAATTTTGTAAACTTTTATGAATAAAGTAAAGTAAAAAGTAGATTGAGTGTGGAAAAGTAATGAAATATGGGTAAATATGAGTATATTTTAAGGGTGAGGGTTATGAATATATTTTCTTTTATGGAGTGTGCAAATTGGTATGGGACATGCATATATGGAAAGTGTGCAAATTTCTGTGGGACGGAGGAAGTAATAAATATACAAATTTATTCTTAAAATAATAAAACTTCCAAATGAAAAAAATAAATTAAAATCGCCAAAACATTTCACTAAAACCTTACTTATATATTAATATTTAAATATTTTAAATAAATTCACAATTCACCAAATATTTTAAATTCCAAAAAATTCTCAAAATAAATTAAAAAAAATCATTGAATTAATTCAATAAATAGAAATATGATTGGATGTTGTGGAGTCCATTTATAGGTAAAGTGATTGTTTATGAATAAAATTAGTGGTAATTTGAGTAAATAAGTGATGGTTGGAGAGTAGAGATAAAGTAGTGTGAATAATATTATTTTCATAAAAGGAATGGGCATAATAAAATTGGACAATCAAAAAAGAAAAGTGGAAATAATGAAATTGAATGGAGGGAGTATTATTCTCCGTCCCATATTTATTTTTCATGTCAATATTATACACTTAATTCAAAATTTTTATTTATTTTATATATAAAAACTCTAATTATTACATTTTTTTCCTAAATTTTGTAACACGGAATGTAAACTTTTCAAGAACATAAATTAAAGATCGAACATTTATAACTAGACATTACAGTATCACTATTTAAATCTTTTGCACTATCATAATTATCATTATTGTCTAATATATTATCAGATTTAAATCAAATGAGTTATCTCTTTTTTCTTAAAAAAATTAAAGAATAAAATTAAAACGATACAACTTACGGTAAACGACAAAAAAAAATGTATTCCCCTAAAAGTTAATGTGAACATAGTAAAACAATGCTTTTCAAGGTAGAAATCACAAAGTGGCTTTTGGCCATCCCGATCAGCCAATGCATACTCTATTACCCATTTACCCTAAAATAGAGCATGAATTTACTACAACAGTTTATGGGTATGGAATAAATATTTTAATAATGAGATATCAAATTAAAATACAACAAAACATATGTTACTTGTGACAAAATTTCGCTTAAAACGAGCAAACATGCAAGTAGAAAAATATGACTTTTATTTGAACAAATTAATCACACTCAGTATTTAATTAAACTAATTCAATTAAGTTATTTAATTTGCTATTTGGATATCCATTATATAGGTTAACTAGACTAATAATTTTAAATATAGACGTATATTTAATGATTGAAATATAAAGACAGTGAATTACAGTTATAAATAAAATAATATATATAGTATAATTTTAAATATAAATATATAATGTCATTATGTGTCGGATTGTTGTCTCAGTCTGCTAGTGTAGAATTGTGTGTATTTTTGAAGGGCAGAGGGAGTTGATGTAAACAAGTTTTATGGTAAAATTGATTAGTAATTAAGTGTTACATATAGTATATAGTAACCAAGGAATACTATTAAATTAATATCATTCAATAAAATAATTAATACGGAGTACTATATAAGAATATATACAAAATGAAGATCAATGGCAGATAATTAAAACTTGTTCATATATAATTTTGCATATTTTTATTATAATTTTTTAATTACATTATTTAAATTTGTGTATATATATATATAAATTACATTAATTATAGAAATTCAAAGGGAATTTTTCTTCCCAAACACCCCACTCCTTTTGTTATCTTTCTTGCATGGCCCTCTTTCACTGATTCATTAAAAAATTCGTACCCTAGAAATTAATTAGGTGGGGTAGGAAAAAAAAAGTTAGCCACTTGAATCCAAAAAATGGTTGCAGCTAGCAAGAGTCAAACTTTGTTCATTTTAGAGTAGAATTCTGTAACCATTTTTTTTTAAAGTAAAATTTAATTAGACGTTTATTAGACTCGTGGCAGACTCTAAATCAAATTTATGTTTTTTTTATTTTATTTTAAGCAGCAAAATCAAATCTATGATTGACTACGAGCCATATATAAGATCCAAAATTATCCTCCAAATTATGTATGGACAGAGCTAGCAGCAGCACTGGGCCACTGAGATTTTAATAAATTTAAGGGCATTCTAGCATTTTTTTTTTTTTTTATATTTTTAAAAAGTTTACGTTGGAATGTAGTGGAAAAAAAAAAGATTAAATACCTTCTTTTTTTTAAAAAAAAAAACACTATTTAAGCAAGACATGCCTTTTTCAAAATTAATGCAAATTTATTTTTCTTTGTTATAAAAAAAATTATATAACCATGAAATTAGCAGGCATGGTATTTATCTGAAAGTGGATAAATGAGACTCCACCCATACAAATATTTATCTTTAAGAGGTCACTTTATATCTTATCAAGTAATATAATTTAAAGTTAATTGCATACAAAGTTGAAAATTACTCCCTCCACAATAAGTCAATAACACAAGCTCCCATTTTTTCATTTTTTGCGTTTCAATATAAATTTTTCATCCCATATTTTAAAACATATTGACATAACTATATCAAATAATTATTCTTAACTTTCAATTAATTTTACATTAATTGTCATTACATTAACATTAAAATATTCAAATAACAATCACATCACTTACACTATTTTTTTTTTTTTTTCACAATTTTATCTATTTTCAATCACATCACATATACTACTTCACATCACATTTTATATTAATACTCATTAAACTCCGTAAAATTTTTCAATGAGAAGCTTCTTCCAAAACGGAGTGAGTATAATTTTTCAACGTTTATCAATTATAATACTTTTTTCATCCCGTTACAAGGTTCTTATTTTTTAACTAATTATATTTATTATCTCTGTTTTTTTTTTTTTTTTTTTAATTATATCACGTGACTATTTTTTGTCAACTAATTTTATAGGCTTGGCACCCGATTTTTTTTTTTTAAAAATTACAAATAATTTTTTTGTCATTGTTTCTAGTTACAATTTTTTTCTCAAAATTTGTCGTGTCAACAAGATTTTTTGAAAAATAGTAATGTACAAATAGAATTAATTTCATAACTTTTTAAAATCGTGTATTGAATTAAAAAATTTCAAAATATATGTTATAATTAAAAAAAAAAAGGTGAAAATGCTATAGCGGTTTATTTTTCAATTTATCCGATATAATTTATCATTTAAATGAATATCTTAATATAATTTTAATTGGATATAAGTATATAACTGAAGTTGAAACTCCCACCTATTATAAGTTAATCATCAGTGACACTATCTCAATCCAACCCTTTAATATTATATTAATTTCTCTCTCATTCACATATACAATTTACAATTCAACTCAATTTTAACTTTATCATACTTTATTAATGACACTCACCCAACCCAAAAATAATAATTATTTTTTAAATACATATTATATTATTAATTTTTACTATATTTTAATGTGTAAATTGATATATAAAAATTAATTGACATTCTAAATTTATAATTATAATAGAAATTTTTTTTTATCACACACTTAAAATAAATAATGAACTCAATAACGAAATTAAAATTACAAGATTTAAAAATACGAAATTGAAAAGCAATAATAAGATCCAAAATTTGAATAATTTTGAGAGTTTGGAAAATTTTAAGAGTTTGAAAAAAAATTTGGGATAATTTGAATCCATAATAGTAAATGTTATAAATATAAGAAGATAAAAGAGAGAATTTTAGTTTGTGTTTCAAAATAACTCGATATTGGACTCTATTTACAGAGAAAAAATAATTACAAATTTTGATATATATATATATTATTTAATACATATTATCTTCAATATCTAAAAATCTAATTATATTACAAAAAAAAAAAATCATAGCAACCAATAGAAATGCAACACTTGTCACATTATTCCACAATATAAACTCCTTGACACTGAGTTGTTATCCGCCTCAATGTCATGCAAAGGTTGAACATTTATTATTATTTTAATATTAAATTGTTTATCATCTAGCTATGACATTTACATCAATGTCACCAATAAGTGTAGTCTAAAACCAATTCTTTTTCTTTCTTTTTTTATTTTTTATTTTTTAATAAGAGGAAGGTAGAAGCATCCCAATTACCACAAACAATTTCTGTAATTAAAAATGAAAATTAAACTCATGAAGTCAAAAACAAAAAACAGTATACACTACACAACCTGATGAATTACAGCTGGAAAAAAAATTATATGGAAAGTGGACCATAGTTCGTAGGTATTCACCGTATTCTGAAAACCATGTCACATGAAAATTTTCCAATCTAAAATTGGATGTGACGTTACTCGATTTGAAAAGGAAGTGTTTGAATATACTCCGTATATACTCTCACCCTCACAATATTCACGTATTTACACAAATGTTATTATTTTTACCTTTTTTTTCAATCTCCTTTTTACTTTATTTATATAATTTTATAAAATTATCCCCTAAACACTCCATTCATTACACTTTTTTCTTAAAATGTGTGTTCATTTTATAGTGCAACACTTATGAGATGGAGTGAGTATAAGTTTTGAAAAAATCTTAGAAATAAATTAAAAAGGGCCGTATCTATTAATTTGCAGCGACTTTTCCTGACATAAAATCTTGTGGAGGTGATCAAAATTTGATGGGGTCTGCTGCAATGGATAAGAGTTTGAAGAAGAAAGTCTCTCTAAGACCCACACAAGTGTCCCCATCCCCATTCAATTATTTTTGTACTCGCCCTCAGTTTCGCAGTGTTGAATTTTATTACAAATTTACAACAATCATCACACAAATTTATTACTCATTCCGTTCTCCTAAAACTTTTTCGTTAAAAAGAGTAATTAAATACTTCATCCGTTTTAAGATTATTTGCACGGTTTAATCGATACACTTTTTAAGTAAAGTGAATTTAATGATTGATGGTGTAAGATAAAAATAGGATTTTTTTTGGGTGATTTTGTGAGATATAAGTAAAATGTAAGTATGTAAAAAATGAGGGACAATTTTAAAAATAAAATGATATTAGGAGGATATTAATTTTGTTGGATATTTTCATATTAAGAGTGTGCAAGTAATCTGATGAGAACCACGACCCTCATTCTCATCATAATCTTGGGACGTCCCAATAAGAAAAATGTGCAAATAATCACTGGACGAATGAAGTAATATATAGAGAAAATTTATAAAAAAGGCCATTTAGGCACCTAGCTTCTTAAATAAAGACAACTTTTATAATCTTTTTAAAAAAAGGACAAAAACGCATGTTAATAACCCATTATACCCTTATATTTAAATATGGAAATTAATTTATTAATTTAATAATTAAATAACAAGTCTTCATCTTCCTTATTTGTCGCCATAGATTTTTGGTTAATTTATTAATTTAATAATTAAAGAACGGGTTTCTTGGCCGGAAAACTCAAATCTTCAAGCTTTTTGGTTAATCCATGATGAATCAAACATAATCCCGCTGCATCTACAAACGATTGGCCATAGATTTCAGATTGGTGAAGCAACAATCCTCGATTTCCTCTTGAAATCGAGGGATCTTTTTCTTCTTTTAGTTTCTGTTTCAGTTTTGGGTGACCCCTCACGCCAAAAAACTGATTTCCGATGATTCTCAAAGTTTCTGCTGCTTAGAGGCTTGTTCCTCTCTTTCAACGACGACCATGGCTATAAGGTCTCGTCTTCTTTGCTCTTCCATAATTGTTTCCTCGATCGGTTCTTACGACTGCACATGATCAAGAGACTTTTCCACGCGATCGTTTCTTTATATTCCTAGGGGATTCAAACTTCACCGATTTCTTCATTATGGATGACGGACGCGAAGCCGCCGGAGATACAGTAGAAACTTTTAATTCCAAGGGTCAGGTGAAGAGTTTTGCCAAGGGTATGATTATTAATTCCACACGTACACACATAATTTGCAAAGAATTTAGAATTTTTTGAGATGATTTTAATTTAGGTTCAATTTTGCTCTGTTTTCGTGAAATTGTGATGATTTACGTGCGTGTTGCTGAAATGTAGTTCATGATTATTTGTTATTGGTTTGGTCAAGGGATAATGCAGATCTTATTTTGCATATGTATACGTATTTCTGCATAATCACATTCTAATATGAAGACACCGTACTATTTTTTCTGCATTATTCATTTTATTATGCAGTTTTAGATTTCATTGTTCTGCATTATTCATTTTATTATGCAGTTTTAGATTTCATTGTTCTGCATTATTCATTTTATTATGCAGATTTAGATTTTATATTAATTTTCCAACCATGGTCTAGGGAGCAAAATGTTCTTCTCACTTCTCACTTCGTCTTCTTCCGTACTTCACGGTTTCCTTTCTTCACAAATTGAAAAACCCCAAAATTCTGCACAAAATTTACAAAGTTTGACCGGAGTTGTTGATAGAGTTTAATTTTAGGAAGTTTTAATTAACTGCGTAATTCGGGGGGCTTTAATGAGCTGATAGAACTTTAGTACCAAACCTGTTTTTCTTCTCATTTAATTTTAGGAAGGTTTTTCTTAATTGCGTAATTCTCGGAATTAATGAGCTGATAGAGTCAGCTTTAAATTTCAAACATTTAAATAATTTCTCCATATTAATTCCGAATTTATGTATTAAGGGCATGATGGTACATTTATGTGCCATTTTGTCCTTATTCTGAAACTATTTTGAATCATGTCTTTATTTAAAAAAACACTAGGTGAAATGACCTTTTATGTGAAATCCCCTAATATATATAGTACAAGTGATGTGATTGAAAGAAAGATAGAGATAGAGAGAACAAATAAATATAAAGTAAGTGAAAGAATGAAAAATTAAAAGATATTTGTTAAAAATTGTATTAGAAGCTTATAGACAGACGAACTAAAATGACAAAATGAAAAGCTTATAAGCGGACGAAGGGAGTATTTTTAAGGACAATTAAGTACTCCCTTAGTCCGCCTATAAATTTCTTGTTACTTTTTTGCACATGAATTTAAAAAAAAAAATAGATATAGTACAAGTGATGTAATGTGATTGAGAAAGAGAGATAGAGACAAACTTTAAATATAAAGTAAAGTGTAAGAATAAAAAATTAAAGAGAAGTTACACAGGACACTCCACTAACAATTTTAGCAAATATATCCAATTTTAATATGGTAAAACAATTAAAGACAATTTAGTATGCAATGTATCAATATACCTTTTATATTCAATTTAAAATTAGTCAACCCTTTTTTAATTTAAAATTCGTAATCAATTTTAATTCCCGCATTTCAAAACTTTTCATAAATTTAAACCTTTCCAAAATACATTATACCTAAAATACGGTAATTATTACACCTTCAAAAATTCAAAACATTTCTAAAAAATCGATATGTGAACTAATCAGTTTCATATTCCTAAAAATATGAAAACCGATTAATTTTCCATTTATTATTTTTTCAGAATTAAAAAAATTTAATTTTTCTCAATTCGATTCTTAAAATGCACGCAATCAATTAATGCAAGGTATATATATATATGCAACGAAAATTGCATGTTGCAAATATAGGCAATAAATTGGGTTTATATATGCAACGAAAATTGCATGCTGCATCTTAAAATACTTCATAATATACAAATATATATATATATATGTAATAAGATGTTCTAAAATATTAATTTTATTTAAAAATATTCAGAATATGCATTATACATACAAATATATGCAATAAATTGGTATACATATGCAACGAAATCTGAAATCGCACTCAAAATCACACTCAAAGGCAAAAGAACTCTGAAATCGTACTCAAAATCACAAACCCTGAAATTGCCTTGGAATCGCACAACAAATTGGTTTGGAATCGCACGCACTCAAAAGCAAATGACGGTGAAGACTATGGAGGCGGCGGCCAAGGCAGCGGAGTTGAAGGTGGACGACAGCTTCATCTTCAGATTCGTAC
Source organism: Galeopsis tetrahit (assembly GCA_963675135.1). Lineage (NCBI taxonomy): Eukaryota > Viridiplantae > Streptophyta > Magnoliopsida > Lamiales > Lamiaceae > Galeopsis > Galeopsis tetrahit. Next base: position 16,984,607 of record OY776133.1, read on the forward strand.
AAATCGGTGGCCAACGACGAAGATGGAGGCCGCGACGGTCGGCACAAATGGAACCGCCCTCTAACCAGGCTTGTCGGAGATGTGGAAGTCGTCGTCTTCGTCGGAGAGATGGCAGGGGCCGCACGTGGTGGGTGAAGATTGAAGCGATTGTAGGGGCTCCATTCGTTTGGTTATGGCGGCGGCGGCTATGGCAGAGCCGAAGATTGCTTGCTGAATATAATATATAATACACCGATTAGAAGAAGATTGCATGTGTCATTTAGGAAAATCACACCAGAATTATGTGGAAAACGAATGAAAACCGATAGAATCAATTTGATAGAAATTTTTATAGAAATGCAATTCTTAATTAGGCATATTGATGGATATGAGAAGATCGAGGGAATATTGCATTTAATTCGATAGAAACATATTGAATTTTGGGAAATGATGAGTCAATTAAAATTTTTGCTATTTTTTAGGGAGGTTAAAGATATTAATATGTAATTATTAGTTTAATTTAATTACTGAGGGCATATTAGGTATGTTAAGTATAGATTTGGCCTTAATGGAATTGCTGAAATTTTTTGGTTTTAATTGAAGTAAGGGTGTGAATTTTAGCTCTTAATGTCAATAAAGTTAAAAGTAAAAAGATATTTGTCAAAAAACTACTATGAAAAATTTATAGACGGACGAACTAAAATGACAAAATGAGAAACTTATAAGCGGACGGAGGAAGTATGATTGAAAGCTTTTAACTAACCACTACATATTGGGGGTGTTTGCAAATTCTGGAAACAGTTTGTAGTCCAGGGTTTGCATACACACCCATTGTATACTCCCTTCGTTCCAATATAAGTTTTCCCCCTTATTTTATGAATGTCACAAAGTTTTTAATTTCATTTTTTTTACATGTTATTCACTTATATTTTATCTATTACTCCATCCATCCAACAAATGTAGTCCCATTGGGGAGGGGCACAAGTTTTAAGAAAAAGGTAGATAAAGTAAGGGTATTGTGGGGTCCATTATGAATAAAGTTGATGGAAAATTAGTAATTAAGTGATGGTTGAAGGGTGAAGGGTGATAGTTTTCATAAAGTGTATGAGACTACATTTGGTGGACAAAAAATATATGGCAAATGAGACTACATTTCGTGTACGGAGGGAGTACATAGTACTTTATTATAGTTAATTTTATACTCATCTAATATTATTTCCTCTCATTATCATATCACTTGTACTATTTCTTAATTTAAACATAAAAAATAAATCAAAAACTTATAGTAGAGAGTACCATATTATGATCAAACAATCGTACCATAAAAAATAAATCAAAAAGAGTATATATGGGTACGATTATTTGCACCTCCACCTTTGTTAATCGTACTTCTTCGATTGATGCACTACTCCTGGATTAAGATAATGTTAGATTCATTCTCTATAAATTGTTTAAATTATTCTTATCGTATTGTGTTCGTGTCGACACATATCCTTATTGTATCGTGTTTAACTTTTTTTTTTTGCGTGTCGACACATATCCTTATTGTAAAATGTTTAACTTTTTTTTTTTTGATTCATAGTTTTTCAATAAAATCATCCTTCTGAACAAAGATATACGTCTCTTTCAAAATATACATATCTCGTGGCCATTATGCAAAAAGGACCAGCGGGTCCGTCCTTAGCCTAACAAGTGACTGAAAATTTGAAATAGAAAAACCCTAAACATTCGGCCTAAAAACTGAAATACTCAGTAACAAACATGAAATCAAAATACAGTAAAGCTTAATTGACTTGACTTAAATATAAATAGAAAATCAAATAGGAGATCTGCAAATCAAGAAAATCTGACGAAATTTAATACTCAAACTGTGCTAGATCGAAGTCAATTAAAATTGAACTAGAAAAATGAATTATCAATATTCAAATTATGTACTATGATGGTCCTTTTAAATTGTCCCAAATATATTGCAGGTATTATCACATTTATAGAATAATAACCACGACAATTGTAAGGGGATATAACACAATAATAATTTCATTGAATTTATTTGTTTAGAGAGAATTTACTCTAATACTTTATCCTTCCCTAATATGTACTCCTATATAATCCATTTTGATTTTCATACGAGTTCAGATATAAATTATACGGGAAAAAAAAAACCTTGGTACAACAAAATGACTAAATATATTCACATGTTAAGATTTCACTGAGCACACGGTTTAAAACAGTATGAAATAAATGTAAAAAAATGATGCTAAATGTAAAAGACAACATTTTAAAAAAGAAAAAAACTTAGCACACGGTTTAAAACAGACATACACATACATATGTGAAATAAAGCCTCTGTACATATATGGAGTACTTAAATTCATATTATGCTTTACTTTCATATATCAGTATGAATTGTTACACTGGTTGCATTCTTCTTGCCTCCCGTTCATAAACCACAATCATCAAAACAAATATCTAAAACTCATTTTTTTACAAAAACTACCATATGAACCTAATTCACCAGAATTTTATTGCCAAATCAATCAAAACTAATTAATATAGAAAGTAAAATTGTTTAACAATACCATACTGTATATTGCAATCATTGATTTGAAAAAACACACATATAATCATATAAAGAAAAAAGTATGTATTTTTATGATAAAAACTTCTATGCACCTAAATCACAAAAATATTATAATCAAATCAATAAAAATATTTAATATGCAAAATAATAATCCTCCGTCCCAATTAAACCCGGCCAATTAAAGCTAATCAACTTTTTTTTTTTTCTTAAGTTCCAATAAAATCTATTCACTCCTTCATATCTACTTATTATATTATACTCCCTCCGTCCCTCCCAGGATTGTTTGCACCATTTTATGTGCGCACGCAAACTAAGAAAAAAGTGGAATGTTAAGGAGTAATTTTGTAACTTTTATGAATAAAGTAAAGTGAATGATTGGGTTGAGGGTAAAAGTAATGACATTTTGTGTAAATATGTGGATATTGTGAGGGTGGGGTTTATGAAAAAATTTCCTTTTTGAATAGTGCAAACAATTGTGGGACGGACAAATAAGGAAAGAGTGCAAACAATTGTGGGACACGAATATTTTTGCACTGCCAATTATTTAAAAAGAGGGTCATTTAAATAAAAAATTAAGAAGAAAAGTCTTTTAAATGAGGTTTTATGTTGACAAGACCCTCTAAACAAAGATTCCAAAAATCAAATATGTTTTACAAAGGTAAACTTTGTTGCTAAAAGGTGACTTCAACCGACTGAATTTTAAAGAATTTTAAGTAAATAACTGCTATAAGTGATTTAATGAACTAATAAAAAAAACCTAGTCCAAGTTGATTCGGAGTAGTTTAGGTTAGTGTCATCAAATCTAACTTCTCCATTCAATTCAGTTACAACATTCGCCAAACAACACAGACACAACTACAACAGGGAGCCAATACTATCCATATATACAAACATATCAACATTAGGACACCTGCTACAGAATGTTTGATGCCATCAGGACATCCAGAGCAGTTAGATTAAGATTCCTGTTTCAGTCTTAATAATATATTCGTCTTTTTTTATTGTTTCGGTTTTGTCCTCCCCTAACCATTACAGGAAAGAAGAAAACATCCTTCAACATACAAAGAAGCTGTCTTTTACAGCTTTCTCCAAATCGAGATTATTACACTTTATCATCATGGAACCACCATCTCGTCTCCTTGGGAGACCTCCCGTTCCTACAATTCTTCACATAGCGATCATTGTCGGCTGGGCGTTGCTGCAAATGGGAGATAGTTCAACGGATTAATAAAGAATACACAGCTTTCTGATAGCAACAACATGTACTAGGAGTAACACTTCGGCGCACTATTTTGACTTTTATATCTTTTCACGAACCATAGAGAAAAGCAATCGAAAAGTATTAGTTCATATGATGAAAAATATTAGTTGTATATTGGAAAAGTACTAATACTGTTCGGCCTACAAATCAACACTTTTTCTTTCGTACGAACTAATACTTCTCATTATATATTTCAGTGTTTTTTTGTGAATGAGTCAAACTTGGGTCAAAATTGCCCAGTTGCACCCCATATTACTAGATATGAATTTCAAAATCTATAACAATTGAAAATGGGACAAACCTTGACCGGGGAGCTTGACAGCATAGATAGAATGCTGATGCAAACTGAACTAACAGTCATTGCTGGGGACCAAGAATCGTATAATATATCTGCAGAATACAAGGAAAAAAGAATCAGGGTAGATGTTTATCGGAGTTATCAGAAAACAATCTAGAACATAAGTCAATATCTGAAGATGGTGTTCTAAAGAGAAGTAAAAGTCCAACAATACAATATCAAAGGGTCAACAAAAATTATGGCAATGACGCACAGTTATCATTACTTGCAATTTATTATAGTTATTGCATATGACTCCCATTTCAGGTAGAGAATTCCTCCTGTTCGTATAAAGATTATCATACTTTTGCACATACCACAAAAACCCTGGTATGTTAAATAAATTACTTCAACATTTCAAGTCATTCACATAAAACACCAAAAATCAATAAATCTCAACGGGTTTGTTTGTTTGGATTTCCCCAACCGGATGTGGGATGTTATATTGTTATGTCCACCGTCAAGATTTCAAAATCCAACTCACATTCACACCTAAAAATATCTATTCACTCTTACACATTGGATTTGATATAAACTTTCTTCCAACAATAATATAATAATACTACATCACCACTCTTACGCACTTGATTTGACATCTCAAGCAAATAATATAATATACCACTTCACCTACTCTTGCCACTTTATTTGACATACAATTTCATCCGGCCCTACTCATATTTTCAAAACAATATACTATCACTATTTATCAAGATTTTGCACTCACTAAATTCACCATTCGGATTTCCATTTCCTCCATCCACCATAATCTCAAAACAAACATATAAGATTCAATATGGCACTTTGAACTACAGCAATGGCTTTTCCACACAAGATAAGGTGATAACTTTCCAGAATATGATATTCGGCTAGTTAAACCCATTCTTATACAATAAATGGGCAAGCCCTTCCCACAGAAATGCTATACACCACAGCCAATTTTTTAAATCCAAATTCCAAAATAACAATTGTTATACCCTTTCCATCACAAATAAACTTAATTTTATCTTCAAACCCATTATGGAACATCCTATTAGAGAATTTCAATACAAGAAATTCATAAGTAAAATAAGCACTCTCATCCACCATCCAACTCTCAATTTTTTGTAGAGAATACAGTTAATGAGATCCACACCGTTCATGATTCAAATTGTATCTTCTCATCTTTCATAGTAATTCATGGATCCCCCTCTTTAGAAATCCACAATAACAATTATTTTAACAGTTCATCACAAGTAAACTTAAGGACTTAACGATCTTCAAAACAACACTTTCAACATCCTAGTAATACATATCTTCTCATTTACTTTTTATCTTATTCAGGAACCTACTAGTAGTTCACATATCACCAATATAATAAATAAATAAAAATATGTGTATATTACCCAAATATATGCAAAATGTGACTAAACCATACTTTTTTCTTAGCAGTTAGCACAAAACCTAGTGAAATAAATTTGAAAATGAAACCAAAATGGCTCTAAGCCACTAAATTGTGATACATCACAGGTGCAAAAAATTAGACTCACAGATAAAGGTGAATGATGATCCTTCATTAGCATATTGATATAATTGCAAACACTATACTCTTACTAGACTAATCCAATTGACAAAAAACTAAAGTATTTTAGCTTTAAGGAATGATATATCCAGGAGAACACATTCTACCATGCTATGTACCAAAGCTGCCATCAGCAAAGCAACTACACATCCTTCATAGTCTTATTCCACTTTCACTTGGGAAAACACTCCACACAGGGATGCCTCATTCACCCATAAACTTTGCTTAACCCTCTAGAACTTGAAAGCACAAAAGTTTTAATAAACTAATTCAATTTGGAAGTTATGAAGTAGTGCGTAAAAGCTATTGTGGAGTCAGACATTCAGATGAGTAATATATCCACACCAATAGGTTATAACACGTTAATCAGCTCAGGAAAACGACTAGGCAAGGAAAATCAAACAACAGAGAACAAACAAGATATTCAGTCAATAAAATTTAACCTAAACAAAAAAAAAGGGGGGGGGGAATGAAAAGGAGAAGGCATAGAAAACAAACCTAAACATATATGGCCATTACTATATATGTGAGGATGCATAGGAGCAGGAGGGACAAATATAACCTGCCAAAGAAACAGCCAAAAGTCAATACAGGAATTTTCCAGAAGGAGAGACTATTTGCAGCAGTGGAACCCTAGAAGAACACCTTAAATAATTTTAAGGACTATTATACTACCGAATTACAGGATACTCTGTAATACATATGAAATTGGATCTATAGGAACATATACCTGTGGCGCTTCCATGGGGTAATGCTCCGGGAAATCAACCTGAAGCTGATAGGTTTCATCAGCATAAAGCGTGCCTGGTGCACCAACAACTTCAATCACCCATCTAATCGTACAAAATTCTATTAGTCGCAACCAAAAATTCTGATTCCAATTCAATTACCGAAAACGAGGGGAAATAAAAAAACAGACCTTTTAAGATTATCAGTAGGTTTATGCTTGAAACCAGCGGGTGGATTTGCCTGCCACTCCACCAGCTCTTTCTGCAGCCGATTGCATGCGATCTTGCTCAACGCCTTCTTCCCCAAATGTCAGTTCCACAACAAGTAAATCAATCAATTCGAAAATTTAAAAAAAAAAAAAAAAAAAAAAAAGGAGAGAATCGCACACACACATAATCATACAAATCTGAGTAGAAACACAATTAAAAAGCTAACCTTGCGGGAGGAAGCGGAGGGGGAGGTCATGGCGGAGGAGAATTGAAAAGTTGAGAGAGAATTTTGAGCGAGAGAGATAAGGGCTACGAAACGATGCGTTTTGAAGTGTATATGAAGCTAATAATTAAGCCGCGTATTGAGATTATTAAAAGGAGAGGAGGTTTTCAGAAAACTTCACATCGGTGGTAATTTATAGGGCGTATAAAAAGCGTGTGATCTAACGGTGAGTGATGAATGTAGGCCACACGTGTTGTTGGCTGGCACGTGAGTGATGCAATGAGACAAGCACAAGAATAGTGTGACCGACTCGTGTTATGCACAATCTTTTCCACTTTAAATTTTTAATTAATTGCTTCGAATATGATTCCATTCCTCCAATCTCAGTTGCGAATTATTTGTTATCAGATTTATGCGAATAAATGTTGATAAGTAATACTCCCGGCATTATCAATTGAGTAAGATATTTTCTTTTATAAAATATGTAAATTGATATGGAACATTTACATATGAAATTTATATTGAAAGGAGTACTACAAATTACCACTACACAAGGCTTAGTCCAAAGTTTTCATTTAAAGCCCATGAATAATAGTACATAAAGCCCACTTGGGCCCATCAAATTATTAGACGAAAATTAGGGCAAAATTGTCCTAATTGGGGGAAGAATCGCCAGCGAATTAGGCTTGCTCCAAAGCTGAAAGCTTTTCCGTCAAGTTGTATCGTGATTGTCCCCAAATGTCATCGTCGTCTGGAAGGCCGATGTCTGTTGCTGCCGGAGAGTTGCAGCTGGTAGCGGTCGCGGAGCGGTCGGCCGCCGCCATTCCACCGCGTCCTCCGCCATCCTCTTCTTCAGCGCTGGTAGAGTATACACCGCCAACTGGCGACCCGGATGCCGAAGATCTTGAAGTTAAGCTCCGACGAATTATTGATTGTGTCCCTGTTCGATTCAACAACACCTCCGGCAGTTCAGCCGGTTCCGGCTCCGGCGATTTTCATCAGGTATTGCACGCTTTGTTTCATGAAACGCACTCTAAATTTTGGTATGGAATTTATGGCGATTGGCACTTTTTATTAGTTACCCTGTTGTATTTCAAGCTTTTGTGGTGAATATTGATGTATGGAGATTGGAAAATGCTTTGGAGCTCTGGCATACGTAATATAGAAACTTAAATTAATTTATAAGCACTAAACTTTATAAGTTGAAGCATTTGAAGTTATAGGCAGTTTCATATATCTAGCAAGAGCAGTTCAAATCAATGGGAATGATAGCAGTTTAGTATTTTTACTGGTTTTTTTTTTTTTTTATTTACCTCTTTTCTTTTTATGAGCACATAAATATTGCATTGATGTTTGGAAGAAATGGTTCTTATAATATGATCCATCTGTTTTCTTTTAAGTGGATTTTAAGTGTGGGTTTGAGTTCATCAGTTCAACTTATTCTAAACAAACATTAATTGTGTTTGTTACTCTCTTGTGTTTATATCTAATGTTTTATAAGTTGAAAAAACTAGTGTTCAAATTTATATATCAAAATTTAACAGTGAGTTATGTCCTGTCCATGTAATTGCTTCAACCTTATGTTGGGATCAGTATTCAACCTTGCTTTGTAAGTGTTCGCCCTTTTTAATATCTAGAGAAGTGGCCCGTGCCTGGCTCAATCATTTACCGAAAAACTTTACAGGTTGCTTGCTCTATTAAGCTTTCCCTACCCCAGCTATTTGGGATTAAACTTTAAAGGCTCGGTTTGTTAATTACTTCCTCCGTCTCACAATTATTTGCTCACTTTCCTTATTTGTCCGTTCTACGATTGTTTGCACATCCCAAAAAGGAAACTCTTCCATAAACCCCACCCTCTCAACACTCATTTTCTATATACAAAATGGCCACAAACTTGGTGCAAACAATTGTGGGAGAGACGGAGTAGTTAGTTTGTTAGTTTCTATTAAGCTTTCGTAGTTTTTTGTACTACTGAGCCCTAGCTCTTTTATTTTAGGCATAATGCATCAAAAGGTTCCTAAACTATCAACTTTTGTTTCGATAGGCCCCTAAAGTATAAGTATTTTTTGTTTTAAAAAGTCCTTTATTATTTCATGAGCTCCCTGGAGACAGAATTTGACAGAATATTTCAATTCACCTTATTGGTCCCGTTAAGTAATGTACGTGCCAACGTTGTTTAATTTAAATTATTTGTAAAAGTATTTTCACAAGTTATTTTAGGTACCCGTCAATTGAAATATTGGGGTTAAAACGACTTGCACAAAAAACATTTGGATATTAATAATTAACTTACATATTATTTTACGGGACCATCAAAATAAATCAAAAAATTTCGTCAATCTTTATCTCGAGGGAGATCATGAAATAAAATTTCAATACTTGAAGGGCTTAGTTGATAGTTTAAGTTACATTTGTTTTAGGATTTAGGTGTGCGGGGGAAGTCATTACTCTGAAATCCTTGGATTTTAAATTCTTGATGAATATTAGAAATAAGTGTTTGTTTTGAGATTTTGGTAGGGTGAGGTCTTACTTTATTGATAGTGCATTATTAAAGTGTATAAAGTGGATTGTTTTGGGAAGAGTAATAACAAATTTCTATGTATTTTTAGGTGTTTTTTGAGTGTGAGATTAAATTGAGTTTTAAATCCTAAACTCGTATGAGACGTGAATCGCAAAGTCCTATGTCCATCTGGGTGAGTGCCGAAACAAACATAACCTTAGGGATTTGTTGATGCAATATGCCTTAATTTTGCTTCGGTTTGAGCACTTTCAAGTCCTCGATGTGAGCAAAAATAGAAGTTAAAGACTAAATAAAAGAATATAAATGTACAATGGATTGTCTAGTGCCTAAAAGAGCCCACTGTGAACAAAAATAAAAGTACATCTCTTTAACCTTTAAAAGTTGGTTCTTGACTTCTTCAATGTAGTTATCTGGCTGACTTGTGTTGCTTCTATTAAAGTTTTAACTTGAACTTGTTATGTGGCTCTTAATGGTGATAGTATCGTCAAATGAGACGAAAGGAACAAGATCGGCTTGCAAGAATGGATGTGGACTACCAGAGGAGGAAAGAAGTTTCTGAATTCAACGCAAGAAGAGAAAAAAGATTAAAAGAAACAGAGGAACGTGCAGAAAAAAAGCGTTTGAAACGCCTGAAGAAAAAGCAGAAGAAGAAAGAAAAGAAGTGCAAAACCAACGTTGGTGTGGAGAATCAGAAGGAGAAATCTTCAGATGAGGGTGAAGACTCTGATAATGAGGAAACTTAGAGGTGATTGAATGTTAGGTAATGCTTGCACTGTCAGTCTCTTCGTTGCTGCTCTTTTATAGAAGTTAGCTAAAGAATCTGGATATATTCTTTGCGTAGTTGACAAAGCATGTTTAGATGGATTGAGAAATATTAATTAACTGATGTTCGGTTTAGAGTCATTATCATATTAATCAACATCAAATCTCTGTAAGTTTCTTCTACCTTATCATACTATATCAGCTACCTTATCTCTAAGTTTGTTGATTTCTTTTATTTATGAATTATTTGTTTTGGGTTTCTATGAGATGATAACTATGAATAGCAAAACATGTATATGTGCAGGTATATAATATACACGCCCGTTTATGCTTTGTAATCAGCACTGAAATCTAGGGTCCTTATTCACCCCCAAATTGGAGTTCACTTCGTGATAAGTGTTTCTCAATCATCAGGTACATATGAAAACGAAAATTACAAATTTTCGTGTTTGATTTCATCTTGTTTAGGGTGATTCTTGATTTTCGTGATGTGGGTTATCTTCGAAACATTTTGAATCATTCAATTTACATGGATGTCGACTTGTGTTTCAAAGTTGGGAGCTTTTAAACTTTTCTGAGACTAAACCTATGAGAGTTGGTTCTTGTATTATGGAATAAACATCTGATTGCATTGTAATAAAAAGCTTTTGGCTTGGATTTTGTTTTGTTCGACTTTAGATAGGGGTTGATGGATCATTCCAATTTGAATTCATACCTACAGTTGTGTTTAAGCACTTTTTTAAAAATGATTTAATCTCACATTTAAACGCAATATTGACTTTTTCAAGATTAAGAATTAAGATATTAATTGAACAATGATTAATTACTTATTCTACTTGGATTTACTTAAATAATCTATTTCATAGTAATTACATAACTAGAACTATGTGGCTAAATAATCGTAATCGTTTTACGAGGCTTTTCAATATATACTTTCATTATTAGCTCATTTCACTAATATTACAATTAACTTTATTTCACTAATATTACAATTAACTTTATGACACATATTTTAACTAAATATTACAATTAACTTTAATATGACACATATTTTAACTAGAGAGTGTCGTGGATTATAAAATCATTTTTGGAGTGTCATCGATTATAAAATCATTTTTGTTAGATAGACCATCGCTATTTATGATCTTGGTAGACACATAGCTATTTGTGGTCGTGTTACGCCTTGCTGATAATGATCTTGGTAGACACATAGCTATTTGTGGTCGTGTTACGCCTTGCTGATAATGGAAACTAAGTCTTTTTGGGTTCGAAAAAAGAAAATAAGTGGGAAAATATCATTTTTGTTTAAGAAATTTACCTTTTTTTAGATTTGGTCATCCACATTTAGTTATGTACGAAGAACTGAAGTTAGTTATTTGTTTGAATTCATTTTTCTATTTATAATTATTCGAGCATGATCATCTACTAACATTTGTGGTAAATTATCAATTCATATTAAGAATATTTCAGAAACTTATTTTCTTTCTTTTCTATTCAGATATTTTTCTATTAAGATCATTATTGCAGATTTCTTGAAACGTTAGCCAAACAATCACCATTATTCAGATTTATCAAAGAAGTGAACTTATAAAACCCTAAATCCAGCTGCCCATCCCCAAGCCTCCGGCTACCTCCTTCCTCCCCCACCATGTTTCTCCACTCTCTCTCACCTACATAGTTATGTAGATCGACCACCGTTCTCCGCAGTTCGTTCATTTCCTGTCGTCCTCTTCACTCCTTTCACCGCTGATTGGCCGAAGTCGTCGGAATCGTCAAAGCTGCTGTCTTCGACCTTCATTGTCGGCGCCGCCATCGCCACTAAATCGTCGCCTCTAGTGCGGTGATATTATTGTATCCACTGTGAAGACCAGATCTAGAGATTTTTTTATGATCTAGGTGGGATCAACGAGTCAATCCTTCCTAACGGAGCTACGGTGATCGATTGGATGAGTGACTCGTTGATCCCGTAGTTTTTCCTATCCTTTTTACTTGCTTAGTTTGTTCGATTTCTTTTTATGTATCTTTGATTTTTTAGTATGCCTAGTGCAGTCTCGTATCCCTTAGCGGATTCTCGTTTTGTTCCAGTTAGTGTTTGGTTAAGTTTTTTTGAATGGGCTGGATGTCCTAAGGATTCGGTATTTAGTGGATCTTTGTCTCTATTTTTTGTCTCTCAATTTTTAAAATGAGTATACCTTAGTGTGGGGTTGTCTCGTTTTGAGAAGGGGGGGCTGAACGTCGCTGTGGGACGAGGACGAAGGGTACACTCAATTTTTAAAATGAGTATACCGGTGGATCTGTCCTGAGTTGAAGATCATGAGTCTGTGCTTGTATTTATATTGATCTGTTTCGATCTTGTAACACCCTTAAAAAAAAAATGGACTTATGCTTGCAAGCTCTTTTATAGTAGGACATATAGAAAAATGAAGCAGTGGATTTTGGGAATGCTTATAAGTTTAGGTGAATTTCGCGCTCAAACCTTGTTGCCTCAGTTAGTCTTAGGAATGCTTATAAGCCTAGGTGAATTTCGCGCTCAAACCCTGTTGCCTCAGTTAGTCATGACAGATTGACTAATAGTTGAATCAATTTTGATAGAAAAAAATAACTAATTGATTAATTTTGAATTTTTTACAGCTGATGTGGGTGACCAAATGTATATGCCCCGGACCCGTTCTAATGTATTATATCCCGAACCCGCCCCGCGCTCCGTACGGGTCCTAAATAGTTGCCCCGTGCCCCGACTCATTAGGGTCGGGGCGGACCTGCCCCATTTTTTCATATCATGTTGAATTTATTTAAGTTGTTTCTCACAATTGAAATCAATATTTTTCATGCATATATACATTGAAACAATTCACAATAATATAAACATTTTTCTTGTTATAATATATATAATATAAAGTATTTTACCAATATATAATATATATATATATATATATATATATATATATACTATATAAAGTTTATATAATAATTCGGGTGAGGTCGGATATAAGACCCAAATCCGATTTTGGATAGTGTAATTTATTTATATTTTTAAAGGAGAATCTAACAAAATTCATAGAGTATTAAAATCTATAAACTGTTGAATACCCAAGGTTATTTTTAAGACTTTTTAAATTCATATTAATACCTAGAATTTTTAAAGACATTTGAATTCGAATTGAATACCTCAAACTTTAAAAGTTTAAAAAAATCCTACAAAATCCGAATTGAGAAAATTATGCAATTATTTGTTTAATATAATCGTTTTTAATAATTTATTTATTTTTTATAAATTTGTTTATATTTTATTATAGTTTATATAATATTAATTTATTATATTTAAAGATATCATTATATTTGTCGTGCTTTAAAGTATGCATACTAGACAGATGTGTTCTTTAAATGAATGTTTGTTTTGGGATGAAAAATTCAAATTTGGAATTTTAAAATCTCACCCATGTTTAGATTTAAAATTTTAAAATCTTAACCTATAAATACATATAAATCTTATAAAAGTCAACCATATAAATATCTACAAACTCTATACCTATAAAAATATGTTATTAATATATTAAAAATATAAATACAACAATATAGATTTAAATTTGTATAAATGTATATGTTATAAATATTTTAGAATAAAAAAAAAATTTAACTCTCACAAATTTTAACAATAAAAAAAATATAAAAATTAATTTTTAAAGTTATTATTTTAATAAATGTATATGACTCAAAATAAACACACCATTGCTTGGAGTAGAAGAAAGAGCAAAATAAAGTCCCATATTGCATTGAAATAGCACATAAATAAGGAAAAAATTGTGTAACTCGAAGATGAGGGAAAATAAAAAAAAAAAAAATTGAATTTGAAATTAGTGATAAATTTATTTCCTTGTTCTGGGTGATGAAATATCCAACGATTAAAAACAAAATTCAGTTTCCAAATAAGTGTTCACAGTTATGGCAACTCCCAAAACTGCTATGCCCAAAGATAACGGTCGTTTATTTAATCCTCCCACTATATATCCCCTAATTAACTCAACTGCATTCAAAATCCCAATCTTAATATAACGATTTTCCAGTAGGGTTTATAAATGGCAGCGGCGAATAATAGTGACTCCGGCGACCGGATTAAGGGGCCATGGAGCGTTGAGGAGGATGGATTGTTGCAGAAATTGGTGGAGCACCACGGGGCTAGGTATTGGTCCTTGATAAGCAAATCGATTCCGGGCAGATCCGGGAAATCGTGTCGATTGAGGTGGTGTAATCAGCTCGCTCCGGGGGTGGAGCGCCGCCCGTTCACGGCGGAGGAGGACGAGTTTATAATCAAGAGTCACGCGAAGATCGGAAACCGGTGGGCGTCAATTGCAAGGGAACTCCCTGGACGCACCGATAACGCTATTAAAAATCACTGGAATTCGACTCTGAAACGCAAATTTCGGATTTGCGATCGCCAGGAGCGGCTGCCGCAATTTAAGATTTGCAATCCGGAGGAGCGGCCGGCGCAGGTTTTGCGGCGGAGCGAAGACGGAGATGTTTGTATGGAGTTGATGAAAAGTTCATCTTCTTCTGATTCTGATACGAATGGGGAAGAGTGTGATACTGAGTTAACCGAGTTGACTCTTAGTTTGCCGGGAACTCGGAGCGATGCAACTCAAAAAGATAAAGAGGAGAAGAAATTTGATCCAGAGTTGGTTTCAGTATTGCAAGCTATGGTCAGGGAGGAAGTCAATAATTATATTTCAGAACTTTCTTTAAAGAAATGATTTTAGAGTCTGCAAAATTATGATGGTGAATTAGAGTTATCTTTTTCTTTCTATTGGACCACTTCTTAAATTAGTGATGTTAGTTTAATTTATTTAGTGTAATATGCTTTGTTTTTTCTATAAAAAAAATTACCATAACAATTTCATTCCTGATGAATGTCTTTGGTGGTTTATTGATATGAATTTAAGTTGTTTGATTCTCGAAAAATGTTTTTAAAGAGTGATTTCAATTTTCTTGTTCTAAGTTTTGTATGTGTTTGATTGAATGTTTTTTTTTTTTTTTTTTTTTTTGTTATGGGGAGTTTACAAGATCATAAAATAAAGTTACAAATCACGAGCACAAGATCTTGATCTTCAAACCATAAAATAAAGTTACAAATCACTGAGCAGAAGATCTTGATCTTCAAACCATAGTATTGCCATCCACTCCAATCGTGAGAAGAGGAAAAACGAGTTTCCCTCTGCCTTTACACACTAAGGTGTTCTCATGTTAAGAATAGAAAATAGAAAAAATGGACAAAGTTCCCCCAAATACCGGTATCCCAAGAATCAGAACACCAGGTATTGGTTAATTCATTTGTCACATTTGAATTGTTATTAGTTTGGATTTGTCACATTTGAATTGTTATTAGTTTGGATACATTCTCTTATGTAATTGTACAAACTGGTGAAACTCTGTTTCAATCCATTGAAACTAGTAAATTAATGTAAAATCATAATAATATACCCCGTTTCATATAATTGAAACGTATAAATAATCCTTATGGGGTGAGTTGTAATTTTAAAAATATAGTTTTCACCAAAAATATGGTTTTTGACATCTATAACACATTCATCATAGTTGTAAAATTTACCAACAATATTTTAAAACGTCACCGTGAATCTAGTTTGCATTTTATTAGTAGTATTAATTGTTTTATTAAATAACTTAAACTCATGATCCAAAATTATGTAACAATACTCATAATTTTTTATCTTTACTATAAAATTTTAATTGTAAAATAGGTGCATGTTTAAAGCTATTTCACATAATATCAACTCTTTATAAAATATCTATCTTCATGAATTATTCTTCTCATAATTATAATTAAAAATATATTACAATATATATTAATTACTTTGTATAGTTTAAAAAAAAAAAACTATTAATGTGCGGTCATAAAACTCTAATAAATTAAGTTGAAGTTTGGTTGGTAGGTTTAGAGTGAAAATTAGAACGAAATCAGAGTTACGAGAATGATATAGAGTTAACCATGTGACAATGCTACATTATTATAATCCTCTTTTTTTTTTTTTAAATAAAATACTCTACTCTATATTTTATTAGAATTGATCTTATGTGTATTGTTATATCACAAGTCCTCTCCAAAAAAATATCACAAGTCTTAAATCTTAATATCTTATTTCCATTTAAATGGAATTAAAAAAACATTTAAAAAATAAAAAACTTTCATATCTTTACATCACAAATAGATTTTGGAAAATTAATTAAAAATCATGATATGGAATACTGAATTTTTTTTTGTAAGATAAAAAAGTTTAAAAATAAAATATTGAGCCAATTCTTTTTGACCAAGAAAAAACCGCATATCTCATTAATTTAAAAATCAGATTTGATTTTGAAACTATATTTCACTTTTATTTATTTATTTATTGAAATAATATTGCATAGTTATCTTCATTGAAGAAAAAAAATTGGGTAGGTCTCTTGTAGACTCAATTCCTTATAAGGAATTGAGTAAATTTTAAAAAATTGGTAGAATTGATAATAAAAATAAAATACGCGAAAAACATGTATGATAAGTTATGTAGTTTAAACTGTTAAGAATAGTTTTTTTTATGTTGAGGTCTAGTGTTCAACTCTTACATCTAACAATTTTCACATATATTTTTTTTAAATTATAAAAGTGCATGTTGAAAATAAGGAAAAGTGTAACATGCAATTTACAATTTTTTAGCATGTTATTTTGCAATATTTGCAATAATAATTTCAGTTATAATGACATACACTTGTTAGTGATGTTATGTTACACATATTTTGTTGCACTTTTCAGTTGTAGTGACTTACTATTTTCAACAATATTTTTTAGTTATATTGACTTACATTTTTTAGTAATGTTATGCTACACCTTTTAGTCATATTTTGTTGCACTTTTCAGTTGTAGAGACTTACAATTTTCAATAATATGTTCAGTTATAGTGACTTACACTTTTTAGTAATGTTATGTTACACTTTTTACTCGTATTTTGTTACACTTTTCAGTTATAATAACTTACACTTTTCATTACAATATTGTGTTGCACTTTTCAAGTATATTGACATGCACTTTTTAATAATATTGTGTTGCACTTTCTAGTTATACTAACTTGCATTTTCTAGTTATAATGACTTATACTTTTCATTAAAAATTGTGTTGCACTTTTCAATTATAGTGACTTACACTTTTTAATAAAAAAATGTGTTACACTTTTTAGTAATATTAATTTACACTTTTCAACACACAATTTCGAAAAAAAATTATCAATAAAAAAAAATTACAAAAAAAAAAAATTACAAAAAAAAAAAATTAATAAATAAATAAAATTAACCAAATCAAAATTTTTATTCACAATAATTTTGAATATTTAGGGTTCAATATTCTTGAATATTTAAGATTTAAGTTGACCAAATCAACTCAATTCCTTATAAGAAATTGATTCTATATAAGACTAATCCAAAAAAAATTATATCTAATCACGTCTTCCATTAGTTATTTTAAATTTTGGAAACAACTTCTCAACTTAAAAAAAAAAAAAAAAAACTTCATATTTAATTAGTTGAGATTTTTTTTTTCCTTCAATGAAAGTTTAGGAAAATCTTCATATTTAAAATTTGGAAACAAGCTCTCAACTTTCCATGTAAATATGATTCACAAAAGTATAGGAAAATAACTTTCTCAACTCAAAGGTAAACACCACAGGCATTTACCCAATTCCTATAAAACATTGGTCTACCTATATTTAATTATGTATGAGCCGAGAACAACCTTTCACTAATGTTGCTTGTAGTACAAAATATAAGTGAACTAGATAAACACCGTGTATTATGCAGTTAACAAATATTATCACATTAAAAAAAAAAAAAAAAACAGTGATTTTTTAAATAAATTTTATGTTTCTCATTTTTTAAGCGATTAGTAACAGTAATATAATTAATTAATTTAATTATAATAAAAAAAATATTGTGATAGTCAAACTTTTTATTTTCTATTAACTTATGAAAAAAAATCACACAGCAATGATGAAACATATAAAAATCAACCAATAACATCACATTTAACAAATATACAATTATATATATAATATATTGATACATTAACAAAATTAAACATATAAGCAAAATTAATATAATTACAACACATAAACATTCTAAACTCCTTATATTAACTCCCTATTAGTAATACTAGTATTTCTCCCACGGTTTATAAATTAATAAATGTGTATCTTGGAATATTTTAAATTAAGAATTGCAAATTATTTGTCAAATCTTGTTTAATCGGGAAAAAAAAATGAGTAGAAAGCCTATTTAATAGTACAAAGTAAAAAAAAATTGATGAATACATCATTAATTTGCAAATTAACCGTGTGAATTGAATCGTTCCAAATTAGAATCTTTCTCAATCAAGTTAACTTTTATAAAATTTAATTTCAAATCAGCCAAAGACATTGGACAGGGAGGAAGCAAATCAGAAATTAAAAACTCAGAATAATTTATTAATTTTGGGGATAATTTGTTAGAAGAACCAATGATAAAACATACTATGGAGAGAAAAAAAACAAAAAATTACGGGGAAAAGGGTGGAGAGAGTAGAATGGAGAATGAGAGGATAATAGATTTTTAAAAAAAGATTGACCATAATTTGTTAGGGAAGAAGATTATAGAATTGAGAATGGAGAAGAGAATAGAAGAAAGAAAAATGGATGGAGAAGAGAATAATGAAGAAACTCAAAGAAGAAAAATTGACTTGGTATAACATGGGGGAGAGATGAGAAAGAGGAGAGAGAGAATGAAAATAAAAGAAAGAGAAAATAATTTTAAAAGATAATATTTTATTGATGAGACTCATAAAAATAATAATATTTTAATAATTCAACAGCGGAAACTTGCTCAGGAAACCACTCACATAATTATAATTTATAAAGAACAAAATAAAACAATTAATTAACAACCCATTAATTATAGATGCAATTTACTAAGCAACTTTAAGAAGAAGAAAAATGCTCATCAACTCGAGATTAATATATTGTTGAAATTGTTGAGATTAATGCAATATTGGAGAACTGTTCTTACTATCAGAAGTGGTAGTGTGCTGATTTTCAGAACTGTGCTTATACTAAGCTCAGTAACTAGTGTTCTGATATTTGGTTATTTCAGTACAAGTAGAGTAATGAGTACTCTGCTGATAAGGTTTAGTGATCTTATGTATCAACTCTGCTGGTCGGGTCAGAACAGTACTGCTCTTAGTCTGCTAAAGAGTACTGTGCTGATATAGTGTTCTTAGTCTGCTAAAGAGTACTGTGCTGATATAGTGTTCTTAGTCTGTTGAGACAACTGTGCTGAGTTTTACTGCGCTGAGTTCTACTGTGCTGATATTCCAATTTCAGAGTTAGTTGATTTCTGTTAGTTAGTTAGTTTGTTAGAGGCAGTTACAACTTGCATTGTACATCTATAAATACACCATCTAGTGCATAGATTGTGGGTTACACACTGAAGTTGAGAGTTTTGAGAGATCAAGCTTAGTGAACACTTGTAATCTGTAACTTTCATTTGTGATTAGTGAAGAGAGTCTTCTATCCTCCGTGGATGTAGATCATTTGATCGAACCACGTAAATCCCGTGTTCTTTCTTTGAGTTCTTTATTCGTTTTCAATTCTTTGCGTTTCTAGTTGTCTTGATTTATCATTTGTGAGGAGTTGCTTAGTGGATACAATTCCATAACAATTGGCGCCGTCTGTGGGAACCGAAGATAAAGTCAAGAATCAAGAAATGGGCTCTGTGAAATTGGAGATAGAGAAATTCAATGGTAAGACAGATTTTGGTTTATGGAAAGCCAAGATGAAGGCTCTGCTGTCACACCATGGGCTGAAAGAGGCCCTTACTCCTCTTGACCCTGCTGCATCCGATGCAGACAAGGTCAAGAAAGAAGAGCTTATGGAAAAAGCTTACAACATTGTTGTTCTGAGTTTGGGAGACAATGTTTTCAGAGAAGTTATGAAGGAGAAGGATGTTGCTGGAGTATTTGAGGCATTAGATGATCTGTATTTGGCACAATCTTTGTCAAATCAGATGTTCATGGAAAGGAAGCTTAATAATTTCAAGATGTCAGATGATAAAACCCTTGATGAGCAGTTAATAGAGTTCATGCAAGCAGTTGATGATCTTGAGAATGTTGGAATTACCTTGGAAGATCACAAGAAGTCCTTTCTACTCCTAGAGGCATTACCTCCCTCATATGACAGCTTCAAGGATGCTTTGCTGATTACCAAGGAGGGTAAGGCAAAATTCAAAGAAGTTTTGTCCATACTGAAGACCAAGAGTTTACATGTTGCAAACTCAACCAAGAAGACCAAGAACCAAGCTGAGGGTCTTAATATCAAACTGAAGAATGACAAGAAAGGAGGGCAAGGCAAGAAGTTCCATGCCAAGCCAAATCACAAGAGAAATGGAAATGTAGTCAAGAGCAAGGCTTGCTACAAATGCCATAAGGAAGGACATTTCATAAAAGATTGTCCTGAGCACAAGAAGACTACTGATGCTGCCAAAGCTGATGTAGCAGAGGCAAAAGGGTATGATAGTGCTGAAGTGATGAGCATAACAGATAGCAAACTTGTTAATGAATGGGTGTTAGATTCTGGATGTTCTTTTCACATGTGTCCCACCAAATCTTGGTTTCAAAACCTGGAAATGATGGAGGGAGGATCAGTTCTATTGGGCAATGATGAATGCTGCAATGTGAGAGGAATTGGCACTGTGAGGGTGAAGATGTTTAATGATAAACATGTGATCCTGACCAATGTCAGATTTGTTCCAGATTTGAAGAGAAACCTTATATCTCTTGGCACACTAAATGCTTTGGGTTATGAATTCAAGACAGAAAGAGGATGTCTGCTTGTTACTAAAGCTGATAGAATAGTGATGCAAGGGAAGAAGTCAAAAGGGTTATATTCTTTAATTGGTGAGACAATCACAGGTGCTGCTGATGTTACCATGAGTTCTGAAGATGCTATGCTTTGGCATAAGAGGCTGGCACATGTTGGAGAGAAAGGCCTGATGGAGTTATCCAAGAAGGGGGCATTCCACCAGAAGACATTCAAAAGCCTAGAGTTCTGTGAGCAGTGCATTCTTGGCAAGGCCAAGAAGAAGTCATTCCAGAAGGGTGAGCACACTACCAAGGAGCTGCTGGATTATGTTCACTCAGATGTCTGGGGGCCATCAAGGACTGAAACCATTGGTGGAGGTAAGTATTTCATGTCAATTATAGATGACTATTCTAGAAAAGTTTGGGTGTTCATTCTCAAACAGAAGAGTGAGGCCTTTACAAAATTCAAAGAATGGCTACTTGAGATAGAGAACCAGAAAGGAAAGTCCTTAAAACATTTGAGGACAGATAATGGCCTTGAGTACCTATCAGCTGAATTCAATGAATTTTGTAAAGAGAAGGGCATTACTAGACATAGAACTGTCCCTCTTAATCCACAGCAAAATGGATTAGCAAAGAGAATGAATAGAACTATTCTAGAACGGGTCAGATGCATGTTAGCTGATGCTAAATTACCTAAAAGCTTTTGGGGAGAGGCTGTATGTACTGCATGTTACTTAATCAATAAAACTCCCTCATATGCTTTAGAAGGTAAAACCCCAGATGAGATATGGTATGGCAAGTTGTCTGATTATTCAAAACTTAAAGTGTTTGGATGTCAGGCATATGCACACATAAGACAGGATAAGCTTGAGCCAAGGGCTCTGAAATGTATATTCATTGGCTATCCAAAAGGTGTCAAGGGCTATAGACTGTGGTGCCTTGAACCAGGTCATAAGAAACTGATAATCAGCAGAGATGTTGATTTTAATGAGAAGGTAATGGGATATCCTCATAATGGAAACTCCCATGACCTAGATGGAAGAATTGTAAATGAGTCAGAAGAGAGTTTCTCAGCTGAGGTGGAGTTTCCCACATCAGATCAGTTGGCACCAGAGGAGGTGGTCAACCCTACTGATCTGGGAAATAACACACCAGATGAGGTTGTTCCAGAACATGTACCAGAAGATAATTCAGAAGATGATACCATGGAGGACAACCCTGCTGATTTGAGAAATTATAGTCTTGCAAGAGATAGGCTCAGAAGGCAGATTCACCCCCCATCTAGGTTTGGCCAGGCTGATCTTGTGTCATATGCTCTGATCACAGCAGAAGAGGTGGAGCATTATGAGCCAAGAAACTATAGGGAAGCAATCACCAGTCCTGAAAGAGAGCAGTGGGCAGCAGCCATGTCAGAAGAGTTGCAATCTTTGGAGAAAAACCAGACCTGGATCCTTGTTGAGAAGCCTAAAAACCAGAAGTTAGTGAGCTGCAGGTGGCTGTTCAAGAAAAAGCTTGAAGTTGGATTTGGTGGTGCTAGAGAGCAGATCAGATTCAAGGCTAGGTTGGTGGCAAGAGGATTCACACAAAGAGAAGGCATAGACTTCAATGAGGTATTCTCTCCTGTTGTTAAACATTGTTCAATAAGATTACTTTTGTCTAAGGTTGCTCAAGATGATCTTGAGTTACATCAGCTAGATGTCAAAACTGCATTTTTACATGGAGAACTAGCTGAAACAATATATATGCATCAACCTGAAGGGTTTATCATGCCTGAAACTGAAAGTAAGGTATGCTTGCTTAAGAAATCATTGTATGGGCTCAAGCAGAGTCCTAGACAATGGTATAGAAAATTTGATACATTCATGCTTTATATTGGTTTCTTAAGAAGCAAATATGATGGATGTGTATATATTGGTAAACAAGATTATCTAGAGAGCACCTATCTACTGATCTATGTAGATGATATGTTGATAGCTAGCAAGAGTATGAGAAAGATTACCCAGCTGAAGCAGCAGCTGAGTAGCAAGTTCGAGATGAAGGATTTGGGTGAAGCCAAGAGAATATTAGGAATGGATATTCTCAGAAATAGGAAAGCAGGCAAGTTGTTCCTATCCCAGAAGAGTTATATTCAGAAGGTCTTGAAGAGGTTTCTTATGCACCAGTCCAAACCAGTTAGTACTTCATTTGGTCAGCAATTCAAGTTGTCAGTCAAGCAATCTCCTCAAACAGCTGAAGAGAAGAAGCAGATGCTTACTGTCCCTTATGCAAATGGAGTTGGAAGTCTTATGTATGCTATGGTTTGTAGCAGACCAGATCTTGCCTATGCTGTTAGTATGGTGAGTAGATTCATGGGAAATCCAGGAAAGTTTCATTGGGAAGCTTTGAAGTGGATTCTAAGATATCTGAATGGATCAGAAGACTTAGGATTATTGTTCGAGAAGTGTGCTGATACCAAGAGTCCTTTAATTGGATTTGTGGATTCTGATTTTGCTGGAAACATAGATACAAGGAAGTCTTTATCTGGTTATGTGTTTACATTGTATGGCACTGCTATAACATGGAGAGCAGCCTTACAATCTATGGTGACCTTATCCACAACAGAAGCTGAGTACATAGCCTTGACAGAAGCTGTGAAGGAAGCAATGTGGTTGAAGGGCATTCTGAGAGATTTTGGCATATTCCAGAAGAGTGTTCCTGTGCTGTGTGATAATCAGAGCACTATCCATCTAGCAAAACATCAAGTGTTTCATGAGAGGTCAAAGCACATTGATGTGAAGCTACATTTTGTTAGAGACATCTTGGAGAAGAGCATTGTTGAAGTTCAGAAGGTAGCTTCAGAAGAGAATGCAGCTGATATGTTAACTAAGGCATTACCAAGCAATAAGTTCAACCATTGCATGGAGTTGGTAAACCTTAGCACCTGGGATGTTCATTAAGAAGAGAATGGACAAACAGCCTTGAGGAGGGCTGGGAAGAAGGCAATCTTGCATTAAGGTGGAGAATTGTTGAGATTAATGCAATATTGGAGAACTGTTCTTACTATCAGAAGTGGTAGTGTGCTGATTTTCAGAACTGTGCTTATACTAAGCTCAGTAACTAGTGTTCTGATATTTGGTTATTTCAGTACAAGTAGAGTAATGAGTACTCTGCTGATAAGGTTTAGTGATCTTAGGTATCAACTCTGCTGGTCGGGTCAGAACAGTACTGCTCTTAGTCTGCTAAAGAGTACTGTGCTGATATAGTGTTCTTAGTCTGCTAAAGAGTACTGTGCTGATATAGTGTTCTTAGTCTGCTAAAGAGTACTGTGCTGATATAGTGTTCTTAGTCTGCTGAGACAACTGTGCTGAGTTTTACTGCGCTGAGTTCTACTGTGCTGATATTCCAGTTTCAGAGTTAGTTGATTTCTGTTAGTTAGTTAGTTTGTTAGAGGCAGTTACAACTTGCATTGTACATCTATAAATACACCATCTAGTGCATAGATTGTGGGTTACACACTGAAGTTGAGAGTTTTGAGAGATCAAGCTTAGTGAACACTTGTAATCTGTAACTTTCATTTGTGATTAGTGAAGAGAGTCTTCTATCCTCCGTGGACGTAGATCATTTGATCGAACCACGTAAATCCCGTGTTCTTTCTTTGAGTTCTTTATTCGTTTTCAATTCTTTGCGTTTCTACTTGTCTTGATTTATCATTTGTGAGGAGTTGCTTAGTGGATACAATTCCATAACAGAAATGACACGCTCCTCATTAAAAAAAAAAACATTACATAGGAAAAAATATTAAAATTTATTTAGAAGCAAAAGTAGAAATAAGATGAATGGTCTAGGAAAAGATTTTCATTAAAGATGGAGGCTTAGAGGATCGTTTATTCCCCAACCAGTGTTGCATGTGTACTCCAATGGCGTCCAGATACATGCTACTCCTCCCATGAAGACCGACGACCTTCCCCTCCGTCGTCCCCGACGCGAAATAAGTCCCTAATTCTTCACAAAACGGACCATATTTCCTTCTACTTGTGTGAAATGTCAAGGATTGTACCACTTGTGTTCCTTGCTCTTTTTTTATGGGGCCATAGTATCCACTTATCTATACTAATATAATACACCTACAACTTTCCATTTTTAGTTTCGGCGGAAAACATTTTGGACCATTGATCATTTTTCTTGATCATTATCTTCACCGTTCATTTAGTCTTCTTCCTAATCATGGTAAGTCTCATTTATTATTTTTTAATTAATGCATTCCATTTATCACTCTTCATCTTAACCGTTGATATTTGTAGATTGAATCGTGTCCTTCAGATCAATTCCTTTAAGTTTGTAACATTTTTCTTCTCTTCTCTATAAATTCGTCATTTTTTATTGTCATTCTCACATTCTCTCTTTTGTACGATTTTTATGTAGTTAGTATTGATATTGTATTTCTCTTATGATGATGTATTGTTTTACGATAGAATTTTTTAAATTCTGTATTTTTGTATTTTCATCTAAATATGTAGTTTAGTTATTTTATTTTTTGTTTGTCAAGGCTCGAAGATTTATCTTAGTTTTGAAGATTTTAGTGTTATTTTGTTCGTCAAAGATTGAAGATTTACTGAAGATTTCACAAGTTTTTTCAAGATTTTTGAAAATGTTGGTGTTAATTTTGTTCGTCAATTCTTGAAGGTTTGTTGAAGACTTCAACAAAATTTGTAGTTCTTTTTTTAATATTTTGTAGATTGTAAATCTCATTTAATATATTTGTTAATTGATATCGATTCAAATATCATTTGTACATTTACATAAAAAAAAAAAATATATTGAAAAACTATAAAGATTCACCATTTATCTTCATCTTAATCTTCTGAAAATTTGTTCAAGTATGCAGATTTGCGTAGCATTCGCTCTAGCACACTGCAGTCTATCCTCGATTTGAAATATCAGTATAAAATTTGGGATACGGACATGTTATTAGAAAATGTGGTCCTTTTTAATTCATTTGATGACTTTTTATTCACCACATGTAGAGGTTTCTGTAGTCCTATTGATCTTTTTGTTCTGAAGATTTGATTTTTATACTTCTACTTTTGTTCATGTATGAAGATTTTTTTTTTATTTCTCTCTTATGTTCATTCCCACTTTTCTCTTCTTCTATTTTTTTTTTTTTTTTTTGTATTGTTGCAGGGTAGAAATCAATTATGAATTCAAATAATTATTATTAATAATAAATGCACAATTTACTCAATTTAAAGATTTTTTTTTCATAACCACCTTCAATTAATTCCTTATGTGTTGTCATATAATTTTTTAGTTTGACTTTAGACATTAATTAATTGGAGATTTTGGTATTATCTACTATATATTATTATTTCCGTTATATGAGTTTATACATTTTTGACAATGTAATTTATAATCCGAGTTTATACATTTTTGACAATGTAATTTATAATCCATTCATTTACATATTCACATACCTTAGGTATAATTCTCTCTCCAATATGATATAATATAAGTTTACAATTATTATGAAAACACACTTAATTCAAAAAATGAATTTGGATGGTATTCAACTTTAAAACGTGCATTAATTAATGATTAATATTGATTATTTATATTAATGGTTTTCAACTATTCCATATAAAACAATAGTATATTACTTTATGAAAAATGTATTTTAGCAATTAGTTTTCAAATTCGTTAAATTTATAATAGTTGACTAAACAAATCAGTATTAATGAATATCGAAAATAATGATTATGGATAAATGAATACTAAATTATTAAAATAATTACACAATCTATTAAAATTATTGGTACTAATTGATAATATAATACATTTATTTCGTGAGTTTTGTATCTTCTTAATTACACGCATTAAAATTAAATCCAAGTATACGCAGTAGATTAAATTGAATCATAGTTGAAAAATATAAGTAGTAATATGATGCAGTGTAAATTGTATAATTGTAATTGTCTAATATTGTACTTAATTGTTGGATCAATAAAAAAGAACAAATCAATTTAAATTATAAAAGTCAACTATAAAAATGGTAAGAGAATAATACAAACATCAAGAATATTATTAGTTCATAATTAGAAAATTTAAACGTGAAAATAAAATTATTCGACGAAGTTGGATAGCTCAAGTGGTTAGAGCACCACTACCTAGGCTTTAGATCCTGGGTTCGAGTCATGGGGAGGGGAAAAGGGATGAGTATTTAATGTGAAAATAAAATTATTCTAATCATATTGTATTCATTTCACCCATAAAATCCGGAAGTAATTATATATTATATACATGCAAATCGAACCATTTGTATAATTTTTATTTTTATTTTGCGAAAATACATACTTATTATTTCTGACTAAGATATAAAGAATTAAAAATATTAAGTAAATCTCAATTAGTATACTACTAAACGAATTTTACTTTCTCTAAGTAATGGTATATATTAGGTCCGATTTTAGCATATAATCCCAATACTTCAAATATCATACTATATTTTACAACAATATAGTTGACCACAGAGGTTTATTGGTTGAGGCGCGTAGAGAGTAAATATTATACTCCCTCTGTCCCATAGGAACTTGCACACCTGAGATGACACACAATTTAAGAAATGTGTAAGAAAATGTGTAATAAGTGATGTTTTGAGGGGTAGTTTTGTAAAGTTTTATAAATAAAGTAAAGTAAAAAGTAGATTGAGTGTGGAAAAGTAATGACATATGGGTAAATAAGAGTATATTTTGAGGGTGGGTTATGAAGATATTTCCTTTTATGGAGTGTGCAAATTGGTATGGGACATCCATTTATAAAAAATGTGCAAATTCTTGTGGAACGGAGGGAGTATATATTTCCTTTAAAAAAAATGAAATATCTTTACACTATAATTAAATTATTTAGTAATTGATCGGTTAATGCAAATATTAAATTTCTTAAAACAAAATTGATACCATACAAATATACGTATAAAGTTGTTAAGATTTGTATAACATTTTGGTAATGTGGATCTTTAAATAATATAAGTCAAAGTTTACACATTCTATTAATGTAGACACTAATTATGAGTATAACGTTAGAATGGGAACACATTGAATTTTTCTCTTATTTTCATTATCATTTTTTTTATTATTGTTATATAGTAGAAATCAATTATGTTTTTAACTATTTCATATAGATATAAGAAATAGACGGTAAATTATTATTATTAATAATAAATGCATAATTTACTCAATTTAAAAAAAAATCTTCATAATCACCTTCAATATTTTGAATATGACTTTAGGCATTAATTAATTGAATATTTTGGTACTGGCTACTATATATTATTATCTCCATTATATGTATTTATACATCTTTGACAATGTATTATATAATTTATAATGAAAAAATATTATTTTTTATTTGTTTCATAAAAATATACACATATAAAGATTAGGTAAATGTTATATTATTATCTGCAATATTAAAAATTTATAATATTTATGAGAAAATAGAGAGAATTGAATCTAAATTAAATTTATTTTATTTACTTACATGTTTACTCATTTGTCTTTATTATTGACTAAATCAATACAAAATGTACACACCATATTAATTGAGGTATAATTAGGTCAATTTATTTAACAGTTATTCGTTTCCTTAAATGTGCGTTTAAGTAAAAAGATTTAATATTAGTTATTATTTTTCCTTAAATGTCATTTATGTAAAAAAAAAAAATCGATTTCCTTATTTTAATGAAAAAGATTAGACTTTTCAAATACTTAATTTTTGCATTTTTTTTCTCTCAATTATAAAATTAATACTTATTTTATGGACAAACACTTCCAAAAATATTGCCAAATAATTTTCATAAATTATCCATATTTTAAGAAAAAAAGTGTCCAATGAATTATTATTGAATGTCAAATATTTAAGACAAAATTTTCATTATTGAATGTCAAACACCCATAATTTGAAGAATATTTTTTTTATTAATGCAAATTGTTCAAGAAAAATTTCCAAATAATTTTTTTATATATCCATAAAAGAAACGTCACAATTAATTAATCATATGAACACGTACATCGATTCATTATGCATTGTCTATATAAAAACGTACATAATTAACCTTCAGCTTCATAAAAGAAACAATCACTATAAAATAACTGTCTATATTAGTATAGATATTTTAAAAAAATATAATTTATGTATATTTTTTCTATAATTATATATAGTTTCATTAATCAACAATTAATTGTTTATTATATCATTAGTTATATACATTTAAGGCAATTAGTTTTTCAATTTTAAATTAACTAATATATAATATAAAAAATTATATGACTTAATCCTTAGGTTATTATAATTAGTAACATATTGATTTATAGTTATTTTTTTTAATTATATTTTATTGCAATGTTTTTCATAATTATATATAGTTTGTTATTTAATGATGCATGGTCCTTCTATACTTTAATATAAAGTTCATAGAGCATTTTTCACCTCATCAAAATTTGATTGATTATATATTACTTGAATATTTAAAATTTTAACATTTAAAAATATTTGTTCTATAATTGTATTCATAATTTATTTATTGAAATTCTTACCAAAATGTTTACATACCTATATATATAGGTATACAAAATTAAAATTTAAAATTATAACACGTGTTTATACTCTTGTGGTAAGTTGTTTATTTAATTTTTTATTGTATGCTGATCATTTGATTTTCAATGTTATAATCAGTCTTATATAATATGTTTTTTATGTGTAGTTATAAGTTTGTATATGTATTTTAGTGATTAATTATATATTTTTATAATTGTGTGAATGTGTTAATTCAATAATTTTTTGTTGATAGTTTTTTGTGAATTAATATTATATTTATTGTTTAAAATCTTTTTTAAGATTATTAATTAAAGAATAAAATATTTATTAATCTATAATAATTTGAAGTATGTTATAGAAAATTGTTTAGATTATTTTAACATAATTATTATATTACATTAAGCTAATTTCAATGTACATGTTATTTCACGATTTTTTTATTAATATTTTTATTTGACAATTTTATGTTATTACAGTGAATCCACCATGCACAAGCTTCTATGTTCAACTATAATGAATAAGAAACGATCAATTAGTGTTATCAATTCAAAAAGGTATATTTTTTAAAGTACATTTATTTAAATATTTATTTTCTTATTAAATATATAATATTATTTGTATATGTACAGTAAAACCTATATAAATTAATAATTTTGGGATCATGAAATTTTATTAATTTAGAGAGATATTAATTTATCGATAAATTAATATTTTATTAATTAAAAGAGAGACTTTTTAAATTCAACAAATTTAGTACATATGTATTGAAAATAAATGAGTTCATATATATTTCATTGATTATATTTATGTATCAATCCATTCTTTGTAACTAATTAAATATATTTGTGTATAATATCAATTCATTGTATACAATTAACTACAGAGTATTATATTCATGGACGCATGTATCAATTTATTGAAATTACTTAAATATACATGTTTACATTAATTCGTTGCACTTAAATAACTATTGTAGCCAATTAAATATATTCATGCATGATGAATGAAAAACATACTAATAAATCTCAATATGGAAATAAAAAATAATTCATAACATTAAACCATGTCTTCTCATCTAAAAGGTATCGCAAAATCATTCATGAATGATCAAATGCGTAAAGATGTGAGTATAAGAGAGACCATCCCACATGCACTCAAAAAGATTTATAAGAGTGGGTTGACGAAATTTTTTTATAAGAGAGACCATACCATAATATTTATAATTGTAATATTTATGAATTATTAATTTAGAGTTTTAATGGGACCTAATATTTATAAAGGAATTTTTCAAAAAATTATTATTTTATTATCTTATGGGACCAGAAGATTTTATTATTTTAGAGAGTTTATTAATTTATAGAGTATTAATTTATAGAGGTTTTAATATAGTAGCTTTATTTGAACTAATCACTCTTTCTTATAATTATCTTATATTAGAGAATGAAGCACCAAATACTCAGAGAAATCAAAGAAGTACTTTCTCTACTTCAGAAAAAAAAAATGATGTTATGTTTTCGTTCAAAATTTGGCGTCATCAAGTTTAGACGGCGTTTCAGTTCAACCTCTCAAGGACACTTTCAATGGTTTTTTTTTTAAATTTAATTAGTTGAATATGGTAGGATAAGTTTAGTTTACTATAGTCACTACAAAATAATGGAGAAATGGCATCGGGGAAGGCATCGGATCTGCCGTCCCCAAAGATGAAGGCAACGGCAAAGGCATCGGCAGTGTGCCGATGCCAATATGCTCGATGCCATTTAAATGGCATCGAATTTGGGGAAAATCGATGCGAAATGGCATCGGGGCACCCACCCCCCACCGCTGGGCCACCCCATTTTTCGGAAATCTGGTCATTTTCGCGATTTGTGGGGTTCGAACTCGGGACCTCGCGGTCTCGAAGGCTTTTGAGCGCCCCCTGTGTGCCATTTAGGCTAGGAGCTGTTATTCGACATGTTGTGAATGCAATTAATATATATTCAATTTAATTTGAGTTTTTAATTCTTTAATTAATTCAATCCATTCTAACTTTAATTGTTCCTTATTAAATTATTTATCAAAGTATAACATAATTATTTCTAAATTATGTTTTTCAAATTAACTAAATTATGTTTTTCAAATTAAATAATTTATTTACGGTATCAATTCACACTATTTAAATTTATTCTAATCCTCAATTTACAACATTTAAATTCATTCTAATTTTTAATTTCACAACATTATAATTATTTTCACTTATACATTTAAATTTATTCTAATCACATCATTTAAATTCATTCTAATTTTCAATTCACAACATTAAATATATATAATTATTTTCACTTATACATTTAAAAATATGAATTCACTTATCCATATAATTAAAAATATTTTCATCTATTATAAAATTATTCTCTAGTTCATTTTCAATTAAAATAACATCGTATCACAAACAACATTAATTATAATCATAATTAGCATGTTCACGTCAATTAAAATAACATCACACACAACATTAAAATAAAAATTAATCCTCAACGTCAATGTAATATAATAACATCACACGTAACAAAGTAATATAAAAATGTATCACTCCTCATCACCATCACCATAAGTGTAGAATATTTCATTTTAACAACCTTGATGTAAAATTAGGAATTTTTTAATCCCCAAGTGTAAAATATTTAATTTAACAAACTTGGTGTAAAATTAGGATTTTTTTAATCCATAAGTGTAAAATATTTCATTTTAACAACTTGGTGTAAAATTATGATTTTTTTAAGTGTAGAATATTTCATTTTAACAACCTTGATGTAAAATTAGGAATTTTTTAATCCCCAAGTGTAAAATATTTAATTTAACAAACTTGGTGTAGAATTAGGATTTTTTTAATCCATAAGTGTAAAATATTTCATTTTCACAAAATTAGTAATTTTTAATCCCTAAGCGTAAAATATTTCATTTTAACAAATTTTGTGTAAAATTATGATTTTTTTTTTAATTTTTAAGTGTAAAATATTTCATTTTAACAATTTTGGTGTAAAATTATGAATTTTTTAATTCCTAAGTGTAAAATATTTCATTTTAACAACTTTGTGTAAAATTATGAATTTTTCAATTCCTAATTATAAAATATTTCATTTTAACAACCTTGATGTAAAATTAGAATTTTTTTAATCCCTAAGTGTAAAATTAGGAATTTTTTATTCCTAGGTGTAAAATATTTCATTTTAACAAACTTGGTGTAAAATTATGAATTTTTTAATCTCTAAGTATAAAATATTTCATTTTAACAAGGTGTAAAATTATGAATTTTTTAATTCCTAAGTGTAAAATATTTCATTTTAACAACCCTAAACCCCAAACCCTTTACCCTAAACTCCGAACCCTTTTTCCTAAATCGTAAACAATATATGTTGAGAAACGAGTATTCGGGGATAAGTTACCATATTGAATATAAATTCATAATATACATTTGAAGTTTGTTTATTAATGAAGTCTAAGTGTACACGTTGAAAAGAGTAGTCGGACCCTTTACCCTAAACCCTAAACCCTTTACCCTAAACTCTGAACCCTTTACCCTAAACTCTAAACTCTGAACCCTAAACCCTAAACACTATATGTTGAGAAACAAATATTTTTTAGTATATTAATTAAAAATAAGTAAAATACATTTTAAGTAACATAATTTTAAGTAAAATCGATAAATTAATATAAATTATTACATTAGTTATTAAATATGATAAATTGGTAAATAGTTTATAAATTTATACATCTGTCGCTCTTAATTATGTATACTCACTTAAATTACGTATATTCACTTAAATTACGTTTAAAATCTTGAATTAATAATATATATATATATATAATAGAAAAATATCGTGTGTTTGTAGATAGAAAACTAATATCTATGTAAAAATATTTTATGTGACTAGATTTGATAAATACCATAAAATAAAAGAAAGGGAGATAAATTTACCAAATAGCATCGGCCATTAAATGCCGTTACTAAATGGCATCGGGGCCCACTGCCGATGCCATTTTGCATCGGGGGGGCCGTTACCAAATGGCATCGGGGCCCACTGCCGATGCCATTTTGCTCGGCCATTAAATGCCGATGCCATTTTGCATCGGCCATTAAATGCCGATGCCATTTCGCATCGGGGCCCACTGCCGATGCCATTTTGCATCGGCCATTAAATGCCGTCCCCTTTTCGCATCGGCCGGCCTGCCGTTGCCATTTGCCGATGCCTTTTCAGTAATATTTTGTAGTGAGTATTTCTAAATGTCACATTAATTTTTATTTATTTTATTAATTACAGTATTTGGTTCGAGGTTTTTAATATCAAGTAATTTATCTTTGGTAAAAGTTTAATCGTCACGATAATTCAAGACAACGATCAATGTAGATGAATCTTCATCTTTTGTGGTTGATTTGACTGGTGATGATACTGATATTGTTGAATTACAAGCAAGAGATCCATTATTTAGAGAATTAATGAATTTTAATGAGAAAAAGTCCAGAGATTGTTGAACTAGAACCTGATGATACATGTGATCATAATAGTCAGATAGAATGTAAGTTATAACAATTTCATATGTATATATGTTAATCATTTTATTTTGTTAATATTATGTATATGAATGTATATATATTTTAATATTAAGTAGTGCTTTATTGAACATGTTTTAATACTTGCATTTTTTTTTATAGCAAAGTTGTTGAATATTGGGATATTGGATATCCTATTCACAGTTGTCAATATTGTGGTGCAATGTTCTGGTATGATGAAAGGTTAAACTCCGGTCGAGTTTCAGAACGACCAAAATTCTTATTGTGTTTCACTCAAGGGAAAATACAGTTACCATATATGCCTCAACCTCCTCCATTTCTTCAAGAACTACTTTAGGGTAATACTGCAAAGAGCAAACATTATTTGGATAATGATCGTACTTTTAACAATATGTTCTCCTTTACTTCTTTGGGTGTGAAGATTGATAGAAGTGTTAATACCGAGGCGCTCCACCGGTGTTCCGCTTACATGGACAAAATTATCATAGAATTTGTGGTTTATTGCCATCAAATGGATCTCAACCAAAGTTCGCACAATTGTACATTTACGACACTGAGAACGAAATTTACAACAGAATAAAGGCCGTTAGGTATATTTATTTTAATATTAAATTACATAATGTTTTCCATTTTTTTATATTAATCTTATTTTTTTTAATAACAGGTCGGATCTGAACATCAATACATTACATGCTGAAATGGTAACGAATCTTAAAATATGTTGGATGGTTATAACGTACTTGCGAAAAAATTTGAGAGGCTAGGCATAAATTTCTTGAAGGAAATTATAATGTGACTATGAGATTGATTGCTAAAAGGGGACATGATCCTAGAAGGTATAATTTACCTACTACGTCTGAGGTTGTTGTTGTGGTTGTTGGTGACCTTGAACAAACTTTTGATAGTCGTGATATTGTTGTGAAAACTTATGTTGGTGAACTTCAACGTATCACAGAGTTGAATCCGTCCTATCTTGATTTATAATATCCACTTCTTTTCTCATATGGTGAGAATGGATATAGAGATCGAGAATATTCAATTTGCTACATCTGCACTGCATAAAGCTTAAATGTGTAAGTCTGTTAGTTTTAAATAGTACTTTACATTTCGACTTCAACATAGGAATGGTGAACCTTCTACAATTTTGTCTTCAAAAAGACTCACTCAACAATTTATTGTTGATGTCTATACTATGGTTGAGGCTGGTAGACTTAAATACATAAGGACACAACAATCAAAGTTTTGTAATGAAATGTATAGTGGTGTTCAGGATGCAGTTTTAGATGGTTAGACAAATGCACGTGCATTGGGAAAGCGAGTTGTTTTGCCACCTTCATTCACTGAGATTGAACGTTTTTTAAAACAGAAGAAACTTAATCCTGAAAATCGTCCAGATATAATATGTCGAATATTTAAGATTAAACTTGAAGGATTATTAAATAATATTCGAACGAAAAAATATTTGGGAATGTCAAAGCATGTATTTAAATTTATTTATTTTTTCTTTAAATTTATAATTTTATTGTCATTTAATAACATGTTTTTACTACATTTTATATTTTAATATTTTTTTTATCAATTTTATCTGTAGTTCTTTATACTATTGAATTTCAAAAGTGCGGTCTTTCTCATACACATATATTGGTGTTTCTTGAAAATCACAATGAGGTTTGTATATATTTAATCTTACTACATGAGTTTTTTGTTATAATTAATTATTCTTTATCTTATTATTTTTTTAGAAAAATTGTTACAGTTTTCATCTGGAATTGATATTGATCGCATTATTTCTACCGAGTTACCAGCTGATAAGGAAAATGATCCACAATATTTTAATGTTGTTTGTGATTTAATGATTCATGGTCCTTGAGGTACTGCAAATCAAGTTCTCCTTGCATGACCGATTAAGGTTCATGTACAAAATATTTTCCTAAAAGATTTGTTTTAGAATCTTCTATTGATGAAGATGGTTATCCTATTTATAGGCGAAGGAATGATGGAAGGACTTTCAATACGAAGGGTTCTGTTTTTGGATAACAAACATGTTGTTCCTCATAATCGTTATCTTATTTTGAAGTATGGCGCACACATCAATGTTGAATGAAGTAATCAATCAAGATCCATAAAATACCTGTTCAAGTATGTCAATAAAGGACATGATCGTGTTACTGTATCGTTCTTTGAAAGTAAGGAACAGTTTGATGGAAAAGTAGATTTAGATGAAGTTAAAATGTACTATGACTGTAGGTTCATTTCTGAGAAAATATCATTTTACGTCCTGTAACTTAGGCCTAATCCAGTTTATATCCTTTAAGTTTTCACTTTTTCAATTTACGTCATAGGGTGTCCAATTTATATCATTTTCGCCGAAAAATTGAAATTTCGGTCAAATAGTCCAATTTACGTCCTTTAAGTTTGAAAATTAGAAATTAATACTTAAAAAATTCTGAAAAAAAATTAAAAATCTCATAAAAAACTAAAAATATCATTAAAATTTATAAATTGTGTAAAATAAAAATAAAAAATTCTAAAATTCTATAAAAATTAAAAAATCTACAATTCTAAAAATTTGTAAATTAAAAATATTTTTTTTCTAAAAATCTCATAAAAACATAAAATTCTAAATATAAAAAATCTATATATTAAAATTTTAAAAATGTTTAAAATAAAATTTAAAATTATACAATTCTAAAAACCTCATTAAAATGAATTTGACACGGTTCTACAATCAATCAAGGCGTGGAATACAAAAAATTTAGGAGTTCGAGAAAATTTTTAATGGCCGATGAGTCTGAATCAAGTCTAATTTTTAATATTTTTATTGGGTTTTTAGAATTTTTAATATTTAATCTACACATTTTTAAAAAAAAAAATTAGATTTTTAGAATTTTTAATGACATTTTTGAATTTCTTAATTTTAAGTTAAACATTTTATTTTTTGAATTGTAGAATTTTTTATTTTTTTTACACATTTTATAGTTTTTAATTTTAATGATATTTTAGGATTTTTAATAATATTTTAAAATTTTTAATGATATTTTTAGAAACTTTATTTATTAAATTTTAATTTTCAAACTTAAAGGACGTAAATTGGACTATTTGGCCGGAATTCCAATTTATTCCTCAGATTCCAGTGAGTTTGAAAATTTTCCAGTATAGGCCTAAGTTAGAGGACGTAAAATGAAATTTTATCTTCATTTCTCCATGTGAAGTTGCTTGGAGAATTTTCGGGTTTGAGATTAATTACAGAAATCCACCAGTTGAACGTTTGAGATTTCATCTTCCTGATCAATAGACTATTTTATTTGGTGATGGTGCATGTTTGGAATCTATCTTGGAAAGACCATCAGTAAAGCAATAAATTCTTCTAAAGCAAGAAATTTGACTTATACTGAAATACCACAATTCTTGTATGGAAGCCGAAAACTAGAGAGTGGGTTAAAAGGAAGAGAGGTTTTTCAATCGGACGTATTTGTTACGTTCCTCTTGGTTTTGTTGAGGCACATTACTTGAGGATACTCTTAAATGTAGTTCGTGGACCTGCATCTTATGATGATTTGAAGAAATTCAATGGAGTAATTCATCCAACATTTCGGGAAGCTTGCTTTGTCAGAGGTTTGTTGGACGATAATAGAGAGTATGTTGATGGTATAGACGAGGTTAGTCGTTGGACTTCAACATTTTCGATGAGATCATTATTTGTTATGCTAATAACATCAGGTTCGATAGGTCAATGTTTGAGAAAAGTGTTGGAGACATCTCTCTGATGATATTTTTTATAATAGAAGAAAAATTATGCGTTTTTCAGGTAAGTTTAATTATTTTCTATCTTAATTTAATTCCTTATTCAACTTCACTAATGTGCAAGTCATTTTAAGTCAATTGATCAATTAATTACTTTATATTATTTGTGATTTATTGAGAACTTTGATTGATTATATTATTTTACATAATTTAATATTAACCTTAAAAAAATAAAATTTTAGGGATACAACAAATTTTTTATGATTATAAATTTTAATTGACTTTAAGATTTTTTTAATTTTTTTTTTTTATAATTTTAAGATGAAAAATAGAAAATTTTTGATAATCTTTTCACTTATTTTATCAATATTATCTAACAAAAATATAGTTAATAAAAGATAGAATTTTATTTTAAGTTTTGATTTGAATATGTAGTTCTTATATATAAAGAGAGGGGGATAGATAAGATATGTTTTAGTGTTTATTAATTATCTAAATGAATAACACTTAAAATTAATTTATATATCTAAATCAATATAATTATGTGTGTTATTGGAAAATATTCATATATTTATTAAATTAATTGTTCATAATGTTTTAATATGTGAATTTATTTTTGTTGAAATATCTAATGTAAATCTTTAAATGATATATATGAAATACTAATATGATTTATTATATGCTTATTTATCATATCAAGTATAAATGTCGATTTAATTTTAAGCTTAAATTTATTACTTACTTACTTATGAAAAATTAAATATTTTATATTAATTTATTTTTGAATAATTAACTAAATATATAAAATTATATACATAATAATTAAATAATAATGTGATTTTTTATATTCTTATTTATCATTTTAAATATAAATATCTATTTAACTCTAAATTTCAATTACTTTGCATTAATTTATCACATTTTTTGTTTATGAATATGGTGGAACAGACAAAACTTTTATATGAAAAACTTTGTCGGCATGGCAAGATTGTAATTAACATAGCTTCGAGTGGTATAGCTTCACTCTTTCTTCTTGGTGGACGTACTGCTCATTCCAGATTTTCCATTTCAATTGATTTTACTAAAAATTCTACATGCAATATTCATCAAGGAAGTCCTCTTGCTGAACTCTTGATTAAATGTGATCCTATAATATGGGATGAAGCGCCAATGGTGAAGAGATATTGTATTGAGGCTCTCGCTACGACCTTGAAGGATATTATGCAGCTCACATATCTTTTGTCACATGAATTGCCTTTTGGCGGTAAAACTGTTGTACTTGGAGGTGATTTCCGTCAGATATTACCCGTTATTCCAAAAGGAAATAGACAGGATATCATTCACGCTACTATCAATTTATCTAATTTGTGGAATGATTGTACTCTTCTGAAACTGACTAAGAACATGATGCTTCAAAACCTGAGATCTTATGAAGTTCTACATGAATTGAATTCTTTTTTTGAATGGATAACATCAATTGAAGATGGTACTATAGGATCAGAAACTGAGTACAAATGTGATGTACAAATTCCTGAGGATATTTTGCTAAAGTGTGGTGATGATCCGATTTCTACTATTGTGGATAACATTTATCCTGATTTTAAGAATACGATGGATGATCATGACTATTTATAAAGTAGATTTATTCTTGCACCCACGTTAGATGTTGTTAGGTCAATAAATGAGCACATGATTCAGTTAAATGAAAAAGAATCATGTACTTATTTGAGTTTCGACAGTCCTTACAGGTCTAATTTGAATGTCAATAATTTGTCTAATGTGCATACTCCTAAATTTTTGAATAGTTTGAAGTGTTCTGGTGTACCTGATCATAAATTGAATTTGAAAGTTTGAACACCGATAATGTTATTGAGAAATATAGATCACTCAATCGGTCTATGCAATTGAACTAGATTTGTGTCATTTTTTTTTAGTATCTTTCTCTTTATTTTTTATTTATTTTCTATCTTTTAAAAATTTGCATTTGTTTTATCTATAAATTTATAATAATTTTTTTTTCTACTGGTCGGTTGGTCATAACCAGGTTGGGTGATAAAGTTCTTGAAGCTAAGGTTCTAATTGGAAGTAGTTGTAGACAACTGGTATTGATTCCACGACTTACATTGACACCTTCTAATCCTAGATTGCCTTTTAAGTTTCAACGTAGACAATTTCCGTTGATTGTGTCATATGCTATGACTATTAATAAAAGTCAGGAGCAATCATTTTCTAATGTAGGTGTTTTTTATTTATTTTTTAAACCTTACTCATGATCAATTATATGTAGATGTATCTAGAATAACAAATCGTCGTGGTTTGAAGATCCTATTATGTCATGACAACAATCGTGATTGCAATATCATAAAAAACGTAGTGTTTCGTAACGTTTTTAGGAATGTATGATTTTATAATAATTTAATTTTTAAGTTTTATAAGTTTTAAGTTACCTATTTTTTAATATTGATTTTAGATCATTTCATTATTTAATTCAATACAATTTATGTCACCAAAATTACTGTAATATTTTTAACATTTTATAGTAATTTAATAATTTTGTTGTATCATAAATATCATATATTTCATTGTTACACATTAATTTTATTTATTTGTATGCTAAGTTTAAATTTATATAGTATAAAACATCAATGTAACTAGATTTTAAGATTAATAATTTAGCAACATCTTATCAATGTTTATTTTATTATTTTTATAGATTCGACATAGTATAATAAATATTACTCCCTCTGTTTCATAGGAATTTGCACACTTTCCTTATATAGATGTCACATACCAATTTGCACACTCCATAAAAGAAAATATTGTCATAACCCCCACCTTCAAAATATACACATATTTACCCATATGTCATTACTTTTTCACACTCAATCTACTTTTTACTTTACTTTATTCATAAAAGTTTACAAAATTACCCCTCAAAACATCACTCATTACACTATATATATATA
This sequence comes from Galeopsis tetrahit, assembly GCA_963675135.1. Taxonomy (NCBI): domain Eukaryota; kingdom Viridiplantae; phylum Streptophyta; class Magnoliopsida; order Lamiales; family Lamiaceae; genus Galeopsis; species Galeopsis tetrahit. The sequence goes on from OY776133.1 coordinate 17,025,464, forward strand.
TTATTATTATAAAATTAATACATACTATAAATAATATTTAAAATTTTAAATGTCGTCACATTTTTTAACATATCAGTCCGTGCGCCAGCACGGGTGCCCTACTAATGCATGTTAATACCTCATTAGCATCTAGTTTCACCTGAAATTAATTAAGGAAAATTTAGGTATTTTGAATTTAAAGAAGTATCTATGTATATTAGTACTAAATATATCAAGGTCAGGATACTTTAAACCTTGCTTGAAACAACATAATTCTCTTAACATGACAAAGTTGTGTTACAGTTACTTTGTGCACCATATACCACTAATACTATTGTTTAAGATGCATGATGCACATTTGACGCAATAAATAAGAGAAAATGAAGACATGGAAGCCTCATTTCAAGATAATGAGTTTATGCGAGTATGTAAAACTAGTGTAGATGAGTTTCACGTTGATGGAATCTCCTATTACACTACTTAAATGAATGACATGTGTGTAATACAATTAATCACATTATCATCTCAATTCCTCTTTATTAAGTTTGTGTGAGTAAGTGAAATTGAAGGCGGACGAGTTGTGCTTACCCGTTTCGTCGTTTGTCCTCCACTGCCACCGTGCTTGACCGACCAAACGGATTGGCCATTCCGATCATACTCGATTTCTATGCAAGAAATCGCATCTGTTATTGTAAGATATATTTATTTAATCCCTGTGAATACTCCATTATCCCAAGGCTTCCCGCCGTCTACGCCCCATGGACCCGGCCCGTATGGAGCCGGATCCTTCACTAGTCGATGAACAACCTAATAGCAACATTGTGATCAAATAAACTAGACAAAGTATTACGGGTAACTTATGCACCATACACAATTAATACTATTGCTGGTAAGAACTAATACTATTGTTAAACAAAACTAATACTATTATCCATAACAATTAATACTATTGTTCAAAATGCATGATATAGGTGTACATAATAATCAATTAATTTCAATGTACCTCATGATCATTTTGCCCTCGCTTTCCTATCTTGAAATCCACCTTTTTAGTTACCAAAGATGTTTGGTTGTTTGATTTGGAGGGAGAAATTGGTGATGCAGAGTGATCCAACTTTTGAGTTACCAAAGTTGTTTGGTTGTTCGAAACTGGTGATGTTGAGTTTTTGCTATAATTTGATATCGAGGGAACGACGACATTTTTGTTATGCGCGGGTGACACGACTTTCCCTTCGAGCACGTGAACGCCGATGGCATCGAGAAACAACCCTGTCCTCCCATGTAAGCCTACAATGGTTGGTCCTTCCTTTATCTTGGTTGTAAAAAAGAAGCCTTGTTCTTCCCCAAAGGGGCCATAAGTGTCTTTTGTGGTATGGAAAGTGAGTGATTTGATCACATTTGGGCCCATCATCATTGCAGGCCCATAGTAGCCTGTTATGTGACTCAAAATCTCTGATGGATAATCAAACACAATCTGCAATATCCCTTAAAAATATTAGTTGTGTACAGTTACACGTGCGACAGATGATCCAAATATGTACATTTTTTTATTACCTTATCGGTCTTGAACGAACCAGTGCCTCCATTTTTACTTCCCCACACGGGCTGCCCATTTCGATCATAACAAACTCTGATCGAAACAATGTACACATTACGCGAAATATTAATTTGTCGAATCCCATCGTACACTCCATCATCGAACAAACTCCCGCCAGTACCGCCCCACGGCCCAGACGTCACAACTCTCTGAACTTTCTTCGACGGCACTTTCTCAATCTTGCTCTCCGACGACACTTTCTCAACCTTGCTCTCTGACGTTTCTTTAGGACTAGCACTAGAAATCTAAAAAAAATCCATCAAATTCCACTCCTAAATATATACTATGTTTCTTAAACTGACTTTTGGTGACATCATCCTCTCATTGTTGTTTCTCTAGCTAAAAGTCTTTAGTGACACTAATTAGTTAGAGAAGTTATAATGACAGAAATTTTGTCACTAAAAGACGTCATTTTTCTTGTAGTGACACTGTCTTGTGCAGTTAAAAAAAGAGGAAAGAAATAGAATTACGCGAACCACGCTTTTCTATGTTCCTTTATTTTTACTGTACAACACTGTATCCAAATCCGAAAAACTCGTGCAATTAATGAAAAATAGGTGCAAATAAACCTCATGAATCTTAGGTTGGTTTGTGAAATCATGAGAAGAGTAAGGGGAGATATTGAAGATTTGTGAAGTGTTTGGAGCATCCTTTTGTTTGAGAGCAACGATGAGATCATAATTGGTACCGAGGGTTCCTTGAATCATAGAATACTCGCGCGCAGTTTGGAGGTCCTTGTGCAACATATTGCTGAGAGTAGACTGAAGGGAGGATAGGTTTAACGTACACACCTATAGCATCAAGGTACCAACCGGATTTGCCAAGGAATCCCACTATCTTTCCATTCATTTTAGGGAAGGTGAAATAAGTTCCCTGTTCAATCCCAAAGGGTCCGTATGTTGCTGTATTTGTCTGGAATGTGAGTGATCGGATTAAGATGGGTCCCCATTCTTGCAAGCTGCCATAATAGCCATGCACTGAGGTTACAAACTCATCTGGATACTCAAGTCTCACCTGCATTGGATTTATAAGATAATCATTAAATAATACGTACTCCCTCCGTCCAAATTCACTCCGAATACGAATTTTAATGAATATTGACTAATTTATGTATAAGGTAGATACGTTCGTGACACATATCAATAATTTTGGAACAAAATTGATTTCTCATCTAAAAAGACGATAATTAATTGCATATATATATAGTTGTGTATAAAATATTTATACATATTAAAGTGTACAAGTAATTTGTGTAGGTGATTGATTCCATAAGAAACCTACCATCATATTTTATATCATTACTCTATAAAAAAAGATTCACAACATGTCAAGCCCCGGTCTATAGTTAAACAAGTTAATTTGCAATAATCTTGATCAAATTAATGCACTAACTATGATATTGTGTTGAGAGCTAAAATTAAAGGTAAATTAACTATATCTCAACCTCTGACAAAAAAAACTACTCCGTCTTAACTTTGTTTGATAGCTAAAATTAAAAGTTGATTATGCTTTTGAATTTGTAAAGTTTAGATATATATCATTTTAATTAATTTCACATAATCAGTCTGAACTATCAAACAAGACCGGAAGTAATAAATGTGAGAAAACAAGAAATTTACATACCCTATCAATCTTAGTGCCTCCAGTGCCACCATGAATTTCAGACCAAAGTGATGTTCCATTGGAATGGTATTCAAAACGAACGGAGTGTATAGCAGCTCCATGAGCTATCTCTATTTGTGTTACACTAGAGTGCACCCCATCATCCCAGTAATATCCATCTTGACCTCCCCATCACTGTTGTATCTTTTCCATAATTATAATCAATGCTCTGCATCTCATCATACAGGCATAAACATTAATTTTGCATGCAGCTAAAATTCAATTTCTTCTCATAACTTATGACCTTTTTTTTTGCGAAAGGTCCTAAAAAATTAGGAATTTTCAATTTAGTTCCGTAATTTACAAATGAGTGATTTGGACTTTTTTTTTTTTTTTTTTTTGTCAAAAAGTCAGTAACGACCCTATTTCTGATTTTCTGGCAAAAAAAGGGATAAAATCGGACCCGTTGATAAGTTATGAGATTAAATTAAAAATTCAAATTATATATGATGAAGAAAAGCAATTAATGTTCATACCATTGTTAGAGAGAGAGAATATGATCTTTAAGAAGAGAAGGGGATGTGAGAGAAAAAAAATGAGAGGTAAATAGTTGTAAAATAATGGAGGAAGTATAATATATATGAAATGTACGTAAAATTCTGGGTTCCACTTTGGAAGGAAAGCATTGATCAAAGGAAGAGAATTTGATTCTACAAAAAGGATTAAGGCTAGGTAAATAGTTTTTGATTAAGCTAAGTTAGTTCCCACTAACTCAGAATGTTTTTTTCACATTAGTGGAGAACAAATTCTTGCGTGTCTTTTAATTTCTAACAATACGTTACATATATACATTTGTCGTTCATATATGCATTTACAAACAAAAATTCTTTTCAGAGAATATGATCATATCATCATATATATAAGATAAGTTCACTACAGCTGGTGAAAAGTAGAATAAATAGTAAAAATATTGGGTCTGAGATTCGGATATTTGCTAAAATAAGTAAAGACAAGCATAAGTGTGGGTGCTACATAATATTCGAGTGTATGGTTAATTTCAAATATCCCAATATGGGGTGAATTAACAACTTTTCCAATTAACGGTTTGTACGAGAGCTATGATGAGATCCCTCAATTTCTTTTATAATACTGATCTTGTTTTCACTTAACAAACAACATGAATCATATTATTAGCTTTACTTTATGGTCACAAAGTTCACTTTAGAGGTTCAAACTCTTTTGCAATTGCGATTACCTACACGACTAAAAAGAATAAACCAAAATGGAGTTTTCTACTATAAATTTGCTGGCGAAATGGAAACGTTTGTGGGGATTTAAAGTTGGTCATTAATTCACAATTTTTTATCATTAAAGATTTTTAACTAGAGACGGTCATAAAAGATCAGTTTTCTTGTAGTGACGTCTATTACTTTAAACACTCATCTTAATTTTTACACTTTATTCAACTCGCACATTTTGAATAGTCTATTCTACCCCTCATAAACCTAAGTTAAATGAAAAGGAAAAAGAAAAAAAAAACGAAACCCCATTCCATTGTTTTGCTCTCAACACCCAAGAAAGGATGGTGCCCAAGTATGATGCAAGAAAGACGACTGGCATTGACCATGGATGGTGGAAATCGTGAAGAAATGTAGTAGGACATGAAATGCATGGGTACGTTGTATTTTGTTGATATAAGTTGAATTTGGTGTAATTTAAAAAAAAAAAAATCTTAGAGAGACAAACTAGATAATAATAAAGGATGATTGGGAAGAAAAAATAGCATTCAAACTTTTATCATGGAGTCCCGTGTGAGATATGAGAGAGATTTATACATCACGCAATGTTTAATTTTGATATTTAAAATTTTAAATTATATTCTCCATTAAAATATGGTTGAGTTGTGGCTTCACAATCTCATATAATAGAGTAAATGAAACTCGACTCATACATATTGTCAATCTTTCAACTACCATGTAAAATTAGGTTTTTTATCAAAAAATATTAGTGTCACCATTGGAGGAGTAAGGAAATATGGTGGTTTTGATATTGTTTAAGAAAATAAATTGGGACGCAGTCGTCAAAGGCATCCTAACTTTGAAATGGTGACGAATGACGTCCTAAATTGGCTTTTCCTAAGTTGGGACGCCTTCCTTAATGGCGTCCTACATCGTGCAATTCAGACTTTAAGGGCACGTTTGGTTAATAAGATTAGGCCCAGATTGTAGCCTAATCTGGTCTAATTTTGTGTTTGGTTGGCAACTAATGGGCCCGCGAGTTTGACAAAGACCTGCCACTAATGTATGTTAATGGACGATATTCAATCCGCCCAAAATTGGAGAGATTGTGTATCTTGGCTAAAAGACGGAGCTGATTAAGCTCGTTTTCCCTAAAATACCCCTTGGGTATTTAAAACGAATACTAACCTTTCCTCTTCATTTTTTCTTTCTTCGTACGGACGATTTGCTCTGGCGACAAGGTAGGCGAACGGCGATTAGGGTTTTTTATTCATCTCTCCCCGCTTCACTCTCTCATGTGAAATCGGGGGGTTGGTGGTGCGATTAAGCAGGAGGAGTTGAAGGCTAAAGAAGGGAAGCCATTTGACTATTTTATCAGGTTTGTGATTGATGAGTTCAATCATTTGCCGAAATTTGATGTGGGAGTTCAACCAAATGAGTGCAAGACTGTTGAGCATAAGCCTGATAATCATTTTGACCATTTTAGGGCGTTTTCAGTATTTTAGAAGGTAAACGAGCAGACGTTAATGTGTTTTGGGGGAATTTGATGTTTGCTTGTGTGGGTAGAGTTCCATCAACTATGGTTAACGTGCCTTCTGGGAAAGATGTTGGGGATGAGGGAATTATTAATGATGTTAATCAGGAAGAAAGTGGTGGTAACTCACCACAGAAATTGGTGAATGGATTGTTAAGTATTCCATTGTTGAATGTTGAGTGTTTGAGATCGACTTTGTCAACTGTATCGTTGACAGAACTGATTGAGTTACTACCACAATTAGGGAGACCTTCTAAAGAAGATCATCCTGATAAGAAGAGACTTTTTTTGTCCAGAATTTCTTCAGAGGTGTTCCTTTTCACTTTGAGTTCTACTTTAGCACAATTGCTTAACAATTTTACAACGATGTTTTCATTTTTCAGCTGAATTTGTGAGTTTATGCTTGAATATCTTTTATATGATGTACAATAATATTTACTAAGCCCTATATATTATTGTAATATATTTGAAGGTGAGTTGTGGTTTTCTTTTAATTTTCTGTGTTTGCAGTGGTTTTTTTTTTTTTAATACTAGAATCATGAGAAAGAAATGTCCTTGAGTTGTGTATTTGCAGTATTTTTTTGCAGATATTTTCCTTTCTTATAATAGCTTCTTTGTTGTGCTATAATTTTGTAAATTGTATCTACTTTATTTGAATGCAGGAGACCATAATGTTGAACGTTCACCCTAACACATTTGTGATTATGGACGAATATGCTAAACAACGAAAAGTAAATTGGGAGGACGGCGATGAAGCAATGTTGTTGTGTGATAATGTTTTGTGGTTTTTGAACTATTAATTTGTATGATGATGTTTTGTTATTCATCCAACACTCTTAACTTTATGAAAGTTCGTTATAGTTTTAATTTTGTATTGTTACAGTTATTTATTTTACCTTGTACTTGTGTTTGTAGTTGAAACTCAATTAATTTACTATAAATTCCTGATATTAAAAACTATTACTGTAAATTTAATATTATAAATTCGAGGGTTTTCAGCGAAGAACAATGGGGAAGAAAGAAGAGAGGAATTTATTTTGATGAAATACACATGTTGTATATGTTTTGTAATTAGGGGTAAAAATGGAATGAATAAAATGTTTTGTAATTAGGGGTAAAAATGGAATTAAATTTATTCATTGAGGGCAATATGGTCATTTTGTCATAACATTTAAATCAAATCCTACCATTATCTTGTGGAGTTTACTAAGAAACCAAACACAAAATTACTTATTATCTAATATCCTATTTTACTAGTTTATCCTATCATACACTTATCCTAAATAAACAATCATAGAGACCAAACCTGCACAAAATTACTTATTATCTATTATCCTATTTTACTAGTTTATCCTATTATACATTTATCCTAAATAAACAATCATAGAGACCAAATGTGCCCTAAATAGAACGCATTTCACAACCATGTCTGGAATTCAATCATGTGTAATAGGCGTATTTGTCACAATAACCGCAAAATCACACTTAACACACAATCATGTGTAATGAATTCATCCAAGGAATATATATACGCATATTAAATCATAACGGTTGGAATGATATACTATTCTCCAACACATTTTGCAGATTCTTGTTTGGCCTTGCTGTGACCAAAAAGTCAAAAGGTTTGGCTTATGTTTTAAGCTATTCAAACAACAACAGGTTTGTCCCTTGTGCCCTCCTCTCACCATCAAAATCATTCAATTGTACTAAATGTCATTTAAAATGACAAAAAAATCCAAGGTTGTGTTTGGATGGGAGAATTTCAATTGAAATGATTTAAAATTGGGAAAATTGCACTTTTAGTCCTATAAGAATATGTCCAAATCACTTTTAGTCTTTTTTTACTACACTTTTGGTCCTGTAAAATTATTTTGTTAACATTTAACAGAAAAGATGACTGAGCCTCACACACAGTGAATTGCAATATTTTTTTAAAATTAAAACCAATTCAAATATTTATAATTATAATACAAATTTTTTATATATTAAAATTTTAGCTCTACCCATCGAACTCAGCGAGTCTTCCTCCGAGCAAAAAATTTCGACGAGTCTCCCTTCCTACAAAAATTTCCGGCGACTTCCCAATCACCCACAACTCATGTACGCTGTCCCAAACCCTCCTATTTCCCCTACTTCATTCGCCAAAAATTCCCAAAATACTGAGAAAAAATAACACCCACGAGCCAACAAAATCTGAATCAGTCACCCTCACACACCCCGTCGCCGGAAGCAGCATCCAATGTCGAACCACGCCACTAGCCCCAATCCCAAACAACAACACGAGTATAAAAAGTCGGAGAAACATAGTTAAGAAAACAGTAAAAAAAATTGCAATGAAACTTTACAAATTGGAGATGAAGGAGAGATCGAAATTTGAAATTGACAAGAGGCTTTGATTCCTAGCACTGATACGAGACTATAGTGTAAAACCTCAATGAAATTCGTGACCGGATTCAAATTTCGAATTTTCTTGAAATAGAATATGGGATTGACAGTTGAGGTGTGGTGATGGGTGACGGCAAGGTGGTGACCAGAATGGGGCCAAAGAGGCGGCGATCGAAGTGGGGACGGGGACGCACGCCGGCGAGAAGAAGAGCACAAACCGGAGGGAAAGATATATACATATACGGCGGTATATGTTAAACTGTGTATATATGAGAATTTTGTTTTATATTTTCATTATCTTTAGTTTTTTATTTGATTCTATCTGAATTTACTTTTAAATATTTGTAATTATTATTTTTGAATTTTATTTTATAATCGTATACTAATATTTAGATTTTATATGATTATATTTTTTATCTTTAAATTATATTCATACACACATTTTGTATACATTTTTTTTTTTAATTCAAAAATTATTTAGAGTAATTTAATAATTAATGTTAGATTATTATTTGGTTTGAAAATTTTACTTTTAGTATTTTTTTTAATTATATTCCAATTCTGTAAAAAAAAAATCAGATTCTAAATAAATTATTTTTTTTTTGAAAGAAAAAATGTTTTTTTGTATTTTAAAATTATACCAAATTCTATATATATATATATATATATATATATTTCCTATTAATTTATAATTTAAGAATATATTTAATTATATATGATCAATTTTTTTTAATACTATTTTTAAACTAACGGTTTCCATCCATAATTTAACGGACAGGACCAATATTGCATAAAAAAGGACCACTTTGAAATTTCAGGATCAAAAGTGATTTAAACATATTCTTACAGGACTAAAAGTGCAATTTTCCCATTTAAAATTAGATGGATTTCAAATGACATGGTTTTAGTGAGGATTTGAAATTCTCTCAATTTTAACTAAAAAAGATGCTAAATATTTAAAATTCATTCATTTAATCCAAATAGGTGGAGTGGATTTAGATCATGGATTTAAAATCCATACCTAAATCCCTCCATCCAAACACAACCCAAGAGTAATCACCAAAATGATTAAACCAAAAACACCTTCAATTCATATCAATACTTCTCAAGAAATAAATTGCAACAAACCACAGAGAGAAATAGAAGATGATTATCCAAGAGACAACATTTGATTACAAATCAACGATAAACATCCAGATCCAGATTAAATAAGCATCCATAATACGAGGCAATAACAACCCCGTATTTATTTTACAAGCATAAGAGCATAACATACAAGACATATAAGTATATCATAGAAGGCCCTCAAGCAGTGGCAACAGCACCACCCAAGGTGGTAATCATCTTATGAAGGTCTTCCTTCCTAGCACCCACAACCCTTCCAACTTCCTTCCCTCCCATCAGGAACAAAAACGTAGGCATCGCCTCAACGTTGAATTCCTCCGCAACAGACTGTGTACACGATATAACAAACATTTAGCAAGCAAACTACGACGCTGTTTGCCTGAGCTTATAAGCTCTCAAAAAGTGTTCAAGTAAAAAAAGATTTATAACAAGGTTTTAGCTTATTAATTCTTAAGCTATTACTTTTATAAAGCTTATACGGTGTTTTAAAATAAGTTTAGCTACAGGCTCTGAAATCGATCATCGATGTTGACAAAGTATTCATTGTTAGCATGGTTTGATGGTTGCATACCTTAAGCTCGTCAACATCCACCTTCAAGAACACGACATGGGGAAACTTCTTGGAAAATTCAGCAAAGACTGGAGCAATGAAACGGCAGGGCCCGCACCACGAAGCAGTGAAATCTACCACCACCTGATGATCAAAAGGATTTGGTTTCCCATATTTAATATTCAAAAAACTCAAGGTTGTATTTGGATAAGGGGATTTGATTTGAGGAGGTATTTCAAATGAAAGGATTTTAAAATAGATGCATTTTAGTGAGGATTTTAAATCCTCTCAATTTTAACTAAAAAGTGTGTGGACAAAAATATAAGGACCAAACATATAGAATGGATTTGGACTGTGGATTTGAAATCCACCCAACCAAACGCAACCCAAGAGAATGATGAAACTAGACCAACAAAGGAACGAGTATAACTTAGCTTTTGACCAAACAATGTGGCTATTCTAAACGAAAAGTACAAGGGAGGGACTTAGGTAAGCAGTTTATCCTAATTGAACATTATAATCCTCAGAAAGCTATAAACCACAACAATTTTTCTGTCAAAATCTTGCAAAAGGGCCAAATTCTTCAATGAGAAGAATAAAGAGAATAAAAAACAACGAGAATGGAGTGGTGATTATGGGGGACAGGTAGTTAACAAAAAAAAGGGTAATAATTACTCCGTAAAAAAGTATGGTGCACGTGAATTTATCATCGTTTATTCTGATTAAACCCTACAATTACCCTATACTCATTCCTATTTGAAGAAATTTTAACCAAACAGGCCCCTAAATGTTTCCGTAACATAGATGCACAATACAAGTAAGGGGATTATAGGGCAAATCAACCATTTCTCTTTGATTCATCAACACATAGTCGTAATTTTAAATTGTTGACCGCTATTCTAGGGCTAGGGAAACCCCCCAATTATCAAATGAAAAATAAATCCCACCAAAAACACAGAAACAGAAAGCACAAATCGCTCAAACACCGTTAATTTTTTAATTAAAGGATAAAAGAGCAGAACACACCCAAACAACAAAACTGGAGTGAAAGACAACAAAATTAAGAATCAAATAACAGTAATCCGTTACCAGCTTCGTAGGGTCCTTGGCCTCGGCGAGCTGGTTCCGCCACTCGTCAATGGTGTGGCATCCGATCACTTGACTCTCTTCAGAAGCCATTTTCTCTTTTCTTCTCAATAAAATTTAAATGTCTTTATTTTTTTCTAGCAGAGTGAAACAAGGACAATGCGTTTGGTGCAAGAAGGGATAAAGAATATGTGCGTTTTATAAGGCAAATGAGGCGGTGGGAGTTGACCAAAAGCATCCTTTGTTTGACGATAATTACGAATATGCCATACAAGCAAACTACACCCTCCATTTTTTAATAAATATCATTTTAACTTTATAATTAATTTTAAAATAAGTGTCATTCTAGGTTTTTTTTTTTAATTTTAACTATTTTATAAAATAAAATTTTTAATTATAATTAATGAAGGATAATATAGACCACAATTTATAATCTTAATTTATTAAAAAAAAGTTAAAGTAACACTTATTAAAAAGTGGAGGGAGTATATTCTATTCTCTTTCTCTTCTTCTTGCACGTCCTAGTTTCCCCGGATATTAAATTTCTCATTCAGCGGCCACTTGTCTAATATGGAGTTTATTTTAAAAATTAATTAATAATATAAGAGGGACAACTAGATAGGTAATAAAAGTGGATGATTGAAATTAAATAAGAAATTGGCACATTTTTTTATTAATGTATCTCTTTCAATTTTAGAAAAAACTTACCTAAACAAAATGGAGATATCTACAAATACCTATATTTTGTTTTTGTGTTTAAATATATGATGTGGGCCATATAGCATCATAGATTAAAGCCACAGAAATATCACAATGTACTAGGGCGATTCACGTTCGCACTAATAAAATCTGAATCGACAACTAAAAGAACACCTAGTTCTTCTTTGATCGTAGAAGATCATTTAAACTCAGCGCTAGATCTTCAAGATAGAGTTCAAACCACTTTATGCTTTGACCTAATCTGAACTATTCATTTTCAAGCGTCGTACATATTTTCTGTTCTAATATGCTCAAAGCAAAGGAGAATTTTGTGCCTTCATCTCTTGAGTAGCTTGAGAGCATGGAGTTAAAGAATTGTATGCCACTTGCGGACTACACAAATGAATATTTTAATGTATTAGAATCGTACTATGACGTGACCTATTCAGTAAAAAATCCTAAAGAGAAAAATGACTTTTATACCCCTTAAATAGTTTGATATAAAAACCCTTCCCCATTTATTTTTTAAAGGTAATTGGCATTCATTCTGTCACCATACATTTTTCACTCATCATTCTCTCAATAATTAATAATCTTCCCCAAAACATTCCGCCCGACCTGAACGTCTGAGTGTCGTCGCCAGAAATCCATATGACTTGATTTTTGTGTAGGTCATCAAGCTCTAAAGCCAACCGATTTAAATCACTTCGTTAAAGGATTTCTTAAAGGCTCATACAAGTAATTCTTATACTTCAAAAATTAATAGAAAACAAATCACATTTTAGATCAGACATTTTTACTTTTGTATATGGAATATGAATGACATACTAAAGATCATTAAAAATGATTAATTTGTCATGCATGCAAAAATGATAAATTTGATAAATGTAATAGTTATTTTATTTAAAATTATATGAATTTAAATATTTTTTAAAATGACACTTTTATGGTTTGTCAACCTTTGAAGTCCACACGATTTGTGAAAGAGGAATCAAACCTGTAAGCATAACTTTCTTTTTCTTTCAAAAAATTCCGAATTTGGAAACGTAATTTAAGTTACTAAATGCGTGTGAATATAAGTTAAGGGTGGTGCTAAATGTACAGAATTTGTACGTACACAGGGAGGGGCATTGTGGTCCCCTTTTCATTTAAGTTTTGTTAAAATGACGAAAATACCCTTCATTCAAATATATTGTTTAACTATTATTTTTGAATAAAATATTAAAGTCTGACGTCCTTTTCTCTCTCTTCTTCTTTCTTCAAAGCAAGTAATAATTACACAACACAACTTTTAATGTGGGTATTTAATTAAAAAAAATCTTCCCTTTGTTACCGTTTAACTCCATCTTTTTTCCTTCTTTCTTTCTTTTTTTTCTACAAAAACTACTCATATATTATAAAAATAAAATGTATAAGATATTATTTAATAAAAAAATAGAATAAATATATGTATATATATATATAATGTTGGAGAATTTGATAAGATATATATATATACACACGATACTTATTATTATATATTTTATTATTATTAAAATAGATTGTCTTTTATATATATATATATATATATATATATATATATATAAATAAAAGAATATTTAAAACATAAATATCACTACAAAAAAAGGGCGTTTTAGAGACGGATTTACCGACGGATTTTCCGTCGGCCGCCGATGTTACTGACGGATTTGCCGACGGAAAGTCGGTCGTCCGCTTTTTCGTCGTCAGTATTTTTTACCGACGGATTTTTGAATTCCGTCGGCATTTCTGACGGATATTCCGTCGGAATTGCCGACGGAATTACCGAGGGATATTCCGTCGGTATTTCGGACAACCCGTTTAACAAACCGGGTCAACATTCCGTCGGTAAATCCGTCGGAAAGAATGGATTAAAATAATTATAAAATAAATTAGACTGAATTAAAATAATTATAAAAGAAATTAATTTTTGAAAAAATATTGATTTCGAAATTCACATGCCGACGGATTTTCCGTCGGCATTTGACCGACGGAATATCCGTCGGCAATTTACCGAGGGCATATCCGTCAGTAAAACAAAAAAATGAATAAAAAAATATGATTTCGAAATTCACATACCGACGGAATATCCGTCAGTAAAACAAAATATTTATAAAAAAATATGGGTGGCCGGGGAGGCCCCGACCAGAATTTCATTTTCCGACCACAATTAATTGGCATTGGTTTGTCGAAATACTTTTTAAAATTACATGTACAACTACTTCCGAATTAAAACTACAACAAAAGTATACATTATTTTGAAAGAAAAATCTACTTGGACATAATCATCATTCACTAATCAGAATCAAGACCACCAAAAACTAAACCTATACTGAAATATATCATTAACACAACTATAACAAATATTTCTCACAATGATGAATACATAAAACACCAATATCAGTCCAACAATATCTTCTCCCTAATTCCCAATAAGTAGCAAGAATTAATCAATGTAACTTGAAATTGAAAACTGTGTTAATCTAATATGAATAGATATCATTAAAATAAGATATTATGGGAGCTGTGGAAAAATAAAAATAACCAAACTAAGAATGAAACGACCTTCACCATGGAAACATCGAATTAGATGGATGACATTCACTTGGAAAACAAACTCCAATTTGGCGGAAGAAGCACCACCACGAATCGTATTCCGCCTCGTCGTACGCGGCAATCGCGACTCCCACGGAAATCGCGAGCATATTGGACATGGTGGAGGTTTTGTAACCGTCCTTTTTTAGCAGAATTCCGATTGAGTAAACGGCGACGGGCATTAGGGCTTTGAGCATTTGGATGAAGGAGACGGAGAGGGAGAGGGAGTAGAGGGCGCCGATTGGGACGACGGAGGAGAGGTCAGGGCGGCGGGCTCCACGAGTTTGAAGATGCGGACGGCGGCGAAGGCGAGGGAGGAGCAGAAGGCCAGTTGTGGAGGGAGGCGAGGTGGGAGAGAGGCGAGTTCGGGAGAGAGTAAAATTTCGGAAATAAAACCCTAGGTTGAGGTTTTATATAAGGGTATCCGTCGGTATTTTTCAAAAAGTAAATACCGACGGAAGGTGAATTCCGTCAGCATTTTGGCGATTTTTTTTTTTTTTTTAATAATTCAATTTTTTCTATATATACTTACTAAATTACCAAAATATTTTTTTAAAAAATCACGAAATTCATTTCTTCCACATATATTAATAAATATATTGGTTGTGGCTTATATTTATAGTAAATTTAATTTTTATAATTTGTACCTAAATGATAAATAATTAATTAACTTTTATAAAATAAGAAATAAATACATTACATTAATTGAATTAATTTTCATCTTCATCGTCTTCATCCTCCTCTTCGTCCTTATCCTCCTCCTCCTCATCATCATCTTCCTCATCCTCATCCTCCTCCTCCTCCTCATCCTCATCTTCTTCATTCTCCTCTTCATCCTCATCTTCATTCTCCTCTTCATCCTCTTCTTCATCCCCCTCCTCTTCACCTTCAATTTCGATTAATTGGGGATTTGCAGCCGTCAAGGGTACAGAAAGATTGAAATTTCCCGTAAAGACTTCAGTTGGAGTCTCTATTTGTTCTGTTTGAAATGGAGATTCATCTTCAATATTTCTGTCCTTTTTAGGGACTTCTACCATTGACCTTGCCTTTACTTTGCAAACAGCGTGTCATTCATAACCACATGGAGCTCCCGGATATGTGCAGTAGTATACTTGAGATACTTGATGGGCAAATACAAATGGATCATCCGCAACATACGTCCTTTTCGAACTAACATCAACGAGCTTGTACTCCGGGTGAATTCTTGTTCCTAGATGGCCTGAATCAAACCAATGACACTTGAACAACACTACAGTCTTTGCTGGATATCCTGGATATTCTACTTCGACGACTTCCCGTAACACCCCAAAGTAATCACTTGCATCTGCATTGTAATTCGCACTGCTAACGCAGACGCCACTGTTGGTAGTCCCCTTTGTCGATGCATACCCAGACGTATGAAATCTGTAGCCCTTCACAATATAACCGTTGTAAGTCTTTACACGACGTAGTGGTCCCTTGCTGAGATCTCGTAAGAATGGACTGTCTAGAGCGTTATCCCGTCCCTATACGGCTCAATTTAAAATTAATTAAAATAAATATTAATTTATTTACGTAAAACATAATTAATTAAATGGTACTCACATAACGTTCGAACCATCGGGAAAATTCACGTTGAATACGAGCATCTATATATGCATCTGAGATGTTTGGTTCTGCTCGTCGTAGTTCTTGAGTGTACATCCTAATTCACAACATTCAAAAACTTGGTTAATATTAAATGACATAAATGAAGTGGTATTTAAATAGACGATTTATATATGAAATACTTACTCAATGTATGGCTGAACTTCATCACAATTCAATAACACATACGTTTGTGCTATTTCCGCCTCCGAGTTTGTCTCCCAATATCGTTCAGTGGGTTTTCCTATTGGCCGTCCCTTAGACTTGAATATGGAGAGCATTCCATCGACCTCTTCACTGATATCGTCAGCGGATGTACCACCGAAGTTACGTGGAGCACTTCTTAACTTTGTGTTGACGTGGTCTTCAAAGTAATAAGAACAAAACATGCCAACCTCTTCATTCAAATAAGCATTCACAATCGATGCTTCAACGTTTGCCTTTTGTTTAGCATTACGTTTCAAGTTGTGGAGATACCTGATATACACACACACATATATATATATATAAAACTTATAAGAATGCATGTGTAATTGTAATGAAATAAAAAAAAAAGTAAGATTTTACCTTTCAAATGGGTACATCCACCTGTATTGCACCGGACCACAAATTCTTGCTTCATACGCTAAGTGAACGGGTAAGTGTTCCATCGAGTTAAAGAAGCTAGGTGGAAAAATTTGTTCCAACTTACACAAAATCACTGGAATGTCTTCATCTAAACGAATCATATCATCGATCGTGATCGTTGTAGCCGTTAAATCTCTAAAAAATAGACTTAATTCAGTGATAGCCCTCCACACATTGTTAGGAAGAAGTTCCTTGAACGCAATCGATATCAAGCGTTGCATAAATACATGACAATCATGACTCTTCATCCTTGCAACCTTACCCGTTGTTGTGTCTACGCATCGACTCAAGTTCGACACGTAGCCGTCCGGAAAGTTCAACTCCTTTATCCACCTACACAATCTTTGTTTTTGTGGCTTATCCAGTGTGTAGCTAGCCTTTGGAAATTTACCTGTACGCTCATCCTTTTTCAACTCTGGACGGCGACAAAGAGTGTCCAAATCCTCCCGAGACTTTGGAGTGTCTTTCGTCTTGCCTTCGGTGTTCATGATTGTGTGGAACACATTGTCAAACACATTCTTTTCAATGTGCATCACATTCAAATTGTGTCGTATCAATAGTGAACTCCAGTATGGTAAGTCCCAAAAAATACTCCTTTTGTTCCAACCACCCTCAATTCCTCTGTTGTGTTCCGCTGCATTTTCCTCAGTACTTTTTTTCAACCCCGTCCACTGAATCTCATATAACAACCTACGTCCTGTACGGAGAGTAAATTATAAGTGACACTGAAAGCAATAGATAAATATACGTTAAATACTCATTAAATAAATGTATAAAATACCATCTCGAAGTGGAGGTCGATTGTTTGTGACTGCTCTGTTCTTTACGAAGTTCTTCTTATTTCTTCGAAACGGGTGACCTTGAGGTAAGAACCTACGGTGATTATCGAACCATGAAACTTTTCTACTCACCGGGAGACTGAAAGCTTAAGAATTCTCCATACAATACGGACATGCTTTCTTTCCGGCCGTACTCCACCCGGACAACATACCATATGCAGGAAAGTCGCTAATGGTCCATAAAAGAGCAGCACGCATCGTGAAGTTCTGCTTTCTAAAAACATCGTACGTTTGGACTCCATTCTCCCATAAGAAGATCAAGTCTTTTATAAGAGGTTGGAGATAAACATCCAGTTTGTCCTTTGGATTCGTTGGTCCAGGCACCAATACAGTCAGAAACATTGTTTGAGGTTTCATGCACATCCACGGAGGAAGATTATACGGAGTCAGTATCACCGGCCACAAAGAATACTGCTTCCCATGCATCCCAAACGGTGCAAAACCATCAGTACACAAACCTAATCTCACATTCCTCGGTTCACAAGCAAAATCTGGAAACACGTTGTCAAGATGTTTCCACTCATGTAATGTGGCTGGCTTTTTGCAAATTCAACAAATAACACGAGTTCATTATAAAATTCCACATTCACATTTCCTCTAATCATTCTAGGAGTACAATACATCCAACGACGGTCAGGCAAATCCATCTGCTAAACATTTAAGTGGAGCAACACATTACTAAACTAAACTTATAATAAATTCAAACAAAACTTATGATATATATAAAACATGTAATTACATTATATTGAATTTTATATATATAGTAAATTAAAAATGGTAGAAAATGTACCGTAATTTGATGTTTCTGAATACCCGAGCATGAGCATAAAAAAATTAGGCAGTTGAAAGTTTTGGTGTAAATTTGCAATACGAAAGTGAAGTGGAAAAAAAGAAAGTTTTAGGGAAACATTTCCCGACGGAAATGCCGACGGACTTATCTTTCCGTCGGCATTTCACCGCCCAAATTTTCCGTCAGTCAAGATAAATGCCGACGGAATATCCGTCGGCATTTATGAAATGGTGAATTCCGACGGAAACTTAATTCCGTCGGCATTTCACCGCCCAAAATTTCCGTCAGTCAAGATAAATGCCGACGGAATATCCGTCGGCATTTATCAAATGGTGAATTCCGACGGAAACTTAATTCCGTCGGCATTTGGCGTGTTATTTTTTTTTTTATTAATTAATTCAATTTTTTGTATATATAGCAACAACACAAAGCTCACACACACCATATTCGATTTTTTCTATTTTGCAAAGAAATATCATGTCTTCTTCATCTTCTATTCGATTTCAGCAAGGCCTTGTTTGTTATTGTGGAAAGGCATGTCGTACATATGCTTCTAAACAACCTAGAAGTAAAGGGAGGATATTTCATAATTGTCCTGACTCCCTAAGTGATGGTTGTGGTGGTGGATGTGGTTTCTTTGTATGGGCTAATACTCTAGAAAACTGTGGTGTTGACAAGAATCAAGGATCTAATCAAAGTGACCAAGAAACTGAAGACATGAAGAAAAAGACTCAAGAGATGAAGAAATTGGTTACAGAAATCAAGAATTTGGCTGAAGAAATCAAGGATTTAATCAAAGTGAACAAAATCATTTTGATTGTGCTAGTTCTCATGGTTGCATCTACCACCTTCAAGTGGTTTGGTTAAATATATGTATAATGCACTCTATATGAGACTATTTTAATTTGTACTAAAATGCACTCTTCAAGTGGTTTAAATCTATATCTAGAATGCACTCTAAATGAGATTATTTTGTACTCAATGAAACAAATGAATGCACCCTATTTTCATCTATACACCAATAAACTACACAAATAAACTGCAATATATAGTTCAACATATTTTTCAACATAAACATAAATATATACATAAAGATAAATAAGTTCAACAGAAAATTAAATAAGTTCAACAGAAAATTAAATAAGTTCAACAAAAAAATAAATTAGTTCAACACAAAATTAAATTGTTCAAATTGTTCAACCAGGATAGTTGCCAGGTGTTGGTCCTAGGTGGAGTATAACACAAGTGTATGGGGGGGGGAATGCACTTGTGTATGCAAATTCTTTTCTTTTTTGACAAATCTGGTCTTATCAGGCAGGTTGTCTCACAACTGGCCTGAGTGAACTTTGATAGATACTTGTCCTACTGATTACTATAGAGTGATCAGTTGGCTAAATATCTACAAGAGTTGCTAAGTGCGGAATGTGGTTGGCCTTTGACTTAAAGAAATACTCCAAGTAAATTTCTGAAAAGATACAGTTATCAGGGACTTTGTCCAAAACAATTTTTCCTAAAACTTACAAGTTTTACTCTTTGAAATATGTTTGAATATGAATGCAATAAAGAGTGCAGTAAGTAAAAGACACACAAGCTTATAGTGGTTCAGAGACTCAAGCTCCTACATCCACTTTGCCTGATTGAACAGGATAATTCCTTCACAATGGAATTAGCTTGTTTTATAGTGCCAAGGTGCACTGATCAACAACACTCTCCTAGTGTTTTGATCCCTAGGATAATCTGAGTCCTAGTGCTCAATCTCTCTAAGTTAAGACTGTGTTTCACTCTAACAGTCCTTAACTCCTCACTTCTACAACAAACACTCTCTTCACTAAATGAGATAAGGTTTGAGGTTTGGTTCCAACTAATAGAGATATCCTTTACAATGAGTACAGATGTAAAGGCTTAGGATATCTCAATGCTAAGCTAGGATGTTTACAAAGATTGGCTTAGCTGACTTGAAGTGATTCAGGAAACTTGGAATACTTGAGAATAGCTTGGTTTCCTTTGAAAGCTTTATATGAGTTTGATAGCTTCTAGTTGGATTGAGAATCCCTTTGATCACTTCTGTTTATATAGTCATGTTTGAACAACTATCCGTTGGAGAGATAGCATTTCAAACATGTCTATTTGCAGCTCCATTGAAACGGCTAAGTAGCTTGACTTCCTTTTATCCACTGTGTAAAAGGGCTCTTCAATGGTTGCTTGAATGAATGTGTTGACTTCTGAAAAATGCGGCTGAGATGACTTGTGACAGTTTCCAAATAAGCACACTTTTCAAGGTTGATTTGTGGCAGAATCTACACTCAACCAACGGTCAGATGGGACAAGTTCCCTGAACATTCTTGCTGCAGTTTTAGAATGCTCCAACATTCATTCAATGCTTCACTCTTTAATGCTCTAAGTCTTCAATGCTTGGTTCAGGCATGATTGGCAATAAATGCTTCATTGAATGTGTCTTCTGTAAGCTTTTGACAGTTAATTCTCTTGATCATTTGCACTTCAACTGTCTAGATCTTTTGCATTTAAGAGCATAGCTTCAGTGTTCTTGATCTCTTCAGCCTGGTTGTCCACTTGTTCAGTTGTCCTGCTGCTTCAGCAACTTTGGCCTTAAGACTTAATACCTATCAAGCTTTCTAACATGTAGCTTTGGACAACTATCCTGAACTCTAAAATCTCACAACATTTCTGAGATTTTTAACTTAAGCATTCTACATACTCAAGTGTTCTGGGACAACTTGCCTGAACAATAACTTGAGCATATCTCAACTAATATGTACATCATCATTCAGGGGTTTTGGTATCTAGATCAAAATCATTTTATTCCCAACAATTTCCCCCTTTTTGATGATGCCAAAACCTATTACAAAGGGACCTTGACTTATACTATACTTTACCTTCAGGATCAATGAACTGGTCAACTTTCCTGAAAGACACTGTTAGCACAATAAATCAAGTATATGTAATATCAAGTTAGTTGAGATAATGAGTTGTTATCTCTTGATAGAAAATCATTGGTCCTTTTGTATATCATGGAGCATTACAGATCAAAAGATTCAAAAGGACACACTAACTGATACAAGTAAACAGAATAACAACAATTAACATCAATAAAAAACAAGGATAGGGAAGAGATAAACTTATCCATCAGAGAGTTCCATCATCTTGGGGAGCAATGCCATATTGAGCCCAGACCCTTTTCTTCAGCTCCCAAACATCCTTGTTGGAGCCTCTAGGGCCTATTTTCATCTTCTCCATCTTCATGATGTTGATGAACTCCTCCAGAATCTTTCCCTCATCAATCAAGTTCCCATTGAACTTAGGAGGCATGTACAGAATTGGACCAGGGGCCTTGAACTCAACTCTTGCCATATCAGCTGCTGCAAACAGCTTCTGGTAGAGGTCCCTGTGGTTCTCAAACATGAATTGAACAAAGACTTCATCTGCACTCTCTCCAAGCCACTTTCCAATGACATAGAAGTCATATACAAAACTTCTCTTGGCCTCCTCCCATGCATCATTCAGTGAGATTGGAACCCACTTATCATGGTGAGGGTACTGAGTGTCCCATCTTTGCAGCATTTGAGGTTTGAGCCTTCTGTATGAAGCTCTCCTTCTTGGGGCTCTGAAATTTGTCCTTCTTTCATCCCTTGCCTTGTTGGCCTCAACCAATTGATCCATCCTCTCTTTAGCTCTCTGAAGAGCTAGCTTCTCTTGGGTTTCTGGATCTTTTCCAAAACCTTCTTCAAACAATTTAGAGGGATCATCAGCAAGTTTGGGCACACCAACTTCAGGCATTTTGTCCTGGACTTCTTCTTCAACTTCTTCTTCTTCAATTGCAGGCAGCCTGGCTGCTTTCTTTAATCTCTTTGATTGCCTTGCTGGAGTAGATTCATCAGACTGAAATTCTGAAGGCAAAGTCAGGCTGGTTGGGAAATCATTGAAGGTTTGCAGCTCCTTCCTCTTTCTTTCAGATGACCTTGTCACCTTCCCCCTTACTTCAGCAGCCTTCTCCTTAGGTTCAAGTCCTGTAGACTCACCACCTGGCCTTTGAAGCATTCTTGCCTGACTTTCCATAGCTGACACCATGGACTCCTTGACAGCTATTTGAATCTGCTCTTCCTCAGTCAAATTTTCAATATTCATTGGGCCTTTGCCTTTCCCAATGTCTTCTACTGCTTCCTCCTCAATCTCAGGGACTTTCTCCTTTCCCTTGGATTCACCAATCACCAAGGTTCCCTTTGCCCTTGCTCTCTCTCTTTCCCCCTTTTTGGCATTATCAAAACACTGGGGCTTCAGTTCACTCATTGAGACTGAGAGGTGTGAGTGGGCCTGAGTGAGGGACTTCAATTCTTGCAGTAGATAAACATTCTCATCATGAATGTTCTGCATTTTATCATCTGCCATGCTCAAGAAGGTGTGAACAGGCTTCATCTTTTGGGAAACTATGGCATCCAATGTGGCTTTCAGTGATTGATCAAGTTTGGCCTGAAGTTGATCAGTGAGGTTGGCCACAACTTGATCAGACACCTTGGCCATGAGTTCAACAGTGAACTTCTCAGCAGCTTCCTTCACCAATGCAGCTTTCAACTCTTCTGCCTTCTTTCTCTGGGCTGCTGTCCTCTGCCTCAAATCATCCTTGATTGTCTTTCTCAATGCTTTCACATTATGCTTGTAAAAGGATTTGAGATCCTGCTGCTCTTTCTTCACAGATCTTGTGAATTTACCCATAGCATCTTTGGCCTTTGTCACTTCAGTTGAAACTGTTTGCAGTCCAGTTTCAACTCCACTTAACCTTGCATCAAGAGTAGGCAAGATCACTTCTTCTGACCCTGTGAGCCTCATCTCCACAGAGGCTAGAGTCTTGCCTTGGCCATCTAAGGTATCAGCAGTTGTTGCATGGGCCTTCCCAACTTCCCTGACCAGTGTGTCCAACTTCTCTGAGTGCTCTTCAATGATGGATGCAGTCTGAGTAGCAATCTGAAAGTGAGCCTCAGAGGTGTTGGCTTGTTCAAAGAAGATTTGGTTCAGTGTGGACACATTTGCTGAAACTGCCTCAAGATCAGTGTCAGCATCAATTGGTATATCTGTCAAGGAAGCATCTGCAAAAATTTGCTCAAGAGTGACAGCAACTGAATCTGCAAAACTAGTAGTGTTAGTAAAAATTCCCTCATCACCCTCAATTTCTTTTTCTCCCATAAGGTCTGATACATCAGCACCTTCTCTCTCATTTTCAACTCTATTCTTTTCTTCTTCATTTTCAAAAGATGTACTCACATTTACTGGAGAATCAGGCCTCCTTTCACCAAGGGATTCATCAAGTTCATATTTGACTTGAAGAATAGCCTGACTCTCATATTGGGCTTCACCCAATATTTCTACTTCCTCACCCTCTATTTGTGGTGCACTCAAGGAACCAGTGATCACACAATCCTCACCATCATCTCCCTCTGATTTTTCAGCACTAATAGCCTTTTCAACTCCTTCAATTCCTGACACCTCTATATCCTCAACAGGATCCACAGAGGGCAGTTGTTGGGAGATCACAGTACTTGGGCATCCCAAGGTCACTGAGTCATCCTGAATGACTAAAGGCTGGTCAATGTCCAACTTGCCTGACATTGATGAGGCTTTAGCCAAACCAGCTTCTCCTATGGAAGTCTCAGCATTGTCAAGCTGTGCCTCAGGCTCAGAAGAACCATCCTTGGCCAATGCATCTTGGACTGAGTTACCATCTTTGGTCAACTCCTCTGAAAGATCAGAGTCCTTCTCAGAATGAAAAGTCAAGTAATGTACCTGAGCTGAGTTGGTACCAGGGGGATTGGGATTGGTGTGATCATCATCATCATCATCATCATCAGATGGGCTGTCAGGATGCTTGATTCCTTGTGCTATCCTCTCTCTCTCAGCAAGCACCTTCTCATAAACAATGGTGCAAAATAGGGCCTCAGTGGTTAAAATACTGGTCTTCTTTACATTTGCAAAATGTAGCAGCCTATTTTCCTCAACCTGCCACCAGTTGGCACCCTTATCCTGAATAGCCTGAGCTATTTCCACAATAGTTCTATCTTTGATCTCAACAAGAGCTCTGAGATCATAGAACTGTTGTTGCAGCCTGGGATAAGCTTTCAAACCTGGATATAATTCATCCACATTGGCTCTAGCAATCTGCCTCAACATTCCCTCATAGGTGAACTCTTCACCACTATCATCTCCAGATGAGTTAGCTTGGGATTCAGGAGGATTGGAGTGGGATTCAAGTAGGCTTGGCTGGGATTCAGGTGGGTTGGATTCAGAAGGAATGGGTTCAGGAGAGGTCAAAACAAGTTGGGATTCAGGTGCTTTTGAGAGCATTGTGCCTGCATAGGTAATTGGGATGGCTGGAATGGGTGGGAAAACAACTTGATCACCTTCTTGAATAGCATTTTCAAGAAGTTTGGTATAAGAGAGAATTCTTGGATCAAGGGGGGAAAAGGGTCTATCTTCAAGATTGACCAAATCTGCCAACACATCAATACCTGCTCTATCAGGTGCACCTTCAGGGGAGTAAACTTTCTTGGTCAAGATTGGGGCATCTTCAGGAGTCCTGCACTCCTCTTCTTCTTGTCTTGGAGATATTCTTCTAGACTGAATATCAGGGGAGTTGGCTTCAGGGCTGTTGGTCCTTGACTTTGACTTGGAGTTAGACTTGCTTGCCTGTCTAATCTCCTTGAAGAACTCTTTCTTCTTCTTTTCCTCTTCCATCAATCTCTGCTTCTCAGAGGTCTTGATGATTCTCCTTCTCCTTTCATACCTTGTAGGCTGGTCAAGGTCTCTGAATTCTGTGATTGTCTCAGGTTGCAGTGGGACAATCTCTCTGACTACTTCACCCTCTTCAGGAGGGTTGACTCCTTCCTCAGCTACTTTCTCAATTTCTTCAGAAGTGGCTCCTCCACTTCTTGACTGGCTTTCAGGGGAAGATTCACTTAGAATCTCCTTCATCTTCTTCATCTTTGGCTGGATTTTGGGTGGTTGTGCTTTCCTTTTCCTTGGAGAGGCTCTTGTTGCTGGAACAGTTGCAACAGCTTTCTTGGAGGCAGCCTCCTGCTTTCTCTTCTCTGTCCTTGAAGACAGTTTTCTGAACAGCACCTTCTGTGCTGGAAAAGGCTTTGGCTTGGCTTGAAGGTGGGTATAATGAGCAAATCTTTCCAAGAGCAGGCTGGCTCTTGTGCAGAACTGGAGTCTTCCATCAACCACCACCTTGTGGTGTTTCACCTCTTTAAACTTGAATTTCTCATTCATCATTTTGTCCAAAATGAAGCTTTTCCAATCAAATTTGACTCTCTTCTCAGCAGAGTCAATCACAGCAGCCATTACTCTCAACTTAGGCATACTAAGTTGTTCAACACTCCCAGAGTGACTTAACAAACTCTTCACCACACAGTCAAACAAGTGTCTAAACAAAGGTTTTAGAGTATTCTTGTTTTGAGCACTTACAAGCTTTTTGGGTGTAAGCAGCCATGGAAAGTAGAACTCCTGATCTTCTCCTTCCTTGTAAGTCTCTGGATTCTGGCCTTCAGAAGGTAGCCCAAAGCTAGCATCTATATCCTCTGCAGTGAAGATGATGGAGTGTTGGCTTTCTGCATCTTCATCTTCCTCAGCATATGTGAGCTTGGTGCACACATCTCCTTTCTTGCCCTTCCATCTTAGATGGGCAAAGAATTCTGCCATAAATGGATTTAGGCATGAATCAGGCTTGGTCCCAAGAAACTTTTCCAAGCCTGCTTCCCTAAGCCAATGGAGTACTGGTTCAACCTCCTTGTCCGGACTGTCAAAGGCAACCAGTTTTTCAAACCATAAGGAGTTTGGATTGCTAAGATAGGAGAAATCAATGTCCAAAGAGGAATCATTGAAGTCTACAAGCTCTTCTCTCTTAATCTTAGGTGCCATGGATAATATGAGAGATTTGGTAGGTGTTTGGGGAGGAATTGCAGGTTTGAGAGTATGAAGAAAGACTTAAGGGTTTTTGAAATTTTGAGTGCGTAAAGATGGTAGTGAAAATTGAGGAGTTTATATATGTGGGGAATTTATTAACCGTTGGTTAATAGAATCTAACCGTGGGTAACAAGTCTGACCAGTTGGATAATATGTGGTAGTGGGATTGAGGCGGTTTGATGGAGGTTTAATGTAAATTAATGGTTTTGATGAAGGCTCAAGAATTCATGAAATCCCAATTAAGATTTCTGCATTAAATGCTGATTTGCCTTTTTGGTGGTAAAAATCTTTATAGCACACTCCATCCTAAAATGGCCTACTCTTAGACCAAGAAACCTCTTAAATGTCTAATCAATGCTAAAAATAGCAATGATTATCTAATTAACTCGGACAAACATCCTGAGATGTGCTTTGGTTTCTGTGAAGGTCAAACTGCCTGATGAGCTTGCCTGAGTGGGTCCCAAGGTTGCTGACTGGGTCCCACTTGGACAGATCCCCTGACCAACATTGCTGAGCATCATAGGGACAACCTTGCTGAGTTTCCCCCTTTGGCTTACAACTTCAGTGAGGTTGGTCAATTTTGCTGAAGTTCAACTTTGATGAACTTCCCCCTTCATATGAGTTTTCTTTCCTCATTTTTCCATCTTGTCTGGATCAAGTAACCCCAATTCAGCTGACAACTCTAAGAACCTTGCTTCAGCTAGAGGCTTTGTCAAAATATCAGCTTTTTGCTTATCAGTGTGGATTTTGACAAGCTTGATATCTTTCTTCTCCACATGATCCCTTATGAAATGATGCTTGATGTCCACATGCTTGCATCTGGTGTGGAGCACTGGATTCTGTGAGATGGCAATTGCACTATTGTTGTCACAGAATATTGGCACTTCATTTGTGAGGACTTTGTAGTCTCTGAGTTGTTGCCTGAGCCAAAG
Organism: Galeopsis tetrahit; assembly: GCA_963675135.1. Taxonomy (NCBI): domain Eukaryota; kingdom Viridiplantae; phylum Streptophyta; class Magnoliopsida; order Lamiales; family Lamiaceae; genus Galeopsis; species Galeopsis tetrahit. Next base: position 17,052,660 of record OY776133.1, read on the forward strand.
TATCTGAGCACAACAATTTCCAGCTGCAACATATTCTGCTTCAGTTCTTGAAGTTGCAACTGTATTCTGTTTCTTGGAGAACCATGAGATAAGCTTGCTGCCCAAGAATTGACATGTTCCAGAGGTGGACTTTCTGTCAATTCTGCATCCTCCATAATCAGCATCTGAATATCCAGTGAGCTCAATGTTGTCATCAGCTGGATACCACAATCCAAGATTCTCAGATCCCTTGAGATATCTTAGGATTCTCTTGGCAGCATCAAGATGGCTCTTCTTTGGATTTGCCTGAAATCTTGCACATACTCCAACTGCAAATGTGATATCAGGCCTACTTGCAGTGAGATATAGCAATGATCCTATGATTCCTCTGTAGTTAGTGGAGTTGGTTGATTCTCCACCTTCATCAGGATCCATCTTCCAATTAGTATTCATAGGAATTCTGACTGGCTTGCTTGTTGCACATCCGAATTTTTTGATCATGTCCCTTGTGTACTTGGCCTGATTGATGAATATCCCCTTCTTTGATTGAGTGACCTGAAGTCCTAAGAAGAAATTCATCAATCCCATCATGGACATCTCAAATTTGCTTTGCATGAGTTTGGAGAACTTTTCACACATCTTCTCATTTGGAGATCCAAATATAATGTCATCCACATAGATTTGGACTAACAAGATATCATCTCCTTCACAGATTCTGAACAGAGTTCTGTCAACAGTGCCTTTGACAAAACCATGATCTAGAAGAAACTGTGATAAGGTGTCATACCAAGCTCTTGGAGCTTGTTTTAAGCCATAGAGGGCTTTCTTCAATCTGTACACCTTGTCTCCTTCTTCAAAGCCTGGGGGCTGTTCAACATACACTTCTTCCTTGAGCACCCCATTTAGAAAAGCACTCTTCACATCCATTTGATACACCTTGAATCTCATGTGAGCTGCATATGCTAAGAAAAGTCTGATTGCCTCAAGTCTGGCCACTGGAGCAAATGTCTCATCATAATCAATCCCTTCAGATTGACAATATCCCTTGGCCACCAGTCTTGCTTTGTTCCTCACAATGATGTCATTTTCATTTTTCTTATTTTTGAACACCCATTTGGTTCCAATGACATCTTGATGAGTTGGCCTATCCACCAGTTCCCATACTTCATTTCTGGTGAACTGGTTCAGCTCTTCTTGCATGGCTATGATCCAGTTGGTGTCTTGTAATGCTTCTTCAATATCTCCTGGTTCTATTTCTGAAAGAAAACAACAAAACAAGGCACTTTCTCCATGAAACCTTCTAGTTTTGATCCCTTCACTTGGATTACCAAGTATCAGACTAGTTGGGTGGTCTTGCAACCAAGTCCTTCTAGACCTGATCCCTTCAGGAGGATTGTCCTCATCTGAGGTTGGATCACTAGACTCATTAAATTCAGGAAAATTAATTGAAGGATCAAGCTCAGGATCATATTCAGGGGTGTTGTCCTCATTGTCAGATGAGTTGACATTTTCATTGGTTCCCCCTTGAATATTGGATCCATTAACTACCTCAGCATTGCCTGCTTCTTCATTGGTAGTTGTTACCTGGTTTTGAACTGGGATTGGATCAATCAGTTCAATATTTCCTTCAGGTTGGTTGACTCCTGGTTGATTGCCATCAGGTAGGTTGTCCAGTTTTTGACAATCATAAAATTCAGGCTGGGCAACATCTACAAACACTGTCTCCTTGCTTTGAAGCCTTAATCTGGTTGTTCTTTGTGTCATCTCATCAATATTCAGGTTTCTATCCCTGAACTCATTAATAGATTCATCAAACACAACATGAGGTGTTTCTTCCACAATAAGGGTTTTGCAATTGTAAACTCTGTAAGCTTTGCTGATTTGTGAATATCCAACAAATATTCCTTCATCAGCTTTGCTGTCAAAGGCTTTCAATTGCTCTTTCCCATTATTATGAATGAAACACTTACAACCAAATATGTGAAAATAAGCAACATTGGGCAATCTACCTTTCCATATTTGATATGGGGTTTTACCTTGTCCTTTGGTGATTAAAGACCTGTTTTGTGTGTGACATGCAGTGCTAATGGCTTCAGCCCAGAACCTTTTAGGCAGTTTGGATTCAGCAATCAAGGTTCTTGCTGCCTCTTTCAAGGTCCTGTTCCTTCTCTCAGCTACCCCATTTTGTTGAGGTGTTCTTGCTGCTGAGGTTTCATGAGTGATGCCATTCTTGCTGCAGTACTCTTTGATGTATGAGTTTATGAATTCAGTGCCTTTGTCTGATCTGATCTTGACAATATTAAGGCCTTTTTCATTGCTTAGTCTCATCATCAATTCAGGTAACTTGACTTGAGTCTCCTTCTTGTTGAGTAAGAATACTACCCAAGCGTACCTGGAAAAATCATCAACAACAACTAAAGCATATTTTCTTCCATTTATACTTACTGGGATAATTGGCCCAAATAAATCCATATGCAGTAGTTGAAGAACTCTCTCAGTTGAGATGACAGGCTTTCCTTTGAATGAAGCTTTGATCTGCTTTCCTTCCTGACATGGCTGGCATATGTGTTCTTTGGTGAACACTTGATTTGGCAGCCCTTTAACTAGAGAGTTTCTTGCAATCTTGTTGATGGTTTTGAAGTTCAGGTGATTCAGCCTCTTGTGCCACAGCCAGCTTTGCTCTCTTGTGCTTTTGGCAACAAGGCAAACTGGTTCAGGGGTTTTGCTCCAATCTGCAAAATAGACATTTCCCTTTCTCACCCCTGTTAGTAGCACCTGTTGTGTTGATTTGTTCTTGATAGTACATTCATTAGGAGCAAATTCAACACAAAAACCTTTATCACAGATTTAACTTATAGACAGCAAGTTATATTTTAGGCCTAGGACATATGAGACATGAGTAATTTTAACACTACCAATGTTTAATGTACCATAACCTCTTGTGATCCCTTGTGAGCTGTCTCCAAAGGTTACTGAAGGACCCTCCTTTTCTATGAACTCTGAGAGAAGCTCTTTATTTCCAGTCATGTGTCTTGAACATCCACTATCCAAGTACCATGTTGTTTTCTTGTTGATGCTTCTCTTCTTCTTGTGGTCCTTGCAGCCCTGCAAAGTCAAAATTTAGGTACCCTTTGAGTGTTGGGTCCTAGAGGGTTAGCTGTACCTTTTGGAACCCAAATCTGCCTGATTACTCTGATTGATTCAAAGTGACTGACTTGGTTTCCATTTACATCTACATACACAGTTTGACCCTTAAATGCCTTGGGTGATCTCTGTGTATAAGTGTTAGCTTTGTAAGGTTCAGGAGAGTTGGTAAATTTCTTTGGGACATTTCTCCTGAAGTTACTAAGCTTAGGTGCAGCTGGATAAGACTTTTGAGGATAGGTTTTTGGATGGCCTTTTCCATTTGGCAAGTAAGGTCCAGGCTTCCTGAATGTTTTATACCTATCAGAGGGGATTGGCCTTAATCCATTCAGTTGAGGTTTCCTCATTTGAGTTGGCCTTTTCTGAATAGGTTTTGGACAACTCCTCTGATGATGATTCAAATAGGTTGGCCTTCCACTGGTTCTACCTTTCTGAACCTCATTCCTCCTGTAAGCAATGCCTTTAACCTTTTCCAAAGGTGTGGGTTTAGGTGCATTGATTACCTGAGTTGGTATAAAAATTCCTTTACCCTTATCCTTGATCAGTGGTTGATTTACTTCAATTTCATTTTGCTGTGCCACTGATCTTACAAAAGTCATCTTAGAATTGCTTGATGAAGCAATGCTAAGACCAGGTGAGGGTTCACATGGATTATAGCCTAATCCGCCCTTTTGAGCAAATGGTCTTTGAAACCCTTGAATCTCCTCTATTGCCTTAGCAGATTTGTTCAAGGCAGACATTTTCATTTTTAAGCTCCCCTCACTCAATTTTAGAGTATCAAATTCACTTGAGAGATTGTCGAATTTTGCTTGAAGAATTCTGAGATCAAAATCCTTTTTCCTCAAGGCCAGTTCTTGATCATCAATCAACTCTTGTTGTTCAGAGACTTTGAGAGACACTTCCTCAAGTTCTTTCACAATCTGCTGATACAACTCAGTTGATTTAATGTCAAGTTCAGGTTCAGGAAGGTTGGGAGTTTGAGCTTTTGAATTCAGTAGCTCATTTTCTCTAAGTGCTATATTGCATACTTCTCTTAGTCTGGTGAAATCCTCAAATAACTTTACAAAGTTGAGTTTTAAGGGGATTTCACTGGACTCATGTGTGTTATTTGAAGAACTGGAAGAGCTAGAAGATGAACATGCCTCATCATTTTCAAATGCCATTTGACAGTCATCATCACTGTCACTGTTGGAGAATAGTCCATCATCAGAAGAGTAGACACTTTCTTCACTAGCTGAATCTCCAGCCACCATAGCCTTCCTGCTGTTCAGCCTCTTGTCTCTTTTGGTCTGCCTTTCCTTCCTTTCTTTTGCACTGAGGTCAGGACAGTCATACTGAAAGTGACCCTTTTTCTGGCAGTTGTAACACACATCTTCATCATCATTCTTCTTGTTTGAGGACTCCTTCCTCCTTGATGATGATGGTTCACCTTTGCTGTATCTCTTTCTATCAGCATACTTGTCCTCTTTCTTTTCATCAGAGACTTTGTCCTCTGATTTGGTGTCAGGAGAGTTGAATCTCCTTCTGGTTCTGTTGTCTTGGTAGAACTTCTTGTATCTACCAAATCTGGAGTTGAGCTTCTCAAATCTTCTAGCCATGAGTGCCAGCTCCTCCTTTATTTCAGATTTTGAAACAGATTGAGAGGACCTTTGAGTATTCTTCTTTTCTGTTTCAGCAGCTTTGAAGGCAACACCTTTGGTTGAGGAGGATGGCTCTTCATGCACCTTCTTTCTGTTGAGATCAAACTCATATGCATTGAGTTCAGAAAATACTTGCTGCATTGGCATGTTGTCAAGATTGCTAGTGTTTTGCATCATGACAGAATATATATCCCACTTGGATGTGAGACTTCTCAAGATCTTCAAGGCAACTTCTCTTTTGGCATAGAACTTGCCAAGAGAGTTTATTTCATTCATGATGTCAGTGAACCTGCCATCAAGATGATCAATGGTTTCATTGGCTTCCATAGAGAATTGTTCATATTTTTGGATAGCCACTTGAAGCTTGTTCTCCTTGATCTTTTGGGTACCTTCACACATAAGTGCTAGGGTGTCCCAAATCTCTTTAGCTGATGTGCAGTGGTACACTCTTCCCATCACTGCATCTGGAATTGTCTGGTACAATGTGTTCATTGCAATGTAGTTCAGGTTGTGCCTTTTTCTTTCTTCAGCTGTAAAGTCATCTTCATCCTTTGGCAGCAACTCCCTTGGATCAGCTTTTTGAGCATCAGTGAGCTTGGGATTTGCTTTAGTAAATGTGAATGGCCCTCTAGTGATGACTTTAAGCATCTCATCATGCTGGCATGCAAGATGTGCTCTCATCCTGATTTTCCAGAAATCATAGTTCTCAATTGAGAACATTGGCAGTTTGTGATGAGAAATATGGTTGACTTGGTTTGGACCCATATTGTTGATGTTGTTGACAGCATCTCCTGGAACTGCATTGTTAGCCATTTCAACAGATGTAATATAGGATGAACACAAAAAGGTTTTTCAGAAATTTGGATCAGTTCAGTGACCACAGACAATGTGAATTTTTTTTTTTTTTTTTTTTTTTTTGAAAATCAGTTGGATTTTCAGAAGCAGTGGTCTTTGAACCCCTGCTCTGATACCACTTGTTGGTCCTAGGTGGAGTATAACACAAGTGTATGGGGGGGGGAATGCACTTGTGTATGCAAATTCTTTTCTTTTTTGACAAATCTGGTCTTATCAGGCAGGTTGTCTCACAACTGGCCTGAGTGAACTTTGATAGATACTTGTCCTACTGATTACTATAGAGTGATCAGTTGGCTAAATATCTACAAGAGTTGCTAAGTGCGGAATGTGGTTGGCCTTTGACTTAAAGAAATACTCCAAGTAAATTTCTGAAAGATACAGTTATCAGGGACTTTGTCCAAAACAATTTTTCCTAAAACTTACAAGTTTTACTCTTTGAAATATGTTTGAATATGAATGCAATAAAGAGTGCAGTAAGTAAAAGACACACAAGCTTATAGTGGTTCAGAGACTCAAGCTCCTACATCCACTTTGCCTGATTGAACAGGATAATTCCTTCACAATGGAATTAGCTTGTTTTATAGTGCCAAGGTGCACTGATCAACAACACTCTCCTAGTGTTTTGATCCCTAGGATAATCTGAGTCCTAGTGCTCAATCTCTCTAAGTTAAGACTGTGTTTCACTCTAACAGTCCTTAACTCCTCACTTCTACAACAAACACTCTCTTCACTAAATGAGATAAGGTTTGAGGTTTGGTTCCAACTAATAGAGATATCCTTTACAATGAGTACAGATGTAAAGGCTTAGGATATCTCAATGCTAAGCTAGGATGTTTACAAAGATTGGCTTAGCTGACTTGAAGTGATTCAGGAAACTTGGAATACTTGAGAATAGCTTGGTTTCCTTTGAAAGCTTTATATGAGTTTGATAGCTTCTAGTTGGATTGAGAATCCCTTTGATCACTTCGGTTTATATAGTCATGTTTGAACAACTATCCGTTGGAGAGATAGCATTTCAAACATGTCTATTTGCAGCTCCATTGAAATGGCTAAGTAGCTTGACTTCCTTTTATCCACTGTGTAAAAGGGCTCTTCAATGGTTGCTTGAATGAATGTGTTGACTTCTGAAAAATGCGGCTGAGATGACTTGTGACAGTTTCCAAATAAGCACACTTTCCAAGGTTGATTTGTGGCAGAATCTACACTCAACCAACGGTCAGATGGGACAAGTTCCCTGAACATTCTTGCTGCAGTTTTAGAATGCTCCAACATTCATTCAATGCTTCACTCTTTAATGCTCTAAGTCTTCAATGCTTGGTTCAGGCATGATTGGCAATAAATGCTTCATTGAATGTGTCTTCTGTAAGCTTTTGACAGTTAATTCTCTTGATCATTTGCACTTCAACTGTCTAGATCTTTTGCATTTAAGAGCATAGCTTCAGTGTTCTTGATCTCTTCAGCCTAGTTGTCCACTTGTTCAGTTGTCCTGATGCTTCAGCAACTTTGGCCTTAAGACTTAATACCTATCAAGCTTTCTAACATGTAGCTTTGGACAACTATCCTGAACTCTAAAATCTCACAACATTTCTGAGATTTTTAACTTAAGCATTCTACATACTCAAGTGTTCTGGGACAACTTGCCTGAACAATAACTTGAGCATATCTCAACTAATATGTACATCATCATTCAGGGGTTTTGGTATCTAGATCAAAATCATTTTATTCCCAACACCAGGATAGTTGCCAGTGCCCGGAAAGTTAAAATATTGTTCCATATCATCATTCAAGTTGACGTTGCCACCGTCGGCCTGACCTGCATCTTGACCTGCAGCTTGATCTGGAGCTGGACCTGGAGCTGGAGCTGGCGGTGGTTGCCCCATCGTCTGTTGATAGATGGCCTCGATCTGCTCAGCAGACATCCCCAACGTCCGACCCGCATTGGTACTCCATGTGCGGAAGTAGTTCTCGAACGTTGCCATTAAGTTCGGATCCGGGACGGCAGTGGAGGATACGGACGGCTGCGATGCACTCCGGGCCGACCGACCACTTGGTGTCCTCACGGCGCTGCTCATCCCACCAAGGCCAAGGACCCTTCCCTTGGAGGTCGGGGCAACGTCAAGGTAACACTGGTCCACGTCAACAGCCGGAGGGGTACCGCTGCTTCCGGATTCAGCAGTGGTCGTGGCGGTGGCTTGCGTCTCGGCCTCTTCAATCCTCTGTCGGACGCTCAACTACATAATTAAAAAATTAAAATTAATTTAATTATCTATATATATATAATGTAATTAATACATAAATTTAATTAAACTTACGTGGAGGTCAGTAGTGCGCCCGTAGGTGGACGTCTGTGTATCGGTATTAAACGGATGAAGAAGACTCAGCCGATCCAAGTGGGTGTGTGGACGTCCAGTCTCCCGCTCCTATTACGTATCAAATAAACATATACAAATTAATTTAGATAACTAATATAAAATAATTAACTATAATTATTTAATTTTTAAAAATTAATGAAAACTTACGATAGCAAGTGATTGCTCGAGGACGGACCGAGCTCCCCCCCGATGCACTGCCATCCCGCCTCCAACGTCGGTTCTGCGGTTGGCCCGAGCTTTGTCACACTTCTCTTGGTAAGCCTGGTCCATCCACTTCTCAACCAACGACTCCCACAGGTCAACACCATCCTCGTCTTTCCCCAGAACACGATTCACGTCACGATCACGCCAGGCCGTTCTCCAGTCGTACATCATGTTCGTGTACCGAGTAGAACAAAGATTGTACCACTTCTCGTAAATAGCGGCGTCCGAGTAGATCGTCGTATCCCAACGGGCCTTTTTCTATACAAATAAATATTCAACATATTTATCAAATAATATGAATAATTAGTTATTTAATAAACTTTAAATATTGTAATTATATACCTGGAACTCCTCGAAATAATCATCCTTTTTAGATTGTGGCACCTTCGACCAAGTGATAGCACCCTTAGAAATCTTGCAATCCTTAAAGGATTTTGTGCACATCCTGGACACCTCATTATCGGGCACCAACCTGTAAAATTATTAATATGGAGTATAAACTAACACATTATAAATAAATAAATAAAGTTAATCGTTATTGAATCTCATCAAACATTAGAATTATTGACTTACGCTCCTGAAACGATTTCAATGGGTTTCCTTTTGTCTCGAACAGGATGCTGACGAGAAGAGGATGACGAACCAACCGACATCGTAGTCGTCGGCGGCGGCGGCGACACTGCCACAGGAGGAGGAGGAGGAGCCGTCACAGGAACTGATTCATCCCGAGACCTCCTTGAACGTGACCACAATGACGACCTACGACGTGAACCCGAACCCTGATTCGGTACTTGTTCACTCATCTGTTTCAATCAATAAAAAATACATAATTTTACTAATTATCAATTTAATGAACATATTGCTAATTTAAAATTTTTACTAATATAGCATATTCCTAATTTAATCAGCATATTCCTAATTTAAATCAAAACAATATATATATAACCTAATTACAACGTGATACCACCGTCGAACCATCTAATTAACTAATAATTTAAACAATTGATTGAAACATGCATCACCTACATTAAAAATATTTCTAAATTAACATATTTCTAAATTAATAAATCTAAACATAATTAAAATAATACTTTTCTAATTGGAGTTTTCTAATTATCAATTTAATGAACATATTCCTAATTTAATTTTTTTACTAATATAGCATATTCCTAATTTAATTAATCAACATATTCCTAATTTAATCAACAATAACCTAATTTAATTATTATTTTTCTACCTAACTTAATCAATAATAAAAAATTGAACATATATATTCCTAAATTAACAAACCTAAAACTAATTAAAATAATAATTTTCTAATTGGGTCAATAATTATCAATTTAATGAACATATTCCTAATTTAAATTTTTTACTAATATAGCGTATTCCTAATTTAATCAACATATTCCTAATTACAACGTGATCCAACGGTCGAACCACTATATCTAAACTAATTTAAACAATTGATTGAAACATTCACTACCTACATTAAAAATATTCTATATCAAAATTACACCATTAAATTAAACTAGTAATTAACTATATAACAATTAATTAATGTATACATATAACAATTAATTAATTAATTAACCTTAAAAAACTACTCGATCTATCAAAATTATTCTTAATCAACAAATTAAATTAACTAACGTACATACTAACATGATCATAATATTTTAACAACTAACTAAATCAATATAACATGCAAATCAACATTAAATTATTCATATTTACATATATCCATGCATAAACATATATAAGTATTAAAATTAAGTAATAGAACTAATTAAGAAAACGTACCGTATCAATGTAATCGAAGAAATTTGCTTCAATAGCCTCGTCCTCGTCTTCGTCTTCCCCACCGAATCCTCACTCACGCACGCCCCTTTTTTTTTTCTAAAACGAACTGATCTGATTGATTTGAGGCCCTTATATATTTAAAAAAAAAAAATTGCCGACGGATATTCCGTCGGCATTTCCCTCGGTAACCGCCGACTTTAATGCCAACGGTTACCTTATTGGAAAACGAGGCGGTGCGAATTCAACGTGTCTTTTGCCGACGGATTATCCGTCGGCATTTCCGTCGGTATACATATTTCAAACATCCGTCAGCATTTTCCCTCGGTAAATGCTGACGGAACGGAAATCCGTCAGCATTTCCCTCGGTAAATGCTGACAGAACGGAAATCCGTCAGCATTGACGTTGACTTTTCAATCCGTCAGCATTCCGTCAGCATTTCCGTCGAAAATGCTGACGGATTATAATCCGTCAGCATTTGTCCGTCCCTGTAGCGCGCGTTTTTTGTAGTGTATTCAAGAACAATATTTTTTTGAATTTTTTCACTGTTATTTTATTTGATAGACAAATTAAAATCTCAAAATTCAAGTCAAATATGAGATATTTTAGCAGTGCATAATCCTTAATTTTCTCAACTAAATTTATCTCCCTCTCTTATTTTATGGTACTTACCAAATCTAGTCACATAAATTTTTTTACATAGATATTAGTTTTCTATCTAGAAACACACGATATTTTTCTTCCCTCTTCCATTCTTATTATTTTTGGGTTAATTCTATTATATATATATATATATATATATATATATTATTAATTCAAGATTTTAAACGTAATTTAAGTGTATATACGTAATTTAAGTGAGTATACATAATTAAGAGCGACAGATGTATAAATTTATAAACTATTTACCAATTTATCATATTTAATAACTAATGTAATAATTTATATTAATTTATCAATTTTACTTAAAATTATGTTACTTAAAATGAATTTTACTTATTTTTAATTAATATACTAAAAAATATTTATTTCTCAACATATAGTGTTTAGGGTTTAGGGTTTAGGGTTCAGGGTTTAGAGTTTAGGGTAAAGGGTTTAAGGTAAAGGGTAAAGGGTTTAGGGTTTAGGGTAAAGGGTCCGACTACTCCTTTCAACGTGTACACTTAGACTTCATTAATAATCAAACTTCAAATGTGTATTATGAATTTATATTCAATATGGTAACTTATCCCCGAATACTCGTTTCTCAACATATATTGTTTACGATTTAGGGAAAAGGGTTCGGAGTTTAGGGTAAAGGGTTTTGGGTTTAGGGTTGTTAAAATGAAATATTTTACGTACACTTAGGGATTAAAAAATTCATAGTTTTACACCAAGATTGTTAAAATGAAATATTTTACCTTTAGGAATTAAAAATTTTCTAATTTTACACAAAAATTGTTAAAATGAAATATTTTACACTTAGGAATTAAAAATTTTATAATTTTACACAAGGTTGTTAAAATGAAATATTTTACACTTAGAAATTAAAAAAATCATAATTTTACACCAAGATTGTTAAAATGAAATATTTTACACTTAGGGATTGAAAAAATCTTAATTTTACATCAAGGTTGTTAAATGAAATATTTTACACTTAGGCATTAAAAGATTCATAATTTTACACCTTATTAAAATGAAATATTTTATACTTAGAGATTAAAAAATTCATAATTTTACACCAAGTTTGTTAAAATGAAATATTTTACACCTAGGAATAAAAAATTTCTAATTTTACACCAAGGTTGTGAAAATGAAATATTTTACACTTAGCAATTAAAAAAATTCTAATTTTACATTAAGGTTGTTAAAATGAAATATTTTATAATTAGGGATTGAAAAATTCATAATTTTACACAAAGTTGTTAAAATGAAATATTTTACACTTAGGAATTAAAAAATTCATAATCTTACACCAAGATTGTTAAAATAAAATATTTTACACTTAAAAATTAAAAAAATTCATAATTTTACACCAAGTTTGTTAAAATGAAATATTTTACACTTAGGGATTAAAAATTACTAATTTTGTGAAAATGAAATATTTTACACTTATGGATTAAAAAAATTCTAATTTTACACCAAGTTTGTTAAATTAAATATTTTACACTTGGGGATTAAAAAATTCCTAATTTTACATCAAGGTTGTTAAAATGAAATATTCTACACTTAAAAAAATCATAATTTTACACCAAATTGTTAAAATGAAATATTTTACACTTAGGGATTAAAAAAAATCATAATTTTGTTAAAATGAAATATTTTACACGTATGAATTAAAAAATTCTCAATTTTACACGTTAAAATGAAATATTTGTTAGATTAAGGTTTATTAAAATTAAATTAGTGTTTGTTAGATTAAAATTAAAATTAAAACAACTCATCTCTATCAAATCAATTTCAATCAATATCTCCCCCTTTTCTCTCCAACGTTAGTTTCTCTAATTCTTGAGTATAAATTATTTTTAATTAATTTTTAAATAAAATCTGTAAAGATAACGTTTAAAATTAGATGTAATGATGGTTTGCAATAATTATGCGTGTTGAGAGTTAATTACGCGTGTTGATTGTCGAGAAAGAAGGAAAGAGATTAGCATGCGCAGCATTAATTAGTAATTAATTAATTATTTGTCATTATCTCTAATTAAGGGTATAACGGTAATTAGGTAATTAATAAATCATTAATTAATTAAAAAAAAACGATTTTGTACGCACAGAATCTGTACAAACATCATTACCGATAAGTTAATTAGTTTGGGGACAAAATCTTTAGACGCAATTTACTACTCTTTCCATTTTTCCATAGGATTGTTCGGTGTAGGTTTTGATGGACGCCCTCGATTAGATGGTGACAAGTGACAACACTTTCCTTTTTCTTTTATAAAATTCATTCCTCAGTATTCTCTAGTATTCATGAACTTTGAACACGGATATTAAAAAATATAATAAAATAAATAGATGTATTAAATATAATGTGATTGAGAAATAAGAATACAATAAAATATGAAAGAATAGTTTGTAAAAAAATATATGTGTAGTTTTCATTGTCATTGAAATTAATAAAAATGAAATGTTGAATAAGTTTTAAAATGGATGAAGTATTATTTAACTGTCTGTTTTTTCATTTTTTCACATAAACTCGGAAAAAACATTTAATTAATATTAATAACTATTTGTATAAAATAACTAATTTACTCTGATATGTTATTAATTAGTTATTTATGATAATTTATTCTACTTTTACAAAAATTAGAAAGGGACAAAGTTGGAAAAGTGACATTTATTGTCTTTTGAAAAATTAAAAATGAAAAAAAAATTCATTTTTTTTAAGGTAAAAATTTTTTTTCTTTAAAACGACCATTAAAGGAACTGATTGAGTATTTATTAGGCATCCCCTATTGTCCCAGTTTTTTTTTTATCTTTCTAGAATATTTTTTTATCTTAAAATAAATTTCATTTTGTACTAATTTAGAAGAATTTAATGTTATATTCCAATGTTTCCCCTATATTTGTCTATGTAATAATATGTGCTAATGAATTCTTGGAGTTTGCTTCTCTTTGGTTGTGCATTTGCAGATACAGGCTAAACGAATCGAGAGATGACGAGCTCAGATGGAAAGGAGCAAAGAACGGATTTTTCAATACGAAGAACATGTACAATAAAATTGTGGAAAAAACGGCATCCGCAGCTGGGTCGATGGTGAACTGGACAAAAGTTTGGTGGAAATGCACGCCAACTAAAATTTCGGCTCTGACTTGGAAGGTGCTCCAAGATAGAGTGGCTACGGTGGACAATCTTAGACGGAGAGGCATTAATCTTGTTGGGGCAAGTAGCCTGTGTCCTTTATGCAAGGTGTGCACGGAAACAGGGCAGCACCTTTTTGTTACGTGTTCTGCTTTCTTGCTGGTGTGGGAGGAAATAATTGAATGGACAAAAGGCAGATTGCTGCACAATACTATAGTGAAGGAACATTGGAAAGAATTTTACAAAGCTGGGAATAAGGCCATTCAAATCAATATTCTTAGCCTCATTTGGCAGTGTACGATCTGGAAAATTTGGAGGAATAGGAACAACATAATATTCAACGAGGCGTCATCAACATCGGAAAGATTTCAGAGAGCATTAAATTCAGCTCCTGGAAATGGCTTAAGGCTCACAAAATCATAAATTCACCTTATATTGATTGGGAAAGAGAACCATGGTTGTGTATCCCTAACTTAATCGTAAAATAGCATATCTCCACACATTGTACATGGGATCATAGTTGTAATCGGGCTTGAGCCCCCTTAGTTTTATACGTTAATACAAAGTAGGGCAATTCTTACTGTAGTCACATTTTACAAAGTGACTACGCAGTCACTTTGTCGAATCGCGCCATGTGGCGTCGTAACCGTAAAAACGACCTGCTACCTGTCATACAGGTTTTAGTTATTTTTAGTATTATTTAAATGGTAAAGTCTAGTATGCACTCGAGTGCATGCTGTGCACCCTAGTCCATGTGCACTTTTCAGTTTACCGACTTACACTTTTTGGTAAATGGTGTTGCATTTTTCAATTATTACTTATACAGTTTAATAATTGAAAAGTGCAACACCATTTACCAAAAAGTGTAAGTCAGTAACTGAAAAGTACAACATGGACTAGGGTGCACAACATGCACTCGAGTCCATACCAGACCAACCCTATTTAAATTATATTTTGTTATTTACTATATTACCCTTCTTTTTAAATTTTATTTATATTTTACCTGCACCCACTAATTTAATGAGTGCACCCCCTAATCATATTTTTACTACAATTATCTGCACCCGCTAATTTAATGAATTCACCCCCTAATCATATTTTTACAACAATTATCTGCACCCGCTCATTTAATGAGTACACCCCCAAATCATTTCTTTTTTACAACAGTTATCTACACCCGCTCATTCTATGAGTTCACCCCCAAATTATTTTTTACCACAATTATCTGCACTCGCTCATTTTATGAGTTCAACCCCAAATTATTGTTTTACCACGGTTATCTGCACTCGCACATTTTATGAGTGCACCCCAAAATATTTTTTTAAAAATAATCACATTTAAAAGACTATATTATCCTTTTATTATTTTACACAAAATATAATAAAATAAACTCTAAAAAATCAATTCACCACCAAATCACTCATATTTAAAAAAAAAACGTAAAAATATAATTAAAAAAAACTATCGAAATTACCCACAAATCTCAATTTTTTTCTTTTTAATTTTTCTTCCCCCTCCTCTTTTTATTTTTCTTCCCATTTTTAATTTTTTTTTCAAATTTTTTATTTCCTTGTTTTTTTTTTCTTTTCCTTTTTAAATTTTCCTGTCTTTCTTTTCCATTTTTTGCATGTGTATTTTTTAAATTTTAATACAAAATAATATTATAGGTATAATTTTATTAAAATCGATCGGCGGTGCACCTAAATTTTAATTTTAATTTGATGAGTAAAGGACCTGCCGGAAATCCATGCATGTCGGCGGGTGACCCAGCCACCACCATGCCCGACCACCCCCTCGACGGCGACGGCGGCGCTTCGGTCTCGGCCGCTGAAGCCCGAGACCCCTCCTCGAATCGCAATCGCGATTCTTCACTTCCATAACAATCGACATAATCTTCCATGGCGGCCGAAATCCTCTCCTCATTTCGACCACCGACGCGACTGCTTCGATCAATCTCCCTTGCGTTCGCGATCTAGGAGCTTCTCCTACATCAATGACGCTCGCCTGCAACACTCGGATCGACGCTGCCTTTCTCTCGTCGTTCATCTCTCGTCGCGATCCAGGAGCTTCTCCTACATCAACGGCGCTCGCCTGCAACACTCGGCAATGACTCGGTTGTAGATTGTAAATGTATAAATTAGGGTTGATTTTATTATATTTTGTGTTAATTAATAAAAAAATAATATAGTCTTTTAAATGTAATTATTTTAAAAAAAAATATTTTGGGGTGAACTTATAAAATGAGCGGGTGCAGATAATTGTGGTATAAAAATAATTTGGGGGTGAACTCATAAAATGAGCGGGTGTAGATACCTTTGGTAAAAATATAATTTGGGGTGAACTTATAAAATGAGTGGGTGTAGATAACCGTTGTAAAAAAGAAATGATTTGGGGGTGAACTCATAAAATGAATGGGTGCAGATAACTATGGTAAAAAATGATTTGGGTGAACTCATAAAATGAATGGGTGCAGATAACTATGGTAAAAAATGATTTGGGGTGAACTCATAAAATTAGCGGGTGTAGATAATTGTTGTAATAAATTATTTTATTGTATAAGGATAAAAATGTAAATTTACAATAATATATTTTAATTAATTTAATTTAATAGAAAATACAAATTTATGACACATTACGACATATTACGACAATACATATCGTAAAATTTACAAAAGGTAACAGGTCATCAAATCTAAACCTTTAGATTAGATTTTTAATGGCTTATATTAACTGACTACAGTAGTCATTACGACACGTTACGACACCCTGACTACATATAGAATGTCCCTACAAAGTACCCTCTTTTCTTTTAAAAAAAAATGTAATAATATGCATTAATGATCACATTGGTAGAAATATGAGGGTAAAAATGTCAACTTACGTACATATTTAGTAGGAGTATTCAATGAACTCATTAATTGTGCATAAATTCTAAAACAAAATAATGAAATACACAAAATTAAATGACGTTTTAATATTTTTTACACATTTAAAAAAAAATTATTGTACCTTCTTTTTAACGTTGAAGAATACTTATAACTAGTGCAAAACCCGCGTATTACGCGGGAATTAAAGATAATTTTATATATTACTAGTAATTCTCCCGTGCGATGCACGGATTGAATATTTCTAAAAATAATTTGGGTTAACACGAACATACATGACAAAGAAAAATCATTGTTATTAGGTCACAGCCATATATATCATTGATAATTTGGAGCTTCTTTAGTAAATTTTTATTTTAAAATAATAATAATAATTAATTGAAGATTCAATTAGTTTTTTTTTTAAAATCAATTTTCACTTATAATTATTAAAAAGTTAGTTTAATACAGATAATAAATTAATACTATTTTATTATACATTTCTCAAAATAAAGAATAATTGGGAGGAAAACAACATGTTAAATTCCTAGTGACTATTATTTTTATTTTTAAAGAAATCTAATGCTTGCAAAAATATATAGTACTCCCTCCGTCCCACTATAAGTTTCCACTTTCCTTTTTATTTCTCATTCCATTTTTGGCATATTATTTTCTCTCTCCCAATTACATCACTTCTACTTTATCTATTATTTTATTATACTTCATCTAATACTCATCTATTATTTTCTCTCTCACCATCACATCACTTATACTTTATCTATTATTTTATCATATTTCTTAATCAAAACACCCAAAAGAAAGGGAAGTTTATAGCGGGACGGAGAGAGTATTAAACAACCATAGATTTTTATTATTTAAACCGCCTTCAATAATCCTAACATGACACAAATCGTAATTACGACTTTTAAAAATATAAACTTTTTTAAATTGGGGGTTACGTGTTTAATGGCTTCATGACTGTTAGTATTCTAACATTTGTTGGCTGCTCTTATAGAAAATCATCTTTTTTTTTTTACCGAAAATGATAATATACAAATGAGATTGATAAGTCATTAAACCATTTATCCAGAAATTAGTTAAATGGTTGCTAAATACTCAACTAAGCTAATCCATTTAAGTTTCATACGAAATTAACATTTTTTTTTTTATTTCAGTTTTAATATGCATGCGTTTCTTTTAAATATTATAGAACATATTTTTAATCTGTTTGGATGAACAAAACTGAAATTTCAATAATTTTTTTTAATGCTAACTCTATTAATTTAGCTAATTATGTGGAACATATAAGCTAGGTATCAGTTTATTTAAGTAATAAATGATGAACGTATAATATATGTATGAAATATATATAATTTTGAAAGTATACATGTGAATGGCTATGATTGTTTATGATCAAATGATTTCTTACATTAAAGCACCGAAGAACTTGTACTTTGCTGAAATATAAAAACACTATGTTAATCTACAAAGGGAAAATGTAAACATGCATTAACAATTACAATTACCTTGATTATTCGGACAATGAAAATTATGAAATGAGAAAAAATTAAAATGCATTTGCAAATCGTGCTATACAGATGCGCAATTGAATAGATACAAAAAATACAAAGAACAAACTTAAAAAATTAAATGAAGCAGTTGAAGCAAAGTCTATATGTAATATTACTCTGAAAGATGAAATGAAGGTGAGCTGACTCTTAAATACTGAATAGAAATGCAAGGAACAACTCATTTTATACAGATATAATATCTATTTATATTTACATGAAAATTAATAAAATTAGGGTTTTGATAAAGTTCAAATTTAAAATGCTTGTCATGATTTTTGCCTCGAGAGAAGTTGAACGGTATTTGTTGTTTGGCACGACTTTTATAGTTAAATTTCACTGAGCAAGTCTAATAAGTACATAAAAATAATAAATTAATTTAAAAGTTGAGTTTTTCAAGACTGTTGTAATCATTAATCAACATCATTTATTAAAAAAAATGATATTTTAATATTCTTGTTAGAAAGTAACTTTCAATTAGGGAGAAAACTGAAATGGGCGGTAGTATGTGCCAAAAATGAATACAAAATAAAAAGTATTTTTCAAAAATAGAAGGTTAAAATGGGCGGGAAAACAGGAAGTTGTTAAAAATGGCAGACTATCCTGTTATTATATATATATAGATTATTTTAAAATATAATTAAATTATTTATTTATTTATTTATAAATTTAATTTAATTTAATGTTCAATTTATTTATTTTTTAAATTCATACCCATGTTAAATTTACAATAAAATTTAGTAATTGATAAATAAAATTAGTAGAAATGAAGAATGAGAGGAGAAAATAAATATGATAAATTTTGATGATCGAAAAAGATAAAATAAAAAGGATGAGTAGATATATAATGCAGTTAAGTTAAAAGAGAGATGAGAGAGAGAAAAAAGAAAAAGAAAGAAAATAATGTGAAATTCTTCAAAAGAATTTGGAGTGACACGTAGGTGTAGGAGGGAGAAGATTCAGAATATAAGTATGATTTTTAATTTTGTCTCTGTTAATTAATCATTTAATTGGGTTAACTAATTTTTTTTTATTAAAAAAATTATAGAATGTGGTGAAAAAAGTTATTCATTAATTAAAATAAATTTATCAATACATATCCTTCTTCATTTTAAAAATAAAGTATCATTTATTTGTATGAAGGTGTATTCCCTCCGTCCCACTATAAGTTTCTCATTTTTCTTACTATAAGTTTCTCATTTTTCTTTTATATGAATGTCTTATTATAAGTTTCTCATTCCATTTTTTGGATATTATTTTCTCTCTCTCAATCAAATCACTTTTCCTTTATCTATTAGTATTTTATCATACTTTATCTAATATTTATCTATTATTTTCTCTCTTACTATCACATCACTTATACTTTATCTATTATTTTATCATATTTTTTAATCAAAATACACAAAAGAAAGGGAAAATTTATAACGGGGCGGAGGGAGTACTAAATAAACGAACATTTAGGTGATTGCAATAAAGTTATGTTTTGATAAGATTAAAAATAAATCGTTGGTTACAAGGAATTAGTGTGACCAGTGCCATGAATGATGAGGTTGTGACGATCGTGGACGGTGGGGATTGATTTGAGAATTGTGGTAATACACTTGGGTACGTCTTCATCTACCGCGTATACCTTTTAATAAATAAAACGCGTTTGGAATGTTCGAGAAACACGTTTTTAAATGAATATGGACATATTGTTTGAGGAGTTTCATATCAAATATTTAATTAGATATTTATATTAATATTTATATTTACGAGTTTTGTTTTGATTTTATTATATTTAGATTTATATGATTCTTATTCTATAAGTATATCCCCTATATTACTAATAGAGAGTTTTTTTTGTCTATGTGTCGTCTCCACAATCATTTTGTTGAGATGTCGCTTGGTGGTTAAGTATGGTACACGTGTCTTCATTTTGTTAAGTTCATTTAAAAAGTAAAAATAATGTGTAATGATATTATTGGGTAAAAAAGACACGTGGCAATAAAATGATGTGTGTAAAATCTATGTGTCAAGACTATGTTTAATTTTAACTTAAAAATGGAAACTTTGATTTATGACTAATTAATTGCACTTATCCTTATATAAGTATTTTCCTAAAGCTTTATTGAGTTACTAAAAGTTAAATGAAAATGTTTGACCAGTGTAATATTAATTAAAAATAATTATTTTCGTAATTTATTAATAATTATCTAAAATATAAAATGTATTTATTAAGGCATCTATTATTAATAATATATTTAGTAAATTCAATTAACTATGGAGTAATATTTACTATTCATTATTCCTCGATTACTATATATTTATATATTTTTTAGAAGTTTATTTGTTTAATTTTATAAATCAAAATTATACAAATAATTTAATTTATATGATAGCGATCATTTATAAAAAAAATGAATTAAGTTAGAATTATCTATTTAAATAATTATAAAAAAAAAAAAAACTTATTTGAATTATGGTGATTATCATGCTCATTACATTTTTTTAGAAGATCATAGAATCCCCCGATTACAAGTGTCATTTTATTACATCAACTCATTGCAACTCATGAGTTGGAAAGCCACGTGTATTCTCCTAAAACCTAAAATCATTTTTTTAATTTTTTCTTGCACCGCCGGCTCGCCGCCCTCGCTCTGCTACTCCTTACCTTTGCGACTAGGGTTTTGGGCAACTTCATCGGCGCGTTTGGTTGAGGCAGAAACAAGAGAAACAGGACACTCATACATTTAGAACTCTCACCCTAAGAATTTATGGCCCTGAATCCCACACTTGGTACATTCCTTTCTCAATCTATCGTTGTCGTCCATTGTCGTTACTACTACTCCTGGCCATCCTCCATTGACGTCGTAGTTTCTTTTAATTGTTTTTTTTTTTTTATGAATTAGGATTTTTGCCATCTATCACCGCCATTAATCTTGCCGCCCTCCCTGGACGCCGCTGCTACTCTGTCCCATGTAATAGATCAATATTATGTTGCTCCTTTCTCTCAAAATAACTAATTGTCATAAGTTTTATTGAGAACGACATGCGTAAGGCCAGTACATACGCTCGCCGTAAAACTGTGACGGTTATGAATGTGTATATGCTCTTAAGAGGCAGAGTCGTACTCTTTATGGCTTCAGGTTTTTTTTTTTAATTGTATTTTTTATTAACATTTGGACCATTTTTCGGATAATTGCTTCTTCCTTCTTTGTTAATCTGTGATGATATTAATATTTTCAAAGTTTCTTATTCCCAGGTTGATTCTCATATTCTCATAATTGTACCGGCTTCTACACATGTAAGCTCCTATCGTCTTCACAATCTGGTATGAGATCGATAATTAACATTTTATTGCTGTTATCTAATTTCTTATTCTAATCATTTAATTTTATACTTACGTTTGTTAATCAATTTTACTATTTTTTTCGTCTCCATATTCTAAACTTATTTTACAGTTTATTCCCCGTAGCTATTTCTTCTGAATTTATTGTGTTTGTGTTCGATGGTGTGGATGTCTTTTTTTTTTTTTTGCAGGTTACTTTCTAATTTTCGCAAACTGAATTTGTGTGTTTGCTGTATATTTCACGTTTGAAGAGATTTTTCAGTTCTTTGTTCTGCTTTAATTTCTTTTTTCAGAAAATTTTCAGATGTAAGTAGTTGCTTATTGTTGTTTCAAAGGCCATAATTTTTTTAGTTTTAATCTTTTTTGGGACCTTGATTATTTTTTATGGATTGTTATTCACTCAAATTGGGAAAAACATTTGATTTTAGTATCTTTGGGCTATGGCTTTAATTTGCATGTGGTATCTCTATTTTTTTTGGCTTGGTATATTTAAGTTTTTTTCTTTTTTACTTAATGGATGGTTGTTTTTTTAAGTGGCTTGGTCTATAGAGAATTATACATTCTGTTGTTGGATTAAGTGGCTGGCTTTCATTCTTTGTGAAAAATGCAGGTTCATTGATTGGTTTATGTCCATATATTCCTTATCATGTTTTGAATTTTCACCAGGACTAAATAACAAACTAGAAGGTATAGACGAGGTTGTTACCCGTGCTGCTTCTTTGCCTATTCTGCTTTGTCATGGAAGAGGTATATATGAACTTGATGAATAATAGTTTTTCTAGAAACCAAACTGCAATAGAGGAATTTTAACATCTTTTCTTTAATCTGCATCTTCTTTGTATAGCAGTTGAGTGATGTGTTTATGTCTATTCCATACAATGACATCTTATCGTGCTTTGAATTTTACGAGGACTCTGAGTAACAAACTAGAAGGTATAGACGAGGTTGCTAGACGTGTTACTTCTTTGCCTATTCTGATTCTTCATGTAAGAGGGATGAACCTGATGGATAATAGTTTTTCTAGAAACCAAATTGCAATAGAGGAATTTTAGCGTCTCTTCTTTTATCTATATCTTCTTTGTATTGCAGTTGAGTGGTGTGTTTCTCTCAATTCCTTATAGAATGACATCTTATCATGCCTTGAATTTTACCAGGGCTCTGTCAAATTAGAAGGTATAGACGAGTCTGTTACACGAGTTGCTTCTTTGCCTATTCAGCTTTGTCATGAAAAAGAGGTATGAACCTGATGAATAATAGCGTTTCTAGAAACCAAGCTGCAATAGAGAAATTTTAGCGTTTTTTCTATAATATGTATCTTCTTTGTATTATACTAATTATTGCATTTGAGTGATGACAAATTAAGAGAGAATGGGTTTTTTGTGTATTACTTTGTATTATTTACTTCTTCATCAGACCATTGCTGAGATGATGTAGTTTTATATCTTCTTTTTGTTGATAAATTAATTTAGCTGGTGTTTTCTTTTTTGTTGATCATTTCAGACAATTTCAATATCAGGATGCTAACCTTTTTTTTTTTCAATAATTTGAGGTATTTATGATGTATTTGATTGCAGGGAATGAGTTTGTATCTACCAATATTTAGGATGGAGTCTACGAGAGAATTTGTGGGAAAGATAGGTACGAGATGAGGCACACGATACTCTCAGTTCAACATTCAGAATGAGGTTGTAGCCTACAATCAACAAACACCCCAAGGTACTAATAATTTTTAGTTTTTGCATTTGGATTTTTTTTTTTTTTGGCATATTATTGAAAGAAATAAATTTGCGGTAAATACTTTATATTAGGAATAAACAATACTTTCTTATTAGCCTAAGCACACCCACTCTGCAACCATGATGTTTTTAATATGCCTCTGATCAATAATTATGTTGGGAAGTATTTTATTTCATTTTACATTAGTCTTTTTTCATTGTATTACAATTTACAAGGATTCTTTCTAAAACGAATTGAAAGACCAGTTTCTTCTTTGCATACATGAAAAAAACAGTAGGTGTGGTTCTTTCTCTTTTGTTTGCTTTTCATGCGCGTATTTTAATGAGTTATACCGTTGTTGCATGTATGAATGAACATCTGTTGAAATTGTTTAATTTGAAATGGTTATGGATAATTCTCTTATTTCATGATATTTTAAATAATTGTTGGATGTATAAATGAACATATATATGTTGAAGTTGTTTTTTGAAATGGCATGGTTCTAAATATTTCTCTTAGTTCATGAGATTTTAAATAATATATTCTTTCGATCTATTACTCCCTTAATCTCAAAATAAATGGCGCCTAAGAAAAAATTTCACATGTATTAAGAAATGTCATATTGATAGACGTATATTAAGAATTTCTCAGCTATTCATTCATAGGTATATATTTCTGGCCAATTCAATTTACTATCTCTGACTATCTTTTCTCATATTTAGAGTGCCTAAATTTTTTTGTCTCTAAATGTGAATTTGAAGGTCAAAAATTAAAAATGTTGTTTTTTGGGATACAAATTATTGTGCAGAAATGTTATTATTAATTAAAATGTTACAGACATTAGAATTCGAACTTTTATGATTATTTTATTTATTCGAAAATACATTAGCATGAATTTACAATTTAAATTTTCTATGTTCATCTAGATCTTATCATTCGAATTGTATTATTTCGATTAGAATGCAAATTGTTGTGAAACTAGATGTTGCTATTTGCCTATAAATATGATTGTATTTTATGCCATTAATATTTGCATATTTTTTATTCTCAGGAGTTAGTTCCCTTATTCTTTTTCCTTTTAGTTCAAGTCCATTGAGGGACATGGCAGACTCCAACAATTTTTGTAACATCGATTGCCTTCCACATAGAAAAAAGTAATGTAACTCATAAATAAGGTAACAAAGCGTATTCTAAGCTTTATGAAATAAATATATTTATATTTATTCTAGATTACATCTATAAATAGGAGGATTGTGAATTTTAGTATCTCAATGTAAATTTAATATCTACAACAACTAAAAAAATTGATATAGTGATTACTTTTTTGCATGGTGATCATGATAAAGTCGATCTTACCAGATATATCATATAACTCAGAGGTTCGACCAGGTTGTAAAATTTGTATAATATTTATTTGTGTGTTCATATTCTCTTTTTTGTTTAATAGAAAAATATCAATTTTAGGGATTTTTTGGGTTTCTTTTCTTTTATTCTACAATAGATATGAATATTTCGCCAACAAATGTATGACAGTTAATGATTTCAGTTCTGATGTAGAGTTAGATTTTCTTACCCAATTATGAATATTTCGCCAACAAATGAATGACAGTTTTATTAAGTGTAGTTGTTTATCAATATTATATGAAATAAAGTGGAGGATATAAATTTTTTTATTAATAATAGAGTGATAAAATAATGATATTTAATTTAATTTTAAAATATTTAAAGAGTATAGTTTAAAGTGAAAAAATTATTTTATTACTCAATTATAAAATGATGGATTTAATTTGAAATACCTAATTTTAACAAACAATGAATAAAAAAGGGAAAATATCATTTTTGGTCACTGAACTTTACCACTTTTCACATTTGGTTACCCACATTTTATCACTATCAAAATTGGTCACCCACTTATTATTTTTTATCAATTTTGATGCTGCTGTTACTCAATCCGTCATTGACTAACAGAGCTATTTTGAAATAAGTTTCTATTCCCAATCATTATACAAATTCAATATGAAAACCAGTAATTGAAATATTATTCAAAAAAGTCTTAAAAATAGAGTACAAAAGCAAGTCTGAATAATTTTCAACCACAGTGAATACAATAATTATAAACCATCGAACTACACACCATAATTATAAAAACATAGTACATAAGTAGTACATGAAATTAATTCTAATAATTAACTATTTTGAAATAAGTTTCTATTCCCAATCATTATACAAATTCAATATGAAAACTAGTAATTGAAATATTATTTAAAAAAGTCTGAAA
This sequence comes from Galeopsis tetrahit, assembly GCA_963675135.1. Classification (NCBI taxonomy): domain Eukaryota; kingdom Viridiplantae; phylum Streptophyta; class Magnoliopsida; order Lamiales; family Lamiaceae; genus Galeopsis; species Galeopsis tetrahit. The sequence goes on from OY776133.1 coordinate 17,078,193, forward strand.
AACAGAGTACACAAGCAAGTCTGAATAATTTTCAACCACAGTGAATACAATAATTATAAACCATCGAACTACACACCATAATTATAAAAACAAAGTACTACATGACCACCACAATTTGACTAATTTGGCTTGCCATCACTTTCACTTGTTTTTCCTTTGATATTTTCCTTGTTTGGTACTGATGAACCACTGTCACTCTTTCCGTTGAGCTAGATTTGACATAGTGATGTAATTCACTCATTCTTTCACAATAATTGGATTGTGTACTCTTGATGATTCCACAATCTATAAAATAAGAAATTAGTCACGTAACGTTACAGTAATTATAAAATAACATTGTAAGCCAAGACACACCCACATTTGCTTCATTGTGGTTTTTTCTTTTCCTACCCCTCCTGAATTTTCCATTTCCTGGTTACCACTCTCTTTTTTGAGTATATACATAACCACTTTATTACTCCTAAAATATAATAAAAAAATAAATTAAATATTAAAATATTTATTTAAAATTCCGTGTAATACACGAGTTCTAACACTAACTATATAAATATGGTACTGTCTGCACTCATACAAGTTGTTACACAAGAGAGAGAGAGAACAAAGCAAAATTATTACGTGGTCACAAGAGAGACACCCATCTCGACAAACGTTTTTCACAACTCAATATATACATAGTGTCGGCACCGATACAAGTTAAATTTGTACTACTGTACACAAGAGGGAGAGAACAAAGCAAAATTATTAATGGAGTGAATTGCTACATTTAAAGTGGTCACGAGAGAGACATGCATAGGTACCCACAGTGACGGAGCCAGAAATTCTAGATTGGGGGCCCGATTTACATTACTATAAAGACAAAATAATATTATATTTAATTCATTATAAATTTTGATTGTTTCGACTCATAATAGGTGAAATGATGTTAAAATTATTAGACAAATGTATAACTTAAAATATATTCCCTCCATCCCGTAATGACTTGAATACGTTGATAAGTTCACTTTTTAAGAAATGTGAATTTAGTAAGGTGTGGGGTCAAATAAATGAGAAGTATTTTTGGTGATTTAGTGAGGTATAAAAGAAATTTAATGAGGTGTTAAAAAAAATTAGTGAGATGTAGGAAAGAATGTAGATTAAAATGAGTGACAATTTTAAAAATAAAATGATGTAGTGAGAATATTAATTTTGTAGATTATTTACATATTATGAGTGTACAAATAATTTTGAAACGTCTCAAATAAAAAAAAAAAGTATACAAATAATTATAAAACGGAAGAAATATACATAATTAAAAAAAAATTGGTGGGGGGCCCACTGCCCCCGCTGGGCCCTATGTGGCTCCGTCCTTGGGTACCCATCTCGACATGACACGCGACTGTTTTTCTCATGGATACCCATAATCTTGTCTTTTTTTCATAACTTATTATATACTCCCTCCGTCCCAAGATTACTTGCACGTTTGACCGGCATGTTGTTTAAGAAAAGTGAATTTAGTGGTTGGTGATGTAAGATAAATGAGAGGTATTTTAGGTGATTTGGTGAGGTGTAAAGTAAAATGTATGTAAAAAGGTGGTGACAATTTTGAAAATAAAATGATGTTGGGAGGGTATTAATTTTGTGGGGTATTTCCATATTAAGAGTGTGCAAGTAATTTTGAGACGTCCAAATAAGGAAAATGTGCAAGTAATCACGGGACGGAGGGAGTAATATTTTTTTCTCTGACATAAATTCACAAATTCAAATGTATCTTTATTCAAATACAAGTTTACTTTTTTTTTTTTTTTTTTTCATTTAATCTTTCAATTTTGGTCTTTTTGTATTAATTCATTATTTTCTTTTTTACTAATACAAAATATATGGAGTAGATTTTATTGCAAATGTTATCAACAAAAATATAAGTTTCATTGTAAATTTAATGACAAGAGTAAATCATTCATTGTCAAAGTATTTAATTAGCATACAAATTGTATAGGAAAGTTAGTAATAAAATATTGTATATCATCGTAAATAATAGCTACAATCGAATTTAAATTTCATCTTTAATAAAATCAATAATATCAATATATTTTATAATAAAAGAGCATCCATCAAATACATTTGCAAAATTATTAAAAGGGTCACAAGAGATCGAGACGCACCCAACTCGACAAATGTTTTTCACATTGCCGGGTACCCAAAATCTTGTCTTTATTCACCACTCATTATATAACTAGTAATTTCTCTTTCGAATAGATAAATTCACTGTTTTTTTTAGATTTTAGATTTTCATTTTTTTTTTTTTTTCTGGTCAACTAATACTCCCTCTGTCCCATTATTAGTTGAATATTTGACAAAAACATATATCTCAATATTAATTGAACATTTTCTTATTTCAAAAAGTACTTTATTACTCATTTAAAAAACTCTTTCAAACATCTCTTATTTACACCATATATCATATTTTTACACACTAAATAAAATTAATTTCTCTCTTCAATAAAGTAGAATTACCCATTATATCCCCATAAATAGTCATATCACCTTTAATACAAATAAATAATTCTTACATTAAAATCCGTACAAACAGTAAATATTCAATTAATAATGGGACGGAGGGAGTACAAAATACTATAAATTTTATTGCAAATGTTAGTGTTGGAAAATGCGCACCCATTTTGGAAACCATAAACAAATCATAGGTCACGAATAAATTCCTGGCAATATCTTGAATATTTTTTACTGTCATAAATTTCTTCACAACTCATAATACATAGTGTGTGCACTGATATATGTTAATTTATACTATTACACAAAGAAATTGAGAGAACAAACAAAATTATTAATGGAGTTAATTGTTACCGATGGGGTAGAATCTAATTCGGAGGTTGTAGTCGATCAGGACTTGGTACTGGTAGGGACTTATTTTCATTATTCCTTGAAGGTTTCAGGGTCCTCTACAGCGTCACTCAACACCTTTTGGAAGATATGTCTGTTGGCTTCACTCATATTTACAGGGAAGCGAAGTAGGCAGCGGATTGCGAAGACCCGGGCCACCTCGTTTCATATTATAAATAGATAGAATCTAGAATGTTATCGGGGAGTTGAATTGATTTGAAAATAGATGGTTTTGTCCCTTCGGTTTATTATCGTCCCTTTGATTTATGTGTTCGTTATTCTTGATCGTTGATAAGATTGAGGCTTGCGCTGCGTCAGTTGGTAATCAGAGACTAGGTACGATTCTCGATGATGGTTTCGAGATTTCAACCGGCCTACGATACTATTCGTAATGAGCAATCATCGTATGATGAACCACTAATGTTCGATAAATATTTTGATGAAAATTGTGGTTATGATGGACCACCAATTTTTTAGAATAATTATTTTGTGGTTTTTACCAATGATTATGGAAGTTACACTTCTTTGGCGACATCATATCAAGTTGTTAGTGTTTTGTGGTCAAAAGAATACAAAAATGTTTCAGCTCGTCTTCGTACCTTTTCAATGAGAACCAACATGATTCGAGGGCGAATCATCTTCAAGAAGAGGAGAATGATGGAGATATTGATGGAAATCAATATCAAATATTTAATTAGATATTTATGCTTATATTTATTTAGGAGTTTTGTTTTGATTTTATTATATTTAGATTTATATGTTTCTTATTCTCCAAGTATATTTCATATTATAAATAAATAGAATTTAGAATGTTATCAGGGAGTTGAATTGATTTGAAAATAGATGGTTTTGTTTCTTCGATTTATCCTCGTCCCTTCGATTTATTATCGTCCCTTTGATTTATATGTTCGTTATTCTTGATCGTTGATAAGATTGAGGTTTGCGCTGCGTCAGGTTCATACTGCAATAACAATCTGTATCGTCCCAGGAATGCCCTTTAACATTCAATTTGGTAGAATAAATTAGCTCAAGAGATAAAGTTAATTAAAATCAAGATAAATGCATAATTAGAGTTAAAAAAATATACAAATATACACTCAATTGTATGTACATCCGATTGAATATATCATCTGACATTAATTAATGTAAGTCAATTAAAATATCACTCAACATATTTATCAAATGATATATGTATAAATAAATGTTGGGCTAAATATTATTTAATGAAAAAATAAAATAAAAGATAATTACCATTAAATTTTATGTATATTTAATAATCATATAATAATTTTTAAGTGTATTAGTAGTACAATTAATTATCACTTTCCTTCTCATAATATATGTTTCATTATTATATAAGAATGAGGGAAAAATAAATGAGTTCTCAAATAACTTACTTCAATTATTATGATTGAGAGATGGAAAGGTATTAAAAGAAAAATGGTAGGAATTTGCATATGAGTCATTTAGGGAGAAACGTGATAAAAATAGCTAAAATGACAATTTTTTTAAAGCAAGAATAAGACTAATAACATCAAACAATATGAAACTATTAAAGTACACAACAATTTAAAACATAAAAACTAAAAGATATTTACATATAGACGGTATAAATATTCTTTTGGAGGTAATGGAAGAAATGAAAGAAACTTTTATTAAAATATATTAAAACTTATCTTGATTCATTAGTAATATATTACTAGAGTATATGTTTTGCTTGTCTGGTCCGACTTGATTGAATTTTGCTTGTCTACAATTGTTAATTTGCTACATTATGCTAAATTAATTTAGTTTAAAACTTGAAATAGATAATGATTTGAATTATTATTTTTTTATTATATTTATTGTGGTATTATATACTCCGTATTTTTTATTTATTAAATTATAATTTCTAATTACTATATAATTCAATTAGAAAATGACGAAAGATAAACTTATGTCAAATAAATTCAAGTTGATGTCGATTCTCCCCGTAGCTACTACAGTAGAGTTGTAATTGTAATTTAATTTAAACATTATGATTTTTTCTCAAATTGTATAATTTTTATTATTAAATAGTATTTTACTTTATATTTTTGGTGCCCCAAATTTGAAATTTTCAATTCGCCACTTATTGTGATCATTATTTTTGTGACCAAAATTTGAAAATATTATGGCAAATTGAAGGGCAGGTAATATACTCCGTATTAAATTGTTCATCTTCAAGCCCATCAATTTCATATATAGCTCGTCTATCAATTCATCCGAGAACAACTGAAAATTGATCAAGAAAATATTGTGTCGATGTTGCTCAAATTAATTGATATTTTTTTCATTGTATGTCGAAATTAAACATACATTGCCAAAAATAAAAATCGTGGGGCATTAATTTCTACCTTGTTAGACGGACATCTTTCACTACACACAAACCCACTCACCCTTCCCTCTCCGTTTTGTGGGCATATAACATATTTTACAATTTTTCAAAGAAGAAAAAAATAATATCAAATATAATTGAAATTACGGACAATCATTGCAAATAAGAACATTAACAATTTTCTGCTTTCCAAAAAAAAAAAAAAAACATAAACAACTTTAACGTTGAAAACCTCCTCAATGTGAGGAGGAAAAGAATCACGGGATCACTACAAAAAAGAGGTGTTTTACCGACGGATATGCCGACGGATATTCAGTCGGTATTGACTCTTACCGACGGATTTCATTCGTCGTCGATGAATTGGTCGGTATGGGTTACCGACGGAAAATATGCGTCCGTCGGTATATACCGACGGATTCCCGACGGATTCAAACCAACCCGTTTTCAAACCGGGTCGCCCGTACCGACGGATTCATTTCCGTCGGCAGTCAAGCCAACCCTTTTTCAAACCGGGTCAAGTTTCCGTCGGTAGAGCCGTCGGTATATTTTGGACATAAATTTTATTATTTTAATTTACCGACGGAATTTTCCGTCGGTAAGTACCAAATTTTTTTTAAAAAAATGATATTCCGTCGGCTCGCCCGTCGGCATTACCGACGCTAAACCGACGGAATTTCCGTCGATAAGTTCCAAACATTTTTAAAAAAAATTATATTCCGTCGGCCTGTCCGTCGGCATTACCGACGCTAAACCGACATAATATTCCGTCGGTAAGTACCAAAAATTTTAAAAAAAAAATTATTTGTGATCGGGATCCGACCCGATCAAAATTGCTTAAATAATTCAATACACAAATCTACATTAGATCCAACAGAATAAACAAAATCGAACTCAGTTGGGTGACATAAATCTACATTAGATCCAACAGAATAAACAAAATCGTCGTCCTTTGCTTGAGCAAACAACAACTTGTTGGTTGATTTTTGAAACATTACTTTCAATACCATCCTTTTGGCTTTAGGCGTTGCTTCAGATTTTATTAATCTAGCAATCTTTGTGTGTGTTGTAGTATTGAGTAGGAGATCAGACAACGAAGTTTGAGAAATTAAAGACAGCTCCACAACCTATTTTTCACATAAGGAAATTAATTAATATATAAAATTACAAGATGATTATAAGATAAATCGTTTAAAAAAGAATTACAAGAGGGTAAGAATCTTATTTTCCATTTATTCACACAGGAAGAATTAGATCAGTTTAATTACCAGGAAAGAGAAGAACTTGATTAAACTGTCCTTCGCCGACTCCATCCCTGCCATTTCAAAATCAATTCCAAAGAATCAAGATTCAATTGTCATTTTATATATTTAAACATAAATTAAATTATCATAAAAATTGAACATACCTCAACAATACTACGAGATCAAGTAACTTCATTAGGCTCGCATAGTTTCGGTCGGTCTCAGCAAATATTTGATATGCTGGTAGTTCAAAGATAAGAGATTTAAAGTACAATAAATAAATGTTACTACTCCTACAAATAATTAGCGCGCCAAAACCACCCACAAAATTTCAGAGTATAAAACACAGTTAAAAACTACATATTCTTAAACGAAAATCAGAAAAACTACACTACAAAACCTAAAGTACAACATAAAACAAATGTATTCCTACATCTTCTTAAACGAAAATCATCACTTACAGTAAAAAAATCAAAACAGAACCGAAATTATATTTTCAATAAAAAAATCCAAAAGTATCACAAAATTAAAGGTACCACTCATATGCAATCGTATCAGTATATACAAACTACACAACACACACAGAGACTAGTTAATTAATCCTGGGATCAAAACCATAACTAATAACATTTTGTATTAAAAACATTCCAGTATTTTGCAGTAAAATTGTATTCAAAACAAATGATCATCACATGGAGATACTTAAATTTACACCACTGTAAAAGTAAAAAAAGTAAGTGGAAAAAGAAAGAAAAAAAGCTAGGCAGAGAGAGAAATCTTGGCAACACAAAAAGCTAAAAGAAAAAGAAAAGAAACTTGAGAGTAAACAACTACAGTAGAGTAGAAAAGAAGACGAAACTTCTGAGAAGACCCAGTCCATCCAAAGGGTGGACCTTCCCTAAAATACAAATCTCAATTAAAATGCACACCAGAACGTAGTTTCTTAGGAACAGAGGCATGGTTCACTGCACAATATCCATCAAGAAACTGCAAAACAATCACAAGAACAAAAAAGTAAATCTAAAGTCCATCCAAATTGTTTCAAGATAAACTAAAGGGCTTACCGTTTTAGGTAAGTTGCTGCCATTTCCATTACAAGAGTTTGGTTGAGAATCAAGAGAAGCCATCTTCTTCTTCACGCCTCAAAATTATGGAAAGAGATAACACATAAGGGAAAATAAGGAGGTGGAGTGGGGGAGAGGGAGAGACAGAGAGAGAGGGAGGGAAAATACGCGTGAAATGAGAGAAAGTTACATTTATATTCGGAAATGCCGACGGATATGCCGACGGATATTTCGGTCGGCTTTAGCTCGTTGCCGTTAGCGACGGAAATGGCGACGGATATTTCGGTCGGCTTTGGCTCGTTGCCGTTAGCGACGGAAATGGCGACGGATATTTCGGTCGGCTTTGGCTCGTTGCCGTTAACGACGGAAATGGCGACAGATATTTTCCGTCGTCATTGGATTTTTATAACCAAATGATAAATAATTAAATTATAAGTTATAACATAACCAAATGATAAATAATTAAATTATAAGTTATAACCAAATGATAAATAATGAAATCTTATAAATTGTACAAAATAAAATAGCTAGGTTACATTAATTTAATATTCATCTTCGTCTTCATTTTCATTATTTGCCACATCTTCCTCTTCCTCCTCATCTTCTTCCTCCTCATCTTCTTCATCCTCATCTTCTTCATCCTCCCTCTCGTCATGTTCATCCTCCTCCTCATGTCCACTATTGTTTTCAATAACAATCAATTGTGGATTTGCAGCCGTCAAGTCTACCGAAAGATTAAAATCTCCCGCAAACACTTCAGTTTGATTCTCTATTTGTTCCATTTGAAACGGAGGTTCATCTTCATCGTTGTTTTCCTTTTGGGGGACCTCCACCATTGACCTTGCCTTCACTTTGCAAACAGCGTGCCATTCTCTATTACGTTTTCCAGCTCCTGGATACGTGCAGTAGTAGACTTGAGATACCTGAGAGGCAAATACAAACAGATCATCCCCACTATACTTCCTTTTCGAATTAACATCCACAAGCTTGTACTCCGGATGAATTTTGGTTCCTAAAAGGGATGTGTCAAACCAATGGCACTTGAACAACATTACGGTTTTCACTGGATATCCCGGATATTCAATTTCAACGACTTCGTGCAACACCCCAAAGTAATCACTTGCATTTGCATTGTAATTCGCACCCCTAACACAAACACCACTGTTGTTAGTCGTTCTTGTTGATGCATACTCTGATGTATGAAACCTGTAGTCTTTCACAATATAGCCGTTGTAAGTCCTCACACGCCGTACTGGTCCTTTGCTGAGATCCTGTAAGAACCGGCTCTGAAAATCGTGCGATTGTCCCTATACGTACAGTTAAAATTAACATTAATCAAAACAATTATTTGTTCACGTAAAATTCAATTAATGATACTCACATAACGTTGGAACCATCGGGCAAATTGACGTTGAAGACTAGTATCTATGTCTCTATCTGAGATGTTTTGATCTGCATGTCGTAGTTCTTGTGTATACATCCTAATAATTCACAACACAATTAGATGATAAATGACGTACGTTTAGTGCTATTTAATTAGATGATAAATATATGAAATACTTACTCAATGTAAGGCTGAACTTCATCACAATTCAATAACACGTACGTTTGTGCTATTTCAGCCTCTGTGTTTGTTGACCAATATCGTTCAGTGGCTTTTCCTATAGGTCGCCCCTTAGACTTGAATACAGAGAGCATGCCATCGACTTCTTGTTGCGTACCTCTACCATCGAAGTTACGTGGTTCATTCCTGATCCTCGTGTTGACATGGTCTTCAAAATAATATGAACAAAACATGCCAACCTCTTCATTCAAATATGCATTAACAATCGATGCTTCGACGTTTGCCTTTTGTTTAGCATTGCGCTTCAAGTTGTGGAGATACCTAAAATTATAATAGTTAACAAATTAAAATAAGGCTTCTTATACTAAAAACTAATTAAATGAGAGAAATAGAATTGTTCACCTCTCAAATGGGTACATCCACCTGTACTGCACTGGACCACCAATCCTAGCTTCATACGCTAAGTGAACAGGTAAGTGTTCCATCGAGTCAAAGAAGCTAGGTGGGAAAAAACGTTCCAACTTACACAAAATAACTGGAATGTCTCGTTCCAAACGATTCATATCATCAACCTTGATTATTGTAGACGTTAAATCTCTAAAAAAGAGACTTAATTAATTCAGTGACAGCCCTCCACACATTCAGAGGAAGAAATTCTCGAAACGCAATAGGTATCAAGCGCTGCATAAAAACATGACAATCATGACTCTTCATCCCTGCAACTTTGCCTTTTGTTGTGTCTACGCATCGACTCATGTTTGACACGTAGCCGTCTGGAAATCTTAACTCTTTAATCCACCTACACAATTCCTGTTTTTGTGCCTTATCTAGTGTGTAGCAAGCCTTTGGATATTTACCTGTACGGGTATCCTGTTCCAACTCATCACGGCGACAGATAGTGTTCAACTCTTCCCTGGACTTTGGAGTATCTTTCGTCTTGCCTTCTGTGTTTATGATTGTGTGAAACACATTGTCAAACACATTCTTCTCAATGTGCATGACATCCAAATTGTGTCGGATCAATAGTGAACTCCAATATGGCAAGTCCCAAAAAATACTCTTTTTCTTCTAGTTACCTGGGATTCCTTTGTTGTGTTCTTCTGCATTTTCCTGCGTAGTTTTTTTCAAACCCGTCCACTCAATCTCATGTAACAGACTTTGTCCTGTACGATTAATAAATGTTAGAATAAATGTAACCCAAAAAAACATGTTAAAATAAATGTATAAAATACAATTTCGAAGGGGCGGTCGATTGTTTGTGACTGTTACATTCTTCGTGAAGTCCACCTTATTCCTTCGAAATGGATGATCTCGAGGTAAAAACCTTCGGTGATTATCGAACCATGAAACTTTTCTACTCTTCGGGAGGCTGAAAGCTTCAGAATGTTCCATACAATACGGACAAGCTTGCTTTCCGGCTGTACTCCACCCGGACAACATAACATATGCAGGAAAGTCGCTAATGGTCCACAATAAAGCAGCACGCATCGTGAAGTTCTGTTTCCTAGAAACATCATACGTTTGGACTCCGTTATCCCATAGGAAGATCAAGTCTTTAATAAGAGGCTGGAGATAAACATCAAGTTTATGCTTTGGATTCGACGGACCAGGCACCAATACAGTCAGAAACATTGTTTGAGGTTTCATGCACATCCATGGAGGTAGATTATACGGAGTCAGTATCACCGGCCACAAAGAATACTTCTTTCCATAACTCCCAAACGGTGCAAAACCATCAGTACTCAAGCCTAATCTCACATTCCTCGGTTCACAAGCAAATCCTGGAAACACGTTATCAAGGTGTTTCCAGGCTTCAGAGTCGGACGGATGTCTCATATCCCCAGCCTCAGTATCTTCAGAATTTCTTGCATGCCACGTCATGTGTTGAGCTGTAGCACTAGATTGAAACAATCTCATTAAACGAGGAATGATAGGAATATAATACATCCTCTTATGTGGCACTTTCTTTTTTGTCTTGCTCGATTGACCACCTGGTCCCTTCCGTCGTGGCTCTTTGTACCGGGGATGGCCACACATTCTACACATAAGAAGATCGCTATCGTCATCACCCCAGTATAACATGCAACCATTCACACAACAATCAATCTTCTCAACCGGCAAACCCATATTCTTCATCAGTTGTTTGCTCTGATGAAACGTCGTAGGTACTTTATTATCGACAGGACAAATCTCACTGCATAATTGTGTCATTTGCTCATATGCTCTGTTAGATAGCTTGTTCTCCGTCTTGATAGCTATAAGTCGAGCATTAAATGACAACTGAGAATGAGAATCACACCCTGGGTACAAATCTTGATCGACTAATTTGAGCATCTCATAAAACTGAAATGCTTCATCCGTTGGTTCCTTCTCTATATTTGACATACCGGCTTCCATCACCATTGTTTGATACATATCGGGTTCTTCCACCCCAAACTCTTGATCGTTACTGGTGCCGACATGCTCAACGTGTACTGGTTGTTCATAAATTGCAGTAGTGTAATAGTACAAGACTTGATCAAAATTATAAGGTCACCGTTGTTCGCCATGACTTGTCCAATTATAGTAATTATCAACGAACCCATTCATAACAACATGTACTAAGACTTCATCAATGCTTTTAAATGATCTATTCTGACATTTATTAGCATTACACGGACACCTAATACAATCCTCAGACATGTAATGTGGGTGTAGCTTTGCAAATTCAACAAATGACACGAGTTTATCATAAAATTCAACATTCACATTTTCTAAAACGAGCCTAGGAGTACAATACATCCACCGACGCTCCGGCAATTCCATCTGTTAAACAATTTGACCAAATTAAAATTACACACTAAAAATTAAACACTAAAAATTAAACACTAAAAGTAAAAACTATGTAGTAAAATTACACACTAAAAAATTAAACACCAAATTAAAATTACACACTGAAAATTAGTAAAACTATGTACACTTAATTAATAGAAAAACATACCTTAAATTTTCGCTCCAATCCAAATTTTTCCCTTAACTTTTTGCTCCACTCCAAAATTTTCGCTTGTTTTGAGGTTCGGGAACAATTTTCAATACTACATGCCGACGGAAATGTCATTCCGTCGGTATATCGCGCGCCTAAATTCCGTCGGTATTGTCAATACCGACGGATAATGTCGGTCGGTAACACCGATTTCAAATGTATGTCAAATCTGCCAGATTCCGTTGACCAATTTTCAGTCGGTATTTACATTGCCGACGGAAATTTTCCGTCGGCATTGAACATGTGTCTATACCGACGGAATCACTTTCCGTCGGTAAAAGACGCGTATAAAAAAAATAAAAATTACAGAAAAATATATACACACTCAAAACAACCTACTTCTTAACAAACATCAAAAAACAAAAAAAATACAGAAACTCATGTCTTCATCTTCCACATCCATGAAAATTGTGGTATGCCATTGTGGAAAAGAAGCTCGTGTGTGCATTTCGAAGCAAGAAAAAAGCAGAGGAAGACTATTTTATACTTGCCCAGATTCACTAAGTGGTCTTGGATGCTCCTTTTTTGTTTGGGCCGATGAACACGAAATCCACGGACAAGGAACGTGTTCACACGGAATGTTTCCGGGCATGGTGAGGAGAATTGACTCACTTTTGATTGAAAATCAAGAGCTCAACAACAAGCTGAATAATGCAAAAGTAGTTGGTGAAATCTATAAGGATTCATCTGACCACCTAACATCAGAAGTAGAATTTCAAGCTGGACAAGTTCAAGAGCTAAAGAAGCAGAGGAACTTTCTTATCATGGCCATAATATTATGTGTTCTACCCTATATGTTCAAATTTATAGGCTGGATGTAATCCTAAGTTTATGTCTCTAATATGTATTGCTAAATTTATGCCTCTAATATGTATTGCTAAGTTTATGTAATGCTAAGTGTATGCATGTAATGTAACCACAACAACAGCCTTTCTTCAAGACAATTTTCAATGAAAATGTTGTTTATCTATCACATAGAGTCTCCCATCACATTCACATTCACATTCACATTCACATAAACACAAACATGAAAAAACAGAGTACATTCAAACATAAATGAAGATCCAATACAGATAACATCCAAAATCACACATAAAACATTACTAAAATTAATATACACATTCTTAACACATAAAACACACATAACTAAAATTAAACAACTGATACTTAAACATAAAAGTAAATAGTTCAACAAAAATGCAGATAAAAAATAAATAGTTCTACGAGACATAAAAGTAAATAGTTCTACGAGACATAAAAATAAAATTGTTAAACACATAAAAAAAAAATTGTTCAAAGTCACTCATTCACCATAGAGGAATATATCAAGGTCATCGTTGCCAACGAACTGCTGGCCCATGATGTCATCATCCTGCTGTATGGTCGGGACATAGGCTGAGTGGGCTGGGGGGGTGATTCGGGTGGAATTTGCATGATTTTAGTGCACAATTTGAGCTCAATTTTCTCACAATTTTATGATTTTATTGCTCAATTTGGATAAATTCACTTGATTTGGAGAAAGTGGGTGTTTTATGCATTTTGTAGAAAAAAATGAATATTTTGAAGACAAAAGCACCTACCTAACATTTTTTGTGAATCCAACGAGGGAAGAAATCGAGTTGGAGAATGAGACGAGGCAAAATCCACAAATCGGGCCACTGCCTTTCCAATTTTCGAGGCCCAAATTAAGAGCCCATTTGCAATTTTATTGGAAGCCCAGTAATTAAAGTGGGTGTAGAGGCAGGAGAGAGAGAGGACGCAAACTGGACAAGTAATACAATTTAATTGTGGGGTCCATATGATAACAAATTAATTGAGAGAGAGAAGAGAGAGAGAGAGGCCTGCAATGTTTGCAGGAGGTTGACAGGCCAGCCAAAACAAATTGGAGGAGAGAGAATAAGCTGAAGATTGCACCTCGAGCCGCGCGTCAATCAATTAGCAGGCTGCTTTTTTACTTTAAATTGGGATGCAAAACAAATTCAATCGGCTGTCCGATTGACTTCAAACGGGTGACCGAGTCACAGCTCATTCCAGTAAACTTTCTGGAACTCCATCCAACTCGGTTGACCGAGTCAACCCCACTTTCTGCACAGAAAAATTCATAAATTTCACATTTTTTAGGGACTAAAATGCAATTTCGAGACAAGCTTCCCTACACACTTTAAGTAGGATTCTTATCAAATTTCAAGGGGATACCACACCAAGCCACCAAAACCCTCACACACAAACACACTCCTGAAGGTGTTCTTCCTCAATCTTCTTCATTTTTTCACACTTTGAAACAAGAGTTTGAGCATTAACTTTGGAATTTATTCCTCCACCATTTACTTAGACTAAGCTTTTCTTTCCCTTTTATTTATTTAGCTTTTAATATTTATTTTGTAATAGTTTAGATAATGTTGGTATTTGGCTAGAACCATTTTGGTTTTAGGGCTATGTCTACGGGAAAATTGCACTTTTAGTCCTCTAGGAATGTGTTCAAATCACTTTTGATCCTTTTTACTACACTTTTGGTCCTATAATAAATTTATGTCAATTTTAACGATGGAAAATGTTGTATTATACACGCGCCGTTAAAACATATAGAAAAAAAAAGGCCAAATTGCAGATTAGAAAAACCTTTACAAAAAATCACAAACTGTCTCCCACAAAATCACAATAAATCAAACCCAAATTCCACCCCAAATATCAAACTCAAATCGCACAAAAGATCGAACCCAAATCTTCCAACCTTTCATTTTCTCACAAAACCGCAGAATGGAGGATGGGTTCCAAAAATTGAAGGTTTATAGAGATGGAGCAACCCTCCACACCGGTGGTAGTCGTAACCCTTACGTCCGCCTAGCGCCGCCTTCGTATTATCTCAATTAAAAAAAATGAATACGCTACTCGTCGTCGGTCCTCTTCCACGGTGGTGCTACCCTGCTCGTTGCCCTTCCCTCTGTCTTGCGCCGCCGTCGAATCAGATGGGTTTGTTCTTATGATTCATGAATCGCGTCTGACAGGATATTGGGTTAAGAAGGTCGGTGGCTCAGGCATTGGGTCGATCTTTTGATTTTAGGGAAGAATGTGAGTTTAGAGGGTGAGTTGATTTTTTACTGTTTTAAATCTCCCGATTAAGTATTATTTGAAATATTTAAAGTATAGTTCATTTTCATTTTGACCCTTTTTTTAGATTTTTTAAAATTATTTAATAGTACATACGGAGTACTCCCTCTATCAAATAAAATTTTGCTCACTTCTTTTTATACATGTTTTTTAAAAAAATCATATTTTAATTATAAAAAATATACGTGGGATAAGGAATAAAGAATATTGTTGGTAGATACTCAATTTTGTTAATAATATAGAAAAAATACTCAAAAATTAACTATTTAAATAGAATAAGCATATAGTTTGTGAACCCAAAAAAAAAAAAAATAGAACGGAGGAGGGAGTATTAGTTTTCTAAATATTTCATTTTTGGATTTAAATTATTTTTATTAGATATTTAAGAATTAATGTATTATTTGATTTTAAGGTATTTTTTATTTGACTTTTAAAAATAATTATAGTCTTTTCTTATTTTTGAGAACCTTAAATTTAAGTTTTAATGTAGATTTTTAATTCATAAATTATTTAGAGTAATTTCAAAAAATTTATTAAATTATTATTTGGTTTTAAAAATAAATAAATTGTATTTAGATTATATATATAGTTTTTTCTAATTTTTTCAGTTTTACATAAATTATTACTATTTTGTTTGAAAAAAAAAAACCTTTCATTTTCAAATAATATTTAAGTTAAATATATACATTTTCAATTAATTTATAATTTGCGAATATATTTAATTATATAATTTATTTATTTGTAATATTACTTTTCAAAGTAACGGTCAAACTAACGTTTCCATCCGAAAATTAACTTATAGGACCAATTGTGCATGAAAAAGGACCACTTTCAAATTTCAGGACCAAAAGTGATTTAAAAATATTCTTACAGGACTAAAAATGCAATTTTCCCCTATGTCTACACTTTGGATGATATTTATGAATTAATTTCTTGTTTATTTGGTGTTTGTGTTATTATTCCTATTTGAATGTTTGGTTTTCATTGCAAGTATGTCATTAGTGTACATGATGATATGCTTATCTTTTGTTAATTGAAATTGGATTGAAAAATCTTTTTCATTAATCGAACTCAAACATTCCACCTAATTTATTGTGAGCTCGAGAGAGGATCAACTATTAGGAGGGTGTGTGATGATCTTAGGAGCCTTTTTGGGTTTTATTGTGCATTCTAGGTAGAGATACTAGTTTGTTATAATATTTCTCTTGAATTAATAGGATCGAAAGAACTTTTAATTCATTATTTAGCGATCAACCCTATAGGAACAAACACAACACCATTTAAATAGGATTTTATCATAAATTGACCCCTTAGTGTGATATATGTCTTGGAACCTACTTTCTCTTAATTGAGTTTAATTTATATTTCTCTTATTTTTGTGATTTGCATGAGTGTTTGATCGATTTTACTTATTACTCTTTTATTGTTTATTTGTGACAATTTGGTAGGCAATTTAGGGTAATTCAATATTCAAAATTTCGATCATTGTCTATTTAGAATTTGATCAACAAACACCATTTTTACACTCCCCCTCCTTGTGGGATTGACTCGTACTTACCTCACTACGATTTACACCGTATACTTGCGGTCGTTTATTTTAGTGTTGTAAAATACGCGAACAGGGGGCTGAGGGGGCTGGGGGAACAAACACGTTCACGTTGGCCGTCGGTGGAGGAGCTTGCATGGTTCTCTGATAAACCTCCTCGATCCTCTCGTCCGACCACCCCATCTCTCGACCCATATTCACATGCATCACATGCATGTAATGGTTGAATTGTGCCATCGTCATATCAGGAGTTGGGGTGGAAGATACGGAACCCTGCGATGCCGTCTGGGCCGGACCAGCGCCGGACCTGACATCAGTGCTCATACGACCAAGGCCCAGAACTCGTCCGCGGGTGGTGGGGGCAACTTCCAAATAAGCCCGGTCCACCTCCTCGACTGTAGGAGC
The DNA here is from genome assembly GCA_963675135.1 of Galeopsis tetrahit. NCBI lineage: Eukaryota > Viridiplantae > Streptophyta > Magnoliopsida > Lamiales > Lamiaceae > Galeopsis > Galeopsis tetrahit. Next base: position 17,095,373 of record OY776133.1, read on the forward strand.
ACTGCTGGTTCCGGCTTGAGTAGGGTCGACTTGAGTTCCGATCTCGGCCATCCTCCGGTTCATCTCCAACTACATAATTAATAATTTTAAATTAATAGAATAAATTATAAAAAATGTATTTAATTAAACAATTTTATTACTTACGTGGAGGTTAGTTGTGCGCCCGTATGTGGATTGCTGTGTATCAGCATTAAACGGATGAGCAATGCTCATCCGCTCCAAGTGAGTGGGTACACGCCCCGTCTCCCGTTCCTAATAATTAAATTTATGTATTATATATATTAAATATATAATTAAATTTATTGAAATTAATTAAAAAATTAATAAACACTTACAATGACCATCGACTGCTCAAGGATGGACCGGGCTCCAGTCCGATGCCTGGACATCCCACCCCCAACGTCGGATCTCCGGTTGGCCTTAGCAATCTCACACTTCCTGATGTACTCAGGATCTAGCCACTCCCACGTCAATGAATCCCACAACACAACATCAATATCATCCTTACCCAAGCTCTGCGTCGTCCCATCGCTCCGCCATGCCATTCTCCATTCGTACATTAAATCCTTATACCGCTCTTGCGCCGATTTACTGAAATACCTGAACATAGCCTGGTCTGAGTACATATCCCGATCCCAAGTGGCTTGTTTCTGCACATATAATAAATTGTTTATTATTGAACAAATTAACAAACATTAATTAAATAATTAAGTAATTAATTACTACCTGAAATTCCTCGAAGTACGCCAACTTTTTTTGTTTTGGGACCTTCGACCAGGTAATTGCACCCGCAGAGATCGGTAAAGAGCCAAAAGCAATCGTGCATGCCCTGAAGACCTCGTTACCAGGTAACAATATGTGACATTAATTAACAAACAAAACACATTATAAATTAAAACGAATGCGAAATTAATTATTAAACAATAAAAGTATTTAATTACTTACACTCCTCTTTCAACCCAAACGCGCTCCCGGCCATCCCGAGCAGGAACAGCAGGATGGTCCCGGACAGACGACTGAGACGACGGCTGAGGCGACGGGTGTGGAATGGGTGGCGGAGGCGACGACAATGGTGTTCGTGGCAGTATAGGCGGCGCCTCGGGTCTAAGTTTGGATCGGCTCTTCCTTGATCGGCTACGTGACCCGGAGGCCCCGTGAGATCCCGAGCCATCAGAGCCACCAGCACCATCTCCAGTCATCTATTTAATTTAAACATTTAAATTAATAAATTATATATATAATACTAATTAATTAATAATAAATTTCTTAATTTAATAAAAAATAATAATCTAATAAATTAAAATTTAATCCCTAAATAATAACCTATTTTAATCAATAATAACCTATTTTAATCAATAATAACCTATTTTAATAAATAATTTTTTATTCAATCAACAATACCTAATTTAATCAATAATAATCTATTTTAATAAATAATTTTCTATTTTATTCAACAATAACTAATTTATTCAATAATTTCCAATTTTAATTAACAATCTATAACCTAATAAATTTAGTAACAATTTTTTCTAACTTTAAAATAACAATTTCCTAATATAATTAACAAAGCCCCTAATTTAATAAATAATTTCATAATTAGTAAATCAACAATATTAATCTAGCTAATTATAACGTACAATATCATAATTTAATTATGTAATTAACTCCACTCCAACGTATATGCAAATTAAACAATAATATCCACTATATATATATAACATCAATTATGCAAAACATGCAATATCGATCTTAACAAATCACATCAATTTATTATAAATAACTATATACATCAACTATATATATGCAATTATCCACGTACAATATCAACTAATTAATTAGATATATCAACTACATACATTCAAACTAATTAACTATATACATCAACTACAAACAATTTCATATTAATCTATATAACAAATTAAATTAACACATACAATTTAATTCATAATTATAGGCAATACAATATAACTTAAAAATTAATTACTAACAAATTAAGAAAGTGTACCGTATAGATTTTCTAATCGAGAGATCACCTCGGCAGAGCCTCTTCGCGCGATGAAGACGAACGAACACGAAACAGGGAGGAGGGACGATAGAAACAGGGAGGAGGGGGGAGCTTTTCTTTCTCTCGAAAGAGAAAGAGTAATCTGTCTTCAGTTTATATACAAAAAAAAATGCCTTTACCGACGAAAATTTCTGTCGGTAATGACCACATTTAATTTTGGGAGTCGGTCAAGAGGCGGTTAGTTAATGCGGGTCGGTTACCGACGGATATTTCCGTCGGTAAGGGCGAATTTAAATTTATCCGCGCCCGTTTAAAATTATCACGCGAGGGGCCAATAATATGGCGCGGTTACCGACGGAAAATATCCGTCGGTAACCTTAATTTACAATACCGACTGAAAAATTCGTCGGCCGGTGACCCAAAAACGACACCGTGTAGAGAGTTCTGAGTGTCCGTCGGCATTTCCGTCGGCATTCCGTCGGGAAAGCCGACGGAAATTGAATTCCGTCGGCAGAGTCTTCTGACTTTCAATTCCGTCGGTATAGCCGACGGAAAGGTAATCCGTCGGTATACTTCCGTCGGCATATCCGCGCATTTTTGTAGTGGATCAGAATTCAAGTATTATTACTTGTTGCAGCATATATTCAGCGATAAACTTATTATAATCATTTTGGAATGAGATTAAGAAAGATTTCACCCAACAACACCAACTTTTCGTTTATTAGGAATGTATGAATGTTCATCAATCTTCATCGTTCATAATAAACTTTAATGTGTTTTGAACATATATGATGTCAAAAATACAATTTGATTCAACAATTGATTTATGTGAAATAGTCCCTTGAACCGAACAAACACTGAAGTGAATTGCCCATAAAACACAATCTAAAAATGTTCAGAATGCGTGTCTACAAGTCTTGAACGTGCTATCAAAATTAATTCCAGCTTGATTCAATTGTTGCAACTTTAGCTAATTAATACTTTTTCAAGAATTTTTATACTTGAACTTTTCTGAAAACGTTAGTTGTCTTATTTTCTCTCTTTGTATTTTCTTTAAATTTAGGACAAGACCAAAGAACATTGGCTAATGGATTTCTCCACATGTTGAATATATACGTTCACTATATTTTTATAGCCTAAATTATTACACAAGTGTACGGCGTAGATTATAGTACGATGAGATCATAATTGGTACCGAGGGTTCCTTGAATCATAGAATACTCGCGCGCAGTTTGGAGGTCCTTGTGCAACATATTGCTGAGAGTAGACTGAAGGGAGGATAGGTTTAACGTACACACCTATAGCATCAAGGTACCAACCGGATTTGTCAAGGAATTCGACTATCTTTCCATTCATTTTAGGGAAGGTGAAATAAGTTCCCTGCTCAATCCCAAAGGGCCCGTATGTTGTTGTATTTGTCTGAAATGTGAGTGATCGGATTAAGATGCATGGGTCCCCATTCTTGCAAGCTGCCATAATAGCCATGCACTGAGGTTACAAACTCATCTGGATACTCAAGTCTCACCTGCATTGGATTTATAAGATAATCATTAAATAATACTCCCTCCGTCCAAATTCACCCACGGATTTTAATGAGTATTGCCTAATTTATGTAAGTAGATATATTTGTGACACATAAGTGCAAATATCAATAATTTTGGGACACAATTGATTTCTCTTCTAAAAAGAATTAAAATGGTTTTGATATAAAACCATATGAATGGATTTCTTATAGAACCCACCACCTGCATAAAATATTTGTACATTATAAAGTGTACAAGTGATTCAATGCAGGTGGTTGGTTCCATAAGAAACCTACTATCAAATTTTATATCATTACTTTATAAAAAAGAGGATTCACGACATGTTAAGTCCGAGTAAGGTATACATGTCATGAAAAATGAGAGAGTTCTATAGTTAAACAAATTGATAATTAAATACTACATGCAGCAACTTTGAAGAATATGGGTAGATTGTATATACAACATGCCTTGTTTGATAGCTAACGGTAGATTAACTATATCTCAACCACTATCAATTTTAATAGTTTGTTTGATAGCTAAGACTAAGGAGGGTGTATTCAATTGAGATTCTGTTGGATTTTTTTGGACTTTAAAAAGTTAGTGGATTTAGAAAATTCATAGACTCTATGCAGAGTTTGACTGACTTTTTTATTGATTTATATGGATTTTTATAGATTTGACAGGATTTTGAAATACACATTTTTTTATTGATTTACATGGATTTGCATAAACTACGCCCCTAAAACCTAGTTCAAAAAAAAAAATTATTATTTATCATTATTATTCTCATCTTCATTTTCATCACAGTTATACCTCGGCCTCATTTTCACATAGTTAGCAATACTAGTTCTCCATGCATTAACTTAAGTTCTTTGTTGTAGTTGTCTTTGAGAAAGCAATTCCAAATTTTCCTCTTTCATGGTGAGATGTGGTGAATCTTGATCTTCTTTATATTCGACTGCAAATTCATCAGAGCGACCTTCTCCCCGAAGAAAGTTATGTAATCCAGCGAACTTATGAATTGCAATTTGAAAATACCAAAAATTCTATTGAATAATTGCATTTCTGGGGTGACGACCACCAAAATCTTTTAGATAATATTGAACACCACGTAACGGGGAATTGACGTCGATTAGATATTATTGACGGTGTCCCATATACTATAATTTTTAAATAAAGAACATAATTTTAAAATACAGAGATGTAATTTTTTTCACGATAATAATGGTGGTGAAGAATTTGTGATGCTTATCAAAGAACATACTTAACACATTTTTTTTTCTTCTCTTTCAAGTCTTCTAAGAGAATCCGTTGAAATCTCTACTTTTTAGAAGAGATTTTGATTAGTGAAATTTATTTATATTTTTGAAAGAAAATCCAACGAAATCCATAGAGTATTAAAATCCATAGATTGTTGAATACCTAAAGATTTCTAAAAACTTTTTAAAATCAGTATTGAATACCTCAAAATTTTGAAAGACTTTTAAAAATCCCGATTGAATACCCCCAGATTTTAAAAGTCCAAAAAAATCCAACAGAATCTCAATTGAATACACCCTCCTAAAAGTAGATTATGCTTTTAAATTTGTAAAATTTAGATATCATCTTAATCTCACATAATCAATTTTAACTATCAAATAAGACCAGAAGTAATAAATGTGAGAAAACAAGAAATTTGCATATATACCCTATCAATCTTAGTGCCTCCAGTGCCACCATGAATTTCAGACCAAAGTGATGTTCCATTGGAATGGTATTCGAAACGAACGGAGCTATCTCTATTTGTGTTACACTAGAGTGCACCCCATCATCCCAGTAATATCCATCTTGACCTCCCATTCTATATTAATTTTTTAAAATAAAATTAATATTTTATAGTAACATTTATTACAAATATATTGTTCTATTGAATATTATCACGTATTTTAAGTTATATGCAACATATTTTTTTTGTATATGTCAACAAGAATATGTAACAATTTTTATCGAATTATATATTCTATATTAATTTTTTAAAATAAAATTATTTTTTTATAACATTTATTACAAATATATTGTTCTATTGCATATTATCACGTATTTTAAGTTATATGCAACATATTTTTTTGCATATGTGAACAAGAATATGTAACAATTTTTTACAAATTATTATCCACATAATCAATTACTATAATTTAAAATAAATAATTGAAATTTATTAATATATTTTAAAAATAAATATAAATATTTCACATTCAAATAGATTTTTATAATATCTTATCCCTAATTTTCATTAAGATTTCAAATTTGGGAATAATATCAATAGGCTCAATTAAAGTTTCCGTGTATATACTTAGTTTTATTAATGTTTGACTAACTAATTAAAATATATAATTAATTAAGAGGGTAGTTTTGTACATGTACAGTTGATTTTGTCCTTATTTGAATTAAAACAAAAAGTTATCTTTCTATATAAATTGGGTTAATTGCAAAAAAAATCACGACCTTTAGTTGATTTATCAATTACAACATATTCTTTTTTTCTTTACAATTTGATACATGATCTTTTTAAGTTTTTCAATTTAATGCACCTATAAATTTTTCGGTCAATTCTAATATGATGTGGCACTGAAAACATAAAAAAATCGCCACACGGACGTCAAATAGACCGCCAACTAATTAATTATTATATAAAAAAAATACATTTTAAAACTCAAAAAATATACAAAATTAAAACAACCCCTAATTATCTGCCCACAGAATTCCTAAACACAAAATTAAATCACGAATGCTAAACCTCATCTCACACAGAATTCCTAAACACAAAATTAAATCACGAAGGCTAAACCTCATCTCAGTATTCAAAAGTATATAAATCATCCAATCCGAACAAAAGAGCATATATGGCCAACAAAAGAAACATGTTTTGTATACATGTGAAAGTTTTTTTGACGTGGAAATCAAAGTATCATCATTCAAAGTATCATCATTCAAAGTATCAGCATTGAAGTTGTCCGTACAACTTGATGGTAAATCAAAAGAAATAAAAGGCTTATTAAAACTTAAAGCTAGAGCAGCAAGATCATGCGCTACTCTGTTGCCTCTCCTCTCCTTCCAGCTGAATTTCAGCTCTTGGATTAGATCCCTCTCCGTTCTTATCTCAGTAATCAACTCTCCAAATCGAGATAGATTATTACCATGTCACGTTAGAGCCTTAAAACAGAGCTGGGAATCTGTTTCAGAATTGTCATGGCCTCCACTTCCTCAACACAAGACATTGGCCCAGATCGTTCTGCAAAGCACCAAACTACCTTGCCCTCCGCATCCCGTGCCACTCCTCCATTCCCTTCGCATATGTGCCATCCGTGTTCATCACCTTTATCCAGCCCGGATCGGGCGGGTGCCATTTTCCATCATCCAACATCCTTGTCGGCCGAACTCCACTCCTGTCGTTTAGCTCTTCTTCTGTGTTCATCCAATAAGCTTATTGTTGATTCCCTCAAGAAAGCCATATCAAGTTGGTGCCCGCGTGGAGAGGAAACTTTTGATGCGGAAATAATTTATCTCTTCTTGGGTGTGTGTTTAGGAATTATGGGTTGGTGCCCGTGTGGCGATTTCTTTATGTTTTCAGCGCCACATCATATTAGAATTGACCGGAAAGTTTATCGGTGCATTAAATTGAAAAACTTAAAAAGATCGTGTATCAAATTGTAAAGAAAAAAAGAATATGTTGTAATTGATAAATTTACTAAAGGTCGTGATTTTTTTTGCAATTAACCCATATAAATTCTATAGGTGAAATGTCCTTAGAACAATTCTCCCTAAACCAATTAAAAGTTAGTCATTAATTCACTATTTTTTATCACTAAATTTTTTTAATAGAGACGGTCACAAAAGATCAATTTTTTTGTAGTGACGTCTATTACTTTAAACACTCATCTTAATTTTTACACTTTATTCAACTCACACATTTTGAATAGTCTATTCTACCCCTCCTAAACCTAAGTTAAATGAAAAGGAAAGAAAAAAGAAAAAAAAACGAAACCCCATTCCATTGTTTTGCTCTCAACACCCAAGAAAGGATGGTGCCCAAGAAATGCATGGGTACGTTGTATTTTGTTGATATAAGTTGAATTTGGTGTAATTTAAAAAAAAAAAAAAAATCTTAGAGAGACAAACTAGATAATAATAAAGGATGATTGGGAAGAAAGAATAGCATTCAAACTTTTATCATGGAGTCCCGTGTGCAACACGAGAGAGACTTATACATGAGGCAATGTTTAATTTTGGTATTTAAATTGTATTCTCCATTAAAATATGGTTGAGTTGTGGCTACACATTCTCATAGCTCATATAACAGAGTAAATGAAATTCGTCTCATACAAATTTTTAGTTACCATTGGAGAGAGTAAAGAAATATGGTGGTTTTGATATTGTTTAAGAAAATAAGTTGGGACGCAGTCGTCAAAGGCATCCTAACTTTGAAATGGTGACGAATGACGTCCTAAATTGGCTTTTCCTAAGTTGGGACGCCTTCATTAATGGCGTCTTACAACGTGCAATTCAGACTCTAAATAGAACGTATTTCACAACAATGTCCCACAACAACGCTTTTTTAAAATGATAGGTGAGCAGTACGTCCTTCAGACATAAATTTGCAGGTCTGCACGCTTAACATGAATAGTTTTGCATATAGTAAACAAGGGTGTGTTTTATTCTACTATGCATACATCATTTATTTAATTGTTGTGTCAAGTAATTCGGGTAGGTTAGACGTCTCCAACCAAGTAGAATACTTGAAGATATAAGAAATAACTGCTCTAGGATAGTAATTCAAAAAGTAAGCAACGAGACAAACAACACACAAGGATTTAAGTGGTTCGATCAATGTGATCTACATCCACTGGACCAGAGTAGTACTTCTTTGATTGATAAAGAATGTTTACACACTCATTCACTCGGAATAGGATATTTCCTCACTTCACTCGTGAACTCACACAACTCAAAGATTACAAAACGTACTACAAATGCATCCAACCTTTACAATGTACACAAACAAGAGTTTATAAAGACCAAAGGTAGTTGCTGCTGTTAGGAACTGTTTGAGTAGTTATCAACCGTTTGCAACCGCTTGTAACTGCCCATATGCTCTGTTATTGCCCAACTGAAATGGTAGTTATGCCCTCAAGTTGTTGTAACTGTAAAACAGTTAGTTAAACTAACTAACTTTGAACCAGAAGACTTGCCCATAAAGACCAGAACACTACTTAGTGTTCTGATACCCAACTCTTCTGCTCTAATGCTCAAAAGCTAACTCTGCTGATAGACTTCATACTGTGCTGATCTTAACTGCACTGACCAAGTACTGTGCTGACCTGGTACTGTGCTGACCCAAGTACTGTGCTGATCTGGTACTGAGCTGACCTACTCTGCTAAAGTACTGATCTTGGTACACTCTGCTGAAGTACTGATCTTAGTCCAGTCTGCTGAAGTACTGATCTTAGTCCAGTACTGTGCTGATCTTACTGTGCTGATCCCAACTGTGCTGAACTCTAAGCATCACCTTCTCATCTGATTGAAACCCTTCAACTCATCTGATAAGGCCTAAGTCATCTTATCTGATCCTATCAGCTCAGTAGTTTACTGTGCTGATTTTGAGATTATGAGATAACACTCACAATTCTCCACCTTTAGCTCATAATCGAACTAATCTCCACCAAAACAAAAACACCAACACTATTCTCCTCAAAGAATAGCCTCCACTACTGATCTTCTGCCACAAGAACAGTAGCCTTCTCCTCAGAGGAATTAATGCAGTCCAATAAGTCTAAGACACAAGCCAAACTTCTCTTTTGGCAATGCCTTAGTGAACGCATCAGCAGGGTTCTCCTCTGTAGCAATCTTCACTACCTGGACCACCCCCTTCTCTACAATATCTCTTACAAAGTACAGCTTCACATCTATATGTTTAGTTCTCTCATGATACCCCTGATGCTTTGCCAGATGTATTGCACTTTGGTTATCACAGAAGACAGTCACACTTCTTTGTGATATACCAAACTCCTTCAAGATCCCCTTAAGCCACATGCTCTCCTTCACTGCTTCAGTCAAGGCCACATATTCTGATTCTGTAGTAGATAATGCAACTACGGACTGATGTATTGACCTCCATGATATAGCTGTACCAAATAAGGTGAATACATACCCTGTCAAGGACTTTCTTGTGTCTACATTGGCTGCATAGTCGGCATCAACATATCCCACAAGTGCTTCTCCCTCATCTGATATCTTCTGAAATTTTAGACCTTTCTCAGCTGATCCCAGAACATATCTCATGACCCACTTAACTGTCTCCCAATGACTTAAGCCTGGATCACTCATGTATCTGCTGATTACACTCATTGCATGAGTTAAATCTGGTCTACAACACACTATAGCATACATTAAACTCCCTACTGCACTGGCATAAGGAACCTTACTCATCTGAGTTCTTTCTTGGCTGTTCTTGGGACACATCTGATTGGATAGCTTCTGATGCTGACCAATTGGTGTAGAAACTGACTTAGCTTGATGCATCCTGAATCTCTCTAACACCTTCTTCAGATAGGTAGGCTGACTAAGCTGAATTGCTCCCTCAACTCTACTGATCTCCATCCCCAAGATCACTTTAGCTTCACCAAGATCTTTCATCTCAAACTCCCTTTTGAGAATCTCTTTCACTTGATTGATACTGTTAATAGACTCCCCAGCTATTAACATATCATCAACATACAGCAGAAGATAGGTAACTGAACTTCCAACTCTTCTGAAGTAAACACAGCTGTCATACAAGCTTCTTGCAAAACCAGCTGAGCAAATGTACTCATCAAACCTTAAGTACCATTGTCTAGGGCTTTGTTTGAGGCCATAGAGTGATTTTCTGAGTAAGCACACTTTGTCTTCTCCACCTTCTATGTCCAACCCTTCTGGTATTTTCATGTAGATCTTCTCATCTAAGGTCCCATGAAGAAATGCTGTGGTCACATCCATTTGATGCAGCTCCAATTCATATTGAGCAACCATAGCCAACAAGATTCTGATGCTACAATGCTTAACAACAGGAGAGAAGATCTCATTAAAGTCAATACCTTCTTTCTGTGTAAATCCCTTAGCTACAAGCCTTGCCTTGTACCTAATCTTGCCACCTCTCTGAGCCTCCACCTTCTTCTTGTAGATCCACTTACACCCAACAAGTTTCTTGTTCTTAGGCCTCTCAACAATCTCCCAAGTCTGGTTTTTGTTCAGAGATAACAGTTCTTCCTCCATAGCAACTAACCACTTCTCTTTGTCATGGCAGTTGATGGCTTCTGTGTAAGTTTTAGGCTCCAGAGACTCCACCTCAAGGGCTGCACATAATGCAAATGATACAATGTCAGCTTGACCATACCTCTGAGGTGGGTGGACTTCTCTTCTGGTTCTGTCCCTAGTGAGCTGATAGTCATGAAGCTCAGTATCACTATGAGTAGTCTCCTCCTCATCTGGATCAATCTGATCTTCAGTTACTGTTCTGGTTTCAACATGCTCCACCTCAACCTGTGTCTCATCTGGTCTGTTGTGTGCTGAACTAGAACTTGCCTCTTCTTTCAATGGCATTCTACTTTCATCAAAAGTTACATCTCTGCTGATAATACACTTCTGCATTCCAGCTTCAAGGCACCACAACCTATACCCTTTCACTCCTGAAGGATACCCTACGAACACACACTTCAAGGCTCGAGGCTCAAGCTTATCTTGCTTGACATGGGCATATGTTGAACAACCATAAACTCTCAAATTACTGTACTCAGCTGTATGGCCAGACCATAACTCTTCTGGGGTTTTAAATTGCACAGCTGAGGAAGGGCTTCTGTTTATCAAATAGGCTGTTGTTGACACTGCTTCTCCCCAAAATACTTTAGGCAATCCAGAGCTGCTCAACATGCATCTAACTCTCTCAAGCAAAGTCTAGTTCATTCTCTCAGCAACTCCATTCTGCTGAGGTGTACCTGGTACTGTTCTGTGCCTCACTATACCCTTCTTCTTGCAGAAAACATTGAACTCTTCTGATATGAATTCCAGCCCATTATCAGTTCTCAAAAGTTTGAGCTTCTTTCCAGAGACATTCTCAACCTCAGTGAGCCATTCCTTGAACTTTTCAAATGCTTCTGACTTGGATTTCAGGATAGTGATCCATACCTTTCTTGAGTAGTCATCTATGATAGACATGAAGTATCTCCCACCACTTCTGGTCTGATTCCTAGCTGGCCCCCATAAATCTGAATGGACATAGTCCAAAATTCCTTTGGTAGAGTGTGAACTCTTCCCAAACTTCAATCTCTTGGATTTCCCAAGAATGCAGTGCTCACACAAATCAAGCTTTGTGATCTTGTCACCACCTAGCAATCCTTGCTTACTTAGCTCAAGTAGGCCCTTCTCTCCTACATGACCTAGTCTTCTGTGCCACAACATTGAGTTGTCTTGCACCCTTGCCACATCTGATCTCCCAACTACTGTTCCTCCCTTAAGAAAGTAGAGATCTTGCCTTCTCTCACCTTTAAGAACAGTAAATTCCCCCTTTGAAACTCTGAGCTCTCCATCTTCTGACTGGAATTTCTAGCCCATTGAATCCAGCATACCAAGAGATATCAAATTTCTCTTGAGTTCAGGAACATACCTGACCCTCCTGAGAATCCTCACTACTCCATCATACATCTTCAAGTGTACTGTACCTTCACCTTTGACTTTGCAAGTGTGATCATTCCCTAACAACACAGAACTTCCATTCTGATGCTTAAAATCATGAAACCAATCTCTCCTTGGAGTCATGTGGAAAGAACACCCTGAATCTAAAATCCAATCCTGCTGTTCTTTAGTGGAAGTGATGGATAGGGACTGAGCTGACTCATAGCCTTTCTGCTCCTTATCTTCTTGGGTTTGATTTGCTTGATTCTTATCAATAGGGTTCTTGGGACCAGCTTTTCTCATAAGCTGTTTGTACTTGTAACAAGTACTCTTAAAGTGCCCAGGTTTGTTGCAATGGTGGCATACAACTTCCCCTTGATTTGACACAGCTGATTTTCCCTTATCAGCTCCCTTGGGTTGACTAGACCCCTTCTTGGAGACAGATTTCTTCTGACCTCCCTTGATTGCCAATCCTTCTCCACTACTGCTCTTATCTCCTTGAGATGTTTTATTATGCAGCAGCTTGGACTTGACAGCCAAGATCACATCCTCCAATGTGATTGCCTCCTTTCTACCATACAAGATGGTGTCCTTTAGGATTTCAAAGGACTTAGGAAGAGCACTCAACAAGATCAGAGCCTTATCCTCTTCATCTAACTTGACATCCAAATTCTCCAGATCATCAAGAATCTTGTTGAACTCATCTAGCTGCTCCGTGATGGGTTTGTCATCTCCCATTCTAAAGGCATACAGCTTTTGCTTCGAATAGAGTCGGTTAGCAAGAGTTTTCACCATATATAACTTCTCAAGCTTATCCCAAACCCCCTTCGTTGTCTTCTCTTTAGCAACCTCCCTCAAGACCTTATCTCCAAGGCATAGTAGGATCGTGCTTCGAGCTTTTCTGAGCAACTTTCTCTTTTCAGCCGCAGCTATTGCAGATCCCTCTGCAATCTCTTCGGATTCTTCGAGAGCCTCGAATAATCCTTGCTGTTCAAGGAGGGCCTGCATCTTGACCTTCCACAGCCCAAAATCTCTAGTGCCTGTAAACTTCTCTATGTTGTACTTGGTAGAATTCCCCATCTTCGATCTGCAGCTACTTCGGTTTCCCACAGACGGCACCAGTTGTCAAGTAATTAGGGTAGGTTAGACGTCTCCAACCAAGTAGAATACTTGAAGATATAAGAAATAACTGCTCTAGGATAGTAATTCAAAAAGTAAGCAACGAGACAAACAGCACACAAGGATTTAAGTGGTTCGATCAATGTGATCTACATCCACTGGACCAGAGTAGTACTTCTTTGATTGATAAAGAATGTTTACACACTCATTCACTCGGAATAGGATATTTCCTCACTTCACTCGTGAACTCACACAACTCAAAGATTACAAAACGTACTACAAATGCATCCAACCTTTACAATGTACACAAACAAGAGTTTATAAAGACCAAAGGTAGTTGCTGCTGTTAGGAACTGTTTGAGTAGTTATCAACCGTTTGCAACCGCTTGTAACTGCCCATGTGCTCTGTTATTGCCCAACTGAAATGGTAGTTATGCCCTCAAGTTGTTGTAACTGTAAAACAGTTAGTTAAACTAACTAACTTTGAACCAGAAGACTTGCCCATAAAGATCAGAACACTACTTAGTGTTCTGATACCCAACTCTTCTGCTCTGATGATCAAAAGCTAACTCTGCTGATAGACTTCATATTGTGCTGATCTTAACTGCACTGACCAAGTACTGTGCTGACCCAAGTACTGTGCTGACCTGGTACTGTGCTGACCCAAGTACTGTGCTGATCTGGTACTGAGCTGATCTACTCTGCTAAAGTACTGATCTTGGTACACTCTGCTGAAGTACTGATCTTAGTCCAGTCTGCTGAAGTACTGATCTTAGTCCAGTATTGTGCTGATCCCAACTGTGCTGAACTCTAAGCATCACCTTCTCATCTGATTGAAACCCTTCAACTCATCTGATAAGGCCTAAGTCATCTTATCTGATCCTATCAGCTCAGTAGTTTACTGTGCTGATTTTGAGATTATGAGATAACACTCACATGTTGAAAGAGAGCCTATTTTTCTTTCCAATTCGCTCTATACTAAAAGAATGCCAAGACCGACTCACACGGCCTCATTTGATGGCAATGTAATAGGCGTATTTGTTGTCACAATAACCGCAAAATCACACTTAAGACACAATCATGTGTAATGAATTCATCCAAGGAATATATTTACGCATATTGATTTAATATGGATAACGGTTGGAATGATATACTATTCGCCTACACATTTTGCATGCTAATTCTTGTTTGGCCTTGTTGTGACCAAAAAGTCAAAAGGTTTGGCTTATGTTTTAAGCTATTCAAACAACAACAGGTTTGCCCCTTGTGCCCTCCTCTCACCATCAAAATCATTCAATTGTACTAATTGTCATTTCAAATGACAAAAAATTCCAAGAGTAATCACCAAAATGATTTAACCTTAAAAACGACTTCAATTCAAATCCATACTTCTCAAGAAATAAGTTAAATCAAACCACAGAGAGAAATGGAAGATGATTATCCAAGAGACACAACATTTGATTACAAATTAACGATAAACATCCAGATCCAGATTAAATAAGCATCCATAATACGAGGCAATAACAACCCCCGTATTTATTACAAGCATAAGAGCATAACATACAAGGCATATAAGTATATCATAGAAGGCCCTCAAGCAGTGGCAACAGCACCAGCCAAGGTGGTAATCTTGTCATGAAGGTCTTCCTTCCTAGCACCCACAACCCTATCAACTACATTTCCTTCTTTGAGGAACAAAAACGTAGGCATCGCCTCAACTTTGAAATTCTCCGCAACAGACTGTGTACACGATATAACAAACACTTAGAAAGCAAACTACGACGCTGTGTGGCTGAGCTTATAAGCTCTCAAAAAGTGTTAAAAAAAAAAGATTTATAACAAGGTTTTAAAATAAGCTCTTTACAGCTTATTTTTCTAAAACCTTTTCAGGAGAAAAATGTCGTTTTGGTCCCACCTGCCATGCACCCTCATTTTTTTGGTCCCATGACTTTCACATTTAGTCCCAATAGATTAAATTTTATCACATTTGGTCCCCGAATTGTGCAAATTTTGAAATTTCGTCCCAGCCCCGTTAAGTTTTAACGGACAGACTCACGTGCCCATCACGTGGCCGTCAATTATTAACTTTCACCCCCAAATCAAAGTTCACCCTTAACAAAAATCCCAAATCATTTCAAACCCCTAAAATGGCTGCCAAAATCCCCAAATTAAAAAAAACCAAGCCCCCGCCGCCTTCACCTGCAAGGACGCCGCCGCCGTGCTCTCGACGACGCTCTATCTGCCTCCACGACGTCGTTTTCGGTGGCTGCCAAAAGATATTCTAGTCGGGAATCCGGAACCCTTATGCTGCAGTTCCTTCAACTTCATTACTATACTTCATCACCAACAATTCCAAAATTCATTTGAAAAATTCAACCCTCAGATCCCCAAATCATGTTCAAACTGATTCTCGCAATCGTCCTCCTAGCTTTCATTGTTGCTCCTACGCACTGCCGGAAGCCCCACCTCATCAACTTCAAATCGCCCAACCTCTACCCGAAGTCCTTCACCTGGGACCCTAAATCCGACCATTTCGTTGCCGGCTCCCTCCGCCACCGCAAACTCATCTCCGTCTCCGATGCAGGCGTCGTCTCCACCCTTCTCTCCGATGATTCCCTCCCCTCCAATTCCAGCTTCCTCGGCATCTCTCTCGATCCACACCGCCTCCTTGCCGTCATCCACCGCCTTTCCCCTCCCTTCTCAGCCCTCGCCTCCTACGACCTCCCTACCTTCCGCCAGCTATTCCTCGCCCCACTCGACGATCTTCTTCCCTCTCCAGTCCTCGCCAACGACGTCGCGTTCGATTACTCCGGCAACGCTTACGTCATCGACTCAGCGAACGACGTCGTCTTCAAAGTCAGCGAACAAGGCGAGGCGACGATCCTATCCAGATCTCGGGTCTTCAAACCCGACGCGGTCGACGACACCGTACCGTATAAGAACTGCGGATTAAACGGCGTCGTTTACAACTCGAAAGGATATCTCTTGGTAACACAATCAAACACCGGCAGGCTATTCAAAGTCAACGTCGATGACGGAACGACGTGATTTTGAACAAAAAATCAATTGATTCTATCTCCTCCGCCGGGAATTTGGTAGTAAGAATTGGGTCACTTTTGGTAGACTTCATCGCTCTTCTCTCTTCTCTTCTCGATTATGTTTAATTATTTTCTTAATTATAGATTTTTGGGATGTAATGAAGATTATTTAAGTAGAAGTGTCAATTTTTGCTCCAAAAAGAAAGAAGAATTAACGGGACTAAAAACGCTAACAGTTGACTCACGGTTTGACTAACGGTGAGATCAAATGTGATAAAATTTAACCTATTGGGACTAAATGTGAAAGTCATGGGACCAAAAAAACGAGGGTGCGTGGCAGGTGAGACCAAAACGCCCATTTCCTCACCTTTTCAGCTATACCTTAGAAATAGAGTGTACTTAAGCTAGTACTTTTATAGACCTTATAAAGTATTACTAAGTGTTAACATACCTTAAGCTCGTCGACATCCACCTCCACCTTCAAGAATACGACATGGGGAAACTTGTTGGAAAATTCAGCAAAGACTGGAGCAATGAAACGGCAGGGCCCACACCACGAAGCAGTGAAATCTACCACCACCTGATGATCAAAAGGATTTGGTTTCCCATATTTAATATTCAAAAAACTCAAGAGAATGATGAAACTATAAATTAGCTTTTGACTATGTGGCTATTCTAATCGAAAAGTACAAGGGAGGGGCTTAGGTAAGCAGTTCATCCTAATTGAACGAAAGCTATAAACCACAACAATTTTTCTGTCAAAATCTTGCAAAAGGGCCAAATTCTTCAATGAGAAGAATAAAGAGAATAAAAAACAACGAGAATGGAGTGGTGAGTATAGGGGGACAGGTAGTTAATAAAAAAAAGGGTAATAATTAACATTCTTTTAGTCTCATAACCTCATAAGTATGGTGCACGTGAATTTATCGTCGTTTATTCTGATTAAACCCTACAATTACCCTATACTCATTCCTATTTGAAGAAATTTTAACCAAACAGGCCCCTAAATGTTTCCGTAACATAGATGCACAATACAAGTAAGGGGATTATAGGGCAAATCAACCATTTCTCTTTGATTCATCAACACATAGTCGTAATTTTAAATTGTTGACCGCTATTCTAGGGCTAGGGAAACCCCCCAATTATCAAATGAAAAATAAATCCCACCAAAGACACAAAATTAGAAAGCACAAATCACTCAAACACCATTAGGTTTTGAATTAAAGGATAAAACAGCACAAACAACAAAACTGGATTGAAAGACAACATAATTAAGAATCACAAATAACAGTAATCGGCTTTTTTAATTAAATATTATTGTTTAGATTTTGAATTAATAGAGTATGCTTGATTGAAAGCAGTTTAACAAAATAAAGACGAGCGCCCATTCTACTGGCGCTCAAGGGGACAATATCTGAAAATGGTGCAGGTTTGTGTAAGAGGAAAGAGAAGCGCCACTACAATTGACGCACAGAATATTTGTAGAGTTAGGGAGAGCAGGGGTTTTGGTAAATGGTGTTGCACTTTTTAATTATTAAAGTGTATAATAATATTTTTAGTAATAACTGAAAAGTACAACATGGACTAGGTGCATCAGTGCATGCACTCAAATGATTGATTTGCTCAATTAAACTTTCGCTTGAATGATTGATTTGTCAATTAAATAAAAAATCTTATTTGAGATTTACTTTTTAATTATAATAGATTAAAATTATTCACGTGGTGGGTTTAATTAAAGATTATTCAAAATTATTTGTACTTTATTTTTTAATACTTTTAGTAATTATTTATGTATTATTTAAAATTTATTACAATAATTTACGTGGTGGACTGGCCCGCCAAAATCCGTAAAATTATGAGTTGAGGTGGGTTATGGATCGGTCCGCCACGTTAGCTCGTTTTGACGGCTCTTCTCATATCACATCACTTATACTAAATCTATAATTATTTATTTATATTGATGAGGTGTAAAGTAAAATGTATGTAAGAAGGGAGTGACAATTTTAAAAATAAAATGATGTTATTAGGGCATTAATTTTGTGGAGTATTTTCATATTAAGAGTGTGAAAATATATTTGAGAGGTTTCAATAAAAAAAGTGTACAAATAATCATTAAGAAAATATTATTTTATTAAAAATAAAAAAACAAGTTGACCCCAATTCCCCATCCACAGGCCATTGCTCTCTCCCTAACCCTACAAATATTCTATGTGCGCCAATTGTAGAGGGCTACTCTTTCCTCCTACCCAAACCTGCACCATTTTCAGAAACTGTCCCCTTGAACGCCAGTAGAATGGGCGCTCCTCTTTATTTTGTTAAACAACTTTTAATCAAGCATACTCTATTAATTCAAAATCTAAACAATAATATTTAATTAAAAAAGCCAACAGTAATCCGTTACCAGCTTCTTAGAGTCCTTGGCCTCGGCGAGCTGGTTCCGCCACTCGTCAATGGTGTGGCATCCGATCACTTGACTCTCTTCAGAAGCCATTTTCTCTTTTCTTCTCAATAAAATTTAAATGTCTTTATTTTTTTTCTAGCAGAGTGAAACAAGAACAATGCGCTTGGTGCAAGAAGGGAGAAATAATGTGTGCGTTTTATAAGGCAAATGAGGCGGTGGGAGTTGACCAAAAGCATCGTTTGTTTGACGATAATTACGAATATGCCATACAAGCAAACTATATTCTATTCTCTTTCTCTTCTTCTTGCACGTCGTAGTTTCCCCGGATATTAAATTTCTCATTCAGCGGCCACTTGTCTAATATGGAGTTTATTTTAAAAATTAATTAATAATATAAGAGGGACAACTAGATAGGTAATAAAAGTGGATGATTGAAATTAAATAAGAAATTGGCACATTTTTTTATTAATGTATCTCTTTCAATTTTAGAAAAAACTTACCTAAACAAAATGGAGATATCTACAAATACCTATATTTTGTTTTTGTGTTTAAATATATGATGTGGGCCATATAGCATCATAGATTAAAGCCACAGAAATATCACAATGTATTAGGGCGATTCACGTTCGCACTAATAAAATCCGAATCGACAACTAAAAGAACACCTAGTTCTTCTTTGATCTTAGAAGATCATTTAAACTCAGCGCTAGATCTTCAAGACAGAGTTCAAACCACTTTATGCTTTGACGTAATCTAAACAATCCATTTTTCAAGTGTCCTACATATTTTCTGCTCTAATATGCTCAAAACAAAGGATAATTTTGTGTCTTCATCTCTTGAGAGCGTGGAGTTAAAGAATTGTATGCCACACTTGCGCACTACACGAATGAATATTTTAATGTATTAGAATCGTACTATGACGTGGCCTATTCAGTTAAAAATCCTAAAGAGAAAAATGACTTTTATACCCCTTACATAGTTTTTTTTAAAGGTAATTGGCCTTCATTCTCTCACCATACATTTTTCACTCATCATTCTCTCAATAATCATCTTCCCCAAAACATTCCGCCCGACTTAACCGTCTGAGTGTCGTCGCCATAAATCCATCTGACTTGATTTTTGTGTAGGTCATCAAGCTCTAAAGCCAACTGCTTTGAATTACTTCGTTAAAGAATTTCTTAAAGGCTCATATAAGTAATTCTTATGCTTCTTGCTAATTCAGGTCACTCTCATGTCATACATTATCTTTAGCAGAACCTACTCATATCATTCAAAATAGCCTAATTTACTATACAAAATTATAATACTCAAATTAAAATATATTAAAAAGACACTTCTAAAATTAATAGAAAAAAAATCACAATTTAGGTCAGACATTTTTACTTTTGTATATGGAATATGAATGACATACTGAAGATCATTAAAAATGATTAATTTGACATCCATGCAAAATTGATAAATTTGATAAATGTATTAGTTATTTTATTTGAAATTATATGAATTTATATATTTTTTTAAATGACACTTTTACGGTTTGTCAACCTTTGAAGTCCAGACACGATTTGAGAAAGAGGAATCAAACCTGTAATTAAGCATAACTTTCTTTTTCTTTCAAAAAATTCCGAATTTGGAAACTGAATTTAAGTTACAAAATGCGTGAGAATATAAGTTAAGTTTGGGGACAAAATCTTTAGACGCAATTTACTACTCTTTCCATTTTCCCATAGGATTGTTCGGTGTAGGTTTTGATGGACGCCCTCGATTAGATGGTGACAACACTTTCCTTTTTCTTTTATAAAATTCGCTCCTTAGTATTCTCGGTGTGAAAGTTACTTATGAACTTTGAACACGAATATTAAAAAATATGATAAAATAAATAGATACATTAAATATGATTTGATTAGAAATAAAAATATAATAAAATATGAAAGAATAGTTAAAAAAAATATATGTAATTTTCATTGTCATTAAGATTAATAAAAATTGAAAAGTTGAATAACTTTCAAAACAGATGGAGTATTATTTAACTGTCTGTTTTTTTCAATTTTTCACATAAGGGTTGCACTCTTGTGTACCAGTTACATACTATACTATATTTAGTATAACTCAGGTGTAAAATTCATCCATTTAAAAAATTGTATTAAATAGAAACAAGTTACATTTTTTTTTTGAAAAGAAAAGATGGTGCTTTGTATTAAAGTATGAGTACTAGGGGTACCAAAACCCGTATACAACTATAAGAGCAATTACAAGGATATGCTGAGTAGAGAATGAAAGTAACTAAGCTAAGCTAGGCGTTAATCAAGGATACACATCCACGGTTCCCTTTCCCAGTCAATAAGAGGAGAGTTAATAATTTTGTGTGCCTTCAACCACTTCCAAGAGCTAAACTTAATGCTATCCGATAACTCTTCCGGTGTAGATGATTTTTCATTGAAGATTAAGTTGTTCCTGTTCCTCCATATTTTCCGAGAGCTAAACTTAATGCTATCCGAAACAAGTTACATATATGTAACTGGTACACACAAGTAATTGCATTCACATAAACTCGGGAAAGACATTTAATTAATATTAATAACTATTTGTATAAAATAACTAATTGACTCTGTGATATGTTATTAATTAGTTATTTATGATAATTTATTCTACTTTTACAAAAATTAGAAAGGGACAAAGTTGGAAAAGTGACATTTATTGTCTTTTGAAAAATTAAAAACGAAAAATATTTTCATTTTTTTAAGATAAAATATTTTTTTCTTTAAAACGACCATTAAAGGAACTGATTGAGTGTTTGTTAGGTATCCCCTATTGTCCCAGTTTTTTTTTTTATCTTTCTAGAATTTTTTTTTTTATCTTAAAATAAATTTCATTTTGTACTAATTTAGAAGAATTTAATGTTTTCCCTTATATTTGTCTATGTAATAATATGCATTAATGATCACATTAGTAGAAATATGAGTGTAAAAATGTCAACTTACGTACATATTTAGTACTTAATGAGCTCATTAATTGTGCATAAATTCTAAAACAAAATAATAAAATACACAATTAAATGACGTTTTAACATTTTTTTTAAAATGTACTGTACCTTCTTTTTAACGTTGAAGAATACTTATAATTTCTAATTTTGTCTCTGTTAATTAATCATTTAATTGGGTTAACTAATTATTTATTTTTATTAAAAAAATTATGGAATGTGATAAAAAAAAGTTATTCATTAATTAGAATAAATTTATCAATACATATCCTTCTTCATTTTAAAAATAAAATATCATTTATTTGTATGAAGGTGTATATACTAAATAAACGAATATTTAGGTGATTGCAATTAAGTTATGTTTTGATAAGATTAAAAATA
The DNA here is from genome assembly GCA_963675135.1 of Galeopsis tetrahit. Lineage (NCBI taxonomy): Eukaryota > Viridiplantae > Streptophyta > Magnoliopsida > Lamiales > Lamiaceae > Galeopsis > Galeopsis tetrahit. Next base: position 17,117,496 of record OY776133.1, read on the forward strand.
AATCGTTGGTTACAACTTACAAGGAATTAGTGTGACACTACTGTGACCAATGCCATGATGAGGTTGTGACGATCGTGGACGGTGGAGATTGATTTGAGAATTGTGGAAATACACTTGGGTACGTCTTTATCTACCGCTTATACCTTTTAATAAATAAAACGCGTTTGGAATGTTCGAGAAACACGTTTTTAAATGAATATGGACATATTGTTTGAGGAGGTTCATACTGCAACTACAGGAATGCCCTTTAACATCTTTTGGTAGAATAAATTAACTAAGATAAAGTTAATTAAAATGAGATAGATGCATAATTAGAGTTAAAAAGTATATAAAAATACATTCAATTGTATATACATTCCGATGGAAAAATATATCATCCGACATTAATTAATGTAAGTCAATTGAAATATCACTAAACATATTTATCAAATGATATATGTATATAAATAAATGTTGGGATAAATATTATTTAATGAAAAAATAAAATAAAAGGTAATTACCATTAACTTTTTATGTATATTTAATAATTATATAACAAATTTTAAGTGTATTAGTAGTATAATTATTACTTTCTCCATCTCATAATATATGTTATTTTATATATAATTAAATAAATTTTTTTTTTACAAATTTACAATTCATTATCATAAAAGAATAAGAGAAAAATGAGGAAAAATAAAATAGTTCTGGATAACTTACTTCAATTATCAAGTGAGAGATGAAAAAAGTATTAAAAGAAAAATTGTAGGGATTTGCATATGAGTCATTTAAAGAGAAACGTGGTTAAAATAGTTAAAATGACAATTTTTTTTAAAGCAAGAATTAAGACTAATAGCATTAAACAATATAAAACGATTAAAGTACATAACAATTTAAAACATAAAAATTAAAAGATGTTTGCATATAAACTGTATAAATATTCTTTTGTAGGTAATGGACGGAATGAAAGAAACTTTTATTGAAATATATTAAAATGTAACTTGATTCATTAGTAATATATTACTCCATGTTTTAAAAATATTTATATGATATTAAAAGTGAAATTTATATATTATTCATAATTGGGGCCCCCTAAAAATTAATTATTGATGGGTTTGATGATTGCGTGAGGGTGGTGTCACTGGTGTGAAAGTGGTAGTGGATGCTATTAATTTCTTTTATTTTTGTTTTGAAGATTTTATTTTAGTTTGTCGTTGGCTCAATTCACAAATGTTACGCTCGGATGTATAAAGAATAAAACAAAAATACAAAAGAGTATTTGTCAAATACAAAACCATCACATTAAGACACATGCCCGTCATATTATGAAGAGAAGCAATTTATGCCCCCAAATACTAAAATTTCTCAACTTATGACTAATTTCGTTGGGAAACAACAAATTCACCACATTTTGTTGTCGTTATTTAGTTTTTTAATTGAAAGACAGTGGCCATATCTTTAAATACTCCTACCATATATATTACAACTCTACAAATTTAAGTTTCATTCACATCAAGTTGTAGTCAATTTGTAAGAAGAGTCCGCCCACAATTGCATCCCACACTAAGCATATTACTTGAGGCAATAAAAGGTAGATTAAATAAAAGAAAAAAAACCTAGGACCATAAGCTTACAGGTCGAGCCAGAGGTCGGAGTGCCATTAAAACCTTGCCTGGGAAAACCCTCCTTAGGAATAAAACCCAGATCAAGGAAAAAGGTACACTCCTCTACAAGTCAATGTCTATAGAAAACAGAATATAGATCATTATTCAGAAATGATAGTAAAAAGTTTGGGGGGAAGCCCCTCCAGACACAATCAAGGCCAGTCTTTGCCACAGCATCCGCCGCTTGGTTGGCCTCTCTAAAGACATGTGAGTATCTAATGTGCATGTCCTGTGTAAGAGGGTGGACCTGACTCCACATGTCTTGCAAACGCCAAGGAATAGAGGGGTTGATGCTCATAAGAGTGTCAATCGTAAGGGTCGAATCCGACTCAACCCAAAGGAAATGTCATCCCTCATCATGAGCATACTTGATGACCATAAGAGCAGCTGTCAGCTCACTAAGCATATTACTTGAGATAAGTAATCTTAAATTTAATTTATATTTATTTATACTTATTATTTATTTTGGTATAATTTATAAGTTATAAATTAGGGTTTATATAATAATCTATAATTGTTAATTTGCTACATTATGTTAATATATTGTTAATTTGCTACATTATGCTAAATTAATTTAATTTAAAACTTGAAATAGATAATAATTTGAATTATTATTTTATTATAGATTTATTGTGGAATTGTATTTTTTTATTATTAAATTATAATTTCTAATTTACTATATACGGAGTAATTCAATTAGAAAATGACGATAGATAAACTTATGTCAAAGAAAGTAAGAAACTCATGTTGATTCTCCCAAGTAGCTAGTATATATAGATGATCAATTATTAAATTATAGTTTGATTACTTTTATTGAGAATGACGTGTTTGTACACATTTTCGATGATGTCATATCCCATTTTTAAAACATGATCGGTTGTAGGCAAATTGAAGGGCAGGTAATATACTCCGTATTAAATTGTTCATCTTCAAGCCCATCAAATTCATATATAGCCCGTCTATCAATTCATCCGAGAACATCTGAAAATTGATCAAGAAAATATTGTGTCGATGTTGCTCAAATTAATTGATACTTTTTTCATTTTATGTCGAAATAAAACATACATTGCGAAAATAAATAAAATTGTGGGGCATTAATTTCTACCTTGTTAGACGGACACCCTCCCCTCTCCGTTTTGTGGGCATAGTATTTTACAAATTTTCAGAGAAGAAAAAAATAATACTTCCTCCACTTTCACACTTTTTTTTTTTTAGATAACTTTCACACCTTAAAAAAACTCTTTATAAACTTCACCCTCACAATATCCTCAATTTTACATAAATGTGATTTATTTTTCTCAACACATAAACAAAAGTTCACTAATTTATTTATTTTATACATAAAGGTTTATAAAATTACCCCTTAAAATTCCCCCTAAATTCACTTTTACTTAGCCACTTTACATGTGAAAGAAATCATGGGATGGAGGGAGTATCAAATATAATTGAAATTATGGACAATCATTGCAAATAAGAACATAAACAATTTTAACGTTGAAATCACGGGACAGTAACCCATCCAAAATTTTTACTATAATCAGAATTCAAGTATTATCACTTGTTGCAGCATATATTCAATGATAAACGTATTATAATCGTTTTCTGATAATTGGAATGAGATTAAGAAATATCTCACCCAACAACACCAACTTTTCATTTATTAGGAATGTATGAATGTTCAACCTTCATCGTTCATAATAAACTTTGATGTGTTTTGAACATATATGATGTCAAAAATACAATTTGATCCAACAATTGATTTATGTGAAATAGTCTCTTGAACTGAACAAACACTGAAGTGAATTGCCCATAAAACACAATCTAAAAATGTTCAGAATGTGTGTCTACAAGTCTTGAACGTGCTATCAAAATTAATTCCAGCTTGATTCAATTGTTGCAACTTTAGCTAATTAATATTTTTGCAAGATTTTTTATACTTGAACTTTTCTGAAAACGTTAGTTGTCTTATTTTCTCTCTTTGTATTTTCTTTAAATTTAGGACAAGACCTAGTTGGTTTCCCCAAAACGTTGACCATTGGGTTTCTCTACATGTTGGATATGAGTATGTTTACTACTAGTATATTTTTATAGCCTAAATTATTTTCCCAAGTGTACGCATAAATTATAGTACGTAGTGAGCACGAGTATTGTATCCACGAGGATTAGCCCTGATATCTATTACGATTTTAATAACCGATTTTTATCTAAAAAAAAATAATAGTTTGAATGGGGGATTTGCTTTTGCAAAAATATTTAAAATACTTTAAGTCACCAAATAATTAAATAGCATGCAAATAGCAATTTAACTATTTTAGAAAAGTCGATAAGATAAGGTGGATCTTCTAGTACTTACAATTTCAATTAATATCAAATTTACATAGAAATTAATTCAACTGACTATTTCGTTTATTATTTTTATAGAGGTAATCGCTAAGGAAGATTAAATCATCTCTCGATCTCATTAACTTTGTTTTTTTTTTTTTTTATGGAGGGTTTACAAGATCATAAAATAAAGATACAAATCACGAGCCTAAAATCTTGATCTTCAAACCAAACGGATATCGCCGTCCACTCCAATCGCGTGAAGAGGAAAGACGAGTTTCTCTTTGCCTTACCAGGTGTCCAGGTCTTCAATCTTTAAATGAGACAACCCCACACTAAGGTGTTCTCAAATCCAGAATAGAAAATAGAATAAAAAGACAAAGTTCCACCGAGTACCCGATCTAAAGGTGCCAAAGCACCAGGGCTCTCCTATCTCAAATAGCCCGACCACCAAAAAAAACTCACAACTACATCAAAGTCCCATCATGGACAACTAGACGTGCACAACAGAAACCAAAACAAAACACTAATCAAGCATCCAAAACTACCTAGAAAAAACATTAAACAGGATCAACGAAGAAATACCCGAACGGCCACCGTGGCTCCGTTCCGGGTAAAATCTCCATTGATCCCTGACAAGAAATGAAGGAAATTACATAACAGATGGCTGGAACAAACGGCGGCGATCGGCGGCGGTCGGCTAGAACAAGTAGATCTGAGGATCTGTAACCTAAATCTGATGAAAACGGCGACGGCGGCGGCGACTAAAGCATCTAACAAGATCTAAACGATTATTTTGCAGATCTACATGAGGGGGAACTTGATCGAGAGATTTGAACAAACGAAAGAGAAGAGAGAAACGAAAAGAAAATCTCACACACTTGTGCGTGAAAATCGCACACACTCACGATGAAAATCGCACCTACATCGCGGTGAAATCGCACACACAACCAAATAATTTACTCTGTGTTATTACACTCTCATTAACCTTGTTAGATATAACTATTTAAGAGTTTGTATCTCTGCTTTGCTCCAATAATTACTCCTCTCAATAAATCAAGATTATATTCCTCTTATATTATGAATCTACTCTCTCGAATGTTTGACTCATAATAAATCGTGCAATCCTATGCTTAATATTTAAATCTCCTCTCTCGAATGTTGATTTAAATAAACAAACGAATTCAATCACATGGCTTTTGCAATAAATTCACAAGATAAAAGGATGCATAAATAAAAATAACAAAACGAAGTTCATCGATTAAAATTAATCGTTGCAAAAATAAATCTCAATCTACTTGCATGTCCTAGATCTCAAATGATATTAGCTAGAATAATTCATCAATAAATAAATAAATAAAACAAATTAAAGAAAGACATAAAATAAACTTATTGAATGTTCTTAATTTACCCATGAACTACACGGCTGTCGCTAGGAGTGTTCAAAAAAAAAACCGGACCGGAAAAATGACCGGAACCGGACCGGACCGGACCGGAACCGGACCGACCGGTTAGATTCCGGTCCGGTCTCCGGTCCGGCAAATTTTGGATTCCGGTCTTCCGGTCCGGACCGGTTTGGACCGGAATTTTTTTTAAAAAATTTTTTTTTTTAATTTTTTTTTTTTTTACTAATGCACTCTCAATTATTTTTCAAAACCAAGTAATTGGTGAAAATGTGTTGAGATCTATTACATTTTTTGCAAATATATAATTTAATAAACATATTTAATTTTTTTTAGGGTCAAAAGATCATTAATAATAATGTAAATAAAATTCACATTGGCGTAATGAAGAACAAACACTTTAATTTTCATACACAAATTCATCAATATTGTTCTTGCTTCCATAAACTTAAAAAAAAAAAAATTAAAAATTAAAAAAAAAAAAAAATCCGGTCCAACCGGTCCGGTCTGGACCGGATTAATTCCGGTCCGGTCTCCGGTCCGTAAAATTTTATAATTCCGGTCCCGGTCCGGTCCGGTTCTGGACCGGTGCACACCCCTAGCTGTCGCATGGTCTTTAGGGTTCGCATTCTTCGATTTTTGTCGTCCTTCACCATTGTTTTATTTATAACTTGAGTTCACAAATTCAGATTTACTTGATTTCTCTCTTCAACGCGCTTCTTATGTGATAGCTTTGAATTATCTTTGACTAATTTGTAATTCTCGTTTTGAACTAAAAACACTCGAAATAACACAACTTGTTATATTTTTCAAGAAATCGTCATTTCACATCTTTTCAAGATATAAACAAATGTAATACGAGTTAAAATGACACGAATTGAGCATTAAAATAGATAGCTTGTTCTTTAACTGTGTTTACAAAGAAATCTATTTCATGTATTTGATAGGTATCAAAATCTCATTTTGGGAATGACACGAGTTTTACATTCGAGGATAGCACAATTTTTTTTAAATATATAATATTTTATGTAAAATTATTAGTGGGGAGAGTAAGAAAAGTAAAAAGATAGAGAACATTAATCATGTTTAGCCTAAATTTCTTAACCCAAATTTTGACTTAAAATTTAGGGTTGGTCTGCTATGGACTCGAGTGCATGTTGTGCACCCTAGTTCATGTTGTACTTTTCAGTTTACTGACTTACACTTTTTGGTAAATGGTGTTGCACTTTTCAATTATTAAACTGTATAATAATATTTTTAGTCATAGTGACTTACACTTTTTAGTAATATTGTGTTGTACTTTTCAGTTTAATAACATACACTTTTCTTTAGACTACGATGCACAACATGCACTCGAGTGCATACTAAACTTTACCTAAAATTTAATAGAAAAGTATGAAATATGCCAATATTATAGAGAACATTTTAGAATGTCTCATTTTGTGTATAAGTTTGTGGAGTTATATAGATAACATCTGTGAATTATTTGATCAAATTAATTCCAATAGAGAGTTGAATTTGTATTTATAGAGATAGAGTTTTCATTCGAAAGAAATCTAAGAAATTAAATTTTTATGGGTTAATTGTATCACTTTTACATCAACATAGACATGAATTATCAATGTAAAACGGTGAATTATCATATATATATATATAACTAGGCGAAGACAAATATAATGAAAACATATGAGGAAAAAAGAACATAAAATAAAATAATCCACCATAAAAAAATGCTAAAAAATTGAGAGTACATAATTTCAAAATATTTATGAATTGAGAGAGTAAAATGAAAGAAAGTACTCATTCAAAATATTTTATATGTTAATGTATACAACACATTCAACATATATGATACCGCGTTCAATGTATACAACCAGCGTTCAATGTATGCAACTATTTATATATATATATGTTCAATGTTGTTTTGCCCATTTCAATGTTAATTATTTATTATTCTTTTTTAAATTAACCTCAAACTTTAAAATAACTTTGTATTTCAAAGTTATTAATTAAAGATAAAGTAAGAAGTCAATAAATTAAAAAAAAAATTATATGAAATGTTTTATACATGAAATATAAATAATTAAAACGTACAACGGCAAGTCCAAAATTATTCTAGACACTTAATTTTTTTGAATAAATTTTTCAAAATATTTTTTGACATGTATTAGTACATTTTTGGTCTTGTAGCTTTGACCTTGTAGTAACAATATATTAGTAACGCTTGCGATCCACAAATTGTTTGGATGATTCGAATCTAAACTTTTGAGGGTTACGGGCTAAACGGGTTAGGGCCTTAACCGGTTCATAATTAATGGTCTTACAATTGTTGGGACCTAACCCTAACCCTAGCGGGCCACGGGCTAAACGGGCCACTAACGGGCTACAATAATTTTTTTCTTTTATAATTAAAGGTTCCAATTAGCACGTACAACAAGAAAATAAAATAGAAAAATATATAATTAGTTAATGCTCATTGGTTCCTAATATGGTTAATAAAGCTAAAAAAAATTCATAATCTAATAAAAAATAGTAATAATAACTCATAAATGATAATTGACTGCTTAATGCTTATAGTTATGCCTATGGACCAAATGACTCAAAATTTGTTCGTATGTTATTTATTAAAAAAAAAAAAAAGTAACAACTCGGGCTAGCGGGCTAACCGGTCCGGATAAAAAAAGCCCGGATATAACGGGCCTATGATTCATGAACCCTAACCCTACATTTTTTAGGGTTAAACGGGCCAGCCCGGTTAGCCCGGCCCGAATAAACATCTCTACTTTTGACCAACGAATTTTGTAAAAATGTTTTAATTAGACATATTTAGTGTGCGAGTATTTTTTAAGGGTGGGGCTATTAACACCCCATACAATGTTATACACACCCCCAAATGTTAAACACACCCCATTAAAATTTAAAAATCAATTTTTATTACTAATCATACCCCAATTCTTTCTTATGGGCCCTTTAACACTTAAAACAAAATACAAATAAAATTATTAAGATTTAAGTAAATCTTAAAAATATATCATACATAAAAAAAAAATCAAAATATATATTCAATAATATTAAATAAATTAAATAAATATTTAAATGAAAAAATCAATTAAAAAATTTAAAACATTATAAAAAATCAACTAAAATTTCAAAATAATTAAATTAATTTTTTTAATTAAATCTGGATAAAATTAAAAACATCAATTTAAGAATCAAAATTTTGATAAACTAAATAAAAAAGAGAAAGAAAAATCAATTTAATCTTAAAAAATTACTAAATAAAAAAAATCAAATATAAAAAAATCTTCAAAAATAAACTAAAGCAGCAAAAAATTTAAAAATATTAAAAAAACAAAATTTTTAATTTTTTTATATTAATTTGAATTCTTATTTTTTTAATTTTAATTTTTTTTACAATTTATCAAACTTATTAAATATTTTTACGTTTTTAATTGATTTTTAAAATTTTTATTTGATTATTTTTATTTATTTATTTATTTATGAATATTTTCAGATTTTTTTTCAAAAAATTTAATTTATTATTTGAAATATTTTGTTGGTTTCTTAAAAATATTTTCAAATTTGAAATATGTTTTTTCAGATTTTTTTAAAATTATTTTACTCCCTATTTATATAAAAGGGTTACTTAGTCATTTTATTCATATCTATTTTTTTCCTTAAAATAATGGGATATGTATAACATTACATGGGGTGTTAATAGCCCCACCCTTTTTTAATATGGGTGAATTAATCTAAAGTGACATGGAGTATTTAACATTGAGACCCATTTGAAAAATGCAATTATTAATAAATTAGGCAAGGAAATTGGGCTAAATTGAATAAGGTAAACATTGGGCCTAAAGACATTTTTTAAAGGGCGCGGTTATACACACCCACCAACCTATCGAGGACACCCACGGAATGAGTACACACACGATGAGATTTGAACACCCACATGGAAATGCCTACACTACCCTTATTCTTTCTCTTAAAACCTAATTTGAGGTACACCCACCCTCACTCTTCTTTCCATTCCTCTAGAAATCGCCTCCCCACCTTCTCCACACAATCGCCGCGGCCGCCTCCACCTCCACCTCCACCTCCTCCTCCTCCGCACTAGTCGCCGCCACCTCCACCTCCGCACCAGTCGCCGCCGCCTCCGTCAAGACTGTTGTAGCCGTCCGCCCCCCTCCCCGTCGAGCGCGTCCGCCCCCCTCCCCGTCGAGCGCGTCCGCCCCCGTCTCCCTCAACATTCGACGTCGCCGTGCGCAATCCTTCCCGCCGCCGCACGCGTCCACCCCTCCCCCTCCCTCGCCGCCCGCGTCCGCCCCTCCCCCTTCCCCTCCCTCACCGCCCGCGTCCGCCACTTCCCTTCCCTTCGCCGCTGCCATTCTTGCCCCTCCCCTCCGTCGCGGCCGTTCGCACCCCTCCTCCCTTCCAGCAGCCGCCGCCGCGACGTTTGAAAGGTATGTATTTTACAGATCTAATTTTAAAATTAGGGTTTTGAAATTTGTAAAAAAATTGAATTTTTTGTATTAGGGTTTTTAGTTTTTACAGATGTAATTAATGTTTTTCGAATTTTTTACATTTGTTCGAATTGTTTTACTAATTCCATTCATTTGTTCGAAAATTTTCTCCCGTTCGATTTTTTTTTCCAATACAGATTCTATGTTCATTAATTTTTTTCGAACATTAGTTATTAAAATTATGTCAGAATATTTTTGTTTTGAGAAATGATGTGGTCATTTAGTGGTGTTATGTTGATGTTGTTTTGATGTTGAAGGTGGGTATGATTACTGTGAAAAAATGTAAAAAAGAAATAGTGGGTGTACTCATCCTTTTCTTTTAAAAAAAATATTCACACAGGGTATATAAGACATTTAACATGTGCTGCAAGATGAAAAATATCTCAGGTGGGTGTACTCAATAAGTTGGTGTGTGTGTATAACCGCTCCCTTTTTTAAAGGACACCCCCGCCACTACCCCTCCCCCTCTCCCAACTTCGCAGAGAAGAAGAAGAAGTCGTGACGTTGTTTACCAAACCGCCGCAGTCTATCGCTCGCCGCCTTTTATCGCTCGCCGCCTTTTATCGCCCGCCCTCGCCGCCGTTTATCGCCTGCTCCTCCGCTCGTCACTGTAAGTTATGGAACAATATTTTTCATTCGTTTTATTTTTTTCTCAAATTGTCCCACATACTGTCGAAATCTGGTTTGCTAAAGACTGATGCAATTTATAACTCTATAATGCTGCAATGTATGATTAATGGATAATTCTGCTTTGCCCGTTACCATGTTATTAAATTTCTTATGTTATTATGGTTTGCTTGAATTCTGGGATTGCATTAGTGGAAATCCTAAGTTAGGGAGTGGTGTATTTTTCAGTTTTTTTTTTTTATTCTTCATCTGAATCTGAATTATAATTATTTTACATGGGAAATTGTTGATCATTCTCAATTCTCCACAGAAATATGAGTCGCATGCTGGGTAAGAGGGGAAGAGCCGGTTTCGAAACCGGTCCTGTAGGTGATGAAGTCACGATCCTCGAATTGATCAAAAGCAAAAGGGATTCAGGCATTTGGAAAAGACACATCACATTTGAGAGCAAGATCACCGAAAATGTTGTCACCAAAGTACTCAAATCATTGTTGGCTAAAAATCTGATCAAAGAGGTGAAGAACATTCAAAATAAGGCAGGGAAACACTACATGGCTGTTGAATTCGAGCCCTCCAACGAAATCACTGGAGGCGATTTTTACACAGACGGGCAGCTCGATCATATGCTACTTGAACAGGTTAAAGGGTCCACCCTTAGGTACATTAAAGCGCAGAAGGTTGCTACTCCAGAAGGAGTCCTCAACGTGCTGAAGAGGGTGGTGACGTTTAATATTTCTACCCAACAAGTGGCTCAAATTCTGAATTCAATGATTTTGGATAATGATATTATGGAGGTGAAGAGTTCCGGGTTGGGAGATTTTCATTCGATTCCTGTTGGGAAAATTTGTTACAGAGTTGCGAGTGGAATTGCGAAGGTTGGAAAGGTGGGTTATTTTGCTTCGATCCCTTGTGGTGTTTGTCCTATGACCCGTGTTTGTTCGCCCGATGGAGGAATTATCACCCCGAGTAAGTGTGTGTATTACACAAATTGGTTGAAACTTGAGTTTTGAAGCTTGGATTGATATTTAGGATGATCGTTTTTTATTTTTTTTCTTGTCGAGAAACTTAAGAGTTTTGAAACTTAGGATGATCTTTTTTCTTGTGGAGATCAGCTTAAATGCTTATATAATACAAATATGTGTTGATGAATGTTGCAACTATTCCCTAACTTGTGATAATCTATTGTGTTCTACGTATCTTATTTTCATAGAACAATTATTGTGGGGATGAATTTAGAGCATAGATGAATATGGACAACATAAATAGATTAATCTTTTTTATTGTGGAAAAACATTGAGTTTTGAAGCTTAGGACTATCTTTTTCCAGCTGCTGAACATTGATTTTTGAAGCTTAGGGCAATCTTTTTTCTTGTTGAGAAACATGTGTTTTGAAGCTTAGGACGATCTTTTTCCTTGTCAAGAAACATTGAGTTTTGACTGCATTCACATTGAAGAATCATTAACCAAACTTCTAGTGTTTAAACTTTATTCATGTGACTGCATTACATAAACACTAGAAGTTTGTGATTTGAGAGTAAGATTTTTGGTTGGATAGTTGATCTTGGAATAAACGGTCTCACACGAGATAAGTTTATCAGGTTCAACAATTACTGAGTTTTGTAATAGCAGAAATTACATTGTGGTGTTGAATCCAGACCATTTATGAATACAAACAACATAACTAAATGATAAAATCAAGTATATATATGACAAAAATGTGATTCAGACGATTGTCAAACAATAAACATCAAAATTGAGATTTGTATTCATTCTCATCTTTCAAATATGCCCTTGACATAAACCATGTCTTTTTCACTCAACTGAAGTTCCTTCCTCATCTGCTCTACTTGTTGGTCGTCGCCTTGAACGATTATCTCCTTCAACTTTCCGTCATCCACCAACATCTTCACCTTAATCTCCTCCTTCCTAGATGCCTTTGTCCAATAATAAACTCCCCTGTTTCATTCATATCTGTTAGTTTTATGGTAATAATATTTAAGCAGAGTAGAGAAACTAAATAACATAAGGGTATATTCCACACGCCAAGGGACTCAATATGGTTATTAAGAACCAATTATTTCCGAAATCTGGGTAAGTTATCGTTAGGACAAGAGCTACGCTTGCAAGACTTATACAGGTGCAGAAAGTGAGCAGTGCTGCTTGACCACGACTCGGGACCATCATCCCTTCAAATCTGAAAATTAAACACAAATTCTTCAATGAGAAAAAAAACATTGTTAGAGTATTGCTCTAATCTTGGTATAAGTTGGGATAAAAAATGATACTCCGTAGTTGGTTGAGAAATAGTGTAATAGTGCATTCACATTGAAGAATCATTAACCAAGCGCCCCTCTGTTTCGAAAAAAGAAAAACCAAGTGGCCCCTAAGAAAATCATCGGGTTATTAGAGTCTTACGTTATGGTCTCTCCTCTGTCTGATACTGCAAAATTGTTGCGAGTAAAGAAGGAAAGAATTTCTCCAGCAACCTGGTTAGGCGCATTCCTCCTCGGCTCGGCTCCTATGAATGTCTTCTTTACAACCTGATTCAACCTAAAATTAGGAATACTAAAAAACCAAAATAATACATGCATAAATTGAAAGATGCTGGAGAGAAACATAAGGATATGGAACCTTAGATTTAACGGAGCGCTTGATGAGGGACCAAAGGCCAGGAACAGAGATGATAAAGAGACCTAGAGAAGTGTAATAGCTAGCTAATGAATAGCCACCACTCTCTGCAAGTAGAAACAGAGGCTGTGTGTGTTGAGGCAGCAGATGATCTGAAGTGGATAACAGAACGGGGAGGGAGGTACAACTCTTATCTGCCTCGTTGGCATTCGACCACGTCCACCCCATGTCTGAACCTGATCTCGCTCTCGCTCTCGGGTGCAACGATGAGAGACGGGAAATATTAGCAGCTTTGTCGCCATTTCCTGATCACTAACAAAATAAGTAACATACTCCATAATCACTAACAAAATAAGTAACATACTCCATAATCACAAAAACTTCTAAGCACCAGTTGTGCAATTTTGACCAAACTAATTCACACAAAAATTGAAATATATGGAGTAACAAGTATTAGTTCATACAAAATAAAGTACTAAGGTTTTAGTACTTTTTTTTTTAAATATACAATTAGTATTTTTCTTCATATGCTTATACTATCCATCAAGTGAACTACTAATACTTTTCAACAACTTTTTTCTATGATTTGCAACAAAATATACAAACAACAGCTTGGTTGGAAGTCAAGCCTATTCACACATCAATCAAGAAGATACAACAATAAATTTACAAACATAGCTACTTCCTATTCTCTAGTGAATAGTTCATATAAACATTCTAAAGGATTCTCAATGGAAAATACGTTTTTGGTAAATTAGTTTCAATGTATTTAATTTCATTTTTGTTTAATCCTATTTGATAGAGATTTCAAACTCTCTGATTGTATGCCTCGTAATTCAATTCAGTAAAATCTCTTTCATCAGTGAATGAATTCAGCTTTTTCAGCAACTTTTGAAGTTTAATAATGTGAAATTGTTTGCATTCACCTTCCAATTTGGTTAACATTACGTATAACCATATAAGAGAAATTGTTTTCCTGTGAATTAATGGAAAAGGAAAACAGGGAATATAACCCTCCTTTACCACATCAACAATCCCAAACCACAATCAGGCACCGCCGGAGAACAGCTCCCACAGATTAATCAAACCAAAAAAAAAAGTAGCAATAATGATCGAACTAACCTGAACGCGGCGGCGACGTGGTGGCTCCCGGCGGTGGAGGTTCTTCCCTTGCGTGGTGGTGATGAAGTGGAAAGGTGGAAGGCGGGAGAGACAGAGTTAGGCTCAGTGTGGATAAGATTGGGATTTCCACCCAAAAAAAAGTGTAGAAAAAAAAAAAATTAGATTTGTGTTTTTTTTCGTAGCATATAAATTTAATTTTATTTTAAATTAATGGAGTATATAAATTTATATTATTATAAGGTGTGATTGTAATAATTGAATAATGTAAATTATAATTACTTCCTCTATCTTAAAGAAATTTACACCATACACATATTTAAAAAGTTTAGGAATATTTTTATAAAATTTTTAAAAAAAATAAATAGATTAGGTATATGTGTGGGGTTGAATGTAATGAAAATGTTTCTTTGTTTCAGAGGGTAAATTAAATTTTAAAATCACATATTTTTTTTAACAAGGTCTTATATGTACTTGAGTGCACTGTGCATATAAATACTCACCTTCTAGTCATGTTCAATCCGTGTCCTGTTTAACATACTAGATAATTGTTTCTTGTGCAATAAAATATAAGTGAGAAATGAACCATGTATCTATATATTAGGAAGGAAATGTTTTCTTCAACTTCAATTGCAACCTCTTATGTGGCAGATTCGGTCTCGACAATCGACTTTTCATCCGGCTTGGTCCCGATGAACAACGCATTTTCAATTTTCGTAGACGAACGCTTGGATAAGTACTCAGACAACACTTAGAAGATGGCGGCTACTACTTTATTGGAGCCGCTTGTCGACGACACATTGGATCTTACTCTTGTGGTTTCTTCTCGCTCCACAAAGAAGCGCAGTTGCCCCAGGCCGCTTGAGGTGGGTTTATCTCATCGACAACCTCCGAAAAGCGTTATCGATGAGTTAGAGACGAGAGCTTTCGAGGGCCGAGACCCTTCACTACTGACTCTTCGGCAGGATTCAACAGTGAGATTAACTTTTTCACTAAGTTTACGTGACGATAGAATGATGTTTTTCATCCCCATAAATAATTTTTCCTATTTTGATTTTGATCAATTTTTTTATCATTTTAATTGATAGATGAATTTACAGAGTACACCTTTTCCTTTTGTCCGAGTTTGATCCCTAGGAAAATTTCCATTTTTTTAAAATCCAAATAAAAAACACCATTTTGAAAGTGTATAATCCGAGGCTAAGGAGTTGGCACGTGCTACATAACTCCAGATAAGCACATTTCCACGTGTAAAACCCAACACCACACCACACTCTAGTGACTCCACTTCTTGCTACCAAACACAAAATCAATCTTCTTCTCCCCCCTTTATCCATAATTTCTCCCCCCAAACATCAACCTTAATTAAAATAAATCAAACTCTTGTTCAATCTCCTCCACATGATTTGCATTCCACATTCCCAATAATTCCATCAACTCTCCCTAAATCTCTCTCTTCCATTTCCTCAAAATTTAACAAAAATGGCGTTACCTCAACTCCTACATTCCCCTCCATCTTCCTCCTCACTCTCCCACAAACCCCACTTAAACCCCTTATATGAATATCCCCCCAAATCCCCCATTAATTTCTCCATCTCCCCCCACCACCACCGCCGCCGCCGCAAACTCCACTACCTCTCCTGCTCCGCCTCCTCCTTCTCCGAAAAGCACCCCACCAACTCCCCCAAATCAAACGACGTCGTTGAGCTCCCCCTCTTCCCTCTCCCACTCGTACTCTTCCCCGGCGCAATCCTCCCCCTCCAAATCTTCGAATTCCGTTACCGAATGATGATGCACACTCTCCTCCAAACCGACCTCCGCTTCGGCGTCATCTACACCGACGCCGCCACCGGCACCGCCGACGTCGGCTGCGTCGGCGAGGTAATCAAACACGAGCGCCTCGTCGACGACCGATTCTTCGTAATCTGCAAAGGCCAGGAGCGATTCCGAGTCACCAAATTGGTCCGCACGAAACCCTACCTGGTCGCGGAGGTGACGTGGCTGGAGGACCGGCCCTCCGGCGAGGTGGAGGATCTCGACGCCTTGGCCAATGAGGTTGAAATGTACATGAAGGATGTGATTAGGTTATCGAATCGATTGAACGGAAAGGCGGAAAAGGAGGTTCAGGAATTGAGGCGGAATCTATTTCCGACGCCGTTTTCGTTTTTCGTGGGGAGTACATTCGAAGGGGCGCCGAGAGAGCAGCAGGCGTTGCTGGAGCTTGAGGATACGGCGGTGAGATTGAAGCGGGAGAAAGAGACTCTGAGGAATACGTTGAATTACTTGACTGCTGCTTCTGCGGTTAAGGATGTGTTCCCATCTACATGACAATGGTGATAGAGATGAAATCACTGGTACTATTAATGATATGTGTAACGCTTTATAGTTATACACTAATACAAGCATAATTGCTTTCACTGGAATGTGTAATCGTTACTGTTTAATAGATAAATTGATTTTCTATTTGGTTGGCCGTGTATGTGTGTTTCAGCTTTCTTGATTGTTTACCTTGCCATGAGATGTGATTGCCATGAATTATAATTATTACAATCATGATGAAGATGTGAAGTAAGATAATGATAATGATTTGAACTATTACCAAAGGTTTGATGTATTTTCTAAATTTGTGGTCCTGTTGTGCTATAATTGGAGGATTTGCAGACAATGGTTTTGTTTATGGGGCTTTCATTTCAGGTTCCAACTAGATTTCTTTGTTAGTTTGTGATTAAGATACGACACTTGTGAGACGATGTATTCATAAGCTAAGGTGATCGAATTAAGCTTAATTTTCTTCACTTCCTGAGAGTAGAAAAAACTCATGATGTCCATCTTTTGATGTGTAACTCTTTATAGTTATGCACTTATACAGGCATAACTAATTTAATGGGAATGTGTGATCTTCGCTGTTTAATAGATGAATTGAGTTCCTATTTGGTTGGTGAGTTGGTCATGTGTATGTTTTCGCCTCTCTTATTGACTTTGCCATGAGTATTGAGTTATACTTATTACTACAATCTTGATGAAGATATGATATCACAAGATAAGATGATGGTTATTATTTCAACTATTCTGAAATAGTTTGATGTATTTTCAACATTTGTTGTCCTGTTGTGCTACAATTGTTGGATCTGCAGACAATGGCTTTATTCTTGTATGGTGGTTTTATTTTATGGGACCTTCATTTTATATATATAGACTAGTTTTCTTTGTTAGTTTGTGATTAGGATACAAAACTTGTGAGACGATGCATTTAACGATCTAAGGGCTAGTAGGTGATGTTATTGATCTTCATTTTCTTCACTTTGCTGAGAATCTTATCTTATGGCAATGTAGGGCAAAAGGTAAAATCTTATCTTATGGCAATGTAAGGCATTGCAGTGGGGTTGGTTTCATGACAACATGTGTCCATTATTTTAACTTATGCTTTCTTAGATAGTACTGAAGTTCTAGTAATTGATATTAGTCTTTTTTGTCTCTTTTCTAAGAAGTCATGTTGATATTTTGTTAATCAGATTTTCGAGCTCAAAGTTACAGGCCACATCTAAGCAATGGGATTCTATACCTGGCCATGATGTACCGCATGTTATGTGAAATGGGAGGAAATGTAGGCTACAATGTTTTTCAGTGTTATAACATGCTACCGACGGCTTCCATTGTTTGTATTGTACACATCCATACAGTTTATATATTTCATTATGCAAATAGGTAGAAGATATTGTACATTTGCTCTTTAAATCTCTTGTTACTTTGCGAATCTGTAATTAAACTAGTGTAATCTGGTTCCAAGTCTTTGGGTTTGATTCAAAACTTGAGTGTCTTTATTACAACATGAATTGGGTTGTGGGAAGTTGTCCAAGTTAATGGTTTTGTGGCTATGGTTTCACTTTTGACATGTGCCCTATATAGGAGTAACATTCTCTGTTAACAGATGGCAGAAATCAGGTTCCAGCCAAATAAAATGTTCAAAATATTAACTTCATATCTGGAAATCAGAGTATTGAGTTTAGTTCATACTAGTTTTAAGCATTGTTGTTTTTGTTTTTAAAAACCACCGTCTCTCCAACTACGTCAATTTTACAACATCGTCTACCGTCACTGTTGCTGCTTGCCAGAATATTCAACCGGAATTATCCAACATGAGAAGGTACAGTGTTGAAATCGTGTAGAGTAGTTTACCTATTAGCATAAAAGTTTTAGTTTAGAGGCAAAATGTGTCAAAAGGGGAAAAAGAAAAAAGTTGGTTGTGTGTGGTTTTTTTTAGAGGTATTTAATAGTTACGTATCAGTTTGAACTGTGAACTGTCCGTCTGTTTCAACGCAAAATCGATGATTTGCCTTTTTTGTGTTAATAAAATGAAAAAAAATGGTGAACTGGTGGCTCAAACAATGCACATGGCTCAAACAATGCACAACAGTAACACTTAAAAATCAAAGTTTATGCACAACTTGAAATGTATAGTTTCTATTCTGGCTAAAACCAGAAAATTGTGGTGGCGGATGGGCACCTCTAGTGTTGGATAACAAAATGCAGACAGTTAAATTACCATTTAGCACCGGCTGCTTTGCAACAATTTGTCAATTTTAGTTCTTTAATAAATTTTGTATTTTGTTCGGGTTGTTTGAGTTTTTAATAATAATTTTCATTTTAATAAAATAAAATAGATCAATATCTGCAACGAAAAAATAAACAAGAATTGCCGGATAATTGCATTGGAGCCATTTCAAGTTTCCAAAAGATTAAGAAAGGTGCTTGATTCAAAATTCTTTCATGAGAATAGTAATACGAATTAGGATAAAGTGATTAAGGAGAATATAAGATTATCAATTCATTTTCGTCATACTTTCATATAATGTAACGAGACTTTTTTTTTTTTTTTCGAGGGGAGGAAGGCTTAGCTTCCATTATTGCATTGACATTCGATAATAGGAAGTCCAACCACAAAGTTTGGCGGATCTACCCAATCAAACGGACTCTCAAACTGGCGAGAAGCCCTAGCAAATTGGTGAGCCATTTCATTGGCACTCCGTTTGACAAAAGCAATAGAAACATTATTAAAATAAATTAATTATTAGTGTTTTATATTATCGACCACCTCCTCAATCACTACACTATTCATCAGCCAACAATTATTTTTATTTCAAACTCACAGCAAACAGCTAAAAATGCAACCATTTTCACTGTATTCCAATACTAAATATTTTTCATTATCAGAAACGAAAGCTCGGTTCATTTATATTGATAAATGAGTTGAGTTCGACTCACTAGACTCGATATCTTAGATTTTTTTTGGTAATTCCATTAGGCTCGTTTGTAAGTGTAGTTAAGCTCGTTGTCCCACTCATTAATGTAATTGGGCCGAGTCAGCCGACAAATGCTCGAGGGCAAGTTAGAACTTGAAGCACTCCACTTGAATAACAGCTCTATTTGCAGCACAACCTGTGTCATAAAAGTCTTCGAGTATGCTATTATTAGTTGAATTCAAGAAAATACAGATTATGAGTAATACATCTGCTAAATTCTAAATCAGATCATGTGCATATCTTCACCAGCTTAGTGTAGCATAAAAATCATATATACTATACGCTGTCTCAGAACAAAAATTCCATGAGACGGCGCTCAGACGAGTTCTATTCATTGTGAATCAACAATCATGATAAAATAATGAGTCTGCAGCTGCAAGAACACAAACGACAATGTTTCAATGGTTGTAAGAGAAGTTCAACTCGTGGAAACGCTTGTCGTTGCAGGTGGCATCTCTAGCGTTGAGTTCCCAACTAGCTGCAGTCAATATTTCATGAAGATGTCGAAACTATATTAGTGAATGATTGGAAAGAAGACAGGAGCACCACATATCTATAAATGAGAACAGAGACTTGAGATATAGATGGATGCAATGCAACTACGTAAGTAAGCTGTACAATGTAGCAGATGATCCCAATAAACATACAATTTTGAAGGGCTACGGAGTCTTGAAACATTATTCCTCCCTCCGACCCACTATAACTGATGTTCCGCACGAATTTAGATGGTCATTAAATATATATGTAATGTTTTGTTTACCTACATGGAGTGAATTTGCTTATTTAATGCATACTATCACAAAAAACAAATAGAAGGGCAAAGTGGGTCGGAGGGAGTACTATTCCATACTGTATCTCAATCTCATGTTTTGTTTCAGCATGCATATGCAGTGAGATGTAGAATGAACTTTTGTAGAATTCAGAAGGAAAGGGGGATTAACGAACCTTGAGGCACAAATTCCTCGTATCATCACATATCGGGTAATCATGTGGGCAACAATGCTGACGGTCGTTGCAACAAACAGCAGAATCAGCTCCACAGCATTTCCAACTCCAGCATATTCCAAGAAAACGTCGAGCACAGCAACAAGTCTCACCACTAGCACAATACGTAAAAAGATTACATTTGCTTGGACCCGGGGTCGGAGAGGGTGGCGGATTTGGGCTCGTCTTGATAGGATAAGATGCCAACGTGTTGATCCCACATACTCCTTCTGCACTCCCTGTATTCCGTTGCATGTGCATATACCCGCTTATTCCCCACGATTTTCCCCACGAGTTCTTCACTATCCAATAATCCTTTCCATCTTGAGAATCATATCCCACAATTAGCACCGCGTGGTCTAAAGAAGTCGAACATGGGCCTGTAAATATCCCCTGCATTGTGAATTTGTGATCGTAGATTAGTTACCTTAGAGCTAATCATTTAGGTGGTGTTTGGAAACTCTACAAAGTGGGGCAGAATCAATTTTTCTCAAAGAATATTCCTTGCAGATTTTGAAAAAAAGTGATTCCGGAACAAACCCGTGAGTATAACTGGAATGATGAATCGCTGCCACATATACCAACACTGATAGGTTGAGTAGCCACTGCCTGCAGAAGCTTCTTCTCGTTTTTGGAGGGTATATCAGCATAGCTGTCGATGGTTACAACGTGCCGTTTCAGCTGCAATGTGGATACGCAAGGATTATAGAAACAGTAAATATGATGGAGATATGAAGATCAATATTAGGGAGTTGAATTTGATTAATGAAAAAAACGAGAGTTTTATTTCAATATCTCTTTTATGATATTCTTTTTGAATCAACGTATATGAGTTTATGACTTTTCCGGATATTCTTAGAATTAACGGAGTTGGTGTTCTACGTATTTATCTTATGTATTATACGCTCTTGCTGCATGAGTATAAAAATCTATAGTGATTGAAAGAATTCCGTCTCATCTAAAAGTCCGAACTTGTAGAGAGGTGGAGAATTAATTCTTGTATATTAATCTTGCAAGAATAACTTGATATTTAGAGAACAATTCATCCACAAATTCGAGCAATCTCACGACAAATCACCCCCCCAAACTTAAAGACTTGCTTGTCCCCAAGCAAAGAAAGAAAAGAACAAAGGAGAGTGATTGTGAAGAATTTGAATTATGGATTCAATTAAAGCAATGATATGATCAAGTGAGCTTCCAATGAACCATTATCAACCATGAACTCCCCTACCAACTTCATGTAAGTTGTGATTAAAACAAAGCAAAATCAAGCACTTGATTCACAATCCTCACAAGAAGTGTTTCTCTCATTCACACAAGTAAATTGAGGCTATGCTTTCACTCATCAATTGAATCACATCACATAATCACCATAAGCTTGCCACAAATCTCATCTATCTACCACTTTGTTATGCTTCACAATAGGATCAAAAGGACTTTGATTTGGATGTAACGTTGGCTCTTTGGAAACGGTGGGAAGAATTTGGAAAATGTGACTCGACTAGTGGAGGACAACGAACAATTTTTTTCTTTCATTTTTCTCATTTCATTCAAAACAAACCATCCATCATCCTCACTTTTCTTTTCATTCTCAAGAATTTTCTTCCTTTGTTTCTTTCAAGAGTCCACTTTTTGCTCTTAAGCACATGTTTTTGGTAGATCCCCTCTTTTTTTTTTTTTTTTTTTTTTTTTTTTCACTCTCTTTTCTAGGGGCTCCCATTTTTTTTCTCCTTTCTTTTGTTTCTCATCTTTTCTTTCTCTTTTTTTTTTTCTTTGCTCAAACACCCCACACACATATCAATCAAAACTCATGTTTTTCCACTTTTCCCTTGTCCTCCACTAGTAAATGGCAAAGGCTTATAAAGTTCAAGAGGTTAAACATTGTAGGTTACCAAAAGATCAAGTTTTAAGGCTCAAATTGGCTAACTACGGAAACTTCTTTTTGGTATGGGAATATTTGGCTAAGTGACTATTAATAACAAAAGATGGCCTAAATCATATCCCATTGTTTCACACACTTGTGGTTTCAAGAAAGACGTATGGCAAGTTCTAGAATTATGGACAATGATCAATCCACTCTCAAATAAACAACCGGATCATGATTGGTTCAAGGATCAATTCTCACCGGGTTTTCAAAGATATGAATACAAGCATCATCATAAGCCTAGTTCTTCTCACAACACACATTCAAAAGGTAAGTTCATCCATGAGTCAACTTTCATCACATAGAATCTCACAACACCAATCATTCAATCAACATTCACCCATAATCCAAAATTAATTCACAATCAACACTATATCACACATAATTTCACCATCATGAAAATCAATCAAGAGCACACAACAATCCAATATTCTAAGTAAATCTCAATCACCACTTGCATGTGCTCATATGCAATAAACTTCAAGTACAAAAATAAAAGAAAATTTTCCCTACCCCCCCCCCCAAACTTGAGAATTGCTAAGCAATCCAAGTTTGGGAAAGGGTGTACCTTCCATGATGGCTATCACCTCCTTTTCTTTTTCTCACTCCATCTCTTCAATGATTCCACTTCCATTTCTTCAACCATTTGGCAACACGTCCATATGAATGTACCTACAAAAATCAAGCTCACCCACCATCAAAAGCATCATCTAACAACATAAAAGAAAACTACACTATGAAAGCAAGTAAAAATGGGTTGCCTCCCATTTAGCGCTAAGTTTAACGTCTTCAAGCCGGACGGAACTTATAGAGTTCAAACTTCCTCTTTCATCTTGACACCACCAACTTCTTTTGAAGAAGAAGCATAGTGGTGCTTCTTTGCTTTGTTCTTAATTTTCTTCTTCTTGTCATACCAATCTTTCACTTTCTTCTTTAGAATTTTTGAGCTTGGATCAACTCTTTTCTTAACTTTTCTTCCTAGGCCACAAAGAAAGTTAATATTAGTCACACAAGATTTGTTAGAATAATATGAATCATTAAGAATTTGAGAAGTGAAGAGTATAGCATTGCTTATGCTTGAGTGTGAGAAATTTTTCATATCCTTCATTACAAATGTCACTTCTTCCTCCTCCACTTTCAACTTGATCTCTCCATCTTTCACATCAATTGTTGCTCCCCCCGTAGCTAAGAATGGTCTCCCAAAAATCAAAGGAATTTCGGGGTCCTCTTCCATATTCATCACCACAAAATCGGCATGAAAGTTAAATTTATCCACTTTCACCACTACATCTTCTACAACCCCTTCCGGGTAAACTATGGAACGATCCGCCAATTGTAGAGTCATGTTGGTTGGATTCATACTTCCAAGCTTCAAACGATCATACATTGAGAGGGGCATCAAATTTATGCTAGCTCCAAGATCACAAAGAGCTTTCTTCTTTTCTCCATTGCCCAACTCACATACCAATGTGAAGCTCCCGGGGTCTTCCAACTTTTGAGGGAGACTCTTTTGGATTAAAGCACTACATTCCATAGGAAGATTTACCGTCTCACATTCTTCCACTTTTCTTTTCTTTGAAAGAATCTCTTTCATAAATTTTGCATAAGTGGGCATCTCCTCAAGAGCCTCCAAGAAGGGTACATTCACGGTGACTTTCTTGAAAATTTCAAGAAACTTTCCAAATTTCTCATCGAGCTTCTTTTTCATAAACCGTTGGGGAAATGGTGGTGGAACAAGTGTTTTTGGAACTCCCCACCCATCACACTCTATCTTCTCTTCATGCTTTGCTTCTCTTGCTTCCTTAGCTTTCTTCCACTTCGGTATCCTTTCTTCTTTCTTCTCTTCTTTCTCCATCTCCTCTTATCCTCATTTCTCCATCTTCATTTTCATTTGGCATGCTTGGTCCCTCGTATTGAGTGCCACTACGGAGATTAATTGCCATACAATTCTCTCTAGGATTTGCTTCCGTAGTAGAAGGGAACTTGCCTTTTTGATTTGCACCACTTGAAGAAGCAATTTGGCTCATGTGAAACTCTATGTTCTTCATTTGCTTGGCCATTGAGAGCATTTGTTCATCCAACCTTTCTATCTTTTGGTTTTGTTGAGCCGTCGTTTGATTATTTTGAGCTATGAAAGTGGTCAACAAGTCTTCCAAATGTGGTCTTCCCTCATTGTTTGGTGCACGAGCACCCGGATCAAATCCCGGAGGGAGTGTGAGAGCGGCTTTAGGATTTCCATAAGAGAAGTTTTCATGCTTCCGAGCATTTGGGTTGTAAGGAGGATTTCCTTGGAATTGGGCTTGAGCATGTTGTTGGAAACGGTTTTGGTTAGGAGCTTGGTTTTGGAAAGGTGGTTGATGAAAATTTCCTTGAAAATTTCCTTGAGGATATTGGAGCCTTCCCATGTAGTTAGCATCCTCAACTTGGTTCAACATGTTTGGCATCTCCATTCCCCCACCAAAATTTTCTCTCCTTTGATTGTTTTCCATCAACTCAATCTTGTCCAAGAGCATCTTGATTGTATCACCCAATGATGTAGAGTTATTCCCAATTTGAGCAACTCTATTTGGTCTATTTCCATCAATAGGCCAATCGTAGGTGTTTGTAGCAATTGCTTCAATGATTTCCTTTGCTACTCTTGCACTCTTTGCAAACAATTGCCCACCCGCGGATGCATCAATGTATTGCCTTGAAGAGAGCCCCAATCCATTGTAGAAGAAGCTAATCGTTTGCTCCTCCGCAAACCCATGTTGAGGACATCTCCTCAAAAGACTTTGAAATCTCTCCCATGCACTATAGATGCTTTCATTCTCCCTTTGGAGAAATTGAGTGATCTCGGTCTTGCATTGAAGAGTCTTGGAGGGAGGAAAGAACTTCAATAGGAACCTCTTGCTAAGCTCGTCCCATGTGGTCACACTGTTATTGATCATTGAGGTAAGCCATTCCTTGGCTTTATCTTTCAAAGTGAAAGAAAAGAGCCTCATCTTCAACGTATTCTCATGTACCCCATTAATCTTCACCGTATCCGCGTACTCCAAGAATCGGGACAAGTGTTGATTGGGATCTTCAAGTGGCTCCCCTCCAAATTGTCTCTTCTTGAGCATTCGGATTAGGCTCGGGCTAATCTCGAAGTTGTTGGGCGCAATCGGAGGGCGCTCGATCCCATCGTAGTATCTTTGAATCGGGGGTTCAAAATAATCTCTAATAGTTCTCTCTTCCTCATTACCGACTCCACCCTCATTTCCCGCTCCAATGACTCGATTGTCGACCGGAGGGTGAATGATGTTTTGATTGTTGTTTTTTCCGCCATCACTCTCTCTTGTTCAAGCCTTTGGTTTCGATCTCGGTTTCTTCTTCGTGCGGTAGCTTCAATTTCCAAATCAATAGGAATTGGGTCGATCCCACTTCCTCTTGTGTTCATGCACCTATAGAATCAACCAAGTATCAATTTCCAAAGACAAGACAAACAAGAACTTACTAAAAAGAAAAATAAAATCACTAGTACTCAAGACCAACTAACACTAAGTTACTTAAAAACAAAACTAGTCCCCGGCAACGGCGCCAAAAACTTGACACGTGTTTTTACCAACACGTTCCCCTCAAGTATAAGAGGTTCGTGTGTAATAAAAGCAAGGCCCGGTTAAATTATCGATCCGTGGGACTAAATTGTGAAAGTAGCCTTAGTGTGTATGTTTTTCTTTGAATATAATGAGAAATCATGTTTTGTGCAAGAAAATGTAAATGAAACTATCAAATGACAATCAATGATGAGCAATAACTAAGATATGATGATAAAAATCAAGTGAGAGGGGTAGTGTTCGGGTGTTGGTCCTTGTGTGGAATCGATATTAAAAGTCGAAGTTTATGTGTAATTCATTGGATGGAATTTGGTAGAAGCGATCACTAATGCATATATCGAGCAAGCACCTAGGATCGAGAGGATGAATAAAAGGTTTCTTACTCGGGTAAACACACGACTAGGGGGTTCGACTCTACCTAAATTATACTAAACTAATCCCTAGATATGTTTTTCCACTTGAATACTAACAACCAAGCTCCTATGGCCTTCTCATTAATCACTTAAATGTTAATTAAAGCAATTAATGTAGATAAATGGGGTTCTAATGAAATTTACCCAACTCTCGTTGCGATAAACCAATATTAACTCATTCACACGACTCCCAACCCTCGATTATACTATCTATCCCAAATTAACCAACTCTCGTTGCATTAATTGAGTTTCTAACACAACCTAATAGTTGAGTTCTTGCAAATAATCTAACAAAACCCATAAACCTAACCAATAAACCTCCCAATGAATTCCACAATCAAAATCAACCTAAAACATTAATTCCATCACAATTATACAACACCCAAACACCAATATGCTTAGCTCATGGCTAATTTAGGGAAATTGAGGAAGATAAGTGAGAAAACAAACATACCCATGCTTAATAATAACAAAATACTCAAATTAAAATAAGATATCACCTCTTGTCTTGCAAATATGAAATAAACCTTCAAAACTTCAACACAATCTTCAATCTCTACCTTGGAAATGAAATTACAACTTCAAAGATAACCTATCTATGGAAATTCACTAAGTTCTATGGCTAAAACTAAGAAAAACAAGCAAAAGATGGTGGAATTTTGATTTGTGGAGCTTGAGTACTCTTCTAATGGCTGCCTCCTTCTAGAAAAACGAATTTGTGGCCTTTTATACCCTCCCCCTTGAGCTTGGCACGTGTCCCTAGGTCTAATTTGGAAGAGGGCAAAAAATGAGCAGTGACTCGGCCGAGTGAGCTAACTCGGCCGAGTGGTCTTGTTAAAAAGCGTGTTTACACTTTTGTCCACCCGTGACTCGGCCGAGTGAGCTCACTCGGTCGAGTGTGCAGAAATTTTGAAACTCTCAGATTCGGCCAAGTCTGAGCACTCGATCGAGTGTTCAAAAATCGAAAATTTCAGTTTTTGGCCCGACTCGGTCGAGTTGGGCTCACTCGGCCGAGTGACACTCTGTCCTTACTTTTGCTTTGGACATAACTTTTGATCCGGAGGTCCGATCGGCTCGATTCTTGTCTCATTACGATCCTCTCTTCGATGCCTTTCATGTGGTTGCATCTTTGAAATGATCCAACAGCTGGATTTTTCGTGGTTTGCTTTGAAACTTCTCGTATTACCTAGAAATCAAACAAGAATGTTCGTGTATCAAAATTTCAAGAATTAACCAACTATCACACGATTCTTGCAAGAATAACTTGATATTTAGAGAACAATTCATCCACAAATTCGAGCAATCTCACGACAAATCACCCCCCCAAACTTAAAGACTTGCTTGTCCCCAAGCAAAGAAAGAAAAGAACAAAGGAGAGTGATTGTGAAGAATTTGAATTATGGATTCAATTAAAGCAATGATATGATCAAGTGAGCTTCCAATGAACCATTATCAACCATGAACTCCCCTACCAACTTCATGTAAGTTGTGATTAAAACAAAGCAAAATCAAGCACTTGATTCACAATCCTCACAAGAAGTGTTTCTCTCATTCACACAAGTAAATTGAGGCTATGCTTTCACTCATCAATTGAATCACATCACATAATCACCATAAGCTTGCCACAAATCTCATCTATCTACCACTTTGTTATGCTTCACAATAGGATCAAAAGGACTTTGATTTGGACGTAACGTTGGCTCTTTGGAAACGGTGGGAAGAATTTGGAAAATGTGACTCGACTAGTGGAGGACAACGAACAATTTTTTTTCTTTCATTTTTCTCATTTCATTCAAAACAAACCATCCATCATCCTCACTTTTCTTTTCATTCTCAAGAATTTTCTTCCTTTGTTTCTTTCAAGAGTCCACTTTTTGCTCTTAAGCACATGTTTTTGGTAGATCCCCTCTTTTTTTTTTTTTTTTTTTTTTTTTTTCACTCTCTTTTCTAGGGGCTCCCATTTTTTTTCTCCTTTCTTTTGTTTCTCATCTTTTCTTTCTCTTTTTTTTTTTCTTTGCTCAAACACCCCACACACATATCAATCAAAACTCATGTTTTTCCACTTTTCCCTTGTCCTCCACTAGTAAATGGCAAAGGCTTATAAAGTTCAAGAGGTTAAACATTGTAGGTTACCAAAAGATCAAGTTTTAAGGCTCAAATTGGCTAACTACGGAAACTTCTTTTTGGTATGGGAATATTTGGCTAAGTGACTATTAATAACAAAAGATGGCCTAAATCATATCCCATTGTTTCACACACTTGTGGTTTCAAGAAAGACGTATGGCAAGTTCTAGAATTATGGACAATGATCAATCCACTCTCAAATAAACAACCGGATCATGATTGGTTCAAGGATCAATTCTCACCGGGTTTTCAAAGATATGAATACAAGCATCATCATAAGCCTAGTTCTTCTCACAACACACATTCAAAAGGTAAGTTCATCCATGAGTCAACTTTCATCACATAGAATCTCACAACACCAATCATTCAATCAACATTCACCCATAATCCAAAATTAATTCACAATCAACACTATATCACACATAATTTCACCATCATGAAAATCAATCAAGAGCACACAACAATCCAATATTCTAAGTAAATCTCAATCACCACTTGCATGTGCTCATATGCAATAAACTTCAAGTACAAAAATAAAAGAAAATTTTCCCTACCCCCCCCCCCCAAACTTGAGAATTGCTAAGCAATCCAAGTTTGGGAAAGGGTGTACCTTCCATGATGGCTATCACCTCCTTTTCTTTTTCTCACTCCATCTCTTCAATGATTCCACTTCCATTTCTTCAACCATTTGGCAACACGTCCATATGAATGTACCTACAAA
Organism: Galeopsis tetrahit; assembly: GCA_963675135.1. NCBI lineage: Eukaryota > Viridiplantae > Streptophyta > Magnoliopsida > Lamiales > Lamiaceae > Galeopsis > Galeopsis tetrahit. Next base: position 17,146,808 of record OY776133.1, read on the forward strand.
AATCAAGCTCACCCACCATCAAAAGCATCATCTAACAACATAAAAGAAAACTACACTATGAAAGCAAGTAAAAATGGGTTGCCTCCCATTTAGCGCTAAGTTTAACGTCTTCAAGCCGGACGGAACTTATAGAGTTCAAACTTCCTCTTTCATCTTGACACCACCAACTTCTTTTGAAGAAGAAGCATAGTGGTGCTTCTTTGCTTTGTTCTTCATTTTCTTCTTCTTGTCATACCAATCTTTCACTTTCTTCTTTAGAATTTTTGAGCTTGGATCAACTCTTTTCTTAACTTTTCTTCCTAGGCCACAAAGAAAGTTAATATTAGTCACACAAGATTTGTTAGAATAATATGAATCATTAAGAATTTGAGAAGTGAAGAGTATAGCATTGCTTATGCTTGAGTGTGAGAAATTTTTCATATCCTTCATTACAAATGTCACTTCTTCCTCCTCCACTTTCAACTTGATCTCTCCATCTTTCACATCAATTGTTGCTCCCCCCGTAGCTAAGAATGGTCTCCCAAAAATCAAAGGAATTTCGGGGTCCTCTTCCATATTCATCACCACAAAATCGGCATGAAAGTTAAATTTATCCACTTTCACCACTACATCTTCTACAACCCCTTCCGGGTAAACTATGGAACGATCCGCCAATTGTAGAGTCATGTTGGTTGGATTCATACTTCCAAGCTTCAAACGATCATACATTGAGAGGGGCATCAAATTTATGCTAGCTCCAAGATCACAAAGAGCTTTCTTCTTTTCTCCATTGCCCAACTCACATACCAATGTGAAGCTCCCGGGGTCTTCCAACTTTTGAGGGAGACTCTTTTGGATTAAAGCACTACATTCCATAGGAAGATTTACCGTCTCACATTCTTCCACTTTTCTTTTCTTTGAAAGAATCTCTTTCATAAATTTTGCATAAGTGGGCATCTCCTCAAGAGCCTCCAAGAAGGGTACATTCACGGTGACTTTCTTGAAAATTTCAAGAAACTTTCCAAATTTCTCATCGAGCTTCTTTTTCATAAACCGTTGGGGAAATGGTGGTGGAACAAGTGTTTTTGGAACTCCCCACCCATCACACTCTATCTTCTCTTCATGCTTTGCTTCTCTTGCTTCCTTAGCTTTCTTCCACTTCGGTATCCTTTCTTCTTTCTTCTCTTCTTTCTCCATCTCCTCTTATCCTCATTTCTCCATCTTCATTTTCATTTGGCATGCTTGGTCCCTCGTATTGAGTGCCACTACGGAGATTAATTGCCATACAATTCTCTCTAGGATTTGCTTCCGTAGTAGAAGGGAACTTGCCTTTTTGATTTGCACCACTTGAAGAAGCAATTTGGCTCATGTGAAACTCTATGTTCTTCATTTGCTTGGCCATTGAGAGCATTTGTTCATCCAACCTTTCTATCTTTTGGTTTTGTTGAGCCGTCGTTTGATTATTTTGAGCTATGAAAGTGGTCAACAAGTCTTCCAAATGTGGTCTCCCCTCATTGTTTGGTGCACGAGCACCCGGATCAAATCCCGGAGGGAGTGTGAGAGCGGCTTTAGGATTTCCATAAGAGAAGTTTTCATGCTTCCGAGCATTTGGGTTGTAAGGAGGATTTCCTTGGAATTGGGCTTGAGCATGTTGTTGGAAACGGTTTTGGTTAGGAGCTTGGTTTTGGAAAGGTGGTTGATGAAAATTTCCTTGAAAATTTCCTTGAGGATATTGGGGCCTTCCCATGTAGTTAGCATCCTCAACTTGGTTCAACATGTTTGGCATCTCCATTCCCCCACCAAAATTTTCTCTCTTTTGATTGTTTTCCATCAACTCAATCTTGTCCAAGAGCATCTTGATTGTATCACCCAATGATGTAGAGTTATTCCCAATTTGAGCAACTCTATTTGGTCTATTTCCATCAATAGGCCAATCGTAGGTGTTTGTAGCAATTGCTTCAATGATTTCCTTTGCTACTCTTGCACTCTTTGCAAACAATTGCCCACCCGCGGATGCATCAATGTATTGCCTTGAAGAGAGCCCCAATCCATTGTAGAAGAAGCTAATCGTTTGCTCCTCCGCAAACCCATGTTGAGGACATCTCCTCAAAAGACTTTGAAATCTCTCCCATGCACTATAGATGCTTTCATTCTCCCTTTGGAGAAATTGAGTGATCTCGGTCTTGCATTGAAGAGTCTTGGAGGGAGGAAAGAACTTCAATAGGAACCTCTTGCTAAGCTCGTCCCATGTGGTCACACTGTTATTGATCATTGAGGTAAGTCATTCCTTGGCTTTATCTTTCAAAGTGAAAGAAAAGAGCCTCATCTTCAACGTATTCTCATGTACCCCATTAATCTTCACCGTATCCGCGTACTCCAAGAATCGGGACAAGTGTTGATTGGGATCTTCAAGTGGCTCCCCTCCAAATTGTCTCTTCTTGAGCGTTCGGATTAGGCTCGGGCTAATCTCGAAGTTGTTGGGCGCAATCGGAGGGCGCTCGATCCCATCGTAGTATCTTTGAATCGGGGGTTCAAAATAATCTCTAATAGTTCTCTCTTCCTCATTACCGACTCCACCCTCATTTCCCGCTCCAATGACTCGATTGTCGACCGGAGGGTGAATGATGTTTTGATTGTTGTTTTTTCCGCCATCACTCTCTCTTGTTCAAGCCTTTGGTTTCGATCTCGGTTTCTTCTTCGTGCGGTAGCTTCAAAGCTTCAATTTCCAAATCAATAGGAATTGGGTCGATCCTACTTCCTCTTGTGTTCATGCACCTATAGAATCAACCAAGTATCAATTTCCAAAGACAAGACAAACAAGAACTTACTAAAAAGAAAAATAAAATCACTAGTACTCAAGACCAACTAACACTAAGTTACTTAAAAACAAAACTAGTCCCCGGCAACGGCGCCAAAAACTTGACACGTGTTTTTACCAACACGTTCCCCTCAAGTATAAGAGGTTCGTGTGTAATAAAAGCAAGGCCCGGTTAAATTATCGATCCGTGGGACTAAATTGTGAAAGTAGCCTTAGTGTGTATGTTTTTCTTTGAATATAATGAGAAATCATGTTTTGTGCAAGAAAATGTAAATGAAACTATCAAATGACAATCAATGATGAGCAATAACTAAGATATGATGATAAAAATCAAGTGAGAGGGGTAGTGTTCGGGTGTTGGTCCTTGTGTGGAATCGATATTAAAAGTCGAAGTTTATGTGTAATTCATTGGATGGAATTTGGTAGAAGCGATCACTAATGCATATATCGAGCAAGCACCTAGGATCGAGAGGATGAATAAAAGGTTTCTTACTCGGGTAAACATACGACTAGGGGGTTCGACTCTACCTAAATTATACTAAACTAATCCCTAGATATGTTTTTCCACTTGAATACTAACAACCAAGCTCCTATGGCCTTCTCATTAATCACTTAAATGTTAATTAAAGCAATTAATGTAGATAAATGGGGTTCTAATGAAATTTACCCAACTCTCGTTGCGATAAACCAATATTAACTCATTCACACGACTCCCAACCCTCGATTATACTATCTATCCCAAATTAACCAACTCTCGTTGCATTAATTGAGTTTCTAACACAACCTAATAGTTGAGTTCTTGCAAATAATCTAACAAAACCCATAAACCTAACCAATAAACCTCCCAATGAATTCCACAATCAAAATCAACCTAAAACATTAATTTCATCACAATTATACAACACCCAAACACCAATATGCTTAGCTCATGGCTAATTTAGGGAAATTGAGGAAGATAAGTGAGAAAACAAACATACCCATGCTTAATAATAACAAAATACTCAAATTAAAATAAGATATCACCTCTTGTCTTGCAAATATGAAATAAACCTTCAAAACTTCAACACAATCTTCAATCTCTACCTTGGAAATGAAATTACAACTTCAAAGATAACCTATCTATGGAAATTCACTAAGTTCTATGGCTAAAACTAAGAAAAACAAGCAAAAGATGGTGGAATTTTGATTTGTGGAGCTTGAGTACTCTTCTAATGGCTGCCTCCTTCTAGAAAAACGAATTTGTGGTCTTTTATACCCTCCCCCTTGAGCTTGGCACGTGTCCCTAGGTCTAATTTGGAAGAGGGCAAAAAATGAGCAGTGACTCGGCCGAGTGAGCTAACTCGGCCGAGTGGTCTTGTTAAAAAGCGTGTTTACACTTTTGTCCACCCGTGACTCGGCCGAGTGAGCTCACTCGGCCGAGTGTGCAGAAATTTTGAAACTCTCAGATTCGGCCGAGTCTGAGCACTCGATCGAGTGTTCAAAAATCGAAAATTTCAGTTTTTGGCCCGACTCGGCCGAGTTGGGCTCACTCGGCCGAGTGACACTCTGTCCTTACTTTTGCTTTGGACATAACTTTTGATCCGGTGGTCCGATCGGCTCGATTCTTGTCTCATTACGATCCTCTCTTCGATGCCTTTCATGTGGTTGCATCTTTGGAATGATCCAACGACTGGATTTTTCGTGGTTTGCTTTGAAACTTCTCGTATTACCTAGAAATCAAACAAGAATGTTCGTGTATCAAAATTTCAAGAATTAACCAACTATCACACGATTCTTGCAAGAATAACTTGATATTTAGAGCACAATTCATCCACAAATTCGAGCAATCTCACGACAAATCACCGAACAAGTGTGCTAACTTACAAGGTGACACTATGACAATAGTGAAGGTAAATGTTCATGGACAACCAAAATGTAGAAATGGGAGAAAGTTTTCATCTTACCTTGGCTTGCTTGCAAGAGATTCAAAATTGATACCATTTGATTTAGAAGATTGGAGAAAGTTCTTGGATGAGCAAACAAAAGAAACTTTTTGGAAGATCATTTTGGTATTATCTCTAAAACCTTACTTATTCATAAGAGTGTTTACTTTTAAAATTTTATTTTGTTTTGTGTATGCATCACTCGGATCACTGGATATCAATCATAACTCTTTGAGACAGATCTACTTATTTGTTGTGTATATGCTCTTGCAAATTTTGTATCTTCTTATGTAGCTACTGTGTAGTCTTGCAAATTTTGTTTATCACTTATCTGTCTCGCAAATCTACAGTCTTGCAAATTTTGTTTATCACTTATTTGTTTAACAAATATATAGTCTTGCAAATTTTGGCTGATCTAATCATCTTTAGATTTGTGAAACACAATGAAATATAACCTGTCTATTTATATAAGTTTGCTCTGTGTTACTGCAATATTTAGAGACTTCAAAATCTGAATGTTAAGTTGGTGGTCTTCTTTAGGTGGCCTATTTTGTGGTATAAAATTAATGAATTGTTAAGATAGTGACATAGTGTATTTGCTGGTGATAATTCTGGTTTCCACACATATATGGTACCTCTTTTTTCAATAACTATGTCTTGATATTGTTTAATTAGGTCCTTTGGTTGTGGCTACTGGAATTGAATCTTTTAACATTATGTGCTGGCTGATTTTCTTATGATGTATGATTTTAGGCTTACTTGTAGATAAATAACAACCTTTTCTACCTTTTATCTTTCCTAAATAACTAAATAAGTTTCTGAAACTGTGATTTAAAAGTACTCAAGTTTACTATTTTCGCATGTTAATTATTTGAAGACTAGGTTCACATTTGAAGGCCCAACTTCCCCAAAGGAATGGGCAATGGACAAGTTAGATCATTGCTTAAGATCATGGAGAGTAAAACTTAAGGAAAAACACTATAAAATACCAAAGAAAGCAAATGCAACACTTGAAATGCTATTAAAGCAGCCAGATCGTAGGGTGGACCCTGATCAATGGGAAAAGATGGTTCATTATTGGGAATCACCAGAAGCACAGGTATATAATTAGTATTATTATGCTCAATATTGTTTATATTTATAATATTAACATATCATTTGTTGGATATATGACAATGTAGGCCTGTAGTGAGAGAAATGCAAAGAACCGTAACAGCTCTCTTATGACTCACCATTTGGGCACAAAGAGTTTTGCTCGCCTTAGAGAAGAAAAAGTAAGACCATGTCATTCTTCAAATTAAAATTATATTTCCCTAAATTATTACTTATGCTTGAATATTTTGTTCATGATAGACAAACAATGGAGTGGAGTTTGATAATTTAGGGTTGTTTATGATTGCTTATGGACAGCCGACAAGGAAACCCATTGATCCACAGTCTTCCAAACTAATTGTATGTATGAGTAAATAGCTTTTGTTTAATTGTTTTACTTGATTTTGAATGATTATATTGACAATAATTGATTTGTAATGATGTGAGAAATGTATTTCATAGGCTGAAATTGAGGATGAGTTATTGAACCGTCCACTAGATTGTGATGTTGCTATTGAACGGGAAAGGATCTTTCATCAATCAATTGGAGATGATAAGCGTGGATACAAAAGAACTTATGGAATCGGAGTAAAGAATCAGACTGCTGGAACTTCAAAACAAAGAGCTACTGAAGCATTATTGATGGTTGAAGCTGAAAGACAAAAAAGAAAAGATCTAGAAGAAGAGATTGCAATAGAGAAACAAAAGCAAATAGAATTAGAAAATGAGGTAGCCCTCCAAGAAGGGAAGAGAAAGGAATTAGAAGAAGCAATGGAAGAAAAGAGAAGGGAACTAGAAGAGTTAATGGAAGGTGAAAAAATGAAGAGAGAAACTCTAGAGGAACAAGTTGACAAATATTGTTCTCCAAATCCAAGCTAGTGGCAATTTGGTAAAGTGACATTGTTGAAAGTGTTTGCAAACGTGTCTCATACTTGTGGTTCCGTTTTCAGGTATGACATTTTTCTTCGACATATTTCTTGAAGTATTATATGCTTAATACTTGTGGAGATTTTTTCATTACTTTAAGCTGATATAATTAGACTGTTTGAATTTCATTTATATAATTAGACTTGTGAGAGTATTTTGTTTGCGATGAAAATGGGAATAAATCTCCGTGGTTTTGATTTGGTGGCGTTGAGAGGATTTATTTATACTGTAATTATTCTGAATTTCGTGTTTTGTTGTCAGCTCTTCCTCCTTCAACCGCTCGTTGCTGCTACAGGTAGTGTTCATTCTTCAATTTCTTCTTCTGTTTCATTCGTCGATCGAATAGACCAAATTGTTGTGAATGTGATCCGTTTTTAATTGTGTTCCATGTGGTGTTTTTGCTTGGTTTCTACTGGGGGAAATGAAGATTTTTAGCTGATAGAGTAGTTATAGGTTTAAAGTAATTGCAGTAGGCAACTTATCTATCTTCGTAATGGTATAAAGTGATACTTTAAGTGACGTGCATGTATTTGGCATTTTGAAATTGCTGCTTTTGATTATATTTTATACTCCATACAATAGATGGGCGATTGATTGAAATGATTTAAAATAAGAAAAAAAAAACTTTGTTTATTTGATTATGAATACTAGAAACCAGTAGTGTTCTAATTTAGTTAGATGAAAATGCTGCATTTTCAGTATTATAGTTTTGGTGAAGGTTCTTGGACATGCTTCTATGCTTGATGTGTGGCCTCTGAAGTTAATAGAGCGACCAATTATAAAGCATTGATTTTGCTCCTCTTTTTTCATACACTAAGACGAGAATACATAAGTAATCCTGGTCGATGTGGTTCTTTCTCTGCTTTAGATTTGCTTGAATCTTGTAATAGGTGCTTTAAAACACAAAGGGCCAGTGTGCTTCCCCCCAATCTGGTCAACAAATTTCCTTGTGTAAGAGTGAAACATTCAGTTTCTTACCAAAATGGATAGTGTTTTGGTTGCTGCAACAAAAAAGAGTATTTTGTTTGCGATCAGCCTCATCCAAATACATATATGAATTTGTGCTTTAATATTTGATCATTTGTGAAAAATATATGATAGATCTGAAAGTGGCTCAATTGCAGGAGATTGTGGCAACTGCAAGGCTTTCCACAATTTGCATGTTCGGAAATGCTCCACAAACCAACCTAATATACTAGTTCTTGAAAAGCACTTCACGTTAGATATTTTGTAATGGAACTTATATACTAGTATTTGTATATGAAACTAATATACTTGTGGTTCATGGTTGATAAACGTTATTTTGATATTTGAATTAGTAATATGGAGGGCAAATAAAGCTAGACTTGAATCATATTGAATATTAGCATTTTATGCGTGTAATAAAGCTAGTGTGATTTTTGCTATTCGAAAATTAATATTAATTTTTTTTACAATATCATTAATTTTAGAATCAGTCGGTACTGTTTTAAATACAATAAATACAATATTGTATCAAAAAATTAATATAATTATCCGATGTTAAATGCATGTTTTGATACTAAAGAATTCAATCTTTTAGTATCAGAAAATATTTATTGATATAGTTAAAATTAATTGATATTAAAAATATAATGTAGTATCAAAAAAAAATTGATACCATTATTTGATACTAAATATTTTTTTGACACTAAAGGTTATATTTTTTAGTATCAAAAAACATTTATTGATACTATATATTTAGTGTCGTAAAAAATAATTGATAATAAAAATACAATGTGGTATCAAAAAAAGTTGATACCATTATTCGATACTAAATATTTTTCTGATACTAAAGGTTAAATTCTTTTAGTATCAGAAAATATTTATAGATACTATATATTTTGTATCGTTAAAAAAAATTGATACTAAAAATACAATGTTGTATCAAAAAAAATTGATACCATTATCCGATACTAAATATTATTTTGATACTAAAGGGTTCAATCATTTTGTATCAAAAAATATTTATTGATACTATATGTTTAGTATCGATAAAAGTTTACGATACTATAAATGCATTGTTGTATCAAAACAAATTGATACAATAATCTGATACTAAATACAATTCTGATACTAAAGAGTTCAATCCTTTAGTATCAGAAAATATTTATTGATACTATACATTTCTGATACTGGGTTACCCTTTAGTATCAGACTTTTTTTTCTGATACTCAGTCTTTAGGATCGGGTGTATAGGTATCGGAAGTTGCATCGAAAATAAATTTGATACCAATACCCTTTGGTATCAAATATTTCATTTTTAGTATCAAAAAAAATTCGATGCTAAAAACCTCTTTTTTTGTAGTGAATATATCTACATCACTTAAAATAATTTACGTTTTGCAATGGATAATTCTGTATAAATAGAGAAGCAAAGCAACAACGTTTTCATTCGAAAAACACATCTTAATAGTATATCTCTAAATAAAAACTTAGAAGAATATGGGTTCCAACATCAAGTTGATGGCTCTCCTTTGCCTTTTCTTAGCAATGGTGGTTTTCAATTCCTCACAAGTATTGGCTAAAGATCAAAACGAGATGTCGAACTCACAGGTAACATTTTATTTTAATACTACACTTTAGCTCCATTCCTTATTAAAACATGAAATGAGTAGGGTCCTAATTAAATCTATGAGTCAAAATATACATGTGATGAAAATAGTCTCATACAAATTTTTATCTGTATATGTTTTCCATTCAGGTGACCAAATTGGAAGTCAGTGGACCCAATGGCGACGTTGCAGGGCGTGGAGGGTACGGGCGTAAGCTTGGTGGATACATTGGCAAATCGTGTGAACATGGATTTTGTTGTGGAATCTATGGCTGCATATGCTGCTGAGAAGATGGATCGATGTATATTTTCAAGGCGTTAGCTAGCTTTTTATACAAAAAAAAAATTCTCGTGTACCTCTGTCTCTACTTAAAAAAAATACTCCAACAATCGAAGAATTGATTATTACCCATTTTATGTCGCTAGATTATCTACGTACCGATCGTGAGAACAAATTCTTGAATCTGTTTAATTTGACATAAAATAAAATTTCACCCTACTAAAATTTACTATATAAATATTGATTTGATATAAAATAAAATCTTAATATATTAAATTTACCGTATAAACACATAATTTAGGATTTCAAAAACCAAATTTCCACACTAAATTCCAAAACAAACGTAGTTTTTTGGTATCTTGCCTACTTGTTTATTACTCAATGGTATGGTTTCTTATACAAAAACATGAGGTTAGATAAAATTGCAATGTGCTTCTCTTAAATACTCACGCTTTTCTACTCTTTTTTGTTACTGTTCATAAAGCATAAAAACTGACTGAAGTTGAAAACAAGTTATATTAAAATACATCTCATTTTGTTTGTAATATTATAAAATATATCTCCAAATAAACATAATGTAAAACATCCAGGGACGGAGGGAGAGAGGGCCCGGGGGGTCACTGGGCCCCCCACCCATTTTACAATTTTTTTTTAATAATTTTAATAAAAATATTAAATAATAAAAAATAAAAGAAAATTAATTATAATTAATCATATTTAATAGTTATATAATAATTTCTAAGTGTATTAGTAAAATATTAGTAGTGCAATTATTACTTTTTCTGTCTTATAAGTACTTGTTTTGTGTATAATTAAATAACTTTTTTTTTTTTAAATTATCATGAAAGATTGAGGGAAAAAAATGAATGAAAGTATAAGAGAGTGGAATAACTTGCTTTAATAATAAATAAAGAAAGATGAAAAAGTATTAAAATAAAAATTATAGGAATTTACATATGAATAATTTAGGGAGAAACGTGTAAAAATAGCTAAAAATGATAATTTTTTGAAACAAGAATTAAGACTAATAGCGCCAATCAATATGAAACGAGTGAAGTATATAACAATTTAAAACATAAAAATTAAAAGATGCTCGTGTATAGACTGTATAAATATTATTTTGTAGGTAATGAGTGGAATGAATGAAACTTTTATTAAAATATATTAAAACTTAACTTGATTAATTAGTAATATATTATATGTTTCAAAAAAATTTATAGATATTAAAAGCGAAATTTATTATTCATAATTGGGCCCCCATCGATTAATTTCTGGCTCCGTCACTGAAAACATCACCCTACTAAAATTTGAATCATGAGCTACGTACAGTTCTTGAATTACTATATTAATTAATTAGTATGAGTAGCAAATTATATATATTAGTATAGTATATATGATTGTTGTTTGTTAATTTATTGCCGCTCTTGCTATATTAGTATAGTATATTAATTGAGTTTTTAATGACGAAATCTTCTTATTATAATTTTTCTAATCGGAAGTTTGTAATTATAAAAAACCAAGTTTTTATAATCAGTCTCGTCATTAATTTTTAATTTCAATTTATCAAAAAAAAAATTAACTAAATAAACTATAATTTATATTATTAAAAATCTTAATCTAAAACCCGTTCATGTGTATTAGTCTTTGGCATAGTGACGTACCCATGGGCCATGGACGACCAAAAAGGTACAATTAATTAATCTCTAATATTCCATTTAATCCAAATTAAGCTAAGGCTCAAAAGAATTAATGGAAGAGGTTTATGAGGTAAAGTATCATCAGCTTTTTAATTAACTGATATTTTATCTAGTACTCTGGTGTGTTTGGTTTAATTACTAGATTAGATGGGTTTGATTAGTTAGTAAATAATTTGGTTTGTATGTTTACCGTTCGAGAAAGACTGTCGGTCAGGGTCTATTTTTTCACTTTATTTCACATCCATTCACTTGATTAATTGTCATAAAGGAAGTGAGGGGTGAAATATTTTTATTTATTTAATTTAGGAGTGGTTCGGTACGGTATATCGACCATATCGAACCATACTGTTATCATACCGAAAATTTCGATATTGAAAAAATTCATATCGTTAGCGTATCGAAATTTCGGTCTACCGTAATCTCGATATACCGAAATTTTCGGTATGTAAAAATTCATACCGATAACGTACCATAATTTTGGTATACCGAATTTTCGACACGGTATATCGGTATACCGTACCATATCGGTATATCGATTCATATCGAAAATACTGAACCATCGTTTCATATCGAAATACCGGTATACCAATTCATACCGAAAATATTGAAGCATTGTTTTATACCGAAATTAATTATTTAAGGTTTATTTTATTTATGTTTTAATAATTAAAGTTATTATAATTTAAAAATAATATAAAATTATTATTTTATTTAGGTTTTCGTATTTCGGTATATCGTTATACCGTTTCATAGTGAATACCGAAAAAATATCGGTATACCGAAATACCGCGGTATGATCATTTTTCATATCGTTACCGTACCGAAAATTTCGGTACGATATCATACCGTACCAAAAATTTCGATATTTTTTCAGTATGAAAAGCTCGGTGTATCGAAATTTAAGTATATTTATCCCCCTAATTTAATTTGTCAACAATCCATCAATCCAAACATACAAATTAATTTCAAATTATATGAACAATACAATCCCACTAAATCATATCATTTTATATATATATATATATATATATATATATATATATATACACCGGTAACAAACCAAACTAGTCGTTTCCAACTCCGACATCCCATGTGCATAGATAATTAAAGCATGGCGTGCATGACTGAAACCATTTATATATACACTATTGGTATTAAATACTGCTCCTGTTTTATAATACTCCCTCCAGTAAAATTTTATAATACTTCTTCCGGTAAAATTTTGCTCAGACAAATTTTTAGGTTCACAAAGTATATGTTTATTCTATTTAAATAATTAACTTTTTAGTATTTTTTCTACTTTATTAACAAGATTGAGTATCTCCCAATAATATTCTTTACTCGTTATTCCACATATATTTTTTATAATTAAAATATGATTTTTTAAAAAATATGTATAAAAAGAAGTGAGTAAAATTTTATAGGACAGAGGGAGTAATAGATAGGGTATCAGACATATACATATATTAGGTGTCTGAAGGAAGTCATGAGTTTGAAATTTCTTACCGGGTCCTTTCTTTTGAGATTTAGGTGTCTAACGGAAGTCATGAGTTTGAAATTTCTTATGGATAGTAATAATGTGTTTGTTTTAAGATTATGATATAGTGAAATTTTACTTTTCATATATTTTTTTGCAATTTGAGCTTATTTGGAAAAAATATGAATTACGATTGTGAATAACATGAAATCTTATCTAGAAAAAATAAACAAATTTTAATGAGCAGTTCAGAAGCGAGCTAGACTGAGTGAGCCCAAGCGGGTCTAACGGCCGGGCCAGGCTTGGCAAGTGGGTGGGTCAGATGTATGTGCAAGTGGGTGGGTCAAATGTATGTATACACTCGGGAGTGTATATGAGTGTTGGCCCAAAAAAAAATAAAAAATTAATAAGGCGTTATTAAACAAAATTACAAAATAGATAGTATTAAATTGCAATTTGAATCTTAGGCGGCATACATTAATTTATTTGTTATACCATCTAATTTCATTTTATTTCTAGTTCTCGTAGATAATGGAGCAATATACTTGGAGCCTCCTAAATCTCAAGCACATACTATTAGTTCATGCGAATCTATTTTTATTTATTATTTAAAAATTATTATATACGGAATATTTTTATTCTAAATAGTAGGGCACTCGAGCAAAAGTTTTGCGTATGTCACAGTCTATAAATACATACTTCCTTCATCCCTCGTTAAATTATTCATTTCATTATTTTAACTGTATTTTTTTTTATCTCTCTATCTTTTTTTACTCTCTCTAACTTTTTTTTTAACTTCTATTCTCTCTACCTCAATACCAAACTACGCATTAACTATTATATTTCTTAAAATTTGTCAAAACACTAAATAAGTAAACGGGGAGAGAGGTAAATATGCTAAGTGCAATTAAGTTGAGTTAACTCAAACAATTAATTTGAAACTAATTAAAGTGAATAATATTCTTTAATTGTTCAATTTACACTGAAGTGACAAAAACGTGACGAAAACCGAGCAATTAAAAAATTTGTGAGACTAAATCGAATATCTTAACTACTTTAGGATCTTTTGTGAAAAAAGGTATAGAGACGACTAAAATATTTTTTTATAATATGTGCATTTAACTAATACTATACAATATGTGAATTAATACTATACTTTATTTGAACTAATATTATATTTTATTTGAACTAATATTATATTGTATTTATCATAACTCATGGGTAACATTCACCCCTTTAAAAAATTGGATCAAGTGGTACGTAACTTGGTACACACAAGTATTTGTCGTATTGTTTTTGCATGGTATAAGAAATCAATACGACTATATATGCTTTTGATTTCAGCTGACCAATATGGAGGAGGATACCCCGGTGGCGGTAATGGAGGCTATGGAGGAGGCAACAATGGAGGCTACGGCGGAGGCAACCGTGGAGGCTATGGAGGAGGCAACCGTGGAGGCTACGGTGGAGGCAACCGTGGAAGCTACGGAGGAGGCAACTGTGGTAGCTACGGTGGTGGACGAGGCGGGTACTGCCGCTACGGGCGGTGTTGCGGATACTCCCGCTGCAGGTGCTGCAATTTTGCCGGTGAGAAGTCGGAGACACAAAACTAATTATCAAGTGACCCTGTTTAAAATTATTTAAACAGGGGTGCATGAATTATAAAACGAATAAAATGTGTGCTTAATTAAGAGGTTACAGAGTAGTACGTCCAATTACTATTTTGCTAGCTTTTTATTTTTATTAAATGAATTTGTACGAACCACAAACCACTCTACTTTAATAATCCTCTTTATTGTTTAGAGGTTGTTTTAGTGTTCGCCGAGAGCTTTATTTCTTGTCTTGCTGTCTTCAGTTCAAGCTTTTTTTCTTTTTCTTGCCCCTTGTATCAGGTTGGGTAACTCTCATACTATTAGAAATAAACTTTTGTTCCTGTCAAGTAATTCTAGTCGATTACTATTAAACGTCTCCAATCAAGTAGAATACTTGATGATATAAGAAATAATTACTCTAAGATAGTAATTCGAAAAGTAAGCAACGAGACAAACAGCACACAAGAATTTAAGTGGTTCGATCAATGTGATCTACGTACATCCACTGGACCAGACGAGCACTTCTTTGATTGATAAAGAATGTTTACACACTCATTCACTCGGAATATGATATTTCCTCACTTCACTCGTGAACTCACACAACTCAAAGATTACAAAACGTACTACAATTTCATCCAACCTTTACAATGTACACATACAAGAGTATATAAAGACCAAAGGTAGTTGCTGCTGTTAGGAACTGTTTAAGTAGTTAGCAACCGTTTGCAACCGCTTGTAACAACCCATGTGCTCTGTTATTGCCCAACTGAAATGGTAGTTATGCCCTCAAGTAGTTGTAACTGTAATACAGCTAGTTAAACTAACTAACTTTCATATCAGAAGACTTGTCCATAAAGATCAGAACACTACTTAGTGTGCTGATACTCAACTCTTCTGTTCTTGTGATCAAAAGCTGACTCTGCTGATAGACTTCTACTGTGCTGATAGTACTGTGCTGACCAAGTACTGTGCTGATATACCCTGCTGCAGTACTGTGATGATATACTCTGTTGAAGTACTGTGCTGATATACTCTGCTGAAGTATTGTGCTGGTCCAGTACTGTGCTGATCCACTACTGTGCTGATCCAGTACTGTGCTGATCTGATCAACTGTGCTGAACTCTAAGCATCACCTCCTCAGCTGATTGAAAATCTTCAACTCATCTGATTTCGGCCTAAGTCATCTTACCTGATTCTATCAGCTCACTACTTTTTTAGTGTGCTGACTATGAGATTATGAGATAACAATCACAGTTTCTTAAAAAAAAGAAAAATGAATGTGTATGAACATTACTTTATAATATGACTGCAGCGAGACTAATTATTACCTTTTTTATTTTAATGTGTTTATTATTGATATATATACAGTAGAGTTTAATTGAATTGAAAAAATATACAAACCAAAAATCCAACGTTAATATAATTAAAATATAAAATGTTAAATTAAAGCATGTGTATATAGTGTACATATTTCCGCCACATGTATCAAATTTACGTGTGTTAAATTAAGAGACAAGAATTGATAGTTATTAGACAAAGTGGGATTGCTCTTAGAGTACCACTACCTAGGCATTAGATTTTGAGTTCGAGTCATGGGGAGGGAAAAAAAGAAGGGTATTTAATGTAATTCAAAAAAAAAAAAAAAAGAATTGATAGTTATTATATTGAATCTTAATTTTGTACAGTATTAGCATTAACCTTTGCTGCTGGACATGGAGGACTCCATCAATCGACTGAGAAACGTCGTGCAGACACCTGGGATAATTCATCGGGGACAAGGACTGTATCGTCTTAGACGACGAACATTATGGCGAGGAACAAAGACGACCTCACCATCACGAACAGGTGTACCCTCGAACCAAAACGAAGATGGAGAGGAAGGCAGTAGGAGAAGGGGAAGACGGGACCGTACGCTTGGGATAATTCATCGGGGACAAGGATTGTATCGTCTTAGACGACGAACATTATGGCGAGGAACAAACACGACCTCACCATCACGAACAGGTGTACCCTCGAACCAATGGGCGATAGCAACACCGGGATGAGGGTCACGTCAGTGGGACTCACTGGAATCAGCAGTGCAATGATGGAAACACGTGTTTTTGAAATGTTCAGCGACGGAATCATCGGGGTGGCGGTGACCATACCGACCACGACACTTCCAAGCCAAAAGGACCAAGGTTGGATGGAGAAAGTGAGTCACGAAAGAGAGGAAAGCGCGAGTGAATATGAACAACGAGACAGTTCGTGGGAACGGGATAACCCGTTTGCAATTTATCCTGACCTTTTTCATAGAGATGGGTCCAAACAGGACAAGGAGAGTGGTGAATCGGACAATTCAGGACATCAATTTTTAGCAAACGATCGGAAAGACTTCTGGATCATCGACCGAAGGGAGTACGACTTGAATTCCCTAAGTTTAATGGAGACGATCCACTGTATTGGGTGGAAGGTGAATACGACAGCCCGCCTAAGTACGATGAAGAAGTCGAGAATGATGATTTGAATGATGGAAAGGAGACGAGGGTCCATGAGGTAGAAGTCCAAGTTCCAGATGGAGAAGAAGAAGAAGAATTGGTTCAAAATGGTCCGATCACTGGGACTGACCAGAAGGCTATAGACGAACAACTGCTTATTGATGATTTTCGGATTATCTTGGAATCGAAAGGAGAAATCATACGTGATGGGAGTGCAGCACTTGTACGTACCGATGTCGAAACGCTTCTCTCTTTGGAGATTCTTGCCCCAACAACTGTTCTAAATTGGGTTTCATCAATACGACACAATGACAATCTGGGAAGAGATGCTGTCACTAATCTGGCTGTACCTAATGATAAGATTCTGAGAGATATGAAGAACCCTATTGACATCTTGCAAACGGCTAATCAGGATTTTAAAACATCTGATTCAAGTCAAGATACAAACAATTGTATTGTGGAACAACTTCCAATTGCAAATCAAGAGGAATTGTCAAGTGATCAAACTGGGAAAGAAACAATTGATGCAGATGAAGCGAAGGAGGAAAGTCTTGCAGATATTGTAACAAATATTCCAGATGGAGACAATGTCGATAATATACCAATTGAAGAAGTTGACTCACAAGATCCATCATTGAAAGATGCTGCAATGGGTAACAACAATGCTGAGGAGGCGACCATTGCACATGAGGCAAAATCTGTTGGTAAAAATGAGAAAATTTCTGAGTATACTTTGCTACTACTTGTGGCATCTATTTTTGGAGATATTTTGCTTCTAGAAGACAAGAGTGGCTTAAAGTGTCCCCAAGCTCACATTCACATTGAGGCGCCTAAAGGACTTCGTGTCACTGCAAAGTTCAACTCATCTACTTTCCATGAGAAAGGTATTGAGGATTCTTCAGATTTCTCATACTATTTAGAAGTTGAATATCCGCCTCCAATTGTATTAACTTGTTTGTTACCTAAATCATACCCAAGCAAATCCTCTATGTACTTAGTTGTATCGGTTCAATGGTTGAATTTGGATAAAATTACGGAGATCTGCTACGAGCTTGATTCAATTTAGCAAGAACAGGTTGGACATGAGGATATATACAATTGGTTAGAGTGGTTACACAGTTGTATCCTCTCCTATCTTGGATTTGATGCCGAAATATCTCCATTAGGTATCTATGGAACAAGACCTAATGAAGATATGAGGGAAATTTTGAGAAGTGTCTCATCTGATATTGAGATTCCTACAATAAAGAATTACAGTGATGAAGAACGATGAGAGAATTTATGCAGAAACAGCCAAGCATGTTGCATTTGTTTCAATGGGTTTCTTGGTTCAGAATTCATTAGACTGCCGTGTCAACACTTCTTCTATGCAAACTACTTGAAGACTCTCTTTGAGATCCATATAGCAGAAGGAACAGTGTTAAAACTTCAATGCCCAGAAGCCAAATGTTGGGGCATGATTCCACCTGGTTTACTCAGGAGACTACTTAGTGAAGAAGAGGTTGAACGCTGGGAGTCGTTGATATTACAAAAATCAATGATAGGTGTGGTTTATTGCCTAAGATGTGAAGCAGCTTGTTTAGAGGATGAAAATGACCATGCACAATGCTCAAAGTGCTACTACGACTTCTGTACACACTTTGTAGGGATGGGTTCTGTGAGCTGTTACCTACAGAAGAAGTCCAAAGGTGGGTGGAGAGGAGGAATGTTAGTCAAGTTATTGTTCAGGTCCAAGCAGAAATGTTTACCGATCATGGTCATCCATGCCCTGCTTGTGATCAACATAATTTAAAGCCGTGCAACCTTGATGAGCTATTGAGGGAGCTTCGCTTAAACTTGGAGATTGCCAAAGATCGTATGAAACAATATGCAGATGCGGTGCATACGACACTGCCCCTTTATTCAGCCGACGGGCTGCCTACTTTAGAACCGGTCAGGATGCTTGAGTACTGGTGGAATAAGAGTGGAAGTTAATATGTTTGTGAAGCCCTTGTGCGATGGAAATCTTTGGACGAAGATGCTACCTTGGAACTGATTCAGGAGCTACGACTGTAATTTCCTGATATTAACCTTAAGGACAGGGTTCGTTTTGAAGGCGGGGGTGATGATGAGATCTCGCCACACCATAAGAGGGGTCCACAGTTAGTCAAAGTATATTCAAGGAGAAAGAAACCAATTATGGAAAGTGTAGATGATTGAGGGATTGATTGATTTAATTATTATTCTTGTCTGATTAGTTAGTTGACTTGATACATTAATTGTGATAAGTTTCCTTTGCTGTTAGATAGGAATTAGGAGTGTTGATTAGCTAGGAATTAGGAGAGGGATTTGGATATATAGGTGTAATGTGTCTTGAAAAGATTATTACGAGACACTTATCAATTTTGAGAGGAAACTTTTTCTACAGCGTATTGAAGCTAGTTACTAGGTTAATCTAAGGTTGTGTTTGGATGAAGGTATTTGATTTGAGGAGGTATTTCAAATGAAAGGTTTTGAAAATAGATGGATTTCAAATGACATGGTTTTAGTGAGGATTTCAAATCCTCTCAATTTTAACTATAAATTGTGTAAGCAAAATTTTAAGTATTTGAAATCCATTGATAATCCAAACAAGTGGAGTGGATTTGGACAGTGGATTTGAAATCCATGAGCCCAAATCCACCCAACCAAACGCAACCTAAGTATTTTGCTTAGGTTTTTAGGAGAACTTCAGTTGAAGTTTCATCAATTGAAGAAGTTGACTCACAATTGATGAAATTAACTCAGTAGGTATTTATCGGATAATCAAGATGATAAATAGATAAACCTAGAAACTCAAGAAATGACTCTTGAATTAACCTAGAGACAACTTTCAACGCTGAAATTCTTATTCAATACTCTCAAAAACATAATCCTCACAATATCTTTATTCCTCTAATATACTAAGGCTACGAAAGTAAGGAAACAAGTATTTAAGGTAATTAAATCAATCACTCTTAATCTCTTTTATTCTGCTTGACTTGTCTTTCTTCATATTTTGTACTTAGAATATTTCAGACTTCTTCATCACTTGTCTGGTCTGGTCTGGTCAAGTCTTCTTTCTTCATTGAACTTTTCTTATCCTATCTAAGCTATCTAAACTATTACATTACTTTAAACTTTATAGATCATCTTAGTCCTCCTAATGACTATTACATCAATACGACATATAAACATAACCATAAGTTTCTATACAATGATTATAGCTTATCATAAAATTCTATAGTAAAGTAAACTTTCATACTTAGTCATATTTAAATATTACTTTTAACTCATCTGATCTTGTTTCATACAAGACGACTTCCATAATAGATCAGTCAACACTTAGAATATATGCAAGTTCTCTTTTTGGCTTATCAAAACTCATCTTATCATCAAATAGAACTTGTCTTAGGATTCATATCCCAACAATAGTCAAAGTGTCCCCTAAACTATCTGTTGGGAATAAAATGAGTTATGTTTTGATTGTATACCAAAACCCCCTGAGACATGCCTAAGTCATGATTGAATATGTTCTAGAAATATTAGAACATAGAGTATAAAGGCTAGATGAGGAGCTAATATGTTAGGTAGCTCTTAGATGATTAGATGCACAATTTGAGGGGGAACACATGCTTAGAAGTTCATCAAGATCAAGTCCCCTCAAGGCTCAAACTCTGGATACAACACTAAGTCTTTTGAAGACTAACTATGCTGATCAGGAGAGTTGTCCAGAGGAGTTGTCTCAGTACAAGAAGTCAAGATCAAGTGCTCTGAAAGTTGAGGTCAACTATGCTGAAGAAATAGAGACAAACACACCCTAAAGAACTACAAATCAACATGCTAATATCACCTTGAAGTGAAGTAAAGGGTATGAGCCAAGTCATCTGAAGAAGAGCAAGCCAACCTTGCTGATAAGCAAGACTGCTGATAGTGATAAGGAGAGTTGTCCAAATGATGAGGAATGTTGTCCTATCAATGGAACAACCTTCAGAAGCCATGTCCAAGTCTTAACAAGAGAATCTGAGAGTCAGACATTGGGAAAAGTGTTGCAGAATGAAGACAAAGTCTTAACAGCCGTTTATTTCCCAAATGAGGACATGTCACTATCAAGATTCTGTCTTCTAAGTTGAAGAACTGAAAGAAGACATTTATGGACATTTGGGGCTGCCTCTCCAACGGGAAAATCCTTCATTTGTCTATAAATACAGAAGTGTGAAGACCATTTGAAAGCATCCAACTTCAACCTCAACAAAGCACATCCAACCTTAAGTTCTTACAAGCTAGAGTGCTTTCATAGCTTTCAAAGACTATCTTAGTCTTCAAACACTTCATCTAAGCTGTACTACATTGTATATCCATACACAAGCTTAGAGAGATATCCTATCCTTATACACTGATCTTCATTGTAAAGGATATCTCATTAGTTGGAACCTTACTTCAATCCTCATGTCTTTCAAGAGTGAAAGTGAGAAGGTTGTAGTAGTAGAAGTGGTAGGAGCTGACTGTTGAAAGAAGAACAGTTCAGTTCTGAGTTGAGAAGAGGGTACTAGGACTCTAGACATCCTAGGGATCAATTCACCAAGGAGTGGTGGTATTGATCAAGTGCACCTTGGCACTATAAAACAAGTTAATTCCAAAGAGAAGGAATTATCCTGTTAAATCAGGGAAAGTGGATGTAGGAGCTTGAGTCTCTGAACCACTATAAACTCTTGTGTTGATTTACCTTCAAAGTACTTTCATACACTCAACACTGCACACAAAACTGATCTTTCAAAGGATAAACATTCAAAGACTGTGCAAAACTGATTTGGACAAGTTCCCTGAAACTGGACTGAATTGAATTGACTAAGTGATTTCAGAAACTAAAGGAGTCTAAACTAAAAGGGCCAACCACTATTCCGCACATATAACTGCCCTAGATAGTTATTCAACTAAGTACTCAATAGTACTTAGTAGATTTATTATCTTAGAAGAGTTAATCATCTTCAGCAGAGTTGTCCAAGACAACCTTGCTGAGCTCTGGTTTGATCAAATTAGAAAAGAATTTGCATACAAGTGTATTCCCCCCCCCCCCATACACTTGTTATATACTCCTTTCAGGATCAACACTATCAACAGTCTAAATGTCGAATTGCATCACATCGTATTGCCCTAACTTGATACTTGTCGTCTAGTTTTAATATTTTTAAATAATCTTTTAAATTTTATTTTATTATTTACTATCTTACCCTACATTAAAATTAAAAATAATACTGATATTAGTATTAAAATTAAACGGGAATGATATAGTGTCCACCGTGGCATTGCCACATCAACATTTTTTTTTAATATTTAATTTAATTTTATGTTTATAGAATATTCTCCATATAAATAGAAATAAAATATATCTCTTTAATGATAAAATGTATTCACTGCTAAAAAAAAATATATTTAATTTATCTCTTTGGTAAATATTACTATAAATCATATATATCTTCATGTATATAGAAATACAATAAGTCAAATAATATTTTCTCCAGGGAAGAAGTTGTGCGATTCATCCTAATATTTTCTCCATGGAAGAAGTTGTGCGATTCATTCTTCATTTTGCGCTCTGAACGATAATGTTTTGAACTAAAATAAATTCTTCTAAAAAATTTCATTTCCTCGGGCTTTATCTTGTTAGTAAATAAATTCTTCTGAAATTATGAGTCACATCTTCTTCCATTGATGACGATCATGGAGTATTCTTGAAAAATTATAGTTAAAGAGATAAATTAAAGAAATATATTTTATTTCTATTTATATTAAGATATGTCTCTAATGTTTGATAAATATAAAATTAAATTAAATATTAAAAAAATATTGATGTGACAATGTCATGTAATCGGTGGCACTATATCATTTCCCTAAAATTAAATACATATAATAAATTTAAAATTAGATTATTATTTCTTAAAACTCAAAAATATAATTTTGTGATGGATTAATGATATGAAAAATTAAAATTATATATAATCAATTATTTTTTTATTAATTATGTGAGGATAATTTTTTAATTTTATAATTATATATTTAAAATTATTAAATTTTATTTAAAAATACAATAAAAAACGATAATAAGTGAAATGAAAAGCAATATATTCTGCGACACCAAATCCAACAAGTAGTCGATCATCAAATATAAGTCATTAAATTTCAAATCTAATGACTCAAATTAATTAATGAACTTGACTTTAGGTAACTCCCCATAAATTAAATATCATGCCGTTTTATCCATTTCCACCCACCTGCATGCAACTACTACTCAATAAAATGCTTTATCGGATGATGGATAAGCACGTGAGTAAATTAAAACAATGTATTTCATAATAATTATTACTGAATTATTGGATAAATACAAAATATATATATATATATATATATATATATATATATATATATATATATAGTAACTTATTAAAATTAGAGTTAATTTATTAAAATAATAATTTTAAATACTATATTAATTTTTATATATATGCTCAATATTCATAAAAAAAAGAAATCTAACACTAATTGTTTTGGTAGGATCAACATTAACGTTTTTACAATCATTGTTTTTGTTGAGATCTTCATCATTCTCTCGATCAATGTTGCTCTTCTTATTTGGACATCGCCCAAATTTATGTCCTGGATGTCTAGTAAAAAAAAATATAAGTTCGTGAGTGTTAAAAAAACATAACTTCATAAACGATTATTAAACATGCAAAAATAATTAAAATGACATACCCACAAGATCCACATTTCTGCTTTTTATTTCGAGGTGCTCCTCGGGGCTTACTCTTTGTCGGATTACCTACACCATAATTTTGGGACTGATTAATGGGGTCTGAAACTTTATTATGCACATCAAATGTATTAAAATCCGTTTTGGGAATCTCCGAGCAACTTTGTGCCACACCCGTTAGGGATTTTTTGGCATTTCTTATTTGCTTCAAAATTTCTTTAGTGCTAGATTCGGAATGAGAAGCATTCAGACACAAACCAACACTCTCTCTGTGCAATTGCATGAACCATGTGCATATAACCATTTCATGAAAATCTATCCATTTACGGCAACTAATAGCATGTAATGTGAATAACATAAAATCGAGGAATACCATGTGCTTATATAACATAAAATTCTGTATAAAATTGTATCAAATATAAAATTCAATTGGGATCGCAAATAAATAATACATCAAAACTCTACATGATGATTTAACTCTACATTATGTTCTTCTAGTTAGAGCATTCAAACAACTAACAATGTTAGGAATGTGCATTCAATAACCACTTCCTTTGCTTAATTGATCAGTTGCGGAGAAGGAGAGGAATCGGCAGCCCATCTATTCATCAACTGCTTAAGCGTAATTTGGCAAGAAAGTTACAAATGGGTCAACGTCTACACGTCGCTACATAACCAGGTTCGAGAACATTTCTTAGGGAATTTGAGAATTTTCAAAGGTGTTAGAGGTCGTAGGAGGGCTATTGGAATATGGATATGTATCGTTTGGGTGATTTGGAAGTAGCGGAACAAGAAAAATATTTTTGAGGACCTGAACTGGGACACATAGAAGGTTATGGATGAGATAAAAGGTAGAATGTGGAGCTGGTTCAGCTGCTACGACAAACACATGCAGCAGGTTAGTTTCACAAATTGGCTCAGGGACCCAAGACCTTGCCTTGAAGATGGTAATTGACGTGGTGATTGGGAGTCTAATTTTGATGTGTATTGTTTGCTTTTGAAACTTTACTTTCGACACAGTTTTATGCCTTAATAAGGGCAATTGTACCAGATGTTGTAAATGCACAAAATTCATGAATAAAAAACATCTTTGCGTGATCAAAAAAAAAAAAAATCAGTTGCACATTTTTTTTGAGGCATTTTGTTGAACACTTGTTGAGCAGTCAAGTTTCTATTTCATTTGAATCAATTTAAAAAACAATTGCTACTCAACATCTCAATCACAATTTTAAGAACCCCAAGTTTGAGTGTAGAACTCAAGAAATCGAGCATATAACTCGTAAACAAAATCAATCACAGAAAATCGAAAATTCTAACCAGCTAGAATTTCAAAATCAGTCGGCGGCGGCTGGTACGCAGGGGAGGAAAAAAATGCAAGAATTTTTGGAATGATGTATTAGCTAGGTTTTAATGAATTAGATTTTTTTATTTTTTTTAAGAAATTGATTTGATTTATTTTTTGTTATTAATTGTATTAATAACACAAGGGTGAGTATGTAATTTTAACATTACATATTTTAATTAAATGAATAAATATAATAAATTATTTTATTGTATAAGGATAAAAATGTAATTTTACAATAATATATTTTAATTAATTTAATTTAATAGAAAATACAAATTTATGACACATTACGACACATACGATGAATACATATCGTAAAATATACAAAAGGTAACAGGTCATCAAGTTTAAGCCTTTAGATTAGATTTTTAATGACTTAAATTAACTGACTAAGGTAGTCATTACGACACCTTACTTACGACACACTGACTACACGTAGAAGATCCCAACTAAATTTTCATAACCAGTCTCTCATTAATTCTTAATTTCAATTTCTTAAAAAAAGAATTTTTTTTTAGCTAAATAAACTATAATTTAATTATATCATTAAAAATCTAAAACCAGTTCATATGTATTAGAGTCTTTGGCATAGTGACGTACCCATGGACGACCAAAAAGTTACAATTAATTAATCTCTAATATTCCATTTAATCCAAATTAAGCTAAGGCTCAAAATAATTAATGGAAGAGGTGAGAAAAAAAACTATTTACGTCCAGTAACTTTTACCTTTTTTTGAAAAACGTTCCAAAATAGTAAAATTTTTAATTTACGTCCTATAACTTTTTCAATTGCTTAATTTACGTCCAATTTTAGCTGGAAATCCCCAAATTTAAGTAAATGGGACGTTGATGTGCCAAAAATTGCACGGATGGATTAGATATTCTTGGAGTCGGATATCCGGATTCCCGAACGTGTATGAATGATCCGGGTATGCTACTTCCTTTGAAATGATCCTCCAGGACGTGCAAAAGACACGCCGGAGGGGAGTCCGGCGCGGACACTCCGATGCCTAAGTCAATATAGGGATCTCAGTATATCTCAGGGACGTAAGAGTCCTCGATTTATCAATCAGGTTCTCCAAGGATATCGAAGTATTTAATAAGAAGCGTAATAAGTCTTGTAAAAGTTAGAGATCGTAACCTGAAAATGTACCCCAGTTTACCTATTTATAGAGAGTTCCCACTTAAGAGGAAGTTAGGGTTTCCTTCTATTTCGGAGCTGCACTTTGGGCTCGGCCCTGCTGCGTTGACAGGGTCCTCCACTCTCTCATTCCCTGAAGAACCGGAACCACTCCCCCTAGTGGACTTCATCCACTGAGATAAAGGAAGAATGAGTCTTCCTTTACCCAGTCTCGGGCCGTTTCGTATGGGAATCCTCCTAAATCCTCGGACTACTAATTCTTATCAAGATTAGGTCTTCCTGATATCTCTCCCCGGGTGGAGCTCCCTCCGGAGGGACCTCCGGAAGAGATTCTTTATTCAGATATGAAATCCATATAAACAAGAGATTCTTTATTTAGAGAGTATTCCTTAATCCCATATCCCATATTTTATCTTATCCTCTATACACGTGTCGACTTCTTGTGCCATGACAATTTTAGGCCGCATCATCTACTCCCCCCTACTCTCATAAAGTGATTATATCTTTTGTGAGAGTAAGAAGTTCAAGTGAATTTAGCACAGAGGCGTTTCTGGAGAGACGTGTATTATTCTGGCTTCGGAGAGGAATTTCAAAAGTTCTTCCCTTCGGAGATTTTTCCCGCCCTTGGTTCCGAAAAGACGCTTCGATTTCTGCGCCTGGGTCCCACACAGTCGCAATTTTCTCTCTCTTGCTAGTTTCTCGAGGAGAAGCCTCGATTCTAACCCCCTTTCTCTTACTCACTTCACGCAATTACTTTCTCTTTTCTTACTCACTTCAAATTTCATCTTCTCGGAAATTCTCCCATTATTTTCTCTTTTCTTCTCAGGCGTCTTCTTCCCCAGGCCTCCTCATCGCCGGTCGCCTAGTCCGACTTCGTATTTCTCCCAACAAGGTAACCTAGCTATCTTCTTTTCTCTCTTTTTTATCACTACTTAGTCAATGTCTCACCCTGAATCTTCCGAACCCACTCCTTCCGAGTCAACTCCGTTTTCGATGGGGAGTCCTGAAAATAAGATTTCAACTTCTTCACTAATCACTGATACCCATCTAGCCAGTCTTGTTCAGGCCCAAATCTTCCTGCCGGAGTACACCCTCCGAATTCCTCGCTCAAATGAACGCCCCGATTTTCCTGAGCCTCGAACCCTAGCTTTTTTCGAAGCTCAAATTAGGGCGGGTCTTCGATTTTCTGTTCACCCCTATTTGGCCTCCATATCTACTCGCATGCAAATCCCTCTCAATCAGTTCACTCCGAATGCTATCCGCACTATGATAGGGTTTTTCATTTTGGTGAAGGGGAATGGCGGTGAGCCTTCTGCCGAATTATTTCTGAGTCAACACTCTTGCAAGTTGAACGATGGCTTCTTCTATGTTTGTGGGAGAAGGTCTCGTGTTTGCAAGTTCATGACAAAACTCCATGAAGAAGAGTCATCTTGGAGGGATTATTATATTTTCGTTACTAACCCCACCGATTGGCCGTTTCCCCACGAAAGTTAGATATATCATAATCCGGGAATACCTCCTCCTCCTCTGAAAACTTACTCTGTCTCAAACCACACTGTTATGACTAATCTCAATGCTCATGTCCGTCAACACGATTTTTTTGATGTTCTTGGTATCTGCAAAAATCCTTGCATCCTCTCCCATTTTGGATTCTGTCCTCAAGATTTCCCTTTAGAACCTCGAGATGGTAAAAAATTCCCTGTTTTTGTATTTCGTTTTTTGCATGTGGCTATTTCACTGAATTCTGAAAATCTTCTTGGTTATCTGCAGCAATGAGTTGGTTGACTCATATATCGTGGGATGCCCCTGCTCTTGGAATGGTGAAGGCCCCTGCATTGGCTGCCCCCGAAGACCTTCCAAAAGCTCCTCAATCTTCTGCTCCGGCTCTAGAAAGTTCAGTAAAGACCCCGGCTCCAGAGAGTTCTACAAAGGCTCCTCCTCTCCCTAGCTCTTCTACCCAAGTCCCGGGCTCTATCGCTAGGAGGACTCGCTCAGCTACCAATGCTTTCTTTTCTGACTGCGGCACTTCTAAAAAGTAGAAAGGAAAGACTGCTCGGGCTTCTGCTGAGAAAGGAGTCCCCCTTTCTACCTCCTACGAGCCTCTTTAGTGCCTCATCAGTCAATGTCCTCCTCCTTCCAACACCAAGCTCTCCGACAAGCCTCTCCCTGAAGATCAACTGCTTCGCGGTGCTCATCTTTTTTCTGAGGTATTTCCCCTTATCTTTATGGCATCTAACTTCTTTATCTCTTAAACATTATTTCTTCTCGTCATGCAGTTCGGCCTTGTCTACACTAAAATATTTGACCAAGGTGTTGAAATGGTTGCTGAGATTGAACTTCTTCGAGCTGAGGCATCCTCTTTTCAGTCAACTCTTAAGGGTGTCACCGCGGAGAAGGACAAAGCTCAAAAGCGGGCTCAAGCTCTGGCTGAGGAATTGCCTCTTCTCCGGGCTCAAAACAAGCAGGAGGCAACTAGGATTAAGCATCTAGAAGAGGAGGTGGAACGAATGGGAGCAGAGATGAAGCGGATGGAACGCGAACTGCCGGATGTTGGAGTGCAAGTCTGCATCAAATCCCTATTTACCTCTTCCTTGGGTCAAGAATTCTTGGGGACTCTCCATACTCAGCGGTTGTCCAGCTTTTTAAAGAGCTCAAGCTTCCTATGCGCCATGGGGCCACATATTCCCCATTTCATCGATCACGGCTTCAGCAATGCCGTGGCCGAGCATTCAGCCCCAGGGTTCGATGGGACCTACTCTCGTGCTTTCCGTCTGGACCAGCTTGCTACTCCTCCCAAATTCTTAGGGGATCCGGCGGAGAGTGTCGATAGTCCTTGGTGGTTGCCCGGAATGAGTCAGGCCATTGCCAAATTACAGGCGGCCAAGGTGGGTATGGCTGAGCTAAAGCCTCTGGAGCAGTTGGTCTATCCTTATGTCTCTGCCCCCAAGATTGTAACAGGAGCAGATGGAGAAAAGGGTGCTGAGGCTACCTTAGGAGATGAAGAGGGCCCAGAGGAGGGCGGAGGGTCTAGCAGTCATGCTGCTGTTGAGGAGGCTGCCATCGAAGGAGCTGTGGTCGAGGGAGCTGTTGCTGAGGGGGCTGTTGTTGAAAAAGCAGTTTAAAATTCATATTTCCATGGTCATAACAAACATTTTACCTTTCTTTTGTTTTGCTACACTCTTTTAATTTCTACTCATGATACTTGCTTTCTTATACTCTGTAGGGGACCCCACACTCCTGGATATGTGGGGGCTTTTTGTAGTAATCGTGTTAGCTTCATACTGCTTGTTTGTTGACATGTCTTTTTTTTTCTGCTTACATGGGCAACCTATAAGACCAGTAAAGAATATGTTGGAGGTGTGCTCTTCTCCTTCCCCCTTATTGGTCTTGTAGGTTGCACCATAATCGTCTCTTGGTTTCATAACCTTCAAAGAATTTTCTCAAGAAATTTAGGGAATCTCTCCCCCTTTCAAGGGATCACCTCTGGTTTCAGGTGGCTCGAGGAGGTTTTCCTTGACTTTAGCGAAATTTTTGTTTTCTAAGTACCCATCTTGGGTCTTGGTTATGGGGAGATGCTCCCCAGTTCCCCTTGGCCTCTGAGCCTCTACTTGTCTCTCACTTTCGTTTAAAAGATTTTGATTCATAAAACCTTTCTTTTCATTGAGTAACCCTTTTCGGTCTTAAGTATGGTGAGGGCTCTCCGGAGCTCCTCGGCCTCTAGGCCTCTGAGTGTCTCTCACTCTCATTCTTAAAAGATTTTGATTCATAAAATCTTTCTTTTCATTGAGTAACCCTTTTGGGTCTTAAGTATGGTGAGGGCTCTCCGGAGCTCCTCGACTTCTAGGCCTCTGAGTGTCTCTCACTCTCATTCTTAAAAGATTTTGATTCATAAATTGTTTCTTTTCATTGAGTAACCCTTTTGGGTCTTAAGTATGGTGAGGGTTCTCCGGAGCTCCTCGGCCTCTGGGCCTCTAAGTGTCTCTCACTCTCATTCTTAAAAGATTTTGATTCATAAAATCTTTCTTTTCATTGAGTAACCCTTTTGGGTCTTAAGTATGGCGAGGGCTCTCCGGAGCTCCTTGGCCTCTAGGCCTCTGAGTGTCTCTCACTCTCATTCTTAAAAGATTTTGATTCATAAAATCTTTCTTTTCATTGAGTAACCCTTTTGGGTCTTAAGTATGGTGAGGGCTCTCCGGACCTTCTCGGCCTCTAAACCCCTGAGTGTCTCTCACTCTCATAATTTCATGTTCACACATCATATATTCGAATAAGAGAAAAATAATCAAGACGCGATAACTCGGTATAATTCTTCTTCAAAAAGGGAAAAAACTTCATTGATTAATATCAGTTTTCAACATAGGCCATAGATAACCTACGCCGGTCTCATTAAAAACCTCTTTACGGAAAAACCCCAAAGGTGAAACCCGTAAAGAGGGAAAAAGAGCTCCGGTGAAGCTACTAAATACATTAAATAGAATATGAATTAATGCAAAAATCACTAATGGTCTCAAGACCTTACATTTTTTTCAAACAAAGAACCTCTTCAAATGGCAAACATTCCAAGGTCTGGCTATATCGACTCCTTCCATGCTCTGCAATCTATAGGCTCCTCCCTTCAGTACCTGTGTGATTTTATAAGGCCCCTCCCAGTTGGGCTCCAGTTTTCCCGTGTTCTTTAGAGCATCAACTCTCCTCAATACCAGGTCCCCCACTTTAAAGGACCTCGGGATCACCCTTCGGTCATATGTAGCTTTAATTCTGCTCTTGTATCTCTCCGCGCGTACTCGAACCATCTCTCTTTCTTCTTCCATTAAATTCAGGGCCTCCCTCATCAACCTCTCATTTTAATGTTCTTCAAATTGGGCAATTCGGTGGGACTGCAACACGGCCTCTGGAGGTATCACCGCCGCAGCTCCGTAGACCAGCTGGAAAGGGGATTCTCCAGTTGCTGTCTTTGGGCTAGTTCTGTAGGACCATAGCACATTGTCTAACTCGTTCACCCATCCTCCACCTACTTTCGTCAGCCTCGTCCGAATACCATCTACTATCGTTCGATTAGTAACTTCCACCTGCCCATTAGCTTGAGGATGAGCTACGGAGGTAAATCTTTGTATTATGTTTAGTCTTGCGCACCATCCTCGTACATTTTCTCCATTGAATTGTGTCCCATTGTCAGAGACCAGTATCCTGGGTACTCCGAATCTGCAGCAAATCTGCTTTCCCAGGAACCTAATCACATTTTCCTCATCTATTGTAGCTAGAGGGGGGGCTTCGACCCATTTGCTAAAATAATCTACTGCTACTATCAAAAAATTTCTTCCTCCCGAGGCTGGGGGGAAGGGCCCCACCAAATCGATTCCCCATTTAGCGAAAGGACACGGAGAGTGCATAACTCCCATCTCTTCCGCAGGAGTCCTTATCAGGGGACCATTTTTCTGACATTTTGCACATTTCTTCACGAATTCTTTGGCATCCTTCGTCATGGAGGGCCAATATAACCCGGCCCTCATGGCTTTCTTCACCACTGTTTTATACCCCTCATGGCTAGCCGCATTTCCTTCATTAATTTCTTTGAGTGTGTACGCCGCTTCTCGGATTGATATGCACCTCAAGTATGGTTGGGTGAATGACTTCTTGTATAATCGCCCTCCGATAATACAGTATTTGATCCTAAGAGCTCGAGCTTCTCGGGTGGTAGGGGCATCTACTCCTCTGGTGAGTTCCGTCCAGATATCTTTCCTCCAATCATCTCCTTCTTCGATGGAACCAATGGGGCTCTCGAGAGCCTCTCTTTCTGCTACCACCAAGGTCACTGTTCCTTGTCCATCAAATTATGTGGAGCTGGCAAGTTTGGAGAGGCCATCAGCCTACATGTTCTCCTCTCGAGGCACTTGAATCACCTTACAATCTTGGAACTTGCCCATCACTTCTTTAGCTCGTTCCAAGTAAACAGCCATTCTGTTATCTTTAGCTGCATATTCTCCATTTACCTGTTGAACAACTAATTGAAAATCGGAGTATAGAATTGCCTTTAGAGCTCCCAATTCAACCGCCATCTCCATTCCTCTGATCAAAGCTTCGTATTCTGCTCCATTATTTGAAGTTATGAATTGAAACCTCACTGCAAATTGTAGGTCCTCTCCTTGGGGGCTCACTAGCACTATCCCTGCTCCACACCCGTTCAAAGTCACTGAGCCATCCACATATATCTTCCATCCCTCTGCTTCTTCTGGTTTGGTAGATTGTTGGATGAAATCAGACAAAGCTTGGCTTTTATGGCCCTCCTTGGCTCGAAGTCCACATCATATTCTTGGAGCTCTATCGCCCATCTCACCATCCGTCCCGAGAGGTCTGCTCGGCCAATAACCTGTTTCAATAAGTAATTAGTGCGGACCAGTATTTTATAAGAGAGGAAATATGGGCGCAATCTCCGCGCCGTAAATACCACGGCCAGAGCAGCCTTCTCGATTTCCGAGTATCGAGCTTCGGCTCCTTGAATGACTTTACTGACGTAATAGATAGGATGTTGGATGGATCCTTCTTCTTTAACTAAGGCTGTGCTTAGTGAGAATTCCCCTACAGAGAGATACAGAATGAGAGTATCTCCCGGAGAGGGTTTAATCAGCTTCGGCAGCTGGGACAAGTGACGTTTCAGGTCCTCAAAGGCCTTCTGGCATGTCTCATTCCATTCGAACTTGGCCCCTTTCTTGAGAATTTTGAAGAAGGGGTGACTTTTCTCGGCGGACCTGGCTATGAATCTACTCAACGCTGTGATCCTCCCATTGAGCGTCTGGAGCTCTTTCACGTTCCTCGGTGGCTGCATGTCCAGTACAGCCTTCACCTTAGCTGGATTCACTTCTATCCCTCTTTGAGTAACCATGTATCCAAGGAATTTCCCCGACTTCACTCCAAAAGAGCACTTGGCCGGGTTCAATTTGATACCATTTTCTCGAATTACTTGGAAAATCTCCTCTAGGTCCTCCACATGCTGATCTGCTTTCACACTCTTGGCCAGCATATCATCCATATAGATTTTCATATTTCTTCCTATTTGTCCTCGAAAGACGGCGTCGACCATTCTTTGATATGTTGCACCGGCATTGATTAACCCGAATGGCATTCGGACATAACCAAACGTTCTGCACGCTGCTATGAAGCACACTTTGGGAACATCTGAGGGGTTTAGTTGGATCTGGTGGTATCCTTGATATGCATCCATCATACTCAGTAGCTCGAAGCCAGAAGTCGCGTCCACTAACTGGTCTATCCTTGGCAGCGGATAGTGGTCTTTAGGGCATGCCTTGTTGAGGTCTCTGAAGTCAATACACATTCTCCATTTCCCTCCCCCCTTAGGTACTAACACTGCATTGGAGAGCCATTTTGGGAATTGTACTTTCACCACGTGTCCTGCCTTTAATAATTTCTCAACTTCCTCTTTCACAATACTATTCTTCTCAACTCCAAAGTTTCGTAACTTTTGTTTCACCGGCTTTGCCTTTGGGTCAACGTTAAGACAATGTATGGCTATCTCCGGAGGGACACCTGTCATGTCAGCTGGAGAAAATGCAAATATATCGGAATTTCGACGTAATGTAGAGATTACCTTCTCTGTAAGTTCAGGTCCCAGCTGGGTGCCTATCTTAGTGGCAAAGCCGAGTTTCCCTGGGAAGAGCTCCACATTCATCAGCTCCTCATCTGTTTTAACATTTACCTGTTCAGGTGCTACTCCTTCCACTTTCTTTTTCTTTAACTCAGGGTCGTCTCCTCTCGTCCTCTCCAGGCCCCTGGTTAAAGCTCTGTCCGCCATCTTTACAGACTCCGCATAGCACTTCCGTGCTTGATATTGATCTCCTCTTACTTCTCCCACTCCTCCAGCCGTAGGGAATTTCATTTTCATATGAAATGTGGAGATGACCGCTTGAAAGAGATTCAGGCTGGGTCTTCCCATTACTACATTGTATGATGAGGGAATATCCACAATGAGGAACTCCACCAGGTGGACCTTTCGAGCCGGAGCGTCCCCCAATCCTACCTGTAACACCACAGATCCTAAGGGTTGGATGGCCCCTCCGGAGAAACCGTATAGGGAGGTATCTACAGGTCGCAGCTTCACACTCAGCTCCATCCTTTTGAAGCACTCAAAAAATATAATATCAGCCGAGCTTCCCGTGTCTACAAAGATTCGGGCGACGTCAAACCCAGGTATGTCTGTAGTGATCACCAAGGCGTCATTGTGATCCTCCTTAATTTCCTTTATATCCTCCGGCCCAAATTTGATATTGGGCGTCTCTGTCATACGTCCTACTTCTTTTAGTTGACTTCCCTGTCCAGCTTTTAGAGCTCGAACACTCTGTTTTCTCTTTCGGAAGGAATCTCCATCTGCTGGTCCCCCCACAATTATGTTGATTACTCCTCTCTTTGGCGGTGGAGGAGGCATATCTTCGGCCGCCTCCTTGGACTCCTTTTCTTCCGGTTTCCTTTCATGTTCCTTTCGCTTCTACCCCCGAGGGCCCTGCCTGTCTCTAAATATAAATTCTTTCAGATGCCCCGCCTGGATCATCCTTTCAATCTCGTCTTTCAGGTGATAACATTAATTGGTTTGTGTCATGTCCATACTCATTGTGGAATCTGCAAAATCGATCGGACTTGGGCTTCTGAGGGCCCCGATTTCTGGAATAAGGGAATTTCAAGTCGGGATGATCTCCTGCTACCTCCAGTACTTCGGCAGGTTCTATCCTCAAGGGTGTGTATTTCTCAAACCTTCCGCGAGGACCGGAACGGGAACCTCCAGATGGATTGTTGTCTCTCGCTGGACCGGAGGTCCGAGGGACCTCTGGACTGGAACGTCTGGAAGGACCCTCTCTTCTTCTCTCTCGATCTTGTGGCCTAGCCTCCAGTCTTTTGGCTTTACGAACCTCCTCCAAGGTGAGGTATTTCTCCGCTCTGTGTAGTAACTCATCAAAGTTCTTGACTGGCTTCTTAGCCAAGGAGGAGAAGAAGTCTCCATCACGCAATCCGTTAGTAAGAGCATTGATCTTCACCTCCGGAGAGGCTGTAGGGACCTCCAGAGCTGCTTGATTGAACCTCCGGAGAAAGGCTCTCAAACTCTCGTTCTCTCCTTGCCTCAGATTGAAGAGGGTCAGAGTGGCACGCGGCTACCTCCGAGCACTTGCAAACTGATGGAGGAATAATTCACTGAACTCCTCCCAAGATCGAATGGTGTTGGGTTCCAGCTGGGTGAACCACTGCTGTGCTGCTTTTGCCAATGTAGTCAGGAACACTCTACACTTGATTCCCTCTCCATACCGATGCAGTAATGCCGCATTCTCAAATCTTACCAGGTGTTCGTACGGATCCGCCGTACCATCGTATTCAAAGTTGAGGGGCTTGAAGTTGAATGGCAGTTCATCCTGTAGTATGTTAGGAGAAAACTGACATCCAGAAATATAAGCGGATCTACCTGCCCGATTAGTCATCTGTTTCCTCATATCTTTCATTTCCTTCTGTAAGGCCTGTAGTTGGTCGCTGACTGGTCCCGGGTATGTATCATCTGTAATCTCTTCTACTTCGGGGAGCTCCATCTCTCGAGATGTCAAATCTACATTCCTTCTTGTGTTCCGAGGGGGAACACTTCTTTCTGCTCGAGAGGGCACTTTCTTGTCCCCTTCTGCCCGCACTCCTGCGTCTTTGGAGAATACCTGGAAGGCCCCTGGTGCCTCTTCTTGGGGTCTCGGAGTAGGTATCTCCGCATTTATTGGTGTAGTTTTTGGGACCTGACCTCCTTGAGCCGCGAAAGCTCTTTCCACAGCCTGCTTGATAAGGGCATTCAATTGGTCTGGAGAAACCAGACATGGTTCCGAATTTGGGGTATCTCCATGTTGGGGATCTGAAGTCCGGACTGCTGGAGCTTCCGTGGTCGCCGCTATCCCCTCTCCGATCGGTAGGGGGTGGTTCTCATCGCCCAAGCCCGGGGTAGGTGTCGATGGCAGATTTGATCCGGAAGGGACATGAACCGGATCCTTTCCTCGGCCTCCCTTCGATGTGAGATCAGTTGGCAAAGGGGGGTTTTCCCCCGAAAGAGTTTTCTTCCCTGAGATGGGTGTGACTGTGTTATTTCCTCCGCCCATCGCTCAAACAAATAGAAATTCGTGAGAAGATCTCTCAAATCTTTCCCACAGACGGCGCTAGTTGATGTGCCAAAAATTGCACGGATGGATTAGATATCCTTGGAGTCGGATATCCGGATTCCCGAACGTGTATGAATGATCCGGGTATGCTACTTTCTTTGAAATGATCCTCCAGGACCTGCAAAAGACACGCCGGAGGGGAGTCCGGCGCGGACACTCCGATGCCTAAGTCAGTATAGGGATCTCGGTATATCGCAGGGACTTAAGAGTCCTCGATTTATCAATCAGGTTCTCCAAGGATATCGAAGTATTTGATAAGAAGCGTAATAAGTCTTGTAAAAGTTAGAGATCGTAACCTGAAAATGTACCCGAGTTTACCTATTTATAGAGAGTTCCCACTTAAGAGGAAGTTAGGGTTTCCTTCTATTTCGGAGTTGCACTTTGGACTCGACTCTGCTGCGTTGACAGGGTCCTCCACTCTCTCATTCCCTGAAGAACCGGAACCACTCCCCCTAGTGGACTTCATCCACGGAGATAAAGGAAGAATGAGTCTTCCTTTACCCAGTCTCGGGCCGTTTCGTACGGGACTCCTCCTAAATCCTCGGACTACTAATTCTTATCAAGATTAGGTCTTCCTGATATCTCTCCCCGGGTGGAGCTCCCTCCGGAGGGACCTCCGGAAGAGATTCTTTATTCAGAGAGTATTAATTCCTTAATCCCATATCTCATCTTTTATCTTAACCTCTATACACGTGTCGACTTCTTGTGCCATGACAATTTTAGGCCGCATCAGACGTAAATTGAGCAATTAAAAAAGTTATGGGACGTAAATTAAATTTTTAATTAAAATGGGACGTTATGCGAAAAAGATAAAAATATTCAACAAATGTGTACAATTCACTATAAAATTAAGGTAATTTATGTTATACAATCAAATAAAAAAATAATTCATTTATTCATAAATTAATTAGGGTTGGTCTGCTATGGACTCGAGTGCATGTTATGCACCCTAGTCCATGTTGCACTTTTCAATTTTACTGACTTACACTTTTTGGTAAATGGTGTTACACTTTTCAATTATTAAACTGTATAATAATATTTTTAGTAATAATTGAAAAGTGAAACACCATTTATCAAGAAGTGTAAGTCAGTAAAACTGAAAAGTGCAACATGGACTAGGGTGCATAACATGCACTCGAGTGCATACTAGACTTTACCAATTAATTATTCATAAATTAACTTATTTTAATATAAAAAAATAATTCATTTATTCATAAATTAATTCATTATTATAAAAATCAATTAACTTACCTAATTCATTATTAGAAGAAAAATTATTAACTTACCTAATTAGAAAAAATTATAATTACAATATAAGTATTATAAATTTATTTATTTATTTTAAAGTAATCAAATAAATATAAAAAATTATCTAAATATTACAAATATACTTTGTAGTTTACTATTCATTTTTAGTTTGTTTCAAATTATAGTCCACTCTTCTTTTATTTTAATATTTTTATTTAAAATACTTATTATTTAATGATTGTTGAAATTAGTTAATGATATTGTTCATTAACATTAAATAAGGTTAACAAGAATGTAAGAATAAATTTTATGTGCCCAAAATATTTGGATTGATTTGTGTAAAAAAAATGGACTATCTTTTTAAGACGGATGGAATAATAATTATTGAGTTAATGGGTAAACACAAATATAATAGGGTGAGTAAATCATTAATATATTTCTTAATAATACACCCTCCGTTTCATAAAATTTGTCGCATTTGATCTTAAATTTTATTTCAAAAGGTTTATTGTTTTTTCTAATTTTACCAATGATCTCCCTAAATTATCTTTTTTTTTTTAAATATATTAATGACCTTTTTTTAAAATGTCACAAGAGTGGTGGAAAAAAAGAAAAAAGAAGAAAATGAAAAAAATTAATGAGGGATAAATGTGTAATAAAATATGTTCTTTAATTCTATACAAAATGAGAAATGCAATAAAATTTATGAAACCCATGAATTATTTAATTACAATTAATGCAATAGGATTCCTGAAGAAGAAATATAGCATGATATAATTATTGTAATTGACCATAATTTTAAAATGATTTTTAATTGATGAGTCAAAATTTCAATTAAATTAATTATAAATATATCTACATCACTTAAAATAATTTACGTTTTGCAATGGATAATTCTGTATAAATAGAGAAGCAAAGCAACAACGTTTTCATTCGAAAAACACATCTTAATAGTATATCTCTAAATAAAAACTTAGAAGAATATGGGTTCCAACATCAAGTTGATGGCTCTCCTTTGCCTTTTCTTAGCAATGGTGGTTTTCAATTCCTCACAAGTATTGGCTAAAGATCAAAACGAGATGTCGAACTCACAGGTAACATTTTATTTTAATACTATTACACTTTAGCTCCATTCCTTATTAAAACATGAAATGAGTAGGGTCATAATTAAGTCTATGAAATATACATGTGATGAAAATCGTCTCATACAAATTTTTATTTGTATGTGTTTTCCATTCAGGTGACCAAATTGGAAGTCAGTGGACCCAATGGCGACGTTGCAGGGCGTGGAGGGTACGGGCGTAAGCTTGGTGGATACATTGGCAAACAGTGTGAACATGGATTTTGTTGTGGAATCTATGGCTGCATATGCTGCTGAGAAGATGGATCGATGTATATTTTCAAGGCGGTAGCTAGCTTTTTATACAAACAAAAAAATTAAAAATTCTCGTGTACCTCTGTCTCTATTTAAAAAAATACTCCAATAATCGAAGCATTGTTTATTACCCATTTTATGTCGTCTAGATTATCTATGTACCGATCGTGAGAACAAATTCTTGAATCTGTTTAATTTGACATAAAATAAAATTTCACCCTACTAAAATTTACTATATAAATATTGATTTGATATAAAATAAAATCTCAATATATTAAATTTACTGTATAAACATATAATTTAGGATTTCAAAAACCAAATTTCAACCATATAGCTAAATTCCAAAACAAACGTAGTCTTTTGGTATCTTGCCTACTTGTTTATTACTCAATGGTATGGTTTCTTATACAAAAAACATGAGGTTAGATAAATTGCAATGTGCTTCTCTTAAATACTCACGATTTTCTACTCTTTTTTGTTACTGTTCATAAAGCATAAAAACTGACTGAAGTTGAAAACAAGTTATATTACTCAAATACATCTCATTTTGTTTGTAATATTATAAAATATATCTCCAAATAAACATAATGTAAAACCTCACCCTACTAAAATTTGAATCATGAGCTACAGTTCTTGGATTATTATATTAATTAATTAGTATGAGTAGCAAATTAGATAAAATTAAATTAAAGGATAATATATATATATATATATATTTTAGTAGTATAGTATACATGATTGTTGTTTGTTAATTAATTTATTGCCGCTCTTATATATTTGTAGAGTATATTAATTGACTTTTTAATGACTTACTCATTATAATTTTTCTAACCATAAGTATGTATTCTTATGGGACTCAAATTTTACAAAGCGCGCCAAGTGGCGTCATATACGTCGTAACGACCTGCTACCTGTTATATAGGTTTAAGTTATTTAAAGTATTTTTTAAATTGTATTTTAGTATTTACTATATTACCCTTCTATAATATAAAAAAAAAAATTGTTTAATTTATTAAAAATAATAAAATTACAATCCTACCCCTTTTAATACTCCCTCCGTCCCGTGATTTCTTTCACGTGTGAAGAGGCACACAAAATAAGAAAAGTGAATTTAGTGGGAGATTTTGAGGGGTAATTTTGTAAACCTTTATGTATAAAGTAAAGAAATGAGTTGACTTTTGGGTATGTGTGGAGAAAAAGTAATGGCATTTGTGTAAAATTGAGAATATTGTGAGGGTGAAGTTTATAAAGGGTTTTCCATTTTAAGGGTGTGAAAGTTATTGTGGGACGTCCCGAAAAGGAAAGTGTGAAAGTAATTGCGGGACGGAGGGAGTACAAAATATATTCGATTCCAACAACATTAGTTAAATTAAAATTTTGTAATATTATCCCATGCAAATTCGCTTTTCGACCGCCGTGCTTCCTCTTTTCATTTCAGACTTGTGGTTCGCATCTGCGCACAATCTTGAGATCCCTAGCTACTTTCGCCGCCCAAGTAAGTCGTAGCTAAATTATGTATTTAGATTTTAGTTTCTTGTTGCTTTTCTGCTGGTTGCTTGTGCTTTGTTTGGACACTGAAAGTGATGGTAGAATAGACTAAATAATATTTCTAGAAATTCAAATGGACTACTTTTGATTGGTTTTTCGTTTTCTCACAGACCTGTTATCTAATTTGAGCTATTGCATCTGCTTTATCCTTGTTTGACAATTCGAAGTTCTCTTGGGGATGAGTAAATTTTAGAATGGCTCACCAGCCCATTGCACACACTCTGTTTGTATTGACATATTGTTATACCTAGTCAAAGAAGTCAATCTTTGACAAGTCAATCCTAGTCAGCGGCTTACGTGGCGAGGACCAGTCAACAAAGTCGTGCGACGACTAGTCAACAAGACTAAGAAAATGTAATAGAATAGATGTATTTAATATATTTAAGTGCTCGCTCAAAGATGTTGGCGAGCACACGTTTTAGTTAGTTGCTCGCCCAAATGTGTGGCGAGCACATATCTATCTTAGCTAGAATAGTCTAAGTACTGAAGCCTTGGGAGACAGCATGGAGCGTGGCGACCACACTCCTCGAAATGGTCCTCCGGCGACCACCGTAGCTCAGCTCCTCGGCATTCTGGCGAGGACGAGCACCAAAGGCGGTTTAGCATTAAATGCGCCATCAAATCACCTTTTCGGGCAGAAGACAGGTCCAATGAGGGCGTGCCACGTGTAAAGGGCGGGCAGCCCCTAGAAACCACTATATAATGCCTAAAAGAGGCTCATTTGTACACAAGTTACCCATTCCTACAAATCACTCCCTACCCAAAGCAATAAACTCTCCCAAGCTTCTAAAGCTTTAGCTTCTCCAAGAAGCTATATCTTGTGTTCTTGTTTGTTCTTCATTAGATCATCAAGATCATCAAATAAATACTCCCTAAACACGTAATAAACCCCCGATCATTATACATGTTTGTTTCGTGCTAACAAATAGTCCACATCCGATTCAACCATCAAAAGAACGTACAACACATATATATATAGAGTCAAATGGACCTTTAACAACTATAGTTGATGAAATCAAAGGTAGATTATGGAGGTGGATGTCTGTTAAGGTGAATAGTCTTATGTTGACTGGCAAGAGGATCCAAATAAAATATTGGTAGTATATATAGCATAAGTAATCAAGAATGCTGTAATGGTACTTTTTGGTTTACATGTTTTGTTTTGGGTACTGCTTGTAACCAAAGATCGATGGAATAATTAAAACTATTGACTGATCGAAAAAAAAGTAGTACATGTTGCCTCTGCAGCCTGCATTTTTTTTTTATCAGGAAAATATTAATGAGGTGTTTCAAGCCCTAAGGCATGGCCTCAACACAGAGTTGTACAGATACACATCAACACAGAGTCTTATTAATGAGTTTATTTTCTTAGACTCCTAGGATTGTGAAACCGAGCTACTAAATTACCAGATGAGATTTTGAGATCTTTTAAATCCATCCAACTCCACAGCCTATTAATAATTTCTTCAACAAACAGCTTTTCTCTCGTGGTCTCCTCCTTCTTGAATAACAGTACAGTGCATTTCTCCTCTTCCATATGGACCAGATTACACACTGATCAGTCTGTATTAATTGATTATAAAAATGTATATAATTAGACTTAATTAATGAAGTTAATAATGCATATGAAATTGGACTGTTTCGATTAATGTTAATTCAAAAATAAGATGCTCCATTTGTTCAAAATTTAATTTGGCTAGTGAATTTATTCAATAATGGAAAAAATATGAATACAAAAGTCTGGGTGATGAAAGGTAAGGGTCCTGTTTCAAAATGGTTCACTTTCAAATGCATAAATTAAAGAGGATATAAATTTATATTAAATCACAAAAGGGAGAAAATTTCAGATTATAAAGTTGTGATTGATATTAGATGGTTTATTTAATGTATTTTGGGCACCAAAGATTAAATATTTTTCTTTGTTGTGATTGATTTTGTTAAACTCTTTGCCTCTATTATTATCTTTTTCGGTAATTGTTGAACTAATATTAAATTTTTGTATATTTACAAGATATGGCATTGAAGTTTGCTTACAACCGAAAGGTTATGGGGCAAACAAAGATAATTAGTTGTCGGAGCAAGTTATCCATGATTGATTTCGTGTTCAACGAACTAGATGATTGGCATAAAGAACAATTCCAAACCTCATGTTTTAAAAATCTCTTGAGGTTGAGGAGGATGGACGTTGGATACCAGCTCTTCCACCAGCTACTTACGAGGCAAGTGCAAACACAGAAAGCCAACGAAGTTTGGTTCAAATTTGGGGATAATGACTCTAGGTTTTTACTACAAGAATTCACCCTAATAACTGGGTTAAATGCCGGTGATCTTGAAGAGGAGGTTGTAGTGGAAAACACAAACCTTCGCTTGATGGAAAGTTATTTTAAATCCAAATGAGAGGTAATTGCATTTGCATGCTTTGAATATATGTAGTTCGTTTTAAATATAGGTTATGGTCTAACATTGTCCTTTTTAATGTGTGTAGAGATTTATTGAATACGACTGTTTGCTCTGTATCAAAAAAGTTCTTTACTGACCTCTTGGACAATAAATGGCTTACAAGTGATGTGAGTTCACCGTTCTACTATTATAGTAACTTACAAATTTTAATTCATATTTTAATCATTGTTTTTTTGTACAGCATATTGACCTTACCATGTATCATATCCGAGAGCGGATTGTAAAATCTCCTTGTCAGGATTCATATATCCTAGACACGTATTTTGTTCAACTTGCGGATACAGTTAATTCGTTTATGTGTGAAATACCAAGAATAAATTGTTGATAAGAGAATCATTTTTTGACGATTATTGTGAAGAGAAGAGCGTAAAACATTTATTTTGATATGTCGTGGGGGACTCACCAGTACTAGAAAAGTCTTGGAAGGGTTGTGGATTCTATATATCCATTTTCATTGTCTTGAGCATTGGATTGCACTGAAAGTTGATATGAAATCCGGAGTGATTGAAATTTATGACAGTATGAATAGCCGTCGTAGACATGGCATGTTGAGGACCTTTGCAAACATCCTTCCTAA
This sequence comes from Galeopsis tetrahit, assembly GCA_963675135.1. NCBI lineage: Eukaryota > Viridiplantae > Streptophyta > Magnoliopsida > Lamiales > Lamiaceae > Galeopsis > Galeopsis tetrahit. Next base: position 17,190,270 of record OY776133.1, read on the forward strand.
GTTGATACGATCAAAAGTGGATGAGAAATACGACATCGAGGTTTTTCAATTAAAGAGTATACCATGCGGTCAACATGTTAATGGGTAATAATGTGTTCAAGTGTCGGACAACTTCCATGACCATTATTATTAAGTGTATAGAGTGAATATTTGCGTAGGTTTCATATTTGACACCGATAAACGAGAGAACGGCCCCTGTGACATTCTAACGGAACGAAGGTCGTTAACGTCGATAACGACACCGTACCGACCATTCTCCTAAATCCACCTAATATTTTATACGAGTATTGTTAAGAACATGGATATCGACATATAACGTGTGTTGAATACCCCGATAATCGAGAGAACGGCTCTTGTGATATTCTAACGGAACGAAAGTCGTTAATGTCACCGACGACACAGTATGTTGTGTGCAAGTGTCGAATAACCTCCATAACCATTATTTTAAAGGGTGTAGAGTGATTATTCGCGTTTCGGTTGCCATGTTCATTTGAAATTACACCACTGATTAATAATCGACCATTTCACTCAATCACTATATTCTAGGTTATATAAGTCATGTGTGTTTATCAATCAAACCATGCATCGTGTTTTGAATACGTAAAATTTAGTAAAACCATACCGTCCTCTCCCTAAAAACAGGTTAAGTTGTAAAAAGATGACATCAGAGAACTTAGGTTTCATATTTGACACCGATAAACGAGAGAACGACCCCTATGACATTCTAACGGAACGAAGGTCGTTAATGTCGACCGTACGACTATTCTCCTAGATCCACCTAATATTTTATACGAGTATTGTTAAGAACACGTTATACCCCGATAAACGAGAGAACAACTCTTGTGACATCCTAACGAAACGAAGGTCGTTAATATCACCGACGAAACAGTATGTTGTGTGCAAGTGTCGAATAGCCTCCATAACCATTATTTTAAAGGGTGTAGAGTGATTATTCGCGTTTCGATTTCCATGTTCATTTGAAAGTACACCACGGATTATCGACAATTTCACTCAATCACTATATTCTAGGTTATATAAGTCATGTGTGTTTATCAATCAAACCATGCATCGTGTTTTGAATACGTTAAATTTAGTAAAACCATACCGTTCTCTCCCTAAAAACAGGTTAAGTTGTAAAAAGATGACATCGGAGAACTTAGGTTTCATATTTGACACCGATAAACGAGAGAACGACCCATGTGACATTCTAACGGAATGAAGGTCGTTAACGTCGATAATGACATCGTACCGACCATTCTCCTAGATCCACCTAATATTTTATACGGGTATTGTTAAGAACATGGATATCAACATATAACGTGTGTTGAATACCCCGATAAACGAGAGAACGACTTTTGTGACATTCTAACGGAACGAAGGTCGTTATCGTCACCGACGACACAATACGTTGTGTGCAAGTGTCGAATAACTTCCATGACCATTATTTTAAAGGGTGTGGAGTGATTATTCGCGTTTCGGTTGCCATGTTCATTTGAAAGTACACCACCGATTAATTTCTCAATTTGCACGGTTTAATATGTATTCCCCGTGCAGTGGTGCAAGGCTCCATGGTCGTGCAGGTTTTACGGTTTTGCACGGTTCGTAGGGCACTGCCCGTGCAGTGTTGCACAACTCTTTGGATCGTGCATGGGTGGACAAACAGAACGTTTACAGTTTGCACGGTATACTGAGTATTGCCCGTGCAATGGCGCACGACTCCTGGACCGTGCACAATCAATTTTTTTATTTTTTTTATTCTTTTAGATAATTATAAATATCAAATATTTATGGTAAATTATTGGTGATGTTTTATTGTTAAATCAGTCACCCGTGTAAATCGAAAAATGTACTGGATGTACTCACTTGCACGGTCCAAACAACCGTGCACGGTTGCACGGTCGATACTCAGTAAACCGTGCAATCTGAAAAATGAAAAAATGTTTTTTTTCATGTTCACGTGCTCGAGCCACAAATAGAGTAGTAATGCACGACATACAATCATCTTTCTCATATTTGTATAAAATGCATATTTCATTTGTAACATTTTTTTTAAAGATTAATCTGTCACATCTCAATTCAATATGATTATTGTTCACGATTAATTTTAGCATGAACGTATCTTATGACGTGGATTAAAAAACACAAGAAATATTAAATTAATTTTCAAATAAAAAAATCCAATTCAATAAAATTTCGAAAATACATATGCTCAATATTCATAAAAAAAAGAAATCTAACACTAATTGTTTTGGTAGGATCAATGTTGCTCTTCTTATTTGGACATCGCCCAATTTTATGTCCTGGATGTCTAGTAAAAAAAAATATAAGTTCGTGAGTGTTAAAAAAACATAACTTCATATATAAACAATTATTAAACATGCACAAATAATTAAAATGACATACCCAAAAGATCCACATTTCTGCTTTTTATTTCGAGGTGCTCCTCGGGACTTACTCTTTGTTGGATTACCTACACCATAATTTTGGGACTGCTTAATGGGGTCTGGAACTTCATTATGCACATCAAATGTATTAAAATCCGTTTCGGGAATCTCCGAGCAACTTTGTGCCACACCCGTTAGGGATTTTTTGGCATTTCTTATTTGCTTCAAAATTTCTTTAGTGCTCGATTCGGAATGAGAAGCATTCAGACACAAACCAACACTCTCTCTGTGCAATTGCATGAACCATGTGCATATAACCATTTCATGAAAATCTATCCATTTACGGCAACTAATAGCATGTAATGTGAATAACATAAAATCGAGGAATACCATGTGCTTATATAACATAAAAATCAATTGGGATCGCAAATAAATAATACATCAAAACTCTACATGATGATTTAACTCTACATTATGTTCTTCTAGTTAGAGCATTCAAACAACTAACAATGTTAGAAATGTGCATTCAATAACCACTTCCTTTGCTTAATTCAGTTGCGGAGAAGGAGAGGAATCGGCAGCCCATCTATTCATCAACTGCTTAAGCGTAATTTGGCAAGAAAGTTACAAATGGGTCAACGTCTACACGCCGCTACATAACCAGGTTCGAGAACATTTCTTAGGGCATTTGGGAATTTTCAAAGGTGTTAGAGGTCGTAGGAGGGCTATTGGAATATGGATATGTATCGTTTGGGTGATTTGGAAGTAGCGGAACAAGAAAAATATTTTTGAGGACCTGAACTGGGACACATAGAAGGTTATGGATGAGATAAAAGGTAGAATGTGGAGCTGGTTCAGCTGCTACGACAAACACATGCAGCAGGTTAGTTTCACAAATTGGCTCAGGGACCCAAGACCTTGCCTTGAAGATGGTAATTGACGTGGTGATTGGGAGTCTAATTTTGATGTGTATTGTTTGCTTTTGAAACTTTACTTTCGACACAGTTTTATGCCTTAATAAGGGCAATTGTACCAGATGTTGTAAATGCACAAAATTCATGAATAAAAAACATCTTTGCGTGATAAAAAAAAAATAAAAAAAAATTCAGTTGCAAATTTTTTTTGAGGCATTTTGTCGAACACTTGTTGAGCAGTCAAGTTTCTATTTCATTTGAATCAATTTAAAAAACAATTGCTACTCAACATCTCAATCACAATTTTAACAACCCCAAGTTTGAGTGTAGAACTCAAGAAATCGAGCATATAACTCGTAAACAAAATCAATCACAGAAAATCGAAAATTCTAACCAGAATTTTAAAATCAGTCGGCGGCGGCTGGTACGCAGAGGAGGCTGGCAGTCTGGCACGCAGGGGAGGGAAAAAATGCAAGAATTTTTGGAATGATGTATTAGCTAGGTTTTAATGAATTTTTTTTTTTTTTAAGAAATTGATTTGATTTATTTTTTGTTATTAATTGTATTAATAACACAAGGGTGAGTATGTAATTTTAACATTACATATTTTAATTAAATAAATAAATATAATAAATTATTTTATTGTATAAGGATAAAAATGTAATTTTACAATAATATATTTTAATTAATTTAATTTAATAGAAAATACAAATTTATGCAAAAGGTAACAGGTCATCAAGTTTAAGCCTTTAGATTAGATTTTTAATGACTTAAATTAACTGACTAAGGTAGTCATTACGACACCTTACCTTACGACCCAACTAAATTTTCATAACCAGTCTCTCATTAATTCTTAATTTCAATTTCTCAAAAAAAGATTTTTTTTTTTTAGCTAAATAAACTATAATTTAATTATATCATTAAAAATCTAAAACCAGTTCATGTGTATTAGAGTCTTTGGCATAGTGACGTACCCATGGACGACCAAAAAGTTACAATTAATTAATCTCTAATATTCCATTTAATCCAAATTAAGCTAAGGCTCAAAATAATTAATGGAAGAGGTGAGAAAAAAACTATTTACGTCCCGTAACTTTTACCATTTTTGAAAAACGTCCCAAAATAGTAAAAATTTTAATTTACGTCCCATAACTTTTTCAATTGCTTAATTTACGTCCAGTTTTAGCTGGAAATCCCCAAATTTAAGTAAATGGGACGTAAATTGAGCAATTAAAAAAGTTATGGGACGTAAATTAAATTTTTAATTAAAATGGGACGTTATGCGAAAAAGATAAAAATATTCAACAAATGTGTACAATTCACTATAAAATTAAGGTAGTTTATGTTATACAATCAAATAAAAAAATAATTCATTTATTCATAAATTAATTATTCATAAATTAACTTATTTTAATATAAAAAAATAACTCATTTATTCATAAATTAATTCATTATTATAAAAATTAATTAACTTACCTAATTCATTATTAGAAGAAAAATTATTAACTTACCTAATTAGAAAAAATTATAATTACAATATAAGTATTATAAATTTATTTATTTATTTTAAAGTAATCAAATAAATATAAAAAATTATCTAAATATTACAAATATACTTTTTAGATTACTATTCATTTTTAGTTTGTTTCAAATTATAGTCCACTCTTCTTTTATTTTAATATTTTTATCTAAAATACGTATTATTTAATGATTGTTGAAATTAGTTAATGATATTGTTCATTAACATTAAATAAGGTTAACAAGAATGTAAGAATAAATTTTATGTGCCCAAAATATTTGGATTGATTTGTGTAAAAAAAAAATGGACTATCTTTTTAAGACGGATGGAATAATAATTATTGAGTTAATGGGTAAACACAAATATAATAGGGTGAGTAAATCATTAATATATTTCTTAATAGTATTCCCTCCGTTACATAAAATTTGTCGCATTTGATCTTAAATTTTGTTTCAAAAAGTTTATTGTTTTTTCTAATTTTACCAATGATCTCCCTAAATTATCTTTTTTTTTTAAATATATTAATGACCTTTTTTAAAAATGTCACAAGAGTGGTGGAAAAAAAGAAAAAAGAAGAAAATGAAAAAAATTAATGAGGGATAAATGTGTAAAAAAATATGTTCTTTAATTCTATACAAAATGAGAAATGCAATTTTATTTATGAAACGGATGAATTATTTAATTACAATTAATGCAATAGGATTCCTGAACAAGAAATATAGCATGATATAATTATTGTAATTGACCATAATTTTAAAATGATTTTTAATTGATGAGTCAAAATTTCAATTAAATTAATTATAAATATATCTACATCACTTAAAATAATTTAAGTTTTGCAATGGATAATTCTGTATAAATAGAGAAGCAAAGCAACAACGTTTTCATTCGAAAAACACATCTTAATAGTATATCTCTAAATAAAAACTTAGAAGAATATGGGTTCCAACATCAAGTTGATGGCTCTCCTTTGCCTTTTCTTAGCAATGGTGGTTTTCAATTCCTCACAAGTATTGGCTAAAGATCAAAACGAGATGTCCAACTCACAGGTAACATTTTATTTTAATACTATTACACTTTAGCTCCATTCCTTATTAAAACATGAAATGAGTAGGGTCCTAATTAAATCTATGAGCCAAAATATACATGTGATGAAAATCGTCTCATACAAATTTTTATCTGTATGTGTTTTCCATTCAGGTGACCAAATTGAAAGTCAGTGGACCCAATGGCGACGTTGCAGGGCGTGGAGGGTACGGGCGTAAGCTTGGTGGATACATTGGCAAATCGTGTGAACATGGATTTTGTTGTGGAATCTATGGCTGCATATGCTGCTGAGAAGATGGATCGATGTATATTTTCAAGGCGGTAGCTAGCTTTTTATACAAACAAAAAAATTAAAAATTCTCGTGTACCTCTGTCTCTATTTAAAAAAATACTTCAATAATACTCCGATTGACTCGATTCTTTTGGCTATTCCACTCCATTTTTCGAGACGAATCCAACCGTGCACTCCTCTTCTTGATCCAGTAAATTATGGTTGGTGTTTTGCTCCAAATTCCATCGTATTTCCTATAAAATCGACAAAACACAACCTTTCTCTCATTTTGGCTTAAACAATCATATTCAATGCATAAATCCATGAAATCCACATCAAAATATGTTTCACATGTGCCTCTAAAATGTGTAAATTCCATCTGAATCACCGATAATGGTCATCCATGCCCTGCTTGTGATCAACATAATTTAAAGTCGTGCAACCTTGATGAGCTATTGAGGGAGCTTCTCTTAAACTTGGAGATTGCCCAAGATCGTATGAAACAATATGCAGATGCGGTGCATACGACACTGCCCCTTTATTCAGCCGACGGGCTGCCTACTTTAGAACCGATCAGGATGCTTGAGTACTGGTGGAATAAGAGTGGAAGTTAATATGTTTGTGAAGCCCTTGTGCGATGGAAATCTTTGGACAAAGATGCCACCATGGAACTGATTGAGGAGCTATGACTGTAATTTCCTGATATTAACCTTGAGGACAAGGTTCGTTTTGAAGGCGGGGTGATGATGAGATCTCGCCACACCATAAGAGGGGTCCACAGTTAGTCAAAGTGTATTCAAGGAGAAAGAAACCAATTATGGAAAGCATAGATGATTGAGGGATTGATTGATTTAATTATTATTCTTGTCTGATTAGTTAGTTGACTTGATATATTAATTGTGATAAGTTTCCTTTGTTGTTAGATAGGAATTAGGAGTGTTGATTAGATGGGAATTAGGAGAGGGATTTGGATATATAGGTGTAACATGTTTTGAAAAGATTATTACGAGAGAATTATCAATTTTGAGAGGAAACTTTTTCTACAGCGTATTGAAGCTGGTTACTAGGTTAATCTAAGTATTTTACTTAGGTTTTTAGGAGAACTTCAGTTGAAGTTTCATCAATTGAAGAAGTTGACTCACAATTGATGAAATTAACTCAGTAGGTATTTATCGGGATAATCAAGATGATAAATAGATAAACCTAGAAACTCAATGACAGACTCTTGAATTAACCTAGAGACAACTTTCAACGCTGAAATTCTTATTCAATACTCTCAAAAACATAATCCTCACAATATCTTTATTCCTCTAATATACTAAGGCTACGAAAGTAAGGACACAAGTATTTAAGGTAATTAAATCAATCACTCTTAATCCCTTTTATTCTCCTTGACTTGTCTTTCTTCATATTCTGTACTTAGAATATTTCAGACTTCTTCATCACCTGTCTTGTCTGGTCAAGTCTTCTTTCTTCATAGAACTTTTCTTGTCCTATCTAAGCTATCTAAACTATTACATTACTTTAAACTTTATAGATCATCTTAGTCCTCCTAAAGACTGTTACATCAATACGACATATAAACATAACCATAAGCTTCTATACAATGATTATAGCTTATCATAAAATCCTATAGTAAAGTAAACTTTCATACTTAGTCATATTTCAATATTACTTTTAACTCATTTGATCTTGTTTCATACAAGACGACTTCCATAACAGATCAGTCAACACTTAGAATATATTCAAGTTCTCTTTTTGGCTTATCAAAACTCATCTTATCATCAAATAGAACTTGTCTTAGGATTCATATCCCAACAATAGTCACGGTGTCCCCTAAACTATCAACAGTCTAAATGTCGAATTGCATCACATCGTATCGCCCTAACTTGATACTTGTCGTCTAGTTTTAATATTTTTAAATAATCTTTTAAATTTTATTTTATTATTTACTATCTTACCCTCCATTAAAATTAAAAATAATACTGATATTAGTATTAAAATTAAACGGGAATAATATAGTGTCCACTGTGGCATTGCCACATCAACATTTTTTTAATATTTAATTTAATTTTATGTTTATAGAATATTCTCCATATAAATAGAAATAAAATATATCTCTTTAATGATAAAATGTATTCACTACTAAAAAAAATTATATTTAATTTATCTCTTTTGTAAATATTACTCCACTATAAATCATATATATCTTCATGTATATAGAAATACAATAAGTCAAATAATATTTTTTTCCATGGAAGAAGTTGTGCGATTGATCCTAATATTTTCTCCATGGAAGAAGTTGTGCGATTCATTCTTCATTTTGCGCTCTGAACGATAATGTTTCGAACTAAAATAAATTCTTCTAAAAAATTTCATTTCATCAGGCTTTATCATGTAAGTAAATAAATTCTTCTAAAATTATGAGTCACATCTTCTTCCATTGATGACGGCCATGGAGTATTCTTGAAAAATTATAGTTAAAGAGATAAATTAAAGAAATATAAGTTATTTCTATTTATATTGAAATATGTCTCTAATGTTTGATAAATATAAAATTAAATTAAATATTAAAAAAATATTGATGTGACAATGTCATGTAATCGATGGAACTATATCCTTTCCCTAAAATTAAATACATATAATAAATTTAAAATTAGATTATTATTTCTTAAAACTCAAAAATATAATTTTGTGATGGATTAATGTTATGAAAATTACAATTATATATAATCAATTATTTTTTTGTTAATTATGTGAGGATAAATTTTTAATTTTATAATTATATATTTAAAATTATTAAATTATATTTAAAAATACAATAAAAAACGATAATAAGTGCAATGCAAAGCAATAGATTCTGCGACGCCAAGTCCAAGTAGTCGATCATTAATAACTCAAATTAATGAACTTGACTTTAGGGTAACACCCCATAAATTAAATATCATGCCGTTTTATCCATTTCCACCCACCTGCATGCAACTACTACTCAATAAAATGCTTTATCGGATGATGGATAAGCACGTGAGTAAATTAAAACAATGTATTTCATAATAATTATTACAGAATTATTGGATAAATACAAAATAAAAAAAAATATATATATATATATATATATATATAGTAATAAGGTCGGTAAATCAATATATTCATCTTATAGGACATGATGAAATGAAAATATGATTGAATGAAATGAACTCATGAATTGAATGAAGGTAGGAAAGTAATGAAATAGGAATGTCAATTCTTATAATTAGTATGAATAAAGATCGAATAAAAATAAGTATTGTGTAAAGTTACTTAAATTGTTATTATTGTTAATTTTTGTTGTTGATAGTATTTATTATTATTACTATTTATTGTTAAAAATATTATTATTAAATATTACAATATTATATATTATTATTATTATTATTGATTGTTTAATTATTTTTATCGTTAATAAATATTTTTATAATTATTTTTACTATATGTATAATTAATTTTTATTATATATTATTCATATATTATTAATTTTTAAAATTAATTTTTATTATTTATGATATATTGTTCTTTATTTAATAATTATAATATTAATTTTTTATTTTTTTAAATTATTAATATAATTATTGTGAAAAATAATAATGGAATTTTGTATAATAATAATAATAATAAAAAGTTTATTTTTAATAGTATGAAATACATAAAATTATGGGGTATGGAAGGAATGATCATTCCTTTAATTTTGGGAATCACCATTTCAAATGAAATGATAATTTCTAATATAATAACATACCAATCATAGTATTTTGAATGAAGTAAGGAATGTTCATTCCCTAAAGGAAATAGATCAATTAATGTATTTCTAACTTATTGAAGTAATGAATAAGCACAAATATGCTAATAAGGTGAGTAAATCATTAATGTATTTCCTACTAAATTATATTAAGAAGGGGTATTTATCTCCTTAGTTAATAAATTATATTAAGAAGGGGTATTAAATAAGGTTAACAAGAATGTAAGAATAAATTTTATATGCTCAAAATATTTGGATTGATTTGTGTAAAAAAAAAAAAAGAACTGTCTTTTTAAGACGGATGAAATAATAATTATTGAGTTAATGGATAAACACAAATATAATAGGGTGAGTAAATCATTAATGTATTTCTTAATAGTACTCTGATCCCTCCGTTTCATAAAATTTGTTGCATTTGGTCTTAAATTTTATTTTAAAAAGTTTGTCGTTTTTTCTAATTTTACCAATGATCTTCCTAATTTTTTTTAAAATATATATATTAATGACTTTTTTTTTAAAAATGTCAAAGGAATTGTGGAAAATGAAGGTGGAAAAAAGAAAAAGAGAAGAAAATGGAAAAAATTAATGAGGAATAAATGTTTAAAAAAAATGTGTTACTTAATTCTATACAAAATGAGAAGGGTTTTTCTTAGTTAATCTTATAGTCAACGCGTCGAAATGCGCCACGTGGCGTCGTATGAACCTGCTACCTGTTATACAGGTTTTAATTAATTAAATTATTTTTTAAATTGTATTTTGTTATTTACAATAATACCCTTCTTTTATAATATAATTTTTAAAATATATATATAGTAAGCACAATTACTATTCTACCCTTCTTTTATATATTCTTTTATATATTAAGCACAATTATATATATATATATATATATATATAAATTAAATTAACTAATACAAAAATAATTAAATAATAAAGTAATTAAATTAAAAGTACTCAGTAGTATGTTTTTCTTCCCCAATTGCATCGAAGACGTGTTAGGGTTCTCAGTTGCACGGTCCAACAACCGTGCACAGTTGCACGGTCGATACTCAGTCAGCCGGGTAAATAGAAACATGTCCTGGAAGAATTCTCAGTTGCACGGTCCAACAACCGTGCACAGTTGCACGGTCGATACTCAGTCACCCGGGTAAATAGAAACATGTCCTGGAAGAATTCTCAGTTGCATGGTCCAACAACCGTGCACAGTTGCACGGTCGATACTCAGTCACCCGGGTAAATAGAAATATGTCCTGGAAGAATTCTCAGTTGCACGGTCCAACAACCGTGCACAGTTGCACGGTCGATACTCAGTAAACCGTGCAATTCAAAAAATGTGTTGTAGGTGCTCACTTTCACGGTCCAACAGCCATGCCTGGTTGCACGGTCGATATCGATGTTAAGTAAACCTTGAAAACCAAAAAAAGGCTCTTTTCTTGTTCATGTGCTCGAACCTCAAATAGAGTACAAATGCAGACACACAAGCATCTTTCTCATATTCGTATAAAATGCATATTTCATCTCAATTCAATATGATTATTGTTCACACTTAATTTTAGCATAAACGTATCTTATAACGTGGATTAAACAACAGAAGAAATATTAAATTAATATTTAAATAAAAAACCAGCAATTCAATAAAATTTCTGAAATACATATGATCAATATTCATAAAAAAATCTAACACTAATTGTTTTGGTTGGATCAACATTAATTAACGTTTTTAGAATCACTGTCTTTGTTGAGATCTTCATCATTCTCTCGATCAATGTTGCTCTTCTTATTTGGACATCGCCCAATTTTATGTCCTGGATGTCTGGTAAAGAAAAATTATTAAGTTATTGAGTGTTAAAAAAACATAACTTCATAAACGATTATTAAACATGCAAAATTAATTAAAATGACATACCCACAAGATCCACATTTCTGCTTTTTATTTCGAGGTGCTTCTCGAGGCTTACTCTTTGTCGGATCACCTACACCATAGTTTTGTGACTGCTTACTCTAGGTCGTGGTTGTGTTCGGATACAAATTTGGTGACCTTGTAGATTCCGAAATGAAGAGCGATACGAAAATAAGCTTTGCATCCACATTTGGTATTAGCTTTTGACTTACGAATGTTGTTCCGTACACCTATAGTAGCTTTAGAAAATTCAGACCGGGAACAGTCCCATGCCATATTTTTTATAATGTTATTTCTCCGACTAGTGTGGCATTTTCGGCTTATAAATCCTTTTCGTCTTGCGTATATCTTATAAAATGCATTAGCTTCTTCCGTCGAAGCGAAAGTCATGCCCAAAATTGTATTGTCGTCTATGGGAGCATTTTTGAAATTGGCATACCCAAAATCCTCATCTGACCCCTCTTCTGAACTCATGTGCTCCTCGTGTGATTCATCATTCACTTTGATATCTTCAATTCTTCATATCCAATGTCTGAGAACATTGTGGAACGTTGTTGTACATACAAACTGCAACAGAAACACATTAAAAGACATGTTATGCAGCATCTTCCAATTTTACTACATTTTCCAATGTTATGCAACATCTTCATATTATATATTTCAATCGCCTATTTTAATGTCATTTACGACAACTAACAACATGTGCATCTAACATAAAATCGAGGAATACCATGTGGTTATAAACATAAAATTTAATTTAAACACTATATTAAATATAAAATTCAAAACTTTACATGATGATTTAACTCTACATTATGTCCTTTTAGCTAGAGAATTCAAACAACGAATATGGTTAGGAATGTGCATTCAATAGCCACTTCCTTTGCTAAATTCTGTTTCAAATTTCTTTGAAGCATTTTGTCAAACACTTGTCGGGCAGTTATGTTTCTATTTGATTTGAGGCAATTTCAAAAACAATTACTACTCAACAACTCAACCACAATTTTAACAATTTCACAATTAATTCAAATACTCATAACAAATGACGGAAGTAAGAAAAAATATGAAGATATACATAAGCAACGTTCAGTGGTGGTAATTCACCTACCCCACAATAATATTAAACTTACAAATTAAGAAAACTAAGGGGGGAGGAGATGATCGTCGACGGCAGCAGGGAAGCGGCGCATCGGCGGCGGAAGGGCAGCTGCTTGTCGGCGGCGGAAGGGCAGTGGCTTGGGGCTGAAGTGGAGTGCGTGTTAAAACCTACGTATTATGTTCTAGATTATAACTTCTTTTATTTAATTTAATTTGTTTTTTTTATTAATTTTAATAATAATATAAGGATAAATTAGTAGTTTTACCTTTATATATTTTAATTAAATTAATTAATATAATAAAACTTTTTATTAAATTAAGGATGAAACTGTAAATTCAAAATTATATATTTTAATTAATTAAATTAATTATAAATATGACACCATACGACACATATGTTGAATATTTTTAACACATACTTTGAATATTTTCAACACAAAGTATAAAAGGTAACAGGTCATCAGATTTAAGCCTTTAGATTTGATTTTTAATGTTTCAGATTAAATTGACTACGGTAGTCATACGACACCATACGACATTCTGACTAACGTAGAAGGTCCCAAATGAAAAATGCGATAAATTTTATGAAATGGAGAGAGTATTTAAATACAATTAATGCGTAGGATTCCTGAACATGAAACATTTATATCATGAAAGAAATATAGCATGATATAATTAGTGTAATTGACCATAATTTTAAAATGATTTTTAATGGATGAGTCAAAATTTCGATAAAATTAATTATAAATATATCTACATCACTTAAAATAATTTAAGTTTTTTTTTTTTTTTGAGAACATAAAATAATTAAAGTTTAGCAATGGATAATTCTGTATAAATAGAGAAGCAAAGCAACAACGTTTTCATTCGAAAAACACATCTTAATAGTATATCTCTAAATAAAAACTTAGAAGAATATGGGTTCCAACATCAAGTTGATGGCTCTCCTTTGCCTTTTCTTAGCAATGGTGGTTTTCAATTCCTCACAAGTATTGGCTAAAGATCAAAACGAGATGTCCAACTCACAGGTAACATTTTATTTTAATACTATTACACTTTAGCTCCATTCCTTATTAAAATCTTAAAATTTTGTTCTTAATTATTTTTCTTCTCATTTTATCCTCATCCATATATCTCTAAAAAAAAATGTAGATTTTTTTTTTTTTTTTAATTTAGTTTTCATATATATTTCCTACTACAATATATTAATATGTAGGGAAAAGAATAAAATTGATTGAGAATGAACAATTAATACGAATGTATACCTTATTTTGTTTAAAAACATGAAATGGGTAGGATCATAATTAAGTCTATGAGTCAAAATATACATGTGATGAAAATCGTCTCATACAAATTTTTATCTGTATGTGTTTTCCATTCAGGTGATCAAATTGGAAGTCAGTGGACCCAATGGCGACGTTGCAGGGAGTGGAGGGTACGGGCGTAAGCTTGGTGGATACATTGGCAAACCGTGTGAACATGGATTTTGTTGTGGAATCTATGGCTGCATATGCTGCTGAGAAGATGTATCGATGTATATTTTCAAGGCGGTAGCTAGCTTTTTATACAAAAAAAAAAAAAAAAAATTAAAAATTCTCGTGTACCTCTCTGTCTCTACTTAAAAAAAATACTCCAATAATCGAAGCATTGATTATTACCCATTTTATGTCGTCTAGATTATCTACGTACCGATCGTGAGAACAAATTCTTGAATCTGTTTAATTTGACATAAAATAAAATTTCACCCTACTAAAATTTACTATATAAATATTAATTTGATATAAAATAAAATCTCAATATATTAAATTTACTGTATAAACACATAATTTAGTATTTCAAAAACCAAATTTCCACCATATAGCTAAATTCCAAAACAAACGTAGTTTTTTGGTATCTTGCCTATTACTAAATGGTATGGTTTCTTATACAAAAACATGAGGTTAGATAAAATTGCAATGTGCTTCTCTTAAATACTCACGCTTTTCTACTCTTTTTTGTTACTGTTCATAAAGCATAAAAACTGACTGAAGTTGAAAACAAGTTATATTACTCAAATACATCTCATTTTGTTTGTAATATTATAAAATATATCTCCAAATAAACATAATGTAAAACCTCACCCTACTAAAATTTGAATCATGAGCTACAGTTCTTGAATTACTATATTAATTAATTAGTATGAGTAGCAAATTAGATAAAATTAAACTAAAGGATAATATATATATATATTGGTATAGTATATATGATTGTTGTTTGTTAATTTATTGCCGCTCTTGCTATATTAGTATAGTATGTTAATTGAGTTTTTAATTACAGAAATCTTCTTATTATAATTTTTCTAATCGGAAGTTTGTAATTATAAAAAACTAAATTTTTATAACCAGTCTCTTCATTAATTCTTAATTTCAATTTATCAAAAAAAAAAAAAACTAAAAAACTATAATTTATATTATTAAAAATCTTAATCTAAAACCCGTTCATGTGTATTAGTCTTTGGCATAGTGACGTACCCATGGACGACCAAAAAGCTACAATTAATTAATCTCTAATATTCCATTTAATCCAAATTAAGCTAAGGCTCAAAAGAATTAATGGAAGAGGTTTATGAGGTAAAGTATCATCAGCTTTATAATTAACTGATATTTTATCTAGTACTCTGGTGTGTTTGGTTTAATTACTAGATTAGATGGGTTTGATTAATTGTTTTATTACGGTTAGTAAATAGTTTGGTTTGTATGTTTACCGTTCGAGAAAGATTGTCGGTGTGGGTCTATTTTTTCACTTTATTTCATGTTCACCCGACCATACCGAACCATACCGTTATCATATCGAAAATTTCGATGTTGAAAAAATTCATATCGTTAGCGTACCGAAATTTTAGTCTATCGTAATCTCGGTATACCGAAATTTTCGATATGTAAAAATTCATACCGATAACGTACCATAATTTTGGTATACCGAATTTTCGACACGGTATATCAGTATACCGTACCATATCGGTATATCGATTCATATCGAAAATATTGAACCATCGTTTCATATCGAAATACCGGTATACCAATTCATACCGAAAATATTGAAGTATTGTTTTATACCGAAATTAATTATTTAAGGTTTATTTTATTTATGTTTTAATAATTAAAGTTATTATAATTTAAAAATAATATAAAATTATTATTTTATTTAGGTTTTCGTATTTCGGTATATCGTTATACCGTTTCACAGTGAATACCGAAAAAATATCGGTATACCGAAATACCGCGGTATGATCATTTTTCATATCATTACCGTACCGAAAATTTCGGTACGATATCATACCGTACCGAAAATTTCGATATTTTTTCGGTATGAAAAGCTCGGTGTACCGAAATTTCAGTATATTTACCCCCCTAATTTAATTTGTCAACAATCCATCAATCCAAACATACAAATTAATTTCAAATTATATGAAAAATACAATCCCATTAAATTATATATGGGTCCGGGTAGAGACCAAAGATCTTGAGCGAACAACTCAAAAGATAAAGAAGTATTGTTAATTTCTTTTCCAACCGGTAACAAACCAAACTAGTCGTTTCCAACTCCGACATCCCATGTGCATAGATAATTAAAGCATGGCGTGCATGACTGAAACCATTTATATATACACTATTGGTATTAAATACTGCTCCTGTTTTATAATACTCCCTCCAGTAAAATTTTATAATACTTCTTCCGGTAAAATTTTGCTCAGACAAATTTTTAGGTTCACAAAGTATATGTTTATTCTATTTAAATAATTAACTTTTTAGTATTTTTTCTACTTTATTAACAAGATTGAGTATCTCCCAATAATATTCTTTACTCGTTATTCCACATATATTTTTTATAATTAAAATATGATTTTTTAAAAAATATGTATAAAAAGAAGTGAGTAAAATTTTATAGGACAGAGGGAGTAATAGATAGGGTATCAGACATATACATATATTAGGTGTCTGAAGGAAGTCATGAGTTTGAAATTTCTTACCGGGTCCTTTCTTTTGAGATTTAGGTGTCTAACGGAAGTCATGAGTTTGAAATTTCTTATGGATAGTAATAATGTGTTTGTTTTAAGATTATGATATAGTGAAATTTTACTTTTCATATATTTTTTTGCAATTTGAGCTTATTTGGAAAAAATATGAATTACGATTGTGAATAACATGAAATCTTATCTAGAAAAAATAAACAAATTTTAATGAGCAGTTCAGAAGCGAGCTAGACTGAGTGAGCCCAAGCGGGTCTAACGGCCGGGCCAGGCTTGGCAAGTGGGTGGGTCAGATGTATGTGCAAGTGGGTGGGTCAAATGTATGTATACACTCGGGAGTGTATATGAGTGTTGGCCCAAAAAAAAATAAAAAATTAATAAGGCGTTATTAAACAAAATTACAAAATAGATAGTATTAAATTGCAATTTGAATCTTAGGCGGCATACATTAATTTATTTGTTATACCATCTAATTTCATTTTATTTCTAGTTCTCGTAGATAATGGAGCAATATACTTGGAGCCTCCTAAATCTCAAGCACATACTATTAGTTCATGCGAATCTATTTTTATTTATTATTTAAAAATTATTATATACGGAATATTTTTATTCTAAATAGTAGGACACTCGAGCAAAAGTTTTGTGTATGTCACAGTCTATAAATACATACTTCCTTCATCCCTCGTTAAATTATTCATTTCATTATTTTAACTGTATCTTTTTTTACTCTCTCTATAACTTTTTTTTTTAACTTCTATTCTCTCTACCTCAATACCAAACTACGCACTAAATATTATATTTCTTAACATTTGTCAAAACACTAAATAAGTAAACGGGGAGAGGTAATATGCTTTAACAATTTTGTAAGTGCAATTAAGTTGAGTTAACTCAAACAATTTGAAATTAAAGTGAATGATATATATTTGCGATTCGTAGCGTACCTCCTAGTCGTAGCTAGATAGAGACGAATAATGCGCAATGGGCCATACATGTACAATTCCTGGCACTGTACTAAGCATATGTACATGGTTGACTACATAAATGAATTTATGCAGACTTTTGAGTATGAACTCATTAAATTCATTCTGTAACACCCAACCAATTATATATCGACCCACTCATCATAACTTCACTAAATTGCCATATTTTGTGCTTCAGAATTCTCTATAAATAGAGTAGCCAAATCCATCATATTCTTCACATCAAAAAATTAATACAAATCGATATAATTAAATTAACTCGAGAAAATAATGGGTTCAAAAGTGATATTTCTGTTTGGTGTTTTGTTGGCAATGGTGATTCTCATCTCCTCGGAAGTATCAGCAAGAGATCTAGCAGCTCAGACAGAAAAAGCCCTCGACGCATCAACTCAACGTACGTATTTTTTCTCTAATCACCATTATCATTCGTATTAATTAATTTGTTAATTGTAACATTACATTTTAAATATACGCTCGTTTCACATTAATTACTTATTAATTGTTTATTTATATACTAGCTAGTTGAAATTATTTTATATTTTAAGGTTAATTTCAAAGGTAATGATATTTTTATTTTATTTTTACAAATTTAATAACCCCTTATACCATTCATTCATTTTAGTATGATACAATTTTTTTTTTTAGTAAAACTTCTCATAATAGTTAAAAAAAAAAAATTAATTTAGTCTCATAACTTCTTTAATTGTTCAATTTATGCTGAAGTACAAAAACCGAGCAATTAAACAAGTTGCGATCAGACTAAATTGAATATCTTAACTACTTTAGGATCTTTTGTGAAAAAATGTATAGGGACGAAGTAAAATATTTTTTACTCTAATATTTTGTAATATGTGCATTTAACTAAATCACCTAAAAATAGAGGGATTATTATTTAATTTTGGCTTATAATTTAAGTAATGACTATTTCAGTACTGAGAAAATGTATTTAAGAACTAAATGAAATATTATGAAATATCACTAAATTAAAAGAAAAATGATACATATAACTTTTTACTATTTAATATTTGAACTAATACTACTATACAATATGTGAGCTAATATTATACTATATTTGAACTAATACTTTACTATATTTGTCATAACTCATGGGTAACATTCATCCCTTTAAAAAATTGGATAAAGTGTAATATGTAACTGTCCTACTTGTTTTTGCATGGTAAAAGAAATCAATACGACTATATATCCTTTTGATTTCAGCTGACCAATATGGAGGAGGATACCCCGATGGCGGTAATGGAGGCTATGGAGGAGGCAACAATGGAGGCTACGGCGGAGGCAACCGTGGAAGCTACGGAGGAGGCAACCGTGGAAGCTACGGAGGAGGCAACCGTGGTAGCTACGGTGGTGGACGAGGCCGGTACTGTCGCTACGGGCGGTGTTGTGGATACTCCGGCTGCCGGTGCTGCAATTTTGCTGGTGAGAAGTCGGAGACACAAAACTAATTATCAAGTGTACCCTGTTTAAAATTATTTAAACAGGGGTGTATGAATTATAAAACGAATAAATTGTGTGCTTAATTAAGAGGTTTGCAGAGTAGTAGTACGTGTAATTACTATTTTGCTACCTTTTTATTTTTATTAAATGAATTTGTACGAACCACAAACCACTCTACTTTAATAATCCTCTGTATTGTTTAGAGGTTGTTTAGTGGTTGTTTTAGTGTTCGTTGAGAGCTTTATTTCTTGTTTTGATGTCTTCAATTCAAGCTTTTTTTTTTTTTTTTTTTCTTGCACCTTGTATCGGTTGAGTAACTCTCATACTCTTGGAAATAAACTTTTGTTTCTTAAAAAAAAAATGAATGT
This sequence comes from Galeopsis tetrahit, assembly GCA_963675135.1. NCBI lineage: Eukaryota > Viridiplantae > Streptophyta > Magnoliopsida > Lamiales > Lamiaceae > Galeopsis > Galeopsis tetrahit. The sequence goes on from OY776133.1 coordinate 17,209,990, forward strand.
GTATGAACATTACTTTATAATATGACTGCAGCGAGAATAATTGTTACCTTTTTTATTTTAATGTGTTTATTATTGATCTATATACAGTACAGTTTAATTGAATTGAAATAATATACAAACCAAAATTAATCCAACCTTAATATAATTAAAATATAAAATGTTAAATTAAAGCATGTGTATATAGTGTACATATTTCCGCCACATGTATCAAATTTACGTGAATGTAAATTATAAAATTAAGAGACAAGAATTGATAGTTATTATATTGAATCTTAATTTTGTACAGTATTAGCATTAAAATTACAGAAGTACTTGCCTAAAATATTGTTTGTTGAATAAAAAAACTGCCTTTAGATCTGGAGAAAAACATAAAAAAAAATACAAATTTGGATCGAGCTGGTCATATTACGTACACAAATTTTTTCATATAATTTTTTGTGTAAAAACAATTTCAGGTTTCAAGGAATTATTTCACCATTAGGGCCATATATGTTTGATAGCTTAGATTAAATTTAGATTAACTATATATTATTTTTATTGGTTGTTTGATAACTTAGATTATGCTTTTAAAAGAAATATAATTCTTTTAAAAAGGATCGGCTTCACAAATTAAATTTGTTAAACTTGCCAACAACCTATTTAATTCGCTAAAAAGATTTCTATGAGTCGAGAACAAACTACTCATGAACTCAATATATATTTTAAAGTTGAACCGAGCTCGAGCATAATTCATGTCAATATAAATTCAAACGAATTGAGTTCAACCTTATTGATACTCGACTTGGTTCGTCTCTCGTTTATGTGTATTATCTAGTTATACAATGACGATTAATGGACATATAATAAACACGAATAAATGCAATGGGCCAAGGGATTCCTCCATCCATTCCTGAGTCCTAACCACTAAATTAAATGAAGGGTGGGCTAATAACACTCCAAAACACTATACACACCCCACAATTTTAAATATAAAATGATTAGGTAACTCTTACCTAAATAAGGAGTAAAGTAATTAAAAATATAATTTGAAAAAATCTGAAAATAAATGTAATTAAAATTTAAAAGTATTTTAAAAAAATCAACTAAATCTTTAAAAAAAAATTTACATAAATCAATTAATTTTTTTGAAAAAATTCTGAGAAAATAAAACAAATAATTAAAAAAAATCATCAAAAAATAATTAAATAAAAATATTTAATAAATCGTCAAAAAATAATTAAATTAAAAAAATCAATAAAAAATTATTTAATTTTTTAAATTAGATATTTATTTATGATTGAGTTAATTTTTCTTTCACTCTTTATTTTATTTAGTATTTTTTTAAATTTAAACGTTAATTGATATTTTAAATTTATTTATTTTATAAATTTTATTTGATTTATTTAATATTTTTTCAGATTTTATTTAGATTTAATTGATTTTTCCATTAAAATATTTTTTAATAATTAGTTGATTTTTTAAAATATTTTCAAATTTTATTTAATTTTTTTATATTATAGAAAAAAATTAATTGATTTTTTAAATTTATATATACTTTTGAAGATTTATTTGAATTTTATAATATTTTTAAAAAATTTATTCAATTTGTATTTGTTTTGAAGGATGAAGGGTAAATAAGGAAAGAATTGATTATGTTTAGTAATAAATTTTAGTTTTTAAATTTTAATAGCCCCACCTTAAATTAATGCAATTTTTTTACAACACATTAAAGTCATCATTCAACTCCCAACTAAATATATTGACCTATTCTTCAGCCCATAAAAAAAATTGAACACAACTATTCTTCAACTCTCAAATGTAAGACGACAACATATTATAATTATCAATTTTAGGACAAAACTGAAAAAAAGTTGCCCATTAATTTCTGTTTTTTTCTAGCTAGTTTATTGCTTATACCCAATTAGTATTAATACAAGTTTATTTGACTGACGGAAAAAAAAAAAAAAGTTTTTTACTTGTGTGCGCCAGACGTGGAGTCTGAAGGGAAATTTTAATTGGGTATTATATACTCCTATGTATTTAAAAAAAATTATGCCTTCAATTTATAAAATTTATTCATTTTACTACCCTCCTAATTAGGTCATAAAATTTTGCTTCCCTTATGATACTTTTTTAGTAATATTAGACACTAAAATATATCTACATGTTTCACTAAATGAATTTATGCAATTTTGTTAGTATGAACTCATTAAAGTGTGCAACACCCAACTAAATATATATGGACCCGCTCATAACCCCACTAAATTAATTTATATTTTGTGCTTGAGAATCCTCTATAAATAGAGTAGCAAATCCAAAAATCTACTCATCCAACAAAAAAACAAAACGATATAAAAACTAGAGAAAAAATGGGTTCCAAAGGAATAGTTTTGCTTGGCCTTTTGGTTGCAATGGTGATTCTCATCTCCTCCCAAGTCTTAGCAAGAGATCTAGTTGAGACTTCCACCAACGTCGACGTCAATGACGTTGACGCATCGACTGAACGTAATTCCTTCATCTCTTTAATCTCAATTAATTATCATTTACATTTTTAGTCATTTGTTGTAACATTATATTTAAAATACTCATTCCGTTTTACCAACTATTATATATATTATCAAGGGTGGATTCTTATTTATTAATTACTAGCTACTCCGTCTTATACTTTAAGTAATGGTTGTGTTTGAAAAAATAAAAATCATCTCTGAAATTAAATGAAATACTCCTTCCGTAGCAATTACTTTCACACTAAAAATTTTTAAAAAAAAAAATCATAAACTTCACACTAAAAGTAAACAAAATATTGGAGTATTAATTACTTTAAGTCTTTGCACATACACATAATTAAACTCATTTATTTACTTTTTCATTATTCTTTTTATTTTATGTGTTAATGAACATATGAAAGAAATTGTGGAACAAGGGAGTACTACTATATATGAAAAATATGACAAAAACAAACATATTAAAGTAAAAAGTTATATGATTCTTTCATGGTGCTCAATCCTACGTTACCTTTCCATTTCAGCTGAGGGGGACCTGGCAGGGGGAGGGGGCTACGGACGAGGTGGGTACGGTGGTGGACGAGGCAGATACTGCCGCTACGGGAGGTGTTGTGGATACTACGGCTGCAGGTGCTGCAATTACGCTGGTGAGAAGTCGGATGCTGATTTTCAAGGCGAGCCACAAAACTAGCCCCTGCCCCTGCAGCCTGTTTAAAATTATTTAAACAGCAGAGCGTGTGGATGAATAAATATGTACGAATAAACTGTGTGCTTGCATTGTTTAAGCATACATGTATGTGTGCCTTGAGACTTTTGTGTTAAATTAAATGAATGTCTACTTTATAATGGTCTTCAACATTATGAAATTCAGAGTGCGCATGTGAGAATTATTGCTTTTAAACAATTTTCCTTTCTTTTTTTTTAATTAGTCTGGTGTGACAAGTTCAAATGATGTGACTCAATTTTAAAACTAGTGATGTTAATTTAATAAATAACATGATAACAAATTTTGGGTCATTTGACCATAGCAATAACTATAAGCATTAATTAAGAAGTATATTACCATTCATTAGTTATTTTTACTATTTTTTAACTTAAATTATGATATTGTTTAGCTTTATTTGGTCATATTAAGCACCAATGATTTCTAGAATTGTGTTTAAATCACACTTTCGTTTGCTCATTTACCGATAATTAACTAATTATGTATTTTTCTATTTTATTTGCTTATTGGACATGCCAATTGAGACCTTTAATTTTAAAGAAATTTTTTTAATTGTAGCTCGTTAGTGGCCGTTTAATCCGTAGCCCGCTAGGGTTAGGGTTAGGTCCCAACAATTGAAGGCCCGTTAATTATGAATCGGTTAAGGCCCTAGTCCGTTTAGCCCGTAGCCCTGTAGGGCTAGCATCTCTAAGTATAATATTACTAAAGGGTATTCTGGAATTTTTACATAATTATTAAATTAATAAAGTAATTGGGGGAGTGCATCCAACCGAAATAGAGGTGTAAATAGTCAGTAGCCGAAAAAATAATAATAAAAAAACCGGCCCAATAGCAAATTAACAGGCCAGGCCCAACGAAGAAACAATCTGGCAAGACTGCCATCCGAGTGATGAATTTATTGGGGCGTTGGCTATATACCCCTCCAGCTCTGTTAAGTATACTCCCCCTCTTCATCTATTAATTTAATATTATTGTAAAATACCAAATTTATCCTTTTAGTAAATATATCAAAGATAAATACACCCCCTAACCTTAACCCTAAAAATGCAGCCTCCTCCCCTCAATTCTGCTGCCGTCGCCGTCAGCCATCCCTCCGGCCGCCGTCGCCGTCAGCCACCCCTCCGACCACTGTCGTCCCTCAAATAAATTTAGAAATAAAAAAATCTTAAAAATAAAAAATAAAAAAATCGACAAACCAGAGTCGACCAAAAACACTTCCGTCGACACTGGTTTGTCGACCAAACACACTTTCGTCGGTAAGATCTAGTCGAAAGAAATTTTTTTAAAAAAAGTAAAAAAATTTGAAATTTTCGACAAAGATGGATCGACCAAAAAGACTCTCGTCGACACCGGTTTATCGACCAATCACACTTTCGTTGGTAAGATCTATTTGAAAGAAAAAATAAAGTAAATTTTTTTTAAATTTTCAATAATAATGGATCGACCAAAACGACTCCCGTCGACACTGGTTTGTCGACGAGAGTGGTTTTGAGCAATTGATTATAACCGAAAAAAAAAAGTTGCAGTTGATTATTTTCTATTCATCGGTGTTTGGGTGGGGGAAGGTAGAGCGGCAGGCCATGGACGACCTCGTGCAGGTGGGGGCCGTGCCGTGCCGGGGACCTCTACGGAGGAATAGAGCAGAAATAAATTAAAAAAAAAAAAAAACTTACCTGGGACGACGACTGGAGCTGGGCCGCGCGCAGGGAGGGGGCCGCGCGCAGGGAGGCGGCGACGGCGGGGACGCGCGCATGGAGGGGGCTGGGGAGGGGGCCGCGCGCAGGGAGGCGGCGGCGGCGACGGCGTGGGCCGCTCGCAGGGAGGCGGCTGGAGCGGGGCCGCGCGCAGGGAGGCGGCGGCGGCGTGGGCCGCTCGCAGGGAGGTGGCTGCGGCGGGGGCGGCGCCGTCGCCGGCGGCGGTGGAGAAAATTAGGGTTTCTTTTTTGGAAAAGAGGAAGAAGAAAGATGGGGAAAAGTGATTAGGTTTTGAATGGGGGAGTATATTTAACACTTCCATTTTAAGAAAAGGGTAATTTGGGTAATTTTTTGGGGAGTACATTTAACATTTACCATATTTGGGGGAGTACATTAATCGGAGGAGTATACTTAACAGAGCTGGAGGGGTATATAGCCAACGCCTTTATTGGCAAAGTATGATTTATCATGAAAACATGAACCGTAAATGGGTCACAGACGTGGGTCAAGTATATTTTATTCAAATTGTGGATCTGGACCAATAATTTATAATAAGCTTATGCTAAACATAGTTCATACAAAATATACTAAAATTTATTTAAAATTAACACTTTTTTTAAATTTATGCCTTCAAGTTAAAAAAAAATAAAAAAATTTACCCCCAAATTAGGTTATAAAATTTTGGTCCCCTTGTGATATTATTTAGTAATATTATACAATATCATAGTATGAAATATTTTGTCTCGTGTAACAAAATTCTGAATCTACTACTCATTATTAATATTTAGGTTAATTCGATTTAGTTACGTACCTGAATGTATGATGTACTTATACAAAGATGGATAGACATGAATAATGCATTGGCCATGGGATTCTTCCATCTTCACACTAAAATTAATATATCTACCTACACGTTTCACTAAATCAGTTTTGTTAATATATGGAACTCATCAAAGTCGTTTTGCAACACCCAACTAAAATATTTATAAATTAATCATTTGTGCTTGAGAATCCTCTATAAATCCAATAATTTTCTCATCCAAAAAAACTTGCGAAAAATGAGTTCCACAGAGAAAGTTTTGGTTGCAATGGTGATTCTCATCTCTCTAATCTCCATTATCATGGACTACATTTTTAGTCATTTGTTTGTGACATTTAAAATACTCATTCCGTTTTACCAACTATATATATTGGCTTATTTAATTCTGTCATTACTTTTGGGTTCATATATACACATAACCCAACTAATTCATTTATTTCTCTGTTAGTATCCGTTGGTAAATAGGAGTCCCCTTATACATAAAGATTACATAACTCTAATCATCATTACTCTTATTTCTTATATTGTGCATACGAAAGAGTACTATATATATAAAATATTCCAAAAATAAACATATTAAAGTAAAAATATGTGATTCTTTCTAGAATTCTTTTGAGCTGGATATCCGGGGGGATGTTATAGTGGAGGGCGTGGAAATTACGGTGGAGGGCGTGGAGGCTACGACGGAGGTGGTGGTTGTGGGGGGCCTGGGAGCTACAGCGAAGGAGGGCGCGGTGGTAGACGAGGCGGCTACAGGCAGTGCTGTGGATACTACGGCTGAAACTACGCTGGTGAGACGTTAGATGCTTCAATTAAAAAGTGAAGCCCCCTGGCCTATTTAAACAATTAGCGTGTGGATAAATAAATGTATTCGAATAAACTGTGTGCTTGCATTGTTTGTGTGCCTTAAAGACTCTAGCTCATGTTAAATTAAATGAATATGTAGCAACACTAGCTACTTTATAATTCAAATAATTTGGTGTGACGGGATATATACTATAATTTAAATATGATATTTTAAAACATTTTGAAAAGAGTATGCGGGTAGTAATGTATGCTTATTTTTTTTCTTTTTCTCACTCAAGTCTTTGTCTTTTTTATATACGCCGACCCGCGGGCCCGTGAGACCAAATTAGTGGGTGTATTTCTCAAATTTCTTAGAAAATGGACGTGTGCATAGAGCAGAGTTTACAAGCTAAGAAATACGTACGGCGGGTATTGAATTGGGAAAGAAATATGTTCATCTTGAATGTTTTGAAAGAAAGTTATTATCAGTGTTTTCACCCCAAAACATCTATGTAAAAGCCATGCAAATATTCCTTCATTATCCCATTCCCATGCACGCTATTTAATTTTCTACCTAATTAAGGAACATTCCTAGCTAATTAGCCTTGGAGCACTTTCATTTAATTAAGAAATTAAAACAGAATATAATATAATAATTATTAAAAAGAGAAAAACAATGAAGAAATTAATCAGAAAAACTAGAGAATTTAATTAATAGTCCACTACTCATTGCTAGCTACATTATCTCATCAGATTTTGCAAGAAAATTAAACTAAGAAATTAATTAATCACCTAAGTCATTCAAACTGTTTGTCAACAATTGATCAGATTCAGTGGAAGAATCTTCAAATTCCTCTTTATACATTTCTTCTATCATCGGCTTCCATAGTCGAACACGAGCATTTATAAACCAATTAGAAACCTGAATAAATAAATATTAATAAAATATTAACGTCATAAAATTTTCAATTTAATAGAACTATATACGGAAATCATTTTAACTGGGATAAGGTACAAGTTAATTAATTATACGTTGAACTATTGTTTTAAATACGAATTGAACCTTGAAATATTTTTTAGCTGGAGGGCCGGGGCTTCCTTACCTCATTTTAGTAGAGTAGCACTACATGAAATGAAAGATGTAGGAGTATTTCATTTTAATGGCAAAACCCTACCATTATAGTTTTTCTAGTTAAAAGTTGAATTTGGATTCAATACATTTTTTTTTATATAAATTATTTTCTTGTAAATTTTAGAGATATATATACCTAATAAAATAATGAGTAAAAATACAAAATGTAATATCTACTCATGGTGTGTGTCTATATTTTTCAAAATTTACAAAAAATTAAAAAAAAAAAAAAAAAGAAATGGATAGATCCATGTCCATTAAAAGTCATTAATGGCATGAAAATGACTTTGAATGGAGAGATCCATATCCATTAAAAGTGGCATGAAAATGACTTTGACTTTTAATGATGAGATCTTTTTTTTTTTAATTATTTTTTTTAGAAAAAACTATCATGACAAATTTGTTTTTTTTTTTTTAATTTTAAAAATTGGAGAGTTTATTTGAAATAAAAAAATAATTTAAGGTACAATTTGTATCAAGACAAATAATTCAGGGGTCAAATATGAGTAAGTACCTAATTGAATGTGTGTAAAAGTATTTACCTGGTTCTTGGACAAGCCAGTTTGTGATGCCAACATTAGCTTCTCCGAATCATTAGGATACCTGCAAATGTAGAATTAAATTAATTAATTAATACACAGAAGATTAAATTAATTAATTATTTTAAATTGTTATATATATTACGGATGAAGAAAGTGTTCGAAAAGCCAAGCGCGAAGAATAGTGACAGAAGTCTCTGGCAATCCCCTGAGTGGCCTCCATGCTTGTACTGAATTCTGCCGATTTTGTCTGTTTTCTTGATCAAATAGGCTCAGTTGACACAATCTTGAGCTGATTTTTGGCACCTCTTTCGTAATCTTCTTTTTAGCCACGTTTATTTGGCCTAAAATCGCGTTTCTCAGACGACAAAAGTGTTTCGACATTGCAAGAAGCGCCAATGAAGTGTACGACTTTGCAGCTCCCAAACCTGCTATGGCCTCAAATGACGACACCAGTTCCTCCATATGATTTGTGTACTCCTCATATCTTCTCTCAACCTGTCACAAACCAATTAATCACATGGTGAAATTATATTTAATTATAGATAAGAGAGAGATTACAAGAAAATAAATATAAACCGTATTTTTTAGAATATATATTCAAAAATAATGACCTATAATATACTCTGTATTATTCTATAATATAATATAGATAGTAAAACACAAAGTGAAACACTAAAATCCAAACCTCTTCAAGCAAGTTTATGAGTTTGAGAAGATTAACATAGTCTTCATGCTTCTCAATAACCAATTCAGAATTGGAAATCTGAGTTTTGATCTTAGAAGAGAGAGAAAAAGATGCTCCTTTACGGAACATTTTGTCTGAAAATTTATGAATCTCTCCAATGCTAAGCATTTCTTCAAGGAGGGACTGAGTGGGTTGCAAGTACTTTGAAACAGCTATTGCTTCAGTTCCGTACGACGACCAGTTCATCGAATAATTAGTACCATAATCAAAGCCCATAGTACAACTCTGATTCAGGAGGGCTCTTTGTGTACAACCAGATCCCAGAGACAACGAGAGCCTCTGCGACGGTTGAGAGCCCGACCCGAGTAGATCGATCAGATGTCGATCCGGGTCGGACTCGTTCATCCGTTCTGCAAGAGAACGGATGCTCGGAGGGAGAGACTCCGAGTAAGCACCAAAATGATGGTTTGATGATGAATCTTCTGAAACCATTGGTGAATGACTAAACTTACAAGAATAACAAACTCAAGATGGAGTGGAGAAAAAGCATGCACTTATAAAATGAATAAAGAAAAGGGATGGAAAGTTGAAGAAATAGATGGAGAGTAGTAGCTAGGCCATTTTGTAAGTGATAGGACAAACATACCTATAAAACTTGTAATAATTTCATTCATTCATTCAAGAGAGAGAGAGAGAGAGAGAATCTGTTGTTGACATCTTTATTTTCTGAAGTCTAGAGTCCCATCTGAAAGCTATAAAAGCTATGTGAACAGAGTTCTGAGCCCACTTTCTTAAAGAAGCATAGATTTATATATTTAACCAAGTGAAAATTAAATGATAAGGGGGGAAATTTTGTCACGCCCCATCTTCCCTAACTACAAAACAAGCTTAAAGGATCAAACCTTACAGCCTTTTGGCGTTTCTTTGGTACACTCAAAACAGGAGAAATCTCACCTTTTGTGTGTGTGTTTTCTTGATTAAATAACGAGTATTCAAAAATATTTTAGAAAAAATTCAATATTCATGATCATGTGATTCAAAAGAATGAAATTTTTACAATATTCGTTAAAAAAATTGAAAATGTCGATAAATGTAAGTATGTTGTACCGATTGTTGTATAAATTGAACCTAATATAGACAATATATGGACCAAAATATCAATATAACATTGTACATTGTATTTTGTGTAAATTTATTCAAATTTTTATGTTAAATTTATACTCCTACCTTTCATTTATAAGTTTGTCATTTCCGTTCATCCGTCTGTAAATTTATCATACCAAATCTATATCTCTACCGTTCACTCTGTATTTAAATATAATGCCACTAAATCTTACTTTTTTTTCACTCAATCGGATTACTTATATTATATATATTATTTAATCATTTGTCTAACTCTTAATTTTTGTGTCAAAAAATAATGAAAATCTTATAGGGGATATGTATTAAAAGTTTGTTAGTATTAAACTTTCATATTTATTTATTTTTAATTTACAAATATGAATATATATGTGGATATTTTAAAACAAATTAACATCACGATATTTCTAGCGTACCCATATTTTGATTTTTGAACCTTGTAAAATGCAAACACACATAAAATATCGAATAATGAATGAGAGCAGAAAATGTACAATATAACATAAATTGGTTTCGCCTGAAATAGGGGATCTGACATCTGGGTTAAAAAAAGCCAAAGAAAAAGTTTACTGTCTTTTTGCTACAATATTGTCTGAATATTGTGGGAATATGTAGCTTTTTTCATTTATCATAGCTGTAGTTAGCATCCATTGAGATGTTGAAAGAACACTGCAATATCACAATTGGGAAGAAAATGGACAAAGTAGATATATAGGGTTCTGATCCATATGAAGTGCTTTTTTTAGGTTTTTGTGATTAGATTGATGATAGATTCTGGGTGAGAATAGTGTGGTTGGATCGTATTCTGCGATAATCATTTCAAATTTTTCTCTACTTTTGACCATCCAATTTCCTTCACTCTTGTAGCTTTGCCCATAAACAAGAGCCCCACTTGCTAATTCATCAAAGTGCATGATGTACAATCACAATGGCCAACTCAACTTCATAAGGTCATTTCGGGGAATTTACATTTGATAAATATACTCCCTCCGTCCGCCTATAAGTTTCACATATATATAGTACAAATGATTTGATTGAGAGAGGAGAGAGATAGAGAGAAAAAAATAAGATATAAAGTGAAGTGTAAGAAAAAATACTTATAGGCAGACGGATCAAAATGGTAAAATGGGAAACTTATAGACGGACGGAGGGAGTATAAGTTTTACAAAACTTTGTGTTTTAGTCATTTATCACGAAACAGGAGTAATTTATTTGGCTTGAGGATGGTGATATATTAGACAGTAATGATGATTTTGATGATGTAAAAGATTCAGATAGCGATAATGTTCAATTATAAATATCCAGTCTTTAATTCGAACAAAAAAAATTGTGTATATCTATAAAATATTGAGTTTTGTAAATATAAAAAACTAATCCGAATGCAGAAAAAATTAAAGGACAAAAATTAAGGGATATAAAATGAATTTATCCTATTGTTGTGTGGGTTAGCCACCTGTTAACTCGAGTGTTCAAGACTCGAGTGCACCATGTGCACTCGAGTCCAACATATTGAATATGTATAGATAAAACGGAGTTACTAAATAAATTAGGCCATGGCCTAATGGTAGGCGCATACCTGCTTTATTATAATGACTTGGGTTTTAGTCTCACCAATTAATTATAAAATGTGTAACATTAATAATAATAATAATAATAAAAGTACAAGTCACATTTATGTAGTAATAAAAAAAAATATAATGACTTACACTTTTTATCAATATTGTATTGCACTTTTCAGGTATATTGACTTACATTTTTTAGTAATATTGTGTTGCACTTTTCAGTTATACTGATTTGTATTTTTTTATAAATATTGTGTTGCACTGACTTACATTTTTTAGTAGTATAGTGTTGCATTTTTCAATTATACTGACTTGCACTTTTTTATAATATTATGTTGCACTTTTCAGTTATATTGACTTACACTTTTTAGTAATATTATGTTACACTTTTTAGTTATATTGACTTACATTTTTTATTAATATTGTATTGCACTTTTTAGTTATACATATACATATAAAATAAACTCAATATTTTAATAAGTATGTTAGTAGTATAAATAATGGATGTTAGAATTTTTAAGATTGAGGCAGCAAAAGATAAATAAAAAAATTAATTAAAAAAAACTAATTTAATTAAAGAAAAAATTAAAAAAATAAGTTTTGTATTAATAGCTTATTGGACTGGGTCTATATGGCAATTAACGGAAAAAAAATATTAAAAAAAAATAGTTGAAATTTAAAAAAAAAAACTAGCGATTTTTTTTTTTTTTAAAATGACATGACCCTCGAGTGCATATTAAATGAGTGTACAAAATTACCAGTATGTACAATATGTATTTCTTATTTTAATTTAATATTTAAGTTTTTTGTATCACTAAATTATGTTATTATATTTATCTGTTGTAATAGTAATAGGTCAGAAGGAATTCTCATGCATCTTCTAGAACATTGGTTATTCATCAACGAACCCTTCCCAAGAGTAGCCTTCCCAAGAGTAGCTCATATAACTCAATAATTATGATTTATTATCATCTCATTGTTGTTGTTGGTTTACTTTTCATTTTACAGGGTAACTAGGAAATGGGAAACGAACCCTTCCCAAGAGTAGCTCATATAACTCAATTATGATTTATTATCATCTCATTGTTGTTGTTGGTTTACTTTTCATTTTACAGGGTAAGTAGGAAATGGGAAACGCAGTACGTGGTAGGAAAAGAAAAAATCACAATGAAACAGTGTGTCTTGGCTTACAATGTCATTTTATAATTACTGTTGTTAGGAGATTAATTTCTTATCTTATAGGTTGTTCAATAATCAAGAGTACACAATCCAATTATTGTGAAAGGAGAAGTGAATTAAATCACTATGTCAAATCTAGCTACTTACATGAGAAAGAGTGTCAGTGGTTCATCAAAATGACCAAAACAAGGAAAATACCAAAGGAAAAACAAGTGAGAGTGATGGCGAGCCAAATTAGTCAGATTGTGGTGGTCATGTACTAGTTATGTACTCATTTTTTATAATTATGGTGTGTAGTTAGATGGTTTATAATTATTGTATTCACTGTGGTTGAAAATTATTCAAGACTTGCTTTTGTACTCTGTTTTTTAAAGACTTTTTTGAATAATATTTCAATTACTGGTTTTCATATTAAATTTGTATAATAATTGAGAATATAAACTTATTTCAAAATAGTTAATTATTAGAATTCATTTCCCCATTTATAATTGATAATCTATTATTAACCCCACACACCAGTAATATTAATTGAAGATAAATTCGTAAAATTTTTTAAAAAAATGGGTTTGGGGGTTTAGAATTTAGAAATTAAAGGAGGGAAAATAAAAGTGTGCCCTCAAAACCTTTTCTCCGTTAGTCAATAACGGATTCACTAACAGCAGCATCAAAATTGATAAAAAAGAAAAAGTGAGTGACCAATTTTGATAGTGATGAAATGTGGGTGACCAAATGTGAAAAGTGGTAAAGTTCAATGACCAAAAGTGATATTTTCCCTAGATATAACTTTATGTCAAATCAATATGTTTGATAGGGGTGGTTTTGAGTGGATTTTAAAAACCGGTTTTTAAATCCCGAAGTAACACGGGTTTTGGATCTTGAAATCCAAAACCTGATTTTTAAAACCAAAAGTAAACATGCCCTAAATATTTAGTCTCATGTGCACTCGAGTGCCACATAACTTTTTTTTTTTTTTTTTAAACTAATATCCTCATAGGTATATCAAATTGGTTAACCGTTTAAAATATATACTACTATGAGACTAAAAATAAAAATTATTTATTAAAATTTAAGATAATTTTTTTTAATGTAAACATATATAATTTATTTTATTGAAGAAGAAAATGAAAGAATAATTGAAATAGAAATTTAAAAGTTAAAAAAAAAATTATATTAAACAAATTGATGTAAAAAAGAGAAGTTAGACGAGAGATAAAATTGAGAAACTATAAGGAAGATGAAAGAGAAAAATATTTTAAAAAATAAATTAAAATTACATAATTTAAGAGCTTGTAAAACGGAGGCTTTTTGAGAAGTGATCATAAAATGCAGATTTTTTAACTTTATTTGTTTGGATAATTAACAATTAATTCGAACTGGGTTAATTTTAGGAATATTTGAATAATGGAAGGTGATATATATCGCGTTTTACGAGGATATGCATTTATTCAAACGACTTGATGTTAATCTGTCTAATATTAATTATTTTGAAATTATTTAAATGGAAAAAGGGCAACTCTGTCTTGTTAAGTGTAAATTTGACTCTATTAGATAAAAAACAATAACCTATTCCCTATTAGATAAAAGTCTTAGTGCTCGTTTGCTTAGTTAGGTGGGATTTGGTAGGTTTGTTAAGATGAGATGGGTAACCCTTATAGTTTATACATCTAACCCGCGTTTGTTTGCAAAATATTTCAAATTGGTTTATAAGTATGAATAGACAAAATTGCCCTTGAAAGATTCTTCGTCATCAACCGATTAAAATGCAATTCAGGTCTGCAATTTCTTCTTTATCTTCAACAATTTCAAATCAAATCTCATAAATTCAACCATTTTTACAATTCAATAAACTCCACATGATTTCTTCAATTCAACAAACAATTTTGTCCTGCATCTCCTAAATTAAACCATTTTTGTAATTCAACAATTTGGATCTCAAATTTAAAAAATTAACAAAAATAATTTGGAAAACAAACCCGTTAAAAACAGAAATGAGAACCCAAAAATTGAGACCCACCAAATCTGGTGGAACAGAAGCTGAAATGCTCCACAAAATCCCAAAGATCTAAATAAAACCTAATCGATGGGTGAGTCAAACCAAACCAAATCCCAAAAATTTGAATCAATCCAAATCGATGATTGATTATAGTATTCTTCTGCGTGAAATGGTCAGCAAAATGGAGGGGGAGAAGAAGAAAGGTGTGTGAAATGGCTAGAGAAATAAAGGAGAAGAAGAATGATGTATTGCAGCGGTGGAATCTGGTGGTAGCAGCCCACGACGTTAATGTAAGTTTTGTGGCGGTGATGGTGCACGACGTTAATGGAAGCTCTGTTGCTACTGCAATGAATAAGAAAAGAATGAATCTGTCGTGTAAAGAGACGAGGGTATATGGGTAATACATGAATTTTTTATGTGGGTTGTGAAGTGGGTTTAGAAAACCTAGGGGGTGGTGGGTTCTCATAACCCACAAAGTTAGGTTTATAGAACCCGGGTCAGATTTTACACCGGGGCAGATGAGTTTTGGCAAAACAGTAGCAAACATGGGTTGTGGTGGGTTTATACATCTAACCTACCTCTAAACCCACTAAGCAAACAAGCACTTAGTAAAATAAATCTAACAATAATTTACCCAATAAATAATTTTATTAAGAGTTTATTAACAATTAAGTGTCATTTAAGATATTCCATTACAAATAGGTGCTACATTTTTAAATAGTTATCAATAGGTATAAATACAACATTTCTCCCCTCATTTCACTTGTTCAGTTCAAAACCAAAACCCTAGCTCTCCACCACACACCTTGGTCGGGCACCCACCATGGTCGTCACCTCAAAGCTTCATAACTTCGCCATGACCTAACCCTATCCCCCCACCCCCACTTGGTCGCTGTCGTCCCCACTTTTCCCACCGATGTGCGTGAAGACGAGCTCCCACCGTGTGTCGCGTCTGCAACTCAGTCGACCGTCACCGCCGTCATTTTACATCTATTAGTAACTTTTAAAATAAGTGGCACCTAAATGTAATGGAGAGGAGTGCAATGTATATTAAACTTTTAGGGTATTGTTTGCTTTGGGATTATGTAGGACGGGGGAAATCCGGATGGGGAAATCCTGGATGGAGAAATTATGATGAATATTGATTATGGGAGTTTGTTTAGAAATTTTGAGTAGGATAAGATGTAATTTTATGTCAAATCAATTGTGTAAGAGTGCGTGATGTTGTATTATAATATTATATAATGTAACTTTATGTCAAAGCAATTGTGTAAGAATGTATGATATTGTATTATTATAATAATATAATATATATGTATTATTAGGGGTAGATGGAGTTGGATGGTGAAATTCGGATGTGAAATTGCGAACTAGAATAGGATAACGTCCCCATCCGGACGTGATAGTCCCAAAACAAACATGCACTTAAAGAAAAATTTTATATTCAGTAAAAAGTGCAACACAATATTACTACAAAATGTAAGTTGATATAACATTAAAGTGCAATACAATATTTACTAAAAGTATAAGTCAGTATAACTAAAAAGTGAAACACCAACACAATATTAATGAAAAGGGTAAATTATTATAACTGAAAAGTGTAACACAATATTACTAAAATGTGTAAGTCATTATAACTGAAAAGTGTAAGAAAACTAACCTCTCAGTCCAATTTTATAATTATCACTTTCTTTTTTGGGTTGTCCAATTTTATTATTCTCATTTCTTATTTCAAAATTTTACTATTCACACTACTTTATCTCCACCCTTCAATCATCACTTATTTACTCAAATTGACATTAACTTTATTCATAAACAATAACTTTATTTATAAATGGACCCCACAACATCTCATCATATCCATAACTTATCTATTTTATACATAAACTAATCAATAGTATTTATTAAAACTCGTGTCCGAAGAAGTGAACATAATAAAATTGGACGGAGGGAGTATTTATTATTGAGTATGTCAAAAGCTAAATGGACATTTTTATAAAATCGAATTACATGATTTGAATCTGTTCCCATTTTATTTTCTTTTTTTATTTATTTTAATCTAACAATTTGATCAAAAACAACCCCATAATATTAATGACAATGGCTATGAATTGTAGTTCAAAAATTATTATTGTTACATTTTTTATTAATACTTACACTTTTATTTATTATTAATGTTATATTTTTTAATAATTACTATTTATATTTTTATAATAAAAATATTTACAAAAATAATACTTAATAATAATATTTACACGTGAATACTTAATAATACTTAACAACAACGTGGACGTGTGAATGTATGCATAGTGCACATAAGTTTTATTCTTCACAAAAATATCACCTATGATACATTAGATACAAAGATACAAAAGATAATAGACCCTCTTGATAAACTGAATACTTTTGTGGGAAACCCTATAGATTTTCCCAATTTATATTATCACTTTAATTTTTAATTAGCAAGGACTTTCATGAAGGCATTCACAAGAGATTTATCCAATTTAAATTATCACTTTAATTAATAAAAATGGTTTCCAAAAAGAAAAAAAAAATCACACATCATCTATGATTTTTTATATTATTTAAATTATATAATATTAATAAAATTAATTACAAATAACATATTTTCTTCCATTTATACCCACTCAAATTCTCAATGAACGATGAACATCGTTTTGATTTAGCAATTAGGAAGAGTTTTCTAAAACCCTTCAGGATTCTCTACCTATATTAAAATTCTCTAAAATTATAAATTATTCAAGAATACTACATACTAGTATTATGGTGAAGGAGTAAGAGTAACAGTACGTTGGATGCACGAGTTGCACCCTATCATTTATATACAACACTAATATAGTTAAATGAAATTAAATAGAAATTTTTTTATATGCAATTGATGATTTTGATATATTATCAATGCAATTTGTTTTATGCAATATTTGTGTGTATATATACTTGTATCTCAATGTTTAATTTATTAAATTTAATCTTTAATTTTAACATTTGATCAAATTTATTGAAATTCAATTTCTGGTATAAGTTCAATTAATTTGCACACATGTGTCAATGTATTTCCTCCGTCCCACTATAATTTTCCACTTTTTTTTAATGGATATTCCACAATAAGTTTCTCATTTTTTTTTTTTTTTCATTTGTATATTTTTTTCTCTTCATCAATCACATCACTTATATTTTATCTATTATTTTACCATATTTTATCTCATATTTTTATAGCGACAGGGAGGGAGTATAAACCTACTACATCTATTATTTTATCATATCTTTTAATCCAAACACCAAAAAAAAAAAGAAAAAGAGTAATTTATAGCGAGAGGGAGTACAAGGGAAGGGGATTTTATGGCTGGTTACAACATGCATAAATCACGGTCTTAAGCTATCATGAATGCTATCATAAATAAAACATCCGTCCTGTAAAATTTTGCTCAAACCTATTTTTGGGTTCACAAAGTATATATATTTATTCTATTGAAATAGTTAACTTTTTAGTATTTTTTTTCTATTTTATTAACAAGATTGAGTATCTAGTAACAATGTTCTTTACTTGTTATTTCACATATATTTTTTTATAATTAAAATATGATTTTATTTAAAAATATGTATAAAAAGAAGTGAGCAAAATTTTAATATCTAATAGAGGGAGAAAGAAGTATAAGAAACTAAAGATAGAGAAAATAACACAATATGTAGTAATAATAATAATTTTTTTTATTACCCCATTAACCCATTTAGCCAAGGTTAAAAAAATGAAGGGATGTTTGAGTGTAATTGATTGATTTATTCAATTGAAATTGAACTCCAATAAATTAGATTAAATGTTAAAATCAAATATTAAATAGAATAAATTGAATATTAAAATTCAAGTGTATCTATACACTCAAAATTGTAAAGAAGAATTTTCCTAAAAATGAGAAATGGGCTCAATAAAAATAAAAGATACGATTTTTTTGTATTCTAGTTTGTGTAAAGATATTTAGAATAGTTCTAATTGAATTCAAAAGTAATCAATGTCATATATATATATATATACAAGTAGGTTGGTAACTAATCTTGATTAGTTACTTAACAACTTAATTAACTATGTTGACACCCCCCTTAAGCTAGACTGATGGGGACATACGCGAAACTTGGATCAGAAGAACTCAAACAGCGGGCGAGAAAGACTCTTAGTAAAAATGTCCGCTACTTGAAGGTGTGAGGGTACAAATTGAGTTGATAGACGACCCGCGACCACCAATTCACGGACGAAGTAATAGTCGATGTCAATGTGTTTGGCTCGTTTGTGGGCGACATGATTTTGGCTAAGGAAGAGTGCACTTTTATTGTCGCATAGTAGGCGAGGAGGGTCAGTAGGAAGAGCTTGTAGTTCACGAAGTAGAGAAGTAACCTAGATGAGTTCGGACGCAGTGTATACCATTTCTCGGTATTCTGATTCACAATTGTATCTTGAGACAGTAGGTTACTTTTTAGCACTCCAGGAGATTTGTAGGTCCGCGTCAGAGCATCTAAGCAGTGAGCCCAGTCCGCGTCAGAGTAATCGAGGAGATGAGGAGGTCCGCGAGAGAAATCGAGACCATATTGAAGAGTGCTTTCACGTATCTGAGAATCATTTTAACCGCCTAAAAGTGGTCGACCGTTGGACAGGATTGAAACTGACTGACAGTGTTGACGGCAAAGGAGAGATCCGGGCGAGTAATAGTTAGATATTGGAGAGCGTCGACTAAAGAACGATATTGAGTTGAATCTGAATATGGGGTGTCGAGGACGCGGAGATGGTCGGTTGAAGAGAGATGAGTGGATACAGGTTTAAAGTCGAGCATATCGGCACGTGAAAGAATATCACAAGCATATTTGGATTAGCTGAGAAAGAGACAAGATAAAGCGTAAGTAATTTCTAAGTCGAGAAAGTAGTTGAGTTTACCTAGATCTTCAATGGCAAGCTCTTTTTGGATGCGAGTAATGAGGCAAGCAACATCGGAGTCGTCATTTCCAGTGATGATGATGTCGTCAACGTAGACGAGTAGGTAAAGAGTGTGGTCGCCTGATGGAGAATAAAAAGAGATGTGTCAGATTTACTTTCGATAAAGCCTAAGGAGAGAAGAAAGGCACTAAAGCGAATAAACCAGGCCATAGGTGCCTGTTTTAAACCGTAGATGGCTTTGTTAAGGCGGCAGACATAGTCCGGTCGAGCAGGATCAGTATAACCAGGAGGCTGCTCCATGTAGACAAGTTTGGTAAGATGGCCGTGAAGAAAGGCATTGTTAACATTTAATTAGCGAAGAGGCCAGTTTTTTAGGACTACAATGGAGAGAATGATTCGAACAATGGATGCTTTGACGATCAGATTGAAAGTGTGGATGTAATAAAAACCAGGAAGCTGAGAACACCCTTGGGCGACGAGGCGAGCTTTGTGGCGATCGATGTTTCCATCAGATAGGTATTTGGTTCTGAACACCCATTTGGAGCCTATAATGTTTTCCGTGGAAGGGCGAGGAACGAGAGTCCACGTGTTGTTATAGTGGAGGGCATGGAGATCGGTATCCATGGCAGCGACCCATTCCGGGGATTTGGATACAGATTAAAGCCCTTAAGCTATTTGGTGGAGTGAATTGAGGCGAGAATGACATTTGTGACGAGAAATGAAGCACTGATTGGATGTTTTGGTTTGAAGATACCATCCTTGGAGCGAGTGCACATAACATGAGTTGGGCGAGCAATGTCGAGGCCGTGAGAGGGAGAGTGAGCAGGAGGAAATTGAGAATGGCAAGGAGTAGGCAAGGGAGGTGGTGCCGGTGGAGGAGCAGGGGGAATGAGAGGATCATTTGCGGATATGCAGACAGAACATGGCGAGGAGGAGCTTGGAGTAGATGGATCCATGTATGTAGGGGTGTGCACCGGTCAAGAACCGGACCGGGACCAGAATCTTAAAATTTTACGGACCGAGGACTGGACCGGAATGTAACTGGTCCGGGTTTGGACCGTTTCAGACCGGTTTTTTTTTTTTTTTTTATAATTCCTTAGCGTATGAGAAGAAGTGGAAAGTGGATCACATTTTTTTGAAGATCTATAAATTTCTTCATATTTACCTTTATAATAAATTCATTTTTAATATCCTAAAGAATAAGTTATGCCCTTAGATCAAGTTGATCACAATTGTGCAAGAATAT
Organism: Galeopsis tetrahit; assembly: GCA_963675135.1. Lineage (NCBI taxonomy): Eukaryota > Viridiplantae > Streptophyta > Magnoliopsida > Lamiales > Lamiaceae > Galeopsis > Galeopsis tetrahit. The sequence continues at coordinate 17,230,918 of OY776133.1, forward strand.
ATATATACTTGAAAACTTAATTTATAGCAAAACCAAGTTCATAGAAATTAAAATTCAAGTCCAAAATGAAAAAGCAGTAGTCCAAAATGAAAACTAAAGAATAAGTTATGCCCTTAGATCAAGTTGATCACAATTGTGCAAGAATATATATATACTTGAAAACTTAATTTATAGCAAAATCATGTTCATAGAAATTAAAATTCAAGTCCAAAATGAAAAAGCAGTAGTCCAAAATGAAAAAAACAGTAGTCCAAAATGAAACGATGCACAAATTTAAGGGCATCAGCCGATTGATCAGAAAACACCGGTATTCTTTTTGATTGAGATTGTGACTGAGTACTATCCATCTAAAATTTTGAAACAAGAAATTAAAAATAATTATTACGATTATAAGTATAGAGTAAAATATGTTAAACCTTCTCAATAACTCAAGAAAACTTACATTGCTCTAAAATTCAAATAAAAAAAAATTGTAAATCGGGTTTCCGGTCCTGGACCGGTAAATTCCGGTTTTAGACCGGATCGGAACCCGGAATCTTAAAAAAATTCGGACCGAGGACCGGACCGGAATCTAATCGGTCGGTCCGGGTCCGGTCTTTTTTCCGGTCCGGTTTTATTTTGCACACTCCTACATGTATGTGGAGATATCGAGAGAAGTGGGCGAGGACGAGCATGGTTCCAGTGTTTTGAAAGGAAATCGTTGTTCGTCAAACTGGGCATGACGAGTAATATATATGCGAGCAGAAGAGGGATCCAAACAACAAAAGCCCTGATGGCGAGAACTGTAGCCAATGAAAACACAAGGAATGCTACGAGGAGATAGTTTGTTAGCAGCATAGTCACGTAGATATGGAAAAACTTGACAACCAAAAATATGTATATTGTCGAAGCGAGGAGGAGAGGAAAAAATAAGTTCATGAGGAGTTTTATTATTTATCACAGAGGAAGAAGGCGATTAATAAGACATACAGCGGTGCCAAAGGCCTCAACCCAATATTGGGTAGGGACCGAGGAATGAAATAGAAGAGATAGACCTGTTTCAGTAATGTGACGATGCTTTCTTTCTACTGGGCTATTTTGAACAGGAGTGTAAGGACAAGACATAGTGTGAAGAATACCATTTTGCGAGAACAATGTTTGAAGTTTATTATTAGTGAATTCAATGCCCCCATTAGAATGAAATCTCTTATTTGTGGTACTTAGTTGATTTTCCACCAATTATTTAAATTGGACGAACGTAGAATAAAAGTCAGATTTTTGTTTTAGAGGATAGAACCAAACAAAACGAGAGAAATCATCAACAAATATACATAATATCGATAATCATCGCAATATGTAGTGGGAGGGACCCCATAAATCACAGTGAACAAGATCTAACAAACAATGTGCACAAGTTTTATTTATATGAAAAGGTTGACGAGAACTCTTAGCAAGAAGTACAAGATACAGAAGCAGGGAAAACAGAGGTAACAAAGATATGTCCTAGACTAGCGAGCAATTTTACATTGGTAAAATGAGTATGTCCAAGATGAACATGCCGAAGTTCATAAGAAGCCCTCGTTTTATTTTTAGTATGAAGTGCAGAAACGAAAGAATCAAACGACCTATCAAAAATATAAAGGCCATTTTCACGGCACCCCGGGGCGAGCAAAGTCCATGTAGCTCTATCTTGAATTTCAAAGGAGGAATTAGTAAACAAAACAAGACAGGGTGATCAGACGTGAGTTGACTAATAGATAATAAATTTTTGGTTATATTAGGTATAAAAAGAATGTTAGAGAGAGAGAGAGAGAGAAAGAGGATGAGAAAGATTTAGAACCGATGTGAATGATCGGTAGGGAATTACCATTGTCGACCACAATATGATCTGAACCTGAGTAGAGAGATGAGGAGTCGAGGGCGGTAGGCGAGGAGACCATATGGGCAGAGGCTCCGGTGTCAATGTACCAATTAGAGACGTTGGGAGGAGTAATCGAGGAGTAAGCCGGTATGGACTCTATACAGTTGGATTGACGAGTAAGAGAGGACGTATAACGTTGAGGACATGAGTCAGCGATATAACCGTCAAACTTGCATATTTGGCATCATGGAGAGTAGCAACCACGACCGCCAGAGCGGCCTTGAAAGCGACCAGACGAGGGAGTGCGACCAAGAATGCCTCGTCCTCGACAAGGAGGGTGAGCAGTTTGAGCGAAGAACGAAAGAACAATAAGAGCAGATGTGGACGGACCATTGAGGGATCTTGTAAAAAGATCATGGGATTCAGCTATGGCGAGGAGATCAGAGAAGCCAGAAGCGAGGAGATGTTGATTTGGGAGGTGGAGAATCCATGAAAATCGGGGCCAATTTGTCCGTGTCATCAAGAACACAGATTCTTGAATAGGATGTCATACTCGGCAACCGTGCGATGACCTTTCTTGATAGTTTGAAGCTCATCTTTGAGACGAATTTCGAGAGCCTTGGATGGTTGATTGAATACAGTCGCCAAATTCGACCATATTTCTGCCAAAGAACGACAACCAACAATAACAGCCGTAGTTTCTTCCGTTAGAGTGAAGACCAAGAAGACGCGAACAATTTGATCTCGAGCAGACCAAGAGGCATGATCGGGATTTGGTTCGGAGCGGCCATCTTTCGAGATGGTTGGCAGCGGGGCCGGTGAGGAACCATCAACAAATGGAAGAAATTTTTGCGTGGCCAACAAATGGTGAATTTGAGCGAATCACATGGGATAATTGGTCGATTTCAGTTTAACGGTGACGAGATGAGTCATAGCATGTAAGGTGAGCGTTGAATTGAAAACAGAGGTGGTGGTGGTGATAGTGGACGACGGATCCGCCATGGAAGAATAAGAGGAAGCAAAGAAGAGTTTTCAGCGTTTATGTTGATACCATGTAAAGATATTTAGAATAGCTTTTATTGAATTCAAAAGTAATCAATGTCATATATATATATATATATATATATATATATATAAAAAGTATGTTTGTAACTAATCTTGATTAGTTATTAGCTTCCAAAAAAAAAAATCTTGATCAGTTACTTAACTACCTAACAACTTATCTAACTATGTTGACATTTTGGTTCAATTTCTTCAAAATTCTTTTCATTTCAGTTTTGTATATACATAATTCGATTAATGGTTCTACTGAAAAATGATAAAAAATCAACTGAAACAACATAATGCTCACCACTAATATGAATAGTATAAAAAAATGAGGATGAATAGTAATAAAAATTGAGAGTGATAGGGAGTGAATGAGTAGTGGGGAGATGGAATCATATCTGATCTCGTTCAATGAGGAATGAGTTCATGAACAAGTCTTTCTCAATTAGAGGAGAACATAAAACATTAAAACCCCTCTCAGGGATACTCAGGAGACAAGAGCACAAAAGTGGAAGCATTCTCATAAATCCCTTAAATCAATGTGTCATAAGTGGAGTGGGGAGTGGAGAGGCTATGTCATATCTCATATGAGATGGAAATCAATGGAATGATATCGAAAGTGAAGTAATAAAGAATATTCTTTAGCGAGTGGAGGGAAGACACTCACACATGAGGATTGTTGATAGGACAGGAGAGGAGAGCAATATGACACCCATATTTGATCTCGAGAGATCGAATGTGCTTTCCACAAGAAGTTATTCGAAGACCAGAAGAGGATCATATCTGAAGTGGTGGTACTCTATTCATTTCAGTGGAGAGGAGATATTCTTATCTTCATAGCTCTGTTGTGAGAACTTAGAGGAGAGACAGTATTGTGGAGAAGGGAAACACAAAGGAATAGAGGAGTGGAGCAACAAATCCTTTTCTCATCAGTGGGAAAAAGGACTTCAATAAGTAAAAACTCTGATGTGAGATATGATATGTATAGCTCCCAACAAGGGAACAAAATGTCGTTATCCTTGTGTCAAAATGGGAACGCCGCACTACAACGAATCAAGAAGAATATCTTCAGGTGTCAGAGTCGTACGATGACATGGTGAGGACAAATAAGAAATCCTAGTAAGTTAAATGACTATTTTACCCCTTTGGGAGAAAGGTATAAAAATCATTTTCATTCATTCTTACATGGTAACTATTCATTATTACACATTTATTCTCAACACATATTTATCTCTCTACAATCTCGTCTGACTTGATCGTTGGAAGGTCGTTGCCGGAACCCCTCAACTCAATTTTCTTGTAGGACCGTTCGAGGCTTGTGCACTGCCGAATATTCAACCAGTACAAGAATTCTTCCAAATAAGCTTATAGTGTATATGTATTTATTCATTGTCTTATTCAAATAATCATGAGAGTTTATAACCATTGAATTCGTTCGTCGTTTCTCGTATGTGAAATGAACCTACTCACATCAAATGATGCCGTCTGTGGAAATAAGACTCCAATGAATTGGGTCAAATGTTAGGATCAAATATTAAATAGGGTAAATTGATCATTCAAATTCAAATGTATCTCTACACTCAGAATTCTAAATATTGTAAGAATTTGCCTAAAAAAAAGAGAAATGGGGAGGAAATTATTTTTTTAGTTCTATAAGTTTGAGTGATTTCAAAATAAATTCTTTAAATTTAAACATTACAAAATAGGAGTACATCTTTTAAATTATAATTTTAGTCATTTTTATAAATCAATTTTAGTCCTTTAAGTTTAAACTCACCGAATTTTTTTTTTTTAAGTCATCGGAAAATTTAGGAGCTCCGATTAAATATCAAATTTTAATCCTTTAGGTATATTAAAATCTGAAAACTTTAATAAAATTTGAAAAAACAAAACTGATTTTAATGTACAATTTTTTTTTAATCATTAAAATATTTTTATAAATTAAATAAAAACATCATTAAAATTTGGGGTAGGTCTCCTGTAAACTCAATTCCTTATAAGGAATTGAGTCCATTTTAAAAAATGGGTAGGATCAACAATAAAAATAAAATACGCGAAAGATATGTATGTTAATTGATGTAGTTCGAACGATTGGGCATAGTCTATTTTATGTTGAGGTCTAGTGTTCAATTTTACTTTTCAGTTGTAGTGACTTACAATTTCCAACAATATGTTCAGTTATAGTGACTTACACTTTTTAGTAATGTTATGTTACACCTTCTAGTGTTCAATTTTACTTTTCAGTTGTAGTGACTTACAATTTTCAACAATATGTTCAGTTATAGCGACTTACACTTTTTAGTAATGTTATGTTACAGTGTTACACCTTCTAGTCGTATTTTGTTGCACTTTTCAGTTATAATAACTTACACTTTTCATTAAAATATTGTGTTGCACATTTCAAGTATATTGACATGCATTTTTTAATAATATTGTGTTGCACTTTCTAGTTATACTAACTTACACTTTTCATTAAAAGTTGTGTTGCACTTTTCAATAAAAAAATGTGTTACACTTTTTAATAAAAAAATGTGTTACACTTTTTAGTAATATTGGCTTACACTTTTCAACACACACATTTTCGGAAAAAAATTATCAATAAAAAAAAAATAATAAAAAAAATGACCAAGTCAAAAAATTTATTCACAGTATTTTTAAAATATTTAGGGTTGACCAAGTCAACTCAATTTCTTATAAGAAATTGATTCTATATAAGACCAATCCTAAAATTTGAAATATGCTCGAATTCTATCCAATCATTTTTTTTCCTAATTAATTAAAAATATAAAATTCTGAAAATAAAAATATATACTAAAAATTAGATTACTAATTCAATGAAAAAATGTAAAATGTATTTTGTAAAGTTATTAAAACTTAAAAGGAATTATTTAGAAATCACTCAAACTTGTAGGACTAAAATAAAAAAATTCTCCAAATTAATGGGCTCAATAAAAATAAAAAGATACAGTACGATTTTTTTGTGTTAGAGGTTTGATTCACCACTACCTAGGCCTTAGGTCTTGGAAGGGATGGGTATTTAACTTCCATCAAAAAAAAAAAAAAAAAAGAGATTTGATTCAATTTCTTCAAAATTCTTTTCATTTCGATTTGTATATACATAATTCGATTAATGGTTCAATTGTAAAAATATCAAAATCAACCGAATTAACATAATGCTCACCACTAATATGAATAGTAACGAAAAATGAGGATGAATAGTAACGAAAAATGAGGATGAATATATTGAAATGAGGATGAATAGTAATTAAAATTGAGAGAGTATATATTGTTTATGTATATAGGAAGAAGTACCCATAAAATATAATGATATAAAAAATGCATAATTAAGCAACATGACATATTTCTCCAAATCTAAAATCTAGTTTCATCTAATTTAGAGCATGAAAATCTTGGCTATTGAATTGGTCAAGAATCTCGGTATGAATGAACATCACAATTTTTTACTTCAGAATCATGATAAGTTTTTAAATGAGAAATCTCTCAAGTGAGAATTAACAAATCCAAAAGGAATTTTTGTATCAATCCTGGTCGAAGTCCCTTTGTGCATGGATGAAAATAATTAATGCTAATAATCCTCTAACATTGACTTTTAATTTTACCGTGATATAACTTCATAAAAAAATTCAGCACATTAACTTGAATAATATTATCAGTTGACCCATTATAAAATTCACTTGAGCTTAGTCTTCTATTTCAGCTATATGGATCACTATGAGAATAGACGAATAATCCACATCTATAAGTATTTATAAATACAACAAACCATATTAACAAGAATATATATAAAAATATATATGGACTAAATTAAAAAGATATTATTCTTATATTACTTTATTCCCTATTACCCCCTCAAGCAAGACTGAAGATGCAAACACAAAGCTTGAAACATAAGAACTCAAAATTTAGTCGAGGAAGACTCTTGATAAAGATGTCGACGAGCTGAAGATGAGACGGAACGAATTGGGTGATCAAGCGACCAGAAGAGACCAGTTCACGAATAAAATGACATTCAATACCAATGTGTTTTACTCGCTTGTGAACGACTGAATTTTGACTCCAAAATAGGGCACTCTTGTTGTCGCAAAGAAGAGTAGGGACGGATAGTGGAAGTTGACCGAGTCCCCGAATTGTAGATGAGTAACCCAGGCGACCTCCTGACTAGTGTTGGCGAGTGCTCAATTCTCGGACTCGCAACTCAAGCGGGCAACATTAGGTTGTTTCTTTGCACTCCAAGAGACTAAATTGCCGCACAAAAAGATAGAATAGTCGTATGTGGAACGATGAGTATCGGGGCAACAAGCCCAGTCGACCAGCGAGTAGTCACTCTCGTGATCAAAGGAGAGGCCAATATTAATTGTGACTTTGACATCTGAGGATTCTCTTGACAGCGAGGAAGTGATGACTATAGAAACGGTCGATTAACTGCTTAATGAGGTGATATGAATAATTCACTATTTATAAATATTTACAAAGAGATAAATTAGATAAATACAACAAACCGAAGAATATATAAAAGAATATAGACTAAATTAAAAAAAATATTATTCTTATAATTAATTACTTTATTCCCTATTAATCATTATGTCTTCTCTAATCTTCTTAATTTGTGCCTTCGTAATTGGTCCATACTTCACGAACAAAAAGGATCATTCTTGCTCACATGATTTTGCATGGATGGACCTCTTTCCCCTCCAAAATGATTCATCCTCGAATTTTTCATCGTCCTCGAATTTTTATCACCAAAATAAGGAGAAAAAATAGTGATAATGAAAGTTGCATTTTCATTTTCGAATTAGTATCATTTTTATTGATTGTACAAATAGTCACATGACAATTTGAGGGTGTTCTTACTGGTGATTTATTTAAGGTGGTGACATTTGTTTTTGTTTAATTTGAACAATGTAGACATAGTATTATTTTTACTCCTTTAACTCATCTTTTTGGGTTGAGATTGAGTCTTTTTTTTTATGTTCATAGGAGTTATTTTTTGTTTGATACATTATAATAATTTCTCGATGAAAATTATTCAATTTTTTTTCCGTCCGTTTCAATAAAAGCTTTTCATTCATTTTTGACAAACTACTCGCTTTTACATTTTATTATATTCTTCTCCCTCTCAATCACATCACGTCTGATATACATCTATTTATTTTTTCATACCCCGTATTTCTTTCTTAACCTTTGTACATAAAATTCATAGATAACTTTCATCGAGATGGGAGAACATTTCATTAGTTGCCCAATACAAAAATTTATACTTTCAAAAGAAATAAATAAGTAAAAATTTATATGAGGCGAGTTATGTCACCTGTTGTACTCAAATTATGTTTTTATAACAAATTAGATCTAAATAACAATTGATAGTTCTGTCTCATATTTAAAACAGTTTCACACAAAACTTCTTCATAATTATGAGAGATATGAATTTCTTTTTTGATGCTCCGGTAATTTCACCGTCTATTTACGAGAGTCTCGTTTAAAGTTAAAATTTTACGCTTTGTATGAACTTGATCCCTTATAAAACATCTACTCCATTAATAAAAGATATGAATCATTGCAAATTGAAAAAGGGAAATATGGATTTTTATTAACGGTTTATGAAAGCGTTATGATTTAATAAGATTGTTTTTTAGAGTTAGTCTCATGTGCACCAGTTGTACGGTGTAATTGAACATATGACAACAAATAACTGAAATATTATATTACTAGCTAATTTTAACTTAAACATTAGTTTAACTGAAATGTTATATTAATAAAAAAAATTAATGAAATACGACTCTAATTGCCTTAATTGAATTGGGAAGAAAATAAAATTCATACGCCATGTGCATAAAAATGTATTCCATAGTCCCTAAAGTATTGAATTGGAGAAATCCAAAATGTATGAGATATGATATGACGATAACTGCCAAATAACCACACAAATATGGAAACCGGTCACACTTCCAACTAAATACGTGCGTGTGTATAAAAACGGGAGGGGCATTCATTTGCTTTGAATTTGCGAATTGAAATCAATACCGAAAGAGTATCATGAGCTTATGCTGCTTTTGCTCTATCTTGAAACCTTCCTTTCCGAATCGCCAACTCAGTTTCGTTCTACAATCACCGCCAAACCCTAATATCAAACACTTTCAGTTCCTCAAACTTCATTCTCATGGCAAACATTTCAGTTCCAAGGCTATTAGAACTGATGAAATAGGATTTCTGTACCCCGACGACGCCGTTTCAGAGCGTAGCGCCCCGCTTGATGCCGAATCACAGGATCAGGGGCATGCGTTGGTCAATGGAGTCGAAACAGATACTGCAACGGAAGACTCTGACGAAGGCTCCACTCAAATTGGAGCGAAAAAGTTGCAACAGAAGATAGGAGATGTAGAGGAAAGTGATGGAGAAAACCGGTTTAAATCGAGAAATGGACGAGAGGTATATCTTTGATCTTGTTCAATCCTATCTAAGATTCTGTGGTTGGTATGCTTTGATTTTCAATAATCGTGTTAAAATTGTTAAGTGAATGCTTTGAATAATCCTTGAAAATGTATATAGACAGTATATAGGATGCTAATTTGGGGTTTTGGAAATAGGTGTTTGAAGAGAAAGCATATCTAGTTAGTGTGGCAAGGAAAGGCGAAACAGGGGGTTCCTTTAGTATAGAAGAATCACTTAGTGAATTGGAGCAACTAGCTGACACCGCTGGATTACATGTTGTTGGTTCTACATCTCAAAGGCAAGTAAAATGAATTATGATTTCTGATACTGTGACAAGTTTTTTAATGTTATGACTACTCTCAAGATTTTAGTTCATTAATTTGAGATGATTATTCTATTTTCTGCAGTCTTGCTGCTCCCAATCCCAGGACATATATAGGATCAGGAAAGGTGGAAGAAATTAAGAGTGCAATCCATGCATTAGATGTTGAGACAGTGATTTTTGATGATGAACTATCACCAGGGTTGGTTTTTAATGACTTCATAACTTCATACTTATGTGAAATTTTGTTCCTTTTAGTCATGCCATCTCTGCTATTACAAATTGTTAGGGGTAACTCTTTGTGGGAGTGTAACCCAAACTCTGCAATGTGGTTAATTCTCCTGGGTAGTATAGATGACATAGAGCCCTTTTTTGCTAAGCTTCTAATAAGCTGTTTTAAGGAGCTTATAAGCTCCTAAACATCTCAGGAGCTGTTTGAAGGAGCTTATAAGTTCAGCAAAATGGGCTCGTAAAGGTTAAGTGGTTTGGTGTTCTCTCTTATTTGCTAATGTGATTTTGCTGAAATGGTTACTCTTCTTTCTACTGATTTGAAATGGTTGAAGATAGACAGTTGAGGAACTTAGAGAAGACGTTTGGTAGTGATGTTAGAGTATGTGACCGTACTGCTCTCATCCTGGATATCTTCAACCAACGAGCAGCTACCCGTGAAGCTTCCCTACAGGTATTATTTTAAGGGGAAATAGTTTTTTATTAGTCTTGTAAGTTTTCTTTATTTTGGTTCTAGTCTTGTCGACTATCACAAATTGAAAAAGGTCCTATAACTTCAAATTTTGGACATTTTGGTCCGGTAACCGGCTGTAGAAGGGGAAATATCTGGTTGACGCTGACGTGGGATAGTCTGTTTTGTCCACGTGGCAATGTTGATTGGTCAACCATATGTTTAACCTCTTACAGTGGTCACCGCACCAAAATGTTGAAAAATTGAAAATTACCGGACTACTTTCAATGCGTGAAAGTCGACAAGAATAAAATCAAAATAAGGGTAATAACCGTAATTTACAGGACTAAAAAACTATTTTCCTTTTTTAAATTCTTGAAGATTATAACTTTTATTGATTCTAACAAGAGAAGCTGTTTCTCTCAGGTTACTCTGGCTCAGATGGAGTATCAACTACCCCGGTTAACAAAAATGTGGACCCATCTTGAGCGCCAAGCTGGTGGGCAGGTGAAGGGTATGGGTGAGAAACAAATTGAAGTTGATAAGCGTATCTTGCGTGACCAGGTGTGTTTCTTTCTTTATGCTGCTATTCTTAAATCTTCATTTTTTTTTTTTTGTTACAAGTTAAATAAATACCCATCCCTTTACCCCTCCCCATGACTCGAACCCAGGATCTAAGGCCTAGGTAGTGGTGCTCTAACCACTTGAGCTATCCCACTTTGTCATTCTTAAATCTTCATGGTTTGATGGTTTGATTTTAATACTGGACAAATTTACAATATGATATTGACAAAATTCTTCAGTAGTATTCTAATAAGACTAATTTTTTTATTTTTTATTTTTATTGTAATGTCCCTAAATAATATTTAATCGGAGAAATCCAAATATAGGAGATATGATTTGCCATGCAGAATTTTATTATTTTATTCTTTATAAGATTTCCTATCTTTTATGATATTATAGACTGCTTGTTATAGTATTGGATTAGATATATGTTACAATGATCAGTGAAGTTCCAAATAGTATACTTGATTTACCAAAATATTCTGCTTGCTTATTGGATAATTTTCCTTTCCTTTCCTTCTCTGTCAGAGCAATGGTTATCCAAGCACTCTGAATTGTTAATAGCATATTTCTGTTGATGCATTTTGCTGCCTTTAAGTTTCTTTCTTGCTTAGAGGTTTGCACATATATAAAACTCATTTCTCTGGAGTTTTCAGATTGGTTCTCTCAAGAAAGAGATAGAATCTGTTCGTAAACATCGCAAGCAGTACAGGAACCGACGAACTGCTGTGCCCGTCCCAGTTGTATCATTGGTAGGAAATACACTTTATTACGGTTTGGATGTCAGCCCCTTCAGTTTATTTGCTGTAGCTTAAAATATTATATAATGCAGAAGATTTTCAATTAACATCTTTCTATCATGATTTAGAGTACATCTATCACACCCAACCACAAATTCTTCTATTTTTATCATTTAAGCACTCCATATGCCCAGCATCCCAGTCTTTCTATGAATCTCAGAGATATGACTGTTACAATTTGAACTCTCTTTATTAGTACATGCTCAAATGAATGCATGATGGAGAAATTACTCTTAGGGGGTGTTTGTTTATGGATTTGAAATCCAGTGGGTGGATTTGATGAATAGTAAAATGTGTATTTGGATTTTGTATATGTTTGGGAGTATAGATTTTGTAGGATTTTTTTTTTTTTTTTTTTGACGGGAGATTTTGTAGGATTTGGAAAATATAGGCGATAGATGATTGATTTTCTGTAAAGTAAGGAAGAGAGTGTGTAAAGTAAAAAAGAGGAGAAATAGTGTTGAGCTAGGTAGATAATAATTAAAAAGTGGGAGATAGATGATTGATAGTGTATTGAAAATTGTGTTTGAAAAGGAAGTAAAATAGGTGTATTATACATATGGTAGAATTTTATAGGATTTGAAATTGTATACCAAAACCCGGTTTGGAAAATGAAGATTTGGTTTTGAAATAAAAATCTGGGGTGGAGGGCCGTCAACCAACACATCCTTAGGATGTTGTCAGTTGTCATAGAGCTTAATGTTGCTCAAAGAGACTCACTTAAATAGGAAGTATCCTAGTAATGCTTGTTAGCTAATTTAAAGGATTTGTTAGTGGAGGAATCACGTCTCCATTAAATTCTGCGCTTAAGAGCAGTAAGATGATGTTCCATTAAATGCATTGGTTTTTTTTTTTTTTTCAATCACAAATGTACTCCTGCTTGATTACATATGCAATTGATTGTGAATGCGAAGCTGTATAGATAAATCGACGTTGTGGATGAGTATAATTTATTATTTATTACTTAACTGTCAAAACGTCCTAAACAGGTTGGGTACACAAATGCTGGAAAGAGTACACTTTTAAATCAATTGACTGGAGCTGATGTTCTTGCTGAGGACAAGCTATTTGCCACACTTGATCCTACTACAAGAAGGGTCCAGGCAAGTATACTGTCCCTAAAGAAACTTGTTTCTCGACTCTATCTTGATATTTTCAACACCATAACAGTCTAGGGATGGTCTTTTCCAGGAATATGTTCATCTCTATATTTTTGTGGAATTGGTCTTTACTCTTGACTTGTATAAATAAAACATAGCTTCTAAAATTATGGAAAATATTTTTCTTCATTAGTTTGAAGGGAAGCACAACGAAAATGGTTGAAGAGTTAAAGGTTAAAGTTTTGACAATTACTTGGCAATTTATGGGATAATATCATTTTTTGTCCGTAAAGTTTATCTTTTTCCAGTTCTGGTTCCCTTCTTTCGCTCACTATCAAACCTGGTCCATGAAGTACACTTTTACTACCACATGTGTTCACCCCATCTGTTGACTGACAGAATCAACTATTAGGGGCGCTAAATGTAATTATTTTTGGAGTACTAAATGTAATTATTTGAAATTGTTGATTCCGTCAGTCAACAGACGGTCAACTAACGGTGAGACCAAATGTGAGAGAGAAAGTATACTTTCCGGACCAAGTTTGATTGTTAGTGAAAGAGGCGGACCAAAATTGGAAAAAAGTAAACCTTATGGACCAGAAATGATATTATCGCGCAATTTATTCATATAATATATATTTTCTTTCTTATTACTCGATTACACATGCAGAGAATCTGTCGGGTTGATTGCAATTTGTGCCAAAGAGATACATGTTATTTAGCGCTTAAGTATTTTGATTTTCCTTTTACTTCTTTACTTTCCTTCACTAAATCTTGGATAGAAAAAACGAATTAGTGAATGATAACTTGTCACTACTGATTGGTTCTGTTTTGGCAACCTAAATCTCTTTTTCAGCATTCCCTAAATGTAAGCAACTCTTATTTTCTTTTTAATAGACAAAGAATGGGAAGGAGTTTCTTCTGACTGATACCGTTGGCTTCATCCAAAAGTTACCAACTACACTGGTACGATTGTTTCTATACATACGTCATGATTGTTCCTCTCTCTTAGTCAAGATGTGTTTTAATATTTTAACTTTTTACCTTAGCCAATCTATAATTCATGTTCCAAATCAAATTTTATATTTTTTAGCTAATATTTTTCTTCTTTCAGGTAGCTGCTTTTAGGGCAACTTTGGAAGAGATATCTGAGTCATCACTTCTCGTACATGTAGTGGATATAAGGTATGGCTGATTCCACGTAGAGCGTTGTAAATTACAACAGATGCAGCCTCTGATAGCATTGTACTTTTCTTTCAGCCATCCAATGGCTGAGCAACAGATTGACGCTGTGGACAAAGTTCTTGCCGAACTTGATACTTCCTCAATCCCAAAGTTAATTGTGTGGAACAAGGTACTAAGAGTTATCTAAGCCATTTTGTTCTATCATAGTTGACTTTGCCTGAATCACTTAGGTGATGTTTACTTCATGTTTTGGGTGGTTTTGAAAACCGAATTTTGAAATCCTGATGAAGTAATATGTGTGTTTTTAAGTTTTTTAGTAGGGGAAGATTGAACTCTATGTCAAATCAATGTGTAAAATTTAACTTTATGTCAAAAAATCAATGAGTAGGTTTAATAGGGGTGGTTTTTGAAAACCGGTTTTTAAATCTTGAAGTAAAACCGGTGTAGGATCTTGTTGGGATATGGTTTATTGGGACCAACAGATCTCAAAACTCAAAACCCAGTTTTTTAAACCAAAAGTAAACATTACCTTAAGTATGTTTTCTTACTTAGGAACATATGACCACATGATATCCACACCCTTAGTAGCAATTGATTTCTCCCTTGGCATAGGCGGAGTGACTTTAGCATAATATTATTTGGTATTCCAATTGTTAGACAGCAGCTAAATCTGCTTATTATTTGTTCTTAATTGTGGGGTGATATTCTATATTTGGCTGATTGCATATTTGGCTGATTGCACCAATATAATTTATGAATTACTTTGTGATTGGTTAATTCATATTTTACAGATCGATAATGCAAGAGACCCTGAAAAATTAAGGTCTGAGGCTGAGAAAAACCCTGATATTGTATGCATATCTGCTCTAACTGGTGAAGGGCTGGATGATTTCTCTAATGCAGTTCAAGAGAAACTAAAGGTACTTCTGGATATTTATCTTAAAATATTGCAAATTGTTTTTTTTATTTCCTCGTTTTCCTTCTCTTTTCCAGTGAAATTTCTATGTGAATTCAATGTGCTATATGATGCTGTGATTTTTTTTTTTAGGATATGATGGTATGGGTGGAAGCTCTGATTCCATTTGACAAGGGGGAGCTCCTAAACACCATACATAATGTTGGCATGGTTGAAAAAATTGTAAGCTTTCTTTTCTGGATTGCTATTTAATTGACAGGTTAATGAAAGCATTCATTAAATAATATATACAATGTTAATTATTCAATAAATTAATAATATGTATTATTAATTATTTATTAAATTAAAAAAAATATATTAACGAATATTAGTGAATACTGAATCGAATACAGTGAAATTCGTATTTGAGTTCACAACACCTCAAAGCTGGAGAGGGAAGTATCACCACAGAATGATTTAGACAGACCTAGTGAAATATGTATACTGATTAACCAAAATATTGAGGACTCATTTAATCAGATATTTAATCATTTGGTGGTAAACGCAGTACTCATCTGTGAGAAGTTTCATATTAGTGTTAATAATTACAAAAAAAATTAGTTGGATTCAGTAGTTTACATTCAGTTAACCTAGCTTTTCCTCAAAATCTGAAAATATTAAGAAATAAAATAGGGGTTTATTGTATAATCTGATCGGCCAAAGCAGGAGAAAGAAATTATCTTGATCATATAATCCCATCTGAACTCATATGTATGGACTTCATGAATTAGCTTTAGGCATGTTTCAGCTCTTCAGACAAGTCAATTGACATTATGGTAAAAGAGAGGGTGTTAGTGATAGTATCTAATATTAGTACCGATATTATTAATAATATATAATAATTCCAATAACCAATAATAATAAAGTATATTCACTGAATATTTTACATTTCATTTCTGGTTAAGATTAATCAAAAGAATGATCATTCTTTTGTCATTCCATTCACATCTCCATTCCATTCAGCCATATAGTTCATTCAGTCATAATAAATCATGCCCTTGGTTACTTGTCCTATAGAAGTAATGACCCGCTTTTTCATCTATACTTGAACTGATGTAATGCTATTGTGGCAACACAATGACATAGGCTGAACAGTATTAGTAAGTTTTCATCTATGGAGATATTGGTTTCAATAATTTTGCATCAAGTTTGACCAAAATTGCACCAGTCGCATGTTGCAATATTCAATTGTAATGACGCAATTTTGAAGGCTCTATTTGGTCCTTGTCTGTTCATGCTCAACTCTTTTTTCCATTTTAATTTAGTTGTTAGACACATATTAATCCCAAAAAACTGAATAATTATTTGATAGGAATATGTGGAGAATGGAGCGTTGATCAGAGGTCATGTTCCGCTCCGATTTGCCAGGCTTCTCACTCCTATGAGACAAACTTGCGTTACATAGATTTGCTCCCAAGTTGTTCAAAAATGAGGTAATTTTGGATGAAGATATGATGGGTATTACCTATGGACACAATTGCCTCAGCAGTTCTTCCCCAGAAGGAGCTTTGCTTTGAATGAAGGTTCAATGTGTGGTTGAGTTAATCTTTCCACTGGGTTTACTTATGTGTTTGTATAGCAACAACGAGTAGACGAGTTTCTTCTCGAGCTACTCATTGCATGTATAATTGTATTACTCCTGGCGCTGGCTAAAGTTAATGTTAATGTGTCCGTCCTTAAAGACACTTGCAGTGTGATCAAACTCTAGTCTCTTGACTCTCTTGTGAATATTTTTACCATATGATGAAAATTTCATGTTTGGAGTGGCTGTATTATGTACAATATTAGTACCTTTTCAGTATGTAACCTATATTTTATACCACATGAACTAATACTAATACTCATTTTTACGCGTTTGTTAAAGAATATAAGAAAACAATTTCACAAACAATTTGATTGTTTTTTTTAGTTAAAATTACACTAATTGAACTGTGTAATTGGTGCTAAAGTATTATTCTATATCTCCATTATCCAACCAATAGTGTATCCCATTCCACTAGTTAATTAAGTTGACGAATATGGCAAAACCAGACGAAGAAGAAAATTCCAAATTTATGCATGTCTCAAGACTGATTAATGCAACATATCGTGGGTGACATGTAATCTGAGCAGGTGAAACTAAAACCAGAAACACTCACTCTCTATTCCCACAAATACAATTCAAATGCTGCATAATTCCCAATAAGTTGAAATGGTCTACCAGTTCCCCTATCATACAACACCAAAAGGATTTGGTACACATGTGGAGCAGTTGATGATATTACTAATTCACCCCTCTATTTAAACCCATGCAGTCTTCATCAATATCCCAAACAATTGCAAATGGCTTCTTCTCTCCGTTTGATTTTCACCTTCATGGCCCTTACTTTCCTCTCTTGCCCTCAGCTGGAAGCCTTTCCGGGCTCCGGTTTTGGATGGTATGCTGGTCTTTTCCCCGGCTTCTACGAGTTTTCTTGCCCCCAAGCTAATGAGATCATAATGTCTGTCCTGGAAAATACCATTGCTAAGGACTCAAGAATGGCTGCTTCTCTTCTTAGGCTCCACTTTCATGACTGTTTTGTGCAGGTTCTCTCTCTCTCTCTCTGCATTGTGAGGATTTTGTGTTTGTTGGCCTACTTCAATTATTTGAGATTAAAGACTCGATTTGTTTGTTTGTTTGTGTAGGGGTGTGATGCGTCGGTGCTGCTAGACGACAGCACGAACATAGTGAGCGAGAAGAACTCGGCACCAAACAAAAACTCACTTAGAGGATTTGAAGTGATTGATGAAATCAAAGCTAAACTAGAGCAAGTTTGTCCTCACACTGTTTCATGTTCTGATATTCTTGCCCTTGCTGCAAGGGATTCTGTTGTTCTAGTAAGTTATCTAAATCATCAACTTCAATCCTTAAATTCAGAAAAAAATTAAAAATAACAAGGTTAAGTTGACTTTTACGAATAGAAAATAATTAGGTAACTTTTAATTTGTCGACAATTTGGTTGTTGATCGCCTGTAAGAGATGAAACATTCAGTTGACCAATCAGACTCTGCTAGGTTAGTGTAAACTGAATGTTTCACCTCATACAATCGATTTCCTGACAAAAAAACTATTTTCTCTATATACTGTATTTCTTTTGAAAAGTGTGTGTTACACAAGTTTGTGTGATGATGCATATAGAGTGGTGGACCTCATTGGGAAGTGCCGTTGGGGCGGAGGGACTCGAAGACGGCTAGTTTACGTAAATCGAACGCCAACATTCCTGCTCCGAATTCCACCATCGAAACGCTCGTCACAAAATTTAGTCATCAAGGCCTTGATGAACAAGATCTTGTTGCTCTATCAGGTAAAAAAAGCCTCTTCAATTTATTTTTTTCTCTAAAGTGACAGTTAAAATGGATTAAACTCTATTGTAATCATTCACCATAACAATCTATTTCTGTCTTTGTAGGAGGACACACCATAGGAATGGCAAGATGTGTGACATTCAAACAGAGGTTGTACAATCAGAATGGGAAAAACCAACCAGATTCAACTCTTGAGAAAAGCTACTACAATGGCCTCAAAACAGTATGTCCTAAAGCAGGTGGTGATAACAACATTTCACCACTTGATGTTTCATCTCCTGTTAGATTTGATAACACATACTTCAAGCTGCTGTTGTGGGGCAAAGGCCTTCTCAGCTCTGATGAGGTTTTGATCACCGGAAAACTGCGAAAAACGGGGCAGCTTGTGAGGAGCTATGCAGAGAATCAGGAGCTCTTCTTTCATCAGTTTGCCAAATCTATGGTTAAAATGGGAAACATTAATCCTCTTATTGGTCCTTCAAATGGTGAAATCAGGAAGAATTGCCGCAGACTTAACTGAAATACTACTAAGTATTATTTATTTAACTCGTGTTAATTATGTTTATTGTCAGTGGTTTGAAGGTGTTGGAGGTGTAATTTATGTCGGAATTATTCACATGTTTTAATAATCAAGTTTATGAAATGCATCATTGTTACGGATTGAACATTCAATGTTTATACATATTTTAATGTAAAAGTTTTTTATTAGTATTAAAATCATAAAATTACTACTTTTTTAAAAAAAGTATGATGGTCAAGTATATATAAGACAAACATTTTTTTTTTACATGTACTTAACAATTACATATACCACAAAGTAAATTTGAGTAATATATTTATAATTCAAGTCCGATCCATATCAATTAAAAAAAGGCCAAACCATCCAACTCGGAAAATCTGATCAAACCAGGCGATGGAGCCAATAGGAGCTTCTCGCCGAATAGAGGTGAGCATTCAGTCGATTTTAACTATTTTTTTTATATAACTGTCAAGCCTCTCTAACGAATCATAACAATAACCAAATTATGTATATTTAAAATTAAATTGAAAATGAATCGAATCAAACCAAATCAAATTAATATGATAGGAAAAACATTGGTCAACCTAAAATTTTGAACTCATAATCATTTGGATTTCGTAAAAATAAAATCCAAGAGTTGGTAGGATTATAATCAAATCCGATATAAAAATTTGTCCTTTTTTTTTTTTGGACGAATAAAAATTTGTCCTGAAAGTGACATACGGAGTACTTTATTTGAGATTTTTCATGTCACCCAAACAAACGGCGTCGTTTTGTATATTTCGAAGTTGGCGATGCAGTGGCCAGTGTGAAGCTTTAGATCTAAACACAGTGAAAGTGAGCCAAGTGACAAAATTCCCTCAGCTCCCTAAATTGAGAAATTGGAGCCCTAATTGCATCAATTGGATATCTTAATTTGATTATTATCGCCCTCCCATTCTTCTCGCACAATATAATGGCCAAAGCGCCGTTGATTCCAGTACAGAAGAGATGGTCATTGATGATATTACTCTGCATTGCATTCTCCACCGCCATTGCTTTCTTCATCGGAGCCTCCTTCAGTTCCTGCAACTCCCGCGATTACTCCGACAACCACAATTTCGATACTTCCATTCGCTCGTTCAATTCCGAAAGCGCCACTTCTGAGAAAAGAGAGAATCCGCTCACTTTCATGAAATCGAAGCTTGTGCTCTTGGTCTCCCACGAGCTCTCGCTCTCTGGTACTCTAATCTCTTGACTCCAATTGCTCTTTGTTTACCATTTTTTCTTAATTCCGCTAGTTAAGGCATGAGCCAATCGTGTGTTGGTTAAATTTGAAAAAATGGCTACAATATCCGACATAACTTCAAATTGAGCTTTTGATAGCTTTGAGGAGAAATTCAAGCACTGATCATTTAAATAGGATGAGACGATTTAGTGTTTCAATGTTTCAACTTGATATGGTGAGATCATATAGCCAAGTGACTGTACGGCATAGAAGTTAAAACTTATTGAATTGTAGTTTATATGACAAGGCTGAGAAATTTAAGAAATTGCTAAGGGAATCCAATATTTTGAGCAGAGAAAAATCTCTATATAAGAAACTGTAACTGATAATATCATTTTTAACAATACTAATAGGTGGGCCTTTACTATTAATGGAGCTTGCATTTCTGTTGAGAGCTGTTGGCACAAGGGTTGTCTGGATCACTAATCAGAAACCCACTGATTCAGATGAAGTGATGTTCAGTTTAGAACAAAGAATGATGGACAGAGGAGTGGAGGTATAATGAAGTTCATATCAGATTAGGCCAATTGGTCACTATTTTCGACTTCATTTACCATTATTGCTTTGTCATCTTATCAGTTGATCTTTTCATTCAATGCAGGTATTGCCTGCAAAAGGGAAGGAAGCTGTTAATACCGCTTTGAAAGCTGATCTGGTCATCTTAAATACTGCTGTAGCTGGCAAGTGGTTGGATGCTGTTCTCCAGGAGAATGTGCCTCACGTGCTCCCCAAGGTTTTGTGGTGGATTCATGAAATGCGAGGGCATTACTTTAAACTGGAGTATGTTAAGCACCTCCCTTTTGTTGCAGGTGCCATGATTGATTCACACACTACTGCTAACTATTGGAAGAACAGAACTCATGAGCGATTAGGGTATGCTAGTCTACATGTTGTTTATGATACTCATGATTCTATTTATTTTACTGCATATGGAGCATATCCTAGGGGGTGTTTGTTTATGGATTGGAGTGGATTTGGTCAATAGTATAAGGTGTATTTGGATTTTGTATATGTTTTGGAGTGTAGATTTGTTGAATTTGATAGGGTAGGATTTTGAAAGTATAGGTGATAGATGATTGATTGTGTATTGTAAATTGTGTGTAAAGTAAGGGAGCGAGTGCGTAAAATAAAATGGAGGAGAGAGAATGTTGAGTTGGGTCGAATAATAATTAAAAAGTAGGAGATAATCAGATAAATGATTGATAGTGTATTGAAAATTATGTTTGAAAAAGTAAAATAGGTGTATTATAGGTATTATGAGGTTGAATATTATAGGATTTGAAATTCTATACC
This sequence comes from Galeopsis tetrahit, assembly GCA_963675135.1. NCBI lineage: Eukaryota > Viridiplantae > Streptophyta > Magnoliopsida > Lamiales > Lamiaceae > Galeopsis > Galeopsis tetrahit. The sequence goes on from OY776133.1 coordinate 17,252,264, forward strand.
AAAATCTGGAAACACAAATGGGGATGGAGATTTGAAATAAAAATGTGGGGTGTGGGATACAAGAAAGGCCCTTAGGTCCAAGCCTGAGGAACGTAAAAAGAAAAGAAATCAACTATATTTATTTCATCTTTGAATCGTGAGAATACCTGTAGCAATCAGCAAGAGGATTTTTGAGGATGGTAGTGAGTCATAGTGTTTTTAAGGGTCTATCTTTGTCGGATGTAGCTAGAGATTGGTGTTTTGTTCTGTAAAATCTGATGTACACGATAGGGATCTCTCGTCCCTAAATTTTCAGCAACAAAATTTATGTTTCTTTATCAAATAAAAAAAAATCATGTGGCCTTTAGAGAGTTTGTGTATCAGAAGAATATGGGTATACCAGCTGATTCTAAGCTGACTTGACTTTCAACATTCGACTGTTCAGCTCCTTTAATACTGTCATTTTAGTCTCTCCTTGTTGGCATTTAAAAAGGGTTATTTCTTTACTTTCAATGGCGCAGAATTAAGATGCCTAAGACATATGTTGTGCACCTTGGGAATAGCAAAGACTTGACAGAAGTAGCTGAAGACAGTGTGGCGAGAAGGGTCCTGCGAGAGCATATTAGGGAATCACTTGGCGTACGAAAAGATGATCTTGTGTTTGCCATTATCAACAGTATGCTTTACTAACAGTCAAATATTATGTCATTCTTAATTTTGCATTCCACTTTTTCAAGTAATACTAAGCTATTTAAATATATAAGATTTTCACTTTCTCTGCCTTGGGAGCGGATTGCTGAGAATTACATTAAATATATTAAAACCTAATTTGGTTAATTTTTTATTAATAGATTATATGTTTCGAGAATATTAAAATGAAATGAAATAGAAAATTATTACTTCTAATCGGACCCCCTGAATTTAATTTCTGGCTCTGTCACAATCTTCAAGACATACTTTTGTACACATTGTAGTAGTAAAATGTACCTGATGTTATGGAGACCTAGGCAATAACCATATGCCTAGTTAGTAGTTGTGAAGCTATTTAAATAACCTGCTGTAAGTAGTAGAGGGAATTATTGCATTTGCTCTTCTAAAGTGTGAGTGTGGACTTTCAGTGGGAAGAGTCACGGAGGGGTGACTAGAGGATAATGTTTGCTTATTCTCTTTTTGCATCATAGCCGACACCTTCAGACTAAAAAAACACTTTGTTCCTATATTTTGATTGAAATAACTGTAATCCCGTAAAAAGATATGAATTGATGGAGGGAGAAGTGAAGTGCAAAGTTGTAGCAAATATATAGTTGTAGAGTCCTGCTGCTCAAACTTCTACTGATAATTTGATGATGATATATAATATATTTAAAGTTAATTGCACAGATGCCCCTCATAGTTTGGAAACGCTGCGAGAAATCCCTTCGTGTTTGGAAAATTGATTATAGGTGATTACTTGAGTTTGCATTGCAAACACACCCAGACACCCTACATTTTGTCATTAATTAATTTCCCAACAGAATCAAGAGGTGAAATTTGTTCCAATCACCTGCATTACATACATGAAACACAACAATATGGTACTTCTAGTTGCATTGACTCGACAGTTTCTCAGCTATACATGTTGCATTTCTTCAGGTGTTTCCCGAGGGAAAGGTCAAGATCTATTTCTTAAAGCTTTCTATGAAGCTCTGCAATTCAGCCAAGAGAGGAAACTGAAGGTGCCACCAATGCATGCAGTTGTAGTGGGAAGTGACATGGGGGCCCAGACTAAATTTGAGACAGAACTGCGTAACTTTGTTGCTGAAAAGAAAATTCAAGACACTGTGCACTTTGTAAACAAAACATTGAATGTTGCACCTTATCTGGCTTCCATTGATGTTCTTGTCCAAAACTCTCAGGTACTAGTTATTAATTTCTTTAATCCCGTGGCATGCAATATTTTCGGGATAATATCATTTTTGCTCCCTAAAGTTTTCGTTTTTTACATTTTTGGTTTACCTCTATCACTCACTATCAAACTGGGTCCATGAAGTACACTTTTACTCTCACCTTTGGTCTAACCGTTAGTTGACTATCCATTGACTGACGGAATCAACCATTTGGGGGGTGCTAAATGTAATTAATGATTATTTGAGGGTGTTAAATGTAATTAATAATTTTCAAACAATTACATTTAGCACTCACAAATAGCTGATTCAGTCAGTCAGCAGACGTTCAACTAACGATGAGACCAATTATGTGAGTAAAAGTGTACCTTTAGGACCGACCACGTTTGATAGTGAGTGAGTGAAAGAGGGGGGCCAAAATAATATTATCCCAATATTTTATGTTTCATGTATAATCTGATAGTACTAAGGTCCTACTTTGTCAAATATGATATCATAGCATTAGCTAATATTATGGAATATATTGAAAATAGTAAATTTACTGCAGATTTGGAATGATAATATGGCTGTTAATGTTAAGAACTAAGATACATTTGCATATACAGATGAAATTGAATTCTGTTCCTTGAAAACTAAACTTGTTAATTGCTTTATTAATTGTAGGCACGTGGAGAGTGCTTCGGGAGGATAACCATTGAAGCTATGGCATTTCAGCTGCCTGTATTGGTGAGATTTAATTTAATTTTATTTTCTTTGAAATTAAATATTACCGAAAACCGAATCAACAAATATAAATATAACCTTAGAAATTAAATAATAACCCAGATTGCCACATCAATGTGCTTCATCTGAGTAATTTAGCATTTGCCAAATCGTTTGGAGGAGTGGCTGTCTTCATATTCTTTCAGTGATAGGCATCTTGTCGTGATCAAAACTGAAACCTTAGGCTACTTGACACATGATTTTAGGGTTAATAATCATACTGTCACCTGTACTTGTACCCTTTTATTAAACTGGTTTGTACTTTTTATTTTCCGGTTGCATGCTCTTTTATTCATGAGTGATCAGCTGCAACATGTACTTAGTTTTAGTGTTTTTTTCCGGCCAAAATTCAAACATGTGACTTGCACGCCTGTTTCTCGGGGGTATAAGCGTGGAAGTCACATGTTTGAATTTTGGCCGGAAAAAAACACTAAAACTAAGTACATGTTGCAGCTGATCAATCATGAATAAAAGAGCATGCAACCGGAAAATAAAAATTGTATAGGTACCAGTTTGATAAAAGGTAGTTGTATAGTACAAGTGATAAAATGATACTGTATTAATTTTGATGGAATTCCTTTCACATTTTGCGTTATCCTAGCATTAGTAAACATATATGTGACATATATTTAGGGTACTGCTGCTGGAGGTACAATGGAGATTGTAGTAAACGGCACTACGGGTTGGCTACATCCACCTGGAAAAGAGGGTATCACCCCTCTTGCAGAAAATATCATTCAGCTAGCCACAAATGTAGATATGAGAAGAAAAATGGGAAAGAACGGTTACAGTCGGGTGAACGAGATGTTTCTAGAACACCATATGTCAAATAGAATATCCTTGGTTTTAAAGGAGGTTTTGCAAAAGGCAAAGAGAACCAGAAGGCGTCTATCAGTATCAGGTATTAGGCAGAATTTTTAAATCCACCAACTTTGTTCATAATTTTTTTGTTGAGTTTAATTTTTTATTTTTGGGTTGGGCGAGTGTTTGTAGATCTGACGGCCTCTTACATAACATATTACTAGCATGTGTATCTATGATAAGGAAAATTGTTTAGTGATTGTTCATCAATTTGTGGTTCTCATGATTTATTTTAATTATTTCTCTGTACTTGCATTGATTTTATTTATTTTTTAAACTAGAAATTATGTGGTTTTGATAAATTTTAGTGTGAGACACCTGCATAAACTCTACAAGTGCTGTGTTGGTTCCACAAAATTTATTAATTTGTCAAGTCCCGGGGTTTTTATTTGCAAAAATTCAGTCCTTTAATACTTCCATTGTTTTACAATAAGAGGCTTTTTAGTGATTTTAAAGAAAATTAAGAAGATTTTACTCCGTATCAATCTTATAAATTGGGAAGAAATTGAGTGAAAATAATTTTCAAATTTTGAGTATACAAAAACTCTTATGGCAAAGCAGAGAGTACTTGGAAGAGTCGTGTTTTTGTTAGTGTGACAGTAAGAAGACGACTCAGTTGAAACAAAGTTGTAAGTGGGAGGACCCATTTCAATAAATGTTGAAACTTGAAAGTAGAAGAATCCAAATACTTTTTTTGTCCCATATATACATACGTATGTCTTTTTTCTAATCATTCAAATATTAATTTCGTGGTGTACTTTCTTTCCCAAATTTAGTGAAAACGATTTGGTTTAAAATATGATGGTGATGTTATCGCATTTTGGAACATCAAAATTTGTCTATTTTTTTTAATAATTAATTTTTATGATTTTATATTGTCTTTAATGTTGTTGATCATAGGTTGAAATCTAGAAGATTTTCAATTAACATGGAAGAATTCAAGTTCATGAATAAAATGCGATTTTTCATTGCAAATTAATTGTATTTCTTTTAAATTTATCCTTAAGATGAATAAATATTCAGATAAACGTGTTATTCTTTTGATGAAAAATACAAGCATTAATTAAGTGAATGGATTCAAAATAACTTATATTTTCAGGAGTAAGTAGGTTTTTAAAGACCCACTTTGCTAAGATCTATAGTTAATGGTCGAGCACTTTGAATATCTACAAATATAGATCAAGGGCTTCAACAAAAGATATTTGAGGATAAACCCTTTTTGTATGATGTAAAAACACCAATCCCTTAAATTTGATATTTTTATATTGAGTCTAATTTCTTTTATGAAGATTTTGTCTTGATAACATTTTTACACAATCTTTGTATTCACTATATTGAATATTCTGCCTTAGAGGCGCACACAAACTAAATTAGATTGTGTAAAAGTTTAACTCATTTGCAATGTTGTGATTTGGTGTTCAATGTGGTAGTGAATGTTATATAGTTCAATACAACATTCTCTAATGTTTTATAAATTTACACTATCATATGATTTACTATATAAAAATTATATGAAATATTACACGGATTCAAGATTCGTGCAATATTTGTCCACTCTTACTCGCCATTCGCCAAGTTACTCTCCACGTTTCGCTCCCGTTTTTCCACATTTCTCTCTCTAGATCCATAGCAGTTTCATGGTTCAACTATCTCTTCCTTGTCCTGCTGTCCAAAATTGTCTCTTCCATATCCATGACGGTTTTAACGTTTCATTTCTTGTTCTCAAGATCATCTTAACTGGATTTTTTAGCATCCTCTACTTTATTTTCTATACTACTAACGGCATGATTGATAGGTAGGAATGAATTAGGAATGGAATGATCATTCCTTAATTCATTCCAAATACCATGATTGCTATATTTATTTATTAGGAATGATCATTCCATTTGGAATGGTCATTACCAAAAATTAAGGAATAATCATTCCTGTGTATTCTATGATGTTAAGGAATGAATTTTATTATTATTACTATTATTATTATATAAAATATTACTCCTATTATTTATTTTCATTTCCACATACTATTATATTTTACTTTCAATAATAATAATTTAAAAAATTTAAAAAATAATATTTAATATTATAACTATTATTATTAAATAAATAATATTCCCTCCATCCTACAGGAATTTGCACACTTTATGTCCCATGCCAATTTGCACACTCCATAAAAGGAAATATTTTCATAACCCTCACCCTTAAAATATACTTATATTTACCCATATGCCATTACTTTTCCACACTCAATCAACTTTTTACTTTACTTTATTCATAAAAGTTTACAAAATTACCCCTCAAAACATCACTCATTACACCTTTTCTTACACATTTCGTAATATGTGTGCCGTCCCAAGGGTGCAAATTCCTCTGGGACGGAGGGAGTAATTTATTATTCATAATAAAATTTTGAAAATCAATAATAAAAATAATAAATTTAAAAATTAAATAATAATTAAATATACATTAATATATAATAATAATTATAAAAATATTAATAATACATAATGTTAAATTCAAAAAATATTTATTATTTGATAATAGTAATTTAAATACTCAACAATAATATTTTTATATATTAATAATAATATATATATTAATATATAATACTATAATATTTAATAATAATAATAATTTTAAAATAATAAATAGTAACAATAACAAATTATCGCAACAACAAAAATTAATAATAATAATTTAGGTAATTTCCTTTCCCTTCATTCCATTCAACCATATTTTCATTCCATCATACCAATCATGTCATAAAAATGGTGTACGAATAGAATGGTGTTACTGCATCAATTATTGAATTAAATATATATTTATTTTTTCGAAAGTATTAAATAGTTTTTTTTTTAATTGTCGAGACAGACGGCTGTAAATCAATCCCAACCCGAATCATTACCTTCATTAGTTAGTAAAGAAAAATAGAGTGTGTATATTTAATGAATAATTATTGTTTTAATATTTAATAAATAAGAGTATATTTGAAAGTTTATAAATAAAAATAAAAATAAAATATAACTATGGGATGGAATGACTAAATGAGAAAGAGTCAAGAGAAATGAAACATGTGAAAACCATTAAAACTAGTCGAAATTTTACATCCACAACATTGGATTTAATATTTGTGGTGACCCATTTTACACACCCCATAACATAATGATACAGTATTAGCCAATCCAAAAATCCATTTGGATTAATTATTGGTTTTGAAGGTCCAAAATCTATCCTATAATATAATCATTTTTCCCTTAAATTATACTCCAATAATAATGAAAATGCAGTTCCAAATTGGAATGATTAATAGTAATAAGAATCAAACATGTGAGCAGAAGCCATAATAGGCGCATTCAACAAACCATCACCACCAAATCCCTGGTTCTGAAACTCCTCCGCCTCAACCACGCACCCGCCGCCGCCGCCGGGGGTGCAATTCAAGATTTGATTGAGGGATTGAAGTCTTTGAGAGAGCTCCGTCATCTGAGCCCTCAAAATGGAATTCTCTGCTTCAACTTTCACATACTCCTGCGTCCTCACATTTACGCTTTTCAAGATCTGATTATTTTCGTTAGAAATCTGAGAAATCTGGGCCGTCAAATCATCCAAATGCTTCTGCTTTTTGATCCTTGATCTCCTGGCCGATTCCCTGTTTGATTGCATTCGCTTTCTCTTCCTCTGATCCATCGAGTTTTGGATCTGTGATGAAGAATTCCCACTTGATGATGCCATTATTGAATGATGTATGTTGGGTTTATGAAAAAAGGTAGAACCAATAAAGGAAAACAACGGAGAAAGATTGGACGAGATGGGTTCTACGCCTTAAAGAGGAATTGATCATAAAACCGGAAACAAGGATGTCACTCACAACTGGAGACATCAATCTTGAACATTAAGACAAATTATAGTATGTAGCATTCAAGAAAGTTGCAATTGACAACAATTGAAAAACCTCCAAAATTAGGAGAGGAATCGGTAGAGAAGAAATTAGGCCAGAAATGAAGAAGAGAGGGGAGAGAAGAGGTTTTGGAGGAAGAGAGGATGGTTGATTTATAGGAGAAGAGAGAGAGAGAGAGATTAATTGAAAAAGCGATCGAAAAAGGGAAAAAGTGTGATGAGTGATGCATGTGGGGTGGTGAACAAGTTCCATGATCGTACAACTCCAGCTGTGTGGGTGTGGAAGAGCAATTGCTTGCACACCTCATCAAAATCAAATTTAAATCAACCAACCTTCATAGTAAAAATATTTTGTACGGTTGTGATGACACTAATTTTATGAAATATACACTTTTAGGGCTGGAGGATGGAATGAGGATGGATATTGGAAAAATATGAATAGGGTAATTCATTGAATATAAATTGTTTTTGGATAGAAGTTGAAAAATAGATGTGGATGGATAGAAATTGTGTTTGGATAGAGGTTGAAAAATAAATGTGAATGGATAACTTTAAGTCAAATCAGTAGTGATAGATGTGTTATTATTTTATTATTGTTAGTTGGTGGAGTAATTAGTGTAAGTGCAAAAAATATGAGAGATAATTATTTTGTGGAAGAAAAGTAAGAGAGATAATGAGTAATAGAAAGAAAAAATGAATGTGATTGTATAAAAATAGGTATGTAGATTTATTATAGGTGTAGATGAGCATTTTGATTTGTATTTGGAGAAAACAGTGATGGAGAGAGATGAGATGGGGATGGTCCATCCAAACACATCATTAGTAAAGTTATTGATGAAAAGTTTAAAAAAAGTAAAAGGTGAAAAGTGAAAGTGTAAGAAAATAAAAAAGGTGAAGTGATAAATGAAAATTGAGTGTCAATTTATATGTATTTTTGTGTAAAAGTAAGCATAGTAGTTAATAAATAGTCCAAATTATTAATTTTAACTCATATTTTTTACTTTTTTTTTTATCAAATTTAATACTTTATCCGTCCGTCTATAAGCTTTCAATTTTATCATTTTGGTCCGTACGCCTATAAGCTTCCCATACCCTCTTTGGTAAATACTTTTTCTTACAATTCACTTTATATCTTATTTTTTCTCTCTATCTCTCTCTTTCTCCCAATCACATCACTTGTACTATATCAATTATTTAATCACTTTTCTTAATCTCTGTGCCAAAAAGTAATGAGGAAACTTATAGGCGGACGGAGAGAGTACATATTTTTCTTTTTAATTAAATTATACTCATGCTTTTCATTTTTCTTCAAATCTAGCATATACTTTTTTCTTAACCAAATTGTACTCATACTTTTTTTTATCAAATTTAGCACATACTTTTTTACTCTTATCCAATTTATACCTATACTTTTTATAAATATATTTTAATTAATTAATAATTATATCTTACTTTATAAAAAAAATTCTAAAGTACAAGTAATTTTTTTAATCTAGAAAATATATAAAAAAATTAATCTCAAAGCATTATTTAAAAAAAATATATTATATTCCCTCCGTCCACCAAAAGTATGTTCATACTTTTGATCGATGGAGGGAGTACAATTCATTTCAATTATTGTATTTTTTTTATCCATATTTTGTAAGTCTCTTTTTAATTCAATAGTTTTAGATAATTTCAATTGTCAATTATTTTTAAATTTGTAGATTTTAAATTGAATTTTTTAATTTAAACGTATTTAAAATATTCTTTTTTATTTTTAATTATTAGATAATTTTTAATTTCTTTGGTATTTTAAATTAATTGATAAAATATAAAAAGTGTGTGCTACATTTAATTAAAATGAAAAGTATGGGTATGAAAGAAAAAGTTTGTGCTAAACTTGATAATAAAATGAAAAGTATAAGAAAAAAAAGTATGTGCTAAATTTAGTAAAAAGTGAAAAAGTATGAATTAAAATTAATTATTTGGCCTAATAAATATGGGACCATGCACAACTTGTAAAAAAAAGGTAAAAAAATTTACAGGGAACATTCAATATGACAAAATGTAAAGTTTAAAGAAAGATGAGGGACAATGTGATATAGCATATGTCGTAGTGAACTTCGTAAGGGAGTTACATTTGTATGCCCCAAGCTAGGAAATAAAAGGAGGGTTAGGCTTATGATAGCCAGTGTAACTGCACTGCATCCAATCTCGAAATAGTGATAAATCTGCAAGGACTACTAGGTCGCCGCTTGTTAGCGACAAGCTACGTCGATCCGAACATTGTGTCATATGGGCCAGGGTTCCCTCACTTTAATGAGTGGGTGAGAGTAAAGAAGTTAGCTCATGAGCATAGATTACGGGTGACTTCATAAAATGTAGGTTCCCAAACTAGCAAACAAATAAAAACTAGTACTATTTCTTTTGTAATATATATATGTTGATGAGAAATAATTTGTCATCCCCTAAAGTTAGGGCTTGAACCCTGTACTGAATATATAATTAAAAGTAGTACAAACCTAAACAAATCGATCCTTTAAAGGTCGAATACCAAATAAATCCTAATTAACTCAGAGGTGCACTAAGCACCTAAAATTACCAAAATATTTTAGGCATGAAAACTTATAAATGCATCAATATTTTGAGGTAAAACACAATTTCTCTCATATATTAACATTTAATCATTTATTTTTTCTCCATATATTATATGAAAACTGATTTGAGTGTCTTTCCTCACCAGGGTCCTTCTTGGTGAGTTTTTTAGGTCCATTGAGCCGAATCTGGATCGAAGCATTTGAAGAAGTTGAAGATTCAAGAGCGAATATTTTTTTAGTCGTCACATATATATACTGTATACCAAATCGAAGAATTAATTAATAAATCTCGGAATACATTTTCAATACAAATTATATATAACGATGTTGATGCATAGAAATCACATATGCTAATATGAGAATTATGCCAATTTTTTTAATATAATAAATGATAGTAATTATTACTAATATTGAAATTAAAAAATCTTGATTAAGGCAACATTAGGGAAGCAAAGGCAACATTAGAGGAATCTATACCATGTGAACCTAAAGACGTTCATGTGAAATTTTATGATGATTGATTATTTATTTTATATATGAAGAATCATAGTATTATATTATATAAATCAAATTTCCGACAATATTTTGGCTCTGGGTACTATGAATTGATTGTTTAATTAAATACGTCGTTATAAATTTTTTGTATAATGTTTTCAATATTTAATCGAGGCGAGGTGGTATCACGTGCTTAACTCCAAAAATAATCTAAGAGTGTACCTCTTTTTTTTGTTTTGAAAATGGACTTAATTAAGTTCACATATTACTAACTGTAATCAAATTCACCAAATCAACGGGTACTCAAATTCATTCATAAAAGCATAGCTAGAGATAGCAGCTTCGGAGAAACCATATTCGGAGGGACAACTCATTCTATTAAAGGCTCTAGTTAAACTTCCAAACTCCCTGATTATAGGGGCTTGTAATAGTACTTGAAAGAAAATAAATATGTTAGGCTATGTTTATCGACACATTAACAATCAGGTTGTTTATATGGGACAAAAAAAAAAAATTGAATAATAATTCATGACCATATTGGTCTACAACCAAGAACACCCCAATGCTTGGGTGGGGTATATTTTTATCCCAAAAAATCTAACTATGTCACATGTCCAGTTTTTACTCGTCGATTATATTTTATTTAGATAATTTTCAATTTTTACTTATTTACTTTAAAAAAAAAAACCAAAATTCATAAAATTAGATTCTCTATAAATACTAGAGACTAATCTTGATATGTTTTGAATTACAATTTCATACACTCACTTTTTTCTTCTCCTAATTTTTTTTCTCTTCTAAATTGTGTTAATTCTGTTTTTTTCTATTCTAACATGGATCCAAATGATCCCAATTATCATCACGACTTCTAAACCATTAAAGTTCACAAAATTTTCAATCGTTTTTTAATATTGATAATTCCCAATTTTCTCAGTATTATCAAAATTCTCAATTTTCTCCGAATTTGAACCAAGTTCCTATCTCTGAACCAGTTCAAATTTCGTAAAGTCTTCCTCGCGATTTGTTTGGAAAACAAAAGAAAAGGGTGCAAAAAACAGGATGGCCTGTTAAGGAAGATGTTGCATTAATGTCGTCTTATTATTTCACCAGTGAAGATGGCGCGGTTGGGACCAATTAAAAAGCGTCAAGGCTATGGGGACGAGTACATGCTATGTACGAGCAAGCTCGAAGGGAAAAATCGGAGGAGCTAAATGAAAGAAATATAGAGATGATGCGAAGTCGCTATAAACGCATCAATGAAAATTGCAGCAGGTGGTTGGAAGCATTGAAGGATGAAAATACGATGTACAGAAGTTGAATGAGCCAAAGTGACATTGAGAAAAAAGTTCATGAGATTTATTGCCGTGCCTCTACAACAAACAAAAGTTTACCGAAGATGTTGTTTTTAATGAAGTTTTGAGTAAGTGGCAAATACATCATGCTCCAACACGTCCCCGTCCTGAAGATGAAGAGGAAACTGAAGAAAGTGGTGGCAGCTCCAAGAGATCAAGGACCACTGAAGAAGGAGTAAAAAATTAAGTGTATGGTAATTTTTTAAGTGTATGGTAATTTTTTATTATAGTTATAAATTTTTTAATACTCCGTATTAAATAACTGTGGTTATGGATAAAGTGTGAAAAAAGATGAGTTTAGATTATGGTGTAAAATATGTAGGTAAAGGAGTAAAAAATTAATTTTATATTTGATAACTCGGTCATGGCCGGGCATGAATAAATATGGTCTTATAAAACATGAAAGATTATATGTTGTCAAAGTTTCAAGTACACCGTGTACTTGAGTGGACCTTAAGAGCGTCCACATTGGTGAGTTAGTGGAAAGTTATAACTCAAAGAAAGAGTTATAAGGATTGAGTTATAACTCAAAAAAATTTCTCTCTCCTGAAATTGGTTAGTGCAGACTAACCGTCCTTTTATTGTCAAAAGTGGGCTTGGCCAACTTAATTTTTTTTTTATTTATATTGCATTTTTCAAACTTTTATGTTTATATAAATTTGAAAAATAAAATAAATACACTACAAATCATTAAAACTATACAGTTGGGTTGATTTTTTTTTTTCATCTTCATTCAACGGTCATTTTTTAAAATTTTATCTTCATTCATCTTCATTTCAATTCCTACAAAAGTCATTTTAATTAATTTAGTTGAATTATTTTTTTAAATGTTGAATATGTTGTACTTTATTTTCACCAAGTCGGTCGTAAATAATAATCTTTATTAGTTAACGAAATGAAATAAGTTAGTATTAAATATTTATTTTAATTTATAAAATATATTAATTGATAACTTAAAACAATCAACTAAATAATTTTAATATATTCATGTATTTTTTTTTTTTACATATATTAAAATTTAATATATTTATATATTAATTATTTTACATAATTTTAAAATATTAAATGAAAAATAAAAAATTAAAAAAAATGTGATTGAATGGTGGGTCCTCAAAAATAGGTTATAACTTTTGAATGGGTTTTGGGAGTTAGTAGAGTTGAATTATTTATGTAATAATGGTGATGTGGCGGTGAGGTGGAGGAGAGATGGCAGTTATAACTCCCCCACCATTGTGGATACTCTTAACCGGTCAACGATCAAACTTTGAATTTTATTTATTTATTTTTTCGATTTTTTTTCTGAAAAAATATATATTAGTATATTAAAAAGTGCATCTTCATTTTTTAATGAAAAGTGTATGTTACTGTATTGAAAAGTGCAACATTGTTTTCAATTAAAAGTGTATGTTATTATAACTAAAAAATGTATGTTATTATAACTAAAAAGTGTATGTTATTATAATTGAAAAGTGTATGTTTTATAACTGAAAAATGTAAGTTATATTCATGAAAAATGTATGTTATTATAACTGAAAAGTGTATGATATTATAACTGAAAAGTGTATACTATATTAATGAAAAGTTTAAGTTATTATAACTGAAACGTGTATAATATTATAACTGAAAAATGTATGCTCTATTAATGAAAAGTGTAAGTTATTATAATTGAAAAATGTATGTTTTTATTAACGAAAAGTGTAAGTTATATATTAATGAAAAGTGTAGGTCCCTAGTTGAGTTAATAATATTGAGTAAGCTAGTGAAAATGTCTAGAGGGGGTGAATAGACTTTTCAAAAATCTTTCAATATATCAGAATACAATATGCGGAATAACAGAATTAAACAATGAGCCCAATCAAGTTTATACTCAACTAAATTCGCGAACTCTGTATGAACACTCTACTAGTCTTGTTCTTATATGCAATTCAATCAATTAAGCAGTTAATCAATCAAACACAAATAAAACAGTAAAGTAAATCAAACACGAGATTTATAGTGGTTCGACAACTTGTCTACGTCCACTCTCACAAACCCAGTTGTGATATTCTTATTGTTACGATTGTCAATGATAATTCAACTCCGATTAGACGTCTCCAATCACAAGCAAAATAATCGGCCGATAATCAATCCAACGAAAGCATGGCAATTCACAAATATAAACGAAAACGAAAAACAGAGCACAAGAAGATTTAAGTGGTTCGATCAACGTGATCTACATCCACTGGACACACGACTTCAATTTGATTAGTTCAAGAGATGTTTACACACTCATCACTCGGAAAGGGATTTATCCTCACTTCGCTCGTGAACTCTCAACTCTCAAAACGAATGCTCGTACGCGTTAAGAATTACAATTACAAGTAATGGAGTATTTATAGGTTGTCAAGGGTGATTGCAGCGTGTGTTGAAAGCGTGCTCTGTTGCCACGTGGATTCTGTTACAACCGTGTAACAAACTCACACCTTCAGCGTGACCCAATCTGAATTGACCTCCTTGCCCTTCACTTGTCTTCGCAAGACAAGACGACTCCATACTTAGCCAAAAATTAACCCTGCTAACAGAACTCAACTAGTCTGGTCAGACCCAACTCGTCTTGTCCTTCGCAACACCCATCTCATATGTTTGGACTCCTCCAACTCATCTGATCTGGTCTGAGCTAACTTGTCTGACTCCACCAGCTGATACGCCCAACAGCTGAGTCCTTCAGAAGACTTCTATCAACTAAGTACCTCGACTGATCTGCCCAACAGACGAGTACAGTAGTAGAGTAGAATCTACCTGATCTTCACAAGACGAGTCGCACTCGTCTAGTCTAGGAGACTTGAGATAAACCTCACACTTATTAACTCGTCCAATAGAGTAATGTGTTCTTGTAGCTTTAAGTCCCAAGAAATAAGACTTAGATCTTCTCGAATATACCACCAGATATATCTTCGATCTAACTAGCTATTTAACAAGCAACTAGCAACTTAAAACAGTAAAATAAAACTTCTCTTCGTTCAGCAGTAGTCTTCTGGATTCTTCACTTGTCTCGCAGACTTGTCTTCCTGAACGCTAACTCTGAGAGTTGTTTTCTTCTTGAATGCTTCGTAAATTCTTCACTTGAGTATGGAAAGTCAGTGTATCAGTAGTCCTCAATCGATTAATACCATGGGGTATTTATAGACTTCTAATTTCAAGAACTTTTTGTTGTGTAACCAACTCTTCTTGAAAACTGATTTCTAACTTATCAAATATCCTTCCACGCGGTTATGCAGTTAATTAGTTATTTCCATAACTAACTCTTCAATCTTTATCTTCACACGCGTTTTTGTAACTAACTTATTCATTCCTTCTCGTTGACTTGTCTTGTTGAGTTGCGCACCTGTCTTGTTTCAACTTGACTTGTCTTGCGCAGGTCTTCTTCTGTAGACTTCGATATAGAACTAATCTAGTCCTATCATCTAATCTTAACAAGACTATTTCATTACATTAAGCTTTATAAATCAGCTTAGTCAACTTAAGATCTATACATGAATATACAAAACGAAACTTGAGCTTCTATACAACTTTAAATAGCTCAGTATAAATCCTAACAAATACAAATACACAAAGTACTTATAAAACGTAATTGTCTTTCAAACACTTAAACTTTTCTTTTGAACATTATACTTTGAAACTTTACTTGTCTTGTGAACTCTACTGATCTGCTCAAGACGACTTCCATAACTAGACTAGATCAGTCAACACTTAGAAAATATTCAAGTCTACTTTTGGCTTATCAAAACTCATCTTATCTTTTCATCATTTAGGACTTGTCTTAGGATTCATATCCCAACAAAAAGTGTAAGTTATATATTAATGAAAAGTGTATGATATTATAATTGAAAAGTGTATGTTAATGATACATCTTTTGGTTATTAATTTTACACATTTTATTATTTTTTACTTGCACTTTTATTACTATTAATGATATTATTAGTACTTGCACTTTTATAATTATAAAAAAACTGGTGCTAATTTTTTTTAAAAAATTGTTATTAATTTTTACAATTTTTATTATTTACTACTTGCACTTTTATTACCAACATTGTGGTAAAGCAATCCAAGGATAACCATTTATAACGACTTTTATTAAATTATGCGTTAATAATTCTATATCCGCGATTTATGCTATATATAGCTGGAAAGTACACTGTATACTTGAGTACACAACAGTCCTACCCTTATATGTTAGTACTCCATCTCTTATTCGAGACGAGAATAGGCTTTAGACAGCAAAGGAAATAGGTAACTATCTTAACCGGCTTCCTCCGAAAAAAGATGAAAAGAGAAGGCCTAGAAATGAAATTGGATGGGCTTTGAATATTGGCGCAAAATATTAAGTTTAAGAATTGAGATACATGTACAGTTTTAATTGTCAATTTTTTTAATAAAACATTATTATTTTTTAATTTTACCTAAAAATAAAAAGGACAATTTTTTTAATTTGAGGGTATAGGGCTAGGGGTGGGAAAATATACCGAAATTTCGGTATACCGGGCTTATCGTACCGAAAAATACCGAAATTATCGAAATTTTCGGCATACCGAAATTTTCGGTACGGTAACGGTATGAAAAATGGTCATACCGCGGTATTTCGGTATATTCCGAAAATTTCGGTAAGTTTGGTATACCGAAAATATCGGTATATCGGTATATACCGAAATATCGAAATATTAATAAAATAATTATTTAATAATATAATTAAAATTTTAAATTAAAAAATAATTTTTATATGACTCTACAGCTACTTACGCGTTATGCACTTTACTTATATACTTATGCTTATAGCCTTATATCATATACAGTATCAAAAAAGGTAAAATATTAATTTTTTTAACCCTCTTCGTAAGATCAAAAAATAAACCCTAGCCGCTTACACCGTCCACAGTACACTCCCGCGTCGCCGCCGTCTCCGCTGCACGGCCCCGTGTCACCGCCGCTGCACAGCCCCGCGTCGCCGCTGCACGGCCCCGCGTCGCCTTCTCTATACGGTGCTCATGAGTCGTCGCTCGCGTCGCTGTCTCTGTACGCTGCCCGCGTCGCCGCCTCTGTACACTGCCCGCGTCGCCGCCTCTGCACGCTGCCCACCACCGGCTCAACACCTTGCTAGACATCCGTGTCAAACACATAAGGTAATTGGATTTTGAATTTTGGATTGATAATTTGGTATGACTGTATGTCTGTAATTGTATGAGTTCAATTCAATCAATTGTTATTTTGGATTTTGTAGTTATTGGTAATTGCCTAATTGGTTTACTGTGTTAAATAAGAAATTACTATTCTAAACTCTCAAGATAAATCTATTACGTGAAGAAATTGCAAAAATAAAATATATATTCATTCTTAAATAAGAAATTGCCTAATTGATTTACTGTTATAATTGCCTAATTGGTTAACTGTGATAAATAATAAATTAATTCATTGTTCCTGCAAGTTCGAAAATTACGTGAAGTAATTGTATAATAATTATTTCTTTGGTATTCAGTTTTAATAATTATTTATTTGGTATTCATTGGTATTCAGTTTTAATAATTATTTCTTTGATATTCATTGGTATTCAGCTTAATTCATTTTTATAACTTTCATTAATTCATTGGTAATTTGGTATTCATTGGTATTCAGTTTTAATAATTATTTCTGTTATTTTTCAGATGGAATCTGAATCTTCTCACACGCTTCAAAGTCCATCTGAAACACTAAATTCAACAGATACTGAACCACGTGATCGTGAAGATAGTTCAAGTCGAAAACGAGCAAGGCACGAATCGATGAAGCCTCCGGTAGTTCCTAAACAACCTAGAAGCCCATATTGGGAGCATGTTAGGAAGAGGACTCGAACAATGGGTGATGGGAGCACAAAATTAATAGCGATATGCAATTACTGTAGTGTTGAGATTCCCGTGTCTCTAGGAAGTACTAGTGGATTGAAAAATCACTTGGAGAAAAGGTGTAAGTCAAGTCCATTGTACGAGAAGAGTAAAAGTGAGAAAAGCCAAACAGTGTTGACAAATGAGACTATTGGGCAAGGAAGTGCTTTGGTTTCTCACAATTTTAATCAAAAACGGTGTGAAATGAAGCTTACGGAGTACGTGATTAAGGATGAGGTCTCTTTTCGAGCTGTCGAAGGGAATGGATTCACAAGCCTTGTTCATGAATTACAACCAAGATTCAAAATCCCTGATCGAAAGAAAGTTGCAGGTATGGTTTACGATTTATTCTTAGTAGAGAAAGCTAAGATAAAATCTGTGATTGGTAGCCAAAGAGTGAGTATTACCACTGATACTTGGACATCCATTCAAAACATAAATTACATGGTCATCACAGCTCATTTCTTAGATAGTGAATGGAAATTGCATAAAAGGATTATTAATTTCACAAAAATTAATAGTCACGTTGGGGAAGAAATTGGCAAGATGGTTGAGGTTTGTTTGAGAGAATGGGGGATTGACAAAGTTTTTTCAATTGTAGTTGATAATGCATCTTCTAATCACACTGCTATTGATTATTTGAAAAAGAGAATGAAGAGTGAAAAAACATTGTTGTTTGATGGGAAATACTTGCATTTGAGGTGTGCATGTCATATTCTTAACTTAATTGTTAAGGATGGTTTGAAAGAGCTTAATATATCGATTAAAAGCATAAGGAATGCAGTTAGTTTCATTCATTCTTTCCCTGCAAGATTGAATAAATTTAGGGAGTTTGCTGTGCTTGCCAAGTTTAATAATATGTCGACTATGCCTATGGATGTCAAAACTAGGTGGAATGCAACTTATAAAATGCTTGATGTTGCATTAAAGTTTAAGAGGGTGTTTGATAGGATGTCTGAAGAATCAGTACCTTTTATGAATTACTTTCGTGAAAAAAATGAAAAAGGTAAGGAAAGGATAGGACCTCCTATTGAAGATGATTGGGAGAATGCAAAAGCTTTTGTGCATTTTTTGAAAAAGTTCTATGATGCTACTTTAGAGCTAAGTGCATCCAAAACTCCTACTTCTCAATTGATTTATCAATCCATGGTTGCACTGCAAATTGAGATTGAGAAAAGGAGTAATGATGAATCGGATCGAACTCTTAAAAGGGTTGCTGGTGTAATGAAGCTTAAATTTGATAAGTATTTGAGGGATTGGGATAACGTGAATCCTTTGATTTTTATTGCCAATGTTTTGGATTCGAGAAACAAGCTTCAAATGATCAAGGTTAGTGTCAAAAAATTAGGAGGTAATCAATTGAGAGTTTAAGAAGTCGTTGATATAATGAAAATGAATTTGGTAACTTTGTGGATGGAGTATAAGGGAATGAATGATGCCATGGATGTTGAGAAACAAAATGTGCAAATTGAGGATGCTAGTGGAGATGGTACTAACATTGGAGGTGGTGATGGTCTTTATGATGAATTGTACGGTGATGTGGCTGCACAAAATGAAGAAGAACAACTTCAAGAGATATCCAACAAAGTGGATAAGTACCTAGCCGATGATATTGAAAAACGATCGAATCAATTTTTCAATCTTTTGGAGTGGTGGAAAGTGGGTGAATCTAAGTACCCTATCCTCTCAATTATTGCAAAGGATATTTTTGCAATTCCAAGTTCGACCGTTGCTAGTGAGTCGGCTTTTAGTTTGGGCAAGAGGGTGGTGGATCCTTTTAGGAGTAGTCTAAGTCCTAAAATGGTAGAAGCATTGGTGTGCACTAGTGATTGGCTAAGAGGAGAGGAGATGAACTTTTATAAGGATCCAACCGATGACGACCTTGAATTATACAAGGAAATTGAAGAAATTGAAAGGGGTAAGAGTTTATATTATAAAATTTATTAATAGTTTTTAAATTCCTATTTTATGATATTTTTTTTCATTCTTTTTAATTCCTCTTTTGCAGCTTCAATTACCAATCAAGATTCTTCTCTAACTACCATCTAATCCTAAGCTTGAAAAGGTTGAAAAGTAAGAATATATTTATTTTTTACACTTTAATATCTATAAATTGAAATTGATTGAGTTTTATCTTTTGCAGGTCTTTTGAGATTATTGAAGTTGAACGAGAATAGTATTTTATATTATTGAATTTGAATTAAAATTGTTTTTTGTCTTTTGTATTGTTGAATTTGAACTAGGATTGTATTCTCTTTTAATTTGTGTTTGATATATTCAGCTATTTATGATTTTTATAATTAATTTAGGTATTTCGGTATAATTCGGTATACCGATATTTTGGCATTTTTCGGTATACCAATATTTTGGTATTTTTCGGTATACCGATATTTCGGTATGATTCGGTATACCGAAATTTTCGGTATGAATCGGCATGCCGATATTTCGGTATATACCGAAAATTCGGTATGGTACGATATACCGAATTTTCGGTACGACATTCGGTATGAGAATTTTTATACCGAATTTTCGGTATGATAACGGTATGGCGCGGTATAGTTCGGTATACCGTACCATCCACCCTAGGGCAAATAAAGTGATTTTTATACCTGTATAACAACATCTGTGCTGTTTGATAGCCTAAATAGGCTTATATCTCAGCCCTGAATAGGCCCAAAACCACTATACTAAAAAGTGGTGGTTTTGCTCTTATATATGCCTTATATGCCCAAATCACTGTTCCACCTCCAAAAAATTATATAACCCCCCCTAGTATTAGCTATATGGCCTTTGCCTTATATATTGCCCCTCCATTTTTTTTACTTTAACACCCACAACCCTAATTCATTTTTCAAAAATCTTATTGCTGCCTCCCTCATTTCT
The DNA here is from genome assembly GCA_963675135.1 of Galeopsis tetrahit. NCBI lineage: Eukaryota > Viridiplantae > Streptophyta > Magnoliopsida > Lamiales > Lamiaceae > Galeopsis > Galeopsis tetrahit. The sequence continues at coordinate 17,272,843 of OY776133.1, forward strand.
TTGCCATGGCGATATTTTAGGTATCGCTCTTTCCCTTTATTTCTCGATTTCAGTTGTCTCCCCCAAACCAAGACATGCCCAACCGCCAGAAACCGCCAGTTACGGTTAAAAACCGGCGGTTTCGGTTTTACGTTTTTGCTAACCGAAACCGAACCAGCAAACCGCCGGTTGCGGTTACGGTTACGAAACCGCCGGTTCGGCGGTTATAATCTTTTTTTTTTTTTTTTGGCTCGTTTTTTGGATTTTTTGCGCGTTTTCGACTCTTGTTTTTTGTTCGTTTTAACTTTATAGTTTATTAGTTTATATAACTTATTATTGATGAAATATTATAAAAAATTGAAAGAATAAATAAATTACTTTTAAGTTTTAAGTTACAAATTACAACTTACAAATTAGTGAAATTACACAACTTACAAATTACAACTTAAAATTACAACTTACAAATTTAAAAACTTAGTAACTTACAAAATAAATTTACAACAAATTGAGAGGGGGGGGGGGGGGGGGAAATTGGACTTGAGCTTAATTTTAAGAATTAAACTTAGAAATTCTAAGTTCAAAATTTTTAAACTAAGTTGACTACGTATCCAACATGTTGGAATCAAAGTCCACGTAGTTCTCTTACCTCAACTTACCCGTTGACGTTGTTGTTGAATGATCATGGCTCGATTCTTCATTCTTCACTTCCGCCCGTAGAGGTCCATTCCTCGTCTTCTTCATTATCCTCTTCTAACGATTGGGCTCTTTTTTCGGCTCTTACCCAATCATCAAGCAAGCATTGGTTCTCTACGTTTTCAACGGTCATATTTGATCTCGTTGCATCCAAGGTATAACCTCCTACACTAAAAGCTTGCTCAACGGCAACGGTTGAGGCGGGAGCCGATAAAATTTCTCTTGCGAGCATTGACATTGTCGGAAATACAAGTTTCACCGTCGACCAACACTTTAGTATGTCAAAATCTCCTTCCATATTTTCCATTGTCGAATTCATGATATAATTTTCATATTCTTGAGTATACGATGATAGTGATCTTTTATGATTACGTTGATAAATAAGTCTATTTATAGCATCCATATTGGCCAAATTTGGAACGTTAGTAGCACTATGTGAAGAAGAAGAAGAAGTGGAAGAACCATTTGCATCCATATGCTCCCTAATTAATGCTAATATAAGTTGTTTAACACCACTTACGATTTCTTCGGTATCCGGTCGATCAGAAGAACTAATTTCGTCACTAGGATATAAATTTTCATAATACAACTCTAACATGTCATGTACACCATCTAACTTATATCTAGGATCAAACACTTTAGCAACTAAAAATATAGGAGGAATTTGATTAAAATATTTCTTCCATTTTTGCAACATAGGTTCAATAGCATCATGTAATAATGGATCATATTTATAACGTGTTAATACTCCAACAATTTTAAGACAATATTCTATTGCCAAATGAGAAGTAGGTTCGTAAACTTTAGACATAGCAAAAGTAGCATCATTAAAAGTTTCCAAAATCTCAATAATTTTTATGCAATGATCCCAATTTTGAGGATGTAAACGAAAACCACAATTTTCTTTTGCGAAAAAACCACATAAAGTTTCTTTATACTCAACCGACTCTCTTAACAATTTATAAGTAGAATTCCACCGTGTTGACACATCAAGAGAAAATTTTTTTGGATGCACATTCTTAGTTCTACAAAAAATTTTCCATTTTTTCATCAAACTACTACGCCTCGTCAAGTAAGTAATAGCATCTTTAATAGGAGCGACATATACTTTCAAAGCATTTAAACCATCTTGAACACATAGATTTAAAATATGACACATGCATCTAATATGAAAAAATTTTCCACCAACATACGGTTGACACTCAATTTGAAGTTCTTCGATACTAGCGTTATTAGCACTAGCATTATCAAAACCAATAGAAAAAATTTTATAATTCAAACAGTAATCATTTAAAATATCAACAATTTTTGTTTTAATATTAGCGGCATTATGAATATCATCAAAATCCTTATAAGCAATTAATCTTTTGTTTAAAGTCCAAGAATCATCAATCCAATGACAAGTAATTCCTATATAAGAATGTTTTTAAAAATTATCACTCCAAATATCGGCGCAAATAGAAACTTTACTTGTTAGTGATCTAAATGTGTTGATCAAAGCATATTTATATTCACCAACAACATTAGCAATATCACGAGTAATCGTAGAACGAGAAACTTTTTTCATGCATGGTTGAAGGGAAAGTTGAACCAAATCATTGAAAGCAAAATTTTCCACAAAACTATAAGGAAGATGTTGAACACTTATCATTTTAGCTAACATTTTTCTAAAATATGCTTGATCATATTTAAAAATAGAAGTCGAATTACTTACCTCACCTTGAACTCCACCTCCGGAGGACCCGGTAAATCCTCGTAGTTGTGTTTGACTCGTTTCAATTCCCACTCTATCCGGATGTGTGGAACTCAAATGGAGTCTAAATGTTCTATATCCTCCTCCCTTTTTAAACTTATATTGCTTTGTACAATAATTACAAAAAACAATAAACTTATCTGTTTCGGCGGTTGGCACTTTTCGAAAGTGACGTGCAAAAATTTCGGACCTCAAAATGGGGTTTTGTTGTGAAGGAACTCCAACTCCTTCCTCCGTTGAAGTTGGAATTTCGGTTGCACTTTCTTGAGTTGGACGGCCACCTTCTTCATCATCATCATCCGAGCCAAGTACCTCATCAACGATGTCGTCACCAAGAATTCTACGCATATTTTGGTCATTATCCTCTTCGTTGAATAATGGAATGCGTCTTCTTCGAGAAGATGAAGAAGTTCCAATAGCCTTTCCTCTTGAAGAAGACATATTAGTATAATTACTTAATCAGTAAGAATAAGAGTAAGAGATTGAGAAATGAATTTAGTAAATAAGATTATAATTTATAAGAATAAGAGTAAGAGATTGAGAAAGAATTGAGAAATTTGAGAATGAATGTTGAGAAATGAGATTATGAGAATAATAGATTGAGTTTGGTGTGGAAAATGAGTTGGAAAAGGGGTTATTTATAGAGCCAAATTCGAATTTAATAAAAAAAAAAAAAAAAATCCGGCAAACCGCCGGTTTAATCGGACCGCCGGTTAACCGCCACGCGTCTCAATCTAGGCCGTCGAGATCCAACGGTCAACAGATCTGGACCGTTGGATTTCTAACGGCCATATTTTTGAATTAAAGCAAACCGGTCAAACCGGCGGTTAACCGAATCGGCGGTTAAACCGCCGATTTTGACCGTTGCACAATTTTATTTTATTTTTTAAATTTTAAACGCGATTTATCTCGGCCGTTGGATTTCAAACGGTCAACAGATCTGGACCGTTGAATTTCCAACGGCCATAATTTTGAATTTAAAACCGTCGGTTTAACCGGAATTTTTTTTTTAAATTCGTATTTTGTCCTATAAATACCCCTTTTTCAACTCATTTTTCACACCAAACTCAATCTCTTATAGACTTTATAGTCCTATTTTCATTTTCTCATTTCCCAACTTCAAATTTCAATTCAAATGGCAAATGAAGGATCATCAAATCATTCAATTGTAACAAATTTGAATGTCAATCCTACAAACCAAGAGGAAGTCGATCAACCCATTCAATCGCCTCCGCCACCGACGGTTCAAGTTCAAGTTCAAGTTGTTCAACAACAATTCGATTTTCCTTTCCCTCCCAATTTTCGTTTTCAGAGAGGCCTTCAAAATCACTTTCATGTAATCGGTCAAAATCCAATTGATGGATCATATCAACTTTGTTGCAACTATTGTGGTAAGCAATATAAATTTAAGCGCGGTGGAGGATACGGAACATACGCGAAGCACATGCAAACCAAGCATCTGGACAAATGTTTAAATTATTAAATATTAATGGCTACTTGGAGACTTGGAGTTGGTTAGTAATTTTAATTTTTAGTTTATGAGTTTATATTTTTATTCAAATGTTTAGTAATTTTAATTTTTAGTTTATGAGTTTATGTTTTTATTCAAATGTTTAGTAATTTTAATTTTTAGTTTATGTGTTTATGTTTTTATTAAAATGTTTAGTAATTTTAGTTTATTTAAATGCTTATGTTTACTTCTATTTCTAAATTCTAAATTTCTAATGCTTATGTTTAGTGACTTAGTCATTAGTAGTTCATATATAATTACAAGTTACAACTTACAACAATTTAAAACGAAAAATGATAAGTAAAAAGACAACATAATCTAACTATAAATTAAAATTACAAAAAATTAAAAAAAAAAAAAAAAAAAATAAACCGAAAACCGGTGGTTTGGACGGTTAACCGGAAAATCGCCGGTTTAACCGAAACCGCCGGTTTTCAAAATCTGGAACCGAAACCGAACCGTGAAAATACGGTTGCGGTTCGGTTTTGGAACCGAAACCGCCGGTTCGTAGGTTCGGCGGTTTTCCGGTTACAAACTGCCCGTGTCTGGGCCAAACCAACTGACCGTCGACTGCACAGTTCCTCCACTGTCGTTCTGCCGCCTCCGTGGGCGGTGTCGTGGTGAGCCCTTCGTGTGAAACGACCGAAGCCACCGTCGCGCCCTAGTTTCTCATTTCCTGAAATTTGTCCCGTCACTGTCGTTCCTTCGTGTCACCGCCGGCGAAACCCTAGATGCCGCGGTGAGCCCTTCGTGTGCAGCGAAGCCACCGTCGTGCCCTAGTTTCTCCCAGTGGCCCTAGTTTATCTCAGCGGCGGTTTCATTCACTTCCCTAAAATTTGAACCCTAATCTCACAATCTCATTTTCAAAATTTTCAGATCCCATAAACAAGAAACCTCATTTTTTTCTCCTTTCAACAAGAGATTTACCTCCTCCCATAAACAAGAAACCTCATTTCTTTCTCCTTTCAACAAGAGATTTCTTCGCCACGCCGCCTGAGCCTAGCCTTGTCACCACACCACTGTCCGCGCCCCGCCTGAGCCCTGTCGCCTTAAGTTTTGGGTAGTGTTCTCGTGACCCGTCTTCTACAGCTTCAACACCATTGATATGTTTTTTTTTTCCAATTTGAAGAAGCTATCCAAGCTATTCTTGTAAATCTGCATCTTTTTTGTGTGTTGATGTGCTGCATCTTTTTTGTGTGTTGATGTGCTGATTGTTTTGATCTAATGGTGGAAGTATTGTGGGTTTATGCTAGAGTAAAATAGGGGTTTGTTTTCTTAGATTGTTTATTCGTCTCAATAGATTTAATTAGGGGTTTGTTTTCTATTGCTTAGTAAAATCCTCAACCTGTTTTCTTGTTCTTCGCTGGATTCTATTTGTTTTTTAATCTTGGATTCATCACTATCAAATTCAAAGCCCACTTTCGATTCGGCTAAAAAGATATTTATTCTTCAAGTGACTCCATCTTTCCACACATGGTTCAAGAATATTTTTTCATTATCTTGGTTCAAATTATACTTTTTATCTACCATTCGAGTGTCTAATGTATTTTGAGCAATGCATATCTTCTATGAGATCAATTTTTTGGCTGATTCTTTTAAATCTATTGTATGATTAATATGGCTAGAACTTTGTGTAATTGCATCCTTTTTTGTATACAGATAATCCCCACAAATTTCTCTTGTTTTCAGTAATGATTTCTTGGTTTTGCTGATGTTGATGCTGTCCCTACTCCCTTGTCATTATACTTCTGCTGATGCTGATTTTTAGCGGAGGCAACGACGGACTCTTGAGCTGATGCCTTCTCATCTCGCCGACTCTCTCGTTCGCCACCTCCTTTAGCCTTCGCATTTATCTGCTAATACTGGATTGCGAATTTGGATGATCCATGATTGGCTTTAACTTTTCAAGATTAGTGTCAGCTTATGTAATTAGCAATCACTGAATAGATATTAATGTCCCGGCCAGCTTTTATGGGCCCTTGTGTACAATATTCGTTTATGGTTTAATTAGGAAATTTGTACCATACCCTTCAATCCTAGAACATGAAAGGGCTTACTTGGTATATATATAACTTCAATCCTTCTCCCTTAAGATGCTTGCATGCAAATGAACTTGCAATCTTGTGGTTCAAACATTAATTATACCTCCACTTCTATTGAATTTGTTTCAGTTAAGAAGTTGTCTAAGCTATTGCCGATTGTGTCAAAAGTTTTCATGCATATAATATTGTTCCCATGGAAATTTTTATGGCTTTAACTATTTTTCTTTTAATTATAGGTCCGGGGAGATGGAAGCAAGATGATTCTTGCAAATAGAAAAAAACTATCCCACCTAACTGCTGATAATTTGCTTTAATATAATGTTAAAATGAGCACACAGATGATGATAATTGCATAGTAAATGACAGAGTTAAAGGTCGTGCATTTGGGGTTGGATTCCTTAAACAAGTTCATCCTTTGAATGCCTAGTCAATGTTGCTTACAAATGGTGTTAAATTTCTTGGTTTCATATGGAGGGGTTTAAAGTTGTGATATATGGCTCTACTCTGCTATTAGAAAATACTTGGTTGATTGATTGAATTCTGGAATGAGATTGCTTGGGTTGATTGATTTTGATTCAGGGAAAATGCTTTCTTTTAGGCTACAAAGTTTAAATTTTCTGGGTTTTGATTTGATTTGGATTTATCTGGATACTTATTTTAGCCATTGTTTAATGTTTCAATTATCTTGTTAACTGCCAAATGGTCAATGCCTTTATGAGTTGTGTTAATCGAATTGGCATACTCATGCTTATGTAGTCGTCACCTACCACGTGTTTCTTCATATATCCTTGTATGCTTTGTTAATTGTTATGGCATTAGGAGAATCTGGAAACGCGGAAAGTGGATTTGAAATTAATTTTTTGCTTTATCTATTTAACAATCAAGTGATGTTTTGCCAAATTCAGATATTGGTATTGAATATTGATATCATGTTATCTTTTAGGTTGTTTTGAAGGGGAAGTGCACCAGTGCTTCAGCTCAGGCATGTTGCTATATCCCTTTCTTGAAATTTTGCTCATGTTTAATACGTGGATGGCAATTTATTTTTCTTTTATTGATGAGAACGAAGCCTAGCTACATCCCGGATTATGTTATTGTTTGCCTACTTCATAGAACTTGGAATAGTTTTTCTATCTTATAAGACCTCATTGTTGTCTGAGCAGTGAAGAGACTAACATTCAAGATGAAGACCCCACTGCCACTAGATCACCGAAGTCAGTTGTGAGTAATGGTGTGGACTGTTATCGTGAACGAATTCTTCATGGTTGTATTAGATTAGTATTTGGCACATTGTTTAGCCATTTGTGTGAGTACAAATTTCTTCTTTCGCTTTTTTGCTTTATTGTTTTTCCCTGTCTTCTTTCCTTTGATATTTCTGTTACATTGGTGTTAAGATGCTAACATTCAAGATGAAGACCCCACTGCCACTAGATGCTAATTTTTTTCAGACTAAAACATATTTAGACAAAATGGAAGGAAAAATGGTAAATCCACTAGAAACCCTCGCAAACAGTGAAGAAAATGTCATATTGAACAAGAAGACGAAATTTTCATCGACTAAAACACCAACCCAACATAATCGTTTAATAGCTAAGAAATGTACATCATACGAAAACGAGTTCTGAAATGGAAAAAAAACAAAGATAAAAATACTTGAGACATTGCCGGCTTCAACAATGGAGAGCGCACCTGCAACGGGGAGAAGAAAAAAAGATGGTTAGCGGTGACAAAGAAACTCAGACGACGGGGGAATGGAGTATTATGAAGAGAACCTTGCGTGTAGTCGGGAGCTTTGGAAGTCGAAGAAATTGAGAACTCGGGAAATGTGAGCTGAAGTCGAAGAGTGGCAAATGACAAATATATAAAGAGAAAGTTCGATTTTGATGTATCATAAGTAATATGGTGCATCAAACAATGAATTAGTGATGAATAGTGAGGGTAGAAATGTCTTTTCATCATTTTGATCTATTTTATATGGTGAATTGAATATTCTATCAAACAAAAAAGAACTTTATATGAAGCTTTATAAAGTTTAATACATGCTATCACATGAGAATTAAGTGTTTTTAGCACACACTTTTTTGTACTTTCTATCACACAAGATTTTATCTTTATATACCTTTATATGTCACTTTTTGCATTAATTTAGTAAGCGGGCCTCTTATATGTTACTTTTCGCACTAAATTTGTATCTCGTATCAAACGGACCCTGAAAGTACAGTTTTACCCAAATCTCTATATAGATCGCCTCTCCTCTGCCCTCCAACAGCGATTTCGTTGTGCAGTTCATGACAGGTTTTGAATGCAGTTGTTGATGGCGTTACCAATTTATTATGTTAGAAGTTATCAAAACGCCCCTTTTATTAAATCCAAATGAAAAACTTAATATTTTGCTACGTGTGCATTTTATCTTTTGCGAAAGCACTATTCAACCTACTATTAGATTTGAGATTTTGCACCAAAACATTTTAGGTACCAAATGCTAATCATAATTCTTATGTTTTAGGGTATTTGAAGAGTAAAAATTAGTTTTAATTTTATTTTAAATGGTAAATTACAGACGTCTTGCAGAGCCACTTTTATATATGCTCAACGAGGGGTTCACCATATCCAACCAATAAAAAATAAAGGGATATTTTGGAAATGTTTATAAATTATAATGCAATAGTGTTATTATTATGATTATTATTATTTATAAATGTAACAATGTAAATAAGTTATTGCATTGACTTACTCCCTCCGTCCCGTGTAGAGATGTTTATTCGGGTCGGGCTAATCGGGCCGCTCCGTTTAATCCTGAAAAATGTAGGGTTAGAGTTCATGAATCATAGGACCGTTTAAATCCAGACATTTTTTTACCCGAACCAGTTAGCCCATGGGCTAAATCGGGACAGCCCGCTAGCCCGAGTTGTTACTCTTTTTTTTTTTTTGATAAATTACATGAAAACAAATTTTGGATCATTTGGCCCATAATCATAACTACATGCGTTAAGCAGCCAATTATCATTCAAGGACCATTAATCATTATTACTATTTTTTTTTTTAATTAGTTTATGATATTTGTTTAGGTTTATTTGATCATACTTATGACCAATGAGTTCTAGAATTGGGTAAATAATACGTTTATTTTCTCGATTATTAATTAATTATATATTTTTCTATTTTATTTTCTTATTGGACGTGTCAATTGTGACCTTTAATTTTAAAAGAAAAAAATTATTATAGTCCGTTAGTGGCCCGTTTAGCCCGTGGTCCGCTAGGGTTAGGGTTAGGTCCCAACAATTGTAGGACCGTTAAGTATGAACCAGTTAAGGTCCTAACCCGTTTAGCCCGTAGCCCTATAGGGCTAAGGCCAGCCCGATAGACATCTCTAGTCCCGTGATTACTTGCACACTTTCCTTATTGGGATATCCCAAAATTAATTGCACACTCTTAATATGGAAATATCCCACAAAATTAATAACCTCACGACATTATTTTATTTTCAAATTTGTCACTCATTTTTTCTATACATTTCACTTTACACATTATCAAATCCACTTTACACATCATCAAATTATCTACAATACCCTTCTTTTATCTTACATCATCGACCACTAAATTCACATTTTTTAAACAACGTGCCGGTCAAACTATGCAAGTTATTTCGGGACTGAGGGAGTATTATATATGGAGTAAAAGTAAAAGACGAAAATAAAAAAGCACACCCCATATTTTAATTGCGTATTTTTTATTTAATTCTTAATTTCCAATTTCACATTTAAAAAAAAAATTAACGTGGACACCCTATTTCTAGATTGCTTATCTGAAAATAACCCTGCTTATCATGATTTAAAAAAAAAAAAAAAAAAAAAGAGCTCGGACTTCAGCAACACAATAATTGCACCATGACCTTAATTTTAATGAAATACTCCCTTCGTCCAATTTTATTATGCCCACTTCTTCGGGCACGGATTTTAATGAATATTGATTAGTTTATTTATAAAGTAGATAAGTTGGGGGTATGATGAGATATTGTGGGGTCCATTTATAAATAAATGATTGTTTATGAATAAAGTGAATGGCAAAGTGGGTAAATAAGTGATGGTAGGAGGGTGAAGATAAAATAGTATGAATAGTATTGTTTCTAAAAAGGGTATGGGCATAATAAAATTGAACAATCAAAATAAGAAATTGAGAATAATGAAATTGAACGGAGGAAGAAGTACTTTTTGTTGTGTTCCACGTAAAGATTTTAAAAAGGTCTTATGGTCGGTTTGGGGGTGGTTGGTTGGTTGGAATCATATTTTTTACTACTAGTTTCATTGTACTAACTTTGTTGATTTATATTGTATTTCACACCTTGAATTGATGATACGTGATATGTGTTGTTTAGCAAATAATTAAAAACTCATATTAATGTGACGTATTAATAATTCAGAAAGGTAAAACATCTGGTGATAGTAATTAGATTAAATTTAAAATTTGAATCAATTTATGAGATTAAAATTAAAATGTGTATTTCATCAAAATTAAATTTTAGATTAATCAAATTTAAAGGATTACAAAAACTTTAATCCCAAAAAAAAAAATACTCCTTCCGTCCCAGGATTTTATGCACACTTTTCTAAGTTTTCTTAACGGGCGTCCCAACATTTTTTGCACACTCCAAAAAAAGAAACAATAATACCAATAATATCCCTCCTCTATTTTACCTTTAATCAAATCTCTTTCACTTTAATCAATTAATTACCAATAATACCCCTCATTTATTTACCTTACACATCACTTTATTTCATTTTCTTAATCTCCGTGCCGATCAAAGTGTGCATAAAATCGTGGGATGGAGGGAGTATCAAATAATAACTAAATGTTAAAATTCCGTTGATAAGTGGTTAAAGTGGTGAGGTAATCAACCTAAAGTATATGGAGTGGACAAAACTCAACCTAATTATACTTTGTTATTAATTAAAACCTAATTCGTATTTGTTGTTGTCATCCTTGAATGTGGACTAGTTTGGTAGTCATATAAGCCACTAAAATATATATATATATATATATATAAAAGCCACTAAGCCAGGTATTGCTAGGTAGTATTAATTTATTGGGTTGCACTCTTGTGTACCAGTTACATACATGTAACTTGTTTCTATTTAATATCTGAACTAATACTATATAATATGTGAGCTAATACTATACTGTATTTGAACTAATACTATATTTTATTTGAACTAATATTATACTGTATTTGTTCAAACTCATGAGTAACATTCACCCATTTTTTAAAAATGTATTAAAAATGAACAAGTTACATGTATGTAATTGGTACACACAAGTATTTGTCTTATTTATATTCCTTTTACACGTTATTTAATACTCCCTCAAGTGAAATACTCCTTCCCCGAGTCTCCGTCCCATAAAAATAGCAGCATATTCATTTTTTTTGATGTCCCAAATTATAACTACATTTTCTCTTTTACTTTAATATTAAATGTTTTATTGTCAATTTTACTCATAATTAATAAGAGTAATTAACCCTTAGCAGATTTTGAAGTATGAGATTTCAAGGGTATAATTAACACATTAACTAAATTTATTAATTTTTATTAATCTGTGTGTAAAGTCAAATGTAGATATTTTTGTGGGACGGAGGGAGTACTTTAGGTGGACACATTTTTTTAAGTGTAATAATGAATAGAGTTTTAAGAGGTAATTTTGTAAACTTTTATGTATAAAGTAAATAAATGAGTTCACTTATATGTATGTGTAGATTAAAAAATAATGATATTTTATGTAAAATTGTGAATATTGTAAAAGTGAAATTTATAAAAGATTTTCTATTTTAATGTGTGTGAAAAGTATGGTGGAACATTTCAAAAGAAAAATATGAAAGGTATTATATAACAGAAAGTATAGGAGTATATTATACTTAATTGCCTAAATTTTTCTATCACTTTGTACCATTTTCCATACATATAATATGAAGTAAGAATTTGAATTTTAAAGTTAATTGAATGTTACCATTGATAAGTAAATTCAAATTCATAGGAGTACTATATATTTAGCTTTTCATTATCCTTTTGCACTGCCTGTATTGCTCAACTTTTGTAGATCGGGATGATACAACATTTGGCATACTTTGATTAGTCTATATCAGAGGTCCTGGGTTCGAGTCATGGGGAGGAGAAAAAGGAATGGATATTTAACTTACATAAAATAAAAAAAAAAAAAAAAAAAAAGAGGCTAGTTAGATAGCTAATTATTCTGAATAAGATACTATTTTCTTTGTCTTGAAATACGGGTGAGTACCCTGATACTCATGAGTAATACAAGTTTTATTTTTTACCCTTAAAAAAAAACTTATAAAATAGCATTCAGTCAACTTATAAGATTACTTTCACTCGATTTATAAAATGAGTCTTAGCTTTACAAAATGAGTTTCTCTTAACTCATTATTCATAAAACTATGACTAACTAATAATAACGTTGAAGTTGTCTATACAAATCAACTTATCATATTCATTATTTTTAGAATCGTGTTGAACCGGCTATGAAATCGGTCCAATTACCCAAAAAAGGATTTTTTTTTTCTAAATTTTTTATTATGAGCATATTTTAATTTTTAACACTTGAAGTTTAAATATAGAATGATACTTGTTTTATTATGGTTACTATCACCACAAATTTGTAATATGAATTTAATTTGATACCCTTGTTAGGTGAATGATTATATTTGAATTTTTACTTTAACTTGAATTGTTTTGACTTTTGAGTCTCTTGACTATTGTTTTTGCTTATAACTAGTGTGTTTATTTCATTATGAATTTTATAAGTTACTATATAATTTAAAATTTTATAAGTTTATAGTATATTTTTTAATATAACATATAGAATATTGAAAAAAAAGTATGCTGGGAACATTTTAACCGTTAGACCGCTGATCCAACTGATTAAACCGACAAACTATGCTCAGTCCGATTTAATCGACCTTCGATTATGAAAACACTAATCCAACTCATGTAACACCCATTTGACAGTGCATCATCTCACACAAGAATTTCTCGTTTATATGATAAAACTTTACTGTCTATGAATACTACCAGACTCACATTTACAAGTTTAGAAACTTAATGTCCTGCTCAAACACATGCTCTATATAATCATAAACAATCAAACATGAAAATGAACATATTTATCTCCTAAATAAAAACCACAATAACAATTTTTTTTTTCTCTTTTTCAAATCATGTAATAATAACTAATAATAACTAATGTACAGGAAACGTTCATGAGATACAACAGAAAGCCTATGTACAAAATTAGAAGGCGTCATAAGTAGCTCAAGCCCAAGAACCACTTCCAATTGCGATGAACATTAGCAATGCATTGCTTCTAATAATTATTAAAATCAAAACAAGAAAAGAAAATAACACAATAGAAATGATTATTCCCTCATGTTCTGATGTTTAAATCAAACAGATCACTCCAAATGAAAACATAAACTTACAGTCTTATCCCCATATTTGCTGGCCCCATATTTGCTGGGGCAGCTTCAGGATGATAATGCAGTATTTCCGTCCACATCGTTTCTCTAATCATCTCTTCCCCTAAATCCTCGTCTATATCAAGATTAATCGGGACCTGAGCTGGAGGATCACATCTTGGATCGTAAAGGGGAGACATATACGGGTGTTGAAGTGCTTCAGTTACGCTAATCCTCTTCGAAGGGTCAAAAACGAGCATCTTCTGTAATAGATCAATTGCTAGAGGATGGGCTTGAGGATAGAGATGCGTAAAGGGGGTCCCAAGGGAGTATGGAAGAGTTTTAATGTATTTTCTTGCCTTGGGGTTATCGATAAATTCAAGATTGTCTTCCCTTTGGCTACCAAGAATGTTGATGATTAATTTAAGCTGGTTAAGACATTCTGTACCTGGGAAAATAGGCTTCCTACCAAGAAGTTCTGCAAATATACAACCAACGGACCACACGTCTATTGATGTTCCATAATTGTCACAGCAGAGAAGGAGCTCGGGGGCCCGATACCAGCGAGTGACCACGTATTCGGTCATGAATTGGCCTTTACTGCTGCTTGTACGAGCAAGCCCAAAATCGCATATTTTAAGGTCACAGTTAGCATTGATGAGCAGGTTTCCGGGCTTCAAATCACGGTGAAGGATATTTGCAGAGTGTAGGTACTTCAGACCTCTTAATAACTGCAATGCAATGAGAAATGAGAAATTTGGGATATGGTAAGGAATTATTCAGATATAAGATACTGCAATTATATCTATGTATATATAAGAATTAAAAACTCCATAAAAATTTAAAAGTAGCCAAATGAAGAAGAAATCAAATCACATGCTTGTGCAAAAAAAAAAGCTGAAAAAATTCTGCCCCTTATTTGGCAGAAATAGTAGAGTATAAGTCAAGGGATGTCGTTAAAGCGTTTATTAAGACAGAATTCATCTTCACGGCAAGGAAAGAAAGGTCTTGCACAAGCATTTAAGTATGTATGTTTTCAATAAGGGAAGGGCATTTGGTTTAGCCGATAAGCATTTCAATTCACAAAAGATAATCAATGTTTAGCAGAGTAAACTGGAGCAATTGGGATTTTCTAGAACAGATTGGTGGTCCAAACTCATTGACAGAAGTAATGTAAGTGCAATACACTTTTCGTACTATATCATGAAATCACAATCATCTTGGCAATGAATTCCCGGGGTGTTTGGTTCAAAATTCTTCAATGGGAATGGTAATGAGAAAATTATTACAAAAGATGATCAACTCACCTTCATCATGGTAATGAGACTCAAAATAAGTTAATCATAACACCATTTTAATTAACTAACTCTTCCCATATAATCATTTATCTTCAAGCATTCCACTATTTCTCAATCAACAATCGTTTTTCCGTCCTAAGTTATTCCAATATTAGAGCAAAACAATAACAATGTAACAATCATTCTCATTGTAATTCACTATTCAATGATTCTCAGTGCCATTCCCGTTGAAGAATTTGAATCAAGCGCCCCCTCAATATTTATATTTAGTGCATGGGTCTAACCACCACATTCTTCAGGAGATAATAGGTCTATTGATGGCCATAAGAAAAAACATGATTGTAAAATCCAAAAGTAGGAACTAAATCATATTTAAATGTTATGCATATTTAAATGTTATGCCATTACTTATGGAGAATCGAGAATACCTGAAAAAGAAAATACTGGCAGTGGTCATTAGTAAGTGCCTGAGAGGACTTAATGATCTGATGCAAATCGGTATCCATAAGCTCATAAACCAAGTACACATCTTTGAAACTTCCCTTGTGTATAGGAAGCATCACATCCTTTAGAGCAATCACATTTTCATGTCTAAGATGCCGGAGAAGCTTGAGTTCACGCAACGTTCTCAGGGCATCAACACGATTTTCGAAGGCGTTATGTATCTTCTTGATTGCAACCTTTTCATTAGTTTCTCTATTGACTGAAGAACACACTATGCCATAGGCACCTCTACCTATCGGCTTGATTGGAACATACTTTGTATCAATCTCGAACAGTGTTTGCCACATGGAGAAGTAGTGTTTTCCTTGAGACCTAACCCCGTTTGGAGGTTCGACTGGAGTTGCCATTCTAACAAAGCCATTGAAGAGAATGAGAGAAAACACATAGATAAGCATACATGTACACAGATTAATTTCCTAAAGGCAAAAAGTTTTTTTAGTCCTATAAGTTTTCTCAATTTTGCTTTCAGGACACTCCACTTCTGTGAACTGAATTTCACTTCTGTGAACATTCTAGTGCTTTAACCAGCTACAGCTGGTTTGAGCTGATGTGGCAATTTTTCGGTTTGTTTATAATTTTGTTTTATCAATTTCGTCCTATTAACTTTCAAAACCGGTTACTAACCCGCTCTAGCCAGTCAAAGGACAAAAATGGGCAAACTTTCAGGACTTTAAAAAAAACTCTTGCCTTTCCTAAAAAATCTCACAAGACACGTTCCATACGAGTTATCCAACAAGCATCTACATGAGCAAACTTGTGCCCACAATCTGATTTTGAATTCTACAAATAAATGGAGGAATTTGACTCATATTCAACTGAAATTATTACTCAATACTCATTACAGGAAATAATATAACATAGGAGATGCAGATACAAACAAGCCAGAACTATAATTTTTTTATCATGGTCAGCCAATTTTCTTAGACAGTACAACCAATCTACCTTTGAGCAGGATAAAACCTGGAATCAATGTACATAGTATGACCGAAAATTGTCGATATAAACTTGATAGTCACAGTAATGTCTGAAGGATTGGATAGTGAAAACTGAAGTATTCTTGAAACTAGCATATGGAGAGAATAATTCAACATTTTCCATCGGGGTAATTTTTTTTTTAAAACAGAACAGAACAAGAAATAAAAGGGTAAAAGTATAAATGGGGAAATACCCATAAATGTACTCTTCCTAAAATGCATTCTCTTTTTGAAAGAAGCATTATGAAATTCCTTCAATGCAGTGCTCAATAAGGAAAAGTTCCAGATCACCTCATAATACCAAGATTTCAATGCAGTGCTTCAATAAAACACACTAAAATTGTTCAAGTTCAACTGAATATTTTTTAACTCATAATTACACATATACAAGAAATAGAACTGTAGTTTACCAGTAAAACATGAGGGCAGAAGATAAAGGACAAACAGCAATTTCTTGTTGAAAATTGAAATTTCCCAATCTACACCACTTTCTAGAAATTCAAAAGCGAAATAGTGGCCCATTATAACGACCAAAACAAATATCGAAAAAATAAAATTAAAGAGGACAAACATGTATAATCAATCATACACAAAGTCGGAAATTTAACAGAAAGCGAAGGAATAAGTAAACATGAGCTGAACAAATTTTACAAAGAAAAGCAGGAATTGAATTAAATAGAGTTCGTACCTTTTCGCACATATATTTCGTGAAATATCTTCAAATCGAGCAAAAATTCTTCATTATTCCTTCCAATTTCGAGTTTTGTATAAGAATTACGCCTAAACTCCTTCGAGAATCCCCATCTTTAGCTCCAATTCTCACTAATTTCATTCAAATTGCAACGAATTTTGGAAGAATTTGAGAGAGTCAAAAGATAAAATTGAGTTTGAGAGAATCGTATCAGGAAGATCTACGCAATAAATTACCTCACATTTCTGCAGATTTTATCACTGCAAACAATTGATAATTTATGGATAATTTAAAATATCGTTTTTCTCAAGGAAAATGCAAAATCGAGAGTAAATATTGTGATTCGTTATGCGGTCGTAATCAAGAGCAACCAAGTGTGGATCACTAATGAAGTATACTGTCAATATATATAATATTATTTTATTTATTTATTTTGTATACCCCTCCAATATAATAATGACAATTAATTAATTTTTTTATATTCTTTTTCACTAAAATATTGACTAATTTGATTTCATCTTTATATAAAAAGATCTCATTCACATTTTTTTATGGAGTATATATCTTGTATAATATATATTTTGTAAATATTTATTTTCTTAGATATAGTTATTTCCTTAAATTAGATTAGAGATATATATAATAGATATGTTTTGTATCTATATATACTTCCCTTTTATGTATTCTTTACCATTATTCAATGAAAATATAATTTCATAATTCATTACTCTTTCCATAAAATCTATTTTTTAGTAGCACCGTTTGAACCGACTGACTAATATTGATAGTTTTCTTATAAAAAAATAGTTCCGTAGTGCCTTTTTTGTATGCATAAATTTAAAAAAAATTAGTAAATCTTGATTAACACCATTAGCAATTAAGAAAATATGTCACTATTAGTATGCCAAACAGCATAGAATGATTAAATGTCTAGCTTTGAAACAACATTTTTATTTCCTAAATAAGATTATGAAATAAAACTGAAAAAAAGTTATACTCCGTAGTTTAGTTTATGCTTTTCTTTAAAAACGTTTTAATCGATATATTTACCTATCTATGTACTCCCATCAAAAAGTGCAAGCTGTTCCTTGCAAGTTAATATAGTGAAATGTCCTTCTGTCCGGGATTTCAAGATGCTAAAAAAAAATGAAGACGTCGGTTTGCCGACGCTTTCAGTTACAAAGTCGGACTAAAATTTTATATAGAATGGTTCAATTTCGATAAGAGATTTTTAAAATAAAAAAGACCCGATTGTTAACCACTTAGGTCATGTTTGATAGCTTAAATTAAACCTAAATTAACTATATATCATTTTTATTGATTGTTTGATAACTTAGATTAAGAGTAGATTATGCTTTAAAATTTACAAATTTAGATATTATCCTAATTTTAGATAATCAATAAACTGACGGTTCAATCTATATTTTATATTAAAAATTAACGCTCAAACCAATTTTTAAAATTAAAATGAAATTGACGAATAGGAAATTAAATCAAAACCGATAAAACCCCGATTCAATTCCGATTCCAATTTCAAAATTAGAACTATTGAGTTTAAAACCGAAACCCGCGTTTTGAATCATTGAAGACCCACCTTACCTGACTATCTTCATCCATGACACTCCCTCAACCCTAACTTTTTAATATTATATTAATTTTTCTCTCATCCACATATACAATTTACAACTCAACCCAAAAATAATAATAATTTTTTAAATACATATTATATTATTAATTTATACTATATTTTAATGTGTAAATTGATATATAAAAATTACTTGATATTCTAAATTTGTAATTATAATAGGAATTTTTTTATCACACGCTTAAAATAAATAATGAACTCAATAACGAAATTAAAATTACAAGATTTGAAAATACGAAATTGAAAAGCAATAATAAACAAGCTACAAATGGATGCATGCAATATTAAATTACAAATAGAGAAAAAAAAAACTACTTATTTAGAAGATAAAAGAGAGAATTTTAGTTTGTTTTTCAAAATAGCTCGATATTGGACTCTATTTATAGAGAAAAAAAAATTATGAATTTATATATATATATATATATATATATTTTATTTAATACATATTATATTCAATATCTACAAATCTAATTGTATTACACAAAAAAATTACAACAACCAATAGAATAATGACACGTGTCACATTTATCAAACTTATATGTAAGTGACACTAGGTTGGATGGCCAACCCAATGTCATGCAATTTTGACATCCAACTAATATTTTATTATTATATTGGTGACATTTTGGTATGACATATGTCACCGTTGAACATGGTCTAAGAACAATCAAATGAAGTAGTTTGCACTTTGAAGTATCAATGAATTCCATACAGCTCAGATCCATTAAAACAATATTAGGACAATCTGTACTATGGAAGAAGGAATAGTCTCTTTTAACCAAGTACGACATGGTACAGTTGTGACATGACAATCCCTTTTTTTTTTTCCTTTTTAATGTGAGATAGATCGTGTGGCAAATTCATAAAGTATTACAGTAGTAAATTAGATAGCTACAAATGAGCACTACAAAATTTGGCTCAGATCGCAAGGGAAATTATCGAGGGAAATAAATCCCTTACAAATGGCGAGAGATTTGCCTAGGGATTGAATGGGCAAGAGAAAATACCTAGAGAAGAAAAAATTCTTGCTAAATGTCAAGGGAAACTAAATCCCTTGCCATTCCCGAGAATATTGGCAAGGGAATTTAAATTTGAAATTTTCTGAGGGAGTGGGCCCTTGCAAAGTTTGATACGTCAATTAAAATTCTGGAGGGTTAGTGGGCCCTCGGTAAAACCCTCGGAGAATGTAATATATAATTGAGTGAATGAAATATATAATTAATATTTAATATTTTAAAGTATACGAAATAAGATAAAATATTTATAATATATGTATTGAAAAAATATAAAATGTATGTTTGTTACCAATTATCAAATAAGTAATCAAGTGTAAATTAAATAAATTAAAGAAGAAAAAATTGGAAATATAACACATATATACATTAATTGCATTCAAAACATAATTATAGATAAAAAGATATTTTATAATATTTGTATTGAAAAAAATTAAAATGTATGTGTGTTATCAATTATCAAATAAGAAATCAAATTTAAATTAAATAAATTAAAGAAGAAAAAACTGGAAATATAACACTTATATTAATTGCATTTAAAATATAATGAAAATAGCTCCTAGCCCAACGGCAAAAGGAGAACTCATAAACACCGAAATTGTGGAGGTCGCGAGTTCAATTCCTATCCTATGCATGCAGCCATATATTTAGTGGTTGAGGGGCTGGGGTTAATGGCCGAAATTGTGGGGGTAATTAAATTGAGGGATGACCGAAATTGTGATATTTTTTTAATTATTTTTTTATTCACTAATTTCCCTTGCTATTTCCAAGGGAAATTTTCTCTTGCTATTGTCTAGGGAAATATACCCTTGCTATTTCCAAGGGATTTTCATATTCCCTTGCTACTAAATTACCGAGGAACATTTTGTCGAGGGAAGTGGGCCCTTGCTAATTCCCTTGCTAAATGTATTGACAAGCGTTTTTCCCTCTTTAAATCCCTTGCTATTGGGAGTGAATTTTGTAGTGGAGCTTCAAAAAATTAAAATGCCCGTAAGATAGTTAACTTTAAATAATAATATTTCTCACTAATCACATCACTCTTATGTACTAATTAATAGGGAATTTATAATATTGATGTGTTGATTTTTTTTTTGTTTTTTTTGCTTATGTACTACTATTAGTTTGTGCTAAATACGTACAAGTCCTACATGTTTATATTGAGTTTGAAGATTTTTAATGTTTGAGTTACACTCATACACATATTATACTCTTATATTTTATTAATGTAATAGAAAACACATACACGAAAAAAAAATGTATTATGTTATAAAATTTAGTTTTACAAAAATCTTACGTAATCCGCAGGGAAAACTCGTCTATCAACTATCAAGTATATGTAAATAGACATATTCTCACACTATGTATCCTAATTTTAAATCTTTTTTAAAATTAATTATATCTATGATTTGTCCCAAACGAGTGAACTTATTCCTAAATGTAATTGTGGCGCAAAAACATAAAAAATATTATATACTCCATCATACTTGTCAACAATTGCGAAATTCGTTTAGCTAGATTACCTACTACTACGTGTTTATATTTTCATTAAAAATCATGTCTATAAATTAATATTTAGGTTTGATAATTATGAATTTGATAAAAGCTCAGCCGAAAGATCCGTTAACAAATTAAAGGGATGCTTTGCACCATTCTCACGTTTTCTTTTTTCAAACTTTATTTCGAAAATACTCTCTCCATCTGCAAATTCACACGCCAGCCAGCTTTTTATGATTTTTTGTTTTCATTCTGCCATCCATAAACGGCAAATGGGGGGTGCTCTTACTCATTTGGTCCAAGATGTTGAACTTGAACAACTATATATTAATATGATATGGACATTTCAATTATTTATCCTAATTATCTTATTTTCCCTTTCTCATTGACCTATATTATTACTTTTAGGACAATATAGTTAGGATTTACTCCCCCTCACGCGTGTTGTATTATCACCTCTTACGCTTTTGGGAGCAAGCCTAGCGAACAGACAATTTAAATGAGTAGGATTGTTTTCAACAGGATTTGAACCCAAGACGTGTGGACGTGAGTCTTGAGTCTCTGATCTTCCCTCAATCTCGAATAAATGGGATGAGCATTTTGACGATAAAGGAGGATAAAAGGGTAACTAACACTTGTTTAATTAAGAACCAATTGTAGGAGACATGTGGCTGTTTCGTGTGAGAAATTGAAATTTATCAGTTAATTATAATTTTTTTTTTGTTAAATCTACATAATATATAATTAAATATGAGATGTTTATAAATTATTTAAATTGTTGTGTCTAGCTACCATATGAATTTGTATTTAAGATAGAAAGGGTTGCACGTACCATGATCTCGAAATATGTATAATACACGCAAAGCTAGCTAGCTATTTTACGTTTTCTTTAATTATCATTTAAGTTTGTCTTATGTGACGACCAATTAATTAAGGCTTTTGCATGTACATAATTTAGACAACAAGGCAAATTGATTAACATGTGGTCTAAGTTTGATTAAAATTTGGTCATGCGAAAATTAATGTTTAACTAGATCATGAGGTTAGATAGGAACATAAATGATCTACATTATCCTTTTCTCTTACATTATTTCACTTGGGAGAAGTACTTGTAATATAATGTTGAATGAAGTGGTTGGATTTTCCCTTGGGAGGTGTGCATGTAATATAATATTCATAAAGTTGTTGATATTTTGGAACCTTAATGTAAATTTTGTGTGTTATTGGGAGAGTGTAAACAAAATGAAAGATAATCGAGGAGTAAGTTTTTACAAACTCATTGAATATGTTATTTGTACTCCGTAATCAATTTGTTTGCTTTTTGCCCATATTTAAAAAAAAAAAAAAGTATTAAAAATAATATTGAGTGATGAAAATTGATAAGAACGGTAGATAAAAAGAGAGATAAAAAAAATAGATAGATTATATTGACATTTAAAAAAAAAAAAAAAGGTAATATATTGACAGTTGTCTAGCTGCAGTTGATATATGTGTCATTTTCAAACAGAAATTTGTATTATTGAACTTAGTTCTTTTGACTTTAATGGTTTTTATTATGGATATACTTATATTCTAGAAAGTGGAAGAGGTGGGCATATGGATATGGAGTGCACGAGGAGGCTCCAATGAGTTTTACAATTATTGGATTAGATCTAATGATTGTAAAATCAAGAACAAAAATATATAGAAAGTTGTGATTCAGTAGTAATTCCTCAATAACCCATTTAATCTACAAAATCGACGAAATGGGATAGTTCAAGTAGTTAGAGCACCACTCAAAGTCCTGGGTAATGTATTTCATTTAAGGCAAAAACTTGTGTGAGACCGTCTCACGGATCTTTTTCTGTGAGACGGATCCTTTTTAACTCATATTTCAAAATTTTGGGTAGGATAACCCATATTTATTTTCCAGATTTTGGTTTGTAAAAAAAGTGATAATGTTTAAGTGAAAAGTGATAATATTTTTAACAAAAGTGACTGTCACTTTTTACTTAAACACTGTCACTTTTTGTTCAAACATTATCACTTTTTATATATAAAGGCCGTCTCACGGATCTCTTTCTGTGAGACGGTCTCACCCAAGACTAGCCCTTCATTTAATCTACAAAACCTCACATGCTTCTTGAGATAAACTTCTGAATTCGACACTTACTTTACACTCTTCGAGACTACGCCTCGTTTCTTTTACTCCTTTCTTAATGCGTTAACATTCGAATTCTGAGCTACGGAGGTCTCCATTGTTTCATGCTGACATGAAAAGAGAGGGATTAAAAAACGAGAGCGCATTGGCCATGCATATAAACAATCAAAACACAGTAAGACAGACTTACAGGTTCAGACAACTGGTCTCTTATATGATACATGGATTTCAACATCATTTCCATCGTATCCTTTGCCAATTGAAACTTGACGTCCCTTTCACCACCCACGTCTGGTCGACCGTCACCCTGAAGCTGCAGAAACCACAAGTTCATCACAAAAAAACAATTTTTTCAGGGGTGGCGTGTTACCTCATCACAAAAGATACCTTCAAGTTAATAACAGCAGCAGGCTCTGTTTGTTCGACACTTTGATTTGTCATGTTCCACGTCATTGTTTTTAAACGGGGCAAGATGACCTTAACAGAAGGGCATTAACAAACAGGTGGATAAACATATTTGAATAATTTGTACTTTACTTTTGGGATATATCATTTTTAGTCAATACATTGTCAACTAACTGCGAGACCAAAAGTGGTCGTGAGTGAAAGAGGGGGACTAAAACTAAAGAAAGACAAACTATAGGGACCAAAAATGATACTCTCTCTTTACTTTCCCACTTAAACATGAAAGTAAAATCTCTCACCTCATCTTTTGATATATCCTCCCGCCACTCCTTTTGGAACTTCTGCAGTAGAAGTGTCAACAATCTTTGCAGTTCGGGAAGAACTTCAGCAGGGAACAATTTCTGAATCTCGTCTTTATTCACATTATCATAAACACACCTCCGAATCAATATTCGTAAGCACACCAATAGCTGCAGAAACATATTACAAACATTTCATTTAAGCCGTGTGACGACATGTATCAATAAATGTTAAAGACTATTTCAAGAGAAAATCACTAATGTAGACGAAAGATGGTTAGGCTATTATACATTTAGTATTCACTAAACAATTTCACTAGTATTCACAGAGCAGTAGAATGCTTGTATGTAATGAACCAGTTAGAGTAAATTGAAAAATTGGTCCCATTTGTATTGGGTGTGTTGCCAATTTTAGTCACATACGAATCACTTTTCTCAATAAAGTCTCATAACTTTTAAATACTGCAATTCTAGTCCTATGTTGACAATTTTTCGTTTTAGGTTGATAATTAATTTGTGATTTTTTAATAGAAATTAATATGTTTGGGTCTCATTATACCAAGTAAGCAATGTTAGTGTGGTTGCTACATGGAATTCCAGCAGCTCCCGTGAGCGGCACATGCCCTGCAACCTTGTAAAATAGGACTAAAGTTGCATTATTTTAGATACTAGACCAATTTTTGCAATTTACTGGAACCCCCCATCGTGCTAGAGTTTGCAAGAGCTTAGAACAGTAGCAATGATGTGAGAATGGGTGCATGACAATTTGCAACTGAGGAATATTTGTCAGATAAATTATTTCAATTTGGCAACATGAATTTAACAGGTGGCTTCAACTCCAATCCTTTGAAGACACTTTCTAGAGTGACGCATTTTATAGGTTCTGTATTTGAGGATTATTTTCTGTTTCTGGTGCCATGATAAAGCATTGATGAAGATGTTAGAACAAATCCTACTATGAGAACTATCAAGTATCATGGACTTATGTATGCAACCATGTAGAACTATTGTAGATTGGTTGTTGATATGTGCTAATTTCAGGACACCATTTGCAAAACTAAATTTTTACTCAAATAAAACGAAGCATCTTAACAGATTACAGCTTGAGAGGTGAGAACTCTAGAAAAAGGCTTAAATAAGTTAAAAAGGATTATTAAGAGGTACTAATAATTTACATCGACTTCTGAAGGATGTCAACAACTGTGCCACAACAATCTTTTGTACAATAAGTAGGCACATTTTTTCCTAGGGACGACACTTTCTTCCTATACCTCTTACACCAGAACTACTCAATCTTCTCCTTTGCTCACCAATATTTGTAATACTATTGTTAACATTTCTCAATTCATACCTCATAATAATTAATAAAACAAATTTCATATTAAAAATTTTATTCTCCAAAAGGTGTGGAAGTTTTTCTGTGTGCTTTTTAGGATTGTGTTAATTTAACGGAACAAATGTTATTGCCAAAACTCTCATGTCCTTTCTAATATAAAAGCCTAGTTATTCAGGTTAGTATCAGTAAACTTTCCAAACTACAATTGTAAACTTTTCCCCATTATACCTCATAATACAACAAATTTCATATGAAAGATTTTACCCACTCGAAGCAGGGGCGGGAGTTTTTCTGTGTGCTTTATGATTGTGTAAATTTAACCGAAAAAATATTACTGCCAAAACTCTCATTCCCTTTCTAATATGAAAGCCTAGTTATTCAGGTTAGTATCAGTGCTCTCTCCAAAGAATAATGCTTCTACTCTCTCCAAATTCACTCTGCTAAAATATCTCAATGGCCTTTTCCACTGACCACTGTATCAAGAAAAGCAGTACAAATCATTCACAAATCTCATACAGATATTTTCATTACCAAGAGGTAACAGTGTTCTGTTACTGATTGCGGCAATCCATATATAAAAAATGATGAAGTTTCAGGAAATATCAAGCCCAATACCAAGTTAAAAAAAAAGTAATTACCAATAAATTAATACAAAATGGTAACAAAAATTTTACTTACAGGGTCAAGATCAGAATCGTTGGGGAGTTGAAGAATATCACAGAATATTTGGCGGTCAGCGGCATCAAGGCCGGTGCGGCGGGTACGCCACAGCACTTGGAGAATGTACTCCACTGATTCTTTGGAGCTAGCTCTTACCAGAAGCGGCAAATGACCCCACATCCTAATTAGATATCCGACAGCATCAAGTAAAGATCTATTAAATCATATACTATCAATAAAGCCTAAACTTTAAAACAAACACATACCTTACCATTTATTAGGATTTCAAAAGCCAACTTTCAAAAACCACTCAAAACCCAAAACAAACATCACTTAAGGCTATGTTTATTTTGTGAATCACTCAGATGGATTAAGACTTTGCGATCCACACCACGTTCTATTTTGCAATTTAATATATGGTTTCCAAATCTCAAACTCAATCCACACCAAAAAATGCTTATAAGCTATTATTGTTCTTCCCAACACATATCACACTCATTTCTTCTCACGACTAAAAAAAAAAACCTATAAACTTATAAATTTCATACCCATTACACAATTTTCAACACAACACATCAATCATTACATAATTATACAAGCAATACACACATAATTCAATGCTATAATTTAATAATACAACATCAATCACTATTAACATTGATTTGACCATAAAATAAAATCTCACCCTATCAAAATCCTAAAACAAACACATATCTTTACTATTCATCAGGATTGACTTCCCCCGCACACCTGAATTCCATAACAAACATAGCCTAAAGTTATTTATTGGACAAAATTCAATTAAAATTTTTCATTTTTAATTTGTATTACTAGAGAACTAGTGTAGTACCTGTGTAAAAGGAAATATGATGCTAGGAAGAAAGCTTATATCGCATAAGTGTTTTATGCCCTAATTAAATATTGCACATTACATGCTGCAAATATCTGCAGTGTTTACAAATGCTAATTTGCTACCTGTGTATTCACTCAAATGCTAAATGAAGTTCTTACTTCTATATATTCCAACCAAAACCAAATAATGTATTAAACCGAACCGAAACAGCATCTTTTGTAATTGGAAATTGAACATAGTAGTTAAGCAGAACTAAATACGAATGAGTTGGTAAATCATCAAAACCCGTCCCTAATATAAGTCACTGACCGATTTCTGACTAACATAGCCAGAATACAATTAATCAACAAAAAATAACCAACAAACTTCCACCACCATTTCACATTTCCTACTTATCATTATACTAGCAGCTAATTAAATGACAACATATAATTAAATGGAAACGTCAGGCCAATTTGTATATATATGCACCTGAAATTAATGAAAAGTTAATTACTTAAGTAATTTAACTATCAATTATAAATCAGTTTAAACAATACAGACATGAAATTTCATAAAAAGGTTAAATACACACCTTGCTAATGACTGAATGACTTGATCTTCCTATCAATGAAGGGCCTAATTTTGCAATAAATAATCAAGAAAGTTGATTATATACACCCAAAATTCTGTTTCATGCTCTCTTTGCTGAAGCTTTTTGTTGCTCTTCTGCATCCAACCAAACCATCAACAACATTTTTTTTTTGTCCTCAAGTACAATTTTAGCACATTTATAGAGTTAGAGAATTCAGTTGCCAAACTGGCTTCAATTAAACCTAATTAATTTATTCTATGTCTAAAAATCATGTATATCAAATAAATACACTGTATATAAATCATAAAAGTTCTCCTAATCAATTAAAAATTTAAAACATGTTGCTATTAATTCTTCGAATTATTTCTGTTACAAATTGATCCCTTCAAATTGCCTTATAAGCTGATCTTAATTATTCTTACAAAGAAGCTTAATTTACAAAATTGCATATACTCACTTGATTAAGAGCTGGAGGAATTTTGGCAGTGGAGTGGAGTTCCGGCGGTAGAGGCAAGGCTAGGAACAGGCTGCAACGGGTGGTAACGGCGGCGGAATGGTTGGGTACGACGTCGTATAAGCAGCGGCGCCACCGAACGGAGGGGTTTATTGAGTCGGGTGTTTATGTTTCAATTGCGAATCTATTAAACTGATGGAAATGGAAAACTTACCAACGGATATTATTTACTCCACTTTTTCTAAATATATACTGTTCGTTTACAATTTATTGGAATTTTTCAAATAAATTTATCAGCTGATAGTTCTATTTGTGGAGTATTTTTTTAAAATAAATAGTATATTTGGAAATTATTATGATGAATATTTCCGTCAAATACATTTTTAAAATAATTATAATCTCTTTATAAATTACTGAAATTACAAATATATATATATATATATATATATATTTTAAAATTTTAAAAAGTAATAGGAGTACAATTTTCAATATCTTACCTATATTGTTATAAAAGTAAATACATGTTAAAATATATTTGGTAGATACTCAATCTTATTAGTAAAGTAGAAAAAATATTTTAAATAGAAATAAGCACACTTTGAACCTAAAAAAATAAATAAGCACACTTTTAGTGGAGGGAGGGAGTACTAGTTTAAAAATAAATTAATTTTCCACTAAGAGGCCGAACATTATAGAGTGAGATGGATGATTAGGGATGCAGAAAAGAGGGTGTGTGATGACGGATGATGCAATCTCTATACTAAGACAAAGAGCAAGTGAAAGACTCTTTCCCAAGGTGAGTTTAATGGCATACTCATTACAAGCAATCTCTATACTAAGACAAATGAAAGAAATGTTTGGCCCAAGAGAAGCATTATAAATAGAATTTGGTATCTGATTAATATATTCATAGTATGCGAATTCAATCATATACTTCGACAGCAGAATAACGGGAGAGCACATAGGAAGGCACATGAAGCGACACTCTTCTACTTCTCAAGATTGAAGTAGAGTAGTATTTGATCAACATTTGGGGAGAGTTCTTAGCAAGCACAGTGAATATAATTATAATTCGTCATTTGTCCACCCCAAAAAATAAAATTTAATATATAAATACGTGTTACTTATTTTTACAATAATTTATATTTGTTCTTTAAAAAAATATAAAAAAAGTTGTACTCCCTCCGTCCCGGAATAAGTTTCCCACTTCTTTTGGGTGTTTAGATTAAGGAATATGATAAAATAATAGATGTAGTACAAATGATGTGATGGTGAGAGAGAAAATAATAAATTAGTATGAGATGAAGTATGATAAAATAATAGATAAAGTATAAGTGATGTGATTGGGAGAGAGAAAATAATTTGCCAAAAATGGAATGGGAAACTTATTGTGAGACATCCAAAAAAGGAAAGTGTGAAACTTATAGTGGAACGGAGAGAGTACTATTTACTTTTGTGCATATATATATATATATATATATATAATTTATATAAATAGATTGAAAAGATTGTTTAATTCAATTTCAACACTAAGATCATGTTTGTTTTGAAATTATGTAGGATAGTGAAAATTCGGATGTAAAAATTATGAATTTTAAAATCATGTTGCATAGTAATTGTGGGTTTGTTTTGAAATTTAGAGTAAGATAGATTATAAACTTATGTCAAACTAATTGTGTAAGAGTAAATAATGTAATACTCCCTCCATCCACCAAATATAGTCCCATCGGGGTGGGGCACAAGTTTTAAGAAAAAAATAGATAAAGTAGATAAAATAAGAGTATTATAGGGTATTGTGGGGTCCATTGTGAATAAAATAATTGTTTTGAAATAAAGTCGATGACAAATTGAGTAATTAAGTGATAGGTTGAAGGGTGATAGTTTTCATAAAATGTATGAGACTACATTTGATGGACAAAGAATACGAGACAAATGAGATTACATTTCATGAGGGGGGGGAGTAATATAATTTATGGAGTATTTATTTTTGGATGTAGTTGTACTTGTAAAGTGAAATCAAGTATTTAAATTCTAAATTAGAACAAAAGATGTACTCCCTCCACCCCACTATAAGTTTTCGACTTTCCTTTTTTGGATGTCCCACTATAAGTTTCTCATTCTATTTTTGACAAATTATTTTCTCTCTCTCAATCACATCACTTCTACTTTATCTATTATTTTATTATACTTCATCTCTTACTAATCTATTACTTTCTCTCTCACCATCACATCACTTCTACTACATCTATTATTTTATCATATTCCTTAATCTAAACACCCAAAAGAAAGGGGAAACTTATACCGGGACGGAGGGAGTACTTAACATTTCGGTAAAGTCACCCTAGTCTAAAGAAAAGTGTATGTTATTAAACTGAAAAGTACAACACAATATTACTAAAAAGTGTAAGTCACTGTAACTAAAAATATTATTATACAGTTTAATAATTGAAAAGTGCAACATCATTTACCACAAACAGTGTAAGTCAGTAAAATTGAAAAGTGCAACATGGACTAGGGTACACAACATGCACTCGAGTCCATAGCAGACCTCACGTTATGTCCGGTGAATTCCAAAATAACTATAGTCTAAAAATACCTATCTATTTTTATTTTTTGTCTCAATATCCGATCCAAAACCAACTATTTTGAAGGAGCAATTTTACGGTCCACTAATAAAAGACTCTAAGTTAAATTAGAGTAAAGTTCGGTATGAACTTTAACAAATGATTACATCTTAAAATTTAGAAGGAAAAAAAAAAAACTCATAAAAGTCTCAACCTCATCCGGGCGAGCCTTTATAAATTAGCTAAAATTAAAAGAAATTATGTAGTAAAATTTAAAAATCTTATTAATTCATCAACGACTAAACGAGAGGCATGGCCGTGTTTATAAAAATGTTGGAAAATATCGCAACGTCTCGTTAAAGTCATATGCTGTCACGCTCAAGGCTACTCTACTGATTGCGTGATATCAGAGTCTCTCTCTCTGATAAGAATCTCTTATCTTGTTCATCTCTCTCACACCATTTGATCCTTCCTTTATCCAGTCCTGTTGTCGCTCTCTCCACTCCCTTCTCATCTCTACCATTAATTCATTTTGATCTCTTCATTTGATTCCGTATCACTCCCCAAACCTCTACGGTTGAAATTCGCCGATTCAACAGGTGCCTTTTCTCTATTCTTCAACCTCTCTTCTTTAAGGAGGATCCGCGGTTTTCCTCAGGTGAGATACTCGCTCGGTTCAAATTTCGAGTTGTTGGACAATAATTTTAGTTAAAACAAAAAGAAAAAGGTAAATTGACTGAAGATTTTTTTAAATTTAATGCGGTTTGAGGACGAGAATCATCAGCAGAATCGCGTGATAACTTTTCCTAGTTCCGTATTAAGACGATCTGATATTAATTTTGTTATTTTGATTATGTTTTCGTACATCTTCACTGAAGTATGAGCTATTATAAGAAAATTCCGATCTGTGGTTGAATTATCAGATCATCATGGGAAGTTCATAATTCATGTGTTAGATTTGATTTTAATCTGGTAAACGTTCAGCTTTTTCTTTGAAATTTACGGAAACTTCTATACTGGTTGAATGAATAACTCTAGTGATTTGTTATGACCATTGAAATATGATATTCATATTCTGTTGCATCGTTTTTCTTTAGAATGTGTGCATTTGGCTCTTAATTTTTATTGATTGTTCTCGATGCTTCTTGAAGGAATTGCGATGGCTTCTTTACAAGGCCCTGTAATTAGCCCTGTACTCCGTGCCAAACAAACTGGACCCTCTGTGCCCATTAATTCACCCTCAATGAAAACTAAATTAATCAGAAGTGGATTTTTGGGGATCAAAGGGCTCAACTATGGCAGGGGCATTGGAGGACATCGACAGCATGTGAGGAAATGCAGAACAGCTCGGTGTAGTTTCAGTTCATCATCAAATGGTAATGGCAGCAAGGCTGGGAATCCCAGTGAGAACAATGCTGATTATGTGAATTCAAGTGTGGTTGAAGCTGGTAAGTAGTTTTATCGTACTCGGTTTTCTCAGTGGTCTCTAGAACTATAAGATAAATGTTGGTACTGAGTTTTAATTGTTATGAATTATGGGATATAAACATAAGCAGGTTGGATAAGAAAAACTTGGATTACAAAATATGTGAAACAACACATTTATAGTCCGCTAGGAAAAATCGAATTGTTTCATATTTTATAATATAAATGGTGAAGGATCAACTATGAAATATGTCTGAATGCAAGTGCAAGATAAGTGTAATGCTTCCTAGGATTATTTCCAACTTGCTTATTATCACTTTAAAAAGAATTAATTGCTTGCCTTTTCACTTTTTTTTTTGAATTACAACCTATGTTTTTAAATTTCGCAAAATACATAATCTTTTTAAATTTTGCAATCGTATCATATGACTGTTATCCTGCAACTTATGCTGGTGTGGCAAATGGAAAATCTTTGAAAATTGCAACTAAGTTCACGACGTTTTGTTATTTTCAATTTAGTCATAACCTTTTAAGTTTTTTGCAATTTCATACACTGTCACGTCAGCAGCACTTGCTGCAAAATAGTCATGTGATAGAATTGCAACAATTTGAAAGATCGTGTATGGAATTTTAAAAGCATATGTGGTAATTGAAAAAAATGTAAAAGCAGTGATTATTTTGCAATTAACCCTTCTAAAAAATGAAAAACATTCTACCAATTTAAATTTGTGTATGGGCTTAGCTTCTCATAGGGAATTCAAATATGTAATTGCACACTTCCAACTCATTTCGTACATGTTTGTTGAACATAGTTGAGGTAAGAAGTGGGCCAGATGGTTTCATGATCAAGATGAGAGATGGTAGGCATTTGAAATGTGTCCACAATAATCCTCTAGGAGGCCATCTACCAGATTATGCCCCGCATCCTGCTATTGTATTGAAGATGGAAGACGGGACTGGGCTTCTTCTCCCAATAATTGTTTGTATGTACATACTACTATCAACTTTTTTTTTTTAAATAAGCATAATTTTTTTTGTCTTTCATGTTTCATGTCTGTATTCTTGTTATTCTGTCTTTTATTACAGTGGAGATGCCAAGTGTGCTTCTCATGGCAGCTATACGCAATGTCCAAATTGTATGCTTTCGTTTTCGTTCTAATTAAGCTATTGATTTTTTCTAAAAATGTGTTGTAAAAATAAAATAAGCTTGTTACCTTCAGGCTAGGCCTACCGTATATCAAGTGGTGAAGGATATGATCGAGAAGATGGGCTATGTAGTGAGTTTCTGAATATTCAAAACCCATTCTTCCGTACCACACTTAATTACAGTTGCTTACACTATTTTTTTTCGTTTTATTCTTTTATAGGTGAAATTTGTTCGTGTCACCAAGAGGGTACATGAGGCATATTTTGCTGAGCTACACCTAGTCAAGGTAGTCGCACCTTGTTACCTTGGCACTTACTAATGTAAAAACATACACATTTAGTTCAATACGATGTAGCCTAATATTGTTCATGAATCTTTTACTGATAAATTTTTGGTGTTGATTGAAGTTGGGTAATGAAGTAGACTGCATTAGCTTTGATCTGCGACCTTCAGATGCCATCAATATTGCAGTGAGATGCAAGGTGAATATCTGCAGCATATTCTTAGGAAAACTATTATTACGGTGCTTCATTGTGAATCATTTCTTCTTACATTGTGTTTATTATGAGTTTCATAAATATGAAAAGATTCCCTAATAAATGCTCGTCAACAGGTGCCAATACAAGTGAATAGGTACTTGGCATATAGTGATGGAATGAGGGTTATCGAGTCTGCAAAGGTGGCCATGCAAAGCTCATTTTCAAATGGTGTGTACACTGAACAGGACAGGTAATACTTACATCCCAAGATCTAGTATCATCTCAGGCGAGCATTTGTGATTTAAGTGTTAGTAGAATGACCAAAGTTCTGGACATGCTGTAACAAATTTTAAATTTAGATGCTTCTGGGCTACTATTTCTAAGTTGTCTGGACAGTGAATAGAGTGGAGGGGTAAGAGGTTTTAAGTAACAACATTTTGATAGCCTTAAAGATCCTAATTTAGTTATTATTGGTCCAGACCTTCTGGTCAGCCATGCATTGAAACAAAGGAGTTCATTTTGGTGAAAAACATGCTGATTGCTGCTGTTGAAGAGCGTTACAGAGATGCAGGTATTTTATTTTTTGAACGCTAGATGCAGGTATTTTGTTGTCAGCCTACTCAACAATTTTTTTGATACTATGATGTAATTCAGTTTTTCCTCAGAAACTCGGTGATGTGTGTGCCTTAAATCTTTTGGCCTCTAGTTGAGTAAGACAGAGGGGTGTAGACTTGATTAAAAAACTCAAAGCTTGAAACTCAACCTACTCAATCGAGCTCGACAACTTATAACTTACATAACATTAAAGTAAATTTGTAAATAATTAGTTTATTATAGGCAAAATCGTAAAGTTATGTGAGCTCAATTAATCTCGATTAGGCTTTCAAGCCTGATGAGTCTAGTATTATGGAGCTTGAAGTTGAGCTTGACTCGATTAAAATCGAGTCATTTGAGTTTTTTCCGAGTCGAGCATGAGTAGCTCGTGAGCTAACTTGACTCACTTACACCCCTTTCAAATATGTGACTTACTCAACCACAAAATCTTAGGCGGTGTTTGT
Source organism: Galeopsis tetrahit (assembly GCA_963675135.1). Taxonomy (NCBI): domain Eukaryota; kingdom Viridiplantae; phylum Streptophyta; class Magnoliopsida; order Lamiales; family Lamiaceae; genus Galeopsis; species Galeopsis tetrahit. The sequence goes on from OY776133.1 coordinate 17,307,295, forward strand.
TTTGGGATTGGCCAATCTGGATTTGGATCCAATCCCAATCCAATCTCTCTTAATACATTTCAATCCAAATACAAATCCAAATACCAATCCACCCCTATAATACATCTATACACCTATTTTTATACTCCGTACAATCAAATCACTCATTCTCTCTCCTACTTTTCTCCCTTTTACTTTTCTTTCACCAACTCATTTTCTCTCCTACTTTCTTTTCTTTCTTACTTTTCTTTCACTAATAACAATAATAAAATATTATAACATCACTTTTGATGTGACATAAAGTTAAATCTATCACTGTTTCTCAATCCTTAACCAAACACAACTTACACACAATTACTATTCATGGATTACCCAAATCCCAATTCAATCCACCACAATCCCAATCCAATCCACCACAATCCCAAACCAAACACCACCTTAGTATTCTAGAATAGATAGAAAGATGACCGGTGATGGTAACTCTTTGGTGCAGCTTTGTGGAGGGACAAACTCACGCAACTTCGGTCCAAGAGGAACTGGACATGACACCCCGTCTGATGGAAGTCGAGGTTTTGCTTGTATCTTGATCAGCATCTCCCTTTTGCTACAAACCATTTGTAATGGACCAATGGTGAAAGGCTACTGCTGTTTCAGGTTACATGTGTGGATGTCTTGTGTACATAATATCATTGTCAGGCATTTACATCAACTCATTTGTATTTTCCCTCGTGTATATATATAAATAAATGTATAGATTAACTATATTTCTATCTATGTTATGCTGAATTGTATTTATATGTGTTTAAAGCTCATTTTGGTTCTTGTTAACTTCTCACATACCAAGTATATATGCAGAAGTCCTGTTGTTTTTTATTCTAGTGGCTTGATTTTAGGAGAAAGGGTCAATTTATCCCCTGATCTTAGGGTGCGGAAAAAATAGATCCTTCAATTTTTTTACATCTAAACTTTTTTTCTTTTATGTTCAATTTTTATTAAGATTAGGGTCTATTTGATCCCAAATGATGAAAAGGAGAGTTCAGATCCAATTGAAAAGAAAAGGGGTTTAGATGTACAAAAATAGAAGAAAAAAAAACTCAATAATAATTAATTCTCGTGCCCCCGGTGGTATTTCTGTAGGAGGCAGTTGGGGCCTCCTGCTATTGTTATATTGGTTTTGCTTTGTTGTTGGTTTTTCAGTTTTTCTCTCTCTTGTCCCCTTTCTTTCTTCAAGTTTCGAGTTTACATCTTTGGGAGATATGGAGGAAGTTCTAGAAAAAAACTTGGAAGCTCTAAAGGTGTTAAAAGACGGTGAACAACCTTCCATGGTGGATTTCTCTACAATCCTAAGAATGTATGACCTACCATGGACTGCAAGAACGGAGACATCTCCTATAATATATATATACTCTTAAACAAGTTGATCTATTAAAATTAAAATGCACAATCTTAAACAAGTTGATCTATTAAAATTAAAATGCACAAAGACATGCGTCTAGCTTGCATAAATAAACATACTTTTTTAAAAATTTAAATCTGACTTTACTTCTTTACCAAAAAGATCGAGACGAGCTTTAAAAGATTGGACCTTAGATGAAATCAAACGAAAGTCAATTTGACAATTTTATGATGAAATTATTTGATAAATATAATATTATAACATTGAGTGTTTAACATTGAGTAACACTCGTGTGAATCTAAAACTTTAATTTTGCCTCCATTTTATAGTAATTTTAATTGAAGCCCCATTACAAAATTTCTGGCTCCCTACCTAAATTGAATTAATTGACTCACTTAGTGATCACTTAAATGGGGCGTGGTGTGATGAGTTATGCCCATCACCTAGAGTATACTTTGAGTTAATAAGAGTAAATTGTGCTATGTTATGTAGTCATCAGAAAAGGATGCATTTTTTATTTTTTTTTTACACTTTTTCTATTTCCTGTGTTTGTTAATTTTTAGTGTGGCAAAAGATTTGATGAAGTTAAAAGAGTAAAATCACTTCTACAACATGGAGCTCATATTATTAACTCTAACGACACTATATTGAAAATGCTAAAAATTTGATTTCAATATAAACTTGTTGATCTCGATCGAGCAACAATAGAAATTGCTAACAATCCACATAAAACACATGCATAGATTAACTGTATCTCGAAAAAAGATAAAATGTTTGAAACATTGAAATAGCCTACATTCTCTAGTGAAAACATAATAATACAAGATGAAATGCTAACAATCCGCATTTATATATAGATAAACTCTAAATTGTAATATAATCAAAATGAGATCACCTTCTCCATTGTAAAACATTCTCCATTGTGAAACATTTGAGTGAAATAAAGCTTGGGGTGTGAGAGTGTGAAGACTCACTATGTCGAAAGTAATTGCAACTAGTGTTGATACTTTTCTTATTCTTGTTGGAATAGTAGACGAGGTAGTTGTGATGAGACGTTAAGATAACCTCGTCTTTGCAAATTCTGAGAGGGGAGACTCCTAGGCTACGTCCGATGACAAATTGTTTTGTCCAAGATTTCTCAACCCCGTATTCCTTCATCAACCAGATAACGATCTGAACACGATAATTTGAAGTACGTTCATATACACACAGGGTGTTTTGCATAGCATCAACGCCAATGTTGACCAAAAGACTTGCCTTTTCATTTCCAAAACAAGGAGGCGGAGATAAACATTTGAAAATTTCAGTTTCGAGATCAAAGCAAGAAATCCATATTTTGTCATTGTCATATAAATCATGTGTCAACCAATGAAGATTTCCATTTACAAACTGTCCAATACTACATCCATCGTAACAGACTTTAGCCGGAGGTGCAACACTTCTCCACGATCCCGTTCCAATGGTATATACCTTACACCATTCAGCAAGTCTCGTATTCATGTCATGAAAAATACCAACAACTTTATATTAACTACTTATTTTGCTCACTCCAAATCCATAAAAACTAGTAAATACTTGTTGAGCGTCAAACGGATTAAGAATGTCAATATACTCACGAGTGATTGGATTGCACACGCAAAAATCAAATTTAGAAAATCTCTCATTCCACAAAAGAAGAAATCCATCAACTGAGCCCAATATGTATGTAGGGTACTTGAAAGAGAGCCTGGTGATTGTATTGAAGTGAAGGTCGTTCATAATTTTGTCATTGTCATTCTCGTCGTTGACAATGAGAGCAAGGCCGGAGGGTCGTGATTTAGAATTAGAATAATGGGACTTGGCGAAGTCGCTAGTCTCGAATAAATGGCGCCACGACTTGCAAACACACTTCCACCTTAGAATGGTTTGTACCGGCAGTCTTACCAGGATTTCATTGATGATTTCGGGTGGAAGATAGGGCAACGAATCCTCCTCCTTCTTTATATTTTTCCTCTTTGACCTGTACGTTCTCTTAACTCCCTGATAAGAAAAAAAACATTACATTACATTAATTATTGGTAACAATCAAACTATTAATTGTTGATCATGCTCGTAAACTCAACAATTTCAAAATAATAAATAACATAAACAAATCATAATAAATTAATATAGATACCATATAATTTGAGATACTATTCTTTTGATGCCTCATCGTATAGAAAGAGGTTCAATTTATGTGAGTTTAGGGTAAAAATCGATGTGGTTCTTCATTAAATAAATCAAGAGTACAACAAATTACGATATATACAGAGGGAGATTTCAAATCTAAGAGAGATACAAATTTTGTATTTTTGATCATATCCTTATCAATCATTTTATTTCCTGGGGCTGAAGAAGTCCATGTATTTATAAAAGAGATAATAATTATGTAATTGAATATTTTGAGTTTGCAAATACAAAAATATATACTAATTTCTAATAAGGTAATTGAATATTTTGAGTTTGCAAATACAAAAATATATACTAATTTCTAACAGGGTAAGACCCGTGTAATTGAATTGTGATAAAATTAAATATAGATGTATATAATTTTAGTTATTTTATTGCAGAGGAAAATTAAAGAATAATTGAGAAAAAAAATATTAAAAAGGATTGATATAAAATATAATTAGAAAACACGGAGAAGGAAGAGGTGAGAGGAAAAGAGGAGATAATTTTAATTTTTTTTTTAAAAATATCAAAGTTATATAATTAAAGAAAATTGAGTTTTTTTTAAGATATATTGAGAGATTCATAATTAGTTAAAAGTTATAATTGATTTAAAATAGAATAAAAAAGAGAAAAAGAAAATAATTAAAATAAAAAATTAATATAAATTTTAAATTAGAAAATGACGGAAGAAGAGAGAGAAGTTAGATTGAGTCAGGCCAATCAGGAATGAGAATTTTACAACCCATCCGCAAAATTCTGAGCAAATATTACTGAAAATATATGATATTTATTATATTTACTAATGGTATATTATTCATATCTTGCAAAGTTTAATAAAGAACATCTTTAAATCAATTTCTTAATAAAAATATATGATATTTTTTCTTCCCTTTTTAGTTATATGATAGTGTGACTTTTTAGTTTACAGGTACAATTAATAATATCAATATATTTAATTAGTCCTACCTGCAAGACACTAGCTTTTAATTTAATTTACAATAAAAAAGTTTGGAATTTTTTGAAACTTTTTCTAATAGATTACAGAAAACTCATTTAGTTTAGTGTGCACGATATATACTGTTCACTTATAATAAAGTGGATTCACTGGATTGTAATTATGTTATATACCACAAAAATTCATTTTTTTTGCAAGCGATTTTTGTAGTATAATGCTGAAGGTTTTGTTCCCTTTTCATAGAAATTCATGTTGAAATCTTAGAGTCAGAAAAGGTTTTGTTCCCTTTTCATAGAAATTCATGTTGAAATCTTAGAGTCAGAAAAGTGTAAGTTATCTACCAAAAAAATTGTAACTTGTTCTCACTTAATCGTGCAATAAAATTAATGTTTTTTTTTTTTTTTTTTTCTGAATAGACAATAACAATTTGCATTTAAAACATTTAATAGATACAAACGTAAACTGGAATCCTCACCTCAATTTTACGCCGTGGATAGTTGCCTTCCATGAACCTTGAGTAGAATTGTTGTGGTGAAATATTTCCACGTGTGTCTTTATTTTATAGATAGAGTCATCTATTCATAGGGGAGAAATAGTTTTCTTCTGGGATAAATTAGGGTTTTGAATCTAAAAATCTTAAAAATTTATTTAGTTAAAATATTTTTTAATAGGCGTTGATGAAAATTTTATAGATATTTTTTATTATTTAATCTTATTCCATAAACTAATTAAATATATAAATATATATATATATATATATATATATGATATGGAGTCAAATGATGATTTGGCATTATCCAAGTCATTATATTAACTTATTTAAATAATATAAAATATGGAAAATATATAATTGCACGTATATCTCAACCATTATCCATAAAATTAGGAAATAAAATATTTGAAGATTTTTTAAAGACTATTTTTAACGGTAGTATTACATAATGAATAAATATTACACGTTTAATATATTTATTGTACTTTACTTTTAAAAAAATACATAAATAAATGAATGATTTTTTTTAAGTAGAGTACAATAAATAAATTAAACATGTAATATTTAATAATTATGTACTATTAATAAAATCCGTTAAAAATAGTTTAAAAAAAATCTCATAATATTTTATTTTCTAATTTTATGTAAAGATACATGCAATTATACATTTTCCATATTTTAGAGTAATTAAATAATATAAATATGATGACTGGGATAATATCAAATAATTATTTGATTCATAAGAAGCCATTATGGTTCCATATCATTTCTATATATATATATATATATATAATAAAATACGGCAGAGAATCAAAATTGAAGTTTGGTTAATTCTTTATTGCATTCACGTATATATGTAGAAGTCCTGTTTTTTTTTTTTTTTTTTTATTCTAGTGGCTTGATTTTAGGAGAAAGGGTCAATTTATCCCCTGATTTTTGGGTGCGAATAAAATAGATCCTTCAATCTTTTTACATCTAAACTTTTTTTTTTATGTTAAATTTTTATTAGGGTTGGTCTGCAATGGACTCGAGTGCATGTTATGCACCCTAGTCCATGTTGCACTTTTCAGTTTTACTGATTTACACTTTTTGGTAAATGGTGTTGCACTTTTCAATTATTAAACTGTATAATAATATTTTTAGTAATAATTAAAAAGTGCAACACCATTTACCAAAAAGTGTAAGTCAGTAAAACTGAAAAGTGCAACATGTGGACTAGGGTGCATAACATGCACTCGAGTGCATACTAGACTTTACCTTTTTATTAAGATTAGGGTCTATTTGATCCCAAATGATGAAAAGAAGAGTTCAGATCCAATTGAAAAGAAAAGGGGTTTAGATGTAAAAGAAAAAAAAAAAACTCAAAATAATAATTAATTCTTGTGCCCGGTGGTATTTCTGTGGGAGGTAGTTTGGGGCGCCAAAGTTCTGACAAGAAAACCTTTAAATGCTTATAAATTCCTTTGAAAAAAACTTGGTGATGCAGCGGAAGCTATAAAATAGACAAAGGATCACAAAAGAATACAACTAAGGCACTGCTTTCAATTCACAGATCATCAAACTCCAAAGTAAACCCCAGAGGGTACTAATATAGTGCTGGAAATAACCTCTCAACTGGAAATAACAGTCATAACAGAAAGGACCAACAAATGAAACTGCAACTAATAAAATCAACTGCCATTTAATCATGTGTAGCTTGATCCCTCATCACTCTCTCCAGGTGGGAGACGATTCGCCCTCGAATCGGAAATAACTTGATCCCCAACATTGTCGTCCTCAAAATACGGCACCAAATGTTTTACGTTAAAAACGTCTGCACACTTCAAATGGGGAGGAAGACACAGCTTATACGCATTAGCATTAATGCGCTCAACAATCTCTAACAGACCCACCTTGCGTGCCGTCAATTTGTTGTACAAATGGGACGGAACCCGATCTTTCGTAAGGATTGCCCACACCAAGTCACCTACCTCAAACAGAACAGGACGGCGATGAGCATCCATTGTTCGTTTATACACCTCCGTAGCTGCTTCAATATTGGCACGTGTGGCTGCGTGGACCTGCTGTAATGACTCGACCAGCTGCTGGGCTGACTTGTTCGGCCGGGAGTGTGGCGGTAGAACCAGTAAGTCAAGAGGACCCAACGGGACAGCGCTGTACACCACCTGAAACGGAGAAAACCCCGTGTTGCGATTTCTTGCTGCATTGTGGGCGAATTCTGCCTGCGGAAGTTTCAAGTCCCACGACCTTAAATTGTCACCAACCAAACAACGCAAAAGATTTCCAAGAGAACGGTTCACGACTTCGGTTTGGCCATCGGTCTGCGGATGATATGCGCTGCTGAACTTCAAATCCGTATTCACCATCCTCCAAATACTCCTCCAAAAATGACTTAAGAATCGTGTATCCCGATCCAAAACTATCGACTGGGGTAGGCCGTGCAATCTATAAATGTCGCGGAAAAATAACGTGGCTACCTTTAGTGCATCCGCAGTTTTTTTGCAAGGTATAAAATGCACCATCTTCGAGAAACGATCAACTACCACAAAAATGGAATCATGACCCCGCTGTGTTCGTGGTAAAACTAAGACAAAGTCCATGCTCAAATCTGTCCAAGGCTGAAATGGGATGGGGAGAGGCATATAGAGGTCGGCGTTAGTGGCTTTGCCCTTAGAGACCTGGCACGTTCGGCAGCGCTCGACCAGACGCGTAACATCACGCCGAAGGGACGGCCAATAGTATGAACGAGCAACCAAGTCCACTGTTCTGTCCCTGCCCACATGACCATCGCGGTGGAGTTCTTGAATTATCTTCAGGCGGAGACTACCCTCAGGCACACACAAACGAGCATCGCGAAACAAGAAACCGTCCACTAGCACGTAGTGGTCGACCTAACCTGTCTGAAGCTGGTCGCTGATTGGGCCAAATATCGGGTCAGTTTTGTAAAGGTCGCGCAACGCGTCAAATCCCACCACCTGCGTTCGCATTTCCAGGAGTAAACCCGAACGACGACTCAGCGCATCGGCAACTCGATTAAGGGCCCCGGACTGGTGTTTGATAACAAACGTGAACTGTTGAAGGTACGCTGACCATCCAGCGTGTCGTGCACTCACGGCATCCTGACTTTGGAGATGCTTAAGGGCCTCATGGTCGGTGAAAAGAATGAATTCCCGCTGAAACAGATAGTGCCGTCAATGACGTACGACCCGAACGACAACATAGAATTCTACGTCATATGTACTATACCGTGAATGTGGGCCACTCAGCTTCTCGCTGAAATAGGCTATAGGTCGACCGGATTGGCTGAGGACTGCCCCGATGCCCAACTTGGAAGCATCGCAGTGTAATTCGAAGGGGCTGGAAAAATCCGGCAAGACCAAAAGTGGGGCGGTAGTGAGTTTCTGTTTGATTACGGCAAAAGCATTTTCTGCAGCCGATGTCCAAGTAAAAGTAGCAGCTCCCATGCAATCTGTTATAGGCGACATAATGGTACTAAAATGTGGAATAAAGCGTTTATAAAAAGAAGCTAACCCATGGAAACTACAGGCCTCCGTAGCCGTACGGGGGGTGGGCCAATCACGAATCGTATCCACCTTGGCCATGTCCATGCCTATCCCGTCGGCTGAAATTATGTATCCCAAAAACAAAACAGAGGACTGCAGAAATGAACATTTGGGAGAGGCTGCATAGAACTTTTCTGCGCGTAGGATGGAGAGAACTGCCCGAAGGTGCTGCAAGTGTTCGTCCACGTTCTTACTATATACCAATATATCATCAAAATACACCACCACGCACGAGCCTAAGAGAGGCCGCAATGTCTGTGTCATCACCCTCATGAATGTGCTAGGAGCATTCGACAGGCCGAACGGCATAACCAACCACTCAAACAGGCCCTCCCGGATCTTAAAAGCTGTTTTCCACTCGTCCCCGGGTCGGATTCGAATCTGATGATAACCCGCCTTGAGATCCAATTTACTAAAAATCGTGGCACCGCCGAGTTGGTCCAATAGATCATCCAGCCGTGGGATCAGGTATCGATAGAGAACGGTGATTTTATTAACGGCCCGACTGTCGACATACATTCGTCACGACTTATCTTTCTTTGGAATTAAAAGGGCCGGTACAGCACACAGACTTAAACTCCCACGAACAAACCCTTTGGACAAGAGCTCAATGACTTGGCGTCGCAACTCCTCGTGCTCGGCCGGACTCATCCTGTAGTGAGGGCGGTTAGGGAGGGCAGCTCCCGGAACCAGGTCGATGTGGTGCTAGATGTCGCGCATCGGAGGTAATCCAGTTGGTAGTTCATCCGGAAAAACATCGGCAAATTTCTGTAACAAAGAAATGACCGAAGGGGGAATCACCAACGCGGGCGTAATATCATGGGCCACCAGTAATAAACAAAGGGGAGAAGCAGAAAGTTCCCTAAAAAATTGACGATGGGAGAGTAAAACGACCTGGTCATCCGCCCCGGGCGGGGAAGGTGGGACAGGCGAAGGAAGTAGCACGATGCGAACACCTCCAAACAAGAAACTATAGGTGTTCCGACGCCCATCATGGAGAACCGAGAGATCAAACTGCCACGGACGACCCAACAAAATGTGACAAGCATCCATGGGCACGACATCGCACCACACCGCATCGTTATAAGCCGTCCCGATTGACAAATGTACCAACACCCGCGCCGAAACCGTTACAGCAGTACCTTGTTGCAGCCATGACAGCTTGTATGGGGACGGGTGTTGTTCCGTGGGCAATGCAAGAGAACGAACGACACTCTCGGCGACTACGTTTTCGCAAGATCCGGAATCAATGATGAATTTACACACCTTGCCGCCAACGGTGTAAGTCGAATGGAACAAAGAGGAACGCTGCACCAAAGAATCTTCCACTTTCGGGGCCAAACAAGAACGACGAAGAATCAAGGAAGAACCCACATCGCCTGACAAGTGAATCTCAGAGGGGTCGTCATTGGCTTCATCGTCATAAACGGGGGGCCATCATACAGCGTATCATCAAGGAAAAGAGCTTGTTTAGGGCAGTTATTGGCACGGTGGCCATAACCCCCACACGAAAAACACGCGCCCGGCGGCGGCCGCACAACAGTTGCCGAAGTCGTGGGCAATTTATGGGGAAAGGAACGGGACGGTTGTAGGCCCGACGATGGGGTCTCGGTACGCGGAGGCGGGGCAGAAGAATAACCCGATTGACGACGGGACTGTTGTTTCTCAACCAGCAATGCGCGCTGGTGTGCCTCCGAAACTGTCGCCGGCGTACATAAATTGAGAACATCTTGAAGGCCCACTCGCAGCCCGCCAATGAACCTTGCGATTAGCTAATCATCCGTCTCCGACAGATCGTTGCACGTCATCAATTGGTAAAACTCATCAACGTATTCACCCACCGAATGGGAACCTTGCCGCAGATTTTGTATCCTCTGAAAAAGAATACGCGTATGATTGAACGGGAGGAAAGCCTCTTGAATCTTGAATTTAAATTTCGGCCAGGAAGAAATCGGTGGCTTGTTCTTCTTCGCACGGGTTTACTTGAGATTCTTCCACCAATGAGAAGCCCTCCCCCGAAGTCTAGTGGCAACCAATGCCACACGCCGATTATCCGGAACATTCTTGAAATCCAAGATGTCATCCACTGTAATCAGCCAATCACACAAATCGAACTCACCGGAATGATCATGGAATTCCGGAATTTCCATTTTAAAGCCTAACTCCCACTTATTTTCGTCGTCTCTCCTGGGCGGAGCCATGGGACGAGGGTCACGAGTGCGATACGCACAATCCAAGGGGGCAAACGAATTTTCAGCCGTCTCCGTTTCTTCACTGGACGATGGGACGGCGGTCGGCGAACCCTGACGACGATCAATAGCAGGTCGAGAATCTTTCAAAGCGGACTGGAATTCTTGCTGCTGGGACGCGAGTTGATTGTAACGCTTGTCCAACGCGGTCACATGGGTCACGAGTTGGCCGATCTGTTGCCGAATCTGAGCGATATCATCGGCCATTTACGTATCTAGACGCTTGGGAGGCATCGTTCCCAACTCTGGATACCAAATGATGTAGCGGAAGCTATAGAATAGACAAAGGATCACAAAAGAATACAACTAAGGCACTGCTTTCAATTCACAAATCATCAAACTCCAAAGTAAACCCTAAAGGGTACTAATATAGTGCTGGAAATAACCTCTCAACTGGAAATAACAGTCATAACAGAAATGACCAAAAAATGTAACTGCAACTAATAAAATCAACTGCCATTTAATCATGTGTAGTTTGATCCCTCATCACTTGGTAACTCTAAAGGTGTTAAAAAACTTGATAGTTCTCTACAATCCCTCTATGGATAAGAATGTATGACCACCATAGTACCATGGACGGCAAGAACGGAGACACACATCTTCTCTATTGCAAGTAGATGTGGAGAAATCTAAAAAATAGACCCCCATTCACTTGAAGGCCTTAACCGGGGTATAATATATATATATATATACTCATAAACAAGTTGATCTATGTTAAAATTAAAATGCTTTTTTAAATACATGCGTCGATTGGACCCTAGACTCTTGTAGGAGTGTTCAAAAAAAAATCGGACCGGAAAAATAACCGGACCGACCGGTTAGATTCCGGTCCGGTCTCCGGTCCGGCAAATTTTGGATTCCGGTCCGGTTTGGACCGAAAATTATTATTTATTTTTTTAATTTTTTACTAAAGCACTCTCAATTATTTTTCAAAATCAAGTAATTGGTGAAAATGTGTTGAGATCTATTACATTTTTTCCAAATATATAATTTAACAAACATATTTAATTTATTTTAGGGTTAAAAGATCATTAATAATAATGTAAATAAAATTCATATTGGCGTAATGAAGAGCAAACACTTTAATTTTCATACACAAATTCAACAATTTTGTTCTTGCTTCCATAAACTTAAAAAAAAAATTAAAAATAATAATAATAATCCGGTCCAACCGGTCCAAACCCGGACCGGACCGGAATTTACCTGGACCGGATTAATTACGGTCCGGTCTCCGGTCCATAAAATTTTAAAATTCCGGTCCCGGTCCGGTTCTGGACCAGTGCACACCCCTAGACTCTTGTTGTGTAGTTTGACCTATTGCCACCCCAGGGACAGAGGGACATTTGGGGCTTGGGGGTCACGGGACCCCTCACGAAATTTCTAAATTATTTACTGTATAATATTTACAATGTAATGTTGGCCAACGATGTAATATTTACTTCTATTTAGTGATGATTGGAAACACCTTTCTAATCAATGTTATTCTTGCATAGAAAAAAAATATTAGTAGAATGAGATTGTTAACAATTTTATGATGAAATTATTTGATAAATATAATAATATAACGTTGGGTAACACTTGTGTGAACTTAAAACTTTAATTTTCTCTCCGTTTTATAGTAATTTTAATTGGCCCCCCACTACAAAATTTCTGACTCCGTATCTAAATTGAATTAATGGTGTGATGAGTTATGCACACCACCTACTTGCATATACTTTGAGTTAACAATAGTAAATTGTGCTATGTTATGTAGTCATCAGAAAAAGATGCATTTTTTTTACACCTTTTCTATTTTCTGTTTTTGTTAATTTTTAGTGACACAAAAGATTTGATGAATTTAAAGAGCAAAATCACTTCTACAACATGGAGCTCATATTATTAACTCTGACGACACTATATTGAAAATGCTAAAAAAATTATTTCAATATAAACTTGTTGATCTCGATCGAGCAACAATAGAAATTGCTAACAATCCACATAAAACACATGCATAGATTAATTGTATCTCGAAAAAACATTGAAATAACCTAGCTACATTCTCTAGTGAAAACATAATAATACAAGATGAAATGCTAACAATCCGCATTTATATATTGATAAACTCTAAATTGTAATATAATCAAAATGAGAGCACCTTCTCCATTGTAAAACATTCTCCATTGTGAAACATTTGAGTGAGATAAAGATTGGGGTGTGAGAGTGTGAAGACTTACTATGTAAAAAGCTGCAACTAGTGTTGACACTTTTCTTATTCTTGTTGGAATAGTAGATGAGGTAGTTGTGATGAGACGTTAAGATAACCTCGTCTTTGCAAATTCTGAGAGGGGAGACTCCTAGGCTACGTCCGATGACAAATTGTTTCGTCCAAGATTTCTCAACCCCGTATTCCTTCATCAACCAGATAACGATCTGAACACGATAATTTGAAGTATCGTTCATATACACACAGGGTGTTTTGCATAGCATCAACGCCAATGTTGACCAAAAGACTTTCTTTTTCATTTCCAAAACAAGGAGGCGGAGATAAACATTTGAAAATTTCAATTTCCAGATCAAAGCAAGAAATCCATATTTTGTCATTGTCATATAAATCATGTGTCAACCAATGAAGATTTCCATTTACAAAGTGTCCATTACTATATCCATCGTAACATACTTTAGCCGGAGGTGCAACACTTCTCCACGATCCCGTTCCAATGGTATATACCTTACACCATTCAGCAAGTCTCGTATTCATGTCATGAAAAATACCAACAACTTTATATTGACCACTTATTTTGCTAACTCCAAATCCATAAAAAACTAGTAAATACTTATTTAGCGTAAAACGGATGAAGAATGTCAATATACTCACGAGTGATTGGATTGCACACGTAAAGATCAGATTTAGAAAACTCCTCATTCCACAAAAGAAGAAATCCATCAACTGAGCCCAATATGTGTGTAGGGTACTTGAAAGAGAGCTTGGTGACTGTATTGAAGTGAAGATCGTCCATAATTTTTTCATTGTCATTCTCGTCGTCGACAGTGAGAGCAAGATCGGAGGGTCGTGACTTAGAATTAGAATGATGGGACTTGACGAAGTCGCTAGTCTCTAATAAATGGTGCCACGACTTACAAACACACTTCCACCTTAGAATGGTTTGTACAGGCAGTCTTACTAGGATTTCATTGATGATTTCTGGTGGAAGATATGGCAACGAATCCTTCTCCTTCTTTATATTTTTCGTCTTTGACCTGGTTAAGTACGTTCTCTTAACTCCCTAATAAGAAAATATATTACATTAATTATTGGTAACAATCAAACTATTAATTGTTGATCATGCTCGTAAACTCAACAATTTCAAAATAATAAATAACATAAACAAATCATAAGAAATATAGATACCATATAATTTGAGATACTATTCTTTTGATGCCTCATTGTATAGAAAGGGGTTTAATTTATGTGAGTTTAGGGTAGAAAACGATGTGGTTCTTTATTAAATAAATCAAAAGAGTACAACAAATTACGATATGTACGGAAGGAGATTTTAAATCTAAGAGATATACAAATTTTGAATTTTTGAACTAGTTGATTCTCTCCTTATCATCATTTTATTTTCTGGGGCTGAAAAAGTCCATGTATTTATAAAAGAGAAAATAATTATGTAACCGAATATTTTGAGTTTGCAACTACAAAAATAGATACTAATTACTAACTACCGCGTAATTACATGAGTTGTGATAAAAAATATTATTTAGTATTTAATTCCTTCCTACGACAATTTCTCTCCCTAGCTTGAGAGCCTGATACCCCTCTGTTTTGGAGCTTCGCAAATCACCATCCCCAATGGATGCAAGATTCAATGATATGTCGCTCGACGAGGATGAAGAAGAGATGCTATTGAACCCCGAATCGCAAGAGGGATCTGAAATTCTACCGGCCCATTGCCTGGTAGGTCGTTTTCTGACAGACGGCACGATAAACTTCAACGCCATGCGTTCCTGTATGACTACTATCTGGAGGCCTAAATGAGGCCTAACAATACAAGCAATCGGGGATAAACGGTACATGTTTGCATCCTCTTGACTTGAAACATGTGCTGGCAGGGGCCCCGTGGACGTTCGACAGCCACATTCAATGCCTTCATCACATCCAAATGGGGGAATATCCACTACAGGTGCCTCTCTCCACTGCGGTGTTCTGGGTCCAAATCCATGAACTCCCGATGGGCTACTTCTCCGAGGAGATTGGCAAACAACTCCGAAATTACGTAGGCCGTTTCATTGAGTACGATAAGTCCAATAAAAATGCGGTGTGGATGGGATACATGCGAGTCAGGGTAGAGATTAATGTGGACTCTCCACTCAGATGCTCGAAAAAAATAAGACAGGCCAACGACCAATCCTTTTCGGCCAAATTCCGCTACGAGAAATTAAACCACTTCTGCTACATCTGTGGCAAACTGGGGCATGTGGACAAATACTGTGATGTCTTGTTTGACGGGAAAGAGGATGCTGAGGTGCCTCGGAAATGGGCGCCAGACATTAAAGCAGCTGACCGGCGTAACAAATCGGTTGACGGAAGCACATGTCAGTGGGGTGGAACTTCAGGAAACGGGCGTCGTAATTCTCGAACGGAATTTAATGAAGATCCTGTAACGGCAACCAAGGTGGGAGATCAACAATCAAGTCCCCCTAATCCAGCCCCGGCGCAATCCCAGGAGGGGGTTTCCGTTGTTAACGGATGTAACGCCACAAATTGTGAGTTGACTTCTGTCAACAATTCCATCCGTTTCAACCCAATTTTTGAGGATGAGTCAGCATTTTTAATTGAAGGAAAAGACAACAATACCCCTGAGGAGGAAAGGAAAAGAAAGAGAGGCAAGATGGTAGTTCGCGAAGCTAATTCTGATCATGAAACAAACCATTTTTTATCGACAGGCCCGGGTTTCGAGGCCGGCCGAAACCAATGATCGTCCTAAGTTGGAACTGTAGGGGGTTGGGCCAACCCTCTACAGTTCTAGCCCTGTGTGAGCTCTCTAGAGCTCGAAGGCCTGATGTTATTTTTCTTTCAGAAACTTTGTCGCTTTCCAATAAACTAGAGGATGTTCGAGTTAAATTAAATTTTCAATCTTGTCTTGCTATTGATTGTAACGGCCACAGTGGTGGCCTCGCTATTTTATGGAGAAATACAAACACCTGCACTATTTTGAGTTATTCGAATCACCATATTGACGTTACTATTTCTAATAACTTGGGTGACTGGAGATTGACAGATTTCTATGGATACCCTAATAGAGCCCAACGCACCCTTTCATGGAATCTATTACGGGTATTGACTAATCAAAGCAACCTCTTGTGGCTTTGTATCGGAGATTTTAATGACCTACTTTCGGAGCGAGACAAGAAGGGAAGGGTGGAATACCCTGCCTAGTTGTACAGGGGTTTTCGTGAGGCGGTGGCTGATTGTGCCCTATCGGATGTGGAAATGATCGGTTATCCGTTTACTTGGTCCAGAGGGCGGGGCTCTTCTAATTTGGTGGAGGAGAGGTTGGATCGAGCCCTCAGCACCCCTGCATGGCATGCTAGATTCCAGAATGCTAAATTACACAATTTGGTGGCACCCGTTAGCGACCACAATCCAATTCTCCTGATTACTGAACCGCCCATCTACCATAACCGCCAACGAAGATTCCGGTTCGAGAATAATTGGCTCCATGAAGAGGATCTGCCCACAGTGGTGCACCAAGCTTGGAATGGCTTCGGTGACTACAGTTTAACTCGGAGGCTTACAACCACTTCGCATACACTGGACGTTTGGGGGTAGGCAGTTCAAATTGGCGAGGCATGAAAATAGAAAGAAGGTGGAAAGGGAGCTTGAGAGATTGCAGGGCAGAGAAGACCCTGGATCGGTAAAACGATTCATCCAATTGCGGAAAAATCTAGCTTCGCTCCTTATTGATGAAGATATGTACTGGAGACAGCGCGCTAAGGTCTTCTGGCTGAAAGAAGGTGACCTAAACACACGCTTCTTTCACCAGACTGCCTCGGCTCGGAGAAAGACAAACAAAATAGAGGTCCTTCACGACGCTTCGGGGCAGTGGATCGATGATCAGGCAGGACTATGCGGCATTGTGCAGACCTACTTTACTGACATTTTTGCGGCTAATGAGAATAACCTGGATGTGGAATCAGTACTCCACGCTCTCGACCCTGTGATATCGAATGCTCAAAACAATGCCTTGACGAAGGCTTTCACGATTGATGAGTTTCATAAGGCTGTCTCACAGATGCACCCGGACAAATCCCCAGGTCCTGACGGATTCAATCCCGCCTTCTTCCAGAAATTTTGGAACATTGTAAGTACTGATGTTTTCAATTCCAGTAATTCTTGGCTTACTCACAACGTTTTTCCAGAAGAACTAAATGATACGCAGGTTGTTCTCATCCCCAAATGCGAAAATCCTAACTCTATGAAGGATCTTCGGCCCATATCACTCTGCAATATTGTGTATAAAATCATCTCTAAAGTCTTGTGCAACAGTTTAAAGGAGGTGCTCCCTTTTCTGGTGGATAAGGCTCAATCAACCTTTGTTAGTGGTCGTGCAATACAAGACAACATCTTAATTGCTTTTGAAATTATTCATGCAATGAGAAATCATCGAACAGGAGCTCAGGGAGACGTCGCCCTAAAAATCGACATCAGTAAACCTTACGATAGAGTTGACTAGCTTTATTTGGAAAGGGTTCTACAAAAATTGGGTTTTTGTGAGAAATGGGTGCAATGGATGATGCTTTGTGTCTAATCAGTACGATATTCCTTCCAGGTTAACGAGAAATTGGTGGGACCAATTGTGCCGGGGAGAGGTTTACGACAAGGGGACCCCCTTTTCCCCTATTTATTCATCACGTGTGCTGAAGGGCTCTCCGCTTTAATCAGGCGTGCTAGTAGAGATGGCAGATTGCACGGGCATAGGGTCTACCGAAGGGCTCCACGGGTTTCGCACCTCCTATTCGCAGATGATAGTCTCCTCTTTTGTCGGGCTACGAATGAGGAAGCAAAAACGCTGAAGCAATTACTAGATGCTTATGTATTGGCTTCAGGCCAAGCCTTAAACTACGGGAAATCGGGGACTTTTTTTTCAAAATGTTGGGGAGAACCAAAGAGCTGCTATCTGCAATATTTTTGGGGTTTTTGGACAACTTAACACGGGAAGATATCTTGGCCTCCCTTCTCTTATTGGAAGGGGAAAACGTGCGATTTTTTCCCACCTAAAGGAACGACTTTGGAGCAGATTACATGGGTGGAGAAGGAGGAAAATATCGAAAGCTGGAAAAGAGATTCTAATAAAAGCAGCGGCGCAAGCTATTCCGGCGTACTGCATGAGCCTCTTTTTAATCCCACAAACCCTAGTCGAGGAACTGCAACGAATGATCAATGCCTACTGGTGGAGCTCGGGAGGTGCTGCGTTGGGCATCAGATGGACTAAATGGGGGGACATATGCATCCCGAAAGTTAATGGTGGTATGGGCTTTAGAGATCTCCACATCTTTAATATTGCTATATTGAGTAAGATTGGATTGCGTCTTCTTACGGAGCCAGACGCCTTAGTTTGCCAAGTTATGAAAGCACGCTACTTTCCCAATTCAGACTTCTTATCAGTACGGCTGGGTGAAAACCCTAGCTTTGCATGGAGAAGTATCTTTGAGAGCCAAGATATCATCCGGAGAGGAACCAGGTGGAAGATTGGGTCAGGGCTGCACGTCCGTGTGTGGGGGCAGCCTTGGATCGACAGCGACAATGATTTCTGGATTAGATCACCACCAATCAAAGGTCTCGAGGACATAAGGGTAGCTGATCTTCTCATTCCGAGAAGACAGAATTGGGATATGGAGTTTATTGAACTGATAACTACCCCTGAGGATGCAAGTCGAATCGCTCGGACGGCCATTGTCCCTGCTGGAACAGCGGACAATTTAATTTGGGAATTCGCCAAAAATGGGAGGTTTTTCGTGAAATCTGCATATCGGTTAGCCATGAATTTAATCCATGATGAAGAGTAGGTCATAGGTCAAGATTGGGGTGCTATTTGGAGAATTCGAGCTCCACCGAAAGTTGTGAATTTTATGTGGCGACTGAGCAAGGAGATCATGCCAACTAGAGCAAAACTGGTGCGACGGCATATACTCGTTGACAAACAATGCCCCTTCTGTTTATCCCATGATGAAACGGAGTGGCACTTATTCCTAAGTTGCGCCCATGCGATGGATCTATGGAGGCACACCAAATTTCGCGTGTTAATGAGCAGAACAATGCTGGGTTCAGAATCATTTGTGGAGGTGATATTCACACTCTTACGAGAGTTGAGTGAGGATGATTTTGCTCAGGTCGCCACAATTTTGTGGAGAAAATGGAGGTAGCGAAATTCCCTAATCTGGAATGGGGCGTGTAATGCAGCTACGACCATTGTCAACTTGGCAAATGGGTTTCTTACTGAATGGAAGGCAGTGCGCACCAAAGGCGCAGGGGTACAGCATGCGGCACCTTGCAAAGCCTGGCATAACCCCCCAACACATTTCCTAAAGGTGAACATCGATGCAGCGTTTTTTGTTGACACCCTCCAAATGGGGTTTGGGGCAGTGGCGAGGAATGCACTGGGTGAGTTTGTGAGCTGTCGGGTGATGACTACCCCAGGCATGGTCAAGGCAGATGTTGGAGAGGCGATGGGCCTTCATGAAGCTTTGTCTTGGATCAAGCAAAGTGGGTTCCAAAGAGTAATAGTGGAGATGGATGCAAAAGTGATAGTCGATGCCATCAGAACGTCGCAAACAGATTACTCAGTTCGAGGCGATTACATTAAGGTATGTAAGGCTTTAATCTCCTCTATTACATTTTGTTCAGTTAATTTTGTCTACCGTGATGCCAATGAGTTGACACATAGATTTGCTAGAGCTGCTAGGACGTTTTATAGTCCCCAAGTTTGGTTCGACCCTCCGAATTGTGTGGTGGGCGTACCGGTTATTTGCAGCTGCTAAATAAAAGAGTGTTTGCTCTAAAAAAAAAAGGTAAAATTAATTATAAAAAAATAAATATAGATGTATATAATTTTAGTTATTTTATTGCAGAGGAGATTTATAATTGTTTTAAAATAGAATTAAAAAAGAGAAGATAATTAAAATAAAAGATTAATATAAATTTTAAATTAGAAAATGACAAGAAGAGAGAGAAGTTAGATTTTTTTTTTTTTTTAATTCAAATTATAGAATTTTAGCGATTTTAGAGGTATTTGAAGACGTCAGAAAAACAAGATTTTGAATTAGTATAAGAAATTCACAAACAGTCCGCAAAATTCTGAGCAAATGTTACTGAAAATCAAAATTATTATTCAACTAAATTTCAACAGTTTTTCTCAAATTCCTATGTTTCCTCACTAGATAATACCTAATCTCAAAACGAATTTATTTATTATATTTATTTCCCGTTAATATAAGATATCAAAATTTACTAATGGTATATTATTCATATCTTGCAAAGTTTAATAGAGAACATCTTTAAATCAAATTCTTAATAAAAATATATATGGTGTTTTTTCTACCCTAACTTTTTTCTATTTAATATTTGAATTAATACTATACAATATGTGAGTTATTATTATACTGTATTTGAAGTAATACTATACTTTATTGCAACTAATATTATACTGTATTTGTCATAACTCATAAATAATATTCACACATTTAGTACACACAAGTATTTACCTTGAATTATATGATATTGTAACTTTTTAGTTTACGGGTACAATTAATAATATCAATATTGCACATTTTATTTAACTAGTGCTGCCTGCAAGACACTGGATTTTATTTTAATTTACAATAAAAAAGTTTGGAATTTTTTGAAACCTTTTCTAATAGATACTCCATTAATTGAAAACTCATTTCAACTTTTTCTCTATATCTCATTTTTCTATTATGTGAGCGATTGGGTACATGGGCTGCCGAGTAAAATGTGAAATGGGCCGCAGAGCAATTGAATTCTGTCTATTTGAACCCTAATGAATAGTAAGTAACCATCTTTTAATTTTAATTATTAGTATGAAATGTCTTGAATACCGTTTTTTTTTAAATGCGTCTAGCTTACATAAATAAACGGTTAAACCTGACTTTATTTCTTTGCCAAAAAGGTCGAGACGAGCTTTAAAAGGTTGGACCGTAAACTCTTGTTGCGTAGTCTGATCTATTGTCACTCCTAAATTGAATTAATTGACTCATTTGGTGATCACTTAAATGGGTGTGGTGTGATGAGTTATGCCCATCACCTACTTGCGTATACTTTAATAAGAGAAAGCTTTCACAAAATCACTGCTAAAATTTTAATTTCAATATAAACTTTATTAATTTGTGAAGCATTCAGTTTAGTTTATTTCAATATAAATTTGTTGATCTCGATCAGGCAACAATAGAAATCTACTAATAATCCACATAAAACACACATATAGATTAATTGTATCTCCAAAAAAAAAAAAATGTCTCAAACATTGAACCAGCCTACATTCTATACTGGAAAAAAAAAACATGACGAAATGCTAACAATCCGCATTTATAGATTAGCTCTAAAGTGCAAAATAATTAAAATGAGAGCACATTCTCCATTGTGAAATATTTAAGTGAAAGAAAGCTTGGAGTGTGAGAGTGGGAAGATTTACTACGTAGAAAGTTGCAACTCTTGTTGATACTTTTCTTATTCTTGTTGGAATAGTAGACGAGGTAGTTGTGATGAGACGTTAAGATAACCTCGTCTTTGCAAATTCTGAGAGGGGAAACTCCTAGACTACGTCCGATGACAAATTGTTTCGTCCAAGATTCCTCAACGCCGTATTCCTTCATCAACCAGATAACGAACTGAACACGATAATTTGAAGTATGTTCATATGCACACAGGGTGTTTCGCATAGCATCATCGGCAATGTCGACCCAAAGACTTTCCTTTTCATTTCCAAAACAAGGCGGCGGAGATAAAAATTTGAAAATTTCAGTTTCGAGATCAAAGCACAAAATCAATATTTTGTCATATAAATCATATTTCAACCAATGAAGATTTCCATTTACAAACCGTCCATTACTAAATCCTTTGTAAAGGACTTTAGCAGGAGGTGCAACGCTTCTCCACGATCCCGTTCCAATGGTATATACCTTACATTCCTCCGCAAGTCTCGTATACATGTCATAAATAATACCAACAACTTTATATTCGCCACTTATTTTGCTCACTCCAAATCCATAAAAAGTACTAGTAAATATTCGTTTATCGTCAAATGGCCGAAGAAGGTCAATATACTCACGAGTGATTGGATTGCACACGAGAAGATTAGATTTATAAAACTCGTTTCCTTTCCACAAAAGAAGAAATCCATCAACTGATCCCATTATGTGTGTAGAATACTTGAAAGAGAGCTTGATGACTGTATTGAAGTGAATGTCGTCCATAATTTTGTCATTGTCATTCTCGTCGACAGTGAGAGCAAGGCCGGAGGGTCGTGACTTAGAATTAGAATGATGAGACTTGGCAAATTCGCGAGTCTCGAATAAATGGAGCCACGACTTGCAAACACACTTCAACCTTAGAATGGTTTGTACGGGCAGTCTTGCCAAGATTTCAGTGATGATTTCTGGTGGAAGATATGTTGACGAATCCTTCTCCTTCATTTTTTTCGTCTTTGACCTTGTTAAGTAGGTTCTCTTAACTTCCTGATTAAAAAAAAAAAAACACATAAACATTACATTAATTATGTGTAACAATCAAACTCGTAAACTCAACAATTTAAAACAAAATAAATATAGATACCATATGATTTGAGATGGTATTCTTTGGATGCCTCATTCTCTTCCCTTAGGTGTATAGAAATTTAAAAGGTGTGAGGATTTGTGAATGATCACCGATTAAATCTTCATTAAATAAATCAGAGTACAACAAATTACGACGTATACGAAGGGAGATATACAAATTTTGAATGTTTGAAATTTTGAACATCATCATCGTCATTTTACAGTTTCTCTTTATAGGGCAAAAATATCGTATTTTCTGGGCTGAAGAAGTCTATGTATTTATAAAAGAGAAAATAATTATGTAATTGAATATTTTGAGTTTTTGCAAATACAAAAATATATACTATTGAGCAATCCGCACAACACCGAATTGAATTCATAATTTCTTGATTTGATAATAAAATATAATTATTTCACTTTAAACTTCATTTACTATAATATTTTATTGATAAAAATTTGTGTGTCATATTTAAATTTTTGGGTTGGACAATTTTTTTTTTGTCTCAGATTTTATACTTACAAAAAAAAAAGTGATAATGTTTTTAACAGGAGTGATTATCACTTTTTTATATGTAATCAAGAGAGACCCTCTGCGATTATATAAAAAAAAAACTTGCATACCCTCCACCTTATATTCTTTAATACCTCTAATAAATAACTATAACATTAACTTGGTGTAAATAGTAAATAATGAATGTGAAATGGGACATGGAGTATAAGATACCAAATTTACTAAACTAAGATTAAGATGATACTTAAATTTTATATATTTTAAAGCATAATCTACTCTTAATCTAAATTATCAAACTTAAATTTTATACATTTTAAAGCATAATCTACTCTTAATCTAAATTATCAAATAAACTATAAAAATAAAATGGAGTTAATCTAAGTTTAATCTAAACTATCAAACAAAATTTAATAATGAACATCTTTAAATTAAATTCTTAATAATAAGATTTTTATATATGATGTTGTAGCTTTTTAGTTTACAGGTACAATTAATAATATCAACATTTTATTTAATTAGTCCTACCTGCAAGACACTAGATTTTATTTTAATTTACAATCAAAAAGTTTGGAATTTTTTGAAACTTAGATACTCCATTAATTGAAGGGAAAATACATTTTTTTTCCCCTTAAGTTGTTTGAATTTTGATTTTTGTCCTTTAAGTTTATCGACTTTGAAATTAGTCCCTAATGTTTACAAATTTTAAGATTTTTATCCTCTAAATTTTTCGATTTTGAAATTAGTCTCTTATGTTTACAAATTTTAAGATTTTAGTACTTATTACCTACAATCGAAGGTAAACATCATGCAGATCGTTGGCTTTGTGGTTTATTTGTAGATACCCGATTTAAGGCTGAATGTGCATGTAAACGACAAAACCAACGATTTGCAAATAATTACATGGTGTTTATCTTCGATTGCATGTAATAAGGACTAGATTCTTAAAATTTGTAAACATAAGGGACAAATTTCAAAGTCGAAAAACTTAGAGGACACAAATCTTAAAATTTGTAAATATAAAGGACTAATTTCAAAGTTGAAAAACTTATGGAACAAAAATTAGAATTGGCGTAATTTAAATGACAAAAAAAAAATGTATTTTCCCTTAATTGAAAACTCATTTCAACTTTTTCTCAATATCTCACTTTTCTATTATGTGAGCGATTGGGTATATGGGCTGCCGAGTAAAATGTGAAATGGGCCGAAGAGCAATTCAATTCTGACTATTTAAACCCTAACGAGTAGTAAGTGCACTCGCTTTTGATTTTCATTATTACTACTTTACTAGTATGAAATGTCTTACATTTTCAGTATTTTATTTTTCTTTCCATCAAAAATAGTTCTTTTTCTAGGTACAAGTTACATACTGTATCTACCATGTATCAAATAATTCTTTATAATAAATCAACTCATCATTGCAATCAATGCCAATATTAAAAAAAAAAAAAATCTACGATCTAAATTAATTAACATCTCACCTCAGGTTGAATTTCAATTAATCTGTCGATCGATGGTTTCACATTAGAATTTCACCTCCCCTATTTAATTAATTAAGTAGCTTAGTCATTTTATGTTGAAAACTTACCTAATACATGAGTAATAATACTCCGAAGCTTAAAATCTCTACAATTTTGTCACATTTAGAGTAGCTTAATTATTTAATGTTGGTCTCTTGTATTTACTGTTCACCTATAAATAAAAGTGGTTCGTGATTATGTTATATACCACAAAAGTTCATTTCTTGTGCAAGTAAATTTTGTAGCCTAGTGTTGAAGGTTTTGTCCTCTTTTCATAGAACTTCAGGTTGAATTTTTTGTTACTTAAATTTTTATACTTGGCTATTGAAAGAGTGGCCTAATTATTTAAATGATTTAAGTAATAATAGTTGCTGTTTTTTTTGAAAAAAAAAAGGGGAGGGGGAGTGTGACTTCAGTTGTAAGATGTACGAATTTCTTGATGAGATTGTCTCACTTGATAGGGAGCTTCACAGTGTGATTCCGAAAACGATCTCATGCATAAATTTATCTTTCTTGAAAAAGAATTCGATATATAATCTGAAAAAAAGAAAGTGATTTTATATATATTTTTTTATTGTCCGCATAAATTTATCTTTCTTGAAAAAGAATTTGATATATAATTTGAAAAAAAGAAAGTGATTTTTTTTTTTTATTGTTAATCTAGATTGACGACTATGAATTACCATATGGAGAGTGTCTAGAGGATGTGAAATATATTTTATTCATATTGAATACATGAATAAATACAATTACAATAACATCACAAAGTTCATGAGAAATCAATCGAGACAAATCCATTATACATAATAACATATACTAACTAGATGAGCACCCGCGTATTACGCCTAATGTAAAAATAAAAAAAATTGAGAAGCAAAACGGAATGAAGATGGATTTTTTTTTATATAACTTTTAATTAATATACAAAATAATCTTTAAAATGCCTATTAGTATATAGGTGAATTAAATTTCAATAAATTCTAGCCATGAAAAGAGGATTATTAATTGTGAAGAAATTAGTATTACATAATTTAGGAAATTAGTAACATTACAAATTTGAATGATTTTAATTGATATTGAATTATTTATGTAACATCAATCAGTAACATTGAAATTGGTATTGATAATTTAGGCAAAATCAATTAGAAGACGATACGTAGGCAAAATTAACCAGAAGACGACACGTAAACAAAATCAACCAGAAGACGACACGTAAGCAAACTCAACTCCCTATTAGTATAATAGGGGATATGTACCATATATCATTCCGTCAAAAAAAAAATATGTGGAGTACCATATATCCCAATAACACTCACAAATATAAACTAGTTTCTAGATAGTCACAAAGGAAAGTAAAATGAAAATAATATTTTTGTTATACAAATAATACAATTGTGTATTTGGATTTTTTTTTTTATAATGGCTAATTATGAGTTTTTTATTAACATATTTTAATGAGGCTCATTTTATTTTTATTTTAATTTGAGTCAATTTCATGTGCATCAGTTGCATCGTGCAACTAAACACAGGGGTAAAACTGGACATCATCTTTAACTGAAATGGGTAAGTTAATATTATTGAATAGTAAAACAAGCACAAGTAAATAAAACATGCATAATACTAGTTTTAACTGAAACGTGACCCTAACTTTAATCGAAACGTAACAAGTGTATGGATCTAAGATTTGTGCACCAAAAGACATATAAGAATGTTTATTTTTGACCGGATTGTGACCCACTCTCATTTCTCTTATTATGTAAGTATTGTACAACATTTGTTTGTATGGTTGGAGCAAAATAAACGTATTCGAAATGCTTTGACATGAAGCAAAAACTTGTGGGTACGAATATATTATTATTGATTAATCTTACGTTGAAGTGAAAATTGTTGCATTTTAGGTGGGAATGGGCAGTATGGGTTAGATTTAATTTGTTTCATATACATTCTATATATATTTATACCTTAAAAAAATACAGCAAATTAAAGGTACGTACCACTAATTATTAATTAAGCAGTCAACAACTTCATTCCCTAATTCTTTTTTCCTTTAAAAATAGATATTTTAATTATTTTTGTTTTCTTCTCTTTTCATGTAATGTGCCAACAAAA
Source organism: Galeopsis tetrahit (assembly GCA_963675135.1). Lineage (NCBI taxonomy): Eukaryota > Viridiplantae > Streptophyta > Magnoliopsida > Lamiales > Lamiaceae > Galeopsis > Galeopsis tetrahit. The sequence continues at coordinate 17,334,068 of OY776133.1, forward strand.
TACTGACTTTCAATAGAGAGCTCATCTATACTAGAGTATTATAATTATTTATTTGAAAAATTATTGAACAAACTAAGAAGCAAATATTTGAACTTAATCACAATTAATGATACTATCATATGACAATAAAATCATATTTCAGTTTTTATCTCTCCAGCGTGTCGTTCTTCTTTAGCCTTTAATTTAAAATACTGCAATTCTATGATCGAATTAGTTATTATTAGTATTTTTTAATTTTTTTGTCAAATAGTTATCATCAATTTTCTTCTTCTTATCTTTAAAATTAAGCTTTCTTTTTTTATTATTCTTTCTCCATTTTTCTTTTCTCTCTCATTTATGTTTATTTGTCTAACAGAAATCACAGAATATATTTGTGGATTTGCGCTAAATAGATTTAGTATAATAATCTTCTCGCCGATTATTTTGTTTTTTTGCATTTTATTTACATAGAAGTGTTTAGAATTTATATTTTATTAAATTTGAAACGAAAAAAATCTTTGTATTCAATTCCCGCGTAGTACGCGGGTGGTGCACTAGTGTATGATATAGAAAAGAAAAAGAAAAAAGAACATGGAACCATAAGCTCACACATAGAGACCTTGTCTGAAAAAACCATTCTCAGGGACGAAACTCGAGGTGAAAGAAAAAGGTACAGTACTCCTCTAAACATCAATGTCTAAAGCAAACAATAAATGATGATAAATCAAGTTGTAATCGAACTACAAATGTTCTATGATAACACCCTCAGTCGAAGTCATCGAACATATATCTGATCAACGTTTCTGAAGGACCACATTGATTAACTTTGAGGAGCCAGATCCAAGTGAATCAGGACTGCTTGGACCAACGACAAGGGGTTCGTCGACTATTTCTCTAAGTGATCCATAATTTTGTTTACACTTTTTCCTGATGGAAGATCAAAGGGGAGCAATGATATGATCTAATGTGTCCTCAGTCAATGTTCCAAAAGCGTTCCTCAATGAAACAGATGCGGCAATAACCAGTGTTGACTTATCATCAATAACGATAGCTAATCTGAGATCGAATTAAGCTTAACCATTCATCCAAATCGAAATTAAATTAAAATACAGGCTAGAAATGATGCTAATATATATACTTCCTCCGTTTCGGCATAAATTTCTTCTTTGGTTAAAAGCATTTTTTTTAATAAGCAATTTTTTTATTTTAGTAGTGTTGTTGAGTAGATATATGCTTGAACAAAGTTGATAAAGAACAAGGGGGAGAATCTACCATTTTGCACTTATCCAAATGATGCAAAAAAGAAAGCAAAAAGCTTTATAGTTCAATGCCAGGTGTCAACCGCCCCCTCCCCATTATTTAATAATGCTTACTCTTTTTTAATTGCACTTTGGATTGAAACCCTCTACCTATTAATTAATTGTGACATTAATTAAATAAACATTTAATTACTACTCATACCTTAATTAATTTGCTGACGGATTGGCGAACATCTCTTATCCGTACCATTTGTTTACATCTCTCGTTTCAATTTTGATATATATATTGTTTAAAAAAAAAAATCAATGTCCCATAATATATAATAGGAGTCGCAGGCTAATGATTCCATTTGTGTTCTCTTGTTTAATATGCACCGTGCACTCAAATACATTTTTAAATAGTCATAGTTGTTTTCACATTAACTATTCAGTAAAAATAATTAAAACTTTAAACGCACTTAAAGTGCATAAGCATAATTAAGTTGTTGGCCTCTATCCAACATATATATGTTACTAATTGTTGTTATTCGCGCGAGTCCTTATTCCACTTGAGTTCCTAATCGTTATTATAAACATGAGTTGTTGAAATTTTATTTTTATTTCCTTCTTGAGGTTGGTAGATAGGGCAACATGAAAGCATATTGATCCATTAATATTTACGACCTGGATTATTTAACTTTTTAATGTTTAATTTATGTAGCAAGTTGTCTGTACCAAACCCAACAATAAGCAGAATTATACTTTATGAAATCAAAAATCGTACTCTAGTAATTTGGAATGTCGATGACTCATTTCAAATTAGACAAAATCAGGTATGAACTAGTTTTATATATGGTCAAACTAATTTGCATTATGTTTGTTTTTTCAAGTGATATTAGTTTTTCATTAAAATGTACTTAATTTAATAATATTAATTATTTAATCAAATTAATTAGTCGTACTAATACTGATTTATTACGAATTTTATGTGGACTTTGACTTCATTGTGAATGATTGAATTCCACCTTACACAAACTTTTGTTGTATAGTTCTCCATGCTTAAAAATTGTGGAAAGCTTTTCCATCCAAAATTTTTGCACGTTCGTGGAAATCCTCATAAGAAGGATAATCTTGCTAGGAGAGACATCTCGTTCAACGGCTAGAAAGATGTATATGTCGATATGAGATGATTTGGAAGATTTAGAAGGTTATGAATGATTTGATGTTCAATGAGACGGTTTCTTCATCAGAAGAAATTTTTGATGATATTAAATTTTATCCTTGAAAATGGTTGAGAGCTCATTACCCGTGTGATTTTATTTCGTCTGGATTGTTATTGCAACGGCACGAAGTTAAGGGAGGCCTTACCACAAACTCCAGAGGGTCACTCCAACAATAAGACTCCCCATACAAGCGGGAGGCTCGAGCAATATCGTGTGCCATTGAGTTGGCACCATTTTGATGAAAGAAATAGAGGCGTGATTAAAGGTACTAAGGAGTGATTTACAGTGAGTAATATAATCTCCAAATACCGAGTTATAAAAGAAGGACGAGTTGATTGCCGCGTGAGATTTAAAATGAAGTAAAAAATGAAGGGGGTACAATGTGGCATAACTCATCAATCAAAATCACATGAAATTCCTATGATCATCAAAATCGCTATCAATAGATATCACAATGACATTAAATGCATGCCTCAAATCAAAGACAACAATACCCATGAACACGAGTGTGATCCAATAAATACTACTCCACTTTCTTATACAAAATTCCCCCTTTTCTTTTCTTTTTTAAGGGGGTGGATTTGTTTAATTTATTTACTTTATATATAGAGTATTTATTTATTTATGATTCACAAATTTAATCGTGTCGTGTGACGGGTTCTATTTATAGAGAAATAAACAATATTGGAAATATGATTTCTTGATTAGTTACAAAAGAGATTTACAAGAGGTATTTATACAAGGGAGAATTAGGTCTAACCTAACCCTAATGGGCTTTATAAGAGAGGCCCATAGGAAACTAAGATGGGCCTATACAATAAATAAGAAGGAGAGTGTATTTACTAATATAGGTCCAATATGCCCCCTCAAGATGGAGTACCGTAGGATAGTCCAATCTTGGTCATAAGAAGCTGAAGGCGAGCACTGGAGAGAGGCTTGGTGAGGGCATCGGCAAGCTGGTCGGCAGTGGAGACATGCGAGATGCGGAGCCGAGCAGTTTTGACGAGGTCACGAACAAAGTGGAAGTCAATGGCAATGTGTTTCATTCGTGAGTGAAACACAGGGTTTGAGCATAAGTAGGTGGCCCCAATGTTGTCACAGTAGATGACTGGCACCGGAGAGTCAGGAAAGTGTAGTTCTTTAAGTAAGGATGTTAGCCATTGTACTTCAGAGGCCGCTGCGGCAATAGCTCTGTACTCGGCCTCAGTGGATGAGCGAGCAACAGACTTCTGCTTTTTGGACGACCATGAGATAGGATTGGCCCCCAAAAAGACGACATATGCACTTGTGGAAGTGCGATCATCACAGTTGCCTGCCCAGTCAGCATCTGTGAAGCAGTGGAGCGAGGAGGATGAGGATGAGGTAATGTTGATTCCAACATCCCTTGTACCATTGAGGTAGCGGAGCAGACGTTTGACGGCATTCCAGTGCGTGATGGTGGGTGCATGCATGAACTGAGATAGCTTATGGACGGCAAAGGCGATGTCAGGTCTGGTGAGCTGGAGATACTGAAGGCTGCCGAGCACTTGGCGATACTGAGTGGAGTCAGTGGGAGAGGTGCCATCCGAGAGAGTAAGGCGAGCAGAGGTGGATAATGGAGTTTGGACTGGTTTAGAGTCGATCATGTTGTATCGGGCGAGCAGATCAGTGACATATTTGCGTTGGGAGAGCAGGCATGACGATGTAGAGCGAAGAACTTCAACTCCCAAGAAATAGGATAGAGGACCAAGGTCCTTGACTGAAAATTTTGTACTGAGTTCGGCAGCCACTCGGGCGAGCATGGGCGAGGAGTTGCCTGTCAGTATGAGGTCGTCAACATAAACAAGGAAGTAGGCGACCACCCCATTGTTGTTGTAGACGAACAGAGATTCATCAGAGTGAGTAGGGATGAAACCAATTTCTTCGAGAAACGTGCGAAGAGCATAGTACCATGTGCGAGGAGCCTGCTTTAGTCCATAGATGGATTTGCGAAGTTGACAGACATAGGTGGGAAATGTCTTGTCTTTGAAGCCCGGAGGTTGAGCCATGAAGACAGTGTCAGAGAGCTTTCCATGGAGAAAAGCGTTGTTGACATCGAATTGGCGAAGGGGCCAGTTGTTAGTAACCGCAATGCTGAGGACTGTTCGCACAGTGGCGGGCTTGACAACGGGACTGAATGTTTCAGTGAAGTCAACACCTGGTCGTTGATGAAAGCCTTTGGCGACCAGACGAGCCTTGTATTTATCCAAGGTGCCATCAGGTTTTCGCTTAATACGAAACACCCACTTGGAGCCAACCACATTTTGAGATGCAGTGGGAGGAACTAAGTCCCAGGTGCCATTTTGGAGAAGGGCATCAAACTCAGCCGACATGGTTGCTCGCCAGTTCTTGTCCTTGAGTGCCTGTGACACACAGCTTGGTTCAATGTCAGAAGTGATGACAGAAGTAAGCCCATACCTCGGGTTTGGCTTGAACACGTTGTTCTGAGCTCGAGTTACCATGCGAGATGCAGGAGGTCGTAAGGGAGCATTGGTCGGCACAGGGATGTCGGATGTGGTGGCGAGCAGCGGGGAGGTAGGTGGGGTTATGATTGGCGGGGTTATATTCAATTGGTCGACCGGTGTGGGGTGCTGGGGAATGGTAGTGGTCGGCACTTGGTTGTGATCGAGGACGGTCGCGGTAGAGTGAGGTGACAAAGGTGAGAGAAGAGTGGGCGAGGAGCTGAGGTCAGAGGAAGTGTGCGGCGAGGAGGTGGAGGTCGGCAAGAGAGAGGGTTGAATAGTGGGAGAGGGGGTGGAAAAGGGAAACGTATGTTCAACAAATTGAACATGCCGCGAGGTGTAGATTCGGTTTGTGGAGCGATCAAGACAGAGGTAAGCACTCTGTGTGGGCGAGTATCCAATAAAGACACAAGGAGTAGAGCGAGGATCAAGTTTGTGGGTGGTGTAAGGGCGAAGCAGAGGATAGCAGAGACAACCAAATACACGGAGTCTGGTCAGATTCGGGGGGCGAGTAGTGAGTTTTTCACAGGCAGAGATCATGTCAAGGTTTGCCTTGGGAAGGCGATTTATGGTGTATGCTGCCGAGCAGACGGCATAGGGCCAATAGGTGAGGGGCATAGAAGCATGATGAAGGAGAGCAAGGGCTGTGTCGACCACATGGCGATGGCGACGTTCAGACATGCCATTATGTTCGGGAGTGTGAGGTGGGGTGGTGAGATGTGCAATGCCATGAGTTTGAAGAAAGGGGCGAAGAGCAATGAACTCTCCCCCATTGTCTGAGTAGAAGGTTTTGATTGTGTTTTGATAGTTGTTTTCAACAAGAGTTTTGAATGTGATAAATGTGGGAAGAACATCTGATTTTCGTTTTAGAGGATAAACCCATATGTATTTGCTGAAGTGATCAACAAATAGCACGTAATATTTGAAATTATCAGGAGACAAGACAGGCGACGACCAGACATCAGAGAAGATAACATCAAGTGGTTTAGTGGACATAATGCTTGAATCATAAAATGGTAATTTGTGACTTTTGATACAAGAACAAGAGTTACAATTGAAGTGTTTGGAAGGTGCACTGGATAAGCTGAGCGTGGAGAGGGTGTGAGCAAGGATTTTTGTCGATGGGTGGCCAAGGCGAGCATGCCAGGTAGTTGCTGTGGGGTGTTGAGTGGTGAAAGCTTGCGGGGAGGTGTTGGACATGTGTGCCGGCCAGACATACAAGTTATTGATACGACTCCCAACGAGGAGAATGCTCCCCGAGTGACCATCCCGCACCTGAAAGGAAGATCGATCAAAGACAATGTTAACATTATTATCACGACAGAGGCTAGAGACCGAGATCAAGTTTTTCGAGATGTGTGGGACAACCAGGACATTCGAAAAATTGAGAGACTCAAGTTGAGGAAACCGCATAGAGCCAGTGTGAGATATGTGTAAACCTTTACCGTCACCAATTTCAACATTGTCAGGCCCATCAAATGGTGAGTGAAGAGATAGGTTGGCGAGGTCGTTGGTGATGTGATGCGAAGCACCCGAGTCAAGAATCCAGTGCTCGGCAGGCTGTGCCGAGGAGGCTGAATGAGCCGAGTACGCCGGGCGAGCACCTGTTCGAATGTGGCGAGGGGTCGATGGATACTGTCCAGGGGGGCGGCGAGGACCAGTGGTTGGAGCAGTGGGCGATGAGGGAATCTCAGGGCAGGTGCGAGCAGTGTGCCCCGGTGTACGACAATATTGGCAGGTGCCAAGGTAGGGCCTTTGCAAGGGCTGGCGAGGACGAGTGTCAGCAGTTTTTGACCTCGAGTCAGGTCGCGAGGAGCGATGATGAGGTTTACCAGCAGTGAGCGCAGATGCGGGTATGATGGCCGAGGCTGGTCGCGAGGCAAGTTGAACCTCGGTACTGAGGAGCTTGTCGCAGAGCTCGGCAAACGAGATGGGCTGTTCGCGAGCTTGGATGGCATTTGCTATGTCATTGTAGGACTCATCAAGGCCGGTTAGGACCTGGAGGGTGATGTCCTCGGCATCAGAGGTAACGCCGAGGAGGGCAAGCTCGTCGACCACGGAGCGAACTTCCATAAGGAAGTCAGAGATCGGGCGAGCACCTTTGGACAGAGAGCGAAACTTAGTTTTGAGGGCAAGGATGCGACCTCTGGAAGGTTTTCCAAACATACTCTCAAGCATCGACCAGGCTTCACAGGAGGTTTTGGTTGATGCAACAAAGGGAATAAGTTCAGGAGACATGGATCCAACCATGGCCGAAAAGATAAGGTTGTCCTGACACACCCACAGGTCGTGTGCAGGGTTGGGAACTGTGGCGGTGGTGCCGGCGACAGCTGGAAGTGTGGGAGTTGGGCATGGATGTGTGCCCAATACATAGCCAAAGAGGTTGTGCCCAGTAAGAAGAAGGCGAAGCTGAAAAGACCAAACACCATAGTTGGTGGAGGTGAGCTTCAAGGACATGTTTGCAAGGCCTTTAAAGGCGATTGGTGCCGGCAACTGAGAGGAGGCGGCCATTGTATCGAGTAGAGCAGTGGAGAGAGTGGAGAAGCAGTGACGAGCTGGGCGTCGTACGACGGATGGCGGCGACACCTTAGAGACGAAGGCGACAGCGTGAGTGAGGAGCGGCAGCGGCGGCTGGGGTTTGCAGCAGCGGCTGGATTTTGTGGCGGCTGGAGTGTGCAGCGGCGGCGGCGGCCGTAGTGTGCAGCGGCGGCGGCGGCTGGAGTTTGCAGCGGCGGCGGCGGCTGGAGTTTTGGATCAGGCGTGAGCCAGATGACTCGATGATACCATATAGAGAAATAAACAATATTGGAAATATGATTTCTTGATTAGTTACAAAAGAGATTTACAAGAGGTATTTATACAAGGGAGAATTAGGTCTAACCTAACCCTAATGGGCTTTATAAGAGAGGCCCATAGGAAACTAAGATGGGCCTATACAATAAATAAGAAGGAGAGTGTATTCCAACGTGTTATTTTAATCTTCTGCCTAATTGTAATAATCTGCACATGTTAATACAAACATTATAAATGAAACATTCAATTGAAACACAAAATTGCGTACTATATATAGCAATAGAATAAATATCATCCACTAACATCAAACAATTTACCCAGAATAAATACTTTGAAGTTTCAAACGGTACCACTTCTCTAATTCTGCAACTACTTCTGCTCAAATTTTGAAAACTCATCAACACTTCAATTTATTCAGCTTTGGTCTGCCAAAGTAAATTTCTTCATTAATTCCCAACATAGATGCATGAATCATAAAGGCAAAAACAATTGTCAATAATAGGGTTTTAATTTGGCCTTCAATATTCCAGAGCAAAAAAAACAGAGAATTCGACAATTTAACCCTCTAAAACAATGTTTTGCAAAAGAGCAAAATATTAACAAAAGATTTAACAGCTAATTTTTGTTTTTCTTACAGAAATGCAGTTTTCTGTAATTGACAATTTTCAATCTGAAACGGCGCCGTTGTCTTTCTACTCCAGTGTTTATCAATGAAAGCATCTACCCTTCGCCGGAATTCTTCGTTGCTTAGAGTTTCGATTTCCTCTGCACCGGCACCGGAAGCATCTACTTTCCGGCAGTTCGCCGTCTCCGATCTTCGAAGCTCCGACGGTTTCCGTACTGCAATCTCTCTCTTCAGAATCTCCGATTGCGTCCTCTGAAACTTCTCTATTTGCCTCGAAGCCTTCTCGATAACCGCCGCCAATTCATCGCATTGTGCAATCGGCTTTTTCTCTTCGTCGCGCACTACAATCTGCTTCTCACAATCGCCGCCGGAGGATTCCTCCGCCGCGACGGCATCTTCCGTATCCTGATTCAGAGGCAGAGCACAATCTCGTCGACTAACCGCCGCTGCCGCCTCGCTGTACCTCACGTAATCGTCGTAGAAATCGCGGTCGCCGGAAACGGAACCGTCGCTCTCGCGGAAAAGCGTGAGTAACAGAACGATGATCGCATTGCCGATGAGAAACACGACGTGGTGGTTGAAGAGATAGTTAGAGAACTCAACGAAATAACAGCCGGTGAGTTTCAGAACCGCCGGTGCACGAGCGGAGAACCATGAAAACAGTCCAAACAACACCAAAACTTCAATTATTTTCAATAACTTCCCGACTCTGTGGGAGCGATTAAACCTCGCGATCGCCCTTTCCTTCTCAACTTTCACGTTATCAAACAATTTAGATTCCATAATCAAATCTGATCAAACGGATTCTCAAAATTCCAACAATAACAACGAATCAAAATCAGAGCGAAGGAAAAGGCGTGTGAATTTGAAAACAGAGAGAAAAAATACATATATGAATCTTTGATCGTCTGGTGTGAGTTTGTTTGTGTGTGTGAGAGAGAGAGAGTGAAGAAATATGATGATGGGACAGTTTTATTTATAGATGGCACACGATTGGAGTTGGGTGTGAGAATCGTTGGCTTTTTATTATCCAATTATAAATTTGTCTCGCTAAATTCGATAACATTTTATCTACTAAAATAAATGAATTGTTTGCATGAATTATACACGTCATTTGAAAATGTTAGGCCAAATTTTTAGTTTACAAATTACCCAAAATCTCTTGTGTTGTTAACTAATTTATTTTTTTGTTTACTTAATATGTTAATTTATCATCTAGAGAGGTTATGAAATGAAAAAGGTACGTGAAAGCATGTACGAAAGTTGGTGGGTATGCAAAAGGGGGTGCTGCAATTACAGAGAGACGGTTTGCACCTGATCCTATGGAGAGGATTAGTAGTGGTACAGTGGCACGTACTCTCTCTGCCATTTTCTACTATTTCTTTTTTCTTTTTTAAACGGTCTTCTTGCTTCAATTTTTTTTTTCTTTTATATATTCCAAACATTATTTATGTTAAACAATAGCGGAGTATTATTTTTATCAGTTGTATAACATGTGTTAATCTTTTATTTACAAATATTATAATCTTTTTTTAATGTATACATGGTGTCTATACTTTCATTTAAGAATATAATGTCTCATTGTCCTCTACTCTTTTTTGGTAATGGTTTCATGTACTTGTCACCATGAGTTACACAGCTAATGGAAATAAAGGTATAATGATTCAATTCATAGAAAGGAAAAAGGCATAATGTATAAAAGAATTCATAAACTATCAAAATGTTTTTTTTAAGTATATAAATTTTATTTCACGAGATCCCACAAAATGATAATTAACAAAAAAATTCATTAAATCACCTGAAGACTGAAGTATTTGGATTGAAACGATTTAAATAAAACACATCATGTGTATATTAATAAGATTATTGGAATTTGAGTGTTGTTGATTTGGATATTTAAATCGACTTTGAATTCATTTATAAGATTTAATCTAGACTAGACTGTTGATACTACCATCATTTACTACTTTTCAACCGTAATTCCCCATACTTAAGTCTGTTCGGATCAAATGCATCATTTAATTAAATGGGCAAGTTTAAGACTAAATTTATTAAAAAAATCTATTTAACACACTTTATTTTAATGACATTTCAATGAACTTTTTTTTAATTTTGTGTGAAGGTAAGAAACAATTTCAACAACATTTAAGGAGTATGTCTTAATCTGCGTAAAAAAATTGGTTCAAATATATCTTCTTAATTTGTACATATCTATAATACATCGATTTTGGGAATCAAACTTTGAAGCATACGTGTCATTTATGAAAACTTGTGAATTTTTCCAAATTTTTTAACTTACTATTCTATGAAGAAACGAAACGTATTCCGTAACATGAAAAAAAATAATCCGTACTACCATTTTTCACGTTCAAAATATTTCTATTTTTTCACTATTTTTAAGAAATGTTGTTTAGTTATAAATAAAAGAGATAAATTAAAAAAATAAAATAAATAACGTAAAGAGGGAATAAAATAAGTATAATAGAATATATTTAAATATATATATTCATTTTATGTGTACAGTCCAAAAAAAAATAGATAGAGTATATTTTATGTAGACAGGGGGATACAATTTTAACTTAAAATACATATTTTCTCAAATTTATCCCATAAGATGATATTATAATTTTATGTGTAATATATGTATTTGATTATCAAGAATCAATATGCATATCTCTAGCGGTCCAACTAATATTTTTAACTATCAATTTATATTAAAATAATTAATTATATTTAATTAATTAATAACACATTTTAATAAAATAACTAATACTACTATTAAACTAAACAATTTTATTATTTCAATGTTTAAAGTAAACCAACATACATATATATCTTTGCCTCTGTTAATTATTGTTTTGTTTTGTAAGTTTCATCTTGATCTTGTTCCCTCTTTTGCAACATAACGATATTTTAATTGTTTCTCTAATCACAACGTACAAAGTATACCTACAATTTTTATTTATTCTAAACATGATTTAATATGAGATGATTTCATTTTTGAGAATATTCATAATCGGCAAAATATGTTGTATATAATCCTTGTTATGATCTTATTCGACCACGTCCAAATATTTTTATATATTATTAAACAATAAACACATAATTATAATACGTGTAAGAAAAGGCAGATATCGACCTACCTAATATTCCAAAGGGGACACTTGGCAATACTTTATAGGGCAAATTGTCCTTTGTCAGGTCGAATATATATTTCTTTTTTATTGGCGAAAATTCCATATGAAAATATATTTATTTTAATTAGTCATTTTCCCCTTTTAATAGATAATGCACCAAATATTTTGCCAATGGGTTTTAACTTATTAAGAATAAAGTGTAACTAGACCCTTCAAGGCTGCTTGGACTATAGTATATATATTTTTCCAAATCAAAGTACAAGTAACCCATTTAATTTTTAATTAGGAACCCAAAGTCTTTTTATATACCAATTTTACCGGACAACTAATATGTATTTTTGTGCGTATTTAAATGTTTAATTTAAGATATTTGGGGACACTTGTTTAAAAAAATATTCAAGAGGAATGATTATGAGAATGTACATTGTAATTGTAGTTGTTAATGAGAATAATAGACAATTAATTCATTTTAATCATACTTAGTGTGCAGTAATGAAATTCAATAAGTTAAGATAAAGATTTGTGTGAGACGGATTAAAGTTGTACAATTAAAGTGTCATGCTCAAATTATGTTTTCTTTTATCGTGAGACACCTACTCATAAGAACGTCCATCCTGATTTGTGATGAGCTTTAAGGCAGTATTTAGAAAGAAGAAGAAAAAAACAGATCGAACCGAATCAAAATTTTAAGTTCGATTCTATTATTCATTTTTTGGGTTCAGTAACGATTTTGAATTTTACATCTCTAATGAGTAGTGTAGGATATTTTGAACCGATATGTTACTTACATATACTATTTTATTTATATTTTATTTCCATTTACAAATTTCCACAAATTACATAAATAATCAACTTTCTTTAAATTCGTATACTTAAATGAAAATAAAAAAAAAATGGAGGGAGGAAATATATTTGCATGAGTAAGTAGCGTTGAAATAGTAAGATTTCAGGTGTGGCTAAGTCAAATTTGGCATGCACACGTACGTTCAAATCACGTGCAAACTCTACTCTATAACAAAACCATTTCAAGGAAGTTCTAACAAATTATTCATTTCTTTGACATGTTCAAAAATGTTTTAATTAGGAGTCAATTCCCCTTCCTTCAATTTATTTCTTTTTCTTTTGAATTTTTGTTGGTTTTTCTAAGAGATGTAAATAGGGGTAAGTGCATGAGACGAGTCACCTTCTACTCATTTTCCTTTTTTATTGACTTAAATTTAATTTAGTCGAGCTTGAACCATTCGAGGAGCTCTCAAACTCGAATTTGAGCTCACACGTACTTTTACAATTTTACACGATGACATCTGTCGAAAATTGTTTGAATATATAGCTTAAGTTAAAATATTATAATTACAATTTATTACCATAAAACACAATAACTAATTAATGTGTATATATGTCATTGGTTCATTTGACTAAAACCACAACTTACTTTACGATGTTTTATTTTAAATTTATATATTAACACTTGAAGATTCGCTCTTATATTAATTCTTAATTAAAACATCGAAAATGTTAATCATGCCTAGGCCTAGCTAGCTTAATGTTCGTAAATTGGCATTCTATATTTTATAGTATTTTATTTAATCGATCTATGTCGTATACATGACGGACTCTGGAATTTAAGTCAAATGAATCCAACTAACAAAAATAATTGCACACAGCAGTTCTAAAAATAAAATCATAAATTAAAATAAATCTAATAATCATTACAAAAAAAAAAGGACAGATATTTGTGATGGGCACAAAATCGATCCGTTCCAATTTGAAAACAGTGTTTAACATTAATTTGCGATGGAAAAATATCCCACTTATGCATGTATAAATTTGGGGTACACAAAATGAAATATTTCTTTCTATATATTACTAATGAAATTGAAATCACACCCTTAGCTTATTTATATTATGATTACAAATTTAATATTTCATTTGAATATATATAATATATGTATTTGTATATATAACTATATATATTATATACTTTTTTTTTTTTTGAAACTTGTAGAGTGGTAACAATTTAAATGGGTGAAATTGCTTTTTAACAAGAATCTAACTAGGACGTGTGGGCGTGAATCTTGAGCTCTGATACCATGAAATAATTTTTAATAAAAATTATTGTAATTTGTAAGACGAATGTCTTCGCTGCTAAGAAACGGAAATGTTGCCCCACGTTTTACTTTCCCGGTGGGTTGTTAACCACCTTTTTTCTAATAAAAGGTTGTAGAAAAAAAAATATTCTGTTTGTAGGTTAAAAAAAAACTTTTTCCAATATTCCACTTTCAATTAATGTTTCCAACCCTCTTTTCTTCATTCTTTCTAGCTTTGGAATCAAGTGTAGTGTAAGGTCACATTTTTTATTTTAGAAAAACATATTTACAAAAATGAGTATTGTGCAATTTTTAACAATTTGTAATATTACATCACTTTTAAGTTATACCACGTTTATAAGTGATTAGTGACCTAGTATTACAAATTATTAAAAATTGCACCAATTGCATACATTCAAGATCAACTTGTGTATACATGAATTTGTCTATGAAAATTTACAATTCGTCTATTTCACTCCTTTCCTTTAATTTCTGTTAATTTTCTTTTCACTCCTCTCCTCGACCCCACAAAAAATATAATTGAGTATCACATGGTAACAGTGGTATAAAAGTCGATAATTAAACCTCTGTCGCTCTAAAACTCTCCCCCTTCTCTCTATATTGCTTACAAAATAAGCTGCATCCACCTCCAAAATCCCAAAACCACCACCGCCCACGGCCTGCGTATAACCCCTCCATCTTCAACCCCAAACAAAATCACACAACATCGCCTATTTTCTGCACAGAAGTTAGAAGTTGAACCGCCGCGCCGCTTGAAACTCCGCCGCCTGCCGCCGCGCCGCTTGAAACACCGATGCACGCCGCCGTGTCGCTTGCAACACCGCTGCACGCCGCCGCGCCGCCTGCAACACCGCCGCTTAATGCACCGCCTGCAGAGTCGCCGCCTATAGTGCCGCTGCACCGCTTTTCTATTGGGCGAAGGTGTTTTTTTTAGGGATTTAGTTGGGATCCTGGGTGAATCTCCCCGTCGGAGCCACGGTGACCGATCGGGTGAGTCATCCGTCTGATCCCATTTTATTTTCGTTTTTTATTTTAGTGTGCTTTTTAGTATTAGATCTGGTGTTTTTAGGATCGGTTTTTCTTTCTTCTTCCTATGCTGTTTTTTTCTGCTTTCGGTATTTTCCCTGTACCCGTTGTTGGTATTTTCCCTTTCCCCTGGTTTGTTTTCTTCCCTGTTATGATGGGTTTTCTTCCCGTTTTCGGGTTTTTCCATGGTGGCACTTTGTTGTGCCTGTTGGAGCTGGTAGGCCTTGGGTCCATACTTATGTGGTTTGAGAGGTTTGTAGCACGGCCGTTGCTATCTTCTTAGATCGTGGAGTCTCAAGATATGCTCGTTGATCGTTGATCCTTCCACCCTCTCACGATTGAGTTTGGAATTTGTGATCTTTTGGTAGAACTCGTTGATCGTTGATCCTTCCACCCTCTCACGATTGAGTCTGGAATTTGTGATCTTTTGGTAGAATTTGCTGTTTGGATAGGTAAGGGCAAGTGATATGTAATTTAACCCCTATCTGTAATTCTACTATCTTCCAAAAAGGGAAAATATCAATTTTGGTCACCCACTTTTACCTCTTTTCATATTTGGTCACTCACATTTAGTCACTATCAAAATTGGTCACTCACATTTAGTCACTATCAAAATTGGTCACTCACATATTATATTCTATCAAAATTGATCATTCCGTTAGTCAATTTGTCATTGACTAACGGAGAAAGAGTTTTCAACTCAAAATTTTCAAAACTTTAAAAACTTTGATGCATCTAATTTAAAAACTCTGATGCATCTTCTATAAACTAATGAAACAAATGCAGTAGCAAGAATGAAACATTGGAACCTACGGGAGCGTGAAAAAATACCCAGTGAAGAATCTTAGTGAATCACAACATTTATACATTATTTCTTATTTTAATTTAAGTTTTAAGTTTTTTATGACAAAATTATTTTATTATATTTATCTTATAGATCAGAAGGAATTCTCATTATATTTATCCAGGTCAGAAGAAATTCTCGTGCATCTTTTAGAAGGAATTTTCATTATATTTTCAATAAGTTTTTAATAATTATTTAACTCAATTATGAATTCATTTGTTGTTGGTTTACTTTTTATTTTACAGGAAATTAGAAACTCAAGAGATAGAATGAAACTTTGTACTCTGGTTTTTTTTTGAACAATTGTATTCTGTTTTTCAATTCAAGATTTCGTTCCAAATATTTTTCTATTAAGATCATTATTGCAGATTTCTTGAAAGGTTAGTCAAACAATTGGACATTTGAAATTAATTGAAATACGTAAATTTATAACTCCTAAGTTTCTCATTTCCTAATTATCTATAAAATAAAAAGTAAATCACTAAAAGATGCATCAAAATTTCTTGCTTCTGTAAGATGCATGAGAATTTTTTAATCTAGGTTTTGAGAAATTTCACGGCTCAAAACTCTTTCTCCGTTAGTCAATGACAGATTGACTAACGGAATGATCAATTTTGATAAAAAATAATAAGTGAGTGACCAATTTTGATAGTGACTAAATGTGAGTGATCAAATATGAAAAGAGGTAAAACTGGGTGACCAAAATTGATATTTTCCCTTCCAAAAAAAAAAAAAAAAAGTCAAACTTAAATCGGGATAATTGCACCAAATCTCGCTATAATTAGGAAATGTTGTGAATCCATCTTGTAATTTGAAAATTGCACAAAACACCCATATAATTTATTAAATGAAGCAAAGTCTCCCCCTTTTATTTTTCATAAATGAATTTGACACTTATACCTATTTTATCTATTTCTTATATCCTTCTTTTTAAGTATTAAAATATTGAGACTATATTATGAAGAAAATAAGATGAAATAATGAAAATAAATAAAATTGTAAACTTTTTTTTTTTGCTTTATTTAATAAAATACATATAAAATTTGTGCGATTTTTAAATCACAGACAACTTCGCACCACATCTTCAAATCACGTTAAATTGGACAATCTAAAAATCCAATATTTGATTTGCTAAATAGTGCGCATATTGGGTCTGAATTATACAAACTAACATCAGTTATGGACTTAGTTGGTGGTCCAAAACATAAATTATACAGTGCGTAATTTTGTCATATATGTTCATTTCAGCTGGAGATGTTTATCCGAATCGAACTAATTGAACTTATCCGTTTAACTCTAAAAATGCAGGGTTAGGATACAATAATTCATAAATCGTTGGGCCGTTTAAATTTAAAAAAAAATTATTCGGATTGGTTAGCCCACGGACTGTTACTTTTTTTTTTAATAGATAACCTGCGAACAAATTTTGGGTAATTTGATCCATAACTTTAACGGTAACTATAAGCATAAAAAAAACTCATTACCATCAATTAGTCATTATTACTATTTTTTTATTAGATTATGATATTTATTTGACCATATTAAGGATTGTGTTTAAATCATTTTTTTTTCATTACCATCATTAACTTGGCCCACTAAAATTGAGGTTAGATCCCAACCATTGTAATACCGTTAATTATAAATCAATTAAGACCATAGCTTGTGGTCCTGTAGACCTAACCCTATAGACATCTCTAATTTTAGCTTTCAACGATTGTCGCTAAGCACTTCTTGTCAGCAACTTAAATTAAGAGACAATGTAAAAGTAATCATTTTCCAACTTTAAAATACTTTTCGTAAAAAATCGTGTGAACCAGAATTTACAATTTAAATTAAGAGATAATGTAAAAGTGATCATTTTCCAAAAAAAAATTGGCAAAAGAAAAAATTGTAAATCCGAATTTACAAGAGACATGCTCATTCGTTTTTAGCCACCTATCATCAATTCTTTTTTAATGAGGTCACCAAACAATTTGTGTAATGAATATACGAAATATACGAGGGGTTGGGCATGTATTAGAGATTTAGAGCGATTAAGCAAATGATCTCATATATGACGAATTTTTAAATGATCAATAGATTTATGAACCTACCAGACTTTTGTTTTAAAAGCAAAATAAGATGTAAACTATAAAGTGAAGTTCGTCTTATATATAAGACTGCATCACACAAACCCACTATTTATAATATTATACATGAGACTGTCTCTAATCAAAAGCCAAAAGATCTATGAATTCGACTAACCAAGCAGACAATCAGCCCTGAACCTTTTTCTACCTCCCACATTTTCATTTAGAATATGACACGTTAAATTCCTCTTCAACCATTAAAAAACACACTCGTGTGCATACCATATAAATACATTTATCTACTTAAAAAATGAAGTATATTGTTACCAACATCTGTATCTACCTGGTGTGTAATTTAATGGTAGCCCTCACATAGGGAAAAAATGAATCAAATTAATTAAATACAGAGATGCACCTCAAACAATTAGCAGTCATCCATAGTTCATCTTTCCTCTGAATTGAATCTGTTCCATGCAGCCTGTGGTTGATAGTGTGTGTGAGATGTATTGCCAAGAACCCCATTAACTCAAATGACCGGTGAATTTTTTTCGAAAATAACTCAGATTAGATTGTCCCGGAATTCCGATTTCGACAAGAATGGTACTTTCGTAGGAAAAATCACTGTTCTCGTAGAAATCAGAACTACGGATCAATTTTATCTGAGTTTCTTTTCGAAAAAATTCTTTAAGCTGTTAAATGATGTGCAGATTATTTCGACTAACCATGAGTTAAAACTTTCTTGTAGATTTTCTTTCTATTAATCAGCCAGAATATATTCTCATGATGGTCAAAGGGTAAGTAAAAACATACCTTGAGAATATCAAAAACTTTTTCACATATGTACTTCTGGTGAATGGTTGCTCCTCTTTGCTGCAATTTATCAGGATGAACACAAAGAGTTGCTTTCCTGTATCCTTTCTTTACAGCAGCTGTTGTTATTATCTCCGTGAGGGAGACGGGTTGCCACCCACTGTCTGGCCCAAGGATCTGTAGAAAAAATTGAGTTAACACCAGATATAGGTTCACTAAATTCATTGGATTTTGTTATCTAAGTTTACATTTTATTTAGGGAAAATAGTTTTTTGAGTCCTGTATGTTACCCCTATTCCGATTTTAGTCCTGTCGACTTTCACGAATTGAAAATAGTCTTGTAACTTTCAGTGTTTTGACATTTTGATCTACTGGCCGGTTTTAAGAGGTGAAATATCACTTTGACTAATCAGAATTTGCCAACCGGATGTTTCACCTCATTGAACCAATTACCGGAACAAATGTTCAAAAACTGTAACTTACAAATTAAAAGTTGACAGAACTAGAAAGAAAATAAGGATAGCTTACGTGACTAAAAAAAATCATTTTCCCTTTTATTTATTTCAACACAAATTACTGAAATTTGAGAGTAAGGTAAAATAGGATGGACGGAACCCAAGCAGAGGAGCCATCTTGGCCTTAAGATTATATTTTTGCATTGGAACTGAAAAAGACTCGAGTAATTAATAGTGATACATTGTTGTGCATGGGGAGCTAACACATACATATTGCAGAGTCGAGAGTAGAGCACGCAGGTTCCCTTCTTTTCCTGTGGCCCATCTCTTAATATCAGCATCAAGAGATTCAGCTAATCTCTGCAATCAGACAAACTTCTGATTAATATGAACTTACTCTTCAATTGGGCATATAAGTATAAACTTAGATAAATCGGGAAATGTTACATTTCTCTCAGCCTGCTCTTTCTGGGCAAGAACATCCCGCATATTCTTCTCTGCAAGGGCCTTTGCCTGAAAACACCAAATCAAAGTGAATTTTTAATTTCTGGGTATTTATTTCTTCAAATATAAATAAATAAAGATGTGATTACCGCTCGCTCCATTATCCTCTGATCCCTCTCTAAACTTGCTTTACACCTTTGTGCAGATTCACTTGCAACTCCATCAACGTTCTCCAAATCCTACAGGATAACTTGTTCAGTTAATCTTATGGAACAAAAGTGAAAAATATTATACTTCTGTGTTAATAGCAAAAGTGGTCCCACAAGAATAAAATCATCGCAAAAGTGGTCCTTTTCGAGCATAGGCACCAATGTGCAATGAGAAATTTCTTTGGGACCACTTTTCCAGTAAATTCTTTTACTTTCAGATAGACCAAAACACAAAGTGTTGATACTCACAGAGGATGAAAAAGAGTGCTTAAGTACCTTATTATGGGAAGAACTAGAAAATCTTTCAGCCTGTGTTCTTGCTTCTGTATAGGTCTTCTGAGACATTGCTTTCTCTAGAGCACGTTCACGAGCCTCGTTTGTGGCTCTTTCTACTGCAGCTCGTTCTGCTCTAAGCTTGGCTATACTGGATACCTTGTCAGCTGCGTTTTTATTCTCTACAGAGGCCCTGTCATGCTTATCCTGTGCCTCTGCCATACCTCTTTGTCGAGCTTTTTCTGCCCATTCTCGAGCTTCAGCAAAAGCCCTCTCCCGAGCTTCTCTGATTGCTCTTTCAGCAGCTTTTTTGTCTTTTTCTCGTTCTCTTCCCCTCTTGATGGCTTCAATCCTTTCATTTGTCTCAAACTTTTGGTCATTTCTTTTGGCATCTTTCAGTCCAATGGTGGAGACTCCCCTTTGATTCTCCTCATTCTTTTCATTGTTTTGACCTGTTCCTACCTCTCTTTCAGCATCCATGGATTTTTCCATCACTTTTGGTTCACAATGTAGCCTTTCAACTTGCTCCCTAACATATTCTCTTTCATCTGAAGTCACAACACTGTCTTTCCCATCTTCCTTGTTCGAGATTTTGTCATTCAGATTTTCTCTACATGCTTGAGACTCCTGAGTTGGCACCTCATCTATATTTTCAAGAACGGGGGTCAATAGAGATTCTGCATGATTCTCTGAAGTTCGTTCCAACACTGGCTTTACGATGCTACCAACTTCTGTCACTTTATCATCATTAATCTGGAACTCAGTCAAATTTATCAATTCAGCAGCATTATGAATCTCGTTATCTGTGTTAAACATTTCCTCAACTTTTAGCAATGTTACTTCAGGTTCTGCATCCATTAAATCGACATTAACACACTTATAATCAGAAGGAAGCCCTTTGAAGGTACTGTTTAGTAGGCTTTCAATAAACTTCTCCTCAGAGGTGCATTTGGGAAAGCTATTTGTTCGATGAGCTTCATTTACCTCCAAGTGGATCGTTTTCTCTACCCCATTGTCCTCAACTTCAGAAGAAACCACTTGAAAGTCAGACTTATCCCGATTCTCTGAAGAAACCACTTGAAACTCAAACTTATCCTCATTTTCTTCACTTCTCCTTGATCCTCTTTGAGAGTCATTAACTTCATCAACATCCCAAGGAATTTCAGTCATCTCAGTATCAGAACAATTGTCTGTTTCCATCTGCATACTCTCAGCTGCTTCATATTCAGAACTATCCCTATGTGTATCTGCAATTTCATTCTGTACATCTTCCCCAGATAATTTTTGTTGACTATTCAGTTTCATGTTCACAATTTCTAGCTCAGGAACTACATTATCCTTGATTCCAACTTCTACTTCTAGATAGATTTCATCACTAGTTTTTCCATCTTGGTTGTTTACTTTCCACTCAGAGACATTGTCAGGTTTCCAATCCAGGTCTGGTTGCTTTAACATGCCTTTCTCCGCCAAAATAAACCCATTCTGCGAATTATCGAACTCAAACTTAAGCCCCGTCAACTTTTCCAATCCCACATACTCGACAAATTCCTTCCGACACTCCTCTTTACTATCAGCAACACCATTACTCTCAGTTAGGTTGATCATCTTCTCCTGTTCTTGCTCGCTTTCAGAACAATTTAGAATTCTTCTCAACCGTCCAGCAGTACTTTCAGGCCCTTCTATTCGATCAAAGGTTGCTTGGCATTGTTTCAAGGCTTCAACCACACTTTCAGAAGAATTTGGTGCACTTTCTTCCATTTCAGAAACAATTTCAACCCCTTTTGATTGACGAACAGTTAGTTCACTCTGTTCCATACTTTCCTTGCTAGTTTCCGTCTGCTCCATGCAAGGCTCAACATTATTTGGGGAGCATGTTGAGTAATCAATGTTGTGTACTTCAACCTTTTCTTCAGTAAGCATCTCACTCTCACTGCAAAATGGAGCAAATTTCTTACCCACCTCAGTAAATGCATCTCTATGGTCATTGGCTGCTTCAACATTCTCCCTCACCACTTCCACCTTATTAGCCTTTTGGACATTGAGACAGCTGTGACTACAACTCAAGGACGAAACAAATTTTCCATAAACCTCAGCAACCATAGGGACAGCAGGATCTAACTTATCATATGTTACCCTTACATTGTTCTGCTTCAAAGCATCAGGCACATGGTGAATCCTAGTTTCCTTCTTATCATTGGCTTCCTTGACTTTTGAGCGGCTCTTGGACTTAGGTTTAGAACCATCTTTAAGGCCTTCCTTTCTCTTTTCCATTATCATTTTTGCAATTCTTATACTTTCCTGAGCCTGATCTATTGCTTTCTTCAAGGCAGCAGCAGATACAGCTTCAACTGAATTTTCATCTAATTCCTCATCCAAGATAGGCGGTGAAGATTCACCACCTGTCTTTTTAGAGTCATCTTTAGAAGCAAAACTCGGTAAACTCGATTGTCTGAGATCCTTGCTACCGTTTAGATTATGTAATTTGAGGTTGATTCCATTCACAGTGCCTGACTTATCAGATATATGTGTCTTTTCAGAAGCTATTACACCATTAACAGTGACCGGTTCAGCACCAGAACTGAAGCTCCATGTGCGATTAACTTCACGTTTTATTGGACGTACAGGCCTTTCATGGGATATCTTCTGCAGATGAGGATTTTCATCGACAAAGTGAGTAAATCCAGGAACAGCATGGAGTTGAGCAATGTGAGTTTTCCCATTAGATTCGATGTTATTTCTCTGATCAGTCCTACTGAAAGACATGTTAAATTGCTGCTTTAATCCATCATTTGATTGATCAGATGCGTCTGAGGACTTTTCGGTCATTCTTGAAGAATTTACAGAACCTGGGTCATGAGAAGGTGATGCCACGTCGGCTGGAATCCTGCATCAGTTTAATAAAGGATTAAGGAAAAGGTGATTGAACAGTTTCCATTAAATATACTGAAAGAAAGAAGTATAATTGAACGTACTTTTCGCTAAATGATAATAATGATATACAACATGAGCATGCTTTAGATACAAAGAAGATTGCAACAATCATAAGAAAAAATTGTACTTTAAAACCTAGGATTGTACTTTAAAGCATCATATCCCACATAAATGCACAAAAAAGAGTTACAAAACAGAAATACAAGTAATAAAAGCATGTCAAGAAAATCATCAGCTAGTGCTTCTCACCCCTTTCACCGAGATTTTGGCAAGTAATATTAGGAACTTGTGATGTAAAAACGTTTAATTTCCACAGTTTCTTGCTCGATTCATGATTGATATACATTGTCCTATTTATACACCATTAATAACCTTACCATTTAGTTACAAAAGATTACACAGAACAGGATTAAAAGAGGTTAGAACTATAAGGTATGCACCTAAAAAGATTTCCCTCTTTAAAGAGCCAGAAACCAGCGTATCAAAAACTAGACGAGATAAGCCCAAAATTAACTACAAGAACTAAAATCATCCCATATCAAAAATGTGCCTTAAGTGTCCTGTTGCATTTCCTAAAAGAGACAGTTCCAAATGCAACATTCTGATATTGGCCATAAGCTCAAATGTGAAACAACTCAAAGGCAAAATCACATCAGATGAAATCATCTGTGGTATGGTAAAATTGCAGATAGATTGATCTCATTTGCTCAACCACTTCTTACGGAAATAACAACCAAATTTGAGTGAAGAAGCTAGATCAGCACAAAGAGTTTTCGCAGTAGGTTTGGAAGACTATAATATAAGAAACTTCACTCTTGCTAGATCCACATATGCTATTGAGTGCCAAATAAAATTTCAAGCAGCTCATTAACAATTGAGATACATTAGATAAGTATTATCAGAACTAAAACATCAGCAGTCTCTTAAATCCATAATCAAATTGTACTGTTAAAGATCAATAACAAAATACCAAAGAAGCATAGAATTGAACGAGCAGAGAAAGTATCAAACTTATATAACATGCTGTATAATTTTTCTTTTCAATAGATGAAAGCAATCAAGTAGAACAAGAATCTACAATAATTTATAAAATATTCAGAACTATTCACTAATTATGGAGGCTAAATTAAATGCAAGTATCAAAACTTAAATAATTGTTAGCAGGAAAAACACGAAAAAACATCGATCCTAAAAATACAAGGGAATCAGCCAAGGTTCTCTGACAAACAAAAAATCATAAATTAAAATAAAAGTAAAAAAAACTCAATAAACTAAATTAAAAAAGAAACTCACCGCGTTTTGGCTTTGTTGAGAGCGCCACTGAACACCTTCTCGTACGGCGCTGAGACGTCACCTTCCCTCAATCCACCAAAAATATTCGAATAATCTAGTTTGGAGCTCCGGGAACCGGCCGACCGGACGCGGTCGTTCAAACCGGAAAGGTCGAGAACCGGAATGGACGACGAGCCAGAGAAAATCTCAGCGTACTCATGAGCTTCAAACTTCGCTTTGCCGCCTTTAGAAAACAAAACGTCGTCGTAAGGGCTCCTGAAAGACAACGATGAGTAGGAAGAGGATGAACCATTTGTGGCGGCCGAATGCTTTCTTCTGTGCGAAGGGCGGAATAACGACTCCATTGAAACGGAAAAGTGGAGAATCTTCGTGCTTCAACTGCAATATTTTTATGGTTTTTTTCTTCTGTTTCTTCTTCGCGAGGTTTTAGACAGCACGAAGAAAAGCAGTGATGAAAGAGAAACTGCAAACTGTTTATGAATGGGAGGGGAAAAGCAGCGTGGGGCCCAACTTATTCTGCAAGGGTAGAACTGGAATATGAGAATCAATTAGAGGGTAGAAGTGGAATTTCGCGTGGATTTATAGCTGGACCTGGCTGCAAACATTATATACTCCAAGATAAAATGCAATTAAATGCGATTCTCATCATTTTTGTGGGACCAAATTTCTCGATCAAATTGCGACAAATTGAAATTCAAATTTGTCTCCATCGTTTTTTTAAGGTAAAAATTCTCGTGTTTTTTGGAATGTTTTCTGAAATTAACCATAAGTTTATTCAAGTTAATTGGCAAGGATTTTATATTTTTTTACAAATTTATTAATTTTGAAGCTTATGGTAATGATATAGATCAAATCGCAAATTCGGTTTTCTATCAATAAAATTATTTCATATTAGGAAAATATAAAATACCTACTTAGTTAGTTTGACTTGGATGAACAATGAGAGAATCTTTTTTTTTAAAACAAAGATTTTTTTTTTTTTTTTTGTGGTGATGATTTATTGAGATACTCTGTTTTGAGACCGGTGCAATTGAGATAAATTAAAATTCCTTAAATAGTAAAAAAAAAAGTCAAATCATTAGTAGTACATAAAGTTTAATTTATTTAAAATGGTATACTCTAATTTATTTTCGGCTATCGCTGTGATTTTCTTTCCTTTTTTTCGGTTGTTTATTTTAATTTTCTTTTTTTTCGACTGTTTTTTTTATTTTTATTAATTAAAAAAATGATAATTAAAAAATAGATTAAGTTTCTTTTATAAAATAAAATAAAAGTGCAGGTGGGAATAAGGTTTGCCGTCAGTATTACTAAAGTGTAATACAATATTAACAAAATGTGTAAGTCAATATAACTAAAAAAATGCATCACTATATTAATGCATTATATTATTAAAAAATATAAGTTAATATAACTAAAAAGTGTAAGTCAATGTAACATAAAAGTGCAACACAATATCCCCTTATATACTAATAGAGAGTTTAAATTGATGATGTGTCATCTTATGGTTAATTTGGCTTATGTGTCATTTTGTGGTTACTTTGGCTTATGTGTCATAATTTAAGGAGGTTGTTAATTTTAAAAAGTATGATGTGTAATTAAGTTATTGGTTGAGTAAGATATGATACTAAACTATTTCAAAACATTATATTCCTATTAACTATTGAATTTTTTTCCTAATTAATTATTTATTTAAGGTGTTGTATATGGTTGATATGAAATGTTGAAATTTTTATTATATTAATATTGACTAATTAAAATAATTTTTATTTTATTTACTTAACTTTATTGTAGTATTCATTTTATTCTTAGCTTTGTTTATTTTTAAATGATTTAATGTACTTCTAAGTAAAATACAATCTAAAATGTATTTTTATTGGTGTGTATTGAATTTTATTTTATAATTACTTTTATCTTATATCTCAATTAAATTTTTTCTGTAATTATTTTAAATTTATAAGTTTAATGTATTTAAAAAATAAAACTCGAAAATATATATGTAAAACTTATTATATAATTTTATACATAATTTATTATATAAATAATTATATTATTTTACAAGATTAACAAATTTGTTATTTATACATAATACACCACTCCTATAATATAGAATCCCCTTATATAATAATAGGGAGTTTAAATTGATAATGTGTTATCTTGTGGTTAGTTTGGCTTATGTGTCATTTTGTGGTTAATTTGGCTTATGTGTCATAATTTAAGGAGGTTGTTAATTTTAAAAAGTATGATGTGTAATTAAGTTATTGGTTTAGTAAGATATGATCTTTAAACTATTTCAAAACATTATATTCCTATTAACTATTGAATTTTCTTCCTAATTAATTATTTATTTAAGGTGTTGTACATGGTTGCTATGAAATGTTGAAATTTTTATTATATTAATATTGACTAATTAAAATAATTTTTATTTTATTTACTTAACTTTATTGTAGTATTCATTTTATTCTTAGCTTTGTTTATTTTTAAATGATTTAATGTACTTCTAAGTAAAATACAATCTAAAATGTATTTTTATTGGTGTGTATTGAATTTTATTTTATAATTACTTTTATCTTATATCTCAATTAAATTTTTCCTGTAATTATTTTAAATTTATAAGTTTAATGTATTTATAAAATAAAACTCGAAAATATATATGTAAAACTTATTATATAATTTTATACATAATTTATTATATAAATAATTATATTATTTTACAAGATTAACAAATTTGTTATTTATACATAATACACCACTCCTATAATATAGAATCCCCTTATATACTAATAGGGAGTTTAAATTGATGATGTGTCATCTTATGGTTAATTTGGCTTATGTGTCATCTTGTGGTTAATTTGGCTTATGTGTCATAATTTATGGAGGTTGTTAATTTTAAAAAGTATGACGTGTAATTAAGTTATTGGTTGAGTAAGATATGATACCTAAACTATTTCAAAACATTATATTCCTATTAACTATTGAATTTTCTTCCTAATTAATTATTTATTTAAGGTGTTGTACATGGTTGATATGAAATGTTGAAATTTTTATTATATTAATATTGACTAATTAAAATAATTTTTATTTTATTTACTTAACTTTATTGTAGTATTCATTTTATTCTTAGCTTTGTTTATTTTTAAATGATTTAATGTACTTTTAAGTAAAATACAATCTAAAATGTATTTTTATTGGTGTGTATTGAATTTTATTTTATAATTACTTTTATCTTATATCTCAATTAAAATTTTCCTGTAATTATTTTAAATTTATAAGTTTAACGTATTTAAAAAATAAAACTCGAAAATATATATGTAAAACTTATTATATAATTTTATACATAATTTATTATATAAATAATTATATTATTTTACAAGATTAACAAATTTGTTATTTATACATAATACACCACTCCTATAATATAGAATCCCCTTATATACTAATAGGGTGTTTAAATTGATGATGTGTCATCTTGCGGTTAATTTGGCTTATGTGTCATTTTGTGGTTAATTTGGCTTATGTGTCATAATTTAAGGAGGTTGTTAATTTTAAAAAGGGTTAATTGCAAATTAAATAACCACCTTTTAAACATTTGCAATCTAATCTAAACCTTAAAACAATTGCAAATAAATCATCAAGTTTAAATATTATTGCAAATTAGACTTCTTGGAAGTCTACGTTGTCCCTAAATCATATCTTATGATATTTGGTTTGATTAAAAAATAATATTATTTTATTAAGGAGTTGTTATGTCATTAAAAACTATAAATTATGTTAGATTCGAACACAATTGAAATTGTCAAAAAGACTAAATTGCAACAATATTTAAAATTTATGATTTTTTTTTGCAATTATCTTAAAATTTAGATTAAATTGCAAATGAGGGAAAGGTTGTGATTTAATTAGCAATTAACTAAAATATTTATTTATTTATGGTGTTGTGGTTGATATTGAAGGGTGACTTATAATTTATTAAGAGTTATTTTATTATTACTTAATTTATTTTTTTTCTTCAACATTTTATAATTTTTTAAAAAGTTATTTTCATATTTATTAAATATTAAAAATTAAACGTCTCATTTCATCTGTTTCTCACCTATTTTATTTGAAATTTACTTTATAAAATTATTTAATTATTTATAATATAAATATTTATTTTATTAACTTTTCGCGTAATACGCTGGTGCTAATTTAGAAGTATATATATATATATATATATATATATATATATATATATATTTATTTATTTTACCAATTATCTTAAGTTTACTTTATTTTACATTCTGATATTAAGTCTTTCAAATCATACAAGTAAAGCTTGAGAAGACAGATCTCTGTTTGTTTGTGTTTTTGCGATGATCATTAATAAAAATAAAAAATATACTTTTTTCAACGTTGATTTATTTTCTTTAAGACCTGTATTATCACATAATATATGATCAACTTTATGTTCAAAGTTTTAAGTGTAGAGCTAGATTCAAAATATATTAAAAATATTTTGTCTAAGTAATAATTAAAAATCTTCTAACTAAATTATTAATGTTGTTTAAAAAAAAGTTCTAAAATCTCAATTAAATTACAACACAATTTTCCATTTATGTGTTTTCGTTTATTAATTTATTTTGAATGGTATAATATAATTACATTTACATTAGTTTCTCTTTTACATTATAATAGTTGAATTTAAAATTATATCCAACCAATTTTTTTAAATATAATTATAATAACATATCATGCGAAAAAAAAATTAGATTACGCAAATAAATTAAGATATAATATTGAATATTAAAATATTTATTTAAAACCCCGTGTAATACACGGATTCTACACTAGTTACTAAGAAGTGTAAGTCAATATTATTGAAAAGTGCAACACAATATTATAAAAAGTGCAGTATAACTGAAAAGTATAATACAATATTACTAAAAAGTGTAAGTCCATATAATTGAAAAGTGCAACACAATATTTTACTAAAAAATATAAGTCACTATAAATAAAAATATTATTGTAAAGTATAGGACACTACAAGTCTACGATAGAAAGGTGCAACACAATTTACCAAAAAGTGTAAGTCACACAACTGAAAAATATAACACAATATTACTAAAAAGTGTAAGTCACTATAAATAAAAATAGTATTCCGTATTATACAGTGTAACAATTAAAAAGTGCAACACTATTTTACCAAAAAGTGTAAATCATTGAAAAGTGCAAGCCACTCCACCGTAAAAAAAAAAAAAGTTAAAAGTCAATAGTCAACTAAGGTGTGCGTACACAAGACTAACTCATTTAAAATTTATTTTACAACTCATCTAATATAATATTATCTCAATTTTAAAAAAGAAGTTGTCTTTAATGGTTTGTTTTATCTAATGTACCATTTTGAATTAATAACGAAAAATTGTCTCTTTTTACTACATTAATGACAAAAACAATTTATCGAGGAAGTGAACTTTTTGGAGGATTGCAGATTAGAACTATTCGGTCCCTTGTTAAGGTAACCACATAGATTTATGTGAGCAATGTAAAAGTATTTGGCATTACATATTAGTCCTATAGTTTTATAATAATTTATGTGTTATATAGTTAATAAAAGTGAAAAATTACAAAAGGATCATGTTTGAAATAGCAATTTATAACCCTGATTATTATTTTTTTTACAATTTATGCTTTAAGGTAGTAGGAAAACGTAAATTTAGTATTCGTTGTCATTTTACTATGAATAAAATGACAAGTGATGTATCAAATTGTTTGTCACTCTAAACTTGTCAATTGGATACCTTCAATTGATCATTCCGTGTACTACAGCTCAACAATAATAAGTTTGAACGATTCATTTTTTTAATTAATTGAAACTTAAGTCATGTGTCAAATTGTTTGTCTCTTTAGACCGTCATTTTGATATATGGCTTGTCTTTGTCCAAAAAATGAACGAAAATGGACTCGATTTGCAAACAGACTTGAGCATTGACAATACTGTACTTTCCCGACCAATTTTTGGTTGGTTCCCGGTGAATTAAAGATGAACCGTTCATTAAAATAAAATTTTGAGCATAGCAAAATTAACATGGATGAATCGTTCAAACTTAAATTTGTGAAGTTGCAATTTACAGAACGCTCAATTGGAAGTACAGTACCAAGTTGACGGGTTTGGAGTGACGAACAATTTGATATTTCAATTATCTTTTTATTTGCCGAAAAATGGTGATAACGACGATGAAAAACGATAAAATTTATATTTTTCAATGACATTGAACCTAAATTGCAAAAAAAATGGTAGGTGGAGGACATAAATGGTTACCCCCGACATAAAAGGACAATTTTTGCTACCCTAATAGCAAGATTTGCAAATTTTTTGTGTTAGTTTTTTTTCCTTTTCTTTTCTTTTCTCCTCTTCATAGTTTCTCCTAATGTTACTTTTTTCTATCATTATATGATTTCTTAGTCCTATATGATGGAGATATTCATGAGAATCAATATTAATATTTGATTGGATATTTATGTTTATATTTAGGAGATTTGTTTTAATTTCATTATATTTAGTATTTATATGTTTTTTATTCTCCAAGTATTTTGTATTATAAATAGATAAGCTTTAGATTGTTATTAGGGAGTTGAATTGATTAATAAAATATAAGAGTTTATCTCATTATCTCTTTTACGGTATTCTTCGTGAATCAACGTGTATGCGTTTTGTCACTTTTCCGGAAATTCGTAGAATCATGAGGTCGAATCGTTTTCAACCGGGTGAGAATGATGAGGATGAAGTTTTGGTCTTCTTTGACAAGTTTTACAAAATCAAAGGAAATAATCATGACAAGAAATCAAGTGATTAAAGAAACATATGTTATTTCCTTATACTCTATTTTCTTCCTGTAATAAGTTCCCTAATTTTAGTATGATTAGGAGAATATTAATTAGTGATTTTCAATCCACCTTCTTATAAAAAGGTTGAAAGAATAATTGTAATGGAAGAAGTTTTTGAATAATAAAGAATAAGAAGGATTGGTCTTATATATAGAATCAATTCTTTATAAGGAATTGAGTTGACTTGGTCAACTTAAATCTTAAATATTAAAGAATATTATGAACCCTAAATATTCAAGATTATTGTGAATAAAATTTTTGACTTGGTTAATTTTTTTTTTATTATTATTATTTTTTGTAATTTTTTTATTGATAATTTTTTTTCGAAATTGTGTGTGTTGAAAAATGTAAGTTAATATTACTAAAAAGTGTAACACAATATTACTAAAAAGTGTAACACATTTTTTTATTAAAAAGTGTAAGTCACTATAATTGAAAAGTGTAACACAATTTTAATGAAAAGTATAAATCATTATAACTAGAAAATGCAAGTTAGTATAACTAGAAAATGCAAGTTAGTATAACTAGAAAGTGCAACACAATATTATTTTTTATTTTTTTTGAAAGCTGCAACACAATATTATTAAAAAGTGCATGTCAATATACTTGAAAAGTGCAACACAATATTTTAATGAAAAGTGTAACAAAATACGAGTAAAAAGTGTAACATAACATTACTAAAAAGTGTAAGTTGAAAAGTGCAACAAAATATGTGTAACATAATATCACTAACAAGTGTTTAGATGTAAGAGTTGAACACTCACCTCAACATAAAAAAAAACTATTCTCAACCGTTTAAGCTACATAAATTATCATACATGTTTTTTGCGTATTTTATTTTTATTATCAATCCTACAAATTTTTTAAAATTTACTCAATTCCTTTTATAAATACTAAATATAATGAAATCAAAACAAATCTCCTAAATATAAGTATAAATATCTAATCAAATATTAATATTTTTTCTTTCAATATCTCCATCACTATAGCTCTCTCCCTCAGATATTATATATGACTATGTGTGGATGGAATGTGGACAAGATTAAGTTTATTTGATACTTTGTAATCTTTAATTTGCTGATCAATATAATTATTTTTTCTTAAAAAAACGACAATACTCGTCGTCTTGGATAGAATTGCAAACAAATTGGAAGTTATGAGATTATAAATGTTTTTTTAACTCTATTTTTCAATTTAATTTCTTCTTTTAAGTATCACTTTCAAAGATGTGGAAGCACATGGTCACCATCAATAGGTAGTTTTTAGTTGATTGTTATTATTATACTAGTATTTTTTATTAGTTTAAATAATAATGACTTTGAACATGTTGTATGAAGTTGATTAATAATGGAATGAGAATTTGGGACCATAACTCCAATTTGCATATTCATTTATTGATAACTTTTATTTTACATTTTATTCTTAGAAGTTAGTGGTGGTGAATGAAAATGTGAAATGTTTGGTGAGTTTTTTTAATTTTCGTTTACTCTTTTAATAGTATGAACACAACTTCAAATAAAAGTGAATAATTGATGGGTGATAAAAAATAAGAAATAAGGTGGAATGAGACTATTTTAAAGTTTGATTCAGGTTCAAATATTACTAGTACCTTCCTAGAAGGTCATACAATATATATGTGACGAAAACTCGTTTAAAAAACAAATCTACACAAAGATTGTCTTAATTATTTATGAATAATACTCCATATTAATCAATGATTGAGAAAGGTAAGAAAAATCATAGCTGTCAGAAAAATAAAATTAATTTCAAATCCAACAACTAGTCCTACGAAAATCCATTGCCCGGGCCCTCTCACATGCACACACTGATTAGGTACATACAAACACCAAGTAAAAGAGGCATTTTTAACTTTATAAAACTTCTGTAATAGTATTTAATTTAAATCTGTAAATTGTAAGGTTCTTTAGTATATATATAAACCCTCAAATTTTGGATTCATTCTCCAACAAAATTGGATTCTTTTTGTATACTTTTCTATAGGAAAATTTGGCTCTCAGTTTTACTGTCGTTAGTAATTAAAAGGTTATAGATTGATTTGGATCACTCTAAATAAAACTAAATTTCTTCTTTTAATTAAAAAATGTTTATAGACATTTTAACGTAACCACCATTTTTTTAAATTAATTAGAAAAAAATCGTAAAAAAAATATAAAAGGTAGATAAACACGTAAGATATATATATTTAAAAATAATTCAATATACAAGTTATTTGAATTGTCTGAAAAAATGGCAGTTAAGAAAACAAAAAACAGAGTACCCCACATTAAAGAGTATTGGTACTACTGTGGTGCAATATTTAAACAAAAGTGGTAGTAAATAGAGAAGTGGGTAAAGAAAGCTGCTTCTTTGAATTATTAATAAGGAAAGTGAGAAATGATGGGTCTCAATTGGCTGATTTATTATTGCAATATTATATCAACATACCCCAAAGAGTTGAAGGGTGACCTTTCATCATTCCCTATGCACAACAAATCTTTAATTTGCAGTATTTAATTATCTAGTTTTGCTCATGTATAATATAATGTAATACTCACTCCATCTCATAATTATTTGCACTAAAATGTAGGCGCAAAAACTAATAAAAATGTATAATAACTAAAGTGTTGAGAAATACTAATTTTATAAACTTTTATTTTGCAGTATTTAATTATCTAGTTTTGCTCATGTATAATATAATGTAATACTCACTCCATCTCATAATTATTTGCACTAAAATGTAGGCGCAAAAACTAATAAAAATGTATAATAACTAAAGTGTTGAGAAATACTAATTTTATAAACTTTTATTTTGCAGTATTTAATTATCTAGTTTTGCTCATGTATAATATAATGTAATACTCACTCCATCTCATAATTATTTGCACTAAAATGTAGGCGCAAAAACTAATAAAAATGTATAATAACTAAAGTGTTGAGAAATACTAATTTTATAAACTTTTATAAATAAAATAAAATAAAATAAAGATTGAATTGAGTGTAAAGTAATGACAAATTATGTAAATATGTGAATATTGTAAAAGTATGATTTATGAAACAATTTTTTTTTTAGGACCCGACTTATACTAGCATGTGCAAGTCGACTCGGGAAGGCCTTCCACAATAGACGGAAGCTCGACCCAAGTATACGGATAAGAAAAATTCCTAGCCGATCTAGCCAAAGTATGTGCCAAAATGTTGGCTTCACGATTAACCCAAATAACTCTTTGTGCCGGAAGTAGTCTTGCCTTTTCCTTGAAATTTCGAATAATATCTCCAAACACAGTTTCAGCATTGGTGTTTGGTTGAACGCATTTCACTACTAATTGTGCATCCATTTCAATAGTCGCATTTTGAATCTCCAAATTTTGCAACCACCACAACGCCTCGCAAAGCCCCAAAGCTTCGCCCTCATCTGACGAGTAGTTTCCAGGCCACACAATTGTTCTGCTAAGAAGATGAACACCTCTATCATCTCTTAGAACCATGGCAAGCCCCATTTCCATTGAATCCCTGAAAAAAGCTATGTCAATATTCAGCTTTACCCCCCCCAGCAGGGGGTTTATGCCATGATAAGCATCTTCTAGCTCCCCCCCTTCTAACCGAGGTCATCTTGTTCGTTGTAATCCATTCAACATGATAATTCATAGCCATCATTGGAATGAGACATGCCTGGACATTCCTACCATTCCAAGTTTTATCATTTCTCTCCCTCTATAATCTCCACAAAATCATTGCAAATTCCTCAACTTTATTGTTGCTTAAACTTTTCACGAGTCGAAACACTACATCTGCAAACACGGTTGCCCCCAAAACCTCCCTTTCTAGAGTATTGCGCAAGGAAGATCGACGCCAACAATCCTTTGCATAAGGACAATGTACAAAAGTGTGTCACTCTGTTTCAATATCAATGCCACAAAAAACACAATTGCTCTCCGATATAATATGGCGTCGAGTGAGCTCACCTCTAGTCGGAAGGAAACACTTGCACGTTCTCCACAAGAACGCCTTCACCTTAGGCGGAACCCGGAGGCCCCATATATTCTCCCAGCCTCTTCCATTCTCATTGTCATCTGATTGAACCATTTTAGCAGCCAAGCGGTAAGCTGACCTAACTGAGTAATTTTCATCTCTTTCCCATGCCACATTAATGCGTCCCTCGCCCCAGTCGGAGGGATTGCCGTCCTCAAAATACAGGTCACATCTTGCTCACAAAAAAACACTTTTAATCA
This sequence comes from Galeopsis tetrahit, assembly GCA_963675135.1. NCBI lineage: Eukaryota > Viridiplantae > Streptophyta > Magnoliopsida > Lamiales > Lamiaceae > Galeopsis > Galeopsis tetrahit. Next base: position 17,369,095 of record OY776133.1, read on the forward strand.
ACTCCTCATTCCATATGTGTGTATCTGGTACAATGAGATCTGCGACAACCAAATCTTCAAAGCCGACAACAATAAAAGTAGTGATTCTAAAATTATCATCATCATTCAGCCAGGGGTGATACCACACACTCACCTCCTTTCCATCTCCTAATTTCCATCTTGTACCTCGCCTCACAAGATCCTTTGCAGACCAAATGCTCCTCTAGGTCATACTCGGGTTATTACCCAGAGAGGCATCCAAAAAGTGGACATGAGGGAAGTATTTAGCTTTTAAGATGCGACAAACGAGCGCATTTGGATCTTTTATGAGTCTCCAACCCATCTTACCTAATAAAGCGACATTAAAGAGGTGTAAGTTTTTAAAGCCCATCCCACCTCTATTCTTATTTCCGCATAACGCCTCCCACTTTGTCCAACAAATACCTTTCTTTCCTTCTCTCCCGTTCCCCCACCAGAATTTGTTTAACATGACATGGAGTTCATCGAGTAGTGTAGAAGGCAGTTCGAAAACACTCATGCAGTACGTAGGTATCGCCTGGGCCGCAGATTTAATTAAAACCTCTTTCCCTAATTTGGATAGCTTTTTATTTCCCCATGCATGCAATTTAGACCACATTCTTTCTCGAACATACGCAAACACGTCCTTCTTTTTTCGGCCAATAAGGGATGGTAACCCTAAATATCGGCTAGTATTCAAGGGTTGATGTACTCCAAATATATTTGCAATTTCTCTTCGTAAAAGTTCACTTACATTACGGCTGTAGAAAGTACCTGATTTGTCATAGTTAATGGATTGCCCCGAAATCATTTCATATTTATGCAAGGTATCCTTCAAAACTTGGGCTTCTTGAATGCTTGCCCGACAAAATAGAAGACAATCATCTGCAAACAACAGATGAGAAACCATGGGACTGTTTCTACACACTCTACTCCCATGGAGTTTGCCATCTCTATTCTCCTTCCGTAACATAGCCGAAAGTCCTTCAACACAAAGAATAAATAAATAAGGCGACAGGGGGTCTCCCTGACGTAATCCTCGACACGGAGTAATGGGGCCAACAAGATTATCATTAACTTTGAAAGAGTAACGGACAAAGCAGACACACATCATAATCCAATTGATCCACGTGGATCCAAACCCCAATCGTTTCAGCATGCATTCTAAGTATACCCAGTCCACTCTATCATAAGCTTTGCTGATGTCTATCTTGAGTGCTACCTCTCCCACCTTGCCCCTTCCTTTCTTATTCATTAAGTGAATGAGCTCAAAGGCAATTAAAACATTGTCTTGTATGGCTCGTCCGACTATAAACGCCGATTGAGCTTTGTCTACCAGCTCCGGCAGTGTCTCTTTCAATCTATTGCAAAGTACCTTGGATAGAATTTTGTAATCTACGTTACATAAGGGTATAGGTCTCAATTCTGACATGTTCTTCGGGGTATTAACTTTTGGAATTAATGTCACATGAGTGTCATTCAAACCTGGTGGAAAACGTCCTTCCCTTAACCGGCCAGTGCAAGCTCTAAATACCTCGTCTCCGATTAGGGGCCAAATTTTTTGGTAAAAGGCCGGATTAAAGCCATCCGGGCCCGGAGATTTGTCCGGGTGCATCTGTGATACCACTTTTTGAAACTCATCCTGCGTGAACTCTTTGGTCAGTTCTATGTTGATTTCTTGCGCAATGCATGGTTCTACCCAATTAATGACCTCATGTACCACCTCAGCTTCTTGGTGCTCACCCCGGAATATATTTGCGAAATAATCTTGAACCACTTTGTTTATCTCAACTTCTCCCTCCACCCAAATGCCGAGGTGATTTTGTAGCTTAGTGATAGAATTCTTCTTTCTGCGAGCTGAGGCCATTCTATGAAAGAAACGAGTATTCATATCTCCCTCCTTTAGCCAGTGAATCTTGGCGCGTTGTCTCCAGTGTGCAGCTTCCTTAACAAGAAGCTCGGCTAAGAATGATTTCTTTTCCCGGAGGCGTGCTGCTGAGCCAGGATCCCTCTTCTTCTGCAAATACATGATGATGTGTTCCAGGTCCTTTTTATCTTGATTGAAAGCTGTGGCAAGATGCTTTCCCCATAGGCCAAGAGTGTCTGACATTGCATGTAACCGTTTAGTGATATCAAAATCGTTGAACCCATCCCAACTTCGGTGTACGACTTCCGAAAAATCTGCTTCAAGAAACCACTTGTTTTCGAATCGAAAACCCCTGTTTCTTTGAACTGTCACTGACGGGCTCATATCCAAAAGAATCGGGTTATGATCCGATGTTGGTGCTACAAGGTTCATTAGTCGAGCGCACGGAAATAAATTATGCCACCTCTCATTTCCCATTGCCCTATCAAGGCGTTCCTCCACGAAACTATCACTCCCTCGTCCCCGCTCCCAGGTGAATTTATGCCCAATTAAGCCAACATCTGAGATACCACATGCTTCGATCGTATCACGAAATCCTCTGAATAAATATGGTAGATGATTTACCCTGCCTCTCTTGTCGCTGTCATAAAATAGATCGTTAAAATCTCCTATAACAACCCATGGTAGTTCATTCTCCCTCGATAAATGTCTCAATAATTCCCAGGATCTAGAACGGAGATGTCTCTCTGGTATGCCATAGTAACATGTGACCCTGGTTTGTATCGTTTTCTCTTCAACCATCATATCAATATGATTCATCGAGTAAGACAATAGGGAGCATGCTACTTTATTATTCCATAGGAAACCCAGCCCACCACTACGGCCATCACAACTTACAAAGAAACAATGAGGAAAGTTTAACTGCACGCGAACATTCTCAACTCTAGAGACCGAAGCCTTAGTTTCCGATAAAAAAATAATATCAGGTTTATGAGTTCTCACCAATTCCTTCAATGTCGGAATAGTGGCGGGGTGACCCAACCCTCTACAATTCCAACTTAACACTATCATTCTAAATTTAGGAGATCACAACAAAAAAACTCTCACAACAGGAGAATTCAGAAACCAAGCCTCAAATAAAGAGGGATAAATCGATAACTCTCACTATGAAGAGGAAAACACCGGCTTCCAACGAGGGGAAGAAAGAATAGAAAAATAGGGAGGTCTCAACTAACCAGCATCATCATTAGCATTACATCAAGGGAAATGGTGATCGGAGAAGCACCGGGCAGTCGACGGCGAGAAGAAACGGCTCGGTTGACGGCGCTTTAAACGATGCTTTAATCGACGGCGAGAATAAACAATTTTTTCTAGAATGTGTAAATAATTATAGAACGAATAAGAAAAATGTACAAATAATTATGAGATGAAGGAATTACAAAATATTCACAGTTATAGGTGATTAGCCACATAATATGCATTTAACCCACTAAATAAATCAGATCTTTCACTACATTGCGATCATAAATGAACTCATACTAATAATTTAATTAATTCATATTTTTAAATAAATTCAATTACATAGAATGCAAGATAACACGAGAGTATTTATCTTTGAAACCCATTTCATCATTTATTTCAAAAAATGTTTAGAGTAAATTTCATAATGCACCATAATTTTCACATAAATACATATTTTTTAATGTTACTGTTGTGCATACAAAATTTTATTGTTTAAAAATGAAGCATTTTTGTTGAAAGTGATCTTGTATACACAAAAAACAATACTCCATATTTTATATGTACAACATTGATATTTTTTATCTTTCAAGTCTCAAATCGATAGTTTTCTAGTATTTGTTATATTCTGAATCGATAGAAAAGATCAAAATTTTAGGTACTAAATTGATAGGTTTATTAAGTTTTTGATCCTGAATTGATAAAAAAACTCCTTAAAAAATGGATTTAATCCCCACGACTGTGGCCCCATACAAAAATACACTAGCCAAAAAAAAAAAATCACCATAAAAAAGAGATTGGTGATTCATTGTGATTCTTGACCAAATAATTTGTAATCAATGGTAATAAAAATTAACGAAGAGAGTAAAGTGAAATACATGGAGATTGTGACATGATGAATTAATCAAATGTTGTTAGACGATAAATATGATTAAAGAAAGGAATCTAAAGACAAAGCAATGATGATTTGAAAGAATTAAGATGTAACAAAGCATAAAAAGTAGATACTTACACAACTATCAAACTTTATTTGATCTTTGAATGGTTGCAATCTTAAGTTTCACCTCAAAGATTGTTGTGATTAAACATTTAGGCTAATTGTGATTATAGAGTCTTAAGTGGGGGCCACTTGTATGATTTGATTAGATGCTACAATTAATTGGATCTAATTAAATATACCACGTCCAATGTTTTTAATTTCTGTCAATGATTGGCAGATAATCAATTGATTTAAATAAGATGAATGAATATTATACTACTAACTTCCATCAAATATTTCAACGTGTAATCATTTTATCTTTAAGTTCTAGAAGCCAATCATAGCTTCGGTCAATTCTACATTTGTTGCCCTGGTCTTGCCCAAATTTGCAATTTAAATGTATGAAAATCAAACTATCCTAAATTCATGAAAATATAAATGAATATATTGAAATGGAGGTCTCATATGCAATATGTGCACGGATCTAGAATTTGTGCACTCGTCACGTCTCAATTAAAATTAATGTTAGGTTTCAGTCAACGGTAATATTATGTTTTATTTACTTGATAGTTTCACATATATATGTTTCAATCAAAGTTAATGTCACATTTCACTGCGAAACTGACTCATCAAAATTTTAAAAATTATTAATGAATAAATAAAACAATGATAATATCGAGAAAGGTGATATTTAAACCTTGTGTCTTCACCTATTGTACACGTTTAAATGGTAATTAGTGTTGCTAACAAATCATTACAAACCCAAATTACATGAAAGAGTATTTGCAATTATCTTTATTTTTTGTATTGGACCTTTGGCAGACTATATATGCGGTGTCTATCCAGTTTTTTTTTTTTTTTTTAAATATATATACACAAAGAATATTGATTTTAATTTTATTGATTAGCTAAGCAATTTGAGCCTTAATTATTCATGGGCTTTACTTATGCAAAAGAAATTAAACCAAACTTCCGCGGCCCAATAACGCGAAATATAAAACTAATAAATCAAGGTTAGATAGTGAGAAATGTGAATTAAATCAAAGTGTGCAATTAATAAATATAAGTCATAAGTAAATTTATGACTTCTATTTATTTTAGAATTTAATTACAAAATTGCAGTATCATACAATTTTTTTTTAATTTGCAGTTTAATATACGAGATTATTTCCTGGCTATTTTTATAGCTAAAAATAAAAATTTAGATCTATATTATATTGAAGGAATTTTTCTTGAGTGCATGCTACTACTAAAATAAAACTAAAAATCGTCGAATTATTTGCAATTATCACTAAAAACACGACAAAATATTTTGATATTTGCCATCACATGTTTTAATTTTCTCAAACAGAAAACCAAAACAAGTGAGGACTAAAAGAACAATCGGACAAATTCATTCCAAACGAAACAACAATCACACAGCTTTTAACTGAAGATTAAGAGATGTTTGAACGATCTTTCAGAATTTATTGGAAAGTGGAGTCATGTTTTTATTTGACACAATCACACAGCTTTTAACTGAAGATTAAGAGATGTTTGAACGACCTTTCAGAATTTATTGGGTAGGATGTTATCTGGAAAAACGAGTTGTAGTGGAGTTTGACAAATCAGGCAAAGAGTTTTTTTAGTCGGGTAAGTTTGCACATTTATAATTTCAGGACGTTTCACTTTTTTGAATTGAATTTGTCTTGGTAACTTTCAAAATTCAACATTTTAGTTCCTCAACCGACTACAACCGATTCGTAGCAGCCTGTTTTGAGTTGGTGTGACATTTTTTTTTCAAATTTTTACTCTGTTCAAATTCATTATACTCATTTTTAATTACTCCCTTAAGTACTGCCGCCAGTCCGCCACAAAATTACAAGATGTAAAAATTGATAGTACGTAACAAGTTCATATACCAAAAAATTAACTTGGGGTTCTAACTAATACTTTTCACTTTATCCCATAAGTAATCATAAGCTACGAGCGAACATCTATACTTTAAGAATGATTATTATGTGCATATATGTCTTAATTAGCTTGACAATCAGATTTCTAGTTGTTCCATTTCCATTTCAGTGATCATACACAGTTTCTACTTGTAGCAGCAATGTCTCATCTTTCACATGAAGAACAATTGTTCAAAAAATAACAAGTGCCATAAGACCTTTCTTAACAGCAAGCATTAATATACTGTATATAATCACCATCCTTTTCTGTGAGTAAATCTTTAAAGACAAAGGTTGTATGTGGTCCAGTGACGTACCCAGAATTTTCAAGTTGGGGGCCAAATAATAACAATAAAAAAAAAAAAAAATTTAAATAAGGTCATGAACTGCTACTTTTAAGTGGAGACCGTTTTGAGAAACCCTAAAATCTGAAAAAACCTAAATTCAATAAGAAGAAAAAAGAATAGAATAAAAATAATTGTGGTGGACCAACCAAAATAGTAATAAAAGAAAGATAAAAAAGTTAAATTAATAATAAATAAAATTTACCTTCAATATCTAAAATTAATGGGACATATTTTTCTTGATCTCTGTCTTGAAAGCTCTACCGCCGTGCGTTGAATGAAAAGGAGGGAGACACTCTATTTTTTAATTGAATTACTTATTTAATAACTTTACAGGATGAGGTGAAATTGTGAATATTATATAATAGTAGCTGACTATGCAGCCACTTTCCAAGTATTGGCTGCCATATATAATCCATACTACTATATATAATTAATATATATATATATATATATATAATATTAATATTATTTAAATATATATATATATATATATATATGTATATGTGTGTGAAATTATGAAAATACCATTAGAAAATTTGCAAAATTGATGGGGCCCCACTACCCCGGGCATTATCTGCGTCCGTCTCTGATGTGGTCCATGAGGATTATGCTTTAATTCGAGCAAAGTAAAGTCTAATTATTAAAGTGGAACTTCGTCTCATACATGAGACTGTCGGAGTACAACAATGCTTTTCAAATATAAATATGCTAAATCAACCATACTAAGTACCAATTGAGAGAAGAAAACGCACAGAGAATAAATCCAAGTACCCACATTTTCATCACTCCTTGGTTTAAAGAATGAAATCCTACATTTTCCCCAAAATTATGTCATGCATATAACGAACAAATCTTATATATAGAGGAAAAATAGAAGGGAATGGCAAAATATTAGAAATGTGAAGAAAATGACTTACATTAAGCACGGACTCACGCTGTTGTTGAAAATAGTACTAACTTCCTTGAAAAATAGATGAGTTATATACTTATATGAATTAATTTAATAATCTTTTGTGTTTTATTTATTTATTATTTTGTGACTTTCAATTATCTTGATATTTTTTTATTTAGGTGAAATTGAGCATTTTGGTAATAGATGCCCGTGTAAGAAGAAATTGACCCAATAATATTGGGCCCATGATATAAAACAATGCAGGAAGCCTCGTTAAGATAAGCGTAACATAATTAATCCCATTAATTCATTAATGTTGGACTCTAATAATGGCCCATTAAGGGGAAGAATAACACCAAGGGGGACGGCAGTTTTGTGCGTGAGGTTTGGAGAGAAGAAAAACTATGAATTCTTCTTTTATTTTTATTGTTTTCACAGTTATGTTTAGTGATTGATTTTATTTTCGGGATGTAGATTTATGTCCTTTTTAACGATTTATTTCAATTCATATCTCGATTTCGTTGTTATTTAATTTTATGCGAAACATGATAATAGCGTTTAGGTTGTATGAAATGATGGATTAAAAAAAATACATCTTCATCAAGTTTTTAAAACAATTTCTTTACTTAAGTTGATATGTCTTCATCAGTTAGCTCGTGTTGCGTCATAGTAGCACTAGACTATTTATTTTTTTCTTTATTTTTTCTCGAAGCTCTACGATCACGTGTAATGTGATTTGACTTGTCATAATTATAGCAATCACCACTAAACTTTAGTTTCTTCCAAATCGATTTCTTGCCTTTGTCGTCATTAGACCTATTTCTCTGGTAGATTTATTGTTCATCCCTTGATTATGTTCTTCAATTTAGAGTTTTACGACCAAATCTTTCGGATTAATCTCATTTCTTTTGTATTTGAGATAACTTTTGAAGTCTCTTTAGGCTCCAACTAGATGTAGCTTCTCAATTACGACAACTACTTAGAATGCATCTAGAAGAACCATACACTTCGAAAGGATATTACGTAAAATCAACAGAAAATTTTGAACTTGTTTAACAACAATTTTTTTCATTTATCATCTTGAAGTCCAAAAACTTCACCACCATGTTAATTTCGTTGTCTACAGTTTGAACTCTCATTTCAAAGAGTCCACAACTCTTGATAGTACGAATAGAATATTACAATATCACATTTGTAACCGCGGTTGGTATACCTGACTTAAAATATCAATGTATGTGAATGTTTCAGGTGACTAGATTCAATTTCAAAGCATGACACGACATTATCGAATGAGCGTGCACGCAATACACATATACATGATTGTTCCCTAATCACTATAATTCCAACTCCACTATAATTCTCATAACTTCCAATAACACTCTAATTAATTCATAAGGTGCATGTCGATGTTTGCTTTAAACGAAATTTGAACTATGAACAAGCCTAAACTCAAATACCATAAAAAAAATTAGATTGTATCTAAAAATTTGATGTAAAATATACTTACACGTACTAATTGAGTAATATATTAATATATAAATCAAAGAACACGCATCCTTTACATACATTCTCACGTACACACATCTCCAACCAAAATTACATTATTATTATTATATGTATATATAAGAAACTCTAAAACTTGCGGCCGTTGGAGGTGGTGGAACCAGCAGCATGAAAGTGCGTTGCATATCTCCTCTCTGCGGTGCCTTCCCCTGCAATTACTGGATCTTCATTCAGAAATGCCCACTTACTGCTTACCCACCTGAAAATCAATTATAAATTTATATTAATTAAATCACATATATTTTAATTCCCCTAGCTAGCTAGCTAAAATTAATCTATAAAAAATTATATTTAGTTGGTACCAGCCATCCGTTCGTTTTATTTTGTCAACACTTTCCATCACCTCCTCCTCCTCCTTTCCAATACTTGCAGCACCATTTTCACTTGTTTCCACACCTTCTTCGAATATAAATTTCTGCACATATATAATTCAGAATATTGAGAACGACCGAATTAATGGATATGTACTTATATTAATACTATATTTTATCAAGTTAATTAATAACAGGTAACTTAGGTCGTGTTCATTTTTTTTTTTCAATATTTTGTTCATTTAGGTGTCAATATTAGTTTTTGGACCAAAAAATGGAAAAAGAAATATATATATATACTCGTGAACCGAAAATAAATGAACACAAAAAAGAGAAAATTGATAAGAAAAGGACACAAATTGAAGAAAAGTAAAAACATGCATAGTGATAAACAAATTGACAATAAAAAGACAAATTAGAAATATAGTACAGTACTAAATTGCAAATTGATTCTTGATATTAACTCTCTACAGAATATAGTCTGATTAGTTAATTAGTTTCTATTTATCATGTTTATATATTTGGAATTAATTAGTATGATAGTGGAGTGGTTTTTATGAATAGAAAAAAAAAAGATGGAATATACTATATATTCCGGAATAGTTTTCATAGTCACTCTCACGATGTATATATCCCTAAAAAGTTTTCATAGTCACTCTCACGATCTACACACACGTATTTACCCTTCATACAATATCTTTTGAGATTCATTATATACTCAATCAAACTACTTTATTTACTTTATATATAAAAATTTATAAAATTACTTACAAGTCTCTAGCTAATTATTATACTTTTTCCTTAAACTTCGTTGACTGAGGGAGTATTAGAAAGAGAGAAATGAATTAAGTACCTGGTGGTGGGTGCGGGGTGAAAGAAGAGATGTGTGTTGATCCTGCTCTTTCTGCTTCTTGGATTTCCAGTAGGCTTCAATGTCTTCATTTGTCAATGATTTATTCCTCCTAAACTTAACTGATCCAGCAGCATCCACAAATAACATAAAATTAATTAATTAATTAAAAAAAAAACACTAACATATATATATATATAATTATTAATCTTAATATAATTAGCACGAACCAAGATTAGGGTCGGAGGCATAAGATTCCCAACCAGCCATAAGAGAACCCATCGAAATCGATCACTTTAATTTTAATTCCAGTACAGCTTCCAAGTGTTATCTGTAATAGCTAGTATTATTGAAAACCATATAGCTATGTATTTATAGTTAGATATTTAGAGATAAGATATATAATGGATAAATTTAATTAAACCTTTTATAAGACTTTGGAACTTGAGATGCATGCATGTCTGCTTTGGTCTTATCTTCATCACATTACTTAATTAATATATATATTTTAATAAGTAATGGATAAAACCTTGGACGACTTTATAATTTGGAACCACCTGGTTTTAATATGCCCACGGTTAGTACGTATCCTTATTCAGAGATCACGTGATTCCGTCTTGTTCCTATGTGAAAATTGTGATGTATGGATATTATAAACAATAAAATATTCAATTCAATTGCAAATAATGAATTAGAAGATATACATATGACATATACGACACCACATTTCAAGAATTCATTTTTCTTTTAGATTCATTTCAAATTTAATTAATTATACATTAATTTTAAGTGCATGGATATTTGGTGATCATAGCGGATGTTTGAATTTGAGAATACCACAACGTTTTGCTAGCTATAAAATATTCTAAATAAAATTATTTTCTTAGAAAAAGACATAACATTAATTGTTGGACTTATTAATTAAACCAAAAAAATATGATCTTTAATAAATACTCCTTCCATTCCAAAGAAACTTTCACACCTACTTTTTAAAACTCCATCCATACAATATCTAAAATATTATATTTAAAGTCATTATTTTTATGATATATACATACACACAAGTTTACTTACTTATTTATTTTTTTATAAAATTATATTTTAAAATTCTATTTATTATAATATTTTTTTAAAAGGAGGTAAACAGTAAATGTGGAAGTTAATTCGGGGACGGAGGAGTATTAGATAAGCGCAGAATTCTTTTAGTATAATTTGAACAATATTTTTATATTTTCCCCACAGTTTACCCATTTATTTATTAGGTATATCGATCCACTGTCAACATAATCCTATTTTATTGCACCTGATAATGATGACAAATTTTCTAAAATTTATCGCTGTCAACCGTCAATGACTTGGATTAACTTCAGGCAAAATATATAAAGGGGTTTTTTTTTTCCCCTAATTATTCTTTCAAACAATTGAACATTATTTTTTTGTTCTAAAAAAGTTGAACAATGTAAAATGGTTAAATCTGTCGGGCTCGAGTCGGATAAATCCTTTTTTTGATAGAAATTTTTGTTGCAAATTCTAAAAAATTAAATAATACTCCGTGCAATCTTAATTACATATACATTCCGTCTCAAATTTTACAAAAATTTGCTAAGCAATTGTCGTCGCAAATATTTCGTGTGTAACTGGTAAATTGTAAATCACCGGATGTGTATTTACTGATACAAAATTATTGATGTGTGAATTAATATTGAAGGTGTATCTAACAAAGAAATAGGTGCAACTAATCATACCCAATGTGCATGCGAATATTAGGCCCAATATGAGTTCCAGCCCACGAAAAGATTTTTTTTTTTACAACGACAAGATTTCTTAAAACTCGGTTTTAGTAGCAAACCAGGGAAGAACAAATACACGAATTTTAAATAAATATTTTATTATTTAATATTATATCTTTCATTCATTTACTTAATTTTAAATTTCAATATTTTATTTTGTATGATAGGTTATTATAATTATATTTTAAAACAAATATTGCATATAATTCTAAATTCAACTGTGTTGTACGTGCTTTTGTCGGGTTGACTCGGATGTGGGCTGTTTATTAGCACGAAACAAACATATATGATTATCGGGGGTTTATTACGTGTTTATGCGGATTAATATGATGATCTTGATGATCTATTGGAGAACAAACAAGAATTAATGAAGAACACAAAGATGTAGCTTCTTTGAGAAGCTAAAGCGTAAGAGCTTAGGAGAGTATATTGCTTTGGGTTGGGTGATTTGGTGGAATTGGTTAACCTGTCTTACAAATGAGCCTCTTTTAGGCATTATATAGTGGTTTCCAGGGGCTGCCCGCCCTTTACACGTGGCACGCCCTCACTGGGCCTCACTTCTGCCCGAAAAGGTGATTTGATGGCGCATTTAATGCTAAACCGCCTTTGGTGCTCGTCCTCGCCGATATGACGAGGAGCTGAGCTATGGTGGTCGCCGTAGGACCATGTCGAGGAGAGTGGTCGCCACGCTCCATACTGTCTCCCAAGGCTCCAATACTTAGACTTTTCTACCTAAGAATAGACATGTGCTCGCCACACATTTGGGCGAGCAGCTACTTAAAACATGTGCTCGCCAACATCTTTGGGCGAGCACTTAAATATATTAAATACATTAAATCTATTACATTTTCTTGGTCTTGTTGACTAGTCGTCGCAAGATCTTGTTGACTAGTCCTCGCCACGTAAGCTGGTGACTAGGATTGACTTGTCAAAGATTGACTTCTTTGACTAGGTATAACATTTGCCCCCTGGTCGCCTTTCTTCGTATTCGTAGAATGGTAAGGCGAGTAGTATGGTCGTCTTCTTAGATGGTAATTATTGTCCTCGACAACACAATCAATTTTGAGATTTTGATGACGTAAATTGGAGGCGGTCGCCTCGTCTCCAGCGCCGAGCACGATTATCGAAGCAACTTTTAATAATGACTGTTCTGAGGTGTCAGACGCATGGGCGGCGCAAGGAGATTTTGAATTTGGCGCGTGGGGCGCGTGCCGACCTCAAAGGTCGCGCGTGGGGACCACTCGCCGAGCTCATTTTCGGAAATGACCCCAAATTTTTGGGGAGTTTGCGTTTTTGACCCCGTTTTTTGCACATAGGTCCCTGATAATATTTGCCTATAAATATGACCTTCCTCTTCATAAAAAAAACTTTTTACCTCCTGCAATTTTTCGAATTTCTTCAAGCTTCTCTCAAGTTTTCCGGCGAGTTTGTGGTGGTTCTCGATCGTCAACAAGGTAAACAACTTGCATTTTCTTCTTTAAAAACTCTTTCTCCCCCATTTCTATAGAAAAAAAAATGGATTTTGGTGGTTTTGGTGGTGGTTCCGACGGTGGTCCGCCGCCGTTGGTTGGTGGCTCTGAAGACTCCGGCGGCGGAGATCGTTTGGCCTTGGCCTTACTGGAGAGGGCATCCTCCTCGGATTCTAGGATTCACTCCCCCGACCCTATAAGTGTTGGACCTCGAAACTTGGGAAAGGCAGTGGTCGTCGACGTCGACGACCTTGATGAAAGTGATAGGGACGATGTCGGCAATGATGCCGAGGAGGGAGATGCCGAGGAGGGTGGCAGTGAGACCAGTTCCGATCTACGCGACCAAGGATTAGATCGAGGGGTGGGCGAACAGATCGAAACTGCCCAAGTCGAGGAGACCTTGACGAGGAGTCTCCGCGAGGATTTTGAGGAGGTTGTTCAATATGCGGAGAGCATAAAGGACATTTTAAGTGGAAGGGAAAATTTGGATGGCGACGAGGTCTCGAGGGAGGCCTATTACAAATATTTCTGCGAATACCTTCCTCGAGAGGTTCCTCGCCCCCATCGAGAAGCTTTTCAGAGTGAATACGAAGCAAGTAAGTATGCGAGCAAGGTCTCCTCGGCACAGCTAGAAAATTCCAGGAAGAAATATTAGCTGCTGGCCGATGTTTGTTTTTTTGTACCTCGCCCGGATGAGAGGGCCGACCAGCCGCCAGAAGGGATGGTCGCCGTTAATATCGGCATGATGGAGGCCGGGCTTAGATTCCCCCTGCACCCCAGTATTTCCCACTTTTTACATTTCTTAAGGGTGGCCCCTTCTCAACTTTTGCCGAATGGTTGGTCCAACCTAATCGGCATTCTTACACTGTTCGGCCTGGTGGCGGCCGAGAATGGATGTCGGAACACATGGCTTAGCCCGAAAGAGATTAATTATCTCCTTCAGGTGGCCGAGGCCGGAGAGAACGTGGGCCACGGATATTTTTACGTGAGGGGCCGTGATAACTTCAAGTTGATTGAAGGGGTTCCCAACAAAATCAGAGATTGGAAAACCAATTGGTGGTGGGTAGCCGGGGACTGGAAAAGTCCGGTGAGGCCGGATGGCTCCTCGGATCGCGTTCCCATTCCCACTGAATATCGAAGAATTTGTGGTAAGTTATTTTTATTACTGCTCGCTCTTTCTATACTGACTAACTCCTCATTTTTGTAGGTGAAACTGCTCGTAAGAAAACTGCCGAGCACCGTCTCACACCTCTCTTCCAGTATCACGTTTGCTGCGTTCTCAATCGTCGGTACCTGGAGAGGTCCTGTCGCTTCTTGAACAGGGAGTGTATGCGTGAGCGAGCAGGTCTTAGAGTACCTCCTCATCACTTCACCCGACAATTTCCTCCAGGTATCAACATGTTTCCAAGTTTTGTGAATTTGCTAAGTTTTTTTCAAAATTGCTCTTCGTAAATATTAACTCTTCGCTTTTCTTTCTTAGTAGTGGTTCCTGAAAGGGTTGTCACCTATCTTCCTCCAACCGTCGAAGTAAATCGCATACTATCGAACAGGATGCTGCAACAGGCGAGGATGCTCCGTGAGCGCAAGGTAGTTGACGGCACCGGCAAGAAAAGGAAAGGGGCGGAGACCTCGGGGGCTCCACCCAAGAAGATCGCTAAACCAGCCCGAGGGGGCTCTTCTCGCCCCCCTGCTACCGAGCAGAGGATCTCGCCGAGGAGATCTCCCTCGCCTCCCCCCACACAAGTCGTATCCCCTCCTCCCCGTACTACTCGGTCGCGAGATATCGCCGCAAGCTCGTCGGCCGGGGAGAGGGCTCAGGGAGATAACACCCTTCTCGGCTGGGATGCCGCAAGGGTTGCCAAGTAAGTTATTTATCCATGAGGTTTTTATAATATTTTCAAGTACCTTTTTCTAAATTATTTTCTTCTTCTCCTATAGAGTTGCCGACTGCCAGATCGTCGAACCCTTCAACCCGAACCTCCTCGGCTACTACCGGTCGCGGGATCCGGTCGACAGAGAGCCCCTGAATCCGATCGCACTAAGGGCTGTGAAGAATCTGCCTCGATCGCTGACGACCACACTGGTCGACGAGGTGGACAATCATAGCTCGCTGGAGAACGCGAGATTGGTCGCCATAGATTTGAGCCGGGCGTCTTATACGATGGAGAAGCTCGCCTTCCAGATTGCCGAAAGCCGCAAAGTCAGCGAGGACAGGAGTGCGAAACTCGCCCAAATGGCCAAGGCTAAAACTGCTGTCGAGAGGAAAGCGGTCGACCTCGAGACCAAGTTGGCCGATGTTGAGGCAAAGTTGGCCGATTCTGAGGCCCAACTTGAGACGATTCGAAAGAAGGATCAGGAAGATCTCCAAGAGATCGAACGTCTCCGTGCTCGCCTCCAGACTGCCGAGGACGAGGTAAGAACTCTTCAAAATAAATCCGCAACTGACGAGGAAGAGTTGGCCACTCTTCGGCAACAGCTGGTCGAGCTGACGGAAGAGCGAGATGAGACTGTTGAGGTCGCCGGGAGCGTGGCCATGTTATCGGTGGCGCTTACTGCCCACGGGCTCATTCACCGGTTACTGGAAATTCATCCGGGACTGGATGTGACTCCGCTCGGCGGGTTTTTGGACGACCTCCTTATGAAGGAGAATCCTCAGCCGGAAACAGACCTCCCTCTGCTTCCTTTGATGGAGTTGGGACTCCTGTTCCCCCGACTATTGGGTGTTCCGGTCCTCTTCTCGAACCCTCCGCAAGACTCCCCACCTCAATCAGGCGAACAGGAAGCTCCTGCCGAGGAGGCTATGAACGAGGAGGAAGTTGCCGGCGAGCAGGATGCTCCTGCCGAGGAGAATGCTCCAGCAGCTTAGTTGTATTTTATTTCTGTTTTTTAGGACTGTTCGGCCATTAAGGCCTTTTTGTAATTTCAGCCTTCAAGGCTTTTCAATGAATGGAACTTTTTGCTCATGTTGTGTTCGCTTTCCAACTTGTGTTATGATTCATTTTCTGCAAGCATTTTTTGATAAGTATGTCTTTTTGAAACCTCCTTTTATTGCGAGCACCTTCAAGACAGAGTGCTCGTCTTTTGTCTTTGCGAGCGCCTTTAAGAAAAGGTGCTCGTCTTTTACCTTTGCGAGCATCTTTAAGAAAGAGTGCTCGTCTTTTAGAGTTAACCATGCGTCGGTTGAACTCTTTTTTGTTTGGTAGGTAGTGATCGTCGTCGCCACTACCTTGCGAGCATCGTTAAAAAAGAGTGCTCGTCTTTGTTTTGCGAGCATCTTTAAGAAAGAGTGCTCGTCTTTTAGAGTTAACCATTCGTCGGTTGAACTCTTTTTTGTTTGTTAGGTAGTGATCGTCGTCGCCACTACCTTGCGAGCATCGTTAAAAAAGAGTGCTCGTCTTTGTTTTGCGAGCATCTTTAAGAAAGAGTGCTCGTCTTTTAGAGTTAACCATTCGTCGGTTGAACTCTTTTTTGTTTGGTAGGTAGTGATCGTCGTCGCCACTACCTTGCGAGCATCGTTAAAAAAGAGTGCTCGTCTTTGTTTCCTAGATGGCTACGCAGAGCCTTGTCTAAAAATTCAAACTTATCTAACACTTGATGAAATTTAAACTTGACCTGTATTGAAATGATGACTTGGTACAAATTATACAAATATGAAAAAATTAAAAACTTACTGGTAATATTTCTTCAGCTTGACCGCGTTCCACGGGTATTTGCTCGGCTTGCCCTCTAGATCTTCTAGCTCGTACGATCCGTTCAAAAGTGTGTGCGTTATTCGGTACGGACCCTCCCAAGTCGGGCCAAGTATGCCAATGGACTGCTCCGTCGCCCTCCGAAGTACGAGCTGGCCGATAGTGAATTGGCGAGCACGTACTTTGGTGTTGTAATAGCGCTCTGATCTTTGCTTGTACACCACGTTCTTCTCGTCCGCTGTTAGCCTTCGCTCTTCTAGGAAGTCCAAATCGGAGAGCTGTGCATCGTTATTCAACTGCTCGTCATAATTTGCTACTCGAAAAGTTGGGACCTGCCCCTCTGCTGGTATGACAGCTTCGGTTCCGAACGCGAGCGCGAACGGAGTTTCACCAGTAGAATTCCTAGTGGTCGTCCGATATGCCCACAGAACCATGTGCAGCTCGTCCGCCCATTTGCCCTTCAATCCATCTAGCTTAGCTTTCAAGGTGTGTTTGATGATTTTGTTGATCGCCTCTACTTGACCATTTGATTGTGGATGATAGGGTGTTGAAAAAAATTTCTTGATGTTCCATTCTGAGCAGAAATCCAGCATATCTCGACTTGTGAATTGACGCCCGTTGTCGGTCACTATTGCTCGTGGTAGGCCGAACCTGCAAATTATGTTTTTCCAAATGAAGCTTGTCATCTGGGCCGTTGTGATGGTCTTCAATGCCTTCGCTTCGGTCCACTTGGTGAAGTAATCGACTGCTACGACTACGAAAGTTACCCCCCCGACGCTAGGCGGGAAAGGTCCGATGATGTCGATGCCCCACTTCGCGAAGGGCCAAGAGCTGTAGACGGAGATGAGTTCGTCTGGAGGTGAGTGAATAGCTGGTGCAAAAGTTTGACATCTCTTGCACGCCTGGGCGTAATGAATTGCATCCTTCTTCAGTGTTGGCCAAAAGTAGCCTTGCCTCATGATTTTTAAAGCGAGCGCTTGCCCCCCTGTATGATTTCCACATGATCCTTCGTGGATTTCGTACATGACGATCTTCGCCTCGTCTTCTCCGAGGCATTTCAATAAAGGCATTGAAAAACCCCGTTTGTACAGCTGGTCGCCAACAACAGTGTACCTTGCGGACCTGAGCTGCAATCTGGTTGCTTTCACTTTGTCCCCCGGGAGCTCGCCGGTCTTGATGTACTTGATAATCGGCGATCTCCAGTCCTCGTCGTTGGTCGCTTCAACCTGCAAAATCTGACCTCTGTTCACCGATGGGGAAGAAATTTTAGTGATGGTCGCTTCTGAAAATATTGCCTCCCCCTCTGAAGTGGCCAGTCGAGCTAACGCATCTGCTTGCGTATTGTCCTCCCTAGGTATTTGCTCGATATGGAATTGATCAAACTGCTCGAGTAATCCTTTTACTAGCTCTTGATACTTCATCATTTGATCGCCGCGAGCCTCGTAGTCGCCCGTAATTTGATATACAACCAGCTGAGAGTCAGAAAAATTTTTCAGTTTTCTGGCGCCCACGGCCATAGCCATCTTGATTCCTGCAACCAGCGCCTCGTATTCTGCTTCGTTGTTGGTCGCCCGATACTCGAACTCGATCGCCGAAGCAAACGTCTGTCCGGTTGGGCTGGTGAGGACGATTCCTGCCCCTGCTTTGGTGCTCGTCGACGAGCCATCGACGAACAGTGTCCAAGGGAGTTCGATTCCCTCGTCCAATTTCTCTGGGAAAGTGAGCTCTACGATAAATTCTGCCAGCACTTGTCCCTTGATTGCCGTTCTAGGTGCGTAGGTGAGCCCAAATTGCCCTATCTCCACCGACCATTTCAAAAGTCTTCCCGTGGTATCCGGACGATGCAGTGCTCGTCGGAGTGGAAAGGTGGTGAGGACGACCACCTCGTGGTCGAACAGGTACTGCCTTAATTTTCTGACACTCATGACTAGTGCGTATGCCAATTTTTCCATAGGAGTGTATCTCAACTCCGCATCTCTCAGCGTTTGACTTACGTAGTAGATAGGCAGATGTGTGCTCCCCTCAGCTCGGACGAGCACTGAACTGATCGCACAGTCAGTGGCCGCCAAGTATAGATACAAAATTTCGCCGGGGACTGGCTTAGATAGGACCTTCGGATCCGATAGGTATTCCTTTAGCTTTTCGAAAGCTTTTTCACATTCATCGGTCCATTCGAACCTCCCTTTTTTCAGAGCATCGAAAAAAGGTTTGCAGCGATCGCTCTTTCGTGCAATGAATCTGTTCAGCGATGCAAGGCATCCTGTCAACCTTTGTACTTCTTTCACGTTCCTTGGGCTCTGCATGTTAATGACTGCTTGAATTTTGCTCGGATTCGCCTCGATGCCCCGCTGGCTAACCAAATGCCCCAGAAATTTTCCTGAGCTAACACCAAAACTGCATTTTTTCGGATTTAACTTCATGTTGTACTCCTTCAGTATATCGAATGTCATGGTGAGGTGGTGTAGGTGATTTTCTTTCCGCAAGCTTTTGACAACGATGTCGTCGATATAGACCTCCACCATCTCGCCGATGTGTTTCTCAAACATCTTATTTACCAGTCTTTGGTATGTTGCCCCCGCGTTCTTCAAACCGAAAGGCATTCTCTTCCAGCTGTACATTTCGGTGGCCGTCATGAAGGCCGTATGCCGCTGGTCGTCGGGATGCATCGCGATCTGATGGTAGCCTGCGAAAGCATCCATGAAAGTTAACATCTCGTGCCCCGCTGTATTGTCTACTAGGTGATCAATGTGGGGCATCGGAAAGTGATCTTTGGGACAGGCGTCGTTTAGATCTGTGAAGTCTATACACAATCTCCACGACCCGGTCGCCTTTTTGACGAGCACTGGATTGGCCAGCCACTCGGGGTCAGTTCCAGTTTTCTCGATTAATTTATTGTCGATCAATTTCTTGACTTCGACTACCAAAGCCGCATATTTATCAGGCCCAAATTTCCTTCGTTTTTGGGTGATAGGTCTCCTCGCTGGATCAATATTCAA
The DNA here is from genome assembly GCA_963675135.1 of Galeopsis tetrahit. Lineage (NCBI taxonomy): Eukaryota > Viridiplantae > Streptophyta > Magnoliopsida > Lamiales > Lamiaceae > Galeopsis > Galeopsis tetrahit. Next base: position 17,389,015 of record OY776133.1, read on the forward strand.
TCTGTGGCAGGCATGATTTGTTGGAATGCCCACCATATCCTCGTGCGACCAGGCGAATGCTCCGATGTTTTCTTTCAAAAATGCGACCATGTCTGACCGCAAATTTTCTGGTAAATTCGAACCAATGAATACTTCGAGTTCTGGACGAGTTTCGTTTAAATGAATGGTTTCGAGGTCCTCCGCTGAAGTTGCCCGTTCTTTAGGCTCCTTCCAACGAGGGTCCTCGATTCCGAACTCTGGCTCAAAACCTAGCCTGGGCTCCAGATCTGGAATGTTTTCTGGCAACTGGTCGTCGGGGAGCTGGTCGCCCGAGACTGTCTGCTCGTCGATATCCATTGGGGTGTGGTCGTCCACTTCCATGGAGGCGTGCTCGTTCGCCTCCACTTGGTGGTCGTCGTAACTACGACTGCACTCCCCAATTTCAATCTTTCGGTACTTGCTAGGAAGACCCTCCAAGTAGTTCACTTTTTCTGTTTGTGTTTGACACTCAATATACTGGCCAATCATAGTAGATTCCTTTGAATGACGCTTTGCAAAACGGACGAGACACTCCCTCGCCCGCGTCTGATCGCCCTTGACGGTTATAACTCCCGCTGGGGTCGGAAACTTTACACAGTAATAATAAGTAGAAACGGCCGCCTTGAACTCGTTGAAGAAAGGTCGGCCGAGGAAAACGTTGTAGGACGATGGCATGTCGATGATCAAGAAGTCGAGCTGCCTAGCATGGTGCATTTCTGGCTCTTTCGACGATGCCAACTCCAAGGATAGTCTGATTTTCCCAATGGGAAGATTGCGCGTATCCCCAAAACCTACGATTATATCATCGCAAGGCTCGATGTATTCCGCATAATCACCGAGAGCATCCAGAGTATGCTTGAAAAGGATGTTGGTGTATGCCCCAGTGTCGACCATCATGCGATGGACGTTGGTTCCCATGATCTTCCCTGTGATGACCAAAGCATCATTGTTCGGGTGCACCACGCCGTTCAGGTCGTCGTCCGAGAAAAGGACTTGATGAGAAAGAGGCTTCTCGGCAGTCGGAGCGACGCACACCTGGTGCACATTGTTCAGTGCTCGCTGCTCGCTCTGAGCTCGGCGAACAGATAGCTCTTTTCCGGATTGGGTTCCCCCCAACGGGCCTTCAATCACCAAACAGGCTCCGCCCACATTATCGATGTCGCCGCCAGCATGTTGTGGCATGGGAGGAGTTAGCTTGGGACGATTCAGATGCTGGCGCAGGTCGTCGCCGTCGTCGCGACGTTTCTTCCCCCTGTTGTCGCCATTTCCTAGAGGCTTGATGAACTGGGCGAGCTTGCCCTCATTGTATAGCTTGAATAGATTTCTCACCAAGTCCCTGCAGCCGTTGGTGTGGTGGCCAATGGAGTTGTGGTAGTCGCAGAATTTGCTACCATCCAGTTTTTCATCACTTGCATGCATTGGCTTGGCCTGGGGGAGCATATTCTCTCCCCTAACAGCATTGAAAATGCCCCTGGGATCCACAGAGAGAGATTCTCTGAATTGGATGATCTCAGGAGACTCCTCGAAAGGCCTGAAGTTGGCTGGGCGAGCACTTCCAGTTTGAGTGGTCGCCTTCTTGGGCTGGGACGACTCCCCAGTGTTTGTATTCTTTTTGGGCCAGACCCTCTTGGACGCCTCCGACTGCTCGTTAGCCTTGGCTGCGTCCATTATTTCCTCCATCTGAATGAAGTTCCCAGCCCTCGTGCGGAAGTCCGCATAAGAACTGGGGAAAGTAAGGTGGATAGATTCCCAAAGCTTGGTACCTATCCTCAGACCGGAAACAGCTGAGATCAGCTTGGTCTCATCGTTCACGGCCTCCCCATCGATCACCAGCCTATCGAAGCGCTCAATGAAGTCCTTGCCAGACTCATTTATAGATTGTCGAACGTTCGCCAAACGTTGCTTTGAGGCTGGGCGAGCAGCAATAGACCCGTAGTAGGTCAGAAATAGTTGTCCCAGCTCAAGGAATGAGGTGACCGATCCGGGACTCAGCGTTGTGTACCATCGGTGAGCCCGGTCTCCCAAATTTAGGGAGAAGTTCCTGCATTGTGTGGCGTCCGTTGCCCCAATTGAGGCCATATAGTTGGAGTACTTGGACAGATGTACTCTAGGGTCGGATGCACCATCGTATGCCGGCATGGAGGGCATTTGAATCTTTCTTTGAATGGGGGCGGTAAGGATTGCAACGCTCAAAGGAGGTGCGGGCAGAGTGATTGGTGGGGTGGTCCCTAGCTTCGAGGCGACCACCTCAGCTCGCAGAGTTTCCATCTCTATCTTCATTAATTTTTGGGTCTCGAGGAACTGGGCGATTTGCCCCTCCTCGGCAGTTTGTGCTCGGGGGACGACGACCTCGTCGCGTCGGCTCCCTTGGGATGCGGCCGGGCGATCATCATGACGTGATCGCCTGGGGGAATGTCTCTCAGACTGGCGGCTGCGATAACTCCTCGCAGGAGCTTGCGAACCCTTCCCTGGTCCCACTCGGTCAAGAGCTGAGACTCTATCACCCTGATCTCTCTTATCAGCGTGATCTCGGTGGTGGTCGGCTCTGCCTGGTTGGCCATCCACATTGAAATACACCGGGCGAGGAGCCCTCTTATCTCTGTCATCCATCCGGTTGAAAACCGAATTTCGGTGTCGCGAGTCTCCCGTATGGCTATTGTGGGAGTGCTCGTCGACTTTGTTTTTTCCTCTGTCCTGGGGGTGAACAGAGTTGGAGTGATAGGAACGGTTATCTTCTTCGTTCCCCTTGGCTTTGCGAGCTCGGTCGAAGGCCTGATCTTTGGCCTTCTCCAGCTCCTCATTCTGCCTCTTCTTCTCATTGAGATAGTCACAGAGGTCTTTCAGATGTTGGGGATCATTCAGAATGTCCCCCATATTCACGTTTGCAAACGGATTCACCGCCGGCGCCGGAGGGCGCTCGTTCCCTCCGGGGGGTAAGATTCCGTCACGTGGAGTATGCTGAGACATCGTTTAAAGAGTGTCTCCTGGAGATTATTACAAGGATAAGACTGTTCTTAAGCTTTCGACGCTTAAAAACGAAAGATTAAAGTTCTTACGCAGAAGAACGTGCTATTACAACTACTTATGAGCAAAGTAATAACAACTAAAGCTTAAAAACAAGATTACACGGAGATCAAACTCCAAAATATGTCGTGAATATCGCAAATATTCAAGAACACGAAGAACACAGAAATATGTAAATAAAGCTTTAAACGGTGGAACTACCGATTAAAAACCTGAAAACGGAGTTTGCAAACCGATCGCTCGATGATCGGTCGAAACTGAGAGTGATGAACACGTAAAAGGACCCCTCCTTCTAGCGCCAAATGTTGTACGTGCTTTTGTCGGGTTGACTCGGATGTGGGCTGTTTATTAGCACGAAACAAACATATATGATTATCGGGGGTTTATTACGTGTTTATGCGGATTAATATGATGATCTTGATGATCTATTGGAGAACAAACAAGAATTAATGAAGAACACAAAGATGTAGCTTCTTTGAGAAGCTAAAGCGTAAGAGCTTAGGAGAGTATATTGCTTTGGGTTGGGTGATTTGGTGGAATTGGTTAACCTGTCTTACAAATGAGCCTCTTTTAGGCATTATATAGTGGTTTCCAGGGGCTGCCCGCCCTTTACACGTGGCACACCCTCACTGGGCCTCACTTCTGCCCGAAAAGGTGATTTGATGGCGCATTTAATGCTAAACCGCCTTTGGTGCTCGTCCTCGCCGATATGACGAGGAGCTGAGCTATGGTGGTTGCCGTAGGACCATGTCGAGGAGAGTGGTCGCCACGCTCCATACTGTCTCCCAAGGCTCCAATACTTAGACTTTTCTACCTAAGAATAGACATGTGCTCGCCACACATTTGGGCGAGCAGCTACTTAAAACATGTGCGCCAACATCTTTGGGCGAGCACTTAAATATATTAAATACATTAAATCTATTACATTTTCTTGGTCTTGTTGACTAGTCGTCGCAAGATCTTGTTGACTAGTCCTCGCCACGTAAGCTGGTGACTAGGATTGACTTGTCAAAGATTGACTTCTTTGACTAGGTATAACAAACTGCTTAAATTTAATTTAACCATTCTTTTAAATATATGTAAATTAAATATTATAATGTAGAAGATTAAAAAATGTAAATTAAATTAATATTAAATTGTACCATTCATAAAAAAATCAATAAATCAAAACATAAATTGATCTAGAGTTTTTTTCATCATCATCATCAAGATGAGTATTTTTCAATGCGTAGTTGAAAATTTAATGTGATTTGAATGACTTAATATCATATATGAGATGTTATAATTAGGAGTGTTCAAAAAAAAATCGGACCGAAAAAAAGATCGGAACCGGACCGACCGGTTAGTTTCCGTTCCGGTCTCCGGTTCGGCAAATTTTGGATTCCGGTCTTCCGGTCCGGACCAGTTTGGACCGAAATTTTTTTTTTAATTTAATTTTTATATTTTTTTACTAATTTGTGTAGATTGATTTCAAATGAAGAGCAAACACTTTAATTTTCATACATAAATTCATCAATCTTGTTCTTGCTTCCATAAACTTGAAAAAATACTTAAAATTTTTTTTTTTTTTTTAAAAATCCGATCCAAACCCGGACCGGAATTTACCGGTCCGGTCTCCGATCCGCCCTTTAGCATCAATTCCAAACCGATCCCAGTCCGATCCGATTTTGGACCCGTGCACACCCCCTAGTTATAATAGGAGTTTTACTTATTTAATTTATTTTTTCCAATAAATTTTCTTTACATTCCAGTTTCCCCAAAAGTCAATGGCATACCGTATATTATTATTGTTTGAAGTCCCCTTACCTACCAATTAACCTTGAGTTTCGGAAATTCACAAACTATTATTGGAAGGAAATACATACTCAACTAATTAATTTTAGGCAACCTAAATATATTTCTGCACTATATATATATTGAAGAGATCGAAAGAGAAAATATAACCAAGAAAAATCATTACTATTACTAGAAGAAATTCATCATAAGATTTGCAAGTATGGGTAATAAGAGAGCATTGGTGTTAAGCTTGGTGGCGCTGCTGGTGGTTTGCAGTTTGGTTTGTGTATCATCGACGGACTTCGAAGAAATTAATGGAGTATACTCCGATCTCATCAGTGGTGGTGGGAAAGGAGGTGGACAAGGAAACGAAAACAACAGAGGTTGTGACCCAACAACACAGCAATGTCGCGGGGGCTAGCTGATTAATTAATCAATCAATTCAAAATAAGTAATAGAGATATTGTCTCTATATTAAAGTTATGAAGATTAATAAAATAATTTAGAAGATAGCTAGATTAGGACCCAAAGATTATTCAAGTAGATTATTTTATATTTATTTCCTTATATTAATGTAATAATGTTTACTAATTTTTATTTTATTTACTTAACTTTGTTCTTTGGTTTGATTTTTTTTTTTAATAGGGAAAATACATTTTTTTTGTCCCTTAAGTTGTTTGAATTTTAATTTTTGTCCTCTAAGTTTTTCGACTTTGAAATTAGTCCCTAATATTTACAAATTTTTCGATTTTGAAATTAGTTTCTTATTATCTACTACAAATTGTTGACTTTGTCGTTTATTTGTAGATAAGCGATTTGAGGCTGAATGTGCATGTTATTGACAAAATCAATGATTTGCAAATAATTACACGATGTTTACCTTCGATTGCATTTAATAAAGGTTAAAATCTTAAAATTTGCAAATATAAGAGACTAATTTCAAAGTCGAAAAACTTAGAGGACACAAATCTTAAAATTTGTAAATATAAAGTTGTGTTTGGATTTGGGGTGGGTGGGGGGGACTTGATTTGAGGAGGTATTTCAAATGAAAGAATTAAAAAAAAAAAAAAAAAGTTTTCAAATGACATGGTTTTAGTGAGGATTTAAAATCCTCTCAATTTTAACTAAAAAGCCGTGTGAGCAAAAATCTAAGTATTTGAAATACATTCATAATCCAAACAAGTGAAGTGAATTTGGATGGTGAATTTAAAATCCATATATCAAATTCCTCCATCCAAATGGAATATAAGGAACTAATTTTAAAGTCCCAAAATTTAGAGGACAAAAATTAAAATTGACATAACTTAAAGGACAAAAAATGTATTTTCCCATTTTAGTAAAATATAATCTAAAACTTAATTTTATTGGTTCGAAAATAAGAAACTTAATTTTATTTACATGTACAATTCTTTATTTAACTATATTTCTTTACTTTTCACAAAACTCAATAACTTAACTGGTCATTGTAGCAAATATTTTTAGGGATGACAATGGGACGGGTATGCCCTATCCCAGGACCCGTCCCGTCAAAAAATTCTCATACTCGAACCCGTTTCATTCTATTTAAAAATTCGTATGATTTTATCTGCTTCATTCCATTTAATTTTTTAAAATTAATTTTAATGTATAAAATATATTTATTTTAATATTACATAATTCAAATTAAAAATATATAATTGTTTAAATATCATTTCATATTCATTTTATACTAAAATACAACATAAAAAATATTTTTACAAATATATATACATTAATATACATATAAGTTTATGTAAATAGGAAACATATATATATTAAATACGGGTCCATACCCAATCTATGTGAATCGGGTTCAATACGGGGGTCCGATTTTGAACCCATCCCTAAATATTTTTATCCAATTTTTTTAATAGTTAGCCTCGTCCTTTTTTTTTTTAATAATTAAGTACAGGGTAAAATGCAAATATGGTCCCAAAAGAATTAATGCTCACGAAAATGGTCCCATTTTGAGCAAAAAAGGTCCCGCGAGATTTTTCCGTCAAAAACTAACGGAATTGTGAGCGTGAGGAACACACGCCGTTAAGTTCAAAAACGGGAAAATGCAGATTTGATCACAAGAGATCAGAAAAATGCAGATTTGGTCCCAAGAGATTCGTGCTCACGAAAATGGTCCCATTTTGTTCAAAAAAGGTCCCACGAGATTTTACCTTCTAAAATAAATTTTCAAATGCTCGGATTCTGTCAAATGCTCCAAAATCACATCTAATTCTAAAAAAGCCCTAAAAATCTCCCCCAAATAAAACCACACGAATCCAACTTGAAAATTCAGGAAAAATTGAAGCCGAAACAGTCGTTAAGCATTCTCAAATCACAAACTCTTACTTAAATTCCTCAAATCGTAAACCCCACATTCACTAAAATTGCACGTCAAATCGTTCTTGATTTTTTCTCTCTATCTCAATTATTATTTTCTTTTGTTGGGATTGGTGGTCTGTGCCGCTGATCACCATGGGTTCGGGGTGTGGTATTACTCGAATCGAATTTTATAATTTTGAGATATATTCTCAAAAAATTTAAAACCAAATCTAATGATTTGATTTCGAAGGGATGATTATTTTGTTTGAGAAGGCTTAACATGTAAAATGAATTTTTGGAAGATTGATTTTCGATTTTCTGTCAATGACGGGGTGAAGAGCCTGATTAATAATAGATATATGTATACATTTTTTTAGAATCTTTAGTTAAAATTTTGATAGAATTTGTAATTTTTTATTTGAATTTCTTCAAAATTTACGTTTTAAAAACTATATCTGATATTTTTAAAAAATTTATATGATAAATTTTTATAATTTTATAAATAAAAATAATAATATCGTCAAATTTTAATTATTTGAATTTTACATAAAATATTAATTGATTTGAATTTTTTTTTCTTTTTAAATGTTGTTGGCTTTCTATAAATTTTTCTTAATTTTTAAATTTGATATAAATTACTATTTATATGTTTTTTCAAATTTACACAAATTATAATTTAATTTGAAAAAAATCTGTGTCATTTTTTCTCATTTTTTGTTTTGGGACCATTTTTGCAATATCACTTAACGGAAACCGTTAAGTATTTAACGGTTGGGACCATTTTTGTAAAAAATGGGACCAAAAAAGAACGTGAAACCAAAATTGTTTTTGAAAAAAATTCTTGGGACCAAATTTACATTTTACCTATTAAGTACACTTATTATATTTCTCTCTCTTTTTTTTATTAAGAATCTTATACATACAAATATTTTATCTACAAAAAAAATAAAAAATGGATAGAAGAGTGAATGTGCAATATGTGAATTTTTTAGTAGATTATAATTATTTATTGCGAAACTTGTGTTTTATTCCAATAGAGTTGGTAATAAAATTATAATTTTTTTTAACCCAACTCATCATTGAATATTTGAATCTAATTGGATCTCTAAATCCAAACGGATCCCAGCGTTTCCACAATTATTTCTTTTTGTAACACCTTTTTGATGTGGTGTATGTATCACGTATGTTGTATCAACCTAAACATTTACTCATCCCCTAAAATTGTGTTCTCATTTTATTTTTTTATTAAATTAAAAAAATATTAAATGTATTCTTATTTAAATGATCTTAAAATTTAAAAAAAAAAAATCTATTTTTCTTCTGCTTATTACAATAATTTAAATATCCATTAATTATGAGTAATTTTATTTTATTATACACACTCTAAAAAAGAAATGAAACTATATTTTAGGAGAAAAAAAAAATACAGAACCATAATTTTGGCACGAGGAAGTATTTTGATTTCATTTACGAATTAAAATAAAGAACTAGAAATAAAAGCTCAACAATAATACTACAGTACATGCTTTGCATTAAAAGTACGATACAATCGAGCTAGGTCCATGATGCCAAATTTATATAGTTACAATATGGTAACCAAGATTAATTAATTATATAAAAGTTGATGATGAACAAATTTCAAAACCTGCCATACCCTCTGGCATTGTAATTAGGAATTGGGACTTGATCATTTTCTATATTCATAATATCCTTCTCAAGAGCCTCATAGTACCTCTTCACTTCCTCTGCACTTTTCCCGCTCACTCCTCTTGCTATTTTATGCCATCGATCCGGTGTGTCCTTGTCGTACCTAGCTAAACCCTCCTCGAACTGCTTGTTCTGCTTAGATGTCCACGAACACGAGCTACGCGAAGATTGCATCGAGTTTGATGCCATCGAAAAATTAACAAAAGTGACGTAGTAGAGGAAGATTTATGAGTGTGTGTGTTTAATTAAGTGTTGCAAGATTTTGTAACTGAATTAATGCCGTTTAAATACACAAGAAAGGAAGCAAGTTGAGGAATTTTATTTTGTTAATGGACTAATATACGATTCTTATGATGAAGTGTGGTTTTGGTTGAATTAATTCTTGAAAAGTGGTGGGATTAGATTCTCCAATTATCTCAAACCTCTACTTGCTAAAGAGATGCCCCAATTTACACCATCAAATCTCACTCTAGTACAATAGAATGATCGAATTTCATATCTTTTTTTGTGTTCCAATATGGAAAAAAGTTGCAACTATTTCAAATGAAAGTATTGAATGTATTAAACAAAACGAGGGCTAGCTACAACTTAACTATATCAAATGAAAGAACGTACAGAATTAGCAACCTTTGAGTTCAAATTAAATAGCAAAATCCTTTCTCATAATTAAATAATGTTGAAATTTCAATTTAATTAATCCTCTAGTAAATATATAAATTACCATCTACAAAATTAATTTCAAGTCAATTTCCAACAGTTTGAGTTAAAAAAATAAAAATTAAGATTAGCATTTTGTGGTGGAACGTCCATATATATGGTTAAGATAGGGGTTGTGATTCTCATGAAAAAAGTAGTGCAAATGGAAAACTATCTTTTGTACGTATGAAATGATCATATTGGCCAAGTTATTCCATTTTATTGGAATATATCAATTTAATAGATAAAAAATAGTTTCAGTTTTCTTAACAGTCTCACCATTAATATAGTAAATTAGAATCCTATAATATTATCATACTAAATCTTGTCCTTCATCAGCAATGCTTTTAACAAATAACAACAGAACATGCAATATTCCTACATGATCAAATTGATTCCAGCTTTTTAATTTTGAAATAAATTTGACTCTACAGTTTCTCAACTTCATAATCCACCACTTGATCTGAAATATCTATAGAATAAAATTTGATTGGTTAGGAATTTGTTTAAATTCCATAAGATGTGTTTTCACTATTAGGGCAATTAGTATAAATATAATCGAATTAATTTTACGTCTCTCTTAAAGGACATACTTTTAGAATATATATACCTTTGTAACTTTGTTGTAAAAATCGGTCAAGATGCCTAGACAGTAGACAGTCCCTAATCGACTCAATTTTACCTCCCTAAGGTTTTTGGTGAAAAATCGATTTAGACGAATCTACGCGGTCTAGGCGGCTGCCTAGGCACTCATATATATATTAATTTTGGTTTAGAGGTCGATTTGGACAATCATGCAAACTTTTTCAAGGGAAATCGAGACTCTAAGCAATACGCATTGCTTTGTCATGATATACAATGTTTTTTTTACTAAATTCTACTCCGTAGTATATATTAAGGGGTGAAAATTGTGTTTATGAAAGAAAGAAAATCTAGGCGACGCCTAGGCGCTAGACAGTGCAAATTCGTTCGTTTACCGAATTCTGACTTCTACAACTTTGATATATACTCCTTCCGTCCCAACAAAAGCTTCTCATCTTTTCATTTTAGTTGTCTCAATACAAGCTTCTCATGTCATTTTTTGAAACATGTTGACTTTGCTGCATAAAATAATTATATTCTTCTTTCAATTTATTTACATCAATTAATTATCTCCATTAACTATTAAAATACTCAATTAACAATAATAACAATTTTTAACTATTTTATCTATTTTCAATCACATTACTTATATTACGTCACATTTTATATTAATACTCGTTAAATCTTGCAAAATCTTCTCATGAGAAGCTTCGATCATATCGGAACGGAGAGAGTGATTAATTTTTTTATAACTAGTTAAATAGAATATCTGAATTTTGAAAAAGTTGATGACGATGATATGAGCATGCAATTGGAAGAGTCCTGCCCCATCTTACGACCAGTCATGATATTTATTTATTTTAAGACCATAAATTTAGAAGAATCTTTGAATCAAGTTTTGTCGGTAGAGATTCCAAAATAGTTGAAAATGTTCCAAAAGATAAGGAGATTAGATAGACTTAGCTAGCTAGCTAGATGATAGGGGCCATATGCTCCAACTGATTTGACACTCTCGCTTTTACCATTTCATTTACTTTCACTCCCCAAATTAATCACACATCTATGCCCATATATTGTAGTACGGAGTACAATTTTTTATAGAGTAATTAAATTTTTTATAGAGTAATTAAGCTTTTGATAGGGTACTCCCTCCGTCCTGGAGGAACTTGCACCCTTTGACCGGCACACATTTTAAGAAATGTGTAAAAAAAGGTGTAATGATTGATGTTTTGAAGGGTAGTTTTGTAAACTTTTATGAATAAAGTAAAGTAAAAAGTTGATTGAGTGTGGAAAAGTAATGGCATATGGGTAAATATGAGTATATTTCAAGGGTGAGGGTTGTGAAGATATTTCATTTTATTGAGTGTGCAAATTGGTATGGGACATCCATATATGAAAAGTGTGCAAATTCCAGTGGGACGGAGGGAGTACAATTATTCTACCGTTGGGAGTATGATGTGGGTGCATGTATGATTTTGTAAGTTGTTTAGTAGGATAGATTGTTGTTGTATATATTAAGTTAAATCGAACTATGTACACTACAAAAAAAAAAAAAAAAAAAATTAGTGATATAATCTTTTAATTTTTTTTTTAAATTTAGTGTTAGAAAATTGAGAATTAATGACATATGACATGTCATTAAAAGTTACTAGTTGTTGTCATTAAATACTTTTATCTAGATAAACTACAATGACAGAATTTATGTCATTAAAAGTCAAATTTTTTTGTAGTGGTAGTTGGTCCGGTAGAAAACCCAATTTTTGGACATAAAACAATACCATCACCCCCTTACAATAATTTGAATTGAATATTGTATTTTATTTCTTATCAAACAACATATATGAATTATTTCAGTTTGATAGAATATATTAGTACAAGATAAATGAGTAATCGACCTTAAATGAGTAATCGACCTTAAGATAGATGTCTAATCAAATCTAAAATAAAATATATATTCGATACACAAAAATACATTCGATTGTGTGCATATCAAATGATCGATTGACTGATTAACATATCATTTGCGATTAAATTTGAGTCGGTTACATATCTACCAAAAAGGACCTTAAAATACAACTATCTCAATTATCCATATAAATATGACATTTATCTCTATTTGTCAATACAGATCCTTGGTAAATAATATTGCATCCTCAAATAGACATTGTTAATCTCCAATGTAGTTTATTCTTTAATTGAAATGGATTGTCTGTTTGCGGAGATTAAATTATATTTACCTCATCACTTTCTGACAAAATAGACCTTAGTTTCAACAAATTAATTAAGTTTGTTAATTTTTTTTGAAAATGTTCAATTTCAATTCCGATTTCTCTGAAAAATATGAAACAACATTGTTTTACAGGGGTTCCGGCACGTGATTCTAAAAAAAATATTTGATAATTCTTTTGCACAACAATAAATTAATCCATCTATTTTTTAATATATCCATCAAATTAAAATTCATCAATTTAAAAGTAATCACAACGAAATCCACCCAAAGCTGCTGGAAACCCGGCCCCCACACGTGCACGAGCGCCAAAACATCACCCTTCGTATTTTTTTGGCTAGATTGGAACTGAAATTGGACATTGTTCTAAATTTTAAGGCTAAATCGACAAACTTAATCTTTTTTGGAAATAAATCTATTTCGTTAAAAAATTATAAAAGCAAATATGCAGATTAAATCTTAGTCAAAATTAATGGAGGATCAAGGAATAAAAAAACATGCATGTTAATTCAGTATGGCCTGGATGCCTAGCTATGAAATAATGTTATGAGAACAAATAATCTAAGCTAGGTTTGATATTGAGAATAATTAATAGCATGTGGATAGTTTATGTAGATGTACCGGCATCTTGCATGTTTTCCTAGATATGAATTTACTTACATTACTCTGAGTATAAATTCCTTGTGTGGCTGTTTTTCAGAGCTATAATTAATACTCCCTCCGTTACTAAATACGTTTCTCACTTTTTCTTTTTTTTTTTTTTTTTTTTTTTTTTTTTGGTGTTTTAATTAAGAAATATGATAAAATAAAAGATATAGTACAAGTGATGTAATGGTGAGAGAGAAAATAATAGATTAGTATGAGATTAAGTATAATAAAATAATAGATAAAATATAATTGATGTGATTGAGAGAGAGAAAATAATTTATCAAAAAATGGAATGGGAAACTTATAGTGGGACATTCAAAAAAAGAAAGTGGGAAACTTATAGTGGGTGTTTGCAAACAAAACTATGTGCTTAAAAGCACTTCTTTTTTAAATAGAATCACTTTTGAAGTGTTTGTAAACACAAGTAAGTGATTAAATTAATTACTTAAAAGCATTTTTGGTCAAGCACCCCTCCCCATGCTTCTAACAACTTCTAAGTGCTTCTAATCATTACACTCACTAATTTTACAATTTTGCCCTCACAATTTAAACAATATTTTATTTTTATTCAAATGTAATAAGGGTGTTTTTTGTAAAATTATAAAAAAAGTGATTTGTATGACATATATCACAACATTTAAAAAATTGATTAGAAGTGCTTATTTTTAAAACACTATCTACTTTCAATTTTACTACAAAAAATCAATTTTAATCACTTTGAATCAACTACTATTGTTTGCAAACACACCCATAGTGGAACTGAGGGAGTATTATTTTGAGCAATAATGTCGAATATTTATGTAACATATAAAATATGTCTAATTAAAGGGCTAGTCTTGGGTGAGACCGTCTCACAGAAAGAGATCCGTGAGACGGCCTTTATATATAAAAAGTGATAATGTTTGAACAAAAAGTGACAGTGTTTAAGTAAAAAGTGACAGTCACTTTTGTTAAAAATATTATCACTTTTCACTTAAACATTATCACTTTTTTTACAAACCAAAATCTGGAAAATAAATATGGGTTATCCTACCCAAAATTTTGAAATATGAGTTAAAAAGGATCCGTCTCACAGAAAAAGATCCGTGAGACGGTCTCACACAAGTTTTTGCCCTAATTAAAATAATTTTTAAGAATTTGTAGGTTATAAATTCAGATTTGAATCCAAAAAATTTAAGATAAGTGGTTTATTATAAGACCAAAATATATATTTCAATTCCGATTTCGCTATAAAATATGAAACAACATCGTTTTACGGGGTTCCGGCACGTGATTCCAAAAAAAAGATTTGATAGCTCATTCGCACAACAATAAATTAATCCATCATTTTTTTTTATATATCCATTATTTTGTGAAACAACATACGACCAAATTAAAATTTATCAATTTGAAAGAAATTACAATGAAATCCACTCAAGGCTGCCGGAAACTCCCACACGTGTCCTGTTGAGGGTCAAACAATATATTATTCATATTAGATTAACATTGAAGGATTATTGAATATAACAAGGGAACTAATATTTCCGTTGATATGAGATCTTTTGGAGATAACTCAAAAGCAAAATCGGTTTGATTAATTCAAAAACGGACAATATCATACCAAGTGAAATACTATGGAGGATCCAAGTCCCGCCTAACTAGTCTACGATCGTTGAAGATTCATAACTCGTAGATTTACCAACATGCCCAACACGAGCGCCAAAACATCATCCTTCGTATTTTTTGGCGAGATTAGAACTGAAATTGGACATTGTTCGAAAATTTGAGACTAAATCGACAAACTAATTTTTTTTTCGAATTAAATCTATTTTGCCAAAAAGTTAATTATAAAACCAAATATAATTTAATGTTTATTGAAAATTAATCGGGGATTAAGGAATAAAAAAACATGGATGTTAATTCAGTAGGGGCTATGAAATAATGTTATTTGAATGGATATGAAATAATGTTATGAGAACGATATAAAATCTTAGGTAGCTAAGTTTGATATTGATCGAGAATTAATAGCATGTGCATAGTTTATGTAGACGTCTGAGTATAAATTCGTTGTGGGTGTTTTTCAAAGCTATAATGAATATTATTTTGAGCAATAATGTCGAATATTTATTTCAGACATAAAATACGTTTAATTAAAATACTTTTTAAAAATTTGTAAATTATCCAAGTTTGGATTGTTCAAAAAATATTACTATGTTACTATAAAATAAAAATAAGTTACTACAAGATTCAAAATATGGGACAAAAAAAAAAAAAAACATATGTAGAGCTCTTCAAGCTAAATTGCACTTGGAGAGCCCTTTAAGGGCTCTCCAAGTGCAATTTAACTTAGATAGCTTTCACTTGGAGAGTTTTTTTAAAAGCTCTCCAAGGCCAAATATGTAGTAGTGGACAAATAAAATAGGATAAAGAAAGTAATTGCTTTTAGTGAATAATGTTAATTTAATTGAACAATATTAATTAATTTCATTGAATAATATTAGTTATTTTTATTGAATAATATTAGTTACAGGTGATGCTACAAATCGTCTTGTTGCCATCCAAATCCCTAGTTCTACTACCAGCTTATATATAGTCAAAATAAGATATTAAAGTTGAACTGCAATTAAACTATGTTTTTTTTTTTTTTTTTTTTAATATTCGTTGAAGTTCACATGTCCGTTAATCACAAACCGACGAGTTAAAATCGTAATTGTAATGAACAATTGAAACCCATATTATATAATCACTACTACATATTTGGCCTTGAAGAGCTTTTAAAAGAGCTCTACAAGTGGGAGCTGTCCAAGCTAAATTGCACTTGGAGAGCTCTTTTCAAAGCTCTCCAAGGCCAAATATGTAATAGTGAATGTACGGAGTAACACTTAAAAAAATCGACCCATACTCGAGTTATGCATTGTAATTTTCTCTGTATCGTTTCACTTTATTGATGCCCCCTGAAGTGACGCAACACTTTAAAAATCGAAACCAAATTATAAATAAGGATTAGTGTAAACGGGAAATATAACCGCATGAACACATTGGTGTAAACGGGAAAAGGAGGGAAGTGTAACTTTCTGTGAAAGAGATGGGCAATATATGATAAGGATTCTTAGATATCAATGGTTACCCTACTTTGATTCACATTGTTGAAGCATATAATCCTGAATATTACCCAAATATATATGATGGGGCCCTCCATATGCCTCATTGCTGCTTTGTTTTTTATATCTAGGTCAAAGATCGATTAATTTATGGGTTCAATTTCACCGTTCACTAACATATAACTCAATTGAAGTCAGATCAAACTCCGTATAAACCGATTCATCTTAGAAACAGTTTTTCACATAGGGAATTTTTCGAACATTGACCTTGTTGTTAGTTGCACCAAAGTAGAATATATATTACTTACGTACTCATAATTAATTGCTAGTTGCACCAAAGTAGAATATTACGTACGTACTCCTTTTGGCCCCTTAACATAATAAAATATGAGCACCCATTTTGATCTATGTACGGACGTCAGACTCAGTCTCATTTTTAAAGGCCCAAACAACAAATAAATCTATCTTAATAATTAACTGATTTAGAAGCTTATACCTTTGAAATCAAAGGTTTCGTTTTTAGACTTTTCATATGATAATTTACAATTTTAATTTTAATGTTTCACATTTTATTTTACTATCTGTATTTTTTACACGTGTAAATTTAAAAAATAACATCAGTACCCCATAATAACGGAGGTTACACGTGTTAAAGATTCAAGATGTAGAATATAAAATGAAAAGTGATCGAGGAGTGTGGAGTGTGGATATGAAGTGCAATTGGATTCTTTGTAAGTATAGTAATACACATGCAAGTTGTCAAACATGCATCTACATGAATTTATTTATTTTCAGAAAAAAAATGATTGGATACGTGAGATTTGGGATGGGATCTAATCCTACGTGAATACGACTTTACAAGAATTCAGCGTAAAGACTGTCTTTATATATTCGTCAACTTGCTTCCAAGCATCTTTTCTTGTGTATTTAAACACCCAAAACACTTCAACAACGTACACACACTCACATTTCTTCAATTCCCCTTCACAAATATTAACCTTTATTTATATATAAAAATAAATATACTTGAATATTTCTCTCTAGCCCTTACTAAATATATAATTTCTTAACCACATATATAATTAAGTGATGGCATCAAGCTCGATGACCTCTTCGCGTAGCTCATCGTCGTCTTCATGGACCGCTAAGCAGAACAAGCAGTTCGAGGAGGGTTTAGCTACGTACGACAAGGACACCCCCGATCGATGGCATAAAATAGCAAGAGGAGTGAGTGGGAAAAGTGCGGAGGAAGTGAGGAGGTACTATGAGGCATTGGAGAGGGATATTATGAGGATAGAAAATGATCAAGTTCCAATTCCTAATTACAATGCCAGAGGATATGGCAGGTTTTAGAATTTGTTCATAATCAATTCTTGATGTTCTTGGTCAAGAATCGCATCAACTTATCATTTAGTTAATCTTGTTCATCATTTCAATATTGTAAAATGTGTAAAAGAAATAGGGATGCATATATAAGTGTAATATATGTAACCTCATGGACCAAGTTGTAAACTTGATTAATGTATCATAATGTCAACTACTTTTTTATTGGAATCATGGTGATTGAGTTGGGACTTCGGTTTTTTTTTTTTTTTTAATCTATTTTAGGTGGGAAACGTTTAATTGTAAATGCGAATTAATGTTAAATTTGCTGATAGACGATTTTTAATCACTAGTAGAACTGTGAAGGGGTCAAAACTAATGTTGTACGTGATGACATTAAAAAATGTGTCGTTAGATATTGATTTTAAACCGGTGTTGTAGCTACTTATGAAAACAATTAATATAATTGTATGTTTTTGGTTAACATCCTTCACAATACCTACGATAGCGGTCACTACAAAAAACGCGCGTTATAGAGACGGACCATTGTCGACGGATTCAATTCCGTCGGCATTTCCGACGGATTGCCGACGGAATCGTGTAGTTTGAAAAGTCAACGTACCTGCCGACGGAATTCCGTTCCGTCGGCATGTACCGACGGAATATGCCGACGGAATTTTTAAAATAGGCATGCCGACGGAAATGCTGACGGAATATCCGTCGGCATTTGACCCGTTAATTTCTCACCGCCTCGTTTTCCAAAGAGATAACCGTTGGCATTAAAGTGGGGGGTTACCGACGGAATATCCGTCGGTAAATCCGTCGGTAACCAAATTTTTTTTTATATAAGCAAGCGAATTACAGACGCACTGTGTTAGAAAAAAAAACCTAAGGCTCTGATCGAGGGATTCGGGGGAGGCAGACGAGGACGAGGCTATTCAATCAATTTTCTCCGATTATATTGATACGGTACGTTTTCTTAATTAGTTTTATTACTTAGTTTAATTTTAATACTTATATATATATATGTTTATGCATGCATATATGTATGTAAATATGATTAATTTAATGTTGATTTGCATGTTATATTGATTTAGTTAGTTGTTATAATATTATGATCATGTTAGTATGTATGTTATTTAATTTAATTTGTTGATTAAGAATAATTTTGATAGAGTAGTTTTTTAAGGTTAATTAATTAATTAATTGTTATATGTATAGTTAATTACTAGTTTAATTTAATGGTGTAATTTTGATATAGAATATTTTTAATGTAGGTAGTGCATGTTTCAATCAATTGTTTAAATTAGTTTAGATAGTGGTTCGACCGTTGTATCACGTTGTAATTAGGAATATGTTGATTAAATTAGGAATACGCTATATTAGTAAAAAAATTAAATTAGAAATATGTTCATTAAATTGATATATAATTATTGACCCAATTAGAAAATTATTATTTTAATTAGTTTTAGGTTTGTTAATTTTGGAATATGTTCAATTTTTTATTATTGATTAAGTTAGCTAGAAAAATAATAATTAGAAAAATAATAATTAAATTAGGTTATTGTTGATTAAATTAGGAATATGTTGATTAATTAAATTAGGAATACGCTATATTAGTAAAAAATTTAAATTAGGAATATGTTCATTAAATTGATAATTAGAAAACTCCAATTAGAAAACTATTATTTTAATTAGGTTTAGGTTTGTTAATTTAGGAATATTTTTAATGTAGGTGATGCATGTTTCAATCAATTGTTTAAATTATTAGTTAATTAGATGGTTCGACGGTGGTATCACGTTGTAATTAGGTTATATATTGTTTTGATTTAAATTAGGAATATGTTGATTAAATTAGTAATTGATTAAATTAGGAATATGTTATATTAGTAAAAATTTTAAATTAAGAATATGTTCATTAAATTGATAATTAGAAAACTCCAGTTAGAAAACTATTATTTTAATTAGGTTTAGGTTTGTTAATTTAGGAATATGTTCATTTTTTTTATTATTGATTAAATTAGAAAAATAATAATTAAATTAGGTTATTGTTGATTAAATTAGGAAAATGTTGATTAAATTGGTAAATTGTTGATTAAATTAGGAATATGCTATACTTAAACTAGTAAATTATTGATTAAATTAGGTTATTGTAAATTAAATTATATATTTTTTATTGATTGAAAAAGATGAGTCAAGTACCGAATCAGGGTTCAGGTTCACGTAGGTCACGTGCAAGGAGGCCTCCTCCTCCTACTCCTCCTCCTCCTGTGATAGTGTCGCCGCCGCCGACTACGATGTCGTCTAGTTCGTCAACAGCCGTAGGATCCTCTTCTCGTCAGCATCCCGTTCGAGACCGTAGGCAAGAAGTTGAAATCCATTTAGGAACGTAAGTCAATAATTCTAATGTTTAACAGTATTCAATAACGATTAACTTTATTTATTTATTTATAATGTGTTAGTTTATAAATTTGTTAATAATTTTACAGGTTGTTGCCAGGTAATGAGTTGTCCAGGATCTGCACAGCATCCTTTCTGAAGTGCAAGATTTCTAAGGGTGCTATCACTTGGTCGATGGTGCCGCAAACTAAAAAGGATGAATACTTCGAGGAGTTCCAGGTATATAATTACAATAATTAAAGTTTATTAAATAACTAATTATACATATTATTTGATAAATATGTTGAATATTTGTATAGAAAAAGGCCCGTTGGAATACGGCGATCTACTCGGACGACACTATTTACGAGAAGTGGTACGGTGTTTGTTCTACTCGGTACACGAACATGATGTACGACTAGAGAACGGCCTGGCGTGAGCGTAACTTGGATCGTGGTCTGGGGAAAGACGAGGATGGTGTTGACCTGTGGGAGTCGTTGATTGAGAAGTGGATGGACCCGGCTTACCAAGAGAAGTGTGAGAAAGCTCGGGCCAACCGCAGAACCGACGTTGGAGGCGGGATGGCAAGGCATTGGGGGGGAGCTCGGTCCGTCCTCGAGCAATCACTTGCTATCGTAAGTTTTCATTAATTTTAAAAATTAAATAATTATAGTTAATTTATTTATATTAGTTATTTAAATTAATTTGTATATGTTTATTTGATACGTAATAGGAGCGGGAGACTGGACGTTCACACACCCACTTGGATCAGATGAGCCTTATTCATCCGTTTGATGCCGATACACTGACGTCCACCTACGGGCGCACTACTGACCTCCACGTAAGTTTAATTAAATTTATGTATTAATTAAATTATATATATAGATAATTAAATTAATTTTTAATTTTTAATTATGTAGTTGAACGTCCGACAGAGGATTGAAGAGGTCGAGACGCAAGTCGCGGCGACTACTGCTGAATCCGGAAGCAGCGGTCCCCCTCCGGCTGTTGACGTGGACCAGGCTTACCTTGACGTTGCCTCGACCTCCAAGGGAAGGATCCTTGGCCTTGGTCGGATGAGCAACGTCGTGAGGTCATCAAGTGGTCGGTCCCGGAGTGCATCGCAGGCGTCCGTATCCTCTCCACTGCCGTCTCGGATCCGAACGTCATGGCAACGTTCGAGAACTACTTCCGCGTCTGGAGTGCCAACGCGGGTCGGACGTTGGGGATGTCTGCTGAGCAGATCGAGGCCATCTATCAACAGACGATGGTGCAAGCCCCGCCAGCTGCAACTCCAGCTCCAGATCAAGGTCCAGGTGCAGCGCAGGCCGACGATGACGACGTCAACGTCAATTTGGCTGGCGATATGGATGAGTATTTTAACTTTCGTTGAACAATTTAATTTTCTGTTGAACTAATTTACTTTTTTGTTGAACTTATTTACTTTTCTGTTGAACTTATTTATCTTTATGTTGAACTATATATTTTTCTGTTAAACGATATTTTTTGTGCGAACTTTTATTGGTGGATTGCAGTTTATTTGTGTAGTTTATTGGTGGAATAATGCATTTGGTGTATAGATGAAAATAGGGTGCATTCATTTGTTTCATTGAGTACAAATAACAATGCATTCTAGTACAAAATAGTCTCATTTAGAGTGCATTCTAGATAGATTTAAACCACTTGAAGGTGGAAGTGAATTATAGTACAAAATAGCCTCATATAGAGTGCATTATACATATATTTAACCAAACCACTTGAAGGTGGTAGATGCAACCATGACAACTAGCACAATCAAAATGACATTGTTCACTTTGATTAAATCCTTGATTTCTTCAGCCAAATTCTTGATCTCTATAACCAATTTCTTCATCTCTTGAGTCATTTTCTTCATGTCTTCAGTTTCTTGGTCACTTTGATTAGATGCTTGATTCTTGTCAACACCACAGTTTTCTAGAGTATCAGCCCATACAAAGAAACCACATCCACCACCACCACCATCACTTAGGGAGTCAGGACAATTATGAAATATCCTCCCTTTACTTCTAGGCTGTTTAGAAGCATATGTACGACATGCCTTTCCACAATAACAAACAAGGCCTTGCTGAAATCGAATAGAAGATGAAGAAGACATGATATGTTTGTTGTTTTCTTTGCAAAATAGATATGGTGTGAGCTTTGTGTGTGCTATATATAGAAAAAATTGAATTAATTAAAAAAAAAAAAAAATCGCCACATTACCGACGGAATATATGTTTCGTCGGAAATTGCAATTTGATAAATGCCGACGGAAATTCCGTCGGTAAATGGGGCGGGTAATATGCCGACGGAATTAACTTTCCGTCGGAAATCACAATTTGATAAATACCGTCGGAAATCCGTCGGTATTTATCTATGCCGACGGAATATTGGGCGGGCAACATGCCGACGGAAAGATAATTCCGTCGGCATTTCCGTCGGGAAATATTCCCCCAAAACTTTCTACTGCCTAATTTTTTTTCCACTTTCGTATTGCAAATTTACACCAAAACTTTATACTGCCTAATTTTTTATGCTCATGCTCGGGTATTCAGAAACATCAAATTACGGTACATTTTCTACCATTTTTACTCTATACATAAAATTCAATATAATGTAATTACATGTTTTATATTATAAGTTTTGTTTGAATTTATTATAAGTTTAGTTTAGTAATATGTTGCTCCACTTAAATGTTTAGCAGATGGATTTGCCTGACCGTCGTTGGATGTACTGTACTCATAGAATGATTAGAGGAAATGTGAATGTGGAATTTTATAATGAACTCGTGTTATTTGTTGAATTTGCAAAAAGCCAGCCACATTACATGATTGAAAATTGCATTAGGTGTCCGTGTAATGCTAAGAAATGTCAGAATAAGCAATATAAAGAGATTGATGAGGTCCTAGTACATATTTTGAAAAATGGTTTCGTTGATAATTATTATAATTGGACTAGTCATGGCGAAACACGTTGGCCTTATAGATTTGATGAAGTGTTATACTATTGCACTGTTGGAATCTATCAACAAGAAGCAAATTTCGATCATGTTGGCACTAGTAACGAGGTAGAACAACAGTTTGGGGACGAAGAACAACAGTTTGGGGACGAAGAACCGAATATGTATCAAACAATTAACAGGGAAGCTGGTTTTTCAAACATGGAAGAGGAGCCGACAAATGAGGCATTTCGGTTTTATGAGATGCTCAAATTAGTCGAAGAAGATTTATATCCGGGTTGTGAATCTCACTCACAGTTGTCATTTAATGCACGACTCATGAACATTAAGACCGAGAACAAGCTTTCTAACAGGGCATATGAGCAAGTGACACAGTTATGCAGTGAAATTTGTCCTCAAAACAATAAGGTGCCTACGACGTTTCATCAAAGCAAACAAATGTTGAAGAATGTTGGTTTGCCGGTTGAGAAGATTGATTGTTGTGTGAAGGGTTGCATGTTATATTGGGGTGACGAAGATAGCAGTCTGAAGATGTGTAGATTGTGTGGCCATCCCCGGTACAAAGAGGCACGTCGAAAGGGACCTGGTGGTCAATCGAAGAAGACAAAGAAGGAAGTGTCATATAAGAAGATATACTACCTTCCTATCATTCATCGTTTGATGAGATTATATCAATCAAGTGCCACTGCACAACACATGACGTGGCATGCTACAGATTCCTCTTCGGCTGAGTCGAGGGAGATGCGACATCCGGCAGACTCGGAGGCCTGGACACATCTTGACAACGTGTTTCCAGATTTTGCTTGTGAACCGAGGAATGTGAGATTAGGTTTGTGTACTGATGGTTTTGCACCGTTTGGGATGCATGGGAAGCAGTATTCTTTGTGGCCGGTGATACTGACTCCGTATAATCTTCCTCCGTGGATGTGCATGAAACCTCAAACAATATTTCTGATTGTATTGGTGCCTGGACCAACGAATCCAAAGGACAAACTGGATGTTTATCTCCAACCTCTTATAAAAGACTTGATCTTCTTATGGGAGAATGGAGTCCAAACGTACGATGTTTTTAGAAAGCAGAACTTCACGATGCGTCCTGCTCTTTTATGGACTATTAGCCACTTTCCTGCATATGGTATGTTGTCCGGGTGGAGTACGGCCGGAAAGAAAGCATGTCCGTATTGTATGGAGAATTCTGAAGCTTTCAGTCTCCCGGTGAGTAGAAAAGTTTCATGGTTCGATAATCACCTTAAGTTCTTACCTCGAGGTCACCCGTTTCGAAGAAATAAGAAGAACTTCGTAAAGAACAGAGCAGTCACAAACAATCGACCTCCACTTCGAGATGGTATTTTATACATTTATTTAATGAGTATTAAACGTATATTTATCTATTGCTTTTAGTGTCATTTATAATTTACTCTCCGTACAGGACGTAGGTTGTTATATGAGATTGAGTGGACGGGGTTGAAAAAAAGTACTGAGGAAAATGCAGCGGAACACAACAGACGAATTGAGGGTGGTTGGAACAAAATGAGTATTTTTTGGGACTTACCATACTGGAGTTCACTATTGATACGACACAATTTGGATGTGATGCACATTGAAAAAAATGTGTTTGACAATGTGTTTCACACAATCATGAACACGGAAGGCAAGACGAAAGACACTCCAAAGTCTCGGGAGGAGTTGAACACTCTTTGTCGCCGTGAAGAGTTGAAAAAGGATGAGCGTACAGGTAAATTTCCAAAGGCTAGCTACACACTGGATAAGCCACAAAAACAAAGATTGTGTAGGTGGATAAAGGAGTTGAACTTTCCGGACGGCTACGTGTCGAACTTGAGTCGATGCGTAGACACAACAACGGGTAAGGTTGCAAGGATGAAGAGTCATGATTGTCATGTATTTATGCAATGCTTGATACCGATTGCGTTCCGAGAACTTCTTCCTCTCAATGTGTGGAGGGCTATCACTGAATTAAGTCTCTTTTTTAGAGATTTAACGGCTACAACGATCAAGATCGATGATATGATTCGTTTAGAGGAAGACATTCCAGTGATTTTGTGTAAGTTGGAACAAATTTTTCCACCTAGCTTCTTTGACTCGATGGAACACTTACCCGTTCACTTAGCGTATGAAGTGAGAATTGGTGGTCCGGTGCAATACAGGTGGATGTACCCATTTGAAAGGTAAAATCTTACTTATTTTATTTCATTACAATTACACATTCATTCTTATAAGTTTTATATATATATATATGTGTGTGTGTGTGTATATCAGGTATCTCCACAACTTGAAACGCAATGCTAAACAAAAGGCAAACATTGAAGTATCGATTGTGAATGCATATTTGAATGAAGAGGTTGGCATGTTTTGTTCTTATTACTTTGAAGACCACGTCAACACAAAGTTAAGAAGTGCTCCACGTAACTTCGGTGGTACATCCGCTGACGATATCAGTGAAAAAGTCGATGGAATGCTCTCCATATTCAAGTCTAAGGGACGGCCAATAGGAAAATCCACTGAACGATATTGGGAGACGGACTCGGAGGCGGAAATAGCACAAATGTATGTGTTATTGAATTGTGATGAAGTTCAGCCATACATTGAGTAAGTATTTCATATATAAATCGTCTATTTAACTACCAGTTCATTTATGTCATTTAATATTAACCAAGTTTTTGAATGTTGTGAATTAGGATGTACACTCAATAACTACGACGAGCAGAACCAAACATCTCAGATACATATATAGATGCTCGTATTCAACGTGAATTTTCCCGATGGTTCCAACGTTATGTGAGTACCATTTAATTATGTTTTACGTAAATAAATTAATATTTATTTTAATTAATTTTAAATTGAGCCGTATAGGGACGGGATAACGCTCTTGACAGTCGATTCTTACGAGATCTCAGCAAGGGACCACTACGTCGTGTAAAGACTTACAACGGTTATATTGTGAAGGGCTACAGATTTCATACGTCTGGGTATGCATCGACAAAGGCAACTACCAACAGTGGCGTCTGCGTTAGCAGTGCGAATTACAATGCAGATGCAAGTGATTACTTTGGGGTGTTACGGGAAGTCGTCGAAGTAGAATATCCAGGATATCCAGCGAAGACTGTAGTGTTGTTCAAGTGTCATTGGTTTGATTCAGGCCATTTAGGAACAAGAATTCACCCGGAGTACAAGCTCGTTGATGTTAGTTCGAAAAGGACGTATGTTGGGGATGATCCATTTGTATTTGCCCATCAAGTATCTCATGTATACTACTGCACATATCCGGGAGCTCCACGTGGTTATGAATGGCACGCTATTTGCAAAGTAAAGGCAAGGTCAATGGTAGAAGTCCCTAAAAAGGACAAAAATACTGAAGATAAATCTCCATTTCAAACAGAACAAATAGAGACTCCAACTGAAGTCTTTACGGAAGATTTCAATTTTTATGTACCCTTGACGGCTGCAAATCCCCAATTAATCGAAATTGAAGGTGAAGAGGAGGGGGGTGAAGAAGAGGATGAAGAGGAGAATGAAGATGAAGATGAAGAAGAGGATGAATAGGAGAATGAAGAAGAGGATGAAGAAGAGGATGAAGAGGAGGATGAAGATGAAGAAGAGAATGAAGATGATGAGGATGAGGATGAGGAGGAGGATGATGATGAGGAGGATGAGGAGGAGGATGAGAAAGATGATGAGGAGGAGGAGGAGGATAAGGATGAAGAGGAGGATGAAGACGATGAAGATGAAAATTAATTCAATTAATGTAATGTATTTATTTTTATTTTATAAAAGTTAATTAATTATTTATCATTTAGGTACAAATTATAAAAAATAAATTTACTATAAATATAAGCCACAACCAATATATTTATTAATATATGTGGAAGAAATGAATTTCGTGATTTTTTAAAAAAAAAAATCAGTAAAAAAGGTTTAAATATGCATATTTCAGAATTTCAATAAAAATGTTAAAATTAAAATATATAAATACTAAAAATTTAATTTAATATAAATATAAGCCACAACCAATATATTTATTAATATATGTGGAAGAAATGAATTTTGTGATTTAAAAAAAAATGAGTAAAAAAGGTTTAAATATGCATATTTCAGAATTTTAATAAAAATGTTAAAATTATAATTTAAATATATAAATTGGAGTGGAGGGTGAACACATAATAAATGGGGGGAATTTATCCGTGGCCACATACTTTTTACATAATACGGAGAGGCCCAAGCCCATCATTTTTTTTTTGTTACAAGTTAAATACCCATCCCTTTTCCCCTCCTCATGACTCGAACCCAGGATCTAAGGCCTAGGTAGTGGTGCTCTATAATACCCACATAAACCCTAGCATTCTTCTTCTTATTCAAAATCCCACAACCTAAAACTCTAATCCTCATTAGCCACCCCCTGGCCGCTGTCGCCCCACCATGGCTGCCGCCTCCAACTCTCCAGCGAAGACGGCCACCACCATCGCCTTTTTTTCCACCGTGAAGCTCCATGGCCGCCGCCCACCTCTGTAAGAAGGCGAATATCCCGAAAATGAAGCTTCGTGGCCGGAGAAGATGAAGCGTGCGCCAATCTGTGCTCCTCCGGCCGTCCTTCCGCTTCCATGGTCGCCCATCGTCGCCGTCCACTTCGATCCGCGTGGATGGGGCTTCGATCTCCATGGCCACCGGTGGTGGTGATTTTTCCATGGACGTCGGAGCCACACCACCCATCAGATTTGTTCTTGCCGGAATATTTTGTGGAGGTGAGAGGATGGCCGGAACCTCCGGCTCAAACGAATCTGCCTCTCCTTCCTCGGCTGGGCCCTCTTCCATTTTTTCTCTTTCTTGATTCATTCTTTTTAATTTTTTGGTTGTTTCCTTGAAGGAGACGAAGTCGCCGCCCTTCGCCGGAGGCTGGAAGAAGACGAAGCCACCGTCGCGATCCCCTTGATGAAGATGGTGCCGTTCGCCATGGCCGACGAATCTCCATCGCCGTTACCGAGAAAATGAAGTTCAACCCGCGTGTTTCTTCTTCCCGGCGCAAGAGCCGAAAGGCACACTTCACGGCGCCGTTGAGCGTCCGACGTATTATCATGAGCGCTCCTCTCTCCGGTGACCTCCGATCCAAGTACAACGCCCATTCCATGCCTGTTCGCAAAGACGACGAGGTGCAAGTTATTCGTGGAACCTACAAGGGCCGCGAAGGTAAGGTTGTGCAGGTGTACCGCAAGAAATGGGTGATTCACATCGAGCGCAAGGCCAAGGGCCGCGCCGCCGCGGATAAGTAGGTTGAAGATATTATGCAAACTATTGATTAGTAGGTTGGTTAATTTGTTCTTCCGCATTTTTAATGTTGATTTTGTTGAAGATTGAGTGAGGGAAACTATGTTATATGTCTTACTTTTGATCTTCCACGTTTAATGTTGATTTTGTTGAAGATATTATTTCTTTCTTGAGGTTGAGATGATCTTCCACGTTTAAAACTGAACCAGAATTTGTTTTGCTATCACTGGTTTTTGTTGTTGCATTTGCATTGGAGACAAAGCATTCCCCCGTTTTTAAGTTTCTTAAAATTACAATTTGGTTTTTTGTATGTATTTGTTCTTTTGGATTCGTCATGACCGTGTGATTCAATTTTTCTTGATATATTTTTCAAACTTAGTAGTAATAAGAATTGTGTATATTAATGCACAACACAATTACGAGTTTGATGTGTTTTGTTTAATAGAAGTAGTAATATTACTTATATTACTTGGAAAGTAAAATATTACTTGGCCAATTTATTACAAAATGCTATAGTGCGGGTCGGGTCTGGCTGGGGCCGGTGCCGGGGCAGTGTCGGGTCGGGGCCTCCCCGGTCCCACCCATATATTTTTTTTACTATTTTGTTTTAGTGACGGATATTTCGTCGGTAAAAAGCCGACGGATATTCCGTCGGTATATGAATTTGCGAAATTAATTTATTCAAAATTAATTCAGTCGGGATTCCGTCGGCAATACCGACGGAAGTTCTGACGGGAAATCCGACGGTAGTGCTGACGGAAATGGTGACCGATTATCCGACGGCATTTCCGACGGAAGTGACGACGGAATATCCGTCGGAAATACCGACGGAATTTAATTTCTTTTATAATTATTTTAATTAATTATTTCCTACGGAATGTTGACCCGGTGGATTGTCCGGATTACCGACGGACATTCCGTCGGAAAACATGACTGAAATATTTTGTCGGTATTTCCGTCGGTATTACCGACGGAATTCAAAAATCCGTCGGCAAAAAATGCCGACGCCGACAAAGGAGACGGACAACTTTCCGTCGGTAACTTCGGCGGGCGACGGAAATTCCGTCGGTAAATCCGTCTCTAAAACGCGCTTTTTTTGTAGTGGGTTCACACCACCTACTACAACGGTTCTAAACTGATATTGTCGTAATTACTATAACAATTATAAATGATGTTGTATGCCCAAACACATATGTCAGTATGTCATCGTATAGCCCTTTAACAACGTTTTTTTAATCGTTGTCGTATCTTTAATTTTTGCATTTTAACCTAATTTGAAAATTCAATTTCAAGACTTATTAATTTGCATGTTGAGAATATTTAGCAGGCAATAATCACAATTTTGTAGGCATTTATATTTACCTATAAAATATCAATTTTAAAAAATTATAGAGAATTCGTTCGTAGGTAATTTATTTGTCCACAAAAATGTGATCCATAAGTAATTACCTGTCGAAATTTTGTAGCATAATACATTAATTTTCGTAGGGGAAACTGTAAATAAATTATAAAATATTTAGACAAATCGTAGGCAGTTCTCACTATTTAAGGACAAAATAGTATATTATTAATTTTAAAATTCAACAATAATACTGAAATTGAAAAAAAAAAAAAAAAGGTGAAATAACTTAGAAGGATAATTTCATATTTGGGTTAATTGAAAATTAAATCATCACTTTTTCTGAATTGCAATTTAATTTAAACTTTTAAATAATTGTAAATAAAATCTTAAATATTATTACAATTTAAACTTTTAGATAGTCGTATTCAAATTTTAAATATTGTTGCAATTTTTAGGTTGAGTTTCAATATAAGTACTCATTTTTCAAGTAAAAAAAATAGTCATAATTGGAATTTTCAAATCTGTTTTTTTTTAATACTCGTAATTGAGTTTTTAAAATCGAGTTTGATTTTTTTTTACATATTTTGAAATAAAATCTGAAAGTTTTATCAATTTTTTATTTTTCACGAAATCTAGCATCTCTCTCTCTCTCTCTCTTTTTTTTTTTTTTCGATATTTCTTAACAAAGTCTGGGTTTTTTTTTTTTTTTTTCTAAAAAATTTTGATCCACTTATTTTTCTTAAATATAGCCGTTTATTAAAAAGAATAAAATCTGAAAATATGGTTTTTTTTCCTTGAAAAGTTCCCGAAATCTATATATATATATATATATATAATTTTTTTTAATCTACAATATTTTTCGAAATAATTCACTCATTTTTTTTAATCATCTTATATGACTTCAATTTTTATTTTTTTTTTCTGAATTGAGACAAAATAATTTAAATGAAACCTTAAATTGAGAGAAATATAAAAATTAAGGATCTTGAATTAATCCTTAACTCAATATAAAAATTAATCCTTAGATATCAAATTCTTCCAAATAACTTATTAGTATTAAAACAAAATGCCCCTTTAGGATAGAAAAAAAAAAGTCTGAGAATGAGAAAGAAACCAATTTGTGTAACTATCTTTGTAGGAGATAGCAATAAATTATGATAAGGATTCTTTCGATATGAATAGTCTACCCTAATTTGACTCAGATTGTTGCAGCATTAATTTTAACCTAAATATTAGTAGTACATATATTAACCCGTGGATTTTTCTTAGTGTAGTCAAATTATATAAAGTGATTATATAGTCACGTCGAATCGCGTCACGTGACGTCGTATGAACCTGCTACCCGTTATACAGATTTAAATTAATTAAATCATTTTTTAAATTGTATTTTATTATTTACTATATTACCCTTCTTTTATTAAAATTATTTTTAATATATATAAAGCAAAATTACTATTCTACCATTTTTTATATAAACAAAATTACTATTCTACCATTTTTTATATAAACAAAATTACTATTCTATCCCTTTTTATACAAATATTATTATTATAAAAATTAAATAAATCAATAAAAAAATAATTAAATAATAAATGTACTTGAAGTACTCACTTGCACGGTCCAACAGCCGTGCACAATTGCACGGTCGATACTCAGTAAACCGTGTAATCCAAAAAATGTGTTGTAAAGTGTTCACTTTCATGGTCCAACAGTCGTGCACGGTTGCACGATCGATACTCAGTCACCCATGTAAATCGAAACATATACTAAAAGTATCATACGACACTCTGACTCAAGGACGGAGCCACATTGGGCCCAGGGGGGCCCAGTGGCCCCCCACCAATTTTTTTTTTTTTTTTTATATATATGATAATATTTTTTAATAATTATATGTATTGTTTTAGTAATAATTATTTCTATTATATATATATATAAATGAAAATATAACTATTATTTTCATTTTAAGTACTACATATTAAGTTTAGTCGGCCTTGTTGGATACCCGAGACTTCAAAAAAAAAAATGATTGCATACAAAGTTTGGAAGGAAGAAATTTTTTCTTTTTTTTTATGTATTTTCTTATTAAATTTGTTTCATAATTCTTTAATTTTTAAAAAATAGAGTCAATGGATTGATGGTGTATTTGAGATTATTGTCTAAATTTTTGCTAAGACTTACAAAAATGTCCTTAAAATTAAACAATATTATTGATGTTTTTAAAAAATTATTAGTTTAGTGATTTAAATTTTTTGTACATTTATATTTAACAATATTATATTGTATGAAACATAGAATATTGTAACACATTAATGTAGCTTCATTTTGAGTCGGAACTATCAAAACTTCTTACAAAACTTAATTGTTCGATTTAATTTAATGAAATGAAATGTATTGACAATTTTATCATGAGAAATTTTAATGAGTATAAGTATATATTATTTTATCTTTAAAGTAATGTTAATCGGGCCCCCTATCGAAATTTTCTGGCTCCGTCACTGCTCTGACTACATGTAGGAGATCCCTTTTAACGTGGTTAATACTTGTAGCAAATACTTTTAAGAGATAATCTTTAGGTGAGATATTAGAGTACAAATTAACACACATCTTTTTTTAAATGTAAAAGTGCAATATTTAAATTATGATTCTGATTATAAAGGCATCGCCTCACTGCTAGTTGCTATACTTTAAGTAGAATAACTATATCTGAATCAAATTAGAATCATGTAAAAAATATAATAAATTTGGAATGTTTCCTTCCCTCTAAACTTACTTTTTATTTCTTAAAAAAGGTAGAATAACTATATTTGTATAAAATTAGAATCATGTCAAAAAATTTAAAAATAAAAATTGGAATGTTTCCTTCTTTCTAAACTTTTTATTTCTGAAAAAAAAAAAAGTTGGTGGCGTAAGATGCGTAAAAGTTGCCAACAATATATATTTTAAAGTTTTAAGAATTTATATTTTCCCCATTCACTTTGACTTCACTCATCATAATTTATTCGTTCAGCTAGCAATTAGCAATTACTTATGATCTGACTTCAAGGGTGCGCCTCGTAGAGTTGGGCAGGAGGACTTGGCTTTGTTTTTTAGTTTTCCCCAAAAGGCCTCATACCAATGGAGATACTAGTCTCCCTTTATACCCAATGATCCTTCAATGTTAATCCGATGTGGGACAATTGTTTGGCACTCAACAACAATAATTAACTTTTAATGACATCAAAAAATTTAGTTAAAAAAACTATAAAATTTAGTTAAAAAAAAAAAATTGTAGTAGATGATTGAAATTCGTAAAAGGTTGGAATGGCTTCTGAAATTGGGAGATAAAACGAATTACAATTTGAATTAAAATTATGAAGTGGGAATGATTACATCATGTAGCATTGAATGTTTTGTAAAGGCAATGACTTATGAATTGAAGGAGAAGCTGATTTAGCTAGCTAGTAAGATTAGGATTCTATTCTTCCACAACAGAACTGAACAGTACTGAAAAATAAATAAATAAAATGAAATATGAGTTACCAATCAATTTGCAAGTTGAATATTATGGCGAATCACTCCGTATTTTATTCATAATATACACATCACCAAATAAAATATACCCAGGGGGACACTGTCACACTGGCCTCCCCTGAGATTTTTTTGTATTAAAAATTATTTAATTTAATTACCTAAGTATTATTCTAAGTGAATATCATGTGTGTTTTCATAAATGTAATTAATTTATGTTTTTACACTCTCTCTGTGATATGAACTCTACACTAGTCCAAAATTTCACCTTTTCTTCTCTATTTATTCATGTTATTCAATTTTGGAATAGCTGAGATTAGGGTTGCATTGGGCTACAGCCATTTGATTATAGGAGTAATGTAATTTCACTCATATAATTGGATGATATTTATATTTTAATTGCATAGTTAAGTTGATGTTTGTGTTACTACCCTAAACCCTTGTTTAAAAACATTTCATTTGTAGAACATGAGCATTTCAACCAATTTATTATATGTAGAGCTGACAATTCGGATCGTCCAGCTCAGCCCAATGGGCCAAGTGATGTTCGCGGGCTAGGTCGAACCTGTTCATGAATTAGTCGGGTCTATAAAATTAGAGCCCAGTCCAGCCCATTACATATGAATCACATTGTGTGAGATGCCCTCACAAATTTTTGGTGTTTAATTATTAGTATTCTATGTGCATGGAACAGCCAAAAGCCCTGTGTTATTTCATTTTGTTGCAGCATATTATAACTTGAATATTTCTAATACGTGCCCACACACCCTCAATTAAGAAAATTTTCATATAAGAGACATGCATGGCCTAATTAAGCTAGTTGCTCAAAAGCTAAATTTTCCCACTTTTAGACATGCAACTTTATTACTACAGGTTAAGCAAACAAATTATTGTCATCACGTTAGCTATATATATACTTTGAACATTTAAGAAGTTGTCTTACAATAATAACTCAATTAGAAAATTCAAGCCTGGGATTAAGTAGAAATTAAATTAAGCCATTAACGAAATAGAGAGACCTTTTACATTCATTACAAGAAAATTGTCTACAAAATTAAGTTTTAATTTTGTGGTAATTACATGAATTAATTCCTTCAAAACAGAGTACTTATGTGATGTGGCATTAATGTACGAATGTTCCAATTGAAGGAGAAGATTTAATATGATAAGGAATCAATTCTGAAAATATATATGATCATGAGTGAAATGAAGACCTATGTGATTCCATTCGAGTGGAGAGAAATTTGGCGAATCACTTGATATATATTCAAAAAATAAAGTTATATAATTCCTAGTTGCTCAACCATATATAATATTATTATTTCATGAATCTAGTCTAGCAATGGAATCTCATATATATGGCCAATAAGAGAGGAGCATCGTTATCCCACCAAAAGATGAGGAATATATATATATGTGCGCGTCTGTGTTATATAGTGCATTACTTAACTGAAGTTAAAATCACGACCTCTCAATTTTAAGTCAAATATTTTTTTTTTTGCAATTAAATTTTTTGGATTGTCCCTTTCTTGCTCGAGTATGATGTTGTTAAGTCTTAAATCGTACGGTATACAAACTAATACAATTCAACAACATAGTGAAGTAGTAAACCACATTTATACTATAATTTAGGGTTTAGGGTATAATAACGTTGGATTCAGACAAGAGGGGGTGAGCTCGGATATTTCAATTGCAAAATAGTTAAAATTAGGATTATTAAATTTTGATAGTGTTGGCGCATCTATCACTCACAACAAGTAGGAGGGGATCTAATCCACCCAGCTGGTTAGAATCCCCCAATATATCCACTTGATCATTGGTGAAAATGAGTATATTGTAAAAAGACAAGAAAATGACATTCCAACAATTCTTCTAAAAGCTTGTCTTGTAAAAATATCCTTCACTAGCTTGTTCACACCCATTCTTATCTTTTTTTTCTTTTTCCTTTTTTCAATGATAAGGGAATCCCCCATCATTATCACAAAATGATTATAATCTATTACCACATTATTAACTATATTAACATTTAAAATCTGTCATAATTCGAATGAGTTGGTCTAGTGGTGTAGACTTGTGACTTAGGAGTATGCTTCTCTTTAGATTTCATGTTCGAAACTTCACTAAACTAAATCGAACTCTACTGAATCTAACTACACAAAATACTACTCAATTCACATGCAGTTAAAACAAAACACAAGTGTCTTAAAAGTAATTATAGTAACAAAGTTATTTGTATTATGAGTATACCTCCAAGACACTAAAATAGAAGTGTATTCAAAGTAATTTTATTACCACACTTTTAGTGAGTGTGATAAATATATCTTCACCAAATATTTTTTCGGGTGTCATATGAAAAGAAGAGGGGATTAACTAAAATTAATCAGTTTGGGTGAATTTAAGGTAAAACCATCTATATTGTACTCCGTAATTAATTTGTTCTATTTTTTATTCTTTAATTAATATTATTTTCCTACGTTATTAACAAATATATACGGAGTATAAAATTTTACTTTTATTATATTTTAATTAGGAAACATAAATTTGATTTTAGTAATATAAATACAAACTAATTAAATATGATTCAAACTTGAATTTATTAAATAATTGCACTTGCACGTGTATAGTTGTAGTTTGCCTACGGACTACGGAGTAAGATTTAAGGTAGATGTGCGTATATATTATTCCGTGCACCAATTATATTAAATATTCTCTTTCTCATACTTTTTATCAAATATTTTTTCAATTTTTATTCCTACATTTCACTTTTATTTTTATATAATATCACTTAATCAATTTTTATTCTTATACGAGTATAATTTTTATTCCTACATTTCACTTTCTCATACTTTTTGTCAAATATTTAGGGGTACTTTTTTTTCTTTCAACCACATCACATGTATTTTATTCTATTATTTAAATACTTGTCTAAAAATATGGATAAGCTTATAGACAAACGACGGAAGTATAAAATACTCTCTCCATCTATATTTAACTGTCGTTTTTAGAGTTAAATTTTATTTTAAATTAATATTTTTCATGCTTTAATTTATTAGAAAATTAATGTAAATAAATTGATTTCACACATTTCAATATATTCGGACTTTTAGATGAAACCAAATTACTTTATGATATCAAAACTTCAGACTCATTTAAATTGTTCATTCAATTGACCTCCGCTTTGTAAGTAAAAAGTGTTCTTTTTATCTCAACAAAACTCGTTATTGGATAATACTTTTTCCCTCAAACATCCTCTCTCCTCCTCCCTTTTTTTTTATTATTATATTTGAGGTAAATAGAATCTATGGTCAGATTCGAATCGTGCTTGGAGCATAATGAAGGTGACTGTATTCAGTGACGGAGTCAGAATCTAACCGATGGGGGCCCAATTATAAATAATAAATTTCGCTTTTAATATCTATAAGTTTTTTTAAACATTTAATATATTACTAATGAATCAAGTTATGTTTTAATATGTTTCAATAAAAGTTTCATTCATTCCACTCATTACCTACAAAATAATATTTATACAGTTTAAATTGTTATATACTTCACTCGTTTCATATTAATTGACGCTATTAGTCTTAATTCGTGTTTTTTAAAAAATTTATCATTTTAGCTATTTTTACCACGTTTCTCCATAAATTACTCATATGTAAATTTCTATAATTTTTAATTTAATATTTTTTTCATCTTTATTTCTTGATAATTGAAGCAAGTTATTCCATTCTCTATTATTTTTCTTCATTTTCTCCCTCAATCTTTCAGGATATTGAAAGGTAAATTTGTAAAAAAAAAAGTTATTTAATTATACACCAAACAAGTATATTATAAGACGGATAAAGTAATAATTGCACTACTAATATTTTACTAATATATTTAGAAATTGTTATATAATTATGAAATATGATTAACTATAATTATAATTATTTTATTTTTTATTATTTAGTATTTTTAAAAAAATTATTTAAAAAAATTTATAAAATGGGAGGGGGGCCAGTGACCCTCCGGCCCCTCTTTCTCCGTCCCTGGCTGTATTTATATATCATCACACTTTTACGCGTAGTAATATCTAATTAGTACTAATACTTTCAAGTATGGTGATATCTAATTATTTTAGCACTTGTGTGACTCAAATAGTGATTCAGTCAAAATTGAAAACTTAAAATGAGAAAAAAAATGGTAGGCAGTGATCATCAATCTTATTCTATACATTTTTCAAATTCTCACATGCACTTAATTTAACTAATTTCTTTATTTTATACTCCATCTTTCCAAACACAGTACTATATATACTTTACTGAAAGAATAACACATTTCTGTCAAAAAAAAAAAAAAAAAAAAAGAATAACACATTTAGAATGTCTAATAAGAAACAAAATTAGTAGTGACGAGGTGTTGTTTGCTATATTAATTACTTTTAAAAATCAACAACTTGCTTCCGAGTATCAACTTTTGTTGCCTATTTAAAGCCATTTATTTGGTTAAATCTTTCACCAACACATTCTCCCTTACCCTTAATTCAAACAAAATATTTGGGGAGATGGCATGTTCATGGAC
Organism: Galeopsis tetrahit; assembly: GCA_963675135.1. Classification (NCBI taxonomy): domain Eukaryota; kingdom Viridiplantae; phylum Streptophyta; class Magnoliopsida; order Lamiales; family Lamiaceae; genus Galeopsis; species Galeopsis tetrahit. The sequence goes on from OY776133.1 coordinate 17,426,469, forward strand.
ATCTAAACAGAATCAGCAATTCGAGGATGCTCTCGCAACGTACGTCAAGGACACTCCCGATCGTTGGCATAAAATAGCGAGACTAGTTACTGGAAAATCGGCCGAGGAAGTAAGGAGGCACTATGAGGCCTTGGAGAAGGATATTATGAATATAGAAACTGATCGAGTCCCCATTCCTAATTACAAACCATATGCAAACGAGCAAAGGTACCATCCATCATAATGCATTTTATGTCATTTCAAATATACAAATACTAGCCAGTGAACTGAATTAGATCACATGTTTCAATTTTCGTGTTTCACTTTTTATTTCACTATGTGGAAGATTGACATGTGTCATATTAAAAAAATAATCAACGTCCAATAATGTTGGGAGCGACACGTGTTAAAAATTCAATAAAGTGGAATACCAGCTGAACACGAAAAGTAGAACAACGAGCAAGTCTCTTGTAGTCTTATGCACCGTGTAATTCAAGTGCATTTTTATGCTGTTTTCATTGAATAGTTAGGTTTTTTTTTTTTTTTTACTAAACAATATCAATACTACTTTAGTGAAATATATTTTTTAAACAAGAGTTAATACGTTAGGAATCTCATGGTTAGGCAATTTCTTACATCATATTCTAGGGAATGAAAAAAAGAGTAAGTAAAAGGTTTGAATGATTAGATGATAATTAATAAACAAATGCATCCCATTTTTGGAAACAATTGACAACAAATTAGTGTTCCATAACTAGTGTGTAAAGTCAAAAGAGAGTCGCCCTACTCCATTATCATTAAATTTGCTAAAAAGGGTAATTTGAGATCTAATCTTAATTACTTGTTTTAGATCGTAGCACGTGGCTTTGCGATTAAACTCGTGCCCACATATTATTAAAATCTCATACTAATGTTTCTTTTAATTACCCCAGGTACGGATTATTCAAAATTCCTTGATAGAGACATCAAAATACGAACTAATCTAGTAAAATTGTTTATAAACCCAATAAAAACACACGATCAATCACCAATTAGTTTAACATATATTTCTTTACACAGATCAATATAATTAAATTAATTTATTGTACCTATAATTTTTTTAATATACATTTATTTAGTGTGGGCCCAGTCCCCGAATCCTTTCATCAACTTTTCTTAACAATTAGTAATTGATTAATAGTATCATTATTAATTGTGATTTCATGCTGAATTAATAAAACAGGCTTCTGAAGAACATGAAGCTGCAGTGATGGGCTTATTATTATCTCGAGAGTAAATCTACGTGTACAAATATGTAGACGCTTATAAAGAGACCTTTGTTTCTAATCTTCGTTTCTAGTCTTAATTGTACTTTCCTACATATGTACTCCATAAGATATAAATTAACTTGCATTATCATGCAAATATATAATACAGTATCTCACCTTACATCTATTTGCAAATCTATGTCTTCACCATAGTTTTTTCATTCAAAATTATAATATTCTCTTTAATTTCAAATTTTAAACTAATCTTAAAATTATATTATAGGAATATATATGTGTACGTTGTATGCTTAATCTTTATTTCTTAATTAACTAAATTAACAAATTTAATCTGATTAAATAATTAATTAGTCAATCAAGTAATTTCAACCATTCATTTTTTTCTAAGAAACGATTTTGATGGTACACTCAACCTTAATTTTAAAATTAATCTAACTTTTAAAATTCTAATCACAAATTAATATAATTATTTGAGGAAACAATAATTATTTAAAAAAATAAATTAATCAGTTAATTAAATTATCTTATGAAAGTAAACATAATTATAATTAAATTGAATTAATCAAATAAAATAAATAGTTAAGTATTTCATATAAAATTAATAGTATAACTTTTTACTCATCGTTAAATTTTGGAAAGGCAAAAATTTATATATAATATTATAATCAACTCACGAGAACAATATGGCTAGGTTAATTAGGAGACCATTGATCACTTATCAAATAATTCTTGTGTATTTTACCAATAACAATGTACTTACTATATATATATATATAATAATTTGATGTCACATTAGTTACACTACATTTCACTTTAAAAAAAGGGTATATAAATGGCATTCCCTATTCACAAGTGAAAAATTGATTTACGAAGGCTATTAGTGACATCGCAAACACGAAATGAAATCACTTAGCTTGTTCTAATTTTAATATTTTACTATATATATAATTGACATGTGTCATATTAAAAAATAATCAATACTATCTTTTAATATTAAGGGTCAGATGTATTAAGAATTCAACAAGTGAAACAACTATTGAAACTCAAAAATTGAAACAGAGGAACACGGCCAATGAATCATCTGAAGTCACAAATTAATGATCTCAACATTTGACAGCAAAAACATGATCTGGCATGGTTTGAACTTTGAACCAAGACCAGTTGAGCCCAGGAGGATGGGCCTACTGACCCAACAAACTTAGCCCAACCACAAATCAAGCCCACGTGCCATTTTAATAATTCAATACTTTTTATTTATTTATTCTAATGCCTATGGGACATGACACCATAAACAATTAAAATACAATATTCGAAGTCTAGAATATATTACTTATTTAGTTATATTTATTATTTCCCAATTCAAATTAGTCAATTAATATATTTTATTATTTGAAAAAAAATGTCGAAGAACCCGTTTAGCCTTAAATTTATGTCTCAACTATTATAGAATCGCACGTTAAGGATGAAACGAATAAGGTTTTGACCTGTTTAATCCGCGTCTCTATAGAACTAGGATTATTAGCCAAACAAACATCTCTAAGTAAACCCTGCTAATACTCCATTACTTGCTTATCTTCTATATATATCTTTGATCAAACTAAATATTTTAATTGATCTAAATTAAATTGTAAATTGGGTGTGTTTTTAATTATTTGGTAATACCTAATTTTAATGTATTTTTATTTTAAATTTGATTTGATGTCTATCTTAAACAAGTCATCTATTTTTTGCTAATTTACTCTAACAAACTGAACCTAGTTACGTAATATTGTAAAATTGAATATTACTATTATTTTATCACATTATAATTTAAAATATAAAATGGAAATATATATACACCCCTAATAATGTCATATATATCTATCCAAAAGACTGATACGATATAATCTTTGCAATCTGCTTTTTCTCTATTTATTCCATATTAATTAATTAATTTCTGGATTTTAGTGTTCATTATACTTATCCCGAAAGTATAAAAGTTTGATTAGGTTTTTAGCTCTAATGGAGTGTAGTGCTACTTTTTTATGAAAAAGAGATGAAGGGATTATGCATATAGAGTGGGCTGTTGAAAATTCATAACAAAAGCTGACATGGGTCAAATCATGACGCAGAACTCACACCCATGCATTTTTTAATTTCGAGTTTTTTTTTTTTCCTTCTACAGATTCTCTATTTACAATTTTGTAATTTATGTTATGTACTTGAATGCAGTATGTTATAGACTAGTAAATAATTATTTTATTTCACATTTGTGGCTTATACTATAATAACGCTAGAATAAAATGAAAAGAGAGTTTACATTAGGGTGACCGAAGTTTATCAATACAAGGATAGCTTTAGATTGATTATATAATCTCATAATTCATAAATAAATTTGAATGTTTTTAAATTTATTATTTAGAATTCAAAATATATACATTGGGAGGCAAATGTTTCAACTTTCAACCCATTTGAATGCTAGCAATTAATTTTGTTTAAATTTAATCCAGTTATTTATAGAATATTGAACTCAATTTTTTACAAATGTTGCAAACACTCGTTACTTTAATTTTCTCAGGTTCACCACGTTAAATCACACCTCATCATCCTTTTATTTGCAAACACCCCAATCAGTATACAGATTGAAGTTAATTTCCATTTTTTTTTTTTTTAAATCACTCTCATTTGCTGAACACTTGAACATCCTACAATTATTTTATAATTTTATTTTTATTTGATAAAGTCTAGCTAGTATGCATTCGAGTGCATGTTGTGCACCCTAGTCTAAAGAAAAGTGTATGTTATTAAGCTGAAAAGTACAACACAATATTACTTTCTATGACTAAAAATATTACTCCCTCCGTCCGCCTATAAGTGTTACGTTACTTTTTGGCACAAAGATTAAGAAAAGTGATTAAATAATAATATAGTACAAGTGATGTGATTGAGAGAGGAGAGAGATAGAGAGAAAAAGTAAGATATAAAGTGAAGTGTAAGAAAAAGTACTTACCAAAAAAGGTATGAGAAGCTTATAGACGGACGGACCAAAATGGTAAAATGGGAAGCTTATAGGCGGACGGAGGGAGTATTATACAATTTAATAATTGAAAAGTGCAAACCATTTATAAAAAAGTGTAAGTAAAACTGAAAAATGCAACATGGAATAGGGTGCACAACATGCACTCGAGTGCATAGCAGAGTAACCCTTTTTATTTTGGTACATTATTATTTTATTTGTTTTAATCAGTACTACATCATTATTTTATCACGAAAGAGATCACCTGTTCTAATTTTATTTCACTATATGAATGATTAATATGTATTTATATTAAAAAAAATTAATTAATATTCTATAATATTAAGAGTAACACACGTGTTAAAAATTTAGTAAAGTGAAACCGAGAAAATAATGATGGTGGAATTTACAGTGGGTTGGGAGGGTGAAAAGGAAATGCGTGCAGATAAGGAAAGATGAAAGAGAGAGCAATAATGAAGGGGTGGAATGGGACCAACGTGGCAGGGCGTGGGAGAGAGGACGAACATGACTTTGTCGGAGGATCATTTTCCCATTTCACCCCACCCCCCTTAATTCCCATTTCTCTCTCCCTCAGCTTCATTTCAAGCAACCAAACTGTCTCTTGTTGGAACCTCTGCAACACACTCTATTATTTCTTCATTTCTCCCTCCCTCCCTCCCTATTTACTACTATTTCTTCCTCTTTATTTAGGGTTTATGCTTAATTCGAAACATGGGTAGCTAGATTTATGTAGTAGTGTAATTTTGATTATATATTATTTAGTTTGGTAAAGTTGAGGTCACAAATTAAAATGTCACTCACTGGTGAAGACAACCACAACCCGACAGTACCCCTCGACCCGAAACCCCGACCCGCAAACCCAAACCCTCGAATCAGCTACCGCGAGTGCCAGAAGAACCACGCCGCCAACATCGGCGGCAACGTCACCGACGGCTGCGGCGAATTCATGCCTAGCGGCGAAGACGGAACCCTCGAAGCCCTAAAATGCGCCGCCTGCACCTGCCACCGCAACTTCCACCGCAAGGACCTCACCACTCCTCTCAACCACCACCACCGCCTCGCCGCCGCCTCCTGGCAGCCGGTTCAAATGACATTCGGCGGCGGCGGCACGGATTCGTCGAGTGAGGAGCTGAATTTCACGGCATTTGGGCATTCGGGAGCGGTGGCGCCGCCCCCGCCGCAGTTTGGGTCGAAGAAGAGGTTCAGGACGAAATTCACGGCGGAGCAGAAGGAGAAGATGATGGCGTTTGCGGTGAAGATAGGGTGGCGGATTCCTCGGGAAGATGATTCGGAGCTGCAGAGGTTTTGTGGGGAAGTGGGAGTGAAGAGACAGGTGTTCAAAGTGTGGATGCATAATAACAAGATTACTTCTTCTACTTCTAATTCCAATTCCAAATCAACTCCTACTCCTCAACAATTCTGAGCCATTAATTTATTTGCAAACATTTTATGTTAATTAGTAGTACTAGTAGTAGTCGTAATTGATTTAAATTGTTGTTGATAGCATATGCAATGCATGCTTACGTTGTTAACAATTGCCTGTAATCTTCGGTTTAATTAATTAATTATATTAATAATGTGAGTACTATATGTTAATTAATTATATATGGGGGTCTGCAGAAACAATTTATTGGTAGCTGCTCTTAATTGAACAAAACACCGAGACATCGTGTATCCCTCTGATCGGTATGGAACCTTTATTTCATCTTCATATTTGATTCATGTTAATTTTCTTTCTTTTAAAATGTGATTTAGGTGGAGCGCGCTTGGATCATTTATTTACCATTAATATATTTCTCTTTGTAAACAATATTTGTGGTATATTTCTAACTTTTTAACTCTATTTTTCTTTCAACACTGCGGAGCCAGAATGTACTAGATTAATGAATGCAATACAAAAAATAAAAGTGGAGTACATTTTTTCAGTAGCATACAATTTTTTATTCGTTAGAATTGATAAATTTTTAAACAATTCTCTTTTAATATTAACAAGTATATAATATGATAAATTAATAGGTCTCCATTTTGTTTCGAATAACACTCTTGACATGATTCATTATAGAAAATGTTTGTTCGTTTGTGGCCGTGGTAACAAGAAGTGTCAAAATAAGGTGAATCAGTCTTATAATCAGAGCATACGATTGCACCTTGTTTGTCTCGACTAACTTTTTAGGTAGTTTAAAAAAAGTTGATAAATTTTAAATTTTTTAGATATTATTTAATTAAAATTTTAAATTATGTAAAGAGTTAAATATGTATATTTTACAAACAGCTTAACAAAAACTAATATGGATTGATGATAGGGGTAAAGTGAATTTGATGAAATTTGAAGTAAATGTAGAGAAAAAATAAGTAATAATTTTGAGAGTATTTTTATATTAAGGTGTATAAGTAATTTTGAAACATTTTAATTAAAAAAAATATACAAGTAATTATGAAACAGGGGATATATAAAAGAAAAACCTCAAAAATTAGGGTGGACTGGAGCCCTAACTGATTTATTAATTAAAGTAAATTGAACTAATTAAATTAATTTATTACTTAACTCTAGCGGTGGTGTCAAATGACTAATTCTTAAATCAATTTATATATGTAATTGAAATGTCATGATCTATTTCATAATCATACATGATATTTTATTCTTCAGCCACACTTTGTTAATTAACATTCATATAGATGGCATTAAATTAACGTAAAATTCGATTGAATAATAAATGGATCGATAAGGTCCATAAGGATGGTGTAAATCTGAGAGATTTATAATCTTTGTCAGATTTATAATTCATGCCAGATTTATAAATAAATTAAAATAATATAATATATTACTATTAAATTTATAATTTAAGTCATCTGCATTTATTAGTCAATTAAATATATATTTAATTGGTGGATTTTATCAATTTATGATTGAAATAATCTATAAATGATAACGGTAATATTTTCTAGAAACAAATTCGTTGGATTGGAGTATCAATTATCATATATTAAGAGAATCATCAAAATCTAAATAATTTAGAAATACACATATTATCCCACTTTATCACTTTTTTTTTTTTTAACATTTATTATTTGCGATTTTTAATATATAATTTTTTTATTGATATTAAATGTGATAAAATCGAATAATATGTGCATTTCTATTTTATTGAAGAGATAAACTTTTGATAGTGTGTAAAAAAAATAACTCTATTGCAAAATTCGGCCCTTAGTCGCTAGTCTTTGCTGGTCTACCGTTCGTCAAGCAATTTTCAGAAGGCTTTTTTTTTCTTTTTTGACTTTTCGACATCGAAGTTCAATTTGAGCGATCGAGCACTTTTTCATTTGAAAGTGATGCTCCAAATAAAACACGTGGCTCTGCCATGTTGTATAACATTTTTTGTGAAAATTATACATCATCGTTTAAAGGGTACTGAAAATTGCATTTTTTTATTTTTCGACATTATTTTTGCAAGTTTGAATTTCTTCAAAGATCACTTTGCAATTTTATGTTTTTGTTAAATTATGGTTTTTTATTTATTGTTTGAAAAGTATACAAATAAAATATTTTTTTTAAAAAAAATTATTGGCGCGTTAATTCGTCCAACTACCGAATTTTTACTTCTGTAATTTTGGTAAAAACTAATGATATGTGGTGTAAATAAAATATGTTTGGGGATGTTTTTAAAGAAGTAGATAATTTTTTACTAATATTCAAATAAAAATCCAACAACAGATTAATACATAATCAACTCAAACATTAAAACATAATTTTAAAATAACAACAAAGTATAAGACGGTTAATTACATCGATGGAACATTTTACCTGATTGATGAAGAGAACTTAAAAAAAATAAAATACATATGAGTAAATAAATTCATTTTGATTGAAATAACTTGTTATTAAGAAGATAAGACCATCTCAATGACAAATTTGCCACTAAAAACTTCAATTTGTCATCAAATTTGAATCAAATAATAAATATTTATTTATAATCAAATATTGAATTTTATTACGATTAAATTTAAATTAAATAAATTAAGCAACAAAATGAATCATTCAATACAAAATAAAACACAAATGGAAAGAATTGTGTCCACAACCTGGCAGATCATTGATGATCCGATTCGACATGAATGGTATCAGAATGAACAACTCAAAATTGTACGACAAAGTTCTCATCAATCTCAACCTGAAAATCCCTCCACCACTTTTGGACAATATTTTGGTAATATTGGAGGGTCTGGAAGTGGTCTACTAGAATATTGAAATTTGTATTATTTATATTTAATTGGTATTTCCTTTGTTTAGTTATATTTATGCTCATTGTGTTAAATTTAGTGTGCTTGTTGTGTTTTCGTTAATTTTCTATTGCATTTTGTAATTTAAATTCGTAGTATGTATGTTTTATTTTGTATTGTAATTTAAATTTGAAGTATGTTCGTTTTATTTTCTATTGTAATTTAAATTTGTAGTATTTATGTTTTATTTTGTATTGTATTTTTGTAATTTAAATTATTAATGTTGTCTTAAAATTAAATTGTATACTTTTAATTTTAAAATCTTAATAACTATTAATTTTATTTTTTTTGAAGGGTTACAAGAAAATAGAACAAGATCAGTACATCATAACCCACAGGATCATCTTCAACCTAGAAGGATCAAAGCGACAGCTGCTCCATTCCAATCGTGAGGAGGTGGAGAGATGAGTGCAACCAATGCCCACAAATACGATCAGATCTCCATTCTCAAACGAAAAAATACCCCACACTAAGGTATATCCGTATCGAGAAAAATAGAGAAAAAAGAAAAGACATAGGTCCACTAAAAGTACCAAAGGCAAGACCAATCCAACACAAAAAACCCAGAAAACAAAAAAGGACCCATGCAGGGAGGAGAAAACGCACTAGGCGAGGAGAGACCACACGAAGTGGAGAAATCAACAAAAACTAAAAACTAAACAAGCTAAAATGCTAGAAATTAAACTGCTAAAAAACTAGAAAAAAACAATAAATTGGGATCAATGTGTGACTCACCCAATCGGCCACCGTAGCGCCGTCGGGGAGGAACACCCATTGATCCCACCTAAATCTTAAAGAGACTCCTTGAGCTTGTAGATTTGAGGAGACGAAACTGGTTAACTGACGAACGAACGCGGTGATTCGATGGAGTAGCTTAACGACACGGACTTGTGCAGGCAATTATGACCTCTCAACTCTTACACCGTAAACCAGCGGCGTGCACGGCAGCGCAGATGTATGGTGATAGGCAGTGCACGGCAGCGCAGATATATGGTGATAGGCGGTGGCGGATTGATGGCTTATTTTCTAAGCTATTATTCTAGAGAGAGGGGAGCATTTTTTAGAGAGAGAGAGCCTTAATAACTATTAATTAAAATCAAAATAAAAAACTAAATTTTTAAAAAATAAATGTTGCCACTGTAAATAGTGTCGTGTCAAATTTTTCACACCCTATTCATCAATGGCAATTTACCTCCCAATTTGCCTCTTCCTTGAAGATGATTTGCCACAAAAAGCTGTCATTAGCCTCTCCCTTGAACACCTAAGAGCATCTCCAACGCTGGTGGCAAATTTGCCACTAAAATCCCCAATTTGTCACCAAATTTGAGTCAAACAGTAAAATCATCTCCAACCATTCAACTCAAATTTTAACTCAATGGGAATATTCTCTTAGAATATTCTTAATTTTATCTTTTTTATATTCCATTTTATCAAATATTTATTTATAATCAAATATTGAATTTGATTACGATTATATTTAAATTAAATAAATTAAGTAACAAAATGATTCATTCAATACAAAAAAAAACACAAATTGATTTCACACAAACACCCAATTATATTTTATTTCCTATTATGTTTTGGTAATTTAAATTATTCATGTTGTCTTAAAATTAAATTGTATAAAATTACTATTAATTAAAATTAAAAACTAAATAAAAAATATATATAATATGTTTGCCACATAGTGCGGAGGCAAATTTGCCACACACTATTCATTTGTGTCAAATAGCCACCACTTTAGAGTTCCCCTTGGAGATGACTTATACCATATTTGCCATGAAAAGTGCTCATTAGCCTCTCCTTTGGAGATGGTCTAAGAAACGTAAACAAACATAAAGAATAAAACTCGTAAATTTGAAGATTAAATAGAAATTCAATAAAGCATGCAAATTGCTTCAACATTTGTGGCATTTTTAGTATGAGTTCAATTTTTATTACTCCATAAGATTGAATATGTTTTTAGCACATAAGTTATCAATTTGCAAACTCAATTAACAGCTTAAAATCATTTATTCTTTTCAATTGAGTTTGCAAACACTCCTATAAGATTAAATACTCCCTCCTTCCACCTATAAATTTCTCATTTTACCATTTTAATCCGTCTACCTATAAGCTTCCCATACTTTTTTTTGGTAAATACTTTTTCTTACACTTCACTTTATATTTTACTTTTTCTCTCTATCTCTCTCATTTTTTCAATCACATCACTTGTACTATATAGCGGGAAGTTTATAGACGGACGGAAAGAGTATGTTTTTAGCACATAAGTTATCAATTTACAAACTCAATTAACAGCTTTAAATCATTTATTGTTTTCCAATTGAGTTTGCAAACCCTCCTTACATGACAAACTCGTGCCTCGTCCCACGCTCATTTCCCATTTAAAATAATAAACAAATGAGATGTAAAAAATTTAATAAAAGAAAAACAGGTATGCTTAGTTCACGTGGAGGCTACTGGATGAATTACCAACAATTGTCAATAATTGGATCGATTTTGTTTTTTAAAAATTACCTACCTAATGGATAAAAACAAAACGAGTAATTCATTGTACTAAATTTAGAAATTGGACAACTTATCCCAATGAATAAATTATTGAATTATATTAGAAAATTAATATACAACAAATAATTCTTCAACTCTTTATAAACACAAATTTTTAGATTGGACGAAATTATTTCATGATATCAGAGTTTTAAAGATCACGCTCCCATATTTTGAGTTCGATTATACGACATCAAGAGCAAGGTCAAAAATATCGATCTCGGTAGAAATATCGAGACCTTAAATTTGTGAAAATATCGATGGATATATCGATAAATTGTGGAAATTTAATATAACTTTTAATACATAAATTCAACAAAACAATTTAAATACATTTACATCTATAATAAATTTATATAAAATATAGCATACACTATTATTTCATATGATTTTTTTTAAAATTTATCGACATTTTTCGATTTTTTTCGATATTAATCTCGATATTGTTATTGTATATCAATATTTTCGATTTGTTTTACAAATATAGTAGAAATATCGTTTCTTCACAATATCGATATCGCTGACCGCAAAAAATGGATATATCAAGAATATATCGAAAAAATTTCTGAATATTTTCGTCCATAATCAAGAGCAACGTCTAGACTTGTGCAAAGCACTCTCAGGTCAGATATACAGTCACAGCATCAAATGGGATAAAAGAGGAATACTTTTTTTCACTTTAGGCATAGACCCTATTTCCCGAAAAACAACAAAATTATGTAAAAACTTTCTTCAACCACCACCAAAACTGACCTAAAAGTCTGACGTCAACAGTTGCCCATAACAATTCCTCATAATTATTCATATTAACAATTCAATTTCTTTTCATTTTATTGAACCTAGATTTTAGTATTAAAAAAATGTCTATTGGAGTACATGATTCATGTACGTAAGTCACAGTACAAAATTATGAATATATAATTACGTTGACCTTTTTTCAAAATTTAATAATATTAAAATTTTGTATTACCAAATGATACTAATATAAACACAAGAGAAATAGCACTACGCAGACACACATTTATAATAATATAAAATTTTGTATTCCCAAATAATTTGGTTTTGAATAATGTTATAAACTATTCACTTGAGCCCAACAACAAGAAATTAAGATTAAGATTTAGAAATTTTAAAAAATATTACGAATATACGTGTGTCTTGCACTACAAAGGACCATGTGTTTATCTAACAAGAAAATCCGAACTAATAAAATAAACGAAATCTATTAAATTCCAAGAGTATTTGGTCCTTCGATTTTTTTTTTTTTTTTTTTTTAAGTTATAGCTTAATTTGTTTGAATTGGAAACTCATAATTTTCAATTGTTGGCATAGGTAGTACTTGTTCTTAAAATGGGTTAATGGCATATAATTTTACAATATTTTTATTGCTTATAAATTACAATATGTATTTTTAAAATTTTGTAATTTGATGCATCAAGTTAATTTTGGACGTAACTAAAGATAATGTAACATTCAAAAATTGGTTTGGTGCAAGGTTTACAATAAAAATAAATAAATTAAATCTTATCTTTAATCACGTCGAAAATTAAATCGGTGAATTGAATTGCAACAATAAAAAAATTGTGCGTATTACAAACTTTAGAAAACCATATGCGAATAAAAAAAAAAAATCATGATTTTTTTTATGAATCAGCCTTTAAAAAATATTCCATTTTTTACTATTAAATATTAATCCTTAATGCTTTGAATTTTAACCTCTTGTTAATAAATACTATAAGGGTTGATCTACTATGGACTCGGGTGATGAAATTTTTTTTTAGTCCTATAAGTTTGATACATTTTAAAATAAATTCTTTAAGTTTCAACTTTACAAAATACGTCATTTACCTTTTAATTTTTGTCCTTTTTTATATCAATTTTTATCCTTTATGTTTTGTAGGAATTAAAATTGGTAAAGTTGGTGTCACATATATTTAAAAAAGCCACATCATCATGCCACATCACATTATATTAAAAAAATAGACTTAATAACACCCCAAAATATTCTATACACACCCCATAATTTTAAATACAAAAATAGATGTATATAAAATGACTAAATAACCCTTATATAAATAAAGAGAAAAATAATTTTAAAAATAACATGAAAAATATGAAAAAAATGTAATTAAAATTAAAAGTATTTAAAAAAAACTAACAAAATCTTTAAAAATAATTCATTTACATAAATTAATTATTTTTTTTGAAAAAAATCTTAAAAAATTAAATAGAATCTGAAATTAAAAAATAAATCATCAAAAAAAAATTAAATTAAAATTATTGAAAAATTCAATAAAACATTAAAAAAAAGTAAATTAAAAAAAAATCAATAAAAAAGTAAGATTTTATTTTTTTTATTTAATTTTCTTAATATTTATTTTTGATTGAGTTGATTTTTATTTTATTTAGTTTTTTTTAAAATTGAATCATTAGTTGGTATTTTTAATTGAATTATTTTATAAATTTTATTTAATTTATTTAATATTTTTAGATTTTATTTGGATTTAATTGATTTTTTCATTCAAATATTTTTTAATATGCAGTTGATTTTTTACTATATTTTAAAATTTTATTTAGTTTCTCGTATTATTGAATATTTTTTTAATTAATTTTTAAAATTTATATTTTTAATCATTTAGTTTAATTTTAAATCATATTTTTATTTTTTATTCAATTTGTATTTATTTTGAGAGAGATAAAGGGTAAATTTAGGGTGTTTTTATTAATAAAAATTGGTTTTTAAATTTTAGTGGGGTGTGTATAACATTTGAAGTTTGTATAACATTGTATTGGGTGTTAGTAGCCTCACCCAAAAAATATTATTTGCATCTAGTTATACGTTTCAATTAATAGAGTAAAATAAGATTCACATAATTAACATATGTAACACCCCGTGGTTTTGTTTCTGAAATTTATTTTGTTTCATATTTTTTTAAGTTATTTTTTTAAATTATTTTACTTTTTATTTATGTAAGAGTTACTTAGTTATTTTATACGGAGTATACATTTATTTTTGTATTTAAAATTATGGGTTGTGTATAGAATTGTATAGAATATTTTGGGGTGTTATTAGCTCTATTTTTTTAATATAATGTGATGTGGCATGATGATGTGGCTTTTTTAAATATATGTGGCACCAACTTTACCAATTTTAATTCCTACAAAATATAAAGGATAAAAATTGATGTAAAAAAAGGACAAAAATTGAAAGGTAAATGACGTATTTTGTAAAGTTGAAACTTAAAGGATTTATTTTGAAATGTATCAAACTTATAGGACTAAAAATAAAATTTCACTTTTTCAAGTTGTGCATCTTAGTACATGTTGCACTTTTCAGTTGTATTGATTTGCACTTTTTCATGACTTACACTTTTTGGTAAAATGGTGTTGTACTTTTCAATTATTAAACTGTATAATAATATTTTTATTTATAGTGACTTACACTTTTTAGTAATATTGTGTTGCACTTTTCAGTTTAATAACTTACACTTTTCATTAAAAATTGTGATACTGACTTGCATTTTTTAATAATATTGTGTTGCACTTTTCAGTAAAAAAAATTATTACACTTTTCAGTTATATTAACTTACACTTTTCATTAATATTGTGATGCTCTTTTCATTAATACCGACTTGCACATTTCAGAAATATCGTATTTCACTTTTAATTATACTAACTTATACTTTTAGTAAATATGGTCTTGCACTTTTTTGTTATATCGACTTACATTTTTTAGTAATTTTGTGTTGGCACATTTTATTGAATAAAAATTTTTCTTAAAATTTTAATTTAAATGGAGAATATGTATATTTTTAAGTAAAAAAAAAAGGGTAAAAAAAAAAAAGCAAAAAATGAAATAAAACAAAGAAATAAAAAGAGTTATTTTATAGGTCATGTAATTATTTTTATTTTTACAACATGACTTAAGTGTATACTAAACTAAACGATACTATAAAATGATATGCACTTTGAAGATATCATAACTGAAACATTTTTTTCCCGAAAAGAGAAAAAACGTGTTCGAATTTCTTCCTTCGTCGGTGCAGACAATTGTTGATCCTGATTTTTCGAATTAATCTTATTTATTATACATGTAATTCATGAATTTATGGAACCTAAGTTAACATTATACTTTCTCAGTTGACATTATATGTTTTCTATTTTGTCAATTTTTTATTTTGTTTATAAGTTTCTCATACCATTTTTTATAAATATATTCTAATTGTTTAATTAATACACTCCACTTTATAACTTATTTTTTTCTCTATTTTTCAATCACATCATTTATACTATATCTATTATTTAATTATTTTTTTTAATCTTTATATTTAAAACTAATGAAAAACTTATAAACGGACGGATGAAATATTTTAAAAGGAAACATAATATAAATTTTGAATTTATATGTCATATTATAATCTCACATAATATTTGGTATTTTTATATAGAAAATTTATTAATTTTTAGGACTGATATTATTAATCACATCACTTTCTAGGAAATATTTTAAAAGGAAACGGTTTTTTTTTTTTTTTTAATCACATCACTTGTATTAGGTGGGTGTTTGCAAACAAAACTATGTGCTTAAAAGCACTTCCTTTTTAAATAGAATCACTTTTGAAGTGTTTGTAAACACAAGTAAGTGATTAAATTAATTACTTAAAAGTAGTTTTGGTCAAGCACCCCTCCCCATGCTTCTAACATCTTCTAAGTGCTTCTAATAATTACACTCACTAATTTTACAATTTTGCCCTCACAATTTAAATAATATTTTATTTTTACCCATTATTTATTCAAATGTAATAAGGGTGTTTTTTGTAAAATTATAAAAAAAGTGATTTGTATGACATACACCACAACATTTAAAAAATTGATTAGAAGTGTTTATTTTTAAAACACTATTTACTTTCAATTTTACTACAAAAATCAACTTTAATCACTTTAAATCAACTACTATTGTTTGCAAACACACCTTATATCTATTATTTAATCACTTTTAAACGAGACTTTCACAAGTGGGTGGTGGGATTGGTCCTCCGAGATTAATCGGTACTTGAACCGAATACCCGAGACTTCAAAAAAAAAATTAATCATTTTTCTTAATTCATATGTCAAAATGTAATGAGAAAGAGTATAATACTTCCTCTGTATTTAAGTTTGCTTTCTGTTTAAAATACTAAAGTAAATAATGTTTAATAATATATAAAGTGTTACTTTTTTTTAAAAAAATATAGATAATCTAGAAAAAGACAACATGTACTCACGGATGTAGGACTCCTCATATAATAGTAGTAATAACAGTGCAATAGTACTATAGTTTGCGAGGCCTGCACTGCACCTCTACAATTCCATGCATTGCATGTTATGTTTTTTTTATATACAATTTTGCTGTACGCTACTGTTTATGCTTTGGGACTTGCTAAATCCTTTTAAATTCACCCATTTCGACTTACTCTATTTTTATTTATTTTTTAAATCTCACAACGTACAGTAAGTTTGATTCGTCATTCGTTTAAGTGTTTGGACTATGGATGAAAATATCCGTAAATATTTTCGATATATTCTTGATATATCCATTTTTTGGAATCACCCATATCGATATTGGGAAGAACCGACGATATTTTTTAAAAAATTGAAAATATCGGTAGACAATAACAATATGAGCCTAATATCGATAAAATATCGAAAAAATATCGAGAAAATGTCGATAAATTTCGAAAAATGTCATACGAAATAACATAGTCCATTATATTTAATATAAATTTATCACTGATATAAAATGTATTCAAATTATTTTGTTGATTTTATGTACTAAAGATTTATTATTAAATTTTTTTAATTTTTAAAATTTATCGATTTCGATATTCGATATCGATATATCCATGAATATTTTCATAAATTTAAGGTCTCGATATTTCCATCGATACGATATTTTTATCCTTGGTTTGGACCAATAATGTACTTAAGACTCACAAAAATTTTAAGCATTTTGTTTTTCATAATTTTACATTATAAATTAATGAGTCACACTTGTGCTCACCAAATTACACGTAGTAATTAGTGTAATTGAATTACAATTTTAATGTGATAAGTAAAAAAATTAATTGTACAATTAAAAATATATTCAAATCACTTAAAATTCATGGGTTAATTGCAAAAAAAATCACCACCTTTTAAGTATTTATCAATTACAACATATTCTTTTTTTCTTTGCAATTTGATGCACCAACTTTTTAAATTTTGCAATTTGATGCACCAATATATTTTCCGATCATTTTTAATTCGACATGGCGATCTAAAATTGTTAATTTGCCATGTTGTGTGTTATTAGGAAAAAAAATACAACATAATATACGAAAAAACTATTTTATGTGATTAAGAAAAAAAAAAAAGCAACATAAAGGAATAAAAATCAAGACAATAGAGGAATAAATATGTTTTTGATTAATGCACGACTTGTGTGATTATAATTTATTTATTTTTTGCAAAACACGTTAATGCACATCAGAGGAATAAATATGATTATATAAATTATTTTTGTTTTGCATAACTTCTTGATTTATTTTTTAAAAATAAAATTATATAGATATCACACTTGTATGGAGGATAAGAGTTTGAGATGAAAAACACCAAATCAATACCTATAATATCAAAGTCTAATGATGGAGAATTTTATCGGAAATTATAGAAAATATATATATTGATGGATTAGTGTGCAATTTATGCAAAAATATTTTAAAAAATGTGCGTCTTTCATTAAAAAAAATTGTTAGATGATAGTTTATGTGTCGACAACGTGGTGAGTTCGCTATTTTCGGCGCCAAGTTAAATTAAAATTGACTGAAAAATATATTGGTGCATCGAATTGCAAAATATAAAAAGGTGGTGTATCAAATTGCAAAGAAAAAAAGAATATGTTGTAATTGATAAATACACTAAAGTTCGTGATTTTTTTTGCAATTAACCCAAAATTCAATGACATAATATGCCATCAATTACGTCCCAAATTTTTTTACTATCATAAAATAAGTTGTTTTACATAAAATCAACCCATTCTTAAATTATTATTTATATAGATAAATTCCAGGTTTTTCAATATAATTTTAAATCTAGTTAATCAATATGAAAATACACGTTAATTAAATAATAAGTAAATAAATAGGTGGGGGAAAGTCATGTTAGCACCATCTTGTTTATTAAACTGTTATACACCCAACAAAATAGTCGAATTTATCATTAAAATCACAAGACTAAACATGGAAATATGACAATTTATTAGGAGAAAAAAATAAAATTAGTGGGGTTTTATCACAGCTTACGTCAACAATTAATAATAATGTAAACAAGTTTAAAGGAAAACTATTTACACATGTGAACAAAAAATCTGTGAAATTTCTTTTATAAAAATAAATGTGTTCAATTTACAAACCCACAAACAACATTAATTCCATGTTATCTCTCGAAAGAAAGGTTCCAAGCATCCAAACTTGAAACAGAGGCTTTGATATTATGGTTTAATTTATAAAAAAAACACTTGAAAAAATTCATAAACCCCCAAAACAAAACCTGAAACAAAAACAAGAATGGATACGGCAAAAGAGAAAAAGAAGACATAAGGAATCTCATCTAAAAGATTGCTGGATTTCTTCTAATGTTTTCCCCTTTGTTTCCGGAACCCAGATTGCTACGAATGCCACGGTGAGTATGCACATGACCGTGTAAAGAGTGAAAGTTCCTGTAAAGAAGAAAACACCCTCGATCAGCCAAATGCTATACGATTGAATACTTAGCAGGTTGAGAATGTTAAGAATTATGTTACAGCTTCATCAGAGTACAATCTTTCTGGGCAAAGTAGATCTCATCATTCTCATGTGAACCAGGTTCACGCGAACTCTCTTTCTCAAAGTAATACTCCACTCTTTAATATACAAAGTATACTGTTCAGCATATGATTCTTCATTTTATGTGTGATTCTTATCAAAATAACTAAACCGTAGTACTTCGTATGCAAAACAATAGTACTTCCGAGTTCACCATAAAACTTCCGTTAACCAAGTTTATACAAGTTTTTGTCGTCTAGAAGAGCATTGTCAAGAGCATCATGGCCCGTCGGAACCCCCAAACTTAACCACAGAACAAACTCGTTTTTTACTTTTAGCCATAATTTCACTCTTTTTACACCATAACTATATTGGTGGAACTGTCTGATTTTGATGGTACAAGTTTGTGTAGGTAGTGTCGGCAAAAAGGGTAGACACGCTCAAGGCCAAATCAAACTCCATTCCCACTTTAAAATCTTAATACTCTGCATAAAAACAAGCTCTAATCTCTGACTGCAACTTATCGTTTTCTATAAAATGCCTAAATATGTATATTCATAGCCATAAGCAGAAGCTGAAGCAGACACATGAAACGATGAAATAGAGGAAAATGTTTTCACAAACCTCCACTGCTCCAAGTTAGTAGAAGAGGGGCAGTCATGGTAATAACCCAGGAGAAAGACCAGTTGCACAAAGTTGCAACACTTCCAGCTAGCCCTTTAATTTTAATCGGAAGAATCTGCATCAAAGGGATAGGATGTATCAGAAAATATTTTAAGCACGATAGCGTGTTTCCAATCAATGATTTGCACATGTGGGGAGATCAAAACTGGAACTAGAGCTAGATACAATATTGTAAATTATGGATGAATATTTTGCAGTACTATGGTCAAAAGTTGCTGATGGTTATTAAAACAAATCATAAGTTGATATAGACAAGCTTTTGTTTGTTTAGCTAAAGAGATATGTCCAAATTTGCAAACAAATCTACGCATCAGTTGCAACTGGTGCAATTTTAATAAAAGTTTGGCACATCCACAAAAACACCAAAATTTATAATAAGTATTAGTTCATATGAAGATAAGTATTAGTTCAGATAAAAGAAAAGTATTACTGTAGTTTACAGGTTAAACGGTACGAGTATTTTTACAATATACAACTAATACTTTTCTTCGTATGAGCTGATACTTATCATAACATGAACTAATCGCTTTTTTCTATGGATCGCGAAAAAATATTAAAAAAAACAGCTTGGTTGAAATTTTTTTGGTCTCTATAAAGACTGTACCTCAGACATTATGAGCCATGGAATGGGCCCCATTCCAAGTGAAAAGGAGATGATCAAGCTCTACATTAGCAAAAGACAGTTGAACAAAGTTAGAAGCAAATTTTCTCAAAAATCATCTTTAATTATTTGTGAGAAAACGTACCACCACCCCAACTACTGATAGGATTCCCAGGAATCCATACAACTTAGAATCCTCAGATATGGAACCCTTGAAATGATTTCAAATCGCAGGTTATCAGAACATCAGGAGAATATAAATAAATAAATAATATGTCAAGAATAAATTACCATAGTGCAATAATACCTTTAGAAAGAATGACAAAGCAACTATCATGAGACTAATAGCCATTCCACATGAGGATATCTGAAACAATTATTTCGGTAATTGTAAGGTAATATGTTAATAACTTCTAGACATTAATTGTCATAAAGCATTTCATTAACTCACAATTAATAGGATTCTACGCCCAGTTTTGTCCACCAACCATGTAGCCACTGAAGTGGCAATAACCTGAAACACCATTTAAGATTGATGAGAATTTTTATTAGCAGATAATAAGTGAAAAAACAATAATTAGAAAATGCAGTTTTCTATGCTTAACCTGAATAATCCCAACACCTAGGGTTGCAGCATTGCTCGATGAGATTCCTGATTAAATCGCAGCAAAATAACAAAACAAAAGAGCCCTTTAAATTAAACAGAATATATTAAATATATACCACCAAGCAAGAAAATATTAAGGATGTTACACCAGCACACCTGCAGCTTCAAATATATTATTTGAATAGAAGATAACACCATTGATTCCCGTTAGCTGTTGAAGAACAAGTAACCCAATTCCTATCTGCAGAGAGGAGAGAGAAGGAACACTTGTAAGAAAATCACTAATACAAAAATATAAGGGAAAATAGCTTTTTTAGTCCTACAAGTTATCCATATTTTAGTTTCAGTTCTGTCAACTTTCACGAAATGAAAATAATTTTGTAACTTTAAATTTTTGACATTTTGGTCCGGTAACCTATTGTAGGAGGTAAAACATCTGATTGGTCAAACCTATGTTTCACCACTTACAGCCGGTCACCGAACTAAAAATTGGAAGTTACAAGACTATTTTCAATTCATGAAAGTCGACAGAACAAAAAACGAAATAGAGGTAACTTATAGGACTAAAAAACCATTTCCCGCAATATACCTATAGCAAAATCAGAATCCTTCGGAAGATTTATGTACCATCAGTGGTAACCAATATCTTCTCATCTTGAGATCTGCAAAGCGGATTGCCGTTCTTCGGCTTGATGATGATGCTACAGACCTCTACAATACCAAAAAAGAAAAAGGGCTCATGAACATGGCTTTTTACATTGTTGAAACTAACTAGCGTTTTGGATAACCAAGCAATTATGCATTTAAATAAAAATCCATGCTATATCAAGAAGTATGTTCACGAGCTCTCTTTTTAAGGTCTCATGAATCAGAATAGAATTCTTGCCTTTATTTCATTTACTTCAATGCTAATATCAGTGTCGAATCCCCGAAGAACTTGCAGAGATGCTTCGAAATCATCTGTCATTCCCATTTTAGCCTGATTTTCAAAAAGCAAATATATTTTTCTTGTTAGTATTTTATTAGGGATAATCGGCGATCCAAGAAGTTCGTCGTAGCCTCACCAGCCACCGAGGAGATTCCGGGATGAAGAATAGTCCAGGAATCAATATTAGACAAGGCAATATTCCTGTTCAAGAAATGACTATTAGTCGATGTCTCGGTAGTTTCATCAAAATTAATTTGTTGTAGAGTGTGTTTGTTTTTGGTGTGTCACCCTACATTTATTTTTCAAATTCAAATCCTCGTTTATCAGACCTGATTTTTGTATAAGGTTTCAAATCCTATAAAATTCTACCTATAATACCCATAACACACCTATTTTTCTTTTTTAAACACAATTTCCTCTACACAATCAATCATCTATCATCCAGTTTTTTATTATTATTACTAACCCAACTCCACAGTCTCTCTCATCCTTTTTAATATACTTTACAACACATCAATCATTACACAACCACTCAATCATTTCTATACTACTTTTTACAATATAAAATCTTAGTATCTCCTACTACATCAAAATCCCACTCAATCAAATCCTACAAAATCTACACTCCTAAACATATGCATAATCTAAATACATACAGCATTTTACTATGCATAAAATCTATACACTGAATCTTAAATCCAATGAAAATCATAAACAAACACACCCTTAGAGTAGTTTCCCTGTGTGACGAGACTTGAGGTAGGAAGTGGGGTTAGGCTGAAGGCGCCAAAAGGAGACACTTTTTTATGTTAAAGACTAAAACTAGGTCTTATTAGAAGATTTGAATTGATTAAGGCATCAATGTTTGAAACATGAGTACATAAAAGTATAAAACAATTATTTCAATTTATCAAAGGATCCATCACCATGAAGTCATAGTTTTAGTGAACTGAATAAAGGGCATAATGCATCAACATACCCCAAAACTATCAACGTTTCTTAGGATAGGTCCTTAAACTATATATATTTTTTTAAATCGCGAGCTATCTCGAGACGAAAACTGATGGAATTTTTTTATTTATTTTAATATTCCTGTTAAATAATATGTACATTAATTTTATTAATATCCAGATGTATTTTGTGCAAGTCGTTAACCTCTCAATACTTCAAGTGATAAGTACCTAAAACGGCTTGCGGAAGATACTTTTGTATATAATTAAGATTAAATAAAGCTAGCATTGCATTATTTAACAAGAATATTAAGAGGAATCAAAAATTTCTATCAATTTTTCGTCTCTCAAGAGAGCTCTTGATAAAAATTTGATACTCAGAAGGCTTTTTAAAACAAAAAATAGTTCAGGGGCCTATCGAAACAAAAGTTTATAGTTTAGGGACCTTTTGATGCATTATACCTATAACAAGTAGCATATCATGGTAATTTAACAAAACCAACATCATTCAGAATTGAACTATTAGAAGCTTGCAATGGAATTACCAAGAACTGCAAGCACTCTCCAACTAGTAAATAGTCCCAGTAGATACGATAGCATGATTCCAATTGTTACTGAGAGCTACATAATAGAAAAAAATAAAGGTTATATTCAAAACCATATTTTGAAGCAATAAAAAAGTCCAAATAAAACAAAGAAGTAGTCACAAGCAAAACCTGATTTACTGATCCCAATGACCCTCTCAGATTTTGCGGCGCTATCTCAGCTATATATACAGGGACCTGTATCATATTACAGAAGGCACATAACCTATAAGTCTAAGGAATTTCATAACGTTCACAAAAGGGTGCAGCTATTCACACCTTTTTGCTCAATACACCCATATGTACAACATATTTTAGCACAATGTACACTATCACATACAGATGTAAAGTGAGTGTATTCAACAAATATCTGGGTGGCAATAGCCGCATCCTTCACAAAAACGGAAAGAAGCTTTATATTTACCGTGTAAGAGATTATGCCGACACCAAATCCTTCCAACAACCTTCCCATGTAAAGAAATGATTCGTCCTAAATTCAAAATGAAACTAATGAGCAAATATTAACAATATAAAAGTAGGATGATGAAAAAAGAGCTAAAAAGTCTCACTCTTGCAAATGATATGGAAAGCCAACCAAGGATATTAGGTATGGCAGCGATCATTAATGACTGCACGATAATAAGATTGATCAATATGATTGCCATTTACATCAAAATTATTTAAAAGAGATCAAGAAATAGAAGAGAGAAATGCAAACTAACTCAGGTAACGAGAAAACACGTACCCCCTTTCGCCCTATGTACTCAGCAATCTGACCACTAGCTATTGCTCCAACCATTGCTCCCACATTTGATAGGGAACCAAATACGGAGAACTGTCCCAAATCATTGTTGTTATTGTATGAAATTAACAAGAGATGATAACATGAAGCACAAAAAAATTGCATTTGCTAACCTGTGAGACTGTAAGATTGAGATCTCTCATTAGCTCAAACTGTGTTGGTGAAGAGTAACCACACTTTAAACCGGAAAAAGAAAAAAAGAGGAACGATTAATATAGCTCATATATGTATCTTACTCCATATGTAGTAGCACACATATACATGGAAGGAGGAAGAAATATTCTATACATGCTAACATTCATATTTTGCGGGAGTAAGACTCGTGTACACCAGTTGTACGGTGCATTTGTACACAATTAATACATTTTAGTAGAAGAGTTAATACCGTTTAAAAATACACTTGAGTTGGACGGTTATTTAAAGGGGAAAAAAAAAAACTCTCATCTGAAGAGGGTACTTAATACGAATCTGATTATAAGCTACTGAAAAGTATTTTGGGATCATATTACTACCGAAAACGATTCACTAACACAATTAACAATGGAAATCCAGCTCAGAGCAGCACAATTTCAAGATTCAAAGGGATATATCTAAGCTATAATAAAGGCCAACCCAGTTGTATCCAGATTAGATGTTTACACATGAATTTAGATTTGGATCCCCAATGAATAATCATAAGCAGCTAAACACAGAAAAATGGAGCTTCAGAAGTTCATTTCAAACTCCATGACAATCAAACATATGAAGGTAATCAGAATTCAAAATCATTTTCATTTGGACCACTTCCAATCAGAGAATCGTCAATCAAACAAACAATCTAAAAAGCAAAAGAGTAAAGAGAGATAAGAAGATGATTACAGTGAAACCAAACTGAATAGGACCCAAAGCGACAATCAAGACACAAGCCAAAACAGAGATAGAGCTATCCCTAATAGCTTGAGAAGAACCCATCATACTAGATTGCCTTGAGCCCATTCGATACCAACTCCCCGTATGCAGAAAGGGCTTTCTCAGATCCCCTTCTCCCTCCTCTCTGAAACTCATTTTTTCCTTCACTTTCTCTCTCAACAAAATGCAAATCCAAACTGAAAACTATTCCTCAATCAAAATGGCTTTTGTGTAGAAATTGAGCTGAGGAAGACAGTAGGAGTGATGAGAGAGAAAGTATATACTCGAGTGGTGAAAGTGTCGTTTTCTGAATTAATCAATGTGATCAACGTTGATACAACATACAATAAAATATCAAAATGATGTACAGATAGTTTTTCCCCTTTTTCTCAAAATCGTTTTGGTTTCGTTTTCTTTGGAGAAGATGATCACTAATCACTCCCTGCTTCTTCAATCGGATCTCATCATCCTCTTTAATAGGATCTCGTGTTTCTCCACTATTGTTCAACTGTCATTCTTTTATACGCATCTTTTTCCAATTTTATAACGAGGCCGCCCTCCCACCAACCTGAAATTTCATTTTTTTAAGCCTATGTATTGTTTGCTTTGGATTTTATAACGATTTTAATTCTAGATCGAGATTTAAAACTCTATTTTTAAAATCACTCTGAATTTTCCTTATTAAAAAACTAATAACATTTGTGTGAAATATGTCTAATTAAAATAATTTTAAAGATTCACTAATAATAAATTCGAATTTGGATTATCCAGAAAATTTGCGAGTTATAAACAGTTTATTACATTACCAAAATATTGTTACTACAAGGTCAAAGTATTACCACTACAAGACCAAAAAGTTTACTAATATATGTCCAAAAATATTTTAGCAAATTCACCGTCCAAATTCACTTCACTTGTTTGAATTATAAATGGATTTCAAATAATTAGATTTTTGCATACACACTTTTTAGTTAAAATTAAGTGGATTTTAAATTCTCCATGTCATTTGAAATCCATCTATTTTTAAATTCTTTCATTTGAAATACTTCCTCAAATCAAATCCCCCATCCAAACACAACTTAAGTGTTCAAATTTTTTTTGGACATTTAGTAATACACTTTTGATTTTGCAATGATAGATTTTTTTTAGTCCTGTAGTAAGTTTTAGTCATGTAGTATAGTAATTTCGAAAAAAAAAAAAAAAAAACAAGTGTCTAAAATACTTTTGAACTAGACGTAATACACTTTTGACTTTGTAGAGACAAAATTTTAATCTTGAATTAACATAGTTTTGATTATGTAGTTAGATAATATTTTAGAGCAATTTTTTTTATTAAAGATTGACCACGTTGACCCACAAATTTTAATATAAATTTATCTTAATTGGTCAATATTGCATGTATGCAATATTGTATACAAATTTTTTGTGCTTATGTAATTGAGTGTGTAGATACCGTTGAATTTTAATGTTTAATCTATCCAATTTAATCTTTAACTCAATAAATTAAAGTCTAATTTCAATTGTATAGTGAAATCAATTGCACTCAATTATCACTCTTCAAACTATTAATTTCATATAAATTAAAATGTTTATACATTCACTTCATTCATTATAATTTTACTTAACAATAATATCATAACTTTTTTTAATTTATACATTCACTTCATTCATTATAATTTAACTTAACAATAATATCATAACTTCCATTATTACACAATTATTTAATAATTAAAATAATAATAATAACCATTCCTAACAATAAAAATATTATACTATTATTAGTAATTAATTACTTATAATAATTCAAGTTGCAGCAGTAGAGAGATACGTGATCTTTGCTCTTTGTCATATTCCTTGTCAATAATGCTGTCAAGTGTCAACTTGTGAACAATAACCCTTCGGCAACTTGGTGGGTCACAGTTATTTGCACCCCCGATTTGATGAGTTCACCCTTCATCAGATTTTATTATTTAAAGTATAAGGTGAAAAGACCATTATACCTGTTATTATTAAGTTCACCTCTCTGCTCACAAACTGTAGAAATATTCTCATTCCTTCCCACAACACACAAAATCATTATAATATTTGAAAAATGACTATATATATAATTGTTGTTTGTCTTTTTTAATCCTAGATTAATTTTATTTTTTTTGACAATAAATCCTAGATTAATATTTGATGTATTTGGATGGTGTTTGTTTGCATTTGATTATTTTATTATTTTTCATGTTACTGTTGTTTGTTTGGTATATTATTGTATGCTTAAACTGAATAAATGTTAATTAATTGATTTTTTTTTTTTTTTGTGAACTTGTCATTTTTTAGCCTTGTGTGCCGAATATTTTCACAATTCTCAACATAAATTGTTGATTTTTTTGAAGAATTTCGAAAGTTGTTTCCATTCAACCATTGATCTCGAATTTCCAGGGAGCTTGACGAAGTCTCCCTTTAGTCTGCAGGCCTCAAACCTGGCCCATCTGGCCCAGTCAAACCACTATCTCTTAGTGGGAAACAATCCCACGATTCTTTCTACTGGTCACTCAGCTCCAATAATTTGGGGACAAGCCAAGAAGTCCTCTTAGACCCTGATTTGATCGGTCCTGTATAGTTGGACTTAGGCCCGGTTCTCGATAAACCTGTGCAAGACGTGGGTCTAGGCCTCTTATTATGTCCTGGACCTCGGCTTAGGCCCGATTCTTGATAAACCTGTGCAAGACGTGGGTAGGCCTTTTGTCAAATCCTGGGCCTCGAGGCCCAAAGAAGGTCTCAACCCAAATAATATGACCCACAATTGGGGTATCAACTAACATGGACCCTACTTATCATAGTATGGGTCTTAATCACTTGATTTACACGTAATTAAAGGAATAAATGGATGAATAACATATACTCCCTCCATCCGCCTATAAGTTTCACGTTACTTTTTGGCACATAGATTAAGAAAAGTGATTAAATAATATATATATAGTACAAGTGATGTGATTGGGAGAGGAGAGAGATCGAGAGAAAAAGTAAAATATAAAGTGAAGTGTAAGAAAAAGTACTTACCAAAAAAGGTATGAGAAGCTTATAGGCGGACTGACCAAAATGGTAAAATGGGAAGCTTATAGGCGGACGGAGGGAGTAATAATATTACTTGGGAATAAATGGACGAATAACATATAATAATATTACTTGTTCCATGTGTCATTATCTTATAGGACGGCACATTTTGACCGTAACACCCATAAATAATGCATATACACAAAATACAAAATAAAAAGAAATATCATGACCACAATCCTAAAAATCGATAATTTCGACTTTAAAAAAGAGAAATGAGAAAATCATAAAATTTATCATGGATTTGGGATAAGGTTCTTTCCCTTATGTGATTCGAGGATTTTTAGTTTTTAGGCGAATGTTTTTTTCTTTCTTATGATTTGTTGATTTTAATTTATTTTTTTTTTAAGAAGAAAAAACTTGATTGAATTTGAGAAGTAGAAGAAATAGTGCCAAGTTTTATCTACCCTTATATACTATTTCTGAATCTCCTTCTCTCCTACGTGCATCATACTTTTCTCCGATTCTAATTTTCTCACAATTTACAATTATTTTATTTTACCATTTTTTTCAATTCTTCTCTCTCTCCTTAGGTCTTCTCAATATTTTCTTTTACTTTTTTTTTTCAATTTTTCTCTCTCCCCTCTCTTCCTATTCTCTTGATCTCCTAAATTTTCTTATACAAATTTCTCTCTCCCTCTTTTTTTTTTCCGATTCTTTTTACTATTTTCTTTTATAATTTTTTTACAATTCCCACGAAATTCGTGGGTTTTGCACTAGTTTTTTAAATATTTATTTGTTTTATTGCTTGTACTTTTCTGACGTGGCTTATTCAAAATCCTCATTTCTTAAAACTCTTAATTTCTTAAAAATAATTTTCTCTTTCCTCTTTTTTCTTTATTATCCATTCTCTCTCTCACCCTTCCACTTCTTCTTCGGTTTAAATTTTTTAATTATAATTTTATTTAATAATTATATTAAAATTTATTAAATAATAAATTTTACCATCCCGCGAATTTCGCTGGTCTTGATATATATATTGACTAGTAGGAGACTTACGTAAATAATTATGCGAGATTATAAAAATAAAAAAAGAAGTTAGAGGAGAGAGAAAATTAAGTTTCATAAAAATAAAAAAGAGAAGTTAGAGGAAAGAGAAAATTAAGGAAATAGAAAACTGCAAAAAAAAAGAGGAAAGAGAAAAATATTTTAAAAACTAAATTAAAATTACAGAATTTAAGAGATTGTGAAACGGAGAAGCCATGTCAGCATAATGAGATTCACAATTAGTATATAAGGGAGATACATCATCAAGTAAAATAAATTATGCATGCATTTACTTGTAGTTAGAAATGGGGGATTATATTTTTTTTAGTCCATTAAGTTACCACGTTTTTTAATTTAGTCCACCAGATTACCACTTTTTGAATTTAATCCATTAAAAGTTTCAATTTATTTTGATTTTGGTCCAGTTACCTGCTATAACAGGTTTAGCAGGTCATTTTTTAAAACACACCCCCAATGTTAAACACACCGCACTAAAATTTAAAAACTTTTGTTATTAATACACACCTCAATTCTTTCCTATTTAATAAATTACCTAATTTCTTTTAGCTTTGTTTAATTTTTAGGATTTAGGCTTTTTTTTTTAATTTATTAAATAGGAAAGAATTGGGGTGTATATAGTAATAACAAAAGTTTTTTAAATTTTAGTGTGGTGTGCTTAACATTGAGGCTTTTTTTAATTTAATTATTTTTGGTAATTTATTAAATAGGAAAGAATTGGGAGGGTGTATAGCATTTTATGGGGTGTGTTTTAAAAAATGACCTACTAAATCTGCTGTAGCAGGTAACTGGACCAAAATCAAAATAAATTTAAACTTAATGGACTAAATTCAAAAAGTGGACTAAAAAAAATATAATCCCTAAAAATGGTAAAGAAAAAAAATCTACTACGGAGTACATTATTTTAGTGCACGGATTGTATTGGTTTAATTTATGAATTTATTTTATTTTAAACAAAATATATGCACTAAGTATTTTACAATTATCTCTAGAATTCACGTTAAATTTTTAAACTTTAATAAAATTTCAGTTATTTTCTATTTTTTATACCTATCAATATTTTTGTAAAATTAAAGTTTTGATAATATTGATATTTTCTTCATTGGTTAATATATTCTCAAAACCTTATTTATGCATTTTTCTCTTTTCTACATAATTTTTTATTTATATATTATTTTTCATTTTCAAATGTACTATGCATAATTTTTTTAGTTGATGGATAAAATATTCTTCACAAAGAAAAGAACAAAATTTTTTTTTGGTAATTAAGGTATGCAATATTTTAATTAAGATATTAATATATGAAGCCAGATTAATAGAATATATATGTACAAGCTTACAACTTTGCAAAAAGAGTAATATAATTTACCGTATGGAAATTTTTTATTCTAAATAAATCCAAAAATACTACTCTCCTTATTTTTAATTAAGTGTCACATTAACATTTTTCAATAAATTAAAATATTAAATTATGGACCATATTATTTTTTATTAATTATAAATAATTTTGATATTAAATTTTTGTAAGGTAATAAATGTGATCAATAATATAAGTGGGGTAAAGTCTAGTATGCACTCGAGTGAATGTTATGCAGCTAGTCCATGTTACACTTTTCAGTTTTACTGACTTACACTCTTTGGTAAATGGTGTTGCACTTTTCAATTATTACTAAAAATATTATTATACAGTTTAATAATTGAAAAGTGTAACACCATTTACTAAAAAGTGTAAGTCAGTAAAACTGAAAAGTGCAACATGGACTAGGGTGCATAACATGCACTCGAGTCCATAGCAGACCAACCCTATAAGTGGTATTCATATATACAATATTTTGGAAAGCAATGAAAACTAACGAGAATAGTGTACAATTTAATTTTAAATTAAGACTTAAAAGGAAAAAAATCTAAATCAAGGTAAACATAATTGTATCCATAAAAAAATATAATGTATTATAATGTATAAGGAAATTGTCAGAATTAAAGAAAGGAAATACAGAATAACTTATTTTAAAAATACTCAAAAAATAAAGTGACATTAAAAAAATGGAAGGAGTATTAAGTTTGGTATCAAAATCAAATAATCCATATATTATGGTCTCAAAATATTTTAATGGAAATAAGCTTGAGAATTTAGCCCCCAATCGCATGGGCTTTTTCCTATACACCAATAACCTAAGCCCACAAATTTCTTATAAATTGACATTCTCTTTCAATTCAGAAAAATACTCATAAACCTGCACGGTGGCCGCAACAATTGACTCACAGGTTTGTTATTTTTTATTTTTATATATTATTTGTTTTATTTTACTATTTGTTAATTTGTTATTTTAATTATTGAATGGAAGATGAATCTTTTAACGAGTTGTTGATGTATATTGAAAAAGTGATTTCCACCTCCCAATAAATAACTCATATGTTATTTTTGTCATAATTTAAAACCGTAAATTATATTGAAGGCACGATCTTTTTTTCATAATTATTGATTTTTTTATTATTTAACTATTATAAAAATAATAATGTGTAATATTCTCTATAATTCATCTCTTCATTCGAATTTCGTTTCAAAACAAAATTGTTTAATTGATTGGAAAGGTATTTCTCGAATTTGCTAGATCTCAAGTTTTTAAAAATATTTAATCGGAGCAACCCCAAACTTTCGAAGTCAGGACTTTTTCCATGTAACTTTTGTGACATCTCGATCACTGGAAACCATCAGAAAGCCCAAAACAAAAGAGGGCATTAGCGAAACACCGCCACAATAAACGACGTTTAATGGTGTCTTGTTGCCTTACGACCACTCGAGGTACCCCTACTATCCCTCTACTATCCCTACTCGACTTTTCATAAAGTGTCTTTCAATTGAAAGTTAAATATGCATCGTTTTGACGGAATTCATGATTCATAAAAAATCTTACTCTTCCTACCAAACTTCGTGGTCGTCATCGTCATCATCGCCTATTATAATGACGATGGCGACCACGAAGTTTGGTAGGAAGTGTAAGGTTTTTGAATCATGAATTCCGTTAGAACGTCAAGTGGCATATCCCCTACTATCCCTACTCGACTTTTCATAAAGTGTATTTCAATGGAAAGTTAAATATGCATCGTTTTGACGGAATTCATGATTCATAAAAAATCTTACTCTTCCTACCAAACTTCGTGGTCGTCATCGTCATCATCGCCTATTATAATGACGATGGCGACCACGAAGTTTGAAAGGAAGTGTAAGGTTTTTGAATCATGATTCATAAAAAATCTTACTCTTCCTACCAAACTTCGTGGTCGTCATCGTCATCATCGCCTATTATAATGACGATGGCGACCACGAAGTTTTGAAGGAAGTGTAAGGTTTTTGAATCACAATTCATAAAAAATCTTACTCTTCCTACCAAACTTCGTGGTCGTCATCGTCATCATCGCCTATTATAATGACGATGGCGACCACGAAGTTTGGAAGGAAGTGTAAGGTTTTTGAATCATGAATTCCGTCAGAACGTCAAGTGGCATATCATGATTCATCAAAAGTCTTACTATTCCTACCAAACTTCGTGGTCATCATCGCCTATTATAATGACGATGGCGACCACGAAGTTTGGTAGGAAGTGTAAGGTTTTTGAATCATGAATTCCGTCAGAACGTCAAGTGTCATATTTAACCTTTTATCTTTTATTGAAAGACACTTGATGAAAAGTCGAGTAGGGATATTAGGGGTACATTGGGTGGTCGTAAGACGACTAGGCATCATTAACCGCCGTTTGATCCGCCACAATGTGGTGGTGCTTCGCCTCTCTCGTTTATAGACTTTCCGATGGCTTTCCAGTGATCGAAATGTCAAAAAAATTCTTTTACAAAAGTCGCATGTGAAAAGTCTTCGAGGAAGATCCTTCCATCAATTAAACAATATTGTTCGTTTGAATCGAAATTCGAATCAAAAGATGAATCATTGAGAATATTACCAATTATTAAATAATAAGAGAAATCAATGATTATGAAAAAAAAAATCTAAATCTGCCTTCAATATAAAATAACATATGACTTATTTCTTGCAAAGTTCTTAATTAACAAGGAAATAAGTACATCTTACTAATTTTGAGACCATAATATATGGATTATTTGATTTTGATGCCAACCTTAATAGTATTATATTACACTTTTTGCAAAGTTGTAATCTTGTACATATATATTATATTAATCTGGTTTCATATATTAATATCTCTATCTTAATTAAAATATTACATACTTTAATTACCAAAAAAATCTTGTTCTTTCTTTGTTTGTGAAGAACATTTTATCCATCAACTAAAAAAATATGCAATACATTTGAAAATGAAAAATAATATATAAATAAACAAATTATAGAGAAAAGAGAAAACAATTTCAATATTTGACCTAATAAAATAATAAGTGTTGTACTTGTGTGTAAAAAAATTAATTGGAAAATTGAGATTATATTCAAATCATTTAAAAATTCAATTGTGTACAAGAATTTGTTAATAATAGATGCATGGAAGAAAATATTAATATAATCAATATTATCATAACTTTAATTTAAAAAAAAAATATTGATGGGTATAAAAATTAGAAAAAAACTGGAATTTTATTAAAGTTTAAAAATTGAATGTGAATTCTTGAGATTATTATTGTACATATATTTTATTTAAAATAAATTCATAAATTATACCAATAGAACCCGTACATATATTTTCGAAACATAAACTCAATATATTCGTTTCCTCGAGTGTTTCTGTGCTCCTTTTCAAAACAGCTTCAACTGGTGAGGGCAAAAATACTGAAGCATAACTCTCTCTCACAAATGGATTCCCCTTCTAATCCAGAATTCAAGGTGAACGCCGTTTATTCCACTTTATATTTGTTATCAAATTGTAGAATGCAACGAACGAACACTCTATTTTATGTTAATTTTTTATTTTATTTTGCAGATAATCTTGGGATCATCTTCTGTTGCCCGCAAAAAGATTTTGGCCGACATGGGTTTCGAGTTCACTACTATGGTATGTTTTTTTCAATTAAACAGTATGGAGTTTGTATATTTCGGCCATTTCGTTTTCGTTCCTTTTGTAATTATTAATATTTTAATTGTTATTGTTTTTGGTGAAATGGAGAAAGTGGTAACTTGTAAGTACATGCTCTTTGATTTTAATTTTATGTAGTCTGCAGATATAGATGAAAAAGCCATTCGGAAAGAAAAACCTGAAGATTTAGTCATGGTTCTTGCTGAGGCAAAGGTACTGATCTTCAATTATACTGAGAAAATAGGAGTTAAATGTGTTGAATTATATTTTCCTATTGTTTTTTTTATTTGATTAAATCTTTTAGTTTATCACTCTGATGGTGGGTTCCGGTTGACATCTTGTGTATTGTTTTGTGCCTCAGGCAGATGCTATAATCGAAAAAATCAAGAATGATGTGAGCCAAGAGAATGATGTGAAACCTACTGTTGTAATAGCAGCTGATACTGTATGTTTTTCATTAAACCTTCGAATTTGCACTCTAAATTAACCTTGTTGATATTTGCAATTTGCATAATTAAGTTGTAATTCCTTTAGTTTTTTGTTGAATATATGAAGTACCATATCTCTATAGATTTCCATGTTCTGTTTCAGATAGTTTTGTTATGAGTCTATGAGCTTATTCTTAACTGTAACTTTTCATTAGGCAGAAACTGTACCACCAAAGCGTCACGGGAAAGTGGATGGAGAACCTACTCTGCTAATTACTTGTGACCAAGTATAATATATTTTCCTTAATTTAATTATCCTAGTTTTTAGACATGGTTTTAATCTTGATATCATGTTTCTCTTGGATCTTTTAGGAATTATGAACTTTCACAATGCACATTTTAGGTGAAATTTCAAACTTTTTGCTGGAAGTTCACCATTATTTAGGAAAAAGATTCAACTTAACTGATTCTATAGTGGCATACAACTATTAATCCTACAACTTTTGGTTGGCTGAAACCAACCTTCTTACTATAACTAAATATGTCTTGGATGGAGCCTAACTCCATTTGGATATGCTAAAACCATCTTAAGGAATTCCAATAACAGAATCTTTCTTGGAAGAATTACTTTAAAGAACATAGAAATTATACTTATTATAAGCTGCTCTCATTTTTTTACATAAGGCCTACTTTTCAAAAACTCTTTCCTGTTTAGAGATTGCATCAAGTAAAAACATGTAAAGAGAATTGTTTACGAGGTGAAAACTAGGAATTAACTGCTTTTATATAATTATATTGGTGAAATAATAGTTCTGTTAGTGGTCTATCATATTGACATATTTGCTGAATGCTTATTTACTAGTTTGATAATTTTTATTCATTGCTACAATTGCATATTTTGTTTGGCCTCACTCTAAATTTCAAATGATCTGGAGGTGGTGGTGTACGAAGGCGTGGTAAGGGAAAAACCTTCTAGCAAAGAAGAGGCACGTCTATTTATAAAAGGTATACCAATTAATAGAGTAATACTTTGGCGCACCAATTGCACCATACAACTGGTGTACTTTTGACCAAAAAATTTCAACCAAGCTGTTTTTCATATTATTTTAGGAATCACAGAAAAAAGCGGCAGAAATGTATTAGTTCAGTGATGAAAAACATTAGCTCATATGATGAAAAATACTAGTTGTATATTGAAAAATATACTAATACTAATGTTTAGCCTACAAACAAATATTTTTTCTTTTTATGAACTGGAGTAATACTTTTCTTCATATAAACTAACACTTCTCATTATACATTTCAATATTTTTTGTAAATGAGTAAAACTTCAGTCAAACTTGAGTCAAAACTTCAGTCAAACTTGAGTCAAAACTTCACCAGTGTGTATAAGTTTTTTCCGTATTAAATATATTTCTATGCCAATCCTTATGTATATCCTGTTAGGTTCTCTTTAACATTCTAACATATTCGTGTTGCAGGTTATTCTGGTGGACATACTGCGACCGTGAGTTCTGTTCTTGTAACAAACCTTAGCACAGGATTAAGAAAAGGGGGATGGGACAGAGTTGAGGTAATTTTTAATTGATTCAACTTTATAGCTTACTATGGGAATTGGGAAACTAGAGAAAATTCAGCTGTCCTTATTTTTTACTCCTGGCCTTTATGATGTATGGATACATGTATAAATGTCACTCTTCCTCTTGTTCATTAAATAGGCAGATTTGTCATTTTTTCCTGTCTACATGATATGATATTGGATAAAAAATGACTATTTCTATCAAGCCCATATTTTATCTTTTCAGGCGAGAAGCAATTATGTTGAATACTTTTTATGTTGACCTATATATTATTTAACTGCACATGTTCAACGCTGGATCAGGAAAGAAACGTCATTGTTGGTAGCTTATGAAAACCAGGTTCCCTAACATCACTAAGGTGCTAAAAGTATAGTAATAGTAGTTTTTTTTTAAAATAATTTTAATTATTTCTACAAATCAGATAAAGAGTCCCAGGCTTAACTAAGTATAATTATGCATACAATAATACAATATACCTCTCTGGTTTTATTCTTAGAAATTTATTCTGAACCATGGGCTCATAGAGATGGAACATCACAAGACTCTCAATCTTGTATGTGAAATCAATACATTTAATATATTCAATTTCTTTACAATCACAAATATACTATATATAATTATAAGTTTTCTCAATATATATAATGTCCAAAAATAAACTTAGTAACGTGCTTTGTGTGATTGGAAAACACTGGCGTCCAGGGACTCGTGGCCTCCCAACAAAAATTGTAGTTTTATGGGTTTGGACAAGCAAACTCATCACTGCTGTTTGATTCACTTGGTTGACCTATTCAGGGTACAACTGGTATTTCATTCAAAAAGTTATAATTGTTAGATGTTAATAATAATATACCTTATCACAATTAAAGCACAACTCTTGTTTTCTTTTATGCACATTTTTACATTTTTTTTAAGAGATATGCACATCTTTACGTTGCTCAAGCTATCAAGGGATAACTTTCTAAATATGCTTGCCACTGACTTATTATTAGGCACAGCAGCATGAGTGTTGAATTTAATACCATTTGAACTGTTGAGCACAATAATATAGTACAACTGTATTAATGTATTTCAACCTATTGTTCCTCATTGTCACCATTAGCAAATTATTTTGCATTTTCTATATTTGAATTGCTGGAGAATTTGGTTTCCCTAATTTCCTCCTTGACTCCTTCAAATCACTGAGGAAACTTTTATTAAAGTATTTTAGGGTATGCTTGATTTGGGATTTGGAGGATTTTAAAATCTGGATTTCAAATTTAGTGTATTTCAAAATCTTGATAAATAGTAATGGTGTGTGTTTGTTTTGAGATTTAAATAGGGTGGAAGTTTACTTTATGTGTAATTGATGTGTAAGTGTGATGTTGTATTATTATTATTGTTGATTTTAAATATATTGATTAAATGTTTGTGTAATAATTAGTGTGTTTTATTGGAAGTTGCAAAAGTGAGAATAAAATGTGTGAAGTTATATATAAAATAAGAGTGGGAATAAAAGAAACCATATTTGCATTAATGAGTCATTGGAGAGAGTGTGGTTTAGAAAAAATGGTATTTATAGGGTTTATAGGTATTTGCAGGGTTGATGCATTAGGTTTCCCAAAGTAGAATTGGATTTAGATTTCAAAATCCCAAATCCGTTTCAAATCCCAAATCAAACATACCCGTAGGAACGTCATATTTCATATTCCAGGGACTTTGGGCCCAAAATCGAACCAATTTAAGAGTTATGAGATTAAATTGAAAAACTTAATTTTTTTGGGACCTTTTGCTGAAAAAGCAAAAGTAACCGGACCAAAATGAATTTTAACTTGTGCACTATATATAAGGAACTTTTGTCTAGTTATAGCTTAGTTACTGAAAGGTAGCGATTTTGTTTACTTAAATCATTCACTATATTGATATTTCAGGAAAATTGCGTCTATTTGATTTACAAAGAATTTCATGCTTAATATATGTGCATGTATGGAGCAATTTCCTCAAATTATTTTGATTCTCCGCGTTATGGTTGGTCTCCTTTTATACACATTGTGCCCCATGATAAGTGTTTTAACTTTGCAGATTTACTTCCATGACATACCAGAAGAGATAATTGATAAATTGGTATGGTATTTCAACTTATTTTCATACAGCTCGCGGGTTTATTGCAAAAGTGGTAATATTTTACCAATAATAGTCCCAACAGTGCAAAAAAAAAAAAAAATCTTGTGGGATCAGTTTAGCAATTGAAATACATACAAAAGGACCATCTTCTAACATAGGTACTAAAAGTACATTGAGAAATTTCTCTTGAGACCAGTTTTGCAATAAACCCTACAGCTCGTCATACTAATACATACTAATTGTGTATGGTGCTGTTTTCATTGTACGTCTCCAGATAGAAGAGGGGATCGTGCTGAATGTAGCAGGAGGGCTGATAATAGAACACCCTCTGGTTTTGCCATACGTGAAAGAAGTGGTCAGTATCTCATTTCTTTGTATTTTCCAAATAATTTAATACAATTAAATTTTAAGAGGGCATAAAATCTGGTTTTTAATTTTGTTTCCTTGAAACTTTGTGCAAAACATTGGGGAGACTACTGCTCTAGGCTCTCTGTAAAACTTAAAATTTGCAGTGATTCTACAGGAGCATGTTTGTAGAATAATCCTTGTGGTCAATATTTGGAGAAATAAAGCATATTTAATCATTAGCAAAGTCTTATGTAAATCAGTTTCACCGTGCTGCTGGTTTGCATTTTGTATGTACTTTTAAAAGGTACTAGTTTCGTAGTTGTTTCATTCAAAAGTATTAGTTATTATATTATAAAAGCGGATCAGCATGCCAGCATTGCTGCTTGGGGTCATTCTCCTAAGAATAAGAAAGAGTAAAGAAGTACTTTGTTCAAATCAACGTGTGTCACGAATTAGTTACAAAACAATTGCATGTTAAAACTGTTTTACATTTACTTGTATGGAATTATCAAGTTTGAATACAAGTTGTGTCACATTTGAATCGTACGATCTTGCTAATTTGAAGGGCACCACGGGACTACCCAAGTGCTTATAACACTAAAGCACTTAAGGGCTGCAGGCTAGAGATATTTTGCGTATCCTCAAAGCGGCTCTATTTCATTATATTATATTTCATCCATATCCCAATTCCATTTATTTAATACCCTTTTGGTGTCATTGACATAATTTCTAGTCTATTTCTTTTCTGTAAATGGAAAGTTAAAAAATCATCATATAGTAATCCAGAATAACAATATCAACCAAAGGTCTTTGAATTGTTATGAGATGTTGTGCTGTTTAGATGGCCTGTATATACAATTTTTTTGGAGCTGCTTTTTATACATGTGATCCGATTGAGTGCAGGTG
Organism: Galeopsis tetrahit; assembly: GCA_963675135.1. NCBI lineage: Eukaryota > Viridiplantae > Streptophyta > Magnoliopsida > Lamiales > Lamiaceae > Galeopsis > Galeopsis tetrahit. The sequence continues at coordinate 17,465,920 of OY776133.1, forward strand.
GGCGGAACTGATAGCGTGATGGGACTCCCGATGGCACTCACCAAACGACTCATGGACGAGGTTCTGTGATTCAATCTTCAACTGGCTCGCTTTTCATGTGTATGATTGTTATAATCATCCCATTCTTTGCTTCATATGTATGTCCAAATGCTAGTGTTCCTCAAACTTTACATTTAGGAGACATATTTTGAGTTAATATATTCTGCAGCTGGATCATTTTGGACATATTACATTTAAAGCTTTCAAATTATTATGTCCTATTCTTGAAATTCATAATGAGTTGCTCGACGTATTAATTGATCGTGTACATGCTGATTATCAGTCTAATTTAGTAACATCAGTATCCTGCATGAGACACAGCAAAATATAAAAGTGCTAAACTCTTGTGATATAGTGATGCCCATTTTTTTGTCTTTCTATTTTTCGTTTTTCTTCTCTTTAGGGAAATGTCGTTTTGGTTTTTGATCTAAGCTAAAGGACCATGAACTCCTTATATAAAGGGATAAATATTTGGGAGACATTACTTATACTTTAGATGTCTTTGTTAATGATAATTGTTTTGCTGTGTTCACTGAAAAATACATTTAGGGTATGTTTTTTATCCGGACTCACACGTCCGGATGTGCAACGTAACTACGTAACGTACCCCATCTTGTTTTAGTTCTCACTATCGACTCCTTAAAATACTTATATATATCTTACTATTATAATAATACAATATCACTCACTCTTACACAATTGATTTGATATAAAGTTACATCATATTCTACTCAAAAATCTCAAAACAAACTCACACAATCACTATTCATCGGGGTTCCTCTAGAGAGGATTTTCCCATTTGAATTTCTCTCATTCTATATATATATATATACTTATTATTATTTATGAGATAAAGTTTCACCTTAGTATTTGAATCATGTTTTTATGTATGAAACTCTCTTGTATGAGTTTTTCCATTGTTCATATGTAAGATAGAAGTAAAATACTAATTCCATCGTCTCGCGATTATTTGCACACTTTCTTTTTCGTATTGTCTCTAGATTATTTCCGCAATCTCACTATGGAATTAACAAACAAAATTGCTACCCTCACACAACATCATTTTATTTATAAAATTGTCACTCATTTTGATCTTACATATTTTTTCTTTATATCTCACTAAATTTCTTTTACATCTCACTAAGTCACTTAAAATATACTTCTTTATTTGACTCCAACTAAATTCACTTTTTTTTTTTTTTTTTAAATTTCTTTGTTATTGCACATGTGAAGACAATACTGTGACCGAGGGATCGAGTAGTAGTATTTGTAGAGCGTACTTGAATGTTGTTGCCCGATATATGGTTTTAGTCTTTTATCAATATAGTTGGTTGCATGTTTAAATCCAAACAAAAACACATATTTCCTCGATCCGATTCTTTTTAATAGTCTCATTTTATCCAAAACGGCCTTTCTTTTTATTGTTACTCTACTAATACCAAAATAAATTTATCATAACAATGCCCCTAATATATGCTAGTATTAATCACATATTGTAATTATATTAATGACAATTGACAAGCAACACTCATAACGACGGTACGATTCCAACTGTCCCAAAAAAGTCAGCTATGTATATGTTTAAACGAAGTATAATGATAATAAAACCATTAAAAATTCAATATATATATTAAAAGGTGGGATTTGGGTATAAGATTTGGCATTTTTGCATGCTAATAAACTCTATACCTCTAAAAGATACTAGGAAATATAAATATGAATTTTTCTAACCACCTGTTTTGGTGGTTGTGTGGGAGTTGTAATTAGGGAGAGACACCTTCCCATTGTCAATACGGTTGATATCATGTTGAAGCCTCTGGTAGTGGCGCTTCACTTCCTCCACGCTCTTTCCGACGACCGCCGCCACATTCCGCCACCACTCACCCGGATTTTCCTTGTCGTACGATGCCAAAGCATCCTCAAACACATTGTTTTCCCACTCTCCCCACCCACTCATTCTTAATTTCACTATATATATGCTTGAGACAATTATTTTAATTTTGGTAACAATGAGAGAGGTTTTTCTTTTGTGTTGATCGAACAAGATTACAAATGGACACATTTATATATAGCACACAAACTCAAACTCACCATGAAAAGTATGTTGCTAAACCTTAGCTTTTTGCTTCTCATCGATTAGGTTTTGGACAAAGCATGCTTTATGAATAATGCTCTCTCCGTTCCCTACTAAATGATCCATTTTACCATTTCACATCACTTTATTCACACTAAGAAAATACTCTCTCCGTCCACAAAAAGTAGTCTCATTTGTCTTATATTATTTGTCCACCAAATGTAGTCCCATTTGCCTTATATTCTTTGTCCACCAAATGTAGTCCCATACACTTTATGAAAATTATCACCCTTCAACCATCACTTAATTACTCAATTTGTCATCAACTTTATTCACAATGGACCCCACAATACCCTTACTTTATCTATCTTTTTCTTAAAACTTGTGTCCCTCCTTCATGGGACTACATTTGGTGGATGGAGGGAATATTTTTTATTACTCATAAAGCTAAAAAGTCTTTACTATTCTTATTTTTATGTTTTATAGTACTAATAAACAATTCATACATTAAATCCGGTGCCCAAAAATTATGAGTCCTTAAGTAAAGGACAGAGGGAGTTCTATACATAATGATGCTTTTTTATTTGTAATTTTTATTTAAATTTTAGTTTATATATATACTCCCTCCGTCCCAAGATTACTTGTACGGTTTGACCGGCACGTTGTTTAAGAAAAGTGAATTTAGTGGTTGGTGATGTAAGATAAATGAGGGGTATTTGAGGTAATTTGATGAGGTGTAAAATGGATATGATGAGGTGTAAAGTAAAATGTATGTAAAAAAAAGTGTCAATTTTGAAAATAAAATGATGTTGGAAGGGTATTAATTTTGTGAGGTATTTCCATATTAAGAGTGTGCAAGTAATTTTGGGACGTCCAAATAAAAAGTGTGCAAGTAATTTCCAAAATTGGACCCCATATTAAATTAAAAGGGTTCAATTAAGAAAATGTTTGAAGACTGTTTTATTTATCCATTTAAAAATATATTTATTTACAAATTGAAATTTGATGAGATAAATGATCATGTTATAGCAGGTAGCTTCATATTGCAAGTCAAATATATATATGCGTGAATGTCAAAAATAATTATGAAATATTGACCAAATAAACATTACAGTACATTTTCTCTTCTGAATAAATTTTCAGAAAATTAGAGCTTCATTAACTTTTGTCGGGCGCGGCCAGTCTGTTTCAAAAGAGTATAAATACAAACTCCCTAATATTACACATAATTTCTTACGTTCTTGTTTGTCGATGTATTTATCTTTTTTTGCATCCGGTATAATAAGTTTTATAATGAAGCCCACTATTTAGGTGTGTTTTCAAAAACACAACAAACTGTTTTTAAAATTATTTATTTTTAAAACTTTCTTCTACGGTTTTTTTTTTTTTTAAAGTGATTCTGAAATTATCTTGGTCGTGCTCCATAAAACACAATATTCATGTTTTAATTTTTTGTTTCAATTTACTGAAATTAATTATCATTATTAGGTAAGTGGTCCATTCGAAGTATCAAAAACTGACCTACTATATATTTGGAATCTTATCATACACGTGGGAAACCAGTAAAAATGTAAAATCAGTCTTTATTATGAAGACCACTTTACAGTACTACTGCAGTTGCAAGTTGAGGATGGATTCTTCACCAAAAGAGTTGATGATATATAAGATTCAATCTTGATAAGAATATTTGAGATTTTTGAATGTTAACATGCATAAGGCGACAAAGTATACGGAATGCCTCTTATCTGGTCAACAAAGTGAACACATCCCCAACCAAAATGGGTACCATAACGGTATGAAATTTTTTGCATTCCGAAATTTTTAGTACATACAGAAAATATAAAATTAATGGTAAAATCGAAATGTTTAAAATTTGAGCATATGCGTGGCTCCAAAGCGCTCCTCCTATTGGCATCTGTCAAAACATGACGAGAGGTACATATTATGTTGTTTATGTATAATTAAGTCGTGCCTGCAACACGCGCTTCTTGTCAGAATTTCTCTTTTGGCATGCTTTGACATGACCGGTCGCATGTGTATTAATCTATTTTTTAAAATTTAAAGCAATAATTGTTACGAACATATATTTAATATACAATATATATATATATATTTATATTCGTATTCGTAACAACTATTACTTTAAAATTTAAATAATATTCATAAATACCCATGAAACATGTCACGTTAAAGGACGTCAAACGAGAAATTATGACAGATCGCCATGTTCTAACAGTCATAGGACCGGAGGCACACTTTGGAGGTGCAAATTTGGTATAGGCGCAGCTCCAACGCGCGTTTGTGCTCAAATTTTAAACACTTCGATTTTTCACCACATTTTCGATACAATGTTTCAAAAATACAATAATTTAGCCGAAATTTCACTATATCGAATTTTAAAATGGTATATACCGCCTCCTACTGAAATTTGTGTACACCATTTTGTATTGAAATTTACATAGAAAATTGATATGTTTTCAAATAAAATGATATTGGTATATACCGTCTTATACCGAAATTTACATAGAAAATCGGTATGCATTTTGAAATGGTGCACATGTTTTTACTGAAAATACCGAAATAGAAATACCGAGAATTTTGAATGTCTGTACTGTTATTAGACATGTCCAACAAATCGAAACCATCGGTGATACTGAAGAGTACTAAAAGTTAAAATGAAAATAGAAAAAGGTTGTGAATTGAATTTGTTCGCAAGTAATTTCCCTTTCAAAAATATTATTGAAGAGTACTCTTGATTTGATAATGACTTCCACAACTATGGTGATACTTTCACTTATTGCATGCTACATACATAAAGATTCTCTTATCATTCTTCTTCATTAATTTGCCCCTAAATTTCCTCTTGTCACCTCTTTTCAAACTAAATTAGAAGCATCTAGATTCAATCCCCTTTGCATTTGTGTGGACTGCCGATTGTTTGAACTTTGAAAGGAATATATATGTGAAAGGGAATGAGATAAAAAGGAAAAATATACCAAAAAATATACCAAATTCCCTTACCATATACTCCCTTCGTCCCAGATTAAGTGTCTAATTTTATCACTTAAAGCGTACCTTTTTTTTTTTTTGTCAACACTTCACTATCTATCTTTACATTTTTTACTTCATATCTCTCTCTACTAGATTCACTATTTATTTAATACTATTATTCTTTAAAAAATGTGCAAGCAGTAAATATGACAGTTAGCTATGAATGGTAGGGTTCAGTCTTTCTGATCAGAATAATTGAATGAATAAACTTTCGAAATTGATGGTACATGTGTATCTATAAATATATATGCTTAAAGAATCCTCCAGTTCATGCATTGATGTTTGTAGGTCCCCAAAGTTGAGTTAATAACGAGTAAGCTAATGAAAATGTCTAGAGGGGGGTGAATAGACTTTTCAAAATTCTATCGAAATATCAGAATACAATATGCGGAATACGAAATTAACAATGAGCCCAATTCAAGTTTATACTCAACTTTTAAATTCGAGAACTCTGTTCTATACTCAACTTGTCTAGTGTAGTAGCAGTTAAACAGTTAAGCAATTAAACAATTAAAACAGTAAAGTAAACAACACGCAAAGATTTATAGTGGTTCGACAACTTGTCTACATCCACTCTCACAAACCCAGTTGTGATGTTTCCACTAAACTCTTCCAATCGAGTACAAGTGTATAATTCCTGTCTTTAGAGTCCCAAGAAGAAGACTTAGATCTTCAACAGACTATACCTCCAGATACGTCTATGATCTAACTAGAAATTTTACAAGTATCTAGCACCTTGATAAAACAACAAAATAAAACTTCTCTGATCTTCAGTAGCAGTCTTTTGAATATGACTTCGTCTCCTGGCTTCTTTTCTGAAGATTAACTCTGTGAGTTTTTCCTTCTTTGAATACTTCGTAAATCGCCTTTGAATGCTTAGAACATCAGTACGTCTGTAATCAGTAGTCTTGAATCAATGAATACCTTGAGATATTTATAGACTTCTGAAATCAAGAACTTAAGTAGTTGTAACCAACTCTTCTTGATAACTGATTTCTAACTTCCAAGTTTTATCCAATCATGCGTTTCTTGTTATGAATTAGTTATTCCATAACTAACCTTTTTTAATCCTTATCTTTATATGCGCTTTTGTAACTAACTTCATGTTGACTTGTTTTGAGTAGTCTAGTAGATGTACTGGTCTTGTAGTCCACCTGTCTTGAGTAGTAGACTGGTCTTCTCTTCTTGTGCAGTAGACTCTAATAGAACTAATCTAGTCCTAACAAGACTATTACATTACATTAAGCTTTTATAATACAAGCTTAGTCAACTTATGAACTATACAACAAATCTATCTATTACATAGAAAATATCATGAGCTCTATACAACATTTATAGCTCAATAACAAACTAAGAAGAACACATATATGAAGTACTTATAAAACGTACTTATCTTTTAAATATAAACAACACTTATCTTTTATGTGAACTTCTACTGATCTGTTCAAGATGACTTCAACTCAACTAGACTAGATTAGTCAATACTTAGAATATATTCATACTACTTTTGGCTTATCAAAACTTCATCTTATCTTTTCATCATTTAGGACTTGTCTAGGATTCATATCCCAACAATTCCCCCCTTTTTGATGAAGCCAAAACTACTTGAATATTTTCTCATAAGTAGACTAGTTAAGTAGTTATCTTGTCTATTAACATCAAAATATTTCTTATCTTTCATTCATTCAAAATAGATCAGTAGATATTACACAAAAATATCAGAGCAAAAAAAAAACTAAGAATGTAAATCAACTAGTCTGAAAGAGTACCTCCTTCTAGGTTTGGAACTTGAAATGCATCTAGGAGTCTCCTATGAATCAGACTAATATGATCTTCATCTTCAATCTTCTCCTTCTCGAGTAGTTGTTCTTCGAATTTCTTGATTTGATTCATATCAACTCTTTTCTTTGAACTTGTCATGGGGCATTTCCATTCAGGAAATCCAGGAACAAGGATATTAAAGTTAGCTCCAGCAGATATCCTTAGAATAAGATGCCATAACTTCCTGTGTTGACCTTCCATGAACCTGTCAAACAGTTGATAAAGTTCATCTTGATTCTCAGCATCACCAAACTTCCTTATGATCCAATGATCAAGTTCCCATTGATTCTTCACTTCTATCCATTCAGCTCTATGCTCATTATCTATGAAGTGATCAATGAACTTGTCTTCCATCAGATCTTCATCTGCTTTCAACTTCTGCAAACGTTCAATATGCTTCATAATCTTCTTCTTGCTAGCATAATGAATCTCATCATCATTAATCCTTTGTTTCTTTTCAACAATTGTAGTAGCAGTAGCATCTTCAACATCCAACTTTCTCTTCGTTCGTCTAGTCTTAATCTCAGCTTCTGGAGATGCAGCTTCTTTGCCTTTGATCAATTTCAGCTTCTCTAAATCAGCAGTCTTGACCAGCTTACCTCTTTTAGGTCTTTTGAGCTCTTGAATAGTTTCAGCTGCCTCCTTAGCTTCCGGTTCAGCTGACTTCTCTACAATACTTGAATCTTCCCCCTTTTTGGCTTCATCTGCCTTAAGAGTGAAAAGACTAGTAAAGCGAGTCATTTCTTCTTTAACCGCTTCCTTCATAGCTTCAGTAGCTAACTGAACTTGAGTCTGAATCGTCTTCTCATCAACCATCTTGTTTAGACGATCAGTAGTCAGCTCTAGCTTCTGATAAGTTGAAGTAAATTCATCTTTGAAATGTGTAGCTGTCTGTTGAAGTATAGTATTCTGAGCAGTGAACTCGGCTAGAATAGCTTGAGAACACACCAACTGATCTTGTGCTTCTCTTCTTTGCTCATCTGCAATCGAAATCTTAACTCGATAGAGTCTTTCCATTTTGCTTGATTCTTCAGCCAAAGCTCTAGAAAACTCCAACGATCTCTTCTCTGAAATATCAACCTGTGTCTTCAGAAAACTTTCAACTTGAGCAAACAACTCTTCTCTGAAAGTAGAGTCCAACTTGTTAACTTCACCAATCAACAAATCTCTGGCGTTGTCAACAATCGACTGATTCTGCTCCATAAGAGTTGATTTCAGCTTAGATTCCAAAAGATTATCAATAGACGACTGAACAACATCCATCAAATCTTTCTTCAATCCGTCTAAGAATCCTTCAGGAACGACTTGAACAGATGACTGAGGCTCTTGCACTTTCTCAACGAGCTCATCTTCATTGAACATCTCAGCATCCATAAAGTCATCATCTTCTTTACCAAACTGAAAAGAACATTCAGCAACGTCTTCTGAATCATCCTCTATTTCCAAAATAGGTTCTGAAGTCTGAATGGCCAACTCAGCTACCTGTGGCTTGATCTCGTCTTCCACCAGATCAGTCTGGGTTCCGACATCAAACGAGAATTCATCTTCAAGAATGCCATCAGGAATATTCAACATCTTTTTAACCAAGTTAACCAGGGCCTTGCGCGGAAATAGTTCGGAGTGATCCTTAACTCCACTATTCTCTTTTTGTTCCATCTCCCAATCCATGAAATTGGAGATGCCGCCTTTACCTTGGATAACTTCAAAAAGATCATCTGTAGACGACTTCTTCAAAGCGAACCATGTACAGACGCGGACTAGCTTCTCAAACTGTTCAGAAGCTGTGTCGATATCAAGAGTCGAGAGCTGCTTCTTCAGATTTCTTGAAACTTTGGCACGGACTCTCTTCTCTCGAAGACACATAGGATAGTATACAAGGGATTCAAATCTAATTTCAGACGGGTCCTGAGTAGATGGGGTCTCTAACTCAGTTGTTGCAGTGGCAACTGGTGATTTGTCTGAAGTAGATGGGATGGAGGGTTCACCATATTCTGGTGAGGGAGAGGGAGTGAAAGCTATGGTTTCAATGGGCTTTGATGTGTCTTGGTCAAGTGTGACAACTGTCTGAGTATCAGTTGTGTCCTTTTTGGGAGTGATTTGGGGTAGGCTTGCCCTCAGCGGATATGCTGGCAATGCCTGAGAGGTTGAGGGTAAAGGACGAGGCCTAGATCGGTGTGATCTAGCCTTGGTTCGAACAGAGGGGAGAGAGAGAGAGGGTATTGACAAAGACTTAGATGAAGTACCAACCTGGTAAGTCATCTCTTCTGGAGGAGGTGGAGTACCAATCCTCACAAGACGAAGAACTTGGGTCTCCTTCTCTTCATCATCCTTCTTCATAACATCAGCTTCCTTGTCTGAGTGAGTCTGTTCAGAATCATCTCCACTCGACTCAGCTTTTGCAGGAGCCTTCATCTCTTCATCCTCGGACTCATCTTCTGAAGAACTAGATGAGTTGCCATAGGGTAAGACGTCAGAATCCTCAATCTGGACACGTCTTGGGGCAGCTGGCCTCTCAGCAGCTTGCTTCCTTACAGCCTCTTTCTTCAAGTAGAACTTTAATGGATGGAAGGACTTTCCTTGACTCCAACTCGACTTGTGCGGCAGTAGACGAGGAAGTAGAATACTTAATTTGTTACCATATCCAACGGCTGTAGACACCACCCAATTGTGAGTGTGGTCATCTACTCGGACACTCTTTTCGAAGTACATGATTCGATCCGCAATCAATCTAAACCAGTCACCTTCCGTAATGCCATCATAGATTGCAGCCATTACCCTTGCCTTGGCAAAAGTCACTGAATCATGTGAGCCAGTGGAGCTGAGTAGAATCTTGCTGGCAATGTCCAACAACGTGCGATACTTGTCAAGAAGATCACCCTTCTTGACTGCAGCATATTTTCCATCTGGCTTGGGTTTCAACCTCCTTCCGCAGAAGATACTCAGATATCGAACTTCTTGCCCTAAGCCATAATTCTCCACATTAATAGTTCCAGTGGGCAGTTTCAGAAACTTGAATAACGCCTCTCGAGTGATTTGCACTCGATCTTCTCCAATGAATGACTCGAGAATGTCACCTTGTCTAGTGACATTGGCATAGAATTCGAGTACTTCTTCCTCCAATACAACTTGAGGGAAGGCTTCTAAGTAGGGCTTCAGACCACAGCGTGTGCATTTGGTCAGAATCTCTTCATTCTCAGCTGTGTGTTGGCCTTTGAAGAACACTGAAGGTTCTACATTCACCTTGTTGTCGGCGATGTACCGGCCTAGGTCAAATGTGACCTGCATGTTAGTTCTGATGTCGAAAATCGAACGAGTAGACATTGTATATTAGAGAGATTGCAGTAATCTTTGAGGAATAGCACGAAATCAACTGTCTCAAGTAGAAGAGTTAAGAACAAAGTGGAAAAGACGTGTGGGAGTAATGGAACAGTAAGGCTAGTGAGTGTGGAAGATGAGTTTTGTTAAAGCTGTAAATTGATCCAACGGCCACGATTGAAGGATTAGATCCAACGGTCGAGACCTTTGAGATTCGGTTACGGAATCGAGAATATAATGTGATTTGATATTGTAAAAATTTGAAATCCGGCTCTTCTTATTTAGGACAGGGGAGTGAACTCATCTGACCTAATGTAGTTGAGTTCGAACTGGGTGTATACACCTCATTAAACTGGGAGTGTATAAAACCAATTCTAGGGTTTTCAAATTCTGTCATTATCTAATTACAACAATACCCTTAATTCAATTGACAAAACACTTAACATTTATCAATCAATAGAAACACTTAGCTTGTCTGTTCGAGTCTATCCAGAACAGACGAGTAGCCTTTAAGCTTCACAAGACGAGTAGCCTTAAGAACACCAGTCGAGTTCCCCCTTCGACTGTGCTTGTCTATCTTAATCGTCGAACGACTGTATGTACCTATCTCATTATTTTCAATGTGTAATCATAGGTACAGGTAGAGTAAAATAAATAAGATGAATATCAATCTAAAGCAATGATCAAGGTTTCGAACAAGATGACCTGTTAACAAACATAAGAGTCATCATAAGGATATTTAAGAAATTAAGGATTCCCCCTTAAATGTTTATTCCCTTAGTATTACCCTCAGCTTTTCCAGCTTCCTCATCGGGTTGTTTGGTCATCTAGTCTAGCCTTGTATACCTGTCTGTTGCGTGAGTAGTCGAGTGCTCTGGTCTAGTGATCTTGTCTCCTCTTATTGATGTACCTGTCTTGTTAGTACATAGCTATAGGCAAGTAGGATCTAAATCAATTAGTCCTAGACTAATGCATAGCTCACGAAATCGTGCCTCAGCTAATGGTTTTGTAAAAATATCAGCTCTTTGAAAATCAGTATGAATCTTTTCCATGCGAATATCCTTCTTTTCTACATGATCACGTATGAAATGATGCTTCACATCAACATGCTTACATCGTGTGTGCAGAACAGGATTTTGTGTAATGGCAATAGCACTATTACTATCACAGAAAATAGGAACACATGATTCATGTATATTGTAATCACGTAACTGTTGCATGAGCCAGAGTAGTTGACTACAACAGCTACCAGCTGCCATGTACTCGGCTTCGGTAGTTGAAGTTGCAACACTAGTCTGCTTTTTAGAAAACCAAGATATGAGTTTTGTGCCTAGAAATTGACAAGAACCAGAAGTAGATTTCCTATCTATTCTACAACCTCCAAAGTCTGAGTCTGAATACCCACTTAAGGATAGATCATCATTTGAAGGATACCATATACCACGATTGATGGTCCCTTTCAAATATTTCAGGATCCTTTTGGTAGTTTCCATGTGACTTTCTTTTGGATTGGCTTGGAATCGAGCACAAACACCAACAGAGAATGCAATGTCAGGTCTACTAGCAGTTAGATACAGTAAAGAACCAATTAAGCCACGATAATAGGATTGGTCAGCACATTTACCGTTCTCATCTGGATCCATTCTGTAAGTTGGTTGCATTGGTACGCCAGTGGACTTACAAGTTTTGATCCCATACTTGTCTAAAAGATTTCTTGTGTACTTCGCCTGATTTATGAAAATACCTTCTGGAGTTTGTTTTACTTGAAGACCAAGAAAGTAGTTCATCTCACCCATCATAGACATCTCAAATTTACTTTGCATGAGTGTTGAAAAACTTTCACTCAGCTTTTTGTTAGGTGACCCAAAAATGATGTCATCTACGTAAATTTGGACGAGTAGGATGTCCTTCCCTTCTTGTCTTCTGAACAGGGTTCGATCGACCTTGCCCTTAGTAAAACCATTTTCTAATAGGAAAAGAGAAAGGGTGTCATACCATGCTCTTGGAGCTTGCTTTAGTCCATATAAGGCCTTCTTTAATCTGTACACCTGGTTGCCTTTGACTTCGAATCCTGGAGGTTGTTCAACATACACTTCTTCCGCAAGAATACCGTTAAGAAATGCACTTTTAACATCCATTTGATATACAGTAAACTTCATGTGAGCAGCATATGCAAGAAACAATCGAATGGCTTCTAGTCTAGCAACAGGAGCATAAGTTTCATCATAGTCTATGCCTTCAGCTTGTGAGTAGCCTTGGGCGACTAATCTAGCCTTATTTCTAACGACTAAATCATTCTCATCTTTCTTATTCTTGAAAATCCATCGAGTGCCAACTACATTATGATGTTCCGGCCTATTGACAAGTTCCCAGACGTCGTTTCGAACAAACTGATTCAACTCGTCTTGCATAGCGATGATCCAATTACTATCAGCCAATGCCTCTTTAACAGTGGTTGGCTCAATAGCAGAGAGGAAACAACACCAGCAAAACATAGTTGGACTCGGCTGTTCTTGCGACTCAAAGAGTTGTCGTCTAGTCTTTACACCAATAGTAGAGTCACCAATGATATTTTCAGTATCATGCGCAGATTTCCATGTTTTTCTATTCTTAACAGGCACACTATCATCTTCTATGTCATGTACAGCATCATGCATATCAACATCATTTGTATCATCAACAGATTTACTAGGAGTAGTAGAGTCAACTAGAGCAGGCATGTCTACTGGTCTAGAAGACTTACCTTGAGCACTTACCTTCTCCTTTTCATCAGAGTCGAGAGCTTTTAGGAATGGGTTGTAGGCTTGAACGGATTCATATATCTCTGAATCTTTGTCAGATTCGATCGATAGATCAGTTACCTTCTTACTGATCTTGTCGGCAGACGAGTCCTGTTGAGATTCATCGAAAACCACATGTGGTGTTTCTTCCACACAAAGAGTTGAGCGGTTGAATACTCTAAATGCTTTGCTAGTCGAGGAGTATCCTAAAAATATCCCCTCGTCTGCTTTAGCATCGAAAGCATTCAACTTGCTCTTTCCATTGTTGTGAATGAAACACTTACAACCAAATATATGGAAATATGAAACTCGTGGTTTTCTACCTTTCCAAACCTCATAAGGTGTCTTGCCTAGAGCTTTGTTGATCGCGCTTCTGTTTTGTGAATGGCATGCAGTGTTGATAGCTTCAGCCCAAAACTTTTGAGGCGTGTTGAACTCAGCTAACATGGTCCTACAGGCTTCTTTAAGGGTTCGATTCCTTCTTTCTGCTACACCGTTCTGTTGTGGTGTCCTAGCTGCACTAGTAAGGTGCTGGATACCACGTTTAGTACAAAATTCTTTGATATAGCAATTAATGAACTCAGTTCCCTTGTCACTTCGAATTTTGACAATAGACTGGTTCTTCTCAACTTGTAACTTCTTCAACAGTTCAGGCAGAAGTGTTTGTGTATCACTCTTCTTGTGTAGAAAGACTACCCAAGTAAACTTAGAATAGTCGTCTACGACAACAAGTGTGTACCTTCTACCATTCAATGTTGGAGGAGTTATTGGACCATGGAGATCCATATGTAGGAGTTCTAGGACTCTACTAGTTGAGAGAGTGGGAATTGACTTAAATGAACCTTTAACCTGTTTACCCTGTTGACAAGCCGTGCATACATGTGACTTGTAGTAAACTTCATTGGGAATACCTTCTACAAGGTAATCTCTGGCTATCTTATTAAGCACCTTAAAGTTTAGATGACAGAGGCGTCTATGCCAGAGCCAGCCAAGTTCTTTAGGACTCTTAGTAAGTAGACAGGTGTCCCTCGGACAACTGTTCCAGTTCACTATGTATACACTACCTTGTCTTACGCCAACTAGTAGGACTGTGTGTGTCCTTTTGTCAATGACTTCGCATATGCGGCTCTTGAACTGCACTTTGTATCCACGATCACAAAACTGTGAAACAGAGAGTAAATTGTATTTCAAACCTTCAACATATGAGACATCTTGTATCTCAACGTCTCCATTCCGGATGTAACCAAATCCTTTAGTGACAGCAGTGGAGCTATCACCAAATATTACTTTTGGTCCTTCTTGCTCATGGTAGCTAGACAAGAGAGCTTTGGTACCAGTCATGTGGTGCGAACAACCACTATCTATGTACCAGGTTTCTCCTACTGAGCCACCCTTCTTATACAAGTCAAGTCGACCCTGCAATAGATGATATTCAATAACTTAGGTACCCATTTGTTTATTGGGGTCCTTGGGGGTTAGTCATGTTCAGAGGAATCCAGATATACATTGGAGTCTTGAACAAGTTCGATCTTTTAAGCTTTCGCCCATATTTGTTGCAAAATAAGACCTTATTATCCTTCTCTGGCCTATCAGTCGAGTTCGGGTCTACTCTTTGGAGATAGCCTTTCGACTTAATCTCTACTTGAGCAGGCACTTGTCTATGATAGTTAGAGTAGGGTTTGAAAGCATTAGGTCCATACGGTTTATAGACGCGTTTGGGTCTTTCCTCACTTAAAATGTCGTATGATAGAGGTGGAGGATATAGGACAGCTTGTGTACGATATTTTGGAGCTACATGTCTAGGTCTAGACGAGTAGAGTTGAGACTGCCTTATAAATGGAGGTCTAGACTCTTGTCGTCTAGTTAGTACCGGTCTAGTACTCGTCTCCTCAGGATACCAGTCCTCGTATCTGACCTGGTTGGGTCGTCCACGATTAGTGGTCCTTTGAAGATTAGTTCTAGATGGAGCAGGCTTGCTGTTACCATTCTTTTTACCTCCCTTGGTAATCGGAATGTTAACTCGAGCTTGTTTAGGTACAGTACCTTTAGAAGGAGTTCCAATATCGTATAACATTGGTCCTTTTCCTTTGTCATTTGGCAAAAGTCTTGCTTTAATAGTAGTAGGGTTCTTAATGACTCGAGTAGACGAGCTAGATGACTCAGCACCTATACCAGTCTTGTCACCTGGATCTCTATACCTATCTGACAGTTCAAGGTTAATCTTTGAAGAATTAACCAGGTCAGTAAGTTTGAGATCAAGTGTAACTACCTCGGTCTCTAAGAACTTATTACGTTCTTCAAGTCTGTTGCACTTGTTTTTTAAAACATTGAATTCATTTCTCTCAGTTGCATGTATCTTAAGTAGGTCTTGATATAACCTGTCTGTCAACGCACACTTTTCTTTGAGTTTACTCAACTCTTCAGTCAAGCGTTTATTTAGGACTGTTATATTAGGATCTACTTTTGACTGAGCTTCCTTAAGATCAATGATTTCTTGTTTTAATGCAATGTTTTCATCACTGACTTCAATGAATGCTTGGTTAGCAAGTAGAAGGTCGTCTTCGACTGCACTAGTCGAGTGCTGAAGACTACTTCCTACTTCACTACTAGCAGTGTCACTTTCATCAGTTTCTGAATCATCACAAGATTGAAAAGATGTAGCAGATGATACCTCTTGGTCGATTTTAGCCATGCAGCATAGGCCATCATCTACTATGAATGCTTCGTCGTGATCTTGATCAGTTGAGTGGCTAGATACGGACGATGGCAACTCGTCTGAATCCGAATCAGAGTCATCATTGGCCATCATAGCCTTTTTGCCACGGTTATATCTTCTTTCTCTTCGTGCCTTGCGTTCTTCACGATCATCAGTGCTCAGGTCTGGACATTCATATATGTAGTGACCTGGCTTTTCACAATTATAGCACAAGAGATCATTAGTAGCCTTTTTAATAAGAGATTTGTCCCTACGTTTTTCACGTCTATCAGAACGTTGAATCTTCCTATCGTCAGACTCTCTATCTCGTCTATTACCTTTCGAGACTTCGTCTCTCCTTTCGGATGAGTTTCGGTCTCGTCTGGTCTCAGACGAGTTCTTAGAAGTGGATGCTCTATGATTCCTATAGAACTTCTTGTACCTTCCGAAGCGTTTATTGAGCCTATCAAACTTTCTAACCATGAGACTCATCTGATCCTTCAAACTAAGATCAGTATCTAACTCATCTTTCACAGAGGCAGACTTAGTTCTAGACTTGGACCTGTCTACATTAGAAGACTTAGAAGAGCTAGACTTAAGGGCAACGTTCTTAGATACAACATGTTCTCTATCACTACTGGCTAGTGGTTCATCTTCGTCTAAATCAAACTCATGGGCTTTAAGGGTTTGAAACATGGTTTCAGCAGTCCACGTATCAATGTCTTGAGTGTTCTTAACAAGCATCTTTACCATTTTCCAACGACTATCAAGACTCTTCAAAATCCTAAGATTGATCTCACGAGCAGTATAAGATTTACCAAGTACTTCCAAATCATTCATGATCTTAGTAAAACGAGTATCCAGCTGGTCGATAGTTTCTCCAGCTTTCATCCGAAATGATTCAAATCTTTGGACAGCTGTGGAGAGTTTGCTCTCTTTGATTAGGGAGGTCCCTTCACAAAGGATAGCTAGTCTGTCCCACATCTCTTTGGCAGTCTTACATTTTAACACTTTTCCTAGATACTCGTTAGGAAGGGTGTGTAAAATGTAATTCTTTGCCAAACTATCCAAATTATTTTGACGCATTTCTTCTGAGGTTAGATCTGACCTGGGTTTCTTGACGAGAGTACCAATTGGTTTGCTTGGGTCAAGAACAGCAGTATTAGGAACCATAGTAACAATAGGTCCTTCTGTGATAACAGAGATCATTAGGTCGTGCGTGGAACTAAAAATGGCTTCCATTCGCAGCTTCCAGTAGTCATAGTCTTGAACCTGGAACTTGGGTAACTTGTTAGCGCTGATCTCAAGAGACATGTTTTCAAGAAATAAGTGCTAAGTAGAGTTATGATCAAGAAAAACAAATAAGTCAAGAACAGGGAGCACGAAACAGATATAACAAGAGTATTTGATCAAGAACACGTAAGCAACTACAATCAAGGAACAAGACTTCACCCTAAGTCTTAAGTCGGTTATCAAGAAACAGCAGTTCGTAAACCACTGCTCTGATACCACTTGTAGGTCCCCAAAGTTGAGTTAATAACGAGTAAGCTAATGAAAATGTCTAGAGGGGGGTGAATAGACTTTTCAAAATTCTATCGAAATATCAGAATACAATATGCGGAATACGAAATTAACAATGAGCCCAATTCAAGTTTATACTCAACTTTTAAATTCGAGAACTCTGTTCTATACTCAACTTGTCTAGTGTAGTAGCAGTTAAACAGTTAAGCAATTAAACAATTAAAACAGTAAAGTAAACAACACGCAAAGATTTATAGTGGTTCGACAACTTGTCTACATCCACTCTCACAAACCCAGTTGTGATGTTTCCACTAAACTCTTCCAATCGAGTACAAGTGTATAATTCCTGTCTTTAGAGTCCCAAGAAGAAGACTTAGATCTTCAACAGACTATACCTCCAGATACGTCTATGATCTAACTAGAAATTTTACAAGTATCTAGCCCCTTGATAAAACAACAAAATAAAACTTCTCTGATCTTCAGTAGCAGTCTTTTGAATATGACTTCGTCTCCTGGCTTCTTTTCTGAAGATTAACTCTGTGAGTTTTTCCTTCTTTGAATACTTCGTAAATCGCCTTTGAATGCTTAGAACATCAGTACGTCTGTAATCAGTAGTCTTGAATCAATGAATACCTTGAGATATTTATAGACTTCTGAAATCAAGAACTTAAGTAGTTGTAACCAACTCTTCTTGATAACTGATTTCTAACTTCCAAGTTTTATCCAATCACGCGTTTCTTGTTATGAATTAGTTATTCCATAACTAACCTTTTTTAATCCTTATCTTTATATGCGCTTTTGTAACTAACTTCATGTTGACTTGTTTTGAGTAGTCTAGTAGATGTACTGGTCTTGTAGTCCACCTGTCTTGAGTAGTAGACTGGTCTTCTCTTCTTGTGCAGTAGACTCTAATAGAACTAATCTAGTCCTAACAAGACTATTACATTACATTAAGCTTTTATAATACAAGCTTAGTCAACTTATGAACTATACAACAAATCTATCTATTACATAGAAAATATCATGAGCTCTATACAACATTTATAGCTCAATAACAAACTAAGAAGAACACATATATGAAGTACTTATAAAACGTACTTATCTTTTAAATATAAACAACACTTATCTTTTATGTGAACTTCTACTGATCTGTTCAAGATGACTTCAACTCAACTAGACTAGATTAGTCAATACTTAGAATATATTCATACTACTTTTGGCTTATCAAAACTTCATCTTATCTTTTCATCATTTAGGACTTGTCTAGGATTCATATCCCAACAATGTTACTTTAGTATGCTCCCATGTTGGATGGAGCCTGGAAATTTGTGTAAAATTTTACATGACACCATCCCACAAATCCTATTCCATGGAATGGGTACCATTTTTTAATAGAAAAGTTATTACTTTGAAGGTAAAACATCACTTATTATCACTTCACCTTAAAAGGTTGGTGATACTTTTTATATACTCCACTATTTTTTGAAAAGTGATGCATTTCATACTTCAAATTAATACATTATTCATTGAACGAAATGAATTCGTGAGGCAGTTTTACACGAGACTTGTTCAATAAATTTATAGGATCAAATGAACTGATTGTGCAGCAATATAATTTCAAAGACACCCCTAATTCTTGCTTTCAAGAATGACTGTGGCAGCATGAAAAATCTTGGTGTAGTTTCTGAAATTGGACTTCAATGGACTTATTTCATTCAATAAATTTTAAATAATGCTTTGGCGTCAAAACTTTAGAAAATTACATGAACTTGAATGATGGGAGTTCTGGTTTTAAGACACATTTTTTTTGTGTGAACTAGTATTTCATGAGAAACAAATGTATGTATATTTTATTAATTTTACATTAATTAATTAATTAATTAATTTTGATGCAATTAATAGTGTGCCTCTAATTTGAACGCTGCACAACTCAGTTTCTCCTTGGTGGTCTCTACAGAAACCACTCTGGTCAACCTACCCGAAATTATGTTTTACATCAAAGTAAGGTTTTAATAATAAAGTGGAGCTTCATCTCATACATGAGACTGTCACACGCAAAAGTCCCTAACTTTTTATGTGTACGAGTTTAAACTCTAAAAAGAAAAAAGAAGTCAATTTTGGGCATTGCATCAATAACCAAAAATTATGACAGCCTTCAGTATATTTCTTCCCTTTTGTCTAGAAACACTTCTTCATCCCATTGAATAAGAAGCCACTGAAACCTACCTAGGAAAATACAGAATCGATCTTCTATCTTAACAGTTACTCCTGTACAATCTAACAACTAAATCTTTATTCAGTCAGTTACATGGATCATATCTCGTCTTTGTTAACATTCTAGACACACATTCTCGTTTTTAAATATCCGTATATTCTAACCTAAAAAAAACACTAGAAAATATTTACTACAAAGATTGTGTTGTTCCATTTGGTACCTCTGTCGGTGACTGAGCTGCAGCTGCTTCAACTGGTCTGTCAGTTGTTTTTCCTGGACTATACTTTCTCAGTAATCTCTCTTTGTTTTCTCTCCACCATTCTTGTGCCTGTAGCTCGGTAAACCTTCGTTTACTGCAATAAGTTGAGGTGTTAAGTAATACTGCCTAAAATAGTCTTACTGTTGTGCATACAGTTTCTGTTTAATGATTACTCCGTATGTAGAAAAATTGGGGAATGTATCCGATAATAACTTAGTAAATTGTGATCATAAATCTTGAGCATTTGAACATGTCAAGACAGATAAAATGAAGAATTGATGTGTAACTGGAGACGGTGAAGTTAGGGGTTCAAAATTCTTCAAGGTGAATGAGAATGAGCATAAGGTAATTGAGGTGATTAATGAGATTAAAAGATGATCAATTCACATTCCTATACTTCGTACGCAGCGATGAGACTCATAATAAGTTAAATCATCACCCCCATTTTGATTAACTACCTCGTCCTCTATAATCATTTCACTATTCCTCAACCAACAATCATTTTTGTCCCAACTTATTCCAAGATTAGCGCAAAACACTAAGGTCTTGTTTGATAGCTAAGAATGAGATTAGAATGATATCTAAAAACTTTACAGATTTAAAAGTATAATAAATACACTTAATCTTAGCTATAAAAAAAAAGGCCTAACAAATTAACAATATAATCATCATTCTCCTTGTAATTCACTATTTAATAATTCTCATTAATATTATCGTTGAAGAATTTAAACCAAACACCCCATAAGTTCAATGAAATATTGTTCATAAGAAGAACACAATTAATGTGTATCATGTTTCAATCCAATCGTTGAGTAGCCAAAAATAAGTTCACTTATCAAAATGGGCAGCAATATCATCTAGAATTCTTCAAAAAAAAAAAGAAAAAAAAAAGCAATATCATCTAGAAATTACCAACACTAAAATCGTGGCATATAAATGTTCTGTGCTTATACTGCTCTATCTCAAAATTTTAAAGAAAAAAAGTCAGAAAAACGAAGTCCCTTGAATAGTAACTTGTGAATGTTTTTCTTTTAGGAATAATGCATCTAAAGGTCCGTAAAATATACACATTTATTTAGAAAGGTCCTTAAACTATTTCTTGTTTTAAAAAGCCCTTGAAGAATTGAAATATGATCTCACGAGGTCCTATTTTAATATTCTGTCAAAGGTTTTTTTTTATTAAGTTGTAAGTTAATTTAATGTTAATAATAGCATCAGTCTAATAAAGACACCAGTTTAATAAAAGAAGCTTTCACGTAATGTTAAAAAATGACCTCGTGAAATCATATTTCAATATTTTAGGGATCGTTCAAAATAAAAAATGATACAGCAGGGGCTTATTAAAAAAAATAAAAATTAAGGGTCTTTAAAAAAAAGTAGATACTTTAGGGACCTTTAAATGCATTATGCCCTTCTTTTAATGCCATTTTCATGTGATTTAAGTTTTGAATAATGAAAGTGAATCCCGAACATACCTGAATCTAATCCTCTTGAAGAACTTGGATCCATTGGGAAGTAAAAGCAATGTTACGTAAACACCTAGTTCAAATTGCTCTATAATTTCTCTTCGTTCCTCGGTTTTTGGTGTCTCAGGGCCACCTTCTGGTCTTGATTGATTTAATATATCGGGTTGATGTTCCTTGCTGTTTGATTCACTGGCCAACGTTGCTTTATCAGGATGATGATTCGTTTGTTCATCTGGTTGATCCCCAGCTGTATCCAGCAATGATTCAACTTGAGCATTCATCATTTTAAAGGATTCACTCTCCGATATTTCAGGAGGCAACTTCTCTTTAATATCTGTTAACTACACAACAAAAAAAGAAAGAATCACAACACAATCTTATTAGTACATATATTTCCACCACAACTGAAGAGAGACGAAAGCTTGATAGTTGATGCATGCCATCAGGAGCACCACATAAGCATAAATGAAAAGAAATGGTGCTGTAGGAAAAATCTATACTATCTACAGAAAATGTGAATCCTTAAGTATTTTCACAATTGTTAAATTCGAATTGTCATCTTGATTAGAAATAATAAAAATAGACTTATCACTTATATCATTATGCATTATGTGGATATGCTAACAGCCACGCTAATGGGACTTGGGCTATAGAACTTAAGATCATCCAATAGGAGTGCTAAAGAAGTAAGAAGGGCAGAAATTCATGAATTATCATGCTGTTCTTCATCACATTTGGCAGGCAAGGAATGAGGCCATTTTTGAGGTGAAGAGGTGGACCAGTCACGGAACGATGAGGAGAATTCAGATTGACGTGTACAGATTAGGGTATAAGATTTACACTGTAGGTGACATTCTAGATGGAAAGATTTTTAATTAGAGTGATATTTTGCCCAAATGTTTTGGCACCTTTTCTAGAGTGTAGCAGGTTTTTTGTGTTGTATTTGATGAATGGGTGGCCTTTTTAGAATGATGGTACTCTTTTTCCCTAGTACGGTTTCATCCCTTTCAGGTTTTACATACTAGGTTTTAATGAGGCCGTACTTCAAGGCTGCTATTTTCGGACTGCGATGGTTTTAAATAACCTCACACATCTGTACTCTTTTGTCGTACTGTGTCTACTCTTTGAGTAGAGCGTTTTTTGGTCATAATAAGATTTTCCCATTTACTGAATTAATATTATTGTGATGGCTTTTATTTTAAGGGGGCACTTGGTTCAAAATTCTTCAATGGAAATGAACATGGTAATGAGAATAAAAGGTGATCAATTCACCTTCATCATACTATGTATGAGGTAATCATTGCTTCATTTTTTATTAACTATCTCTCCTATAAACATTTCTCCTCAATAATTCCACTATTCATCAACCATCAATCATTTTTGTCTCCCTAAATATTCCAAGACTAGAGCAAAACGCTAAAAATGTAACCATGATTTCATTGTAATTCACTATTTAATGATTCTCATTACCATTCTCATTAAAGAATTTGAACCAAGTGCCCCCTAAGAAGATGTTTTTTATTCTGTAAAGGTGAGATCATTTTAAGATGATCTTAATTCTGGATGAAGAAAATAGACAGATAAATTACTTGATCTATGATGGTCTTCACAGCTTGCATAGCGGTAATACATTTGGAAGATCTATCAGCAGCCACTGAAGTAGCTTCTTGGGCTCCTGCCTTTAACTTCTGAATTTCTGTATCTTGGACTTCAGTTTTTTGTTTTAAACTCTCCACCTGAATTTAAAAAACAACAATCAATAATTCGTAGCAACAAATGAGTAATCAAAGTACAAGACAAAACTTATTAAACATAGAAATCATACTTGGCCACGCAGTTTGGATAATTCTTGGGTTAAAGTATCATTAGTCTTCTTCAAACTATCAATCGCGAACCTTGAAAATGAGGGACTAGCACCTCGTGGAGGACTTGGTCTCGAGTAGGGCTGATATTGTTGATGAGCTGGCAGGGAATTTGTGGTGGATGTGATAACAGGCTTTAGAGAAGACTGAATTCCACTAAGTGAACTTGGGAAAGCAATATCCTTCAGCTGTGAAATTGATGGAACTTGGGAAGCACGAACCATAGAAAAGTTATCATCCATATTTCCAGGCAATCTAGACTTAACTTCATGATACTTGATTGGTTCAACTTTAGGGGTTAAAAGAAGCCTCGAAGTTCTTCCCTCCCCCTCGTCTATTGACCTACGAGCCCCTCGTCTAGTTAAAGTCGGGGCACTTCCAGCTTCTATGGCTCTTTTAAGTTTAACATAGCAAGAATCACACACTCTATGTGGTTTCCCAGGAACGGGAGCAAGTGCTGCCCGGAGCGACTTTTTCGAACTACACGCATGACAATGCACGTTGCCACAGTTGTAACAGTTATGTCGTTTTCTAGTAAAACCGAACGACTGTTTACAAGCTGTGCAAACTGATTGATCTGCTCCAGATACCCATTTATGGAGGCATATACTGACAGTATAGTTTGAGCCACAAGCAATGTTCTTCACATGCCTTTCTCTAAGAGCTTCAACTAATGTTGGTATGTTTTGATCTTCTGAGTTTCCATGGCCTAATCTCCCATTGGCCCCTCGTCCCCAAGTGTATACTACGTTTCTTGAAGTGAGAGCCGCGACGTGATGTGTACCTGATGGAGTAAAAGGGTCGAAAAACAACAAAGATCAATTAAAATATAATATAAAAGGCTTTACAAGATCAGCAACCATTGCCGTTTT
The DNA here is from genome assembly GCA_963675135.1 of Galeopsis tetrahit. Classification (NCBI taxonomy): domain Eukaryota; kingdom Viridiplantae; phylum Streptophyta; class Magnoliopsida; order Lamiales; family Lamiaceae; genus Galeopsis; species Galeopsis tetrahit. The sequence continues at coordinate 17,489,890 of OY776133.1, forward strand.
CCCCAAATTCTATGATCCATCTGGCCCTAACAACCTAAATCAACACAATATAAATAAGACTCGAAACCTAAACCCTAACTTAGCCCACATGCAGCCAACAGGCTGTTTATTAGACTTCATTTAAAAGACCCTAACTATAATAATGATAAGGCTTAATTGCGCAACCCTTTCGCAAATTGCAAGCTAATCTGAACTTTTGAGTTTTGACAAATAAAACCTCAATTTAAAAAAAAAATTGCAATTCATATTTCTGGGCAGATTGATTCCTGCCCATTTGGGTAGTTTTTAGGTCAAACGACGTCGTTTAGGGTAGTAATCAGGGTGAATGACAGTCGTTTGGGATTCTAATTGTTGCCAAGTAGGATAACAAGTCATAAATTGACAATAGTCCAATCAGCCTGAAGTTGTGAATTGAAATTTATTTTTTAAATCGAGGTTTTATTTGTCAAAAGTTTAAATTAGATTGCAATTTGCGAAAAGATGGTGATTTTAACAGCAATTAAGCCTAACAATAATATAATGAGACTAAATGAATTGTATCAGTACCGCATGATATTTGCTCGACAAACTCTCCCACTAATCCATCTTTTACTAATCTCGGCCATTTTCCATCGGATAGTGGATCGCCCAGTTGACCGTATGCATTACTTCCCATGGTAAAAACATGGCCTGTTGCAGTAAGAGCAACAGTTATGTTATGTCCACAAGCTAACTGTTGGATGCTGTATTCAATAAGGGCAGAAACACAAGTTGGAACAAGACAAGTCTTTTTATCTCCATGCCCCAATCGATTTTTATCACCATCACCCCATGTGAATAACTTTCTTGATGAAACATCTGCACCACTTTGATTATTTATAACTTCTGCAATAGCAGCAGTGTGCCACACACCACAAGAAACAGCAACCGTTTTCAAACCACTCAATGATTCGACCTCCTTTGGATACGAAATGCTTTCGTGATCCCCATGACCTAAAGCTCCAAATGCTCCTTCCCCAAAAGTAAACAAATGTCCAGTAGAAGTAATTGCTGCTGAATGCCAAGCGCCACAAGAAACTGATAAAACGAGAAGCTCTTCTAAAGATCCAAAAACCTGTTTTGGTATCCAATGGCTAACATCATTCCCATGGCCAAGAAGACCCGCATTGTGGGCCCCATCACCCCATGTGTAAAGAGCACCCGATGTGGAAACTGCAGACGTGTGAAACTCACCACATGCTACGAATTCGATCTTCGTAATAGTCAAGAATTCCACTAGTTTAGGACGACTTAAGTCCCTCTCGATCCCATGACCCAATCTGCCCCCCAATTCCTCCCCCCATGTGAAAACCTCACCTTGCCGAGTTACAAGAGCAATGTGACGAACACCACATGAAATTTGCTGGACATCAAGAACTACGTTTGATTCCAATATTGTGGGACTTAGGACATCGTTTTTTATAGGAATTGAATTCCCATTTTCATCTGTTATTCCATCAGACCATATCTCTCCCCACACATAGATATCACTGAGAGATTCTATGTCATCTGCCCCAGAACCTTGACTAGAACAACTTGGAGTACTTGAGACACTAATACGGAAACCCTCTACACTAAAACGGAAACCTTCTGCGCTAATACGAAAACCGTCTGCATTGCTCGTTCTTATTTGCATACTTGCACATTCAGATCCCGAACGTGAGCTAGACCTGTTTAAATAATATTCACGAACACTGGAACTGGTGGAGTCTCTGTCATAGGATATACTTGAACTTAATTCTAATCTTGCTCCAGAAAGGCGGTTATCTTGAGAGAGGTCACCACCACCATAAAACTGCATTGCATAAATATGAAATTATATGAGTACAGAAGCGTCACACCAAGCAAATTAAATTTAGGTTTAATTGCTGCCAAAATCACCACATTTTCGCAAATCGCAATCTAATCAAAACTTTTGAGTTTTGTCAAATAAAACCTCGTTTAAAAAAATTGAAATTTGAACTTCTGGGAAAATTGATTCTCTCCTGTTTCTGGCGAGTCATCATACTTGGCAGCAATTAAAATTTCAAATCACACCGTTCACCCTAATTACTACACAAATGGGCAAGAGTCAATCTGCCCGAAATTTCGAATTGCAATTTTATTTTCTAGAACTAAAAGGTTTAGATTAGATTGAAATTAAGCCTTAAATTTAAGACAATAGGTTAAAATCCAATTTCAAATATAGACAATCAAACACAGCCTCCTATCCTTAGATCATGAGTGAATAAAACATATCACCAAATTTTGATGGAACCTAAAACAGAGCAACTCACTTTTACTTCATGAGTACAATGGTGACTGCAAATTTAAAGGAACAAGGCATTGAAAGGCTTGTACAACTAAACATATTTTAAGTTCCCCAAAAATTTCCTAGAAAGCATGGGAAAGGAAATTAGGACTTACTCTTTTTCTTTAGAACACTCAGCCCACAGAAAAATTATCAGGCTTTTTTAAATTACAACAACAAAAGTGACATGAAAAAAATATATTGCTCGCATTCGTACTCCATTTTTTAAAGATTGGCTGATTAAGAAACTATCCCGCACAACCACAATTGGTTTTTGCAAAGAGGTCAGCTTTTGTTTGGTTTCCAAAGTTAAAAAAGTACTAAGTGTTAACTCCATCTATTTCATTCCAAAATTAAATCTAGCAGATATTTTGTTTTGTTATCCAATGAAACTAACCATAAAAGGTATTTAGCATATACCCCCAGCAGAAAATTCTGAGCACAACTGTCTGTAGACAAGGATGCTTAAAAAAAAGGTTGAAGAGTAGGTAGGAGTAATTAACTAATTTCTTTTCAGAGAATTTGATATTGTAAAATCGATTACACAAGCCAAAGAAAATGCGTATAATGATCAACAATCTTCCATGTCTTGCCTTAATAAATAACTGGAGAACTGGCAATTGGGAAAATGATTTGGATAGAACAAATAACTTATATCCGTAAAGTTAAATGCATGCATATATTGGCACATCAATGTCATGGCAAGATTGTCATGCAACAAGGAAACAACAACATATTTAGGGGGGAATTAGTCCTGTAAGTTTGCCCATTTTCGGTTTAAAGACACTCCACTTTCCCTGTTTGAATTTCATCCTATTAAATTTCAAATTCTACTTTTTAGTCTTTTTTAATTGTTTGGCCAGCTACAAGGGTGAGCAACCGATTTTGAGGTGACGTCACATTTTTTTCAATTGTTTATATTTTTATTTTTATTTTGAATTCGTCCTGCCTGTTAACTTTCAAAACAGGTTATTAATCTGCTGTAGCCGGTTAAAGGACTAAAAAACATGGATTTTGAAAGTTAACAGGACGAAACTTGGAAAAATGGAGAGTCGTGAAACCAAAAATGAGCAAAACTACTGGACTAAAAAATACTTTTTCAATTATATTAAAATAAGAAATGGAGTGACATTTACATCAGAAAGAGAAACATTGCTTCCAAAACGTTTATGATATGCTTGGCCAATTGATGTTAACGCTCTCAGGCCAACAAGCCAGACTTCAGTTTCATTTTTGTCCTTGCAGATCTACAGAGGAGAAGAGGAAGTTATGAGAGAAAGTAGTCAAGAATTGGGTCGAGTCAACAATCATAATTATGCTTAACCACTGACCAGATCAAGAGATCTTTCACCATTATCATATATGAGTGAAAATGACGAGTACTCCTTGTCTGGGCGCAAATGTCTTTTAAAGATAGGCTGTACCACAGTTGGAAAAGAATGTTTGTTCTGAGTTAATTCTTTTATCTCGGTCTAACATAGTTTTGTACCTAATAAAGTTATATGAACTCCCAAAACGAAAGAGAACTCTCTAACTTACTGTTCTTTGTCCAGGTATAATCCGTTTTACGGAAGATAACTCCAAATGCTTTTCTGCTCCATGAGAGAACCAGATTAATTTTGTTTCATCCTGGAAAAAGATCTCTTAGGCATCCATATATTTCAGGTTATCAAAAGATATTCACATTTTGTTCGAGAAAATATAAGAATCTTATGCTCTTAGCATTTAATTTCACCAACATGAGAATGTATGCAACAGAAATTCATTCAGGGGTTCCGTAATGTTTGAACACATTTATTATGTGTAGATATAAGTCCATAATCACATAATATAAACCGACAGGCAATAGTTCAAGATATGATTAAAAATATAACATAAAGGGTTTAATGCAGACAGATTTTCCTGAAGCTACACCTGGATAATGTTGAAACAACGATCTCTTAGTTATAATAAAATAATTGCTTTTGAGAAAATTGATGGTTAGTGTTAAATTTCTTATCTGTACTAAGGAATACTAAATTGTCTTACATAGAGTTCCTGAATTTCAGCCTTGATGGTATTAAATCCTAAATATACATTCAAATTATAATCTTAAACTTATAATAGTATGTGCTTATACTATCAAAAAAGATCAATTTCAATGTGCTGCAGACGAATTCAGTCGTATATGATTATTAACTCCTCCTCTCAGTGTCTCTACAGACAATTTCATTGTAAAAGTATTCAGGAAACTATTAAATGTCATCACAGGGATAAAGAAAACAGATGAAGATATATATAGCTCCACCGTCATGTATTCCTAGTTTCAATTTTAGAATTAACAATCAAACAGTTTTCAAGAGAGCAAATATATAAAATGCGGCAAAAAGATCTTAAAGGTGAGAGGTCCATGATCAAAGAAACTGCTTACAGTAGAAAGTCTGAACGTACGAAATTTAGGCCTCCCTTTTCTGCAGTATTTGATCAACTGTGTTCCTTTCTTCAAAGCAGCAAGTGCCTTCAAGAGAACAATCGCATTAGCATTGACCCATTTAAAAAAAAAAAACCACAAATTAAATTATTTTGATTGTAGAGTAGTATAAAAAGAGCTAAAGTGAGTACAATTTAACCTAGTTCAAACTCTCAAATACTTGAGAATCATTTCAAATTTATAGCAGTAAACAAGAGAAAAGCCAGAGATACCTGCTCAATTTCACGGTTATGGTTACCATAACTATCAGGATCTGCCATTCCATCTTTAACAATTCCTTAGAATCCTCCGATAAAGCCTACTTATAACCCTAAAAATTCGTGTACTTTTCATATGTTATTGCAAAGCTCTTCGCAGAGCTCTGTTTTTTCCGATCTTGGGAAACAATTCTCGTCACTCTACGAAATTTGTGTGATGATCCGGGCAACATTAGCACTATCAACTTAAGATTGAGCAACAATTATAGAAATGAATTCACGAATTTGATCGAATTCGTGATGGTTTGAAAGAAATAAGGGTTTGGACAGATTCGCGATAATTATCCCATTTTTTTCAGATGAGAGAGAGGGAGAGGAGTTTTTGAGTTTTGGAGAAATGGGTGCGAATTTGGCGCGCTTACTCTCTCGCCACAACTACACCTCTTTTCCTTACTACTACACTTTTTTTGTTTAAAACTGCGTCGTATCAAGTAATTCGTTATATGGAGGATATGGATCTTTAAAATTTAACTACTCATATAAAAACTAGGTTTTTTTTTGTTCGGATCTTACCACATTATGATTTTAAAATAGTCATGTATATTTACTTATATTTGACTTTAATATTTACTTGGATCTCTCTAAGGCTTCGCACAACTCATTTAATACCGTTGGATAATTGATCCAACATATATAATTATTCAGATATGATTGCACTTCGCAATAGTGCGTTTGCTCTATGCAATATGCAATCGCACTGCTTCGCTTCACAAATAAATTAAATTAATAAATATAAAATGTCAAGAATACCCTTAAAATTAAAAAAAAAAATTAAATATTAACATTGTATAAGTTTAAATTATTGATTCTTATTTCTCAAGGCTAGATGTCAAATCAAAATCTTGCCCTAAGAAAAAAAACACGCGTGTTCATCTTCTTTCCATTAATATGTGTTCATCTTCTTTCAATTAATATGTGTTCATCTTCTGCAAATTAATATGTGTTCATCTTCTTTCAATTAATATGTGTTCATCTTCTACACCGGTCGACGGATAACCTTAAAAGTACAAAAAAAAAAAAAAAAAGTTTATGTTTCTTCTTCAAAACAATATTGCCGGAGTTAGTCGAGTGGCTAGGCGAATGACTTCTCCGGCAATTTTGAAACTCCAATTTCGACTCAGTGCAGACGGCGACATCAAGGAGAGAGACCTTTCTGAGCAAAGCTCTTCTTCGTCGATCGCGGCTCACCGAAATTAAAGGCTCGATGGGCTGAGGCAATGGTCGTTGGCCGATTCAACCATTGATGCGAAGAGCAACGCTGACGGCCGTTCTCGAATCACCGCTGCGGTCGGTTAGGCATGAAATTGGTAGCGGGGATTTCACGAAGAAGACAAATGATTTTAATAAGAATAGAAATTGGTATTTTTCATTTTTGGGAGATTTTAATTTTATGATATTTTAGGACACTGATTTTGATTTTCACGATTCCTGCATTTCTTGGAGATAAACTAGATAAAGAAACATAGATTTTAACATTAATAAGAATATATATTATTATTAAGTAATTAATTAAAGAGATATTTAATTAAAAATATTATAGGGACGTTTTAGTATTTTTGTACATATTTTTTAAATATTAATTATTTAATTATTTTGTGAAGCTTAATCGCTCTATGACGAAGATATATGATGTGTTAATTTGTGATTGGTCACCTAATATCAGGAAGTGCGAATGTTCTTCCTGACGGTAGAAAGACCCTATTTACTTATATTGTAACATTAAATAATTCAATTAAAACATTTAATTTTCATATAATGCTTAAAATAATATATGTAATCTATCTATATATATACTACAAATACACATACGTTATAAGTTTATACAATTATATATACTGATATTTATGTTGAAAAATGTGATTCGAGGTGATATCTCATTCACCCATTTTAGAGTTGGAATGAGTGTGAAATGATTTTTTAAAAATTGTTGTAATCAAAATTTAAATAGGAAAAAAATAAAGTGGTTTTAATCCTATATTGAAAAATATCAAATGAGAAAGTGGGTATAAAAGAATCCATTAGCAAGGTTGCAAAAGTCCGAAATCAGTAGTTGGACGGAGTAGCACAACCTAGCGACTAGGTCCGCCTAGATCTTTTAATTTTTTTTATATAAATACAATTTTCACCCTTTAATCGATAGAATTTGACAAAAAAAACATTGTACATCATGGTAAAGCCATGAGTATTACTTAGATCTTCTTTTTCTCTTGAAAAAGTGTGTACGATTGTCCAAATCGGACTCCTAAACAAAAAAAATAAAAAAATAAATCAAATTATAGGCACCTAGGCCGATTTTTCATCAAAAGTGCCTAGAGAGGCAAAATCGAGTCGGCAAGGGGCCACGTTGCGCCTAGGCCAATTTTTGCAATAGAGTCCATTAGTAACTTGTAAATATTACACGATGTCGCATCAATTTGGTAGCGGACGGACAAACTACTTTTTGCCTCGAATTTTTTCGTAACTGATGAAATAATTAGAGCAGTTTTTAAAATAAATTTGATTATTGGAGGTTATTTTCGAAAATTAAAGGGAGAGTTACCCTAAAGGACATTTCACCTATAGGATTTACAAAGAAAGACAAGTTTTTTTTTAATACAAATATTTAATTGGTTGAATGTTACGACTGTGTCATTCATTATTGGGGCTGTGACAATTTCAGCCAAATTTTAAAATTAAAGTGTTCAAATTTATTCGAAAAATTAAGACCTACACTAAATGACTTAAGGTTACAGCTGCAACAATTACAACCAGATTTGATTATCATTTAAAATTGGCATTTAGAGTGGTAGTTTTCAATTTTGGTCCAATTTTTATTGTCATCTTTATTGCAGCAACTGTTTCAGATTTGAGTTGGCTATATAAGTAGTTGCAACTCATCAATCCCAAAACATACCGAAAACACGAACATTAAATATTGAAAAAGATACAGACATATTCCATCAATTGCTACGCTATTTTACATTCGGTTTTGATCTCGTTTCTTTGATTCCAGTGATATATATTCGGGCAACTTCTCGATTTGCTGTAAGCAAAAAACTTGTGCAAGTATTGTTGTTATTTAATTGTTGTATCCTGAAAAACTGACGTCCTAATTTTCACTGGCACCAAGAGTGAAGGACAAATACTATTTTAAGAAAATCGTATCTACACGAATCTCGATTCCTTTTCCTTTAAATTATTTTAGCCATATACAATGCTCATTTTCTAACAATTTAAACATAGCCTCTACCAATATTCATAAGCACCCCATACAACAAGACAATTTAGTGACAAGATTAACAGAAACTAGACTCCATCCCCTCATCTGCAGATACTTACCCTAGGTAGCCTCCATAAAACCTGCTCTATAAAAATACGTAAATGAAAGATGTGATAGGATTAAACCCGTCATTCTCACAAAAGTCGAGCATACACACAGTTGAGTTGAGACTACAGTTCGGTTAATCGTGTCTTTAGAAATTCTAGACTACACTCGGTATTATTATTATAATCATAATCTAGTTAAATGGTGCAATTAGGCACAACTCAGGCTCAGCTAGCTGGTGAAGCAAGAGACTCGGGCTCTGGAGCCACCTCTGCTCCCCCAAAAGCATTAGATTGGTACTTATCGAAACCCCACAACTTAGCAGTTTTCACATCATCCTGAGCCATCTGCCTTGAGAAGTCCTCATGGTCATACTGCAGCGTCGCGTTGCCTCCTAACTCTGTCGGGAGATTGTCCATATCAAAATAGGACCTCATGAGCTCTACGCTATCTTTGTTCTTTGGGTAAACAAATTTCACCTTTTGGATTGTCTTTGGGTCCAGAAAGTACTTAACAACCTGCAATACACACATGCATATAAAAACTAAAAAACTGCACGAAATTATAGATACTAGATGAAGAAAAGTGATGCACTAGCTGAAATTTGCATGAATTAAACATCTAAGGGTTAAATATCATTTTGCCACTTGTACTATACTCTTTTTATCCAACGGGTATCTGTACAGCTTTTCTGTTTTTCCGATTGCATCTGATACTATTCGGGATTGATCAGTTGCAATTTGTACGTTGTTTTAGTGATTTTTTTGTGGCCAAAAGTCGAACACGTGAATTGTACAGGTACCAGTTTGATAAAAGGGTATTATAGTAAGAGTGGCTTGAATGGACGAATATGCCCCTGAGGACAGGCATGCAAGTCACATATTCGAATTTTGGTTGGTAAAACACACTAAAAACAAAATACAGGTTGCAACTGGTCAATCCCGAATAGTATAGGATGCAATCAGGAAAAAAAAAGTATAGTTACCAATTTAATAAAAGGAGTATAGTACGGGTGGCAAAATATGATATTAATTTCACTTCCACTTAATCTTCCTCAACACCCCATACTTAAAAAGCCAATTTTGCTGCCTACACACACTCAACCAGGATTGTAAGAAAGAAGCAGACATGTATGGTGGCATTTCACATGTTCTTGGCAACCAAAGCATTCAGCAGGAATGGACAGTGCATAATAAGGTGTTATGGTTTGCTCAGAAATTATTTATGTAAATATGAAGATTAAACCATTTAGGGGGAACTTGGTTCAAATTCTTCAATAGGAATGATAATGAGAATCATTGAATAGTGAATTTCAATGAAAATGATGGTTACATTTTAGTGTTTTGCTCTATTCTTGGAATAATTTGGGATGAAAATGTGATTTTTAGTTTAAGAGTAACGAAATGATTGAGGAGAAATGGTTATAGGAGGGGAGAATGATTAACTTATTTTGTGTCTCATCATCTCTTCCAAAGTACAATGAAGGTGAATTGATCATCATCTTTTATGTTCATTAATACTACAATTACTACATGCTCTTTCTCATTACCATTCCCATTGAAGAATTTTGAACCAAGCACCCCCTTTGTTTTGTATGGAATTAAATCAGTGACAAGTCGCTCCTTAATTGACAAATGGAAATGATATTCTATAGAGTTACAAATAGAAAAAAATGCAGCATCAAGTATCAAGTAAAACTAACCTTCCAAAATGTTTCAAATAATCGAGGGGGGTTGTAGAGAAATGCTATTGCTAGTCTCTCAGGGTAATGATTTTGTAGTATATTAACGGTTTCTCTTGCAGATTTAATAGGGACACTGGTGCTCAAAGACCATCCTGTAAAGTCTATTAACCATGCCATCTGTTCCTGCCCTTCTGAAAGATTAAGTACAGCATTCTCGATGAGATACACCAAATGTTTCATCTGATTCTCCAGTGATGCCGTATTCTGTGAGTACAACAGTACAAACTTTACATCCCTTTACTTAAAGATGAAAATTAAAGTAGCCTATAGAACATCTTCAGATACCTGCATTCCCGGTCTTAGTATAAGAACACTCCTGCCATCACGATCATGAAAGTTTGCTCTGAATAATTTCCCAGTCTCACCCTCAGTTGCAACTTCATGCTAGCAGTGAACAATCCATATATATTTACAGTTAATTTATGTTAATAAACCAAAATGATACAGAAAAGCTTGAGGGAGAGAGAGAGAAAGGAGAAATCAGCATGTAACACAAACAAACAACTGGTTATAAAAAGAAGGATAAAGGGTTTTTTTTCCCCTTTTAACTTTCACCGATTTTGATTATAGTCTGCTACCTTTTTCAACTTTGAAAATAGTCCTTTAAGTTTACCAGATTCAACTTTTTTGTCCTTTGTACCGGCAAAAAGGACGAGAATTTTGAATTTGGTAAACTCTTAAGGGACTATTTTCAAAGTCGACAAAGTTAGCGGACTAGAGTCAAAATTGGTACAAGTTAAGGGACAAAAAAAATACATTTACCCTTCTTCGTTTTTTTAACCAGCTAAATGGATGAAAGTTGGTAAACTTAAGGAACAGATTTCAAAGTTATAAAAGTTGGCGGACTAAAATCAAAATTGGTGCAAAGTTAAGGGACAAAAAAAAACATCTAACAAAAAACTTTCACTTACCCAACGGATCTCTTCAGGTTTAAAACTTGACCTCCATCTCAATGTATCTTCCAACATCTTCTTCGATTTATCAACATTCCAGCTCCGGGCTTCCAGGTATCTCTTCAAACATGCATCACTGCAGTACTGCAGACTTCGACCTGATAATGGTCCCAGAGAAGCTTTAAGCTCTTGGAACTGGAGAGGACAGTAAAGAACGCAATCAGATCATCTTTCAGCGTTTAATTAGATAAATATAATAACCGGGGAAAGGAAAATCCATTTGTGGCAAAGTTGCATACTTATTTTAGGGAAAAAGGTTTTCTTTTAGTCCCGTCAGTTTGCTCATTTTTGCTTTTGGGATACTATACTTTCCCAAATTGAATTTCGTATAAATATTTTAGTCACATGACTGGGTACAGCGGGTCAGTAACCGTAATTGAAAGTGAACAGGACGAAATTGTTGAAAAAAATGACAAGTCAGCTGCTAAATGGTTGTAGCTGGTAAAAGGACTAAAATGTTTAATTTTGAAAGTTAACATGACAGAAATTCAATTAGGGAAACTGGAGTGTCCTGAAAGCAAATATGAGCTCACTTATAGGACTAGAATCAACAGAAACTTAATACTCCGTTTAAATAAGAAAATACACATGCATTTGAGGATTTTATCAAAACTATGGACCTTACACACTACTTCTGCATTCTTAAATTGCATTATTGCATAATATTGAATGGCTTCCATACAACAGAGCTTTATCAATATCATGTGCCTCCAATTTAGTTTTACTTCAGCGTGAAACTTTATAAGCAGAAGATGTGCAACTACCATTTGAGGAAAGGACGGTTGTATTATTACCTTGCGCTCGTGTTGCAGCTCAATGCTCTCATCAGCATGAGAGGAAGTGCTCCTACGGAAAAACATCATATTACCTACTGCTATTACTGTCTGGAATCTAAGCTTATCTGCAACTACAATTGAAAAAATTAATCTTAATCTGAATTGAAAGAACAGGAAAGCAGCTAAAAAGAAAGAAAAGTAAAGCAGAGCCCTCAAGATACTTCCAGAATCAATAAGCCACATCCTAAAACCATCTCAACTAAAGATAACCTCTTTTGAGAGCAGTCAACTCTGTGTTAAACAACCTTAAAGATGATGAATCATGAATAAATTAGAAGCTCATAAGTGAATTTTACTATTGACAATTCCTAAGTACCCTAAATTTTGGGAAACCATCAGTCAACTCAAATAACATCTCTAATTGAGACCACCAACAGGTACAACCAGAGGTGTTTTATATAAGGACAAGAATTTGCAATTTTCCTTATAATCCTCATAGCTCAGCTTTGCTTACAGCCATTTATGTATACCATAACTGAAATAAAGCGATTAAACGTAATACATCTTACAAACATAAATTGAAATTGAAAACCAAACTTAATTTCTGCAACCTACATTGACTGAACATCACAGTGTTCTTGATCAAAAAAACTACCAAATATCAGAAATTAACTTTTCATAAAAAAAACAAATCGGTCACATCTTAGTCAAATTTACTTCACCAGTAACCAACCTCCAAAGAAAAAGGAATCGGACTAACGAATCAAGATCCCAAAACCCTAAATCCGTACCTCAACAGATCCATGGGACGAAAAAAGAGAGACGAATCACAAGATGAAAAAAAAAAGTGAACATAAAAGAGCATAAAATCACCTGATAGAGAGGGAGATCTGCCTGTATTGTTTCTTCAGGAAAATCTCATGCAAATTATTCGACGACCAGAAATTTGCTATGCTCCGTCGCTTACACGGACGGCGCACCCACTCAGTCAAAATGAGCTCTGAAAAAGCGTCAACTCATTAATGGTAATTATAATAAAAAAAGACATATATAATTGACGTATAATTGTATAAAAGTATGTATAGATTATGCATATTATTGAAGAAATATTATATTCTAATTTAATACAATATAGTAAGTGGGTATTATTAAATGAGGCACGTCTTTGTGAGAGATTTAAACATGTGCTGTGTTTTTGTACGCCAGAAAAAATAATACTACTCCAATAAAAATAATATTCTCTTCTTCTACACAGTTCAGACTACAGAAAAATTCATTTTAACAAATTCAATGTACTATGTAATGACTAATAAAGTTATATTTCTAAGAAAATGTAAATTACACATCTGTGTTTTTAAATGATGCACTCTCCATCTTATGATTTTTTTAAAAAAATATTTTGTGTATATATGAGTCCAAATAATGATATTTTGTATAAAAATATGAATATTAAGAGAAGTTTATGGAGGATTTTTCTTTTTCTTTTCTTTGTGTGTAAAAGTAATCTTGAGACGTCTCAATATAAGAAAGTGTGAAAGTAACTATGAATTAGAGGTTATTAATAGTGAGATAGAAGGTTCGCTCCGTTTCCGTTTTACAACAAACATCCAATTAAAAGATGACATGACATCTAGCTGTATTATTGACAATCACACTTTGTCATTAAATAAAATATTTAATTTTTAAAAAATACTATATATATATATATAAATTACCGAAATGCCTTTATACCTATTTAAAACCAAAAAAATGAGTTCTTTCTCAAGTCAGACTTAGCCGCAGATTTTCAGGTCCAATAACAATCGGATTGGGCCCAAGAGAAAGCTCGAATTCAAACTCGAGGGAAACACAAACCCCAAACAGGCCACAGTTCGGGCTGAGCTCGAGAGATGGGACACGAACGAGTCAATGAGCCCGAACTCAACCTGAGTTGAGAGAAACCTGAACCCCCATCTTGCCACGAGCTGAGACGACGGGCCTGGTCCATCTCGATCTGAACTATTTGACAACTTTGAATATAGAAAAAATGTGTTATTTGATAATTACATATTTTTTATTTTTTTTAAATTAAAAGAATATCTTCAAAATTACGAATAATTTATTAATAGAGCGATGAAGTGCAGTTAAATTTTACATATATCAAACACTGTGCAATCATAAAAAAGAAGCATTATTTGGTACAACAAGGGCAGTACGAAATTTATCTCATTATTGGAAGACCCTATTAGTTTTACTAAAAAAAATTTAATTGGGGAGTGTTGGTTCTCTTCATGGAACAATATTAATGCGCGTCACTTAGGGCATGTTTGTTTTGGGATTATGTAGGATGGAGGAGATGGGGATGGGGAAATCCTGGATGGAGAAATTCTGATGAATAGTGATTGTGTATGTTTGTTTTGGGATGTTGAGTAGGATAAGATGTAACTTTATGTCAAATCAATTGCGTAAGAGTGTGTGATATTGTATTATATAATATAACTTTATGTCAAATCAATTAGTAAGAGTGAATGATGTTGTATTATTATAATAGTAGAATATATAGATATTTTTAGAGGTGGATGTAATTGGATGTTGAAATCCGAATGTGAAATCCGGACGTGTGAGTCCCAAAACAAACATGCACTTATGGAAAAATCTGCTTGGTAGTGTTCATGTTTGACTGGTCAACCCCACCTCTAACAGTAACGGCATTGTTTAATCTGTTTTTAAAGTCCATTAATTAATCCCCCGAATCTTATTTACCATTTTCAATGTAAACTGGAGTATTTTTTAATCATAGTATCAAATAAGTTCATAAAAAAAAACATGCATGTAGACCATTTCCCTCAATACTAGGGACTAGGGATACGGTATTGTGACACCCAATATATATATATATATATTTTTTAAAATAATTTATGTAAGAACAAGAACTATGATAAAACATCAACTATAATTGAAGGCTCTATTTAATAATAAAAACTTAAAAAAACTAGCAATGTCTTTATAAAATAATAAACCATTATGAATTTTAAGACAACTTCACAAAACAATGAGACATCTTTGGTCTTCCCAATAAGACACACTCGTAGTAGCATTTGTATTTTCACTACATTTTTTTTATAGCGATAATTAAATTCAATTATATCAAGCCCTAAAACATGCATCCATAATTTAATTTGCAACATAAATCAAATTCTTGGCAAAAACTTCTACGCACCAAATTGCATCAAGCCACTAATGCAACTTTGTCTCATTTTAATGGATCTTATAACCCACACAAAATATGAAATGAAGAGTAGTAGTTGATTTAATGAAAAATATTGGTTCATATATATAAAAGTGTTAGTTTGTATATTGAAAAGTATTTGTATTTTTCACTATACATTTACTTTCATGAAGAAGAAAAAAAAAGTATATTTGAAAAATTGTTGTTTTGAATTAGGTCAAAATTACATAAGTTTCACTAGACAATTGATGCATCTTTCTCATGGTATAGACCCCTCTCTCCATCTTCTTTCATTTTTATAGCATCGCCATATCTTTTCTAAATGACTTTTTATCACGATTTTTTTTTTATATATTTTTTTCATTGTATTTTGTTTCCCCCTCTTTTCCAAAATTTTGTTTCTTCATATACGAAGAAGGTTGCTTTTTTCGGAATTATTTGTCAAAATTTATGACTTCTTTCTAAATTTGTGACAATTATTTCCCAAATTTTATGATTTTTTTACGATTTTTTTTATTGAATTAGACTATTTTTCAGTTAAAATGATTGCGGAAAAAATATAATTGGACTCGATGGGTTTAGTTAGCGACATTGAGATGGGCATATAAATTAAGGTTTGGATAAGGTAAAAAATCGATATAACGGTAATATATCACCTTCATATATGTGAAATTTTTTTGTTAAAACTTTTTAGTAGGTGTGTATTTACAAAAAGGGGGCGCAAATAACCTGGGCCTAAAAAATGTGACGTGAACTCAAGGTCAAATGACATCTACTAAATCTTTACTCATTTTCTTATGGTAACATAAGAGAGTGCATTATATCTTAAGTACGCCGTATATTTTCAATTTTCATCATTTTTCATATTTTATTCTATCACATAACAAATTTTGTAGATAAATTTTGGTAAATTAAAATTTAAATATTTACCCAATCATCATGAACTCGATTAAAACTTTTATTCCCACCTAATCAACAAATTTGAATCCATCTTATTACAAGAGAAATATCTCAATCATAAACCACGTGATTGTAGAAACTTTTAAGTCAATTTCGATATATGGTCCCAACTCCCAAGTTTATCTAGAAAGCATATTTCCCACAGCATTAAAGTCCGTTGCCCCAATTTCTACGTTTTTCATTTACTCCATTTAAAAAAAATTCCTTTTACATTTTATTGAATTGCTTAAAATACTTTCACTTATTTTTTATTTTACATTATCACTCATTTTGAAGTAACATTCCCATTTTTTTTTAACTCAAATCTTACTAAATTCCTTTTACATTTTATTGAATTTGTTTAAAATACTTTCAATTATTTGACCTCATATTTCACTTAATTTTTTTTTTTTTAAAGTGAATAATTCAAAATGTACCAGACTTGGGGATGGAGGGAGTACTTGCTCATTACTAAATTATTAAATATGAGACAAAAATCCATAGATTTAATTAATTATCTTAGTACAAAGTTGTTTGTGACATGACATTAGACATTAAAAGATGTGGTCCATTATCACCCGATGAAAAGATAGGAGCCTTACCTTTTTCTTTTTTAAATACAATATTATCTAACCTATAGTTGGGACAGCTGCTTGGAAATACGACTGAATTAGGTCAATTATGATGAGCTAATTTAACGAAATATTAGTCCTATGAATTGACGTATCATAAGAAGCATTATCAAGTTTTGAAACATTATTTGTTTAATTGCCCCGTTAGTATAATTTAAAAGCATATAATTAATTACCTCTATTCAAACTTAATAAATATATTTCTTTATTTATTCAAATTTAATATATATGCCTTCACAAATAAAAATATATATTTCAATAGTACACATTAACACTTTTTACTATTTACTTTTATACATAAACAAATCAATTTATTTTTTTTAAGTTTGGATTAAATGTCAACGTTTGATGGAGGGAGTATTTGTTTTATAAACATGACTTTATTTTCATTTGATGATTTTCAGCTTTATAGAATAGGATTAGATTAGTATTCTATAAAATTCTTCAGAAAAGGCATAATTATAATAAAAGGGGGAAATTGCATTTAAATTCGCAATCTTAGCGGGGCAAATCCAAAACTCGATAAAGGGATGGATTTTTTTAAAATAATAATAATAATAAAAAAAAAACACATATTAATATAAGTAGAGGGAGCTCAAAAGTTATTTTGCAAAATTAATTCTATTATTATTTTTTTTTTTTTTACGGTAGTTTTCACTTCCTAATATATATAGAGATTTAATTCTCTTCCAAAATGGGGGAATACTCAGTTAGCTCTGGCTACAGGAGAGGGGTCGACGAAGATAAAGGATACCAAAGCACAGAGGGATCCTCTTCTCAGGAAGGCTCAAACAGATGGTGGAGACAGGTCTGGAAGATGGGTTTACCCCCTAAGGTCAGGATTTTCTGTTGGAAAATGTGTCGAGATTTTATCCAAACAGAAGGAAACCTGGCTAGGAGACATGTTCCTATTGATCCTTGGTGCGGGATGTGTGGAGGTTCGTACCCCTCAACGACTCATGCGCTTTTCCATTGTGAGAAGGTAAAAAGAATATGGAAGTCAATTGGTTTAGGGCAAATCTATAAGAAAGGTAGGGATATGAGCACTATGGATTTTCTGGAATATACCCTGCTAGAATTTGGGAAAAAGGTTTTTGAGGATATTATCATGGTAGCCTGGGGAATTTGGAAAGAAAGATGTAAAGTAATCCATGATACGCATAACAGGTATAGGGAATTGAATGCTAGAACTGGGATAAAGGTTCTGAACTATCTGAATGCATTTCGATACCAGATTAGTTGCGTCAGAAACTGTATCCGTCAGAAGCCTCCTAGACACTCTAA
Organism: Galeopsis tetrahit; assembly: GCA_963675135.1. Classification (NCBI taxonomy): domain Eukaryota; kingdom Viridiplantae; phylum Streptophyta; class Magnoliopsida; order Lamiales; family Lamiaceae; genus Galeopsis; species Galeopsis tetrahit. The sequence goes on from OY776133.1 coordinate 17,507,765, forward strand.
TGAGGAAGCAGAGGAGGCCGAAAAATTTGTGCTAGAAGTAGATGGGGCTCACAAAAAGGAGGAGAAAAGATTTGGTGTGGGAGGAATTCTCTATCGGGGTGATAGAGATATTCTTGTGACCTTCTCTGAAAATACGAGACCCATGAGAGGAGCGCTAGGGACGGAACTTATGGCTATTCATGCTGGGTTGAGAATTGCCAGACAATGGGGCTCAGAAGTTCTAGAGATCCGGACCGACTCCCAACAAGCAATCTCCCTGTGTAGGCAAACCAAGAATATAACTGGCCCCGAGGTTTGCGTGGTTAAAGATATTTTGGCCCTCTCGTCCGAATTTGTTGTGTGCAAATTCACGTATAAACCAAGAGCTGAGCTTAGAGAGGCTCATTGCCTTGCTCAGAGAGGTGCTGACTCTACCAGTTCACGTGTTTGAAGTGGAGTAGTCGTTGACGAACTAGGAGCAAGATTTTACGGCTCTTTCCATCCTCCTAGTTCCTGTGTCGACAAACCCCCCCCCCCCCGCCCCCAAAAAAAAAAAATTCTCTTCCAAAATATGCAAATATCCTAACAAACTAATTATATGCTAAATTCATTGGGCCGCCCTTCAACCCGCTCTCGACTATACGTAATTTTGAGTCCACGACCCTCATTCTCATCATTCCCATCTCCTTCACGAACATCCTTGTCCTCAAGGATGAATTCAGAATTATCGGAGTCCGATCCATCGCGTTGATAAAAAAAACATGTTTGATCTTATCTGGTTCAATCGAAAGTGTTTTTTTGCAATATTTTTCGATAAATTTGAAGTCTTTGTGTTGCATGTAAATCAATGCTAAATTTTCCAACAATCTCGAACAGTCTTTCTCAACCATGGTCCGAACCTTCTTCCCTTGAGATCTTGCGAACTTGGTTCTTTTTTCAGAAATTGTTATTTCTTGCTTATTGTAGTCAATTCCATCTTCATCATCAACCTCAACAAACTCATCGAAAACTGGTAGTACATCATAACCACAATTTTCATCAAAATATTCATTGAAAATTGGTGATACATCATAATCACAATTTTCATCAAAATATTCATCGAAAATTGGTGGTACATTATAACCACAATTTTCATCAAAATATTCAACTAAAATTGGTGGTCCATCATAACCACAATCTGTTTTAATTTTTCTTCCCCCGCCCAAGGGCGTCGAGTTCACCCCTTCGTCAGAGCTTGTACCGAAGGTGCGGTGTTTTTCAGATGACGAACTTGACTTGATTCTTGATCCGGTTCTTGATGATTTCTTGTGTAACAATTTCGACATCATTTGTTTCATGTTGACATCGATACTTTTGAATCTTGTTTCAATTTGATGAAATCTTGTCTCTAGTAACTCAATACGTTCCCGATGAGTACCTACCATGACGATCGTGATTTTCGAATACTCTCAATGAAAGCACCAATTTGATGAGAGCCACGAATAAATCTGTAATCCCTAGCTCAGGCTAGCAAGAAACGGGGTGCAAACTACAAAATTAATTCTATTATTTTCCTCTCTTTTTTTCACGATAGTTTTCACTTCCAAATATATATAGAGATTTAATTCTCCCGCAAAATATATAAATATCCTAACGCTAAATTAATTGGGCCGTTCTTCAACTCGACTCTCGACTATACGTAATTTTGAGCACACAGCCTCATTCTCATCACAATACTAGAACCAAAAAACAAAAATGAAATAAAGTTAAAAAAATATTATCCCCGCGAAGATGTGCACAAGTTTTTTTAAAAGTTAGATAAAATAAACAGATAAAGTAGGAATATTGTAAAATATTGTGAGGTTTGTTAAGAATAAAATAATTGTTTATAACTAAAATTTAAGGACAATTTCATGATTTATCTCATACACAAAACAAGAATATGTCATCATTAGTTCAGCACTGAACTCCAACCCTGTGTGTCCCTGCTGATTATTTTTTGTTAAATATGTAATGCTTATAAAAATGGTTTAGAATATTGTTAATTTTTTTATAAATTAAGGCTATATATTTCATTTAAATTTAGTTAGGTATCAATCAAATTTATTCTTATATCTAAATCAAAAAGGCTGAAAGTCCAAACATAGTTGCCTTATTTAAAATTTATTTTACAGATAACAAAAAATTATTTTATAAAAATATTAAATAAATACTAAAGTAATAAATTTAAAAAATATTATGTGAACCTTATTTATTACTAATACATTCCACTTACAAACTAATACAAACATAAATTCTATTTCAAATAAAGTATTATCAATGAAATAATTATTGTAAATAAAATTGAACATTTTAATTAATTATATTGAACTAACAGAACAACTTAGTCGAGTGATAATAAAACTGGTTGTACAAATTAATAGGAATCCAGGCGGATTCGAACCGCCATCATCTCAACGCAATGAAGCAATTGAGTGCTCTCCCCAATATTGAGCTATGGATCCATCAACGCTTAATTTCTTCCAACTTATTCTTGCCTTTCTCATTTTCTTGAGGTACTAGCGTGCACCCACTAATGCACCTTTTTTTTTATAACAGTATTTTCTTAAGTATACAGTATACATAATTACCTTCGGTTCCCTTGAAACTACTCATCCCATTAGCCAATCTCTTTCACTAGTCATTCACCAAAATTATTCTACTTGTTAATATTATTGTTTGTTTCAACAAATATATCAATGCTTTTCCAATTACAAGTAACCAAGTAACAGTAATTTAAGCATAATAATTATAATTATATTATATCGTAGAAAAATTTAAAGAAAGTTAAAACAAAGGCAAAGCATTGGAAATAAATTTGAGGCCAAGAAAAGGTTCAAATGATATGACAGAAAAGTATAAATAAATAAGCAATGTGAGGCTGAGCTGGGATAGGAAAATGTTAAAATATTAAAATTATGCACGCATTGCCGCAGCACACGCCGAGGCGCAAGTCAAGGCGCTCCTGCGTAAAAACAAACAATACCAAATAATCCATAATATAATATTAATTATTATGTAAACATAAAATAAACAATTAAGTTGTCAAGTTACAAAGTATAGCACATAAAAAACATGAAAAATATAGCTAAACGGCGCAATCAATAAAAATAGTTTCCATCCTCGTCTTAAGGTTAAATAAAAAACGCAGAAAATGAGATAAAATTGAAGAAAAAGAAGCCACCGCATAGTTTTCTTCTCGATTTCTACTGTTTTTTTCTCCAACCCTAGGCCTAAAAATTCAACCGTTCCCTCTCCAGTTCAATTTTTTATTTCAAAATTTGTACAACCCACGTTTTGGAGTTTAACAGGCTTTAAAAAAAAGAAAGTAAAAAGGCTTTACAAAAGGGCGCACTTCAGGAACACGGCATAAAAACTAGACCGACAGAAAATAAAGGCGCACTACCCAATTGCGCATTTAACAACAACTATAATATTAAAAAATGAGACGACGATACTCTATATGTACAAGACTACAAGTTACAAAAATTAACAGATGTGTAAACATAAAATAAATTATGACTATTAACTGTGCAGAGTCAAAAAAAGACGTACTTAATTGAACAAAATAATTAATGAAGGGTGTAAAATAAACCTGTAAAGTATGACAAAACAGCAATAATATATTCGACAACCAAGGGGGCTTTCCTCGAGTGCGCAAGCAAGCATCCAAACTGAATATTGCGTCCCTCCCTTCCTCATCAAGCAAAGCAAAATACCAACTTCAGCAAGCAATTCTGTAACCATCAATCACCATAAATAGAGTACACATGACAGTAGATATGGCAAAAATAACCCATTTAAGTAGTCATATTTTTTAACTACTGCTCCTCGCAGCTTAAGCTTACTTGAAATATTGAAAACAAATTCATCAATTGTGGTGGAAATCTTGGGAACTAATATCTCCACCTATTTGCTCTTTCACCAACAAAGAAAAAATACTCATCCACAGTATACGTGAAAGGGTCATCTGGAAGCACACAGGACAAGACAGGAAGACATTCGGATCAGCAACAGCAGCGGACAAGGCTTTGAAAGCTTCAGCAACCGGCAGCAGCAATCCACTTGATCAAGCAAGCAATCCTCATCAACAGCAACTAGTAGATCCACAGCAACAGCAGCAGCAGCATAAATCAAGGCACCTACCTCCAACTAGAGAAGATTATGACGCCACAGCATAGCTGGTCCCTTCTTACGAAATACAACTCCACATATAGCTCATCTATTACAATCAAGATGTAGCTTTCAAACTATACTACAACCAATCATGGCTTTGAAGCCATCATGACTTACAACAGGAAGGAGTTCAACATCCAAAACAGATCATCTCAAAATGTGTATTCTTCATTGATGGAGAATTATAAAACAGTGAATGATTCTCAATAACATCATAAATTGAATAGAATAAATAGTACACAAAGCTACATAGAAATTTTGGATTAAGAACGAGTCTTACAAAAAATTAGAAGTGAAGTGTAATTGGCCAGAATTGACAGGTTTAGGAATTTGATATAACTAGTTAGCAAAATCAATTTCATCATGCCACACAATTAGATGTGAATGTCACAGTAGTAATTTGATAACAATTATTGCTACCCAATTATTTTGTTCAGGAATATATAGAGATGGGTTGAAATTTTATCATCGTAGGTTGCTAATTGTAGGTAAAACAGTCAAGACATGCTTGTTAATCAACAAATAAGAGTGAACGCCTAAATAGATTTAGATGTACTTCAGAAATTTCACTTCAATGTAGTCGTTAATCATGAATTTGCTTCTAAAAATATGGATTTATTTTAAAATAATGCAAGGCGAATATTGTGTATGGTCAGTAACAATATGAAATTAAAAGAATTCAAAACAAAATTTAGAAATTTACTTAGTGCCGGTAAGTAGAGATTGAGAAAGTATTACTTTGTACCTCGTGTTGTGGTTGCTCAGAAACGAACCTTTGTTGATGTGAAGGCACAAATTAATTGCCTGATGGAAATGATTTAGCATGCTACCCATTGAATGGGTTGTATTCCAATCGTGTTTCTATATCAATATGGAACAGAACCGGGCGTATTGTGAAACGGATTGCTGAGTGTGAACTTCGTTGGAGTGAGACTGTGGGTGCGTGTGTGTGGTAAATGGACTGAACAAAAAAAGAAAAAAGAGCAACGCAACGCCACACAACCAGAGGGTGAGCCGGGCAAAAATCCCCGTGCCATCTCCCCTCAAAAAACCCAAAAAAAACGATTTTTTTATTAACTGTTGACCTGCCATGAGAGCGCACCCATCATGGCAAAGGTCATCTAGACTTGTCTCACCCGATCTCTCTCTTTTTATACAACTGAACATTGATCTCACCCGATCACTCTATTTTTTACACAGACATAAACAACTAAATAATAACAGTAACTTCCCTTACATCACAAAGCTTCATCGACAGAACGACCGGATGATACCGCCGTCGTCAGCTTTGAATTGGATGAAACCGTAAACTCCAGATCCAGGAACTACCATTAGTCGTATAACCACATCTGAGGAACATCGGCTAGCAGTATCCAACACGCGTTGATATACCTGCAACCATGATAAGAATTTAATAAAAAAAATAAAAAGAAAAGAACTACTTCCGAGTTAAAACTGCAGATCCGTGATTTACCTTCATCGATCTGTTAACAGCAGCTGCGGAATATACTCTAATCAAGGCTCTAATCAAGGTCAACTCAGGTTTGATGAACCATTCATTCAATTGGTTAAATCCTGCAAAATTCAGCTAAAATTAAAACAAAATTGACGAAAACCGCACGTAATAGCCACAGATCGCAAATTACCTGTATCGATTTGTTTGATACAGCAGCAAATCCACCGATGTACGGTGTTTCTCCGATGTACGGTGTTTCTTAGCCACGGCTAAAGCTCGGAGGCTTATCGACGGCTAAAGCTCGGAGGCTTATCGACGAAGACCATTACCAAAAAGGTAGATCGTCTTCCGATCTAAACAAATTTGGATGCAGAAATCTAAGATTTATACTACCTCCTAACAAAGGTTCGAATAAAAGAGGATATGAAACCGAGGCGTGCAAATTGGAAGGATAAGAACGAATATTTATTGAGGGGGTAAGGTGATCCAACGGTTAAGAATGAAAACACGTGAGATGTTTTCAACGGATGGATGCGCATTAACTGGAGAGGGTATTTTAAGTCGGTCGTGTAGAATAATCGGACGGTTGTGATTAGATCTTAGCAAAGGGAAGGTTCTAGATTAGGTTTGTGATGTGAACGTGAATAAAGGTCAGGCCTGAAACGTGTTTCAACATGCGACGTTTCTTTGTTAATATTCTTAGTAATTTACGTTTCAGTACTTCAGCTTTCGTGGAATTATACTATGACTCCTACTGAGTAATTGCCTAATTGATAGGTAGGATCCAATCCAGTCTACTTCATCGGGCCTAGTGGAATGTTTCGTTCAGGAATCAGCCCAATTCTTTATTGGGTTAGTATATTAGAGGAGTCCGGTTATATACACCCCCGAAATTAGTAAATAAACCGACCACCCACATTTTCACCACCAACGCCCATGGTAAGATCCGATGAACCACAGCCTCCAACCACCACTTGATTATTTTTTCCGCCAAGAATGATCGAGTATTACATATACATCATGGGGTACTATCTTCTTAGCTTCGAAGATATCTCCGGTTACTAACAAAAGTGTACTAGCGTTTGTACTTTTTTTTTTTTTTTGTTTCATATGTGTAGAGAACAGTAATAGTTAGAAAGAATATGCGGTTGATAACCGTCTCAATCTTTATATGTGTATTACTCCACTCGTAATCATTTTGAGACATTGAATTTAAATAAAAACTTTGTTTTGCTCTCTATTTTCTAATCTTATCTGAAAGCCCTAAATTGAATATGGTATCCAAAGTAGATAGATTTTGGAATATTCGATCCATTACTTGAGTATTTGAGACTTAAGATTGTGATCAGATGGCATAGCGTAGAAATAATCAGAATACAATGTTGCAGAATGATGAATTGAAGAGATCGAGTGCAAATATACCCATCGACATGTGATCTAAGATCTGTATATTCTACACGGTGCACATCATCCAGATTTGGTCCTTGTTCCTCATTCTCTAAGTGATAGTCATTTTGTGGAAAAGATTTATGATGATTGCTTTAGGAGCAAAAACTAAGGTGTAATTTGTAAATGAAATTTTACCTATGCATGATGTGAATGTTGAGTTCTATAATATCTGGAAAAAAAAGTGGATTGGACAGTGTTATCCTGAATTTTTTAATACATCGTCTAAGGACTAAGGAGCTTAGTGAAACATTTGTGCATACTGAATTTACGAAACAATTATGGGACACCATATGTAAACATTATGTAGAAAACAATAATACATTGAAATGTAAAAACAAGCATGAGATTAGAACTTTAGTTCAATGAAATAGCTTTGTTGATGAATATTTTAATAAATTTGTCAAATTATAGGGTGAGTTAGCATATGCGGTTCCAATCATGAACTATGATTGTGAAAAGGGCAAATTGGTAGTGCAAGATATTCTAAAAGATAAGATGATCCAATTTATTTTTGGATTAAATGATAGTTTGGGAAGTTGAAGAATTAAATTATACTTTTGAAGCATGTGCCTTTTACCGATGATGCATATTTTGCATGACGTTGACGGTTTAGAGGCGAAAATCTATACAAACATGGCCTCCTGATCATTTTGAGTCCTTTGCAATAATGGTAAAACCAAGTAATTATGTGAGATTCAATGTTGAAAAATCAAATACTGGAGTTGAAAAGCGTCAAAGGTTTCAAAAAGAAAACCAGAGAGAGAAAATCAAATATGATTTGTGAGAATTGTGGAGGAATGCCCATAAAATAAATACTTGTTTTAGGTTTTATGGTATACCTGATTAAGTAACAGAGGGGCAAAAGTTATGTTAAACCTTAGTGACATGATCAAGCTGTAATCAATAAAGAATATACCAAGGCACAAAAATAAGATCCAGGCCACGAATTTCAGTTCAATAATTCATCAATTACAGAAAAGTATCTGAAATAGAAAGAAAATCTTGAAAAAGGTCAAGATTATGCTCAGTTTGTGAGTTTATGAGGTAACAATCTTAATGTTTCATTTCATTGTGCTTTATCTGCATTAATTGAGATAAAACATCACTCTTGGATCATAAATACTAAAGCTAGCTGACATACATGTACAATCCTTAAGATCATGAGGATTTTGGTTTCTTTGAAAAGAAATATCACCGCGTATTTATTCGATGAAAGTACAAAAATAGTTGAATTTTCTAGAGATGTGCATACTACTAACACAGTTTTGAAAGACGTGTTTTACATTCCACTTTTCAAGTACAACATTTTGTCTGTCATTTAGCTTTGTTATACGTAAGTGTTAACTGCTTGTTCTCGTTCAAATATTGTTATTTTATATAGGACCTTCAAACTGAAAGGTGCATTTGAGAAAATGCATTACTTGATAGTCATTATGCTCGGTAGAATAAACTTCACTACCCACATAATACTTTCCATGATTTTTTTGCTTAGTATAATTATAAATTTATACGGCATGTGAGAACTAAGGTGCTGTTTGGTTAGGGATTGTGATGGATGAGATGAGTATGGAGATGGGGATTGGAAAAATATGAATGGGGTAATCAATGAATAGTAATTGAATAATAATTGTGTTTGGATAGAGATTGAAAAATAGATTAGGATGAAGAACTTTATGTCAAATCAAGTAGGAGAGGGAATAAATGTGTCTAAAAAGTAGGAGAGAGATTAGATGTGTGGAAGAAAAGTAGGAGAGAGAATAGATGTGTGAAAGAAAAGTAGGAGAGAGAATGAGTGATTAAAATAAAAAAATGGTGATGTGATTGTATAAAAATAGGTTTGTAGGTGTATTATAGGAATGAATGTGTATTTGGATGAGTATTTGGATGAAGAGGGATGTGATGGGGGATGGCCCATCCAAATCCGGATGGACCAATCCCAAACCAAACACAGCCTTAAATGATTTGATTTCAATTTTATACCTCGATTATTTGTGTGATAATGTACACCATCTATGAAAAAAAAAAAAAAAAGCCACATTATACATATACTTATACTATTCGATAACTATCTTAATTCTTATTTAACATATCTAAACATCAAATAAAGTTTATTAATTGATGTGATAAGGTCAAAGGAAGTTTACAACTCCACGATTTGAGATTATATTAATGCTTGTAAAGGCCTTCTGGCCAATTTTAATAATGTTTTGGTGTCATTCATTCGAAGGGTGCTAACGTGATAATCCATAATTTGGCTAGAGAGTCACTCGCCTCATTTTTGGGCAAATCTAACGGAGTTTGTGGTTGAACTACGGTTACCTTTATATCAATGCAGTAATGGAAGCTAACCTTTCCGAGTTCGAGAAAAAAAACATGGTACTAGTTTCAATCCGTAGGGTGATATCAATAGAAAAAAGAAATCTCTTATGATACTGTTGTATGCACTATTATCGGGTTGACTCGGATGTGGACTGTTTTTAGTACGATACAAACATATATGATTAAACGGGGGTTTATTACGTGTTTTGGGAGTATTTGTGATGATCTTGATGATCTTAAAGAAGAACAAAGCAAGAACAAAAGATGAACAGTGGTGTAGCTTCTTAGAGAAGCTAAAAGCTTAATGCTTTGGGAGTGTTTATTGCTTAGGGTAGGAGTGAATTGTGTGGAATGGTTCTTCTTTTTTCCAAATGAGCCCCTTTTAGGCATTATATAGTGGTTTCTAGGGGCTGCCCACCCTTTACACGTGGCACGCCCTCATTGGACCTGTTTACTGCCCGAAAAGGTGATTTGATGGCACATTTAATGCTAAACCGCCTTTGGTGCTCGTCCTCGCCGGAATGCCGAGGAGCTGAGCTGCGGTGGTCGCCGGTGGACCATGTCGAGGAGTGTGGTCGCCACGCTCCATACTGTCTCCCAAGGCTTCAATACGACTATTCTAGCTAAGATAGGCATGTGCTCGCCACACATTTGGGCGAGCAGCTAACTGAAACAAGTGCTCGCCAACATCTTTGAGCGAGCATTTAAATATATTAAATACATCTATTCTATTACATTTTCTTGGTCTTGTTGACTAGTCGTCGCACGACTCCGTTGACTGGTCCTCGCCACGTAAGCTGGTGGCTAAGATTGACTTGTCAAAGTTTGACTTCTTTGACTAGGTATGACATTTGCCCCCTGGTCGCCTTTCTTCGTATTCGTAGAATGGTAAGGCGAGCAGTATGGTCGTCTTCTTAGATGGTAATTGTTGTCCTCGACAACACAATCAATTTGGGATTTTGATGACGTAAATTGGAGGCGGTCGCCTCGTCTCCAGCGCCGAGCACGCCTTTCGAAGCGTCTTTAATGATGACGGATCTGACCTGTGTCAGACGCGTGGGCGGCGCATAGAAATTTGAATTTGGCGCGTGGGGCGCGTGCCGACCTCAAAGGTCGCGCGTGGGGACCACTCGCCGAGCTCATTTTCGGAAATGACCCCAAATTTTTGTGGAATTTGCATTTTTGACCCCGTTTTTGCACATAGGTCCCTGATAATGTTTCGCCTATAAATATGACTTCCCTTCTCATAAAGACACTTTTACCATTTGCAAATTTTCGGACTTCTTCAAGCTTTTCCGGCGAGTCTTGTGGTGGTTTTCGATCGTCGATCAGGTAAACAACTTGCATTTTCTTCTTTAAAACTTCTCTCTCCCTTATTTCTTAAGAAAAAAAATGGATTTTGGTGGATTTGGTGGTGGTTCCGACGGTGGTCCGCCGCCGTTGGTGGGTGGTTCTGAAGATTCCGGCGGCGGAGACCGTTTGGCTTTGGCTATGATAGAGAGGGCATCCTCCTCGGATTCTAGGATTCACTCCCCCAATCCTATAAGTGTTGGACCCCGAAACTTAGGAAAAGCAGTGGTCGTCGACGTCGACGATCTTGATGAAAGTGATAGGGACGATGCCGGCAATGATGCCGAGGAGGGAGGTGCCGAGGAAGGTGGCAGCGAGACCGATTCTGATCTGCGCGACCAAGGTTTGAATCGAGGGGTGGGCGATCAGATAGACACTGCTCGAGTCGAGGAGACCTTGACGAGGAGTCTCCGCGAGGACTTCGAGGAGGTTGTTCAGTATGCGGAGAGCATAAGGGACGTTTTGAGTGGTAGAGATCGCTTGGATGGCGACGAGGTCTCGAGGGAGGCCTACTACAAGTATTTCTGCGAATACCCTCCTCGAGAGGTTCCTCGCCCGAGCCGAGAAGCTTTCCAATCGATTTACGAAGCAAGCAGGTATGCGAGCGCGGTCTCCTCGGCACAGCTGGAAAATTCCAGGAAGAAATATCAGCTGCCGGCCGATGTTTGCTTTTTTGTACCTCGCCCGGATGAGAGGGCCGACCAGCCGCCAGAAGGGATGGTCGCCGTCAACATCGGCATGATGGAGGCAGGGCTGAGGTTCCCCCTGCACCCCAGTATCTCAAATTTTCTCCATTTTTTGAATGTGGCCCCTTCCCAAATCTTGCCGAATGGTTGGTCGAACCTGATCGGCATTCTTACACTGTTCGGCCTGGTGGCGGTCGAGAACGGGTGTCGGAACACATGGTTAAGCCCAAAAGAGATCAACTATCTCCTTCAGGTGGCCGAGGCCGGAGAGACTGTGGGCCATGGATATTTTTATGTGAGGGGCCGTGATAACTTCAAGTTGATTGAAGGGGTTCCCAACAAGATTAGGGACTGGAAAACCAACTGGTGGTGGGTAGCCGGAGATTGGAAAAGTCCGGTGAAGCCAGATGGCTCCTCTGATCGCATTCCCATTCCCACTGAGTATCAAAGGATTCGTGGTATGTTATTTTTATTTCTGCTCGCTCTTTCTATACTGACTAACTCCTCGTTTCTGTAGGTGAAACTGCTCGTAAGAAAACTGCCGAGCACCGTCTCACACTCCTTTTCCAGTATCATATTTGCTGCGTTCTCAATCGTCGCTATCTGGAGAGGTCCTGTCGCTTTCTGAACAGGGAGTGTACGCGTGAGCGAGCAGGTCTCAGAGTACCTCCTCATCACTTTACTCGCGAGTTCCCTCCAGGTATTAACATATTTCTAAGTTTTTTATGAATTTGCTCCTTGTAAACACTGACTCCTCGCCTTTCTTTCTTAGTAGTGGTTCCAGAGAGAGTCGTCACTTACCTTCCTCCAACTGTTGAAGTTGATCGCATCCTGTCGAGCAGGATGATGCAACGAACGAGAATGCTGCGCGAGCGCAAGGTAGTCGATGGTACTGGCAAGAAAAGGAAGGGGGCAGAGACCTCGGAGGCTCCGCCTAAAAGAGTCGCTCGAGCAGCCCAAGGGGGTGCTTCTCGCCCACCTGCTGCCGAGCAGAGGGCTGAGCCAGTTGCCGAGCAGAGGAGATCTCCTTCGCCTCCCCCCACTCAAGTCGTATCCCCTCCTCCCCGAAGTACTCGGTCGCGAGAGACTGCCGCGAGCTCGTCGGCCGGGGAGAGGGCTCCGGGAGATAACACCCTTCTCGGCTGGGATCCCGCAAGGGTTGCCAAGTAAGTATTTATCAATGAGATTTTTGTAATATTTTCAAGTACCTTTTCCTAAAAATTTTCCTTTCTTTTTTTTTTTAAATAGTGTTGCCACTTGCCGGATCGTCGAACCTTTCAACCCGAACCTCCTCGGCTTCTACCGGTCGCGGGATCCGGTCGACAGAGAGCCCCTGAACTCAAACGCACTAAAGGCTGTGAGGAATTTGCCTCGATCGCTGACGACCACCCTGGTCGACGAGGTGGACAACCACAACTCGCTGGAGAATGCGCGATTGGTCGCCATAGACTTGAGCCGGGCGTCTTATACGATGGAGAAGCTCGCCACCCAGATCGCCGAGAGCCGCAAACTTAGCGAGGACAGGAGTGCGAAACTCGCCCAGATGGCCAAGGCTAAAGCTGTTGTCGAGAGGCAGCTGGTCGCTTCTGGGGAGAAGGTGGTCGACCTCGAGACCAAGCTGGCCGACGAGCAGGCAAAGTCGGCCGATTCTAAGGCCCAACTTGAGACGATTCGAAAGAGAGATCAGGAAAATCTCCAAGAGATCGAACGTCTCCGCGCTCGCCTCAAGACTGCCGAGGACAGATCTATAAATGATGATGAAGAGTTGGCCACTCTTAGGCAACAGCTGGTCGAGCTGGCGGAAGAGCGAGATGAGACTAATGAGCTCGCTGGGAACGTGGCCATGTTATCGGTGGCGCTTACTGCCCACGACCTCATTCATCGGCTACTGGAAGTTCATCCAGGATTGGATGTGACTCCTCTCGGCGGGCTTTTGGACGACCTCCTTATGAAGGAGAATCCTCAGCCGGAAACAGATCTCCCTCTGCTTCCTTTGATGAAGTTGGGACTCATGTTCCCTCGACTGTTGGGTGTTCCGGTCCTCTTCTCGAACCCTTCACCAGACTCCCCACCTCAACCGGGCGAACAGGAAGCTCCTGCCGAGGAGAATGCTCCTGCCGAGGAGAATGCTCCAGCAGCTTAGTTTACTTTGTATTTTATCTGTTTTTTAGGACTGCTCGGCCCTTAAGGCCTTTTTGTAATTTCAGCCTCTCAAGGCTTTCCGATGAATGAAAATTTTTGCTTATGATGTGCTCGCTTATTTTCTTTATATTGAGTGATCGTCCTCGTCATTACTTTTCGATTTGTTACGATACTTGTCTTTTTAATTTGCTTTTTATTTGTTTTTGTTCATATGCTTGTTTTTCTTTGCGAGAACTTTTTAAGAAAAAGTGCTCGTCTACTCTTGCGAGCACCTTTAAGAAAGAGTGCTCGTCTTTCCTTGCGAGCATCTTTTACGAAAGAGTGCTCGTCTTTCCTTGCGAGCATCTTTAAGAAAGAGTGCTCGTCTTTTTAGAGTTAACCATTCGTCGGTTGAACTCTTTTTGTTTGGAAAGGCAGTGATCGTCGTCGCCACTACCTCGCGAGCATCTTTAAGAAAGAGTGCTCGTCTTTTTAGAGTTAACCATTCGTCGGTTGAACTCTTTTTGTTTGGAAGGTAGTGATCGTCGTCGCCACTACCTCGCGAGCATCTTTAAGAAAGAGTGCTCGTCTTTGTTTCCTAGATGGCTACGCAGAGCCTTGTCTAAAAATTCAAACTTATCTAACACTTGATGAAATTTAAACTTGTCTCGAAATGATGACTATATACAAATTGTATAAATATGAAAAAATTAAAAACTTACTGGTAATACTTCTTCAGCTTGACCGCGTTCCACGGGTACTTGCTCGGCTTGCCCTCAAGATCTTCTAGCTCGTACGATCCGTTCAGGAGTGTGCGCGTTATTCGGTACGGACCCTCCCAAGTCGGGCCAAGTATGCCGATGGACTGCTCCGTCGCCCTCCGAAGTACGAGCTGGCCGATAGTGAATTGGCGAGCACGTACTTTGGTGTTGTAATAGCGCTCTGATCTTTGCTTGTACACCACGTTCTTCTCGTCCGCTGTTAGCCTTCGCTCTTCTAGGAAGTCCAAATCGGAGAGCTGTGCATCGTTATTCAACTGCTCGTCATAATTTGCTACTCGAAAAGTTGGGACCTGCCCCTCTGCTGGTATGACCGCTTCGGTTCCGAACGCGAGCGCGAACGGAGTTTCACCAGTAGAATTCCTCGTGGTCGTCCGATATGCCCACAGAACCATGTGCAGCTCGTCCGCCCATTTGCCCTTCAATCCATCTAGCTTAGCTTTCAAGATGTGCTTGATGATTTTGTTGATCGCCTCTACTTGTCCATTTGATTGTGGATGATAGGGTGTTGAAAAAATTTTCTTGATGTTCCAGTCTGAGCAGAAATCCAGCATGTCTCGACTTGTGAATTGACGTCCGTTGTCGGTCACTATTGCTCGTGGTAGGCCGAACCTGCAAATTATGTTTTTCCAAATGAAGCTTGTCATGTGGGCCGTTGTGATGGTCTTCAATGCCTTTGCTTCGGTCCACTTGGTGAATTAATCGACTGCTACGACTACGAAAGTTACTCCCCCGACGCCAGGCGGGAAAGGTCCGATGATGTCGATGCCCCACTTCGCGAAGGGCCAAGAACTGTAGACGGATATGAGCTCGTCTGGAGGTGAGTGAATAGCTGGTGCAAAAGCTTGACATCTCTTGCACGCCTGGGCGTAATGAATTGCATCCTTCTTCAGTGTTGGCCAAAAGTATCCTTGCCTCATGATCTTTAAAGCGAGTGCTTGCCCCCCTGTATGATTTCCACAAGTTCCTTCGTGGATTTCGTACATGACGATCTTCGCCTCGTCTTCTCCGAGGCATTTCAATAAAGGCATTGAAAAACCCTGTTTGTACAGCTGGTCGCCAACAAAGGTGTACCTTGCGGACCTGAGCTGCAATCTTGTTGCTTTCACTTTATCCCCCGGGAGCTCGCCGGTCTTGATGTACTTGATGATCGGCGATCTCCAGTCCTCGTCGCTGGTCGCCTCAATCTGCAAAACTTGACCTCTGTTCACCGATGGGGAAGAAATTTTAGTGATGGTCGCTTCTGAAAATATTGCCTCCCCCTCTGAAGTGGCCAGTCGAGCTAGAGCATCCGCTTGCGTATTCGCCTCCCTAGGGATTTGCTCGATGTGGAATTGATCAAATTGCTCGAGTAATCCCTTCACTAGCTCTTGGTACTTTATCATTTGATCGCCGCGAGCCTCGTAGTCGCCCGTTATTTGACATACAACCAGCTGAGAGTCAGAAAAAATTTTCAGTTTTCTGGCGCCCACGGCCATAGCCATCTTGATTCCTGCAACCAGAGCCTCGTACTCTGCTTCGTTGTTGGTCGCCCGATACTCGAACTCGATCGCTGAAGCAAACGTCTGTCCGGTTGGGCTGGTGAGGACGATTCCTGCCCCTGCTTTGGTGCTCGTCGACGAGCCATCGACGAACAGTGTCCAAGGAAGCTCGATTCCCTCGTCCACTTTCTCCGGGAAAGTGAGCTCTACAATGAATTCAGCTAACACTTGTCCCTTGATTGCCGTTCTAGGTACATAGGTGAGCCCAAATTGCCCTATTTCCACTGACCATTTCAAAAGTCTTCCAGTGGTATCCGGACGATGCAGTGCTCGTCGGAGTGGAAAGGTAGTGAGGACGACCACCTCGTGGTCGAACAGGTACTGCCTTAGTTTTCTGACGCTCATGACCAGTGCGTACGCCAATTTTTCCATTGGAGTGTATCTCAACTCCGCATCTCTCAGTGTTTGACTTACGTAGTAGATAGGCAGATGTGTGCTCCCCTCAGCTCGGACGAGCACTGAACTGATCGCACAGTCAGTGGCCGCCAAGTATAGATACAAAATTTCGCCGGGGACTGGCTTAGATAGGACTTTTGGATCCGAAAGGTATTCCTTTAGCTTTCCGAAAGCTTTTTCACAATCATCGGTCCATTCGAACCTTCCTTTTTTCAGAGCATCGAAAAAAGGTTTGCAACGATCGCCCGTTCGTGCAATAAATCTGTTCAGCGATGCAAGGCATCCTGTCAACCTTTGTACTTCTTTCACGTTCCTTGGGCTTTGCATGTTAATGACTGCTTGAATTTTACTCGGATTCGCCTCGATGCCCCGCTGGCTAACCAAGTGCCCCAGAAATTTTCCTGAGCTAACACCAAAACTGCATTTTTTCGGATTTAACTTCATGTTGTATTCTTTCAGTATATCGAATGTCATGGCGAGGTGGTGTAGGTGATCTTCTTTCCGCAAGCTTTTGACAACGATGTCATCGATATAGACCTCCACCATCTCGCCGATGTGTTTTTCAAACATCTTATTTACCAGTCTTTGGTATGTTGCCCCCGCGTTTTTCAAACCGAAATGCATTCTCTTCCAGCTGTACATTTCGGTGGCCGTCATGAAGGCCGTATGCCGCTGGTCGTCGGGATGCATCGCGATCTGATGGTAGCCTGCGAAAGCATCCATGAAAGTTAACATCTCGTGCCCCGCTGTATTGTCTACTAGGTGATCAATGTGGGGCATCGGAATGTGATCTTTGGGACAGGCGTCGTTTAGATCTGTGAAGTCTATACATAATCTCCACGACCCGGTCGCCTTTTTGACGAGCACTGGATTGGCCAGCCACTCGGGGTCAGTTCCAGTTTTCTCGATTAATTTATTGTCGATCAATTTCTTGACTTCGACTGCCAAAGCCGCATATTTATCAGGCCCAAATTTCCTTCGTTTTTGGGTGATAGGTCTCCTTGCTGGATCAATATTCAATCTGTGGCAGGCATGATTTGTTGGAATGCCCACCATATCCTCGTGCGACCAGGCGAATGCTCCGATGTTCTCTTTCAAAAACGCGATCATGTCCGACCGCAAATTTTCTGGTAAATTCGAACCAATGAATACTTCGAGTTCTGGACGAGCTTCGTTTAAATGGATGGTTTCGAGGTCCTCCGCTGAAGTTGCCCGCTCTTTAGGCTCCTTCCAACGAGGGTCCTCGATTCCGAACTCTGGCTCAAAACCTAGCCTGGGCTCCAGATCTGGAATGTTTTCTGGCAACTGGTCGTCGGGGAGCTGGTCGCCCGAGACTGTCTGCTCGTCGATATCCATTGGGGTGTGGTCGTCCACTTCCATGGAGGCGTGCTCGTTCGCCTCCACTTGGTGGTCGTCGAAACTACGACTGCACTCCCCAATTTCAATCTTTCGGTACTTGCTAGGAAGACCCTCCAAGTAGTTCACTTTTTCTGTTTGTGTTTGACACTCAATATACTGGCCAATCATAGTAGATTCCTTTGAATGACGCTTTGCAAAACGGACGAGACACTCCCTCGCCCGCGTCTGATCGCCCTTGACGGTTATAACCCCCGCCGGGGTTGGAAACTTTACACAATAATAAAAAGTAGAAACGGCCGCCTTGAACTCGTTGAAGAAAGGACGGCCGAGGAAAGCATTGTAGGAAGATGGCATGTCGATGATCAAGAAGTCGAGCTGTCTAGCATGGTGCATTTCAGGCTCTTTTGACGATACCAACTCCAGGGACAGTCTGATTTTTCCCAAAGGATGGTTTTGTGTGTCCCCGAAACCTACGATTACATCATCGCAAGGCTCGATGTAATCCGCATACCCACCAAGAGCATCCAGGGTGTGCTTGAAAAGGATGTTGGTGTATGCCCCAGTGTCGACCATCAAGCGATGGACGTTGGTTCCCATAATTTTGCCCGAAATGACCAACGCATCATTGTTCGGGTGCACCACGCCGTTCAGGTCATCGTCCGAGAAAAGTATTTGATGAGAAAGAGGCTTCTCGGTAGTCGGAGCGACGCACACCTGGTGCACATTGTTCAGTGCTCGCTGCTCGCTCTGAGCTCGGCGAACAGACAACTCCTTCCCAGATTGGGTTCCTCCCAACGGGCCTTCTATCACCATGCAGGCTCCGCCCACATTATCAATGTCGCCGCCTGGATTTTGTGGCATGGGAGGAGTCAGCTTGGGACGATTCAGTTGTTGGCGCAGGTCGTCGCTGTCGTCGCGACGTTTCTTTCCCCTGTTGTCGCCATTTCCCACGGGCTTGATGAACTGGGCGAGCTTGCCCTCATTGTATAGCTTGAATAGATTTCTCACCAAGTCCCTGCAGCCGTTGGTGTGGTGGCCAATGGAGTTGTGGTAGTCGCAGAATTTGCTACCATCCAGTTTTTCATCACTTGCATGCATTGGCTTGGCCTGGGGGAGCATATTCTTTCCCCTAACAGCATTGAAAATACCCCTGGGATCAACCGAGAGAGATTCTCTGAATTGGATGATCTCAGGAGACTCCTCGAAAGGCCTGAAGTTGGCTGGGCGAGCACTGCCAGTTTGAGTGGTTGCCTTCTTGGGCTGGGACGACTCCCCAGTGTTTGTATTCTTTTTGGGCCAGACCCTTTTGGATGCCTCCGGCTGCTCGTTAGCCTTGGCTGCGTCCATTATCTCCTCCATCTGAATGAAGTTTCCAGCTCTCGTGCGGAAGTCCGCATAAGAACTGGGGAAAGTAAGGTGGATAGATTCCCACAGCTTGGTACCTATCCTCAGACCGGAAACAGCTGAGATCAGCTTCGTCTCATCGTTCACGGCCTCCCCATCGATCACCAGCCTATCGAAGCGCTCGATGAAGTCCTTGCCCGATTCATTTATAGCTTGGCGAACGTTTGCCAAACGTTGCTTTGAGGCTGGGCGAGCAGCAATAGACCCGTAGTAGGTCAGAAATAATTGTCCCAGCTCAAGGAATGAGGTGACCGATCCGGGACTCAGCGTTGTGTACCATCGGTGAGCCCGGTCTCCCAAAGTTAGGGAGAAGTTTCTGCATTGGGTGGCGTCCGTTGCCCCGATTGAGGCCATATAATTGGAGTACTTGGACAAGTGTACTCTGGGGTCGGATGCACCATCGTATGCCGGCATGGAAGGCATTTGGATCTTTCTTTGAATGGGGGCAGTAAGGATTGCCACACTCAGAGGAGGTGCGGGCAGAGTGATTGGTGGGGTGGTCCCTAGCTTCGAGGCGACCACCTCTGCTCGCAGGGCGTCCATTTCTAGTTTCATCAATTTTTGGGTCTCGAGGAACTGGGCGATTTGCCCCTCCTCGGCAGTTTGTGGTTTGGGGACGACGTTCTCGTCACGTCGACTCCCTTGGGACGCTGCTGGGCGATCATTATGATGTGATCGCCTGGGAGAGAGCCTGTCAGAATGGTGGCTGCGATAACTCTTTGCCGGAGCTCGCGATCCTTTCCCTGGTCCCACTCGATCAAGAGCTGAGACTCTATCACCCTGATCCCTCTTATCAGCGTGATCTCGGTGGTGGTCGGCTCTGCCTGGTCGGCCATCCACATTGAAATGCAATGGGCGAGGAGCCCTCCTGTCTTTGTCATCCATCCGGTTGAAAACCGAATTTCGGTGATGCGAGTCTCCCGTATGGCTATTGTGGGAGTGCTCGGCAGCTTTGTTTTTGCCTTTGTCTTGGGGGCGAATGGGGTGTGAGTGATAGGAGTGGTCGTTCTCATGCCCCTTGTTTTTTCGAGCTTTGTCGAAGGCCTGATCTTTGGCCTTTTCTAGCTCCTCGTTCTGCCTCTTCTTCTCATTGAGATAGTCGCAGAGGTCTTTCAGATGTTGGGGATCATTCAGAATGTCCCCCATATTCACGTTTGCAAACGGATTCACCGCCGGCGCCGGAGGGCACTCGTTCCCTCCGGGTGGTATGATTCCGTCACGTGGAGTATGCTGAGACATCGTTTAAAGAGTGCCTTCTGGAGATTATTACAAGGATAAGACTGTTTTTAAGTGCTCGATGCTTAAAAAACGAAAGATTAAAAGTTCTTACGCAGAAGAACGTGCTATTACAACTACTTACTAGCAAAGTAACAACAACTAAAGCTTAAAAACAAGATTACACGGAGATCGAACTCCAAAATATGTCTCGAATATTGCAAATATTCAAGAACACGAAGAACACGGAAATACGTAAAAAAGCTTTAAACGGTGGAAATACCGATTAAAACCTGAAAAACGGAGTTTGCTAACCGATCGCTCGATGATCGGACGAAACTGATGTGAAGAACACGTAAAAGGACCCCTCCTTCTAGCGCCAAATGTTGTATGCACTATTATCGGGTTGACTCGGATGTGGACTGTTTTTAGTACGATACAAACATATATGATTAAACGGGGGTTTATTACGTGTTTTGGGAGTATTTGTGATGATCTTGATGATCTTAAAGAAGAACAAAGCAAGAACAAAAGATGAACAGTGGTGTAGCTTCTTAGAGAAGCTAAAAGCTTAATGCTTTGGGAGTGTTTATTGCTTAGGGTAGGAGTGAATTGTGTGGAATGGTTCTTCTTTTTTCCAAATGAGCCCCTTTTAGGCATTATATAGTGGTTTCTAGGGGCTGCCCACCCTTTACACGTGGCACGCCCTCATTGGACCTGTTTACTGCCCGAAAAGGTGATTTGATGGCACATTTAATGCTAAACCGCCTTTGGTGCTCGTCCTCGCCGGAATGCCGAGGAGCTGAGCTGCGGTGGTCGCCGGTGGACCATGTCGAGGAGTGTGGTCGCCACGCTCCATACTGTCTCCCAAGGCTTCAATACGACTATTCTAGCTAAGATAGGCATGTGCTCGCCACACATTTGGGCGAGCAGCTAACTGAAACAAGTGCTCGCCAACATCTTTGAGCGAGCATTTAAATATATTAAATACATCTATTCTATTACATTTTCTTGGTCTTGTTGACTAGTCGTCGCACGACTCCGTTGACTGGTCCTCGCCACGTAAGCTGGTGGCTAAGATTGACTTGTCAAAGTTTGACTTCTTTGACTAGGTATAACAGATACATCAGATGACTCGATTATTGATAGAGTGAATATACTAGGACAAGATAAGATATTAAGTGGGAAAAAAGAAAATTTTAGAAAAATGATCTTTAGATCTCTTTCCTTTCCTTTTATTTCTTCACAACTTTATAATATCGTAATTTTTTAATTTAACAAAACGAAAACAACCAATGCAAAGAGAATATATGTATCCTCTCATCATCATCATTTATTACTCAAATTATCTATCACTTGAACCTATTACTCCCTCCGTCCCGGAGGAACTTGCACCCTTTGACCGGCACACATTTTAAGAAATGTGTAAGAAAAGGTGTAATGATTGATGTTTTGAGGGGTAGTTTTGTAAACTTTTATAAATAAAGTAAAGTAAAAAGTAGATTGAGTGTGGAAAAGTAATGGCATATGGGTAAATATGAGTATATTTCAAGGGTAAGGGTTGTGAAGATATTTCATTTTATGGAGTGTGCAAATTGATATGGATCCATATATGAAAAAAGTGTAAATTCATGTGGGACGGAGGGAGTATATGTTAGTGACGTCATTAATACACTAACTCCATTTGGTGAATATAACAAGGCTACACAGATAAATTACAAGGAAAGGAATCCAGGCGGATTCGAACCGCCATCATCTCAACGCAATGAAGCAATTGAGTGCTCTCCCCAATATTGAGCTATGGATCCATCGTGTATATCAATTCTAAGGGAAGGGCATGTTTGATAACAAAGATGGATTATCTAAAATTAGGATGATAACTAAACTTTATAAATTTTAAAGCATAATCTACCTTTAATCTAAATTATCAAACAACCAATAAAAATGATATATAGTTAATCTAGATTTAATCTAAGCTATCATGTTGTCTAAATTTCTTCCAAATGATTGCTGTATAATCCTTTAGTAATAAAGTGACGGCAGAAGTAAGAAGATGTGAGTTTTCAACATCTTTTCAAAAGCATACACATCATGTAAAAAATATACTTGTGTAGGTTTTAAAATGAATTTGCAAGCATGCACAAAAAAAAATAAAAAATTGTGCCCATATTTTTAGAAACAAATTTTAATGAATAGTAATTAATTTATACATAAAAAGAGATACGAGATAATATAAATAAGATAACTGACATAAGTGATGATTAAAATATATAAATAAAGTAGGGTAAATAAAATGTTATTTGAAAAGAAAAATGTGAATATTAAAATTGAAAGAAAATTAAATAATGAAATTAAATCGAAGAATTATTTAAACAATTTTTTTCTTAAACACTGGCCATGAATTCAACTATTCAATTCTTTCTAGCTATTTTTTTGTCAACTAGTTTTATTTCAAAAAATTACACAAACCACATTCTCTGGCAGAAAAGGAGTAGTACTCGAGGCCCGCGCCCAAAAAAACAGGAGCCCGACCAAACACAAAGAAGGTGCACACTTGAGCCTAAAAAAGGCTGGCGCACCACCCAAGCACGAATTGAGCAGAATCGAATATTGCCTATTTAATTAAACCAATTAATTTTTACTTTGTTAAGATATAAATAAACTAAATAATTAATGAAGGGTGTAATATAAACCTGCACACCGCGTGTAAAAGAATACAGACAAAACAGCAATATATTTTCGACAAGGGGACTTCCCTAGCTTGAGAGAGCAAGCATCCAAACTTTCGACAAGAGGACTTCGATTAGCTCGAGTGCAAGCATCCAACCCGAGTCCAAATCACCAAGAATATATTTGGTCGGTCCTCGAGCAAAGCAAAATACCAGCTTCAACTAACACTTCTGAATCTATAAATAACCAACGCTCAACCATAAGAAATACAGTAGAGGTGTAACAGATTGACAGTAGATATGACAGAAAAACCACTTATAAACAAAAACCCCAACTAATGCTCTACATGCAGCTTACTTGAGTATTGATAAGACATTGATATCAATTGTGGTGGGGAACTCAATCAACTTACATATATTATTCAAATCTGTGTAGTCAGCCCTCTGCTCTTACACTAAAAGAGTATCCATCCACATAGTAGCAAAGGGCAAATATGAAATGCAGGCCACCAGATTATTGAACAAGAAATTCACACTGGCTACAGCAGCGAACAAGAAATTGAAAGATTGACAACCTCAGCGCAACTGGCAGCAATCCATTTGACCAAGCACGTCTCAGCAACAGCAACAGCAACAGCAGCACTTGGGTCTCCTTAGGCCAAGTACATCCATAAAAACTATTTGAACTAGAGAACAAGACGAAGAATATGCCGAACAAGAAATTGAAAGATCGACGACCTCAGCACAACCAGCAGCAATCCAATTGACAAAGCACGCCTCAGCAACAGCAACACACGGTTTCCATAAGGCCAAGTAAATCAAGAAAACCTCTTTGAGAACAGCACAACCAGCAGCAATCCAATTGAACAAGCACATCATCGCCCCAGCATAGTAGATACAAGTAACAACTCCACATATAGCTGATCTATTACAATCCTGTTCTGTAAATTTCAAACTATACTACAACCAGATGATGGCTTTTTAGCCAACAGAAAATGAGCCATCCCACATACAGATGACTTGCAACAGTAGTTCAACATACAAAATAAATCAACTAAAAGATTTTTGTTGATGAAACAATCTAAAATCATGTAAGATTCTCACTAACATAAAAAATGAATTGAAACAAAGCTAAGTAGAAAAATATCATTGAAAATCAAAAGCTAATGAATTGAATGTGACGTACTGATTAGAAGTTAATTGTGTAACAAGAAGAATTTCGTGGGCGCGACAGGTTAGGGAATTTGATATGACCAGCAAGTTAAATTAACTTTATTACGTGAGTTAAACACACAACCAGATATGTTCACATTAAAATTAGATGATAATAATTACTACCCTATTATATCGAATGTTCAGAAAATAAATTACCGTAACTATAATAATCACAATCTTGTAATTTAACAGTTAACCCATGCTGTGAACATCAAGATTGACTTGAGAGCACTTGGTAAATTTTTCTTCAGTGGAGTAGTTAATTATGAATTTGTTTCTAAAAACAAGATTTCAAAGGTGATGAAAATATGGAATTAAGAGAATCAATACTAAAGAAATTATGTAACTAGATAGATTTAAGAAATCAATGGAATTGTTATTAGTTTGCTTCTGGAAATATGGATTCAGTTTTAACAGATCAAATTCATAAGGCCAATTTAAGGAAATCAGTAACAATATGGAATTTAGATAATTTAAGACAATTCTTAACTAACAGAACTAAGAAATTTTAAGTAGTGCTGGCAACTGTATAGATTGAGAAAGTATTTACTGTGTACCTCATCGTGGTTGCTCTGAAATAATCCTCGGTTGATGCATGGCTCGATATAATTGGTTGATGGAAATGATTTTGCGCAAAATCCATTGAGTGGGTTGTATCCAGTTGTGTTATTATACCAAGTTAGAATGGGACCAAGAATGGAACCAATTCAACGAACATATGGTGAAACGAATTGCTGAATGTGAACTTCTTCGTCAAAGAGTGCGTGGAGATTATATGTGACAGTGGGTGCTTGTGTGGGTAGAGGGGCAAGGGAAACACTGACAAGAAAAAAAAAAAGACGGAGAACAACGCAACGCCACACGACCAGAGGGTGAGCCGGGCAAATCCCCGTGCCATCTCCCCTCAAAACCCAAAAAATGATTTTTTTTATTAAGTGGTGACCTGCCATGTGAGCGCACCCATCAAGGCAAAGGTCATCTAGATTCTAGACTCATCTCACCTCACATCTCTAATTTTCACATTGATCTCACCCGATCTCTCTTTTTTTACACTACAACATACATAAAACATGCAAGAACATTGAATAATAGCAGTAACTTCCCTTACATCACAAAGCTTTACATAGACAGAACGACCGGTTTAAACTGCCGTCGCCAGCTTTGAACTGGATGAGAACATCGACTGCCGCATGCTCCAGATCCAAGAAATACCACTAGTCGATCATCAGATTCAGGCATAACCGTATTTGAGGAACACCACATCGCGTTTGCTAGAACGTTCATTTCTGAGGTAAAATCCTGCAACCATGAGAAGACTTAATAAAAATATCAAATATAAAAAACCACAACCAAGTTAAAACTGCAGATCCGAGACTAACCTTCATCGATCTGTTTAACACGGCAGCTGGGGAATATACGCTAATTAAAGTCAGCTCGCGTTCGATGAACCATTTGTTTAATTGGTTAAATCCTGCAAAATCCGGCAAAAATTAGAAACAAAATTGACGAAAACCAAGAATTGAAGCACGTTGCTACCGCATATCGTGAATTACCTGTATCGATTTGTTTGATACAGCAGCCGATCTACCGAAATACGGCGTTCCTTAGCCAAGGTTAAAACCTCGAGGCTGGTCAACGTCGGCGACGAAAAACACGGAAAAACCATAACCAAAACGTAGATCGTCTCACGATCTAAACAAATTCGGTTGAAGAAATGAACGATTTTATCATCTACTGGTAGAGGATCGAAGAAAGGAGGAGGTGCCAAGGGCAGAAATGAAAGAACCTGAAGAAATGGAGAAAGATGAGGAACAATTTATTGAGGGGAAAATGTGATCCAACGGCTTAAAATGAAGATTGGGGAATTGGGAGACATTTTCAACAGCTGGAATTGACTGGAGATGATATTTGTCGGTTTTATCGGACGGCTACGATTAGATCCTAGTGCGGGGAAGGTTCTGGATTAGATTTCTGACGTGCACGTGAATGAAGGTCAGTATGCCACGTGTTCTTACTTGCGACGTTTCTTTGTTTAAATAATTTATTTACGTTTCAGTACCTCAGCTTTCGTGGAATTATATTTTGACCCTTCTTAGCCCTTAGGTAATGGGTAGGTCGGCCCAATCAGTCTAGTCCATGTCCAGCAGGCCCATGGTGTGTTTGGGTCGGTCCGCTGAACCAATTACATATAAACAACACCAAAAAGGTTAAGGCTATTTACACCTCCATCTTTGTTAACCGCACTTTCCCAATGCACACTCCCGCATTACTCTTTTTTCTATACAAATTCTTTACTAATCGCACCCACCCAAAACAACTCTCACTTCATGTCTACCCCACCAACCTGCTGCCCCACTGCCCAAACTCCACCACACCACACAATAACGGTTAAAAAAAAAAAATCCCCACTCCAACCCAATAGCCCCTAGTGTTTACCAGACTACAACGTTTAATAATAGGTCACAGTTAATTTGGGCCTCCGAATCCAACCCAACCTATTAGGTCAGCGATGTTCATGAACTGCGTTGGGCTGACCCATAAATTAGTTGGATATACAAGATGAAAGTCTAACACAGTCTAACCTAGCAAGCTAACGGGTCAGCTCGATCCAACTTAGAAATTCAAGGCATCTTGAGGATAGAGTTGATAAATCGGGTAGTCTAGTCCAGCCCATTAGGCCAAATGATGTTTGTGGGTTGGGTCGGGCCGTCCCATTAATTGGTCGGGCCTATGAAATTGGAGCTCATGCTAGCCTAGCGGACTAGGTCAGGCCAGCCCATGAGATAATTTTTTTTTTAATATTTATAGCAAAAATTATATATATATATATATATAAACTTTATTATGCATTGATCACATATAATTTTTATTTATACAAATAATTATAATTAAAAATATACATTACTAATGTATTAACTATACATAATTCATAAACAGTCATATATAACATTACAATATACAACAAGTTTAAATAGAATTAAAAATAAATAATAAGTTTAAATTTCAAAGTTAAAATAAAATAAAAAGACACAATAATATTTAAATATAAGGTACTTTACTTATTTGAATTATTTATTTGTTTAAAGAAAAAAAAATTGATCGGGCCAAACAAGCCGTCCATGAGCCAGTGGGCCAAATTCAGTCTAGCACATTGGGTCGGGCCTAAATTATCGGCTTTAATTGTGAATTTAACTTATAAATAAAATGATTGTTTATTAATAAATTGAATGAGAAATTGAGTAAATAAGTGATGGTTAGAGAATGTTGTAAACCAATAAATTTAAACACCTGTAAAAATATATAAAAGAAGTTGATAAAAATAAGGTAAACATATTTTTATTAAAAATGTGGGTTACAACTCTCGTTGATCTCTTGATTCCTCTCTCTAAACACTTGATTCATCTCTCTAAACATATGTGATACGGGGGTCTCAGCGACGTGTTCCGGATTTTGAATTTAACCTACAATTTTGTAGTAGAGAGTTGATGGAGTCGTTTGTGACTTATTCCATCAGACTCGATTTGACCTACAATTTAGTAGTAGGGAGTTGATGGAGTCGACTAACTTATTCCATCTGACTACTGAAATTTTATTTTCACTATCTTATTTATAAGAGATAAATGACCTAGAAAAGAGGGGCTAAATATAAACGCAAATTTTGGAGATATTATTTTATATTCTTATCTCCAAAATTAGAATTTGACACTTTCAAATATGATAAAATTAAGGTGTCTACAAATGCCCTTCGAGATCTGTTGTAGAGATCTATGTCGAATGCAACTTGATCTCAAAATCTTGATGTAGAACTCAAGAGGTGATTTAGCATGCCCCAACGGTGAATTTGACATGCCCCCCACTGGGCGTGCCAATTTGTAAACCAATAAATTTAAACACCTGTAAAAATGTATAAAAGAATGTGATAAAAAGAAGGTAAACATATATTTTATTTAAAATGTGAGTTACAACTCTCGTTGATCTCTTGATTCTTCTCTCTAAACACTTGATTCCTCTCTCTAAACATATGTGATACGGGGGTCTCAACGACGTGTTCCAGATTTTGAATTTAACCTACAATTTGGTAGTAGGGAGTTGATGGAGTCGTTTGTGACTTATTCCATCAGACTCGATTTGACCTACAATTTAGTAGTAGGGAGTTGATGGAGTCAACTGACTTATTCCATCTGACTACTGAAATTCTATTTTCACTGTCTTATTTATAAGAGAAAAATGACCTAGAAAAGAGGAGCTAAATATAAACACAAATTTTGGAGATATTATTTTATATTCTTATCTCCAAAATTAGACTTTTACACTTTCAAATATGATAAAATTAAGGTGTCTACAAATGCCCCCTCGAGATCTGTTGTAGAGATCTATGTCGAATGCAACTTGATCTCGAAATCTTGATGTAGAACTCGAAAGGTGATTTAGCATGCCCCAACGGTGAATTTAACATGCCCCCATGAAATTCTGCATAAATGATACCTTGGAGAGTGGGGATGAAGAGCGAAAATGGTTCCACTGGGCGTGCCAATTTGTAAACCAGTAAAAATGTATAAAAGAATGTGATAAAAATAAGGTAAACATATTTTTATTAAAAATGTGGGTTACAACTCTCGTTGATCTCTTGATTCCTCTCTCTAAACACTTGATTCCTCTCTCTAAACATATGTGATACGGGGGTCTCAGCGACGTGTTCCGGATTTTGAATTTAACCTACAATTTTGTAGTAGGGAGTTGATGGAGTCGTTTGTGACTTATTCCATCAGACTCGATTTGACCTACAATTTAGTAGTAGGGAGTTGATGGAGTCGACTGACTTATTCCATCTGACTACTGAAATTCTATTTTAACTATATTATTTACTAGTGTAAGACCCGCATTTTATGCGGAATTGAAATAAATTTAAAATATATTTTAATTTTAATTTATTAATTAAAAAATAATTTTTGGAATATGTATAGTTTTGTAAATTTATTATTCTATTGAAAAATAAAAAATGAAATGTTGTACCAATATAGATTACATGTATAAAAAAAAAAAAATAGAATAGAGAACATTGACCTATCCTCAAAATGTACAAAAGTTATTAAATACATAAGGGTAAATATTGTCAACTATATATACTCATTACTGGATTACGTACATTCAAAATTTAAATTCTTCTTAAGAATATCAATCTCAGCAAAATTCTAAGGGCTATCTCCAAAATCACCATCTCCAACTTTTAAAATTCAACTACCTCGTAGGAAGTGTTGTTATCATAAAAATTTCTAGTCTGCAACATAATGTTTCTCGTTATTTTTAGTACCTTGCAATGTTTTCATAAATAGAAGGACGTAATGGTATAGTGAACTATAACTTATCTAGAACCCTTCGGTATAACAGGTAGAATGTGTTGAATATCTCCACCAAGATCGACTGTCTTTCCTCCACAAGACAAATCAGACATCCACCCATCAAGACTTCTAACTATATCTTTTAGACTTTGATCAAAATATGTTATACATCAGCACCTCGTACCATTATCAATTTTGTCTTTAGTATAGGTTTTGATAAATGAGTACTATTAGGCTCCCTCCGTCCCACAAAAAATTGTAAAATTGTCATATTTTGATGTCTTATACCAATGTGTACACTACAAAAAAAAAGGAAGCATTGTTATAACCTTCACCCTCAAAATATATACTACATATTTATCCACATGTCATTATTTTTTCACATTCAATCTACATTTTTCTTTACTTTATTCATGAAAGTTTATAAAATTTAAACATCACTCATTACATTTTTTTTACACATTTCTTAAAATACGTGCAATCCCAATGGTGAAAATTCCCTTAGGACGAATGGAGTATGTGTTGTAGGTCGATGACTCGGTGTCGCAATATAAACTTTTGAATGTGCAATATGTCCTTCAGATAATAGAAAAAGAGCTATGCCACTGTGACATTAAGAATTATGGCTGTTGAAAAATAAATAAATCCGGATAATCATTTGACGTCTTCCACAATTATTAAATATTACAAAAAGAAAAAGGGTTAATATAAGAAAACAACTTTACTTAAAATACTCTAATTTTACCCTAGAAAAAAATTAACGATCGGGATCATTTTTTTGAAGATATATGATTAATATTAAACATAATTATACTATTTTTATTTAAAAATAAAAATATTATTTTCTTTTAAAATATACATTTATTATAAATAATAAGACAAATATATAATAATAATAATAACTCTACCACCAATAATAATTATTAAATTATTATATAATAATAAAAATATTATATTTTTAACAATAATAATATTAATTTAAAATAATAATACTCCTATATTTTTTAAAACACTCGATAATAATAATTTAAAATAAATGTATATAATACTATATTTCATTCTCACTGTATACCCATCATAAAAATGATCATTTTTATGTCATTCCATTCTTGAATTCATTTTATTCAACCTCAAATTCATTTTATCATGAGTGTATAGATACATTTGGATTTTAATATTCAATTTAATCTTTGAATTAACACTTAACCAAATTTATTGAAGTCCAATTCCAATGGTATAACCAATTGAACTCAAGTATCACTCATTATTATTTAACGTAAAATGAAACTAAATTAATCTATTATTGGCATTGATGTAAAAAAAAGTAGTGTCATGAATCATGACATAATTCTCAATGACAAAACGAAATTAAATGCTTGGGCACCGTTTTTTCAAAGTTGTCGAAATGCTTAACCGGCTTGCATACCCCCCTAAATCGACGAATTTATCTTAAAATGGATTTAATGAAACTTTGACTAATAAGTAGCAATAAACATATTTTTAATTATTTTTTCTTTAATATTTGGGTATTAATGATGTAATTTCAAACATAAATAATATAAATTTTCATAGAGTATGTAATTTATTGAATTATGGGAAATAATTTTTGATAGACTTTAATTATACAGTTATGAAATAAATGTCTATGTTTAATTTATATTCCCTAAAACTGTTACTTTCAAAAAATCAATTAAAAAGTTAAATAAAAATGGGAACAATTTAAAATTTGACTTCAATATATAGTTGTATAGTTAATTAGAAAAAAATATGTATAATATATTCTAGCATATGAAGTTAATGTGAATCATTTAATTTCATTTTTCTATAACCGATAGAAACTTTAAAAAATTAGATGGATCCCTTTAATTGTAGCCAAACAATTAATAGTTATAAACTTAATTAGCATGGATTAGGGATTTAGTAATTTTAAAAATACGTTACAAAATTTTAAAAAAGAAAAACTATAAATTTATTGACGGTTTCATAATATAACATAAATTTGACTTTAATTCACAAATTCGATTTTCATTATTTAAAATTATTCAAGTATTAAAAAAATAAAGAGAAATCCAGTTTCCTTAATTTCAGAAAATTCAATAACCAAATTGTGTATAAAATATTATGCATATGAAAGTTAATGTGGATCCTTTAACTTCGATTTTCCATAATGATAAAAACTTCAATGAATTAAGGTGGATTCTTTTAATGGTAGTCAAACAATTAATAATACATTCATGTAATACCCATATTATTACCATTATCAATGAATTTGTATATAATTATGCATATTTAATAGATAAAATATGCAATCCCTTAGAAATAGTTTTAACATTTATTGTTACTACTAAATGTGTGAATTGGTATACTTAAATTTTGACATGTGTTTAAATTGTTTATAATTTATCAAGTGTTTAACCGTTAACGCATTGGGATTACATGACGATGTCAATTTAGGTGGGAGAGAGTTAAATCAATATAACACTAAAAAAAAAAAGTAATATTGGATTCTGTGTATATTGTGATAATTTTTTGAATGTTTCGTTGTACAACTTATAAATAAGCATAAATATATGTTCAATTACAGATATGCAACATAAAAAGAAAATACATAAAAAGAAAATAGGTTGTAGAGTGTTACATACTTTAAAAAGAAATGAATTTTACATGAATGTTTGATTTGCAGAACTTAAACAATAAACATGAAGGTTTGATTTCACATGAATATTACAAAAGTAGTATAAAGTAACAAAAATTATGGGAAGAAATAAAAATCCAGATCGAATATGAGATGCTTTAGCATTTCTTTTCATTCATTCCCATCCAATCAAAACCCTCTCTCATGAGACGTTAACAATCCTTCTCAAATCTTCGTTGAATCTTTTGTTATACTCCCTCCGTCCACGAAAAGTAGTCCCATTTGACACATATTCTTTGTCCACCAAATGTAGTCACATACACTTTATGGAAACTATCACCCTTCAACTATCACTTAATTACTCAATTTGCCATCAACTTTATTCCTAAACAATCACTTTATTCACAATGGACCCCACAATACCCTATAATACCCTTACTTTATCTACTTTATCTACTATTTTCTTAAAACTTGTGCCCCATCCCCATGTCCCTACTTTTCATGGATGGAGGGAGTATTACAAAAGAATTCAAATAATACACCCTCTCGTGAGACGTTAACAATCATTTTCAAATCTTCGTTGAATCTTTTGTTATATTACAAAAGAATTCAGATAATACAGTATATAGGAGATTCAATGGTACAATCCTTCTCAAATTTTCGTTGAATCTTTTGTTATATTACAAAAGAATTCAGATAATACAGTATACATTCATCTACCACTTAAAAAAATGGGATTGAGGAATGTTTGAGGAGTGAGAATGAATTGAGAAAAATGAAAGAGAGAAGCTAGTATTATATAGGAGATTCAACGGTTAAGATTAAACATTTAGATGGACGATAAAGAATAAAGCAAGAAAATGGGAATGAAGGAGGGTGGAGGATTTTTGAAAAAAAAAAAGATTTAGAGGAGAGAGGTTGAGATAGATGAGGTGTGGTTGTGACATGTGTCACAAAAGAGGTTTGCAAATAACCAATTCGAATTAATTGTTAATTATCCAAACAAATAAAGTTAAAAAATCTGCATTTTATGATCCAGAATTAAATTACAAACAAAAGACTCATAACACAATTAAATCACAAAAAGACTAAATAAGCGTGTCATAGAGTATGCAATTTCCCATATGTTGAATATGCACGTATATATATATGAAATAGATTATGAATTTTAATATGAAAAGTGAAATGAATTTTGGTAGGTAGAAAATGGTTATTATGAAATAATGAGTTGATAAGCTTAAATAAAATTTCATACATGGATATGCAGAATAATATGCACCAAAAGATGGTTTATGAAGACATATGTGCATATGTAGAATGCATATTCCAAAAAATGTGTGTTATGATGTAGAGAATGCATAATAAATTAAGTCAATATCACTGAAAAAATTGATATGAATAATGAAATGCAGACATAAAATGATAGTGCCTAGATCGTTATCCAGGTCCGTGAATGAAAGTTAGAACGGAAACATGCATTAGTATATGCACCTTTAAGGTGCATAGTGAAATGCAAGTGAATAATCAGTTTAACGACATTGACATAATTAAAATTTAAAATTTGTAGGGTATGATGTTGATGATGTGACGATCAAACAATTTCAAATAATGTGGGCTGAACGATTCAACGGAGACGGATAACTTTAAAATAGTAGATACTTACCGATGATCGATTTGCTGGAATGACTTTGATGATATGAACAATTCAACAAAAATGGTAGAAGTGACTGTATTTTGCTTTCTGCATTGAACGATTTGCTAAATCGAATTTTAAGATTTCGATATTGGGAAAGTGAGGATTTTCTTCAATATGCCCTATAATTCGGGAATTGGGCTGCTCAGATTCAAGAAGTTTAAATTTGAATTAAATGTTTAATTCTTGAATATTAAGAAGTTATATGAATATTAAAGGGTATTTAATGTTTTTTAACTCTAATTTGACCCTATTAGAGAATTTTAAAAATGGTGGTTTCTACTTGCTTAATGTTTTTTTTACTCTTTTTTGTTTTTATTCGAATTATTTTTTTTTAAAAAAATATGTATTTATTTCGATTTTTTTCCGAGATTTAAGACCCTTTTGATTTATTTTTTTGTTGAAAATTGTTTCTTTTTTCGACTCTGGTAGTCGAATAGAAAATTTAAAAGAAAAAAGTTGAATGATTCAGTTATTTATGCGTTAGAATGGTTTGTTTTGGTATTTTGCTTTAATTTTATGAGTTTGCATTTTGTTTGAGTATTAAAATGTTTTCATTTTCTCTTTTTTTTTAGTGATTTTAGGGTGATGGTGAGGTACGATTATGTCCTGAAATGGGAGTGGGTGTACTAATCACGATAAATTTGTTTAATTTTAATTTATGGGTAGAACATACATTTCACACCTAATTAATTTATAAAAGAATTCATGATGGATATACTCAACAAAGTACCTAATTTAAGCCTTAACCAAGATAAAACACAATTGGGGTTTTTTTAATGTTCACTCTAATGATGGGCCGGGGTTTTTCTTTGGGCCACGGTTACACACACGGACCTATTGAGGACACCCACTGGCTTAACACACACACCGCCAGTCGACTATAAAAAATAAAATAAAAAAAATCAAGTCCCCCGTCTAGCCGTCGCCTCCCTCAAGCCTTGCCGCCCAAGCGAGTTGACCGTCGTCGCCCCTCCTCCAAGCGACGCGGCCGCGACTATCAATGAAAAAGGTTGTTCGTGCCCACTCCTTCGTTCACCTGTAATGTTCAAATTTGTTTTTTTAATTTTTTTTCGAATTTCTGTATTTTTTAGAAAATTTTTACCAAAATTCGGGTATATTTCAATTTCTGTACTGTTTTTGAATTTTTTATACCGAAATTCGAGTTTTTGTATTGTTTTCTAGATTTAGGATCTTTTTCACATTACGATCTGCTTGCATTTGGCAATTTCAATTTCTGTATTGTTTTTTGAAATGAGATTGTTTAGATTTCTTTTTTTCATTTATTCTCATGTTAAAATGGCGTGGAGACAATTTTGGCACGGTGGTGATGTTGACATGAAATGGTGAAATGGGTGTTAGTGTACTAATCACGAGAAATTTATTTGATTTTAGTTGAGGGATAGAACTGAC
Source organism: Galeopsis tetrahit (assembly GCA_963675135.1). Classification (NCBI taxonomy): domain Eukaryota; kingdom Viridiplantae; phylum Streptophyta; class Magnoliopsida; order Lamiales; family Lamiaceae; genus Galeopsis; species Galeopsis tetrahit. Next base: position 17,542,977 of record OY776133.1, read on the forward strand.
ATTTTGCACGTAACTAAATAGCAAAAAAATTCTCGGTGGGTGTACTCAATAAGTTCGTGTGTGCGTTTAACAGTGGCCTTTTTTTTCCTTCCCCATTTTTTTTTGCCTTATTGGGCCTTTGGCCGTTCATGGGCCTTGACCCTTATGTTTGTTTTTCTCACGCCTTTTTTTAATGGGCGCGGCTAAAGGCACCCGGATTTCGAGTACACCCACCGGATTTTTTTTTAACACAAGGGGTACGCAAAATGACATTTGTACCCTTCCTGTAAATTTTTTAAAAAATGGACGGATGAGTACACCCATCCGTTCTATTTCACAGCGATTCATCATTTCTCACCCAAATCACCACAAAAAATAATAAAAACTCAAAATTTCAACAATAAAAATAAAATTTTAATATGTTCGAAAATTTTACCCAAACAATGTTGAGATGTCCGAAATTTTTTAACGAACAAACTCAATATGTTCGAAATTTTTTTCAAAACAAATTAAATTTGTCCGAAAAAAAAGATCGAACAACTTGTTCGAAATTTTTTCCAAAACAAAGTAAATATGTTCGAAAAATACAGATTGTTCGAAAAAAATTTCAAAACAAAGTCAAAATGTTCGAAAATTTTACATGAACAATCTTAGGTTGTTCAAAAATTTCTACAAAACAAACACAAATTGTTCGAAAGAAATTCCCGAACAACATACAAAACCCTTATTTTAACCCTAATTTTCAACTTATCTGAAGCGGCGCGGCGGCGGCGAGAGGCACGAACGGCTGCGATGGGGAGGAATTCGCGGCCGCGAAGGGGAGGGGCGAAAATGCGTGCGGCCGCGAACGGCCGCTTGAAGGAGGAGGTGGTGCGGCCGGCGGGCTTCTTCAACACAAAGACAGCGACAGACGGACAGCGACGACAGTTTTTTTTTACAGATCTAGTGTCGCCGGACGAACGGACTGACGGCAGGCTTTTCTTCACGACAGTGGCTTTTTTTCTTCGCCTGGGAGGGAGGAGGTGGGTGGGCGGCGGCCGCGCCTGGAGGGAGGAGTTGGGTGGGCGGCGGCCGAGCCTGGAAGGGAGGAGATGGGTGGACGGCAGCCATTGGAGAGATGGGGAGGGAGTGGTGGCTGGGTGTATTGAAATGAAGAGGAAGAAGAGAAAGAATGAGTTTTAATTAAGGGGAGGGTAATTTTGTATTTTTCACGTGGGTGTCCTCATCCGTTTTGTGGGTGTTCTCATCGCGTGGGTGTCCTCATAGGATCCTTTGGGTGCCTTTAGCCGCGCCCTTTTTTAATAGACCTTCTGATATAAACCTCAATTTAAATTAATTAAAATTTATTTGACCCACTTCAATTCTATCATATATCATAATGTCAGGATAATAATAATCTCATCTTATAAAGTGAGGGTCATACATGATACAACTGCCTCACCTAATTTTGTTTTTAGCTGCAATAAGTACATCTAAAAATGGTGTCTGGTACTACTTGCACGTCAATATCTTTCTTAATTAGTTTGATTCTTTTTATACGTATCAACTCCAAAATAATAATACTATCATTAGTATTAATAAAATTATATACACTTAAAAATATCATGGTAATGCAAAATAAAATTATTCAAAATAGAAGATCTCCAACAACTTGGTATTATATAACGAGATTGGATGAAGTAGTATTATTCTGGGTAGAAATTCAAAAGGATGCCCATATTCATGTTCACATATATTTTTTTGTGTGTAAATTGAGAAGAAAGGCTTAAACCAGAAGCACTTACAGTATATCAAAAGCTGAAAGCTCTGGCATTGCTTGGAGTGGAATGGAAGCAAATTATTCCAAGTCTCCACCAAGAGCCAAATTCTCAATTGCATTCCACCTTACCAAACACTGAGATAGCCTTCACACCAAAGTCTTCTAAACACTATCAAAGGAATTTGATCATTCTCTTTATCTATTTTTCAACCTTCAACCATCAAAAATCCTTTTTTTTTTTTTTGAAAAAATACAAAATTGCTTACTTCTCTGCAAATGAGCAACATGACTGCAAAATCCGATTTTGCACAGAAGCTACTGGGTGATCTTCGCCAGCGGAAAGAGAAGATGGCTACCGGTCAGAATTCGAGAGGTGAACATTTATCATTTCATTCACAAGAGCATTACCTGTTTTCAGCATGCACATTTAATGTGAGTAATATAAAGTAATCTTTCTCCCACACTAATAAAAAGGGTAGTCCTTAGAAATTTTCATAAGAACAGGGGCATAGCAATAGCTTTTACTTAGAAGTGTTGAAATACAAGTGCAATTACTGAGACTAAAAAAATTGCCCTTTATTATTTCTATTCTCTCTGTTTTCCTGATTCTTCTTACCTCTAAGTATCATGAGGAGGCAGACAGGCTCCTCAGTTCCAATTGTCCCCATCAAAGCTGCAAAACATGCTTCACCGTTAGGAGAAAATCATATCTTCTAACACGTTTTATCCAACTATATTCATTAAACATAAAAAAATTCCCTACTTCAAGAAACAAATTTGGAATTCGGTAGCCTGACATTTTAGCAAAAATCCTTCATTAATCATAAGTACTAAATCAAACAAGATGTTATGCAGCAGTCTGTAAGATGAATTTTATTGAAATTATTCATCATATCACCACAGTTCATAGCTACAATGGAGCAATAATGACTCTCATGTGTCGGCCCTCAGAAAAGGAAAACCCCCAACACATATTTAAATGTTTTATATCTTATTTGCTAGTGACACTACATCCAAAATTCCTATACGTTTTGACCTTTAAGATCTTATGAGTCTCTGATTTAACAGTTATGCATGGAAATTCAGGGCAGACATCAAGAAGTGCTCGACGAATAAATGCACTAGAATCTGTAAGTGCTAGTTCTTCTACTTTTGTTACCATACAGTAAGGTTGTGTGTGGATTGATGGATTTGAAATTAATGGATTTCAAATCCACCCTCATAACTCAAATAAAATAGAGTGATGGATTTCAAATCTATATCAACCAAAACAACCACTAGAGATGTTTGATTTGTGATTTGAAAACTGGATTTGAGATTTGAAATTTAAATCAGATTCTACTTTGAAATTTTAGAATTTGACCACTCCTACAAATATCTATAAGCTCTATAAATACTACCCCCTCCGTCCCACTATATCTTTCCCCTTTCTTATGGGTGTTTTGATTAAGAAATATGATAAAATAATAAATGTAGTACAAATGATATGATTGAAAGAGAGAAAATAATAGACGAGTATAAAATAAAGTATGATAAAATCATAAATGTAGTACAAATGATGTGATTGAGAGAGATAAATAATATGCCAAAAATAGAATGCAAAACTTTTAGATAGACATCCAGAAAAGGAAAGTGAGAAAGTTTGGGACGAAGGGAATATTTTTTTCTACACAATATTCTTTCCAATAACTCATTAATGCAGATATGGTTTTTTTTTATTCCAACCTTTTATTTATCACTTTTCACAATTTTTATTCTCACTTTTGCAACTTGCAATAAAAAAACGAATTATTACACAATCATTCAATCATCATCACAATTACAATCAACAATAATATACAACATTGCACACTCATACACATTGATTCTACTTTGAGATTTTTGAATTCAGTTTTTAAAAACCCAATAATCCGCTTCTACAATTTTTTTTTCTACTTCTACAATTTTTTTTTTCTACGGATAGAGTTTTTTTTTTTTCTACACAACATTCTCTCCAATGACTCATTAAAGCAAATATGATTTTTTTTTTATTCCCACCCTTATCACTTCACACCCTTTAACTTGCAATAAAGCACACTAATTATTACACAATCATTCAATCGTCACAATTACAAACAACAATACAATAACACAACATCAACATCATACACTCATACACATCGATTTGACATAAAGCTAAACCCTACCTAGATAAATCTCAAAACAAACATACATCAGTACTATTTATCAAAATTTTGACATCCAGAGTTCAAAATCCTCTTAAAACCAAAACAAACATACCCTAAAATGGATTTCAAAATTCTTTCCAGAGTTCAGAATCCTCTTAATCCCAAATCAAACATACCCTAAATGGATTTCAAAATTCTCTCAAGATTTCAAATAATTAAGTACGCCCTCAAATCCTTCAATCCAAATGCACCCTAATTAGCACAATACACTTTTCTGCAGGCTGGTTCTAAAGCAGGAAATACAAGCAGAAGGTCCATTGGAAGCAGGGGATCAGTTAATACCAAAGAATCTTCAAACCAGATTGTTCTCTATGAAAGCGGGCAAAACTCTAGACAAGTCAGAGATCTATCAATGGCCATAGCTTTTGCCTTCGAGAACAACGGAAATCTCAGTAAAATTGGTGGTTCGAGCAGTAATCCACTGGTAAATTTTTTTAACAGATTTGGTCGAAGATCACTCAACTCCCAGAAAATGGATATTACCACCTTCAATAATCAGAGCAGTCAGTTTCCTAACGTCTCTCATATTCATATCTCTGAAATATCGAAAGGAGTTCACAAGCTGAACCAGATCTTAAGGGCCTGTTCCAATGACCATAATTTTGATAGAAACTCGATTGAAGTGGGGAAAGAACTGTTGAAAGGTACCATGGATTTGGAGGAGTCTTTAAGAATGCTTGTAAATTTACAGGACAGTCAGTACATCAATGCCTCCCAGAAGAAAACCCGTTTAAAGCTATTAGAAGAAGATGAGGATGATGAAGGTGGTAATAATAATAATAAACTAGCTGAGCAGTGGAAACTAGATCGTCCTCGGTTCTCCTTTGATAAACGCTCAAGAAGAAGGCAACAATTGGCTTTAATGGATACACATGAAGCTTCAGAACAACCTATGAGTAACTCAAAGATGGTTCTTCATGAAAGGTCTAGAAGTTATATCCAGGATCTGAGTCTTACCATACAAGTGAATAATAACTCACAGTCCACACAAGAGAAGGGAAGAATTTCAAATGTGATAGCTAAACTCATGGGGCTTGAAGAAATTCCGTTGAAAGTTGATTCAAAAGGCATGAAAAATGATACTAAAGGGAAAGAAGGGAAAGTTTCAAGAGAAAATACTAACAAAAAGTTGAATTTAACCAACACTACAACACCAATCAGGGAACCCAAGATTCAACTTAAACCTGAAAAGAGTAAGGGAACACCAGATGGCATCTTCGAGGGAAACCAGCAACGGAAAAATTTAAAAGCACAAGCAGTTGGTATGAAGAAAGATCAACAAAGCTCATTAAATCAAGTCAATGCTCATCAAAGTTTTGAAGATAGCAGGAGGATACAAAGCTACAAAGAGGATAAAAGTGAAAGCAAAATGCTAATCTCCAACACTGAGCAGCAGAAAAAGGCACAAAACAGCAAGAAACTCAAAGCTGCACATACAAGACATGGTAGCATTGAGCAAGAGATAAGTGCAAATTCAATGCAAAAGAGGAATGCAGATAAAGACCAACAAAAGACACTGGATAGAAAAGGTCAGCAGTTTCAGAATCAAAATTTAATGGCAAAAAACGAGGGGCTACAAAAGGAATCCATAATTGCTTCAAAATCCAAGAGAAGTAAAGCCACAAATGGGGAAAAGAAGTTATCACATGATAAGTCTGCACCTGTGAATGGGGTATTCATGAGACCCACTGAAAAAGTTCCCATCAAAGATCCACAAAACAGAAGACATCAAGATACTTCCACCGTGATTGATATCTCCCAGAATACTGAAACTGATCAGGAAAAAAACAAAAACGAAGACCAGAGTCATAATTCATCTACAAGAGAGCCAGAAGTTGGTACAGAAACTAGCAATAAGGTGCTCAAAAATGAGAAGCCAATAGAGGTCCAAGCCCCACAGAAGAGGTCCATTCCCAGGAAAGTGCAGAGAAATGAGATTCCTCAGAAAATTGATGTGCTGATAACTAGAAGAAATGCAACTGTGAATCACCTGGAAAGATCAATAAAAAAGCCAGCTAACATGTTGAAAGATTTGAAACAACAGATGCAAAAGAAAAATCGCAGCTCCAAGAGAATGGAGGATCAAGGTGATAGCAAGGTGAAAGAAGACGGAAACATTGATATCAGCATTTTTAATGTGACAGAAATGACCAGTGAACCAGTGAAGCTAAAAGAAAATTTTCAAAATGAAGCAGATGAAAGCCAAATACAGAACACACACTCTCTGAATGACATTGTAAGTTCAGAAAACAACGTAAATGGATCTATTAAAGTTCAAATTTTATGCTTTCAGAATGCTTATCGTGTATTTTATTGGCTTTGCAGTGTAAAACTATAGTCTTAAGTTCTGGAGAAGTTTTGGATGATCTCCAAACAATGGAACTGTCTTCTGTTCTCAAGGACGAAGAAGAATTCAAGCAATGTGATCAAAGCATAGGTAAGTGTTTAATATAATCAATATTTAGTTTACCTTTGAAAGTTAATGATTACTTTGTCAACAAAATAAGTAACGAATTTGTTTCTCTTTCAATTTTAAAAGACCATAATCTGCTCAAGTCCCCCTTTGTATCTTTTAAAGAAGAATTCAAAACCCATCTTTATAAAGAATCATAAAGCAAAATAATATCAGGTGATTTCTACGACCTATTGTTCATTTCTTATAGTACAAGCACATGACCTCCCAATCATCTCGGCTTTTGAAACATAAAACTACCTTTTCCGGCACTTTTATGGGTCTGCCTCCAACTTTCCTATTGTTAACCAAGAATTCTATTACTTCAGATTTTAAATGGGGTTTATTACAAAAGTGGTCCCACAAGATAAAGGTCATTACAAAAGTGGTCCTTTTTTGACCAATAATAGTCCCAACAGTGTAAAAAAAATCAAGTGCGACCAGTTTTCCAATTAAAATGCACAGAAAAGGATAATTTTCGAGCATAGGGATCAAAAGTGCAATGAGAAATTTCTATTGGACCAGATTTGCAATAAACCTTTTTAAATGTGGTGAAATGTTTGATAAATTTAATACTATTCTTGGACAATGCAGAAATCCACAAAGAAAGCACAGAACTATACAATGTTTCTCCAAAACAGTACACGCAATATCCCACATTGAAGAGACAAGAACAACTGACTGAACCTGAAAAACACCTTAAGGAGACATTGATAAAGAGTCAGCTGTTCCTTAGTACAGCAGAGGCACTCTTCAAGCTCAACATTCCTATCAGCTTTCTTCATGCTGGTGATCACGGTGGTAATGAAACTGCAGAGACAAAGCTCATGTTAGACTGTGCATATGAAGTAATGAAAAGAAAAGCAAGGAGACATGAAGTTGTGTATAATCCCTACGTGAAGACTACCATAATTAGTGCAGAGGTGCGATCCTTAGATAATTTGGTGAAGCAACTCTGCAAAGACTTGGAAATGCTAAAGATTTATGGCATGAATGGGAGCGATGAATGCGATATTGCAGCTGGTTTATACAAAATGCTGAACAGAGACATGTATAATGAGAACCCCGATGTGAACACCATGTGGGATTTCGAATGGAGCCAAATAATGTCTGTTTTCCCTCAAATGGAAGACATTGTAAAAGACGTTGAGAGGCACATGCTGAATGGATTGCTTGATGAGATCACCGCTGATTTCTTTTTTATAACTATTTTGGCTTGATTATTTGAATCAAATTGGTTTTGTAGCATATGGAGATTAAACACAAGGTTTTGAGTGTAAATTAAGAGTTGCAGCATTTATCTCTGATAACAATTTTTAGTTGTGCTGCTTGTGCAGCAATGGATCAGAACTATGCAATCACCTAAATACAGCAATAAATCATGCAACAATAATACAGAGGTACACAATCACCTAAATACTACAATAAATTGCAATAAGAAAACTCATGAAATCATTCTCTCATATGTCGTGCAGCAGATTTCATTTGGTGGCTAGATGCTCACTGTACTTAGCAAAATATTTGCATTCGGAGCACTTTAGATTTAGCTAAGCTAGTGTTTAAAAAAGAGTTTTACTCTCTTTCTTGTATTTCTCTTCTCAATGCTTTCATCAGTGGAAGCACAAACATTCCATCCCAAACTATACTTCAATTTCACTCAAAGAGACTCACTTATTCACAAACACAAACTCTTGCACGAGGAACAAGCAACTATTCAAAACCTATATGTCATTCAATAATGATAGAAATTTATCAACGAGTTAGTAGACAAGTGAGTACAATACATTTAATATGAATTCGTCTCACAATGCATTAGACATTATACTGTTTCAGATAAGATCTCTATTCATCAATTTCCAACTCTCTATAACATGCTCCAACTGAGGATTACACTTATTTGCAAGTAAACGATCACTACCCGCAAATGCAAAAACGAACAAAAAAAATAACACTCTAAAATCAAATGTAATGAGTAAGCATCCATTACGGGTACGATTAACAGGTCTCATTTTATGACCTAATTCTCAATCAGTCTTTCCTTGAATTATTAACATACAAAAAAATGCAATCGTATACGGAAAAAAGAAAAATTAAATCATGAGTTAATGAGGATGAATTGAACATTCATACACTAATTTAGCATTACCAGGAGGCCGCAAATTCATGCCCAAGAATAGGAACAACACTTCACCGAAGAATCGAAGAACTTCAAATTGAAGGAAAGTTAAAATAAGACTGAAATTTCAAGTGCTAGACCTTTTTTAGAGTGAAAAAAGTTTACTGTATCTCGATGAGCCGTCTTAGCTCAGCTGGTAGAGCGCATGGCTTTTAACCATGTGGTCGTGGGTTCGATTCCCACAGACGGCGTTTTATATGTAATTCAACGCTTGTAGTATGCTTCTTCTACAAAATTTAGGTAATGTTTGTTTTGAAATATGAATTTCAAAATTTAGTAGATTTTGAAATTTTAATAACTTATATATTTTGTGTCATTTTTTAAAACAAACCTAATAAAATGATATACACACCCCAAATGTTAAACACACCACACTAAAATTTAAAAATTATTTTTTATTACTATACACACCCCCAACTATTTCCTATTTAATAAATTGCCAAAAATAATAAAATTTTAAAAAATAAGAATTCAAATTAATATGAAAAATATAAATAAAACCTATAAAAAATCGTCCAAATCTTCAAAAATTAAACAAAGCTAAAAAAAATTAATTGATTTAAATAGTTTTGAAAATTTAGTTGATTTTTTACTATTTTTAAATTTTATTTAGCCTTATTTTCGACGTTTTTTATACAAGTTAGAACGCAAATAAAACATTAATAAAGAAATGGAGTTTTAATTTTATTTTTTTTAATATTTCTTTTATATTACATGAACCTACTAACACCCCATGAATTTTATATACACTCCAAAAGTTAAACTTAAAAATTAAAAAATCTAATATAGTTAAATAAAATCATAAACATATTTAATAAATTGTCAAAATTTATATAATTAAAAAAGTAAGAATTTAAATTAATATGAAAAATATAAATAAAACCTATAAAAAATACATAAATCTTCAAAATTTTAATAAAGCTAAAAAATTAATTAATTTAATTAGTTTTAAAATTTTACTTGATTTTTTTAATACTTTTAAAGATTTTTTTTATTTAATTTAATAATTTTTTAAAGTTGATTTTTTTTTTAAATTTATTACAAATCTTCAAAAATAGTAAAAAAATCAATTAAATCTTCAAAATTAATTAAATTAATTCATGTTTTTAGCTTTGTTTAATTTTCGAAGATTTTAGTGATTTTTATAGGTTTTATTTATATTTTTTATATTAATTTGAATTCTTACTTTTTTTAATTTAATTATTTTTAGCAATTTATTAAATATGTTTATTATTTTATTTAACTACATTTGATTTTTGAATTTTTGTGTTTAACGTTTGGAGTGTATATAAATTTATGTGGTGTTAGTAGGTTCATTTAATATAAAAGAAATATTTAAAAGAAAAATAAAATAAAAAAATTTAAAACTCTATTGCTTTATTAATGTTTTATTTGCGTTCAAACTTCTATAAAATACGTCAAAAATAAGGCTAAATAAAATTTAAAAATAGTAGAAAATCAACTAAATCTTCAAAACTAATTAAATTAATTATTTTAGCTTTGTTTAATTTTTAAAGATTTAGGCGATTTTTTATAGGTTTTATTTATATTAATTTGAATTCTTACCTTTTTTTAATTTAATTGTTTTTAGCAATTTATTAAATATGTTTATGATTTATAAAAGAAATATTTTAAAGAAAAATAAAATAAAAAAAATTTAAACCTCTATTGGATCTATAGTACCGCTCCATCCTCTACTTCAAGAGAAGTTGTACTTCCCCGAGTCTCCGACTCAAAGGACACAAGGTAAATGATTCATGCAGCAGCATCGCCCAGGCCGGGCTTGCCTGTTACCGATCGGCATTTAGCAGTGGTGTGCGAGGTGGAAGCGACACCAGCCGTTAGGCCTAAAGGAAATGAATCTGTGCGTACTGTTCGTGTTGCGCCTCTGTCGGGAAGAGTCGAGACTGGTATTAATGTTTTATTTGCGTTCTAACTTCTATAAAAAAACGTCGAAAATAAGGCTAAATAAAATTTAAAATTAGTAGAAAATTAATTAAATCTTCAAAACTAATTAAATTAATTATTTTAGCTTTGTTTAATTTTTAAAGATTCATGCAATTTTATATAGGTTTTATTTATATTTTTTATATTAATTTGAATTCTTACTTTTTTTTTAATTTAATTATTTTTAGCAATTTATTAAATAGGAAATAGTTGGGGGGTGTGTATAGTAATAAAAAATGATTTATAAATTTTAGTGTGGTGTGTTTAACATTTGGGGTGTGTATATCATTTTATGGGGTGTGTTTTAAAAAATGACCAGTGAAACCTGCTATAGCAGGTAACTGGACCAAAATTAAAATAAATCGAAATTTAATGGACTAAATTCAAAAAGTGGTAACCTGATGGACTAAATTCAAAATTGTGGTAACTTAATGGACTAAAAAAAATATAATCCCTATAATTTATATAGGTTTTTATAGTTATCTATATATAGAGTTTGGATATATTTATAGGATTGACTTTGTAGGGTGTATAGGTATTTCTAAATAAAAATTCTAATGTAGAATATTTGTGGGATTTTTAAATCCCAAATTCAAATTTTCCATCCCAAAACAAACATCTCTTTAAATAATTTTGACATCTGGTAACCTATTTTCATGTCACGAATCAAACTTTAGATCAATAATAAACTCTAAATTGAATAAACAATCAAAATATACATATATATATATAGTATTCACATAATTAAAATGTGTATTACATTTTTTAGACATGATAAAATCATTTGTGTGTAATCCTTAATTTTCACGTCAAGTTTTTTTTCTTTTTTCTTTTAACATTGTACATACGTACGAAAAATACAATGATATCTTTAAATATAATAAATGACAAATACAATGATATCTTTAAATATAATAAATTAATATTATATAAACAATAATTGCATGATTATAACAAATAATTGATTATTTTACTTCAAGATGTGATTACCATAGATAAATGGATTCAAAATTTTGAAATATAAAAAAAAAAAAAATCATTTTTTTAAAAATTAAAATAATTATAGTTTTTAACTTATAGCTCAAAAATCACATATAAAAGATGGAGATTCATCATCTAACTCATATATTTAAGGAATCACAAATTACCTTCTTGTTATCCAATTTCCAAAACTGATTTTTCAATCATCGTTATCTTGGATAGAATAAGTCTGAATTGATAAAAAATTATAATTCAGTTTATTATGCAATAATATAAAATAAATAAAATAATTTATAATTTCAATTTGCCTACATTGAATGAGTGAATTTTACTCATTTCTATGAGATAAAATTGGGGAAAAAAAAATGAAAGCAAATTTTAATCTTGAACCTAAACATTTATTTTAATAAAATATTAAATAATAAATATAAAAGGGTGTTTTCCGCTGATGGAACCGTTATCTCGAATAGAATTCTGAATTGATAAAAAATTATAATTAAATTTATTATACAATAATATAAAATAAAATAATTTATAATTTCAATTTGCCTACATTGAATGAGTGAATTTTACTCATTTCTATGAGATAAAATTGGGAAAAAAAATGAAAGCAAAAAATTATTAAATAGGAAAAGAATGAGGAAAAATTATAGGAAAAAAAAAATGGAAGTAAAACCAAAAACATAATAAAATTGAAAGAAAAAATGAAAGGTAAAACATTATTAAATAGGAAAAGTATGAAAAAATTTTAGAGTTTATTGACATTATAGACCAAGATCCTAGCCCATCTTTTAATTCAAGACAAAAATTATTGATATTACAAATTAAGACAAATCCATATTTGACATTCCTAATATGCCCTCAAATCAATATATTAAAATAATTAATATTAAAATTGACTGAACCTTCCTTGTTTTTTGCCGAATTTTCCTTATTAGATTTATTTCCCATTGAATAATTCATTTCCAATTTTCCATCCAAAAATCTCTCAGCGTAATCAATATCTCTCATCGTCTCCCTCTTAGTTCCTTCAAAAAGACTTGTTGGGAATAAAATGAGTTATGTTTTGATTGAATACCAAAACCCCCTGAGATATGCCTAAGTCATGATTGAATATGTTCTAGAAATGTTAGAACATATAGTATAAAGGCTAGATGAGGAGCTAATATGTTAGGTAGCTCTTAGATGATTAGATGCACAAACTGAGGGGGAACACATGCTTGGAAGTTCATTTGAATCAAGTCCCCTCAAGGCTCAAACTCTGGATACAACACTAAGTCTTTTGAGACTAACTATACTGATCAGGAGAGTTGTCCAGAGAAATTGTCTCAGTACAAGAAGTCAAGATCAAGTGCTCTGAAAGCCTGCAGTCAACTATGCTGAAGGGTTTTGAGACAATCATTCCCTAAAGATCTTCAAAGAAACAAGCTAAGATCACCTTCAAGAGAAATAAAAGGGAAAGCGCCAAGTCATCTGAAGAAGAGCAAGACAATCTTGCTGATAAGCAAGACTGCTGATAGTGATAAGGAGAGTTGTCCAAATGATGAGGAATGTTGTCCTATCATTGGAACAACCTTCAGAAGACATGTCCACATTCTTACAAGAGAATCTGAATGTCAGATATTGGGAAGAGTGCTACAGAATGAAGACAAAGCTCTTACAGCCGTTTATTTCCCAAATGAGGACATGTCACTATCAAGATTCTGTCTTCAAAGTTGAAGAACTAAAAGAAGACATTTATGGACATTGGAGGCTGCCTCTCCAACGGGCAAATCCTTCATTTGTCTATAAATACAGAAGTGTGAAGACCATTTGAAAGCATCCAACTAGCATCCAACTTCAACCTCAACCAAGCACATCCAACCTTAAGTTCTTACAAGCTAGAGTGCTTTCAAAGCTTTCAAAGACTATCTTAGTCTTCAAACACTTCATCTAAGCTGTACTACATTGTATATCCATACACAAGCTTAGAGAGATATCCTATCCTTATACACTGATCTTCATTGTAAAGGATATCTCATTAGTTGGAACCTTACTTCAATCCTCATATCTTTCAAGAGTGAAAGTGAGAAGGTTGTAGTAGTAGAAGTGGTAGGAGCTGACTGTTGAGAGAAGAACAGTTCAGTTCTGAGTTGAGAAGAGGGTACTGGGACTCTAGACATCCTAGGGATCAATTCACCAAGAGTGGTGTTCTTGATCAAGTGCACCTTGGCACTATAAAACAAGTTAATTCCAAGAGTGAAGGAATTATCCTGTTAAATCAGGGAAGTGGATGTAGGAGCTTGAGTCTCTGAACCACTATAAACTCTTGTGTTGATTTACTTTCAAGTACTTTCATACACTCAACACTGCACACAAAACTGATCTTTCAAAGGATAAACATTCAAAGACTGTGCAAAACTGATTTGGACAAGTTCCCTGAAACTGGACTGTATTGAATTGACCAAGTGATTTCAGAATCTAAAGGAGTTTAAACTAAAAGGGCCAACCACTATTCCGCACATATAACTCTCCTAGATAGTTATTCAACTAAGTACTCAATAGTACTTAGTAGTCTGATTATCTTAGAAGAGTTAATCATCTTCAGCAGAGTTGTCCAAGACAACCTTGCTGAGCTCTGGTTTGATCAAGTTAGAAAATAATTTGAATACAAGTGTATCCCCCCCCCATACACTTGTTATATACTCCTTTCAGGACCAACAAGTGGTATCAGAGCGGGGGTTCAAAGACCACTGCTTCTGAAAAGCCATCTTGGTTTTCAAAATCACATATTTAGTGTGGTCACTGAACTGATCTATCTGAAATCCTAATTGTATATTGACTGACTGTTTGTTCTTGAGTTATGGCCAACAACAATGCTGCTGTTCCACCTCCTACTGTCCAAGGATTGGACAACATGGCCACAAATCCAGTCAACCACATCTCACATCACAAACTGCCCATGTTCTCAATTGATAATTATGATTTCTGGAAAATCAGGATGAGGGCTCATCTTGCATCTCTACACACTGACATGCTGAGAGTGATCACAAGAGGTCCTTTTGTGTTCACATTTGTCAATCCCAAAGTCACTGAGGCTCAAAAGGCAGACCCAAGAGAGGTACTCCCAAAAGATGAAGATGACTTTACCACTGATGAGAAGAGGAAAGATAACTTGAATTATCTTGCCATGAACACCCTCTACCAAACAATTCCAGATGCAATTATGGGTAGAGTCTACCACTGCACAACAGCCAAAGAAATTTGGGATACTCTTGCTAAAATGTGTGAGGGTACTGAAAAGATCAAGGAGAATAAGCTCCAAGTTGCTGTGCAGAAATTTGAACAGTTTGCAATGGAGTCTGAGGAGTCCATTGATAAGTTTGCTGGTAGATTCACTGATGTGATGAATGAAATCAACTCTCTGGGCAAGGTCTACACTAAAAGAGAAGTTGGATTGAAGATTTTAAGGAGTCTCACTCAAAAGTGGGATGTCTATGCTGTGATGATGCAAAACACCAAAGATCTCTCCACCATGCCCATGCAACAAATCTTCTCAGAACTCAAAGCTTATGAGTTCGATCTCAATAGAAGAAAGCCTATTGAGGAACCTTCAAATCCTACTAAGGGAGTGGCATTCAAAGCCAAAGCTGCTGAACCAGAAATGCAGTCTACTCCAAGATCATCAAAGTCAGTCTCAAAGACTGAAATGAAGGAAGAACTAGCCTTGATGGCTAGAAGGTTTGAAAAGCTAAATTCAAGGTTTGGTAGATACAAGAAATTCTACCAGGACAACAAATTCAGGAGAAGGTACAACTCTCCTGAAAATCAGGCTGAAGCCAAAAAACCTGAAGAGAAGTGATTAGAGGACAAGTACTCTGATAGGAGAAGGTCCAGTAGAGCTGAACCTTCATCATAAAAAAGAAGAGAAGAATCAAAGAAAGAAGATGATGAAGATCTGTGCTATAACTGCAAAAAGAAAGGGCACTTTCAGTATGATTGCCCTGAATTAAGCTCTAAGGAGAGAAGAGAGAGGCAAGCCAAAAGAGACAGAAAGTTCACCAACAGAAAGGCCATGATGGCTGGTGAAGAGTCTGATAGTGCTGAAAGCTTCAACTCTTCTGATGGACTGTTCTCCAACAGTGATGATGATGATGATGTCTGCAACATGGCTCTTGAGGATGATGAGGTATCCTCTACTTCTAGTTCACCATCATTCATCTCACAAAACAATAGTGAGGTCAACTTGAAGCTTTCCCTTGGAAAGTTGATGGAAGATTTCACTATGTTACAAGAATTTCATGATAACTGTGTGAGAGAAAATGAAAGATTAGCTATTGAACTTGCTAAAAACTCTGAGGCAGTTGTTGATGTCAAGTCTACTGAGTTATATCAACAAGTCTTGAGAGAGCTTGAGGAAGCAAATCTCAGGATAGTTGACCAACAAAAGGAGATTGATGATCAACTTCTCTCTCAGAAGAGAAAAGATTTTGAACTTAAAATTCTCAATGCCAAGTTTGAAAATCTCTCACATGAATATGATATTCTTAAAGCAAGTGAAGAGAGCCTGAAATTAAAGATGTCTGCTCTGAAGAAATCCTCTAGAGCAATAGAGGAAATTCAGAGTTATCAAAGACCTATGGCTCAAAGAAGTGGATTAGGATTTGATCCATTTGAATCTCACCTTGTCTTAGTGTTGCTTCTGTGAGTAACACTAAGAGAATCTTTGTTAAGTCAGTGGCACAAACTGAAAATGAAATAATTAAGCCACTGAACAAAGGAAAGGGCAAAATGGATGATCTGCCTAATCAAATGCTTCAGGAGAATAGGCCAAAACCTAAGGAAATAGTCAAGGCTCCTGAACATAAGTTGAATTCTGGTCAGCAGAGTAGACCCAATGGTAGGGCAACTCTACTGAACAATGTTCAGAGGAAGTGTCCAAGGTATAATCAGCCTAGGCCAACTCTTCTGAGAAAGCCTCAGCTGAATAGACCTAAGGTCAACTTTCCTCAAAGGCAGAATAAAATGAGACAACCAAAACCCTTCATGCCAAAGGGTAATGATCATAAGAAAGCCTTTCCTCAAAGATTCCCTCAAGCTGCACAAAGAACTCAAAAGTTCAGGAGACTTGACAACTCTCCTGAAACTTATAGAGTTAACACATTCACACACACTTTCCCAAAGGCATTTAAGGGAAAGACAGTGTATT
The DNA here is from genome assembly GCA_963675135.1 of Galeopsis tetrahit. Taxonomy (NCBI): domain Eukaryota; kingdom Viridiplantae; phylum Streptophyta; class Magnoliopsida; order Lamiales; family Lamiaceae; genus Galeopsis; species Galeopsis tetrahit. The sequence goes on from OY776133.1 coordinate 17,559,687, forward strand.
TAGATGCTAAAGGAAGACAACTTAGCCACCTCGAATCAATCAGGGTTATTAGGCAAGTTTGGGTTCCTAAAGGTACAGCTAACCTCTCAGGACCCAAAACTCAAAGGGTACCTAAACCTATCTAATTGCAGGTACCATTGGGCCACAAGATGAGGAGCATAAGCAAAAAGACAGCATGGTACCTTGACAGTGGATGCTCAAGGTACATGACTGGAAACAAGGAACTCCTCACTGATTTCATTGAAAAAGAAGGCCCTAATGTCACATTTGGAGACAGCTCACAAGCATCAACAAAAGGTTATGGTACTTTGATGATTGGTAACATCAAAGTATCCAATGTATCTTATGTGGCTGGTCTCAAATATAATCTCCTAAGTATCAGTCAATTCTGTGATAAAGACTTCAATGTTGAGTTTTCCAGTGATAAATGCTTGATCAAAGATAAGACTCAACAAATTCTATTGACTGGAACTAGGAAAGGAAATGTGTATTTTGCAGACTGGGACAAGTCTACTGATGCTGCATGCTTCATTGCTAAGAGTTCTAGTGAACAAAGTTGGTTGTGGCATAAAAGATTAAATCACTTGAACTTCAAAACAATGAACAAAATTGCTAGAAATGCATTAGTCAAAGGACTACCTAATGAGGTTTTCATTAAAGAGCATGTTTGCAAACCATGCCAAGAAGGAAAACAGATCAAAGCCTCACTTAAAGGAAAACCAGTCATTTCCACTGAAAGGGTACTTGAACTTTTACATATGGATCTTTTTGGACCAATTACCCCTGTAAGCATAAATGGTAGAAAATACACATTGGTAGTAGTAGATGACTTCTCTAGGTTCACATGGGTAGTATTTCTCCTTAATAAGAAGGAAACTCAAGTCAAACTGCCTGAACTTCTAAAGAGATTGTCAAATGAGAAAAACCTTAGCATTATCAATATAAGATCTGATAAAGGCACCGAGTTCATTAACTCATACATCAATGAGTATTGTACATCTAATGGAATAGCTCATGAAACCTCAGCAGCTAGAACTCCTCAACAGAATGGAGTTGCAGAGAGAAGAAATAGAACTTTAAAAGAAGCTGCTAGAACCTTAATTGCTGATTCAAATTTGCCTAAGAGGTTTTGGGCTGAAGCCATAAACACTGCATGCCATACTCAAAATAGATGTTTGATCACTAAGGGGCAAGGCAAAACCCCTTATGAACTCTGGAAAGGAAGATTGCCTAAAGTGTCTTACTTTCACATTTTTGGTTGCAAGTGTTTTATTCACAATAATGGGAAAGATCAGCTGAAAGCCTTTGACAGCAAAGCTGATGAAGGAGTATTTCTTGGATACTCCCAAATCAGTAGAGCTTTCAGAGTCTATAACAAGAAAACCCTTATTGTAGAGGAAACACCTCATGTTGTATTTGATGAATCTATTCATGAGTTCATGAATGAGAACTTGGAATCAGAAGAAATCACACAGAGGACAACCAGACTAAGACTAAAAGACAAAGACACTGAGCTTATAGATGTTGTCCAAACCAATCTACCTGAAAACTCTATGTTGGACAACCATCCTGAAGGCAACCCTCCTGAGGCAAATCCCACTGAAGGAAATAGTGAACTGAATGATCCAATCCCAGTTCACATCCAGGTAACAACTACCAATGAAGAAGCAGTTCCTGCTGAGGTAGTTAATGGGTCAAATAATCAAGGAGGAAATCAAAATGTTGAAAATACCAATGTCACTGACATTGAGGACAACACCCCTGATTATGATCCTGAATTAGATCCTGCATTCAATTATCCTGAATTCTATGATCAAATTGACTTAACTTCAGTAGAGGACAACTCTACTGAAGAGATCAGAAAAAGAAGGACTTGGTTGTCTGACCATCCTACTGATCAAATACTTGGTGACCCAAGTATTGGAGTCAAAACAAGAAGATTTCATGGTGAAAGTGCTCTTTTCTGTTGTTTCTTGTCAGAACAAGAACCAAGTGATATTGAGGAGGCACTTCAAGATGCCAATTGGATCACAGCCATGCAGGAAGAACTGAATCAATTCACCAGAAATGAAGTATGGGAGCTGGTGGATAGGCCTTCACATCAAGATGTTATTGGAACAAAGTGGGTGTTCAAGAACAAGAAGAATGAAAATGATGTGATTGTCAGAAACAAAGCAAGACTTGTGGCAAAAGGCTATTGCCAACATGAAGGCATTGACTATGATGAGACATTTGCACCTGTGGCAAGGCTAGAAGCAATAAGACTCTTTCTAGCCTATGCAGCCCACAAGAGGTTCAAAGTGTACCAAATGGATGTCAAGAGTGCCTTTCTGAATGGAGTCTTGAAGGAAGAAGTCTATGTAGAGCAACCACCAGGTTTTGAAGTTGGAAACCAAGTTTACAGACTCAAGAAAGCTCTTTATGGACTCAAGCAAGCCCCTAGGGCTTGGTATGATACACTGTCACAATTCCTCTTGGATCATGGATTCACCAAGGGAACTGTGGACAGAACTCTTTTCAGAATCTCTAAAGGAGAGGACATCTTGCTTGTCCAAATTTATGTGGATGACATAATATTTGGATCCCCCAATGAGAAGCTATGTGAGAAGTTCTCCAAGCTAATGCAAAGCAAGTTTGAGATGTCCATGATGGGACTGATGAACTTCTTTCTGGGTCTTCAAGTCAAGCAATCAAAAGAAGGAATCTTCATCAACCAAGCTAAGTACACCAGAGAAATGATCAATAAGTTTGGGTGTACAACTAGCAAGCCAGTAAGGATTCCAATGAACACAAACTGGAAGATGGATCCTGATGAGAGTGGTATTCCAACCAACTCTACTGAGTATAGAGGAATAATTGGTTCACTCCTCTATCTCACTGCCAGCAGACCTGACATCACCTTTGCAGTAGGTGTTTGTGCAAGGTTTCAAGCAAATCCTAAGAAAAGCCATCTTGAGGCTGCAAAGAGGATCTTGAGATATCTCAAAGGCACTGAAAATCTAGGCCTTTGGTATCCTGCTGATGACAACATTGAATTAACTGGCTACTCAGATGCTGATTATGGAGGATGCAGAATTGACAGAAAGTCCACTTCAGGGACTTGTCAATTCTTAGGCAACAAGCTCATATCTTGGTTCTCCAAGAAGCAAAACACAGTGGCTACTTCCACTACTGAGGCTGAATATGTTGCTGCTGGAAGTTGTTGTGCCCAGATCCTATGGTTGAGACAACAACTAAGAGATTACAGAGTCAACTCTACTGAAGTGCCCATATTTTGTGATAACAATAGTGCCATTGCTATTTCACAAAATCCTGTCTTGCATACAAGATGCAAACATGTGGACATCAAGCATCACTTCATTAGAGATCATGTGGAGAAGAAGGATATAAAGTTGGTCAAGATCCACACAGATCATCAAAAAGCTGATATACTAACTAAGCCACTTGCAGAGGCAAGGTTTCTGGAGCTATCAGCAGAGTTGGGTTTACTTGATCCAGGGAAGTTGGACAAGTAAAACTCATTAAAGTTAATGGGAGTAAAAGAGCTGAATTGATATTCAGTAGACTTGGACAAATCTACTGAAGTGCAGAAGAGATGATCATAACTACTCAGGACACTTGTCCATTGACATTCAGGACTCTTGTCCACATCTCTTCAGGACACTTGTCCTTGTAGGGTCAGATAAGTTGTCCTAGTTATCAAACCTATTCTCTTGGTTTGATAAGCACCTATTTTGGGTAATCATTGTCTACCTTGATACCTGTCCCAACTACAGATATCATTTCTGTGGGATTTAATTTGTCCCCCACCCAAAAGGTCGCTTTCCATGCATTAAATGCCAAGATTTAACTCTTGTTTGCATTACACCTTTTCAAACCATGATCTATCTCGAAAACTCCCCAACCATTAACTAATATTAAATACCTTCCACGTTTTGAATAAAACCAACAAGTCACTGTTACATTGGTTTTTAACCATTGGATCAAAACTGGCCAACTCCCCTGAAATTCATCCTGGCCGTCCAAGTGTATCTTTCCATATTTGACAACAGTTGAAAATACACAAAACTCACCAACTCATTGACAAACATTCTTTTTAGAATATTCTCAAGTCTTAAGAACTCCCCACACACTCTTCTTCCCCAAGCATTCGAAACCCTAGCCTATTCTCTTCAAACTCTCTCAAAACTTTCTAAATTTCATCTCTGCAATCTTCAATGGCTCCCAAAGTGAAACCAGAGATGATCATAGATTTTTCCAACAAGGCTCTTGACCTTGATTTTGGTTATTTGAGCAACAAGAACAACCTTCACTTTGAGCCAATAGTATCATTTACAAGTGAAGATCCTGAAATCACTCCAACCCTGAGATGGTTGAGAAGAGCAGGCCTTCAGAAATTCATGGAGGAAAGGCCAAGCTCTTGTTTGGACAACTACATGGCTGAGTTCTTTGCCTTTCTCAAATGGAGAGGCAAATCAGAAGATGGTGAGATTTCCACCAGATTGTCCTATGTTGCTGAAGAAGATGAAGAAGAGAGATTTCATAGAGTGAAATTCTCTTCAGAAGATCTTGAAGGAGCTTTTGGATTGCCTTCAGAAGGAAGGAATCCAGAATCTTATGGTGCTGGCCATGAAGATGACATAGCACAAGAATGGCTATTAGTGCCAGGCCCTCTATCTTCAACACAAAACAAGAAGACTCTCAAGTCTAAATTTCTCAATCTATTTGAGGTAATCACTAAGAGTCTCTTGAGTAATACTGGAAGCTTGGAGCAGGTCAGCCATCCTAGAATCAGAATCATGGCTGCAGTCATTGATGCCAGTGACAAGGGTATCAAGTTTGATTGGAGGACCTTCATTATTTCTGAGATGATGAAGGAAAAGGCCAAGTTTAAAGTGAGAGCTCATAACAAGGTTGTGCTAGAAGGGAAACTCAAGTATTGCACCAGGGCAAGCTTGTTGATTGAGAGATTTTCCCATTATTCCCAAATGCAAACCTTTGCAAAGCCTCTCCCAGCTCAAAAGATTCTGTTCAGAAAGCTCAACAAGAAAACTGAGCAAAGGAGGATGATAGTGGCCAAACCTGCTGAAGAAAAGGTGGAGGAGAAACCTAAAATGAAGAAGAGGACAAAAGCAAGAGTGGTGAAAACAAGGAAAATGTCTCAGATCTTCTCAGAAGAGAATTCAGATGCTTCAACTGAGATTGAAGAAGTTGCTAGAGAAGGTGTACAAGTGCCCTCTGATCATTCAGAAGAATTAAGGCAGAAGTACAATGAGACTAGACAAAAGTCTAGGGGTGATAAGAGGATCAGGGAGGTTGTCCCTGAAAAGGATGGTGAAGGAAGTGGGAGCAGTAGGGCTAGCAAGAGAAGGGCCAAGCCTACTGACAAAGTGTTGGAGCTCCAAGAAGAAAGGTCTCTACAACTTGCTCTTAGAGAGAGCAGAGCTGAAAGCAGGACCAAATCAAAGTCAAGGACCAACTCATCTGGTTCTGGAACTCCAGAATCCAAGGTCCCTGAAGGTCAACCAATAGAGGCCAACATCCCTGAAATTCAGAACCCTGAGCCCAACTCCCCTGAAACCCATATAACCCCAACCAACCAACCTATAACCCCCATCAATCTTACAAAGAGATACTCTCCTGAAGGGAATGTGCAAAGAAGTGGGATAGATGTGCTAGCAGATATAGCAGTAGATGAGACAAGACTACATTCTCCCCTTGACTCATCTATGCTCAATTACTCAAAGCAATTAGAAGCTGCACTTTTTGAGCCAACCCCCTTGAGTAAAGCCCCTTCAGATCCATTGCTCTTTAAAGCAACTGAAGCACCTTCTACTGCACCCAACTCTTCTGAAGCCAACATTCCTGAACTAAACCTTCCTGAAGCCACTTTAGGAGAACCCAGAGCCAACTCCCCTATAACCCAAAGTCCCCATTCAAGTGGAGATGAGGAGGAGTATACTTATGAGAGTATGCTCAGAGGAGGAGCCATGGCTACTGTGGACAGTTTGTATCCACAACTTGCTGAATTTCCAAGAATTCAGAGGACTTTTCATGATCTAAGGATGCTTGTTGATGTAAAAGATAAGTCTATGATGGAGATATCACAAGTCATCCAAGATAAGGGAGCAAACTGGTGGCAAGTTGAGGAGAACAGATTGCTACACTTTGCTGGAGTCTCAAAGACAAGATTTCTCATTGATGAGGAACTCTTTGCAAAGCTGGTAGCTGGTAAGATTAAGGAGGAGAAGGAAAGAAAAGCTAAGGGAATCAAACACCCTGATAGTAGCTCCAATGATGATGATTCCCCCAATGATCCCTCAAACCCCTCAAAACCCAACCCTCCTGAAACCCCTCAAGTTAATATCCCTAAGCCTTCTGTATCTGAAAGACTTTCCAACCCTCCTAAGACCTATCATAGGAAAGGCTCTGTCAATTCAGAGGTGTTGACCAAGGATGGTAACACAACCAATGACACATCTGCCAATGAAGATTCTTCTGAACTCAAGGCACAGCCTAAAGATGTGGAGGTTCCTGTTTTAGAGGCTGGTTTGGTTAAGGCCTATTCAGTGTCAGATAAGTTGGACACTGATCAGCCCTTAATCATTCAGGATGACTCAGTGGCTGCTGATATAAGCACTGTGATCTCCCCACAACTGCCATCTTTGAACCTTGTTGAAGGTGGAGATGCTGCAGGTCTAGGTGAAGAAGTTGAAAAGGAGATGATAGTGGAAAAACCAGAGGGAGAAGTAGATGATAGAGAGGTTGTGATCACTAGAATAGTGAGTGTACCACCAAATGAGGGTGATATAAGTGAGGAAGGGCAGGCTATTCTTGAAGTCAAATCTGAACTTCAAGAATCCCTTGATGAGAGGAGGCCTGTTCCTTTAAGTGAGGAAATCATTGTTGAAGGGAGAAAAGAAATAGTTGAAAATGAGGAGAGGACTGCTGATGTATCAGAGTCTTATGAAAAAGAATTGGAGGGAGACAAGTGTGTTTTTACTGATGCTTTTGATTTGTCTGATATTGCAGGTATAACCTTTGATCAAATCTTTGCAGATGAACTCTTAACAGATGCACCCATCCAAGTTGACAGTGGATCAGCACAAGCCTTGCTTGGGATGCAATCAGAGAAGTTGGATTCCTTGGCTCACCAGGTACAATCAGCTCATGCAGAAACTTCTGGAGCCTTGGATGAGCATGGAAGAACTTTGGCATCTGTGGAAATGAGGCTAACTGGCTCAGAGGATGTGGTGTTACCTACCTTGGAGGCAAGGATCAGTGGAGTTGAGACTGGTTTGCAAACCATCTCCACTGAAGTTATCAAAGCCAAAAACACCATGAGGTCAGTTTCAAAGGAGGTTAAGAAAGAGCAATCTTTGCTAAGAATCAACCACAATAGGAATGTGAAGACATTAAGGTCAGTGGTAAAGAGAGCTCTTGGAAGAAAGACTGCACTACAAAGACAAAGAGCTGAAGAGCAAAGGCTAGCTATGGTGAAAGCAGCCTCAGAAAAGTTTTCCCAAGAGGTATTGGCCAACATTGCTGAAGGTGCAGTGGCCAACCTCACTGAGCTTCTCAAAGCCCAATTGGATGCATCTCTTAAAACAACTATGGAGGAAGTTGTCCAACAGAAAATGAAGCCTGTTCTAGCTTTTCTTAGCTTGAGCAGTGACAGGATGCAGAATATACATGATGAAAATGTATATTTGTTGGAAGAAATGAAATCCATAAATCAGGCACAATCCCTAATGGCCACAACAATGAGTGAGCTAAAACCCCAATGTTTTGATGCTGCCAAAAAGGGGGAAAGGGAAAGAGCAAGGGCAAAAGGTGCCTTAGTGATTGGAAGCCCAGTTAAGGGTAAGGACAAAGCCCCTGAAGGAAAGGGAAAAGAGCCAGCAGTACTGAACTTGGAAGAATTGGATGAAGAGGAGCAGTTGGCACTTGCATTGAAGAACTCTATGGCCTCAGCTCAAGAGGAAAGAGTAAGGTTACAACAAAGACCAGGTGGTGAGGTATCTGGTTTGGACAAGGATGCTGAAGGTGTCCAAACTAGAGGAAAGATCAAGAAGGCCCAAGGAAAGAAGAGACAAGTTGAGAAATTCACTGACTTTCCCAATAGCCTTGATCTTCCACCTGAATTCAGAGTTGTTGATGATGAGCCTATCTCAAAGAAGGCCAAAACTGCTGAAGAGTCCAAGAATGCTGAAATATCCAAGTTTGCTGAAAAAGACAAGTCTACTGAGACTAAGTCCACTGAAAGTACCAAAGCCTCTGAAGATGTTGAAGAATTATATGAAGAAGGCTTTGGACCTGGACCAAAGAAGACAAAGATTGTGGTACTCAATGATCCATCAAAGCTGTTTCATGAAGGGTATGGCAAAGACCCTGAAACACAACAGAAACTGGCTATGATGAGAGCCCAAGAGAAAATGGACTTGATGGAAGAGGCCAACAGAGCAAGAAACAAGAGAAGAGCAGACTTCCAGAAGCCAAGAAGGAAGAGAGCAACTTACAACAAGATGAAGCCACATCTATTGATCCCAATGGACACCAAATATCCTCACTTGGATAAATGGGTACCAATTCAGCTGAATGACTTATGGGAGGAAGCCAAAAGGGAGTATGTCTATGATCAATATGTCATTGACAGATGGAATGGAAGAGATGCCAACTCCACTTTTGCTGAGTTCATGATAGAATACTACAAAGAACTCTATCAACAATTGCTTGCAGCTGCTGATATTGCAAGAATTGAACTCACAGCTCCTAAGCCAATCATATACATGCCTCCAAAGCTTGAAGGATGGATTGACCAAGCAAGAATTCTGAGAGAATTCACTGAGATCCTTAAGCTAAACAAGATGGTTCTTGGTCCTAAGGGAACAAACCAAGAAGCCATGGCATTGAAAAGAAGAGTGTGGGCACAATATGGAATGCTGCCACCTCCTGAGGATGATCTTTGAAATGGCTAAGTCTTCTGACCTATCTTGATTGATCAACTATGCTGAAAAATGATCAAGTTTGCTGATGTGGTGTGCTAATATGTTTGCTCTAATTTGATATGGATTGCTCTGATACAAGCTCTGTGCTCTGAGGTTGAAAGTCTTGTATATGTCTTGAAGTGTTAGTATTTGTTCTGATACAAGATTGGTGCTCTGATACAAGTTTATGCTCTGATACTGAAAAATCTTGTATATGTGTTGAACTGTTAGAATGAAATACTCTGATGTATTAAGTGTTGATGATTCATGCTCTGATATGTTAAATTCAACTATCAACATGCTTGTAATGATTTTTGAATGAATGATAGTTGAACTTATTTTGAATCAAGAAACACTCATCTCTCTATGCCTATCTATGAAACCTATGTGCAACATGAATGGTGAATACACTAACTCATTGCTTTTCAGGATAACTGACCTTAGTCATGTCTTCTGAAGAATAATGTAATAGGTGTAGCTAAGTCACTTTTGCACAAGCTGTATAGGTTTTGGCATCATCAAAAAGGGGGAAATTGTTGGGAATAAAATGAGTTATGTTTTGATTGAATACCAAAACCCCCTGAGACATGCCTAAGTCATGATTGAATATGTTCTAGAAATGTTAGAACATATAGTATAAAGGCTAGATGAGGAGCTAATATGTTAGGTAGCTCTTAGATGATTAGATGCACAAACTGAGGGGGAACACATGCTTGGAAGTTCATTTGAATCAAGTCCCCTCAAGGCTCAAACTCTGGATACAACACTAAGTCTTTTGAGACTAACTATACTGATCAGGAGAGTTGTCCAGAGAAATTGTCTCAGTACAAGAAGTCAAGATCAAGTGCTCTGAAAGCCTGCAGTCAACTATGCTGAAGGGTTTTGAGACAATCATTCCCTAAAGATCTTCAAAGAAACAAGCTAAGATCACCTTCAAGAGAAATAAAAGGGAAAGCGCCAAGTCATCTGAAGAAGAGCAAGACAATCTTGCTGATAAGCAAGACTGCTGATAGTGATAAGGAGAGTTGTCCAAATGATGAGGAATGTTGTCCTATCATTGGAACAACCTTCAGAAGACATGTCCACATTCTTACAAGAGAATCTGAATGTCAGATATTGGGAAGAGTGCTACAGAATGAAGACAAAGCTCTTACAGCCGTTTATTTCCCAAATGAGGACATGTCACTATCAAGATTCTGTCTTCAAAGTTGAAGAACTAAAAGAAGACATTTATGGACATTGGAGGCTGCCTCTCCAACGGGCAAATCCTTCATTTGTCTATAAATACAGAAGTGTGAAGACCATTTGAAAGCATCCAACTAGCATCCAACTTCAACCTCAACCAAGCACATCCAACCTTAAGTTCTTACAAGCTAGAGTGCTTTCAAAGCTTTCAAAGACTATCTTAGTCTTCAAACACTTCATCTAAGCTGTACTACATTGTATATCCATACACAAGCTTAGAGAGATATCCTATCCTTATACACTGATCTTCATTGTAAAGGATATCTCATTAGTTGGAACCTTACTTCAATCCTCATATCTTTCAAGAGTGAAAGTGAGAAGGTTGTAGTAGTAGAAGTGGTAGGAGCTGACTGTTGAGAGAAGAACAGTTCAGTTCTGAGTTGAGAAGAGGGTACTGGGACTCTAGACATCCTAGGGATCAATTCACCAAGAGTGGTGTTCTTGATCAAGTGCACCTTGGCACTATAAAACAAGTTAATTCCAAGAGTGAAGGAATTATCCTGTTAAATCAGGGAAGTGGATGTAGGAGCTTGAGTCTCTGAACCACTATAAACTCTTGTGTTGATTTACTTTCAAGTACTTTCATACACTCAACACTGCACACAAAACTGATCTTTCAAAGGATAAACATTCAAAGACTGTGCAAAACTGATTTGGACAAGTTCCCTGAAACTGGACTGTATTGAATTGACCAAGTGATTTCAGAATCTAAAGGAGTTTAAACTAAAAGGGCCAACCACTATTCCGCACATATAACTCTCCTAGATAGTTATTCAACTAAGTACTCAATAGTACTTAGTAGTCTGATTATCTTAGAAGAGTTAATCATCTTCAGCAGAGTTGTCCAAGACAACCTTGCTGAGCTCTGGTTTGATCAAGTTAGAAAATAATTTGAATACAAGTGTATCCCCCCCCCATACACTTGTTATATACTCCTTTCAGGACCAACAAGACTGCATTCAATTTCAGCGTTTATCTCCATGAATCAATGATAACCTCTATCATCGTCATTCATTTTTGTTAAAAATTTGGCGTCGATCTGTTCAAGGTTCGGCCAAATCCGTCACAAACTGCCATTGTTGCACCAACAAGCTATGTAATTCTGTCCAAGGTTCGACCAGATCCACTCGAATACGACGTCGTCGATCTGTTCAAGGTATGTAATTTTGTGTTTTAAAATTTGCGAGCTTATCTCACAAGTGGGGTGTTTTGAAGTCATCAATCATGGGATTTCTCCAGATTTAATGAAGCTGGTTTTGTTTATTGCCGGTGGAATTTTTGTGATTGCACCGGAGAAGAAGAAAACGGTGGCAAGGTTGCCGGAGCGGTCGTACGGGTTCGAGGAGATCGTCCACGGTGAGGAGGAGATTAAAGATCAAGGTGAAGATTTGACTGTATATAATTATATGTACGCATATTTTATATATGCGTTTAATGTATGCACTATTTTATGCATATATCAAAATATATGCGTTAAATATATTCTTTTCAAATAGTGTTAAATATAATCACAATATCTTGTTTTGCCACACAGTCAAATAATATGCATGTTATTAAAATAATGTATTAAAATCCCCCCGCCAAAAAAAAAAAATGTATTAAAATAATTTATCTAAATAAATTATAAATTTTATAGTACTGTTATACAATTTTTCTTTCGAGATTATTTAATTTTCATATACTATAGATTTGTATTTTAATTATATAAAATTAAATATTAAACAATTTTAAACTATCAATAATAATCTTGGGTATATTGACATTTCCAAATATAATAAATTAAACATATTTATAAAAGTGGTATGCAACATGTTTTTGCATATCAATTAGAATATGCAACAATTTTTTCTATATGCAACATTTTTTTAATGTCAATGAGAATATGCAACATATTTATGGGAATCGAATTTGGAGATTAATAATTTTTTTAAATCTTGGAAAATTATAAATGGGCAGAATTTTAGAAATATTTTTATAGATTTTATTTTTTAATAGTTGACTTTATAATAATAATACTAATTTTGCTGAAATTAATTTTTTAAATTCGAAATTCATTTTAATTAGTAACAATCGAAAAATAATAACATGCAAGACACGATTTGTGCTCTAAATACCTTTAAGTATTCTACGCACAATTTTTTTTTTCTTCTGCGTTATCTTCTTTCACCTTCAATGGCGAGAGAATTCCAATGTTGGGAGGAATTAATGTGGAGTTGATGTATAAGGAAAGTGTTTTTGAATTAATAGGAGTGCGCGATTTTCGAGGAAAATATCTTCCAGATTTTATTGATTCTCTTCTACTAGTTAACTTTCTAATAATTATTTCTAATAATTATAGAGTTTAAATCTAATTATTTCAAAATTTAAACTTGTATCAACACATTAGGGGTATAATTGTACTTCAATTTGTTATTTTGACTTGATATGAAATAGCAAATAAATTTTCCTTGATTTACAAAAAGTTAGGGTGAAATGGTCTATAGTGTAATTCTCCCAAAAAATTACAGAAAAAAGAATGAAAGTAAAACCCAAAAATATAATAAGGAGATAGAGAATGAGAAACTCTTTTTTTTATAAGATGAAATTGCCAATCCTCATTCCTTCCTCTGAGATAAAATTGAAAAAAAATGCAAAAAATTATAAAATAGAAAAAGAATAAGAAAAAATTACAAAAAAAAAAAGGAAATAAAATAAAAAACATAATAATAAGGAGATAGAGAATGAGAAACTCACTTTCTCTATGAGATGAAATTGGAGGAAAACATATAAGAACTAAGATAAAATTGAAAAAAAATTGCAACAGAAACCTCTTCAATTGAAATTGAGAGGAAATAAAAAAATGTATATTAAAAAAAAATAAACCACAAAAAATAACTCAAATGAATTCAGATGGTTTGTAGAAACGCAGAAACATTAGAGAATGTAGGGAGAAAGAAGAGGCGAAAAGAAAGTGAGACATACATGAAGAAAAAAATGAAAACAAATAGGTTTTTCCCGAAGAGGGTGACCGAGTTAAGATAATGAGTCGAGTATAAAAAGATTAGAGATTTAATTTAGTTGAGAAAATCATGTGATTATTTAAATTTAAAATAATTAAAAGAGATAATATTGTTTTTGGTAAATTTACGAATGTTATAAATTATAAAAATTAATATTGTGAATAAATATTTAAAATTAGCGAAGACTTTTTTTTACCAATAAAAACACTATTTCAAAACTGAAATTTCTTAATAATCTAATACAAAAATAGGTGATTAAATTTAAAATAATAAATTGTGTTATGATTAAAGTTTAAAAAATAAATTTAAGATAATAATTTTGATTTAAAATTTAAAAATAATAATTATGAGAAGATAATATTTGAGTAATTATTTTGAGATTAAAATAGTAAAAAATGTTTTTTTTTAACCAAAATGCTTGAGAATGAAGGGATTTTGAAATATACGATTTTTTTATGAAGAGAGAGATTGTGATAGATTGATGAAATTGTGACACGTGTCTCATTATATTCTCACAAATATAGAGTATTAAGATAAGATTAAGATTTGAAATGAAAGAATTTGACAAATTAGGAGAATTAATTAATTTTTTTTAATAAGAATGCTTAACAATATTGAGATTTTGAAATGGAAGAATTTGAAGGAGAGAGAGATTAAAAATAATAATTATAATTTAAAATTTTGAATTATAATTTTGATATTAAAATAGGAAAAATGATTTTTTTTAATCAGAATGCCAGAATGCAGACATTTTGAAATAGACTATTTTTGTGAAGAGAGAGATTGTGTAGAGTGATAGAATTGTGACACGTGTCCCATTATATTCTCACACATAGAGTATTAAGATTAAGATAAGATACTATTCTCAATAATATTACTCCATATAATATTTATTAATATAATTTTTACATTATTAATAATATTAATACATAATATAATTTTGTCTTCTCGACAGCATAAACAACAAGATTTAATTTTTTTTTTTTTTTTTTTTTTTGTGGAACAATGCACAATTTTTTTTGTACAGTGCACAAATATATAAGTGCCACGGTTATACACACAAACTTATTGAGTACACACACCTAAAAAAATCAACTAAAGAATACGTAAAATGTCCAATATACCCTTTGAAGAAAATTAAAAAAAATTGACAGATTATTGAAGAAGGGAGAAGAGGTGATGATGGTACGGCGGCGAATAGGACGACGGGGCTCGACTGCAAGAGGTACGACAGCGACGCGAAGGGGAGTTGGGGTAGTAGCGGCGCGAAGGCGTGGGCTCTCAGTGGGGCTTTCAAACGAAGGCGGTCGCTTGGAGGGAGGAGAGGGTGAGCAGCGATGACCGTCTGAAATGGTGGAGATCATGGGCGGCGGCGGCCGTCTGGGAGGTGTGTGTGCGTGAGAATGAGGAAGGAAGAGAGGGAAGGTGTTTAATTAGGATTTAGGATGAGAGAGGTATTTTAGATCTATCAGGTGTCCTCATCCCACGGTGTGTGCGCTAAGCCAGTGGTGTCCTCAATAAGTCTAAGTGTGTTATAACCGTGGCCATATATAAGTAGTTCCACAAATAAATTTTGGGCGCGGTTATACATACACACACCAATCTATTGAGTACATCCACCAGACAAATTTTTTTATCTTAGAGGACATGTAAAATATCCTTTATACCCTTTCTGTAAAAAATTTAAAAAAATACGAAGATGAGTACACCCACCCATTTCATTTTGCCAAAATCATCCCCAACATCCCCATAGTCTTCAAAAAAATTATTAAAAAACACAAAATTAGAAAAAAGAGATGTTCGAGATTTTTTTCCGGACAAATCAACATTGTCCGAAAAAAAAGAGTTGTTCGACATTTTTTCTCGAACACATCAACAATGTTCGAAAAAAAGAAGTTGTTCGAAAAAATTTATGTAACAAAATTAAGATGTTCGAAAAAAAATTCCCAACAACTATCATTTGCCCGAAAAAAAATTCTCCAACAACTATCATTTGTCTAAAAAAAAGAATCGAACATCTCAGATTTCAAGAAATTGCAAAAAAATTATTACTTTTTACTCTAAACCCTAATTAGATAAAAATTAATTATAGAAAATATCAATCTTCAATCAAAACACATAAAAATTACAAAAATTACAGAAATTACAGAAATCTAGAATTTTCTATAGATATGTGTTTTAAATTACAATAGATCTGAGTTTTAAATTACAAAAATTATAGAAAAGTACTTTAAAAAAATTATTGGAAATTATGGTCGACGACGTGCTTTGCGTGGCTGTGGAGGGGCGGAGTCGTGTGCGACGGGGAGGGGTGCGAACGGCGGCGCGGCGGCGACAGCTGCGAACGTGGCTGGGGAGGGAGAGCAGCGGCGTGTGCGACGCGGGGGCAGCAGCGGCCGCTGCGAACGTGGCTGGGGAGGGAGCGACCGCTTGGAGGGGAGAGGGTGGGCAACGACGGCCGTCTAGGGAGGGGAGGCTTGCCGGCGCCGTTTGTGAAGAAGAGAAGAGGGAGGTGGGTGTACGCTGGTTTGTGAAAAGAAATGAGGGAGAGAGTATTTAATTAGAGTTTGAAATGAGAGGAGTATTTTTTAGATTTCCACGTGGGTGTTCTCAACTTAGGGTGTGTGTACTCATCTAGTGGTTTTTCTCAATAGGTTGGTGTGTGTACCATAAAATTTTCCAGACACAGTGAGCCCGGTGTTTTCAAGTCCTATATGGGCCAAACCAATATCACACTGGACCTGACTATTTGCACCTCCATTTTTTAGGTTTGCACTTCCCCTTTCAATTTATTAATTAAATAATAATGTAAAAAACTCTAAAATACCTTTTAAATAAAATATCACTATTAAATGCAAAGTATAAATCCTAACCCTAATTGCAGTCGCTAACGTCACCGCCGCCGCCGCTACCACCACCACCATTTTCGGTGGCCAATTTCACCAAAAAAAAAAAAAAATTCCAAAAAAATTTAGAATTTTTTTAATTTTTTTTTTCCGACAAACCAGTGTCGACCATATATACTCCTCGACATGAGCTCCCGGAGAGGCTGATCAACCCTAGCCCGTCATGGTGCAAGTTAGTTGCTCCTCCCAGTGAGTTCCTGACGAAAACACGAGCTCAAGCGACCCCGATATCATGATACAAAAGGAATGTTACAAATCTCTTCCCCGTTCCCGCAATATTACACGTGTAAGGTCCCAATCAAAGTCCTAAAATGAAACTCACCAAATCTGGTTCGAAAACGAGCAATCAACCATTAAATTAACATTTAACCTACAATATGCATGTATGTGTTCGAAAAAAAAACCTATAATATATATATATATATATATATATATATATATATATATATATATATATGTAATTGAAGGATTTTTTTTAGGACAGTAACTTATGAGGAGTGGTGTTTGTTTTACCGATTATGTTGGATTGAGGCAATTCATGAATAGTAATTATGTTTAAATGTTGTACGTATGGATAGAGATTGAAAAAAAAAACCTTTGCAAATTCCTTCGGAGACGAATATATTTACGGTTCAAAAAAAAAAAACATTGTAAATTTGAGACGAAAAATATTTCCTTGGCAAAAAATAAATAAAAGTAAATTAAAAAATCGATTCATGACAAGTTCCGTTACAAATTTGAGACCAAATATATATTCGTTGCAAAAGATAAAAAAATTGAATTAAAGAAAACCGTCCCAAATTTGAGACGAAATATGTTTCCGTCGCAAAAAATAGAAAAAAACCACGCAAAATCCATTACAAAATCTATGTATGTCGACCGTTAGACCAGTACGGATTAGTCGTTGGTGGGCCGTACACTGGTATTAGGGCAATCATAACGGTTAATGCTGTGGAATCCACGTGCGGCGGGTAGCCACGTGATTTCCGGAAATCTATATAAAAAAAAAAATCAATTTAAATCCAAATAAAATCTGACAATTCTAAAAAAACTAGTTGTGATACAAATATAAACTAAAAGAAAATATTCACATATATATTTTTGTTAATTTTGGGACTAAAATAAAAAAAAAGTAATAAAAAAATAAAATTTGATACGGTCGAAGTAAATCAGCTATAAAAATCTCACCTAATGAGCTGGCGCTAGAATATTTTTTGTCGTATCCTCAAATTATCTCTCTGCATGCAAATCGATGGACAGCATAACAGCTAGTTCTTGGCCACGTTTGCCTCTTTTTTATTTATAAATTAAAGCACATCCATCGATCTCCTATATAAATAATTAAACAGAGCAACATATGCTTGCAGTTGCCCTTTCTGTATATAAATAATGTTTACTTTCAGTAATTAATAAATGTTTGATTTCTCTTCTAATTGTGTTGCATATTTATATTTATCTCTTATTTTAATAATATACTTTACATAGGTTAATTGCAAAAAAAAAAAAAAAAAAAAAAATCACAACCTTTATGATGTTTATCAAGAGATAATATTTTTCTCGTCTTTTAAATTTGACCGATTCCAAAATAAATCCTTAAAATTTTTACTTTCAAAATATGTCCTAGCGTGTACATTAATTTTTTGGTAATTTGTTTTTCAATTTCAGTTCTTTAATTTCAAACTAACCAGAAAATTTTAATGCCCAATTTTGATCCTTTCAATGGAAAAATTGCACTTTTGGTCCTGTAAGAATGAGTTCAAATCACTTTTGGTCCTTTTTCATGCACTTTTGGTCCTGTAGTTTATTTCCGTTAGTTTTAACGGATGAAAATTGCATAAGCCGTTAAATATTTCATTTTTGGTCATGTAAGAATAAGATTAAATCACTTTCGGTCATTTTTCATACACTTTTAGTCTCATAATAAATTTATGAAACGGAAGAAAATTGTGTGAAAGTCACACATCCCTTACAACACAACCAAAAACTTAATATGAGATTAAAATTTTGGTAATATCACTAAAATTATAAAACTAAAAAAATGTATTTTAACAATTTATTTAAATAATTATTTAAAATTGGTAAATTTACTTAAAATAATTTTATGATCGAAAAATTCCATCAATTATATATAAAATTAAAATTAAATCTAAAACTGATCTCAAATCAATGCAAAAAAAAAAAGTACTATTTGGCTTGATTTTGATTTTTGTATTTTCAAATTATATCCAAATTATATGGGGTTAAAAATTAATTTAAATTTGAAGATTATATTTGAATATACAGTGTATATTTTTAATTTTATATTTTTGTATATTCAAATTTTTTTTCAATTTTTTTTTTGTATATTTCAGTTTTAATACAAAAAATTACTTCAAAAGTTATTTAAATTTAAATTACATTATTTTTTTAAGTAATTTTTAATTATATTCAAATCCTTGAATTAAAAAAAAAAATATTTAGATTCTATAAAAAAATTCAAATTATATAACTTAGTGAGATTTCGTCATTTATAGTAAAAAAATTAATATTCTAAATTCTATTGATTTTATTTATATTTTAATTCTATAAGTATAATTTATTATTAGTTTTAATAATATTTTTGTATTTTTTTAATTATAATTACTTTTTTTGGAATATTTTTTGGTCAACTAACGGTTTGAATCCATAAACTATCTTACAGGAACAAATCTGCAATAAACAGGACCATTTACAAACTTCAGGACCAAAAGTGATTTAAAAAAATTTCTACAGGACTAAAAGTGCAATTTTCTCTCCTTTCAATATATTAAAATCTGAAAAAATTATTAAAGTTGGAAAATAATAATTTTATTGTACATATATATTTTTTAAATCATTAAAATATTTAAAAATAAATAAAAACTAAATAAATCTGAAAAATATAAAACTTATATTAATTAATTCTAAAAAATAATACTCCCTCAGTCCGTTTTTATATTTTTCATTTGAGTCGGACACGAGTTTTAAGGAAAACTGATTGTTTATGTAAAAAGTGAAAGTTTGAGGACAGAGATAAGCATATATTAAAGTAATGGATGTAAGTAGTATTTCTTTTTTAAGAATTGAGAAATTATAAAAATGGACAAACAAAAAAGAAAAGTGAAAATTATAAAAATGGATAGAGGGAGTATATTAATAAAAAATACAAAAAATATACTCTCTCCATCCATATAAAGTGCATGTGTTTGTTTTTATTTTTGAATTGTCAACATAAATTGTACTTTATATATCTCCTCTTTATTATCTATTTATTTACTCTATCCGCAAACAAACAATAGTCCTCAAAAGTTATGCAAAAAGAAACAAATACACTATATGTAAAGGTAGGGAGTATCAAAAACCTGATTTAAAAAAAAAAAAAAAGCTAAAATCTGAAAAATTATCAATCCAAAAAAATAAATAAATATACGCCCACCTCAAGTCATATTTCCAAAAGGGAAATTATGTTGATATTTTTTTTCTAGATTTGTGAATTATGCTGGAATATCATGAATTATAATTTATATTAAAAGAATAACCAAAAAAATTATATTAGCTAAAAAAATGTATAAATAAGAAATTGAAAATGTGAAAAATAAGATTTTTAAAATAATAATAAATAAACCTGAAATACTTAAATAAATTCGAAAAAACAAAACAAAATTAAATAAACGGATTACTAGAAAATTCATATACCTCAAATTAAAATATTGTAAACTATTTATAAATCCTAAAGAATTATAAAATGTACTAATAAATTCTAAAATCTTGAAAATGTATTAATAAATCAAGAAAATAAAAAAAATGTATTAAAAATACGCCCCACCCTAGCTAGTCGTCTTTCCCAAATTTAAATTGTAGTAATTATTTTTCTAGTTTTTTGAATTAATTTGAGGAATTTGAATATAGTTTAGGATTTAGTGATAGTTTACATTATTTTTGACGATTATTAATATAATTATAATTTTCAGTTAATTTAAAATTTATTTATTTTGATTAAATTTAAGATTTTTATATTATTTTTCTAAAATGACAAATTTATTTAGAATTTATTTAATAATTTTTATATTTTATTTGGTTGACTTTTTAATAATTTAATTTTATTAAATAATTTTAAGATTTATTTAGTTTTTTAAAATATATTTTAATGTTATTTAAAAAAATTGTACAATAGTTGGAAGTTGGAACAATTTTTTTTATAAAAAATATATGCATCAGCCGGGAATCGAACCCGGGTCTGTACCGTGGCAGGGTACTATTCTACCACTAGACCACTGATGCTTGTTGTGTTAATTTTTCAAATAATTTAATTAAAGTACTGTTTCCTGTTGCATTCTGTAATAATTAGAATGGCTCTGGGTTACTTATAATTATTTCAATATTATAGAGTTATGAGGAAGGTACATTAAGTCACATCGTCATGGACAGGGTGATCCACTGTCTCCCTTCTTTTTTGTGATTTGTGCTCAAGGACTCTCGTCGTATATTAAGAAGAGGGTCACAAAAGGGAAGATTGAAGGAATTAGGGTGGCAAGAGAGGCTCCAGTTATTTCGCACCTCTTATTCGCGGATGATAGTGTGATCTTCTTTAAAGCTAAGGAAAATAGTGGAATGGAAATGAAAGAGGTACTCAAAGACTATGAGCACGCCTCGGGACAGATGATAAACTATGATAAGTCCACAATTCTTTTTAGTCCTAACACTAAGAACAATTCAAAACATCAGATTCAGCAAGACCTCGAAATCCGAATTACTCAAGGCTACCAAGTGTATCTTGGCCTCCCCACGTTCTCAATAAGGGCAAAAAAAGTGCAATTTGCATACCTTATTGATAGATTAAAAAATTGGATTGACAATTGGAAGAATATGGAGTTCTCAGAAGGGGGAAAAGAGGTCCTTATTAAATCGGTTCTACAAGCAATACCCTCCTATGCAATGACATGTTTTAAAATACCGATTCAAGTGTGCACACAGATGGAAAACTTAATGGCGGATTTTTGGTGGGGCAAGAAAGAAGGTGGTAAGAAAATGCATTGGCAAAAATGGGAGGATCTATGCAAACCAAAAAACGAAGGGGGAATGGGTTTCAGGAGAATGCATATCTTCAATGATGCCTTACTCGCGAAACAAGTGTGGAGATGTATTAATTCCCCGGACCTACTGCTTAATAGGATATTGAGAGCAAGGTATTATAAACATACGGATATTATGGAGGCAGAAGTGGGAAACAACCCCTCGTTCATGTGGCGTTCTCTGTGTAAGAGTAGACATGTGTTAGATGCAGGTATTAGATGTGTAATAGGGAATGGGAATACGGTAAAATTACATAAACATGCTTGGGTCAATGGTATCAAAGGAGGGAGAATTAAATCTGCGATTGCTGCGACGCCAAACATCAATTATTTTTTGGATGAGGACAGGGAATGGAAGGAGGATCTAGTTAGATTAGCCTTTTACCCCCATGAGGCAGAAGGTATTCTGAGAACCCAAGTAGGAAAGAAAGAAGAGGAGGACAGGAGATTCTGGGAGGATGAGGATATGGGTGAATATACAGTGAAATCTGGATATATCAAAGGGATTTTCTTATCAAGACAGGAAGAGGAGCATGTAACCTCATCATCATCAATTAATAGCAAAGATTGGTGGAAATGCATCTGGAAACTTAAAATTCCCCCTAAGATTCGATTTTTTTGTTGGAAGATGTACCATGACTTTGTTCCGACTGAAGGGAATCTGGCAAGACGACATATTCCGGTCCATCCGATATGTGGACTATGTGGCAACAGTTATCCGTCTACTACCCACGCCATATTTCACTGTCATCAAATCAAGAAAGTCTAGAAGAGGGCTGGGTTCAAAGAGGTCATAAACAAGGGTAAGGGGGTTGGCACAGTGGAATTTTTAGAATATATTAGGGAAGAGTTGAACACAGCCGACCTGGAAAAGGTCATAATGATAGCGTGGGCAATATGGAGAGAAAGATGTTCAATCACCCACTCTACAACAAATCAAAAGAAAAGCATGGACGATAACATGACCGAAAGAGTGTTACTATACTTAAATAACTATCAAACCCAGACTCAGGAGCACAATAAGAGACAACAACATCAAAGGAGGGAGGAGAATATAGAAGAGACGGTCGATGCTCAAAATTACATTTTGGAAGTAGATGGAGCTTTCTTTAAGAGTGAAAGGAGATATGGAGTAGGAGGTGTTGGGATATGGTTTATATTAATAAAAGAAAATTTGATTTTGATTTGATACCAAAATCCTAAGTAAAACCCCAAGTATGATGATTTGCCAAGTCTAGATTTTCAGGTTAGAAAAGCTCATATATGTTAGGGAACTTTAATTTTTCTTAGATAGATTATTCTTTGAATCTATGACAAATGACCTGAAAAGCACAAAGCACATGAAGACAAGTATCATTGAAGACAAGGAGCTGAAGTGTTATGAAGAAAGTGACAAGGACTCATGAAGACAAGTATGCTGAATGAGAAAAGTTAAGTATGATGAATTTGGATATTCATATACTTTGGACTTGGCACACTTATGGTCAAAGACGATGAATGACTAGACATTTTACCCAGTACGAGGCCGTTAGCGGGAAGGACAAAATTATTCCAAATTAGCCAAAGAATTAGTGCCACCTGTCACTGCGCATAACAAATTCTGATAATGGAATGCAAAATGAAGAATGGACGTGAATGCATGTACTAATTGCATGCAGGCCCCTGAACAATTTGAAAGTTCAAATTTATGGATAAGTTTGCTATCTCCACCAACGGATAGTTTTGCTTCATCTATAAATAGGCCACATCTTGAATCATTTCAAGATAACGGGACATACAACAAAACACAAGTCATACGCATTCTAGCAATATTTTTAGCATCCAAAAGTATTCAAAACACTCGAGAGATTAAAGCTTTTAAGCATATTCATTTGTGAGTGTTACCTTTAGTCCCCACTAGGCAAGCTTATTGTTTGATTATCCAAAGCCTAGAAAGTGATATCTTAGCCTTTACACTCGTTCTTAAATTGTAAAGGATATCACACTTAGTTGGTACAAGAACAAAACCCTACTTTCACCTTAAGAGATAGTCTGAGAGTATTGTTGAGTTCGTAGTAGTGATTGAGAGTATTGCAACGAGAGAAGGTTGTAAGAAATCAAGAGAAGAGAAGAAGAAGAAGTAGAGTGCACCTTGGCACTGTAAAAACAAGTTAATTCCGAAGTAATTAAGGAATTATCCTATTAAATTAGGAGAGTGGACGTAGGAGCAGTTTAGTCTCCGAACCACTATACATATTGTGTTCTTACTTACTGCATTTATCTTATTGCTTTAGCTTTTGTGTTGTTATAATTGCTTACTGCTATTTGATAATCTAGAATTTAAGTGCATATTACTTAAGGAGTATAATAGGGCCTATCATTTATTCCGCATACAAGTTGCATACTGTTAAGATCTGTTAGAATCTACTGTTTAGTATTTTCATAGGACTTGACATACTGTGTAACTTATTTGACTCTGATTATTTGTGTTAATTACTTGCAAAAGTTTTTGAAAAACACATACACGTGTATTCCCCCCCCATACACGTGTCACACTCCTTTTTGGGACCAACAAGTGGTATCAGAGCAGGGGTTTAAAGACCACTGCTTTGAGGATCAACTTTGGTTACCTAAACTGATCTACTTGTGCACTTTTTGTGATATTCATTATTTCTGATTATCCACTATGCCTAACACATCTTCTTCTGAGAATTCTGGTGTACCTGTTCCACCACCTACTACTATGGGAACCAACCCCATCAACAAGATATCTTACCAGAAACTGTCTATGTTCTCTATTGAGAATTATGACTTCTGGAAGATAAGGATGAGAGCTCACTTGGCCTGTCTCCATGATGAAATGCTAAGGGTGATCACTAAAGGTCCATTTGTGTTCATGAAACCTAACACAAATGTTACAGAAGCCCAAAGAGCAACTAGAGCTCAAGAAATTCCAAAAGATTATGATGAGCTCACTCCTGAAGAAAGAAAGAAGCAGAATCTCAACTATGTAGCAATGAACACCCTATATCAGACCATTCCAGATGCTATAATGGGTAGAGTGTTTCACTGCACAACTGCAAAGGAGATTTGGGACACATTAGCTCTAATGTGTGAATGAACTGACAAGATCAAGGAAAACAAACTTCAAGTTGCTGTTCAAAAGTATGAGCAATTTAGAATGAAGTCTGCTGAAAACATTGATCAACTGGATGGAAGGTTCACAGACATTATGAATGAGATCAACTCACTTGGAAAAGTATACTCCAAGAGAGAAGTGGCTCTGAAGATTCTTAGGAGCTTGACAACCAAATGGAATGTGTATGCTGTCATGATGCAGAATACCAAGGATTTGTCAACAATGCCAATGCAACAAGTGTTCTCAGAACTCAAGGCATATGAATATGACTTGAACAGAAAGAACAACACTGAGGAACCTGAGAGCAAAGGGATTGCACTGAAGGCCAAATCCAATGAACCTGATTCCAAGAAAGCAAGCAAATCAAGCAAATCAAGCAAGAGTGGAAAAGGAACTTCCAAAGCTGACATTTCAGATGAGTTGGCCATGATGGCTAGAAGATTTGAAAGATTACATTCTAGATTTGGTAAATACAAAAGGTTTTACCAAGATAGAAGAAGAAGATACAACTCACCTGAGAAGAAGAATGATGAAAGGAGATCCAGAAGGGACAACTCCAAAGAAGATCCATCTTCATCAACTAAGAAGAGAGATGCTGAAAAGAAGAAAGATGAAGATGAGGATACATGCTACAACTGCAAGAAGACAGGACATTTCCAATATGAGTGTCCAGAGCTAACCTCCAAGGAAAGGAAGGAAAGACAAGCTAAGAGGGACAAGAAATATGGAAAAAGAAAAGCCTTGAGAGCTGAAGAAGAAACCTCTGAAGATGATCAACTTCCATCTTCATCATCTGAGATGTTTACTGACAACAATGATGAAGAGTGTCTAATGGCTATTGAAGACAATGATGAGGTACAATCTATTTCTAGTTCTGTCAATTCTAGTAGCACAATGATGTCAAATGAAGACAACCTGAAGCTTACTTTTGGTAAGTTGATGGAAGACTTCATGAGACTACAAGAGATTCATGATCAAACCTTAGAAGAAAACAAAGTCTTGAATTCTAAGATTGAGAGAATTACTCAGGTTGAAGCTGAACATGATCTGAGAACTAATGAGTTGTGCAATGACTTAACTAAGGAGCTGAATACTCTGAAGGACAAGTCATCTGAACAACTTATTAAGTTGGAAGAACAAGTTAAGCTTCATGAGAGTAAGGACTCAGACTACCAAGCACTGATGGCTAAGTTTGAACATCTTTTCAAGGAACATGAATGTCTTAAATCTAGTGAAGAGAGTCTGAAACTTAAACTGGCTGCTCTGTATAAGTCATCTAATTCAATAGATGAACTACAAGGGATGCAAAGGCCTATGACTCAAAGATCTGGACTTGGTTACAATCCAGATAAAATATCTTCACCATGCCTCAGTAATACTTCAACAAGTATTACTAACAGAGTCTTTGTAAAATCTGTGGCTCAGACTGAAATTGTCGAACCAAAGCTGCTACAGAAAAAGGACAAAGATAAACAACCCATTGTACCAACTATCCTGAATCACAAGTCAAAGGCTGCAAGACCTAAGACAAGAATTCAGAGGCCTGAGACAATTCAGAAGAGTAAAAGTCAATGGAAGACAACTCAGCTGAAAAACTCTCAGACTCAGGCAAGAAAACCACAAGATATTCAAAGAAGACCAACTCAAATGAGAAGACCTACAATGAATTATCAAAGGAATTTCCAGCCTAAGTACAATGAGTACAGAAGACTTGAATCCTACATGCCAAGGATATCAAGTAATCTGAATGCCTATCCGCAAAGATTCAAGCATGCTGCACATGAATCAAAAGATAGATTTAGCAGATATATTCACAAGAATAGATATAACTCTTCTAAATCATCCAAGATTCACACTAATACTCAATCTCAACCTAAGGCATTTAAAAGGAAGATTGTGTATTTAGATGTTTATGGAAAACAAATTAGCCCTTTTCAAGTAATGAAAATAAGGCAACTTTGGGTTCCAAAAGGTATATCTAACCCTCTAGGACCCAATTTTCAAAGGGTACCTAAGTTTTGATTCGTAACAGGTTCCAGTGGTGCCATCAACAAAGAAAAGAAGCCCTAAAGAACTTACATGGTACTTGGACAGTGGATGTTCAAGACATATAACTGGAAATAAGGAGCTTCTATCAAATTTTGTTGAACAAGATGGACCACAGTAACTTTTGGTGACAACTCACAAGGAACAACCAAAGGTTATGGAACTCTCAAAATTGGTACTGTAAGTATTACAAATGTTTCGTATGTCTATGGTCTGAAACACAATCTATTCTCAATAAGCCAATTTTGTGATAAAGGTTTTAATGTTGAGTTTTCTAGTAACTTATGTTATATTAAGAACAAATCAAATCAACAGTTACTACTAACTGGGTCAAGGAAAGGTAATGTTTATCTTGCAGATTGGAACAAATCCCCTGAAGATATCTGCTTAGTTGCAAAAAGCTCTAAAGATCTCAGTTGGCTATGGCACAAAAGGCTAAACCATCTGAACTTTAAGACTTTGAACAAACTTGCAAGATTATCTTTAGCTGATGGCCTACCAAATGAAGTATTCACAAAAGAACATATCTGTCAAGCATGTCAAGAAGGAATGCAAGTCAAAGCATCCTTCAAGACAAAGGCTGCCATCTCAACTGCAAGAGTACTGCAATTACTTCACATGGATTTATTTGGACCCATTACCCCTGTGAGCATCAGTGGAAAGAAGTATACACTAATAGTAGTGGATGACTTCTCAAGATACACTTGGGTAATATTCATGCTAAAGAAGAAGGAGACTCAACAGAAGCTGCCAGAACTTATGAAGAAAATTACAAATGAGAAAGGCTTGAGCATTGTGAAGATCAGATCAGACAAAGGAACAGAATTCATCAACTCTTACATAAATGAATACTGTCAAGCAAATGGAATCACTCATGAGACTTCATCAGCTATAACACCTCAATAAAATGGTGTAGCAGAAAGGAGAGTTAGAACACTCAAGGAAGCTGGAAGAACCATGGTAGCAGAAGCAAAGATTCCAAAGAGGTTTTGGGCAGAAGCAATCAATACTGCTTGTCACACCCAAAACAGATCCATGCTAACAAAGGAACAAGGAAAAACTCCTTATGAACTCTTCAAAGGGAGAAAACCAAGAATCTCTTACTTTCATATTTTTGGATGTACATGTTTCATTCACAATAATGGGAAGCAACAATTAAAAACATTTGACAGCAAAGCAGATGAAGGAATCTTTCTAGGATATTCTTCATCTAGCAAAGCTTTCAGAGTTTATAATTGTAGAACTCTTATTATTGAAGAAACACCTCATGTTATCTTTGATGAGTTTTCTTTCAAGCACCGGACCTCAAACAAAGAAGACAAATCCCATGGTGAAATCAACACAAGAGTGACAAGGCTAAGAGGTGGTGAAAGAAAAGAATCTACATTTACTGATGTACACTATCCTGACTTGGACAACCTCAAGATATCCAACATATCTGAAGCCAATCAAGATAGAGACAACTTACCTGAAGCCAACATCCATGAGGAAAACAGCAATGTTGAGTTGAATGAACCCACTCAACCTGAGGTAAGTTCTCCCAATGAAGAAACTGGTAATGTTGAGGGAGTACAAGGATCAAATGATTTAGGGGGAACTCAACCTGAGAATACCAATGTCAATGACATGGACAACACCCCTGAATATGAAACTGATCCAGCTTTTAATTTTCCTGAATTTTATGTTGAACCAGATGAGACTAACTTATCTGAAAATGATCAGTCTTGAAGGACATGGCTAGATGCTCATCCTTCAGACCAGATCATTGGTGATCCTACTAGTGGTGTAATCACTAGGAGACAACATGGAGAGAGTGCTTTATTTTGTTGTTTTCTTTCTGAAACAGAACCCACAACCATTGAAGAAGCAATGGAAGACTCCAACGGGATTACAACAATGCAAGAGGAACTAAATCAGTTCAAAAGGAATGATGTTTGGGAGCTGGTAGACAGACCAACACATCAGGATGTTGTAGGAGCTAAATGGGTTTACAAGAATAAGAAGAATGAAAATGATGTTATAGTTAGAAACAAAGCCAGACTAGTTGCCAAAGGTTATAGTCAACATGAAGGAATAGACTATGATGAGACCTTTGCCCCTGTAGCTAGGTTAGAAGCAATTAGGCTGTTCTTAGCATATGCTGCTCATATGAAGTTCAAGGTATACCAAATGGATGTGAAAAGTGCATTTCTGAATGGTGTACTTAAAGAAGAGGTATATGTAGAGCAGCCACCTGGTTTTGAAGAAGGAGACAAAGTGTATAGATTGAAGAAAGCACTTTATGGTCTCAAGCAAGCACCAAGAGCTTGGTATGAGACACTATCACAATTCCTATTGGACAATGGATTTGTGAAAGACACAATTGATAGGACCTTATTTAGGATAAGTGAAGGAAATGATATTCTGTTAGTACAGATATATGTTGATGATATCATTTTTTGTTCACCTAATGAGGATATGTGCAAGAAATTTTCAACTCTCATGCAAGGAAAGTTTGAAATGTCAATGATGGGATTGATGAACTTTTTCCTAGGATTACAAGTCAAACAATCTGAGAAAGGAATCTTCATCAATCAAGCTAAGTATACTAGAGAAATGATCAAAAAGTTTGGTTGTGAAAATAGCAAACCAGTTAGGATTCCTATGAATACAAATTGGAAAATGGATCCTGACATTGATGGAATAGATACCAACCCCACTGAATATAGAACAATAATAGGTTCATTATTATATCTAACTGCAAGCAGACCTGATATTACTTTTGCAGTTGGTGTATGTGCTAGATTTCAGTCCAATCCAAAGAAAAGTCACTTAGAGGCTGCCAAAAGAATACTTAGGTATTTAAAAGGTACAGTGAACTTATGATTGTGGTATCCATCTGAAGACAACATTGAGTTGACTGGTTATTCTGATGCTGACTATGGAGGATGTAGGATAGACAGAAAATCAACTACTGGCACTTGTCAATTCTTAGGAAACAAATTGATTTCATGGTTTTCCAAGAAGCAAACTTCTGTAGCTACTTCAACCACAAAGGCTGAATACATGGCTGCTAGACATGTTCAAACCGTAACCGGGAAACCGGCCAACCGGCAAAACCACCGGTTTTTAACCGCCGGTTTGGCAAACCGCCGGTTACGGTTTAAAAACCGAACCGTAACCGTAAAATGGCGGTTCGGTTACGGTTTGACATTTTGACAAACCGCAAACCGCCGGTTTGGCCGGTTTTGACGGTTAACCGCCGGTTTGCCGGTTTTAAAAAAAAAAAAAAAAAATTTTAATACACAATTCTTCTATTTTTAATGTATAAATTTAATTTATATAATTTTTATTCAATTCTAGTAATGTATTTTCTAAAAAATGAGTTAAAATGAATAAAAAATGAACAAAAACGGAGTGAAAACGAGCGAAAACGGAGATAATATTTAAAAAAAAAAAAAAAAAAAAAGCAAACCGGCAAACCGGCGGTTTTTAACCGTAACCGGCAAACCGGCGGTTTGGTTACGGTTACCGATTTTCGAAAACCGTAACCGGCGGTTTCTAACCGTAACCGGCGGTTTCTAACCGTTGCGCATGTCTAATGGCTGCTGGAAGTTGCTGTGCTCAAATCCTATGGCTCAAACAACAGCTAAGAGATTATAAAGTTGTCACAAAAGATGTACCTATCTATTGTGATAATAATAGTGCCATTGCTATTACTCAAAATCCAGTATTACACACAAGGTGTAAACATGTGGATATTAGACATCACTTCATAAGAGATCATGTTGAGAAAAAGGACATCAGAATGGAAAAGATTCATACTGATAAGCAAAAGGCTGATATTCTCACAAAACCCCTAGCTAAAACAAGGTTCAATGAACTTTCAATGGAACTTGGTTTATTAGATCCTGGAGAGAATGTTTAAAGTATAAGGAATTACTTTATTCATGCCAGAGATACTAGTATTAATCCAAGGGGGAACTTAGAGTGAAGTCTTAGGAAGGATAAATTAGATGAGACAATTCAAAGTTCATTAATTTATTTTTCACATACTGATATTATTTTCAAGAATTTTCATGCAGGAAACTTGGACAAAGTACATGGCATTCTTGAGTAAAATCAAGGAAAGATACTTGACAAGTACGAGGAAAACTACGAAGGACAACGTAGAGGATGACAAAGTACATGAGAAACTTCAATAGAAGTTGTCAAGGGTTATTCAGTCAAGTTGTCACTTGACTGTAGATAAGTTTTCTTTTTCATAAAAGTTAAACTCTGTTCATCATTATAGTACGCATTTAATGCTCATAAAAGACAAACAAGAGATCTTTGCTAAAAGACGATCAATTGCACGATTTTCTGAAAAAGCAGCTCACTGTGCGCAGGACACGACATTTGCGTCCTTTGGTGTAACAGAATTGATCTAAACCATTAAATTTTATCAATTAAATCTCAGCCCTACACCTAACACTTTTCAAATTGTACAGTTGAGGAGATATAAAAGCATAACTTAGAATTTTTTTCACAATTTACGTTTTCAAAATTTCTGAAAAAGCCCTAAACTAAATCTCTCAAGAATCCTCAAGCTCATCTACAAGTTTTGCTCAAAACTCTATAACTTTAACAAAAATGTCTTTGGAAATGGGTTAGTATTTCTCATAATCATCTGTTAAAAGACATGCATATTTGTAAAGCTTTCAAGAAACACAACATGCTCTGTTTTTAGCTTCAATGACTCTGTTTAAATTCTTTAGATGCTATATTTACGGATTAGTCATTTATTGAATGATATGCTGTTAGATACATGTTGTGATACTTAAAATCGTGTTAATATCTTAGAATCACACAAATATTGTGTCTAGAGGTCATGATTACAAGCTTTAAACATTGTTGGATATGGTATTATGATGCTATGAACATATTCAGTAAATCTATCCACAGTAAATCTTAGACATAAATGCAAGATATTGTTTAAAGATAGCCTAATCATATGATTCAGTAGTAATATGGTAAGATTTTGCTATTAGACCATACTAATACTGTATATTGGTTATATTTTTAGTTGACTTCAACTCTCCTGATTTGGACATCAACTGGAACTATCTGAGTGAACCAACCATGCTCCACTTTGAGCAAACAGTGTGTTTTGACAATCGGGAAAATAAACACACAAGAAGGATTGTTACTTGGCTGGAGCAAGCTGGATTGAGGAAATGGCTCGAGGCCATCCCCAAGACATGCCTGGAACTTTCAACTACTCAGTTCTTAGGCACATTTACTCAGAAAAGCTCAGGATTTGGTTACATTATGACTCATGAACCAGACACAACCAAAAGGACTGCTGAAAAGTTTGAGTTTACTGAAGAAGACTTTGATGAATTCTTTGGTCTGAATGCTACTGGAGAAGATCCTGAAGAATATATGGGGCATAATGAACAAGAAGTTGCCAACCAATGGATGGATGATCCAGTACTACTCAAATCTGGTCTACACAAGAGAGTTCTGAAAGAGGACTATCAACTATTGCTAGATGTGGTGGCAAAGACTGTGATGTGCACCACAGGGAGCTATGATCAGATCAGCAGATCCAAGGTGAGATTGATGAAAGCTGTCATTGATGGAGGAAAGAAGCCAATGAACTGGAAATGTTATTTTCTGAAGAAACTTGCAGAAGAAAAAGCAAAGTTCAAAATTGTGGATGTGAGGAAGGTAGCTGTCAAGAAGACACTAGCTTTCTGTACAAAAGTTGCTGCATTCTTATACGAGTATGGACCTGAGGACATTGTTGAAGATGGAGTTAAGTTCAACACTACCAAGATATTGTTCAGACAATTATCTGTAAGAACTCAGAAAAGATTGGGGCTGGAGATCAAGTCACCAAAAGCCTCAACAAGGAAGCAAGTTAAGTCTGCCAAACAAAAGAGTGAAGAAGCAACACAAATGGTGATCAGTATTCTTGAAAAAGCTAAGAAGAAAGGTAAAGGAAAGGAGGTTGAGAAAGCCTCAAAGACCAAGAAAAAGAGGGCCATGTCAAGCCCTAGTTCGAGTGGAGAAGAAACTGAAGAGGAGTATGTTGATACTTCCGAGAAAGAGATGGATGTTGATGTACAAGCTGAACAGGAAGGTTCAAATGATGATGATGAAGGTGATGATGATGAAGAGAGAGTGTCACCTGAAAACCTAGATTTGAATGACCCAGAACCCTCAAGTCATAGCCCAAAAGCAATTGAAACGACCCCTCATTTGAATGATCCAACCATCCATAAAATTGCCTACAAGTCTGATACCCCCATACCCATTCTTTTTGATGAACCTCAACCCTCATCCAAGTCAGATACAGCCCCTGAATACACCTATGAAATGTCATTGAGAGATGAATCCAAATTTTTCCTAGACCAACTTTATCCCCAACTTGCCAAATATCCTGATTTAAGATCAATCTTCTATGATCTTAGTTTGATTGTTGACATAAGGAAAAATCCATGTATGATATTGGGAAAGTGATTGAGTCCAAAGGACTGGACTGGTGGAAAAATGAGGAGGCCAGATTAACAGATTTTGCTGAAGTGGAATCCACTTTTGAATTGACAGATGAAAGGCTGTTTGCTAACCTGGTGAATATTAAGATTCAAAAGGAAGCTGTTCAATCCATTATTGCTGGGATTGATCTGAACATTGAAGGTTTGATGGAGGAGGATGATGAGATGTCCAAGCAAGCTGAGGACAAGACAAATGTTGAGATGTCCAAGAGCACTGAGGACAAGACTGAAGAAGAGTCCAAGATTGTTGAGGACAAAGATGATGAAGAGAATGCTGCCATGGAGGTAGACACCACTGAAGGAGGAAATGAAGGTCAAAAGATTGCTGAGAAAGATTTCTTTGATGGAGTTGAGACTGCCATTGAAGAGATAAAGAATGGAGAAACCAGTGAAGGAGAAAAGATTGATGAAATTGATCAAAGTCAATTAATTGAAAATGTTGAAGAAGAAGTACAGCCAGCTGTTGAAGCCACTGAATCTATGGAGATTGTCATTTTTGAACCTTCAACTGAGAAAACTGCTGAAAATCCTAACATTCAT
This sequence comes from Galeopsis tetrahit, assembly GCA_963675135.1. Classification (NCBI taxonomy): domain Eukaryota; kingdom Viridiplantae; phylum Streptophyta; class Magnoliopsida; order Lamiales; family Lamiaceae; genus Galeopsis; species Galeopsis tetrahit. The sequence goes on from OY776133.1 coordinate 17,593,118, forward strand.
GATGCTGAGTTGATTAAGTCAACTCCTGCTGAAGTCACTGAAGCTGAGGCCAAGAAAGATGAAGTGGAGGCCAATACTGCTAAAAAAGAAGCTGTGAAGACTGAGGAACCAGCTGCTATGAAGAAGCCCTTGGAAAATGAGGCAATAGCTGCAGCACCATCAACTTCGATGGAGTTCCCAATTCACCTAGATGCTTCTCCATTGACTGAAGTCTGCATCATTGATAAGGAGGATGGAAGAATGAAGGGTGTGCTGGAGGAGTTCAATACTGAGATTGAACAAATTAATGAAGTTGAGAGGAAAAGGCTGGAGAATGTTGTAGGCTTATGCCTAAACATGGGAAAATATGTCAGAGATAGTTTGGATGAAACTATCATTCCCACAAATGAAGCCCAGCACAGGTCATTGCTCAACTTGAACACAAAAGCAAGAAGGATAACAAGGAGGATGGAGAACTTGGAGGAAACCATTGATAACAATGCTATGGATTTATGTATCAAGGTGGAGAGTTTAGAAGAGAAGATGAACTCCACAACTATCAAGCTAGAAGCTGTTGAAAAAGGTTTTGAGACCTTTGATAAGAAGATGGACAGTGTTGGAAAGGAAGTGAAGGACTCTACCCTCAAGATTGGAGAGTCATCAAAGATCATGTCAGATGCTGTTACCACATACTTCCACACTGAGAAAGAGTTGATCAAGAAGGACAGAGAGGAAATTCTGAGGATAAAGGATGATGTTGCCAAGGAGAAGGAAGAGATTTCCCAGATGCTGTCAAAGGATATTGAAAAGCTGACTCAGTCTATGGGGAGTCAAAGAGATCAACTGATTAGAGAGACCATCAAGAGTTCACTGAATGCTGCTTCTGATTTATTCAAAGACAACTTGGAGGGTATAATCAAGATGATGAGGACCCAAGTTGATCAGGCTGTGAAGAAGCAAGTGGAAGAGTCTGTAAGCTCCACTATTTCTGCCTTTCTATTAAATCATGTTGACCCTATTTCTGCTCAGATGAAAAGGATGGACACCTACCAACAAGAACTCTCACTTACTGTGGCTAAGATTGATGCCAACCCTGCTGACCCCATCAACCTTGAGGCATGTGATGATGCCAAAAAGGGGGAAAATAAGAAGAAGGGGGAAGAGCTGATGAAGGAGGATGAAAAGAGTAAGGGGGAAGGTAGCAAGGGAAAGGGGAAAGTAAAAGTTTTGGAAATTACTGATGTGACAGAAGAGGAGGACTGTCCCAAAACTAGAAGTGGAAAGATAAGGAAACCAAATCTGAAGAGAAAGAAGCTTGCTGATATTTCTGACCAAGGGAAGAGTAAGAAATACAAATCCAGTGAACCAGATGATGATGAGGAAATGAAAATTTCAACACTGATTAGAAGGGAAGATAAACTGCCTGTTAGAAGAGCCTCTCCTGAAGTTACTACTGCTGATCTTGTGAAAGACAAAGCTCATGTGTTTGACGAAGTTGCAAACATCTTTGCAAAAGGAGCTGGACAAGATGCAGAAACTAGAAAAGGAGTGAGAAAGCTTGTTATTGAAGAAAGGACTAAAATGTTCATATATGCTGAAGAGTGTAGGTTGAAGAGGCACAAAGATTTTAATCCAGGAAATTCAAAATCTTACAAGAGTTCTTATGCTCTGATGATGGAAAATAAAGCCAAGAGGAAGTCTGAAACCTTGAAAAGGATCCCTCATACTGACAGCTGGGTTCCTGCTGAACTCAATGGTGCTTGGGAAGAAGCCAATCGAGTATGGGATCATCTCTTCTTTGTTGTTAAGAGATGGGGAGACTTTGAAGACATTGATGGTTTTTATGAAGGTTTTATGATGGAGAATTATCCAGATTTGTACACAAAGATTCTTGGAGCTGCTCAGAAGGAGAAAGTGATTGTCAAGGCTCCTGAACAGATTTTCTGGACTCCACCAATGAAGACTGATGGAAATGGCATTTATAGGAAAGCAATTACTGATGAGTTTGTGCAACTTGTCAAGGATGAAGACTTGATTGGGAAGAACGAGGAGGTCATGGCCTTGAAGAATAAGCACTTTGCATCATATGGGCTGACTCCACTGTTCAAGGAACTCCCAACTTTCCTGAAGAAGAAGTCAGATGCAGCCAAGTGATGAAGCTGCAGAAGGTCAAGTCAAGATTCAATTCAAACTATGATGAACTTTGTAATCTATGTTTATTTTTAATTTCCAGACAATTGTTGCTCCTTAAGAGCTAGAACTTACAACTTTCTGCTCTTACTATGTGCTGTTGTTTATGGATGATTATCATATATCGTATGCACTAGACAACAATTTTTGAGTCTTTATACTTGTGCTATTTTTGTCTAAAAATAGGCTCTAGCAAAATGATTTTAAATTGATTCTTGCTTAGATCAAGTTTTATAGAACTCAGAGAACTTAGCCCTTTTTAGGTTAACAATCTGAATTTATTCTGTGAAATTTTTCTAAGTATAGAAGATACATGCTAGTTGTCCTGTTTTTGTCAAATCTACTGAAAAAGAAATCCCTATGGATCTTTTGAAGTAAGTAGGTTTTGACATCATCAAAAAGGGGCAAATTGTTGGGATATGGTTTACATTAATAAAAGAAAATTTGATTTTGATTTGATACCAAAACCCTAAGTAAAACCCCAAGTATGATGATTTGCCAAGTCTAGATTTTCAGGTTAGAAAAGCTCATATATATTAGGGAGCTTTAATTTTTCTTAGATAGATTATTCTTTGATTCTATGACAAATGACCTGAAAAGCACAAAGCACATGAAGACAAGTATCATTGAAGACAAGGAGCTGAAGTGTTATGAAGAAAGTGACAAGGACTCATGAAGACAAGTATGCTGAATGAGAAAAGTCAAGTATGATGAATTTGGATATTCATATACTTTGGACTTGGCACACTTATGGTCAAAGACGATGAATGACTAGGCATTTTACCCAGTACGAGGCCGTTAGCGGGAAGGACAGAATTATTCCAAATTAGCCAAAGAATTAGTGCCACCTGTCACTGCGCATAACAAATTCTGATAATGGAATGCAAAATGCAGAATGGACGTGAATGCATGTACTAATTGCATGCAGGCCCCTGAACAATTTGAAAGTTCAAATTTATGGATAAATTTGCTATCTCCACCAACGAATAGTTTTGCTTCATCTATAAATAGGCCACATCTTGAATCATTTCAAGATAACGGGACATACAACAAAACACAAGTCATACGCATTCTAGCAATATTTTTAGCATCCAAAAGTATTCAAAACACTCGAGAGATTAAAGCTTTTAAGCATATTCATTTGTGAGTGTTACCTTTAGTCCCCACTAGGCAAGCTTATTGTTTGATTATCCAAAGTCTAGAAAGTGATATCCTAGCCTTTACATTCGTTCTTAAATTGTAAAGGATATCACACTTAGTTGGTACAAGAACAAAACCCTACTTTCACCTTGAGAGATAGTCTGAGAGTATTGTTTAGTTCGTAGTAGTGATTGAGAGTATTGCAACGAGAGAAGGTTGTAAGAAATTAAGAGAAGAGAAGAAGAAGTAGAGTGCACATTGACACTGTAAAAACAAGTTAATTCCGAAGTGATTAAGGAATTATCCTATTAAATTAGGAGAGTGGACGTAGGAGCAGTTTAGTCTCCGAACCACTATACATATTGTGTTCTTACTTACTGCATTTATCTTATTGCTTTAACTTTTGTGTTGTTATAATTGCTTACTGCTATTTGATAATCTAGTATTTAAGTGCATATTACTTAAGGAGTATAATAGGGCCTATCATTTATTACGCATACAAGTTGCATACTGTTAAGATCTGTTAGAATCTACTGTTTAGTATTTTCATAGGACTTGACATACTGTGTAACTTATTTGACTCTGATTATTTGTGTTAATTACTTGCAAAAGTTTTTGAAAAACACATACACGTGTATTCCCCCCCATACACGTGTCACACTCCTTTTTGGGACCAACATGAGGGATCCTCCAAACTGGATATGGGAGGAAAATAATAGAATTCTCGGTAAAGATAAGACCCCAAAGAGGACCGTTGGGATCAGAACTGATGGCTATTCTGATGGGCATACAAATTGCACGCAATAGGAATATTCAAATAGTGGAGATCAGAACTGATTCCCAACAGGCGGTTGCTCTATGTATGAAGAGGATAAGATCAGCAGGACCGGAGGATAGTCTAGTGAGAGATGTGCTCTCTTTGGCTAACGAATTTGTAGTGTGCAAATTCAAATATTGTCCTAGAGCCGATCTCAGGAAGGCACATATGTTGGCTCAACAGGGTGCGGGCACTACCAGATCATAGATATGAGATGGAGTAGTCGTTGGTGTGACAAGAGAAGACCAGAATCGATATAGTATATCATATACCTCTTGGACGTTTGACCAACACCCTCCCCCCAAAAAAAAAAAGTCATATCATCATGGTTATTTGCATTATATGTGATGTGACATAATAATGTCATATCTTTGAAAAGACTCTAAAAACACGTCTTTGATCACCTTCATTGAAAATGACAGAATACCAAGGGATCCATTGGACTCTGGAGAATCGTTCATAGCTGAGATGGGTAAAATGCTGACGCCGAAAAAGGGGACGGCCGACTTTCCGTCGGTAAATCCGTCGGTAACCTCGGCGGCCGACGGAAATGCCGTCGGTAAATCCGTCGCTAAAATGCCCTTTTTTTGTAGTGAAAACACGAGCTCAAGCGAGCTCGATATTCAAAAGGAATGTTAAAAATCTCTGCCATAAAGATTGCATAATACACATTTAATAAATGAGATCGTACAACCATTTAATGCTACTCGGGCCCAGTGGCGGCCGCCATTGGACAACTTTCTTTAGGCAATTCGAGTTCGCCTTAGGTTTGTAGAAATAGAGACAAGAGGCATTACACATGTAAGGTCGCAATCAAAGTCGTAAAATGAAACTCACCAAATCTGGTTCGACAAACGAGCAATCAACCATTAAATTAATATTTGTTGGAATTAATTAGTTTCCAACAATATTTAACCTACAATATGTATGTGTTCGAAAAAAAACCCTATAATATATACAGTGACGGAGCCAGGAATTTTAGATTGGGGGGCCCGATTTACATTACTATAAAGACAAAATAATATTATATTTAATTCATTATAAATTTTGATTGTTCCAACTCATAATAGGTGAAACGGTGTTAAAATTATTAGACAAATGTATAACTTAAAATATATTCCCTCCATCCCGTAATGACTTGAATACGTTGATAAGTTCACTTTTTAAGAAATGTGAATTTAGTGAGGTGTATTTTTGGTGATTTAGTGAGGTATAAAAGAAATTTAATGAGGTGTTAAAAAAAAATTAGTGAAATGTAGGGAAGAATGTAGATTAAAATGAGTGACAATTTTAAAAATAAAATGATGTAGTGAGAATATTAATTTTGTAGATTATTTACATATTATGAGTGTACAAATAATTTTGAAACATCTCAAATAAAAAAAAAAGTATACAAATAATTATAAAACAGAAGAAATATACATAAAAAAAAAATTGGTGGGGCCCACTGCCCCCGCTGGGCCCTATGTGGCTCCGTCATTGAATATATATATATATATGTTATTGAAGGATTTTTTTTCCGGACAATAACATATGAGGGGTGGTGTTTAAAAAAGAGTTTTACTCTCTTCTCAATGCTTTCATCAGTGGAAGCACACACATTCCATCCCAAACTATACTTCAATTTCACTCAAAGAGACTCACTTATTCACAAACACAAACTCTTGCACGAGGAACAAGCAACTATTCAAAACCTATATGTCATTCAATAATGATAGAAATTTATCAACGAGTTAGTAGACAAGTGAGTACAATACATTTAATATGAATTCGTCTCACAATGCATTAGACATTATACTGTTTCAGATAAGATCTCTATTCATCAATTTCCAACTCTCTATAACATGCTCCAACTGAGGATTACACTTATTTGCAAGTAAACGATCACTACCCGCAAATGCAAAAACGAACAAAAAAAATAACACTCTAAAATCAAATGTAATGAGTAAGCATCCATTACGGGTACGATTAACAGGTCTCATTTTATGACCTAATTCTCAATCAGTCTTTCCTTGAATTATTAACATACAAAAAAATGCAATCGTATACGGAAAAAAGAAAAATTAAATCATGAGGATGAATTGAACATTCATACACTAGTTTAGCATTACCAGGAGGCCGCAAATTCATGCCCAAGAATAGCAACAACACTTCACCATACATTTATTTCTCCGAAGAATCGAAGAACTTCAAATTGAAGAAAGTTAAAATAAGACTGAAATTTCAAGTGCTAGACTGAGTATTTTTAGATTGCAAAAAGTTTACTGTATCTCGATGAGCCGTCTTAGCTCAGCTGGTAGAGCGCATGGCTTTTAACCATGTGGTCGTGGGTTCGATTCCCACAGACGGCGTTTATATGTATTTCTTTTTTCGCAATAACTTAAATGTTGAAGTAATTATATGAAGGATCCTTTTAACCCATTCTACTATTATGTCCACTTCTCCACTACATATAGAATTTTATATTAAATTAATTTTTTTTGTGGAACAATGCACAATTTTTTTTTTGTGGAACAGTTTATACACACAGACTTATTGAGTACACACACCAAAAAAAATCAACTAAAGAATACGTGAAATGTCCAATATACCCCTTTGAAGAATTTTTTAAAAAAATCAACAGATTATTAAAGGAAGGAGGAGAGGCGACGATGGTACGCCGGCGAATAGGACGACGAGGCGTGGGCTCTCAGTGGGGCCTTCAAACGAAGGCGGTCGCTTGGAGGGAGTGGGCGGCAGTCGCTGGGAGGAAGGAGAGGGTGGGCAGCGACGACCGTCTGAGACGGTGGAGATCATGGGCGGCGGCGGCCGTCTAGGAGGTGGGTGTGGGTGGGTGTGCGTGAGAATGAGGGAGGAAGAGAGGGGAGGTGTTTAATTAGGGTTTAGGATGGGAGGGATATTTTAGATCTTTCACTGTGGGTGTCCTCATCCCACGGTGTGCGCACTAAGCCAGTGGGTGTCCTCAATAAGTCCCTGTGTGTTATAACCGTGGCCATTTATAAGTAGTTCTACAAATATGGGCCAAACCAATATCACACTGGACCTGACTATTTGCACCTCCATTTTGGAGGTTTGCACTCCCCCTTCCAATTTATTAATTAAATAATAGTGTAAAAAACTCTAAAATACCCTTTAAGTAAAATATCACTACTAAATGCACCCTATAAACCCTATAAAATACAAACTCTAGAGTAAAGTTCAATTCCATTCATGAAAGTCAATTTCACACAAGATATTCATTGTTTTAAAGTAACATTAAAAATTAAAATTTTACTCCAAAAGAGTGAAAAAGAGTTTATTTTTTATTTTTTTAAGATTATAAAAAATGCATTAAAATACAAACACAATTTTTAGAATTTAAATTGTTAAAAATTGGGGAAGATGAGTGGTAGAAGAAGTGGTTAAAGACAATTATAAACCTCTTAAAAAACTGTTTTCAAAGGAAAAAAAAAGTAAAATTATGAGAAAATTAAAAAATATGAATATTGAATTTTTGTTGAGGCACATAGAAAAAAAAAAGATTCAAAATTATTATAATTGGGATATTAATTGATCCTAAAATTGCATTAAAAAAAGTTGCGGTCCTCTTTTTGCCATAAATAAGTTTGGCCCGAACAATGGGCCTCAATCAGCCCGAAATTGGGCAGTGGAGGATACGGACGGCTGCGATGCACTCTGGGCCGACCGACCACTTGGTGTCCTCACGGCGCTGCTCATCCCACCAAGGCCAAGGACCCTTCCCTTGGAGGTCGGGGCAACGTCAAGGTAACACTGGTCCACGTCAACAGCCGGAGGGGTACCGCTGCTTCCGGATTCAGCAGTAGTCGTGGCGGTGGCTTGCGTCTCGGCCTCTTCAATCCTCTGTCGGACGCTCAACTACATAATTAAAAAATTAGAATTAATTTAATTATCTATATATATATAATGTAATTAATACATAAATTTAATTAAACTTACGTGGAGGTCAGTAGTGCGCCCGTAGGTGGACGTCTGTGTATCGGTATTAAACGGATGAAGAAGACTCAGCCGATCCAAGTGGGTGTGTGGACGTCCAGTCTCCCGCTCCTATTACGTATCAAATAAACATATACAAATTAATTTAGATAACTAATATAAAATAATTAACTATAATTATTTAATTTTTAAAAATTAATGAAAACTTACGATAGCAAGTGATTGCTCGAGGACGGACCGAGCTCCCCCCCGATGCACTGCCATCCCGCCTCCAACGTCGGTTCTGCGGTTGGCCCGAGCTTTGTCACACTTCTCTTGGTAAGCCTGGTCCAACCACTTCTCAACCAACGACTCCCACAGGTCAACACCATCCTCGTCTTTCCCCAGAACAAGATTTCTGTCTTTATCACGCCAGGCCGTTCTCCAGTCGTACATCATGTTCCTGTACCGAGTAGAACAAAGACCATACCACTTCTCGTAAATAGCGGCGTCCGAGTAGATCGCCGTATCCCAACGGGCCTTTTTCTATACAAATAAATATTCAACATATTTATCAAATAATATGAATAATTAGTTATTTAATAAACTTTAAATATTGTAATTATATACCTGGAACTCCTCGAAATATTCATCCTTTTTAGATTGTGGCACCTTCGACCAAGTGATAGCACCCTTAGAAATCTTGCAATCCTTAAAGGATTTTGTGCACATCCTGGACACCTCATTACCGGGCACCAACCTGTAAAATTATTAACAAATTTATAAACTAACACATTATAAATAAATAAATAAAGTTAATCGTTATTGAATCTCATCAAACATTAGAATTATTGACTTACGCTCCTGAAACGATGTCAATGACTTTCCTTTTGTCTCGAACAGGATGCTGACGAGAAGAGGATGACGAACCAACCGACATCGTAGTCGTCGGCGGCGGCGGCGACACTGCCACAGGAGGAGGAGGAGGAGCCGTCACAGGAACTGATTCATCCCGAGACCTCCTTGAACGTGACCACAATGACGACCTACGACGTGAACCCGAACCCTGATTCGGTACTTGTTCACTCATCTGTTTCAATCAATAAAAAATACATAATTTTACTAATTATCAATTTAATGAACATATTGCTAATTTAAAATTTTTACTAATATAGCATATTCCTAATTTAATCAACATATTCCTAATTTAAATCAAAACAATATATATATAACCTAATTACAACGTGATACCACCGTCGAACCATCTAATTAACTAATAATTTAAACAATTGATTGAAACATGCATCACCTACATTAAAAATATTTCTAAATTAACATATTCCTAAATTAATAAATCTAAACATAATTAAAATAATACTTTTCTAATTGGAGTTTTCTAATTATCAATTTAATGAACATATTCCTAATTTAATTTTTTTACTAATATAGCATATTCCTAATTTAATTAATCAACATATTCCTAATTTAATTAATCAACATATTCCTAATTTAATTATTATTTTTCTACCTAACTTAATCAATAATAAAAAATTGAACATATATATTCCTAAATTAACAAACCTAAAACTAATTAAAATAATAATTTTCTAATTGGGTCAATAATTATCAATTTAATGAACATATTCCTAATTTAAAATTTTTACTAATATAGCGTATTCCTAATTTAATCAACATATTCCTAATTACAACGTGATCCAACGGTCGAACCACTATATCTAAACTAATTTAAACAATTGATTGAAATATTCACTACCTACATTAAAAATATTCTATATCAAAATTACACCATTAAATTAAACTAGTAATTAACTATATAACAATTAATTAATGTATACATATAACAATTAATTAATTAATTAACCTTAAAAAACTACTCGATCTATCAAAATTATTCTTAATCAACAAATTAAATTAACTAACGTACATACTAACATGATCATAATATTTTAACAACTAACTAAATCAATATAACATGCAAATCAACATTAAATTATTCATATTTACATATATCAATGCATAAACATATATAAGTATTAAAATTAAGTAATAGAACTAATTAAGAAAACGTACCGTATCAATGTAATCGAAGAAATTTGCTTCAATAGCCTCGTCCTCGTCTTCGTCTTCCCCACCGAATCCTCACTCACGCACGCCCCTTTTTTTTTTCTAAAACGAACTGATCTGATTGATTTGAGGCCCTTATATATTAAAAACAAAAATATTGCCGACGGATATTCCGTCGGCATTTCCCTCGGTAACCGCCGACTTTAATGCCAACGGTTACCTTATTGGAAAACGAGGCGGTGCGAATTCAACGTGTCTTTTGCCGACGGATTATCCGTCGGCATTTCCGTCGGTATACATATTTCAAACATTCGTCAGCATTTTCCCTCGGTAAATGCTGACGGAACGGAAATCCGTCAGCATTTCCCTCGGTAAATGCTGACGGAACGGAAATCCGTCAGCATTTACGTTGACTTTTCAATCCGTCAGCATTTCCGTCGGAAATGCTGACGGACTATAATCCGTCGGCATTCGTCCGTCCCTGTAGCGCGCGTTTTTTGTAGTGTTTCGTCAGGAACTCACTGGGAGGAGCAAGCTAACTTGCAACATGACGGGCTAGGGTTGATCAGCCTCTTCGGGAGCTCATGTCGAGGAGTGTATAAGGTCGACACTGGTTTAATTTTTTTTTTTTGGTGAAGTTGGCCACCGAAATGGTGGTAGTGGCGGTGGCGGCAATGACTGCAGTTAGGATTAGGATTTATAGGGTGCATTTAGTAGTGATATTTTACTTAAAGGGTATTTTAGAGTTTTTTACACTATTATTTTATTAATAAATTGAAAGGGGAGTGGGGAAAATTTCAAAATAAGTCCTGTAACTTAGATTGATTCCATTTTAAATCCTTTAAGTTTTCACTTTTTCAAAATACATTCTAAAGTGTCCAATTTACGTCCTTTTGTCCAATTTACGTTCTGTAATTTAGGTTGATTTCATTTTAAATCCTTTAAATTTTCACTTTTTCAAAATACGTCCTAAGGTGCCCAATAACCAAATTTGCCGGAAGCCCCAATTTTAAACAAAAGTTCGAGCCGCGGATGACAGCTTTTAGAAAAAAATTAATTTTCGATAAAAAAATGATGTAAATTGGACATCTTAGGACGTATTTTGAAAAAAGTGAAAACTTAAAGGATTTAAAATAAAATTGTCCTAAGTTACAGGACGTAAATTGGACACCTTAGGACGTATTTTGAAAAAGTGAAAACATAAAGGATTTAAAATGGAATCGACCTAAGTTACTGGATGTATTTTGAAATTTTCCCAAAGGGAGTGCAAACCTCCAAAATGGAAGTGCAAATAGTCAGGTCCAGTGTGATATTGGTTTGGCCCATATAGGACTTGAAAAAACCGGGCTCGTTGTGTCTGGAAAAATTTATTTGTGGGTCTGACTATCTACACCTCCATTTCGGTTTAGAACACTCCCCCTGTCAGTTTAATAATAAAATAATAATGTAAAAAATCAAAAATACCCTTTAAGTCATTTTACACTACTAAATGCACCACCATTACTAACTGCACTCCTCTCTCACCTTTAAACCCTAAACCTATTTTTCCCCCACCACTGCCGCCTCCGCCGCCGCCACCACCACCAAACACAAACACAAACACAAACAACAAACAACAAACAATAAAATTTCACCACAAACAAAGACATTCAAGAAATTAGAAAAATTCCAAATTTAAAAAAAAAAAATCGACAAACCAGTGCTGACCATATTCACTCTCGTCGACGAGAGTGTATATGGTCGACCTAAGTTGGTTGAAAAAATTTAAAAAAAAATTAAAAAAATCAATCTCTTAGTTGACAATATAAACTCTCGTCGACACCCTGTTGTCGACGAGAGTGAATATGGTCGACCTAAGAAGGTCGAATTTTTTTTAAAAAAAAAAAAACTTAAAATTTTCGACAATGTAATGTCGACCATATAAACTCTCATGGTCAACATTACGATGTCGAAAATTGTAAAAAAAAAAAAGGTTTCTGCTGCAGAATTGCAGAAAAGCCTAAAAATTAAAATTACCGCTGATGCGGCCTAAAATTGTCATGTCATAAGAAGTCGACACGTGTATAGAGGATCAGATTGATGAGAAGATATGAGCTTAAAGAGGACCCCTCAAGATAGAGAATCTTATCCGGGCGTCTCTCTGGAGGGAGCTCCACCCAGGGAAAAGGTATCAGGAAGACCTGGTCCTGAGGGGAATCAGGGGACCGAAAGTTTAGGAGAAGTTCCATATAAAACGGGATGAGATTGGATAAAGGAAGACCCATTCTTCCTCTTCTCAACGGTTGGAGTCCACCATGGGGAGTGGTTGTGTTTCTTCAGGGATTGAGAGAGTGGAAGACTCTGTCAAAGGTGGCTGGGCCGATTCAAAGGTAGTGAGAAGTGCAGGTCCGAAATAAGGGGAAAACCTAACTTCCCCTCAGGTAGAATTCCTCTATAAATAGGTAAGCTTGGGTATATTCTCAGGTTACGATCTCTAACTTCATACAACTCATTACGCCTCTTACGAACATTCTGATTTTATCCGAGAACCTCCTTGATAGAAAGAGAATTTTTACATCCTTATCATACACTGAATTACACCTACTGACTTGAGCGTCGGAGTGTCCGCGCCGGATCCCCCTCCGGCGTGTCTTTTGCAGGTTCTTGGAAGATCATTTCGGAGAAGGCGTCGTACTCAGATTATTCATACGAGTTCAGGAACCTGGATATCTGATCTGAAGGATATCCAATCCGTTCATGTAATTTGTGGCACAACAGCCGCCGACCGAACTTTACCAGGCGGCGGCGGCCGATACACTTACCTGGGGTGGGGGTGGTCGGCATCTTCGACCAGGAGGCGGGGCGGCGAGGTCGAACGGGAGCGGCACGATGGGTTGAACAAAAAAGAAATTGCATAAATCAGAGAGAGAGAAGGGGGAGGGGATGCCATCGCGGCCGAGGGAGGGGGAGGACGTCGCGGCTGAGGGAGGAGGACACCGCGTCGGTGAAGAGACGGGGAGGAAGGGGCGGTGACAGTAAGTTAGACACCTCTCTCTTCATTCTGAAGTCTGGTCGCCTCCTCCTTTACTTGCAAGTCTATGTCGACAACATCATCATTGGCAATGACGACCAACACATCACTCAACTCATCGCCAAAATCAGAAAAGAATTTTCCATCAAAGATCTTGGTCGCCTGAACTATTTCCTTGGTCTTGAAGTCACTTATACATCAGATGGATTGTTCCTTAGCCAAACCAAGTATGCTCGGGACATCTTACTCCAGGCCGAACTTCTGGATTATAAACCTGTTGCCACTCTGCTCGCTACAAGTGACACTCTTCCCCTAGCTGGGGATGCCTTCGATAATCCCATTTATACAGATCTCTGGTTGGCGCACTACAATACCTCACCATTACTCGCCACGACTTATCCTTCGTTGCCAACACAGTCAACCAGTTTCAATCTCAACCGACCACCGACCACTACTAGGCGGTCAAACGCATTCTCCGATACATCAAGGGAACAATGGATTACAACCTAGTTTTCAAAACTGGTCGCCCGATTCTCCTCGCCTACACATACGCAAATTGGGCACGGTGTTTGGACACTCGCCGGTCAAATTTTTACGGATATTCCATCTTCTTGGGTCCAAACCTAGTTTCTTGGAGTGCGAAGAAACAACCGAGAGTTGCTCGCTCAAGCTGTGAATCTGAATATAGAGCAATGGCCAATGCAGTTGCGGAGGTTATCTAGGTAACTTCTCTTCTTCGAGAACTCCACATTGCCCTTCCTTCATCACCCATTTTGCTATGCGACAACAACAGTGCTATATTCTTGAGTCAGAACCCGGTCGCCCACAAGCAAGCAAAGCACATAGACATTAACTATGACTTCGTGCGGGAATTGGTAGTTTCTGGTCGCCTCAAAACTCAATTAATTCTTTCACACCTTCAGATTGCAGACATCTTCACCAAAAACCTTCCTCGGCCCTTGTTTGAATTCTTCAGATCCAAGCTTTGCGTTGGTCCCAATCCGCACGCTTGAGGGGGATGTTAGTAATAGACAAGACTAGAAGTTAAATTAGTTTAGTTAGTTGTAACCAACTTATAACTTCCATAGTTGGTTACATTATTATCATTGACAGCTGAATTAAAAACCCAAGAGTTAAGATACTTGAGATTTGAAATTTGAAATTTCATATTGAAGGGAAGTTATTTTTAAATCTGATATTACCTTCAGGTAGTTCGAAATAAAATTTATATCTGTGACAGTTATATCAGTTGCTAATTACGACTGAATTTACTATGACCTTTTGCCCTAATTGGTCGTGGGTCTGAAAAATAAAGCCGTCGGAAATTGCGATGATTCGAAATATTTGTCACTACCGAAATTTCGTCGCAAACTCGCTTTGCGACGGTTTTCCTGTCGCTAAACAACATGTTTTTTGAGGTGAAAATGAAAAAAAATGACGACACTCGAGGTAAAAAAATTGTAAAACGGATGTATATATACGAAAAATAACAATTGTGATATTCTTATATTATATTGGACCATCACTTAAGAATAATATTAATGTGTAAAAAATGAAGTGGGTACACTACTTTTTCTATTTTGGTTCTCTACCAATCACATTACAAAATGGAAACAGAAAATAATAAATTTAATAAAATCATGTAAAAATCAAGTCCTGTTTAATTTGCATTAGATTATTGGATTTGCATTATGAATTTGGTTTGTGAAAATATCATGTACTCTTCTTTAATAGCAATGCGAACGTTGCAATCAGACTTTTTTGCCACATAAATAAATGGATTATGGGTAGAAATAATAAATGATACAGTACAATTTAAAAAAACTATTCTCCCATTCTTTAATATAATTTTAAATAACTATTCTGCCACGCTTAATATAATACAATACAATATGTTTACCAGTACTGGTATACGGTGCAAGTCAATTATAAACCATAAATAATTGTGACAATATTTGATTATGATGTTGCTATACTAGTCCATGACACATTAAATGTAAATGTGTAATGTATTACCCGGTATAAATGAGTTCCCGAAATAAATATATCAAAATTTGTTAAAGCTAAATTGAATTTAAATAATTGGTTTGACTACGTACGTATCATCCAATCTTCTTTTCCTTCGTTTTCAAAAAAATATATCTTCATTTCATTCACATACACATTTGCTTTAATTTAAAGGATTGAAATTTTAAATAAACCATTAGAAACACGCACTTTATTAATCGACAAAAAAACTCGAGTTCATTTCATTTTATTAGAGAATTAATTCTCTAATAAAATGAAATGATTTCACACATTTTTACAATTCCGAACTTTCAGACGAAATGATTTTTTTTCATGATATCACATGTCAGGTATTAAACAGATTGAACTACGAGATGATAAAACATCAATGTGAAATAAGAGAATTGTTCCAGTATTTAAATCATCTTATAAATTTTCTAATTACTGTAGATAGTAATTAAGGTAATATAAAAGTGATGTCCGCGCAAATAAAATTTAGCGCGAAGAACGGAATGATATACCATGGGATAAAAATAGAAAGCAGGTTATATACTCCCTTAAAGGTTAATAAAATTTAGCACGAAGAACGGAATGATATACGATGGGATAATAAAATTTGGCCAAATAAACTCATTTAATTATAAATAAAGCTAATAACTAATATTAAAAAAATATTATTCTAGTTTATAATCTGAAATTTTATTTAAAAATTGTAAATGCAATTTAAATTTTGTACAAAAATGTTTAGATTTAAATTTCTATTTCAATTAACGCTTCATCGTTGAATTTTATATATTTAATGGGGAAAATTATTTTTTCAGGACCGCAACTTAGGGGTATTTGCAAAAAGAGGACCGTAACTTTACGGGCTGGCAAAATTAGGCCCGTAACTTCTTTTTTTCTCAATTTCAGGACAAATTAGTCCAATCAACCCAATTTCGGGCTAATTGAAGCCCATTTTTCGGGCCAAACTTATTTATGGCAAAAAGAGGACTGTAACTTTTTTAATGCAATTTTAAGAAACATGACAAAATAAATAAAAAATACTCGTAAACTTTTAAAAAATAAATTTGAAAGTTATAGATGTAATAATTTTTTATGAATTAGACAACATTATTTATGTTTAAAGAAACAAATATATACTACATATAAATTATAGTGAACTGAAAAGAACAAAATATTATAATTTGGGATGATAAATTTTTAATTGTTAATTAAAAAGATTGTCACAATTTTTAAATATAAATATAATTTTTAAATGTTTAATTAGTACATTTTAGATTTTATTTCCATAAATAATGCTTATAAATTTTATTGAAGGAAAAAATTTCATAGATTTATTATTGAGAGGATTATAGTAAACATTAATTACAAAATTTCGATCAAACATTTTGCAGTATTTTATATTTAAACTATTCGATTCGAAATTTTATGGAAGAAATTTGTATAATATTTTAAAATAATATAAGACATGAGAATGGATTTAATTGATGAAGGGAATATAAACTAGAGTATATTTTAAAAATTATATATTTACTAGTGGAAGACCTGCGTCTAACACGCGGGATTGAAGATAATTTATTATATTAATATTTTGACAAAAAAATTATAAGACGGACTCATACATATTTTTAACACTTATAAATTTTATAAAGTATTATAACCTTATTTAAATCGTATTATAAAATAAAGACTATATAAAGTAAAGTTCAATCCCATTCATTTCACACAAGATATTCATTGTTTTGAAGTAACATTAAAAATTAAAATTTTAAAGTTTATTTTATTATAAAAGTTATAATTGATTTTACTTTTAAAAATATTCCTCGTCAATCAGCCCGAAATTGGGTTGATTGGGCTAATTTGGCCTGAAATTGCGAAAAAAAAGAAGTTACGGGCCTAATTTTGCTAGCCCGCAAAGTTACGGTCCTCTTTTTGCAAACACCCCTAAGTTAAATAATTGTCCCTCTTTAATGCAGTGTAATAAATATAATTATATCATTTAATACAAATGTAGATATAATTTCATTTAATACACATTTACATGATTCTTTTATTTAACTGGCTTCTCTCTGTACCTCTCTCAATCTAGCTCTCTCATTTTCAGTCTGCTTAACCCTTTCTCAAGACCGAATAAGAAAAAAAAAAATCGCCTCTTCTTGTAACAGTAAGTGTAAGAAAATTTGTTTGCAGCAAGAATTCAAACCAAGTTTTTTGTTTCTGCTTTATGCATAGATGTTTTTTAAGTTGCGGAAACTGGGATTAATTAGATCTCCCTCTTTTTTTCAAAATCTTTTTGCTTTTTGTTTCAGTTTAACGATTTTTCCTCCATTGTTAAGATGTTTGTTTGTGTTGAATTCTACTGATAGCTTGATTCATTTGTTGCTGTTGCATCGACATTTTTGTAATGTTTGTGAATTTTTTAGTATTATTTGTTTCTACTTTTTATTACAGGGAATTGAGGGTTTTGCTCTTAGATCTGTAGACTTTTTGTGTCCTCCATTGTTTTTTCTGACAATTAACAAGGTTCTTAATTTCTAGATAATTTTAGAAATCATCACCATGTTTTGATTTGATAAAAAATAAGTAGAATGAAGATTTAATAAAGTGTTATCATCTTGTTTCTTAATGACAGATGAACTCAAAGAGACCTTCCGGAGATTCCAGCATTGAGAGGCCAAAAAAGATGCCTTTCAAAGGGGTAACAGAAGGAGAGAAACAGTTGCAATTTCGAGTGCTTATTCCAAACTCGACAACAATCGAGCTCAAAATGAGTGAGCTACGAAACAAGATTCCAATTCAAGATTTCAAAATCTTGGTGAGAAAAGAGTATGATAGGTGGCTGAAGCATGGAAGGTCCCCAAAATCGAATCGAATAATAAATTGGGAGCACCAAGATCTGCATTTTACGGATGCCCAATTACAAGAGATAAGATCCGAATTTAATCTTTGCGATTATACGCCTAATAAGTGGCACTTCCTTTGGCTCCATGTAAGGATCTTATTTTCACAACTTTCCTTGGCTATATATTTTGCTTTCAACGCTTTATAACTTGTGTATTAATCTTTATATAGGATGGATCGCCTGAGACAGAAGTATATGAGGCATGTTTTTAATTTTTCGATTTTAAATCAATTTATTTCTATGATGTATGGATTTTTGAGTTGCTCTAGCTTATGGTGCTATAAATTCTATTTTCTTGGTGTTCAGGGCGTGTGGGATCTGAATGAAGATCCTGACGTATTGAAGGAGCGCCCCGAATGACTGTCCAATTGAAGCTGCCCTTGATAAACGAGCACTTGTATTCATGGAACGTTTGGATAGGCGCAAACACGTTTGTGTTCTGTTTGTATTTGTTTCCTTAGTTTCTGTAATTTTCCTAGACTTTTGGGACTAGGTTTCAATTTCCTTATTATAGCAGACTTTAATTCATTTTAACAGTTAGAGTGCATCAGTATTTCTGAGTATTCGATACGGAAAATAATTAAAAGTTATTTCCGTTAGTAGTTGTTGGCATGTTCAATATCAACGACACGTGCATTCAATTTCGGTCGATTGTTTTTTGATTACGCTAGTTTGTGCCTAGTGAGCCTAAGATACTATTTTTCTCCTGAGGAAAATTGTATTTTTTTACTTTTTTTGTGAACAGCAAAACGAAATTCATTAAAACAGGAAGTACAAGAGGTACTCCAACCTGTCCGCAATGATACAAAGAAATCAAGTCTACAATAGTTCTTTTTGCGCAGTAAGTTATTCCTATTTTAGTTTCCGTTCCATCAACTTTCAGGAATCGAAAACTGAACCCTAACTTTCAATTGTCGATATTATAGTTGTTCTGTAACCAGCTGTAGGAGGTGAAACATTTATTTGCTGCTAGCGTGGCATGGCCTAATTTGTCCACGTACGTGGTAGAGTTTGATAGGACTAAAAATGAAATATGGGTATATTATGACCAGTTTTAAGATTATCTTACCAAGTTAATTTTTCAGTCTTGATTTACTTAATGTATAGCTATTTAGACAATTATATTATGTTCGATTGACATATTAGTGTAGAATTAGAATATGGCATGTTTACTGTCTGAATGCCGTCATTGCCTACTTTAAAGACTCCAAAACTGGAGCTCTAGAAGATGATCATCCAAATATCGGTTCACGTATTTTTTTTTACTAAAAGGTGAACTCATTATTTCAAAATTCACCCAACACAGATTTTTTTTGAGCAGAAAAAGGAATTTATTAACGAGTACCAGAGGTACTCTTTACGAGATCAAAACAGAGTTACAATGATAGTGTCGAGAGGAACAGCCAAGCCATAGTCAAGGCTGTTACTCAGGTTTTCTTACAACATAAACGGGAGTTATCACACCAATCCTGAAATGAATATGAATTTACACCACAACAAGATAGGGAATAAAGTCTCCAAGTTTTAGTTCGCATCTCCTCGAAGGTCTTTTCCGGGTTGATATTCTCGCCTTTGCACAAGAACCATATTTTCTTCTCTTGTCTGCAGGGCATGGGGCTGCCGAGCCAGTCATACAACTGAGCCCAAACACAATGAGAGAATCTGCAATCGAAAAAGAGGTGATGGGCGCTTTCCATGTCTTGACCACACAGTCCGCAGCTGATATCGTCTCCGTATCGTGCATTTTCTTATGACACAAGTTTTTGCTATCAACTACAATGACGATGAATGATCACAGTAAGGAGTTGGAAAGATTGCGCTCGGTAATTATACAATTACATATCCAGGGAGAAATAGAAGAATTACAAGGTTTTCTCATTCACTCCCCCTCTTTGTAATTTCATATATTGTTTATTCATTAAATGTTCTTTGAACTCAAATCTTACCCATTTTGTATTATAGCATTTATCCTAAATGTTAAGGATCATAAGTTTTAACCCAATGTGTTTTCTCATTTATTGTTTATGCATTGGTGGGAAAACAAAATGATCTCTAAAGGCCTGGGGCATCATAATGGTCGATCTTTCCAAACAATCGGAAGGACCTAAAACTATCACCAACACATACCATTCAGTTGAGCACTACTTTGATTGGCCTGGGATATGTAGCCAGCAACGAGCTATTGATTTGCACGGTTGAGATAGACCATGGCTTTGGAAGCTCATTCACATTAGGATAACAAGATGGAACTTGAAGTGGAGTATTAATTAGATCTCAAGGGGATATCACATATACATTTAGAAAATGTTAAGGATCATAAGTTTTAACCCAATGTGTTTTCAGGAGAAAATTTCATTTTACGTCCGGTAACTTAGGCCTAATCCAATTTATATCCTTTATGTTTTTACTTTTTCGATTGCCGTCCTTTTTGGTCCAATTTACGTCATTTCCGCCGGAAAATTTTAAAACTCACCGGAATGTGAGGAATAAATTGGGATTCCGGCCAAATAGTGCAATTTACGTCCTTTAAGTTTGAAAATTAAAATTTAATAATTAAAATTTTCTAAAAATCCCATTAAAGATTTAAAAAATCTAAAATATCATTAAAATCCAAAAATATCCTTAAAATTAAAAATTAAAAAATATAAAATGTGTAGATAAATTTCAAAATATATCAATAAAATTTTGAAAAATATCATTACAAATTATAAAATGTGTAAAACAAAAATAAAAAATTCTACAATTCAAAGAATGGAAAATGAGTAATTTAAAAATTAAGAAATTCAAAATCTCATTAAAATTTCTAAAAACTAAAAAAATCTCATTAATTTATTAAAAATTTGTAGATGAAAAATTACTAATTCTAAAAATCTAATAAGAATAATAAAAATTATTAACATTTCATTAAAAATCAAACTTGATTCATACTCGTCTGTCATTAAAGTTTTGCTCGAACTCCTAAAATTTTTGGGCCCCACGAGATTTTCCAACTCACCGTGGAGGTTGAGTGGAAGTTCCACACCTTGATCGATTTTGGAACCGTCCCAAATTCATTTTCACGATATTTTTAAAATTGTGCAATTTTTAATTTAAATTTTTTTTAAAGTTTAATTTATAGATTATTTTAATTTTAAACATTTAAAAAAAAAATTAAATTTACACATTTTCAGATTTTTTTGAATTGTAGAAATTATAGATTTTATTTTTATTTTTATGAGTTTTTAGACGAAAAAAAAATTAAATTTACACATTTTCAGATTTTTTGAATAGTAGAATTTATAATTTTTTTTAGATTTTTTATATTTATTTTACACCATTTATAAGTTTTTAATGAGATTTTTTAATTATTAATTTATAATTTTCAAACATAAAGGATGTAAATTGGACTATTTGACCGGATTTTCAATTTTCCGGTGGAAATGACGTAAATTTGACCGAAAAGGATGTAAATTGGACACCCTAGGACGTAAATTGAAAATGTGAAAACTTAAAGGATATATTCTGGATTAGGCCTAAGTTAACGGACGTAAAATGAAATTTTCTGGAGATCATCGACTTATCTAGAAAATTAAAGTAAGTTAGCTAGGTATCAACTCTCGTAATTAATATAATCGACCTACTAACCAAGCGTAAGCGTTTTTTTTTTACTTTATCAAGCTGAAAAAAGGAAAAAAATAAAAAACAGGCAATCCATCGACAAAAATAAAATGAATTAATGGTTGAAAGGATCAATCTACAATTAATATTTTTGTCGGATCATGCCAAATTTGTCTGGCCGTCTCCAGTCCAGGCTCGTGTTGGATCAGTCCCCAGTTTTAATATATTTTTTTAATTTGAGACAGAAAACTCCATTGCAAAGGAGTCACAAATATTTGCAACCACCATTTTTTCGGCGACCCAAAATCCGTAACAAATATGTTTAGTGACACAAATCCCGTCTTTTTGTAGTGAAAAGAGTAAAAAGAAAATAAAAAAGATGAGGAGAGAAAGGAGAATAAGAAAGGTGAAAACCCCATGACATTAGGAGAAGAGACAAAAAAGATAGAGTAAAAAAAGAGTAAAAAGACCCAAAAAGTGTTTAAATCCCCCCTAAAAAAAAGTAACGAAAGGAGAAAAAATTTATAACAAACCAATCATGTTTTTACTAATATAGATCTTTTTTTTTCAACAAAAAAATTATTGCTTCAAAAGTGTACAAGAAATACTCCTTCCACACAGTACAGATTAAAACATCACAAAATTACAGCCCAAACAGCGGCGAAACGAACAAGATTAATCAGTAAAAACAACAAAAAAGCAATACCAAAAGTACCCACAGAAGCACCACCTAAAATGGATCTATTACCTGCATTGAAGCAGGGTACATGAAACATAAACAAATCACCGATTTTAACAAACCAAGTTTGTGTGCTACCCGCACTTCCTGGATTGAAATAATTTGTTTGGAGTTCATATATATGTTGTATGAACACCAACCAATTTATTTCAATCGAGAAAATGAGGTTAGTACACTAACGCTCATCTCCAAATCTAGCTATAATTGATATCCTCACTCATGTGCTTCTTATAGTTGTGAGGAGGAGGAGGCGCCACCTTACTTTAGGGCAACAAGTCAATTGCCAACTAGGTCTGGAATATGGGATAGAATCGTAAAACATAAGAAGGTGATGTATCAAATTGCAAAGAAAAAAAAGATATATTGTAATCGATAAACACCATAATTAAAGTTGATTTTTTTTTTCTTGCAATTAACCCTTTGCTTAATTAATGGTTTATTTTGAATCATATTATTTCACTACAAGAAAATTGAGCTTTAATGATAGAAATCATGTCATTATACTCACTCCATCCGTCTATAAGCTTCTCATAACCTTTTTTAACAAATATCTTTTTATTTTTTATTTTTACACTTCACTTTATATCTTACTTTTCCCTCTCTCTATATCTCTCACAATCCCATCACTTATCTATCTATTATTTAATCACTTTTCTTAATATATGTGTTCAAAAGTAATGGAAAATTTATAGGTGGCCGGACGGAATGAGTATATAACTTCTCTAACTAAAAGCCTTTAATAGTGAAAATGAAGAACTAATGGCGGGACTGTCATTAAAAGTTCATTTCATGTGGAGCTAAAGTATGGTGCCTTTTTCCCTATCTTATTGTGGTGTAAATTTATATTCGTTTCAGGATTGGTACGTTTTATAACCCCCGTTTATGTTGTAACAACGCTTGTTTCTCTTCACACTATCATTGTAACTCTGTTCTGATCTTGTTAATAAACTCCTTTCTCCACTAAAGAAAAAGTTAATTCCATGTCATTAAAAAAAGTTAGCTAAAACAGTAATAATGAGAGGACTCATATTATATGGATTTGCTTGGATTAGGTTAAAAATAAAATGGATTTGGTTGGATTAGGTCAAAAAATTAAATGGATTTGCTTGGATTAGGTTAAAAAATTAAATGGATTTGGTTGGATTAGGTTAAAAAATTTTAATTTATAGTGAAAAAGGCAAATTGCACATGGAAGGAAGAATTGCCGCTGTCTTGGGGTGGGGCGACAGTGGGGAATGAAGGGATGGGAAGTAGAAGCTAGGTTTTTTTTTCCTCAAAGGGGTATTTTAGTAATTATAGAAAACCTAGCCTCCTTTCTCAATTCACACTATATAAAGGCTTTCTGCAGGGTTCCTTCATACTCACCAATTTATTGTGTAGCCATTAACCATATTTAATTTTATGATCTATACACTGGGGTTGCACCTAGCTAGAGCTAGGTTCTTGCTAGCTACTTTTGGTGGTGAAGTTTCTCAATTTTGCAGAAGGTACCTTTTTATTTCTAGCTTCTTTAATTACTTTTTGTTGCAGATCGATTGATACTTACGTTATTCAGTGTCTAGTTTTTAGATTTAATTCAACCAAGCGTTGAATGTTTTCAAATTATAGCAAAACGATTCCTCAAAAAATGTTAAATTATATTTTATGAAAATAATGGTCAACAAAAATGAAAAAAAAAAACATATAAATCTGCTATTTGATAGGATGTGCAATCGGTTTTCTTAATTTGTATTAATGTGAATTGGAATCAGCAAAATAGTTTATTTGTATCATTTTTGGTCATTACCTATTTTCGATATACTAGCTTATATGTTGCGTCTTTGGTTTCCATAAAAGGAATTATATGAGCTATTCAAGAACCGCTGGAATCAACAACCACACTAGATTTTCGAAGGCGTTGGAATCAATTCAAGTTAACGAACACCAATCCTCCAATTGTAAATGTTTCATTTAATCCACTCAAAATTTTGGAATTCGCCACTTCAACCGTTTGAATAGGCACCCATTATGTTGCTCAGAAGAAATGAGGAGGATTATCTGAACTATAGCTCCGTAAACAATCAATTTCCAAATGGTTTACGTAGCAAAACAAGGTTGTTGAGAATGGGATAGAGGAAAATGAAAAAGGATTGTATCATATAAGATAGAGCAAGTAGATGGTTAAAATTTTGATCACTATTGTATCTTATTAATTGTGAGGATGTTTCGAGTAATTGGAGTCACTTTCTTTCTTCAATAATGGGCTAATGAAAATCTATTTTCAACCATTGTGTTGGAAACAGATCTCCACTTCCCTCTTATTGGAGAAAGAATGTGATTCCAGTTGCTCTCAATATCCTCTAAATAAGAAACGACGGTGATCAAAATCCTTGCCATCTAATTGGTTATCTTATATATATGTTTTCATCCTTGTTCAGTTTCCTACATCCCATTTTCAGCAACCATGTTTTGACGACCAATTCGAAATTGAAACTTTACTGCACTAAAATTGTTTACTGAAATATAATTCAGAAAGTCTTCCTCATTTCCTCCAACCAACATAATCGGTTGTTCAAATTGTTGAAATGTTTCCATAATCCCAGAAGAGGTGGCTTTCAAAATCTGGTGTGGAATGAAGACGACAAAAGAACTTGTTGTTGGATAACTTGCATTGATTGTACGTAGGTCTACACCTCGTCATATTTGGATCGAGATGATAGCATCGTCAAAAGTTTTAAACACTTTGAAGGAGAGTAGCTTCGTCAGGAAGTGCTCAAGTCGAACAAGTGATGCTCGAGCAAATTGATTGACCAATGGTGCTCGACTAAAGCAGGCTCCAGAAAAAAAGCTCTATTTAGGGAGAACAGATTTCCAAGTCCATAGGGTCCTCCATACACACACTAGCTAGAGAGTGGTTCACATTTCTTCGTGTTTTAAAGATCAAGAAATGGATTGGGATTAGGTTTTGCATCATCTACACCATACAACAGTCTAAACTCTTATCTGAATGTTGTTCTTCTAGTGAAAGTTTGTTATTTATGTTTTACTCTTTAAATTACACGAGCTGGTTGAAAGACAATTTCTACTTATAGAGCAAAGAGTATCACACCTAATTTATTATAAAACATACACGCGGTCTTATGTATTTATTTGGTAATGATACATGCGTTTTTTTTGTTTTTTTGGAACAAAGCAAAAATTTATTGATGAATACAGTATTGGACCTATATTAGTAAATACACTCTTATTCTTATTTATTGTATAGGCCCATCTTATTTATTGGGAGTCGTATCAATAATTTGTATGTCTGGCCGGCACACATGTCCATCACCCCCCCCCCCCGCCCGCAAGCCTTCACCACTCAACACCTCATAACGACCACCTGGCATGCTCGCCTTGGCCACCCATCAACAAAAATCCTTGCTCACACCCTCTCTAAGCTTAGTTTATCCAGTGCACCCTCCAAACACTTCAACTGTAATTCTTGCTCATGTATCAAAAGTCACAAACTATCTTTTTATGATTCAAGCATTATGTCTACTAAACCACTTGATGTTATCTTTTCTGATGTTTGGTCGTCACCTGTCTTGTCCCCTGATAATTTCAAATACTATGTGCTATTCGTTGATCACTTCAGCAAGTACATATGGGTTTACCCTCTAAAACGAAAATCAGATGTTTTCCCCACATTTACCACATTCAAAACTCTTGTTGAAAACAACTATCAAAACACAATCAAAACCTTTTACTCAGACAATGGGGGAGAATTCATTGCTCTTCGCCCCTTTCTTCAAACCCATGGCATTGCACACCTCACCACCCCACCTCACACTCCCGAACATAACGGCATGTCTGAACGTCGCCATCGTCATGTGGTTGACACAGCCCTAGCCCTTCTTCACCATGCTTCCATGCCTCTCACTTATTGGCCCTATGCTGTTTGCTCAGCAGCCTATATCATAAATCGCATTCCCAAAGTTAATCTCAACATGGCATCCTCCTTTGAAAAACTCACTGCTCGCCCCCTAACCTAACCAAACTCCGTGTATTTGGTTGCCTCTGCTATCCCTTACTTCGCCCCTACACCACTCACAAACTTGATCCTCGCTCTACTCCATGTATCTTTATTGGGTACTCGCCCACACAGAGTGCTTATCTCTGTCTTGATCGCTCCACAAACCGAATCTACACCTCGCGTCATGTTCAGTTTGTTGAACATACGTTTCCCTTTTCCATCCCTTCTCCCATTAATCAACCATCTCCCTTGCCGACCTCCACCTCCTCGCTGCCTACTTCCTCTGATCCCAGCTCCTCGCCCATTCTTATAGCACCTTCGCTTCCTCACTCCGCCACAACCATCCTCGACCCCCACCCAGTGCCGACCACTACCATTCCCCAACGTCCCACACTGGTCGACCAATCGAACATACCCCCGCCGGCCATACCCACACCTACCTCCCCGCTGATTGCCACCACATCCGACATCCCTATGCCGACCAATGCTCCCTTACGACCTCCTGCACCTCGCATGGTAACTCGAGCTCAAAATAACGTGTTCAAGCCAAATCCGAGGTATGGGCTTACTTCTATCATCACTTCTGACATTGAGCCGAGTTGTGTGTCGCAGGCACTCAAGGACAAAAACCGGCGAGCAGCCATGTCGGCTGAGTTTGATGCTCTTCTTCAGAACGGCACCTGGGACTTAGTTCCTCCCAATTCATCTCAGAACGTGGTCGGCTCCAAGTGGGTCTTTCGTATTAAACGAAAACCTGATGGATCTCTTGACAAGTACAAAGCTCGCGTCGTTGCCAAAGGCTTTCACCAACGACCAGGTGTTGACTTCACTGAGACCTTCAGTCCGGTCGTCAAGCCGGCCACTGTGCGAGCAGTTCTCAGCATTGCTGTCACTCAGCATTGGCCCCTCCAACAGTTTGACGTCAACAATGCCTTTCTCCATGGCACACTTTCTGACACAGTTTTCATGGCACAACCCCCCGGCTTTGCAGATAAGACCTTTCCATCTTATGTTTGCAAATTACGCAAATCCATTTATGGCTTAAAACAAGCTCCTCGCACATGGTACTATGCTCTTCGCTCCTTTCTCGAAGAAATTGGGTTCACTCCCACTCACTCGGATGAATCTTTGTTCGTCTACAACAACACTGGGGTGGTCGCCTACTTCCTCGTCTATGTCGATGACCTCATCTTAACGGGCTACAACACACCCATGCTCGCCCGTGTGGCTGCCGACCTCAGTGCCAAGTTCTCGGTCAAGGACCTTGGTCCTCTATCTTACTTCTTGGGAGTGGAAGTTCTCAGATCTAAAAACTCATGCTTCCTTTCTCAACGCAAGTATGTTACTAACCTGCTCGCCCGGTACAACATGATTACTTCAAAACCTGTTCGCACCCCTTTACCAACCTCTGCTCGCCTGTCCATCTCGGATGGGTCCTCGCCTGCAGATGCCACCCAATATCGTCAGGTCCTTGGTTCTCTTCAATATCTACAACTCACCAGGCCGGACATTGCATTTGCCGTGCACAAGTTGTCGCAATTTATGCATGCACCCACTACCACTCACTGGGGTGCTGTCAAACGTCTACTGAGGTACTTGAATGGTACAAGGAACGTTGGGGTCACCCTCACCTCCAGTCCATCCTCATCGCTTCACTGCTTCACTGATGTCGACTGGGCCGGAGACACAGACGACCGGACTTCCACCAGTGCCTACATTATATTTTTAGGGTCTAACCCTATCTCATGGTTATCCAAGAAACAAAAGTCTGTTGCCCGCTCCTCGACTGAAGCCGAATATCGAGCAATTACTGCTGCTGCCTCTGAAGTTCAATGGCTCAAATCCCTATTCCAGGAACTCCACTTCCCCACCTAACCTACACCAGCCCTTTACTGCGACAACATTGGTGCCACCTATCTATGCTCGAACCCTGTCTTCCACTCACGAATGAAGCACATTGCCATTGACTTTCACTTTGTTTGTGATCTCATCAAGACAAAACAATTACGTGTGTCTCATGTCTCTTCTGCCGATCAACTTGCGGATGCTCTCACGAAACCTCTCTCCAGCACTCGCCTACAACTTCTCATGTCCAAGGTTGGACTCACCAAGGGTGCTCCATCTTGAGGGGGCGTATTGGACCTATATTAGTAAATACACTCTTATTCTTATTTATTATATAGGCCCATCTTAGTTTCCTATGGGCTCTCCTATAAAGCCCATTAGGGTTAGGTTAGACCTAAATATCTCTTGTATAAATACCCATTGTAAATCATCTTTAGAAACTAATCAAGAAAACATATTTCTATATTCTCTATATACAGGGCATCAGAAATGCCCTATAGCAGTACACAAACAGAATAAAAACCAGTAATCACCCTCTTATAACATTAACTAAAACAAAGATATGGGATCACTTAATTAACCAAATGCTAAAAAAACTTCTTTTATGCTAGTACCTGGGTTAAAACACTTTGTCCGAATCGACAAGTTGGACTGTTTTTTTCCGTCGAAATTTTTAAAAATTTAGCCGCCTGATTGTCACAATAAATGGGTGTAGCCCCGGATTGAAAAACATTGAAATCTGGTAATAACCTACATAACCAAAGAACTTCACACGCTGTGGTGGCCATTCCCCAAGGCTGCCGTGAGCTGAAATGAACACACCCTACCCGGGTGTTTCCTTTAGGTAGCGTAAAATGAGATGTACGACATTAAGATGACTTTGGCGTGGTTGGTGTAGGAATTGGCTCAACTGACTTACCGGAAACATGATGTCGGGGTGTGTGACAGTGAGGTATAAGAGGCACCAAACAATCTACGGTGCTGGGTTGCATCAACGAGTGGTGTATCATCGTCGGGCCGCAACTTAATATTCTTCTCCATGGGGAAACTGCATGGCCTAAATCCCTGCATCCCACTTTCTTCCAAGATTTCAAGAGTATATTTGTGTGGATTTAACACAAAACCTTCGGGTGATCGAGCCACTTCGATCCCCAGAAAATATTTGAGCGTTCCCAAGTCTTTAATGCTAAATTTCTCATCCAAATGTTGTTTAACATAAGCAATATGGGTGGGATCATTCCCAGCAAGGAGTACATCATCAACATAAATGAATGCGGAAACGTAGGTGGTTCCTTTTCGATAAATGAAGAGGGAATGGTCGGCTCGGGATTACCGGATCGGAAACCAATATTTGTGAGAGCACAAGTGAATTTTTAATACCAATTTCGGGAAGCTTGGCGAAGGCCAAAAATAGACTTTTGGAGCTTGCAAACTCGAGAATCACCTTCTTTTGCAAAACCCTGTGGCATACGCATGCATGTAGACGTTCTCATGTAAATCTCCGTGTAAGAAGGCATTGTTGACGTCAAGTTGGTGAACTTCCCAATTCCGCCTTGCTGCAACACTTAGCATACAACGGACTGTGAGAAGTTTCACCTCAGGGGCGAATGTTTCATGAAAGTCGACTCCTTCAATTTAAGTAAAACCCTTGGCTACCAAACGAGCATTATACCTTCTCACCTCTACATTGGGTTTGTACTTATTTGCCTCTAAGGCACAAATTTCTTTTTCCATGGCTTCGCGCCATAATGGGTCTTTGATTGCCTGGGGAAAATGAGTTGGCTCATCACGAGACGTGATGGTCGCTAAGAAGGCCTTGTGAGCAGGAGAGAATTTATCATACGTAATGAAATAAGATAAAGGGTGTACCATTGAGGCAACTAAATTGGTAGTGGGTCGTGAATGGTCTATTGATGGAGGCAAAGTTGTGTCGAATGCGTCCAAATGCTTAGAACTTTTCTTGGCACGTTGACTAACCCAACACTCAACCGTCTGCGTCGAAGGAACACTGGGGATGCCATTCGACGTATTGTCCAGAACGACTATATCAGGGTGGTGCGACGACTGGTCTTGATAGGTAGGTTGTATCGGGTCATGTGGCAGTGGTCGCCTGATGAAGATACGTGATGTGAGCGGCATGTGTGCAAGGTTGGAAGAGCCCGTACTCGACTTAAAGCAGCCCGAGTGGCATCATCAAAATCTAAGTTGTGCATCTCGCCAGTACCCTTGAATGGAAATATATGCTCAACGAAAGTGATGTCACGTGAGCTGAAAAACCTTTGACGCTCCACATCAAATACACGATACGCCTTTTGTCTATTTGGGTAACCTACGAACACGCATGCACTTCCTCTTTCATTAAATTTATCCTTCTGTAGATTCTCATAGGCGTAGACCAAACAACTAAATACTCTAAGATGGTAGTAAAGTGGAGGCTTTTGAAATAACACCTCATATGGTGTTCTATTTCCAATGGTAAGAGAAGGTAGGCGATTTATGATGTATACTGCAGTAATAATGCATTCTCCCCAAAATTCAATCGGTAATCAAGACTCAAAATGAAGGGCTCTGGCCAAACACCCCTACTATGATCATCAACAATTGATTAAAAAATATCATAATGAATCAACTCAAAACAATGCGAAGTAGTGGTGGTGCTAATAGGAAAAGGTAAGCGAGCTTGTTTGGCTCGAACACACGAATCATAGAAAGCAAGATTATTCTTATAACCCTTCAAACAATTAATATATATGTCGTAATTTTCCATCTGAGGCATGACCCAATCGACTATGCCATAATTCCGGATTACCAAAAACTGCTAGAACTGCCCTATTCGTTATCAAAGGCTCCATGTAGGAAAGACCATCACGATGTCTACCCACTCTAATCGGAGTCCTCGAGGGCAAGTCCTGCAAGATGCAAAAATCTGAAAAGAAGGTGAAAACACAATTTAATTCTTTTGTGATTCGGCTAACGGATAAAAGATTGCAATGAAATTGTGGTATATAGAGGACACGACCAAGTTTTAACCCGTTCCCAAGATCAACACTTCCAACACCTTGAACCGGAATTGATTAACCATTCAGAATTCTTACTGATGGTTCACAAATCTTTTTCACCACGTTAAGTAATCCATTAACTTCACAAGAAATATGTTTTGTTGCCCCGGAGTCAATCACCCATGATTGAGAACTAAACCGCAGCGTTTCTGCCATATTTGTTGTCGGTTCAATAGAGAATTTGGCGCTGTCATACCTTAGCACGCGCATAAATTCCGTGAGCCTCTACAATTGATCATTCGAAAGGCCTGGAACAGAACCACTGCCACTGGATTTGTCGCCATCCGTCATTGATTGGCCGGCGAAATTCAACTGCCTCAAGAAGGTTGTAACTGTAGAGAAACAATAATTTATGAAATTATGTTTTCATTGAGTGAATGTAAAGAATACATGAGGGGAGTATTTATAGATACAAAATATATCTACTCTATATCTCTAATTTAAGGAAATAAAGATTTACAAGATATATAAAATATATTATACAAGATATATATAATATATTTATATATGCCTAATACGCCCCCTCAAGATGGAGTACCATAGGAGAGTCCAATCTTGATCATCAACATTTGAAGACGAGAACGAGCAAGAGGCTTTGTGAGAGCATCGGCTAGTTGGTCTTCGGAAGACACATGTGAAACACATAATTGAGTTGTTTTGATCAAATCATGAATGAAGTGATAGTCAATGGCAATGTGTTTCATTCGAGAGTGAAAAACCGGGTTGGAGCAAAGATACGTCGCACCAATATTGTCGCAGTAGATGGCAGGGAGAGTTTTGATGGTAAAACATAGTTCTTGAAAGAGAGATTTTAACCATTGTACCTCAGAGGCAGCTGATGCAATGGCCCGATATTCTGCTTCAGTGGAGGAGCGAGCAACCGACTTTTTTTTCTTGGAAGACCAGGAGATGGGATTTGGTCCAAGAAAGACAATATATGCACTTGTTGACGTACGATCATCAGTATTTCCGGCCCAATCAGCATCCGTGAAGCAGTGAAGTGAGTCAGATGGATTGGGGCGGAGGGTAATTCCAACATCTCTAGTTCCATTAAGATATCGAAGGAGGCGTTTTACAGTGCCCCAATGAGTTGTGGTGGGAGCATGCATGAATTGAGACAATTTATGCACAGCAAAAGCAATATCAGGTCTAGTAAGTTGGAGGTATTGGAGACTTCCAAGAACTTGACGATATTGAGTGATATCAGTGGGCGGTGTTCCATCAGAAAGAGATAAACGAGTAGAGGTGGAGAGAGGGGTTTGGACAGGTTTGGAAGTGAGCATATTATATTTGGTGAGTAGGTCAATGATATACTTACGTTGGGAGAGAAAGCAAGTTTTCTTAGTGCGGAGCACTTCCACACCTAGGAAATAGGAAAGTGAGCCTAAGTCTTTGACAGAGAACTTTGTACTAAGGTCTGAGGCCACTTTTGTGAGGAACGAGGTGTTGTTTCCTGTAAGGATTAGATCATCAACATACACGAGAAAATAAGCAGTTATACCGGATTTGTTGTATACAAAGAGAGACTCATCAGATTTGGTGTGAATGAAACCAATACTCTCTAAGAAGGTTCGAAGAGCAAAATACCAAGTTCGAGGTGCCTGTTTTAGGCCATAGATGGATTTATGTAACTTGCACACATATGTAGGGAAGGTTTTGTCAACAAACCCGGGTGGTTGAGCCATAAATACAGATTCGGCTAAGGAACCGTGAAGGAAAGCATTATTCACATCGAACTGATGAAGTGGCCAATCTTTGGTAACTGCAATACTCAGGACTGCTCGAACGGTTGCTGGTTTGACCACAGGACTAAATGTTTCAGAAAAGTCAACCCCAGAGCGTTGGTGAAAGCCTTTGGCGACAAGTCGAGCTTTGAACTTGTCTAAGGAACCGTCTGGTTTCCGTTTGATGCGGAAGACCCACTTCGAACCAATAATGTTTGCAGAATCATCAGGTGGTACTAAATCCCGAGTACCGTTTTTGAGAAGGGCATTAAATTCAGATGACATGGCCTCCCTCCATCGTACATCTTTTAAAGCCTGAGAGACGCAGCTAGGTTCAGTGTCAGAAGATAAAGTAGAAGATAGACCATACCTCGGATTTGGTTTGAAGATTCTGTTTTGGGCTCGAGTGACCATTCGAGTTCGTTGTTGTATAGGTGGGGATGGCAGTGAGGGAGCATCTGACGACTCGAGATCAAGGGTTTGTATAGTGGAATTAGGGTTTGGAGTTGATGGGGGTGTACTTAGTAATCTTGGGGGTGCAGCAGGATTGGGCGTTGGGCTGGTGGGTGTATTAAGAGGAACAGGGGGTACAGGTAATGGGGGTGGTGGCGGGGCTGGATTCTCGTCGAGAGATGATATATTTTGGGGAGGGGGTGTATTCGTAAGGTTTGTGGGTGGGGTAGGATTGGGGGAAGGGGCCAGGGGTGTATTGGTGGGTGTAGGGGGTGGATAAATCAAAACAGTGGGTGTGTCTGGCAGATTGGGGGGTGTATCTGTTAAGGCAGGGGGTGTATCAGGAGCAGTTTTAGGAGTGGCTAGAGGAAAGACATTTTAAACAAATTGAACATGACGAGAGGTATATATTTTGTTGGTTTTTAAATCAAGACAAAGATAAGCAGTTTGGGTAGGAGAGTATCCAATGAAGACACAGGGAGTAGATCTATGGTCTAATTTATGGGAAGTGTAGGGGCGGAGCCAAGGATAACATAAGCAACCAAAAACTCTAAGTTTGGCTAATATTGGGAGTTTATTTTAGAAGGAATTGATATAAAGACAACATGTTAAGATTGGGTTTTGGTAGACGGTTTATAATATAGGTAGCAGCACAAACTGAATGAGGCCAATATGTAAGGGGCATGGAGGCATGATGTAAAAGGGCTAAGGCAGTATCAACAACATGTCTGTGACGACGTTCAGACATGCCATTGTGTTCAGGGGTGTGGGGAGGAGTTGTGAGATGAGATATACCATGAGTTTGAAGGAGGGATCGTAGGGCAATGAATTCGCCCCCGTTGTCAGTATAGAGGGTTTTGATTTTGGTGTTGTAGAAGTTTTCTACGATGCTTTTAAAGGATGTAAAGGTGGGGAGGGCATCAGATTTGCGTTTTAGAGGGTAAATCCATATATATATATTTGCTAAAGTGATCAACAAAAATGACATAGTATTTGAAAGCCTTCAGTTGACAGGACAGGGGACGACCACACATCATAAAAAAGAACCTCAGGTGGGGAACTAGATATAATGCTTGAATCGTAAAAAGGAAGTTTATGACTTTTAATACAATTGCAAGAATCACAATAATGCAGTTTTGAGTTCGTGATAGGTAAGTTATACTTGGATAAGGTATGGGAAAGGATTTTGGAGGACGGATGACCTAGACGAGCATCTAGATGGGTGATGGTTGTTTTTCCGAGATGGAGGTTGTGGGGTTAAGAGATGCTCGAGTCGGCCATACGTAGAGATTATCCACGCGACTCCCCTTGAGGAGAATGGTCCCCGTTTTACCATCCCGCACCTGAAAGTAAGTTGGGCCAAAGATAACATTAACATCATTGTCTCGACATAACGATGAAACGGAGATACGATTTTTAGCCATTTGCGGAACAACTAGTACGTTTGAGAATTTTAGCATAGGAACATGAGGAAACGATAAGGAACCAATATGTGAGATATGCAAACCGTTACCATCACCGATGACTACGTCATCCGAACCAGAATATGGGGAGTGGAGGAACAGGTTTTGGAGGTCGGTGGTGATGTGATGCGACGCACCGGAGTCCAGAATCCAAGGAACGGAGTGGGTACGTGAAATAGTCGAGTGGGCGGAGGTGGTGGTGTATGTACTAGGAGGGTGGGTGTGTATACTGGGTGGGGTGTATGTAGTAGAGGAGTGAGTGCGTAGGTGCGGAGGGGTGTATTTACCAGATTTGGGGGTGTATGTAGCAGGGGAGTGATTGTGTAGATTCAAGGGGGTGTACTTACCAGAGTTGGGGGTGCAGTTACCTACTGTGTAAGGACTGAGTCGACTCGGTGAGTGGGAATCGAGTCGACTCAGTGAGTTGTGGATCTGAGCTAGAAACACCTGCCGGAGTTCAGGGCACGACCGACCGGTGTTAGGCGATAGTGTTGAGTGGGCAGAGGTGTCGGCGACCATGGCCGACGCCGGACATGACACGGCGGAGGGGAGCGGAGCTGTCCGGGCTGCGATAGATCGGGATGCGGGCGCCGAAGAGGATGGCGCCGCGAGCGGCAGTGCACGCCGATGAGAATAGATGACCGGAAGGAGGAGTTGGAGTGCTGCCATGGAAGATTTACGCAATTTCAGTGATGAGGCAAATTTTGTGGAGTGATTGAGGTGGGCGTTATGGAGTTTTCTGAGTAGTTGCAGGGCTGTGATTAAAGAATCTTGGGTTGCTGTTTATTCTATAAGGAAAGTTTGTTAAAGTTTTGCAGGAGATTGCTTGGAACAAGGATTTGAATGGAGGTTTGTAACTGATTCTTGATTTAAGAAACAGATGGAGGATCGGTTGCCGCAACCGAGATTGGGAAGGCTGGTAGTCGGGAGTTTTGAACGACGGTGGACGTCGGACAACGACCACAAGAAAGGGGGTCGGATCGAGGCGTTAGCCGGACGACTCGTTGATACCATGTAGAGAAACAATAATTTATGAAATTATGTTTTCATTGAGTGAATGTAAAGAATACATGAGGGGAGTATTTATAGATACAAAATATATCTACTATATATCTCTAATTTAAGGAAATAAAGATTTACAAGATATATAAAATATATTATACAAGATATATATAATATATTTATATATGCCTAATAGTAACTCGCCGGTTTTAAAGTTTTGATTAGTTTACCAGATTTTTGGCTCTGATGCCATGATGAAATCGAATGAATTTATGCGCATAAAAAAAAGAGTTGGGGTATATACCCCTCCAACTTTGTTAGATACACTCCCCCGATACATATACTCCCCTTAAAGTACCTCTGAGATAGATGCACTCCCCCCAAATTGTCTATTATACCCCTTTATCTTAAAAATTGGTATGATAAATGCACACCCCCATAAAACCCTAATTTCCTCATTTCTTCCCCAATCCTCCTTTCCCCCTCATTCCCTCCTTCCCCTTCGTTTCTCCAAGCCACCGCCGCCCCAAGCCACCTCCTCCGGCGCCGCCCGCTCCAGCGCCGCCGCCCTGAAGAAACAGGTAGGTTTTTTTTTTATTTCTGCAAACGGCGGCGCTGCCGCCTCCTCCCCACCGCCCTCTTCACCCCCTCCCTCTCGCCGTCGAACTCCCCCTCCCCTCCTCCTCTCGCCGTCGCACTCCCCCTCCCCCATTTTTTCTATTTTTTTTTCTGCAACTAATTAGCGGCGCGGCGGCGCCGCCCCCTCCCCTAGCGTCGCCGCCTCCGTCCCCTCCCCCAGCGTCGCCGCCTCCGCCCCTTCTCTCGGCCTCCACCGCCGTGAAAGTTGAAACCCTCCCCCAAATCGTCATCGTCACAGGTTTTTTTTTTTTTTTTTTTTTCGACTATTTTGGGTCGCCTGAAAATCCTCTCGTCGACAATAGTTCGTCGATGAGAGTGTTTTTGGCCGACCCAAAATGGCCGAAAATTTCAGTTTTCTTAAAAAAAAAAAAAAATCATTCGAAACACATAGTCGACCGGAGTACTTTTGGTCGACAAACCAGAGTTGACCGGATTACTTTTGGTCGACAAACCAGTGTCGACCGGAGTGTTTTTGGTCGACTCTGGTTTGTCGACCAAAATAAAGTTTACTTTTTTTATTTTCAAAGTCTGATTTTTAAAATTTCTAAATTTATTTTGTGGCCGCCGGAGGTGCGGCGGCGACCGTCGTTTGTTGAGCGGCGGCCGTCGTTTGTTGAGCGGCGGCCGTCGTTTGTTGAGCGGCGGCGATCGTCGTTTGTTGAGCGGCGGCCGTCGTTTGTTGAGCGGCGGCCGTCGTTTGTTGAGCGGCGGCGATCGTCGTTTGTTGAGCGGCGGCGACCGTCGTTTGTTGGGCGGCAGCGGTCGTTTGTGGATTGCGGCGGCGGCCGTTTGTGGGTAGGGTTAGGATTAGTGATAGAATTAGGGTTAGTTTAAATTTAAATTGAAGGGGAGTGTATCTATCTTTGTGTATTTTAATAAAGGGTAAAACATGTATTTTACATGATTATTTAATTAATAAAAGTGGAGGGGGAGTGTATTAAACAAAGCTGGAGGGGTATATACCCCAACCCTAAAAAAAACCAGTTTTCTTATTGATTCAAAACAACCGTATGTGGGAATGTATATATACAATGAAGGGGCCATCTAACTAATGGGCCAATAAGGAAATTAATGAATAACCCATATAAAAAACCGTATCTGTTATCAGCCAATATAACAGAATTTGTTATTCAAATACTAACCAAAATTTGATGACTTCCAATATCCTCTTCTAGTGACTTTGCTTGCATGGCCATCCATCCCACCAAATAAATCCATGTCACTGCCCCCATCGACAAACTAAAATATATTTACAATTAAAGTATAATAAAAAAAAATTGTAAATTTATACTCCCTCCATCCGTCTATAAGCTTCTCATTTTGCCATCTTGGTCCGTCCTCATATAAGCTTCTCATATTCTTTTTGACAAATACCTTTTAAATTATTGTAAACACAAATTTCGTGAATTAAATATAATAACGCCAGAATGCGAAACAACGTATTTAATTTCGGATTAAACCGATGAATATTGTGGGTTACAATCTCTAATTTCTCATCTGATTCTCTCTTCTTGACTTTTCTTGAACTTTTGGGGTCGGATCCGCAGCCGAATCCTCTCCGATCTTGGATTTGGGATTTTTATAACGTTAATTCAAAGGCTTGGCGTCGTATTTTGGATTAAACGTTGAATTTAGGGACTTTTGGGATGAACGTCGTTGAAGATTGTTCTTGAACTTGGGACGTTGGAACGTTAATCCAAGGGCTTGACGTCGTATTTTGGATCAAACGTCGATTTACGGGACTTATCGGGACTTTTCCGTTGAAGATCCACGAAGAACCTTGAAGAAACGCCGAATCGAAGGGGCTTAGCACTTTGATCTCCACTCGAACGCTGTTTCCCGCCGCTTTGCACGAAGAACGCCTTTGAAGCTCCTCCGCTTGCTGAAAAACACTCTAAAATCTCTGCAGAGAATTTTAGAGCCTTGAATGCTTCTGATTTCTCGATGATGAAATGAATGAAATGAGGCCCATAAAATGTTATACACACCCCCAATGTTAAACACACCACACCAAAATTTAAAAACTTTTGTTATTACTATACACACCCCAATTTTTTCCTATTTAATAAATTGTCAAAAATAATTAAATTGAAAAACGTAAGAATTCAAACTAATATAAAAAATATAAATAAAATCTATAAAAAATAGCCTAATCTTCAAAAATTAAATAAAGTTAAAAAAATTAATTAATTTAATTAATTTTGAAGATTTAGATGATTTTTTACTATTTTTGAAGATTTTTATTTTTATTAAAAAATCTTCAAAAATATTAATTGTGAATTCTCTTTTGTAATTGTGAATTCTCAACTTCCCAAGCAACGAAAACAATTCGATTTTCATCTGAAAGTGTGTTGGCGAAGCCTCTCTTGTTCCCAATAAATAGTAATATGAGTTTTATCGACATTTTTATAGAAGTTAGAAGGCAAATGAAACATTAACAAAGTATTGGAGTTTTAAACTTTTTTATTTTATTTTCCTTTTAAATATATTTTTTTTATATTACATGAACCTACTAACAAGTACCCCATAAATATTATATGCACTCCAAATGTTAAACACAACAATTCAAAACATCAATTAAATAAAATCATAAAAATATTTTATAAATTATCAAAAATAATTTAATTAAAAAAAAGTAAGAATTCAAATTAATATAAAAAATATAAAAAAAATCTATAAAAAAATATATAAATCTTCAAAATTTTAATAAAGCTAAAAAATAGTTAATTTAATTATTTTTGAAAATTTAGTTGATTTTTTAATTTTTTTTTAAAGATTTTTTAATAAAAATAAAATTCTTCAAAAATAGTAAAAAATCAACTTAATCTTCAAAATCAATTAAATTAATTAACTTTTTTTAGCTTTATTTAATTTTTGAAGATTTAGGCTATTTTTTTTATAGATTTTATTTATATTTTTTATATTAATTTGAATTCTTACGTTTTTTAATTTAATTATTTTTGACAATTTATTAAATAGGAAAGAATTGGGGTGTGTATAATAATAACAAAAGTTTTTTTTAATTTTAGTGTGGTGTGTTTAACATTTGGGTGTGTATAACATTTTATGGGGTGTGTTTTAAAAAATTACCTGTTAAACCTGCTATAGCAGGTTATTGGATCAAAATCAAAATAAATCGAAACTTAATGGACTAAATTCAAAAGGCGGTAATCTGGTGGACTAAATTCAAAAACATGGCAACTTAATGGACTAAAAAAAATATAATCCCAAATTTAGGTGTCTACAATTATATCATACACTTCACTCTTACTTACCTATAATGCCACTAAATTATATAAATCTGTAAATAGGGTTTAATTTGTCAAAATAAATATCAACCAAGAAGAACTTGAAAAAAAAAAAAACAATGCTGGCACTTGCGGCGGAGCGGGACAAATTTTGGTACCTAACGTGAAAAGTATAATCGACCTACCAACCAATCGTAAACCTTTTTTTTTTTTTACTTTATCAAGCCGGAAAAACGGAAAAAAGAAAAGTCAATTCATCGACAAAAATAAAATAATTAATTAATGGTGGAAAGGATCTGCAATTAATATTTTTGTCGGATCATGTCCAAGTTTATCCTTTCGTGTCCAGTTCGGGCTCGTGTCGGATCAGTCCCTTTTTTTTTAGACGGAAAATCCATCGCAAAGTCCGTCATAAATATTAGTGACCAACATTAATTATTTCATTGACCCAAAATCCATAAAAAATACTCCAAGTTTCCCACTTTCCTTTTTTGGATGTCCCACAATAAGTTTCCCATTTCATATTTTTCCATTTTTGGCATATGATTTTCTCTCTCCCAATCACATCACTTACACTTTATCTATTACTTCATCTCACACTCATCTATTATTTTATCTCTCACCATCACATCACTTGTACTACATCTATTATTTAATCATATTTCTTAATCAAAACAACCAAAAGAAAGGTGAAACTTATACCGGGACGGAGGGAGTACGTTTTATGATGGCAAGACCGTCGCAAAACACTGTCTTTTTTTGTAGTGAAGAGAGTAAAAGGAAAAAAAAAAAAAAAAAGATAATGAGAAAGGAGAATAAGAAAGGTGAAGACCCCATTAACATAAGGAGAAGAGACAAAAAGAGTAAAAAGCCCCCAAAAGAGTTAAAACCCCCAAAAATAGAAAGGAGAAAAAAATGGCAGATAACCAATTAGAAATCTAGATACTAAGGCCATTCAGATCGATCACAATTGATATAACCACACATCCAATCATGTTTTTTTTATCAAATATAAATCTTTTTTATCAACAAAAATTTTTATTGCTTCAAAAGAGTACAGGAAGTACTCCCTCCACATAGTACAGACCAAAACATCACAAATTAAATTACAGCCCAAACAGCGCCCAAACGATCAAGATTAATCAGTAAAAACAACAAAAAAGCAATACCAAGTTTGTGTGCTACCCGCACTTCCTGGATTGAAATAATTTGTTTGGTGTTCATATGTTGTAAAATCTGTTCCAATATATATGTGAACACCAACCAATTTATTTCAATCGAGAAAATGAGGTTAGAACACTAACTCATCGTTACATCCTCTCCAGATCTATAATTGATGTCCTCACTCATGTGCTTCTTATAGTTTTGAGGAGGAGGCGCCACCTTAAGTTAGGGCAACAAAATAAGTCAATTGCCAACTAGGGCTGGAATATGGG
This sequence comes from Galeopsis tetrahit, assembly GCA_963675135.1. Taxonomy (NCBI): domain Eukaryota; kingdom Viridiplantae; phylum Streptophyta; class Magnoliopsida; order Lamiales; family Lamiaceae; genus Galeopsis; species Galeopsis tetrahit. Next base: position 17,634,383 of record OY776133.1, read on the forward strand.
ATAGAATTGTGAATAATAATTTAATGGGCCATTTTAATTTTGGGCCCAACACTCATAGCACTCATTTCTGGAGGATTTTTTTTTTTACAATAATATGACACATTTAGCGCTCTTGGCTTTCACAGGGTAGACACTATCGCTAAACGTATTTGTGATGAATTTTGTGACGGATTATGGGTGGTTGCAAAAAAGCTGGTCACAAATATTTGCAACAGCCTTTGTGGCGAAATGTTTTTTTTTTTTAATTATTTAATTTTCAGGATTTATGACGGAATTTGCGATGGACCGGACTGGAATATCTGACCCAACCCGGACCGATTTAACCATTTAATTCCGTTGCTTATTCGCACAGGGATTAAGAAAAGTGATTAAATAATAGATATAGTACAAAATTATGACTCACGTAATTATAATTATCTCTATTTTTACACAAAATTACACCAACTGACACTCAATTTTATTTTCTCTTTCCACCTTTTTACTTTTCTTATCCTTTATATTTCCATCTTTTTTATTTTCTTACATTTTCTCTCTCTACCTTTTTACTTTTCTTACATTTTACATAAAATGTTATATTTCTTTACACTTGTACCAAATGTAAAGCAAGGGGGATAGAGGGTGAATTCATTAAAACTTGTGCCTAGAAATGAGCATAATGAATTCGGACGAAGGAAATAATAATGGCAAAAACTTGTGTGAGACCGTCTCACGGATAAAGATCCGTGAGACGGATCCCTTTCAACCCATATTTTAAAATTTTGGGTAGGATAATCCATTTTTTTTTTCAGATTTTTTGTTTGTAAGAACAAAGTAGCAAGAAGAAAACCAGTAAAAGTGTCATACCATGCCTTCGGGGCTTGCTTCAAGCCATAAAGTGTCTTATTGAGCTTGCAAACATGAGTTGGCTTAGTAGAATCAATAAAGCCCTCGGGTTGTTGAGTATATACAGTTTCGTTCAACTTCCCATGAAGAAAAGCGTTATTTATATCAATTTGTTGCACACTCCATTTTCGAGTAATAGCTAGAGAGAATAAAATCCGCAAAGTCAACGGCTTCACCACAGGACTAAACGTGTCAAAGAAATCCACGCCCGCTGTTTGCTGAAAACCACGAGCTACTAATCGAGCCTTATACCGCTCAATGGACCCGTCCTTCAAACGCTTGATCCGAAAAAACCCACTTAGTGGAAATAATGTTCAAATCAGGATTATATGGAACAAGAGACCAAGTATCATTACGGATTAGAGCATCAAATTCATCTTGCATAGCCGCCTTCCACTCAGGAACAATCAAGGCCTGAGACACCGTATCCGGCTCATTCGTCACAGCAGTAATAAGAAGAGCCTTAGGCTTGAAAATCCCTGATTTTGATCTTGTCTGCATCGGATGAGCAGAGGAACTAGGAGGGGGAATACCAGGTAGAAGAACCTCAATATTAACCTCAGTCGACGCAGAGTGGTCGCCAGAGGAAGAAGCATGTGAAGGAGAAGGAGAAACCCTTGGTGAAGAACCATTATCCGGCTGAGAAAAAGACAATGGAGATGGTGGAGGCCGTGAAAACGAGGGTATGAGTGTAGTTGATGAGAATGGAGGATGAGCAGCCCCAGATGGAGTCGGTAATAAGGACTGCTGAGGAAACTCAGACTCGTTGAACTCCACAGTACGAGCAATATACACTCTCCCCGAAGGATGTAAACATCGATGTCCTTTGTGAATAGGGTTGTACCCAATGAAGGTGCATTTGGATGACCGAAACTGTAGTTTCGAAGAATTGTAGGGCCTAAGATATGGATAGCACGCACAACCAAAGACCCTCAAGAAATTGTAATCCGGAGATTTACAAAACAACATCTGAAACGGAGATGCGTTAGACAATACTGGTGTAGGTAAACGATTGATTAAAAATATGGCAGTATGAAACGCATCAAACCAAAAACGCATGGGAAGAGAACTTTTAGCCAGTAATGCAAGACCAATTTCCATGATGTGACAATGCTTGCGCTCGGCAAGACCATTTTGTTGATGCATATGGGGACACGAATGTCGCAACAAAATACTAAGATCGGTCCAAGTCTTATACAGAGCCACAAACTCACCACCCATATCACATTGAAACGCCTTTATATGAAAAGGAAATTGTCGTTCTACCATTGCAATGAATTTAGTAACAACACCCTTGACATCTGACTTTAGAACAAGAGGATATAACCAGGTATAACGAGTGTAATCATCAACAATAACCAAGTAATATCTATAACCATCCGAAGATATAGTAGAGGCTGGACCCCATACATCAAGATGCACAAGTTCAAAAGGCTTAGAAGAATAATGAGCAACTGAAGGAAAACACATTTGATTCATTTTCCCAAGTTTACAGGCTTCACAAAACATAATATCCCTAGAGGCAGTAGGAACATGTAACAAACGTAACACCTTAGAGAGGGTGTCATTACAAGGGTGCCCCAATCTATCATGCCATAGCATGGATTTATTACAATCAGTAGACTTAGCTACATATATAACACTCTTTATTCGAAATAGGAGTAGCAAAAGTAGTGCCAAAATGCGACAGATCCAATTGATAGAGACCGTCCTTAAGTGCTCCCTTCAGCAGAGTCTCGTGAGAAGTCAGATCCTTTACCACACAAAAATCAGCATGAAATTCGATATATGCAACATTATCTTTCAAAAATTGAGATATACTAACAAGGTTTTTAGTTATATCTAGCACATGAAGTACTTTATTAAAATGTATACATCTATCAAACCCAAGACTCATTACCGAAAGAGAACCAACACTTTTAATCTCAGCAGGAGAGCTATTCCCAACCAAAAGATGAGATGTACCTTACAAGAAGAGGTTACATGGTGAGATGCACCACTATCCATGAACCATTCCTGGTTCCTGTTTCCCTGAGAATCAGAAGAATTAGCAGCGTGAATAGAATTAGATGAACAACCCTCACCATTATAAATCAAGGGAGAATACGCCATAGGAGATGTTGAGCTAGGCAGATGTTGAGCCATGTGAGCTTGTGGTAGCAGAGGTGACGACATCGGATGAGGTGGATGAAAACGAGATGAGTGATATCCACGAGAGATCGGAGGCTGCGAATTCTCCAATCCTCTAAAAGTAGGATCATAGCGCTTGAAGCACTTAGCCGCCACATGATAATTGCGACCACATAACTGGCAAACAATACGTGGTTTGGGAGGAAATCGACCACCGCGACCCTGGCCACCAGTAGTGGATCTGTTGTTTGTAGTAGCCACATTCGCCATAGGAGATGTTGATAAAGTAGCTGGAAATAACATTGGTGCAGAATTTGCACGAGCAAGACGAAGTTCAAACGTCTGAAGAATGGACTGAAGCTCATTTAACGAAGGCATTTCTGGTCTTGTGGTTAGATTTACCACAACAGCATCATAAGCAGAGGATAAACCACCTAAAATGTACATAGCTAATTCATCATCTGTGATAATCTGACCAGCAACATGAAGTTCATCCGCAATAGACCGCATTTGAATAAAGTAATCATCAACAGAAAGATCACCCAAGGTAGTAGTTTGAAGCTGCAGCCTCAAATTTAGAGCATTTGCACTAGACTTAGACCGAAACAATTCATCGAACACCTTCCATACCTCAAACGCATGACAACATCTGGTAACATATCCTAGCATTGATTCTGAAATCGAGCTCAACATCCAACACAAGAGAAAATGATCCTTTCTATGCCACTCATCATTCGTGAAATCAGGAATATCATCCATAGTACAATAAAGCACATCATCAAAATTGTACGCCTTAACCGTCGCCTCGATCTGGTTACGCCAAAATTGATAATTCTTCCTCTCAAGTCGAATTGACAAAGTGATAAACCGAGGATGAGAAGAAAATGATTCAGAAGGAGACGCCATGAGAAAATCACACAGCAACAAAAAGAGAGAATTCAAAACTAGTTATTCAGAGTAAAAATTGGACTACTGATACCATGTTAAGAACAAGACAAATTTAAAATTCATTTTATTGAAGAGATATCAAAGTTACAAATGACCATCTCCACGTTCCTATTTATACAGTAGCAATACACTTAGCTGTAGAGAATTGGAAACCGTTACTAACTAACTTAACAATTACTAATAATAGAGGCTCCTAGCATATTCTAGAAGCAGTAGCATATTCCAAAGGATTCCAGAGTATTCCAGAGATTCATCAATATGTGTTTTCAGTATCATGTATTTTGGGTAACATTGTATATAACAAATTCAAAAATATATCTACAACTTTGAATTGGATATTATCTTCTTTTTTTTTTTTAATTCAACGCATGAACATAATGGAGATAATCGAGTTATCTAGAAAATTAAAGCAAGTTGGCTAGGTATCAACTCTCATATTTAGTATAATTGAGGCCACCAATTGTAATTAAATGTTTTTTTTTTTTTTTTACTTTATCAAGCCGGAAAAAAAGGGAAAATAAAAACATGCAAGCAATTCAACGACAAAAATAATTAAAAGGATCTGCAATTAATATTTTTGTCGGATCATATATGTCCCAATTTGTCTGGTCGTGTCCAACTCGGGCTCGTGTCGGACCAGCCCCTTTTTTTTTAATTTGATACTGATATTTAATTTCATCGCAATTAAAGGCCATCATAAATACTAGCAACCAGCAATTTTTTCAACGACCTAAAATCTGTCAAAAATATGTTTTACGACGGTAAAACCATCGCAAAACACTATCTTTTTTGTAGTGAAGAGAGTAAAAAGAAAAAAAAAAAAAAGATAAGGAGAGAGAGGATCGGAAAATTAGAACGGTGTGAAGACCCCATTAACATAAGGAGAAGAGACAAACGGAGTAAAGAGCCCAAAAAATCAAAGAGTGAAAACCCCACGATGAGAACCACGATACGAAATACGAATAAATCCGTAATCCCTAGCTCAGGCTAGCAAGAAACGGAGCTGCAATTAACTTTGCAAAAGAACTCTATTATTTTCTCATTATTCTCACGGCAGTTTTCTACACCCTTATATATAGGTATACAAATAACCACCTAATAATGTCCATCCTAACCAACTAACTCCTACTAACAGCTGGACTAACAAAGAAACTAATCCAACTAACAGCAAAACTAATCTGCAAACAGAAATAAAAGACAGCATGAAAAAAGGATTAAAATTGATAAATCGCCCTTGCCATGCTAGCCAATTACAGCCTTCAATCCGGCTTTCGATGGTACGTAAATGCGAGCCCACAAACCTTATTCGCATCACCCCATTAGAACTCTGGATACTAAGGCCATTCAGATGGATCACAAGTCAATATAACCACATCCAATCATGTTTTATCAAATATATATCCCAACTCCTATATCAACTCCAGATCGTTTTTTTTTTAAATCAACAAAAAATTTATTGCTTCAAGAGTACTACAAGAAGTACTCCCTCCACACAGTACAGACCAAAACATCACAAAATTACAGCCCGAACAACGCCGAAACAAATAAGAATCAGTAAAAACAACAAAAAAAAGCAATAACAAAACTACCCACAAAAGCACTACCTAAAACCAAAGACTAATCGGTGGTGTGGCTTCGTCTGGTTCCTGTGGAGAGCAAGGAACAACAAGGTTTTCTCAAAAGAGGGAGTTGAACCAATAAAAGATCTTCAATGAAGTTAGAGCTATGGTGTAGAATTTATTTTATCATCACAAAAAATGTTCTTTCAATTTTCATGATTGGCCGGTGTGTGAATCCTAGACTAGTATGCTTGTAACGGGTGAACCAAAAACTCCACCCGTGTAATTTCAAACTCATCTCCAGATCTATAATTCATGATGTCCTCACTCATGTGCTTCTTAATTATAGTTGTGAGGAGGAGGCGCCACCTTAAATTAAATTAGGGCAACAAAATAAGAATTGTGAATAATAATTTAATGGGCCATTTTAATTTTGGGCCTAACACTCATAGCACTCATTTCTGGAGGAATGTTTTTACAATAATTTGACACATTCAGCGCTTGGCTTTCACAGGGTAGAGCTTATTCGACTTTCACGTTAAGCAAGAGAGAGACTGTTTTGCGACCGCACAAAACATATTTGCGATGAATTTTGCGACGAATTATGGGTGGTCGCAAATATTTGTGACAGCCTTTATGTAATTTTTTTTTCTTTTATTTATTTAACTTTCAGGATTAATTTATGACAGACCGTACTGAACCCGACCCAACCCAGACCGATTCAGCGACCCCAAGGTATTTTGTGTGAAATTTTGTCACTTGACCTGGGAGGTTCTTTTGTTTATATTACCACATGATTTTATTTTATTTTTAATATAATTCATCTCAATAAAACAGTGTAATTAAAGAAAAACCAAGAGTATCTATTAGGCATTGATTACATTACTTGCTTTTGTTCTCAGGAAATAGGAATAGGCAGATACATATTAAAAAAAAATTCATCGCATATTCAAGACGAAATACATTTTTGTCGCTTTAAAAAATGTCACAAATTTGTGACGAATTATATTTTCGTCGCAAAATCTGACGTAAATTAATTTGAGATGAATTGAATTTTCGTTGACGAAAATTAAAAGAAACATCCGTCACAAATTTGAGACGAATTAAATTTTCGTCGCAAATTCTGTTTGACCATTTCTGTTGTAATTTGCGAAGGTTTTTTCCCGTCGCAAAACTCCATATTTTTTGTTGTGATGCAATTTTTTTCAGAAATTGTCATGAATTCAAATTACAAAATAAAAAATGAAGTGTAGTAAATTGATTCTATACGGAAATTCGAATTAACTACACGCAAGTGAATTCAAGGAAATGAGAGCATGTGCAATTCCCCTTGTTAAGTCACTAAAATTCAAAATTTTGAGGCAATCCATGCAAAATCATAAAATGATAATTGCTATAAGGGAAAGGAAAAAAATATAATGAAAAACTACCAAATTAATGTACCTTCATTATTACTCTTAAATTTAAAAATAATTAGTAACTAAAGACCGATATAATTATTATATAATCCAAGCAAATCCATATTATGTGATTGCTATAAACGGAAACATTATGATGCAAAACAACCAAATTAAGCAAAACATATTGATGAGACCAAGTTCTATTCGCGGCTGAGAGACGGACCTCGAACGTCTTGATCTTCGGATTGATTGACCTGCACAAAAACCGGGTCGGAGGAGGCTCCGGCGACGGCCCTCCGACTCTCAAGTCAGTTGTTTTCTTATGAGTTATGAAGAAGATAATATAAAGAGTCGTATCTTTTTTTAGAGGGAGAGTGTGTAAAATGTATTAAAAATAACTTAACCTTCAAAAAAATGAAATGGATGGACTTATATACCATACTCACTTGGGGGTAAAGAAGTAATTTCGAGAGCTAGGGTTTGTTACCTGCTGGAAGCCACGTCACCGTACGAACCTGGCATGCTATAAAAGCTCTGGTAGTGCGCCCACAAATATCAAAAGATACTCTGACATTCAGAGATATATTGTGTTTGTACTTGTTTGTCCCCTAAAGACAAACACTAAGAGGCACAGTTGTTAATTCAGCGATCCATCTTCTCTCCTCTGCCAGTTCAGAGGATATAATTGAATTTGTCGACAAGGAAATATAATTTAAGCATTGAGTTCTGTGTCGAACCGGCTCTCCTCTGACAATTCAGAGGAGAGATTTAGGTTTCTCCTCTACGAGTTTTCCATCTCAGATTTGATCGATCATCATCCAAGGAAGTGACATAGTGTGTGATCTGCTCTGGTAGAGGAGAGATATGGGGATATCTCCTCTATTCTAAATGAATTTTACCCATCTCAGCTATGGACGATTCTCCAGAGTCCAATGGGTCCCTTGGTATTCTGTCATTTTCAACGAAGTTAATCAAAGACGTGTTTTTAGAGTCTTTTCAAAGATATGACATTATTTTGTCACATCACATATAATGCAAATAACCATGACGATATGACTTAATGTACCTTCCTCATAACTCTATAATATTGAAATAATTATAAGAAACCTAGAGCCATTCTAATTATTACAGAATGCAACAGGAAACAGTAGTTTAATTAACTTATTTGAAAAATTAACAAAACAAGCATCAGTGGTCTAGTGATAGAATAGTACCCTGCCACGGTACAGACCCGGGTTCGATTCCTGGCTGATGCATATAATTTTTTTAAACTTTTCTGTTCAATTTTAAAAAATAATAATAATAATAAAAATTGTTCCAACTTCCAACTATTGTACAATTTTTTAAAATAACATTAAAATATATTTTAAAAAACTAAATAAATCTTAAAATTATTTAATAAAATTAAATTATTAAAAAGTCAACCAAATAAAATATAAAATTTATTAAATAAATTCTAAATAAATTTGTCATTTTAGAAAAATAATATAAAAATCTTAAATTTAATCAAAATAAATAAATTTTAAATTAACTGAAAATTATGATTATATTAATAATCGTCAAAAATAATGTAAACTATATCACTAAATCCTAAACTATATCATATCACTAAATCCTAAACTATATTCAAATTCCTCAAATTAATTAAAAAATCTAGAAAAATAATTACTACAATTTAAATTTGGGAAAGACGACTAGGGTGGGGCGTATTTTTAATACATTTTTTGATTTTCTTGATTTATTAATACATTTTCAAGATTTTAGAATTTATTAGTACATTTTATAATTCTTTAGGATTTATAAATAGTTTACAATATTTTAATTTGAGGTATGTGAATTTTCTAGTAATCCGTTTATTTAATTTTGTTTTGTTTTTTCGAATTTATTTTAGTATTTCAGGTTTATTTATTATTATTTTAAAAATCTTATTTTTCATTTATACATTTTTTTAGCTTATATAATTTTTTTGGTTATTCTTTTAATATAAATTATAATTCATGATATTCCAGCATAATTCACAAATCTAGAAAAAAAATATCAACATAATTTCCCTTTTGAAAATATGAGGCGTATATTTATTTTTTTTGGATTGATAATTTTTCAGATTTTAGCTTCTTTTTTTTCTTTTCAAATCAGGTTTTTTATACTCCCTACCTTTACATATAGTGTGCTTGTTTCTTTTTGCATAAGTTTTAAAGACTATTGTTTGTTTGCGGATAAAGTAGATAAATAGATAATAAAGAGGCAGACACATGCACTTTATATGAATGGAGAGAGTATATTTTTTGTATTTTTTATTAATATACTTCCTTTATCCATTTTTATAATTTTCACTTTTCTTTTTTGTTTGTCCATTTTTATAATTTCTCAATTCTTAAAAAAGAAATACTACTCACATCCATTACTTTAACATATGCTTATCTCCACCCTCAAACTTTCACTTTTTACATAAACAACCAGTTTTCCTTAAAACTCGTGTTCGACTCAAATGAAAAATATAAAAACGGATTGAGGGAGTATTAATTATTTTTTAGAATTTATTAATATAAGTTTTATATTTTTCAGATTTATTTAGTTTTTTTTTTTTTTTTAAATATGTAGAGATGTAAACACACACTCATCTAATAATTGTAAAGAAGGAAATACAAAACAAAAGGTATTTCATATATGGAGTAACAATATTTACAATGCTAAAATGCATAAGGAATACAAAAGAGCCTAATCTATATTTATAGACTAAGTAACAACTAGTAGTTACTAACTAACCACTAACTATTCAAACTAACTAACAAAAGGAAGTTACAAAAGGAAACAATACATGTGTTTAGTATAAGCACACTACTTTATATTACCCTTTACAAAATATTTTAATGATTTAAAAAATATATATGTACAATAAAATTATTATTTTCCAACTTTAATAATTTTTTCAGATTTTAATATATTGAAAGGATCAAAATTGGGCATTTGGCCGGAGTCCCCTAATTTTTTCAACGAGTTTAAAATTTTCTGGTTAGTTTGAAATTGAAAAACAAATTACCAAAAAATTAATGTATATACACGCTAGGACATATTTTTTAAAGTAAAAATTTTAAGGATTTATTTTGAAATCGGTCAATTTTAAAAGACGAGAAAAATATTATCTCTTAATAAACACCATTGTGATTTTTATTTATTTTTTTTTTTTTTTGCAATTAACCTATGTAAAGTATATTATTAAAATAAGAGATAAATATAAATATGCAACACAATTAGAAGAGAAATCAAACATTTATTAATTACTGAAAGTAAACATTATTTATATACAGAAAGGGCAACTGCAAGCATATGTTGCTCTGTTTAATTATCTGTTTTCTCAGCAGGTTCGCTTTGCTTTACAGCTTCAGCATTTCCAGAAGCTTCCTCTTTCTGCATGAACATTCAATTTTTTATAAATGGTTAAAATAATATATAAATTTAATTTGTTGGACACAAATATATAGATTCTTTTTAAGGAGGAAATTAATTTACCGGCCCTAGAAAAATTCTTCTGGCCTCCTCAGGTGTGTGGGAGTTGAGTATCTTAAGAGCAGCATCCTGTATGAAAATCATATAAATTAAATTAACTACACATAGTGTATATATATATATATAGTAATTAATAAATTAAATAAAGTAAAAAAGAAATTAATTAACCCTAAGGGCGATAAACTCTGCATGACTGAGAGTTTTAGGTTCCTCAATTGACATTGCTCTCACAAGCAATGGACGGATTTCGGTCGGCGGGGCTGCAGGAGTACTTATGTTTTTCGTCATAGTTAATTTAATCGATGGATGTGCTTTAATTTATAAATAAAAAAGAGGCAAACGTGGCCAAGAACTAGCTGTTATGCTGTCCATCGATTTGCATGCAGAGAGTTAATTTGAGGATACGACAAAATATATTCTAGCGCCAGCTCATTAGGTGAGATTTTATAGCCGATTTACTTCGACCGTATCAAATTTTATATTTTTATTACTTTTTTTTTATTTTAGTCCGAAAATTAACAAAAATATATATATGAATATTTTCTTTTAGTTTATATTTGTATCTGAACTAGTTTTTTTAGAATTGTCAGATTTTATTTGGATTTAAATTGATTTTTTTATTTTTATATAGATTTCCGGAAATCACGTGGCTACTCGCCGCACGTGGATTCCACAGCATTAACCGTTATGATTGCCCTAATACCAGTGTACGGCCCACCAACGACTAATCCGTACTGGTCTAACGGTCGACATACATAGATTTTGTAATGGATTTTGTGAGGTTTTTTTTCTATTTTTTGCGACGGAAACATATTTCGTCTTAAATTTAGGACGGTTTTCTTTAATTCAATTTTTTTTATCTTTTGCGTCGAACATATATTTGGTCTCAAATTTGTAACGGAACTTGTGATGGATCGATTTTTTAATTTACTTTTATTTATTTTTTGCCAAGGAAATATTTTTCGTCTCAAATTTACAATGTTTTTTTTTTTTTTTGCAACGTAAATATATTCGTCTCTGAAGGAATTTGCAAAGGTTTTTTTTTTTCAATCTCTATACATACAACATTTAAACATAATTACTATTCAGGGATTGCCCCAATCCAACATAATCTGTAAAACAAACACCACCCCTCATAAGTTACTGTCCTGAAAAAAAAAAAAAACTTTCAATTACATAAGTTACTATCTTGCTCGTGTTTTCGTTAGGAACTCACTAGGAGGAGCAAGCTAACTTGCAACATGACGGGCTAAGGTTGATCAGCCTCTCCGGGAGCTCATGTCGAGGAGTGTATAAGGTCGATACTGGTTTGACGAAAAAAAAATAAAAAATTTCTAAGTTTTTTTTTTTTTGGTGAAGTTGGCCACCGGAAATGGTGGTAGTGGCGGCGACGACTGCAATTAGAGTTAGGGTTTATAGGGTGCATTTAGTAGTGATATTTTACTTAAAGGGTATTTTAGAGTTTTTTACACTATTATTTAATTAATAAATTGGAAGGGGGAGTGCAAACCTCCAAAATGGAGGTGCAAATAGTCAGGTCCAGTGTGATATTGGTTTGGCCCATATTTGTAGAACTACTTATAAATGGCCACGGTTATAACACACAGGGACTTATTGAGGACACCCACTGGCTTAGTGCGCACACCGTGGGATGAGGTGGGCGTTATGGAGTTTTCTGAGTAGTTGCAGGGCTGTGATTAAAGAATCTTGGGTTGCTGTTTATTCTATAAGGAAAGTTTGTTAAAGTTTTGCAGGAGATTGCTTGGAACAAGGATTTGAATGGAGGTTTGTAACTGATTCTTGATTTAAGAAACAGATGGAGGATCGGTTGCCGCAACCGAGATTGGGAAGGCTGGTAGTCGGGAGTTTTGAACGACGGTGGACGTCGGACAACGACCACAAGAAAGGGGGTCGGATCGAGGCGTTAGCCGGACGACTCGTTGATACCATGTAGAGAAACAATAATTTATGAAATTATGTTTTCATTGAGTGAATGTAAAGAATACATGAGGGGAGTATTTATAGATACAAAATATATCTACTATATATCTCTAATTTAAGGAAATAAAGATTTACAAGATATATAAAATATATTATACAAGATATATATAATATATTTATATATGCCTAATAGTAACTCGCCGGTTTTAAAGTTTTGATTAGTTTACCAGATTTTTGGCTCTGATGCCATGATGAAATCGAATGAATTTATGCGCATAAAAAAAAGAGTTGGGGTATATACCCCTCCAACTTTGTTAGATACACTCCCCCGATACATATACTCCCCTTAAAGTACCTCTGAGATAGATGCACTCCCCCCAAATTGTCTATTATACCCCTTTATCTTAAAAATTGGTATGATAAATGCACACCCCCATAAAACCCTAATTTCCTCATTTCTTCCCCAATCCTCCTTTCCCCCTCATTCCCTCCTTCCCCTTCGTTTCTCCAAGCCACCGCCGCCCCAAGCCACCTCCTCCGGCGCCGCCCGCTCCAGCGCCGCCGCCCTGAAGAAACAGGTAGGTTTTTTTTTTATTTCTGCAAACGGCGGCGCTGCCGCCTCCTCCCCACCGCCCTCTTCACCCCCTCCCTCTCGCCGTCGAACTCCCCCTCCCCTCCTCCTCTCGCCGTCGCACTCCCCCTCCCCCATTTTTTCTATTTTTTTTTCTGCAACTAATTAGCGGCGCGGCGGCGCCGCCCCCTCCCCTAGCGTCGCCGCCTCCGTCCCCTCCCCCAGCGTCGCCGCCTCCGCCCCTTCTCTCGGCCTCCACCGCCGTGAAAGTTGAAACCCTCCCCCAAATCGTCATCGTCACAGGTTTTTTTTTTTTTTTTTTTTTCGACTATTTTGGGTCGCCTGAAAATCCTCTCGTCGACAATAGTTCGTCGATGAGAGTGTTTTTGGCCGACCCAAAATGGCCGAAAATTTCAGTTTTCTTAAAAAAAAAAAAAAATCATTCGAAACACATAGTCGACCGGAGTACTTTTGGTCGACAAACCAGAGTTGACCGGATTACTTTTGGTCGACAAACCAGTGTCGACCGGAGTGTTTTTGGTCGACTCTGGTTTGTCGACCAAAATAAAGTTTACTTTTTTTATTTTCAAAGTCTGATTTTTAAAATTTCTAAATTTATTTTGTGGCCGCCGGAGGTGCGGCGGCGACCGTCGTTTGTTGAGCGGCGGCCGTCGTTTGTTGAGCGGCGGCCGTCGTTTGTTGAGCGGCGGCGATCGTCGTTTGTTGAGCGGCGGCCGTCGTTTGTTGAGCGGCGGCCGTCGTTTGTTGAGCGGCGGCGATCGTCGTTTGTTGAGCGGCGGCGACCGTCGTTTGTTGGGCGGCAGCGGTCGTTTGTGGATTGCGGCGGCGGCCGTTTGTGGGTAGGGTTAGGATTAGTGATAGAATTAGGGTTAGTTTAAATTTAAATTGAAGGGGAGTGTATCTATCTTTGTGTATTTTAATAAAGGGTAAAACATGTATTTTACATGATTATTTAATTAATAAAAGTGGAGGGGGAGTGTATTAAACAAAGCTGGAGGGGTATATACCCCAACCCTAAAAAAAACCAGTTTTCTTATTGATTCAAAACAACCGTATGTGGGAATGTATATATACAATGAAGGGGCCATCTAACTAATGGGCCAATAAGGAAATTAATGAATAACCCATATAAAAAACCGTATCTGTTATCAGCCAATATAACAGAATTTGTTATTCAAATACTAACCAAAATTTGATGACTTCCAATATCCTCTTCTAGTGACTTTGCTTGCATGGCCATCCATCCCACCAAATAAATCCATGTCACTGCCCCCATCGACAAACTAAAATATATTTACAATTAAAGTATAATAAAAAAAAATTGTAAATTTATACTCCCTCCATCCGTCTATAAGCTTCTCATTTTGCCATCTTGGTCCGTCCTCATATAAGCTTCTCATATTCTTTTTGACAAATACCTTTTAAATTATTGTAAACACAAATTTCGTGAATTAAATATAATAACGCCAGAATGCGAAACAACGTATTTAATTTCGGATTAAACCGATGAATATTGTGGGTTACAATCTCTAATTTCTCATCTGATTCTCTCTTCTTGACTTTTCTTGAACTTTTGGGGTCGGATCCGCAGCCGAATCCTCTCCGATCTTGGATTTGGGATTTTTATAACGTTAATTCAAAGGCTTGGCGTCGTATTTTGGATTAAACGTTGAATTTAGGGACTTTTGGGATGAACGTCGTTGAAGATTGTTCTTGAACTTGGGACGTTGGAACGTTAATCCAAGGGCTTGACGTCGTATTTTGGATCAAACGTCGATTTACGGGACTTATCGGGACTTTTCCGTTGAAGATCCACGAAGAACCTTGAAGAAACGCCGAATCGAAGGGGCTTAGCACTTTGATCTCCACTCGAACGCTGTTTCCCGCCGCTTTGCACGAAGAACGCCTTTGAAGCTCCTCCGCTTGCTGAAGAACACTCTAAAATCTCTGCAGAGAATTTTAGAGCCTTGAATGCTTCTGATTTCTCGATGATGAAATGAATGAAATGAGGCCCATAAAATGTTATACACACCCCCAATGTTAAACACACCACACCAAAATTTAAAAACTTTTGTTATTACTATACACACCCCAATTTTTTCCTATTTAATAAATTGTCAAAAATAATTAAATTGAAAAACGTAAGAATTCAAACTAATATAAAAAATATAAATAAAATCTATAAAAAATAGCCTAATCTTCAAAAATTAAATAAAGTTAAAAAAATTAATTAATTTAATTAATTTTGAAGATTTAGATGATTTTTTACTATTTTTGAAGATTTTTATTTTTATTAAAAAATCTTCAAAAATATTAATTGTGAATTCTCTTTTGTAATTGTGAATTCTCAACTTCCCAAGCAACGAAAACAATTCGATTTTCATCTGAAAGTGTGTTGGCGAAGCCTCTCTTGTTCCCAATAAATAGTAATATGAGTTTTATCGACATTTTTATAGAAGTTAGAAGGCAAATGAAACATTAACAAAGTATTGGAGTTTTAAACTTTTTTATTTTATTTTCCTTTTAAATATTTTTTTTTTATATTACATGAACCTACTAACAAGTACCCCATAAATATTAT
The DNA here is from genome assembly GCA_963675135.1 of Galeopsis tetrahit. Taxonomy (NCBI): domain Eukaryota; kingdom Viridiplantae; phylum Streptophyta; class Magnoliopsida; order Lamiales; family Lamiaceae; genus Galeopsis; species Galeopsis tetrahit. The sequence goes on from OY776133.1 coordinate 17,649,923, forward strand.
ATGCACTCCAAATGTTAAACACAACAATTCAAAACATCAATTAAATAAAATCATAAAAATATTTTATAAATTATCAAAAATAATTTAATTAAAAAAAAGTAAGAATTCAAATTAATATAAAAAATATAAAAAAAATCTATAAAAAAATATATAAATCTTCAAAATTTTAATAAAGCTAAAAAATAGTTAATTTAATTATTTTTGAAAATTTAGTTGATTTTTTAATTTTTTTTTAAAGATTTTTTAATAAAAATAAAATTCTTCAAAAATAGTAAAAAATCAACTTAATCTTCAAAATCAATTAAATTAATTAACTTTTTTTAGCTTTATTTAATTTTTGAAGATTTAGGCTATTTTTTTTATAGATTTTATTTATATTTTTTATATTAATTTGAATTCTTACGTTTTTTAATTTAATTATTTTTGACAATTTATTAAATAGGAAAGAATTGGGGTGTGTATAATAATAACAAAAGTTTTTTTTAATTTTAGTGTGGTGTGTTTAACATTTGGGTGTGTATAACATTTTATGGGGTGTGTTTTAAAAAATTACCTGTTAAACCTGCTATAGCAGGTTATTGGATCAAAATCAAAATAAATCGAAACTTAATGGACTAAATTCAAAAGGCGGTAATCTGGTGGACTAAATTCAAAAACATGGCAACTTAATGGACTAAAAAAAATATAATCCCAAATTTAGGTGTCTACAATTATATCATACACTTCACTCTTACTTACCTATAATGCCACTAAATTATATAAATCTGTAAATAGGGTTTAATTTGTCAAAATAAATATCAACCAAGAAGAACTTGAAAAAAAAAAAACAATGCTGGCACTTGCGGCGGAGCGGGACAAATTTTGGTACCTAACGTGAAAAGTATAATCGACCTACCAACCAATCGTAAACCTTTTTTTTTTTTTACTTTATCAAGCCGGAAAAACGGAAAAAAGAAAAGTCAATTCATCGACAAAAATAAAATAATTAATTAATGGTGGAAAGGATCTGCAATTAATATTTTTGTCGGATCATGTCCAAGTTTATCCTTTCGTGTCCAGTTCGGGCTCGTGTCGGATCAGTCCCTTTTTTTTTAGACGGAAAATCCATCGCAAAGTCCGTCATAAATATTAGTGACCAACATTAATTATTTCATTGACCCAAAATCCATAAAAAATACTCCAAGTTTCCCACTTTCCTTTTTTGGATGTCCCACAATAAGTTTCCCATTTCATATTTTTCCATTTTTGGCATATGATTTTCTCTCTCCCAATCACATCACTTACACTTTATCTATTACTTCATCTCACACTCATCTATTATTTTATCTCTCACCATCACATCACTTGTACTACATCTATTATTTAATCATATTTCTTAATCAAAACAACCAAAAGAAAGGTGAAACTTATACCGGGACGGAGGGAGTACGTTTTATGATGGCAAGACCGTCGCAAAACACTGTCTTTTTTTGTAGTGAAGAGAGTAAAAGGAAAAAAAAAAAAAAAAAGATAATGAGAAAGGAGAATAAGAAAGGTGAAGACCCCATTAACATAAGGAGAAGAGACAAAAAGAGTAAAAAGCCCCCAAAAGAGTTAAAACCCCCAAAAATAGAAAGGAGAAAAAAATGGCAGATAACCAATTAGAAATCTAGATACTAAGGCCATTCAGATCGATCACAATTGATATAACCACACATCCAATCATGTTTTTTTTATCAAATATAAATCTTTTTTATCAACAAAAATTTTTATTGCTTCAAAAGAGTACAGGAAGTACTCCCTCCACATAGTACAGACCAAAACATCACAAATTAAATTACAGCCCAAACAGCGCCCAAACGATCAAGATTAATCAGTAAAAACAACAAAAAAGCAATACCAAGTTTGTGTGCTACCCGCACTTCCTGGATTGAAATAATTTGTTTGGTGTTCATATGTTGTAAAATCTGTTCCAATATATATGTGAACACCAACCAATTTATTTCAATCGAGAAAATGAGGTTAGAACACTAACTCATCGTTACATCCTCTCCAGATCTATAATTGATGTCCTCACTCATGTGCTTCTTATAGTTTTGAGGAGGAGGCGCCACCTTAAGTTAGGGCAACAAAATAAGTCAATTGCCAACTAGGGCTGGAATATGGGATAGAATTGTGAATAATAATTTAATGGGCCATTTTAATTTTGGGCCCAACACTCATAGCACTCATTTCTGGAGGATTTTTTTTTTTACAATAATATGACACATTTAGCGCTCTTGGCTTTCACAGGGTAGACACTATCGCTAAACGTATTTGTGATGAATTTTGTGACGGATTATGGGTGGTTGCAAAAAAGCTGGTCACAAATATTTGCAACAGCCTTTGTGGCGAAATGTTTTTTTTTTTTAATTATTTAATTTTCAGGATTTATGACGGAATTTGCGATGGACCGGACTGGAATATCTGACCCAACCCGGACCGATTTAACCATTTAATTCCGTTGCTTATTCGCACAGGGATTAAGAAAAGTGATTAAATAATAGATATAGTACAAAATTATGACTCACGTAATTATAATTATCTCTATTTTTACACAAAATTACACCAACTGACACTCAATTTTATTTTCTCTTTCCACCTTTTTACTTTTCTTATCCTTTATATTTCCATCTTTTTTATTTTCTTACATTTTCTCTCTCTACCTTTTTACTTTTCTTACATTTTACATAAAATGTTATATTTCTTTACACTTGTACCAAATGTAAAGCAAGGGGGATAGAGGGTGAATTCATTAAAACTTGTGCCTAGAAATGAGCATAATGAATTCGGACGAAGGAAATAATAATGGCAAAAACTTGTGTGAGACCGTCTCACGGATAAAGATCCGTGAGACGGATCCCTTTCAACCCATATTTTAAAATTTTGGGTAGGATAATCCATTTTTTTTTTCAGATTTTTTGTTTGTAAGAACAAAGTAGCAAGAAGAAAACCAGTAAAAGTGTCATACCATGCCTTCGGGGCTTGCTTCAAGCCATAAAGTGTCTTATTGAGCTTGCAAACATGAGTTGGCTTAGTAGAATCAATAAAGCCCTCGGGTTGTTGAGTATATACAGTTTCGTTCAACTTCCCATGAAGAAAAGCGTTATTTATATCAATTTGTTGCACACTCCATTTTCGAGTAATAGCTAGAGAGAATAAAATCCGCAAAGTCAACGGCTTCACCACAGGACTAAACGTGTCAAAGAAATCCACGCCCGCTGTTTGCTGAAAACCACGAGCTACTAATCGAGCCTTATACCGCTCAATGGACCCGTCCTTCAAACGCTTGATCCGAAAAAACCCACTTAGTGGAAATAATGTTCAAATCAGGATTATATGGAACAAGAGACCAAGTATCATTACGGATTAGAGCATCAAATTCATCTTGCATAGCCGCCTTCCACTCAGGAACAATCAAGGCCTGAGACACCGTATCCGGCTCATTCGTCACAGCAGTAATAAGAAGAGCCTTAGGCTTGAAAATCCCTGATTTTGATCTTGTCTGCATCGGATGAGCAGAGGAACTAGGAGGGGGAATACCAGGTAGAAGAACCTCAATATTAACCTCAGTCGACGCAGAGTGGTCGCCAGAGGAAGAAGCATGTGAAGGAGAAGGAGAAACCCTTGGTGAAGAACCATTATCCGGCTGAGAAAAAGACAATGGAGATGGTGGAGGCCGTGAAAACGAGGGTATGAGTGTAGTTGATGAGAATGGAGGATGAGCAGCCCCAGATGGAGTCGGTAATAAGGACTGCTGAGGAAACTCAGACTCGTTGAACTCCACAGTACGAGCAATATACACTCTCCCCGAAGGATGTAAACATCGATGTCCTTTGTGAATAGGGTTGTACCCAATGAAGGTGCATTTGGATGACCGAAACTGTAGTTTCGAAGAATTGTAGGGCCTAAGATATGGATAGCACGCACAACCAAAGACCCTCAAGAAATTGTAATCCGGAGATTTACAAAACAACATCTGAAACGGAGATGCGTTAGACAATACTGGTGTAGGTAAACGATTGATTAAAAATATGGCAGTATGAAACGCATCAAACCAAAAACGCATGGGAAGAGAACTTTTAGCCAGTAATGCAAGACCAATTTCCATGATGTGACAATGCTTGCGCTCGGCAAGACCATTTTGTTGATGCATATGGGGACACGAATGTCGCAACAAAATACTAAGATCGGTCCAAGTCTTATACAGAGCCACAAACTCACCACCCATATCACATTGAAACGCCTTTATATGAAAAGGAAATTGTCGTTCTACCATTGCAATGAATTTAGTAACAACACCCTTGACATCTGACTTTAGAACAAGAGGATATAACCAGGTATAACGAGTGTAATCATCAACAATAACCAAGTAATATCTATAACCATCCGAAGATATAGTAGAGGCTGGACCCCATACATCAAGATGCACAAGTTCAAAAGGCTTAGAAGAATAATGAGCAACTGAAGGAAAACACATTTGATTCATTTTCCCAAGTTTACAGGCTTCACAAAACATAATATCCCTAGAGGCAGTAGGAACATGTAACAAACGTAACACCTTAGAGAGGGTGTCATTACAAGGGTGCCCCAATCTATCATGCCATAGCATGGATTTATTACAATCAGTAGACTTAGCTACATATATAACACTCTTTATTCGAAATAGGAGTAGCAAAAGTAGTGCCAAAATGCGACAGATCCAATTGATAGAGACCGTCCTTAAGTGCTCCCTTCAGCAGAGTCTCGTGAGAAGTCAGATCCTTTACCACACAAAAATCAGCATGAAATTCGATATATGCAACATTATCTTTCAAAAATTGAGATATACTAACAAGGTTTTTAGTTATATCTAGCACATGAAGTACTTTATTAAAATGTATACATCTATCAAACCCAAGACTCATTACCGAAAGAGAACCAACACTTTTAATCTCAGCAGGAGAGCTATTCCCAACCAAAAGATGAGATGTACCTTACAAGAAGAGGTTACATGGTGAGATGCACCACTATCCATGAACCATTCCTGGTTCCTGTTTCCCTGAGAATCAGAAGAATTAGCAGCGTGAATAGAATTAGATGAACAACCCTCACCATTATAAATCAAGGGAGAATACGCCATAGGAGATGTTGAGCTAGGCAGATGTTGAGCCATGTGAGCTTGTGGTAGCAGAGGTGACGACATCGGATGAGGTGGATGAAAACGAGATGAGTGATATCCACGAGAGATCGGAGGCTGCGAATTCTCCAATCCTCTAAAAGTAGGATCATAGCGCTTGAAGCACTTAGCCGCCACATGATAATTGCGACCACATAACTGGCAAACAATACGTGGTTTGGGAGGAAATCGACCACCGCGACCCTGGCCACCAGTAGTGGATCTGTTGTTTGTAGTAGCCACATTCGCCATAGGAGATGTTGATAAAGTAGCTGGAAATAACATTGGTGCAGAATTTGCACGAGCAAGACGAAGTTCAAACGTCTGAAGAATGGACTGAAGCTCATTTAACGAAGGCATTTCTGGTCTTGTGGTTAGATTTACCACAACAGCATCATAAGCAGAGGATAAACCACCTAAAATGTACATAGCTAATTCATCATCTGTGATAATCTGACCAGCAACATGAAGTTCATCCGCAATAGACCGCATTTGAATAAAGTAATCATCAACAGAAAGATCACCCAAGGTAGTAGTTTGAAGCTGCAGCCTCAAATTTAGAGCATTTGCACTAGACTTAGACCGAAACAATTCATCGAACACCTTCCATACCTCAAACGCATGACAACATCTGGTAACATATCCTAGCATTGATTCTGAAATCGAGCTCAACATCCAACACAAGAGAAAATGATCCTTTCTATGCCACTCATCATTCGTGAAATCAGGAATATCATCCATAGTACAATAAAGCACATCATCAAAATTGTACGCCTTAACCGTCGCCTCGATCTGGTTACGCCAAAATTGATAATTCTTCCTCTCAAGTCGAATTGACAAAGTGATAAACCGAGGATGAGAAGAAAATGATTCAGAAGGAGACGCCATGAGAAAATCACACAGCAACAAAAAGAGAGAATTCAAAACTAGTTATTCAGAGTAAAAATTGGACTACTGATACCATGTTAAGAACAAGACAAATTTAAAATTCATTTTATTGAAGAGATATCAAAGTTACAAATGACCATCTCCACGTTCCTATTTATACAGTAGCAATACACTTAGCTGTAGAGAATTGGAAACCGTTACTAACTAACTTAACAATTACTAATAATAGAGGCTCCTAGCATATTCTAGAAGCAGTAGCATATTCCAAAGGATTCCAGAGTATTCCAGAGATTCATCAATATGTGTTTTCAGTATCATGTATTTTGGGTAACATTGTATATAACAAATTCAAAAATATATCTACAACTTTGAATTGGATATTATCTTCTTTTTTTTTTTTAATTCAACGCATGAACATAATGGAGATAATCGAGTTATCTAGAAAATTAAAGCAAGTTGGCTAGGTATCAACTCTCATATTTAGTATAATTGAGGCCACCAATTGTAATTAAATGTTTTTTTTTTTTTTTTACTTTATCAAGCCGGAAAAAAAGGGAAAATAAAAACATGCAAGCAATTCAACGACAAAAATAATTAAAAGGATCTGCAATTAATATTTTTGTCGGATCATATATGTCCCAATTTGTCTGGTCGTGTCCAACTCGGGCTCGTGTCGGACCAGCCCCTTTTTTTTTAATTTGATACTGATATTTAATTTCATCGCAATTAAAGGCCATCATAAATACTAGCAACCAGCAATTTTTTCAACGACCTAAAATCTGTCAAAAATATGTTTTACGACGGTAAAACCATCGCAAAACACTATCTTTTTTGTAGTGAAGAGAGTAAAAAGAAAAAAAAAAAAAAGATAAGGAGAGAGAGGATCGGAAAATTAGAACGGTGTGAAGACCCCATTAACATAAGGAGAAGAGACAAACGGAGTAAAGAGCCCAAAAAATCAAAGAGTGAAAACCCCACGATGAGAACCACGATACGAAATACGAATAAATCCGTAATCCCTAGCTCAGGCTAGCAAGAAACGGAGCTGCAATTAACTTTGCAAAAGAACTCTATTATTTTCTCATTATTCTCACGGCAGTTTTCTACACCCTTATATATAGGTATACAAATAACCACCTAATAATGTCCATCCTAACCAACTAACTCCTACTAACAGCTGGACTAACAAAGAAACTAATCCAACTAACAGCAAAACTAATCTGCAAACAGAAATAAAAGACAGCATGAAAAAAGGATTAAAATTGATAAATCGCCCTTGCCATGCTAGGCAATTACAGCCTTCAATCCGGCTTTCGATGGTACGTAAATGCGAGCCCACAAACCTTATTCGCATCACCCCATTAGAACTCTGGATACTAAGGCCATTCAGATGGATCACAAGTCAATATAACCACATCCAATCATGTTTTATCAAATATATATCCCAACTCCTATATCAACTCCAGATCGTTTTTTTTTTAAATCAACAAAAAATTTATTGCTTCAAGAGTACTACAAGAAGTACTCCCTCCACACAGTACAGACCAAAACATCACAAAATTACAGCCCGAACAACGCCGAAACAAATAAGAATCAGTAAAAACAACAAAAAAAAGCAATAACAAAACTACCCACAAAAGCACTACCTAAAACCAAAGACTAATCGGTGGTGTGGCTTCGTCTGGTTCCTGTGGAGAGCAAGGAACAACAAGGTTTTCTCAAAAGAGGGAGTTGAACCAATAAAAGATCTTCAATGAAGTTAGAGCTATGGTGTAGAATTTATTTTATCATCACAAAAAATGTTCTTTCAATTTTCATGATTGGCCGGTGTGTGAATCCTAGACTAGTATGCTTGTAACGGGTGAACCAAAAACTCCACCCGTGTAATTTCAAACTCATCTCCAGATCTATAATTCATGATGTCCTCACTCATGTGCTTCTTAATTATAGTTGTGAGGAGGAGGCGCCACCTTAAATTAAATTAGGGCAACAAAATAAGAATTGTGAATAATAATTTAATGGGCCATTTTAATTTTGGGCCTAACACTCATAGCACTCATTTCTGGAGGAATGTTTTTACAATAATTTGACACATTCAGCGCTTGGCTTTCACAGGGTAGAGCTTATTCGACTTTCACGTTAAGCAAGAGAGAGACTGTTTTGCGACCGCACAAAACATATTTGCGATGAATTTTGCGACGAATTATGGGTGGTCGCAAATATTTGTGACAGCCTTTATGTAATTTTTTTTTCTTTTATTTATTTAACTTTCAGGATTAATTTATGACAGACCGTACTGAACCCGACCCAACCCAGACCGATTCAGCGACCCCAAGGTATTTTGTGTGAAATTTTGTCACTTGACCTGGGAGGTTCTTTTGTTTATATTACCACATGATTTTATTTTATTTTTAATATAATTCATCTCAATAAAACAGTGTAATTAAAGAAAAACCAAGAGTATCTATTAGGCATTGATTACATTACTTGCTTTTGTTCTCAGGAAATAGGAATAGGCAGATACATATTAAAAAAAAATTCATCGCATATTCAAGACGAAATACATTTTTGTCGCTTTAAAAAATGTCACAAATTTGTGACGAATTATATTTTCGTCGCAAAATCTGACGTAAATTAATTTGAGATGAATTGAATTTTCGTTGACGAAAATTAAAAGAAACATCCGTCACAAATTTGAGACGAATTAAATTTTCGTCGCAAATTCTGTTTGACCATTTCTGTTGTAATTTGCGAAGGTTTTTTCCCGTCGCAAAACTCCATATTTTTTGTTGTGATGCAATTTTTTTCAGAAATTGTCATGAATTCAAATTACAAAATAAAAAATGAAGTGTAGTAAATTGATTCTATACGGAAATTCGAATTAACTACACGCAAGTGAATTCAAGGAAATGAGAGCATGTGCAATTCCCCTTGTTAAGTCACTAAAATTCAAAATTTTGAGGCAATCCATGCAAAATCATAAAATGATAATTGCTATAAGGGAAAGGAAAAAAATATAATGAAAAACTACCAAATTAATGTACCTTCATTATTACTCTTAAATTTAAAAATAATTAGTAACTAAAGACCGATATAATTATTATATAATCCAAGCAAATCCATATTATGTGATTGCTATAAACGGAAACATTATGATGCAAAACAACCAAATTAAGCAAAACATATTGATGAGACCAAGTTCTATTCGCGGCTGAGAGACGGACCTCGAACGTCTTGATCTTCGGATTGATTGACCTGCACAAAAACCGGGTCGGAGGAGGCTCCGGCGACGGCCCTCCGACTCTCAAGTCAGTTGTTTTCTTATGAGTTATGAAGAAGATAATATAAAGAGTCGTATCTTTTTTTAGAGGGAGAGTGTGTAAAATGTATTAAAAATAACTTAACCTTCAAAAAAATGAAATGGATGGACTTATATACCATACTCACTTGGGGGTAAAGAAGTAATTTCGAGAGCTAGGGTTTGTTACCTGCTGGAAGCCACGTCACCGTACGAACCTGGCATGCTATAAAAGCTCTGGTAGTGCGCCCACAAATATCAAAAGATACTCTGACATTCAGAGATATATTGTGTTTGTACTTGTTTGTCCCCTAAAGACAAACACTAAGAGGCACAGTTGTTAATTCAGCGATCCATCTTCTCTCCTCTGCCAGTTCAGAGGATATAATTGAATTTGTCGACAAGGAAATATAATTTAAGCATTGAGTTCTGTGTCGAACCGGCTCTCCTCTGACAATTCAGAGGAGAGATTTAGGTTTCTCCTCTACGAGTTTTCCATCTCAGATTTGATCGATCATCATCCAAGGAAGTGACATAGTGTGTGATCTGCTCTGGTAGAGGAGAGATATGGGGATATCTCCTCTATTCTAAATGAATTTTACCCATCTCAGCTATGGACGATTCTCCAGAGTCCAATGGGTCCCTTGGTATTCTGTCATTTTCAACGAAGTTAATCAAAGACGTGTTTTTAGAGTCTTTTCAAAGATATGACATTATTTTGTCACATCACATATAATGCAAATAACCATGACGATATGACTTAATGTACCTTCCTCATAACTCTATAATATTGAAATAATTATAAGAAACCTAGAGCCATTCTAATTATTACAGAATGCAACAGGAAACAGTAGTTTAATTAACTTATTTGAAAAATTAACAAAACAAGCATCAGTGGTCTAGTGATAGAATAGTACCCTGCCACGGTACAGACCCGGGTTCGATTCCTGGCTGATGCATATAATTTTTTTAAACTTTTCTGTTCAATTTTAAAAAATAATAATAATAATAAAAATTGTTCCAACTTCCAACTATTGTACAATTTTTTAAAATAACATTAAAATATATTTTAAAAAACTAAATAAATCTTAAAATTATTTAATAAAATTAAATTATTAAAAAGTCAACCAAATAAAATATAAAATTTATTAAATAAATTCTAAATAAATTTGTCATTTTAGAAAAATAATATAAAAATCTTAAATTTAATCAAAATAAATAAATTTTAAATTAACTGAAAATTATGATTATATTAATAATCGTCAAAAATAATGTAAACTATATCACTAAATCCTAAACTATATCATATCACTAAATCCTAAACTATATTCAAATTCCTCAAATTAATTAAAAAATCTAGAAAAATAATTACTACAATTTAAATTTGGGAAAGACGACTAGGGTGGGGCGTATTTTTAATACATTTTTTGATTTTCTTGATTTATTAATACATTTTCAAGATTTTAGAATTTATTAGTACATTTTATAATTCTTTAGGATTTATAAATAGTTTACAATATTTTAATTTGAGGTATGTGAATTTTCTAGTAATCCGTTTATTTAATTTTGTTTTGTTTTTTCGAATTTATTTTAGTATTTCAGGTTTATTTATTATTATTTTAAAAATCTTATTTTTCATTTATACATTTTTTTAGCTTATATAATTTTTTTGGTTATTCTTTTAATATAAATTATAATTCATGATATTCCAGCATAATTCACAAATCTAGAAAAAAAATATCAACATAATTTCCCTTTTGAAAATATGAGGCGTATATTTATTTTTTTTGGATTGATAATTTTTCAGATTTTAGCTTCTTTTTTTTCTTTTCAAATCAGGTTTTTTATACTCCCTACCTTTACATATAGTGTGCTTGTTTCTTTTTGCATAAGTTTTAAAGACTATTGTTTGTTTGCGGATAAAGTAGATAAATAGATAATAAAGAGGCAGACACATGCACTTTATATGAATGGAGAGAGTATATTTTTTGTATTTTTTATTAATATACTTCCTTTATCCATTTTTATAATTTTCACTTTTCTTTTTTGTTTGTCCATTTTTATAATTTCTCAATTCTTAAAAAAGAAATACTACTCACATCCATTACTTTAACATATGCTTATCTCCACCCTCAAACTTTCACTTTTTACATAAACAACCAGTTTTCCTTAAAACTCGTGTTCGACTCAAATGAAAAATATAAAAACGGATTGAGGGAGTATTAATTATTTTTTAGAATTTATTAATATAAGTTTTATATTTTTCAGATTTATTTAGTTTTTTTTTTTTTTTTAAATATGTAGAGATGTAAACACACACTCATCTAATAATTGTAAAGAAGGAAATACAAAACAAAAGGTATTTCATATATGGAGTAACAATATTTACAATGCTAAAATGCATAAGGAATACAAAAGAGCCTAATCTATATTTATAGACTAAGTAACAACTAGTAGTTACTAACTAACCACTAACTATTCAAACTAACTAACAAAAGGAAGTTACAAAAGGAAACAATACATGTGTTTAGTATAAGCACACTACTTTATATTACCCTTTACAAAATATTTTAATGATTTAAAAAATATATATGTACAATAAAATTATTATTTTCCAACTTTAATAATTTTTTCAGATTTTAATATATTGAAAGGATCAAAATTGGGCATTTGGCCGGAGTCCCCTAATTTTTTCAACGAGTTTAAAATTTTCTGGTTAGTTTGAAATTGAAAAACAAATTACCAAAAAATTAATGTATATACACGCTAGGACATATTTTTTAAAGTAAAAATTTTAAGGATTTATTTTGAAATCGGTCAATTTTAAAAGACGAGAAAAATATTATCTCTTAATAAACACCATTGTGATTTTTATTTATTTTTTTTTTTTTTTGCAATTAACCTATGTAAAGTATATTATTAAAATAAGAGATAAATATAAATATGCAACACAATTAGAAGAGAAATCAAACATTTATTAATTACTGAAAGTAAACATTATTTATATACAGAAAGGGCAACTGCAAGCATATGTTGCTCTGTTTAATTATCTGTTTTCTCAGCAGGTTCGCTTTGCTTTACAGCTTCAGCATTTCCAGAAGCTTCCTCTTTCTGCATGAACATTCAATTTTTTATAAATGGTTAAAATAATATATAAATTTAATTTGTTGGACACAAATATATAGATTCTTTTTAAGGAGGAAATTAATTTACCGGCCCTAGAAAAATTCTTCTGGCCTCCTCAGGTGTGTGGGAGTTGAGTATCTTAAGAGCAGCATCCTGTATGAAAATCATATAAATTAAATTAACTACACATAGTGTATATATATATATATAGTAATTAATAAATTAAATAAAGTAAAAAAGAAATTAATTAACCCTAAGGGCGATAAACTCTGCATGACTGAGAGTTTTAGGTTCCTCAATTGACATTGCTCTCACAAGCAATGGACGGATTTCGGTCGGCGGGGCTGCAGGAGTACTTATGTTTTTCGTCATAGTTAATTTAATCGATGGATGTGCTTTAATTTATAAATAAAAAAGAGGCAAACGTGGCCAAGAACTAGCTGTTATGCTGTCCATCGATTTGCATGCAGAGAGTTAATTTGAGGATACGACAAAATATATTCTAGCGCCAGCTCATTAGGTGAGATTTTATAGCCGATTTACTTCGACCGTATCAAATTTTATATTTTTATTACTTTTTTTTTATTTTAGTCCGAAAATTAACAAAAATATATATATGAATATTTTCTTTTAGTTTATATTTGTATCTGAACTAGTTTTTTTAGAATTGTCAGATTTTATTTGGATTTAAATTGATTTTTTTATTTTTATATAGATTTCCGGAAATCACGTGGCTACTCGCCGCACGTGGATTCCACAGCATTAACCGTTATGATTGCCCTAATACCAGTGTACGGCCCACCAACGACTAATCCGTACTGGTCTAACGGTCGACATACATAGATTTTGTAATGGATTTTGTGAGGTTTTTTTTCTATTTTTTGCGACGGAAACATATTTCGTCTTAAATTTAGGACGGTTTTCTTTAATTCAATTTTTTTTATCTTTTGCGTCGAACATATATTTGGTCTCAAATTTGTAACGGAACTTGTGATGGATCGATTTTTTAATTTACTTTTATTTATTTTTTGCCAAGGAAATATTTTTCGTCTCAAATTTACAATGTTTTTTTTTTTTTTTGCAACGTAAATATATTCGTCTCTGAAGGAATTTGCAAAGGTTTTTTTTTTTCAATCTCTATACATACAACATTTAAACATAATTACTATTCAGGGATTGCCCCAATCCAACATAATCTGTAAAACAAACACCACCCCTCATAAGTTACTGTCCTGAAAAAAAAAAAAAACTTTCAATTACATAAGTTACTATCTTGCTCGTGTTTTCGTTAGGAACTCACTAGGAGGAGCAAGCTAACTTGCAACATGACGGGCTAAGGTTGATCAGCCTCTCCGGGAGCTCATGTCGAGGAGTGTATAAGGTCGATACTGGTTTGACGAAAAAAAAATAAAAAATTTCTAAGTTTTTTTTTTTTTGGTGAAGTTGGCCACCGGAAATGGTGGTAGTGGCGGCGACGACTGCAATTAGAGTTAGGGTTTATAGGGTGCATTTAGTAGTGATATTTTACTTAAAGGGTATTTTAGAGTTTTTTACACTATTATTTAATTAATAAATTGGAAGGGGGAGTGCAAACCTCCAAAATGGAGGTGCAAATAGTCAGGTCCAGTGTGATATTGGTTTGGCCCATATTTGTAGAACTACTTATAAATGGCCACGGTTATAACACACAGGGACTTATTGAGGACACCCACTGGCTTAGTGCGCACACCGTGGGATGAGGTGGGCGTTATGGAGTTTTCTGAGTAGTTGCAGGGCTGTGATTAAAGAATCTTGGGTTGCTGTTTATTCTATAAGGAAAGTTTGTTAAAGTTTTGCAGGAGATTGCTTGGAACAAGGATTTGAATGGAGGTTTGTAACTGATTCTTGATTTAAGAAACAGATGGAGGATCGGTTGCCGCAACCGAGATTGGGAAGGCTGGTAGTCGGGAGTTTTGAACGACGGTGGACGTCGGACAACGACCACAAGAAAGGGGGTCGGATCGAGGCGTTAGCCGGACGACTCGTTGATACCATGTAGAGAAACAATAATTTATGAAATTATGTTTTCATTGAGTGAATGTAAAGAATACATGAGGGGAGTATTTATAGATACAAAATATATCTACTATATATCTCTAATTTAAGGAAATAAAGATTTACAAGATATATAAAATATATTATACAAGATATATATAATATATTTATATATGCCTAATAGTAACTCGCCGGTTTTAAAGTTTTGATTAGTTTACCAGATTTTTGGCTCTGATGCCATGATGAAATCGAATGAATTTATGCGCATAAAAAAAAGAGTTGGGGTATATACCCCTCCAACTTTGTTAGATACACTCCCCCGATACATATACTCCCCTTAAAGTACCTCTGAGATAGATGCACTCCCCCCAAATTGTCTATTATACCCCTTTATCTTAAAAATTGGTATGATAAATGCACACCCCCATAAAACCCTAATTTCCTCATTTCTTCCCCAATCCTCCTTTCCCCCTCATTCCCTCCTTCCCCTTCGTTTCTCCAAGCCACCGCCGCCCCAAGCCACCTCCTCCGGCGCCGCCCGCTCCAGCGCCGCCGCCCTGAAGAAACAGGTAGGTTTTTTTTTTATTTCTGCAAACGGCGGCGCTGCCGCCTCCTCCCCACCGCCCTCTTCACCCCCTCCCTCTCGCCGTCGAACTCCCCCTCCCCTCCTCCTCTCGCCGTCGCACTCCCCCTCCCCCATTTTTTCTATTTTTTTTTCTGCAACTAATTAGCGGCGCGGCGGCGCCGCCCCCTCCCCTAGCGTCGCCGCCTCCGTCCCCTCCCCCAGCGTCGCCGCCTCCGCCCCTTCTCTCGGCCTCCACCGCCGTGAAAGTTGAAACCCTCCCCCAAATCGTCATCGTCACAGGTTTTTTTTTTTTTTTTTTTTTCGACTATTTTGGGTCGCCTGAAAATCCTCTCGTCGACAATAGTTCGTCGATGAGAGTGTTTTTGGCCGACCCAAAATGGCCGAAAATTTCAGTTTTCTTAAAAAAAAAAAAAAATCATTCGAAACACATAGTCGACCGGAGTACTTTTGGTCGACAAACCAGAGTTGACCGGATTACTTTTGGTCGACAAACCAGTGTCGACCGGAGTGTTTTTGGTCGACTCTGGTTTGTCGACCAAAATAAAGTTTACTTTTTTTATTTTCAAAGTCTGATTTTTAAAATTTCTAAATTTATTTTGTGGCCGCCGGAGGTGCGGCGGCGACCGTCGTTTGTTGAGCGGCGGCCGTCGTTTGTTGAGCGGCGGCCGTCGTTTGTTGAGCGGCGGCGATCGTCGTTTGTTGAGCGGCGGCCGTCGTTTGTTGAGCGGCGGCCGTCGTTTGTTGAGCGGCGGCGATCGTCGTTTGTTGAGCGGCGGCGACCGTCGTTTGTTGGGCGGCAGCGGTCGTTTGTGGATTGCGGCGGCGGCCGTTTGTGGGTAGGGTTAGGATTAGTGATAGAATTAGGGTTAGTTTAAATTTAAATTGAAGGGGAGTGTATCTATCTTTGTGTATTTTAATAAAGGGTAAAACATGTATTTTACATGATTATTTAATTAATAAAAGTGGAGGGGGAGTGTATTAAACAAAGCTGGAGGGGTATATACCCCAACCCTAAAAAAAACCAGTTTTCTTATTGATTCAAAACAACCGTATGTGGGAATGTATATATACAATGAAGGGGCCATCTAACTAATGGGCCAATAAGGAAATTAATGAATAACCCATATAAAAAACCGTATCTGTTATCAGCCAATATAACAGAATTTGTTATTCAAATACTAACCAAAATTTGATGACTTCCAATATCCTCTTCTAGTGACTTTGCTTGCATGGCCATCCATCCCACCAAATAAATCCATGTCACTGCCCCCATCGACAAACTAAAATATATTTACAATTAAAGTATAATAAAAAAAAATTGTAAATTTATACTCCCTCCATCCGTCTATAAGCTTCTCATTTTGCCATCTTGGTCCGTCCTCATATAAGCTTCTCATATTCTTTTTGACAAATACCTTTTAAATTATTGTAAACACAAATTTCGTGAATTAAATATAATAACGCCAGAATGCGAAACAACGTATTTAATTTCGGATTAAACCGATGAATATTGTGGGTTACAATCTCTAATTTCTCATCTGATTCTCTCTTCTTGACTTTTCTTGAACTTTTGGGGTCGGATCCGCAGCCGAATCCTCTCCGATCTTGGATTTGGGATTTTTATAACGTTAATTCAAAGGCTTGGCGTCGTATTTTGGATTAAACGTTGAATTTAGGGACTTTTGGGATGAACGTCGTTGAAGATTGTTCTTGAACTTGGGACGTTGGAACGTTAATCCAAGGGCTTGACGTCGTATTTTGGATCAAACGTCGATTTACGGGACTTATCGGGACTTTTCCGTTGAAGATCCACGAAGAACCTTGAAGAAACGCCGAATCGAAGGGGCTTAGCACTTTGATCTCCACTCGAACGCTGTTTCCCGCCGCTTTGCACGAAGAACGCCTTTGAAGCTCCTCCGCTTGCTGAAGAACACTCTAAAATCTCTGCAGAGAATTTTAGAGCCTTGAATGCTTCTGATTTCTCGATGATGAAATGAATGAAATGAGGCCCATAAAATGTTATACACACCCCCAATGTTAAACACACCACACCAAAATTTAAAAACTTTTGTTATTACTATACACACCCCAATTTTTTCCTATTTAATAAATTGTCAAAAATAATTAAATTGAAAAACGTAAGAATTCAAACTAATATAAAAAATATAAATAAAATCTATAAAAAATAGCCTAATCTTCAAAAATTAAATAAAGTTAAAAAAATTAATTAATTTAATTAATTTTGAAGATTTAGATGATTTTTTACTATTTTTGAAGATTTTTATTTTTATTAAAAAATCTTCAAAAATATTAATTGTGAATTCTCTTTTGTAATTGTGAATTCTCAACTTCCCAAGCAACGAAAACAATTCGATTTTCATCTGAAAGTGTGTTGGCGAAGCCTCTCTTGTTCCCAATAAATAGTAATATGAGTTTTATCGACATTTTTATAGAAGTTAGAAGGCAAATGAAACATTAACAAAGTATTGGAGTTTTAAACTTTTTTATTTTATTTTCCTTTTAAATATTTTTTTTTTATATTACATGAACCTACTAACAAGTACCCCATAAATATTATATGCACTCCAAATGTTAAACACAACAATTCAAAACATCAATTAAATAAAATCATAAAAATATTTTATAAATTATCAAAAATAATTTAATTAAAAAAAAGTAAGAATTCAAATTAATATAAAAAATATAAAAAAAATCTATAAAAAAATATATAAATCTTCAAAATTTTAATAAAGCTAAAAAATAGTTAATTTAATTATTTTTGAAAATTTAGTTGATTTTTTAATTTTTTTTTAAAGATTTTTTAATAAAAATAAAATTCTTCAAAAATAGTAAAAAATCAACTTAATCTTCAAAATCAATTAAATTAATTAACTTTTTTTAGCTTTATTTAATTTTTGAAGATTTAGGCTATTTTTTTTATAGATTTTATTTATATTTTTTATATTAATTTGAATTCTTACGTTTTTTAATTTAATTATTTTTGACAATTTATTAAATAGGAAAGAATTGGGGTGTGTATAATAATAACAAAAGTTTTTTTTAATTTTAGTGTGGTGTGTTTAACATTTGGGTGTGTATAACATTTTATGGGGTGTGTTTTAAAAAATTACCTGTTAAACCTGCTATAGCAGGTTATTGGATCAAAATCAAAATAAATCGAAACTTAATGGACTAAATTCAAAAGGCGGTAATCTGGTGGACTAAATTCAAAAACATGGCAACTTAATGGACTAAAAAAAATATAATCCCAAATTTAGGTGTCTACAATTATATCATACACTTCACTCTTACTTACCTATAATGCCACTAAATTATATAAATCTGTAAATAGGGTTTAATTTGTCAAAATAAATATCAACCAAGAAGAACTTGAAAAAAAAAAAACAATGCTGGCACTTGCGGCGGAGCGGGACAAATTTTGGTACCTAACGTGAAAAGTATAATCGACCTACCAACCAATCGTAAACCTTTTTTTTTTTTTACTTTATCAAGCCGGAAAAACGGAAAAAAGAAAAGTCAATTCATCGACAAAAATAAAATAATTAATTAATGGTGGAAAGGATCTGCAATTAATATTTTTGTCGGATCATGTCCAAGTTTATCCTTTCGTGTCCAGTTCGGGCTCGTGTCGGATCAGTCCCTTTTTTTTTAGACGGAAAATCCATCGCAAAGTCCGTCATAAATATTAGTGACCAACATTAATTATTTCATTGACCCAAAATCCATAAAAAATACTCCAAGTTTCCCACTTTCCTTTTTTGGATGTCCCACAATAAGTTTCCCATTTCATATTTTTCCATTTTTGGCATATGATTTTCTCTCTCCCAATCACATCACTTACACTTTATCTATTACTTCATCTCACACTCATCTATTATTTTATCTCTCACCATCACATCACTTGTACTACATCTATTATTTAATCATATTTCTTAATCAAAACAACCAAAAGAAAGGTGAAACTTATACCGGGACGGAGGGAGTACGTTTTATGATGGCAAGACCGTCGCAAAACACTGTCTTTTTTTGTAGTGAAGAGAGTAAAAGGAAAAAAAAAAAAAAAAAGATAATGAGAAAGGAGAATAAGAAAGGTGAAGACCCCATTAACATAAGGAGAAGAGACAAAAAGAGTAAAAAGCCCCCAAAAGAGTTAAAACCCCCAAAAATAGAAAGGAGAAAAAAATGGCAGATAACCAATTAGAAATCTAGATACTAAGGCCATTCAGATCGATCACAATTGATATAACCACACATCCAATCATGTTTTTTTTATCAAATATAAATCTTTTTTATCAACAAAAATTTTTATTGCTTCAAAAGAGTACAGGAAGTACTCCCTCCACATAGTACAGACCAAAACATCACAAATTAAATTACAGCCCAAACAGCGCCCAAACGATCAAGATTAATCAGTAAAAACAACAAAAAAGCAATACCAAGTTTGTGTGCTACCCGCACTTCCTGGATTGAAATAATTTGTTTGGTGTTCATATGTTGTAAAATCTGTTCCAATATATATGTGAACACCAACCAATTTATTTCAATCGAGAAAATGAGGTTAGAACACTAACTCATCGTTACATCCTCTCCAGATCTATAATTGATGTCCTCACTCATGTGCTTCTTATAGTTTTGAGGAGGAGGCGCCACCTTAAGTTAGGGCAACAAAATAAGTCAATTGCCAACTAGGGCTGGAATATGGGATAGAATTGTGAATAATAATTTAATGGGCCATTTTAATTTTGGGCCCAACACTCATAGCACTCATTTCTGGAGGATTTTTTTTTTTACAATAATATGACACATTTAGCGCTCTTGGCTTTCACAGGGTAGACACTATCGCTAAACGTATTTGTGATGAATTTTGTGACGGATTATGGGTGGTTGCAAAAAAGCTGGTCACAAATATTTGCAACAGCCTTTGTGGCGAAATGTTTTTTTTTTTTAATTATTTAATTTTCAGGATTTATGACGGAATTTGCGATGGACCGGACTGGAATATCTGACCCAACCCGGACCGATTTAACCATTTAATTCCGTTGCTTATTCGCACAGGGATTAAGAAAAGTGATTAAATAATAGATATAGTACAAAATTATGACTCACGTAATTATAATTATCTCTATTTTTACACAAAATTACACCAACTGACACTCAATTTTATTTTCTCTTTCCACCTTTTTACTTTTCTTATCCTTTATATTTCCATCTTTTTTATTTTCTTACATTTTCTCTCTCTACCTTTTTACTTTTCTTACATTTTACATAAAATGTTATATTTCTTTACACTTGTACCAAATGTAAAGCAAGGGGGATAGAGGGTGAATTCATTAAAACTTGTGCCTAGAAATGAGCATAATGAATTCGGACGAAGGAAATAATAATGGCAAAAACTTGTGTGAGACCGTCTCACGGATAAAGATCCGTGAGACGGATCCCTTTCAACCCATATTTTAAAATTTTGGGTAGGATAATCCATTTTTTTTTTCAGATTTTTTGTTTGTAAGAACAAAGTAGCAAGAAGAAAACCAGTAAAAGTGTCATACCATGCCTTCGGGGCTTGCTTCAAGCCATAAAGTGTCTTATTGAGCTTGCAAACATGAGTTGGCTTAGTAGAATCAATAAAGCCCTCGGGTTGTTGAGTATATACAGTTTCGTTCAACTTCCCATGAAGAAAAGCGTTATTTATATCAATTTGTTGCACACTCCATTTTCGAGTAATAGCTAGAGAGAATAAAATCCGCAAAGTCAACGGCTTCACCACAGGACTAAACGTGTCAAAGAAATCCACGCCCGCTGTTTGCTGAAAACCACGAGCTACTAATCGAGCCTTATACCGCTCAATGGACCCGTCCTTCAAACGCTTGATCCGAAAAAACCCACTTAGTGGAAATAATGTTCAAATCAGGATTATATGGAACAAGAGACCAAGTATCATTACGGATTAGAGCATCAAATTCATCTTGCATAGCCGCCTTCCACTCAGGAACAATCAAGGCCTGAGACACCGTATCCGGCTCATTCGTCACAGCAGTAATAAGAAGAGCCTTAGGCTTGAAAATCCCTGATTTTGATCTTGTCTGCATCGGATGAGCAGAGGAACTAGGAGGGGGAATACCAGGTAGAAGAACCTCAATATTAACCTCAGTCGACGCAGAGTGGTCGCCAGAGGAAGAAGCATGTGAAGGAGAAGGAGAAACCCTTGGTGAAGAACCATTATCCGGCTGAGAAAAAGACAATGGAGATGGTGGAGGCCGTGAAAACGAGGGTATGAGTGTAGTTGATGAGAATGGAGGATGAGCAGCCCCAGATGGAGTCGGTAATAAGGACTGCTGAGGAAACTCAGACTCGTTGAACTCCACAGTACGAGCAATATACACTCTCCCCGAAGGATGTAAACATCGATGTCCTTTGTGAATAGGGTTGTACCCAATGAAGGTGCATTTGGATGACCGAAACTGTAGTTTCGAAGAATTGTAGGGCCTAAGATATGGATAGCACGCACAACCAAAGACCCTCAAGAAATTGTAATCCGGAGATTTACAAAACAACATCTGAAACGGAGATGCGTTAGACAATACTGGTGTAGGTAAACGATTGATTAAAAATATGGCAGTATGAAACGCATCAAACCAAAAACGCATGGGAAGAGAACTTTTAGCCAGTAATGCAAGACCAATTTCCATGATGTGACAATGCTTGCGCTCGGCAAGACCATTTTGTTGATGCATATGGGGACACGAATGTCGCAACAAAATACTAAGATCGGTCCAAGTCTTATACAGAGCCACAAACTCACCACCCATATCACATTGAAACGCCTTTATATGAAAAGGAAATTGTCGTTCTACCATTGCAATGAATTTAGTAACAACACCCTTGACATCTGACTTTAGAACAAGAGGATATAACCAGGTATAACGAGTGTAATCATCAACAATAACCAAGTAATATCTATAACCATCCGAAGATATAGTAGAGGCTGGACCCCATACATCAAGATGCACAAGTTCAAAAGGCTTAGAAGAATAATGAGCAACTGAAGGAAAACACATTTGATTCATTTTCCCAAGTTTACAGGCTTCACAAAACATAATATCCCTAGAGGCAGTAGGAACATGTAACAAACGTAACACCTTAGAGAGGGTGTCATTACAAGGGTGCCCCAATCTATCATGCCATAGCATGGATTTATTACAATCAGTAGACTTAGCTACATATATAACACTCTTTATTCGAAATAGGAGTAGCAAAAGTAGTGCCAAAATGCGACAGATCCAATTGATAGAGACCGTCCTTAAGTGCTCCCTTCAGCAGAGTCTCGTGAGAAGTCAGATCCTTTACCACACAAAAATCAGCATGAAATTCGATATATGCAACATTATCTTTCAAAAATTGAGATATACTAACAAGGTTTTTAGTTATATCTAGCACATGAAGTACTTTATTAAAATGTATACATCTATCAAACCCAAGACTCATTACCGAAAGAGAACCAACACTTTTAATCTCAGCAGGAGAGCTATTCCCAACCAAAAGATGAGATGTACCTTACAAGAAGAGGTTACATGGTGAGATGCACCACTATCCATGAACCATTCCTGGTTCCTGTTTCCCTGAGAATCAGAAGAATTAGCAGCGTGAATAGAATTAGATGAACAACCCTCACCATTATAAATCAAGGGAGAATACGCCATAGGAGATGTTGAGCTAGGCAGATGTTGAGCCATGTGAGCTTGTGGTAGCAGAGGTGACGACATCGGATGAGGTGGATGAAAACGAGATGAGTGATATCCACGAGAGATCGGAGGCTGCGAATTCTCCAATCCTCTAAAAGTAGGATCATAGCGCTTGAAGCACTTAGCCGCCACATGATAATTGCGACCACATAACTGGCAAACAATACGTGGTTTGGGAGGAAATCGACCACCGCGACCCTGGCCACCAGTAGTGGATCTGTTGTTTGTAGTAGCCACATTCGCCATAGGAGATGTTGATAAAGTAGCTGGAAATAACATTGGTGCAGAATTTGCACGAGCAAGACGAAGTTCAAACGTCTGAAGAATGGACTGAAGCTCATTTAACGAAGGCATTTCTGGTCTTGTGGTTAGATTTACCACAACAGCATCATAAGCAGAGGATAAACCACCTAAAATGTACATAGCTAATTCATCATCTGTGATAATCTGACCAGCAACATGAAGTTCATCCGCAATAGACCGCATTTGAATAAAGTAATCATCAACAGAAAGATCACCCAAGGTAGTAGTTTGAAGCTGCAGCCTCAAATTTAGAGCATTTGCACTAGACTTAGACCGAAACAATTCATCGAACACCTTCCATACCTCAAACGCATGACAACATCTGGTAACATATCCTAGCATTGATTCTGAAATCGAGCTCAACATCCAACACAAGAGAAAATGATCCTTTCTATGCCACTCATCATTCGTGAAATCAGGAATATCATCCATAGTACAATAAAGCACATCATCAAAATTGTACGCCTTAACCGTCGCCTCGATCTGGTTACGCCAAAATTGATAATTCTTCCTCTCAAGTCGAATTGACAAAGTGATAAACCGAGGATGAGAAGAAAATGATTCAGAAGGAGACGCCATGAGAAAATCACACAGCAACAAAAAGAGAGAATTCAAAACTAGTTATTCAGAGTAAAAATTGGACTACTGATACCATGTTAAGAACAAGACAAATTTAAAATTCATTTTATTGAAGAGATATCAAAGTTACAAATGACCATCTCCACGTTCCTATTTATACAGTAGCAATACACTTAGCTGTAGAGAATTGGAAACCGTTACTAACTAACTTAACAATTACTAATAATAGAGGCTCCTAGCATATTCTAGAAGCAGTAGCATATTCCAAAGGATTCCAGAGTATTCCAGAGATTCATCAATATGTGTTTTCAGTATCATGTATTTTGGGTAACATTGTATATAACAAATTCAAAAATATATCTACAACTTTGAATTGGATATTATCTTCTTTTTTTTTTTTAATTCAACGCATGAACATAATGGAGATAATCGAGTTATCTAGAAAATTAAAGCAAGTTGGCTAGGTATCAACTCTCATATTTAGTATAATTGAGGCCACCAATTGTAATTAAATGTTTTTTTTTTTTTTTTACTTTATCAAGCCGGAAAAAAAGGGAAAATAAAAACATGCAAGCAATTCAACGACAAAAATAATTAAAAGGATCTGCAATTAATATTT
The DNA here is from genome assembly GCA_963675135.1 of Galeopsis tetrahit. NCBI lineage: Eukaryota > Viridiplantae > Streptophyta > Magnoliopsida > Lamiales > Lamiaceae > Galeopsis > Galeopsis tetrahit. The sequence continues at coordinate 17,674,292 of OY776133.1, forward strand.
TTGTCGGATCATATATGTCCCAATTTGTCTGGTCGTGTCCAACTCGGGCTCGTGTCGGACCAGCCCCTTTTTTTTTAATTTGATACTGATATTTAATTTCATCGCAATTAAAGGCCATCATAAATACTAGCAACCAGCAATTTTTTCAACGACCTAAAATCTGTCAAAAATATGTTTTACGACGGTAAAACCATCGCAAAACACTATCTTTTTTGTAGTGAAGAGAGTAAAAAGAAAAAAAAAAAAAAGATAAGGAGAGAGAGGATCGGAAAATTAGAACGGTGTGAAGACCCCATTAACATAAGGAGAAGAGACAAACGGAGTAAAGAGCCCAAAAAATCAAAGAGTGAAAACCCCACGATGAGAACCACGATACGAAATACGAATAAATCCGTAATCCCTAGCTCAGGCTAGCAAGAAACGGAGCTGCAATTAACTTTGCAAAAGAACTCTATTATTTTCTCATTATTCTCACGGCAGTTTTCTACACCCTTATATATAGGTATACAAATAACCACCTAATAATGTCCATCCTAACCAACTAACTCCTACTAACAGCTGGACTAACAAAGAAACTAATCCAACTAACAGCAAAACTAATCTGCAAACAGAAATAAAAGACAGCATGAAAAAAGGATTAAAATTGATAAATCGCCCTTGCCATGCTAGCCAATTACAGCCTTCAATCCGGCTTTCGATGGTACGTAAATGCGAGCCCACAAACCTTATTCGCATCACCCCATTAGAACTCTGGATACTAAGGCCATTCAGATGGATCACAAGTCAATATAACCACATCCAATCATGTTTTATCAAATATATATCCCAACTCCTATATCAACTCCAGATCGTTTTTTTTTTAAATCAACAAAAAATTTATTGCTTCAAGAGTACTACAAGAAGTACTCCCTCCACACAGTACAGACCAAAACATCACAAAATTACAGCCCGAACAACGCCGAAACAAATAAGAATCAGTAAAAACAACAAAAAAAAGCAATAACAAAACTACCCACAAAAGCACTACCTAAAACCAAAGACTAATCGGTGGTGTGGCTTCGTCTGGTTCCTGTGGAGAGCAAGGAACAACAAGGTTTTCTCAAAAGAGGGAGTTGAACCAATAAAAGATCTTCAATGAAGTTAGAGCTATGGTGTAGAATTTATTTTATCATCACAAAAAATGTTCTTTCAATTTTCATGATTGGCCGGTGTGTGAATCCTAGACTAGTATGCTTGTAACGGGTGAACCAAAAACTCCACCCGTGTAATTTCAAACTCATCTCCAGATCTATAATTCATGATGTCCTCACTCATGTGCTTCTTAATTATAGTTGTGAGGAGGAGGCGCCACCTTAAATTAAATTAGGGCAACAAAATAAGAATTGTGAATAATAATTTAATGGGCCATTTTAATTTTGGGCCTAACACTCATAGCACTCATTTCTGGAGGAATGTTTTTACAATAATTTGACACATTCAGCGCTTGGCTTTCACAGGGTAGAGCTTATTCGACTTTCACGTTAAGCAAGAGAGAGACTGTTTTGCGACCGCACAAAACATATTTGCGATGAATTTTGCGACGAATTATGGGTGGTCGCAAATATTTGTGACAGCCTTTATGTAATTTTTTTTTCTTTTATTTATTTAACTTTCAGGATTAATTTATGACAGACCGTACTGAACCCGACCCAACCCAGACCGATTCAGCGACCCCAAGGTATTTTGTGTGAAATTTTGTCACTTGACCTGGGAGGTTCTTTTGTTTATATTACCACATGATTTTATTTTATTTTTAATATAATTCATCTCAATAAAACAGTGTAATTAAAGAAAAACCAAGAGTATCTATTAGGCATTGATTACATTACTTGCTTTTGTTCTCAGGAAATAGGAATAGGCAGATACATATTAAAAAAAAATTCATCGCATATTCAAGACGAAATAAATTTTTGTCGCTTTAAAAAATGTCACAAATTTGTGACGAATTATATTTTCGTCGCAAAATCTGACGTAAATTAATTTGAGATGAATTGAATTTTCGTTGACGAAAATTAAAAGAAACATCCGTCACAAATTTGAGACGAATTAAATTTTCGTCGCAAATTCTGTTTGACCATTTCTGTTGTAATTTGCGAAGGTTTTTTCCCGTCGCAAAACTCCATATTTTTTGTTGTGATGCAATTTTTTTCAGAAATTGTCATGAATTCAAATTACAAAATAAAAAATGAAGTGTAGTAAATTGATTCTATACGGAAATTCGAATTAACTACACGCAAGTGAATTCAAGGAAATGAGAGCATGTGCAATTCCCCTTGTTAAGTCACTAAAATTCAAAATTTTGAGGCAATCCATGCAAAATCATAAAATGATAATTGCTATAAGGGAAAGGAAAAAAATATAATGAAAAACTACCAAATTAATGTACCTTCATTATTACTCTTAAATTTAAAAATAATTAGTAACTAAAGACCGATATAATTATTATATAATCCAAGCAAATCCATATTATGTGATTGCTATAAACGGAAACATTATGATGCAAAACAACCAAATTAAGCAAAACATATTGATGAGACCAAGTTCTATTCGCGGCTGAGAGACGGACCTCGAACGTCTTGATCTTCGGATTGATTGACCTGCACAAAAACCGGGTCGGAGGAGGCTCCGGCGACGGCCCTCCGACTCTCAAGTCAGTTGTTTTCTTATGAGTTATGAAGAAGATAATATAAAGAGTCGTATCTTTTTTTAGAGGGAGAGTGTGTAAAATGTATTAAAAATAACTTAACCTTCAAAAAAATGAAATGGATGGACTTATATACCATACTCACTTGGGGGTAAAGAAGTAATTTCGAGAGCTAGGGTTTGTTACCTGCTGGAAGCCACGTCACCGTACGAACCTGGCATGCTATAAAAGCTCTGGTAGTGCGCCCACAAATATCAAAAGATACTCTGACATTCAGAGATATATTGTGTTTGTACTTGTTTGTCCCCTAAAGACAAACACTAAGAGGCACAGTTGTTAATTCAGCGATCCATCTTCTCTCCTCTGCCAGTTCAGAGGATATAATTGAATTTGTCGACAAGGAAATATAATTTAAGCATTGAGTTCTGTGTCGAACCGGCTCTCCTCTGACAATTCAGAGGAGAGATTTAGGTTTCTCCTCTACGAGTTTTCCATCTCAGATTTGATCGATCATCATCCAAGGAAGTGACATAGTGTGTGATCTGCTCTGGTAGAGGAGAGATATGGGGATATCTCCTCTATTCTAAATGAATTTTACCCATCTCAGCTATGGACGATTCTCCAGAGTCCAATGGGTCCCTTGGTATTCTGTCATTTTCAACGAAGTTAATCAAAGACGTGTTTTTAGAGTCTTTTCAAAGATATGACATTATTTTGTCACATCACATATAATGCAAATAACCATGACGATATGACTTAATGTACCTTCCTCATAACTCTATAATATTGAAATAATTATAAGAAACCTAGAGCCATTCTAATTATTACAGAATGCAACAGGAAACAGTAGTTTAATTAACTTATTTGAAAAATTAACAAAACAAGCATCAGTGGTCTAGTGATAGAATAGTACCCTGCCACGGTACAGACCCGGGTTCGATTCCTGGCTGATGCATATAATTTTTTTAAACTTTTCTGTTCAATTTTAAAAAATAATAATAATAATAAAAATTGTTCCAACTTCCAACTATTGTACAATTTTTTAAAATAACATTAAAATATATTTTAAAAAACTAAATAAATCTTAAAATTATTTAATAAAATTAAATTATTAAAAAGTCAACCAAATAAAATATAAAATTTATTAAATAAATTCTAAATAAATTTGTCATTTTAGAAAAATAATATAAAAATCTTAAATTTAATCAAAATAAATAAATTTTAAATTAACTGAAAATTATGATTATATTAATAATCGTCAAAAATAATGTAAACTATATCACTAAATCCTAAACTATATCATATCACTAAATCCTAAACTATATTCAAATTCCTCAAATTAATTAAAAAATCTAGAAAAATAATTACTACAATTTAAATTTGGGAAAGACGACTAGGGTGGGGCGTATTTTTAATACATTTTTTGATTTTCTTGATTTATTAATACATTTTCAAGATTTTAGAATTTATTAGTACATTTTATAATTCTTTAGGATTTATAAATAGTTTACAATATTTTAATTTGAGGTATGTGAATTTTCTAGTAATCCGTTTATTTAATTTTGTTTTGTTTTTTCGAATTTATTTTAGTATTTCAGGTTTATTTATTATTATTTTAAAAATCTTATTTTTCATTTATACATTTTTTTAGCTTATATAATTTTTTTGGTTATTCTTTTAATATAAATTATAATTCATGATATTCCAGCATAATTCACAAATCTAGAAAAAAAATATCAACATAATTTCCCTTTTGAAAATATGAGGCGTATATTTATTTTTTTTGGATTGATAATTTTTCAGATTTTAGCTTCTTTTTTTTCTTTTCAAATCAGGTTTTTTATACTCCCTACCTTTACATATAGTGTGCTTGTTTCTTTTTGCATAAGTTTTAAAGACTATTGTTTGTTTGCGGATAAAGTAGATAAATAGATAATAAAGAGGCAGACACATGCACTTTATATGAATGGAGAGAGTATATTTTTTGTATTTTTTATTAATATACTTCCTTTATCCATTTTTATAATTTTCACTTTTCTTTTTTGTTTGTCCATTTTTATAATTTCTCAATTCTTAAAAAAGAAATACTACTCACATCCATTACTTTAACATATGCTTATCTCCACCCTCAAACTTTCACTTTTTACATAAACAACCAGTTTTCCTTAAAACTCGTGTTCGACTCAAATGAAAAATATAAAAACGGATTGAGGGAGTATTAATTATTTTTTAGAATTTATTAATATAAGTTTTATATTTTTCAGATTTATTTAGTTTTTTTTTTTTTTTTAAATATGTAGAGATGTAAACACACACTCATCTAATAATTGTAAAGAAGGAAATACAAAACAAAAGGTATTTCATATATGGAGTAACAATATTTACAATGCTAAAATGCATAAGGAATACAAAAGAGCCTAATCTATATTTATAGACTAAGTAACAACTAGTAGTTACTAACTAACCACTAACTATTCAAACTAACTAACAAAAGGAAGTTACAAAAGGAAACAATACATGTGTTTAGTATAAGCACACTACTTTATATTACCCTTTACAAAATATTTTAATGATTTAAAAAATATATATGTACAATAAAATTATTATTTTCCAACTTTAATAATTTTTTCAGATTTTAATATATTGAAAGGATCAAAATTGGGCATTTGGCCGGAGTCCCCTAATTTTTTCAACGAGTTTAAAATTTTCTGGTTAGTTTGAAATTGAAAAACAAATTACCAAAAAATTAATGTATATACACGCTAGGACATATTTTTTAAAGTAAAAATTTTAAGGATTTATTTTGAAATCGGTCAATTTTAAAAGACGAGAAAAATATTATCTCTTAATAAACACCATTGTGATTTTTATTTATTTTTTTTTTTTTTTGCAATTAACCTATGTAAAGTATATTATTAAAATAAGAGATAAATATAAATATGCAACACAATTAGAAGAGAAATCAAACATTTATTAATTACTGAAAGTAAACATTATTTATATACAGAAAGGGCAACTGCAAGCATATGTTGCTCTGTTTAATTATCTGTTTTCTCAGCAGGTTCGCTTTGCTTTACAGCTTCAGCATTTCCAGAAGCTTCCTCTTTCTGCATGAACATTCAATTTTTTATAAATGGTTAAAATAATATATAAATTTAATTTGTTGGACACAAATATATAGATTCTTTTTAAGGAGGAAATTAATTTACCGGCCCTAGAAAAATTCTTCTGGCCTCCTCAGGTGTGTGGGAGTTGAGTATCTTAAGAGCAGCATCCTGTATGAAAATCATATAAATTAAATTAACTACACATAGTGTATATATATATATATAGTAATTAATAAATTAAATAAAGTAAAAAAGAAATTAATTAACCCTAAGGGCGATAAACTCTGCATGACTGAGAGTTTTAGGTTCCTCAATTGACATTGCTCTCACAAGCAATGGACGGATTTCGGTCGGCGGGGCTGCAGGAGTACTTATGTTTTTCGTCATAGTTAATTTAATCGATGGATGTGCTTTAATTTATAAATAAAAAAGAGGCAAACGTGGCCAAGAACTAGCTGTTATGCTGTCCATCGATTTGCATGCAGAGAGTTAATTTGAGGATACGACAAAATATATTCTAGCGCCAGCTCATTAGGTGAGATTTTATAGCCGATTTACTTCGACCGTATCAAATTTTATATTTTTATTACTTTTTTTTTATTTTAGTCCGAAAATTAACAAAAATATATATATGAATATTTTCTTTTAGTTTATATTTGTATCTGAACTAGTTTTTTTAGAATTGTCAGATTTTATTTGGATTTAAATTGATTTTTTTATTTTTATATAGATTTCCGGAAATCACGTGGCTACTCGCCGCACGTGGATTCCACAGCATTAACCGTTATGATTGCCCTAATACCAGTGTACGGCCCACCAACGACTAATCCGTACTGGTCTAACGGTCGACATACATAGATTTTGTAATGGATTTTGTGAGGTTTTTTTTCTATTTTTTGCGACGGAAACATATTTCGTCTTAAATTTAGGACGGTTTTCTTTAATTCAATTTTTTTTATCTTTTGCGTCGAACATATATTTGGTCTCAAATTTGTAACGGAACTTGTGATGGATCGATTTTTTAATTTACTTTTATTTATTTTTTGCCAAGGAAATATTTTTCGTCTCAAATTTACAATGTTTTTTTTTTTTTTTGCAACGTAAATATATTCGTCTCTGAAGGAATTTGCAAAGGTTTTTTTTTTTCAATCTCTATACATACAACATTTAAACATAATTACTATTCAGGGATTGCCCCAATCCAACATAATCTGTAAAACAAACACCACCCCTCATAAGTTACTGTCCTGAAAAAAAAAAAAAACTTTCAATTACATAAGTTACTATCTTGCTCGTGTTTTCGTTAGGAACTCACTAGGAGGAGCAAGCTAACTTGCAACATGACGGGCTAAGGTTGATCAGCCTCTCCGGGAGCTCATGTCGAGGAGTGTATAAGGTCGATACTGGTTTGACGAAAAAAAAATAAAAAATTTCTAAGTTTTTTTTTTTTTGGTGAAGTTGGCCACCGGAAATGGTGGTAGTGGCGGCGACGACTGCAATTAGAGTTAGGGTTTATAGGGTGCATTTAGTAGTGATATTTTACTTAAAGGGTATTTTAGAGTTTTTTACACTATTATTTAATTAATAAATTGGAAGGGGGAGTGCAAACCTCCAAAATGGAGGTGCAAATAGTCAGGTCCAGTGTGATATTGGTTTGGCCCATATTTGTAGAACTACTTATAAATGGCCACGGTTATAACACACAGGGACTTATTGAGGACACCCACTGGCTTAGTGCGCACACCGTGGGATGAGGTGGGCGTTATGGAGTTTTCTGAGTAGTTGCAGGGCTGTGATTAAAGAATCTTGGGTTGCTGTTTATTCTATAAGGAAAGTTTGTTAAAGTTTTGCAGGAGATTGCTTGGAACAAGGATTTGAATGGAGGTTTGTAACTGATTCTTGATTTAAGAAACAGATGGAGGATCGGTTGCCGCAACCGAGATTGGGAAGGCTGGTAGTCGGGAGTTTTGAACGACGGTGGACGTCGGACAACGACCACAAGAAAGGGGGTCGGATCGAGGCGTTAGCCGGACGACTCGTTGATACCATGTAGAGAAACAATAATTTATGAAATTATGTTTTCATTGAGTGAATGTAAAGAATACATGAGGGGAGTATTTATAGATACAAAATATATCTACTATATATCTCTAATTTAAGGAAATAAAGATTTACAAGATATATAAAATATATTATACAAGATATATATAATATATTTATATATGCCTAATAGTAACTCGCCGGTTTTAAAGTTTTGATTAGTTTACCAGATTTTTGGCTCTGATGCCATGATGAAATCGAATGAATTTATGCGCATAAAAAAAAGAGTTGGGGTATATACCCCTCCAACTTTGTTAGATACACTCCCCCGATACATATACTCCCCTTAAAGTACCTCTGAGATAGATGCACTCCCCCCAAATTGTCTATTATACCCCTTTATCTTAAAAATTGGTATGATAAATGCACACCCCCATAAAACCCTAATTTCCTCATTTCTTCCCCAATCCTCCTTTCCCCCTCATTCCCTCCTTCCCCTTCGTTTCTCCAAGCCACCGCCGCCCCAAGCCACCTCCTCCGGCGCCGCCCGCTCCAGCGCCGCCGCCCTGAAGAAACAGGTAGGTTTTTTTTTTATTTCTGCAAACGGCGGCGCTGCCGCCTCCTCCCCACCGCCCTCTTCACCCCCTCCCTCTCGCCGTCGAACTCCCCCTCCCCTCCTCCTCTCGCCGTCGCACTCCCCCTCCCCCATTTTTTCTATTTTTTTTTCTGCAACTAATTAGCGGCGCGGCGGCGCCGCCCCCTCCCCTAGCGTCGCCGCCTCCGTCCCCTCCCCCAGCGTCGCCGCCTCCGCCCCTTCTCTCGGCCTCCACCGCCGTGAAAGTTGAAACCCTCCCCCAAATCGTCATCGTCACAGGTTTTTTTTTTTTTTTTTTTTTCGACTATTTTGGGTCGCCTGAAAATCCTCTCGTCGACAATAGTTCGTCGATGAGAGTGTTTTTGGCCGACCCAAAATGGCCGAAAATTTCAGTTTTCTTAAAAAAAAAAAAAAATCATTCGAAACACATAGTCGACCGGAGTACTTTTGGTCGACAAACCAGAGTTGACCGGATTACTTTTGGTCGACAAACCAGTGTCGACCGGAGTGTTTTTGGTCGACTCTGGTTTGTCGACCAAAATAAAGTTTACTTTTTTTATTTTCAAAGTCTGATTTTTAAAATTTCTAAATTTATTTTGTGGCCGCCGGAGGTGCGGCGGCGACCGTCGTTTGTTGAGCGGCGGCCGTCGTTTGTTGAGCGGCGGCCGTCGTTTGTTGAGCGGCGGCGATCGTCGTTTGTTGAGCGGCGGCCGTCGTTTGTTGAGCGGCGGCCGTCGTTTGTTGAGCGGCGGCGATCGTCGTTTGTTGAGCGGCGGCGACCGTCGTTTGTTGGGCGGCAGCGGTCGTTTGTGGATTGCGGCGGCGGCCGTTTGTGGGTAGGGTTAGGATTAGTGATAGAATTAGGGTTAGTTTAAATTTAAATTGAAGGGGAGTGTATCTATCTTTGTGTATTTTAATAAAGGGTAAAACATGTATTTTACATGATTATTTAATTAATAAAAGTGGAGGGGGAGTGTATTAAACAAAGCTGGAGGGGTATATACCCCAACCCTAAAAAAAACCAGTTTTCTTATTGATTCAAAACAACCGTATGTGGGAATGTATATATACAATGAAGGGGCCATCTAACTAATGGGCCAATAAGGAAATTAATGAATAACCCATATAAAAAACCGTATCTGTTATCAGCCAATATAACAGAATTTGTTATTCAAATACTAACCAAAATTTGATGACTTCCAATATCCTCTTCTAGTGACTTTGCTTGCATGGCCATCCATCCCACCAAATAAATCCATGTCACTGCCCCCATCGACAAACTAAAATATATTTACAATTAAAGTATAATAAAAAAAAATTGTAAATTTATACTCCCTCCATCCGTCTATAAGCTTCTCATTTTGCCATCTTGGTCCGTCCTCATATAAGCTTCTCATATTCTTTTTGACAAATACCTTTTAAATTATTGTAAACACAAATTTCGTGAATTAAATATAATAACGCCAGAATGCGAAACAACGTATTTAATTTCGGATTAAACCGATGAATATTGTGGGTTACAATCTCTAATTTCTCATCTGATTCTCTCTTCTTGACTTTTCTTGAACTTTTGGGGTCGGATCCGCAGCCGAATCCTCTCCGATCTTGGATTTGGGATTTTTATAACGTTAATTCAAAGGCTTGGCGTCGTATTTTGGATTAAACGTTGAATTTAGGGACTTTTGGGATGAACGTCGTTGAAGATTGTTCTTGAACTTGGGACGTTGGAACGTTAATCCAAGGGCTTGACGTCGTATTTTGGATCAAACGTCGATTTACGGGACTTATCGGGACTTTTCCGTTGAAGATCCACGAAGAACCTTGAAGAAACGCCGAATCGAAGGGGCTTAGCACTTTGATCTCCACTCGAACGCTGTTTCCCGCCGCTTTGCACGAAGAACGCCTTTGAAGCTCCTCCGCTTGCTGAAGAACACTCTAAAATCTCTGCAGAGAATTTTAGAGCCTTGAATGCTTCTGATTTCTCGATGATGAAATGAATGAAATGAGGCCCATAAAATGTTATACACACCCCCAATGTTAAACACACCACACCAAAATTTAAAAACTTTTGTTATTACTATACACACCCCAATTTTTTCCTATTTAATAAATTGTCAAAAATAATTAAATTGAAAAACGTAAGAATTCAAACTAATATAAAAAATATAAATAAAATCTATAAAAAATAGCCTAATCTTCAAAAATTAAATAAAGTTAAAAAAATTAATTAATTTAATTAATTTTGAAGATTTAGATGATTTTTTACTATTTTTGAAGATTTTTATTTTTATTAAAAAATCTTCAAAAATATTAATTGTGAATTCTCTTTTGTAATTGTGAATTCTCAACTTCCCAAGCAACGAAAACAATTCGATTTTCATCTGAAAGTGTGTTGGCGAAGCCTCTCTTGTTCCCAATAAATAGTAATATGAGTTTTATCGACATTTTTATAGAAGTTAGAAGGCAAATGAAACATTAACAAAGTATTGGAGTTTTAAACTTTTTTATTTTATTTTCCTTTTAAATATTTTTTTTTTATATTACATGAACCTACTAACAAGTACCCCATAAATATTATATGCACTCCAAATGTTAAACACAACAATTCAAAACATCAATTAAATAAAATCATAAAAATATTTTATAAATTATCAAAAATAATTTAATTAAAAAAAAGTAAGAATTCAAATTAATATAAAAAATATAAAAAAAATCTATAAAAAAATATATAAATCTTCAAAATTTTAATAAAGCTAAAAAATAGTTAATTTAATTATTTTTGAAAATTTAGTTGATTTTTTAATTTTTTTTTAAAGATTTTTTAATAAAAATAAAATTCTTCAAAAATAGTAAAAAATCAACTTAATCTTCAAAATCAATTAAATTAATTAACTTTTTTTAGCTTTATTTAATTTTTGAAGATTTAGGCTATTTTTTTTATAGATTTTATTTATATTTTTTATATTAATTTGAATTCTTACGTTTTTTAATTTAATTATTTTTGACAATTTATTAAATAGGAAAGAATTGGGGTGTGTATAATAATAACAAAAGTTTTTTTTAATTTTAGTGTGGTGTGTTTAACATTTGGGTGTGTATAACATTTTATGGGGTGTGTTTTAAAAAATTACCTGTTAAACCTGCTATAGCAGGTTATTGGATCAAAATCAAAATAAATCGAAACTTAATGGACTAAATTCAAAAGGCGGTAATCTGGTGGACTAAATTCAAAAACATGGCAACTTAATGGACTAAAAAAAATATAATCCCAAATTTAGGTGTCTACAATTATATCATACACTTCACTCTTACTTACCTATAATGCCACTAAATTATATAAATCTGTAAATAGGGTTTAATTTGTCAAAATAAATATCAACCAAGAAGAACTTGAAAAAAAAAAAACAATGCTGGCACTTGCGGCGGAGCGGGACAAATTTTGGTACCTAACGTGAAAAGTATAATCGACCTACCAACCAATCGTAAACCTTTTTTTTTTTTTACTTTATCAAGCCGGAAAAACGGAAAAAAGAAAAGTCAATTCATCGACAAAAATAAAATAATTAATTAATGGTGGAAAGGATCTGCAATTAATATTTTTGTCGGATCATGTCCAAGTTTATCCTTTCGTGTCCAGTTCGGGCTCGTGTCGGATCAGTCCCTTTTTTTTTAGACGGAAAATCCATCGCAAAGTCCGTCATAAATATTAGTGACCAACATTAATTATTTCATTGACCCAAAATCCATAAAAAATACTCCAAGTTTCCCACTTTCCTTTTTTGGATGTCCCACAATAAGTTTCCCATTTCATATTTTTCCATTTTTGGCATATGATTTTCTCTCTCCCAATCACATCACTTACACTTTATCTATTACTTCATCTCACACTCATCTATTATTTTATCTCTCACCATCACATCACTTGTACTACATCTATTATTTAATCATATTTCTTAATCAAAACAACCAAAAGAAAGGTGAAACTTATACCGGGACGGAGGGAGTACGTTTTATGATGGCAAGACCGTCGCAAAACACTGTCTTTTTTTGTAGTGAAGAGAGTAAAAGGAAAAAAAAAAAAAAAAAGATAATGAGAAAGGAGAATAAGAAAGGTGAAGACCCCATTAACATAAGGAGAAGAGACAAAAAGAGTAAAAAGCCCCCAAAAGAGTTAAAACCCCCAAAAATAGAAAGGAGAAAAAAATGGCAGATAACCAATTAGAAATCTAGATACTAAGGCCATTCAGATCGATCACAATTGATATAACCACACATCCAATCATGTTTTTTTTATCAAATATAAATCTTTTTTATCAACAAAAATTTTTATTGCTTCAAAAGAGTACAGGAAGTACTCCCTCCACATAGTACAGACCAAAACATCACAAATTAAATTACAGCCCAAACAGCGCCCAAACGATCAAGATTAATCAGTAAAAACAACAAAAAAGCAATACCAAGTTTGTGTGCTACCCGCACTTCCTGGATTGAAATAATTTGTTTGGTGTTCATATGTTGTAAAATCTGTTCCAATATATATGTGAACACCAACCAATTTATTTCAATCGAGAAAATGAGGTTAGAACACTAACTCATCGTTACATCCTCTCCAGATCTATAATTGATGTCCTCACTCATGTGCTTCTTATAGTTTTGAGGAGGAGGCGCCACCTTAAGTTAGGGCAACAAAATAAGTCAATTGCCAACTAGGGCTGGAATATGGGATAGAATTGTGAATAATAATTTAATGGGCCATTTTAATTTTGGGCCCAACACTCATAGCACTCATTTCTGGAGGATTTTTTTTTTTACAATAATATGACACATTTAGCGCTCTTGGCTTTCACAGGGTAGACACTATCGCTAAACGTATTTGTGATGAATTTTGTGACGGATTATGGGTGGTTGCAAAAAAGCTGGTCACAAATATTTGCAACAGCCTTTGTGGCGAAATGTTTTTTTTTTTTAATTATTTAATTTTCAGGATTTATGACGGAATTTGCGATGGACCGGACTGGAATATCTGACCCAACCCGGACCGATTTAACCATTTAATTCCGTTGCTTATTCGCACAGGGATTAAGAAAAGTGATTAAATAATAGATATAGTACAAAATTATGACTCACGTAATTATAATTATCTCTATTTTTACACAAAATTACACCAACTGACACTCAATTTTATTTTCTCTTTCCACCTTTTTACTTTTCTTATCCTTTATATTTCCATCTTTTTTATTTTCTTACATTTTCTCTCTCTACCTTTTTACTTTTCTTACATTTTACATAAAATGTTATATTTCTTTACACTTGTACCAAATGTAAAGCAAGGGGGATAGAGGGTGAATTCATTAAAACTTGTGCCTAGAAATGAGCATAATGAATTCGGACGAAGGAAATAATAATGGCAAAAACTTGTGTGAGACCGTCTCACGGATAAAGATCCGTGAGACGGATCCCTTTCAACCCATATTTTAAAATTTTGGGTAGGATAATCCATTTTTTTTTTCAGATTTTTTGTTTGTAAGAACAAAGTAGCAAGAAGAAAACCAGTAAAAGTGTCATACCATGCCTTCGGGGCTTGCTTCAAGCCATAAAGTGTCTTATTGAGCTTGCAAACATGAGTTGGCTTAGTAGAATCAATAAAGCCCTCGGGTTGTTGAGTATATACAGTTTCGTTCAACTTCCCATGAAGAAAAGCGTTATTTATATCAATTTGTTGCACACTCCATTTTCGAGTAATAGCTAGAGAGAATAAAATCCGCAAAGTCAACGGCTTCACCACAGGACTAAACGTGTCAAAGAAATCCACGCCCGCTGTTTGCTGAAAACCACGAGCTACTAATCGAGCCTTATACCGCTCAATGGACCCGTCCTTCAAACGCTTGATCCGAAAAAACCCACTTAGTGGAAATAATGTTCAAATCAGGATTATATGGAACAAGAGACCAAGTATCATTACGGATTAGAGCATCAAATTCATCTTGCATAGCCGCCTTCCACTCAGGAACAATCAAGGCCTGAGACACCGTATCCGGCTCATTCGTCACAGCAGTAATAAGAAGAGCCTTAGGCTTGAAAATCCCTGATTTTGATCTTGTCTGCATCGGATGAGCAGAGGAACTAGGAGGGGGAATACCAGGTAGAAGAACCTCAATATTAACCTCAGTCGACGCAGAGTGGTCGCCAGAGGAAGAAGCATGTGAAGGAGAAGGAGAAACCCTTGGTGAAGAACCATTATCCGGCTGAGAAAAAGACAATGGAGATGGTGGAGGCCGTGAAAACGAGGGTATGAGTGTAGTTGATGAGAATGGAGGATGAGCAGCCCCAGATGGAGTCGGTAATAAGGACTGCTGAGGAAACTCAGACTCGTTGAACTCCACAGTACGAGCAATATACACTCTCCCCGAAGGATGTAAACATCGATGTCCTTTGTGAATAGGGTTGTACCCAATGAAGGTGCATTTGGATGACCGAAACTGTAGTTTCGAAGAATTGTAGGGCCTAAGATATGGATAGCACGCACAACCAAAGACCCTCAAGAAATTGTAATCCGGAGATTTACAAAACAACATCTGAAACGGAGATGCGTTAGACAATACTGGTGTAGGTAAACGATTGATTAAAAATATGGCAGTATGAAACGCATCAAACCAAAAACGCATGGGAAGAGAACTTTTAGCCAGTAATGCAAGACCAATTTCCATGATGTGACAATGCTTGCGCTCGGCAAGACCATTTTGTTGATGCATATGGGGACACGAATGTCGCAACAAAATACTAAGATCGGTCCAAGTCTTATACAGAGCCACAAACTCACCACCCATATCACATTGAAACGCCTTTATATGAAAAGGAAATTGTCGTTCTACCATTGCAATGAATTTAGTAACAACACCCTTGACATCTGACTTTAGAACAAGAGGATATAACCAGGTATAACGAGTGTAATCATCAACAATAACCAAGTAATATCTATAACCATCCGAAGATATAGTAGAGGCTGGACCCCATACATCAAGATGCACAAGTTCAAAAGGCTTAGAAGAATAATGAGCAACTGAAGGAAAACACATTTGATTCATTTTCCCAAGTTTACAGGCTTCACAAAACATAATATCCCTAGAGGCAGTAGGAACATGTAACAAACGTAACACCTTAGAGAGGGTGTCATTACAAGGGTGCCCCAATCTATCATGCCATAGCATGGATTTATTACAATCAGTAGACTTAGCTACATATATAACACTCTTTATTCGAAATAGGAGTAGCAAAAGTAGTGCCAAAATGCGACAGATCCAATTGATAGAGACCGTCCTTAAGTGCTCCCTTCAGCAGAGTCTCGTGAGAAGTCAGATCCTTTACCACACAAAAATCAGCATGAAATTCGATATATGCAACATTATCTTTCAAAAATTGAGATATACTAACAAGGTTTTTAGTTATATCTAGCACATGAAGTACTTTATTAAAATGTATACATCTATCAAACCCAAGACTCATTACCGAAAGAGAACCAACACTTTTAATCTCAGCAGGAGAGCTATTCCCAACCAAAAGATGAGATGTACCTTACAAGAAGAGGTTACATGGTGAGATGCACCACTATCCATGAACCATTCCTGGTTCCTGTTTCCCTGAGAATCAGAAGAATTAGCAGCGTGAATAGAATTAGATGAACAACCCTCACCATTATAAATCAAGGGAGAATACGCCATAGGAGATGTTGAGCTAGGCAGATGTTGAGCCATGTGAGCTTGTGGTAGCAGAGGTGACGACATCGGATGAGGTGGATGAAAACGAGATGAGTGATATCCACGAGAGATCGGAGGCTGCGAATTCTCCAATCCTCTAAAAGTAGGATCATAGCGCTTGAAGCACTTAGCCGCCACATGATAATTGCGACCACATAACTGGCAAACAATACGTGGTTTGGGAGGAAATCGACCACCGCGACCCTGGCCACCAGTAGTGGATCTGTTGTTTGTAGTAGCCACATTCGCCATAGGAGATGTTGATAAAGTAGCTGGAAATAACATTGGTGCAGAATTTGCACGAGCAAGACGAAGTTCAAACGTCTGAAGAATGGACTGAAGCTCATTTAACGAAGGCATTTCTGGTCTTGTGGTTAGATTTACCACAACAGCATCATAAGCAGAGGATAAACCACCTAAAATGTACATAGCTAATTCATCATCTGTGATAATCTGACCAGCAACATGAAGTTCATCCGCAATAGACCGCATTTGAATAAAGTAATCATCAACAGAAAGATCACCCAAGGTAGTAGTTTGAAGCTGCAGCCTCAAATTTAGAGCATTTGCACTAGACTTAGACCGAAACAATTCATCGAACACCTTCCATACCTCAAACGCATGACAACATCTGGTAACATATCCTAGCATTGATTCTGAAATCGAGCTCAACATCCAACACAAGAGAAAATGATCCTTTCTATGCCACTCATCATTCGTGAAATCAGGAATATCATCCATAGTACAATAAAGCACATCATCAAAATTGTACGCCTTAACCGTCGCCTCGATCTGGTTACGCCAAAATTGATAATTCTTCCTCTCAAGTCGAATTGACAAAGTGATAAACCGAGGATGAGAAGAAAATGATTCAGAAGGAGACGCCATGAGAAAATCACACAGCAACAAAAAGAGAGAATTCAAAACTAGTTATTCAGAGTAAAAATTGGACTACTGATACCATGTTAAGAACAAGACAAATTTAAAATTCATTTTATTGAAGAGATATCAAAGTTACAAATGACCATCTCCACGTTCCTATTTATACAGTAGCAATACACTTAGCTGTAGAGAATTGGAAACCGTTACTAACTAACTTAACAATTACTAATAATAGAGGCTCCTAGCATATTCTAGAAGCAGTAGCATATTCCAAAGGATTCCAGAGTATTCCAGAGATTCATCAATATGTGTTTTCAGTATCATGTATTTTGGGTAACATTGTATATAACAAATTCAAAAATATATCTACAACTTTGAATTGGATATTATCTTCTTTTTTTTTTTTAATTCAACGCATGAACATAATGGAGATAATCGAGTTATCTAGAAAATTAAAGCAAGTTGGCTAGGTATCAACTCTCATATTTAGTATAATTGAGGCCACCAATTGTAATTAAATGTTTTTTTTTTTTTTTTACTTTATCAAGCCGGAAAAAAAGGGAAAATAAAAACATGCAAGCAATTCAACGACAAAAATAATTAAAAGGATCTGCAATTAATATTTTTGTCGGATCATATATGTCCCAATTTGTCTGGTCGTGTCCAACTCGGGCTCGTGTCGGACCAGCCCCTTTTTTTTTAATTTGATACTGATATTTAATTTCATCGCAATTAAAGGCCATCATAAATACTAGCAACCAGCAATTTTTTCAACGACCTAAAATCTGTCAAAAATATGTTTTACGACGGTAAAACCATCGCAAAACACTATCTTTTTTGTAGTGAAGAGAGTAAAAAGAAAAAAAAAAAAAAGATAAGGAGAGAGAGGATCGGAAAATTAGAACGGTGTGAAGACCCCATTAACATAAGGAGAAGAGACAAACGGAGTAAAGAGCCCAAAAAATCAAAGAGTGAAAACCCCACGATGAGAACCACGATACGAAATACGAATAAATCCGTAATCCCTAGCTCAGGCTAGCAAGAAACGGAGCTGCAATTAACTTTGCAAAAGAACTCTATTATTTTCTCATTATTCTCACGGCAGTTTTCTACACCCTTATATATAGGTATACAAATAACCACCTAATAATGTCCATCCTAACCAACTAACTCCTACTAACAGCTGGACTAACAAAGAAACTAATCCAACTAACAGCAAAACTAATCTGCAAACAGAAATAAAAGACAGCATGAAAAAAGGATTAAAATTGATAAATCGCCCTTGCCATGCTAGCCAATTACAGCCTTCAATCCGGCTTTCGATGGTACGTAAATGCGAGCCCACAAACCTTATTCGCATCACCCCATTAGAACTCTGGATACTAAGGCCATTCAGATGGATCACAAGTCAATATAACCACATCCAATCATGTTTTATCAAATATATATCCCAACTCCTATATCAACTCCAGATCGTTTTTTTTTTAAATCAACAAAAAATTTATTGCTTCAAGAGTACTACAAGAAGTACTCCCTCCACACAGTACAGACCAAAACATCACAAAATTACAGCCCGAACAACGCCGAAACAAATAAGAATCAGTAAAAACAACAAAAAAAAGCAATAACAAAACTACCCACAAAAGCACTACCTAAAACCAAAGACTAATCGGTGGTGTGGCTTCGTCTGGTTCCTGTGGAGAGCAAGGAACAACAAGGTTTTCTCAAAAGAGGGAGTTGAACCAATAAAAGATCTTCAATGAAGTTAGAGCTATGGTGTAGAATTTATTTTATCATCACAAAAAATGTTCTTTCAATTTTCATGATTGGCCGGTGTGTGAATCCTAGACTAGTATGCTTGTAACGGGTGAACCAAAAACTCCACCCGTGTAATTTCAAACTCATCTCCAGATCTATAATTCATGATGTCCTCACTCATGTGCTTCTTAATTATAGTTGTGAGGAGGAGGCGCCACCTTAAATTAAATTAGGGCAACAAAATAAGAATTGTGAATAATAATTTAATGGGCCATTTTAATTTTGGGCCTAACACTCATAGCACTCATTTCTGGAGGAATGTTTTTACAATAATTTGACACATTCAGCGCTTGGCTTTCACAGGGTAGAGCTTATTCGACTTTCACGTTAAGCAAGAGAGAGACTGTTTTGCGACCGCACAAAACATATTTGCGATGAATTTTGCGACGAATTATGGGTGGTCGCAAATATTTGTGACAGCCTTTATGTAATTTTTTTTTCTTTTATTTATTTAACTTTCAGGATTAATTTATGACAGACCGTACTGAACCCGACCCAACCCAGACCGATTCAGCGACCCCAAGGTATTTTGTGTGAAATTTTGTCACTTGACCTGGGAGGTTCTTTTGTTTATATTACCACATGATTTTATTTTATTTTTAATATAATTCATCTCAATAAAACAGTGTAATTAAAGAAAAACCAAGAGTATCTATTAGGCATTGATTACATTACTTGCTTTTGTTCTCAGGAAATAGGAATAGGCAGATACATATTAAAAAAAAATTCATCGCATATTCAAGACGAAATACATTTTTGTCGCTTTAAAAAATGTCACAAATTTGTGACGAATTATATTTTCGTCGCAAAATCTGACGTAAATTAATTTGAGATGAATTGAATTTTCGTTGACGAAAATTAAAAGAAACATCCGTCACAAATTTGAGACGAATTAAATTTTCGTCGCAAATTCTGTTTGACCATTTCTGTTGTAATTTGCGAAGGTTTTTTCCCGTCGCAAAACTCCATATTTTTTGTTGTGATGCAATTTTTTTCAGAAATTGTCATGAATTCAAATTACAAAATAAAAAATGAAGTGTAGTAAATTGATTCTATACGGAAATTCGAATTAACTACACGCAAGTGAATTCAAGGAAATGAGAGCATGTGCAATTCCCCTTGTTAAGTCACTAAAATTCAAAATTTTGAGGCAATCCATGCAAAATCATAAAATGATAATTGCTATAAGGGAAAGGAAAAAAATATAATGAAAAACTACCAAATTAATGTACCTTCATTATTACTCTTAAATTTAAAAATAATTAGTAACTAAAGACCGATATAATTATTATATAATCCAAGCAAATCCATATTATGTGATTGCTATAAACGGAAACATTATGATGCAAAACAACCAAATTAAGCAAAACATATTGATGAGACCAAGTTCTATTCGCGGCTGAGAGACGGACCTCGAACGTCTTGATCTTCGGATTGATTGACCTGCACAAAAACCGGGTCGGAGGAGGCTCCGGCGACGGCCCTCCGACTCTCAAGTCAGTTGTTTTCTTATGAGTTATGAAGAAGATAATATAAAGAGTCGTATCTTTTTTTAGAGGGAGAGTGTGTAAAATGTATTAAAAATAACTTAACCTTCAAAAAAATGAAATGGATGGACTTATATACCATACTCACTTGGGGGTAAAGAAGTAATTTCGAGAGCTAGGGTTTGTTACCTGCTGGAAGCCACGTCACCGTACGAACCTGGCATGCTATAAAAGCTCTGGTAG
Organism: Galeopsis tetrahit; assembly: GCA_963675135.1. NCBI lineage: Eukaryota > Viridiplantae > Streptophyta > Magnoliopsida > Lamiales > Lamiaceae > Galeopsis > Galeopsis tetrahit. The sequence continues at coordinate 17,694,901 of OY776133.1, forward strand.
TGCGCCCACAAATATCAAAAGATACTCTGACATTCAGAGATATATTGTGTTTGTACTTGTTTGTCCCCTAAAGACAAACACTAAGAGGCACAGTTGTTAATTCAGCGATCCATCTTCTCTCCTCTGCCAGTTCAGAGGATATAATTGAATTTGTCGACAAGGAAATATAATTTAAGCATTGAGTTCTGTGTCGAACCGACTCTCCTCTGACAAATCAGAGGAGAGATTTAGGTTTCTCCTCTACGAGTTTTCCATCTCAGATTTGATCGATCATCATCCAAGGAAGTGACATAGTGTGTGATCTGCTCTGGTAGAGGAGAGATATGGGGATATCTCCTCTATTCTAAATGAATTTTACCCATCTCAGCTATGGACGATTCTCCAGAGTCCAATGGGTCCCTTGGTATTCTGTCATTTTCAACGAAGTTAATCAAAGACGTGTTTTTAGAGTCTTTTCAAAGATATGACATTATTTTGTCACATCACATATAATGCAAATAACCATGACGATATGACTTAATGTACCTTCCTCATAACTCTATAATATTGAAATAATTATAAGAAACCTAGAGCCATTCTAATTATTACAGAATGCAACAGGAAACAGTAGTTTAATTAACTTATTTGAAAAATTAACAAAACAAGCATCAGTGGTCTAGTGATAGAATAGTACCCTGCCACGGTACAGACCCGGGTTCGATTCCTGGCTGATGCATATAATTTTTTTAAACTTTTCTGTTCAATTTTAAAAAATAATAATAATAATAAAAATTGTTCCAACTTCCAACTATTGTACAATTTTTTAAAATAACATTAAAATATATTTTAAAAAACTAAATAAATCTTAAAATTATTTAATAAAATTAAATTATTAAAAAGTCAACCAAATAAAATATAAAATTTATTAAATAAATTCTAAATAAATTTGTCATTTTAGAAAAATAATATAAAAATCTTAAATTTAATCAAAATAAATAAATTTTAAATTAACTGAAAATTATGATTATATTAATAATCGTCAAAAATAATGTAAACTATATCACTAAATCCTAAACTATATCATATCACTAAATCCTAAACTATATTCAAATTCCTCAAATTAATTAAAAAATCTAGAAAAATAATTACTACAATTTAAATTTGGGAAAGACGACTAGGGTGGGGCGTATTTTTAATACATTTTTTGATTTTCTTGATTTATTAATACATTTTCAAGATTTTAGAATTTATTAGTACATTTTATAATTCTTTAGGATTTATAAATAGTTTACAATATTTTAATTTGAGGTATGTGAATTTTCTAGTAATCCGTTTATTTAATTTTGTTTTGTTTTTTCGAATTTATTTTAGTATTTCAGGTTTATTTATTATTATTTTAAAAATCTTATTTTTCATTTATACATTTTTTTAGCTTATATAATTTTTTTGGTTATTCTTTTAATATAAATTATAATTCATGATATTCCAGCATAATTCACAAATCTAGAAAAAAAATATCAACATAATTTCCCTTTTGAAAATATGAGGCGTATATTTATTTTTTTTGGATTGATAATTTTTCAGATTTTAGCTTCTTTTTTTTCTTTTCAAATCAGGTTTTTTATACTCCCTACCTTTACATATAGTGTGCTTGTTTCTTTTTGCATAAGTTTTAAAGACTATTGTTTGTTTGCGGATAAAGTAGATAAATAGATAATAAAGAGGCAGACACATGCACTTTATATGAATGGAGAGAGTATATTTTTTGTATTTTTTATTAATATACTTCCTTTATCCATTTTTATAATTTTCACTTTTCTTTTTTGTTTGTCCATTTTTATAATTTCTCAATTCTTAAAAAAGAAATACTACTCACATCCATTACTTTAACATATGCTTATCTCCACCCTCAAACTTTCACTTTTTACATAAACAACCAGTTTTCCTTAAAACTCGTGTTCGACTCAAATGAAAAATATAAAAACGGATTGAGGGAGTATTAATTATTTTTTAGAATTTATTAATATAAGTTTTATATTTTTCAGATTTATTTAGTTTTTTTTTTTTTTTTAAATATGTAGAGATGTAAACACACACTCATCTAATAATTGTAAAGAAGGAAATACAAAACAAAAGGTATTTCATATATGGAGTAACAATATTTACAATGCTAAAATGCATAAGGAATACAAAAGAGCCTAATCTATATTTATAGACTAAGTAACAACTAGTAGTTACTAACTAACCACTAACTATTCAAACTAACTAACAAAAGGAAGTTACAAAAGGAAACAATACATGTGTTTAGTATAAGCACACTACTTTATATTACCCTTTACAAAATATTTTAATGATTTAAAAAATATATATGTACAATAAAATTATTATTTTCCAACTTTAATAATTTTTTCAGATTTTAATATATTGAAAGGATCAAAATTGGGCATTTGGCCGGAGTCCCCTAATTTTTTCAACGAGTTTAAAATTTTCTGGTTAGTTTGAAATTGAAAAACAAATTACCAAAAAATTAATGTATATACACGCTAGGACATATTTTTTAAAGTAAAAATTTTAAGGATTTATTTTGAAATCGGTCAATTTTAAAAGACGAGAAAAATATTATCTCTTAATAAACACCATTGTGATTTTTATTTATTTATTTTTTTTTTTGCAATTAACCTATGTAAAGTATATTATTAAAATAAGAGATAAATATAAATATGCAACACAATTAGAAGAGAAATCAAACATTTATTAATTACTGAAAGTAAACATTATTTATATACAGAAAGGGCAACTGCAAGCATATGTTGCTCTGTTTAATTATCTGTTTTCTCAGCAGGTTCGCTTTGCTTTACAGCTTCAGCATTTCCAGAAGCTTCCTCTTTCTGCATGAACATTCAATTTTTTATAAATGGTTAAAATAATATATAAATTTAATTTGTTGGACACAAATATATAGATTCTTTTTAAGGAGGAAATTAATTTACCGGCCCTAGAAAAATTCTTCTGGCCTCCTCAGGTGTGTGGGAGTTGAGTATCTTAAGAGCAGCATCCTGTATGAAAATCATATAAATTAAATTAACTACACATAGTGTATATATATATATATAGTAATTAATAAATTAAATAAAGTAAAAAAGAAATTAATTAACCCTAAGGGCGATAAACTCTGCATGACTGAGAGTTTTAGGTTCCTCAATTGACATTGCTCTCACAAGCAATGGACGGATTTCGGTCGGCGGGGCTGCAGGAGTACTTATGTTTTTCGTCATAGTTAATTTAATCGATGGATGTGCTTTAATTTATAAATAAAAAAGAGGCAAACGTGGCCAAGAACTAGCTGTTATGCTGTCCATCGATTTGCATGCAGAGAGTTAATTTGAGGATACGACAAAATATATTCTAGCGCCAGCTCATTAGGTGAGATTTTATAGCCGATTTACTTCGACCGTATCAAATTTTATATTTTTATTACTTTTTTTTTATTTTAGTCCGAAAATTAACAAAAATATATATATGAATATTTTCTTTTAGTTTATATTTGTATCTGAACTAGTTTTTTTAGAATTGTCAGATTTTATTTGGATTTAAATTGATTTTTTTATTTTTATATAGATTTCCGGAAATCACGTGGCTACTCGCCGCACGTGGATTCCACAGCATTAACCGTTATGATTGCCCTAATACCAGTGTACGGCCCACCAACGACTAATCCGTACTGGTCTAACGGTCGACATACATAGATTTTGTAATGGATTTTGTGAGGTTTTTTTTCTATTTTTTGCGACGGAAACATATTTCGTCTTAAATTTAGGACGGTTTTCTTTAATTCAATTTTTTTTATCTTTTGCGTCGAACATATATTTGGTCTCAAATTTGTAACGGAACTTGTGATGGATCGATTTTTTAATTTACTTTTATTTATTTTTTGCCAAGGAAATATTTTTCGTCTCAAATTTACAATGTTTTTTTTTTTTTTTGCAACGTAAATATATTCGTCTCTGAAGGAATTTGCAAAGGTTTTTTTTTTTCAATCTCTATACATACAACATTTAAACATAATTACTATTCAGGGATTGCCCCAATCCAACATAATCTGTAAAACAAACACCACCCCTCATAAGTTACTGTCCTGAAAAAAAAAAAAAACTTTCAATTACATAAGTTACTATCTTGCTCGTGTTTTCGTTAGGAACTCACTAGGAGGAGCAAGCTAACTTGCAACATGACGGGCTAAGGTTGATCAGCCTCTCCGGGAGCTCATGTCGAGGAGTGTATAAGGTCGATACTGGTTTGACGAAAAAAAAATAAAAAATTTCTAAGTTTTTTTTTTTTTGGTGAAGTTGGCCACCGGAAATGGTGGTAGTGGCGGCGACGACTGCAATTAGAGTTAGGGTTTATAGGGTGCATTTAGTAGTGATATTTTACTTAAAGGGTATTTTAGAGTTTTTTACACTATTATTTAATTAATAAATTGGAAGGGGGAGTGCAAACCTCCAAAATGGAGGTGCAAATAGTCAGGTCCAGTGTGATATTGGTTTGGCCCATATTTGTAGAACTACTTATAAATGGCCACGGTTATAACACACAGGGACTTATTGAGGACACCCACTGGCTTAGTGCGCACACCGTGGGATGAGGTGGGCGTTATGGAGTTTTCTGAGTAGTTGCAGGGCTGTGATTAAAGAATCTTGGGTTGCTGTTTATTCTATAAGGAAAGTTTGTTAAAGTTTTGCAGGAGATTGCTTGGAACAAGGATTTGAATGGAGGTTTGTAACTGATTCTTGATTTAAGAAACAGATGGAGGATCGGTTGCCGCAACCGAGATTGGGAAGGCTGGTAGTCGGGAGTTTTGAACGACGGTGGACGTCGGACAACGACCACAAGAAAGGGGGTCGGATCGAGGCGTTAGCCGGACGACTCGTTGATACCATGTAGAGAAACAATAATTTATGAAATTATGTTTTCATTGAGTGAATGTAAAGAATACATGAGGGGAGTATTTATAGATACAAAATATATCTACTATATATCTCTAATTTAAGGAAATAAAGATTTACAAGATATATAAAATATATTATACAAGATATATATAATATATTTATATATGCCTAATAGTAACTCGCCGGTTTTAAAGTTTTGATTAGTTTACCAGATTTTTGGCTCTGATGCCATGATGAAATCGAATGAATTTATGCGCATAAAAAAAAGAGTTGGGGTATATACCCCTCCAACTTTGTTAGATACACTCCCCCGATACATATACTCCCCTTAAAGTACCTCTGAGATAGATGCACTCCCCCCAAATTGTCTATTATACCCCTTTATCTTAAAAATTGGTATGATAAATGCACACCCCCATAAAACCCTAATTTCCTCATTTCTTCCCCAATCCTCCTTTCCCCCTCATTCCCTCCTTCCCCTTCGTTTCTCCAAGCCACCGCCGCCCCAAGCCACCTCCTCCGGCGCCGCCCGCTCCAGCGCCGCCGCCCTGAAGAAACAGGTAGGTTTTTTTTTTATTTCTGCAAACGGCGGCGCTGCCGCCTCCTCCCCACCGCCCTCTTCACCCCCTCCCTCTCGCCGTCGAACTCCCCCTCCCCTCCTCCTCTCGCCGTCGCACTCCCCCTCCCCCATTTTTTCTATTTTTTTTTCTGCAACTAATTAGCGGCGCGGCGGCGCCGCCCCCTCCCCTAGCGTCGCCGCCTCCGTCCCCTCCCCCAGCGTCGCCGCCTCCGCCCCTTCTCTCGGCCTCCACCGCCGTGAAAGTTGAAACCCTCCCCCAAATCGTCATCGTCACAGGTTTTTTTTTTTTTTTTTTTTTCGACTATTTTGGGTCGCCTGAAAATCCTCTCGTCGACAATAGTTCGTCGATGAGAGTGTTTTTGGCCGACCCAAAATGGCCGAAAATTTCAGTTTTCTTAAAAAAAAAAAAAAATCATTCGAAACACATAGTCGACCGGAGTACTTTTGGTCGACAAACCAGAGTTGACCGGATTACTTTTGGTCGACAAACCAGTGTCGACCGGAGTGTTTTTGGTCGACTCTGGTTTGTCGACCAAAATAAAGTTTACTTTTTTTATTTTCAAAGTCTGATTTTTAAAATTTCTAAATTTATTTTGTGGCCGCCGGAGGTGCGGCGGCGACCGTCGTTTGTTGAGCGGCGGCCGTCGTTTGTTGAGCGGCGGCCGTCGTTTGTTGAGCGGCGGCGATCGTCGTTTGTTGAGCGGCGGCCGTCGTTTGTTGAGCGGCGGCCGTCGTTTGTTGAGCGGCGGCGATCGTCGTTTGTTGAGCGGCGGCGACCGTCGTTTGTTGGGCGGCAGCGGTCGTTTGTGGATTGCGGCGGCGGCCGTTTGTGGGTAGGGTTAGGATTAGTGATAGAATTAGGGTTAGTTTAAATTTAAATTGAAGGGGAGTGTATCTATCTTTGTGTATTTTAATAAAGGGTAAAACATGTATTTTACATGATTATTTAATTAATAAAAGTGGAGGGGGAGTGTATTAAACAAAGCTGGAGGGGTATATACCCCAACCCTAAAAAAAACCAGTTTTCTTATTGATTCAAAACAACCGTATGTGGGAATGTATATATACAATGAAGGGGCCATCTAACTAATGGGCCAATAAGGAAATTAATGAATAACCCATATAAAAAACCGTATCTGTTATCAGCCAATATAACAGAATTTGTTATTCAAATACTAACCAAAATTTGATGACTTCCAATATCCTCTTCTAGTGACTTTGCTTGCATGGCCATCCATCCCACCAAATAAATCCATGTCACTGCCCCCATCGACAAACTAAAATATATTTACAATTAAAGTATAATAAAAAAAAATTGTAAATTTATACTCCCTCCATCCGTCTATAAGCTTCTCATTTTGCCATCTTGGTCCGTCCTCATATAAGCTTCTCATATTCTTTTTGACAAATACCTTTTAAATTATTGTAAACACAAATTTCGTGAATTAAATATAATAACGCCAGAATGCGAAACAACGTATTTAATTTCGGATTAAACCGATGAATATTGTGGGTTACAATCTCTAATTTCTCATCTGATTCTCTCTTCTTGACTTTTCTTGAACTTTTGGGGTCGGATCCGCAGCCGAATCCTCTCCGATCTTGGATTTGGGATTTTTATAACGTTAATTCAAAGGCTTGGCGTCGTATTTTGGATTAAACGTTGAATTTAGGGACTTTTGGGATGAACGTCGTTGAAGATTGTTCTTGAACTTGGGACGTTGGAACGTTAATCCAAGGGCTTGACGTCGTATTTTGGATCAAACGTCGATTTACGGGACTTATCGGGACTTTTCCGTTGAAGATCCACGAAGAACCTTGAAGAAACGCCGAATCGAAGGGGCTTAGCACTTTGATCTCCACTCGAACGCTGTTTCCCGCCGCTTTGCACGAAGAACGCCTTTGAAGCTCCTCCGCTTGCTGAAGAACACTCTAAAATCTCTGCAGAGAATTTTAGAGCCTTGAATGCTTCTGATTTCTCGATGATGAAATGAATGAAATGAGGCCCATAAAATGTTATACACACCCCCAATGTTAAACACACCACACCAAAATTTAAAAACTTTTGTTATTACTATACACACCCCAATTTTTTCCTATTTAATAAATTGTCAAAAATAATTAAATTGAAAAACGTAAGAATTCAAACTAATATAAAAAATATAAATAAAATCTATAAAAAATAGCCTAATCTTCAAAAATTAAATAAAGTTAAAAAAATTAATTAATTTAATTAATTTTGAAGATTTAGATGATTTTTTACTATTTTTGAAGATTTTTATTTTTATTAAAAAATCTTCAAAAATATTAATTGTGAATTCTCTTTTGTAATTGTGAATTCTCAACTTCCCAAGCAACGAAAACAATTCGATTTTCATCTGAAAGTGTGTTGGCGAAGCCTCTCTTGTTCCCAATAAATAGTAATATGAGTTTTATCGACATTTTTATAGAAGTTAGAAGGCAAATGAAACATTAACAAAGTATTGGAGTTTTAAACTTTTTTATTTTATTTTCCTTTTAAATATTTTTTTTTTATATTACATGAACCTACTAACAAGTACCCCATAAATATTATATGCACTCCAAATGTTAAACACAACAATTCAAAACATCAATTAAATAAAATCATAAAAATATTTTATAAATTATCAAAAATAATTTAATTAAAAAAAAGTAAGAATTCAAATTAATATAAAAAATATAAAAAAAATCTATAAAAAAATATATAAATCTTCAAAATTTTAATAAAGCTAAAAAATAGTTAATTTAATTATTTTTGAAAATTTAGTTGATTTTTTAATTTTTTTTTAAAGATTTTTTAATAAAAATAAAATTCTTCAAAAATAGTAAAAAATCAACTTAATCTTCAAAATCAATTAAATTAATTAACTTTTTTTAGCTTTATTTAATTTTTGAAGATTTAGGCTATTTTTTTTATAGATTTTATTTATATTTTTTATATTAATTTGAATTCTTACGTTTTTTAATTTAATTATTTTTGACAATTTATTAAATAGGAAAGAATTGGGGTGTGTATAATAATAACAAAAGTTTTTTTTAATTTTAGTGTGGTGTGTTTAACATTTGGGTGTGTATAACATTTTATGGGGTGTGTTTTAAAAAATTACCTGTTAAACCTGCTATAGCAGGTTATTGGATCAAAATCAAAATAAATCGAAACTTAATGGACTAAATTCAAAAGGCGGTAATCTGGTGGACTAAATTCAAAAACATGGCAACTTAATGGACTAAAAAAAATATAATCCCAAATTTAGGTGTCTACAATTATATCATACACTTCACTCTTACTTACCTATAATGCCACTAAATTATATAAATCTGTAAATAGGGTTTAATTTGTCAAAATAAATATCAACCAAGAAGAACTTGAAAAAAAAAAAACAATGCTGGCACTTGCGGCGGAGCGGGACAAATTTTGGTACCTAACGTGAAAAGTATAATCGACCTACCAACCAATCGTAAACCTTTTTTTTTTTTTACTTTATCAAGCCGGAAAAACGGAAAAAAGAAAAGTCAATTCATCGACAAAAATAAAATAATTAATTAATGGTGGAAAGGATCTGCAATTAATATTTTTGTCGGATCATGTCCAAGTTTATCCTTTCGTGTCCAGTTCGGGCTCGTGTCGGATCAGTCCCTTTTTTTTTAGACGGAAAATCCATCGCAAAGTCCGTCATAAATATTAGTGACCAACATTAATTATTTCATTGACCCAAAATCCATAAAAAATACTCCAAGTTTCCCACTTTCCTTTTTTGGATGTCCCACAATAAGTTTCCCATTTCATATTTTTCCATTTTTGGCATATGATTTTCTCTCTCCCAATCACATCACTTACACTTTATCTATTACTTCATCTCACACTCATCTATTATTTTATCTCTCACCATCACATCACTTGTACTACATCTATTATTTAATCATATTTCTTAATCAAAACAACCAAAAGAAAGGTGAAACTTATACCGGGACGGAGGGAGTACGTTTTATGATGGCAAGACCGTCGCAAAACACTGTCTTTTTTTGTAGTGAAGAGAGTAAAAGGAAAAAAAAAAAAAAAAAGATAATGAGAAAGGAGAATAAGAAAGGTGAAGACCCCATTAACATAAGGAGAAGAGACAAAAAGAGTAAAAAGCCCCCAAAAGAGTTAAAACCCCCAAAAATAGAAAGGAGAAAAAAATGGCAGATAACCAATTAGAAATCTAGATACTAAGGCCATTCAGATCGATCACAATTGATATAACCACACATCCAATCATGTTTTTTTTATCAAATATAAATCTTTTTTATCAACAAAAATTTTTATTGCTTCAAAAGAGTACAGGAAGTACTCCCTCCACATAGTACAGACCAAAACATCACAAATTAAATTACAGCCCAAACAGCGCCCAAACGATCAAGATTAATCAGTAAAAACAACAAAAAAGCAATACCAAGTTTGTGTGCTACCCGCACTTCCTGGATTGAAATAATTTGTTTGGTGTTCATATGTTGTAAAATCTGTTCCAATATATATGTGAACACCAACCAATTTATTTCAATCGAGAAAATGAGGTTAGAACACTAACTCATCGTTACATCCTCTCCAGATCTATAATTGATGTCCTCACTCATGTGCTTCTTATAGTTTTGAGGAGGAGGCGCCACCTTAAGTTAGGGCAACAAAATAAGTCAATTGCCAACTAGGGCTGGAATATGGGATAGAATTGTGAATAATAATTTAATGGGCCATTTTAATTTTGGGCCCAACACTCATAGCACTCATTTCTGGAGGATTTTTTTTTTTACAATAATATGACACATTTAGCGCTCTTGGCTTTCACAGGGTAGACACTATCGCTAAACGTATTTGTGATGAATTTTGTGACGGATTATGGGTGGTTGCAAAAAAGCTGGTCACAAATATTTGCAACAGCCTTTGTGGCGAAATGTTTTTTTTTTTTAATTATTTAATTTTCAGGATTTATGACGGAATTTGCGATGGACCGGACTGGAATATCTGACCCAACCCGGACCGATTTAACCATTTAATTCCGTTGCTTATTCGCACAGGGATTAAGAAAAGTGATTAAATAATAGATATAGTACAAAATTATGACTCACGTAATTATAATTATCTCTATTTTTACACAAAATTACACCAACTGACACTCAATTTTATTTTCTCTTTCCACCTTTTTACTTTTCTTATCCTTTATATTTCCATCTTTTTTATTTTCTTACATTTTCTCTCTCTACCTTTTTACTTTTCTTACATTTTACATAAAATGTTATATTTCTTTACACTTGTACCAAATGTAAAGCAAGGGGGATAGAGGGTGAATTCATTAAAACTTGTGCCTAGAAATGAGCATAATGAATTCGGACGAAGGAAATAATAATGGCAAAAACTTGTGTGAGACCGTCTCACGGATAAAGATCCGTGAGACGGATCCCTTTCAACCCATATTTTAAAATTTTGGGTAGGATAATCCATTTTTTTTTTCAGATTTTTTGTTTGTAAGAACAAAGTAGCAAGAAGAAAACCAGTAAAAGTGTCATACCATGCCTTCGGGGCTTGCTTCAAGCCATAAAGTGTCTTATTGAGCTTGCAAACATGAGTTGGCTTAGTAGAATCAATAAAGCCCTCGGGTTGTTGAGTATATACAGTTTCGTTCAACTTCCCATGAAGAAAAGCGTTATTTATATCAATTTGTTGCACACTCCATTTTCGAGTAATAGCTAGAGAGAATAAAATCCGCAAAGTCAACGGCTTCACCACAGGACTAAACGTGTCAAAGAAATCCACGCCCGCTGTTTGCTGAAAACCACGAGCTACTAATCGAGCCTTATACCGCTCAATGGACCCGTCCTTCAAACGCTTGATCCGAAAAAACCCACTTAGTGGAAATAATGTTCAAATCAGGATTATATGGAACAAGAGACCAAGTATCATTACGGATTAGAGCATCAAATTCATCTTGCATAGCCGCCTTCCACTCAGGAACAATCAAGGCCTGAGACACCGTATCCGGCTCATTCGTCACAGCAGTAATAAGAAGAGCCTTAGGCTTGAAAATCCCTGATTTTGATCTTGTCTGCATCGGATGAGCAGAGGAACTAGGAGGGGGAATACCAGGTAGAAGAACCTCAATATTAACCTCAGTCGACGCAGAGTGGTCGCCAGAGGAAGAAGCATGTGAAGGAGAAGGAGAAACCCTTGGTGAAGAACCATTATCCGGCTGAGAAAAAGACAATGGAGATGGTGGAGGCCGTGAAAACGAGGGTATGAGTGTAGTTGATGAGAATGGAGGATGAGCAGCCCCAGATGGAGTCGGTAATAAGGACTGCTGAGGAAACTCAGACTCGTTGAACTCCACAGTACGAGCAATATACACTCTCCCCGAAGGATGTAAACATCGATGTCCTTTGTGAATAGGGTTGTACCCAATGAAGGTGCATTTGGATGACCGAAACTGTAGTTTCGAAGAATTGTAGGGCCTAAGATATGGATAGCACGCACAACCAAAGACCCTCAAGAAATTGTAATCCGGAGATTTACAAAACAACATCTGAAACGGAGATGCGTTAGACAATACTGGTGTAGGTAAACGATTGATTAAAAATATGGCAGTATGAAACGCATCAAACCAAAAACGCATGGGAAGAGAACTTTTAGCCAGTAATGCAAGACCAATTTCCATGATGTGACAATGCTTGCGCTCGGCAAGACCATTTTGTTGATGCATATGGGGACACGAATGTCGCAACAAAATACTAAGATCGGTCCAAGTCTTATACAGAGCCACAAACTCACCACCCATATCACATTGAAACGCCTTTATATGAAAAGGAAATTGTCGTTCTACCATTGCAATGAATTTAGTAACAACACCCTTGACATCTGACTTTAGAACAAGAGGATATAACCAGGTATAACGAGTGTAATCATCAACAATAACCAAGTAATATCTATAACCATCCGAAGATATAGTAGAGGCTGGACCCCATACATCAAGATGCACAAGTTCAAAAGGCTTAGAAGAATAATGAGCAACTGAAGGAAAACACATTTGATTCATTTTCCCAAGTTTACAGGCTTCACAAAACATAATATCCCTAGAGGCAGTAGGAACATGTAACAAACGTAACACCTTAGAGAGGGTGTCATTACAAGGGTGCCCCAATCTATCATGCCATAGCATGGATTTATTACAATCAGTAGACTTAGCTACATATATAACACTCTTTATTCGAAATAGGAGTAGCAAAAGTAGTGCCAAAATGCGACAGATCCAATTGATAGAGACCGTCCTTAAGTGCTCCCTTCAGCAGAGTCTCGTGAGAAGTCAGATCCTTTACCACACAAAAATCAGCATGAAATTCGATATATGCAACATTATCTTTCAAAAATTGAGATATACTAACAAGGTTTTTAGTTATATCTAGCACATGAAGTACTTTATTAAAATGTATACATCTATCAAACCCAAGACTCATTACCGAAAGAGAACCAACACTTTTAATCTCAGCAGGAGAGCTATTCCCAACCAAAAGATGAGATGTACCTTACAAGAAGAGGTTACATGGTGAGATGCACCACTATCCATGAACCATTCCTGGTTCCTGTTTCCCTGAGAATCAGAAGAATTAGCAGCGTGAATAGAATTAGATGAACAACCCTCACCATTATAAATCAAGGGAGAATACGCCATAGGAGATGTTGAGCTAGGCAGATGTTGAGCCATGTGAGCTTGTGGTAGCAGAGGTGACGACATCGGATGAGGTGGATGAAAACGAGATGAGTGATATCCACGAGAGATCGGAGGCTGCGAATTCTCCAATCCTCTAAAAGTAGGATCATAGCGCTTGAAGCACTTAGCCGCCACATGATAATTGCGACCACATAACTGGCAAACAATACGTGGTTTGGGAGGAAATCGACCACCGCGACCCTGGCCACCAGTAGTGGATCTGTTGTTTGTAGTAGCCACATTCGCCATAGGAGATGTTGATAAAGTAGCTGGAAATAACATTGGTGCAGAATTTGCACGAGCAAGACGAAGTTCAAACGTCTGAAGAATGGACTGAAGCTCATTTAACGAAGGCATTTCTGGTCTTGTGGTTAGATTTACCACAACAGCATCATAAGCAGAGGATAAACCACCTAAAATGTACATAGCTAATTCATCATCTGTGATAATCTGACCAGCAACATGAAGTTCATCCGCAATAGACCGCATTTGAATAAAGTAATCATCAACAGAAAGATCACCCAAGGTAGTAGTTTGAAGCTGCAGCCTCAAATTTAGAGCATTTGCACTAGACTTAGACCGAAACAATTCATCGAACACCTTCCATACCTCAAACGCATGACAACATCTGGTAACATATCCTAGCATTGATTCTGAAATCGAGCTCAACATCCAACACAAGAGAAAATGATCCTTTCTATGCCACTCATCATTCGTGAAATCAGGAATATCATCCATAGTACAATAAAGCACATCATCAAAATTGTACGCCTTAACCGTCGCCTCGATCTGGTTACGCCAAAATTGATAATTCTTCCTCTCAAGTCGAATTGACAAAGTGATAAACCGAGGATGAGAAGAAAATGATTCAGAAGGAGACGCCATGAGAAAATCACACAGCAACAAAAAGAGAGAATTCAAAACTAGTTATTCAGAGTAAAAATTGGACTACTGATACCATGTTAAGAACAAGACAAATTTAAAATTCATTTTATTGAAGAGATATCAAAGTTACAAATGACCATCTCCACGTTCCTATTTATACAGTAGCAATACACTTAGCTGTAGAGAATTGGAAACCGTTACTAACTAACTTAACAATTACTAATAATAGAGGCTCCTAGCATATTCTAGAAGCAGTAGCATATTCCAAAGGATTCCAGAGTATTCCAGAGATTCATCAATATGTGTTTTCAGTATCATGTATTTTGGGTAACATTGTATATAACAAATTCAAAAATATATCTACAACTTTGAATTGGATATTATCTTCTTTTTTTTTTTTAATTCAACGCATGAACATAATGGAGATAATCGAGTTATCTAGAAAATTAAAGCAAGTTGGCTAGGTATCAACTCTCATATTTAGTATAATTGAGGCCACCAATTGTAATTAAATGTTTTTTTTTTTTTTTTACTTTATCAAGCCGGAAAAAAAGGGAAAATAAAAACATGCAAGCAATTCAACGACAAAAATAATTAAAAGGATCTGCAATTAATATTTTTGTCGGATCATATATGTCCCAATTTGTCTGGTCGTGTCCAACTCGGGCTCGTGTCGGACCAGCCCCTTTTTTTTTAATTTGATACTGATATTTAATTTCATCGCAATTAAAGGCCATCATAAATACTAGCAACCAGCAATTTTTTCAACGACCTAAAATCTGTCAAAAATATGTTTTACGACGGTAAAACCATCGCAAAACACTATCTTTTTTGTAGTGAAGAGAGTAAAAAGAAAAAAAAAAAAAAGATAAGGAGAGAGAGGATCGGAAAATTAGAACGGTGTGAAGACCCCATTAACATAAGGAGAAGAGACAAACGGAGTAAAGAGCCCAAAAAATCAAAGAGTGAAAACCCCACGATGAGAACCACGATACGAAATACGAATAAATCCGTAATCCCTAGCTCAGGCTAGCAAGAAACGGAGCTGCAATTAACTTTGCAAAAGAACTCTATTATTTTCTCATTATTCTCACGGCAGTTTTCTACACCCTTATATATAGGTATACAAATAACCACCTAATAATGTCCATCCTAACCAACTAACTCCTACTAACAGCTGGACTAACAAAGAAACTAATCCAACTAACAGCAAAACTAATCTGCAAACAGAAATAAAAGACAGCATGAAAAAAGGATTAAAATTGATAAATCGCCCTTGCCATGCTAGCCAATTACAGCCTTCAATCCGGCTTTCGATGGTACGTAAATGCGAGCCCACAAACCTTATTCGCATCACCCCATTAGAACTCTGGATACTAAGGCCATTCAGATGGATCACAAGTCAATATAACCACATCCAATCATGTTTTATCAAATATATATCCCAACTCCTATATCAACTCCAGATCGTTTTTTTTTTAAATCAACAAAAAATTTATTGCTTCAAGAGTACTACAAGAAGTACTCCCTCCACACAGTACAGACCAAAACATCACAAAATTACAGCCCGAACAACGCCGAAACAAATAAGAATCAGTAAAAACAACAAAAAAAAGCAATAACAAAACTACCCACAAAAGCACTACCTAAAACCAAAGACTAATCGGTGGTGTGGCTTCGTCTGGTTCCTGTGGAGAGCAAGGAACAACAAGGTTTTCTCAAAAGAGGGAGTTGAACCAATAAAAGATCTTCAATGAAGTTAGAGCTATGGTGTAGAATTTATTTTATCATCACAAAAAATGTTCTTTCAATTTTCATGATTGGCCGGTGTGTGAATCCTAGACTAGTATGCTTGTAACGGGTGAACCAAAAACTCCACCCGTGTAATTTCAAACTCATCTCCAGATCTATAATTCATGATGTCCTCACTCATGTGCTTCTTAATTATAGTTGTGAGGAGGAGGCGCCACCTTAAATTAAATTAGGGCAACAAAATAAGAATTGTGAATAATAATTTAATGGGCCATTTTAATTTTGGGCCTAACACTCATAGCACTCATTTCTGGAGGAATGTTTTTACAATAATTTGACACATTCAGCGCTTGGCTTTCACAGGGTAGAGCTTATTCGACTTTCACGTTAAGCAAGAGAGAGACTGTTTTGCGACCGCACAAAACATATTTGCGATGAATTTTGCGACGAATTATGGGTGGTCGCAAATATTTGTGACAGCCTTTATGTAATTTTTTTTTCTTTTATTTATTTAACTTTCAGGATTAATTTATGACAGACCGTACTGAACCCGACCCAACCCAGACCGATTCAGCGACCCCAAGGTATTTTGTGTGAAATTTTGTCACTTGACCTGGGAGGTTCTTTTGTTTATATTACCACATGATTTTATTTTATTTTTAATATAATTCATCTCAATAAAACAGTGTAATTAAAGAAAAACCAAGAGTATCTATTAGGCATTGATTACATTACTTGCTTTTGTTCTCAGGAAATAGGAATAGGCAGATACATATTAAAAAAAAATTCATCGCATATTCAAGACGAAATACATTTTTGTCGCTTTAAAAAATGTCACAAATTTGTGACGAATTATATTTTCGTCGCAAAATCTGACGTAAATTAATTTGAGATGAATTGAATTTTCGTTGACGAAAATTAAAAGAAACATCCGTCACAAATTTGAGACGAATTAAATTTTCGTCGCAAATTCTGTTTGACCATTTCTGTTGTAATTTGCGAAGGTTTTTTCCCGTCGCAAAACTCCATATTTTTTGTTGTGATGCAATTTTTTTCAGAAATTGTCATGAATTCAAATTACAAAATAAAAAATGAAGTGTAGTAAATTGATTCTATACGGAAATTCGAATTAACTACACGCAAGTGAATTCAAGGAAATGAGAGCATGTGCAATTCCCCTTGTTAAGTCACTAAAATTCAAAATTTTGAGGCAATCCATGCAAAATCATAAAATGATAATTGCTATAAGGGAAAGGAAAAAAATATAATGAAAAACTACCAAATTAATGTACCTTCATTATTACTCTTAAATTTAAAAATAATTAGTAACTAAAGACCGATATAATTATTATATAATCCAAGCAAATCCATATTATGTGATTGCTATAAACGGAAACATTATGATGCAAAACAACCAAATTAAGCAAAACATATTGATGAGACCAAGTTCTATTCGCGGCTGAGAGACGGACCTCGAACGTCTTGATCTTCGGATTGATTGACCTGCACAAAAACCGGGTCGGAGGAGGCTCCGGCGACGGCCCTCCGACTCTCAAGTCAGTTGTTTTCTTATGAGTTATGAAGAAGATAATATAAAGAGTCGTATCTTTTTTTAGAGGGAGAGTGTGTAAAATGTATTAAAAATAACTTAACCTTCAAAAAAATGAAATGGATGGACTTATATACCATACTCACTTGGGGGTAAAGAAGTAATTTCGAGAGCTAGGGTTTGTTACCTGCTGGAAGCCACGTCACCGTACGAACCTGGCATGCTATAAAAGCTCTGGTAGTGCGCCCACAAATATCAAAAGATACTCTGACATTCAGAGATATATTGTGTTTGTACTTGTTTGTCCCCTAAAGACAAACACTAAGAGGCACAGTTGTTAATTCAGCGATCCATCTTCTCTCCTCTGCCAGTTCAGAGGATATAATTGAATTTGTCGACAAGGAAATATAATTTAAGCATTGAGTTCTGTGTCGAACCGGCTCTCCTCTGACAATTCAGAGGAGAGATTTAGGTTTCTCCTCTACGAGTTTTCCATCTCAGATTTGATCGATCATCATCCAAGGAAGTGACATAGTGTGTGATCTGCTCTGGTAGAGGAGAGATATGGGGATATCTCCTCTATTCTAAATGAATTTTACCCATCTCAGCTATGGACGATTCTCCAGAGTCCAATGGGTCCCTTGGTATTCTGTCATTTTCAACGAAGTTAATCAAAGACGTGTTTTTAGAGTCTTTTCAAAGATATGACATTATTTTGTCACATCACATATAATGCAAATAACCATGACGATATGACTTAATGTACCTTCCTCATAACTCTATAATATTGAAATAATTATAAGAAACCTAGAGCCATTCTAATTATTACAGAATGCAACAGGAAACAGTAGTTTAATTAACTTATTTGAAAAATTAACAAAACAAGCATCAGTGGTCTAGTGATAGAATAGTACCCTGCCACGGTACAGACCCGGGTTCGATTCCTGGCTGATGCATATAATTTTTTTAAACTTTTCTGTTCAATTTTAAAAAATAATAATAATAATAAAAATTGTTCCAACTTCCAACTATTGTACAATTTTTTAAAATAACATTAAAATATATTTTAAAAAACTAAATAAATCTTAAAATTATTTAATAAAATTAAATTATTAAAAAGTCAACCAAATAAAATATAAAATTTATTAAATAAATTCTAAATAAATTTGTCATTTTAGAAAAATAATATAAAAATCTTAAATTTAATCAAAATAAATAAATTTTAAATTAACTGAAAATTATGATTATATTAATAATCGTCAAAAATAATGTAAACTATATCACTAAATCCTAAACTATATCATATCACTAAATCCTAAACTATATTCAAATTCCTCAAATTAATTAAAAAATCTAGAAAAATAATTACTACAATTTAAATTTGGGAAAGACGACTAGGGTGGGGCGTATTTTTAATACATTTTTTGATTTTCTTGATTTATTAATACATTTTCAAGATTTTAGAATTTATTAGTACATTTTATAATTCTTTAGGATTTATAAATAGTTTACAATATTTTAATTTGAGGTATGTGAATTTTCTAGTAATCCGTTTATTTAATTTTGTTTTGTTTTTTCGAATTTATTTTAGTATTTCAGGTTTATTTATTATTATTTTAAAAATCTTATTTTTCATTTATACATTTTTTTAGCTTATATAATTTTTTTGGTTATTCTTTTAATATAAATTATAATTCATGATATTCCAGCATAATTCACAAATCTAGAAAAAAAATATCAACATAATTTCCCTTTTGAAAATATGAGGCGTATATTTATTTTTTTTGGATTGATAATTTTTCAGATTTTAGCTTCTTTTTTTTCTTTTCAAATCAGGTTTTTTATACTCCCTACCTTTACATATAGTGTGCTTGTTTCTTTTTGCATAAGTTTTAAAGACTATTGTTTGTTTGCGGATAAAGTAGATAAATAGATAATAAAGAGGCAGACACATGCACTTTATATGAATGGAGAGAGTATATTTTTTGTATTTTTTATTAATATACTTCCTTTATCCATTTTTATAATTTTCACTTTTCTTTTTTGTTTGTCCATTTTTATAATTTCTCAATTCTTAAAAAAGAAATACTACTCACATCCATTACTTTAACATATGCTTATCTCCACCCTCAAACTTTCACTTTTTACATAAACAACCAGTTTTCCTTAAAACTCGTGTTCGACTCAAATGAAAAATATAAAAACGGATTGAGGGAGTATTAATTATTTTTTAGAATTTATTAATATAAGTTTTATATTTTTCAGATTTATTTAGTTTTTTTTTTTTTTTTAAATATGTAGAGATGTAAACACACACTCATCTAATAATTGTAAAGAAGGAAATACAAAACAAAAGGTATTTCATATATGGAGTAACAATATTTACAATGCTAAAATGCATAAGGAATACAAAAGAGCCTAATCTATATTTATAGACTAAGTAACAACTAGTAGTTACTAACTAACCACTAACTATTCAAACTAACTAACAAAAGGAAGTTACAAAAGGAAACAATACATGTGTTTAGTATAAGCACACTACTTTATATTACCCTTTACAAAATATTTTAATGATTTAAAAAATATATATGTACAATAAAATTATTATTTTCCAACTTTAATAATTTTTTCAGATTTTAATATATTGAAAGGATCAAAATTGGGCATTTGGCCGGAGTCCCCTAATTTTTTCAACGAGTTTAAAATTTTCTGGTTAGTTTGAAATTGAAAAACAAATTACCAAAAAATTAATGTATATACACGCTAGGACATATTTTTTAAAGTAAAAATTTTAAGGATTTATTTTGAAATCGGTCAATTTTAAAAGACGAGAAAAATATTATCTCTTAATAAACACCATTGTGATTTTTATTTATTTTTTTTTTTTTTTGCAATTAACCTATGTAAAGTATATTATTAAAATAAGAGATAAATATAAATATGCAACACAATTAGAAGAGAAATCAAACATTTATTAATTACTGAAAGTAAACATTATTTATATACAGAAAGGGCAACTGCAAGCATATGTTGCTCTGTTTAATTATCTGTTTTCTCAGCAGGTTCGCTTTGCTTTACAGCTTCAGCATTTCCAGAAGCTTCCTCTTTCTGCATGAACATTCAATTTTTTATAAATGGTTAAAATAATATATAAATTTAATTTGTTGGACACAAATATATAGATTCTTTTTAAGGAGGAAATTAATTTACCGGCCCTAGAAAAATTCTTCTGGCCTCCTCAGGTGTGTGGGAGTTGAGTATCTTAAGAGCAGCATCCTGTATGAAAATCATATAAATTAAATTAACTACACATAGTGTATATATATATATATAGTAATTAATAAATTAAATAAAGTAAAAAAGAAATTAATTAACCCTAAGGGCGATAAACTCTGCATGACTGAGAGTTTTAGGTTCCTCAATTGACATTGCTCTCACAAGCAATGGACGGATTTCGGTCGGCGGGGCTGCAGGAGTACTTATGTTTTTCGTCATAGTTAATTTAATCGATGGATGTGCTTTAATTTATAAATAAAAAAGAGGCAAACGTGGCCAAGAACTAGCTGTTATGCTGTCCATCGATTTGCATGCAGAGAGTTAATTTGAGGATACGACAAAATATATTCTAGCGCCAGCTCATTAGGTGAGATTTTATAGCCGATTTACTTCGACCGTATCAAATTTTATATTTTTATTACTTTTTTTTTATTTTAGTCCGAAAATTAACAAAAATATATATATGAATATTTTCTTTTAGTTTATATTTGTATCTGAACTAGTTTTTTTAGAATTGTCAGATTTTATTTGGATTTAAATTGATTTTTTTATTTTTATATAGATTTCCGGAAATCACGTGGCTACTCGCCGCACGTGGATTCCACAGCATTAACCGTTATGATTGCCCTAATACCAGTGTACGGCCCACCAACGACTAATCCGTACTGGTCTAACGGTCGACATACATAGATTTTGTAATGGATTTTGTGAGGTTTTTTTTCTATTTTTTGCGACGGAAACATATTTCGTCTTAAATTTAGGACGGTTTTCTTTAATTCAATTTTTTTTATCTTTTGCGTCGAACATATATTTGGTCTCAAATTTGTAACGGAACTTGTGATGGATCGATTTTTTAATTTACTTTTATTTATTTTTTGCCAAGGAAATATTTTTCGTCTCAAATTTACAATGTTTTTTTTTTTTTTTGCAACGTAAATATATTCGTCTCTGAAGGAATTTGCAAAGGTTTTTTTTTTTCAATCTCTATACATACAACATTTAAACATAATTACTATTCAGGGATTGCCCCAATCCAACATAATCTGTAAAACAAACACCACCCCTCATAAGTTACTGTCCTGAAAAAAAAAAAAAACTTTCAATTACATAAGTTACTATCTTGCTCGTGTTTTCGTTAGGAACTCACTAGGAGGAGCAAGCTAACTTGCAACATGACGGGCTAAGGTTGATCAGCCTCTCCGGGAGCTCATGTCGAGGAGTGTATAAGGTCGATACTGGTTTGACGAAAAAAAAATAAAAAATTTCTAAGTTTTTTTTTTTTTGGTGAAGTTGGCCACCGGAAATGGTGGTAGTGGCGGCGACGACTGCAATTAGAGTTAGGGTTTATAGGGTGCATTTAGTAGTGATATTTTACTTAAAGGGTATTTTAGAGTTTTTTACACTATTATTTAATTAATAAATTGGAAGGGGGAGTGCAAACCTCCAAAATGGAGGTGCAAATAGTCAGGTCCAGTGTGATATTGGTTTGGCCCATATTTGTAGAACTACTTATAAATGGCCACGGTTATAACACACAGGGACTTATTGAGGACACCCACTGGCTTAGTGCGCACACCGTGGGATGAGGTGGGCGTTATGGAGTTTTCTGAGTAGTTGCAGGGCTGTGATTAAAGAATCTTGGGTTGCTGTTTATTCTATAAGGAAAGTTTGTTAAAGTTTTGCAGGAGATTGCTTGGAACAAGGATTTGAATGGAGGTTTGTAACTGATTCTTGATTTAAGAAACAGATGGAGGATCGGTTGCCGCAACCGAGATTGGGAAGGCTGGTAGTCGGGAGTTTTGAACGACGGTGGACGTCGGACAACGACCACAAGAAAGGGGGTCGGATCGAGGCGTTAGCCGGACGACTCGTTGATACCATGTAGAGAAACAATAATTTATGAAATTATGTTTTCATTGAGTGAATGTAAAGAATACATGAGGGGAGTATTTATAGATACAAAATATATCTACTATATATCTCTAATTTAAGGAAATAAAGATTTACAAGATATATAAAATATATTATACAAGATATATATAATATATTTATATATGCCTAATAGTAACTCGCCGGTTTTAAAGTTTTGATTAGTTTACCAGATTTTTGGCTCTGATGCCATGATGAAATCGAATGAATTTATGCGCATAAAAAAAAGAGTTGGGGTATATACCCCTCCAACTTTGTTAGATACACTCCCCCGATACATATACTCCCCTTAAAGTACCTCTGAGATAGATGCACTCCCCCCAAATTGTCTATTATACCCCTTTATCTTAAAAATTGGTATGATAAATGCACACCCCCATAAAACCCTAATTTCCTCATTTCTTCCCCAATCCTCCTTTCCCCCTCATTCCCTCCTTCCCCTTCGTTTCTCCAAGCCACCGCCGCCCCAAGCCACCTCCTCCGGCGCCGCCCGCTCCAGCGCCGCCGCCCTGAAGAAACAGGTAGGTTTTTTTTTTATTTCTGCAAACGGCGGCGCTGCCGCCTCCTCCCCACCGCCCTCTTCACCCCCTCCCTCTCGCCGTCGAACTCCCCCTCCCCTCCTCCTCTCGCCGTCGCACTCCCCCTCCCCCATTTTTTCTATTTTTTTTTCTGCAACTAATTAGCGGCGCGGCGGCGCCGCCCCCTCCCCTAGCGTCGCCGCCTCCGTCCCCTCCCCCAGCGTCGCCGCCTCCGCCCCTTCTCTCGGCCTCCACCGCCGTGAAAGTTGAAACCCTCCCCCAAATCGTCATCGTCACAGGTTTTTTTTTTTTTTTTTTTTTCGACTATTTTGGGTCGCCTGAAAATCCTCTCGTCGACAATAGTTCGTCGATGAGAGTGTTTTTGGCCGACCCAAAATGGCCGAAAATTTCAGTTTTCTTAAAAAAAAAAAAAAATCATTCGAAACACATAGTCGACCGGAGTACTTTTGGTCGACAAACCAGAGTTGACCGGATTACTTTTGGTCGACAAACCAGTGTCGACCGGAGTGTTTTTGGTCGACTCTGGTTTGTCGACCAAAATAAAGTTTACTTTTTTTATTTTCAAAGTCTGATTTTTAAAATTTCTAAATTTATTTTGTGGCCGCCGGAGGTGCGGCGGCGACCGTCGTTTGTTGAGCGGCGGCCGTCGTTTGTTGAGCGGCGGCCGTCGTTTGTTGAGCGGCGGCGATCGTCGTTTGTTGAGCGGCGGCCGTCGTTTGTTGAGCGGCGGCCGTCGTTTGTTGAGCGGCGGCGATCGTCGTTTGTTGAGCGGCGGCGACCGTCGTTTGTTGGGCGGCAGCGGTCGTTTGTGGATTGCGGCGGCGGCCGTTTGTGGGTAGGGTTAGGATTAGTGATAGAATTAGGGTTAGTTTAAATTTAAATTGAAGGGGAGTGTATCTATCTTTGTGTATTTTAATAAAGGGTAAAACATGTATTTTACATGATTATTTAATTAATAAAAGTGGAGGGGGAGTGTATTAAACAAAGCTGGAGGGGTATATACCCCAACCCTAAAAAAAACCAGTTTTCTTATTGATTCAAAACAACCGTATGTGGGAATGTATATATACAATGAAGGGGCCATCTAACTAATGGGCCAATAAGGAAATTAATGAATAACCCATATAAAAAACCGTATCTGTTATCAGCCAATATAACAGAATTTGTTATTCAAATACTAACCAAAATTTGATGACTTCCAATATCCTCTTCTAGTGACTTTGCTTGCATGGCCATCCATCCCACCAAATAAATCCATGTCACTGCCCCCATCGACAAACTAAAATATATTTACAATTAAAGTATAATAAAAAAAAATTGTAAATTTATACTCCCTCCATCCGTCTATAAGCTTCTCATTTTGCCATCTTGGTCCGTCCTCATATAAGCTTCTCATATTCTTTTTGACAAATACCTTTTAAATTATTGTAAACACAAATTTCGTGAATTAAATATAATAACGCCAGAATGCGAAACAACGTATTTAATTTCGGATTAAACCGATGAATATTGTGGGTTACAATCTCTAATTTCTCATCTGATTCTCTCTTCTTGACTTTTCTTGAACTTTTGGGGTCGGATCCGCAGCCGAATCCTCTCCGATCTTGGATTTGGGATTTTTATAACGTTAATTCAAAGGCTTGGCGTCGTATTTTGGATTAAACGTTGAATTTAGGGACTTTTGGGATGAACGTCGTTGAAGATTGTTCTTGAACTTGGGACGTTGGAACGTTAATCCAAGGGCTTGACGTCGTATTTTGGATCAAACGTCGATTTACGGGACTTATCGGGACTTTTCCGTTGAAGATCCACGAAGAACCTTGAAGAAACGCCGAATCGAAGGGGCTTAGCACTTTGATCTCCACTCGAACGCTGTTTCCCGCCGCTTTGCACGAAGAACGCCTTTGAAGCTCCTCCGCTTGCTGAAGAACACTCTAAAATCTCTGCAGAGAATTTTAGAGCCTTGAATGCTTCTGATTTCTCGATGATGAAATGAATGAAATGAGGCCCATAAAATGTTATACACACCCCCAATGTTAAACACACCACACCAAAATTTAAAAACTTTTGTTATTACTATACACACCCCAATTTTTTCCTATTTAATAAATTGTCAAAAATAATTAAATTGAAAAACGTAAGAATTCAAACTAATATAAAAAATATAAATAAAATCTATAAAAAATAGCCTAATCTTCAAAAATTAAATAAAGTTAAAAAAATTAATTAATTTAATTAATTTTGAAGATTTAGATGATTTTTTACTATTTTTGAAGATTTTTATTTTTATTAAAAAATCTTCAAAAATATTAATTGTGAATTCTCTTTTGTAATTGTGAATTCTCAACTTCCCAAGCAACGAAAACAATTCGATTTTCATCTGAAAGTGTGTTGGCGAAGCCTCTCTTGTTCCCAATAAATAGTAATATGAGTTTTATCGACATTTTTATAGAAGTTAGAAGGCAAATGAAACATTAACAAAGTATTGGAGTTTTAAACTTTTTTATTTTATTTTCCTTTTAAATATATTTTTTTTATATTACATGAACCTACTAACAAGTACCCCATAAATATTATATGCACTCCAAATGTTAAACACAACAATTCAAAACATCAATTAAATAAAATCATAAAAATATTTTATAAATTATCAAAAATAATTTAATTAAAAAAAAGTAAGAATTCAAATTAATATAAAAAATATAAAAAAAATCTATAAAAAAATATATAAATCTTCAAAATTTTAATAAAGCTAAAAAATAGTTAATTTAATTATTTTTGAAAATTTAGTTGATTTTTTAATTTTTTTTTAAAGATTTTTTAATAAAAATAAAATTCTTCAAAAATAGTAAAAAATCAACTTAATCTTCAAAATCAATTAAATTAATTAACTTTTTTTAGCTTTATTTAATTTTTGAAGATTTAGGCTATTTTTTTTATAGATTTTATTTATATTTTTTATATTAATTTGAATTCTTACGTTTTTTAATTTAATTATTTTTGACAATTTATTAAATAGGAAAGAATTGGGGTGTGTATAATAATAACAAAAGTTTTTTTTAATTTTAGTGTGGTGTGTTTAACATTTGGGTGTGTATAACATTTTATGGGGTGTGTTTTAAAAAATTACCTGTTAAACCTGCTATAGCAGGTTATTGGATCAAAATCAAAATAAATCGAAACTTAATGGACTAAATTCAAAAGGCGGTAATCTGGTGGACTAAATTCAAAAACATGGCAACTTAATGGACTAAAAAAAATATAATCCCAAATTTAGGTGTCTACAATTATATCATACACTTCACTCTTACTTACCTATAATGCCACTAAATTATATAAATCTGTAAATAGGGTTTAATTTGTCAAAATAAATATCAACCAAGAAGAACTTGAAAAAAAAAAAACAATGCTGGCACTTGCGGCGGAGCGGGACAAATTTTGGTACCTAACGTGAAAAGTATAATCGACCTACCAACCAATCGTAAACCTTTTTTTTTTTTTACTTTATCAAGCCGGAAAAACGGAAAAAAGAAAAGTCAATTCATCGACAAAAATAAAATAATTAATTAATGGTGGAAAGGATCTGCAATTAATATTTTTGTCGGATCATGTCCAAGTTTATCCTTTCGTGTCCAGTTCGGGCTCGTGTCGGATCAGTCCCTTTTTTTTTAGACGGAAAATCCATCGCAAAGTCCGTCATAAATATTAGTGACCAACATTAATTATTTCATTGACCCAAAATCCATAAAAAATACTCCAAGTTTCCCACTTTCCTTTTTTGGATGTCCCACAATAAGTTTCCCATTTCATATTTTTCCATTTTTGGCATATGATTTTCTCTCTCCCAATCACATCACTTACACTTTATCTATTACTTCATCTCACACTCATCTATTATTTTATCTCTCACCATCACATCACTTGTACTACATCTATTATTTAATCATATTTCTTAATCAAAACAACCAAAAGAAAGGTGAAACTTATACCGGGACGGAGGGAGTACGTTTTATGATGGCAAGACCGTCGCAAAACACTGTCTTTTTTTGTAGTGAAGAGAGTAAAAGGAAAAAAAAAAAAAAAAAGATAATGAGAAAGGAGAATAAGAAAGGTGAAGACCCCATTAACATAAGGAGAAGAGACAAAAAGAGTAAAAAGCCCCCAAAAGAGTTAAAACCCCCAAAAATAGAAAGGAGAAAAAAATGGCAGATAACCAATTAGAAATCTAGATACTAAGGCCATTCAGATCGATCACAATTGATATAACCACACATCCAATCATGTTTTTTTTATCAAATATAAATCTTTTTTATCAACAAAAATTTTTATTGCTTCAAAAGAGTACAGGAAGTACTCCCTCCACATAGTACAGACCAAAACATCACAAATTAAATTACAGCCCAAACAGCGCCCAAACGATCAAGATTAATCAGTAAAAACAACAAAAAAGCAATACCAAGTTTGTGTGCTACCCGCACTTCCTGGATTGAAATAATTTGTTTGGTGTTCATATGTTGTAAAATCTGTTCCAATATATATGTGAACACCAACCAATTTATTTCAATCGAGAAAATGAGGTTAGAACACTAACTCATCGTTACATCCTCTCCAGATCTATAATTGATGTCCTCACTCATGTGCTTCTTATAGTTTTGAGGAGGAGGCGCCACCTTAAGTTAGGGCAACAAAATAAGTCAATTGCCAACTAGGGCTGGAATATGGGATAGAATTGTGAATAATAATTTAATGGGCCATTTTAATTTTGGGCCCAACACTCATAGCACTCATTTCTGGAGGATTTTTTTTTTTACAATAATATGACACATTTAGCGCTCTTGGCTTTCACAGGGTAGACACTATCGCTAAACGTATTTGTGATGAATTTTGTGACGGATTATGGGTGGTTGCAAAAAAGCTGGTCACAAATATTTGCAACAGCCTTTGTGGCGAAATGTTTTTTTTTTTTAATTATTTAATTTTCAGGATTTATGACGGAATTTGCGATGGACCGGACTGGAATATCTGACCCAACCCGGACCGATTTAACCATTTAATTCCGTTGCTTATTCGCACAGGGATTAAGAAAAGTGATTAAATAATAGATATAGTACAAAATTATGACTCACGTAATTATAATTATCTCTATTTTTACACAAAATTACACCAACTGACACTCAATTTTATTTTCTCTTTCCACCTTTTTACTTTTCTTATCCTTTATATTTCCATCTTTTTTATTTTCTTACATTTTCTCTCTCTACCTTTTTACTTTTCTTACATTTTACATAAAATGTTATATTTCTTTACACTTGTACCAAATGTAAAGCAAGGGGGATAGAGGGTGAATTCATTAAAACTTGTGCCTAGAAATGAGCATAATGAATTCGGACGAAGGAAATAATAATGGCAAAAACTTGTGTGAGACCGTCTCACGGATAAAGATCCGTGAGACGGATCCCTTTCAACCCACATTTTAAAATTTTGGGTAGGATAATCCATTTTTTTTTTCAGATTTTTTGTTTGTAAGAACAAAGTAGCAAGAAGAAAACCAGTAAAAGTGTCATACCATGCCTTCGGGGCTTGCTTCAAGCCATAAAGTGTCTTATTGAGCTTGCAAACATGAGTTGGCTTAGTAGAATCAATAAAGCCCTCGGGTTGTTGAGTATATACAGTTTCGTTCAACTTCCCATGAAGAAAAGCGTTATTTATATCAATTTGTTGCACACTCCATTTTCGAGTAATAGCTAGAGAGAATAAAATCCGCAAAGTCAACGGCTTCACCACAGGACTAAACGTGTCAAAGAAATCCACGCCCGCTGTTTGCTGAAAACCACGAGCTACTAATCGAGCCTTATACCGCTCAATGGACCCGTCCTTCAAACGCTTGATCCGAAAAAACCCACTTAGTGGAAATAATGTTCAAATCAGGATTATATGGAACAAGAGACCAAGTATCATTACGGATTAGAGCATCAAATTCATCTTGCATAGCCGCCTTCCACTCAGGAACAATCAAGGCCTGAGACACCGTATCCGGCTCATTCGTCACAGCAGTAATAAGAAGAGCCTTAGGCTTGAAAATCCCTGATTTTGATCTTGTCTGCATCGGATGAGCAGAGGAACTAGGAGGGGGAATACCAGGTAGAAGAACCTCAATATTAACCTCAGTCGACGCAGAGTGGTCGCCAGAGGAAGAAGCATGTGAAGGAGAAGGAGAAACCCTTGGTGAAGAACCATTATCCGGCTGAGAAAAAGACAATGGAGATGGTGGAGGCCGTGAAAACGAGGGTATGAGTGTAGTTGATGAGAATGGAGGATGAGCAGCCCCAGATGGAGTCGGTAATAAGGACTGCTGAGGAAACTCAGACTCGTTGAACTCCACAGTACGAGCAATATACACTCTCCCCGAAGGATGTAAACATCGATGTCCTTTGTGAATAGGGTTGTACCCAATGAAGGTGCATTTGGATGACCGAAACTGTAGTTTCGAAGAATTGTAGGGCCTAAGATATGGATAGCACGCACAACCAAAGACCCTCAAGAAATTGTAATCCGGAGATTTACAAAACAACATCTGAAACGGAGATGCGTTAGACAATACTGGTGTAGGTAAACGATTGATTAAAAATATGGCAGTATGAAACGCATCAAACCAAAAACGCATGGGAAGAGAACTTTTAGCCAGTAATGCAAGACCAATTTCCATGATGTGACAATGCTTGCGCTCGGCAAGACCATTTTGTTGATGCATATGGGGACACGAATGTCGCAACAAAATACTAAGATCGGTCCAAGTCTTATACAGAGCCACAAACTCACCACCCATATCACATTGAAACGCCTTTATATGAAAAGGAAATTGTCGTTCTACCATTGCAATGAATTTAGTAACAACACCCTTGACATCTGACTTTAGAACAAGAGGATATAACCAGGTATAACGAGTGTAATCATCAACAATAACCAAGTAATATCTATAACCATCCGAAGATATAGTAGAGGCTGGACCCCATACATCAAGATGCACAAGTTCAAAAGGCTTAGAAGAATAATGAGCAACTGAAGGAAAACACATTTGATTCATTTTCCCAAGTTTACAGGCTTCACAAAACATAATATCCCTAGAGGCAGTAGGAACATGTAACAAACGTAACACCTTAGAGAGGGTGTCATTACAAGGGTGCCCCAATCTATCATGCCATAGCATGGATTTATTACAATCAGTAGACTTAGCTACATATATAACACTCTTTATTCGAAATAGGAGTAGCAAAAGTAGTGCCAAAATGCGACAGATCCAATTGATAGAGACCGTCCTTAAGTGCTCCCTTCAGCAGAGTCTCGTGAGAAGTCAGATCCTTTACCACACAAAAATCAGCATGAAATTCGATATATGCAACATTATCTTTCAAAAATTGAGATATACTAACAAGGTTTTTAGTTATATCTAGCACATGAAGTACTTTATTAAAATGTATACATCTATCAAACCCAAGACTCATTACCGAAAGAGAACCAACACTTTTAATCTCAGCAGGAGAGCTATTCCCAACCAAAAGATGAGATGTACCTTACAAGAAGAGGTTACATGGTGAGATGCACCACTATCCATGAACCATTCCTGGTTCCTGTTTCCCTGAGAATCAGAAGAATTAGCAGCGTGAATAGAATTAGATGAACAACCCTCACCATTATAAATCAAGGGAGAATACGCCATAGGAGATGTTGAGCTAGGCAGATGTTGAGCCATGTGAGCTTGTGGTAGCAGAGGTGACGACATCGGATGAGGTGGATGAAAACGAGATGAGTGATATCCACGAGAGATCGGAGGCTGCGAATTCTCCAATCCTCTAAAAGTAGGATCATAGCGCTTGAAGCACTTAGCCGCCACATGATAATTGCGACCACATAACTGGCAAACAATACGTGGTTTGGGAGGAAATCGACCACCGCGACCCTGGCCACCAGTAGTGGATCTGTTGTTTGTAGTAGCCACATTCGCCATAGGAGATGTTGATAAAGTAGCTGGAAATAACATTGGTGCAGAATTTGCACGAGCAAGACGAAGTTCAAACGTCTGAAGAATGGACTGAAGCTCATTTAACGAAGGCATTTCTGGTCTTGTGGTTAGATTTACCACAACAGCATCATAAGCAGAGGATAAACCACCTAAAATGTACATAGCTAATTCATCATCTGTGATAATCTGACCAGCAACATGAAGTTCATCCGCAATAGACCGCATTTGAATAAAGTAATCATCAACAGAAAGATCACCCAAGGTAGTAGTTTGAAGCTGCAGCCTCAAATTTAGAGCATTTGCACTAGACTTAGACCGAAACAATTCATCGAACACCTTCCATACCTCAAACGCATGACAACATCTGGTAACATATCCTAGCATTGATTCTGAAATCGAGCTCAACATCCAACACAAGAGAAAATGATCCTTTCTATGCCACTCATCATTCGTGAAATCAGGAATATCATCCATAGTACAATAAAGCACATCATCAAAATTGTACGCCTTAACCGTCGCCTCGATCTGGTTACGCCAAAATTGATAATTCTTCCTCTCAAGTCGAATTGACAAAGTGATAAACCGAGGATGAGAAGAAAATGATTCAGAAGGAGACGCCATGAGAAAATCACACAGCAACAAAAAGAGAGAATTCAAAACTAGTTATTCAGAGTAAAAATTGGACTACTGATACCATGTTAAGAACAAGACAAATTTAAAATTCATTTTATTGAAGAGATATCAAAGTTACAAATGACCATCTCCACGTTCCTATTTATACAGTAGCAATACACTTAGCTGTAGAGAATTGGAAACCGTTACTAACTAACTTAACAATTACTAATAATAGAGGCTCCTAGCATATTCTAGAAGCAGTAGCATATTCCAAAGGATTCCAGAGTATTCCAGAGATTCATCAATATGTGTTTTCAGTATCATGTATTTTGGGTAACATTGTATATAACAAATTCAAAAATATATCTACAACTTTGAATTGGATATTATCTTCTTTTTTTTTTTTAATTCAACGCATGAACATAATGGAGATAATCGAGTTATCTAGAAAATTAAAGCAAGTTGGCTAGGTATCAACTCTCATATTTAGTATAATTGAGGCCACCAATTGTAATTAAATGTTTTTTTTTTTTTTTTACTTTATCAAGCCGGAAAAAAAGGGAAAATAAAAACATGCAAGCAATTCAACGACAAAAATAATTAAAAGGATCTGCAATTAATATTTTTGTCGGATCATATATGTCCCAATTTGTCTGGTCGTGTCCAACTCGGGCTCGTGTCGGACCAGCCCCTTTTTTTTTAATTTGATACTGATATTTAATTTCATCGCAATTAAAGGCCATCATAAATACTAGCAACCAGCAATTTTTTCAACGACCTAAAATCTGTCAAAAATATGTTTTACGACGGTAAAACCATCGCAAAACACTATCTTTTTTGTAGTGAAGAGAGTAAAAAGAAAAAAAAAAAAAAGATAAGGAGAGAGAGGATCGGAAAATTAGAACGGTGTGAAGACCCCATTAACATAAGGAGAAGAGACAAACGGAGTAAAGAGCCCAAAAAATCAAAGAGTGAAAACCCCACGATGAGAACCACGATACGAAATACGAATAAATCCGTAATCCCTAGCTCAGGCTAGCAAGAAACGGAGCTGCAATTAACTTTGCAAAAGAACTCTATTATTTTCTCATTATTCTCACGGCAGTTTTCTACACCCTTATATATAGGTATACAAATAACCACCTAATAATGTCCATCCTAACCAACTAACTCCTACTAACAGCTGGACTAACAAAGAAACTAATCCAACTAACAGCAAAACTAATCTGCAAACAGAAATAAAAGACAGCATGAAAAAAGGATTAAAATTGATAAATCGCCCTTGCCATGCTAGCCAATTACAGCCTTCAATCCGGCTTTCGATGGTACGTAAATGCGAGCCCACAAACCTTATTCGCATCACCCCATTAGAACTCTGGATACTAAGGCCATTCAGATGGATCACAAGTCAATATAACCACATCCAATCATGTTTTATCAAATATATATCCCAACTCCTATATCAACTCCAGATCGTTTTTTTTTTAAATCAACAAAAAATTTATTGCTTCAAGAGTACTACAAGAAGTACTCCCTCCACACAGTACAGACCAAAACATCACAAAATTACAGCCCGAACAACGCCGAAACAAATAAGAATCAGTAAAAACAACAAAAAAAAGCAATAACAAAACTACCCACAAAAGCACTACCTAAAACCAAAGACTAATCGGTGGTGTGGCTTCGTCTGGTTCCTGTGGAGAGCAAGGAACAACAAGGTTTTCTCAAAAGAGGGAGTTGAACCAATAAAAGATCTTCAATGAAGTTAGAGCTATGGTGTAGAATTTATTTTATCATCACAAAAAATGTTCTTTCAATTTTCATGATTGGCCGGTGTGTGAATCCTAGACTAGTATGCTTGTAACGGGTGAACCAAAAACTCCACCCGTGTAATTTCAAACTCATCTCCAGATCTATAATTCATGATGTCCTCACTCATGTGCTTCTTAATTATAGTTGTGAGGAGGAGGCGCCACCTTAAATTAAATTAGGGCAACAAAATAAGAATTGTGAATAATAATTTAATGGGCCATTTTAATTTTGGGCCTAACACTCATAGCACTCATTTCTGGAGGAATGTTTTTACAATAATTTGACACATTCAGCGCTTGGCTTTCACAGGGTAGAGCTTATTCGACTTTCACGTTAAGCAAGAGAGAGACTGTTTTGCGACCGCACAAAACATATTTGCGATGAATTTTGCGACGAATTATGGGTGGTCGCAAATATTTGTGACAGCCTTTATGTAATTTTTTTTTCTTTTATTTATTTAACTTTCAGGATTAATTTATGACAGACCGTACTGAACCCGACCCAACCCAGACCGATTCAGCGACCCCAAGGTATTTTGTGTGAAATTTTGTCACTTGACCTGGGAGGTTCTTTTGTTTATATTACCACATGATTTTATTTTATTTTTAATATAATTCATCTCAATAAAACAGTGTAATTAAAGAAAAACCAAGAGTATCTATTAGGCATTGATTACATTACTTGCTTTTGTTCTCAGGAAATAGGAATAGGCAGATACATATTAAAAAAAAATTCATCGCATATTCAAGACGAAATACATTTTTGTCGCTTTAAAAAATGTCACAAATTTGTGACGAATTATATTTTCGTCGCAAAATCTGACGTAAATTAATTTGAGATGAATTGAATTTTCGTTGACGAAAATTAAAAGAAACATCCGTCACAAATTTGAGACGAATTAAATTTTCGTCGCAAATTCTGTTTGACCATTTCTGTTGTAATTTGCGAAGGTTTTTTCCCGTCGCAAAACTCCATATTTTTTGTTGTGATGCAATTTTTTTCAGAAATTGTCATGAATTCAAATTACAAAATAAAAAATGAAGTGTAGTAAATTGATTCTATACGGAAATTCGAATTAACTACACGCAAGTGAATTCAAGGAAATGAGAGCATGTGCAATTCCCCTTGTTAAGTCACTAAAATTCAAAATTTTGAGGCAATCCATGCAAAATCATAAAATGATAATTGCTATAAGGGAAAGGAAAAAAATATAATGAAAAACTACCAAATTAATGTACCTTCATTATTACTCTTAAATTTAAAAATAATTAGTAACTAAAGACCGATATAATTATTATATAATCCAAGCAAATCCATATTATGTGATTGCTATAAACGGAAACATTATGATGCAAAACAACCAAATTAAGCAAAACATATTGATGAGACCAAGTTCTATTCGCGGCTGAGAGACGGACCTCGAACGTCTTGATCTTCGGATTGATTGACCTGCACAAAAACCGGGTCGGAGGAGGCTCCGGCGACGGCCCTCCGACTCTCAAGTCAGTTGTTTTCTTATGAGTTATGAAGAAGATAATATAAAGAGTCGTATCTTTTTTTAGAGGGAGAGTGTGTAAAATGTATTAAAAATAACTTAACCTTCAAAAAAATGAAATGGATGGACTTATATACCATACTCACTTGGGGGTAAAGAAGTAATTTCGAGAGCTAGGGTTTGTTACCTGCTGGAAGCCACGTCACCGTACGAACCTGGCATGCTATAAAAGCTCTGGTAGTGCGCCCACAAATATCAAAAGATACTCTGACATTCAGAGATATATTGTGTTTGTACTTGTTTGTCCCCTAAAGACAAACACTAAGAGGCACAGTTGTTAATTCAGCGATCCATCTTCTCTCCTCTGCCAGTTCAGAGGATATAATTGAATTTGTCGACAAGGAAATATAATTTAAGCATTGAGTTCTGTGTCGAACCGGCTCTCCTCTGACAATTCAGAGGAGAGATTTAGGTTTCTCCTCTACGAGTTTTCCATCTCAGATTTGATCGATCATCATCCAAGGAAGTGACATAGTGTGTGATCTGCTCTGGTAGAGGAGAGATATGGGGATATCTCCTCTATTCTAAATGAATTTTACCCATCTCAGCTATGGACGATTCTCCAGAGTCCAATGGGTCCCTTGGTATTCTGTCATTTTCAACGAAGTTAATCAAAGACGTGTTTTTAGAGTCTTTTCAAAGATATGACATTATTTTGTCACATCACATATAATGCAAATAACCATGACGATATGACTTAATGTACCTTCCTCATAACTCTATAATATTGAAATAATTATAAGAAACCTAGAGCCATTCTAATTATTACAGAATGCAACAGGAAACAGTAGTTTAATTAACTTATTTGAAAAATTAACAAAACAAGCATCAGTGGTCTAGTGATAGAATAGTACCCTGCCACGGTACAGACCCGGGTTCGATTCCTGGCTGATGCATATAATTTTTTTAAACTTTTCTGTTCAATTTTAAAAAATAATAATAATAATAAAAATTGTTCCAACTTCCAACTATTGTACAATTTTTTAAAATAACATTAAAATATATTTTAAAAAACTAAATAAATCTTAAAATTATTTAATAAAATTAAATTATTAAAAAGTCAACCAAATAAAATATAAAATTTATTAAATAAATTCTAAATAAATTTGTCATTTTAGAAAAATAATATAAAAATCTTAAATTTAATCAAAATAAATAAATTTTAAATTAACTGAAAATTATGATTATATTAATAATCGTCAAAAATAATGTAAACTATATCACTAAATCCTAAACTATATCATATCACTAAATCCTAAACTATATTCAAATTCCTCAAATTAATTAAAAAATCTAGAAAAATAATTACTACAATTTAAATTTGGGAAAGACGACTAGGGTGGGGCGTATTTTTAATACATTTTTTGATTTTCTTGATTTATTAATACATTTTCAAGATTTTAGAATTTATTAGTACATTTTATAATTCTTTAGGATTTATAAATAGTTTACAATATTTTAATTTGAGGTATGTGAATTTTCTAGTAATCCGTTTATTTAATTTTGTTTTGTTTTTTCGAATTTATTTTAGTATTTCAGGTTTATTTATTATTATTTTAAAAATCTTATTTTTCATTTATACATTTTTTTAGCTTATATAATTTTTTTGGTTATTCTTTTAATATAAATTATAATTCATGATATTCCAGCATAATTCACAAATCTAGAAAAAAAATATCAACATAATTTCCCTTTTGAAAATATGAGGCGTATATTTATTTTTTTTGGATTGATAATTTTTCAGATTTTAGCTTCTTTTTTTTCTTTTCAAATCAGGTTTTTTATACTCCCTACCTTTACATATAGTGTGCTTGTTTCTTTTTGCATAAGTTTTAAAGACTATTGTTTGTTTGCGGATAAAGTAGATAAATAGATAATAAAGAGGCAGACACATGCACTTTATATGAATGGAGAGAGTATATTTTTTGTATTTTTTATTAATATACTTCCTTTATCCATTTTTATAATTTTCACTTTTCTTTTTTGTTTGTCCATTTTTATAATTTCTCAATTCTTAAAAAAGAAATACTACTCACATCCATTACTTTAACATATGCTTATCTCCACCCTCAAACTTTCACTTTTTACATAAACAACCAGTTTTCCTTAAAACTCGTGTTCGACTCAAATGAAAAATATAAAAACGGATTGAGGGAGTATTAATTATTTTTTAGAATTTATTAATATAAGTTTTATATTTTTCAGATTTATTTAGTTTTTTTTTTTTTTTTAAATATGTAGAGATGTAAACACACACTCATCTAATAATTGTAAAGAAGGAAATACAAAACAAAAGGTATTTCATATATGGAGTAACAATATTTACAATGCTAAAATGCATAAGGAATACAAAAGAGCCTAATCTATATTTATAGACTAAGTAACAACTAGTAGTTACTAACTAACCACTAACTATTCAAACTAACTAACAAAAGGAAGTTACAAAAGGAAACAATACATGTGTTTAGTATAAGCACACTACTTTATATTACCCTTTACAAAATATTTTAATGATTTAAAAAATATATATGTACAATAAAATTATTATTTTCCAACTTTAATAATTTTTTCAGATTTTAATATATTGAAAGGATCAAAATTGGGCATTTGGCCGGAGTCCCCTAATTTTTTCAACGAGTTTAAAATTTTCTGGTTAGTTTGAAATTGAAAAACAAATTACCAAAAAATTAATGTATATACACGCTAGGACATATTTTTTAAAGTAAAAATTTTAAGGATTTATTTTGAAATCGGTCAATTTTAAAAGACGAGAAAAATATTATCTCTTAATAAACACCATTGTGATTTTTATTTATTTTTTTTTTTTTTTGCAATTAACCTATGTAAAGTATATTATTAAAATAAGAGATAAATATAAATATGCAACACAATTAGAAGAGAAATCAAACATTTATTAATTACTGAAAGTAAACATTATTTATATACAGAAAGGGCAACTGCAAGCATATGTTGCTCTGTTTAATTATCTGTTTTCTCAGCAGGTTCGCTTTGCTTTACAGCTTCAGCATTTCCAGAAGCTTCCTCTTTCTGCATGAACATTCAATTTTTTATAAATGGTTAAAATAATATATAAATTTAATTTGTTGGACACAAATATATAGATTCTTTTTAAGGAGGAAATTAATTTACCGGCCCTAGAAAAATTCTTCTGGCCTCCTCAGGTGTGTGGGAGTTGAGTATCTTAAGAGCAGCATCCTGTATGAAAATCATATAAATTAAATTAACTACACATAGTGTATATATATATATATAGTAATTAATAAATTAAATAAAGTAAAAAAGAAATTAATTAACCCTAAGGGCGATAAACTCTGCATGACTGAGAGTTTTAGGTTCCTCAATTGACATTGCTCTCACAAGCAATGGACGGATTTCGGTCGGCGGGGCTGCAGGAGTACTTATGTTTTTCGTCATAGTTAATTTAATCGATGGATGTGCTTTAATTTATAAATAAAAAAGAGGCAAACGTGGCCAAGAACTAGCTGTTATGCTGTCCATCGATTTGCATGCAGAGAGTTAATTTGAGGATACGACAAAATATATTCTAGCGCCAGCTCATTAGGTGAGATTTTATAGCCGATTTACTTCGACCGTATCAAATTTTATATTTTTATTACTTTTTTTTTATTTTAGTCCGAAAATTAACAAAAATATATATATGAATATTTTCTTTTAGTTTATATTTGTATCTGAACTAGTTTTTTTAGAATTGTCAGATTTTATTTGGATTTAAATTGATTTTTTTATTTTTATATAGATTTCCGGAAATCACGTGGCTACTCGCCGCACGTGGATTCCACAGCATTAACCGTTATGATTGCCCTAATACCAGTGTACGGCCCACCAACGACTAATCCGTACTGGTCTAACGGTCGACATACATAGATTTTGTAATGGATTTTGTGAGGTTTTTTTTCTATTTTTTGCGACGGAAACATATTTCGTCTTAAATTTAGGACGGTTTTCTTTAATTCAATTTTTTTTATCTTTTGCGTCGAACATATATTTGGTCTCAAATTTGTAACGGAACTTGTGATGGATCGATTTTTTAATTTACTTTTATTTATTTTTTGCCAAGGAAATATTTTTCGTCTCAAATTTACAATGTTTTTTTTTTTTTTTGCAACGTAAATATATTCGTCTCTGAAGGAATTTGCAAAGGTTTTTTTTTTTCAATCTCTATACATACAACATTTAAACATAATTACTATTCAGGGATTGCCCCAATCCAACATAATCTGTAAAACAAACACCACCCCTCATAAGTTACTGTCCTGAAAAAAAAAAAAAACTTTCAATTACATAAGTTACTATCTTGCTCGTGTTTTCGTTAGGAACTCACTAGGAGGAGCAAGCTAACTTGCAACATGACGGGCTAAGGTTGATCAGCCTCTCCGGGAGCTCATGTCGAGGAGTGTATAAGGTCGATACTGGTTTGACGAAAAAAAAATAAAAAATTTCTAAGTTTTTTTTTTTTTGGTGAAGTTGGCCACCGGAAATGGTGGTAGTGGCGGCGACGACTGCAATTAGAGTTAGGGTTTATAGGGTGCATTTAGTAGTGATATTTTACTTAAAGGGTATTTTAGAGTTTTTTACACTATTATTTAATTAATAAATTGGAAGGGGGAGTGCAAACCTCCAAAATGGAGGTGCAAATAGTCAGGTCCAGTGTGATATTGGTTTGGCCCATATTTGTAGAACTACTTATAAATGGCCACGGTTATAACACACAGGGACTTATTGAGGACACCCACTGGCTTAGTGCGCACACCGTGGGATGAGGACACCCACAGTGAAAGATCTAAAATATCCCTCCCATCCTAAACCCTAATTAAACACCTCCCCTCTCTTCCTCCCTCATTCTCACGCACACCCACCCACACCCACCTCCTAGACGGCCGCCGCCGCCCATGATCTCCACCGTCTCAGACGGTCGTCGCTGCCCACCCTCTCCTTCCTCCCAGCGACTGCCGCCCACTCCCTCCAAGCGACCGCCTTCGTTTGAAGGCCCCACTGAGAGCCCACGCCTCGTCGTCCTATTCGCCGGCGTACCATCGTCGCCTCTCCTCCTTCCTTTAATAATCTGTTGATTTTTTTAAAAAATTCTTCAAAGGGGTATATTGGACATTTCACGTATTCTTTAGTTGATTTTTTTTGGTGTGTGTACTCAATAAGTCTGTGTGTATAAACTGTTCCACAAAAAAAAATTGTGCATTGTTCCACAAAAAAAATTAATTTAATATAAAATTCTATATGTAGTGGAGAAGTGGACATAATAGTAGAATGGGTTAAAAGGATCCTTCATATAATTACTTCAACATTTAAGTTATTGCGAAAAAAGAAATACATATAAACGCCGTCTGTGGGAATCGAACCCACGACCACATGGTTAAAAGCCATGCGCTCTACCAGCTGAGCTAAGACGGCTCATAGAGATACAGTAAACTTTTTGCAATCTAAAAATACTCAGTCTAGCACTTGAAATTTCAGTCTTATTTTAACTTTCTTCAATTTGAAGTTCTTCGATTCTTCGGAGAAATAAATGTATGGTGAAGTGTTGTTGCTATTCTTGGGCATGAATTTGCGGCCTCCTGGTAATGCTAAACTAGTGTATGAATGTTCAATTCATCCTCATGATTTAATTTTTCTTTTTTCCGTATACGATTGCATTTTTTTGTATGTTAATAATTCAAGGAAAGACTGATTGAGAATTAGGTCATAAAATGAGACCTGTTAATCGTACCCGTAATGGATGCTTACTCATTACATTTGATTTTAGAGTGTTATTTTTTTTGTTCGTTTTTGCATTTGCGGGTAGTGATCGTTTACTTGCAAATAAGTGTAATCCTCAGTTGGAGCATGTTATAGAGAGTTGGAAATTGATGAATAGAGATCTTATCTGAAACAGTATAATGTCTAATGCAATGCATTGTGAGACGAATTCATATTAAATGTATTGTACTCACTTGTCTACCAACTCGTTGATAAATTTCATCAGTGGGATGATCTCACAAGGGAGTGTCTCTTAGAAAATTTATATCATTATTGAATGACATATAGGTTTTGAACAGTTGTTCCTCGTGCAAGAGTTTGTGTTTGTCACATAAGTGAGCATTTTGAGTGAAATTGAAGTGTAGTTTGGGATGGAATGTTTGTGCTTCCACTGATGAAAGCATTGAGAAGAGAAATACAAGAAAGAGAGTAAAACTCTTTTTTAAACACTAGCTTAGCTAAATCTAAAGTGCTCCGAATGCAAATCTTTTGCTAAGTACAGTGAGCATCTAGCCACCAAATGAAATCTGCTGCACGACATATGAGATAATGATTTCATGAGTTTTCGTATTGCAATTTATTGTACTAGTATTTAGGTGATTGTGTACCTCTGTATTATTTTTGCACGATATATAGTTGTATTTAGGTGACTGCATTGTTCTGATCTATTGCTGCAAAACTAAAAATTGTTATCAGAGATAAATGCTGCAACTCTTAATTTACACTCAAAACCTTGTGTTTAATCTGCATATGCTACAAAACCAATTTGATTCAAATAATCAAGCCAAAATATTTATAAAAAAGAAATCAGCGGTGATCTCATCAAGCAATCCATTCAGCATGTGCCTCTCAACGTCTTTTACAACGTCTTCCATTTGAGGGAAAACAGACATTATTTGGCTCCATTCGAAATCCCACATGGTGTTCACATCGGGGTTCTCATTATACAACAAATGACCGATTTTAAGTTTGTGTGCTATCCGCACTTCCTGGATTGAAATAATTTGTTTGGAGTTCATATATATGCTTAAAATATGAACACCAACCAATTTATTTCAATCCAGAAAATGAGGTTAGTACACTAACTCATCTCTAGATCCTCTCCAGATATATTATTGATATATCCTCACTCAGAAGAACCATATATCATATGTGCTTCTTAATTATAGTTGTGAGGAAGAGGCGCCACCTTAAATTAGGGCAACAAAATAAGTCAATTGTGAATAATAATTTAATGGGCCATTTTAATTTTGGGCCTAACACTCATAGCACTCATTTCTGGAGGAATGTTTTTACAATAATTTGACACATTCAGCGCTTGGCTTTCACAGGGTAGAGCTTATTCGACTTTCACGTTAAGCAAGAGAGAGACTGTTTTGCGACCGCACAAAACATATTTGCGATGAATTTTGCGACGAATTATGGGTGGTCGCAAATATTTGTGACAGCCTTTATGTAATTTTTTTTTCTTTTATTTATTTAACTTTCAGGATTAATTTATGACAGACCGTACTGAACCCGACCCAACCCAGACCGATTCAGCGACCCCAAGGTATTTTGTGTGAAATTTTGTCACTTGACCTGGGAGGTTCTTTTGTTTATATTACCACATGATTTTATTTTATTTTTAATATAATTCATCTCAATAAAACAGTGTAATTAAAGAAAAACCAAGAGTATCTATTAGGCATTGATTACATTACTTGCTTTTGTTCTCAGGAAATACGAATAGGCAGATACATATTAAAAAAAAATTCATCGCATATTCAAGACGAAATACATTTTTGTCGCTTTAAAAAATGTCACAAATTTGTGACGAATTATATTTTCGTCGCAAAATCTGACGTAAATTAATTTGAGATGAATTGAATTTTCGTTGACGAAAATTAAAAGAAACATCCGTCACAAATTTGAGACGAATTAAATTTTCGTCGCAAATTCTGTTTGACCATTTCTGTTGTAATTTG
This sequence comes from Galeopsis tetrahit, assembly GCA_963675135.1. NCBI lineage: Eukaryota > Viridiplantae > Streptophyta > Magnoliopsida > Lamiales > Lamiaceae > Galeopsis > Galeopsis tetrahit. The sequence goes on from OY776133.1 coordinate 17,737,852, forward strand.
CGAAGGTTTTTTCCCGTCGCAAAACTCCATATTTTTTGTTGTGATGCAATTTTTTTCAGAAATTGTCATGAATTCAAATTACAAAATAAAAAATGAAGTGTAGTAAATTGATTCTATACGGAAATTCGAATTAACTACACGCAAGTGAATTCAAGGAAATGAGAGCATGTGCAATTCCCCTTGTTAAGTCACTAAAATTCAAAATTTTGAGGCAATCCATGCAAAATCATAAAATGATAATTGCTATAAGGGAAAGGAAAACAATATAATGAAAAACTACCAAATTAATGTACCTTCATTATTACTCTTAAATTTAAAAATAATTAGTAACTAAAGACCGATATAATTATTATATAATCCAAGCAAATCCATATTATGTGATTGCTATAAACGGAAACATTATGATGCAAAACAACCAAATTAAGCAAAACATATTGATGAGACCAAGTTCTATTCGCGGCTGAGAGACGGACCTCGAACGTCTTGATCTTCGGATTGATTGACCTGCACAAAAACCGGACCGGAGGAGGCTCCGGCGACGGCCCTCCGACACTCAAGTCAGTTGTTTTCTTATGAGTTATGAAGAAGATAATATAAAGAGTCGTATCTTTTTTTAGAGGGAGAGTGTGTAAAATGTATTAAAAATAACTTAACCTTCAAAAAAATGAAATGGATGGACTTATATACCATACTCACTTGGGGGTAAAGAAGTAATTTCGAGAACTAGGGTTTGTTACCTGCTGGAAGTCACGTCACCGTACAGATCTGACATGCTATAAATGCTCTGGTAGTGCGTCCACAAATATTAGAAAATACTCTGACATTCAGAGATATATTGTGTTTGTACTTGTTTGTCCCCTAAAGACAAACACTAAGAGGCACAGTTGTGAATTCAGCGATCCATCTTCTCTCCTCTACCAGTTTAGAGGATAGAATTGATTTTGTCGACAAGGAAATATAATTTAAGCATTGAGTTCTGTGTCAAACCGGCTTTCCTCTGACAATTCCGAGGAGAGGTTTAGGTTTCTCCTCTACGAGTTTTCCATTTCAAATATGATCATCATCCAAGGAAGTGACATAGTGTGTGATCTGCTCTGGTAGAGGAGAGATCTGGGGGATATCCCCTCTATTCTAAATGAATTTTACCCATCTCAGCTATGAACGATTCTCCAGAGTCCAATGGATCCCTTGGTATTCTGTCATTTTCAATGAAGGTGATCAAAGACGTGTTTTTAGAGTCTTTTCAAAGATATGACATTATTATGTCACATCACATATAATGCAAATAGCCATGATGATATGACTTTTTTTTTTGGGGGGGGGGGTGTTGGTCAAACGTCCAAGAGGTATATGATATACTATATCGATTCTGGTCTTCTCTTGTCACACCAACGACTACTCCATCTCATATCTATGATCTGGTAGTGCCCGCACCCTGTTGAGCCAACATATGTGCCTTCCTGAGATCGGCTCTAGGACAATATTTGAATTTGCACACTACAAATTCGTTAGCCAAAGAGAGCACATCTCTCACTAGACTATCCTCCGGTCCTGCTGATCTTATCCTCTTCATACATAGAGCAACCGCCTGTTGGGAATCAGTTCTGATCTCCACTATTTGAATATTCCTATTGCGTGCAATTTGTATGCCCATCAGAATAGCCATCAGTTCTGATCCCAACGGTCCTCTTTGGGGTCTTATCTTTACCGAGAATTCTATTATTTTCCTCCCATATCCAGTTTGGAGGATCCCTCATGTTGGTCCCAAAAAGGAGTGTGACACGTGTATGGGGGGGAATACACGTGTATGTGTTTTTCAAAAACTTTTGCAAGTAATTAACACAAATAATCAGAGTCAAATAAGTTACACAGTATGTCAAGTCCTATGAAAATACTAAACAGTAGATTCTAACAGATCTTAACAGTATGCAACTTGTATGCGTAATAAATGATAGGCCCTATTATACTTCTTAAGTAATATGCACTTAAATACTAGATTATCAAATAGCAGTAAGCAATTATAACAACACAAAAGCTAAAGCAATAAGATAAATGCAGTAAGTAAGAACACAATATGTATAGTGGTTCGGAGACTAAACTGCTCCTACGTCCACTCTCCTAATTTAATAGGATAATTCCTTAATCACTTCGGAATTAACTTGTTTTTACAGTGTCAATGTGCACTCTACTTCTTCTTCTCTTCTCTTAATTTCTTACAACCTTCTCTCGTTGCAATACTCTCAATCACTACTACGAACTAAACAATACTCTCAGACTATCTCTCAAGGTGAAAGTAGGGTTTTGTTCTTGTACCAACTAAGTGTGATATCCTTTACAATTTAAGAACGAATGTAAAGGCTAGGATATCACTTTCTAGACTTTGGATAATCAAACAGTATAATGTCTAATGCATTGTAAGACGAATTCATATTAAATGTATTGTACACTCGTTGATAAATTTCTATCATTATTGAATGACATATAGGTTTTGAATAGTTGCTTGTTCCTCGTGCAAGAGTTTGTGTTTGTGAATAAGTGAGTCTCTTTGAGTGAAATTGAAGTATAGTTTGGCATGGAATGTGTGTGCTCCTCATAAGTTATTGTCCGGAAAAAAAAACTTCAATAACATATATATATATTCAATGACGGAGCCACATAGGGCCCAGCGGGGGCAGTGGGCCCCCCACCATTTTTTTTTTTTTTATGTATATTTCTTCACTCATAATATGTAAATAATCTACAAAATTAATATTCTCACTACATCATTTTATTTTTAAAATTGTCACTCATTTTAATCTACATTCTTCCCTACATTTCACTAATTTTTTTTTAACACCTCATTAAATTTCTTTTATACCTCACTAAATCACCAAAAATACACCTCACTAAATTCACATTTCTTAAAAAGTGAACTTATCAACGTATTCAAGTCATTACGGGATGGATGGAATATATTTTAAGTTATACATTTGTCTAATAATTTTAACACCGTTTCACCTATTATGAGTTGGAACAATCAAAATTTATAATGAATTAAATATAATATTATTTTGTCTTTATAGTAATGTAAATCGGGCCCCCAATCTAAAATTCCTGGCTCCGTCACTGTATATATTATAGGGTTTTTTTTCGAACACATACATATTGTAGGTTAAATATTGTTGGAAACTAATTAATTCCAACAAATATTAATTTTGAAAGTGTGCTGTGGTATGTATATGAAGTGTTTAAGTTTAAGTAGAATAATGTTGTACTAAATGTTGTGACAATTGGTACAACACTGACTCTAACAGAATATCAGAAATTAAGATTAACACAGCGGAAGACTTGAAACACTAAAAACAAACGTGACACAATGGAAATAATTTTCACATAGATTTTATAAATAAAAATCTATGCTAGTCTTACGGCGAAAAACAATACTTATCTTCAAGTACAAATGTTGTGTGAAATGTTACAGCATTAACAATCACAACGAAACTATAAACGAGGCAGGTGCCAAGTCTAGAAAATGAACTAAGTGTATAAATTATACACTGTCGAAATGCCTAGTCTATCTAATGATTACACTCTCAATAGATAAGAAGACACACAGTCATACGGGTGGTATACAACGTATGAACTAAAATGTAGAACTATTGGCCACAATTTCCTAACAGGGATGAACGCTCGGTCTAGGATATTGATCGAATAGAGCACACCGAATTATGAAGCCTTCAATGGGTATTTATAGTGTGGGATACGAAATTCTAGAGGCTTCCACATTGAGGTCCTATTTTTTAGGAAACTCAACTTCCACAACTTCCATGATCTTTCTAGATCCTTCTAGGCTGCTCCAGGTCGTTCCAAATGTATCTAGGATGTTCTAGCATGTTCTCCAATGTTCTGGAATCTTCCAGGTTCCAGATCCTTGTAGAAGCTTCTAGATCCTGCCAGAAATGCGACAACATTTAGGTTAACATTTAATGTAGCATTTCAGAAAAGACTTAGAAAAAATCTCGGAAGGTCAAATTCAGATGTTGTTGATAATGTTAAGACATTTAAGAATTAACAACATCTACAATCTCCCCCAATTTGACCTTTCGACTACAACACACCTGATGCACATATATTTCTATACATACTCAGTTTTATGTACTTAGTTGAGGTTGACATCATTGCTAAGCACTAGTCAAGACAATACCTGTTGTAATCGTTGGATCAAATCGACTGAAGATCAAGGATAATTTCATAATGATCCGTGCCAAAAGATCAAGACTATTTTATCCAAAATAGAATAAGTATAAACTATACACTTACTCACAACATAAGTAACTATACTAAGATAATAAGTTAAACTGGAAGAAATTCACTTAGAATCTAAGTATGACACTAACAAAACAAAACAAACAAAAAAATCAGAGCAACAAACATAATGTAAACATAATATAAACAAAAACTATACACAACCTGCAATAGTAGACACATGATAATCTGCAAACAAATTAAGCAAGGCAGTAAACAAACATCAAGTGGAACCATTAAGCAAGTTGCAGTAATAAACATCCTATCATCTAGGAAAAATAAACAACAAGTGTATCAAAAATTCAGAATACTTAAACATTAATTACAAAGGTAGAGCTGAATAAATGGCTTATATTGCTGTGGTAACAGCTGCAGCATCATCTTCCTGCACCATAGCCATTTTTGGAATTCAGATCTCCCCCTGTCTAACAGCTTTCTCCAGGTAGATCACCATACAAGGTGTCCATTTCAGCAGCATCATCATCATCTCCTTCATCAACAAAGTAAGTAGATGCAAGGTGTGCAACTACATCAGTAACAGCAGCATCTCCAGCAGCATCAGGTCTATCACCAGCATCAGCAGCAGCTGGAACTCCATCTTCATGTATCTCCTCAATGACTACACTGGAGTTGGATGGTGGTGGTACTCCCCCTGTTGTAGGTGAAAGTAGGTTGGTCCACCTGTCCTTCAGGAACTGAAATTCATCTATTGTTTCCTGCAAGTGTTGGAGTTGGAGTTTGATGAATTCCTGTGAAAGATACACATTACCAGAAATGTTGACACGAATGTTCTCAACATTTGGGGGTGCATTTCTCTGATGTGTTCTGGAAGGGCCTGGTTGATCAGAAGTAGAGGGTCTGGAAGATCTCTGTGGACTATCAGTACCAGGAGCAACTATGGGCAAATCAATGATTCTGTCCCCAATCAATAAGGCAGGAGCAATAGCAAGCAGTGGCACTCTCCCCCTCAAGACATCAGTCTTCTTAGCAGTGAAGCCATGGTGCTTCAGATAGTTTGAAATCAAGACTGGATAGGGCAGATTTCCTTTCCCAGTAGTTTTCCCAGTAAATTTCCTCATATGGTGAAAGATGGTATGTCCCAGATTGAACTTCTTAAGTATAGAAATCCTATACATAAGAATGGCTTGGTCTCTTGTGATCTTAGTGGTGTTGGTAGTGGGAATCCAATTGTATATGATCAGCTTATACAAAACAGAATGTAAGGAGGTTAAGTGTCTAGCTAGCATCTTCCTAGTCCACTTAGTCTTTCTACCCCCTGTGATTGCAGTAATCACAACATCCATATCTGGATCATCATCCTCATCAACATTAGGAGTGTGCAAGAACTCATTAATAAGTTCTGGAGTGAATGGCACATCCCTCCCCCTAAAATTAACAGTACCATAAGACCTAGAACTCCTTTTTCCATAACTTTTCTTCATACAGGCATAGAATTCATAAGACCAGTTTGTAAGAAAAGCTTCACCAAATGTAACAGCATTCAACAGATTTCTATCCTCTAAGAACTTAAGCATACCCTTACTATCAAAATCAGGCACATTTATTCTTTTCTCAATCAACAGCTCCCTCTTAGAATAAATTTCTAACCTTTTCTCAACATAAGTGGAGTGATCAGAGATACCTTCATTTTCTTCCTCAGAAGGCAGTTCCTCATCAGGATCAGTGTCTCCATCATGTGCAGAGGAGCTTTTGGATGAGCTCTTTGATTCAGCAGATGAGCTCTTTGCCTCAGAAGATGAGCTGTCTCCACTTCCATCATCATCAGGTTCTGGTGTGGGCTCTTTTGCAGCAGCAAATGACTCAGCATTCTTCTTAAGAGATTCTTGCATGTCTCTTAGGCAAACATTGAAATCAGAATCAGAGTCTGATTCAGCAGGTTCTTCTTCAGGGATCATCTTGGCTTTCCCTTTTTCTTTAGGATCAGCAGCAACTTTCTTCCTTCGTTCAACAGCAGCTTTCTTTGGTTTCTCAGCAACAGTGGCAACTTCGGTTTCTTCATCAGATTCAGTGAACACTTGAATCGGTTCACTAGCATCAGCTCCGGCTTTCTTCTTCTTTCTCATAGATTCAGAGTAATCTATTCGGGTAAACACACGGTTTGACCTCCTCCTTTGAACAGGGCTTCTCTGTCTTTTTCCTTTCTGTGCATTCTTCTTGAGAGGAATGGGAGCAGACTCATCTGAGACAGAGAGTGAAGAATTTGTACCATCATCAGAAGCTTCAGCATCTTCCATTTCGACATCCTCAGAATTGGATGCATCAGCACTAGCTTCTCCTTCAGCAACGGTTTTCACATTCCGTTCCGGTGCAGCTGGCTCAGTAGGGTTTGAAGAATTGGGGGTTTTGGCAGCAGCAGCCATTTGGGCAGTTTGTTCGGCCAAATAGCTCGAGATATCCACAGTGATATCTCCAAACGTCATCACAGGTAGATGACCAGTAGTCCGAAGAGTGTTGGATACCTCTTCAACAGCCCTAGTGAATTCTTCAACAGTTGAGTCTTGTGGGATGTGGGTAGTTGGTGGAGTAGTTTGTGGAACAGGAGTGGTTGTTGATGGAGTTGCAGAGACATTGTTGTCGGCATTTGAGGAATTTGACTGTTGTGAGGCCATTGAAGCAAGAAGATTGAGAGAATTTTGGGCGTTTTGATCGGAAGATTCAGGAGAAGAGTGTGAGTGAGAGTGTGATCGAGGGTGGTTTCCAGCCATTAAGAAGAATCGGTTGGATTTCCAAGGTAGGTTTTTGAGAGTGTATGTAGTAAATTTGGGAAATACACGGCCAAAGAACAGTTTCTGCAAATACAGTACTTAACAAAAACTCAAAAAAGACAATTAGCAAAATAAATCACAATTAATTGAGTTTTATAGAGAGAATGAGTGTAGTTGGAGCTTAACACGATTAATTCCAGAAATAATTTGATAGTGCTCCACATTTTTAGCCACAACCTAGATTATGGTTTAATTTGTGGGAAAAATCAATTTTATTAATTAATTGAGTAATTAAGAAGTTTCTAGAATTTTTACTAAGTCCAAGCATAATCTGAAAAATAAAAAAAAACGTGGATTAGTATATAGTTAAATAAATAAAATAAATCTCAATAAATAATTAAATAATTACAACAGATAAAAATAAATTCGAATCAGGCAATGTTGTGCTCAAAACTGTTACAAACACCTCAACACGGTTTTTACATGAATTTGCTTCATTTGTGTTGCACCATATTTTTTCCTTTTGTGTTATAGCATCTAATTTGTATTGATCCATTGTTCCTGTAGAGTACATCGTAGTAGCGAACTCCGTGCCCCATACTTACTTAATGGATTACAAATATGTTGATGTTTTTACCAAATATCACCTTTTGAAAAGAAGGCATCGTAGTAGCGAACTCCGTGCTCCACAGTTACTCAGTGATTTGGTACATCTTTTAGTATGCTAATAACATTCTCATTTTTATGCATTTGAGAGGTGTAAGACATGTTTATTTTTGCACTCCAAGGTTCTTAGATTCGTAGATATTTTACAAAGGAATTATTTAACTAAGTAAGAAATAAATTCAACTTATAAAATTTATACAACCCATGATGTTGTCCCAAATGCTACCGCATTTGTGACAACATCCATCCGAATTTTTCAGATAGTGCTCATTCCAAGAGATTTCCTCAAGATTGAGAATCTCTCATGGTCTAATGCCTTAGTAAAAATGTCAGCATTTTGTTTTTCAGTAGGTATATACTCCAACTTCACAATGTTCTTCTCTACTAAATCTCTCATAAAGTGATGTCTTATGCTAATGTGCTTTGTGAGTGAGTGTTGTACAGGATTCTTAGAAATGTTAATAGCACTAGTATTATCACAAAAGATTGTAAGTATACCATTCTCAATACCATAGTCATGGAACATCTTGCTCAGCCACAAGAGTTGTGTACAGCAGCTTCCAGCAGCTATATACTCAGATTCTGTAGTAGATTGTGAAACACAATTCTGCTTCTTGCTGTGCCATGAAACAAGATTGTTTCCCATGTAGAAACATCCTCCACTCGTACTCTTTCTATCATCTATGTCTCCAGCCCAATCAGCATCACTATAGCCAATCAAAATGTTGTTGGTGTCCTTAGTATACCAGATTCCAAGGTCACTTGTTCCTGAAACATACTTGATGATCCTCTTCACAGCATTCAGGTGAGATTCCTTTGGATTAGCTTGGTACCTAGCACAAACACACACACTGTACATAATATCTGGTCTACTAGAGGTTAAATACAGTAAACTACCTATCATGGATCTGTAAAGTGTTGGATCAACATCTGTTCCAGCACTGTCTTTGCAAAGTTTCAAAGAAGATCCCATAGGAGTTTTCATTGGTTTTGAATTCTCAAGACCAAATCTTTTAACCAAGTTCTTAGCATACTTACTCTGAGAAAAGAAAATACCATCACTGCATTGTTTGATTTGAAGACCTAGAAAATAGTTCAAGTCTCCAACCATACTCATTTCAAATGTTGCAGTCATTGCCTCAACAAATTTACTCAACATTTTATCACAAGTAGAACCAAACACAATGTCATCAACATATATTTGAGCAATTAGTATATTATTTTCAGTGTGCTTAATGAACAAAGTTCTATCTGCCTCTCCTCTAATAAATCCATATTCCAAAAGAAAGTCAGTAAGCCTACCATACCATGCTCTAGGAGCTTGTTTAAGGCCATATAATGCTTTCTTAAGTTTATATACATGATCAGGATATTGTGGATCTTCAAATCCTATAGGTTGTTCAACATATGCTTCTTCATTTAAAATGCCATTTAGAAATGCAGCCTTTACATCCATTTGATTAAGCTTAATATCAATAAAACATGCAATAGCTAGCAGTAATCTAATAGATTCTATCCTAGCAACAGGTGCAAAAGTTTCATCAAAATCGACTCCTTCAACTTGGGTGTAACCTTGTGCTACTAACCTAGCCTTGTTCCTAACAATATTACCAGATTCATCAGTTTTATTCTTGAATATCCACTTTGTTCCAATGACATTAGTATGACTAGGTCTTGGAACAAGTGTCCATACTTCATTTCTTTCAAACTGATCTTCTTGCAAGATACCCTTTTTATCACAAAAATCATTAAACATGCTGTTTTCAAATTCCCTACCATGATCAGTTCTAATACGGCCAAATTTCAAGTTAAACACATTTTTGAACCTCTTATAAAGAATTTTAAATGCAGCAAATGCTTCAGATTTGTCTCTCAAAGACTCTACCCAGGTATATCTAGAAAAATCATCTACCACAACTAAGGAATACCTCTTTCCTCCAATGCTTTCAGTTTCCATAGGACCCATCAAATCCATGTGCAGTAATTCAAAGCATCGATGTGTAGTACAATGTGACAGCATTTTGTGTGACATTCTTACCTGCTTACCTTTTTAGCATGGTCCACATACAGTGGTGTTGTGAAACCTAAGTTCTGGAATTCCTTTTACTGCATCTGCTTTGATTAGCTTTTTCATTGCTCTGTAATTTGCATGACCCAATCTTTGATGCCATAGAACATTTTCATCATGTTTTGACAAGTTACACATATTTGTTCCAATAAGATAGCAATTATCAGCTGACCTAGTACCAGTCATGACACAAACTTCATCTTTATTAAGAACATAACATGAATCTTTATCAAATTTCACATGCAAATTATCATCACAAAGTTGACTAATGCTAATCAAATTTGCAAGTAAGCCATCAACATGTAATACATTTTTAAGCTTAGGAAAACCTTCAACATTCAAAGTTCCTTTACCAACAATCTTTCCTTTAGAACCTCCACCATATGTAACACTACCACTATTCAAGGTCACATAATCAGATAAGAAATCAATACGACCTGTCATATGTCTTGAACAACCACTATCAAAGTACCATAATTCAGGTAAACATGCTTTTAAGGAGGTATGAACAACATTACAGGTAGCTTTTGGTTTCCATGCAGATTTCAAAAACTGTTTACCAGGATGTGACAGTTTCTTATGCAGCATTTTCAAGTTTTTCTGTTCTTCAAACAACTTTATACAGTAAGGACGAATGTGACCAATTTTGAAACAGAAATGACATATATACTTTCTCTTAACCTTGTGAGACTCTGTTTCTGAAGATGTTGATCGACCCAGATGTGTCAACATTTGCCTTAACAAATTTCACAGGTTTTCTAAATTTATCAGAAATAGAAGCAGTAGTACCATCATAACCTAAACCATGATTATTAGACTTACCAGTAGCTATAGCATTATTTACCTCAGAAGCACTCTTGGAATATTTCTTGAAACATAAAGTAGAATTTATCAATTTCTCCTTTAAGTTACAGATTTCCAGATCTCTTTTGGTAAGAATAACTTCTAGCTTGGTGATTGTGTCTGTCAAATCCTCATTCCTTTTATTTAGAGAATCAAGGGTGAGTTTCTGATTTTTCCAATCATCTAACAAATTTTGGTATTCATTGTCATCATTCCTTTTTCCTGCATCATCAACTAAACCATTAAAACAGTTCAAATTTGGGTGACTCTGTTCTGATGTTGCTGTAGATGTTGAAACATCAGGTACAGCATCAGAATCTGTTTCATCCAGATCATCATCTGAGGAATCATTATAATCAATTCTGGTAAAATTAGAATATTCATTCTGATTTAATTCATCAAGATCATCATCAGAATCATCACTCAAGGTAGCACTAAAATTCAGTTTTTGCTTAAGTCTAGTATTGGCACATTCATTTGCATAATGACCATAACCAGAACAAGCATTGCATTGAACTGATTTTCGAAATTCAGGATCATACCTTGGTTTACCTTCACTCTTTGATAGTCTTGGTGTGAATTGACCTTTCCTCCTTTCTGGTTGAGGTGTTGATGTGTTGATTTGAATTTTAGGCTGAATATTTCTAGATTTGTTCACAGATTTCTTAAGAAACTTATTAAAATGCTTAGTGAGCAAGGCAACATTGTTAGGATTGTTGAGACATTCATCAAGCAATTCTTCATCAGAATCAACTTCAGTAATGATAGGTTGAGACTCAGAAATGTTTGATGTTTCTCCTTTAAAAACCACAACTTTCTTATCAGCATCATTTTCATCAACTTGATTAGTGTTTATTTCATATGTTCTAAGAATACTCACTAACTCATTTTGACTTAATGTATCTGTATTTTTTGCCTCTTCAATAGCACAAATTTTAGCATCAAATCTTTTAGGAACAGATCTTAATATCTTATGAACTACTCTAACATTAGAAATAGGGTCACCAAGAGAATGTGATTCATTGATTATCTCACTTAACCTTTCATTGTAGGCTGAAATGGTTTCATCTTCCTTCATTCGGAGATTCTCAAACTTTGTTCCCAACATTCGAAGCTTAGTTCTTCGAACACTTTCTGAACCTTCACAATGCTCTTGCAACCTGTCCCATGCATCTTTAGAAGTAGAACAGCTAGATATAATTTTAAACATTGAAACATCAACAGAAGTAAAAATTGCATTTAAAGCTTTAGAATTGTAGCTTGCTGTTGTTATTTCATCAGCCGTCCAGTCAACTTCTCTCTTGAGTTGTATTTCACCATCTGCGTCTGCTGGTCTTTTTGGAGCTTCCCAACCTGTAAGTACAGTCCTCCAAGCACGTTCATCAATTGACTTGATGTACATACGCATCTTAGGCATCCAATAGGCATAATTCGAACCATCTAAAACGGGTGGCCTAAGTGCAGTGGATATGTGATGTGTTTCCATTGCTAACCTACACTAAAAACACACTTGACCAAAGATCTAACCTAGTGTCGTCAGGTATCAGCTCTGATACCAACTGAAAGTGTGCTGTGGTATGTATATGAAGTGTTTAAGTTTAAGTAGAATAATGTTGTACTAAATGTTGTGACAATTGGAACAACACTGACTCTAAAAAATATCAGAAATTAAGATTAACACAGCGGAAGACTTGAAACACTAAAAACAAACGTGACACAATGGAAATAATTTTCACATAGATTTTATAAATAAAAATCTATGCTAGCCTTACGGCGAAAAACAATACTTATCTTCAAGTACAAATGTTGTGTGAAATGTTACAGCATTAACAATCACAACGAAACTATAAACGAGGCAGGTGCCAAGTCTAGAAAACGAACTAAGTGTATAAATTATACACTGTCGAAATGCCTAGTCTATCTAATGATTACACTCTCAATAGATAAGAAGACACACAGTCATACGGGTGGTATACAACGTATGAACTAAAATGTAGAACTATTGGCCACAATTTCCTAACAGGGATGAACGCTCGGTCTAGGATATTGATCGAATAGAGCACACCGAATTATGAAGCCTTCAATGGGTATTTATAGTGTGGGATACGAAATTCTAGAGGCTTCCACATTGAGGTCCTATTTTTTAGGAAACTCAACTTCCACAACTTCCATGATCTTTCTAGATCCTTCTAGGCTGCTCCAGGTCGTTCCAAATGTATCTAGGCTGTTCTAGCATGTTCTCCAATGTTTTGGAATCTTCCAGGTTCCAGATCCTTGTAGAAGCTTCTAGATCCTGCCAGAAATGCGACAACATTTAGGTCAACATTTAATGTAGCATTTCAGAAAAGACTTAGAAAAAATCTCGGAAGGTCAAATTCAGATGTTGTTGATAATGTTAAGACATTTAAGAATTAACAACATCTACAAATTTAATGGTTGATTGCTCGTTTGTCGAACCAGATTTGGTGAGTTTCATTTTACGACTTTGATTGCGACCTTACATGTGTAATGCCTCTTGTCTCTATTTCTACAAACCTAAGGCGAACTCGAATTGCCTAAAGAAAGTTGTCCAATGGCGGCCGCCACTGGGCCCGAGTAGCATTAAATGGTTGTACGATCTCATTTATTAAATGTGTATTATGCAATCTTTATGGCAGAGATTTTTAACATTCCTTTTGAATATCGAGCTCGCTTGAGCTCGTGTTTTCGTCAGGAACTCACTGGGAGGAGCAAGCTAACTTGCAACATGACGGGCTAGGGTTGATCAGCCTCTTCGGGAGCTCATGTCGAGGAGTGTATAAGGTCGACACTGGTTTGTCGAAAAAAAAAATTTAAAATTTTCTAAGTTTTTTTTTTTTTTTTTGAATTTTTTTTTTTTGGTGAAGTTGGCCACCGAAATGGTGGTAGTGGCGGTGGCGGCAATGACTGCAGTTAGGATTAGGATTTATAGGGTGCATTTAGTAGTGATATTTTACTTAAAGGGTATTTTAGAGTTTTTTACACTATTATTTTATTAATAAATTGAAAGGGGAGTGGGGAAAATTTCAAAATAAGTCCTGTAACTTAGATTGATTCCATTTTAAATCCTTTAAGTTTTCACTTTTTCAAAATACATTCTAAAGTGTCCAATTTACGTCCTTTTGTCCAATTTACGTTCTGTAATTTAGGTTGATTTCATTTTAAATCCTTTAAATTTTCACCTTTTCAAAATACGTCCTAAGGTGCCCAATAACCAAATTTGCCGGAAGCCCCAATTTTAAACAAAAGTTCGAGCCGCGGATGACAGCTTTTAGAAAAAAATTAATTTTCGATAAAAAAATGATGTAAATTGGACATCTTAGGACGTATTTTGAAAAAAGTGAAAACTTAAAGGATTTAAAATAAAATTGTCCTAAGTTACAGGACGTAAATTGGACACCTTAGGACGTATTTTGAAAAAGTGAAAACATAAAGGATTTAAAATGGAATCGACCTAAGTTACTGGATGTATTTTGAAATTTTCCCAAGGGGAGTGCAAACCTCCAAAATGGAAGTGCAAATAGTCAGGTCCAGTGTGATATTGGTTTGGCCCATATAGGACTTGAAAAAACCGGGCTCGTTGTGTCTGGAAAAATTTATTTGTGGGTCTGACTATCTACACCTCCATTTCGGTTTAGAACACTCCCCCTGTCAGTTTAATAATAAAATAATAATGTAAAAAATAAAAAATACCCTTTAAGTCATTTTACACTACTAAATGCACCACCATTACTAACTGCACTCCTCTCTCACCTTTAAACCCTAAACCTATTTTTCCCCCACCACTGCCGCCTCCGCCGCCGCCACCACCACCAAACACAAACACAAACACAAACAACAAACAACAAACAACAAACAACAAACATCAAACAATAAAATTTCACCACAAACAAAGACATTCAAGAAATTAGAAAAATTCCAAATTTAAAAAAAAAAATCGACAAACCAGTGCTGACCATATTCACTCTCGTCGACGAGAGTGTATATGGTCGACCTAAGTAGGTTGAAAAAATTTAAAAAAAAATTAAAAAAATCAATCTCTTAGTTGGCAATATAAACTCTCGTCGACACCCTGTTGTCGACGAGAGTGAATATGGTCGACCTAAGAAGGTCGAATTTTTTTTAAAAAAAAAAAAACTTAAAATTTTCGACAATGTAATGTCGACCATATAAACTCTCATGGTCAACATTACGATGTCGAAAATTGTAAAAAAAAAAAAGGTTTCTGCTGCAGAATTGCATAAAAGCCTAAAAATTAAAATTACCGCTGATGCGGCCTAAAATTGTCATGTCATAAGAAGTCGACACGTGTATAGAGGATCAGATTGATGAGAAGATAGGAGCTTAAAGAGGACCCCTCAAGATAGAGAATCTTATCCGGGCGTCTCTCTGGAGGGAGCTCCACCCAGGGAAAAGGTATCAGGAAGACCTGGTCCTGAGGGGAATCAGGGGACCGAAAGTTTAGGAGAAGTTCCATATAAAACGGGATGAGATTGGATAAAGGAAGACCCATTCTTCCTCTTCTCAACGGTTGGAGTCCACCATGGGGAGTGGTTGTGTTTCTTCATGGATTGAGAGAGTGGAAGACTCTGTCAAAGGTGGCTGGGCCGATTCAAAGGTAGTGAGAAGTGCAGGTCCGAAATAAGGGGAAAACCTAACTTCCCCTCAGGTATAATTCCTCTATAAATAGGTAAGCTTGGGTATATTCTCAGGTTACGATCTCTAACTTCATACAACTCATTACGCCTCTTACGAACATTCTGATTTTATCCGAGAACCTCCTTGATAGAAAGAGAATTTTTACATCCTTATCATACACTGAATTACACCTACTGACTTGAGCGTCGGAGTGTCCGCGCCGGATCCCCCTCCGGCGTGTCTTTTGCAGGTTCTTGGAAGATCATTTCGGAGAAGGCGTCGTACTCAGATTATTCATACGAGTTCAGGAACCTGGATATCTGATCTGAAGGATATCCAATCCGTTCATGTAATTTGTGGCACAACAGCCGCCGACCGAACTTTACCAGGCGGCGGCGGCCGATACACTTACCTGGGGTGGGGGTGGTCGGCATCTTCGACCAGGAGGCGGGGCGGCGAGGTCGAACGGGAGCGGCACGATGGGTTGAACAAAAAAGAAATTGCATAAATTAGAGAGAGAGAAGGGGGAGGGGATGCCATCGCGGCCGAGGGAGGGGGAGGACGTCGCGGCTGAGGGAGGAGGACACCGCGTCGGTGAAGAGACGGGGAGGAAGGGGCAATGGAAAATGAGGAGAGTAAGTTAGACACCTCTCTCTTCATTCTGAAGTCTGGTCGCCTCCTCCTTTACTTGCAAGTCTATGTCGACAACATCATCATTGGAAATGACGACCAACACATCACTCAACTCATCGCCAAAATCAGAAAAGAATTTTCCATCAAAGATCTTGGTTGCCTGAACTATTTCCTTGGTCTTGAAGTCACTTATACATCAGACGGATTGTTCCTTAGCCAAACCAAGTATGCTCGGGACATCTTACTCCAGGCCGAACTTCTGGATTATAAACCTGTTGCCACTCTGCTCGCTACAAGTGACACTCTTCCCCTAGCTGGGGATGCCTTCGATAATCCCATTTATACAGATCTCTGGTTGGCGCACTACAATACCTCACCATTACTCGCCACGACTTATCCTTCGTTGCCAACACAGTCAACCAGTTTCAATCTCAACCGACCACCGACCACTACTAGGCGGTCAAACGCATTCTCCGATACATCAAGGGAACAATGGATTACAACCTAGTTTTCAAAACTGGTCGCCCGATTCTCCTCGCCTACACATACGCAAATTGGGCACGGTGTTTGGACACTCGCCGGTCAAATTTTTATGGATATTCCATCTTCTTGGGTCCAAACCTAGTTTCTTGGAGTGCGAAGAAACAACCGAGAGTTGCTCGCTCAAGCTGTGAATCTGAATATAGAGCAATGGCCAATGCAATTGCGGAGGTTATCTAGGTAACTTCTCTTCTTCGAGAACTCCACATTGCCCTTCCTTCATCACCCATTTTGCTATGCGACAACAACAGTGCTATATTCTTGAGTCAGAACCCGGTCGCCCACAAGCAAGCAAAGCACATAGACATTAACTATGACTTCGTGCGGGAATTGGTAGTTTCTGGTCGCCTCAAAACTCAATTAATTCTTTCACACCTTCAGATTGCAGACATCTTCACCAAAAACCTTCCTCGGCCCTTGTTTGAATTCTTCAGATCCAAGCTTTGCGTTGGTCCCAATCCGCACGCTTGAGGGGGATGTTAGTAATAGACAAGACTAGAAGTTAAATTAGTTTAGTTAGTTGTAACCAACTTATAACTTCCATAGTTGGTTACATTATTATCATTGACAGCTGAATTAAAAACCCAAGAGTTAAGATACTTGAGATTTGAAATTTGAAATTTCATATTGAAGGGAAGTTATTTTTAAATCTGATATTACCTTCAGGTAGTTCGAAATAAAATTTATATCTGTGACAGTTATATCAGTTGCTAATTACGACTGAATTTACTATGACCTTTTGCCCTAATTGGTCGTGGGTCTGAAAAATAAAGCCGTCGGAAATTGCGATGATTCGAAATATTTGTCACTACCGAAATTTCGTCGCAAACTCGCTTTGCGACGGTTTTCCTGTCGCTAAACAACATGTTTTTTGAGGTGAAAATGAAAAAAAATGACGACACTCACGGTAAAAAAATTGTAAAACGGATGTATATATACGAAAAATAACAATTGTGATATTCTTATATTATATTGGACCATCACTTAAGAATAATATTAATGTGTAAAAAATGAAGTGGGTACACTACTTTTTCTATTTTGGTTCTCTACCAATCACATTACAAAATGGAAACAGAAAATAATAAATTTAATAAAATCATGTAAAAATCAAGTCCTGTTTAATTTGCATTAGATTATTGGATTTGCATTATGAATTTGGTTTGTGAAAATATCATATACTCTTCTTTAATAGCAATGCGAACGTTGCAATCAGACTTTTTTGCCACATAAATAAATGGATTATGGGTAGAAATAATAAATGATACAGTACAATTTAAAAAAACTATTCTCCCATTCTTTAATATAATTTTAAATAACTATTCTGCCACGCTTAATATAATACAATACAATATGTTTACCAGTACTGGTATACGGTGCAAGTCAATTATAAACCATAAATAATTGTGACAATATTTGATTATGATGTTGCTATACTAGTCCATGACACATTAAATGTAAATGTGTAATGTATTACCCGGTATAAATGAGTTCCCGAAATAAATATATCAAAATTTGTTAAAGCTAAATTGAATTTAAATAATTGGTTTGACTACGTACGTATCATCCAATCTTCTTTTCCTTCGTTTTCAAAAAAATATATCTTCATTTCATTCACATACACATTTGCTTTAATTTAAAGGATTGAAATTTTAAATAAACCATTAGAAACACGCACTTTATTAATCGACAAAAAAACTCGAGTTCATTTCATTTTATTAGAGAATTAATTCTCTAATAAAATGAAATGATTTCACACATTTTTACAATTCCGAACTTTCAGACGAAATGATTTTTTTTCATGATATCACATGTCAGGTATTAAACAGATTGAACTACGAGATGATAAAACATCAATGTGAAATAAGAGAATTGTTCCAGTATTTAAATCATCTTATAAATTTTCTAATTACTGTAGATAGTAATTAAGGTAATATAAAAGTGATGTCCGCGCAAATAAAATTTAGCGCGAAGAACGGAATGATATACCATGGGATAAAAATAGAAAGCAGGTTATATACTCCCTTAAAGGTTAATAAAATTTAGCACGAAGAAAGGAATGATATACGATGGGATAATAAAATTTGGCCAAATAAACTCATTTAATTATAAATAAAGCTAATAACTAATATTAAAAAAATATTATTCTAGTTTATAATCTGAAATTTTATTTAAAAATTGTAAATGCAATTTAAATTTTGTACAAAAATGTTTAGATTTAAATTTCTATTTCAATTAACGCTTCATCGTTAAATTTTATATATTTAATGGGGAAAATTATTTTTTCAGGACCGCAATTTAGGGGTATTTGCAAAAAGAGGACTGTAACTTTACGGGCTGGCAAAATTAGGCCCGTAACTTCTTTTTTTCTCAATTTCAGGACAAATTAGTCCAATCAACCCAATTTCGGGCTAATTGAAGCCCATTTTTCGGCCCAAACTTATTTATGACAAAAAGAGGACTGTAACTTTTTTAATGCAATTTTAAGAAACATGACAAAATAAATAAAAAATACTCGTAAACTTTTAAAAAATAAATTTGAAAGTTATAGATGTAATAATTTTTTATGAATTAGACAACATTATTTATGTTTAAAGAAACAAATATATACTACATATAAATTATAGTGAACTGAAAAGAACAAAATATTATAATTTGGGATGATAAATTTTTAATTGTTAATTAAAAAGATTGTCACAATTTTTAAATATAAATATAATTTTTAAATGTTTAATTAGTACATTTTAGATTTTATTTCCATAAATAATGCTTATAAATTTTATTGAAGGAAAAAATTTCATAGATTTATTATTGAGAGGATTATAGTAAACATTAATTACAAAATTTCGATCAAACATTTTGCAGTATTTTATATTTAAACTATTCGATTCGAAATTTTATGGAAGAAATTTGTATAATATTTTAAAATAATATAAGACATGAGAATGGATTTAATTAATGAAGGGAATATAAACTAGAGTATATTTTAAAAATTATATATTTACTAGTGGAAGACCTGCGTCTAACACGCGGGATTGAAGATAATTTATTATATTAATATTTTGACAAAAAAATTATAAGACGGACTCATACATATTTTTAACACTTATAAATTTTATAAAGTATTATAACCTTATTTAAATTGTATTATAAAATAAAGACTATATAAAGTAAAGTTCAATCCCATTCATTTCACACAAGATATTCATTGTTTTAAAGTAACATTAAAAATTAAAATTTTAAAGTTTATTTTATTATAAAAGTTATAATTGATTTTACTTTTAAAAATATTCCTCGTCAATCAGCCCGAAATTGGGTTGATTGGGCTAATTTGGCCTGAAATTGTGAAAAAAAAAGAAGTTACGGGCCTAATTTTGCTAACCCGCAAAGTTACGGTCCTCTTTTTGCAAACACCCCTAAGTTGCGGTCCTGAAAGAATAATTTTCCCCATTAAATATATAAAATTCAACGATGAAGCGTTAATTGAAATAGAAATTTAAATCTAAACATTTTTGTACAAAATTTAAATTGCATTTACAATTTTTAAATAAAATTTCAGATTATAAACTAGAATAATATTTTTTTAATATTAGTTATTAGCTTTATTTATAATTAAATGAGTTTATTTGGCCAAATTTTATTATCCCATCGTATATCATTCCGTTCTTCGTGCTAAATTTTATTAACCTTTAAGGGAGTATATAACCTGCTTTCTATTTTTATCCCATGGTATATCATTCCGTTCTTCGCGCTAAATTTTATTTGCGCGGACATCACTTTTATATTACCTTAATTACTATCTACAGTAATTAGAAAATTTATAAGATGATTTAAATACTGGAACAATTCTCTTATTTCACATTGATGTTTTATCATCTCGTAGTTCAATCTGTTTAATACCTGACATGTGATATCATGAAAAAAAATCATTTCGTCTGAAAGTTCGGAATTGTAAAAATGTGTGAAATCATTTCATTTTATTAGAGAATTAATTCTCTAATAAAATGAAATGAACTCGAGTTTTTTTGTCGATTAATAAAGTGCGTGTTTCTAATGGTTTATTTAAAATATCAATCCTTTAAATTAAAGCAAATGTGTATGTGAATGAAATGAAGATATATTTTTTTGAAAACGAAGGAAAAGAAGATTGGATGATACGTACGTAATCAAACCAATTATTTAAATTCAATTTAGCTTTAACAAATTTTGATATATTTATTTCGGGAACTCATTTATACCGGGTAATACATTACACATTTACATTTAATGTGTCATGGACTAGTATAGCAACATCATAATCAAATATTGTCACAATTATTTATGGTTTATAATTGACTTGCACCGTATACCAGTACTGGTAAACATATTGTATTGTATTATATTAAGCGTGGCAGAATAGTTATTTAAAATTATATTTAAGAATGGGAGAATAGTTTTTTTAAATTGTACTGTATCATTTATTATTTCTACCCATAATCCATTTATTTATGTGGCAAAAAAGTCTGATTGCAACGTTCGCATTGCTATTAAAGAAGAGTACATGATATTTTCACAAACCAAATTCATAATGCAAATCCAATAATCTAATGCAAATTAAACAGGACTTGAATTTTACATGATTTTATTAAATTTATTATTTTCTGTTTCCATTTTGTAATGTGATTGGTAGAGAACCAAAATAGAAAAAGTAGTGTACCCACTTCATATTTTACACATTAATATTATTCTTAGGTGATGGTCCAATATAATATAAGAATATCACAATTGTTATTTTTCGTATATATACATCCGTTTTACAATTTTCGTCATTTTTTTTTTTTCATTTTCACCTCAAAAAACATGTTGTTTAGCGACAGGAAAACCGTCGCAAAGCGAGTTTGCGACGAAATTTCGGTAGTGACAAATATTTCGAATCATCGTAATTTCCGACGGCTTTTTTTTTCCAGACCCACGACCAATTGGGGCAAAAGGTCATAGTAAATTCAGTCGTAATTAGCAACGGATATAACTGTCACAGATATAAATTTTATTTCGAACTACCTGAAGGTAATATCAGATTTAAAAATAACTTCCCTTTAATATGAAATTTAAAATTTCAAATCTCAAGTATCTTAACTCTTGGGTTTTTAATTCAGCTGTCAATGATGATAATGTAACCACCTGTACCGAGAAGGATAAATGTTTCATTGACCGAAGTGATGTTACAAGACTAATATTTATACAAGAGTAGTGTAACCAACTATGGAAGTTATAAGTTGGTTACAACTAACTAAACTAATTTAACTTCTAGGATTGGGACCAACGCAAAGCTTGGATCTGAAGAATTCAAACAGGGGCCGAGGAAGGTTTTTGGTGAAGATGTCTGCAATATGAAGGTGTGAAAGAATTAACTGAGTTTTGAAACCCCAAGGAGTTGGCCTAGTGGTGTAGGCTTGGGACTTAGGAGTGTGCTCCTCTCTAGGTCTCAGGTTCGAAACCCCTAAGGTGCAAACAATTTCTATGGGGCCATGTCCATACAGAGCGCAAAGCTCTGGCTTTAAACGGGACCCCCGCAAGTGGGCGGTGGGATTGGTCCCCTCGGATTAGTCGGTCTTTGGCCGGATACCGTGGCATCAAAAAAACAAAATTGAGTTTTGAGGCGACCAGAAACTACCAATTCCCGCACAAAGTCATAGTTAATGTCTATGTGCTTTGCTTGCTTGTGGGCGACCGGGTTCTGTCTCAAGAATATAACACTGTTGTTGTCGCATAGCAAGATGGGTGATGAAGGAAGGGCAATGTGGAGTTCTCGAAGAAGAGAAGTTACCTAGATAACCTCCGCAGCTGCATTGGCCATTGCTCTATATTCAGATTCACAGCTTGAGCGAGCAACTCTCGGTTGTTTCTTCGCACTCCAAGAAACTAGGTTTGGACCCAAGAAGATGGAATATCCGTAAAAAGTTGACCGGCGAGTGTCCAGACACCGAGCCCAATTTGCGTATGTGTAGGCGAGGAGAATCGGGCGACCAGTTTTGAAAACTAGGTTGTAATCCATTGTTCCCTTGACGTATCGGAGAATGCGTTTGACCGCCTAGTAGTGGTCGGTGGTCGGTTGAGATTGAAACTGGCTGACTGTGTTGACAACGAAGGATAAGTCGTGGCGAGTAATGGTGAGGTATTGTAGTGCGCCAACCAGAGATCTGTATAAATGGGATTATCGAAGGCATCCCCAGCTAGGGGAAGAGTGTCAGTTGTAGCGAGCGGAGTGGCAACATGTTTATAATCCAAAAGTTTGGCTTGGAGTAAGATGTCCCGAGCATACTTGGTTTGGCTTAAGGAACAATCCGTCTGATGTATATGTGACTTCAAGACCAAGGAAGTAGTTCAGGCGACCAAGATCTTTGATGGAATTTTTTTTTCTGATTTTAGCGATGAGTTGAGTGATGTGTTGGTCGTCATTTCCAATGATGATGTTGTCGACATAGACTTGCAAGTAAAGGAGGAGGCGACCAGACTTCTGAATGAAGAGAGAGGTGTCTAACTTACTCTCAGTAAAGTTAAGTGTGATCAAGAACTGGATTGATACTAAATCAGGCACTTACTAATATTACAAGGATCCTCTTATACTTGAGAGAGAGTATTACAAAATATGTGTCAAGTTTTTGGCGCCATTGCCGGGGATCAGTATAGCCCGGCCGCTGAGCCATATATACCGGTTTTGTAAGGCTACCATGAAGAAAAACATTATTGACGTCTAGTTGACGAAGAGACCAATTGTTCATTACGGGCAGGGATAGAATGATGCGAACAGTGGAGGCTTTTTACCACAGGACTAAAGGTGAGATCGTGATCTAATTCAGGAAGTTGAATAAACCCTTGAGCGACCAACCAAACTTTATGTCGATCAATTTTTCCGTTGGTCAGATATTTCGTGCGATAGACCCATTTCGAGCCAATAATTTTTTCGGAAGGCGGAGGAGGAACAAGTTTTGTTGGAGTGAAGGGCGTTGAGTTCATCTTGGATGGCAGTAAGCCAATGAGGAGATTTTGTTGCTGCTTTAAAACTTTTGGGTTCGGTTGTGGCATGAATTGATGTGAGCAGGGCAATGTGAGCGAGGAAAGAGGTCGATGGGGGTGCTTTATTTTGAAAAATTCGTCTTTTGAACGAGTGCGCATTGGATGAGAGGGGCGAGCAATTTCCTGGCGTTGTGGAGGTGACCTGATAGGGGGAGGCCGAGGACGAGGAGGAACCTCGGGCAGGATGCAGTCCGAGCAAGGCGGAGTAGTGATAGAAGGCGGAGGATTAAGGGGAGGAAACGACGGAGGTGAGCGAGCAAGGTTGATAGCCGAGCAATCGAGGAAGGAATAATAATCCAGGAGATGCAGGGGAGTAGAGTTAGTGTTGTCCGAGAACGGGAAAAAAATTTCATCAAATTGAGCATGACGAGTTAATTATATGAGAGAGATGGGATCAAGGTAGCAGGAACTTGCATGACGAGGATTATTATCAAGAAAAATACAAGGAAAACTCCGGAGGGAAAATTTGTTATAGGTGTAATCACGTAGACATGGATAAATTCGACAACCAAATACATGAAAAGTATCATAATGAGGAATGGTGTTGAATAGAATCTAGAAAGGAGATTTTTTTTTGTAAAACAAGTGAGGGATATCGATTTATTAAGAACATTGCAGTAGAGAAGGCTTCAACCCAAAAATGCATAGGAACAGAAGAATGAAATAAGAGAGTGAGGCCCATTTCAGTTATGTGTCTATGTTTTCATTATGCTCGCCCATTTTGAGCAAGAGTATAAGGGCAAGACAAGGTGCGAGAAATTCCATTTTCAACAAATAGGTGTTGAAGTCTTATGTTAGTAAATTTGGTACCACCATCAAAGTGGAATCTTTTAATACCAGAGGAGAACCTATTTTCAATTGAACAAATGTACTATAAAAATCCGACTTTAGGCGAAGAGGATAAGACCACACAAAGCGAGAATGGCCATCAACAAGAAGTAATAGGGTAAGGTCCTCGTAAATCACAATGAATTAAATCTAACACAACAGAGGAACGAGCATGATTTTCATTAAAGGGAAGTATAGTACTTTTAGCAAGCTGAAAGGATGAGCATAAAGTGGGTTTAGGTAAGACATAATTAACAGAGACGAAACCTAATTTGTCTAACAATTTCACAACATCAAAATGAACATGTCCAAGATTATTATGCCATATTTCAAAAGATCCACGGGCAACACAACCAAGAAGGGCCTTAATGACATGCAGTTGACCATGCTCTAACACATAGAGATCATGATCTCGTTGGCCCCGAGCAAGAACCATTCATGTATCTCGATTCTGAATTTGAAAGTAGTCATTAGTAAATGTAACATTGACATTGTAATCATTTGTGAGTTTACTAATTGAAAACAAGTTTTTAGTAAGATGAGGAACAACAAAAATATCTAGAAGAGGGAGATGAGGAGATAGTTTAAGATGACCAATATGAGAAATAGGGAGTGAAGTATCGTTACTAACAATGACACTGTCAGAACCACTGTAAGGGACCGAGGTGTCGAGCTGCGAGGAGGATGAGGACATATGAGCGGATGCTCCAATATCAACATACCAGTCAGGCTGTGAGGAGAGAGTGGGCGAGGAAGGGGAGCGAAAAGCCTCAACCATGTTCGCTTGACGAGTAGGAGGTCCACTATACCTTTGCGGGCAGGAAGTGGCATAGTGCCTGTCAAATCTACAAATCTTACAGCAAGGCATAAAGCGTCCATGGCCGGTACCAGATGGGCGAGGACGCTGAAACTAACCACGACCATTTTTTTATGAGATGGTTAAGTTTAGTATAATTTACGTTTTAAATTAAGTCCATTTTTTTAGAGGCCGATTGTTGAGAATAGTTAATTTTTCTGGTGTAAAAATTTGGCTCATGTCTTTTATTCTTATATTCTAATTTGTCTTTTCAAATAGTTTGTTATTATAAATATGGGGCGTGACAGTGTGGGATATTTGTGGTTTTCTATTAATCCCCCCTTCTTTGTGATGCGTTATGCTAAAATTAATCGAGATGCATGTGCATTTTGATGGTTTGACACAATGTCAATTTTGCTTTTTTGGCCGTTTGTAATTTTTATGTTGCTAATCTTTTCATAACAATGTAACATACCTTGTCTGTTTGAGTTTTGTACTATTGCATTTCTATGTATATTAGGAATTCAGACCAGTTTTATCATGCATAGAGTATGAATTGTGTTTTATTTATGTTTGAATGAAATTTAGAGAAAAAATCCCAAATGGTCATGTAATTTTACCCGAATTCACATTCGGTTCTTTTTCTTTTCTGTTTTTCAACTGAGTCCTTTTTATTATCTAGACAGGTCCTTTCCGGCAAAATAAATTAAAAACCGGCTGAAATTAACACTTACTGCCGTGACCAGTAACTTACTGGTCACGTTAGGTACCAAAATTGGTCCTGCTCCGCTGGAAGTGCTAGAATTGATTTTTTTTTTTCATGTTCTTTTTGGTTGATAATTTCATGTGCTAGAATTCAGAACGATGCTTTTTTGGACAAATTGAACGACGTCTGGTGCAAGGAGGTTCCATTGAAGATCAACGCTTTCTCATTGAAATGCTTCAAGACAAAATCCCGACAATCCTCAATCTCCGAAGGCGCGGGGCATTCAACGTTAAATGCTTCCAGTCGACAATTGAAGTTTGGAAAAGAAAGTACAACAAGTGGGCGCTTCAAAACAATTACCTTTGGAGGTCCACTAGTTTTAAACAATTACAACAAGTCTGCAACCTAGCCATATTTCATTTTTAGTCCTATCATACTCTACCACGTACGTGGACAAATTAGACCATGCCAAGTTAGCGACAAATAAATGTTTCGCCTCCTATATACAGATGGTTACAGAACAACTATATTGTCGACAATTATATTGAAACTTGAAAGTTAGGGTTCAGTTTTCGATTCCTGAAAGTTGATGGAACGGAAACTAAAGTAGGAATAACTTACTGCGCAAAAAGAACTATTGTGGACTTGATTTCTTTGTATCATTGTGGACGGGTTAGAGTACCTCTTCTACTCCCTGTTTTAATGAATTTTGTTTTGCTGTTCACAAAAAATAATACAATTTTCCTCAGGAGAAAAATAGTATTGTAAGCTCACTGTAGGGTTTGTGATGCAAAAACAAGCGTAATCAAAGAAAAATCGACTGAAATTAAAGGCACGTGTCGTTGATATTGAACACGCCAACAACTACTAAAGGAAATAACTTATTGAATATTCAGAAATACCGATGCACCTATCCAAACGTTCCATGAATACAAGTGCTCGTTTATCCAAATCAGTTCGCAAGGGCAGTTTCAATTGGATAGATCGGGGCGCTCCTTCAATACGTCAGGATCTTCATTCAGATCCCACACGCCCTGAACACCAACAAAATAGAAATTATAGCACCATAAGCTAGAGCAACTCAAAAATCCATACATCATAGAATTAAATTGATTTAAAATCGAAAAATTAGAAACATGCCTCATATACTTCTGTCTCAGCCGATCCATCCTATATAAAGATTAATACACAAGTTATAAAGCGTTGAAAGCAAAATATATAGCCAAGGAAAGTTGTGAAAATAAGATCCTTACATGCAGCCAAATGAAGTGCCACTTATTAGGCGTAAAATCGCAAAGATTAAATTCGGATCTTATCTCTTGTAATTTGGCATCCGTAAAATGCAGATCTTGGTGCTCCCAATTTATTATTCTATTTGATTTTGGGGAGCTTCTATGCTTCAGCCCCCTATAATATTCTTTTCTCACCAAGATTTTGAAATCTTCAATAGGAATCTTGTTTCGTAGCTCACTCATTTTGAGCTCGATGGTTGTCGAGTTTGGAATAAGCACTCGAAATTGGAACTGTTTCTCTCCCACTTTCACACCTTTGAAAGGCATCTTTCTTGGCCTCTCAATGCTGGAATCTTCCGATGGTCTCTTTGAGTTCATCTGTCATTCACAAACAACACTTTATTAAATCTTCATTCCACTTATTTTTTATCAAATCCGAAAAAACAATGGAGGACAGAAAAAGTCTACAGATCTAAGAGCAAAACTCACAATTCAAAAAAATTACAAAAATGCCGATGCAACAGCAACAAATGAATCAAGCTTTCAGTAGAATTCGACACAAACAAACATCTTAATTAACAAAAAGATCGCTAAACTGAAACAAAAAGCAAAAACATTTTGAAAAAAAGAGGTAGATCTAGTCCCCGCAACTTAAAAAACATCCATGGCAGAAGCAACTAATCAAACAAAAAACTTGGTTTGAATTCTTGCTGCAAACAAATTGTCTTACACTTACTGTTACAAGAAGACTGAGAGAGATTGAGGGAGGTACAGAGAAAGGGTTAAGCAGACTGAAAATGAGAGAGGTACAGAGAGAAGACAGTGAATTAAATAAAATAATCATGTACATGTCTATTAAATGAAATTATATCTACATTTGTATTAAATGATATAATTATATTTATTATACTGCATTAAATATAAAAAATTCAATGATGAAGCATTAATTGAAATAGAAATTTAAATCTAAACATTTTTGTACAAAATTTAAATTGTATTTACCATTAAATAAAATTTCAGATTATAAACTAGAATAATATTTTTTTAATATTAGTTATTAGCTTTATTTATAATTAAATGAGTTTATTTGGCCAAATTTTATTATCCTATCGTATATCATTCCGTTCTTCGCGCTAAATTCTATAATTATCCTTTAAGGGAGTAGATAACCTGTTTTTATCCCATCGTATATCATTCCGTTCTTCGCGCTAATTTTATTTGCGCGGACATCACTTTTATATGACCTTACTTAGTAATTAGAAATTTTATAAGATGATTTAAATAATGGAACAATTCTCTTATTTCACATTGATGTTTGATCCAATCTGTTTAATACCTCACATGTGATATCATGAAAAAAATTCATTTCTTCTGAAAGTTCGAAATTGTAGAAATGTGTGAAATCAATTCATTTATATTAATTTTGTAATAAAATGAAATGAACTCGATTTCTTTGTCGATTAATAAAGTGTGTGTTTCTAATGGTTTATTTATTTAAAATATCAATCCTTTTGTTAAGTATATAGCATGCATAGCATGCATACGCCAAAACACATGCAAACCAATGCAAACCCTCATGCTCTCAATACTCACTAAATATCTCAATAGTTAGTTCTAGAAGAAGAGAAGTTTTATTGTTATATTGTTAGTTGTAACAACAAGTAGATAGATAGAAAGCTCTAGAAACTTGAGCTCTATATATTGTACAAATCACAATTTGAATCATAAGTTGAATATACACTTTTCAAACATGGTATCATGAGAGTAGGTTTCTCATGAATTTGTGTTTGATTTTGCAAATAAACTCTCTTCTTCTTGTTGATCCGTTTCTGTGTTTCTTCAAATCTTCAAACCTCTTTTCTTCATATCTTCAAACACATTCTTCATATCTTCATATTTTTACCTTTCGTAACCGTTTTGTTCTTTCTCCAACAACCTTCATCTTCATCCGATTTTCCTATTCAACTTCCGATCCTTTTATCTCTTCCGCTTCACTCTGATTCCTCAATCATGTCAGCTTCATCAGATTCTCCTTCTCTTCCCAGATTTATCACCTTATCAATCTGATTGGATAATAAAAACTATCCGTTTTGGCGCAATCAGGTTCTAGCCTCTGTACGCGCTCATTGCTTTGAAGATGTGCTTCTATGCACGGCTATACCACCGAATCCGTCGATCTCTGTTGCCGGTTTGATCTCTTGACAACGAAAGGATCAGTTTCTCCTCAGTTGGTTACTCAGTTCAGTTTCTGAGACTATGCTCGGTCACGTAAGCAGGTGTGAGCACTCATTTCAACTGTGGTTGGTGTTTGAGTCTCTGTTTCAATCACAGTCGAGTGCGAAGGCAATGATCCTTCGTTTACAGCTTCAGACCCTGAGGAAAGGTGATCTTAGCATCGATGCGTTTATTTTGAAGATGAGATCGGTAGCTGATGGTCTTCTCCATGCTGGACAACCGATTCGTGATGATGAATTGGTACTTTATATACTTGGAGGTTTGGGTGCAGATTTTGATGCTGTGGTGGTTTCTCTGACTACTAGAGGCTCGGTTCCATCCTTGCCTGAGGTACAATCTATGCTTCAAGCATATGAAATGAGATTGCACGGTCATACCTCTCACTCTTTGAATCTGGTGGGTGGTAACATTGGATCTCAACCCTCGCCATCTGTTCATGCAGTTTCTAAGGGCATGTTTGTTTTGGGATGGGAAATCCGGATTTGGGATTTCGAAACTCCACCCCCGTTACAGTTTGGGATTTTGATTCAGGATTTCAAAATCCCACCCTATAACCCTATAAAAGTCAACTCTATAAATACCTACAAACCCTATATAAATACCTATAAAACTTATAATCCTATACTATAAAGTTAAATCCTACCCTACATAAATCCCAAAACAAACACAAAACATAAAAAGCATTAGGATTTTGAAATCCACTAGATTTTGAAATCCGGATTTCAAAATCCTCAAAATCCCAAAACAAACAGGCCCTAAGAGTACTGGCCCTAGTAAATCGTTTGGAAAGGGCAGAGGTTTTACAAAACCAAGGATTGTTTGTCAGTTATGTGGTAGAAACTATCATGTTGCTACCAAGTGTTTTAAGAGATTTGATCAGTCGTTTCATGGCCTTGAGAACTCTCGTCCATCTAGTCATGCTCATCGCCCTCCCCTCACCACTCCATTTCAGGCTAATTTTGCTCAACAACACTTGTATCCAGCTCAGGCCAACTTTGCTCAACAACAGATGACTCCAGTTCAGGCCAATTTTACTCAAAATCAGGTGACTCGTCCTCTCTACTCCAATCCTTTCACTGGTGTTATGGACTCAGGTGTCTCATCTTCTGGCACTTCAAACCCTTGGTATTTTGATAGTGGGGTAACTCATCATGTTACTTCTCAGCTTTCCAACCTTCACCTCACTGCTCCTTATCAAGGTATGACCTCCCTTGTTGTTGGAAATGGTGCTTTAGTTCCCATAGCTAATACTGGTTCTTTCTCTATGCCTACATGTGATAATGCTAGAACTGTTGTTGGAATATAAATTCACCCTAAGCCCCACTTGATGTTAGAATAGTTTTGATGGTCAAAACACTTAGAGTTTATAAATGTAATAGGATCAGCTGACTTGTATAGAACAACTTAGACTAGTCTTGTGTGATCAACTGTATTGATATCAACTGATCAGCACAGCCCTGGCTTACATGCCTATCCTCAAGATGAGAAGAGTAGAAGACTTGAAGACTAGAAGATCCTTGAAGACCAGTTAAGTAAGGTGCTTGTATACCTACTTATCTGATGGAGTCCAAGAGTGAAGATGGCCTACAGCAGCACAAAGTATTGCCAGATCAGAAGAGTATTACTCGACTGATATCAGAAGACAGAAGACCTAAGGCCAGAAGAGTAGTTAGAAGACTAGTAGTACAGATCAGAAGACTATGTACTCTTCCAGGACTCGGCTGATTCCAAAGTCATCTTACAATTCAAACAAAGACCTACCTTATTTAGAAGATTGACATGATCCTAGGATTGAAGCAATCAAGCGGCTGGAATCAAGGAATCAAGCCATTATGGAAAGATTGCCCCAACGGCTAGTCAACTCCAACGGCTAGTTGCAAGCAATCACCACTATAAATACAAGAGGATGAGAAATCACAAACCACGAAGTCACAACGAGAGAATTCAACAAGCTAAGCAAGCAATCAAGCAAAAAGCCATACTGTTTTAAGAGTTCTCCAAGAGCCAGAATCCATTAGAACATCCTTAGCTCTTAAGTGATTTCTATCCAACCCATAAGAACCTGAAACCTGTTTATATTGTATATCCATTGTTTTAGGCATAGTGGTTAAGCAATTTATAAGCTTGAACCATTAGTTGGATACTTTTCAAAAACCCCAAACCCTCACCGAAAGGTTAAAGTTTTTGAACCCCTCAAAGTGCAAGTGCTTACAATCACTTGTGGAGACCGTAGCTGTTAGGACGGCTCAGATCTCAAAGTCCTATCCTTGGGACTATAAAGGACAAGCCCCTTGTAATTTTTGGTAAATTAAATGGATTAAACATCACGTTAGGACGTGAGAGTGGACGTAGGAACGTATATCCGAACCACTATAAATCTGGTGTCATTTACCTTTCTGCACTTTACATTACTGTCTTTCCATATATTTTTATATAGTGCATACTGTGTTTTCAACATTCTTCAACTCGGCACATAACTTTCAAACCAGCATCAGCTGAGTACTTTCATTAAGCAAAACAAGTTAACACTTTCATAAGAACTAAAAGAATGAGTCTAAACAAGGCCTACCATAATTCCGCATATAACCTCTTCAGTCAGATCACTATAGTCATCTGGACCAGAAGACTTGTAGTCCAGTTGACATAGCAATCAGAAGAGGTTCCCAACTCTCTTGAAAAAGTTTTAAAGTCTATTCACCCCTCTCCTCTAGACTTTAATCCCATTCACTACTCGTTCAGGGACCAACAAGTGGTATCAGAGCAGTGGTTCTAACGGACTACTGTCTCTAGATTATCAGAAGACTTGAGGGAGTCTTTCTGTAGTCCTCTTGAACAGATCAATTCTTTTTGAAAAACTTGTTTTTGAAAACTCATACAGCATGAGTGCTAATATGCGAAAGTTGCCTAAGTTTTCAGTTGAGGATTATGATTACTGGAAGATCAGGATGAGGAAGAATCTCACATCAGTCCACTACAAGATGTGGTCTGTAATCACAGAAGGCCAAATCACCATCATGACAGTCAACACTGCAAGTGGTGATCCAGAAGTTCCAGTTGGAGAACTTGTTCCCAAGCCCATGAAGGATCTCACACCAGAAGAGATGAAGCAGTCAAACCTTGACAGCATTGCTCAAGATTACATCATGCAAACTCTCCCAAATGAGTACATTGCAAAGGTAATCCACTGTGAGTCAGCCAGAGAAATGTGGGAGGCATTGGCACTCCTCTATGAAGGAACTGAGCTGATCAAGGAAAGCAAATTGTCAACAGCAGTCAAGAAGTTTGAGCACCTCAAGATGCAGCCAGAAGAAACTATTGACCATTTGGACAATAGATGTACAAAGATCATAAATGAGATTGAATCTCTAGGCAAGAAG
Organism: Galeopsis tetrahit; assembly: GCA_963675135.1. Classification (NCBI taxonomy): domain Eukaryota; kingdom Viridiplantae; phylum Streptophyta; class Magnoliopsida; order Lamiales; family Lamiaceae; genus Galeopsis; species Galeopsis tetrahit. Next base: position 17,770,495 of record OY776133.1, read on the forward strand.
TATACAAATAGAGAGAAAAACTTGAAGATCTTGGACTCTTTACCCAAGAGATGGAAGCTCAAGAAGACCATCATCAAAGATACTCAAGATATCAAGAAGTGGTCTACTCAAACTCTATTTCAGAACCTAAAAGCTCATGAATATGACCTTGACAGAGAAGAAAACTCAGGAAGTGATGAGCCAACTGCAGCCCCATCTACCTCCAAGACTGTAGCCTTCAAGGCAGCCAATACAAAAGCTGCAAGTACCTCATCTGGCAAGACCTCACTGAAAACAGAAGACTTTGAAGGATCAAACATGAGTCTGAAAGAGCAAATGGCTCTTATGATCAAGAGATTCGAAAGGATGAACACTCTCAACAGCAAATATAGAAAATTCTATAGGAACTACAAAGATAGGAGAGCCAGTTCACCCTCCAGAGGTTCCAGAGAAAGAACACCAGAAAGACATCCTAGAAAGGATGTGGAGTCATCTGACAGCCGAGGATCTAGAAGAAGATATGCCACTCCTCCAAGGAAAGGCAACTCAAATCAGAAATCTGGATCATGCTTCAATTGTGGCAAACCAGGACATTATGTCTATGAATGCCCTGAGCTAGATTTGGATAACAAAGAAGAAAGAAGGCCAAGAAGAGACAGAAGAAATTCAGATAAGAAAGCAATGGTGACTAAAGAATCTGAATATCATAGTGATGAACTTCCTACATCACCAGACTGTCAAATCTTCTCAGATGATTCAGATGATCTAGCTATGATGGCCATAGGTGAAAATGAGGTAAAATCCTATACTACTACTTTCCATTCACCTATTTTTTCACAAACAGATGAGATGGACTCATCTGAAGGCGAATTAGAAGACACCTATTATCAATCCTTAAGAAAGGTAAAAGGTGATCTGGATATTGCCACTAGAGCTTTTATAGAGGTGGAAGAGGAGAACAAGGATCTAAGGAAAGAAATTGCTAAGTTGAAAAAGACTAAGTTTGATAACACCCCTGAATTGGTCACAATGAATGAAAGATTGACCAGAGAAGTGGAACTTCTTAAGGAAGAAAATACCACAATAACTCAGTTGTATGAGGGGATGTTAGAAACTCAAGCTTTAGAAACTAAGGAATTTCGTTCACTACAATCCAAGTTCGATGATCTCTTCCAAGCACGCAAGCTCTTAGAAAAGGAGAAGGAATGCCTAAATCAAAAGATATCAGAATTCAATAAAGCTTCTACTACTATTGAAAGTATCTCTGAATATTATTGATCAAATGGCAATAAAATGGGTTTTGGCTATGAACTTAATCCATCTACATCCTCTCCAGCTGGGGGTAGTACACCTAACAAGTGCACTACTCAGACACATGAAAAGGGTGAGTGTTCTAAACACAATGAACCTAATATGAACCAAAAGGCATCTGTACCAGCTAAGGCTAACTATCCCAACACCAAAAATGGTAAAAGACAAGTTAAACCCAAGCATGTACAGAGGAACAACAAACAGCCTAGACCATCTCGTTTGAGACAGTCTCAGCTGTATGCTGCTCTAGCCAAGAAGAAGAAGTCTTCTTCAAACAAATCTGTTCTCTTTGCACCCCCTATCTCTTATGATATTGTGAGAACAGAAGAGTATGGTCCATATAATCGTGTGCATCGTCCAGCTAATGCACCCATGCCGAATGTAACTAGTCAAAAGATAATGTATGTACACTCCTATAAAGGGAAACCATTTGACTACTACTTAGCTGACACAAGTAACAAATCAGATCAGTCCAAGGTGCTAACTGGTAAGATTTGGTTATGTGATGCCCGAGGGAAACAACTCAAGTGCTCAAGGTTGTTCAAACGACCAATGTATATGTGGGTTCCCAAGGGTAGTACTAACACCCAAGGACCCAAGACAAAATGGGTACCTAAGACTTAACCTTTCTTGCAGGAAAGGAGGGACCTATACAGAAGAGGAGGTCTAGCAGGAGAAACATGGTACATAGATAGTGGATGCTCAACTCACATGACAGGAACCAAAGCCCTGCTGACCAACTACATAGAGAAGAAAGGTCCAAAAGTCTTCTTTGGTGATAACGCGCACGGTAACACAAAAGGATATGGCACCCTTAAAAATGGTGACATTGAGGTACATGATGTATCATATGTAGAAGGTTTAAAGTTTAATTTATTATCTGTTTCTCATTTTTGTGACACTGGTTACTCAGTAAAATTCTCTAAAGATGAGTGTCTCATAAGTGATAAAAGAACAAAACAAAACCTTCTAACAGGATCTAGAAAAGGAAGTATGTATCTTGCAAATTGGAACAGCTGTCCTAAGGATACATGTCTGCTTGTGAAAAGTCCTAAAGATGTCAACTGGCTATGGCACAAACGTCTTAGTCATCTGAACTTTAAGACTATGAACAAGCTAGCAAGGGAATCCTTAGTTGATGGTCTGCCTAATGAACTCTACTGTAAAGATCAGGTATGTGATGCATGTCAACAAGGAAAGCAAACAAAGGTCTCCTTCAAGACCAAGAAGACAGCATCAACCAGCAGAGTTCTTGAATTGCTTCACATGGATCTCTTTGGACCAATCACTCCAACCACACTAACAGGGAGAAAGTATACTCTTATTGTTGTAGATGACTTCTCCAAGTTTACTTGGGTTATCTTCTTATACAAGAAGAGTGAAACTCAGCAGAAGCTCCCTGAACTATTGAAGAGAATCCAAGTAGAGAAAGGAGAACCAATTGTGAAAATTAGAAGTGACAAAGGCACTGAATTTATTAACTCTTATATTATTGCCTATTGTACCTCTAATGGTATTCAGCATGAGACAAGTTCAGCAAGAACACCTCAACAGAATAGTGTAGCTGAAAGAAGAGTCAGAACACTCAAGGAAGCTGCAAGAACACTCCTTGCTGAATTCTCAACTCCTAAGAAGCTATGGGCAGAAGCTATCAACACAGCTTGTCACACTCAAAACAGGTCATGTATTCACAAAATTCATGAGAAAATCCCATATGAACTGTGGAAAGGAAGAAAACCTAGAGTATCTTACTTTCATATATTTGGTTGTAAGTGTTTCATTCACAACAATGGGAAGAGTAAGTTGAATGCTTTTGATGCCAAAGCAGATGAGGGGATATTCTTAGGATACTCCTCTACTAGCAAAGCATTTAGAGTACTCAACAAACGAACCCTTCTTGTGGAAGAAACACCTCATGTTGTTTTTGATGAATCTTGTGAAAAGAGTGCAGTAGAAATAAACTCAGCTGCAGATCAGATGAGACAGCTAGTGATCAAGTCCAGACCAGATGAGTTCATTGAAGTCAATGAACCTTTCCCTGAAGAACCAGAGGAAGATAAGCCTCATAGATCTCAAACTCAAGCAGAGCAAGCTGACCAGAATCAAGATGCACCAATCCCAAATGCAAGGGGGAATGATCTCTTTGACACACAAGATACAGATGATGATCGACCAAATCAAATCAACCCTCCAGATGGCACAAGAACAGATGAGAATCCAAGCTCATCTAATGCAGACACTCCTGTGAGGCATACATGGAGAAACAATCATCCATCAAACCTCATCTTAGGAGGAGCTGACTCAGGTGTCAAGACTAGAAGACAACTGAATCAGAACCCCCAATCATCTATGTTCTGCTGGTGTGCTTTCTTGTCCAACATTGAACCAGCTGACATAGAAGAAGCAATGACAGATAGCAATTGGATCACTGCTATGCAAGAAGAACTAAACAAATTCGAAAGAAATGAAGTTTGGGAATTGGTAGATCGTCCTGAAAACCACAATGTAGTAGGAACAAAGTGGGTATTCAAGAACAAAAAGGACGAAAATGATGTGATAACTAGAAATAAAGCAAGGCTAGTTGCAAAAGGATATTCACAATCTGAAGGGATTGACTATGATGAAACCTTTGCTCCAGTAGCCAGATTAGAAGCTATTCGACTGTTTCTAGCTTATGCATCATATATATGGGCTTCAAAGTATACCAAATGGATGTCAAGAGTGCTTTTCTAAATGGTATTCTGGTAGAAGAAGTGTATGTAGAGCAGCCTCCAGGATTTAAAAAAGGAGATCAAGTATATCGTCTGAAGAAGGCTCTCTATGGTCTAAAGCAAGCCCCTAGAGCTTGGTATGACACATTGTCACAATTCCTACTTGACAATGGGTACACAAAAGGCAAAGTGGACAGAACACTTTTCAGAATACAAGAAGGAGAAGACATTCTAATGGTACAAATATATGTAGATGACATTATATTTGGATCACCCAATCAAGACATGTGCAAGAAGTTCTCTGAACTTATGCAAGGAAAGTTTGAAATGATCATGATGGGTGAGATGAATTACTTCCTAGGACTCCAAGTCAAGCAGAGTCCAGAAGGGATCTTCATCAACCAGTCCAAGTATACCAAGAGCCTATTAGAAAGATTCAAAGCTCTACAAAGCAAGACTGCAAGGATTCCAATGATGACATCCTTCAAGATGGAACCAGATGAGTTTGGCAAGGCAGTTGATCAATCTGAATATAGAGCACTTATTGGATCTCTACTATACCTTACAGCCAGCAGACCAGACATAACATTTGTTGTAGGAGTTTGTGCTAGGTTTCAAGCAAACCCAAAGCAATGTCATCTAGAAGCAGCAAGGAAGATTCTCAAGGACCTAAAAGGAACAGTCAATCTAGGACTATGGTACCCTGCTGATGACAATCTAGAATTGAGTGGTTATTCTGACTCAGACTATGGAGGATGTAGAATTGATAGGAAATCCACATCTGGAACCTGTCAATTCCTAGGCAACAAGTTGATATCATGGTTCTCAAAGAAGCAAACATCAGTTGCAACCTCCACCACTGAAGCAGAATATATGGCAGCTGGAAGTTGTTGTAGTCAGCTGCTCTGGCTAGTTCAACAACTCAAGGATTACAATGTAGAAGCAAGAGAAGTCCCTATCTATTGCGACAGTAGCAGTGCCATTGCCATCACTCAAAATCCAGTCCTCCACACAAGGTGCAAACATGTCGACATTCGACATCACTTCATAAGAGACCACCTTGAAAAGAAAGACATCAAGATGGAGAAAATTCACACAGATATCCAAAGAGCAGACATCTTGACTAAGCCCCTAGCTGAAGAAAGATTCAAGACCCTATGCTACAGCTTAGGACTCCTGGATCCAAGCACATGAAGAGCAAAGATCAGCTGAAGACCTCAGCTGATACAATTTCAGCAGACTAGGAGCATCAGATGAGGTGAATAGACACCCTCATCTTCAGGTAAGTTCTTTCCCAATGAAGACAAATAAAGCTGAGGGAAAACATAGAGTTATCTAATCAAGGGGGGATCAATGATACCTTAAGAATCCTTGATGAAATACTCTACAATCTGCATTGCATATTATATATATATATATATATATATATATATCCAGCAGACTTGAACAAAGTTATTTGACATCTTTACTCTAAGCAATGTATATCTATGTATAATAATAAACTATTCTTCATAAAATACTTTATTTATATACATACATACAGTATACTATTGAGTTATACTTGGTTGGATTAATACACCATCCTCACCGACTCAACAGTATGCATGCACTGTACGGATTCCAAATAACACTTGTTCAAAATTTATAAACTCTGCATTCCATAAGATAGAGTCTGAATCTCTTTAAATGTGAACCCTTAGATCAAGAATCTCATTGTTGATCTTAAGAAGTAACTTTTCAAAAATTCAGACCTATCAACTCTATAGTTTTGTCATTTTTCTCCCCATTACCTCATTTCTACCCCTATAAAAGGAGGAAGTTATGAGAACACCTAAGAACACAAATCACTAACTATTATTCTTGTTTCAGGTATGGAGAAAATCGAAAGAAGAGATGGAATGGAGATCATCCCTCAACCAAGGTCTTGGGTGAAGGAGATGAAGATTTGTCCTGAAGATGAAGATGATGCAGATCAGCATACTTGGTTTAACCAACATAAGTATGCCTATGAAAACTAGAGGAAGGAGAGACGTTCTTGTTGAAAACTAGAGGAAGGAGAGATGCAGAGGACAAAGTAGCAAGCAAGCAGAGCTTCTTCTCCAGGGGGAAGTTCTACATGGAGAGCTTGTTATCAAAGGCTACTATGTCAAAACAAATCAAGAAGACCAAGTCCATGGCTCTCTCTTCATACTCCATTGAAGCCTCTTCCAATCTTCCTTCCCTTTCAAGAGAAGCGAAGAAATTCAACAAGGACACATCAGATGCTACAACCCATCTGATGATGAGGAACATCAGATGGTGAGGGCAACCTGAACCAGTGGGATATCATCCAGGCTGATCATCAAATTGATTTGATGGTCCTACATGGTTCAGAGATAGAGCTGGAAGATCCATCAAACCAGGTTGGATCATCACTCACAATAAAGCTAGAAGATCCATCATCCAGGTTGGATCATCACAGCAAACCTCAAATCCTCTACTCAGCTGATCAGAAGACCAACTCAGCTGACCAGAAGACTTTCAAGAAATATCAGCAGACTTTTCAAGAAATCAGAAGACTTCACTCTGCTGATCAGATCACTTTAATTTAGAGTACAATGACTATCTTTGATCATGTAATTCATTCTAGATTTATTCCTGAATGTAATTAAAGAAATTGGCCTATATAAGGAATGAAGTTCACTTATAGAAAACGGCTTTAATGATCAATTCTTGCCACAAAATTAGTCACAACGGCTATTTTTGGTAATGATGTCATTAGTACTTGATTACCACATATTGCCAGCAAATCAACAATTGCCACATGGCAAATTCAGCCGGTAAAATTAAAGGAAACGGGGAGAAATCAAAGAAGGAAATCTTGGGTTCTACTCCACATTAAAACCAAATCTGACCGTTGGATCAATCACACCTCAAGAATTGCTGGAGTATATATACAACCCTTAAACCATTCCTCAAACCCTTTCGCTCACAAATCTCAAATTGCTCTCAATCTCTCTCGTCTTGAAAATTTTCTTAAGCATTCCAAACCTAACACTCAAACTCTACTATGGCAATCATTGAAATTTATGACGAGAAGACCAAGAGCACTGGCACCCTAGATGCAACCAAGTGGTCTAGGGAAGGGAAGATTTTCACAGAGAATGCTCTGTTTTTCAAGGGCAAACATACAGCAGCAAACAAGGAGATCCTTCTTCGCTGCATCAACCTCAACCTCCGTGATTTTCTGGAAGCAGCACCAACAAACGTCTATGAGCAAGATGTGCTGTCCTTCTACTCGAACGCAGTGATGAAAGGAGATCACGTTGAAAGTGTCATGGGTGGACACAGAGTTAAGATCTCAAGGGAGATCCTTCACGAATTGTTTGGCTTATCAAGGGGGGAAATAAACATCTCTACCTACATTATGGGAAGAGAAAAGGAGTATATGGAGATGTTTACTGATGGAAGAATCAAGGCTATTGATGCCTCTGGACTCAAGAAATCCCAACTTGAACCTAAGTTTCAAACCCTGATGGATATTGCAGGTAAGATGTTGCTTGGTAACACTTTTAGCCATGATGCTGTTACCACTTTGAAGGTTAGAGTTATGGCTGCAATCTGGGATCAGATTGATGGAGATTGGCAAGGGCTATTTTTGGATAGGATTGCCCTTGAGGCCAAGAAGGTCACATTGGACCTCCAATCAAGAGAATGGAAGGTAACATCAACTGTCAGCTTTGTCAACAAGCTGAGTATTATCCTTCCAGAAGTGCTCCCAAGGAAATACAAGATGGGACCTCATAAGACCTTTCACACATCCAAGTATTATTTGAGGAAGGAAGCTCTTATTGAGGCAGCAAGGTTGAAAGAAGAGAAGAGGAAGTTGTTGGCTGAAGCATCTTCCAAAGATGTTCTGGAGAAGGCAGAAGAGTCTGTTCATGACTCTGCTGAAGAAGAAGAGGAGCCATCCAAAGAAGAGGCTCAAAAGAAGGCTACTGAGGATGATGATGATGACAATCAGACCTTAGCACAAAGAAGAATTCTAATCAGATCAGGGCTCATCTCCCCATCTGATTCAGATGCCACTCCCAATGCCTCTCCTTTGAAGAAGGCAGGTACTTCTAACCCCTCTCTCACTATCACACCTTCCAAACTGTCAAAGGGTCAGAAGAGAAAGAAGAACAATTCCTCTTTCACCAAGAAAACCAAGAAATCCAGGCTCCCTACTCCCATGAGCATAGCCCCTATTACATCCTTCAACCCTTCTGATGACTCCAACCCATCTGAACCTTCAAACACTGATACCTAAATCCCTGCTGATACTCACACAGCAGAGGAACAAGCCCAGCCTCAATCAACCCTTGAACCACAATTGCCTACCCCTGCTGATGTTCAAACAGCAGACGATCAAACTCAGATCACATCCTCATCCCCTGCTGACATTCAACCAGCAGATGTCCAAGATCATCAAACCCAACCATCTACTGATCTTCAAGTAGAAAAAGAGCCAGATCAGCAGACTCAAAACCCTGCTGATGAACATACCTCTGAAGATCAATCCCAACCCCCTACTCAACATGAAGATATCATTTCCCAAATCCCTGCTAATACTCACACAGCAGAGGAAAATATTCCATCCACTCAGTCCCCTATACTCACTGCCCCATCTGCTCCAGAAGACTTGGCACCAGCAGACCTGGATGAAGCTGGCCCCTCTCAACCTCACTACAGCATGGTGCACTATCCTATGTGCACAAAGGAGAAGATAATGAGGATGAAGATAGCCAATCTGCTCAAGTCTACTACTCCTGGTGTTGATGAGGAATCAATCCAATTTGAACAAATACTTAGGATATGTACTTGGATTGAGCTCAGAAGAGATGATGTGGATGACCTTCTTGAGGTCATGGAAGGAATGGGAGGAAAGGAAAATTTCCTCGATTGGGAAATGGAGCAAAAGGAAGTTGCTCAGGTTCAAACTTTTGCTCAGCTGCTATCAGCAGAGGCCCTGACCGCAGTCTGCAACAGGATTCTAGGAATCCACACTGATGATATCTCTGTCCCAGAAGGCTCAACAGATCAGCAGACAGCTGAAAAAGCAAAGGTGGATGACTCAGCTGCACCAGCCTTGGTGGAAGACGCAGTTGCAACAGCACCTGCAGAAGACTCAGCTGAACCAGCTGACAAAGAAGAGATTGAAAGAGAAGTAGTCAGATTACCAGCTCACTTCATGCCTTCAGATAACCTGACTCACTTCATTGACAAAGGAGAAAAGATTATGACCCATCTGGTTAAGGCCACTACCTCATTCCTCAATGAAGAGTATATTTCAGCTGAAGAGAGAGGCAAAGCTAAGCTCTGATAGTTCATCCAAAGCCTCAAGGTACTGCCTCACCTTCTACTTCATCTGTTGACTATACAGCAGACATTTGCTCACAGGTCAAAGCTGCAATAGACTTGCACTTTGAGAAAGGTTTAGGCCTACAACTTGGAAGATATGTTGAAAAAGCTGTTAGGGAACAGAAGACCATTCTTCATGACCAGATTATTGACATTGAAGACAAATTTGGAGAGTCACTTCACCATCAGATAGGTGAATACTTAAGCACCATCCAGAAGAGGGCAGGTGATGTCTCCAAAATGTTTGCTGATGAGATTTCCCAATTGGAGACAGCCTACGAGTCTAAAATTAAAGATGTTGAAGCAAGAGCCACTGAAGGTGATATCTCTTCTTAAGGCAGCTGCAGAGGAGAATGAAAAACTGCAGACTCAGCTGAAGGAGACAGCAGCCAAGTTGGAAGCACTTACAACTAGATTTGAAGTTGCCTCCTCCTCCAATTCTCATGCCGAAGTTCTAGAGCACAGCATATCTCATCTGACCCAAGTTGGCAAAGTCAATGCCATGGCCCTGAAGCAGACTCTGAAAGTAGAAATTCAGAATGCCATGAAGCCTTTTGCGGCTGCACTTGCTGAAGCCAAAAAGGGGGAAGATGTGTTGATAAAGGCTCTAGAGAAGTCTACTGCTCAGCAAGCTGAACTGGTAGTAGCACAAGATGACTTGACTGAAACCTTGGGTGGTTTAAAAAGCAAAATCAAGAGCAGGCAAGGCAAAGGCAAAGAAATTGCTCAAGAAGACACCCAAGCTCCTGCCAAGAGTCTACAGATCACTGCCCCTGTAGAACAAGTTCCTGAGAAGAGGATGACAAGGAAAAGGAAGGCCGATGAGCAAGCTCAGTCCAGCAAGAAATCAACTCCAGCAGAGCCTACTGCAGAAGAGAAAGAGGCTTTAGAGCTGAAGAAAAGAAAGTTGCTTGAAGCTCAAGAGCTTAAGCAAAAGAAGTTAAATGATGCGAAGGCAGTCAAAGCCAAATTTGAAAGGAAAATAGCCAAACTCAGGAAAGCACTCAAGGACAAGGCAAAAGAAGACAATGTCCTGGTGTTTGATAGCAATTATGTGGATTATTTAGCCCTTCAAGATGAGCTACCAAGATGGTATCCCCTGAAGAAGAAGTGGCAAATTCAACACCACATAGTAAGGAAATTTGGCCCTCTCCCTTCTTATGAAGAAGAATTTCTTCAATTTTCCCAGTTCATGAACATTGAAGATCTAGAGTTCTGGGAAGAAATTGTCAAGACAGCCAAAGAACTTGACAATTGCAGAATCCTAACACCTGAAGAACCCAAATGGGATGCACCCATTCTGGACTCAGGAAGAACAAACTTGATTGAAGTCAAAAGGATTCTGTATAAGATCTATGAAGAGGAGAATGTTACAGACTTGCAGCACATGGAAGATGTTCGAGTTCGTCTGAACCTTGCTTTCCGCATCTGAAGAAATCAGAAGACCTGATGAAGACTACCTTAGAAGTTTAAAGAAACTATTACTTGTAATCTGTAAAAGCTTCATATATATTCAAGTTCTAGTTCTTTTTGCTTACAAGACAAACTCTCATTGTCTTCATCAGATACTTCAGTTTTAAGAATGTTATAAACTTTTATCTTATTTCATTAAGAGCATTTATCAAGTATAGTTTTGGCTTCATCAAAAAGGGGGAAATTGTTGGGATATAAATTCACCATAAGCCCCACTTGATGTTAGAATAGTTTTGATGGCCAAAACACTTAGAGTTTATAAATGTAATAAGATCAGCTGACTTGTATAGAACAACTTAGACTAGTCTTGTGTGATCAACTGTATTGATATCAACTGATCAGCACAGCCCTGGCTTACATGCCTATCCTCAAGATGAGAAGAGTATAAGACTTGAAGACTAGAAGATCCTTGAAGACCAGTTAAGTAAGGTGCTTGTATACCTACTTATCTGATGGAGTCCAAGAGTGAAGATGGCCTACAGCAGCACAAATTATTGCCAGATCAGAAGAGTATTACTCGACTGATATCAGAAGACAGAAGACCTAAGGCCAGAAGAGTAGTCAGAAGACTAGTAGTACAGATCAGAAGACTATGTACTCTTCCAGGACTCGGCTGATTCCAAAGTCATCTTGCAATTCAAACAAAGACCTACCTTATTTAGAAGATTGACATGATCCCAGGATTGAAGCAATCAAGCGGCTGGAATCAAGGAATCAAGCCATTATGGAAAGATTGCCCCAACGGCTAGTCAACTCCAACGGCTAGTTGCAAGCAATCACCACTATAAATACAAGAGGATGAGAAATCACAAACCACGAAGTCACAACGAGAGAATTCAACAAGCTAAGCAAGCAATCAAGCAAAAAGCCATACTGATTTAAGAGTTCTCCAAGAGCCAGAATCCATTAGAACATCCTTAGCTCTTAAGTGATTTCTATCCAACTCATAAGAACCTGAAACCTGTTTATATTGTATATCTATTGTTTTAGGCATAGTGGTTAAGCAATTTATAAGCTTGAACCATTAGTTGGATACTTTTCAAAAACCCCAAACCCTCACCGAAAGGTTAAAGTTTTTGAACCCCTCAAAGTGCAAGTGCTTACAATCACTTGTGGAGACTGTAGCTGTTAGGACGGCTCAGATCTCAAAGTCCTATCCTTGGGACTATAAAGGACAAGCCCCTTGTAATTTTTGGTAAATTAAAGGGATTAAACATCACGTTAGGACGTGAGAGTGGACGTAGGAACGTATATCCGAACCACTATAAATCTGGTGTCATTTACCTTTCTGCACTTTACATTACTGTCTTTCCATATATTTTTATATAGTGCATACTGTGTTTTCAACATTCTTCAACTCGGGCCATAACTTTCAAACCAGCATCAGCTGAGTACTTTCATTAAGCAAAACAAGTTAACACTTTCATAAGAACTAAAAGAACGAGTCTAAACAAGGCCTACCATAATTACGCATATAACCTCTTCAGTCAGATCACTATAGTCATCTGGACCAGCAGACTTGTAGTCCAGTTGACATAGCAATCAGAAGAGGTTCCCAACTCTCTTGAAAAAGTTTTAAAGTCTATTCACCCCTCCCCTCTAGACTTTAATCCCATTCACTACTCGTTCAGGGACCAACAACTGTTGTTATGGGTAATGTTCTTCATGTGCCTGCTATAACCAAGAATCTCATGAGCATTTCTCAATTTCTAAAAGATAATGATGTTGTTATTGTGTTTCTTGCTGATCATTGTCTTGTTAAGGATCTGAAAACACACAAGATTTTGTTGAAAGGGGAGCTTAAAGATGGATTATATGTTCTGAACTTTGATGTTGTTGAAAGCTTGAAGCACACTTCTTCTCAAGAGTGCAATAATGTGTCTACTGCTGGAAATAAAGCCAAGCTCACTTGGAAGCTATGGCATTGTCGATTAGGCCATCCTGGCAATGCAACTCTTTCCACTGTTTTAAAGAGATTGAATATTCCTTGTAAAGATTCTGTTAGCTCTTTTTGTGATGATTGTAAACTAGGAAATATGCACTTGAAACACTTTCCCTCAGTTTTACATCACTCTACTACTCCATTTGATTTGCTGCACATGGATGTATGTGCACCTGCCTCTTGTATGTCTATTGAAGGGTATAGCCGTATAGATATTATCTTTCAATTGTTGATGACTTCACAAGATTTGTTTGGGTATTTCCATTAATGGCTAAGTCTGAGGTTGTTGGGGTGTTCAAACAGTTCATAAGTTCTGTGGAAAGATTGTTTGGAGTGTTTGTTAAGGCCATTCAACATGATATGAGGGGTGAGTTTCTACCTGTAGATAGCTTGTTGAGGCCTCTTGGTGTTCAAATTCGTAAGTCATGTGCTTATACTCATGCACAAAATGGATTGGTGGAGAGGAAACATCAACATGTTACTGAACTTGGCCTTGCTATGCTAGCTAGATCCAATCTGTCAATGAAGTTTTGGTGGCATACCTTTGCTACTGCAGCACACTTGATCAACTTGCTTCCTACACCTTTACTTCACAATGTCTCTCCTTTTGAAACACTCTACCTTAAACCACCTAACTATCAAACTCTAAGGGTTTTCGGATGTGCTTGTTTCCCTTTCCTTAGACCTTACAACAATTCTAAACTTCAATTTCGAAGCTCCAAGTGCATCTTCTTGGGGTATAGCCCTGATCATAAAGGTTACATTTGTTTACACTCCTCAGGAAAGCTTTATACATTAGCCTCAGTCTAATTTAATGAGGATGAATTTCCTTCATTCACTCAGTTCACAGCCCCCTCTCCACTAACTCATTCATTCTCTGCTCACATCCCATTTCCTGTTGCTTCTGTTAATCCAACACTAGCACCATCATCATCACCCTCTACTCAATCTTATCCAGCTCCTGAGTTATCCTCCAGAAACTTACTATCCACCTCCAACTCATCTACTCCTCCTCTCAGTCCTATTGAATCATCTTCCAGCTCCACCAGATACATGTTACCTCATTCATCATCTACTCCTCCCCTCAGTCCTATTGACTCATCTTTCAGCTCCACCAGATATATGTTACCTCCTTCATCATCTTTACTGCCTCTCCCTCCTGCTCCTTCTCATTCCATGCAAACACGCTCCAAGTCTGGAATTTTTAAACCCAAAGCCCTTATCTCCACACTTACTATTCCTGAACCAAGTTCTGCTAAAGAGGCCATGCTTAACTCAGATTGGAAGCAAGCAATGCAGCCAGAATATGATGCACTCATACAAAATGAAACCTGGACTTTGGTGCCTCCATCTTCAACAGTGCACCCCATCACCACTAAGTGGATTTTCAGGGTTAAATACAAGAAGGATGGCTCGGTTGAGAGGTACAAAGCAAGATTGGTTGCTAGGGGTTTTCAGCAACAGGCTGGAGTTGATTACTTCAACACTTTTAGTCCGGTTATCAAACCAGTGACACTCCGTATATTGTTTTTACTCTTGCTGTTTCAAAAGGATGGTCAATACAGCAAGTAGACATCAACAATGCATTTCTCAAAGGGGTTCTTCATGAAACAGTCTATATTGCTCAACCTGAGGGGTTTGTTGATGCTCATCACCCCTCTCATGTGTGTAAACTTCGAAATGCCTTGTATGATTTGAAGCAGGCTCCCAAGGCGTGGTATGACACACTTAAGAACTTTCTACTCAGTCAGGGATTCACTCATTCCACCTCCAATCACTGTTTGTTCCATAGAACATCACATGGACAGATTACTTTGCTCTTGGTCTATGTGGATGATATTCTCATCACAGGAAATGACCCCACACTTGTTCCAACACTCATCAATGCTCTACATTCTCAGTTCTCTCTCAAGCACCTGGGAGAAGTTAACTATTTTATTGGGATAGAGGCTCATGTCACCTCCTCCTCTATCAAGCTTACTCAATCAAAATATGCCTCTGATCTAATTTCCAAAGCTCATCTTGAGTCATCAAAACCTTGCTCCACACCTCTCTGCCATTCTTCTCAGCTTTCTTTATCTGATAGCCCTTCTTTTGAAAACCCCACACTGTATAGAAGCATCATTGGTGCTCTCCAATACCTCACCCTCACTAGACCAGATATCTCCTTCAGTGTCAACAAGTTGTCTCAGTTTTTGCAAAATCCAACACAAAATCATTGGAAAGCTTGCAAGAGGGTTCTTAGATACCTTAAGGGCTCTCTTTCTCATGGTCTTTCTTTCTCTATGGTTTCTGATTTCAGGTTACAAGGATTTGTGGATGTCGACTATGCCTCCAGCTTGGATGACAGACGAAGCACCTCCTGCTTTTGTATTACTCTTGGACAAAATCTGATATCATGGAGTTCTCGCAAGCAAAATGTTGTTGCAAGAAGTAGCACAGAAGCTGAGTATAGGGCCCTTGCGCTTGCCACCACTGATATTTTGTGGATTTCAAGCTTGTGCAAGGAACTTTGCATTCCGATCTCAACTCCGGCTCTTCTTTGGTGTGATAATCAGGGAGCGATCACTCTTGCCTTTAGTCTAGCTTTTCACTCACGCACAAAACACATCAAGGTGGACGTTCATTTCTTAAGAGAAAAAGTTCAGGCCAAACCTTCTTGATCTCCGCTACATCTCGTCTGAGGATCAGCCAGCAGACTTACTAACGAAGCCCCTTGCTCCAGCTCGGTTTGCTCGGTTGAGTGCCTGGCTCAATCTCGCTTGAGTCACTGTGGTCCGTTTTCTTCCGGGGCATGTTAAGTATATAGCATGCATAACATGCATACGCCAAAACACATGCAAACCATGCTCTCAATACTCACTAAATATCTCAATAGTTAGTTCTAGAAGAAGAGAAGTTTTATTGTTATATTGTTAGTTGTAACAACAAGTAGTTGGATAGAAAGCTCTAGAAACTTGAGCTCTATATATTGTACAAATCACAATTTGAATCATAAGTTGAATATACACTTTTCAAACACCTTTAAATTAAAGCAAATGTGTACGAATGAAATGAAGATATATTTTTTTGAAAGCGAATGAAAAGAAGATTGGATGATACGTACGTAGTCAAACCAATTATTTAAATTCAATTTAGCTTTAACAAATTTTGATATCTTTATTTCAGGAACTCATTTATACCGGGTAATACATTACACATTTACATTTAATGTGTCATGGACTAATATAGCAACATCATAATCAAATATTGTCACAATTATTTATGGTTTAAAATTGACTTGCACCGGCCGTATACCAATACTGGTAAACATATTGTATTGTATTATATTAAGAGTGGCAGAATAGTTATTTAAAATCGTAATATCATTTATTATTTCTACCCATTTATTTTTTAAGAATGGGAGAATAGTTATTTAAAATTGTATCATCTATTATTTCTACCCACAATCCATTTATTTATGTGGCAAAAAAGTCTGATTGCAACGTTCGCATTGCTATTACAGAAGAGTACATGAGATTTTCACAAACCAAATTCTTAGTTACTAATAGAAAATCAAATCCAATCTAAATGCAAATTAAACAGGACTTGATTTTTACATGATTTTATTAAATTTATTATTTTCTGTTTTAATGTGATTGGTAAATGAAAGAATAAGAGAAAATATATTTTACCTCAATTGAGGATTTTGATTTAGTCTATTCAATATATATAAAGATTACAATTAGGGTTTACAGAGTAACCTACAAGTAATTACAGATATGGAAAATATATACAAATCTCTAAAGATCTTTGACTGAATCAATTATGGACTAAATCATTATTCCTATTACCCCCCCCCCCCAAGCAAAGCGGATGTGGAGAGACGCGAAGCTTGGACCGAAAGAATTCAAATAGCGGTCGCGGAAGACTCTTGGTGAATATATCAGCAAGTTGAAGATTCGAGGGGACAAAATGGGTAGATAGACGACCCGAAGCAACCATTTCCCGAACAAAATGATAATCAATATCAATGTGTTTTGCACGCTTATGAGCCACCGGATTTTGGCTAAGAAAGAGCGCAGACTTATTATCACACATGAGTTGTGGTGAAGATGAAGGCATGGCATGAAGTTCACGCAAGAGTAACGTGACCCAAATAACCTCAGAGGCAACATTAGCCAAAGCCCTATACTCAGACTCACAGCTGGAACGAGAGACAGTAGGTTGTTTCTTAGCACTCCAAGAAACAAGATTCGGACCCAAAAATATGGAATAACCATAAGTGGAGCGGCGAGTGTCAAGGCAACGAGTCCAATCAGCATCAGAGTAACCCAAAAGATTGAGAGGTCCACGAGTGAAATCCAGACCAAATGTAAGCGTGCCCTTGACATAACGAAGAATACGCTTGACAACTTGAAAATGAGCAACAATGGGTTTTGATTGAAACTGACTTACAGTGTTCACAACATATGATAAATCCGGCCTAGTTATAGTGAGGTATTGCAACGCACCCACCAAAGAACGAAACTCAGTAGGATCGGAGTGAGGATCACCATCAACTGTAAGAATTTCCGATGAGGAAAGTGGAGTAGACACTGGCTTGGCATCGAGAAGATCAGATCGAAGAAGGATGTCTCGCGCATACTTGGACTGACCAAAGAAGATACCAGATTTCGTATAAGTTACCTCCAAGCCGAGGAAATAATTCAGCCGCCCTAGGTCTTTAATCGCAAATTCACGTCGAATTCGAAGAATAATACGATCAATAAGCGACTGGTCACTCCCAGTGATAATAATGTCATCCACGTAGACAAGTAAATAAAGCAAAAGACGATCTTGGCGAAAGACAAACAAAGAAGTGTCAGATTTGCTTTCAAGAAAACCAAGACTTACCAAGACGGCACAAAAGCGTTGAAACCACGCCCGAGGAGCCTGCTTCAAACCATAAATCGCCTTATTTAGCTTGCAAACAAAGGAAGGACGAACAGAATCAATGTAGCCAGGTGGTTGCTCCATGTAAACAGGCTTTTGAAGAACACCATGCAGAAAAGCATTGTTCACATCCAATTGACGTAATGGCCAATTATTAATAACCGTCAAAGAGAGTATGATACGAACAGTGGAAGCTTTGACTACAGGACTGAAAGTATGATCGTAGTAGAAATCAGGAAGCTGAGAAAACCCTTGAGCAACTAAGCGAGCTTTATAGCGATCAATAGAACCATTCGCCAAATACTTGGTACGAAATACCCATTTAGAACCAATAACATTTTCAGTAGCAGGATGAGGGACCAAAGTCCAAGTGTTGTTGGCATGAAGAGCCTTAATCTCGTCGTCCATTGCAGAAATCCAGTGAGGTGATTTTGCAGCTGATTTGAAACCCTTGGGCTCCTTAGAAGAGTGTAGAGTGGAAAGAAAACCACTATGAGCCAAGTAAGAAGATGAAGGAGGATACTTTGGCTTGAAAATGCCATCCTTGGCACGTGTTCGCATAGGATGAGTTGATACCGAAGCAGGTGGCGGCAAAGGGGCCAATGGCGAAGGCGGAGGCGAGGCCGGTGGTGAAGGCGGCGGAGAGGCCAGGCGCGCCGGAGATGCCGTAGACGTGAGATACGGACATGCTGAACAAGGAGTCGAAGCAGCCAAATCCATCGGAACCACTGCTGGACTCGAAGGCGAAGGAAAAATGGGAGCCGAACCAAGATCCCTATAAGCCGAAAAATCCAACAAGTCGGCTGAAGAGGACTGTGTGGAAGGTGCAAAGGGAAAATATTCCTCATCAAACCGAGCATGCCTGCTAATATACAAACGAGATGATAATGTATCGAGACAGCAAAAACCCTTATGCCTGGAACTGTAATCCAAGAAAACACAAGGAATGCTACGAGGAGAAAACTTGTTAGCAGCATAATCTCGTAAGCATGGATAAACCTTACATCCAAACGTATGAAGATTATCATAATTTGGAGGAGAGGAAAATACCAATTGAAATGGTGATTTATCGGATAACACAGAAGAGGGTAAACGATTAATCACATAAATTGCAGCACCAAAAGCTTCAACCCAATATTCCATAGGGACAGATGAATGAAACAACATAGATAACCCTGTTTCTGTAATATGTCTATGTTTTCTTTCTGCACGGCCATTTTGAGCAGGGGTGTATGGACAAGACATGGTATGTAGAATGCCACAATTTCTGAAAAGGTCTTGCAATTTGTTATTTGTGAATTCGGTACCCCCATCAGATTGAAAACGTTTGATAGTTGTGGAAAATTGATTTTCGACCAAAGTTTTGAACTTAACAAACGTATCATAAAAATATGATTTCAAACGAAGCGGATAAAACCACGTAAAACGAGAGAAGTCATCAACGAAAACCACATAGTATAGAAAACCATCACAAGATTTCACAGGAGACGAACCCCACAAATCACAATAAATAACATCCAATAAACGCAAAACACGTTTTTCATTATTGATAAAAGGAAGTCTTTTACTTTTAGCCAACTGACAAGAAGAACAAGCAAGAGGCCAAGGTAAAACAGAAGTAAATGACAAAAAACCAAGTTTGTTCAACAACTTAATAGTATCAAAATTAACATGGCCTAAACGACTATGCCACAATTCAAAAGAGGCACGTGTACGACGAGTCCATAAAGCTGCCACCAAAGCCGCATGACCACGCTCCAAAATATATAATCCATTTTCACGTCTGCCTCGTGCCAAAGGAATCCCTGTTACCCGATACTGAATTTCAAAACAGTTGTTAGAAAAAACAACATTCACCGGATTATCACTCGTAAGTTTGCTAACAGAAAGAAGGTTCTTCGTGATATGAGGAACCACGAGGACATTCAGTAGAGATAAATCACGAGATAAAGTATGAGAGCCAGTATGAGAAATAGAAAGAGTGTTACCATTTCCCACAACAACCCTATCAGAACCAGAGTAGTTCGATGTGGAGTCCAAACCATCAGTAGAATTAGCCATGTGTGATGAGGCACCCGTGTCGACATACCAATCAGGAGAGTTCTGATTTATCGAACAAGCGTTTTGAAAGGCATGAGCAAGATTGGCTTGTTGCGGAGGAGAAGAGTAACGTTCTGGGCACACTCGAGCATAATGTTCACCACGGCAGATTTGGCAATTAGGGGGATAGCGACCACCGGAACGACCACCACGGCCACCGGAACGACCACCACGGCCAGGATAACCGCCACGATTAGAATGAAAATTATTTCCCCCACGGCCAGATTGATGGAACGAACCAGACTGGTAAACATTACCAGATTTCTTATTTGATCGCTGCTGCTGAGCAAGGAAAGCCAGTGACTGAGAGGAAGCAGAAGCAGAGTCGAGCGATTTTGTAAACATATCGTGCGACTCGGCCTTGGACAATAACTCAGGAAAGGAGGGCAGAGGCGTGAGATTGATTTGAGAAGTAGAAAAGCCATGAAAATCCGTACCTAATCCGCGAAGGAACCAATGGGATTTGTCAGTATCGTCGATCGAACAACCCATGGCAAGAAGTTGATCACACAAATTCTTGAACGTGACAGAACGGAAGCCTTTCTTGATAAGTTGCAATTTGTCCTTGAGACGAAGCTCTCTAGCCTTGGATGGCCGATTGAAAGCAGTAGCCAAGGTAGACCACATAGCAGCGGACGTTGAGCATCCAACAACAACAGCCATGGCATCTTCAGTTAGGGTTGACGAGAGAAAAACTCTAACTATTTGATCTTTGCCAAGCCACTCATCGTAGGCAGGATTAGAAGAATCACCAGAATCAGTGGTGATCTTAGTAGATGGAGCGGGCAGCGAGCCATCAACGTAGGGAAGAAATTTCTGAGTGGCAAGAAGAGGATAGATTTGACCATACCACATGAGATAGTTTGTGGGTTTGAGTTTAATGGTGACTAGGTGAGTCATAGCATGTAGAGTAAGAGTCGAATCAAAAACGGAGGTGGAAGAAGAAGGTGTATCACCGGCCATGGTGAAGAGAATTTCGGTAAAAAAATTATAGGGTTTCTCAGCCTTGTTAGGCTGATACCATGAAAGAATAAGAGAAAATATATTTCACCTCAATTGAGGATTTTGATTTAGTCTATTCAATATATATAAATATTACAATTAGGGTTTACAGAGTAACCTACAAGTAATTACAGATATGGAAAATATATACAAATCTCAAAAGATCTTTGAATGGATCAATTATGGACTAAATCATTATTCCTATTAGTAAAGAACCAATTTATAGTTGTTCATTCTCTTAAAATGATGGTCCAATATAGATGGTCCAATATAATTTAAAAATATCAAAATTGTTATTTTCCGTATATGAACATCCGTTTTACAAAAAAATTACTGTGAGTGTCGTCATTTTTTTTCTTTTCATTTTCACCTCAAATTAAAAACACGTTGTTTCCCGTCGCAAAGCGAGATTGCGACAAAATTTCGGTAGTGACAAATATTTGCGACGATCATTTTTTTCAAATCATCGCAATTGCCGACGGCTTTTTTTCCAGACCCACGACCAATTGGATCAAAAAGTCATTGTAAATTCAGTCTTAATTAGGAACAGATATAACTGTCACAGATTTAAATTTTATTTTGAACTACGTGAAGGTAATACTGTTTAATATCAGATTTAAAAATAACTACCTTTTAATATGAAATTTAAAATTTCAAAATCTAAAGTATTAACTACTCTTGGGTTTTTAATATGATAATGTAGGAAGAGTTTCATGCGGAAGCCAGATGACGGAGTACTTAAAATGGTTGTGTGCGTGAATGGCTTTGTGAATGTTTCTGGTGGAAAACGCAAGGTCCTGTTTTTGCAGGACTTCTTTGGCCAAGGCGGTGGAGCCTTGGAGGAGACAACGACGGTGTTGATGAAGCTGAGGCGGAGGCACATGAGCGGGTCGTAGGTTTTGGAGAGACGAGTGAGGGATTTTTTTTTTCACTTACGCATTTTAGAATTTTTTAGATTTTTTTAATTTTTAATTTTACATATTTTATAGTAATTTTTTTAATTTTTAATAATATTTTTTAATGAGAAAATAAATGACCAACGGTCACGTGTGTATTTTCGTCAACATTTAACGTGGGTGGGACCAAATGTGTAAGTTTTTTCGATGTTGGGACCAAATGTGTCAAGTTTTTCTCTTTCGGAACCAAAATTCAGATTGTTGGGACCAAAAACATGAGTGCCCGTGGATGGTGGGACCAAAACTGCATTTTTCTCTATAATCGACCTACCAACCAATCATAAACATTATTTTACTTTATCAAGCTGGGAAAAAGGATAATCAACAACAGAAATAAAATGAATTAATGGTTGAAAGGATCTGCAACTAATATTTTGTCGGATCATGTCCCAGTTTGTCCGGTCGTCTCCAGTCCGGGCTCGTGTCGGATCAGTCCCAGTTTTAATATACTCCATGGCAAAACCGTCACAAATATTTGCAACACCTGCATTTTGAGACAGAAAATTCCATGGCAAAGCCGTCACAAATATTTGCAACATGCATTTTTTCGACGACCCAAAATCTGTAACAAATATGTTTAGTAACACAAAACCCGACTTTTTTTTGAAGTGAAGAGAGTAAAAAGAAAAAAAAGGACAAACCCCCCCCCCCCCCCCCCCCCCAAAAAAAAAAAAAAAAAAATTGGCTGATAACCCATTAGGACTCTGGATACTAAGGCCATCGATCACAATTGATATAACCGCATCCAATCATGTTTTATCAAATATAGATCTTTTTTTTATCAACAAAATTTTGTATTGCTTCGAAAGAGTACAAGAAGTACTCCCTCCACACAGTACAGACCAAAACATCACAAAATTACAGCCCAAACAACGCCGAAACAAACAAGAATCAGTAAAAACAACAAAAAAGAAATACTAAGTTTGTGTGCTACCCGCACTTCCTGGATTGAAATAATTTGTTTGGAGTTCATATGTTTTTTGCTTAAAATCTCTTCCAAATCATATGAACGCCAACCAATTTATTTCAATCGAGAAAATGAGGTTAGTACACTAACTCATCTCCAGATCTAGCTATAATTGATATCCTCACTCATGTGCTTCTTATAGTTGTGAGGAGGAGGAGGCGCCACCTTAAGTTAGGGCAACAAAATAAGTCAATTGCCAACTAGGGCTGCTGGGCAGGAATATGGGGTAGAATCGCAAAACTTAAAAAAATGGTGTATTGAATTGCAAAGAAAAAAAATTTAAAGATATGTTGTAATCGATAAATACTGATGATTTTTTTTTTTTTTTGCAATTAACCCTTTTCTTAATTAATGGTTTGTTTTGAATCATATTATTTTACTACAAGAAAATTGACCTTTAATAACATATATAAATCATATCATTATATATATCTACTCTACCTAAAAGTCGGCAAAAATTAAGATTTAATTATGCGACCTCCCATTAAAAAAAGTCAGTTTTTTTTTAATTAAAAATATTAAGCTAAAAAGTTATAAAGAGAGGATTCATATATTTTTTTTAACAGCAAAAAGGGTATTATATTAGTGAGTACGTAGAAGGGGTACTCAACAGGGTTAATCAGTGTTACAATTATAAAATGACATCACGAAGACTAATTTAAGCATAACCAATCCTATCACTCAGAGCTTCTTACAACACCAATCCTGAAACGAATTAAATGGATTTGCTTGGATAGGTTAAAAAATTAAATGGATTTGCTTGGATAGGTTAAAAAATTAAATGGATTTGCTTGGATTGGGTTAAAAAATTTAATTTTATAGTGCTGACAAGGCAAATTGAACATGGGAGGAAGAATTGTCGCTGTCCTGGGGGTGGGCGGCAGTGGGGAATGAAGGATAGGAGGGAGAAGCTAGGGTTTTTTTTCTTCCTGAAAGGGGTATTTTAGTAATTAAAGAAAACCCTAGTTTCTCGATTAACACTATATAAAGGCGTTCTGGGTTCCTTCATTGTCACCTTCATACTCAGCCTAAATTTAAATTCTTGTTTTCATCATCGATCCATTTGAGCGAATCTTTCTTCATAATACACTTCGATCGGTTGCATAAGGTACCTCTAGCTTCTTTTCTTTCTGTTGCAGATTGATTTTACTTTTAATCTCTGTTGCAAAAATCGGCCTAGGCGCTAGGCAGCCCCTTGCCGACTCGATTTTGTCTCTTTAGGCGCTTTTGGTGAAAAATCAGCGCCTAGGCACCCATATTTTTTATTTTTTTTTTACTTTTTTTTTTTTGGTTTAGGAGTTCGATTTGGACAATCGTATACATTTTTTCAAGATAAAAAGAAGATCTAAGTAATACTCATGGCTTTGTCATGATGTACGATGTTTTTTTTTTTTTGCCAAATTCTATCGAGTAATGGGTGAAAACAATGTTTATATAAATTTTTTTAAAAAAAAAAAATCTAGGCGTGCGGTGCAAATCCGCCCGACTACCGATTCGACTTCTACAACCTTCCTTTTAATTCAACCAATGTTTGTTGTCTTCATTACATGTTTTGCAATTTGAATTCATGTCAACCGCTGAAAACAAACCTCTTTTGATTCTCTCTTGCTTAATAATAAGATATATATATAGCAAAAACTCTACCCTGCTAAAGCCAAGCTTTGAATGTGTTCAAATTATAGTAAAAAGATTCCTCAAAAAATGTAAAATTATTTAAGTTGCTAAATCAGGTGGTGGTTTAATTAATAAATCCCACAAAAGGCCAATTATAGAAATGGTTGCGCAGAATCTTTGAAAACACAATTTTCTTATAAAAATAATGGTTAACAAAAAGGAAAAAACATATAAATCTGCTACTTGATATGATATGCAATATCTCGGTTTTGTTAATTTATATTATGTGATTGAAATCATCAGTAAAATACTTGATTGATAGTATCATTTTTGGTCATTACTTATTTCTGATATACTAGCTTACATGTTGCGTTTTTGGTTTCCAATTAAATATGATGGAATGTAAACCATTTAGTTTCAAGAACCACTAGAATCAATGCAACTTAACGAACACCAATCCTCCGTCGTCTTCATTTGTAAATGTTTCATTTAGTCCATTCACAGAATTTGGAAGCCACCACTTTTGGTGTTGGTTACGTTCAATTGTTTGAATAACCCTTTATGTTGCTTAAAATAAACGAGGAAGATATAATTTGAATTATAGTGAAGTAACCAATCGAACTTTTAGTGTAGTAAAAAATCAATTTTCAAATGGTGTACGTAGCATGGTTGTTAAGAATGTCATAGAGGAAAATGAACAAGGATGCAGCGTATATAAGAAAGACTAAGTAGACGGTTAAGATTTTGATCAATACTGTTGTATCTTATTTTGAGGATGTTGCGAGTGATTGGAATCACTTGTTTTCTTCCTGTTAAAGGCAAGGGGAGACCTGTTTCCAACAATTGTGTTGGAAACAGACCTCCACTTGCCTTTAATTGGAGAAAACGAGTGATTTCAATCCCTCTCAACACTCTCTAAATAAGACACAACAATGATCAAAATCGTAACCATCTCCTTGGTTATCTTATATGCTGCCACCCTTGCTCAGTTTCCTCCATGTCATTATCAGCAACCCTGTTTTGACCACTTAGACCAAATAGAAATTGAATTTTATTGCACTAAACGTTTGACTGTGTATGGAACTATAATTCAAATTCTCTTCCTCGTTTCCTCCAAACAACATAATCAGATGTTTAAATAGTTAAATGTTGCCAACCCCATAAGAGGCTAATTTCAAAATCTGGTGTGGATTAAATGGCACACTTCCAAATGAAGATGACAAATGAAGATGACATCGTCAAAAGTGTTAAAACAATTTGAATAAGCGTAGTAGCTTCGCCAGGAAGTGCTTGAGTCGAACAAGAGATGCTAGAGCAATGGTGCTCAACTAAGCAGGCTCCAGAAAAAAAGCCCTATTTCGGTTTTTGAAGGGAGAACAGATTTCCAAGTCCATAGGGTCCTCCATACACACACTAGAGATCAAGAAATGGATTGGGATTGGGTTTTGCATCATGTAGCTAGCCCAATGGATAGTCTAAACTTATTTTTGTACCTTCTTTAAAGATATGATGTTTAATTCTTAGCTAGAACCATTTGTTATAGGACTATGTAACACACTCTCATTAATAGTAAACTATATTATTTGAATGTTCTTCTTCTAGTTAAAGACAATTTCCATTTATCGTCTTCTCAAAAGGTAATTGTTTTGATGCGCCCACTTGTTGTACTTTCTTTTCCAAACTTCAATTGTCGTCGACTGGTTGTTCATATTTATTTGCCTTCAGCTGAGATAATACGATACATGCGCCCACAAATGACCAAGATCTACATTTTACGGATGCCCAATTACAAGAGATAAGATCCGTATTTAATCTTTGCGATTTTACGCCTAATAAGTGGCACTTCCTTTGGCTGCATGTAAGGATCTTATTTTCACAACTTTTCTTGGCTATTTTGCTTTCAACGCTTTATAACTTATGTATTAATCTTTATATAGGATGGATAGGCTGAGACAGAAGTATATGAGGCATTTTTCTAATTTTTCGATTTTAAATCAATTTAATTCTATGATGTAAGGCCAGATTTTTGAGTTTCTCAAGCTTAAGGATTTATGGTGCTATGAATTCTATTTTGTTGGATCTGAATGAAGATCCTGACGTACCGATGACTATCCAATTGAAGCTGCCCTTGCGAACTGATTTGGATCAACGAGCACTTGTATTCATGGAACATATGGAGAGGCGCAAACACATCTACGAGTTGATCGATTTATTTTCTGAGATTACTTTATGTTCTGTTTGTATTTGTTTCCTTAGTTTCTGTAATTTAATTTCCTAGACTTTTGGGACTAGGTTTCAATTTCCTTATTATAGCAGGATTTAGTTCATTTTAACAGTTAGCAAGGGCTTAGTGCATCAGTATTTGATATTTCGGAGTATTCGATATGGAAAATAAGTTATTTCCGTTAGTAGTTGTCGTCGTGTTCATTACCAATGACACGTGCCTTTAGTTTCGGTCGATTGTTCTTTTATTACGCTTGTTTGTGCATCACAAACCCTACTGTGAGCTTACAATACTATTTTTCTCCTGAGGAAAATTGTAGGAGTATTATTTTTTGTGAACAGCAAATTAAACAAAATTCATTAAAACAGGGAGTACAAGAGGTACCCGTCCGCAATGATACAAAGAAATCAAGTAAAATTGCGCAGGCAGTGTATAAGATATTCTTATTTTAGTTTCCGTTCCATCAACTTTCACGAATTGAAAACTTAAGATAATTTTAAAACTGGTCATAATATTTCTTCAAAAAAAAAAAACTGGTCATAATATACTAAGGGGAAGTTTTTTTTTTTAGTCCATCATGCTACCTATATTTCATTTTTAGTCCTATCAGCTGGCAAATTTGGCCATGCCCCGCTAGCGGCAAATAAATGTTTCGCCCTCTACAGCTGGTTACAGAACAACTATAATGTCGACAATTAGTTAATTTTGCAGTCTTGATTTACTTAATGTATAGCTATTTAGATAATTATGTTATGTTCGATCGACATATTAGTGTAGAATTAGAATACAGTCATATTAAGGTCCAGTAACTTGTCATACTAAGATTAATATTGTCTCAACTTCTTTTGCAGACATTGCCTACTTTAAAGACTCCAAAATTGGAGCTCTAGAGATGATCACCCAACCGCTTCACTCCAAGATTAATGACGATGAATGATCACAGTAAGGAGTTGGAAAGACTGCGTTCGGTAATTATACAATTACATATCCAGCGAGAAATAGAAGAATTACAAGTTTTCTCATTCACTCCCTCTTAGTAATTTCATATATTGTTTATTCATTTTAAATGTTCTTTTTACTCAAACCTTACCCAATTCTATTTTGTGATAACAAGAGTTCTATTTTTCTAATTCAAAATCCGGTGGCTCACAAACGTGCGAAGCATATCGATTTGGACGTCCACTTTGTCCGTGATTTGGTTTCTTCCAGCCGATTACTCACCAAATTTGTTCCATCCGAATTGCAAGTTGCATATATTTTCACCAAGGGTTTGCCTCGTCCTACTTTCGAGTTTCTACATTCCAAGCTCTATGTTCGGATTAATCCCACGCATCGCTTGTGGGGGGATAATAAGGATATAGATAGATATAAAGATTGATTTGAAATTATTTGAATCTTGTACAATATCTTTGTAACTACTTCCATGTATTTCTCAATTCTCACTTGTAATCTTTATCTATATATATTATATTCAATCAACATCAATACTAACGGTGATTGATTATCAATTGTCTCAGAAAGCATAAGTATCATTAATTAAATAAATAAAATAAATTAATATTTATATGAGACGAGTAAATATGCGGATCTCATTTACTATATTATCTTCAAAATTGTACGAATTTCTGTGCATAGCACTCTAATACTTTTGTTACTTAAATTTAGGGAAATTGCATTCATACCATTTCATCAATGCTTCTATTTCTTGGGCTACATTCAATTTTTGTCATCATATCTGTTTCATTTGATCTTAATAACATTTGATTTGAATGTACGTCTCAGATAACTAATGCTATAGCCTACAGAATGCCCTCAAACAATGTGAAGCACTGAAGACGAAACGATGCAACACCTATTCTTTAATTGTAAGTTCTCTTCTAAAGTATGGGAACTATGTCACTCATGGTTCAACTCTCCCATGGCCACTCCTTTAAAGGCAGAAGCTCACTTCCACCAACATAGAGGTATGTTTGAGGTAATAGGAAATTAAAGAAACATGTCATGGAGGGACTGTGGTGTTGCATTGTTTGGCACATTTGGAAGGCAAGAAACAACAAAATGTTCGCAAAGGAGGAAAGCAAGCCGGAGAAACTGTTTGGCGAAGTAAGAGTTATGGTGTGGAATTTGATACAGGCTCATAAACTGTAAACCATCTTCTTACCTTTTTTTTTTTTTTTTTGTGATTTTATCACACTTTTTGGGGCTTTTTACTCTATCTTTTTGTCTCTTCTCCTTTCTTTATCCTTTTTTTTTCTTTTTACTCTGTTCAATACAAAAAAAGTCGGGTTTTGTGTCACTAAACATATTTGTTAGGGATTTTGGGTCGTCGAAAAGATGCTGGTTGCATTGCGACGGCTTTGCCATGGAATTTTTTGTCTCAAATTAAAAAATATATATATTAAAACCGGGACTGATCCGACACGAGCCCGGACTGGAGACGACCGGACAAACTGGGACATGATCCGACAAAATATTAGTTGCAGATCCTTTCAACCATTAATTCATTTTATTTTTGTTGTTGAATTGCCTTTTTTCCCCCTTTTTCCCGGCTTCATAAACTAATTCAAATAATGTTTACGATTGGTTGGTAGGTCGATTATACTAATTACGAGAATTGATACCTAGATAAATTGCTTAAATTTTCTAGATAACTCGATGTTCTCCATTCGTTCAAGCTTTGAAATAGAAAAAAACACACATGATAATATCCAATTCAAGTTGTAGATATATTTTTGCAAAATACATGATAGTGAACTGAAAACACATTGGGTTAAAACTTATGATCCTTAACATTTTCTAAATGTATATGTGATATCCACTTGAGATCTAATTAATACTCCACTTCAAGTTCCATCTTTTTATCTTATGTGAATGAGCTTCCAAAGCCATGGTCTATCTCAACCGTGCACATCAATAGCTCGTTGCTGGCAACGTTTCCCAAGCCAATCAAAGTAGTGCTCAATTGTTTGGAAAGACCATTATGATGCCCCAGGCCTTGCCGCGGTGGTGGTTCTGGCCCTAATGGTGGAAAATAAATGTATATAGAGATCATTTATGCGTTCACCTTTTGGTAAAAAAATAGGTGAACCGGTTGGATGATCATCTTCTAGAGCTCCAATTTTAATCTTAGTATGAAAAGTTACTGGACCTTAATATGACTGCATTCAGACAGTGAGCATGCCATATTCTAATTCTACACTAATATGTCAATTGAGCATAATATAATTGTCTAAATAACTATACAATAAGTAAATCATGACTGCAAAACTTGGTAAGGTAATTTTAAAACTGGTCATAATATACTAAGAGAAAATATTTTTTTTAATCCTGCAAGCTACCCATTTTTTAATTTTTAGTCCTATCAGACTCTACCACATACGTGGACAAATTAGACCATGCCAAGTTAGCGGAAAATAAATGTTTCGCCTCCTACAGCTGGTTAATTACAGAACAACTATAATTTCGAAAATTATATTGAAAGTTAGGGTTCAATTTTCGATTCCTGAAAGTTGATGGAACGGAAACTAAAGTAGGAATAACTTACTGCACAAAAAGAACTATTGTGGACTTGATTTCTTCGTATCATTGCGGACAGGTTGGAGTACCTCTTGTACTCCCTGTTTTAATGAATTTCGTTTTGCTGTTCACAAAAAAAATAAAAAAATACAATTTTCCTCAGGAGAAAAATAGTATCTTAGGCTCACTAGGCACAAACTAGCGTAATCAAAGAACAATCAACCGAAATTGAAGGCACGTGTCGTTGATATTGAACATGCCAACAACTACTAACGGAAATAACTTTTTTTCCGAATCGAATAATCAGAAATACTGATGCACAAAGCCCTTGCTAACTGTTAAAATGAATTAAAGTCTGCTATAATAAGGAAATTGAAACCTAGTCCCAAAAGTACTGAAACTAAAGAAACAAATACAAATAGAACATGAAGTAATCTCAGAAAATAAATTGATCAACTCTTAGACGTGTTTGCGCCTATCATATCCAAACGTTCCATGAATACAACTCGTTTATCCAGATCAGTTCACAAGGGCAGCTTCAATTGGACAGTCATTCGGGGCGCTCCTTCAATACGTCAGGATCTTCATTCAGATCCCACACGCCCTGAACACCAAGAAAATAGAAATTATAGCACCATAAGCTAGAGCAACTCAAAAATCCATACATCATAGAATTAAATTGATTTAAAATCGAAAAATTAAAAACATGCCTCATATACTTCTGTCTCAGGCGATCCATCCTATATAAAGATTAATACACAAGTTATAAAGCGTTGAAAGCAAAATATATAGCCAAGGAAAGTTGTGAAAATAAGATCCTTACATGGAGCCAAAGGAAGTGCCACTTATTAGGCGTATAATCGCAAAGATTAAATTCGGATCTTATCTCTTGTAATTGGGCATCCGTAAAATGCAGATCTTGGTGCTCCCAATTTATTATTCGATTCGATTTTGGGGACCTTCTATGCTTCAGCCCCCTATCATACTCTTTTCTCACCAAGATTTTGAAATCTTGAATTGGAATCTTGTTTCGTAGCTCACTCATTTTGAGCTCGATAGTTGTCGAGTTTGGAATAAGCACTCGAAATTGGAACTGTTTCTCTCCCACTTTCACACCTTTGAAAGGCATCTTTCTTGGCCTCTCAATGCTGGAATCTTCCGATGGTCTCTTTGAGTTCATCTGTCATTCACAAACAACACTTTATTAAATCTTCGTTCCACTTATTTTTTATCAAATCCGAAAAAACAATGAAGGACAGAAAAAGTCTACAGATCTAAGAGCAAAACTCACAATTCAAAAAAATTACAAAAATGTCGATGCAACAGCAACAAATGAATCAAGCTTTCAGTAGAATTCGACACAAACAAACATCTTAATTAACAAAAAAATCGCTAAACTGAAACAAAAAGCAAAAACATTTTGAAAAAAAGAGGTAGATCTAGTCCCCGCAACTTAAAAAACATCCATGGCAGAAGCAACTAATCAAACAAAAAACTTGGTTTGAATTCTTGCTGCAAACAAATTTTCTTACACTTACTGTTACAAGAAGAGGCGATTTTTTTTCTTATTCGGTCTAGAGAAAGGGTTAAGCAGACTGAAAATGAGAGAGGTACAGAGAGAAGCGAGTGAAATACAATAATCATGTACATGTGTATTAAATGAAATTATATCTACATTTGTACTAAATGATATAATTATATTTATTACACTCCATTAAAGATATAAAATTCAATGATGAAGCATTAATTGAAATAGAAATTTAAATCTAAACATTTTTGTACAAAATTTAAATCGCATTTACAATTAAATAAAATTTCAGATTATAAACTAGAATAATATTTTTTTTAATATTAGTTATTAGCTTTATTTATAATTAAATGAGTTTATTTGGCCAAATTTTACTATCCCATCGTATATCATTCCGTACGTTCTTCGCGCTAAATTTTATTATCCTTTAAGGTAGTAGATAACCTGTTTTCTATTTTTGTTTTTATCCCATCGTGTATCGGTCCGTTCTTCGCGCTAATTTTATTTGCGCGGAAATCATTTTATATGACCTTACTATCTATATATAGTAATTAGAAATTTTATAAGATGATTTAAATACTGGAACAATTCTCTTATTTCACATTGATGTTTGATCATGTCGCGCGTAGTTCAATCTGTTTAATACCGGGCATGTGATATCATGAAAAACAATCATTTCATCTGAAAGTTCGAAATTGTAGAAATGTGTTAAATCAATTTATTTATATTAATTCTCTAATAAAATGAAATGAACTCGATTTTTTTTGTCGATTAATTAAGTGTGTTTCTAATGGTTTATTTAAAATATCAATCCTTTAAATTAAAGTAAATGTGTACGAATGAAATGAAGATATTTTTTTTGAAAGCAAATGAAATGAAGATTGGATGATACGTATGTAGTCAAACCAATTATTTAAATTCAATTTAGCTTTAACAAACTTTTATATTATACCGGGTAATACATTACACATTTACATTTAATGTGTCATGGACTAATATGGCAACCTCATAATCAAATATTGTCACAATTATTTATGGTTTAAAATTGACTTGCACTGTAAAAGTACTGGTGAACATATTGTACTGTATTATATTATGTGTGGCAGAATAGCTATTTAAAATCGTACTATCATTTATTATTTCTACCCATTTATTTTTTAAGAATGTGAGAATAGTTATTAAAAATTGTATCATTTATTATTTCTACCCATAATCAGACTGATTGCAACGTTCGCTTTGCAATTACAGGTACATGTGATTTTCACAAACCAAATTCATAGTTACTAATACAAAATAAAATCCAAACTAATGCAAATTAAACAGGACTTGATTTTTACATGATTTTACTAAATTTATTATTTTCTGTTTCCATTTTTTAATGTGATTGGTAGAGAACCAATTTATAGTTGTTCAGTCTCTTAAAATGATGATCCAATATAGAAATAGTAGTCAAAAAAAGTAGTGTGCCCACTTCATTTTTAACACTTTAATATTAAAATAAAAATAAAGCAATAATAAAATATAATTAAGAAAATCACAATATTTTTACCCTGAGTGTCATTTTTTTCATTTCCACCACAAAAAAACGCTGTTTAGCGACAGGAAAACCGTCGCAAATCAAGATTGTGACAAAATTTCGGTAGTGACAAATATTTGCGACAATTTTTTTTCAAATCATCGCAATTTCCAACAGCTTTTTTTCAAGACCCACGACCAATCAAATCAAAAAGTCATCTTAATTAGCAACATATATAACTATCAAAAAATTTAAATTTATTTCGAACTACCTGAAGGTAATACTGTTCAATATCAGATTTAAAAATAACTACCGTTTAATATGAAATTTAAAATTTCAAAATCTCAAGTATTTAACTCTTGGGTTTTTAATTCAGCTTCCAATGATTATAATGTAGGAAGAGTTTCAATTGATCCAACTCCACAACCACCTGTACCAAGAAGGAAAAACCAGAAGTTAATGTACTTAATTAGTTGAACTCTCAAGTTTTTTAACAGAATAATGTAATTTATTTAATAGATCTAATTAGAGCACTTAATTTAATTAGGTGAACAAGGAAAAAACAGTGAGAAGCACGTGGGGTTTCCGGCCAAATTTTTAAATTTTTCGACGGAAAGGACTTGTCCTGATAACAAAAGGACTACAGAATTCATTTCATTTGAATTTTAAACGTGCTTCTAAGGTGCTTGATTTAATTCATTGTGATTTATGGGGTCCTGCCTCAATTACCTCTCCGGACGGCTATCGTTTTTATGTCGTATTTGTCGATGACTTTTCTAGATTTTCTTGGATGTATGCATTATGTGCTAAATCTGATTTCTATGACATCCTTGTACATTTCCATAAATTCATTTGCACTCAATTCTCTAGCCATATAAAGGAATTTCAAATTGATGGTGGAACCGAGTTCATTAATGCGCGTGTGCGATAATTCTTTATTCAGCATGGCATTCATCATCGAGTGTCATGTCGTACACTCCTCAGCAAAATGGACGTGTTGAGCGAAAACATCGTCACATTGCTGAAACTGGTTTATCTATGATGTTTCATGCTCACCCCCCTGCTCATTTTAAGTTTGATGCATTTGCTACTACTACTTATGTGATCAATCGTTTGCCTACTCCTATTTTGGATAATAAGTCTCCGTTTGAAGTTTTATATGTTGCTCCACCAAATTATGAAAATATGAAGCCGTTTGGTCTTCAGGATTATGCTCAACATAAATTATCACCAAGGAGTCGACCTTGCATCTTTATGGATTATAGTGAAAGCCATAAGGGCTATCGGAGTTACGATCCTATTTCTTCGCGGGTCTTCATCACTCGCCATGCAACTTTCGATGAATCATTATTTCCTTTTTCTGGTGATCTATCTACTGCATCCTCTTCTAATGACATTAGCACATTTAATGATTCTTCCAGGTCTTCAGCTCCTTACACGGCATGTTCCATTGATGAGGATCCCATCCTGCCTCATGCGGAGACTCACCTTGCTCCTCCTGAGCCGAACGATCAGCCTGCTCCACCTGAGCTGATCGTCCATCCTGCTCCCCCTCAGCCAGTCGAGCAGTTTGTTCCCCATGTGCCATGCGAGCAGCCTGCTCCTGCCCCACCTACTCCTGCTGAAACGTCCGCCCCACTGCACCCTATGCTCACTCGCAGTAAAGCTGGGATTTTTAAACCCAAATATCCTCTGAATCTAACCACGACGGGCCTGCTTTCTGCCTTGGTCTCGACTGTAGTCCCTAAGGGGTTTAAATCCGCTGCTAAGTCTCTTGAATGGTTTGCTGCTATGCATGAAGAAATTGATGCTTTGCATAATAATGATACTTGCGATTTGGTTTCTTGCCCCCCTGATGCAAATATTGTTGGCTCTAAATGGGTATTTCGGACAAAGTTTCATGTTGATGGTACTATTGAGCGTCAGGTTTCACTCAAATTCCAGTTGTCAAGGCTGCCACAGTTCGGATTATTCTCGCATTAGTCGTTCATCATCGTTGGCCACTTCATTAGTTGGATGTTAAGAAAGTTTTTCTTAATGGCATTTTGCCTAAACCTGTTTTTATGCGACAACCCCCGGGATTTGTGGACTCCCGATTTCCTAATCATGTGTGTCGCCTAAAGAAGGCTCTATATGGCATATGACAAGCCCCATTAGCTTGGTTTCAACGATTCAGTAATTTTTTAATCTCTATTGGCTTTGTTGCTAGCCGCACTGATTCCTCCTTATTTGTCCTTCATTCCGACACATTTATTATATATCTCTTGCTATATGCTGATGATATAATTATCACAGGAAATAATTAAACCTTTCTCCGTAGTTTCATCAATCGGGTTCATAAGGAATTTGCCATTAAAGATCTTGGCGCGTTGAGTTATTTTTTGGGGCTTGAAATCACCAACACACCTGACGGTCTTTTCTTGGGCTTGAAATCACCAACACACTTGATCGGGCTTCCCTCACCGATGCCTAGCCTGTTTCGACGCCTTTAGCAGTTGGCCTCACACTCACTTCGGACGAAATCCCCTACTCGGATCCGACCTTGTATCGCTCTTTAGTTGGGGCACTTCAATATCTCACCATCACTCGTCCAGATTTATCATCTGCTGTTAAGTTGGTTAATCAGTTTCTTCATGCACCAATTGTTGATCATTTCTCCGTTGTCAAACAAATTTTACAGTATGTCAAAGGCACGATTCATTTTGGTCTTTCATTTGTTTCTCGTCGTGACAACAATATTATTGGATATTCTGATGCTGATTGGGCTCGTTGTATTGAGACGCGTCGCTCTACATATGGTTATTCGATGTTTTTGGGTGGAAACTTAATTTCTTGGAGTGCAAAGAAGCAACCCATTGTTGCTCGATTTAGTTGTGAGTCTGAATATCATGCAATGGCCAATGCCGAAGCTGAATTGATTTGGGTTTCGAATTTTATACGTGAACTGCATGTTGTCCCGTCCACTTGCCCAATTCTATTTTGTGATTACAAGAGTGTTATTTTTCTAAGTCAAAATCCTGTGGCTCACAAACGCGCGAAGCATATCGATTTGGACGTCCACTTTGTCCGTGATTTTGTTTCTTTCGGCCGATTACTCACCAAATTTGTTCCATCCGAATTGCAAGTTGCATATATTTTCACCAAGGGTTTGCCTCGTCCTACTTTCGAGTTTCTACATTCCAAGCTCTATGTTCGGATTAATCCCACGCATCGCTTGTGGGGGGATAATAAGGATATAGATAGATATAAAGATTGATTTGAAATTATTTGAATCTTGTACAATATCTTTGTAACTACTTCCATGTATTTCTCAATTCTCACTTGTAATCTTTATCTATATATATTATATTCAATCAACATCAATACTAACGGTGATTGATTATCAATTGTCTCAGAAAGCATAAGTATCATTAATTAAATAAATAAAATAAATTAATATTTATATGAGACGAGTAAATATGCGGATCTCATTTACTATATTATCTTCAAAATTGTACGAATTTCTGTGCATAGCACTCTAATACTTTTGTTACTTAAATTTAGGGAAACTGCATTCAAACCATTTCATCAATGCTTCTATTTCTTGGGCTACATTCAATTTTGGTCATCATATCTGTTTCATTTTATCTTAATAACATTTGATTTGAATGTACGTCTCAGATAACTAATGCTATAGCCTACAGAATGCCCTCAAACAATGTGAAGCATAGAACTTTCCATGTTCAAAAAGAAAAAAAGTTAATATTAATAGAGTGAAGGAAACTGATGGAGGGACCAGCTATAGAGAATATAAAAGTGTGGGAAATATAATTTCTTGATTAGTTGTAAAGATGATTTACAATGGGTATTTATACAAGTGATATTTAGGTCTAACCTAACCCTAATGGGCTTTATAAGAGAGCCCATAGGAAACTAAGATGGGCCTATACAATAAATAAGAATAAGAGTGTATTTACTAATATAGGTCCAATACGCCCCCTCAAGATGGAGCACCATTGTTGAGTCCAATCTTGGACATGAGAAGTTGTAGGCGAGTGCTGGAGAGAGGTTTCGTGAGAGCATCCGCAAGTTGATCGGCAGAAGAGACATGAGACACACGTAGTTGTTTTGTCTTAATGAGGTCACGAACAAAGTGAAAGTCAATGGCAATGTGCTTCATTCGTGAGTGAAAGACAGGGTTCGAGCACAGATAGGTGGCACCAATGTTGTCGCAGTAAAGAGCTGGTGTAGGTAAAGTGGGGAAGTGGAGTTCCTAAAATAGAGATTTAAGCCATTGAACTTCAGAGGCAGCAGCAGCAATTGCTCGATACTCGGCTTCAGTCGAGGAGCGAGCAACAGATTTTTGTTTCTTGGACGACCATGAGATAGGGTTAGACCCTAGAAATATAATGTAGGCACTGGTGGAAGTTCGGTCGTCTGTGTCTCCGGCCCAATCGGCATCAGTGAAGCAGTGAAGCGATGAGGATGGACTAGAGGTGAGGGTGACCCCAACGTTCCGTGTGCCATTCAAGTATCTCAGCAGACGTTTGACAGCACCCCAGTGAGTGGTAGTGGGTGCATGCATAAACTGCGACAACTTGTGCACGGCAAAGGCAATGTCTGGCCTGGTGAGTTGTAGATATTGAAGGGAACCAAAGACCTGACGGTATTGGGTGGCATCTGCAGGCGAGGACCCATCCGAGATAGACAGGCGAGCAGAGGTTGGTAAAGGGGTGCGAACAGGTTTTGAGGTAAGCATGTTGTACCGGGCGAGCAGGTCAGTGACATACTTGCGTTGAGAGAGGAAGCATGAGTTTTTAGATCTGAGAACATCCACTCCCAAGAAGTAAGATAAAGGACCAAGGTCCTTGACCGAGAACTTGGCACTGAGGTCGGCAGCCACACGGGCGAGCATCATTGTGTTGTTGCCCGTCAGAATGAGGTCGTCGACATAGACGAGGAAGTAGGCGATCACCCCAGTGTTGTTGTAGACGAACAGAGATTCGTCCGAGTGAGTGGGAGTGAACCCAATTTCTTCGAGAAAGGAGCGAAGAGCATAGTACCACGTGCGAGGAGCCTGTTTTAAGCCATAAATGGATTTATGTAATTTGCAAACGTAAGATGGAAAAGTCTTATCTGCAAAGCCTGGGGGTTGTGCCATGAAGACTGTGTCTGAAAGTGTGCCATG
The DNA here is from genome assembly GCA_963675135.1 of Galeopsis tetrahit. Lineage (NCBI taxonomy): Eukaryota > Viridiplantae > Streptophyta > Magnoliopsida > Lamiales > Lamiaceae > Galeopsis > Galeopsis tetrahit. Next base: position 17,808,797 of record OY776133.1, read on the forward strand.
GAGAAAGGCGTTGTTGACGTCAAACTGTTGGAGGGGCCAATGCTGAGTGACAGCAATGCTAAGAACTGCTCGCACAGTGGCCGGCTTGACGACCGGACTGAAGGTCTCAGTGAAGTCAACACCTGGTCGTTGGTGAAAGCCTTTGGCAACCAGACGAGCTTTGTATTTGTCAAGAGATCCATCAGGTTTTCGTTTAATACGAAAGACCCACTTGGAGCCGACCACGTTCTGATATATATTGGGAGGAACTAAATCCCAGGTGCCGTTTTGAAGAAGGGCATCAAACTCAGCCGACATGGCTGCTCGCCAGCTTTTGTCCTTGAGTGCCTGCGATACACAACTTGGTTCAATGTCAGAAGTGATGACAGAAGTAAGCCCATACCTCGGATTTGGCTTGAACACGTGATTTTGAGCTCGAGTTACCATGCGAGGTGCAGGAGGTCGTAAGGGAGCATTGGTCGACACAGGGATGTCGGATGTGGTGGCAATTGGCGAGGAGGTAGGTGTGAGTGTGGTCGGCTGGGGTATGTTCGGGTGGTCGACATGTGCAGGATGGTGGGAAGTGATAGTGTTCGGCACTGGGTTGGGGGCGAGGATGGTTGTGGCAGGGTTGGGAAGTGGAGGTGCCAGAAGAATGGGCGAGGAGTTGGAACCAGAGGGGTTGGGTGGCGGGGAGTTAGAGGTCGCCACAGAGGACGGTTGATTGGGAGGAGAGATGGAGAAGGGAAACGTATGTTCAGCAAATTGAACATGACGCGAGGTGTAGATTCGGTTTGTGGAGCGATCAAGACAAAGATACGCGTTTTGCGTGGGTGAATACCCAAGAAAGACACATGGAGTAGAGCGAGGGTCAAGTTTGTGGGTGATGTAGGGGCGAAGCAGAGGGTAGCATAGGCAACCAAATACACGGAGTTTGGCCAGATTAGGGGGGCGAGTAGTTAGTTTTTCATAGGAGGAAACCATGTCGAGGTTAACTTTGGGAAGGCGATTTATGGTGTAGGCTGCCGAGCAGACGGCATAGGGCCAATAAGTAAGGGGCATAGAAGCATGGTGAAGGAGCGCTAGGGCTGTGTCGACCACATGGCGATGGCGACGTTCAGACATGCCATTATGTTCGGGAGTGTGAGGTGGAGTGGTGAGATGTGCAATACCATGGGTTTGAAGAAAAGAGCGAAGAGCAATGAACTCTCCCCCATTATCTGAGTAAAGGGTTTTGATAGTGGTTTGATAGTTGTTTTCAACAAGAGTTTTGAAAGCAATGAATGTGGGGAGAACATCCGATTTTCGTTTTAAGGGATAAAACCATATGTATTTGCTGAAGAGATCAACGAATAACACATAGTATTTGAGATTATCAGGAGATAAAACAGGTGACGACCAAACATCAGAAAAGATGATATCAAGTGGTTTAGTAGATATAATGCTTGAATCATAAAATGGTAGTTTGTGACTTTTGATACATGAGCAAGAGTTACAAGTAAAATGTTTGGAAGGTGCATTGGGTAAGCTAAGCTTGGAGAGAGTGTGAGTAAGGATTTTCGTCGATGGGTGGCCAAGGCGAGCATGTCAGGTGGTTGTTGTGAGGTGTTGAGTGGCGAAGGCTTGCGGGAAGTTGGTGGACATGTGTGCCGGCCAGACATACAAGTTATTGATACGACTCCCAACGAGGAGAATGCTCCCCGAGTGACCATCCCGCACCTGAAAGGAAGAACGATCAAAAACCACGTTAACATTGTTGTCACGACAGAGACTGGAGACTGAAATTAAGTTTTTCGAGATGTGTGGGACGACTAAGACATTCGAAAAACTGAGAGACTTAAGTTGAGGAAAACACATAGAGTCAGTGTGAGATATGTGTAAACCTTTACCATCACCAATTTCGACATTGTCAGGCCCATCAAATGGTGAGTGAAGAGAGAGGTTGGTGAGGTCGTTGGTGATGTGATGCGAAGCACCGGAGTCAAGAATCCAGTGTTCGGCAGGATGTGCCGAGGAGGCCGAGTGAGCCGAGTATGCTGGGCGAGCAGCTGTCCGATTGAGACGAGAGGGTGGTATGTACTGTCCATGTGGGCGGCGAGGACCCGTAGAAGGAGCAGTGGGCGAGGGTGATGAAGGAATCTCAGGGCAGGTGCGAGCAGTGTGACCCGGTGTTCGACAATATTGGCAGGTGCCAAGATAGGGCCTTTGCGAGGACTGGCGAGGACGAGTGTCAACAGTTTTAGACCTCGAGTCTGGTCGCGAGGAGCGATGATGAGGTTTACTGGCAGTGAGTGCAGATGCAGGTATTAGGGCCGAGGATGGTCGTGAGGCAATTTGAACCTCGGCACTGAGGAGCTTGTCGCAGAGCTCGGCAAAGGAGATGGGTTGTTCGCGGGCTTGGATGGCATTCGCTATGTCATTGTAATACTCATCAAGGCCAGTTAGGACTTGGAGGGTGACGTCCTCGGCATTAGAAGTAATGCCGAGGAGAGCAGGTTCGTCGACCACAAAGCGAACTTCCATAAGGAAGTCAGAGATCGGGCGAGCACCTTTGGACAGAGAGCGAAACTTGGTTTTGAGGGCAAGGATGCGACCTCTGGAGGGTTTTCCATACATGCTTTCAAGCATCGACCAGGCTTCGCAGGAGGTTTTGGTCGATGCCACAAAGGGAATAAGTTCCGGAGACATGGATCCAACCATGGCTGAGAAAATGAGGTTGTCCTGACACATCCACAGGTCGTGTGTAGGATTTGAAACGGTGGTGGTGGTGTCTCCAGCAGCTGGGATTGTGGAAGGTGGGCATGGATGCGTGCCCAAGACATAGCCAAAGAGGTTGTGTCCAGTGAGGAGGAGACGAAGCTGGAAGGACCAAGCGTCGTAGTTGGTGGAGGTAAGTTTTAGGGACATATTTGCAAGTCCTTTGAAGGTGATGGGTGAGGGCGACTGAGATGGAGTAGCCATTGTAGGGAGTGGGGCAGCGGAGAGAAGGGAATGGCAGCAGTGAGCTAGGCGTCTAAGACGGACGGCGGCGGCACCAGGGCTTAATAGCAGCGGTGGCTAGGGTTTAGAGCGGCGGCTAGGGCTGAGTAGCGGCGGCGGCGGCTAGGGCTTGGATCAGGCGTGAGCCAAGTGACTCGATGATACCATATAGAGAATATAAAAGTGTGGGAAATATAATTTCTTGATTAGTTGTAAAGATGATTTACAATGGGTATTTATACAAGTGATATTTAGGTCTAACCTAACCCTAATGGGCTTTATAAGAGAGCCCATAGGAAACTAAGATGGGCCTATACAATAAATAAGAATAAGAGTGTATTTACTAATATAGGTCCAATACCAGCTACATTAATTTCTACATTTTGACTTTGTACGACAGCTACATTTGTGTGGCCTTGCAATGTTGAAGTTATAAAGAAAGCTTTTATACAATATTTTAATTTTTTGGATTATGTTGTTTATTTTCCGTATAAATAGTACTTCACCTTAGCAGGGCTAAAAGGATGTCATTTTTTAAGTCATTGCAAGTATGCCAGAAAGTGAGCACAAAAAATAAAGTGTACCTCTTGTACTCCTGTTTTAATGAATTTCGTTTTGCTGGTCACAAAAAATAATACAATTTTCCTCAGGAGAAATATAGTATTGTAAGCTCACTGTAGGGTTTGTGATGCACAAACAAGCGTAATCAAAGAACAATCGACCGAAATTAAAGGCACGTGTCGTTGATATTGAACACGCCGACAACTACTAACGGAAATAACTTATTGAATACTCAGAAATACTGATGCACAAAGCCCTTGCTAACTGTTAAAATGAACTAAAGCCTGCTATAATAAGGAAATTGAAACCTAGTCCCAAAAGTCTAGGAAAATTACAGAAACTAAGGAAACAAATACAAACAGAACATAAAGTAATCTCAGAAAATAAATTGATCAACTCTTAGACATGTTTGCGCTTATCCATACGTTCCATGAATACAAGTGCTCGTTTATCCAAATCAGTTCGCAGGGAAGTTTCAATTGGATAGTCATCGGGGCGCTCCTTCAATACGTCAGGATCTTCATTCAGATCCCACACGCCCCGAACACCAAGAAAATAGAATTAATAGCACCATAAATCCTTAAACTTGAGCAACTCAAAAATCCTTACATCATAGAATTAAATTGTTTTAAAATCGAAAAATTAGAAACATGCCTTATATACTTCTGTCTCAGCTGATCCATCCATTATAAAGATTAATACATAAGTTATAAGATCCTTACATGCCACTTATTAGGCGTAAAATCGCAAAGATTAAATACGGATCTTATCTCTTGTAATTGGGCATCCGTAAAATGTAGATCTTGGTCATTTGTGGGCGCATGTATCGTATTATCTCAGCTGAAGGCAAATAAATATGAACAACCAGTCGACGACAATTGAAGTTTGGAAAAGAAAGTACAACAAGTGGGCGCATCAAAACAATTACCTTTTGAGAAGACGATAAATGGAAATTGTCTTTAACTAGAAGAAGAACATTCAAATAATATAGTTTACTATTAATGAGAGTGTGTTACATAGTCCTATAACAAATGGTTCTAGCTAAGAATTAAACATCATATCTTTAAAGAAGGTACAAAAATAAGTTTAGACTATCCATTGGGCTAGCTACATGATGCAAAACCCAATCCCAATCCATTTCTTGATCTCTAGTGTGTGTATGGAGGACCCTATGGACTTGGAAATCTGTTCTCCCTTCAAAAACCGAAATAGGGCTTTTTTTCTGGAGCCTGCTTAGTTGAGCACCATTGCTCTAGCATCTCTTGTTCGACTCAAGCACTTCCTGGCGAAGCTACTACGCTTATTCAAATTGTTTTAACACTTTTGACGATGTCATCTTCATTTGTCATCTTCATTTGGAAGTGTGCCATTTAATCCACACCAGATTTTGAAATTAGCCTCTTATGGGGTTGGCAACATTTAACTATTTAAACATCTGATTATGTTGTTTGGAGGAAACGAGGAAGAGAATTTGAATTATAGTTCCATACACAGTCAAACGTTTAGTGCAATAAAATTCAATTTCTATTTGGTCTAAGTGGTCAAAACAGGGTTGCTGATAATGACATGGAGGAAACTGAGCAAGGGTGGCAGCATATAAGATAACCAAGGAGATGGTTACGATTTTGATCATTGTTGTGTCTTATTTAGAGAGTGTTGAGAGGGATTGAAATCACTCGTTTTCTCCAATTAAAGGCAAGTGGAGGTCTGTTTCCAACACAATTGTTGGAAACAGGTCTCCCCTTGCCTTTAACAGGAAGAAAACAAGTGATTCCAATCACTCGCAACATCCTCAAAATAAGATACAACAGTATTGATCAAAATCTTAACCGTCTACTTAGTCTTTCTTATATACGCTGCATCCTTGTTCATTTTCCTCTATGACATTCTTAACAACCATGCTACGTACACCATTTGAAAATTGATTTCTTACTACATTGAAAGTTCGATTGGTTACTTAACTATAATTCAAATTATCTTCCTCATATATTTAAGCAACATAAAGGGTTATTCAAACAACTGAACGTAACCAACACCAAAAGTGGTGGCTTCCAAATTCTGTGAATGGATTAAATGAAACATTTACAAATGAAGACGACGGGGGATTTGTGTTCGTTAAGTTGCATTGACTCTAGTGGTTCTTGAAACTAAACGGTTTACATTCCATCATATTTAATTGGAAACCAAAGACGCAACATGTAAGCTAGTATATCGGAAATAAGTAATGACCAAAAATGATACAAATCAAGTATTTTACTGATTTCAATCACATAATATAAATTAACAAAATCGAGATATTGCACATCATATCAAAGATTCCGCGCAACCATTTCTATAATAGGTCTTTTGTGGGATTCATTAAACCACCACCTGATTTAGCAACAAATAATTTTAGATTTTTTGAAGAATCTTTTTGCTATAATTTGAACACATTCAAAGCTTGGCTTTAGCAGGGTAGAGTTTTTGCTATATATATATATATATATATATATATATATATATATATATATATATATATATATATATATATATATATATCTTACTATTAAGCAAGAGAGAGAATCAAACGAGGTTGTTTTCAGCGATTGACATGAATTCAAATTCAAATTGCAAAACATGAAATGAAGACAACAAACATTGGTTGAATTAAAAGCAAGGTTGTAGAAGTCGGAAATCGTCGGATTTGCACCGCGCGCCTGGCGCCTAGGCGGCCGCCTAGATTTTAATTTTTTTTTATAAACATTGTTTTCACCCATTAATCATAGAATTTGGCAAAAAAAAATAAACATTGCACATCATGACAAAGCCATGAGTATTACTAAGATCTTCTTTTTCTCTGGAAAAAGTATGAACAATCGTCCAAATTGGACTCCTAAACCAAAAAAAAAAAAAAATTTAAAAATAATATATATATATATATATATATGAGCGCCAGGCTGATTTTTCGCCAAAGGTGCCTAAAGAAGCAAAATCGAGTGGGCAAGGTGCCGCCTAGCGCCTAGGCACCGATATTCGCAACCAAGATTAAAAGTAAAATCAATCTGCAACAGAAAGAAAAGAAGCTAGAGGTACCTTATGCAAGTGATCGAAGTGTATTATGAAGAAAGATTCGCTCAAATGGATGATGAAAACAAGAATTTACATTTAGGCTGAGTATGAAGGTGAGAATGAAGGAACCCAGAAAGCCTTTATATAGTGTCAATCGAGAAACTAGGGTTTTCTTTAATTACTAAAATACCCCTTTCAGGAAGAAAAAAAAAACCCTAGCTTCTCCCTCCCATCCTTCATTCCCCACTGCCGCCCACCCCAAGACAGCGACAATTTTTCCTCCCATGTGCAATTTGCCTAGTCAGCACTATAAAATTAAATTTTTTAACCTAATCCAACCAAATCCATTTAATTTTTTAACCTAATCCAAGCATATCTATGAATCCTCTCATTATAACTTTTCTAGCTAAATATTTTAATGACGGGAATTGTCCGCCAATAAAAGAAATTATGTATAAATAAAATGAATGACAATTTGAATAAATTAGTAATGAATAAATTAAGTAATGTGGATAGTATTGTTTCAAAAATAAATGAGAATAATAATAGACAACCAAAAAATTAAGTAATGAAATTGGATGGAGAGAGAAGTATATATTACTCCCTCCGCGCAGATTTAAGTTCTGCATTTTGTCATTTTGGGTGTCCCCTTTAAAGCTTTGCATATCCATTAACAAATATTCATACATTTACACAAAATTACATAAATTGCCACACACTTTTCATTTCTCTCTCCACTTTTTTTCTTTTCTACAAGGTTGTAGAAATCGGAAATCGTCAGTCGGGCGTTTTCCGTACGTCCGCCTGGGCGATTCCAATTTTATTTTTTTTAATTATTACCTACTTACCTAATAATGTGGCCCAAAAATATGGGTTATTGAAATATACAACCCGAGAATATATAGAAGATTGTACAGAATCCCTTGTTCTTCTGGTAGACGGCGGAATATCTTGCAAACGGAACAGCCAAAGGCCCTTTCGTCAATTCCTTCCATCGGTTAATTCATCACACATATTTATTCTCCTTATGCGCCTAGGAGGTGCAGGGACGCTGACATCGGAGAGCAACGCAGGGGTGACAGCGGCGCAGACATAGGAGAGCAGTTCAAGGACAACGCGGACATAGGCAGACCGGCGACGGGGGCAGGGATGAGAGGCCTAAGATTTTAGTTGGAATTTTTTAGAATGATGTTGAAATTAATCCATTAAAAAGACATACAGGAGGAGTAATTCGATATTCTGGTTGATAGCAACCCTAATTCCGATCCCAGCTGCGAATCAAATGACAAAAGACAACAACCAAAATCAAATTGAAAAGACAAATAAAAAAGCAAATTACTGGAAAGGAAGGGGCCTACGATTAGATGGTGTTGGCGGCGCGTGGTGAAAAGGGGGGTTTCGAACGTGTGTGGTGGTAGATTGAGTGGTGGAGTGAGTGACGGAGCTTCCGATCTTTGGGTAAGTGAGGATTTTTTTTACCGTATACCGGAGAAGCGGATGTAGCGGCGGTGGAGGGAGGCTGACCATAATACGGTATGTTCGATTCATAGGTTTTTCGAGTTTGGAGATTTTTTGCACGATTTAGGGTTCTGGCACGATTTGGGATTTTTGTTAAGTGTTGACGTTGGTTTGGAGTGAAAACTAGAGACTGGCGGCCACGTGATTGGCACATGCATCCTTCCGTTAAAACTTAATGGGGTTGGGATGATTTTGCAAATTTTGCACAATACTAGGACCACTTTTGTCAAAATTTATCGCATTGAAACTATAACTGAAAGTAACGGGACCAAATAAACTAGTGCCCGTGGTGGGTGGGACCAAAAGTGTCATTTTCTTTGCTTTCCTCCATGACCACTTGAAAGTTCCAGTTTACATGTCTCAACCCCCTGATTTTGCGTACCCTCTCATTTGTCAGACATTTGTTACTGTAAAACTCTTTACGAATGGTGCGGGGTAGAAGTCAATTTAGTCTCATAACTTTCTACCTTTTTTGAAATGGTCCCAAAAAAGTTAAATGTACCAATTTAGTTTCATTATCGCAATTTTTTCTGTTTTTGTCCCAGATTCGTCGAAAAGATGATTGGGCGGTCGTTTTGGATCATGTGACATGCCTGTGTGTGTCAATTCAGCCAATAAGTGTTGAGTGTGTAAATAAAAAAATAAAAATAAAAACCTTAAATTATTTTTAAAGTTGTACAATACAATAAAAAAAATATGTGTCATTATTTTATAAAAAAAAATTATTAAACTAAAAATAATGGTGAGTTCTCATAAAATGACGAGAAAAGCATTAACACTCTTTTTAACAAACAAATGTGAAATAGATAAAATGTTGTCACAATCCTCAACACAATCACCAAAAACTGACGAGCACTAAATACTTTAACGACGAGAAAACCTTTAATTATGTTTTTTTATAAAATAATGACATGGATTTTTTATTTCCAGTTGTATTGACATGCACATTCACGTCACATAATTACCCAAACGACTGTCCAATCATCTTTTCGGCGAATTTGGGACCAAAACAAAATAATTTGTGAAAAAATTGGACTAAATTGATATATTTAACTTTTTTGGAACCAAGATAGAACGAATTGCGAAAAAATGAGACTAGATTAGCACACTTAACTTTTATGGGACCAAAACAAATTGCGAAAAAAAAAAAAAAGAGACTAGTTATACATTTATCTTTTTTGGACCATTTTAGAAAAGGTAGGAAATTATAGGACTAAATTGGCTTTTATCCCAATGGCGTCAAGCACCCGAGAGTGCTATCACCCCCTTAGCTCAGCTCTTATCTCGTTTCGCTTTGTCCAACTAATCTTGAGTTGACGGGTTCTGTTTACTTTTAATCATGAAATTATTGTCCGACTAGTGGTCCTTGTATATATGTCGATGATTTAATCCTCACAGGTTCCAGCTCCCCTCATGTTGACTCTCTCAATAAGGTTGCAGTCAAGTACTTTAATCCTTGTCTTTCTTTCTCAGCATTGAAGTTGCTAAATGCTAGGAGGCCCTATTTATTCCTCACTACAAATCTCATGTTCTAAGTTTGACGTTCTATGTCGGAAACAAATAAGGGTGGCTCGATCTTCAACTGGGGGTTGAATTTCTGGCACTCACTTATGCTGCCTCGAAGAATTGCTGGATTGTTCATCTCTTTAAGGAGTTCGATATACCCATTCGAGTAGCTTCTTGGCAGTTGTGTGATAATATGGGTGTCACACGTCTTACTCTACTACTACAAATAATTGTCAAAATTGTGAGGGAAAATTGCGAGGGTATATAATCCCTCGTTAAATGGCGAGGGATTTTACGAGGGGAGCAGATGGAGAGGGAAATACCGAGGGTTCAAAAGACCCTCCCTCGCAACGAGGGACATTGTTTTAAAAATGATAAAGGGCGAGGGATTTAATGCTCGCTGGCTGGCGAGGGAATTTAATGCTCGCGGCCAGGTGAGGGATAAATTAAAATGCTCGACAAAAAATAGCGAGGAAATTCTGACAAGGGAAATCCCTCGTTATTCATGTTAAAGAGGACTTTTCCCTCGCCAAATCCTCTCTATTTGGATACTTTTTTTGTAGTGTACAAATAATCCAACAATGTGAGGATCAAACATATTGCGATTGACATTCACGTACCTTTTTCATGATCACTTGTCTTCAAAAGGCGTCCTTGTCCTGCCCTCACCAAGGCTCTTCCTCGAGCTCACACTCCAAAATTACTGTTGCAGATGAACACGAATTTTTCGGGGCCGGATCAAGGAGATATCTAAGGCTATCTCTTAATTAAGGAAATATTGGATTCACGTTACAGAAGATTTCAACTTATCATATTAGTGGATTCTCTTTTTTCTAGTTCTCTGGTTTGATTTATTCTCCTAATCTTTATATGCCCTGTTTATCCGTTGTAATGAATTTGTATCATTCCAGAATCATCACACCTTAAATAAATTTGAAAGAGATGATTTGAAGGGTTAAATTCTAATCGTCAAAAAAATAAGATTCATGAGATAACCACGTACGTCCAAGATATAGTGGTTAAGAACTGGTTGAGAATTTGAAAAAAAAAAAAAGATCAACAACTTGAGATTGCAAATTAATCATCACAATCGGACCTGTGGAGCATTTTTCATTATGAGAACGTATATAATATATATTATGCGTAAGAATTATAAACAACCAGTTCCATTGTCGTCCAGTGGTTAGGATATCTGGCTTTCACCCAGGAGACCCGGGTTCAATTCCCAGCAATGGAAAATAATTTTGTTTTTTAAATTTATATTTCAAGAAAATTGCTTTACATGCTTCATAAATCATAGGGACATGGGGATGGGGCACAAGTTTTAAGAAAATGGTAGATAAAGTAGATAAAATATATTATAGGGTATTGTTGAATACCCAAAAAGTAACTCTTCTAAATAAACTCACGATCACAAAAATAGTCTTTAATTGTATTTAACATTGCTACGAATACGCGGCTTTTGGTAGACATAATAATATTAGGGGAACAGCAATGCATACATGTGTTCGACAAAATATTGAACGAAAGTTTTTGCCCACAAGGACAAGGCTATCCCAAATCATAGTCAAATATTACTAACCAAGAAGGCAAGAACCCGTTAAAGATCAAATGTCAGATCCAAACTCGCTGGAGCCGCTGAGAGTTGAATCTATAGAAGTAATATAAAATGTGTTGTATTACTGAATGAATTTACACCCGAAATATATACATGGAGAGATATTCACAAGTATGTAAGGTTTGACTAATTACATGAAGCTAGGCTAAAGTTAAGGAATGAGATTGCTAACTTACGACTAATACGCCCCTGCAAGATCAAGATACCATCAACAATAGTGATACGGGAACGCAAATCTTGAAAACGCGTCAGAGGCAGTGGCTTAGTGAGAGTATCGCGAGTTGATCCTGAGTATTAACGTATGCAATTGTCAAGACATTTTTCTGAGTAAGATCACGAACGAAATGTAGGTCAATCCCAACATGCTTCATCCTCGAATGTTGGACGGGATTAAGAGGTAACCGAGTAGCACCCATATTATCACAGGGAACACGTGGAGGCATAAGTAAACTGAGATGAAGATAGGATAAAAGATGGCGAAGCCAACATAGTCGCTAGTGCACAGCCTCCGTTGAAGATCAAGCGACACCAAGTTGTTTACGGGATCACCAAGAGACAGGAGAAGTACCAAGAAACACCATATAAGCTGGAGTTGACTTGCAATCAGAAAGGTCCCCGCCGAAATCTGAATCAGAGTAAGCTGTCAAGGTGAAGAAGAAAATTGTGGTGTAAGGTATGCTTGAGATAGCGGAATAAGTGTTTCACGAGGGCCCAAGCATCTGGCGTGGGTATGTTGCGCAAGGCGATTCACGGAAAATGAAATATCAGGTCGGGTCATTGTTAAGTATTGAAGACCCTCAATGGCACTTCAATACTTAATAGGGGCGACCGAAGCTGAGGACGCAATGGGCTTGAGCAAGAAAGGCGTCGACACTAGTTTTACCCGTCCATGTTGTGACACCGAAGTAAATCAATCAAGTATTTGTGCTACAACAAAAATAAGCCTTTCTTGTAATGGGTGACTTCAATGCCTAAGAAGTACGATAGGCATCCAAAGTCTTTTACGTCAAAAAACTGATTGAAGGTGCTTTTTGAGATCCTCAAAAAGGCGAGCAGTAAAACCTGTTAAGACTAGATCATCCACATAGGATAAAACAATCAATTTCTCACCATTATTGTTGAGAGTAAAGAGAGATAAATTTGTCGTAGATCGTTGAAGGTCAAAGCTCTCAAGTGCAGCACAAAGTGAGATCATACCAAGCCCACGGAGGGGCTTGGCGAAGACGAAGTAAGTAAACATGCGCAAGGTGTGATGGATCCGTAAAACTTACATCGAGTTGTTGTAACAGCCAATTGCAATGTGAGAACCGTGCATATAGTTGTTGCAGGTTTGATAACGGGACTAAATGTCTCCTTAAAATCGATCCCCGAGCGTTGATTAAACCCCATAGCCACCAACTGTGCTTTGAACTGATTCACAAAGCCATTCGGTTTGTACTTTGTTCTAAAAACCCATTTGCACCCAATAATGTTACAACGTGGAGGAGACACTAATTCCCATGTGACATGCCTCTATAAAGCTGTGAATTCATCTAACATAGTTGCACGCCAATGCAGAATTGAGAGTGTCTGCTTTACGTTAGAAGGTTCGGCATTAGGGGAGGAGAGGATGCTTGGTTCCAGAAAATAACTTCTTCGGCCGATGGATATTATTCAATGCTCGAGTGCGCATTGTATGGGTTCGTTGTGGAACAACCTGAGGCGGAGTGGGTGTAGCTTGAGGATCATGTGCTCGGGCTGAATCTACTCAACAACTGGGGAAATCTGATTGGCAGTTGCTAGCTTGTGGTCGTGGAGGAATGGCAACAACAGGATTTTCTGATTGGAGTATTGGTAATGTGAAACATGCGACTGTAATGTAGGCTCATTCAACTGTGGAAAGGTGTCTTCCAAGAAGCGGACATGGCGTGAAGTAAATATTCGGCCAGTAGCAGTGTCATAACATCGATAGGCGCTTTGAGATGTGGAATAGCCAATAAAGATACATGTAGATGATGGAGGATTCAACTTCTCATGTGCATATGGACGGATCAACGGAAAACACATGCAACCAAATACCCGAAGTTTCATATAATTTGGCTTATTTTTTAATAAGATCAGGAACGGGCTTTGATTATTAAGAACCGATATTGGCATACGATTGATTAAGTATACTACAGTTTGCAAAGCGAAGACCTAAAATTTATTAGGTAGACGAGCATGAAGTAACAACGCACGACCAATTTCTAGTATGTGGCGATTCCAACGCTCAACAACGTCGTTTTGTTGAGGCGTGTGGGGAGCCGTTGTGAGCCAATTTATACCCAGACTATTGAAAGTTTTTCGGAGTACCTGAAACTTGCCACCATTATCAGTGAAGAAGTTTATAATAGAATGGCCAAATTGTTTCTCAACAAGGGGCCTGAAATTATTAAATAGGGATGCAACATGAGACTTAGTCGTCAATGGAAAAAGCCGACAATAGCAGGAATAAAGTGACTTTTTCGTATTTTTGCATAATTTAAGAATAAAAATAACTTACTCAAAAGCGTATGGATTCGTTATAATATTGCTAGTATACGACCAAGTAGTTATCGTCCAAGGACCTAGAAGAGTGTGGAGCCCCAAAACTATACGTCGGAATGGTGTTATGGAAGCTAAATGGGAGGATAAAGCAAATACCAATAAGAAAATTAAACACTAAGTAAACAACTAAAACTAAGTCTCAAGATGAAAGTGCAAGTGAAAGAATTGTTTCGGGTGTCTTCCTTATGTGGGATCACTAATGAATTAACGAACTAATCACATTAATTAAACCTAATATCTTGAATTATGCTAAAGGTTGTCACATATATTTGTAGACCAATCCCTCGTGAGGCTCAGGTGAACACGTGCACTAATTAGCAATTATAGGAATATCTAATTAGTACTATAGGCTCCTAGGATAATGATTTGTAAACACTTTCAACACGGTTACTAATGTTTACGACTCGCCCTCTCACTAATCTCCTAGACGACCTATAATCTATTAATGTCTAATGTTGTCGATCTAAGCAATCAACCATCTCTCGGTTAAGCTAATTACTATTTAACTTCAGTTAATTAATCAAGGTTAAGTCTCATTGCAAACCCACACCCCAATCATGCAAACTCAACTCTCATTGAAACTAACATAATAGAAAATGCTAGCTAATAGGATTAATCAACAAATTGAATCACACAGATCACAACAATAGAAACATTAAATATCAAGACATAGGTAAACTAAGCCATTAATCCATAAACTCACAAATTACCTACATAATTCCAATACTCAAAGCAATAAGAGTTTAGCTCATAACAACAAATAAATTAAAACTTATGAGAAATAAATAAATAAACATTAAATTAAGGAAAGATATCACCTTGAGTTCTTGAAATTCTTCAAAGCTAACAATAAAATAAAACTCTAAATTTTAAACTAGCTAAGAAATTAAAATTAAACTAATCTAATCTAATGAGTGAAAGCGTGGATGTGTGGGAGAGGAGAGGGTTCCCTCCCCAATGACTGTGCCCACGGCTTGTCTGTAGGCCACGGATAAATGCCCCCCTTTTATTATGTTTTCACCCCTTAGATGATATCACCCTCCACAGCTGAGTTCACCCCCATTTATTTTCTACAACTACCCTTTCTCTCATAAAACCTTAATTTTTTTCAGCCTCCCTCCACATTTTCTTAAACCTTCCTTTTCTCTTCCTTTTTGAGTCGCCGCTTACCGTTGCCGCCGACTGCTGTCGCGCCGCCGCTCCCACCGACTATTGCTGCCGCTGCTTCTCCTCCTCCTCTTTCAGCCGTTGCCTCGCCCCCCTCTCCCGTCATACCTCACGTCCTCTCCTCCTCCCCTCTCCCGCCGCCGTCGCCTCTCCTCCTCCTCCTCCTCCTCCTCCTCTCTCCAACCGACGTCGCCTCTTCTCTTCCTCCCCTCTCCAGCCGCTGTCGCCCCTCCTCCTCCCATCTCCGAGGTCCGAGCGTCCGCTCCTCCTTCCTCGTCGGAAAACCAAATAACAAGTACAAGATCTTCTCCTTCTCCCTTGCCGCTGAATCTTCAATTTTTTCTGTTGAATTTGCTATGATTTGGATCTAAAAAAACTGAATATTTTTTTCTCAGTTTTTTTCTGCTAAGGTTTTTTTGTTGTCGATTTTTTTTTCTATTTTCGAAATATTAATTGCTTTTTTTAATATAATTTTTCAAAATATTGATTGTTTTTTTAATTTTTTTTCCTGAAAGTTGTGTCTAAAATTCGGTAAAAAAAATTCGAAATCATATTTTTCAAAAAATATGAGTGAATCAGCGGCAACTCGGCAGCGACCAAGTGGCATGTGGATTGCAGGTGATGGGTGTACAATTAGAGCTTTAATTTATTTTATTTTAATTGATAAAAGGGTAATAAAGTCTTTTTCAGTCTTTTTGTATGTAATGTTTATTTAAAACAAGTTCAGGGGGTGAAGTCATAAAAAGAGGGGGGTCATTTATCCGTGGCCTTGTCTGTATCCCCCCAGAATGGCAGCTTCTACCCCAATCAAACAATGAGATGGGCCCTAAGGGCCCGTGCCCATTTTTTCCATCAGCTGGTCACACCCATTAGTATAGAGTTGGGCCTTTTTAATTAACTGAAACGGCGTTGATCCTATATACCCTCCAGCTTTGTTAAGTATACTCCCCCTATCCAATTATTAATTTAATAATCATGTAAAATGTCTAAACTACCCTTATACTAAAATAACCCTACTATATACACTCCCCTTTCACTTTTCAACCCTAACCTAATTAAAGGAGCTACCGCCGCCGCTTCTCCGGCCGTCGTCGCCGCCTTAAATCAATTATAATATCACCTACGATGCTATACAAAATGATGACCAAAATATAATTTACAAAATCTATATATACCTACACATTTAGTATTTGTTGTTTTATGAATTGTTTAGAATGTGCAGGGAGGGAGAGATGGAAAGAGATGAAAGTTGTACATTTTTCTGTACAAAGATAAAAAGAAAGAACAAAAAACGGCACAAGTTAATAAAGCTGTACATTTTTCGACACTGGTTTGTCGACGAACAACACTCTCGTCGACACTGGTTTGTCGACGAATAGCACTCTCGTCGACACTGGTTTGTCGACGAATGGCACTCTCGTCGACACTGGTTTGTCGACGAAAAACACTCTCGTCGGCACTGGTTTGTCGACCAAAAACATTCTTGTCGACAACTTTTTTGAAAAAAAAAATTAAATTTTCAACAACTAATAGGAAAAAAAACTATTAGGGCAGAAAAGGCGCAGAAGAGGAAAAAAAAAAAGAGCCGCCGTTAGTGGGGGAGGAGGGGGCGGCGCCGCCGCAAAGAGAACAAAAAAAAAACCTACCTTTGACGGCGGCCAGGGAGAAGGCGGCGTATTGGGAGGCGGCGCAGGGTGAAGGAGGCTTCGCGGCAGGCGGCGCTAGGCAAGGGGCCGCCGCCGTCGCATGAGCAGAAAAGGAAAAAAAAAAATGAAACCTACCTTCGGTGGCGGCGATGGAGGCTGACAGCAGCGATGGAGGAGGACAGCGCTAGCTAGGAGATGGCGGCGTTGGGAGGACCCGGTGTTGGAGGCGGCGGCGTTGGGCGGAACTGATGTTGGAGGCGGCAGCGTTGAATTTTTGGGTGAGGAGGAAGAAGAAGGAAATAAAATTAGGGTTTTTAATGATTTAATAGGGGGGAGTGCATCTATAAGGGTAGATTAGGTATTTTATGGGGGAGTGTATCCAACGTGTGCCATGTTAGGGGGGGTACGAAAATCTGGGGAGTATATTTAACAAGGCTGGAGGAGTATATAGCCAACGCCAACTGAAACTGCTTCCTTTTCTTTGGGCTGAAATACATGAATGGGCCGGACATCTGCTTGCAAAAACTTGCATCAACCATTTATTTTGGCGTGGGTATATACCCCTCCAACTTTGTTTAATACACGTCCCTCCATTTTATTAATTAAACATTTATGTAAAATGTTTGTTTTACTCTTTTAATAAAATACAAGAAGATACATACACTCCCCATAAATTAAACTAACATTAACCTTATTTATAACCCTAACCCTAATTTGAGAGGTATTAGCCACCGTCGTCACTCGTCGCCCACCGAATGCCGCCGCCGCCGCCCAACCTTTGTCAACCACCACCACCCCAAATAAAAATTCAGAAATTAAAAAACATAACTTAGAAATTTATAAAAAATCTTATTTTTGACAAACCATAGTCGACCAAAATTTCTCCCGTCAACACTGGTTTGTCGACCAAAAACACTTCGGTCGACTCTGATTTGTCGACCAAAAACACTCCGGCCAATAAGAATTTTTCGAAAGAATTTAAAAAAAAATTAAAATTTTCGACAATATTGAGTCGACCAAAAACACTCCCGTGTCGACGAGCTAGAGTGTTTTTGGTCGACTCAATATTGTCGAAAATTAAAAAGAAAAAAAGCTAGAGGAGACGAGAGAAAAGCTCAACAGAAAAGAAAAAAAATGATTACCCAGGGCGGACGAGCGGCGGAGGCTGGACGAAGGGGGAGGACGAGCGGCGCTTCTTGGGGTGGGGCGAAGAGCGGCGACGGCGCTAGGTAGCGGGAGATCGGTCGCCACCGCCTTGTGCAATAGAGAAAAAAGAAAAAAAAAAAGCTTACCTACGTCTTCGTGCGGCGGCGGACGAAGGGCGGTGACGGTGGGTGGATGGCGGTGGCAAGTTGAGGATGAAGAAGGGAGGAGAAAGAATGAGTTGGGGGAAGAAATTAAAGGAAAAAATTAGGGTTTTGTGAAAATTAGGGTTTTTGTGGGGAGTGTATTTATCTTAGGAAATTTTAAGAGAAAATGGTATAAAAGGTAATTTGGGGAGAGTGCATGTATTGGGGGCGTGCATTAAACAAAGCTGGAGGGGTATATACCCCACGCCATTTATTTTCCTCCAATTGGGTCTTGCACTTGGGCGTTGCTTCAAAAATATTAATTGCTGCTGGAGCACACATCGTGAGATGAGGACACCCACGCTGAAAACTCCAAAATACCACTCCTTTAATAAATTTCAACACCCACATCCATTTTTTCAAAACCCTAAGGTGTTGTTTGGTTTGGGATTGTGGTGGATGGGATAGGGATTGGAAAAATGTGGATGGGGGTAATCCATGAATAGTAATTGAATAATAGTTGTGTTTGGATAGAGATTGAAAAATAGATGTGGATGGAGAACTTTATGTCAAATCAAGTAGGAGAGAGAATAAATGTGTGGAAGAAAAGTAGGAGAGAGAATAGATGTGTGGAAGAAAAGTAGAAGAGAGAATGAGTTATTAAAAGAAAAAAATGTTGATGTGATTGTATAAAAATAGGTTTGTAGGTGTATTATAGGAATGAATGTGTATTTGGATGAGTATTTGGATGGAGAGGGATGGGATGGGGGATGACCCATCCAAATCCGGATGGGCCAATCCCAAACCAAACACAGCCTAATTTTTTATCATTCTTCCCTTCCCTCCCCTCCCCCAAGCGGCGCCGGCGGTCGGCCTCCCCTCTCCCTCCCCAGCTGCACTGGCAACGTCGCCAGCCACCCCTCTTCATCCCCCCGTCGTCGTCGCTCAACAGTTAAAAATAAATAAACATCAAGCCCACAACTGCGTCGGCGGCCTCCCCTCTCCCTCCAAACGTCGCCGTCGCTCGACTGTAAAAAAAAAATCAAGACCCCGTCCAGCCATCGCCTCTCTCAAGCCTCGTCGCTGCCCCCGTCGTAGCGGCCACTCACACGCGTCCAAGCCCTTTGCCCAAATGACGCGGCCGTAGTCGCCCCTCCTCCAAACGATGCGACCGCGGTTGTTGACAAAGAAGACTGTTCGTGCCCCCTCCTCCCTACTCTGTTCACGTCGACCGTTCGCACCCCTCCCTCGTCTCTTGATTTTCGTCTCATTTTCAGGTTAGTTTTTAAGTTTTTTTTTAGATCTGGAAATCAAAGACCTGTATGTGTTCAGATTTTTTTTGCTTCTTTCGAATTTTTTGTCGAAATTTACACTAGAAATATATACATAGAGAGATATTCACAAGTATGTAAGGTTTGACTAATTGCATGAAGTTGGGTTAGAGTAAAGAAATGAGATTGCTAATAACAGGAATTATATTTTATGACAGGACTTATGTTTTATGACTAGTAGATCAAGATCGTCAACCTCAGTCACCTTTGGCATGCATAGCAATTTTCTGAATAATCAAATGAGCAATTCTATCTCCAATTCTCCATGATTCACTTCAAAATCTAACATAATCACTTCCACTTGTCCCCCTACATCTTAGTACGTGCACATAATGAATGAAAAAAATTCCCCAACGATTGCGAAGACCTGACCATAAGCGACTACTCATGACCATCGACTGCTTGTACAATGAATGATGATAAAGAATCGGCCCTAATCTTGAGTACATACATCACGAAGAAATCAAAGGGTCAGCGTGTCTTTAATTTGTTGCAACCGTCCCTCACTAATGGTCGAGGTCCTCTACGACTCATGCATTTTGGCTTACTCTTGGGTCAACATTCAGTTCTTCGTCGAAGTTGCGCTCCCTTTGTTGCGTGACAAGCTCCAGTTGTTGAAGGAAGGCATTATGTATGTTTTAGACTACACAAAGAAATTATGTGTGGATAGTTGGCTGCAATTGGTCGACAACCGATTGATTCCGACAAGAGCCACTAGTAATAGATATAATTATGTTAATATGTAATTATATTTTGTAATTAGTGATAGTTATTATTTCAGCATAATTAGAGGCACTGAATGTGCATCGTAGGTGTATATATGTTATTCTTATTCAATCAGAAGGATAAGGAAGATTGATAATCTTATATGGTATCACGAGATTAAGGTTTTTTCCTCCGTTTTTTCCGCTGCTCTTTTATTTCTTCACTTTCTCCTTCTCCGATTCTTGATTTCCGGCGTTCACCATGGCTACTCCGAGGAATTCGTTCCATCCAGCCTTGGCCGTCTCCAATATCAAGAATCATATCTCCATCACCCTTGAGATGGAGAACGTTCAATACGGTACGTGGGTAGAACTCTTCAAGATTCATGCTCGCTCGCACCGTGTCCTGAAACATATTATTCCCACCGATCCACCCACGCCAATTCCTACAGATCCTGAGGAGAAAGAGACGTGGCTAACACTGGATGCCACCGTTTTGCAATGGATTTATGCCACAATTTCGTCGGATTTACTGTATACCATTCTCGAGCCGGATATGAAGGCTGCTGCTGCGTGGGAACGATTGCGGGATATATTCGAGGATAATAAAAATTCTCGGGCCGTATCTCTCGAACAAGAATTTTCTCATACGGTAATGGAGGCATTCCCGAATGCATCGGCCTATTGCCAAAAATTGAAGGTCTTGGCAGATCAACTTCAAAACGTCGGTGCACCTGTGTCGAATGATAGGCTCGTCTTACAGTTGGTATCCGGATTGACTGATGCGTATGGCAGCGTGGGCACTCTGATTCGCCAACGTGATCCGTTACCAAAATTTTACCAAGCACGTTCTATGCTTGTGCTTGAGGAGGCCGCATTATCTCGCAAGGCTACTACGGCCACCGCTCTTTTGACTGCTGCAACTCCGCACACTGATCCAACTCAGCCGGCTGGTTCCACTACTACTGGTGGGGGACGTGGCATGAAGAAGAAGAAAGGGGCTAAAACCCAGCGATCTCCCTCTGCCCAAGATCAGCGACCCGGCTCTTCTTGGCCAGGCCAATGGGCTGCTCCCTCTCCTTGGCAGTGGCCTTGGCCTGCTCCGCCTTGCCCATATCCTACCATGCCCTGGCCTGGACAGCCCCGTCCATCTCCTCCTGGCTTCCGCCAGCCTTCACCACAACAGGGCCTCCTTGGGCCACGTCCTCAGGCTTATGCAGCGCAATCTGGTCCGTCTCCTACCGACATTGAGGCTGCGATGGTGACACTTGGCCTTACACCCCCAGATCCGAGCTGGTATATGGACACTGGTGCCACTTCCTACATGACTTCGGGTTCAGGTACTCTTTCGTCTTATTCCAATTTGAGCATTCCTAATTCTATTCTTGTTGGTAATGGTCAACATATTCCGATTTTGGGTACTGGTAATGCAACTCTGCCTTCCCCTCATTTCCCGTTATCATTACAAAATGTCTTACATGTTTCTGGTATTATTAAGAATCTTGTGTCTGTTCATCAATTTACACGTGATAATTCAGTGTCTATAGAATTTGACCCGTTTGGTTTTTCTGTTAAGGATTATCGGACGGGGACCATTCTCATGAGATGTGAGAGTACGGGGGAGCTCTATCCTATTACTTCAAGCACTTCGACAGCTCTTGCTGCGTTGTCTCCAGGGGTGTGGCATGATAGACTAGGGCATCCGGGGATTCCTGTCTTTGAGTCTTTACGTAGGAATAAACTCATTGAATGTAATAAAATGCAAACAAACTCACTTTGCAATTCTTGTTGTGTGGGGAAACATATAAAACTTCAATTTGCTAAATCTATGTCTACGACATCTTCTCCATTTGATATTGTACATTGTGATTTATGGACGTCTCCTATTTTGAGCTCCATGGGTCATAGGTATTATGTTATTTTCCTGGATGATTATTCGAACTTTTTATGGACGTTTCCGTTAGCTCGTAAGTCACAAGTTTTCGCTACTTTCTTATCTTTTCGCGCCTTTGTTCAAACACAATTTGAGCGTGATATAAAGTCATTTCAGTGTGATAATGGTCGCGAGTTTAATAATAAGATGTTTGCTAATTTTTGTTCTACTCATGGTATGGTGATGCATTTCTCATGTCCTTATACATCGTCTCAAAATGGGAAGGCCGAGCGACAATTTCGTACGATAAACAACATGATTCGTACGCTTTTGTTTCGTGCGGCTATTCCCTCTTCTTTTTGGCATCACGCCCTCCATATGGCCACTTATATGCTTAACATCTTACCTCGCCATCATATGTCGTATCACACCCCCCTTCTCCTACTGTATCATAGGCAACCCTCTTATTCGCATCTTCGGATTTTTGGGTGTCTATGTTACCCTTTAATTCCTGCTTCTACAATTCATAAACTTCAGCCTCGCTCTACACCATGTGTATTCCTTGGTTATCCCTCCAACCATCGAGGTTACAAGTGTTTCGACATGATTAGCAAAAAGGTCATCATATGTCGACATGTTCTCTTTGATGAATCCAGATTTCCATTTCTTACTAATGGATCTCCAGATTCCTCTTCATACAGTTTTTTAGATGATGCATTATCTCCATATGTTGTGCATCACCTATCACAACCGTCGGCCACACCTTCTTCCTCGGTTGCGGCTGACTCTCCTCCTCCGTTAGCCGAGCCACAACGTGTGGTCAACCCTCCAGCTGAACCCCCTCCAGTATCGAACAGACCCGTTACTCGAAGCCAACGAGGTATAATTCGTCCTAAACGTCTGTTTAATCTTCTTACTACCCTTCCTAAATCACCTATTCCAAAAAATCCCATTGTTGCTTTACATGATCCAAATTGGAAACTTGCTATGCAAGATGAATTTAATGCTCTTATTGCTAATAAGACGTGGGAGTTGGTTCCCCGTCCCATTGGTGCTAATGTAATTCGTTCTATGTGGATTTTTACTCACAAGGAACGTGCTGATGGTTCTTTTGAGAGACATAAAGCTCGTCTTGTAGGTGATGGCCAAACTCAGAGGGTTGGAATCGATTGTGGTGAGACTTTCAGTCCAGTGGTGAAACCGGCAACCATTCGCACTGTTTTGTCTCTTGCTCTTTCTAAACACTGGTCCATCCATCAGCTCGACGTAAAGAATGCTTTTTTGCATGGCATACTTGGTGCTGGTGACACGGTTTACATGCATCAGCCAGTAGGGTTCCGGGACTATACATATCCAGATCATGTTTGCCTTTTACGTAAATCCTTATATGGTTTGAAACAGGCTCCTCGGGCCTGGAATAAACGCTTCACCGACTATGTTACATCTCTTGGTTTTATTCGAAGCAGGTGTGATAATTCTTTGTTTGTTTACTGTCAAGGCAATCACATAGCGTATCTTCTTCTATATGTTGATGATATCCTATTAACTGCCTCTTCGACCTCTCTTCGTCAACAATTTATATCACAACTAAGCTCTGAATTTGCAATGAAAGACTTGGGTCCTGCACACTATTTCTTGGGCGTGGCACTATCCATGCATAAGGGTGGTATGTTTTTATCTCAGCGCAAATATGCATTGGATATCATACGTCGTGCTGGTCTTCAATCATGCAAACCTTCGCTTACTCCTGTTGATACTAAACCAAAGATTGGACTTACTTCTAGTCCACCGGTCTCGGATCCGACACTCTACCGAAGCATTGCTGGTGCACTACAATACCTAACGTTCACTCGTCCTGATATCGTGTATGCAGTGCAACAGATTTGCTTGTTCATGCATGATCCCCGTGAAGCTCATATGGCGGCCGTCAAACGGGTTCTTCGGTACATACAGGGCACCATTGATTATGGCCTTCACTTGTCTCCATCGTCTTGTTCTTCCCTTGTAGCCTATACAGACGCGGATTGGGCTGGTTGTCCGGATACTCGCCGTTCCACATCCGGTTATTGCATTTTCCTGGGCAATAATCTTCTGTCTTGGTCGTCTAAAAGACAGAACACATTGTCTCGCTCGAGTGCCGAAGCGGAGTATCGTGGCGTTGCAAATGTTGTTTCGGATACTTGTTGGCTTCGCAATCTTCTTCTTGAATTACAATGCCCTCTACCTAAAGCGTCATTTGTTTATTGCGATAATGTAAGTGCGATCTATCTTTCTGGGAATCCTGTTCAGCATCAACGCACGAAGCACATTGAATTAGATATTCATTTTGTTTGTGAAAAGGTCTCTAAAGGTGAGGTGTACGTCTTCCATGTGCCATCTCGGTATCAGATTGCGGATATATTCACGAAAGGCCTCCCTCATGTTCTATTTGATGAATTTCGGGACAATCTCAGCGTGCGTCCACCACCCGTTTCGCTTGTGGGGGAGTAATAGATATAATTATGTTAATATGTAATTATATTTTGTAATTAGTGATAGTTATTATTTCAGCATAATTAGAGGCACTGAATGTGCATCGTAGGTGTATATATGTTATTCTTATTCAATCAGAAGGATAAGGAAGATTGATAATCTTATAACTAGTTTCTCGGTGGTCTCGGTCCTCAATTTAACGGCTTCTTGAATGTTCGTGTGGCGATCTCTCCTACACCTTCATTTCACGATCTTGCTCATATGGCTCGCAATTGTGAGCTTTTCCACTAAACCCTTGAAGGTGGATCTCCAGCCCCCACTGTCTTCATTACCACTGGACGCAAATCTAGTTCTTTACATGCCCATGGTGGTCGATCAGGTGGTAACTCGGGATCAAACTTTTCTTGCGGTGCTCTTGGAGTACTCTCTGCATTAATATGTGCATGTGGGTTGTTATACCCAGTAGTCTGAGTCCATGAGCTCGTTCCTATCATACAAAT
Organism: Galeopsis tetrahit; assembly: GCA_963675135.1. Lineage (NCBI taxonomy): Eukaryota > Viridiplantae > Streptophyta > Magnoliopsida > Lamiales > Lamiaceae > Galeopsis > Galeopsis tetrahit. Next base: position 17,833,553 of record OY776133.1, read on the forward strand.
GACCAACGAATGAGACAAAGACATCTTAGAGTCAACGAAGACCGACCAAACGTGAACAACTCCAAAACTGTTTGTCAATGCCACATTGACGCCTCTATTCACCCACCCCAAGGGTCAACCTTTGATCAGCCACCCTGTTCGTCCATGTCAACAAGCTCTTTCCATGTGGTTGATCATTAGGGATGAACAACCACCTCCTCGACAAAAGCATAGTCTACCTAAGTCAATTCATCCTTCACGTAAATAGGATAAGCACATTTAACTCGTCCACTGAGCGTAGAATACTTAGTCACTAAGGTGGTGTTTGGTTTGGGATTGATTTGGATTGGATTTGGATTGTGGTGGATTGAATTGGGATTTGGGTAATCCATGAATAGTAATTGTGTGTATAAATTGTGTTTGGTTAAGGATTGAAAAGTAAGGGTATATATAACTTTATGTCACATCAAAGTATAAGAGAGAATAAAGTAGGAGAGAGAATGAGTGGTTGAGAAGAGTGATTTGATTGTATAAAAATAGGTGAATAGGTGTATTATAGGTGTGGATAGGTATTTGGATTTGGATTTGGATTTGGATTGAGATGGATTGAGAGAGATTGGATTGGGATTGGGCCAATCCAAATCCAGATTGGGCAATCCCAAACCAAACACCGCCTAAGTTTTAAGAGATCAAGTGCCACATATATGTACATGTGTCCTTTTCTAAAATGCACAAACATTAATTTAATAAAGACAATTCATGCTTGCATTAACTATTTAAAGGGTCATTTTACCTAATTAATATATAATCAGAATTCCACCTACAAAAAACTCTTTCTTAAACTCTTTCATACTATCATGAACAAGTCCAAGACTGCTTAATCTAAGTGAACAACTCCAAAACTGATCAAACATGAACAACTCCAAAACGTAATCAAACGTGAACAACTCCAAGGATCGAGTCACCGATGGTTTTTAACTTTATTCATAAACAATCACTTTATTCATAATAGACTCCACAATATCTCATAATATCCTTACTTGTATCTACTTTATCTAACTTTTCCTCAAAATTTGTATCCAACTATTTGAGCAAAGTTTTAGTGGACGAATGGAGTAATAAAAATTTGGGTAGAAAGGGTGGCTCATTGATAAACTTAATCTAAGTGTAATTGAAGCATTAAAATTTAATGTTACTATCCCCATTTTTTACTAGATTACATATTTTCCTTTTTTGTCTGTCTCTTACTAAATTACGCATTTTTAAAAAATGAAATAAATGTTACTCTTTAAATATTACTCCATTAAACACATTTTATCACTGTAAATACCGCTCCCTCTGTTTTATATTAGACTAGATGAGCACCCACGTATTACATGGAATGTTAATAAAAAACAGTATTTATAATATATTGTATATTTAAATCATTTAAAAAAATAAAATCTAAATAAAAAAATTCAAAAAACAGAATCGAATGAGACAAATAATTTTTTATCTTTTAAAATTAATGAATTAGATTTAATAACATATTTACTAATTTATTAGTATAATTTAATAATTAAGCAATTCCTGAAATAAGTCTTTTTTTTGCTTTAAAACTATTAATGCTAAACATAGTAAATATTCATCATATATTTAACATATCATCATAATTATTTAAAATCAACCCAACATTAATTATGATGACACCTACATAATATCATACATAATAACATTTAAAAATATGACACACTATACAAAATCAAGGAGAGAACGACACATCAGTCAAATTAAGAGAAAGAGCCAGCAAAAAAAAAACTTTATATTAGTATATAGTGGGATTGATACTCTTTTTTTATTTTAGCGTGTCTTTTATTAGATTGTCCCTCCCTAAAATGGACATAACATACTTTATTATTTTCAATCACCCCATTCAATCCTCTCAAAATTACACTAATATCACTACTTTTTTCACACAAAATCATGTTGTGTGTTATTCTCCTTAATTGACTAATACATTGTCAACAAAAAAAATTATTTACCTCTTATAATACTAATAAATAAATCTCACATTGAACTACAGAAGTACTCGAGTCAAATAGGTAGTAACTTAGGGTGTGTTTGGATTGAGATGTCCCAATCCGGACTTGAAAGTTGAATGGACCATCCCCAAATCCCCATCACATTCCTCTCAATCACTTCAAATACTCACCCATATTAAGAAATTAATACACAAAAATTAATTCTCCACCTCTCTACAAGTTCGAACTTTTAAATGAGACATAATTCTTTCACGGTATCGGAGTATTAAGGCTCACGCCCACACGTCCTGTGTTCGATTCCTGCTAAAAGCAACTTCACCCATTTAAATTGTTCACTCGATGGGTCTCCTTCCCAAAGGGTAGAGGTGATAATTCAGCCCACGAGTGTGGGGGAGTATTAGGAAATTAATATACAAGAATTAATTCTCCACCTACACGCTTATTTTTATACATTTACATTACCATTTTTACTTTCAATCATTCGTTCTCTCTCCTACTTTTCTTCCTCATACTAATTACTTCATTAACTAACTATAATAAAATAATAACGTTGATCAAATTACCTCAATTCATATTTTTCCATCTTCATCCAATCCCTAACCAAAGGCTTTTAGGATCAAGGATGAAAATATTGCATTTTTACTTTCAATCGTTCGTTCTCTCTCTTATTTTTCTTCCTCACACTAATTACTTCATTAACTAAATATAATAAAATAACATAACATTGATTAAATTACCTCAATTTATATTTTTTCATCTTCATTCAACCCACCCAATCCCTAACCAAAGGCTCTTAGGACCAAGGATGAAAATGTCGTTATCACAAAAAATATCGCAACCTTGATTTTACGGATATATTATCAGATATATCGATATAACAAAATAAAATTACAAAAATGACGAAAATTTTGTTAAAAGTTTGAAATTTAACATGAAATTTTATGGATTATTATAACATACTATTATGCATATATTCCAATCAAAAGTACAATAAAATTATATGTTCAAAACAAACATATAAATAATAGATTATATAAATATTGGCTGATGAAAAACAACTGACAACGTAATACAATACAAAATGACTCAACTCATCATATTAAAGTAATTTAGAATATAGTTATGCATATGTTTAAAAAATCACTAAAATATAATAGATGAATTTAGAATATATTTTCTTGCACTATTAAAAATAAAATAAAAATTATACATATAAAAATAATAATTTTAAAAAAATCACAATATTTTCAGATTTTGCGATATTGTGCGATATCTTGCGATATATTCGTGATATTTTTCAATTTCCGTCCAATTTTATATTATTTTTTAACGATATCGATATCAACATCGATATTTAACGATATATTCACGATACTCGGAAAAAAATATATTATACCTCAATATTTATATTCCAATATCGAAATTTACAATATATATGTGATAGATACACAATATTTTCATCCTTAGGTTAGGTCATGGAGGGATCACTACTAAACTAAGACTATGAACGGGGCCACAAAATATTGTATGAGGCGGTTATTATTACTGGCGTGTGGAAGCTGTAGAATTGTCTACACAAAATTAACAAAAGAATATAAGAAAACGATATTTGCTAACCTAAGTTAGGGGCGACACGTCATTAAAGTGCACCCACTTCATCACTTGTGTTTTCTAATTTATCTTTTCCTCTGTCGTTGCCATATACCTTACCTGCGCCTTTGTATTGTGTTCACCCTTCAAGCAGTCGTATTTCTCTCTCACTCTACCTTCTCTCACCTTGATCATCAATGGCTGACAAGACTCAATTCGATTCTCACCCTAATCGATTAGAGGTCGTCTATTATATTGGTGAGAGGGCGAAGCGTAAACATTAGTAACCATGTTGAAAGTGTTTACGGGTCACTATCCTAGGAGCTTATGGTACTGTAGGTCCCTAGTTGAGTGATAAGATTGAGTAAGCTAGTAAAAGTCTAGAGGGGAGGGGTGAATAGACTTTTAAAAATCTTTCAAAATATCATAATACACAATGCGCAATATCAGAATTAACAATGAGCCCTTAAAGATTTATACTCAACTATAACGATGAACTTTTATATGAACACTGATCTTGTCTATCCTATATGAAGATTAATTAATTAAACAGTTAATCAATCAAACAACAAATAAAACAATAAAGTAAATCAAACACAAGATTTATAGTGGTTCGACAACTTGTCTACATCCACTCTCACAACTCCAGACGTGAAATTTATTAACTCTTCTCTTCGAGTAAGTATGTGTGTTCTTGTGGGTTTAAGTCCCAAGATATAAGACTTCGATCTTTTCGATAACACTACCAAGTGCTTCTTCGATCTAACAACTAGCTATTTTACAAGTAACTAGCAACTTGATTAACAAACAAAACTTTAAAGAAAAACTTCTCTAATTTGCAGTAGCCTTCTGAATATTTCTTGTCTTCTCTTCTGGATTCAACTTGCTTTCTTGAACTCTGTGAGTTTACTTCTTGCTTTGAATATCTCTCGAATATGCTCTCGATTTCGTAATAACAGTAGTCTTCAATGTTGTAAGTCTTCAAGTATTTATAGACTTCACATACAAGATAAATTTGTTATCCAACAACCTTTTCTTGATAACTAACTTTGTAACTGTTTCTTCTTATCCTTTCACGCGTTTCTTCAGTTAATTAGTTATTCCATAACTAACTCTTCATATCTTCACTTCTAAATACGATTTTATTTTTAACCTTTATCTTCACGCGTACTTGACTTCTATGCGAACTTGACTTGTCTTGTTTTCAACACTTAGACAATTCTTCAGTCTTCTCAGCACTTGTCTTGTCTTCAACAAGTCTTCTTCCAGTAGATCTTCACTGTAGAACTAATCTAGTCCTATCAATCTAATCTATCAAGACTATTACATTACTTTAAGTTTTATAAACTCAGCTTAGTCACCTTAACAACTATACATCAATATGAACATAAACATAAACATAAGCTTCTATACAACAATTATAAGTTTATCATACAACCTATATGAAACTTCAATACTTAGTTTATACGAGTACTTATAATTCGTACTTATCCTTTCTTTCTTCTGTACTTTACTTTTCTTTTGTACTCTACTGATCTTATCATAAGACGACTTCCATAACTAGATCAGTCAACACTTAGAAATATATTCAAGTCCACTTTTGGCTTATCAAAACTACTTCTTTCATCAATTAGGACTTGTATTAGGATTAATATCCCAACAGGTACTAATTAGATCATATAATTGCTAATTAGTGCACGTGTTCACCTGAGCCTCACGAGGATTGTTCTACACATATATGTGATAGTCTTTAGCATAAATCAAGACATTAAGTTTAATTGTTGTGATTAGTTCGTTAATTCATTAGTGATACTATATAAGGAAGACGTCTGAAGCAATTCTTTCACTTGCACTTTCATCTTTGATAGTTAGTTTTAGTTGTTTGCATTAGTTGTTTATTAACTTAGTTGTTATTTGTAAATTCTCCCATTTAGCTTCTATAACACCATTTCGACTTATAGTTTTGGGGCTCCACACTCATTCAACTAGGTCCTTAGACGATAACTACTAGGTCGTATACTTATCATTCTATTATCGAACCCATACGCTTGTGGAGATCATATAGTTGTTTAAAAAGTGCAAAAATACGAATCAAGTCATGGTGGTGGATGACGGCACGTTGGAGCAGCATGCCCCTTAAACCCACAAATTTGACATACAATAGGATTGCGATCAGATGGATACGGTGTGAGTAGGGGGTGAGAGTTCTTTGGCAATGAGCCAGAGAATGACGAGGATGGGCATCATGTCCATTTCCAGGCGATGAAGTGCCTCGAGATCGGAAGTTGCGCTGACCAGGTCGACTAGGGTTCGATCGGATTTTTCCTGTGATTTTAAAGCAAGTTCATGTTCATAAAGGAGATCATGAAGCTCCTCAAAACAAAGAGAGGTATCACGTGTTCATATGGAACCTATGATTGTGGCATACTCGGGGCCTAAACCATTGATGACGAACAAGGTAAGATCATCAAGGCTTACAGGTTCATCGATCAAGGCCAACTCATCGGCCTTGGATTTGATATAGTGAAGGTACTCCATGACTGAGCGATCATCAATGGTGATCTGATGCAACTCGCTCTTGATTTGGTTGACACGAGATCGAGATGTGACGATAAACATCCGAAGAGAACTACCCAAGCTTTAGCCGTCGTGGAGGACGATGAGACGACAAGAAGAATATCATGGGCAAGAAGCAGTTGGTCTTGCTGGATCCATGTGAGGACAACAGTAGCATTAGAACCATCTTATCTTTCCGACGAGCGGGACATGGGCGAGAGGCATCGATGAACCCAAGAAGGTTATGGCCTCAAAGGAGGGCCAACAGATGAGCACGTCAGGACGTGTAACTTTTATGGGTCAACTTGATTGGTAGATCGTAGCGAGCAGATGGGCACCACGAGGATGTCGTAGTCACCGAGGTTGCAGTAGTCGGAGCAGCCATTGAAAGCAGCGAAATAAAAGGAAAAACGAATAAGGAATGAAGAGAGATTTAGGATCGTTCTTTTCCTAATACCATATAGAAATAATATAAAATGTGTTGTATTACTAAATGAATTTACACTAATATATACATAGAGAGATGTTCACAAGTATGTAAGGTTTGACTAATTACATGAAGTTGGGTTAGAGTAAAGAAATGATATTGCTAAATAACATAAATTATGTTTTATGACTAGTAGAATCAAGATCGTCAACCTCAGTCACCTTTGGCATGCATAATAATTTTCTGAATAATCAATTGAGCAATTCTATCACCATGCTTCACTTCAAAATCTAACAGAATCACTTCCACTAGTCCCCTACATCTTAATACGTGCACATAATGAAATGAAAAAAAATCCCCAACGATTGCGAAGACCTGACCATAAGCGACTACTCGTGACCATCGATTGCTTGTACAACGAATGACGATAAGGAATCAGCCCTAATCTTGAGTACATACATCACGAGAAAATCAAAGGGTCATTGTGTCTTTAGTTTGTTGCAATCGTCCCTCACTAATGGTCGAGGTCCTCTACGACTTATGAATTTTGGCTAACTCTTGAGTCAACATTCAGTTCTTCGTCGAAGTCGCGATCCCTTTGTTGCGTGACAAACTCTAGTTGTTGAAGGAAGACACTATGTATGTTTTAGACTACACTAAGAAATTATGTGTGGACAGTTGGCTGCAATTTGTCGACAACCGATTGATTCCGACAAGAGCCATTGGTTTCTCAGTGGTCTCGATCCTCAATATAGCGGCTTCTTGAATGTTCGTGTGTCGATCTCTCCTACACCTTCATTTCACGATCTTGCTCATCTGGCTCGCAAATGTGAGCTTTTCCACCAAACCCTTGAAGGTGGATCTGTAGCCCCAACTGTCTTCATTACCACTGGACGCAAATATAGTTCTTTACATACTCATGGTGGTCGATCAGGTGGTAACTCGGGATCAAACTTTTCTTGCGGTGCGCTTGGAGGACTCTCTGCATAAATATGTGTATGTTATACAAATGACCAAACTTATACCTAGTAGTCTGAGTCCATGAGCTCGTTCCTGTCATACAAATGACCAACGAATGAGACAAAGACATCTTAGAGTCAACGAAGACCGATCAAACGTGAACAGCTCCAAAATTGTTTGTCAATGCCAGGTTGACGCCCCTGTTCACCCACCCCAAGGGTCAACCTTTGATCAGCCACCCTGTTCCTCCATGTCAGCAAGCTCTTTCCATGTGGTTGATCATTAGGGACGAACAACCACCTCGACAAAAGCATTAGTCCACCTAAGTCAATTCATCCTTCATGTAAATAAGATAAGCACATTCAACTTGTCTAGCGAGCGTAGAATACTTAGTCACTAAATTTTAAGAGATCAAGTGTCACGTATATGTACACATGTCCTTTTCTAAAATGCACAAACATTAATGTAATAAAGACAATTCATGCTTGCATTAACTAGTGAAAGAGTCATTTTACCTAATTAATACATAATCAAAATTCCACCTACAAAAACTTCTCTCTTAAACTCTTTCATACTATCATGAACATTCAATACAAGTTCAACATGTACCGATCAAACGTGAACAAGTCCAAGACTGCTTAATCTAAGTGAACAACTCCAAGACCGATCAAACATGAACAACTCCAAAACGTGATCAAACGTGAACAACTCCAAGGATCGAGTCACCAATGGTTTTTAACTTTACTCATAAACAATCACTTTATTCATAATAGACCCCATAATATCTCATAATATCCTTACTTTTATCTACTATATCTAACTTTTCCTTAAAATGTATATCCAACTATTTGAGCAAAGTTTTAGTGGATGAATGAAGTAATAAAAATTTGGGTTGAAAGGGTGGATCATTGATAAACTTAATATAAGTGTAATTGATGCATTAAAATTTAATGTTACTATCCCCATTTTTTACTAGATTACATGTTTTCCTTTTTTGTCCGTCTTTTACTAAATTACGCATTTTTAAAAAATGAAATAAATGTTACTCTTTAAATATTACTCAATTAAACACATTTTATCACTTGAAATACCGCTCCCTCCGTTTTATATTAGACTAGATGAACACCCATGTATTACGCGAAATGTTAATAAAAAAAAGTATTTATAATATATTGTATATTTAAAAAAATAAAAAAAAATTGAGAAAGAATGAGACAAATAATTTTCTATTTTTTTAAAATTAATGAATTAAATTTAATAACATATTTACTAATTTATTAGTATACTTTAATAATTAAGCAATTCTTCAAATAAGTCTTTTTTTGCTAAAAAAAAAAATTATATTACTCCCTCCGTCCCACAATAACTTTCACACTTTTCTTTTCGGGACGTCCCACAATAACTTTCACATCCTTAAAATGGAAAACCCTTTATAAACTTCAATTCACCCTTAAAATATTCTCAATTTTACACAAATGTCATTACTTTTTCTCCACACATACACAAAAGTCAACTCATTCTTTACTTTATACATAAAGTTTTATAAAATTACCCCTCAAAACTCCACTCATTATTACACTTTCTTAATTTACGTGTCCACCTACCTATGAAAGTTAATACGGGACGGAAGGAGTAGTATATAGTGGGATTGATACTTTTTTCATTTTAGTGTGACTTTTATTAGATTATCCCTCCCTAAAATGGACATAAAATATTTTATTATTTCCAATAACCTCATTCAATCATCTCAAAATTACACTAATATCACTACTTTTTTCACACAAAATTAAGTTGTGTCTTATTCTCCTTAATTGACTAATACATTGTAAAAAAAAAAAAAAAATTACCTCTTATAATACTAATAAACAATTCCCACATTGAACTATGAACGTACTCGAGTCAAATAGGTAGTAACTTAAGGTGTGTTTGTTTGGATTGAGATGGCCCAATCCGGATTTGGATGGACCATCCCCAAATCCCCATCACATTCCTCTCAATCACTTCAAATACTCACCCATATTAGGAAATTAATATACAAAAATTAATTATCCACCTCTTTACAAGTTCGAACTTTTAGACGAGACATAATTCTTTCATGGTATCAAAGTATTAAAACTCATGCCCACACGTCCTGGGTTCGATTCCCGTTGAAAGCAATTTCACCCATTTAAATTGTTCACTTGATGGACCTCATTCCCAAAGGATAGAGATGATAATTAGTCCAGGAGTGAGGGAGAGTATTAGGAAATTAATTTTTCACCTCTCTACAGGTTCTAAAATAATATATCGTTGATCAAATTACCTCAATCCATAATTTTCCATCTTCATCCAATTCGCCCAATCCCTAACCAAAGGCTTTTAGAATCAAGGATGAAAATATCGCATTTTTACTTTCAATTGTTCGTTATCTCTCCTATTTTTCTTCCTCACACTAATTACTTCATTAATTAAACGTAATAAAATAATACTCTCTCCATTCACGAAAAGTAGTCTCATTTACTTTATACTTATTTATCCATAAAATGTAGTCTCATACCCTTTATGAAAACTATCACCCTTTAACCATCACTTAATTACTCAAATTGCCATCAACTTTATTCACAAACAATCACTTTATCTACCCTTTTCTTAAAACATGTGCCACACTCCAATGGGACTACATTTCATGGACGGATGGAGTATAACATTGATTAAATTACCTCAATTCATATTTTCTCATCTTCATCCGATCTACTCAATCCCTAACAAAAGGCTCTTAGGATCAAGGATGAAAATATCACTATCACAACCTTAATTTTACAGATATATCGATATAACAAAAAAATTACAAAAATGACGGAATTTTTGTTAAATTAACATGAAATTTTATGGATTATTATAACATACCATTATGCATATATTTCAATCAAAAGTACAATAAAATCATATGTTCAAAACAAACATATACATAATAGATTATATAAATACTGACTGATGAAGAACAATTAACAATATAATACAATACAAAATGACTGAATATAAATGACAAAATACAATTAGTACCAAAATAATGACATATGAGGATCAAATATAGTGGGTGAAAATATCATATCTTTGTCCAAACAATACTGTAAACAACTCATCATATTAAAGTAATTTAGAATATAGTTATGCAAATGTTTAAAAAATCACTAAAATATTTAGAATATATTTTCTTGCACTATTAAAAAAAAAATTATACATATAAAAATAATAATTTCAAAAAAATTGCAATTTTTTTTTCTTCAGATTTTGCTATATTGTGCGATATTTTACGATATATTCGTGATATTTAGTAATGTATTTACAATACTCAAGAAAAAATATATTAGACGGTTAGAATATTCAAATTTACTAATTCTGAATCTCATTATGCTGACATGGCAGCCTCCATTTTACAATCTCTTACAATCTATAATTTTAATTTATCTTTTTAAATATTTTTCTCTTTCCTCATTCTTACAGTTTCCTCAATTTTCTCTCTACTCTAACTTCTCTTTTTTACATCGATTTTTTTTATATAATTAATTTTTTTTTTACTTTTAAATTATTCTTTCATTTTCTTTTTCAATAAAATAAATTATATAGACTTACAATATCATCCGGATGGAGGGATTACTACTAAACTAAGGGTGTGTTTGCAAATAATAGTAGTTGATTCAAAGTGATTAAAGTTGATTTTTGTAGTAAAATTGAAAGTAGATGGTGTTTTAAAAATAAACACTTCTAATCAATTTTTTAAATGTTGTGGTGTATGTCATACAAATCACTTTTTTTATAATTTTACAAAAAACACCCTTATTACATTTGAATAAATAATGGTAAAAATAAAATATTATTTAAATTGTGAGGGCAAAATTGTAAAATTAGTGAGTGTAATGATTAGAAGCACTTAGAAGTTGTTAGAAGCATGTGGAGAAGTGCTTGACCAAAATTGCTTTTAAGTAATTAATTTAATCACTTACTTGTGTTTACAAACACTTTAAAAGTGATTCTATTTAAAAAAAAAAAGTGCTCTTAAGCACATAATTTTGTTTGCAAACACCACTAAGACTATGAATGGAGCCACAAAATATTGTATGAGGCGGTTACTGTTACTGTTACTGGCGTGTGTAAGCTGCAGAATTGTCTACACAAAATTAACAAAAGAATATAAGAGAACGATATTTGCTAACCTAAGCCGGGGGCGACACGTCATTAAACTGCACTCACTTCATCACTTGTGTTTTCTAATTTATCTTTTCCTCTGCCGTTGCCCTATACCCCTTTGTATTGTGTGCACCCTTCAAGCAGTCGTATTTCTCTCTCACTCTACCTTCTCTCACCTCGATCATCAATGGCTGACAAGACTCAGTTCGATTCTCACCCTAATTTGATCACCAAAGGTTCACTTTTCGCCGCATTCACCTCCTTAGCCGTTTTCTCAATCCGTGTTGTTTTGGCCGATTGTTTCCTGTTTAGTCTCTTCTTATTTGTTTCTCTAATCGCGAATCGATGACCGCTTGTGCGTGTTTTGATTTCTGCGGTTACTGTGGGTTTAGGGTTTTCAATTCACAATAATTGGGGTTTTTTTCTTTCTGACTTATGTTGATTCTTTCAATGTACCAATTGATTTGTTTATCTCTTTCGTAACACCGCCGTGAAATTATCGACCATGAAAATGCGGGATTACTTTTGAATTGCTCTCTCAGTGGTTATTTTAATAATTTTAATGACTGAGATTTTTTTTTCTGGTCGCTGCTGATTGATTTGTTTGGCGGCAGCTGTATAAACTTGTTAACTTATGGTCGTCTCTTTGTTATTTTTCCAACTAATTGACTACTGAATTAACAGAAATATGGAATTATTTCGGAGTTTAAAGTGTAAAAAACATATCTTGAATGTTGAATGACTTGATACTATGAAGGTTTAAAGTTTTACTTCTTTCTTACCCCTTTGTAAATAACGACCAATACTAATTACTATTATACGCCAAAGCAATTGAACATGCAGTAAGTGTACATTAAACATTTCCTGCATGAAATTTGGTGAAACTTTTAATTTACCATGTTTATTTGTTCATAGGTAAGGTTTCATTAGCATTGACTGGAAAACACCTTTTTTGTTTACATGTTATTTGGTAAGTTGGTAACTGAATAAAGATATTAGTTCCCTATTATTTGATAAGTTGCCACTGTTCATGATGTTTTGCTTTGTAGTTGTATACTATTTGGCCAGTTGTTGTCGTCAAAGTGTTACCACAAAGTGGGAGATTATCTTCATGCCATTTAAATTGTATTTTTTTATTCATGCCAATAAAATCATATTAGGAATTTATGAAGATGGATTGTAGTAAAAAATAGGAGAACATTTTTGCTTTTCTATCTATTTACTTAGAAGGTCTACCTGCGAGTTTCTTTTAGCATTCTGCATTTTACCTGATGTGGGACATTGAATGATGTATCTGGAATTCTTAAACTTGGGAAGAATTCTTATTGGTGTGTGTGGGTCTTATGTCGATCAAACTTTCAATTGTTTGTTGAATGTTAAAGTAGGATATACAATTTGTTTTTGAGTTAGAATTCACAGGATTTTACTTATAATTTTAGATTAAGTGATCACTGAAGAATGTTTAGGATTTACTATTTTTCAAGGATTTCTTATTGCTTTGACATCATTCAAGTTCATTGGATACATGCTATCTTCTGTTTTTTTTCAGTTCTCTTGGAAGTTCTAATTATTCTGTCTTTTCTATCTCTTATTTGTATAGATGCTCAAGGAACCGACAATTCCATTCCGCTTTCACCGCAGTGGCTTCTGCCAAAACCAGGGGAGAATAAAACTGGAGCAGTTACTGGGGTTTGTCTTTTCTTGATAATTTATGTTCTTCGTGTGTTGGAATTTCAAGAAGGGATATGATGAAAAACGATTTTTTTCTCAGATAGTCCCAGGTTTATATGTCATTCATGCCGTAACATTATGTTTTTGTACAGGACAACCATTTTACCCTACATCCACTGCATGCTAGTTCTCCGAACACTACAAAACTACCTGGAGCAGGAGAGGATTTGAATGATAACCAGAACAAGAAGGATGTTTTTCGCCCATCCATACTTGATATGGAATCTGGTCGGCGCGACCGCTGGCGTGATGAAGAAAGGGACACCAATTCCTCTGTTCGCAAGGATCGATGGGAGAAGGAGCATGGTGGCAATCGCAGGGTAGATCGGTGGACTGATTCATCTGGGAAACAAAATGCGGAAGTTCGCCGTATTCCAGGAGAGCGGTGGACTGATTCACCAAACAAAGAAGGTCATGACCAACGCCGAGATAACAAATGGAACTCTCGTTGGGGGCCTAATGACAAAGAGACCGATGCATTGCATGAGAAGTGGGGGGACTCCAACAAAGAAGCTGACTTATTTCTTGACAAAGGGTCTTCTCAGACTCCTTACCATGCTAAGGAAGAGAGAGATGGGGAACATTATCGACCTTGGAGATCAAACTCTACCTACAGCCGAGGTAGAGGAGATCCTCACTACCAAGGTTCAACTCCAAACAAGCAGGTGATATAATTCGTTAGTCTTATTATTATAGTTAGGTCTTTTCTTTGATTCTTTTTGGACTAGGCAGATTTGTTTTGGGTTAGGCAGTAGTTTCCTATTAGGTTTAGGATTTGTTTGAATTTCGTTTCAGCCCATGGGCTGGGAACTCTGAGAATATTTATTTTATGTTCATCCTTGGATTAGGGCAGTTTTGAATCTGAATTTTTGAGACAGCTTTTGCTTGCGCAAAATTTGCATCTGAAGTTTGCTTATTATTATTTGTTGTTCTTGAGTGTTCCCCTTTACTCCATCAGCAGGTCTCGTCTTTTTCACATGTTCGGGGACGTGGAGAAGATTCTGCACCAAACTTTCCTCCTGGCAGGGGCAGGGTTAGCTCTGTGGGGGGCTCTGCTCCCCGCGTTAACTTGGAAAAAGATGAAAGTGGAGCCCATGCGGTAAAATATAGCAGGACAAAATTGATTGATATCTACAGGACTATTGATATGAGATCCACTGCAAAGTTTTTGGAGGGGCTTATTCAAGTACCAACCCTGACACAGGAAGAATCTACAGAACCCCTGGCCTTTTGTGCAATGAGTCCTGAAGAATTGGTAAGCCCTGCTAACAACTTGTGTGGGAAGTTTTTTAATCAGGCTGCTTAATTTTTTAAAAAGGGCTTGTGTTAATTCCATTGTAGGTTGTCTTAAAGGGAATTGAAAAAGGAGAAATCATTAGCAGTATTGCTCAGCAAATTAGTAAAGATGGGTCTGCTGGCAAAACAACTCCCGACTTTATGCATGCTAGACGAAACAGGCTGGGTAGTATATTGTTTTTTATTCATACACTTCTTTTGTGCTTATCATTAACTTTGACCAGTTTTAGCAGAAAATTTGTCACAATTTCATTAATGTTGTTAATACTGGCATGAGCAGGCAGTAGGGATGATTTGCCATCTTCCTTGGATGATTCAAATTGTTCAGAAGGCATGTCTGATGAGAAGCATATATATTCTTGGTCTAATGCCAAAGTGGAGACAACACAGGACTATCAGGCTATTTCCAACCACAAGTTTAACTCAGAAGGTAACTTCAAAGAGTTGATATTGATATTGCATGATAGAAAGCAGGTAACTGGAATCGAGATGGTGAACCTTAAGAAATTACCTCAAATTTAATACCCGAGTTGTGAATCAGTCAAAATGTGTTCTTAAAATTTATTGGGATAGAATATTGTGGTCAGAATTTTCTACATATTAGTGACTGATGTATGTTATAAACGTAAAATGGATCTATTTACTGCTCTGTGTGATTTTGTAATACTGAAGGTTACCTCAAAGAGTTCAATTGGATACTTGTGTGAGGAAGCAGGTAACTGGAACAAGATGTAAAACTCAATG
Organism: Galeopsis tetrahit; assembly: GCA_963675135.1. Classification (NCBI taxonomy): domain Eukaryota; kingdom Viridiplantae; phylum Streptophyta; class Magnoliopsida; order Lamiales; family Lamiaceae; genus Galeopsis; species Galeopsis tetrahit. The sequence goes on from OY776133.1 coordinate 17,849,024, forward strand.
AAATTACTTTAAATTAATATTCGAGTTGCATATCTATGGAAATCCCTTTCTATATCTTTCTTGTACATAGAATGTTGTGGTCAGAGTTGTCCATACATAAAAGGACTGATATCTGTCGATATGGAGTATTGGAGTTATCTAGTATTTACTACGGAGTACTTTTTTTCCCCCATTTCTCTTGACCTATAGACATGTTATTATCCTCTATTGAGCTTTCCTTCAACATCTATAATGAGAAGTGACTTCAAATTATAATCGCATAAATATCATTCTTTGTTCAGCTGTGAAAGAAGATAGCAGCGTTCTTGCCTCTAGAGAATCTACTCCAGGACATGATGGTTCATGGAGATCTTCATCCTTTGCAGAACGCTCCCGTTCATTTTCTCATGATTGGAGAGACTCATCTGGTGATGTTCAGAAAGATTTTAATCGTGATCATCCTAATATGAGAAGGCAAACATCAGCAGTGTTGGATAGAGAGATGGAGGCACATAAGATTATTCCCCAAACATCACCTGAAGATCTAGTACTGTACTATAAAGATCCACAAGGTGAAATTCAAGGTCCATTTGCAGGAAGTGATATTATAACATGGTTTGAGGCTGGGTATTTTGGTATTGAATTGCTTGTTCGATTGGCCAATGCACCACCCGACAGTCCATTCTCTGTACTTGGAGATGTTATGCCCCACCTTCGTGCCAAAGCTCGCCCGCCTCCTGGATTTAGTACGCCCAAGACAAATGAAATTCTAGATGCTTCCGGTAAGTTAAACAATGGAGGTAATCTTCCAAACGAAGCTGATGTGTTAAAAGGTGATGCAAGACATAAACCTGGTTCGAAGACAGAGGCTGAAAATAGGTTTCTGGAGTCACTTATGGCTGGTGGTATGAATACTGCAACCCTTGAGAAGTTTGCTCTCTCAGAAGGTTTGTCAATTTCTATAACGGAAACAGTTTTTTTTTTTTTTTGAAGTCCTGTAAGTTTGCATATTTTGGTTTTAGGACACTCCACTATCCAATTGAATTTTGTCTTGTTAACTTTCAAAATTCAACTTTTTAATCCTTTTTAGACTTTTGACCTAATACAGCGGGTGAGCAACCAGTTCGAGCTGACATGGCATTTTTTTTCAATTTTTTTAATTTTGTCCTGTTAATTCAAAACTGGTTACTGACCTGCTGTTGCCAGTCAAAGGACTAAAAAATTGAATGAAAGTTAACAGGACAAAATTCAATTCGGGAGAGTGAAGTGTCCTAAAAGCAAAAATGGACAAACCTACAGGACTAAAAAGAGCATTTCCCTATAACAATTGGGAAAACTAAACTATTTAGATATTGCGGTGACAACTAGTGTTCAATGACTGTTTCCACACCTCCAATTTATTAGTTCCTCTTGTTCATGATAGTATTCTTCTCTTTACAGCTATGCAGGGATATGGTGGAAACAATTCTGCTGCATTTCCTCCTTTGCTATCTAATGCTGTAGATGATCCTTATCTACTGGCCCAAAAAATGATGCTCGAGAGGCAGAGGTCTCTGCCAAAATCTTACCCAATTTGGCCTGGGAGAGATGCAGCTCCAATAGCTCCAAAGACAGATTTAGTGAACGAAGCCTCAATTGCTCAGTCGAAACTTTTATCTTCTATAACGGACAATGCACTTTCAGAGAAACATTCTCAGAATGCTAACAATGGAATGGGTGGTTGGTTGAATTTCCCCGTCCAAGGGGCATTGGACCCGCTTAAGGATAAGATGGACATTCATCAATCTCAGAATTTTCCTCCACAATCTGCAGCAAGTATACAACAGCAAAGGATACAGCTGCAGAATCCATCTTTAACTAATTTGTTAGCCAAATCTATGGATAACCAATCCAACATGTTAACCTCAGAGAATCTACTGGCATCTGGTCTATCCCAAGATCCGCAACTGTTAAGTTTGTTGCAACAGCAGTACTTATTGCAGATGCAACCTCAAATCCCAGTTCCACAACAGCCGACGTCCCTTTTGGATAAACTTTTGCAGCTTAAGCAACAACAGAAGCAGGAAGAGCAGCAGCTATTAATTCTTCAACAGCAACAACTGCTTTCAAAGTTGCTCTCTGAGCAACGGGTGGGTGAGCAATCATATCAGCATTTGCAAAGTGGAGGTTTTTCTGCAGGAAATACCGATTTTGGTCATGCCTCGTTTCAACAACCACATGAGTTGTTTCAGATGGGTGCGCAACTGCAAGCCCTAAATTCAAGAAACGAAAATGCAAATGCTCCTAATTTTGCTTTGCCTACCCCACATGGTATTTCTCAGGATACTATCCCAAAGATTGCTTCAGAAACATCGATGCATCTGCCACATCAAACCTTTGGTAATAATCTTGAGCAAAGGAATTGGAATACCTCCATGCCTGATATTGTTAACAATCCTCTTAACATGTCCTCTGTGCCTACTGAGAATCCATTGGAACAGCCATCACATGATGATGTCACTTTGAGTCTTCCACCTGAAGAAAATTTAGTACAATCAGTTGCAAAGGAATTGACTGCTGCTACTGGTGTTCACAGAGAAGTCAATTCATTAACAGAGACTTCAGAAAGGGCATTTGTGGAACCACAAAATGTTGGGGATCAAGATTCTTCTGTAAAGGAAATTAAAAGTCCTGAAGTAGGGGAAGCAAAAAAACCGTCAGAGAAGAGATCCAAAAAGCAGAAGGCTTCAAAGGTTTCTTCTGATTCAGTAAAGGGTGTCCATAAGCCACAACTGTCAAAGTCAGAGAGTGAAGGAGTAAACTTGTCTGATGCAAAGTCAGAGACATTGACTGTCCAAGGGGTTTCAGATGCTTCATCCAAAAAGGAGAAGAGGAAGACTGTGAAAGTTGCTGATGTGGATTTCCCAGGGAAACAGTCAATGTCTGACCTGAACTCTGCAGATGATGACATGGCAGTTGACAAAACAGGGCAGCCTGGGCAAGCTCCATATGCTTCAGAGCAAACTCATGTAGTACAACGTGCATGGAAACCTGCACCTGGGTTCAAACCAAAATCACTATTGGAGATACAACAGGAAGAGCAGAGAAGAGCACAAGAAGAAATGGCAGTTTCTGAGATCTCAACAACTCTGACATCTATGGCCGTCTCTTCTACTCCTTGGAATGGGGCAGGTTTGAATTCTGATAACAAGGCACCGCTTAATGTAACTCATCAGGGTGCAGCTGATGACCTAACCATCTGGAAACAAGAGTTGTCTTCTATTCAGAAGAGCAAGAAGAGCCAAGTAGATGATCTATTTTGGGATGATGCTCCGCAGTTAGGTGAAAGAGAGATGGAAATTTCTGGAAGTGCTGCACCTAAACCAGTAAATTCCCAAGTGGATGCTGTTGTTGATGATGACTTCATTGAGGCCAAAGATACTAAAAAGAGTCGAAAAAAGTCTTCTAAAGCTAAGAGCGCAGCAGCTAAGGTTACACCTGTAGCTTCTGTGGATGTGTCGGTTGGATCAAGTTCCACTGAAAAGGTAAAAAATACCCGCCAAATTCAGCAGGAGAAGGAACTGTTGCCTGCAGTCCCGACTGGCCCTTCGTTTGGAGATTATGTTTTCTGGAAGGAGGAGTCAGCAAGCCCGTCTCCAGCACCTGCCTGGTCAACTGATTCAGCAAAACCTCATAAGGCAGCTTCCATGAGGGATATCTTCAATGAACAGGGGAGAAAAACGTCTTTTTCACAGCCAGTTCAGGTGCCAACTCCTCAAAAACCTGCAATTAATCAGCCTGCCCGTGCAAGTGGTTCTTCTTCGTGGTCGGTCTCTGCAGCATCACCTGCAAAAGCTGCATCACAGATACAAGTTTCTTCTCACACAAAAAGCAAAGCTGAGGATGATCTATTTTGGGGCCCATTGGAGCAAGTGAAACCAGAGACAAAGAAGTATGATTCTATTTATTCATTATTATGTACTGCATAGATGATTGTTCATTATTATATAATTATGATGCATTGACCATGTAGCTAATATTTTGTTGCCTTAGAAAAGTTAAATTTTGTGTGTTTATTGTCTTCCTGATTAGATGTTGTCAGGCTATTCACGTGTGCCCACTAGCTCATACTAAACAATAAGTTCTTTCAGCAAGTTAGTTGCTGAGAAACTTTCTGTTTCTGATGTGGCTATGCCTTGAGCATAAAATCTTTGCTTCTGTTGACAAAATTTATTCATAAGGGAGTGGGTAGGAAGGAATGGTGGGAGTGAGAGCCTTTCAAACGGTAAAAGGGCAGATCAATAGCTATCGGAACAATGAGCTGGTTAAAGGGTTGAGAACTAGTACTTCTGGTAGGATTTCATGTAGGAAGTTTGGTGCATTTTATTTTAGAGCATGGTTATTTCATAAAATATAAAGTGGTAGGTGGTGGACATTGGAGGTCAGGAATTTAAGTAGAATATTTATCAGGATATTATTAGTTACATCAATAGGGAATTGACCAATGATTATATGGAGCAACAGGTGTCCATAAGGACCATAGCCTGCTTTTTTGGGACAATCACCTTGGGGACTCTGCTCTTTAAGCTATTGTGATTGTTTTAGCATAATGATGTCAGTTTCTTTTTCATTTCTTCTCTTTGTTTTTATATCAAGGATGGTTAAATATATATTCAGCTCCCTTCTGTGGTTTGAGTGTCTATTGTATTGGCTGCAGGTCAGACTATCCTCAACTGAATACACAGAGCAGTTTGGGAAACAAAACGCCACCTGTAAAAGGAAATTTGGGAGGACAGAAGTCAATTGGTGGCAGTACTCAGAAAGTGAAGAAGAATGCCTCCACAAAACATTCAGGTAGACATATTTTGGTTTCTTGTATTTATTTTGAAGAAAGAAATGACAAGAAATAACTTGTGATCCACTTTGTTGCAGAGGCCATGGATTTCAAGGAATGGTGCGAGGGTGAATGCACTAGACTTCTTGGATCAAAAGGTATAATGTTATATGCCCCACATAGTTCTTTGGATTTATATACCACCTCTCTCTTGAAATATGATAGGACTGAGGATAGGGGTGTAAATGAATCTGAGTCGAGTAGTGTCAAGCTCGAACTTGACTCGATTAATAAACTCAAAGCTCGAAACTCGACACGAACTTGATTGAGCTCAACTCTTTTGAACTTGAGCTTGACTTGATAGAAACTTGAAATACTCGAGCTCAACTTTGCTCGAGTTGATGACTTAGTTAACATTGATTTTATTTTTATTGTATTTATAGTTGTATATTTGTAAGTAATTAGTATACTATGGGTAAAATTGTGTGAGATCGATTAAGCTCGCAAGCCTGACGACTCTTGTATTACTGAGCTCAAACTCGAGCTTGATTAATTTCAAGTCTATTTTGAGATTTTTTCAAGTCGAGCACAAGTAGCTTTTGAGCCGGCTCGATTCTACTTTGGATTTATATATCACTCTCTCTTCACAAAGTTACAATATGATAGGACTGAGAATAGCATCCTTTTCAGTTAATCTTGTACTGATTACATGATCTCTCTCCTTCTCTTCTTTTCCCTAGATACAAGTTTCCTCGACTTTTGTATGAAGCAATCAAGATCAGAGGCTGAAGTGCTTCTGATAGAAAATCTAGGTTCGTTCGATCCTCACCACGAGTTCATCGACAAGTTCTTGAATTACAAAGACTTTTTGCCCTCAGACGTTCTAGAGTTTGCCTTCAAGATTCAGGACAATGAAAGAGCAACACCCTCACGAACCGAAAATGTGACTTCCAGCTTTGCCGATGTTTCGGGCTCTGATGGGGCCGCAAAAGGAGGAAAGAAGAAGGGCAAAAAAGGGAAGAAAGTTAGTGCAGCTGTGTTGGGATTTAATGTGGTTAGCAACAGGATTATGAAGGGAGAGATTCAGACAATTGAGGATTAAGTTGTCTCTGTGAAAGTGTAAATACATTTGTGTTGGAGATAGACTGTAAATGTTTTTTTTTTCTACGTGAGGATTTTTAACCCCTCTTTTTACAGAGCAGCAACTACAGCAGCTAATTATCTGCTCAAGCAATTTTGCGAAGTTATCTAGTCTAGTTTTACTGTACTACTGACTGAAGAGTTGAATGTTTTAACTTTTAAGTATTGCAGCAGCACATTTCTTTTGCCTTTCATGTTCTGAGTTAGAGTTAAATCTTAGTATTATGTACAACTCTTTTATCGATTCATAACCATCACTTCATAGTATATTAACTTATACTTCTTAATTTGCACTTTTCTTTTTAGTTTGTTCCAAATTAATTTTCATACTCAAAAAAGAAGAGTTTTTCCAAGTCCCTACCCTAAAATAATTCACTCATATGACCTCTATACCATCGCTTTTTTTACACAACATTTTTATTTTATTATTTTAATAAAATTGAAAGAATTTCAATATCTGTACTTTTTTATCACTTTTTTTTAGAGGAAATTTGTTTTAATGAAATAATTAGGACTTCACCTTTGCATTATTATCAAATTGAACCTTTTACCAAGGATCCTCTCTTCATCCCTAAACACTAGGCACATTTTTTATATTTGTGCGTAACACATTTATTTATCCACTTAAAGAAATAAAAAACTCAACTATAACCTTCCCCTTTACAATATTTACATACATAGTAACACAAAATGTCACTACTTTTAAAAGCTCACACATAGGGGTGTAAACAAGTCGAGTCGAATAGTGTTGAGTTCGAAACTCGACTCGATTGTTATACTCGAAGCTCGATACTCGACTCGATCGAGCCTAAAATTTTAAAGATCGAGTTCGACTCGATTACCTATATAATTTTTAAAATTAATTGTAAAACATATTTTTCTTAAAATAAACTCGAGCTCGACTCCGACGACTCGGCTCGATTATTTGTATATAAATGTAAATTACTCCCTCCGTCCACAATAAGTAGTCTCAATGAGAGTGAACACATGTTTTAAGAAAATGGTAGATAAAGTAAGTGTGTTGTAGGTATTGTGGGGGCATTGTGATCGAATAAAGTTGATGACAATTTGAATAATTAAGTGATGGTTTAAAGGTAATGATAAAGTGATGGTTGAAATAAAGTTTATTGGATTACATTTTGTGGACGGAGAATATAAGACAAATGAGACTACATTTCGTGGACGGAGAGAGTATAAATTAATGGCAAAATAGTAAATATTTTTCAAGCTCGATTAGGCTCGCGAGCCTTTCGAGCCGAGTATTTATGAGCCCGAACTCGAACTCGAGCAGTTCGAAACTCAACTCGATTAACTTCGAGTCGATTTCGATCTTTCTCCGAATCAAGTGCGATTAGCTCGAGTAGGCTCATACACATAGACCTAATTTAACTATTTTGGAGCCCAATTTTGTTTCTTATCTTCCATGCATAACGCTGTAAGGAGAGGGATGCAGCGTTGAATATGTTTTATATCCACGTCTGTAGCAAAAGCGTGTTTGAAAACGACACATAGTAATAGGGAGAGATAGGCACAAAAAGAGTAGAATATTACAGAATTTAAAAATAAATAAAAGACTAGGTCATTAACTCGATGAGGTATTCAGAATTAGAAGATTTTAATTATCTACTTGTCCAGAATTGTTAATTTCAAATTATAGTGTTTGTCTAATCCTAATTTTGTGACAATTAAGAGTAGTAATGAATTAGAGTTTAATTAGGACAGATTATTTGTTTCTTTCTGGAATTCGTCAACGTACGGATACTGCAAATTATAATTAATTATTAACTTACTTTTTCATTGGTTCAAGCTCTACTATACATTTATTAATTAGTTATTCATATACTCCCTCCGTCCGCCTATAAGTGTTACGTTACTTTTTGACACAGAGATTAAGAAAAGTGATTAAATAATAGATATAGTACAAGTGATGTGATTGAGAGAGGAGAGAGATGGAGAGAAAAAGTAAAATATAAAATGAAGTGTAAGAAAAAGTACTTACCAAAAAATGTATGGGAAGCTTATAGGCGGACGGACCAAAATGGTAAAATGGGAAGCTTATAGGCGGACGGAGGGAGTATATTCCAAGGCATATTCACTTTTATTAATTTGTTATTTTACTGGAACATATTAATTCAAGCTTTCAAGCATGTTGCTCTCACTTAATTTGGTGACTCTTTCATTCATAATCAGAAGACCATTTCATAAAAGGTGTTCTATCAGATAGAGAACACAAATATATTTTATTTTAAATATAACACGTATGTTTTCCTTATAAATATTAGTATTATTTATATTCCATTCGTGCAATTTCGCAAATTACTTGTGTTTTAGAAATTCAAGAGTAAAATAAGCACAAAATCTTCCGAAATTGCCTGCATATTAATAATAAGAATTAGGATTTTTCTATAACATCAAATAAAATAAGAGAGACTAAGAGATATAATAAAACTTCTAAAAATATAAAAGGTAGGAGTAATATAATTCAAATATTAAAATGAATGTTATGTCTCATGCATAATAACATCCTCAAGTCAACCCTCTAAAAAACTCACTTTTTACTTTCAAATTTCCACTTTTACTTAAAAATAAGAGTAGTATTTTTTTCCGCTACCATTAAGGAACGGTGATAGGCTTGATGAAAGATTAATATAATTTGATCAAAAGATATTGTTGGTTTATTGAATAGGGGTGGATAGGGTGAGTATATTGCTAATAGAAATATGATCCTTATTACTCTCTCATACGTGCAACATAAATATAAAACTACGACTCAGCCTTATATGCACCTGTTCATCATGCAACTGAACATAGGGATAAAACATGACACTAACTTTAACTGAAACGTGATACTAATTTTAACTGAAATGTGATACTAATTTTAAATGAAACGTAACACCAACTTTAGTTAAAATGTGACAAGATTCGTGGATAATATGAATATGGAATCGGTGTAAAATTACAATTAAACTCTTAAAACATGTATGTCATCATGAGAAGCGAAGACCTTTTCATACAAAATGACAAAAAAAATTACACTTTTCTTTCAAGTCTAAATTCCTCAATTAGATTCCCTCCTAGCCGGCCGGCCTCTCATGTATATATATGGTCTTGAGGTTGGTATTATCACTTGCTCAAATCAAACTCTAGCATTCCTAAATATCTAGACATGGGAAAACCCAAACTTCAACTTTCTTTTCTTAATTCCATCCAAATTTGTCGTCCCAAAGACATATCTTCATTGGTACAAAACCCTTTACCACACTTGTCCACTATCAACTCTCACACACACGACATTTTATTCCCTAGTTTTCAAAAATCACCCCCCCACCCACACCCATCACATACCACCCCCCTTCGACCAAAACCACGCATCATGCATTCAACCAATTTTTCATCAAGAAAACAAGAAAAACAGCATCTCTATGATCCCCCATTTTCTAGTGACTCCAAGAAAAACATGACCAACGAACCAAAACTAAAGTCCAAATTAGCTAATCCCCCCGAGGAAGAGAGCAAGAAACCCGAGAGGCAACGAGGCGATAGGACACGGAGATTCAAGCGTTTCGGTTCGAAAGAATGGAAAGATGGGAGCATAAGTGAAGTAGAAGACGAAAAGACATGTAGAAAAAAAGTGAATGATGAAAGCTTTGTTGTGATGAAGAGATCTATGGACCCTTGCCAAGATTTCAAGAAATCAATGTTGGAAATGATTGTGGAGAAACACATGTTTGAGCCCAAAGAGTTGGAGAATTTGTTGATGAGCTTTCTATCTATAAATTCAAGAACGCATCATAGAGCAATCTTGAAGGCCTTCACTGAGATATGGAAGGAAGTCTTCTCTGCATCACCTTACTAGTTATATATATTGTTTAATTCATTGAAATGTTTAATGATGAAAATGTGTTAAGACTGATTGTTTGAGCTAGATACTTATTAGTATTTCATAAACATGTACAAGACCGTCTCAACGTGATACTTTTACACTTTTTTGTTAACATCTCATCGTGATAAAACCGTCTCATACAAATTTTTATGAGAAATGTCAGATAGTTACATATATAACTAATAGAATTAAAAATAAAAGGCGATTATAAACATAAAATTAAAGTGTGACTGAGCAACCCATCTTTTTTTTTTTTTTTTTTTCTTCTACTTCACATCATTCTTTAGTAAAATAATACTCCCTCCGTCCCACTATAAGTTTCCCACTTTCGTTTTTTGGATGTCCCACTATAAGTTTCTCATTCCATTTTTGACAAATTATTTTCTCTCTCCCAATCACATCACTTTTACTTTATCTATTATTTTATTATACTTCATCTCTTACTAATCTATTATTTTCTCTCTCACCATCACATCACTTCTATTACATCTATTATTTTATCATATTCCTTAACCTAAACACCCAAAAGAAAACGGAAACTTATACCGGGACGGAGGGAGTATATATTGTGTCGCCTACTCTTTCATTATTTCTTATTTTAGCTATATTTCTACTTTGGTTTCCAACGGTTTGCTATTGTAGTTTCTCTTTTCATATTTCATTACTTGTACTTTCAATTTTCTACTTTGTTTTTTAGATTTTTGGCACCTTGCGCTTTCCTTCTTTCAAATCTTTCATCCCTTGAACTTGCACTCCCTTATTCTTTGCTCGTATTTTTTTTCTCTCTAAAGCACAAAAAAAGTAAGTGCATAAAATAAAATACATTTTTAAAAAATACAAGGGACAAATAAAAATACAAGGAAATATGTGGCATACACTAAAAATACGAATGAGACACCATCCATTTTGCACAAAACATATTTTGTAAGATGGGTGTCACACAAATTTCTGTGTGCATTATTCAAATAAACATAAAAGCAATTAAACCTATTCGATTAAATAAAATTAGAGTGTGTATTAGACCATGTAACAGATATAAATGATTTTTTAGAAATATATAAATTATTTTTTATAATTAACGGATGAATAATCTATTTTAAGATTAACATTATTAGGCTCGTTTAGACTGGATTAAGTTCAAAAGAGCTTGTGAACCAACAATGTATTCGAGAATTAAGCTCAGAGTTCGACTCAATAATAAAAAACCAATTTCAAACATTCTAAAGTTGTTCTCTAAGATAGGATAAAAAAGATATATGAGTATGTAGACACCTAAATTTTATCGGTTCCTCCAATTGATTTGGGCCTCTAAAGCCCAATAAATTAATTTAAAATTCAAGACGGGTCTCTAAAAGTCCAATAAATTAAGACGGGCCTCTAAAGTTCAATAAATCAAGACGTGCCTCTAAATTCGATAAATGAAGACGGACCTCTAAAAGTCCCATAAATGAAGATGGGCCACTAAAGTCCAACAAATCAAATCGAGCCCAGATAGGATATTCTTAGCCCATCAAGTAATTCGAAATTTGAACTAAGCCCTAACCACTTAGCACAAATATCTCCTTGGCCCATAAAAAAACCCTAGGTTCTACACCTATAAATAAATAGAGGCCTCATTTCATTCATTTCAAGATCAAGAAATCAGAAGCATTCATGGCTCTAAAATTCTCTGCAGAGATTTTAGAGTGTTCTTCAGCAGTTGGAGGAGCTTTAAAGGCGTTCTTCGTGCAAAGCAGCAAGAAGCAGTGTTCGAGTGGAGATCAAGGTGCTAAGCCTCTTCGATTCGGCGTTTCTTCAAGGCGTTCTTCGTGTAAAGCAGCAAGAAGCGGTGTTCGAGTGGAGATCAAGGTGTTAAGCCCCTTCGATTCGGCGTTTCTTCAAAGTTCTTCGTGGATCTTCAACGGAAAAGTCTCAAAAAGTCTCGAAAAGTCCCGAAAATCAATGTTTAATCCAAAATACGGCGTCAAGCCCTTGGATTAACGTTACAAAGTCCCAAGTTCAAGAACGATCTTCAACGACGTTCATCACAAAAGTCCCTAAATTCAATGTTTAATCCAAAAATACGGTGTTAAACCTTTGGATTAACGTTACAAAGCCCCAAATACAAGATCGGATAGGATTCGGCTGCGGATCCAACTCCAGAAGTTCCAAAAGTGTTCAAGAAATTCAAGAAGTTCAAGAAGAGAGAATCAGAGGAGAAATTAGAGATTGTAACCCACAACATTCATCGGTTTAATCTGAAATTAAATACATCATTTACCATTTTCGCGTTTTTATATTTAATTCACGAATTTGTATTTACAAATTGGCACGCCCAGTGGGACAATCTCTACCTCTCATCTCTACTCTTCAAGCAAATCAAGTCACGACGATGGCGCCAATGAAGATTAAGATCAAGAGAGGCGTTGCATCCGGATCAGTTGACGTCGACTTTGAAGACGTGAACGTAGTCACGAGAAGTATGTCAAGAAGCTCGAAGTCATCGTCTTCTTCAGAGAAAGCTACTACAGGGGGTCCACCACCCAACACTGCGAATGAGGAGAACAACCCAGCATGTTCCCCTACTCATTCCACGACGAGCTCATTAGATTCAAGTGCAACTTCAACAATGGTGACAAATACCGCGACTGTTGAGGAGCAATTGGCAAGCTTGACTAGAGCTATAGAAGGAATCACGAAACATGTCCGAGAACAGGATGCTCAGATTGCTAAGCTAATGAGCAATGCAGACACAGGGGAGTTAAGTCGAGCAAAGGAAAAGCGAGTCGATGGGAATGATGTGGAGATGTCTGGTGAACGTCAACAGATGGAAATTGACCCAACTCTTAAGGAGTTACAAGTTTCTCTCGATGGTTTGGTGCTCGTTAACCGGCTAAAAGAAATCATACTCGTGGCGATCAAAGATACTTTCGAGGAAAGTACTAAGTCTTCATTCACCTACATCAAGCCTTACACGAAGAGGATTGACAGTTTGAAGATGCCAGCTGGTTATCAACCTCCAAAGTTGCAGCAGTTCGATGGCAAGGGTAATCCAAAACAACATATTACTCACTTCGTGGAGACCTGCAACAATGTCGGCACGTATGGAGATCATTTGGTGAAGCAATTCGTGCGCTCTTTAAAGGGCAATGCATTCTATTGGTACATCGATTTGGAGGCTAGTTCGATAGACAATTGGGAGCAAATGGAACAAGAATTTCTCAATCGATTTTACAGCACTCGTAGAACGGTTAGCATGCTTGAATTGACGAACACTCGTCAATCAAAGGAAGAGTCGGTGATCGATTACATAAATCGATGGAGAAATCTAAGCCTAAATTGCAAGGATAGATTGACTGAAACTTCGGCTATCGAGATGTGCATCCAAGTAATGCAATGGGGTCTTCGATATATCCTTCAAGCAATTCGACCAAGATCATTCGAGGATTTGGCTACTAAGGCTCATGACATGGAGTTGAGCATGTCTACAAGTGGATTTGAAAGGCCGTCGTCTCAAGAGTGGGGGCAAAGGAAAACGAGTTTGAAGGAGTTGCAACGAAAGCAATATCCATTTCTAGACTCAGACATCCCCGAAATTTTCGATGACTTGATCAAGAATGATCTCATTGAACTACCACAAATGAAACGACCCGATGAGGCTGGGCGAACGGACGACCCCAAATATTGCAAGTACCATCGATTGGTAGGACATCCAACCCAAGACTATTTTATACTTAAAGAGAAAATTATGCAGCTAGTCAAAGAAGGGAAGATCTTGCTAGAAGAAAGTGAAACAACGGCGAATCACGTCACAGTTGAAGACGATCAAATTAAGGAAGTTTACGCAAATGGCGCCTACAAATTGATTTCTGAAGACGGCGTATACATTGGTCCTATGAACGGAAAGTTTTTGAAACGCTACTACGCGTAAAGAAAACAAGTATGCTCCATAAACGCACGAGCCTAAACTGCTTGTTGCTCCAAGAACGCATGAGCCTAAACTACTTGTCGCTCCATAAACGCACGAGCCTAAACTGCTTTTTGCTCCAAGAACGCATGAGCCTAAACTGTTTGTTGCTCCATAATGCACAAGTCTAAACTGCTTATTACTCATGGTCCGCATGAGTCTAAACTGCTTATTACTCCTGGTCTGCATGAGTCTAAACTGTGTACGACGACCACCAAAGGTAAATACATGTGGTTAAACTGTTAACTTACTCCACTAAAGGTGTTTTAAGTGGTTAAATAATTAAATCCCTACTTTGTCAAAAGTAGTTAAAGAATAGTCACTCCTAGCCCGCATGTGGGAAATCATTTGAAAATAATTCGCAATTCGTCCACATCAAAGTCAAACGTTCTCGTGAACGAAATGCGAGGGGGCATTTGTAGACACCTAAATTTTATCGGTCCCTCCAATTGATTTGGGCCTCTAAACCCAATAAATTAATTTAAAATTCAAGACGGGCCTCTAAAAGTCCAATAAATCAAGACGGGCCTCTAAAGTCCAAGAAATCAAGACGGGCCTCTAAAGTCCGATAAATGAAGATGGACCTCTAAAAGTCCCATAAATGAAGATGGGCCTCTAAAGTCCAACAAATCAAATCGAGCCCAGATAGGGTATTCTTAACCCATCAATTAATTCAAAATTTGTACTAAGCCCACCTATAAATAGAGGTCTCATTTCAAGATCAAGAAATCAGAAGCATTCATGGCTCTAAAATTCTCTGCAGAGATTTTAGAGTGTTCTTCAGCAGTTGGAGGAGCTTCAAAGGCGTTTTTCGTGCAAAGCAGCAAGAAGCAGTGTTCGAGTGGAGATCAAGGTGCTAAGCCTCTTCGATTCGGCGTTTCTTCAAGGCTTTCTTCGTGCAAAGCAGCAAGAAGCGGAGTTCAAGTGGAGATCAATGTGTTAAGCCCCTTCGAATCGGCGTTTCTTCAAAGTTCTTCGTGGATCTTCAACGGAAAAGTCAAGTCCCGAAAAAGTCCCGAAAAGTCCCAAAAATCAATGTTTAATCCAAAATACGGCGTCAAGCTCTTGGATTAACGTTACAAAGTCCCAAGTTCAAGAATGATCTTAGTCCCTAAATTCAACGTTTAATCCAAAAATACAGTGTTAAACCTTTGAATTAACGTTATAAAGCCCCAAATACAAGATCGGATAGGATTCGACTGCTGATCCAACTCCAGAAGTTCCATATGTGTTCAAGAAGAGAGAATTAGAGGAGAAATTAGAGATTGTAACCCACAACATTCATCGATTTAATCCGAAATTAAATACATCGTTTACCATTTTCGCGTTTTTATATTTAATTCACGAATTTGTGTTTAAAGAGTCCATATTGTTGCAGCAAAATTTTACATTCCTGTTTGAGTTCGACTCGATAATAAACCAGGCCCAACTTCCTCACTATAATCAAGAGGCTACATTAGAAGATGCAAGGAAACAGTAGATCAAATATGTGCCTTCTGTCATCAACTCGCATCACGTAAGAAAATACAAACTCGGGACTAGACAGGAATCGGCAAACCCTTCTTCGCCATGCTATCCAGAATTTCATTGAGAGCTTGACACAGTCCAAATATCTGCCAAAACAAATATTGGATGTTACCAAAATCATCAAGTACATTAAGAATGTACTTAGATCAAAAGTCGCGACTATCTTGCTTATTTGGATCAGCAGTTGAGACATCAAGAGAATGAATTCATAGTATACAGATTTCAAAAGACTCCTAAATTGACAACAACTTCAAATATTGATAGACAGATATTACTTAAAATAAATATTCAAGAAAGTAAGAACAAATTTGGCCAACTTCAATAGTAAATATTAAAGGATTGACAACTTCGGTAATACTCCCTCCGTTCCAATTTATCTGTAGTTTTAGAGGGAAAAAAATTGGAACGAAGGGAGTAACACATAAATTAGGGTTCTGTCTCCTGAGCTTAATCCAAAAGATAGTCTCATAGGAGTCTCCCCAATTATAATAACTATCCAAACAAGTATAACAAAGTCATTTGGTATTTCAAAAGCTCAGGTCCTACGCACAATACGCTAACTAAAGGTACAATTCGAGGTGAAACACTTTCCACATTTTTTTACAATTCTTTTTTTATTTAAATTATTATTTTCTTCTA
Organism: Galeopsis tetrahit; assembly: GCA_963675135.1. Taxonomy (NCBI): domain Eukaryota; kingdom Viridiplantae; phylum Streptophyta; class Magnoliopsida; order Lamiales; family Lamiaceae; genus Galeopsis; species Galeopsis tetrahit. The sequence goes on from OY776133.1 coordinate 17,864,951, forward strand.
AGAGGCTTTGTCTCAATGAGTGTATTACCTGTTGATCCCATTGCTGCAATTCCTCAGTGTCATCCTCAAAATGTATGACAGCTTCAACCTGGAACAAAGAAAATGCATAAAGAGAAGTGCCATTTATACTTGAAATAAGAACAAAAGGAAAAATGAAAAGGAAAAAGAAAACTTGATACTGATCTCAATCACTGCAAAAGAGAATATAGTTAACAGCTTCATCTGAGGAACAATAGGAACATTTAAAGATCTCAAGAAATTAATTTAAATTTATACCTGATCAATAGATCCCCTCATCCTGTCTTGAAGCTATTTTCTCGGCCTGCAAAGAGGTTAAATCTTCAGAAAAATTGGTATACATGGCTCCTAGATTTGCAAGCACCATAGATAATGAACACATCTTCCAAGTACGGTGATAAAAATGTGCAAGCCAACATGAGTTACCAAACTTGTTGTGAATAGAAATCCATATTATATCCTAAAAAAAACTATCGGAATTAGAAATTTGGAATGCCAAGGAAATAGATCATGTTAAATCAAAAGCCTCCCACCCTAAGACTGTACTCCTTCCATTCCAATTTAACTGTCGCTTTTGGGTGTTTCACATAGATTAAAAAAGTCATTTAATAACCCAAATTATTTGTATAAAATGAGTAATATACCCGTATGGGCATTTACATAGTTAGTATTTATTTTACGAAGCAAATGGCACTCCGTTCATGACAACTCAAAATGCACTTTTTGTCTTATTTTCAAGCTCCAAATTGAGAAGCTTGGCCCCATGTAGTCATAGAATGCTGGAAAGAACAAATATGAACAAAACTACTTCAAGTAACTTTAGTATTTATCCAATTCCATTCAGCAAGATATGGAGAATATAAGAAAAATTCTGGAGCAGGGAGCTACTCCTAATAAATTCCAACTAAAAGAATGTTAAAAAAAAGGAAGTAAATTACTACCACTATTCTTTATAAACCTAATTTGGAAAGAAAAAAAACAACATAGTAGCATTAATTTTTGTTGAAACTAGCACAGAACCTTTTGGGGAGCGATTCCCAGTAATGTGCCCAACTCTTCAAAGCTGTACAACAGAAATCAAAGTTAACTACATTACACGTACTAGAACAACAAATGTTAATACATTAAATTCAATAAACAAAACTAAAGATAGAAAATTTTAAAAGACGTTAATGATAAACTCAAAGCCAAGAGCATATATAGCCAGTTTATAAAAATTTCATAGAATATTCGTAGAAGAAGCATAATAACCAATTATCTTCCAAGGAGAATTCAAGTACTACCTCCGTCGACCCTGAAAAGTTTTCATAGTTACTTTCACGATATACACGTATTTACCCTTCATACAATATTTTTTGGGGTCCATCACACACTCAATCAAAACTACGTTATTTACTTTATATATAAAAGTTTACAAAATTACCTTCAAAGCTCTAATTATTATATTTTTTTCTTAAATTTCGTTCCATCAAATGAAAGCTTTTCGGGGACGGAGGGAGTATGAAACTGGGGGGGTCAAATGACTATCTCCACACTTCATAAATGTAAGACAAAAGAACATATTAGCTAGTAGAACTCTAGAAGCTATAATAAGTGAGGGCCTCTTGAGTAAGAATCTAAAAGAATTAAAACTTCATGCTGCACACTGGGCCTCTTGAGTAAGTACCGTATTTTCAATGCCTGATTAGTAATTTGCAGCAGAAAGTGCATATCACATCTACAATACCAAAGCAGCAACCGTGATAAAAATGAGGGAGTAAACCTTTTTCTTTATTGGCAAGCAGCATTTTAATCATAAAAAAGTCAATAGGGAAATTTCCTTTGAGACAAATAAACAATAACAGGGTGAGTTATGCAAGTGTTAGGATAGGAGGCATCAGGGCATATATAATTAACTTTGCATAGGAGACTCTTGCCACACGAAAATACGAGAGCGAGGATAGAATAGTCAAACACTGAAACACATTGAGAAACAGGCAAGCAGTTTCTAATACGTTGTACAAGGTGGCAAGAACACGAGACCGTCGAGGACCTGCAGCAGCCAAAATTGTGCAAGTCACAGCAGCAGCTAGAGCTTGCTCCAGTGCTTCTTCATCAATCTCTCTGCAGTAGTGTTATAAGGTCACTTGAGTGCAATCTGATAAAACTCAATTAATTTGTAGAAATAGAAAGAGATCAAGAAAATGCAGAGAAAGATGAACAAATTCACACCCAAGGCAATCAACTATTAACAAGAAAATGCCAGCTTATTTTAGAAAACCTGAAGAACATTAAACAATAATTTATTGTCCTTTGACGATGAAAACCATAAAACAAATTCAAGTATGGCACTCCATTAGTAATTTGCCACAAGCTGAATCTGAAAATAAATCTATCAACAGTTTGCTAGTTTACACTCTGACAACATCTCCAAATTATATCAATGAAAAAGACAAAAAAGAATCCAAGTAGAATGCAGAATTTTTCATTCATATTAACACATAGGAGTATTATTTAAGATTTATCTGGTTCAAAAGGATTTAGTTAACTTTCTTCCTAAAACATTTTCTGGAGTGCTGCTTTGCTAATTCAATATAGCAATTTCTTCAACTGCAAAGAGATTAAATGTCATAGATAAAAAAGGTCATGGATGGAAATTATAACAAGGCAAACTTAAAGGGGTAAGCATAATAACAAGATTAAAAAACCATCAAGATGCCACTCAATAACTATTGCACGTGTTGAATATAACCAAACTTCTTATTGGAAAAACAGGGACAGAAGAATAAGATTCTTCCATTGACAAATCGGCAAATTGCAAGGCGCATACTTAATGATAATGTTTCAGTTCATCATTTCAAAGTTATTCATCATGTAAATTCACAAGCAGCAGATGGGGAGGAATGAATATATTCTGCAGGACATGCACAAGAAGCAATATATTATCCTATATAGGTGGGGAGGTCTGAAACAAAATAAACCAGCAGGTTTTATAAAAATTAAAAAATAGAGTAGAAATTATAGTCAACCACAAATATCCCTCACTCATACGTACTCGTCACCAATTTGGGAAATATCATAATACCACAGTGCAGCTTCCAAAAACTTCCTCTTTAAATCAAGAATCCTAGCGTAGCAGACCTGGAAAGTGGAAACAAAATAAAAAATATGTTAGCTGTTGTATTGCACCGCCAAGAAAACACTGACAGCCACCAACCTTGTACTGCAGATTCAAGACTTCATGTTGACTGTTGCTAACCAAAAACGAAGCTTTATTAATAAAAGCTTCGGCATTTACTGCATCATCATCCTGTAAACAATCATAGGAATCCAGTTTTATGCTCGTTGATTCTTGAACCAGCTAGATGGTCAAGTACAAATAGATGCAGATGAGTAGATTCTCAAAGTCAGCTTTACTACTAAACTAGCCAATAACCTCATCTGATTAGAACGAAGAAGACCATGAAAGGTGCAAAAAAAGAAAGAACATAATACACTTTGACCTTTCTTCTATATAATGTATCTTACATATGGATATATGGAATACCTAGAGTACCACTGCTTATCTGAAAACACAGTAGGTGCAAAAATAATACGAGCATTGAGTATTACGGAAATATGAGGACTTAAAATTAATAAAATATATCCTGAGATATTACAGGAAAAGCAGCAAAACGCTATACAGATGCAACCACAAGGAAAAAAAAAATTGGCTAAATTCTACATAGCTATTTCGAAGTTGGGAAAGGGGGTGTATGGTATTAATACTAAAATAGTCTACAAAGTACAAACTAGATAATGAGTAATTTACTAGACTAAAGAAAATTATGATTGTCTTAATCGTATGACAACATAAATTCCTGAACATTTTCTGGTATCTGACTCTGATAATACAATATCATTCAATAAAATTTTAACGAGCTGTCTAAAATATCTCAAACAAGTTCTTGATTCAGGAGTGATATATTAGCTAACCACATGTATTTTCTCACCGGTGTGAACGGGATGCGTAAAAAGAGAGTCTACAAAATAAATTTCAAAACCTACCTCAAGGTAGAGACGGGCAATTTGGACACATTTTGACTGCCTGAAGGTATCATCAATTGCTCTACACAAATAAGAGTATCAGAGAATGAAAGAATCTAAAATGCATTGGTGAATATTGCTTTGACAGTTTTGCTTGCAGACCTCATTCCAGAATCCAGGTCAATGCCACTAAGCATCTGTGCAGCTTTTGACCATTGTTGTTCAGATTCATATAATTCAGCCAGTTTTTCCCTGATGATCAATACCTGCATTAATGTATAAAGTGCATAAATTTATGGATTATAGGGTCGACAGAGCTGGGTCACAAGTAAAATATAAAATATCACAATCATAATAGCAAATTCAACTAAACGAACAGCTAACTACAAAAAAAAAAAAAAATCAGAGTAATTTAACAGAACTTTTTTCAATATGAGCTACCATCAAGCACTGTCAATGAAATTATGAAAGACTGCTAATGGTATGGGCTGTAATACACGCTTCTGGTTTCGGGCCATCAAACAATGCACATAAATGTGCGCACTACACAGAAGGGGTTTATCACATTACAGGGCAGTAGCTGTTGAACCAATAATAACAGCTCAAAGGATGCCTATTACAATGCCTGAAACAACTAAACAACAATTGAGCTGCACTCACCAAGCAAGAAAAGAAAACACTTGAACTCACTACCAAAACATGTAAAACTCGTATAACCCAAACTGGCATACTACTTTATTTGTGCAAGAAATTATAACAAACAAAAGAATCAACGTAATTCTACTCCAGAAAGACAACAAAACAGAAATTCTTAGAAAACTAACCTGTTCCTCAAGGCTCAAAGGAAACTACACGAGGTTGGATCTGATTGAGGGTATAATGAGAAATTTCCTTCTGAAACTCAGGCTCCAACTTCCCCAACTCCTGTACTTTTAGGCCACTTTTTTTTTTTGGCCATATGTACTTAGGGTGAAGTTTAAATAATAAAAACAAGACAATAAAATTTGCAAAATACGAGGAAAAATAAAAAATAATGAAAATTCAAGATCCATCCATCCAGCAAATAAAATAACAAGTGATTTTTTCCTATTAAAAAAAGAAGGTGCAGACAGTCATCATCAGTCAATCTATCCAACACACAAACAGCATTTTTGGCCATGGCCAAAAGAGAAAAGCAATCCCTTGTGTCAGTACTCTCAACCCCCAAGAACAGCAATAAAAAGTTGAATCCTCAAATCTTCACTCAATCACGAAAAAAAAGATTAAAAATCACACAGATTCTGTCAGTAATCTCTGAAATGAATTATGTATAATACATTCAATAGTTATTTATACATTCAATAGTTTTCTCTGAAATGAATTATGTATTTATTTAAATATTAAGTCCTTGCGCTCTAATGAAATTTGAACTAAACCTCGACACTTGTATTTATTAAATTCGGAAGTATTGATTGACTAATTAAAAATAAAATGATATAATATTTAGAAATAAAATATACAAACCATATAAAGTAACCAAGATATGAAGATATAATTTTTTAACTTTTTCTAAAATCAAACTTACCTTTGATTTTTCCCGTGAAACAGAAACAACTACTCATTATTTCGTTGAAGTTGCAATGATCATTATCTGGTACTCTATTTCTGTAAATTTCAAAGTACAAACCTAACATCTAATGATACAACAACAATATCATTGATGTCCCATATATAAAAATACATTAGATGTAACTATCACTCCTAGTCGAGAAAAGCGCGATGGAAAGAAAGAATCGAGATCGAGGAATAAACTCCAGTTTTGTTGCCTAGCCTTTATATATATAAACAGAACTCATGTAACTTTCTCACAGAGTGAGATTTCAAAAATGGCCCCAACTTTGTTATGTTTTGTTCTGTTGAGTCGGAAGTCTGTCAACCAAAGCAACTGAAATATCATTCAAGATTGAAGCATATTTCTTTCCCAATTTTGTAGATTGAGGTTGTCCACATCTTTAAGTTGAAAAAAATGGGAACATCCATATCTGTGTAGGAGAATATTAGAAGCAACCATCAGCAGTCTTTCACAAGCCTGAATTTCATCCAGTTTTTCCACATCACTGAGTTGTACTGTCAGATCTCTCCATGGCTGGTAATATGACCTGTTCAAACGCAGATCACCAATTCAGACAAAAACAACAGCAAAGACTCGAGAGGGGTTCTTTTCACATTTCATTATTTGAATTCCTTCAGATTAATACACGTGTTTATTGATCTGTTTCTTGATATCGTTCTGTACATAGACCAAGTGTTCAAAGACTGGAATTTTGATAGAACAAGATTCTTACCATCTCCAGGCAGGATTTGCTTCAGCAGGACACTGTATCTTTGAACAAAGGGACGGCAAAGAAGTCTCCAGACCAACCAAATTCTCCGATTCTATTTAAAAAAAAAACAGTTAAAGAACAGAGTTGTCCCAAGAAACCATCCAATGATCAGACATCCACTCCACACAATAATACCCAAGGCGACATATTTCATAACATATGTATACGAGTAAAAGGAAGTAAAAAGATAGGGATGATATCATTTTGGACCCTAAGCTTAACCCTCTTTTCACTTTTGGTCCTCCAAATTTACTCAATATACAGTTTGGTCCTGGAAATACATTTTTACTCCCACATTTTGTTGCACTATGAGTTGACCATCAATTTTTTCAAATATTACTTTAAATAAATGCATATTACTTCAGACATTACATATAGCACCCCAAATTGTTGATTCAGACAGTCGACTGACGGTCAACTAATGGTGGGACTAAATGTGGGAGTATGAGTGTACCTTCAAAACCAAACTTGAAAGTGAGTGAAATGGAGGAACCAAAATGAAAAACGAGTTAAGTTTATGCACCAAAATTGATATTATCCCAAAAAGGATGTAAAATTAAACCTGAGGAGCCAGAAAGAAGGAGACAAATTGCAGAAACAGCTGACGGAAGTAGTCTATCACCAAAGTCAAGGAGTTGTATCAGGTAAAATAGTGAGGCAGCTAATATATCTTTGCAACCATGTACTGCATTTTCTCCAATCTCTTTCTCAGGGCATCTAAACCAAGTCAGCAAAGTGTTGAGGGTAGGCCTTTCTGAGAAGCTGCCATTGTTTAGTTCACTAGATTTGCAAGAAATTTTTCCGAGTATGACTGAGGCAGTTAGCCAGCGTAAAAGTTTTGATACAAGTGATTCTTCATGTGGCTTTGCTTCTATTGAATGATAATTGGAATCATCAGAATGAAGAGATTCTTCAGATTTCGACTGTACAGCAGTCGAAACTGCCCACCTCAAAAACTTTGAAAGTTTTTCCTGCTCCTGTACAATATATAGAAGATGTTGAAATTACAAGTAGTTAAAATACAAAAATAATTTCCTAATACACCTAGAATCCGGGTCTTTAAAATAGAGCAGGGAACAAATTGATTGGGACAAAACAAATGTATTATATACTCCGTAGTAAAAATAAAAACAGAGCAATGCTAGTTTTTCTCACATCACCCACTGTGCTAATGGAAGATATTCTTAATATAAAATATTCCAGAAGAACATAATCGTACAAAGTGTAACTTTGTCATGCAGTTAAACTGAGTGCATGTTTTATGAAGGAAAGCACATAAAACAATTTGAATGAGAACTTACAGCTTCTGTTTGTTGTTATATATATTAATGGTCAATGCATAAGAAACATTATTATATCGAGAACGGGATTTTGTTCCAAAAATATAAGAAACCAGAGAAATCCGCATAAGAGTAGAGAGTTACCAAGTGCAGAATAGTGACTGGAGGAGTGCTCATGAGAACAGCTTTGAGACCCAATCCCTTTATTGGGTTGCAATGTATTTTGGAGCATATTTCAACAGCCTCGTGCAGCTTATATAAACCCTCCTCTGATATTGTAAAGTGTGGTTGGTATATCTTCCTCTTCTGTGATATCTTTAGCACTAACGTCAAAACTTGCAAAACTGAGGCACACACACTGCTCTGGTTTTTAACGAGATCAACACCATTAACTAGGAGTTTGTACAAATGCATTGAAAGTTCTGAAAGCTGCTCCATTGCATGCTTTTGTAGCCACTCAACAATATTTCTTGGTGCTGTAACACAATTTACAACCTGTTTTGAAGATTCAACAGCATAAAACCACAGTTAGACACGTTTTCTTCTTCTTTAAAGCTAATATATTTCAAAAGGTTTATAACTCAGTGATCACTACTATATTATTAAAGAAACAGAATAAGGTCCAACCGTAACAATCAGATTTGGCAATTTAAGCAAAATAGGTCAATGGAGAAAAACAGAAGACAAATCTCTATTTAAGAGCATATAAGTGATGAAGCAAGGGAATCAATACCTCCAATATTACAGGCAATTGTGTGAGGGCAAATTTTCTCTCATCTTGGAGTTCATTGCCACAGAGTAATGAAACAATAGAGGACAACCATAGGATTAAACCACAGTGTTCAACTAGAAACCAGATAGCTTTATGCAATAGCATGGCCTTCTTCATTACCTGCAGCAGATATTATCACTTGAATTTAGCTCTTCATTGGGAGTAGCTAGTCAAAGAAAATAAAGGATCAAGTTCAATAAAGCAGTTGACCGTTAAAGTGTAAGAACATCATGCCAATTTTATTATGAACGGTCAAATTAAAAGTTGCTGTGATTATTATTCACAACGTCTAAGTTAAGGAAGTACATGTCATTATTTAAAAACGAGGAACTTTACCCATCCCGTGTAAGTCATCGATCATAGCTTAGATTCATTAGCAAATTGTGAAATTCCAACCTAGTGTTCTAATTCCATTTGCAATTTTCGAATCAAGTGCATTTAGTTGGCTCCTCAAAAGGTTTTAAAACCAAAGTGAATACAAAACTTAGCTTCCCAAAGTTATGTTTCCTGAGTTCCAAGAAAGCATTTACATTAGCATCTCAAAACAATATACAAACAGGATGAAAAGTTTAGGACGTTAAAGGGTTGCAGCAGTAAGAACTATGATAGTAAATACAATCGATTTAGATAATATAATGTAAAACAGATACATGTAACAAGTTCTGATTCAGGCCAAGAGAGACAACAGGAATCACGTCAAAGCAGCCAAACAGACCTGAATAATAAGTTCCTTTGAGCCATTATCTGAAAGTGGAGAAGAATAGAAACTCATGAGAGTCTCAAAAATGGAGTTTTTGATATATATTTGAGCATCATCTTCTGTATTTAGTCCAACGCACAACAGACGAAGCATCCAGAGCCTATCCGCTTTAAAACTAATGGAGGTACTCCAAAAAACATTCTGGAACAATGGTATAGCCTGCCATTTTTAACAGAATGAAAATATAATGTTAAAGCTATTTATCCATAAGTACAACAGATTAAGGATATATTGAATCTTGAGCATTGTACCTTCATATTCACACTGGGGGAATTACGGAGATACTTGCTTATGGTTGAATAATTGTCATGAGATGGGTCCAAAAGTACGAAAGAAGCCTCCGCAATGAATACAGCAATAATGGATGGAATCTTTTGCCATGGCTTATCTATTCCATTTTGTAAATACGAGAGTAAAAGACGAAGTCGTACTACACCTTTCTTCTTTTGACATTTCTGTTGGGAAGGATTTGAATATTTCAAACTGGTAGCTTAAAACACATCCATTAAGGTAAAAAAGTTTATTTTTAAATAGTAAAAACATCCAGTATAAAGTTAAGTTAGTACTCCCTCCGTTCATAAAATGTAGTCCCATTGAAATGGGCACATGTTTTAAGAAAAAAGTAGATAAAGTAAGGGTAATGTGGGGTCCATTGTGAATAAAGTAATTGTTTGTGAGTAAAGTTGAATGACAATTTGAGTAATTAAGTGATGGTTGAAGGGTGGGGATAGAGTGATGGTTTCCATAAAGGGTATGGGACTAAATTTTGTGGACAGACAAATAAGGCAAATGGGACTACATTTTGTGGATGGAGGGAGTATATTTATATAGTGGCTTCCTGGAAAAGAGAAGAGAGGTTTCTTATCTGCAGTAGCCTGAAGCTTATGCTTAGTAGGATTTTAGAGTACTACAATACCATTGTAACTTTTGAGTATTGACTATTTATTGATGGTGTAATTTGGAGAAACTTTATTACTTGGATAGTGATAATTCTTTTTTTATAAGAAACATATACTTTTATTGCAAAAATTGGGACAAGAAAACCCGAGACTTGATTACATAGCATAGTACCAATTTCTAGTTACATCAGACATAAGAATACCCCTAAATGCATTTGACTAAGAGACCACAAAGCCACTTTATATATTTAATTCTATCCCACATCTCATCAAGAGATTTGCATCTATCATAAAAAATTCTTCTATTCCTCTCAACCCAAATGTTCTCACCTTAAGAAGTATGAATTAAGACAACAGATAAACGATGTAATAAATCGCACTTCCAAATGTTCTATCAAACCAATTCTATGACAATCACTACAGCAAAATATGAATAAGGCAATGAGACAAGTTATATAAGATTATCTAATACCAATATCTGATAAATAGGTTAAGTCAAGTGACTAAACATTATTGAACTTTAGGGCTAAAATTTCATGAAAAAAACCCAGTGCGTTTATGGACATAGCTAACAACAGACCGATGAGGAGTTCTTAAAAAGGTGACTATAGCAACATGGTGTTATATGGCTGTCTCTGAGGCTGGCGCATGGCCTACTCAACATGGTTTAAACAATATGATAGTTTTAACTGTCTCATGATGCTTCTATAAGCAACATATTCCCAAATTTACAAGATTATCAGCCATCTTAAATTAAAATTTAAAACAGATTATTGAGAAAGTTAAAAAGAGTGTTCATTTTTTTACCCTCTCATGCAACTTACTCCTAGTAAACGATTATAAAGGAACAGCATATATTTTTTTCTTGGATTACATCAATGAAAACAGAGCCACGGCATAAAAAGTGAAAATGATTGAAATAAAAATAAGGTGTAAAGAATGGAGAAGATATAGGTACCTCCAGTACACTCTTGAACTTTGCAACTGCTTCATATCCCAATTTTCTCAAATCATCATCAGGCGAAGATAGACTAGCAAACACAACGGAAAGCAAGCCTAAACTAGCAAATTGAATGGGCTCGATATAACTCATTGAAAGACAGTGAATTGAGAAACGCAGGATGAAGACAGGATCATATATTTGCAGCTTATCGGATGCAAAAGAAGCCTGTGTACAGTGTTACCAATGGTCAGAAAGGCAGGAAAAACACATTACATTTCCCAACAGAAGAACATAAAGATGCCAAAATGGTGAAACTAGTGCAGTTAGCTGAGAAAGTACCTTGTGCTTAACTGCAGAACTAGCTTTTTCAAGCGTGTACAAGCTTCCTCCATTAACAAACCTATTGTAAGGAAAGTGGAGAACTGTTTGAGCACATAACAAAGGGTCAATTGGTATATTTTCTCTGAACATAGCTTTTTGACGTTCAAAGAAATCCACGTTTTTTTGGTCAGCAGACTGCAAATCCTTATCTTTTCTGACTGTTACAGAAGCAAGGCCCCAGAGGTAATCGGTTTGAGCAACAGTCCCAGCACATGATTCATCACTGGACTCAATTTCTAACATTAGATTATATATTTCCAAATCAACTTCAGAACATGTTGCCCCGTATGACGACAAAAGAAGATAAACCAATTCTCGAGAATTTATACCACTCTCTTCCCCAAAATTTACTTCTCTTTGCTTCACATAGATATTAAAAAGTACCCTAATGAACTTAACAAGTTCCAGCAAATTTTCCTGATCAGCTGGTCTATCGTTTTTGCAGCCAAAGCTATCTGGATTAGTGTGAGGAATACGAAATGATCGTAACATACTCTGCATGGGAGTAAAAACCAATCCAAACTTGGTAGAATTAAATGATTTGCGGGCCAAATGTAGGGACTGCGCAAACTGGGAGTGTGCAAACAACAGCTGAATTACTGAAGCACTTGAAAATTTCCCATCAGATAGGCGGGCAAGCATAGTTCGAAGGGTTCTCAATGTTGCAGGATCCCCAAACCTGTGAAGAAGAAATGATTTTACAAGTTGCTCTATGAAGGGAAGTGACTCCAACTTCACAAGACAATCTTGCATCTCGGCAGCCAATTCAAATATATTATTCATCAAAAAGACTTCCAAGAATCTAAACAAGGGAAGTTTCTCGCCATCCACATTTCCGGAGTAATCAGTAATCTCGGGGAATTTCTTGACAATCAATATCCAGGAATTGATCAACATCCTTAAAAACCTGATTCTAGACTCTGCCATGTCACCATTCAGCTGAGGTTTACTTTGAGCATAATCCGAAAATAAGAGCATCCTACATAAGTTTATCTTCGCAAGAACTCTGTTGACAAAATCAAAAGGCTGCTTAAGTGAATGAAGTCCAGTCTCACCATGGTAATAATCAAAAATATCCTCTGCACTAGATGGGCATACGGAATTGAATAAACTCAGCCTTTTATCAGCCTTCATTGTATCTTCACATAATGTCAGATAATCCCGTACCATGAGTATTGCCTTCCCAAGAAGACCATCTGATAAAAGATCCAAATATTCTTCTTTGGATGCAGTCAAAGGTTCATCAATACCGATCTCAAATATATTCCTAGAGACGAATGTTCTCCATTCAGAAAACCCCCTCAAGAGTACACGACCATACACCGAAAGTATATCCTTAAAGGGCTTGTAGAGCAGTGCCCCAAATTTAGAAATAACCGAATTTAAGTACAAAGTGACACTCGGCAAAAGCAACAGCAGATCTTCATCTGAGAAAGAGGATTTACAAGTTTCTTGTGTCCCATTGTCATTAAGAAGTAATGACTTATCCAATAATTCGGAAAACATAAATCCGAAGACCGACATATGCAAGGGGCTCATTCCAGCAATAAGATACATCAAGTCAGCTTTTGTTCTATTAATCCTGTTCAAGCAATATGATAATACGTTTACAGGAATGGTCGCGATAACTCTTTGTAAAACCATTACGGATGGAAGATGTTCATAACGAACAGCTTTATGCAATTTCACGACCTTAATAGCTTTGAGTAGACATGCATCAACGACATCTAGTTTCAAAATACAGCCAATCTCCAATACTTGAAAAAAGATCGTCTCAAACAGCAAAACATCAAAACGTGCCTCAGTCTCACCAGGCTGCCTCATATAAGCTGAGAGAAAGTCAAAAGTGCAACTGGCAAAGTGCAAACCAACAAAGAGAGCGTTTCTTTTGGCGGGTAAGTAAGAGACTGCATTGTTGATATCAACCCGGGAGAACAACCAATTCACCAACTTAAGAAGCTCAAAGGGAGACATGAAACGAAGCAAAGAGTGTAAAGCATAAAATATTGGGACTAGAGGCTTAAAGTCCATGGACTGGATGCAATAATCAAACTTATTCTTAAATGTCAGAAACAGTTTCTGCTCCAGCAATTTGAATGCTCGTAATATGCGCTTTCTGCCACCTATATCTTGTTCAGATATTTTAACATCGAACAAGAGCTCACAAACTGTTCTTAACAAATTCAGGACATGGAGATCCACTCGATGAATTCCTTGCTTAGCTAGCCCAAGAAGTTTTTCCAAACTTTCCCCAAAGACTAAATCTGAAAACATTTTATGACCAGATAGAGGACAATTCAGTGATTCAGCCACAGCAGGATTATTAAAGATGATTTCTGCAACATCTACAGCAAAATGTGGCAGTAGAGGCACATTAATCGGAGCTGGACCAGCAGTTTGAATGTTTTCAACCAACAATTGTTTCAACAAATGCTCTGCAAGTATAAAGCATAATTCAGAAAGCATCTCGAGCTCGTTAGAAGATCTGAGTCTGCAGCTTGATCTCGTGTGATTAATCCAGAAGAGTACATTGCACAATGAAGAAAGCAGATAATCAGATGTACTCCCAGTGACTTTATCCAAGAGCAACTTCTGAAGTGTTGACTGCTCAAATAAATGCAAGCTGTTACTCTGTGCAATACATGTAAAGAACACATGGAATGGAGCACCTTTTAAATAATGAGAAAATGCAACAGAAGCAACATCCATTGAATCAAGATCAACTTTATGCAAACTCTCCTCTTTACAATTAATTACATTATCCAGAGCAGCAAAGAACATTTCAGGCCATAATTTTGAAACATCAGTGATATAACTTGGTTCGAGGAAAAAAATAGATGACAAAAGTGAGAAAGGCGCCTCATGTAGTTTGCTTGAGATGGATAATACTAATGGAAAGTTCTGCAACAGCTCATTGTGTCTTGTGCACAACAACGAGAAGGAAAATCCCATTGTCAATCCAACAAGTGCACCATCATACTCACTTCTCAAAACTCCTTCAATGTTTTTTAGTGTTTCAACAAAAGAATTATTCAATAGCTCAGCATCCTCAACATTTGAATAATTTCCATAACACTGCCGATGCAAAATATCACGAGCAAAACACAACAGAGTCTTCAGTGGCCTCCACTCACATGGACATCCATCAACTCTGTTGCTTAAGTTCTCAAGTTTCTCAGATAATATGCGATCAATTAGAAACGATAGTCCTCCAGCATTCACCTACCAAAGTTTATTGCAATGTCTCTAATATCAAAAATCAATGATGTTAAGAAAGAAGACAGAAGAAAAATTATATACACATAGCATGGAGATAAAGCAAGCATGACATTCTACCTGTGTGTCCAATAGATATTTGATTGTGTTGGAGACGTAAAGTGATATCAGTGACTTCTGAGGTATGGTAAAGGAACCAGATTCCGAGCTGAGCAACCGAAAACACTTCTCCAAGACACATATTACAAAAGGGCTAACTCCAAGAGATATATCTGGTAGAACATGCAACTACATAAATTGAACAGTACCATTTCTGGAAAAAAAATACATGAAAAGAATATAGATGGAGCGTTAATCAATTACCTTTGCCACCATCTGAATCAAAGACGTAATGCTTCAATAATTCCATATACTTGTACAAGTTATTTCCAGTCGTGGAAACAGCATCACATAGAAAAGAAACAATGACTGACGACAACTCTTGAAAGGTTTCAACTTCCAGGTGTTCAACATAAACATGATCAGCACTATAGCCAGGCATGAAAAAGAACCACACACAAATTTCCTTTATGTTATTGTCAAATGCACCTGTGCTTAAAATTGCTGCCTTAGCTAAGGCATAAGCTTGTTCTTTAATCTGTCTGAGTGGCGATCCTGTTAACAAGACAATAAATGGATGCAGGTGCCTGTACATTTGTGGTGGGGTTCTGATATGGGATATGTCTTTGGAAAACTGACGAACATATTCATTAAGCAATTGTAATAGTGACTGCTGTAATATTGTTGGTAATGTCAGAGGATTGTTTGGCAGAAATTTGAAAAAGTCGAATGATCCTTCCATAGGCATAGTTCGCTGCAAAAAAAATTGTAAAGAAGTCACCAGTCAGTTATAGTACTGTCAAAATATTGACTATCAAAGAAAAAAATTCAGGGGCATAGAGTGTTGGAATGATATCTAATAAATAAAAATATAATCACTTACAGAAAAGAAGGTGCAGAATAAATCCCTGACTATCAATTAACTGGAGTATTAAATAATAAGTAAATTCAGAACCAAAAACCACAACCATGAAAATCCAAAATCAAGATGCTAATAATTTCCTAAAAGAAAAATAAACCATAACAACTATGAAAAAAAAAAGTTCAGTAATCATCAAAACTCATCTTCTATTAAAAAAAAAATCCCAAGTTTAATATCCTAATAGTTAAAATCTACCATTATGATTTAATTGTCAAAACTTACATAATAGATTTTAAGAGAATCAAGTATCTTGGTATAGAAATGTGTATCCACGTCTTCCGCAGAGCATTGTTGTAAACCCCATATATCCCCAATAATCTTCACAAGATCATCTCCATTCTCTAATTGTTCTCCACCTGACTCTGCAACTCCACCATCACCAGACAAATCTATCTCAGAAGAATTAACTCCACTTATAATAATATCCAAGTCTTCACTTGCATCAGAACATTTCAACCTCTTACTAATATTTACAGCATGTTCTGACGCAATGTCTGCTTCAGCCTTCCTTTTGGAAGCAGAACCAAGACTCTTTAAGTGGCTACTTAGAGGAGAAAGCAAAGACACCAAAACTTGGGGATCAGGAAACGACATCCTGGCACTGTTTTGAACCTCTGCCTTCAAAGCTCCCAAACTGTGCTTCATTTGATTGTGTGAATCAGAAGAAGTGTCCATGGAGTTTACGAAAGAATCCAACAACTTTAATGCCTCCATTACAAGCTTCAATGTTCCATGTTTCACAAGAGTATCGGCATGAAGCAACCCTTTATTAATAACCGATCTAGTGAAAGGGCGTAGACCAATGCATTGTAAGAGATTCCGCACGTCTTGAGAGTCAGACGCAGGTATTTTATCAACAAAGCTAAATGAAAGGCCCTCACTGACAGAAGAAACCACATCTGCAGCCAAAGAAATAGCAAGAAACCTGCAAGTATTTCCAGTCAACAGCGCACACATAAATTTATATTTATCAGTATGTGCTCGATCATGTGCAATGTGCAAACTAGCAATACATTGATAACATAATAAATATCACAAATACAACAAGGCAGTACAAAAGAACACTAACCAGTTATCTGATGCAATATCTTCAAGGCTGTATGGGAACTCCTGAAAATACGCAGAACCAAACGAAGGACGGCCTTTTACAATGGCCAGAAGAAGTTCCTTATGGAACTCAATTTCTGTTGCCTTCAATTTCTTCATTAGACTCAAAAGACGCTTCGTATTCCCACGGAGAGGACTTGGATGCCTATCCAAATCCGGCATCAAGCCATTTACAGGATCAGTACACACCTTAATCAACACATTGTGAGCCAACTCAGCTGCATCACCAAAGTCACCCCTCGCAGAAACACTAACCAACTGCTCCAAAGTAACATTCCCAAACAACACGCTCCTCAACCCGGGAGGCACTAGGGATTCCTCAACAAGAACCCTATCACGCAAAACAGACAGAACATGAACCAATGTCTCATCATCATCATTCCCTAACCCCCTCAACACCCCTAAATACATCTCCTTCTGTTGCAAAACCCCTCTCAACAACCTTGGATTCCCCACCTCCAAAAAGGACATAGCATAACGCACAAAAGCTTTCCTTGTAGAATGAATCTTCCTATACCCATCACCAAATTTCTTCGCCCTCAATCTCACCTCGGCGAGATACGGAAATACAGGGAGCTTGAAGTCAAAAACCTTGGCAACTTCCCAAGCCAAGTGCGAACTACGCCTCACAATGGAGGCCAACAGCAAAAGCACAGCATTCTGCCTCTTGGCCTCTTTAGCATTCAACTCCTTATACAAATCCCCCATTTTCTCCTCAACCAGCGACCGAGCATAATTGTCCAACCACCTGCCGATATCAATACCGCCCTCACTAACGACATTACTCTTCGAAAGATTCAAGACAGCAGCAAGTAAATTCAAAACATGCAAGAACCCGGGTTTATCTTTACGAGACTCCCACGCTTGGGAAATCTCAACGAGTTTGGAGGATGTTTGAACGTAGGCACATAGAAACTCAGTGCCCACGTCGGATTTCAGGATCTTTATGAACTCTTTGGAGGCGTCGTAAAAGAGCTGTGATTCAACGGAGTTTAGGTTTCGGAGAAGCTCTTTGAGCTTCGATTCATGGTTGATTTTCATATGGAATTCTGGGAATTTTGGCTCTTCCGTTTCTTCCATTGAGTTTGAAATCCAAGAACAGAGCACGGGAGAGAATTATTGCAGACTCATAAACCCTAAACCTTAACTCTTAACTCTTCCCGCGGTGTAATTTCCCATTATTTAATTATTATTACTATATAATTGTAATTATTAATTGATGTATTACTGTATGTTGAGATTAGATTAGACCTCTAATTTCACCTAATCTACTTTAGTTCAAAATCTTTTTTTTTTTTTTTTTTCATAGCAATAAGAAATTCACTCTGTAAATTCCAATTTTATTTATATGTTTGTTTTTTACTATTGGTAGAGCACAAATATGAAATAGTAAACATCTCATAAAACACAAATGTGTGGGATGACTGGTGTTATGTGTAAATGACGCTCCCGCCCTGAAGAAGACTGATATCAGAATTGATGTAGTTGATGCTACTGATCCAGCTCGTAATGCTTTCGACATTGTTCTTACCTAAAGGCTTCTTCATTTCTAAACAGATCGAGTTGAACTATAATAAAAATATAATCACACCATTTCAGAAAAAGGTTTGTAAACAATAAAAAATAAAAGGTAAAATATCGAGAAACATAATCTATTGAAGTGAGCTGAGTACACATAATAATGAATCACATTGATACTTTAGCAACTGCATAATTACTCAATGTCACAAGGACCATCATCTCCTCATAACAATGCATCAAACTAAGAACTCAGGGTATTATCACGTGCTCAAATCAAACTCTAGCATTCCTAAATCTTGAGATGGGGAAATTAGGTCCCAAACTTCAACTCTCTTTTCTCAATTCCATCCAAATTTGTCATCCCAAAGACATATCTTCATCGGTACAAAACCCTTTACCACACTTGTCCACCATCAACTCACACACGACATTTTATTCACTAGTTTTCAAGAATCACCCTCATCCATCACATACCACCCTCCTTCGACCTAAACCATGCATCATGCATCCAACCAATTATTCATCAAGAAAACAAGAAAAACAACATCTCTATGAACCCCAATTTTCTAATGACTCCAAGAAAAGCATGACCAATGAACAAAAACTAAAGTCCAAATTAGCTAATCCCCCGGAGGAAGAGAGCAAGAAACTCGAGAGGCAACGAAGCGATAGGACACAGAGATTCAAGTGTTTCAGTTCGAAAGAATAGAAAGATGGGAGCATAAGTGAAGTAGAAAACGAAAAGGCATTTAAAAAAAAAAAACGAATGATGAAAGCTTTGTTGTGATGAAGAGATCTGTGGACCCTTGCCAAGATTTCAAAAAATCAATGTTGGAAATGATGGTGGAGAAACACATGTTTGAGCCCAAAGAGTTGGAGAATTTGTTGATGAGCTTTCTATCTATAAATTCAAGAACGCATCATAGAGCAATCTTGAAAGCTTTGACTAATATATGGAAATAAGTATTCTCTACATCACCTAACTAGTTATATATATTGTTTAATTCCTTGAAATGTTTAATGATGAAAATGTGTTAAGACTGATTGTTTGAGCTGGATACTTATTAGTATTTCATAAACATGTACAAGAACAACATACATAATACTTTTTACACGTTTTTGTTAACATTTCATAATGATAATACCGTCTCATACAAATTTTTATGAGGAATGTCTGAGGAATACATGTATAACAAACATAATTGAAGATAAAGGGTGATTATAAACATAAAATTAAAGAGCGACTGAGTAAACCATCTTATTTCTTCTACTTCACATCATTCTTTAGTAAAATATTATATATTTTGTCACCTACTCTTTCATTATTTCTTATTTTAGCTATTTCTACTTTGTTTTCTAACGTTTTGCTATTGTCGTTTCTCTTCTCGTACTACATGACTTGTACTTTCATTTTCTACTTTAGTTTTAGTTTTTGGCATTTTGCGCTTTCCTTTTTTTCAAATATTTTGTCCCTTGAACTTGTACTTTCTTATTCTTTGCTCGTATTTTTTTCTCTCTTTCAAGCAACTTAAAAAAGAGTAAGTGCATAAAATAAAGCTAAAATACATTTTAAAAAAATACAAGGGACAAATAGAAATACAAATGAGACACTATCCATCTTGCACAAAACATTTTTTTTAGGGAGGTTTACAAGATCATAACAAATAAAATACATCTTCAAATCTAAAGATCTTGATCTTCAAACCATGGATCATTAGTATCGCCGTCCACTCCAATCGTGAGAAGGGGAAAGACGAGTGTTCTCTTTGCCTTAAAAAAGTCCAGATCTCCAACCTTTAACCGAGACAATCCCACAATAAGGTGTTCTCATGTCAAGAAAAGGAAACACAATAAATAAGCAAAGTTTCACCAAAGTACCAGATCCAAGTAACACAGATTTCAAGGACTCTTGAGCCTATCTCAGAGGAGCCCCATAACCAAGAACAGAGTCTCACAACCAGCATGGAGCAGCACAAGGCGCAGCGGAAGCAGAAAACATAAAACATAAACTAAAATCTGGAAAAAACATAAAAACACTATCTAGAAAACACATAAAACGGGATCAACGAAAAAATACCCGAACGGTCACCGTGGCTCCGTTAAGAATAATTTATATGTTGATCCCTAACAACAAACGAGAAGAAAACTACATACAAAACGGAGAAACTCAAAATGATCGGCGGCAACGGCGAGAGCTTTCCGAGAAGAACAAAGTAGATTTGAAGATCTTCAAACTAAAACTTACGAAAACCCAAATAAAAAAGTTATCGGCGGCGGAACACTAGCGGCGGCGAAACAACGACGGCGGTCAAACAACGGCGACGAAGGCAGAAGGACGTCGGCGACAGAAGCATGACTACGGCAGGAGGACGACGGCACCGGTGACTGATTGACGGTGGAGTGGGGGAGTATTTTGTAAAATGGTGTCACACAAATTTTAGAATGCATTATTCAAATAAACATAAAACAATTAAACCTATTCGATTAAATAAAATTATGTTTTGTAAGATGGTGTCACACAAAATTTTAGAGGGCATTATTCAAATAAACATAAAACAATTAAACCTATTCGATTAAATAAAATTAGAGAGTATTAGACAATGTAACAGATATAAATGATTTTTTTGAGATATATAAATTTATTTTTATAATTAACGGATGAATTATTTTAAGATTAATATTATTAAGCTCGTTTAGACTGGATTAAGCTCAAAAGAGCTTGTGAACCAACAATATATTCGAGAATTTTAAGCTCAGAGTTCGACTCAATAATAAAAAACCAATTTCAAGCATTCTAAAGTTATTCTCTAAGATAGGATAAAAACGATATATGAGGTACATATTGTTGCAGCAAAATTTAGTTGGAAACTTTACATTCTTGCTCGAGTTCGACTCGATAATAAACCAGGCCCAACTTCCTCACTACAATCAAGAGGCTACATTAGAAGATGCAAGGAAACACTAGATCAAATATGTGCCTTATGTCATCAACTCGCATCACGTAAGAAAATACAAACTCGGGACTACACAGGAATCGGCAAACCCTTCTTCGCCATGCTATCCAGAATTTCATTGAGAGCTTGACACAGTCCAAATATCTGCCAAAACAAATATTGGATGTTACCAAAATCATCAAGTACATTAAGAATGTACTTAGATCAAAAGTCGCGACTATCTTGCTTATTTGGATCAGCAGTTGAGACATCAAGAGAATGAATTCATGGTATACAGATTTCAAAAGACTCCTAAGTTGGCCACAACTTCAAATATTGATAGACAGAAATTACTTAAATTAAATATTCAAGAAAGTAAGAACAAATTTGGCCAACTTCAATAGTAAATATTAAAGGATTGACAACTTCGGTAATACTCCCTCCGTTCCAATTTATCTGTAGTTTTAGAGGGAAAAAAATTGGAACGAAGGGAGTAACACATAAATTAGGGTTCTGTCTCCTGAGCTTAATCCAAAAGATAGTCTCATAGGAGTCTCCCCAATTATAATAACTATCCAAACAAGTATAACAAAGTCATTTGGTATTTCAAAAGCTCATGTCCTACGCACAATACGCTAACTAAAGGTACAATTCGAGGTGAAACACTTTCCACATTTTTTTACAATTCTTTTTTATTTAAATTATTATTTTCTTCTAAGAGGCTTTGTCTCAATGAGTGTATTACCTGTTGATCCCATTGCTGCAATTCCTCAGTGTCATCCTCAAAATGTATGACAGCTTCAACCTGGAACAAAGAAAATGCATAAAGAGAAGTGCCACTTATACTTGAAATTAAAAAAAAAAAAAAGGGAAAAGAAAAAGAAAACTTGATATTGATCTCAATCACTGCAAAAGAGAATACAGTTAACAGCTTCATCTGAGGAACAATAGGACCATTTAAAGATCTCAAGAAATTAATTTAAATTTTTACCTGATCAATAGATCCCCTCATCCTGTCTTCACAGATCATTCTTGAAGCTATTTTCTCGGCCTGCAAAGAGGTTAAAAATGTGCAAGCCAACATGAGTTACCAAACTTGTTGTGAATAGAAATCCATATTATATCCTAAAAAAGCTATCGGAATTAGAAATTTGGAATTCCAAGGAAATAGATCATGTTTAATCAAAAGCCTCCCTCCCTTAGACTGTACTCCTTCCATTCGAATTTAACTGTCGCTTTTGGGTGTTTCACATAGATTAAGAAAGTCATTTAATACCCAAATTATTTGTATAAAATGAGTAATAATGGGCATTTTACATAGTTATTATTTATTTTATGTAGCAAATGGCACTCCGTTCATGATATGTGTACATTCGAATACGAGGTAACTCAAAATGCACTTTTTGTCTTATTTTCAAGCTCCAAAATGAGAAGCTTGGCCCCATGAACAAAACCACTTCAAGTAACTTTAGTATCTATCCAATTCCATTCAGCAAGATATGGAGAATATAAGGAAATTTCTGGAGCCGGGAGCTACTCCTAATAAATTCCAACTAAAAGAATGTTAAAAAAAAAGGAAGTAAATTACTCCCACTATTCTTTAGAAACCTAATTTGGAAAGGAAAAAAAAAACATAGTAGTAGCATTATATTTTGTTGAAACTAGCACAGAACCTTTTGGGGAGCGATTCCCAGTAGTGTGCCCAACTCTTCAAAGCTGTACAACAGAAATCAAAGTTAACTACATTACACGTACTAGAACGGTAAATGTTAATACATTAAATTCAATAAACAAAACTAAAGATAGAAAAGGGAATAAGCTTCCACACCCACCTAATATTTGTGTAAAGTTTGCTTGCACTTAGGAGATTGTGCTCAATCATAGCACGATCTAGAACGGTAAAATTGTCGGGTAATTGTGCTTTCTGCGATTCAGAATCACATGTTAAGATTATTAACACTAGAAATTCTCCGGTGCAATGCACGATTAGTATATTAATAATTATTGTGTGTGAATTGTGTAATGTGAGGCATATCTAAAAGATACAAATTTAAATTCAATAAAATAAACACTTCAAGTAACAATAAATTCATATTTTATTGTTATTTTTTATATATGCAATATGGATGTCAAATTAAAGATCATAAAAATCTTTAATTTGATATATAACATGTTGAAAACAGACTTGAAATGAAAATTTTATTGCAATTTAAAATTTGGGTGAAAAAAGTAAAAATATCAAATTTTGGAATGTGATTTTGGCGAGGAAATGGTGACTTTCTATTTTTGGCAGACTATTATGTTTTATATATAGATTTATAGTTGATGATAAAAAGGAAAAGATAGACTATGAGATGCTTTAAAACTTTTACACTACCAACCTGATGTGGCTTCAATTCTTCAGCGAATGCATCAATTTCAGGTTTTCTCAAAATTCTCTCCAAATAAACCTGGGAATTCTCGTCGTATGTAGGATTTAAATAAGCATTCACTCAAGCAAAGCATATCTGTGTATAAGTGTGTCTAAAATTTGAAGTACACAAAACAATGCTTGGCTGGATCTGAAGTTGGCACAACCAAGAGTTAAGTTATTACCTTCTGCAAGATCGGGTAAATCTTTAACTTAGAGCATCGTTCATCCTGGTAAAGAGATGGAAATAAAGGAATTAGGTTCTAACATAATGAATTAACAAATCTAAGCTAGCTTCAAAATCAGTTAGTCAAGCCAACTTCATTTTAGAGTACGAAGCAGAAAATTTTAAAAGACATTAATAATAAAGTCAAAGCCAAGAGCATATATATCCAGTTTATAAAAATTTCATAGAGAATATTCGTAGAAGAAACATAATAACCAATTATCTTCCCAAGGAGATTTCAAGTATGAAACTGGGAGGGTCACAACTAAGGCATAACACTCAAATGACTGTCTCCACCCTTCATAAATGTAAGACAAAAGAACATATTAGCTACTATAAGCTATAATAAGTGAGGGCCTCTTGAGTAAGTATCATATTTTCAAAATCCATAGTTAAAAATAAAAGAATTAAAACTTCATGCTGCACACTGGGTCTAGACCCTACACATCCACAACTTCAATGCCTGATTAGTAATTTGCAGCAGAAAGTGCATATCACATCTACAATACCAAAGCAGCAACCGTGATCAAAATGAGCGAGTAAATCTTTTTCTTTAATGGCAAGCAGCATTTTAACCATAAAAAAGTAAATATGGAAATTTCCTTTGAGACAAATAAACAATAACAAGGTGAGTTATGCAAGTGTTAGGATAGGAGGCATCAGAGCATATATTATTTAACTTTGCATAGGAGACTCTTGCCACACGAAAATACGAGAGCAAGGATAGAATAGTCAATCACTGAAACACATTGAGAAACAAGCAAGCAGTTTCTAATACCTTGTACAAGGTGGCAAGAACACGAGACCGTCGAGGACCTGCAGCAGCCAAAATTGTGCAGGTCACAGCAGCAGCTAGAGCTTGTTCCAGTGCTTCTTCATCAATCTCTCTGCAATAGTGTTATAAGGTCACTTGAGTTCAATCTGATAAAACTCAATTAATTTGTAGAAATAGAAAGAGATCAAGAAAATGCAGGGAAAGATGTACAAATTCACACCCAAGGCAATCAACTATTAACAAGAAAATGCCTTATCTTAGAAAACCTGAAGAACGTTAAACAATAATTTATTGTCCTTTGACGATGAAAACCGTAAAACGAATTCAATGTATGGCACTCCATTAGTAATTTGCCACAAGCTTAATCTGAAAAATCTATCAACAGTCTGCTAGTTTACACTCTCAACACATCTCCAAATTATATCAATGAAAAAGACAAAAAAGAATCCTAAAATGCAGAATTTTTCATTCATATCAACACATATTACTTAAGATTTATCTGGTTCAAAAGGATTTAGTGAACTTTCATTCACAAAACATTTTCTGGAGTGCTGCTTTGCTAATTCAATATAGTAATTTCTTCAACTGCAAAGAGATTAAATGTCATAGATAAAAAAGGTCATGGATGGAAATTATAACAAGGCAAACTTAAAGGGGTAAGCATAATACACGGCTCAGATATAACGAGATTAAAAAACCATCAAGATGCCGGCCAATAACTATTGCACGTGTTGAATATAACCAAACCATATAGCTTATTGGAAAAAGTAAGCCCAACCATACGAAGAACAGGGACAGAAGAATAAGATTTTTTCCACTGACAAATCGCAAGGCGCATTATTAATGATAATGTTTCAGTTCATCATTTCAAAGTTATTCATCATGTAAATTCACAAGTAGCAGGTAGGGAGGAATGAATATATACTGCAGTACATGCACAAGAAGCAATATATTATCCTATATAGGTGGGGAGGACTGAATTATACTGCATACGAGAGTTATATATTGTACAAACAAAATAAACCAGCAGGTTTTATAAAAATTAAAAAATAGATATTATAGACAACCACAAATATCCCTCACTCATACGTACTCGTCACCAATTTGCCGCTTCTCAATTTGGGAAATATCATAATACCGCAGTGCAGCTTCCAAAAACTTTCTCTTTAAATCAAGAATCCTAGCGTAGCAGACCTGGAAACAAAATAAAAAATATATTAGCTGTTGTATTGCACCACCAAGATAACACTGACAACCACCAACCTTGTACTGCAGATTCAAGACTTCATGTTGACTGTTGCTAACCAAAAACGAAGCTTTATTGATAAAAGCTTCGGCATTTACTGCATCATCATCCTGTAAACAATCACAGGAATCCAGTTATATGCTCGTTGATTCTTGAACCAGCTAGATGGTCAAGTACAAATAGATGCAGATGAGTAGATTCTCAAAGTCAGCTTTACTACTAAACTAGCCCAGATCTCGCGTGCTACACGGGTTTTGAAATATTCTATTAAGTTTTGAATCTTAAACTATAATATAGTAGGATATTGACCCCCTCAATAAATCTCGTCAATGGAGGAAGGAGTATTAATTGTGAAGAAATTAAAATCCCACAAATTTAGGAAATTAGTAGCATTACAAATTTTAATGATTTTTATTAATATTGTCGTATTCAAATTTCCATTTACATCGACAATTCAAATTAAGCTTGACACATGGAAAAAAGTTCACAACATATCGACACGTAGGCAAAATCGACCAAAAGGCGACACCTTAGCAATCTCAACTCCCTGTTAGTATAATAGGGGATACTACTCCCTCTGTCCCAGATTCGTTTGCGCCAAATGATTGGCTTACACTTTGAGAAAAAAGTTTAATGAGTAGAGTGTTGAGGGGTAATTTCGTAAACTTTTATGTATAAAGTAAAGAAATTACTTAGATTGGGTGTATGTGTGGGCCCCAAAAGTAATGGCATTTTGTGTAAATGTGTGAATATTGTGAGGGTGGAGTTTATGGAGGAATTCCTTTTTCAGGTATGCAATCAATTATGGGATGTCCAAATAATGAAAGTAGGCGAACAAATCTGGGACGGAGGGCGTAATCCCTTTCAGATATCTTAATAATTAGGTAAATGAAGGCCTATATTAGCCAATAACGTCATCTGATTATAAAGAAGAAGACCATGAAAGGTGCAAAAAATGAAAGAACATAAATAATACAAGCATTGAGCATTAGGGAAATATGAGGACTTAAAATATATCCTGAGATATTATAGGAAAAGCAGCCAAACGCTATACAGATACAACCACAAGGAAAAAAAAAAAAACTGGCTAAATTCTACATAGCTATTTCGAAGTTGGGAAAGGGGTGTATGGTATTAATACTAAAATAGTCTACAAACTAGATAATGAGTAACTTACTAGACTAAAGAAAATTATGGTTGTCTTAATCGTATGACAACATAAATTCCTGAACATTTTCTGGTATCTGACTCTGATAATACAATATCATTCAATAAAATTTTGACGAACTGTCTAAAATATCTCAAACAAGTTCTTGATTCAGGAGTGATATATTAGTATGCCTTATGATTGTCAAATTAGCTAACCACATGTATTTTCTGACCAGTGTGAACGGGATCCGTAAAAAGAGAGTCTACCAAAAAAAATTCAAGACCAACCTCAAGGTAGAGACGGGCAATTTGGACACATTTTGACAGCCTGAATGTATCATCAATTGCTCTACACAAACAAGAGAATGATACACAAATAAGAGATTCAGAGAATGAAAGAATCTAAAATGTATTGGTGAATATTGCTTTGACAGTTCTGCTTGCAGACCTCATTCCAGAATCCAGGTCAATGCCACTAAGCATCTGTGCAGCTTTTGACCATTGTTGTTCAGATTCATATAATTCAGCCAGTTTTTCCCTGATGATCAACACCTGCATTAATGTATAAAGTGCATAAATTCATGGATTATAGGGTCGACAGAGTTGGGTCACAAGTAAAATATAAAATATCACAATCATAATAGCAAATTCAACTAAACGAAAAGCTAACTACAAAAAAAAAAAAAAAAAATCAGAGAAATTTAACAGAACTTTTTTCAATATGAGCTACCATCAAGCACTGTCAACGAAATTATGAAAAACTGCTAATGGTATGGGCTGTAATACAACCTTCTGGTTTCGGTCACCATCAGACAATGCACACAGATGTGCACACTACACAGAAGGGGTTTATCACATTATATAAGTGCAGTAGCTGTTGAACCAATAATAACAGCTCAAAGGATGACTATTGCAATGCCTGATACAACTAAACAACAATTGAGCTGCACTCACCAAGCAAGAAAATAAAGGAAAAAGGAAATGCAACACTTGAACTCACTGCCAAAACATATAAAACTCGTATAACCCTAACTGGCATACTACTTTATATGTGCAAGAAATTAAAACAAACAAAAGAGTCACTGTAATTCTGCTCCAGAAAGACAACAAAACAGAAATTCTTTGAAAACTAACCTGTTCCTCAAAGGAAACTACACGAGGTTGGATCTGATTGAGGGTATAATGAGAAATTTCCTTCTGAAATTCAGGCTCCAACTTCCCCAACTCCTGGGCAAATGCCTGCAGAAGCTGCCTCGAAACCACAAGCGGCACATCGTCGGACAAAACTGAAATGCATTCAATTAGCCACAAAATTAAGTAAGAATCAACAGTGGCAATTGAAGCGGAGAAAGAAAAGGAGCGAGAAACAACTGTGGTCTACGAATTGTTTGGCCTGAAGGACATCGTTGGAGGAGAGGACGGTGGCGAGTATGTGCTTGTACTGCTCGATCTTCTGGCGCTGGTCAGTGATCGCCGACGCGCTGGCAAACGCACTCTCCATCGCCGTTGCGTGGAGTTAGAAACCTTGTTGGAGTTCTACGGAGTAAGGATTTTAGAAGAAGTTCCTAATTTCTGTAAAATGTTTTATTTATCAAAGATATATAGGTGAAGAAGCTCCCTTGAATAAGTGAAGAAACAGAGCTAATGGGCTAAGGAATTAAACGGGTTGGATGGGCTCAGACCCATTTGGTCTATTGGGCCGTCATTTTTCAATTGGGCACGGTTATACGCACACACAGACCAATTGAGGACACCCACCAGATATTTTTTTCATTCTAAAGGGTATGTGAAATGTCTCATATATCTCTTATGTGACATTAACAAAAAAACGAAGTTTTATAGAAGAATCATCCCCAACCGACAACATCAAAACAACCCCAACAATAAAAACAATAAATGACCAAAACATTTCTCATGAAAAATCAAAATGAAATATAAAAAACTCTTTACAAAAAAAAAAATCCTAAAAAATAAAAAACTCTTAACAAGCAAAAAAAATCTATATAAATATGTAAGATTTGGATAAAAAAAAATCTTGGACACCATTTTAATAAATTAATGTCCGAATTTTATTTTTTTGAAAACATATTATATGTTTGAAAAAAAAAAAATCGGACACAATATTTCGGGGAAAAATTTCGGACAAATTAACTAGATTCGGCAAAAAAAATCGGACAAAGTAACTGCATTCGGCAAAAATTTCCGGACAAACACCAAAAAATCAAAAAAAAAAAAAAATGGATCTATAAAAATTCTAAACCCTAAACAATATTTTTTCCAAATTTTCAATCCTATTTTTCCTAAACCCTAACTAAACTTACCGTAGGCGGAGGCCCGAGTAGGGGGAGGAGAGGGTTGCGAACTAGCGGAGGAGGAGGTGCGAACTGCTAGCGACGATGGAGGAGGTCGCGACGGCGGGCGCATCGCTTGGCCTTCTCTTCAGTAACAACGACGACTTTCTTCCACAGTGGGGTAACGGCGGTTGAAATTGATGAGGTCGACGACGACTTGAAACGGGGGCGACGACGGTCGCTTGGATGGATAAAGAGGTGGACGGCAGCCGCCTAGAGTGGGAGGAAGAAGTGGGGTGGGTGTAACGTGTGTGAATGTGGAAAGAAGAGGGAGAGGGAATTTAATTAGGGTTTAGAATGGGACGGGTATTTTATATATTTCCATGTGGGTGTCCTCATCTTATGGTGTGTGTGTTTAGCCAGTGGGTGTCCTTGGTGTGTGTGTTTAGCCAGTGGGTGTCCTCATCTTATGGTGTGTGTGTATATAATCGTGTCGTTTTCATTTTTATTTTACATTTATGCATTAGCGGGGTTATATGCCCCTCCATGTTAGATACACTACCCCTTCATTTTTATTAATTAAATATTCATGTAAAATACTATTTTTGCCCTTTTACTAAAACATGTTAAGATACATACACATATACACTTCTCCTACATTTTAAACACAACTCTAACCCTAAAATTAGGTAGCAGTTGTCGCCGGCCTTACTCAGCTGCCACCGTCGCCGGCAAAACTCTGGCACCACTGTCGATGACCCACCGATCGTCGCCCCAACTCCGCCGAAGTCAGGCGACGGTGAGCTGCCGCCGGCCAAACAAATTAAGATTTTTTTTTAACAAAATTTAAAAATCTAAAAAAAAAAATCAACAAAACAGTGTCGATCGACACTGGTTTATCGACCATAGAGTGTATATTCGACTATAGTTTGTCGATGAAAATCAACCTTGACGACAATATTTTATCAATTTTTTTTTTAAATATATGAATTTTCGGAAAGAAATTGTCAACCATAAACATTATGGTCGACAATTTCTTGCCCAAAAAAAAAATTAGAAAACACCAAACATGTTTCGTTGCCGGCGACTTAGGTCGGGTGGGAACGACTACCGGCGGGTTCAAGGCGGCGGAAGTCATGACTGGGGGAAGAGGCATCAACGGCGCAGCCGCCAGTTGCAAGAAAAAATGATGGAGGATGGCGACAGGACGACTGTTTGGGTGGGGCAGGACGTCGACGGTGGCAGCGACAACTGGGATGATGGTTGGGGAAGAAGAAGAAAAGGGTTTTAGGGTTTTTAAACGAGGAAGAAGAAAAGAATTGAGAAGAAAGAAAATTAGGGTTTTTAGGAGGTACATTTATCTTACATAATTTTAAGAGAAAATGGTATAATAGGTAATTTGGGGAAAGTGCATCTATCTTACGTGTATTTTAAGGGGTAAGTGTGGTGGGAGAGTGTATATAACATTCATGGAGGGGCGGCATATAACCCACGCCTTATGCATTTGTAGAATTTTAAAGAGGATGCATGATCATTTTAAAAAGAAAATACATGATATATTTTAAAAATATAGAAATGCATGTTAATATTTTTTTTATAATTTATAAATAAAAATATTAAATCATTTTAATATAAAGAATGGAAAAATCTAATAAATGGTTTAAAAAAATCTTACATTTTTTA
Source organism: Galeopsis tetrahit (assembly GCA_963675135.1). Lineage (NCBI taxonomy): Eukaryota > Viridiplantae > Streptophyta > Magnoliopsida > Lamiales > Lamiaceae > Galeopsis > Galeopsis tetrahit. The sequence goes on from OY776133.1 coordinate 17,895,950, forward strand.
AAGTTTTATAGATAGTAATTTATTTTTCAAAAAAATATTTTTATAAGTTTATGTTTCAATTAAATTAATTAATTTAAAAAATTGAGGTACGTTAGATGCACTCCCAAACTTTTACTATTAATTAAATATTCATGCAAAATGCATGTTTTGCCCTTTTAGTAAAATACAAACAGATAGATGCACTCTCCATAAAATTCAATCTAACCCTAATTGGAGAGACAGTCGTCGCCGCCCCAAATAAATATAGAAATTAAAAGAAAAAAAAAACTCAAAACCAAAAAAAAAAAAAAAAACTGTTTTTTTTTCGATAAATCAGAGTCGACCAAAAACACTCATGTCGATAAGATTTTATCGAAAGAAAAATTAATTTTTTTAACAATAAAGGCTAAAAAATAAAAACTCTCGACGATAAAATGTTGTCGACGAGAGTGTTTATTGTCGAAATTAAAGGGGGTGGGACCGTGGGGGATACCTGCGTTAGGGCGCGGTGGAGGCTGGGCGGCGCTGGGCAGAGGGGGGACGACTAGTTGATGAGGAAGAAGGGTGGACAAAGAATGAGATGGGAAGAAGAAAATGGAAAAAATAGGATTTTAGTGGTGGTGCATTTATCATAGAAAATTTGAAGAGAAAATGGTATAAAAAATAATTTGAGAAAATGCGTCTATCATACGTTTGGTTTGAGGGGTACATGTATCGGTGGAGTGCATCTAACATCCCCTGAGAGGCAAATAACACATGCCTCTGCTTTTATAGGTCCAGTGAATAACTGGGCCGGCCTGATCAAGTTTAACTTAGGGCGCGGCTAAATGCACCCGGATTTTCTATGAGTACACCCACAAAACATTTATTTAATCTTTCAAAACATGTGAAATGTCCCATATACCCCTTGGGTAAAATTTATGAAAAAAACGAAGATGAGTACACCCACACATTCTATTTTACAGAATTATCTCCTCCACTACCACCACCACCCCCAAAACAAACACCATTCTTCAAAATTGCAACAAAAATAAATCCAAAACATCAACTATTCGAAAAAAAAATCCAAAACAAACATGTTCAAAAAAAAATTCAAAACAAACTCAATATGTTCGAAAACAATTCCAAAACAACTCAAATTTGTCCGAAAAAAAAAAGATTGAACATCTTGTTCGAAATTTTTTCCAAAAAAAAAATCAAGTTGTTCGAATTTTTTTCCAAAACAAACACAATATGTTCGAAATTTTTTCCAAAACAAACTCAATATGTTCGAAAATAATTCTCAAACTACTAAAAACCCTAATTTCCCTAAATTTTCTAAAATTTTCAAAACCCTAATTTTTTTATCTGTAAAAATTGAAAAAAAAAACTTACCTTTGGTGACGTGCTTGGTTGCCGGCGATGAAGGGGAGGTGGAGGGGTTGCGGCCGCGAACGGCCACGAAGGGGAGGGGGAGGGACCTCGAACGGTGTCGGTAGTTGTCTTCTTGAAACAGGGAGGAGGGGTGCGAACGGTCGCCCGCCGCTTGGCTTGGAGAAGGGGCGACGGCGGCCGCGTCCTTCTTTAAGGCGGCAACGTGGGAGTAGAGGAAGAGAAGCGGGGGGCTGGGGAGAGAATCCGCCGCCACCGGTGGGTGTCCTGAATTTTGAGAAGAAGAAAGAGAGAATGAAGGGTTTTAATTTAGAAGAGGGTAATTTTGGGATTTCCACGTGGGTGTCCTCATCCATTTTGTGTGTGTTCTCATCGCGTGGGTGTCCTCATAGGATCTGTGTGTGCCTTTAGCCGCGCCCTTAAGTTAGCATGCTGGGCTAAGTCGGACAGCCCAAAATTATAAAAATAAGTATTTGAACTATAAATTGGAGTGCTATATATATATAGATACTGTATATATATATATATTTTTTGGCAGAGCTATATATCTATCTATGTATATATATTTGCAAACTCTTAAAGTGACATGTGTCACTACACACCCCATCTATCTCAATCTCTCTCCTCTAAATCCTTTCATTTCAAAAATTCTTCACCCTCCTTCATTTCATTCTTTTTCTTTAATCTTCACTTTTCTCTTATATAATAGGAGTTATCTCTTTCATTTTTCTCAACTCACTACATTTCACCTCAAACATTCTTCAAGTCTATTTTCTTTTGTTATCAATATCATTGTTTTAGTTCAGAATTTTCTCTAATTAATATCATTGTTTCGTTTTGCAGATCTCTAAAGTTTTGTTTCGTCTTGCGGATAAAAAGAAATATGCCAAAATACATAGTCTATGATGGTGCTTTTTAAATACAAAAGGCTCAACATATTTTGGTGGGTGTTATTGAGAAAGGTTGAAGGAGATTTCTTGCGCCAAATCGTTGAAAGCCTTCTCCACGAAGCAACTTGATATGGAGAATTGACATATTTTTTCGACGAAAGGGATGATTCTAAGCTGTGGAAGGGGTGCAACTAAGGAAAGTGTTGATTTATTGGGACAGTCTTAGTTTCAGTGAGATCATTTCGATTTTTTTTTTTTTTTTTTATTTCTTGCCAATTCGGCACGTTGAGGAGTCGAAGGAAATTTTCCATATTGATTTTATGAAGAGAAAAAGACTGGAAGATTTACCTTTAAAAAAAAGACTGGAAGATTTCAATATGAGCCCCGTCTATGCCTTCCCGAATGAACCCAATAACTCGTATTGATTGTTATCCTCTGAATTTGAGTGTGAAAATTGTTGTGAATGAAAAGATAATTGTAAGTTAAATACAAATTAATTAATTTGGAAGGAATCATTTTATGTGTATTAATTAAAATATTGATTTATTTTTTTCTATTCTAGATTTTTAAAAGTGAAGAGATTGTACATGATTGTTGAAGTCAATGTGGAATGAACTAATATCCTAAATGTAAATATTCACCTACTTTATCCTAACAACAACATTTAAGGAATGAAATGATGCCTAAATTTAAATTTAAAAAATTTTGGGTAATTTTTGGAAAGAAACAATTATTAAAAAAATTGCCTTTTAATCGAGGTATACTTTAATATTAGGTTGACATGCTAAAACCTGAATTAATTGAGATTTATGTTGATTTCCATGTAATAATGTAATTGACTAAAAAAAATAGTAACCTTCAACTAATTTGCAGTTAATACATCCTCTGTATTAATGAATTCCAAAAATTATGTGTTTAATTTTTTAAACAATTAATTATTTGAAGGATCTGTTAAACATATAATCCCAATTGTACGTCTTTTATGTCAACGTTTAGTTTATATTAATTGATTTCGCATTTTATACCTTTTATATCTGTGTTATATTAGATAATTAATTAATAATCAATATACTTAAAAAAATTAACCAGTCATTTAATTTTTTAATTATTGCTATAATTATGCAAAAATCAAGTTTCAATTCATTCACATTTAAAGTGACAATTCCGTAAATTTGGTATTTAATACATTTGACTAATTTTTTATTAGATAGCTAGATATGTTAAGTTATTTATGATCAGATTTGAAAATTTTCAACTAATTCACATTAAATTGTAGATAGTGTGGTATGTTTTTAGTAATTTTTATAGATCTGATTACGCATTTATGTTAGTCCAATTAATCTACCTTATCTAACTAAGTTTTAATATATTATGTATATACATCTTTGTTATTGTATTATTGTAATTATAATTAAGATATATATTATGTATATATACAACTTTGTTATTTTAAAATTTACCATTGTAATGTTTGGTAATTAATTGTCACCACCTAATAAAATCAACGTTAAAATTGATTGATTTTTAATGATATAATTTTATATTTGAAATTTGTTATTCTATTGATTTTCATTGTAAGTTTTAATTCTAAAATTTAAATTTAAAGTTTAAAAATTGAAATTTTAAAATATTATAAATAAATAATTTGTTGCATCGTAATCTATTCAAGATTATGATAATTTTTCCTACAATTTTATTGGAATTGTGTATATATCAAAATCTTAAAAGATTATTTGAATGTTGAAATAAGATTTAAAATAAATACTCACAAGAAAAACACAAAAAATTATATAAAATATTTCATACACAAATATAGATAATTAATGTAAAATTTGACCAAAAATTTATAGGTCAACGCAGAAACTTAATTAAAATATTTCATCCATTTTTTAATATGAGTATCATTTTGACTTTTGAACAATTTTTAAAATACATATCATTTTGAGTTTTTTTTTTTACTTTGTATTTTACTATTTTATCCTTATTCATTTATCACATATATTTCTCATAAATGGATATGACAGTATAAATAGTTAATAATAATAATAAAAAATTATATATATTATTTATACCAAAATTAATTTGGTCTATGAATATTGACTATATTCTTTACCAGATTCTTTAGTAAAAATTTTTTTTATACCAAAATTAGTTAGTCAATAGTTATAATTAATGAAGGGTATTATAAATATAAATTTATAACTTTAAATTGTTGTTAAAAGCTAAAATGACATATATTAAAAAAATGGAGAGAATATTTTTTTCTCTTTAAAGTATTGTTTTATTACATAATCAAAACTATGTTATTACATAACCCAGATATTGTAATTACAATGTTAGAAGTTTATTACTACTCCACCATCTATATATTAAATTGTTGTTAATTCAATATCCCAATATACAACCTGTTATTAATTAAATGACATTATACTGTACAATTGCGACATTATAACAACTATATTATTAACATTATTTTAGTTTTAAAAATTACTATTTTTTTTAGTAATCTTTCCACACAACTATTTCTGAATCTTCTATGGTTGACATTTTCCCAAAAGTCTCCCTTTTAAATCTCTTAAATTCTATACATGTTTTTTTTTTTTTTTTTTATGGAATTAGTTTATCATAAACAATCTTTCTTCTCTTCACCCGTTTAAGTTTTTTAGTTATAATTTTATTTTTTTCTCTCTCCATTATCTCATTTTCTTTTCTGGTAGATAAAATTTAATTCAAAAAATAAACTTTTGAAAGATACAAATAATTCCAAAACATATACATTTCATTATTGGAGACTTCATGCAACTATTTCATGTTATTTTCAAATGTTTTAGAGAACATATAGTTTACTTTACTACCAATTATGTATGTATGTGAGAACATTGCAAGGTGCTGAAACTAATGAGGAACATTAGGTTGCAAACTAGAAATTCTAACAGTAATAATTAATGTATCTGATAAGATAGGTGAATTCTCAAATTGAATTTTAAAAGTTGGCGATGAGGATCTTGAAGATAATGATGAGGGTTTTGTGAATATTGATATCCTTGAAGATAATTTGATTTTAGATGCACATGGTCATGTTGTTACTATAGTTGACAACATTTACACATCCATCTCTAATAACTTTGGTATGGATATGTATTTTTTAGGATAGAGTTATCCTTTATCCAACACATAAGGAAGTTGAAAGCATTAACGAGACAGTGTTGACGATTCAGAGTTTAGACATAGTGGTATGAGACATGTGTTTTCAATTAACTTTCTCAATTTGTTTAAGTGTACGTGTTTTGGTCTACCAAACAATCGATTGGTTTTCAAAATAGGTGTCCCTATAATGCTGCTTAAAAATATTGATCTAAAGTATGGTTTGTGCAATTGCATTAGACCGATTGTTTCAAGACTTGAAAATCACATCATTAAAGCACAAATTCTTTTTTAAAGGAATGTTGGGAGTAAAAAATATATTTCAAGAATGACATTGAGTGTTTCAGATGACACGACTCCGGTAAAGTTTCGAATAAGACAATTTTCTATTTAATTGTATTTTGCAATGATGATAAATAAAAGTTAAGGTCAATCTCTTTTCATGCATTTAGATGTCTACCTTCCGAAACCTGTGTTCACACACAGAGAGTTGTATGTACGTACATCAAATGTTGTCTACAAATTTTTTTTCGCAGTTTATAATTTCGTATATTAATTTTTTTTATATAAATAAAATTATAATTCTTTATTCTATCGGAGTATTATTTTTATAGATATGACATGTAATCTACATTACTATAACATTTTTTTTTTTATCTTTTAATAATAACAAATTTATACATATTTCAAAATTTATTTTTTAAATTAATAAGTTAAAAAAAATACTACTATATTTATTTTAATCCCGCGTAAAACGCGGGTCTTACACTAGTCTTTACATCGTATATTTGAGAGTTTTTATCTCTCTTACGTGGCTTTCTCTCCTTTTTCTATTTTGAAATTCTGAATTTCTGTGAGTCGGTTTTTTTTTTTGCTTTTTTTTTTTAATAATTATTTTTGAATATTTTTATTTAAATGTTTTTGACAGTTTTTTTCCTTTAATTTTTTATAAGAAACAATCAATTTTTTATTCGATCTCTTCTTTCTCCTATTTTATTACTCATACTAAGATTTTTTTTGGGCTACTTTTCGATTATTTTATTACTCATACTGAGATCGACTTTGTTGTTTTTTCTTTGTAAATATTTTTTCCTTATTTTTTTTCAAAGAATTTGGTGATCAATCAATTTTGTTCTACACCATTTCTGTTTTTTAATCCTCATCTACCGTCGTTTAGTTCTTCATCTCAACTTTTCTATTGTTCTAATTAAAATTATTGTTTACGTTGTGATTTTACATTCTCATATCTGTATTGTAAAACTGAAATTGTTATATTTTTTATTGTCCTAATTTTTTTGCTCTTATCTGTATTACAAATATAAAATTGTTTTCTTTCCATTCTCTAATTATTGTATAATCTGAATTGTTGCGAGAATAATGTCAATTTTTAAAGACGATAAGATCAAATGACTCTGAATTTTACATGAAATTGTTCTCTTCTTAACTTAATTATGCATTCCTACTAATTAAGGATTTCATAATCTTTTACTCATATCTATACTACAAATATGAAATTCCTCTTTTCTGTTCTCTATTTCTTACTAATTATTGGATAGTTTGGATTGTAGTATGTACCATAAATATGAAATTGTTCTCTTCTTCATTATTCATTATTCTTTATTAATTACTGATTTTATAATCTTTTACTCATATTTGTACTACGGATATGAATTTGTCCTTTCTTTCATTTTCTATTCCTTAGTAATTATTGGATAGTCTGGATTGTTGCGAACATAATTGGGAGTCTGAGGCTAAAAATGTTGGAGAATAAAGATCATAAATCATATATGATTATTTATAATTTACCTTTTTCTTTGAAATATATTATTTGGCTTTACTTTTTTTAATGTGATTATGGTGTAATTTCTATTCTACTTTAACACATTATTGTTGTAATGTTCCGTTGTTGTAAACGTTGGTTAATATGTCATTTTAAATAAATTTTAATATTATTTTTATATCATCTTATATATCCATATGTCCACCCATAATCGAGATGTAAGATGAATTATATGATTATTCTTTTATTTGTACAAGGATCTGAACATGAAACCACATTTTTATCAAATATATTTGTGAGTTCATATATATATATATGTGTAAACCTATGAGTTTACTTTTCTTATATATTTAATCTCGTCAATTAAATATAAAATCTTTCACATCTGGATATTCTATTTTCTTCATTTAACTACTGTTATGTATAGCCTTTATATTCATTGTAATTGATGATTTTTTCCATTGCTTCAATATTAATGGTTTCTTTCATTGTTTCAATATCTTAGTATTTTGTCACATTTATAGTTGTATTATTCTGAATTTTTTTTATTATATAAGTTGTATAGTTGTTGAGATATGCAATTTTTATAATCCTAAATTTCACATTTAATTTTTCTAAATTTCAATTTATTGACTTAGATAATGTTAACAAGTTAAAAAACGTGTATAGTTATGACTTTATAAAACATTAAAGAATGTTGAAGAAAATTTATCATGTAACTCTCCAATTTATCGATGTATGTATGATAATGTATGAGAGCTCAAAAAATATGCATTACAATAACATAAAACATTATTAAAATATATATGGTTTAAATTAATTTAATTAAGTTATTACATTTCAATAATGTCACATAGTTAATCTTTTTTTTATCAGATTCTTAAATTTTCTTTTGATTTTTTTTTTTACATCTAAACTTTTTTTTAAATCCCGCATAGTACGCGAACACTGCACTAGTATACTTATATTTGCAAACTTTCTAATGACACGTGTCACAATTTCCTTGACTTATCTCAATCTCTCTCTTTCCAATCCTCTTCGTTTTGAAATCCCTTGATTCTTTTCATTTTTCTCTCACAAGTTTTAATCTATACTGTTTATTTTTTAAAAATGATCTTAACCATTCATCCTAAGTATTCTTTACTTTTCTCTTTTCCCTACCTACATCGCCGCTCATTTTTTTTCTTCGCTATCTCTCTCCTATCGTCGTGGACCTAATATTTGCAGCGGTGAGGCGATTATCATTTTTGTCGGCCTTTAATTTGGGAATTTATGCAAATTGGATCTCGAAAATAGGTATGGTTTTTTTTTTTTTTGAAACCGAGTGCATCATCTCTGCCTTCATTTTCAAGTTTTTCAATTTTGCGATTTTGTTTTGGAATTCGTTTTGTGATTTTTTATTAGTTTGATATGCAATTTTTTTCTAATCTGCATAGCATTATTGGAAATTCAAATTATTCTTAAACTATATTTGCTATTTGTGATTTGTTCTTGAAATTTGTTTGCTATTCATTTGTTCTTGATTAGGGTTTCTAGCCGTAGCCAATCTCCTCCGCCTGTCCCCGTTCCTCTCCCGCCGATTACATAATTTTTGGATTTAATGGGTGATCTTTGTAATCTAAATTTCTAAAGCCTAACGTTTTGAAAAATATGAAAACAAAATTAAATCTGCTTTGTTTATTCAATTTATTGTGTATTCTTATATTGCGGATTTCCCCTTGATCTACTGCGGTCGTCTTCATTGTCATTTTTGGTAAGATTATCATCTAAAGTTGTGGGACTCTAATGATTTGCTTTGTCTAATTTCATCACAACCTGTCTGATCATATGGTAATTCCTTCAACTGAAATATATATCTTTCTTGGCTATTCTTCTTTTTGGTCAATTCAATTTACTGTCTACAACTATCTTTTCTGATAATTTGAGTGCCTGAATATCTTAATATGAAGGTACATTCACCTACTTTTCTTCTCACTGTATATGCATATTGTTAACATGGGCTCAAGATTTACATCTTTCTTTGAATACCTAATTTCAATCATTTTGTATTAATATTTCAACCCATATAAGAAATAATTATTTGTAAGATTAATTTGTGTCCTTGATCTATTAGTATTTGTATTTTTTTTTCAGTTCACAGTACCGGTATCATTGCTCACGAAGGTAGATTTTAGTTGTATTTTCTCTTTTTATTTGTTATATTTTGGATATGTATGTTAATTTTGGATTCGATTTGTATCCCAGATTGTTTTTAGTTTATATTTTAGTTATGAATGAGATCTAACTATTACTAATTTCTCTTTCTTTTTTTTGTTCTGTTTCTACAATTGAATAGAGATACAAAATCTCAAGAAAAAAAAAATTGGTCCTTTTTTTGCAGTTTGTTGTTTCTATTCCTTTTCTGTATTCAACTTCTATGAGAAAATTCTCAAAATTTCACAGGTATTGAATATATATCTACCTTCTTAATTAACAATTACATTCTTTCTTTTGGCGTTTTAATTTCTTACTAGCATGAACTCTCTCTCTCTTTCTCTCTATGTGTTTGTGTTTTGATATTCAGTCTTTCTACAGTTAAAAGAGATTATATTTTGGTTTCAACTAATTGGGAAAATCATCTTTTGTTTGCTGCAATTGGAATTTTTATAAGTGAAAGCAGAGCTCAATCATTCACTTACCCCACAGTTTAGGTATATTTTCATTTATAGTTTGTGTTTCTGCATCTTAGTGATTACTGAGTTTTTTTATTTCTTTAATTTTTGTGTGATAGCAAATTTAATCTGAATCTGCACCAATCCACATTAACATGCCATAATTCGATAACTAGGTAGCAGAGGAATTTAAACGAATTGTGCTATTGAGGAAATGATTTAAATTGATTTGTGCATGGTGTGTAGTGTTTGCAAATAAAATTCTTTTGACCAACATTTAAAATTGAAGTAATTGTAAGTTTTTTAAATTGATTTGTGCATGGTGTGTAGTGTTGTGCATGGTTGTTGCATTAGTTTCCCATCATTCATCATTGATAACTTCTTTATTACCCAGCAGTGTAGTAAAACCATCTCTTCTCTGCTATGAGTAAAACCTGAGATTGACCAGCTTGATAAAGGTCATTTGCATTGGAATGTTTGCTGATCAAAGTGTAAAACCAGATCAGTCCCAAGAAGAACAATATACAGCGTGTTGATTTATATGACCATACAAACACAAGACAAGAAGTATCTATTGAGCAGCCTTTGATGAACAGAAGCTGCTTCATCAACCCAGGGTATGTCTCCATTAATTTTGGTGTATGTTGTGCATATACTGCAAATAAAACAATTAAATTCCCTCTAAAGACCTTTTCGAAAGATATTGAAATTATCATCAAGCATATAAAATTGTATTCAATCATATAAACTAAAATTAGTGTAAGTAGATATTGCTTCAGAATTTGAGTTACATTTATTTCTTGGTATTTTAAGTGTTATCAATTGTGATCCTGCCTTACACAAGATTCTGGATGTCTTTGGTTGAAATGTCTTGAATCCATCAGGATATTATGAAAAGGTGATCTATTTAAAAGAAGTTGAAGAGAGTTTTTTGGTTAAAATGTGTGATAGAAACTCGATGCATTTGCAAATTGTATCTAATCATTTATTTTTTGCAAATTGTATCTATTTCGATTATAAACACATTATGTGTTAATTCAATTCATTCTTTTTTTTAATTCTTCATTTTATGTTGAATTAGTCAATGTTTCGATTCAATCGTTTGTGATTTTCAGGCATTTAATTCATTAGATTTCTTCAACTATTTTCATATGCTTAAATATATTAATTCTCCATATTCTATCAATTTGGATTTATTTTTATAAATCTTCCTTTATTTTATTTTTTGGTAAATTGTGTTATTAGTTGCATCGAATTTAAATATATATGACAGACAGAATAAAACATGTGCTGAAATTGTTTGTTGACTTATCTATAATTTTGGATTTTTTTTTAATCCTAAATTAGTGTTACTCAAACAAGAATTATATATAGAAATTAACTTTATTTTTTAAATAATTATACTGTAGATGATTTGGTTAAAATTTTACACAAAGCAATTCACTAACTTAGCCAAAATCATATAGGATAATTAATTGTACTCAATCGATACCTTAATATATGGTCATTAATTTCTATTATTTTGCAATCTCTTAATTTTAGGCAATTAATTGATAATATTAAGACATATTGTATATTTACTTACAATTACACTATTATGCATCAACTTGCAGATAATTGACGTAAATATTTTTGCTAATTAATTGTAACTTGAACTTATTCCGTATATTTATTTGAATAACTTTTTTTAAAAGTTGGCAACATTTATTCAATAACTTTGGTATGAGTAAGTATTTTGATGATAACATTTACTCATTTGTCTTTAATAATTTGGTATGGATAAGTATTTTGATGATAGAGCTATACTTGCTCCAACATATAAAGAAGTTGAAAGTATTAATGAGAGACATGTGTTTTCAATTATCCTTCTCAATTTTCTTAAATATTCTGCTTTACTAAAGTTTTTATGGCGAGAATGACATTGAGGCGGTGTTTGTTTTGGGATTGGCCAATCCGGATTTGGATTAACCTAATCCCAATTCAATCTCTCTTAATTCATCTCAATTCAAATACCAATTCACACCTATAATACACCTACACACCTATTTTTATACCATCAAATCACCATTCTCTCTCCTACTTTTTCCTCTCTCTTACTTTTTTTTTTCACTACTAACAATAATAAAATATTATAACATCACTTTTGATGTGACATAAAGTTAAATCTACCCCTACTTTTCAATCCTTAACCAAACACAACTTACACACAATTACTATTCATGGATTACTCAAATCCTAATCCAATCTACCACAATCCAAATCCAATTCAAATCAATCACAAACCAAACACCACCTGAGTGTTTCAGATGACACGACTTCCGTAAATTTTCGAAGTAGACAATTTCCTATTTTATTGTCTTTTGCAATGACGATAAATAAAATTCAAGACCAGTCCTTACAAGAAAGTTTTCTACAATTTATAATTTTGTATATTGATTTATTTTATAAATAAAATTATAATTCTCTTTTTTATTAATTGTTTTTATATATGTAATGTAATCTATATTGCTACAACATTTCTTTTTTATATTTTTAAATATATTAAATATTAAAATTAAAATATATTATAAATTTATTTAAATTCGCGTAAAACGCGGGTCTTACACTAGTTTTGTATATTCAACATAAAATGTGTGTGTGTTTTTTCGTTTTCGGAGGGAGTATAAGTATGAGAAATCCAATTCGGACACCACAATTTGTGTCTGTTTTGACAAGTCAAATATTTTGTGTTTGCAAGCTCAGAAAATAATTGAATTACTTAGAAAAATAAACTACTATTATATGATTAATTAATAAAACATCATTCTGTTACACTTACATGGTCTTCTTCGCTTCGCTAATCGCCTCTGTCTTGCATAATTCACAAATCCAGAATTCTTACAGCAATGAACTGGGTTCAAGGCAAGATTTATCTTTACAATGTTACTTTTGGGCTTTACATGCTCGATTGGTGGGAGCGTTATCTCTTCAGTATCCTTTTCTCTTCCTAATAAATCTTGTATTCTTGTGATTTACTTCGTTTATTGTCTGGATTTGATTGAGATCTGGGTACTTGATTCTCTCAATTGCTGTTATTTAATTTTCGTGGGCCTTAATAATTGATAGATACGCTTGTTCTTGTGTTGATGTGGTTTGTTTTCTATAACAGCTCGCGGTACGTTGCTGATATTTGCAAAAGGTAACGTTGTTCACTGATTTAGATCATATTATCATTTAATTTTGCTTTGTGTTTACTGATTCTCATGAATTTAATCTTCGTTTTCTGTTATGTATATTTGGGAATTAGGGCTTCTAGTTTCCATTCTCTTTTGATTATCTAGTTGAATCCAAAATGCTTAAAGAAAAGCTACTCAATTTTGTTTTCAATTTGAATTCTTTGTCGAACTCGTTCGTGCAACATTTTTAAGCTGTCCGTAGTGGAAAAAACCCTAAAGTGGGTGTGTAAAGTAATTTTGTGGTGTCAATAGCCATGCTCTGTCAATCCTCAGTATGAAGCATTTACAAGGGAAGAACTAAGAAGAATGCATCTTTGTGAAAATGATCTGCATTGAAACAGACAAATTTTTGTGTGGGACGGTGTGAGATCAATCAATTAAAGAGTAGAAATGTTGTTAGGGCCCGACTTTACAGTCATGAAATTACTCTAGACACTCACTTTATAGCTGTGTTTGATTGTACAAGTAGCTAAAAAATGTTGTGCATATGGGTGCATAAAGCAATTCAATAGGTGATTGTTGATAATATTGGTTTTAAGGTTAGCAACTAACATCAGTTCTGGAAAAATGCTGTCCATAGAAACTCGGTGCAAGAACCTCGACACAATGCTATGAAATATCACCCGTTTTAGTCTGTGATAAAGCACAATCTGAGTATGCATAAAATGCTCCTGATATCTTAATATGCGTTTTACGTTAACAGATTAATCTCATTGGAATTTTTCTAAGCCATCTTCCATTGGAATATTAATGCTGTAAATTAATCGAGTAGAGGTGAATGTAGTAAATTTTCAGCCCTTAGAATTTGCTCATTATTTTCACATTTTAATGGTGTTAGTATGTTTCTTGCTGAAATCTTAATGTCAACGTAAGGCTATCTTTCCAGTTTCCATATTGTGTTTAGTAATATAATTGCTGGAATTGACATATGCATGGATACTCATTTAAAAGTGTTGAATTATATGGTGTTAACTGCTGCTTATGGGTGATCCATAATGGTAATAGTCTGCCCGTTTCTTTCCATTTAATGGGGGTCACTCAGTGTATTGCAATATGCCCGGATTCTTTACTCTTATGTGATGTTTGTTTTGGGTTTTAAGTGACTTTTATAAACAGGTTTTTGAAATCTAGGGAATTTTGAAATCCTGATAAATGGTAAGGTGTGTGTTTGTTTTGGATTTTTGAGTAGGGTAAGAGAAAATCGATTGCGTTGGAAATGGTGATAATAAGTTTATAGGTGTTCGGGTGTTGTAATGGTGGTTTTTTAAAACTGGTTTTCAATTCTGAAGTAGAAGCAGATTTAGATTTGCAATTCCTAAAACCTGTTTTTTAAACCCAAAAACAAACATTTTGCCTTAGTTCTCCATCCAAGCCATTTGAGCAAATAGGAAAGTGGCCAATTCCCTATGGAATTTTTCGTTGTAGAATTTTGTTCTTCTTGATCATGGCTTGAATTAGGAAGTAGCGACATTCTCAATTTTTATTTTGGGAACTAAACTTGTCCTTACACAAAACACTGAACTAGCATGTTTCTCTAAATGCATCATTTGATTGTTGACAAAAACTTGTATGCACCAGGTACACCGTGCAACTCAAGTGCATTTTTAAATGGTATTAGTTGTTTTACTAAAAAGTATTAGTACTTGTTTTCACTCAAAAATATTGTTTGTGTACAATTGCACCGTACAACTGGTGTATAAGAGTGTTACTCTTGATTGTTTGCTTCTCCGTTTCTCTCACTTGCGATGTCCTTTTCAGGTATCTACATTGAGGTAGGCTTTTGGTATTCCAGATGACTATTAACATATACATTATCAATTGGATGGAGGCATGAGCAAGATGAAGTCTACTTTGCGGTTTTAGCAGCTTTTACTAAAATTACATGTGTCGAAATTCTGCTGCACGAACTTTTTATTTTCCTTTTTCTTTTTTTCACATAGAAAATTCAAACTGATAGATTATGTTTAGGTGAACTTGACCATTGGTCAGGTAACAAAATCATAGTCTCCAGATTTCACCATTTAAGGTCGAACCAGTTTGTTCATTGTTCATTCGGCTTGGCCATGTATGTATGAATTTCTGCCTAATTTCATGTTTGTGAGAGAAAGATAAGGATCTTGTGTGATTGAATTCAGACCAAGGATTGTTTTTGTTTGGGGCAGTGTAAAGTTGCAATTTTAAAAGATTGAATTTTTGTGAGACAGTGTAATATTAAAGGGTTAACCTTTTGATATAATTTCAATTATGACAGACTTTTTTTTTTTCATTTTGTAAATACCCTACATTTTAAATTGTTGTAATTTGGTACACGCTTTTAAATTATTGTTCTATTTTTTGAGCTATGCGCCATACACTTATTTGGTCCTTTATGAGACGATTCAATCCATGTAGAATGATGTTGAACCACTAGCTCATCCTCATGCATCAAAAATTTGTATTGAAAATTCAAATCAAGTGAAAATAAAATTTGTATTGAAAATTCAAATAATCAAGTGAAAATAAAATTTGTATTGAAAATTCAAATCAAGTGAAAATAAGGAAAGAAATTCCCTATACAATAGGTCAACAACTTGAATCTTCAAACTCAACAAAAAAAACTCTTGAAACATACAAGTAACACACATGTGACATTTTTTAGTTTCTAAAAAAGAACAATTTTTATTTTAAATAGGTAGAATCATTTTATTGGACATCCTTTACATTACCAAATGCATTAAAAGGCGATACAATTTTATTCGGAATTTAACATGATGGTCAAATACACTTTAAAAGTAAAATTTAATTCAATCGTTCAACTTTATTTTAAAATTTTCATTATACTATATTCACTACAAGAAAATTTATCTATATTGATGAAGATTTTATCATTGAAAACTTTTAGCAAGTGAAATTATAAGGGTAGACTTATGACATGATCTATGTCATTGTAGGTCAATTTTCATGTAATGACCATCTAACACTAAAATTTATTGTATATGTTTTGTGTGAGATTGTTTCATGAATTAGACGGAGTTAACCTTATTATTATGGTTATTTTTTCATTACATAATTGGTTTGAAGCTCTAACAACCCACAAATCAAATGATAGAGTAAATGTTTGTCAATTTATTATTATACTAAGGGCATTTTGTGATTAGAATCCTTATAACGATCTTTTTCATTGCAATTCAGTTTTTTTTTTCTAGTAATCATCTAACACTAAAATTTATTAGATTACATCTTATGTGATATAGTTTTATACATTTAATGGGGTTTCACATGCCCCGTCCTAGATAGCAGCTAATTATCCCGTCCCATTACTACCCTTATACACATACAAACACACCTGTGACATTTAATTTCTAAAAATGAGCAATTTTTATATTAAATTTATTAAATCATTTTATTGGACATCCTGTACATTACCAAACACATTTTAAAAAAAATACAATATCACGAATGTCAAATACACTACAAAAGTGAAATTTAATTCAATCAACCAATTTTATTTTAAATTTTAATTATATTATATTCATTACAAGAAAACTAATCTATAATGATATATATCTTGTCATTACATACAATTTTTTGTCATTAAAAACATTTAGCAAGTGAAACTATAATTGCATGTTTATGACATTATTTATGTCATTGTAGGTCAATTTTTATGTAATGACTATCTAGCATTATTTATGTCATTAGAGAGAGTTCCATCTTATTATTTGGGTCATTCTTTTTTTTACATAATTGAATTTAAGCTCTAACACCCCCACAAATAAAATGATAGAGTAAATATAACCGTTTTATACAAAATTTTGACTATTTATTATTAAACCAAGGGCACTTTATGATTTGAAATCTATATGATGATCTCTATCATTGCATTTCAGTTTTCTTATAGCAGTGATGGTCTAACACTAAAATTTATTAGAGCATGTCTTCCGTTAAATAGTTTTATACATTAGACGAGGTTCTACATGCCCCGCCCTAGATAGCCAGCCACCAGCCCCATTACTACTCTTATACATATACAAACACACATACGACTTTAGTTTCTAAAAATAAATACTCCCTCCTCTCTGAAAAGTTTGCACTCACCCACACAATATATACATATTTACCCTTCATGTCATTACTTTTGGGGACTTTAAATATACTTAATCCAACTATTTTATTCATTTTATACTGTATATAAAAGTTTACAAAATTACCCTCAATACTCTAATCATTACACTTTTTTCCTAAACTCCGTACCACAAAATGCAAAATTTTCAGGGATGGAGGTAGTATTTTTTATTTTAAATTGACCGTATCATTTAATGGACATCATGTACATTACAAAACGCTTAAAAGGGTGATACAATATGATGCAAACATCATCATGACTAACAAACGCACTGTAAAAGTGAAATTTAATTCAATCACACAATTTTATTTTAAATTTTAATTATACTATATTCATTAAAAGAAAATTGATCTATAATGATATATATCTTGTCATTACATACACTGTTAGTAATTATCCACTCAATTAGACGTCTCTAATCCAAGCAAACAATCGGACCCTCAAACAATCCTTCAAGAGAATAGCAATTCACAAATATAAATAACGAGAACAGAAAACAGAGCACGCGCGCAAAGATTTAAGTGGTTCGATCAACTTGATCTACATTCACTAGACAAACGACTTCAATCTTAATTGATAAAAGAATGTTTACACACTCAACACTCGGAAAAGAATTTCTCCTCACTTCACTCGTGAACTCTCAACTCAAGAACAAATGCTCGTAAGCGTCAAATTTTACAATTACAAGCTATGAGATATTTATTGGTATCAAGATTGATTGTAGCGTGTGTTGATTGTGTGATCAATGTCAGCCATGATTATATTGAAACCTTCTAACAAACTCACGTTTTCAGCATTTGCCCAATCTGAATTGACTTCCTTGCCCTTTACTTGTTCTCGTAAACAGATGACACTATCAAAAGACAACCAGAAGACCTCCCTCTTCTGTTTACTCTTCTGATATCCCACACTTAACCAAAAGACTAACTCTGCAAACAGAACTCATCTCAACTGATATGACCCCTTCTTGTCTTCTAAACTTAGCTGATTTTAAGGAACACCTTCTCATCTGATTGGAACCATCCACTTCATCTGATCAGGTCTGAGTTAGCTTACCTGACTCCACCAACTGATATGCTAAACAACTGAGTTAATCAGCAGACTTCTATCAGCTAAGTATACCAGCTGATACTCCCACCAGCTGAGTACTTCAGCAGACTAGAATCTAGCTGACTTCACCAGACGAGTACAACTCATTTGATATGAGATTATTAGATAAACCTCACATACACTTTTTTTTATTACTAAAGAATTTTAGCAAGTGAAACTATAAATTACACTCTTATGGCATTATCTATGTCATTGTAAGTCCATTTTAATGTATAGGGACCATCTAACACTAAAATTTATTGGAATATATTTTGTGTGAGATATGTTTACATATTAGAGGGAGTTTCACCTTATTACTTGAGCCATTATTACTTGAGCCATTCTTCTCTTACATAATTGAATTGGAGCTCTAACAAACCACAAATCAAATGATATACTAAATGTGATTGTCTAATACAATTTTTTGTCAATTTGTTATTAAACTAAAGACACTTTGTGATTTGATATCCTTATAGTTGATCGGTTCAATTTTCTTATAGTGATCATCTAGCACTAAAATTTATTAGATTATGTATCGTGTGAGATATTTGAATACATTAAACGAGGTTCCATATACCCACTGAATTGTTTCGTATTTTAAAATTTTTAGGACAACAATACGATCCCCACAAGCGTATGGGTTCGATTGTAGTACACAAGTACGACCAAGTAGATTTTCGTTCCAAGGACCTAATTGAGTGAAAGTGAATCCCTAAAGTTACGAGATTGCATGCTATTATAGTAACGACATGTTGTTGTTGTGGATTTTCGGAATTTAAACGAAACTATTAAACTAGATATACTAAAATCTATATATATAAAAGGAGGATTGTGACTCTCCAGGACTCGACACGTGTGCATTTTAGATATCTCCTTCTTATGCCACGTGTAAAACAAATTAAAATTGTATTTTTTTTTTCTTTCAAAGTAACGGTACATCTTTTAAGTGAAGTAAATTTGAAACACCCCTTTCTCTTCCCACACCTCTTTAAACGCAAAAGGAGGATTGTGACTCTCCAGGACTCGACACGTGTGCATTTTAGATATCTCCTTCTTATGCCACGTGTAAAACAAATTAAAATTGTATTTTTTTTTCTTTCAAAGTAACGGTACATCTTTTAAGTGAAGTAAATTTGAAACACCCCTTTCTCTTCCCACACCTCTTTAAACGCAAATCTCATTCTCAAATAAGCAATCAAGGAATTACCTCATAATCAAAGCTCACGCATCGGAGGCGACAGTTGAGAGCGATCACGAAGAGAAGCATAAATCTTATAGAGAGACAGAGCAGAGTAATGCTAGCAAAGGTATGTTAATGGTTGATTCAATAGACTTTTTGACATATTGTGGGTGATTGGGTACTGTTGTTTTATGTCAAGTGGTAAATCTTTCATCATTTTGCTTATCCTTTATTGAACCTCCTGTTCATTGTAGTTTTCTGAATATCCATTTTGGAGCTATCTAAAATTGTAAGGAGTGTAAGATGAAACAGGAGACTCTGATTATTGTGGTAAGATATGGAATGGTTAATGAAAAAGGTTATGTCATGTATATGAATTTAAAAAAAATGTTGTTGGCTTATGTATATTTTCAGAAGGCCGTGGAATGATTTCACTCAACAATTTATTACTCCTGGGAAGGTGAGTTGATGGATCATTTAGTATTGATGTCTAACATATTGTATTCATTTTTAGGCAATACAATTTTTTTATGTAAATGCTTTATTTATGTTGTATTTTCTAGATGAGCCTTTTTAAATCTCATGCGGCTATTAGGATGGTACCGGTACTGGCCATCGACGATCGATTCAGTTATTTTGACACTATTTAATGATTCATTTTGAGTTCCATATTTCTCTCTGGTTGTTGAAGTATATAAGTTTTTTTTTTTTTGATTAAATGAAAATGAAACGAGAGCATCAAATTCGAAAGACATTTTACCAAGAAGCAAGATTGATTATGAAGGAAAGACCATGAATATTGCTAGACTCTTTGACGGTGGGGTGAATGATTTTGGTGAGGAAAACAAAGGTTTCCACATTGTTTAAGGAGTTTATCAAATATCTCTAAATTAAATCGTCCAAAATGAAATACAAATAATTTTGTCAAGGACAACAAATGCCTCCACCAATTAGGTTTTTTTTTTTTTGATTACAAGTTAAATACCCCATCCCTTTTTTCCCCTCCCCATGACTCGAACCCAGGACCTGTAGCCTAGGTAGTGGTGCTCTAACCACTTGAGCTATCCCACTTTGTCCACCAATTAGGGTTCAATTCAATTCAAATTTGGGCTATTTAATGTTTCCGCATTTCTTACCTCATTTTGTGGATCAGTTTGCGATAAAGACAAGAACATGTTTGAGTTATGAAACCAACCGCTAATTTCAATATGATTTTCTTTTTAATGCAATGGAAAGGCAAAATCAATAAAATTGATGATATATCTATGAATTATAAAAAAAAAAATATTACAGACATGTGTCATTTGAGAGTCTTCCTTCTTTCGTCATGTATCATTTGAGACTATTCAACATGTCACCATGTTTTATTTGAGACAACTACTATTTTGATACGTGTTAAATTTGAGATACATGTCATTTTATTGTGGATAACAAAGAGTTCCAATATAAAATAATTCTTAATTGTATTAATTGTAGAAACCGTTTCATTTTTAATTATCTTAATCACAAAAGATGCTTGATATTCTTTTTGTATGCCTTCTAATTGTGAAAAAACGTCAGTATTATTGTGGCTCTACAACTCTAAAACAATTCAAGCAATATTGAAACAATTCAAAAAGATGGAGGTATGGGGATGGTAGTTTTGTTGCATTACATGTATGTGTAGAGAGATATGGGGTGTGTGGATGGTAGTTCTGTTACAAGGGAAATGGGAGGGTGAGTTTTAGAGATAAAAAAGTAGAGCAGATGACTGTAATTTTAATTCCATTTTGTTTTTGCTTTTTGTTTTTTAAAATCTATTGTACATTCGATATAGATTTCTGTAAATTAAAATTAGATATTTGTTTCAATCATTCGATTTGGTATGTACTAGGCCTTATTTTGAATTTGTTGTAGATTCAGTGTTAGGAATTTATGTGTATTAGAGATTAGAGATTTATTTCAATTCATTCGATTGTATATATATGTACTTAGTAGATTGAAAAGAAGAAGAGATAAAAATTTTTTTTGATTTGGTTTAACCGGAGTCGTTGCTCTTCTCGATGTTGCAGTCAACTTTGTTGTCGCTACACTCAAAATCCACTTCAAGAATTGCCAGAGAAACAGTGCATTATCACGAATCTTCAGTCAACATCAGTCTCAAATTACTGATTCATTGATTTTGTAATATTTAGTGTTAGGAATTTATGTGTATTAGAGATTAGAGATTTATTTCAATTCATTTGATTGTATATATATGTACTTGATAGATTGAAAAGAAGAAGAGATAAAAGAAATTCGATTTGTTTTAACCGGAGTCGTTCCTGTTCTTGATGATGTAGTCAACTTTGTTGTCGCTACCCTCAAAATCCACTTCAAGAATTGCAAGAGAAACAGTGCATTATCACGAATTTTCAGTCTCAAATTACTGATTCATTGATTTTGTAATATGAATAAGAGCTCGAAAAAGTGTTTAATCTTCCATAGAAATAAGCATTTTTTATGAAGATGATTTGGATATGGGGTCCAATATTAAAATTTCTTTAACTGTACTTGAAATTTATTGAATTTTGTATAAATAGTTGAATACTCTATTTAAAGCAAACAAATTTTAAAAACAATGGTAGCAAAAAAATATATATAAAAGAGCATTCACATATTCTTTCACAAATAATAAAAATTAGACCCGTGCATCGCACGGGCAAAAACTAGTAACAATAACAAGACAAATCAAATAACAACTATCTAACTTGGGTCTTTCTATCGTCAGGAAGGCTTCGCACTTCCTGATAATAGGAAACTTAAATAGCGTTGGATCATTGATCTAACGTATACAATTATTTATATATGATTGCACTTCGCAATAGTGCGTTTGCTCTACGCAATTTGCGATCGCGCT
Organism: Galeopsis tetrahit; assembly: GCA_963675135.1. Classification (NCBI taxonomy): domain Eukaryota; kingdom Viridiplantae; phylum Streptophyta; class Magnoliopsida; order Lamiales; family Lamiaceae; genus Galeopsis; species Galeopsis tetrahit. The sequence continues at coordinate 17,918,232 of OY776133.1, forward strand.
GCTTTGCCCCACAAATAAATTAAATTGATAAATATGAAATGACCAAAATACCCTTTAAATTAAAAATTAGAAAATAAATTAATTAAACATTAACAATATATTCTTATTAAAATTAAAGTTTAAATTATTAATTCTTATCTTCCAAATATGTATCAAATCCAGAAAATTAAAATCACAGTGCCCTAAAAAATGTTCATCATCTTCATCATGTCGTAAATCCTAATTCGGCTCCCGTTTTCCCATTTGCCATGGATAATTCTCAAACCCCGCACCAATTAGGGTTGAATCAACTTCCCCGGGTAGTTCCCCCTTCCCCTGTTCGGCTGAAGAGTCGTCAACATATAATTTATTTCTTCCCGTACTATCAGAATTTCCCTTTTCCCCATATTTTACGTGGAGGTGACACCGCCCTTACAATCACCATAGCTCTCGTCTTCCTCTTCGCTCGTCCACCACCAGCAATTGCTGCAATACTGGAGTGACGCTCTGAATTTAAGTCCTAGAGAGAGGATGATGATGATTAAATCGGGTAACGACAGCGAACTATTAAGGTCATCGGATTTGGAGGTTGAGGTATAAATTGGGCAGCAGGGGGTTATTAAGGCCATAGGTTGAGGTACACGATGAATTAAAAAAAATATCAACCTTAATTATCTCATTTGAAGAACTTTAATCCTTCGAAGTGCTTGAATGTGAATCTAGATCTGTCCGGTGAAGAACACCGATGATGACCATTAATATTAATAAGAGTATATATATTATATATTAAGTAAGTAATTAATTAATTAAAGAGATGTTTAATTAAAAATAGGGATTATATTTTTTTTAGTCCATTAAGTTACCACAATTTTAAATTTAGTCCATCAAATTACCACTTTTTGAATTTAGTCCATTAAGTTTTGATTTATTTTGATTTTGGTCCAGTTACCTGCTACAGCAGGTTTAACAAGTCATTTTTTAAAACACACCCCATAAAATGTTATACACACTCCAAATGTTAAACACACCACACTAAAATTTAGAAATCATTTTTTATTACTATACACACCCCAACAATTTTCTATTTAATAAATTTCCAAAAATAATTAAATTAAAAAAAATAAGAATTTAAATTAATATGTAAAATATAAAAAAAACCAATAAAAATTGCCTAAATCTTCAAAAATTAAACAAAGCTAAAAAAAAAATTAATTAATTTAACTAGTTTTGAAAATTTAGTTGATTTTCAACTATTTTTAAATTTTATTTAGCCTTATTTTCGACGTTTTTTTATAGAAGTTAAAACACAAATAAAATATTTATAAAGCAATAGAGTTTTTTTTTTTTTTTTTTAAAATATTTCTTTTATATTACCTAAACCTACTAACACCCCATAAATTTTATATACATTCCAAACGTTAAACATAAAAATTCAAAAATCAAATATAGTTAAATAAAACCATAAACATATTTAATAAATTATCAAAAATAATTTAATTAAAAAAGTAAGCATTCAAATTAATATGAAAAATATAAATAAAACCTATAAAAAATACACAAATCTTCAAAATTTTAATAAAACTAGAATATTAATTAATTTAATTAGTTTTAAAAAATTAGTTGAATTTTTTAATACTTTTTTTAAAGATATTTTTTTATTTAATTTAATAATTTTTCAAGTTTTTTTTTTAAAATTTATTAAAAATCTTCAAAAATAGTAAAAAAAATCAATTAAATCTTTAAAACTAATTAAATTAATTAATGTTTTTAGCTTTATTTAATTTTTGAAGATTTTAGTGATTTTTTATAGGTTTTATTTATATTTTTTATATTGATTTGGATTTTTACTTTTTTTTAATTTAATTATTTTTAGCAATTTATTAAATATGTTTATGATTTTATTTAATTATATTTGATTTTTGAATTTTTGTGTTTAACGTTTGGAGTGTATATAAAATTTATGGGGTGTTAGTAGGTTTATTTAATATAAAAGAAATATTTAAAAGAAAAATAAAACAAAATAAATTTTAAACTCCATTGCTTTATTAATGTTTTATTTGTATTCTAATTCTATAAAAAAACGTCAAAAATAAGGTTAAATAAAATTTTAAAATAATAGAAAATCAACTAAATCTTCAAAACTAATTAAATTAATTATTTTAGCTTTGTTTAATTTTTAAAGATTTAGGAGATTTTTTATAGGTTTTATTTATATTTTTCATATTAATTTGAATTTTTTTAATTTAATTATTTTTGGCAATTTATTAAATAGAAAATAGTTGGGGCCTTGGGGGTGTGTATAGTAATAAAAAATAATTTTTAAATTTTAGTGTGGTGTGCTTAACATTTGGGGTGTGTATAACATTTTATGGGGTGTGTTTTAAAAAATGACCTGTTAAACCTGCTGTAGCAGGTAACTGGACCAAAATCAAAATAAATCGAAACTTAATGGACTAAATTCAAAAAATGGTAACCTGGTGAACTAAATTCAAAATTGTGGTAATTTAATGGACTAAAAAAAATATCGAGTTATGGGTTTTGGGTTTAGCTATTTATTCTACGTACAGGAACTTGATTAACAAAAGGGCTCGAGAACTACATCGATCTGATACCTTCTTCCCTTGGTCTGGTAGGTAGGTTATGTAGGCGTACAACTCTTCCTAGGTTGTATTCGATCACGAATGATCAAAGAAAGGTATTCCTGTAGCATCCCTTAAAAATACATTATAAGGACATTGTAGTACTTTTATATATTTTTTAAAATATTAATTATTTAATTATTTTGCGAAACTTGATCGCCCTATGACGAAGATGTATGATGTGTTAATTTCTGATTGGTCACCTATTGTCAGGAAGTGCGAATGTCCTTCTTGACAATAGAAAGACCCATCTAACTTTCTTGTGAAAGTGCAAGAGAATGTGTTTCCGTTTTGTGGGTAATTTAATGAGCTAACGAACCAATTGCATGAATGAATCTATGATTTTGGATTAAGCTAAAGACTATCACTCTTAAGTGTAGACCCCATCGAAAGGCATATGCGAACACGTGTATTAATTAGCAATTAAATTATCTAATCAATATCATAAGCTCCTAAGATAGTGTCTCATAAAAACTTCCAACGCGGTTATTAATGCTTATGAGACGCCCTCTCACCAATCTCCTAGACAACCTCTATTCGGTTGGTGTCTAAAGTTGTCGGTCTAGCAATTAACCCTCTCTCGGTTAAGCCAATTACTACTTAACTTCTATTCAATTAACCAAAACTCACACTTACACCTCCAATCATGCAACCTAACCCTAGTTGTAATTAACATAATCGAACATGCTCGCTAATAGGGTTGATTAACCAAATGAATCATTTACAACACAACAATAAAAACATAAACACCCAAAACTTAAGCTAATCATGCAATTAATGCATAATTACACTAAATACCCATCAAAACATCCACACCAAACGACAATTAGAACTTAGCCAATGGTTCTAGAAGAGAATCCCATGGCTACAACAAAAATAAGTATCAAACTCATAGCTAAATAGTAAGAGATTGGGGAAATTAAAGAATTAACAAATTGAAATGCAAATAAGAGAAATATCACCTTGATCATGGAATTGTAGCTACAAAATGATGAAATAGACAATGCCCAATGGCAATCCTTGCTTGAATTGAATTAGAAACAACTATTCTAACTAATCTAATGATAAAAAGTGATAAAAACTATAAGAACACCTACAACTTTGTGGAAGTATGTGAGAATTGCTTGTGAAAGGGGAGAACTCCCTTTTAAAACTCAAATGAACTCAATTTATAGTTTGCGAAGAAGTCTTGGACGAAATTTGCATTTACGTCCCTAAAAAATGTAGAAAATGGATCAAAACCCCTGAAAAACGGTCCACCTGACTGGGTGGCATAGTGGTCCGGCCGGGCGGAAACTTCGACTTTTGGGGCTAGTGAAAAGTGGTCCGGCGAAAAGCTGTGAGGGGTGAACTAATAAAAAATGTGGGTGTACAACACTGTGGTCGGGTGGGTCGGCCCGATCGGGTGGAATTGTGGCCCGACCTAGTCGTTTTTCATCCCGTCGTATCTCGAGCTTCCGACCTCTGATTGACTTGATTCTTTTTTTTATTCCACTCAATTTTTCGAGACTAATCCAATGGTGCAATCCTCTTTTCAGTCCAGTGAGATATAAGTACATGATTCGCTCCTAAAACTCTTGTTTTTCCTACATACATCAACAACACACTATCTTTCTCACAATTAAGTCAAATCATCCATAATTGACCAATATAATGTGAAAATATAAGAAATATAAGCTCTAAATATGCACTAAAGTCATGCAATTTACACCCGAATCACCCACCCTATATAATCAACTACATGCCATGTCTCATTACTACACTTATACACATACAAACACATTTGTGACATTTAGGGGGGTGTATTCAATTGAGATTCTGTTGGATTTTTTTGGACTTTTAAAATCTGGGGGTATTCAATCCGGATTTTTAAAAGTCTTTCAAAATTTTGAGGTATTCAATACGGATTTTAAAAAGTCTTTAGAAATCTTTAGGTATTCAACAATCTATGGATTTTAATACTCTATGGATTTCGTTGGATTCTCTTTCAAAAATATAAATAAATTTCACTATTCAAAATCTCTTCTAAAAAGTAGAGATTTCAATGGATTCTCTTAGAAGACTTGAAAGAGAAGAAAAAAAAAAACTTTTGTTAACTATGTTTTTCGATAAACATCACAGATTCTTCACCATCATTATTATCGTGAAAAAGATTACATCTCTGTATTTTAAAATTATGTTCTTTCTTTAATCCCATTGGTGTTCGATATATCTAAAAGATTTTGGTGGTCAAGGTCGTCACCCGAGAAATGCAATTATTCAATCGAATTTTTGGTATTTTCAAATTGCAATCGATTAACAAGTTCCCATTTCAAACATAAGCAGAGTTAGTATTGACTCGTGCTGGATTACATAATTTTTTTAGTAAAGAATGTCGCTCTGATGAATTTTCAGTCGAATATAAGGAAGATCAAGATTCACCACATCTCAACGTGGAAGAGGAAAATGGAAAATTTGAAATTGCTTTCTCAAAGCCAATTAGAACTGAAGTTAATGTATGGAGAACTAGTATTGCTAATGCCATGTGAGGTATAACCGTGATGGAAATGAATTGAAATGAAGATGAGAATAATAATGATGAATAATAAATTTTTTTTAACTAGGAAATCCATGTAAATCAATAAAAAAATATGTATTTCGGAATCTTGTCAAATCTATAAAAATCCATATAAATCAATAAAAAAAGTCAGTCAAACTCTGCATAGAGTCTATGGATTTTCTAAATCCACCGACTTTTTAAAGTCCAAAAAAATCCAACAAAATCTCAATTGAATACACCCCCCTTAGTTTAAAAAAATGGATATTTTCTTTTAATTGACTGAATTATTTATTGGACACACGACACATTATCAAACGCATTAAAAGAGAAATATAGTTTAATGCGGACCTTATCATGTCTGTCAAACGTGCTGTAAAAGTGAACTTTAATTCAATCATTCTACTTTATTTTATATTTTAATCATGATATTATATTCATTACAAGAAAATTGATATATAATGATAGTTATCTTATTTTTACATACAATTTTTTGTTTTTAGCTTGTAGGCATGCTTATGAACTTATCTATATCATTGTAGGTCAATTTTCATGTAATGACTATCTAACACTAAAATTTAGAGTATGTTTTATGTGAGATATTTTCAATAATTAGAGGGAGTTCCACCCTATTATACGAGTCATTATTTCCCTTACATAATTGGATTAAAGCTCAATCCAGTATCAACCCACAAATCAAATGATATAGTAAATGTGATTGTCTAATATTTCCTCCGTCCAATTTTATAATTTTCACTTTTTTTATCTGTCAATTTTATAATTTTCATTTTTTAAAAGAGAATTTTTTAAAAAGGAAACAATATCCCACCCATTACTTTATTTTTACTTTTATCTCCACTCTCAAACTTTTATTTTTTTATATAAACAATCAATATTCCTTAAAATCCGTGTCTAATCCAAATGGACATTATAAAAATGGACGAATGGAGTGCGATTTTTTGTCAATTTTTTATTAAACTAAGAGCACTTTGTGATTTGAAATTCTTTTAGTTATCTCTATCATCGTAGTTCAGTTTTCTTGTAGTGAATAGTGATCATCTAATACTAAAATTTATTAGAGTGTATCTTGTGTGAAATAGTTTCATACATTAGTCAAGGTTCGACATGCCCCACCCCATTACTACTCTTATAGACATACAAATACACCTTTGACCAGTGAGTCAGTGACGGAGCCAGAAAATCTCGTTAGGGGGGCCCGATTAACATTACTTTAAAGATAAAATAATATGTACTTATTATTACCGATAAAAAAATATGTACTTATTATACTCATCGAAATTTTACATGATAAAATTGTCAATACATTTCATTAAATTAAATTGAATAAGATGACTTTCATTTTTTGTTTTGAAGTTTTGATAGTTCGATTCAAAATGAAGCAAAATAATTTAAAAATTATTGCTAAAATATTAAATTTAGAAAACATTTTATTTCTTCGATTGTAAATGTCTTTTAATTAATACATTAATGTGTTCCAATATTCTATAATTCATGCAATAAAATACTTTTAAATATATAAATGGACAAATTTTTTTTTACAAAAATCAATAATATTGTTCAATTTAAAGGACATTTTTGCGATTCTTAGCAAAAATTTAGACAATAATCTCAAATACACCATCCATCTATATTATTGACTTTGTTGAAAAAATAATTTATTTTTGTAGTATTAAGAAACAAATTTAAGTAAAAACCACATGAAAAAAGAAAAGAAAAAATATTTATTCCTTCTGAACATTGTATGCAAGCATTTATTTTTTATTCGTCTATACTTAATATATATGTCTCAAAATGAAAATAATACTTTTATTTTCATATATATATATATATATGATGAGAATCACTTTTACCACATACTCTTTCTATTCAAAATATATGTCATTCTAATCTCATACACATATATTAAGAAAATAAATGTCATATAATTTACAAAAAAAACGAAATGTTAAAACGACTTATATATAAAATAGGATATACTCTATAATTATTATAAAATATTTATCATATATATATAAAAAAAATTGGTGGGGGTCACTGGGCCCCCTGATCCCATTGTGGCACCGTCCTTGCTTGTGACATTTAGTTTCTAAAAATGAATAATTTTATTTTAAAATTGACTGAATCATTTATTGGACACCCTATACATTACCAAACGCTTTAAAGGGCAATAAAGTATAGTGCGGACGCTGCCAAACACGCTGTAAAAGTGAAATTTAATGCAGACGCTGCCAAACGTGCTGTAAAGACGAACTTTAGTTTAATGCGGACGCTGCCAAATGCACTGTAAAAGTGAAATTTAATTCAATCATCCAACTTTATTTTGAATTTTAAGTATACTATATTCATTACAAGAAAATTTATCTATAATGGATATCTTATCAATACATACAATTTTTTGTCATTAAAGACATTTAGCAAGTGAAATATAATTCCAGACTTATGGCATTATCTATGTCATTGTAGGGATCAATTTTCATGGAGTTATGATCATATTGTCGACGACTAAATGAAATTTATGTTGGATCATAAGATCTTTCATTTGTAATTTTTTTATGACAAAGCAGATTTCCGAAAACCATCTATGAGAAAGAGTAGCAAAATTCAGGTTATTTGTAACCTTTGGAGAATGATAGTTGGTGTCCCAACGTAACAAACGAAGAAATGCTGAAATTTGGGTTGCTCGGGGGGTCGAGCTTGGCCAGCTCAAGTAAGTATGTACACTTTAATTTGATACAAAGTATTATTTAATTTATAATTATCTTTTGTTAATGTCACAAGATTATACATGATCATGAGGCAGTTGGGAAAGGGACGGTGATCAAGGACGGAGCTACAACATGGCTAAGGGTGGCCGTAGCTCACCCCATTTTTTTTTTTCAATATATTATTACTCCCTCCGTCCACGAAAAGTAGTCCCATTTGACACATATTCTTTGTCCACCAAATGTAGTCCCATGCACTTTATGGAAACTATCACCCTTCAACTATCACTTAATTACTCAATTTGCCATCAACTTTATTCCTAAACAATCACTTTATTCACAATGGACCCCACAATACCCTATAATACCCTTACTTTATCTACCATTTTCTTAAAACTTGTGCCCCATCCCCATGTCCCTACTTTTCATGGATGGAGGGAGTATTTAATAAAAAAAATTCCTATAAAAATTAACCCTATGACCCTGTTCGAAGGTAAAAAAAAAGCATTTTCCACTAAATGAGTTTCAATTTTGTTAAAATGTTTGTTAAACATATGTATTTAACTCTAATGAAATTAAAATTTTAATTAAATAATAAATCATACTCCATAGATTAAATTATCAATTCAAACCTCTTAAAAAAAAATCAATAGCAAAGTGAGATAACTCAAGTCGCTAAAACACCACTACCTAGATTGTCGGTACTTTTTATTTATTTTCTGCTCGTTAATTAGTCTTTTTTTTTTTTCAAGCTTTCAGCCCATTCTATTTTTTTTTTTTTTGGCTCCCGTACTTAACGATGACCATCCTTACTAGATGCATCGTCATGCATGTGTACTGTTGAAGTAAGGTACATGTTGATTGGTGCATGATCTACTACAACGAGTTGATGGTACGTCTTCAATTTCTCTTAGAATTCAAATAATATATATATATATATTCCCTCTGTCTCAAGGAAATTTGCACCCTTGAGATTGTACATTTTTTTTTAAGAAAAATGTTAAAAAAAGTGTAAGCAACATAGTTTTTAGGGGTAGTTTTATAAAATTTTATGAATAAAATAAAGAAAAATGTAGATTGAGCGTAGAAAAGTAATAGTATATTGGTAAATATGTGTATATTTTAAGAATGAAGGTTATGGAAATGTTTCTTTTTTTAGAATGCAAATTAATGTGGGACGTTCCAATATAACAAGTGTGCAATTTTTTGTGGAACAAAAAAAATATTAATTAATTGAAATACAGAAAGACGGTGTCTAGGGCCCCTCGATCCCAATGGATGTTGTCATCATGCCTTTTGTTTGATGACCCAGTCCCGATACAAGGACATTATATACAGGTGGAAGTGGAAGTAGAAGTAGAAGTGGAAGTGGAAGTGGAATTACAAGGTGACCGTAGCAACTAGCAACCCAAGCAATTGCGGTGTAACAGTTGAATTCTAAGAATGCGATCGATTTGGAATGACTCAAATAGTCAAATTACATGCAGAGGTGCTCGTTGAAGTGAGATTTTTTTTCATGTTTTATTTTATTTGCTACTATAAATACAGAAAAGTAGAATTACTAAAAAGTAGAATTTGTCATTGACCAAACAAGCTAGTCAAGGGATGAACATCAGTGTCAAAACAATTACATAATAGAATTGATTTCACACCACTTTATAAATAGAAATAATTTTTTTTAAGATATCAAACACTGCATCCACGTCATGTGTTCAAATCTTGTTGAAAGCATCTCCATTTATATTAAATCATATATTTCATGGGCTTCCGCCCCAAGTGAGCCCATTGAATCCGGTTCACATACAAGTGAGGGGACTATTAAGACAATTAATATATAACATCATTTTACAAGTTTAAACTTTTAGAAGAGAAAAAATTGTTTCACCCAGCCTAAAATAAGATATTGGGCAACAAATTTGGACCGATCACCAAACGCGGGGATAAGAGTATAGGGCAACCCTAGAGTACACATCAAAGCACACGTATGACATTTAGTTTCTAAAAACAGGATTTTTTAAAAAAGGATCGATTTTTTTTTTTATATTGAACAACCTGTATATTACCACACACATTAAAAATACAATTTATTGTGGACATTATCATGAGTAGCAAACGCACTAAAAAGGGAAATAAAATTTAATCGTCTTACTTTATTTTAAATTTTCTATTTTATCATATTTCACTACAAAAAAATTGACATATAATAACAGAGATCACATTATTTTAAATATACACATACAACAGACATGTGACGTTTTTTAGTTTCTAAAAGGGAACAATTTTTATTTTAAATAGGTAGAATCATTTTATTTGACATCCTTTATATTACCAAATGCATTAAAAGGTGATACAATGACTTTATCATGACTGTCAAATGCACTTTAAAAGTAAAATTTAATTCAATCGTATAACTTTACTTTAAAATTTTTTATACTATATCCACTACAAAAAAATTTATCTATATTGATGAAGATTTTGTCATTGAAAACTTTTAGTAAGTGAAACTATAAGAGTAGACTTATGACATGATCTATGTCATTGTAGGTCAATTTTCATGTAATCACCATCTAACACTAAAATTTATTGAATATGTTTTGTGTGAGATTGTTTCATGCATTAGATGGATTTAACCTTATTATTATGGTCATTTTCTCATTACATAATTGGTTTGAAGCTCTAACAACCCACAAAGCAAATGATAGAGGAAGTGTTTGTCACATACAATTTTTTATTAATTTATTATTATACTAAGGGCATTTTGTGATTTGAATCCTTATAGTGATCTTTCTCATTGTAATTCAGCTTTCTTGTAGTTGATCATTTAACACTAAAATTTATTAGAATACATCTTGTGTGAGATAGTTTTATACATTTGATGGAGTTTCACATGCCCCGCTCCACTACTACCCTTATACACATACAAACACACCTGTGACATTTAATTTCAAAAAATAGAAATTTTTATATTAAATTTACTAAATCATTTTATTGGACACCATGTACATTACCAAACACATTAAAATATATATATATATATCACGATTGTCAAATGCACTATAAAAGTGAAATTTAATTCAATTATCCAATTTTATTTTAAATTTTAATTATATTATATTCATTACAAGAAAATTAATCTATAATGATATATATCTTGTCATTACATATAATTTTTTTTATCATTAAAAACATTTACCAAGCGAAACTATAATTGCATGTTTATGACATTATTTATGTCATTGTAAGTCAATTTTCATGTAATGACCATCTAGCATTAAAATTTATTGGAGATAGTTCCACCTTATTATTTTGGTCATTCTTTTTTTACATAATTGAATTTAAGCTCTAACAACCCACAAATCAATGATAGAGTAAATGTAATCGTTTTATACAAATTTTTATCTATTTATTATTAAATCAAGGGCACTTTATGATTTGAAATCTTTATGGTGATCTCTAACACTAAAATTTATTAGAGTATGTCTTTTGTAAGATGGTTTTATACATTAGACGGGGTTCTACATGCCCCGCTCTAGGTAGCCAGCCACAAGCCCCATTACTACTCTTATACATATACAAACACACATACGACAATAAAAAGGTAGATCATATAAAAGAAAAGAAACATAGGACCATAAGCTCACAGGTCGAGCTAGAGGCCGGAGTACCATTAAAACCTTGCATAGGAAAACCCTCCTTAGGGATAAAACTCAGGTCAAGAAAAAAGGTACACTCCCCTAAAAGTCAATGTCTATAGAAAGCAGTATATAATAATGCAGAAATGAAAGTAAAAACTACGGGGGTAGCCTCTCCAAACACAATCAAGGCCAGTCTTGATCACAACATCCGCCACCTGGTTGGCCTCTCTAAAGACGTGTGAGTATCTGATGTGCATGTTATGTGTTAGAGGGTGAATTTGGCTCCAAAGGCCTTACAGACGCCAAGGAATAGAGGAATTGGTGCTCATAAAAGTGTCAATCGTGAGTGTCGAGTCTGACTCAATCCAATGGAAGTGTCATCCTTGATCATGTGCATACTTGATGGCCAAAAGTACCGCTGCCAACTCAGCCTCAAGAGGGAGGCCCCATGAAGACCGCCCCCGCATGTAGACTACCCGTGGGAAGAAGAGGCACTACCATCCGTGTTAACTGATTCGGGTGGAATTTACATGATTTAGATGCATATTTGAAGCTCATTTGATGTTGATTTCATTGAATTATTGGTTGATTATCATTGTTTTGGTCAAAATAAGAGAAAGGTAGTGTTCTGTCGATTTTGTAGGAAAAACGATGTATTTTGGAAGCAAAACACCAACTATACTTCACTGGATCAAGAATAGAAGCTGACCATTGGATTCGTCTCGAAAAACGGAGTGGAATGAAAAAAAGAATCGAGTCAATCGGAGGTCGGAAGCTCGAGATACAACAGAACGAAAAATGACGAGGCCGGACCACATTTCTACTCGGCCGGGTTACTTCCACCCGGCCGGGTTACTTTCACCCGGCCTTTCACCCGGCCACAGTGCTGTACACCCACATTTTGGATTAGTTCACCCATTTCGTATTTTGCCCGGGTGAAACCCACCCGGCCGGGTGGATTCAACCCGGGCAAGGCCAAAATGTCATGAGGTTCGTGTTTTGGCCGGGTGGGATGCCCGGGTGGGATCCACCCGGCCGGGTGACATTCATTTCGGGGTTTTTTTGCTATTTTCTCCAATTTCGAAGGGCTAAAGTGCAAAAACTCATTTTTGGAATCCTTACAACATATAAAAGGAGCCCTATTTCAGTTTTTGGGAGAATAACACTACCTTGGAGAGAATTTCACACACACATTCACATAGTTGTAGGTGTTCTTCATTTTTAGTTTAGATTCTTCATTAGATTAGATAGATTAGTGGTTTTTACTTCAAATCAAGCTACGATTATCATCGGACATTGTTTATAACATCGGTTTGTAGCTAAATTCTCATGATCAAGGTGATATTATTCTATTTTGCAATTCAATTTAGTATTTTCTTAATTTCTTCAATCTTTTGCTATTTTTACCATTAGTTTGATGTTATTTGTTGTTGTAGCCATGAGATTCTATTCTAGAACCATGGGCTAAGCTCTTATTGCCTTGGGTGTGAATGTTTTGATGGGTGTTTAGTGTAATTATCGATTAATTGCATGATTAGCTTAGGAATTGGGTGTATATGTTTCTAGTGTTGTAATTTTCATGATTCAATTGATTAATTCACCCTATTAGCTAGCATTGTTAGTTTTGTCGACTTCAACGACCGTATTGGGTTACATGATTAAGAGTGTGTGTATGAGCTTGAATTAATCAATTAGAATTAACATAGTAATTAGCTACACCGACCGGGGGTTGATTGCTTAGATCGACGACACTAGACACTAGTCGATTAGAGGTCGTCTATTAGATTAGTGAGAGGGCGTCTCATAAACATTAGTAACCGTGTTGAACGTGTTTATGAGACACTATCTTAGGAGCTTATGGTATTGATTAGACTATATAATTGCTAATCGATGCACGTGTTCACCTAAGGCTCACAAGGGATTGGTCTACACACACGAGTGATAGCCTTTAGCTTATCCCATATTTATAGGTTCATTCATGCAATTGATTCGTTAACTCATTGAATTACCCACAAAACGGAAGCACCCGAGGCAATACCCTTCTCTTGCACTTTCTCTCGAAAGTTAGATAGTTTGCTATTTCTTGTGTTCATTTCTTATCATTTTTAGATAATTTAGTTTAATTCTTGTGTTTTAATTCCCGAAAATCCAACAAACACGTTTAGTTACTACAATAGCATGAAAACTTATAACTTTAGGGATTCACTTTCACTCAATTAGGTCCTTGGAACGAAAATTTACTTGGTCGTACTTTCATACTACAATCGAACCCATACGCTTGTGGGGATCGTATTGTTAAGTGCTTTAAAAAGTGTTGAAAAATGAGACAAGTCAATGGCGCCGCTGCCGGGGACTTAAGCGAGTGTTATTAGTGAAACTTAGAGTTTGTTGAGTGTTATTGATAATAGCATTTCTTTTCGTTATTTTGTTTTTGTTCATCTTTGTGGGCTTTGACATTTTTCTTTTGTAGGTGCATGATCACAAGATCACGTGGAGGAAACCTTGAACCGCTAGACCTTGAGATCGAGGCGCACACAAGGAGAAGGAATCGAAGTAGAAACCGTCAAAGAGTCATAGAAGAACAATTTGAGATGGAAAACAATGAAGAGATGAATCCTCCACAAATGGAAAATGAGGAGAATCCCCAAGTTGGGAATCAACAAGGAGGTAATCCACCTCAAAACCCTCCACAAAATCTCATCAATGCCAATCCACAATATCCACCCCAAAACCACCTTCCATATTAAGGATACAATCCTTACCCTTATCCACCTCCACAACAAGCCTACTATCCACCACCTCCACCTCATCCATATCCACTCCATCAACACCCATATCCTCCACCTTACCAATATCCTCCACCTCAACAAATTCAAGAAGAATTCGTTCCCCCTCCTCGACATATAGAAGAACCTCAACGTGTGTACCATGGAAGGCCAATGAGGGAATATTTTGAGCCTCAACCTAGGGAGCATTACGATGGGTTGGCAAGACCAAGGGTGGAGGCAAACAATTTTGAGATTATTGCCTCTTTATTAAGGATGTTGAGGGAGAGACAATTTGAAGGAAGGACGGAGGAAGGATTTGAAGAAGACCCGAATGAACACCTTGCTCAATTCTTAGAGATGGCCGACACTCTCAAGCAAAACGGAGTGTCGGAAGATGCTAAAAAGATGAGGCTATTTCCATTTACATTGTCGGGGAAAGCAAAAGCTTGGCTACAATCAAGCATTCCCGCCGGAGAAGTGAGGACGTGGGAAGAGTTGAAGAAGAGATTTATATTGAAGTACTACCCCCCTTCAAAGACTATGGAAGCCAAACAAAAGATCTCTACATTCCAACAAGGTCCAACGGAGGGAATCAAAGAGGCATGGGAAAGGTTTACGAATCTTCTCATCACATGCCCCCATCATGGTTTCCCAATAGAACAAACAACGTGTTGGTTCGTTGGTGGGTTACGATTGGAAGATCAACACCATATTGATGCTTGTGCGGGGGGTTCAATTTGGATGAAATCGGTGGAGGAGATCAATGACATAATCGAAGGGATATCAAGCAATACTTTCAAGATGAGAGTAGACCGTGGAGCACAAAATCGGGTAGCTCAAGTGGATGTTAATGATAGCATAAAAGCAATGATGACTACACTCATTGAAAAGGTGAATGTTTTATCTCAAACAAGAGATAATCATTTATCCTTTGGGCAAGAGGATCTTCAAATGGGACCTATGGAGGATGTGCAATACATGGGTCAACAAGGATACCCACAAAATTTTCAAGGGAATCGACAATATCAAGGACAACCACCATATCAAAATCGTGGTCAAGGATATCAAGGTCCTCCTCAAAACCGATTCCAAGGGCAATCTTCATCATCTCAAGGACAAGGAGGTCCACCCCCTCAATACCAAACTCCTCAAAATCCGAATTTTCGGAGGAATGAGATTTTGTCATATTCCAATCCTAAAGGTGCTATTCAATATCCTCCCGGATTTGATCCCGGAGCAAAACTCCCAAGTGGAGAAGGGAAATCCTCCACGGATGAGCTTCTTGCACTCCTCATGAAGAGAATGGAGGCAAGTGAGAAGAAATCCGAAGCATCCGACTCCATCCTTGCCCAACTCATGAGTAACCAAAAATCGATGGAATTCCAATTGGGACAATTGGCAACTTCCATTGGATCTCAACATATAAAGGGTAAATTGCCCTCAAACACCGAGGTAAACCCACGTGAGCATTGTAATGCTATTACAATTTCAAGTGGTGAACATTATGGAGTTTCTTCAATTGAATTGGAAGAGGGTGAAGTGTTGAAGGCAAAAGAAAGGGAGGAAGAGGAAAAGAAGAGGATAGAAAAAGTTGGAAGTGGAAAGGTTGCTCCAAGAATTCCAAAGTGGAGAATTGCCAAAGATTTGAAAAAGAAGAAGCTTGAGGTACCTTGTGATAAATGGGGGGTGCCCATTACATATGAGCCACTTCCATACCCGGGAAGATACATGAAGAAAATGGATGAGAAGTTTGGGAAGTTTTTGGATATCTTCAAGAAAATCCACATTGATCTTCCACTTTCGGATGCTTTAGAGCAAATACCTCATTACATGAAGTTTCTAAAGGATGCAATAGCAAACAAGAAGAAACTAGTGGATGATGAGAAGATCAAGTTGACCGAGGAGTGTAGTGTTATCCTTCAACGAACTCCTCCTGAAAAGCTCAAGGATCCGGGTAGTTTCACTCTCCCATGTGAGATTGGTGATGGTCCCATGATGAAAGCTCTTTGTGATTTTGGAGCTAGCATCAATTTGATGCCACTTTCAATCTTCAAGCGTTTGGGACTTGGAGAAGTAGTGCCCACATCAATTACTCTCCAATTAGCGGATCGTTCCATTACCCATCCTAAAGGGATCATTGAAGATGTATTGGTGAAGATTGACAAGTTCATCATTCCGGCCGACTTCGTGGTGTTAGATATGAAAGAAGATGCAAATATCCCATTGATTCTTGGGAGGCCGTTTCTTGCCACGGGGGGAGCAAACATCAATTTGAGAAAAGGGGAGGTAACATTGGAGGTGAATGGAGAGAAAGTGATTTTCTCCAAGTATGGCTCAATTGAGAGTTCCCCAAGAAAGAAGGAATCTCCCTCTATCCAAGAATGTGACATTTATGTGAAAGAGTCATTACCAAAAGACCCATTGAAAGATCCGGGAGAGGATAAAAAATTGAAGCAAACTCCCAAACTTGAGCAAAACTCAAGTTTGGGGGATTTTTATAAGGAGAAGAGTTTTGATAAGTTCCTTGAGGGGAGTGAAGATGAAGAGGGAAGAAGAAAGAGTTCAAAGGAGAGAAAGATTGAGAAGGGCTTTGAAATTGGAGATACGGTGGTATGGGGCACCTTGGGAGTGATGGAAGTCCTTGGAAAGATGAAGCTCAAGGAACGGAAAATGTTGGTCATGAAGAAATTGGTCTATGAAGGAGGCATTGCGTTGGAAAGTGAGGAGGACGAAGTGTTCATCACCGATGAGCACAATGTCAAGTATTATCATCCTCCATTCAAAGAAAGAGAAGTATGAACTTGTTAAGTTCCGTCCGGCATAGGACGTTAAACCTAGCGCTAAATGGGAGGCAACCCATTTTTACTTGCTTTATTTCCTTTTTTGCTCATTTTATTTGATTTGTTAGTTTAGTTTGATGTGTTTGTGAGTTTTGATGTAGTTGGAGAAGCTTGGATCGAATGGACAAGTAGATTGAAAGTGGAACTTTGTACTTAGAAGAAGGTGTAGCTATAGCAATCGTAAGAGGTACGCCCACCCCAATTCTTAGGAATTGCATAGCAATTACTAAGTTTGGGGGGGTAGTGGAATTTATATGCTTGTTCATAATATACTCTTAGTGTTAATTGTTGGGATAGTGGCCCATGTGTGTAGATTTGTATGGTTAGCACTTGGTGTCAATATCAATGCAACACTATTTTTCCAAACTTTTAATTGCTTTGCAATGAAAAATTTTGGGGGGGTATGTTCGTTTTTACATTTTCTATTGACACCAATGTGTACTCTTGTGTATGTGTGTAATTTGAACTTTAATGATCATTGAGACACATTTGATGGTGATTTGTTGTGAATTTGATTCCTTGAATGTGTACATGATTGGAATGAATCATCTTGTTTGTGTTGTTGTCATCTTGTTGCCTATGAATGTTTTGCATGCACAATGAGTTATGTGTGGTGGTGATTGATGAATGTTTGAGTCTTGAATGAACCGGTGAGAGTTGAGCTTTGAACCGAGCATTAATCCGGTTTATTTCATTTGTGAGTGAATCAATTCATTGCTTGCTTTTCTAGAACTTGCCCAAGTTCTTGCTTGAAATCATGCTTGTGTGATACTTTGAGATATGATGTAGGCCATCTTTCGTACTACACGTCACTTAGCCAAAATTTTCCCAATAACCAAAGTAATCTTCCGTAGTTAGCCCGTTTGAGCTTGATTTCCCATTTTCTTGGCAACCTACAATGTTTAACCACTTAGCCTTTTGAGCCTTTGATATCCAAATCTAGTGGAGAATAAAAAGAAAGTGGTAAAACATGTGCTTTAGTGCATTTGGTTTGAAGAGAAAAATTGCAAAGTTGTGAAAAGAAAAAAAGATGGAAGTGAAAAAAAAAATTGAGAAAGAAAAGAGGGACAATGAGCCCCAAGAGCTTAAAAAGAAAATAAATTGGCTAGAAAAATATGAGGAGATGATTGCATTTGAGAAACTTAAATGAGAAGTGAGAATGAAGGGTTGTAATCCTTAAGAGCATGAGCTTGAATTGTTTAAAAACAACTTTCGTTCTCCACTAGACGAGTCACTTTTTCCATATTCATCTTACCCCGTCCAAAGAGCCAATGTTACGTCCTTGGTTAAGCCCTATTGATCCCATTGTTGAATATGTTTGTGGTGGAAAGATGGTAGAGCTTGGGCAAGCATATGGGAATTGTAATGCATGATTTGATTGATGAGTGCTTATTGTCCTTAATTTGTTTGAGTGTTTGAGAGAAACACTATCTCTAGGGAGTTGAACTTGAACATTTTGATATTGTCATCACCATCACTTGTTGTTGTGTGTTGAGCATGAGTAATTAGTTGGATCTTCAATATTGAACTTGTGATCATTTTTGAGAATGTATCTTGAGGAAGAAGAATTCATTTCATGTCATTTGATACGTGGGATCTTTCATTGATCATCTAGTTGTAAATTTCACCCTCATGTTGTAATTCTTTCGTTGCTCGAGGACGAGCAACACTTTAAGTTTGGGGGAGTTGATTCGGGTGAAATTTACATGATTTAGATGCATATTTGAAGCTCATTTGATGTTGATTTCATTGAATTATTGGTTGATTATCATTGTTTTGGTCAAAATAAGAGAAATGTAGTGTTTTGTCGATTTTGTAGGAAAAACGATGTATTTTGGAAGCAAAACACCAACTATACTTCACTGGATCAAGAATAGAAGCTGACCATTGGATTCGTCTCGAAAAACGGAGTGGAATGAAAAAAAGAATCGAGTCAATCGGAGGTCGGAAGCTCGAGATACAACGGAACGAAAAATGACGAGGTCGGACCACATTTCTACCCGGCCGGGTTACTTCCACCCGGCCGGGTTACTTTCACCCGGCCACAGTGCTGTACACCCACATTTTGGATTAGTTCACCCATTTCGTATTTTGCCCGGGTGAAACCCACCCGGCCGGGTGGATTCAACCCGGGCAAGGCCAAAATGTCATGAGGTTCGTGTTTTGGCCGGGTGGGATCCACCCGGCCGGGTGACATTCATTTCGGGGGTTTTTTGCTATTTTCTCCAATTTCGAAGGGCTAAAGTGCAAAAACTCATTTTTGGAATCCTTACAACATATAAAAGGAGCCCTATTTCAGTTTTTGGGAGAATAACACTACCTTGGAGAGAATTTCACACACACATTCACATAGTTGTAGGTGTTCTTCATTTTTAGTTTAGATTCTTCATTAGATTAGATAGATTAGTGGTTTTTACTTCAAATCAAGCTACGATTATCATCGGGCATCGTTTATTACATCGGTTTGTAGCTAAATTCTCATGATCAAGGTGATATTATTCTATTTTGCAATTCAATTTAGTATTTTCTTAATTTCTTCAATCTTTTGCTATTTTTACCATTAGTTTGATGTTATTTGTTGTTGTAGCCATGGGATTCTATTCTAGAACCACAGGCTAAGCTCTTATTGCCTTGGGTGTGAATGTTTTGATGGGTGTTTAGTGTAATTATCGATTAATTGCATGATTAGCTTAGGAATTGGGTGTATATGTTTCTAGTGTTGTAATTTTCATGATTCAATTGATTAATTCACCCTATTAGCTAGCATTGTTAGTTTTGTCGACTTCAACGACCGTATTGGGTTGCATGATTAAGAGTGTGTGTATGAGTTTGAATTAATCAATTAGAATTAACATAGTAATTAGCTACACCGACCGGGGGTTGATTGCTTAGATCGACGACACTAGACACTAGTCGATTAGAGGTCGTCTATTAGATTAGTGAGAGGGCGTCTCATAAACATTAGTAACCGTGTTGAACGTGTTTATGAGACACTATCTTAGGAGCTTATGATATTGATTAGACTATATAATTGCTAATCGATGCACGTGTTCACCTAAGCCTCACAAGGGATTGGTCTACACACACGAGTGATAGCCTTTAGCTTATCCCATATTTATAGGTTCATTCATGCAATTGATTCGTTAACTCATTGAATTACCCACAAAACGGAAGCACCCGAGGCAATACCCTTCTCTTGCACTTTCTCTCGAAAGTTAGATAGCTTGCTATTTCTTGTGTTCATTTCTTATCATTCTTAGATAATTTAGTTTAATTCTTTTGTTTTAATTCCCGAAAATCCAACAAACACGTTTAGTTACTACAATAGCATGAAAACTTATAACTTTAGGGATTCACTTTCACTAAATTAGGTCCTTGGAACGAAAATCTACTTGGTCGTACTTGCATACTACAATCGAACCCATACGCTTGTGGGGATCGTATTGTTAAGTGCTTTAAAAAGTGTTGAAAAACGAGACAAGTCATTAACCTTGTACCAACCCGGACCAGGCGGGAGCCAAATCACAGATGAACCGTGTCTCGTTGGCCTGTGTTTGCTCGAAACACCAGGAGCCCTAGCAATCAGTAGATTCCGAACCGTGCTGTCCGAATATCCCCTTGCTATGTTGTTGGCCTCCCTGATGCCTGAAATGATCTGAGCCATACATTTTCTAGTAGAGGACGAAACCCCATCGAATAACACTATGTTCCGCAGAGTCCAAACGGCCCAAATAACAGCGATGAAGTCCGCCCTCCACAACTCCAAAAACTGCGGACCCAACCGAACTCTAGTGGCCTGAAGAAAGATGTCAAAGGAGTTGACGCCTGTGTGAATCGTGACCCCAAACGTGTGAGTCAAGCTGCGCAAAATCTTCAATGTGAACGGGCAATGGGCAAGCAGATGGTCCAGCGACTCAAAATCCCCGCTGCACAGCACACAAATCGACGGATCCTGAATCCCAAAAGATAAAAGCCAATCCGTTGTGGGTAGCTTGGCCCAAACCGCTCTCCAAATCGCAGTGGAGCGACACATGGGCATGAAGGTGCCCCAAATCCATGATGCCCAACCAAACCTGTGTAGGGGTGATCTGAGCAAATCATATGCCATGCTGGAGGAGAGTTCCCCTGAAAGCGAGCCCTTCCAAATACGTTTGTCAGGTCCCCTAAGCACCGTGATCTACATGATATCCCTGACAATCTCTGTAAATCTCATGATAAAGCACCTCAGGAAGTGCCAACAATCATCATAGAAGATATCCCCAATCGTGGAAGTGAGGGTAGAAGCGAACCAGTCTGGTAGACCATCCTCTCAAAGATAGTATAATCGAGTCAATTGTCGTGCCAAAAGCTGACACGGGATTCTCTGCCAATTAGCCACCTCGAGCTATCTCTAAGTCTTGTAATATGTGGACGAAGGCTCGGTCTAATAGAAGAGACTCTACCATAAGGTCGCAGCCTGTACTCTGAATTAAAGCGTCTTCGATGTAGGAGCTCCGTATCTGACTATTTGTTTTGAAAAATATCCCAACTCAACTTACAGAGAAATGAGGCATTCGCCAGTCGGATAGAACAAACCCCAAGTCCTCCTTCCCCCAAAGCGGTACAGACCCGCTGCTAAGAAATCGAACAAACTCCATCTTATGGTTCACATCCCTCTTCCAAAGGAAGTTCCTCATACCTGACTCCACCTGTCGTAGCAAAGAACTAGGTCATTTGTTGACCATCATCGAATTTAGTTTCTAAAAATAAATACTCCCTCCTCCCTAAAAAGCATGCACACCCACTCTAACAATATACACATATTTACCTTTCGTGTCATTATTTTTTGGGCTTTTTTCATACATTTAATCCAACTACTTTATTTACTTTATAGTATATAAAAGTTTATAAAATTACCATCAAGACTCTAATCATTATACTTTTTCTCTAAACTCCGTGACACAAAATGCAAATTTTTCAGAGACGGAGGTAGTATTTTTTATTTTAAATTGACTGAATCATTTAATGGACATCATGTACATTACAAAACGCTTAAAAGGGTGATAAAGTTTAATGCGAACATCATCATGACTGACAAACGCACTGTAAAAGTGAAATTTAATTCAATCACCCAATTTTATATTAAATTTTAATTATACTATATTCATTACAAGAAAAAATTGATCTATAATGATATATATCTTGTCATTACATACACTTTTTTGTTACTAAAGACTTTTAGCAAGTGAAACTATAAATTGCACTCTTATGGTATTATCTATGTCATTGTAAGTCCATTTTAATGTATAGGGACCATCTAACACTAAAATTTATTGGAGTATGTTTTGTGTGAGATATGTTTACATATTAGAGGGAGTTTCACCTTATTATTTGGGTCATTTTTCTCTTACATAATTGAATTGGAGCTCTAACAACCCACAAATCAAATGATATAGTAAATGTTATTGTCTAATACAAATTTTTGTCAATTTGTTACTCCGTATTAAACTAAGGGCACTTTGTAATTTGATATCCTTATAGTTAATCAGTTCAATATTCTTATAGTGATCATCTAACACTAAAATTTATTAGATTATGTCTCGTGTGAGATATTTTAATACATTAAACGAGGTTCCATATGCCCCACCCTAGGTAGTCAGCTACATGCCATGTCTCATTACTACACTTATACACATACAAACACACCTGTGACCTTTAGTTTTTAAAAATTGATTTTTTTTAATTGACTGAATTATTTATTGAATACACGGTACATTACCAAACGCATTAAAAGGGAAATACAGTTTAATGCGGGTCTTATCCTGACTGCCAAACGTGCTGTAAAAGTGAACTTTAATTCAATCATTTAACTTTATTTTATATTTTAATCATGATACTATATTCATTACAAGAAAATTGACATATAATGATAGATATCTTATTTTTACATACAATTTTTTTTCATAAAGACTTTTAGCAAGTTAATCTATAATTGTAGGCATGCTTATGACATTATCTATATCATTGGAGGTCAATTTTCATGTGAAGCTCTATCAATCCACAAATCAAATGATAGAGTAAATGTGATTGTCTAATACTTCCCCTATTCAATTTTATAATTTCCACGTTCCTTTTTTGTCTGTCCAATTTTATAATTCTACTTTCCTAAAAAGGAAACAATACAGTCAATACCCCACTCACTACTTTATCTCCACTCTCAAACTTTTATTTTTTTACATAAACAATCAATATTCCTTAATACACGTGTCCAACCCAAATGGGCATTATAAAAATGGACGGAGGGAGTACATTTTTTTGTCAATTTATTATTAAACTAAGATCACTTTGTGATTTGAAATTCTTTTAGTGATCTCTATCATTGCAATTCAGTTTTCTTGTAGTGATCATCTAACACTAAAATTTGTTAGAGTATGTCTTGTGTGAAATAGTTTCATCTTTAGACAAGGTTTAACATGCCTCGCCCCATTACTACTCTTAGGGCATTTTTGTTTTGAGACTCACACGTCCGGGCGTGGGACGTAACGTCCCCCGTCTTGTTCTAGTTCGAGATTTCACATCCGAATTTCAACATCCAATTATATACACCCCTAAAAATATATATATATATTCTACAATTATAATAATACAACATCACCCACTCTTACTAATTGATTTGACATAAAGTTATATAAAATAATACAACATCACACACTCTTACACAATTGATTTGACATAAAGATACATCTCATCCTACCCAACATCTCAAAACAAACATACACAATCACTATTCATCATAATTTTTCCATCCAGGATTTCCCCATCCCCATCTCCCCCATCCTACATAATCCCAAAACAAACATGCCCTTATAGACATACAAATACAACTGTGACATTTAGTTTCTAAAAATGAACATTTTTTATTTTAAAATTGACCGAATCATTTATTGGACACCATATACATTACCAAACGCTTTAAAGGGCAATAAAGTATAGTGCGGACGCTGCCAAACGCGCTGTAAAAGTGAAATTTAATGCAGACGCTGCCAAATGTGCTGTAAAGATGAACTTTAGTTTAATGCGGACGCTGCCAAATGCACTGTAAAAGTGATATTTAATTCAATCATCCAACTTTATTTTGAATTTTAGTATACTATATTCATTGCAAGAAAAATTATCTATAATGATAGATATATCTTGTCAATACATACATTTTTTTGTCATTAAAGACATTTAGCAAGTGAAACTATAATTCCAGATTTATGACATTATCTATGTCATTGTAGGGATCAATTTTTCATGTAGCGGCCATTTTACAATTAAAATTTATTGGAGTATATTTTGTGAGATAGTTCCATACATTAGATAGAGTTTTCCATCTTATTATTTGTGTGAGATAGAGAATTTCTACCCTACCAAACACTCTATCCCATATTTTTTTTTAAAACTGCCTACATTTTTTTCCATTTAATATTAGATTTCAAGTCCCACAATATCCAACACTATATTTTTTTAATAAGAAAATAAAAAGAGGTCAAAAATTGTCGAAATTGAGGGTGTGTGCAATTTTGATATTGTTGGCTAAAATTCCGAAAATGCATTAAACGACAAACTCATTTGACAACATTAGCAGTGAGTTCCTCCGACAACGTCCGTTGATGCAGATTCCACCACGTGGACGGTGAGATTTAAGCTACAGATGTCTTCCGGCGGCAATTTACTCTTTACCGCGGTTAAACTCTTAACCATGGTTAGCTCAACCGCTTCCATTATATAAACAGTCTCACCTCACTCAGTCTTCACACCAATTATTTATTTCAAGAAGAATAACAAATTCACTTCAAAACGTCTCTTTTTGTCTCTCTCTACACACCACTCTAAATCAGAACTTATATGCAAATGGAAAGCGCCGTCATGTACGATGTATGAGCATTTCTGGTTACTGAGTTGAATCGCTGAGTTCGAGTACCGAGTTATTGAGCTTGAATTTTAAAATCAGTAACAGATTTCAGTTGAAAAGAGTAAAGCAGTTAGATTCTCGAGCAACAATCCATGGCGGAAATTGAGAATTCAAACAATTCCGATCACCGATCAGAAGCAGCTCCGCCGGCGAGGAGAAAGCGCAACCAGCCGGGAATGCCTGGTAACGAGACTAAAATTATCTTCTCTGATTAAATTCTTCATGATTTTGATTTGGTTTTCAATTTTGATAGATCTAGAGGCGGCGGAGGTGGTTTCTTTATCGCCGGAGACGTTAATGGCGACGAACAGATTCGTGTGCGACGTGTGCAATCGAGGATTCCAGCGCGACCAGAACCTGCAACTGCACCGGCGAGGGCACAACTTGCCGTGGAAGCTCCGGCAGAGGGGCGAAAATGAGGTGATTAGAAAGCGCGTTTACGTTTGCCCTGAAATCGCGTGTGTTCATCATCATCCTTCGAGAGCTCTCGGCGATCTCACCGGAATTAAGAAGCACTTCTGCCGTAAACACGGCGAGAAGAGGTATACGTGCGAGCGCTGCTCAAAGTTGTACGCGGTTGAATCCGATCTGAAAGCGCATTTGAAAACATGCGGCATGCGTGAGTATCCGTGTGAGTGTGGCACTCTGTTTTCCAGGTGAATCCATTTTTTCAATATTTAATTGGTTAAAATCATTATTTGCATTTATTGATTGTTTTTGTGGTGAATTAATTAATGTAGGAGGGATAGTTTTATCGCGCACAGAGGGTTTTGTGAGGCGTTGGGGCAGGAGAGTGTGCGTACTCAACGCCGGTCAGGAAAGGCTCGGATTTTCGAACCGCCGTCGCCGTCTGCGGTTACTCCGTCTAGCGGCGTGTTCTCGCCGGCGCAGACTTCAGGTAAACACTCAACACGGGGATTTCACTTTGTATGAATTGTTCTTTCTAAGATTAAATACCGCCAATTTTTTTTATTTTTCTTTAACTTTGTTTGTATGTATGTGCGTGAGTAAAGCATGGGTTGGGTGAATAAAAAATTAAATAAAAAGAAGCTAAATTGTAAAATTGGATCAATGTTCATTTAGTGCAGAGATTTTAGTCCACTGTGAATTTATTTTTTTCAATTAAATTTTGATAATTTACCTAGGGCTGGTGGGGAATGAGTTTCAATGACTCTCCTCTTGTGCAGAAGAGTCCTTGAATTCAAGGGTACATTCTGTGCAAAATCCTTGTAAAGGTTTAATACCGAATAAGTGATTTTGCACGGAAGGCGCACTTAAATTCAAGGATTCCTTCTTGCACAATAGACTATCTCAATTTTATTGAAATTAATAATTAATTTGTATAGAAGTAAAATCACAACAGTCTAACATATTCATGACTAATTTTACATTTTTGTCGTAAAATACATGGGGGCTAGGGTGTTTGCAACATAATTCATGAGCTAGAAGATCTATATGTGATTAAGTGGAGATATATTTCTTGATTGCATGATTATTGCACTACTTTTACTACAAAAGTTTTTTTGCTTTTGAGTTGCACGTTATATTGCACAGGGCACACTGTGAGATCATGATTTAATTACTAGTACAACTTTTTTAGTCAGAATTTTCTTTTAAGTAAATATTTAAATAAAATGCATTATGTTATGAAATAATTTCATAATTAGCACTGAAATGTTTCAATCCAGCTGAACTGACAACGGAGAATCAACCACCGCCACCTCCACCTCCACCTCCACCGCGGCGGGCAGCTTCTTTGACTTCCACCATGGCGACGGCCACGGGCGGCGGGTCCTCCACCTCTACGGGCCATATCCCAATGAGTAACAGAGGACTCTTCCCATTCAATGCACCAACCTCCTCCGAAGTGCACAATTCATCATCATCATATTCAAGCCTTCTTCAACCCATTGATCCCATCTCCCTTTCTCTCTACACACCATCTTTATTCCAACCCGCATCGCAAACCCCTCGATCGCCTGCACTCTCTGCAACTGCATTGCTCCAGAAAGCAGCAGAGATGGGTTCTACATCCTCCACCCCGCTCCTCAACCGCCTATGGCCGCCCTCCCACCCCGTCGTTTCACATGATCAAAACACATCCATGGCGTCAGGGCTGGGGCTGGGGCTGCCCTCCGGTGGATCTAATTCAAGCTATGGGAAACTGATGATGAGCGATTCGGAGCTGTTTGGTAATAAGCCGATGGCGCTCGACTTTCTTAGACTGGGAATGGGAGGCGGCGAAGCCTCTTCCAGCGGCTTTTCAGCGTTCTTGAACTCAATTGATGGTGGGTTTGACGACATGGCGCCGCCGCCACGGAGAAACTTGGGATGAGCCATCCAAGAGGAAGGAAGCCTTCACTGCTGTAGCCTCTTTTCAAGTACTTGTATGAGTACAATTTTTAAGGATGTTTTTATTGAACAATTTTTTTTTACTCATGTGTTTTTTGTTGTTTTAAGTTAATGATTAGATTTCAAATGATGCATGTAATCATGAAATCAAACATCGTGTTGGAAAATTATGCATTTTTTATATCTTGTGATCCATTTTGCTATTTAATTATAATTTTTTAAATTTTGATAATATCTTGTTTTCTTTTTATTGTTAAGTATATTATGTGTATGGGCACGTCACTAGTATTATTACTTCGTAAAACTAATATTATATGTAGTATCAATTATAGTATTAATTCTTACAAAACAATAATAATAAGTGTACATTGTGCAGTGCACACGGAGTGCACAATAGTTTATCTTTTTGTAATTCAAAACACAATTATTTTTTGACAATTGCACTGTTAAAGTTGCAAATAATATGATTGAAAATGTAAGCAGTTCTTAATGCTATGTTATGCAGGTAAATAATATGTATATATATCTAACTGTTAAAAAAAATATAGGATATTATGAAAAATTGTTACTATTAAATTACAAATAAATTAAAAATCATTAATTTATTTGCACTTTTTACAAATATAGTATTGACATCACCCTGCATGCGGCCAAAACCTACCGCAAGATCCTTGTAGTCAAGGATGAAAATATCGCTATCGCAATAAATATCGCAACCTTAATTTTACGGATATATCGCTAGATATATTGATATCGCATATCGATATCGCAAAAAAATTGAAAAAATGACGAAAATCTTATTAAAATCTTAGAAATTTAACATGAAATTTTAGGGATTATTATATCATACTATTATGCATGTATTCCATTAAAAAAATCAATAAAATTATATGTTTAAAACAAATATATAGATAAAAACTCATATAAATACTGGCTGGCGAAAATTAATTGACAACATAGTATAATACAAAATGATTAAATATATAAAATAAAATACAATTAATATCAAAATGATGACTTATGAGGTTCAAATATAGTAGGTGAAATGACATCTTTATCCAAACAACATTGATTAAATACTGGCTGACGAAAACTAATTGACAACACACTACAATACAAAATGATTAAATATACATGATAAAATACAAATAATATCAAAATGATGAGCTATATGGTTCAAATATTGTAGGTGAAATGACATATTTGTCCAAACAACATTGATACTAACTCATCACATTATAGTAATTTAAGATATAATTATGCAAATATCATTTATATGTTTAAAAAAATTATTAAATATATGAGGTGAATTGAGAATATATTTTCTTGCACTATTAAAAATAAAAAGTATAATTTCATACATATAAAAACAAAATTTTAAATAAGTTTGTGATTTTTTTTAGATTTTGCGATATCGTGCGATATATTCGCGATATTTCCCGATTCCCGTCCAATTTTACACTACGGTTGAACGATATCGATATCGACATTTAGCGATATATCCGCGATACCCAGGAAAAAAATACATTAGACCCCAATATTCATATCGCAATATCCAGATTTGCGATATATCCGCGATATTTCGCGATATTTTCATCCTTGTTGTTAGTAAATACCATTTGCAAACTTGATGGACATTCCTCAGTGCTCTCAATTCAGTCTTCTTTTTTCGAGTAGATTGCATCGAGTCTTCGAAGATTCCACGTTGTTCTCCAAAAATTAAACTAAAACAATGTTGGATAAAAGATCAAGGTGTTAAGCCCTTCAAATATATCCGCGTTTTTTCCAAAGTCATTCTTTGCAGATTCCGCGACGTTCTTCATAATCAAACAAAAACTATAATTGCATGTTTATGACCGCCTATGGCCGCCCTCCCACCCCGTGGTTTCACATGATCAAAACAAATCCATGGCGTCAGGGCTAGGGCTGCCCTCTGGTGGATCCAATTCAAGCTATGGGAAACTGATGATGAGCGATTCGGAGATGTTTGGTGATAAGTCGATGGCGCTCGACTTTCTTAGACTGGGAATGGGAGGCGGCGAAGCCTCTTCCAGCGACTTTTCAGCGTTCTTGAACTCAATTGATGGTGAATTTGACGACATGGCGACGCCGCCACGGAGAAACTTGGGATGAGCCATCCAAGAGGAAGGAAGCCTTCACTGTCTCTTTTCAAGTACTTGTATGAGTACAATTTTTAAGGATGTTTTTATTGAATTTTTTTTTTTATAGTCATGTGTTTTTTGTTGTTTTAAGTTAATGATTAGATTTCAAATGATGCAGTTTAATCATGAAATCAAACATCATGTTTGGAAATTATGCATTTTTTATTTTTTACATCTTGTGATCCATTTTGCTATTTAATTATAATTTTTTAAATTTTGATAATATCTTGATTTTTTTTTATTTTTTTTTTGTTGAGAATATTATGTGTACCTTATACATGGCACGTCACTAGTATTATTGCTTCGTAAAACTAATATTATTCGTAGTATCAATTATAGTATATTAGTTCTTACAAAACAATAATAATAGTAAGTGTACATTGTGCAGTGCACACGGAGTGCAATAGTTTATCTTTTTGTAATTCAAAGCATGATTATTTTTTGACAATTTTACTGCTAAGTTGCAAATAATATGATTGAAAATGTCGGCAGTTCTTAATGCTATGTTATGCTGGTAAATAATATGTACATATATCTAACTGTTAAAAAAATTAATATAGGATATTATAAAAAATTGTTATTAAATTACAAATAAATTAAAAATTATTAATTTATTTGCACTTTTTACAAATATATTATTGGCATCATCCTGCTGCCTAAAACCTCCGCAAGATCGTTGTCGAATACCATACAAACTTGATTGGCATTCTTCAGTGCTCTCAATTCAGTCTTCTTTTTTCGAGTAGATTGCATTGAGTCTTCGAAGATTCCACGTTGTTCTCCAAAAATCAAACTAAAACGATGTTGGATAAAAGATCAAGGTGCTAAGCCCTTAAGATATATCAACGTTTTTTTCAAAGTCATTCTTTGCAGATTCTACGACGTTCTCCATAATAATAATAAAAAAAAACGATGTTCAATCTGAGATCAAGGTGTTAATATGTTATGCCCCTCCAATCAACATTTTTCCCAGAGGCATTCTTCACAAATTTCGAGGCTTTAGATCCTTATCACATATCGATCATCTTTAAACTTGTGAAGAACGCTAATTGGAGGGCCTTAAACACCTTGATTTTAGATCAAAAGTCGTCTTTTATTTGATTTATAGAAAATATCGTGGAATCCACGAAGAACGTCGTTGGAAAAAACACAAATCGAATGGACTATGCACCTTGATCTCGGATCAAATTAAAGTCATTCTTATTTAATTTTTAGAGAAGCTGTGAAATCGACGAAGAACATATATGGGAAGAACGTTGATCGAAGGGGCTTAAGTCCTTGATCTTTGATTAAATACCGTTCTTGACAAATAACTTGAAGGTCGTCTACG
This sequence comes from Galeopsis tetrahit, assembly GCA_963675135.1. NCBI lineage: Eukaryota > Viridiplantae > Streptophyta > Magnoliopsida > Lamiales > Lamiaceae > Galeopsis > Galeopsis tetrahit. The sequence continues at coordinate 17,949,132 of OY776133.1, forward strand.
AAACACTTGAAAATTTATTTTTAATCACCGAACTTTTTTTTTTTTTGACAGAATTTAATCACCGAACTTTTTTTTTTTTTTTTTGACAGAATTTAATCACCGAACTCGTCTATAAGATATGGAGTACAAATTAATCCAGTGTATCATGTACTTTTGGTGTGTTCCAAATGGGATTTGTCCTAGATTGATGGGCCTGATTTGTTTGCCGAAAATTAGATTTGATAGGTTTTAAAAAAATTTGTTGGACTTTCATGACTTAATCTGTCGTGCCAAACTACTCGACGGGCTTCATAAATTTGAATTGAGCATGATTTGACTTGTGAGGCTCTAAAGGCTAGAGTTGAGGCTTATTTGATTTATGGGTTGGGGTATATACCCCTCCAGCTTTGTTAGATACACTCCCCCGATACATATACTCCCCCTTAAAGTACATCTAAGATAGATGCACTCCCCCCAAATTGTCTATTACACTACTTTATCTTAAAAATTGGTATGATAAACGCACACCTCCGTAAAACCCTAATTTCCTCATTTCTTCCCCAATCCTCATTCTCACTCATGTCTTCCCTCCTTCCCCCTCATTTCTCCAAGCCACTGCCGCCCAAGCCACCTCCTCCAGCGTCGCCCGCCTCCTTTCTTTTTATTTTTTCTTTTCAATTTCTACAACCAGCAGCGACGACGCCTCCCTCGCCCAGTGCCGTCGCCGCCTCCTTCCTTTCTCCCTCGCCGCGTCGCCGCCCTGAAACAAGTAGGGTTTTTTTTTTTTTTTTTTCCATTTCTGCAAGCGGCGGTGCCGCCTCCTCCCCACCGCCCTCTTCTCTCCCCGATGGCCTTCCCCACCGTAAGCCTCCGGTATTTTTTTTTTTTTTCCTTTTCTTTCTCTGCAACTTTCTTTCTTTCTCTCTCTTTTTTATTTTTTTTTTAATTTTTTTATTTTGGACAAGAAATATCGATTAAAACAAATTTGGTCGACAGCAATCTGTCGACCAAAATTTTTTTGATCGATATTTCTTGTCCAAATTTTTTTTTTAAATTTTTTCGATACAATGTTATCGACGAGGGTGTTTTTCGTCGACTATAATTAGTCGACGATATATTCTACGGTCGATCGACACTGGTTGGTCGAAAAAAACTATATTTTTTTAAGTTTCTGAATATATTTTGGATGTGTGATGCTGGAGGTTGTGACGGCAGTGGAGGTGGAGGCTGTCGAAAGTTGCGGCGGCGGCTGCAAAATTAGGGTTAGGGTTTTGTATAAAATCAGGTTTAGTGTTTTAAGTAAGGAGGTGTATGTATCCATAACATTTTACAAATTTTACTAAAAGGCCAAATATGGTATTTTACATATATATTTAAGTAATAAAATGGAAAGGGGAGTGTATCTAACAAAGTTAGAGGGGTATATACCTCAACCCTTGGTTTTTTATGCCTCAAAATTTGGTTTGGGCCTTATAAATTTGATGGAACGATTAAATCATCAATTATTTATCGTTTTATTTTAAAAATAATTGTCATTTAATGTGATTTTCCACGTGTCGTGTCAACCATGAATTCAGTTAAATTCATTCATCAACACCATACCATGTTTTTATATTTTATTTTTTCTATTATCTTAACCATGTTGAAATCCGATAAAAATATTTTTTTATATTTTATTTGCTACTATAAAGATCGAAAATTACTATAGAACAACTATAATATTATTGTGTTATTTTTTGTGCAAAATAGTTGCAGTATTAATATAAAAAAATTGCATTGACAAAACAAGTTCAGTTTATGAACACTAGTATTTCACCCGTGCGATGCACGATTTATGATGATATTGTTTAAAATAATTAATTATTTTGAAATTCAGCTTAAATATTTTAGCAGAAAGTTTCAATAAATCATGCATATACATGGTAAAGGGATGTAATTTGATACATTGAAGTACCGATAAAACTCTTTCTTAATATTTGAGTTGTGTTTCACCTCATTAACCCATTAACATTATAAAATAATTCATTTCATACAAATTTTTATTATTGTATATTTTGATTATTGTAGTAAGAACCAACTCCTTAGATCAGCTCGTTGTAAATTTCTGCAACAGTAATCACTGCCTGTTTGAATGCTTAAAAAGAATTGTATGCAAAACTATAACTTAAATGTTTACTAAGAATATCAAAATTACTCCCATTAAATTAGTAAATATTTGCTTTAAAGAAAAACTGGAAGAAGAAATATGTATACAATGAAAATAATACTTATTTATTGGTTAAGAAGAAATATTGCATCTCTTGCCAATTTAACTTGAAAGAGCCAGTACTATAATATGATTACTCATTACTCGTTTAACTAAGCAATACACATTATGTAAGTATAGCAAACTTGCTACAAATAAATCTCAAATTCAATAATTACAACGTAACCACCCAACTAATGTTTGCAGCTACACTATAAATCATGAATAAATAAACTCTCAATCTGGTATAATTTTACAACATACAAATTGACACTAAGCAGGTTATAATATCCAATAATAGTATCTCAATCTGTTAGTATAATTCTACCTTCTTTTTTATCACAAATAACTCAATATATTAAAATACTATAGTATCATAGATTAAAAGGCACTAGGAGTGATCCACAGTAGAACAAAAAGATAGAAATAGAGTCAAAAGGCCAAATAAAACCAAATAGCATAACAAACATATTGAAGGTAGACAACACGCCCAACTTCGATTCTAATGTTGTTGTCGTCCACTGAGAAAGCACCATGGACCGTCGAGCCATTATCTGTATGGTATACTACCCGAGGGTGTATTGTAGCAAGTCACCCAACTCCAAAACTGTCCTTTGATATCATCCAGAATTTTACCCATATCCCAAATTACATTTTCAAACGCTTTCTTATTTTTGCCAATTCCACATTACCCAAACGATACAAATCCACAGCCCCACTGCAAGATTGCACCCTAGCTATTGTAGCAGCCGTGCCAAACACCATATGTCTCTCTGTTACAATTTTACCTCTTGGCCAATCCTGCATAGTTTAAAAAAACATTTTAGCATCCTCCCGAAAAAATGGTTCCTCCAAAATTGACAACAAACCAAATTAACTCAAATTACAATAAACACACAACAAAAGTTGGAAAATTATTTATTTAGAACTGGAACCTGCAATACAACGTAAAAAAAGACTCAAGACAGAGGAAAAAACAATGTCATTTTTTTTGTTCTTGCAATGGATACATACCAATTGTTACCTTCATATGTACCGATTTTCAAGTAGTGGGACTCATACAACGCGTAACCTTTAATTCTCTCAAATGAAGCACATAAATGTTGAAGATAAATATTATTTATACTTAACACAATGCATAGGCCACTCGATAGAGATACTCACTGCATGCTATTAAGTGAAATCTCCACGATTTTAACGTTGTCACTACTTGAAATTATTTATCAAAGTTCTGATTTATTTTTGCTTCACACCCTCACTTCTCTTAACGTTTTTTGCTTAAGAAATGTGTTTCCAAAAAATATTCTGTATACAGAATAACCTTTGAGATAAATAGTTTTTTTTCTTCTTTGGTTGAAAAAGAATCCTTCATAAAATATTGTTTATTCACAATGCTAGTTTTAGTGAGCTATGTATGGTTGCATTGATTCCATTAAGGGAGGCCATAACTAAAGAACAAAGTGAAAAAATGACATACCTTCAGGACTTGCTTTAATGCATCTCCTTGTTCCTGAGTTTTATGACGTGCTGAACTCATATTTATCATTAGGGAGAGAGCTGTCTCTTGACTCTCTTTATAATCAGTTTAGCTTAATACAATACCTTCATATGTACCGATTTTCAAGTAGTGGGACTCATAACCTTTAATTCTCTCAAATGAAGCACATAAATGTTGAAGAGAAATATTATTTATACTTAACACAATGCATAGGCCACTCGATAGAGATACTCACTGCATGCTATTAAGTGAAATCTCCACGATTTTAACGTTGTCACTACTTGCAGCAGAGTGCAGAGGACCCCAGATTTCTTCTTCACAACTGTTGTCTACTAATGGAGATGCAACTAATAGTATTTCCACCACCTAATCCACCCAGTCCACGCACACCGGCAAAGAAGTTAAAGATGAATAAAATGTAAATGAAACAATAAACAAACTAACACTAAGACAAATATATTTACATTAGCAAAAAAATGGTATTAATTGTTTCAATGTTTGTATAACAACCTAATAGTAAAAAGCATCCATAAAATGAGTCAAATAAAAATACTAAAAACCAATTACATACAATTTCAGCAGCTGCAGAATCAGTTGCAGCCCAGAACGACAACCTTGTTTGCTTCCACATACTCGATCAAACACAGCGCGTTCAGAGAGGATGAAAATCAAAACACCATTTCTGGCTCAAACAAACCGAGCAACCAACACAATTCTGGAACTAAAAGTGCCATAGATAGATTAAAACCCATCAAAATCAACGGAATCTGAACAGATATTCATCAGTATTTAGTGTTTAATTTATGCAATTAACAATATATTTCTCATTAGTTGCTTTCCAATTAAGGCATTTGCCTGCAAACACTCCAAAGACCAGTGATAAATAAAGGATGTGCGCATGGAAATTGGATTATTAATTAATTTCTAAAAGAACCACATAATAGATTTGAAGAACAGACCTCCACAACCCAATTACTATGAGATTCTGAATTAGAATCAATCTAAAATATTCATCATATGACCTCAAAGAAAGCTCCAATGATTGATATGTTTAGCAGTATAATGTCACCTAAATACAATGACACAATCTTAACTAAAAAGACTTAAAAAAATATATAATAAAAGGCAGGAAATCAGGTGAGCAAAAAATTACAAAAAAAACCCTATTATAATGAAGACACATTTGACATAGAGGATGAGACTTGATTATAAACCCAATGACTTCCAAATTCCAATGAAACCTGTCAATGACTAAAACACCAAAACTTGTCTATCAAGCTCAACTTTATCAAACCGCTGCCGAAATAAGAAATGTTCGAAACTGAAGTTGACAATTTTTTTATCATCATACAACCAATAAAACCAAAAATAAAAGGTGAGCATTTATTTTCAAAATTCGATTTAAATAGCTGTGAACTCAGGTTTTTGATAAATTACCTTTATTCTCCATAATATTCGTGATCTATTTTCTATTGGAAATTGGGAGTGCAACGGAAGAAACATCTGGGGTCAAAGTTCCAGCAGGAACGGAGAGTGCATTATAAAGAAACAATGATTTATGAAATTATATTTTCATTGAGTGAATGTAAAGAATACATGAGGGGAGTATTTATAGATACAAAACATATCTACTATATATCTCTAATATAAGGAAATAACTCTATCTAAGGAAATAAAGATTTACAAGATACATAAAATATATTATACAAGATATATATAATATCTCTTTAATATATTTATATATGCCTAATACGCCCCTCAAGATGGAGTACCATAGGAGAGTCCAATCTTGATCATCAGCATTTGAAGACGAGAACGAGTAAGAGGCTTTGTGAGAGCATCGGCTAGTTGGTCTTCAGAAGACACATGTGAAACACGTAACTGAGTTGTTTTGATCAAATCCTGAACGAAGTGATAGTCAATGGCAATGTGTTTCATTCGAGAGTGAAAAACCGGGTTGGAGCAAAGGTACGTCGCACTAATATTGTCGCAGTAGATGGCAGGGAGAGTTTTGATGGTAAAACATAGTTCTTGAAAGAGAGATTTTAACCATTGTACCTCAGAGGCAGCTGATGCAATGGCCCGATATTCTGCTTCAGTGGAGGAGCGAGCAACCGACTTTTGTTTCTTGGAAGACCAGAATATGGGATTTGGTCCAAGAAAGACAATATAGGCACTTGTTGACGTACGATCATCAGTATTTCCGGCCCAATCAGCATTCGTGAAGCAGTGAAGTGAGTTAGATGGGTTGGGGCGGAGGGTAATTCCAACATCTCTAGTTCCATTAAGATATCGAAGGAGGCGTTTTACAGTGCTCCAATGAGTTGTGGTGGGAGCATGCATGAATTGAGATAATTTATGCACGGCAAAAGCAATATCAGGTCTAGTAAGTTGGAGGTATAGAAGACTTCCAAGAACTTGACGATATTGGGTGATATTAGTGGGCGGTGTTCCATCAGAAAGAGATAAACGAGTAGAGGTGGAGAGAGGGGTTTGGACAGGTTTGGAAGTGAGCATATTATATTTGGTGAGTAGGTCAATGATATACTTACGTTGGGAGAGAAAACAAGTTTTCTTAGTACGGAGCACTTCCACACCTAGGAAATAGGAAAGTGAGCCTAAGTCTTTGACATAGAACTTTGTACTAAGGTCTGAGGCCACTTTTGTGAGGAACGAGGTGTTGTTTCCTGTAAGGATTAGATCATCAACATACACGAGAAAATAAGCAGTTATACCGGATTTGTTGTATACAAAGAGAGACTCATCAGATTTGGTGTGAATGAAACCAATACTCTCCAAGAAGGTTCGAAGAGCAAAATACCAAGTTCGAGGTGCCTATTTTAGGCCATAAATGGATTTATGTAACTTGCACACATATGTAGGAAAGGTTTTGTCAACAAACCCGGGTGGTTGAGCCATAAATACAGATTCGGCTAAGGAACCGTGAAGGAAAGCATTATTCACATCGAACTGACGAATTGGCCAATCTTTGGTGACTGCAATACTCAGGACTGCTCGAACGGTTGCTGGTTTGACCACAGGACTAAATGTTTCAGGAAAGTCAACCCCAGGGCGTTGGTGAAAGCCTTTGGCGACAAGTCGAGCTTTGAACTTGTCTAAGGAACCGTCTGATTTCCGTTTGATGCGCAAGACCCACTTCGAACCAATAATGTTTACAGAATCATCAAGTGGTACTAAATCCCAAGTACCATTTTTGAGAAGGGCATTAAATTCAGATGACATGGCCTCCCTCCATCGTTCATCTTTTAATGCCTGAGAGACGCAGCTAGGTTCAGTGTCAGAAGATAAAGTAGAAGATAGACCATACCTCGGATTTGGTTTGAAGATACTGTTTTGGGCTCGAGTGACCATTCGAGTTCGTTGTTGTATAGGTGGGGATGGCAGTGAGGGAGCATCTGGAGACTCGAGATCAAGGGTTTGTATAGTGGAATTAGGGTTTGGAGTTGATGGGGGTGTACTTAGTAATCTGGGGGTGCAGTAGGGCTAGGCTTTGGGCTGGTGGGTGTATTAATCGGAACCGGGGGTGCAGGTAACAAGGGTGGTGGCGGGGCTGGATTCTCATCGAGAGATGGTATATTTTGGGGAGGGGTGTATTCATAAGGTTTGTGGGTGGGGCAGGATTGGGGGAAGGGGCCAGGGGTGTATTGGTGGGTGCAGGGGGTGGATAAATTAAAACAGTGGGTGTGTCTGGCAGATTGGGGGGTGTATCAGGAGCAGTTTTAGGAGTGGCTAGAGGAAAGACATTTTCAACAAATTGAACATGACGAGAGGTATATATTTTGTTGATTTTTAAATCAAGACAAAGATAAGCAGCTTGGGTAGGAGAGTATCCAATGAATACACAGGGAGTGGATCTAGGGTCTAATTTATGGGAAGTGTAGGGACGGAGCCAAGGATAACATAAGCAACCAAAAACTCTAAGTTTGGCTAGGTTGGGAGTTTGTTTTAGAAGGAATTGATATGAGGACAACATGTTAAGATTGGGTCTTGGTAGACGATTTATAATATAGGTAGCAGCACAAACTGCATGAGGCCAATATGTAAGGGGCATGGAGGCATGATGTAAAAGGGCTAAGGCAGTATCAACAACATGTCTGTGACGACGTTCAGACATGTCATTGTGTTCAGGGGTGTAGGGAGGAGTTGTGAGATGAGATATACCATGAGTTTGAAGGAGGGATCGTAGGGCAATGAATTCGCCCCCGTTGTCAGTATAGAGTGTTTTGATTTTGGTGTTGTAGAAGTTTTCTACGATGCTTTTAAAGGATGTAAAGGTGGGGAGGACATCAGATTTGCGTTTTAGAGGGTAAATCCATATATATTTGCTAAAGTGATCAACAAAAATGACATAGTATTTGAAGCCTTCAGTTGACTGGACAGGGGATGACCACATATCAGAAAAAAAGAACCTCAAGAGGGGAACTAGATATAATGCTTGAATCGTAAAAAGGAAGTTTATGACTTTTAATACAGTTGCAAGAATCACAATAATGCAGTTTTGAGTTCGTGATAGGTAAGCTATACTTGGATAAGGTATGGGAAAGGATTTTGGAGGACAGATGACCTAGACGAGCATGCCAGATGGGTGATGGTTGTTTTTCCGAGATGGAGGTTGTGGGGTTAAGAGATGCTCGAGTTGGCCATACGTAGAGATTATCCACGCGACTCCCCGTGAGGAGAATGGTCCCCGTTTTGCCATCCCGCACCTCAAAATAAGTAGAACCAAAAATAATATTAACATCATTATCTCGACACAAGGTTGAAACAGAGATAAGGTTTTTGGCCATTTGTGGGACAACAAGGACATTTGAGAATTTAAGCATATTAACATGAGGAAACGACAAGGAACCAATATGCGAAATTTTCAAACTATTACCATCACCGATGACGACATCATCCGAGCCGGAATATGGAGAGGAAATGGATAAATTATGGGGGTGAGTTGTGATATGATGAGAGGCCCCGGAGTCCAAGATCCAGGGGTGAGAGGGGATCTATGAAATAGCAGAGTGGGCGGATGTGGTGTATGTATCAGCAGGGTGGGTGTGTATACTGTGTGGGGTGTATGTAGTAGTGGAATGGTTGCGTAGATGCGGGGGGTGTATTTACCAGAGTTTCGGGTGTATGCTGCAGTGGAGTTGTGGGTCTGGCCCATTTAGCCAGTACGGGAGTATGCAGTGTCGGAGGGAGGGCAAAGATGCTGGGGTGTACTTACCGGAGTTGGGGGTGTATGCAGCAGGAGAGTAGTGGTTTTGGCCCATTTGGGCAACAAGCGTATCCATGGATATAGATAAGTGGAATTCCACTGGGAATTAAAACAGCAGTAGATGATTGATGCGGTGAGTTCCAAGAGGATTTGATTAAATTGGAAGCTGTGATTAAAGAATGAAGAAGAGGTGCTGTTACGGAGGTTGATTAAAGAATCAAGATATTCCCTAGACGGTTATGGAGGCTGTTTGAAGTAGTTGCAGCACTTTAATGAAGAAGGGTGGTAGTTGTGAGGTTTGAACGACAGTGAGTGTCGATCAACAACTACGAGGAAGGGTGTCGGATCAAGGCGTTAGCCGTTCGACTCGTTGATACCATATAGAGAAACAATGATTTATGAAATTATATTTTCATTGAGTGAATGTAAAGAATACATGAGGGGAGTATTTATAGATACAAAACATATCTACTATATATCTCTAATATAAGGAAATAACTCTATCTAAGGAAATAAAGATTTACAAGATATATAAAATATATTATACAAGATATATATAATATCTCTTTAATATATTTATATATGCCTAATATGCAGCGGCATCGCTTGAGAGTTGAACACCCGCGACAATGGGCTCCATTCCTCCTTTCACTCCTCCTTTATTTGACCATGAGAATTTAACTTTCCACCAAAATTATTTAAGTAAAAATATAACTCTAATTTTTTTCTCTATTTCTAAATTCAAGAATTAATAAAAGAGGTAGAATTTGAAGAGTCTGGCTTCTTGAGAAAGCCCTAATTCTCTGAAATGAAAAACCTATGAATGGAAATCCACTTCTTTAGACTGTGACCTTGAAAAAATGAACGAAATGTAAAAAGTAAAAGCAATATAAAAAAAAAAAGGGGCAGAGTTTTTTGGTGATTTTCTTTACCTGGCAGGAGGAGAGGCGACGTGGCTTGGGGGAAGAGGTGGTGCGAACCACGGTGTAACGGGAGAGGCGGCGCGGCGCGAAGAACGGGTCTGGGGAGAGGCGGCGCTGCAACGTTCGTGGTTGCAGGTGAGGGCACACGACGGCAGCGGAGCGATGGCAGGTGGCGTGCGTTCGCGGTGACGTACGGGCGGCGGGCAGGCGTGTACGACGACGTACGGGCGGCGGGCAGGCGTGTACGGCGACGTACGGGCGGCGGACAGGCGTGCACGGCGACGTACGGGCGACGCAGCTGGCCCAACGGCAGTGAATGAGAGAAGAAATTGGAAATGGCCAGGAGAGAAGAAGCAATTGAATGTGCTTGGATGTCCAAAGGAAAAATAAGAGTTGGCATTTGAAGAGTTAGCTTCGGTCAAAAGTCATCTTGAAAAATGGAATGAGCTGTATTAAAATAAATGTAAAGATATAAAAATATTTTTTCAGAATTAGTAAATTGAAATGGGCGGGAACTTGCCAAAAATAGACTATGCTGTTTTTATATATATATATATATAGATGTCAAGTCTAGGACAAGGGACCAAGCAACAACTTTGAACCCATATAGAGGCGTGGGGCTAAGGTCATCTCCAACCACAAACTTCCAACTGAAGATCTCTAAACTTCAAAATACATTTTTTCAAACTCTATTTTAAAAACCTTCTCCAATCATAAAACTCTATATCTTACTCTATTTATTATTTTAATCATTTTCAATATATTACAATCATTAAATAATATATTTATCTTCGTATTTAAATTAATTTATACAATTAAATATTCAATTAGTGAATTAAATTATAAATTAAATATTATTAATTTTATCAAAATCATAAAATGTAAATAAACTTGTAGTTTTCAAATATTACTTTTATTTAAATATAAAATTACGAAACACATAATGACGTAAAACGATACATGTGAGTATAATCTAATACAACACGATAATGAAAAATTCTGAGTGTGATCGACAAGAAATGATTCAAGCTGAAAATAAAAGGACCGATGCGATCATTGTAAAGGAAGAAAATAAAATTCTCTTCAAAAATCCTATGAGCATTGATGAATCATTTCGACCTTTTCTTCTTTGAGAGCAACAAAAAATTTGGCGCAAAAGGAGTATGAGTGGGGATGGCTCGGGCGGGATTGATCAATTTGACCCATTTTTTAGCGGAATTTCTCCATCTGGATTCAACATTTCGTCGTACTAGTGTATCATTTTTTATTATGTGTATTTGTATTTCTTTTCAGTTTGTGTTCACTTATTTTAATATGTCGGTGTTATATGTAGTTAGGTAATGCATGTATGTCCGTTTTAATATGTAATGTATTTCATATTTAATATATAATGTATGTTTTATTGTATTTTACGTTATTTTTTTTGTAGGTAATAATAATATACACAAAAAAAAATTAATTAATTACACAATTAAAATTAAATTATAACTAGTATAACAATAGAATTGTAATTATATTTAATAAATTATTAATATAGAATTGTAATAAAAAATTATAAATATTAATAAAATAATAATATAAAATATAGAGTTTTGAATAGTAAACTTCATATATAGAGTTTACTATTCAAAACTTCAAAATAGAATACGATTTGAGGAAGCAAAACTTCATAAATGAAGTAAAACTCCATTTTAAGCGCACCATTGGAGATGGTCTAAGAGAGTATAGGGCAGCCTAGGTTGTCATCATTTGCCCCGCCGCATTACTAATCTTACACACGTCAAATCATGTGTGTGAGATTTTGTTTTTAAAAATGAACATTTTTTTTTAAATAGACTGAATCATTTTATATACTCCGTATTAGACAACCTGTTTATTGCCAATCGTATTAAAAAGGGCCATACAATTTAATGCAGACCTTATCATGTGTACAAAATGCACTAAAAAGGGGAAATTCTCAACAAATAAATTATAATTGTAATTTAATGTGTAATTTTTTATGTGTCGTCAATGAATTCCCAGTTAAATTAGTTCGTCTACACCTTACTATGTTCTCATATTTTATCTTTCACATTATCTTAACCATGTTGAAGTGTGATAAAAAAGTTTTTTCATATTTTATTTGCTACTATAAAGATCGAAATTACTATAGAACAACTATAATATTATTGAGTTATTTTTTTGTGCAAAACAGTTGCAAATGCCACATTACTACTCGATCTTATACATGTCAAGTCATGCGCGTGAGATTTAGTTTCTAAAAATGAACATTTTTTTAAACTGGTCGAATTGTTTTGTTGGACAATCTGTTTATTATCAATCGCATTAAAAAAGGCAATACAGTTTAATGCATACCTTATCATGTGTACCAAACGCACGCACTAATAAAGAGAAATTATCAACAAATAAATTATAATTGTAATTTAATGTGTAATTTTCCACGAATCGGCAATAAATTCCCAGTTAAATTTGTTCATCTACATCGTATCGTGTTCTTATATTTTCTATTATCTTAACCATGTTGAAGTTTGATAACAAAACTTTTGCATATTTTATTTGCTATTATAAGTATTGAAAATTATTGTAGAACAACTATAATATTATTGTGCAAAATAGTTGCAATATTACTAAAAAATAAATAAAAATTCAATGACCAAACGAGTTCGGTGGATGAACATGTCCTGCCTAGGACAGGGAACAATACAATAACTTGGGACCCGTCACCAGGCGTGAGGGCTAAGAGTATAGGGCAGCCATAGGTAGTCATCCATTTGTCCTGTCGCATTACTACTCTTATCCACGTCAAATTATGCGTGTGAGATTTAGTTTTTAAAAATGAACATTTTTTAAACTAACCAAGTCATTTTGTTGGACAACCTGTTTATTACCAATTCCATTAAAAATGTGACAAAGTGGGATAGCTTAAGTGGTTAGAGCACCACTACCTAAGCCTTAGGTCCTGAGTTCGAGTCATGAGCAGGGGAAAAAAATTAAAAAGGCGATACATTTTAATGAAGTGAACTACATGGAAGATGAAGAGGTGAGCCCACGCGCAAAAAAGGAAGGGCTTAAAAAATCAATCCGTTGCTATATAGCCGTTTCACTTGACTATATATATATGTATTTTTTTTTAATATACAATCTGTCTAATTTATTAAAAAGGCGATACATTTTAATGAAGTGAACTACATGGAAGATGAAGAGGTGAGCCCACGCGCAAAAAAGGAAGGGCTTAAAAAATCAATCCGTTGCTATATAGCCGTTTCACTTGACTATATATATATGTATTTTTTTTTAATATACAATCTGTCTAATTTTTCAACCGTAAAAAAAAAAAAAAAAACTCTATAAATATGATACAATTTTCACTCTCCAATATCATTCTATCCATATTTTTCCCTCTATTTATTATTTTTATCCCAAAATTTTTGTGTTCTTAAAATTTTTGTTTTCATTCTCAAATGGACAAAAATAATAAGAGATTCTCTAGAAATTTGTTCAATCATCCAAATATGTCGGATGATAATTCCCTCTCTCAAAATTCTATGAATCCACAAAATTTTCAATATTCTCAATTCGGCTCGTCCACCCAATTTCCGTCAAATTACGCAACCTTTTCACATCCTCAATCATATCCTCAAAATTTTCAAGATCATGCAAATTTCGTTAACAACTCGAGCAATACGATTCCATGGTAACAAAATAAAATAATTTTAAGTATGCATTTTATTATGCATAATAATTTTAAATAAATAATTAAAATAACAGATATAATATTAATAAATATATTTATTTAAAAAAATTAGGTAGTTTTTTTTATAATTGTAAATAAAAAATATAGTAAGATAATGGATGTATATTAATAAAATTAATATAAAAGGATGGTGAGTCCCCTATAAAATGGGTTATAACTATTAAAGGGATGGGGGGTTAGTAGGGCACGGTTATTTATGGAGGAATTGAGAGGTGTAAGAGAATGTTTTGTTATAACCTTACCACCAATGTGGTTGCTCTTAATGTCAACCTCATCATGACTATCAAACACGCTAATAAATGAAAATACAATTTAATTGTCTTACTTTATTGTTGAAGTATAATGTTGCAGATAATGTTACAGCATGGAATGCAGCAACACACACACATACCTTACTAATGTAGGTTCTAGAAGAAGAGTAGTTTTCACTAACTAATAGTTGTTAGTTAGTTAGATGGAAGACTCTAGAATGTGAGTCTCCCTCTATATATATTGTACATACTACACATTGCAAATTGAGTTGAATATACACAAATTTAACATGGTATCATGAGGCCTACTCCATGATTTTGTTTTCGGTTTTACAAATCCTACTCTTCTTCTCACACTTTTTGTTCTCTACTTCATCTTCATCGAGTTCCTCATACATTCTTCACATCTTCATACCCGTAACTGTCTTGTTCATAGCATAACTGCTGTGTTCTTCATTCATCTTCATATCTTCTTCACATCTTCATATCTTCTTCACATCTTCATATCTTCTTCACATCTTCATACCTGTAACCGTCTTGTTCATAGCGTAACTGCTGTGTTCTTCAATCTCCTCAATCAAATCAGATTCGATCCTTTTCTTCCGCTACTCTCTGATCTATCCAGCCTATTTCACATGGCAAATCAATCTAATTCAGCTCCTTCTCTTCCTCGTTTCATCACTCTATCCATTCGATTGGACAATGACAATTATCCATTCTGGAGGAATCAGGTGTTAGCTTCTGTTCGTGCTCACTGCTTTGAGGATGTTCTCCTTTGCACGACAGTACCTGCTTCTCCAACTGAATCGACCTCTGAATCCATCTCTTGGCAGAGGAAAGATCAGTTCCTTCTGAGCTGGTTGTTGAGCTCAGTTTCTGATACAATGCTTGGACATGTAAGTCGATGTGAGCATTTTTTTCAGCTGTGGCTGGTGTTTGAGTCTTTATTTCAATCACAATCTGGTGCAAAAGCAATGATACTCAGGCTACAACTTCAAACTTTGACAAAGGGTGATCTGAGCATAGATGCATATATTTTGAAGATGAGGTCTATTGCAGATGGATTGCATCATGCTGGTCACATGATCACTGATACAGAGCTTGTGTTGTATATCCTTGGGGGATTGGGTGCTGATTTTGATGCTGTGGTGGTCAATCTCACAACTAGAGGCACTATACCTTCATTGCCAGAAGTGCAATCTATATTGCAAGCTTATGAAGTAAGGCTACTGTCTCACAGCTCTCACTCGGTTCAGATTGCTGGAGGTAATATATCCACTCCTTCTGCTCATCTTGTTTCTAGAGATCATGGTGCAAATGCTAAAAACACAAACAGAGGCAAGGTGTATCCTAAACCTAGAGTTGTCTGTCAATTGTGTGGAAGGAAATATCATGTAGCAGCTAAATGCTATAAACGATTTGATCAGTCCTTTACTGGCCTTGAAAACACTCAGCCTAGATCACAACTCTCTAACAATCGACCACCCCCTCCATATCAAGCTCACCTCACTCACACTACTCCCTATCCACTCTATCCTCAATTTTCCCCTGCACCTACTACATATCAGCCTGCTCCTGCACCTATTGCTCTCACAAACCACATGGACCTTGGTACCTCTTCCACTTCTTATCAGCCTCAGAACTCCTCCTGGTGTGTTGAAAGTGGTGCAACTCACCATGTAACATCTCAGCTTGCTAATCTGCAAGTTAACACTCCTTACCAAGGTATGCATGCTCTTGTTGTTGGTAATGGTGCTTCCACTTCTATTGAGCATACTGGCACTATCTCCATACCTGTAAATGGTGCTTCATCTTTGATGTTGAAAAATGTCTTGCATGTGCCTGCTATTACTAGAAATCTTATGAGCATATCACAATTTCTTAAGGACAATGATGCTGTTATTGTTTTTTATGCTGACTGTTGCCTTGTAAAGGATCTCAAGTCCAACAAGACTCTATTGAGAGGGGTGCTTAAGGATGGATTATACACACTGGATTTTGGATGCTTGAAGCCTCATTCAAATTCAAGCTCACACTGGAATAAAGATAGTGTATATGTTGCTAATGTTGCAGATAATGTTACAGCATGGAATGCAGCAACACACACTACTGCTAATAAGTCTAGGACTGATGATGTTGTTAGTCAGAATAAGTCCACATGGAGATTGTGGCATTGTAGATTGGGACATCCTGGTAATACAGCTCTCACCACTGTTTTGAGAAGCTTGAATATTACTTGTAAGGAGTCTTGTATTGGTTTCTGTGATGAATGTAAACTGGGCAAATTACATATGAAGCATTTTTCTTCTGTGCAACATCACACCTCTCATGCATTTGAACTAATACATATGGATGTTTGGGGGCCTGCTTCTAGCATATCTGTTGAAGGTTATAGATATTATCTATCTTTGGTTGATGATTACACAAGATTTGTTTGGGTGTTTCCTCTTAAAGCAAAATCTGAGGTGGTTCATGTGTTCACACAGTTTATGAAAACAGTGGAAAGGATGTTTGGGGTATTGATCAAAGCCATTCAACATGACATGGGCACTGAATTTCTACCTGTAGCTACATTGGTTAAACCCTTGGGTGTTCAGGTCCGTTTGTCTTGTGCTTACACACATCCTCAGAATGGATTGGTGGAGAGAAAACATCAGCATATCACTGAGCTTGGCTTAGCAATGCTTGCTAGGTCCAGACTTTCCATGGCATTTTGGTGGCATGCCTTTTCTACTGCAGCTCATATAATCAACATGCTCCCTTCTCCAGTTATTCAAAACAAGGCACCTTTTACATTACTTCATGGGATATCACCTGATTATCATTCACTAAGGGTGTTTGGTTGTGCATGTTTTCCATTTCTCAGACCATACAACTCATCCAAGCTGCAATTCAGAAGTTCAAAGTGCATTTTTCTGGGGTATAGTTCTTCTCACAAGGGATACAAGTGCTTGCATGAGACTGGCAAAATTTTCATTTCAGCATCTGTCCAGTTTAATGAAGAAGAATTCCCATGCTTCTCCTATTCCAGCAACTCACAACCTAAACACACATCTCCTACATTTTTCTCAGCTCAATTACCTGCTGTCCTTTCACATACTCCAATCTCAGGTTCTGCTTCAATACCTTCTTCTCCCTCACACTTACATAGCTCATCATCTCACATATCCACTCCCTCTTTATCTAACTCTCCTCACATATCCCAATCCAACACACTTCCTGCAAACTCCTTATCACCTCATATACAATCAACCTCCTCTTCCAGTTCATCCAGATATATGCTACCTCCTCCTCCCACTTCAGCTGTCAATGCTCCTCCCCCTACTTCAGCTATCACTGCTCCTCCCCCTACTCCAGCTATTCATCCTCCTTCTCACCATATGCAAACAAGATCCAAATCTGGGATTTACAAACCCAAGGCATTTACTGCCACACTGCCTATTTCTGAACCAACAAGAGTCACAGATGCTATTCAAGACCCTAAATGGAAAGCTGCTATGCAACTAGAATATGATGCCTTAATCCAAAATGGCACTTGGACTTTGGTTCCACCATCTTCTGATATTCATCCAATTACTACTAAATGGCTGTTCAGGGTCAAGTATCACAAAGATGGATCTGTAGAGAGGTTTAAAGCTAGATTGGTAGCAAGGGGTTTTCAACAACAAGCTGGTGTGGATTACTTCAGTACTTTTAGCCCTGTGATCAAGCTTGTAACTCTAAGAGTGGTGTTTACTCTTGCTGTCTCCAAAGGCTGGGCCATACAACAAGTTGATATCAACAATGCATTCCTCAAGGGTGAGCTTCATGAAACAGTATACATTGCACAACCTGAGGGCTTCATTGACTCACATAAACCTCACTATGTGTGTAAGCTTCACAAAGCTTTATATGGTCTTAAGCAAGCTCCAAAAGCTTGGTATGATACTCTCAAAGCATTCTTACAGCAGCAGGGCTTTACACACTCCTCATCTGATCACTGCTTGTTCCATAGATTTCTGCATGGAAATATCACCTTGCTACTTGTGTATGTAGATGATATACTCATCACTGGTGATGATCCAACTCTTGTGCAATCACTCATTGATGATCTACACTCCCAGTTCTCCCTCAAACACCTGGGGGAAATCAATTATTTCTTGGGCATTGAAGCTCAGTCCACCTCTTCTCATATCAAGCTCACTCAATCAAAATATGCACATGACATCATCTCTAAGGCAAAACTTTCTGATTCCAAACCTTGTTCATCTCCTATCTGTCCATCCTCTAAACTATCCCTCACAGATAGCCCTCTTTTTGAAAATCCAACACTCTACAAAAGTATTGTTGGAGCACTTCAGTATCTAACCCTCACCAGACCTGATATATCCTTTAGTGTGAACAAGTTGTCTCAGTTTTTGCAAAACCCCACACAAAATCAATGGAAAGCCTGTAAGAGAGTTCTTAGATATCTTAAAGGCTCCCTTACTCATGGTATCTCTTTTTTTCCAGTTTTAGATTACAGGTTGCAGGGGTTCGTGGATGCGGATTATGCTTCTAGCATTGATGATCGACGGAGTACTTCAGGATTCTGCATCACACTTGGCAAGAACTTGATCTCTTGGAGTTCTAGAAAACAATCTGTGGTTGCACGCAGCAGCACTGAGGCTGAATATCGAGCTCTAGCTCTTGCTACTACGGACATTATGTGGATTGCTAGCCTATGCAAAGAGCTACACATTCCCATCTCCACTCCTGGCTTGCTGTGGTGTGACAACCAAGGGGCTATCACTCTTGCATTCAGCCCAGCATTTCACTCTCGTACAAAGCATATCGAAGTTGATGTTCACTTTCTAAGGGAAAAGGTGCAGGCTGGTTTTCTTGACATTCGCTTCATTTCTTCTGATGATCAACCAGCTGATCTCCTAACAAAACCACTTGCCCCAGCTCGATTCTCTCATCTCTGCAGCTGGTTTGCCCTTTCTTAACAAGGGTGGTCCAAATTCTTTCGGGGCATGTTGAAGTATAATGTTGCAGATAATGTTACAGCATGGAATGCAGCAACACACACACATACCTTACTAATGTAGGTTCTAGAAGAAGAGTAGTTTTCACTAACTAATAGTTGTTAGTTAGTTAGATGGAAGACTCTAGAATGTGAGTCTCCCTCTATATATATTGTACATACTACACATTGCAAATTGAGTTGAATATACACAAATTTAACATTTATTTTAATTTTTTTATTACATAAAATGAAGATTTGGTCCCACGAGAATTCATGCTCACGAAAAATGGTCTCATTATGAACAAAAAAGGCCTCTCGTGATTTTATCGTCTAAAACTAACGAAATTGTGAGCGTGAGACACACGGGCCCATTATAGCCCCCCCCCCCTCTTGAAAAACCCTAAAAATATATTGCAAGAATCCAACTTGAAACCCCCCAAATTGCTTGTTCTCAAATCGCACTAACACTCATTTATTGTAATTGTTCCAAAATCGCAAAACACTCACTGAAATCCTCCGAAACACAACACCGTGAGAGTTGTTGCAATAAGGAAATACCAAACATATGTGGAGAACCTCCCCCGTTGTAAGTTCCAAGTTCCAACAAATTTGTTTTTCTTTTTCATCGAAATTTCTTACAATTTTCTAAATTATTTGGGAATAAGGTCTATTGTTTTTTGATAATCTCCTCCACAAAATTTCTTCTTACGGACTTCCTAAATTTATGGGAATAAGGTCTGTGGGTTTTTTTAGCTATTTTTCATGTGGTTTCTTATGTTTTTCTCAAAATTTGAGAACCGATCCAGTTTTGCTCTAAAATTTCTTATGATTCTTTATTGATGTATGATTGTGGTTTTCACTCTATTTACAATGGTTTTTGTTATTTTGTTTTAAATTAATTCGAGGAATTCTACATTTTACTCCATTTAATTTGGAAATTTGAATGAAATTGCAGTGATTTTGTATGTCATTCTATTAGATGGTGTTTGGTGTACGTGGGATGACTCAATTCGAATTTAGATGGGTCATTATTTATCCCATCCATCTCAATCACTTTTCATCCAAATATCTATCTAAATATTCCAATATCTATATATATATAATACACATATTTTTATACAATCAAATCATTTTTTCCTTTCAATCACCATTCACTCATATAATACATTTACACACTTATTCTCATTTCATTCAAATGACGATTCTTGGACTTTAGACAGTAGATTAATTGTTTGTAAAGATTTTTCGATATTGAACACACCACCGCTAATAGTAGAGACAAAATTTGTGACATTTTAGATACTTTTTTTTTATAAACAATTTTTTTTTTTCAATTGGTTTAATTAATAATGTCGGTTAAAAACATTTAACAACCGTGTATTGGTGGATTTTTTTTCATGTTAGATGTATTTGTCATATTCAAAATTTATGTATTATATTCAAGATGGTTTAGTTGTTATGAGATCGAGAATAAATTTCTCCTATTAAAAGATGATATCACCCATTCACCCCTATATATTAATAGGGAGTTTAGTTTTGCCACGTGTCATCATATAGTTAAATGTGATAATGTGTCGCATGGAGATTAAATTAATTTTTTTAAAATTTAATGTGTAATTAAACTATTGGCTCATACATATGTCATTGATATTAAAATGGAAAGTCTTACCTAAATTAATCTCAAATTAAAATCAATTAATATCTTATTTTGATTAAGTTCTCTTCTAGGTTCTTTTATCTAAAAACATATCTATACATTTTATAGAATATAACAATTTAATTAATTAATAAGATAAATTCATTTGTATATAATTTTATTAGTAAATGAATATATATTATATATTAATTGATAAAATAAATTTTATCATACTAATTATAACTAAAAAAATTTATTCAAAAAAAAAATTATATAATAAAATTTTAAATTATAAAAAGTAAATTTTTCTATGAAATTTTATAAGTATATTTTTAAAATATGAGTTAATACTATTTTAAATATTAACGTTTATCAATATACCGCGTAATACGCGGAGAGTCATCTAGTTTATTACTACTCCATATGACAGAGATATGGTAGTTTGATGAAAAAATGGAAACAACATTTTTGTAGACCTTATTTGTAGACCTTACGACGTGCATAAAAAAAAAGCACCTGATGTGTCATGTCGATATGGAATTCAACATATAAATTGTTGAAGAAGTTTATGGATTATAAAGATGCTTAATGTGCATTTTTTGCTCAAGAAAATTGTGAATTTTGTTTTTATCCTCTATATTGGGATTCATGCCTAAAGATATGAGAAATTTTGATAATATTTATTGATGCTAGTTTTAATTTGTCTAAACTTTATCATCCTATATACTTCTCACGTTGCTATTGAACATTATATTGTATAAAAATTGCTTGCATTTTAAGCTACATGGTGTGGTATCCTAAAAAAAAAGGGGAAAAAAAAAACATGGTGTGGTAATGTCTATATGAAGAAAAATAGTTGTAATATTTTAAGTATATATTTTTAATTATTTTTAGTTGATAAAGTATTTGATTCTATATTTAGGTTAGATGATGTAAAATACTTTTTAGTCTTTTATTATATTGGTTTATATCCACGCCGGGGGGACCAATACGATTCATTTAGTGATATGTCTGCATGATCATATTCAAATGCGATCATAACTAATGATAAATACACAAAAATATAATTTATTTAAAGAGTAAGTATAAGAGTTTACACCCGAATTTAAATGTGAATTGTGAATTATCTTCATTTCATCTTTTTGTGTTAACCATACAAGTGCTTATACTAGTTCCCTTGTAAGTAATGTTTATTAATTATATTGATCCTCATATAAAAAAAAGAGTAATATCAACAAATACTAGTCAAGAACTTCAAAATTATTCAACTGACTCCTTTTGAGCACGTCGTTGATGAGGATGTAGAATCATTTGACATATTAAAGTGGTGGTCGAGGAGAACAAATACACATCTGGTATTGTTAATGCTCGCAAGGGAAATTATTTCGGCTCCCGCCTCATTCGGTGGTTGAACAAACTTTTAGTGTTGGAGACTATACTTTGGATGCAACGAGATCAAATATGATTGTTGAAAATGTAGATAACCAATGCTTGTTTGATGATTGCGTAAGAGTTTAAAAAAGAGCTCAAATGGCAATAAGAGAAAATGATCAAGAAAGCGAAGAATGAACTTCCACCAACTGGAGTGAAAATTGAAGAATCGAGCCAACAAGACAAGACAAGTTATTGAAATTAGAGAACTTAATTTTAAATTTTCAATTTAGAATATATCTAAGTAAAATTAAGCTAAGTCCAATTTATTATTCCATTTAATTGTAAGGAGTATTTTGTAAGTTATGATTTGTGAGTTGTAATGTATTTGTGTAAGTTGTACTTGTAATATTTAAACCTATTTAATTAATTTGTTGTAATGTAAACTTGTATAAGTGGTATTGTAATAAATAATCTAATTTAAGTTCAATACTTTATTTTCTAAAAACATGGTAAAAATAGGTAAAAAAAATATTTCCGAATAACTGACGATTTTACACCGAACCACGGTTCAAAATTTGGCCAACAAAATCTAACGTAAACCCTCCCAAATAGAGTCAACAAACGGTCAAAATCTAGATACCTAATTGGGGGTTGCTAGTGTAGTGGCCAGTGGGGGTGTGTGTAGTAATTTGTAAACCCAGTATTCGTACTTGATTCTCTCTCTAGGAAGGTTCTGGACTTGCCGTTTCAGCTAACTCAACAGCTACCTTACACCCCCCAAAATATTTGTGAATCAAAATTGACGAATCTAAATCCATTATTCTCGTGCTTATCAGCTTTGGAGATTCCATGTTGAATCGTTAATGTAACGGTTCTGTTGACGTCCTTGATTATCGTAAAAAGGTGCGGATTTTTGGATTTGTGCTATTTTTTTATTGATTTGAAGGTGCGGTTTCCATTTTGTCATATTGTGCTCTGTGAACGTTTCTGACTGAGGGCGTTGCCTTCTTTTTTGTCTATTTGTTTTCGCTTTATATGATTGTCGATGTGGTTTCGGCGGTTTTTCGTAGGGTTAGTGTGTTGGTAGAGCGGAAATGCTGATGATACGGCAAACTGTGATAGGACCTCGTTGAATTTAATCTTACTGAGTTTGTGTATGACAACTATAAGCATTTTTTATTGCCAAATTTTCTCTGGATTGTGTATTCAATGCTATATAGCTTGAGCTATATGATTAGGTGATTCTATAACTTCAATAAGTTTCTCTAAGCATGGATAGGGGTCTTTGATTTTAGCAAGGGGAACAAATTCATATGAGAGTGGTGTAAAATGTTCCTCCTGAGGTTCCCTGCACATGTTCTTTTTTGCATCTAATTTATATCAACAAAAGCATACATAATTTTCTATCATTTTTATGTTCAATTTGTGAAAGAGGAAGTGCTAGTGGCAGCAGTTTTTTTAGTCTGGCCAACGTTTTTCTGTAATATACGTGCGTCCTTATGAAAAAACAACTCTAGATTGTCTTCTTTCTAAATAGATTTAAGGTTTTTAACTCCAATTTCCAACAATTTTAGATATTATGTAACCTGATGAAGCTGATAAGTAATAAACTTGAGATGTCTGGGTCATGCTCAAAACAAAGTTCTTTGATTATCTAGTTTGTCTGACGTAGTAAGAGTGAGTCTGAAATTATAGTATTGTGCAATATTCTCTGCAACTGCATATATTGATTGTTATGGCACAAAGTCAAACATTATGATTTAAAAATTGAATTAATGTCTTGAGTTTATGAAAATTTAGTTTCTGTTGAAACAATCTCACACAAGTCTTTATCAGAAAAGCAAAGTATTTATGATTTTGTATAGTTGTCCATTACATTCGCCTTCATGATATGTGCTTTAATTGTTAGGTTTGTTGCTCCTCTGGAACACATTAAAGACGGAGACACTCCTGTTTCGTGGTTTCAATATATGCATTCGGCGTTATGAGATTATCTTTTGTTTGTGGCATATGTGTCTGGGAAAATGCCATCTAATTATTACTCAAGGCTTCGTGGGGCAATCTGGCAAGGAGTTTGGAGATCGAAATATGGGCAAGAAACTGGGATCCATGGTCAGGTAGATGCTTTTATTGAGCAAGCAAATTTGCATTTAGCCAATCAAAGGAAGAACATTTCAGAAGTTGGAGCATTTTCCAGCGCTATTTCTATACCATCTGTTTCAAGGCTTTCATTTGAATCGTGTGGGCATCATATTGATTGTTCGATATCAGAGTCTAGTCAGGTTCTTGGAAGAAACTTCCGAAAGGCACTTATGGCTGTCTGTGGGTCTAGATCAGCTCTTACTGACTGCTCTATTGATAATTTGACTTCTAGACATGCTCAACCTGGTTTTGCTGCAAATCGTTCTTTCAGTACTTACAGCAGAATTAGCCTTGTAAATTGTGGAAAAGCTACGATGAGTTTGAGAAATAAAGAGCAGCCCTATAACTTCTTGCACTATGGTTATTTCATATACAATGTTGCAAAGAGAAAGGCGAATGGCAATCCGTTTCTTGGATTTGGATTTGAAGGTTCCTGTGTATTATCACCTGCATATTCCTCCTATGGCACTGCACCAGATATATCCTTTGATAACTCTGTGAAGGACGAACAACGCCCAAGCTCTGCAGATTCATCTGAGCTGTATGTTTCTTTCAGTATGTTTTCATTGGCCATCATTGCCTTCTTGCCACGGTTATATCTTCGTTCCCTTCGTGTTTTGCGTTCTTCACGATCGTCAGTGCTCAGGTCCGGACATTCGTAAATGTAGTGACCTGGTTTCTCATAGTTATAGCATAAAAGATCGTTAGTAGACTTTTTAATAGGAGAATTATCCCTTCGCTTATCTCGTCTATCAGAACGCTTAATCTTCCTATCATCAGACTCTCTATCTCGTCTATTACCTTTCGAGACTTCGTCTCTCCTTTCGGACGAGTTTCGGTCTCGTCTGGTCTCAGACGAGTCCTTAGAAGCAGACCCTCTATGATCTCTATAGAACTTCTTATATCTACCAAAGCGCTTGTTCAACCTGTCGAATTTCCTAACCATGAGGTTTACCTGATCTTTCAGACTTAAGTTTTACTTTTAGATAAAAACTAATTATAAACTACCAACAAAGAGAATATTTTTTTCTGAACTGGATTCATGTAGCCCTCTAGCTTGGATATTTGCTTCTGAATTAATTAATTAAGAGAGTTCCAGCCTTTCTGTCATGTTTCTGCTGTACACTTGGGTCCTCACCCCTCCACACATACCCAATCTTTGCAAGTTACACACATTTTATAATATATGCACCTGATTTTTCAAGCTTTATGGTTACTGGTTAGATTTGGGAGCAGTTTCTTACTTAAAGAATTTTGAAGCATTCTCTTATGTTTAATTAGTTCTTTGAAATTAAGAAAAGATAATATTTGAAGTCACATAAACTCTCATGAACTGCTGCCTTAGACAGATTTATCTGCTTCATTTTACAATAAATGTGGTCCTTGGAAAAAATTGCACATGCTATCATGCTGGTGTCATCAAACACAGCCTAGGATTCACCAAATTACTTGATTATTTGGAAAACACTCCTACATTGAAACTCACCATTGCAGGCATGATTCTGTTTTGGGCAGGAATACACCAATCGATAGAGCTCTAAAACTAAATTCAGGATCATGCTACCTGCCCCATCCTGACAAAGAAGAAACTGGTGGAGAGGATGCTCATTTCATCTGTACAGATAAACAAGCCATTGGCGTAGCTGATGGTGTAGGTGGGTGGGCTGATATGGGTGTTGATGCAGGCCTGTATGCACGTGAGCTTATGTCTAATTCAGTCTCCGCAATTAAAGAAGAACCAAAGAGATCTGTGGACCCCGCCAGAGTCCTGGAGAAAGCGTATGATTGCACGAAAGCTAAAGGGTCATCGACTGCTTGTATTATTGCCCTCACCGAGCAGGTATGCTTTTGTTGACAGATAATTTTGTATGATTAACTTGCTTCTTGGAAACATCAAATATCTAGCTTTACATACTAAGGGTATGTTTGATGTTTGATTTGGGATTAGAAAACCAGATTTGAGATTTCGAAATCTAAATCTGGTCCTAGTTTGAGATTTTAGAATCCGGTTTTTAAAAGCTCAATACATCCACCCCTGCATGTACCTGTAAACACTATAAATACCATTGTTTTCTACATCATACTCCCTCCAATAACTCATTAATGCAAATATGATTTTTTTATTCCCACTCTTATTTTTTTACTCCATTTTTCACATCTTTTATACTCACTTGTGTCTTTTGCAATTTACAATATTATTCATTCAATCATTACAATTATAATAAACAATAATATAATAATACAACATCACACATTCTTACACATTGATTTGACATAACGTTAAATCCTGCCTTATTTAAATCCCAAAACAAACACACACCATTACTATTTATAAGATCTTGAAATCCACTAATTCCAAATCAAGCATACCCTAAAAAGTTTTTAGTGCTCAACCTTGATAAAGGCCAATTCTTAAGATTTTAAGCCTAGTCCTTGTTTTTCTTAAAAAACATTTAAATAAATGTATTGCTTCCAAAACGTGCTTCTCATTAATCATGTTTCCTATTTTGTGTAGGGTCTCCAGGCCATTAATTTGGGGGATAGTGGGTTTATGGTGGTTAGAGATGGATGTACAGTTTTCAGATCCCCTGTCCAGCAGCATGATTTCAATTTTACTTATCAGTTGGAGAGCGGGAATGCTGGAGATTTGCCGAGTTCTGGACAGGTGGTTAAGCCCCTCCTTCCTTTGTGCTTACTTTCTGCCTGGTGTTGTTGAATGTTAATTTGTCAAGAAAAGTATTTTTTTCATGGATAAAAATAATAGTTCAATATTTTAATTTCTCTTGGATTTAATGATGAATGCCTATTAAGTGACTGGATGGACAATGCTTTCCAGGAAGCTTTTAATTTTGCTTTCCTTGTACAGTCTCTAGACCTGCAGTAGGCATCCCCACCGGGCAAATTACTGTCCCATATCTTAGTAATTGGTATATTGTTTAATATAATTCATTGGATATTTTGTGTTTCAGTGATAGGTGACAGTTAAATGTGCCTCATAATGGAATTGGAAACTTTTGTTTTTTGATTTAGCATGGATCCACAGTGTTCTCAATTGTATGAATGCTATTTTGGTATTATTGTTGGATATCAATGGCTTACTGACTCTGGTACTTTACATTGATCATCTTATTAAGGTTTGAGCAGTGTTCTGACACTCCTCGCCTGTGCGAACATGTGATATGTGAATTGTTCTTTTAAAGCATGATACACAATTACAGTTAGGACCTTGATACTTAGGGGGTGCTTGCTTATGGATTTAATTGGATTTGAAATCCACTAGGTGGATTTGATGAATAGTAAAAGGTGTATGGATTTTGTGTAAGTTTGGGAGTGTATATTTAGTAGGATTTGATAGGGTAGGAATAGATGATTGATTGTGTATTGGAAATTGTGTTTGAAAAAAGTAAAATAGGTGTATTTTAGGTATTATGACGTAGAATTTTATAGGATTCGAAATCCTATACTGAAATATTATTTGACAAACGAGGATTTGCATTGGAAATAAAAATTTGGGGTGGGGGGCCATAAACAAACACACAAAGTCTTTGATGTGTCGGACGGTGAACTTATCAAAGCACAACATAAAGTTTCTTCACATTATAATTAAGTTTTCCTCATGTTTAAAGTCATCAGATTATCTATAATCTTAAACATTTGATAACTTTGGTTGAAAAGGCTGAAAACTGCAGTCAACGGTTTCTTACTTATTTCTGAATATTCTACGCACTCAGCTCTAGATGACTCCATCTGAAGCTAAAAGACTGTTTTTGTGGTGCAGGTGTTTACAATACCAGTTGCTCCAGGAGATGTTATTATTGCTGGAACTGATGGGCTTTTTGATAATTTGTATAACAATGACATTACTGCTGTTGTGGTTCATGCTATGCGAGCTGGTTTAGTGCCTCAGGTGACAGCCCAGAAAATAGCAGCATTGGCACGCCAACGAGCACAGGATAAGAACAGGCAGACTCCTTTCTCTTCAGCAGCGCAAGAAGCCGGTTTCCGCTATTATGGCGGAAAACTTGATGATATCACTGTAGTCGTTTCTTATATTACAAGTGACCACAACGTATGGTCTCTCTCTCTCTCTCTCTGATTCAAATGCATGCAGCCATTTACCCCCTTGGGTGTGTTTGATATGGGATTAGAGCACCGGATCTGGGAAATTTAAATCCGGTTCTAGTTTAAGATTTTAAAATCTGGTTTTTAAGAACCCTACATCCACTACTAAAAATACCTACAATTTTTTTTTCTACACCACATTCTCTCCAATGACTCGTTAATGCATATATGATTTTTTCTTATTCACTTTTATTTATTTATCACTTTTCAGTTTTCACACATTTTTTCTCATGTTTGCAACTTCCATAAAACACACTAATTATTACACAATCATTCAATCATTGCAATTACAATCAACAATAATATAATAATATGACATCTCAAACTCTTACACATCGATTTGACATAAATTTAAACCCTATTTAAGTCTCTAAACAAGCACACACCATTACTATTTATGAGGATTTTGAAATCCCGATTTCAACTAAACCCAAATCAAACATACCCCAACTATCTTCAGTAATATCTATCTGTCTGCTTCGTTTCAACAGGGGGGTTAACATATGGTTCTGTTTATATATATATATACATATACTTTTAAATGGTTTTAGAGATGAAACCATATAGTTCATATATTATCAAGATATGCTTCAGCTCCTTTGTCTTTTTTGGCTTATTTTTCGAGTTGTCTCTTCTGAGAGTAGGCTGCTGCCAGTGAAGTTTACTCTTGGAAATCTAAGCTAATATGTAGTTTATCAAACTATAGTGATACCTTGTTGATTATTTTGTCTTCTTCAGGTGTCTTGTCTTGAATAAGTTGCCATGATAGTTCATGTGCCCTTGAAACTAACTATCCAAAGTTAAAACTGAACCGTCTTTTAGATTTTTCTAGTTTCTTGTCTTTGAGAGCTGAGGCAACCTTGCATTTTTTGGATAATACATTAATACTCGTTATCACCTGGATATGTATATTTTCCATGTTTCTTGGCATATATTGACCTCTCATCCTTGACTGAATTAAAAGTGGAAAGAAAGGCAAACTCTGTTAACAATGAGGTTCTGAAATCTTTATCTTTATCTTTTAAATGTGGCTTGAATGAAACCGTTGCTCCCAATCTGATGCATTCTGTATTACTTTCAAAATTATATTTTGTTTCATTGATGCTGGATAAATTAATTTATTCCTAGAGTTAGTGGCTCGATCAAAGAGGAAAGATTAGTTAGTGGCCCTAAAATCTTTATTTGTTAGTCAATGGACAGTCAACTAATGGTGGGACCAAATGTGAGTGTAAAAGTGTACTTCCAGGACCAAGTTTGATAGTGAGTGAGTGAAAGAGGGGGACCAAAACTAGAAAAAGTAAACTTTAAGGGATCAAAAATGACATTATCCCTCAGTTAGTTTTACTGATTTTTCCATATGAAAAGGCATTGTTCCACACCACAGCTATTTCTATACTCTACGCGCAGTAGGGGATTGTATCCCAAACATAACGGTTCTGATGCTTGGTAAAATTCTGTCTGCAGGAAAAACTCGCAGCCAAGAGCTCTGATTAGAGAAGGGTCAGTATGTTGATAGTGATGGTGATTTTCTACCATATTTTGGAAGATTGGATTGCTTAATGTCTTGTCTTGTGGGGTATGCTTTTTGCAATCTGCAACCTTTCATGATGTTTGTACAGTGAATCTCAATCTCGATAACTCGTGTTATGTATAGTATTTACTATCCTGTTTATCCCTGATTTTGTAATGTATTAGTGGATTTCACATGTTGCCCTGTGCCATAGTCTTTAGTGAAAATTCTCAGTTCTTCATCTAGCTAAAACATGGATTTATGTTTGATCGAAGGTATGGATGGATATATCGATCTTTGCGGTGGCAGAATGCATTCAACATCAAGATTAGTGATTTGTTTTTATCAGTCAGCTTATTTTGTTGGATAGGGCACATGATTTACATCTGGTAGAGCTGGTATTTACTTGCTTTTGTGGATTTGATTTAGTGTATATCTTTGTCCACATATAATATGATATGTTCTTTAAGCAATACTCCCTTCGGCCCACATATATACATAAAAGAAACTCAACACTCGCATAAAACACTCACTAATTTATGCAAGTGTTGAGTTTTATAAGAAATCCACCATCAGACTTCATATTAAAGCTTGATGATGAGGTTTCTAATGAAATTCATCATCAGTATAAAGTACCAATTACTAGTAATAATTATCATAATAAAATGTTGAAGTCTCATGGATAGTAAAGTACTCTCTCCGTCCATCAAAAGTGTGTTTCGTTTCTTTTTTTTTGGTTCACAAAAAATATGCTTATTCTATTTAAATAATTCACTTTTGAATATTTTTTTTATTTTACTAATAAAATTGAGTATCTACTAAATATGATATTTACTTATTATTTTATAATTAAAATATACTCCCTCCGTTCATTTTTTTCCATTTTTGGCATATGATTTTCTCTCTCTCAATCACATCACTTATAATTTATCTATTATTTTATTCTATTTCATCTCATACTGTGATACCCGGGCTTCTCACTACTCATTGACCAATATAATTCATGCATTACGTCTATTTTATATTATTTATGTGCTACTTGTGATATTGCATCATTTTATCTTGCATTTAAATAACTTTTAAATATTGAGTGATTTATACGTATTTACGTACATGATTAGTGATGATATAACTCTATTATAATTTATTTGGGACTCATATTAGAGTTTAAGTGTATTAGTAAGTAATGACATTATCTAGAATAGTAAATACTAAACAATTCTAACTAATTGATTGTTATTATATATATATATATAGAGAGAGAGTAGTGATATAGAACCAACCTTCGGGTTTTTTATGGAACCAGTAGTGAGGTGTCACTCCGCGTCATTATCCACGTAATTCTTATTAATATAATTTAAAAGATAATTTAAAATAAATCTTATCCATTAAAATATATTTTAATTTTTTAATATTTAATCTCTCACTTAAACTTAATTGTTAGTAAAATCAGAAAACATTTCCAAAGCAAATCAAATCTTCCATCTGTCCACCAACATGCAGAAAGCTTTCCCACAACAAAGCAAATCAAATTTTCTGCAATTACAGTAAAACCTCTAAAAAAGAATACTCTATTAAGGAATAAACTCTCTTTAGAAATAAAAATTCATGGTCCCAACTTGGGACCAGTTATAATTTGGAATAAACTCCATATTGTCATAATTCATATTTTTTCAAGTCCCAACATAAAGAAATACACCTCCATTTATGAATAAATCATAATAATATATATAATTTTACAATAGATTTAAGTTGATTTAAAATACTTGTTCAAGATTGATTGTGACAATAATTTTACAATAGATTTAAGTTGATTTAAAAAAAATGTATTATACATAGTATTTATAGATGAAAAAATTAAAGCAATCAAAAGCAAGTACATGCATCTATGGTCTTTTCATATTACGTGAGTAAATTAGTTCAATTAAGTTCAACACATTACATCATGTACATGTATCTACTAATTATACCATTATATAATATACATGCATTTTAAAAAAAAAAAAACCTTATAACTCTATTTAGGAATAACCCCCATTTAGAAATATTTTTTTGTGGTCTCAAGGATATGACTATAGAGAGCTTTTACTGTATTACTTATTTTCTCAGTAAAAAATAAATTAATTTCCTAACTTAATTTTATTGTCCTTGTATATGTATATTTTTCTAACAGTTATTTCATAAAATATTTTAGAAATATTTGATGTATTATAAATTAGAAAATTCACTTGTATATAATGAACAAGTTTTTTTTTCAATTTACTAACACAAACAAATAGTGGTGATGAATGACATAATTTATAATTTAGCAGTAACATGATAAATAAAATGATAATATTGAATAAAAATTGATCTGTACCACCTTTGTCGGTTACACCTTTGCATTCTCCATGGAGGATCGAAAATGAAGGATTTACTTTACCTTGTGTGTGAGCCCTTTGCAACTAGACTCAAGATCAATATAATGCATCATCAACTTGTTTGTTTCTTGTAAGCACAAAAACAAAAGGTTTTTGAGGTTTCAGAAACACATAAAGTTTTTTTTAGTACAAATTTGCTTGTTTCTGGAAACACAAAACAAATTGATCATTTCTTTACATGGATCATATTGACACACATTTTGCAACCACTCATTATCTTCTAACTTTGTAGTTTTACCACCTTACCTTAGTTCAAATTGTCTCCGAATATAATATTTTCAAATTCATGAATGAGGTGTCTCGGAATATAATATTACATTTTTCATATTATAATATGTATGTGAGAATACTTGAATTTTTCACATTATAATATGTATGTGGGAATGCTTGAGTGATAGCTTTCGACATTGCACTGTTGAATGACACTGTTTTGATTCAATATTATCATTTTTTTTTTATCATTTTATTGCTAAATTATAAATTTTGTCATCCATCACCACTATTTGTTTGTGTTAGTAAATTGAAAAAAAAAAATCATAGATAAAAACTTATCCATTATATACAAGTGAATTTTCAATACATCAAATCTTTCTAAAATATTTTATGAAACAACGGTTTAATGTGTGACATTCAAGATTGAAAATCAAGGTATGAAATTAATTTATTTTTTTGTTGAGAAAATAAGTAATAATTGCAGAAAATTTGATTTGCTTATTTTTTGCTGAGAAAATAAGTAATAATTGCAGAAAATTTGATTTGCTTTGTTGTGGGAAAGCTTTCTGCATGTTGGTGGACAGATGGAAGATTTGATTTGCTTTGGAAATGTTTTCTGGTTTTACTAACGATTAAGTTTAAGTGAGAGATTAAATATTAAAAAATTAAAATATATTTTAATGGATAAGATTTATTTTAAATTATCTTTTAAATTATATTAATAAGAATTACGTGGATAATGACGCGGAGTGACACCTCACTAATCTGGTTCCATAAAAAACCCGAAGGTTGGTTCTATATCACTACTCTATATGTATATATATATATATAATAACAATCAATTAGTTAGAATTGTTTAGTATTTACTATTCTAGATAATGTCATTACTTACTAATACACTTAAACATTTAGTTGTTAGCTAGAAATGAACGTGGCATTTAAAAAGTTAGTTGTTAGCTAGAAATATATACACACCCTACAACATTTGTAATATTTTAATAATAGTAAATTATCTTAATAGTGGGTAAATAGAAAGCTTCCTATGTAAGCTATTGAGTGAGGCGGTAATTATGTTAGTGGGTTACGAACACACATATCCCAATTCTTTTCAATTCAATCCAAAAAATACATACACTTGCGGCTTGGGTGTTAGACGAAGAAAAACAACACACACAAATAATAAAAAGAAGAGGAATTAGAAGCTTAGCAGATTGGATATTTGACGGTGATAAAGGGGTTTAAGGGTTCGAGTCATTGTTGTCTGTGTCACTCGAGGTAAGTAGAAATTCGTTTGCAACTACAGTGCATAAACATAGTACTTTATGGATTAATTGCTTTGATTAGTCGTATATGAATTTTATGAGACTGGATAGTTGATTGATAATACGTGAATAGTTTATGTGAATTATGAGATTGAATGGTGATTTTGTGATTATTTTGAGTGTGAGATAATGTTATATATGTTATAATGAAAGGGGGTTATCAACAAATTTAGATGTTGTATTACATTTAAAGTTGTAATATATTTATTTTAGTAATTGGGGTCGTGTCACATACTCCTCTATTATTTTCTCTCTCACCATCACATCACTTGTACTTTATTTATTATTTTATAGTATTCCTTAATCAAAACAACAAAAAGAAGTGAGAAACTTACTCAGGGACGGAGGGAGTAATTTTTTTGAAAACATGTATAAAAAAAATGAGTAAACTTTTGATGTATAAAGGGAGTATGTGGTTAATATGGTCTCAAACTCTCTTGGAACCAGGGACAAAAGCAGGTGATTTATATAGGCTGTGTTAAAATTCAAGGATATAAAAATAAATAATTAATTCGATTAGATAATGATGAATTTAAAATATTTGTCGATTCTCTCCCACGGGTTACTTTTCTGATTTGAAGTTCATATTCAAATCCTAAATTAAATGTAATTTTAGAGCATTACGATTTTATTTTTTTTAATGTGTGAACAATTAAGTTGGCACTACATATCTATGCTAAATTTGAATAAACTGCGTTAATCATATACAATAGTATATATTTTTAGCTTCTAAAACATTTACTGTTACATTTTAAGTTAGTAAATTTGCAAAGAATTTCAGGGATGAACAATTTAATATTGATAGAGTTGTATTTAATTGAATTTGAATACCGAACGTGAACCTAAGTCAAAAACTCTTCTGATACCATAAAAAAAAAAATCATTTCAACAAAAAGTATGTACTTAAAAAAACAATTGTAATCAATTTATTTGTACTATATTATTATGAACTTGTTGCGGTAGTCTCTCTCGTCAACACCGGTTTAAAGTTCGATAACCTCACTTTTATCATTCTCTTGTACTTGTTGGAGCGTTGCAGTCAGTGGCGGAGGTTGTACCCCCAAATTGATATACTGTATATATATATATATAATCATAGGTGAAAAAAAAAAATCATAATGTGTCCAATTTTTTTTCTCTACTCCCCTTTTATTTCTCAGTCCAAATTTAAAAGGTAATTTTTATGAAGAATAATATGAGTAATTCTATTTGAATGGAATTTTTAAAGGAATAAGGAGTAGATGATAATAAT
The DNA here is from genome assembly GCA_963675135.1 of Galeopsis tetrahit. Classification (NCBI taxonomy): domain Eukaryota; kingdom Viridiplantae; phylum Streptophyta; class Magnoliopsida; order Lamiales; family Lamiaceae; genus Galeopsis; species Galeopsis tetrahit. Next base: position 17,983,987 of record OY776133.1, read on the forward strand.
GCATTTTAAGCATAGTATTTTATTTAATATATTTTGTACTCTAAATTTAAAATATTGAATCCACCACTGGTTGCAGTATTTGACTATCACACGCTCAGATCACTCCTGTAATTTGAATCATGTCAGCAAATTCTTATAATCTCCAACTATCAATCACTACTAAGCTATGAACCACATTTTTCGATGTGTTAAATCACTTTGTACTTTTGTTTATCCTTTACATTAGTAATGGTTTCCCTCTTATTGGGTATTGCAATGCAAACTGGACTCGTTGTGTTGAGACGCATCGTTCAATGTATGGTTACTCCATCTTCTTTGATGGAAATTCAATTTTTTGGAGTGTGAGAAACAACCTATTGTAGCCTGTTCGAGTTGCAAGCCCGAGTACCAATCTCTTGCCAACACTGATCATGAGATTGTTTAAGTTACACATTTGCTTCAAGAATTGGGGCAACTGCATTCACGACTCCCGACACTCCTTTGTGACAACAAGAGTGCTCTATTTTTCAGCTAAAATTCGGTTGTCCACAAATGGACGAAGCACATTGACATCAACATCGACTGTCATTTTATTTGGGAGATAGTTTCTTTAGCTCGAATACACACCCAATTTGTTCTTCCACATCTTAAGATCACTAATATCTTCACCAAGAGCCCGTTTTGTCCCAACTTCGTGTTGTTACAGTCCAAGTTTTGTGTTCACTTGCATCAACAACATCGATTAACGTGGCCACGTGGGTAATAGAAATTAATATGATAATTAGGAAATAACTTTTGATCCATTCCACCGCGATCTTTGTAAATATTTGTTATATTTGCTTATTTTGCTCATATGTAAATCTCAATAAATATTACATTATCTCAATCACTAAGGATAATCTCATCCCTATATATTGTCACACTTAATTTGCTTTTTTTTTATTTATTTAATTATTGTTACACGATTATCACACCATAAGTTAATTGTGTGATACTACCTTTTTTTTTTTATCATCTATATTTCATCCTTTATCTCTTCATGTATGTATATGCATTTTCATTATGTTACTTTTGCCTCTTGTATAACATTGAGTAGAGCCACCGCCTTTCACCATTTGCGCTGCCGTGCACCGCTTCTCACCATACATCTGCGCTGCCGTGCACGCCGCTTCAGTCGTTGCTGGTTTACGGTGTAAGAGTTGAGAGGTCATAATTGCCTGCACAAGTCCGTGTCGTTAAGCTACTCCACCGAATCACCGCGTTCGTTCGTCAGTTAATCAGTTTCGTCTCCTCAAATCTACAAGCTCAAGGAGTCTTTTTAAGGTTTAGGTGGGATCAATGGGTGTCCCTCCCCGACGGCGCTACGGTGGCCGATTGAGTGAGTCACACATTGATCCCAATTTATTGTTTTTTTCTAGTTTTTTAGCAGTTTAATTTCTAGTATTTTAGCTTGTTTAGTTTTTGTTGATTCCTCTACTTCGTGTGGTCTCTCCTCGCCTAGTGCGTTTTCCCTCCCTGCATGAGTCCTTTTTTGTTTTCTGGGTTTTTGTGTTGGATTGGTCTTGCCTTTGGTACTTTTAGTGGACCTATGTCTTTTCTTTTTTCTCTATATTTCTTGATACAGATATACCTTAGTGTGGGGTATTTTTTCGTTTGAGAATGGAGATCTGATCGTAGTTGTGGGCATTGGTTGCACTCATCTCTCCACTTCCTCACGATTGGAATGGAGCAGTTGTCGCTTTGATCCTTCTAGGTTGAAGATGGTCCTGTGTGGGTGATGATGCATTGATCTTGTTCTTTTTTTTCTTGTAACCCTTCAAAAAAAAGAAAAACATTGAGTAGAGCCAAAAGTTAAAGTATACGGAAGAGAGAAGAAAACATAAAGAAAAATATTTAATGAAAAAAAATCGAAAAAAAAAATGTTTGTGACTTTATATAATAAATTTTAGAAGGGAATTATAATCTACTGCAGAAGATGCCCAAGTTATTAGAATTAGAATTAGAATTATAAAAGAAAAAGGGACACATTTTCGCATGAAGTAGTAAAAAATCGATCGGATTTTTTAAAGACGAATTTAAATGATATATATCTGTTTATTTATTTATTTACACATTAATTCTGTTTGGACTTTTCATTATTATTATTAATCTATAATTTTTTTTCTCTCACCCTCACGTTCGTTAGACCATGTCATATGTGTGTAGAAAATTATTACACTAATTAAATAAGTTGGTTGTAATACGTACACACTAATAAATGGAATACTAATTCCCTATGTATTTAGTCAATGAGATTTGGTGAAGCTGGAGTTAGGCCCGGTCAGACAGTCAACTCTTGCACCTCTCACCCAGTTGTGTACATGAGTCGAGTCGAGTCGAATGCAATATAGTATACGTTTATTCAAAATATTATTAAGTTTTAAAAATTATGTTTGAATTTATTTAATAATTACACTAGTCGAACTCGAATGAACTATAATCAGTCGAATACGAGTTGAACTCGAATAATTTAACATTTTTATACTAATTCTTTTTTTATTTATCAAAGTCAGTCCAATTTTAAACTGATCAAACATAATTGTTTTATTTCTTTTTTGAACAGTGAACAAATTATATTAATGACTCACATTTAGAGAGGCTTGGGGGCCTAAATTTGGTTTGGGTTATTAAACATAAATGTATATTTATACTTGTTTGATATTTATGAAATAATTTGATTTAATTTTCAATCCACGTTTATATTGACTTTACAATATCCTAGCCAATAAAAGCGTGCCAACACATAACTCCACCATCCGAAAAATAGAATGCAGAACAGACAAACAATTCTTCTCCTAACAACTAAAATACCACGACTCTTCCATTACAGCTCTCAGTCACAGCAAAACCCAGGCGAAATTTATATAAAAAAACTAAAAAATCAAACGCTGTAACGGAAAAAGAATACAATAAATCCTCTCACAACGGAATTTCAAGTTCCGATTTGAGTAATCCGTTGAGAAAAGAGAGTAATCGGAGGAAAAATCATGCTGCGTTGACGTTTTCGAAGGTTGAGTGTTCTTCACGTGATGCTGTTTTGAGTTTTTGGGGTTTCGAGGAAGATTCGGAGATAATTGGAAATGGCGTTGGGGCGGAGAGAGAAGAGCACACTATCATCAGTTCGCGGATCGAGGATTTTGGCGGCGATTGGTGTCGGAATATTGGTCGGATGCGTATTCGCGTTTTTGTTTCCCCATGGATTCTTCTCTTCAATTCAGTCTCCCCAAATTCGCACTGCTTTGAATTCCAATGTTGAGGTGCCTATTTCTGTGTTTGTTTTCTCTAATAATGTGTTTCCTGCCATTGATTTGAATAGAGCATACATTTCAGCTAAGTTGTAATTATTGTATGTGCTGATGTGCACAATGCATTACACTTTTCTCATACGCCGATGCAATGCTCTTGAATCCTGATTATGGATGTGGTAATTTCTCTACTGTGTAGTATTTTCTACTTTTTATCTTGCGATTTTGGTTTTTAGGATTGGTGGACGTTGACTTTCTCTGCTTTTGCTTGTTTTCATTTATATGTTTTAATAGTTGCTTTGGAGAGTGATATATGTAGATTTGAGTTTTCTTATTTTGATAGTTCGTGCTGATTTTCCATTTTGCGAAGCTAGCCTACTGAAATTGGGCCCATTTCTGTCTAACAAACTGAGTGCACCATTTTGCTGAGACGATTCCATATTGATATAGTGAAAGATAGATTTAAATCTTACTTGATTATCTTGTGGATTGGTACATAGGTTGATTCTGCAGCATGTGATTCAAATGAAAAGATAAGTCTGCTGAAATCTGATAATATGAGGTTATCAGACAAGAATGTTGAGTTGAAAAGGCAAGTTAGGGAGTTGAATGATAAGCTGCGGTTAGCTGAGCAGGGAAAAGACCAGGCGCGTGAGCAGTTTATGGTTTTGAGTGAACCACACAAGGCTGGGCCCTTTGGTACTGTTAAGGGTCTTAGGACGAATCCAACTGTCACTCCCGATGAAAGTGTAAACCCAAGACTTCAAAAGATCTTAAAAGAGGTTGCTGTTGGAAATGAGGTTATAGTTGCTCTTGCTAATTCTAATGTAAAAACAATGCTGGAACTTTGGTTCACTTACATCAAGAAAGCGGGCATTCGTAATTATGTAGTGGTGGCATTAGATGATACAATTGAAGAGCTCTGCAAGTCAAACGATGTCCCTGTGTACAAACGAGACCCAGATGCAGCTATTGACTCTATTGGAAAGACGGGTGGAAATCATGCTGTCTCAGGGCTAAAATTCAAGATTCTGAGGGAGTTTCTACAGCTAGGATACGGTGTTCTACTTTCAGACGTAGATATAGTATTCTTGCAGAACCCGTTCGATCATCTGTATAGGGATTCTGATGTGGAGTCTATGTCAGATGGGCATAATAATATGACAGCTTATGGTTACAATGATGTTTTTGATGAGCCTTCAATGGGTTGGGCTCGATATGCTCACACAATGAGGATCTGGGTTTATAATTCTGGTTTCTTTTATATTAGACCCACCATTCCTTCAATTGAGCTGTTGGATCGAATTGCTGCTAGGTTAGCCCGGGAGAATGCTTGGGACCAAGCTGTTTTCAATGAAGAGCTCTTCTACCCTTCTCATCCTGGCTATGTGGGGCTTCATGCTTCCAAGAGGACAATGGATATGTATCTCTTTATGAACAGCAAAGTCCTTTTCAAAACTGTTAGAAAAGACGCTAATCTTAAAAAGATCAAGCCCGTCATTGTTCACGTAAATTACCACCCTGATAAGTATCCAAGAATGCAAGCTGTGGTTGAATTCTACGTAAATGGCAAGCAAGATGCACTAGACTCGTTTCCTGATGGATCAGAATAGCGATAAATCATTTTTTTGGTGCTCGTTTCACAGTGGAGAAATATGGTATGCTAACGTCACTCAAAACAATCTTATTTTCATTTCAAAAGTTTGTTCATTTCCAGGTTTTCAGTTTGATGTAGTTTATTTATCATATGAATTCTATACAATGAAATCTTATCACCTTTTCTACATTTTCGGTTCTTGCTTGTGTTATTCTTGGTTTTCTGTATGTTTTAGAGGTCTTGTTATTAGTTTCACGAATATTGCTAGTGTTTGGAGTATATCATTGTACTATTAGAAATTAGACCTCAAAACCAAAGCAGCATATCTTACCATGGGTAATGCCATACCATTGATGTTCAGGTGTGTTGATTGGAAAGATTCTTCAAATAAGCTAGAGATGAATTTTTGTCCCAAAATAATTACTCCCTCCGCCCCATTTTAGATTCATCATTTACTGTGTGCACGGAGTTTAATGCGAGAGTTGTTTATTAGTATTAAAGGAGATAAAATAGAGAGTATGAAATCTTTTAAGTAATAAAGTAGAGTAATAAAATAAAGGCATGTGGTGTAATTTTGAGATGTTTGAAGGATGTAGTTTAAAGTGAAAAAGTTGATTTATTACCAAATTATAAACTAATTTGGGACGCTCATTTTTTACAAATGATGAATAAAAAAATGGGATGGAGGTACTGAGAGAGTATCATTTTGCACGAATTTATGAGAATTGATTTAATATCACATGTCAATTTTTCCCTTGTACTTGTTTTATAGGGTAGTATGCATTAATTAAGTAAATTCACTCCATGTAGATAAACAAGACGGTGAAAATGTCACAATACACATATGTTTGTTGCTATTTGATGACTTTCTTAATTTGTGTGAAATATTCTTAAACGACTATTAAAATAGGAGACAGAGTAGTAACTAAGATTATATATGTTATGACTCAAATACTAGTAATGATTATTTATATGCTCTAACGGTAAATGAACGAACAATAATTTTTCGTACTGCGTCGAACTGTGATCAGTTTGAGAGATCTATGAAGGGAGAAGGTCCATTTGACATAGACTATTTAGAAGCCATTATCCAAGGGCATAAAGAAAATGTAGATATGTGAGCTATCTTGAACTCCACAATCTTTGAGAGGAGCTTCATCTCTATCGAGCAGATATCGCACATCGGCATCGAGCATCAGCATAAGGCGATTCTCAGGCAGAGTTTCTTGGGTTTCGATTTCTTTCTTGAGGTCTCCGACGGTGGCATCTTCTCCCACTTCCACATAGAAGAGACTTCCTGTAATTACCTCTGCTACCAACTTCATTTCTGGGAGTGACTTCCCCCTACCCAACATTATTGTGATTATAAAGTGTTTTTGCATGCAAATGGAATTTGTGATTGTGCGTGTTTGTGTGTGTGTGAGAGTGAGAGAGAGAGAGAAGGGTTCACATAGACTGCATTGTAGAGAGTTAGTTTGATTTATGGGATGGATGAAAATCATGAAATTGTGTTTCCCTTCAACACTGGAGTAGTACTCATGCAAATCTTCTCTTCTTTTATATACCCTTCTTCCCTTTTATCTATTCCATTTATTCAAAATGGTGTCCTTTTTTACCCATTTTCTTCCAACAATCTCCATAGGCCCAGTTTGGTTTTGGTAGGAAGATTAGCCCAACATAGTTGGCAACCAGGTCTAAAATATAGATGTCTAATCATATTTAAAATAATTTTTTTACTCAATATGCTAAAGCATACTCGATTGTGTGCATAATAAATGATTAAAAGACACACTATGTGCTATTCAATCTGATCAAATTGAAACATTTGAATCTGACTATAGATATTTCAACATATCTACCCGGGACGTAATATATATTGAATGTACACCAATATATAAGGAATAATATGATTGTGGTCTATATATAAAGTCTATTGATACCCTAGTTAATGTGAAAATTAATTTGTGTGGATAAATAGATTGCAACTAATAAAAAGGGACAAATGTATTATTTACTTAAATACAATCAAATTAAATTGAAGTTTATTCTCATGAAATATAGTATTTCTTAAGTCGGTCTCACATAGGGCTGTGCACGAAGTTTGAAGATTACTTAACCGCACTAAATAGAATATATTCTCGTTTATTTCTTTTAATTTTTTTCGAATTGACCTATACCAAAATATTTTTAGGAATGGTCAATTAATCATACCGAAAATCGAACTGTATTGAGCCATACAACCCAAATAAACAAATTAAATATTTGTTAAATTTGAAAAAATTATTGTTTTGTTTTATATCCATCAAATTATAGTTTATATTATAATGTTGACAAATTCTTGTATGTTTATGAGTACATGGTGTACTCTAGACCCATGTGTAGCCCTACCCTATCCAATGCTGTTACCCGGCCCAATTTTTGCGACCTACCCTATCCAATGCTGTTACCCGGCCCAATTTTTGCGACCTACCCTATCCAATGCTGTTACCCGGCCCAATTTTTGCGACCCGACCCGCAGTCCAGTAGACTTTGACCAGTCAAAAGTGTATCTTTGTTTTTTTAATTAAAAGTGTATGTTAGTTCTATTAATGAAAAATGTAAGTTATATATTAATGAAAAATGTATATTATTATAACCTTTTGGGAACCGAACGCGTGACCTTGTGGTAAATAACTCAAGGGGCAACCACTAGGCTATAACGGCTAGTTGATATATTTGTGTGGAATATATTATTTATCCACATAAGTAGGGCTGCAAGTGGACTCAAGTACACCGTGTACTTGAGTAGACAGCAGCCCTGCCCTATAATGTTAGTGAAGTCAAGTAAAATGATACTGTGATTTATCAATTTTATAAAGAAAATATACTATTGGTAATAAATTAGTAGTCATTAGATTTACTGTATCATGCGGTTTTAAAATAAATTATATTGCAGTATTAATTTGACATTAAATATTTATTTTATTCAATAAATTCCAATTCAATTATAGTCATATATATTACTCATGCACTATATTAATGCGATATCATATTCTTTTATTATAAAATTTTAATGTGATTCCATCAATATACGACCATATAAGCAGTAACAAATCGCAGTATCATGTTTTACAAAGAAATAAAAAAATCAATGCGCCTTCCATGTCTAAATATATAGATTAAAACGATTTCATTCTTTTATTATTAAATTTTAATGTGATACCATCAATTTATTACCACAATCATAATACTAGACATATAAGCCATAATAAATCGCAGAATCACATTTTACAAAGAAATCACGCCCTCTATAAATGAGGCACCATTCTTCCTTGATTAAACAACTCAATAAGAAAGGGCGTTTAGTGCAATCACTAAACTCTATTCAGTTTGTTTTTTCTTTTAGTTACTAACTAGGCCAAGGGATCGAATTTGAGACTACTCAAATCGAGAAGAAGAAGATGAAGACGAAAACGAAGACGACGAGTTTTTGAGGTGATCCAATTAGTTCCTTAACCTTTTTTTTTATTTTGAAAAAAGTAAAAGATTTTATTAAAGGAATCGAACATTTGAAATTACCTTCGAACTTCTTTTATAGTATCAAATCTCGGACAAGCATAACAGATTTTTAAAAAGTAGGTATCAAAATTCATCATTTAGACTTTGTAAGTAAAAAAAAATTTGAGTTAGCTATTCAGTATAATGCATATCGATTATATATGTATACAATCCATCTGATATCATGCAGGTTTTAATGATTACAATAGATAATGGACTGTCAAAGTGGCTTATATCGATCGATATGCCAATTACTCATTCAACGGTATGTTTAACTTCTTTATTTATTTTGATCTTGATATTTTTATGTACCTAAATCACCCTGCTTCATATTTTTTCGCATAATAAGGCTACTAGAGAAATAAAAAAATAAAAAAACAATCTATTAAGTGATAAATTTAATAGGATAAAAGGTTTGAATTAGAAATATTGTAAAATTGTTTAAATCCTTATTTAATAGGATAAAAGGTTTGAATTAGAAATAGCTTATGTCAAGATACTAATTAATTTTTTTTTTATTTTAAGACTTGTTTTTTCCGTATCCTTCTGTTTAGATCATCAATTCTAGACCGTGTAGTGAAACTCTACGGCTCTTGAGGTTGAAAAAAATGAATTATAAGGATCTATGGGAAAAAATGTTACGCTTGATATTCACTTGCTTTTTTATACAAGTCAGGGCGACATTTCACATACATGTCGTCCTGATTTTGAATGCGTCTAATGGGAATTCTTTGACGACCACTTGTTTGGCTTCTTGCCTTTGTTTAAGTTTTGAAATTAGAAAATAAAAAAACTAGTTAATAGATGTTTGTAAGAAATATTGCAAAAAAATAAGTATCGTAATTTCTTTTGTTGTGTAGACCATGAGATACTTATAATGATGAAAAGTAGTCGATTCTAATTTATATAGTAATTATTACTATGATTCATCCTTCACTTTCATTTTGACAATATTAATTAGATATTGTTGAAATAAAAATAAAGCATGAAACATAATAACTACTGAATAAATTAGAATGTATTTGACTACTTTCCATTATAAATATATATATATATATATATATATATATATATCATGTTATGTGTACAATACGGGAAAATATAACACTTACTCATTTCTTTGCAATAGCTTAATTTTTTCTTACAAACTTGTATTTCATATTCTCTATTTCTCTCTTCTTCAAAAACATAAGCAATGGAAAATAGACAAATAAGAGGTCGTCAAAGAATTTCTATTACACGCATTTAGAACTAGGATGATTTGTATGAGACATTTTAAAACGTCATATTGGCGTGTATGAATAAGCAATTACCATATATATATACTACAAGAAAATTGAGTTTTAATACTTTTCTAACTAAAAATTTTTATTGATAGAAACGGGCTTTTAATGACATGATCAATCATTAATTCTCAGTTTATGTCATTAGAAACTTTTAGCTATAAAATCTATAATGATAAAATATCTATCATTAAATGTCAATTTTCTTGTAGTGATAATGAAATTGATCACTAACATTAATCCTTGTTCATTTTTCCATTCTGGCCACCATGCATGGAATCGACAAGAACCCCGGCCATCAACTTTATAAAAATGCTTTTAGAATCCACTACACGGTCTAAAATTGATGTCCTAAAGAGAATGCTATTAGAGAAAGAAGAAGCCTTAATAAATAGAACAAAATATATTATAAGTATCTCAATTCTCAAGGAAATCGACAGAAAGGGCCCAATTGGTAGAGTTTAAACAATGATCGTACGTCGAATTCTACATCAAATTTCACCAATAGGGGAAATAATTGACTTATTCCTTAATATAGAGAGTAGTCTTAAGTTTTGCTTAGAAATGAAGTAATGTGGTGGTACATATATGTTTTAATTATATTATATGTAATTATTCCCCTAAGTTAATACTACTAAGTTTCATCTCATGACTATAATCCAAGCTATGTTTTCATTAGAACTATATAGTACTTCCCTCGTTCCGGAAAAAGTTTTCCATGAACTTTGGGCACCGGAAAAAGTTTTCTATGAACTTTGGGCACGGAGGTTAAAAAATCACTCTATATACTAATAGGGAGTTTAATTAATATTACCGCGTGTCATCGTATGGTTAAATACTTAAATGTGATGATGTGTCGCATGGAGATTAAATTGATTTTTTTTTAAATTTAATGTGTAATTAAACTATTGGTTAATACATATGTCATTGATATTAAAATGGAAAGTCTTACCTAAATTAAAATTAAAATTAAATCAATTAATATCTTATTTTGATTAAGTTCTCTTTTATGTTCTTTTGTCTAAAATATATCTATACATTTTATAGAATATATCAATTTAATTAATTAATAAGATAAATTCATTTGTATATAATTTTATCAGTAATTGAATATATATTATAAATTAATTGATAAAATAAATTTTATCATACTAATTATACCTAAAAATATTATTCAAAATAAAAAATCATATAATAAAATTTTAAATTATGAAAAGTAAATTTACCTATGAAATTTTATAAGTGTATCTTTTAAAATATGAGTTATACTATTTTGAATATTACTCCGTAATTTTTATCAATATACCGCGTAATACGCAGGGAGTCATCTAGTATTAATATAATAAGTAGATGTATTAGAGGTGATGTGATTGAGAGATATAAGAGAGAAATTTTCATTTTACGTCCTATAACTTAGACATAATCCAATTTATATCATTTAAATTTTTACTTTTTCGCTTTTACGTTCTTTTTGGTCAAATTTACGTCTTTTTCGCCGGAATGTGAAAAATAAATTGGGATTCCGGCCAAATAGTCCAATTTACGTCCTTTAAGTTTGAAAATTAAAATTTAATAATTAATTTTTTCTAAAAAACCAATTAAAGATTTAAAAAATCTAAAAGTATCATTAAAAACCATAAAACTCTCCTTAAAATTAAAATATATAAAATGTGTAAAATAAAATTCAAAATATATCACTAAAATTTCGAAAATATCATTACAAATAATAAAATGTGTAAAATAAAATAAAAAATTCTAAAATTATGAAAATACAAAAAAAAAAAAAATCTACAATTCAAAAAATGAAAAATGTGTAATTTAAAAATTAAGAAATTCAAAATCTCATTAAAATTTCAAAAAACTCTAAAAATCTCATTAATTTATTAAAAATGTGATGATAAAAAATTACTAATTCTAAAAATCTAATAAGAATAATAAAAATTATTAACATTTCATTAAAAATCAAATTTGATTCAAACTCGTCTGCCATTAAAGTTTTGCTCGAACTCCTAAAAATTTTGGGTCCCACGAGATTTTCCAACTCACCGTCAAGGATGAGTGGAAGTTTCACACCTTGATCGATTTTGGAACCGTCCCAAATTCATTTTCACGATAATTTTAAAATTGTGGAATTTTTTATTTTAAACATTTTTTAAATTTAAATTTATAGATTATTTTTATGAGTTTTTAGAAAAAATGTTTTTACACATTTTCAGATTTCTTGAATTGTAGAAATTATAGATTTTTTTTTATTTTTATATGTTTTTAGGAAAAAAATTTTTTTTACACATTTTCACTTTTTTTGAATTGTAGAATTTATAAAAATTTTAGATTTTTCATATTTATTTTACACAAATTATAAGTTTTTAATGATATTTTTTTATTTTTAATGATATTTTTTGAATATTTTAATTATTAATTTATAATTTTAAAATATAAAGGATGTAAATTGGACTATTTGATCGGATTTCCAATTTTTCGGTGGAAAGGACGTAAATTGAACCGAAAATGATGTAAATTGAACAACCTAGGACGTAAATTGAAAATGTGAAAACTTAAAGGATATATTCGGAATTAGGTCTAAGTTACAGGACGTAAAATGAAATTTTCTCAATAAAAAAATATAATGAAATGTGAGATAGAATAGTTAAAAAAAATAAAATGAATATCATTCATTGGGACGGACGAGGGAGTATATATTATATTCTGTTTAAGTTAATTAATTTGATCTCATCTATCCAAGTCGGCCATCAACTAGATAATTAAGACAAATATAAACATTAGCCAAACCCCTTGACTTAGTTTAGTTGTCTACGCTACCCCATTATTATTATTATTATTATTATTATTATTTTTTTTAAAAAAATTTATGGATCGATGAACGTGTAACTCAACAATAGACTCAAATTTCTTTCTCGTCGACATAGTGTGGTAGTAGTCGGTGTAGGATTCGACAAGCGAGATGGTGATAGCCTGACACATACATTGATATCCATTATGATGCTAATTAATAAATTTTGAACTGTATATTTTTTAAAATTACCAACCAAAAAAATGCATTTTTTAAAAGTTTTTTGGATTGATGGATATATAGGAAAACTTGGGACAAATTAACTCACCCTTCCCCTAGGACTATTAATCCCACAAATGCATGGTAAATAATACAAAAATAGCGGGTCTTGCATTAAACACGGGCCACAATCAATCAAACCAAACGTTTGATTAGTCGGGAATAAAAAGTTAATCAAGTATAATCCATGCTAATCTAACAAAACAAACATACCCTAAGGCCTAGTTTGATTTGATTAATTAGATTGGATTAGGTTTGATTGACTTTTTATTCCCAACTAATCAAACGTTTGGTTTAATTGATTGTGGCCCGAAATTAATGTAAGGCCCGCTAATTTTGTACTATTTATCATGCATTTGTAAGACTAATAGTCCTAGGGGAGGGATGAGTTAATTTGTCCCATGTTTTCCCATCCAACAATCCAAACTAGCCCTAAAAGTATTAATTAATCATTTCACTAAAAAAATATTGAGTTTGTAGCATTAATTACTATTTTATTAAAAGTAATAATGTTATGAAATAATTACACCATACAAAGGTGTAGTAGTTAAGGTGGGAGAAATATGTCCGAAAACGGGTAAGAAAAAAAAAGTGAGATTGAATTTTAGCTATAAATAAATAAATAAATAATTGGATAGCGTATCCTTTTGGTCGGCCACTCGAAAAAGCACACGATGCAGTTCACAAATCAAGAACAGAATCATATTCAAATCAATCCTTCATATCTCTTTCACAAAAATATTTATTTTAATTTTCAAATTTTGTAGCTCATCTGAGAGTTTTTTCATTCCATTAATTTAGTCACTTGAAAGTTGAAGTTTAAGGTATGCCGCCCCCAAACAACTCCAACTTTTATATATAGGAGTATATTTTTTCTCTCTTTTGCTTTTCTACATAAACTTAGGCTAAATTCATTTGTAAATTGTAGTACACGAGAGAATATATGTACATGAGTCCATATTTTAAATGAGTCATATATAAATTATAGGTTAAAATCGTGCATTTAAAATTAAGGATTTAAATGGGCCATTTTTTTTCTTTCTACGGGTGATAATATTATGCACTTTTTAGTTATATTGTTTTACACATTTTAGTAATACTGTGTTGCACTATTTATAAACATTATGTTGCATTTTTTCAACTACAGTTCATGGAGTAATTTTCATTAATATTATGTGGTCGTTTTTTTTTTATCAAATTGCTTAATTAAATAAATAAAAAAAAAGGCAAAAAAATGGGGAAAACGGGTTCAAAAAGTATTAATTTACTAGTATTTAAGTTGTTGACATACTCAATAAATAAATTTCTTCTATTAGTGAGAGGGTGAGTTTCAAACATAAAAAAGGCCCAAAAAAAAAATGGAAAAGAAATTCAAACCGTGTAATTTGATCTTATAAAAATGTTCACTTACCATCTAAGTTAATATCATATTCAATAAAAAAAAAATTATATAGAGTATCATATTAATTACAAAAAGAAAAGAAAGAAAAAAAAATCTTAGAGAGAGTATTGAATTTGAAATTATGTAAATCAACTTTAGAGACATCATCACTTACCATTTAAGTTGAGTAAATATAATAATTAATAATATTATAGTATTGTATTTTTCAGCTATAGTGACTTAAACTTTTCAATAATATTGTATATGCATTTTTGAGTTATAGTGATTTACCTTTTAAATATTGTGTTACATTTTTCAATTATAGTAACTTACATTGTTTAGTAATATTATGTTGCACTTTTTAGTTATAATAACTTACACTTTTCAGTAATATTATATGACACTTTTTAGTTATAGAAATTTATATATATTTTTTTTAGTAATATTGCACTTTTATAGTTATACACTTATTTTACAAGTGATCATTCATAAATTATATAGGAGTACAACATATTTTTTAAAATGGAGTTTGAAATTTGATTATTTAAATAAAAATTTAAAATTAAAATTCACATAGTCACGGGAGACTACATTTTATCAGTTGACTAGCAGTTGTAGTAGTCTAAAAGTTAAAATTAAATTTGATAATAAAAGGGGTAGATAATATAAAAGAAAAGAAATCTAGGTTCAAATGTCTGATCGGAATGTTCGAACATTTTACTATTATTCGTATAAAATGATCTTTATCTTTATAGGAGCATACATCTTTTCTAAACCTGAAATAAAAGTAAATTTGATTATTTAAATAAAATATAAAATTAAAATTCACATAGTTAATGGAGAGAGTCTATATATTCATCAGCTGACTAGCAGTTGTAGTCTAAAATCGAAAACGAGAAAAGCAGATGGATCGCCACCACCACTCCCACCACAGTTCTGACGAATATGAATTCCCACCACCTGGAAGACCCCACGCACCTCCCCATTACGGCGTAAACGATCCTCCCCCGCCGCAAGTCTTTCACACCTCCCATTCCGGGCCTAGTCCAGACTTTTACAACGCTCCGCCCCAACCCGCCTTTCCTGGCTACGCTCCGCCCCCACCCACCTTCCCTGGCTACGCTCCACCACCACCAAACCCTAATCACCGCCCCGGATTTCCCCCCTCCGTCGATCACCGCCCTCATGAGCCCCAATTTCCGTCGTCCCCCGCTCACCGCCCTCACGAGCCCCAATTTCCGCCGTCCGCAGCAGGTCACCGCCCTCATGAGCCCCAATTTCCGCCGTCCGCAGCAGGTCACCGCCCTCATGAGCCCCAATTTCCGCCGTCCGCCGATCACCGCCCCCAATATCCCGCGGCCGTGGATCACCACCAGAGCCCGCATAAAGAGGCGGAGTGGGCTAAGAAGCCTTCGGTTAGGATGTACAGTAAGGCGGAGAGGGATTACTCTCTGACAATTCGTAATGGAAAGGTCATTCTGGCGCGATCCAATCCAGCTGATCCTCTGCAGGTGGGATTTTCGGTACTTATTATTGTTAATTTATTTAATTTAATGTTTGGTGTTTGAATTTCAGCATTGGGTAAAAGATGAGAAGTTCAGCATCAGAGTGAAGGATGAAGAGGGGTTCCCAAGTTTTGCTTTGGTTAACAAATCCACCGGCCAGGCCTTGAAGCACGCTGTTGGTGCCACTCAACCTGTATGTTCTCTCTCTCTCTCATCTTAATTTAAGTTCATACCCCTTGATCTTTATGGATCATTTTCTAGGTGGTTAGATTGATCTGATCTGTTCATTGAATTTTAATTTCTGAAATTACAAGTTGGTTTTCTATTCCAAAAGCTGGAGGGGGCGATGTTCTTGAATTGTTTGCCAAAAAAATCATGTATAAGTGTTCGTTCATCTCTGTTTTTGAATTTATATGTTGTCAATGATTGTGTGATTTTTGTTTTGGATGTTGGATTGTAAGCTTCTTGATGAAAATTTTATATGACTGTAAAATGATTTAGATAAATTTCTGAGTTTTTTCACGGGAAAAAGTGCATATATAAGGACCAAATTCATGATTTATTGACCTGAGAGTCAAATGTGTTTAGTGATTGTCACAAATGACAAAGGTCATACATAATTTTGTAAATTATGCTAAATAAATAAATATATCTCCATATTTGTTTCATGTTAAACCACCTATTACTAGGATCCGATATTCTTGTGTCAAAAATATGAAATGAAAATTTATCATGATAACATTAACAGGTCCAGTTGATCCCTTACAATCCTGATATTCTTGATGAATCGATTTTGTGGACTGAAAGCAAGGACTTGGGTGATGGTTACCGAACGATAAGGATGGTGAACAACATTCGTCTAAATGTGGATGCTTTCAATGGTGATAAACAACATGGTGGCGTTCATGATGGCACTACCGTTGTCCTTTGGGAGTGGAAAAAGGGAGACAATCAGCGTTGGAAGATCGTCCCACACTGTAAGTCACTTCTTCCAATTCGAGTCACCCAGTTAATACCCTTGATAATAGATAAAATTAAGTGCAAGTTGACATTTTTCTCAGGAACAAAGATTTGTGTTGGATCGAAACATATAATTTAGGGGAGAATTTCATATATTTCATAATAACTCTAATCGACTAAATCTTTCCCATGGGCCATATGCCCGCCCGCTTTGTTTGCCTGTATTTTTATAGTTCATCTGATATTTGGGCTGGGTTCGAATTGCAAGCTATTGATTTTAGCCACATTCAGTTGGTTTCTTTCTTTCATACGTCTGATTTTCGCTTTGTTTCTAATCTAGGATTATATGTACACCGGCGGATCTTTCTTTGAAGAAGATGATGATGGGAGATGTATCATTCTGTGGCTTTCTTACTATTTTGAATCTAAAATAATGCACCTATTATTCTTGTGCATAATTGCCAAATTATGCCTCGATTAATTGGGACTACTTTGTAATTTTATCTCTACAATTATTCTCTTATCATCGTGTTGCAGACCAGATACTTTTTTGAGTTTATGGCACGTGTTCTTGTATTGTATTACTACTACATACACGGCGTTGAATGTTTTTATACTTGTATATTTCTTATGCAACATAAAAGGTTAATACAATCAAGCAATTATTATTTTTTCAAATTATCACTTGCTGATTGATTCTGTGTGTTTTTTCAACAGAAGGGTGTACACGTGGTCATATTTCACTATTATTACTTTCAAAGTTTTATTCTTAAACAACCTATTAATTTATTTAGCACATGGGACCACAAATTCATGAATTATTTCGAATTTTTATCATTCAAGTAGCACTTTCTATTCCACAAACTCTATTATCATCGCATGTTAACACAAAATCATAGTTTTACTAGAATCAAAACCATCGAAAATATCTTTACTTTGCAAAACTCACGAATTTATCAAGAACTATATTTTCGAAAGTTTCGAAAATCAGTTAAACCATTTTGTCATTTAATCATTTAAAAAAAAAGACATACAATACTATTTTTATTTTCGAAAGAAACGTAGAAGCATAGCCAATTTACGAAAGTAGCAAGAACATAAAATCAAGCAATTTCTCCAACAAGAAGAATTTTAGTGGGGGTGAAAGATCCTTGATTATCTCAATAGAAATTCTTGACACATTAGAACAAGAATTGAAACAAAAGATGAAAGAAGAAATGGCAGATCACTCTAGATGTAAGAATGAGGAGATGTTGGGCAGGATATTTAGGGGGTTTAAATAGGTGAGCTGCCTCAACCTTTTCCAATTACATTTTGACAAAATATTTATCAATTATTCGTAAGTTTGGACAAATGAGATTTTAGCAATTTCTTTTACCATTTATTTTATTTACAAAACCATGCTTAACTAGTGATTTTTCACCACTAGTATTGAGAGTGAATAGCTTTCGTTGTAAGAAGACTAGGCATACATTGTATTTGTGGTGAAAATTTGACTGATTTTTTCACTTTTAACCCCACACCAGTTCTCTGTTTTGTCCAACCCTTGTGGAGAATTCTGACTAACCCGGAGGCCATTGTCTCAAATCTCAATACTTTTCAAGATCTAATATTGGAGTGGGATATCAACCGAGCTACCTTTGAAGAAGCCTGATTGAGGAAGGAGGGTAGGAAATTGATGCCTTGACGGATCGTTGGATTGGGAGAGGAAGCCCAACCCTTGTAAGGTTTCAGGAGAGTGGTAATTGGGATAAGGAAAAAGTTGAGCAATGCTTTGTAACCGCTCAAAGATATGGAAGGACACAAAGGATCGGCATACTTGTTGGCTGGCAATTAACAACTTCTCTCATTGTGCAATAGTCCCAACAAGTTTATCCGCTTCTTTTTCAGGAAGTTAGAACCAAAGTGGATTATGAACAAAGCTGGAAACCCTCAACGGCTTTCTCATTCCAAACAATGACAATGGAGGAGAAAGGCAAACAGCACACGGATTCTGCTAATTCCCTCCGTCATGCTGTTACTATCGACTCCTACTCTGCTCGTTTCCTTGATCGTTTTTTCTTGTAATGACAATGCTTGAATAGCTCATGCAGTAAATAAAATGTTATGAAATGCACAGATAATAGTGCATGAAATTCATTTAGTTATAGGGTTTAAGGGTAATGGTTGATTAATAATCTTGAAACAGAATTGGCATAAGTTAACAATTTGGGGATGAATCAGATCAAAAGAGAAGGGGGTTTGGATTGCATTAGTTTTATCATGGCTTGGGAAGTCTTGCGCGTATTATTTGAGCATGACATTTTAACACTATGAAAGAAATAAGTGTTCATTTATACTAATTTGTAAACGATCTCATCATGAGACTGTCTCACGCAAGTCTTTGTCTAACAAATAGTGAAAACTTTAAATTTACTTGAAGATACTGTACCGACAAAAGTTTGATATTTTCAGTATGCCCAAAAACCACCATGGCAGAGGGAGGATATTACCACTCAATATTCATCCACAAAGCAATTGACTTTGACAAAACAAACATACCCAAACTGTGAGTATTACACTCGTTTCGATATACAGTACTGTTGACACTAAACTGACTGCTAATACAGAGAAAAATACTTTAGTTCTATTCAACCTATTGCAGTAAAATAAACTGCACAGAGAAAATCAAAGAATTTTGTTGCTGTGGCTATTTACAAATGAAGTCTAATTTCTCAACAAACAGAGCCTAATGAACCCCCAACAAAAGTTAGCTACAGGCAGCAGTAAATAAAATGTCCCAAGAATATATAGCAATGGCCAACCAGTTCTTCCACCATAATTTATGGGCATTAATATTTACTTTTAGGGGATCAAGAAAAGAATACATTCATAGTATAATATGAATATATACACATGGCGAAGCCCGATTATCTTTCAGATATTAAACCTGCATGAACACCAAAGAGACCCATTCAGATTAACCATGTTTCTTTACCAAACTTTTATGTCAATTAAATTAGTTATGCAAAGCAGATATTCAGTACAGAGACATTCCAGATGAAGGTGAAAATATTTTATTAAGGCTAATTCTTTTGTGTATAAAATCGTTACAGAGCTCAAAATAACTCCTAATAGATACTTGTTCTTGGGCATAAGGCTCCCTCATTGATATTTGAAATTATCACTCGTCTTTGT
The DNA here is from genome assembly GCA_963675135.1 of Galeopsis tetrahit. Lineage (NCBI taxonomy): Eukaryota > Viridiplantae > Streptophyta > Magnoliopsida > Lamiales > Lamiaceae > Galeopsis > Galeopsis tetrahit. The sequence goes on from OY776133.1 coordinate 18,003,760, forward strand.
GATGCAAAACAGTAGGCATACCATTGAGAGCAGCGTGATAAACTCGTTTTTCTGCTAATCCAATATCTGAAACTGAAAGCATCAAATTGCCCTGCATCATAAGACCAGCAATTATTTTTCAAATAAATGTAGATCTTAACTATTCAATAAGTGCAAGGCCAATTACTAGACCTTAATATTCAATTTCAAATGTTTGCAATTTTAGAAGCTGCTGTATCTTGAAATATACTACTCCTAAAGGATAATATCACTTTTGGTCCCTAAAGTTTGTACTTCCAGAACCAAATTTGATAGTGATTGAAAAAGGAGGATCAAAATTGGAAAAGGGTAAACTTTAGTGACAAAAAATGATATTATCCCAATATTAGAATTTTCTAAATATATGATGACAATCAATAGTTAACTAAAAATACGTATATGAGTGCAGGCAGACAGAAAAAGCACAGATTTTCATTGTAATGTTGACATTTGATAAATATGACACAACATTTAGATCAACTTTGTAAACATAAGCAAGAAATTGATTCTTAATTCTGATTTTCATTATTTAAAGGACCTTGAGAAAATACCTCGTAAGCCATTAGCTGCCTCACATTCTCAGCATAAAGCTTAGGATCTTCCTTTTCTTGTTCTGAAGGGTGATAAACAGGTAACTTCCAAACTTCAAGGTAATTCACAAACTGGCATAGAAGAAGAATCACATGACGCACCTGCACAAGATGCATACAGAATCAACATAATAAGTCCATTAGTCAAACTGTGACTGCATACAGATATGAGCTATTCCCTCAAGGAAGAATTTCATCGCAAGACCCAAATTTTAGGTTGAGTCTCAATATAAAGTCCATATTTTATAAATGTCTCAATTCAGGGATAAATTCAAGGCTTGATTTTAATCTTTTTTGTCTCAATTCAATCAAGACCTGACAAAAAAAATTCAAATAAAATCATACAAGATTAGAAAAACTAAAAACTAGAGGTGTACAACACTTTTTATTGTCGTGACGTATGACTTGGATTGAATAAAAAATGTTGGGTCTTGAATTGAGACGAAAAATATCGATCAAGTCTTGAATTAAGAAAAATATATAAATTGATCCCTTAATTTAGACATTTGTAAAACGGGGACCTATATTGAGACTGGACCTAAAAAATTGGACCCATGTATGAAATTCTTCCAAAAAAGGAATGTCAGCAGATGTACATAATGTATAGCATTAAAAAAACAGAGAACTCCCTATGATAGTATGATGGAGTATAATTCAGCATATAAGCTAAGGTGGGACTTGGGAAAAGTGAACACTAACATATGCAATCAAGAAGATTTACTGACGGAAGATCATAATGAAATTAACAGCACAAAACATAACAACTCACCCCAGAAATCGAGTCCCATGCAGGACTAAATCTCTGGTAGGGATATCTTAAAATGACGGGAAGTACTGGAGCCTTTGCCAAAAATGCACCGGTCTTGAAAGGGAGGAGATATTCTCCATTTGTGGTTGTGCCTTCTGTTGAAGAACCAAAAGAATTAGGGTTAATTGCATGGAAAATCACTACTTTTACACATTTTTTCAATTACAACATATGTTTTATAATTTACAATTTGATACCAGACTCTTAAAATTTGCAATTATACACTTATGCTGACGTGGCAGCCAGAAAATCTTTGAAAAGATTGCAAATAAATTCACGACCTTTTGTTATTGTTTCAATTTAATCACAACCTTCTAATTTTATTTTATTTTATTTTATTTTTGCATTTTCATGCACTGCTACATCAATCAGCAGGACTTGCAGGATACAGCCATACAGGTTTCCTGCAGGAAAATATTAAGATAGAATTTGCCAAAAAATTACCAAAATTTAGATATTTTTTTAGGATTCTATATTTTACGCCATTACATCAAACATAAATCACACAGCTTCTCAGTTTGACTTTCTTGCAACTAATCCTTTGAAATTAAGGATTGTTGCATCAAACCAAAGCAGAGACATAAAATACTAGCCTCAGAACAGTGTAGAATAGATTCTGTTGAAGAAACAAAAAAGTCGGAAAATAAATGCTATAAAAAAAATATAACCTGGGAAGAGCATCATTTTTGGAGCGAGCTTATTTTTATGAGATTCTCGAACTCTTTCGGTGATGAGACCTGCAAACGAATAGCTAACTCATAAATATATAATTAAATTCAAATTTTCTTCATATTTTGTAGGGAAAATGTGGAAAGTCATATAAGACAGAACCTTTTACCGATATTGACTAAGTTTTCCCTGTGTTCATATGAGCATAATCACTATTTGTTTCTGTGGCCAGCTATCTTAATAAGAGTTAGACAAGGCTTTGTTCGCTTGAATTTAGCTCATTAGTTATTTTTTAAAGGATGGAATCTAATAGAAAGATATATTTCCGGGTTTCCCAAATAAATGTGCAAGATGTGCTATCTATCTGGCATCAGACATATACAACCGAAAACAATATTTTTAAATCTCTACTTGATATTGTGTTATTTTTATATCATTGATTTAAGTTATTGTTTTTATTTTCTTCTCTCCTAATATGAACAAGAGGTGGAAACAACAAATCTAATTTTCACACTCTCTAGAAAATTAATTCACTTTCTGCAGCAAAAGAAAGCGTACCTGAGACTCCCTTGAAGTCTGATGATTTTGACTCGCGCTGCACCCAGATACAACCGAGACACTTGCTGTAATAAGAGACATGGTAACAATTTGAGGTGTTACTAAGAATATTTACAAATACGATATGCATTGTTGAAAGTAGATAACAATCCATAAATTAAAGAGAAAGTGAGTAAGCAAGACCTAAGTTTATGTCAGTATGCTTTATCCTGATATCTTCTCATGTAAAATAATTGTTACCATACCATGCATATGTTACATTTGAAAAAAATAACATTAATGAAGCCAAGTCCATAGGCCAGAAGACCAGAAAATATGGCACATTTTCATTCCTAGTGAGTTCAAAAAAGGGCCATTCGTGCAGATATGAGAAAAGAAGGTAAACTTTGGTATACAGAATGTATCAGATGCAATGATGGAGCCTGAAATTATGTTTAGGGGGACCAATTAAAAATATTAGTTAAGAATTTTATCTCATATTAATATTTTCACACATACAATTAATAAAAAACGGATGAGATTGACTTTCAGTTGTTTTTATAAAAGATTTGATTGTTGCTACTCATAACAAATGAAACAGTGAAGATAGTTGAGATTTGAACAACTTTCATTTTTTACGTCTTTAATTCATCATAATTTTAATTATTGAATATACATACATATCCAAACAAGCAGACAAAAAAATAATAAATAAATAAAAACTTTACTGAAATGTTTTGAAGTGCACAAACCGACCCTATAAGTCCAATGAGAGGAAGTTTAGCCACGGATCTCTTCAGCAACAAAATCCAAAAGCATAATCACCAAAAGAATATAATACAGATGTTAGTTACACTGAATTGAGCAAAGAAATGCCTCTTGAAGGCATACAAATACAGTTAAAGAGTTAACTCACCTTGGAAACAAAGCTTGGGAAAGAACAAGACATGTGATATAATATATCTATGTAAGAAACATGATTGGACACAATAGCCCCCGGGTTCTCCACCTCCTTATCTGCAGACTGAAAAGATTAATAAAGTATGAGGCAATTTATAGCATCCGGTACCTTCAAAAACCAAATTGTCAGCTAACTAATCAGTAAATATTAGTCCCTAATTAAACATTGAGTAATGCATCGCCTCATATATTTATCATAAGAAAGATACTGGCAAGTGTATCTTGAGCATGATACTGGAAGTCTACAATCTTAAATACATATTGTCGAACACTCTGTGTGACCATAACTCAAAAGGCAATGGAAACGTCGCATGAACTGTCATATGAAGAGTGCACTATCAAATTAAAATCTATATTAATCCCTTCGTTCCTAATTATCAGTCTGATTCTATCCAAAATGGTGCTCCTAATTATTTGTCACTTCGCTAATATCAACAAAATTTTACCCTATTTTCAACCAATAACCCCTAATAAATAGTACTAGCCATCTTCTTGTAATTAATTTTGGACTATATTATCATCAAGTAGTAATAAATAAGGGCATAATAGTATTTTTGATATCCTAATAATGTGTGAATGGATAAAATAAAACAGATAAATAGTAAAGGAGGGAGTACCAAATATGTGTGTACAAAGCAAAAATCATTCTGAAATTTCAGCTCCATTTGAAATAATTAATATACGACACTTGTGAGTTATCTCACTTTGAATTAGTACAGGAAGATGACTAGCTTATAAACCTAATGAGCTACTTCACTTGGTAACTACAAATACGACTTCCTATGATCATCCTTAAACGAATCCTGCAGCTGACTACACCAAATTCATTAAATTTTTAATAGGCATCCAAGAACGCTTAAACTTAATGTGCCTGTTAAAATCTTGAGAAGTGATAACAGCAAATAATATTTATCTGCCTCGTTACAGGCTTATACGGCCCAAAATGTGATTCTTCATCAGTGTTCATCATCAGAATAGTAACTATACTAGTTGTATAAATATGCAACTCCTTTCCTTCAATATACACAAAATTTCTTACATCTTCTCCTCTGATACCTCTGATAACAAAATCAAACTTCATCTTGAGTTTTATTAGTTGTGGGATGACTACGCCTCCTTATGCATATCACTCTTTCTTGCATGCCAGCCTAATGAATGTAAGTCAATCTTTTAGTAAGGTTTCATAAGCAATTAGCAGTGTCCAAAACCAGATTGGGGATTGTGCTCCACGGAATTCAAAACCATATTTGAAGTGCACAAATTAGAAAGAACGAAACGCTTTCTTGAACTAGACCTTGCACAAAACAGCTACTCTCATCCTCAGATTCTAACAATCAGTATTCCTACATACCAACAGAATACCTATTATATTATCCTTTCCAAATCATGCAAATGCACACAAGGCAGGGAAATAATTAACTGTTCCATTCTGCTAAATCTAAAGCTAAGTCAGGTTTTCATTCAGTATTGATTCGTATTCGTATCACATTCACCACATTACAACTCAAATTTACAGAACAAAACTGAAAATCAAAAAGTATACCTCACTGTTTAACTCCCCATCAACCACCTCAATTCCAGTACTAGTGTGCGAAATCCAATAGAATCCAAAAACAAAGAGCAAAACCCTAGACAGAAACCTGCCGCTCTGCAAAATCACCGCCCTCCGCCAGCCACCTATGTGGGCATAATCCTCCTGATCATCCTCCCTATTGGGGGCCAGAAACGCCGTGCAAATCCGACAAATCATGTAATAGAAAACCAAAATAGTCATTCCGCCGAATACTCTCATCGGCAACAGGAACATCAAGCCCAGGCCGAGTAAAAATTTCTCGGCCCAGGGCAAGTCTCCCTGCCCCATTGGGCCGTACACGTCGTTCCGAACAAATGCGGCGTATTTTTTCTCCATCTCCTCGATTGTTAGATGGGATATGATGGTTTCGGGCCTGGGGGTTTCGGGTTCGGGCTTGAGGAGAGGGCGGGAATCGGGTTCGGGCTTCATGATGGCGGGTGGATCACGAGCTAGGACTTTCAGCTCGGAATCCATTGATGAATGACGAGGGTGTATTCAATAGAGAGATGAATTTGATTTGGATCGGATTTTTAGTGGGAAGGCATTGGCGTTTATGATGTGGCGTCGCCATGGGGATTTTGATGTTGCTGCTGCTGTAGGCTGACGCGTGGCAATTAAGCTATGTTTGGGCGCGTCACAGCTTACTCATTTGGCGCTTATTGCTTCATCCTATACTTTCTACTACTCTTTTTTTTATTAATAAGTAATAACCTCTAAAACAAGTGACCTTCTAGATCCTACTCAGCCATCTTGGTGACACCTTATCTTATTTTTATCTAATCGGTTGATTGTCGCCTACTCGATATTTGCATCAATGTTCACCATATAATATTTCTTTAATGTAAAAAAGAAATGATTTTTTCGAGCAATTTTTTTACAAGGATTAGCACTCGAAGGGTAAACCCTGGTCAATCATCTTGCTCAAGTGAAAGATGAGAAAGTCGAAAAATAATGACATACTGCCAAGTCACCTGAACGAGTTGAGTCCAGAAGAAGAGATTCAGCCCATACACTATCACAAGGTTGGTCATTAAAGTTACGATTGTCTAAAATTTAGCTTGAGGTAGCAAACTAACTAAGAAAGGTAGCAAGGGTGGCCCTGGGTTAGCTAATATAACAACTAGGTTAATTGAAGAGTTTGATACTTTGAAAGTCATCGGCTGAACAAGATAAGTTATTTAAAGGTCATCTTCAAGTATAGGCTCGTGAGGATTTAGAGGTTAGACTTATTCAGTCTAAGTTTGATGGTATTTTCCAAAGACACAAACTTCTTAAAGAGTGGAGACAACTTGCAAAAGAAAGTTGTCGAAATGAACAAAGCTTCGAATGTTATTAATGAACTATCTTGCTATTATCGATGTGCAACTAATAAAAATGATTTAGATCTTGACCAAATTGAATCCTCACATGCCCCAATGGGTGTTTGTTCAAGCAACTTCAAGAAGTTTTTTGTTAAAAGATGATGATTATCTATCTAATTCAAAATCGCACAAGGGTAAGAAGCCAAGTGATCGAGTTAGATCTATTAATGAAAAGTTGAGTTCCAAAAATAGGAATCAATTACTTGTTTAGAAGTCAAGGTTTTAAAAGTTGAGTCAATCACAATTGAAGAAACATCAATTTGTTCTTCAGAGTCAACATCATTCTACACCATCACAAAAGAAACAAGTTCAACTAATTTATAAGTCAGCCACAAAACGTCAATCTATTCTCAACGTGGATAAATTTTAAATATCACCATTAACAATAGTCCAAAATATTAAAAAAGACTATAATTTGAAATATTATCAATACCCCGTAATTAACCAAAAACACTCGTTTGACTACTCAATACAATTCATAGATACATAGAATGAATAATTTTACATTTTTAATTAGTGAATCATATATTTTGATCATGGTCGAATATTTAACAAAATTCCAATTATAGTATTCATTTCATAATTTGAGCAAACTTGAAAAAGGATTTTTGCAATTACCCTAAAAGCAAATATCCGTAATTTACAACAAATGGACAATTATGATGAAACCAATATTAGGCCGTTTCTGGCCTCTTTCATGGTTGATTCTCACTTTTCCTTCAATAATTATTGGGTTTGACTATATGCACCTCCATTTCAGAGGGAGGCACACCCCCGATTGATGCACCCCTAAAATTGGTCATGCACCCCTATTCAATTGTCTTAAATGCTCATGTCTCCATTAAATTCTATTACTATCCACGCCCCCCTCAAACCCTAATCCTCCACTTATCTTCATCTTCTTCTTTTCTCTCCCTCCCACAACCACTCCTCCACCTGCCCTGTTGCCGCCGTCGCCGCCGGCCCCGCCCTCGCAGCCCCCGCCGCCGCGCCCCCTCCCTTCCCCCTTTTTTTTCCACCTTCTGCCATGGCCCCTTCTCTCCTTTTTCTTTTCTTCCCATTTTTTTCTGCAATTCTCCCGTCGTCATCCCTCACCTCCACCAGCCCACTCGCCGCCACGGCCCCTGCACCCGCCGCCGATCGCGGCCCCCTTTTCCTATTTTTCTGTTTTTTTCGCCCCCTCTTCCTATTTTTTTCTGTTTTTGTTCGACCACCGTCGGATTTATCTCTTCCCCGTCTGCCGCCCCTTGTCCCACCCACCGGCGTCGCCGACCCCAAGATTTATCACTTCCCCGTCTGCTGTCCAGGTTTTTTTTTTTTTTTTTTTATTTCGACACTGTAATGGTGACGGCGGCTAGAAGTGGGTGTGTTTAGTAGGAGGGGTGCATCTAGTATACTGTATTTTAATGAAGGGTATTTTTGATTTTTTACCCTATTATTTTATGACTCCCTCCGTCCCACAAAGATAGCCACATATTCATTTTTTGGATATCCCAAATTATAGCCACATTTCCTCTTTTACTTTAGTATTAAATGCTTTATTGCCAATTTTACCCCTAATTTATAAGAGTAATTAATGCTTAGCAGATTTTGTAGTATTAGATTTTAAGGGCAAACTTGGCACATTAGCTCAATTTGACTGCATTTATTGATTTTTCTTAATCTGTATGCAAAGTCAATTGTGACTATCTTTGTGGGACGAAGAGAGTATTAAACTGAAAGGGGGAGTGCGTCCCTCCGAAATGGAGGTGCATATAGTCAAACCCATAATTATTCTCCTTGTGGATAATAGATTTCAAAATGTCTAATAAATAGGGATCCGCTCAGGAGAAAATGGGCTGAGCTTCAGCCCAACTTAGGTAGAAGCCCAAAACTATAGATATTCACAAGATTCCTTAAGTGGGAATCTTTAGGGGTTGTTTGTTTTGGGAGTCTTCTATTTCGGGATTCCACATTCGAATTTTTCCATCCAACTACATCCACCCCTAAAAATATTTATACATCCTACTATTACATCTCATTCAACTACTCTTACACAATTTGATTTGACATAAAGTTACATCTCATCCTACTCAAAATTTCAAAACAAACACACATAATTACTCCACTATTTATCAGGATTTCCCTCATCCTACATAATCCCAAAACAAACATCCTCTTAGGGATAACAATGGAACGAGTTCAAATTCGATCTAGTATTGAACTCGCCCCGCATGGTCCGATTCTGGACTTGGTCAAAAGGATATGGTACAGGTCGTAGTTTTTGTCGAATCTGTCCCACCAATCCGTCTCCAGATCCACTTTACATAAATATAATTTTTTTTATATATATGTGTATTTATATAATCTTATATGCATATTAATGTTTATATATTTGTGTAAAAATATTTTATATGAGATTTTTAATATAAGATGAATATGAAATGTTATTTTACATAATTGTATATTTTAATTTTAATTATTTAATGTCAAAATAAAAATATTATGTATATTAAAATTAATTAAAAATTAAGTGGGGCGGATAGAACCTGAAGGCAGATCGGGGTCCATGAGCTTTTTGTCTGAACAAGTCCTAGAATATGACAAACTCGTCCCAGACTCGCCCGTTGGCCGTTGCAATCCCTAGAGATCATATCACATATCATATTTGCTCTCGGAGAAAAGAGGTTGTATGCCCATTAGCTCTAAGAGGAGGGTCTTAGGTTTAAGGTGTTGCCTTCCTTTAGCTTTCGCATAAAGACATTTCTCCCCTTAACAAGGCGTAGCTAAATCTAGAGATAAACATTTACACTTCTAAATAAAAGAACAAAGATTACAATAAGACCATTTTATCCCTCTTAGAGTAAGATATAAAATACTCTTACAATCATTTTCACACTATTCACTCATATATTTCTCTAGAGAATTCTTAATTGACTTGAGTGTTGAAGGACCGTCGTCGGAGCTCTATTCGGCTCGGTTGTACAGGACAACATTGCTTGGACCCGTGAATTCAATTATCATTTCTTACTAGAACTTTTTAAAGAATTTTAAATAGGTATTTTATGTCATTATTTCCTTCCAATATCATAATAAGTTGAGTAAACTCATATCACTAATAATCTCATTATGTGTCTAATAACGTCTAACTATTTATCAGTCGACATCAATATATATGTGTGGAGAGAATTTGGAGCACAAAATCTTTGAAGTCAAGCATATAAATTAGTTGCGCAATTTTTTTGGCACGTGAACTCGCTACTATAAATGTGGTATGTTTTATTTAAAACAAAAAGAGCATTATTAAGAACGTAGCAATTTACAAGCTACTACTACAAAAAAAAAAACTCTTCTGAATTTTTTTTCCTTTGCTACAACACTAGTTTAAAATTCAGTTTCCCATTCAATCAAACTTCGAAATTGACAAACAATATATTGAATCAAAATTCTCTTTAAAAAGTATATATTTTTCAACCGTTAATTAAAAAAAGAAAAGAGGAATACACCTATACATATAAATTTTTGTTAGAAAAATAGACAAATTAAAATGCAATAAAATAGAGGCAACATGTTCCATTGCATGGGGCCTGGGTACACGTTTATTGAAGTTGCAACAACAAATTATATAGTTAAGATGCAATGAACACAACCCAAGTTGGACAAAGTGACAAGTATGATTAATTACATCTACTTTTGCCAAAACTATAATTTTAGTTGTACTGTTCAATCTTTTTTTTTTTTAAAGAAATAAATAGAACCTATTTATTTAAACTAATGATTTAGAACCTATTTAAACGAAAACTTTTTTGCACACAAGTTTTTAAACTGATGATTTAGAACCTATATATTTAAACGAAGATCTTAAACAATATTGCACCGACTAATTATATAATTATAGAAGAACAATGAATTGTGAAATTATAATTTCATTTAGGTGAATGTAAAGAATACATGAAGGAAGTATTTATAGATACAAAACATATCTAACCTAAATCTATAATTAAGTAAAATAAAGATTTACAAGATATATAAAATATATTATACAAGATATATATAATATCTCTTAATATATTTATATATGCCTAATACGCCCCCTCAAGATGGAGTACCGTAGGAGAGTCCAATCTTGATCATCAACATTTGAAGACGAGAACGAGCAAGAGGCTTTGTGAGAGCATCGGCTAGTTGATCTTCGGAAGACACATGTGAAACACGTAACTGAGTTGTTTTGATCAAATCCCGAACGAAGTGATAGTCAATGGCAATGTGTTTCATCCGAGAGTGAAAAACTGGGTTGGAGCAAAGATACGTCGCACCAATATTGTCGCAATAGATGGCAGGGAGAGTTTTGATGGAAATGCATAGTTCTTGAAAGAGAGATTTTAACCATTGTACCTCAGAAGCAGCTGATGCAATTGCCCTATATTCTGCTTCAGTGGAGGAGCGAGCAACCGACTTTTGTTTCTTGGAAGACCATGAGATGGGATTTGGTCCAAAAAAGACAATATAAGCACTTGTCGACGTACGATCATCAGTGTTTCCGGCCCAATCAGCATCCGTGAAGCAGTGAAGTGAGTCAGATGTGTTGGGGCGGAGGGTAATTCCAACATCTCTAGTTCCATTAAGATATCGAAGGAGGCGTTTTACAGTGCCCCAATGAGTTGTGGTGGGAGCATGCATGAATTGAGACAATTTATGCACAGCAAAAGCAATATCAGGTCTAGTAAGTTGGAGGTATTGGAGACTTCCAAGAACTTGACGATATTGGGTGATATCAGTGGGCGGTGTTCCATCAGAAAGAGATAAACGAGTAGAGGTGGAGAGAGGGGTTTGTACAGGTTTGAAAGTGAGCATATTATATTTGGTGAGTAGGTCAATGATATACTTACGTTGGGAGAGAAAACAAATTTTCTTAGTACGGAGCACTTCCACACCTAGGAAATAGGAAAGTGAGCCTAAGTCTTTGACAGAGAACTTTGTACTAAGGTCTGAGGCCACTTTTGTGAGGAACGAGGTGTTGTTTCCTGTAAGGATCAGATCATCAACATACACGAGAAAATATGCAGTTATACCGGATTTGTTGTATACAAAGAGAGACTCATCAGATTTGGTGTGAATGAAACCAATACTCTCCAAGAAGGTCCGAAGAGCAAAATACCAAGTTCGAGGTGCCTGTTTTAGGCCATAGATGGATTTATGTAACTTGCACACATATGTAGGAAAGGTTTTGTCAACAAACCCGGGTGGTTGAGCCATAAATACAGATTCGGCTAAGGAACCGTGAAGGAAAGCATTATTCACATCGAACTGGCGAAGTGGCCAATCTTTGGTGACTGCAATACTCAGGACTGCTCGAACGGTTGCTGGTTTGACCACAGGACTAAATGTTTCAGAAAAGTCAACCCCAGGGCGTTGGTGAAAGCCTTTGGCGACAAGTCGAGCTTTGAACTTGTCTAAGGAACCGTCCGGTTTTCGTTTGATGCGGAAGACCCACTTCGAACCAATAATGTTTGCAGAATCATCAGGTGGTACTAAATCCCAAGTACCGTTTTTGAGAAGGGCATTAAATTCAGATGACATGGCCTCCCTCCATCGTTCATCTTTTAATGCCTGAGAGACACAGCTAGGTTCAGTGTCAGAAGATAAAGTAGAAGATAGACCATACCTCGGATTTGGTTTGAAGATACTGTTTTGGAATCGAGTGACCATTCGAGGTCGTTGTTGTATAGGTGGGGACGGCAGTGAGGGAGCATCTGGCGACTCGAGATCAAGGGTTTGTAGGGTGGAATTAGGGTTTGGAGTGGATGGGGGTGTATTTAGTAATCTGGGGGGTGCAGACGGGATGGACGTTGGGCTGGGGGGTGTATTAAGCGATACAGGGAGTGCAGGTAGCGGGGGTGGTGGTGGGGCTGGATTCTCGTCGAGAGATGGTATATTTTGGGGAGGGGGTGTATTCGTAAGGTTTGTGGGTGGGGCAGGATTGGGGGAAGGGGCCAGGGGTGTATTGGTGGGGGTAGTGGGTGGATAAATTAAAACAGTGGGTGTGTTTGGCAGATTGGAGGGTGTATCTGTTAAGGCAGGGAGTGTATCAGGAGCAGTTTTAGGAGTGGCTAGAGGAAAGACATTTTCAACAAATTGAACATGACGAGAGGTATATATTTTATTGGTTTTTAAATCAAGACAAAGATAAGCAGCTTGGGTAGGAGAGTATCCAATGAAGACACAGGGAGTGGATCTAGGGTCTAATTTATGGGAAGTGTAGGGGCGGAGCCAAGGATAACATAAGCAACCAAAAACTCTAAGTTTGGCTAGGTTGGGAGTTTGTTTTAGAAGGAATTGATATGAAGACAACATGTTAAGATTGGGTTTTGGTAGACGGTTTATAATGTAGGTAGCAGCACAAACTGCATGAGGCCAATATGTAAGGGGCATGGAGGCATGATGTAAAAGAGCTAAGGCAGTATCAACAACATGTCTGTGACGACGTTCAGACATGCCATTGTGTTCAGGGGTGTGGGGAGGAGTTGTGAGATGAGATATACCATGAATTTGAAGGAGGGATCGTAGGGCAATGAATTCGCCCCCGTTGTCAGTATAGAGGGTTTTGATTTTGGTGTTGTAGAAGTTTTCTACGATGCTTTTAAAGGATGTAAAGGTGGGGAGGACATCAGATTTGCGTTTTAGAGGGTAAATCCATATATATTTGCTAAAATGATCAACAAAAATGACATAGTATTTGAAGCCTTCAGTTGACAGGACAGGGGACGACCACACATCAGAAAAAATAACCTCAAGAGGGGAACTAGATATAATGCTTGAATCATAAAAAGGAAGTTTATGACTTTTAATACAGTTGCAAGAATCACAATAATGCAGTTTTGAGTTCGTGATAGGTAAGCTATACTTGGATAAGGTATGGGAAAGGATTTTGGAGGACGGATGACCAAGACGAGCATGCCAGATGGGTGATGGTTGTTTTTCCGAGATGGAGGTTGTGGGGTTAAGAGATGCTCGAGTCGGCCATACGTAGAGATTATCCACGCGACTCCCCGTGAGGAGAATGGTCCCCGTTTTGCCATCCCGCACCTGAAAACAAGTAGAACCAAAAATAATGTTAACATCATTATCTCGACACAAGGTTGAAACAGAGATAAGGTTTTTGGCCATTTGTGGGACAACAAGGACGTTTGAGAATTTCAGCATATTAACATGAGGAAACGACAAGGAACCAATATGCGAAATTTGTAAACCGTTACCATCACCGATGACAACATCATCCGAACCGGAATATGGAGAGGAAACAAATAAATTATGGGGGTGAGTTGTGATATGATGAGAGGCCCCGGAGTCCAAGATCCAGGGTCGGGAGGGGATCTGTGAAATAGCAGAGTGGGCGGAGGAGGTGTATGTAGTAGTGTAGTGGGTGCGTAGATGCGGGGGGTGTATTTACCAGAGTTGGGGGTGTATGCAGCAGTAGTGGGGTAATGGATCTGGGCCATCTGAGCAGCAAATAATCAAGGAAGATTTTTTATTTTTTTTTCTTTCCCGAGGGTGTATGCACGTGAGATCAAGATTTGATTCTAGGGAGGAGGTAAATTCTGAGAGTTTGCAGCTACTGTGATTAGTTGATTCAAGGGAATAAGAAAATTCCAAGAGTTGCAGGAGAAAGTAATATTAGTTAAATCAAGAAGGAGGGGAGTATACGTAACTGGCGCGGAAGCTTTGCATAGGGTATAATCTTGATGGTTATATCAAGAAAATGGGAGGGGAGAGTAACCACCTGGAGGTTACAGAAAAGGAGGGTGTGCACTGTGAGTAATAACCGAACAGTAGGGGGAGGGTAAGGACGGTAGTCGAGGGTGTGATCGACGGTGGATGTCGAGCACAGACTACGGATGAGGGATTCGGATCATGGCGTTAGCCGTACGAACTCGATGATACCATATAGAGGAACAATGAATTGTGAAATTATAATTTCATTTAGGTAAATGTAAAGAATACATGAAGGAAGTATTTATAGATACAAAACATATCTAACCTAAATCTATAATTAAGTAAAATAAAGATTTACAAAATATATAAAATATATTATACAAGATATATATAATATCTCTTAATATATTTATATATGCCTAATACTAATATCTTAACAATTATAAAACAAAAATCCCGCGAGTCTTAAAAGTAGGCTAATAAAAAAAATCGCAAATCAAAATCGGATTATAATGACAATATTATTTTTTGTGTTAATAATATTACATATTTGTCTATATATTACTTACATTTAGGGTGTAGTTGAATCAATCGATTCGAGGTGAACTTTAGTAGAGTTTTTAAGCTTGATTCGCTTATTTTCTAGTCTTCGAGTCGAGCTTGAACTTATTAATTTATTCAATATATTGTTGGTCCAACACTTTTTTCAAACTTAATTGAACATAGATTAATAATAACAATCATAACTTTAATTACTTATCAATTCATTACAAATATATATATATATAGTATATAATTACTAAATATTTTAATTTCATTTAATTAAATAACTTAACATATTTTTATATTTATCAGAAATATTAAGAGTGAAAATTGTATATTAATTGATTAATTAAATTGTTAATTACAATATATACAATTTAACTCGGGAGCTTACAAACGAGTACATTTATGAACTATATAATAAATTGAATATCATTGAGCTTGAGTTTCTTCGTTTTATGTAAATGATCATTAACAAGCTCAAATGATTAATTTTCAAGTCGAGATCAAAATAGTTTGCGAACGGATTGATTTGATTACGTCATTCATGTTAAACAATATACTACATGAACTATATATAATGTAATATTGCATATATGCATGTCACTTATAATGCTTTATTTAAGGTAATACCATATACACAGACACATAATGTTGTATTGTAATTAAGTAATGTGGAGTATTGTATCTGTGACCGAATTTGACCCGCAAATGTTTTGTTCATATATTTAAAAATGATTACATGATGCACTCGCTGCATGTTATAGTTATATAAGGGGACACCATGAAACTACTTTCATCTCTAAAAAAATAATTTAGCATCTTGTATGTCTTCAATTTCGAAAAAATAAATATTTGTTAAACCTTGCATAGTGCAAGTTGGCAAGTTGCATTAGAAATTTTCTTTTTGAATACTTGCTCAATTGAGAAGAAAAAAATTGTGACAGTTTGTAAATGGAAATTTAATCTAAAAATTAAGCATTGTACTGAAATTATTCCAATAAAAATTCATCATTTAATTTAATTAGAAAGGAAATATTCAAAAGGTGATAGTAATCAAGTGAACAGAATACATTTAATTTCTAACACGATTATACGGTGCAACTTGAATGTAAGAATTTTTGTAAAGAGAGAATGATTGTTTGTTCATGATTTAACTTTGTTGTGTGTGTGTGTGTGGTTAAATGGTACTACTTTATAATTAGTTGACCAAACAAACTGTCACAAAAGAAGCATGAGCACAATAATGCATCCATTTCTTTCCTTGACAAGTAGACCAAAGCCCTAATCATTCATCAAGCACTACATGTGACAAACCCCACCTTTTACGCTGTAATAACACCAACTACTACTGTAATGTATCACTAAACACCACATTAAACAATCTCCTCCTGCACATATTCACTGTTATTACAATGCCTAAAGACATATATCATCTTACTGAATCTTGTATCTATTTGTAGCACAACAGAACATTTGTTCCACTTTTCACGTTTCATCGTATATTCTAAGAATCGAATATAATGAGTGCAAGAAAGGTTTAAGATCTAGCATATAGAAAATAATTTGATTAAGAAATAGCATGAAATAGGTCACACATGGATGAATCCCCCAACAAGTTATAATAACTAAGAACATAATCTTGATCATAAATAGAAGAAAAAGAAAAAACTATCAATAATATCTACATGTAATGCTGTAAATAGACCCCAAGCGCCTTTAAAATAGGGTCATACTCAATAATAGCTAAAACTGTAGAAATCAAATAATAGACTAGACAAGAACAACTGAACGAATAACCGAACCTAAAAACAGAAACCGATTTCTCGAGCACCAATTTTGCGATGGACCATCTTTTGTCTCCAGACCAAACAGTTGCAAGATAGTTATGCTTCATCAGATACATGCTCCTTAGACGTGTTGCAAACTATACTCAAGTGATTGTGTACTGTTTAATTGAGTTTGCAAACACTCCTTAGAGGTCTCGATTGATGATTCAACCGCGATTGTTACCACTTCCTAATGTGAGCTCAAGATCATCCATTCCCACCTCATGAATCCTCTCCCCTTCCCAAGGCTTAACCGCCATACTTGCAAAATCAAATTCTGGGCCCTTTCCCTTATCCAGCATAGGACCCATAGACGGGACTTGCTGAGGCAGAGGTTTCACGAGGTTAAAGGTGGGTGAGGTGGGGACCATGTTGGGCCCGTTTGCATAGGCTTGGAAGTTCATCCAACGGCCCGAATCAACCGTGGAGGTATCAGATTCGTCACATTCAGGTATAGTAGCTGGGGTGAACCGGTGAATGCGGGTCGGGCTTGCAGGGGCAGAAGCGGCAAAGAAAGGTATGTTCAGAGCTGACATGGATTGTTTTGCAAGAGTCTCTAAAGTAAAGGTTTGTCTTGTTGGGGAGGACAGGGGAGGGGTAACAGGGGCACTGCTGGAAATCCGGAGAGGGGGTAGAGACGACGGGAGTGAGTTAAGGAGAAACGCAAATGGGTGCGATGAATCATTACGGTTCGGGCTTGGGAAGGATGAGGATGACGGACTTGGTTGATACGAAGGAATCGGGCTTGCAAAATAGGAAGATGGTGGGCTTGGGTTTCGAGACGAGCTCGGGGTGATGTTAGTTGAGGTGCCTCCTATTTCCATTGGCATTGGCTTGCATCCCTATACCATTAATTCAATCAAAAATAAAAATCAGATTAATATAGAATAACTATTGCATAAAAGCTCAAAATTGATACCATATGAGCCATCAAAGTCACAATAAACAAGTAATTCTTGATTTCTTCAACCTAGTGATGAACTTTTGCACCCAATTCATACCAAATTTAAGAAAATTAGCAGAAAATAACATCTTAATAGCATAAAAGCCCAAAATTAAACAGTTAACGGTGAACATGCATCCTACCATCAGCTAAGTAACCATATGAGCAGTCAAAATCACACTAAATTAACCTAATGAGGAACTTTTGCACCCAGTTCAAGCCAAATTTTAAAAAATGTAGCTGGAACCAGTAAATAGCATCTTAATTTGACCGTTTACAGATCCAGATTGTTTCAATTTAGGGCAAAAATAAACAATTAAATAATAGGAATGAGAAAGGGGCAAAATTAGGAATAATTTCTTCAAAAAACCCTCAAACAACATCCCAATTCAACAGATCTACACAAATACCTTGCGATAAGTAGTGCCATCGGGCTCAACGATCCAACCAGCTTCAGCACAGAGAGCTTTCAGAACTTCATTGTTGTCGCAGTGCTTGGGAAGATTGTAATTCCCCTGTGCCCTCAACCCAGTATAAATCTTAGCTGCAATTGCTCTCCTCCTCCTCTCTCTCCTCCGGTTATTCTCTCTCTCCCTCCAAGACGGCTTCCTCCGGCCAGCGCTTCCACCGTCTGCGGCGGCGGGTCCAGCTCCGGCGGCGCCAGAAGAAGAGGCGGTTGATCCTCCAGCTTCCCACATCATTTCGGTGCTTCTAAAAATAGAAATTAGGCGGCAGTGTGTGTGTATGTATAGATATGGGTGAAAGAGAGAGAGTATGGGTGAGAGAAAACGTGTATTGCGTTTGGAGGTAGGAGGGGCGGAAATGCAATTGTTGCTACGAAGTAGCTTTTTGGCAAGTGTGGAAAGAAATGGAAATGGAGGAATCAGCGTCTGTTTCTGTGTGAGTGTTTGTGTTCATATTGATGTGCATGTTTTTTTATTATTATTATTTTATTTTTACTGATAAAGCAATTATTGGAGCTGTGTAATTAAAGCTACAAAGCCTACGGCTACAGCTATAACCAACAGGATCCTATAAATTTTCATGTACTGCTGTATACATTATTTCCTCCCTCTCGTAATAATTTTATGGATAATACTCCATCCATCCGTTCCGAAATAATTTTCATATGTAGGTGAACACTAAATTAATAAAGTGTAATAATGAGCAAAGTTTTGAGAGATAATTTTGTAAAACTTTATGTATAAAGTAAAGAATTAGTTGACTTGTGTATTTATGAAAAAAAAGTAATGACATTTGTGTAAAATTGAGAATGGTGAAGTTTATAAAGGGGTTTCCATTTTAAGGGTGTAAAAGTTATTGTGAGACGGAGGGAGTACTACTTTTTTCCATCCTTCTGTAAATTTCCATACATATATTTAAAAAAAAAAATTATATATATATATATAGTTGAACGAATTTTGCTTCATCTAAAAATTCGAATCTAAAAATTCGAATTTATAGAGATGTTAAATTATTTGCGTGGGAAGGCTCTGATACCATGAAATAATTTTTATTCATCTAAAAGTTTGAACTTATAGAAAAGGTGAGGTATTAATTCCTAATAATAGTATTGAGAGAAAGGAAGATAAAATATAAAGTAAAGTTTATTTAAAAATGTGATCGACGGAGAGTGTACTAATAAGTATAGTTTTAAAGAATAATTTTATAAATCCAAATAAATAAATGAGTTACTCTTATGTATATATATTCAAAAGTAATGACATTTTTGTGTAAATATTATGAAGGGTAAAATTTATAAAAAAAAAAAAAAAAAAAAGACATGAAAAGATTTTTATTCTAACGGGTGAAAGTTACGTGAGTTTCACTTTTACTATTTTTGGTCGTTCTTTTATTTTGTATTTTTCTCTTATCAAAATTCACATTAAAAAATGAAGGAAAAAAATAGCGAATCATTCTATCATTAGAGATTAACAAAAAAAAAAACATTTACTCAATCCCTCTCAATTATTTATTGTTTGGGAATATTTTACATGAATTACCAAAGTTCTTAACCAGAATTCTTTCATTCAAATTTTTTTAGCGGTTCCATTTCATTGTTATCATCCTCCTTTTTTTAAATAATATTATTCATTCTATTACATCTTCAATTTACATACTTTATGCATAAATAAATTATTATATACTGTATTAATTAAACATGTGTCCGAATAAATGGATATCTTTTTTATCCTTATTTATTTATATTATATTGTCATTTAATGCATTTTAATATATTTGTTCATTATCCATTCACACAAATCAATTTTTTTATTATGGGTAGGTCTTCCATGAAATTGAGTCTATATAAGAAATTGAATTTTTTGTTACACTTTTTAATTGTAGTTACTTACAATTTTTAAAATAATATTTTAAGTTATATTGACGTACATTTTTTTAGTAATGTTATATTGCACATTTTAGTTATATAGACATTTTTCAGTAATATTGTATTGTACTTTTTAATTATAATGACTTGTACTTTTTATTAAAAATTATGTTGCACTTTTCAATTATAGCGACTTACATTTTTTAGTAATATTGTGTTGCACTTTTAATTATAATGACTTACACTTTTTAACATACTACATATTAAAAAAAAAAAAATGTTAGACTTTTGATCAACTCGATTCTTTATATATAACACCTTAACTTTTATTAATTAGTAGATCAAAAACTCATACGCTTTTATTTATTCATATAGATAACAATTATTCCCTCCGTTCAATTTTATTATGCCCATTTCTTCGAACACAGATTTTAATGAATATTGATTAGTTTATACTATATAAAGTAGATAAGTTGAGGGGTATGATGAGATGTTGTGGGGTCCATTTATAGATAAAATGATTGTTTATGAATAAAGGTAGTGACAAATTGAGTAAATAAATAATAGTTGGAGGGTGGAGGTAAAATAATGTGAATAATATTATTTTTAAAAAGGGAATGAGCATAATAAAATTGGACAACTAAAAAAAGAAAGTGGGAATAATGAAATTGGACGGAGGGAGTAATATTTATCCTCACATTTTAGTCAATGAAGATGATGGAGTAGTAATTTGGATAGAGTGACATATAGTGACATATAAATAAAAACATTATTTTGGATAAAATATGAACATTAATTTGGATAAAGTGACATATAAATAAAAACATTATTTTGGATAAAATGAGACGGTTAATAAGGAAAGAGATACTCCAGTATTCAAAAACAAATATATGAATATGAACAAAATTGGATATGACTAATTATTTTGATATAAGTAACATTCTTTAAAAGGATAAAATGAAAGAGACTACTCCCTCCATCCACAATAAAATAATTGTAAATAAAATAATTATTTGTAAATAAAATTGATGATAATTTGAGTAATTAAGTGTTGAGTGAAGGGTAATGATAAAGTGATGATTTACATAAAGTGTATGAAACTATATTTTGTAATCGAAAAATATAAATCAAATGAAACTACATTTCACAGACGGTGAGAGTATTAATTAGTCAAAAAATAATAATTGAATTAGGAATAAATATACTACTACATTACATTTGATTTGAATTCTTTTATATTTCGATTGTCGGATGTTACACCGACTCATACAAGAGATTATGAATTTCATATTGAAACAAAAGCAATTGCAGTACATTATTTGAAATGGAAAAAATCCCATGAGATTCTATGTGTAATTTTACCTTAATTATACTCCCTCCCTCCTACCTGGGCCAACAATCTTATTTTTTTAATGTATAACTTTGTTTTTTGTCAACCGAATACATTGCAACAATTTAATTTTTAATTATGTCTCCCTTGATGTAGTTTTTTTTCAATTAATTTGAGTTTTGTCCTACAACTACTGTATAAAACTCAGATAAAAATAAAATTTGATATTAAAATAAGACTCTTGCCTTTTGGAAAGAAATTTGGGAACATGCGATTTATAATAGAAGTACACCTTGTGTAAATTATTTTAAAATGTGTAATACTAATATGTAAAGAAATTAAAATTTACGGGTAATTGACCAGTTAAACGAGTTGTCATTAATAAAAATCACACTTGATTTGAGTCCTTACATTTTAATTAAAGATAGATAATAGTAATTCTTATTAATTGAATATTGTGACTTGTTACGGTTTTTTTCTGCATTTTTCTGTTTTTTTTTTTTTTTGTTTTGGTTGGGTCACAAATTCAATATTGTGTATTTTACCTTAACACTATCACTTACAAAGTATGCAGTTTTACATTATACAACATATAATATTTCTATTTTGCACAAAAATGCTATTACTTCAACAAAAGTGGTAATTAGTGTTACTACATAGTTAATTAAAAAAAAAATATGTAAAATCAACAATCACTAGAGGAAAAACATATGAATTTTTTAACGCAATTAGTCGAAACACAAATAAATAGAATTGTGGTGCATAATTTATAATATAGGGTACCAAGTTGGCGGCTAGAAAACACTGAGAGGTTGATATTGTCACTTGAATAATTGTAAATTGGTTAAAATTTAGCTGAAAATTCATTGTTGTGAGCAAATACAATTAATTGAAACTCAAATTCATAGAATTGCAATATAGAAAATTGACAATATAGAATAACAAACTGACATTATCAGAGAGACGGAAAAATTTATATAAGATCCATCCCTCAAATGGACATAAATCAACTGAAATTTACATATAATTGATCAGATTGAGGGTTCGCTAATCTAATTAGAGTAGGTCTTTTGTAAACTTTTTTTTTTTTTTTTTTATCAGCAAACATTCCACATATATATATTTCAGAGCATTTAGAATATTACACAGGCATGAGTATTGCCTCATCAGTATGTTTTACATGGGTAAAAAGTGTTGTGTTAAAACTAGACTTTTGTTACGCCCCTACTAAAATTCCATATTCTCCTCAGCAACCGAGTACCATTCTTGGGTTTGTTGTCCAATCCTTAACTGTGAAGTTACTACCCCCTTCCATCTTGACATACAACCAACTCCATAGTCTGGCCTTAATCTCCGTTATGATCTTCTCCGACGTTATCTCCTCGTTTTTGAATATTTTTGCGTTTCTCCATTTCCACAAGGTCCACACAATTCCATTCCATATTCCAACTGCAGCCTCTCTCCCTTTCTTGCCCCCAAGTAGACGGCTGTGACTAAGCAAGTTGGCTAGCGGGTTCGAGTGAAGTACCGTATGCATACCCAGCCATTTGTAGCACGCCATCCAAATGTTATACGAGAAAGTGCATGTGAAAAAGCAGTGCTCTGCTGTTTCCTCAACATTTCCGCAAAAAGTGCAATGAAAATCAGAATTTGGTGGTAGTACCTTGCGTTTCTTCAAGTTGTCCTTGGTTGGAAGTCTATCCCAAATCAGCCTCCACACTTGTGTATTGACTTTTATTGGTGCTATCTTGTTCCATAGTATCTTAAATCCTTTCTTCATTTCTCTCATTGCTTGCGATGATATTCGTCTGCTTGCCACCAGCTCGTATGCCCCTTTGGTATTGAATCTTCCATTTGGTGTTAGCTTCCATCTCCATGAATCTTCCTCCCCTGCTACTGGTTTAAGCCTGTCAACCACAGATTTTAGAGAGTCAAGAACAACAATTTCCCTATCAAATAGTTCCCTCCTCCACTCCCAACTCCAAACCCACTGTCCCTCAACCCAAATTCCCCATTTCAAACACAGTTTTATCTTTGTTGCAGCTTAGATTATATAGTCTTTCAAATTGACTTCTCAAACTTATATTTCCCACCCACTTATCCTCCCAGAACCTAGTGTCCCTCCCATCCCTAGGATTTTTTCTAAATTTTCTCTAAACCAACCCCCTTCATTCGCCCTCGTGGCTTTGACTACCTCCTTCCACCAACTCGATGAATTATTACTCGCACCCCAACTATCAGCCCCTACCCCCTCCTTCCCATTGTTGGGAATTATCCCAATACCTAATAATAGTCCCCCAACAATGTGGTCCCCAATTCTTGTGGTCCCCAACTCCTTTGTGGGAAATTATTATGGGACCACATTCCCCATCTCCTTTGTGGGGAATTATTGGCACTTGTGGGTTATGGACCGTCACGCTAGGGATCCTTTGAGACTCCCTTTAAAATTACCAGGATCTATTTGAGACGTCTTTTTAGACTCCCGAGAATCTTTTGAGATGCCCTAGGGATCTTTCGAGACTCCCGGGAATCCTTTAAAATTACCAGGATCTATTTGAGACGTAATTTAAATATGAATTATCATAAATCTAATTTTATAATTTAAACAAATTAAATCAACTAATTCATGTAATGAATGTACGGTAAATAATTAAATCCCTAAACATGCGGAATTAAGGGATTACGTGTTTACCTTTGAATCGGAGAGATACCGTTGAGAAGAATAACAACTTCAACCCAATTGCCTTCTCGAGTATTCCCTAAGTCCTAGCCCGTTGATCCGGTGGGAGATCTCACGAACTAATAACTCTCAAGGAAGAATTAATTTTCTCTTGTTGCACACACTGTAATTTCGAAAATTACAGATCTCTCTTTTTTCTTTTGTAGAGAAAACCGATTTCTTTGTCAACTCTTAAACAAGCGATTTTTCCTCTATTTATAAGAGAGAGAATAGTCAATTTATTTATTAGAAAATATAGGAGATCTAGAAATATTTTATTCTCCAAGAGATATTATATTATTTCCATATCTTTCTCCATAATATTCTCTCCCCAAAATAAGCGCTACTTTCCTCTCTTTCTTGCAACAAGATTAATTCTTATCTTTTTAATTACCTTAGTTAATGGACTTCTATTGGGCTACTTGAGGGGCCTTTAGGAGAATTAGGATTGGACCTCCCAATGGGCCCAGAAATCAATATTGAGCCACAATATTTTTCCAGCTCATTAATATTAATTCATTCCACTATAGAATTAATATTGCACTATCCATCCTAACCCATATTACGAAATATGGCTCCCGGTTATTATTTCCCGTGTTTAAGATTCAATGTCCATCAATTAATTTAAGCTACTGAATGCTTTAATTAATTAATATCTTTTATTCCTTAGAGTAAGGACAGCTCAACATTATTATCATACCGGAAATAAATTCCACTGATCAGATTTGATATGATAAATCTTCTGAGCCCACCAAGGGGACATAATCAACTTGACACTCCAAGACACGATTCTCTGTATTAATTTTGGCAATCTGTCCTATAATTAATAATATTGCCCAAAATATAAAGTATTGAATCACATTGATTCTTTACCCATAATAAATCAAAGCAATACTTCTTAACTACAGACAATTCCATTTAAGTGACAGAGATTAAGAAATCAACAACCATTGAGGTCTAATTCTTCATTCCTTAAGCCAGTCTAGAAGAATTACCTCTCTGTAGGTCCTATTCAGCACATCAAAATGCACTAGTGTAATCTCTTGGTCAAGACAAACCAATCTGAGCCTTACACCTCAACTTCTACCAATGGATTGTTCAATTCCATCTAAGTTGTGAATCAATTGTACTTATATACAAGGAACTGACAATGTGATCTTCTGTGATCTTCTACACACCACATTGTCTACAATGTAAAGTACATCTGAACGTTTATGCAATAAATAATTACCATTCATTATATTTAAAGCAACCAGTGACAAAAATTTATTCTCATTAATAAGTGCAAAAATCAGTTTGTATACATAAGTAGCACTAAAAGCATACTTGCCAGTATAACCCTAACAATCTCCCACTTATACTCAAAGTCTGCTTTTAAGTATACTACAGCACGTCCATGTTCTACATGTCCTAATAAATTCTCCCACTTATACTCAAAGCAGCTTGGCAACGCACTTGACCCCCATTCCTTCCACATGTCTCTCGAATGTACTCTGAGGCAGACCCTTTGTGAAGGGATCAGCTAGGTTGTCTTCCGATGCGATCTTTGCTACCACTATATCTCCTCTCTTAACGATTTCTCGTATAAGATGGTATTTCCTTTCAATGTGTTTGCTTGCCTTGTGAGCTCTTGGTTCCCTTGAATTTGCAACTGCTCCAGCATTATCGCAATAAATAGTGATAGTGCTGGGCAAATTCGGAATCACATCCAAGTCCACTAAGAAGTTCTTAAGCCAAACCGCTTCTTTCGCTGCTTCACAAGCAGCTACATATTCGGCTTCCATGGTAGAATCAGCGATGCATTTCTGCTTCACACTTCTCCATGTCATGGCTCCACCCCCCAAACAAAACACACTACCCGAGGTAGATTTTCTAGAATCCATGTCTGATTGGAAATCTGAGTCCGTATAACCCACAGGGAATAGACTGTCTGACTGATAAACCAACATTCTATCTCGAGTTCTTTTTAGATACTTGAGAATGTTTTTAACTGCAGTCCAATGTTCTTTCCCTGGGTTACTTTGATATCTTGCTACCATGCCTACAGCAAAACAAATATCTGGTCTCGTGCACAGCATTGCATACATGAGGCTTCCAACTGCCGATGCATATGGAATGTTTCTCATCTCATCCATCTCCTTTTGTGTCTTAGGACATATCTCTTTAGATAGATGAATTCCATGTCTGAAAGGAACAAATCCTTTCTTGGAATTTTGCATGCTGAATCGTTTCAAAATAGTGTCTATGTATGAGGTTTGGGATAAGCATATCATCCTTTTCTGGCGATCTCGAGTAATCTTAATCCCAAGGATGTGACCAGCTTCTCCTAAATCCTTCATATCAAACTGTTTTGACAACCATACCCTCACGTCTGTCAACACCTTTTTATTGTTTCCAATAAGCAGAATGTCGTCTACGTATAATACTAAGAATACCAAGGCAGTTCCGATACACTTCTTATAGACACAACTCTCAAACTCATTTTGATCAAATCCATAGGATTGTATCACCTGATCAAAACACTGATTCCAAGCTCGCGATGCTTGCTTAAGTCCATATATTGACCTTTTAAGCTTGCATACAAGATTCTCTTGGCCTTTTTCAATGAAGCCTTCGGGTTGGCGCATGTAGATTTCTTGTTCAAGACTTCCATTTAGGAAAGCTGTCTTGACATCCATTTGCCAGATCTCAAAGTCTAGGTGAGCTGCAATCGACAAGAGAATACGGATAGACTTTAGCATAGCTACAGGCGAAAAGGTCTCCTCATAATCGATTCCCTCTTTCTGAGTATATCCTTTTGCCACTAGTCTAGCTTTGAAGGTTTCAACCTTCCCATCTGATCCTCTTTTTCTCTTGTAGACCCACTTGCATCCAATAGGTTTTACACCTTTGGGTGGTTCCACAAGCTCCCACACTTTGTTATGATCCATAGACCCCATTTCTGCTTCCATTGCAGTTTGCCAAGAATCTGCATCCTTGTCTTGGATTGCCTCATCGTACGTCCAGGGGTCAGATTCATCCTCTCCGGGGACCAAGTCCGAAGACTCTCCCACGAACATGAATCGCTCAGGTTGTCTCACAACCCTCCCACTACGACGAGGTTCCGGTTGTGTTTGTGTATCGCTTGGTACATCTACTTGTACACTTGGTATAGGAGTTGGCCCTCTTAGTTCATTTAAGGTAATCTCACTCTTGGGCTTTCTATTACTCATATAGTTTTCTTCCATAAATCTAGAATGTGTGCTTATCACAATTCGCTGATCCTTTGGACTATAGAATAAACCCCCTTTCGTTCCTCTAGGATATCCTACAAACAGCCTTAATTCTGAACGAGGATCTAACTTTCCAGCTTCCTTGTCCAACACGTATGCAGGACACCCCCAAATTCTTATGTGTCTTAGACTAGGCTTTCGCCCGCTCCACAATTCTGTAGGGGTTTTAGGAACTGATTTGGAAGGTACCAAATTCAGAATGTAAGTCGCTGTTTCCAAGGCATGACCCCAAAACGACTTAGGTAAATCTGAATAACTCATCATAGATCTGACCATCTCTAAAAGAGTTCGATTTCTTCGCTCTGCAACCCCATTTTGTTGAGGGGTTCCGGGTGCAGTTAATTGGGATACAATCCCTTCGCCTGATAAGTAGCCCAAAAATTCATTGCTGAGGTATTCGCCTCCACGATCTGATCGTAGAAACTTGATACTCTTTTCCCTATGCTTTTCTGCTTCAGCCTTAAACTCTTTGAATTTATCAAAGGTCTCAGACTTATGCCGCATTAGATAGATGTATCCATATCTTGAGTAATCATCGATAAAAGTAACGAAATACTCAAAACCTCCCTTTGCTTGAATTGACATTGGTCCACATACATCAGTATGAACGAGTTCTAACACTTCACTAGCTCTATTCCCCTTTGCCCCAAAGGCTCTTTTGGTCATTTTACCCTCTAAACATGATTCACATGTTGGAAACGGCTCAACCTGGAGTGATTCCAACAAGCCGTCGTTCACCAACCTTTGAATCCTTCTTAGATTAATATGACCAAGTCTAAGATGCCACAGAAGTGTTTCATTCATGTCTGAAGAATGCTTTCTTTTCTTAGAAATAGTTGATGTGTTATGCGATTCATTTTGTGTGGAATGTGCACAATTAATAGTATAAAGATTATTCACCAATGCTCCCGAACAGATAATCTCGTCATCACGACAAATAACGACATTCTTATTAAAAGAAACTGAATATCCATCCAAAATTAGTTTAGAAACTGAAATCAAATTCTTTCTAAAACTCGGAACATAAAGAACGTCTTTTAAAACTAAAATTCTATCACTAAAAGATAGTTGCACATCTCCCACTGCAACAGCCGCCACTTTCGAAGCATTGCCCATGGTGATGATGATCTCACTCCCACTAAGTTGTCGGGTTAGCTTGAACCCCTGAAAATCGAAACAAATATGATCAGTGGCTCCCGTATCCACCACCCACGAATGGGAAGAATACACCGCTAAACAAGTTTCAATTACTAGTGCGTGAGAATTACCTTGCTTACCAGCTTTCTTAGGCTTGGTACAGGCTGACTTCCAATGTCCTTTCAGACCGCAACTAAAGCACTTTCCCTTAGTGGTCTTTTTCTTGACACCTCCCTCAATTGGTATCTTTTCCTTGTTATTAGCTTGTTTCTGGCCATTTGCCTTCTTCTTCTTTCCACCTCTCGGTGCAGAATTAGAAGATGGACCGTTTGCCAACATAGTCGTATGCTCGTTCCTTGGTCCCATTAACATCTCAGCCGAAACCAAAGCTTGCAAGAGCTGAGCCAACGTATACTCTTGATTATTCATCGTATAGTTCAGTTGGAACTGCTCAAAACTTTTCGGTAGAGAATGGAGTACGAAATCGATCTGCGTTTCCGCATCGAATTCAGCACCAAGAATCTCAAGTTTGTTAAGGAAACCCATCATCTTAAGAACGTGATCCCTCACGGGCGTTCTCTCGACCATTTTCTGTGATAACATATCTCGCATGGTCATTTGTCTAGCCGTACGATTCTGATGAGCAAAAAGTTCCTTAAGGTTCATCATAATAGCTGAAGCGGATTCCATGTTCTGGTGTTGGTGTTGCAACACATCTGACATTGAAGCCAAGATGGTACACCTAGCCATTTCATCGGATCTCATCCACTCCTTATGATATTCCTTATCTTCTTGGTTCGTCTCATCCGTAGGGGCAGGGGGTTTAGGTTCATCAAGTACCCACTTATGCTGTTGTGCAGTCAAGACTATAAATAAATGTCTTTTCCAATCCACATAATTCTCTCCTTCCAATTTATTTTCTTTAAGTATACTAAACAGTGGGTTAAAAGGAGACGACATGCTGAACTGAGAATAAAATATACAATTTGTATTAATATCCTATTAACACAAAAATTATCACATAATTTGATCACATGTACTATATCAAAAAACCTCAAAAAAATGATATAAACATGCATCAGCCAACATCTTAAAACCAATTTAAGTAAGTCACGATGAGTGTGAACGTTTACTCAAATACATTTAAGCAGGTTACAAACAAAGCAGTTACAAACCTTTAATTCAAAATTAATAGTTGGCTTCAACCTGGCCATATAAAATTGACAGGGACTCCGATGGGGAGTTAATATATCAATTTTATACCTAAGTAATAACCATAATTAAATACATGACTATTATTTTGTTTTGAATAAGCCACTCGATGGGAGGGTCATACCGCCACTAGTAATAATCCACAATCATCCTTAAAGGAATTTATTCATGTGAACTTATCTTTTGACCTATCCGATAGGGAGAGAGGCGCTTGCCAATGCGTAGCCAAAAGACTTCACAAATAAATAAATTATGGAGGCCATTTAATCAATTTATTATCTTAAATAAATTTAATTAATAAAAAAAACATACTTAGTAATTTTTTAAACTAGAGGTTTTTCACGAATTCTCATGCAGAATTAACAAATAATCATAGCATAATAACAAAACAAAAATTAAACACAAATTAGGCAAACACGTCCAATTATCATGGTTTAATTTTCTCGTTTTGAAGGAACGAGAATTCGTACACCCACGACCGCAACAAAAAAAATCACGCCACGCCTACAAGCGACTCGTGTGGCTTGGTCGTCCGGGTGCCTCCGATTCTTTAATCCGTCTAACGGTCTTCGTCTTTGACCCGTTACAATTTATTTACAAAAAATAAATCTAACATCTAGACTAGTTTATTACAAATTAAATAATCTAATCTACCCGTGGATTTTCTCACGGGAAAAACAAATCTGACCGAATCAGATTAAAAACCACATTCAAACAACATAAATTAAAACATACATTAAAACCATGATAATTGGATACCTGCAAAAAAGATCTAACAATTCTACCATCCAAATATCAATTTAATGTAAATAGATTTAAATTCTAATTTAAATTATAGAGCCCAAAACCTTGGCTCTGATACCATCTGTTGGGAATTATCCCAATACCTAATAATAGTCCCCCAACAATGTGGTCCCCAATTCTTGTGGTCCCCAACTCCTTTGTGGGAAATTATTATGGGACCACATTCCCCATCTCCTTTGTGGGGAATTATTGGCACTTGTGGGTTATGGACCGTCACGCTAGGGATCCTTTGAGACTCCCTTTAAAATTACCAGGATCTATTTGAGACGTCTTTTTAGACTCCCGAGAATCTTTTGAGATGCCCTAGGGATCTTTCGAGACTCCCGGGAATCCTTTAAAATTACCAGGATCTATTTGAGACGTAATTTAAATATGAATTATCATAAATCTAATTTTATAATTTAAACAAATTAAATCAACTAATTCATGTAATGAATGTACGGTAAATAATTAAATCCCTAAACATGCGGAACTAAGGGATTACGTGTTTACCTTTGAATCGGAGAGATACCGTTGAGAAGAATAACAACTTCAACCCAATTGCCTTCTCGAGTATTCCCTAAGTCCTAGCCCGTTGATCCGGTGGGAGATCTCACGAACTAATAACTCTCAAGGAAGAATTAATTTTCTCTTGTTGCACACACTGTAATTTCGAAAATTACAGATCTCTCTTTTTTCTTTTGTAGAGAAAACCGATTTCTTTGTCAACTCTTAAACAAACGATTTTTCCTCTATTTATAAGAGAGAGAATAGTCAATTTATTTATTAGAAAATATAGGAGATCTAGAAATATTTTATTCTCCAAGAGATATTATATTATTTCCATATCTTTCTCCATAATATTCTCTCCCCAAAATAAGCGCTACTTTCCTCTCTTTCTTGCAACAAGATTAATTCTTATCTTTTTAATTACCTTAGTTAATGGACTTCTATTGGGCTACTTGAGGGGCCTTTAGGAGAATTAGGATTGGACCTCCCAATGGGCCCAGAAATCAATATTGAGCCACAATATTTTTCCAGCTCATTAATATTAATTCATTCCACTATAGAATTAATATTGCACTATCCATCCTAACCCATATTACGAAATATGGCTCCCGGTTATTATTTCCCGTGTTTAAGATTCAATGTCCATCAATTAATTTAAGCTACTGAATGCTTTAATTAATTAATATCTTTTATTCCTTAGAGTAAGGACAGCTCAACATTATTATCATACCGGAAATAAATTCCACTGATCAGATTTGATATGATAAATCTTCTGAGCCCACCAAGGGGACATAATCAACTTGACACTCCAAGACACGATTCTCTGTATTAATTTTGGCAATCTGTCCTATAATTAATAATATTGCCCAAAATATAAAGTATTGAATCACATTGATTCTTTACCCATAATAAATCAAAGCAATACTTCTTAACTACAGACAATTCCATTTAAGTGACAGAGATTAAGAAATCAACAACCACTGAGGTCTAATTCTTCATTCCTTAAGCCAGTCTAGAAGAATTACCTCTCTGTAGGTCCTATTCAGCACATCAAAATGCACTAGTGTAATCTCTTGGTCAAGACAAACCAATCTGAGCCTTACACCTCAACTTCTACCAATGGATTGTTCAATTCCATCTAAGTTGTGAATCAATTGTACTTATATACAAGGAACTGACAATGTGATCTTCTGTGATCTTCTACACACCACATTGTCTACAATGTAAAGTACATCTGAACGTTTATGCAATAAATAATTACCATTCATTATATTTAAAGCAACCAGTGACAAAAATTTATTCTCATTAATAAGTGCAAAAATCAGTTTGTATACATAAGTAGCACTAAAAGCATACTTGCCAGTATAACCCTAACTCCTTCCCATATCTAGACTCTATGATTCTCGCCCACAAATTATTTTTTTCATTCAAAAGACGCCACCTCCACTTCCCTATAAGTACTAAATTGAATATCTCCAAGTCTCTCACCCCTAAACCCCCACTTCTATAAGTACTAAATTGAATATTCTCGCCCACAAACTATGTTAACATGAACTTGTTTTTGGATGCATTGGTTATAGTTGTCAAAATTGTGCAAACTACACTTTGGACTTTTGGAACCGCTTAATTTGTAAACCACCCAAAATTAGATATAAACACACTCATAAGCTTAACAACACAATATATCCTGTCAAAATCTGATACCCAATTGAATTAATATTTCCACCTCAATAATAAGATACTGTCTGCTTTAAAATTCCTGGAATAAGCACCAATTTATCTTTAAAACTACTATATATGTATGTTAATAATAATTTAAAATGATCATAAGGAATAAAATCGGTGTGGGACTTGGTTAAGACAACCAACACTGACCCTAGGCATAAGATAGGACAAAGAAATTGCAATTATTTATTTTGCTTTAACGAATTAGAATGACGAGAAAAGGCAAAGGGATATGCTGAAAAAGAAATTTTCGGACAAATTTTTCTTTCCTGTGTGTAGGACCAGAGTTGTCTCTCCTCGATAATTGAACTGGTCAACAACCCAATCATATCTTGCCACCTCACTTGCATTGTGCCTAATTCTTTTTTATGTGAATATTCGATTGATTAGCTCGGTTTAGATATGTTATTAATCGACATGAATTGTTTCATTTTTTTTTGGATTACAAGATCAAATCGGCTAAATTAATATTACGTACGTCTAAAAGTTTTTCATTATTTTTTCACAATGATTAAGAAAAATATTTAAATAATAGATATAGTATAAGTGATGTAATCGAGAGAAAGAGAAAAAAAAGTAAGATATAAAGTGAAAGGTAAGAATAACAAATTAAAAGTATTTATAAAAAAGGGTATAAAAAGTTTATAGACGAATGGACCAAATTGATAAAATGAGAAATTTATAGACGGACGGAGGAAGTATATTTTATGTACTCCATAATTTATTTTTTAATTCGAAACAAATCAATTCAACAACTTTGTTCTCTTTCAGTTGTGAGGAAGTAGAGAGACGTACCGGGTGTAATAGTAATAAATTTAGATTCTCATTCTCAATACGAAAAAAAATACATCACACTAAA
The DNA here is from genome assembly GCA_963675135.1 of Galeopsis tetrahit. Taxonomy (NCBI): domain Eukaryota; kingdom Viridiplantae; phylum Streptophyta; class Magnoliopsida; order Lamiales; family Lamiaceae; genus Galeopsis; species Galeopsis tetrahit. The sequence continues at coordinate 18,037,159 of OY776133.1, forward strand.
ATATTTTTATGTAAAAAAATAAATAAATTAAAAAATGACAAAAATAAATTGAAATGTCATGTAGGGAGAGTTAAAAATTAGAGAATTAAAGTTTTGTTTGATAAGTGTATTTATTAAGGGGATTTTTAAAGATAAAAGATTAATTTAGAGGAAATACATATACAAATCACCATTTTTAGGGGTGGGGAGTGTATCTAGCATAGTTGAAGGGGTATATAACCCGCCTCGAAATTATTAGGATCAGAATTACGGCCATGGTCCATGGATAGCAATTCGGAAGGGCGTTGGCTATATACCCCTCCAGCCTTGTTACATATACCCCCAGATACATACACCCCCAATAGAATGTACAATGTTAGATGTACTCCCCCACAAATTACCTACCATACCCTTTAATACATTTGAATCATATTATAAATACACTCCCCTCTTAAATCAAACTAAGGGTGTGTTTGCAAACAATAGTAATTGATTCAAAGTGATTAAAATTGATTTTTGAAATAAATTTGAAAGTGAAATTAAGCACTTTTAATCAATTTTGTATATGTTGTGATGTTTGCAAAATAAATAGCTTCTTTATAATTTTACAAAAAATACCCTTATTACATTTGAATAAGTAATGGGTAAACATAAAATATTATTTAAATTGTGAGGGCAAAAATGTAAAATTAGTTACTATAATGATGAGAAGCACATAGAAGCTATTAAAAGTAGGTGGAGGGGTGCTTCACCAAAATCACTTTAAACTACTTAATTTAATCACTTAGGTTGTGTTGCCAAACACTCTAAAAGTGATTATATTTTAAAAAAGAAGTGATTTTAAGCACATACTAGTGCTTGCAAATACCAACTAAATCTAGTTATTTTTCTTTCTCCATTTTCATTTTTTGCAGAAACCCCTCCCCCTTCCCCAAGCCGTCGCCGACACGGCGCCACCTGCCCCACCCACCCACGGCGTACGCCGCCTTCCCCTCCCTCTCGCTGCTGTTGGCGGCAACGCCAAAGATTTTTTTTCTCTCTTCTGCTCGCGGCGGCGCACCCCTCGCCCAGCGCCGCTCTCTCCTCGCCTTTCCCTCGCCGTCGTCGACCAGGTAAGGTAGGTTTTTTGTTTTTGTTTTTACTTTCTGCTCGTGCGGCGGCGCCGCTCCCTTGCCCAGCGACGTCGTCGCTGCCTCCCTGCCTCACTCACTCCGTCCCTTCCTCCCTCACTCACTCCGTCCCAGTTCCAGGTTTTTTTTTTTCAATTTCGACACACCAGTGTCGATTAGATTCATTTTTGTCGACAACTTCTTGTCTACCATATTGCATCTGCTCGACACTGGTTTGTCGAAAGTTTTAAAAAAAATTGTTTTTTAAAAAAAAATATTTTCGACGTCGATAGTATGCATTCTTGTCAACAAATTGTTGTCGACGGGAATGTATAACACTGGTTTGTCGAAAATGTGTTTTTAATTTTCTTGAAATTTCTGTTGGCCGGATTATTTTTGGAATTTGGGTGCAAAGTGTTTTAGGTGAAATTTACGTCGGGTATTTTGTTGTGGACAAAATATTTGTGTGTGCAAAGAATTTATATTGATTTGTTGATAAACTATTTTTTTTGGTTATGTTTGGGTGGTGGGTGGCTGCCGGAGGTGGTGACGGCGCCGGAGGTGATGACGGCGCCGGAGGCGAATGTCATGGGCGTGTAATTAGGGGGAAGGTTTTAAATGGTGGGGGAGTGTATTTAGTAGACTAAATTTATTAAAAGGGTAATTTGGGTATTTTACATATTTTTTAAATTAATAAATGAGTGGGGGGAGTAGACTTAACAACGCTGGAGGGGTATATAGCCAACGCCATTCGGAAGCCCAATTTGAGCCTTATTTTTGTCTTAAAACCCATATTCTATCAACGGGTTGGGGTATATACCCCTCCAGCTTTGTTTAATACACTCCCCCTTCATTTTTACTAATTTAATATTCATGTAAAATACCAATTTTACCCTTTACTAAATTATGTTAGATACATACACCCCCTACCATTAAAACATAACCCTAACCCTAGTGAAACCTAGAATTTCACTGTCGCCGTCACCGCGCCGCCGCCGCCACAACAACAACAACACCACCACCACCAAAATGAACATGTTCATCAAATAAACTAGCAATACCACTCCAATCGACACCACCTCAAATAAAATTTAGAAATGAAAAAAAAAATCTAAGTATTTTTAACAAGCCAGAGTTGACCAAAAACACTCCGGTCGACACTGGTTTGTCGCCCGAAAATACTCCGATCGACACTGGTTGGTCGACCAAATTTCGAAAGAAAAAAAAAATTGAAATTTTCGACTATTATTGATTGCTCAAAAACACTCTCGTCGACGATAGATCGTCGACTAGAGTATTTTTGAGCGACCAATAATGGTCGAAAAAACAAACAAACAAACCTGTTCTTCGTCGGCGACGGCTGAGGGCGAGCGCGGGCGGGCCGCAACGGCGTCGAGGATCGAAGGAGGGCGGCGGCGTTGCTGGGCGAGAGGGGCGGCGCCGCCGCTTGTTACAGAAATTAAAAAAAAAAAAAAAAGAACAGAGTCGTGGTGGAGGATGAGGCGAGGGGGAGGGAGGGTGGAGTGCGACGGCGAGGGGGAAGGGAGGGGGAGAGCGGCGGCGCCGCCGCCGCCTGGTACAGAAATTAAAAAAAAAAAAAAAAAAAACAGCGGCTGCGGCGAGCGAGGCGAAGGGGAGGGAGTGCGACGACGAGGGGTGAGGGAGGGGGAGAGAAAAAAAAAAGGGAGGGGAAGAGAGAGAGGCGGTAGAGGAAGGTTGGGGAAGAAGATGAAGTTAGGGTTTTATAGGGGTGTGTATTTATCCTACATAATTTTAAGAGATAAGGGTATAATAGATAATTTAGGGGGAGTGCATCTATCTAAGATGTGTTTTAAGGGGGGTGCGTGTATCGGGGGAGTGTAGTAAACAAAGCTGGAGGGGTATATACCCCAACCCTCTATCAACTCAGCGCACTGACCTGCTACCTTATTGTTGGGCCAACGCCCAAAGAAGGGGTCTTGGACAGTTTGTGTAAAATCAAGTTCAGTACATGAATTATACTCCCTCCGTACAGGGAAAGCTCCTCATGAGCTTCGAACACGAAAATTAAGAAATATTAATATAATAAATAGATGTATTAGAGGTGAAATGATTGAGAGAGAGAAGAATATAATGAAATGTGAGAGAGAATAATTACCAAAAAATGAATGGGTAACTTTCATTGGGACGAACGAAAAAGGAAAGTTGGGTAGCTTTCATTGGGACGGAGGGAGTAAAATTTATAAGAAAAAAAAATACTCCCTCCGTCCATAGGAACTTGCACACCTGAGGTGACACACAATTTAAAAAATGTGTAAGAAAAAGTGTAATGACTAATGAGTGATATTTTGAGGTGTAGTTTTGTATAGTTTTATGAATAAAGTAAAGTAAAAAGTATATTTAATTTGGAAAAGTAATGACATATGGATAAATAAGAGTATATTTTGAGGGTGGGGTTATGAGATATTTCCTCTTTTATGGTCATGTTTGATAGCTTAGATTAAATTTAGATTAACTATATATCATTTTTATTGGTTGTTTGATAACTTAAATTAAGGGTAGATTATGCTTTAAAATTAATAAAATTTAGATATCATCATAGTCTTAGATAATTAGTCTTTACTATCAAACATGCCCTGTAGGGTGTGCAAATTGGTATGAGACATCCATTTATAAAATGTGTGCATATTCCTGTGGAACGTAGGGAGTATATATTATATAGAGTATTATTTTATTTCGTTAAAAATTAGATCGTTACTAGCTTTTCATAATTTTTCAATAGTGCACTGCCATATTATTCTCACTATTTTCCTTTTCTTTGAATTTTTCCTATGTTGCAGAATTCCAGTAGATGATTTAATGTGAATATTCTACCATTAAGAACTAAGAAGTATATAAAAAGAGTTCGGTGTTAGATAATAATGAAGCATACGGTAACGGATACCATATAAAAATTTCAATATTTTAAAATTCGATACATCCTACAAAAAATTTTGTTATACTGAAATTTCAATATAATGAAAATGCATACATATATCGTATGGATTGTATTGGATATTTAATAAATTGATATATATTGTGTGAATCCTTTTTACCATGCACCTAATTTACAACTAATATTTTTTAATAAAACAATTAATATTATTAAATTAAACCATTTTTTAAAAAAATAAAAAAATCAATACCTTAAAAAAATAGACACATAATATGATACTGTATATAAATATATTGTATAAAATGATGGTGATGGATGGAGATTTTGGAATCTGTCCCAATATCCCCGTTTACCTTTTCTTTCTTTGTTTCTCACATGGCCACATGCATCTATCTTTTCACGATCTCAATCGTAATCACACATTTCTTTCAAAATTTATCTATATACGAGGTTGTCAACCAACCGTTGCTGGAAATTTCTCTTTGACTTCTTTAGTGCTTAATTCTTCTATTACAATTTACACAAGTTGAGGTTTAACATATTAATACAAAAATATAAGATTTAGTATTAGATTCAAGTAGATTTAAAAAAAAAAAAAAAAAATGGAATAAAGAGGATGACAAAAGAAAAAGTAAACGAAAAGGGAAGATATTTTTTAGCATATATATGTATTAGGGATGACAATTTTAATTCGATCATCCAATCCGATCTTTATCATTTGGATCACTCTGTTTCAAATCAGTAGTGAAATGAAGAAGGTCTCTGGGTATCCCTCTCGTCCCGTGCTCCGGACCTGTGACCATTTTTAATACGGAGTATTATATTTTTATATGAAAAAATGCAAAATTGATCTCTAAAGTGAAAAAAAAAAAAACTTAATTAATTATTATTATTCAAATTGATATAATAATTAACTATTAATTACTATATAAAATCTAGATAATAATCAATATTAATAATTATTAATATTGATTATTAAATTAACAGCTCGTAATAATGAATAATTGTAGAATCATTTAATAATCATTTATGCGATATCGATCAAATAGAGAATTATTTTTGGAGTATTAATAGAATTTTGCAGCCTTAGAAAACTACTACTACAAAATTTCCTCCTCTTCTTTTTGTAGTTTTGACAATGTTTACATTTATAATACGCGTCTATAAATAAATACATTTAATTAAGGGATTATATTTTTTTTTAGTCCATTAAGTTATCACAATTTTGAATTTAGTCCATTAGGTTACCACTTTTTGAATTTAGTCCATTAAGTTTCGATTTATTTTGATTTTGGTCCAGTTACCTGCTACAGCAGGTTTAACATGTCATTTTTTAAAACACACCCCATAAAATATTATACACACCCCACATGTTAAACACACCACACTAAAATTTAAAAATCATTTTTTATTACTATACACACCCCCAACTATTTCCTATTTAATAAATTGCTAAAAATAATTAAATTAAAAAAATAAGAATTTAAATTAATATGAAAAATATAAATAAAACCTATAAAAAATTGCCTAAATCTTTAAAAATTAAACAAAGCTAAAACAATTTAATTAATTTAACTAGTGTTAAAAATTTAGTTGATTTTCTACTATTTTTAAATTTTATTTAGCCATTGCTTTATTAATATTTTATTTGCGTTCTAACTTCTATAAAAAAACGTCGAAAATAAGGCTAAATAAAATTTAAAAATAGTAGAAAATCAATTAAATTTTCAAAACTAATTAAATTAATTATTTTAACTTTGTTTAATTTTTAAAGATTTAGAAGATTTTTTATAGGTTTTATTTATATTTTTTATATTAATTTGAATTCCTTTTTTTTAATTTAATTATTTTTGGCAATTTATTAAATAGAAAATAGTTGGGGGTGTGTATAGTAATAAAAAAATATTTTTAAATTTTAGTGTGGTGTGTTTAATACTTGGGGTGTGTATAACATTTTATGGGGTGTATTTTAAAAAATGACCCGTTAAACTTACTGTAGCAGGTAACTGGACCAAAATTAAAATAAATCGAAATTTAATAGACTAAATTTAAAAAATGGTAACCTAATGAACTAAATTCAAAATTGTGGTAACTTAATGGACTAAAAAAATATAACCTCTCTAATTAATTATTGAAATCATATGCATAAGCAACATGAAGCTCACACCTTTAGGCTTTAGCTGTTGATTTATAGAATACTGAGGAATTAATAATTTCCCCAAATCAACGTATTAAAATTAAAAACGTCTAAAAGTAAAATGTCTCATAATTATAAAATTAATGAGTTGCCCAATAATAATAGATAATAGAAATATAAATTAAAACATAATAATAATAACTCTTAAATATCAACCATCCAAACATGGACGGCATGTGAATTAGTATTATAAAATGCTCACTTAAAAAGAATCAAACAAAATTTTAAGTGGTCACCGGCCTACTCTCAATAAGATCCGTAAGAGTACTCCTCACATTTAAATTAGTGTCTATGACTCACATCTGTATAAAAGTAAATACTAGTTATTATATAAATTTAATTAATATCAATTTGAACAATAATAATAATAATTAATGTATTTTTTTTTTTTTACTTTTGAGACCAATTTTACATTTTTAGTAACGTTTGAGTCCAAGTTTACCATACTTATTTCGTATGAGACTAAATCAAAATACCATAGAACTAAAAATTAACGAACTCATGTTAATGAAACAAAATCTGCAATTTTTTCAAAATTTTGTCAACTTCATATCTAAGTACATAGGATCAATCACCAATCCAATTATTCAGCATAGAGTGACTAGGACATTTTCTAGTCCTAATATTTGGGTAGAGCCTCCGGACGGCACCAATCAAATGGCATTTACATTTTCAAATAAAGAAGTTTGGACTTGAAAAAAAAAAAGAATATTGCTATGCCAATAAACATTATGCGGACTCATGTATATTCCGGTTGGAAAAATAAATGATAAAAATGTGTGAATTTAAGTGCATTTTTAAACATCACCCGTTGTTTCATTGAACAGTTGTTTTTAAATTTAAACTGATCACTAAAACAACTGTAACTACTGTTTAGTTAAACTACAGTACTAATAATATTTAAGAATACACTTAAATTACCTGATTCAAAAGAGATTTCCTAGAACTAAAAACGAAAATCAAATCAAAGTTGAATTTGTACTTGAGCTTCAATAATTCTATTAATACCCCACACTAGATTCTACATCACTAATATACCAAATTATTGAGATCAAATTGACACTACTCACACCGCACTTGTTAAATTAGGTAAGAGAAACATACCTAGAAAATAAAGGACATATCTGATATGCTATTTTTCTTACTAATGGTGTATAATGGTATAACATTTTTTTGAAATCCAAAAGTCTTCTTCACTTTAGTACAAATGCAGGTATACGTTACATAATCATCTATTTCACAACAAACAATCACCAAACTACCTAATTCTGTCTGTGAGCAATGTAATCCGCCAGAGCCACCAGCGGCTCCACCTTTCTCGGATCGAAATCCACCAGCTGCAACTTCGCTTCGTCGTTCAGCTTCTCCGCAAACTCCCGAGCCTTCTCCAACCCCAGCAGCTTCGGATACGTCGTTTTATCCACTGCCAAATCCTTCCCTGCCGTTTTCCCCAATTCCTCCGATGATTTCGTCACATCTAATATATCATCCACCACCTGAAAGAGCAACCCGATTTTTCGGGCAAATATTCTCAGCTTCTCAACTTGTTCATCGCTTCCGCCTCCCAAAATCGCCCCCATCACCACCGAAGCTTCCAACAAAGCCGCCGTTTTGTGTATGTGAATGAATTCCAGCGTTTCTAATCCCACATTCGCGTTGTTTCCAGTGCAATGGAGATCCACCACTTGCCCTGCCACCAGCCCCTCCGTCCCAATCGATTTCGCGAGCTCTGCCACCGCTGCGAGCACCCTCTTTGGCGCCACCCCCACGGTGGCGGTTGTCATGAATTCGAACGCAAACGCCAATAAAGCATCGCCTGGGAACAGAGATATAAATACGAGTGAAAATCAAATTCAAACCAAGCTACTATATTCGCGATTACTTGGTAAAAGCATGTTTGAACTCGATTCGACGTAAATATCACAATAGCTTGAACATACATTTAAGCTCAATACAATGCAATACAATTTAAAGCTCAGCTCCAGCTCCAGCTCTAGCTCTTTAAGTAAAAAAGAAAAAAATAGTGTCAAACTATTTGAGTTCAGACTCGTGTTTGGCTCGATTAAAGTTCGACTCAGTTAAAGCTGACTCAATTAATAATTAAACAAGTCCAAACGTAAATCACAAACTCAATAACATTTCGACTCGTTTCTACTCATTAACACAATCATACATAAATATGACCTAATTAGGTATAATTGGGGAATTTTGACAAAATCGCAAGTGGTTCCGTACCTGCTAAAACGGCGACGTCTTCTCCGAAGACCTTGTGATTTGTGGGCTTTCCGCGGCGGAGGTCGTCATTGTCCATACAGGGGAGATCGTCATGGATAAGCGACATAGTGTGGATCATCTCGACGGCGCAGGCGGCGGGGACGGCGGCGGATTGGTTTCCGCCGACGACCTCACAGGCGGCGATGCAGAGCATGGGTCGAACCCTCTTACCGCCGGCTAAGAGGGAGTATCTCATTGCTTCGTGTATCATCGGCGGATTCTTCACCGAAACCGATTCGTCCAAGGCTTTGTGCACGAAATTGGCTTTCTCGGCGATGTAAGCGTTGAAATTGAATGGGGCATCTTCTTTCTCGGTGATGATTGTAGCTTCTTCGCCGGTAACAATGGCGGATGCGGTGAGAGAAGTAAAGGGCTTTCGCGATTGGAGGAAAATTGGGTCAATTCTGGGGAGGTTGATGAAGTTAGTGAAGGATTTAGATGGGTATGATTGCTTGAAAATTGAGAGATTTTGAATCCAGGAATCAACAAAATTCATCGTCCTCATTTTTCTTTTTCTTTTTCTTGTTTTCTGGTGAGGAAGAAGAAAGCAAGAAACTGGTTTGAGTGGGCTTTTAAGTTTGTTTCAACAGGTTGAGGAATAGACACATATACATATTTATATTATTATATAATATAATAAAATAAAGGAAAGAAGAGAAGAGACACATTAGGGAAAGTGGAAAAAAACAATGGAAAGATAGGGTTTTGGATGAGGGGTTGGTCATGTGCAACTGTTTTTGGATTCTATTGGAAGGTAATTTGAATTTAATTTGGAAATTCACTTTACATTTTTTATTGAAAAAAGTTTTGTATAAATCAACTTTATTGTACAATAAAGTGTTGTTTGGTTAGAGAGTGTGTTGTATTGAATTGAGATTGAAAAAAATGGATTAATATATTTGAATAGAGATTGAGGAGTAGGGGTAAATGTAGTTTTATATCAAATCAAAAGTGATATCGTAAAATTTTATTAGTGGGTAGAAAGCTAATAGGGTTTTTAATAAAATATTAATATTTGAAAAATAGTTTAATATAATATATATGTTTGTGTCGTATAATAAAATAAAGAAGAGCGTAGTTGCTAACGACGTTCCTTTCTGCACGGTGGGCACATGTGCAGAATGCAGGAGAGATAATAGAATGGACATTTCTGTATGGTGGATTCAGGACTGTCATGTGCAGAATGCGGGAGAGAGAACGCTAATTAAAGTCTTCCCTTGCATTGGTTTGTAGGGTGCTTAAGGCGGGATATTTTTCAAGGGAATGCTTTATCAATTCGAGTGCGGGATGAATTTCGAGATATACTTGGACAAGCATTTATGTCAACAGGATGGAATCCGAGATATACTTGGACAAACATTTATGTCAGTCGAGATGTTATTCGCGATGATTTGTTATGGAAGGTCGGGATGGGTGATAACATCAAATTATGGACTGGTCCATGGTTGGCCAGCTCAATTAATAGAAGAGTGATCTCTGTATGGTGGATTCAGGACTGGCATGTGCAGAATGCAGGAGAGAGAAGGCTAATTAAAGTCTTCCCTTGCATGGGTTTGTAGGGTGCTTAAGGTGAGATATTTTTCAAGGGAATACTTTATCAATTCGAGTGCGGGATGGAATCCGAGATATATTTGAAAAATCATTTATGTCAGTCGAGATGTTATTCGTGATGGTTTGTTATGGAAGGTCGGGATGGGTGACAACATCAAATTATGGACTGGTACATGGTTGGCCAACTCAATTAATAGAAGAGTGATCTCTAATTGGATGGATGAGCTAGATAATAGAGGGTTTCAGCCTTATTTGATGCTGACTCAAGAGAATGGGACATTGATTTACTAGAAGAGCTGCTGCCATATGATGTCAATAATATTGTGTGTACAACAATTCCTCCAATGGGTTCAGTCGATCGAATGGTATGGTCGTGGGAAAGGCAAGGCAAATTATCTGTTAAATCGGCGTACAAAAGAATAATGAAACTAGACAACAATCCTACATTGCTGGTTCAAGGAGAGTGGAATTCTATTTGACAACTAGACGACGTGCCTCCCAAAGTACGAGATCTGGTTTGGAGAGTGGGATGTGACTTCATTCCAACTAAGTGTAACCTATTTGCAAAAAGGGTGTGCACGAAACGGATTGTGCTATGTGTGGGGAAGATGTGGAGAATAGTTGGCACGTTTTCATGACATGCAACTATGCGAAAAGGTGTTGGGAGTTGATAGGGTTGTGGTCTAAAGTGGAGCACAACACTCAGGAAACGGATAATATCTGTAATTTTGTTCTGAATATGGCAACTGGCCAGTGTAGGGTTACAACATCGACGTTCAGAATGGTCATATGTCAAATTTGGAAAGCTCAAAGATTTGGAGTAACACATATAATTCTCCATCACTGGCCGTGCATATGTTTTCACCAATTTTAACGTGACATTAATTTTAATTGAAGGCAAATACTTATGTGTACCAGTTACATACATTTAATTGGATCCAATTTTCTATTTACCCTCCTTTTTTTAATAAGTCCACACTCCATTCTTTTAGGCACTTTTGTGTACATAATTAAATCCAAATTATTAGTTATTTACCCTCTTTTTTATTAACTTCACCCCCAATTTTTTAAAAAGAAAAATACATATAAAAAACTATATTACCATTTTATCAATTAAATTAAAATACAACTAATTATAATTATACACCGACTATCGAGTCACCAATGAATCACCACGAAGTCAAATATTATTCTATTTTTTTAACTTTAAAAAAAAAAAAAAAACAACAACAACGAATATAAAAAAAAATTGAAAAAAAATATGAAACTCAAAAATAAAATTATAAAATAAAATTTTCAGTTTTTTTTTTTTCAAAAAATGACCAAAATTTAGAAAAAAAATCATTTTTTTTCTAATTTGGGTATAAATGTATGAATATGACATGCTCACTTATGTCTTCATTATTTCTACAATGATATCTGTTTGTTACAAGTTTTTTAAAGTTCTAGATTATTTTTTTAAACTAATTAATAAAATAATCTAATTGAAAAATAAAAATTATATTTAGAAACTTAAATGAGTGGAGAATTGGGGAAGAAACCAGCATAATATTGCATCAGCTTTATTATTTTATTTGTGGTCATTGCCATGTTGATGCATTCATATGTTTATTGAGTGTGATTGTATCTATTAATTGAATTGTGTGTTCAGTGTGTTCATTTTCACTTTTGTTCTTCTTACTAGTTAGTTAATATCAATCTTTTAATATTGATGTATTAATTTGCATGGTATGCCTGAAATTATAAATGTGTTAAGTTATGTATTTTTTAATTGTTAAGTACTATAATATTAGTTTAAATACGATATAGTATTAGTATGCCTATGATATAGTACTAGTTAATATATTGTATAGTAATAGAGATTAATGTGGCTATAAAAATATTATTTAATATATGAACTAATATTATACAATATGTGAATTAATATTATACTATATTTGAGCTAGTATCATAGAGTATGTGAACTAATATTATACAATATGTGAATTAATAATATACTATATTTGAACTAGTACCATAAATTATGTGAACTTGAAACTCGAAAATATTAGAACTTGTACCAATATAAACTAATATTATATTGTACATGAATTAATACGTACAGTACTGCATGTTAACTAATAATATACCATAATACGGAGTACTTATCAACTGTTATCATAACACTTATAAATTAAAAATAATATTAATAAAAAAATAAAATAAAGTGATTAAAAAATGAAAGTTCGAATGAAAAAAAATAATTAAACAATGTAAAACGAAGTAAAATTTGTAAGGAATGAAGTAAAATTTTGAAAGGATAAGGTGAAAATTATACACCAATTAATTAAATTAAAATAGTACCAATAGAATTGAACACTTGCAGTTAAGAGAGATGATAATTTTATTTTTTAAAACAAATTGTTATTATACTATTTCATACTTAAGAAAAATAATTAATATTATTTTTAAAATTTTCTTATTAGACTTCAAAAAATTTAGAATAATTATTTGCGCCACAAAAAGAAAGTACGTGAAAAAAAATGGGTAAATTTCTAATAGAGTCATTTCACTCCTAGTTTTCCCTAATAGAACCTAGTCCATTATTCTTTGTCTAATTGATTCAAAATTATATTTCTAAGACACTTATACCCTTTGATTGCTTTGAATAAATGCGAAATAATTATTTCAAGTAAATGAGTCAAATAAATCTTCTAATCATCTATTAATATAGAATCTCGAAAACAGCGAGATTTAAGGATATTCCAAAATTTAAAAAATTTACTAAAAAGTAGCTATTCCCATTAATTTTGTTCATTTAGTTCAGCTTTGAAATTTTGGGAGTCTGCATTTAATTCTAGAGATTGTAAAGAGTTAATCTGCATTTTTCGGCGACGACGAGGACGATTCACCGCATGAGGTAGTGCGATCATCTGCATGTTTCATTGTAATGTTATTTCCGTCAATAATGCGTTTGAGGTATTGAAAATCGACCGCCCATTTAAACTATATGATGTAGACGATACAGAAAAAGGGGGACTGTATATTTTCTAAACTGCATGTGTTGTGTAAAATTGGTTTTTGTTTTTTAGATTTGATATTTTAAAGAGTTTGAGTTAAATAGGGCATAAGATTAACTTACGAAAGATGTAAACCCCAGAAATTACATGTTTTATTAAATAGTTTTGTTGATAGCAAAAATTAACTTCATATTTTAAACTATCAATGATATTTAATATGAAGTATGAAAAATTAACAGAATTTGGTGGGACTGGTCCGTTATTTTTTATATGCAATTTTTCCTTCAGTGTTGATCGAATCTGCAGGAAATTTTGGCAATACGAAATTTGGAAAGTCTGAGACTTTTCGATTCCAACCCCAAATATTCAGGAATTCCATGATTTGGGGAGATTATGGAAATTAAATAACGGATTTAATTTTTAATTTCGAAAATCAAAATACAACTTGCATGTGCATCGGAAAGTGCATAGACATATGAAATAAGGAATGCATATTCATTAAAAAGCATGAATAAATATGCATTGTGTATCGTAAACAGATATGCATTGTGCAGTTCCCAAATGCATATATAGACATGCATTGTGCAGTTCACATATCATAAATAGATATGCATTGTGCAGTTCAAATATCATAAATAGATATGTGCAATATTGTACACTGATATAAAACAAATAAAATTTATAAGTCTGATCATTATAATATAAAATGCATTAAAACTGAAATCTTAACAATTATGGAAATATAAGATTTTTTTTGTAAATATAGGAATAATCTGAATAACAAAGCATTAATTCTAGGATTGAAATTGAAATCTGAGAAATTGAAATTGAAAAACGAATTTGGGAATTTTCTTCGGTGCATAACAAGAATTTGAGGGAATAATTTTCGAAAATCGAATTTGAAAAGTCAGTAAATTACGGGAAACATAACCTAAATTTTAGGATTTTGACTCTGCAACTTTTTTGGAATTTAAAATATACAGTTAGTTTTTTATTGGCATAAATAGATTAAATAATTAGATTAAGGGTATAATGGTATTTTTTTTCTTTAATTTGACTCTATTAGAAAATTATTCAACTTGGTGTTTCTATTAGCTTAGTGGGTTCTAATAGTGGACTTATTAGGGAATAATCTCAAAAAAAATTATCATTTGAAACACAAATGATAAATAGGAAGAAAAATAAATTTAAAAAGAGAAATATAAATATCAATTGGAGTAAACTAAAAAAATAAAAAAATTAATGGAGTATTTTTTTTAATGAAAAAATTAATTGAAGTAAAATAAAGGTCCATAAAAAAAATCTATGTACTAAATTAATATAGTAAATGGGTCATGTGTTATTTGTAATGGGTTATTGGATTGGATATAGTAAATGAGTCATATGTTATTTGTAATGAATTTTTGGATTGGATATAGTAAATGAGTCATGTGTTATTTGTAATTGGATCCAATTACATACATAACTGGTACACAAAAGTGCAACCCTTAATTGAAATATAATGAGTATACAATTTAAAATTCGTACGCAAGTGAATATGAGATCTTGCCTTAATTTACAATTTTGAGTGTATGAATCAATCTTGCGATTGAGGCTTTTCAACGGTGACGTGTTTATGGTAAGAATTTAGAATACCTTAAAAATATGGTAAGAATTTAGAAATAAATATTGTAGTTAACAAACAACAACTCAATTTTTTAGATAGATTTTGATCCTCAGCAGTGACATGTTTATGATGAGAATTTGGAAATAGTCTTTGTAGTTAATTAACAACAATTCAATTCTAGATAGATTTGAATCAATAAAGACACTTTTACCCTAACTCTTTCACGTTGAATTGATTCATACTCCATACTAGTATCATATAATTAGATTATTTAGGTGTTGAAAAAGCATATAATTTAAAATTTATATTTATCTTAGTATAATATTATTTTTTATTGCACTTTTTTACATATTACACGAATTAATTTTTAGTTCACAAAAACTTAGTATAAAATATTTCATACATTAAATATAAGTAATTAAGGTAAAAATTCATATGTAAAATAAAATTAAAAAATATTTCAATTAAATATATTTCATGTGTGAAATATTTCACACAAGTGTTTTACTCGTTTTAGTTTACCATGTTTTTAAACACTTTTAAATATTGGCAAAGAATTAAGATTAAAATCAAAATAAATTTTTTCCTCATAAGTTGTGTTATTACGCTTATATTCTACGAATAGAGGTATGTTCCAAGAACCTCCATTGATAAATCACGAGGCTTAGAGTAGATAATAAACCTACCTACTAATACTATCAATTGAAACAGCTACACAGTTAAGAGTACTACTGTGAACCCTTACACTCAAGCTTACTTAAAATTTTATTTTATGTTTACTCAAGTTAATGCTTTGTCGATGAACTGGTGTCAACAACTGAAAGAAGAACTTGTACATTTTTCAAAGGTAATATGAATGACAGTTATAATCAAGTACATAAAAGCTATACATAAACACGTAGAATTACAGTGATTCAAAGATTGAAAAAAATTTCACATACATTATTTTCAATAATTGGGAAGAAAATTTTAACTCATAATTCTTTTTTTGTTGTCGAGCATTGATCAAGATTACTTTCTTTAAAAACTATGAATAGTTCTACCACTCAACACCAAGCGTTACTCTTTAACTTCAAACATTGGAACAATAACTTTCCAACAAATCTATCACTCAATACACGATTTAGAGTGTTTATTTTAACTAGGTAAGTTAGCTTTTACAATGAAGGATCAATGCTAAGGTTAGGTTAACTCTCTGAACTAGAATATCTCTTAGTGAGCTCAGTGTGTCCAGAATGTAGAACACTTGAAAATATTATTCATTCTGTCCAAATTTTATAGATAAATATTTATCTTTGATTCGTTCAAACTTAATATGTATATCTAAAAATTGAAACAATATTTTTATCATTACCTTTAAAATCATCACTTATTTAATCAAATTTTCATCAATTTATTCATACACAATCACTTTATTTATATATGGACCCCATAATACCCTCTACACATCTACTTTATACATAAATAAACAATATTTTTTAAAACACATGAAAGAAAATTACACATACAAAGTTTGATCTGATGAAGTTTTTTGTTTAGAGAGCTTCTTGTATGTTGCGTAATTTCTTGCTTTTGAGATTTTCAGTAACTTTACATTTTATAAATTATAGATAATTAAATTGAGACAAAAATTTACAAGTAAAATAGCGAATTTTAAGAAACTATCGCAATTACGCATATTTCATCCAAAGAGGTAACAATGATCAGGGGATAATTCGGCATCTACCGTGTGAAGGAGATAATGAGCAATTTTAAGAATTCTATTATGAGATAATGAGGATCTACCTATAAGAGCAGATGGTTTGTGGGTAGAAACTATTTTAAGAAATTCCCTTTGTGAGGGTATTTTGATAAAGAATTCTTTTTCAAACTCCCCCAACTTCACATAGTTTGATCAAAAGTGTTTTGTTCTCAAACACCTCACTTTTGATTTTCCAACAAAAATCTCTTTCTTTAAAATAACAAGTGCACCCCTAATTATATAACATTGTGATGCAATGGGCCAGCACAACAGTAATTCACTTATCTTTACTCCCAAGAAAGTACCTTGAATCTTGAAAATGTAAGGGTTCATTGCCCCAGGAAGCCCAGCCTGCTATCATCTCCCTAGAGAACAGTTCGATGCAACGAGCAGGCTTCAATCCTGGCACATACTCCATCAGCAACTCTGTTGAAACAAAATAAACCACAATTAGCGTACGGCGAACAAAGCCAAAACTCAACAAACTAAGCTAACATAATCTAAAATATTCATAGTAAAGATCTTTACAAATACCGAAATACAACCATGTAACCAGGAATGCTCATAATCCCTCACAGATTGAAATCTTGTCTGCTGCTATGTTTCCCTAACGATAATTGTGAGACCCTTTCCAGCTCATTGAAGAAAGAAGTCTTTTTAACCCAAAACACACACCGTAATGTACATTAGAATTTCAAAATCTCCTAGAATCTTAAAACCGATTTTAAAAAACCGGTATAAACCCAAAACAAACATTGCCTATAGGTCTTCTCATCTCTTTTCTATTTGAGCTAATATCTTTGTACTTTCTATACATGGAACTGAAGGTCTACTTCCCTCCCCTTTTCACATTGCTTTTCTATAAGCATTACTGGATTTTTTGGTTAACTATCCAGTATGAGTTTTGTGGTAAGTTGACAAACAGCATAAAATTCTGTCACACCTCAAGGT
Source organism: Galeopsis tetrahit (assembly GCA_963675135.1). NCBI lineage: Eukaryota > Viridiplantae > Streptophyta > Magnoliopsida > Lamiales > Lamiaceae > Galeopsis > Galeopsis tetrahit. The sequence continues at coordinate 18,054,480 of OY776133.1, forward strand.
ACTGGATCACAAAAGAATGAAATAAACGTTTTGGCACAAAAATACCTCCAATTGGGGGTTTCCTTGAATAATCTCCTGGAATACTGACGAAAACTTGATTGTCCGGAATACCTTTCAATCTGGGCAGCTGTTCAGAATTCATTTCCTGCATGACCTGGATCATTGATTATTGGGCATTGAATGGCAGTGGAGTGACGTATGATTACCAAGCCTCACCTTCCCACGACTATAACCTAGAAGAAGGCACTCGTACGGTCTGTGGTGAAAGAGATCCAGTTCACTAATCAAGAGGCCATCTGCTTTCACCTATCATTGAACTAAGTTGGATTTGTGTAAATCCTGAGATCTAAAGTACTTGCTAATGTTATGAAAATACAATAATACCTTCAGCCAGTAAAAAGTGGCGGCATACTCAACGCCCCATTTCGGAAATAACTCAATCTCCACAAACTTGCGTAGTTTCTCCCTGTTGGTTACCCATAAGGCTACAAGAGCTCCAAAAGTATGGGTGATTTGCTTTATAGGAAGTGATAAAAAGTGCCGATTAGGCATAGTCCGGTACCTGCAGTTGGAAAATCGAACAGAATGAAGATATATTAAACTATAGTACTCAGAAGAGAAACTCAAAATAAATTTAAAGTAGACTTAAATATGAATATTTAAAATTTTCACAACAGCTTGAAAACTAACGTTTTCATGATTCAAACTTTGAATTTAATAAAGGGCACGACTATTGACACCCAAGTTTTAACTCAATACACCCCACTTCACAACTTTATTTGATGGCACATAGTGCTAAAAATGACGTACATATAGGTGTATTGAGCCAAAATCAGGGTGTGGGTAGCTGTGCGCTTTAATAAAATATTACTACTATTTAAAAGAACATACTTTTGTTTCTGATGTGCACTGCTGTTCTCCCATGGTGGATCAATCATTATAAGGTTAAAGCCACGATCAGACTCAGCTGCCAGAGATGAATAATGAACCCTTAATCCATCTTTAAATGTGTATAGGATATCAAATCTCAGAAAAATCAAGTCAAGCAGTCCTTAACAACTTTAACAAATTACTATTCAAATCTCAAACAGAAGAAGTGCGAGTTAAACTGAATATAAGATGAATGAAACATTTTGTATCACAACTAAAACCCAACATGTTCTTTTAGGAATTGAACCCAGGCGGCAGCATAAAAACAACAACAGACAATGTGGGGGTGGGGGAAGGGGGTGCTGAATTATTATTTAATGAAAGAAAAGATCCAGCTCCAGACAAAGGATTTGGTGAATGGCAATATTAACAACTTTAGATCTATCAATACTTAGAAGTTAGATAACTTACAAGCTCGAGAACTAATTTCTTGGAAAGATGATTCATAGATATATTAACTAGAGTAGATGACCTTACCAGGAATCAGGCTGTGGATCTGCCTGAGATCGGACTTCCTCGTGACAAAAACAAAGCAATTACAAGATCAGATTCCAACATGATAAAATGCGCATTTATGCCAAACTTCGACTTCTAAAAAAACCAGTACACTGGCAGCATATTAAGCACATGAATTTTTTTTATTATTGAACATCGTTGTAACCTAAATGCTAGGGAAGAGATCTAATTCCATACCATATAGAAACAACTTTTCTTCGGTAAAATGTATTTGTGGTCCAATAATTCAGACTCTATCTCATCAGTCCCCTCATTGGCAACTAGATTGCCAAATACTGGGACTACTCTTTGATAATTGGACGCAACACCTGAAAATTTGGAGGGAAATATATAACCATTTAGAGATGAAACTAAACAAATATATTGAGTTTTCCTTTTATCTAGCTAAGTTTGCTATCCCGAAAAGACCTCCAACCAATTGAGACACTGTCCACACCAAAACCATTCCTATATCTAACTGATACCAAACTTTAGTTGTGCAAACAAGAACAACGTCATCAAAGTCAGGGGCAGAAATCAACCAAAGACCAGTTAGCAGTAGCAAGCACCCCAATTGAATTTATCTAGCTCCACCCTTGATATGGATAAAGTATTATACTATAAATCAATTTAAGATAGCATAAACAAACATATTGAGCTATTCCACACTTAATGCAAATTGAAAGACACCGGCTTCTCTCATGGAAGAAGATGATCCTAATGTCAAAAAGGCCAGCAATGAAGCATTAACATCACATTCTCAGCTATTAAAAACGAACCTGCATTTCCAACTTGTGTGTCCTCATCATGAGAATTAAGAACGATCTCATAAAGTGGAGCTTGCCAAACACTCCCTAACTCCACCAAATCCAGCTCACACTCCCGAGAAATCGATTCACCACTGTTCTTCTCTTCATCATCCCTCAAATTCCTCAATGTTTCCAATAGCTTGCCAGCGCCAAGCAATGCTTCATGCGCCTTCAACAGAGCTGGCGTCACCTCCTTCAACAGAGAAAGACCAATGAGTTGAAACAAAGAATTCAAAACAAAACATAAACCCGCGCACTCATGACTTACCTGATGACGTCGTTCGGCCAACTGTTCTCGCGAGTTGAGGTCTCGAGGTTTCTTCTTCTCCTTTTCGCGGCGTTTGCGTTTTCGTGAGTTGTTGGGAGAATTAAGATGATTTTCAGTGGAGGGGAAGAAGCGGGAGTAATAAGCGGACGATGAAACCCTAAAGCGGTTGTAGGACCGGTTCAGAACGCGAACAGGATCGATGAAATATGCGTTTGCATTGTCAAACCGGTAAACGCCCGATTTCAGAAAAACTGATAAACAGTCGTCTGAATCGGAAGCGGCCATTTCCGGTGACGGCGCTTGTCGCTCCGGTATTCACTGAAATGGTGGCGGAGTCGGATTGTTGGTGTAGTTCAAATTTTCAGACGTGGCCCAAAAAATGGGTGTGGGTTATATACTCCTTCAGCTTTGTTAAATATACCCCCTCTCCATTTATTTAAATATACATATAAAATATCTAATTTACGGAGTACCTTTTTTTGTAAAATATTTCTTAGATAGATACACTTCCTTTTAAAATTAAAAATCTAATCCCAATTCTTGTAGCAGCCGCCGCCTCTGACACCCATCGGCGCCATCGCTGCCCTATGCAAACATTTAAAAAAAATCTAAAAGAAAATATAAAATTGACATATTTTCGATAAACTAGTGTCAATGGTTTGTCGAAAATAAGGTACATGGTCAACAATAATGTATCGAAAAAAAAAAAAAAACCCTCCCGTCGACAAGATTTCGTCGAAAAAAAAAAAAAAAAAAATTTCGACAAAAAATGCTCGAAATAAACAATATCGTCGACGACAAAAAAACTGCTTACGTGGAGAAGGTGGGGACGGCGACTGGCTTGGGTAGGCGGCGGGGGAGGAGGCGCTAGTGGAGTAGAAGAGGAGCCGCCGCCGTCAATTGTTGTAAAAATAAAAATAAAAAAGGGGGGGAAGGGGACGACAGTCGGCTTGAGTGGAGCAACGTATGGGCAAGGAAGGAGGGGCGACTTGGGTGGGGGAAGGAACGCCGCCCAAGGGAGGAGGGGCGACTTGGGTGGGAGGAGGAAGGGCAGCAGCGTCACGAGGGAGGAGGGGTAGCGCCGCCGCGCTGTTGCAGAAAACAAAATATAGATAGTAACCGGCGATGGAAGGAGGAGGGGACGACAGGTGCAGGTTGAATGGGAGAAAGGGAAAAAAATTAGGGAGGGGCTATCAACACCCCAAATAGTGTTATTCCCACCCCAATTGTTATACACACCCCCATTTAAATTTAAAAATCAATTTAAAATACTAAACACACCCCAATTTATTCTTTTTCTACCCTTTTTTATTTTAAAAGTTAAAACATTTTTTCTTCTTAAGTCTTAACTATTACTGTACACACCCCATCTCATTTAACTCTTTCCTCTATTCCTCAAAACAAGACCGAACAATCTCATCCAAGATTTGGTAAAAACTTTCTTTCATTTCAAATATTTTTATTTCCTAAATTTCTAGGGTTTATATGGTTTGTAGTGATTTTTTAAATTGTTGAATGAGTTTAGGGTTTTATTGTAAAAAAAACCCTAATAAAATGCATTGGATACGAATGTATAACATACTTCGAGTTTGATTTTGGATTTTGTTTCTCCTGTTTTTTGGGGTCTGCCATGTTCGCGTCAGCGCACATAGTGCACGAACTGATTTGGCCGCACACAACAAAGGGTGCACGGCCGGTATTGACCGCACGCAACAAAGGGTGCACGACCGGTATTGACCGCACGCAACTGAGGCTGCACGGTCGGTATTGGCCGAACAAAACATTATTTTTTTTTAATTCTATTCCATTCCTTTTGTGATTATTAGATGCTATTGAGTCCTTGCGACAGAGATGTGAATTCGTGGGTCCAAATGATGGTTTCATGGATCAGGTGAGGGACATGAATAAAAATATATATATGTTGGTTCATATTTATTATACACGTAAATACTCCTTTCATTTTGGTTGATATTCCTTTCCATCTGCCATTGCAGCTGAAAATGTTTGAACAAATGTGTTTTAAAGTTGATCGCTCAAGCCCCACATACAAGCGCTTCCGCTTGAAAGTATTAGGTCCGATCATTAACTAATGTACACCTAAGGATGTGTTCGGCCAAAACCCCATGTACAGCCTCATGTGTGTTCGGCCAGAAACTCATGTACAACCTCATGTGTGTTCGGCCAGAAACCCATGTACAACCTCATGTGTGTTCGGCCAGAAACCCATGTACAGCCTCATGTGTGTTCGGCCAGAAACCCATGAACAGTCTTATGTGTGTTCGGCCACGATTTCGGCCGAACACGTCGCGACTGTTAATTCTAAAAAATTGTATAAAGTGTAAAAAAATGTATGAAAAAAGTGTAAAAAAATTAAATATACTTACATTAATTTCCTCCATCACGTTTTCTTCTTCCATAAATATGTTTGTTGTGATTATATCATCATATAAATAATTTATGCATGAAGAGGAAGGGTTTTAAGAATAAAGTGAATTTCTTGAAGTAAAAGTAAAAATAGTTGAATGAGGGTTAAATGAAGTAGGATTTAAAAACGGGGTGTGTTTAACATTTTTTAAAAAATTTAAAAGGACATTTTAGTAAATGCAATTATGTTTATTTTTGTCCAAAATTTTTTGGGGTGGGAATAACACTATTTGGGGTGTTGATAGCCCCTCCCAAAAATTATCTTTTTTTTTTTTTTTTTTTATGAAAGTTAAATACCCATCCCTTTTTTCCCCTCCCCATGACTCGAACCCAGGACTTAAGGCCTAGGTAGTGGTGCTCTAACCACTTGAGCTATTCCACTTTGTCTCCCTCCCAAAAATTATCAGTTCATTTTGTACAAGTTGATTCTTTTTTACTTAAAAATATACTTCATTAATTATGTTTAAAAGTATAAAAAATAATAAATTTTGTTAAATATTAAGTTGAGACATTTAAAGTGAACCATTGATAGTACATAATACTCCCTCCGTCCACGAAAAGTAGTTCCATTTGACACATATTCTTTGTCCACCAAATGTAGTCCCATGCACTTTATGAAAACTATCACCCTTCAACTATCACTTAATTACTCAATTTGCCATCAACTTTATTCCTAAACAATCACTTTATTCACAATGGACCCCACAATACCCTATAATACCCTTACTTTATCTACTTTATCTACCATTTTCTTAAAACTTGTGCCCCATCCCCATGTCCCTACTTTTCATGGATGGAGGGAGTATTTTTTTTTGTCGGTCAAAAACGTAATTTTATTGATTTGAGGGTACAAGATATACCCCACAATTACAGAAAACACAAAATAGATTGTTTAAGGAATTAAAGCATAACCTGTGAGGGAGTTTATCCTCTCCGTTTTTTTCTCTCTCTAAGAATCAAACGTGAGTTTATCCTGGTTCATGCGAACACCTGAAACATTTGCACTTCCGTTTTTTTTTTATTTCTCCTGATTAATCTTTTCTTCTTTCCTCAAGAGTTGAAATTTAATGCGTGTTGGATTTTGTAAAAACCATCCGCTTCTGCCGAAAGATTTATTGGAATACTAAATATTCTCCTCATCATTAGATTTTTAAAACTTCTTCCATTTGATCTGCTTGAGCGTGGGTTTCACTTGCGCATACACTGGCCGTGCGGTTAACGGCGAATTCCCTTAGTCCAGCTTTGGCGGTGGAAGCTTCCAGATTACATTGGGTACTGCAATGGCTGGATGTTTTTTTGGTTTTAAGATCCGACAAGATTTGCCTTTAGGAAACCAGCCAATAGTTATACATCATACCCGTGGTTTTTCATCAAAAACTCTAGTTATATATCTAGGAGTTTGGTTAAGTGAAAGGGCACACTCAAACCCTTTTCTTCTTCTCTACGACGTTTATTCTTTGTTCTAAAAAATGGCTATGGCACTACAAGAAAAACTCATGGCCTGCACTATATCTGAAAAAGAAAGTTCCAACACTGCTGCTCGAAGCGATGAACTTATTATCCCTACCAAGTCTGTTGTCATGAAGTTTGCATCCAGAAGATTTTTTAACATTGTTGAGTTAAAAAGGCTTCTACTCTCATCCTGGAAGAAAGTCTTAAGTTTGACGCTGACATCAGTTGGTGAAGGGATGTATGTCATCGATTTTCAGAAGGAGTCTGAAATGGAAGAGATCATATCCATGCAGCCATAGAATCTGAGGGGATCGCTGATGGTGCTCAAGCCACTATCTGGTTCTGACCGGTTTGCTACCATTAAGTTGGATAAGGTGCCTTTCTGGGTCCAGATCCATGGTCTGGCTGTACATGCAATGACCAAGCCAACTGGGGAGAGGGTTGGTAATATTTTGGGGGAGGTTCTACAAGTCGATGCGAAGGATGGGGAGAAGGCTTTGGGTGAATCTCTTAGAGTTCGTGTTCTTTTGGACATAGGGGCTCCACTATGTCGGTTCACTAATTTTACGGCTGAAAATGAGACTTATCTCATTTTCTTCCGATATGAACGACTCTCTGACTTCTGTTATTTGTGTGGATGCATCAATCACTCGGTTAGGGGATGCAGTCAGGCAAAAGATAAGGAGGAAGCATGGTTGGAGAGCCATAAATTTTTCCCGGAGTGGTTGAGGGCTGACAAACAAAAATGCCCATCTGAAAGTGACATGCAGCAGCTTCTTAGCCTTCTGGGGATGATGAATGTTCAGGAACCAGTGGAGAATGCTTGTGTTGTGACGATGGAAAGGAGGATGGAGAAAGGGAAGGCTGTTATTGATCTAGGGGAACCTGTTGGTGAGGAGGCAGTAGATGAAGATCAGGCAAGGAACACTCCGACATTGGAACAGGTGGTTGATGAGAGAAATGATTCTGAAGAAAAGAGAAGAAGAAAGGGCAAGGCCGTGCTTATTGATGAAGGGGTAAGAGAAATGTGGAGGGCGGTGGAGAGGGAGGAAGAAGAGAGGTGTTGGGCTTTGGCGATGGGCGGTCGTCCGAACTCTAATGACAGAGAAGTTGTTTACAACTTCCAAGACCTTATGCCACGAGCTGAGACTGCTGGGGAGGCTTCACGGAGGGGAAAAGACAAGGTGGATCCGAGAACAGGTATGGCTTTAGATCCTCTTAACTTTACTATTCCAGCAGGTTACGAATATCGGATGGCTAAAGAACCGTTAGGGGGGCCGGGTAATGATAATGGTAAGGATTACAGAGTTGTTCATCATGTGGGACGAAGCTTTCGATCTTTTGATTTTAATGCGTTTGTTGAAGTTATTCATGAAGGAGAACAACCATATGTCCCTTATCGGGAAGAGATTGGACAAAACCATTTGTCAGATGAAGAGCTGGAAAGGAATTTTGGCAAAAACAGGGACAGTGATAATGAGGTGGTTATACCGAATGACATGAAAGCTGGAAAGAAAAGACTTTGGAGGGATTACTCGGGGGATCTGGCGGACTATGAGGGAGCGGCAAGAATCAACAATGAGTTGGACAGTCTTTTCTTCCTTAAAAAGGCAAAAAGCATGATCGAGACATATGGAAGGGAGATCGAGTTCCCAAGTCTGGCGGAGGTTGAGGTAACTCAACCCCGCCGTGGAGAATGAAGCTTATATGCTGGAACGCACGGGGTGTGCATAGTCCCCGTGCGTTCAGAAGGATTAAGGATCTTGTTAGTATGTATAAGCCGTCTATCCTTTTTATTTCAGAGTCTAAATGTTGTTCCTCTTTTGTTGATGTCCTTAAAGTTAGGCTTGGTTTTTCTTATGGTTTTGGTGAAAAAGCCTCTGGGCTCTCTGGTGGACTTGTGTTGCTATGGAATGAATGTGATATTTCGATTTTATCGTACTCTAAGGGGCATATTGATTGCATGATTTTGGAAAGCCTTGGTAATTGGAGATTCACAGGATTTTATGGGCATCCTGTTTCTTGTCATCGGAGTGCATCTTGGCAATTATTAACTAAACTTAAATCTTATATGCCTGCACTCCCAAATGCTTGGATTATTGGTGGTGACTTTAATGAAGTGCTTTACAATTCAGAAAAAGTAGGAGGCTTAAGCAGACCAAATGGTAACATTACACCATTCCAAAATGCAGTACTATGTAATGATTTGAAATGTTTGAAAATGATGGGATCTAAATTCACTTGGCACAATAGGCGTAAGGGAACTCAATACATTATGGAGAAACTTGATCGGTTTCTGGTGACTGATAATTGGATCAACATGTTCCCTAACTACACTGCTTCCTCTTTGGACTTCATGGGATCAGATCATAGACCCATTATTGTTGAATTTGATGGTTCAGAGAGAAGGTCTTCAGTGGCAGCCCCTAAATCTTTTAAGTTTGAGAACTACTGGATGAAGGAAGTTGATTTTAATGATACCATGTTAATGGCTTGGCCGAAGCATGATGTGACTATGAATTTTCCTGAATCATTGAAGAGTTGTGGTTCAATTATTAGGGATTGGGCTGAACAAAAAGGGGGAACATTAGCCAAACAGATCAAAATTGCCAAAACTCAGATTAATCAAATCATGAATGATGATTCTAATATCCCGGATATGGGTCAAATTCATAAGCTGGAATCTGAGTTGGCAAGGCTAAATTCTCAGGAGGAATGGTTTTGGAAGCAGCGTGCTCGTGTGAGTGGGCTTAAAGAGGGGGACCAAAATACAAAAAAAAATCACTCTCGTGCGAGCTCAAGATCGAGGACCAATCATATTAGAAATATACAGGACTCCAGAGGTATTACTCAGAATTCAAGTCAAGGTCTAAGGAATGTATTTGTGAGCTATTTCAAGGAATTATTTAGGACTTCTGAACCTACTCAAGTGGAAATGCATAGAGCCACACAATACCTCCCTTCGAAATTGAATAGGAGCCAAGCAGATTTTTTGGATGCACCATTTACTAAGGCTGAAGTTTCAAGTGCCATTAAAGATCTTTCTGCGTGGAAGGCTCCTGGACCGGATGGATTCCCTGCTTCCTTCTTTCAAAAGAATTGGTCTATGATTGGTGATGATGTCTCCTCTGCTATTCTGAATATTTTGAACAATGATGGAGAGCTTCAGAGTTGGAATCAAACAGTGATCACCCTCATTCCGAAGGTTCGTAATCCTACATCACCACAACATTTCAGACCCATAAGCTTGTGTAATGTTTGCTATCGTGTTCTTGCTAGAACTATCACTAATAGATTGAAGCATGTGATGGTCGGTTTGATTGATGATCACCAGAGTGCTTTTGTCCCGGGCAGACTTATTAGTGATAATATTCTACTGGCTTATGAGGGAATGCATCATCTGCGAAACTCTAAAAGCAAAGTTGGTTATGCTGCTCTGAAATTAGATATGAGCAAAGCATATGACAGAATTGAATGGCCTTTTGTGCTAGAGGTGTTAAGGAAAATGGGTTTCTCTTCAAGATGGATTAATCTAATCCGGAAATGTATCTCCACTGTCTCTTACTGTATTAAAATTAATGGAAGTTTTTCGGATTATTTCAATCCAACGCGTGGCCTTCGTCAAGGGGATCCTCTATCACCATTTCTATTTGTCTTCTGGGCTCAAGTGTTCTCCTCTATCATATCCTCGAATGTGCAGGCAGGATTGATTTCAGGAATTAAAGTGGCACGCTCTGCTCCGACATTGTCTCATCTTTTTTTTGCCGACGACAGCCTTTTGTTCTTCAAAGCATCTAAGGCAGAAACACAAATGCTAGTCAATAGCATATATATTTATGAAAATGCCTCAGGACAGCTTGTCAATAGAGACAAATCCACAATCACATTCAGCCCGCTTACAAGGCAAGATAATGTTGAATTTTCAAAGAACACTCTGGGCATTAGATCTTCTCAAGGGCATGATTTATATCTAGGCCTTTCTACTATTATTCCTAAAGCAAGAAGATTGAAATTCAACTATTTGGTGGATAAGGTGAGAAAGAAAGTGTTTTCATGGCACCATAGGTTTTTCTCAGAAGGTGGAAAAGAGGTACTCATCAAGTCTGTTCTTCAGGCTATCCCTTCATATGCAATGTCTTGCTTTAGAATTCCAGTTTCGGTCTGTTCAGATATTGAAAAAATAATAGCTGGATTTTGGTGGGGTGATAATGAGTCAAGCAGGAAAGTGCATTGGGCCAAATGGGATGAATTATGTAAACATAAAATGGAGGGTGGGCTAGGTTTTCGGAAAATGGTTCAATTCAACAAGGCATTGCTAGCCAAACAGCTTTGGAGAATCATTACTATGCCTAACACTTTGATCAGCAAGGTTTTTAAGGCAAGATATTTTAAGCATGCAAACTTGGCGGATATGAACGTGGGCTCTAACCCTTCATTTGTGTGGAGATCGTTGATATGGAGTAAAGAATTACTGGAGGATGGTGCTAGATGGAGGATTGGTTTGGGTGACAATGTCCATATTTTTAAGAATCGGTGGATTGTTGGCTTAAATGAAGGTCAAATTAATTCAAGAATAGCAAGCGCATCTATGGTTAGTCGATTCCTGTTGCAAGATGGAGGGTGGAACGAACCTTTGGTTCTACAAGCCTTTCTCCCTTTTGAAGCTGAAAGAATTTTATCAATGCCGAGGATGGCGCCGGATGAGGAAGATCAACTTTTTTGGCCAAAAACATCTACTGGAAAGTATACTGTAGCATCAGGCTATCAAATGGCGTGCAAACAGACACAGGTTCTCAAGGAGTTGGAATCTTCGAGTGAGAATACTCTGCAAAGGGTGTTTAAACAAATTTGGAAGCTTCGAGTTCCGCCTAAGGTACGTATATTTTGTTGGAAGTTGGCACGGGGTTTGATTGCATCTGAAAGTAACCTTGTTTATCATCATGTGCCTACAAATTCTCGATGCTTATGTTGTGATTTTCATTTGGCTAATATTATGCATTGCTTATTTACTTGTCCATTGGCCAAAAATACATGGAAGCATCAAAATTTTTGGAGGATTATTAAAAGGGCCGTGCATGGAGATGGATTGGATTTTGTGATGTGGTGCATTAATAATCTAGATAAAGAATGTATGGAGTGTATTGTTATGGTGGTTTGGGCCATATGGAAGGAGAGGTGTAAGCTTATACATCTTGAATTTAAGGATGGTAATGGCATGATTATGTGTCTCAAGTATGATGTTGCTTGGGCATTATCCTACTGGGCTGATTTAGTAGGATACAATAAAGTGGAGAATGTGTTGGAGAATTTTGTGTCTAAGAAAAAAGAACTCTTTTTGGCACAAAATGAGGGAAATCTCTTGTTCACGGGTGCTGCCTTTAATGAAGCTAAAGGATTTTTTGCAGCAGGATATGTGGCTATTGGTCCAAAGGGGAATGTTTTGTTTGCAGGAGCATCATTGATAGAAAACATAGGTACTATATATGGTGCTGAGCTCAAGGCTTTGGAAATTGGTATCAAGAAATGCATTCAAAATAGGATTAAGCTTGCAGGCGTTAGATCGGACTCTATGGATGCGATTAATACGATAAAAATGTGTGTTGAGGATGGTTCAAAGAAAGGTAAAATTGCTACTAAAGTTAAGCAAGCACTCCAACAAATCCTAGTGTGGGATTGTCAGTATGTTCATCGATCACTTAACTGTGTTGCACATGAGTTAGATCAATAAGTTTATCACACTTCATCACCTCAAGATTGGTGTGAAGATGACTGTCCACAATATTACAAGGATCTGGTTTTCTCGACTTTCCGACTGTAATTGTTGTATCCTTGGTATATTGTCAAAAAAAAAAAGCATAACCTGTGAGACATACATGTTGGACTCAATGGTGTAACACTAACAAGCTCTTATGCATAAGTTTGGGTTTAAGATCCAGTCCCTGAATGAGAAGGATCTTCGTATCAGATATTTTGCCGTAAACCAACTCCAGAGCCTCGCTTTGATCTCTTCCACTATCTTTGTAGACGAATACTCCTCATTTCTGAAAATAATAGCATTCATCCACTTCAAAATCACCCATATTATACCTAGTCATATACCAAGTGTGATCTCTTTTCCTTTCCTCCCTCTGAGCAAACTTCTAAAACTAAGCATGTTATTCAACGAACCTGAGTGTAATGCAGTTGCGACGTATCCACTTTAGACACTCTGTCCAGATTGAGAAGCTCTGGTCGCACTCGAAAAATAGGTGTCTCTCGATTTTTTCATGGCCGCTGTAAAAAACACACTGAAGGTCGTCGTTTGTCTTGAGAATTCCTCTTCGCGCATATTGTTTCTTGTGGGGAGGCGTCCCCATGGTAGCCGCCAAGCGTGGGCTATCACCTTTGAAGGTGCAATGCTTCCCCAAATCAGTTTAAATCCCAATTGTTCCTCCTCATTAAGTTGCATATTGGTGTGTTGGTTTAAGAGTGTTGAATATGTATCCTTTGTTGAGAATTTGCCGATAGGGGAGTGTCTCCATTTCCACGTATCCACCACATCTTGTTTGAGTTGGAACCTGTTAATCAAAGATACAAGATTGTTAAGCGAATTGAGTTCCCTATCGAGTAATGGTCTTCTCCACCTCCATGACCCGCCCCATCCCATTGGCCCACCTCTCCTATCCTTTTACCCTTGTCCAGATTGTCTAGGTTGTTGTTGTCATTTCAGAAATTTGAAGTTAAAGCCGTCGAGATGAAAATATTTGTATTACTATACAAATATTTTCATCCTCTTTAAAATAAAAATCTAAATCGAACATGTAATCCTGATTCAATTTACAACACCAAAAAAAAAAAAAAAAAAAAAAAAACACTTAAGATTGTGTTTGGAGTGAGGGATTTAAGTATGAATTTTAAATTCATAATCTAAATTGAATTTTAAATACATAGCATATATATATATATATATATATATTTATATTTTAGTTAAAATTGAAAGAATTTTAAATTCTCACTAAAACATGTCATTTGAAATCTATCTACTTTTAAATCTTTTCATTTAAAATACCTTCTCAAATTAAAACCCCTCATTCAAACACAATCTAAGGTACAATTTCGACAGTGTTTGCAAACTCAATAAACTACTTTTAAAATCACTCACTCCGTATCTTTTATAAAAAAAATCTAAAAATTGTTAATTTTGTTTACGAACCCGGGTAAGGCTGGTGTACACTCAAGTACATGGTGTACTTGAATTAACCGCTGATCGGTTTAACGATTTTTTTTAGTGACTTATATTTTTTAATAATATTTTCAGCTATATTAACTTACCCTTTTTGGTAATGTTACATTGTACTACATTTTAGTTATATAGTGTTACACTTTTCAATTATCGATTGACTTTTTTTCCTTTTTTATTGGTGTTGCACTTTTCAATAATATTTTCAGTTATATTGACATACATTTTTTGGTAATGTTATATTGCACCTTTTAGTTATACGATGTTGCACTTTTCAATTGCAGTGTCTTACATTTTACAATAATATTTTCATTTATAGTGATTTACATTTTTTAATAATATTGTGTTGCACTTTTCAGTTATAATAATTTACACTTTTCATTAAAAATTGTGATACTGACTTGCACTTTTTAATAATATTGTGTTGCACTTTTCAGTAAAAATATTGTGTTGCATTTTTCCGTTATAATAACTTACACGTTTCATTAATATAACTTACACTTTTAAGTTATATTGTATTACACTTTTCAGTTATAATAATTTGTATTTTTTTACTAAATATTGTATTGCATTTTCAATATAATAATTTATATTTTTCAGAAAGAAAAAAATACTAAAAAAACACAGAAAATCAACGGTTAACCAACTCAAGTGCATGCTGCACTTGAGTGTATAGAAAACTTTGACTACCAACCCAAAAGAATAAAAATAAATTCTTGTATTTGAATATATTTTTAATTGTACAATTGAATTTTTTATCTATTATCACAAACAAATTGCATACAAATAACCATGACCCAAATCATGGCGTCACAGATGGTGTCATCAACATTGACAAACTGGTTATTAACTTATTAGTCCTCCATCCCCTTATAAGTTTCCCACTTTTTTTTATGTTCCATTTTTGGCATATGATTTTCTCTCTCCCAATTACATCACTTACACTTTATCTATTATTTTATCATACTTTATCTCACACTCATCTATTATTTTTTCTCTCACCATCACATCACTTGTATTACATCTATTATTTAATCATATTTCTTAATCAAAACAACCAAAAGAAAGGGAAACTTATACAGGGATGAAGGGAGTATTAAATTTTTCTTTTTTTTTTTTTGGCTCAAATGACTGAATATTCGAGGAAGGAGGTGGGGGTTTCCGTGTCTCTGAGTCACACGCCGTACGATATGGGGTCCATTCTGTTGCGTAATCCCGCCATTAACAGATCGCCACGTCATTTGATTCAAAATACCACGGTAGTAATGTGAGTGTGCGCACAGAGGACCTTATCAAAAACCCCTATATATGCCTTCATTCCTTAATTAGCTTTATTCTTTTGATTCACATTTATTTGGAAGAGAGAGAGAGAGAGGCAGAGGGGGAGGGAGGGCCTCGGCCTCGCTTTTGGACTTCACTCTCAACTCACCACCGTCAGGAAAGGTCGAAATTTGTATCTAATGTGTTTACTCTTCTTTCGATTTCATTTATTTGGTCTGCTATATAGTTGATAGTTTGATTGATCTTTCTCTTTTGGACCAAGAGTGTGTTAATGTTATATAGGTTTGTTGTTGTGAATGCAGAACAGACCTCTTCGTGAAATCATTGCATTTTCATGGTGTAGCAATTTTTTCTGTATGTATGCAATATGACTGTTGAGTTGTTTGGTTGTTCATGTTTTGAGACATATTTGATGGCGAGATATGTGCAAAGTAGATGAATACACGTGCTTCTGGGCTGATGTGGATGAACACACGGTCTAGATGAGTTATTTGGCACCCTCCTTCTAGAGTCAAATGTTTGATTAGTCCATCTCAGCCACTTAAGATCATTATAATTCGGCTATCAACAATGACGTTTGAAAATCATTATAATCTCCTAACTAGGTTGTTCAGTGTTGAGCCTTTTCTGTGTTAAATGTGAATTTTAGTTTCAGTTGAGCCTTTTCTGTGTTAAATGTGAATTTTAATTTCAGTTGAGCCTTTTCTGTGTTAAATGTGAATTTTAGTTTCAGTTTTACCAGTAGATTGAATTATTGAAATTTCTCGTGTTTTTCTTCTGTAATGTTGTCTCTATAATTGGTGACTGGGTGGAACCATTGTATCCTGTTTTTTTGTTAAGCTCAGATTATCATCGAAGATCAAACAAAGTTATTCTATTTGTTTAAGTTTTCTGTATATATTTTCAGCCAATGGTATATTGCAATCTATGAGCATCTCTGTGTGCAGCAGTGCCTTAGCCTCACTCGAAAAGAAAACACACACACACACACTTTGTGTATGCAATGAAATGCCCATACATCAGGCATATGCCCAATTCTTTGTCTTACATCATATGATAAATATATCTATCGTCATTGCATACGTAAGGACACTAATACAAATAAGATACTAATGCGTGTTTTCAGCTAAAGGTTCCAACTCAAATATCTATCGTCATTGCATACGTAGGCATGAGCCAAGATTAGCCTATTTATCCATACAGCTGTATTTCTCCTTTCGGCAGAATTTCAAGCGAATTTTATTAGTATTTGCAAAAAGTAAAGTTGCGTGCCTTTTCTTTTCCTTTTCCACATTTTTTATTAAAGTTTCAGAGCTTTACCGTGATTTATGAAAGTGCGCATGATTTTTATGAAAGTAGGCATGATTTGTGCTCAAATCTCTCCCCTTTATAATTTGAATCGTACTGCGATTGCATGATTGTTTAATGCAATTATTTGTCTTGACCATGAAGTAAATTTTATTTCATTTTCAAAGAAATTTTTGTTACCTTTCTTTTCAACTTTTAACTTTTTTATTACTTTCGCGTAACTCTGCCACAATTTAGGCAGGAATTGATGTTTTTGTGCTTGAAACTTTGTGTATAAATATTAACGTGATAGCATAATTGTCCATTGCAATCATATCTCTTTATATCTGAGTAAAATTTATTACATTCATCCGAAAGGTATTGTTTCTATTTTAATTTTGAATATTTATTGTCAGAGTTTCTACAAGTCTACCAGAATTTATGCAAGAATAGATGACCTGTGCTGAAAGCTTTCTGTGTTGAAATCCAAATACTAATGTGATAGAAACATTGTCCAACAATGTATAAAAGACTATAGTTTTCCAGTTAATGAAGATGTTTTCATATAATTTACTTATGATTTGAGGTTGTGGTTGCTATCTTATTACATTTGTAGCTGGATTCCTCTATTCACCTTTCCGTTATGTATTCATCTCTTCTGTTTCTTATTGTTGCAGATAATCCAACAGTTTTTGTTGCTTTCTATTCAGTAAGGTCCCATGTGTCCCTTAGTGCAGCCCCTTCATCTTGAAATTAACGATGAGCAGATCATCTCTCTTCTGGTTGAGTACACACCAGGATCCCATCTACCTGATAACGTGCTTGCAGATTTGAACCCTTACGAGCACCCACTTTCTAATTTACCAGGTTAGTTTTCAGGTTTTCTGTTTTGACGAACTTAAGAGGTAAAAAATGTTTTGGTCTCATAACTTATCTACTGTCCAATTTTGGTCCAGAAAATATTAACCTTTTCAATTTAGTCCCTAAACTAAAAAAATTGCCCAATTTTGCCCCAAAATCATCAGAAAATTGGAAACATTGTTGTTTTATGTCACATGATATTTAGGGCCAAGTTTGGACAATAGACAAGTTATGAGGCCAAACTGGAAATTTGCATGACATAAAACGATACTGTTTTCAATTTCCAACGATTTTGGTCCAAATTTGGGCATTTTTTTTTTAAATATAGAGACTAAATAGAAAAGGTTGACTTCTTTGGGACTAAAATTGGACATTAGACAAGTTATGGGACCAAAAAAGGTTCTTAACTCAAGATCTAGGTATCCTGATTGATGACATTCCTCATACTCCTGATGTGGTTCAGGATTGTAATCAAAGTGATTCTCAACTCTTTGACCACAAAACAATGATTATGGTAGTATTTATATTTTTGGCTATATATATTCTTGTCAAAGTCATAAACCCATTGATTCTGTATAATCAGGGATTGTAGATGGTGTTGATGATATGGTCATTAGCATTCACAATTGGCGTTTAGTTTGATGTCAAGCTGTTCTTTGTTGACCTTAATCTACAAATATGAATTGATATCTAGCTACTCATGGATTTTTTGTTTTTGTTTGAATATAAATATGTTGTGTAAATTAATTTTTTGCTACACATGGAAAAGTTGTACCTCCCTTATGACTGAAACGACCTTATCATGTTGTGTTTCCTTATTATATCGTAAAGATAAATGGGGATTAGTGTTATGTCATGAATGATTAGTACGTAATAGTTTAGTGCTCTATCGAACAATGTTATTTAGATGTTAATGGTCAATGTTAACTTGATATCTTCAAGTATTAATATCAATTGATAAGAAACATAGGAATGTTATTACCTTCTAGTATTTTAAGAAAACCATGCGAAAATATAACCAAACATAACCATAGAATTTTACACAATTTTACAGTTCCTAAAAAATTAATAACCTCAAGTATTTCAATGTCTATGGTTTTCTTGTAGAAGATATATGGTACCTAGTTGACTCTAATGAGAAAAAGGAATCTGCTCATGGATTTTGGAAAGCCAGAGGAGAAGCTTGTATGTTTTATTCTGATGATATGATAAGTGGTTGGAGAACAACTCTAGAATACTTTGAAGGAATAGCCCCTGATGGACAAATAACCGATTGGCTTATGCAAGAGTATTGGATAACAAAAAAGAAATTCAGTGCTAAAGATATGCCAAAGGTACTTAGGAGAATGATTTTAGCAATATTTATGCTCTCTGTTATGTATTATATTTACATCATACCGAAATGCCAGTAAATTTACCGGTTTGGTTGGAGATTGTGCAGGAATCCAGACTGTTGTGTAGAGTGTTCCTTTGTTGTGGACAAAAAACCAAAAGTGAGGCGATCTCTCGAAACTGCAAAACCTATGTTGCCTCTGAACATGATTCTGGAACTGTATCTAAGGTGAGTTGAGTTTCACTCTTGGTGTTGTGGCTTTGTTTTTTTTTATTAATATTTTTTAGGCTTAATTGCTGCTAAAATCACCACCTTTTCGTAAATTGCAGTCTAATCTAAAATATCTTCTTTTCAGCTATGGCCCCCCTCTTTCGCTCACTATCAAGTTTGGTACTGAAAGTATACTTTTACTCCCACTTTTGGTGCCACCATCACGTTGACTGATGGAATCAACTTTTAAATAATTACATTAAGTACAAAACATGTAAATGATTACATTTAGCACCCCCAAATAGTTGGTTCCATTTGTCAACTAACGATGGGACCAATGTGAGAGTAAAAGTGTACTTTCATGACCAAATTTTAATAGTGACTGGATGAGGGGGGCCAAAACTGGAAAAAGGTAAACTTTAGAGACTAAAAATGATATTATGGTGTACATATGTCAAACATGGTACTGATTAACATATCATTTCATACATGAAATATGTTCTTTGTTTACACAAGTTTAAATAATTTGTAGGGTGAGGGGCTTGAAGTCGGATCATTAGCAAACTCTCCTCCACAAGATTCATGGGAATCAGAATGCATCTCCAGGGGTGACTTCCTGGAGTTGAATGATCTAGAAGATCCTCTATCACATTCTTCCAGTTCCCAGAACTCGAGTTGTACAAGCAAGTCGTCAGATGAATATTTTGACTCATCAGCTTTTCTCCGGGATATTCAAGCTGAGGGGAATAAAATGTTACAAGGCCAATCGAGTTCCAGATACGATTTTATCACATCAACCGAGCCGAGTGTTGTCACTTTGCATCCTGCCGTTTTTGGTTAGCTTAAAACTCCTACTTTCCTTCTACTTTATGATTAGCATCCATGCCTTTTGAAAATTGATCTATTCTCGATTCTATTATATTGTAGAGGCAAATCCTTTGTTTTCACTTGTGCAAGAAAATCATTTCCTTTTTAGCCACAAACTATCATTCTTTTCAAGACGAGAGATATTTTTAGACATCTTTGCCGTTTTTGCATGTTTCTTGGCTTGAAAAGAAGTTTATTCTTTTAAGTGGCTACGTTTGGGGTCCCAGCTTTGTATAATTTCCAGTTTGGAAATTTGCCAATTTAGGGTCTGAAATATAGTAAAACTATCGATAAGGAACTTGAAAGATTTTTCCTATCGATTCGAGTACGGAAAATTAAGAAACTATCAATTTGAAGCCTGAAAGACACAAACTATCAATTTAGGGTATGCTTGGTTGGGGTGATGAACCCCTAATGGGAATGAGAATGAATGAGAAGTCATTCCCATTAATAATTATTAGGTAATTAAAGTAGGGTGACACCTTTGTGTTCATATAGTAACGCATTTTTATTAAGCACTATTAATGAGAATGACTCCTCTATTATTCTCATTACCCCCAACCAAGTGGGCCCTTAGTTCTTAAAAATTTTAAGCCCATGTTTGGTATCTTCTAGTTTATAGCCTTATTTATTAATATGCATAAGTATTTTTTTACTCTTACTTTCTTGTTCTTGTTTTTTTTTTCCACTCACATGAAATTACTATATCTATTTTTTAATATAAAAATATTGTTGGATAATTGAAAACTAAACATGGTCTTAAAATGTGTGAGTTCTAAATTGATATCTATCTTTTATGTCTCTTATTGATGGTTTCTTATTTTTCATGTTTTGAATCGCTAGGAAAAAACCTTCAGACATAGTTTTACTAGTTTTTGGACCCTAAATTGATAAAACTCCTTTCCAAATTAGTAGGTTTATTATATGCACAATTGTATCTTGTAAATATTTATTATATCATTAAATCTTGTCCTAGGATCTGTGATGAGCGATTGTGCAACAACTGATGTGATTGAGGCCAGTGGTAAAACATCACAAGAGCACTCTACAAAAAGGCAAAATCCCAAGAGCAAAAACGAAGGTGAAAGCACTTCAAATTCCAGTAGCAAAAGTGATGGTGAAAAGAAGGCTAGTTCGAGCAGATTGAAAAAGCTCAAAACCTATTTCTGTTTTGCAACAATCTGAACCATTCATGCTAGGGGACCAAGCAGAAGTATTTAAACTATAGGGGCGATTGCAAACCATATGAAAAGGGGTAGGGATCGCCTATTTTTAAAAGCTCATTCTCACGGCTTTTGAAAATAAGTGGTTCTAAAAGCTGCAACTTAGGGGTGTTTGCAAATCATATGAAAAGGGTAGGTAAAGTCACTTATTTTCAGAAAATAAGTGATACTAAAAGTTGTAACTTAGTGTTGAAAGTTTTCTATCCTATGTGGGAAAGCAGTCATCTGATTCGTCTATCTGAATAGAGAGAGAGAGAGAGAGAGCACTGGTTGTTTCGACGGTCTCAAAATCGAGCTTCTCACTGAAGGTGAAAATGGAAGGAAAGCTACGGTTACTAATGGTGTTAGGAAGCAAGAAAATTTGTACTGTTAGAAGAAACTCTTTTGAGTTATGCTATGCTAGCTTGTAATATAATTGTCATATTATTATTAATAATTTATAGACTTTATTTAGAGATTTAGTGTGCAGAAATGTGATTTTTGCTTTGGATGTGTAAACTTTGCTTTGTCTCGTGTATGTTTGTGAAATTTTCCAACTGGGTATTTAAATGGGTATTTAAATGCAAATAGACATTTTGCCTTGGGCAGTTTTGTTGGGATGGGTTCTCAAATTATATTTTATTTTAAAAGATCTTTTAAATATTGAAATTTTTATATATGAGCTCATGAAATAACATAAAAAGATTTTTTAAAACAAAGAATAATTGAGGAACTTTTACCTCGATTTTAATTTTAGTCCACTAACTTCTTTTTACTTTAAAATTCATCATTTAAATTATTTAAATTTACTTTTTGTTTTCTGTTTATACCACCCTTTAAAATGATATTTTTTTAAAATTTTGTTAACTTAATTTTTGTAGGGTTCAAAAGTCGAGTATCACTAAGACGGATTTAAGTGACAAAGTGGGATAGCTCAAGTGGTTAGAGCACCCAGACCTTAGGTCCTGGGTTCGAGTCAATGGGGAGGGGATAAAAAAAAGGATGGGTATTTAACTTCCATCAACTAAGACGGATTTAAGTACATTTTTTTTTATTATATATAACCACATAATTCAACATGTATATACTTATAATTTAATAAAAATAAATGGCAAGCAAAAATACACAATAAGATAGCAACATAATTACAGCTTTCACATCCAAATGGTCCAACTAGAAAAAAAAAAAAACTGAATTATTCATATTTGTATAAAAATAATTTTGTGTTGTTATAATTTTCTTTTAAATACATAACTAAATTAGTAAAATTTAAAAATCAATTCGTCTAATCCAACTCGATCGCCTAGACTCTGTGACTCTGTCTATTGCAAAAAGTGTCTTAAGTCCACCAATAACATAGAACTCGGGTCGATGGGGAGCCGTCTAGCATCCATGCTTAATTTAGCTGATAAAAAACGGAAAATTTTATTTTTTGATAAATTTAAATAAATATTCAAAGTAGAAAAAGAATGGTGAAATTCAAAGGAAAATTTACCTTTAGTCAAAACATTTTCTTGTAAAGCCCATAGTTAGAGCCCACCCCAATGTCCTGATTCGAATTAGGGCGAGAATCGACAGCGAACTGATGTGGTGAACTTGAAGCAAGGTAATTTCTTTCTTTACCAGTGTTTATTCAATTCAATTTGGCCGCTAAAAGCTTCAATTCCGGCGAAGTGCGCCTGAAACCGCCACTTATAGGTTTTGAAATCTGTGATGTTTTTTTCACATTTCAATTTTTTCTTCATTCTGTCATTGAAAAAGTAAGATAGTAATGACTAAATGTTAGAATGAAACCAATAGTTAATCGAAGGATGGTCGATATATTCAGCATAGAAATTCAGAATTTTCATATTCAAGGTTTTTTGTGAGTCCGAGTATTGATATTTATGTAACCATTTAAGGCAATATGAGGCTCATTGGAGGCGTACGGCCACCTTCTAATACCACCTTGCTTCGTCAGTTTCAACAATGTCAAATAAACAAGAGTTCAACTGCTCGTCTACTTCCAGGTAACTTACTGTTCAAGTATTCAAATGGAGTATATTTTTAGTGCTTTTAGTTTTAGCAAACGCTCTTTTTTTTTATATGTGGAATTATAGGTTTCCTCTTGAATTGATAGATAATTGATGTTATGGCTATGGGTATGGTGCCCACAATGTGTCTAATTTATCTATTGCATGTTTCTACTCTCCAGTCCTATTGGTGGTTTTGTAAGGGATTGCACATCTGCTTACACTTACAGTATATATTGGAATATAGTGGATTATATATTTCTTTTTACTTTTCCAGTATTGTGATATTGTTGTAAGTGATCATAATCTTCATACATTACATTTGAGAATTACATTGATAATGATTAAATCCTATTTAATTGACACATTTTGAAGTATTTGTAGTTCCACTTTTTGATGATCCATTGCAGTGTTAACTGAAGCATCAAGTCTTAAGAATGATGGAAGGTCATACGCTACTTCTGCTGCATCTGATGCGATCCAACCCATAAGGCCAAACAAAAGGGTCCCAAAGAATGAACGCAAATCTATGATTGAAAACTATGTTAAAAAGTATATAATCTTCAACTTTCCTCTATTTCAGTTGATTACTAGAATTTTTCGTCATTTTTAAAAATGATATGTGACTTGCTGCTGGTTAAAATTTTTAAATCGTTCAAAAAAATCATTCTATTCCTCCACCCTCCAGTTAATGTCCTTAGATGCAATTGAAAGCTTGCTTCTGTTAAGTTACCTGACATGCCTTTGATCTGTATGAAATTCTGATCAATTTTTTATTTCTCACTAAGAAGAAATAAATTTTTTTATGAATATACAATGCAATATTTGCATTCTAATTATACAAAAAAAATTATTTCGCTCTTTGTTCATCAAAATGATTCCCTTGATTTCTTGCATGAAGAGATTAGCCCATAAATAATATGTAAATGGATAAATTTATGTGCATTCTTTGGTAAGATGCAAGTTAAATTTGATAAAAACATGTGGCTTTGGTAACAGGTACAGGGAAACAAATGCTGGGAAGTTCCCGTCTGTTACGACTGCTAAGAAAGATGTTGGTGGATCATACTATACTGTTAGACAGATTTTACAGGAACTGATACACAATTCCAAACATCCACCAAGGGATACTAAAGAAACTTCCTTGAAGAAAAGCACCACGAAAAACGTTGAGATATCTGTTAATATTCGTGAGATTTCTCCAACCTCTAAAGAGTACATTGAGGATTCTACTTCCAAGAACACTGGAAAGCGAAGGCAACAATCTTCAGTTTTAGAAGAGGAGAGTATGAGTGAAAAAGCCAATATTTTTCAGCAGGTGATTCTTTTGTATGCATTGATGTGGTGCTCTAAGCTCTAAAGATTGATTCTAGAATCTAGACACAATGCATCAAAAGGTCCCTAAACTATCAACTTTTGTTTTCATAGGTTCTTAAACTATTTTTTGTTTTAAAAAGCTCTTCAAGTATTGAAACTTTATTTCACGAGCTCCCTCGAGACAAACATTGACATAAATTCTTTGCAAGTGGTTTTAACCCCAATACTTTCAGGTGATGAGTACTTAAAATGACTTGCGAAAAATACTTTTATATATACTTAAAATTAAATAAAGATGACATGTACATTATTTAACGGACCATTAAGGTGAATCAAATTCTTTTGTCAATTTTTCCTTTTGAGGGAACTCTTGAAATAAAATTTTGATACTTAAAAGGACCTTAAAAAAATTGGGACCTTTTGATGCATTATGACTTGATTATACTTCAATTTTCTGCTCTGCAATGTGCATATACATATATAGTATCAGCTTTCATGGTATGGTTCTGGAAATATCTTATAACTGTTCTTCTTTTGCAAGACTGATAAATCAGTAGATGTTGGAACTCAAATTCACCACCTGATTGACAAATCTGAAAGCAGCCAACTCCCTGATCCTGAAAATAACATAAAACAGGAGAAGCTTAAAAACGAGCTTCTGCAAGAATCAGCAGAAACATCAAGACGGTAATTCTCTTCTTTCTTTATAGTAATGCAAAAATCGTAGTTTGCACCTCTGGATTGTACTTGATTCAATGGAAAGATGAGTGAAAATGGTTTCTATGAGAACTATATCTGTTGTAGGTGTTATTCGGAATTTTAAAATCCTTCACATATACAGTCCAGGAATTCTGTTTCATTTAGACCTACTCTTTCATTACTGTTGGCACTTCTACTTGAGGTGGCATCCTTTTGTTTCTGTCTATTCTAAGGGCTAGCATGGTTATCGAATCAGCACTTGATTTATTTGATAATAATGGCGAAATAATTAATTCAGTTAATAAATGGAGCTGGCTGATTTTTTTTCAAAAGAAAACTTAATAATGTATGCATATATGGTACTAAACGATAATGTTCCGTGTAGTCTATGTGATATCTGTCAGATCTATCTCTAGAAGCAAATATATATAAATATATGTATATGCATTACCAACTTATGCCATATTATTTATCATGATATGCTTTTGTATATCTCTGGAAAATGCTTATATTATCTATAATGCAGGGAGTGGGACTTTGTGCCTACTGAACCTCAGACGAACGTCTCGGTCTGGAATAATTTGAAGTCATTTGCAAATGGAATTATAAGTTTATGGAAGAGATCTTAAATATATTTGGGGGTTCATTAGAATTCTGAAGTTGTTCTTGTCTCCATTGATACTTGGGAAGTACATAGTTTCCAGTTGGGGTTGATTATCAGAAATTGAAGTCCATATTATCTTGATTGAACAAGCAGATGAATTCCAACTTGTTCGCCATGCTACTAAATCTGGATGAATGGGTGAGTTTTGATCGAAACGCTTTGTTCTTTTACAGCGTCGCAAAGTGGTAGGTTTGGAATTCACAGAGATTAAATTGATATTCTAGATTGTATCAGGTTTTAGTAAAAGATTTATGAGGTGCTACTTTTTTGTAAAATTGATAGGGTGATTCCCTTTGCTGCACCAACATATGATCAGATTTAAGTTAGGGAGGGAAATACATTCTGAACTATTTTATGATAAAACAAGGTCATTATTTTACATCACAGGGGTCATATTTACAGGAATTAGGATACAGAAAGTAAAAACCACAATAAAAATTATACTTGTAGCTGAAGAAAACACTAATATGAATACCTTACAACTAAAGATGAAATATTTAAGGTTAGGTTTGAATATTTCAACTGATACAGTTTGAATTGTAAATGTTGTGTCTTTCGATCATTTTGTATACATACAATTGAGTGTATTTATGCGGTAGGCTCACAAGATGCTTTTGTCTCATTATTGAGCTAAGCTACAAATTACTTATAACATCTAACATGGGACCAAAAACAGTATTATGAAGATTCACACTGGTGGCCTTAAGACAACCTACCTACCACAGGGCCCCATATATTTGCATTGTTTGTATAGATGTAGGGTCCATTGAAAAGAGAACCTCATCGTCCTAACAAATATATTCATCATCGTAACTATATTCCACATGACGGCCAATGGGCATTCATATTACAAGCTAAAAAAAAGACTATAGTGATAGAAATTAGAGGAGGTATATAATTATAAAATATTCACCGTCACTAGAATATACTCGTTTTCATTAAAATAAATAAATTTACCCAACTTCATACTAAAATGAGGATGGACCAAGTTTTTACGATAGAAAATCAACTTTCATAAAATATCGTATTTTCTTCACAATCACATAGCAAAAGAAAAGTTGTAGTGGCAAGAAAGGGGTTTTGCAGAACTTTGAGGACCTTGCGTTTATTCCAACATTTTTATATTGATCACTTAAAATTAAAGTAATTAATTAAAAAGAGTATATAAATTAAATGGTAAAGCAAACAACATTGCATAAAAATATATACAATTGATATGAAAAGTGTCATTTTGTGCAAAAGTCTCACACTTATTTTTTCTATGATTATACTAAGATTCACTCAATTCAATGTATATTAATTTAGATTAAAAAAAATTCTTTAATTTATTATTAATAGATCTTGAATGTTTACTGGGCCAATTTTGCTTTAATTAAATTCCACCACCCAAAACCAGCTTTTTGTGCGTGGACCTCCCTCCACTTTAATAGTAGCTACTTTGTCCAAAATTTCAACAGTTGAATTTCTCTCTTTCCCTTTCTTTTTAATCTTTTCTTTACGAAATCACGCCACAAATTTTGGAATATGCTCCACTACTAGACAAAATCATCAATTTCACCTTAAAATTGATGCTTTAATTATTTGTGAAGTATTTTCATAGAAAATGAGAGCCTACAACTAGAAGATTATTGAATTCTGCACCAAATTTATAATATTCATTCATCTTGTATCTCTATATAAATTAAAATATTTTTTAATTAAAAAAATCATTATAGAGACTAATTGACATAATAATATCAAACAAAATTTGAAACAAATCGAAATAATATACTTCCTCCTAGTTAAATTATTCATTTTGTCATTTTTAATACTCCATCATTTTTAAGATAAAGTGAGTGCATCTTACTTACATACATGCTTAGAATGGGGCGGATTGATATGCAAATATAAAATTCATGCTATTTTGTGGAGTACAAAAGTGTTTGTGCACTCACTAACATAATTTCATTTTTCATTCAAATGGATGAATGATTATCAATAAGTATTTTCACTATTTAAGGGCTATACATTTTCCAAAGAACATTAGTTGGCAAAGCACAAATGTATTTCTTAGGATTCAACCCGTTCGCAACATTCATCCTCGAGGTTAAGGTAAGGTGTCACAAGTTGTTAGAATGAAGAACGTCGTCTCTCATACTTGGTCTGCAAACATCTTGAGTCTCTTAGCAGACTGCACAAACCCCGCAATCACCTGTAACTCGTCCAATTTCTACACAAAAATACAGCGTATAAATACGTTGGATGATCCTATATTACAGATGAAACACCGTTTGGAACAGACCTGTGACATGAAATGTCTTTGGACAACGTCAATTAGTTGTTCCTTGGAAGGGTTCGGAATGCCATCCACCTAAGCAAGGATGAATACGATTAATTCGATATACTAAACTAGTCGTAAACTTTGGAGTCAATATTCTTACAAAGCCACTTACAAGGTTGAAGTGCAGCAAATATCTCCACAATGCAGCCATCTCGAGTTTGCTGAGATCAACCTTTAGTCACGTATTCAAGTATTGATTTAGTTAAGCATGTCGACTATGCCATTCATTATAAGAGTTAATATCAATTTAAAGTATGTAACTTAGGGTAGATCAATATAAACCTTCAGTCCCATGGTGTCCAATTTCAGTCCTTTTTTCGCAGGAAAATTCAAAATTGAACACAAGAAAATAGATTTACATTGGATCCACCCTAAATTACAGGACACGCGTTGATATTTAAGTAAACAAACAACAACAAAAAGAAGAAAAAGTTCTCACCGAGGACCCTAGTGCTGTAGAGGCTGAATCTTTGGATTGTGATTCAGAAGAAAAAGAGGGGCGAAAAGTCTTGTTAGATGAGCCAAATGACCGGTGCATACGTTGCCTCAATCTATGAGACCGCTGAGCATCATCAAATGCTGCTAAGAAATCGCACACAAAATCCAATTAGGCTAGACAAAAACTTGTATGATCCTAGTTTACAGATCCGAAAAATCCGTGAACTCTAATGATCTTACTCTCCAAATACTAAATGGAGACTTATATACAAGTGTTTGTTTGACACATTCTGTAATTGAGTCAAGAAAACATGGAAACATCTGTGAAGAATCCCATGAAACAACCTCAGCAACCTTTTCAAGTTTTACTTAAAAGGCAGGAAAAATAAAGCTATTTGATCATATGTTGTTCTATAATATTCAAGGCATTTTTGCTCCAATTTATTTGAAGAAAGAACTTCATTTATAAGGGCTCAAAACTACTACGACTAGCTTACCTATATGTGTTCTGTTCCATCGCGGTTGTTCAATTTCAAGGTACTCGTCTTCTTCGTTTCCAGTAGGAGGTTCTAGAACACTTAAAGCATTCCTTTGAAGCTTCACCTCAATACCATTAGTCAGAACCTATACACCAGTATAATTATATCAAGAACTGATTTTTAGTCTCTATCATTCATTCATTCAACATTGCACCCTTCTCTATCAAGAACTGATCTTTAACTAATACAATGACAAATTCTATTAAATATCAGTCTTTAATCAACTTAATACAACACTAATAATTCAACTAAAAATCAAAGAAGAACGAATTAGGGAAGCTATAGCTGAATTTAACAAGATTAAACTAGGAGAAATAGATCAAATAATTCATAACTATCCCAATAAATCAGTTCACAAAATGAAAAATGCTCAACAAAACACAACTTAATTCCACATTCAGGAATTATAATTCAATAGCAATTCGTTCCAAAAAAACCATCAAAATCAAAAATTTCACCATAAAGACTACAATTTGAAATTCCAAATAACAGAGAAAGAGGGAATTACAAGCCAATGCCAACCGCCAAGGCCAACAGCTTTCTTGACGACGCCGTGAAGGCCGACAAGTACAGACTTGGTACGATTATTACCAGTCACCACAACCTTGGTGTGACGTGGCAAAACAGAAAGCTCCTCTTCAGAGCTAAACACACCTGCTGCTGCTTCTTCTTCTTCTTCAACCATTTTCAATTGGGGCTGCTGATTGTAAGAAGAAGAAGTTGTTGCAGCATTGGTGCTGCTGGAATTTGGGGGAAAAAGGCTTTGAATTGGAGAGAGAGAGAGAGAGAGTGGGGAGTGTCAGTGATGTACTATAGTAAGTAAGGTGTGTGTTTTCTTGCTTATTGTCAAAGGTGTGAATCCCGAGGACATGAAATTACCAAATGATAGGGTGCCACGTGGGGTTGCTGTCTGAAAGTTGCAGGTGGTATTTCTTTGGATTCCGACGATCTTATCTACTCCGTATATTGCATAAAATACAGCGCAGATATGGTACAATCCTTTTCTCCTAACCTCACTATGTACTATTTGTTGGTTTTTACAATTTTAAAATTACGGAGTACTAATTTCTTTACTTTTCGTACCATTTCCAAACTATTTGGAGATTCACCCAACATTTTTAAATTAAGAAAGTTGTGGTCTTATTCCTTTCGAAATTTCTAAGTTGCACATCATTTTTAATAGGTTAAGTCTGTATAAAGTGTAAAATTTTAACTTTCTCAAATTAGTCGATCCTTGAAATGAGTTTTATACAATTAGCTCATTTTTTAATATAGTGTTGTGAGTATTGTCTCATAATTTCATATCAACTGTGTTAGTAAGTTGAGTTATATGTCAGATGATTGAGTATCAGTTGATAGGGTCAGACAAAATGACTTAGGCCAGATCATATGAGTTGAAGGTTTTCAGTCAGCTGAGATAGAGTCGCTTAAAGTCAGCTAAGTTGATCAAATCAGTAGGGTAGATGTCTATCAGCGGAGTTAATGTTTTGATCAAGATAAGAGGAGTTGTATCAGATGAGGGGAGTCATCTGATTTCTAGACAAGTCTTCTGAATGAGTCGTTTACAACTAACAAAGGGATTAACTGTCATTGGATTGAGGTATAACTAGGCACATTACGACGGTTGGCAAACGGTTCTAACTACTCAAACTGTCTTCTTGACTGCTGCAATCACCATGGTAGTATAAATACTCTTGTAATTGTATTTTGTAAGGGTTAGCTAATACGAGCATTCGTCTTAGAGTTGTGAGATCACGAGTGAAGTGAGAAAATATCTCATTCCGAGTAATTGAGTGTGTAAACATTCTTAATCAATCAAAGTTGAAGTCGCCTGGTCCAATAAATGTAAATCATAGTAATCGAACCACTTAAATATTTTGTGTGTTGTTTTACTTGTTGATTCTTTTAAAATATATTGTTTTAATTGTAGGGTTATCATCTCTTCTGTTTTTTATGTACGTTTGAGATTTCATAACACGTAGATTACTCGACAAGTACAAAGTTTATATATAATGAGATTTATATTTTTAATAAATTTAATGAGCAATATATATTACTCTCTCCCTCCCCACATAATATTGCATTTTTTATGCACGAATTTTAAAGAATATTGATAATTTATGTAAATAATATATATCTAAAATAAAGAGTATATTGTATTTTGGGGAAATTAATATTTCTTTATAAAAGTGTGTATATTAAATGAGAGCAACTAACAAAGAAAATAATGTATATTAAATGTGTACGGAAAGAGTTTATGCAACACTGAATAAAATTAATAGTCAATTAAATTGTGACTTAGAAAATTGTATAGCGAATAACTGATTATCAAATTAAATTTATCATTTATTTTTTTGGTAATTTAAAATTAAATCAATTTAAAAATAAATAGATAAATAATTGATAATATGAGTAACTAATCCAATAAATTAATGTATGATCTCTATAATTTGTAGTCTTTTGCAGGCCTGGCCCGGTTATACACCCCGATCTATTCACGACACCCACTACCCAAACACACACTTGAGATAAGAACACCCACGTGAAAAGATCTAAAATATCCCTCCCATTATAAATCCTAATTAAATCTCATTCCCTCTTTCCTCTCATTTTCATGGTACACCCACCTCCCTT
The DNA here is from genome assembly GCA_963675135.1 of Galeopsis tetrahit. Lineage (NCBI taxonomy): Eukaryota > Viridiplantae > Streptophyta > Magnoliopsida > Lamiales > Lamiaceae > Galeopsis > Galeopsis tetrahit. Next base: position 18,085,741 of record OY776133.1, read on the forward strand.
CTTCCCACTCTCACTCCCAGGCGGCCACCGCCCACCACCGCATCCCTCCAAACAACTGTCGTTGCCGCCCCATTTGAAGAAGGAGTCGTCACTCCCCTCGTGTAGTGAAGCCGTCGCCCCTCCTCCAAGCCGTTTGAAGTCGTCTCCGCTATCGCTGCTACTGGAGTGAAGGCCAAGCGACCCGGTCGTCGTCGCCCCTCCTCAAAGCGACGCGGCCGCGTGCGCCGGCGCTCCCCTCCGTCGTTAAAACACTTGAGCTCTCTCGCAGGTATAACAGTCGCCCACCCTCCCTCTCCCCTCCGGTGCTCCCCTCCGTCGCCTACCCTCCTCCTCCTCCGTCGCGACCCCCTTCCAAATAAAGAAAAAAAAATCGCCACCGCGCTAGCGCTCACCCCCACCTCCCTCCTCCAAGCGATACGGTCGTTCGCACCCCTCCTCCCCTCGTTCGTGCCCTCTTCTCTCCCCTCGCCGCCGCCGCTGCTTCAGGTAAGTTTAGGATTCTGAAATTAGGAAAATTAGGGTTTTTGAGAGTTGTTCAGGAATTATTTTCGAACAACCTATGAACAAGGAAAAAAATTCGAACAATTTGTGTTTGTTCATGAAAAAATTTCGAACAACTTGAGTTTGTTCAAGAAAAATTTTCGAACAAAATGTCCGATCTTTTTTTTCGGACAAATGAAAGTTGTTCAGGAATTTTTTTCGGACATATTGAGTTTGTTCCGTAAAAAATTTCGAACATCTTAACTTTGTTCATGTAAAATTTTAGGACACACTAAGAATTTTTTTTTATTTTTGTTCAAATTTTGTGTATTTAAGAGTTTTTTTAATTGAAGTATGTTGGTTGTTTTAGTGGTGATGGTGGGGATGATTCTGGAATGAAATGGGTGGGTGTACTCATCTTTTTTTTTTTTAAATTTCATACGGGGTATATGGGACATTTCACATGTCCTGTAGAATAAAAAAAATGTTTAGTGGGTGTATTCAATAGGTCCGTGTGTGCGTATAACCGTGGCCTTTTTATCCCTTTATTTTATGTTGGGCCTCCTTTCGTTTGTTGAGTATTTTAAAGGAAGGGCGCGGCTAAAGGCACCCAAGGATCCTATGAGTACACCCACATACACTTTTTTTTATCAATAGGGGCATACAAAATGTCTTTTGTACCCCTGCACATTTTTTTAAAAGAAGGACGGATGAGTACACCCACCCATTTCATTTCACCCCATTATCATTTCACACGGGAATCATTCTACCATCACCACCAAAAACATCCAAAACATAAAAAATGAAGGCTCAATTTTTTGAAACAGCAAAGTGAAATATATTAGAGGCATTAGAGATGACTTAAGGAAAACAGCAATACAGATTACAGAAATACAGCAAACACCCAAGCTAAAACAACACTTTGGTTCTCTCGACCATTCCTCGATCGATATTCGAATTTTTTTCCAACACAAACAAAGATTGTTCGAAAAAATTTCCAAAACAAACACAGATTGTTCGAAAAAAAAATTCCAAAACAACCTAAATTTATCCGAAAAAAAAGATCGAACATAATGTTCGAAATATTTTCCAAAACAAACACAGATTGTTCGAAAATATTTCCAAAACAAACTCGATAGGTTCGAAAATAAATCACGAACTTCTAAAAACCCTAATTTTTCTAAAAACCCTAAATTTCCTAAATTTCCAAAAATATTAAAAAAATCCTACCTGGAACGGGAGGCGGTGGCGGAGGGAGGAGGGGTGCGAGCGACCGCGTCTCTGGGAGGAGGGCGGCGGCCGCCGCGGCAGACAAGGGAGGAGAAGAGACGGCGGCCGCGGCAGACAAGGGAGGAGAAGAGGCGGCGACGTAGGGAGTGAGGGCGGCGCTGTCGCCGCGTGGGAAGGGGAGGCGGAGCTGCACCGCGGCGACGTTGGGAGAGAGGGTGGCGTTGTCGCGCGTGTTGGGTGGGGAGACGGGGACGACGACGAGAGGAGGCAGCCGTGAACGGCCGCGAAGGGGAGAGGGAGGGGATGAGGCCGCTAACGGCCGCGAAGGGAGGGAGAGTGCGGGCGTGGGCCTACCTGGAACGGGCGGCGTTGTCGGCGTGGGCCGCCGCGACGGTGGAGTGGTAGGTAGGCGGCGCTACAGCGCCGCCGATGTGGAGAGAAATGGAGGTGGGTGTCTGAATTTTAGAAGAGGAGATAATGAATGAGTTAGGGTTTTAATTAAGAAAGGGTAATTTTGGGATTTCCACATGGGTGTCCTCATCGATTTTGCGTGTGTCCTCATCGCGTGGGTGTCCTCATAGGATCTGTGTGTGCCTTTAGCCGCGCCCCCTTTTTGATTATTCGTCGGGCCTGTGCTATTGGGCCTATTGTATAGTTGAAGATTTTAATTAAGGGTTGAGGTATATACCCCTCCACCTTTGATTGATGCACTCCCCCCTTTTATTTTTTAATTAAATATATATATGAAATACCATATTTGCCCTTAAATAAAATGTATAGATACATACACACCCCCTCCCATTAACCCTAATCCTCTCTTCTTCCCCAACCTCTCTACCGCCTCTCTCTTCCCTTCCCCTCCCTTTTTTTTTGTTTTCTACGCCTCGTCGTGGCTCTCCCCTCGCCGTCGCACTCCCCCCTCCCCCCCTCCCTCGCCGTCGCACTCCCCCCTTCACTCCTCTTTTTTTTTTTTAATTTCTGTAACTAGCGGCGGCGCCGCCCCTCTCGCCCTGCGACGCCGCCGCCATCCTTCGCCCCAATCCGTCGCGTCCCGCCGGCGCTCGCCCCCGACAGTCGTGGCCCGCCATCGCCGGCAAGAACAGGTTTGTTTGTTTTTTTTTTTTCGGCCATTATTGATCGCTCAGAACTCTCTCGTCGACAATAGGTTGTCTACGATAGTGTTTTTGAGCAATCAATAATAGTCGAAAATTTCAATTTCAATTTTTTTTTTTAATTTTCTTTCGAAATTTGGTCGACAAACCAGTGTTGACCGGAGTATTTTCGGTCGACAAACCAGTGTCGACCGGAGTGTTTTCGGTACCGGAATATTTTCGGTCGACAAACCAGTGTCGATCGGAGTGTTTTCGGTAGACAAACCAGTGTCGACCGAAGTGTATTCGGTCGACAAACCAGTGTCGATTGAAGTGTTTATTAAAAAAACTAAGATTTTTTTGTTTATATACGCATGTGGCTTCTTCATCCTGCTGCTGGGATTTGATGTGTATTTTTTTAAATTTGGGGTGCATGGAGGAGCAGATGGAGTTTATTGGTGGTGAAAGATGAGAAAGAAGAAGATGGGTGCAACATTAGCACCGTCGGCGGCGGCGGCCGGCGTTGACGGTTGTCTAGAATTAGGGTTAGGGTTGTGTTTTAAATTGTAGGGGGAGTGTATGTATCTAACATGATTTAGTAAAAAGGGTAAAATTGGTATTTCATATATATATTGAATTAATAAAAATGAAGGGGGAGTGTATTAAACAAAGCTGGAGGGGTATATACCCCAACCCTTTAATTAAAACAAACAAGCACTTAGAATTTTAATTAAATTTGGATAATGACAGATCATCAATGAAAGGAAGCCACTATTAACAACTAAATAATTATTACTCCCTCTGTGAAAGGACGCCACTATTAACAACTAAATAATTATTACTTCCTCTGTGCTCACTTTTTTTTTATATATATGCTTTTAAAAAAAATCATATTTTAATTATAAAAAATACGGATTATATTTAATATAATGAGTAAAAAATATATTTGGTAGATACTCAATTTTGTTAGTAAAGTAGAAAAGATATTTAAAAGTTAATTATTTAAATAGAATAAACACGTTTTTTGTGGACCCAAAAAAAGAAATGAGCACACTTTTGGTGGACGGAGGGAGTAGTACTTCCCATTAAAAGCTACCAAAATTTTCTTTTCATGTGAAAGTTACTCTTTTTTTTTTAACTACTCTATTTCACATATTTTAGGAGTATGAGTAATATTCCTTAATCACATCACCTCTAATATATTTATTTTATTATTTTTAATCTCCATTTTTAAAGCTCATGTATAGCTTTTACCGGAATAAAGGGAGTAATAGAAATTTAAAGTAATACGACTCGACACAAAATATTAAAACATACACATTATAATAAAGTTACAATTATAATTGAATCGGTTGTGTCTTTATTTTATGAAAGTGTTTGTTCTTTGAATTCAAATTCTCTCATGTATAGAAGGATCATGTGTAAGAGAAGAGTATTTGAATCACACACATCCGTACAAGAGGATCCTATGCAAAAGGGGCTCCCCTTTGCACGTGTAGGACCCTCGTGTACATGAGAGGTTTAGTTGTTATTCGAGTCGAGTATTTGAAGTTCGAGCTCAACTCGAAAACAATGACGAGTCAAAAATTGAGTTCGGCTCGACTCGTTAACGAGCCTATCGAGCCGAGTCTAATGAATTTTTTTACAAAAAAATAGATATCGAGTCTAATAAGTCAAACTCAAACCGACTCATTAGTAAATCGAGTATCTAACGAGCTTGAGTCGACTCGTTAATAAATTGAGTATCTAACGAATTCGAGTTCGATTCGTTTAGCTAAACAAGTGGAGCCTTAACGAGTTGAAGACTCAATTCGAATAACAACACTAACGAGAGGAGTCCCCATTCTTTGACATCATTATCAGATAATTGTACAAATACACACTATTCTCGGTAAAAGCAATTAAACACTCATTTAATAATTTATCACACATACAATTCCACAATCTATATTAATATTACTTTCATTTTCCCCATGATCAATCTATAGGACCATGGGTGATACAATAAACCTCATTATCTAATGAGTTGTCATCATTGATTGACTTAAGAACATACAATAATACACGTACAATCCTTCTTATACAAATCAGTTTAATCATGACATTTATTTGTATTATTTATATTTAAAATGTATTAATCTATATACATACTATTAGAATTTAGAAATACGTATTTCATTAAAAAAACATTAAATGTGAAATAATGCAAAATTTTATATTAAAAACGAACGAAAAAGAGAATATTAATTAAGTACTCCATAATTACATAGTAGTGAAGTGGCAGTGTAGATGAGACGCAAAGGCATGGTAAGGGCGGACCCAGGATTAAAATTCAGGACGGGCTACAAATCTAAAATAAATACGTTAATTAAGTTACGCATGAGCTGATTTAAATTTTGAATTGAAAATTTAATTAAGAATTTATAGGATAATTAAAATTTTAATTTATTTAAATAGTCAAATATATGTATTTTTTCAAACAATTTAACAAAAATTAGTATAGCTGTGGCAATTTTTTTTTTTTTTTTTGGTACAAATAGGTCACAAGTTCGATTAGATTTGAGGTGGGGTTTATAGTGTTTTTTTTACTCCCTTCGTCCCTTGTTCAATTGCTCATTTGACTTTGACACATGATTTAATTTGAGGGTTGTTTGTTAGTATTATAAGAAATAAAATAAAATGAGGCCTAGTTTGGTTTGCTTGATTAGGTTGGATTAGACTTGATTGACTTTTTATTCCCAACGAATCAAACGTTTGGTTTGATTGATTGTGGCCCGGGATTAATGCAAGGCCCGCTAATTTTGTACTATTTATCATGCATTTGTAGGACTAATAGTCCTAGGGGAGGGGTGAGTTAATTTGTCCCATGTTTTCCCATCCATCAATCCAAAATAGCCATCAGAGTGTATTAGTCAATTGAAAAGAATAATTAAAAAAAAGATGTTTTTGTGTTTGTAAATAATGAAATTTAATGTAATTTTGACATATTTAAAGGAGATAATTGAAAAAATAAAGTTACTACATTGTCATTTTAAAAAGGGAACAATCTAATAAGAAATCTACTGAAATAGAAAGGGAATAATCTAATTAGAAATGGAGATAAAATATATATATATATATATATAAAAAAATTTCCAAAGAGTTACAAAAGCTGGGTGGGCCTGAACACCCTCGCGAACAAAGCAGCGGCAAATGGATTTCTCAAGGCGGTAGAAATTGGCAGAAATAAGGTGGCAATAACTCATTTACAGTATGCTGATGATACAGTATTTATGGGGCGGCTTGTACTGAAAACATTTTGTCAATGCGCGGAATTTTGAAGAATTTCGAAATTTTGTCGGGCTTGAAAATTAACTACAATAAATGTAGTCTTATGGGTATAAACGTCGAGCCAAACAGACTGGAAGATATGGCTAGCATCCTCGAATGTGTGGTGGGGGAAATCCCTTTTTCCTACCTTGGAATCAAGGTGGGTTCGAAAACTAGCAGGATTGCAGAGTGGGATCATCTGGTCCAAAAAATCAAAAGAAAGTTGAAAGCCTGGGAGACTAAAACGATCTCGTTCGGTGGAAGAATAACTCTTCTCAAAGCAGTTCTGACCTCAATACCGGTTTATCATTACTCTTTCTTCCTAATTCCAAAACAAACCCAGAAATCCATCATATCAGTGTGTTGTTCTTTTTTGTGGGGAGGTAAGGGAAATGTGAGAAAACTGGCCTGGATTAATTGGAAAACTCTGTGTAAATCGAAAAGGGAGGGGGGACTCGGGCTCAGGGACTTTAGTAGTTTTAACAAGGCCTTGATAGGAAAATGGTTGTGGAAATTTTTGAATAGCAGGGATAGGTTGTGGGGAAGGGTGATTAGATCCTTGTATGGGGAGTTAGAGGAGAGTAATGAGGGTTTTCGAATTTCAGGCAAAGGTGGGAGAGTGTCAAAATGGTGGAAGGATGTTGTCTCAACAGGGGCAGGGAGGGGGGGTAAATGGTTCGGAGAGAATTTAACCAGAGTTATAGGGGACGGGTCGGATACGAAATTCTGGGACGATAAATGGGCAGGGGAGTCGAGTCTTAAATCCAAATTCCCTAGATTATACAGATTAAATTTGGACAAGGATAGAACTATTAGGGAAATGGGGATGTGGACAGTGGGTGGTTGGGAGTGGAATTGGGGCTGGTCTCGGATTCTCTTGGATAGAGAAAATATTACTCTTATCTCTTTGACTGACCTTGTCAACAGGATCACTCTTACGGAGAATGAACAAGACGGGTGGCGGTGGAAAGCGAGCGCGAATGGGATCTACACCACAAAATCGGCGTACCAGATCCTACACACTAGCGGAGACGATGGCATAGCAGAGATGAACAGGGGTAAGGATCTCGCCTTGTTGTGGAGTAACTCGGCACCATTCACAAAGTCAGCCATGGCATGGAGACTGTTTTGGGACAGATTGCCAACCCGAGACAATTTGAGAAAACGGAAGATACTAAACTCGGATGAAGAGACAAAGTGCACGGCGTGCGAGGAAGAGGTGGAAACTGCTTCACACCTGTTCTTTGAATGCAGACTGCCCCTCCAGGTATGGTCTGGTGCTTTGAGTTGGATGGACATTCCGTCAGTATTGCCAAACAGAATTAAGGACCACTTTTCGCTCGTCGCTAATCTGCTGGATTCAAAGAAAGGGAATCAAATAATGGCAGGTCTTTGGATTTGCATAGTTTGGGGTATTTGGCGCCAAAGGAATCGGGTTATTTTCGACAACGAAATATGGAACAAGGAGAAGCTTATAGATGAGATAAAGGGCCGCTTCTGGAGCTGGTGCTCATCAAAGGAATTGATTAAGGGAGGAGCAAACTTCAGGGACTGGCTGCTGCAACCAAAGTGGTGCTTGGAGGTGTAGGCGAGGGGTAGCACTTTTCACATAGTATGCATGTTAAAACTAAGAAACACACCAAACTTTAGTTGCACTTTTTTTCTTTGTTAACATCTGGTACTGCTTGTACCATGTACTGCTGTTTTATGTCTTTTATGGAAATTTATTCACTGATAAAAAAAAAACAAAAGCTGGGTGGGCTATAGCCCAGCCCAGCCACTATGATGGTCCGCCCTTGATGGTAATTGAGATTATTTTATCACTGGAGGTGCCCCGCATGTGATATGCCACCTTCACCACTTCCACTAATTTCATATTGGCAAAAACTTGTGTGAGACCGTCTCACGGATCTTTTTCTGTGAGACGGGTCCTTTTAACCCATATTTCAAAATTTTGGATAGGATAATCCAGATTTTTTTTTCAGATTTTGGTTTGTAAAAAAAGTGATAATGTTTAAGTAAAAATTGATAATATTTTTAACAAAAGTGGTTATCACTTTTTACTTAAACACTATCACTTTTTGCTCAAACATTATCACTGTTTATATATGAGGGCCGTCTCACGGATCTCATTCTGTAAGACGGTCTCACCCAAGACTAGCCCTTTCATATTCATGCACGCTAAACTTTCGAGTGGTTATATGCATCTCTACTAGTTAGATCTTTAACACGTGTTGTTTCAATTATTCTAAAATGTTATTTTTTAATATGACACGTGTCAGTAAATTAAATAGTGAAACACTTAGACTGACAATATATGTCATTTCATATATTAATTCTTTGTGATTCATATTTGAGAATCTGAGATGGTGTACATTATTACCAAAACAAATTATTAATTGGATCAGACAAATTTAAATTAATTGTATCTTATTCATTAATTTGATTTGATTTTTTTTGACTAATTAGTAAATTTTGATACATCAAAATCGGTCACCTAATTTAGGAGTGTATTACTACATCAACCGTCAATTTGTTTGTCTATTAATCATGACTTCACCTAAACCAACATATATAAATTAACCAGCCAACTAAAATTGTTAATACAAATATTTTGTACCAAATGCAAAATTGTGAAATCTAATTCGAATCCATTGATATATATCCCATCATTTGCCAAAGAGTTCGTAACTTTAGGGAAAAATAATGAATTGTATATATGCCTTAAGTAATTGGGATCATATACAAAGAAAACATATAGTTTCATGATTTCGAAACTTATGCTGCAACTGCACTTTACCATTTTCTCACAAAATTTGATTAATCCGGATAATAAAAAACAAAAAAAATGGTATAGGACGGCCGGTGAGTAGGTTCGGTTTCGATTTAAATAATCCAGTGGATTCGATTTCTTTTTCAAAAATTCTAAAATGGGAACCGATGATTTGAACCGGTTGAACATGTTAAAAAGTACTATTTCCGTCCAATTTCATTATTCACACTTTCCTTTTTTTTTTTTTTCCTTATTTACTCACTTTACCATTCACTTTATTCATAAACAATTATTGATAAAGTCTAGTATGCACTCGAGTGCATGTTATGCACCCTAGTCATGTTGTACTTTTCAGTTTTACTGACTTACACTTTTTGGTAAATGGTGTTGCACTTTTCAATTATTACTAAAAATATTATTATATAATTTAATAATTGAAAAGTGTAAGTAAGTAAACTGAAAAGTGCAACATGGATTAGGGTGCATAGCAGACCAACCCACAATTATTTATTTATAAATGAACCTCACAATACTCTATCATAGCCTCCTTTATAAATAAACTAATCAATATTCATTAAAATTCATGTACGAAAAAGTAAGCATAATAAAATTGGATGGAGGGAGTATCACAAAACGTGTAAAAGTATCATATATTGATACTCCATAATAATATATTCAGGAAGGACAAAATGTAATGAAATAATCAGAAGCAGAGCAAGTGCATGTACTGGATAAATCATCGTACGCATAACTATACGCTGTTGGACATGCATTCTTGAACATCTCCGAGTACGGCGTTGGCCCACACGTGGCCGCCGTCGAATGATCTCCGGTGCAGCAGAACTCCGGCGTGTTAAACGCCGCGCATGCGCTCTTGCACGCCACCACCACCCCTCCGTCGTCCACCACCTGCAGTTCCTCCGGGCAGTTGGCGTTCACATCCGCCACACACCCGGCGGACTGGCACTCGCCGGCGCCGCCGGAGGGCTGCACCGATATCCCCACGTTGTAGCCATCGACAAGGCTGACGTCATAGAAGTCTTTCGCGGTGTCGCCGTTGCCGATGGTGAATTCCGCCAGGGAGACTGGCGGAATGCCAGCGGCGGAGCATTTGAGGACTCCGCCGCAGTCTCCTGTGGCACAATGGCCGTTTCCGGATGCGTCAAAGACACAGCCGGATCGGGCCCAGAAACGGCCTGACCAGCCCTCTGGGGCTGGGAGTTGAATGGTGTCGCCGGGGGCTAGTGTGAAGCCGCCTTCGCCTAAGACGGCGGCGCCGTTGCCGGAGATTGTGCCCGGCCAGATAGTGTAGCTGCAGCTGTTTTGGAGAGTGAATAGAGTGGATGAAGCCATTAAGAATTTTCCTGAAAAAACAACCAATTAAGAAATTATAAGAAAGAATTGATGATTTTATGAAAATGAGACAGATATTTAGTTGCATTGAATTTTACCTAGGAAGAATAAAATAGACAGAAGCTGAAAATGGATGCTCATGATTTGATGAATAGGAGTTAATGGTTACAATTGAGAATTGAATTAAAGCTGCCTATTTATAATTTTTCTTACAGATTAATAGATTTTTTTTCCTCAATAGTTATATATATCTTAATTAATTGTTGCCTTGTTCTAGTTCTTCGGGATAAAAGTCAATTTAGTCCCATAACTTTTCACCTTTTCCAAAATAGTCCCAAAAAAATTAAAGGTATCGATTTAGTCCAAATTTTTCGAGATTTGTTTTGTTTTGGTCACATTTTCGCCGGAAAGCTGACTGGACGATCGGTTGACGTGAATGTGTGTGTAAATTCAACCGGAAAGTGCTGACTGTGTAAATAAAAAATAATTTTAAATTATTTTTAAAGTCCATGTCATTATTTTATAAAAAAAATTATTAAAATATTAATCTATTAAATAAAAAATATGTAATTAGAAGAGTGTGGAAATATATTTAATTCTCCTATTAAAAAACATTTTATTCAAAGAAACATTAAAATCTTCAACCCCAAAATCGCGCACACACGGCAGAATTGAATAACCCTTCTGCCCCCAAATCTTCTAAACCCTATTTCTTCGAAGAAAAAAAATTGCAGATCGAGAATATGACCCAAGAGAGTGGAAACTCACGGGCTGTAAGATGCTATTGTCATAGAATCGTCTCCTATTTCACGTTTGAATCGTCAATTTTGAATCGTCCTATTCATGTTCTAAGATTTATTTTTTCATTCGATTGACCCTGTTTTGTTTACTAGAATGATGGATTTTGTAAGTTTTTTCGGTGGATTGACGCTCCTTTGTGCGAGAGGGCCAAACAAATCATACCTGGGTTATTGAAAAGAATTAACGAAAAGAAGGAAGAGACAATACGTATGGAGGTTCTTGCTCAGAAATTGAATGAGTTGAGCATAATGTTGGAGAAAGTGAGAATAACAATGGAGGGACCACTGCCTCTTTCCATTCTTACACTTTTTCAAATAAAAAAAAAAAAAACAGAGCAATGAGTCGTGAGAATTGGGGGAATTTGAATATCTTACCATATTTTGGGGGCACTCTTTTGCACCTTTCTTACGCACAAACACCATCTAACGCGTTCACAAGCGACTTGTAGACTTCAATTATCTTGAAATTTCTAGGGTTCTTGGGTTTTTTTTGGGAAGCAGTGACTCGTGAGAATTGTGGCCAGTGGGTTTGTTTTGGGAATTCTTACGCAGGTTTAGGTTTAGGGCTTTTTAGTTTTTTAATGTAATTTTTTTTTCTTTTTTTTATGTAATTAATTTTGTATTAATTTTAAATGTTTAATTTAAGTTTTTTTCCGGGTGTACATTAATAACTCTTTAATTGGAGCCACATCATGCCACGTCAAGCCATGTCACGCCCAGTCAGCTTTCCGGCGAAAATGGGACCAAAACAAAACAAATCTCGAAAAATTGGAACTAAATCGGTATTTTTAACTTTTTTAGGACTATTTTAGAAAAGGTGAAAAGTTATAGGACTAAATTGGCTTTTATCCCTAGTTCTTCTTATAACTACGTACGCGTAATAAGCACTTAATTGCATTTGTAAAGAATAGATCCAACCAGAAACCCACCTTACTATTTACTGTACTAATTAATTTAGTTAGTGGAAATAAGATAATTGAGATTACAGAACTACCATGTGACTGCATTATACTCATTTACTGTTATTATATTCTGTTTGGAAAGCAAAATTGGACAATACTATAATAAAATTAAACCGTGGAAGTACATATTAATTTTAGAGTGAGTCTCTTAGTAACAATTTGGTGAAAATCCATTAAAATTGTCACACCCCAAAATCTCATTTGTTTACTCTCATTCTCATACATATATTTCTTATTCTGTTTGTGTTGAACATTTTTATAGGAAAAAGTAATACGGTCCCGAAATTTAAACCAATGTTCGAAATAGTTTAAACGTTTCTTCAGTAAAAGGTTGCGATTGCGACGGTTGTGGTTGATTCATTCATCACGACGAATCAGTCCATAATTGCGAGGGTTCGAAAGTGAACCTTATATGAATTAGAGCAATTGATCTTTTTGTGAGTTGTATCATTTCGATGTGGGATTGCAACCAATACTTTTTTCGGAAGTTGTGACTTTTCGATGTGGGATTGCAACCCATCTGTTGTACGTGCTTTTGATGGTTGAATCGGATGTGGACTATTTGTTAGCACGAGACAAACATGTATTATGATCGGGGTTTATTACGTGTTTAGGGAGTATTTATATGATGATCTTGATGATCTAATGAAGAACAAACAAGAACACAAGATATAGCTTCTTGGAGAAGCTAAAGCTTTAGAAGTTTGGGAGTGTTTATTGCTTTGGGTTGGGAGTGATTTGTAGGAATGGTGTAACTTCTGTACAAATGAGCCCCTTTTAGGCATTATATAGTGGTTTCTGGGGGCTGCCCGCCCTTTACACGTGGCACGCCCTTATTGGACCTGTCTTCTGCCCGAAAAGGTGATTTGATGGCGCATTTAATGCTAAACCGCCTCTGGTGCTCGTCCTCGCCGAGATGCCGAGGAGCTGGGACATGGTGGTCGCCGGAGGACCTGATCATCTAGGAAGGTGGTCGCCCAAACCTTCGAGGTGTGTGGTCGCCACGCTTCATGCTGTCTCCCAAGGCTTCAACACTTAGACTTTCTCTAGCTACAATAGGTGCGTGCTCGCCACACATTTGGGCGAGCAGCTTAACTAAAACATGTGTTCGCCAACATCTTTGAGCGAGCACTTAAACATATTAAATACATCTATTTTATTACATTTTCTTAGTCTTGTTGACTAGTCGTCGCACGACTTTGTTGACTAGTCCTCGCTACGTAAGCTGGTGACTAGGATTGACTTGTCAAAGATTGACTTCTTTGACTAGGTATAACATTTGCCCCCTGGTCGCCTTTCTTCGTATTCGTAGAATGGTAAGGCGAGCAGTCTGATCGTCTTCTTGGATGGTGGATTTGTCTTCGACAAACAAATCCATTTTGAAATCTTGATGACGTAAGTTGGAGGCGGTCGCCTCGTTTCCTACGCCGAGCACGCTTTTCGAAGCGACTTTAATGATGATTGATGTGACATGTGTCAGGCGCGTGATCGGCGCCCGAAATTTGAAATGCGCGCGTGGGGCGCGTGCCGACCTCAAAGGTCGCGCGTGGGGGCCACTTTCCGAACTCGATTTCGGAAATGACCCCAAAATTTTGGGGAAATTATGATTTTGACCCCGTTTTTTGCAAATTGGTCCCTGAACACTCTTGCCTATAAATAGGGCCTCTACCTTCTTCACAACACTTTTACCTCTGCAAATTTTCGATTTTCTTCCTCACGCTTCCTTCCAAGCTTCTTCTCAAGCTTTTCCGGCGAGTTTTGTGGTGGTTCTCGATCGTCAACAAGGTAAACAACTCACATTTCTTTCTTTAAAAACTTATTTCTCCCCCATTTCTTAAGAAAAAATGGAGGTTGGTGGTGGCTCCGGTGGTGGTCCGCCGTCGTTGGTCGTTGGCTCCGAAAGCTCCGGCGACGGAGACCGTTTGGCCTTGGCCTTGATGGAGAGGGCCGCCTCTTCGGACTCTAGGATCCACTCCCCCGAACACATAAATGTTGGAATTCGTAATCTTGGAAAAGCAGTGGTCGTCGACGTCGACGAGCTCGACGAATCCGATAGGGACGATGCCGGCAATGATGCCGAGGAGGGTGGCAGTTAGACTAGTTCTGATCTGCGCGACCAGGGTTTGGATCGAGGGGTGGGCGAACAGATAGAAACTGCCCAAGTCGAGGAGACCTTGACGAGAAGTCTCCGCGAGGACTTCGAGGAGGTTGTTCAATATGCGGAGAGCATAAAGGACATCTTGAGTGGTAGAGATAATTTGGGAGGCGACGAGGTCTCGAGGGAGGCCTACTATAAATATTTCTGCGAATACCTTCCTCGAGAGGTTCCTCGCCCGTACCGAGAAGCTTTCCGATCAAGGTATGAAGCAAGCAAGTATGCGAGTACAGTCTCCTCGGCCCAGCTAGAAAATTCACGAAAAAAGTATCAATTACCGGCCGACGTCTGCTTCTTTGTTCCTCGCCAAGATGAGAGGGCCGACTAGCCGCCAGAAGGGATGGTCGCCGTCAACATCGGCATGATGGAGGCAGGGCTGAGGTTCCCTCTGCACTCCAGTATCTCAAATTTCTTACACTTCTTAAGGGTGGCCCCTTCTCAAATTTTACCGAACGGTTGGTCGAACCTGATCGGAATTCTTACACTGTTCGGCCTGGTGGCGGCCGAGAATGGATGTCGGAACACATGGCTTAGCCCGAAAGAGATTAACTATCTCCTTCAGGCGGCCGAGGCCGGAGAGAAAGTAGGCCATGGATATTATTATGTAAGAGGCCGTGATAATTTTAAGTTGGTTGAAGGGGTTCCCAACAAAATTAGAGATTGGAAGACCAACTGGTGGTGGGTAGCCGGGGACTGGAAAAGTCTGGTGAGGCCGGATGGGTCCTCTGCTCGCATTCCCCTCGAGACTGAATATCAAAGAATTTGTGGTAAGTTTTTTTATTTCTGCTCGTTCTTGTCTATACTGAATAACTCCTCGCTCTTGTAGGTGAAACTGCTCGCAAGAAGACTGCCGATCACCGTCTCACGCCCATCTTCCAATACCATGTTTGCTGCGTTCTCAATCGTCGCTACCTGGAGAGGTCCTGTCGCTTTCTGAACAGGGAGTGTATGCGCGAGCGAGCAGGTCTCAGAGTACCTCCTCATCACTTCACTCGAGAGTTCCCTCCAGGTATCAACATGTTTCTAAGTTGTGAAATTGCTCAAGTTTTGTGAAATTGCTCTTCGTAAATATTAAATCCTCGTTTTTCTTTCTTAGTAGTGGTTCCAGAGAGAGTTGTCACTTATCTTCCTCCCACCGTTGAAGTTGATCGCATAAAATCGAGCAGGATGCTTCAACAAGCAAGATTGCTCCGCGAGCGCAAGATCGTTGATGGCTCCGGCAAGAAAAGGAAAGGGGCGGAGACCTCGGGGGCTCCACCCAAGAAAGTTTCTAAACCAACCTGAGGGGGTTCTTCTCGCCCACCTGCTACCGAGCAGAGGGCCGAGCCAGTTGGCGAACAGAAGATCTCGCCGAGGAGATCTCCTCCACCGAGGGGTAACTAGCCTCCCCCCACACAGGTCGTATCCCCTCCTCCCTGAAGCACTCGGTCGCGAGAGACTACAGCGAGCTCGTCGGCCGAGGAGAGGGCTCAGGGGGACAACACACTTCTCGGCTGGGATGCCGCAAGGGTTGCCAAGTAAGTTTACTATCAATAAGACTTTAGAATATTTTTAAGTACCTTTTTCTAAAAAAATTTTCTTCTCTAATAGTGTTGCCGACTGCCGGGTCGTCGAACCTTTCAACCAGAACCTCCTCGGCTTCTACCGGTCGCGGGATCCGGTCGACAAAGAGCCCCTGAATCCGATCGCACTTAGGGCTGTGAAGAATTTGCCTCGATCGCTGACGACCACGTTGGTCGACGAGGTGAACAACCACAACTCATTGGAGAATGCGCGATTGGTCGCCATAGATCTGAGCCGGGCATCTTACACGATGGAGAAACTCGCCATCCAGATCGCCGAGAGCCGCAAAACCAGCGAGGACAGGAGTGCGAAGCTCGCCCAAATGGCCAAGGCTAAAGCTGTCGTCGAGAGGCAGCTGGTCGCTTCTGAGGAGAAGGTGGTCGACCTTGAGATAAAGTTGGCCGATTCTGAGGCCCAACTTGAGATAGTTCGGAAGAAAGATCAGGAAGATCTTCAAGAGATCGAAAATCTCCGTGCTCGCCTCAAGGCTGCCGAGGACGAGCTGAAAATGAAGTCCGCCGAGGTAAACACTCTTCAAAATAAATCTGCAACTTATGAGGAAGAGTTGGCCACTCTTCGGCAAGAGCTGGTCGACATGACGGATGAGCGAGATGAGATCACTGATCTCGCTGGGAGTGTGGCCATTTTAACGGTGGCGCTCACTGCCCACGGGCTCATTCATAGATTATTGGAAGTTCATCCGGAAGTGGACGTGATTCCGCTCGGCGGGTTTTTGGACGACCTCCTCATGAAGGAAAAACCTCAACCGGAAACAGAACTCCCTTTGCTCCCTTTGATGAAACTGGGACTTCAGTTCCCTAGACTTTTGGGTGTTCCGGTACTTTTCAAGGATCCTCCACATGAACGCCCAACTCAACAAGGCGAGCAGGATGCTGCTGCCGAGGTGGAGGTTGTGAACGAGGAGGAAGTTGCCGGCGAGCAGGATGCTGCTGCCGAGGGGAATGATGCAGAGACTTAGTTTCTCTTATTTTCTTTTATTTTGTTTTTTAGGACTGCTCGGCCACTAAGGCCTCTTTTGTAATTTCAGCCTCTAAGGCTTTTCAATGAATGGAACTTTTGCTTGTATGATGTTTGGTTATTTTGAGTGATCGTTCTCGTTACTGCTTTTCGATTTATGTTATGATTATTTTTTGCAAGCATTTTTTTTTATAAGTACTTTGAATTTGCCTTTTGTTTGTGAGCATCTTTTAAGAAAGAGTGCTCGTCTTTCCTTGCGAGCATCTTTAAGAAAGAGTGCTCGTCTTTCCTTGCGAGCATCTTTAAGAAAGAGTGCTCGTCTTTCCTTGCGAGCATCTTTACGAAAGAGTGCTCGTCTTTTAGAGTTAACCATTCGTCGGTTGAACTCTTTTGTTTGATAGGTAGTGATCGTCGTCGCCACTACCTTGCGAGCATCTTTAAGAAAGAGTGCTCGTCTTTTAGAGTTAACCATTCGTCGGTTGAACTCTTTTGTTTGATAGGTAGTGATCGTCGTTGCCACTACCTTGCGAGCATATTTAAGAAAGAGTGCTCGTCTTTGTTTCCTAGATGGCTACGCAGAGCCTTTTCTAAAATTTCCAAAATTTATCTAACACTTGATGGAAGTTTAAAACTTTACTTGTATTGAAATGATGACTAGATACAAACTATACAAATATAAAGAAATTAAAAACTTACTGATAGTACTTCTTCAGCTTGACCGCGTTCCATGGGTACTTGCTCGGCTTGCCCTCGAGATCTTCTAGCTCGTACGATCCGTTCAGGAGTGTGTGTGTTATTCGGTACGGACCCTCCCAAGTCGGGCCAAGTATGCCAATGGACTGCTCCGTCGCCCTCCGAAGTACGAGCTGGCCGATAGTGAATTGGCGAGCACGTACTTTGGTGTTGTAGTAGCGTTCTGACCTTTGCTTGTACACCACGTTCTTCTCGTCCGCTGTTAGCCTTCGCTCTTCTAGGAAGTCCAAATCGGAGAGCTGTGCATCGTTATTCAACTGCTCGTCGTAATTTGCCACTCGAAAAGTAGGGACCTGCCCCTCTGCTGGTATGACAGCTTCGGTTCCGAACGCGAGCGCGAACGGAGTTTCACCAGTAGAATTCCTCGTGGTCGTCCGATATGCCCACAGAACCATGTGTAGCTCGTCCGCCCATTTGCCCTTCAATCCATCTAGCTTAGCTTTCAAGGTGTGCTTGATGATTTTGTTGATCGCCTCTACTTGACCATTTGATTGTGGATGATAGGGTGTTGAAAAAAGTTTCTTGATGTTCCACTCTAAGCAGAAATCCAGCATGTCTTGACTTGTGAACTGACGTCCGTTGTCCGTCACTATTGCTCGTGGTAGGCCGAACCTGCAAATTATGTTTTTCCAAATGAAGCTTGTCATCTGAGCCGTTGTGATGGTCTTTAGTGCCTTTGCTTATGTCCACTTGATGAAGTAATCGACTGCTACGACTACGAAAGTTACCCCCCCGACGCCAGGCGGGAAAGGTCCGATGATGTCGATGCCCCACTTCGCGAAGGGCCAAGAGCTGTAGACGGAGATGAGCTCGTCTGGAGGTGAGTGAATAGCGGGTGCAAAAGCTTGACATCTCTTGCACGCCTGGGCGTAATGAATTGCGTCCTTTTTCAGTGTTGGCCAAAAGTAGCCTTGCCTCATGATCTTTAAAGCGAGCGCTTGCCCCCCTGTATGATTTCCACACGCTCCATCGTGGATTTCGTGCATGACGATCTTCGCTTCGTCTTCTCCGAGGCATTTCAATAAAGGCATTGAAAAACCCCGTTTGTACAGCTGGTCGCCAATAATTGTGTACCTTGCGGACCTGAGTTGCAATCTGGTTGCCTTCACTTTGTCTGCCGGGAGCTCGCCGGTCTTGATGTACTTGGTGATCGGCGACCTCCAGTCCTCGTCGCTTCAACCTGCAAAATTTGACCTCTGTTCACCGATGGGGAAGAAATTTTAGTGATGGTTGCTTCTGAAAATATTGCCCCCGCCCCCTCTGAAGTGGCCAGCCGAGCTAACGCATCTGCTTGCGTATTGTCCTTCCTAAGGATTTGCTCGATGTGGAATTGATCAAATTGCTCGGGTAATCCTTTCACTAGGTCTTGATACTTTATCATTTGATCGCCGCGAGCCTCGTAGTCGCCCGTAATTTGACATACAACCAGCTGAGAGTCAGAAAAAAAAATCAGTTTTCTAGCGCCCACGGCCATAGCCATCTTGATTCCTGCAACCAGAGCCTCGTACTCTGCTTTGTTGTTGGTCGCCCGATACTCAAACTCGATCGCCGAAGTAAACGTCTGTCCGGTTGGGCTGGTGAGGACAACTCCTGCCCCTGCTTTGGTGCTCGTCGACGAGCCATCGACGAACAGTGTCCAAGGAAGTTCGATTCCCTCGTCCAATTTCTCTGGGAAAGTGAGCTCTACAATGAATTCTGCTAGCACTTGTCCCTTGATTGCCGTGATGGGTGCGTAGGTGAGCCCAAATTGCCCGATTTCCACCGACCATTTCAAAAGTCTTCCAGTGGTATCCGGACGATGCAGTGCTCGTCGGAGAGGAAAAGTTGTGAGGACGACCACCTCATGGTCGAACAGGTATTGCCTTAATTTTCTGACGCTCATGACCAGTGCGTACGCCAATTTTTCCATTGGAGTGTATCTCAACTCCGCATCCCTCAGTGTATGACTTACATAGTAGATAGGCAGATGTGTGCTCCCCTCAGCTCGGACAAGCACTGAACTGATCGCACAGTCAGTGGCCGCCAAGTACAGATACAAAATTTCACCGGGGACTGGCTTAGATAGGACCTTTGGATCCGATAGATATTCCTTCAATTTCTCGAAAGCTTTCTCACACTCATCGGGCCACTCGAACTTTCCTTTTTTCAAAGCGTCGAAAAAAGGTTTGCAACGATCGCCCGTTCGTGCAATAAATCTGTTCAGCGATGCAAGGCATCCTGTCAATCTTTGTACTTCTTTCACGTTCCTTGGGCTTTGCATATTAATGACTGCTTGAATTTTACTCGGATTTGCCTCGATGCCTCGCTGGCTAACCAAGTGCCCCAGAAATTTTCCCGAGCTAACTCCAAAGCTGCACTTCTTTGGATTTAACTTCATGTTGTACTTTTTCAAAATATCGAATGTCATGGCAAGGTGGTGTAGGTGATCCTCTTTCCGTAAGCTTTTGACAACGATGTCGTCGATATAGACCTCCACCATCTCGCCGATGTGTTTCTCAAACATCTTATTTACCAGTCTTTGGTATGTTGCCCCCGCGTTTTTTAAACCGAAAGGCATTCTCTTCCAGCTATACATATCGAGCGCCGTCATGAAGGCCGTATGTCGCTGGTCGTCGGGATGCATTGCAATCTGATGGTACCCTGCGAAGGCATCCATGAAAGTTAACATCTCGTGCCCCGCTGTATTGTCTACTAGGTGATCAATGTGGGGCATCGGAAAGTGATCTTTCGGACAGGCGTCGTTTAGATCTGTGAAGTCTATACACAATCTCCACGACCCGGTCGTCTTTCTGACGAGCACTGGATTTGCCAACCACTCGGGATCAGTTCCAGTTTTCTCGATTAATTTGTTGTCGATCAATTTCTTGATTTCGACCGCCAAAGCCGCACTTTTATCAAGCCCAAATTTTCTTCATTTTTGGGTAATGGGTCTCCTTGCTGGATCAATATTCAATCTGTGGCAGGCATGATTCGTGGGAATGCCCACCATATCCTCGTGTGACCAGGCGAATGCACCGATGTTTTCTTTAAAAAATGCGACCATGTCTGACCGCAAATGTTCTGGTAAATTCGAACCAATGAATACCTCGAGTTCTGGACGAGCTTCGTTTAAATGGATGGTTTCAAGGTCCTCCGCTGAAGTTGCCCGCTCTTTAGGCTCCTTCCAACGAGGATCCTCGATTCCGAACTCTGGCTCAAAACCTAACCTAGGCTCCAGATCTGGAATGTTTTCTGGAAACTGGTCGTCGGGGAGCTGGTCGCCCGAATCTGTCTGCTCGTCGATTTCCATTGGGGTGTGGTCGTCCACTTCCATGGAGGCGTGCTCGTTCGCCTCCACTTGGTGGTCGTCGGAACTACGACTGCACTCCCCAACTTCAATCTTTCGGTACTTGCTAGGAAGACCCTCCAAGTAGTTCACTTGTTCTGTTTGTGTTTGACACTCAATATACTTTCCAACCATAGTACTTTCCTTAGAATGACGCTTTGCAAAACGGACGAGTCACTCCCTCGCCCGCATCTGATCGCCCTTGACGGTTATAACTCCCGCCGGGGTTGGAAATTTTACACAGTAATAATAAGTAGAAGCGGCCGCCTTGAACTCGTTGAAGAAAGGACGACCGAGGAAAGCGTTGTAGGACGATGGCATGTCTACGATCATAAAGTCGATCTGCCGAGTGTGATGCATTGTTGGCTCTTTTGATGATGCCAGCTCCAGGGATAGTCTGATTTTCCCAATGGGATGGCTGCGCGTATCCCCAAAACCTACGATTATATCATCGCAAGGCTCGATGTATTCCGGATATCCACCGAGAGCATCCAAAGTATGCTTGAAAAGGATGTTGGTGTATACCCCGGTGTTGACCATCAGGCGATGGACGTTGGTTCCCATAATCTTGCCCGTGATGACCAAAGCATCATTGTTTGGGTGCACCACGCCGTTCAGGTCGTCGTCCGAGAAAAGGATTTGGTGAGATAGAGGCTTCTCGGCAGTCGGAGCGACGCACACCTGATGGACATTGTTCAGTGCTCGCTGCTCACTCTGAGCTCGGCGAACAGATAGAGCTTTCCCGGACTGAGTTCCCCCCAAGGGGCCTTCTATAACCAAACAAGATCCCACGTTATCGATGTCGCCGCCAGGATTGTTTGGCATGGGAGGAGTTAGCTTGGGACGATTCAGTTGTTGGCGCAGGTCATCGCGACGTTTCTTCCCCCTGTTGTCGCCATTTCCAAGAGGCTTGATGAACTGGACGAGCTTGCCCTCATTGTACAGCTTGAAAAGGTTTCTCACCAAGTCTCGGCACCCATTGGTGTGGCGGCCGATGGAGTTGTGGTAGTCACATAATTTACTACCATCGAGGTTGTCATCACTTGTATGCATTGGCTTGGCATGGGGGAGCAGATTCTTTCCCCTGACTGCATTGAAAATACCCCTGGGATCAAGAGAGAGAGATTCTCTGAACTGGATGATCTCAGGAGACTCCTCGAAAGGCCTGAAGTTCGCTGGGCGAGCACTGCCAGCTTGAGTGGTCGCCTTCTTGGGCTGGGACGACTCCCCAGTGTTTGTATTTTTCTTGGGCCAGACCCTCTTGGACGCCTCCGGCTGCTCGTTAGCCTTGGCGGCGTCCATGATTTCCTCCATTTGAATGAAGTTCCCAGCCCTCGTGCGGAAGTCCGCATAAGAAACTGGGAAAGTAAGATGGATAGATTCCCAGAGCTTGGAACCTATCCTCAGACCAGAAACAGCCGAGATCAGCTTCGTCTCATCGTTTACGGCCTCCCCATCGATCACCAGCCTATCAAAACGCTCGATGAAGTTCTTGCCCGATTTATTTAGGGACTGGCGAACGTTTGCCAAACGTTGCTTTGAGGCTGGGCGAGCAGCAATAGACCCGTAGTAGGTCAGAAAGTATTGTCCCAGCTCATGGAATGAGGTGATAGATCCGACATTCAAAGTTGTGTACCAACGATGGGCCCGGTCTCCCAAGGTAAGGGAGAAGTTTCTGCATTGGGTGGCGTCCGTTGCCCCGATTGAGGCCATGTAGTTGGAGTACTTGGATAAGTGTACTCTGGGGTCGGACATCCCATCATATGCCGCCATGGAGGGCATCTGAATTTTTCTTTGAATGGGGACGGTAAGGATTGCAACACTCAGTGGAGGTGCGGGCAGAGTGATTGGTGGAGTGGTCCCTTGCTTCGAGGCGACCACCTCTGCTCGCAGAGCATCCATCTCCAACTTCATCAATTTTTGAGTTTCGAGGAACTGGGCGATTTGCCCCTCCTCGGCGGTCTGTGCTCGGGGGACGACGACCTCGTCGCGTCTGCTCCCTTGGGATGCGGCCGGACGATCATCATGGCGTGATCGCCTGGGGGAATGTCTATCAGAATGGTGGCTGCGATAACTCTTCGCAGGAGCTCGCGAGCCCTTTCCTGGTCCCACTCGATCAAGAGCTGAGACTCTGTCGTCCTGATCTCTCTTGTCAGCGCGATCCCGGTGGTCGGCCCTGCCTGGTCGGCCATCCACATTGAAAGGCACTCGGCGAGGAGCCCTTCTATCTTTATCATCCATCCGGTTGAAAACCGAATTTCGGTGCCGCGAGTCTCCCGTGTGGCTACTGTGGGAGTGCTCGACAACTTTATCCTTTCCTCTGTCTTGGGGGTGAACAGAGTTGGAGTGATAGGAACGGTCGTCGTCTTTGTTCCCCTTGACTTTGCGAGCTTTGTCGAAGGCCTGATCTTTGGCCTTCTCCAGCTCCTCATTCTGCCTCCTCTTCTCCATGAGGTAGTCAGAAAGATCTTTCAAATGTTGGGGATCATTCAAAATGTCTCCCATGTTCAAGTTGGCGAAAGGATTTACCGGCCGCAACGGAGGGGGTTCGTTCCCTCCGGGTGGTAAGATTCCGTCATGCTGAGACATCGTTTAAAGAGTGTCTCCTGGAGATTATTACAAGTATATGACTGTTCTTAAGCTTTCGACGCTTAAAAACGAAAGATTAGAGTTCTTGCGCAGAAGAACGTGTTATTACCACTACTTACTAGCAAAGTAACAACAACTAAAGCTTAAAAACAAGATTACACGGAGATCAAACTCCAAAATATGTCTCGAATATCGCAAATATTCAAGAACACGAAGAACACGAAAATACGTAAATAAAGCTTTAAACGGTGGAACTACCGATTAAAACCTGAAAAACGGAGTTTGCTAACCGATCGCTCGATGATCGGACGAAACTGAGATGATGAACACGTAAAAATTCCCCTCCTTCAAGCGCCAAATGTTGTACGTGCTTTTGATGGTTGAATCGGATGTGGACTATTTGTTAGCACGAGACAAACATGTATTATGATCGGGGTTTATTACGTGTTTAGGGAGTATTTATATGATGATCTTGATGATCTAATGAAGAACAAACAAGAACACAAGATATAGCTTCTTGGAGAAGCTAAAGCTTTAGAAGCTTGGGAGTGTTTATTGCTTTGGGTTGGGAGTGATTTGTAGGAATGGTGTAACTTCTGTACAAATGAGCCCCTTTTAGGCATTATATAGTGGTTTCTGGGGGCTGCCCGCCCTTTACACGTGGCACGCCCTTATTGGACCTGTCTTCTGCCCGAAAAGGTGATTTGATGGCGCATTTAATGCTAAACCGCCTCTGGTGCTCGTCCTCGCCGAGATGCCGAGGAGCTGGGACATGGTGGTCGCCGGAGGACCTGATCATCTAGGAAGGTGGTCGCCCAAACCTTCGAGGTGTGTGGTCGCCACGCTTCATGCTGTCTCCCAAGGCTTCAACACTTAGACTTTCTCTAGCTACAATAGGTGCGTGCTCGCCACACATTTGGGCGAGCAGCTAACTAAAACATGTGCTCGTCAACATCTTTGAGCGAGCACTTAAACATATTAAATACATCTATTCTATTACATTTTCTTGGTCTTGTTGACTAGTCGTCGTACGACTTTGTTGACTAGTCCTCGCCACGTAAGCTGGTGACTAGGATTGACTTGTCAAAGATTGACTTCTTTGACTAGGTATAACACCATCCTTGCAACCTTTAACTATCTATAAATAATTTAGGCCGGAAAGAGTTGAAGTAATTCGAATCTTTCGGTTATCCTTTCAGTTAGGTATAACCGCCACCAACTGCTTCTATTAAAAAAATTTAACTATTGAAGCTTTTAATTGAATTACTAGAATCCAAAACAACTTGATCAATTTGCTAAGTCCATCCATGTATTTTATAGCTTCAAGATAGACTCAACTTTAACTGTGAGACAACACAATTGAGACACAATGCAATGCAACTAATAAGACTCTATTATTATTATGTAAATATACATATCCGACGTGGGATATACAACAAATCTGTATATGCTAGGTTGCTCGACCACTAATGATCGAAAATAATCAAAGTAGTTTGATCCAAGACATGATTGATATGATTGAATGAATTTAAGGCTGAATGGAGTGAACTCGAGAATGAAATGAAGACTTGAATGGAATGACACAAGAATGACCATTCTTATGATTGGTCGTCTGAATGAATGTGGGAATGAAATGTAATAAATTTATTTTAAATATTATTTTTTATTATTGTTAAAAATATATTACTTTTATTATTAATATTTTAATAACTATTATTATTATTGGTAAAAGAGTTATTATTATTAATATATATTTATTTTATTATTGATTTTATTATTTATAATAAATGTATTTTTTAAAAGAAAATAATATTTTTATATTTATAATTTAATATGTTTGAGAAATTATATTATCGTTAAAATTTAATATATTATTATTCATATTTTTTAAATTTATTATATTATTATTTTTTATTCTTGAAATTATATATTATATTAACATTTTTATTAAATATAATATTTTATTATTAAATAATAGTAATATTATTATTATTAAAATTTTATTTTTTATTAAAAATTTGATTTCTTAGCTAAATTTATGGGGTGAGAGTAATCACAATTCTTTACTTTTGAGTGGAATTATGATTCAATTCCATAAATTATACCAATCACAATTTTGGAATAGACGGATGATTTCATTAATGAGCTATTCCATCGTAACAATCATGCCTCAATTATAAAAAATGTTGCATATATGATTGACCACCAACCCAAACGATTTCCTTTTTCATTTTCCCACCATTTCTGATTGAACCACGTCGAAAAGTTCATACGTAAAAAAAAAATAAAAATCGAAAAGTTAATCTAACGAGGACCGAACAACTTATGCGCAACATTCACAATTTTGTTGTCAAAATTCTATCATATTTCAACCAAATTTGTTTTCAATTTAAATACTCATACAAAGTATACATTTGAAACAAGTCATGCTAACCAAAATAATTGGAAACTTTTGAATGTTGAATCATGCAATGGTGTAGCACAAATGCACAATATATGGAGTACTTGTTTTATGGTTCCGCGAGTTTAATTCTGGTAACAATCGATCTAAATTTTGGTTTAATATAAATTTACAAGTTTAAACTTGCCATTAATATAAATTTTTTCATCCAATTGTATCGTGTTATGCAAAATTGATCGATTGCATCCCAAACACTATTTTTAATCAGATATTGGTCCAAAAATATTACAAATCTAAAATCGAAAATATCATAAAAGTAAAATTTAGACGTTGGTCGATTAATTTCACATTGTATATATTTTAAGTTGTAAAAATAAATAAATTATAATGCAAATTTCAAATTAACATTAACTCTAAAATTTATGACAAATTCTTATAGATAATTAATACTATATACATATAATTAAATTTTAATTGATTTAAATAAGAACGAGAGACTCTACATTTATTGGTATTTACGACGGTAAAATTACTAAAAGAGAAGGAACAAAAGAAGCTGTACTGTACATACTCCTCCTATTCGCTTGAAATTAGAACGAGATACCACACAATATCAAGCAGGAGAAGAGGGACTAGAAATGAAGAAAGACAAAGGATTAGCAATCGAAAACCCTAACAATGACGAGGAGGACGAAGAAGAAGATCATCGAAATAAAATCGAACAGTCGTCTGGTCTCCCATTCTCCACTCGAAACGCTTCTTCCAAATATGATTTTGTTAAGGTTTGGAAATCGGGATCAAACTATCCTCCAATTTACCCGTGTTTAAAATCGCTAATTTTGTCCAATTATTGTATTCCATGTCAAACCAATGTTCTATTTCATTTATTTTTTCAGGTGAAGGTTTGGTTGGGTGAGAATGCCGATCACTATTACGTGCTATCCCGATTTTTGCTTAGCAGAATGTTGACTGTAACCAAGGCAAAAACCTGTTTTATTTTTTCATAATTCTTTGCGCTAATCCTAATTTTGTTATTTTGGTAATTTAGAGTGTTATTTTTCTCTGATCACTGTATTCTGTTTGCAGATTCCCAATCACGTGGCTATTAAGATTGCTCTTGAACTTAAAAAGTTGCTCATAGATAATAGCCTTCTCGACGTGTATGTTGGATTTTTGCATATTAAGTTTACTTCTAACTAATCTTGTTTAGAAGTTCCATTCCATTCTGTTAGTGTTTACCTAAAGTTGATTATTTTTCAGCTCGCAGAACGACCTTGAAGCTAACTTATTTAAGGTGTGTATTTTCTCCATCCTCTGTATTCAGCATTTTTGGCCATTTACTTTATGTCAACTAGAATATTTGATGACATAATTTGAAGGATGCCATTAGTGCTTATTGCAAATGTAGAAATTAAATTGAAGGCATTGTTTGGCATATAATGTGTATACATATGCTCAGTTGCATGTTTTAATGGCAATATAGTCTTGGAAGCTATGATGAAATCTTGATCCTATTCAGCATTGCCTCTGCTTGATATTTTTACTATCTGAATTTGAACTATTTTATAATTCAACTAATGGCATATGTTGTATAGCTATTTTCTGTTGTAGTGTTGTGTGTATTATAAAATCTTAGTTGTCTTTCAATGGCATTATATTTATTATTCTCTTTATTGTGCTCTTTATCACAAAGCAGGGTCAGGGTGTCAGTTCCATTTCCTTCGCTCTCCTTTAAATAGAGAATTCCAAGACTGTTTCTTTTTCATTTCTTTTAAAAAGAACAAGTTAAATTGGGGTTTAGATCTTCCATGCATGTTTTCTGTTATTCGTTCTGTGAATTAGATGTCTTAAAAGGTTGACTTAAGGGTTGCATAATATTTCCTCACAGCTAATGGAGCGTCGAGGATATGGAGAAGAGTATATAAACAGATACAAAATGATGACAAGGTCAGTTACTATTTTCCTCTTTGTTTTATGTTGATATCATGAATTAATGCTCAATGCCTCAATCTGATCATTTACCCGTACAAACCTGCATTTTAGTCACATTATGCAGTGCAAGTTTTACACTATCTTTGGTGTTTAGTTTAGGTGTTTTGGAAGAGAGATATATGATGAAAGCCTATCGTTAAATGAAAACTGAGAGTGAAATTTTCGAATGCATTGGGGGATAAAAATGTCTATGCCTGAGCTGAGTTGTTCAGAAAGAAAGATGTTGTGTAATTTATGAAAAATGTTGAATGATTAATTATTTCATGATTGTCGAAGCCTACAACAGTTTTCTTTCCATATTGTAGTGCCACATCATGTTTCTTTTAGTATTTTATGTTGTTACATTAGGTGATGTTTGTTTGAGTTTTAAAAACCAGGTTTTGGATTTACAAATCTAACTCCGGTTCTACTTCAGGATTTTGAAATCTGGTTTAATAAAACCACCCCAAACCTATAAACCTATT
The DNA here is from genome assembly GCA_963675135.1 of Galeopsis tetrahit. NCBI lineage: Eukaryota > Viridiplantae > Streptophyta > Magnoliopsida > Lamiales > Lamiaceae > Galeopsis > Galeopsis tetrahit. Next base: position 18,113,959 of record OY776133.1, read on the forward strand.
ACCACATTTCCAATACACTCAATTCTCTCTCCTCACACTTTAATATATTTAAATCATAACCTACATCATCCAATTATTACAATCACACCCAACAACAATATAATAATAATACTCCAACATCATTCACTCTTATACATTGATTTGACATAATTTCAAATCTCACCCTACTCAAAATCCAAAAACAAACATACACCTTACTATTATCAGGATTTCAAAATTCCCTAGATTTCAAAAACCTGATTTAAAAAACCCACTTAAAACCCAAAACAAACATCACCTAAGTTAATGACTGAAAAAGAAACCAAACTCTCCCGTAGTTATGTGGAAGGGGAAGAAAGATGTAATGTTGAAATGCTGCCTTATTTTCTGCTAGGGTCTTCTTTTCTCTAATCTTAATTTTCTCTCTCTAGATTTCACCATCAAAGAGTTCCGCTGGTAATTCTTGTATGTGGTACTGCATGCGTTGGAAAGTCTACTATTGCCACTCAGCTCGCACAAAGGCTAAACTTGCCAAATGTGTTGCAGGTAAGCCTCTTTAATTTCAATGTCTTGCAAAGTCTTCAGACTATATATATATATTTCATTACTGATCTTCAATTCCTTTACGTTGTCTTAATGATGCAGACAGACATGGTGTATGAATTACTGCGCACAGCAACAGAGTATGCAACTGTTTAGCTCATTGATCACAAATTTTGGAAATTGTCACTAAAAGTTAAATTGCTGTCTGACAGTGTTAATATAGTTAATATCTTACTTATTTTGTCTTGAATTAGCATTAACTCGTGGTACGAACCAAGTAAAAATTATTAAAAATATTATGCATGGGTGCACTCGAAAGAACTAATTTATTTTGAAGAAGACTTTACTTTATCCATTTGTAGATGATCAAATCTATCTCACAGCTTCTCTGGTGGTATGAACTCCATGCATTATTTGTTATTTTGATTAGAATAAATGAATAATATTTCCCGTGTGATAATGGCATAAAGTTCATTGAGCTGTGCTGTGTAATACTAAAATTATTGATGTTCATAGGTAGGAATGTAATCGAACCGAGCCAAACTTTAGAGCGTTCGAGCTTGGTTTGCTTATTATCGAGCTGAGCTCGAGCTTAATTAACCAATATATCGTTGGTTCACAAGCTTAAATCGAGCCTATCAATCTTTAATTTGATTATGCATCACTTAATTACAAAAATATAATTATATATTTCTAACAATCATATATATCTACTAATGGTAAAGAGTTTCATTGTGCTATGCCGTAATACTAGATTTATTGATGTTCATATTGTTTAATCCCAGTGCACCATTAAAATCTTCCCCTGTATGGGCACGAGATTTCAGCTCCTCCGAGGAGTTAATAACTGAATTTTGCAGAGAATGCCGAATTGTACGTAAAGGTATTTCAAAAAGAAAAAAAAAGCTTCATTATTTTTCCCTGATGCATTCCAAGGACTATGCTGAGTACTATAAATAATTGTGTTCCAAATAGGTTTGGCCGGTGATTTGAAGAAAGCAATGAAGGACGGAAAACCAGTAATTATTGAGGTAAATCACATCTTAGTAATCTGGATTGCAAATAATTGGTTTATCTTTCAGTTCTATTTTTTCTGTACTGGGTACTAGATCTTTGATGATTTATCATAAGTATGTGAGGCTGTTGTAACTAAAAACACAGCATTTATTACTTTAAAATTATTTATTGAGGACTCTGTTTGTATAGTTAAGGGGTGTTTGTTTATGGATTTGAAATCCAATACAATAGGTGGATATGATGAATAGTAAAAGGTGTATCTGGAGTTTGTATATGTTTGGGAGTGTAGATTTTGTAGGATTTGATAGGGTAAGATTTTGAAAATACAGGTAATAGATGATTGATTGTGTATTAATAATTGTGTGTAAAGTAGTGGAAAGAGTGTGTAAAGTAAAAAGGATGAGAGAGAGAGAGAGAGAGAGAGTCGAGTTAATAATAAAAAAGTGGGTGATAGATGATTGATAGTGTATTGAAAATTGTGTTTGAGAAAAAGTAAAATAGGTGTATTATATGTGTTATAGGGTAGAATTTTAGAGGATTTGAAATCCTATACCAAAATCCGATTTGACAAAGAAGGATTTGGATTTGTTAAAAAAAATGGGGGCGTAGGACCATAAACAAACACCCCCTTAGAGTAGGTTAAGTGAAAACCAGGGAAGGGCTGCGACTTTCCTTCACAATTATTTTGTTATCTGTTCTGAATGAAATAGACGCCTTTTGGCTTTATGCATAGAGAACAATATATGCATCAGCTTATGTTAGTGGAAACAGAGAACACTAGAATTTAATTATTGGACCTGATAGAAGAAGGCTGAAATATTTAACCTTCTCTGGATGAATGATGTATCAGTAAATATTAAATGTAATTATACTTGGGTAATTTTCCATGGCCACATCTTTTGTCCAATGTCTCAAGGACTTCCCTATTTTGCTTGTGCGGCTGTGCCTGAATAAAAATAATGGAGTGTTAATTTGGGCCTAAAAATCACTCACATAAGTCCATAACAGTGCCCTGTTGACTTTCAATACATAATAAGAATTTGTTTGGGAAGCAGTAGTTTTTTTGTCAAACCAGTAAAATATGCTTGAATATTTATCTCAGTCTTTTCTCAACATTGAATATCATAATTTAAACCAGGGCACTGCATGTATAAACCAGTTTCTTGTACATGTAGTCCGATGAAGCCCTTTTATTGCTTGAAAGATTCCTCTATTGTGAAACATATCCACAAATCTTGGTGAATAAGTTATGCATCCATGTATTAACAAATGAAATAATAGGCTTTGGGACCAGAGGTTAAATAATGTGACATACTCTTAACAGATTTAGCACTTATGAACTTGAGAGCTTCCAATTAAACGATAGCTGCATAAATATGCCTGAATCTAGGGACGAGGAAGGGGAAGAGAGTGTAGCCTGTAACCTGCAGTACTTGAATGGAGCAAAACTTATGATCTCTTTCTTGTCTTGTACTCATATCTATAATTGTTTATCATTTGTCAAGAAAATATACAAAAACCTAATAGAAATGGAGAAGATACTTGAAAGGAACTTTGTTTCAGAAAAGTTCGCAAAAACCTGTAGATGGAAAATATACCACTGTTTTTAAGTGGGGTGAAAAAATAGAAATAGTAGTCAAAAAAAGGCAAGGGCTGTTATCGGTTGTTCAAAGATTGAAGTTTGGGGTCTTCAACATGAAGATCGCAATAAGGTAGCATCATCCATCTATATGGAAATGAAAAGGCTGTACTAAGTACTAACAGCTGTTCCAGTGTCATCATGTTCTGCCCCTCCCCCACAGGCCACCCTCACATTTTTCTTTTTTTCTTCCTTTTTCCTTTTGGCTTAATTGCTGCTAAATTCACCACATTATGTCATTATCTCAAATTGCAATCTAATCTAAACTTTTTAGTTTTAGCACATAAAACCTGAAATATTATTTTTAAAAATTCAAACTTTTGGGCAGACTGACTCTTGCCCATTTGGGTAGTTTTTAGGGTGAACAACGTCACTTGGGTAAGTAATTAGGGTGAATGCCGATGTTTGTGATTTAATTTATTGTCAAGTAGGATGACACGTAAAAACGGGCAAGGGTCAATCTTCCCGGTAGTTCGAATTGCAGTTTTTTTAAAAAAGGGTTTTATTTGCCCAAACTCAGAAATTTAGATTAGATTGCAATTTGCGAAAAGTAGTGATTTAGCAGCAATTAAGCCTTTCCTTTCTCTCTTATCTGGTATTTCTTCTGGAGTGCGTCTAAAAACATGTGCCTGCATGATTATAAATGTTTACTTTTCTGTAACAATCATCACAGGGCATACACTTGGATCCCAGTATATACTTGATGGATGATGAGAAAAAATCATCAGCCACCAGCCCAGAAAAAGATGAGGAGAAGTCCTCGGAGAAAAGTAAAAATGAAAGCTCAGCTGAGACTAATTCTACAGCTCCATGCACTAATCATGGGGAAACAGTCTCTGGTGTGGATATGGTTTCAGATGCTCTAGAAAGTGTAGACATAAATAGTAAAGGTGAAAACTATCCTTCTTTCTTGTTGCCTCCTTTTTTAATTTTTTGAATTGACCAATGACCAGTGATGGAGTCGGAAATTAAGTTCAACGGGCGTCCAATTAAGAATAATAATTTTCAATTTTATCTCACATTAATATTCTCCAAACATATTACAACACATTAATAAAAATTGCCAATTTAACTTTCAATATGCTTTAATAAAAGTCTTGGCCATTCCGCTCATAACATACGAAATAACATTGATATTATCTATATATGGCCATATTTCATTTTCTATGCTTTCGTTCATCGTGATTTTACTTTTGTATAATAATTACATTGCTAATATTTAAAATTACCATTAAAAATTACTAAATAATTATTAAAAATACTAAAGATTAAAATTATTTTCTTTTTATTAAATAATACTCCGTATTTTTTAAATTTTAATATAATAGTAATAATGAAAGGAAATTGGAGGGCCTGGCACCCCCTCCCTCCGTCATTGGATTGGACCATCTCCTCTGTATTTTCGTTTAAACTATTCTCTTGTTCCTCTTTTATATTTCTGTTTTTGCAAGTTTTACACTAACTTCAAACTTGTAAATATCTTCACAGGTGAAACAGTGAAAGATGCCAACATTAGTCAGGCGCCTGCTGTCAAGAAAGAAAAGTCTGGTCCTGAACCCATTATTATTCCTATAATCCTAAAGATGGCTGAATTTGATCATAAGGTGTGCCAAAAGTTATTTTTAAATTATTGATGGCTTTCCATAATAGGCCCGGAAAATTGTGCTATCATGTCGTGTTCCTTGTCGATACAATAGTGATATGACACGATAAGGTCAAACATGAACATGACACAATAAGGATACGATGCGACACAATAATGCCACACTATTTTTTGTGTCGACATGAAAATACCTGATTAGAATATAAATAAATTTAAAATACTTCCTCCGTCCCATATTAATTTGCATAGGTAGATGGACACGCATATTAAGAAAGTGTAATAATGAGTGAAGTTTTGAGGGGTAATTTTGTAAAACTTTATGTATAAAGTAAATAAATGAGTTGACTTTTGTGTATGTGTGGAGAAAAAGTAATGACATTTTTGTAAAATTGAGGATATTGTAAGGGTGGAGTTTATAAATGATTTTCCATTTAAAGGGTGTGAAAGTTATTGTGGGACGTACTAAAAAGGAAAGTGTGAAAGTTATTGTGGGACGGAGGGAGTAGCATTTAGATATATACTCCCTCCTATTCAATTTAAATGTCGTTTTGCATTTTTTAATGTCAATTAAATATGTTTGTTCCCAATTACCCTTAAACTCATTAATAATTACTTAGATAAGTACTCCATAGTTTTCAAAATCCTATATAAAATCCCAAAGTAATTAATTATGGGTATAGTGAGAAGTCAATGTTTTTCTTAATATGTGTGCATGAATCTGAAATGACATACATTTTGAATAGGAGGGAGTAATAACTAAAATATTTATTTTAATATAAAAAGTTATTGTCATTATTGTGTCGGGTCGTATCAGGTCATTAACAGGTAACAGGTTATTAACGGGTTAATGTGTCATCTGTTAATCTTATCGTGCTTAATGGGTTGACAATCGTTTTTGTTTCCTGCTATCGTGGCGTGTTCGAAATTACCACCCTTATTCAAAAATGACCACGAAATTTGAGAAAACCTTACCCGGGCATGCAAAATTATAACAATGATTAAACCCCATGTAGGCTTGTGTTAGCGTAATAATTGGGTGAACAATGTAAAAACAAAAATGTGATTTAAATAATGGCAGCAAAGCTGATTAATGAAGGGTAATGTAGAAGGGAATATAAGTTGCTCTCTATTGTGCAATTAGTTCGAGCACTTCTGTTTCACTGGATAGGAGATCTCATCTTGTGATTGTGAGGTGTGAAATTTGTATGAATAATCAATAAATAATCATTCAAAGTGATAAAACCAGATCAGTTTAGTTATCTTGATGGATCAGTGATTTCTGGAATATTTTTCTTTAAAAGAGCTTGCCTTACATAAGATTTATTTGTTTCTTACAGGCCTTGCTGGAGGAGTGGTTATCTACCCGTAGCACTGAAAAATACCCAATAAAGGTTATACTGAGAACTAATGCAGTCCAAAACACAACTATTCTATTTGCTTACAAATAATTTGTTGTTTTATTTTAGTTAAAATATGCAAAGCAATTAGTGTTCTATTATAGAATCCCCTGAATTGTTTATATTTTTTATTTTTTAATCAACTGATTACCTCATCATGATGCATTCTAGGAAATATTCACAACCTACATCCTTAAGTTTCGTATGATCTGATTTACAATCTAAGCATTTTTTTAATCACTCTGAGGACTGAGGGCTTGTTTTGAATCACCATGTAACAGTGAAAATCATTTCTCAGATCCAAAATCTGTGAGAGTTGGTGCTTCTAAAAAAAAGTGATTCTATCTCCCCCACTAGAATTTCAAAACACCTCCTGAGTCTCTGTATAGTATTAGCTTGTGGTATCACTCATAAATTCTATGCAGGAATGTAAGATTTATGTATATTTATTATTTATTATATGACTCCTTTAGCTAAGGTTCTTGCTCCTGTGGTCTACTCAAACAAGTTTTTGACAACTTTTTCCAGGACAAGAATAAACTAATTGGCAACTTGAAAACAATCCAGGACTACCTCTGTTCATTTAAGTCACAGGTATGACCATTTGACACGTTTTGCCTGAGGTATTAAATGCCAAACTAGAATTTGTATCATAATGAGATTGCATGATCGATTTTCATTTGTTAGATGAGAATTCAAGTGATAGTTTGATTGACTTTTTGTCAAATTAACCAACTTCGTATAGAAAAGATTTTAAAAAATACTTTAGACTAGTGAATTTATTTATGTTCACCAGTTTTACCTTTTCAATCTGGTGAATCTTAGTTTCATGGACAGTAACTTCTGCTCGGGTACAATAAAAGTGCAGAAACAAAAAGTTTATTTTTCTTTGTATGTGTGCGTGTTTGTTATTGTTGAATGAGCTACCAAGTTGACTGTTGAGCAACTAATCATGTGATAAATTGGATCATAAAGCAATTCTGATGCCTGTTGAGTTTCTCACAAATGAGCAGGGTTATACCGTTGTCAACATATCAGCTACAGCTTTCCCTCAAACCTTGGATTGGCTGCATAGTTATCTTCTTCAGGTAATTTATATTTTTTCCTAGGAATCCCAACTGGCTGTTTTTTTTTATTGGAAGAATGACTTTGCCCTTCATGAATCATTTTCTGTTGTGCTTAGATCTAAGTATTTGATGATGAATTTGAAATTCATAGCACCAAGTTCATTGGTGGTTCTTGGGATGGCTATGGATTTAGAATCTGCCTCTTTTATTTTCAACTAATTTTTGGAATCTGGGTGGATTCCTCCACTCTAATTTGAGTGGATTTCAAGTCCATTGATTTCAACTCACTCAATCCAAATGCACTAAAAGGGGGTGTTGAGTGGATTTCAAATCCAGTAGGTTGATTTGATGAACAGTAATTAGTAAAAAAAAGTTTATTTAGTTCTTGTATATGTTTGGGAGTGTAGATTTTTTTAGATAAAAGGGGTAGAATTTTGAAAAAGTAGGTGGTAGATGGTTGATTGTGTATGTGAAATTGTGTAAAGTAAATGGAGGAGAGAGAGTGTTGAGTTCGGTAGATAATAATAATAATTTAAAAAAAATGTGAGATAGAAATGATTGATTGTGTATTAAAAATTGTGTTTGAAAAAAGTAAAATAGGTGTATTATAGGGTAGAATTTTATAGGATTTGAAAATCCTACACCAAAATCTGGAGAAACAACGGGGGATGTGAATTTGAAATAAAAATGTGGGGTGTGGGGCTAGAAGCAAACACTCCCAACATTCTTCTTGGATTAGGCTTAAACAATTTTGGGAAACACTTGATTTCAGTTTCTGGTTTGGTCTTCAAACTTTATATTTGGAAAGAGAATAAAAAGGTGTCAGGCTATATTTTATCCTACATGATAAGAGTGTTGAGTTGAAAGGGTAAATTACAGTCAAACCGGGGCAGGTTAGTCCAAATTACCAAAATAACCCCATGATTTGGGTAAATATTCAAGTGGATTCGTTGGTAATAATTGTAATTTACCTAAATACAAATAACAAAATTGTAAAAGAGACTTCAGGGACAACATTATAGCAAATCTGATGTTTTTTTTTTGAAGTCTCGGGTATCCGATTCTATGACCGACTAATCCCGGGGGACCAATCCCACCGCCCACTTGCGGGGGTCCCGTCTGATGTTTTAGAGTAGCTTAATATTATTATGTTGCTGGATTCTTTGCTGACTACGCGCCACTAGGTGCGAGTTGGAGATGGGCTGATAAAATATTTTATTTTTGAAGTTCCCTTGGTCAAAACAATTGTTTTACGTTGGTTTCTGATGGAGTAAAAGGGTTTAGTTACAAGAAAAATATACTTCATAAAAGTTCTGCCCAAGCAACAATTGTCGTTTTCCAAATTCTGTGAATTTGAAAGGCCCTAACTATAATGATAATAATATTAAGGCTAAATGAATTGTATCAGTTTCTAAGTGAGATGTACAATTATCTAGAAGTTTGGCTTAGTGATATTGTTATTTTGAAGGATTTTTTTTTTCTGTAAGCAGTGCATCGAGCAGGGTACATCATCTGTTTCCACTAGTAGTGGCGGTCAAAGTGTTGGAGATCAGCTCAAAAAATGATCATGGCTTCATAGATCCAAGGTATGCACTTTCAATCAGAATACATTTAGGGGGGCGTTTGGTTCAAAATTCTTCATTGGGAAAGAACATGCCTGTTTTGATTAACTACCTCTCTTCCTATAATCATTTCATTATTCCTCAGCCAACAATCATTTTTGGCCCAATAATTCTAAGATTAGAGAAAACGCTAACAATGTAACTATCGTTGTCAATGTAATTCATCATTCGATAATTCTCATTGAAGAATTTGAATCAAGCCCCCCTTAAAATATACTTTTGAGATATCTGCAATCGCAAAATCAAATGACATTTCCTATCCCCAAGCTTGTGTTCCTGTAACTCGTCTCTGTCTCTCTCTCATAACAGAACCAGCAACGTGAACTTATTAATCGATAATTTTGAAAACAAATTGAGGCCAAGTATGTCAATGCAAATGTAAAAGTTGAAAGACTTTTAAAGAGAAGGATAGAAGCTTTCAGTGATGGGCGAAGGGGATAGATTGGTGTTATTGCAGAAATATAGGAGTTGCCGCCTCCCTCTCAATTCACTGCCACAGCAAGAGGGATGTAATTGTAATAGTTTATAATGCCCTATTTCTCTACGCAAACTGGGGCTCCTGTCAGTACTTTTCAAAATTGCAACTACATGCTTAGCCCTCTTTACTGAAAAATAATAATTCCCAGTGACTAATGTGTTGATGTAAACTTAGAATAATCATCAATAAGGAGTATATTTTCTGCTTAAAAAATATCCAGGTGCAACAACAGAAGCTCAGTTGAATGATGATGAAACGTGCGACTTTGACTTGTTTTTCCTTCTATTCTTGCATGTCTCACGTATGTGATCCTTGTACAACATTTTATGTCAGCTCATCCACTAATGTTAATCTTGTTGTTTTGTTATGAGTTTTGAAGTTGGGGTGATTGAATCTTTTTTGTGTCTCAATCAATTGATTTTGGCATAGCTGCTCTTAACAACAAGGCAAGTGTTTTCTGGGCAGCTATTTCAGTCTGCAACATCGACATTATCTTTAACAAAACAGAAATTGCAGAACTCAACATTGTATCTTTTGTCACAACACACGCACAAAGTTATGCATTAAGCATTGTATGTAGGATGAATCAGTTACATGCACGGTACACATTTGGTCAAGGTTTTGATTTCTTTGGTAAAACCTTGAGAATTGCCATTAACGATAACTTGTAGGCCACCTAGTCATGTGTCTTGAACATCTTCTGTTGAAGTACCAAACATCTTTGGTTGACCCTTCCCAATTGACTAGGTACACGCGACCCTAAAACGAGATCAATCCTTAGGTACCTATGCGAGATGGATTTTATAAAAATCACTACCCATCATAGGCTCACTTGACTGGATCCAAGCCCACCCTGGACGGACGGGTTCATTGCGAATCCAAATATAAACATGTTTCATTGTCATTCCTACACAAACGTGCATGGATCTCAGTTTGATGCACAATGTTTTTGTACTTTTTTTTAGAAGTTTACAAGATCAGAGTACAATGTCAATACAAATTTTCCAGCACAAAACTAATGATCTTCATCAACCCAATGTCATTGTCGTTGCCCCACCCAATCGTGAGGAAGAGGAAAACAAGTGTACCCACTGCTCCACATGAAAATCCAGGCCTCCATTCTCAATACGAGTCAACCACACACTAAGGACTTCTCATATTAATAATAAGGACACAGAAAAAAGAAATAAAGCTCCACTAAATACCATGATTTCCAATAAATCAGCAAAATCACTCAAAAAAATCCCACACTAGGAAAAGGCTCACACCAAGAAAACGAAAACGAAAACAAACTGCAAGAAAGCAACCAACCAAAAGCAACACCAGAAAGAACGCAGAACCAACAAAACTAAAACTATCTAGAAAACTTTAAATGGGATCAAGGATAAATTCACAAACGGTCACCGTGGCTCCGTTAAGAAAATTCTATCAATTGATCCCAACAACACCTGAGAAAGATCTACATAACACGAAAAATGTCAAAGAGAGAAAAACTGAAAAGCACGGCGGACGGTGACAGTGAACAGTGACCGAAGGCAGCAACAGTTACTGTGTGCGAATCGCACCTGGAGTGTGTGAAAATTGCACCTCCAGTCTGTGAAAATCGCACACACATAACCCCTAACCCACACATGTTTTTGTACATTTGTTTCCCTAGAGACACATCCCGTCAATATCCCCCACAATCAATCCCCGAATAGAAGTGGGGTGAGATGTTTGAAATTGGTGTCCAACCATTGGTAAGATGAAGCCGTGGGCATTGATAATTCAGGAAAATCCTTCGATTATTATTAATGAGTCATCCACACTATTCTTTTGAATTGAATCACTTATTTCAGTTTTAATGTTGCATATTTTATTTTACAATCTGAATTATTGATATATATATATATAATTTTAAAAAATAATCAATATTTATTAGGAATTTTTTCGATTCAAGGCCCGAAAGATTGGTCAACTATCAATTTAAGGCCTATAAAAAAATTCTTATCGATATAAGACTCGATTTATATAAAATTATCAATTGAAGGCTTAGATTTTAACACCGTTAACAATTAGTTATACAATACTAGTGTCCATGTAAGCGAAATGTTATTTTTCATACAATTTTTTTCATGACTAGATACATAATTTTATATTCTTGAGTCCGTATAAAAAAATAAAATAAAATTGAGTCACACTTTCATTCACATTCTATTTATTTAACGGTGTTAAAATTCAAGCTTTCAATTGATAGTTTTATATAAATCGAGTCTTATATCGATATGAATTTTCTTTTAGGCTTTAAATCGATAGTTGACCCATCTTTCAGGCCTAGAATCGAAAAAATTCCTATTTATTAATAATGAGAGTAACATGTGTTAAAAAAAAAAAAAGTGGAATATACAACTGGTGACTCACAAAATATGAATGGTTTTTCCTTAGCAATGACTTAGAAATTTCTCCTAGATGGGTTGGTTGAACCTACATCAGTCACGTGTATATAACAGCTTGCATGAGGTCGCCTCATGAATTTCTCATGCACGTGTATGGTTAGCGTTTTAATTCTAAATTAAGTACGTTAGGGTTCGAACTTTATATTGTTATCTCTCAAATTCAAGTAGTAGTGTTGAGGTTGCAACAAATTATCTGTACAAGATTCAAAGCTTGTACTGTAAATCTACCAGATTCATTATCTATTAAAAGTTTTCAAGTATCAAAATAATTCATGCACCCAAGTCTAATAATTACATTGTTCGCAGACAATCAACTTTGTTGCATAAAACAAAGTAAAAATAACTCTCAACATTTGAAAATTTAGAGAAAAAAAACCCGTTAAAGAATGAATAAAATGAGAACATAAAATCTTATAAAAAATTCAATTCTTAGACTTGATCACAATCATCTTCATCTTTTTCTTCTTCAGATAGCCTCCATCAGCATCAATGAAGCTTGGCTTTCTCTCTCACACACACAAAAACCACCAATACAATATTTATGAAAAAAAAAAAATCAGAAGAAAAATAAAGTGTACCCATCACTCCTTGCACAAACAGCAATTTCCAAATGCAAAAGCTGCTCATGTTAAGCAGAGATTTGTGAAATATATTCATGTGTCGAGAGACAAGAATGGTATAATGAGATCGTCTAACATGAGACGAATCAATACAAGAATTTGCCAATAGTAAATCAATCAATCCCAGTTTAGCCATCATAAATGACAAGAAAATTGGAGCAAGTATATTAACACAAGCCAATTAGCTGTGTTATAAATCTCCTCCAATCACTAATTAGTGTTTCTTTCCACTTATAGTTTCATCACATTTAACAACAGGACTTAGCCTAAAATCGAAATAATTAGCACAACCTAGGTATACACAAGATAAACCTACATAAACTTTAAACCAATTTGATGAGAAAAAGGTAAGGAAAATGAATATACTAGTAAAAGCAATTACCACCGCACAATTAGCAACACATTTCACCGTTGAGAGTTGCTTTTCTGTTCCTTGATCAGGAAAATGCCCATTTATGCTGAAATCAGTGAGGAGCTTATCCTTTAAGACAAATGCATCCATCAACCAAGTGCAAGCCTCACTCTCGGTTTTGGGGATTTCCTCAATAGGGATTCGTCTGATATGCATGTGTACTTCAGAGGGATCAACACCAAATACATTGTCCATGAAAGAAGGGCATTGATTCTTGTATGCTAAAGTCACATCATAAACTGCCAATAAATAATAAGTCTAATGAGTGAACGTTAATGGTGTGAGTCTTGCTTCCACAAAAGAAACAAGTGAATGTTTGTCATAAAGATGCAAGAATACAACAGAAAAGGTTTGTTTCAGGTAATAACAGTAGGCGTGTTCGTAAGAGATTATAATGGATTTGAATGTTTTCAAATGCTTCTGCTTAAACTAATCATTTAGAATTCATAATCTAAAAGTATGTAATTTAATTTTTTTTATACCCGGGTGTTTAGTGCAAATCGGCCTAACCCCAATATTCCAGGTGATAAGTACCTAAAATGGCTTATGAAAAATACAGTACTTTTGCATAAAGCATAAACTTAAATTAAATAAAAATGACACACACATTTTTTAACGCGACCCTTACGGTGAATCGAAATTTGCCATCAATTTTCGTTTTGAGGGAGCTCGATAATAAAATTTTGATACTCAAAAGGATTTTTCAAAACAAAAAATAGTTTAGGGACCTATCGAAATATAAGTAGATAGTTTAGGGGGCTTTTGATGCATTAAGCCGATTTCTAATAGAGAATTATTTTGCTCCCCATCACCTGCAATAAATTATTCATATGAGGCATACATGATGCTAATAATAGTATATGCAATGCTCGTGCTATCTTCTTATTCTTTCAGCAGCTTTATTATGAAACTAACTCGACAATTTTTGGAAAAACAATACAATGTCAAGGACAACAATGGTGACAGAAACACTAGGTAATGAAGCTAATCTGCATCAGGTCAAGATTACGAGTAGTGATTAAAAATGGGGAAAGGAAAAACCTGCATCCAAGGAACCCCTGAGGACCTCCAAGCAAGTATTGAAACCCCTAGTCTTTGGAAGCAAAACATTTTTAAGTACTGGAAATCCATTTTCACTAGCATAAGTCTGACTTCTTATGCATTTCTGTTCACTGTCATAAATCAGGAGGGCAGAATACATATTATGGCCTTCATAAGAGAATATAGTGTCCCAGTAAACAAAAAATAATTTTGAATGCAATATTTTAAAGCACCACATGATGAATAACCTCTAATATACACCTTCCGTCCCACAAAGATAATCACACTTCGAGTTTTACACAGACCAATAAAACATAGTCACACCTTGAGTTTTCCACAGACCAATAAAACTCGTTAATTGTGCTTGAAAATCTGAATTTAACTAAAAAATTCCTGATATGCCCTTATTTATTGAATCCAAATTGGTTATAAACATGATTTCTCTCAAATTGGTCTTGGAATAGGATAAGGTTTTTCGGTCACACATTACAATAATGACTTCGTTAAAATGGTAAACATAATTAATTCCAATATACGATAAATAAGGATATTCTAAACATTCTACACACTTCTAATAAAGAGATGACTATAATATGGGACATACCAAAAAGGATAATGTGACTATCTTTGTGGGACGGAGGGAATATTAATTAGGGAGATTTTGAAAATAAGCACAGCAGACGGAAAAATGAAGAAAGTTTATTTCCAACCATAACGAAATCATGAACATTCTTTAAAAGCAAGGAAATATAAAGTAAAGGAGAGTTCTTACGTATAATCAGTTCCTTCGGGGAACACAGCAAGCCATAATGGATCCAGACGACTGGTACAGGTCGAAAGCATTTTACGCATTACGGGTTCATCAACCTCCCACTTTCTCTCCACTGGGATGAACTCCAAAACGTGAAATCCCCAGCCAAAAATCGGCAGTTTCATCAAGCTGCTCTTGAGAACATACTTGATATATCCCAAACATCCTTTCCTTAATGCAAGATTCCACAGATACATCCAATCAACCTCTGTTCTATGGTTGGTGATCATCAAAATACGTTTTTCTACTGGCACAATATCACCAGAAAAGATAACTCTGGTTTGGTTTATTTTTTCAAACAAGAATGGCCACAGACCAAGCCAGAGACTAAACAAGAAGGATACAGATTTCCTACTGTAATGTACACTAAATAGACGTAGAATTACAGCAAATGGGGGTACAAAATACACTAAGAACATAAAGGCAGTTGAAAGGTAAACTGCTAAGCATAGTACACCCCTAAAAATCCTATAAGGAGTCAATGGAAAATGCTTTAATGTCTTGGTAGATTGGAGTGACTGTTTAATCTCCATCTCTATATATCTTTAATCAATCCTTTGGCCACAAAACAGGTGGAACATACAGATCTTATATCTGTACAAGATATTCTTCAATCTCCGTTTCGTGGGGCGATAAAAGAGATGTCAGGCCAATAATAGATTTCAGGATTTCATGGAGATCGCCTGCAACCAAATCAACATCTTTACTCAACATTTAAAGCACAAAATTATAACACGCTTGTTGAATATGAACAAACAAATTTACAAAAGCTGATGTATTCATGAGGGCATCTAGATTACTTAGCATGGAAGAAAGTGCTCCTTTTAGTTAAGATTGTTTTTTTAATTCAGTTAGACTAACAGATTTGCTATAAATAATATAGAGAGAACAGATTAGTTTTTTTAATTCGGTTAAGAGTAACAGATTTGCTATAATAATAACCTTAGAATACTTCTTTGACATTGCAATGTCATGCATAAATTGGTAATGAGAATCCGTTTCATACAAAGAAAGAAATAATTGTTCCTGGTTAGTATACTACTTGTAGTAATACTTAAAAATCTCAAAACACCGAACCTATTAGAGCTGCAAAAGAAAGTTCACAGAACACTGAAAAGTAAAAGAGACACTATATTAGATTTGATCAAACATAAGAAAGGCACTAGTGTTATCAAATCTCACGTTTGCTTCCTTTAAACTCGGAATATGTCCTGCTTTTTTATCCATAAACATTGTTATAAACGCAGTCATCAATCTACCATAAACACAACAACAAATATTCATATATTGAATCGAACAACCTCTAAAATTCACAAATCTAAATTAGAAAAACATCATGGTATCAGCTCCTTTAAATAGATCCAGGGAAAAACGTCACAGCTATGGATTTCATTTCATATCAGCATATATTAAACCTATTCAAATCAGTAATTCCAAAACGAGGCAGATCATAAGATTTCCAAAACTGAAGAGGAAAACGCAGGAGAAGGGAGGATTTACCTGATTGGAAGAGGAGGAGGAGAAGGAGCTTCGATGCATCGGTGGCGTCGAAGTGCAACTCTCCAATGGCTTCCCACCCAATACAACAGGAGATGTGTGTATGTATATAAAAAAGTGATTGTGTTGGAATATGCGAAGTTCTAGAAAATGATTACAGAGGAGGAAGTAATCTGGTGTGGCGCCGCCTACGGAGTAAATTCAGTTGTTGGGGTAGCAGGACGTCGGTTTCCTACTGCCTTACAGGACCAGGTCTTTAATTACTTCACATGGAGAATTAGGGAAAATATTTGTTTGTTTTAAATTCCCTAATTATGCAATATTAATATACTCCTATTTTAGGAATAAACAGAGATTTTGCAGATTTTAGGTGGCTCAATCAAGTTATACGGATTCTCCAAAAAAAATGTGCACAAAAATCGAATTTTGTTACTATAAATATAATTATATATTACTCCTTCTTTTTCAAAATTAGTTTGACCGACATAATTTTAAGAAAATAGAATTTTATGATTGATGATTTAGTGAGGTGTATAGTAAAATATGATAAAAAATGAGTGATAATTTTAAAAATAAAATAATGTGAAAAAATTAATTTTATTAAATATTTTCATATTTAGAATGGGTCAGTAAGTTCCAATAAAAAATATTGGCAAGTATTGACGGGAAGAGTATTACATAAATAAATAAATAAATAAGCATGCATTACTAGAACACATTTTGTGTTACTTTATAAAATAACCATGTCCATGTGTTTGTACAAAAAAAACAAGTATATAATACTCCTATTAATAATAACTCATGTCTGTTCTTATAGAAATACAAATTTAGAAGCGAATTAAGATTCAATTTTTCTTTATACGCGATTTTTTTGGAGAGATTAGTTTGACCCGATCCGACCTAATTAGAATCTTCAGATTTTGACTTTGTTTTAATATACTGAAATTGTGCAATATTTTATGAAAGAGTGTCTCCTTTTAATTAACCCCTCCACATTATCCTCAAGTAACTTGAACCTAGGCTGCATTGGTCTAATAAATAGTGATGTTCTTATTATACTTTTTGGATATTTCACTTTTTTTTTATTCAAATTTTTACTTTTTAATTTTATTACTGACTAGCAAATTAGTAATTGGTTACGAAAGACACTTGCCAATGAATTAACCAATTGATGGAGAAAATCTGTAATAAAAATACAGATTTTAATTGAGGGGACGTACATGTTATTAATTTGAAAAAGGTTATATAGTTGCGAAATATTAAAAAAAAAAAAAACTATCACCGTATAATCAAATTCAAGAAAGATTAAAACCACGATAGTAATACAATTGATAAATAAATAAAAAGTAAAAGCAAGATATTGAGAGAAAGTCTTCTTGCACTAGATGAACCTAAAAAATGAAATATAATCAATATATATAATTGAGAAAGTGCAATCAAGATCTGGTGAGAACACAAATCAAGTCGATTATAGAAAAATCATACAGACTTTGACGTCAAACATGTGAACGCAAGAATGAGACCTAAACCTTAAACAAAAAATTACAAACAAATTAATAGATACAATATTAAAAAAAAAAACATAAAAAAAGAAAAAAGAAGAATGAGCAATACAATTCAGAAAATTGCAATCAAAATTTGGTGAGAAACACAAATTAAGTCGGTTATAAAAAAGCCACATAGATTTTGACGTCAAAAGTGTGATCACATGAATGAGATTTTTTTAGACCATAAATGAAAAATCACAAATGAATTAAGAAATACAAAGAACGTTTGAACAACCTACCAAAATATTTGAAGCATTAGATAAAAAAAAAACATATAGAAAGAGGGAGAGGGTGATGAAGAAATATGGTGGAGATTATAAATATATAGAACCATAGAAAAGATTTAAAAGAGAAATATAATCTTGCCACATAAATTTTTAATTTGCCACGTAAACTTCTAAATATTTGACTTTGATAATATTATAGATATAGGAGTATAATATATGAGAAAGTGGTGTATGGTATATTCTTGCAATATCTTGAATATTCATATATAGAAGATTAGTGTAAAAGCATTATATAAAAATAATATAGAAAAAAGATGGAAAATATCAATATTGGGAGTTGGGGAGGATGGGGACCAATGAAATAGGTAGTGATTTGATGGTATGGCAGGGGACCAAATAGATATTGATTGCATAGGTAGCTAGGTTTAAGTTTAAGCCACAAGTGAAGTACCCATACTTGATGGTATTATTGGTGGCTGTTTTGACGTTTCCTTACGGCAAAATGTTTATATTAAATGTTCACATAATAATAACGTACAAATATGATATACTTTCAATGTATATTTTGAAATCAATCTCAACTGAGTTTAATTGAGCAATGGTCATATTGGACCTCATGTATTAATCTTTGAATTTAATAATAAATCGAGTTGTGTTTGAACAAGCTTTAGTCGAACTGACTACGAGTCAAATTTGAATAGTTTAAACATTTTTACAACTATTTTATCTTTTTTTTTTTTACTTATCGGACTTTGCATTTCTCTTACTTTGTGTTGGTTGTGGCCCCTCATTTTCATTTCACTTTTCTTAATAAAACTTTGATTTAGCTCGACCTCAAATCGAGCTTTAAATTGTATCCAATTTGAATGAATGTTCAAACTTGTTTGGTATCTATGTCAAACCGAGTGTTTATCGAAAAGCTCGAATCAATTATCGAGTAGCTTGATCTAATATTCACCATAGTTATATAGCGAGGGAGGTGAATTAACGAGTGTGACAATCAATAATTACGGAGGTGGAGATTTTAGTGAAAATTATCATCATTATTCTCTTATCGAGGGACGCAAAAGAGCGAGTATATTTAAGTAGCAGAGTGTTTTTGCGGCTACAGTGACTTATAAAAAAGGGTATTACATGTGATTTAGCGAGTATCTTGTTGGTAGAAATGCTAATATTTTGCCTCATCATTTTGCTATTATGTATGGGTCTTTCCCAAATACTCACTATTGTGTGGAGTCTCCAAGTTCTTCATTATTTTAAAAAACATTTTCTATTATACTTCTTTCCTTTATCAATTACTTTCACACTTGTTTTAATTATAATTTATAAAGGAGATTACTTTCACACACACAAAAAAAAAAAACTCAATAAACTTCACTACCACAATATCCATAATTTTACACAAAATGTTACTATTATTTTTTATCTATACATATACACAATCCAATCAATTTATTAATTTTATATATAAAAATTTACAAAATTACCATTTAAAATCTTATCTATTATTCCACTTTCTTATTTTGTGTCATTGAATGGGAGAGAGAGTATTATATCATGTTACAAAAAGTGTACACCCATCTTGTGTGATATATTTGTACAAATATTATGGCCCAACTTTAATTACTTTAAAAATATAAATAGGGCCTATATATAATATATCCCTCCATACTTGTTAAATATACTTTCTCGATACTTATCTATCCCTCAAAATTAATTATGTTAGATGTACTTCCCCTAAAATACTTAATATATCATTCCTCCTCCCTCCAAAAAAATAAAAAATACATGTTAAATATATTCCCTACAAACTCTAATTTTTTCATGCCTTCTTCATTCTTTATCTACCATGGCCATCCGCCCATCGCTCCCCCTTTTCTTTTTTTTTTTCCTTTAATTTCTGCAACAAATTGGCGGCGGCCTCCTTCATCCAGCGTCGCCGCCGCCTCCTCCCCTACCCAAGGCCGCGCTCGCCTCCAAGCGCCTAACCACACTCTGCCTTCAAGCGCTCAGCGCCACCCGCCTAAGCTCCTTCCTTCCTCCTTTTTTTTTTTTTGTTTTTTGTTCACAACCGCCGCCGCCTCCCCCCGCAGTCCTACCTGAACTCCTCCTCCCCAGCCGTCGTCGACATCGTTTGAGGTAGGTTTTTTCTTTTTTCCCTTTTCTGATTTTCTCTCTTGCAACTCTTCCTCTTTTTTTTTTTTTTTTCTTTTTCGACAACTCTCATTCGAAAATATACACTATCGTTTATAATTATTTATCGACGATAGTGTATATTTTCGAGCAAGAGTTGTCAAAAATTTTAATTTTCTTTCGATCAAGAGTTTTCGACAAGACTGTTTCTCGTCGACAAACCAATGTCGAAAAAAGTGTTTTTCGTCGATAAATCAGTTTCTTAAAATGTATTTTTTTTAAAATTTCTAATTTCCTTTTTTAAATTTCTGGTGAATGGTGACGACGGTTAGAGGTTAGGCTGCTCCATCAATTAGGGTTAGAATTTTAATTTTTGAAGGGGTGTATTTATCTATGACTAAATTTATTAGACGGGTAAATTGAGTATTTTACATGTATATTTAATTAATCAATGTAAAGGGGGAGTATATTTAACAAGTATGGAGGGGTAGATAGCCTGGCCCATATAAATATAATTAAGCCAATTTTGCCTAAAAAATGGCCCAATTTTGAAGCCCAACTTAAAAATTCATGAATCAAACTTCTCAAATATCAATTCGATTCAAGTAATAATTAGCCTTCACAATTCACCCCCTTCTTGCATTCTTCATTGTCTAAGGCTCTCAGCAGCGGATAATTATTTTAATTTAATAAGTTAATTTATGTTTATTATTTGATTTGATTATTGGGTTAATTTATTAATTTCTTGATTTGATTCTATGACCTAGGGTTTATGTTAATATTGATAATATGCTTACATGTATATCATATTAATTTCATTGAGATAAATAATTGTTTGAATTATTCTTCAATATTGGATTTATGGTAGAATTATAATCACAATTCGGGGTAATCTTATTATTTACAATCTAATTCAATTCAGTAACTGATGAAAGATAAATCTAAATCAAATACTTTTAAGATAACAACAAATTTTAGAATTTTGGATCCGTCATTATTTTTCAATAGCTCTTATTCTTTCAATTTTAAGTTATAAAAAAAATAGTTTTAAAAAACCGTCAAATTATAAAAAAATCTACTAAAACTGTTAAAAAATGTTTATTCATAAATCGTGATTTAGAATTATACAAACAATTTTTTTTGAGAGGTATTATACAAACAATTGAACAACACATAGTAATGCAATTTGAATTTGATCGAAAAAATTGCAGTACCAAGCCGTAATTACCCCAAATAATTGTACTATACAAGTTTGTTTATGAAATTGTACAATAAAACTTATTAATACTCCATTGTTAAAATTCATTATGTCATTTTTTTTCTAGCACAAATTTTAATGAATATTATTTAATTAATGTATAAAGTAGAGAAGGTGATAGTATGATAATGTATTGCGAGTACATTTATAAATAAAATAATTATTTATAAATAAATAAGTAATGGTTAAAAAATTAAAACAAAATAGTTAAAATAGTATTTCATCTGAAAGTTACTTATGAACTTTGTATCAAAGATTAAAAAATATAATAAAATAAGTAGTAACGAATTAACCAAGACATATAAAAAAAACTAATTTAACAAAAAAAAAAAATCAATAATACAGACAAAAAAGAAAAGTCGAGTACTCGTTATAAGACCACTTCCAATCCTTGGACTCAAATTGCCACCAAAATCTTCAATTTACCACTAAATTTGAGTTGAACAGTAAAATCATCTCCAACTATTGAACTCAAATTTTAATTCAAATTAATTAAATATTCTTTTAGAATATTATTAATGTTATCTTTTTTATTTCTAATTTATCAAACATTTATTTAAAATTAAATATATTATATTATATTTACATTTAAATTAAATTAAGTAAATTAAATGAAAAAATATATTTAATTCAATGAAACAAAAAATCAAATTCAATTTACACAAAAATTAATTCATTATTTAATTTACATAAAATAGTAAATTCTTAAACAATTAAATAAGAAGAATTCAGAAAATAAAAGAGAAAAAAAATGTAAAGGGGCAAGAAAATTATTTGCGTACAATTCTGAGTTGGTGGCTAATTTGCCACGGAAAGTGAATTGTGGCAAATTGCCACCAAATTAAAGTTTGCATTGGAGATTAATTTACATTGTTTTGCGTTTTTGGAGTGGCATTGGAGATGCCCTAAAGAAATAACGAATTAAGTTACCAAGTAATGATAGTTGACAAATATAGCAGTAAAAGTTCAAACTACCAGCAAATTAGCATCAGCACATCAACTAAAAAATTGCCACGTGTACAGATTAAATCTCCAACCTTTTAAATTTACCATTTTACCCTTCTGATTTCTGACTCTTCCGTTGAACCTCTACTTGGTTGCTGTAAAATCAAATTCTCATCATTCACGTTTCTTCATATTCGCATCCTCTTCCATTCTTTGATCGAATTAGGTCAGTAATCTCTCCTTCTGTCGAATGAATTTTTTGTTGCAACTACTTCGGGCAATTTAGTTTTATTAGATCTATTCATTTTTCGATCCCAATTTCCTAAATTTTACTGCACAGGGTGTTTGAGGGGTTTAAAAATTTTAGGCCCTTTTTCATTAAGGATTATGCGGGATAATTCACAATTGGATTACGGTTAATTTGATTTTTTTTATGCGTATGTGGATCTAGGGTTAGAAAATCAGCTTTGTTAATCCATGGGGTTTCATGTTTTGTGTAATTTCATAAAAAAATGATTATTTTAATTTGTTGACGTAATTTTCTTTTAATGTTGTTTGTTAATCCATGGGGTTTCATGTTTTTTCATCAATTGTGATTGCTCAAGATCTCTTTTCTCCTTATCTTGGTTGACTTTTAACTGAAAAACTGTAAATTGGTAGGTAATTTGGTGTTTTGAGATTGAAAGATGGCTAGTGGGTTTGGGGAGTCGACAAGTAGGCAACCCCCAAGCCCCTCTTTCTCAAGCAGTGTCAACAATAACAATGGCGATGCTGCAAATTTCGAGTGTAATATTTGTTTTGATTTAGCTCAGGATCCAATTGTTACTCTTTGTGGGCACCTCTTCTGTTGGCCTTGCCTATACAAATGGCTTCACATGCACTCTCATTCCCAAGAATGTCCTGTTTGTAAGGCTCTTATCGAAGAGGAGAAGTTAGTCCCTCTTTATGGGCGTGGAAAGAATTCCACCGACCCTCGTTCTAAATCAGTTCCAAGAATGGAGATTCCTCATCGTCCCACGGGCCAAAGGCCCGAAACTGCCCCTCCCCCCGACCCAAATGCCAATGCTAATCCTTTTATGCATCAAGGGCATGGGTTTATTGGGGGCTTTGGCCCCTTTGGCGGTTTTGCCCCTTCTGCTACTGCTAGGTTTGGGAACTTTACGTTATCTGCAGCACTTGGGGGACTTTTACCCTCGTTTTTCAACATTCCAGTGCATGGATTCCCTAACCATAACCTGTATGGTGGAGGCCAAGGTTTTCCATATGGGTATTCGAATGCATTTCATGGTGGGCATGCTCACGGATTCCCTCAACGTGGAAACCAGCAACAGCAAGCAGATTCCACTCTGAAGTTCCTTTTGTTGGTAATTGGTTTGAGTGTGCTTCTGACCCTAATTTGGTCTTGAGGTATATCAAGAGTTTGGGCGCTTGAATTTCGACAAGTATAGAAGATATATTGGCTTCTTGTGTGTGTGTATATAAATGTTAGTGCATTAGATAAGTGTAAGTTCTTGAATCTTTCACTTATTTAATTTAGACAATTTTAGTTTTTATTATCATCTGTAGTGTTATTAATAAATAGATGTTCTGTTTTATTGATTTGGTTCTGTATGCCTACTTAACTGTGCATGTGCTGTTTCTTGAAAGACCTTATGTTTGTATCCAAGGAATAGAGATTGCATAGGTATTTAGTGGTGAGGTGAAGCATTAACAGTTGAATTCCAGGTTACTGTAGTTTGCAGTTCTTCTTGGTATAAGTATTTTTGAGTTTAATCTTTATTGGGCATTTAGGCTTAGTTTTGAGAAAAGCAAAGGAACAAAGGACTGTAATTTCTTCTGGTTGTATAAGATTGTGCTCACAGCTGTGTACTTATGTGGGGACGTGTGTGTTCATTCTTGGTACTGTATTATATATTGCTGCTTTTTTCCAAAAAGAACAAGTTCATCATGTGCTACTATCATTTTTGAACTACATGCTTTGTGCTATCTTCTTAATAAGTTCCTTTAAACAGGATTAATCATCATTAAATAATCGTGTAGGATGATGGTATTATCAATATATTCTCCCTTTCAACTCCTGCATTCAAGAATGGGTTAATCTGACAGGTTGAATTGCTCATAATATTTATATGGCTTGATTAGGGTTAGGTTCCTGCTAGCCCATTGAAGAATTATGAACCAAGCGCCCCTTTAGGCACTCAAAAAATTGTTTGGGGTGGTTCATTGGGTGAGGATAAGTTCATAGTAGTTGTTGGATGCAACTAGAAATGCCTGGTTCAAGCATATGCAAACATGAAGAGGATAAAAGAACCAAACTAATGAATTCTCTGTAATTTAAAATGTCATACAAAATTACATGCTTTGTAGAAAATGAAGGATATTAGTAGTTCTCTTTCTTTCATCTATTTTATTAAGATTGGTTGGGAATTCTCCTAATAAGGGTGGCTGATTATTTAAATTCATTTTTCTCTTGCCTTTGAAGTGAATCAGCTTTGTCAGTATAATTTTTTAACCAGAAAACCATTTACCTTCTTTCTGTAATTGGAGTTGCCAGATATGATCTACTAATGACTATGCAGTATTTGGGAAGATATGCAATTTCTGAATGTTCTTTTCTTAGCAGTTTTTCATTAGAACTTTGTATGATTTTGGTGTACTGGTCAGTTATATTTACCATCTAAGTTTGCATTCTGCATCTGTTTTGTAGTTGGGTTATGTGTGGAAATAGATTTAAATTTAAATCTTAGATATTGTATCTAATTTGATACTCTATTTCACTATTTTCAGTACATGAGTCTTGTTGGAATTAAATCTGGATTAATATTTTTTGTATGCAATTAAGTGCATATCAATGTCATACTATTGAATTTAAAATGATTTAAATATATTTTAAATTGTACAATTAAAATCTTGATCGTCACACCAATGAAAGTGCACACACTGACACAAGTGTGTCTTTGCATTAGTTTTGCTCTTGGTCGTATCCTTTTTAATTTATCGATCTAACCTTCATTTTGTCAATTTGTGTTCATTTGTTAGATGAGGGTAAATTTAGATGGCATCTGCATGTGAGGCTCATAGATTGACTATTAAGTAAAATTATGATTAAATTGATGATTTCAGAAAGTGTAAATCTGATGAGTGACCATCTCACATAAACATTAATAAAACATTTGCTTTTTAATTAAAATGTATCACTATTAAGGTGATTGTACCACCTTTTAAAACGTAGAAAAATGTGTTTTATTAATGAATAATTTAAGTGATACTCGTATTTTATGTGAAAAATAATACGTATTTTTTTTTACCCGTACACATTTTTGCAAAAAATGTTGATGGTTAAAAAATTGATCAAATTAACAGAGTTCGCAAAAGTTAACCAATATTTAATTTTAACTGCATAAGAAAGTTTATATGAAATATGAGAATACAATTATATAAGCACCGAAAACATTTTAATTTAGATAGAAAGTTTCGAGGCACGCTAATAGTCTAATACAGTCCTCTAAAGTTCTTACTTCTCAAAAAACTCCTCTAGAACCTTTGGGTGCGACTCTAAATTAATATATTAGTTAAAAAATGCAAATGAAATTATTTGATTAATTCTAAATATGAAGAATATTAATTAAAAAAAAAGTAAAAAAACTTGTACAAAACCTCCATTTCTGAAGTCTGTAATAATTTGATTCCATCTAATATCAACCATAACACTCTTTTGAAATCATAAGATAAAAATAATTTGAATTGGCAGCAAATAAAATAAAATTAGGAGAAAACTTACCTGACTGACAACTTGGTCGGAAGTGAGAGTTTCACTATAACTCTCTTTTACTAATACGGAGTAATTCTTAATTAATATCTATTATTTAATGTCTACTTTATATCCACTTATTTTATTTTTTAATTCATTGTTTATTTTATCTATTTTAAGTGAGGCCAATCACCAATCAAAGAGAAATATTTCTAAAATCTAATTGAAGTTACAAAAGTTTTATTTACTACAGTATTTAGTTAAAAAAATTGGGCAAAAATGACATAATAATTTATCAATTATTGGTATACGTGTGTGCATATTTATAATATTTCATGTCTTATGTACCTATATGGCTATATACAATTATATTTGATATGTGTGTGATTTATATGAGATAAAATATAATTTGAACATGATGTTTTAACATTTAAAAAAAAAATGCACATTGATTTATACAAGTTTGTGATCCATCTCAATGTAAAACTGTCTCGAACAAGTACTCTTTGTCATTTGATCATTGGGATAGATTGATTCGATTGTAAATTGCATGAGATTTCATGTGTTTTAGTGATAAACTTTGAGGGGTTTCATGCATTTTCACACTAATATGCTTGATTTGATTGAGAAATGTGTTTGAGCTCGTTTTGTAGGAATACGATGTGAATTAGGCATTAAAATTGCAAAAACGAGTGTTCAATCATCATTTGCACTCACTAGACTGAAGAGAGGATTGCACAATTGGATTCGTCTCGAAAAATGAAGTGGAATAAAAAAAAGAATCAAGTCAATCGGAGGTCGGAAGCTCGAGATATGAAGGGATGAAAACGGAGGACGGAAGTTGGGCCGAAGTATCCGCCCGACCGGGCCACAGTATCTGCACCCACGTTTTTGATAAGTTCACCCCCTACGCGTATTTTTGCAAATTTCAACTTACGAAAGTTCCGCCTGGCCGGGCCACCTGCTTCCAGCCCATTTCGGGCACCCAACTTGTCCGCTCAGCCACGCCACTTACCCACCCGGCCGGGTGGACCTATTTTTGGGGATTTTGGCTCATTTTCTCCATATTTCAAGGGCCTAATTGCAAAATTGATTCAAGACTTCCACCCCAAGTATAAATAGAGTTCATTTTGAGTTTTAACGGAGTCTTACTCCTTTTACAAGCAATTCCACACACATATTCACATAGTTGTAGATGTTCTTCATTTTTAGTTTAAATTCTTCATTAGATTAGATAGAATAGTGGTTATTACTTAGAATCAAGCTATGATCATCGGGAATCGTCTATTACATCGTTTTGTAGCTACATTTCCATGATTAAGGTGATATTAATCTATTTTGCAATTCAATTTAATTAGTATTTTCTTAATTTCTTCAATTTATTGTTATTCTATTATGAGTTTTGTGTTTATTGTTGTTTTAGCCATGAGATTCTCTTCTAGAATCATGGGCTAAGCTATTATTGCCTTGTGTGTTGATGTTTTGATGGGTGTTTAGTGTAATTGTGGATTAATTGCATGATTAGCTTAGGATTTTGATTCTTATGTTTCTAGAGTTGTATTTTGATTGATTCATTTGATTGATCAACCCTATTAGCGAGCATGTTCGATTATGTTTATTGCAACTAGAGTTGGGTAGCATGATTGAGAGTGTGAGTGTGAGCTTTGGTCAATTGAATAGAAGTTAAATAGTAATTAGCTTAACCGAGAGAGGGTTAATTGCTAGACCGACAACTTTAGACACTAAACGAATAGAGGTCGTCTAGGAGTTTGGTGAGAGGGCGTTTCATAAGTATTAGTAACCGTGTTGAAAGTGCTTATGAAACACTATCTTATGAGCTTATGATATTTGGTTAGATCCTATAATTGCTAATCAATGCACGTTGTTCACCTATGCCTTTCGAGGCACACTTATGTGATAGCCTTTAACTTAATCAGAATTCATAGCTAAGTCATGTAATTGGTTCACTAGTTCACTTATTTGCTCACAAAACGAAAACACCCGAGGCAATACTCTTCTCTTGCACTTTCTCTCGAAAGTTAGATAGCTTGTTATTACTTTTGTCTATTTCTTGTTTATCTTAGTTAATTTAGTTTAATACTTGTGTTTTAATTCCCGAAAATCCAACAAACACGTTTAATTACTATAATAGCATGAAAACTCTTAACTTTAGGGATTCACTTTCACTCAATTAGGTCCTTGGAACGAAAATCTAATTGGTCGTACTTGCATACTACAATCGGACCCATACGCTTGTGGGAATCGTATTGTCAAGTGCTTAAAAAGTGTTGAAAAACGAGACAAGTCAGAGATTCAAGTCGAAAAAAATTGATGGCCTCTAATTTTTTTTGTGTAAATTAGTTTCACCATAAAAATTAGTTTGCATTTCGTGTGCATTGCTTTAATGATTTTAGTTTGATAGTATTGGAGTATTTGTTTTATTACAAATAAAATATTAATTATAAAATCAGGTGCAGGTAAAATTAGTTCACACTACAATGGTGTATTTGATTTCGTTGCATACTTGTGAAAGAAGGTACCTGCCCATGGTGATATTATTTTAAGATATTTTTGCACAACCATGAAATTAGGCAAATCTAAATATATCACACTTAAAATGGTGTGATGATGATGGCTACCATATTTTGAGTTGACTCACTAATGCTTTTGGTTTCTACTATTCCCATACCTTTTACCCTTTTCCCACTTCTCCCCTCATATTCGTGTTATGTGAAATGCTAAAATTTTCATCTAATTAGTTTAAAAGAGAATTTAATTAATGGATAATAAAATTAAACCGTCCAAAAAGAAAAGGTGAGAATAATGAATTTATATATATTTATTATATACTACAACTAATTAACAAAATCCGACAATACCCAAATTAATATTCCCAAATCTAACAAAATATGTGGTGATTATAATATGCATATGAGATGATAAGTTGTACAAGCCGTAGCATACAATGAGACAAGCGAATATATGTATGGACGACTTATACATATATATGTTGATTAAATAAAAATTTCAAGGCTGCAGATTTTGAGTCAACCCCATATCCTACCATACAATTAATATTAATTAGCAAATAGTTTGTGGCGTCCCAATCTTTTCTTTCAAAATATATTGTATTCTCATTTTTATTAATTATAAGAAAGTCTCTTATTACATACTTTTTCTTCTTTTGATACATGTATATTAAAGTGGAGTTCTGACCCGTACATGAAACCGTCTTTTATAAAACTTTGTCGTATAATGATGTTTGACGAAATGAAGGATGGGAAGATCTATTACCTAATTAGTCAACTCATGTTACATATTCATGATGTTACATTTGTAGGATAATGATATAATTAAGAATAAATAGACCCTGGCCATTCGAAATATATATATATATATATATGTCGACCACATCAAAATCTTCCCAAAACAATTTGGTCCCCACGACATGCCATTACCCCACCTTTATTCACTTAATTGCCTTTTCCCACTTTTTCTTCAACTTTCTTTTTTTGTTTTTTTAACCTTGTTTTTACTTTTTCCATGAACTCTCTATCTTACAAGTAAAGAGAATATTTTTTAGTAAGGTGCATCAGTTTATCATTTGTTTAGGACAATAACTTCGATTCTCTGTTCATGTTACAAAAGTACATACAATTCTCGTTTCGATTCCTTTGTTTATTCTTTGTATTCCACTCATAACACAAATATGATGATTTCATTTGTATAATTAAGAGATTAAAGTTTTTGCAATCCTTTGAATGTGACCGATTCATTTATCTGTAATGGTAGGTAATTGAACTAAATTCAAAATTTGGATCAACTTATAAAATCAAAATTAAAATGTATATTCTATCGGGACTAAATTTAAAATTAGTCAAACTTAAAGAAGTGCAAAAACTTTAATCCTAAAATAAATTTCCCAAATACGCGTAGTTTCTTGGAAGTATTTGCATACCTAGCTAATCTTCCTTTTTCAGAAAGCTGGAAAATAAAATTCATTTATTTATACACGCTGAAAATTAAATACGCAAAAATCCAATATGCAAATTTATAACACAAATTGTCAGCCCCTGCTGCCGGCCAGCTTTCCAGCTAATTATGCCAATAATGCAACTCTTTTTGCTTCTTAATTATGTATATTTATTAATATAATTTTCTCCAATTTGACATATATTAAAGCCTCCTCCAATCTCTTGCAACAAAGTTTAGACATGAAGCCTAAACTCCCATTCTTCATTCTCATTCTCATTCTCAACTTCATACTCACCACTTCTCTACCACAACAAAAATTTACAAATTCAATACTACAAAAGTTTAGAGAAGCCCCTAAATTCTACAACGCCCCACAATGCCCCATCATTATGGACACCAACGATATTAACTATATTCGTTGGAGGGACGACGTCGTCCACGTCGCAATGACGCTCGACGCCGCCTACATCCGCGGCTCCGCCGCGGCCATCTTCTCAATCCTCCAACACACCTCATGCCCTCAAAACATCTTCTTCCATTTCATCGCCTCCGCCTCCGCCGACATGTCCATGCTACGCGCCACCATTGTCTCCTCCTTCCCGTACCTAAAATTCCGAATCTACCCCTTCGACGACTCCGCCGTGGCGGGGCTAATCTCCACTTCCATCCGCTCCGCCCTCGACTGCCCCCTCAACTACGCCCGGAGCTACCTCGCCACCCTCCTGCCGCCGTCCATCCGCCGCGTGGTGTACCTCGACTCCGACTTGGTCCTCATCGACGACATTGCCAAACTCGCCGCCACCGCACTCGGCGGCGCCGCCGTGGCGGCGCCGGAGTACTGCAACGCGAATTTTACGCAGTATTTCACCCCGTCATTCTGGTCAAACCCTTCTCTCTCCGCCACCTTCGCCGGCCGGAAAGCTTGCTATTTCAACACCGGAGTAATGGTGATTGACCTGAACCGGTGGCGAACCGGGGGTTACACGAAAAAGATCGAGGAATGGATGGGGTTGCAGAAGAGGATTAGGATATATGAGCTAGGATCATTGCCGCCGTTTTTATTGGTTTTCGCCGGAAAGATAGCGGCGGTGGATCACCGGTGGAACCAACATGGGCTGGGGGGAGATAACTATCGCGGGCTTTGTCGGGCCTTGCATCCGGGCCCGGTAAGCCTATTGCATTGGAGTGGGAAAGGGAAGCCCTGGGTCCGGCTGGATGCAGGAAGGCCATGCCCATTGGATGCACTTTGGGCCCCTTACGATCTATTGAAACCTCAATTTAATTTCGATTAATTCACCCTCGAAATTAATAATTAATTCTTATTTTATTTATTATTTTACACTCTGGAATAATTTCTTCTATATTTATATTTCTCTACCAATAAGATTAGTTAATTTAGCCTTCAAATTACCTGTAACATTTTATGTATTCATTATTTAGATTATTGACACATTAGTAAAATAATAAAATAATTAACATTTAATACTTTCTCCGTCCCAAGATTACTTGCACGGTTTGATCGACACGCTTTTAAAGAAAATGAATTTAGTGATCGGTGATGTAAGATAAATGAGGGGTATTTTAGGTGATTTGCTGAGGTGTAAAGTGGATATGATGAGATGTAAAGTAAAATGTATGTAAAAAGATGGTGATAATTTTGAAAATAAAATGATATTGGGAAGGTATTAATTTTGTGAGACATTTTCATATTAAGAGTGTGCAAGTAATTTTGGAACATCCAAATAAAGAAAGTGTGCAAATAATCATGAAACGTAGGAAATAATAATTATGAATATATGTGTTAAAGTTTTAGATAGTGAAACATGTGATACAATATGAAGAATGAGAAACCAGTTAATTTATACGCAATGAACTTTGGAAAGAAATAAGTTGGATACACTACAAAAAAAACTGCTTTTAGTGAGAGTAAAAACCGTGACTAAAAATTGAATTACTGTCATTAATGACTTTTAGTGACGGGAAATTGACTCTCATGGCCTCTAATTACTGCTTCTCTAGTTAAAAGTCAATAGTGACGGAATAGGGTCCCCTCACTAATAAGTATATAATTAGAGTAAATTTACCCTCACTAAAAGATTTTTAATGATGGAAATTTCTGTCACTAAAACATCATTTTACTCTCACTATTAAGTACATTTAATTACAAAAATTCCCCTCATTAAAATTCAATCCCCCGTCACTAAACGTCGGTAGTATCCATATTTGACAAAATATAACATGTTGTGGAAATCCCCTCTAGCTTTTCATTCAGATACATTACATCTAATTATTTAACCAATTGATATAAATGACTAACCAATAACACAATCATAAAGGTCCCATACAAAATGTCTCATAATCAACTATAAAAGGTTCAACATGCAATGGGAAATAAATCTATCCCCAAAACTGTCGCTTATATAACAAATTATTACTTCAACAAAACAATATTCAACCATCAATCCTCTCAAAGAAATACAAGTACCCCATGTCGGTAGGTGGATTCTTGGAAACTGCAACCTTCTCATCATTGAAGATCACCCACCCACCATTTTTGTAGATATGAGCAACATAATGCCCACAATGTGTAGATGTCCCGATGTGGCTTACTAATCCAATCAGTCGGTATCCTGAACATATCACAGCAAACCATTAGCACACAACGCTAAAACCGTCAGCAATCAAGCAGTGACTCTACCTAATGTGCTAAAATACAATTAGAGAAAGATAAGAGTTAACTCAAAGTTTTTTCACAAATTGGTTATTTTTCAACATCAATCAACTTTAGTCATGCAACTTCAAAATTTTGAGATAGTGGAAGTGTTCATCAGGCATGCAACTACATCGTTAATTAAATAATAATAGCATGCAATCTGATTCTATTGAAATGCTGCAGCAGTAAAAAAAAACACATCAAATTCTTTAAGAAATATATGAAATCGCTTACCAAACCCATGTCAAACAAGGAAAGAATGCAGCAGCTAAATTTCTAAGAAGGATATCTTCTTACCATTGGCCTTGACAGTTGACACTTACCAAACAATGATGATGCATATGCTTCTTCTATCAAATGGAGTTTAAAAAAGAGATACCCCACTCAAAGTTTGGCATCTAACAAATCAGCATACAACAACACTAGTTACCTCTATACTTGGCTATCACTTTGATTGATAATTCTTTAGCCTAAATAAACCTAATTCTCATCATCTTTATCCTCTGGATATCAAACACAAAATAACTTTTCCAGTATTAATGCAGCAGCAGAATGGAGAAGGAGAGATCATTAACTTATGCAAGTATATTTTAACTATCACATTCACCTTCTTCCACCATATTCATTCATCCATTATACTCATTTCAAGAAATCAACTCAATTCAGATGGCCAAAAGTTCAAGCTCCATTTATGCTCAAATGCATCAGCTTAGATATGCTATAACGTCAAACAATTGCAACATCACAAATACTCAAAAACTTACTAACTTAACCTTTTTTCAAATTAGCTACTGATATTAGGGGAAAAGGTTCACCACTACTACTACAAGAACTAAGTTTTTTACATAATCAGATAACTAAACAAATCAAATGGCCCCTGTTTCAAGTAAAAAGCCCCAACACTCAAAAGATTACAAAAGTCTCTAAAATCTAATAGCTAAGGTTTTGACTATTTACTCAAAATAATCTTTACAAGACCAATCCTAAATATGGAATACCTGGATCATTCATGTGGTCAAGTAACCAAGTCATTGCTTCTTCCACTCCAGTATTGGAGGTATTCATTAGAAATTAAAACTCAATCTAAGACTGTGTTTGTAACTATGTAATGGACTAATATAAGACATAAAATATGCTCAAAAACCACCAATTAATCAGGATTAACCCATATTAACCACTAATCAGGATTAACCACTAATAATACAGATGATTTAATTGTTAATAATGAAACAGCCTTGTATACATACCTGTTGTCTCATAGTTGAAAATTCAGAATGATTTTTACAGCAATTACGGACTTGAACATACGATGAGGAATGCCTTCTTATTTCTGAAAGTTGCAGCAAATATGTCAAACACTTGAATAAAGGGAAATAATGCATCTTACAGAAGCAGTGCAACAAACATCTTAAAGCAATAAGTAATGCTTTAATTAACTTCAGTGTACCATGTTAGATCAGTTACCTGGCCAGGATTTCAAAAATAATTGGTCAAGTTGATTTTCTTTTTCTTTTCCTTTTGATTGTTGATGCTCCAACTACCATTGGCTCCACATCGGTTCTTATCCAAATATTTTGGTTATCTAAACTTAATGAATCATCCCCACCAAACTGCAAATTAAATGATTCACCATGTTGGTATGCCTCACCATCGCCTATCTCCCCCACATGGTTGTCATCAACCTCTTCTCGTAGTGGCATTTTGTACAAGTCACGCGGCAACATCTTAGTAACAACATGCCAACCTTCAATCAAGTTATCCATGGCATAGAACACCTGTGATGCTTGACTAGCTAAAATGAATGGTTCATTTGTTTTAAAGGTACGTTGGCAATTAATGGTTGTGAATCCATATTTATCTGTTTTAGCTCCTTTCACATTATCATGCACATCAAACCATCGACATCGAAACAGTACAACTCTTTTCCCGCCAAGATATTGCAACTCAAGAATCTCAGTCAATACTCCATAATACTCAACATAATCTGAATCACTACCTATGTTACTGGTTACACATACTCCACAATTTTGTGTTACACATCCTTTGTCATGATCTTCTATTCGAAATCTGAACCCATTTACAACATAACCATTGAAGCATGTCACATATTTTAAAGGCCCACGAGATAATGACAGTAAAGCATCATAGTTTGAGGGTTGGTCTTGCATATTCATTTCTGCAATCTACAAATATAAGTTAAGTGTAAGTAAAACATTTATCATAAACACTAAGACTCATCAGACATAAGATCTACTCACTCGGGTTTTAAACCAGCTGATGAAAGAATTACACCAATTTTTATCTGATTTTTGTGGCTCATTTTGCTGATTTTCAGAGTATTCCCTGTATTACACACTAATTAGTTATTCATTTATATTAATAAATATAGAGGAATTATAAGAGACGTTCACTTACTCAAGAAATGGTTGAACTTCATCACAATTCTTCAAAACATAAACATGAGCTTGCATCCACTCTTCTTCATTAAGATTACGAGACACTCCAGCTCCTAATGCTCGTCCAAAATGAGGAAATACAGACATTTCATCTTCAGTTTTATAAGAACCACCATCATAATTTCGGTCAAGTTTATTAAACTTTGTCTTGATACCATTGAAGTATCTTGAGCAAAGAGTAATGCACTCCTTTACAATGTAGCCTTCTGCAATTGACCCCTCCGGACGAGCCGTGTTACGAATAAACTTTTTTAACTCATACAACATCCGCTCAATAGGGTACATCCATCTATATTGGACAGGTCCTACAATTTGAGCCTCACTAGCCAAATGCACAGGTAAGTGCACCATTACATCAAAAAATGAAGGGATAAATATTTGTTCTAACTTGCACAAAGTTATAGGAATCTGAGATTCAATCTGCTTCAGCTCATCTACACTCAATGTCTTGGCACATAAACTAGTAAAGAACAACGACAACTCAATTAAAGGCTCACACACTGATTTTGGGAGAAGTCCCCGTATTCCAATAGGTAGTAG
Organism: Galeopsis tetrahit; assembly: GCA_963675135.1. Taxonomy (NCBI): domain Eukaryota; kingdom Viridiplantae; phylum Streptophyta; class Magnoliopsida; order Lamiales; family Lamiaceae; genus Galeopsis; species Galeopsis tetrahit. The sequence goes on from OY776133.1 coordinate 18,149,665, forward strand.
ATGTTGTAGAAGAATATGACAGTCATGGCTTTTTAACCCTGAAATTTTATGCTCTTTGATGTTTACACATTGAGAAATATTGGAAGAAAATCCATCTGGAACTTTCAGCTGCTTTAAAAATAAGCAAAACAAGTGCTTCTCCTCTTTAGATAACGTGTATGCCGCAATAGGTAACTCAAGTTTGTCTCCTTTACGAATTGGGTGCAAATCTGGTCTAATGTTCATAGCTTCCAAATCAAGACGTGCTTGAACATTATCCTTACTTTTTCCCTTCATGTTCATAATTGTACCAATGATGTTATCACATATGTTTTTCTCAATATGCATCACATCTAAATTGTGTCGTAGTAGAAGGGTACTCCAGTATGGAAGATCAAAAAAAATACTTCTCTTATTCCAGTTATCACCTCTTCTTTCATGTGAAATTTTCACCTTTTTGGAACTATCTTTAGTTAAGACCATTCCTTCAAGGTCATGTACTTGAGCAAGCACATCACTTCCGGATAGTGATTTTGGTGGTGGTCTCAACTCTTTAGTTCCATCAAAGGAGTTTTTATCTTTTCGCCATCTATGGTTAGTAGAAAGATAACGGCGACTACCCATAAAGCATTGTTTTTTGCCATTGGCTAACCTTATAGAATGTGTATCTTTGTTACAACAAGGACATGCCATCTTACCCTTGGTGCTCCAACCAGATAGATTCCCATATGCTGGAAAATCATTGATGGTCCACATTAATGATGCATGCAATCTAAAGTTTTTATGAGTTGAAGCATCAAATGTATCAACACCTACTTCCCATAACTCTTTCAACTCTTCTATAAGAGGCCTAAGGTAGACATCAATAGCATCTCCAGGACCCTCAGGACCTGGTATGAGCATTGAAAGAATAAAATTTGATTCTTTCATGCACATCCAAGGAGGCACGTTGTATGGAATGAGTATTACTGGCCAAATGCTATATGATGTTTTGGAGTGACTAAATGGTTGGAAACCATCACTAGAAAGACCAAGTCTTACGTTGCGAGGCTCTGATGCAAAATCTTTGTGAATTTCATCGAAGGATTTCCACGCCAATGAATCTGCTGGATGTCTCAATACTCCATCATCCACCCGGAATTCATGATGCCATCTCATATCTTTAGCAGTCTTCCTAGACATGAACAACCTTTGAAGTCTAGGCTTTAAAGGAAAATACCGCATGGTCTTTGCTGCTACTTTCTTTCCATTCTTTTTTATTTTAGTTTCCCCACTACGACAATCTTCTTTCCATCTTGAAACACCACAAATGTTGCAGAAATCAGAATTCTCTTCATCTCTCCAGTACAACATACAATTATTAACACAAGCATCTATTTTAACATAAGAGAGCCCAAGATCTTTAATTGTCTTTTTTGAATCATAATACGTTTCAGGCAAAGTTGAACCAGTTGGAAGTATTTCTTTCAGCATTTTTAGCAACATGCCAAATGATTCATTACTCCATCGACCAACGCTCTTGATGTGTAACAAGTTCAAAAGAGCAGCCAATTTAGAGATATTGCAGCCTGGGTAAGCTGGTTGATCAGCATCTTTCAATAACCGATAGAACGCATCTGCTTTCTCATTTGGCTTATCCTCATGCTCAACTTGACTTGAAGAACTAGCTTCCCTTTCACTTCTATCACAATCACGATATTCAGGAAAAAAATCTTGTAATATTTCTTGAATCTCTTCAGTTTCACTTTCTTCCACTTCATCATCAGATTGAGGTTCACCGCGTCTTTCCCCATGGTGATACCAAAACGTATAATTTGACATCATCCCATACACATTTAGATGCATTTCAACCACTTCTCTTGATCCTTTCTCAGTATTTTTACATTTGACACATGGACACCGTATTTCATGCTCTTCACCCGTCTTAGAAAAAGCATAATTCAAAAATTCAGCAACACCAACTTTATATTGTTCATTCAATCGATCATTGATAAAACACATCCATTTCTTGCTAGGTGCCATCTAAAAAAATATTAATATAACAATATTTAATGTGCGTGAATATATGAGCGAGTATTAATCATTATAAGTAGATATAAATGTTAAATAAACACATAATATAAAGGCAAGGATTGAGAAACATACTTGTTTCAAAGAAGAAATTGTCCACTACTAAGCTAAGAATATATATCTTGCAACATTGTACCGTAGTTTCTCAGGCCAGGGAGCAGAGAAAGCTCTCTTGAAACTTTGTTTTATATCAGCTGAATTAGATTGCAGGCCTGTAGTTCACAAGAATTCAGCATAATATATTATTTGTTATAAACTTCAAGAAAAACAAGAAAGGTAATACATATTGATTACAGATTATTACTGAGATTATAGATTTTTTCTGAATCAGATCACAAACTGCAGATTTTTAGAGTTTGGTTCATGTGTTGTCATAAAGGTCATTGGGTTTCAGTTCTCTTGATTGATCTTTCTTTTTCTAGTTTAACCGAAAACTCTAGCAATACCAGTTTGCTGAGATTTTATGATGATTAGCTCTAGCCCTAGCCCCTAGGTTGAGCACATTCTTAGAAAACCTAATCAAAGTTTAGACAAGCCTTGAAAATTCAGTAACATTAACCAAATTAAATGTCCCCAAATGGATAGAAATTTGTAGTAACCTTCAATATAAAGCCATTACCAATATAAGGTCCTCAGCACTGATTTGTTTTTTAAAGCAAACACCATATATAAGGTATATATTCAGACAAACAAAAAGAGGTTTCATTTCATATATAAGGTATATATTCAGACAAACAAGGATAAAGTCATAAACAAGAGTTTCTACATTGCTGCAACTAATGAACAGAAACTTAGAGATTGACTATATTTAAAATTCACAATCAGATCAAGATTGCCCTAGTCTACCAGTAGTCAATCAAACTAACTTATTTCATTCTCCAGTAAAAAATAAGGAATATAGTGATACTGTTATACCAAAAGAAAAGAAAAAAAAAAAAACAGAGCAGAGATCAGAATGTTATTCATGAATTCTACTAATTACAATTTAAACAATAAAGGAAAGCCAGATCAAAAACATCCGCAAGACACCTCCATCTTCAGAATTAGCATCTTCTTAGACTACTAACATCACAGATAGAGACACAACTTAATTGTATATACATATGCCTTTAGATACTATGTGTAAACATAAGTCATCATTTAATTAAATACTATAATTAATTAGCTTTTAAAATACTATTTAATTAGGTTGTCTATATTCATCGATCAGTAGCTATCGTATGATTAGTCAACCTTAGTTTAAACTTCCTAAAGTTGTGAAGATCCTATCAACTGCAACTACTGGATACAGACAAGGCAACAACAACGACACAATTTAATTTCTCAAATCACTACACATTATATATATATGCTCAACCTCAACTACTCCATTTATTTATCTTTTAAATTATTGGACAACTTACTTTTATCTAAGTACATACTTGAATTTAACTGTCTGAAAATAACTCTATTATTTCAAATATAGTAGTATAATTTATGATAGTCATTCTGTAATTAATTAACAGAACTGGATAATCGTATGTTTGGAGCAAGTAACGAACCATTAAAATTGTATAGGAATCTGAAGCAATTACATCTCCATCAACCAAAACTGGGACATAGTGAAGGGGATTTAAAATTGTATAACGAAATGGTTACTTCTACATATGATCAATAATGGAGATATAAGAAAACTGCAGTGACCTTCAATATAAAGCCATTACCATTACATAGAATCCACATGACAATGCTACTACATCTACAAACAGTTATACATGTTCATGTCAAAATCTTAGCTATTTGGAGAATTTGGGTAGCTCTGAGAAACCTGTGAGTCAAGTCTCTGAAAATTCTTGGAAAAATATCAAATAATGTGGAATCTAAAGTTTCTTCTGTTCGACATTTGTAATAATGCATGACAAAGAAGAAAATCAAGTTGAGAAAGCAAAAAAAAAAGTAAAAAAAAAAAAAATAGACCTTAAATATAATAGGAGTAACTATTACTGCAAGTTTTGAGTATTATTTAATCAGCCAACCAAAAGAAGAAAAAAAAAGTCAAGACGAATCTTGCTCCACGTATCCAGTTGTTTATGTCACTCACGGTGCAGTCTTAGAATATATCTCAAATGATTCTAACAAAGCTTTCAAAGACAACGTCACTAATAGTTATTCAGAAAAGTCTTTATGTATCTTAAATATCTAACTACTAGACAATACTTATTTACTTATTCCAAGTAAAAAGTTTTGAGACAATAACATAACATCTTTGTTACACCTTCCAGGCTTCCACATGAATGACATTGTAAGAGGTGTTACATACATTTCTGGCATCAACCTCTGTATGGGTATCACGAAATTACAGCACCTGATCCAAATTGTGTGTGCAGTGCTGGCGTGTTTGTAAACAAACAAGCAACCAAAAATGCCTTTTCTAAATTCTAACACTTCACTTTGAGTTATTTAATAATTTACTGTATTTATTGAATTATTTTTTGGTTTGGCCATAAAGAAAAACCAGACCAGAAACATCCCCAAGGCACCTCCATCTTTAGAATTAGCATCTTAAACTTTTAACATCCCGGAACACACAACTTGAATGTATATATATCTCAAATTCAAATAAAAAACCAAAAAATATCTCGAAAGGAAAAAAATAAATCAAATCAAGTACAAAACAGAGCTATTTCATTCAAAAGGCATAAAATATATTACCATAACTTGAACCAAATAATATCTCAAATCCAAATCGAAAGGCAAAAACTATATTACTATAACTTGAACGGTAGATGTTAAATCAAAGTATTGCATTCAAAATTTAATCAAGGAGCTAGCCCTAACCCTTAGATTGAGCACATTCTTAAAAAATCTAAGGAGAAAGAAATATTGATAGAGAAGAAATGCTACCTGTGTTGTGTTGCTGTCGATTTCTAACTCAAAAAAACAACATCAAACTTAGGTTATGCAGCAGCTCGCACGACAATAGTAGAATATTTGTTAAGCGCACGACAATAGCAGATCCTAACTCAGAATATATGCAGCTGCCGATCAATCGTGTGAACTTTGAGGATTAAATCATGATCTGGAAGAAAATTAAGGAGGATTACATCGGTTAATTGCTACAATATGAATGAATTGAGAGGATGAATTTTCAGAATTGAAAGGACGAATTGAATTGGGGAAGAAACCATTGTTCTTCTTTTGATGCGTTTGAAAGTTTATGTTATTTTTACAAATTAATTTTTTATTATATAAATAAATATATGATTTTTTTAAGGTAAAAATATAAAAAATTTATTGATAATACAAGATTTATACATTTTTTTTTTTTTTTTAATTTTATCACCTATGATTATATTATTTTGTATAATTTTAATGAGAGTACTTTTTACCCTCACCGATTGCTAAGTAAAATTTACATTTAGTGAGGGTATATAAAATTTTCATACCAATATTTTAAGATTTTGATGAGAGTATTATTCTACCCTCACTAAAAGTAAACAATTATCACATTTAGTGAGAGTTTATCTTACTCTCACCAATTTTTTTGTCACTAAAAGTGATATTTCTTGTAGTGATACATAACGGAAATTTGAAGTGTAAATAGTTTTATTAGTATTAGAGTAGAAACTTTATAAATTAATAATCTTGAGACTAATAAAATACTCAATTTATAAACAATCTTTCAAACTTTCACATATAATTAGTTATTGTATATCAAATGAAAGAGATTAAATTGAAAGAATCGTTCAATTGGATATCAATTCAAGAGAACAGGAGCAACAATATTGACTACAAGGAGTGGATTAGCAACTCGAGAGCAATATTAGAATGTTAAATTGGTCAATTTCTTTTCTTTTTCTTGTTTAATCTCTACTAAACAGTATAAAAGTTCTTGATTTTCGACCAATTTTTTTTTTATATATAAATATACAAGATCAAAATATGTTAACATAAATAAAATCATACACTTAATTATGAGGCTATTAAATCAACAACCACGTTGAATAATTTTATGTTGAACTATGAGAAAACGATACCAGAAGTTCTTACAATGATAAGGAAAATTAGAAATGAGATTCAAAAATTGATTTCACCAAAAAAAAAAAAAGACAATTATTTTTCAAGAAATCTTCATAAATCATTCATTCATCTAATAGATAGTACAGTATATAAGAAATTATTAATTTATATTTTATATGGGGTCTATAGAAATTATAAAAAATGTACTATTATCTTATAACTTTAGTGAGTTTATTAATTTAGCATGTTATACCCAAATCGGGACCAGCCAAAAATATTATTTTAGAAAATTAATTAATTAATCGAGTATTAATTTATAAAGTTTCTATTTATTTATATTTATTATATTCACAAGTGTACATACAAATTAAAGATGCAACATAACATAATTTTTTATTTATTTTTTTTGTAATATTTACTCAGTAGTATTACACATTCCAACAATAACATGTTAATCTAATTTTCTGCATATCAAATTACAGGTTTAGTCTTATGGTGGTGTTTACTTTCGGTTTTAAAAATTGTAGTAATTTTTAAAAATCACCCATATTAAACATATCAATTAATATAGTAAATCCATCATTCAATTTTTTTACAATTATAATAGTTTCAATCATTACACAATCATCTAGTCATTATAATTTCATTCAATAATAATACTCCCTCCGTCCCATATTAATTTGCATAGGTAGATGGGCACAAATATTAAGAAAGTGTAATAATGAGTGGAGTTTTGAGGGGTAATTTTGTAAACCTTTATGTATAAAGTAAAGAAATGAGTTGACTTTTGTGTATGTGTGGAGAAAAAGTAATGACATTTGTGTAAAATTGAGAATATTGTGAGGGTGGAGTTTATAAAGAATTTTCCATTTTAAGGGTGTGAAAGTTATTGTGGGACGTCCAAAAAAGGAAAGTGTGAAAGTTATTGTGGGACGGAGGGAGTATCACACTACAACAAAATCCTGCCACTATAAGCTCTTTAGTTAAATATATTTAATACTCTCTCCGTTTCATAAAGTTAAGAATATATTTTTTTGACAAATTTATCCATCATTAATTTTTCTCTTTTCCTTTTTTTTCCTCCACATTCATTTTCCACTATTCCTTTGACCTTTTCAAAAAAAAAAAAAAAAAATCATTAATATATTTCCAAAAAGAGATAAATATTATAGAGATTAATAAGAATATTTTAGGGAGAACATTCGTAAAAATAGGAAAAACGATAACTTTTTTAAAATGAAATTTAAGACCAAATGCGACCTTTATGAAACGAGTGGGAGTAACAATAAACTGAGAATTAATGACAAAACATGTATTAAATGTTTTTGGCTATATAAGCTATAATTAATGACATCATATATGTCATTAAATGCCAATTTTCTTGTATTGTATTAATACAATATCCTTTAATTTTACACATTGATTTGACATAAAATTAAATAATCTTTTATTAAAAAAAAAAAAACACATATACTACTTATATTTACCAAAAATTAATTTTCTAAACCACTCCAAACACAAAATAATGTATATGCATAATGCATCAGTTGTACAATATCGTTAGTGTGTATTTCTAAATAGTGTTAATATATTTTACTAAAAGTAATTAGTTTATTCACATTAATTATTTCAAAAAAATTATTTAATTAAAAAGAGATAATAAGGTACACGTTATAAATTTTAAAAAAATTGTTAAAAAGTGATAATCTAAATAATTTTCGTAAAATATTAATTTTCAAAAATTAAAATAAGTGATAAAAAATAATTGTTAAAAAGTTATAATTCGCAAAGAATTAATTAATTACAAATTATCAATATTTTTTTAACGCAATAATCTGAAAAAATTCTGAAACTATAAATTAATTATAAAACTATATACTAACATATGAATATTTTTTTAAATAAATAATAAAATTACTCTAAATAAAATTTGCAATAAAAATTAATTACAAAAATGAATAAGTCGGACAATAATTTAAATTAATATTCAACAAATTATATACACTATATATATATATTTTTTAATTATATATATGCAATAGTTTTGCAAGCAATCCTAATTCCTAAGGCCAAGTGAGTTCGGTCAATAAATTTGTAGTTTCAAACAGAAGTGAAAGTAAAGTGGTCACTAAGAAACCTTAAGAAGCATGTTAAATATGATCATGATATATATGATTAATCACTATTATGAATTTGATACATGCACACTCATATATACCCATTATAAACTTTTAATTATTAATTATGTATTGATATAGCTACGTTCCTTGCAGAGTTTGTAGGTAGGGTTGATGTTGGGACTGACAAGCCTCAATATGATATATACTAGCTGCATCGACGATTTAAGTAAATAAATGATTGTTGGACATCTGGCGTGTCAAATTGAAAGTGGGGAAGTCTTTCAAATAAATAAATTTCATTGTTTAACGAGCTAATTGATTGTTTAACTAAAACAACCGACTAGAAGACAAGCTGATGCAAGGGTTCAAGATCATCTGGAAGAATTTTGCACCATCGAAATTCAAAGCCCATGCATGGAGGCTCCTATGACGCAGATTAACGACTAGGTCCAACCTCAGAAGAAGAAACATCCTCAAACAGAACGATGACCTAAGGTGCGTACTCTGTGGCAACAGCGAGGAAACCGAAAGTCACATTTTCATGGAATGCCCCCAAACATACCAAGTATGGATGGAATGTCTGTCGTGGCTCAAATCCCCGTCAACACTTCCATCAAATATCCTGGACAACTTCCTAGGATTTGGGGGTATATTGAGGTGTAGAAACGGGAAAAAGATTGCTACATGTATATGGCTCTGTGTGGTTTGGCTGATTTGGAAATTGAGAAATGCAATACTCTTCAAGAACGAAACTTTCTCGATCACAAAAGTCAAGGAGGAAATGAGAGCAAGAATATGGAGCTGGTTCACGATCAAATACCCTAACCGGAACAACCTTTCCTTCAGGACATGAGTATTAGACCCAATTCAGTGTATGATATGAAATCTGTATAGCGTAAGACCTTTAATATTTTTATGTTGTACCCTGTACAATGATTTTCTCGGGTATCGATCCGTTGTACCCAACAATAATAATATATCTTTTACCGATTAAAAAAATAAATAAATTGATTGTGTTGGCAGAATTAGATGAGTTCAGAGGCAAGCAGGACGTGTGGAGCTAGAAACACTAAAAAAACGACATATATTCGATAAAAACAACTTATGAAAAGCGCATAGAAAAAAATCGAGCAAGGAGAAGAGGAGGATAATAATGGAAAGACATTCAAGAGAGTATGGCAAAATTGTGCCCCGAATTGAGAAAGTCGCATGAAAAGCTATTCTAAAATCGACAATCTAAGAAAAAGAGGGACGACCTTCAACTTCGAAAAGTCCAAATGCGTCTATGTGCAAAGAGAGCGAAGGAGGAGAACTCAGCCCATATGTATACTATTCAAGTGCAAAGTGACCAGGTATATTTGGTTAACTGCATCAATAATTTTACATTAAAATTCAGGTATCAATTGTATTGGGATGGTGATGTGTTAATAAACAAAAATGAAATTGGACAAGTAATAAAATGTAAGAATTGATCCGAAAATGTATCTTCATTATTATTATTAGGAAATAAAATGAGGGAATTGTTACTGCTACATTTTTCGGACAAGAATTAATTAAATTCAAGCCATCATTTTATGGAACTCATCGAAATCGAGCACCCCATTCCCATCAACATCGTAAGCACGAATCATAGCCTTGCATTCCTCAACCGATTTCTTCACCCCAAGGCGGCGCAACACCTTCCGAAGCCCCTCCGCCGTAATGCACCCGCTCCCTTTCTCCTCCTCGTACACACTAAACGCCTGTCGGAGAACATTCCCCCCGTCGTCGTATTCCATCACCCGCACGAATTCCTCGAACTCCAACTCCACCGATTCTCCGCCGTTCGACGACAACTCTCCGATTATCTTCGCCGCCTCCTCCTTCGACACCGATTCTCCGATTGACGCCAAGTAAGCCTTCAGCTCCTCCGCCGAAATCTTCCCGTCGTTGTCCGTGTCCAAGAACCGAAAAACCTGTCGGAATTCGTCTTCTTTGCAGCTGATCACCGCCGAAGGGGTGGCGGCTGCGGCCTTGGACTTGGAGAGGCTACGACGGAATGGCTTTGTAATAATGCTAGCAATTGCCATTGAATTTTATTTTATTATTTGGGAGTGAGGAGATGAAATTGTGAAAAGGGTTTTTATAGATAAATGAGTTGATGGGGATTGAACTTTAATTAATAAAAGAGGAAAATAGAAATAAAACGGCTACAATTTCTGAACCGCCCCCTGAAATACCACGGCACTTTCCCGGATTTCGCCATTAAAAGACACATTATTTTGCGGATTTCGCCATTAAAAGACACATTATTTTGTAATTAATTTCATTATGGAAATTTATCTAAATTTACCTTCTTGACTTTGAATGAAATTTCCTGGAAATTTCTGAATTCGTTCAGAGATTTAATGCGGTAAAATAAAGTAGCTAGAGTTAATAATTATATCATTTTCATTAAGAGTATTTATTGTGATTAATGTAATTGTTCTGTCTTCAATAATTCAGAATTACAAACACTGTTTTATTGATTTGTGTAAAATTTAAGGTAGGATTATCTTTGTGGAAAGAGTAAGTAATTTATCTTTCTATGTAATCAATTTCACAAATGTGAAAATTTTCCAAAGGATAGGGTTGGGGTGTATGATAACTTTTTTTTAGAATGCTCGGGAACAACTTCTAGGTCAATGTTGGAGAAACGACGACTTTTATGCTAAGGAGAGGAAAGACTTTGATGAGTCATGAAAATGAAGTATGAAAGGCAAAGTCTTTACCCTCAGATGAAGATTTTGGATATATCGATCGATCCACAGGATAGATCGAATGTCAACACGAGACTTCGCCTCCTTGATCGATCAAAATCGCACCACCCTTGTGATTCCCTTTGCCGATGGCCTACTAGTGAATAGTCGTCTTTGTATTGCTTTCGCTCTTCAATCAAGTGATCGTGATTCACAACTTTCGGAATTTAAGACCTACAAGTGGATAAATGACATGTCGTAAATGTATCTAGTCAATTCATCCACGTGTCAAAATCGATCTGAAAACTTTAAAATATATATTTTTCAAAAACTTTTACACGTACATGTCAATCATGCAAAAAAAAACTTTTACATCTACATGTAAAAAAAAAAATCACACCATGAACCACATCAACAAATTAAAACATATTTATAGTAAAATTATATTAATTAAATCTAAATATATAAATTAAAAAAATTATTGAAATAATCATAACAATCTGTAAATTTATACAAAATAAACAATCTAAAGAATTAACTAAATATTATATGAAAACAATATAAAAAATAATTATATATGAAAAATATGTAAATCAATTTTAAATTTGTAAATTTATATAAAATAATTATATAAACTAGATAAATCGACCAAATAAAATATGAAATGGGTTTTTAAATCAAATTTTAAATTGTTATGTTTATATAAAATGATTCTATAAACTTGAAAAAATCAAATACAATGTGAAAATTATTAGTATAAATTAATTTTAATATGGCTAAGAAAATAAAATTTTACATATTTCAATAAGTATGAAATTAAAAATTAATTAAAATAAATTTTGCATTTATAAATTTTAATTTATATTAAAAAGTAACCATCTAATCCCCAAAGAGGGTCATCTCCCCAACCCCCAACCATCATTTTTACTTTTCCTCCCACTTTTTCAAATATATCTAATACTTTTACTTCATCTTTTATTTTATCTCTCATACTTTTTTTTTTGCTACATATTCTCTCTTATTCACTTGTTATCTCAGTTATTCCAGTCGTCGTGTTGAGTAATAGAAGTTCAAGTACGGCTCAAACTCTTGTCAAGTTGAGCGCAACTCGATTATATTGACAAGTGAAAAAATTAGCTCAACTCAATACGTAAATAAGTCTAATGAGCTTATTCAGTTAAGTATAATTATTTCAATATAATTTCTTTAGCTAAATATATTTAAAGATAGGAAATTTATCTTTTAATGACATGTTTTATCATTAATTGTTAATTTTATGGAGTATCATTAAAATTTTAATTTTAACCATGACATAATTTCAATATTAAATTAAAATCAATTTTCTGTATTAATGTACGTGCCATGGACAAGCTGTCACAAACTCATGAGAATTTTGGGCAGCAATTAATTAAATGCTTGGTCAAAAGACCCAATATATAGTTTGAATTTTGGTTTCTATTTCTGTTTGATTAATTATTATTCTATTTTAGGGTTTTATTTCTTTGCTTTTTCTGCAACGGATCGAATTGCTAGCTGATCTTTTGGGATTCTTGTATTTAATTAAGATTGTTCTTGGAGGGAATTGGAGATTTCTGTATATATTGTTGTGAATGTAAAATTTGTGACTATTTTTTAAGTGTGTAAATTGTTTTTTTTTTCGGATTTTTTTTTCTTAAACAAATTTGATCAAATTAAACTTGGTTATTGAAGATCATTGTGATCTTTTATCGCAGAAATTCTTAGGATTTAATTTCAATAACAGTACGATCGAATTCTATGATCAACTGTTAATCATATATTATTATTAACATTATATATATATATCTCGTAGGATTTAAACAAATTAAACTCCAAGAAACCAGATTGCCGCCTAGAAAGATGGAGTAACCATAGGTGGAACGACGTGTGTCCACACAGCGGGCCCAGTCGGCGTCAGAGTAGCCAACAATGTTGTAGTCTGAAGAGGGCGAGAAGGATAGCCCATGATGAATAGTCCCTTTAACGTATCGAAGGATCCGTTTAACAGCCAAGAAGTGATCCGTTGTGGGTGAATGAAGAAATTGGCTAACGTGATTAACGGCATAGGACAGATCCGGGCGAGTGATGGTGAGATATTGTAGAGCACCTACCAAGGATCGATAAAGTGTAGGATCCTTGAACGATTCACCTGAACTGACCAGAGAGTCACCTGCAACCAGTGGAGTAGAGACCGGCTTGCAATCGAGCATTTCAGCTCGTGTGAGAATATCATACGCATACTTTGCTTGGCCAAGGAAAAGGCCAGAAGGATGATGAGTAATCTCAAGACCAAGGAAGTAATTGAGACGACCAAGATCAGTGACAGCGAACTCTTTGTTGACACGAACAATGAACTTTTGTAAAGCAGCAGAGTTGCTTCCTGTAACAATAATATCATCAACGTAGAGTAATAAAAAAATGGTACAAGAGGAACTATGAAAGAAAAATAAAGAGGTGTCAGAACGAGAACGAGTGAATCCTAAGGAGAATAAAAAAACACTAAATCTATCAAAACCAAGCACGTGGAGCCTGGCGGAGGCCATAAAGAGACTTCTTCAACCTGCAAACATGATTAGGAAAACGAGGATCAGTAAAACCAGGAGGTTGTGACATAAATACAGGTTTAGGAAGTACGCCATGCAGAAAGACGTTTTTCACATCTAGTTGATGCAAAGGCCAAGAGCGCTGCACAGCCAAAGACAGTATGACACGAACAGTGGCAGCACGAACAACAGGGCTAAAGGTGTGCGAGAAGTCAAAACCTGGAATTTGAGAGAACCCTTGAGCAACTAAGCGAGCTTTATATCGCTCAATGGATCCATCAGATTTGTACTTAGTACGAAAAACCCATTTAGAACCAACAATGTTGACAGAAGGCGGACGAGGGACAAGATCCCATGTCTGATTAGAATGTAAAGCCTCCATTTTGTCACGCATGGCAGAATGCCAATGTGGAAGCTTTAAGGCAGATTTGAACCCTCGAGGTTCTGTGGAGACAGACAGGGAATGTAGCAGCTTAGTGGTAGCAATATCAACCGAATATTTGGGTTTAAAGATACCGGATTTGGCACGGGTTTGCATGGGATGAAGTGAAACGGATGGAGCGGGTGGAGGACTAGCCGGAGGAACGGGAACCGTGGAAGGAGAGCCATGACCAGCAGGGTCGGTGGGTGCGGGTATGGCAGGATCAGGCACTGGAACCTGAATCGGGTCGGGAACAACGGGATGGAGCATTGGCGTTGGCTCATGAGATGAATCAACAGGGCAGAGCGTGCAAACCTCAGTAGGAGAAGAACACGCATGTGACGATGAAGGAGGATCGTGCGGAACAGATCGTGAAGAGGCAGGACTCGAGATTGTCGATCGAGAAACCTGAGGATCCAAAAAATAAGAAAAGTCCAAGTCAGTATGAGATGTAGACAAAGTATTAGAAGAGAAAGGAAATAGAGTCTCATCGAATTGAGCATGACGAGTAATGTAAGTGCGCGAAGAAACAGGATCGTAGCACCGAAAACCCTTGTGAATACTGCTATAGCCAAAAAAAATGCAAGGATGACTACGAGGAGCCAACTTATGAGGAGCATAATCACGGAGATACGGAAACACACGACAACCAAAAACTTTAAAATTGCTATATGAAGGAGGAGAGTGGAATAAAAGCTCATATGGTGACTTATTGTTAAGAACAGGAGATGGAAGCCTATTAATAATGTAGACAGCGGTAGAGAAGGCATCAACCCAAAAAGGAAGAGGGGTATGAGAGTGAAACAAAAGTGATAAACCAGTTTCAGTTATGTGACGATGTTTTCTCTCAGCTCGACCATTTTGTTGAGGAGTGTAAGGACAAGAAAATCTATGTAAGATACCAAATGAATTAAAAAAATCACGGACACGATGGTTGGTAAATTCAGTACCACCATCACTCTGAAATTTTTTAATGGATGAGTTAAATTGAGTGGAAACGAAAGTATTAAATTGTTTGAGAGCATCAAAAAACTCAGACTTTGCGCGTAAGGGATAAATCCACGAGAAACGAGAAAAATCATCCACAAATAAAGCATAATATCTGAAACCATCGACAGACAAAACAGGAGAAGGACCCCATAAATCACAGTGTATAAGATCTAAAACATGTAAAGCACGTTTATCGTTTAAATCAAACGGTAACCTTTTACTTTTAGCCAATTGGCAAGAAGTACAAGGTGACGGCTTAGGCAAAACAGAAGTAACACTCAAATGGCCTAAAGTTTTTAACAACTGAATAACAGAAATAGAAGCATGTCCCAAACGGGAGTGCCACAACTCAAAAGAAGACTTCAATAGACTAGAATTTAAAGCAGCAACCAGGGCAGATGTGCCCTGCTCTAGAATGTAAAGGCCATCCTTACATGTCCCTCGAGCGAGGATTTTCTTTGACAACCGAGTCTGAACCACAAAAGAGTTGTTAGAGAACATAACATCAACAGGCAAATCATTGGTTAACTTGCTAATAGATAATAAATTTTTAGTAATATGAGGTACTACTAAAACATCTAACAAGGGCAAGGTATTAATAACACGAGAACCAATATGCGAAATGGGAAGAGAGTCACCATTACCGACGATGACTGAACCATTACCAGAATAGGGTTCAAAGGAATCCAGAGCAGTGGAGGAGGACGTCATATGAGCCGAGGCACCAGTGTCAACATACCAATCTGATACAGATGAGGGATTGACGGTACACTGAGTTTGAAACGCCTGGGCAATGTTTGCAGATCTGGACTGGGAATCATGAAAATTATAATCCCGAGAGAACCTGTTCGGGCAATTAGTGGCGTAATGAGCATCGCGACAGATTTGACAGCGAGGCACACGCTTAGTACCGCCACCTTGGGGACGGCCACCACTGTTGGAGGTATGGCCACCATCGCGACCACCCTGACCACGACCACCGTCGCGGACCTGATTCGAAGTAGGATTACCGGAAGACGACGAGCGATGACCTGAGCGATTAGCGTAAAAGGCAGCAGTAGGCGGCTGAGCGTCAGAAGCTTCCATAGCTTTCTCGCGTAACTCATGATCTCTGGCCTGAGACAACAGATCGCGAAAGGAGGGTAAGGGGGCGATGGCTAGGCGAACCTCAGTGAACGCTCGAAATTGCGGGCCAAGTCCGCGAAGGAACCATCGAGCCTTGTCCGCATCAGAAACTGAGTGGCCGATTGCAGCAAGCTGGTGACAGAGATTAGTAAACTTCCTATTGAACTCGACGACGGAAAGCGAACCACGACGGAGGAATTGTAGTTCATCCCGGAGTTGTTGAGCGTGGGATGGGGAGGAGGGATTGAATGCGGCCTCTAGGGCAAGCCAAACATCACGAGCCTTAGAGAGGCCAACGACTTCAGACATAGCTTCTTCCGTGAGAGAGGATAGAAGCAGGCAAAGGACACGATCGTGGCGTTTGCGCCAGAGAAGATAGGCTGGGTTGGGTTCGTCCTTGTCTTCGGACGACTTAATCATAGGTTCGGGCTCGGGACCAGAACCGTCGACAAAGGTTGCGAGATTATCACATCGAAGCATTGGAAGAACTTGACTCTTCCAAAGAAGGTAGTTTGATGAAGAGAGGCGGATCGTAACCATGTGAATCAGAGTGGCAAGGGGAATGTGATCGGGATCCTTAGGTGTTGCTGGAACAATATCCGACATTGTGAAGGAGAAGGAAGAAACGGATGGGAAAGAAAAAAAAATTGGGCTAGGGTTTTCAGCACTTAATTTGCTGATACCATGACAGAATGATAATAATCACCGTGTAATTTACGGTGTATGATATTCTCATTAATATAGGTGAATTACAACTTGTTGTACAAGAAAAGAATCTATATACAAGGAAAGAACTTGTTGTACAAGAAAAGAATCTATATACAAGGAAAGAACTTGTTGTACAAGAAAGGAACCTAATCAATTTATTCATCAATCAAATCTTCTCTATTATTACACGTATTTTTTTTTTCGAAAGCATAAAAGTTAGAATATTAAACCTATTTTTCCAGGAAATTTCTGAAGGAATCATCAAATTTCCAGGATAAAGTGTATTGCTTTAATTTGTAATATATATAGGGTTTTACGATTTTTTTTTACTGTTAATTATAAATATCATTTAAAAATTTACCAGGAAATTTCTTAAGGGGGTCAAATGGAGATGCACATGCACAAACTTCCCGTAAACTCCAAGGATAAAATTATTTCTCCCAATTTAAGTAACTCAGGAAGATGCCATGCAATTTCACACACGAATTTCTGAATGGGGAAATTATCAATAACAACACGAAATTCTAAATGTGCAAATTTTGTTGCTTTTACCACATGATGTTGTTTAACTTGTTTTGGCCTGCTTCGTCACATTGCCTAATCTTTAAATTTGCGGTGTTGTCGCACTGCAGCCAATCGCTTTAACTCAGCACGATAGACGAGGTGTACGTCGTGCACGTGGTACTTGCACTGCAATGCGACGGGCAAGACTTGTTGTAAATTCAAATTTAGGAAATTTTGACTATCCCATCGCATTTTGCAACGGACTATGAGTTGGTCACAAAATTTTGTCGCAGATACTTGACTTTTTAAATCTAAATTAAAAAAAAAATAAAAAAAAATAAGCAGGGTGCGTTTATATGGTAGAGTTCTTAGGGATATGATGAAATGTTAACTTTTACTTTCTTTTTTTTTCAGTTTTTGTTGTTATGTTTCTTTTTTCTTGCATGCCCAAATATTCTGATTTTCTTATTAATTACGTACGGTTAATTTTCTTACCATTGTATTGTTATTATGTTATCGGCCACATTAATTTCAATATAATCATTACATTAAATTTGATTTATAGTGTGTATATGGTTGAAAATTTGAACTCTTGGATTTTTGAATAAACTATATTTTGTATGTATGTATTGGCCCCTCAGCTCACTGTCAAATCCTGACTATACATATAAGAATAAGAATGTTGGAATCGAGATTTGTGTGTTTTGTAACGAGATGAGCAGAAAGAATATTATAAGTTGCAGGGAATGGGTGTGTCTTCATTCAGCCCCATCACTGCTCAACTCCTCATTTTGTCTTAATATGCTTTGCCATTGGATTAAAGTAATTACATTTAGGTTGCGTTTGGATGGAGGAATTTGATTTGAGGAGGTATTTTAAATGAAAGATTTTGAAAATAGATGAATTTCAAATGACATGGTTTTAGTGAGTATTTGAAATCTCTCACAATTTAAACTAAAAAGTGTGTGGACACAAATCTAAGTATTTGAAATCCATTCATAATCCAAACATATATAATGGATTTGGGTTGTGGATTTGAAATCCATAAGTCCAAATCCACCCAACCAAACGGAGCCTTAAAGAAATATGACAAAAATTCTAATTAATTAAATTAACATGCATATTTATCATTATAGTAACACGGACCTAATATCAAGTTTCTCTATTTTGCCTATGCAGAATTTTTTTAAAAGGTTTATTTAACCAGATTTGACACACGAAAGATCTGCAAATTCTCGCCACCTTAATGGTGAAGTGACCCTTGAAGTTGAGATTTGAAAAACAAATTACTCAAACATTTTTTTCAATTTTTTCTCTAGAAAAGTTGTTTCTCCTTTCAATTCTCATTTATTTCCCCTCCTCTCCTTCATTAATCATTCTTCTAACTTATATGGAGTAGGAAAAGAGGGACCGAATTTATTAAAAAAAAAAAAAAAAAAAGGACCAACCCATGAATGATAATGAATAATTTATGGTGTTATATTATACTACCTTCAACTCATTTTATCCATTGGCACTCCTAGTCACAATAATTACAAACACGGTCGTAAATTTCTTTCGAAACGTAAAAGTGTCATCGTCGTCTCGTCTCACAATTACGCAAAACTTCACCAGTTCTGGAAACCATCCGAGTATCAGATCATGGTGAAACAACATCAAATGTAACTTCTATTATTTACTGTAAAATAGTTTATGTATGACTATACATAATAATGCATGGATTAAGAATGATTCCCTAAACCTACCCAAAAAACAGTCTTTGTATGTATGCTCACAAGATTTAACCTACAAGTGGCCTTAAAAAGGAATTTGGCAGAGCAGATTTAGTGAGGAAAGTTTCCAGTTTTTCGAATGTGTTCAAGAGTGGTTTGTAGCCCAAAATGAATGACCGCTCGATGACCAGCTCTGAAACCATTTCCGTACACCTCAGATGTATCTGTCGCCATCTGATTTTTAAAGAAATTGCTCAGCTTCTTATCAAATGGAGATCTCGACTTCGAGGATGAAGTTGAAGCATTGCTGGTATCCGATATTGATAGTATCTGTGATTCCAACCACATACTACCAATCACTTGACATATACCTTCTTCAACTTCTTGTCTCAGACTTCGATAACCTTTCACGAAACCAACATTTTATCACCAACAACAACAACAAATGTGCATCTTAACAACAATCGTAAGACATTATATTTACATGCTGACACATTAGGCCATTATATTATAATTTTCGTGCATCTAGGATAAATTGGCCTGAATCACCCCAATTCGGGCCAAGATATCACGTGACTGACCTAAATTTGGTTGCCCAAAGCATGCTAATTTGTCTTAAAAGTGCGAAAATTAAATAATATGGACCTAGTTATGGTCCCAAAAAAATTATTCTCTGAATAAAGGAGTACCATTAAGTCGCAACCAAGCATGCATCATCTCGTGAGCCAATATCGTTCCAGTCAGCAACCTACAATCAACAACCGAAACTGGAAAATGAAATCGAAACTAAGATAGGAGGAATCTGATAAGCCAAAAATAATTTAGAAATTACCGTGGAAGACCATATAAAATGAGAATTGCTGTCACTTCACAATGGCGTGTTAGTTTGTACGGTTCTGTTTTCATGCTGATGAGTTTATTTCCAGCTCCAATCCTTGGTCGGCGATATATCTGAAGATTCAGAATTTATATAAGATTACGAAATTAGCAAAATAGAGTAACACTGCGGGTGCATTAGTTGCATTGTTCAACATGTGCAATTTTGACAAAAAAAAAATTCAACCAAGCTGTTATTTTCTTCGTGAATTGCAAAAAAAAAAAAAACAGTCGAAACATATTAGTTAATCTGATGAAATTTATCAGCTCATATGATGAAAAATATTAGTTGTATATTGAAAAATTCGTACAGTAATATTCAACCTGCGAACTAATACTTTTTTCCATATGAACTCATTACACATTTCAACCTTTTTTTTCCTGGTGAATGAGTCAAACTTTGGTCAAAATTGCATCAGTTGTATGGTGCAACTGGTGCATATAAGTTTTTGCTAAATGTTCGAACTCCAAATCTACTATTGGAGTAGAGGAAAGACTTACAGTGCTAACAGTTTGTTCCTCGGAGAGACAAATGCCTCGCGTTTCAGGCATGTGATGATGCCCCTGGCAGAAAAGACAGGCAACAAAGGTAAGAGGAAAGCTAGAATGAAGACTAAGAGGATATTTGGTGAGCTTATAAGCTCCTTAAAACAACTTATATATGTAGACTTTATAAGATATTTAATATAAGTTTAGCCAAACGGGCCCTATGTAACCAAGAGCTCAGTGAAAAATGTAATGATGTTTTCCTTACATGCCTCTCTCCGCCCATGGCTTGATTTAGTGCCTGTTTCTCAACCAAAAGCAATGGAACTTGTTGCGTTATTTTCATGTTTAATTCTTTGAAGAACTTCTGTATCTCAAGAAAAAGGGGTTGACATTCATTAGTATCCATAATTGCTGAGTCGAGGCACTCCAAGCACAGGTTTCGACCATCATTAAGGGTTGCATATCTACCATCCCATGACTGCAAACAACAAAAGTTTTAAGAATATCGACTAGCATAAACAAAGTCATTCATCGGGATAATATCATTTTTGATCCCCTAAACTTAACGTATTTTCAGGACCAAATTTGATAGTGAGCGAAAGAGGAGGACCAAAATTGGAACAAGGTAAACTTTAGAGACCAAAAATGATATTATCCCTATCTTTTTAAAGTGAGAGATTAGGCATTAGATAACTCCCAACTGACCTCCATACGCTCACAACTACAGCATCGTGGAGTTCCATCGTGCTCGTGTCTAGGACAGTATTTCTGGGCCCAAAAAGGATGTGCTCTATATTCAATAAGACCAGCTGTGTTTGTTGGAATCTGTGCTCATCAAAGTAAAAAATAAACAATAATTATATTATCTCAAAGAATAAGATAGGTGACATTTGATTCATTTATTTGGTAGGAAAATAAGATAGATCTGTACTGTTTAATGCTCGGGATACATTAACATTCAAGAGCCTACGCACAGTAATGGAAATGCTAACAAATTAACATTCAATGAAGATATGAAAATTATAGTATAATTTTTTGTTTCAAATCTTGATTTTCCATTCCTTATATACAGTAAGGCTTTTCTGTTCCCTATGGTCCCCAAATCATAGAACCAAGTCCGAAACGTTTTCTATCTCTGCAAACTATAGAATTTGAAAATAATATCCTTGTTTAGTACCTCAAAATGCATGAAAATTAGAGTACTGTAGCTTGTAATAAATTATGAGAAAAAACATAATTTGCTTGAGAAATCTTAGACGTGAGATACTTACAAAGTTTCTGCAGATATCACATTTTGGATGATGCGATTCTTTGTAGCACGCTTTATGATAAGGGTAGCTACCAGATACAGAAAACTGCCAACAGAGATACCAACTTTAAATGTTTGATTGTTGATAAACGAACAGGAATTTGAAATCCTAACTGAACAATCAATGTTAGGAAACTTTTCACCAAAGTATGTTAGCTACAAATATCATATCTATCTAAAATTAATACTCCAATAATAAGGGTTAATTGCAGAATAAATCACGGTCCTTTCACGTTTATCCAATAACAGCATATGTTTTTAAAATTCGCACTTCGATACATGGTCTTTCAAATTGTTGCAATTCTAACGTGACTATTTTTTCCAGCAAATCCTGGCTTCCTGGTAGCGTGTGTAGGCATAATCTCATAAAATTAGTACCTCGTAATCAGATATTGGATGGTTACATCCACGACATCTAAAACATTCTGGGTGCCAGACAGCATTCATGCAGCTCAAGAATCGTCCCTGACCGATCTCCATGTTACAACCAGCACAGACCCTACCATATTGAAAACGAGATAAAAAAAATTACACATAAGGTAGGATACAGGATTGAAGTATCTTTATATCAAGTTGGGTAATAAAATGTATAAATGCTTTTCGTAAAATAATACCACGATCATTTGAAATGGAAGTTCAGAGCCCAAACTAGAAAATAGAATAAATATCTGTAAGATAATATTAGACACTTATGGGGCTCTTAAAATGGGGAAAGTTCCTTTATAGAATGAATAATTAATTCCCCTATTAATTAAGGGTTGTTCATTTTCATCATTATTCATACAAAAGGGGACTCAGTATCAGACTTATTGTCGTTAAGAGAAAGTAAATGTCACAAATTCAAATCCATAAGATCATAATTATGTACCTGGATGCAGTGGAATAGGGGAATGTAATAGGTTGGTAAAGATTTTCATATCCGTATCCAAATCCAAATCCATTTCCAGCTGGTTGAGAATCAGCTATCAAGCTTGCTTGAAGAGCCCTCGCAAGTAACTCATCGTCTTTCAATTCTGGCTCCCTCTCTATACAACATTACATACATGCAATCTTATTCTCTAGTAAAGTGGCATTAAAAATACAAACCCAAAATAAAAGAAGAAATCTATTGACAGGAAAATAAAGCAGTGAGCATATCAAAGACGTGGCTTGAAAATTTACAAGGGTTATAGTCCATTTTGGTCCCATACCTCTTGCCTTTTACGCAACATAACTCCTTTATTGGTTCGATTTCGGTCAGAAAGTTACCAAATTTAAAGTACGATATCGTTTTGGGACACATGTTTGGGACCTTTTGCGGAAAAGGCAAAAGTTATGACACCAATTTTACACCTCACGTGCCAAAAAAGTGCTGCAAATTGACACCGTACTTCAAATTCCAGTGACTTTGGGCCAAACATCAGACCATGTAAGGAGTTATGGGATTAAATTGAGAAATTTAACTTATTTTTTAACCTTTTGCAGAAAAGGCAAAGGTTATGGAACCAAAATGAATTTGAACTCAAATTTAGAATATTTTGATAAAAAAGGTGAGTTTTAAATTACAAACAGTTCCAACACTAAAGATAGTTATGCAAGAAGAGGCATTATGACTCACCAACAACAGATTTTCCTTTGTGGTCTTCTTCTGAAAGCGATAATGCAATAGCACGATCAATATCTTCCGTCTCCGCCCCTGAATTCTAAACCAATGTACACACGTGTATAAGCTTTCATAGGAAGATTTAACACAAGAAGAAAAATGAATACTTTCTATGGTTTCAAATTACCAAGATCCTAGATACTATATTTGTTTTATACCATTAATGCGGATAATAAAGACCTTTATTCACAAACGCATTATAGTTTTTTAAATGAGGAATAACACTAGTTTATTTTCAGAGAGAGAATGTGTTGTGAATCCACGAAGTTAGCAATGATATGTATGTATACAATATCCCAATTTTTTTGGAGAAGAAGAAGTGACATTCAACATTAACACATTCAAGTACAAGATAGTTAACAGTATGCAAAACCAATGTGAAAATTTCCATTTCAGATTAATTACTGCAATCAGCCAATTTTGATTCTTCATTTCTAAGAAATATTTAAGATCCACCTATTTAAACTATCAGATTTAAATCAGTATTATTAAGTCCACCAGCTGAATTCCTTTTCCAATAAATCCAAGCCATAATCCCAAACTCGTTATGGATATTTATGCAGTAGATTATCATGATAGGGAGAAAGGATAAACAGATGAAGAAAATACCAAGATTAGTCTTAAAAGAAATGAAAACACATAGGAATGCCATTTATCAATAACTTGAAGAAAAAGGGATGGAAAAAGAGTAAACAGTAAATGGTTACCCGTGAAGTAGATTGTTCCGTCTCGCCCATATCTCTTCCGTATCTCCAATCATATTCCCCATCAAAACCTTTATGGCTTGAGCCTTTAAATATTTTGCTAAGCCAACCCATTACGCGAAACTTTAACTTTAATCAGTGAAGCCTATACCTGAGGCAAACTACAGTTTGAATAGATGCAAAGATTGAAGCAGAACAAGAAACAAGATATGTACAAATATATTAACTATTTTTTTCTACCCATAACAATTATCATCAAGATATGAATAAAAAATTTCAAACAGCCTATAATTTCAGATCAAATCCAATGAACAGCATTTAACAGCTCACAATATTTCAAAATAAATCACACCCAATATGAAGCCCACAAAAATGTAACAGGGCAGAATATGTTGGGAGCATTGGAGCAATACATAATCGAAAAATCCACTATAAAACAGCACACCACAAACAAGAAACAAACTATGATTCTGATATAGCAAATTGGATAAACTAATCAAACTTCAATCATGTAAAAAAATCAATGCAGCATAACCCAAATGGAAAAATACAATTAACACACAACTCAGTAGTAATCCACCTTGCAATCAATCATGATTCTTAAACACAAATTGCACCAGAAACTGAATTAGCACAAATTTCACAAAACAGAACAATTAAACTTCTCCCATTCACCAACCAATTAACAGAAGAAAAACAAGTTCATTCAGTTCAATCTATATACTCAAATTCACAATCACAATACAAGTGATCATGTAATAAATTAGTTGCTTACCTGAGGAGAGATCCCACAAACTCTCAAAATCAAAGAAAAAATTCGAAATTTCAATAAAGTAAGTAGGCCCAGAACAATTTAAAAGATTCTGAACGGTGCCCTCTTGATGTTTCAATCAAATAAAGAATCTTTGCTGCAAAAAGAATTTTTTTTTCAAGATACAAATATAAATCAAGAATCTTTGGGTTTCTCAATAAACCCTTAAGGGGAAAAAGGCTCAATGATATGATGAATGTCCTCGACGCTTCTTCTTCGAATATTCAATCAAGAAACAAAAATATATCGCGTGGCAAAACTTGTTTTACTGTGTGAATACAAAAGCAAGATTTCAAAGTCAAAGAGAGGCAAACGTTTCCTGTGTAAATACATAAATTAATTAAAAATCAAAGTGGACTAAGAAACATCAAGCGTTTAATTTAAATTCATGGAAGTAAGCTAATTAAACTACTCAAAAGTTCAAGTGGTGTAATTATTTATTTATATTTATGATATATTTATTGCCCTCAAAGTGCATTTGTGGGGAAAAGGGGAATAAAGGGAAGAAAAAAAGCCAAAAAAGTAGTGAAGAAAAGATTGTTCCTTCAATGTTCAATCCTTTTGAATTGAGGGATAAAAAATGTTTTAAGAAAGCAAAGAATGAATTAGAGAAAGGGCTAGTCTTGGGTCACGGATCTCATTCTGTGAGACAGTCCTTATATATAAAAAGTGATAATATTTGAGCAAAAAGTGATAGTGTTTAAGTAAAAAGTGACCATCACTTTTATTAAAAATATTATCACTTTTTATTTAAACATTATCACTTTTTTTACAAACCAAAATTTGGAAAAAAATATGGATTATCCTATTCAAAATTTTAAAAAATGGGTTAAAAATGATCCGTCTCACAGTAAAAGATCCGTGAGACGGTCTCACACAAATTTTTTCCTTAGAGAAAACAAACTTGAGCAAAGAGAATAAACATGGGAAAAAATAGGTAATCAGTTTTGGAATAAAAAGATTTGGGCACGCACTTATAGAATAAATTATAATTATAGACCAATATGTTTATAGACGGTAAATTTAGGTAATTAAAATTTGATTTGGTACGTTTAGGTTTGTAATTGTTTTAAATTTTTAGCACATTTGGGCTAAATTGGTTAAAACATCTTAAACGGGCTAAATTAATATCTTACTCGCGATCCAGTGTCTTCTCACCCAAATTCGGACTGATTCTCGATGATTTAAGGGTTAAACAATATACTACAATTTTAGGTTTATTCTAGTATGGACTTGAGTCCATAGTCATGTTGTACACCCTAGTTCAATTTATTATTATTATTATAAAAATAATTACATTACCTATAAAAAAAGCTATTTTTATTTCCTTTTCTTTTTTTGTTTCTTTTTATTTAATTTATTTTTATTTTTTTACCTTTTTTTTTTTGTTTTTACTTAAAAATATACACATTCTCCATTTAAATTAATTTTTTAAGGAAAAATTTTATTCAATAAAAAGTGCAACACAAAATTACTAAAAAATTTAAGTCGATATAACAAAAAAGTGCAACACCATATTTACTAAAAGTATAAGTTAGTATAACTAAAAGTAAAATACGATATTTCTGAAATGTGCAAGTCGGTATTACTGAAAAGAGCATCACAATATTAATGAAAAGTGTAAATCAATATAACTGAAAAGTGTAACAAATTTTTTTTACTGAAAAGTGCAACACAATATTATTAAAAAATGCAAGTTAGTATCACAATTTTTAATGAAAAGTGTAAGTTATTAAACTGAAAAGTGCAACACAATATTACTAAAAATTGTAAGTCACTATAAATAAAAATATTATTATACATTTTAATAATTGAAAAGTGCAACACCATTTTACCAAAAAATGTAAGTCATGAAAAAGTGCAAATCAGTACAACTGAAAAGTGCACATGAACTAAAGTGCACAACATGCACTCGAGTCCATAGCAGACTAACCCACAATTTTATTATCTCAGTCTGGTCAGTTTGGTAACATTAATTGTAAATTTTTTATATCACAACACTTCAAATATGTATATTTTGGTTCTCGCACATCTAATTCGCGACTATATTTTTGTCATATCTATTTCAACCAATTTTCGACAATTCGTGGTGCAGGTCATATATCAATCTATTGGACATTTTGTTGGAGAAATTGGTTAGAAATTGATTAATTTTAATTAATTAATTGATTTTAAAATGAGAGTGGAGAACACTCTCTTTGATCAATTTATTGAGGACTATAAATGTAATTTCAAGGAAATTAAATGGCATAAAATCGTTCTACTCTCGGAGTAGATGATCGTAGTGTATTTAAAATCTCAAAATCGAATTTCGGTGAGTGAGAAATTAATTCACGAAGTTGAAACGTCAAATAATACACTTTATGAGATAAAGTGTTACATCATGCTAATTGTCCCACATTGAAAGTTTAATGGAACTAATTACTCCTTATAAATAGGAGGATGTTACAATTATTCAAATAATAATGATTAAGGAGCAATCCAATAGTTTATACGGATGCACGTGTGTGCTCGTCCGGTTGAGCTTGGGCCTAGTCTTGGGCTTGTGACTTGTGGATTTTAAATTTGGGCTTTATGCCCATCTATAATTTTGGAACTTGAATATTTGTGCTTTAGCATTATACTCCCTCCGATTCAAAATCAAAATTGGAACTTGAATATCATTTGTCATTTTGTATAAGATTTTAAGGAACATATTTTTTTGACATATTTATCCATTTAATTTGTCCCTCTTCTCATTGACCTTTCCTTTCTATCACACTCCTGTCTTTTAAAAAAAATGAGAGAAGATGAATCATTAATGTATTTCCAATTAAAAGTGATATTGTAGGAGTTACAAAGGGGCATTTTAGGAAAATTCATGGTAAAAATAGGAAAAGCGACAAACTTTTTGAAACAAAAATAAAGACCAAATGAGACAAATTTTATGAAACGGAGGGAGTACATATTTGCATTGAGCATATAGAGTGTAGTCCAATTTTCGTGTCGATTTAGTTCGTTGGAACTCTATACGTTGTGGTGCTGCTCGTATAGAGACGAAAGTCGTTTTACCTTTGAAAACGTTATGTCAAACCGTGAGCACTAGCCAGGACGTATTCGTTTTGCGGGAAAAAGGTTTCCTTGACTCGATTTTAACTTGCTCCTATTATTCGTGAGATGTGGTCGTTGCTGCTGATTTTGAGAACCTGCTTGTTTTGAAAAGCTACTAAAGGAGAAACACCTATAAAAGAGGAAAATCGAAGACTTTGGGTAAATATTAATTTAATTATATTTACAATTTTGTTATTTATTTCTGTCAATTTTGTAAAGCCATTGTTGGGTTCTAAAAAATTCCAACACATTTAACTTTACTTGACATGTTTCAAGTAAATTTGTCTTAAAATAGTGAATTTAAAATACTTGGGCATACAATTGCAAGCTCATAAACATAATGTCATCCTTTTACTAGCACCTATAGTCAAATTATTAAAAAAAAATATTCTCAAATATTTTAATAAATTTACACAAATCTAAGATTCATACAAATCATTCAATCTTATTCAATTTTAGATCGTAATTGTAGGGATGCCATAAGCTAAGGAGAATGATAGAGGCCGAACAATTGTCGTCTTATCTCACTAACGGTTGTGTATGCAATACAAATTAGAGAGTGGGGTAGTATAAATTAATATTGTTGAATGCTATAGTGAAAAGAGATACCTTTCTCGGCCTTTTGGCTAAGATCAAGCTAGAGTGAAAAGAGTGTAATAACTATTGGTTCAAAGTAATTTAGGGATTGTTAATCCATCAAATATCGGCTTTCAACGAGAGAATTTTTTTAGATACAATGGATCTCTCACCGTCCCTCCTTGCTTTGAAAATGTAACTTGGTCAATATTTAAAAATGTAAGTAATTATTTTCTTTCAATTTCTTACATTTTCATGATTAATTCAATTTATCAATGGTGGTACTCGAAGTGTTGGAAAAAATGAAGTTTAATAATTAAATCATGACGCTCAACTGCCCAAGAATCCATCCGTTTTTCTCTCCTCCGTTGAGAGCCAAGATTTTCTTCGATAATCTGTCGATCCGGTACATCATCCCAGAATTGGAATGATTTCTTGATTACCACAAACGGATTCGAATGATCCCTTGATTTTCAATCTAAGCGCAAATTGCTGGAATTATGTTCCCCCACTTCTCCTATTTATGCGGTTCATACTCAATCACCAAAACACATTAATCCTTCAATCACAAGCCCACCATCACCCGCCTACACCAACTTCCCAGAAATGGCGCACTACCAATCGTCCAGTGAAGACAGTGAGGAATTCATCCTTGGAGTAAGGGTCACCTCCGACCAAATTGCTAAAATTGAACTCTGCCTTATTGGAAGATTTCTCACGACAGACAACCTCCCACTCCGGCTGGTCCGTAACCGATTGGCGACCTTGTGGAGACCGACCCACAGAGTGTCGATCAACGACATAGGTGATGGTCGCTTACTGATCCAACTCAACCATCAAATGGATTTCTCGAGGGTGACCGACGGAGGGCCATGGCTGGTAGGTCTCCACATGTTAATCCTACACAAACTCAAGATAGGAGATGTCCCTGACAAGCTTCCAATCCATCTCACCCAATTCTGGGTGCAAATTCATGGCATCCCGGTTGGGTATTTCACCGAGGAAGTCGGCATAGCTATTGCAAGTGGCATAGGCAGAGCCATCAGGTGTGACGAATCAAACAACGGTGCTTTGTGGAAACGCTACATGAGGATAAGAGTTGAAATCGACACCAACCGACCACTGAAGAAATCCAGCAAAATCCGATTCGGAAACGGTATGGCAATAGAGGTTGACTTTAAATACGAAAAGCTATTTCTGTTTTGTTTCTTCTGTGGACATCTGGACCACACAGTGAGCCACTGTATGAAGCGGCTCGACGTCTCCCCGGCCTCGGATGAACTGAAGTGGGACCCATCCATCACAGCACCCGATCAGAGTACCCCACAAACTCCGGGAGCAAACTGGGTGCGTCACGCCCCTCCATCCGATTCGACCAGCGGCGACGATTCCGACAAGTCAGACTCCGTGACACACAAGCGTGCAGAAAGCTCTGAAGTCAATGCAGGCGCCAATCAGGGAGGAAATCCAGGGATTGAGGATAACGCTACCGAAATTAACGGCAGTGACGGGGAAACAAATGAGGTGGAAAAGTTACCAAAATTTGGGGATACTGTTACAATCAGTGGCACAGATCGTGGAGGGACGTTATACTCTTCCCAACCGTTACATATTGACCATGCCCCCACAAATCACGGAGCAGTTACCACTTTGGAATCAATGAACTCAGGAAGGTTTGACAAACATGGTGATGACGTGGAGGCAACAGTGGAGCCCAAGAAGAGGAAAAGGATGGCCAACAAGATGGTGATATCTAATACCGACGCACCACCCAAAAGTCTGCCTTTTTTATCGGCTGGTCCCGGCTTGGTGACCAGCCGGGAGACATGAGGATCCTTAGTTGGAACTGTAGGGGCGTGGGACAGCCGACTACAGTTCATGCATTAAGCGAACTCGTTAGGGTTCGGAAGCCCGATGTACTTTTTTTACTTGAAACTATTTCTTTCGGCATTAGATTAGAAGCCATTCGTGTGCGGCTTAGTTTTGACTCGTGCTTTTCAGTTGATTGTATTGGGCATAGTGGTGGACTGGCAATTCTTTGGAATAATAATACAGATTGTTCGATCTTGAGCTACTCCAACCACCATATTGATTCACTTATTAAACACAATGAGGGAGACTGGCGTGTAACAGGATTCTACGGGTATCCGGAGCGAAATAGAAGGCACCTCTCATGGAACCTCCTACGCACTCTAGCGGCCTACGATACCCGCCCTTGGTTATGTGTGGGGGATTACAACGATCTCCTATCAGCAACGGAAAAGAGAGGCAGGGTGGCACACCCCCAACACCTTCTTAATGGCTTCAGAGAAGCAGTGGTCGACTGCAATCTCTCGGATATTCCCCTAACTGGATACCCTTTCACTTGGTTCAGAGGAGGAGACCCGGAGACTGCAATTGAAGAAAGGCTGGACAGAGCAATGGCAACCCCATCTTGGCAAACACGTTTCCCCCGAGCAGAGCTCCTCAACCTCATCGCACCAGTGTCAGATCACAACCCCATAATGCTGGACATCTGCCCGAGCATTGGGAGAGCTAGAAAACACAACTTCCGGTTCGAAAATAGATGGCTCACGGAGGCTGATTTGGCTACTGTTGTGCAGAGCTGCTGGACAGGGTTCGGCGACTTGAACGTAACCGACAGACTAACAGATACTAGTGCAACCTTGACAGAGTGGGGGAGAAAATCCGATGCAAACTTCAGAGCGTCAAAAAGACAACTTGTATTGGAAATTGAAAAACTCCAAGGGGACATGAGTGCTTTAGGGAGGCAGAGGCACAGGACAGCCAGAGGAGAATTGGGAGCACTACTCAAACAAGAGGAAACTTACTGGAGGCAACGTGCTAAAATATTTTGGCTAAGGGATGGAGATCTCAACACAAAATTCTTCCATCAGACGGCATCCACCCGCCGTAAGAGGAACAAGATTGTCAAGCTCTTGGATGACAACGATGAGTGGGTGACCCAGCAGGAGGGCCTTTGCTCACTAGTGGGCAGCTACTTCAACAACTTGTTCACAGCTAGCCCTGACCGTGAGGATGATATTGATTTCCTGGGGAGCATCCAACCGGTCATTACAGCAGCCCAGAACGAGCAACTTACCCGGGAATTCACTAAAGAGGAATTCGACGTAGCTATTGGCCAAATGCATAAAGATAAAGCACCGGGCCCGGATGGATTTAACTCGGCCTTCTTCCAACACAATTGGAACGCTTTAGGGGAGGACATCTTCAATGAAGGAGCTAGCTGGCTAGCTCGAGAGGAATTTCCAGAAAGCCTAAACAATACTAATGTGGTCCTCATTCCAAAAACGGAAAACCCTCAAACGGTACGTGATCTTCGACCCATATCCTTGTGCAACGTCTTGTACAAAATTGTCTCGAAAGTATTATGTAACAGGCTGAAAGACGTGCTCCCGGGGCTCATTAGTAAGGCCCAATCGGCATTTGTCTCTGGTCGGCTCATCCAAGACAACATCTTAATCGCCTTCGAAACACTCCATGCCATGAAAAATAAGAGATCAGGGAGACGGGGTGACGTGGCGTTTAAGATCGATATCAGCAAGGCCTATGACAGGGTTGACTGGACATACTTGGAAGATATCCTCAGGAAATTGGGTTTCACTGAACAGTGGATACGATGGATGATGATGTGTGTGACCTCTGTTAAGTATTCTATCTTGGTGAATGAGGATACAGTAGGCCCAATCAACCCGGGTAGAGGCTTACGTCAAGGCGATCCGCTGTCCCCATACCTGTTCATATTATGCTCTGAGGGTCTCTCGGCAGCCATAAGCAGTGCTTGTACGGCGGGTACCATTCATGGGAACAGGGTATGCCGAAGAGCTCCAGAGGTGTCTCATTTGCTCTTTGCAGACGATAGCCTGCTTTTATGTCGGGCAAATGTGGAGGAATGCTCCCGGTTAAGGGTGATCCTTAATGAGTACGAACGGGTCTCAGGCCAAGCTATAAACTACGCGAAGTCGGGGGTTTTTTTCAGTGGAAATGTTAGTGGAGAGGATCGCACAACTATTAAAGCTACAATGAATATTTCAAGCCCAATCAACACAGGGAGATACCTAGGCCTACCATCCCTCGTAGGTAGAAAGAAAAAGGAGATTTTCAAATATGTGAAAGATAGAATGTGGAACAAGCTTCAAGGATGGCGGAAAAAGAAATTATCAAAGGCAGGGAAAGAGATCCTTATCAAAGCGGCAGCACAAGCTATCCCAACCTTCTGTATGACAACCTTTCTTTTACCTAAAACACTCCTTGACGAATTGCATATTATGATGAATAAATTTTGGTGGGGCAGCAACTCGGATACGAATAGGGGCATAAATTGGTTAAAATGGGAGAAGATGTGTGTATCCAGAAACGAAGGTGGTAGAGGATTCAAGAACCTACACTTCTTTAACTTGGCCATGCTGGGCAAGATGGGTTGGAGACTCCTCACCGAACCAGATGCTCTTGTGTGTCGCATACTTAAAGCAAGATATTACCCACAGGGCGATTTCCTCACAGCTGGGGCAGGAAACAACCCGAGTTATACATGGACCAGCCTTTACGCCAGCCAGAATCTGGTACGAGCGGGGGTTCGTTGGAAGGTAGGAACGGGCAACTCGATCAAAATCTGGGAGACACCTTGGATAAACGAGCAGGGCAATTTCTACGTTGAGTCGGAATGTATGGAGGGGCTTGAGGATCTGAAAGTGGCTGCCTTATTTGACCCAACAACAAGGGAGTGGGACGCCAACCTGATTGACGAACTGCTTCCACTAGATGTCCAGCGGGTTCTAGATATGGCGATCCCACCGGAAGGAAGCTCCGACACACTGATATGGCAGCCTTCCAGAAATGGCAAGTATTCAGTCAAGACGGCCTATGCTCTAGCTGTCTCGATGTCGACAGAAACCAACCTCAGAGTGGAAGGGCAGTGGCAACTTATTTGGAGCCTGCACGCACCGCCCAAGGTGAAGGACTTCCTGTGGAGGGCCGCGCGAGATTGCCTCCCCACACGGACAAATCTGATCACAAAAAGAGTGGACATCGACGGCCAGTGCGCGCTATGTGGCACCGAACAGGAGGACAGTTGGCACCTCTTTGTCCAGTGCACGTATACAAGAACGTGCTGGAGAATAGCAGGACTACTTTCGAAAGCAGAGAGTGCAGCCCTACGAGCTCACGATAATGCAGATTTCATCTTTGCCATGCTGAACAGCCCTATTAAGGAGGTGGCCGCCAGCTTCGGGATGGTACTATGGCAAGTATGGAAGGAACGAAATGATAAGGTGTGGACAGGAGAATGCAAAGCGCCAAATCAGGCAGTGCACGCTTCAGCCGCTTATTGGATGGAATGGAGCAAGGCGCGAGGAGGCCTAAGACGACCAACAGGACGTGAGGCTGCTGCTTCCGTCTGTGAAGCCTGGCACCCCCCACAAAATGGCGTCCTGAAATTAAATGTAGATGCTGGCTTCTTTCGTGACACGGCCCAAACGGGTATTGGCATGGTTCTGAGGGACCACATGGGGACTTTTAGAAGGGGTCGCACACTGGTCAAGACAGGGTGCATGGAGGTGGACGTTGGAGAAGCTATGGGCTTCTTCGAAGCTCTATCTTGGATTAAAGAAGAAGGACTAGATAACATCATCATTGAGGGCGACGCGAAGATTGTTGTTGACGCGATCAATTCCTCAGAGGGCCTTAACTCCACCTTTGGTGACTTTATATACGCCTGTAGAGCCTTGAAGGCTACTTTTTCAAATATTATTGTTTCCTTTGTCAAAAGAAGTGCCAATTATATGGCACATGAATTTGCTAGGGCTTCTCGAGATTTTAAGAACCCGGCCTCTTGGATAGACCCTCCAAACCTTGTGGAAGGGCTTTCCGCACCCACCTGCATTTGCAATAATCGAAGCTAAGCCTACCCAGTTTCGAAAAAAAAAAAACTATTGGTTCAAAGTTATTTCTATAACTTGATCTTAATGGATTGAATGATTTAATGGTTCAAAGTTATTTCTATAACCATCAATCAAATCTAAATAAAAACTTGGACAACGTACAAAAAAAACACATTCGATTCTATGCATATCAAATGATCGAAAAACGCAACATTAACAATTTAATTTGAATTAATTGAGATATTTGATTTAACTATAGATATCCCAATATATCGATCTACTAATCAGGATCTAGAACTTTGTAGATGCGGCTGCTAAGAGAATTCCAAACTTTCCTACCAAAAATTACCATGCATACAGAAAACTTGACTATAACAAACGTATAAAGTGGAAACATTGTTGAAAGAGATAATTGTGTATAATTATGTGATTTGCTCGAGTGAGAATGATAAAGTATAAAAGGCCGGGTTGAGAGAGTACGATTGTAATTGAGATATTTAGGGTTATGAAGTTAGATGAAGTCTCCCACAATTAACGTGAGTTCTTGAAAGTTTAGAGTCAGATTGGTAGGGTAGATTGATCCGAGATAGGAGACTAATCACACTCAAGGAACGACGCGATCAGGCCGATCACGACTTGTTCCTCTCTGACAGTATATAGATTGTATGATGTCAAAGGTTATTGTCAAGGGTATATCAAAGTATGAATGCATTAAATGCACTCGTATCATCACTAATGCTCCTTCGGGCGAGCGAGCTCTGTCATTGAAGGACAAGTATGTAACCAATAGGGGATTGAACTCGAACCTCACACCTAAGAGGTTGTGCTTGACCTACCTCGGTTTTGTCTTGAGACACACATAATTAAGACCACAATCAAAATTCTAAAATAAAGGGTTTTGCGATCGAGCCGATTGTATGCAACCAACACTATAAATAGGGGATCTGGACTCATTTATGAGGGTTTGGTCCCCAAAATACACATACAAACATGGAGAGAACTCTTATAAGTTCTTTCTCATTTAACACTTTTGTTATTGCATTTATTTTGAGCTTTCACTATCATTTTGTTAGGTAGATTGTTGGTTAGATCGATCATACTTATATATAACCACATTAAACACACTAATTTGATCCGACAAAATAGCTATCAACAAGGGTATAGTAGGAATGGAATAGTACGTGTGTGCTTAGTAATGTTGGTTAATTTTAAAATTTTATTATGCTCTTAGCTAAAATTACTCGTAGTAAAATTGACACAATACAAATTTAAGTTACGTTGCTAATCCAAAATAATACACCCTCTCACACAACATAAAAGAAAACGAAATTTCAAAATTAATTTATGCCAAACACAAATTATTTCCCTTTCCATCACCATGACAACAAATTATTAGTATCATCAATTCAATGTCCACGCTTTAATATACTCTGAACATAAAAGTCAAGTTTATACACACTATAATTAATTATGGCACATGCATGGTTTTAAATTTCCAATAATAAATATATATATATATATATATATATATTGCACGAATTTATCTTGGAGTTTGGAAATTTTATGAAATCCCTCATATAATTTATTAAATAAAACCTTAGAAACAAGTTCAAGATCTCAACATTTCAATATTTTGAAAAATATGATACAGGAAATAGAGAAAATAGATACAACGTTAACTCATTTAAGATATTTAACTTTATTTAATAAATTACATAAGAATTTCACGCAATTTTCAAACTATATATACGTGGATTTCACACAAAGTTTCATGTCATTTGCCCTATTAGTAAGTCTCAAAGTCTCTAATTGAAAGTTGACTCATTATTGGGACATTTTCAGAATGTCGTCTGAGTCCCAAAGTGAGGGACACTTCTCCTCCGCCACCACCAAACTCCACATTGGAATTCTCGATGAAACATTGGTACTCGCCGGAGTAGGTGATTGCGCCGCCGCCTTGGGGCACGGCCACTTGTTTTTCTGATGCAATATTATTTATTTCTGAATTTTGTTGATCATTTTCACCTACTACTCTTGCATTTTCTTGGAACTCCTGTTGGTACATTTCTTCCACCATAGGCTTCCACAGTCGAACCCTAGCATTTATGAACCAATTTGATACCTGCAAAACCAATTACTATATTTTCAGTGATAAATTTCCTGATCATAATTTAATGCACACTATTTACATATATATATGCAAGTGGCATGGCTGCAGGTGAAATTAAGAATGTTTATTTTTTTCTCTTTTTTTCCCTAGATTCATGAAATAAATTGAATTTGACTTTAGCGTTTATTTTTGTCGGACTATATCTCTCTTTCTGCTAACATAAAAAGTACAGTGGATCGAATTAATTTTACACAGAAACTTAATTCATGAGAGCATTCGTTCAAGACAAATTCTCAAACACATTCAAAAGTATATGTATTTTAATTTATCACTTATTTATTTTTAAATAATCGATAAATTGAGTGAGACAATATCATAGAGTGTATGAATGAATCTCATTTCTTGAAAACCTAAGTACTTATTTCTATCAATTAAACTATGATATAGTGTTTGCAAAAACACAACAAACTGATTTCAAATTTAACATGTATATAAGTATATTAACCAAACTAATTAAATGTTCTATAATGGTCGGCAATTTAGGTACAGTCCTTACCTCTATTAATTGTTTCTTTTCAAATTTCTTTAAAAAAAATTCAAATATTTATGGCAATTAAAATTATGGATATTCATATATATTTACATTGTAAATTACTGTACTACTTTTAAAATCACTTATTTTTTAAACTCTGTAAACTGCTCATAAAATCACTCATTCAGTACTTGATCTCCCATTTAAGTGAGTGTTTTAGTTATGTGGCTTGGTCTTTACTCTTTACATTTAAATTCTGATATATATACCACTTAAAAACAAGCCCCCAACCATTATGTTGGGGAAAATATCAAAAGCAAATTTGTTTTTCGATCGTTTTACTAAACTTGTAAATTTGTTTTTACTGATTATTCTTGAATATTCACATTTTATTAGTTTAAGTTTTGAACTTTTAAATTTTATTTTATAAAAGCCTTGAACCTTCATGAGATGCTTAATTTATTAAACCCCTTTAATTTTTATTTTTCTAAGAGTCTACTGAATATTTAAATCATTATTATTAAGGCTCACCGTTATATTAGGTTGCACTAATTAGTTTTTACATGAAATATATAAATACAATTCCTACCATCATCCAATCTCATGATCAACCAGTTATTCTTATTGGTCAAATAATTATAATTATCTTACATACTCTGTGAGGGACTATAACAAAGTTTTTTTTTGTGTTGTGGAAAATACGATATATTTGACTCCACATATATGTAAAATAAATTAACACAAATTAAAATTATTACAACAAAACAATTAAATCAGTCAAACTTGGACCACCTAAATGGGCCAA
Source organism: Galeopsis tetrahit (assembly GCA_963675135.1). Taxonomy (NCBI): domain Eukaryota; kingdom Viridiplantae; phylum Streptophyta; class Magnoliopsida; order Lamiales; family Lamiaceae; genus Galeopsis; species Galeopsis tetrahit. Next base: position 18,187,415 of record OY776133.1, read on the forward strand.
TTAAATTGATGTTTAACAGGGAAATAATTTATTTACGTCCCATATCTTTTAAACTTTTTCAAAAACGTCCCAAAAAAGTTAATTTTCCAATTACGTCCCAAATTTTAGCTAACTTTTCCAATTACGTCCCAAGTTGCCGGAAACATCAAAACGACGTCGTATTACGTCATGGTTACGACGTCGTTTTGATGTTTCCGGCGATTTGGGACGTAAATGGAAAAGTTAGCTAAAATTTGGGACGTAATTGGAAAACTTAACTTTTTAAAAAAAATTTAAAAAAATATGGAACTAATAAATTTTTAACACTAATTAATAAACATGACAATATTATATATATACTCCGTATAATATTACATTGAATTATTATATACGCATATAATATATTAAAAATAATGAGTAATAATAAATAAATAGAATTTCATATACTCCATATTAATTAAAAATTATGAATCGATTTAACATTAAAATTGTGAATTGATTTAACTTTATAAAATTAAAAAATTATATATAATAATTATCATAAGAAATTATATGCTAATATTAATGGCCATAAATATAATATTTAACAAAATATCATGTAATTCTATTAAGTATAATTTTATGTTCTAAAATTGAATGAAATAAAGGTTAAATTTTTTGAATTGTATAAGATAAATTAATATTAAAATTATAATCATTTTCTTTAAAATAATGAGTATAATAAATAAATAAATAGATAATAAAATTTCATATACTCCGTATTAATTAAAAATTATGAATCGATTTAACTTAAAAAAATTAAAAACAATAAATATAAAAATTAATAATTATTATAAGGAATTATGCTAATATTAATGACCATAAATATAATATGTTAACAAAATATCATGTAATTCTATTCAGTATAATTTTATGTTCTAAAATTGAAAAAAATAAAGGCTAAAATTATTATAAAATAAATAAATGTGATAACTTACTACTTAATACTATCCAAAAACTATATTTACTAATTTATTCATATAAATAATATACTTTTTTTTTTTTGATGGAAGTTAAATACCCTTTTCCCTTCCCCAAACCCAGGACCTAAGGCCTAGGTAGTGGTGCTCTAACCACTTGAGCTATCCCATTTTGTCATATAAATAATATACTGATAATAAAATATATAAGAAAATTTATTTGTTTAGATTTACATTACAAAGAAAATTTAAAAAAAAGTATATAAATATTAAATATATAAATTTAAAAAAAAAGTATATAAACATATACAAACAATTAATCAAACAATTTCAATAAAATATTTTTTTAGATCCCATAACTATTCTATTTTTCAAAAAAAATTCAAAAAAGTTAAGTTTTCCAATTACGTCCCAAATTTTAGCTAATTTTTCCATTTACGTCCCAAATCGCCAAAACCATCAAAACGCGTCGTAACCATGATGTAATACGACGTCGTTTTGTTGTTTCCGGCGACTTGGGACGTAATTGAAAAAGTTAGTTAAAATTTGGGACGTAATTGGAAAAGTTAACTTTTTTGGGACGTTTTTGAAAAAGTTGAAAAGTTATGGGACGTAAAAAAATTATTTCCCTGTTTAACATTACCCAATTAACTTTGATTTATTCATAATTCATGTATATATGCATATATACTGGGGGTTAAAGTTTTTTTAGTCCTTTAAGTTGGACTTATTTTGAATTTGGTCCCGATAGAATACACATTTTGATTTTAGTCCCATAAGTTGGTCGAAATTTTGAATTCAGTCCAATTACTACAATTTGAGATAAATAAATCGATCAAATCAATTGATATTTGCATTTTTCTGCACATGAGCAAATTCACAGTTGATTTGAATTGCACACGAGCTAAGAATTTGATCGGTTTATTTACCTATAATGGTAGTAATTGGACTGAATTCAAAATTTCGGCCAACTTATGGGACAAAAATCAAAATGTGTATTCCATCAGGACCAAATTCAAAATTAGTCCAACTTAAAGGACTAAAAAAACTATAATCCCTATATACTGCTTAAATGAATAATTCATAATTCATGTACTCCCTCCGTCCGCCTATAAGCTTCCCATTTTACCATTTTGGTCCGTCCGCCTATAAGCTTCCCATACCTTTTTTGGTAAGTATTTTTTCTTACACTTCACTTTATATCTTACTTTTTCTCTCTATCTCTCTCATCTCTCAATCACATCACTTGTACTATATCTATTATTTAATCACTTTTCTTAATCTTTGTGCCAAAAAGTAACGTAACACTTATAGGCGGACGGAGGGAGTATTTAATCTTCACATGGATATTTAAAAAAATATATAATTAACCTGGGGATTGCAGAAGGTATGCAAAAGAGAGAGAGAAAATTCACGGAAATCGAAGAAATGAAAAGGTGAGAAATCCCTATCAACAGATATGAAACATCGATTTAGAGAAAATACAAATAAGTAATTATGATGGAGTACCTGATTTTTTGTTAAACCAGTCTGTCGGGACAGCAAATGTTTGTCTGCTTCACTCGGGTACCTGATCAAAATACTTGTAATCATTTTCATTTTGTAGTGGTCCCCACCCTATTCTAGATTTTAAAATCTAATTACCAATCATTAATAAAAGCTTCCACGCATAGAATTCATCAACATATAATTAATTGTGTCCATGGGATCCTCGATTACACACTTATACTCCCTCATTCCACTGAAACTATGTTTATAGGCATAAGTTTTGAGATAAATAGATAAATTAAGGATATTGTGGATTTGTTGTCTTGTAAAATAAAATAATTATTTTTATAAAAAATAAGAAGAACATATATATTTTTGGTGGACAGACAAATTAAAAAAGTGAATGTAAGTATAACATTTTTTATTACATCAATTTAGATGAAAGTAATGCAATGCACACAATAATAATTCTCCTATAATTGTATTGCATATGTGTCATTCATCTAAATTGTGTAATAAAAAATTACATCAATATGTGTAGTAAATCCCGTGTATATCTAGTGTTACTTGTATTGAATATTTGAAAGGTGTCGATCGATATATATACATTTACAGAAATATATATAGTACACCCTCTCTCTGTCTATAAGCTTTCCGTTATTTTTGGCACATAGGTTAAGAAAAGTTATTAAATAATATATATAGTACAAGTGGTGTGATTGATAGAAAGGGGGAGATAGATAGAGAGAAAGTGTAAGAATAAAAAATTAAAAAAAATTACCAAAAAAGTATGAAAAATTTATAGACGGAAGGACCAAATGGTAAAATAGAAAGCGGCGAATGGAGTGAGTACATATTTTAGAGAAAATAGAAATTCAACCCTCACCCCCCTTTTAGAAATTCAACCCTCACCCCGGCCCCTTCAATTCCAATGTTTAAAAGTGGGGTTATTTGCAAAATTAGTCCCCAAAGAGCTAACTAATTTTGTAATTAACCTTAAAAAGTGCGTAAAAAATCAAAGAGCTAAGTAAGAAATTCAAGATTTTGTAGATCTTTTTGTCCATCAATATCAATTGTGCATGCACTTTATATAAGAGAGAGATAGAGTATACATACGGATGAAGGAAATGCTCAAAGAGCCAGGATCTGAGAATGCTGACAGAACGGTCTGGCAATCCGCGTTGGGGCCTCCACGAATTGCATTCCATCTGCATTCCCATATGCTGAATGGCTTTTAATTTCCTATGCTTCTGTTCAACTGCCTTCAGCCTTGGAGTTTCCCCTTTTGTGTACCCAACTCCATCTTTCTCCCCAAGGGCCTCGCAGCTCGCCTTTAGCTCCCCCAATATTGCATCCTTCATGCACCGGAAGTGTCGAGACATCGCCTTCCGCGCTAGCCCCGTGTAGCACGCCGCCCCTCCTTCCCCCACCATTGCCTCCAACCACTTCACCATTCCTTGCATTTGTTCACAATATCGCCTGTATCTTCCATCCAACTGCATCATCAACACACATTAGTACTGTTATTAAAGACTTTTAGACCATTGATCAGGTTAATTTTCTTATAGTGTAATAAGAATGAAAAATAAAAATAAAAACTACTTACTATTTTGATGTGATTTATACCAAAGGGTGTAACCCTAAGCCAATTAAACTCGAATACTCTAACTGACTTGACGGTATTCGATTCAAGAAACGACTAATTCGATTTAAAGTCAGATATTTGCGCTCTGTATGGACTGACCCCTTAGGAATTGTTTGCACCTTAGACCAAGTTAGAGGTGCACAATCTAAGTCCCAAGCCTACACCACTAGACCAATTCCTCGTATTTTTTAAATTAATGATATTAGTGGTTTAGTATTAGTACTCCGTATTAGTTATTTTTCAGTCAAAAGTATTAGTTATATATTTCCTTGAAGATATTAAATGTTTATAATGTTACTCATTACACTTATATAAAAAAGGAATAAATCAACGAGATGAAAACTTGTAGCCTCATTGGTTCTATAACATATATAATTAATCAAGAATGCAAAAAGGGGGTGAATTAATTAAAAAAGGATGGAGAGGAGGAGTGGAGTGGAGTGGTGTGGTGTGGTGGGAAGAGCAATATTGTGTGAAACTTTTCCGGCAGAAAGAATGTCTAAATAAAGTAGTGACAAATATTTAATGAGTTTATTATTGATATGCATTGATTGCATGTGAAAATGGTTTTCAGTGATGTTGTTAAGGAATATATATATATATATTTATACTATATGATTGCCTAATTTGTAAAAGCTTCTAAACCGTACTGCCTTTCATTTGTTTTATCCCTACTTTTATCAAAAGCCTGAACCCAGGAGAGCCTGCCTGATCATCAGTACACCAACATCCTATCTCCTCTTCCAATAATTCACCACTATCTATAATTTTTAATTAATTCCTCTCAATTAATTGCAAAATGGTCCCAATTTGGAGATAGATTATTAAATTAACTATTTTATTAACTTTCCAATAATGTTACCTTAATTGAATAAATTAAACTCTGAGCAATATACATCTATAATGGAGGCATGTCGTTCTTCGTTCGACATGTACCCCTAACTCTCCATCATCTTAATTATAAATATTTGGTCATAAAATTTCCTATTAATTTTCTAATTTTAAAGAAAGTGCCAAGTGAATGTGTCTATATATATGGTGGAGTTTTTATAAATCCCAAACATCTTCATAAAATATGATACTCGCTCCATTTCTTTATAAATTTCATAAGAAATTCACAATCTGATTTCATATCAAGATCGTGTGTTTTTATACTGTGATAATATTTTCAACTTTCCGTCTATACAAAAAATTTATCCGATTGATTGCAACCTGCACTATGTGAAAAATTGACTTGAAAACATTAATTTGTAATCAGTTAATTTCGTATAGTACAAATTGCAAGTTGAAAAAAGAGTTGTACAAGTGATTTATGCAAGTAATTATACATGTATATATGATGAGAGAGAAAGCAAATTAAGAGAGAGAGAGAGACCTCATCAAGCATGGAGAGAAGCTTAATCTTTCTCCTCTGAAAGTCCGCCCTTTCGGTAGACGATAACGGACGGTGATGATCCTTTGAAGAAGACGATGATCCACCACCGTTAATAATATTCTTGTCGGAAAGTGAATTAGGGTTTGTGTCTTGATGAATATTCTTGATGAATAGCCCAGCTCTCCCAACACTGCAAAACTCTTCCAACAATTCCTGTGCAGCTCTCAAATACCTCGAATTTCTCACTATATTCGGACTTGCAGATTCAACATACCCAAAATGAACCCTGGTATTTCCACAATCTTCCAGTCCATAATTAGTTGATGAAGCTGCCCCTATTTGTTGTTGGGCATGAAAGTATTCCAATTTGGTGGATTCCAAATTTCTTAAAATAGATGATGAGAGAGATAAAGAAAGCCCTTGCCCTTCCAAGATTCTTCCATTTCTCACCGTTGATTCGTTCTGATCCCACCCCATCTGAAACCCTTCATTTGATGAATTCAGGTTTAGCTTTTGAAGGTAATTGTAAGAAGATGGGGGATGAGGAGGAAGAGGAGGAGGCTGCAAAGTTTGATAAAAAAAATAAAATCAAGATCTAATATTTACTGCATGAAATTTATAGCTATTTAATTTACTACTATGTAAATAAATAAAATAGAATTAAATACTCACCTCTTCTGCAACCCCATTTAAAGGTCGGTAACTTGACTGGATCTGATCACCACCGTTCATAATCTCAGTCAACATCTCGTCGTATGGCACCGCCTCCCCTTGCAGTGGGAGGAGAGTCTCCAAGCCTTGTTTTTCAAATCCATTTGTGAAGTTGTAAAAACCTTGGTGGAATCTTTGGGACATGAATTTTTTTTTAATTTCAAGAAAAGAAAGATTGAGTCTTGATGATGAATTGTGACAAAATGAAGTGGGCTATTTCTATGAATATATGTGTAGGCTAAAGAAAGAGGGATTTGGATAGAATAATGGAAACATCTCTTTCTGAGAGGAAATTAAATTTGATTGATTGATCTTGTTGCAGCTGAAATGTGTTAATTATCTTTGTGATTGATGTGTTTCAAATCTGCTTCATGGAATCTTTGGCTAGCTATAGATATATAGTACTCTTTTAGTTCAGACAATAGAAAGGGGGAGAGAGAGAGAGAGAGTGTGTGGGAGAGAGAGAAGGGATAATGAATTGAAATAGGCAAGAGGGGAAATAAAGGGTCGCTCTCTACTACCTCACTTGGCTTAGTTTCTCCAACTTCCTATTTCTTTATTTAAGTAATATATAGATACACACTTGATTCTCATTACTAGTCTAGTTGCTTTTCTAATTTTATAAACACAAAGAAGAGATAGTGAAAGTTGAGCACAAAACATGCATGTTTAATTAAACATGAAATTTAATTCATGCAAAGATGAGTAATTATAAGTCTCCTCTTAAAATTTGAGTTAGAAATGTCTTGAATTCTGACACGGAGTTTGTTACGCGTTTCACTGAACAGTCAGGGATCTAGGGAGCTTGATTAGCTTTGAGGTTTTGGGCAAAAGCGGTTAATACATCATGTTACCTGATTATAGACATGCACAAACGATTAAAATCGTTAATTTCGGTTAGAAATCGGCGGTTATGATTTTCGAAAATATGTAATCGCGCGAAACCGAGCCGGTTACGGTTCGATTTTGAACCAACGATTCAAACGTTTTTTTTTTTGCTCGTTTTTTCCCAATTTTTGTTCCTTTTAACTTTTTTTTATAAAGAAAATATATTACTAGAATTTAATACAAATTATACAACTTAAATTTATACTTAAAAAATAGAACAATTGTGTATAATTTTTTTTTTAAAAAAATATAAGAATTGTGCGTAATAAAAAAGATCGTCAAACCGACGGTTTAATCAAAACCGAACTGCCATTTTACGGTAACGGTTCGAAATTTTAACTGTAACCAGCGGTTCACCTACAAACCCTCTAGTTCACCTGATTACGATTTCGATTAATTTGTACATGTCTACCTGATCAACCATAAACCTCACACGGGCATCAAGCTCAAAACATCTTATGAGGTGTGGTGTGATAAATTTGTTGATTACTCTAGTTAATTTGAGAGCTTTTGATTGTATTGTTTATCATCATATAATGAGGGCAAATTAGAGTCGAAGAGCCAAAGAAAAGAGTTTATATGGGCTATGAAAATAGTGGAAAGGGGTACTATATATATAATCTGGTCTCTATCAGAAAATAAAGTTATAATTAGCAAAAATGTATTTTTTATAAGAATATATTCTAACCCAACTGAGAAGTTTATCATTGGTCCATGTCCTAGAGGTATCAGGCGAGTGATTTAGAGTACTTGGTGTGCTCTAAGTGTAGGAGAATAAATAACTTTTTAAGACAACTAGTCGGTTGATTCACTAGGGACCTAGGACTAGCTTATTGACTGATTTATCATCTATCAGAGTTAAGTGCGAAAATTGATGTGTCCATAATTATACTCGTATGTATAAGAAAAAACTTTGTAAATTATTTCATGCACGATCAGTTGTGTCAGCTGATAAAAATGACTTGTTAAAACAGACCAAACTCTTGACTCTAGCACTCTTACAATGATCTTCTCAAATTTGGCTTTTAAGGGTTTAGGATAGAAGAGGTTGTTTGATGTATATGAACTAAGCGAGAATTTCCCTTAAAATCTAATTTAGCCTCAAGCTAGGATTGAGAAAATTCTCTCTAAGCTTTGGATATATATTTGACTATACTGGCTTAGGATTGATGAGCTCACTCATTGTTTGGAAGATGATGTTTGTTGAATCTTCATTGAAGTTCTCTTGAGCTGTTCTTGATTGATGAACACTTAAGCACTTTGCTCGACCTTGACATCCTATTTTTTTTTTTTACGTGAGATATGAATAAGAACTCATATATATAGTGTTGATTCTGAATGTTACCGTTGGAAGATATCATTGAAATCTCCACTATTTCGGGAATCACAATCTTTTGATTGATTTAATTAAATATTACTGTTGCCACGTAATATTTAATGCATCATTGACTTTCCATTCTTGTGCACTGTGTCATGTAAGCTTCTTGGTGTCTGATGTCGTCTTCTCATTGGTTCACGCCAGCTCTGATTTGATCTTTCAATATAGATACAAATGACCTTTGTCTCAGCTGATTCTGGGTTCAGCCCATCTGGACTTGATACTTGAGCATTAGAGTGCTTCCCCGGCTGTATGAACCTTGGTTGTCTAGTAACCAGCTTTGGTCCTCAGCTGTGTCTGGTCCTCATCTGATAAGAGTACTCAGCTGATCAATCGAGTCCCCCCTCGACTGATTCTTCCTCTTCTGGTCTTCATCTTCTCTTCTTGAGCATAGGCATTTCTCTCCACTGTATCATCTAGGTTCGTGCTGATACTAGCTACCAGAAGTTATTCTATTACAAAGTATATAATCATGTTGTCTATACAATACAACTTATCCTATTACAGGTTGTTTCACTTATCAAAACAAAATTTAAGGGACATCAGTTGGTCTGAATATCCCAATAGATCACTCCTATAAATAGGATTACATGTTTGAGCGAAAAGGACACTTAAAAAATACATTTTTCACCCGAGATTTTCTAGTGTAAAACTCATACCATAGCATACTACATTTTACACATATATTTAGATAGTGTAGTTCAGTTTTTAAACGTGAGCACTAGTCGTTACGTGTTTATTTTGCGGAAAAATATTTATCTTGGTTTGACTTGATCGATCGATGTTCTGTTGTTGCATTTTACATAGTTTAGTTGTTGTTCATGTAAGTACTTGCTATTTCATGAAAGTTGTTAAATCTGAAAGATCTATTTTAATGCAATTTGTTATTTACATTGTAGTTTTTTTTGTTTTTTTATCAACTTGTAAACCATTGTTTTGGTAATTCTATTATCCAAAACCATCATATTTTTAATCTAGTATGATCCTCGTATATGAGACCTTCCTTCCTAATTGAAATGTTGAAATCTCCAATTGAAAAAATAATATTTTTGTATAGACAAAAGCATATGTACCGCTCCTTGTCTGTATCTATTTTACTTAGTGAAATTCTATTACGTACCCGATCGAATTTTCATATAATTCCAAGAATATATTTGATTTTTCAGAGAAGAAATAATATTACCAAAGCATCATCATCAATGTGTGTTGTTTTACTTGCATATATCTGGCTGAAAATTTAAATGTTGGTGATAACACGTAGAGCTAGCACGCCCAAATGTGATTGCTGCTTATAAACTGTAAGAAGATGAAATTGTCTTTTACCAATAATTAACTGGTACCACACACTGACAATGTTTGTTTCACTCATGAAAATTTAATTAACCATTATAATGTCTTATATGTCATGAGATATATCGTCTAAGGGTAAGACGAAGCTTCAAAATCAACAAAATCCGATTAATTAATTCCACATTCTATGACATATTGTGATTATCATATCGTGACCATTGTGAAATTTTTGTTCTTACCCCATTCCTCCGTCTATAAGCCTGAAGTGGAGTGTAAAAATACAAATTAAATTAAAATATATATTTGTCAAAAAAAGTATGCGGAAGTTTATAGACAGACGGATTAAAATGACAAAACGAAAAGCTTATAAACGGACAGAGGGATTATAAAAAATATTTTTACAGTATAACACTTCATTAAAAGATGTACGGTAATAACATGTGTTACAAAAACTTAAAGTTTATGTTTGTTTTGGGATTAAGTAGGCTTGGGGGAAACTGGATGGAAAATTTTTGATAAATAGTGGGTTTGTTTTGAGATTTTAAGTAGGATATAAATTATAATGTAATTTTATATCAAATCAATTGTGTAAATGTGGGTGATGTTATATTATAAGGTGTAATTAATTTTATGTCAAATCAAGTATGTGATTGTATTATTATAATTGTAGAATATATATATGTGTTTTTAAGAACGAATGTAATTGGATGAAGAAATTCTAATCTCAAACTAATACGACAAGACAGAGGAGGTAACATCACACTTCCAATTTGGTGAATTTCAAAACAAACATGTACAAAATCTCTTTCACAGATCATGTATACAACTTCCTATCTTATTACATTAATGAGTTAGAAAATCCACTATGCTAGTCTCAAATTAAGCTTTGTAATTGACAATATATACATTAGGTACGCGCAGACATATTGAAGCAACAAGGCCGTGAATTATTCTTTATGTAAAACCATGTGCTACTTTTGGTATGCTCAATTTCCATATATACTACGGAAATTTGTTATGTAACACCAGTATAAGACACTTATACACAATAGTATAGTACTCACAAATCGTTTATACTGATATTGATCTACGTAAGAAATTTATCGTCTTAGCTCTATATCAAAATTATATACTTTCCTCTGTTCTGTCATGAATTTCTCATTAGTTTATTTTGGGCGTTTCGACTTAAGTCTTTTGTTTTCATTTTTAGCAACACCCAACATATATCTCTTAACATTTTTCCTTCTCATATCTCTCAATCTTTTCTATTTAATACTTTTCTCTACTTTTTTTTCTATTTTTTTTTTCTCATCAACAATTCACTACACATATAATATTAATTATATTATTTAATTTTAGTGCAACAGGCAAATGAAAAAATTAAGAGGGAACAAAGGAGTATATATATATATATTATTTTATTTTATTTTTTGTTGACTTGGAAAAAGTTAAAGAAAAAGGGTATTTTAATTTTTTAAAATTTCATATGATAAAAAGTTAAATATGGAAACGGTACAAGTAAGAGAAGGATTGATTATAGTGTACCTTTAAACAGCACCCAACATACAGAGGTGACAATCAGAGATGTTGATTGATCGAAATGAAAAGTTTGCTTTTACCATTTATTTCTTGAGTTTGCCGATTGAGGTTGGAGACAACATAATTAGTTTCCATGAGCTAACAATTTCATCCTCCTAAAGTTAATTAGATCATTCAATTATGTTTGATTTTTTAAGAAAAATTTGAAAAAAGTTCGCAATCACTAAATAAATTATTAAGTGCAAGAAGTTGTAATATTGGGTCGAGCACTTATTTTTTTTATAAAAAAGAATGTATCTTTGTCAAATATATAACTCTAAATTTTAATTACTTAATATTTTTGACAAAGTACTTGTAGTTGTAGAAGCTACTCGTCATCATATAATTAATCGACAAATCACACGAGAAATAAATTATTAGGGTATATTACGTACTAATTACATGTGAGTGTGGTGTATATAATTCATTAATTTTTTTTACTCTTTATATGTCTTTCATACATACTATAGAACACAAAGTGGAACATCAAGTAAATATAGAGCAAACGATTTCATTTGGTTACCGACACGACTAATTTTTTTTTCTTGATTCTAAAAAGAGTGTCCTAAAAAGTTATCACTTTTTTTAGTCCTATCAATTTACATAAATTGAAAATAATATTGTAATTTCTATTTTTTAACATTTTAGTTTGGTAATCGGTTGCAGTAGGTCAATTGTATATATAGTTGACTTGGATGTGAGTCACATAACAGAGTATGATTTGTTCATACGGCGAAATTTGGTTAACCAGATATTTTACATTTTACTTTAACTTGACCAAAATGTAAAAAAAAAAAAAAAAAAAAAAAGTTGGAACTATTATGAATACCCGTTTTAATTCGGGTGGGGGACTACCAAAAGAAATAGTAGCTGGTTGTGCGCCTGTAGATGTTGACATCCACCAATATATGTATCCTTTTTCTGGTTATAATTAATATAGTAAGATTTATATATATAAATATATTGTGGCAAAAAAAAAAAAAAATATATATATATATATATATATACGATTTTTCTTTGTGGCAAAAATACATTAGCCATTTATTGTTCAGAAAATTAAATAAAAGTTTATGTATGTATTTATTTTACACTAAAACCTGTGTGTGAATTTTAATTTGTGAATGCAATTTTTAAGGTCAATGAAATGGTAGGTGAAAATGAGTCAAATATAGTAATTGTGGTCTGGTCTTATTCAAAAAAATTATTAACTCTTACCCAATTTGAAAGCTGTATAGTATAATGAAAGGCAAAAAGTTTAGTGGTCACATGTTAATATGTAATTAATTGAATTGTGACATGAACAACTTATATTGTAGGTCCAAGGATGTTACACATGATCGTGTGGTTTAAACATAAAGGTGTAGTTGTGGAAATGAATATTGATAGATATGTCCATATTCTAATGGCCACCATTCTAGATGATTTGAGTCTTTGCCCATAAACAAAGGTAAACTAAATTCCTCAATTTTGTAGGGCCTCAAAATAGAAAATTCACACATTTATTGTAATTTGTGTACTTCATTAGTCCCTTTCATTTACATTTGAAACAAAGAAATATAATATTTGATGTGCAGTGGATGGTTGAAGTTGAGAGATAGGGAAAAAAAAGTTCAAAAGATACCGAAAAGAGAAAAGGTAAAGAGATAGAAAAAAAGGTAAAGAGATAGTAGATGTTGCAAAAAAAAAGTAACCATCAGTGAGACGTCTAATATGACAAAATAAATAACTTTCGAAGGAATTGAGGGAGTACAATATTTAATATTCTCTTTGTCCCAGATTAGATCAGTTTCACATCGATTTGGACATATAAACTAAGAAAAATGGAAAAGGTAAGGGTAAGGTGGTCTTTTCAACTTTATTAAAGTGATAAAGTAAAAATATTATGTAAAAAATGTGATGACACAGAGGATAAATAAGTGATAATTTACTAGTAAGAGTTATGATAAAGGTTTTATTTTTTTAGTGTGAAAACTAATGTGGAATATATAGACTAAAAATGAAAGTGTGAAAATTGATTTTGGACAGAGAGACTGAGAGTGTATAAAATAATGAAATTAAATAAATAATTTACAAATAAAAATTAGTTCAATCCATTTTCATACAATCATCACAAATTTTAGTGATTATAATTTCTATAGAATGAAATTAACAAATAAACTTCAAGAATAAATAAAAACTTAATTCCAAAAGACAAACTAAACAATTACTTCGTCCGTCCCGCAATTACTTTCACACTTTCCTTTTCGGGACGTTCCACAATTACTTTCACACCTTTAAAATGGAAAACCCTTTATAAACTCCATCCTCACAATATTCTCAATTTTACACAAATGTCATTACTTTTTCCCCACACATACACAAAAGTCAACTCATTTATTTACTTTATACATAAAAGTTTGCAAAATTACCCCTAAAAATCCCCACTAAATTCACTTTTTTTTTCTTTTTTTGATCAGTAAAGGGCAATTTATTAAATTAGGTATAAGGTATACCTCTTTAAAAGTACAGAATACAGATGAAATTAGAAACTTAGCAGCAAGGCCTATTACATACTGCTAGGGGTAAAAGAAACTGCTCGGGTTAATCCTCCACTCCTTGTACTGGCTCGAGTTACCTTGCAGATATTTCATAGTAACCCAACTCCATAGTCTCGATTTTAGTTCTTCCATAAATTTGTGACTTGAGAACACCTCGCCTTTAAAGATGATGGCATTTCTCCATTTCCAAATGAGCCAAACCACTCCAAGCCATATACATGTTGCGTTGTTTCTGCCTATCTTTCCTTCAAGAATGTTTCTGAAATTAAGGAAATTTTCGACAATACCTGAGTGTAGCGCTGTCGACACTCGTAGCCAATTTAATGTATTCGTCCAGATCGGAAAGATGCTAGTACAAGTAAAAAACGTATGTTGTTCCGTTTCTTCTTGGTCTTCGCAGAACACGCAGCTGATGTTGTTACCTTGTGGAATGATCCCTCGTTTACGAAGATTGGATCTTGTTGGTAGCCTCTTCCATATGAGTCGCCAAGCGTGGGCTTTCACCTTAAATGGGGCAAAGCTTCCCCATACCAATTTGAATGCTCGTCGCCTGTCCTCGGAGATCTGGGATGTTGCGCCTTGGTCGAAGATGAGCTGGTACGTGTCCTTCGTATTAAAGACGCCTGTTGAGGACAGCCTCAACCTCCAAGAGTCAGCTTCTCCATTTATTACTTGATTCCTGTCAACCAAAATGGAAAATTCATTAAACATATTCATTTCTCTCTCCAGTAGTGGGCGTCGCCACCCCCATGCCCAACACCATTTTCCATGCTCCCAATGTCCCACCTCACTAACTCGCCTCCCTCTATCTAGACTTAGATTATAGAGCCTAGCAAACTTGTCTTTTAATTTCCCTTCCCTCGCCCAGTCCTCCTTCCAGAAAAAGGACCCACTCCCATCTCCTAGCACCTTAACCAGATTCTGCCTAAACCATCCTACCTCACCTTTCCCTATAACACTCAAAACATCCCTTCACCAAAGTGATACTCTCCCCCCCCCCCTCCCAGTAGGAAACAACCCAAAACCATCTCCCCAGGACTCTCCGTATGTAGATATAAGGACCCTAACCCACAAGCTATGTCTCTCCTTGAGAAATCTCCAACCCCACTTCCCCAATAATACCCTATTGAAGCACTCCACATCCCTTACCCCCAGCCCCCCAATTCTTTCTTTTTGCAAACTGATTTCCATTCAACCCATGCCAGCTTCTTAGTACTCACCCCACACCCCCCCCCCCATAAAAAATTTCTTTGAAGGCTCACAATTTCACTCACGGTTTTTTTTGGGATTTGGTAAAAGGACAGATAATACGTAGGTAGTGAAGAGAGAACCGAGTTCAGAAGCGTGATACTGCCTCCTATCGAGATTTTCTTATCTTCCCATTGTCTTAGTCGATTTTTTATTTTTTCCACTATGCACGTCCACTCCGAGATCCTCTTATGATTAATGCCAACTTTCAGACCCAAATATGAGAAGGGTACAACCCCCACCTTGCACCCCAGTATTCCAGCCATTTCCAATGTGAGTTGCTCATCCACATTTACACCTATCAACGCACATTTATCATAGTTCACCTTCAGGCCCGAGAGGATTTCCATATTTCGCAGGAGTCTTCTTATTAACCAAGCATTATTAGTGCTCGTTGCCCCCATAATTATAGTATCGTCGGCAAATTGGAGGTGGGAAAATCTGATTTTTTTCCCTTCCAACCTCAATTGCTTTGAATAATTCTGCCTTCGTGGCTCTCGCCATAAGAATGCTCAGGCCTTCAGCTGCGATTAAGAAGAGAAAAGGAGATAAGGGATCCCCTTGACGTAGGCCCCTACCTAATTTGAACTCTCCGGAGGGGCTGCCATTGACTAGGACCGAAGCTGTCGCTGAAGTCACACACTCCATCACCCACCCCCTCCATTTGGGGTGAAAACCAAATCTGTCCATCATGACATCAAGATAATTCCAATCGATAGAATCGTAGGCTTTCGCAAAATCGATTTTGAAAAACATCCTCTCCAAGCTTCCCCTCTTTGCTTCATCTATAGCTTCATTCAGGATGACTACGCTGTCTAGGATATTCCTCCCACCCAAAAAGGCACTTTGAGCATCCGAAATAATTGAATTGAGAACTATAGTGAGTCTTCGTGCCAGAATCTTCGAGATAACCTTATAAATTGCCCCAACAAGGGAGATTGGCCTATAATCGTTTAGACCCACACAAGCTTCTTTTTTTGGGATAAGGGTGATGAATGTGGGATTTACCCCTTTTACTAACCTGCCATGTGTGTGGAATTCCTCAATAAGCTGCATAAAGTCAGGCTCCATAGTGTCCCAGAACTCTTTCAGAAATTTGAGATTAAAGCCATCAGGTCCAGGGCTTTTAGACCCGTCGCAGGACCTTACAGCCTCCCGAATTTCTTCTTTCGTAAATGGGGAAATTAGGGCTTCGTTCTCATTCCCCGATACATGTTTTGTAGCGAACTCCTCTGATGGTATCGGTCTGCTTCGGCTCTCTTTTGTGAAGTGGTTTTTAAAGTGATCAAATACCCCTTTCTTGACCCGTGATACCTCCTCCTGCCACTCACCATCTATCTCCAAGCCCACTATTTCATTTCTTTTCCTTCTTTTGTTAATGTAGTTGTGGAAAATTCGAGTGTTCCCGTCCCCTTCTTTCAGCCATCTACATCTCGATTTCTGATAAACCAAGCAATTCTGCCTCTTGAGATCACGTAGGAGTAGGGCACCCGCTTTATTTCGGGCAATGACTTCCGACTCTTCTAGCCCAAAAACCTCATCTACCATATCCAATTTTTGAATTTCCTCCTTCTGCTCTTCTATTTGCTTTTCCAGATACCCAAAGATTTGGGTGTTCCATTCTTTCAAGTCCACCTTTAACCTCTTGAGTTTCTCCTTTAGGATATAGCATCCCCATCCTGTGATGTTGTAGCCTCTCCATCTCTCGATAACAAAGGGCCTGAATTGAGGATGGGAGAACCACGTGTTCAGGCTCCGGAAGGGTTTAGGGCCCCAGTCGTTCACCTTAATCTCTAGGATGATGGGGCAGTGGTCTGATACTGTCCGTCTTAAGCCCTTAAGGTATGCATTTGGCCATTGATTTAGCTAATTTTGATTGAGGAAAACTCTGTCTAGTCTACTTTTGCATTGTCCATCCACCTTATACCATGTATATCTGCGGCCATGGAGAGTGGCCTCAATCAGACTCGCGTTGTTAATGAAATGCACGAAAGCAGCCGTGTCTCTGGAGTTTGGTGTTTGGCTTCTTCCATCTCTTTCTGCTTCACATCGTATCGAATTGAAGTCGCCAAGTACGCACACACAGGCGCTACTACTTTGTGATACAATTGTCGATACTCGATCCCACAGCTCCATTTTCTCCGGCAAAGGGCAGGGTGCATAGATGTTGATATTACAACAGGGTATTCTGTCCTGTCCCCAAAGAGCATTCAGAATCACGCCTCCAGCCATGTGCCAAGCAATAACCATCGAGACTACTTCCGGATTCCATAGGGTAATAATGCCCCCAGACCTCCCTTCTGCTGGTCTTGAAGCCCAACGCACATTGTCATCTCCCCATAGGGCCCGACTTATCATATCATCAACAATTTCTAGTTTGGATTCCTGTATACAACAAACATCCACACCATGACTCCTAATTAAATTTCGCACCTCATTCCTCTTGATAGGGTTCCCCAAGCCTCGGATGTTCATGGAGATGACCTTCATTGGTCAACCATCTCTGTTACCCCTTTGCTGCTAAGATCCTCTTGTTGAGCTTGCCTTTCCAGTTTTTCAAATTGTTCAATGATTTCTGATTCTGAGGATTCGTATTGAAGCCCCAAGCGCTTTCCCAGATCCCACACGTTCCTTGCTTCCGATTGGCCTGCTCCCTTCTGTGCTTCAGGTAAGGGCATCTGCTTTATTTTGGAGATTAGAGAATCTCCACCAGATTCGAAGTCCTGTGCAAAATTACTCCATTTCTCAGCTTCTGAGGCTCGCCGCCTTTCTGCCTCTATCCTCATCAGCGTACGTCGGTTTCCGGGGTTCCTTTTTTTGTGGTAGGTTTCTTAGGTTTTGGGTTTGATTTTGGGGGTGGCTCGAGTGAAGGGGAGGGTTTGACCGGTGGGTTTGGTGGTTTTCGGGTTTAGGGTTTCGGGTTTGCCTCTATCCCCCACTTTTCTTATTTTGTGTGTCACTTCACACGTGAAAGTAATCACGGGACAGAGAGAGTAGTAGTTAAGTGAAATTTTTGGTGTAAAATGGGGGTGTGAACCAATTTTAAATTCAGTGTAGTACAACATCGTTATGTGCAATTAAAATAATAAATATTATAAAATTATATGATTCTTTTACAAGACATACAATTTTTAACTCGATTGAGAATTTTGTGGGTCAACCTTAACCCTCTTGAGAATCTCACCGATCTCTTACAACCATAACTGAAAATTATTCCTATTTTTTCCCGTAAAAATGTTAGTAATATGGTAGACTAACATTACTTCCACACATTGTACACTGTTTGTCTGCTTGCTGAGAGTAAATCAGAGTATGGTTTTTCTTGTTATTCTCTGAAATCTTTTATTCTCTTCTCATTTTTTTGTCGATTTTTCAAGTGTTCTTTGTCTTTCCTTTTTTTTTTTTAGATATTTTGGGTTTAACTGTGTAAATTTCTCATCATCCGTTCATTCAAAAGGTTTACACTTTTTTTTTTTAATCCATTCCAACACAAAGTTTACATTACTACGTATCTCTACATTTTATCTCTCTTGCATCTCTCTAAATTTTTATTCTTTCCACATATCATTACTTTTACTTCAACTATCCACTACACATTTATTATTATGCTCGTTAATCTCTGTTGCAAAAGCAAATGTAAATTTATTTAAAGGCCGGAGGGAGTATATTTGTATTTGCACTATTTTCTTTTATTTTTCATTAAAATTTCAATGGTGTTCTTCGCAAGGATGAAAATATCGATATCGGTGGAAATATCGCTACCTTTAATTTACGGATATATCGATGGAAATATCGATATCGAATATCGATATCGATAAAATATAGAAAATTGACGGAAATCTAATTAAAATGATGAAAATTTAAGATGAATTTTTAGAAAATATAATAACTAACATTAATACATAAATTTAGTCTAAAATCACTACAAAATGATTTTTTATGACAAACATATTAGTACAAAAATATACAAAATCAATCTAAAGCGATACAATATATGTTCATAATTATTTCACACTAGACAATTAATACCAAAATGATAGACAAGACACAAGATACTTGCTTGTTCTGAAAAAAAGGAACAGAACAATTAAAACTCTGAAAAACGGAACAAAACAATTCAAACCGATATTACCGATTTTTTTCCGACATTTTCCGATTTTTCGCCGATATTTCGGCGATATCAAGGAAAATTTGTACTAAACATAACCGATACCAATACCGATATTTTCCGATATATCCCGATATTTTACCGATATTTTGGAAGATATCTCGTTCCGGTGCATATCGATATCGGAGAGTCCAAAAATCCAAAATATCGCCGATATTTCAACGAAATTTCCCGATTTTTGCATCCTTGGTTCTTCGTACCTCTGGTGTGGGTTTTGAAATTTAAATTTAGAATAAAATTATTTTGTTCCAATTTCTTATAACATGTTTGTTTAAGGAAAATTGAAATTTGTTTTGTCAATTTTTACAAATTAGTTACAAAATGTTTACAGAAAATGGACATAAAACATATGAGAATTTATGGTATATATAGATTAGCATTATTCGACTGTCACATTCAATTAATTAACGAGTTTTTAAAGTAAATATTTTTTTTTCCTCTTAAGTTGCACACGTTTTGATTTTTATTTTCTAAATTTATCGATTTTAAAATTAGTTTTATATATTTACAAAACTTAGTGTATTAGTACTTTTACTGATAAACATAAATTTTTTATTTTAACTAAATTAAAAATGACCTTCAATTGTTGTTTGTAACACTATAAAACTTAGTGTATTGGCGCAAATTAATGTTTAAAACTATAAAAATATCATTATGTAACATATATCATTCTCAAATTGGAAAGGTTGGTTTATCAACAAAGACACTAAAATATTGAATTTTATAAATATAAAAAACTAATTTTAAAATTAAAAAAATATTGGACAAAAATTAAAATTGGTTCAATTTAAAAATAAAAATATGTACCAACCTGAGTTTTATGTTACATATTTAGTTGACGACGAAATTTGTGCAAATACTCTTTCAAAAAACTATCAAATTCGAGAGTTAAAAAACTAAGGGATGAGTAAAATTGAGTTACTAACCGAATTGAAATATGAGTTAGATTCAGTTAAAAAAAAAAAATTATAAGCCCTTTAAATAAAGATCCCTTCGTTTAATGTTTTTAGTAAAATTCAGTTTCAGTTCGATTTTACTACCGAATATTTCTGTTAATCGAAATCGAACGGAATTGGGGTACATATAAATTATATAATATTCTATGACTATGTTATACTGTATGATATTCAGTTTAGTTATTTTCGGTAATGGACAATTTCAATTATTTAAATATTTATTTTATTAAAATTTGATTTTTTTATTATTATTTCGATTTTGCATCAATATGGTTCGATTTCAGTTACTACTTACTAATTATAAATTTCGATTCGTTTTCTCTAATTCGGTTAGCTAAAACTTATGAAAACCGAATTAAAATTAGAGACATTTTTTTAGACTTGCACAGATTAGACAAGGAACCACACGACGTCGTACGAGAGTACTCGTTAATCTCTGCTTTGGCCATTGGCGATGAGCAACTAAGCAATAATCATGGCGTCTAATAACAGCATCTCGATGGCTATCTCCGACGACGACCCCGAGGACCCATCGAATCACACGAGGCTTCGGGCCCGCCGCAAGCGCAAGAAATCCGGCCCGAGGGGGAGGCCCGATTTCACTCGAAAAATCCTCGCCAAGCTCATCAAATGGTGGCCCGCCCTGCTCCTCCTTTTCGCCGCCCCCCTACTAATTTACGAAGCTATCAAAATTGGCAGCGCTGAGACCCGGAATCCGCCGCGGCCGGATATCAAAGCTACTCGGAGCAGTAACTCTAAGCCGCAGGGGAATTTGAACAAGCTTGATCCTATCACCCGAGTTATTGGTGGCGCTAGAGTGCGTGAGTTATACTTGTTATTTATGTTCTACAACAATGCATTTAAACTTGGTGGAGATCTATTGAGTTATCTAATAATGTGCTAAGATTTGTGATGAGTTTGCTTCTTTTGCTACCATACATTACATGAAATCATGGCTTCCTGTATTTTCCAGACGAATTTAATTAATATTGGCTATCTTCTCAAGATTGTTGAGGTTATTTTTAAGTATAGTTTTCAGTTCCCATGTAATTCCACCTGAGAATGTGAAGTTTGGCCTCATTACTGATGACTGTTGAAACTTTTAGTAGTCGGTTTTGTAAATGCATAACCCTCACAGAGCATTTGGCTTGGAATTTGAAATGAGAAAGAGATGAGGATCAGTTTGCTGTTTATGAATTCTGAGATATAAAATCTAGACTGGGACTTAAATTCACGTGGGAACGTTTGTTGTTCAATTTTTTATGTTACCCTAACATTTACATGACCATTTGAAAAAGCAAGTTGCATGAAATCTATTGACATCAGGTTGAAATGCAATAGGTTAATTTCCAATGTATGATTCAGTTTCTAATTGTGGTAAATATTATAAGGAGATCTTGTTAGTATCTGATTATTATATTTTTGAATTATTTCAGGGTGTTTAAATCTCCTACCTCCTGAAGAACTTGAGCTTTTAGAAATTCCCAATGATGTGGACTCTAAAAGTCCAATAAAAGAGTTGGTGTATACCGTGGATACTGATGGAGCTAGTAAAGGCAAGATGTTTAACTTATCCACGGTATATATGAAGGGTGCAAGATTTAATTTGTTCACAGGAAACCAAACCCTCGAGCAGAGAGAGCAAAACTTTAAGGTAATGAATTACTGCCTGCCTTTTTTCCCTGTTTCTTGTTTTTAGAATATTTAAGCCCAGGTTACGACATCTTTTATTTAATCTATAATATGTAAGACAATCAAAGTGCCTCTTCAATTGGTCAGACAATCAGACTGGTGCTTCATGCTTGAGTGCTTTTTAGGGAAAATAGTTTTTTAAGTCCTCTAAGTTATTTCTATTTTGGTTCTTGTCCTGCCGACTTTTATGAATTGAAAATAGTCTTGTAACTTCCAATTTTTGACATTTTGGTCCCGTAACTGGCTATAGGAGGTGAAACATCCGGTTGAAGTTGGCATGACTGATTCTAATTTATCCACGGGGCAAAGTTTGATTGGTTAACCGGATGTTCCACCTTTTATAGCTGGTCACCGGACCAAAATGTCGAAAAAATTAAAGTTACAAGACTATTTTCCATTCATGAAAGTCTACAGGACTAAATTCTAAATAAGGGTAACTTACAGGACTAAAAAAAACTACTCATTACCTCACTTTTTTTTTTTTTTTTGCGTATATTTTAGTTTCCTAAGTTGCACTTTAATGCAGCCAAAATCTTATTCCGTGATAGGTGACTGAAAGAGCAGAGGTTCACTGTGGTTTTTACAGCGAAACGGGAGGTTTTAGGGTTTCTGATGAAGACAAACGTTACATGAAAACTTGCAAAGTTGTGGTCTCCACGTGTGCATTTGGTGGTGGAGATGATCTTTATCAACCTATAGGAATGTCGGAGAAGTCACTTCGTGAGGTTATGATTCTACACACAAAAACCTTGTACTATATTTGACTTATGCAGTCATAAATAAGATTTTTTTCATAAAATGGTGCAGGTTTGCTATGTGGCATTCTGGGATGAAGTTACTTTTGCAACACAGGTAGCACAGGGAAACAAAGTTGATGAAAACCATTTTATTGGGAAGTGGCGTATTATTATTGTCAGGGATTTACCTTTCAGAGACCAAAGATTGAATGGTAAAATACCAAAGGTATGAAAATCCTAATGGGATGTTCGTTTACAGATTTGATTGGATTTGAAATCCAGTAGGTGGATTGTGATGATTGGTAAAAGGTGTATTTGGGTTTTGTATATGTTTGGGAGTGTACATTTTGTAGGATTTGATATTGTAGGATTTTGAAAATATAGGTGATAGATGATTGATTGTGTTGAAAATTTTGTGTAAAGTAGGGGAGAGGGTGTGTAAAGTAAAAAAGAGGAGAGGGATTGTTGAGTTGGGTGGATAATAATAATTAAAAAGTGGGAGATAGATGATTGATAGCGTATTAATAATTGTGTTTGAAAAAAGTAAAATAGGTTTATTATAGGTATTATAGGGTAGAATTTTATAGGATTTGAAATCATATCAAAATCCGGTTTGACAAACGAGGATTTGGATTTGAAATAAAAATGTGGGGTGTGGGATCATAAAAATCACACCATTAGGTTCCTCTTGTTTATAGTTTCTGCAAGCTATTATTATATTATGCAAGAATATGAGTAGCTCATTTCATCTAGACCATAGCAAAAAAAAGAGTGGTTTTTTCACTGTCTTTTAGATATGCTACGTAAACTTAAATATGCATGTCTATATTTCAAGTTTTCATATATGGCATACCTAATAAGTAAGAGGAGTTTCTTCCTGTTTTCTGGAAGAGCAAATACTTATGCTTGGAATGGTAATAAACAGAAATAAGAGAAAAATGGGACTGGTTTATGATGAAGGTCGTTAAGCGGGAGTACTAAGTGTCTTCTAAGAACTATTTTTCTAAATATTATGAAATTTGTAGTTTTGTACATTGTAGGCGCATTCTGCAATCTGCATTCTGGTCCCTGACATTTATATAATCCATATTTATGTATGCATTTGGGACTTTTTTTAAAGGCTAAACTCAAGCACTTTTTTAAAGAATGTAAAACTAAATTTGCTTCTTTGTAAAATCTAGTCCATCTCATGGAAGCTAGGATAAACATTTTGAACCCCGTGTTATTTCTTAGGTCCAAAAGGAAAAAATGCCTCCACAAATATGCTTTCTGCGTGTGGAGTTGCACCAATAACCTACCTCATAACTAAATACTGGCTACAAATTTCAATCAAATATAGCATTTGCTGTAACAATTATATGCTTGCATTAACATCTTAAATTGGTAGAAATTTATATTGACTTTTGAGAATTATTATTGTTTTTTATCCAGATGCTTCCCCATCGTCTGTTTCCAAATTCTAGATACTCCATTTGGGTAGATTCGAAGTCTCAATTTAGGAGGGACCCCCTTGGTGTGCTGGAGGCCTTACTTTGGCGTTCAAATAATGAACTCGCAATTTCTGAACATGGGGCTCGCAGCAGTGTGTATGATGAGGCAAAAGCTGTAGTCAAGAAAAATAAGGCCACTCCAGAGGAAGTTGAGGTTCAGTTGGCACAGTATCGCAAGGATGGCCTTCCAGAGGATAAGAGATTCAATGGGAAGAAAGGTATTTTGTTCTGCACTATGTTATGGTGATGATTTTTGATGCATCAAAATGTTCCTAAATTATCAACTTTTGTTTCAATATCTATCGGACTATGGAGTGAATGATTTGATGCGATAGGTCCTAAAAGTGATGCAATAACTTAGTCGGGATGATAAATTCTTGCATTTTAATTACTATTTTCTGTATAATATGAATATGGTTGTGATTATGTGTATGCAGCTCTAGCTGAGGCTTCCATAATTGTGAGGAAGCACACTCAAGCAACGAATTTGTTCATGTGTCTTTGGTTCAATGAGGCGGTTCATTTCACTTCACGTGATCAACTAAGTTTCCCTTATGTTCTCTGGCGACTAAAAGGGTTACTGCACATCAATATGTTCCCTGTTTGCACTAGAAAAGATCTCGTAAATAGTATGGGACATATACGCAAGGCAAAACCTCTCACAAATTGATTCTGTTGGTTCCTTGCTAGTTTAAGATCATTGCAGATTTACCAGGTACTATTTCAGCTTTGTTGTCATTTTTTAGATCTATGAACTAGCTAGTATGTAGATAGGCAAAACTTTGCTGTATTTTTTTACCAGCATACATCGAGCCCACACCCTTTGTTTCTTTTCTTTGCTTATGTGGGCGATGTGATCTCCGAGGTTGCGTTGGAGGTGAAATTTCTGTAAATTTGTTTACTAGATTGCTTATACAGGCAAAATTGCCATGCTTATCGGGGTCTCCTTGATCTCTTTAATGATGTTCCCTTTGATGTTTCTTCATATGCCTTGTGCAAAAAGATTCAGTAGCTATATTCATTGATATGAAGCAATTGGGGGTGTAAATGAGCCGATTCAAGTCTTGTCAAGCTCGAACTCGACTCGATTAGAAAACTCGAAGCTTGAAACTCAACTCGATCGAGCTTATTTTTTTGAACTCGAAATACTCGAGCTCGACACGATTTCTTACATAACAATAATTAATATATTTTTTTTATAATTAAAGTATATTTATATATAATTAGCAGATTAATGGCAAAATTGAAAAATTATGTGAGCTTGATTAACCTCGTGAGCCTAAAGAGCTTACTAACTACTCGAGTAGTTCAAGCTTGAGTCGATTTCGAGTAGTTCGTAAGCTGGCTCGACTCACTTAGACCCCCCCCCCCCTAGAAGCAATGCTGGTTTCTTTTATAAAGTCCAATTATAGGCCAAATTATTTATATTGTGTTACAACTTATTTGACACGAGTAATACTTTGACACAGCTAGTTGTATCATGATGTATCATGCAATTGAGTCAATTTTGACCTGACTAAGAAATTTCAATCAAGATTTTTTAGTATTTGTTCATGAATTATAGAGAAAAGTTGTTGAAAAGCAATAAATCCACAAAGATTATTGTTTTTAGTCATCAAGAGAAGAAATGAGATAAGAGGATTAGGTAAAGAAAGTGGATTAGGTTATCAAAACATGTAAATATGAACAAACACACTCACAAGAGATACTCATACATACTATTAAAGGGACCTTTTCAAACTTAACAATATCATAATCTCTAAAATCTTAGGTTTAATAATGCTATCAAAAATCATATACTGCACTGCAGTTGTTTTAGCCACAACTGCGGTTATACTTCTAGCCTTATTCTCCCCACTACCCCACCGCAAAACCCACCCTCGCCTAGCCCTCTCCTTCTACATCCAACAGCCTCAGGTCGGCGGCGCTGCCGTGGCTCCGCCAGATGCGTCCGCCTTGATCTTCCACCGGATACTCACCGAGGGCCCGGAAAACGCCTCCCGGACAGTTGGAAAAGCGCAGGGTTTCATAATTCCGGTGGAGAGTTTTGCACATTCGGCTTTCAACATCATTTATCTTACATTTCATACACATGAGTATTCAGGAAGTATAAGTGTGGAGGCTAAAAGTTTAGTGTACAAGGAAAAAGAAAAGCTGAATGTCGTGGGTGGAACGGGGTCGTTTGCATTTGCTCGTGGAATAGCTGTGTTTGTAAGAATGTCTAATTTGGAAGCTTCTTATCAAATAAACTTGGACTTGGAATTTCCAAATAGGCCTAAATCAATTCCTGGCTGAGATTTTTTTTTTTTTTTAAAGGATTTTTGTGAGGTCTATATAAACTTTGAATAACAATTACAAGGCAAAAATCTCGTCTAAAAAAAAATACAATTACAAGGCAAATGATTGTAATATCTACTAGTGGGTACTTTATATGAGTTGAATCCAGGGTTAACACTATAAGGAGATGAATTTTCATATTTTGGGATTTACACTCAACTTTCAACTCTTAGGTAATAATAACAATTCCATGAGATAGTATATTTTTGTTTGCTTGTTGCGTTTTAATATTTTTATTTTATTTTGGTTTATCTTTGTCCGACCTTGTTTGATCAATTCTAGCGGAGGATGAATATGATTGATAGGCATTTTTCTTTTTGTTTGAACAATATTTATAACGTTTATTGTACTTTCATTTTTTTAATGCCTAACATGCTTTTAATCGGTTTGATCACACAATTTTTTTTGATATGATTATTTATATGATAATGTTTGGTATTTGTGGTCCAAAAGACATATGTTGTTTGCAACTTAAAAGTTTTAAATTTGAGACATAGAGAGAAGCACACTTTCAAGTCTACACCACTAGGTAACTCCTTGAATTAAATCAAGTTATTTAAATTGGAAGAAATATGAATTTATTGATTACAATTATAATTTTTAAAAGAGTATATATAATATAATTTATATGATCTTTATTTGAACTACACGACACTGTGTTGTACTATATCGCATCCAAATGCACTATATAATCGTATAATTATATTGTACATAACGGTGTTGTACAACATCAGATTCAAATCTATTTTCCGGGCATTTCATTGCATCATTGTAAGACTTCTATTTTAACGTGAATTAAGTTTCCTACATTAACAACAACCGTGAATTGATCTCATGACAACTGTCCCAAGTGGAGAATGAGCATTTTGCACTCCAAATTCCATTTTACATGCGACCAACCCAACGGCTGAAATGTTTAGACCCTGGAATTATATGCGTACATGTGTCCGGATCACTATATTTCTGGTCCCACACGTTGGAAGGTAGACTAAATTAAAATGGCACGTGAGAACTCTGAATATTCAACTCGTGCAAAATCTTTGTTTGGTGGTGTATGTTTGAAATTTAGGAGTATACTTCTCTCTAAATTTCAGTTTTATAATTTTTAAAGTGTAAACAATTTTCTAAGGATCAGTCTATACAGAATTTTGTTCTGACTTCAATTGAACTCACGTTAGTGGATGGTAGAATTAATTTATCGAATTAGTCTATTTTTGAACCGGATGTCGAGATTTCTAAAAAATAAAACCGCACAATTAAACATATACCTCCAAGAAAAGGGGAGGAAAAAGAGCAAAAGTGCCTCTCAAGTCTCACCGATTATTCACAATTGCACAGCTAATAATATGCCACACGAATCTTCCCTCGATGAGTCAATTCACATGCACCACCTATATATACAAACTCAAAATATCACCACCATAATATCAAAAAAAAAAAATATATTATTGGGAAATTTTGAGAATCCCACAAATGGCTACATCTCGTTTGCTAAGAATGTCTACACTTTTACCCAATGAGAGAATTTCATCAATGGCCTCAAGACCTATGACACTAATGTGTCTTGGTCGGAGCTCCGACAGCCCTCCCACCATAAGCGGTGGCACGCCGGTGGTGGTGAAGGCGGCCGCAAGTGCTCCGGCCACATGCGTGCTCGTTTCAGAGGAACGGGAGACGGAAAAAGGGGTAGATTTGAGCTTGTTGTTAGGATATGTAGCTGATTTGTTGTCACATTGGACCAAGTTTATTACAAAACCAAGGGCATGGAGATTCCATATTCAAATGTTTATTGAAAAGGTGTGTATCAAAATTCTTGGAATCTTGAAATGGAATGTTCCAAAGTTTGATTTGGTCTATTGAGATTAATTTATTTTTTTTGTTTTGTTCTTGCAGGCTATAGTTGATTGTAGATTCTTTAGTTTGCTAGCAATTTCAGGATCTTTGCTTGGTTCTGTTTTGTGCTTTGTTGAGGTAAATGACTTAGAAATTTCATGCACTAATTATTTTATGTAAATTGTCAATGGAATTTATATTTTAAATTAGAGTTATGTTTTGTGTGATTGGAGAAATTGTGAAACTAAAAATGAATTATATTTGCAGGGTTGTTTTTTGACAGTGGCATCGTACGTGCAATATTTCCATCCATTTTCAAAAATGTCAGAGCAAGCGCATGTGGTGCTGCAAATAATTGAAGCTATTGGTATGAAATTAAATTAATCTTGAAATCAAATTAATTATATTTCAATAAGTAAATAAAATTGTGTTGTGGGTGCAGATATGTTCCTGATGGGTACAGCAATGCTTGTTTTTGCAATAGCTTTACATGTTATGTTTGTTGGACCAAGTAATCACACTCCAAATCCAACCTTGTCTAGGGACATTAATCTCAAGGTAATTAATCTTTAGTGATGATTATTATTTTTAATTTTATAAAATGATACTATTTTTATTTATTAATTATCATATGGATGTTATTGAATTCCCCACAGAGAGTTGCATCATGGATGCAAGTGGAAACTGCTATGCAAGCAAAGTCGAAAATGGGGCATGCTTTGATAATGATACTTCAAATACAAGTGTTGGATAAATCCAAGAGCATTGTAGTGAGTAGTGGCATGGATCTTGCCTTGTTTGCTGCTACAATATTTCTCTCCTCTGCTTCTATATTCCTCCTCACTAAAACTTCTAATTCTAAAGCTCCGGCCCCAGCTCAGGCCAAACGATAAGAATGTGCGTACGGAGGGACGTCGGAGAATGAAGAGCACGAGCAAGAAGACCATCTTTTAATTTATTCTTTGATTTGGAATTGGGACCTCTATGTTTTGCATACCAATTGCTAATTTGCTATTGTGGAAACTGAATTAAGCAAATGTTATGCAAAATAGAGGATCCGAATCCGAATCCGAATCCTTTGATTTGTTTGTATAATTGTAGCAACAGATAGTGATCCCCATTCAATGAACTTACTAGACTATACAACTAATACAAGTATATGGAAAATATCATTAAAACCTTCATTAGTTTGATTGATGAGGGCATTCTTATTTGCTTTTTTATTTATAATATTTTCAGGAGTAATTTGTATTTTTGAAAATGGTATCAAGTGAAAACAAGCCTTCAATCACTTTTAAAATGGATTCATAAATGAATAAGCATGTGTAGTGTAGCCTAGTCGTTTCATTTTGTTATATTTTTTACTGTCAATACATACACGGTTTCTATTTTATATGAAAGCTTAAAATTGAACTTTTTAATGTAACTGACTTTTACTTAAAAAAAAAAAAAATCTTATACTCTAACAAAAGTATAAATAAATTCTTGAAATTGAATTTTAAAAAAACTATCATTGACTTCGATATCAATATGCGAATTAACACATTACAATACAAAGAATAACACCTTTCGAATCTATACAAAATCTAGCATGAATTTCTCTCATATATAGAAACAAGTCCAATGTCTTTGTCCCTCAAAGCTGAGGTGGGGCCCATTACCCAACCAAAATAGAAGAAGAAAGAAAAAAGAACGGCCACAAATAAAAACCCACATATAAGAAAAATAAATATGAATTGCCAACAAGTAAAAACGCTTTGCATAAACACGTAGTGTACCTAAGAAAGGTAAAATAGAAAGCAAATTTATTTAGATTAAAAATTCTTCGAAAAATGTAGAAACTTGAATAGAACAATATTTTAGTGGCTTTAAAGTAGAAATAATAATGGGACAGATCTAAATTCGAATCCGCATTGAATGGACCCTATTAAACGGGTATGGAACGAGTCGTGGTTTTTACCAAACTCGTCCCACCAACCCGTACTTGTACCCGCTATATATAAATATAGTACAAATATATAAATATATGTATATATTTTCATTTATATAAACTTATATGCATATTAATATATATATATATATATTTATAAAAATATTTTATAGATAGTTTTTTTAATATAAAATGCTATTTTAAATAATTATATATTTAATATGAATTATGTAAAATATGCATACCCGTCATGTGGGATGGAACAAGTAAGATCCGGTGGGTATTCAAGTGGGATGGAACAAGTCCCAAATATGAGTATTTTTTGACAGAACGGATCCTAAAACAGAGCATACCCGTCATGTTGCCATCCCTAGCTCCTTGCAGCATGAGGGTAATTATGGCATTTCCAGATAATTAATCGCATTGAAGCTGTCAGTGGTCAAAGAAAATCAAAAACATATTCCGACAGCAGAAAAATACAGCAAGACAGCAAAATTTGTTAAATTGTGGACTCGAACTTTACAAAAATTTTGAGGCACAATTTTTTCATTTTTTAAAAATTCTTCATGAATAAAACGTGAACAATTTATTTAGTTCTTCAGAGAAAAAAAAAAAAAAAAAAGAAGGAAAACAAGCACTATTTGAAAGGAAAGTAGAACGAATCCATTAATCTCCCAATTAATCAAAACATGGCATCCAACGTCCACTAAAACTCAAAAAGAAGGCCCTCTAGTGAATATACTTTACTATACTATAATACTAACACCATCAACACACAATAGAACTAACAACGCTCTATGCTATGAATAAATGAAATTGGAGGTTCCCACAACAAACAACAATACAACTTTACACATGCACATAACAAGACGATGATGATGATGAACTCCTCTACATAGATGCAAGTAGGTCTCTCATTTCTGAAACTGCGGGAATAGACTCCGTTGGATAAATTTTAGCAACAAGTTGGGCAAAGCTTTCATACTTATCAAGAAACTCCTTCTGCAATTTGTTTCCAAATACAATATGTCAATCCGAATTAAATGTGTATTTAGACAGAAGCAACCATTGTATAATTAATATATTTGAAAGAAATTAGTTAATACTTTACTCACATCTTTGAGGGAAACTATCAATTCTGGTCCCTAAAGTTTTCTTTTCTAGTTTTGGTCCTACTCTTTCACTCACTATCCAATTGGGTTCTGGAAGTACGTTTATACTCCCAAATTTGGTCCAACCGTTAGTTGACCATTAACTGACAGAATCAACTATTTGGGGGTGTTAAATGTAATATTTACAAGTTTTTACTTTACATTTAAGTAAAAAAAATAATAATACATATATATATATATATATATATATATATATATTTAGCATCCCCAAATAGTTGATTGCATCGGTCAATAGACGGTTGGACCAAATGTGTGAGTAATAGTGTAGTTCTAGGACCAAATTAATAGTTAGTGAAGGAGGGGAACCAAAAATGCAAAAAGGTAAACATTAAGGACAAAAAATGATATTATCCCAACCATTATGTGGAATTTATGTTAGGATAGAGCACTTGTTAGCATTAGCAGAAGATTAGTTAGTTCTCTTTCAGAGTGTGGTGTTTCCACCATCCCTCATTATAGTCATTCTGAGGATCAGTGGGGCCCCAACACAGCCATACAAAGAAATCATCTAATGAGCTGATTGTTTTGGGTTCTAGTAACGACACCATGAAATTTAATTAGTCTGCTTAGATGGATGCTTTCTAAAGATGAAGGTGGACTGGGAGTCAGAAACCTAAACAAAAGCCTTTGCAATCCTGGCATGATGAAGTTACAAATCTATTCGGTACATATTTAAAGGAAAACATTCTTCTCAAGCCTCTCTTGATCATAGACGATCTCATTTCTGGAATGATTTAAAACCATAGGAGTATTTGGTTTTTGGTTGTGCAAATTCTTAAATGTAAAAGGTTATCTAATTCTATGATGGATTGGTACGACACTAGAATAAAAATGAACCATTGCAGTCACTTGATTCATCATCCAACATACTCGGATGAGAATCATATCATGCTATGATTGAGGTTTGGATCTTTTGCATGGTAAAAATCTTCTTTTTAGCAATTATCTTGTGATAATACAATAAGGTGCACCAATATAATTTACTTTTATCATTGCAAAATTAACTTTCAAGCTTGAATGAATACCTTGCACTTATCCCATAATGAAGGCAGCAGTTCCTCTGAGGTCAAATTCTTCTGTAATCTTTTATACATTGCACTGATAGACTTGTCAACCTACAAAATGTAACATATGTATCACCAAACATTTTTCTTACCAAATGACAAATCTAAAAGTTATGACATTGTAATGCTTACCCCTGATAGACTTGATTTGACAACCTTGCGCAGATCCATTTTTGACAATCCAAGCTGGAATGGGATCTGAAATTTTTGAAATACTTTTCACTTTGTCTTTTAGATAACTTTAGCTAAAACGCAAAAACTGAACCCTTATAAAACATCAAAATGTAATGCATAGGTAGGAATTATCTGCTACTAATAGAAATACCACGCATGTTGGTTAATAGTGCTTAACGAACAGCAGCCCTATCCCATAATTAATAAGAAATTATACATTATGGGGCACCACATACAATGTGTTAGCATCAACGGAGTTTTAGACAAGAGAAATGTTACAGAAGTCATATACCACTTTATAACCTAGAAGAAGAGCCAAAACAAAAGGAAGAGATTTTTTAAAATCTTATGTGATTAATAAGGTACATGCTTCAGAGACTAACCTCTTCGGGTGTAATTGTATACATTAAATCCTCTATCCTGCGAGCAAACTGGAAAAGTCGTTCAAATTGCTGCATTAAAAAGATAAATGTCAATACGGAGATTCTATCGAATTAAACTTACAAAAAATTACGACACTTTGAAAATATGGAGTAAATGATGTTCATCGATATTCAAAAGCAAATCCAGAAGTGACAACTTACAGTGTCTACGAGATTCTTTATACAACATCCTATAAATTATTTCTCTGAATAAAAGATTTTAAGTTTTCACTCAATGCTGAACACCAGAGACAGTGAGGATTAAAGTTGTATCACTGATATTCATCAAGCAGAAAACAATGTAGCAAAGGAAATATTAAATCATACTCCCTCAGTCCCGAGATAACTTCCATAGTTTGACCGGCACGTTTTTTTAAGAAAAGGGGATTTAGTGGTTGATGATGCAAGATAAATGAGGGGATTTTAGGTGATTTGATGATGTGTAAAGTGGATTTGATGAGGTGTAAAGTGAAATGTATGGAAAAAATGAGTCACAATTTTGAAAATAAAATGATGTTGTGAGGTTATTAATTTTGTAGGGTATTTCCATATTAAGAGTGTGCAAGTAATTTTGGGACGTCCAAATAAGGAAAGTGTGCAAGTAATAACGGAACGGAGGGAGTATATAACTGGATTCCTTAGACATCACATTAAATCCCTTATCCATATGTTTCGAGCTAGAACATGAGTAATTTTATTAACTTATTTGATTGATTTGTAGATTGATTTGTAGATTGATTATTCTTTGGTTGACTTTATAGTTAACTATCCAAAAATAGTCACTTGTAGCTTGTATTTATACTTTTGAATATTATGGAATGAAGTAATTCAATTCAGCCAATTTTAACTTATTACTTCTGTATTCATTTTGAATTTTTTCCTTTTACCATTTACATCGACCTTGAAGAACCAAAGTCACATTCAAGCTGAAGATTCTGTTGTGAAAACGTGGACTTTGGCTTGATGATATCAACTTGTATTTTGTATACCTATTT
Organism: Galeopsis tetrahit; assembly: GCA_963675135.1. Taxonomy (NCBI): domain Eukaryota; kingdom Viridiplantae; phylum Streptophyta; class Magnoliopsida; order Lamiales; family Lamiaceae; genus Galeopsis; species Galeopsis tetrahit. Next base: position 18,221,461 of record OY776133.1, read on the forward strand.
CAAAATTAGTACCCCCTCCGTCCAGTAATTATTTGTATACTTTCCTTATTTGGACCTCCTCAACAATTTGCACACTTCAAAAATGGTAAACCCTCCACAAACTCCACCCTCACAATATTCAGAAATTTACATAAAATGTCATTGAAGTGAGCCCACACATTAACTCAATTCAATCCATTTCTTCACTTTATACATAAAGGTGGACGAAACTGCCCCTCAAAATCCAACCCATTTCTTCACTTTCTTAATTTCTGTGCACAATTTAGGGTGCAAATAATAGTGAGACAGAGGAAGTAACTGTTGACAAAGTGGGATAGCTCAAGTGGTTAGAGCACCACTACCTAGGCCTTAGGTCCTGGGTTCGAGTCATGGGTAGGGGAAATGGGATGGGTATTTAACTTGTAATCAAAAAAAAAAAAAAAAACAGAGGAAGTAACTGGTTAGGGGCCCTTGTGTGACTCCACATGCATAGCTTTTCTTTATGTGAAAACGAAAGCTTAAGAGACAATATGCAAGATTGAAGAACAGAGATATAATTGTTACACATGAAAGAGTACTTACATATAATATAATTGTGCTTATAAAGCGTGTGCATGCTTGTTCATAGGCTTCACTTGCTTGGTGATAAAATTTTGCTAAAGTGGGCACAACATTGGCCAGGTCATACAGACTGCACATCCCAATCAGATTGTGAATATAAGAGTAAAAGCCACAAAATAAACATATTAGGTAAGAAGTAAAAGCCCAGCAAATATTAGACAAAACATAAGGGTTAACTACATAATAAATCATTACCTTTCCACGTTCCTTCAATCACAACATTAAAAAAAAATTGCAATTCAATACAAAGACTTTTAAGATCTTGCAATTATGCCATAGGACTAATTTCCAAGCAAATATTTTGAAAAAATTGCAAATAAATTCACAAGTTTTGTTATTGTTTCAATTTAATCACAACCTTTTACTTTATTTACTTTTTTTTTTTTTTTTTTGCAATTTGACATTCTGCCACGTCACAGGACTTGCCGGAAAATTGTTATGTGAAATTGAAACAACTCAAAAGGTCATGTATCGAATTGCAAATTTTAAAAGCATATGTCGTAATTGAAAAAACAAATGTGAAAATATCGTGATTTATATTGCGATTAACCCCATAAATTATGTGACGTGTCAGTGCACTCTGATTCCGATACCTGTTCTGAAATGCCGCATAATTTTCTAAAAGCAAAATATCTGCATATTTTGGGTCTGCTTGGGCAATTTTGTCCAATGTAACAAACATTACAGTCACCTGCCAAATTAAGCTTTCAATTATCTCAGGAAATCCCAATACATGCATAAACTAGGACTGGATTTTTTTAAATGATGAACATAATACTTAATTAAAACCATCAGACTAAATGACAATAGCATGATGTTTACCTCCACTGCACATGATAGAAATTTGAAGGCAAAATAATTTTACTTTATATTTCTTCAACTGTTCCGTATGACAAATTCCAATCTTGTTTCAACTTATTTTCATTTTGATCTTCATTTGATCGGGTATTTGAGTGGCACAGATAGGCAAGGTTTTAATTGTGTTCTTCAAAACATTCCTAGATATTTGTCACCCTTATAATCAGTTTAAAAATAGTTCCCCTTCATTTACAAATTATAATAGGTTTTAATTTCCTCTTCGTTTACAATTAGATATAAAAGTAAACAATATAGTTTGATTCTTGTGACCAAATAGAATTGTTAATGCATTTGAATTTCAAAAAATGAATGTGAAAAGCTAATTATACAGCCCACAATAAGTCACTTCTAGAAATTAAGGGCAATTATATTTTCTCCGATACAGCTATAGGCAAATAGTAAATCACATATCTGAATCTTACATCATCTTATTATCATATTGATCATCATTTGATATGGTATTTGAGTGGCACAGAAATGCAAGGTTTTTTAAATTATGCTCCTACTGAAAACATTCCTCGAAATTTTACCCACATCATAATAGTTTAAATTATTCCTCTTCTTTTACAAATTATAATACTTCCTCCATTCAATTTCATTATTCCCATTTTCCTTTTTTTGGTTGTCCAATTTCATTATGCTCCTACCCTAATCAAAAATCCAAAACAAACAAGGATTTTAAAATCCTCTAGATTTCAAAAACCCCTAGATTTCAAAAACCACTTTTTAAAAGTCACTTAAAAACCCAAAACAAATATCACCTAAACGCTATTAAAGTGGACCAGAGGGAGTATTAGATATGATACAAGCCTCTAGTTCTCAACACAGTTGTTGGATTCTTGAAGCATTAATATAATTGGTAGAGCAGGTGAATTTCAAAAAAAAAGAATAGAATATGAGCAGCCACACATCCCACAATAACTCACTTCTCGAAAGGTCGAAATTAGGGGAATATATTTTCTCTCAAATACTTCTATAAACAAATAATTAGAATAGATTAAGCATAATATGTAACATATCATTGGACGCATAAATGTAAGATTATAGAGGAGATTGGAAAAATGAAGCCACCACACATTATTATTATATTTTAAATTAAAAGATGATGTTAAGGGGAGCACTCACAAACTTCGTGTACGCCTTATCAACCAAATCCCTTGACTGTCCTTGTATGTACTGCTCCATGCGGGTTGCAAGAGTAGCAAATCTAAACCAACAAACCCAACAAACTCATGTATGACAAAAAAAATGAATGCAAAAGAAAGCAGCAGAACTGCACATACTATAAAGAGATAAAGTTCTAGAAAAATGAATTTCAGTACACAAAAAAATTCATTCGATGCCCATATAAAATAAGAAATGTCAAGTTTCAATTTTCCAAACAAACCATATAACCTCATTTTTTGGACTTGGTTCTCTTCGTTTTGAATAAAGTGACAAAATTCATTTGAAGCAATTAACTTCATCCTGACCATCTTCATTATGTGAGAAATTTGAAAAAAAATAAGTTCACACCATCAAATCCCCATCCAATATCATAAGAGTTGCTAGGAACTAGATCATACTCTATTATGTGATCCATAACTTATGCACCGATAATGCTTGATGGATATAAAACATCATAATACCAATAACAAAAAGAAGACCTGATAAAGGCCTTATACCAAATCTTGAAAAGCATCTACACATATGCAGTACAATTGCTAATTATGTGAATTACTAAAGTTTCTGCCTTAAAGCTAGTGCTTGATACTTGAATTAGCTATGTAGTACGTAGTTTCTACTTAGATGGTGATAAACGAGAAATATTTTCTAAAATACTAAAGTTTTTTCCTTGAAGCTATTCTCTACTATGCCAGGAAAATTGGTAATATGGTTGTCAATCAAAGTTCATAAACGCAATTAGCATGTTTAGAAGCATCAACATACAAATACACCAAGGACAAGAATGAGGATATAGTTCAAAAAGACCTCAAGGCAAGCAACTATCAATTTATAGGTTTTCCATTTTGGTTCTCAGAATATTTTAGACTTTACAGAATCATAGTCTTGAATCCAAAATCTACACATGATAGAGGCTAACTCATCTAGGACCTGAATATCATAGAGAACAAAATGGATCATTTTTTCAAAGAATAACTTTCACTTTCCTTTTCAGGACGTCCCACAATAACCTTCACACCCTTAAATTGGAAAATCCTTTATAAACTTCACCTACACAAGATGTCATTACTTTTTGCCCACACATACATACATGTCAACTCATTTCATACTCTATACATAAAGATTTACAAAATTAGCCCTCAAAACCATACTCATTATTACACTTAATATGTGTGTCCACGGTCCACCTACATATGAAAGTTATTATGGGCCGGAGGGAGTATCATTCTAAAGGAAAATTAATAATAATTTAAATTTCCTTCAGAAAAGTGAGTCAATCCCAATATCATATACAAAATCATCACCAAAAGCCAGAAATGTTTTATTTAAGTCCAAGGTTTTTTAGTTCTTATACCAATTTTTAGTTCTTACAATGGCCCCTTGGTTACCTTGATCATCAACCCCTTTAGAATAAAATGCACTGCACTCAAAGCTGACTACAATTCACAAGCCTCAAGACAAAAAGAATGGCAGATGGGAAATAGTAACACAATTAGGTTGAGTTACCTGGGTATATATGACAAGACGCCCACCTGCCGAACATTTCGCTCATTTCTCTCGATCTGGTGACAAGCTTCATCCACAAACTGAATACATAACATATGTATTAGGTGGATGAAACCAACTATTAAAAAAATAAGACTTTGGATCTACCTAAATTTACATAGAATTGTGCATGTTTCCCATTTTTCATGAATAGCCTATTTTCTTGGTATCTCTTCCACACATTCTATAACACATCTTTTAAATTTATTCCAAATATTGCCATTACACATTATTAAAGTGACAGTATCAAGATAAGTAAGGATTTGGCAATCTTAAGAAATTCTATTAGAATGCGGCAAAGTTGAGTTTGATTATCCTTCTTGTTGATAGTATAGCTTCAGCATCTTGATCCAACAGTGTTGGAAGCTTTTGTTTATTGTTGGAAGTAGAAATAGCTTCATTTCTATTTTAAGCTTACTTTGAAGCTGCTTCTATCCTTATAAACCCCTCTCCAAACTCGTCCCACTCTTCGTTACAAAATCATACATCAGCATACATAACATATGCTTTTTTCCTAATTCAGGAATTTATTTGTCTTACTAGAACATTATAACTTACACGACTGAACTGAGTAAAGATTCGGTTTTCTAGGTCATCGAGTAAAATACGCACGAACCCTGCTGCATCAGCTTTTTGACCAGAAATATAGCGTTCTGTAATTCCATGCATAGATATACAACGTAGAGGATCAATCTTGTATGCCCAGTCCACAACGGCATAGAAATCTTCCTAAAATGTCAACAGGAGGGGGAAGAAAAATGCCAATAAATAGTGGGAACTTGAGCTATATATTAAAGAATAAGCAATTGCAGTTTATAAATCAAGAATACCTGTATCCCATCAAGCAAATCATGAAGTGATTCATTTAATGCCTGCAGATCTGCAGATTTTTTACCTACATAATTGTGAGGGAGGGATGACTGTAGTCCAATGGGCTAAAGTAAAAAAATTGCAAAGAAAATGAAGATTACCAGCATTGTCATTATCATCAATGTCCATGATGCCCAAATCATCATCATCATTATCATCATCAGTGGGTATCGTTTTGTTGCCATTGGCAAGACCGCCAGGAGGAACAAGAGCTGGGACTTCAAAGCACATGAAGTGTGCAAAGAAAGAACTCTGAGCTCCAGTACAGAATTATTAAAAGCAGGCATCTTTGTCAGGAAGAGAGGAGCAAAAGCAAATATAAAAGACTTGAAAGCACATTATAACCTCATCGACAAGGAGTGGAATAAAAATGGTCAGCATTTTTGCATATGCCTCAGAAACTGTAGATGTATCTGCACTACTTGCGCTTTGATTAGAGCCTGTGGAACCATCAAGCCAGACAGTTGGATTCCTTGATGCTTTGGTACTAGCACGAAGTTCATTTGCAAACTCACGAGCCTGGGATGGAAATAAGAACCATATAAAAGCACATAACTAAAAGACCGGTAAAACATTCACGCAAAGGATTAAAAAAAGGGGGTGGGGGAATTAGATCTATATCTAACCCCTTCCCGAATAGGAAATGAGAGTCATAATTTTAGGAGAGTGGAATATCCATAAAAAATCTATTCTGAATAGTTGAATTATACATCTAGTGAGACTATATGTATAACCATATATAAGATTATCATTGTATTCAAGTGAATTTTATATATCCACTACTGCCTTCATGTATGAATGAACAAAAACTTAATAAATCCTTCAAGACAACATGCCACTGGAGATGTAAACACAAAACTGATGGAGTCAAAATATCATTTGAGTCCTGACCTCTCGACGTAGAAGCAAATTCAGAGAGCTGCAATAAGCTTTCCTTAATGGACCCAAGCAATTCTTATCTAGACTCTGCAAAAGAAAAAAAGAAAAAAAAATATAGAATAAATTAAAAGGCAATAAAATCAACAAGAAGTATTAGGAAAAATTTAAGCTCACTAGAATAACTATTAACATCAAACAAGTATTTAAGCCACAAGTGTCATTGTGGCAAAAGCTGACCTTCAAGTGTTGCAAAAGGCGAGCATATGTCCGGCACTTGTACCTCAAATCGGCATGATCAGGCCTCTTAAGTTGTCCACGCTGTTAGACCAAGTGATCAGCAAAATATACAATCCATTATCTTTCAAAAGACAAATAATTGTTAATCAACAAGAATATTTGCAATGAGATACCTGAGAGAAATAACTCTTATCACTTATCATGAAATCCACCAAACTAGTAAAATAGTTCCGTAGAAACTCAGATGCTCTTTTGACAAAATTGTTCCTCAACTTTTCAAGTTCTGCCCGCTTCTCTTTAACCTATTGAACCACCATATCTTGTGATTAAAACCATACTGAACTAGTAAGAATAAAAATAAACCTAAGCTCAACAACTATGAATCCTTTTGGAGCTCCACCAGTTTCAAAAGCTAATGATTAACAGATATGTTCAAGTGCAATATCAAGCAATATACCTATTTGAACATATAATCTAAAAATAGTTCATCAAAACATTTTGAGGTTAGGCCAAATATTGCAAGCTTAAAAATCTCAGAAACAATTTAAACTCCTTCAGATCTAATATGTAATGTTATACTCTGTATTATGTAAATAATAACAGTATATGAGCGGAAAAAAGAAATAAAGAATAAATAAATAAAAACAACAGTAATGGTTGGCAAATAGAAATTTGACCAAAAAGGTAACAAAATCAAACCAGAAAGTATACATACAGATCTCATGTTTGCATAGGTATGATCCAACTGGGGGACTTCAAGGTTTCTTAAAGCGTTTGCTAGCCACTCACATGCTTCTATATTCTGAAGCATGCGAGCCTCATCAAATGAACCTCCTGTAAGAGATGTTGCGTACTGCATTTAAAAGGAAACTAAGAAATCAAAACCCAAAACTCCCACATGTAGGGAATTGAGTGAATGGGAATAAAAATTAATTCAAAAATAATAAATCTAACATTCTACATTCTCGAGTAAAATGCCATTCCATAAACATAAAAATCTATGACGAAAATACCTCAGATGGAATACGTAATCTTTCAAGAAGCTTATCAAGTTCCTCAATTAAAGATTTGTTGTTTACTGACTGCATTTCCAACTTGTTATTTCTTGTTTCAATCTGCAACCACAAAAAAAAAAAAAAAAAAGAGCATTTTAGCAAACTAGAGATAAAACAAATGATTCAAGTCAAGCCTTAGCAAGTTGTTTCATGAAGAGAAGGATTTTTCTAAAATAACTTGAAGAAACAAGATATGAAGCAAAGCAAACACATGGATTAGATCAGTTTCAGTTCTACAACTCAACTTAAAATCCAATTATGGCAGTAAATAACATGATATCCAAGTCAGTCACACATATATACTTTCCAGATCACCTCAATTTTTTTTGGTTTTAATATTTTCACTCTTGGAACCAAACATCACTGGAATATTCATCACTGAGTAAAATGATACAGTCACGTCACACATATGTACTTATCAAAATCAGATGATAGTTTTTAGAGGTCCATACCGACTCTATGTCCTCCCTCATGTGCCTTAGTTTTATATTGAAAATGCCTAGCCACTCATCCATGTCATCTACACAGTTGGTGGCTGACTCAAGCCCCTGTAATACCTGCAGAACAAGAAAATGTGAACTCATACACACACACACAAAAAAAAAAAAAAAGACCTACTGAATCTCTACGACTTGCTAGCTTGATACGTTTTAAGCATAACAAGAGCAGTACTGCGTCTAGAAAGACAGACAGAAGGAGAAGGAGAGAGATATTTCTGGCACATAAATTATCATAATGGGAAAGTAACCTCATTTATTAAAGGCTCATTTTCCAAAATTGCATGAACATTTGCTGCTTCTAATGCTTGAAGCTCTCGCTTCAACCGCTCAGAAAATGCCTCAGCTTCACCAATACCCATGACGTAACTGCAAGTTAGCGATTAAAAATAACATCAGCTAGTGAGAAATCATTTAGCATAATAAATAACATCGGCTGATTCAACCCTATCCAAGTCTCTGTGGGTAAGCAGATAAATAGTAGACCTCATCTTCAACTTATAACTCGTACAACATTGATATAATTGGAAGAGTAAATTAAACATATTCCACGTGTTACGCAGTGTGGCTCATAATCCACACATATATAATATGTAATTCTAGCTTTACCACTTAGTGACCTATAATATCATGGCAGAGGATTTAGCACTATAGAACATGCAGGTGAAGAACGGCCAAGAACATCAAATAAGAGGATATAACTGTGACATAAGATTCCAAAGTACTCTAGTACTAGACAACCATGTCAACAGTGACAAGAGGCTCAATGTAATACTAGATTATTGAGTTTACGGTTCTTTGAATTTATAACAGAATGCTGGCTAATTTTAAAGGACTTCCTTTCTTATGCTCAAGTTCTATTATTCCATTTTTGTCTCTCCCTTTAGAGAGAGGAAACTGAAGAAAGGATAACTGCTTCAACTTCATAAATTAACTTTATAAGCTTATTGCATCTGCAACAAGGATACAATGAAATGAATGCCTTAGCATTTAATGATTAAAAGTTGTGGTTTCTTCAAAAAAAAAAAAGTCCTGAAGAAAGAATAACTGCTTCAACTTCATAAATTAACTTTACAAGCTTATTGCATATGCAACAAGGATACGTAATGAAATTAATGCCTTGCATTTAATGATTAAAAGTTGTGGTTTCTTCAAAAAAAAAAGGCTTCAACTGGTACACAGTATTAAATAAAATAATAAAAAGATAGACTAACATCACTATAAACAGGATTCTTGCCCAAACTACCAAAGAATGAACTTGTTGAGATTTGTTCAATTACAACGAACAACAGCAGTGATAAGAAATGAGGGCAATAAATTAACAAATGGCTGTTGACTTTCAACTCACACACTTAGAACTCCTTGTCAAATCAAAGAAGGTTCTTTCTTTGACGAAAAGGGAGTATGAGTCGTTAGGTTTATATAGTATTTTTGTGATAGTTTTCTAATGAAATCAAGTTAAGGTGAAACTTATAACATGCAACTGGTGATTTCAACTGAAAAGAATTTATGTGAAGCATCAAGTCATTGAACACATGACACCCTATTTGAAAGATTATTCCTAAGGATTTGCAATGTTCAATCTCTAGAAACTTCTTTGGTTGTCTTATTTTCTCATGCACTTTAGACTTTAATATGAGTTGTCTACTAATTTGCTTAACAAAACCTCTAGATTACAAATGAGAATCCATTTTGCCTGCAATATCATCAATCACAATTCAAACGTCTAGAAGAAAACTAAAGTTATATTTCTATTTTCTAAAGGTACAGATGGTGGAATCTCTCCTACCAAGTCCCAAACTTACTGCAAATTAAACCAAACCAACCTTTTGTCAGTCAAGCAAGATTTTTTTTTTGACAGTAGTCAGTCAAGCAAGATTAATATTCCTAAAATCACCAATTTTTAATTACTACAGTTACAATGCCTCCTAAGAAAGTGATACTACAGTTAGTTGGTCTTAGTTTCATTTGTATAAACTGCATTACAGGTGAGCTTTATAATATTCTGGACCAGATGCTATAAAATCAGTACTAAGGGAGTATGTTTAATTTCAATTAAAGTACATACGTTCCTAAAAGAGCCTCCATGTCCTCTTCCTCCACTTGAGACACGAGTTCTCTTTCTACCGTTACTTTCATGTCGCGTTCTGCAACTGCAGCCATAACAGGTCCATCTTGAAGGACTCCCGGTTGCTTAGAAATGGCTGGAGTATTTTCCTGCAAAAGACATAAAACAATATCCAAGAACAAAATTAACAGTGGACTTATTCCTGAAAAGATCCACTTATACATACATAGGTTCTGATTGGTGCACCTTAGCCCAAAGAGCCATCTCCACAACATCTATGCCAACAACTTTAGGAATACGGCCCAACACATCCTTGCATATATTAAAGATGCAAAGCAGAAGACGATTCCTACAATAGGAATAAATAAACCACAAACGAAGACAAAGAAAACCCAAATCATAGCCAAATAATGGTGGGATGGGAAAAATCGGATACAACCATACCTGTCATCAACATTGCGCATGGTCCACTGAGGTGGGGCGACACTCTGACTTCTGAGGTTATCAAATCCCTTGGTGGCAATGGTAAACATTAATCACATTCAAAACATAGTAAACATAGTTACACGAGGGACACAACCATGAATATTTAGAAGAAAATTAATCTTATGAGGATGTATTAAAGGTTAATCTGCTATACCAGCATAAAAGTACACCCACTCGGATCATTTGTTACAACTTCCACTTTCGATAGATGCTTCAGCTTGTATAATTTTGCTGGCTATAAGTCAAGAGGAAAATAAGAATAAATCAATATGTAATTCAACAATGTATAAATAAATAGTTAATGTGACATGTCTTCAGCTAGTGTCACGTGCCTAGGTTTATCAGTTTAGCACTTTTGAATGTTTATTTTACTATTCTTCAATTCTTGAATGTTTCGGCAGTGCATAGTACTGCAAGGATTCAATTTAACACTGATTATGGATTCTTTCAATTTCAACTCCTATCTTCCACTATGGTTGTTAATGGTACATCTATGATCAATGATACTTTCACCCAAATTCAAACTTACTTTTGTCAAATTGTTATTTCAAAGATTGTGACATCATGTGACTACATATGGACTCATTCTGCAGCGAGTCATCTAGAATAAGCAAACCATTTATCAAAGTAAAGATAAGTTTTCAGCCAAAAACTTTTAACATATCATTTGATTCTTACTTCAAGAACACCTCCAGTTGAGTATTTTAAGACACGAAGAAGAGCTGTAGTCCTTTGGCCTTTTGCCTTTGCTGCAAGCAACATGTGAAAAAATTGGCCAGATTCATCAATAAAAATAGGTACAGATACAATTGTATCAAAAGAGTTGCAAATACAATCAAAACAAAGAATATACAAAATTTTCTTCGCTATATTCCTTAAGATAGAAGGAATGGTTTGATGATGATTACGTAACATCAGACAAAAAGTTTTCACCTCGTAACAAGGATATCTTTTCATTAACTTTTCAAGCAGTATTGAGTGTTTTTAGGCAGGCAAGGGGAAGAAAATCAGTTCCCTTGGGATCACTAGAAGCAAGAGTGTTTGTGATTCAATTTATTTAGAGATACACTAACAATACTAGCAAGAAACAATGCGAGCAACGGGGCAACCAAACGTCTCCCCATTAACCAGTGGAAAATCATATATAGACAACTTTTGTCAAGTCCATCCTAGGTTATCAAGCCTATATGCATAGAAATGTGAGTCTTAGCCCACTGAAACAAGGGGAATGGCCCTGCATAACTCCCACGCTGTGCTATTAACACTTTTTCTATTTAAAATAAAAATACATATATGCAATAGTCACATTGCAGAATCACCTTGCTAGCACATTATATCAGACTAAAATGTACAACAAACCTATTCCAGAACCCAATTATATCCATGTAACTTTGAAGAAGTAAATTCACTGAAGTTGATAGAATTTTTACAGTTACCGGCCTACTGCCACTTGCTACAACTATTTATGCTATGCTAGCTAAGAAACACAACTTATACAATTAATGGAAGCCTAACAAGATAAGATTGTTAAATGAACCCTCTAAAACTAAGTATGAAAGTGTAAAGTTGCTTCAATAGCAATTATTTCTAGTAAATCGAGCCCAATCAAAAATTCCACAACCCAGACAATCGTGAATTAAAGCCTACGAAAACTTAAGCAGAGCAATCACTTCCAACAACTGTGCCAATAAGTTGTCCCAAGCCGTGCACCAACTGTAAATAGATTAAAATCTGAAATTCAAACAACTCAATTCTAGGTTCAATTTCATACTAAACCACATTCAACTGTAATTTACTTAACAGGACATAATTGCAAAACTAAAGGATGCTAATCACCACGATCATATAAAGAGAAATTGAAATGCTACCGTACTTGAAATGGCGAGAACACGAGGCTTGGCCATGTGACCACGTCCTAATTTACTGGATTTGGCCCAGATCCCTCGGCTCTTGGCCACTCTGATCGACATAGTGATCTCTTGCTTGGTGCCCTCGATCGCCGCCGCACAAGCTCGCCGGAGCTCCTCATCGTCGGCGCTGGACTTTGCCATTCTTCCCCAAGCTCTGAGAAAATGATTTGGTTGGGGTTTCCAGTTACATAAAAGGTGCAGTGAAAATCCGAGGAAAGAAAACCAACAGTAAATAACCAAGTCAGCCAAAGTCAAAATGATACGCAAGTGTTAGGAGAGAGAAATCGGTGATGATATATGAAATGAGCCCACGAATAAAAGATGAAGAGGCACGACATTTATACAATTGAAACACGCTTTTTAAAGTGGAAGCGACTTGTCCTTTGTTCCTCAAAAAAAAATTGAAAAACATTTGATAGCAATCTTCTTTTAATTTAAAAAAATATACTCCCTCCGTCCAATTTCATTATTTCCACTTTCCTTTTTTGGTTGTCCAATTTTATTATGTTCATACCCTTTTTTGAAACAATACTATTCATATTACTTTATCTTCACCCTCCTCCCATCACTTATTTACCCACTTTGTCATTCACTTTATTCATAAACAATCATTTATTTATAAATGGACCCCACAATACACCATCACACCCTCAACTTATCTACTTTATGAATAAACTAATCAATATTCATTAAAATTCGTGCCAGAAGAAGTAGGCATAATAAAATTGGACGAAGGGAGTATACTGGAGTATGTCCCACATTCCTCAGTTAATAAATTTAAGAGATAGATAAAGTTGTTTTCCCTTTGTATTTTCAAAAGGAGAGTCACAAATTTTTAAAAGTTATTAGTAACACTCCATCTCAAAATTGATATGATAAAGAGTGTTACAAATGACTTTGGGGCATGTTTGTTTTGGGATGGAAAATCCAGATTTGGGATTTCGAAACTCCACCCCTGTTATAGTTTGGGATTTTGATTCAAGATTTTAAAATCCCACCTTATAAACCCTATAAAAGTCAATCCTATAAATATCTACAAACCCTATATAAATACCTATAAAACCTATAATCTTATTCTATAAAGTTAAATCTTACCCTACATAAATCCCAAAATAAACACAAAACATAAAAAGTATGATTTTAAAATCCACTAAATTTTAAAATCCGGATTTCAAAATCCCAAAACAAACATACCCTTGGTGTTTTGATGGTGATGCAAACTCGCGCCTCAAACACTCGAGTATTTTTGTTGGCAAAAGAGGTAAACATATTGAGTTACATTTGGATTTATATTGTCTAGTTGTTATGAAAATGGATGAATGTTGTTGTTTTTTTGAAGGAAATGTGTGTGAAGTTGAAAAAATTGTACAAAAAATTAAGACTATAATTTGGAGATGGTTATTTTCAAAGAATTTGGTGATCTGTAATGTTTCTTTTCATGCGTGGTTTTTAGATCATATGAATGATAGAAGTTTAGTGTTTTGTTGCATACAGTTTTGTATGAAATATTTGTGGTACCCGAAATTTGCATTTGAATAAAAACTTTTTTTTGTTAATAAAAAAAAAAAAAGATAAAGTGACACTTAATTTAATTAAAGAAGGATGACATAGACTCAGCACTTAAAGAACAATTAACGGCAACAAGTGGCACTTGAAGTCTTGAATTGACACCCATTGAAAAATTATGCAAACCTAGCTATAGAGTCTCAAATAAAATGTTGATTACAATCTGAGGCAGATCCAGATGCAAATTTGTGGGTACAGAATCGAAAATTTTACTTTTCTTTTTTAGGTAAAAAAATGTTTCATAAAAATCTTGATATAATCATATTTTCAAACTTAATATCTTCGGTACCCCTAAATTCTGGATCCGCCATTGATTACAATAAGTTTCACTACAACTGACATTCACTCAAAAGTTGTTAATAGCTCGTTTATCACGTGAATTCCCCTCAACTGACACTACAATAAAAGCCTGATTTTGATACCGAAATTTTGAGACGGACACCTAATTCGTCTCTAATAGATACGGATTTGTTAAAAAATCGAGATTTGAAACCGAAAATAAAATCGTCTCTCATTATAAACAGATTAGATACGATTTTTAATTTCGAAAGTTTTAGATACGGACTAGATACATATACCACCGTCTCTAAACAGTCATTTCAGTTTCGAGAGTTTTAGATACTGATTAGATACATATACCACCATCTCTAAACAGTCAATTTTTTCTCCCCAATATAAAACGAGACAAGGTGGTACACGAAATTTGCGATACGGAATCTAACCATCTCTAATCTGTATCTAATTAGTCCAATGATAAAATTAAATATAAAAATAAATCAAAATTAGAGAATTGAGAATGAGAATGAGAGAATATGGACGGGTGAATTGAGTATTAATTTATTTACTCTTTTATTTAATTAATAAATAGTAAAAATAAAAAAAATCAATTAATATATCTTTTATGTATCGAATAAATATAAATGTTAGAATAATACTATGTAGATATATTTTATGATAGATATACATATAATAATAATAATATTATTATATTATATCTTCAATTTCATATGACAATATATATATCAATTGATTCTCTAATGAAAATATTTCAAGAATTATTCTCTAATCAACATATGTATATCAATTTTGTAGATTAAAAAAAAAAGGAGGTGTCATTTAATAATTTCTTTAATTTGTATAGTATTTTTTAAAAAGTTTTAAATTAAAAAATAATTTTATCATCAATTTAGAAAAAGTATAAACTAATGAAAATATTCCAAAAAAAAATTGATTCTCTAATCAACAACGTGTATCAATTTTGTAAGAATGTTAGATTAAAAAAAAGAGTCATTCAATAATTTGTAAAAGTTTCTAAATCTTTATAAAATTACACTTATAAAGAAACTTGTATAGTATTTTTTAAAAAGTTCTAGATTAAAAAATAATTATATTATCCACCTAGAAAAAATATAAATACTATCAACTCTTCATTCTCCTCCATATCTCTCCATTTCAAAATTTCTCATTTCTCATTCATTTTAACTTTTATCTTTCAATCTCGATCATTCATTTTAGGGTAATATTTGAGTACACTCGTGTGTACCGTATCTACCAATTTTAATTTTTTATTTATATTTTATCTACACATGCTCATTTAATGAGTTCACCTTCAAATCATTTTTACTGTGGTTATTTGCACTCGCTCATTTAATGAGTTCACCCCCAAATCATTTTTTCATTACATGCCCTCGGTCATTTAATGAGTTCACCCCAAATCATTTCTTTTTACCACAGTTATCTGCACCCACTCATTTTATGAGTTCACTCCCAAATTACTTTTTTCCATAGTTATATGCATCCGCTCATTTTTTGAGTTCACCCCCAAAACATTTTTACTATAATTATTTGCACCCGCTCATTTAATGAGTTCACCCCCAAATCATCTTTTTACTACCTGCACCCGCTCATTTTATGAGTTCACCCCAAATCATCTTTTTACTACCTGCACCCGCTCATTTTATGAGTTCACCCCAAATCATTTCTTTTTATCACAGTTATCTGTACTCACTCATTTTATGTGTTCACCCCAAATTATTTTTTTCCATAGTTATATGCACCCGCTCATTTTTTGAGTTCACCTCCAATTTTTTTTAAATAATTACATTTAAAAAAATATATTATTCTTTTACTAATTTACACAAAATATAATAAAATAAATCATAATTTATATATTTACAATCTACAGTGGAGTCATTATCGAGTTATCGTCAATTCACCATCAAATCAAAATGGGCTAGTCTTGGGTGAGACTGCCTCACGGAATGACATTCGTGAGACCGTCTCCTTTAACCCTCCTCATGTAAAAAAAGTGATAGTGTTTAATTAAAAAGTGATAATGTTTAAGTAAAAAGTGATAGTCGTTTTTTGTTAAAAACATTATCACTTTTTTTTACAAACAAAAAATCTAGAAGAAAAAAAAATATTATCCTACACAAAATTTTAAAATATGGGTTAAAAGAATCTGTCTCACGGATAAAGATCCGTGAGATGGTCTCACACAAATTTTTGCCAACTAAAATTAGGCACACCTCTTTTTTTTTTTTTTTTTTTTTTTTTTTTTTTTTTTTTTTTTTTTTTTTTTTCCTCCTCCTCCCCCCTCCCCTTTTTGTTTTTTCTTCCCATTTTCAAATTTTATTTCTTTGCTTTTTTTCCCTTTTACTTTTTTTTTTAATTTTAATACAAAAAAATATTATAGGTATGATTTTATTATAGTCGGTAATACCATAAACAATAATCAGTAATACCATTAACCGTAATTAGTAATATCTTATACAATAACAAATAATTTCACACATCTAATTATGTTTAGTAATACCAAAAAACAATTATGAGTAATAACATGAACAGTCATCACTAATATCTTATACCATAACAAATAATTCCACAAATCTAATTATATTCAGTAATACCAAAAACAATTATCAGTAATACCATAACCATAAGCAGTAATCTGTAATACCATATACAATAATCAGTAATGCCATATGCAATAATAAATAATTTCACATAATCAGTAATACCAACGTACTATTTGTCCTTTTATCTTATCTCGAAAAAAATTGTGAGTGAGATTGTGAGTTTACAAAGAAACTTTTTATGGGGGTGGGGAGAATTTGAGAAAAATAGCGTGGATCGAGTGGAAGAAAATTTGTTTGGAAAAAAAGTTTGGGGGCTTGGGGTAAGGGATGTGGAGGTGTTTAATAAAACGTTGTCAGATAAATGGGGGTGGAGGTTTTTGAATGAGGGACATAGTCTTTGGGTGAGGGTTATTAAATCTCGGTATGGGGAGGCATGGGGGATGGGTGGAGTTATTTTCCAACAGGGAGGGGGGGTAGAGTCTCATTGTGGTGGAGAGACATTTTACGAATTACGGATCATGGGGAAGGCGGGTGGTTTAGAGATAGTTTGGAGAAGGTGGTGGGTGATAGGAGTAACACCTTCTTCTGGGAAGAAGATTGGACGGGGGTGGGCATGTTAAAAGAGAAATGTGCTAGGTTGTATAACATCAATTTATACAAAGGAAAACGTGTTTATGAGATGGGCGTTTGGGAGGATGGAATCTGGACTTGGTCGTGGTGTTGGAGGAGACCACTGTACAAAGGGGAAACTAATTTATTTCATGAGTTCTCTAATGTGATTGACAGGTTCCAATTGAATAACGAGGAGACCGACTCGTGGAGATGGAAGTCCTCGGCTAGGGGCAGCTTTTGCACAAAGGAGACGTACCACATTTTGTTTGGACAGAACAATGCAGCTACTATCGCAGACGACACCCATAAGTGCTTCAGAATGGTATGGAGAAACTTTGTTCCTTCAAAAGTAAAAGCCCACGCCTGGAGGCTTTTTTGGGGGAGATTGTCAACAAGGTCTAACCTACGCCGACGAAGGATCTTACCTCAAGGAGAAGCTGCCTGATGTGTTTTCTGTGGCGACAATGACGAGACTGAAAAACATATCGTTGTCGACTGCCCAAGTACATATCCGATATGGGTAATGGTTTTGAGATGGTTCCGGGTGTCGACGACTCTTCACTCAGGTATCACCAAGAACTTTCTAAGCTTTAGAAGCATTGTCAAAGGGAGGAAAGATAGAAACATCATAACAGGTGTTTGGCTTGGAGTAGTGTGGCAGTTATGGAAGTGGAGAAACACCATTATATTCAGGAAAGAGAGCTTCTCGACCCAAAAAATCATGGATTCGACCCAAAAATTCATGGATGAACTGAAGTCGAAACTATGGAACTGGACTACCATTAAGTATCCGCGGAGTGGTGTTCTCGCAGTCTCTCATATACTGACTAGGACACCAATTCTTTTGCTATTAGGAGTTATATATGTTTTCTGAGGTTATTTGATTTTCTGTAATATGTACTGTATGCTTTGGGTATATCTTATACCTTAATATCTATAATAAAATATCATTTAACTGATTAAAAAAAAACATAATCAGTAATATCATAAACAATGACCAATAATACCACAATTAATAATCATTAATATTAATTCAATCATGTATTAATAGAAAATAATCAATAATACCATTAACAGAAATCTGTAATACCATAAACAACAATCAATAATACCAACATTAATTAGTAAGATATACAATAAAAAATAATTCCACACATCCAATTATATTCAGTAATACCAAAAACAATTACCAGTAATACTATAAGCAATAATCTGTAATAGCATAAATAGTAATGAATAATACCACAAACAATAATCAATAACACCACGAAAAATAACCAATAATACCATAAAAAATAATCAATAATACCACAAGCAATAACCAGTAATACTACTTCAATCTTGTATTCATAAGCAATAATCAGTAATAACAAAATAATCAATAATATAAGTGACCAATACAATAATAGCTACTTGATGCTCCTCTGTTGCTCGTCTAGCAGCCTCTTGCCTCATAACCGATTCTTCTTGCATTTTAACAAGTTCCTGATTTCTTGCTCGATGATGTTCATTTTCAGCCTACAAAAATAAAATCAATTTTTATAAATAGAATCATTGTTTCCTTCATTTGTAATTCAATTTATGTACTATTTGAAAATTAATACTATGTTTCTCTCTAGTTTTTCCAATATATTCATACTATCTTCTTACAAAACCATGTAATATGGTGTTTTTTAGACATTTCTCAATAAACTAGATAATGTACCAATAAATGTCAAAAAGCATAACAACTTCATAGATTGCAGCAGTAGACGCAAGTAAAGACTAATCCTTTTTATTTATTTATCAGGGAGTAGATATTGATCCTAATACCTTTTATTGCTAGTTGATTGGTAGCGTACATAACATAGCTCCAGATTATGCGCAAAACAATAGAGCTTAATCTTATTTTCATAAATATTTTTAATAATGCAACATTCAGTACTCAAAGTTGAAGTCCAACAAGCAAGTTGTAGAAAGTACCAGAAATTCACTAAATCGTCCCTAGTTGTGTAGTAATATTATTGGCTGCTCAGATGACCTTTTGCTTAATCGTAGCCATACTACGATACATATCTTTTCATGTTCACAATTTTGATGAAAACATGCATCACATGTAATAGAGTAGATGTTAGATTCAGGGAATAGAAAAAAATACAACGACGACATAATTGAATCGATTAAATGTTTATAAATCACTTGGTTAACGCAGTCCCTAAATCAAATGTACCTGAATCAAGAACACTAACAAAAGATTTTCTGCAAGAATTTGACAGTTGGCAAGCCGGAGTCTACGGAGACAATTCAATCATGTACGTGACTTGACTCGTTTTTTAACACTTTTTTAATCACTTAACAATACGATCCCCACAAGCGTATGAGTCCGATTGTAGTACGTAAGTACGACCAAGTAGTTTGTTCGTCCAAGAATCTAGTTGAATGTAAGTGAATCCCTAAAGTTAAGAGTATTCATGTTATTGTAGTAACTAAACGTGTTTGTTGGATTTTCGGGAATTAGAACAAAAATATTAAACTAGATTAACTAAGATAACAAGAATATAACAAAAGAAATAACGAACTATCTAACTTTTGATAGAAAGTGCAAGAGAAGGGTATTGCCTCGGGTGTTTCCGTTTTGTGGGTAATTCAATGAGTTAACGAACCAATTGCATAAGTTAAACTATGGTTTTGGATTAAGTTAATGGTTATCAATCTTATGTGTAGATCAATCCCTTGTGAGGCCTAGGTGAACACGTGCATTGATTAACAATTATAGAGTCTAATCAATACCATAAGCTCCTAAGATGGTGCCTCATAAACACGTTCAACACGGTTACTAATGTTTATGAGGCGTCATTTCACTAATCTAATAGACGACCTCTAATCGATTAGTGTCTAGTGTTGTCGATCTAAGCAATTAACCCCCAGTCGGTATAGTCAATTACTATGTGAATTCTAATCAATTAATCAAATCTCACACCCACACTCTTAATCATGCAACCCAATACGGTCGTTGAAGTCGACAAAACCAACAATATTAGCTAATAGGGTGAATTAATCAATTGAATCATGCAAATCACAACACTAGAAACATAAACACCCAAATCCTAGGCTAATCATGCAATTAATCCATAATTACACTAAACACTCATCAAAACATTCACACCCAAGACAATAAGAGCTTAGCCCATGGTTCTAGAATAGAATCTCATGGCTACAACAACAAATAACATCAAATTCATAACAAAATAACAATAGAATGGAGAAATTAAGAAAATACCAAATTGAATTGTAAAATAGAGTAATATCACCTTGATCATGAAAATGTAGCTATAAAACGATGTAATAGACGATGCCCGATGATAATTGTAGCTTGATTTGAAGTAAAAACCACTATTTTATCTAATCTAATGAAGAAATTAAACTAAACTATGAATAACACCTATTACTATGTGAATGTGTGTGAGAATATGCTTGGAAAAGGAGTAAGACTCCTTTAAAACTCAAAATGAACTCTATTTATACTTGAGGTGGAAGTCTTGAATCAATTTTGCAATTAGGCCCTTGAAATATGGAGAAAATGAGCCAAAACCCCCGAAAATGGGTCCACCCGGTCGGGTGGGTAAGTGGCGTGGCCGGGCGGACAAGTTGGGTGCGCGAAATGGGCTGGAACAGGTGGCCCGGCCGGGCCAAAACTTCGTAAGTTGATTTGGGCCAAAAAATACGTGCATGGGTGAACTTATCAAAAAGGTGGGTGCAGATACTGTTGCCCGGTCGGGCGGCCTGGTCGGGCAGATACTTCGGCCCAACTTCCATCATCCGTCTTCATCCCTTCATATCTCGAGCTTCCGACCTCCGATTGATTTGATTCTTTTTTTCATTCCACTCCATTTTTCGAGACGAATCCAATAGTGCAATCATCTCTTCAGTGCAGTGAGTGAAAATGATGATTGAACACTCGTTTTTGCGATTTTAATGCCTAATTCACATCGTATTCCTACAAAACGAGCTCAAACACATTTCTCAATCAAATCAAGCAGATTAGTGTGAAAATGCATGAAAACCCCTCAAAGTTTATCACTAAAACACATGAAATCTAATGCAATTTACAACCGAATTAGTACGACAAGTTTCCTAGGACGAATTTGTCCTTTGGAGGTCTCTTGGCTCTAGCTAGAGCAGGGGTAAAAAAGCACTTGTGAATGTGCTTACAAATCATAATTTTTCTACTACAAGCAACAACCACAATTCCATTTTTATCATCCGCCCGCCCGTCGTCGAAGATGAAATCGTCGGAGCACTACAAAAAACACCTCAATTAATAACCAATTAGAGACCGTAAAAATGGTCTCTAAACGCATTAGAGACCGTTTTTGATTGGTCACTATTAGGTTCGTTTTAAATATTTTGAGACCGTTTTCATGTATCGATCTCAAATTATAGACCAATTTTTTTAGTCTCTAAATTGTAGCGGGCCCTGAGACAGTCTCAAAACGGTCTTTAATTTAGAGAACGCCACATCCGGTATCGAACCCCGACTCACGCGGACGAACTTAACCCACACCTGACCCGACCCGAACCGAACACACACCTGACCCGACCCACCCGACCTGAACCCACACACACCCGACCTGACCCCCATACCCACACACACCCACTTTATTTAAACGACCATTTATTTGGTCTTGGCGGGAATTGATCCCGGGTAGATGGGTGCCCATTACTGGGCACCCACCACTTTGACAAGTAATTGTCTTGTTTAATTTTTAAAATTAATTATATATATATATTAATTAATTTCTTTATTATATACTCTCCATCCCACTATAAATTCCACAATAAGTTTCTCATTCAATTTTTTTTCATATTATTTTTTCTCTTCTCCTTCCCTTTCTCAATCACATCACTTATATTTTATTTATAATTTTATTATATTTAATCTCATACTCATCTAATATTTTTTCTCATCAATTTATTTCTCTCATCTTTTAATATTCTAGTATCAATTCTTTCAAACAGAATCTCAAAATAGAAAAACTCAAAAATTACCTTAACTTAAATTCGGTGGAGACGATTGATAACCAACAGGCGGCGGCGAAGAGGCGGCATCAACGATATCTTCTTAAGAACAGGGACGGAGTTGGATTCGTCGCGGCTAGAGCCGGCAATTTGGGCCTGATCCGATGGGCTGGCTCGGTCAACCCGAAACATAGTATGGGTTGGGCTCTAAAATTAGAGGCCCATGTAGAATTGGGCCTATTTGGCCTGACCCGATGGAACCGGTGGGCCTAATGGGCTAGGCTGAATTTGGCCCGCTGGCCCATGGACAACTCGTTTGGCCCGATCAATATTTTTTATTTAAACAAATAGATAATTAAAATAAGTAAAGTAAAAATATTTAAATATTATTGTGTTTTTATTTTATTTTGACTTTGAAATTTGAACTTGTGAATTATTTATAATTTTATTTGAAGTTGTTATAGAGTGTAATGTTATACTGATTATGACCGTTTATGAATTATGTATAGTTAATACTTTAGTATTGCATATTTTTTATTATTATTATTTGTATAAATAAAAATTATATGTGAGTATGTGACCAATACAACATTTATATATATAATTTCACGGGCTGGGCTGGCCCGCTAGTCTAGTGGGCTAGGTTGGGCTCACATTTTATAGGCCTGACAAATTCATGGGCCGGCCCGACCCAACCCACGAACATCGCTTGGCCAGATGGGCCGGGCTGGACGGCCCAATTTGCCAGCTCTTGTCGCTGCAAGAGAGCAAGAGAGAATCGCGAGGGCCGTGAGAAATTGCATAGGGTGAAAGTGAAAGAGGCGGTACAAATGAACTAGGGTTTATAGACGGGTTACAAACAGGTTTATAAACGGGTTAGAGACCGTATTCACAAAACGGTCTCTAAATGAGCGGGCAAAAATGGCGGTCAAAATAAAATTTGGGAATTGAAATTTTTAATACCAATTAAAGACCGCTAATGCGGTCTCAAAACAAAATTTAAAATCAGAAATTTAATTTCGGGTTAGAGACCGCCAATACGGTCTCTAAACGGTCTGAATACATAAAATTAAAGATTGAAATGAAATCGGTCTCAAAATTCGTAATTTTTTCAAAATGGTCTCAAATCAGTCTTTATTTGAGACCGTTTTATGACGGTCTCAAAACTTTGGTCTCTAATTTAAGCATTTTTTGTAGTGGAGCCCGTCGTAGAAGACTTTGAAATCCCAGCCCTAAAATCGCCCAAATCGTAAAAATTGCAGTCCTAAAATCGTAAAATCGGAACCCTAAAATCCGACTTTGAAATCACAAAATCGCCCAAATTGTGCGTCCCTCGTCCGCTGTAGAAGGTGAAGTCGGAAATCCAAATCGCACGATGTGTAGGTGATGTGAGGGAAACCGAAAGTCGATCGTAAAATTGATTCTGAATTAAGGGGTACCGTACACTCGCGTGTACCCAAGAATTTGGCTTCATTTTAAGTTTTAATCTTAACCCTTAATTCATAATCTCATCTCCTTTCTTCCATTTCAAACACTCATCTCCTTTTCCGGTTGATGTGTATGATGCATTCTTCCTTCTCAATCAGCGAATTTAATATGTATTTTATAAGCATATATTGTAGATTGTTAATATCTAATGTGCACTCAAATGTCGTTTTGCAAAAAAATGTTTTACTTGAATTATGTTTTTGCATAAATCTACAAAACTCTCCATGTGCACTCTCATCTTCGTATATGGTGGATCTCTAATCTATAACGTGCACTCAAATGGTGTTTTGCAAAAAAAATCATAATCATTTCTTCGTACGAGACATCCTAAGCGGTTCAAATGGCGCATCTCAAATTATTTCTCATTCACGGTCAATTTACATATCTACAAAGAATGTACATTAATTTGATCGGAATGCATTTAGAAATGTACTTTATATTTGAAGATCACATCATTAATTTTTTTTTTTATTTTATGATATGGAATTTATTTTCGTGATCAAATAATTTACTAAAGTCATAATGTTTATTTTATATTATATGGAAATTGGATTTATATATTAATATTGCATTCATAATTTTGTGATTTATTTCTTAATTTATTATAAATGAAAATAAACAAATAGTTGAAGTCAATGCACAAGTCTTATTGTTCATAATCTACTATTATTATGTATAAATTTCAATCAATAAAATCGGAATAATATATATTGATGTGTCATGTGTGTGTTTGTGTATGATATTTCAAATTAAACAATTAAAATGTGTTTAATTCATTATTTTATACTAATTGATACTCCGTATCATATTAAATTTGGATAGAGAAGGTTTGTTCTTAATTTCAACTTAAGTCAAATTTATTAACTATTGATATGTATGTAAAAAAAATGCTTAGGTTCAGGGGCTAGTTGTGAATTTTTAGATTTTTTTTTGGATTTTCAAAGTTTAGGGTATTCAATTCGAATTTTTAAAAGTCTTTAAAAACTTTGAGATATTCAATACGGATTTTAAAAAGTTTTTAAAAATCTTTAAGTATTCAACAGTTTATGGATTTTAATACTCCGTGAATTTTGTTGAATTCTTCTTCAAAAATATAAATAAATTTCACTATCCAAAATCTCTTCTAAAAAAACAGAGATTTCAACGGATTCTCTCAGAGAACTCTGAAAACGAAAGATCAGAAGTAGGGATGGCAATATTGACCCGACCCGCGGGTATCCACCCCACCCGCGAGTTTTGGGTCAGGTCGAATCCGCTCCGTATTGAGTATGGGTCGGGTCTGGATCTTATGTCCGACCCGCGGGTATCCGCCCAACCTCGAATTAATATATAAACTTTATATATACACATACATATATATATATATTATGGGTAAAATTAATTTTAAAAAAACTCTTCGCATCAATACCAGAATTTATGAAAATTTATGTAAATCAATAAAAAAAGTATATTCCAAAATACTGTCAGTCAAACTCTATGAATTTTATAAATTCACGTACTTTTTAAAGTCCAAAAAAATTCAATAGAATCTCAATTGAATACGTTACGTACTCAAAGTAATAATGTTATACTTATTAAATAATTTCATTATAACATTGTCAATAATCTCATTCTATTAATTTAAATTGAACAAATTGACTTTCATTATATTTCTAAGGAACATTTAATTATTTCAGTTCAGTAGAGAGGAAACAGTGTCAAATTTGCTAAAATATGATTACCATAAAACCAAAAAAAATAAATTAATAATCATTTTTAAGACAAATTCTTGTATGCAATTGGATATATACATACAATTGAATTTTTAATCCACATATTAAAATCAGATCAAATTAAAACTGTAGTTCAATTACACACTGTGCAATTTTTTTTTTTTTTTTTTTTTTGGGGGGGGGGGGTGTTGGTTCATACTACCAGGGTAAAGTTTGAACGATAAAATCTACGCTCCTGGATTACCAACGACTACTCCACTTCATCCTGGTGACGTGGTAGAGTCAGCACTCGTCTGTGCCAGATTATGTGTCTCCTGCATTTTGGATCTAGGGCTGTATTGAAATTTGCACACTACAAATTGTTTAGATAATTCTATAATGTCCCTTATGATCCTGGCATCTGGTCCCATGGTACTCTTATTTCTGAGGCATAAGGCAATTCCTGTTTGAGAGTCTGATTTGATCATCACATGTGTCAGACCTCTCGATTTAGCTTTACTCATCCCATGCCATATAGTCATAAGTTCAGTTCCAAGCGGATTTCGTTGAGGCCTTAACCTTGTGCAGATTTTATCAATGATGCATCCGTCATGTCTACGAAGGATACCCCCCACTCCGTAGCGACGACGCTCACTATTGAAGGCTCCATCCACTTCTACATTGACTATTTGTGGGCTTTCTCTTGCTATACGTTTGAATTTACTTTTGCAATTTATGGGTGCCCTTTGTTTTTCCTTAGTCTGATTATGAAAGACGTCGAGGTATGCCAACACTCTCTCTCCCGTCTTTTTGTCAATGTACCTATTTTTAGGGCCAGTGTTATGAGTAATCGAGCATCTCTCCCTCCATATTGCCCATGCGATCATAATAAACTTCTCAAAATCTTCTTTCGAAGTTCTATTGCTCATATGATTAATGAAGTCAATAGTATTCATACCTTTTCCTACTTGAATATGCCCCTTAAGCCCCGTTTGTTTCCAGACTGACTTGACATTGTTGCAATGAAATAGGGCATGGCAAGTGTCCGGATTACTGCCACCACACAATCCACACACCGACGCAATAGGAATGTGTCTTCGAGCCAGATTACCTTCAGTTTGTACGAAATCGTGACACATCTTCCATCCAAAAATGCGGACTTTCGGAGGAACTCGCAATTCCCATATTCGTTTCCACCATTTTGCATTCTCTTGTGTTGATGAGGAGGATGGTTTATTCTTTTCTCTTCCTGCTATTTGTATTCCCCTTCTATATCCTGATTTCACCGTATAACTGCCCATTTCCTCATCTTTCCAGTATCTATTATCTGCCTCATTCTTCTCCCCTACTTGAGTTCTTAGCACCCCTTTTGCTTCAAAGTGTAAGAAGGCATTCCTCACTAATTCTTCGTTCCAGCATCGATCATCTTCAAGGAGAATATTGATGTTTTGGATAGCTGCTATATTCGACTTTATTCTTCCTTCCTCCAGTCCCTGAACCCACGTGTGCTTATAGAGCTTAACGTGTTCCCCATTTCTCACTATCCATCTAATGCCGTCTTCTAAAATATATTTACTTCGACAAAGTGACCTCCAAGTGAATGAAGGATTATTACCTGGTTCAGCCTCCATAATGTCCATGTTCTTATAGTACCTTGCTTTAAGAACTCTATTAACAAGTGACTCCGGATCTTGAATACATTTCCATACTTGTTTTGCCAATAATGAATCATTAAAAATGTGCATTCTCCTGAAGCCCATTCCTCCCTCGTTTTTTGGCTTGCACAAATCCTCCCATTTTTGCCAATGGATCTTCTTTCTTTCCTCGTTTTTCCCCCACCAAAAGTCATCCATGAGCGACTCCATTTGTTTACAAATTTGCAATGGAATCTTAAAACATGACATGGCATAAGTAGGGATTGCTTGTAACACTGATTTGATGAGCACTTCCCTCCCCCCCTCCGAGAATGTCTTGTTTTTCCAGTTGTCAATTCGATTTTTAATCCTGTCCACCAAGTACGAAAATTGTACTCGTTTGGATCTCATCGAGAAAGTCGGGAGTCCCAAATACATCTGGTGTCCCTGCGTGACACGAATGTTCAACTTCTGCTTGATATCATTTTTCAGTCTTTCATCTGTGTTTGGACTAAAAAAGATGGTAGTTTTTTCAAAGTTAATCATCTGCCCCGAAGCTTTTTCATAATCCGTCAGAACTCTCTTAATAATCTCTGCACTATTCTCCTTTGCTTTGAAAAATAAAATGCTATCATCAGCAAATAACAGATGAGAAACTTCTGGTGCCTCCCTGGCCACTTTGATGCCTTCAATGTTCCTAATGCTCACATTGTGTTTCAGATACGAGGATAGTCCTTGTGCACATATCACAAACAGGAACGGGGACAAAGGACCCCCTTGCCTGATACCCCTAAATGGAATTACCTTGCCCACAACTGACAACTGTATTATTAATTTTAAAAGAGTATGTAACTGTTTTCACACACCTGAGGATAATATCGATGAGGGAACTTGGGAAACCCATCTTAACTAATTGTCCTTCCAAAAAACTCCATTCAATCCGGTCGTACGCTTTACTCATATCCAGTTTCATCGCCGCGTAGCCCGTTTTGCTTTTATTATTCTTGAGCCAATGCATACACTCATATCCAATGAGAATATTGTCGGAAATTTGTCTATCCTTCACAAAAGCACTCTGATGATCATCTATAACCTCTGGTAATATTTTCTTTAGCCTATTAGCTACTACTTTTGCAACAATTCTGAAACTCACATTGCATAAGCTAATTGGCCGAAAATCTTTTAAAGACGTCGGGCTTTTTATTTTTGGAATGAGAGTTATCCACGTCTCGTTCCATTCTCTTGTATCTCCTTTATTGTTTAAGATGTCCAGAACCCCTTTTGTTAGATCCTCCCCCACTATATGCCACATCTCCTGGAAAAATCTAGCATTAAATCCGTCCGAGCCGGGAGCTTTATCCGGGTTTACTTCAAAAATTGCCGCCTTGACCTCGTCTTTTGTATACTTCCTGTCTAAGAACTCTGTCATCTCCTCCGTAATCATGTTCTCCGAATGATTCAAGATAGTCTCCAACTGCCTTTGATTTGGGGCGTTTGAAGTAAAGAGGGTTTGATAGTAATCCACTATGGTACTGGTAATATCTTCTTCGGAGTGTGCCCACGATCCATCCTCCTTACGAATGCTATCAATAAAGTTGCGGTTTCTCCTTTCCGTTGCTCTTTTATGGAAATAATTTGTGTTTCTATCTCCACTGACCATCCAGTTTGTCCTCGCTCTTTGTTTCCAGAATTCTTCTTGTTGGGCTAGTAGTAGTTCCAATCTGATCTCCAAGGGGTCCCCTCCCTGTTCAATCTCATCATCCGATTCCTTTCTTTGCAAGATTAGTGAAGACAAGGCATTCACTCTTTTTTCCAAACTTCCCACTTTTTCTTTTGCCCACTTTTGTAAGTGTTGTGCACAATTTGAGAGCTTTGTTTGCAAATTGCTGTTAATATTCATTGTGTTCCAGCACATGTTGACCTCTTTCTCCAAAGTTATTTCCATTAACCACGCGTTTTCGAATCTAAAGAAATCAAACCTGTTCTTGCTCCATCCGTGACTCTTGCTATGTATCTTGATCGAAATTGCTCTATGGTCTGATCCGAACCAGTGAGAATGTTGTACTCTATACATTTTCCACAAATTTATCCATTCTGGGTTTGCCACATATCGATCCAGTCGTTCCAAAATTTTGTTGGTTCCTTTTCTTTTATTATCCCAAGTGAATCTTGGTCCCGAAAACCCTAGATCGTGCAAATCATGGTAGTTGAGGCTATTTCGAAATCTTTCCATCAATTTACATGTCTTCCATTATTATTTCCCCCCTTCTTTTCTCTATGATTTAAGATCTCGTTAAAATCCCCTCCCACTAGCCAAGCTTGGTTACTTTGATGTGTTGCTTTAATCCGTTTAAAAAGGTCCAGAAAAAGGTGCCAATCGTTTTGATCCGAAGGCCCATGATATCCGGTGAACCACCATTGAACATTATCATCACTGATCTTAGCATCTATATGACACGCTGAGTAGGAGCCAATGTTAACATTCATGTCGTTCAAAGCATACAAAAGTAAACCCCCCTATTACCGCTTGGTTCTACCGAAAAGTAAAAAGCAAAGTTAAGCATGTTCATCCAAACTTCTACTATTCTACTGGGGAGTTTCGACTCCATTACAAACAAAAGTGAGGGTTTATTTAGGGCTACGACCTGCCTAAGCTTCTGGAATGCATTGGGACCCCTCAAACCCCTTGCATTCCAGCATGTGACGATCATGGATAAGAGCGGAGTGGGATTTCACCTTCCTCCGCTGCACTTGAGCTCGACACCTCTTCCTCGCTTTTGTGTCGCTTGTAACCCCCTTCTTCTTTTCTTTCCATGTTCTTCTCTTCATTCTCCTGTATCTCCATCTCCTTATCTGTCATAATCTGGATTCCCCATGCACTTGCCCTTCCTCTCTTTCTTTGTCCTTTAATGTGTGTGCCCATCATGATCTCTTTTCCTTTTTCTTGTTTGGCTTTCCATAGATCCTTTCCTGCCCCCGGTCCCTGTAGTCTATTTTGATCTCCATTGCTTTCCTCATCAATAAGTGCTGCAAAATAACTTGCTTGTGCAATTCCTTCCCAATCAGAACGTAAAGAGTGTTCACCATTTGCAAGATACCTGTTTTCATTATTTTGTAGTGTATGCTGTGCCTCCTCCATGAGAACTGAGTTCGCAAAACGATCTGCTTCCATCGAACTGTCTTGATTTTGATCGTGCCATGCTTCGTCCGCCAGCACAAGTCCCCCGACACGAGCATTAGGCCTAATGAAAATAGAGTTCACCGTTCTCCTTGCTTCAGCATTGTATGATGGTGTTTGGGCCGGAGTCCTGTTCTCAAGGAGGCTTCTCAAGTGCTCATATTGTGCTTCTTTAAGACCTTTCTGTCCATCAGCCCGAAGCCACATTGGGTACTCCTGCATTTCTCCCCTGCGGCTGCTTTCCCCCATATATCGATCCATACAATCTCTTTCGATGTGAGTGAGAAGGCCACATCTGTAACAAAATTCTCCTAGTTTTTCATACCTTAGTGCCACCAAAATGCTCTCGCCCCTGACTGTGATATTAGTGCTCCTGTTGAGTGGTTGGTGGAGGTCAATAAGCACCCTTACCCTCAGACAGTGTCCCCAAGCCGCCCCATCCTCCGGGCAGTCGATGTCGATGACGTCTCCCAATACTTCTCCTAATTTTTGAGCCAAGATTTTTGTCATGCTGCAAATGGGCATCCCATGAAACTGCACCCATAAAGGGATCCTGTTGATAATCAGATCCCTCGGGAGTTCGTGTCCTTGTAGTTTCGACAGAATAAGCATTGGGCCATTGACAACCCATGGTTGCCTAAAGAAGGCCCTATTGTAGTCCACCTCCTTTTCGAAGTCCAGCATAAAATAACCCTCAGCCACCAGAATCATTCGAACCACACCCTCCGGTTTCCAGATCCTCTTAAGAATGTTGAGGATCTCGATCAGCCCTTGTTGTCTGCGGATAGTGAAGTGACCAAGCAGGGCGAATTGAGGGATGGCAAGTTCATTCTCATTGACATTGAGATTAGAGTCTTCCGCATCAGAAATACGTATGTTTCTTAGGGGTTCGTGAAGGTTATCAGCCATGGTGAGTGATGTTATGAGTAGAAAGATGAAAGAAAGAGCGCAGAAGGGTTCACAGTTGAGAGTGATGAAAAATAATTTTCCCCCTTCTCTATTTATATACCCCTCCGTCACACCGATGCCCAATCCGACGAAAGCAACAAGCCCAAGAAACCAGGTAATCATAACTTTTGCCTCGGAGATCTTCCCCCATATGGAGCGTCGTCTTGGGAGAAGGCAAAATCCGGCGATCGAAGTTTCCCAAATCACGCCAATATCCTTTTCATTAATGCCATTGGCCATACTTCCGACAAATTAAAACCCACACTCTAAATGCTGCTCAGAAGGAATGATTACCGCTGTTTTTAGGCCAAACCCTAGGAAAATCCCTTTCTCCTCTGTCAGACGCCAAATCGCACTTTCCCAAGGTGTAAATCGCCCACACACATTCTCAATTCGCTATCCTCCTGCGCGTGCGGCGCGTTCCATTAGAAAATGGTTTTATGTTATTACACACTGTGCAATTGAGTGTGCGTAAGAAGCATTCAAGTTTTGATTGAAAAGAGTCACACTTGTGTGCGCTTAATTACATGTGCAATTAAGCCACAATTTTTACTTGTTTCCAATTTAATTGATCAAAAATTAATTTCACAATTAAAGAAATATTCAAATCAACAAAATCCAATTGCATATATACACTCAATTGCATTTAAGTATTTGCTTCACCTACGGGTGGTTCGATATACCAACCATACCGTTATCATAAAAAAAAATTTGATATTAAAAAAATTCACATTGTTACCGTACCAAAAATTTCGGTATGTAAATATTCATACATATACCGTACCATAATTTCGATATACCAAATTTTCGGCATGGTATACCGACATACTGTTCCATATCAATATACCGATTTATATCGAAAATATTGAACCATCATTTCATTTCGAAATACTAGTATATCAATTCATATCGAAAATATCGAAGCATGATTTTATACCGAATTTTCGACATACCGAAATACCGCGGTATGATCATATCCCATACTGTTATTGTACCGAAATTTTCAGTATGATATCATATTGTACAGAAAAATTCGATATACCAAAAATTTTGATATTTTTTCGGTACGATAAGCCCAGTATACCAAAATTTCGGTATATTTATCCACCCCTAGTTTCACCTAGAAGGAATCAAACTCTAGTTTGTTTGACTGAAGTGAAATATTTAGGAAATATAATGCAATATATATAATAAATAATTCAAATTTTGGTGGGCCCCAGTGACCCTCATGGGCCCGACGTTTAATCCGTAAAAATATTGCATTAAAAATGTGTTTAATTTAATTTAAATTTTAAATGTGTCCAATCAACTTAAGTAATTAATCATGCAATTAAAATGTGCTTATGTGCTTAATTATTTATTTTGTTATTGGTATCATGTTAGGTGTGGATCAAAAAAATTTAAAATGTACTCTTATGTGGTTTTAATGAAAGAGTTTATATACAATATAAGACAATATGTAAGACCCATAAATAAAATGAGACAAAAAAAATTAACAAAACAATTAAGACCAAATGAGGTTACAAAATTACAAATCTGCCCTGCATAATTAAAATACCCTCATAATTACATTTTAATATCCCATTTACGGAAATTGATTGAAACACTACTCCATTGTGTGCATTTTCACACAGTGGAGGTGTAATTCGCTGGCCCAACAACAACTTGCATAAACCCTACCCACATCCGGCCACTCTCATTTGTACGATCCACATCTCCGACGAGTCTGGTTCGAAGGTGGCTTTTGAGTGCGATTTTGAGTGTGGATCACTCATCAATCATCATCACCATATTTTCCCCTTAAATTTCAAGAATATTCATCATCATCAATCAAATTATGAAATTATAATCCAAAAAACATGCATCGTTCAATTTATTTACAGAATTCACTCCCTGATGATATTGCCCTCACAATAGCCTCATACCTTCCAGGTACTTCTTTCTTACACTAAAATTCTTTAATTTTGTTTTTGTTTTCCTTAAATTGGCGTAAAATCATTATCAACGATGTGGGTTTTGACAAAAATTTAATCCTGATTTCAGGTTTTTGATTTCAGAATTTACGGAGTACGATCTCAATGGTGGTCATTCGGCGACGGTTGAAGGGAGAGAGACAAAGGCAGCAACCTGAAGGCGGTGCTCGATCGGGGAGAATTTTGTGAAATTCACAATTTCGCGGTCCTCTCTCGGTTGGCCATGGCGGCCGCCGCCGCAACCTAGCCCCCCGACACCTCACTCGGGCCGGCGGGCCGCACCTCCGATTGCCGTTTCCTTTCCTTTTTTTTATTGAATAGTTAAACAAAACTGTGTGCGGTGAAATTGTTCGATGAAATGCCTGAATGAGCATATATTGTAAATTATGCATAAATTGGTTCATTTTCGCTATTGAGATTTTATCTAAATCGCGATTGGGGATTTTGGCCAAGGGTATTCCTTCATTTTCGACTTCATTGGATCGGAGGTGAGTTCCTTCATACATTACAGTTCATTTTCCAATTAATTAAATGACTAGAAGAAGTGGTTACTTGGATTAAGAATAGTTGAATTAATCTGTATTTTTTGATAATTAAAGTGATTTCTTCTAAATATGAGTTTGTTGTATTTTTCCTTTTTTTTTTTTTTCATTAATCCTTTCGGTTCGCGTGATGAGGGCTCTCTGGAGTTTAATATTTTCATCATCCAAGTTCATGTGGTTTTTGCATATTTCAATAGTGAAACATTTGGCTATTCCATTTTTTAATGAGTTAAATGCATTTTTCTAGGTGAAGACATGGAGCCTTCGAAACTAAAGGATAGACTAAGCAGAGATGAGAAGGTGACTGCAGACAATGATGATAGACTAAGCATATTTCATAAGGGCCTTTTCTTAGATTGTGGAGGATTGTTTAATGCTTGTTAATTGTTTGATGAAAAGAAAATTGGAAAATAATGAGTTTAAGATTAGAATGAAGGGTTTAATTTAGTCTATTTTTAATACTATGGGTGCACAATAAAATCAAGAATCACCTTTTCTTTACGCAATTCTCTGTTTTCTATGTAATTTCATTTGCACAATAAAATACTCCTTTTTGCAGGGATTGAGAAATTGACGGTGGAGTGGAATTTCGAAGGAATTCATTATTTCGATAACGGTTCTCTTACTGTTCAATATCTGCTTGGGTTGGATGCACTCAATTTGGAGACGTGTTTGCTTACTTTTGAATGCAATTTGGAGACGTGCTTGCTTATTTGAACTATTGTGTAATGTCATTTCAGTTTGTAAGTCATGTTATGGGTTATTGCAAGTTGCACTTTTGCCTATTTGAAATGAAAACATGATGAAATGGAGGATAAAGTGTTATATTATTCTTATGCAATGCACATATTAGATACATGCATCTCCTATTAATAAGCAGTGCACATATTATATATATATGCACCAAACTATGAATATATGCACATTAGTTGCGCATTACGTATAAGACTACAGGCCAATCCGACCTTTTGTGTTAAAAATTCCAATGAAATTCGAAATAATTTATGTTTATTCTAATTTTTCAGTACATCATATCAAAGATTTAAACTAACATGCAGAAAACACACCTTGAGAATCGAGCGAGTAATCGAATGTGTGAAACGAATGTGCACAGGATTAATTGTTTGCATATTTGAAAGTATATGTAATTATCGATTGCATATATAAAAAAACGACGCATATTTGAAAGTATATGCACTTGTCGGTTGCATATAAATAAAAATATGCATCTATGCATCTTGCAAAAATATTATTTGTTAATACAAGTTGTTCAACAAATTATTTAAACACTTTTAGAGGTGTATCGAGTAAAAAATATTTTTTGAATTTATTAATTTTATTAAGTATTTCATAATATAATTTATATTTTAATAAAGATATGGTATGCAAAATAATAACAATATGAATATTTAATTAATTAAAGTATATTTTCGATTAATAAGAAAATTATTGAATATATAAAAATATGAATGTGGACCGACAGAAAGTATGATATCGAATTTTAGAAAAGTAATTTGAATTGGAAATTGTGCTATAATAGAGGATAGTCTCTTAGTTTTAAAAGAGGTTTGACTTTGCATATTCGACATTAATTAATTTAATGATTTGAAAATTCGAAATTAATGGTAAGACAAGGGTAAATTGGTACAATTAGGTATCATTTTGTCTTTAATTGTATCATTTAAAAAATTTAGCTTGAATCACAAAAACTAGGAGTAGTTTGTCCTATATTGTTTTTTCCCCGAAATGAAATTCACTTTACTGATTAAAGAATATATATATATATTAATAGTAAATTTATTAAATAACACAAAATTCTTTTATAATTGATACTCTCTCCCTCTATCCCAACTTAACTTTCACACTTACTGTTCACCCATTTTTAAAAAATATTATAATAAATAGAATTTTGATATATAATTTAAAAAAAAAAAAAAAAAAGTGAGTTGACTTGTGTGTATGTATGTATTATAAAAATAATAACATTAAATATAATATTTTAAATATTGTATGAGTAGAGTTTCTAAAAGATAAAAAAAGTAGATATGAAAGTTAAGTTGAGACGGAAGTATCACATAATTTCATGGTGATAGTAAAGATTAAAAAAAAAAAAAAAGGTAGGGTGGGCTGTGCCGCTGAGGGAGGCTCCGCCCTTGAATATTGGACAAAAAATATGGAAGTCAAAGCGCCCCTCACCTGATAAATGAAAAAATAAAAAAATTGATGGAAGGTGAACACGTGGTTTTGGAGTGGACGGTACTATACTATAGTGTTTTTGGGGGAGGGGAGGGGGGCCTGGGCTGTGCAAAATTGTGTGTACATAATAATTTCGCGGCTGATTCATTTCCGCCCATATCTACATTAAAATTTTGAATATTACTCCTTTATTTGGTCAAACATTATCACACGGTGCGATTTTGACACTTCCTCTATCTCTTAATTCAACATTTTATTATTCGACAATTCTTCTTAAAATAAAATTATTTAAAACGTAATTTAAATATCATGTCTAATGCTTTTTTTTTTATGGACCTGAAGCCTAAGTTATTAGGAGTACTAAAATAAAATATATAAATATGATTACAAATAAATTCTTTGTGTTTGTGAATTATGGAAGGGATAATTTTGTAACCTTTAACTAATAAAGTAAATAAAATTAATTGGATTGATTGTAAAAGTAATGTTATTTTGTGTAAATATGTTAATATTATTAGGGTTGTTGAATTTATGATTTTTTTTTTTTGGTGGGTAAATAATTATGAAACTGAGTTTTCAAACAATTGTGAAACAGAAATTACAAATTAAAATGGATATTCTCTTTGAAATGGAAGAACTTGCTTGGAACCTCTATGCAGGAAAAATTACAATACAGTTATGAAACGGAACTGGAATTTTCCATTGCCTTTATGTGGACGGAAAAACTGCAGTTGAATACTTGGTTTAATCTTTTGTTTTATTTAAAAAAAAATCCCTTAATTTCTAAAAAAAATCACTATACTGATATATATATAATAATTATTTTTATTTAGGCCCTTAATTTATACTCCCTTCGATTCAAGAGTTTATTGCATTTGTCATTTTGTATATAATTAAGAAACATATTTTTTTGACACATTTATCCCTCATTAATTTTTCTCTTTTTCCATTGACCTTTCCTTTCTATCACACTTTTACCTTTTGAAAGAGAGTGAGAGAAAATGAATCATTAATATATT
The DNA here is from genome assembly GCA_963675135.1 of Galeopsis tetrahit. Taxonomy (NCBI): domain Eukaryota; kingdom Viridiplantae; phylum Streptophyta; class Magnoliopsida; order Lamiales; family Lamiaceae; genus Galeopsis; species Galeopsis tetrahit. Next base: position 18,258,333 of record OY776133.1, read on the forward strand.
TTCAATTAAAAGTGATATTGTAGGAGTTACAAATGGGCATTTTAGGAAAATTCGTGGTAAAAATATGAAAAGCGACAAACTTTTTGAAACAAAAATAAAGACCAAATGCGACAAACTTTATGAAACGGAGGGAGTAAGGGTTAATCACCCTTAAATTTTTGCTTCCCCTCCAGCTTTGATAGATGATCACCCCTCAAAATACATGTAAGATAGAAGCACTCCCTCTAAATTATCTATTATACCATTATCTCTTACAATTATGTAGGATAAATACACATCCCCTAATAACCCTAATTTTTCCTACATCTTCCCCAATCTTCATCTTCTTCATTTAACCCTAACCCTACATCTTCTCAAACAACCCCCCGCCTACCGCCCCAGCCGCCCACCAGCTTAGCCGTCGCCGTCCCCACCCTCTTTCTATATTTTTTAAAATCCTTTCTATCACACTTTTACCTTTTGAAAGAGAGTGAGAGAAAATGAATCATTAATATTTTAGTAATACATTTAAAATTGTTATATAATTATTATATATACATAAAAATTAATGGTAATTATTTTTTCTTTAATTTTTTCATTAAATAATATTTTTAAAATTCTAAATCCCTCCCTAAATACGCGTACATGTATAATGGTATTAGATACGATTGATTTTAAAATAAAACACTTATTATCCATCCGAGATAATTTGAGGTTCTTGAACATAAAAAATACCCGTCAGGCGACAAAATGCACGATTGTGCATGTGAAGACCAATGTATCAATAGTTTGAGGAAGCCATGCACAGTGTAATACTTTTACTTAATTAATGTATATATTTCTATATTAAGTGTGTAATTAAGCTCTTTAATTATTTTCAAATCCATAATTTATTTCTTATCATCATAGCAAAATTAAAAGCAGCATCGGCGAAACTTTGGAACAAAGATTGACTAAGCTTCGTTTCTTGGTCAAATATACTTAGAAGTTGACAATTAATCACAAGAAATTAATGTGATCCTCCATACATTAAAAATACTATTACAGGAGTACTATTTTTCATGTTTCACTACGTATTTAACTAATGTAAGACCCGCGTAAAAACGCGAGGTTGAAACAAATTTATAATAGCGAATATATTTTAAGTTTAATTTATTAATTAAAAAAATAATCTTCAAAATATTTATAGATTTATAAATTTATTATTCTATTAAAAGCTAAAAAATATCTTTGAATCTTTATCAAATGTTGCTTCTATTATTTTTCAAAATTTTACATGTCAATATCTTTCATGTAGCAACATTAGTGAATCCGATCGAACACAATGATGAATATTACCCACGAGGCCAAATTAAATAGTTTTTCATGTCGTCATTTATTAATACTTTTCTACATAATATGTAAATGAGAGTATGATGCAATGAAATGGCCGTAAAACACCCAAAAACAATAACAGACCTCACGAATTACACCAATTTCGTGAGATAGAGCTCCATAATTAATTATTATCTAACTCATGAGCATGAAAATAAGTTAAATAAATTATACAGTAACTAAGTATTTAAATTAGGGATATGTCAATCTCAAAGACATTCCTCGTGTCAAATATGACAATGATCATGGAGCACTATTTGGAGTTGGAATGGATACTAGTGGAATCCCACCTTCCTAGCTAACTCGAAATTAAATATTTTTCATGTGACAAACTCTGCATTATGATAGTATTGTATATTTATGTCCCTTTAAAAAAAAAAAAGAGTCATATTCTCTCTATTTTTGTATATATTTTTGTTAAATATTAAAATTTTGAGACTATACAACAAAATTGACGTGAATAGTAAAAATATATAAAATCTTCTTTTTTTTGGAAAAAACATGGCTTAGTTTGTCTGATTTTCCAGGCAAATAGTAGTAAGAATATTTGACCATGAATAATAATATACACGTGATTATTGTTTACTAATACTAATAGTCATCGCTTCAGTATTCTCCCAGGCCGACGCCACTGTCTATTTAATACCCACCATTCTGAACCATCACCAATATTAAAACAATTCTCATTTTCACTAGTCAATACTCAAGAGCTCTCACCTCATCAATGGCTGCCGCTTCTCTCTCTACTTTCCACTCCCAAACTCCATCACCCACTACTTCAACAACCTTCAAAAGATATCCAAAAACCATCGTTAAAGCTACCATCTCTGAAATTCCACACATTTCCCGATCTCCACCGCTTACTACGGCGGCGCCGCCCTCCAATCTACCAACCCGGAAGATCCCGGGAGATTACGGCCTCCCCTTTATCGGCCCATGGAAGGATAGGCAGGACTATTTCTACAACCAAGGCAGAGATGAATTTTTCAAATCCAGAATCCAAAAGTACCAATCTACCGTTTTCAGAACAAACATGCCCCCTGGCCCCTTCATTTCCTTCAACCCAAACGTCGTCGTTTTACTCGACGGGAAAAGCTTTCCCGCCCTTTTCGACACCGATAAAGTCGAGAAGAAAGACCTCTTCACCGGCACTTACATGCCCTCCGTCGATCTCACCGGCGGCTACCGCACCCTCTCCTTTCTCGACCCCTCCGAGCCCAATCACGCTAAGCTCAAGAAACTCATGTTTTTCTTACTCTCGTACAGACGCGATCGTGTAATTCCCGAATTTCACAACAGTTATTCCGAATTGTTTGATACTCTGGAGAAGGAATTAGCCACCAAAGGCAAAGCCGCCTTCGGCGCGGCTCACGATCAAGCCGCGTTTAATTTCTTAGCCAGGGCTTTCTACGGCGCCGACCCGATCGGGTCGAAACTCGGCTCCGACGGGCCGGATCTTATCACGAAATGGGTACTGTTCCAGCTTCACCCACTCCTTTCCCTCGGCCTACCGCGGCCGATCGAAGATGGAATTCTTCATAATTTCTCACTGCCGCCGTTTTTAATTAAGAAGGATTATCAGAGATTGTACGATTTCTTTTACCAGAATTCGGGCCCTGTTCTCGATCAAGCTGAAACCCTAGGGATTTCTCGCGACGAGGCTTGCCATAACCTCCTCTACACCACTTGCTTCAATTCATTCGGAGGCATGAAAATCCTGTTCCCAAATATGGTCAAATGGGTGGGCCGCGGCGGAGCGAAGCTCCACGCCGCCCTCGCGCGAGAGATCCGATCTGCGATCGGATCCAGCGGCGGAAACGTCACCATGGCCGCGATGGAGAAAATGCCGCTGATGAAATCAGTGGTGTACGAAACGCTGCGTATCGAGCCGCCGGTGTCGTCGCAGTACGCGAAAGCGAAGCGAAACTTCGAGATTGAGTCACACGACGCCGTTTTTCAAATCAAGGAGGGGGAAATGCTATACGGGTTCCAACCGTTTGCGACGAAGGACCCGAAGATATTTGAGCGGGCCGAGGAGTTTGTCCCGACCCGATTCGTTGGGGTAGAGGGGGAGAGGCTTCTGAAGCACGTGGTGTGGTCAAACGGGCCGGAAAATGGGGGCCCGAGTGTTAATAATAAGCAGTGCGCCGGGAAGGATTTCGTGGTGCTGGCGTCGCGGCTGCTGCTGGTGGAGCTGTTCCGCCGTTACGACTCGTTTGATATTGAGGTTGCAGCGTCGCCTTTGGGCTCCGCCGTTACTGTAACGTCGTTAAAACGAGCTAGCTTTTAGAGGCTCTTATGATATTTTTATGTTTGTTGACTGTTGTACGAATTATTCATACATTTTGACTTTAGAGGAGGTTACCGTGAACGTGAAGTCTAGTACGGTGTATGTAGTGTTATTTCATTTGTATATTCCTTTTTTCTTAAAAAAATATTATCCGATGTATAATATTCATATTAGTATATTATTTCATGTACTCATGTGTATAACATCGAATAAGGTATATTTTATACATATTTAAGTTAATTAATGTATCCAATAGTTCAATGTTATATTTTACTTTTCGCATAATTAATAAATTATACTCTCCTTCGTGCAATTACTTTCACATTTTATTTTTTGGATATTCCACAATAACTTTGACATCCCTAGAATGGAAAAACTTCTATAAACTCCACCCTCACAATATTATCAATTTTAAGGAGTATTACTTTTTCTTTATACATACATAAAAATCAACCCATTTATTTACTTTATACATAAAGTTTTACAAAATTATCCCTAAATTCATTTTTCTTATTTTGTGTGTCACTTCATATGTGAAAAAAATAATGAGATGTAGGTAGTAAGTGTTATATGTAAATGGTCACCTATTGTGAGTCGAGCTAGTTGAACTCGAATAGCCAACTGGTTCGAACATGTTAGGAACCCACCCAATTCACAGCTGAAAAGAATATGAAATTGTATATGAGTTATAATTGGAGAATAAGAATTACCTAATTGGTCCCTTAAGAAATGATAATGGTGAGAAATTGTCTATGAAACATATGCGTGAGTGGTCATCATCAAAGAGATATACTATAATCTATAAATAAATAAGGAATCTGACCCATTTACGAGGGCTTATCAGTTATCCCTCCTTTCATTGAATTTACTTAAGCAAAGACACTCTCATCATTTCTGTAACTCATAGATATATCTTTACACTCATTTCAAGTGACATTAAACTCACTGACGAGTTATTTTACATTTTAAATTTTCAGCACCGTTTTATTTTCTTGTGTTTTTCTTTTTTACGCAATCAAAATTATAATCTCAATAAAATTAAACTAACATTTGTGTGAATTTAAGTTCACGTGAACTTCTATATTCGAGTGTCACTGTTTAAAAAAAAATGTTTGATTTTAAAAAAGTGACACTGAGAAAAATAGGTACATGTGAAATCAGAACGATGTGATATATATTCCGGTTTCCGAAAATTTTGAATTAAAAACCAGTCAATTTGCAAAAGGATAGGGATTTTGGAGGGGCAATTACAACTTGTATCGAGTGTGACCTTCAAGTTTTAAATGAAAAAAACAATTAGTTTAATTCAAAAAACGTTATAAACATTCGATCTTATCTTACGCGCAACTACATTATAAGAGAAATATGAATTATGTATTTAATATTGATCATCACTATCATTATGAATTACTTTGGGTGAGAATACTATTTTTGGGAAGAAATTGAAACGAGGAGTGCAATAATTAGGGCAGAAACAAAATATTTAATCCTCTAAGAATTAGTAGTAATAATAATAATTAAAAAGCTTATAACATGTGATTCAGCTAATTAATAGTAATATGTGTTTGTTGGTCGGGGGAGTATCATGAAATTAGATATGACAAATTATGTCAATCAGACTGAATAAACTAAATCATACCACATGAGACTAGCTATTACACCACAAATGATCAATGTTTGTTTAAAAAAGAAAAAATATTACAAACTCCAATTAAATTAAACCAGCTAATTAAGGTGCTGCAAAAGCATCATCAACCCATTTTATGTGAGTAACTGCTGCAGTGTTGTTATCATGCGGGGTGGAAACAAGAGTTTGCAGGGCGGATTTAAGTTTGTTGAGACGCTTACGGTGGCGAATACGGCGGAGCACCACCGTTTTGTCCACTGGGCCAGTTGTGTGCGCCGGTTTCAAGTATAAGTGAGTGGTTACCTGTTGTTGATCATCATCTTCTTGGACTCCTCCCCACTTACTATTTGGATCCTTTTTGGAGAGTAGAGAGCACATCTTTAGTTCTAGTAGAGTAGAATGTCACGAACTTACTAGTAGTAAGATTTCACATATATAAATAAATAAATAAAGAATCACATCTTTTAAGCTTTATTGGATTAGTTTTAATTTTTTAATTTCACTCGCGGGTTTTCAGGATTCCTTCTGTCTCCTCTCCTCCTTATATTTACTAATACTATGTCCACCATCTTTATATTACTGGAGTATTCAAAAGACGAGCGGTGGGGTATTTGAAGGTTAATTTTATGAATTCAAATTAAATGTATTCACCTATTTTATTTTATTTTTTCCTAACTAAGTCGATGAAATTTTATATTTTTCAGGCAACATTTTTTGTAATTGGGTAATTTAAAAGATCCAAATTATTTAAATTCAATTGCATCATATTTGTTGGTTCATCAAGTAATAGGCGCTGAAATGGTTGAATTCTCAACAAGGAAATTAATGGGCCAAACTTGGGCTGCTATTGACTTAGAAAAGGGCCTGCTAATGTTATAAAATTGGGCCTTCTTTTAGCTGAAATTAAACTTTGGACGCGGCTAAATCACCCGGATTTACTATGAGTACACCCACGGATAATTTTTTTTGTCCCAAGGGTGGTACGAAAAGACGTTTTTACCCCTACTGTAGTTTTTTTAAAAAAAAGGCCTGATGAGTTCACCCATCTATTCCAGTTCATACCCGATTCATCATTTCACATCCGAATCATTCCGAATTCCCACCATTAACACCAAAACATAAAAAATCCTAAAAATTCAAAATTTCAACAACAAAAATAAAATCTTAATATTTTCGAAAATTTTACCAAAACAAAGTTGAGATGTTCGAAAATTTTACCAAAACAAACCCAATATATTCGAAAAAAAATTCAAAACAATTTAGATTTATTCGAAAATTTTTTCAAAACAAACTCAAGTTGTTCGAAAATTTTTCCAAAACAAACTCAATATGTTCGAAAATAATTCCCGAACAACTAAAAATCCTAATTTTTTTGGACTGTAAAAATTGTAAAAAAAAAAAACTTACCTTCGGCGAGCGTGGGTGCCGGCGACGTGCGTTGGTGGCTGGGTGCGATGAAGGGGAGGGGTTGTGGCCGCGAACGGCCGCGAAAGGGAGGGGGCTGCGGCCGCGAACGGCCACGAAGGGGAGGGGAAGGGGCTGCGGCCGCGAAGGGGAGAGGGAGGAGCTGCGGCCGCGGGGGGGAGAGTGCTGCGCAGTGGGTGGGCGGCGTTGTCACGCGTGTTGGGTGGGGAGACGAGGACGGCGACGAGAGGAGGCGGCCGCGAACGGCGGCGAAGGAGGGGATGCGGCGCTGCAGAAATGGAGGTGGGTGTCTGAATGTGAGAAGAAGAGGAGAATGAGTTAGGGTTTTAATTCATATAGAGGGTAATTTTGACATTTCTACATGGGTGTCCTCATCCATTTTGTGTGTGTCCTTATCGCGTGGGTGTCCTCATAGTAAATCCGGGTGCCTTTAGCCGCGCCCTTAAACTTTTCTTGGCTAGCTGTTATTCAATTGAAAGTACTGTACATCATTTTGAATTTCTTTTCTTGCCTCAATTCTTTTTCTTCTCATTTTGCACTGTGGATTCTTTATCACATCCTTGCTTCAGTCATTCAATTGACTGCTCAAATCAATGGTTCATGTTTAGTTACTAATAATTCTCAATTACGAGCAATTATTACACCAATAAGCGATATTTAAATTGATGTTTATTTATCACAAAACATGATTTGAAATAAATTTCCGTCACGGAATTTATCTTTAATTAGTTACTGATTTTTTTAGTGGCTTGTACAACTTTTACAATTACACTTTACACTCATTCAAGGTTGATTCTCACCTCAGAATTTAGCACCCTCCATCCGACTTTAGCTATATTGCAGAAAATCTTCAAAGCTAATGTAATTTATCCACGCCAATTAATGGTAAAATTCTATGTAACATCGTTTTACAGACGGAGTATGATTTAAATATGACACTTTTACATTAAAAAAAAAAAGTTAATTTATTAATAATCTTATAAGTAGGAACAATATTTTGTCGAGTTTACGACGTAGGCCGGTAATTACAAGATAGTATTCCTTCCGTTCCACAAGAATTTGCACACTTTCTATAAATGGATGTCCCATACGCACATTTCATAAAAGGAAATATCTTCATAACCCCACCCTGAAAATATACTCTTATTTACTCATATGTCATTACTTTTACACACTTAATCTACTTTTTACTTTATTTTATTCATAAAATTTTACAAAACTACCCCTCAAAACATCACTCATTACATCTTTTCTTACACATTTCTCAAAACATCACCCATTACATCATTTCTTACACATTTCTTAAATTGTGTGTCAATTCTAGGTGTACAAGTTCCCTATGGGACGGATAGAATAGTAGTGTGAGAAGTAAGTAATGAGCAATAAAATTTTACAATGATAGAAAATTATGGTTTTGTGTACGTGGCAAGTTGTTGGGAACTGTGATTTTGAGACTTGTCTTTTCGTGTCGACATGTTATGTGGCAGTTAAAGGGCCGTTGTGATAGATAGATAACATAATTTTTTGCTTTTTTTCCATTTTTGGATAAAAGTCCACCATTGATAGGAAAACAAAATTATGCTGCTTCAGATAAATTAAAATATTCACTACCAACCAATAGGGAAAAGCCAACGTTGGCTGCCTTTCCTTTCCTTTCCACAATATTTATTGCACCATGCGTGTATCGTTTTATAAATTTTGATTAATTTTAGTATAAAATAAACTGGGTATGATGAGATAAGGTACTATCCATACATAAATAAAATAAATTTTATGAATAATATATATGAAAATTTAAGTAAATAATTTGGGGTTGAAGAGTGAAGCATGAATAATATAATTTTAAAAAAATTGATAATAATGCAGTTTGACAACTTAAAAAAAGTTGAAATAATTAAATTGGACTCAATAGTTAATAAAGGTTGAGTAACTTCTAATAGTTTAAAGTGATAAAATAAAATAAATGAATAGTTATAGTATATATAAACTACTGTATTCTTGAGAATTTACATATATTAAAAAAAGTTTTGTTTTAAATTATTAAAACATCTCGTAATATTTCCATTCATGAAAAATACTCCAGTTTTGTGCTACACGGCACATGCATGTAGCATGGCATGAGATGTAAAATTACTCTCAATTTGAATCTCACTCATCAATATTTTATTTAACCCGTCTGAATTAATTTTTCTCTTGGTTAATTATTAAATTTTAATTTGTCTAACCTGAAATGATCTTACATAATTAAATAAATACAAACTGATAGGGTGCTTACATATAATTTCAAACAGTAATATATGATTAATTTTTGTGTTCACCCAACTGTTTTTTTAAATGAAAAGTATTAACAGTTTCACCAAATAATATGTTTTATTTAATTTTTTAATCCGATCGAAATTAAAAACTTAAAAGATATTTTCAACCTTGTTGTCCCTTCAAATTTCTAGGGTTTCGTCGGGCTGTGCCGTCCATCTATATATCGACCAGATCAGATTCCAATTCTTTGGACATTGAATTTTATTGAGAATATTATTTGAGTAGCTTAATTAGTATTGAGTACGAGAATAAATGTTAACGCTATATGGTGTAGAATACTTGCCAAGGCAAAAGGGAATCATGGCTGCGACATTCGGAATAAGTGTTACTAAATCGTTTTGTTTGTTGCAATAGAGTTAATTTAATAAATCATTTTCTTTCTTGACATACTATATTATATATATGTTTGCAACCACCCTCCTTAACATCCCCAAAATTTGTGCAATTGCGTTCAACCACGTACAATTCTCTTGTAAATACATGGTAAAACGTTATATGTCAGTGATGTCACATGGAATAATTAAACCAAACTGTTTGGTATTTATTTACCTAAATTAGTTTTAGGAACGATGCATCTGCTATAGAATTGAGTACATATAAGAAATTGAGTTTTTTGTTACACTTTTTAATTGTAGTGACTTACACATTTAAAAAAAAAAATTTAAGTTATATTGATGTACACTTTTTAGTAATGTTATATTGCACATTTTAGTTATATAAACGTGCACTTTTCAGTAATATTGTGTTATACTTTTTACTAGTTATAATGACTTACATTTTTCATTAAAAACTGTATTGCACTTTTCAATTATAGTGACTTACACTTTTCAGTAATATTGTATTGCACTTTTTAATTATAATAACTTACACTTTTACATATACACTTTTTCAAAAAAAAAAAAAAAAGTTGACTTTTAGTCAACTCGATTCCATATAAGGAATCGAGTCTATACAAGACCTCGGCCTGATTTTAATATTAATTGACTGTATACGATTAAATTATAAAAAATAAAATTTTACTAGCACATTAGTATCACATTAAATAAAAAAAATTCACTGCTAAGTTCTAAACATCCACATCCACAATCATAAATAAACCTAAAAAAAAAAATTTAGGAGCTAGCCCCGCAATTTCACGCATTGAAAATTTAAAATTTCAAAACAAGGGGTAGACTTGTAGAACATGGAGGGTCGTATATATTAGCAAAAAATTGAAAAATGACATAAAAATTTGTGGGTCGAACCAAGTTAAAACAGGTTAAATAAATATGTCCAAAAAATTCGCGTAAAACATACTTATAAACTAATTCTCAAGTTTATATTACTGTAAGAAAAAATAAAAGGATAAATCTTATTGTTATTGTCAATATGGAAATATTGGTTTTCATTGATTGTGTTTGAAGATTTACGGGGAGTAATTTATACAACTAAAGAGGCACGTATTGCCTTAATAGAAGGAATATACCATCCCTAGATTAGTGGAATTAAATCAAAGACCAAATCACACAATCCCTAAATTAGTGGAATTAAATTAAAGATCAAATTCTTAATTTATACTATCACTAGAAACACGCATTTTTTCTTATAGTAACACGTACCTTAATTAAAGAGCATGAGTCTATATATTTGTCATGCACAAATTTTATGAGAAGATCAATTTGATCAGATTTTGATCCAAATTCCATCCACAAATTTTACTACTCATTCATTTATTGCATGTACATACAATATTGCATATAACTAATTTCTTCTACATTGAAATCTCTTACTCCGTATAAGAGAGGATCTAAATTTTTAGAGCGGAAAAAATCTTTACAACCAATTCATAAAATAAAATATAAAATAATCTTAATTCCTAATTATAATTGAAGTACACGCGGTTTAGTATTATATGTATCGAGACTAGTAGTTCTGATAGACTATATATTAATTCTTGTTGGAGATCGAGGAGAATATTCATTTAATTTGACTAATTATCAACATCTTCGGATCTTCCAATTAATATCCTTGTAAATTATAATCATATTGTGTAAATTAAATAACATTAATATATAGAGATTTGAACCAAATTTGTTGGATAATGACGTGTATATATTACATATGATATTGAGAGAAATCAAATTAAATTGAAAGTGGTTTATAATTGCCATATTATCCATACGTGTCACGTTTAACCAAAATGAAGTGATCGATCAAGATTAACACACGTACGTAAAAATTAAAGAATATGAGATTGCATGTGAATGTATATTATTCATCCATTTCATGTCGCACTATATTCATGATTGAAACCAAAATGGATCATTCCAAAAACTTAATTTGGAAAGACTTTCAACCACTAATCTTTGCCCTTGCAGCGATTATAATTTGTCGCTACCTCATGTGGATTTTATCAGATAGTATATTTACTTTAGGGATATAGTTTAAGCGACTTAAAAATAGAGATAAGTGGGTATGTGTGGAATAATTCGCAGGTGACAAAAATTAGGCACCAAAGTCATAACATTTCAACCATAAAATTAAATAAACCCCATAAAAAGATAGTAAAACATTAATACATGTGTTAAACTAATACAATATTTTATTTTCCTATAAAACATGTTATGTGTACTGTTTATTAAATTAGTAAGTTGCAGATTTAAGGATTATTAATTAACACAATATAAATTAATTGTTAAAAGTAAACAACACATGCAACTATACAAATTAATATATGAGTGAGTTTATATATTTAAACGATAGTTTGTGTTTTTTGAATCAGTTAAATGCGTGGGGTGAAGATAACTATTTTTTTTTTTTTTGGGATTTTGAGGTAATTAAATGAGTTAATATTTTTATTGTTTGGTCCAATTTAATTTAAAGTTAAAAAATAATAATTAAATTTAGTTTAAATAGAGTGAGCTAAAAGCTTAACAATACAAATAAATTATAAACAAACACATATACTGCAAAGAACTTAGGTATTGTTCACTTTTAAGTATTTTGTGGTTTTGAAAAATCAATTTTTTAAATTTTGATAAATAGTAATATGTGTGTATTTTTTTTATTTTTTTTTAAGTTTTTAAATAAGAAAATGAGATTATTTAATTTTATGTTAAATTAATGTGTATAATTATTAAAATTATATTGTTATATTATTATGGAAGATATTATTATGATTAGATGTTAAAAACTCAGAACCGTGTTTTGAAAAGTCAACTTGGGAATATACATACACTAAAGTTGGAGCACGGAAGTGCAGTAATGCAGACACGCATTTAATCTGAATAGTTGGAGCCCTGATTAGTAGAGTTTTTACATTATGCATAAACTGAAAAGAAACATAAAATTTGATGAAATAATCTCTCATTATGGAGTAGTAAATTACTAAAACGTGAACAAAGACAAATTAACAGAGTAAAATTGTAATAAAATTAAAAGTTCCGAAAAAAGTACTTCCTCCGTCCCAAGATTTTATGCACATTTTCCTTAACGGGCGTCCCAACATTTTTTGCACACTCCAAAAAAGGAAACAACAATACCAATAATACCCCTCCTTTATTTACCTTACACATCACTTTATTTCATTTTCTTAATTTCCGTGTTGATCAAAGTGTGCATAAAATTCTGGGACAGAGGGAGTAGTAAATTAAGACAAGAGTGATGATGACCGCCTCTCAGATGCATTATTACCCAATCAGGACCAACATTCCACTACACAGGAAAGTTCACTCAACCTCATCTTCTATATGCCGCACATCTGGTTAATATCTGGCCCTTGGATCACATTACATTATCTAACGATGCAGCCTTACCATTTGAGTGAGTGAGTGAGTGTCTGAAATTTAGATTTTAAATAATGGTACTTCTTCCTCCGTCCCTTTTTATAATTATCATTTGAGTTGGACACGAGTTTTAAATAATACTGAATATATAAACTAAGTCTTATATAAAAAGAAAAATCATAAAAGTATAAAACCACAATTCGATTCAAAGGCCGGAACCCTGTTAAAAATCTTGCTAGAGTAAAATTCTCCTTAAGAATAAAATTCTTAGTCGAAAAAAAGGAATACTCCTCTAAATAAGGTAAATACTGAATTACAATCCATTAAATCTGTAAAATTCTAAGCGCATATCTTTTGCTAAATAATTCCTTAGGGCATGTTTGTTTTGGGATTATGTAGGATGGGGGAGATGGGGATGGGGAAATTCTGGATGGAGAAATCCTGATGAATAGTGATGGTGTGTGTTTATTTTGGGATGTTGAGTAAGATAGAATGTAACTTTATGTCAAATCAATTGTGTAAGAGTGTGTAATGATGTATTATATAATATAACTTTATGTCAAATCAATTAATAAGAGTGGTGATGTTGTATTATTATAATAGTAGAATATAACTTTATGTCAAATCAATTAGTAGGAGTGTGTGATGTTGTATTATTATAATAGTAGAATATATATATATATATTATATATATATATATATATATATTTTTAGGGGTGAATGGAAATGGATGTTGAAATTCGGATGTGAAATCCCGAACTAGAATAAGACGGGGGACGTTACGTCCCACGTCCGGACGTGTGAGTCCCAAAATAAACATGCCCTTATAAACTTCGGGGATAGTTCCACCATACACGGCCATTAGGTGCCACTTGCCACACCTGCCAATTGATCTGAGAAACCTCCAAGGGAAACAAGGGTTGGGCGACGAAAGTAGTTGCACTACATAAGATGAATCACATTAATACTGATTGTTTATGTAAAAAATAAAAGTTTAAGAGTTGAGACAAACTAGTACTATGTGAGAATTATAAAAATGGACGAAAAGCTGAGTATAATGTTGATCATTAGTTTAATTGTTCACATTAATCATACGTTACCTATATCATTGTAACGCGCATGGTATCCTCTTTTACTATACTCTTTTTTTCTTCCGTAAGTTAATAATTTACTGTTTGCACAGTAGATATTTTGGTGTTGAATATTATAAATGTAAAGTATTTGTGCGATTTGTTTGTAAAAGGAGGAAAAGAGCAGTTGCCACTTGTCATACTGGTGTTGGCAAAGGAGGACACTTGAAAAATTTCTCATGAAATCATCGAGATCATTCTCGAACGGGATCACCTTTCTAAATATAGTCTCTTTCAATGTAACTCTAACTTATGCAAAATAATATGACAAGTAAAATTATAAAAGCCTTGATTTGTGTCAAAAATTAATTTGAAATTGATACACAATTTAAAATAGCAAAAACTATTTTTTTTTAAATTCATAATTAAAAGATGACACTTCCTCCTCCCATGCATGTAACATTAATTAATCAAAATTAGTCATGGGTACAGAATACTAATTACTGTTGTAAAAATTTATATGAAATAATCGCATACATAAAATATATCGATTCATAACATACTTTCTAAGTTCCTCCGAAAGCTTTCTATTTTTCCACTTCGTTACATTTCCTTAAATAGAAATTTGTGTGCTCGTTTTCACAAACAATTCTCTCTATAGTTGAGTTTTATTGCAATAATTGTTACAATTGGTTTTTTCTCTAGTTCCCATTAATTATGCATTTTATACAATATTTTTTAATTTGTGCGTAAAAGAGACAAACATAAAACTTTTATAGAAACAAAGCGAGTGTATTTTATATGATACTCGATCGGGTTAATTTATGACTCTACCCGCATGGATGAATCCATAATTTTTTTATAGTGATCGATGCAAAACAAATATAAAATAGATTGAATAAGTTCTCAACTTTCCATTAAATTTTGTCTCCGCTGGCCATTGTTGTCAACGCAACCTTTGAAAATGGAGAATAAGATTAAAGTTGGGGGTACATTTATAATTTTTCTAATAATAATAATTATACGGAGTAATTAATTTCTATAATATAAATAGATCGTAGTAAAAAAATGTGAAAATAAAATAATTTTTAAGTTTTAAATAAGGATTTTTCACAATTTTAATTAAAAAAATATTTGAGAGTTTTATTATTTTAAAGATAAATTTTATACTTATTTGAGTAAGTTAATTGATTTTGTAATTACATTTTTTCTAATTAGGTAAGTTATTTGAGTTTACTAATAATTAATTAGGTAAGTTAATTGATTTAAAAATAAATTTATTTGATTTGTTTTCATATTTTATGAAAAATTATTTACTAATTTAAATATTATTCTAAATTTGTTTTTAGATTTTTTAAAATTTAGTATTTTAATTAGTATTCATAATTTTTTTGAATTAATAAATATAAGTCTTTAATTGATATCATAAAAAATATAAAAAGAAAAAAATATCACATATTACCCATCCCTTTTCCCCTTCCCATGACTCGAACCCAGGATCTAAAGCCTAGATAGTGGTGCTCTAACCACTTGAGCTATCCCACTTTGTTATTGACCTGTTTTGGTGATTTGTTAAAAGATCATTTTCAAAATTTGAGCATTGAAATTAAAATGTGTAATTATCCGAATCAAATTCAGAATCAATCCATCTTATTAAACTAAAAAAATCTTTAATCACACTTAAATATATACATTCAATTTAGATTCATGTCATAATTAATGGTGTGACAAATCACATCTGGTACAAGAATTATTGTAAGTTAAAATTGTGTTGTTGAGAAATCATAGACCATACATATGAAACTACCACTACCATGAAAATCTGAGAATTAGTGTACACACATGTCCTAAACCCATTCCCTCTTATTTATATCCATTCCATCTCCCGCCTTGTAATTCCCTGCAAAATCTCTCTCATTCTCCTCCCAAATTTCTCCTCCTAAATCTTTTTTCATTTTGTGTTGACAAAATCATCATTCAAATCACAATATTAAAAAATAGGAATTAATGGTACAAAATCAACTAACATTATTAACTATGTCCAAGAAAAAGAACATGGTTTACTCTCATCCCAACAACCTTTCCTCCACCTCGGCCTCGGCGGAGGAGCTGCGCAACGGCTCCTCCCGCCGCCTCAGCGCCGAGGAGTCCCCCATGATGATGTCACCATGGAACCAAAACTCCCCTTTCGCCAAATCCCCGTGGCTAAACATTCCCGATCAAAACGGCCTCATCGGCTCCCTTGTAAGAGAAGAAGGCCACATATACTCCCTCGCCGCTGCCAACGGCGTCCTTTACACGGGCTCCGACAGCAAGAACATCCGCGTCTGGAAAGACATGCACGAATTTGCCGCGTTCAAATCCACCAGCGGCCTCGTCAAGGCAATCATAATCTCCGGAGACAGGATTTTCACCGGCCATCAGGACGGAAAAATCCGCGTCTGGAAAAACATGGGCGCCGTGCACAAACGCGTGGGCACGATGCCCACGTTTTTCGACATTTTCAAAGCCTCAATTAGGCCGAAAAATTACGTTGAGGTAAAGAGAAACCGTACGGCTTTATGGATTAAACACAGCGACGTCGTTTCGTCGCTAAGTATGAATCAAGAAAATGGGCTATTATACTCTGCTTCGTGGGACAGAACATTCAAGGTATGGATTGTCGAAAATTCGAAATGCATAGAGTCCGTTAAAGCCCACGACGACGCCGTTAACTCCGTCATCTCCAGCGTTAACGGAATCGTGTACACCGGGTCCGCCGACGGCACGGTGAAGGTGTGGAAAAGGGAGCAAAAGGGGAAGATTTTCCGACACGTTTTACAGAGGACTCTGCATAGTCAAGAATCGGCGATCACGGCGTTGGCCGTGACGGCGGGGGGAGGGGTGGTGTACTGCGGGTCCTCCGACGGGTTGGTGAATTTCTGGGAGTATGAAAAGCAGTTGTCACACGGCGGCGTTTTGAAGGGGCATAAACTGGCGGTGCTCTGTTTGGAGGCGGCGGGGAATTTGGTGTTTAGTGGATCGGCGGATAAGACGATATGCGTGTGGCAGAGGGAGGGGGCGGTGCACACGTGTCTTTCCGTGCTGTCGGGGCATGCGGGGCCGGTGAAGTGCTTGGCGGTGGAGGAGGACAAGGAGGGGGGCGGGGGGGATCGGAAATGGAAGGTGTATAGTGGTAGTCTTGATAACTCGGTGAAGGTGTGGAGTGTGTCGGAAATGGCGCCGGATTTGCATATGAGAAATGGAGATTCAAGTTGGGAATCTTTTAATTAAGATTCATCGTCACTCTGATGTTTATTATCATGCCTGGGGTTAATTTGATCCATTGTTTGGGTTTGGTTTTTTTTACTTTTACTTTTATGTTTGATTTAATGGAAAATGAGGGAGGGAATTTAACTTTGTGATCATGGATGTAACTCTAATATTGTAGATGGATGATGATGATTGTAATGTATAACTAAAATGTCTTGAAAAAATCTGGTGCTCCGTTTACATTATTAGTGTTTTTTTAATTCGATATGTATCATGTTAAAAAAGATCAAAATTTTGTAAAATGATGTATAAAAGATTTAAGAGGATGAAACTGAAGAATTGATCTAAGTTACACTGGGCATTCTCTTGGACGTTTCAAAAGTGGAAAATAATGTTTTAGCTTTCATCTTATACAACACATATAATAATTGACACCACAAAAATATGAATGTTAATTGCATTTTTATTTGAGAAAAATCTATGCGTAATATTACATAGAGAATATTAGTCAAGTATTAAAACTTTCAATACATTTTTTTTTTTTTTTGGTTTTGAATGACTGACTGCTTCTTTGTGTTTAAAGATTATTCCTAGTAAAATAGAGTGATTTTGTTTTTGTGTGTTTTCTCTTTGTGTCGACATGTTTTGTTCCTTAGTATTTTTCTTGATAGCTTATCTTGCATTTACTATTAATACCTTGCACTAAATTTTGATTTTTTTTTTATGGGTGTGCAATGTGAGTGCAATGGATGTTATGTGTGTGGGAATGTGTGTGTTAAGACGATGATGACTACCTGTGGATTTCGAATAGTAGTTGGGGATGGTTAAAAAAGTGAAAAATATTGAATGAACTTGAGTCCTTTTTCGCCTCAAAGGTAAACCATTAGGTCAAACCCCTTTTGTTTCCTCTATAATTGTTGACAGTCATATAAATATACAAACAATCTTTTTTTTCTTCTATGTGACTACAAAAACTCTAGTGAATAGAGTGTATAAGATTTGTATGAGTAATGTGCTACCCAATTTTAGTCAATTAGTATTAGTAATTCTCTGACAAAGTGGGATACCTCAAGTGATTAGAGCACCACTACCTAAGCTTAGGTCAAATGGATGGGTATTTAAAAAAGTATTAGTAATTCTCTCCCCAATATATCTAAAAAAGAAAAAGGAAACTAATCTTAAACCATATAGAAGTCAACGACTCAACGATAAAGAAGTGTTTCCGACACAGATGATTACTGGGCCCACAGTGAATCATCATTGCATTGGCCCATTCTCTCAATTTTAAGGTCTAAAATTGTTTTCTTTTTTCACTTACAAACATCTGAGATCATCCTCGGTTCTCATTAAAATACTCAATTTTTTAAAATTAACAATAAAATTTTTAAAATTGAAATACTTTGCAACTAAAATAATGATAAGTAGAAAATTAACCATACATGTGAAGGCACGAGTTATAAGACCTACAATTAAACACATTTTCCAATTATCATAATTTGTGAGAATATGTCATGTAGTTTTTGTTTTAAAACATTTTAAATAGATTTACACTTCGGGATGTAAGTGAGTCGAGCTAGCTCATGAGCTATTTATGTTTGACTAAAAAAAAATTGAAATCAACTCAAACTTAATTGAATCGAATTTGAGTTTGAACACTACTCGACTCAACTCATTTACACCCGTCATGCTCTTTTTTTTTTGGAAATTAATTAATTGCTGAAGATAATGTTATTGGTATGAAACTGTTCACCTACTCAATCTTATAAAATAGATTGTAGAAGCCATATTTTATTAATATATTAAGTCCACTGTAGTGACTGGAACTCAAACATGATCATATTATAACCTTAATTATTGTTCAAATGAAATTTGTTCGATCGATTACGGCCATATTTAGGTATAAACAATCAAGTTGATGCGAACAACTCTCAAGATTTATTTCTACCTTTTCACCATCAATTAAACTATGATTTTAACAAGTTGTAATAGAGACTGCAAAATCGAATTTCAACATTTTTTTTTATGACTGCTTCCATGTTTCCCGAAATGATCTCTACCACTAATTATATAATACAGATGTTTAATTAACTAACTGAGGGGTACCCTGTGACCACTACATATTATAATAACAGATCATGCTAACCACTTCTTTTACTTGTCTTTTTTTTTTTCCTTCAGGAGACCAGTTTTATATTACCCCGTCTATAAGCTTCCATCCCTCGTCACACATTTCAATTATATTAATATGCACGGTCAAATTCTATGTTTTTCAACCAAATCTAGTATTACAACAGTTATATTAGACAACACGTTTTACTCTTATTCCTAATTGTACAGTGCAGTAGATGCACATAAGTGTGACTCGTTTACAATTGGGGGAGGGAGGCGACAAGGCTGCTTTAGACTAGATGGATAAGTTTTGATAAGGATTACAACATCAAAACCCACCAAGAGTGGAAAATTCCTATGGGGATCCATTTTCATTGGGACCCAAAATTATTGGATCGGGAAACTTCATAAGCAAGAATGATATGAAGATGTGCTTCATAACCCCTAACTTGTCCCCCACCACCAAGAGTCCTTTATTTCCCAATTTTATTTTATTTTTATGATGATATATGCAAAAGGTATAATAAACAAAATTCAAATATATGTATAAACATCCATATATAAGCAATTTAAATAGGTGGGTCAGGTCATATCCCGGTCCAAAGATGACAAATAAATATGACTGGCTTCTTTTCTTACAAAAACTATAAAAGCAAAACAATGAAACGAAATGAAAATGGTCTCCTAATCTACAACTGACTTCCTAGTTCTTACATACAGATGCAAATCAGACTTAAAAGGTAACTCGACTATGAGCCACCAGTTACATTACTACAATTAAAACGGGCCCTCATGTGTAATGTTGCGGAAAGAAAACCGAGTGGAAGCGGGTAGGGTCAGGTCAGATGAGTTGCACAAATCTAGAATTCATGCACAAGTGCGCTCGTTGACTATAAACGAATGCATTGTCTTTAAGGGTGTGGTTAGGCATTGAGTCCCTGCAAGTGCCCACTTCGGGACCCAACTGAGCCCAAGTCCAGTGGTTGGCTTCCTCCCTCTAGAATTTTAACCACCTACAAAATTAGACTCGTAAACTCTTTTTCACTAACCAAAATAAAATCAACAATTTTTCAACTAATGACCCTAAACAAAGTTTTGTGTAAACCAGTTTCATCGTATAAAAGTGGAGGAGGACGGACCTTTGACATGGAGGGTCTCAAGTGAGGATGGTGGTGTAGACACAATGAAGCAGCAGAGGCCATAGCATGAAGCTGATAAGGCAAACACTGGAGCTCATGGGAGCCTAAGCGAGGGTCTAGCAATCGAGCAAACACGTGTGGTGAAGCCAAAGTACTGTTATGATCCGACAAAATTTGATGTTCCAAGTCCTGCGCTCTTTGCCCGCTCATTAGTTCCAATAATACTAGCCCAAATGCATATATGTCCACTTTCTCTGTCATTTCCCCACCACTAAAATATTCTGGTGAAAGATACCTAAACACACAACAAACCATGCATTTCAGATAACGGAAACTGAAATTCAATTCGAGAAAGTGGAGTATACTGAAACAAACAATGGGCAAACTTCCACGACTAAAAAAACCTTTTGCTCATTTTTCCATTAAATAATAATAAATGCAGCACGAAGCCAACTACTACTCGAGGAAATGAAGGGTTTACCATGAAGTTCCAACAATTTGGTTACTATCCGACAAGTCCCACTCATTGTGCAACCTCGCCAGTCCAAAATCAGCAACCTGATATAAGGGGGCAATGCCATTGGTAAATATAAATTTCTGCTAAACACTTGGTAGTAAATTGTTAATTCACAATATTACATCAGTCTAATGCATCTATAGTTCTATTACACTTGTACTGATTTTCCCTATTCCTCGGCAAGGGTATGTTTGTTTCGGGCTATCCTAAATTGGGAAATCCATGAATTATTGTAAAATGTGTATTTTGATTTTTGTTTATATTGTAAAGTAATGTGAAATTGAAAAGTATCTAACGGTTAGATTATTATATAAATTTCCAAAAATTGCATTTGAAAAAAGTAAGATAGATAGATGTATTATAGGAATTTTGAAATCCTATACGGGCTGAAGATTTGAAATCAAGAAACTAATTGTAAAAGCCCGAATTAAACATACCCTAAGTAATACTAAGCACAAAATGTGGTGGTTGATATGATCCTTCACATACTCAATTAAGAAACTGCATTAATCTAGAACTGAGAGAGTATACCAGAGGTTCGAAATCATGAGTTAAGAGGATTTTGCTTGGCCGCAAATTTCTGTGGATTATACATCCCACTCTACAATCTTCATGAAGATACCGCAACCCTCTTGCTGTCCCTATAGCTATCCTCAAACGTGTTTCCCAATCAAGAACTCGAGTTCCA
Source organism: Galeopsis tetrahit (assembly GCA_963675135.1). NCBI lineage: Eukaryota > Viridiplantae > Streptophyta > Magnoliopsida > Lamiales > Lamiaceae > Galeopsis > Galeopsis tetrahit. Next base: position 18,279,883 of record OY776133.1, read on the forward strand.
TTTCCTGCAAATTTCAAATCGCCATCACTACTACATGCACATGCAGGCGTCTTAACATGTAAAATATAAAGGGTTAATTACATTAAAAAATTATGACATTTTCACGTTTTTTTAAATTACAACATATGTTTTCAAAGTTTGCAATTCAACATACAACCTTTCAAATTGTTGCAATTATAACACATGCAAGGCTATTTTCCAGTAGTTATGCTAACGTGCCAGTCAGATTTTTTTTAAAAAAAAATGCTTATTTTAATTTAATCAAAACCTTTGACCTCTAATTTTTTTGCAAATTTCATAAACTGTCACGTCAACAGAAATTGCTGGAAAATAGTCATGTGATAGAATTCCAACAATTTGAAAGGTCGTGTATCGAATTGCAAATTTTAAAAACATGTTGTAATTGAAAAAGAACATGAAGGGGTCATGATTTTCTATGCAACTAACCCAATAATAAATGATGATGTAAAAAGAAGATACCGTGTAAATGAGAGTCCAATGAACGATTACAGATGTACTCATACACTAATAATCTCTTTTTCCCCTGAATGCAAAAACCAATAAGCAGCACGACATTTCTGTGCTGGGCACAACTCAGCACACATACTTCCCTGCAGAAATCATCATCTCTTTGTGGCCCAGAAAACTTGAGTTGCTTCACTGCTATACTCAACCCATTCCTCAGAACCCCTCTGTGAACCAACCCAAACCGACCTTCTGCCAAATAATTTCTCCCCGAGAAACCATCAGTAGCTTCCTCTACCTCTTTGTAATCAAACTGCTTCGGAGGCTCTCCAAATTTTGGAGCCTTCGATTTGCAAACAATACATAAAGGGGGTGGTCTTTTTGAATTTTTCCTTAGAGAAACAGCCTCCCTGATGCTAGAGTTATACATGCAATCTCCATCATAATCTTGATTCAATTCAGTTCCTTCAAGATTGTGATCTTGAGATACCCAGAAACTTTGACTGCTACAAGTTTCTGATTCTGGGGTTTCTGAATAATGCATTCTTCCTGCCCTTAATTGGTCACGTATGTTATGTCTACAAGATGGATGACAATCTTTATCTAGTCCTTCATAAAGAGGATTGTCTTTATGCATATAGGTTAAAGACTCTTTGCTTGGACATGATGACGGTTTTCTGAATGAGAATCTTCTGGAGGATGTATTTGGATCCTTGGAATCGCTTATAGCGGCAGTATTGTCCTTAACAGACAAAGAAGTGGAAGTATATAAGGAGGTTTGAACATCATTCGGGCTACCTAGATTGAGACGAAGAATGTTTGCCTGGGAATTCTTCATGACTACGATATTGCAGCGTAATTCTTTTATGCAATGCTTTATCTCTTGCTTCAATTTCCTGTCTTAAGGAATTAACACGAAATAAATAGTGCTATAAAAAAGGCCAATACCACCTAACAAATATTTCAATTTATAACAACACATTGATCAATTTTCTTCTGTGGGTAGATGTGGGGAGTATTGCTTAAATCACAAGAAGCCAAACGAATATTATTTTCTGTGTGCTTGTACTTTATTTCATATACGTGAAGAACAGACACATTGTAACATTTAGGCCATGAAGTGTGTAAATTTATTTCCTCTCCATGTTACACATTCTAGAGTGTAAATTGTCAAACTATCAGATTTAAATATTGTTAGAAAGCAACCTACACATAATTAATTATTTGTTCTCAGATTTGGCTTCTGCATGAAGTTAGTTTGTCTGCAGACATATCAAAGAATACATCTCCGAGGACTCAGTATTTCAGAAATAAATATTTTATTGTTTACCTGTCCAATATGACCCATTTTGCTTCATTACTCTTTGCTTCATCTGCCACAGAGCCCATACATATAGCTGATACAATCTTGATCTGCACTCTGACCTACAACCAACAACCAACTTCCAGATTAAAAATGCAATATATCATTTTAAGTTTTTAAAGAATCAGAATAAGGAAATAACAGTTCTTTCTCTCTCTTTTTGCATCAACTAACACTACAGTAGTGGAAGATCACTATTATCCGAGAGTTAACTGGGATACGTGCATATGAGCTCCAGTGCCACTTTTGGAACTTTACCATGTTTTTAGCAATTTTATACTTATATATTGTTTTTAGCCATCTTTACCAGATATATCCTTAAAGGGACTATGTGACACGACACACTATCACTGACACGAGGTACTAAGGGTGTTTTTGGTAAAAGTGGCTAAAAATAATAAGAATTACAAATTGCTAAAAGCATGGTATAAGTTCCAAAAGTTGCTAAAAATAAACTGGCCCAAAATATTGTGTTTCATTGTAGTATCGTACCAAGTGACACTTGGTTTTTCTTACAACAGCAGAGAAAATGCATTATACTCCAAGCTTGTATCATCAACACTGTTAACTTTCATGCCTTATTAGCCTTCAAAAATAAGCTGCTACTTATCCTTGATTATTTAAGTTCTATTACAAATGTAGCAGAAAGGCAATCATGCACCATGAATATCATCATTTGTGAATTATGAGAAACTTAGTACCCTTGAAAAAGGGACTTATCAATTCTTCAGATACTCAATAATGCATTATCAAGCATATGCTTTTCCTAGAGAACCCTCAAATAGTTCACACCCCATAATGCTCTAAACGTAACTCATAACTTTTTGGACAAAAATAGACATGCATATAACGACTAAGTTACCTTTATAAGCATTAAATCAGTGTTCGACCCTTACAAACGTACAAAATGCCTAATGTACGACCATACAGATTGAAGAACGTACTACCACAATTCTGGCCGAACACATCAGATTTATCACTATATGACCAAATTCAACATATTTATGAGCTTAAAATCCTTCAAAAAAAAAAAAATCTTCTCGTCACTTAAGTTACATAAAGAAGGGACAGAAGAATTCAATTATATCACCAAACACATCATAATAATTAATGCAATTCACGAGTGAATTATGATTAATTACCTCGATTTGATCCTGATGAACTTGAAGAACCATCTTAGAACAAGATTCAGAGATCTGACAAAGTCGATCGGGAAGCTTAGCCTGTTCACCACGTCGATAGTTCCCTTTCAACAGAGGAAATCCCCAAAATCTCCTACCGCCTGATTTTAAAAGCACAGCTAATTCTTCAACAATTGTTCATGGAATCAAAATTAATTTCACTTGTAAATAGTCAAATTCGAAACGGAATTCAGGCGAGCATACCAATTTTGTCGTCGGAGAATATGGCAATAAGAGTGATGCAGTCGCCGGGCCGGGCCGCATGTGTGAGAGCCCAAGCCAAGGCGGCCTTACACATGACCTTGTCTGCTTTAACAGCCACGACCAAAGTCGCCGCCGCGTCGCCGCCGTGCGGAGTGGTTGTTCCTGCTTTTGGCGGGAACATCAAGTGAAGTCAGCTTGTTGGACAGTTTAGAGATACAGATAGTAAAAGTAAAATCAGTTGTTTGAGACTTTTGAGTAACACTACTAGTACTTTATAGTAGCAACATTTTATTTATTTTATGGTAAAATGTTTTTGTTTTTCTTTGGAAGTTTTTCAAGGAATAAGAAAATTTCTCTAAGTAATTTAGGGTATACAATCGACTAAATGCTTATTGTACATTACTCCAGTCGAACAGAATGTTTAACTTATGATTGAAAAAGATTATCAGTCTCATTTCAGAGGAATGTCATTATCATTTTATGCATATCTATCTATTTTTTATGTTAATTAATGTTTAATTTACATTTGTTCCATAATTTGTCTAGTTTTAGTCTTATTTTATGTTTTTCAATGATTGAATTAACTCATCTTATGCAGTTTTTCAATTATATGTAAGAAACTTTACATATTAATGAGTTCTAATTAACTTCTAAAGCAAAATATCTATGACATAAAAATAAAGATATGGTTGCAAATAAATTAATGCTATTTTACCATTTAATAATAACCTTTTTTTTTATTTGTCATACACCTTCATTTATTTTTTATCTAATGGTGATGTGATAAAATGTGCTTTTGAAAAAAATAAGAAGTTGGGATTAAAATGTAGAAATGTCAAGAAGTTATATTTGCGAATTCTTAATTGTCACGCACTCGGAAAATAATCTTATTGCAAAAATAAAAAACATGGTGTTGCAGTAAGCCAGTAAGGCAGTAACCCGAAATAAAACAAATAAGTGGAGTTTTTGAATTTGAATTAAAGTATCGATGTCTTAAAAATGGAACTTTAATTTAGTTTGAAAAACTAAAGTTGAGGCTTTTGTATAATACTTTAAGTTAAATTATCTCATTTGGGTGGCCGCGCACGCAAATTGAAGTCGTAACTTGTAATAATACTGTTGAGATCCAAATTTAGGAAAGAAAAAGATGCATCTTTCTTTGGATGGGAGCTCTACTTGGTACTTTATTTAGTGGATCTATTTAAAAATCAAATTCTAGTCCTCTTCACTAGGACTTTATTATTATTATAATTAAAGAATTTAATAGAACGTAGCAGACTCAACCCACAATATGAATATTGACAGGTTAATAATTAAATGTGGTTGAAAGATCTATTTATTTTCCTATTTTTGTATAAATTAACTCAACTACATTCCGGCCATGATTGATGGAGATAAATGTGATGGGTAATGTGATTTATGCATGGGTGTTTGATAGTAGTACAAAATAACAAAAGGACATAATTTTAGAGTTGAACTCATGTGCTATTTGTATATGCAATATTCATTATTTTGCTAAGGATAGAAAACACGAGCAACGTATCCCACAAACTTATCAAAACATACATAGAAAATATAGAAATATCTTTGAATCTAATGACAAACATAAAAGAAGATTAATTTCAACCACAACGCATTAGAAAACGCCCTCAAGAAAGGGAAACGAATATATATTGAATAATAAATACAAAATCTAGTAAAAATTATGGAGTAGTATGCTAGATAATTGCAACATTGGTCATTGGAATATCTTGTTCTACTATGAAATTAATTTTTAAATTTTTAATCTTATTAAATTTGAAATGACAAATATATATTTCAAAATCTTGAATTAAAAAAAAAAAAAAAAGGAAGAAGAAGAATTATGGGCACCATTTAAAAATGTGTTGATAAATGAAATTCCTAGTGGAAAATAAAGAGTCATTTGAATAAATTTAAAACTTAACTGTCAACTTTTTCAAGAATGTATGAATAAGTAATTAAATGTATTGTTCCATTTCCATATAGACAACAAAAAATAAAATGCTGAAACTGTAAGACAACTTTCATCATTTACATATAGACAATATATATAGATATGCATTGTTCTATCTGTTTGTCCTCTTGTTCCTCTGCTGCCTGTAAGTTTTGGCCACTTCATGTGTATACCTCTTCACTCTTCAGGACATGAGTCTCTTCTTTAACTTTAACTGCATTAGCACATGGATGGAGTCATAAGATTCATTAGTTGCATCTGTATTTGACCAAATAAAATAAAAGGAGAAAAAATTTATTTACATTTAATCAATTTTACCTTTATGTTAAAAATGTCCAAAAAAAATAAAATTACTTTCATAATTTCGTAAATTGTTTAATAAGAAGTAAATTAAACAATTTACGAAATTATAAAACGTAAATTATTATTATTATTTTTAAACGTTTTTAAAAATAGATGAAAGTTGCGTATTTTTTTTTTTTTATCGTATAAAACATACAACCAAATTGAAATTAAATGCAAGAAATCTGGACCTACGTAATAAAACAAAATCAATAATTTCTTCTAAAACAAAACATATATATATTATCCCAAGTAATTTTAGGTATCATCAAGAATGATTTCTATCTAAATATATACATGGTCAATAACTAATTTATTTACAACCAAACATAAATTTATTATTCACTAAATTATCGTCATTCACAATTTTTCATCTCCATCTTCATTTCATCCACTTGTTCAAGCTTATAAAAGATTAGAAACAATGCTATCTTCAATTGTATTAGGCGAAAAATGCATATTGTGGTGGAAAATATTGATTTCATATATATCATGAAAATGAATTCGTTCAATTTTCCCCTTGTCGTTCACGTATTCTTTGTTAGTATAGATGTCCTAACTCCTAAAAACAACAGTTATGATGTATATTATTTACACACGTCTACAGAAATACTCCGTATTAGTCTGTTGAGTAGTGTAATAGTTCTTCGACTCGAGGTCATTACACACGACATATTCAAAGTGATGGACTTTGACCATGACCAACGCTTGCACTCTTAACGGAATAGATATGATATGCGTCGGACACATCACAAATTACGAGTGTGTAGTAGTTGAGCTAATAAATGGTTCATTCCTCAAATATATTTGAAGAATACACCCGTCTTCTCATAATAAATTGGATCGTTAGTCGATCATTGACCAATGCACATAACATTTAATATGATGTTCGAATGCGACAATGTGATCAATTAGTAGGATGAGACAATATGATTAAATTATTCGTATAATTGTGAGCTCCACATTACATACTACTGTATCCTTGTCGTGTACTTCATATATATGTTGACATTGTCTGGTTCAAGGAAATAATTTTTTTACGTCCCATAACTTCTCAACTTTTTCAAATTCGTCCCAAAAAAGTTAACTTTTCCAATTACGTCCCAAATTTCAGCTAACTTTTTCAATTATGTCTCAAAATCGTCCAAAGTCGCTGAAAGTACTAAAACGACGTCGTTTTATCTCATGTGCGCGGCACGTGCTTGGTTACGTTGGGAAAATCCGGCGAAAATGCTGAGCTGGATTTAAATTTTTTAAAAAAAATCTCAAATTCTTTAGATTGTCAACGTCAATTTTTATTTATAAAAATATATTTACTAACAAACATTAAATCTAATTTAATATAATACCCCCCCTCCCATAACAAAAAAAACCCAAAATCCCGTCTGTCCCCCAAAGTGAGCCATAAACCCTCAACCTCTCAAGAATAATTGAATCTTGATTTCGGTAGGATATCTCAAGGATGTGAAGCGGTTAAATGTTATTGTCAATGTGGAGCAATCGTCGCCACCTTTCGGAAGGATGAAAATGTTGGGCGAAGGTTTTTTGGGTGTCAAAACTACACGGTAAGATTTGTGCTTCTTTTCAAATTCGTTTTGACGAACATTAAGTAAGTTTTGGCTTGATTAAATTATTCTTTAATTTTTGTAGAATGATGGGAATTGTATATTTTTTTGTTGGATTGATCCACCATTGTGCGAGAGGGCCAAACAAATTATACCCAGATTGTTGAAAAGAGTAAACGAACAAAGGGAAGAGATGAAAAATAAGGAGACGATTGTAGAAAAATTGAATGAAATGACTCATTTGTTGGAGAGCCTGAACAACCGGCCCGAGGAGGAAATTCGGGCATTGAAGGATGAAAATGCCAAGTTGATTTGTGAGAACATGAAGATGAAGAGGAAGATGAAAATACAGGAGAACAAAAATTGATTTGTCTTCCGGCAGTAATTTCAAAAACCTAGTGAAAGCTTCTGCTTTGTTTTGTTTATTTCTTATTTTAGTGAATATGATGTGTAAACTGTTTGGTTTAGGTGTAGATATGGAGATGAAGATGTTCGGTTGACGTATTGTGTGATGCTAGTTTTATGCATTATGTAGTTTAATGATACTCTGTTTTGTACCTTTTGTGTATTAGTAAAAAATGGCATCCTTGTATTGAACAAAAACAGAGGCTCGTTGAAAATGAATGAAAATCAGCTCTTGAGTTGGATGATAAGTTATTATTTAACAATTGCAGTCTGCAGATCAAGATTAGTTCTTGCATCAAATTAGTTCTTGAGTTGTATTTTTGCAATGAATATCCTTCGAAGTAATGAAATGAAGAATGAAAACCAGACTCTTGAAAAAAAATTATTGCAGCAGAAGTAAAACAGATAGCCTCTCTTCTTCCAATTCACAATGAAGAATTTGCAAACAAACACATTAATCAAGTAGGCCACCCAAGAACTGAACACTTCATTTGAATCCAAAAAAAAAAAAAAAAACTCTTATGTCACCAAAGAATCTGCAAACAAACTGCTTGACCATCTAAATACTACATCATCTCCCCATCAACAAGATCAAATTTACTACTAATAATAAAAACAATGTCACCATTCCACAATAATCAACAAAATATACATAAAATAATCAAGAAGATCCAATATCCAAAATATCATTCAAAATACCACAAATGATTCAATATCTAAAGTTACGCTAATAATCTACAAGAGCATTCTCATTTCTGCAAATCAACAGTGTACTGACAGACCACCATCAAACAAGAAACTTGATAATGGATATCTATGGACTTAATTGGTATACAATCAGAAACCCTGTCCATATTTCTTTCCATTAATATTTTGTGTATCTTATGACACAATTTTCTATTCCATTTTGCACGAGCCATATCCATATTCTTCTGCAGTCTCTTCATTAGGTGCTCTCTAATCCATTCCATCATAGTAATAATGGACTTATCTCTTGCATTTAGGATGTTAGAGTTGAAAGACTCACAAACATTGTTGAGCAGCATATCACATTTAGATTTTTCATTAAAAAATGCCTTTGACCACTGAGTTGAGGGCTTATTATGAAACCACTTCCAAGCTGCCTCATTCATAGCTTTAAGCTCTCTCATCCTTAAGTTGAACTCACCTTTTGTGGTACTAGTAGCAGCTTTCTAAACACCATGCTTCAATTATTGTCCTCTATACCCAGCCACTTTAAAAGTATTGTGTAAATGTCGAACACAAAATCGATGATCTGAACCAGGAAACACAGACCGAAAGGCATGAAGCAAGCCTTTTTGTTTATTAGACATGAAGGTGCACTCATCAGCCTTAATAGATAAATCTCTCTTCAACACACTTAGGAACCACTCCCAATTATCTCCATTTTCTATCTCAACTACAACATAAGCAATTGGATACAAATTATTTTTGCCATCTACCCCAACTGCAGTCAACAACATACCCCCATGGTTGCTCATATGGTGACACCCATCAACACCTATAATAGGTCTACATCCATCTAGAAACCCCTTTTTAAGGCATCAAAACAAACATACATCCTACTGAACCTAGTTACCCCATTATCTAGCTAAGTTCCTATGAGTATGGTAGAGCCCGAGTTGGTTTTCCTAAGTTCATCAACATATGACCACAACTTTGAGTATTGAAGGTCAGGATCATCCTCAATCTTTAACAAAGCCTTTGACTTGGTTTTATAAGCTTGTTGCCTAGTAACTTCCACTCTTAGATCATGAGAAGCATCTATCATGAACCCACAAACATCTCTCTTAGCATCAAACTGCCATCTCTGTATGAACTTCTCAGATAACCAGGTCGCAGTCAAATTCTTCACCTTTTGTGAAGGTGCACATGTGTGTTTATCCTCATATTTCTGAATCTTGAATGACATTTCATTTTTCACTTTCAAAGCATGAACCTTCCACTTACATTTTTCATCAACACAATTGACATATATACTTCTAAAATCATTTTTTCGGAAATGTATGTTTCTTTTCACCTTAATGGCGTGAGATTGAGAAGCCTTTCTGAACTCTGTCTTTGATGCAAAAATTTGGCCTAGAACGAATTTTGGGTTGAATGTAGTTGATGGGTTAAATATAGGGAAACTAAGCTCATCATCATCTTCATCAAATACTCTATATTCATCAAAATCTACATCATCGCCCCCATCAACAAGATCAGGATCACCCTCACTTTCACTGTCAAATCCGTCAATTATAGGCTCCTTACCCCTTTCATTAACCAATGCAAGTTCATCACCCATCTCATTATCATCAAGCTCATAAAAAATCTCATCATTATCAATCAATTCATTACCTATGACAAAGTCTGGATCTTCAAAACTCTCTACGTCAGAATCAACTTCATCCAAGTTTATTGCATTAACAGGTTCTACTTGTATTTGTTCAACATATATATGAATCTCTCTAAATACAAGAGATCTATTAGCACATGACCTAAGATCTTGATCATCAACACATAACTTAAAGGTCATATCTCTAAGCTTTATATGATACCGCATATCACCACTAATCTCAGTGGTTTTACTAAACTCATCCAAGTCTGATTTTTTACTTCATTTGCTTTGACCCAATCAAAAACCAGTGTATCACCCCCCCCCCCCAATATACTCAGTCAACGACATGTTTGCAAAAGTTTCCACAAAATGTAGACTTACAGTAATGTATTTACTTTTAGGGTCTGTATAAAAAAAAGATAATGACTTAGAATAAATTCAGTAAACAAAAAAACATCAATAGATTTATGAATCCTTAAATAGTAAATAAAAAGCATGTAATGAAAAAAACAAGGCAATGACTTTTTTATTTGTCTTTCTCATCAATTAAGTGAATCTAACAGAAGCTAATGAAAATAGGGCAATTTCAAATGTCAATAAATTCAGCAAATGCTAATGAAAACAGGGCAAATGGTGTTAATAATTTTTTAAAAAGAAATCTAACGGTATCCACGAAATGATAATTTCTCAACAATCTTTTTTTTAAAGGAATCTCAAAAGAGCATGAATAACGTTTTCAATCACTTTCAATAATGTCGGCTAACTCCAAAGAAATCAAACTTACCATATTTTGGGACGGGCCACTCCCTTGCACCTTTTTTTCGTACAAAAACCATTTTTTTGTACAAACTTACCAATTTAAGTGAAATTGAAGAAATTTGCTACAGTAATAGTATTCCAGGAATTAACAACTAAATGAGTCATAAGGTTTCAACTCTTTAGGGAATTAATAAAAGAAGAAGAAAACTCTTCACTCAACCAACATAGCCATCAAACTTGTAACAAGAAATAAGGGAATAAACGATTTAGAAGAAGATGATTTGAAGAAGTTGAAGAAGATAGAAGTGATTTCAGAGAGAAGAGAGAATAGAGAGAGAACATACAATTTCTGCTTATCCATTTTCTCCTCCTTCTTCCTCCTTTTGTTCACAGCTGATAATGCTCACTCCTTTAACAATTTTCTCTTTCTCCAGACATCCGCGCGCACTACACTCTGCAATGCCAGATGGTCCCCCGCTGCTGACGTCACCAATTCCATTAACAAACACCATTTCCTCTTCTCTGATCAATTAGGCTTTTGGTAGGGCCGGATAAGTGATAATTGGATCTTCTATTTTAAACTCATATTGCCCTGATTTTCCCAATTTGATGCAAACGACACCGTATGACGTGCTGATGAAATTGAGTGTTGAATAACCATGATGACTTTTCTGTTTTTTTATTTCTTTGTTTTCTCCGGTCATAACATTCCCCCTTCCTTGAATTGATCATTGTCCACAAGAATCAAAGTCTGGAAATTGAGCCATAAGATTATCATAATCTTCCCAAGTGGTATAATCAGTAGGTAAATTGACCCAATTCACCAATAACTCAACTCTCATGGTATTTCCTTTCTTGTAAATTCTCCTATCCAAAACAGATAGAGGATACACCCTAGTATACCCCTGGTTATCAACATATGGTAGTTCAGTACTTGTAATATACTTGCTGCCAATTCTTTTCTTCAATAAGGACACATGAAACACATGATATATCATTGAATCTGAAGGTAGTTTAAGTTGATAAGCTACCTATCCAATTCTTCTCTCCACTAAATATGGCCCATAGTACCTTGAGGCAAGCTTCATATTTCTTCTTAACTCCACAGAAGCTTGTCTATAAGGTTGTACCTTGAGGTACACATAATCACCAATTTCAAAATGCCTTTCAGTCCTTTTCTTATCAGCATACATCTTCATTCGTTGTTGAGCTATTTCCAAATTCTCCTTCAATAATTGAGTGACCCTCTGTCTCTCTTGCACCATATCTATCACTTCTGGACTGTGACTCCATATCGTTTGCCCTAAGCTTACTTGAGGTGGTGGATAACCATACAAGGCTTCAAATGGGGTCATTTTAATTTTCGTATGGAAATTTGAATTGTACCAATATTCAGCTAAAGGCAGCCATCTAACCCCCTGCTTAGGTTTTCCCAAGGGGCAATAACATTAAGGGGTCCTTTCACATAGTGTTTTAACAAAACAAAAAAATATTTTTATTTGTAGTTACAAAAAGGAGCAATTATAGATGCAAAAGTACATTTCTAACCTCATAATTTAATTAATGTCCATAAAACAATAGCCAACTACAATAAGTATACATCAGAATATTAAAGAAAAAAATTTATACCTTAATAACTTCAATGTAATTACGGCGATTAATTTGTTCAAATTAGCAATTAAATGAAACTTTCTATATAAATATAGAGTTTTATGAATATGTTTTTAAACACTATTTCAATCATAAAAAATCAAAACAACCGCCTCTTCTCTTATTGTACAACATAAAATGTCTCTTGACATCAACAACCGTGGATATGTAAGGTGATATTGCAATAGGAATGCAGTAGTCGTCACGTCTTGAAAGAGTAAAAATGTGGGAAGAAGGTTCTTCGGATGCGACGCTTATCCGGTATGACGAAGTCTGTTTTTATTCAATTATATATTAATTTTTTATTACGTATATACAAATATATATTAATTTTGATAAAATAGCAGAGAAATGGCTTTTGCAGATTTTTCCAATGGATTGATCAACCACTGTGCGAAAGAGGAAGGAATATTATTCCTACACTGTTAAAGAAACTAAACGAAGAACACGCAAAGATAATAGAACTGGAGGAAAAGTTGGAGTACTTTCATTAGATAAATATTCAACTTCAGGATGAAATTAGGTCGTTGAAAGAAGTCAATTTGAAGAATGGGGAACCAGATAAAGTTCAAATCATAATTATGCCTTGTTTGAAATTGGCAATAGTATTGTTTATTGGTTGGATATTCAAGACGGTACTTTGTAAAGACGCATATTCCCCCGATGTTTATGTGTCATTGTTGTTAGAATAATTTCAGATAATGGAAGTGGATTTGCACTGAGTGTTTGTTATTTTAACCAAAGTCTTGTTATATGTATCCATTTCTGCACATGTGTTGTATGTAGTGCATATTACACATATAGAACATCAGATAAAATTTATAATTGACCACTGCATAATAGTAATAATATAATGCAGTACAATAATCATATGGAACATCAGTATGCGATACTAATTGCATTGTGTATATGACAATTGCATTACGAGATATACTTAGAATAACAACATATATCGGTTTATACGTTAGATTTAGGTTTAGATTTCAAAACAACATATAATAAACAAAGATTTCATTACCTAGGTACCAAAATGTACATTACAATCATATGGAACATCAGTATGCGGTACTAATTGCATTGTGTGTGTGACAATTGTAGTATCATGAGCATATGTTTAGTTGATTACATATTAGATTAAGATTTAGGTGAATAAGTAAAATACCAACATAGAGTAGATTACATATTAGATTAAGATTTAGATTACAAAACTATATATAATAAACGACTATTTCATCGTCCACATAAAAAAATTACATTACAAATATATTACTAGTATATGTTAATATCTATTTTTGGGGAATGGGGAAACGAGACTAGGCAAAACGTTGTACGTACATTCGACATCTGGTGCTTCATCTAACCAATCCAAGACATGAAATTCTCTTTTCAGGATATCGTAAAAGCAAAATCTGCCACTTGAATTCTCCTTAAACATAATAAACGTCTTCAAGCAATTTAAAAAGCAAATCGGATTGATATTGAACATATACGGTAAACCTTCCTCCTTTAATATTGTTAGGCTTGACCAGGTACTCCCATTACCGTCATACGTTAATATGTGCATCTAAAGAAAAAACTTACCGACTCCATTTTCTTATGGGCTAAGTTTTCTAGAATAAACAGTAATACTCGTCTCGTCCAATGCCCGAAAAACTATATGCCATGTCGGAAAAATAAAATTCAGAATATCCATTAATTAATAAGCATAATTCTTCATGTCATACGATGCCAATTTATAGACTCCACCATCAAATTTAACTTCCCAATGAAATCGACCACCGACGAAAAAACCGTTTACAATAGGAGGCTTTCATACGGATATAATGGAATAAAAGACCAAGTTTTGGAATTAGAAGAATATAACTTCACCTTATACTGATATCCTTCTAATGACCAAAACCTAGTTATCCTCCTTATTTTAAATTCATTGCATTCACTGTTGAATCCTAAACAAAAATAAATCGTTTATTTCGTCTAGTATACTCTGGTATATTGATTGATGATTTACGCGGACCAACTTGCATCTACCATCGTGGTCGATTTTGAGAATTATAGCATTCTCCATTGTTGTCCAAAAAAGAAATACAAGATTGAATATATAGAATTTGGAAATCAAATGTCTCGAATCTTAATCCCAATTAATCTCTAATAAGTGAAATGCCTAAAATATGGAAGGTCATCATCACTTGATTGATTTAGACGATGCATTGATTACCACGAATCGCGCCCTTGTGGAAGGAATGTAACTACCGAAAGGAATGTCAAACAATCCTCTCTTAAATTCCTCAATTTGGGGTAATTCGTTGAGTATGTAATTAATTGAGTCTTTTAAGACATAAAGGGCATTATAGGATTTTCAATTGTGAAATTGATTTTAATTGTATTATTCATAATTTGTGTCTTAAATTGTTTAATGGTCTTATAGAATGACTCTAAATGTAATTATTCATTTTCCCAATATCAAACACCTCAAGTATCCTTCAACGCACTGATTTAATCTCTCAGATTGATCATCAGTTTGTGGATGGTAAGCTGTAGGGGTGAGCATTATTCGGTTAAAAACCGAAAACCGAACCGAACCGAACCGAAATATTAATTCGGTTACCAAATATTTCGGTTCGGTTTTCGGTTTCATATTTTATAAATTCCGGTTTTCGGTTCCGGTTATAACCGAAATAAATTCGGTTATCCGAAACCGACCGAATAAGACCCATATATAAACTAACGTTACTAACCCTAATTCATTCTTTCCACTTTCCAGTTTCAAATTCAACCAAAACCTTAAATGAAGTCTCCACTCTCCAGCCCCAAACTTCCGCCGCTGACCCCAAGGCCCAAGCCCACCGGCCACCTCCGCGGCTCCGCCCCTCCTCTCCGGCCGCCCTCGTCTCCATCTTCCCCAGTCCTCAAGGCCACGGAATTTACGACTGCGACTCGCCAACTCCACGACGCTTGCGACCCCGCGGCGCCGGCGACCCCACGACGACCAGCATCCAGCGACCGCGACTCTCAGTCTCTCACGGTGAGTTCTAATTTTTCGTTAAATTTGTTGAATTCTGGGGCTTTGAATTTTCTCAGCCCACCGGCCACCTAATTTTCTCAGCCCACTGGCCACCTAATTTTTTCTTCCTAACTTTTCATTAGATTTGTTGAATTTTGGGGCTTTGAATTTGGTAGTTAAAGGTTTAAGAATATGTTGTATTTGGTACGTTTAAGAATCTGTTTGTTTAATCTTATTTTGGTAGGTTGAATTTGAGATTCTTAATCTTATTTTGGTAGGTTGAATCTGTTGAATTTTTTGTATGTTGAATATGTTGAATTTAAGAATCTACTGTAATCTGCTGAATCTGTTGAATTTAAGAATTTAAGAATTATTTTGGTAGGTTGAATCTGTTGAATTTAAGAATCTACTGTAATCTGCTGTTTAAGAATATGTAATCTGCTGTTTAAGAATATGATGAATAACATTTGACAATTCTTATATATTTTTTTAGATGTCAACCTCAAACACTCAAGAATGTACAATTGGAAGCAATATCATGGCAATCGAGCCCGAATTGCAAACACAAAGCCATGACACTTCAGCACCTATCCCGAATACCAGACGGGTGAAGAGAAAGTCGATGAAATCAAGATCCAATGTGTGGGACCACTTTGACAAAATCCATGGCTTGAATGGTGTTGCTGATAAATCTAAATGTAAGTACTGTGGGAAAATTCTTTGTTCTAACACTAAGAAAAATGGCACTACATCACTAAAAAATCATGCAAGGCCGTGCTCGAAAAACCCTAACAATCAAGAAACATGTCAAGGGTTAATAATACAACAAAACACAGATGCTAGTTGCACAATTGGTACTTGGAAATTTGATTAGAATGAAATTAGGGCAGCTCTTGTACGCATGATTATTATTGATGAATGGCCATTTAAAAGTGTGGAGGGTGAGGGGTTTAGGGATTTTATGAGCAAAGCATGCCATAGGTTTCGTATTCCGTCTAGATGGATAATTTCAAGGGATTGTTATCAATTGTATCTCAATGAAAGGTCTAGACTTAAGGCTTTTATGAAAACAAATTGTGAAAGGGTGTGTATTACAACTGATACATGGACTTCAGTTCAAAGGATTAATTACATGTGCATTACTGCTCATTTCATTGATAATGATTGGAAGTTGAATAAGAAGATTATCAATTTTGTGTGTGTTTCTAGTCATAAAGGTGACTATCTTGGTAGAGCACTGGAGAATTGTCTTCTTGATTGGGGCTTGAAAAATGTGTTTACTATAACTGTGGATAATGCAAGTTCAAATGATGGTGCTATAAAATTCATGAAAAGAAAACTTGTGACTTGGGGAACTGCAATTGCAAGTGGTAAATACCTTCACATGAGATGTATTGCACATGTAGTTAATTTAGTGGTTAGTGATGGCTTGAAAGATATTGACCCTTCAGTGAAGCGTGTTAGGGATGCAGTAAGGTACATTAGGAACTCACCCGCTAGATTAAAAAGGTTTAAAGATTGTGTGGAGTTGGAGGGAATAGAAAGTAGGAGTTCATTGTGTTTAGATGTTCCTACGAGGTGGAATTCAACTTATAAGATGATTGATACAGCTGAAAAATTTGAAAGAGCATTTGAGAAGTATGACGACTTAGATCCATGTTATAAGCTTGATTTGGGGGACTTAAATGTTCCATGTGCTATTGATTGGATTTGTGTTCGTAAGTATGCAAGTTTGCTGAAGAATTTTCATAAGTTGACTGTGCGTATTTCAGGTTCTTCTTATGTCACTTCTAACACTTTTTTATGTGAGATTAGTGATTTATGTTGTATCTTGAATGATTGGATGGTAAGTTCAGATTCTGAGACAAAAAGGTTGGGTGATTCCATGAAAAAAAAGTTTGATAAATATTGAGGAGACGCGGAGAAAATGAATAAACTTATATTTTGGGCTAATGTGTTTGATCCATGTGATAAGTTGGGGTACTTAGA
The DNA here is from genome assembly GCA_963675135.1 of Galeopsis tetrahit. Lineage (NCBI taxonomy): Eukaryota > Viridiplantae > Streptophyta > Magnoliopsida > Lamiales > Lamiaceae > Galeopsis > Galeopsis tetrahit. Next base: position 18,297,123 of record OY776133.1, read on the forward strand.
GTACTCATTGGTGGAAATGTATGGGCTGGAAAAAGAGGTTTCAATCTGTCAATCGGTGAAGACTGAATTGTTTGAGTTGTTCAATGAATATACTTCTAAGTATCAGTTGGTGAATGAAGCAAATGTTAGCACGTCGTCAAGTTCCACTGGAGTGACTACGAATGAGGAGGGTAGTGATGTGTCAGTGTCTAAAACAAGATATAGAAGACAAAAAATTGAGAGTGGGGTGGCTGGACGAAAGCAAAGTGAGCTAGAACTCTACTTGAGTGAAGCTATTTTAGAAGATGAGAATTTAGATGTTTTAATGTGGTGGAAGGTGAACTTCAGTCGATTTCCTATACTCTCAAGAATGGCTTGTGATATTTTAATTGTTCCCATTTCAACTGTTGCATCGGAGTCTGCATTTAGTGTAGGTGGTAGGGTCCTTGATGCATTTAGAAGTACTTTAACTTCTAAGATAGTTGAAGCTTTGATTTGTGCGCAAGATTGACTTAGACATTCAACACATCCCGTATCATATGAAGAATTAATGGATGAACTTGAGAATCATGAGATAGGTAACTAAGTTCTAAGTTTAGTCTTTAATTGTTTTTCTTAATTTTTTATTTGATATATTAACATATTAATTTTTATTTTCAGATTTGCCAACTGTGGCTGGAAATGAAAGTGTCGGTGCACCATTACCCCCCATACTTGAAGAAGAATGAAAGGTAACTAAATTTTAAGTTTAGTCTTTAATTTTTTTTAATGTTTTAAATTGTAATATATTAACATATGATGTTTTATTTTCAGATTTGGTTGATGGAAATTAAGGATTGGAACTTGGAAGTTGGAAGAGTTGGAGAGTACATGGAGTTTATTTTGAGATAACAATGTTTCATTTGAACTATGTTATGGTATTTGGACTTAAGTATTTGGACTTTTATTTAGACAATTTGAAGTTTGAACTATGTTATATTGTTATGGACTTATGGTATTTTGGACACTAAGTATTTGGATTATGTTATGGACTTATGGACCATGGCATTTGAACATTAATTGTGGTGTATTTGAGTATTTCCAGCAGTGTATTTGAGCATAATTTTTTGAGCAGTGTATTTGAGTATTTCCAGCAGTGTATTTGAGTATTTGCATGAAAATTTGTTGATTCACAGGAGTAATTTGCACATTTTTTGCAGCAGTGTATTTTTTCCCAGTTTTTTCGGTTAATATTTCGGGTTTTCGGTTATAGCCGAAACTAAGCCGAATAATTCGGTTCGGTTAATTTCGGTTTTGTGTGAGATCGGTCCGGTTTCGGTTAATTTTAATGCAAATTCGGTTTTGGTTCGGTTACCGAACCGACCGATGCACACCCCTAGTAAGTTGTACTAGTATCCAAGTTTACCCCAACCAATTTGAACAATTGTTTCCAAAATGTGTTTGTAAAGATTTTGTCTCTGTATGAGACAATGCTTTTTGGCATGCCATGTAACCTGTAGATTTGATCTAAAAAAGCCTTTGCAACCCCTTCATCTGTGTAGGGATGAGGCAATGCCACGAAATGCCCATACTTAGAGAATCTATCCACCACTGTTAAAATCACATCCTTACCTTCTGATTTAGGAAGCCCCTCAATGAAATCCATATCTATGTGATTCCATGATTGTTGAGGTATGGGCAGTGGATTTAATAATCCAGGATATGGAACATTCTCATCTTTATTCCTCTGACATATATCACACTCTTTCACAAAGTCTTCAATACTTTTCTTCATACCAATCCAGTGAAAGACGGGCCTAATCCTTTGATATGTTCCTTGTATTCCAGAATGGCCTCCAAGAGGTGAATCGTGCAATGCAGTTATTATCAACTCTTTAATCTCCTTTTGTCCACCAATACAAATTCTTCCTTTGTACCTTAATATTCCACTTTTAAGGTTATGATCTAGAAAATATAGTACATCTAACATCTTAGATGTGACAATTTCCTGAATAACTTCATCATCCTCATAGCTCTTAGTAACTTCATTCATCCATAGTGGTAGTAATTCAGTTACAGCTTGGCAATGGGACTCTTCCACCACAGTTTCTTCTTTTCTAGATAAAGCATCAGCTGCCCTATTTTCTGTCCCCTTTTTGTACTGCACTTCATAATCAAGTCCCAACAATTTGCTTATCCACTTCTGCTGCAATGTAGTTGACAACTTCTAATCCATTAAATGCTTCAAACTCAAGTGGTCACTTTTGATAATGAAGTGATTCCCTTGCAAATAGTGTTTCCATTTGTTTATAGCTAGTAAAACTGCCATAAACTCCTTCTCATATATTGACAATCCCATGTTTTTTGGTCCAAATGCCTTACTCAAATAAGCAATACGCCTCCCTACTTACATTAGTACAACACCCATCCCACTTCCAGAAGCATCAGTTTCAACAATGAATGTTTTAGTAAAGTCTGGAAGTGCCAATACTGGAGTAGTTGTCATTGCCCTCTTAAGAGCCTCAAATGCTTCAGTAGCATCCTGTCCCCATTCAAACGAATCTTTTCTGAGTAGTTTGGTGAGTGGTTTACTAATGATTCCATAACCCTACACAAACTTTCTATAATATCCAGTCAAACCAAGAAATCCCCTCAAGACCTTAATATTTTTTGGTTTGGGCCACTTGATCATACTTTCAATTTTGCTTGGATATGTGGAAACCCCATCTCCTGAAATTATATGCCCAAGGTACTCTACCTTCTCTTGCCCAAAGGAACGCTTGCTCATCTTGGCATACAATTTATTTTTTCTAAAAATTTTCAATGTAGACTTCAAATTCTCAACATGTGTTTCCCAGTTAGGACTGTACACTAATATATCATCAAAAAATACTAAAATGAACCTCATCAGAAAAGGCCCAAACACTTGATTCATAAGAGCTTGAAAGGTAGCTGGAGCATTGCACAAGCCAAAAGGCATCACTATGAACTCATATTGCCCACTGTGTGTGACAAAACTAGTCTTTGGTATATCTTAATCATTCATTCTTATTTGAAAATACCCAGACCTTAGATCTATTTTAGAAAAATATCTAGATCCATTCAACTCATCCAAGAGCTCATTAATTACAGGTATATGAAACACATGCTTAACAGTAATGGTGTTTAAATACTTGTAATCAACACACATTCTCCAGCCTCCATTATTATTGGAGAAGCAAAAGGACTCTGACTTGCTCTAATCAGCCCTGCCTCCAGCATTTCTTTAATCAACTTTTCTATCTCGCCTTTCTGTATATGAGGATACCTGTAAGGAGTCTGTATCTTTGGTACTACTCCAGGTGTTAAGTTAATATGATGCTGGATGTTTCTCATTGGGGGCAAAACAGTTGGTTCCTTGAATACATCCTCATACTCTTCTAGTAACTTCTTCAAATGGGAATTGTTTGAAGGTTTCTTCATCTGAACCGAGTATAGCTTCCCTATTAGACAACAATTTCCACTTTTCAACAATTTATGCATACTTTCCCCGGTGATAATCTTGACTTCAGCTTCTGGGGTCATGGCCTTAATACTCACTTTTTTTCCATTACTGTTTATTGAGATTTTCATATGATTATAATCAATCTCAATAGGGCTGTGTTTTCTCAACCAATCTCCACCTAAAACCATGCCACACCCTCCTAATTTGATGATTCTCATAGGATAAGTGAACTTGTTCCCTTGAACTTCCCATGTAAAATCTGGACAGATTTTTCTACTGATCACCTTGCTTCCATCAGCCATGGTCACCATCATAGGTGTAGCTTGCTCCACCTTGCAATTGGTCTTATAACATATTTCCTCATCTACAAAACAGTGAGTACTTCCACTATCAATCAAAGGAAATATCTCCACCCCAAATGCCTTAGCTCCCACTTTAATTGTATTATTGGTAGAATACCCATCAATTGCATTTAAAGAGATAGTCATATCCTCTGTCATGATGGGTTCATTTAACTCATTTGACAACTCTAATTCTTCACTGAGAGCCTCTTCCTCTTCTTTAGACATAAGCATAAATATTTGTCTATTTTTGCACTTGTGTCCTGGTACAAAAACTTCATCACAATTGTAACACAACTTTTTTTCCCTTCTACTAGCCATCTCAACCTCTGTTAGTAGCCTTCTTGGTGGAAATTTAGTCTCATTCCCCTTTGTAAGAGTAGTCTTATCCTCAAGAGGGCCCTTGAAATTGTTTGACCTTGGAAAATTAGTTATTTTCCCTGTTGTTTGAGATCCAACTGTTCTCAGAGCTTGCTTGTATCTTCTAGTAATTGCATCTGCAATGAACTCATGTTTCCTAGCCATAGATACTGCTTCTTCAAAGCTCCTTAGTTTAACAATCAGAATTGCTCCCTTGATGTCATCTCTAAGCTTGTTGATGAAGCTAGAGATAAAATACTCTTCAGACAACTCTCTTTTAAATAGTTGTACGTAGGATTTCAGCTCTTCAAATTTCTCCACTAATTCAGCAACTGATCCAGTTTGTTTCAGGTTGTGAAACTCCCCAACAACTAATTCAGGATATATATCATCAAATCTGTTCAATATAGCTTCAACAATCTGCACCCAACTAATCTCTCTTCTAGTTTCAGAGTACCTTTGGAACCATCTCTCAGCTTTCCCTTCTAAGTGCATTGTAGCATACAAAACTTTACAATCCTCATATATAGTATTAATAATTGGAAAATACCTGTTGCATTTCCTCACCCAAGCTCTAGGCTCTGCACCATCAAACTTTGGAAATTCAATTTTCTGAATTGGAGTGTAAGTATGGTTGTTTCCTCCACTGCTTTGAAAGTTTGACCCTCCTCCATTGAGTATACTTCCAGATCCTTGTATAATATTGTCTCTACGAGGGTTATTACCCCTTAGTGTTGGTAATATGTCACCAGCTATTTGTTTCCCTCGGTTGAGCAATTGCAATTGATTTGAGATTTCTTGCATCTACAGATTCATTGTCTTTTGGTGTGCTTCAAGTAATTTCATGGTTGTTTGCACTCCTTCTTGAGATTCCTGTAATGATCCCATAGTACACTGCATTTCTCCTTGTGTTTGATTTAAGGCTTAAAGTTGGGCTTGCATCAATACTCTATGCCCTTTCTCATCATTAATAAGTGTCTCAAATCTCTACATTTCCTTCAATATGGTTCCATCCGCCATTGTTTTTCTTATCAGAGCTCTGAGGATCAACTGTTCTGGATACCAATTGTTATGACCTTTGGTATTTAATATTTAAAATAACCAAAATAGGAGCAAGAGAAAATTGAAGAAATCTGCTACAGTAATAGTATTTCAGGAATTAACAACTAAATGAGTCATAAGGTTTCAACTCTTTAGAGAATTAATAAAAGAAGAAGAAAACTTTTTACTCAACCAACATAGCCATCAAACCTGTAACGAGAAATAAGGGAAGAAATGATTTCGAAGAAGATGATTTGAAGAAGTTGAAGAAGATAGAAGTGATTTCAGAGAGAAGAGAGAATAGAGAGAGAACATACAATTTCTGCTTATCCATTTTCTCCTCCTTCTTCTTCCTTTTGTTCACAGCTGTTAATGCTCACTCCTCTAACCGTTTTCTCTTTCTCCATACATCCGCGCGCAATACACTTTGCAATGCCAGATGGTCCCCGCTGCTGACGTCACAAATTCCATTAACAAACACCATTTCCTTTTCTCGGATTAATTAGGCTTTTAGCAGGGCCGGGTAAGTGATAATTGGATCTTCTATTTTAAACTCATGTTGCCCTGATTTTCCCAATTTGATGCAAACGACACTGTATGACGTGTTGATGAAATTGAGTGTTGAATAACCATGTTGACTTTTTTGTTTTTTTATTTCTTTGTTTTCTTCGATCATAACACATTTCTCGTCTCAGTTGTGTCGCCATGACATCTGGAGCAATTTCGGGCGTGATTATATGGGGATGGAGCAATTTCAGGTGTGATTACATGGGGATTTAGGAGAGATGAGATTTTTCTCTAAGAAAACCCTATAATCTAAATGCGTTTCAATCTTGCCTATTTTTTGAGAATTTCTATTTCGTTATTCTTTTATTGATATATTGGTATTTGTTAATTTTTATTTTGTTATTTTTTAAAATTTATTTTGTGTCAAAGTTCATTTATTATATTGGTTGAATTTTTTAGTCATCATGCCACGTCGTGCCACATGGATCCAGTTCAGCATTGTCGCCGGATTTTCCCAATTTAACCAAGCACGTGCCGCGCACATGGGATAAAATGACGTCGTTTTAGTACTTCTGGCCACTTTGAACGACTTTGGGACGTAATTGAAAAGATTAGCTGGAATTTGAGATGTAATTGAAAATGTTAACTTTTTTGAGACGATTTTAAAAAAAATTGAAAAGTTATGGAACGTAAACAAATTATTTCCCCTGGTTCATCTCATTGTCCAGGATTCAACTAAGATGGTTAGTTTGATATATGATGGCATATTAGTCACACAACAAACCGTGTTTGTTTAGGGTAGATTAAATTATTGAATTGATCAAAATATTTAATGTGTAGAAAAAAATATCTAATAGAATTGCGATTGTTTAGTTAAATTGAATTTAATGAATTTAAACGATACATATATATTGATCATATATATAATATATTGGAATATACTATACTCCTTATAGTAAAAATATCTATTAAATATTGTAAGAAATTCACATTTCACCATCCAATTACATTTATCTAAAAAATACATATGAATCATATTATTATATCACCTAATCTTATACAATTAATTTGATATAAAACTGCATTTTATCCTATACAAAATTTTGAAACAAATACACACAATCATTATTCACCAAGATTTTGAAATTCATGAGTTTCTCGTTTGGATTTCCATAATCCTACATAATCTTAAATCAAACATCTTCTTAGGGTTTAGAGGTGTTTTGTCACACAATATTATGCTCATACCATTTCTCTCGATTCTCTGGAATTGGATTCTCTTAACGTAGCTCTTCTAGAGAAGTCTAAACAAGCAAGTAGATTGCAAGTTCGTCGATGATATTACGTGGATACCATAGTTGAGGAAACTCGTTAGAAGCATTGTAAGTTTTTTTCTAACATTTTATCTATTCTCATATTTTATTTTATACAATCAAATCAAATTTATTGTTGATGAAACTTTAACTTTCGCTGTTAACATGAGGTTCATATTTAGAAAATCCAACATTCTTTTCATAAGTGGATTGCCATCCCGTTATTTTGTATCTTTATAAACTGAAGTAAGATGGAGTATATGTTTTGTAAGGAATTCGAGTAACCCTGGACCCTGGTACTCACTTTCATTAATATATTTTTCGACTTTTAAAAAATAATTAATGCAATAGATGTACGTGAAAATGAAAGGAAATATCATATGAATTTAAATTTTAAAACAATATGCAACTTTTAACGAGGGTTGCGAAATTTAAAATAAAATAAAATAACTTGATTGTGCCATACTATTTCTAGTTAAAGGGCCAAAATACGTGGGCTGCATAAAACATTGGGCTGTAGTTGTAAAAAGCCCAGCCCGGACCAGCCCAACCAAACCAAACATCATTCAGATTTTCAGATCAAATCGATCTGTGCTCTCCTGCCAGTTGCAACGACTCCATTGCCGATTGATACCAAGGACTCTGTTCTTTGGATCTTTCTCAGTTGTAGAGTTGCAAACGAAAAATGACGTTTTTCCACTTCCTGAACTGTGCACTTCTTACGTTTGGTCCTCACGCCGTTTACTACTCCGCCACTCCCTTGTAAGCTTAATTGTCCTTTTTCGTTTTGTTTCTCGTCAGATTCTCCATTGAATCTTTTTACATAATCGGCACCTCTCTACTGCGACTGCTCTAATTTTTTCCCTCGCACTTTAATTTATTCCCTGATTTTGTGTATTGTTGTATTGCAATTTTGGAAGGATATATATTAGATATTATTCCAAGTGAGAAAGATTAGGGTTCAATATATGGTTGTCGATTAAATGTGAATAAAACGTGCTGGTTCGGAATTGTATGAATGAATCTTGGTATTGGGCGTTGCTGAAGTAAATCTAGTGAAATTTCATGCACATAGGTGGGATTTTTTTAATACGGGGGGTACCTATGATCGTTGAGCTGTAAAGTAACATTTTTCTTTGTTCGTTCAGTTTCAACAGTCGGTAATTGGACTAAAAACTCTTGCTTGCGTCTAATCAAGTGCCATTCCGTGGAATTTTTATGGATTTATGCAGTTATATATCGGTTAGCAAGTTTTGTTGAATGTGTTGGAAGCTTATTTATGAAATTTTGCGCCCATATGTGTGATTGTTTGAATACTGGGATACCTATGATCTTTGATCGAGCTGTAAAGTAACATTTTACTTTGTTTCAACGATCTCTAATTGGACTAAGAACTCTTGCTTGCATCTAATCAAGTGCTATTCCTTGGATTTTTTTAATTTTTTTGGGGTTTCTGCAGTTATATGTCTCTTAAAAAGTTTTCTTGAATGATTTGGGAGCTTATTTGTTTCATTGTCAATATGTTGGAAAAGCAATTTTGTCTAATATGTTAGCCATTTTACATCTACAGATCTGAGTATGACACAATTGGCACTTCAATTAAAACTGCTGTGGTCTATCTTGTGACCGCATTAATAAAGGTTGGTCATTCTTATCTAAATGATTGACTGAATCCACATTTGATGTCACTTCTTCGTAGCCATGAGTTCTTATTCGTCATATATCTTTTTTGCAGCTTGTTTGTCTTGCAACATTTCTTAACGTATCTGAAAGTGACAGCTTTGACCCATATCAGGTATTTCTTTTCTTATATTTTCATGCTCTATATCTGTTTGATATTATCTAATATTTTACCCGTGCATGAATATCGAAATGTATTGTTATGTGCTTTAATCTACTTACTAATGGTTGAAGTGATAGTCACCATATGGTTTTTATATAACCATGGATCCTTTGTGTGCTGAGGGAAGATGTTAGTTACTTGCTAATGCATTAACGTTTGGATTGTATGAAGTTCTAAAACTAACTGTGCCTTTCTGAACATTCACCAATCACCAGGTTATGACAAGCATCTTTTCACTCTGTTAGTTACTTAGTTTATGACTTGAATATAAACAAATATTGTGATGAAGTGGATTCTGTTGCAAAGTTTGATAAGCAAACATCTTTAATATGCTAATTTTGTTTTTTCTCCACTGTTGTTTCTTTTCCCACACGTTTCTTATTGGGTTGAAGGAGGTGTGGTGTAGGGCAGAGTAGAAGTTTTTTCTTGTCGAGAATTCAGTTTTGCTTTGTTTCTTTCAACTTCACCATGCATTTCTGGGGGAATATCTTGCACATCATGATTCGTGAGGATTTGATCTCATTAAGTTTTCAAAGAAAACACAAGTTTGCTCAAAATTCTAAAGTCTTCTTGTCCATTATTGTTCAGGAATTGTTGAAAGCTTTGATTGGATTCATAGATGTTGCAGGGCTTTATTTTGCCTTGACACAGTTAACACATAGGAATATTTCTCAAAACCACAAATTCCAAGCTGTGGGACTTGGTAAGTAGGTTCTGTTTCCTTTTCTTAATCATTTTATATTTCACTACACTTCCTATCACTTTGTCGACATGGTGCTTACATCTGTTGTATAATGTATAGGCTGTATTGCCAATACAGCTGAGCTGTGCATCAATCATTTAGATGACGTTTTAGCTTTTTGGATTATATGGAAAATGAAAAACTATTAATGTGGGAAACAGTGTTGTTCTTTGGCTTGCTTGATTTAGTTACCCTTTGAATGGACAAATATTTCAAATTGTTCCTATTGTTGTGGTATACCGTATAGTATATAGTATGAGACTATGAGTTGGTTATGCAGAATATATAAGGATACTGTATTTTTGTCCTGTTTATGTTAGTGGATTTCAGCATATGTAGGCGGTATTTTCAAACTCAATTAAATAGTGCAGAATCACCTTTTTTTTTTAAAGCTGTTAGACCCATTTTTTTTTTTAATAAGGTGATTCTGGGCCTGAAATCTTGTTTGCAAACACCACCATAATATGTACGTTGAATTATACTCCTTCCATCCCATTATTATTTGAATATTTGCCAAAAACCTTTGTCGGTTTGTCCCATTATTATTTGAACATTTGCCACCTACTCCTTAAAAGATCTCCCTTAAACATCTATTATTTACACCCCATGCCATTACTTTTTACACACAAACAAAATGTTCTCTCTCCAATAAAGTAGAAATACCCATAATATCCCTCCTAAAAGTCAACTTTACCACCTTTAATACTAATAAACAATTCTACATTAAAACTCGTTCAAACAGTAAATGTTCAATTAATAATGGGACGGATGAAGTATAATTTGTTTGGTTCAAGGATTTTGACGATGAAGCAAATGAACAGCATTTGATTTGAGTTAAAACATTTCTTCCTACCTAGCTTGACTATCTACTTTCTTCCCTTGGGTAGGTTGGGCCTTTGCTGATTCTGTCCTCCATAGGCTGGCACCACTTTGGATGGGTGCCAAAGGTTTGGAATTCACATGGGATTATGTCTTACAGGGTCTTGAAGCAAATGCTAACTTGGTATGGAAGCTTATCTTGTTGTTGATTATATTCATATTCATCTTATAAGACATTAGACATGCCATATTCATCTTATCTTGGTTTGGAAATGTTGAGCAGACAACCCCTCCTGGTTTGGAAATTGCATGAATTCCCCCACTGTTTATTAAATAAGGCTTAACATTGTTTTCTATTTCCTTTATTTCCTATATCTTGTTTTTCCAAATACTGAAGTCTTGAGACTATTCTATAAAGGACATAACGGAAAATAAATAACACTGTTAACTCGTTTCTGGACAAAGCGGGGAGTTAGCTTTATTAGTAAATCACATGGGATTTCGTGAAATTTCCAGACCATGAGAGATTTCGCGCAATATTTCCAAACCACGAGGGGGTTTCGTACAATTAAGCCAATTATAGTCTGCAAGTTTTTATTAGCTCTGCTTCTTGACAATTTTATGAGCTCGTCATTCTCTCATTCTTCTCCTTGTATGTTTGGGCCATTGTGCATTAGGTGTTAAGTATATCACTAGCTGCACTAGGATCATTAATGTGGCTTAGGAAAAACAAGCCCAAGACTATGATCCCAATTATATATGCTTGTGCAGGAATTGTGGCAACAATGCCATCGATCACAAGGTATGTTTTAATTTTATTTTTTTTACTGCTTGTTTTTTCATTTTGGAATACTCATAGTTTAGTCCAATCACTTGTGTTAATCTGTTGGAACGATCTATGGTATGTTTGCAGTTATCTGAAACTGGGGTTGGGATGGCATTTCCCGAAAGTGGTAGGATTCGAGCTGTTCACTTCTTTGACGATGGCTTTCATTAGCTGGCAGCTATTTGTCGTTTGCCAGAGGCCATCTAATTGAGGAATATATTATGATACAAAGATAATTGAGGTGATTGCAGAGCAAGAAACTCTTGCACTTCATTGATTTTAGGCTGCTGTTGTTTAGTCTCTTTGAGAGGTCCGATCTAAAAAACCAGCTATAGTCATGTGAAATTTTCGAATGGTAAGAAGGGACAAAAGGCTATTTATTTCAATTTCTTCTTCCTTTAATCTGTATGTAGTTTTGGTAAGGATTAACTGAATTTCCAGCTAGTCATATGAAATTTTCGAATTGTAACAAGTGACAAAAACGTATTTGTTTTCCATTCATCTCTCATTCTTTAGGTAAAATTAAAAGAAATTAAAAGACACTGCTTTTAAAATCATTGTAAATATACAACGGTTTTTAATTGTCGTTTGATGTCAGCAACGATTTTAAGTTTGGTCAAAACAATATGTTACAACAGCTTTTGGCTGGGAAGACAGCAGTTTTCCACTGTTGTAGAAGGTTGGAAAGTCGACAACTTTCCGGCGTCTTATATCAGAGCAACTTACGAATGATATATGTTGCAATAACGATTTTCAATTAGAAAGGCAGCCATTTTCTACCATTATAGAAAGTTAGAAAGACAATGGTTACATAAATGCGTCTATCAACACCGTTTTTTTTACTACACTTAATACCATTATTGTTAGTTGGGAAGGTACTGTTGTGTTTCAACATTTTTCTAGTAGTGACAATTTTGATTCAAATTAAAGCTGTCGAGATGGGCTGACGAGTATTAGATGGACCAAAACCTGCATAGCCTGCCATTTGGCAAGGCGGAGTGGGGCATCCCGCTTATATTGGGGCATGTGGGTTGTCAAAACTTCAATCCATTACACATCGACGAGCAAGTATACATTTGTACTTTCACTAAAAAAAAAATTGATTGAAAACTTCTTCATTTTTTTTGTGACGGAGTGGATATATTATAGTATATACCTTTTTTATTTCTTTTAAAATGAGTACATTTCTTCATCTTACTTTATATTAGAGCATTCTTCTTCTTTTTTTGTGACGGAGTGGATATATTATATATACCTTTTTTTATTTCTTTTAAAATGGGTACATTTCTTCATCTTACTTATATTAGAGCATCTCCAATGGGGGTAGAAATCCCATGTGGATTGCTACTCACAACTCAAATTAAGGATAGAAGGGATTGGGGAAGAGATGATGTGGAGGAGAGAGGAGAAATGGGGTAGAAGAACTTCTACCCATTTCAAGTGGTCCCAATTTTTTTTTTCTTTTTTTTTTGTATAACTTATGTTTTAATTATTATTTTTAATTGTATTTACCATTGATGTATTTTTTATCTTGTACTCTTTGTATTATTTCAATAATATTTTGTCAAAAAATATATTAACATTATTTTATTTTTATATATAATAGTCAAAAAATATTTTTTTTTAAATTTAAAATTAAATAAATAAATTCAAGAATTCATGAAGCATTTACAAAGCTAGTGATATATTTTGAATGATAGACAAACCAAATAGTTTACATGTATGGTATAAACAATATTTATGTTTTATAGAAGTAAGTAATTTTGGGGTCAAGAATATAGCTAATATTTATAAACTAAATAAATTTTGCTATAAACAATATTTATGAAAAATATTTGTAATAAATAAATGAATAAGGGTAAAATACTCAAAATTAAAGATTTTTTTTTTCAAAGTGACACTTATTTTTAAAATAATTAAAAAATAGAGGGAGTATAATTATACTCCTATTTAAATTATAAAATAAAAATAATGAATGAAAGTATGTGAAGAGAAAAATATATATAATTGGAGGGTGGGATCCACTTTTGAAGTAGAATAGTGGTAGAAGTTTTTTGAATTAGAACAAAAAATGAAGTTGTTTATATCCATTTTGTAAAAGAAAAGGGAGTGGACAGGTAAGCTGAAGTGTGACGTAGCAAGGTGGAGGTCTAGGGAATACGTAAGCTCATACGTTGGACTTGTAATGCTAAATATTTAATTATAAAAAAAAAGGTTGAAATTCAACTCTTGAACATGTCCCTCATTTTGCAAACATGTACCTCATACCTTATTCCTCATTTTGCAAACATTTAACAAATAATGGTCAAAATAAAATAGTTCAACTTGTATAAAATTATTCTATGTCTTATGGAGGAAGAATTAATGCAAAAAACAATTTTAGGGTGCAGATAATCTTACTCTCATCTCCTTACTTTCTTATGAAGTTACTAATACATATTTAATTCCAAATTTAATTGTGTATATAATTACTCATTAAAATAATTGTGTTGGTCCCAAAATAAGTGAGACCCGTAGAAAGGGCTGGTTAGAGGGGAGGGGGAAGAAGGGCACAAATTTAAAATTTTTAACTCTGTAATAATTAAACACGATGATTTGTCTTAGAAAATACAGATGATTTGTCAGTATAACAATTCTTTTTTTTGAATTACATTTAAATACCCATCCATTTTCCCCTCCCCATGACTCGAACCCAGGATCTAAGGCCTAGGTAGTGGTGCTCTAACCACTTGAGCTATCCCACTTTGTCGTCAGTATAACAATTCTACTGACAACTTTTAAGCAATATAGTTGAAAAGCGAAATGCGAAAATGGTAAACATTTAGGAGGGTGTATTCAATCGAGATTCTGTTGGATTTTTTTGGACTTTAAAAAGTTAGTGGATTTAAAAAATTCATAGACTCTATGCAGAGTTTGACTGACTTTTTTATTGATTTATATGGATTTTTATAGATTTGATAGGATTCCGAAATACACATTTTTTTATTAATTTACATGAATTTTCATAAACTACGCATCTAAAAAATTATTATTTATCATTATTATTCTCATCTTCATTTTCATCACAGTTATACCCCAGGCCTCATTTTCATATAGTTAGCAATACTATTTCTCCATGTATGTATTAGCTTAAGTTCTTTGTTGTTGTAGTTGTCTTTGAGAAAGCAATTCCAAATTTTCCTCTTTCATGTGTTGAATCTTGATCTTCTTTATATTCGACTGGAAATTCATCAGAGCAACCTTCTTTCCGAAGAAAGTTATGTAATACAGCGAACTTGTGAATTGCAATTTGAAAATACCAAAAATTCGATTGAATAATTGCATTTCTGGGGTGACGACCTTGACCACCAAAATCTTTTAGATGATATCGAACACCACGTAATGGGGAATTGACGTCGATTAGATATTATTGACGGTGTCCTATATACTATAATTTTTAAAGAAAGAACATAATTTTAAAATACAGAGATGTAATTTTTTTCACGATAATAATAATAATGGTGGTGAAGAATCTGTAATGAGAACATAGTTAACACAGTTTTTTTTTTCTTCTCTTTTAGAGTCTTCTAAGAGAATCCGTTGAAATCTCTACTTTTTAGAAGAGATTTTGATTAGTGAAATTTATTTATATTTTTGAAAGAGAATCAAACGAAATCCATAGAGTATTAAAATCCATAGATTGTTGAATACCTAAAAATTTCTAAATACTTTTTAAAATCCGTATTGAATACCTCAAAATTTTGAAAGGCTTTTAAAAATTCGGATTGAATACCCCCAGATTTTAAAAGTCCAAAAAAATCCAACAAAATCTCAATTGAATACACCCCCTTTAGTTTAACCTCTTAGACCATGTTTATCCATGGTCATCAAATATAAAATTCATTTCTCACTCCTCCACCTACACATTTTACACCACAACTCAAACTCATCTTTTTTCACACTTAAAAATATATACCATTATTTAATATTAAAAAATTCATAACTATAATAAAAAAATTACTATAAACTTAAAAAAAAATTACAACATTCAATAATAAAATTAAAATTATAAAAAAAATTACAACATTCAATAATAAAATTAAAATTACAAAAATTGAAATACGACTGATTTTTTTTTTTTACCATAGTCTTGTTAGTGTTGAACACACTTTGCTTTAATAATAGAGATTCCCAACATGATGATTTTAAACTTGAAAACTCACAGCGAATTCATTTCATAATTAATTGAGATTACATTAAATTACATGAAATTTGAACTGGTTCAGAGATAGGAACTTGGTTCAAATTCAGAGAAAATTGAGAATTTTGATAATATTGAGAAAATTGGAAATTATCAATATTAAAAAACGATTGAAAATTTTGTGAACTTGACTGGTTTTGAAAGTCATGATGATAATTGAGATCATTTGGATCCATGTTAGAAGAGAAAAAAGATAATTAAAACAATTTAGAAGAGAAAAAAATTAGGAGAAGAGAAAAGGGAGTGTATGAAATTGTGATCCAAAATATATCAGGATTGATCTCTATTTATAGAGAATTTAATTTTGTGAATTTTAGTTTTTTTTATTAAGTAAATAAGTGAAAATCAGAAATTATCTAAATAAAATATAACCGACGAGTAAAAATTTGACGTGTGACATATTTAGATTTTTTTGGGATAAAACATTACCCCATAGGGCCCATACTTGCTTAGTTGTTCTTGGTTGTCCAAAAAAATTTAATTTTCCTTAATTTTTTTTTGTCCTCGCATTGATGACTTGGGCATATCCCATGCCATAAACATGGTCTTAAGCTTAAAGACCATTGACAATGGACAACTAACACGTGCACAATACTTGTTTTATACTATCAATGTACACCCCTCTCGAAAAAATTATCAATGTAAACTGATCAAAACAATCTTTATAAGGATATTTGACCTTAGAAAATCCAAGTTCTAAGGGCTCTCCTTCAAAGCTTTCAAAATAATATTAACTTGCAATTTTCTCATTCTTCTTCTTGAGTGTTTCTTTGAATGCTTAGATTTGGAGTTTTTGAGAAATTGTGTATGTTCTTAAAAATTTCAATGCTTCATGAATGAATGCTAAGTCTTGTTCACAACTTGAGACTTCTTTTATTGTGGACAACTTCCCTTAGGGCATGTTTGTTTTGGGACTCACCCGTCCAGACGTGGGACGTAACGTCCCACGTCTTGTTAGTTCGGGATTTAACATCCGGATTTCACCATCCAACCACATCCATCCTTAAAAATATCTATATATCCTACTAATACATTTTATCAATATATTACTTTCTTGAAAATCACACATCATTTTTTTTTTCTCTTACCTCATAATAAATTTCAAACTCGCACTCAACCGAATAAATTTTAAACTCGACTCGATCGAGCCTAAAATTTCATGATTGAGCTCGACTCGATAAACTCGAGCTCGGCTAGACTCGATACCTATATAATATTCAAAATTAATAATAAAACATATAATCCATTTTTAAAAAAAATTAAACTCGGGCTCGATTATCTGTATATAAATATAAATTATATATTAATGGAAAAATGGTAAATATTGTTCAAGCTCGATTAGGTTCGCGAGGCTTTCGAGCCGAGTATTTATGAGCTCGAATTCGATAGCTACTCGAGTAGCTCGAAACTCGACTTGACTCGATTAACTTCGAGTCGAATTCGATCTTTTTCCGAGTCGAGCACGAGTAGCTCGCGTGTTGGCTCGACTCACTTACACCCCTACTTATGATTGGATGAATAAGGTTATTGAGTTGTATAATTCACACTTTTATAATCCAATTACACACTTTTATAATCCAATTACACACTTTTGTATATATACGAAGTCCAAAATTAATTATATGTTTAACGTAAATTTATTTATATTATTTTATTTGCACCCTCGTATAATTTTAAATCATTTTATAATAATTTTACCATCTAATAATTACTCAAATCATTCAATTATTACTATACTTCTCAAATAATTAATATAATAATATAACATCACTCATTTTTACATAATTGATTTGACATAAAGTTACATCATATTCTACTCAACATCCCAAAACAAACACACACAATCACTATTCATCAGGATTTCACCATCCAAGATTTCCCCATCCCCATCTCCCCCATCCTACATAATCCCAAAACAAACATGCCCTTATAGCTTAGAAGACATATAAAGTTAACTTGACCTTCAACATTGTTGTAAACAACTTCTCTATTATTTTCATGTTCTTTGTTTTTCAGTTGAATCTTTATCCTTTCAGCACTAAATAAATCCTACAACTTCCTAACATATAAACTTAGTAGATTGACGTACTCTGTTGTGCACTATTCTGAAATTAAAGCATTAAGACATTACATCACTTTAAAATTTACTTAAGTTTGATATCTAATCAAAATTATTTACTTTTATTTCAATTTCTATAATCAATGGCAAATAGAACTTTAAAGAATTATAAACTAAAGATTTTTTTTTTTTTTTTGAAATACCCAATTAAGTTCAGTTAAACTTCAAAATTTTATTTTACGCACGTCAATTATAAAAAATATTTTCTACCGATTTTGGCATAAAAATACCATATTATCATTGTTAAAAAAATATTTTACCGACATGACTCCACAACACCAAAAAGTTAAATATAATGATAATTTTGCATGTATTACAATGAAATTAAAAAGTGAAACTCATGGTTTCTTAATAATTATTTTTATGCTATATGTTTTGAAATATATTACTCAATATTTTCTAATTAAGTAGTACTTTGTACTTAACATTAATATTTGGGTTAATTGCAAATCATTACAGTTTTTATCAAAATATATATATATATATATATATATATATATATATATATATTTTTTTTTACAATTTTGATACACTATCTTTTTAAGTTTTACAATTCAATGCATTTATCAATTTTCTGACAATAATTAAATCATAATGTGATTGTCAATTTGTCAGAGTTGTCGAGGAGCTACATAAAATGATGAATAATTTATTTTTTTAATTTTTAAAACATTTTTAACTAAAAAGAATACTAAAAAATCATTTTAAAACTAAAAACAATACTAAAAATTTGTTTTTAAAAATAAATCATAAATCAATTTAATTATTATCACTTCCCACAAAACTCAAAAGAATAAGATCACGTCCTCCAAATCACAGTTCACAAAAAATAATGTGAAATTTTACATATTATTTTTATTTAAAACGTTTTTAAAATATAAAAAATAAAATAAAAAATATTTTATTGATCAGTAATTACATTTATGTGGGCATTTGTGTTGAATCTTAATGCGACTTCGGTATATACATCATTCATGTGTTGTCGAAAAATAAACACATGCATCGAATTGTAAAATTTAAAAATATAGTGTATCGTATTGCAAATAAAATACTTGTAATTGATAAATACTATAAGGGTATGATTTGTATGTGGTAATAGACTTGGAATGAAATGAGCATTCATGAGTTTATTCATAATCTCACGATTGATATATTTTATTATTTGAAATTCCGATTCCACACGGAATGGTGATTCCCAAAAAAAAAGAATTGCGATTCCTCTTCATCCCCCTGTCTTTCCCCATTCCATTCCGTGTGAAATTAATTTTTTTATTTATTTTTTAAAATTAAATCATCACTTATATTTTATTTTTACAAAATTATCCTTTTCAATAATTAAACAATATATTCATTAATCATGATCTTTAATCAAAATCTTGAACCCTAATTCACGCGATAAATTTCATAAACCTAATTCTCTAATCCGTATAATCCAATTGACGGCTTCACGCAAGAAAAAGATGTCAAGGAGAGAACGACGTTGATTAAGAAAGGGGAAATAGACATATGTGATGAATTAGAAAAATATCCAAAAGTTTTGTTCTCTGCTATATATGTGTGCATATATATATATATGAAACAAAAGCGAAGAAGAAATAATTATAGATATAATTGCTTTTTAATTGTGTTCATCCATAATTTGGAAGGATAATATATATATATATATATATATATATATATATATATATATCTTGTTTCTTGATTGCAAAAGGAATCGTTACTTAATTGCAGAAAAGCTGTAAGATGTTCACCATTTTTTTTTAAAATTAAAAATTATTTATTTAAAATTTTATTATTATATTAATAATAGCATATTGACTAATTTAATATATTTTTTAAAAATATATATTGAAGGGTATTTTAGTCATTCAATATACACTCTGGACATTATTTTGCATTTCATTCTATTATACCAATCTTGTGAATGGAATCAAGGAATGATTTTTTCATTCCTAGTTAATACCAATCATGAAAATTTCATTCAAATGTTCATTTCATTCAGACCTGTTGGGAAATTAATTCCCCCAAGGGCAGATGAAAAATAAACAAGAAATAAAATGAAGAAATAACACAATCAACAACACAAGAATTTAACGTGGAAACTTCAAAACCGGAGAAAAACCACGACCCACCAAAGAGATCACTATATGATAAATTTTTACAATCACACAGAATTCCTCTCTTTTGACACTCAACCCTCCTACACTCTTTCAATACACTCTTTCAAGTCTACAATGACTCTCACCTTTCTCTCACAAGACTCTATTACAAGAGAATATAAGAAAGGACTTTAAATTAAAATCAAATACAAGACTAAAGTGTATTGATTGGTGCACTTGTAACAAAGATCTAAGAACTCCTTATATAGGATTAGGAAGTCCTCCCTTCTTTCCTCACATCCGATGTGGGACAAAAACACCTTTAAAAAACTTCTTTTATTTTAGCACAAGCCCAATCCCAACAAACTCCACCTCATAAAATAAAAGAAAGCTCCATTGTCTTCACCGACAAACATGATTCTTAAACCAAAGAACCAACATTCTCAAAACAGAGAACACCTACTCCACCATAAGAGTAGAACACTTAGAATCACCCATTCTAAGAATTTCCTTCGGCACATGTCGAAAAATACCTGCTGAAATTTATGGTGCAACTTCTAACTTTTGGCATTCCTAGAAGTTCTTCAGCCATCGACATCTTTCACCACACACCTTGCATCCTTACCAAACCAATGCACATGTGGTCCAACTAACGTCATCACATCCTCGTTCATGGCAGTTGGACATACCATAAGGATGTTCATATCCTCAATCAGAGGACATCATCTTCTATCACAACGTTAGCAACATTTTCGGAGCCATTTGCCGCCACCGCTCCACCTTGATTAACTTCACCTTGTGTACACCAGATTGTATCAGCACATCCTTAACTTGCACTTGCCACAAGTTAAAACTGATTCTTCCATCAAATTTCTCCATGTCATACTTCATTGCCTCAAAGTCTTTGACATACCGTTTCTCCGCCCTTAAACAACCGTCTCAAAAGAGACCCCCGAACCTCTCTAAAAAATCTTTTCTGATGTGGAAGATCAGACTACGCTGCAACCACAGAGCATACTAAGAATAAATAGAGACTAAACCCGGGCTCTGATACCACTTGTTGGGAAATTAATTCTCCCAAGGGCAGACGAAAAATAAACAAGAAATAACACAATCAACAACACAAGAATTTAACGTGGAAACTCCAAAACCGAAGAAAAACCACGACCCACCAAAGAGATCACTATATGATAAATTTTTACAATCACACAAAATTCTTCTCTTTTAACACTCAACCCTCCTACACTCTTTCAAGTCTACAATGATTCTCACCTTTCTCTCACAAGACTCTATTACAAGAGAATATAAGAAAGGACTTTAAATTAGAATCAAATACAAGATTAAAGTGTATTGATTGGTACACTTGTAACAAAGACCTAAGGACTCCTTATATAGGATTAGGAAGTCCTCCCTTCTTTTCTCACATCCGATGTAGGACAAAAACACCTTTAAAAAACTTCTTTTATTTTAGCACAAGTCCAAGCCCAACAAGACCTTCAAAAAAACTGACACCCTTAATATTTTTATGTATTGCATGAAACACATTCATGATATTTTGTCATCACCAAGACTTAAAATTTTCTCAATACACCCACTTATAAGTTATAGCTGCATTGAATAGTACATAAAAATTTAACATATATAATCCATGATGACATATCTACACCAATAAACGATTCATCTTTAAACAGAGTGGAAAGCAGTACAAGGAAGCAACCACTAACTTGCGTAGTTGACTAGTCACCCACATTTGAAAAGACAATAATGCCCAACTTTTGCTTCATAATTTCATATTACTAGTCTTGCCATTGTGAATTTGATTTGATTTGAATATATATATATATATATATATATATATATATATATTTTTATATATATCATGATGGTTTTTCTTCTTCTTTTAATGTGATGTTCAACGTGAGAACCAGACATTAGACTCCCTGTTCATGATTGAAATTTGTGAAGTTCGACATTTTTAAGCAATTGAGTTTGACTCTTGTTAATGGTCATAACATAAGAGATCATCTGTGGAAAGTATTTTGAATTTGATGAAAGGGAGTCTAATGTTTGATGAAATCAACGCCATTCTCAAAATCAATATCTTTTGTCATGCGTTAGTGTTAGTTAGAATTTTCGCTTCAAATACGTGACAATCAATTTTTTTACAATTAATTTAGTGTCGTTGTACAATTCACGTGAGGACTCTATGTTCCACAATAACATAAAAAGATTGTCATTTATATTTCTTTTTAAAATTATTGTAAATTAGGTTTTAAAATAATTATGTGGTTTGACACAATAATGTTGATAATGCCCTTCTTGCTTTTGAATTTTTTCATTGGCAGCAATAAAAAATGTTTGTAAAAAAATATATTTCTTCATCTTATATAAAATGACAAATGTAAACTTTTTGAATCGAAATCAGAGCAACTTCCCCAAACCCTAGTAATCTTGCACTTGATACTTGCATTTAATGCATTTTTCCGGCTGCGGCTGCTGTGTTAGTTAAAGTTCCATCAAGAAAGTCAAATCTGGTCTAATTAACTTGCAATCAACATGTGACACATTATAGACCTTTTATGAAATGAATTTAAATAAAGTACGTTTATTTTCTAAAATAAAAATAATGAAATTGAAAAAAAAAAAAAAAAGGAAATGAAGAAATTAGATGAAGTGAATAATAAAATACTTTATAAGTATCTCTTCCCCTTAATTTTTTTATTAATTATTTAATAAAATAATTAATTAAAAATGGTATTAAGCCGCGCATGTTAAATGCAATGGTATTCCCGTAATAAATGTCTAAGCAAAGGGCATACATGGATGGTTCTCTCTTATTACTGTCCCTCATTCAACATTTGATTCCATTCAACTCTATTTTTTTTCCGCGTTTCCCTTTCTACATTCTCTCTCTACCCCCTTGCGGGAAAAGCTCCACTCTGTCGCCGCCGCTGCTCCCCGCCGGTAGGGTTTTGCTTTTCCTTAGTAATCACCTTCAGCCACCCCTCAGTCTCCAGACTCTCCACCCACCACCACTGATCTAGCCCTACTCTTCAATTCCCCCCAATTTCTTCCGATTCATCACTGATTTCAATCACGATGGCGTTACTTGCCTTTTAGGCCTCTCCCTCACCACACAGTTTATCACAAACCCCGAAATTTTTATTTATCTCTTCATCAGCTTCTTAAAATTTGCTTGTATGGCGATACGATTCACTGTTACCTACTCCGCCACCGTGGCGTCAAACCTTGCCGCCTCCTCCGCCGCCTCCGGGAAATGCGCCGCCTCGAGATGCTATCACGATTTCGTGTCGCGATCGCGAATTTTCCAGCATCCACCGTCTCACAAACCCGATTCCAACTACTCCGACTTCCGCCGCCCTGTATCGAACTCTGTTCGCGTCAACAAGACGTCAATATACTCGGTCTTGGCTGAAGAGGTTCTTGGTGGAAGTTCCCGATCGCCTTTGGTTATGGGATTAGTTTCCTTGATGAAGCAATCAGTAGGGGCTTCTTCCGACGTGGGAATTTTGGGAATTTCGAAGTTGAAGGCTTCGTCATTCCTTCCTTTCTTGCCCGGTTCTAATTGGTTGCCCTCTGACGAGCTCACGGCAGCGGAGGTCGATAGAGGAGGCACTTCTGGTGGTATTAAAATCAATAGCGTCACAAAAGGATCGTTGAAGAGTGGGAGTGGTAAGGGTGTTGAAAGTAACTGTTCAGAAGCATTTGCGATGGGCAAGACCGGTGGTGCATCCGGCAAAAAGGTTCTGTCGCAGAGCAGTACTGTTCGTCGTAGCAATAGTTGGATGTTGAAATTGATGAATTTCTGCTTCAGCTCTGAGGATGCAAAGGCGGCTTTCACTGCTTTCAGTGTTAGCATTATGTTCAAATCGACTTTAGCTGAACCGAGGTCGATTCCTTCCATGTCTATGTACCCAACTCTTGATGTGGGAGATAGAATTCTAGCGGAGAAGGTATACTCTCTTCTAGGCTGAGGTTTTAATTGTATTGATATATCATCTGTTAATTTTTTTAGATTTTTGCGTAATGGGTTTGTTTGGTATATTAAAATGTACCTATGGTTATTCAAGAAACAGGAAATATGGAAAAATGATTAACAGAAGTATTGTTTATAGTTTCTTTTGTATATCAGAGGTTTGAATGTGGATCACTGTAAGGCAGTAGGTTTGATCAAGATGCTTGTGACCAGAAACAAAATCAATATTTGGTTGCATTATTGTGAGATTTAATCTATCTGTTTTACTATATCTCCTTATTATGTCTATTTGCTCTAGACTCCCAGCGAAATAGGAGTATGATTTACTAGCTAAATCTTTTGGGTTCTGATTCTTTTGTTTCGTTTCTCCAGGTTTCTTATATTTTCAAGAAGCCGGAAGTTTCAGATATTGTGATATTCAAGGCTCCATCATTTCTTCAGGTATTTTGGGAGTTTGTGCGACATCATTGTTACTTTTTCTGATGCTGATTTCATGTCATGGAGTCACCTTATTCAGGTGTTTTTTTTCACTTGCTTTGCAGGAAGTTGGTTTTAGTCCATCTGATGTGTTTATCAAAAGAGTTGTAGCAAAAGCTGGTGATTATGTGGAAGTAAGAAATGTTCTGTGGCTGCTTAATATGTTTGAATAACATTTTCCTAGCATGATTCTTATATTTGTGCCTTGTGCAGGTTTGTGATGGAAAATTGGTGCTCAATGGTATAGTTCAAGATGAAAATTACGTTTTGGAGCCTGTTGAATATGAAATGGATCAATTGGTAATATTTTGTTCTTTTTTTTTGAGCATTTTAGTCCATGCCATCATAAATTTCTTTGGAGAAAACTTACCCATTTTCTTTCATCTTCTGTAGCTTGTACCTGAAGGCCACGTATTTGTATTGGGAGACAACCGTAACAACAGTTTTGACTCTCATAACTGGTAATCAAATCCTTACCAACATTATTTTCTGTGCTTCCTGCAAGTCTGAATGTTATTATTTATGCAATATATAATTCTCTAGGCTCATAATGAATGATTGGATTCCGAATTAAGAAGTGTTATATAGAATAGAGTTAATAGATGGAGCTAGTGGAGGAATTGAAATTTTATAATTTGACCAGTTGGTTACGCTGATAGGCGGACACACTTGATTAAAAAAATGAATGGATTAGAAGGAAAGTGGGGGTAACACCACCTATAGATAAGAAAATTAGAGCAATGTATTGTGCATGTACTCAGGAGACTTTTAGATGCCCAGTATGGTGTGTCGAAGATAAAGTATGTTTAACTCAAGTTAAATCAGGAAGGGGAAGACACTGTTTGTTTAGTTGGTTTCTGAAAACCGGTTTTTGGAATTTTAGAAGGTTTTGAAATCCTAATATATAGTAAGGTGTGTTTGTTTGGGATTGTAAGTAGGGGGTGGTTTTACCTCTATGTCAAATCATGCAAGAGTGAATGATATTGTAATTTTAATTTTATATTGGTGTTGTAGTGGTGGTTTTTTAAATCCCATTTTCAAAATGCTGAAGTAGAACTGGATTTAGATTCGCAAATCTTGCTAAGAAACTATTAAGAATGAGATGTTATAGTTAAATACAATGAGGGTGTCTCTAGGCCAAAAATGATGGCTAGAATGATGTTGCTATCACTAGTTTCTTGCATTCCTACAAACAAACCCATGGCATGGATCCTGACTCAATATTTCTGGACTACAGGGGCCCGCTTCCTATCGATAGCATTGTTGGGAGATCAGTCTTCCGATACTGGCCTCCCTCAAAAGTATCCGACACTTTATACACCACGTCCCAACAGGTGGGGGCTGTTGCATTCTCATGACACTCTGCCTCCCGGTTTCTGGATTAATGGTTTCAGCATCAATTCTTTAATCAGCACGATCATTTCGTGCCTCTGGGCCATGAGTAGCCACCTGTGAATACTATCCTTGTGTGTATTAGAGCGGTATCAGATGCCTTATCTGATTGCTGCCATGGCCTTCTTTGGCTGGTTTTTTGGTTATATATGTAGAATCATTGGGAAGAAGATGTCAATACAAAGGATCCTACGCTGTGGATCGATTACGGTTAGAGATGGGGATCGTTGATGGATGGGGGTGAATGATCTCAGTAGTCTTCCTAAAGCTTATTAGGGGATATGTATGATTGTTGCAATTACTTTTTGCAACTGAATTGCTCTGTAAAATTGAAAGCATCATTATGCTGCATGTGCTGATTTTGGAAACATAAAACCTTTTTTAGATCAGGTCTGCTTGATCTTCTTATGTCTTGTGCAAAGTCTCAACTAAACAATTGCTTAGCGCATGAAATAAGGGAGAAACAGCGATAAATTACTGTAGTAGTTTGATATTTTAACTATATATGTTTACGAGATCAAGTATAAACCCTAATCTTAATCGACATGAACTCAACATCAGATAAAATACTCTGCCAAAAATCAAAGCAATATTGCCATTAACAAAATCAGAATCTTAGGAAAATGCTAACTCTATTTCAATCTAATAGAAGAGGACCAGTGCACAGATCTCTCCTCCACTTTTGCCTTGGTCACCCACTGCATGTAGCTGCCTGTAAAAAAAAAAACTGTTTGAAAATGTGTTAAAAAAATTTCATATGATGATTTTTATTGTTTTAGTGAACATGTTGACATTAATCGAACAACTTTTAAGTTATGCAAGTTTGGGCATTAGCTGCAAAATTTCAAGAATTAGCTTCCTGTACTTGATTCACAATTCGAAGATGCAACATATTCAAAGGAATGTGGATAAATGAAGATAATTTGTTATTAAGAATTCTCATTTCATGAGGATTAAATATCAAAGTCTTGCATTGGTAATAGCGATCGAGCCTTCCTCTATTACACTACACATATCATGTAAAACTAACAATGAGCTTAGCTTACGTTGTGATCTCAGAGTCATAAAATAATAAGCAAAGATACGTAAAACTCACAATGTGATCATGCCCCCTCCTCCTCTTTAGCACCCTCAGATTGAATAGCGGCCTTGGTCTCCTCTCTCAAAAATCTTTTACTGAGTGCCACGCGAATTGGCCTCCCCATCAACTCCTGTAAGATTACAAGTTTTAAGCCACCAAACGAATTGATATCCTTCATTCGACACAAAACTAGTCCACATTGGTTATTACCTTTCCTTGAAAAGCCTCAAGTGCTTCCTCGCATCAGCCTTTGTGTAAAAGGATACAAATCCATAACCAGCTGACCGTCTTGGAGTATCTTGAAATATGACCTCAGCAGAAACAACTTTTCCATTATCAGCAAGAAAGAATTCCTTCAGGTCTTTCGCCCTTGCCTCAAAGTGCAAATTTGTGACGTACAAATTGTGTACTGGCACTGGCTTCTTTGGCTGCGGTACAGGTTTTGGCTTCTTTGGCATAGCCCAATTAAGCTTCAAAACTCTCCCTTCAAATTCCTATATTTTTACACATATATATGACCTCATGTAAACAATAAACATAGCTCTCGGTTTCAAATATGAAAGCATTCATGAATAATGAGAGGTTAGCACAAATGCCACATTTTGATACAAGTTACATATTTATGTCACACCTTTCTATTACTCCCCCGTCCCACAACTGTTTGCACACCTTATTCGTCCGTCCCACAATTGCTTGCACACCCTAAAAAGGAAATTCCTTCATAAACTCCACCCTCATAATATTTACATATTTACACAAAATGTCATTACTTTTACAATCATTCCAACCACTCTCTTTACTTTATTCATTTAACTTTACAAAATTACCCCTCAACATTCCACTCATTACACTTTTTGCTTAAAAAGTGTGCCCATTTTGTGGTGCAAACACTTGTGGGACGAAGGGAGTATTAGATTTGTCTCAACTCATACACGTAATATGGCTAAACTAATTAAGCTCCAAAACCCTACACTCAAATTCCTATTTGTTTGTATACACATGTAAATGACCTCTGTAATCAATAAACATAGCTCCTGGTTTCAAAAATGATACTCCCTACGACCCATTTCGTTTGTCTTTCTAGAGAAAATAATTGTCATTTTGCACTGATCCAAGAGAATTAAATATCATATTCTAGTTTTTTCCTTCAACTTGTTTTGTGCGACAGTATGCATTAACTAAGCAAATTAAACCGTGTAGGCAAACAAAAGGGTAAAAATGTCACATTACACATATATGTATTGCTATTTAATGACTTTTTAAATTCGTGTGAAACATCCTTAAACAAGAGTTAAAATGGATCGGAGGTTTTGCACAAATGGCACATTTTGATAAAAAGTTTTTTATTTGTCATCCCTTCAAAGTATTAGACTTGTGTCATCTCACATACATAATTGTCCAAAATACTAAATACCTTCTTGAGATTAACTTTTGAGGCCGTCAAATTTTAAATTCTCAGAATTAAGGAGACACTTGGTTCATAATTCTTCAATGAGAATGGTAATAAAAATGAGTGTGTAGTAATTATGGTGGTTAATGAGAATAAAAAATGATCAATCACCTACATTATACTTCGTATGATGTAATGAGACACAAAATACGTCAATCATTACCCTATTCTGTTTAACTATCCCACTCTCGATAATCACTTCTCCTCAATCATTCCACTATTCTTCAATCAAGATTGAAGCAATACAATAACAATGTAGCCATTATTCTAACTGTAATTCACTATTTGGTGGTTCACATTACCATTTTCGTTGAAGAATTTGAACCAAATCCCCACTAAGTTGTTGATTGATTGAAATGGTAAGTTCAGATCAACTCTGAATATTATGAATGACAATTCTCAATCCACAGAAAAACCATGAGTAAAAACAACCTCAAAATTTAAGTACACAACCATCAATGACCACAAAAGTTAAACCCACGAGCACCTTCAACCAACAGAGTAGTTTGAACAACTTATGTAAAATAGGGCGAGTGGGATCAAAAGATTAGAAAGCATACATAATAAGTTTTGCCAAAATGTGCAGAATAATTGCATCATGAAAAGAAGTTGTTGAATTGAAAAGCTTACAGAGGAATCGAGAGCATTAAGAACAGCAACAGCCTCTTCATGTGACGCCATTGTCACAAAAACTAGACCCCTGTTCCTAGTTTTATTGTACATGGAAAGCTAGTACCAAAACCAGGAAACAGAAATTAGAATTACGAGATGAATTCAATTTATTAATAGTAATTAAAAAAAAAAAAAAGAGGAAACCCTAAAACCCACCTCAATATCTACTACACTGCCATATTTCTCCAAGAGAGGACGAAGGTCATCGGCAGTGCATGTCCATGGAACATTCTGGAGAAGTAACCTCGTGTCCGAAACTGCAATTTCTTCCGCGACGTTCAATTCCGATTCAATTGTTGGCGGGGCTTGGGCTTGAGCTCGGATTTGGGTATTTTTGTTTACAAGGAAGAGGTGAAGGTTGGAGCGGTGGGGCTTTGTGACGAGAGAAAGGAGACAGTGGTTGGGCGGCGGCGGAAGAAATAGATGGGTGTGGGAAAAGTGAGAGGCGGCCGGAGGGAAATATAGTATACGAAACGCGGCCATTGAAGGAACACTCTACTCTACTCTGCTTGCTTTGGCTGGGATAAGGAAGAAAGGGAAATACCCAAAAATACAATGGATAACATCATGTAATATTAATAAATCCATTATTAACCTTTTAAAATCCAATAAATTCAATATGAATAGAGGAGTTTATTGACCCATATTTTAATTCAAGACAAAAATTATTGATATTACAATTTACAAATCCATACTTGACATTCCTAATATGGTGTTTTACTCATGATTCCAGTAACGCGGCGGACAAGGATCACCTATTGGGTTTTTTATCAATATATTATACATTAATTAAATATTTTGTGAAAAAATGTGATATTGAGAAGTGTTATGAAAATATTGTAAAACGCGTAGGGGCCAAATGTTTCTGTAATAAAAACGCGAAGCCCCCACACGTTTTTTAAATTTAATTGCATTTTAACCCCAAAACGCTTAGGGGCGAAGCGTTTTCCTTTTTCATTTTTATTCGTAGATGATAAATAGTGAAAAAAAAAATAAAAAAATAGAAAAACGCCCAGGGGCTGGGCGTTTTCTATACATATTGTCTCAGTTGTATATATCCGTGAGTGCAATACATGGTATGCCATGGTGTATGCATGCATTAATTAAAAAAATAATAATAACGATTACATATGGAGTAATTTAGTTGGAACAAAATTTATTGCTCCACTTATCATCTCTCAACAATAATAAAAAAAACTAATTAATAATTAATCATGTATTACGTGTACTAATTAAGTACTAATCAATTAACATAAGTATTATTTTATTATAATAATTATATATATATATATATATTTTAATTTAAATAATTTAATTGCATGTTAATTGGTTTATAAACATAATTAGAATGTTTAATTGTACTAAACCCATTAAATTATCACTGAACTACGTTTGCCAAATTTCGATCGGCTTATATTTGTGTCACATATTTTTTTTAAATATTAAGTTCGAACCCTTTTTCCAGCCATTTTATAGTTGTTTCACGATCTCTTTCTTCCCCGTTCACAAATTTTAAAAAATGACAAAACAAAGTTAATTTAAGTGCAATTTTGATGATAGTTTAATGAGTTTAGTACATTTAGGTCAAAATAGAAGCCCGTTTAAAAGAATTATAAAACTGAAAAAAAAAAAAAAAGAGTTTTTCATGCCCGACATGATATTCACAATTCACAAATATATTCAATTGAAATATCGAAAACGCCTTATCCTAGTGTTCAGGCTTAGTATACAAGATTTGACGGAAATACCTTAAAAATCACATTGTGACACAAATGTAAGCCGATCAAAATTTGGCTTAAGCCCAATTTAGTGATAATTTGATGGGTTTATGCAATTAAACATTCTAATTATGTTTATAAACCAATTAACATGCAATTAAATTAATAATATATATATATATAATTATTATAATAAAATACTTAATACTTATGTTAATTGATTAGTACTTAATTAGTACACGTAATACATGATTAATACAAAGTGGGATAGCTCAAGTGGTTAGAGCACCACTACCTAGGCCTTAGGTCCTGGGTTCGAGTCATGGGGAGGGGAAAAAGGATGGGTATTTAACTTGTAATCAAAAAAAAAAAAATACATGATTAATTATTAATTAGTTTTTTTTTTTTTTTTTTATTTTTTATTATTGTTAAGATATGTAATCGTTATTGTTTTTTTTTTTTTAATTAATGCATGCATACACCATGGCATACCATGCATTGCCCTCACAATCCACATATATATACAACCAAGACAATATGTATAGAAAACGCCCAGCTCCTGTGCGTTTTTCTATTTTTTTGTTTTTTTTCACTATTTATCATCTACGAATAAAAATGAAAAAGGAAAACGTTTGGCCCCTAAGCGTTTTGGGGTTAAAATACAATTAAATTTAAAAAATGTGTGGGGGCCTCGCGTTTTTATTACAAAAACGTTTGGCCCCTACGCGTTTTACAATATTTTCATAACACTCCTCAAAATCACATTTTTTCACAAAATATTTAATTAATGTATAATATATTGATAAAAAACCCATCACCTATTATTTGATATTTAAAATTTCCCTGTTATTTATTTGATTTATACACTATAAATTATCTTTATATTATTATACATTAATTATATAATGAAATAAAGTTTATTATATATAAAATCTCTTATCTTCAATGTTGTTCGAATAAAGTGTAATTTCAGTATTTACAAAATATTAAACAAATATTTAAAATCTGTATTATTTAACATTTTTAATTAAAGTACATGTAAACTATCATTTTATAAATAGGACTTATGCGTTTGTTATCACTACAAAAAAGAGGTGTTTTACCGACGGTTATGCCGACGGATATTCAGTCGGTATTGGCTCTTACCGACGGAATTACCGACGGATTTTATCCGTCGTCAATGAATTGGTCGGTAGTGGTTACCGACGGAAAATATGCGTCCGTCGGTATATGCCGACGGATTCCCGACGGATTCAAACCAACCCGTTTTCAAACCGGGTCGCCTATACCGACGGATTCAATTCCGTCGGCAGTCAAGCCAACCCGTTTTCAAACCAAGTTTTCAAACCGGATCGCCTGTACCGACGGATCCCAAATCAATTTTTCGTCGGTAGATCCGTCGGTATATTTTGGACTTAAATTTTATTATTTTAATTTACCGACGGAATTTTCCGTCGGTAAGTATTAATTTTTTTTTAAAAAAATGATATTCCGTCGGCTCGCCCGTCGGTATTACCGACGCTAAACCGACGGAATAGTCCGTCGGTAAGTACCAAAAATTTAAAAAAAAAAATTTATTTGCGATCGGGATCCGACCCGATCAAAATTGCTTAAATAATTCAATACACGATCAAAATTGCTTAAATAATTCAATACACAAATCTACATTACATCCAACAGAATAAACAAAATCGTCGTCCTTTGCTTGAGCAAACAACAAAAACTTGATGATGTAGACCAGAGTGCTAAGGCATCGAATGGTGTTCCGGAATTGGCAGAGGATCGATCAAGTAAGAAGCAAATAGAATTTTGCTGCTAATTATGATAACTATACCCCTCACTAGAATGCTTGAAAAAGCTCTGTGAAATATTAAAACAACGTAGTAAACATTAACAAAAACTTATATGAGAAATAATTTAACAAGAATGTGAGTATATTAATACGTACCGTGGAGTATATTAAATTGTCCTTCGCTGACTCGACTGCATCCCTGCCATTTCAAAATCAATTCCAAAGAATCAAGATTCAATTGTCATTTTATATATTTAAACATAAATTAAATTATCATAAAAATTGAACATACCTCAACAGAGATCAAGTAACTTCATTAGGCTCGCATAGTTTTGGTCATGCTGGTAGTTCAAAGATAAGAGATTTAGAGTACAATAAATAAATCAATAATTCAAATTTGTTAAGGCTTTTCTTTTTTTCTTTTTAATTTGTGTTTGCAAGGGATAGAATAATTTTTTTTTTAAGTCGTTCCCTCAAAGCTTTTTTAAAAACAGATTAAATGTTAGAAAAGAAATCGGACGCAATAAAATTTTCGAACAAATACAAAAAAAATTCAAAACCCTAATTTTTTTTGACTTTACCCCAAAAAATTTCAAAAAACAAAAATCACACATAAAAACTGGAAAAGAATCGAAAATTATTCCAGAAAAGAATCAAATATTTGGAAAATATCTTCAAAAAAATACTAAAAAATGGATAAATAATTGGGTAGAAAATAGGAAAGAAGAAAAAATCTCAAATCAAAACAAAAAGAACATGTTCATCTTCTACCATACATCCAAATATAAAACTAAAAAAACAAAGAAGGGATGTGCTCACCTGACTTGGACGGCGGCGTGTCGGGGAGGGACGGTAGGGTGTCGCGGACGGTGGGGATGGGCGAACGGTCGCAGCGAGGACGGCCGGAGAAGGGGGTGGCGCCGCTGCGAACGTGGGCAAGGGGCAGCATGTGGCGGAGGAGACGGTCGGAGTGGGGGAGAGGGAGAGGGAGAGACATAGAGAGAGACGGTCGGAGTGGCGGAGGAGACGGTCGGAGTGGGGGAGAGGGAGAGGGAGAGACATAGAGAGAGACGGTCGGAGTGGCGGAGGAGACGGTCGGAGTGGGGGAGAGGGAGAGGGAGAGGGAGAGGGAGAGACATAGAGAGAGGGATGGAAAATACGCGTGAAATGAGAGAAAGTTACATTTATATTCGGAAATGGCGACGGATATTTCGGTCGGCTTTGGCTCGTTGCCGTTAGCGACGGAAATGGCGACGGATATTTCGGTCGGCTTTGGCTCGTTGCCGTTAGCGACTGAAATGGCGACGAATATTTCGGTCGGCTTTGGCTCGTTGCCGTTAGCGACGGAAATGGCGACGGATATTTCGGTCGGCTTTGGCTCGTTGCCGTTAGCGACGGAAATGGCGATAGATATGTTCCGTCGCCATTGGATTTTTATAACCAAATGATAAATAATTAAATTATAAGTTAATTAATAAAATAACCAAATGATAAATAATTAAATTATAAGTTATAACCAAATGATAAATAATGAAATCTTATAAATTGTACAAAATAAAATAACTAGGTTACATTAATTTAATATTCATCTTCATCTTCGTCTTCATTTTCATTATTTGCCACATCTTCCTCTTCCTCCTCATCTTCTTCATCCTCATCTTCTTCATCCTCCCCCTCGTCATGTTCATCCTCCTCCTCATGTCCACTATCGTTTTCAATAACAATCAATTGTGGATTTGCAGCCGTCAAGTCTACCGAAAGATTAAAATCTCCCGCAAACACTTCAGTTTGATTCTCTATTTGTTCCATTTGAAACGGAGGTTCATCTTCATCGTTGTTTTCCTTTTGGGGGACCTCCACCATTGACCTTGCCTTCACTTTGCAAACAGCGTGCCATTCTGATCTATTACGTTTTCCAGCTCCTGGATACGTGCAGTAGTAGACTTGAGATACCTGAGAGGCAAATACAAACGGATCATCCCCGCTATACTTCCTTTTCGAATTAACATCCACAAGCTTGTACTCCGGATGAATTTTGGTTCCTAAAGGGGATGTGTCAAACCAATGACACTTGAACAACATTACGGTTTTCACTGGATATCCCGGATATTCAATTTCAACGACTTCGTGCAACACCCCAAAGTAATCACTTGCATCTGCATTGTAATTCGCACCCCTAAGACAAACACCACTGTTGTTAGTCGTTCTTGTTGATGCATACTCTGATGTATGAAACCTGTAGCCTTTCACAATATAGCCGTTGTAAGTCCTCACACGCCGTAGTGGTCCTTGGCTGAGATCCTGTAAGAACCGGGTCTGAAAATCGTGCGATTGTCCCTATACGTACAGTTAAAATTAACATTAATCAAAACAATTATTTGTTCACGTAAAATTCAATTAATGATACTCACATAACGTTGGAACCATCGGGTAAATTGACGTTGAAGACTAGTATCTATGTCTCTATCTGAGATGTTTTGATCTGCATGTCGTAGTTCTTGTGTATACATCCTAATAATTCACAACACAATTAGATGATAAATGACGCACGTTTAGTGCTATTTAATTAGATGATAAATATAAGAAATATATACTTACTCAATGTAAGGCTGAACTTCATCACAATTCAATAACACGTACGTTTGTGCTATTTCAGCCTCTGTGTGTGTTGACCAATATCGTTCAGTGGCTTTTCCTATAGGTCGCCCCTTAGACTTGAATACAGAGAGCATGCCATCGACTTCTTGTTGCGTACCTCTACCATCGAAGTTACGTGGTTCATTCCTGATCCTCGTGTTGACATGGTCTTCAAAATAATATGAACAAAACATGCCAACCTCTTCATTCAAATACGCATTAACAATCGATGCTTCGACGTTTGCCTTCTGTTTAGCATTCCGCTTCAAGTTGTGGAGATACCTAAAATTATAATAGTTAACAAATTAAAATAAGGCTCCTTATACTAAAAACTAATTAAATGAGAGAAATAGAATTGTTCACCTCTCAAATGGGTACATCCACATGTACTGCACTGGACCACAAATCCTAGCTTCATACGCTAAGTGAACTGGTAAGTGTTCCATCGAGTCAAATAAGCTAGGTGGGAAAAAACGTTCCAACTTACACAAAATAACTGGAATGTCTCGTTCCAAACGATTCATATCATCAACCTTGATTGTTGTAGACGTTAAATCTCTAAAAAAGAGACTTAATTCAGTGACAGCCCTCCACACATTCAGAGGAAGAAATTCTCGAAACGCAATAGGTATCAAGCGCTGCATAAAAACATGACAATCATGACTCTTCATCCCTGCAACTTTGCCTTTTGTTGTGTCTACGCATCGACTCATGTTTGACACGTAGCCGTCTGGAAATCTTAACTCTTTAATCCACCTACACAATTCCTGTTTTTGTGCCTTATCTAGTGTGTAGCAAGCCTTTGGATATTTACCTGTACGGGTATCCTGTTCCAACTCATCACGACGACAGATAGTGTTCAACTCTTCCCTGGACTTTGGAGTATCTTTCGTCTTGCCTTCTGTGTTCATGATTGTGTGAAACACATTGTCAAACACATTCTTCTCAATGTGCATGACATCCAAATTGTGTCGGAGCAATAGTGAACTCCAATATGGCAAGTCCCAAAAAATACCCTTTTTCTTCCAGTTACCAGAGATTCCTTTGTTGTGTTCTTGTGTATTTTCCTCCGTAGTTTTTTTCAAACCCGTCCACTCAATCTCATGTAACAGACTTTGTCCTGTACGATTAATAAATGTTAGAATAAATGTAACCCAAAAAAACATGTTAAAATAAATGTATAAAATACCATTTCGAAGGGGCGGTCGATTGTTTGTGACTGTTGTATTCTTCGTGAAGTCCACCTTATTCCTTCGAAATGGATGATCTCGAGGTAAAAACCTTCGGTGATTATCGAACCATGAAACTTTTCTACTCTTCGGGAGATTGAAAGCTTCAGAATATTCCGTACAATACGGACAAGCTTGCTTTCCGGCTGTACTCCACCCGGACAACATAGCATATGCAGGAAAGTCGCTAATGGTCCACAATAAAGCAGCACGCATCGTGAAGTTCTGTTTCCTAGAAACATCATACGTTTGGACTCCGTTATCCCATAGGAAGATCAAGTCTTTAATAAGAGGCTGGAGATAAACATCAAGTTTATGCTTTGGATTCGACGGACCAGGCACCAATACAGTCAGAAACATTGTTTGAGGTTTCATGCACATCCATGGAGGTAGATTAT
The DNA here is from genome assembly GCA_963675135.1 of Galeopsis tetrahit. Classification (NCBI taxonomy): domain Eukaryota; kingdom Viridiplantae; phylum Streptophyta; class Magnoliopsida; order Lamiales; family Lamiaceae; genus Galeopsis; species Galeopsis tetrahit. The sequence continues at coordinate 18,333,658 of OY776133.1, forward strand.
ACGGAGTCAGTATCACCGGCCACAAAGAATACTTCTTTCCATAACTCCCAAACGGTGCAAAACCATCAGTACTCAAGCCTAATCTCACATTCCTCGGTTCACAAGCAAATCCTGGAAACACGTTATCAAGGTGTTTCCAGGCTTCAGAGTCGGACGGATGTCTCATATCCCCAGCCTCAGTATCTTCAGAATTTCTTGCATGCCACGTCATGTGTTGAGCTGTAGCACTAGATTGAAACAATCTCATTAAACGAGGAATGATAGGAAGATAATACATCCTCTTATGTGGCACTTTCTTTTTTGTCTTGCTCGATTGACCACCTGGTCCCTTTCGTCGTGGCTCTTTGTACCGGGGATGGCCACACATTCTACACATAAGAAGATCGCTATCGTCATCACCCCAGTATAACATGCAACCATTCACACAACAATCAATCTTCTCAACCGGCAAACCCATATTCTTCATCAGTTGTTTGCTCTGCTGAAACGTCGTAGGTACTTTATTATCGACATGACAAATCTCACTGCATAATTGTGTCATTTGCTCATATGCTCTGTTAGATAGCTTGTTCTCCGTCTTGATAGCCATAAGTCGAGCATTAAATGACAACTGAGAATGAGAATCACACCCTGGGTACAAATCTTGATCGACTAATTTGAGCATCTCATAAAACTGAAATGCTTCATCCGTTGGTTCCTCCTCTATATTTGACATACCGGCTTCCATCACCATTGTTTGATACATATCGGGTTCTTCCACCCCAAACTCTTGATCGTTACTGGTGCCGACATGCTCAACGTGTACTGGTTGTTCATAAATTGCAGTAGTGTAATAGTACAAGACTTGATCAAAATTATAAGGCCACCGTTGTTCGCCATGACTTGTCCAATTATAGTAATTATCAACGAACCCATTCATAACAACGTGGCATAAGACTTCATCAATGCTTTTAAATGATCTATTCTTACATTTCTTAGCATTATACGGACACCTAATACAATCCTCAGACATGTAATGTGGGTGTAGCTTTGCAAATTCAACAAATGACACGAGTTTATCATAAAATTCAACATTCACATTTCCTAAAACGAGCCTAGGAGTACAATACATCCACCGACGATCCGGCAAATCCATCTGTTAAACAATTTGACCAAATTAAAATTACACACTAAAAATTAAACACTAAAAGTAAAAACTATGTAGTAAAATTACACACTAAAAAATTAAACACCAAATTAAAATTACACACTGAAAATTAAACTATGTACACTTAATTAATAGAAAAACATACCTTAAATTTTCGCTCCAATCCAAATTTTTCACTTAATTTTTTACTCCACTCCAAAATTTTCGCGTGTTTTGAGGTTCTGGATCATTTTTCAATACTACATGCCGACGGAAATGTCAGTCCGTCGGTATATCGCGCGCCTAAATTCAATACCGACGGATAATTTCAGTCGGTACCAACAATTTCAAATGCATGTCAAATTAGTCAGATTCCGTTGAACAAATTTCAGTCGGTATTTACATTGCCGACGGAAGTTATCTGTCGGCATTGAACATGTGTCTATACCGACGGAATACCTTTCCGTCGGTAAAAGACGCGTATAAAAAAAATTAAAATGCGCATTCTTAACACTCCAACCACACTCAAAACAACCTACTTCTTCACAAACATCAAAAAATAAAAAAATACAGAAACTCATGTCTTCATCTTCGGCATCCATGAAAATTGTGGTATGCCATTGTGGAAAAGAAGCTCGTGTGTGCATGTCGAAGCAAGAAAAAAGCAGAGGTAGACTATTTTATACTTGCCCAGATTCACTAAATGGTTCTGGATGCTCCTTTTTTGTTTGGGCCGATGAACACGAAATTCACGGACAAGGAACGAGTTCACACGGAATGTTTCCGGGCATGGTGAGGAGAATTGACTCACTTTTGCTTGAAAATCAAGAGCTCAACAACAAGTTGAATCATGCGCAACTAGTTGGGGATATGTATAAGGATACATCTGACCAACTAACCTCAGAATTAGGATTTGAAGCTGGAAAAGTTGAAGAGCTAAAGAAGCAGAGGAACTTTCTTATTGTGGCCATAGTATTCTGTGTTCTACCCTATGTGTTCAAGTTTATAGGTTGGATGTAATCCTAAGTTTATGTCTCTAATATGTATTGCTAAGTTTATGTAATGCTAAGTGTATGCATGTAATGTAACCACAACAACAGCCTTTCTTCAAGGCAATTTTCAATGAAAATGTTGTTTATCTATCACATAGAGTCTCCCATCACATTCACATTCACATAAACACAAACATGAAAAAACAGAGTACATTCAAACATAAATGAAGATCCAATACAGATCACATCCAAAATCACACATAAAACATAACTAAAATTAATATACACATTCTTAACACATAAAACACACATAACTAAAATTAAATAACTAATACTTAAACATAAAAGTAAATAGTTCAACAATAATGCAGATAAAAATAAATAGTTCTACAAGACATAAAAATAAATAGTTCTACGAGACATAAAAATAAAATTGTTCAACAGAAATAAAAAATAAAATTGTTCAAAGACACTCATTGACCAAAGGTCCACAAATCAATATCAGGGTCGCCAACGAACTGCTGACCCAGATCGATGTCATCATCCTGCTGCATGGTCGGGACATAGTCTGAGGAGGCTGGGGGGGCTGAGGAGGCTGGGGGGGCGCCTGGTGGAACAGACGCCGTCGGTAGAGGAGCTTGCATGGTTCTCTGATAAACCTCCTCGATCCTCTCGTCCGACCACCCCATCTCTCGACCCATATTCACATGCATCACATGCATGAAATGGTTGAATTGTGCCATCGTCACATCAGGAGTTGGGGTGGAAGATACGGAACCCTGCGATGCCGTCTGGGACGGACCAGCGCCGGACCTGACATCAGCGCTCATACGACCAAGGCCCAGAACTCGTCCGCGGGTGGTGGGGGCAACTTCCAAATAAGCCCGGTCCACCTCCTCGACACCTCCTCGACTGTAGGGGCACTGCTGGTTCCGGCTTGAGTAGGGTCGACTTGAGTTCCGATCTCGGCCATCCTCCGGTTCATCTCCAACTACATAATTAATAATTTTAAATTAATAGAATAAATTATAAAAAATGTATTTAATTAAACAATTTTATTACTTACGTGGAGGTTAGTTGTGCACCCGTATGTGGATTGCTGTGTATCAGCATTAAACGGATGAGCAATGCTCATCCAGTCCAAGTGAGTGGGTACACGCCCCGTATCCCGTTCCTAATAATTAAATTTATGTATTATATATATTAAATATATAATTAAATTTATTGAAATTAATTAAAAAATTAATAAACACTTACAATGACCATCGACTGCTCAAGGATGGACCGGGCTCCAGTCCGATGCCTGGACATCCCACCCCCAACGTCGGATCTCCGGTTGGCCTTAGCAATCTCACACTTCCTGATGTACGCAGGATCCAGCCACTCCCTCGTCAATGAATCCCACAACACAACATCATTATCATCCTTACCCAAGCTCTGTGTCGTCCTATCGCTCCGCCATGCCATTCTTCATTCGTACATTAAATCCTTATACCGCTCTTGCGCCGATTTACAGAAATACTTGAACATAACCTGGTCTGAGTACATATTCCGATCCCAAGTGGTTTGTTTCTGCACATATAATAAATTGTTTATTATTGAACAAATTAACAAACATTAATTAAATAATTAAGTAATTAATTACTACCTGAAATTCCTCGAAGTACGCCAACTTTTTTTGTTTTGGGACCTTCGACCAGGTAATTGCACCCGCAGAGATCGGTAAAGAGCCAAAAGCAATCGTGCATGCCCTGGAGACCTCGTTACCAGGTAACAATCTGTGACATTAATTAACAAACAAAACACATTATAAATTAAAATGAGTGCGAAATTAATTAATTATTAAACAATAAAAGTATTTAATTACTTACACTCCTCCATCTGTAGCCCAAATGCGCTCCCGGCCATCCCGAGCAGGAACAACAGGATGGTCCCGGACAGACGAATGAGACGACGGCTGATCAGGCGACGGGTGTGGAATGGGTGGCGGAGGCGACGATAATGGTGTTTGTGGCAGTGTAGGCGCCGGCGCCTCGGGTCTAAGTTTCGATCGACTCTTCCTCGATCGGCTACGTGACCCGGAGGCCCCGTGAGATCCCGAGCCACCAGAGGCACCAGCACCATTTCCAGTCATCTATTTAATTTAAACATTTAAATTAATAAATTATATATATAATACTAATTAATTAATAATAAATTTCTTAATTTAATAAAAAACAATAATCTAATAAATTAAAATTTAATACCTAAATAATAACCTATTTTAATCAATAATAACCTATTTTAATAAATAATTTTTTATTCAATCAACAATAACTTATTTTAATAAATAATTTCCTATTTTATTTAACAATAACTAATTTCCTATTTTATTCAACAATAACTAATTTCCTATTTTATTCAACAATAACTAATTTATTCAATAATTTCCAATTTTAATTAACAATTTTCTATTTTAATTAACAATCTATAACCTAATAAATTTAGTAACAATTTTTTCTAACTTTAAAATAACAATTTCCTAATATAATTAACAAAGCCCCTAATTTAATCAATAATTTCATAATTAGTAAATCAACAATATTAATCAATAATTTTTTATTCAATAACCTATTTTAATAAATAATTTTTTACTCAATCAACAATACCTAATTTAATCAATAATAACCTATTTTAATAAATAATTTCCTATTTTATTCAACAATAACTAATTTCCTATTTTATTCAACAATAACTAATTTATTCAATAATTTCCAATTTTAATTAACAATCTATAACCTAATAAATTTAGTAACAATTTTTTCTAACTTTAAAATAACAATTTCCTAATATAATTAACAAAGCCCCTAATTTAATCAATAATTTCATAATTAGTAAATCAACAATATTAATCGAGCTAATTATAACTTACAATATCATAATTTAATTATGTAATTAACTCCACTCCAACGTATATGCAAATTAAACAATAATATCAACTATATATATAACATCAATTATGCAAAACATGCAATATCGATCTTAACAAATCACATTAATTTATTATAAATAACTATATACATCAACTAGCTATATATAGACAATTATCCACTTACAATATCAACTAATTAATTAGATATATCAACTACATACATTCAAAATAATTAACTATATACATCAACTACAAACAATTTCATATGAATCTATATAACAATTTAAATTAACACATGCAATTTAATTCATAATTATAGGCAATACAAATACAATATAACTTAAAAATTAATTACTAACAAATTAAGAAAGCGTACCGTATAAATTTTCTAATCGAGTTGAGAGAACACCTCGACAGAGCCTCTTCTTCGCGCAATAGAGTAGATAGAAATAGGGAGGAGGGATCGAGGAGGGAGGAGGCAGGGGGGCTTTCTTTCTCTCGAAAGAGAAAGAAAGTAATCTGTTCTTCAGTTTATATACAAAAAAAATTGCCTTTACCGACGGAAATTTCCGTCGGTAATGACCAGATTAAATCGATAAAGAGGCGGTTAGTTAATGCGGGTCGGTTACCGACGGAAATTTCCGTCGGTAATGACCACATTTAATTTTAGGATTCGATCAAGAGGCGGTTAGTTAATGAGGGTCGGTTACCGACGGAAATTTACAATACCGACTGAAAAATCCGTCGGCCGGTGACCCAAAAACGACACCGTGTAGAGAGTTCTGAGTGTCCGTCGGCATTCCGTCCGGAAAGCCGACGGAAATTGAATTCCGTCGGCAGAGTCTTCTGACTTTGAATTCCGTCGGTAATCCGTCGGTACAGCCGTCGGAAAGGTAATCCGTCGGTATACGTCCGTCGGCAAAAACGAGCGTTTTTGTAGTGTATATTACAAGTATTGTTTATCAAAGCTATGCATATAATATAATATATGTATTATTATATGCATATATTGATATATATGATCTATCCTGTGACATATACTCCTATATGCGCACCCATTGTTGCATTGTAGTATGCCTGTTTTTTTAACAAAACTTATACTTAAAAATTACTAACATATATATCTTTTGTTGGTACCGTTTTAATTTTCTAAATAGGTTTAATTAAAATAATTATATATTCAATGAAGATCATGTTTTTCTTGGTCTTTATTTATTTTATGTATTCTATCTTATATTATTATTAATTGTTTACATATTTATATCATTCTGCATAGTGTTTTTACATATTAAAAGGTATATGCTTCTATGAGGTGCATATATACACATATCATAGACTTATATAAAACACTTATATTATGTTTTATACAATTACAACATCGCATAGTTTTGAAAAATATATTCTATTTTAATTAGAAATTAAATCACATATATTTTTAAAGTCATCCAAACTTAATTCATGTTCATAATATAATGAGTTATTTATGAATATTATATTCTACACTAATTATGTCATTATATTTATACTCAGAGAAATTCTACACGTTATATATCGTCATATATATATTGATATATATGATCTATCTTATGACATATAATCCTATATGCGCACTCATTGTTGCATTTCATTTTGACTATTTTTTTAACAATACTTATACTTAAAAATTAATAAAATATATTCCTTTTGTTGGTACCGTTTTAATTTTCTAAGTAGGTTTAATTAAAATAATTATATATTCAATGAAGATCATGTTTTTCTTGGTCTGTATGTATTTTATGTATTCTATCTTATATTATAATTAATTGTGTACATATTTATATCATTATGCATAGTTTTTTTAATCAACAGAATGCATATATCATGGTATGTGCATACATGGAATGCATATTCTGTCTTATATATACTCTTCTCTTGCATTCGAACCACTATATGCAATAAGACAAGTTTGGATATTGTAATGCTTTCTTTGATACTTATAAATCAACAACAACTCAAAATTCCAGTATATTGGTAGAACAACATTCCTAGTTTTTCAAAACATAAAAAAAAACAAAAAAACAAGCACGAAAATATTGTTCTAAATCCATGATAAAACAACCAATATACCAAGTTTAACAAAACTAAAAACCAAGCAGGACTCTTCTGTTGCATTCGAACCACTATATGCAATAAGACAAGTTTGGATATTGTAATGCTTTCTTTGATACTTATACATCAACAACAACTCAAAATTCCAGTATATTGGTAGAACAACATTCCTAGTTTTTCAAAACACAAAAAAAACCAAAAAACAAGCACGAAAACATTGTTCTAAATCCATGATAAAACAACCAATATACCAAGTTTAACAAAACTAAAAACCAAGCAGGACTCTTCTGTTGCATTCGAACCACTATATGCAATAAGACAAGTGTGGATATTGTAATGCTTTCTTTGATACTTATACATCAACAACAACTCAAAATTCCAGTATATTGGTAGAACAACATTCCTAGTTTTTCAAAACACAAAAAAAACCAAAAAACAAGCACGAAAACATTGTTCTAAATCCATGATAAAACAACCAATATACCAAGTTTAACAAAACAAAAAACCAAGCAGGACTCATCTGTTCTAAATTCATGATATATGAATTTTCTCAGTCATCTTCCCATAGAAATGTGCATCCATCCGATTAAATTCTTCTAACAACTGTTCATTCTCATATTTCAAAACTCTTATTTCATCCTCTAATTCCCTAGTTTTCAACTGCAAAGACGTTGTGGTTGATCTTTCTTCATTCAACTTCTTCAGTAATCCATGTATTATATGTGTTCCCCTCTCACATAAAGGATCATCAATCCATTCAAAAAACTGGCAAAAACCGGGATTCTACCCGATTATAGTAAAAAATATTAATCAATTCAATGTATACATAATAGTTTACTAATTATTTATTGACTATCAAATCGAAATAAAGTAATTTCCATTATCAAACCTATGCTCTTACCGGAAAAGCTTCACATCCATAAAATCTTCGCCCAACATTATGATTCTTCCAAGACGTAACTACATTCGCGTCAATGTCGCAAAAGCATCTAACCGCGTAATTCCTTTTTCCCTCGAATTCAATAGGTGTTATTCTTGTTTTCTTCGCTTATCTTCCTTCAGCTTCAATGGGGAGAGATTTTCACAGTTGGGAGCAATTATTGTGTAGTTGAGATATTAGACAAGTTTTTTGAATTAAGAAGGCCGCGATTTTCGAGGATAATATCTACCAGAATTAAATTGATTCTCTTCAATTAGTTGACTTTGGAATAATTATATTATTTAAATCTAATTATTTCAAAACTTAAATTCGTATTAACACATTAGGGGTATAATTGTATTTCATTTTGTTATTTTGGCTTGATTTGTAACTATAAACAAAATTTCCTTGATTTGCAAAGACTTAAGGTGAAATGGTCTATAGTGTAATTCTCCCATGAATAGAGTACGCTAGGCCATCACCACAAACTTCCAAATGAAGATTCTAAACTTCAAAATACACTTTTTCAAACTCTATTTTAAAAACTTTCTCCAACCATAAAACTCTATATCTTCCTCTATTTATTATTTTAATCATTTTCAATATATTACAATCATTAAATAATATATTTATCTTCGTATTTAAATTAATTTATACAATTAAATATTCAATTAGTAAATTAAATTATAAATTAAATATTATTAATTTTATCAAAATCATAAAATGTAAATAAACTTGTAGTTTTCAAATATTACTTTTATTTCAAATATTATTAATTTTATGTTATTTTTTTGTAGGTAATAATAATACACACAAAAAAAATTAATTAATTACACAATTAAAATTAAATTATAAATTAGTTATATTTAACAAATTATTAATATAGAATTGTAATAAAGAATTGTACATATTAATAAAATAATAGATATAAAATATAAAGTTTTGAATAGTAAACTTCATATATATAGTTTACTATTCAAAACTCTATTTCAAAACTTCAAAATAGAGTATGATTGGACGGAGCAAAACTTCACAAATGAAGTAAAACTCCATTTTAAGTGCACCGTTGGAGATGGTCTAACACCCCCCAATACACTTTGTACCCACCTCATAATTTTAAAATAAAAATAAATAGGTACAAAATAACTAAGTACTGTAATGCTTATATAAATTGTGAATAAAGTAATTTTAAAAAATAATTAGAAAAAATTTAAAAAATATGTAATTAACATTTAAAATGTATTTTAAAAAATTAAATAATCCTTAAAAACAATTAATTTAAATAAATCAATTAATTTAAAAAAAATCTGAAAAAATTAAATTTTTTTTTTAAAAAAGAAATAAATTAAATTAGTCAAACAATTTTTTTTAAAAAAAATTAATTAAAATTAAGAATTAAAATAATGATAAATAAAATCTAAAAAAAGTCACCTAAATTTTTTAAAAATCAATTATAAATATTCAAAATTTAATTGATTTAATTATTTTTTAAGATTACGTTGAAATTTTTAATATTTTTAAATTTTATTTTTGAAGATTTTATTTTATTTTTTAATTTTACATTGAGTTGATTATTCTTTTATTTAGTTGTTTTAAAAAAATAATCCTTAATTTTGTTTATATTTTTAGGTTTTATTTAAATTTAATTTATTTTTTCAATTTTATTTGATTTTCTTAATTTTTTATTTGATTTTTTCATTTTCAAACATTTTTTAAATTTTAGTTGATTTTTTAAAATATTTTCAAAGTTTACTAAGTTTCTTCATATTATTAAATATTTTTTTTGTAAATTAATTTTTAAAATTTATATATTTTTTATGATTTAGTTAATTTTTTATTTAATTTATTTTGTATTAGTTTTGAGGGATGAAGGGTAAATATGAAAGAATTGAGGTGTGTTAGTAATAAAAATTGAATTTTAAATTTGAATGAGGTTGTTTAACATTTAAAGTGTGTATACCATCTTATGTTATTATCCCCACCCATATGTATATCTATAAATTCTATATAAATGTCAATAAATTTTATAATATAAAGTTAAATCATAATCTACATAAATATTACTTTCTCTATTATTTTATAAGTTTTCCATTACTTTTTGGCAAATAGAATAAGAAAAGTGATTAAATTGTAGATATAATACAAGTAATGTGATTGATTGAGAGAGATAATGAGGTAGAGAAAAAAAAAAGTAAAATATAAAGTGAAGTGTAAAAATTACTCCTTAACCACTATAATTTGAAATTTTGAACTACTTTAACAAACTCCTACTAATAACGAGTAATTAATTTCACTAATTATTCAATGTGAGACAATTAACATCAAGTTAGTTTTTACAAATTCCAATGTCGTAGCACTTTGATCCATAAAGCGTGTGACTTAACGTCTCTACTTCGTGTATTAATTTTTCACTAATTGAAATTTAATTTTAAATATACTATGATCATCTACTCCGAAAGTAGAACGATCTTAGTCCATTTAATTTCCTCAAAATTATATTTGAAGCTCTCACCAAATTGATAAAAAACGTGTCTCACACTCATTTAAAATCAATGGCACAAGAGTGTTATTGTACTACTATATGTTTCATCTCTAATCTCACTTGGAAGCGCCACCGAAAGTTAAAGACTTCATTTGGTGGCTGGGAAGAGATGTACTCCCTAATCGCGCAAATCTCCTGCGCAAGAGAGTGACTGAGGACAATCGTTGTGTATTATGCAATTTGGAGAATGAGACGAATTGACATTTATTTGTAGAATGTGAATTTGCAGTTAACTGTTGGAGATCCTCGGGCCTCACCTCGAAGATCGAAGAAGAATCGAGAAGAGCCAATAACTTCACAGAGCTTCTATTCAATATGTTGTGAAGCCCCCTTAAATACATTACAGTCTGTTGGTCCTGAAAGGAGTAGATAACAAGTGTATGGGGGGGGGGGGAATACACTTGTATGCAAATTCTTTTCAAACTTGATCAAACCAGAGCTCAGCAAGGTTGTCTTGGACAACTCTGCTGAAGAAGATTAACTCTTCTAAGATAATCAATCTACTAAGTACTATTGAGTACTTAGTTGAATAACTATCTAGGGGAGTTATATGTGCGGAATAGTGGTTGGCCCTTTTAGTTTAAACTCCTTTAATTTCTGAAATCACTTAGTCAATGTAACACAATCCAGTTTTCAGGGAACTTGTCCAAATAGGTTTTTGCACAATCTTTGAATGTTTATCCTTGAAAGATCAGTTTTGTGTGCAGTGTTGATGTATTGTAAGTACTTGAAATGTAAATCAACACAAGAGTTTATAGTGGTTCAGAGACTCAAGCTCCTACATCCACTTTCCCTGATTTAACAGGATAATTCCTTCACTCTTGGAATTAACTTGTTTTATAGTGCCAAAGTGCACTTGATCAAGAACACCACTCTTGGTGAATTGATCCCTAGGATGTCTAGAGTCCTAGTACCCTCTTCTCAACTCAGAACTGAACTGTTCTTCTCTCAACAGTCAGCTCCTACCACTTCTACTACTACAACCTTCTCACTTTCACTCTTGAAAGATATAAGGATTGAAGTAAGGTTCCAACTAATGAGATATCCTTTACAATGAAGATCAGTGTATAAGGATAGGATATCTCTCTAAGCTTGTGTATGGATATACAATGAAGTTCAGCTTAGATGAAGTGTTTGAAGACTAAGATAGTCTTTGAAAGCTTTGAAAGCACTCTAACTTGTAAGAACTTGAGGTTATATGTGCTTGGTTGAGGTTGAAGTTGGATGCTTTCAAATGGTCTTCACACTTCTGTATTTATAGACAAATGAAGGATTTGCCCGTTGGAGAGGCAGCCTCCAATGTCCATAAATGTCTTCTTTTAGTTCTTCAACTTTGAAGACAGAATCTTGATAGTGACATGTCCTCATTTGGGAAATAAACGGCTGTAAGAGCTTTGTCTTCATTCTGTAGCACTCTTCCCAACATCTGACATTCAGATTCTCTTGTAAGAATGTGGACATGTCTTCTGAAGGTTGTTCCAATGATAGGACAACATTCCTCATCATTTGGACAACACTCCTTATCACTATCAGCAGTCTTGCTTATCAGCAAGATTGTCTTGCTCTTTCCCTTTTATTTTCTTGAGGATGGCTCTTTCCCTTCAGATGGCTCTTTCCCTTTTATTTCTCTTGAAGATGATCTTAGCTTGTTTCTTTGAAGATCTTTAGGGTGTGGTTGTCTCTTTCTCTTCAGTATAGTTGACCTCAGGCTTTCAGAGCACTTGATCTTGATTAATTGAGCTGAGACAACTCCTCTGGACAACTCTCCTGATCAGCATATTTGTCTTTCAGCAGACTTGATCATGATTCCAGAGTTTGAGCCTTGAGGGGACTTGTTCTTGATGTACTTCAAAGCATGTGTTCCCCCTCAATTTGTGCATCTAATCATTTAAGAGCTGCCTAACATATTAACTCCTCATCTAGCCTATAATCTATATGTTCTAACATTTCTAGAACATACTTATCTTGACTTAGGCATGTCTCAGGGGGTTTTGGTATTAGATCAAAACATATCTCATTTTATTCCCAACAATTTTCCCCTTTTTGATGATGCCAAAACCTATACATTTGTGCAAAAGTGACTTGGCTAAACCTATTACATTTATCTTCAGAAGACATGACTAAGGTCAATTATCCTGAAAAACAATGTGTTAGTGTATTTACCATCCATATTGCAAATAGGTTTCATAGATAGGCATAGAGAGATGAGTGTTTCTTGATTCAAAATAAGTTCAACTATCATTCATTAAAAAAACATTACAAGCATGTTGATAGTTGATTTGAACATATCAGAGAATGAATCATCAACACTAAATACATCAGAGTATTTCCTTCTAAGAGTTCAACACATATACAAGATTTTTTTTTTTTTTTTTGCATCAGAACATAAACTTGTATCAGAGCACTAATCTTATTATATCAGAGCAAATACTAACACTTCAAGACATATACAAGATCAGAGCACAGAGCTTGTATCAGAGCAATCCATATCAAGTCAGAGCAAAACAGATTAGCACACCACATCAGCAAACTTGACCAATTTTCAGCATAGTTGATCAATTAAGATAGGTCAGAAGACTTAGCCATTTAGAGATCATCCTCAGGAGGTGGCACCATCCCATACTGTGCCCACACTCTCCTCTTCAAGGCCATGGCTTCTTGGTTGGTTCCCTTAGGACCAAGAACCATCTTGTTCAGCTTGAGGATCTCAGTGAATTCTCTCAGAATCCTTGATTGATCAATCCATCCATCAAGCTTTGGAGGTAAGTATATGATTGGCTTGGGAGCTGTGAGTTCAAATCTTGCAATATCAGCAGCTGCAAGCAATTGTTGATAGAGTTCTCTGTAGTACTCAATCATGAACTCAGCAAAATTGATGTTGGCATCTCTTCCATTCCATCTGTCAATGACATACTGATCATAGACAAACTCCCTTTTTGCTTCCTCCCATGAGTCATTCAGCTGAATTGGCACCCATTTATCCAAGTGAGGATATTTGGTGTCCATTGGGATCAATAGCTGTGGCTTCATCTTGTTGTAGGTTGCTCTCTTCCTTCTTGGCTTCTGGAAGTCTGTTCTTCTCTTATCTCTTGCTCTGTTGGCCTCTTCCATCAAGTCCATTTTCTCTTGGGCCCTCATCATGGCCAGTTTCTGTTGTGTTTCAGGGTCTTTGCCATACCCTTCATGAAACAGCTTTGATGGATCATTGAGTACCACAATCTTTGTCTTCTTTGGTCCAGGTCCAAAGCCTTCTTCATATAAGATTTCCACATCTTCAGTGACTTTGGTACTTTCAGTGGACTTAGTCTCAGTAGACTTGTCTTTTTCAGCAGTCTTGGGTATTTCAGCAGTTTTAGGATCTTCAGCAGTTTTGGCCTTCTTTGAGGTAGGCTCATCATCAACAACTCTGAATTCAGGTGGAAGATCAAGGCTATTGGAAAAGTCAGTGAATTTCTCAACTTGTCTCTTCTTTCCTTGGGCCTTCTTGATCTTTCCTCTAGTTTGGACACCTTCAACATCCTTGTCCAAACCAGATACTTCACCACCTGGTCTTTGTTGTAACCTCACTCTTTCCTCTTGAGCTGAGGCCATAGAGTTCTTCAATGCCAATGCTAACTGCTCCTCTTCATCCAATTCTTCCAAGTTCAGCACTGCTGGTTCTTTTCCCTTTCCTACAGGAGTTTTGTCCTTCCCTTTCACTGGACTCCCAATCACTAAGGCACCTTTTGCCCTTGCTCTTTCCCTTTCCCCCTTTTTGGCAGCATCAAAACATTCTGGTTTCAGTTCACTCATAGTGGATGCCAATAAGGACTGGGCTTGGGTTAGAGACTTCATCTCTTCCAACAGATATACATTCTCATCATGTATATTTTGCATCCTGTCACTGCTTAAACTAAGAAAGGAAAGAACAGGCTTCATTTTCTGTTGGACAACCTCCTCCATGGTTGCCTTAAGAGATGCATCCAATTGGGCTTTCAGGAGCTCAGTGAGGTTGGCCACTGCACCTTCAGCAATGTTGGCCAACACTTCTTGGGAAAACTTTTCTGAGGCTGCTTTGACCATAGCTAGCCTTTGCTCTTCAGCTCTTCTCTTCTGCAAGGCTGTCTTCTTGCCAAGAGCTTGCTTGATTGTCAATCTGATAGCTTGAACATTTGCATTATGATTGTCTCTCAGCCTTTTTTGATCCTTCTTGACCTCCTTTGAGATGTTTTCCATACTGACTTTGGCTTTGTGAACTTCAGTAGAGATGGTTTGAAGACCAGATTCTACTCCTTCAATTCTTACTTCCAATGTGGGTAGCACCACATCTTCAGAGCCAGTGAGTCTCATTTCAACAGAAGCTAGAGTTCTTCCATGCTCATCTAATGCTCCAGAAGTTTCTTCATGAGCTGTTTGAACTTGTTGAGCCAAGGAATCCAACTTCTCTGATTGCATCCCAAGCAAGGCTTGTGCTGATCCAGTGTCAACTTGGATGGGAGCATCTGTCAAGAGATCATCTGCAAAAATTTGTTCAAAGCTTATCCCTGCAATATCAGACAAATCAAAAGCATCAGTGAAAACACACTTATCTCCCTCATTTTCTTTTTCATAAGACTCTGATACATCAGCAGTCTTCTCCTCATTTTCAACTATTTCTTTTCTTCCTTCATTAAAAGTTTCCTTACTTAAAGGAACAGGCCTCCTCTCATCAAGGGATTCTTGAAGTTCAGATTTGACTTCAAGAATAACCTGTCCTTCCTCACTTATACCACCCTCATATGTTGGTACACTCACAATCTTAGTGATAACTACCTCTCTTTCATCCATAACTCCCTCTGATTTTTCAAAACTACTTTCCTTTTCAACTCCTTCTCCTAAACCTGCAGCATCTCCACCTTCAACAAGGTTCAAAGATGGCAGTTGTGGGGAGATCACAGTGCTTATATCAACAGCCACTGAGTCATCCTGAATGATTAAGGGCTGATCAGTGTCCAACTCTTCTGACACTGAATAGGCCTTAATCAAACTAGCCTCTAGAGAGGGAACCTCCACATCTTTAGGCTGTGCCTTGGGTTCAGAAGAACCTTCATTGGCAGATGTGTCCTTGGTTGTGTTACCATCCTTGGTCAACACCTCTGAAATGACAGAGCCTTTCCTATGATAGGTTCTAGGGGGGTTGGAAAGTCTTTCAGAGACAGAAGGCTTAGGGAGATTGGCTTGAGGGGTTTCAGGAGGGTTGGGTTTTGAGGGGTTTGAGGGATCATCTGGGGAGTCATCATCATTGGAGCTGCTTTCAGGGTGTTTGATGCCCTTAGCTTTCCTTTCCCTCTCCTCATTCATCTTGTCATCCACCAACTTTGCAAATACTTCCTCATCAGTGAGGAATCTTGTCTTTGAAACTCCAGCAAAGTGTAACAATCTGTTCTCCTCCACTTGCCACCAGTTTGCACCCTTATCTTGGATGACTTGTGATATTTCCATCAATGATTTATCTTTTACATCAACAAGCATCCTTAGATCATGAAAGGCCTTCTGAATTCTTGGAAATTCAGCAAGTTGTGGATACAAACTGTCCACAGTAGCCTTGGCTCCTCCTCTGAGCATACTTTCATAAGTATACTCCTCCTCATCTCCACTTGAATGGGGACTTTGGGTTATAGGGGAGTTGGCTCTGGGTTCTCCTAATGCGGCTTCAGGCAGATTAAGTTCAGGAATGTTGGCTTCAGATGGGTTGGGTGCAGTAGAAGGATCTTTAGTTGCTTTTGAGAGCAATGGATCTGAAGGGGTTTTACTCAAGGGGGTTGGCTCAAAAAGTGCAGCTTCTAATTGCTTTGAGTAATTGAGCATAGATGAATCAAGGGGAGATTGTAATCTTGTCTCATCTACAGCTATGTCAGCTAGCACATCTATCATACTTCTCTGCACACTTCCCTCAGGAGAGTATCTCTTTGTGAGATTTATGGGAGTGATAGGTTGATTGGTTGGGGTTATATGGGTTTCAGGGGAGTTGGGCTCAGGATTCTGAATTTCAGGGATGTTGGCCTCCATTGTTTGACCTTCAGGGACCCTGGATTCTGGAGTTCCAGAACCAGATGAGTTGGTCCTTGATTTTGATTTGGTCCTGCTTTCAGCTCTGCTCTCTCTTAGAGCAAGTTGTAGAGACCTTTCTTCCTGAAACTCCAACACCTTGTCAGTAGGCTTGACCCTTCTCTTACTAGCTCTACTGCTCCCACTTCCTTCCTCATCCTTCTCAGGGACAACCTCCCTGATCCTCTTATCACCCCTAGACTTTTGTCTAGTCTCATTGTACTTTTACCTTAATTCTTCTGAATGATCAGAGGGCACTTGTACACCTTCTCTAGCAACTTCTTCAATCTCAGTTGAAGCATCTGAATTCTCTTCTGAGATTATCTGAGACATTTTCCTTGTCTTCACCACCCTTGCCTTTGTCCTCTTTTTCAACTTGGGCTTCTCCTCCACCTTTGCTTCAGCAGGCTTGGCCATTAACATCCTTCTTTTCTCAGTTTTCTTGCTGAGCTTTCTGAATAGGATCTTTTGGGCTGGGAGGGGCTTTGCAAAGGTTTGCATCTGGGAGTAATGAGAAAATCTCTCAATCAACAAACTTGCCCTAGTGCAATACTTTATTTTCCCTTCTAGCACCACCTTGTTGTGAGATTTCACCTTGAATTTAGCCTTTTCCTTCATCATTTCAGACATAATGAAGGTCCTCCAATCAAACTTGATGCCTTTGTCACTGGCATCAATGACTGCAGCCATGATTCTGATTCTTGGATGGCTGACCTGCTCTAAGCTTCCAGTATTACTCAAGAGACTTTTAGCTACTACCTCAAAAAGGTTGAGAAATTCTGGCTTGAGAGTCTTTTTGTTTTGAGTTGAGGAGAGAGGGCCTGGTGTCAATAGCCATTCCTGAGCTATTTCTTCTTCATGACCAGTGCCATAGATTTCTGGATTCCTTCCCTCAGAAGGCAGTCCAAAAGCTCCTTCAAGATCTTCTGAAGAGAATTTCACTCTATGAAATCTCTCTTCCTCTTCTCCTTCAGCAACATAGGACAATCTGGTGGAAATTTCACCATCTTCAGGCTTGCCTCTCCATTTGAGAAAGGCAAAGAATTCAGCCATATAGCTTTCCAGGCAGGAACTTGGTCTTTCTTCCAAGAACTTTTGAAGACCAGCCCTTCTCAACCACCTCAGGGTTGGAGTAATCTCAGGATCTTCACTTTCAAAGGAGATTATGGGTTCAAAATGAAGATTGTTTTTGTTGCTTAGATATCCAAAATCAAGGTCCAGAGCCTTGTTGGAAAAGTCTATGATCATCTCTGGTCTAACTTTGGGAGCCATTGAAATTTACAGAGATGAAAATGAAAGAGTGTTGAGAGAGTTTGAAGAAAAATAAGCTAGGGTTTGAATACTTGGGGAAGAAGTGTTTGTGGGGGATCTTAAGACTTGGGGATATTCTAAAAAGAATGTTTGTCAATGAGTTGGTGAGGTTTGTGTATTTTCAACGGGTATAAAAAATGGAAATATACACTTGGACGGCCAGGATGAATTTCAGGGGAGTTGGCCAGTTTTGATCCAATGGTCAAAAACCAATGTAACAGTGAGTTATTGGTTTTATTCAAAACGTGGAAGTTATTAAATATTAGTTAATGGTTGGGGAGTTTTCGAGATAGATCATGGCTTGAAAAGTGGAATGCAAACAAGAGTTAAATCTTGGCATTTAATGCATGGAAAGTGACCTTTTGGGTGGGGGACAAATTAAATCCTACAGTGATGATATCTGTAGTTGGGACATGTATCAAGGTAGGCAATGATTACCCAAAATAGGTGCTTATCAAACCAAGGGAATAGTTTGATAGCCAAGACAACTTATCTGACCCCACATGGACAAGTGTCCTGAAGAGATGTGGACAAAGGTCCTGAATTCCAATGGACAAGTGTCCTGAATGATTTTAGCCATCTCTTCTGATATTCAGTAGACTTGACCAAGTCTGCTGAGAACCTTTTCAGTTTCCATATATCTCATTCACTTTTCATGACTTTTACTTGTCCAACTTCCCTGGATCAAGTAATCCCAACTCTGCTGATAGCTCCAGAAACCTTGCCTTTGCAAGTTGCTTAGTTAGTATATCAGCTTTTTGATGATCTGTGTGGATCTTGACCAACTTTATATCCTTCTTCTCCACATGATCTCTAATGAAGTGATGTTTGATGTCCACATGTTTGCATCTTGTATGCAAGACAGGATTTTGTGAAATAGCAATGGCACTATTGTTATCACAAAATATGGGCACTTCAGTAGAGTTGACTCTGTAATCTCTTAGTTGTTGTCTCAACCATAGGATTTGGGCACAACAACTTCCAGCCGCAACATATTCAACTTCAGTGGTGGAAGTAGCCACTGTGTTCTGCTTCTTGGAGAACCAAGATATAAGCTTGTTGCCCAAGAATTGACAAGTCCCTGAAGTGGACTTTCTGTCAATTCTACAACCTCCATAGTCAGCATCTGAGTAGCCAGTTAGCTCAATGTTGTCATCAGCAGGGTACCAAAGGCCTAGATTTTCAGTGCCTTTGAGATACCTCAAAATCCTCTTTGCAGCCTCAAGATGACTTTTCTTAGGATTTGCTTGGAACCTTGCACAAACACCTACTGCAAAGGTGATGTCAGGTCTGCTGGCAGTGAGATAGAGGAGTGAACCAATTATTCCTCTATACTCAGTAGAGTTGGTTGGAATACCACTCTCATCAGGATCCATCTTCCAATTTGTGTTCATAGGGATCCTTACTGGCTTGCTAGTTGTACACCCAAACTTCTTGATCATTTCTCTGGTGTACTTAGCTTGGTTGATGAAGATTCCTTCTTTAGATTGTTTGACTTGAAGACCCAAAAAGAAGTTCATCAACCCCATCATGGACATCTCAAACTTGCTTTGCATTAGCTTTGAGAACTTCTCACACAGCTTCTCATTGGGGGATCCAAATATTATGTCATCCACATAAATTTGGACAAGCAAGATGTCCTCTCCTTCAGATATTCTGAAAAGAGTTCTGTCCACAGTTCCCTTGGTGAATCCATGATCCAAGAGCAATTGTGACAGTGTATCATACCAAGCCCTAGGGGCTTGCTTGAGTCCATATAGAGCTTTCTTGAGTCTGTAAACTTGGTTTCCAACTTCAAAACCTGGTGGTTGCTCCACATAGACTTCTTCTTTCAAGACTCCATTCAGAAAGGCACTCTTGACATCCATTTGGTACACTTTGAACCTCTTGTGGGCTGCATAGGCTAGAAAGAGTCTTATTGCTTCTAGCCTTGCCACAGGTGCAAATGTCTCATCATAGTCAATGCCTTCATGTTGGAAATAGCCTTTTGCCACAAGTCTTGCTTTGTTTCTGACAATCACATCATTTTCATTTTTCTTGTTCTTGAACACCCACTTTGTTCCAATAACATCTTGATGTGAAGGCCTATCCACCAGCTCCCATACTTCATTTCTGGTGAATTGGTTCAGTTCTTCCTGCATGGCTGTGATCCAATTGGCATCTTGAAGTGCTTCCTCAATATCACATGGTTCTTGCTCTGACAAGAAACAACAGAAAAGAGCACTTTCACCATGGAATCTTCTTGTTTTGACTCCAATACTTGGGTCACCAAGTATTAGATCAGTAGGATGGTCTGACAACCAGGTCCTTTTTTTTCTGATCTCTTCAGTAGAGTTGTCCTCTACTGAAGTCGAGTCAATCTGATCATAGAATTCAGGATAATTGAATGCAGGATCTAATTCAGGGTCATAATCAGGGGTGTTGTCCTCAATGTCAGGGACATTGGTATTTTCAACATTTTGAGTTCCCCCTTGATTATTTGACCCATTAACTACCTCAGCAGGTACTGCTTCTTCATTGGTAGTTGTTACCTGGATGTGAACTGGGACTGGATCATTCAGTTCACCATTCCTTTCAGTGGGATTTGCCTCAGGAAGGTTGCCTTCAGGATGGTTGTCCAACATAGAGTTTTCAGGTAGATTGGCTTGGACAACATCTATGAATTCAGTGTCTTTGTCTTTTAGGCTTAGTCTGGTTGTTCTTTGTGTGATTTCTTCTGATTCCAAGTTCTTATTCCTGAACTCATGAGTAGATTCATCAAACACAACATGAGGTGTTTCTTCCACAATAAGAGTTTTCTTGTTGTAGACCCTGAAAGCTTTACTGATTTGGGAGTATCCAAGAAACACTCCTTCATCAGCTTTGCTATCAAAGGCTTTCAACTGATCTTTCCCATTATTGTGAATGAAACACTTGCAACCAAAAATGTGAAAGTAAGACACTTTAGGCATTCTTCCTTTTCAGAGTTCATAGGGGGTTTTGCCTTGCCCTTTAATAATCAAACATCTATTTTGAGTATGGCATGCAGTGTTTATAGCTTCAGCCCAAAACCTCTTAGGTAATTTTGAATCAGCAATTAGAGTTCTAGCAGCTTCTTTTAAAGTTCTATTTCTTCTTTCTGCAACTCCATTCTGTTGGGGAGTTCTAGCTGCTGAGGTTTCATGAGCTATTCCATTAGATGTGCAATACTCATTGATGTATGAGTTAATGAACTCTGTGCCTTTACCAGATCTTATCTTGATAATGTTAAGGCTTTTCTCATTTGACAATCTCTTAAGAAGTTCAGGCAGTTTGACTTGAGTTTCCTTCTTATTAAGGAGAAATACTACCCATGTGAACCTAGAGAAGTCATCTACTACAACCAATGTGTATTTTCTACCATTTATGCTTGCAGGGGTAATTGGTCCAAAAAGGTCCATATGTAACAGTTCAAGTACCCTTTCAGTAGAGATGACTGGTTTTCCCTTAAATGAGGCTTTGATCTGTTTTCCTTCTTGGCATGGTTTGCAAACATGCTCTTTAATGAAAACCTCATTAGGTAGTCCTTTGACTAATGCATTTCTAGCAATTTTGTTCATTGTTTTAAAGTTCAGGTGGTTTAATCTTTTATGCCATAACCAACTTTGTTCACTAGAACTCTTAGCAATGAAGCATGCAGCATCAGTAGACTTGTCCCAGTCTGCAAAATACACATTTCCTTTCCTAGTTCCAGTCAATAGAATTTGTTGAGTCTTATCTTTAATCAAGCATTTATCACAGGAAAACTCAGCATTGAAGTTTTTATCACAGAATTGACTGATACTTAGGAGATTATATTTGAGACCAGCTACATAAGATACATTGGTTACTTTGATGTTACCAATCATCAAAGTACCATAACCTTTTGTTGATGCTTGTGAGCTGTCTCCAAATGTGACATTAGGGCCTTCTTTTTCAATGAAATCAGTGAGGAGTTCCTTGTTTCCAGTCATGTGCCTTGAACATCCACTGTCAAGGTACCATGCTGTCTTTTTGCTTATACTCCTCATCTTGTGGCCCACTGGTACCTGCAATTAGATAGGTTTAGGTACCCTTTGAGTTTTGGGTCCTGAGAGGTTAGCTGTACCTTTAGGAACCCAAACTTGCCTAATAACCTTGATTGATTCAAGGTGGCTAAGTTGTCTTCCTCTAGCATCTACATACACTGTCTTTCCCTTAAATGCCTTTGGGAAAGTGTGTGTGAATGTGTTAACTCTATAAGTTTCAGGAGAGTTGTCAAATCTCCTGAACTTTTGAGTTCTTTGTGCTACTTGAGGGAATCTTTGAGGAAAGACTTTCTTTTGACCATTACCCTTTGGCATGAAGGGTTTTGGTTGTCTCATTTTATTTTGCCTTTGAGGAAAGTTATCCTTGGGTCTATTCAGCTGAGGCTTTCTCAGAAGAGTTGGCCTAGGCTGATTATACTTTGGATAACTCCTCTGAACATTGTTCAGTAGAGTTGCCCTTCCATTGGGTCTACTCTGCTGACCAACATTCCTCTTATGTTCAGGAGCTTTGGCCATTTCCTTAGGTTTTGGCCTATTCTCCTGAATCACTTGAGTAGGCAGATCATCCATTTTGCCCTTTCCTTTGTTCAGTGGCTGAATCATTTCATTTTCAGTTTGTGCCACTGACTTAACAAAGATTCTCTTAGTGTTACTTACAGAAGCAACACTAAGACAAGGTGAAGATTCAAATGGATCAAAACCTAATCCACTTCTTTGAGCCATAGGTCTTTGATAACTCTGAATTTCCTCTATTGCTCTAGAGGATTTCTTCAGAGCAGACATCTTTAATTTCAGGCTCTCTTCACTTGATTTAAGAATATCATATTCATGTGAGAGGTTTTCAAATTTGGCATTGAGAATTTTAAGTTCAAAATCTTTTCTCTTCTGAGAGAGAAGTTGATCATCAATCTCCTTTTGTTGGTCAACTATCCTGAGATTTGCTTCCTCAAGCTCTCTCAAGACTTGTTGATACAACTCAGTAGACTTGACATCAACAACTACCTCAGAGTTTTTGGCAAGTTCAATGGCCAATCTTTCATTTTCTCTCACACAGTTATCATGAAATTCTTGCAACAAAGTGAAATCTTCCATCAACTTTCCAAGGGAAAGCTTCAAGTTGACCTCACTATTGTTCTGTGAGATGAATGATGGTGAGCTAGAAGTAGAGGATACCTCATCATCCTCAAGAGCCATGTTGCAGACATCATCATCATCATCACTGTTGGAGAACAGTCCATCAGAGGAGTTGAGGCTTTCAGTACTATCAGATTCTTCACCAGCCATCATGGCCTTTCTGTTGGTGAATTTCCTGTCTCTTTTGGCCTGCCTCTCTCTTCTCTCCTTAGAGCTTAATTCAGGGCAATCATACTGGAAGTGCCCTTTCTTTTTACAGTTATAGCACAGATCTTCATCATCTTCTTTCTTTGATTCTTCTTTTCTTTTTGATGATGAAGGTTCAGCTCTACTGGACCTTCTCCTATCAGAGTACTTGTCCTCTGATCTTTTCTCTTCAGGCTTTTTGACTTCGGCCTGTGCTTCAGGAGAGTTGTATCTCCTGAATTTGTTGTCCTGGTAGAATTTCTTGTATCTACCAAACCTTGAGTTCAACTTTTCAAACCTTCTAGCCATCAAGGCTAGTTCTTCCTTCATTTCAGTCTTTGAGACTGACTTTGATGATCTTGGAGTGGGCTGCATCTCTGGTTCAGCTGTTTTGGCTTTGAATGCCACTCCCTTAGTAGGATTTGAAGGTTCCTCAATAGGCTTTCTTCTATTGAGGTCGAACTCATAAGCTTTGAGTTCAGAGAAGATTTGTTGCATGGGCATGGTGGAAAGATCTTTGGTGTTTTGCATCATTACAGCATAGACATCCCACTTTTGAGTGAGACTTCTCAAGATCTTCAACCCCACTTCTCTCTTGGTGTAGACCTTGCCCAGTGAGTTGATTTCATTCATCACATCAGTGAATCTACCAGCAAACTTATCAATGGACTCCTCAGACTCCATTGCAAACTGTTTAAATTTCTGCACAGCAACTTGGAGTTTATTCTCCTTGATCTTTTCAGTACCCTCACACATTTCTGCAAGAGTGTCCCAAATTTCTTTGGCTGTTGTGCAGTGGTAGACTCTACCCATAATTGCATCTGGAATTGTTTGGTAGAGGGTGTTCATAGCAAGATAATTCAAATTATCTTTCCTCTTTTCATCAGCAGTGAAGTCATCCTCATCTTTGGGGAGCACCTCTCTTGGATCTGCCTTTTGAGCCTCAGTGACCTTGGGATTGACAAATGTGAACACAAAAGGACCTCTTGTGATCACTCTTAGCATGTCAGTGTGTAGAGATGCAAGATGAGCCCTCATTCTGATTTTCCAGAAATCATAATTATCAATTGAGAACATGGGCAGTTTGTGATGTGAAATGTGGTTGACTGGATTTGTGGCCATGTTGTCCAATCCTTGGATAGCAGGAGGTGGAATAGCAGCATTGTTGTTGGCCATAACTCAAGAACAAACAGTCAGTCAATATTCAAGTAGGATTTCAGATAGATCAGTTCAGTGACCACAGCCAATATGTGATTTTGAAAACCAAGATGGCTTTTCAGAAGCAGTGGTCTTTGAACCCCTGCTCTGATACCACTTGTTGGTCCTGAAAGGAGTAGATAACAAGTGTATGGGGGGGGGGGGGAATACACTTGTATGCAAATTCTTTTCAAACTTGATCAAACCAGAGCTCAGCAAGGTTGTCTTGGACAACTCTGCTGAAGAAGATTAACTCTTCTAAGATAATCAATCTACTAAGTACTATTGAGTACTTAGTTGAATAACTATCTAGGGGAGTTATATGTGCGGAATAGTGGTTGGCCCTTTTAGTTTAAACTCCTTTAATTTCTGAAATCACTTAGTCAATGTAACACAGTCCAGTTTTCAGGGAACTTGTCCAAATAGGTTTTTGCACAGTCTTTGAATGTTTATCCTTGAAAGATCAGTTTTGTGTGCAGTGTTGATGTATTGTAAGTACTTGAAATGTAAATCAACACAAGAGTTTATAGTGGTTCAGAGACTCAAGCTCCTACATCCACTTTCCCTGATTTAACAGGATAATTCCTTCACTCTTGGAATTAACTTGTTTTATAGTGCCAAGGTGCACTTGATCAAGAACACCACTCTTGGTGAATTGATCCCTAGGATGTCTAGAGTCCTAGTACCCTCTTCTCAACTCAGAACTGAACTGTTCTTCTCTCAACAGTCAGCTCCTACCACTTCTACTACTACAACCTTCTCACTTTCACTCTTGAAAGATATGAGGATTGAAGTAAGGTTCCAACTAATGAGATATCCTTTATAATGAAGATCAGTGTATAAGGATAGGATATCTCTCTAAGCTTGTGTATGGATATACAATAAAGTTCAGCTTAGATGAAGTGTTTGAAGACTAAGATAGTCTTTGAAAGCTTTGAAAGCACTCTAACTTGTAAGAACTTGAGGTTAGATGTGCTTGGTTGAGGTTGAAGTTGGATGCTTTCAAATGGTCTTCACACTTCTGTATTTATAGACAAATGAAGGATTTGCCCGTTGGAGAGGCAGCCTCCAATGTCCATAAATGTCTTCTTTTAGTTCTTCAACTTTGAAGACAGAATCTTGATAGTGACATGTCCTCATTTGGGAAATAAACGGCTGTAAGAGCTTTGTCTTCATTCTGTAGCACTCTTCCCAACATCTGACATTCAGATTCTCTTGTAAGAATGTGGACATGTCTTCTGAAGGTTGTTCCAATGATAGGACAACATTCCTCATCATTTGGACAACACTCCTTATCACTATCAGCAGTCTTGCTTATCAGCAAGATTGTCTTGCTCTTTCCCTTTTATTTTCTTGAGGATGGCTCTTTCCCTTCAGATGGCTCTTTCCCTTTTATTTCTCTTGAAGATGATCTTAGCTTGTTTCTTTGAAGATCTTTAGGGTGTGGTTGTCTCTTTCTCTTCAGTATAGTTGACCTCAGGCTTTCAGAGCACTTGATCTTGATTAATTGAGCTGAGACAACTCCTCTGGACAACTCTCCTGATCAGCATATTTGTCTTTCAGCAGACTTGATCATGATTCCAGAGTTTGAGCCTTGAGTGGACTTGTTCTTGATGTACTTCAAAGCATGTGTTCCCCCTCAATTTGTGCATCTAATCATTTAAGAGCTGCCTAACATATTAACTCCTCATCTAGCCTATAATCTATATGTTCTAACATTTCTAGAACATACTTATCTTGACTTAGGCATGTCTCAGGGGGTTTTGGTATTAGATCAAAACATATCTCATTTTATTCCCAACACAGTCAACATAGGCATGATATTGTGGCAAGTCTGGAAGGAAAGAAATTCCAAATTCTGGGACAACCAATGTCGCACAGCAACAGAGGCAGTTAGATCATCGGCAGCATTATGGGTCGAATGGAGAGCAAGCCAAAGCAAGAGCAGAATGGAGTTGTCGTCCAGAACTACGAACCAATGCGAATCGTGGCACCCCCCGCCACCGGAATACACTAAAATCAATGTGGATGCGGCATTCTTTAAGCCCTCACGACAAACAGGAGTGGGAATGGTTGCCCGAAACTCGAATGGCCAATTTGTAAGCGCAAGAACAAGATTGCTCCAAGGAAACATTGAGGTAGATGAAGGCGAAGCAATAGGAATTCTGGAAGCTATAACCTGGGCCAAATCATGCGGATAGGAGAACATAATCTTTGACAGTGATTCTAAAACAGTGGTTGATGCCATTAACTACCCCACCACACAAATCTCAGTCCTAGGTGACTTTGTGATTGCATGTAAAACTGCTCTCAATTCCTTTGTAAATGCTTCTATGTATTTCGTTAAAAAAAGAATGTCAATATTGCGGTACACGAATTAGCTCGAGCCTCCCATGTATATGGGGACTCTCTTTGGTGGACAGATCCTCCGGACTGTGTGGAAGGACTGTCAATAAACTCGTGCCATTACACTAATAATACTTGATTAGCATTGGTGTCAAAAAAAAAAAAATCTCACTTCAACTTATGGTTTAAATTGTATGTATAGGTAATAGGTCTTTCAAGGAGTGCAAAATATGGTATTATAATATTTTTTGGAATATCTTGATACTATGTATAATTAGATTAGTACCCGCGTATTATGCGGAAAAGTCAATAAAAATAAATATTTATATTATATAATTTTATAAGCAAATTTCAAAGAAAATTTGTGAAAATCAGACGAAATTAGACGTTGAATTGTAAATCAACCTTCAATATCAACCACAACACCTTACATTTAATAAATATGAAAACAACTTTAAAAAAAAATTATAAAATTTCGAAAACAAACAATTTAAGTAATATTAAAACAACTCTTAATAAATTGTAAGTCAACCTTCAATATCAACCACAACACCTTAAATAAATAAATTTTTAGTTAATTGCAAATTAAATCACAACCTTTTCCTCATTTTCAATCTAATCTAAACTTTAGAGTAATTGCAAATAAATCACAAACTTTAAATATTGTTGCAATTTAGTCTTTTTGACAATTTCAATTATTTTCGAATCTAACATAATTTAGACTTTTTACTGACATAACAACACTTTAATAAAACAATATTATTTTTTAATCAAACCAAATATCAAAAGGTATGATTTAGGGATAAAGTAGACTACTAATAAGTCTAATTTGCAATAATATTTAAAGTTGGTGATTTATTTGCAATTATTTTAAGGTTTAGATTGCAAATGAGCGAAATGTTGTGATTTAATTTGCAATTAACCCTTTTTAAAATTAACAACTTCATTAAATTATAACACATAAACAAAATTAACTATAAAATGACACATAAATTAAATTAACCACAAAATGACACATCATCGATGTAAGGGGATACTTCTCACCCAACACTCCTTCCCTTGCCACATCATCTAGCTCACAACCACTACTACCTTCATTTTGGGTGAGTGGTAGAAGTCCACTTAGGATTCCTCACCCCTATTGAAGATGCTCTTAGTATATAAGGAGATTCTATATTATAGGAGTAGTGTATTATGTATAAATACCAAATTTGTTAATCTTGTAAAATAATATAATTATTTATATAATAAATATATATAAAATTATATAATAAGTTTTACATATATATTTTTTAGCTCTATTTTTAAATAAATTAAACATATAGATTTAAAATAATTACTGAAAAAAATTAGTTGAGATATAACATAAAAGTAATTATAAAATAAAATTTAATAATTAATTAAATAAAGAATTATAAACGCCAATAAAAATACATTTGAGATTGTATTAAAGTACATTAAATCGTTTAAAAATAAACCAAACTATAAATATATAAATAAGGGAAAATATCAATTTTGGTCATCCAGTTTTACCTATTTTCTTATTTGGTTACCCACATTTAGTCACTATCAAAATTAGTCACCCATTTATTATATTCTATCAAAATTGATCACTATGTTAGTCAATCTATCATTGACTAACGGAGAAAGAATTTTGAGCCCGTTAAAAATTCTCATGCATCTCCCAGAACTAATGAAACAAACGCAGAAGCAAGAATGAAACATGTGCCCAATTATTTGACTAACATTTCAAGAAATCTGCATAATGATCTTAATAGAAAAAATATTTAGAATGAAAAATAAGTTTATGAAATTTTCTCGAATGGATAATTTTAGAAAATTCTTTACAATTAATCTTCACCACAAATTATGCTCCAATAGTTATAAATAGGGAAATGAATTGAAATAAGTTTATATCTCCCATTATTATAGAAATTCAATATGAAACCAAAGAATTGAAAAATAGAGTACAACTGTTAAAAAAAAACCAGAGTACAAAGTTTCACTCTATCTATTGAGTTTCTCATTTCCTTTGTAAAATAAAAAGCAAACCAACAAAAATGAATTCATAATTGAGTTAAATAAGTATTAAAAACTTACTGAAATTTTTTGACAGCAAGTTGATTGAATCACGTTCTAGAAGATGCATGAGAAAGAATTCTAATTATCTATAAAATAAAAAAAAGTAAACCAACAACATGATTGAATCAAGTTCTAGAACCATCAGAATTCCTTCTGACCTATTATAAATATAATGTAAATATTCTTGCTTCTACGTTTGTTTCATTATGCATGAGAATTTTTTAACTAGTTTTGATAGAATATAATAATTGAGTGACCAATTTTGATAGTGACTAAATGTGGATGACCAAATATGAAAAGAGGTAAAACTGGGTGACCAAAATTGATATTTTCCCTATAAATAATTATTTAGGAAGAAAAATTCAATAGTTAATAAGAATATAATATTTTGAAATAGTTTATGGATCATATCTTGCTCAACCGATAACTTAATTACACATCATACTTTTTAAAATTAACAACTTCATTAAATTATGACACATAAGTAAAATTAACCACAAAATGACACATAAGTAAAATTAACCACAAAATGACACATCATCAATTTAAACTCCCTATTAGTATATAAGGGGATTGGTGTTGCACGTTACTCACCTTACATGATCAAGCGTGTTAGGCATCCAAATTCAGACCTTCCAAACACTACAACGTTTGTCCAACTTAATCCGGTCATTAGGGCGGCCAGCGGCCTCAACTTGTACACTGTCAATTCGTATTCGAAAATCACGCTAGGAAAAAACCTTCACCTTCTCGGTTTAAACAACACCGTCTGTCCTATCTGTTTGTGCGATTATCAGTCTAACTAGACTTTAAGAAGTATTCTAGATTGTAGTCATCATTTCCACACTGTATGTATAGACGAATGACTTAAACTCAATGCAACTTGTCCTATACGTAGGAAATCCACCTACGCCCTTGTTAGTTTAATCCAAGTTTAAAAGTATTATCTTTATTTTTAATATGTTGATTAATTACGTGTGCACTTTGACTATATATAAAATAAAGAATCTTGATTATGTTAATAAATTGAGTTAAAAAAAGATTAATTCGCAAAATTTTAAATTGAGTATCAAGTTTGAATCTAATATTACTCGATTCGACTTAACAACACTCCTAAATGGACACTGGTTTCTTCTCGTCCCGACTATCTTTTTTTCACCACTCCATCATAAAAGACATATACACGAACTTAATTAGTATGAACACAGGAACACAAAAGAAGATCATTAATTCATACCCGCTAAATAAGTCGATCATTACCCTATTTTAATTAACTACCTCCCCTTTTATAACAACCACTTCATTTTAAAATTGGGTTGGTCTTATATAGAATCAATTCCTTATAAGGAATTGAGTTGACTTGGTCAACTTAAATCTTAAATATTCATTGTGAACCCTAAATATTCAAGATTATTGTGAATAAAATTTTTGACTTGGTTAATTTTTTTTTATTATTATTATTTTTTTGTAATTTTTTTTATTGATAATTTTTTTTCGAAATTGTGTGTGTTGAAAAGTGTAAGTTAATATTACTAAAAAGTGTAACACAATATTACTAAAAAGTGTAACACATTTTTTTATTAAAAATTGTAAGTCACTATAATTGAAAAGTGCAACACAACTTTTAATTAAAAGTATAAGTCATCTATATATATATATAATAATAGAATAGTGGCTCCTTGAGGAAGTTCCCGCCAAAAGTATTGTAATAATAAAACATTAGTTTTTGTGGGGTCCACCAATAAAATATGACTATTTTTAATAGTTTAAGCTACGTAAATTATTATACATATTTTTCGCGTATTTTATTTTTATTATCAATCCTACCAATTTTTTAAAATTTACTCAATTCCTTATAAGGAATTGAGTCTACAAGAGACCTCCCCTTTAAAATTTGAGCAACACACTAACAACGTAACCATCATTGAGATAACACGTCATCCAACATATTTAGTTTTGCTGCAAAATTCGCTTCTACCTGACTCGATTTTCGACTCTATTAATTATTTGTCCACTTAGTCATTTCTTCCCAATTTAGTTCCACCTAAATGACATCTTAATATATTTTTTATTAAGGGTATTTTTTATTCTTCATGTCATAATTTTAATTCTTATCATTCATATATCATTAATTATTCTTTTCTCTGGTTGAGCAAGCATAAATTAAAAATGTCTAAATTTAATTATGTCCCATTATAAATCTTGAAAAAAAAAAAAACAGTCTTGCAGCCCGTTTCATATTAACCCTAGTGTGAACTCAAGTTGTACATGTACACAATCTACTGCAATCAAAATGTGTTGGGAAATTAATTCCCCCAAGGCAGACGAAAAATAAACAAGAAATAAAATGAAGAAATAACACAATCAACAACACAAGAATTTAACGTGGAAACTTTAAAATCGGAGAAAAACCACGACCCACCAAAGAGATCACTATATGATAAATTTTTACAATCACACAGAATTCCTCTCTTTTGACACTCAACCCTCCTACACTCTTTCAAGTCTACAATGACTCTCACCTTTCTCTCACGAGACTCTATTACAAGAGAATATAAGAAAGGACTTTAAACTAGAATCAAATACAAGACTAAAGTGTATTGATTGGTGCACTTGTAACAAAGACCTAAGGACTCCTTATATAGAGTTATCAAACTTGTCCTACACTCCAAGCCCATTAGAGCCAATCTTGCTCCACACTCCAGGCCCGTTAGGATCAAACTTGCCCTACACTCCAAGCCCGTTAGGATCAATTCATGCTCCTTTAAAAAACTTCTTTTATTTTAGCACAAGCCCAAGCCCAACAAACTCCACCTTGATAAAATAAAAGAAAGCTCCATTGTTTTACCGACAATCATGATTCTTAAACCAAAGAACCAACATTCTCAAAACAGAGAATTGAACACCTACTCCACCATATGAGTAGAACACTTAGAATCACCCATTCTAAGAATTTCCTTCGGCACATGTCGAAAACATACCTGCTGAAATTTATGGTGCAACTTCTAACTTTTTGCATTCATAGAAGTCCTTCAGCCATCGACATCTTTCACCACACACCTTGCATCCTTGCCAAACCAATGCACATGTGGTCCAACTAACGTCATCACATCCTCGTTCATGGCAGTTGGACATACCATAAGGATGTTCATATCCTCAATCAGAGGACATCATCTTCTATCATAACGTTAGCAACAGTTTCAGAGTCATTTGCCGCCACTCCACCTTGACAATTTCGCTTTACATGCCCAAATTTCCCGCACTTTCAACACACAGTGCCCTTGAAGTCCTTCTTCTTCCCTTTGCTAAAAACCACCATTGCTGAATTTTCCGTTGAAGTTCGTCCTTCACTTGTCAGCCGTCTTTCTTCAGAAAGAAGTTTTCCTGTGACTTCAACAAAATTTAAAGTTTCCTTCCCATACATCAAAATTGGTTTCATATGCTCATAGGAATGTGGAAGAGACAAGATGAGTCTTAACGCCTTATCCTCATCTTCAATTTTCACTTCAATTGCCTCTAGTTCAGAGATAATACCATTAAGAGTACTCAAATGATCTGAAATTTTCATACCTTTCTCCATCCGCAAGGTGTGAAATTGTTCCTTCAGGTACAACCGATTTGAAATGCCCTTTGCTTGGTACAGAGACTCCAACTTTTCCCACAACTCCTTGGCACTCGAAATCCCATGTACATTTGCAAGAACACTCTTGGCCAAACACAAACGTATTATGCTTGCAGCCTTCAGATCCAGATCCTCCCAATCTTCATCACTCATACTAGAATCTTTGTTGGTGTTACCTTCAGCGGAACCTGGCCTTCCTTTTAGAGCCTTGTGTACACCAGATTGTATCAGCACATCCTTAACTTGCACTTGCCACAAGCTAAAATTGATTCTTCCATCAAATTTCTCCACGTCTAACCTCATTGCACTCGAAGTCTTTGACATACCGTTTCTCCGCCCTTAAACAACCGTCTCAAAAGAGACCCCCGAACCTCTCTA
Source organism: Galeopsis tetrahit (assembly GCA_963675135.1). Classification (NCBI taxonomy): domain Eukaryota; kingdom Viridiplantae; phylum Streptophyta; class Magnoliopsida; order Lamiales; family Lamiaceae; genus Galeopsis; species Galeopsis tetrahit. Next base: position 18,366,583 of record OY776133.1, read on the forward strand.
AAAAATCTTTTCTGATGTGGAAGATCAGACTACGCTGCAACCACAGAGCATACTAAGAATAAATAGAGACTAAACCCGGGCTCTGATACCACTTGTTGGGAGATTAATTCCCCCAAGGGCAGACGAAAAATAAACAAGAAATAAAATGAAGAAATAACACAATCAACAACACAAGAATTTAACGTGGAAACTTCAAAACCGGAGAAAAACCACGACCCACCAAAAAGATCACTATATGATAAATTTTTACAATCACACATAATTCCTCTCTTTTGACACTCAACCCTCCTACACTCTTTCAAGTCTACAATGACTTTCACCTTTCTCTCACAAGACTCTATTACAAGAGAATATAAGAAAAAACTTTAAACTAGAATCAAATACAAGACTAAAGTGTATTGATTGGTGCACTTGTAACAAAGACCTAATGACTCCTTATATAGAGTTATCAAACTTGTCCTACACTCCAAGCCAATTAGAGCCAATCTTGCTCCACACTCCAGGCCCGTTAGGATCAAACTTGCCCTACACTCCAAGCCCGTTAGGATCAATTCATGCTCCTTTAAAAAACTTCTTTTATTTTAGCACAAGCCCAAGCCCAACAAAATGTGTCGTGGTAAGGATCCGTGCACTCGTGCACGTGTTAATGATTCAGTAGAGTTGATCATTAAGTGAAATACGAAAAATGGAACAAAAAAATTGAACTAAGAATTGTATTAAATCACATGTTTCAATTTTAGTGTTAATTAGAGATATATAATTCTATGTTTAATGCTAAGATTAGTCGCTATATAAAGTCTTGTTAGGCTAGAGTTTTGTAATCCCATTGGATCGATATACACGCTAGTAAAAATCTGTGCTGATCTATTTTTTGTGTTTCATATATGCATTGCTTGTTGGTTTAACAATCACTTTAAAACATCTTTAATTATCACAAAATCATTAAATCACTTTTGAAATTAAGCACTTTATTCCAAAATTATTCCCAATGATTTCCGAAAGTGCAGACATCCATTAAACCTTATAAAAAAACAATTGGGTTGTGATTAACGTGACGGGAAGCAAAAGGAGAATTGGTATAATTTAAAACAACAAAAAGACATTTATGAGATTGATTTATTTCAATGAGTCATAAGAAAAAAAAAGGAATGGATGATATTAATTAGTTTATATATATATACTCAGTATAAATTATAATAGAAGTATTATTTCATATAAATAAATAAAAATATTAATTTGTATAGTAAACGGTACTATTAACACTTTTCAGCATACAAATTGCTTTCATGAAAGAGAAAAATTGTTTGATTGAAATTTCTTTGATCAAATTTGTATCGTCATTACACCAAAGTGTTACTTTTCCTATAATATCAACTTAATTTGGTTCATTATCTTTATATACCATCAAATAATTATAAAGAACAAACATTCACTTTTTGTCTTTTGTGATTGACACTGGACTAAATTAGCCATTATCTTTGAATCTTTTCTTTTTTTTCTTTTTCATTTTTGAAAATCAATTAAGATTATTTTTGAAAAAGAAGTGGAGCTTCAATACTATACGTCTATAAATTTGATGCCCTAATTACTTCTTATTAGTACGCTGATAAATAAATGACTTAATTTTATAATTTATACCTCTCTATAAATTTAAACTTTTAGATAAGAAAGAAAAAAATCCATTTTATCAAAGTCTTAGACTCATGAATTAATATAAATGAGTTCACTCCACACTTCTCTACATGCAAAATATTAACTTCGAACTTTTATGTGAGATTAAATTCTTTCATAGAGCTCACTAATAAATATAAATAAATTCATTTCAAACCTCTTTGAACCGTGTAATTCTTTCAATTTTAAATAACTACAGTATTATTTAGAAATTTCCATATAGGGAGCAACAACTTATAATATAGTATATATCTACTTTGGACCATGCATACTCATACTCCAGCAAAAAGTTTCATCTCGGGTTTTAGTGTCTTTAATACATACACGTCACATGTTTTTTTTTCTTTTTTTTTAAAAAAAATTATTTGATACACGTGATGTATGATGATTATTTTATCAATACGAATAAAATATACGTGTAAATGAAATAGTAATTGGATCTACTTTTACTTTAATTTTTAAATGGGTCCAAAATAATGCAAAAAACATGATGCTTAATTGCGTAACCAACGTACAATCGAGCTGGCATGCAGATATTATTCTACATTAAAGCAAGATTACGTACAAGAAGAGTCAAAAGTAAAAGAGGGAAAATACTGTAATTTATATCTTTATTTATGTGCATACACTATATATATATAATAATAATTAGTACTAGTAAATTATAAGATATATTGCTAATATAATACTATGTGCTAACTTAGTGGTTTATAGCAAAACTAAAATTTCTCATTCCAATTCTGATGATGATACTTTTTTTTTAGGATGTGTTATAATTAATTGCAAAGTTGATTCCCACAAAATATCGTTTGGGACTAATTAAAATAGGTAAAGTCTAGTATGCACTTGAGTGCATGTTGTGCACCCTAATCTAAAGAAAAGTGTAAGTTATTAAACTGAAAAGGTAAAACACAACATTACTAAAAAGTGTAAGTCACTGTAACTAAAAATATTATTATACAGTTTAATAATTGAAAAGTGCAACACCATTTACCAAAAAGTGTAAGTCAGTAAAACTGAAAAATGCAACATGGACTAGGATGCACAACATGCACTCGAGTCCATAGCAGACCAACCCATTAAAATATTGGACCCAAAAAACAACTGCTCCTAATACAATGGTATAATTCGTGTGGGACCATTTTACCTGGGTGTTTGGAAATACTACTATGTGCTTAAAAACACTTCTTTTTTAAATAGAATCACTTTTGAAGTGTTTGCAAACACAACTAAGTGATTAAAATAATTACTTAAAAGCAGTTTTGGTGAAACACTCTTTCCCATGCTTCTAACAGCTTCTAAGTGCTTCTTATCATTGCACTAACTAATTTTACAATTTTGTCCTCACAATTTAAATAATATTTTATCTCTACCCATTATTTATTCAAATGTAATAAGGGTGTTTTTTATAAAATTGTAAAAAAAAATATTTATTTTGCATATATCCCAACATATAAAAAATTGATTAGAAGTGTTTAATTTTAAAACACTACCCACCTTCAATTTTACTACAAAAAACTATTTTAATCGCTTTAAATCAACCACCATTGTTTGAAACACACCCTACAACAACCTCATTCACTCAGTATAATTTCCAACGTGTAATTTCATATATAAAATTATTATCAAAATTTGTGTAAGACTGTTTTAATTATCCGAACACACCCTACAACAACCTCATTCACTCAGTATAATTTCCAACGTGTAATTTCATATATAAAATTATTATCAAAATTTGTGTAAGACTGTTTTAATTATCCGAACATTTTAAGTGAAAATGAGTCAAAAATACTATATTGAGTTTGTTTTTTATTTATACAAATTTTAAAAAATATTGTTTGTTTATGAATAAATTAGAGAAAATAGAGAGAAGTTAAATATTTTCAGAAAAAAGAAAAAATATGCACACTTTATATGAACAACCTAGCAAGAAAAACAAACATAGTTTATGCGAGAAAAAAGTATTTACGCCCCGTAACTTTCACCTCTTTTTAAAAACCTCAAAAAAATAAATTAATTTACGTCCCAGAAAAAAATTACTTCCCATAATTTCGTAAATTGGTTAATATACATCATTTTTATGCAAAATATATATATTGACTTCTAATATCTTTTTTAATCCAAATAACCATGATTTTTCCACGCTATACAAGTTGAGTTTGATCACGTTACAACTTTTGTTTGATTTTTCATAATTAATTTTTATGCGCAATTGACAAAAGCGTGAGTGAAACAATGTCGTTTTAATGTATTCGCAAAAAAATTGGACATAAATTAAACAATGTACTATAAAATTATGGGAAGTAATTTAAATTTTATCAAAAAGTTACGGAACATAAATAAATATTTTTAGGAGTTTATTAACAAAGTAGGACAATCCATAAGTGATTTAAATAAAGTAGGACAAAAATTTCTAGTAAAACAATTAAGACCAAAATAGCCTACAAAATCCCCCTTTTGCCCTTATTTTAATATAATTTGAACTGTCTGCCTTCTTCAAGAATATCCCCCAATTTCGGTTTACATTCCATATTTGAATTCAATCTAATTTGAATTCAATTCAATTTCAATCGCATAGTGTCTTCTCACCTGCAGTCAAACATACCAAAATTACAACAAAAATTTCTTGGCGTATGGAATTTCTTCGATCTAAAGAACGGCGGCACCATACCACTCCTCCGTCCTTGAAGAACGACGGCACAAGACGGAGGCTCTCCGTCGGCGGCACCTACCACGCAGAGGAGAGGTTTTTCGGAATGACATCGTCGAGGCTGGTGGCGAGGGGACCGAATCCGACGTTGGAAACGACGTTGTATTGGGATTTTCACGGGTCTAATTCGCGACAGTTGTCGAGGATATCTTTGTTGAGAATTGGGGGAAGGTCGTAGACGAAGATACTACCGAGTTTACAAGTTTGGTAAATTTGATTTAAAGTTGATTTAAAGTTGGATTCTCATGATTTTGGATTGCTTTAGTTGATAAATTGATTTGGGAGTATATATTTTGGTTTGTAGTGGAGTCGGAATGACAAAAGCAGGTGTAAATTCGTGAACTTTGATATAACTACAAAAACAGGTATGAAATCGTGAACTTTGACATGTTATATGGAGATTTTGATTTCAATTTTGATGATTTTATTGAGGGGAGAATGTTGGATATTTGATTAATTGGATCTAGATAAGTGATTCGAGGGAAATAACTTATGCATTTTTTTTTGGTTAGTAAAATTTTATTCACTAACAGGGGTATGAGAATTACCTCGAATGAAATGAGTAATACAAAACCAAAACTCACAGCCTCTCAAGATTTTGAGCACAGAAGAAATGACAAAGGGTAGGTGAATGAATTAACCTTCTGAATTGTTAATATGGAGTGAGATTTTGAATGAATTATTGATAATGGATCGGGTAAATATCCTGTGTTTTCTAAGGCCGTGTTATTGAATCTATGCAGCTGAGGAAAAAAATGGAGGGTACAGTGTTTGCCCCTGCTTTGGATTTGGATGTAATAAAGCATGTCAAGTCAGAAAATGGAGTAGTGAGTATCTGCAAAATTGAAGTTTACTCCTTAGATGAACATATCATATACAGTAGTAGTTAATTAAGTAGAAATTGCAATAATCTTTGATTCATTTGATTAGTTGCTTTGTAGAAATTGATTTTGTATATTGGAATGTTTGGAGTCATGATAATTGTAAAACGTCTTTTCGTCTGATTTATATGAGCCCTTCGAGCTTTAAATCTATTTCTTGAAATATCTTATACAGGGGAGTAAGACACCAAGAACATGAATTTTTTTAATTTGGAGAGCTTAGAAACAAGTGCGCCTAATTTACTAGAGTATGGTCAATTGTAGATACAAGTAATTTGGGAAGTATATGCAATTATCGGTTGCATATATAAAAAAATGCATGTATATTTAAAATTATATGCACTTATCGGTTGCATATAATAAAATATGCATATAGAACTTATGATACAATCTTATATTATTATTATGCCATACACATATTTGATATATGCATCCCCTATAAATATGCAATGCATGTATTATGTATATGAATCAAACTATCAAAAATATCATACAAATATGCAATGCACAAATACACATCTTAAAAAATCAACGATTTCTTATTAACCAAACGAGTAGATGAAAAGACGAAACAAACATACATTTGATCATTTTCCTTCAGCTATAATCTAGGGATAATCTCTTACCTTTTTAAAATTTAATTCATTTTACTTTTCATATTTTACATTAATCAAATTAAATGATTCAAATCTGAAATTAAGTATAATTATTTCAATTTCGAGCTTTTGGAACATCGAATAAGGAAAACTACTTAAAAAAATTAAGTGTAATTAATTGCACGTTTAAGTTTAAAAAGAAAGAAAAAATCTTAGCATTGCTTAAAAAATAAAAAATTTAGTGAAGTGATGGTTACAAAATTCATAGAGCTAATTCAAATTTACCGAGAACGATTTCGATTGTGCAACGCTTGAAATCTTCAAAAACTTATATGGAGATGAGCACAGTAATCGAATATGCACAAAATGAAGTTTTGAGAAATATTTTAGGAATGTTCCTTTGAATTAAAACCAACGCGAGATTCTAGGAGAAATATCTCCCATCTTAATTTAAAATTCAAATGTTGACTTTCCTAAATTTAGATTAACATAATTAATTGAATTTGAAATTCTTAATTAATTCGAAAACAGGGCATAATCGACTATATAAGTTTCATTTGTTTTACTAAAAAAATTTGTCTTCAAACTTAAAAGTCTTGTCCTATTCTGTTTTTCCCCTATTTTTAGCTCTAGTTTATATGGACGGAAGAAGGAGTATGGGAGAGTCTATATAAAGGCATGCACATTAATTAGTACTCCAAGTCATGAAAAAAGAGAGAAAATGAAAAGACAATTAGTAGAAGAGAAAGCTGCAGATCTGAGCTTAGATGAACTGAAAGAGAAGCTATGGACAAATGCCAAGCAAAGAAAGTGGCAGCAAGTAATATTTCTATACAAGAATTATCATGCGGCTCAGACTGCAAAGGTGACGAGATCAGGAGACACGGCGCTGCGCATGGCCATTGCGGACGAGCAGGAATACGCGGTCGAGGAGCTCGTAAAACTCGTCGAAATCGAGACGTTGAGAATCAAGAATAAGCTGGGAAGCACGGCGCTCCATCTGGCCGCCTACCTGGGGAACGTCAGGATGTGTCACAGCATTGCGAGTCGAGATGCGAGATTGATGGGCATACGCAATAACGGTAATGAAACTCCTATGTTTGTTGCAGCCTTGCATGGCAGGAAAGAAGCGTTTCTTCGCATGCACGCCTTGTGCAGGACTGATGAAGAACGCCAGTTGCGGAATAACGACTATTCCAGGGGCAAAAATGGAAGGTCCATTCTTCATGCTGCCATTTCTGGAGAGCATTTTGGTAGACATGTTTTATTTCATTATTCAATTTCTTCTATAAAAATAATCCATATATATAATTATAATTTTCAGATTTAGCGTATCAAATAATCCATCTTTATCCGAAACTCGTAAATCGGTTCGACAATTGGGGTTTTTTACCGCTCCATCTTCTTGCAAGGAAGTCACATGCCTTCAAAAGTGGCTGCCCCATGGGATTTCTCCATAAACTCACTTATTGTTGTAAGTCGGTCTTTTTAATTACTATATAATTAATTATTTTTATTAAACTATATATGTAGCTAATAATAAAATTTAAATTTATAGGTATGTATGTTAAAAAGCTCAAGCTAGAGGTTCCTCAGGAGGATGATCAAGACAAGCCAAAGAATTCCATCGCCCTCAATCTTCAGCGCTTAAGGAGTAAGGAATAACTAATACAACTCCATCACCGTACACCATTTTTTTCTTTATGCTCCTCTGTTCCGTATAAGGTTCTCACCTACATTTTTTAGATCTTTTATTATATACTTTTCTTTTTTTTAAATGATAAAATTTTAAATTAACTATCCTTCTTTACCTATTCTTCAATATTTTTTTACGTTTCTCTAATTTTATTCTATCTACATCTCTCTCTACTACGTGCGCATTTTATACTATATTCTTTAATTTCTTAAAAAAAAAAAAAGTAAAGAGAAAATTTATTACAGAACTAAGGTAGCATACATAATTAATTAATTGAAAACAAAAATCATGGGTTCATACAGTTCTGATTTCTAGAATGCTTTTACCATAATTTGTTTTTTTCAGTATGGGGTGCCAGAGGTCAGAAAACGGATGCAGAGGACCCCCCAAATGATGGTCAGATCAACTCGTTATTATTCTTATTTTTAAATTTTTTTTTCTCCAATAATTCTTTATTCTTTTTTTTTTTTTTAAATAATGGAGTAGTATATAATGTCCATGACATACATATTTATTTTATACATAAATTAATCAATATTTTATTTTATTGCATTATTCATTTAAAAGATAAAATATTAAAAAAAAATTGAAACAACCTCTTGTAATTAGTGAATCATGCATATATAAAAATATAGCAGGATCATAACAAAAATTAAAGTGTGAAATATAATTATTTATATTCATATACAGAGGGACAAAGTCTGCAGGCCGGGTTGGCTCCCAAAAACTATGGGAAACACTTTCGTCACATCACACTTATATCAAAAGGAATTGTGGCAATTCTTTGGTTAGGTAATTAATTTAGACATTTCGTAGGTAATTAATTATATGATTATCAACTGCTTATATATAAAATTAAATAAGAGTATGTGATCAGTATTAGGTTCAATCCAAATTGGGAATATTATAGAGGAAAAGAAGAAGCATACATGGTCATTTCAGATCATGGATAAACTGCTTAACAAATCTCGCTCTAATTGTGATGAATATGGAGGGAATTCATATCCTTCTTCGCCCAAAAGAGATGCACAGCACGCCTCTGCCGATGGTCGCCCCGACAAGACCGTGGTCGTGTCGGAGGATGCAGATCAATCGGACCCAAAACCTGAGATCGTTGCTAAAGGTAATGAAACTCGATCATTAAAACGTGATACTTCGTATACGGTACACTAGATTAGGTCTCTAGCTTGCATTTTTCTCACTAAACAGAGAAAAAAACTATTTACGTCCCGTAACTTTTACCTTTTTTTAAAAACGTCTCAAAATAGTTAAAATTTTAATTTACATCTCATAATTTTTTCAATTGCTTAATTTACGTCCAATTTTAGTTGGAAATTCTCAAATTTATGTAAATGGGACGTAAATTGAGCAATTAAAGAAGTTATGGGACGTAAATTAAATTTTTAATTAAAATGGGATGTTATGCGAAAAAGATAAAAATATTCAACAAATGTATACAATTTACTGTAAAATTAATGTAGTTTATGTTATACAATCAAATAAAAAAATAATTCATTTATTCATAAATTAACTTATTTTAATATAAAAAAATAATTCATTTATTCATAAATTAACTTATTTTAATATAAAAAAATAATTCATTTATTCATAAATTAATTAATTATTATAAAAATCAATTAACTTACCTAATTATAAAACAATTATAATTACAATATAAGTATTATAAAATTATTTATTTAATTTATTTTAAAGTAATCAAATAAATATAAAAAATTATCTAAGTATTACACAAAGTGGATCCACATATTTTTGTACTACACATTTGTTGAGTATTTTTTTCTTGTTTGCATAACGTCCCATTTTAATTAAAAATTTAATTAATGTCCCATAACTTCTTTAATTGCTCAATTTACGTCCCATTTACATAAATTTGAGGATTTTCAGGGAAAATTGGACGTAAATTAAGCAATTGAAAAAATTATAGGACGTAAATTAAAATTTTAACTATTTTGGAACATTTTAAAAAAAAGGTAAAAGTTACGGAAATAAATAATTTTTTTTCTCTAAATCATTTATACTCCCTCCATTTTTTAATAAGTGTCACTTTGACATTTTTCAACAAATTAAGATTATAAAGTGTGGTCCATATTACCCTTCATTAATTATAGTTAATTTTGATATAGAAGTTTTGTTTGATAAAGAATGTGGTCAAGAATGTAGCTAGTATTCATAAACCAAATTAATTTTGGTATAAACAATGTTTATGGAATTTATTTATGAACAATATATATGGTAAATGAATAAGGGCAAAATAGTCAAAATTAAAGAAAAAAACTCAGAATGACACTTATTTTAAAATTAGTTAAAAAGCCAAAGTGACACTTATTAAAAAATGGAGGGAGTATTAATTAACTATAAGGGTAAATTTGGTGACTTGTATAATTCCATAGGTAAAGGGAAAAAGGATGAAGGTAACATGGCAAAGGAAAAGAAAATATTGAGTGGAAATGTACTGAAGGAAACGCCATTGCTAGTTGCGGCAAAGAATGGCATATTGGAAATGGTGAAAATGATACTTGAAAAAGTTCCGGTGGCCATTCACGACGTGAACATTGACGAGAAGAATATAGTCCTTCTGGCTGTCGAAAACAGGCAACCTCACATCTACCAGTTCTTGCTTGACCGGAAAATATTGACGGAAACTATTTTCTATAAAACGGACAAGGACGGCAACAGCGCTATGCATCTTGCCGCCGTCTTGTCCGACGAACGGAACTGGAACATCCCCGGCCCTGCCATGCATATGCAATGGGAGATTAAGTGGTATCAGGTAATTAATCTTTATATACTCTTTGTATCCATTAAAAGTGTGCTCATTTTTATTTTATTTTTATTCACAAAAATTGCTTATTCTAGTTCAGTTTTAAATTTTTTTTTTTTTTATAGGTGAGCACATTTTTAGTGAACAGACTAGCTCGTTCAATTTTATAATTCTCATTTGATAAATTCCACAAACAATATTATATTGATAGATTATGTGTATTACTAATTGTGATGCAGTTTGTGGAGAATTCGATGCCAGCCAGATTCTTTGTGCGGTACAATGAAAAGGGAGAAACCCCATGGAATATATTCCGCGACACACATAAAGATCTGGTGTTTGAAGCCGGCAAGTGGCTCAGCAAAACCTCCGATTCTTGCTCCGTCGTCTCTATTCTCATTGCCACCGTGGCCTTCGCCGCCTATGCCACCGTACCCGGCGGACTCAACTCCGACACGGGCGCCCCTGTTCTCGAGAAAAAGACGGCCTTCCATGTATTCACCATCTCCTCCCTCGTTGCGCTCTGCTTCTCCGTCTCCTCCGTCATAATGTTCCTAGTTTTTTTCACCTCCAGGTATAACGTTGCACTATATGACTATAAGAAAATTAACTATTAGTGACAGAAATCCTATCATTATAGTTTCTCTAACTAAAAGCGACTGAAATTGACTTTTAGTGACCGATTTTATCATTAATTCTCAATTTTCTGTCACTAAATTTTTTTAGCTAGAACGAGAGTTTTCTTTTAGTAAAACTTTTTTTTAATTATGGAATTCATATTATTAATTAACAAAGGTACTCGATCAAAAGGTCAAGTTGCATCGTTAAAAATACTAATTATGATGAAATTAATAACTATGCAGGTACCGCGAGAAAGACTTTGCGACGAACCTGCCGGCGAAGCTTGTGGTGGAGTTGTCGTCACTGATGTTGGCAGTGGTGGCGTTGTTGGTGTCTTTCTGCGCGGCTCACAGTTTAATGATACAGGATAACCTCAAGTACACCGCCTTCCCCCTGTACGCGGCCACACTCTTGCCCGTCGTATTTTATGTCTTCTGGCAAGTCCCCGTGTATTTTCAGCTTGCATATGCCACTTTCCAGGGGACACCCCAAAGAATCTACAACTACAATTGAGTTAGCTAGTTTTGTGCTTCTAAAAGTATTTGGTTTTTACTGTACAAGTTGAGTGATCTCTCGGTCTCATGACGGTTGGTTGTTGAGAGTCACTCTTGAGTGCTATGATTGTAGTGATCGATCAATAAATCTTCTTATATTGCATTTCCAGATGATTAATTTCAAGTTTGAAGTATTAAGTTTATCTATGTCATTTTGAGAAACTCGTTCATAAACTTCAGACTCACAATATTAACAATGAGACTCGAACATACTTTTCCAGGATGTATAGAATGCAAGACGATACTCTAACAAATCAAACATTATAGGGTTGTTTGCCTGGTTTGCTCTGATACCATGAAAGAATTCCCTCTCATCTAAAAATCTGAACTTGTAAAGAGGTTGAGAATTAATTCTTGTATATTAATTTCTAACACTATACAACAAAATCAGATCCTATATCTAAGTCGTCTATTGGGCCCAGTATATATTCCCGTAAACACGTTTTGGCCCATGCGACAGTTTACTTGTTGAGAGTAGCTAGGTAGTTTCCTTATTTGAGTTGTTCGGCCCATTCAGCTAAGGGTTTGGATGTGAGGTTGTATATATATTTTTTGTGAGTGTTTATTCAATACACAGTATACAAATTTTATATGTAACTTTCGTATATTTCTCGTTCCTATCATGGTACCAGAGCGGGAATCCTGTTGATTTGATCAAAATTTTCTCGTCGTGATCAGCCATGTTCGACGACTCGGGTGCCAAGATAGATGGTGGCGGTGGTTTAGGGGTGGGGACCGTCGTCATCGACACGATGTCACCATTTTACCTTCCCCCTTCCGATAAATTCAAAGATATTTTCGTGGGTGTTTTACTTAAAGATAACAAATATGGCAATTTGGTCGATGATATGACCAATTCACTATACGCCAAGAACAAATTTGGATTTGTTGATGGAGAAATTCTGATGTCGATCGCGGGTGATCCATATCTGCCATATTGGAGGCGAACAAATGCAATGGTTAAAGGATTGTTGATAAGTAGTATGGAGCCTGAAATCCGTCAAAGTGTAAAATTTCGGACGACTTGGAAAATTTGGCTCGATCTTGAAGAACGTTTTGGAAAAGAGAGCGCCTCTCGAGCCTATGAGTTGTGTCGGGCTCTAAGTTTAGTTCACCAAGAAAATCAGTTCGATCAAATCGACATATACAACAAATTACGTCGCATATGGGACGAGGCAAGTTCGGTTTCCCCAGCCCCAACCTATTCTTATGGAGGTTGCACTGATTCACGTATTATGCAACACCAAAATACACGACCGCAAGTATACGGCGTATATTGTAGCGTGATAAGTACGAGGTCGATCCCACGAGGAGGTGTAGTGTAAAAGTGGAGTTTGTCGATTGAATTCTAAATAGACGCGATCGATTAAGTTGAAATGTAGCAATTACCCCTAATTATCTACCCAAAGTTGTCACAAGTAAACAATTAAATGAGTAATATAGATATCGATCAACAAATGTTCATGTAAATCGCAAAAACGAAGAAAATACGAATGAAACTCAAAGAAGGAAAGGGAGGTTCCAAGGCAAATGTCACACTAAGGGGTCAATTTATGATTAAAAGCCTATTTAAGTGGTGTTGTGTTTATTACTATAGGGTTGATCACGAAATAATGAATTAAAAGTTCTCTCGATCCAATTAATCCAAGAGAAATATCACACAAATTAGTATTTCTACCTAGCATGCATAATAAGTCTAAAAAAGGCTCCTAGGATCATCTAATATCCTCCCAATAATTGATCATCTCTCGTGCTCACAATAATATTGGGTCGAATGCTTAAATACGATTAATGAAAAAGCTAGATCTCTCAATCCAATTTCAATTAATAATAAATCAAACACATTATCATGGCCATTGACAACATGTCTTGCAATGAAAGTTAAGCATTCAAATAGAAATAGCAACATAACCACCAAATAAACAAGAAATTAATTTATAAACATCATCCAAAGTATAAACATAGCCCTAGAACCAAAAGTGTTATAGCCAATCAACAACATAATCCAAATAACAAAACCAAATGAAATAACTAAATAAAAAGAAAGAAAAAGAGAAAGCTTAGTCTAAAATGTGGTGTGGAATGAAATTTCAAAGCTATTGGTGCCCTCCTTGCTTGGATTGATGAAGAATTGAAGAAGTTATGGCCAAATCACCTCCAATTGTGTGTTTCTATGTGTGGAATTTGAGGAATTGGGGGAAGGTACAAGTGATTTCAAGAATTTGGACTTATATAGTGTTGGGGTAGGGTTTGGATGCAAAAATTGCAAGTTGGTCCCTCAAAAATGGAGAAAATGGTCAAAAACCCTCGAGGAGCATGTGACTCGGCCGGGTGGCATGCCCAGGTGATTTGACCCGGCCGGGTCGATTCTACCCGGGCAAAATACGAAGTTTTAGGCAAGGCCGGGCTAAAATGACCCGCCTGGGTGGTTTTACCCGGCCAAAACCTTCGATGGGTGAACTAATAGAAAACGTGGGTGTACAGAACTGTGGTCGGGTCGTTCTACCCGCCCGGGTCATTCCACCTGGGCATGCTTTTTCGTCTCTTCATATCTCGAGCTTCCGACCTCCGATTGACTCGATTCTTTTTTTTCATTCCACTCCGTTTTTCGAGCCGGATCCAATGGTGCACTCATCTCTTTGGTCCAGTGAATTATGGTAGGTGTTTTGCTCCCAAAATCCTTCGTTTTTCCTACAAAATTAACAAAACACCACCTTTCTCTTATTTTGACCAAAACAATCATAATCAACCCATAAATCAATGAATTCACACTAAAAATGAGCTTCACATGCACATAAAAAATGTGTAAATTCCACCCGAGCACGTGTAATTTTGAAAAACAATTGCTCGAGAGTAGGGATCGAGACCGTCTTTACAAAGACTCAGCAGTTCATGAGAGCATAATTTGGTGGAGGTTGACCAACATGGCAGGTACGATTGAAACCCCTCCACGAGTATGGATCATTGATTCTAGTACATCTTAACATATTACATGCCATGGTGGTGGGCTAATGAATATGCTTACAAACAACTTAGAGCTACCCGTAAAGATTCCGAACGGTGATGTAATTCCAGTACATGTAGTTGAGCAATTGAATTTTGGAAACAAGTTACATACTGGTCGTGTTTTCTTTGTGCCGCAATTTCATTGCAATTTACTTTTTGTTAGTCGGATCACTAATGAATTAAATTGTGCATTCACATTCTTTCAGAATTTTTGTGTATTACAGATCTTACCCTTGAGGAAGCTGATTGAAGTCTGTAAAAGTTGTGATAGTCTATACTACCTGAAACTTCTAAAGACGGAGGGGGCTATTTTGGCAATCATTGGAGGGAATTCAGATTTATGGCACAATCGGTTGGGTCATGCGTCCGATGGAAAATTAGATCATATTTGTTCCTTAAAAGATTTTAAGAGAAATGCAGTTCTTTGTGACTCTTGTATACGAGCAAAGCTGACTTGATTGCCTTTTTCCTATTAGTACTACATGTAATTCTCATTATTTTGAGCTAATTCATTGTGACATTTGGTGGCCATATAAACGTGACACGCTTACTAGTGCATAATATTTTATATCCATGGTTAATGATCATAGTAGGAGAGTCTGGATTTTTCTAATACAACGAAAATATGAAGTTGTTAAGTGCTTGATTCAATTCTGTAACTTGGTTCAAATACAATTCAAGCACGAAGTTGAATGTATTTGTTCGGATGATGTGGTCAAATTTCACTCTTCTGTTTTAATCGATTATTATGGTACCAACAGAATGCCGATGTGGAACGTAAGCATAGACACATATTGAAGATGGCTAGAGCTCTTCATTTTGAATCGGGACTACTAATTGAGTTTTGGGGTAAGTGCGTCCTCGCAGCCATGTATATCATCAATCGACTACCTTCTCCGGTTATCTCACACAAGACACCCTTTGAGGTCTTATTTGGAAAACAACCACCCATTGCTCATCTTAGAACATTCGGTTGCCTCGTTTATGCTCATGATAATCGTCACAAAGATAAATTTAGTGTAAAGGGAAGCACTTGCATATTTGTTGGTTATCCACAAGGTTAAAAGGCATATCGCGTCTTCGAGATACACAGTCACGAGATTTATACTTCTCGCGATGTCACATTTGTTGAGAGCATATTTCCTTTGAAAGGGTATGAGGCAATGGGCCTTCCTGCTGCAATTTGCATACCCCAAGATCGCATTGGTGGTCGCTTGGACGGAACGATAACCTCGTCTCGCCCGTTTATTCGACATTCATCATCGTCGACAGTCGAGAGGGGCCCCATGCCCGTCCCCTTGCTGGATCAAGATTCCACTAATGTCGCACCATCCTCCTTGCCGAGCCAGGGTGATGTAGCACGACCGCACGATGAGAATGTCGACTCCTTGACCCACAATGCCACACATCGTGTGAGTTACATGACGAAGTTGCGTCTTAAACACCTGGATGCCTATACAATAGACCTGGCCCCCTCAGTCGACCATGCACACCCTTGACCCCATTGCGAACACAACAAATTATTTATGTGCTTTTATATTGACATTATTTTTTATCATTTTTATTTAAAGAATTTTTCATTTAACCTTGAAAATACGTACTCCTACATTTTTTTTTTTGTGGGTGTGTTAATAAAAGTGCCTTTTTGAGTTTTAATTCAATTTTAAAGAGATCACACAAAAAAAAAACTATAGATATTTACTTAAACCTGAGAAAATACCAAGTTGAATGCACACAAAATACTTTAAAACCTAACTAATTTCCCCATAATATATTTGAGGGTAAAGATATTTGCATAAATTAGTAGTAGTATATAAATAAATAAATAAATAAAAAATTAATAATTGCCACTTCCACTCGAACGAATACCCGAAAGTCAGATCCCCCGTCCCTCCCAAATCACCTGACCTGTGATTAATCACTGCTCATTTCTTGGTGATCGACACTCATATTATGCCTCAAATCAATATTCAGATGTTTTTTCAAACTTTTACTACCCCTTTTTTGCTGATTATTATTCATTCCCATTTGTTAATACACTCATCAATCATTCCACCGCCGCCCCCTTTCAACCTCTCCCACTTCATCTATCCCAAAGTCACCGCCTTCACTGAATCCACCGACCCTCTCCAACAACCTCTATTTTTACAGGTATCTTGAAATTATGCTTGTTATTTACTCACTCTCATTACTTTCTTTGCTCCTTTGTTAATGCAATGCATGCCCACTCTTTCAAACGCTAGTTTATGTGAGAGCTTAGTGATTTGTTAAATTAAATTGAGCAGAATGTTGCAAATACTTGAGGAAGACGCAATTCAAATTGGGTTTTTATCAATTAGTGCTAATTTGTTCGCGTTGTCTTTTAAATTGTTTTTGGGATTTGATTTAGGGTGTTCTGGATGCAATTGTGAATAAAGAGAAATGGGCTTATGAGGATATTCGGCTTTCGGAATTGGATGTAAAGAAAGCCAAGTATAGATCAGTGCAAAGATATGACTTTCGGTTTAGCATTGGGAAGACTGAAATGGCTCTCAAGATGTATGATGAAATGTCTGAATGGAAGAAATTGGTACAACTAAAGAGGAATGGGACATCAAATTTTGAGACTTTAGCAAGGGAAGTTGGCACCACAGCTGTAATTGACAGATTTAAAATTGAAGGCCCTTTTGAATTATGGGTAACGGGAGACGATGATCAAATGTCACTTCAGTTGCCGGTACAATTTTTTTCTCCTCTCATCTTTATGCTCTTTTCAAACTGTTATAGTTAAAAATCTTGAAAAGCTAGCTCTAATTTCAAATTACTGTAACTTGGGTGTTTAGTTGCAGTTTGCTATGTGCTAAAGAAAATGTTTGGTGTAATCTAACATAGTGCTCTAGAATTGAAAATATTGTAGAGAAGGGAATAAAAGATGGAAGTGAAAGTGTGAAACAGTTTATCTTAACAGGAATATGTTTATTATAATAATCTTTGGGGTTGCTTGGTTCATAATTCTTCAATGGGAATGGTAGTGGAAGGGGTAATTGTGGTGGTTAATGAGATAAAAGATGATCAATTCACCTTCATCATACTAAAATGTAGGTAATTAGGCTCAAAATAAGGTAATCATAACCCCATTTTGATTAGCTACCCCTCCCCTATAATCATATTTCTACTCACTCAACAATCATTTTTCGTGTCAACTTATTTCAAGATTAGAGTAAATGAGTAATACGCTAACAATATAACCACCAATATCATTGTAACTCACTATTTGGTGTTTCCTATTATCATTCTCTTTGAAGAATTTGAACCATCTCTCCCTTACTATTATAGTGATATTGTGGAAGTTTCCTTTGTTGCTTGGTATGAGGGATGAGAAGAGAACCTTATTGTTGCTAAAAAAAAGCTGTTTGGTCTTTTACCTGAGATTTCAATATTAGCTTTCATTGTTGGATCTTAAGCAAATAGATTTCAATATCTAGCTGAGTTTGTACTCTTTTGGGCTTCTAATATTCGTTTTTTAATAACCGTTGGGCTTCCTTTTAGGCCTACTTGTATTTCTCCTTCACTTTGTTCACCTATTTGGGTTGGGCTGTGACTCTTTCCTTTTTCATTTTCTTTTATTTAATAATAGTACCAATTTTAGGTATTTATCTAGTTGAGAAATGATTTTGGGATTTCTGGCTGTTATCAATTAAGGCATGTATTATCCGGCCATTCGCTCTTGCTACAGCCTTCCTCATATTGACCAAAATTTTAAGGCAAGTTCAGTGCCTAGATAAACAACGCAGTGAGGATAACACCTCGTCTAGTTCATGTGATGTTACTTTGACAATAGTTGTCCCCATTCAATATTTGGCTCTTCTTGGTCAATGAAGTAGCTTCCTTTTACCTTCCTAAATTTTTAAAAGATTGCTCGTTTGGTGTTGTTTTGATGAGAATTAAAACGTGGGAGAAGCCATCTGGGTTTGAATTTTTTAATACTATGACTGTTAAGGACAATTTTATTTAAATAGGCTCTAATCAATGATGTTATTATAAATTACTGTCCTGAATGCATAGGGGTCTTTAATATGCAAGGTTTATTTGGTGACGACAATTCTTCATTGATGGTGTGCCTATTTTAATCTGTTAAGAGGATTAATCTTGTGACTAGTTAACTATTTTGACTTATTCAGATTAACTTTGTTTTCATACTCAACGAATTTATAACTTCTTCCAAAAAATCTAATAGAAGCAATTTGGTAGGGTGACATATGGCAGTGCATATTGCCTTTCTAGTTGTAGTCCATGTTGATTTTAAAACCAGTTGAGGAATATTTCGTACTGCTTCCTTGGTTTGTATGCTCAATATAATTAGCGAAAATGTTCTTTTGTTCTTTTTAGTCTTGTAAATTTGCTCATTTCTTGTTTCAAGACACTCCATTGTTTCGATTTGAATTTTGTCATGTTAACTTTCAAAATCCAACTTTTAGTCCTTTGAACAGTGGGTTAATAATTGGTTTTAAAAGTTAACATGACAAAATTCAAAGTAAAAACATAAAATTGAAAAAATATCACATCAGCTCAAAATTGGTTGCTCACCCGCTGTAGCCGGTCAAAAGACTAAAAATGACTAAAAAGTATAATTTTGAAAGTTAACAAGACGAAATTCAATTCTGGAAAGTGAAGTGTCCCGAAACAGAAAATCCCTATTTATTAATATGGTGGCTATGTTTATTTTGGGTTTTAAGTGGCTTTTGAAAATAGATTATTGAAATCTTGATGAATAGTAATATGTGTGTTTCTTTTGGGTTTTTGAGTAGGGGAGGATTTAACTTTATGTCAAATCAATGTGTAAGATTGAATGATGTTGTATTATTATATCAATGTTGAGTATGGTAGAAATGATTGAATTATGTGAATTATGATTTAAATCTATTAAAGTGTAAGGGGAGAGAGAGAGAGTTGATTGTATTGAAAATTGTGATAATAGTAGGTTTACAAGTGTTGTAGGGGTGGTTTATCAAAACCATTTTTAAATTGCAAAGTAAAACTGGTGCATAATCTTAAAATAAAAAATCAGGTTTTTTAAACCCATAGTAAACATAGCCTAAGTATTTGTTCTGAATGTGGATTTCATTTTCAGTTAAACACTTCGCACACCGGTTTGAACCGGATATTTGTCGGGGAAGGCATCACCGTAGAAGTGAAAGGCGCAAAAGAAATTTTCATACTCCAACCATCTGGTCATCAACCTCTATACGGTGCTTTCACTTATAAAAAGTGGAACGACGTACAATCTATTTGGCCTCCCTTATGCACAAAGCTACTTCCTATACGTATTCTGGGGTCGGCATCAGTGGTTGCCTATAAATACAGAAGACCTAATGCACTTATTCACACTGCTTTTCCCTCCACAGATTCAATTGAACTCTTACCCGAGCGGTGTTATATCCAGCCAAATTATGAGAATGTCCCTAGAATAGCCTTATTGGAAAGAGTTTTAAAGAGTGTCCTTAATGAGAGTGGTGGTTTGGGACCGGTTAAGGTGAAAATCAGAGCATTGAATGTATATCGGTTTCAGTTGGAATTGGAGAGAGATATTAAAAGTAATGATACGTATTGGGGTACGTTAGCTGAGTGGAGAATGAGACCTAGTACAGAGCGTGTTTGGTTTGAAGTAGTGGCGAGGATTGAAGGGGAGGTTTTGAAGCCTCTAGTGATCAAGAAGATCAGACCTCTATTTGAGGAGACTGATTCGTTTGCTTGGAGCAGTTTATCATCCAACATTTCGTTTACAAATTTACCCCCTGTGTTCGTTCCGCCTGAGGCGCTAACCTTGGACGTGAAATGGTAAGAAAGCTTGTCGTTTTCTTGTAAAGTTCAAAATGCATCATTGTGAAATGGTAGAGTTACTTGTGTCATTGCATTCACATATATACCATCACCTGAGATGCTTTTTTTTTCTTTTCAATTACGTCTGTGATTTATATATAAGATGTAAATAGTGAGTGCTGTTAGGACATCTTGAAGATTGATGTTGAAAATTGAAGAAAAAAAAAATATCATATTTGGCTCCTCTTCTTGTGCTTGTAAATTTCTTTGAATTTAAGTTCATGTACTTTTAGAAGATGCTTGGGTTCAAATTCTTATTTTCACAAGAACCAAGTTTTAATACAAATAAAATCACACACTAGGAACTTAAATGAAAGTAAAAAGAGCAAAAGCATTTATTCATAGGATGAAAGAATTCAAATCAATTCCTTCTCCTCAACATAATCCTTCTTCACTTGCACCTTCTTGTACTTGTACCAAGATGCACATAACAAATAGACCCCAAAATTCAGCACACTTGAAGCTGCAAGGAACCAATAGAAGTATTCCAACTTATCCCTATTGAGATTGTTACTAGCCAACCACCCTCCACTCACCTTGTTCACCACATTCACCGCCACGGTGCTCGTATAGTAGCCGAAAGCAAACGAGCACCACGTGATGGAGGTCCCTAGAGACTTCATCCCTGACGAGCTCTCTGCGTAGAAGAACTCCAACAACCCCACTAGCGTAAATATATCCGCCACTCCGAATATAGCATACTGTATCCCTATCCAAAAGATGCTCATTGGTAGAGGTCCCGACGAGTCCACCATATCGTTCTGTATAGCTACGTTTTTCCTGTGCGTTTCAATGACCCCGCTTATAGCCATGGAAATGGCTGAAAGAACGAGCCCGACTCCTACTCGTTGGAGCGGAGTGATCCCGGTTGGAATTCCCGTGAACTTTCTTGATACGGGGATGAAAACTCGGTCGTATAATGGGATTAGTATGAACATGAAGAGCAACGGGATGGCGGGGATGGAGGACGGCGGTATCTGGAAACTTCCGATGCTTCGGTCAGTGGTGGTGCTTTGTTGGATAGAGAAGGTTTGGAGTTGTGCTAAACATGTGTTCATGAAGATAGTGCTTAGGAGTATTGGGAGCATTCGGAGTAGGATTTTGGTTTCTTCAACTTGTGTAATGGTGCACATTTTCCATGTTTCTTGTGATGGCCTTACTATTGCTGCTTTATCTAGAAACCTGTTGTACAGGTTAATTGAGATTAAATTCCAAAATTTTGATTAACTTTATTTAGAAATGTCAATGCAATAAGTCCTACTACTCCTACCTGAATTGATCAGTCCTTTGAAGAATCTCATGATTAATTAGTTCACCTCCTTTTACATCAATTTCATGCAACTCTTCCGTCCTTACCGGCAATGCAAGATTCCGGTTTCTAATGGCTGCAACCAAAACCTGCACGAAACAAAACTGATTTTTAGTGACAAAATTCTCTTATTATTGTTTTTCTAGCTAAAAGTTTTTTGTGACATGAAATTGAGAATTAATAACAGGATCTGTCATTAAAAGCCGGATTGCTGTCACTAAAAATCAATTTTCTTGCAGTGTTCGTCTAGTTACCGCTGTAGTCAATCAAACTCGTCGAACTATGAAAACATTTTTTTTTAAAAGCAAAAATTGTACATACATACCTGAAAAATTCTAGTTAAAGGGCTTCCCATGGGAGTGTTAATCCTGAAAAAAGAACGACCCATGGCAAGAAACACAAGTGCTATCATCATAGCCATGGAGCAGATACCAAAGGCCCAATCCCAGCCTTTATTGGTATTTATCCATACTACAAAAGTGACCCCAAATATTGCTCCCAGGTTGAGGAAAAAAAAGTACCAATTGAAATAGGTGGAAAGAGGAGCAGTTTCCGTAGGGCCCGTCTGGTCGAACTGGTCTGCCCCGAGCGACGGAAGAGCTGCTTTGATGCCACCGGTTCCAAGTGCAACCAGATAAAGGCTTGTGAACAACATTGCCTCTTGATTGCTAGTTGCTGCTGCTGATTCACATTGGAGATTCATTTTGCATGGGGGAGGTCTCAGCTGCTTCACATGTGCTTGTATTGATAGAAGACCATACCCCTGTAACGAATGAATTCGAATTTCATCTCATCTAAAAATTTCAACACGTTGCGTAATTAATTTATTTTCGAAGAAACAAAAAATGCAATTTGTCTTATACAAATTTTTATCTTTAAATTTAATCATTTAATGTAGTTAAAAAAATCTACTTTCGAAGAAACAAAAAATCAACGTGCCAATTCGGACGAAGCCCATTAAACCCATCCGACTGCTCGGGTCGGACCAAATGGGCCAAATTTTTTTGGACCTATTGGATTTGGCTCACATTATCGGCTTTAGGCTTCTAGCCATAAAGTCGGTGTACATTTTTGAATAACACTTGTGTGAACTTCAGGTTCACGTGAACTCTCTTTTTCGAATAACACAGCGATACATAAAACAAAATCTCTTGATAGCACAAATAAATTTAGTTTTAATTTAGGCAATGTCATTGAGCTAGTAACATGTATCCATCAAGAAAGTCAATCCAAAATTAAATAAGTTGATATGATATAATTAGGTGAACATTTAGCAAATGAAATTAGATTAAAAAAAGGAGATTAAGTAAATGGAATAGGTAGCATACCACAACTTCAAAGGTTCCAAAGAGAAGACAAGTATTGAACCTTGAGAAATAAGTATCAGAGATAAATCCTCCAAAGAGAGATAAGAGAAAAGCAGTTCCCATATAATTAGTGAGGGCAGTTGCTGATTTTGTCAAGCTGAAGTTCATATGTCCATTGAAGTAACTGAATAAACTAACTCCATTTGAAATAAATGTCATCGTCTCCACCGCTGCCATTACTGCATTAATATATATAAATCATGCTAAGTAATATCACACAAGAATTTATCCCTGAAGAGGAGGGTCGTGTGCAGGAGGGGGTCATTTGGATCATGCACATACACAAATGCCCGTGCAGATGTGTTTGATCCAATGGTTCTTCTCCTGCACAGGACCCTCATATACAGAAGGGGATCCGGTTTCTCTATCCGCACGTGTATATACATACCAAACACGAATACAGTAGCTCTACATCCTCCCTTTGTTGTTTTCTCTTTGGGGATATTTCTGAAGAACCCCTGAACAATGAAAGATTAATAAATAAAAGTTGAGAATTGGTCACGTGTGACATATATCTTGAACAAAATTGATTACATTCAATTTAAATAAATAATATTAAAACTCACCATTGTACGTATATAGTGTGGTCTGCTTCTGCAAGAAATAGCTACACACCCTTGTCCTAATTGAAGTCAATGGCTATACTACCATAACTTGAATTTCTAGCTCATATAGAGATCAAGAAACAAACACTCTTCTCACACACACACACACATATATTATTATATATGTGCATATTAATAGTGACAACATATTGCATGCGATCGTGTGATGAGGTTTGATGATGGAGTGGCTGAGTGGTCCACAATTCATTCATTGGATGTAATAGTACGTATCTTAACCACCTTTTATACAATGACAATATATATAGTTTAATTTCCCGTGTAAGTTGATCATAATGTCGATTTATTATATGCCATATTCATTATTTTCATAATCCTGAAATCTTTAATATTAATTTATTCAATTCGAAGATTGCTGATGTTGGTTTGAATGTGGTTACATAATTAATACCCCATCATAATTTATCTCTTCTTTACCAACTATATAAGATGACTCTTGTGTTGATTGATATGTCGTAAATTCCAAGTATATGAATTTTAGTGTCATTTTTCACAAAGAACGTCACCGAATTTCACTTGAAGAACATTGTTCAAGGGGTTAACAACTTTATTTCAGATCGAAAGTCACTAATGTTAGTTGATTTCCATCAAGAACACCTTTGAATTTGGAGAACGTTGTCAATTCCACGATGAACGCCACTGAATTTGTCTTGAAGAATGACAATTTAATTAGCTCATTGATCTCAAATCAAATGTTACGAGGAAGAAGGTTGAAGAAGAAGACGCGCAGGACGACGGCGTTTTAGGGTAGAAATAAATGTAATAGCTTAGGGCACGGGGTGTATTAATCCCTGGTTTGTAATTCATTTTGTAATTCAGTTTTGTAAAAGCGCAATTTTGTAATTGAAGTCGTGAATGCGACTTCGTTTGGGCATGGGTCGGGTATATAACCCGTGATTCACCCATGAACCACCCAATCTTGTATATTCAGAATTGTTTCAATGAAATTGGCGGTTATTCTCTCCCTCAATTCTCTCTAATTCTCCCATCATTTCTACGAATCTATTGTGTGTTTCTAACGATTGCTCCAATCGTTTCAGTGGCCTCAGAGCTAGATTGATCTCGCTCGTAGTCTGCGCAATTGTTGTAAGAATGGTGAACAACACGGATCGGATTAGTTCATTGGAAAATCAGGTTGGCACGGTTGAAACTCAAGTGAATTCACTCAGCGATCAATTCACGGAGCTACGGAGTGAACAAACTGAAGGTAGAAATGAGTTGCTCAGGCGGTTTGATCAACAAGCGAAGGAGTCCGAGCTGCTTAAAATTCAACTCATGGAATTGCTGAAGCAATTGAGCTCGAGTAAGGAGAAAGCTCCGGAGAGGAGTGAAGAAGAGGAGTGTTCTAGGACGGTGTTGAATGGTGATGATGATCTTCGGGCTCGAAAAGCAGATGGAATATTACCAACACCACCTATTCATACTAGAATTCCAGAGCATGGTGAATTTGGTGCTTCAAAAGGCCTGGATGTCCATTCTAATAGCAGATCCAGAGTCGAGGCTATACCAAAAATGGCAGCAAAGCATGGGGGAAGGTATGACACTAATTTCCCTAAGATGCATCACTTTGATGATGAAAATGAGATGAACAATCATCAATATCCTCATATTGTTACTGCTGCTACTAAATCTCAAGATAGTCATAACACTGCTAGAAAACCTAGGGTTGATTTCCCTAAGTTTAAAGGTGATAAGCCTAGGGCATGGATCAGAAAATGCCACAAATACTTCCTGTTTAATCCTCTCTCAGATCAGGAGAAGATCTTGTTAGTTGCACTAAACATGGAAGATGAAGCTGACAACTGGTTTATGGATTATGTGGATGGGAAGGATGATTTGACTTGGAGTGAATTTGAGATGTTAGTGATACAGAGGTTCACTAATCCAGAAGATGAGAATGTGGTGGGGAAGTTTCATAGACTTGTGCAAACTTCAACTGTGAGGAAATATATTAAGGAATTTGGGGAGGTCAAGTCATATGTGAGTGCTGAACATCCTTTCTTAACTGAAGGATATTTTGTTAAGAGCTTCATTGGTGGGCTGAAGGAGGAGTTAAGTCATGCAGTTCAAGCTTTTCAACCCACTCATTTTAATCAAGCTGTTCAGATGGCTATCAGGCAAGAACAGGTGGTTAGTAGCAAGGAGAAAGTGTTTAAACCAGGTTTTAAAACACCTTGGAATAATTCACAAAAACCACAGGAGAATGAGAAGAGCAAGCCACCTTTTGCAAAAAGGTTTACACAAGCTGAGATGGATGTTAGGAGGAAACAAAATTTATGTTTCAATTGTGATGAGACATTCCATATTGGGCATAAATGCAAGAAAGTTTTTGTGATAATGGCAAAAGAGGAGGAAGAACTTGAGGAACCTGATGAGCTGGAATTTGAAGAGGAAGAAGTAAAAATGGGTGTAGAACCTTTGGTTTCACTTCATGCCTTGGCTGGACATCAACATCCAGATACTATCAAGGTAGTAGGTAAAGTGGGGAATCAAGAGATCACAGTTCTCTTGGATTCTGGGAGCACACATAGTTTCTTAGATCCTAACACTGCAAAGAGGTTGGGGTGTGTGGTGGAGTATACACACTCATTGATGGTAACTATAGCTGATGGCAGTAGAATTGAATGTAATTCCAAATGTGCTGGTTTTGAATGGACAATGGGGAGCTGCAAGTTTACTGCACCAGTGAGGATATTGAGATTAGGAGGGTGTGACATGGTCATTGGGGTGGATTTGTTGAGCCAGTTGGGACCTATCACCTTTGATTTCAGATTGCATACAGTGCAATTTCAAAGGAATGGGAAAACCATCACTTTGCAAGGGTCAGGAGATGAGGAGATCAAAATATCCATGATCTCAGGAAAGCAATTAAAGAAAATGGTGAAGAGGAAGCAGTGTGAGGGAATGGGATATCTTTGCTATCTGCAAGGTAACCCTGAGTTTGAAAAGTGTTCAGTGGCACCTGAATTGGAAACTATTATTGAAGATTTTCAGGTGGTGTTTGCACCTCCAACTGAACTACCCCCTAAGAGGCAGTTGGATCACAAGATAACTATAAAGGAGGGGGAAAAGCCTATAAAACAACACCCTTACAGATACCCTTATCTACAGAGACAAGAAATTGAGAAGCTAGTCTCTGAGATGTTGGAGAGTGGAGTCATACAAGTCAGCAACTCTCCATACTCTTCTCCAGTGCTTTTAGTGAAGAAAAAAGATGGCACATGGAGATTCTGTATTGACTATAGAAAGCTGAATTCTATAACAATCAAAGACAGCTATCCAATACCACTAATTGAGGATCTATTGGATGAGCTAGGACAGGCTAAGGTCTTCTCTAAAATAGACCTTAGAGCAGGGTATCACCAGATCAGGGTTCATCCCCCTGACATTCAAAAGACAGCTTTTGTCACTGTCTCTGGCTTATATGAGTTTGTAGTCATGCCCTTTGGCCTGACCAATGCACCTGCCACTTTTCAGGCCATAATGAACAGGCTCTTTGCACCATATTTGAGAGACTTTGTCCTGGTATTTTTTGATGACATCCTCATTTACAGCAGGGATATGCAGGAACACAAGTCTCATTTGACAAGGGCGCTACAAACTCTATTGGACAACACCTTAAAAGCCAAGGCTTCTAAGTGTGTGTTTGGGGTAAACCAAGTAGAATATCTGGGGCACATCATCACTGAGGATGGCGTGAAAGCTGATCCAAGTAAAATTCAAGTGATGCAGGATTGGCCAGCACCAAAATCTTTAAAGGAGTTGAGAGGTTTCCTAGGATTGACAGGTTATTATAGAAAGTTTGTAAGGCACTTTGGCATCATTGCTAAACCCTTAACTTTCTTAACTAAGAAAGGTCAATTTATTTGGAATGAAGAGGCAGAGGCAGTTTTCCAACAACTTAAAGCTGCTATGATCTCAGCTCCCATTTTGCAACTCCCAGATTTTAAGAAAGAGTTTATTGTGGAAACTGATGCATGCTATGGTGGGATAGGTGCTGTTTTACTGCAAGGAAAGATGCCAATTGCATTTTTGAGCAAGGCTTTGGGGGTCAAAAATCTGGGATTATCAATCTATGAGAAGGAATTTCTAGCAATCTTAATGGCTGTGGACAAATGGAGATGTTACTTGATCCATGCTCCATTTGTCATAAGGACTGATCATCAAAGTCTTAAGTACCTGATTGAGCAAAAAATTTCTACTCCTTTACAGCACAAATACCTAACAAAACTATTGGGTTTTGATTATAGGATTGAGTATAAGGCAGGGCATGAGAATATAGTGGCTGATGCCCTTTCAAGAAGGAATCACACTCAAGGAGAATGTGCTGCCCTATCCATGGTGAAACCCCATCGGGTGGAGGAGATTAAAGAGAGCTATGCTGGAGACAGTTTGGTGTCTGAGGTGATTACTGATAGCCTCACTACTCCTTATAACATATCACTTTATTCCTACAGTGGAGGCATTGTGAGATACAAAGGGAAAGTTTATGTGGGAATAGCTACAGACCTGAGGGTAAAGCTAGTGGTGCATGTTCACACTTCAACTCAAGGAGGACATTCTGGGGAGGCTGTCACTTTTGAAAGAATGAGAGGGGTTTTCTGGTGGCCAAGGATGATGGATACAATCCATAAGGTGGTTTCTGAGTGCTCAATATGTCAATTGTGTAAGCATGAGCTTTTAAAGTCTCCCGGTTTGATTCAGCCTCTACCTATCCCTGATCAAGCCTGGACTGATATTTCTATGGACTTCATAGAAAAGCTCCCTAAATCTAATCACAAGGATACTATATGGGTGATTGTGGATAGATTAACAAAGTACAGCCACTTTATTGCACTCTCACATCCCTTTACAGCTTCAGATTTGGCTCAAATCTTCATTGCTGATATTTATAGATTACATGGATTGCCTGCATCCATTGTATCTGATAGGGATAAGGTGTTCACCAGTCAATTTTGGCAGCAATTGATGAAACTTCTAGACATACAGCAGCTGTTGAGCACAGCTTACCACCCTCAGACTGATGGTCAGACTGAGAGGGTCAACCAATGTCTAGAATCTTATTTGAGGTGCATGTGTGGAAGGAGCCCCAGGCAGTGGGCTCAGTGGCTACCTTTGGCTGAGTTCTGGTATAACACCAGCTTCCACTCAGCCATAAAGAGATCACCTTTTGAGGCTCTCTATGGTTACTGTCCTAAATTCCTATCATTTGGTCCACTAATTCAAAGTTCGGTGCAGGGTGTAGATGATCTATTACACACTAATCAACACATATTGCAACAATTAAAACAGGTACTATACCAAGCTCAAGACCGCATGCGTTTCTATGCTAATCGAAACAGGACAGAAAGGGTGTTTCAAGTGGGTGATTGGGTGTACTTGAAACTCAAGCCCTACAGGCAGCTTACACTACGGAAAAGCCATATGTGGAAGCTGAGTCCCAAGTTTGCAGGCCCTTTTCGGGTTGTGCAGAGGGTGGGGTTGGTTGCCTATACGTTGGCACTGCCAACAACAACTAAAATACATCCTACATTTCATGTCTCTGTGCTTAAGAAGAAAATAGGAACTGGTGACATAGTTTCGCAGCACTTACCTGCATTTGATGAGGAAGGGAAGGTTCTTCTCCTGCCATTGAAGGTGCTCGCTCGTCGCCTCGTGCGAAGGGGCAATTCCCCGGCGACGGAAGTGTTGATCCGTTGGTCTCACCTCCCTGATACAGAAGCAACGTGGGAGGACTACACCACTTTTGCAGGTCTTTATCCCCAGCTATTTTCTTGAATTGAGGGACTGTGTTCTTGGATTTCTTGGGCTGAGGTGTGTTCTTGGATTTTTTGCTTGAGGACAAGCAAAGTGTTGAGGAGGGGGTAATGTTACGAGGAAGAAGGTTGAAGAAGAAGACGCGCAGGACGACGGCGTTTTAGGGTAGAAATAAATGTAATAGCTTAGGGCACGGGGTGTATTAATCCCTGGTTTGTAATTCATTTTGTAATTCAGTTTTGTAAAAGCGCAATTTTGTAATTGAAGTCGTGAATGCGACTTCGTTTGGGCATGGGTCGGGTATATAACCCGTGATTCACCCATGAACCACCCAATCTTGTATATTCAGAATTGTTTCAATGAAATTGGCGGTTATTCTCTCCCTCAATTCTCTCTAATTCTCCCATCATTTCTACGAATCTATTGTGTGTTTCTAACGATTGCTCCAATCGTTTCATCAAAAGTCGTTGTTGATTAATTTTTACGAAGAATGTCGTTGAATATAAAGCACGTCATCGATTCCACGAAGAACATCGTTGGATTTGACTTGAAAACGTCGATTGGAATAGTTTAGAACCTTGATCTTGGATTGAAAGTCATTTTATCTACAAAATTCATTGTATTCAATATTTCTGATATATTGAATGAATGAAATCAGACACTTATTTAAAGGTGTAAACCTATTTTAGATTTTCATGACCTAATTTGTCAAGTTGGACCTTTTGATAGGCTCCAGCATTTAGCTTGACCTAGTTTTATTTATTGGACTCAAGAATTTTGATTTGGGCCTAACTTAATTTGATAGGCTTTAAAAGATTTAGATTTGGGTTTTAGATTTATATGTTTTACTTGACAATTAATTCACTGATTTAATTATCAATTATTTTAGAAATTAAATTTATTTAATTTTCATAAATAAATAGTAAATTATAATGATAAAAATTATATGAGACAATTTCATATATAAATATTTTATATAATCAGCGAGCTTATAATTTTAAAACAAAGTGGTGTGTAAATATTTAACTCTAAGCTTCGTCCCAGATAAGACCCTTTCAAATATAATTGATATTTAATGTTAATATTAATAGGGTTAAACTCTTGTGTATCAGATTTGTTTTAAAAAATAAAACTTTCATCTATCTTAGCCGTAAGTGTTCAATTCTATTTGTACTATTTTACTTTAATTAATTGGTGTATAATTTTCACCTTATCCTTTCAAAATTTTACTTCATTCCTTACAAATTTTACTTCGTTTTACATTATTTAATTATATTTTTCATTCGAACTTTCATTTTTTAATCACTTTATTTTAGTTTTTTATGAATATAATTTTTAGTTTATAAGTGAAAGTGTGCTGGTATATATAGTGTTTAAGTAAAAACAAATTAATGTTGTACTAAATGTTGAGACAAATTGTACAACACTGACTCTAACAGAATATCAAAAATAAAGATACACAGCGGAAGACTTGAAACACTAAAAACAAACGAAACACAATGGAAATATTTTTAACATAGATTTTATAAATAAAAATCTATGCTAGCCTTACGGCGAAATATCAATACTTATCTTCAAGTATAAATGTTGTGTGAAATGTTACAGCAATAACCTTCACAACAGAAACTACAAACGAGGCAGGTGCCTTGTTCTAAAAACGATCTAAGTGTATGAATTATACACTGCCGAAATGCTAGTCCTATCTATGATTACACTCTCGATAGATAAAGAAAAGTGCACAGTCATACGGGTGGGATACTTCGTATGAACTAAAAGGTATAACTATTGGGGCCACAATTTTCTAACAGGATGAACGCTAGTCTAGGATATTGATCGAATAGAATACGCTGAATTATGAAGACTTCCTTCGGTATTTATAGAGTGAGGGACGAATTCTAGAGGCTTCCATCTTTGAGATCCTATTTTTTAGGAGCTCAACTTCCATGATCTTTCTAGATCCTTCTTGCACGTTCCAGGTCATTCTAAAATGCTTCCAGCCTCTTCTAGCTCTTCTAGCACGTTCTGCAATATTCTGGAATCTTCTAGGTTCCAAATCATTGTAGAAGCTTCTAGACTCTGCCAGAAATGCTGTAACATTTAGCTCAACATTTAATGAAACATTTCAGAAAGGCCTTAGAAAAAATCTTGGAAGGTCAAATTAAGATGTTGTTGAGAATGTTGATACATTTAAGAGTTCACAATATCTACAATAAGTATTATGATATATTATTAGTTAATATTCAGTATTGTACGTATTAGTTCATATACAGTATAATATTAGTTTATATTGGTATAAGTTCTAATGTTTTCGAGTTTCGAGTTCACATACTTTATGGTACTAGTTCAAATATAGTATAGTATTAGTTCACATATTGTATAGTATTAGTTCACATACTCTATGTTACTAGTTCAAATATAGTATAGTATAAATTCATATATTGTATAGTATTAGTTCATATATTAAATAATATTTTTATATTCACATTAATCTCTAGTACTATACAATATATTAACTAGTAATATATCATAGGCGTACTAATACTATATCGTATTTAAACTAATATTATACTTAACAAAAAATATACTCCCTCCGTCCCATATTAATTTTCATAGGTAGATGGGCACACATATTAAGAAAGTGTAATAATTAGTGTAATGTTTGGAGAAAAAGTAATGACATTTGTGTAAAATTGAGGATTTTGTGAGGGTGAAGTTTATAAAGAATTTTCCATTTAAAGGGTGTGAAAGTTATTGTGGGACGTTCTAAAAAGGAAAATGTGAAAGTTATTGTGGGACGGAGGGAGTATAACTTAACACATTCATAATTTCAGGCATACCATGCAAATTAATACATCAATATTAAAAGATTGATATTAACTAACTAGTAAGAAGAACAAAAGTGAAAATGAACACACTGAACACACAATTCAATTAATAGATACGATCACACTCAATAAACATATGAATGCATCAACACGGCGATGACCACAAATAAAATAAAATAATAAAGTTGATGCAAGGTTTCTTCCCCAATTCTCAACTCATTTAAGTTTCTAAATATAATTTTTATTTTTCAATTAGATTATGTTACTCCCTCCATCCACCAAATGTAGTCCCATGGAGGAGGGGCACAAGTTTTAAGAAAAAGATAGATAAAGTAAGGGTATTATAGGGTATTGTGGGGTCCATTGTGAATAAAGTGATTGTTTGTGAATAAAGTTGATGGCAAATTGAGTAATTAAGTGATGGTCACTACAAAAAATGCCTCAATTAGAGACCAAAGTTTTGAGACCGGCACAAATCAGTCTCAATTTGAGACTGATTTGGGACTGATCCTAAAAAAATTTGAGTTTTGAGACCGTTTTCAATTCGGTCTTTAATATTATGTTTCCAGACCGCTTAGAGACCGAATTTCAGTCTCTAAACCGAAATTAAAATTTTGATTTTGAATTTTGTTTAGATACCGACAATTCAGTCTTTAATTGGTATCAAATATTTTGAAAAGTATAATTTGAATTGACTACCAATTTTGATCGCTCGTTTAAAGACTATTTTCAATTCGGTCTTTAATATTATGTTTTTCAGACCGCTTAGCCACCAAATTTCAGTCTCTAAATCAAAATTAAAATTCTTATTTCGAATTTTAATTGAAATTAAAACTCTGATTTTGAATTTTAATTGAAGACCGAAAATTCAGTCTTTAATTGGTATAAATAATTCTGAATCCCAAAATTTTAATTAACCGTATCAACTTTCATCGAATCTGGCTCTATGACTTTGTTCGAGAGGGAGGAATCAGAATTAGGATAGGAGGAATTTTCGTCCATCATTGAGAGAGATAAATAAGTTGGCGATATTATATCTATATTATATTAGATATTCATCCTAGTAGAGACCGCATATTTCGGTCCCAAATCGGTCCCAAATCAGGCGTTTGTTTTTATAGACCGATATTTTCGGTCTCGAATAGGTATCAAATTAAACTGTTTATTTTATAGAGACCGATTTTAGTGGTATCTGAACACTCCAGAAGAATATTCTTAGATAATTTTTAACAGTAGAGACCGCATATTTCGGTCCCAAATCGGTCCCATAATCAGGTGGTTGTTTTTAAAGACCAATATTTTCGGTCACGAATAGGTATTTAATCAAGCTGTTTGTTTTATAGATAATTTTTAACA
The DNA here is from genome assembly GCA_963675135.1 of Galeopsis tetrahit. NCBI lineage: Eukaryota > Viridiplantae > Streptophyta > Magnoliopsida > Lamiales > Lamiaceae > Galeopsis > Galeopsis tetrahit. Next base: position 18,400,196 of record OY776133.1, read on the forward strand.
TAGTAGAGACCGCATAATTCGGTCCCAAATCGGTCCCAAATCACGCGGTTGTGGTTATAGACCGATATTGTCGGTCCCAAATGTCACTCTCTCAATTTAAACCGACAAACTAGCTTCTAAATAGACAATTCCTTGATTTTACTCTCCAATATCAGTTTGAAGATCTAGTTTCGAATTCAACCGTAAGATTTCTCATTCCCTCTTTATTTAAATTAATATTTTCTTATATTAATTAATTAAGTGTTCGTTGATAATTTTATTTTCATATAATTAATAGATATGTATAATAGTAGTAAATAAGATAGACCACTGACGTTGTTATGATATCAAATCAAATACTAATTAGAATTAATTATTTTGAAAGATATCATAATCGTATGTGTACTATTATATGTCCAATTAAACCTGTTGAAAGTATGAATACATGTAAATTAGGTTTTAGAGTGAATTAATTGTCTAATACTGTATTAAATTAAAACTGTTAAAATATTTCACTCAAAAAATTTTGTACAATTTTATCTATACACATATTATAAGACCGAGTATAAGTACAATTTATTCATAATAATCAATTTAGAATTCCACAATTAATATTTTTGACTTAAGTAGTTAATACTGACAGATTAAGTTTTTATGAAATAACTGAATTCCCAAAATTTTACTTTATATGGTATACGATTCAAAGTTGATCTACTTGAAAGTCAAACAAATTAAAGATCTTGAATTAATTTCTCATAGAGCATACCCTGTTTGCTATCAAATTTTTTAGCTTTAAATTTTGGATTAACGATGGGCTCCACCACATTCTTCTCACATATCTACCAAATTAAATATTATTATTAACATTATTAATTTTAGTACAATAATGCAACAATATTTATTCTTTGAATATAATAATATAACAATATTTATCTTATATACATATGTCAATTATGTAATCATTTTGATTTTGAGTACGTATAGATTGAACTACCGGATCGTCGGTGGATGTATTATACTCCTCGATTCGTTAATGGAAGTACGAACGGTGAATTTTACAATCAAGTTCGCAAATTTATTGATTTTGCGAAGACGAGGCCACAATATATGTTTAACGATAAAATCAAGTGTCCATGTACTTTGAAGAAGTGTCAAAATAAAATATTTAAAAGTAACATTGATTTTTTTAAGTAACATTGATTTTTTACAATTAATTCAATGATTTTTATCAGTTAATATATGTGGAAATGATTTAATTATTTTGGACTTCTTTAAAGTAACGTTGATTTTGAAAATTTATTATTTAAAACATATATAATAAAGAAATTACTCCCTCCGTCCGCCTATAAGTGTTACGTTACTTTTTGGCACAAAGATTAAGAAAAGTGATTAAATAATAGATATAGTACAAGTGATGTGATTGAGAGAGGAGAGAGATAGAGAAAAAAAGTAAGATATAAAGTGAAGTGTAAGAAAAAGTATTACCAAAAAAGGTATGGGAAGCTTATAGGCGGACGGACCAAAATGGTAAAATGGGAAGCTTATAGGCGGACGGAGGGAGTAATTACATATGTATATAATTATTTTTAAAAGTTACACAAGACAATTACTTGTCAAAGTGGTGGGTGCCCAGAAATGGGCACCCATCCACCAGGGATCAATTCCCACAAAGGCCAAAATAAAATGGGCAATTAAATAAAGTGGGTGTGGGTTGGCAGTGCGGGTCGGGTCGGGTATCGAAGGCGGGTGTGGGTCAGGTTGGCGGTCGGGTCGGGTTGGCGATGCGGGTGTGAAGGTGGGTGTAAATAAAGAGGGTGGGTGTGGGTCAGCGGGTCGGGTTTCGGGGGCAGTTGCTGGGTAAGATCTGAGACCGATGTGAGACTGTTTTAGGCCCGAAAATAGGTCGGGCCGACTCACGTTTAGGGACCGTTTTAAGACCGAATTGTTGGTCTCTGTAGTGATCCCATCACTACTCTTGTAGCTGGGTAAGATCTGAGACCGATGTGAGACTGTTTTAGGCCCGAAAATAGGTCGGGCCGACTCACGTTTAGGGACCGTTTTAAGACCGAATTGTTGGTCTCTGTAGTGATCCCATCACTACTCTTGTAATCCATATAATTTTTTGATAATTTTTTGAGTAGAAATTGGTTGAGAAGATGAATGTTTGTAAAGGAAGGGGAAAAAGACGTGAGAGAGAGGGAAGATTGAGAGAGAAGAGATTTTAGGAATATTTTCTGGTTTTATTCTATATCATTCTTTTACATATTTAAACATAGAAAGTAACCCTAAAATGCTAATGGACTTAAATACAAAATACAAAAGCCCAAATGAAACTAAATAACTAAAATGGGCTATTCCCTTACAATTGAAATAGATAATAGCTCAAGCCCAAATGTAATCTTCAATTATGTGAGGATGCAATCCTTTGTGACTTATGCTCATGACAGTCTCTCATTTAGAGACCGACCGAAAATCGGTCCTTAATCTGAGACCGATGTGAGACTGTTTTAGGCCCGAAAATAGGTCGGGCCGACTCACGTTTAGGGACCGTTTTAAGACCGAATTGCCGGTCTCTCATTTAGAGACCGATCGACAATCGGTCCCTAATTTGAGACTGTGCCATAAATTCGGTCTCTCAATATTAGGTACCGATGAAATAAGGACCTCCATAAATCGGTCCCAAATCAGTCTCTAACGTGTGTTGAGACCGCCTTTACAGTCTCAAAATCGGTCTCTAATCGATGCGTTTTTTGTAGTGGGTTGAAGGGTGATAATTTCCATAAAGTGTATGAGACTACATTTAATGGACAAAAAATATAAGACAAATGAGACTACTTTCTGTGGACGGAGGGAGTATTAATTAGTCTTAAAAAATAATCTACAACTTTAAAAAACTTGTAACAAATCAGATATCATTGTAGAAATAATGAAGACGTAACAAAATAATCTTAGTTATTATAAATCAGATTAAAGCTAGAAAGTGAGCATGTCATATTCATACATTTATACCCAAATTAGAAAAAAATTGAATTTTTTTAGTTTAGTTTTTTTTTCAATTTTTTTTGTATTTTTTTCCTAAATTTTGGTCATTTTTATTTCATAATTTTATTTTAGAGTTTCATATTTTTTTTTAATATTCATCATTTTTTTTTATATTTATTTTTTGAAAGTTAAAAAAATAGAATAATATTTGATTTCGTGGTGATTCATTGGTGACTTGATAGTCGATGTATAATTATAATTTTAGTGAGTTGTATTTTAATTTAATTGATAAAATGGTAATATAGCTTTTTACATGTATTTTTCTTTAAAAAAAAATTGGGGGTGAAGTTAATAAAAAAAAAGTAAATAACTAATAAATTGAATTTAGTTACATGTATGAAACTTGTACACATAAGTGCCTAAAAGAAAAGAAGGGAGTGTGCACTTATTAAAAAAAAAAGGTAAATACACATAAGTGTCTAAAAGAAGAGAGTGTGCACTTATTAAAAAAAAAAAGGTAATTAGAAAATTGAATCCAGTTAACTGTAATGTATATAAGTATTTGCCTAATTAATATTATTTTTATTATTGGATTTTTTTTAAGAAAAGAAAAAAAAAATATTGTTAAGGAGTGTTGAAAAGTCGAATAGGATCTGTCAGATGAGATTCGTCCAGGCTGGTTGGGTCCCAGCCTACGTGTAAGCCGTTGAAGTCATCCTAGATTGGTTGATTTTATGTCCCGCTTTTCTGCTTATTATATTTTCATTCTTCAAAACAGTAATAAACACATCAAAAATAAAAGTCACTATCAATATTTAATTTATCCCCTGTCTGTCACAAAGGGACGGGACCACATAATAGTATATAATATGGAGGACAATTAAACTTCTTTATAATACACATAATTATTCTGAAGCTGTGGTTAGTTAAGTACTCCCTCCGATTTATTATTTAATGTGTCTGGAATAATATACGAGTCCAGTCGAACCAAGTACTAGAAGTTCGAGCTCGGCTCAATAATATTGACGAGCTAAAAAAAAGTTTGACTCAACTTATTAATAAGTCTGACGAGTATGTTGAGTCGAGCCTAATGAAATTAAAAGAAAAAAAAAATAGATATTGAATCTAACAAATCGAACTCAAACCAGCTCATTCGTAAATTGAGTATTTAAGAGCTCGGGCTCACGAGTAGCTCGGTTCGTTTAACAACACATATGCAAGTTATTCATTACCCCCGTTTCAAAATGATTATCACTTTTAGAGTTTTGTACAACTAAAACGACACTTTTTAAAACAAGATTTAATATAAAAATGACAATTTTTTTTATTGAAAACGTCAAACAAATGTCCCACATCGAAAAGATACAAAAGGATTTATGGCTATACAAAGGTGGAATAGTATCCCTATTGATATGAGGCCTTTTGGAGAAACTCAGAAGTAATTTTTAAAATGGAACAAGTAATATTATAGGACATAAAGTAAATATGGTTTAGATGTGTGTGTGTTATATTCATGATTCCCTCCTATACATGATTATCCTAATCTCCTTACATGAGCTGATCCTCACCCCCAAAAATTGATAAAGTGAAGGTGCATTGTCCCATGTGACACTTAGTTGTGTAATAGTAGAAGTACTATAGCATGCTATGCTAAATTTGTGATGAAAGAGAGAAATGGGAATATTTGAGGTCACAATGTTATATATATAGTTAACTTTCTTGATTCAAAGAATCCGTAATTAGTTCAAATATTAAGATGAATTGAACCTCGGATCAATTACTTTATTTTGATGTGTTTATAGGAATAGGATGCTCGTATCTGAATATTATATCCAATGATCGATATTGCATTTCCATTGTGGTACGGACAGAGGACAACGCCTGAAATTAAATCCCCTCACATTATAATTAATTAAACTCTGAATCTAGACAGACTAGCAGACAAAATAATACCCTCTATTTTAATTTCCACACTCTATTCAATGTATATACTCTATTTTACTAATTGCTTACTCCCCAAATGATGCTGCTTTTTCCCCCTTTCTTTCAATAAAAATACAGAATCTGTTACCAGATTTCTATTTGATTATATTACTACTTTGTTTTATACATCTACTCACTTCCTACAGTTTCATCTTTTTTTTTTTTTTAAATTAATACTACCTTATTTTTACCATTCAACCATCACTTGTTTATTATTTTTATCATTAAATAATCACTTATTTATTTAAATTATCATTTATTTTATTTATAAATGTTACTTTAATTATAAGTAGACTTCACGATACTTAATCATACGTTCAATCTCAATTTTCACTACAAAAAAATATCCAAATAGAGAGGAATTTGACGAGGGAAAAGTCCTCTTTAACATGAATAACGAGGGATTACCCTTGCCAGAATTTCCTCGCTATTTTTTGTCGAGCATTTTAATTTATCCCTCGCTTGGCCGCGAGCATTAAATTCCCTCGCCAGCCAGCAAGCGTTAAATCCCTCGCCCTTTATTATTTTTAAAACAATGTCCCTCGTTAGATGGCGAGGGATTTGTAATTCCCTCGCTATTTTGCGAGTGTTTTTTGAACCCTCGGTATTTTCCTCTCCATCTGCTCCCCTCGTAAAATCCCTCGCCATTTATCGAGGGATTACATACCCTCACAATTTTTCCTAGCAATTTTGACAATTATTTATAGTGTTTATACATAAATTTATTAATATTTATTAAAACTCGTATCCGAAAAAATTAACTTAATAAATTTGCACGGAAAAGTGTATATTATATATATATATATATATATATCAATTTTATAGATAACACTACTGTACATGGCCTCGAAACATCAATAATATTGGATGGGATGATTTTCCATGCATCCTCCTTCACCCTCACCTCACCCCCTATTATCTTTTCCTTTCTTTCTTTTTATGAATCACAATATCAATCCTTTTTTACTTTATTTCATAAATTAAATAGTATTACACTACAAAAAAAGGGCGTTTTAGCGACGGATTTACCGACGGATTTTCCGTCGGCCGCCGAGGTTACCGACGGAATTACCGACGAAAAGTCGGCCGTCCCCTTTTTCGGCGTCAGCTTTTTTTGCCGACGGATTTTTGAATTCGACGGAAATGCCGAGGGAAATGTCCGTCAGCTTATTCCGACGGACTGTCCGTCGGTATTCCGGACAACCCGTTTAACAAACCGGGTCAACATTCCGACGGAATTTCCGTCGGAAAGAATGAATTAAAATAATTATAAAAGAAATTAGAATGAATTAAAATAATTATAAAAGAAATTAATTTTTGAATAAATTGATTTCGAAATTCACATATCGACGGAATATCCGTCGGTATTTGACCGACGGAATATCCGTCGGCATTTTGCCGACGGAATATCCGTCAGTAAAACGAAATATGAATAAAAAAAATTTGATTTCGAAATTCAAATGCCAACGGAATATCCGTCGGCATTTGACTGACGGAATATCCGTCAGTAAAACAAAATATTAATAAAAAAAATATGGGTGGCCGGGGAAGCCCCGACCAGAATTTCATTTTCCGACCAGAATTAATTGGCATTGGTTTATCGAAATACTTTTTATTTATTTTAGTGAGAATTGATCAATGTTTTAACTTGGGAGATAAAACATCTATTGCAAGATATTCATGAATTTAGAAGTAATGAAAGTAAGAAATGGAGATAAAATTACCATTTTTTCTTGAAAATCAAACATCAAAACCTTGTGAAAATGCACTAAATTAGTTGAGAATATATGTTGTTCCATTTTGAGAGCTTCTTCCTAAGAACAAAAGAAGAACAAAAGAAGAACAAACGAGTTTGAGTAGTTCTCATATTGGCCGGCCGGAAAATGTTGGCCGGAGTTCTCAGGGCCATTCCGCCGGCGCCGATGAAATCCTCAAGTTTCGGCGCTGCAGAGTGAAAAAGAGTGTTAGTATTAGCATTTAGATGATGTTCTTGAAATAAATTAGTGAAAAAGATTGAACCTTGGGGCTCATTTGATGTGTTGATGGCTTCCATTTGATGTCGCCGAAAATGATGTGTTGATGGCTTTCATTTGATGTCGCCGATTCTGAGGATTTTGAGGTGGGGGGAATGGGGCCGAAGAGTGGAGGGAGGCGAGGTGGGGGGAATGGGGCCGAAACAGTAATGTAAAGAGAGGAGGGAGGCGAGGTTGAGGTTTTATATAAGGGGTTATTTTCCGTCGGCATGTACTCAAATGATGAATTTCGACGGACATATATAAATACCGACGGATAATCCGTCGGTATTTTTCAAAAAGTAAATACCGACGGAAAGTTAATTCCGTCAGCATTGTGGCGATTTTTTTTTTTTTTTAAATAATTCAATTTTTTCTATATACTTACTAAATTACCAAAATATTTTTTAAAAAAATCACAAAATTCATTTCTTCCACATATATTAATATATATATTGGTTGTGACTTATATTTATAGTAAATTTAATTTTTATAATTTGTACCTAAATGATAAATAATTAATTAACTTTTATAAAATAAGAAATAAATACATTACATTAATTGAATTAATTTTCATCTTCATCGTCTTCATCCTCCTCTTCGTCCTTATCCTCCTCCTCCTCATCATCATCATCTTCCTCATCCTCATCTTCTTCATTCTCCTCTTCATCCTCATCTTCATTCTCCTCTTCATCCTCTTCTTCATCCCCCTCCTCTTCACCTTCAATTTCGATTAATTGGGGATTTGCAGCCGTCAAGGGTACAGAAAGATTGAAATCTCCCGTAAAGACTTCAGTTGGAGTCTCTATTTGTTCTGTTTGAAATGGAGATTCATCTTCAGTATTTCTGTCCTTTTTAGGGACTTCTACCATTGACCTTGCCTTTACTTTGCAAACAGCGTGCCATTCATAACCACGTGGAGCTCCCGGATATGTGCAGTAGTATACTTGAGATACTTGATAGGCAAATACAAATGGATCATCCGCAACATACGTCCTTTTCGAACTAACATCAACGAGCTTGTACTCCGGGTGAATTCTTGTTCCTAGATGGCCTGAATCAAACCAATGACACTTGAACAACACTACAGTCTTTGCTGGATATCCTGGATATTCTACTTCGACGACTTCCCGTAACACCCCAAAGTAATCACTTGCATCTGCATTGTAATTCGCACTGCTAACGCAGACGCCACTGTTGGTAGTCCCCTTTGTCGATGCATACCCAGACGTATGAAATCTGTAGCCCTTCACAATATAACCGTTGTAAGTATTTACACGACGTAGTGGTCCCTTGCTGAGATCTCGTAAGAATGGACTGTCTAGAGCGTTATCCCGTCCCTATACGGCTCAATTTAAAATTAATTAAAATAAATATTAATTTATTTACGTAAAACATAATTAATTAAATGGTACTCACATAACGTTCGAACCATCGGGAAAATTCACGTTGAATACGAGCATCTATATATGCATCTGAGATGTTTGGTTCTGCTCGTCGTAGTTCTTGAGTGTACATCCTAATTCACAACATTCAAAAACTTGGTTAATATTAAATGACATAAATGAAGTGGTATTTAAATAGACGATTTATATATGAAATACTTACTCAATGTATGGCTGAACTTCATCACAATTCAATAACACATACGTTTGTGCTATTTCCGCCTCCGAGTTCGTCTCCCAATATCGTTCAGTGGGTTTTCCTATTGGCCGTCCCTTAGCCTTGAATATGGAGAGCATTCCATCGACCTCTTCACTGATATCGTCAGCGGATGTACCACCGAAGTTACGTGGAGCACTTCTTAACTTTGTGTTGACGTGGTCTTCAAAGTAATAAGAACAAAACATGCCAACCTCTTCATTCAAATAAGCATTCACAATCGATGCTTCAACGTTTGCCTTTTGTTTAGCATTACGTTTCAAGTTGTGGAGATACCTGATATACACACATATATATATATATATATATAACTTATAAGAATGCATGTGTAATTGTAATGAAATAAAAAAAAGTAAGATTTTACCTTTCAAATGGGTACATCCACCTGTATTGCACCGGACCACAAATTCTCGCTTCATACGCTAAGTGAACGGGTAAGTGTTCCATCGAGTTAAAGAAGCTAGGTGGAAAAATTTGTTCCAACTTACACAAAATCACTGGAATGTCTTCATCTAAACGAATCATATCATCGATCGTGATCGTTGTAGCCGTTAAATCTCTAAAAAATAGACTTAATTCAGTGATAGCCCTCCACACATTGTTAGGAAGAAGTTCCTTGAACGCAATCGGTATCAAGCGTTGCATAAATACATGACAATCATGACTCTTCATCTTTGCAACCTTACCCGTTGTTGTGTCTACGCATCGACTCAAGTTCGACACGTAGCCGTCCGGAAAGTTCAACTCCTTTATCCACCTACACAATCTTTGTTTTTGTGGCTTATCCAGTGTGTAGCTAGCCTTTGGAAATTTACCTGTACGCTCATCCTTTTTCAACTCTGGACGGCGACAAAGAGTGTCCAAATCCTCTCGAGACTTTGGAGTGTCTTTCGTCTTGCCTTCGGTGTTCATGATTGTGTGGAACACATTGTCAAACACATTCTTTTCAATGTGCATCACATCCAAATTGTGTCGTATCAATAGTGAACTCCAGTATGGTAAGTCCCAAAAAATACTCCTTTTGTTCCAACCACCCTCAATTCCTCTGTTGTGTTCCGCTGCATTTTCCTCAGTACTTTTTTTCAACCCCGTCCACTGAATCTCATATAACAACCTACGTCCTGTACGGAGAGTAAATTATAAGTGACACTAAAAGCAATAGATAAATATACGTTTAATACTCATTAAATAAATGTATAAAATACCATCTCGAAGTGGAGGTCGATTGTTTGTGACTGCTCTGTTCTTTACGAAGTTCTTCTTATTTCTTCGAAACGGGTGACCTTGAGGTAAGAACCTACGGTGATTATCGAACCATGAAAATTTTCTACTCACGAGGAGACTGAAAGCTTCAGAATTCTCCATACAATACGGACATGCTTTCTTTCCGGCCGTACTCCACCCGGACAACATACCATATGCAGGAAAGTCGCTAATGGTCCATAAAAGAGCAGCACGCATCGTGAAGTTCTGCTTTCTAAAAACATCGTACGTTTGGACTCCATTCTCCCATAAGAAGATCAAGTCTTTTATAAGAGGTTGGAGATAAACATCCAGTTTGTCCTTTGGATTCGTTGGTCCAGGCACCAATACAGTCAGAAACATTGTTTGAGGTTTCATGCACATCCACGGAGGAAGATTATACGGAGTCAGTATCACCGGCCACAAAGAATACTGCTTCCCATGCATCCCAAACGGTGCAAAACCATCAGTACACAAACCTAATCTCACATTCCTCGGTTCACAAGCAAAATCTGGAAACACGTTGTCAAGATGTTTCCAGGCCTCTGAGTCTGCCGGATGTCGCATCTCCCTCGACTCAGCCGAAGAGGAATCTGTAGCATGCCACGTCATGTGTTGTGCACTGGCACTTGATTGATATAATCTCATCAAACGAGGAATGATAGGAAGGTAGTACATCTTCTTATATGACACTTTCTTCTTTGTCTTCTTCGATTGACCACCAGGTCCCTTTCGACGTGCCTCTTTGTACCGGGGATGGCCACACAATCTACACATGTTCAGACTGCTATCTTCGTCACCCCAATATAACATGCAACCCTTCACACAACAATCAATCTTCTCAACCGGCAAACCAACATTCTTCAACATTTGTTTGCTTTGATGAAACGTCGTAGGCACCTTATTATTTTGAGGACAAATTTCACTGCATAACTGTGTCACTTGCTCATATGCCCTGTTAGAAAGCTTGTTCTCGGTCTTAACGTTCATGAGTCGTGCATTAAATGACAACTGTGAGTGAGATTCACAACCCGGATATAAATCTTCTTCGACTAATTTGAGCATCTCATAAAACCGAAATGCCTCATTCGTCGGCTCCTCTTCCATGTTTGAAAAACCAGCTTCCCTGATCATTGTTTGATACATATTCGGTTCTTCGTCCCCAAACTGTTGTTCTTCGTCCCCAAACTGTTGTTCTTCGTCCCCAAACTGTTGTTCCTCGTCCCCAAAATGTTGTTCTTCGTCCCCAAACTGTTGTTCTTCGTCCCCAAACTGTTGTTCTTCGTCCCCAAACCGTTGTTCTACCTCGTTACTAGTGCCAACATGATCGAAATTTGCTTCAAGTTGATAGATTCCAGTAGTGTAATAGTAAAACACTTCATCAAATCTATAAGGCCAACGTGTTTCGCCATGACTAGTCCAATTATAATAATTATCAACGAAACCATTCTTCACAATATGCACTAGGACCTCATCAATCTCTTTATATTGCTTATTCTGACATTTCTTAGCATTACACGGACACCTAATGCAATTTCCACTCATGTAATGTGGCTGGCTTTTTGCAAATTCAACAAATAACACGAGTTCATTATAAAATTCCACATTCACATTTCCTCTAATCATTCTAGGAGTACAATACATCCAACGACGGTCAGGCAAATCCATCTGCTAAACATTTAAGTGGAGCAACACATTACTAAACTAAACTTATAATAAATTCAAACAAAACTTATGATATATATAACACATGTAATTACATTATATTGAATTTTATATATAGAATAAATTAAAAATGGTAGAAAATGTATCGTAATTTGATGTTTCTGAATACCCGAGCATGAGCATAAAAAAATTAGGCAGTAGAAAGTTTGGGTGTAAATTTGCAATACGAAAGTGAAGTGGAAAAAAAGAAAGTTTTAGGGAAACATTTCCCGACGGAAATGCCGACGGACTTATCTTTCCGTCGGCATTTCACCTGCCCAAATTTCCGTCGGTCAAGATAAATGCCGACGGATTATCCGTCGGAATTTATCAAATGGTGAATTCCGACGGAAACTTAATTCCGTCGGCATTTCACCGCCCAAATTGCCGTCAGTAAAGATAAATGTCGACGAATATTCCGTCGGCATTTATCAAATTCCGAATTCCGACGGAAATTATATTCCGTCAGCATTTGGCGTGTTATTTTTTTTTTTTTTATTAATTAATTCAATTTTTTGTATATATAGCAACACAAAGCTCACACACACCATATTCGATTATTTCTATTTTGCAAAGAAATATCATGTCTTCTTCATCTTCTATTCGATTTCAGCAAGGCCTTGTTTGTTATTGTGGAAAGGCATGTCGTACATATGCTTCTAAACAACCTAAAAGTAAAGGGAGGATATTTCATAATTGTCCTGACTCCCTAAGTGATGGTTGTGGTGGTGGATGTGGTTTCTTTGTATGGGCTGATACTCTAGAAAACTGTGGTGTTGACAAGAATCAAGGATCTAATCAAAGTGACCAAGAAACTGAAGACATGAAGAAAATGACTCAAGAGATGAAGAAATTGGTTACAGAAATCAAGAATTTGGCTGAAGAAATCAAGGATTTAATCAAAGTGAACAAAATCATTTTGATTGTGCTAGTTCTCATGGTTGCATCTACCACCTTCAAGTGGTTTGGTTAAATATATGTATAATGCACTCTATATGAGGCTATTTTAATTTGTACTAAAATACACTCTTCAAGTGGTTTAAATCTATATCTAGAATGCACTCTAAATGAGATTATTTTGTACTCAATGAAACAAATGAATGCACCCTATTTTCATCTATACACCAATAAACTACACAAATAAACTGCAATATATAGTTCAACATATTTTTCAACATAAACATAAATATATACATAAAGATAAATAAGTTCAACAGAAAATTAAATAAGTTCAACAGAAAATTAAATAAGTTCAACAAAAAAATAAATTAGTTCAACACAAAATTAAATTGTTCAAATTGTTCAACCAGGATAGTTGACAGGATAGTTGCCAGGAAAGTTAAAAAATTGTTCCACATCCTCATTCAAGTTGACGTCGCCACCGTCGGCCTGACCTGCATCTTGACCTGCAGCTTGATCTGGAGCTGGACCTGGAGCTGGAGCTGGCGGTGGTTGCCCCATCGTCTGTTGATAGACGGCCTCGGTCTGCTCAGCAGACATCCCCAACGTCCGACCCGCATTGGTACTCCAGGTACGGAAGTAGTTCTCGAACGTTGCCATGAAGTTCGGATCTGGGACGGCAGTGGAGGATACGGACGGCTGCGATGCACTCCGGGCCGACCGACCACTTGGTGTCCTCACAGCGTTGCTCATCCCACCAAGGCCAAGGACCCTTCCCTTGGAGGTCGGGGCAACGTCAAGGTAACACCGGTCCACGTCAACAGCCGGAGGGGTACCGCTGCTTCCGGATTCAGCAGTAGTCGTGGCGGTGGCTTGCGTCTCGGCCTCTTCAATCCTCTGTCGGACGCTCAACTACATAATTAAAAAATTAAAATTAATTTAATTATCTATATATATATAATGTAATTAATACATAAATTTAATTAAACTTACGTGGAGGTCAGTAGTGCGCCCGTAGGTGGACGTCTGTGTATCTTCATTAAACGGATGAAGAAGACTCATCCGATCCAAGTGGGTGTGTGGACGTCCAGTCTCCCGCTCCTATTACGTATCAAATAAACATATACAAATTAATTTAGATAACTAATATAAAATAATTAACTATAATTATTTAATTTTTAAAAATTAATGAAAACTTACGATAGCAAGTGATTGCTCGAGGACGGACCGAGCTCCCCCCCGATGCACTGCCATCCCGCCTCCAACGTCGGTTCTGCGGTTGGCCCGAGCTTTGTCACACTTCTCAACGTAAGCCGGGTCCAACCACTTCTCAACCAACGACTCCCACAGGTCAACACCATCCTCTACCCCCAGAACAAGACTTCTGTCTTTATCACGCCAGGCCGTTCTCCAGTCGTACATCATGTTCGTGTACCGAGTAGAACAAAGAACGAACCACTTCTCGTAAATAGCGGCGTCCGAGTAGATCGTCGTATCCCAACGGGCCTTTTTCTATACAAATAAATATTCAACATATTTATCAAATAATATGAATAATTAATTATTTAATAAACTTTAAATATTGTAATTTTATACCTGGAACTCCTGAAAATATTCTTCCTTTTTAGATTGTGGCACCATCGACCAAGTGATAGCACCCTTAGAAATCTTGCAATCCTTAAAGGATTTTGTGCACATCCTGGACACCTCATTACCGGGCACCAATTTGTAAAATTATTAACAAATTTATAAACTAACACATTATAAATAAATAAATAAAGTTAATCGTTATTGAATCTCATCAAACATTAGAATTATTGACTTACGCTCCTGAAACGATGTCAATGACTTTCCTTTTGTCTCGAACAGGATGCTGACGAGAAGAGGATGACGAACCAACCGACATCGTAGTCGGCGGCGGCGGCGACACTGCCACAGGAGGAGGAGGAGCCGTCACAGGAACTGATTCCTCCCGAGACCTCCTTGAACGACGTGGCCAAAATAACGACCTACGTGAACCAGAACCCTGATTCGGTACTTGTTCACTCATCTGTTTCAATCAATAAAAAATACATAATTTTACTAATTATCAATTTAATGAACATATTGCTAATTTAAAAATTTTACTAATATAACATATTCCTAATTTAATCAATTCCTAATTTAATCAACATATTCCTAATTTAAATCAAAACAATATATATATAACCTAATTACAACGTGATACCACCGTCGAACCATCTAATTAACTAATAATTTAAACAATTGATTGAAACATGCATCACCTACATTAAAAATATTTCTAAATTAACATATTCCTAAATTAACAAATCTAAACATAATTAAAATAATACTTTTCTAATTGAAGTTTTCTAATTATCAATTTAATGAACATATTCCTAATTTAATTTTTTTACTAATATAGGATATTCCTAATTTAATCAACAATAACCTAATTTAATTATTATTTTTCTAATTATTATTTTTCTACCTAACTTAATCAATAATAAAAAAAATTGAACATATATATTCCTAAATTAACAAACCTAAAACTAATTAAAATAATAATTTTCTAATTGGGTCAATAATTATCAATTTAATGAACATATTCCTAATTTAAAATTTGTACTAATATAGCGTATTCCTAATTTAATCAACATATTCCTAATTACAACGTGATCCAACGGTCGAACCACTATATCTAAACTAATTTAAACAATTGATTCAAACATGCACTACCTACATTAAAAATATTCTATATCAAAATTACACAATTAAATTAAACTAGTAATTAACTATATAACAATTAATTAATGTATACATATAAGAATTAATTAATTAATTAACCTTAAAAAACTACTCGATCTATCAAAATTATTCTTAATCAACAAATTAAATTAACTAACGTACATACTAACATGATCATAATATTTTAACAACTAACTAAATCAATATAACATGCAAATCAACATTAAATTATTCATATTTACATATATCCATGCATAAACATATATAAGTATTAAAACTAAGTAATAGAACTAATTAAGAAAACGTACCGTATCAATGTAATCGGAGAAATTTGCTTCAATAGCCAAGTCCTCGTCTTCGTCTTCCCCACCGAATCCTCACGCACGCCCCTTTTTTTTTTTCTAAAACGATGATCTGATTGATTTGAGGCCCTTATATATAAAAAAAATAAAAATATACCGACGGATATTCCGTCGGCATTTCCCTCGGTAACCGCCCACTTTTAATGCCAACGGTTACCTTATTCGAAAACGAGGCGGCGCGGATTCAACGGGTCAAACGGAATTTCCGTCGGCATTCATATTCCAAAACATCCGTCAGCATTTTCCCTCGGTAAATGCTGACGGAATGGAAATCCGTCAGCATTTCCCTCGGTAAATGCTGACGGAACGGAAATCCGTCAGCATTGATGTTGACTTTTCAATCCGTCAGCATATCCGTCGGAAATGCCGACGGACTATAATCCGTCAGCATGTGTCCGTCCCAAAAGCGCGCGTTTTTTGTAGTGTTAATTGAATTACTAAATTTATTTTTGAGTGATCAAATTATTGATCAATGATATTTAAATAAATATATTAATAATTGACAAATAAAAAAAATGAAAATTCATCATGTATTTTGTAGGCATTAAAAAATTCCGCCTAACAAAGTTTATTATCTTTAAAAAGAAAAGACATCACTTATATTTTGTTTTTTCTCGTATATATAATACTCTACGATGCAAATATATATTTTTCACGTTTTAAAAATGCAAATCGCGTTCATAATTCGCAGCGGTGGTGATGAGTTGTTGGCCAAGTTCAATGGAATTTCACTCAAAAAAAAAAAAATTGAACTGAAAATTGAACTTATTTTAATTTAAAATTTAAAAAGTAGTTTGGAACAACAAGTTAGGAGTCAAAAGTAACTCTATATAAGTATCAAAAAGTGAAATTTACGCTCAGTAGTATATATAGTGAGGAGTGGTAAATTGGTAATATGTATACTCATTATATGCGGTTGTTAACTATCATTATCAAATAAGATAGTTGATTTAACCAAAAACATTGATAATAGAAGTACACTTAACATTTCATTTGTATTAAAAAATATAATATACACTAACAATTCTTATAAATAAGTAATACAATTAATTTAGAAGAATAGAAAATAAAAATAAATTATATTATGAAATTTTAGGGGGAATCGTTTTCAATTTCTCAAAATGTTGAGGTATGGATCTATACCTTTCTTTCCTTAGTTTTAGAATATCAAAATTCCAATTCCTCTCTACTAAATACCTAACTTTCATTTCTCATTCCTTAATTACTTCAACCTCGTCATCCAATCACTTATTTAATCTCACCATCAAGTTATTTACGCGTTAATTGCACAAAATAATGACTCAAAAATTTAGTTAATCCGTTTTCATTTATGCCTATATATAATGTCTTGTTTAATTCATCTAATCGCTTTTAACTCCTACCTGTCATAAGACATTTATTTTAGGAATAACGTTCATAAACAAGGTATCATATACACCCTGTGCATTTAGCACTCTTCACATTTAGTTAAAGGAACTTTTCAATTAAAGTTAGTGTCACATTTTATTTACTTGTATTTATTTAATACTATAAAGTAATATTTTTCTCTGTTCCACACTAACTTTCACACTTTTCTTTTTATAAACTACACCCTCACAATATCTCAATTTTACACAAATATCATTATTTTTTCTTTACACATACACAAAAGTCAAATCATTTCTTTACTTTATAAATAAAGTTTATAAAATTGTCCCGCAAAACTCCACTTATTTTTAAACTTTCTTAATATATGTGTTCATCTACCTAGCTATTAAAATTATTATTGGATGGAGGGATTATTATTTAACTATATTAAGTTACCTAAAGAATGAGTTGTTTATAGGACGGAAGTATGAAAGAGTGAATTAGTAGAAATTAAAGAATGAAATGATGTTTATAGAACAGGGTTGCAAAATCTGGTGAAAGGAACAAAATCCAAAGTTTGTTAAGCAAGTGGGTGTCCAAGTTATTACAACCCCACCCCCACCAACTTTACAAGCAGTACCTTCCGAGAAACAACCATTCCCTCAAAATGCATGCACCCGCCCTATACCCTTTATCCATCTCTATATATATCTAATTTCCCTCACTCACTCTCTACACTCCACACAACTTTAATATCTCTCCTTTTCACTCCCAACAAAATTTATATTCTATTATTCTGTCACATCTAAAAGTAGGAAATTATGGATATGTTCAACGGCTGCTCATCAGTGAGTTCCACTTCCTCCGACTCCTCCTCGGATTCCTCGAATAAGAAGATTAAGGGTCCGTGGAGCGCGGAGGAAGACAAGATCCTGACCCGGTTAGTGGACCGATACGGGGCCCGAAATTGGTCCTTAATTAGTAACTACATAAAGGGGCGGTCGGGGAAATCTTGCCGCCTGCGGTGGTGCAACCAGCTCAGCCCCAATGTGGAGCACCGCCCCTTCTCCGCCGCGGAGGACGACACCATCATGGCGGCGCACCAGCGGTACGGCAACCGTTGGGCCACCATTGCGCGTCTGCTCCCCGGGCGCACCGACAATGCGGTTAAAAACCACTGGAACTCCACTTTGAAAAGGAGGCAGCAGAATCGAAGGGAAAGTAGTAGTAATTGTGAGGAGTTTGATCCGATGACGGAGTTGTCTTTGGCGCCGCCGGGGATGGGAGGCGACGCGGCGGTGGCGGAGAGGCGGTCGGAGGGGTTTTGGGATGTGATGCGGAATGTGATTGCGAGGGAGGTGAGGGACTACGTTACGACGTCCTTACCGGACACTGAGACTTCATCATCGGGATTTCATTTATGATAGATAAATGTTGTTTGTTTGTCGTTTAGTGGGTTTATCAATTAAATTTTATTAATTATTATAATCCATGTTAATATTAATGTTTACTCATTATTCTCAATTGAATATTTGGATTTGGGAATGTTTATTACCTCATTTCATTTTTTTTATAGTTTTGCTCGACTAATTCTCTCATTTCTCTCTCTCTTTTTTAGTAATTTTTTTATTTAAAGAAAATATAAATAAAAAAAATCATATTTGTCAGAATAAAATATAATCTAAATTATAAGTATAAGGTGTTGCACTAGTTCTATTATATATTCCACACTTTAATATTGTATGAAATGTGTTTTTTTTATAACAAAACATAATACTTTGAAAAGGATGAATTGATGACGGAAGATTGCAAGATGTTAAAAAACCCTTCACGTGTGGATTGGAAGTACAAAACAAGGTGTTAGGCGCCAGTCCTTTTAGGGTGCGTTTGATACGCAAAATAAAATTATGCGGAAAAGGGGTGTATAAGGGGTCCTCAATATAATTTTATATAGGAAAAGGTGTATAAGTGATGTATTAAATCAAATTCTTGTTTGATAGAAAATACAAAAAGTGGTACTAAAAACCATGTATTATGTTAATTCTTGTGTGATAGAGTGTATTAACCAGTGTATAAAATTATTTTTTGTTTGATAGAATGCATACCCCACCATATAAATGATAAAAAGACACATTTGCCCTTATTTTTCTTATTTTTCAGACTGTTGTACTTTGTTTGATTGGCTATAAAAAATATGTACAACATATTCCACCTTAATAAAATTGGTACACTTTTTCCTCTAGAAAAATGTGGGAACGCATATGTGGACAAAATCAAACAATTCAATAAAATTTAATAAATTATCATATATTCAATTAAATTTAAAATTCATCTCACAAAATTTGATCAATTGCATTGGTGCACATTAAAATTTAATTATTTGTATGATTCTTGTTATTACTTTGACTTGTATTATATTTTCATTTTATTTTTTACTTCATTCCCTTTAAATTTTTTATAATTTTATTTTTTACTTCATTCCCTTTAATTTTTTTATAATTTTATTTTTTACTTCATTCCCTTTAAATTTTCTATGTATGACATTCTTTTTTTACAAAATTTAATCAATTGCAAGGGTCGAAAAACTTCTATCCAACCACTCTTCCCTGTCAACATGAGCTCGATGACGGAAGTGAAGGTACACTTGTATTTTCACTCCTGTTTAAAACAAACAATCGACCGATCAACAATTTTAATTCGGGAGCTTGATGCAAAAAGTGAAGGTATACTTGAATTTTCACTCCTATTTAAAACGATCGAACCGACCAACAGTTTCAACTCAACACTCATTCTTTGAACGTTTTGAATGCTTGATAAAATTTTCATGAATACATTTTAAACAACTTGCTTTGACAAGAACAAGATACATGTTAGTCTCACGGTTGTGCAGCTTCCAGAAACTTGCTTTTTTTGATCGAAGGTAAATAGATCAAAAGCCCAGCCCAGCACAGCCACAAAGGACTACCGCAAGTCAGAATTACAACAATGGGCGTAGGCAATCACACAGCCTTATAGGCACACTAAAAAACCTTACCAAATTGGCAAAACAGGCTCCCAAAAACAAAACATGTAAAATTCACATTCACAAGCACACAAAACAACTTCAATATCATGACACAAAACTACAAGCAGCAGCCCATAACAGACTCCTAACAGCAGGCCCATTCCAGCTACATCAGCTCACAAATCTGGTAAATATCAATCCACAAAAAACTGCAAACAGCAGCCACAATTCTGCTCACCATCTAGAAAATAGATAATAGCATAGGATGAGTGCATAGCAACAGAAAGTATGATGTATTTTATGAATTAAATGTCAACAATACTCAAATCTGCAAGGAGAATTAAGAAGTTGGTCTAAATGAGCACACTGAAGTATAATCAACAAGGAAAATGTTCATTAATGAAGTATCATCAAATTGGAGCAGGTGGCATTCATGTACAACCATTTGTCTATACATGCCGAGTGAAAATGGTGGGTACATGGGAGCTCACGCAGTTCAGTTCCATCGTCATATGCACAAAGGCAAATGCAGCATTCCTGCAATCCAACACAAGTTAAAAATCGGGTGAAAAAGCAAGATTTAGGAATACATAGTAAAAGATAGCCTAGTAATAACAAGCACATTAATCTACAAATCCCACATGAATAGGAATACGACTCATTTATTGTAGAGGCAATAATATAGAAGAACAGATTTCAGAAAGCAAAAGAATCCTATTACTATCGAATACTATGCACAACGGTGGGACTTACAGCATCCTCAAGTGGAAGGACATGCTCTGTGGGAGAGTCAGTGTCACATTCGGTCATTATTCCTCCAAATAGTCCTTGAATTTCACCATTTTGCTTCTCAAAATCACCAATTTTCCGAAACTTGTATCTTGGTAGTCCCTCAATATCTTCCTTAGTCGCTCCTTCCTATACCAAAGAGCCAAACAATTTATTAATTAAAGAGAAAATTAAATGCAGACAACGAAAACATCTTAAGTATCCCATGTCTTGTTCTCTTTCCCAGTTTTGAAGTGTATGTCTCTGACTATCACAAAGAAAAATTTAGAAGGTTTCGGATACATGTTATATCGGAATTAGTTAGATATTTTATTAGAGATACATATAGTTTAAGAAACATCATGGAAAGAAATAAAATCCTAGAGAAGCAACACCAGTGAAACTAGGCTCTAGCATTTTATGAGCTTCAACTGTGAAAATTTTGAAATTTGTACATCTGATATAATAGCTGATTAAAACACTCCCCTAATTTGGTCAAAGCAGAGGTAACAAGAATTAAAAGACACTTAGACACTCCAGAACCAAATGTTGATAGGTGGGGGCTGTTGAAGTATCTTGTTGCTAAATATTTACTCTAGGTGGTGGAAATTTTAGCATCTGAGGCAGGCCTATGTTTTATAGCATTCAAACAGTCTCCTTTTCTACATATGCGTTTTTTGGGATTGTATTGAAATCACTCTGGAGTAGAATCGTTAGCAATTACCAAATTGGTGCTCCACTTTCATATTATAATTACTCTTCCTAGACTAATTTGTTTATTTATTTAAGAAAAGTGGTGTTAGTATAACTATAGCCACCCAAAAATAAATAAACAAGCACTGTATGGACAAGTTACTGAAGTCAATTTGTGGAAAATGGTTTCAAAGCTTGTTCAAAATTCAACTAATTCAAGACAAGCACGGCCTAATGCTTATTTATAGGAGGAAAGGGCAAAAGTCCGATTCACAGCAGTGGTTCCCGTATTTTCCTTTATTCAATAAAATATCTGAACAAATACTGCTGCAATATTGCTTACCTGGTCTGCAACAGCATATAAGATTGCAATTATACACGGTAGACAGCAGCAAACAGCAAGTCCAATGACACTAGCCACAGCAACACAAATGACAACAAAGAACACATCGAATGCCAAAAATGTAATGCAAAGCCTGCAAACAAAAGCTCACAGAAAATAAATACTATTGGAATTTATGTAATAATGGAAGTAACTTAGGTAAATGTAATATTTGGACAGACCAATAAAGCTGAGGTGATTCACTTGTCAAAATTTGCCCACCAACAGATACCCAGTAGAAACCAATTATCCACCAAATGAATGAGAACATCATATTTGCAGACTCTAGATGTTTAGAAACGCTGCCAAAGAAATATCAGCAAGTTGGTATCAGCATAGTAAGAATTATATACCTCAAGAAGCATCCCTATCTCGCTCATCCCCAGAAGCTGGAACGCATCGCTGCTCATTTCAGCTTCAAACAGCCCCATATTCGACAACGCAGCCGCAGCTTGAATCCACCACTTCAACCAAGATCCACCTATCAACATTCCAATCTGAGCAAAATAACCATCACTCCACTCACTCGAATCCGTTTCCACAGCTCCAGTACCCGCGAGCAGAGGAATTAAATACGAAAAAACCACGGCGCATCAGGCGGCGGCGCATCGCTGCTCATTTCGCGCTAGGGTTCCGCGTACAGAGGCGGCGGCGGCGCATCAGGCTGAACGGAACACAGAGGCGGTCGGATCTGTGCTGCGACGGCGGTGGCTCGGTCACAACACACGAAGGGCTCACCATGGAATCTAGGGTTCCGCCTGGAACACAGAGGCGGTCGGATCTGTGCTGCGACGGCGGTGGCTCGGTCACAGCACACGAAGGGCTCACCGCGGAATCTAGGGTTCCGCCTCTGTAGGCGGCGGCACGACGGAACGTTCACGGCGGAAAGTGCAGTCGATGGGGGAGACAACGAAATCGCCAAACAAAAATGAGAACGAAGAGTCAAATGAATTTTTTGAGAAAATGAATTAGGGTTTAGGTGTTAGGAAAAAAATAGAGGGGCAAAATCGTAATCTGGTTTATACGGGCCAAACCTGTATAAAATAATACTAGGAGGGGTGGTATTATTTCTTCAAAAGGGAATAGTGAAAAAGTCTGTATGTATAAGGGCCCAAAAAAACACTTTTTAATACGCCGCTTTTCCGACTATTCAGGGGTGCTGATATAGCCTATATGACCTATCAAACAGCATAATAAGTGTTATACAGGGTTAATATTTCCGGCTATCAAACGGGTCCTTACCGTACAACCACAAGTTGGTAGCAATTTAGTCTTTTTACTAACGCGCTTTCCAGTAAAAAAACGCGCTTGTATTATTATTAATAGTCCAAATTACAGTATCCTGTCATATTTGTCGTTAAGTTTATCTACTGTGTTTAGTGTGTAAGGTGTACATTAATTTGCATTTAAAATTTGATGGGCCTATTAACAGTACAAAATGCGAGATTTTGAACATAAATGGATAATAGCATAATAATAAGGTACTTGTACAAGTATCGGGTTTAAATTTTATGTGTGTATTTTCCTTTTTCTTCCCTTTTTTTTATTTATGACAATGCAAATTAACAAGCAATCAATGAAAAAAATAAATATATCCCTAATTCTAACTTCACTATCCCTACAATTTATATATATATCCCAATTAATCACACAACAATTTTAATCCACCCTCAAATCATTCAGTGTAATCAAATTGTTTCTTAACATTAGTCATTTAAGAGATGCTCATTAACTAATCTCAAGGAGTTAGGTTTAGTTGTACACAAATTTAGAAGTGGGCTTTCTCTCTAGATTTTAGATTCGAAATTCGTGAGGTGCAAACAATTTTTATAGAATCAGTCCATACAGAGCGGCTTTAAAATTGGTGTACAAAGATATGAAAATAGCTTTGTCAAAACCTAAAAATGATTCTTGGGGCTTAGGTATCTTAAGGGCGTGGGTTATATACACGTTCAGCTTTGTTAAATGGGCGCGGCTAAAGGCACCCGGATTTCCTATGAGTACACCCATCGATTTTTTTTTTTAACACAAGGGGTAAGCGAAATGACATTTGTACCCTTCCTGCATTTTTTTTTAAAATGGACGGATGAGTACACCCATTTGTTCCATTTCACAGCGATTCATCATTTCTCACCCAAATCACCACCAAAAATCATAAAAACTCAAAATTTCAACAATAAAAATAAAATCTTAATATGTTCGAAAATTTTACCCAAACAATGTTGAGATGTCCGAAATTTTTTAAGGAACAAACTCAATATGTTCGAAATTTTTTTCAAAACAAACTAAATTTGTTCGAAAAAAAAGATCGAACAAGTTGTTCGAAATTTTTTCCAAAACAAAATAAATATGTTCGAAAAACACAGATTGTTCGAAAAAAATTTCAAAACAAAGTCAAAATGTTCGAAAATTTTACATGAACAAACTTAGGTTGTTCGAAAATTTCTACAAAACAAACAGAAGTGGTTCGAAAGAAATTCCCGAACAACATACAAAACCCTAATTTTGAAAAACCTAATTTCCAACTTACCTGAAGCGGCGCGCGGCGGCGGCGAGAAGCACGAACGGAGGGAAGCCGGCTGCGAACGGCCGCGAAGGGGAAGGGTGAAAATGCGTGCGGCCGCGAGCGGCCGCTTGAAGGAGGAGGTGGTGCGGCCGGCGGGCTTCTTCAACACAGAGAGCGGCGGATAAACGGCGACGATAGTTTTTTTTACAGATCTGGTGTCGCCGGACGGACGGACTGACGACGGGCTTTTCTTCACGATGGTGACTTTTTTTCTTCGCCTGGGAGGGAGGAGGTGGGTGGGCGGCGGCCGCGCCTGGAAGGGAGGAGGTGGGTGGGCGGCGGCCGCGCCTGGGAGGGAGGAGGTGGGTGGCGACGGCCATTGGAGAGATGGGGAGGGATGGTTTTAATTGAGAGAAATGGGTGTACCGAAATGAAGAGGAAGAGAAGGAGAGGAATGGTTTTAATTGAGGCGAGGGTAATTTTGTATTTTTCACGTGAGTGTCCTCATCCGTTTTGTGGGTGTTCTCATCGCGTGGGTGTCCTCATAGGATCCTTGGTTTCCTTTAGCCGCGCCCTTGTTAAATATACTCCCTGATACACATACTCTCCAAAAAAATTGTTTTTTTTTATAGATATTCTCCATTCAAATTACTTAAACTACCCTTTTATACACATTTTCCCCAAAACTTTTTTTTTTCTATCTCTTTCTTCTAGCTACATCTCTCTCCTTCCCCGTTCAAATTAATTCCCAGTCCCCAAATCAAATCCTAAAATAACGCCGCCCCCAGGTTGTCACCGCGCCCCCCTAAGCCGCTGTGCACAGGTTTTCTTCTCCACGTCGCCTACCTGTCGTCCAACCCCAAGCCCCACCGTCCGCTGCGGCCGCCACCATCCCACGCCCCGCCTCTCTGCCCACCCAAGCTCGTCGCCCCTTTTCAAAGCAACATGTTTGATTTTATTTATTTTTTTAATTTCGACAATAGTATATATCTTCGACCATTAGTTGTCGAAATTGTTGAATTTAAAAAAATAAAAAATGTTATTGACAAGAGTCTTTTTCGTCGACAAACCAGTGTCGATAATTGTCTTTTTCATCAACACGTTTATCAATTTTTTTTTTAATTTCTAAAGTTGGTCCAGCGGCGGTGGAGGAATGGTTGTCGGCGATGACGCCGACTGTTTTCCCTGAAATTAGGGTTAAGGTTTAGAAGGAGTGTATATATCTTAATATATTTCATTAATGAATATTAAATTAATAAATGAAGAGCGTATATTTAACAAAGATGGAGGGATATATAGCAAAGTACATTCCTTGTTAATGGGCTTAAGAACACCTCCTCCACTTACTGTATAAATGGGCTGACTAATTTATTGTTGGGTGCACAGTGCACTCCTCCAATTGATGCACCCCCTAAATTTTGTCTAGTATAGATGAACCCTCTCTTGAATTGTTTTAAATATCATTTTATCCCTTTCCCACCCCGTTTCTTTTTCCCCATTCCCTTTCTCCTTTCTCACCCAACCACTACTGTCGCCGTCTTCTGCCGCACCCTGTTTCTTTTTCCCCATTCCCTTTCTCCTTTCTCACCCAACCACTACTGTCGCCGTCTTCTGCCGTCTACCGTCAGTGTCCGCCGCCGCACCCTCTTTCTCTCTTCCCTTCCCCTTCTGCATTTTTTTTACTTTTTTTTCTTCCCTCCCCCTCCATTTCTTCTCCTCCCTTCATCCACCCACCACCCCAAACCCCGCCTCTGCCCTCCCTTCCCCTCTTTCTCAGTTTTTGTTTTTCTGACGTATCCCTGCCCATCCACCACCCATCCAAGCCCCCCAAGCCCTATACTTACACCTTCAACATGTATGTTTCTCTTTCTTTTTTCTGACTCACCAGGATCGATCATATACACTCTCATCGATAACAATTTATCGACGGGAGTTTACATGGTCAAATGCCGGAAGCGGCGGAGATCGGAAGTAGTGATGGTGACTGCAATTAGATTTAGTGTTTAAATATTGAAAGGAAAAATTTAGATAGTAGCAGGGTGCATTTAGTTGTAATATTTTATTTAAAGGATATTTTAGATTTTTTACACTATTATTTAATTAATAAATTGAAGGGGGAGTGCATCCCTCCTAAATGGAGGTGTAAATATTCAGGCCCTTTATTGTTCACCCTGGTGGGCTGACTCAGTGTTGGGCAATTCTTCGATTAAAAAGTCCATTGAAATTTCTCCCCACTTCAAGGCATCGCCCCCCAATATCATTTTCGTTGCAAAAATGCTACAAAAATTCGAAATAAACAAAAAATTCCACAAGTATCTTGCTCGGTATAATATTATATATATAAAAAAAATTAAAACTTCTCCAATTGCCTATTTATAATTTATAAAGGAATAATTTACAATTTTATGACATATATAAATGACAAAAAAAGTAACAAAGTCGTTGGCAGCCCTAGCTATTTGAGAAGATAATTTAGGAACAAGTAGATCGAGAAAAAAAGGGACGTCATTGAATTTTGTTTTGTAAAGTAGAAAAATAACAATTCTGGCGATCGAGAAAAGTCGACAAGGTTACTAAATTAGAAAAAAGGCTCCCATCTTATTACATATGCATGCTCGTTCTAGAAGCTATATAGTTGACTGTATATATAATGAAATAATACTGTATTAATCAGCAGTTAGCAAATATATATCGAAAGCAGCTACTAAATTTTCTAAGTTATAAACTTGGTTTGACTGGAGTCGGGCTAAATTAAGAGTTGCAGAATGAACGTCATTCAAATAAAATATCAGTCATTCAAATAAAATATTAGTCCGCAATTTTAGAAAACGAAAACCATAAATATGATATTTTATTGAAGATTTTCAAATAAAATAAAACGTGCGAGATTCATAATAATTCACAAGCCCCACAAGGTAAATTAATTGAGATATAGTATATGCATGAATAATTATAGTTGGTATAAAAAGACACACTTTTTATATTCAATATTCATGCAATATTAGTATATTTTAGCTAGCAAAAATCTTGTGGACTCTAAGCAATCGAACAGAGTCAAATATATAGATTCATAACAAAAACATTGCGTACAGAAAAAAATATATTTTTCGCTCTAAGCCTATATTAATATAAGGATAAATTTATGTTACAATAATATGAATATTCATAATGTACTGAAAAATGTGTTACGACGTAAATTCCTTTTGTTTTACTACTATATATAAAATAATCACGTGTTACTACTAAGGTGCATGTAATATGAAATTTTTTTATTTTAGTCCTATAAGTTTAGACATTTTAAAATAAATCCTTTAAGTTTTAATTTTACAAAATACGTTATGTACTTTTTAATTTTAATCATTTTTTACATCAATTTTAATCCTTTATATTTTGAAGAAATTATAATTGACAAATTTGGTGCAACATATATTAAAAAATGCCACATCATCATGCCATGTCACTATCTCTCCTCTATATATATTAAAAAAAAGTAGAGCTAATAACACCCAAAAATACTAATTTATACACACCCCATAATTTTAAATACAAAAATAAATGTATATAAAATGACTAAGTAATCCTTACATAAATAAAGAGTAAAATAATTTTAAAAAATGTGAAAAAATATGAAACAAAATAAATTTCACAAATGAAATTAAAGTGTGTTGCAATTATGAATGATCGATGTTAATTATGTGAATCTTATTTTCCTTTATTAATTGAAGCGTATAACTAAATTTAATGATAATATCATCATTTTATCAAATACTCATAATAAATAAATATATTTTAAATAAATTAATTAATTAGTTTGGAATAGATGCATATTGTAGATCCCCTGTTGAGTTAGATAATATTGAGTAAGCTAGGAAAACGTCTAGAGGGGATGAATAGACTTTTCAAAATCTTTCAATATATCAAAGTACACTGCGGAATTATCAGATTAACAATGAGCCCAAAAAAATATATACTCAACTAATATTCGAGAACTCCGTTATGAACACTCTACTAGTCTTGTTCTTATATGCAATTCAATCAATTAAGCAGTTAATCAATCAAACACAAATAAAACAGTAAAGTAAATCAAACACGAGATTTATAGTGGTTCGACAACTTGTCTACATCCACTCTCACAAGGGTAAATTGCAAATTTTGTCCCAAGAGAATATTTGAAAAGCAGTTTTAGTCCCATGTTCTTTTTTGGTCCCATTTTTTGCAAAAAATGTCCCAACCGTTAAATATTTAACATTTTCCGTTAAGGGTTAAGTAACATAGTTTGAAAATTATAAATATATATATATATAGAATTTGAATTTTTTTTTTTTGAAACACAACAATCGAAATATAATTTAAAAATATCAAAAAAACAAATAAATGTAAATTCTGAAATTTAAATAATTTTTTTTTTAAACTGAAATATATAAAAAAATAAAAATAAAAAAGAAAATCTGAAAATATTGAAAATACAAAAAATTTAAATTTGAAATATACAACCTGTATTTAAATATAATCTAAAAATTCAAATTAACTCTTTTAATCCATATTATTTGGATATAATTTAAAAATACTAAAAATATTTTTTTCAAATCAAATAATAATCTCTGGTAAATTATGAAATTACTCTAAATAATTTTTAAATAAAAATCTATATTAAAACTAAAATAAAAAAACATTTATATATAATCTTTGTGAATATAATTTGATGATACAAAATATAATTAAAAAACAAAGATAATTACAAAAATTCAGAAAATATCAAATTAAAAAGAAAGATAACAAATACAGTATAACCTGCGTATATATATCAACCTCCCCCACCACTGTTCTTCTCGCCGGCGAATATGCACATACCCAATCCA
The DNA here is from genome assembly GCA_963675135.1 of Galeopsis tetrahit. Lineage (NCBI taxonomy): Eukaryota > Viridiplantae > Streptophyta > Magnoliopsida > Lamiales > Lamiaceae > Galeopsis > Galeopsis tetrahit. The sequence goes on from OY776133.1 coordinate 18,429,329, forward strand.
ATCGTCGCCAACACCGCCACTCCAGCCCATTCTCGTCACCACCGTGGCTCCACCGCACCTCAACACCACCGCGCCACCATCTTTACCCTAGAATACTTCCAAAACTAATGAAAAATCCGGATACGAAATTCGATTCCGGTCACAAAATTCACAAAGGCTACACGCTCTAGCCTTATCTCAGTTCCAGGATTCAAAGCCCCTTGTCAATTTCAAATTTTGATCACTCCTTCATCCCCAATTTTACGATTTCTCTTCATGATTATTGACGATTTTTTAATCTTTTCTTAAACTTGTTTTTCTGAATTTTGTATTCCTGTTGATGTTTGGGAGTGGAGCCGCTGGCGACAGGTGTTTGTGAAATTTAAGATTTTGGTTCAATGTTGGAGGAAAACTACCTTCAGCTCAGTGCGTTTTTTTTTCTCAGTACTTTTGGAATTTTCGACAAACAGAGTAGGGAAATGAAGGGATTGAGGCAACGTATATGGGAGGAGCAATGGTTGATCTGGAAGTCGCCGAAAATGGGAGGAGCAATGGATGATCGGGAAGTCGCCGGAAATTTCCGCCACAAGGGAGATGGCCGGAAAATGTGTTTGATAGGTGGGCTGATATTTTAATATTAAAATTTTTGTATTAAAATAATTAAATTTTGAATTGAGTTTAATTTAAAAAAAAAAGAGAAAAGAAATTGTAGTTAACAGTGGGTGAAGCTCACACACCATTTCTGTTAGCATTTAACGGAACTATTTCTATGGGACCAAAAGTGATGAAAATGGGACCAAAATTGTGAGGGCACATTTTCTTGGGACCAAAATTGTGAGGGCACATTTTCTTGGGACCAAACTTGCATTTTACCCACTCTCACAACTCCAGTCGTGAAATTCTTATTACTCTTCCAATCGAGTAGTGTGTTCTTGTGGCTTTAAGTCCCAAGAAATAAGACTTTGATCTTTTCGATTATATCTCCAGATATGTCTTCGATCTAACAACTAGTAGTTTTACAAGTAACTAGCAACTTGAAACAAAACAATAAAACTTCTCTATATTCAGTAGTAGCCTTCTTGATTTCTTCACTTGTCTTCTGGATTCACTTTCTGAACTTTTAACTCTGAGAGTTTCTTCGCTTTTGAATACTTCGTAATTCGCTTTGATAGTGTGTAGAATATCAGTGTATCAGTAGTATGTCAGTAGTCATAACCGTCAAATACCTTGGGGTATTTATAGACTTCCAACTTCAAGAACTTTCTGTTATGTAACTAACTTTTCTTGAAAACTGACTTCTAACTTCTTCTTCTTATCCTTCCACGTGTTTATGCAGTTAATTAGTTATTCCATAACTAACTCTTCAATCCTTATCTTCAATACGCGTTTATGACTTAAACTTTTCCTTCTTTGTAGCGCACCTGTCTTGTCTCCATACTTAGACAAATTCTGAGTCTTCTTCTCTTGACTTGTCTTGTCTTGCGCATCCAGTCTTTAGTAGTAGACTTCAATATAGAACTAAACTAGTCATATCATCTAATCCTAACAAGACTATTACATTACATTAAGCTTTTCAAATCAGCTTAGTCACCTTAAGATCTATACAATGAATATACGAATATTAAACGAACTATGAGCTTCTATACATCTTTTAATATAGCTCAGTATAAATCCTAACAAATATAACACAGTACTTATAAACTGTACTTGTCTTTCAAACACTTATCTTTTCTTTCGATACTTTATCTTTTGAACTTTACCTGTGAACTCTACTGATCTGTTCAAGATGACTCCATAACTAGACTAAATCAGTCAACACTTAGAAAATATTCAAGTCTTCTTTTGGCTTATCAAAACTCTTCTTATCTTTTCATTTAGGACTTGTCTCAGGATTCATATCCCAACAATTTCCCCCTTTTTGATGAAGCCAAAACTACTTGAATTATTTCACAACAGTAGACTAGTTAAGTAGTTATCTTGTCTTTCACCAAAATATATTATCTTTTCATTCATTCAGATAAGATCAGTAGATTACACATACTTATTCAAAAATAAAAAAGAAATCAGTAAAGTACTTACAATTACTCACTTATATTACCTCCATCAAGATTTGGAACACAGAACGCGTCGAGGAGTCTTCTATGAATATCTGAAATGTGATCTTCATTCTCAATCTTCTCCTTCTCTAGCAGTTCTTCTTCAAACTTCTTTATCTTGTTGAAGTCGATCCTCTTTCCGGAGCCTAACATAGGAGTTTCACATTTAGGATAGATAGGAACGAGAATGTTGTAACCAACTGCAGTAGCAATGCGCATGACCAAATTCCATAGCTTCTGATCTTGAACTTCCATGAACTTGTCAAACACAGCATATAACTCTTCTTTGCTGTCTGCATCTCCAAACTTCCTTATTATCCAATGATCTAGCTCCCACTTCATCTTGACACTTAACCATGCATCTCTATGTTCATTGTCAATGAAGTTGTCAATGTGAGCATCCTCGATCTCTGCTGAATTAGCCTTCAACTTTTGCAACCTGTGAATATGCTTGCCAACTTTCTTCTTGCTAGCATATCGATCATCTTCAACTTTCTGCTTCTTCAAGATTGCAGTCTCATCCAGATCATCAATGATCTGTCCTATTGACTCTTTAACTTTCAGTTCTTCAATAATCAACTTTCTTTTAACAACTTGTCTCGTCTGAACCTCAGGAGGAGCAATGCCTTTGCCCTTAACTTGTCTCATCTGTTCTGCCTTAGCCTCTTCTAAGTCAGCTTTCTTCACAAGTCTTCTCAACTCTTCCATCGCAATAGCAACAACTTTAACTTCAGGTTCAACACTAGACTTTACTTGTCTCGCCTCTTCTTGACTTGTCTCTTCCCCCTTTTTGGCTTCATCACTTGCCTTAAGAGTGAAAAGAGAAGTGAAGCGAGTCATCTCTTCAAGCATAGCTTGCTTCATCAGATTCGTTGCTCTTTCAATCTGCCTTTGATGAGAACCATCTTGACTCAACTTGTCTAGCTTAGAAGCAACCAACTCTAACTTCTGAGTAGACAGATTCAACTCATTCTTAAAATGTGTTGCAGTCAAGCGTAGCTTCCTGTTCTCTTCAGTCATAGCATTGATTATCTCTCTAGCTTGAGCCAATTGATCATAAGCTTCTTTCCTTTGCACATCAGCAATATCAATCTTCACTCGATATACTCTTTCCATTTTCTTGGATTCTCTAGCCAAGACTCTAGCAAAGTCGACTGAACTCTTCTCTGAGTATTCGACTTGATTTTGCATAAAAGCTTCCAACTGTTTGAACATCTCTTGTCTGAAATCAGTATCCAACTGATTAACTTCATTCATGATCATCTCTTTTGAACTAGTAACAAGACTACTATTCTGTTCAACAAAAGTCTTCTTGACTTCAGACATTAAAAACTCATCAATAGACGACTTGATTACGTCCTTCAGCTCAGTCTTCAACTCGTCTATCGAAGCAGTCGGGATTGATTGAGAGGATTGACCAGCTTCCTCATGAACAACAGCCTCCTTTATGATCTCATCTTCATGAACAACTTGAATTTCGACCATCTTATCTTCCAGATCAGTAGTCAAGACCTTGTCTTCTACTACTTCATCTTCCGACACTACACTTCCAGCGATGGCCTTTAAGTTCAAAGGAGGACTGTAAGGAACGATAGCCAACTTAGCTTCCTTAAACCTTTTCTCAGCTTCATCTGATTCTCTCTTCACCATCTCGACTAGCCTGGCAGTGTAGGCACATGTTTCTGAAGGAAAATACTTCTCAACTTGTCTTGTGACCAACATTACACCTTGGACCATGAGCATGTTCTACTTGAAATTCGAACACAAGACCTCTCATCTGATCAGAAACATTCTCCAAGTCGAGAATCAGATCAGTAGACTTCGCTTCTTCTACTGATTCAACTTCAACCATCAACTCATCTTCCATAAGATCAGACTCGGAAACTTGAATTCCAACGTCGAAATTGTCTTCCGAAGATAACACATCATCAGAAATGTTCAGCATCCTTTTCACTAGAACGGTCAAGGCATGTGATGGGAGGAGTTCTGAGTGGTCTTTCACACCACTGTTCTCTTGTTGCTCCATCTCCCAGTCTTGAAAGTTCGAGATTCCGCCCATTCCTTGGATAACTTCAAATAAATCTTCAGTTGGGCCTTTCTTCAGAGCAACCCATGTGCAAATCCTTATGAGTTTCTCATAGACCTCTGTAGACGAGTCAATCTCAACTGATGGTAGCATCGTCTTCAGGTTCTTAGTCATTTTTGCACGCAACCTCTTCTCTCGTTGACACATATGATAGTTGACTAAGGATTCGAATCTATTTTCGGGAGGGGTCTGAGTAAGTGGGGTCCTTAACTCAGTTGTTGCAGTGGCAACTAATGGAGTTCCCGAAACAGATGGGTTAATGGGTTCAACATTTTCTGTTGAGGGAGTGGGAATTTGGACTGTGGTTTCATGGGGCTTTGATGTGTCTTGGTCAGGTTTGACAACTGTCGAAGTATCAGTTGTATCATATATGGTAGTGTATGGGGTTACATTGGATCTCAGTGGTTGCACTGCCACTGGAGAGGATTTGGGTACATGCTTGGCACGAGATCGAAGTGATCTTGCCTTGGTTTTGACAGGGAGGTTGAGAGGAATTGAAATAGTACGAGATGAAGTACTAACCTTCTCAGTCGTCTTGTTTGGTGAGGGACTCGAATCTCACCAGTCGATAAGTTTCAGCAGCTTCGACTACCTTCTCTGTCTCCTTGTCTGATTGAGTTTCCTCCGAATCTTCAACAGGCTCAATCAACGCCTCATCCGACACATATTGAACTAATTCACCACTAGTACCAGCACCAGCCACATCTACAGATTCTTCGGCCTCCGACTCGTCTTCTTCGGCACTAGACGAGTGCACGGCTTCGATTATAGCATCACACAGATCAATTTGTACTTGTCCACGCTCTTTCGCTCTTTGATCAGTCTGTCTTGTGATAACATCCTTCTTGAGATAATGCTTCAAGACGTGGAACGACTTGCCCTTGCTCCAACTCGTCTTGTTCGGCAGCAAGACGAGTAGCAATATACTTAGCTTATTTCCAAAGCTAACGACGGCCGATACCACCCATTCACCAGAATCGGTGTCAACTCTAACATTCCTTTCAAAGTACATCAACCTGTCTATGAACAGTTTGTACCAATTGCCATCAGTGATGCCATCATAGATTGCGGCCATCACTCTCGCCTTTTGAAGAGTCGCCGAATCAAAACTCCCGGTGACTCCTAGTAACATCTTTCTTGAAATATCAAGAAGAGTCTTGTATTTGGGTAATAACTCCTTCTTTTTCACAGCTGGGATGTTTCCATCACGATTAAGCTTTAATTTCTTTCTGCAAAAGATACTCAAGTATCTTAACTCTTGACCAGCAGCATATTGCTCGACATTAATCGAACCCAACGGTAAACTCAATGTTTCGGACAGAATCTCACGAGTGATCTCCACCCTGCTTCCACAAACATAGGCTTCGACCGAGTTTTCTAGGCGAGTGGCAGTGGCAAAGAACTCCAAAACTTCTTTCTCGAATACGACCTCAGGGACAGCTTCCAAGTAGGGTTTTAGACCGCACCTAAAACACTTAATGAGTATTTCCTTGTTGTCGTCTGAGTGCCTCCCCTTGAAGAACACATAGCTCTCCACATGCACCTTCCCTTCAGTAACATACTTGTCTAGATCGAACCTAGTTTGCATGTTAGTTTTAACATCATACATTGAAACAATCGACATGGTTATCGCAGAGTAATCAAAGATCAAGAGTAAATTCGAAAGCTTTGATTGCAAGAATTTAGGAAAGATAGTGAATTTGTGAGGAGTAATTATCGGAAAAACTGGTTTTGATGTTAATTACGTTTTAAATCAACGGTTGTGATTGATTTGGTTAATCCAACGGAAATAAACACTTGATATTCAGTTGCGTAATCGATACTGTTATGTGTATTGATTTCCAAAATTTTGAAGTCCGCCAATGCTATTGGTTAGATGAGAAGGGTGTACTCAACTGCCCTAGTGAAACAGTAATTAAGCGGGAACTGGGTGCATACACCTCATTAAGATGGAGTGTATATATCCAGTTTTTAGGGTTTTCAAAATTTGGTAATTACACTGATACCCTTAATTCGCAAATAAACACTTAGTGAGTTTAGATCTTTAGGAGAACTTATCTGTTCTGTTCGAGTCTATTCAGAACAGACGAGTAGACTTGTGCGCACCAGACGAGTTCTCCCTTCGACTGTGCTTTTCTGTCTGAATGTCGAACGACTTCATGTACCTAACTCATCTTGTGCGACTTATTAGAGTAGATACAAGTAGAGTAGAATAATTAAGATGAATATCAATCTAATGCAATGGTCAAGGTTTCGAACAAGATGACTTTTAACAAACTTAAGAGTCAACATAAGGATATTTAAGAAATCATAGATTCCCCCTTAAATGTTTATTCCCTTAGTATTACCCTCAACTTTACCAGCTTCCTCATCGGGTTGTTTGGTCATCTTGTCTGACCTTGTATACCTGTCTGTTGAGCGAGTAGACGAGTGCTCTGTTTTAGTGATCTTGTCTCCTTATTTCTTGTGATGTACCTGTTTGGTTAGTACATATCTATAGGCAAGTAGGGTCTAGATCAATTAGTCCTAAACTAATGCATAATTCACGAAAACGAGCCTCGAGTAATGGTTTTGTGAAAATATCAGCCTTTTGAAAGTCAGTATGAATCTTTTCCATGCGAATATCCTTCTTTTCTACATGATCACGTATGAAATGATGTTTCACATCAACATTCTTACAACGTGTGTGCAAAACAGGATTTTGTGTAATGGCAATAGCACTGTTACTGTCACAGAAAATAGGAACATTTGATTCATATATGTTGTAATCTCTAAGCTCTTGCATGAGCCAAAGTAGTTGACTACAACAGCTACCAGCAGCCATGTACTCGGCTTCAGTAGTAGAGGTAGCCACACTAGTCTGCTTTTTCGAAAACCATGAAATGAGTTTTGTGCCTAAGAATTGACAAGAACTAGATGTAGATTTCCTATCTATTCTACAGCCACCAAAATTAGAATCTGAGTAGCCACTTAGAGATAAATCATCATTTGAAGGATACCATATACCACGATTGATGGTTCCTTTCAAATATTCAAGTATCCGTTTAGTGGTTTCCATATGACTCTCTTTTGGATTAGCTTGAAATCGAGCACATACGCCAACAGAAAATGCAATATCAGGTCTACTAGCAGTTAAGTACAGTAATGAACCAATAAGACCACGATAATATGTTTGATCAACACACTTACCATGTTCGTCTGGATCCATTCTGTATGGAGGTAGCATAGGTACTCCAGTAGACTTGCATGTCTTAATACCAAACTTGTCTAGTAGGTTTCTAGTATACTTTGCTTGATTTATGAAAATCCCTTATGGGGTCTGTTTTACTTGAAGACCAAGAAAGTAATTCATTTCACCCATCATGGACATCTCAAATTTACTTTGCATGAGTGTTGAAAAACTTTCACTCAGCTTTTTGTTAGGTGAACCAAAAACTTTATTTTTAATGATTTTTACAAGTTTTCATATATAAAAGGAAAGCAAATACTTGTGTGTATTTAATACAATTTTTTAAATGAATGAATGCTACTCATGAATTATGTCAAATATTGTATAGTATTAATTCAAATACAGTATAGTATTAGTTTATAACATAAAAGTTACATGCATATAATTGGTAAAATGATTGAAATTGGAGAAACAACCAACCCAGATATTCCGGCCAGATAGTTTTTGCATTACCAAAGGGTAGGGAATCTATAAAAAAGATGTTATTCAAATCTCTTTCTATTCGGATTAATGGTAGGGTAAGGAAAGCTTGATCGTGTGTTTGTTCTTGTTTGTTAGTATTTCTCCTTTTGCTTTTGCTCTGTTACTATTTCAAATTATTTATTTTTTAATTAGTTGCTTTTTGGTCCGTTATCTTAACTTTTTTTTATTTATTAGAAAGGTAAAGAATCGAGAAACTTGGATGGAGATTTGTTGGCATATCTACCCACAGAAATTCTGACTGAAATTCTGTCAAGAGTCCCCGCTCAAACTATTCAGTGTTGCAAGTGTGTTTGCAAGTCATTGCGCGATTTGGTCTCGACTCATGAATTTGCTAAATTCCATCTTTCTAAATCAGTCCCCGGAGTTGCTATCATTATCATGTTCGACGCGAAGGATAAATTTACAGATGTGCTAGATCTTAACTTCACTACAATCACCAAAATCTATTCAAACCAATTGTCCATCCATGGTTCAGTTGATGGGTTACTTCTTTTGTATGAGCCTACAAATGATACACTTCACTTATGTAATCCCATCACTCGTGAGTATATCGACCTCCATCATTCTAATTCGCACTCTCTTCCTACAAACGGAGGAGTTATCATTTGTGGATTTGGTGTTAGCAAAATAAGTGGGCAATATAAGGCTGTGGCTATTTCCCGAAATGAGTGTAAAGTATACACCATTGGAAGTGGATCATGGAGAAGCGTTGGTGCTCTCCTCCATTTCAATATATATTTCAATATGTATTGTACGGGAGTATTTGTGAATGGGAGCCTTCACTGGTTGGTAGAGGATTTAAATGACATTATATGGATTTGTCGCTTTGATCTTGAAACAGAACTTTTCACCACAATTGCTCTTCCACACCAGAAAGGTGAATCTACCTTTGTGTTTGCTATTGTTGCTGTGGAGGGCAACCTGTGTTTATGTGAATATACATCTGATGGTGACAATATTGTTACCATCATCTGGTTGATGAAGAAATATGGAGTTTGGACAAAAGAATTTATCATCCCAAACAGCCCTGATTTTGGTACATACGTTTACCCTATCAGAATTTTCGAAGATGGGGTGATATTGACGGGATTTGGTTACTATTGCATCTTATACTACTCTATCAAGAATAAAACTACACGTACAATTTGCAAATACGAAGGTATTCGTTGTATGGCTTTGCACTCTCACACTCCAAGCTCTCTTTCACTCAAATGTTTCACCATGGAGAACTCAATCTCATTTTGATTATATTTTTGCATTTTAGATAGTCTATAAATGTGTTTTATGCGATTTGTTAGCATTTTGTCATGATTTGTTTTATTATATTATTTTTGCAGCATAGGACTGGTACTCGTGTAAATGTTTGAAACTATGTTTTATACATACAATTATTTTAAATTGTGTTTTATGTGAATTGTTAGCATTTCGTCGTGGATTTGCCTGATTTGTTGTTGCCCAAGTCTACAGTTTAAATTCAACACAAATTAAACAAACTTCCAGTCACATTGGATTAATTGTAATGGAGCCTGCTGAACTGGAATTCGGCCCGCGATCATAACGATCCAATATTTTTAGAGCCTTTTAATAATGCGTAATCGAGTTCTGTAGGCTTTTATAACAATAAATTCAATATTCATTGTTAACTCAATTACTGTAGTTATTCTAGACAAACGAGTCACTATTCATTGTTAACTCAATTAGTTATTCTTGACAAACGAGTCACTATTCATTGTTAACTCAATTAGTTATTCTTGACAAACGAGTCAAAGCTTTGTGTTTTTTTTTTTTTTTTTTTGGGGAGGGGGCATTAAAGGCCATTTTTTTAGTTTTTTGGGATTTTTTTTGGTTGCAAATTATTTTCTATCATTTCAATTTTAATCACACGTATGATGTTATTAACAGAAGTATAATAAATGTTGAACTAACATGATAACCAATTGTAAGTACGTTATATTAAAATATATATATATATATATCACAAATAAAATTGAATCAATAGATACCATGTACAAGTTTTGTACCAGCTAGTATACAAATGTTTCAAAATACGGTGTCTATAATATATAAAAATAATCAAAATAATTTATTTAGTGTGACATAATAATATACAATTTATTTTCATGTTTGACAGCGGGTTATTATAGTTGTTGAATTTTTTATTAATTTATATGAATTTTTATACATTTGACATGATTGTGAAATATACTTTTTTTTTTATTGATTTACATAGATTTTCATTTTATTGATTTACATGGATTTCCATACATTTGACATGATTTGTGAAATATACTTTTTTTTATTAATTTACATAGATTTTCATTTTATTGATTTATATGGATTTCCATACACTTGACATGATTTATACTAACTTGCATTTTCTAGTTATAATGACTTATACTTTTCATTAAAAGTTGTGTTGCACTTTTCAATTATAGTGACTTACACTTTTTAATAAAAAAATGTGTTACACTTTTTAGTAATATTGTGTTACACTTTTTAGTAATATTAACTTACACTTTTCAACACACACAATTTCGAAAAAAAATTATCAATAAAAAAAATTACAAAAAAAAAAAAATACTGTAATAAAAAAAAAAATTAACCAAGTCAAAATTTTTATTCACAATAATCTTGAATATGTAGGGTTCACAATATTCTTGAATATTTAAGATTTAAATTGACAAAGTCAACTCAATTCCTTATAAGGAATTGATTATAGAGTTTATTACTGCTTAGGTACAATTTTCACCCTCCAACTCTACGTAGGTACAACTTTTTTTAAAAGTTAATTTTAAGTGTCAAAAAGTTGATTTTAGGTGTCAAAATAATCTGAAAGACCCAAATTGCCCTTACTTCATTCCTCATTTTTCTCTCCATTCTTATTAAACACCTCACCCACCCACCCTTCCTCTCAAACACGCCTCATCTTCTTCTCTCTTCTCCTCTCTCCTACGTCTTCAAAATCCGCCATGGCCATCGTGAAGCCCCAACCGCCATCGTGAAGCCCCTCGCTGCGTCGCCGCCCACCTGTTCTCGCCTCCGACGCCTCGCCGGAATTTTCTCAGGCGGCGGCCTCAAAATTGCGAAGGCGACGAAGACGAAGCCCCGAGACAGATCGACGACGGGGAGATGGTGGTTGATGGAGGCGCCGCTGCGTCGCCGCCCACCTGTTCTCGCCTCCGACGCCTCGCCGGAATTTTCTCAGGCGGCGGCCTCAAAATTGCGAAGGCGACGAAGACGAAGCCCGAGACAGATCGACGACGGGGAGATGGTGGTTGATGGAGGCGCCGCCGTTCGGATCTGAAGACGATGATGGATCTGTGGTGGTGGCGAAGGAGACGAAGCGGCGAGTTCAAACCCTCCATCTCACCGGCGAAGCTTCACTCCGCATCCACCATGGTCGTCATGAAGAAAGTAGATCTTGGCCCTTGTCGCCGCCGCCGATCTTCACCAATTTTAAAGGCATGGGTTTCTCGATTTCTGATATTCACCAATTTTGAATTTTCATCATGATTTTTGATATAGGAATCAGTTCTTTGTTTATTCTAAGTTTCATAATAGTTTTGAAGGCAAGCTTTTGACTCGTGATGGACAAATCTTGAGCAGCTATAACAAAGAAGATTTTTTTTTTTTTTGTAGATGTAGTAGAACGATATGTTTGGGTGTTATCCTGCTGGGAATTTAAGTTCGACAAATCTAAAACTGCTTATAAGTTCATGTGTTCATTAAGGTCTGCACTTTGGTGGTTTACCCAGTAATTTTCTCTGTTTCACCTTTCAGCTATTGTCTGATTGTTTTACATATCCACTTTTCTTCAGGTTTTGATTCTATTGCCTCTAGCTGGAATTGCACGTAGGGTTGTCAAGAGGTTGATCCAGTTAACTCCATCCAAGAATAAGGTAATGGTATATTTTTGCAATATGCTTTAACTAAAGTGGTGCAAAATGTTACGGAACTCCTGATCTAATGAGTTTCATATTAAGATCTTGAGCTAGAAAAAAACAATTTAATCTCAGAATATACTGAGGTGTGAAATTTGTGTGAATGGCCTTCCTGATAATGGTGTGTGCTGATTCATGGTTCTGATTGCTACTTCAAGCTTGGCTAATTTTGTTCTGATTTTGTATGTCCCATAATCAAATTGTCATTGTGACCTAGGTTACTAATTTCTTATGAAAATTTAATCGGTAAACCTTTTTGTACGTGAATTTCAGTTTATATTTGAGGATGAGGCCCTGCATCTCAACTAGTTCGAGTTGCTTTCATGCCCTTGGAAGACAAGCATCAGACAACAATACAAGATGTTTACAGATCTGTTCTTTTTTTAAAATTTTAAAGTCTAGATGTTTACAAGATGTTTACAGCTTGGCCATTGGGATTGAAAAAAATGTTAAGAATATTTATTGAAGTCTTGAAGAAGATAGATTTGTTATTCGATTTTTTTCCTCGAACAGTTGGTGCAAATTATTTTGTCGTTGATGCAATAGTTATTTGTTGATGCAAATTCTTCGTTGATGTAAGATGTAAATAATTTATTCGATGATGCAAATAATTTATTCTTTAATGCAAATAAAGAACAATTATAGGAAAAATTCACAAAAATCAATAAAATCTATAATAATTTTAATCAACTAAGAAAAGATTTGCAACAACGAACAAAATGTATGCATCAAAGAAGAAATTATTCAAGCAAGAAATTATTTACATCATCGTAGAAATTATTTGCATCAATAAATAATTTTATTTGCATCAACCGTTCGAATAAAAGAATAATAAAAAAAAAAATCTAGCCCACTAACAGGCCCAATGGTGTGGAAACCCTAGCCCATGCTCTAGCAATTTTGAGCAGACGCCTGAGAAAATTCCGATGATGGTTGTCTTCCTCAAGATGTCTCAGCCCTTATCTTTTTCTCAAACCCAACACTAACCAAACAAACCAAATCCAAAAAAAGTAATGGAAAAACATAAGTAAACAAATCAAACCATAAAATACTTGCACAATATTCCGGCAAAAATCATAAATCAAAACCTAACTAAGAAGTACTAGAAAAACCCAACTAAACAACGAAGAATCCGGCAAAATTAAAAATACGCTATCGCCACCCACAGATCCATCATCGTCTTCAGATCCGAACGGCGGCGCCGCCATCAACCACCATCTCCCCGTCGTCGATCTGTCTCGGGGCTTCGTCTTCGTCGCCTTCGCCGGAGGTCGTGAAGACGAAGGTCGTAGCCCTGCCTTGGCCACAGATCGCCCGAGCTTCAAGGCGGACAACCATGGTGGGGGCGTCGACGGCGATGGTGGTGGGCTGTCTTCGGCGGAGAGTTGAAGGCGGCGAAGTGGGCGGCCTTGAGAGAAGCTTCCATCTCTCCGACGAAGCTTCATCGTCTCCTTCTATAAGAAAATTCCATGGTGGGGGCGTCGACGGCGACGGAGCTTCAAGGCGGACGGCCATGGTGGGGGAGTCGTCGGCGATGGTGGTGGTCCGTCTTCGCCGGAGAGTTGAAGGCAGCGGCCATGGTGGCGGCTATGGTCAGAGTTTTGGGTTATTTGGGATTTTGAGAGGTGGGTTGAAGGAGAGAAAGAGGAGAGAGAAGAAGAGAGAGATGGGGTGAGGGTGAAGTGTGTAAAAGTTTCATTCTACACTATAAGGGTAAGAATCTTATCTTCTTCTATAAGGGCAAGGATGTAATTTTGGCACCCAAATATCACCTATAAGAGATTTTTTTCTTTTGTAGCACCTAATGGGTTTTTCCAACTCCAAAAGACACTAGAATAGAAATGCCCCTTGATTATATATAAGACCAATCCATTATATATATATAAAGTTTGTACTCGTGGTCATACTTAAGACCCATATCCGATCGGCGGATCCAACCTGATCCAAAGCTCGCGGGACGAGTAGTCGAGTACCCGCGGGTTGGGTCAATGTTGTCATCCCTCCGTTGAAATCTCTGATTTTTAGAAGAGATTTTGAATAGTGTAATTTATTTATATTTGGTAAAAACTTGTGTGAGACGGGATCTTTTTAACCCATATTTAAAATTTTGGGCAGAATAACCCATATTTTTTTCCAGATTTTGATTTGTAAAAAAAAGTGATAATGTTTAAGTAAAAAGTGATAATATTTTTAACAAAAGTGACTATCACTTTGAGATTATTACCTAATAAGTCCAGTATTATAACACCTTACTCTAATAGAAACACCAAATTGTATATTTTTTTAATAGAGTCATAATAAAGCTAAAAAAACCCATTATACCCTTAATACAATTATTTAATTTATTTAATTATTTAAATTCCAAAAAAACTGCAGAGTCAACCTCCTAGAAATTAGGTCATGTTTCCCGTAATTAAATGACTTTCCAAATTCGAGATTAAAAAATTATTCTAGAATCTTGTTACGAACCCAATTTTCAATTTCGATTTCAAAATTTCTTCCCAAATCCGCATTTCGATTTTAATATCTCATAATTATTCCAGAATCTTGTTACGCACCCAATTTTCAATTTCGATATCATTGTTTTTTTCAAATCCGCATTTCGATATCTCAAATTCTATTTTCTCAAATTCGACCGAAGTGGCCCGTTCTGTTCCTCCTCCCGCTGTCTCTTCACCGGCAACTCAGTCACGGATTTTTGTTCATATCATTGATTGTTCATATCATCAAATCAATTATTGGGTACCTGCGTCTCTGTTGGTTGTACGTTTGATGGAAAAGACCCCAAGGACTTGCAGCAGGAGATTACTGATAGCGACATGGAGGTTCCTCTGGATTGAGGTTTTGTTGGATTTTGATTTGAAGTTTAAGGTAATTGAATTTTCTGTTTAGGCTTTGATCTCTACTTTTTTTTAGTTTTGTTTAAGCTGTTGGTTGTACTGATTCTTTTGTGATGGAATATGCATTGAAATGACGATATTTTTTATGTCATTCATATGTACTTCAATATGCATATTATTAAAATGCACTTTAATTTGCATACTTCTGAACGTAATTCACATGAACTTCAATATGCATATGTTTAGACTGCACTTTAGTTTGCATGTTTTTATGCAAAATTGTCGAAATGCACTTTAATTTGCATAATAGTGAACGTAATTCACATGAACTTCAATATGCATATGTGTAGATAATACATACGCTTCTATTTTTCTTTTCTTCTACACTTCGCCGTTTTTGCAGAAGCTTTTTCCTAAACCTGTAGGTTGAATTGCAGATTTCTCAAAACCCTCAGTTTAACAAGATTACACGAAATAAATGGAGATAGCTATCTTTTAGGAAATTTTTTGTATTTTAGAAGGCGAAAGATTTCCGGGAATTAGAGAGAATGAGGATTAATGAGGATACCTACTTTTTAGGATTTTTTTTAATTTTTAGAAGCTCCTTAAATTACGCAATTTTCGAGATCTTCTGTTTATATCTAATTAGGGGATTTAGTTGACCTGTTAATTTGAATTAAATATTTCGAATTGTGTCAAATTAGTGAAATGTCCTTATTAGTTTATAACCCTATCACTTTTTACTTAAACACTATCACTTTTTATATATGAGATCTGTGAGACGGTCTCACCCAAGACTAGCCAAAAAAATCTATAGATAGTTGAATACCCAAAAAAAAATTTAAGACTTTTTAAAATTCGTATTGAATACCTTCGAATTTTTAAAAGTTTTTGAAAATTCAAATTGAATACTAATATAATATAAGTTTGAAAATATTGGTAACTGTAAATAAATTTAAATTATAAAATAAAATATACAATGTTATCTCATAGTATAAGATGTTATCTCATACTCCGTATAAGATTTTTCAATATATTTCAAAATAAATCGACATTTTTTTTCCGATCTTTTCCATTATTCTCTCATAGTTTACTAATATTAAGTTTGATACCGATATTTATCAATATATTTTATTTTTTATAAATTTGTGAAGAAAATCTTCTTCTATATCTAAAATTGAAAAAATATCGAAAATGTATCTGATATATTTTCGATTATTAAGGTACCTAACTAACAATCCTAGATATCTAAAGAATAGATACTATCTCCAGCCCAGATATTTCAGCCGTAAGTTTTGGCCATGCCCTTTATTTTTGCACTCTATATATGAAATTATGAATCGATAAAAAGATGTCATTATTCAAATCTTGCAAATTCTTTCTATACTGATTAGTACACCACCAACGATGGAAACAGTTAGTATTTCTTCTCTTATTTTCTCATTTCAAATTGTTCTGCTTGTTAGAGTCTTTAATCCTGTTTTCTTTATTTTGTAATCAACATTGAAAATATCGGTGAATTTATTATCAAAAAATTGTAGAAACGTAGTATTTTTAAGAATATACAGATTTATAGTCTCAAAACTATTAAAAAAAAGTACATATATCCTATATAAACAGTATATACGTTTATTTATGTTGACAACTTCCTTAATTTAGATTTACCCCCTTGCCCTTTAATTTCATCTCGATCGTATTACTTTCTTTTAAGGTTCTGTTTCTACCGGTTCTGTTTGGTAGATAGGTTGGAACATCTATGGCCGCATATGCAAATCTTATAAAACAAACTTAATATTTTATTTCATGTAAACTAATCTAAAATGAGTAAATATTATATACCGTATAGTATACAAACATTTCAAAATACAGAGTCTACAATTAAAATAATTTATTTTATGTGAAATAATAATACACAATTTATTTTTGATTTCGCGGGATTTTTACAAGTTTCCATATATAAAAGGATTGAAATTGAAGAAACAACCAACCCAGATATTTCGGCCACTTAGGGCATGTTTGATAGCATAAACTGATTATCTAAAATTAGGATGATAACTAAACTTTATAAATTTTAAAGCATAATCTACCTTTAATCTAAGTTATCAAACAACCAATAAAAATGATATATAGTTAATCTAGGTTTAATCTAAGCTATCAAACATGGCCTTAGTATTTCTCCATTTTGCTTTTGCTATGTTAATATCTCAAATTATATACTCCCTCCGTCCGTGATTAAAAATAAGTTGACTTTTGTGTAAGCATGGAGAAAAAGTAATGTCATTTGTGTAAAATTAAGAATATTGTGAGAGTGAAGTTTATAAAGGGTTTTGAAAGTTATTGTGGAACGTTCCGAAAAGAAAAGTGGACAAAATAATTTTGGATATAACTTATATGTTTTTTAATCAATAATAAACATACACATCAAAATTTTAAAAAAACAACTCAACCTACTTATGACACATGTAATACAATTATTCTCCATAACACACATCATCAAATTTAATCAGATTTTAACACACCACAAAATTATACTCTCTATTTATTTATTTTGGGTTTACAAGATCATAATAAAGTGACATTACAACTCAAAACTCAAGACCTTCAAACAAGACATATCAAACAGGGTTGTTGCTCCCCTCTAATTGTGAGTAGGTGGAAAAACGAGTGTAACCTTCACCCAAAAAAAGTCCAAGCTAAATTTATATTCTCAATACGAGATAATTTCACACTAAAGTAGTCTCATACAAAAAAAATACAAAAACACAAACGAAAACAAAGGCCCACCTAGCACCAAAATCCTAAGGACCATCAAGTCCTACCCAAAAAAAAAGTCTCACAAAAGAAAAGACAGGCCCCACAAGGCGCTGAAAAAAAAAATAACTGAAAAAAAAAATCTAAAATAAATAGTAAAACAGGACCAACAAATAACTCACCCGATCGACCACCGTGACACAGTCGAAGAGGATCTACCCGTTGTTCCCGAATAAAATTTTAAAAAGACCTCCTAACCCCGCTGAATGATTTGAAGGAGCTGATCGACGAGGTAGCGTGGTGGCTCAGGGGTATACAGGGGGATTTCTAAATACAATTAAAATAATTTATTTAGTGTGAAATAAAAGTAATATACACTTTTGAAAGTGTGTGTGCGTGCGAAATCAGAGATGTTTTCTGTCGTGTTGGCACAACCTAGACAACACTATGCAACGAAAATTAAAATGCACGTACTGAAAATAGAAGTATTCAAAATTTGCGTAGATTATAAAATAATCTACGCTGTTCACTATATAAAAATATGTGAAACGAGTACAACCTCTTTGAGGTGTATAAATACACTACGAAAGTGTATAATAATTTACTAAGTTCTATGAAACTATCTCCCTCATAGATCTATGCACATAACCTAGTAAATAAGACTATGTTCTAACACACTATTATTCGGGTTTACAATAATGTGAAGAACTACAAGAAGAAACAAAGATTTTCCTAACTAGAAGCGTATATAGCGTTCAATAGAGTAGTAGTCGATTTCAGTTTTTCTTCTTGTGTATCTTGTGTTCTTTTCTTCTTGTGTATCTTGTGTTGAGGGCAGCTTCTGTATTTATAGGCTTCATCCACGAACTGCCATCAACTCCCATGATCATCTCAACCGTCATGCGGTTGCAAACTTCTCTCCACCACTCCTAGAATTTAGGGACTTGTTATACCATGTCTAATAACTTCTCACTCCCACGCAGTGGCATGACTTGGTGTTGCCCACGTCTTCTAACTGCTCTGGGGACATCATTAGACAACAAGCGTAAGATAAGAGTTAGTGAGAAAAGGAAGGGCAAATTCTGATGTTGTCATAAGTGTTGGGAACATTAAACACAACACTCGACTGTTAGTATTGGATCTTTAAACAAAACACTCCTATCAACATCAACAACTTTATTTTCATGTTTGGCACTAGTTTCCAAATTAAAACGGATTGAAAATAAAGAAAGAAATACTAATACGCTGGTTATTATAGTTCTTAAAAAAAAAAATATAATTGTTCATTAGTTAAGTTTGTGGAAATTGTAATCAAGGTTGTAAATAACTAAATATAGGTAATATTGTAAATATTGATTGACGTATAACTATCGGCAATTTTAAAAAATATAAAACAAATTTTACATCTAATAAATTTATAAAAATATAATATGCTATATATGATATTTTTCGAAAGTAATCAACATTTTTTTTTTTGGATATTTTTTATTATTATCTCGATAGTTTACCAATATTATTAGTACTAGTCCTATACCCACGTAACGCAATCGATTTATTAAAATAATAATTTTAAATATTATATTAATTTTTATATATTTAAATATTACGAGTATATTAATTTTTATATTTTTTTATTGTTAAAGTAGGTGAGAGTTAAATTTTTTTTATTTCAATATATTTATAACATATACATTTCTAAAAATTTGAATATATATTATATTATTGTATTTTTATATATTCTAATATTATTAGTATTGCATACAAATATTTATTAATATTTTTTATTTTTTATAAAAAAATTGGAATAATTCTTTTTTTATATATCAATATTGTGGCCACAAAAATCGAAAAATATATATGAAAAATGTAATGGAGGTATTTTCAAATATTTTTGTACTTGATTAGATATTTCTCCGCCGATATTTCAGCCTGTAAGTTTTGCCAATGCCCTTTATTTTTGCACTATATATATGACCAAATTAAGAATCGATAAAAATATGTTATTATTCAAACCTTGCAAATTCTTTCTATACTGATTAGTACACCACCAACGAAGGCATGGCAAAATCTACAATTGGGTTTTTGTCGCACCAATTGGAAACAGTTAGTATTTCTTCTCTTATCTTCTCATTCCAAATTGTTCTCCATGCCCTGTTTTCTTTATTTTGTAATCTAATGTTGAAAATATCGGTGGATTTATTACAATGTTATTTTATTGTATGATATTTTTCGAAAGTAATCAACATTTTTTCAATATTCTCTCGACAGTTTATCAATATTGACTTGGGCTAGTCTTGGGTGAGACCGTTTCACAGAATGAGATCCGTGAGACGGCCTTCATATATAAAAAGTGATAAGGTTTGAGACCCTCATATATAAAAAGTGATAAGGTTTGAGCAAAAATTGATAATGTTTGAGCAAAAAGTGACAGTCACCTGTATTAAAAATATTATCACTTTCACTTAAACATTATCACTTTTTTTAATTAAAAATATTATCACTTTCACTTAAACATTATCACTTTTTTTACAAACCAAAATCTAAAAAAATATATACGTTATCCTACTCAAAATTTTGAAATTTGGATCGTCTCAAGGATCTCATTCCGTGAGACGGTGTCACACAAATTTTTTGCCAATATTGCTATGGTATAACTATATTTATTAATATTTTTGATATTTTTATAAATTTTGTGGAATGATTTTTCTTCTATATATCAATATCGGACATATTTTTGTACTTGATTGTAATTGAGGTGACTAATTAAACCATTAATTATGATTTTGGGTAATGTGATAAACGACCTGATCCAACAAATTGTGGAGAAATAATAAAATTGTTGACCCAATATTATATTATTAAACGATCTTAATTAATTATCCACATCAATCATGATGCTTTAATTAAACTAAATTAAATTAAGAAAAGGAGAGATGGAGGATATATTATCAAAAAATTGTAGAAACGTAGTATTTATAAGAATATACAGATTTTTTTGTTTCAAAAAAAAAAAAAAGTCTTGGGCCCAAAACAATCCATTGTTCCATGCCTTGCCGAATGAATTTTTGGAATGATTTTGTTGAGAGCCATTTTGAAGGAACCATATACCTATATATATAAAGGGTAGGGGTGGGTAAATATAGTGAAATTTCGGTATATCGAGCTTTTCATACCGAAAAAATATCGAAATTTTCGGTATACCGAGATTTTCGGTACGGTATGATATCATACCGAAATTTTGGTACGGTTATGAAACGGTTTCGGTATAAAACAATGCTTCAATATTTTCAGTATGAATCGGTATGAATTTTTACATACCGAAAATTTCGATATACCGTCACGGTATCCCGAAATTTTCGGTATGGTAACGGTATGAATTTTTTCAATATCGAAATTTTCGGTATAATAACGGTATGGTTCAGTATGGTCGGTATACCGTACCGAACCACCCTATTAAAGAGTATATACGTTTATTTATGTTGACAACTTACTTAAATTAGATTTACCCCCATGCCCTTTAATTTCCTCTCGATCGTATTAATTTTTTCAAGGCTTTGTTTGTTAGATATGTTGGAACTAACCAAATTTGATTGCCCACAAATTTTAAAAAACAAACTTAATATTTTATTTAACGTAAACTAATCTAAAATGAGTAAATATTATATACCGTGTAGTATACAAATATTTAAAATAAAGAGTCTACAATTAAAATAATTTATTTAGTGTGTAATGATTTTTACAAGTTTTCATATATAAAAGGAAAGCAAATACTTGTGTGTATTTAATACAATTTTTTAAATAAATGAATGCTACTCATGAATTATGTCAAATATTGTATAGTATTAATTCAAATACAATATAGTATTAGTTTATAACATAAAAGTTACATGCATATAATTGGTAAAATGATTGAAATTGGAGAAACAACCAACCCAGATATTCCGGCCAGATAGTTTTTGCATTACCAAAGGGTAGGGAATCTATAAAAAAGATGTTATTCAAATCTCTTTCTATTCGGATTAAGGGTAGGGTAAGGAAAGCTTGATCGTGTGTTTGTTCTTGTTTGTTAGTATTTCTCCTTTTGCTTTTGCTCTGTTACTATTTCAAATTATTTATTTTTTAATTAGTTGCTTTTTGGTCCGTTATCTTAACTTTTTTTTATTTATTAGAAAGGTAAAGAATCGAGAAACATGAATGGAGATTTGTTGGCATATCTACCCACAGAAATTCTGACTGAAATCCTGTCAAGAGTCCCCGCTCAAACTATTCAGTGTTGCAAGTGTGTTTGCAAGTCATTGCGCGATTTGGTCTCGACTCATGAATTTGCTAAATTCCATCTTTCTAAATCAGTCCCCGGAGTTGCTATCATTATCATGTTCGACGCGAAGGATAAATTTACAGATGTGCTAGATCTTAACTTCACTACAATCACCAAAATCTATTCAGACCAATTGTCATCCATGGTTCAGTTGATGGGTTACTTCTTTTGTATGAGCCTACAAATGATACACTTCACTTATGTAATCCCATCACTCGTGAGTATATCGACCTCCATCATTCTAATTCTCACTCTCTTCCTACAAATCGAGGAGTTATCATTTGTGGATTTGGTGTTAGCAAAATAAGTGGGCAATATAAGGCTGTGGCTATTTCCCGAAATGAGTGTAAAGTATACACCATTGGAAGTGGATCATGGAGAAGCGTTGGTGCTCTCCTCCATTTCAATATATATTTCAATATGTATTGTACGGGAGTATTTGTGAATGGGAGCCTTCACTGGTTGGTAGAGGATTTAAATGACATTATATGGATTTGTCGCTTTGATCTTGAAACAGAACTTTTCACCACAATTGCTCTTCCATACCAGAAAGGTGAATCTACCTTTGTTTTTGCTATTGTTGCTGTGGAGGGCAACCTGTGTTTATGTGAATATACATCTGATGGTGACAATATTGTTACCATCATCTGGTTGATGAAGGAATATGGAGTTTGGACAAAAGAATTTATCATCCCAAACAGCCCTGATTTTGGTACATACGTTTATCCTATCAGAATTTTCGAAGATGGGGTGATATTGACGGGATTTGGTTACTATTGCATCTTATACTACTCTATCAAGAATAAAACTACACGTACAATTTACAAATACGAAGGTATTCGTTGTATGGCTTTGCACTCTCACACTCCAAGCTCTCTTTCACTCAAATGTTTCACCATGGAGAACTCAATCTCATTTTGATTATATTTTTGCATTTTAGATAGTCTATAAATGTGTTTTATGCGATTTGTTAGCATTTTGTCATGATTTGTTTTATTATATTATTTTTGCAGCATAGGACTGGTACTCGTGTAAATGTTTGAAACTATGTTTTATACATACAATTATTTTAAATTGTGTTTTATGTGAATTGTTAGCATTTCGTCGTGGATTTGCCTGATTTGTTGTTGCCCAAGTCTACAGTTTAAATTCAACACAAATTAAACAAACTTCCAGTCACATTGGATTAATTGTAATGGAGCCTGCTGAACTGGAATTCGGCCCGCGATCATAACGATCCAATATTTTTAGAGCCTTTTAATAATGCGTAATCGAGTTCTGTAGGCTTTTATAGCAATAAATTCAATATTCATTGTTAACTCAATTACTGTAGTTATTCTAGACAAACGAGTCACTATTCATTGTTAACTCAATTAGTTATTCTTGACAAACGAGTCACTATTCATTGTTAACTCAATTAGTTATTCTTGACAAACGAGTCAAAGCTTTGTGTTTTTTTTTTTTTTTGGGGAGGGGGCATTAAAGGCCATTTTTTTTAGTTTTTTGGGATTTTTTTTGGTTGCAAATTATTTTCTATCATTTCAATTTTAATTGCACGTATGATGTTATTAACAGAAGTATAATAAATGTTGAACTAACATGATAACCAATTGTAAGTACGTTATATTAAAATATATATATATATATCACAAATAAAATTGAATCAATAGATACCATGTACAAGTTTTGTACCAGATGTTTCAAAATACGGTGTCTATAATATATAAAAATAATCAAAATAATTTATTTAGTGTGACATAATAATATACAATTTATTTTCATGTATACGGTGTCTATAATATATAAAAATAATCAAAATAATTTATTTAGTGTGACATAATAATATACAATTTATTTTCATGTTTGACAGCGGGTTATTATAGTTGTTGAATTTTTTATTAATTTATATGGATTTTTATACATTTGACATGATTGTGAAATATACTTTTTTTTTATTGATTTAAATAGATTTTCATTTTATTGATTTACATGGATTTCCATACATTTGACATGATTTGTGAAATATACTTTTTTTTATTAATTTACATAGATTTTCATTTTATTGATTTATATGGATTTCCATACACTTGACATGATTGTGAAATATATATTTTTTTTTTATTGATTTACATAGAGGTGTTGAAACTATTGATACAAATATATATGGAACACACTTGTATATGCCCCGAACCTACCCTGCGTCCTAGATAGTTGCCCGTTCCGTGAGGGTCGGGGCGGACCCATCCCATTTTTTCATATCATATTGAATTTATTTAAATTGTTTCTCACAATTAATATATATTAAAATAATTCACAAATAATATAAATATTTTTCATGTTAGTATGAGTATTATATATGGGTAGGTCTCTTGTAGATTCAATTCCTTACAAGGAATTGAGTAAATTTTAAAAAATTGGTAGGATTGATAATAAAAATAAAATACGCGAAAAACATGTATGATAAAATATGTAGCTTAAACTATTGAGAATAGTCTTTTTTATGTTGAGGTTGCATGTTGAAAATAAGGAAAAGTGTAACATGCAATTTACAATTTTTTAACATTTTGCAATATTTGCAATAATAATTTCAATTATAATGACATATACTTATTAGTGATGTTATGTTACACATATTTTGTTGCAACTGACATCTAACAATTTTCATATATATATTTTTTTAATTATAAAAGTGCATGTTGAAAATAAGGAAAAGCGTAACATGCAATTTACAATTTTTTAGCATTTTGCAATATTTGCAATAATAATTTCAGTTATAATGACATACACTTATTAGTGAAGTTATGTTACACATATTTTGTTGCACTTTTCAGTTGCAGTGACTTACTATTTTCAACAATACAATATTTTTTAATTATATTGACTTACACTTTTTAGTAATGTTATGCTACACCTTTTAGTCATATTTTGTTGCACTTTTCAGTTGTAGTGACTTACAATTTTCAACAATATGTTCAGTTATAGTGACTTACACTTTTTAGTAATGTTATGTTACACTTTTTACTCGTATTTTGTTACACTTTTCAGTTATAATAACTTACACTTTTCATTAAAATATTGTGTTGCACTTTTCAAGTATATTGACATGCACTTTTTAATAATATTGTGTTGCACTTTCTAGTTATACTAACTTGCATTTTCTAGTTATAATGACTTATACTTTTCATTAAAAGTTGTGTTGCACTTTTCAATTATAGTGACTTACGCTTTTTAATAAAAAAATGTGTTACACTTTTTAGTAATATTAACTTACACTTTTCAACACACACAATTTCGAAAAAAAATTATCAATAAAAAACATTACAAAAAAAAAAATACTGTAATAAAAAAAAAAATTAACCAAGTCAAAATTTTTATTCACAATAATCTTGAATATGTAGGGTTCACAATATTCTTAAATATTTAAGATTTAAATTGACAAAGTCAACTCAATTCCTTATAAGGAATTGATTATATATAAGACCAATCCATTATATATATATAAAGTTTGTACTCGTGGTCATACTTAAGACCCATATCCGATCGGCGGATCCAACCTGATCCAAAGCTCGCGTGACGAGTAGTCGAGTACCCGCGGGTTGGGTCAATGTTGTCATCCCTCCGTTGAAATCTCTGATTTTTAGAAGAGATTTTGAATAGTGTAATTTATTTATATTTGGTAAACACTTGTGTGAGACGGGATCTTTTTAACCCATATTTAAAATTTTGGGCAGAATAACCCATATTTTTTTCCAGATTTTGATTTGTAAAAAAAAGTGATAATGTGTTAAGTAAAAAGTGATAATATTTTTAACAAAAGTGACTATCACTTTGGGATTATTACCTAATAAGTCCAGTATTATAACACCTTACTCTAATAGAAACACCAAATTGTATATTTTTTTAATAGAGTCATAATAAAGCTAAAAAACCCATTATACCCTTAATACAATTATTTAATTTATTTAATTATTTAAATTCCAAAAAAACTGCAGAGTCAACCTCCTAGAAATTAGGTCATGTTTCCCGTAATTAAATGACTTTCCAAATTCGAGATTCAAAAATTATTCTAGAATCTTGTTACGAACCCAATTTTCAATTTCGATTTCAAAATTTCTTCCCAAATCCGCATTTCGATTTTAATATCTCATAATTATTCCAGAATCTTGTTACGCACCCAATTTTCAATTTCGATATCATTTTTTTTTTCAAATCCGCATTTCGATTTCGATATCTCAAATTCTATTTTCTCAAATTCGACCGAAGTGGCCCGTTCTGTTCCTCCTCCCGCTGTCTCTTCACCGGCAACTCAGTCACGGATTTTTGTTCATATCATTGATTGTTCATATCATCAAATCAATCATTGGGTACCTGCGTCTCTGTTGGTTGTACATTTGCTGGAAAAGACCCCAAGGACTTGCAGCAGGAGATTACTGATGGCGACATGGAGGTTCCTCTGGATTGAGGTTTTGTTGGATTTTGATTTGAAGTTTAAGGTAATTGAATTTTCTGTTTAGGCTTTGATCTCTACTTTTTTTTAGTTTTGTTTAAGCTGTTGGTTGTACTGATTCTTTTGTGATGGAATATGCATTGAAATGACGATATTTTTTATGTCATTCATATGTACTTCAATATGCATATTATTAAAATGCACTTTAATTTGCATACTCCTGAACGTAATTCACATGAACTTCAATATGTATATGTTTAGACTGCACTTTAGTTTGCATGTTTTTATGCAAAATTGTCGAAATGCACTTTAATTTGCATAATAGTGAACGTAATTCACATGAACTTCAATATGCATATGTGTAGATAATACATACGCTTCTATTTTTCTTTTCTTCTACACTTCGCCGTTTTTGCAGAAGCTTTTTCCTAAACCTGTAGGTTGAATTGCAGATTTCTCAAAACCCTCAGTTTAACAAGATTACACGAAATAAATGGAGATAGCTATCTTTTAGGAATTTTTTTATATTTTAGAAGGCGAAAGATTTTCGGGAATTAGAGAGAATGAGGATTAATGAGGATACCTACTCTTTAGGATTTTTTTTAATTTTTAGAAGCTCCTTAAATTACGCAATTTTCGAGATCTTCTGTTTATATCTAATTAGGGGATTTAGTTGACCTGTTAATTTGAATTAAATATTTCGAATTGTGTCAAATTAGTAAAAGGGTAAAGTTGTCTAAGATTTTTAATTTTGACTCTATTAGACAAGAATTTATGGTGTAGGTTTTATTAGAAAAAACTTGCAGTGAAATGTCCTTATTATTTTATAACCCTATCACTTTTTATTTAAACACTATCACTTTTTTCTCAAACATTATCACTTTTTATATATGAGATCCGTGAGACGGTCTCACCCAAGACTAGCCAAAAAAATCTATAGATAGTTGAATACCCAAAAAAAAATTTAAGACTTTTTAAAATTCGTATTGAATACCTTCGAATTTTTAAAAGTTTTTGAAAATTCAAATTGAATACTAATATAATATAAGTTTGAAAATATTGGTAACTGTAAATAAATTTAAATTATAAAATAAAATATACAATGTTATCTCATACTCCGTATAAGATGTTATCTCATACTCCGTATAAGATTTTTCAATATATTTCAAAATAAATCGACATTTTTTTTCCGATCTTTTCCATTATTCTCTCATAGTTTACTAATATTAAGTTTGATACCGATATTTATCAATATATTTTATTTTTTATAAATTTGTGAAGAAAATCTTCTTCTATATCTAAAATTGAAAAAATATCGAAAATGTATCTGATATATTTTCGATTATTAAGGTACCTAACTAACAATCCTAGATATCTAAAGAATAGATACTATCTCCAGCCCAGATATTTCAGCCGTAAGTTTTGGCCATGCCCTTTATTTTTGCACTCTATATATGAAATTATGAATCGATAAAAAGATGTCATTATTCAAATCTTGCAAATTCTTTCTATACTGATTAGTACACCACCAACGATGGAAACAGTTAGTATTTCTTCTCTTATTTTCTCATTTCAAATTGTTCTGCTTGTTAGAGTCTTTAATCCTGTTTTCTTTATTTTGTAATCAACATTGAAAATATCGGTGAATTTATTATCAAAAAATTGTAGAAACGTAGTATTTTTAAGAATATACAGATTTATAGTCTCAAAACTATTAAAAAAAAGTACATATATCCTATATAAACAGTATATACGTTTATTTATGTTGACAACTTCCTTAATTTAGATTTACCCCCTTGCCCTTTAATTTCATCTCGATCGTATTACTTTCTTTTAAGGTTCTGTTTCTACCGGTTCTGTTTGGTAGATAGGTTGGAACATCTATGGCCGCATATGCAAATCTTATAAAACAAACTTAATATTTTATTTCATGTAAACTAATCTAAAATGAGTAAATATTATATACCGTATAGTATACAAACATTTCAAAATACAGAGTCTACAATTAAAATAATTTATTTTATGTGAAATAATAATACACAATTTATTTTTGATTTCGCGGGATTTTTACAAGTTTCCATATATAAAAGGATTGAAATTGAAGAAACAACCAACCCAGATATTTCGGCCACTTAGGGCATGTTTGATAGCATAAACTGATTATCTAAAATTAGGATGATAACTAAACTTTATAAATTTTAAAGCATAATCTACCCTTAATCTAAGTTATCAAACAACCAATAAAAATGATATATAGTTAATCTAGGTTTAATCTAAGCTATCAAACATGGCCTTAGTATTTCTCCCTTTGCTTTTGCTATGTTAATATCTCAAATTATATACTCCCTCCGTCCGTGATTAAAAATAAGTTGACTTTTGTGTAAGCATGGAGAAAAAGTAATGTCATTTGTGTAAAATTAAGAATATTGTGAGAGTGGAGTTTATAAAGGGTTTTGAAAGTTATTGTGGAACGTTCCGAAAAGAAAAGTGGACAAAATAATTTCCCTTGTTATATCTTTACTTGTTACTCATATGTCTATTGACCTTTTTTTTTAATAGTAATGATTATTAGTACTCCCTCCGTCCAAAGAAACTGTCACACCCACTTTTTTGGTCCTTTAAAAACTCCACCCATACAATATCTAAAATATTATATTTAAAGTCATTATTTTTGTGGTACATACATACTTATTTATTTTTTTATAAAATTATATCTCAAAATTCTACTATTTATTATAATATTTAAAAAAAAAAAGTGAACAGTCTCTTCCATCTTTCTCCTGAACGAAAGCAATATCTTCTTCCCAAAACCTACCCCCTTCCATTCGAAGAAAAGAAAAAGGGAAAAAACCACCCCTTCACTGTGTGCGATTTACACAGTGAGGTTCTTCCTCGATCACGACCGCCGCGCCTGGCCGTCTCTGTCCTCTGTCGCGGCGCTCTAGGCCGCGCCGCCCACGCTCAGTCACGGCCGCTCCGCCAGGTCATCTCCTCGATCGTGGCACTCCAGGTCTGTAACGACCCCAAAATTTTAAAGGAATAAACATAGATTTTTTTTAAAAAAAAAAAAGGGTAAGGGGGCATTACTACGCTTGAAAATAACCTAACCAAAACCCTCAAAATAATTAAGAAGTGACAACAGCGGAAGTAAAGTAGCAAGTAAGGTCCTTAAAAATTTGCCTTACAATAAAATACTACAATTTCAAATAGTCATCCAAAATAGAATTTTAAATTTCAAAAGACATGAATTAAAGGGTTGCACTTTCGAGATCGAGTGCTCACATCCACCTTCAATCCTCCCGAACGTTCCGACCTGAAAGTGGAAGGGGTGAGCATTTGAAAAATACTCAGTGGGTTCACTCAAACACCCACTCGAATATCATACAATCTACCGTAATAAAGGTTAACCATGGGAATCAATGTATATAATAAACATACAATTGAGATTCATTACTCTCAATCATAGCATTAAGTCACATAGCGACAACTCAAATCACATCCTTCACGTATCATCAATCATATGTTAACCATGAAACACATTCAACATCATGTTTTATATTAATAAATAGTGATAGTTATAATATAATACACGTAAGAGCACATCAATCTTGTTGGGGCACGCTTTACCCCGCTCGAGCATCTTGTTCGGGAGCTACCCGAATGTGATCTTTCGATCAAATCTTGGAACGGTGTTACCCGTAATCTTATCATAGCTAGTACGGTTATTATCCGTATACCATACATCTTGCACGGTCTTGACCGTATATCATATATCTTCACGTTTGAAACGTGCATGTATGAAAACATTCATGTAACATACTTCTTCACATATGGACATGCATAATCATAAGCATTTATGTATTCATAGAACATACTTAACACAAGTGAACATGTCTAATATCAAATATTCAAAAAGCATATATTCCACAAGTGAACATGAACATATTTATACACAAATTCACATAGGACATTTATTACAATAAATCACATGATATATGAAGTAGGCATTGTAAAAGTCAACGAGAGTTACCCCACCTATTAACTTGGAAGTTAAACGGTATCCTCCCCTCTTAGTTCCAAGTCCTTTCCCAATTTTCGTTCCTTAAATCCTAAAATAATATTTCTAAAACTTAGTCCTCAATTAAGATGAACAATAATCATAGTCTAAGTGTATGTGGTTGTGATAGTGCATGTAGGTCCCCAAAGTTGAGTTAATATCGAGTAAGCTAGTGAAAATGTCTAGAGGGGGGTGAATAGACTTTTCAAAATTCTTTCGATATATCAAAGTACAATATGCGGAATACGAAATTTAAACAATGAGCCCAATTAAAGTTTATACTCAACTTCTTAATTCGAGAACTCTGTTTTAGTAATACTCAACTAGTCTTGTTCAGATAGGTATTTAAACAATTAATCAAGTAATCAATTAAACACAAACAAAACAGTAAAGTAAACAACACTCAACGATTTATAGTGGTTCGACAACTTGTCTACATCCACTCTCACAAACCCAGTTGTGATGTTTCCACTAACTCTTCCAATCGAGTACAAAGTGTGTGTGTTCTTGTAATTTTAAGTCCCAAGAAAAAGACTTAGATCTTCTCGACTATACTACCAAGTATATCTTCGATCTTACTAGAGATTTACAAGTATCTAGCAACTTGATAACAGTAAACAAAAAGTAAAACTTATTCAATAGCAGTCTTCTGGTTTCTTCACTTGTCTAGCGGACTTGCTTTCTGAAATTTAACTCTGTGAGTAAACTTGCTTCAAATACTTCAGTACGCTTCAGTATGTGGATTTGCAGTAGTCTTCAAATGATAAACACCTTGAGGTATTTATAAACTTCAATTTCAAGAACTAGTCAGTTGTAACCAACCTTTCTTGAAAACTAACTTTATCCTTCCATACTTATCCATCCACGCGTTCAAGTAGTTAATTAGTTATTTCTAACTAACTCTTCAATCCTTATCTTCATACTTCTTCAAAACGCATCGAATAACTAACTTCAAGTTGACTTGTCTTGTTGAGTTTTGTTGCGCACTTGTCTTGTGTAGACTTGTCTTCTCTTCTTGTGCGTCCTTCTTCAGTAGTAGACTTAGTAACAACTAATCTAATCCTAAAAAGACTATTACATTACTTTAAGCTCTTCTTATAAAGCTTAGTCAACTTATAAAAACTATACAATGAATATTACATAGAAAATCATGAGCTTCTATACAATGTTTAATATAACTCAATAACAACCTAAACAATTAATACACAGTACTTATAAATTGTACTTGTCTTTTGTAAAACAACACTTGTCTTATGTGAACTCTACTGGTCTGCTCAAGATGACTTCTCTTAACTAGACTAGATCAGTCAATACTTAGAAAATATTCAAACTACTTTTGGCTTATCAAAACTTCATCTTTATCTTTTAACATCATTTAGGACTTGTTTCAGGATTCATATCCCAACAATTTCCCCCTTTTTGATGAAGCCAAAACTACTTGAATCTTTTCTCAATAGTAGACTAGTTAAGTAGTTATCTTGTCTTAACATCAAATAGTACTTTATCTTTTCATTCATTTCGATAAGAACAGTAGATATTACACATACTTCAAAAATAAAAAACTAACAACAATTAATCAGAGCAAATAAAGACTAATCTGAAAGAGTACCTCCTTCTAGGTTAGGAACACAGAACGCATCTAGAAGTCTCCTGTGTATAACTCTGATATGGTCTTCATCTTCAATCTTCTCCTTGTCCAGTAGCTCTTCTTCATATTTCTTGATCTGATTAAGATCAACTCTTTTACCTGAGCTTGTCATAGGACATTTCCACTTTGGAAATACAGGAACAAGAATGTTGAAATTCGCAGCAGTAGATATCCTTAATATCAGATTCCAAAGCATTTTGTTCTGGCCTTCCATGAATTTGTCAAACATTGAGTATAACTCATCTGCACTTTCAGAATCACCATATTTCCTGATAATCCAGTGATCAAGCTCCCATTGTCTTTTCACCTTCATCCAATCAGCTCGATGCTCATTATCAATGAAATAATCAACAAACTTGTCTTCCATTTGATCTTCATCTGGCTTCAGCTTCTGCAATCTCTCAATATGCTTTCCAACTTTCTTTTTGCTCGCATAATGACTTTCATAATTAGGATCAACAACCTTCTGTTTCTTCTCAACAATTGTAGCAGGTTCTTCAGTTTCTTCCATAGCTAACTTTCTTTTAGATCGTCTGGTCTGAACCTCAGCTTCAGGAGATGCAACACCTTTGCCCTTCTCCAATCTCTTCAACTCTTCTGCTTTAGCTTGCTCAAGATCCGCAGTTTTAACCAACTTGCCTCTGCCTCTCTTAGGCCTACTAAGATCTTACATCGCTTCTGCAACTTCCTTAGCTTCTGGTTCAGCACTAGATTTAGCTCGATCAATTTTCTCAACTCTACTTGCCTCTTCCCCCTTTTTGGCTTCATCATTTGCCTTAAGAGTGAAAAGACTTGTAAAGCGAGTCATTTCTTCCTTCACAGCTTCCTTCATCGCTTCAGTAGCCAACTCGATCTGCTTCTGATGCGACTTGTCATGACTCATCTTGTCAAGACGATCCGTGACCAACTCCAGCTTCCTTGAACTTGACACGAGTTCATCCTTGAAATGAGTAGCTGTCTGGTGAAGGAGTCTATTCTGCTCTGTTAAATCAGTTAACACAGCTCGAGAACGCACCAACTGGTCTTGTGCTTCTCGTCTCTGTTCATCCGCAATTTCGATCTTAACTCGATAGAGTATCTCCATCTTGATTGACTCTTCAGCTAACGAACGAGCAAATGAGATAGATCTTTTCTCAGAGAAATCAACTTGCTTCTTCAAGAAACTTTCAACTTCAGCATACATCTCTGCTCGGAAAGTTGACTCCATCTTGTTGACCTCACCAACAATCAACTCTCTGGAGCTGTCAACAAGAGATTTATTCTGTTCAACCAGCATGTCCTTGACTTTCGAATTCAAGAACTCATCAATAGCAGAGTGGACAACATCTCTCAAATCCGACTTCAGCTCTTCAAGATAACCATCAGGAAAAATTTGAGTAGACGACTGAGCTTCAATGACAACTTCTTCTTGGACTTTCTCAACAAGTTCATCTTCATCAAACATAACAGCATCCATAAACTCATCATCTTCTACACCAAGCTCGAAAGAGTCAGCTTCTTCAGAACTTTCAGCCTCTTCTTCAACTTGCTCAGGAGCACCTTCTAACTCCAATATGGGTTCTGAGGCCTGAATAGCTGCATCAATCAGTTCTGCCTTCGACTCTTCTTCCATGAGATCTGTCTGAGTTCCAATATCAAACGAGAACTCTTCACATAGAACGCCATCAGGAATGCTCAACATTCTCTTCACAAGATCAGTTAAGGCTTTGCGAGGGAATAACTCTGAGTGGTCTTGAACACCACTGTTCTCTTTCTGCTCCATCTCCCAATCCATGAAATTGGAGATCCCTCCCATGCCTAAGATGACTTCGAAGAGGTCATCTGTTGAGGATTTCTTCAATGCAACCCATGTGCTTATCCTGAGAAGTTTCTCAAACTGTTCTGTTGAAGTGTCGACTTCAATAGTCAAGAGTTGTTTCTCCCTTAGACACATAGGATAGTATACCAGGGAGTCAAATCTAACATCAGACGGGGTCTGAGCAGGTGGGGTCCCTGTCTCAGCTGTTGCAGTGGCAACTGGCATCTTGTTTGAAGTAGATGGGTTGGAGGGTTCAACATATTCTGTTGAGGGTAAGGAGAGAGTTTGGTCTGTGGTTTCTGGGGGCTGCGATGTGGCTAGGTTTGGTGTGACAACTGTCGGAGTATCAGTTGTATCTTTTATAGGAGTGTTTTGGGGATGACTGGCTCTCAGCGGTAATGCTGCCAGTACTTGTGAGGTTGAGGGTACAGGTCTAGGCCTAGATCGATGTGACCTTTCCTTGGTTCGAACAGAGGAGAGAGAGAGAGGAATTGAAACAGATTGAGTAGAGGTACCAACCTGAGGACTCGACTCGTCTGGTTGAGTAGGCGACTCTACTCTTACTAGTCGATAGACTTCAGCACCAATCTCTTCGTCTATTTCAGACTCTTCCTCAGATTGCGTCTCTTCTGAGTCTTCTGCACTCGACTCAGCTTTTGCAACATCCTCCGATTCTTCATCTTTCGACTCGTCTTCCGAAGAACTAGTCGAGGCAACATATGGCATTGCTTCCGAAGAATCAATCTGAACTTGTCTTGGGGCAGATGGCCTTGCAGCAACCTGCTTCTTTAGTGCCTCATTCTTTAAGTAAAATTTCAAGGGATGAAAGGGCTTCCCTTTGCTCCAATCAGACTTGTTTGGCATCAACAAAGGTAGGAGTATACTGAGCTTGTTACCAAAACTAACAACATTCGACACCACCCAACTAGCTGTATCGGTGTCGACCCTAACACTTCTTTCGAAGTACATGATCCTATCCGCCATCAATTTGAACCAATTACCTTCTGTGATTCCATCGTATATCGCCGCCATCACCCTTGCCTTAGTCAGAGTGACTGAATCATGAGAACCGGTGGCACATAGTAGCATCTTGCTTGCTATGTCCAGTAGAGTGCGATATTTCTCCAATAATTCCTTCTTCTTTATGGCTGGAATTTTGCCATCTCGATTCAATCGAATCTTCCTTCCACAAAAGATACTCAAAAACCTCAGCTCCTGGCCATTCGCAAGTTCTCCACATCAATTGTTCCGATGGGCAACTTCAAATGTTTGAACACAACCTCGCGAGTGAGTTCAACTCGACTCGTTCCAACAAACGATTCGATCACATCTCCTCGTCTGGTGGCGT
The DNA here is from genome assembly GCA_963675135.1 of Galeopsis tetrahit. Taxonomy (NCBI): domain Eukaryota; kingdom Viridiplantae; phylum Streptophyta; class Magnoliopsida; order Lamiales; family Lamiaceae; genus Galeopsis; species Galeopsis tetrahit. The sequence goes on from OY776133.1 coordinate 18,464,350, forward strand.
TGGCATAGAACTGCAACACCTCTTCTTCCAATACGACTTGAGGGAATGCCTCCAGATACGGTTTCAACCCACATCTAATACATTTTGTGAGAATCTTTTGGTTGTTTGTAGTATGGAGGCCCTTGAAGAACATCGAGGGTTCCACATGCACCTTGCCTTCTGTGATGTACTGGCCAAGGTCAAACCTTGCTTGCATGTTAGTCCTTACATCAAATAGAGAGATAATCGACATATTGCTAGATAGAGTAAGAACATGGGAGTTTAAGTTCGCAAGAAATTTTGAGAACAAGAATAGAGAAGTTATGAAAACGTGAGGCAAGTTGTGTGTAGAAGTTGGGTTTTGTTAGAACTGAAATTTCGAATCGACGGCCAAGATTGAACGGTTAGATCCAACGGTTGGGGCTTTTGGTATTCAGTTACGGAATCGAGAATATAATGTGATTTGATATTGTAAAATTTGGAATCCGCCACTCTTATAGGTTAGGACAGGGGAGTGTACTCATCTGACCTAGCATAGTAGAGTAGATGTCGAACTGGGTGTATACACCTCATTAAACTGGGAGTGTATAAATCCAATTCTTAGGGTTTTCCAATTTTAGCATTATCAAATTACTATAATACCCTTAATTCATTTTGATTAAACACTTAGCATATTTGAATCAAAAGAAACACTTATCTTGTCTGTTCGAGTCCATCCAGAACAGACGAGTAGACTTATGAACACAAGACGAGTTCCCCCTTCGACTGTGCTCGTCTATTCTGAATGTCGAACGACTTCATGTACCTATCTTATCATGTGAAACGAATAATCGTAGGTACAAGTAGAGTAACATAATTAAAAGGTGAATATCACTCTAAAGCAATGGTCAAGGTTTCGAACAAGATGACTGTTAACAAACTTAAGAGTCAACAAAAGGATATTTAAGAAATCAACAATTCCCCCTTAAATGTTTATTCCCTTAGTATTACCCTCAGCTTTACCAGCTTCCTCATCAGGTTGTTTGGTCATCTAGTCTAGCCTTGTATACCTGTCTGTTGCGTGAGTAGATGAGTGCTCTGTTCTGGTGATCTTGTCTCCTTATTTCTTTGATGTACCTGTTTGGTTAGTACATAGCTATAGGCAAGTAGGGTCTAGATCAATTAGCCCTAAACTAATGCATAACTCACGAAATCGTGCCTCAGCTAATGGTTTTGTGAAAATGTCAGCTCTTTGAAAATCAGTATGAATCTTTTCCATGCGAATATCCTTCTTTTCTACATGATCACGTATGAAATGATGCTTTACATCAACATGCTTACAACGTGTGTGCAAAACAGGATTTTGTGTAATGGCAATGGCACTATTACTATCACAGAAAATAGGAACGTTTGATTCATATATGTTGTAATCTCTAAGTTGTTGCATGAGCCAGAGTAGTTGACTACAACAGCTACCAACAGCCATGTACTCGGCTTCGATAGTTGAGGTAGCAACACTAGTTTGCTTTTTCGAAAACCATGAAATGAGTTTTGTGCCTAAAAATTGACAAGAACCAGATGTAGATTTCCTATCTATTCTACAGCCACCAAAATCAGAGTTTGAGTAGCCACTTAGAGATAAATCATCATTTGAAGGATACCATATACCACGATTGATGGTTCCTTTCAAATATTTCAATATCCTTTTAGTGGTTTCCACATGACTTTCTTTTGGATTAGCTTGAAAACGAGCACAAACACCAACAGAGAATGCAATGTCAGGTCTACTAGCAGTTAGATACAATAAGGAACCAATTAGTCCACGATAATAAGATTGGTCAGCACATTTACCGCGTTCATCTGGATCCATTCTGTAAGTTGGTTGCATCGGTACGCCAGTAGACTTACACGTTTTAATTCCGTACTTGTCTAGAAGATTTCTAGTGTACTTCGCCTGATTTATGAAAATCCCTTCTGGGGTCTGTTTTACTTGAAGACCAAGAAAGTAATTCATTTCACCCATCATGGACATCTCAAATTTACTTTGCATGAGTGTTGAGAAACTTTCACTCAGCTTTTTGTTAGGTGATCCAAAAATGATGGCATCTACGTAAATTTGGACGAGTAAAATGTCTTTCCCTTCTTGTCTTCTGAACAAGGTTCGATCGACCTTGCCCTTAGTAAAACCATTTTCTCATAGAAAGAGAGAGAGAGTATCATACCATGCTCTTGGAGCTTGCTTTAGTCCGTATAAGGCTTTCTTCAATCTGTACACCTGGTTGCCTTTGACTTCGAAACCTGGGGGTTGTTCAACATACACTTCTTCCGCAAGAATACCGTTAAGAAATGCACTTTTGACATCCATTTGATGTACAGTAAACTTCATATAAGCAGCATATGCAAGGAACAAACGAATGGCTTCTAGTCTAGCAACAGGAGCATATGTTTCATCATAGTCTATGCCTTCAGCTTGTGAATAGCCTTGGGCTACTAGTCTAGCCTTATTCCTAACGACTACATCATTCTCATCTTTCTTGTTTTTGGAAATCCATCGAGTGCCAACTACATTATGATGTTTCGGCCTATCGACAAGTTCCCAGACGTCGTTTCGAACAAACTGGTTCAACTCGTCTTGCATAGCGATGATCCAATTACTATCAGCCAATGCCTCTTTAACAGTGGTAGGCTCGATAGATGAGAGGAAACAACACCAGCAAAACATAGTTGGACTAGGCTGTTCTTGCGACTCAAAGAGTTGTCGTCTAGTCTTCACACCAACAGTAGTGTCACCAATGATATTTTCAGTATCATGCGCAGATTTCCATGTTTTTCTATTCTTAATAGTAGCACTATCATCATCTATATCATGTACAGCATCATGCATATCGACATCATTTGTATCATCAACAGATTTATCAGGAGTAGTAGAGTCAACTAGAGCAGGCATGTCAACTGGTCTAGAAGACTTACCTTGAGCACTTACCTTCTCTTGTCATCAGACTCGAGAGCTTTCATGAATGGATTGTAGGCTTGAACGGATTCATATACCTCTGATTCTTTGTCAGATTCGATCGATAGATCAGTCACTTTTTCACTGATCTTGTTGGCAGACGAGTCCTGTCGAGATTCATCGAAAACCACATGTGGTGTTTCTTCCACACAAAGAGTTGAGTAGTTGAATACCCTAAATGCCTTGCTAGTCGAGGAGTATCCTAAGAATATCCCCTCGTTTGCTTTAGCATCGAAAGCATTCAACTTGCTCTTTCCATTGTTATGGATGAAACACTTACAACCAAATATATGGAAATATGAAATTCTGGGTTTTCTACCTTTCCAAACCTCATAAGGCGTCTTGCCTAGTGCTTTGTTGATTGCGCTTCTGTTCTGAGAATGGCATGCAATATTGATAGCTTCAGCCCAAAACTTTTGAGGCGTGTTGAACTCAGCTATCATGGTTCTACAGGCTTCCTTGAGAGTTCGATTCCTTCTTTCTGCTACACTGTTTTGTTGTGGTGTCCTGGCTGCACTAGTGAGATGCTGGATACCACGTTTAGCACAAAAATCTTGAATATAGCAATTAATGAACTCAGTTCCCTTGTCACTACGAATTTTGACAATGGACTGGTTCTTCTCAACTTGTAACTTCTTCAACAGATCAGACAGAAGTGTTTGTGTATCACTCTTCTTGTGTAGGAAGACTACCCAAGTAAACTTAGAATAGTCGTCTACAACAACAAGTGTGTACCTTCTACCGTTCAAAGTTGGAGGAGTTATTGGACCATGAAGATACCTATGTAGTTGTTCCAGGACTCTACTAGTTGAGAGTGTAGGAATTGACTTAAAAGAACCTTTCACATGTTTACCCTGTTGACAAGCAGAACATACATGTGACTTGTAATAGACTTCGTTGGGAATACCTTCCACAAGGTAATCTCTTGCTATCTTATTAAGAACCTTAAAGTTTAGATGACAGAGGCGTCTATGCCAGAGCCAGCCAAGTTCTTTAGGATTTTTAGTAAGTAGACAAGTGTCCCTCGAACAACTATTCCAGTTCACTATGTATACACTACCTTGTCTTACGCCGACTAGTAGAACTGTGTGTGTCCTTTTGTCAATGATCTGGCATATGCGGCTTTTGAACTGCACCTTGTATCCACGATCACAAAACTGTGAAACAGAGAGTAAATTGAATTTCAAACCTTCAACATATGAGACATCTTGAATCTATACGTCTCCATTCCTGATGTACTCAAATCCTTTAGTGACAGCAGTGGAGCTATCACCAAATATCACTTTTGGTCCTTCTTGCTCATGGTAGCTTGATAAGAGAGACTTGGTACCAGTCATGTGGTGCGAACAACCACTATCAATATACCAAGTTTCTCCTACTGAGCCATCCTTCTTATACAAGTCTAGTCGACCTTGCAATGAAGATATTCAATAATTTAGGTACCCATTTGTTTATTGGGGTCCTGGGGGGTTAGTCGAGTTCAGAGGAATCCAAATATACATTGGAGTCTTGAACAAGTTCGATCTTTTAAGTTTTCGGCCATACTTGTTACAAAATAAGACCTTGTTGTCCTTATCTGGCCTATCATTCGAGTTCGGGTCTACTCGTTGGAGATAGCCTTTCGACTTGATCTCTACTTGAGCAGGAACTGGTCTATGATAGTCCGAATAGGGCTTGTATGCATTAGGTCCATACGGTTTATAGACTCGTTTAGGTCTTTCCTCACTGATAATATCGTATGATAAAGGTGGAGGGTATAGAACAGCTTGTGTACGATATTTTGGAGCAACCTGTCTAGGCCTGGACGAGTAGAGCTGAGACTGCCTTATGAAAGGAGGTCTAGGCTCTTGTCGTCTAGTTTATACCTGTCTAGTACTCGTCTCCTCAGGATACCAGTCCTCGTATCTGACCTGGTTAGGTCGTCCACGATTAGTGGTCCTTTGTTGACTAGTTCTAAACGGGACAGGCTTGTTGTTAACATTCTTCTTACCTCCCTTGGTAGTCGGAATGTTAACTCGAGTCTGTTTAGGTACAGTGCCTTTAGATGGAGTTCCAATATCGTAGATCATTGGTCCTTTTCCTTTATCATTTGGCAAAAGTCTTGAGTTAGTAGTAGTAGGGTTCTTATTGACTCGAGTAGACGAGCTAGATGACTCAGCACCTATACCTGTCTTGTCAGCTGGATCTCTATATCTATCTGACAGTTCAAGGTTAATCTTAGAAGAGTTAACCAGGTCAGTAAGTTTGAGGTCTAGTGTGACAACCTCGGTCTCTAAGAACTTATTACGTTCTTCAAGTCTGTTGCACTTGCTCTTTAAAACATTGAACTCATTTCTCTCAGTTGCATGTGTCTTAAGTTGGTCTTGATATAACCTGTCTGTCAATGCACACTTTTCTTTGAGTTGCCTTAACTCTTCAGTCAAGCGTTCATTTAGGATTATTACATTAGGATCTACTTTAGACTGAGCTTCCTTAAGATCAATGATTTCTTATTTTAATGCAATGTTCTCATCATTGACTTCGATGAATGCTTGGTTAGCAAGTAGAAGGTCGTCTTCAATAGCACTAGTAGAGTGATGAAGACTACTTCCTACTTCACTACTAATAGTGTCACTTTCATCAGTATCAGAATCATCACAAGATTGAAAAGAAGTAGCAGATGATACCTCTTGATCGATTTTAGCCATGCAGCATAAGCCATCATCTACTATGAACGCCTCATCGTGATCTGGATCAGATGGGTAGCTAGATAAGGATGATGGCAACTCGTCTGAATCAGACTCAGAGTCATCATTGGCCATCATTACCTTCTTGCCACAGTTGTATCTTCTTTCCCTTCGTGTTTTGCGTTCTTCTCGATCATCAATGCTCAGGTCTGGACATTCATATATGTAGTGACCTGGCTTTTCACAGTTGTAGCACAAGAGATCATTAGTAGCCTTTTTAATAGGAGATTTATCCCTACGCTTATAACGTCTATCAGAACGCAGAATCTTCCTATCGTCAGACTCTCTATCTCGTCTATTACCTTTCGAGACTTCGTCTCTCCTTTCGGACGAGTTTCGGTCTTGTCTGGTCTCAGACGAGTTCTTAGAAGTAGACGCTCTATGATCCCTATAGAACTTCTTGTATCTTCCGAAACGTTTATTCAGCCTATCAAACTTCCTAACCATGAGGCTCACTTGATCCTTCAGACTAAGATCAGTATCTAACTCGTCTTTCACAGAAGCAGACCTAGTCTTAGACTTCGACCTGTCTACCTTAGAAGACTTAGACGAACTAGACTTAAAGGCAACGTTCTTAGATACAGCATGTTCTCTGTCACTACTGACTACGGGTTCATCTTCGTCTAAATCAAACTCATGGGCCTTAAGAGTTTGAAACATGGTCTCTGCACTCCATACGTCTATGTCTTGGGTGTTCTTAACAAGCATCTTTAACATTTTCCATCGGCTATCAAGGCTTTTAAGAATCCTAAAATTGATCTCACGAGCAGTATAAGTTTTACCAAGGTCTTCCAAATCATTCATGATCTTAGTAAAACGAGTATCCAGCTGGTCGATAGTTTCGCCAGCTTTCATCCGAAATGATTCAAATCTTTGGACAACAGTGGATAATTTGCTCTCTTTGATCAGGGATGTCCCTTCACAAATGATAGCTAATCTGTCCCACATCTCTTTGGCAGTTTTACATTTTAACACTTTTCCTAGATACTCGTTAGGAAGAGTGTGTAAGATGTAATTCTTCGCCAAGCTATCCAAATTATTTTGACGCATTTCTTCTGAGGTTAGATCAGACCTTGGTTTCTTGACGAGAGTGCCAATTGGTTTGTCTTTGTCGAGGGTAGCAGTATTTGGGACCATTGTCACGATCGGACCCTCGGTCACAACGGAGATCATTAGATCATGCGTGGAGCTGAAAATCGCTTCCATCCGTAGCTTCCAGTAGTCGTAGTCCTGAACCTGGAACTTGGGCAACTTATTAGCACTGATTTCCAACGACATGATTCAAGAAGACTAGTATAACACAGTATAGTAACAAGAAGTGAATAACTACTATAGCAGTGATCAAGAACAGATAAGAGCACGTTCAAGCACGGACCAAGACTTCACCCAGAGTCTTGAGTTGGTTATCAAGAAACAGCAGTTCGTAAACTACTGCTCTGATACCACTTGTAGGTCCCCAAAGTTGAGTTAATATCGAGTAAGCTAGTGAAAATGTCTAGAGGGGGGTGAATAGACTTTTCAAAATTCTTTCGATATATCAAAGTACAATATGCGGAATACGAAATTTAAACAATGAGCCCAATTAAAGTTTATACTCAACTTCTTAATTCGAGAACTCTGTTTTAGTAATACTCAACTAGTCTTGTTCAGATAGGTATTTAAACAATTAATCAAGTAATCAATTAAACACAAACAAAACAGTAAAGTAAACAACACTCAACGATTTATAGTGGTTCGACAACTTGTGTACATCCACTCTCACAAACCCAGTTGTGATGTTTCCACTAACTCTTCCAATCGAGTACAAAGTGTGTGTGTTCTTGTAATTTTAAGTCCCAAGAAAAAGACTTAGATCTTCTCGACTATACTACCAAGTATATCTTCGATCTTACTAGAGATTTACAAGTATCTAGCAACTTGATAACAGTAAACAAAAAGTAAAACTTATTCAGTAGCAGTCTTCTGGTTTCTTCACTTGTCTAGCGGACTTGCTTTCTGAAATTTAACTCTGTGAGTAAACTTGCTTCAAATACTTCAGTACGCTTCAGTATGTGGATTTGCAGTAGTCTTCAAATGATAAACACCTTGAGGTATTTATAAACTTCAATTTCAAGAACTAGTCAGTTGTAACCAACCTTTCTTGAAAACTAACTTTATCCTTCCATACTTATCCATCCACGCGTTCAAGTAGTTAATTAGTTATTTCTAACTAACTCTTCAATCCTTATCTTCATACTTCTTCAAAACGCATCGAATAACTAACTTCAAGTTGACTTGTCTTGTTGAGTCTTGTTGCGCACTTGTCTTGTGTAGACTTGTCTTCTCTTCTTGTGCGTCCTTCTTCAGTAGTAGACTTAGTAACAACTAATCTAATCCTAACAAGACTATTACATTACTTTAAGCTCTTCTTATAAAGCTTAGTCAACTTATAAAAACTATACAATGAATATTACATAGAAAATCATGAGCTTCTATACAATGTTTAATATAACTCAATAACAACCTAAACAATTAATACACGGTACTTATAAATTGTACTTGTCTTTTGTAAAACAACACTTGTCTTATGTGAACTCTACTGGTCTGCTCAAGATGACTTCTCTTAACTAGACTAGATCAGTCAATACTTAGAAAATATTCAAACTACTTTTGGCTTATCAAAACTTCATCTTTATCTTTTAACATCATTTAGGACTTGTTTCAGGATTCATATCCCAACAGTGCACTTAAAAGAAGTAGAAATGTTGGCCAAACATAGAAATTAAAGAATTTAGGAAAAAAATACATTCTCGTAAACGTTTAAGGACTGAAAGGTAGATTTAAATAATCTGGAAGTTCAATATTTTAATGAAAAACAGTAGGTTTCAAAATTTGGGATTAAATGCCACTGATTTCATTCAAAACGGATGAAAAACAAACATTTTATGTGCATTTGAAGTTCTATGGGCATTGTTGCAAATTTATGAAAAATTTGTGACTTTTCTTTAATAAAATAGTGCATTTTCGTAAATAATAAAAATGCATTGACAAGATGGAAAATATTTGGCTTGGGCCAAAATGAAAAACCGAAAAATATCGTTTTGACCCCAAGATACAAATTTATCTACAAAACGCAACTCGTAGCTTTATACCTCAATATATTCAACCCCACACTCATACCTCCACCACCTACCGTAAAAAGCTCCGGCAAGGTGGTCCACCAACAAAACAGGCGGCGCATCGACGGAGAGTCGCCGGAAAACGGGAGAGAGAGAGAGAGATATTCCGATTATAAGGGTTTACACCCATCTTTGACCAGCCATAACCGGAGATCCAGAACTCCGATCGAGAATCGGAAAAGTGTTTCAGAAATCTCTCGACGAGATATTTCCAACAGTACTGGCCGATCGATGATCGAACATCGGAAAGTTGGCCGGAACTTAGAAGGAAGTTGAAGTGTGTGTGTGTAAAGTGTGTGTCTTGAGTGTGAGTGTGAGTGTGAGTGTGAGTGTGAGTGTGAAGTAAGATTCTTACCCTAATAAGACGTGCCAAAAATGTGCAAAACTTCTGGAGGTAACTATTTATATGAGACTACTTTAGTGTGAAATTATCTCGTATTGAGAATATAAATTTAGCTTGGACTTTTTTTGGGTGAAGGTTACACTCGTTTTTCCACCTACTCACAACTAGAGGGGAGCAACAACACTGTTTGATATGTCTTGTTTGAAGGTCTTGAGTTTTGAGTTGTAATGTCACTTTATTATGACCTTGTAAACCCAAAATAAATAAATAGAGAGTATAATTTTGTGGTGTGTTAAAATGTAATTAAATTTGATGATGTGTGTTATGGAGAATAATTGTATTACATGTGTCATAAGTAGGTTGAGTTGTTTTTTTAAAACTTTGATGTGTATATTTATTATTGATTAAAAAACATATAAGTCATTATGTCAAAATGGAAAGTTATATCCAAAATTAAATTAAAATCAATTAATATGTTATTTTAACTAGACTTCCTTTATATTGTTTTTACCTAAAAATATATCTAAACATTTTATATAGTATATTAATTTATTGGAGAAATTCTGTATAACTTCTGTTGATGTTGATATGAGTGTTTTGTTTAATAATCCAACACTAACAGACGAGTGTTGTGTTTAATGTTCCCAACACTTATGACAACATCAGAATTTGCCCTTCCTTTTCTCACTAACTCTTATCTTCCGCTTGTTGTCTAATGATGTCCCCAGAGCAGTTAGAAGGCGTGGGCAACACCAAGTCATGCCACTGCGTGGGAGTGAGAAGTCATTAGAACATGGTATAACAAGTTCCTAAATTATAGGAGTGGTGGAGAGAAGTTTACAACCGCATGATCTCAAGGTTGAGGCGATCATGGGAGTTGATGGCAGTTCGTGGATGAAGCCTATAAATACAGAAGCTGCCCTCAACACAAGACACACAAGAAGGAAAGCTAAAATCGACTACTACTCTATTGAACGCTATATACGCTTCTAGTTAGGAAAATCTTTGTTTCTTCTTGTAGTTCTTCACATTATTATAAACCCGAATAGTAGTGTGTTAGAACATAGTCTTATTTACTAGGTTGTGTGATTAGATCTATGAGGGAGATAGTTTCATAGGATCTAGTAAATCATTATACACTTTCGTAGTGTAATTATACACCTCTAAGAGGTTGTACTCGTTTCACATATTTTTATATAGTGAACAGCGTAGATTATTTTATAATCTACGCAAATTTTGAATACTTCTATTTTCAGTACGTGCAATTTAATTTCCGCTGCATAGTGTTGTCTAGATTGTGCCAACACAACAGACAACATCTCTGATTTCGCACGCACACACAGTTTCAGTTGGTATCAGAGCCAACTACTTGATACACTAAGTAGAGATTCTGCTTAGAGTGTGTTAAATCTGAAATGGAGTATACACTTTCACCCGCACTAAAGCCTCCGATTCTAGATGGCACGAATTATGCCTTCTGGAAACCAAAGATGAGGATGTATATCAAATTCATTGATGAACTAGCCTGGAGGAGTGTTCTTGCTGGTTGGACTCAACCAAGAACCGCTGCGGATGAAGACAATGAAGCTCGGATCAAGAGAGAGCTCGACTGGACGACTGAAGAAATTACAACTGCAAGTTACAATTCAAATGCGTTGAATTGAATGCAATCTTCACCTCAACTGATGCCTCAATGTTCAAAATCATATCAAACTGCATTTCATCGAAGGATGCATGGGATCGACTGCAAGAACATTGTGAAGGATCAGATAGTGTACGAAGGACCAGGCTACGTATGCTTGGATCCAAGTTCGAAAATCTGAGGATGAAAGAAGATGAAACAATTTCATATTACAACGAAAAGCTGACTGAGATTTCAAATGAAGCTCATTCTCTTGGAGATCCAATATCAAATCAAAGGTTAGTACATAAAATTCTTAGATTAGTTCCTAAACGTTTTAAACCTAAGATATGTACTATAGAAGAAGCTAAGGATACTGATGTGTTAAGTCAAAATGAATTGATTGGTATTTTGAAAACTTATGAGATGAATTTTTCTGAAAAAGACATTGAAAAAGTTTTCTCTGCTAGAATTCTGTATGATGATACTCTTGATGATGATCTGGATGATTATTACGATGTGAGGACAAATGAGCCATCATTTGAGAAATCACTGAATAATAATGCATCAGAATTTAACTGTTTCACAAGTTTTGTTAATGAGACAGGTACATCAAATAAAGCAGATTTATCCAGAAGAGATGCTGACATTCAAGACTTGTCTAATACTGTCTTTAAACTGGAAAGTCTTTTAACAAAGAAGGATAAAGAAATTTCTAAACTCAAAGAAAGACTAGATGTGTCTATTCTTGACTTTAAGAAATATTCTTATGAAAAACCTTTAACTAATGAAAAAGTTTGCAAAATATCTTCTGAAACTGAGAAACTTAACCACATAGTTAAATCTCTGAACTTTGAAAATTCTGATTTAAGAGAATCTATTACCAAGCTTGAAGGTATTCTAACAAGAAAAGATATTGAGATATCTAAACTTGAAGAAAGATTGAAGGAAGCCTCACTGAGCTTTAAAAGATTTTCTGAAGGAAAGAACAAACTGGAAGACTCTCTTATGACCAACAACTCAAGAAAAACAGGTATTGGCTATCAAGGTAAAAATTCAAAGAAGTCTGATCCTAAGAAACCTACTGTTTTTGTAAAAGCTGAAGTGAATTACAATTCTAGTGTTTCTGCTAAGACTCAGATCAATACAAAAGATTTTATATGCCATTACTGTTTCAAAAAGGGTCATAAAAGTCCTCAATGTTTGAAGAAGAAAAATGATCTGAAAAATTCTGTATTGCCTGAAATGACTCAACATTCAAAAACTCTTAGTAATTCTGCATGGATTCCAAAAGAAAATACATCTTGTAATGTTGTTCATATGTCTCTAAAAGCATGTATACCTAGATTATGGTACTTCGATAGTGGCTGTTCTAAACACATGACAGGTCAAATTGATTATCTCACTGATTATACTGTTTACAATGGTGGTAATGTCACTTATGGTGGTGGATCAAAAGGAAAAATCATTGGTAAAGGGACATTGATTGTTTCTGGTTTTCCTAAGTTATCCAATGTTTTGCATGTTGATGGATTACTAACCAATCTTATAAGTATTAGTCAATTATGTGATAATGATTTGCATGTCAAGTTTGATAAGAACTCATGTTATGTGCTAGACAAAAACTCTAAATGTATCATGATGGGAAACAGATCTGTTGATAATTGTTATCTTATTGAATCTGAACTTATCTGCAATAAGGCTAAAGTTGATGATAGTATTCTGTGGCATCATAAACTTGGACATGCTAACTATAGACAGCTTGATAAACTTGTTAGATTGAAAGCTGTTACAGGTTTACTAGATCTGAAATTCTCAGATAACAAGGTTTGTGGACCTTGCCAAAAGGGCAAACAGATTAAAGTGTCTCACAAAATGTTGGGACATTGCTCAACCAAACATTGCTTCGAATTACTGCACATGGATCTTATGGGTCCTAAGGAAACAGAAAGTATTGGAGGTAAAAGGTATTCTTTAGTGGTGGTTGATGATTACTCTAAATTCACATGGATTGAATTCTTAAAAGATAAATCTGAAACTTTTTCAATTTTCAAAATTTTGTATAAAAGATTCAAGAATGTTTTCAACTCTAAAAGTATGCAGAATCAGGTCTGATCATGGAAGAGAATTTGAAAATAGTGCTTTTACTGAGTTTTGTGAATCTAAAGGTATAATTCAAGAGTTTTCATCTCCTAAAATTCCTCAACAAAATGGCATTGCAGAAAGAAAGAATAGAACACTTCAAGAAATGGCTAGGGTCAAGCTTTGTTCTAAGAACTTATCCAAAAGATTTTGGGCTGAAGCTCTTAATACTGCTTGTCATATTGCTAATAGAGTTTATATTAGAACAGATTCTACTAGAACTCCATATGAAATTCTGAACAATAAAAAGCCTAACCTTAAATATTTCCATGTTTTTGGTTGTGTATGCTATATCTTGAATGACAGGGATCAGTTACATAAGTTTGACTCAAAGAGTGATAAAAGTTTCTTTCTTGGTTACTCAAGAAACAGCAAAGCCTATAGAGTTTACAACTTTAGGACTGATACTGTACAAGAATCTGTAAATGTTGTTTTTTATGATGATACAAGCATCACAAGTAAAAGCATTGAAGATGAAGACATTTCAGACCTGATTAATGTACCAATCATTACTGAAAATGTTGAACAGGTTCAGAATGTTGAGAAGAATGATGACACACCAGAGAAAACATCTGATACTACAGATCCTGAAAATCTGTATAATCTCCAGAAAACTCCTTCCATAAGGATTCAGAAATATCATCCACAAGACCAAATTATTGGTGAGCAGTCTACTGGTGTTCAAACCAGAAGAAGAATGGGGATGAACTCAAAGGATGTGGTAAAATCTATATGTATGTCATGCATGTGTAGTAAGGTAAATCATAAATGCTATCACTCTGAGATTGAACCTAAAATTGTTAAAGAAGCCTTAGATGATGAGAATTTGATTGAAGCTATGCATGAAGAACTTAATCAATTTGTTAGGAATGATGTGTGGACATTAGTTCCTAGACCAGACCATGTTAATGTTATAGGGACTAAATGGATTTTCAAAAACAAGACTGATGAGATGGGAAATATTATTAGAAACAAAGCTAGGTTGGTTGCTCAAGGGTATACACAGGTAGAAGGTGTGGACTTTGATGAAACATTTGCTCCTATTGCTAGAATTGAATCCATTAGGCTCTTACTTGCCATTGCATGTTATATTGATATAAAACTGCACCAAATGGATGTTAAAGCTGCCTTTCTAAATGGCATTCTAATGGAAGAAGCTTATGTTGAACAACCTAAAGGCTTTGAAAACCCTGATTTTCCTGATCATGTCTATAAATTGAAAAAGTCTCTATATGGCTTGAAACAAGCACCTAGAGCATGGTATGAAAGGTTGACAGATTTCTTGATTGAGTTTGGTTTTGTAAGAGGAGAAGCTGATAGAACACTGTTCATCAAACATGATAAAAATGCTATTATGATTACTCAAATTTATGTTGATGATATAGTATTTGGTTCTACTTGTGACAATATGCTTAAACACTTTGTGAATGAGATGACATCAACCTTTGAAATGTCCATGGTAGGTGATCTAAATTACTTCCTAGGATTGCAAATCAAACAGCAAAAAGATGGGATTTTTATTTCACAAAGTAAGTATGCTAAAAGTCTTGTAAAAAGGTTTGGATTAGAGAGTGCTAAACACATGAAAACACCTATGGGATCAACTCAGAAACTGAGTAAGGACAATGTTGGCTCAACACTGTACAGGTCTATGATTGGTAGTTTGTTTCTGATATTATGTTTAGTGTATGTTTATGTGCTAGATACCAAGCTAACACCAAAGAATCACATATGAATGTTGTTAAAAGAATCATTAAGTATGTTGCAGGTACATGTGATTTAGGTATTTGGTACAACAAAGACACAAACTGTACCTTAATAGGTTACAGTGATGCAGATTGGGCAGGAGAAAGTGATGATAGGAAAAGCACAAGTGGTGGCTACTTCTATATGGGAAACAACTTAATCTCTTGGCACAGCAGAAAACAGAACTGTGTGTCTCAATCAACAGTTGAATCAGAATACATTGCAGCAGGGAGTTGTTGTACTCAATTACTTTAGTTGCAAAAAATGTTTCATGAGATTATGGCTTACCTAGTGATGTTTTGACTGTGTACTGTGATAATACTAGTGCTATAAATATCTCAAAAAATCCAGTGCAACACTCATTAACAAAGCATATAAGTATTAGACATCACTTTATAAGAGATCTTATTGAAAAGGAAGTTGTTAAGTTGGAGTACATATCTACTAAAAAACAATTGACTAATATATTTACTAAAGCTCTTTATGATAAGAGGTTTTCTTCTCTACGAAAATCTCTTGGTTTATGCAATATCTGAAAATATGATCAAGGGTGTTGTATCAAATGCGGCAGCATTTGAGACAACACTAAGATAAGTCTCTTATGTGTTTCCTTGCATTAATTTTCGTAATTATTGAATTAATGAAATTCCTTGTGAATGATATTTGAATTCTGAATGACTTGTGAAAAATACTAAAGAGCCTATACACCTCTCAAATGCTACAAAAGAAAAACCACTTATTAGATGCTTTATAAATCACTGAGTAACTATGGGACACGGAGCTCGCTACTACGATGATCTCTTTTCAAAAGGTGATATAAATTGCATCAATATATTCACAAATCCATTGAGTAACTATGGGGCACGGAGTTCGCTGCTACGATGCACTCTTTTCAAAAGATGGATCAATGTGAAGTGTGATAAAAAGAAAAAGATATTAGAGCAACACATATGATGAAAAATCATGAAAAAACTGTGTTGAGGTGTATAGAATGCCAACAATAGTCAAAACACTCGTTAATTCAGATTCTTATCCCAATTTTCATGGAATTAGTTATTTTTGATAATTATAAAATATTATTCTCTGAAATATTTAATTTGACTTAGTCTTGCCTTGTTTTATTATTTCAGTTATTATATATTCCGCATTTTTATTAAATATTTGTTTTTCAGAATTTTTATTCTCCCTGTTAACCACGATCAATTAGTGGGGGAGTTATTTCCACTACTTCACTTCCCTCACTCTCCAAAATCGTGTTACTCCTTCCTCTCAATTCTCCATATAAAATGAGTCTCCATTACAGTGTTGGAAAATACTTGAAAAGCTTTGTTAACTCTTTTAAGCCTGGTAATTACTGATCTTAATTGTATTTACAGCACTCGAGTATATCAAGTTTCTATGTCACATCATTTTTTGACTCACACTGTTTGAATTCTGATTTGCGTCTATCTGTAGAATTCGAAAGGTCTCAAGAATTAACTTTTGTTGTCTTGTTTTGTGTGTACAGCCCCTAATATGTCTAACACTCCTCAGATCGCTGCTGCACACTCGAACTCAAACTCAGGCGACAAAATCTCTCCAAACCCTCTCAATCTCCTTGCTGAAATGGCATCATCAAACTCACCAAACTCTCCATCATTCACCGTTGGAACCATCGTTGTTCCCTTTGCTACTGAACAAACTCCCACTCAAACAACTCCTCTTGAAATCGTTCCCTACAATCCGTACGACATTCACACTGAAATCGCGAATGCAAACGCCACGGCAAAAATTTCAACCTCCAACCCACTAGGTGAGCCCTCATCTGAAGCTCCCGCACCAGAAATCACTCCAGTAACCTTACACTTCCCTCTGGGCACTCCTTTCAACACTTTGAAAGAAGCCTTCGAAACCCTAAGCCTGAAAACAACACACCCTGTTTTAGTGCTTGAGGGAGAAACACTGGATAATGCCATGTTCAAAGGCGATGTGGACATGCAGACTCAGCCTGAATCCTCTGATGAAGAAGTCTTGGCCACTAAGTTCGAGAGAATTCATCGGCAGAAAAAGGGCAAAAAGAAAGTTGCTGCTGTTCCAACTGCACGAAAATGGCCAGGTGGAAAGAGAAAATCCCAAAGGGTATGTTTGTTTTGGGATTATGTAGGATGGGGGAAATCCTGGATGGGGAAATCTTGGATGGGGAAATCCTGATGAATAGTAATTGTGTGTGTTTGTTTTGGGATTTTGAGTAGGATGAGATGTAACTTTATGTCAAATCAAATTGTGTAAGAGTGGTTGGATGGGATGTAATAGTAGGTTGTTATAGTAGGATATATAGGTATTTTTAGGGATGAGTGTAATTGGATGGGGAAATCTGGATGTAAAATCCCGAAGTAGAACAAGGACATGGGACGTTACGTCCCACGTCCGGACGAGTGAGTCCCAAAACAAACATGCCCAAAGGAATCTGGGCAAAATTGTTGATTACACAGGAAAGGGGAAGAAGCCCAGAACGGATGGGAATGCGTCTGAGCCGATTGCTGTGTCTGATTCTGAATCAGAACCAGAAATAGAGGCTGAACAACCTGCACCTCCAGTGGAAGAAGAGGTGACTATTAATGAAGAGGATGTGGACGAAGTTGCTGGGGAAATAGAAGAGGAAAGTGAACCCACTCCACCAATCCGACGATCAAAAAGGCTTCGTGAGCCCGAAAGTGTTGCTTCTCCGATGGCAACACCAGAACCATCAGATCCTGAACAATCATCCAGCTCTTCAGAAGAGGATGAAAATGAGGTACTTTTCCCTTCTGATGATAGGCATGGTGATTCTGATGAAGATTACAATGACAAATCAAGCATACAATATAGAACCATAAGAACTAGGCAGATTCTAAGTGAAAGATTGATTAGAACTCCTGATTTTGAGGATATGAATCTGCTTGATTGGCTTAAAGAAAGATCTTTACTGAATGCTTTGCAATTTGCTTGTCCTTATATTGTTGATTGGATTTATGAATTCTATGCAAACATCCCTTAATTTGCTGGTGATCCAAACTCTACAAGATATGGTACTTTTTGGTTTAGAAGAAATAGGCATATGATTACCCCTAGGAGGATCAATATTTTACTTAAAACTAAAATTATGGAGGATCCTGTTGATACTGATTATGATTTGATGATAAGCATCTTGACCGGGGGAGTAATCACAAAATGGAGAAGAAGAATTTTGGCCTCTAAACTCACAAGTCTATATTCTGTTTTACATAAGTTGGTGTGTTTTAATTGGCTGCCTTCTACAAACAACACCACTCTCACCTTAGAACAGGCTGTATTAATGTACAAGATTGGGCATCTGAAAAGATTTAACCTAGGGCAGGTTATTTTCTCCAATATGATGACCTTCAAATCTGATATGTCTGGTAGAGGTATCCTACCCTACCCATGCCTTGTGTACAAATACTTGATGGACAAAGCATTTGAGAGATTTGAAGATGAGGTAGTAAGCACCTATGTCCCAAGTTTCAGCATCTCAAATCAGTTCCTCATCCAAGGTGAAAGGGTGGTTGATCTTCCTTTGAGAAGGAATGATGATGAAGCAGGCCCAAGTAGTGTTCCAGCAAATAATCCCTTCCACAATACCACAATGCCTCCAGAAGGAGCTGCCTCCTCAATCTATTTATCTTCACATTACATTATGAGGCAGATTGATATTTTGTAGGGATCCATTCTTAATTTGCAGCATTCTATGGAGGATCTTCTACTCCAAAAGAAATTTTGGATGGATCTTCTTTCCACTTCAACAGGGGGAGTAGTTGACAGTTCACACAATCAGCCCACTAACATTGTTGCTCCTACTGTAGATGAACCGGATTCAGTTCCTGGCCGAGCTGATGAACCTGTTGCTGACACTGCAATGACCGAGGGAGATGAACAGGATATCCAGGATCTCTATGGTGATCTGGATACATGATGAGCTTGAAGACAGGGGGAGAGCTTACACTATGGGGGAGTAAATGCAGATTATGGAGATGCAGCTGAAACACATTTCAGCTCAATCCTTTTCCGTGTGTTAATTCAGTTCTTTTCCAATTGTAAAAGCTTTGTACTTATGTTTTTATTTGAGAAAATTTATAAAAAAGGCCATTTAGGCACCTAGCTTCTTAAATAAAGACAACTTTTATAATCTTTTTAAAAAAGGACAAAAACGCATGTTAATAGCCCATTATACCCTTATATTTAAATATGGAAATTAATTTATTAATTTAATAATTAAATAACAAGTCTTCATCTTCCTTATTTGTCGCCATAGATTTTTGATTAATTTATTAATTTAATAATTAAAGAACGGGTTTCTTGGCCGGAAAACTCAAATCTTCAAGCTTTTTGGTTAATCCATGATGAATCAAACTTAATCCCGCTGCATCTACAAACGATTGGCCATAGATTTCAGATTGGTGAAGCAACAATCCTCGATTTCCTCTTGAAATCGAGGGATCTTTTTCTTCTTTTAGTTTCTGTTTCAGTTTTGGGTGACCCCTCACGCCCAAAAACTGATTTCCGATGATTCTCAAAGTTTTTGCTGCTTAGAGGCTTGTTCCTCTCTTTCAACGACGGCCATGGCTATAAGGTCTCGTCTCCTTTGCTCTTCCATAATTGTTTCCTCGATCTGTTCTTTCGATTGCACATGATCAAGAGACTTTCCACGCGATCGTTTCTTTATATTCCTAGGGGATTCAAACTTCACCGATTTCTTCATTATGGATGACGGACGCGAAGCCGCCGGAGATACAGTAGAAACTTTTAATTCCAAGGGTCAGATGAAGAGTTTTGCCAAGGGTATGATTTTTAATTCCACACGTACACACATAATTTGCAAAGAATTTAGGATTTTTTGAGATGATTTTAATTTAGGTTCAATTTGCTCCGTTTTCGTGTAATTGTGATGATTTACGTGCGCGTTGCTGAAATGTAGTTCATGATTATTTGTTATTGGTTTGGTCAAGGGATAATGCAGATCTTAATTTGCATATGTATACGTATTTTTGCATAATCACATTCTAATATGAAGACACCGTACTATTTTTTCTGCATTATTTATTTTATTATGCAGTTTTAGATTTTATTGTTCTGCATTATTCATTTTATTATGCAGTTTTAGATTTCATTGTTCTGCATTATTCATTTTATTATGCAGATTTAGCTTATATATTACTTTTCCAACCATGGTCTAGGGAGCAAAATGTTCTTCTCACTTCTCACTTCGTCTTCTTCCGTACTTCACGGTTTCCTTTCTTCACAAATTGAAAAACCCCAAAATTCTGCACAAAATTAAGCTCTTCTGACCGGTGTTAATTAATTTTAGGAAGGTTTTAATTAATTGCGTAATTCTTGGAATTAATGAGCTGATAGAGTCAGCTTTAAATTTCAAACATAAGGTTTTAATTAATTGCGTAGTTCTTGGAATTAATGAGCTAATAGAGTCAGCTTTAAATTTCAAACATTTAAAGAATTTCTCCATATTAATTCCGAATTTTATGTATTAAGGGTATGATGGTACATTTATGTGCCATTTTGTCCTTATTCTGAAACTATTTTGAATCATGTCTTTATTTAAAAAAACACTAGGTGAAATGACCTTTTATGTGAAATCCCCTTTTTATTTCTCAAAACTCTGCTATTTAAATTCTGTAATTATTTAGGATTTATTTTTTGCCTCAGTTATTTAAATCTAAACAAGTTTTTTGGTTTAGATGTTGTTTACTTTAATTTGATCTTATACAGATTGTTACTTCAAAGTTTTTGGAATATCAATTGTGTAAACTTCTTAATCAATATTTCTGTTGTGTGAACTTCAGTTGTGTTGATGTAGAAAGGTCAAATTGGGGGAGATTGTTGATGTTGATATGAGTGTTTTGTTTAATGATCCAACACTAACAGCCGAGTGTTGTGTTTAATGTTCCCAACACTCATGACAACATCAGAATTTGCCCTTCCTTTTCTCACTAACTCTTATCTTACGCTTGTTGTCTAATGATGTCCCCAGAGCAGTTAGAAGACGTGGGCAACACCAAGTCATGCCACTGTGTGGGAGTGAGAAGTCATTAGAACATGGTATAACAAGTTCCTAAATTCTAGGAGTGGTGGAGAGAAGTTTACAACCGCATGATCTCAAGGTTGAAGCGATCATGGGAGTTGATGGCAGTTCGTGGATGAAGCCTATAAATACAGAAGCTGCCCTCAACACAAGACACACAAGAAGGAAAGCTAAAATCGACTACTACTCTATTGAACGCTATATACGCTTCTAGTTAGGAAAATTTTTGTTTCTTCTTGTAGTTCTTCACATTATTATAAACCCGAATAGTAGTGTGTTAGAACATAGTCTTATTTACTAGGTTGTGTGATTAGATCTATGAGGGAGATAGTTTCATAGGATCTAGTAAATCATTATACACTTTCGTAGTGTAATTATACACCTCTAAGAGGTTGTACTCATTTCACATATTTTTATATAGTGAACAACGTAGATTATAAATTATTTTATAATCTACGCAAATTTTGAATACTTCTATTTTCAGTACGTGCAATTTAATTTCCGCTGCATAGTGTTGTCTAGATTGTGCCAACCCAACAGACAACATCTCTGATTTCGCACGCACACACACTTTCAACTTCAATTGGGACTTCAACATTAGGAAAAACTACCAGCTCATTTTTTAATTACTTTGAAGTATATTTTGTCCACCAAATGTAGTCTCATACACTTTATGGAAACTATCACCCTTCAACCATCACTTAATTATTCAATTTGTCATCAACTTTATTCACAAATAATCATTTTATTCACAATGGACTCCACAATACCCTATAATACCCTTACTTTATCTACCATTTTCTTAAAACTTGTGTCCACCTCCAATGAGATTACCTTTGGTGGATGGAGGGAGTACAATAATACGAAAAACTAAATGAAATTTGAAAATATTTTAAAAAATCAACTAAATATTAAAAAATATTTAAATGAAAAAATCAATTAAATCCAAATAAAATTTAAAAATATTAAATAAATCAAATATCATTTATAAAATAATTAAATTAAAAAAATCAATTTATGATCCAATTTTTAAAAAAACTAAATATAGAGATTTTTTACAATGAGGCACGCAGTTTTAGAAGCTATAGCAATAACACACATGAATTTTTTGGTATTGCAATTACACACAAAAATATCGACGAAATGTAATCTGTGCCCTTCATTTGTATTGCAATTACACACAAAAAATCAATTCTGAAGAGCCGTGTACGCATGTCATCTCCTCTACCAAGCTAGAAATGTCACATCTGCAAAATTGGGGGAGAGAAATGGCTTGCTCCTCTCAAACTTTGTATCAGAATTCAAAATTCAATTTTGTGTTCAGCGACCACCAAAATACTCTCCGGCTTGATGTTCATCTCAAAGGGGACGCCGCCGGATGCAAGTCGTGTGCCACAGCCGCCGTTGCAGAAGAGAAGTTGCGGACGCTGCTCACCGGTCTCCCCCGCCGTCCGGAGTTTCTTCTTCGAAGACCCTTTTTGTGAACTTAATCCAAGGTAATTTCTGAAGTAAAACCTTGTACTGATTTTTTCATTTTTTCTTCTGAGGGTAATTTCTGAAACCCTAAACCATAAATTAGCCTATGTTTTTTTTTCCAAATTCGTGCTTCATTTAGTTAATTAAGTTCTACTAGAAATTTGAATCTCAAAGCACAATTTGCTGGTGTTTCTGATTTTTTCAGATTAGTTTTAGTTGTTCTTGTATTTATGATTTTTGAATACTAATTTATACATACTAGTTGCTGAAATTTTTTTATAGATTAATTATTTTTTTACAAATTTTACAGATTCTTTATTGAGTGTGATTTAGGTCCTGTCAAAAAAAGAAGAGTGGTGATTTAGGTTGGGCCCTTTTTGTAAAATGAATTCAAGGTAATTTCTGAAGACGCGGACGCTCATAATTCAAAGAAATATGGCTAGTAATAAAAAAATCTGTTTGTTCTTATGTGTTTTGTGGATTTTTAAACAGAGCATAAAGAACACTTGGAGGTTTGGAGGTTTTCTGGAACAATCTGTTTCTCATTTTGGCTTTGGAGGTACGGAGTGTTGATTTGGAATTGATTTGTGTGTAATTGATTGTTGGTACTGCTAGAGAATGGTTATTTTAATAAATTTAAGGGCTGATTTTATGTGGTTTTGTGAAAATATTATAAACGTTTTGTGGTAGTGATACTCGATGTGCATGATTATGCTCTATATATTTAGTGGTATCTTGTTATTTGAATAAACTTGGGAGAGTTCAAGATTGTAGTTAATGTGCATTGAGTGTAGTAAATTCAATTCAATTTACTGGGTCTTTTTTTTAGTTGAATTTTATCGCATTTGCTGTTTTTTCATTGCACCCGTGTTTGGATGTGGATTCCATCGGCAAAAATGTTCAATTTCTCAAATAGGTTCCAAAATGAGCTTCGGTATGTATTAGTTGGCTTTAATTACTGTTTTTTTTAGTGGGTGGCTCTAGCCCCCAAATTGTTTGGTGTAATGTCTACAGTCGGAGTCCAATGCACTTAATGCATGTTTAATATAATGACTCTCTTGTATTAACATTTTCTAATGTAATTGGTTGGTAAAAGTCGGTACCAAATTGTCGTCTTTCAAGTTTTCTTCATCTTTTCTGGTATATATTGACTTTCTCTGTGAATCATGATTTTTTTGTAAATTTTTCTGTAAATTGTTGGGGGATTCTGGCAAAGAATAAGGATAATATAATTAGTTTTTTTTAGAAGAAAGTATAATTAGTTGTTTATGTGAAAATAATGATGCAAAGATTAGGTGACATGTGAATGTGAAAATAATAGACTAAAACCTCTGTTATTGAATCTATAAAGTGAAAATGGGATGAGAATGGTATTGTATTGATAGAGTAATGTGATGTCTGTGGTTAGGCACCAAAGTGCAGAAGGTCAATGATAGACTAAAACCTCTGTTAATGAATCCAATCCAATTTCTGGACAGCAGCTAAAGCAGGAACCTAGGAGGCAGTATTTCACATTGTTTGCTGCTTATTTATGTATTCATCTACTTATCTATTTATGCATCGAAATGTGAAAGTACTTTGATTTGTATTGGGTTTTGAGTACCCCTTATATACTCTATTGTGGCAATGAAAATCTTTTTTTACTGAATAAAAAAAAACTCATGTAGGTATTAATCTGTTTTGAGAATATTAATATGAAATTATTTTACTTCCAGTGACCAGTGTTCAACATTTTTGGTTTTTCTGTTCAAAAGTTTATGGGTGTGTTCAACATTTTTGGTTGTTATGTTCAAAAGTTTATGGGTGTGTTCAACATTTTTATTTTTTAATTTGTAGTTATGGTATTCAACTTTTTATTTCGCTAAATTATAAAACCTTTTTAAATGTATTAACTTTTGATGTAGTTTTATATATATATATATATATATATATATATATAAATACAATAGTCACTAGAAATAGTAATTTGTTATTTTTCTGCTTAAACCGTCTACTTACTTCCAGAAATATTAATATTGCACATAAATGACAACAGAATTGAGACTACTTTTTCTTTCAAATTAAAATCTGCAGGTAATCTTCACCATTTTTCTTCTCAGGTATATCACTAAAGCTTCTCATGTTCATTTTATACGCAGTGCTTGCATTAATTAGATTAACAAATTTTAATTATTGGTGTCATTTTCAGAAGTTTGATTCCATTGGTGCCAAGAGAGATGACAGAAAGAAAAACCCAACAATAAAGAAGAAATCCAATCAAGCATTTGATTATGATCCAAAATATGTTATATATGTTGATGTTAAAAAATGAGTATTGTTCATTTACATACAAGAATTAAAAATTAGACCACATAAATATTTGAATAGTCTCACATAAATTTTGAACGAAAATTCATTATTTTGAATTATATATGACAATGTTGAACAGTAGTTTTCTAAATAGTATTAGTATCCTCTGTTTTTTTAATTTCACCATTTATTTATGTAAACAATGATTTATTGATATAACATCATTATTATCCTTTTATAACACCCCATCATTTTAAATATATATATTGATTTCACTTCAAGTGTTTACTACTTTATAACATTTGTATTTATGAGTCTTAATACAAACTTGAGAAAATAAAATGAAGTAGGTACATGAACAAATAAATGACACATAATGAATATTAAGGAGAAAATAAATGGACATTCACACTATATAAAGATTATTTATATAACTTTTTAATTAATTACAATATAATCCGAATTTAAAAATGATCACTTGCTTTGAGTGCTAATTAATCACAATATGAGTATAATTTGGCTAAAAAGAAAAGTATGGACTAAAATTGATTATTTGGCCTTTAAAATATTTGAACACTAAAGCTTCATTTGGATGGAGGATTTTGATCTATGAATTTTAAATTCACCATCCAAATTCATTACACTTGTTTGGATTATGAATGAATTTCAAATACTTAGATTTTTGTTCACACAATTTTTAGTTAAAATTGAGAGATTTTCAAATTCTCACTAAAACCATGTCATTTGAAATCCATCTATTTTTAAATCCTTTCATTTGAAATTCCTCCTAAGAATTTTGAATTTATATTTAGTACCTTAGGTTAGGGTTTGTATTGACATTCAATTTATATATGTAAATTTAATGAATGAATGAATCAATTTCAATTTAAGTTTAGTATCTTACGTAATATTTAAAATTAATTTATAGTTTAGGGTTTAGAGTTTAGTAACTTAGTTAATTAATAGTTAAATTCAAAATTTTCTATTATCAGAGAAAAATTTATAAACAGACACTCTTTGTTCAAATATTTACCATTTGTGTTCAAATATTCGCCCTATGGAATATTCAAACTCAATTTCTATTTAAGTTTTAGTAACTTATATAATATTCAATTTATATTCATTTTATATATTTAAATTTTAATAAATGAATAATTTCATTTCATTTTAGTATCTTGTGTAATATACGGATTTTGAATTTAGGGTTCGATAACTTATTGACATTCAATTATATATATAAATTTAATGAATGAATCAATCAATTTCAATTTAAGTTTAGTACCGTAATATTTAAATTTAATTTAAGGTTTAGGATTTAGATTTTAGTACCTCATGTAATATTTAATTGATTTAGAGCTTTGAATACTTAGAATAAATATGGCTCTAAAGAACTCAAAAGGATTCAGTGAACTTGGAGCACGAACTAGTCGTTAGATAAACTAGTCGTTGCCACAAAATCTTCTATGTATGGGTCAAGATCTTCATTTATTTGATATTTCCTTGATTCAAGTGGAAACATTCCTTAAAAAGGAATGAGCATTTAATGTGCATTAAATGTTATTGTACGATCTTTGAAGCCCTAGTTCAAGTCAACTCAATAACTGTGCTGACATCTTCTCATTGGTCCACGTCAGATGAGTTGGTTAGACTTTCAGTTTTGTCTTCAGTTGAGTCTGTCATATGAGATCCGACATTCTCTTTATCTTTTAAGGCAGTTGCCTTCTTAATTGCATGTTATCAACTGACTCCTTCAGCTGAGTAACTCTTCTGCAACTTTAAGGCTTGACAAGATCTGGTTAAGTCCATATCAGCTAGCATCTTCTACTCAGCTTATCTCATGCGAGTAATATAGTTGTCTAAGGTATACAAGGACCTTGTCATCTAATTTCACTAATGGATTTCAAGTGTCTTCTAGTCTTCCGTTACAGTAATTGTTAGTGTTCAATTTTTCAACACTTAGTGTTCAACCTTACAACCCGTGTTCAGTTTTTTTTAGTTTTAGTGATTGCAATTTTAATGGAAATTTAAGTTTTAGTAACTTATATAATATTCAAACTCAATTTATGTTTAAGGTTTAAGTTTAGTACTTTATATACAATTTAAGTTTAGTAACTTATGTAATATTTAAATTCAATTTATATATTTAAATTCAGTTCTCGACAAAACCAGTTTTGGGAAAATCTCCCTGAGTCAAGAGAACTTCAGTATTCTTAGAAAAACATTTACTCCCTCCGTCCCAAAGAAACTTTCACACCTACTTTTTCGATCCTTTAGAAACTCCACCCATACAATATCTAAAATATTATATTTAATGTCATTATAATATTTTTTTAAAAGGGGTGAACATTAAGTATAAA
The DNA here is from genome assembly GCA_963675135.1 of Galeopsis tetrahit. Taxonomy (NCBI): domain Eukaryota; kingdom Viridiplantae; phylum Streptophyta; class Magnoliopsida; order Lamiales; family Lamiaceae; genus Galeopsis; species Galeopsis tetrahit. The sequence continues at coordinate 18,491,249 of OY776133.1, forward strand.
AGTTAATCCGGAATGGAGGGAGTAGATCATTAAGGAGATATAACTTTAAAGGGTCTATCTATTCCGCACATTTGATCTTACAAAGATAACTTCTCATCTAGCTACTTTCTACTACTTAGTGAGATTGACATTAAGATTAAAAGATCATACTAGCTTTGATAGACTAATAAGTCATAGAGTTTGACAAATCAACTCTCCTCACCTAAACAAACTAAAGTTAAGTATTTTGATAAATAGAAAAAATTAGCATACATAAGTGTATACCCCTCCCTCACTTCCTTCCTCCATACATTTGTATCACTCTCCTTTCGGAACCAACAATATTAAACTTAAATTGAAAATGAACTCTAAACTCTAAAGTACTACATTCTACATTACATTTTGTAATATTACATGACTTGAATTGAAATTAAACAACTAATATGATATTTAATATATATATTTAAGAATCACAATTTCAATTTAGATTTAGTAATTTATGTAATATTCAAATTTAAGGCCAGTGAGAAATCGAAGGTCGAATACACTGTATCCGAGTTCAGATTGGGCATTGATTACGGATGAGGGGGAGCCAGAGAACTTTGAGGAGGTATATTCCCTCAAAGACAAAGATCAGTGGCTTGAGGCGATGCAAGAAGAGATGGATTCTTTACACAAGAATCATACCTTTGATTTGGTTGAGCTGCCTAAGGGTAAGAGAGTTCTAAAGAACAAGTGGGTATTCAAGCTAAAGAAAGATGGTGATAAAGTAGTCAGACACAAGGCCCGATTGGTCGTCAAGGGATTTACTCAGAAGAAGGGAGTTGACTTTGATGAGATATTCTCACCAGTGGTGAAGATGAGTTCTATTCGCATTGTGTTAGGATTAACAGCTAGCTTGAACCTGGAGATTGAGCAGCTTGATGTTCGAACAGCATTCTTGCATGGAGAGTTAGTGGAGAACATATACATGAATCAACCACAAGGTTTTGAGGTTAAGGGAAAGGAGCACTTGGTCTGCAAATTGAGGAAAAGCTTGTATGGCTTGAAGCAAGCTTCACGACAGTGGTACATGAAGTTTGATTCTTTTATGGCTAGCCAAATTTATAAAAGAACGGAGGCGGATCATTGTGTTTATGTCAAACACTTCCATGATGGTAACTTCATTATTTTGTTGCTTTATGTTGATGATATGTTGATTGTGGGAAAAGATATTGTGTCGATTAGCAGGTTGAAGGGGGAGCTGTCCAAATCCTTTGACATGAAGGATTTAGGCTCAGCAAAACAGATTTTGGGCATGGAGATTATTCGTGACAGAAAGGCTGGAAAATTTTGGTTGTCACAAGAAAAGTACATTGAGAAAGTACTTGAGAGGTTCAACATGAAACATGCTAAGCCCGTATCCACGCCACTTGCTAACCACTTCAAGTTGAGTAAGAAATCTTGTCCCACGACTCGAGAGCAGAGAGAAGAGATGGCAACAATTCCTTATTCCTCTGCAGTTGGTTCTTTGATGTACGCCATGGTGTGTACACGACCGGATATTGCTCAAGCTGTTAGCTTGGTGAGCATATTTCTTTCCAATCCAGGAAAAGATCATTGGGAGGCCGTAAAGTGGATATTCAAATACTTGAGAGGAACTTCAAAATCATGCTTGAGTTTTGGAAGTTCGAAGCCGACTCTTGTGGGATACACAGATTCAGACATGGCAGGTGATCTCGATGGGAGGAAATCCACTTCAGGCTACTTGTTTACATTCGCAGGGGGAGCTGTCTCATGGCAATCAAAGTTACAAAAGTGTGTTGCCTTATCCACCACTGAGGCAGAGTACATTGCAGCGAACGAAGCTGGAAAAGAGATGATGTGGATGAAGAGATTTCTCCAAGAATTGAGTTTGAAGCAAGAGGAGTACGTGGTTTTTTGTGATAGTCAAAGTGCTATTGACTTGAGCAAAAATTCCATGTATCATGCTCGAACGAAGCATGTTGATGTGAGGTACCATTGGATTAGAATGGTATTGGAGAAACAACTTATGAAGCTTGAAAAAATTCACACCGATAAAAATCCTGCGGATATGATGACTAAGGTGGTTACTCGTGAGAAGCATGATTTGTGTGCCGGATTGGCCGACATGAGCTCGAAGTAGATGTGACGTATATGGCCAACTATATTGGGAGGGGGAGATTGTTGGGCTTGCCCAATATTAGTTGGGCCAAGAAAAAAGAATTAAAAAAAGCCCAGCCACCATAATAAATTAAATTTGGCCCACTGAATTGTTTTGGAAAAAAAGGCGGCAGCCGCGTGACCTTTTGTTTTGAGGAATTCCAGTGGCTAAGAAAGAAAAACAGGGGAGAAAGGGAGAGAAAGAAAAAAAAAAAGAGGGAGAAGAAGGGTTTGTCTCGTGAGCACTCGTTTCTTCACTGTTTTGTCTCAAATTTCGAGGGGGAGTTCGTGGTGACGTGCTCTTCATTTTGGTTGGAGTAGATTTTCACAAATCGTCTTCAAGAGGTACAAAGAGAAATTGATGGTTTTCATTCTCATTGTACTATTTTAGTTTACTCTCTTCCTATATTTATTGTGTGTTCCAAGAATAGTATTCTTGAGGATAATTTGGTGATATTGGTGTTGATTCCTCTATTTGTAATAGAGAAGGAAACTTTGTAATTCCCATTTGATATAGTGGAGTATTTTGCTGGACGGGGTCCCGTGATTTTTACCCTCTTGTGAAGGGTTTTCCACGTAAAAATCTTGGTGTTATTGCGTATTTATTTTCGTAGTTAATTTGTATATTTGGTCCGTTGTCTATTGAGCTTTTGTGGGAGTGATTGTTGCTTTTGTGCATTCCGCTGCGCCGAGCAATCGACTTTGATTTTGGCACCTTCCACAACACAAAGCCGCCGCCCGTCCCCAGAAATGCCCGACCACGAAACCCTCGAAACCCTCGGGCGGCTGCTTCACAATGTTAAGCAAAGTCTTGCAAGAAAGAATAAAAGCCTTCTCATTGTAGCGAATGCCCTGGTTTATCCATCGAGTGTCCTTGCTTCTTTGGAACGCCGCGAAAGCAGGCTCGTTGTAATAAGGCCTCGCGTTGAGCACGAGCCCCTGAATCGATACGAGCAGCTGAAGAACCGTCGCGTTTTCCGACCACAGCTCCTTCTTGCTGCCCGACCACGTGTTGAGAAGGGAGAGGCAGACGAGGCCGTCTTTGTAGAGATTAGGGTTTAGGCGGTAGCCGTGGGAATGGTAGTAGACGTGGGGAGGGGTAGAGGGGTAATTTTGAGGTAAGAAGATGTCGAAGAAGAAGAGGCCGTCGTGGTAGGGCGTGCCCGGGGCGCCCACGATGAGGGCGCGGAGGAGGTCGGTTCGGGTTTCGTAGGCTCGGACGTAGATGGCCTAGGGGAGGTTTTTTTCGAGGATTCTCCACTCTTTGATGATGGTGGTTTGGAAGGATTTATTAACGTGAGCATGAGCTTGATACTTGATCTTGTTTTTGTATTTGGAGCTGAGGTAATGATGATCTTTTGCCTCTGTTTCTTCTACTTCAAAGTGTTTGAACTCAATGTTATTTGTGTTATCTGCCATGGTTCATCGATCAAAATATTAGAAAGAGAGCAAGTGTTGTATAACACATGCAAGAAAGATAAAAGAAATTGACAAATAAGACATACAAAGAGTTTGTATTGAATAAAACCACTGTAAAAAGTATCAAATTATTTTCTATTGAGTAACACTGGTATAAACTCAAGTTTACGTGAACTTTTCTTTTTCGAGTGTCATTGTTATGCATACAAACTGTAATCATTATGCATGTGAAATGTCATAGTTAAGAAAAATGATTGATTTTTATACCGTGCATGATAATTCCTACGTATAATCGTATAATTGTGATACTCGAAAAAAAAGTTCATGTAAACTCAGGTTCATAGAAGTTTTTGCCTTCTAGATTACATTTGGATGCAGTACAAAAAAATTGTTTTTAATGATATAAATCTTATCATTATAGCTTATGTAGCTAAAAGACCTTAATGACAATGATAAGAAATAAAAAAATAATGATAAGATATAATGAGAGGATTTCCTCGTTTGATTGATCATTATTTGATATGACACATGTTAATAAATTAAACAGTGAAATACAAAAACAAAGGGAGGGAATTTATTATTGATTAATCATGAATTAACATAAATGGATTTTAATAATAGATTTCGAAGGAAAACTTATTTTCTAATGTATGTGTAAATAATAATTCAACCACAAAAATATATTTCTACGGCGAATTTAAAGGGAGAAAATTAAGCAAAGCAAAGTTATTCCAAACTAAAAGGAAATAAAATTGATATTGTGATTCGATTTTAAGAGGTTTATGTGATACTTAATTCCACAACCTGTGATATACTTGATTCGATTTTTAAGGTTTCTGAGATCAATAGGTATGCAATGGATTTCTTGGTTAACATTTATAAATTCACGTTTCAAAGAAGAACTCATCTTTTGCTGTGAACTATATATATATTCATGAAATTGCCATCGTACAAACAAACAAAGTCATATTAATTAGCCTAGCTAAAAATCATCACCTATATATACAAAATAACATCATTAAATAGGGAATCAAATATATATGATATTTAAAAAAAAAAAGTATTATATAAATGAATAAAGTATTTTGAATTCAGTGAACTATGATCGATCGGACTGACAATTAACGATGTCGAATTAGAAATCTTTTGCATTGAATGGGATTGAGAGCAAAAACATCCGTTTATCATCAAATGGATAAACATCCGTTTCCCCAACAACTTTCCACGAATTCACCCCTTGCATTAACCTCATTTATTATTCCAAAAACCTTGTAATCATCGTTCAACTCAACGAATCCGAACCCACTTTTTTCAGAATGGGTCCGCACTCTACTTAAATTAGCTTGAAAAGATGAGGCAAATTCTTGAACTTTTTTGTGGCTGGGTTCCACAAGACAAACTCTTGACGATTCAGAAGAATACAAACAAGACCATTACAACAACCCACAAAAGAAACAGTCTTGTCCTCAAAATCTATTCCAGGATCAATATTATAAGTAATTGGATCAGTGTATGGAGTATCAAACAACGAGTGCAGACAACATTGCTTGAATCCTCTAAAAGCATCACAAAAGATCAAATGGTGGGCAAACCTTGAGTTTTTTATTGAATTTTTGAGGTGGGTTTTCATGAAACTTTTACTCACAATCAAAGAGCACACCAAATATTGAAAGTATATATCGATCAACTTCCAAAATTGGAACAAAGTATGTACTCAAAAGTCTTTGAAAAAAAAAAGTTAAAAACCATAAACCTAATGTTCATCCTCGTCATGAGCAAAGTCGTGATCCTCTTCTTGTTTATCATTCAACCATGCCAAGGCTTTATTTATCATCGCATGAATGTTGTCCAAATCAGCCTTAAAGTACAACGCTGTACCGCCATCTTCCGGCTCCAGCAAGGCTGCGGCCGCTTGTCCCTGGAAATGTCGGACAACTAAACACTCAAAACCCTAATTTTCATTAGAACCCCATTAATCTACATTAATTGCTTGAATGTGAGTTTGGGTAATGGGTAAGGAGACCATAGGAGCTTGGTTTCTAGTATTCAGCTGGAAAAACATGATTAGGACTTAGATTAGATTAATTTAGATAGAGTAGAACCCCCTAATTGTGTGATTGCCCGAGTAAGAACGACTCTATCATTCCTCCCGATCTTAGGTGCTTTATTAGATACATTTTTAGTGATTGCTCTTATCATACACCAACCAATGAATTAAACGTCCAAGTTAAGCTTTAATCGATTTCCACATAATGAAGAACACCCGAATACTACTTCTCACATTTGATATTTGATCATATTTTACATGTTTTTCATAGTTAGTGTTTATCTTGTTGATTTTTGCATTTAGTTTTAGTAGCTCACCCCATGTTTCATCACTATAATTACGTGACGACACACAACACTAAGGCTACACAAGCTAACTAGTCCCGTGGTTCGATAATTTAACTGAGCACTTACTTTTAGTACGAGAACCCTCTTACACTTGAGAGGCGAGTATTGAAAAATACGTGTCACCTGTCACTAAAACTCAATTCCTGTAATTAAAGGTTTTTAGTTAGAGAAGCTATAATGACAGAATTTCTGTCACTAAAACTAAATTTTCTTGTAATGATTTTTGAAGTAAAAGAAAAAAAGAAAAAAGAAGAAAGTTTACTACCTTATAAGTAAATCGGGAACACGCATTATCGTTTGCTAGAAGAAAAGAGCTCGAAGAAGAAGATTGAAAGCTTGAAGATTAAAAAATGGTGAAATGAGAGGGAAGAGCATATTTATAGGCAAAATATGTTTAGGGACCAATCTGCAAAAAAAGGGGTAAAATTTGTAATTTTCCGAAAGTTTTGGGTCGATCCGTAATCGACGCGCCGATAGACCTCCCGCACGTGCTATTTTGAAATTAAGGTCGGTCTACGCACCTGACACAAAAAGCACTTTTTCGGACGTCATCAAAAACATCTCGAAAAGGTGCAAAGTACACGGAAAATGAGGCGACCTTTGGAAAAAGTTTCTCATCAAGAAGTTCGGACAAGGACATACATCAATATGGACACGAGTCCAAGAGATGAGCATACTGCTCGCCTTCCTAGTGAGCTTGAGGAAAGGCGACCAGGGGACAAATGTTATACTCCCTCCGTCCCACAGGAATTTGCACACTTTCCATATATGGATGTCCCATATCAATTTGCACACTCCATAAAAGGAAATATCTTCACAACCCTCACCCTTGAAATATACTCATATTTACCCATATGCCATTACTTTTCCACACTTAATCTACCTTTTACTTTACTTTATTCATAAAAGTTTACAAAACTACCCCTCAAAACATCAATCATTACACATTTTCTTACACATTTCTTAAAATGTGTGCCGGTCAAAGGGTGCAAGTTCCTCCGAGACGGAGGGAGTACACGGTCAAATTAAGAGTCAACCTTTGAAAAGTCATCCTTCTACGTGGCGACGACCAGTCAACTTTAGTCATGCGACGACTAGTCAACATTTAGTCAACAAGTCTCTTATTTCATTCTCTAGTCGACAACGACCAAGGATCTAGGCGAGCACGAGAAGAAAATGGTAGTCATTTAATGAAGATAAGGCTCCATGACTAGTATAGAGCTCCCAACAATCAAGGATATGGGCGACCATGCATCCAAGCGACCATCTAACTGGTTTTCTATATCCTCCTCGCCATGCCGAGGACGAGCAAGCTTAAGGTAGGGCAATAATGCAATGAACTTTGCCCGAGGCGCATTTAATGCAGCCATCACATCACCTTTAGTGATTTCGAGTGTAGGTCGAATAAGAGGCTGACAGCTGTAGAGGCAAAGCCCATCAAACCTAGTATATAAGCCCATTTGAGCTGAATGTAAACACAACTTGAAATATATGCACAAAAACCAAGACACTCTATTGTTGTCATTCTCAGCTTCCTCAAGAAGCTTCTTATTGTCTTTGGTTCATCACATTTGTTCTTCATATTAGATCATCTTTAACACAAATAAAATTCATACAAATATATATGTTAATTAATGTTTGTCAAAGTCCACATCCAGATCATCTATCTAAAAGCACATACAACAACTAGCTAGGCTAGAAATTCTACCTCTGCTCCAATTTGTTAACCGTTACTGGATTATGCTTTGCTTTAATTTGTTGTAAGCTTTCTTCTAAAAACTCAAACTTTTGGGTACTTATATCCATTTCTTTCATCCTATGTTAATTTTACTGACAAAAAAGATATTGATGGACTAGCAATTGAAGCTAAAATGAATTTTTTTAAGATTCCAAAAATATGTTTGAGAAAGTCCCATGATAAAACTTTATGTCTCAGAGCTAGGTGTAATATAGCTAGGCTAGATAGGCATGCATCTAAGTAAATCTCAAAATATGCAGATGATAAGAAGATACTGTAAAATCTCAAAAAAAACACATCCAAATATTGAAAGTATATATCGATCAACTTCCAAAATTGGAACAAAGTATGTACTCAAAAGTCTTTGAAAACAAAAGTAAAAAAGTTAAACCTAGTCGTCATGATCAAAGTCGTGATCCTCTTCCTTTTTATCATTCAACCTTGCCAAGGCTTTATTTATCATGGCACGAATGTTGTCCAAATCAGCCTTAAAGTACAACGACGTACCGCCAATATCATCCGGCTCCATCAGCAAGGCCGCGGCCGCTTGTCCCTGGAAATGTCGGACAACGAAACCCTCAAAACCCTGGGGCGGGTGCTTCACAGTTTTGAGCAAAGTCTTGCACGAAACAATAACAATGAAAACCTGCTCACTATATCGATTGGACTGTTCTATATATTGAGGATCCCCAATTCTGTCTTCATATCCAACCTCGTTGAAATAAGGCTTCTCGTTGAGCACGAGCCCCTGAATCGACACGAGCAGCTGAAGAAGCGTCGAGTTTTCCAACCACTCTTCTCCTTTTGATCTACCCTTCCACGTGTTGATAATCGAGAGGCAGAGGCGACCGTCATTATAAAGATTTGGATTTGGACGGTAGCCGTGGGAATGGTAGTAGACTAGGGGAGGGGTGGTGGGGTAATCGGGAGGTAAGAAGATGTCAAAGAAGAAGAGCCCGTGGCGGTAGGGTGTGGTCGGTGCGCCTATGATGACCGCGCGGAGGAGATTTGTTCGGGTTTCGTAAGCTCGAACGTAGATGCCCGGGGGTAGACTTTTTTTAAGGATTTTCCACTCTCTATTGAAGGCCCTTTGGAATGAATTAGAGCTATTACATTCACCCTGCAGCTGCTTGGAGGGGAGGTAATGATGATCTTTTGCCTCCGTTGCTACTACTTCAAACTGTTTGAACTCACCATCAACGTAATTCTCTGCACCCATAAATCCATCATAATATATTACAAAGTGAGAGATTAATGTGCATGTGCACGCGTGTGTTATAATGGATGCAACAAATTAAGATAAAAAAAACAAGACAAAAGGAGAGAGGATTTCGTTATATTCTGATCATGAATTTATACATCGATTACAATATATATACTCCTAAATTAACACTAGAGATCATACAATATATATACTCCCTAATCAACTTGAACCCTATGAATTCTATCTAGTAGATCATTTAATTATTAAAGATATTCGTTACACATGCATAAACATCGATCAAATTATAATTCAATCTCCCATTCTATTAATCATAACATATAGATATGTACAATATAATATAACATCACGAATATAAATAGGGAATCGATCGATATATATATCATGATATTTAAAAATCAAAATCAAGAAATTAATTTAAACCTGTTTGGAACATACACATAAAAACATGAATTTGTAATTAATTAATATCAAGCTAAACACATATATACAAGATTTGGGAAGAAGAAGTACCAGCTGGGTCCATGACGAGTGATTAATTATTACTTCGTGATAGCTAGCTCTTCAACGTTCTTGACTTAATGCACCTGAGTTTCAACGATCTCATGACTTTAAATAATAAACAATTAAAAATAGATGGATGCTGCAAATAAGCATGCAAAGATATTGATTTACGAAGAATTTGATGAAATACAATTACCTTCTATTTTGATGGAGCTAGGGAAGGGTTCAGTTCATTGATAATGAATTATATCATAGCTATAAATACAAGTAGCGCATAAGTTGGTTACAATAGGTAGTTACAATGAAAACTTCTAATTGATCAGTTACAAGGGAAGGGGAACTAACTAATGTATAGGAAATTCAGTACATGCATGTATTGCTCGCATTGCATGCATGGGTTGATGTGCATGTGTTGGTGAAATCGGAATAAAATAAATAAATAAAAATAATAGAACTAAATACCTGAGGCCATGACGATGAACACAAAAAATGGTACTTTGATTATTACTTCGTGCTCTTCAACGCTTATGACTTTATGCACCTGATCGAGTTTCAACGCTCTGACTTTTGATTCGGGTGGAATTTACACGTTTTAGAGGCACATGTGAAGCGTGTTTTGATGTGGATTTCATTGATTTATGCATTGATTATGATTGTTTGAGCCAAAATGAGAGAAGGGTTGTGTTCTGTCAATTTTATAGGAAATACGATGGAATTTGGAGCAAAACACCAACCATACTTTACTGGATCAGTAAGAGGAGTGCACCGTTGGATTCGTCTCGAAAAATGGAGTGGAATGAAAAAAAGAATCGAGTCAATCGGAGGTCGGAAGCTCGAGATACGAAGAGACAAAAAAACATGTCCGGGTAGAATCGACCCGGGCGGGTCAAAAAACGACCCGGGCGGGTCAAAATCACCCGGGCAAGGGCAGATTTTGAGGATGTTCGTATTTGGCCCGGGTGAAACCCACCCGGCCGGGTGGTTTCGACCCGGGCAAGGCCCAAACATTGTGTTGCTTCGTATTTTGGTCGGGTGGCATGCCCGGGTGGGAGCCACCCGGCCGGGTGACATCATTCTCGGGGGTTTTTGGCCATTTTCTCCATTTTTGAGGGACCAACTTGCAATTTTGGCATCCAAACCCTTCCCCAACACTATATAAGGCCTCATTCTTGAAACTCAAGACACTCCCCCCCAATCCACACATAATTACACACATTTGGAGGTGTTTGGCCATAACTTCTTCATCTCTCCATCAATTCATGCAAGGGAAGAGGCATTAGCTTGGGAATTTCATTCCCTACCACATCTTAGACTAAGCTTTCTCTTTCTTTCCCTTTTTATTTAGTTATTTTATTTGGAATTTGTAATTTGATTATGTTTGTAGTTAGCTAAACACATTTGTGGTTCTAAGGCTATGTTTATACTTTGGATGATGCTTATGAATTAATTTCTTGTTTATTTGGTGGTTGTGTTGCTATTTCTATTTGAATGCTTAACTTTCATTGCAAAACATGTTGTCAATGGCCATGATAGTATGTTTTATCTATTGTTAATTGAAATTGGATTGAGAAATCTCTTTCGTTAATCGTATTTAAGCATTCGACCCAATATTCTTGTGAGCTCGAGAGAGAGGATCAATTATTGGGAGGGTATTAGATGATTTTAGGAACTTTTTGGGGATTTCTTATGCATGCTTAGTAGAGAAGCTAGTTTGTATGATATGTCTCTTGGATTAATTGGATCGAGAGAACTTTTAATTCACCATTTTGTGATCAACCTTATAGTAATCAACATACCACCACTTAATTAAGCCCTTAATCATAAGTTGAATCCTTAGTGTGACATATGCCTTGGAACCCACCCTTCCTTCTTGGAGTTTTCATTCGTTTTACGTTTGTTTTTTTGATTTGCATGTTAGTTGATCGATTTTGTATTTACTTTTCATTACTTATTGGTGACACATAGTTAGGTAATTTTAGAGTAATTCACACCACTCAAATTATCGATCACGTCTATTTAGAACTCGACTAGCAAACTACCCTTTTACGCTTAACCTTCTCGTGGGATCGACCTCGTGCTTATCACGCTACAATAGACGTCGTACACTTGCGGTTGTTTATTTAGTGTTGCATAACGCGTGTATCAACTTTAAATAATCATAAATTAAAAATAGATGCATGCTCAATCGTAGAGTTGAAGAGAACATTGGGATGGAAAGAAATGTAGAGCAACGGGAAGAAAACGGGAATCAACGAGTTTTGAGAGACCATTTCCGCCCTATCCCAAGGCCCTATGGAGGAGCGGGTCGGGAACCCGTTGATGCTCATAACTTTGAGCTCAAGCCGGCCCTAATCATGATGGTTCAAAACAACCAATTTGGAGGGTTGTCGAAGGAGGATCCTAACCTCCATTTATCTCAATTCTTAGAGATAAGTGGAACGGTTAAGATCAACCGTGTCCCTCAAGATTACATCCATCTCCAATTGTTCCCATTCTCCCTCCGTGATCGTGCAAAGCAATGGTACATGTCTCTTGATCTAAGGACAATCGAAAATTGGACCGATCTTGTAGACGCTTTCCTCATGAAGTACTTCCCTCCAAGCAAGACCATCAAGATAAGAGGAGAAATTTCTTCCTTCATGCAAGACGATGATGAGTCTTTAGCCGAAGCTTGGGAACGCTTCAAGGATATTATTATAAGGAGTTGTCCCCAACATGGGTTCTCAAGAGACCAATTGATTTGTTACTTCTACAACGGGATGGACCACCGTACGAGAGGGATGGTGGATGCCTCGGCCGATGGAGGTTCGTTGCTAGGAAAGACGACGGATGAGGGTTATGTGCTTTTGGAAGAAATGGCTAAGAATGGCAACCAATGGCCATCCGAGAGAAGACAAAATCGGAAAGTTGCTTCAACCCAAGATTTGGATGAGAGTGCTAAACTCTCCAACAAGGTGGATAAATTGATATCCCTTATGACGGCTAAAACTTTAGTGGGGCCATGTGACGAGCAATATGAAGAAGCCCATTACATGAACAATCAAAGGGATAGGCAATTTAGAGAGAGGGGTTGGAACGATAGGCAAGCCCGTGAAAGTTTCTCCAATCCAAACCAATATCATCCGAATTTGAGGCAACATGAGAATTTTTCCTATGCCAACCCAAGGAATGCCATTCAACCACCACCAAACTTCAATGTGAGGGATGAGATGATTATTGACCCCTCACCAAAGCCTTCCTTGGAAGAGATGTTTGGTGCATTTATGGGGGAAACCAAGAAATTCATGAGAGAAACTAGGGAGAATGCAAACAAAACTTGGCAAAGAATTGATGAGCATGGTGAGATGATCAAGAATGTGGCAAACAATGTGAAGGCCATAGAAAAGCAAATAGGCCAACTCTCTAATGCCATTGGAAAGCAACACGTTCCAGGGCAATTCCCCTCTAACACGGAGCTAAATCCCAAGGAGCAATGCAAAGCCATAAGGTTAAGAAGTGGGACAAGCTACGAAGGGCCCAAGATGCCATTAGAGGAGGAAGTGGTAATGGCACCCGAGGGTGTTGACAAATAAGATGGCTTAGTGAAAGAGAAAGAAGAGAAAGAAGGGGAGAAGAAGAGTGGGGAGGCAATCCTTCCACAAAACAAAGGCACGAATGTAGTGCCCCTCCCATATCCACAAAGGGTGAAGAAGAAGAACTTGGATAGCAAGTTTGTCAAGTTTGCGGAGATGTTCAAGAAACTCCATATCAACATCCCTTTCGCCGAAGCTCTTGAACAAATACCACATTACTTCAAATTTTTGAAGGAGATAATGTCACACAAGAGGGAAATTGAGGCGTATGAGACGGTGCACTTAACCGAATGATGTAGCTCCATAATTCAAACTAAGCTACCTCCAAAGCTTAGGGATCCCGGATCCTTCACTTTGTCATGCACCATTGGAGAGGGGGGGGGGGTACACTAAGAGCACTATGTGATTCGGGAGCAAGCATAAACCTCATGCCATTGTCACTCTTCAAGTCACTTGGTTTAGGAGAGCTCACACCAACCACAATGAGCCTCCAATTGGCGGATAGGTCTATGACATACCCTATGGGTATAGCGGAGGATATATTGGTCAAAATTGACAAGTTTATCTTTCCGGTGGACTTTGTAGTTTTGGATATGGAGGAGGACAAAAACATTCCATTGATATTGGGAAGACCATTTTTGGCAACCGGAGGGGCCATAATTGATATGAGGAATGGAGAGTTGGAGCTTCGAATGAACCAAGAGTTAGTTGTGTTTGACATTCAAAGATATGCCAATTTCTGGGATGATGGGAATGAAGAGTATGGGCATTCCAAAGAAGGGCATTCTCCAATGCCCATGAAAGAGAAGATGGAAGAAGAGCCCAAGATCAACATTGTGAAAGAGGACCCCCAAGTGAAAGAGGATGAGTTGAAGATGGGCAAGAAGGCCAAGTTTGGGGGAGTTTTCGAAAACTCCCCCAAATCAAAAAGAGCTACTTGTGCAAACTTGGGGATGAATGAGGCATCAACATCCTATGACATGATTGAAGAGCCGGATGAGCTAGCTAGTGGATGTTTTGACGTATTTAAGAAGATTGCATGGGTAAAGAAGTGCAAGAGCAAGGAGGATGATGGGGTGACTTGATATTCCCCTCAAGGAAGAACCGTCCGACATAGGACGTTAAAAATAGCGCTTCTTGGGAGGCAACCCAAGGTTTTATTGCTTTCATGATTTTATTGCTTTGTTAGTGTTGATAGCTTGGTTTATTTTGTAGGTATGGATGAAGAGTACTATGGATAGCACATCTTGGAGAATGAAGAAGAAGCAAAGCCAACTTTGGAGTGGAGGAAGCAAGTGTTGCAATGGTGATCTTTGAAGAAGCATTGGATGTGCAAGGAGGGAGGTAACAACTTGTAACCCCAAACTTAGAATTTATACATAGTAAAATTCTAAGTTTGGGGGAGTTATTTTTCTTTTATTTTTCTACTAGTTGTTACTCTTGCACCGGTTCGTCATTCTACTTGTGTCACATTTTGCACCGGCGCACATTTGTCTTTCACATGCTTAGATTGTTTAAGTTGGTTTTGATCATATGTTGGGTAGTGGACATTTGGTGAAATGTGAGCATGAATAGTCATTGGAATCCATTGTTGAGTAGTTGTGGTGATGTTTATTTGCTTTGAATGTAAGCATGATTGATGTTGGATATAGTATCATGATTGTGTTCATATTTGTGATCTTTGATAGCATGAATGCATGATGTGTTGTTGTTTGGGAACATTTGATGAATGTGAGAGTCCTATTGAATAAACCGGTGAGAATTGAGCCTTAAATCGAGCATGTAATCCGATTTAGTTCATTTGAGAGTGGACTAGGTTATTGCTAGTGATCCTAGAACTTGCCCAAGTTCTTGTTTGAAAGCATGATTATGTGATGTGATGTGATATAGGCCATCTTGTTCTAAAAAGAGTCACTTAGCCAAAACTTCCCAAAACCGAAGTAATTTTCCGTAGTTAGCCCCTTGAGCTTAATTCTTCATTTTCTTGGCAAACTACAATGTTAACCACTTAGCCTTTTTGAGCCTTTGATACCTATATCTAGTGGGGGATAAAAGACAAAGTGGAAAAACATGTGCTTGAATGAATATCTTTGGTGAAAGGAGAAATTGGAGAAGTTGAAAAAAAAAAAAAAAAAAAGAGAAAGATGAAAAGAAAATCAAGGAAAATAAAAGAGGGACAAAGAGCCCCTAAAAGCTTGAAAAGAAAAAAAAAATGGTTCAAAAGATGAGGTGATGAATGCTTGAAAAAGAATGGAAAAAGAAAAGTGAGGGTGAAGTTTGTAAGCTTTGAAAGTGAAAGCACACATTGTAAAACAACAAGCTTTGTCCTCCACTAGAAGAGTCACAAATTCCCAAATTCATCCTACCTTGTCCAAAGAGCCAATATTACATCCTTGATTAAGTCCTATTGATCACATTGTTGAGCATTTGAGTGTGTGTAGAAAGTAGAAGTTGAGCAAGCATATGGTGATTGCATAGCATGGCTTGGTGGATGAGTGCATTAATATCCTTAATTTGTTTGTGTGTTTGAGAGAAACACTCCATCATGTGAGTAGAGGACTTGAGCATTTGGATTATGTTTCCCATTTACAATGTGTTATGTGTTGATACATTCTTTGATCCATGAGTGTGAATTGCAATAGTGAGCCTATGACCTTCATTGAGAAATGCACTTTGAGAAAGAGATATCATTGCATCTTACTTTACATGTGTGAATTACATTGAATATTCCATTGTGATCATTCCACCCTCATTGCTTTAAGTGCTTAGTTGTTTGAGGACAAACAACATTTTAAGTTTGGGGGAGTTTGATTCGGGTGGAATTTACACGTTTTAGAGGCACATGTGAAGTGTGTTTTGATGTGGATTTCATTGATTTATGCATTGATTATGATTGTTTGAGCCAAAATGAGAGAAAGGTTGTGTTTTGTCAATTTTATAGGAAATACGATGGAATTTGGAGCAAAACACCAACCATACTTTACTGGATCAGTAAGAGGAGTGCACCGTTGGATTCGTCTCGAAAAATGGAGTGGAATAAAAAAAAGAATCGAGTCAATCGGAGGTCGGAAGCTCGAGATACGAAGAGACGAAAAAAACATGCCCGGGTAGAATCGACCCGGGCAGGTCAAAAACGACCCGGGCGGGTCAAAATCACCCGGGCAAGGGCAGATTTTGAGGATGTTCGTATTTGGCCCGGGTGAAACCCACCCGGCCGGGTGGTTTCGACCCGGGCAAGGCCCAAACATTGTGTTGCTTCGTATTTTGGCCGGGTGCCATGCCCGGGTGGGAGCCACCCGGCCGGGTGACATCATTCTCGGGGGTTTTTTGCCATTTTCTCCATTTTTGAGGGACCAACTTGCAATTTTGGCATCCAAACCCTTCCCCAACACTATATAAGGCCTCATTCTTGAAACCCAAGACACTCCCCCCCAATCCACACATAATTACACACATTTGGAGGTGTTTTGGCCATAACTTCTTCATCTCTCCATCAATGCATGCAAGGGAAGAGGCATTAGCTTGGGAATTTCATTCCCTACCACATCTTAGACTAAGCTTTCTCTTTCTTTCCCTTTTTATTTAGTTATTTTATTTGAAATTTGTAATTTGATTATGTTTGTAGTTAGCTAAACACATTTGTGGTTCTAAGGCTATGTTTATACTTTGGATGATGCTTATGAATTAATTTCTTGTTTATTTGGTGGTTGTGTTGCTATTTCTATTTGAATGCTTAACTTTCATTGCAAAACATGTTGTCAATGGCCATGATAGTATGTTTTATCTATTGTTAATTGAAATTGGATTGAGAAATCTCTTTCGTTAATCGTATTTAAGCATTCGACCCAATATTCTTGTGAGCTCGAGAGAGAGGATCAATTATTGGGAGGGTATTAGATGATTTTAGGAACTTTTTGGGGATTTCTTATGCATGCTTAGTAGAGAAGCTAGTTTGTATGATATGTCTCTTGGATTAATTGGATCGAGAGAACTTTTAATTCACCATTTTGTGATCAACCTTATAGTAATCAATATACCACCACTTAATTAAGCCCTTAATCATAGGTTGAATCCTTAGTGTAACATATGCCTTGGAACCCACCCTTCCTTCTTGGATTTTTCATTCGTTTTACGTTTGTTTTCTTGATTTGCATGTTAGTTGATCGATTTTGTATTTACTTTTCATTACTTATTGGTGACACATAGTTAGGTAATTTTAGAGTAATTCACACCACTCAAATTATCGATCACGTCCATTTAGAACTCGACTAGCAAACTACCCTTTTACGCTTAACCTTCTCGTGGGATCGACCTCGTGCTTATCACGCTACAATAGACGTCGTACACTTGCGGTTGTTTATTTAGTGTTGCATAACGCGTGTATCAACTTTAAATAATCATAAATTAAAAATAGATGCATGCTCAATCGATCTCTTCAAAGATAGATTTATGAATATGAGATCATGAAATACACATACCTTCTAGCTATGTTGATGAAAGTGTTAAGAAACTTTAAAAGTAGCATGCATGAGTTGGTTACAATTAATTAACTTCATAACTAACTAACTATAATGTAATCTTGAATAGAAAATTCAGTGCATGCTTAATTCAATCTCCCATTCTATTAATCATGCCCTATATGTAACCAAATATATATTGAATATGATCATATATGTGCATAACATCACGAATATCATGATATTTAAAAAAAATCAAAAGCGCATGCTTAAGTAAAAACCTGAGGCCATGACAATGAACACAAAAATATGAAATCGTAATTAATTTCAAGCTAAACAGATACAAGATTTGGAAAGAAATACCTGAGGCCATGACGATGAACACAAAAAATGGTACTTTGATTATTACTTCGTGCTCTTCAACGCTTATGACTTTATGCACCTGATCGAGTTTCAACGCTCTGACTTTAAATAATCATAAATTAAAAATAGATGCATGCTCAATCGATCTCTTCAAAGATAGATTTATGAATATGAGATCATGAAATACACATACCTTCTAGCTATGTTGATGAAAGTGTTAAGAAACTTTAAAAGTAGCATGCATGAGTTGGTTACAATTAATTAACTTCATAACTAACTAACTATAATGTAATCTTGAATAGAAAATTCAGTGCATGCTTAATTCAATCTCTCATTCTATTAATCATGCCCTATATGTAACCAAATATATATTGAATATGATCATATATGTGCATAACATCACGAATATCATGATATTTAAAAAAAAAATCAAAAGCGCATGCTTAAGTAAAAACCTGAGGCCATGACAATGAACACAAAAACATGAAATCGTAATTAATTTCAAGCTAAACAGATACAAGATTTGGAAAGAAATACCTGAGGCCATGACGATGAACACAAAAAATGGTACTTTGATTATTACTTCGTGCTCTTCAACGTTATGACTTTATGCACCTGATCGAGTTTCAACGCTCTGACTTTAAATAATCATAAATTAAAAATAGATGCATGCTCAATCGATCTCTTCAAAGATAGATTTATGAATATGAGATCATGAAATACACATACCTTCTAGCTATGTTGATGAAAGTGTTAAGAAACTTTAAAAGTAGCATGCATGAGTTGGTTACAATTAATTAACTTCATAACTAACTAACTATAATGTAATTTTGAATAGAAAATTCAGTGCATGCTTAATTCAATCTCCCATTCTATATTAATCATGCCCTATATGTAACCAAATATATATTCAATATGATCATATATGTGCATAACATCATGAATATCATGATATTTTAAAAAAATCAAAAGCGGATGCTTAAGTAAAAACCTGAGGCCATGACAATGAACACAAAAACATGAAATCGTAATTAATTTCAAGCTAAACAGATACAAGATTTGGAAAGAAATACCTGAGGCCATGACGATGAACACAAAACATGGTACTTTGATTATTACTTCGTGCTCTTCAACATGCCCTATATGTAACCAAATATATATTCAATATGATCATATATGTGCATAACATCATGAATATCATGATATTTTAAAAAAATCAAAAGCGGATGCTTAAGTAAAAACCTGAGGCCATGACAATGAACACAAAAACATGAAATCGTAATTAATTTCAAGCTAAACAGATACAAGATTTGGAAAGAAATACCTGAGGCCATGACGATGAACACAAAAAATGGTACTTTGATTATTACTTCGTGCTCTTCAACGCTTATGACTTTATGCACCTGATCGAGTTTCAAATGCATGAGTTGGTTACAATTAATTAACTTCATAACTAACTAACTATAATGTAATCTTGAATAGAAAATTCAGTGCATGCATCTTTGGGTTTGTCAAAAGCTCACGGCTTTGCTTTTGAATTTCCCCAAAAGGCCTCATACCAATGGGAATACTAGTCCATCGTTTTATAGCTCATGATCCTTTATTGCTTTTCGATGTGGGACTTGTTTGACCCCAACATGTTAATTATTTTTTAATATGAAACATCTCAATCATTTCTTAAGTGGAATAAAATGTGAAAGATAAAAAGTTGAGATAATTTGCCATTAGGAACATGGTTTTCCAATATATAGCAACCACACACGTTACTTTTTTAGTATAGTAGCCCCACACAAAATCTCAAGTAAAATGTCCATCCTGCCCTCAAATGCAAAAGGAACAAAAAAAAAAGGAGTTTTGAGACTCACACCCTACAAAAGCAAAGGCAAGTACTCTCTCTCCTCACATCTTTCTAAATCTTCAAATCTCACATTTCTCTCTCTGAAACTCTCACCCTCCCCCAAAAACACTCCATTAAAATGTTCAGCCTCAACCATTCACATACTTTCACCATTAATTTTGTTTCTCTTCTATATAAAAAAGGGGAAAAAAAAAAAACAGAGAAGCCTCGCCCGCGGTGGTGGGATAATTCTATACAAAACGTGAAGCGTCGCCGCACGAGTTGCCAGAGGTACTGGGCCGCCGGTGGGGCCCTCCGGAATGTTTCAATCGGCACCGGCCGCTGCAAAGCCAAGCCGCCGTGCCATTCTGGGATGTCTCCTTTCTCCGACGGTTGCGTGCAGCAGCATGATTTCGACTCGGTGGTCGGGGAATGGCAAGCGGCGGAGCACCCGACGATTTCGGGCATCTTTTTTCCGGCCAAAAGAGGAGATGCGAAGCTAATAGTCAGTGTTGTTAAAAAAATTCTATAATTTGTTGTCTAGTGTGCGAGAGATCAAATGATAATAAATTAGAAAAAAAAATCTGGGTTTTTTTTGCTTTATTCGAACTTTATTTCCAATATTTTGATTCGTCAAAGGGTTCAAAGGGAGGGAGGGAATCTTTCGCCGGTTTAAGGTGGCAGATGTGGAGTTGTTAGGGGTGCCTTAGAAATATCTGATTCGTCGGAGACAATGGCGGTCCGGCGGATCTATGTGCCCGTCAAGCCATTTAAATTTGTCTTTTTCCCATTAAGCTAATTAAAATTAAAAATAAAATCTATTTAATAAACAAATACTCCCTGCGTTCCGAAATTACTTGCATAGTTTGACCAGTTTTAAGAAAAGTGAATTTAGTGGTTGATGATGTAAGATAAAAGAAGGGTATTTTAGGTAATTTGATGATGTGTAAAGTGGTTTTGATGATGTGTAAAGTGAAATGTATGAAAAAAATGAGTGACAAATAAAATGAGTGACAAATTTGAAAATAAAATGATGTTGTGAGGTTATTAATTTTGTGGGTATTTTCACGTGAGTGTGTAAGTAATTTTGTGAAAATTGTACTCCGTATTAGATTTGTGCAAATGGAATTGGAAACATTTAGGCTCCGTTTGGATGGAGGGATTTGATCAATGGATTTCAAATCCACAATTCAAATCCACTCCACCTGTTTGGATTAAAAAGTGAATGGATGGATTTAAAATCTCCAGCATATTTTTTTAAGTTAAAATTGAGAGGATTTTAAATCCTCCCTAAAACCATGTCATTTGAAATTCATCTATTTTTAAAATCTTTCATTTGAAATATCTCCTCAAATCAAATCCCTCCATCCAAACGCAACCTTAAATTCGTTGTCGATAGCCCATGAGGCACCTACCTCTTTTATATGTACTGTACTTGATTTGGGCTTTCACTATATGGAAATTACAGTTTGAATTATACTATAAGATCCAAATGTTCAATTTTATTTCTACTAATTTCTAAAATAACTTATGAGTTATTTGTATAAATTGAAAATAAATTTGAACATTACTAAACTTAAATATAAACCTAAATTAATTGAGTTTGAATATTACATAAATTAATAAAATTTAAATTGAAAATTGAATATTACATAAGTTACTAAAACTTAAATTGAAATTGAGTTAAATTAAAAATTGAATATTATATAAGTTACTAAAAATTAAATTGAAATTGAATTTAAATTGAAAATTGAATATTACATAAGTTACTAAAACTTAAATTGAATTTAAATATTACATAGGGCGAATATTTGAACACAAATGGTGAATATCTGAACAAAAAGTTTACTTTTTTGAATGTTTCTTCTTGATAATGGAAATTTATGAATTTAAATACTTCTACCTAAGGTACTAAACTCTCAACCTTATTAAATTTACATATTACATAACGTATTAAACTTAAACTTAAATTAAAATTGATTGATTCATAATGTATAATGTCAATAAGGTACCGAACCCTAAATTCAAAAAAGAGTGTATAATGTATTAAACATAAACCTTAAACCTAAATTGAGTTTGAGTTGAAATATTACATAAGTTAAATGATATATAAGGTGTTAAACATAAACCTTAAACCCCCATGACTCGAACCCAGGACCTAACCTTAAACCTAAGTTTTTTTTTTTTTTTTTTTGATGGAAGTTAAATACCCATCCCTTTTATGGAAGTTAAATACCCATCCCTTTTTTCCCTCCCCATGACTCGAACCCAGGACCTAAGGCCTAGGTAGTGATGCTCTAACCACTTGAGATATCCCACTTTGTCACCTTAAACCTAAGTTACTAAACTTAAATGGTATATATAGTACTAAACATAAGTATTAAACTTAAGTTGACCTTAAATATTACATAAGTAGTTTAGAAAATGCAATATTCAAACTTAAATTAATTTAGAGTTTACTTAAATTACTAAACTCTAAATTCTAAATTGAATTTAAATATTAGGAAGGAATGAATTAATTAGCTAGCATAATTAATTACAAAAAAAACTTTCTCTTTCGGTCACAATAATTGTCTCAGTGTTCAATCTTGCAACACTTATTATTCAACTTTACAATATTTAGTGTTCAGTTTTTTAAATTTTAGTAACTTATGTAATATTCAAACGAAATTTCAATTTAAGTTTTATTAATATATGTAGTATTCAAATTTAATTATATATTTAAATTTAATAAATAAATAATTTAATTTTAAATTTAATTTAAATTTAGTATGTTATATAATATTTAAAATTTTGATTTAACGTTTAGGGTTTAATAGGTTTAGTAATCTGCTTTTTATTTAAAAGTTATGTAATATTCAAACTCAATTTAGGTTTAAGATTTATTCAATTTTCACTTTAAAAGTTTTTGTAACTTATGTAATATTCAAACTCAATTTAGGTTTAAGGTTTATGGTTTAGTACTTTATATTCGATTTAAGTTTAGTAATTTATATAATATTCAAATTTAATTTTCATTTAAGTTTTAGTAACTTATGTAATATTCAAACTCAATTTAAGTTTAAAGTTTATGTTTAGTACCTTATATACCATTTAAGTTTATTAACTCATTTAATATTCAAATTTAATTTCAATTTAAATTTTAGTAACTATGTAATATTCAAATTCAATTTAGGTTTAAGGTTTATATTTAGTACTTTATGTAATTAATTAATTACCATTATATAAGATTTTTTTATGTCTAAATATGTTACCACCTACACTAGTTTCAACTAATTAATACAGAGTATTATACAAGAATAACTCATAACCCTAAACTTTTGTAATATTCAAACTCAATTTAGGTTTAAGGTTTATGTTTAGTACCTTATATACAATTTAAGTGTAGTAAATTAGCACAAATGAATAATTTAATTTCATTTTAGTACCTTGTGTAATATAAAATTTTTCGATTTTCGATTTAGGGTTTAGTACCTTAGGTTATGATTCTGCACTTTATTGTCATTCAATTTATATATGTAAATTTAATGAATGAATCAATTTCAATTTTCAATTTAAATTTAGTACTTTATGTAAAATTTAAATTTAATTTAAGATTTAGAGTTTAGTACCTTATATAATATTTATATTAAAAAAATTATATTATCAGGAGAAAAAAAAAAAAAACACTCTTTGTTCAAATATTTACCTTGTGTTTAAAATTTAAGTTTATTATATTAAATTTAATTTAAGGTTTAATACTTTGTAATATTCAAATTTAAGTTTTTAAATAGTAAAATATTTAATTTATCTTCAATTATTAACAAAAATTTGAGAATTAGTTTGTTAATTAATTACTCACCATAGAAGCAGTGCACATAAAACTGCTACATGCCATAGAAACTTTCTTTTTCAAGAAATCAGAGTTTTTAGCATTTTGTAGTAAAGCTAGATTGAGACGTGAAAGTCAAAGGTACAAAACAAATTCTAAAATTGAGTGGGCACCCGTTCCAAACACAGTCATGACTGCGAAACACCGCCAACAAAATAATCCAAAATGGTCTTCTTATATACTCCCTCCCTCCCATGATTTTATGCACACTTTTCTTAACGGGCATTCATATCTTTTGCACATTCCAAAAAAAGAAACAATAATACCAATAATACCCCTCTTTATTTTACTTTTAATCAAACCTCTTTCACTTTAATCAATAAATTACCAATAATACCCCTCCTTTATTTATCTTACACATCACTTTATTCCATTTTCTTAATCTCCGTGCCGGTCAAAGTGTGCATAAAATCATGGAACGGAGGGAGTAACAAGTACTCCCTCAGTCCCAAGATTACTTGCACGGTTTGACCGGCACGTTCTTTAAGAAAAGTGGATTTAGTGGTTGATGATGTAAGATAAATGAGGGGTATTTTAGATAATTTGATGATGTGTAAAGTGAAATGTATGGAAAAAAGGAATGACAAATTTAAAAATAAAATGATGTTGTGAGGTTATTAATTTTGTGGAGTATTTCCATATTAAGAGTGTACAAGTAATTTTGGGACGTCCCAAACAGAAAAGTGTGCAAGTAATCACGGAACGTATAAATAATTAGGAATGCTAGCCTTTACAGGTTATATTTTTCACCGGTCAATATCGTAACACTTATTTTTTCAAAAGTAAAATTAAAAAAATTGAAAATGTTCTGTGTAATAAGTTTTCACCATAAAATTTTAATTTATTGATTAATATACTCCACATTTTAGTAGTTTCATTAATATACTTTAGCATTTAAAGTAAAATCTTATAATAATTTGAGCGATACTCTTTAATATTACGATTAGATTACAAGTTAAATACCCATCCCTTTTCCCCTCTCAATGACTCGAACCAGGACCTATTCCCCTAGGTAGTGGTGTTCTAACCACTTGAGCTATCCCACTTTGTCACTCCTTAATATTACGATGAATATCTTTAACATTACGATTAATATATTTCAATAATTTATGTGTAATTTTTTAATATTACAATTAATATTTTTCAACAATTAAAACTATACATTTCACCGCCACCACTAATAACTTTCAGCATGTGAAACTGACTCATACAACAATTTGTTAAAAAAGTTGCAATATTTATTTATTTATTTTCCTCAATATGAACTTTAGCATATCAAGAAGCAACATGTATATACAAATACGAAAGGCAACAAATCAATTCAAATAATAATTATATTAAAAAAAAAAAAAAAAAAACTGATTCATTTACGAGAAAAACCAAAGCCATTGGCCAGCGCGTGGACGGCCGGATTAAATGCAAGCCGGCCCAAAATCCCCTGTTTGTACGGTAAAAACGTTTTTTTCTTCAGATCTTGTGAAACCGCCCGGTTCATTGTGTAGTGCAGCTCGTGAGCCGAAACATGACCCCTTTTTATCGAACCGGGGCTCTCGACCGCGCGAAAGCTCGACCGCCGCATAGCGGCGGCCGTGTACTTCTTCAAGGGGTCTTTATCAGTGGCGCGTCCCTCCGACGCGCTACGGAACAAGAAAAGGTCCATCAGCTTCCATTTCTTCTCCTCTTTCGTAGTCTCTCCGATATCCGGTTCATATCTTAACGGAGAAAGCGACCGCGCCGCCCTATGCCTCGACGCAGCTACGCCTCTTTCTCTCCCCCTCGGCGGCGGCGCCACCACTTCCGCGGCGCTCCGAGCTCCATCGGCAAAAGGGTCCTCAAATCCTCTGTTCTTGCTTCGAGATTTTACGTTTTCATTAATCATCGGCGGCGGCGGCAGCTTCTGGGGCTTTATAACGCCGCCGTCAAAGAGCTCTTCAGCGGAGAGTGAGGCGGTTTCCCAATCTTGGCTGAGGTCAAACACAAAATCATCTCCATTCACCGGCGATTTCGGGGTCCCGGGCTTTACTTCCCAGGCAAATGGCACGGTGGCGGAGGAGGCACCATCGTCGTCGGCGGCGTCGGCGATGGAGAATTCTTGAAAGTGTGTGTAGAATTGGGAGAGATGAGAAGGGCTGGTTGGGGCAGAGAAATAGTATTCCCTTTTGGAATCAAAATCGGTGTTTTGAGAAGGGATCATGACCGCCATTTTAATTCCTACACCTTAATTCTCTCTAACTGGATTTTGATATACAAATTTGTATATATATAACGTAGAAAGAGAAATAAGAGATAGGAGGTTAATTGAATTGATAAATATATATTCTAGTAGATTAAGAAAGCCGCCTTCTATTACTTGTTTGAGATTGGATTTTTGTCAATATATATTATGATGTTTGTTTTGCATGAGAATGACCCACAAACGTCCTACTCTAATTAATTAACTTGGAGTAAAAGGTTACTATAGACATGCATGCGTATTTACTTTCAAGTTCCATCATCAAAATCTGATGTCAAATCTCACAACAAATACGATAAGAGCAAGTCAGGAGTACTATTAATTTTGTACTAATTGTACTATTAAGAAGATTGAATTTAGTGTTTGGTAAGGTAACCCAGAGTATTTTAAATGATTTAGTGAAGTGTAAAATGGATTTAGTGAAATGTAAAAAAAAATTGGTGAGACGTAGAGGGAAAAAAGGGTTTAAATTAAAATGAGTAACAATTTTGAGAATAAAATAATATTGTGAGAGTATTATTTTGTGGGTCATTTCCATATATAGAGTCTGTGTAAGTAATTTTAAAATATCTCAATAAAAGATGGTGGGTAAGTAATCAAAATTCATGGGATAGAGAGAATACTTATTTTGGGTTGTGATATTTTTGAAATAGTAATTTTTTCTGTCCAAATTTTATATTTATAAATTTCATTTAGACGGATTTTAAAAACTATTGATTGTTTATGTATATATAATGTACATGTATTGATTAATGATATTGTAAGGTATTGCGAGACTTACCCATAAATAAAGTGATTGTATATAATAAAACGAATGAAAATTTAAATAAATATTAAGCGATGGATATATAGAGAATATAAGACAAATGTGACTACATTTCGTGGACGGAGTGAATATAATTCTTTATCCACAAAATATAGTCTCATAGACTTTATTTCAATTATCACTTTATCATCACCCTTCAATTATCACTTAATTACTCAAATTGACATTAACTTTATTTACAAATAATTACTTTATCACAATGTATTCCACAATACTCTTACTTTATATATCTATCGAACTATCATTTTTTAAAAAACGTGTGTTCACTTTCAATGTCACTACTTATTATGAACGGAGAGTACTAAATATGAATATTTGCATAAGAGGAGTATATTTTTTGCATGAATATTTTTTTTCACCCATGCACGTAATACATCATGGGAAACGAGCATGGGCGGATATATAGCTGACCCGCACTGGGCCAAGCCTAGAACAATAACCTATATATATATATATGGACCAGGCTATAATACCCCTTGAATTCATACTTGTTAAATATACCCCATTCATGAACTCTCCGGACTTCCCCTCAAAATCGATTATGTTAGATGTACTCCACTAAAATACTTAATATGTAATTTTCTCTCAAAAGTATTCACATTAAATTTATCCCTTAAAAATCCTAATTTTTTTCTTCCTCCTCCCACCTTCTTTCTTCATTTTTCATGTTCTCTCCATTGTCGTCCAACCCTCCTTTTTTTTTTTTTTTTTTTTTTTTTTTGATTCTGTAATTTGTGCAATAAATCGACGGCGGCGCCGTCCCTCCTTCAGCGACGCCGCCACCGCCTTCTCCCCTAACCAAGGTCGCGCTCCTCATGCATCCTTGCCGCCGCCGCCGCCCCGCCTTTCCCAACACTCCGCCGTCCCCTCCTCCCTCTTTTTAATTTTTTTTAATTTATGTAACTCTACGACGCTGCCGCCCTCCTGGACCCTAAAACATATTTTTTTTTTAAAAAAAAATTGACAATTATTTGTCGACGATAGTGTATATTTTTTATCAATTATATTGTTGTTGATTTTTTTTCTTTCGATAAAAGTTATGTCGAAAAATGTATTTTTTTAAAAAAAGATCTAACTTTTTTTTAGAGTTTCGAATCTGAGATTTAGAAAGGTGCACACTCCTAAATTTCAAGCATACACCACTAGGTCAACTTCTTGTGGTTATATAAAATGATCTATTGTAATTTATTTTTAATTGTTTGCATATGTATAAATGAGTTAATTGCATTAGCTGCAGTACATTCGTCCCTATGCAAATATATGATTATATTTTAAAGTTTTAATGCGTAAACTCTAAATGTTTACTTTTCAGTTTCTCCACTGTTAAATTCTGCATCCATCCTGAAATACGTGTATATACAAGTTATTTTTTCTATCCCTAATAATACACCCCTAGAACTAGAAGGCAAAAGTCAAGTCAAGGAATGTGGGTTTCTATTTTCAATGGACGAATTTAATATTTATGGCTCACTCAAGACGTTTACGTGGGGTAGCTGACGACGGCCTATTTTTTTTTATGTTTTCAAAATTATATTTTATTTTTATCGAATTTATTTGTCTACCCTAGCTAATTCTCTTTAGACCCACTTTTGGTAGGGTAAATTAATTCAAATGCAAAAACACATATTGTATTTATATGATTAAAAAATACATCAATTATATAATTTAATGTAAGTTAGTTGAAATATTCATATCTATTAAATGGAGCCCCATCTTGATCCAGTGGGCAATATACATTGAATTTTAACTCGGATGCAATTCTTACAATTTTGATAACGTGGTTTGATTTCTCAAAACGTTTTTCTTTTAACTATATCATATTTTTAAAAGATTACTAGTATTTCACCCGTGCAATGCACGATGCACGGTTACAAATATTACTACGGAGTAATAAATAATTAATAGTATTATACTACTATTAATATTGTTGGAGTACTATTTACTACAAAAATATGTATATTGTGCTACTGTTAAACTTTATTTTTATAATATAAATTGAAGAAAATTGGCTCAATTTAATTTATTTGTGGGTTCACATTTATTTAAAATTAGAATAATGTAAGAATAAAATTTGTGTAGAATTTACTATTTCTAAGCGTATAAATTATTGAAAGACATTGAAATAAGACATGTGAAAATAATCACATCATGTAAGAAATATGAATAAATCTTATTATAACTCTTCGTAATAATATGCTAAACATATTTTTTTCTTTTAATTATTATAAAGATGAATCCATAGATCATTTTAACTCACAAAAATATAAGGAAGTTTAGGAAAATCATTAACTTAAGTATGTACTCCCTCTGTTCCAAGATTTTATGCACACTTTCCTTAACGGGCGTCCCAACATTTTCTGCACACTCCAAAAAAGGAAACAATAATACCAATAATACCCCTCTTTTATTTTACCTTTAATCAAATCTCTTTCACTTTAATCAGTGAATTACCAATAATACCCCTCATTTATTTACCTTACACATCACTTTATTCCATTTTCTTAATCTCCGTGTCGGTCAAAGTGTTCATAAAATCCTGGGACGGAGGGAGTATCATTTTTAGTCAAAAAACATATAAAATTAATCAGTCGCGTTTCTAGGGGAAAAAAATAGCACATACAACATCAACGTATGCCTATTGAACACAAATAATAAGAAATAGACGCCGCACAGAGTTCAGTTGACCTGAGTGAAAAGTGCACCACCAAATGAAACCGTCCTTGAAAAAGCACCGTTAACCGGACTTGGTTTTACCATTTGACATGAAAACTAAGCTCATTGTAGAAGTTCTAGCTCTTTCGACTGCTCAGGCTGATGAGAGAGAAATCGAGAACCGAGAACCCTTATCACACGTCTAATTCTACATAGAAGCTAATTCTATGTAATATATACTACACCGAAAAAAAAAACCAAAATCATGTAATAAATGTAAATACATATTCAACTTCAAATCATAAAGTATTTGTAAAAAAAAAAAAAAAAAAAAATCATTTTTGGAGCAGGTAAAGCATGGATCAAAAAGTTAATTATATTAGTCCATGTTGGACCAACTTACCACATCAACTCCAACAAAAAGAAAGTGGAAATACACATGCCCAAATATTTATCAAAACTTTGAAAACCTAATTTGACTTAAAATGTGTGAAGTCAATATGCTTCTCTGCAAAGTAAGTTAGCTACAAAATTCATCACTGGTAATAAAATTACTGAAAAAAATGGTAAATATATAGATAAATTAAACAAACATTATTTCAATCATTTCTTAGAGTTTGATATAGCACAGTCTAATTATAGCACCTTAAAATTTGAATTTGGAACATAGTCAATTTACAGACAGAGCTTTAAATGATAGTTTGTATTTCGAGTACACAAAACACTACTTTTTGAGGTACAAATAGAGTTCTAAATGATAGTATGTGATTGAAACTTGACAATCCACTATTGAAATGGGTGTGAAAACACCACCATAATAACCAAGGAACTGAAGAAAAATCAAACATAACATGTAAAAAAAAAAAAAAAGCAACAGAAATGATTTTTAAGACTGTGAATGAAGCTCGGTAATCCCCAATCATATACTTTGCAGTGACATTTGCAGGAATTCAACTTTTTTTCCTTGGTATACACTTTTTTTAGTAACCAAATTCTCTTAAATAATCAACAACATAAACAATGTTCGTAAAAATTTGTCAAAAAAAAAATTGTTCGTAGAATGATGAATAGACAAACATTAGCAGGAAGAAAGAAGAAGAGATGCGGTCGAAAATTCTAGACTGAATATTGATATGATTGAAGAGAGGGAATAAAATGGAGTGTAGAAGAAATTAAGAGTAAAAGAGATGGGGTCACAATGTATAAATTAAAAAAAAAAATGAAATGAAAAACTTTTGTGAGACATCTAAATGAAAATTATGAAAACTTTTGATGAAAACGAAACAAAGTAATTAATTGAAATTCAATTTTACAAAATAAGATTTATGAAACTATTCATACATATTTTAACGTATATATGATCTTGGAAAATAAAAGTATATGTATAAATATTTTTTTAATAATTAAAATCTTTAGGAGTATGCATAATTATAAATATTTTTTTAATAATTAAAATTTTAATACTTGTAATGATATGTGATTATTTTGCAATTTAAGTAGATCGTAATTTTAGTTTATTTTATATTCCATATGTGTTTATATAAGATTTATAGATTTTTATAGTAAATTAAAATTTTAAAAAATATAATTAAAAATTGTTGTTGTAGTAAAAAGGTGTGCACGAAACATCACTCCAGATTCTACAATCTTCTTTGTCAAAAAAAAAAAAAAAGACTCTACAATCTTGTAGATTGAGGAAAAGGTTCAATATGGGTTTTTATATAAAAAGGTACGGATTCATATGCGTAAGTAAAATTATAAGCATTTGATATAATTTTATTTTGTGAAAATTCTGTTAATTCTGTTGAGGGGGGTGACAATCTTTATTTTTTATGCCTTGATTAGAGATTTAGAGGTTGGGATACATGTTAAAAGGACATTTGTTAAAAAAATTATGCTTAAGGAAGAAATGTGCAACTGAATTTTTTTTTTAAAAAAAAATTATGCTTTAATTTATTTTAATAAGAAGCCTTCTTTTAGCTTGAGAAGGTTGATAAAGTAATTTTGGCTCCACCTTCCTCAATGCTACCAAGAACTTTGTGAAGCTAATGTGGCAAATAGTTGATAGCGATGCACTCTACTCTGCATGTTTTGAGTGATGAGCTAGTTGATTGATTCGGGTGGAATTTACACGATTTAGATGCATATTTGAAGCTCATTTGATGTTGATTTCATTGATTTATGCATTGATTATGATTGTTTGAGCCAAAATGAGAGAAATGTTGTGTTTTGTCGATTTTATAGGAAATACGATGGAATTTGGAGCAAAACACCAACCATACCTTACTGGATCAGGAAGAGGAGTGCACCGTTGGATTTGTCTCGAAAAACGGAGTGGAATGAAAAAAAGAATCGAGTCAATCGGAGGTCGGAAGCTCGAGATACAACGGAACTAAAAATGACATGGCCATGTGGGATTCTACTCGGGAAAGGCCAATTTTGCAACACTTTCGTATTTAGCCCGGGTGAAACCCACCCGGCCGGGTGGTTTCGACCCGGGCAAGGCTGAAATATTATTTGGTTCGTATTTTGGCCGGGTGGCATGCCCGGGTGGGAGCCACCCGACCGGGTCACATCATTTTCGGGGTTTTTGGCCAATTTTCTCCATATTTCAAGGGCCTAATTGCAAAATTAATTCAAGACTTCTACCCCAACTATAAATAGCTCCAATTTGAGTTTTAAAAGGGAATCTTACTCCTTTTACAAGCAATTACACACACACATTCACATAGTTGTAGGTGTTCTTCATTTTTAGTTTAGATTCTTCATTAGATTAGATAGAATAGTGGTTATTACTTAGAATCAAGCTACGATTATCATCGGGCATCGTCTATTACATCGTTTTGTAGCTACATTTCCATGATCAAGGTGATATTAATCTATTTTGCAATTCAATTTAGTATTTTCTTAATTTCTTCAATTTATTGTTATTCTATTATGAGTTTTATGTTTATTGTTGTTTTAGCCATGGGATTCTCTTCTAGAACCATGGGCTAAGCTCTTATTGCCTTGGGTGTGGATGTTTTGATGGGTGTTTAGTGTAATTGTGGATTAATTGCATGATTAACTTAGGATTTGGGTGTATATGTTTCTAGTGTTGTGATTTTTATGATTCAATTGATTAATTCACCCTATTAGCTAGCATTATTGATTTTGTCGACTTCAACGACCGTATTGGGTTGCATGATTAAGAGTGTGTGTATGAGCTTGAATTAATCGATTAGAATTAACATAGTAATTAGCTACACCGACCGGGGGTTGATTGCTTAGATCGACGACACTAGACACTAGTCGATTAGAGGTCGTCTATTAGATTAGTGAGAGGGCGTCTCATAAACATTAGTAACCGTGTTGAACGTGTTTATGAGACACTATCTTAGGAGCTTATGGTATTGATTAGACTATATAATTGCTAATTAATGCACGTGTTCACCTAAACCTCACGAGGGATTGGTCTACACACACGAGTGATAGCCTTTAGCTTAATCCCAAAACCATAGTTTAATTCATGCAATTGGTTCGTTAACTCATTGAATTACCCACAAAACAGAAACACCTGAGGCAATACCATTCTCTTGCACTTTCTCTCGAAAGTTAGATAGTTTATTATTACTATTGTCTATTTCTTGTTTATCTTAGTTAATTTAGTTTAATACTTGTGTTTTAATTCCCGAAAATCCAACAAAAACGTTGCTTAGTTACTACAATAGCATGATAACTTACAACTTTAGGGATTCATTGGCACTTAATTAAATCCTTGGAACGAAAATATACTTGGGAAAACTTATCCAAAAATACGAACAAGTCAATGGCGCCGCTGCCGGGGATTTAAGCGAGTGTTGTTAGTGAAACTTAGAGTTTGTTGAGTGTTATTGATAGTAGCGTTTCTTTTCGTTATTGTTGTTTTGTTCATCTTTGTGGGCTTTGACATTTTCCTTTTGTAGGTGCATGATCACAAGATCACGTCGAGGAAACCTTGAACCATTAGACCTTGAGATCGAGGCACACGCAAGAAGAAGGAATCGAAGTAGAAACTGTCAAAGAGTCATAGAAGAACCATTTGAGATGGAAAACATTGAAGAGATGAATCCTCCACCAAATGGAGAAGATGAGCTTCAAAGAGAGAATCATCAAGTTGGAAATCAAGTTGGAGGGAATCCACCTCAAAACCCAAACCCACCACCAAATCTCCAATTTCCCAATCCACAATATCCACCCCAAAACCACCTTCCATATCAAGGATACAATCCTTACCCTTATCCACCTCCACAACAAGCCTACTATCCACCACCCCCACCTCATCCATATCCACTCCATCAACATCCATATCCTCCAGTTTACCAATATCCTCCACCTCAACAAATCCAAGAAGAATACGTTCCTCCACCTCAACATATAGAAGAACCTCAACGTGTGTACCATGGAAGGCCAATGAGGGAATATTTTGAGCCTCAACCTAGGGAGCATTACGATGGGTTGGCAAGACCAAGGGTGAAGGCCAACAACTTCGAGATTAGTGCCTCTTTATTAAGGATGTTGAGGGAGAGACAATTTGAAGGAAGGACGGAGGAAGGATTTGAGGAAGACCCGAATGAACATCTTGCTCAATTCTTGGAGATAGCCGACACTCTCAAGCAAAATGGAGTGTCGGAAGATGCTAAAAAGATGAGGCTATTTCCGTTTACATTGTCGGGGAAAGCAAAAGCTTAGCTACAATCAAGCATTCCCGCCGGAGAAGTGAGGACTTGGGAAGATTTGAAGAAAAGATTACTATTGAAGTACTACCCTCCTTCAAAGACGATGGAAGCCAAGCAAAATATCTCGACTTTCAAACAAGGTCCAAATGAGGGAATCAAAGAAGCATGGGAAAGGTTTACGAGTCTTCTCATCACATGCCCCCCCATCATGGTTTCCCAATAGAACAAACAACATGTTGGTTCGTTGGTGGGTTACGATTGGAAGATCAACACCACATTGATGCTTGTGCGGGGGGTTCAATTTGGATGAAATCGGTGGAAGAGATCAATGACATAATCGAGGGGATATCAAGCAATACTTTCAAGACAAGAGTAGACCGTGGAGCACAAAATCGGGTAGCCCAAGTGGATGCTAATGATAGCATAAGAGCAATGATGACTACACTCATTGAAAAGGTAAATATTTTATCTCAAACAAGAGATAATCATTTATCCTTTGTGCAAGAAGATCCTCAAATGGGACATATGGAAGAAGTGCAATACATGGGTCAACAAGGATATCCACAAAATTTTCAAGGGAATCGACAATATCAAGGCCAACCACCATATCAAAATCGTGGTCAAGGATATCAAGCTCCTCCTCAAAACCGATTCCAAGGGCAATCTTCATCATCTCAAGGTCAAGGGGGACCATCCCCTCAAAACCCGAATTTTCGGAGGAATGAGAATTTGTCATATTCGAATCTTAGAGGTGTTATTCAATATCCTCCCAGATTTGATCCCGGAGCAAAACTCCCAAGTGGAGAAGGGAAATCCTCCACGGACGAGCTTCTTGCACTACTCATGAAGAGGATGGATATGAGTGATAAGAGAAGTGAAACAATTGAAAAGAAAGTTGAAGCAACCGAGTCCATCCTTGCTCAACTTATGAGTAATCAAAAAGCAATGGAATTCCACATGGGACAATTGACAACTTCCATTGGATCTCAACATACAAAGGGTAAATTTCCCTCAAACACCGAGGTAAACCCACGTGAGCATTGTAATGCTATTACAATTACAAGTGGTGAACATTAAGGAGTTTCTTCAATTGAATTGGAAGAGGGTGAAGTGTTGAAGGGAAAAGAAAAGGAGGAAGAGGAAAAGAAGAGGATAGAGAAAGTTGGGAGTGGAGAAGTTGCTCCAAGAATTCCAAAGTGGAGAATTGCAAAAGATTTGAAGAAGAAGAAGTTTGAGGTACCTTGGGATAAATGGGGGGTGCCCATTACATATGAGCCACTTCCATACCCGGAAAGATACATGAAGAAAATGGATGAGAAGTTTGGGAAGTTTTTGGATATCTTCAAGAAAATCAACATTGATCTTCCACTTTCGGATGCTTTAGAGCAAATACCTCATTACATGAAGTTTCTAAAGGATACAATAGCAAACAAGAAGAAACTAGTGGATGATGAGAAGATCAAGTTGACCGAAGAGTGTAGTGCTATCCTTCAACGAACTCCTCCCGAAAAGCTCAAGGATCCGGGTAGTTTCACTCTCCCATGTGAGATTGGTGATGGTCCCATGATGAAAGCTCTTTGTAATTTGGGAGCTAGCATCAATTTGATGCCACTTTCAATCTTCAAGCGTTTGGGACTTGGAGAAGTAGTGCCCACATCAATTACTCTCCAATTAGCGGATCGTTCCATCACCCATCCTAAAGGGATCATTGAAGATGTATTGGTGAAGATTGACAAGTTCATCATTCCGGCCGACTTCGTGGTGTTAGATATGAAAAAGATGCAAATATCCCATTGATTCTTGGGAGGCCGTTTCTTGCCACGGGGGGAGCAAACATCAATTTGAGAAAAGGGGAGGTAACATTGGAGGTGAATGGAGAGAAAGTGATTTTCTCCAAGTATGGCTCAATTGAGAGTCCCCCAAGAAAGAAGGAATCCCCCTCCATCCAAGAATGTGACATTTATGTGAAAGAGTCATTACCAAAAGTCCCATTGAAAGATCCGGGAGATGATAACAAATTGAAGCAAACTCCCAAACTTGAGCAAAACTCAAGTTTGGGGGAGTTTTATAAGGAGAAGAGTTTTGATAAGTTCCTTGAGGGTAGTGAAGATGAAGAGGGAAGAAGAAAGAGTTCAAAGGAGAGAAAGATTGAGAAGGGATTTGAAATTGGAGATACGGTGGTATGGGGCACCTTGGGAGTGATGGAAGTTCTTGGAAAGATGAAGCTCAAGGTACGGAAAATGTTGGTCATGAAGAAATTGGTCTATGGAGGAGGCATTGCGTTGGAAAGTGAGGAGGATGAAGTGTTCATCACCGATGAGCACAATGTGAAGCATTATCATCCTCCATTCAAAGAAAGGAAAGTTTGAACTTGTTAAGTTCCGTCCGGCATAGGACGTTAAACCTAGCGCTAAATGGGAGGCAAACCATTTTTACTTGCTTTCTTTCATTTCTTGTTCATTTTTTATGCTTTGTTAGTTTAGTTTGATGTGTTTGTGAGTTTTGATGTAGTTGGAGAAGCTTGGATCAAATGGACAAGTGGATTGAAAGTGGAACTTTGTGCTTAGAAGAAGGTGTAGCTATAGCAATCGTAAGAGGTACGCCCACCCCAATTCTTAGGAATTGCATAGCAATTACTAAGTTTGGGGGGGTAGTGGAATTTATATTCTTGTTCATGACATTGATTGCTTAGCTACTCTTAGTGTTAATTGTTGGGATAGTGGCCCATGTGTGTAGATTTGTATGGTTAGCACTTGGTGTCAATATCAATGCAACACTATTTTTCCAAACTTTTAATTGCTTTGCAATGAAAAAGTTTGGGGGGGTATGTTCGTTTTTACATTTTCTATTGACACCAATGTGTACTCTTGTGTATGTGTGTAATTTGAGCTTTAATGATCATTGAGACACATTTAATGGTGATTTGTTGTGAATTTGATTCCTTGAATGTGTACATGATTGGAATGAATCATCTTGTTTGTGTTGTTGTCATCTTGTTGCCTATGAATGTTTTGCATGCACAATGAGTTATGTGTGGTGATGATTGATGAATGTTTGAGTCTTGAATGAACCAGTGAGAGTTGAGCTTTGAACCGAGCATTAATCCGGTTTATTTCATTTTTGAGTGGATCAATTCATTGCTTGCTTTTCTAGAACTTGCCCAAATTCTTGCTTGAGATCATGCTTGTGTGATACTTTGAGATATGATGTAGGTCATCTTTCGTACTACAAGTCACTTAGCCAAAATTTTCCCAATAACCAAAGTAATCTTCCGTAGTTAGCCCGTTTGAGCTTGATTTCCCATTCTATTGACAACCTACAATGTTTAACCACTTAGCTTTTTGAGCCTTTGATATCCAAATCTAGTGGAGAATAAAAAGAAAGTGGTAAAACATGTGCTTTAGTGCCATTGGTTTGAAGAGAAAATTGGCAAAGTTGTGAAAAGAAAAAAAAAAGATGGAAGTGATGAGAAAATGAGAAAATAAAAAAAAAATTGAGAAAGAAAAGAGGGACAATGAGCCCCAAGAGCTTAAAAAGAAAAGAAATTTGCTAGAAAAAGATGAGGAGATGAATGCATTTGAGGAAATTTAATGAAAAGCGAGAATGAAGGTTGTAAACCTTAAGAGAATGAGCTTGAATTGTTGAAAAACAAATTTTGTTCTCCACTAGACGAGTCACTATTTCCATATTCATCTTACCCCGTCCAAAGAGTCAATGTTACGTCCTTGGTTAAACCCTATTGATCTCATTGTTGAACATGTTTGTGGTGGAAAGATGGTAGAGCTTGGGCAAGCTTATGGCAATTTCAATGCATGATTTGATTGATGAGTGCTTATTGTCCTTAATTTGTTTGAGTGTTTGAGTGAAACACTATTTCTTGTGAGTTAAACTTGAACATCTTGATATTGTCATCACCATCACTTGTTGTTTTGTGTAGAGCATGTGTGAGTAATGAGTTGGATTTTCAATGATGAACTTGTGATCATTTTGAGAATGTATCTTGAGGAAGAAGAATTCATTTCATGTCATTTGATACGTGGGATCTTTCATTGATCATCTAGTTGTAAATTTCACCCTCACGTTGTAATTCTTTCGTTGCTCGAGGACGAGCAACACTTTAAGTTTGGGGGAGTTGATTCGGGTGGAATTTACACGATTTAGATGCATATTTGAAGCACATTTGATGTTGATTTCATTGATTTATGCATTGATTATGATTGTTTGAGCCAAAATGAGAGAAAGGTTGTGTTTTGTCGATTTTATAGGAAATACGATGGAATTTGGAGCAAAACACCAACCATACCTTACTGGATCAGGAAGAGGAGTGCACCGTTGGATTCGTCTCGAAAAACGGAGTGGAATGAAAAAAGGAATCGAGTCAATCGGAGGTCGGAAGCTCGAGATACAACGGAACGAAAAATGACATGGCCATGTGGGATTCTACTCGGGAAAGGCCAATTTTGCAACACTTTCGTATTTAGCCCGGGTGAAACCCACCCGGCCGGGTGGTTTCGACCCGGGCAAGGCTGAAATATTATTTGGTTCGTATTTTGGCCGGGTGGCATGCCCGGGTGGGAGCCACCCGACCGGGTCACATCATTTTCGGGGTTTTTGGCCAATTTTTTTTCTCCATATTTCAAGGGCCTAATTGCAAAATTAATTCAAGACTTCTACCCCAACTATAAATAGCTCCAATTTGAGTTTTAAAAGGGAATCTTACTCCTTTTACAAGCAATTCCACACACACATTCACATAGTTGTAGGTTTTCTTCATTTTTAGTTTAGATTCTTCATTAGATTAGATAGAATAGTGGTTATTACTTAGAATCAAACTACGATTATCATCGGGCATCGTCTATTACATCGTTTTGTAGCTACATTTCCATGATCAAGGTGATATTAATCTATTTTTCAATTCAATTTAGTATTTTCTTAATTTCTTCAATTTATTGTTATTCTATTATGAGTTTTATGTTTATTGTTGTTTTAGCCATGGGATTCTCTTCTAGAACCATGGGCTAAGCTCTTATTGCCTTGGGTGTGGATGTTTTGATGGGTGTTTAGTGTAATTGTGGATTAATTGCATGATTAACTTAGGATTTGGGTGTATATGTTTCTAGTGTTGTGATTTTCACGATTCAATTGATTAATTCACCCTATTAGCTAGCATTATTGATTTTGTCGACTTCAACGACCGTATTGGGTTGCATGATTAAGAGTGTGTGTATGAGCTTGAATTAATCGATTAGAATTAACATAGTAATTAGCTACACCGACCGGGGGTTGATTGCTTAGATCGACGACACTAGACACTAGTCGATTAGAGGTCGTCTATTAGATTAGTGAGAGGACGTCTCATAAACATTAGTAACCGTGTTGAACGTGTTTATGAGACACTATCTTAGGAGCTTATGGTATTGATTAGACTATATAATTGCTAATTAATGCACGTGTTCACCTAAACCTCACGAGGGATTGGTCTACACACACGAGTGATAGCCTTTAGCTTAATCCCAAAACCATAGTTTAATTCATGCAATTGGTTCGTTAACTCATTGAATTACCCACAAAACGGAAACACCCGAGGCAATACCATTCTCTTGCACTTTCTCTCGAAAGTTAGATAGTTTATTATTACTATTGTCTATTTCTTGTTTATCTTAGTTAATTTAGTTTAATACTTGTGTTTTAATTCCCGAAAATCCAACAAAAACGTTGTTTAATTACTACAATAGCATGATAACTTACAACTTTAGGGATTCATTGGCACTTAATTAAATCCTTGGAACGAAAATATACTTGGGAAAACTTATCCAAAAATACGAACACCACTTTCTCTCACATTATCTCTCTCCCTCTCTCTCACCACTTTCTCTCTCTTCTCCATCAATGGCGTCTTTATCAACTTCTGCAACTTCATCACCGAATTTCTATCAGTTCAATAATAAAAACTACTCCCTCCGTCCCAAGATTTTTTACACACTTTGACCGGCACCGAAACTAAGAAAATGGAATAAAGTGATGTGTAAAGTAAAATAAAGGAGGGGTATTATTGGTAATTCATTGATTAAAGTGGAGTGATTTGACTAAAGAGAAGGAAAAGTAAAATAAAAGAGGGGTATTATTGGTAATTCATTATGTAAGTTGTTTCCTTTTTTGGAGTGTGTAAAAAATGTTGGGACGCCAATTAAGGAAAATGTGTAAAAAATCATGGGACGGAGGGAGTATATTTTTCAATTAAAATACCTGCTATTTTTCAATAATAATAATTTTATATATGAATCACAAATTAATTCAAGGAAAGAAGATGTGATTACAGGAGAATATAGAAAGAAGTGGAAAAAGAAAGTTTTTTTTAACAGATGTGGGAGAGAGAAAGAAAGGAGAAAGAGAAAAGAGAGAAAAGAAAGCCAGGAGAGAGAAAGGAGAAGGAGAAGAAAAGAGAGAGAAAAGAAAGACAGGAGAGAGAAAGGAGAAGGAGAAGAAAAGAGAGAAAAGAAAGACAGGAGAGAGAAAGGAGAAGGAGGAGAAGAAGAAAAGAGAGAGAAGAAATCCGTAAAAAAAACGGTACAGAGAGAGAAAGAAGAAGAAAAGAAGAGAAGAAAGAAAGCAGTTAAAAAAAAAAAAAAAAGTCGTGTGCACCAATTCTAATTTGGTGTACACGGTGCATTTAAGATTTTCCCTAAAAAAATGTTAAAATATTTAAAATTCATTTATTTACTTTTTATTCCAAACAAGTGGAGTGAATTTGAGTTATGAATTTAAAATCTATAGACTAAATCCCTCAATTCAAATGGAGTCTGCAGAAGTTCACTAATTGACACAAATCCGTCGGAAATAGTGATGAAAGTGTAAATTAATTTATTGCATGAACTTTTATAATAAAAATATATTAATGGTTCTTGTTATTGTTGCGTTCATTGCTTAATTTGGGAAAAAGTGTATATTAAACATTAATAACATATAGGAAAAAAAAAACTACAAAAACAGGTAAAGCCGCATCGGGTATTCACTATTAACATATGCCAAAAATGTCGAATGAAAGACGGCATATTTCTCTGTGGGACCGTCTCACATAATGAGATCCGTGAGACGGGATTCACTTAACCCTCATATATAAAAAATAATAATGTTTGAACAAAAAGTGATAGTGTTTAAGTAAAAAGTGATAGTCACTTTTGTTAAAAATATTATCACTTTTTATTTAAAACATTATCACTTTTTTTACAAACCAACATCTGAAAAAAAAAAAAAAAAAAAAAAAAAAAGGGTTATCCTATCCAAAATTTTAAAAAATGGGTTAAAAGAGATCCGTCTCAAAGAAAAAGATATGTGAGACAGTCTCACACAAGTTTTTGCCAAGAAAGACAACGTGCGGATATTCTCCGTTGTCGAAAATAAAGGCAACCGTGCACTGTAACCACGATGATAACGGTGAATATCCATTGTCATAAATTAAAATCAATTATAACTGAAGATTTATTGTAATAAATGGTCTAAGACAATGCGAATTCTATGTTGTAAAAAAGTATGAACCTACAAAAATTTAATAGACAAAAGACGAAAAATAGTTACGACAATGAAAAATTCATGTCATCTTTCAAACGCTCCATTTTAATTGACTGCTCAATATCGTTTACTACAAATATATAATCAATCATTTATAAATTTATAATACTAATTATTTTCACACGATCGATATACACTGAAATTTTAACCCATGAAAATGCACCGATCGATTTGTTTCAACTAAAAAAAAAAGCAGCATAAAAGATATTCATATATAAGAGACTCAAAATACTGGCCGGAGTGAGTACATTATAACCATGTTCTAAATAATGGAGGGTCCGCAACAGTGGAGGAGGATGTGGCTCCACAGGTGCCACCTGCAGTGAGTCTTGCTGTCATAGTCTGTCGGAATTCCTCACTTTCGACGTCACAATTCAGTCGCTTAGCTTCCTTCTTCACTCGTGTGTTCCAAAAATTCTTGATGTCATTGTCTGTACGTCCCGACAACTTCAGCGCAATCTTCGACCACCTGTTATATATATATGTAAGTGATTTTCGACAAATTAATTAAAATGAATTACTAGGGTTTACTGCAAAACCGATCCCCATAAAATTTCTTATTACTACATTTTTTTGTACTTAATTATATATGCTCGAAAATGGTCATTCTGTATGGAGTATTTTAATTAATTGCCGGCCGGGTTATACGTACAAGAAAAATAAATTGACAAGGACATTAATTATATATTTATTCCCGATCGAGGGAGCAGTTTTGCAATAACTAAAATTAATTTGATAAGAGTGGAGTATGTACTAACTGATTGCCCAATTCAAAATGGAGTTTAAGAATGAGGATCATTTCTTCATCAGTAATATTCCCCCGACGAACGGACGGCGACAAATAGTTTACCCATCTCAGTCTACAGCTGTTTGCACTCCTCCCTATATCTATATATACATACATACAATTAATCATTAATTTAATTAATAATCAAGTATATATAATGTAATAACTCATTGCAATTTTGATATAAGCTATTGAAACAATTAACTTCATTGTAAGATGTTACGTACGTACCTATGTTACGGGCTATAGTATCCCAATGATGATGTCCATGTATATTAACATAGTCTCGGAGCTTCTCGTCCTCTTCGCTTGTCCATGTCCCTTTTCTTTTGGGCTCATCATGTTTCTCCATTTACAAACCTTATATATAGCTCAAATGAGAATGAGAAATAATTAACTGATCAATGTTTTGATGAAGGTAGAATAGAGAAGGTCGTTATATATATAACATATACTCCATGTCCATGACATTGACATATATATGTAATTATGTAGTTAGTAGTAGGTTCACGCGTCAACGTTTAATAATATCATGAGCGTTGGAAAAATGGTTGAAGAGAAGAAAATGGTTGAAGAAATTAACAAAAGATAAAAATGGTTGAAGAAAAGTAGCCTAATGAATTAAAGCAAGTCATGCCACACATAGATATAATACTCCACTATATTTTTATTTTAAATTATGGACATACCTACCGTTGTCCACATGCAAATGGTTAGAGTACAATTTAATTGAAATTTCCAGATTATTTTTTGTATGTAGCAACGAGTAAAGCCGCGCGCAGCACGCACCTCATTAAATAAATCACCGAATTAATTAAAAAAAAAAAAGTAGAAATATTTGGCTTAATTAAGTGACACCCCTACTAGAAAATCGACAGAAATATTTAACAATAGAAACCGAGTCATTATAAATTTATAGTTAAAAGTCTTTAATAACATAACTATAATAAAAGTTATTTTTTCGTCATTAAGAACTTTTAAGTAGAGAAACTGTGATAATACAATTTTATTAATAGAGTTCCAACTTTTTTGTAGTGCTCTCATAAAAAACGAAATACAGAGTATTACTA
The DNA here is from genome assembly GCA_963675135.1 of Galeopsis tetrahit. Lineage (NCBI taxonomy): Eukaryota > Viridiplantae > Streptophyta > Magnoliopsida > Lamiales > Lamiaceae > Galeopsis > Galeopsis tetrahit. The sequence goes on from OY776133.1 coordinate 18,534,602, forward strand.
GTTTGTATTGAAGAAAATTATTATAGCTCATATAAATAAAATTATTATTTCGTAGAACAATATTATTATTTTTTAATATAAAAACTCATCTGACGACAAAATAAAAATTGTTTTGTTAAAAATTAATGGATCATAATTAAGCCAAGGTAGTTAAGACTCAAAAGGCTGGCCGCATCATGTGGATTTCTTCTAAATTCGATTTCATTTCTATGTGCTATTTTTCATGTTTCACTATATGTTCTAGTGTGCTATTATTTAAATCTTTAACACGCGTCGTTGTGATTGAGTTGATTATTTTTTCATTGTGAATGTATTAATAATTTAGTTGGTGAAATATAAAATGAAAAAAAAATAGAGATAGTTCCATTCCCAGCTGTAAATCCGATTAAAATTTTCAAGTAATATCCCACCCATCCACACAACCAAGAAACAGTCATTAGGAATCTTCATGCGGGTTACCAGGAAATTCGAATAAATATTTTTCGGCTTCATTGATTTTGGTGAAAAGGCTGTGTGTTTTTACTTTTTCCTTAATTTCTTGTTTCCGTTTTTTGTGTAGCTTACAAATTTTAGCGATAGAAAAATAATTAATTACTTATTATATAGGTCATTTGATGGTTAATTAATTACTACTTCATTAGTATTTGAGATATACTCTGTAAACCATTCCTCTTCGACTCTTGTTGATCGATTCATGATATGCTTAGGCTTTTCGATCAAATTTCCGCTGTATTTTCTGATTTTAATTTGTTCTTCAATCGAATCCTCATGAGTTCTAGATTGCTTTTGATTTCTATTAGATTATTAAGTTCTACAAATTCAAAATAATTATGAATTCTTCCTCTTCTTGATCTAAAATCCAGAGTGTTTTTTTTATTTTTTTTAAACAAGGTACATTATACATTGATTCCCAAGTTGTTTTTTCCTGTGTACCCTAACATCCAATTTCTAGGAGAGAAAGTAACCTCCCGTGCCAAATTGTGAGCTGTCCAGTTTTTTGTTCTTGGTTGGTATCGAAAGTCGCACACCTCGACCTCTGACACAACAATGAGATCAATAGGGCTTAACCAAGGACGTAACATTGGATCTTTGGACGGGGTAAGATGAATATGGAAATAGTGACTCGTCTAGTGGAGAACAAAATTTGTTTTTCAACAATTCAAGTTCATGCTCTTAAGGTTTACAACCTTCATTCTCGCTTTTCATTTAATTTCCTCAAATGCATTCATCTCCTCATCTTTTTCTAGCAAAATTCTTTTCTTTTTAAGCTCTTGGGGCTCATTGTCCCTCTTTTCTTTCTCAATTATTTTCTTTTCACTTCCATCTCTTTTTTCTCTTTTCACAACTTTGTCAATTTTCTCTTCAAACCAAAGGCACTAAAGCACATGTTTTACCACTTTCTTTTTATTCTCCACTAGATTTGGATATCAAAGGCTCAAAAGGCTAAGTGGTTAAACATTGTAGGTTGCCAATAGAATGGGAAATCAAGCTCAAACGGGCTAACTACGGAAGATTACTTTGGTTATTGGGAAAATTTTGGCTAAGTGACGTGTAGTACGAAAGATGGCCTACATCATATCTCAAAGTATCACACAAGCATGATTTCAAGCAAGAACTTGGGCAAGTTCTAGAAAAGCAAGCAATTAATTGATTCACTCACAAATGAAATAAACCGGATTAATGCTCGGTTCAAAGCTCAACTCTCACCGGTTCATTCAAGACTCAAACATTCATCAATCACCACCACACATAACTCATTGTGCATGCAAAACATCCATAGGCAACAAGATGACAACAACACAAACAAGATGATTCATTCCAATCATGTACACATTCAAGGAATCAAATTCACAACAAATCACCATCAAATGTGTCTCAATGATCATTAAAGTTCAAATTACACACATACACAAGAGTACACATTGGTGTCAATAGAAAATGTAAAAACGAACATACCCCCCCCCCCCCCCAAACTTTTTCATTGCTAAGCTATTAAAAGTTTGGAAAAATAGTTTTGCAGTATTATCCATACAAATCTACACACATGGGCCACTATCCCAACAATTAACACTAAGAGTAGCTAAGCAATCAATATTATGAACAAGCATATAAGTTCCACTACCCCCCCAAACTTAGTAATTGCTATGCAATTCCTAAGAATTGGGGTGGGCGTACCTCTTACGATTGCTATAGCTACACCTTCTTCTAAGCACAAAGTTCCACTTTCAATCCACTTGTCCATTCGATCCAAGCTTCTCCAACTACATCAAAACTCACAAACACATCAAACTAAACTAACAAAGCAAATAAAATGAGCAAGAAATGAAATAAAGCAAGTAAAAATGGGTTGCCTCCCATTTAGCGCTAGGTTTAACGTCCTATGCCGGACGGAACTTAACAAGTTCATACTTCTCTTTCTTTGAATGGAGGATGATAGTACTTGACATTGTGCTCATTGGTGATGAACACTTCGTCCTCCTCACTTTCCAACGCAATGCCTCCTTCATAGACCAATTTCTTCATGACCAACATTTTCCGTTCCTTGAGCTTCATCTTTCCAAGGACTTCCATCACTCCCACCGTATCTCCAATTTCAAAGCCCTTCTCAATCTTTCTCTCCTTTGAACTCTTTCTTCTTCCCTCTTCATCTTCACTACCCTCAAGGAACTTATCAAAACTCTTCTCCTTATAAAACTCCCCCAAACTTGAGTTTTGCTCAAGTTTGGGAGTTTGCTTCAATTTGTTATCATCTCCCGGATCTTTCAATGGGTCTTTTGGTAATGGCTCTTTCACATAAATGTCATATTCTTGGATGGAGGGGGATTCCTTCTTTCTTGGGGAACTCTCAATTGAGTCATACTTGGAGAAAATCATTTTCTCTCCAGTCACCTCCAATGTTACCTCCCCTTTTCTCAAATTGATGTTAGCTCCCCCCGTGGCAAGAAACGGCCTCCCAAGAATCAATGGGATATTTGCATCTTCTTTCATATCTAACACCACGAAGTCGGCCGAAATGATAAACTTGTCAATTTTCACCAATACATCTTCAATGATCCCTTTAGGATGGGTGATGGAACGATCCGCTAATTGGAGAGTAATTGATGTGGGCACTGCTTCTCCAAGTCCCAAACGCTTGAAGATTGAAAGTGGCATCAAATTGATGCTAGCTCCCAAATCACAAAGAGCTTTCATCATGGGACCATCACCAATCTCACATGGGAGAGTGAAACTACCCGGATCCTTGAGCTTTTCGGGAGGAGTTCGTTGAAGGATAGCACTACACTCCTCGGTAAACTTGATCTTCTCATCATCCACTAGTTTCTTCTTGTTTGCTATTGCATCCTTTAGAAACTTCATGTAATGAGGTGTTTGCTCTAAAGCATCCGAAAGTGGAAGATCAATGTGGATTTTCTTGAAGATATCCAAAAACTTCCCAAACTTCTCATCCATTTTCTTCATGTATCTTCCCGGGTATGGAAGTGACTCATATGTAATGGGCACCCCCCATTTATCACAAGGTACCTCAAGCTTCTTCTTTTTCAAATCTTTGGCAATTCTCCACTTTGGAATTCTTGGAGCAACCTTTCCACTTCCAACTTTTTCTATCCTCTTCTTTTTCTCTTCCTCCCTTTCTTTTGCCTTCAACACTTCACCCTCTTCCAATTCAATTGAAGAAACTCCATAATGTTCACCACTTGAAATTGTAATAGCATTACAATGCTCACGTGGGTTTACCTTGGTGTTTGAGGGCAATTTACCCTTTATATGTTGAGATCCAATGGAAGTTGCCAATTGTCCCATTTGGAATTCCATTGATTTTTTATTACTCATGAGTTGGGCAAGGATGAAGTCGGATGCTTCGGATTTCTTCTCACTTGCCTCCATTCTCTTCATGGGGAGTGCAAGAAGCTCATCCGTGGAGGATTTCCCTTCTCCACTTGGGAGTTTTTCTCCGGGATCAAATCCGGGAGGATATTGAATAGCACCTTTAGGATTGGAATATGACAAATTCTCATTCCTTCGAAAATTCGGGTTTTAAGGAGTTTGGTATTGAGGTGATGGTCCCCCTTGTCCTTGAGATGATGAAGATTGCCCTTGGAATCGGTTTTGAGGAGGAGCTTGATATCCTTGACCACGATTTTGATATGGTGGTTGTCCTTGATATTGTCGATTCCCTTGAAAATTTTGTGGATATCCTTGTTGACCCATGTATTGCACTTCTTCCATATGTCCCATTTGAGGATCTTCTTGCGCAAAGGATAAATGATTATCTCTTGTTTGAGATAAAATATTCACCTTTTTCAATGAGTGTAGTCATCATTGCTTTTATGCTATTATTAACATCCACTTGAGCTACCCGATTTTGTGCTCCACGGTCTACTCTCATCTTGAAAGTGTTGCTTGATATCCATTCTATTATGTCATTGATCTCCTCCACCGATTTCATCCAAATTGAACCCCCCGCACAAGCATCAATGTGGTGTTGATCTTCCAATCGTAACCCACCAACGAACCAACATGTTGTTTGTTCTATAGGGAAACCATGATGGGGGCATGTGATGAGAAGATTCGTAAACCTTTCCCATGCCTCTTTGATTCCCTCCGTTGGACCTTGTTGGAATGTAGAGATCTTTTGTTTGTCTTCCATAGTCTTTGAAGGAGGGTAGTACTTCAATAGAAATCTCTTCTTCAACTTTTCCCACGTCCTCACTTCTCCGGCGGGAATGCTTGATTGTAGCCAAGCTTTTGTTTTCCCCGAAAATGTAAATGGAAATAGCCTCATCTTTTTAGCATCTTCCGACACTCCGTTTTGCTTGAGAGTGTCGGCCATCTCTAAGAATTGAGAAAGGTGTTCATTCGGGTCTTCCTCAAATCCTTCCTCCGTCCTTCCTTCAAATTGTCTCTCCCTCAACATCCTTAATAAAGAGGCACGCACTAATCTCAAAATTGTTTGCCTCCACCCTTGGTCTTGCCAACCCATCATAATGCTCCCTAGGTTGAGGCTCAAAATATTCCCTCATTAACCTTCCATGGTACACACGTTGAGGTTCTTCTATATGTCGAGGAGGAGGAACGAATTCTTCTTGGATTTGTTGAGGTGGAGGATATTGGTAAGGTGGAGGATATGGGTGTTGATGGAGTGGATATGGATGAGGTGGAGGTGGTGGATAGTAGGCTTGTTGTGGAGGTGGATAAGGGTAAGGATTGTATCCTTGATATGGAAGGTGGTTTTGGGGTGGATATTGTGGATTGTCATTAATGAGATTTTGTGGAGGGTTTTGAGGTGGATTACCTCCTTGTTGATTCCCAACTTGGGGATTCTCCTCATTTTCCATTGGTGGAGGATTCATCTCTTCATTGTTTTCCATCTCAAATTGTTCTTCTATAACTCTTTGACGGTTTCTACTTCGATTCCTTCTTCTTGCGTGTGCCTCGATCTCAAGGTCTAACGGTTCAAGGTTTCCTCCACGTGATCTTGTGATCATGCACCTACAAAAGAAAAATGTCAAAGCCCACAAAGATGAACAAAAACAAAATAACGAAAAGAAATGCTACTATCAATAACACTCAACAAACTCTAAGTTTCACTAACAACACTCGCTTAAGTCTCCGGCAGCAGCGCCATTGACTTGTTCGTATTTTTGGATAAGTTTTCCCAAGTATATTTTTGTTCCAAGGACTTAATTGAGTATCAATAAATCCCTAAAGTTGCAAGTTATCATGCCATTGTAGTAACTAAGCTTATTTGTTAGGATTTTCGGGAATTAAAAACACAAGTACGAAACTAGACGAACTAAACAAGAAGAAATGAACAAATGCAATAACAAGATATCTAACTTCCTTTCGAAAGTGCAAGGTGAGAGAGTATTGCCTTGGGTGTATCCATTTTGTAGGCTAAGTGGTTAATTAATGAATTAAATCACACAAATTAAACCTAAGATGTGGGGTAAGCTAAAGGCTATCACTCGTGTGTGTCGACCAATCCCTTGTGAGGCCTAGGTGAACACGTGTATTAATGAGCAATTATTAAGTCTAATCAATACCATAAGATCCTATGATAGTGTCTCATAAACACGTTCAACACGGTTACTAATGTTTATGAGACGTCCTTTCACTAATCTATTAGACGACCTCTAATCGACTAGTGCCTAGTGTCGTCTATCTAAGCAATCAACCCCCGGTCGGTGTAGCTAATTACTATTCTAATTCTAATCAATTAATCCAAGCTCACACAAACATTTTTAATCATGCAATCCAATACGGTCGTTGAAATCGACAAAACTAAGAATGTTAGCTAATAGGGTGAATTAACCAATTGAATCATGAAAACCACAACACCAGAAACCTATACACCCTAATCCTAAGCTAATCCCCCAATTAATCCATAATTAGACCACTTTACCACCAAAACTTCAACACCCTAGGCAATTAGGACTTAGCCCATGGCTCTAAGATAGAAATTCATGGCTAGAATGCAAGAATTCACACAATCCATAACAATTAAGAAATTGAAGGCAAGAAATAAGAGAATTAGTAAATTGAAATGAGAATTAAAGAGATATCACCTTAAAACTTGAAATGTAGCTACAAACTTCAATTACTTACAAAGCCCAATGGAAATCTTCCTTGAATTGTAAATTGTAAACCTAATCTATGCTAATTTCCAATTGAAATTGCAAAAGAACTAAAACACCTAATGTTATGTGTGATTGTGTGTAGATGTTGCCCTCCAAAAGTGTGTTGTTCTCCAAAACTGAAATAAGGCCCCTTTTATATGTTGTAGGGATTCCAAAAATGAGTTTTTGCACTTTAGTCCTTCGAAATTGGAGAAAATAGTCAAAAAACCCCCCGAAATGTATGTCACCCGGCCGGGTGGGTTTCACCCGGGCTAAATACGAAACTTGTGCAAAATTGGCCTTGTCCGGGTAGAATCCCACCCGGCCGGGTGGGTTTCACCCGGGCCAAATACGAACGTCCCATATTGAAACAACTAGGCCAGGTTGAAGCTACTCGGCCGGGTCAATTTTACCCGGCCGGGTGATGTCTACCCGGCCATGTGGTTTCTACCCGGCCATGTCATTTTTCGTTCCGTTGTATCTCGAGCTTCCGACCTCCGATTGACTCGATTCTTTTTTTCATTTCACCCCGTTTTTCGAGACGAATCCAATGGTCAGTTTCTCTTCTTGATCCAGTGAAGTATGGTTGGTGTTTTGCTTCCAAAATACATTGTTTTTCCTACAAAATCGACAAAACACTACCTTTCTCTCATTTTGACCAAAACAATGATAATCGACCAATAATTCAATGAAATCAACATCAAATGAGCTTCAAATATGCATCTAAATCGTGTAAATTCCACCTGAATCAACGTCGCATTTGTAGAAGAGAAGTCCACCCCCGTTCGCCGCCGACCCACCTCGCCACCCCTGGTTCGCTGCCATTATCCTTGTGATTTTTTTCTTTCTTTTTTACGATATGAAGAAGAGAGTGAGGAGGAGAGAGGGAAGAAATCCTTCCACCATCTACATCTGTAAGCTTTTTTTTTCGAATTTTTGTGTTTGTCCGAAAAAAATTGTCGAATCCCATCCCTTTGTTCGAATTTATGAATGTGTCCGCATTTTTTTTTTCAAAATCAATTACTCCCTCTGTCCCATACTTGAAGGCTCAAACCAATTGGACACGAGTTTTAATGAATGAATTGTTTATTAATATTGTGTAAGATAAAGTGGGGGTAGTAAAGACTTTTCAATTTTATAAATAGTAATAAAGTTACTTTTTAGTGTAATAAAGTAGTGGCATTTGTTGTAATATTGTGATGTTTTAAGGGGAGTGTTTAAAAGTGTTTTTGCTATTTTAGGTAATGTGCCTTCAAGCATGGGACGCTCAAAATGGTAAAATGTGCCTTCAAGTATGGGACGGAGGGAGTACTTTTTTTGAAATTTTTTTCAAATTTCTTGTGTTTGTCCGAAAGTTTTTTCTAAATCGAAGAATTTTTTTTTTTTTTTTATTGTTGTTTTTTTTTTTTTTTTTTTTGATATTATGGGGATGGTGAGACGATCCTTTCGTGAAATGGATAGGTGGGTGTACTCATCGGACCTTTTTTTTTCAAAATTTCATCAAAGGGTACATTTGACATTACATATACCCTTTTATTGATTTTTTTTTTTGTCAGTGGTGTCCTCAATAAGTTGTGTGTGTATAACCGTGGCCTTCAGCAATTGGGTTGTAACTTTGGGCTTTCTTCTTCCTTTTTGCGAACTGGGTCGAGTCATTTTTGTTCGGCGTGGGTTATATACCCCTTCAACTTTGTTAAATATACTCCCCCGATTCATGAATTACCCCAATAAAAGATGATCGATAGATGTACTCTCCCTAAATTATCTAAAAATGTCATTTTCTCTCTAAAACTTTTCCTGATGAATACACTCCCCAAAACTCCAATTTTCAGTTATATCTTTCTCCCATCTTTCATGTGCCTCTATTCTTCTTCTTATTTCATCTACCCTTACGCCACCATTCAGCCACGCCGCCACCCGTCACGCCTCCTCCTACGTCGGTTGCCCTCTTTTTCTTCTTTCTTCTTTTTTATTTCTTCTGCAACCCCCCAGCCCAGCCCCCTAATTATCTTCTCCGATACACTCATTAATGAATGTGATATATAATTACTAATGTAACACTTTTATTCATAAAGTATTACTTAACGTCTCAATTTTGTATATTAATTTTTCACATATTAAATTTGATTTTAAAATTTTAAATACACTAAAATCATTTACTAAAAAAAGTAGATCAATCCTATATCATTTAATTTATATGAAATTAAATTTAATGTGCGCCCTCAATTAATTGGTCAAAGACAAGTGTACACTCCATTAAAATCAATTAATTAATTTAAACCAATTTTTCCAACAAAATATAAAAATATTTATTTAAACATATTTAATTAAATAACATAATTTAGCATATATATGTGATTTTTAGAAAAGTATATAATTTTATATTTTATAATTAATTGATGAATACTCTCTCCGTCCACACATAATTAATATGCACTTTTCTTTGCATGCGGATTTTAAGGAATATTAGTAGTAGATGTGTAAAGTAAAAATGTAAAAGTGAAGGACGTATTAGTGTATTTAGAAAATAAATATTTTCCTTTATAGGAGTGTGATTAAGTGTGAACAACAAAAAAAATGCATATGGACGGAAAGAATACTAATTTGAGATTGATATTACTAGGTTTGTTTAAGCTTATATATACTCAATTAAGCTCGAAAGACTCATGAATATCCAATAATTAAGCTGGAGTTAGATTAGATAATATACAAACAATTTAAAAACTCTAAGGTTAGGTTCAACTTGGTTCGATTACATTCCTATTTCAACTAAAAAAATCTCTCATAATTTTAAATTTACCTTTATTACTCAATTAATGAAGTGATATTTTTCATCATTCACTCAATCTTAATTTCAAATATAGTTCTAAACAATCAATTAATAAAAAGACCGAAGGAGTATCAAAATAAATATGAAAATTAATAAATCACAGAAGAAAACACACGCTGTGCCGGCATATTACGGGTCTTAAATCGCAATTTTCTTTTGATTAAAAATACTATTAAGATTTTTAAATGGAACCATTAGCTACGTACCTATCTTACTCGTTAAATATATAATTTTTTGTATACAATTGAGTGTAAATTAATTATACAGTTGAATTTAAAGTTATTTGAATAAATTTTTAATCAACTGTATTAGAATAAATTAAAAATATGACTTAGTTGCATAACTGCACACATGTGTAATTAATATATCCTTTAATTTATGTATTAAAAAAATGTCTGATAAAGAAAAAGGGGCATCTGCAGGCACGTACACGGCCCACAGCGATGGCCATGAATGGCTTTTTTGTGGGTTGGTGCAGGCTTTAGGGAAAGGCAGATTGTTCTTTGCTTAAATATAGGTATAAGTTTGATATGATGATGAGTAGCGCATGTGCATGTGCATGGCCCACTCCACCACCTTTTATTGCTACGTGGTTTTAGCTTACTAGATTTTCCTCAGCATGGGACAGACAAGCTAAGGCGTTTGTATGTATGTACATTGTATACTACACTAACTGCATCTATATATGGACCCATTACTCTCCTGCCCTCATCTCTATCACCTTTTAATTACGGACCACTTTCATTTATTGCATCTTTCATTCTCAATTTTTTTTTTTTTCTCTACTTCTCGTTCACTTATAATATTACTCGTTTACTGATCAAAAAAATATTACTCGTTTCATTATTTTATGATATTGTTAGTTATTATTTATGCTTTTATTAATTATAGTTAGATGTGTAAAATTATTTATTATTGTGTAAGATATTATTGAGGGGTAGTTTGCAAAAAATATATACTCCGTATTTGAGAAAGTGATTAAATTTTTTTATTGTAATTGAATTTTAAATGAATTAGATATATTCCCTATTGTTCAATTGAATTTTTGATGCACCAAATTATAATCAAATTAAAATGGTAATTCAATTACATCAATTGTACCATGTAATTCGATGCACACAAGTGTGGCTCGTTTTATCTATGTTATTATTTTGTATTGAAAAAACATATATAGCTGTGAAAATCAGTCATAATATGCAGTATGCACATGAAAAAAAATCTAAGGAAATCAGCAAAGAAATGGACATTAAAAAAAAAAGTGTACATAAAGAAGGGAAGAGAAAAATGGATGAAAAAAAAAAACTAAAAATTACAGCCCGGTTCGAAACTCCCTTTAAAAATGCAACCATAATGGGTCATATCACATATAAAAATTATGTACTAGTCTATAACGGTAGCTCAAGCAGACCTATTCAAGAATCTTTAATGGTCCAATTAATAGGATTAATAATAGATATTTAGCGTAAAAAATGGCCTACCTATTAATTTTATGAGGATGAATTAAAATTGTTGTCCCTTCTAGCTTCTTTTCCTCTTTCTTGTTCCCTTTCCATGAATTATCGTTCAAACATTATGTCCTTTGACTCTGGTGCCACATAATACAAACACAGTTGACAAACCAAAATCCCAACATTGCCTCATTTATAATTTTAACAAAATACTTATATGTTCTGCCAATGAGATTATTTTGTTTTTTGTTTAACAAGAGAATCCACAACTAACTGCTATCCGAGGATGCACACCGGATAAAGTTAGCACTCGTACAATAGCCCACACGCCGAAAAAAATGTTTATACATTTGCCACTATATTTGTATACACAAAAACCAAACTCCAAAATTTAATGAATTGTGATAAAACTAAACTGGATCTAGCTAATTTATTCACCTGTGGAAAAGATATCTGAAGCTGAAGTCGTAAGGCATTATGAGAATGGATTGCAAGAGAGGCTCGTCTTTTCTGCTCTCAAGGCATTTGATCGCTTGTTTTCCGAGTTCAGAAGGCAGTTGGAGGCATATCCAATCAACCAATGATTCAAAGTCTTTTGCAAAGTCCAGAAGATACCAATCCAGTAACTTTGGTATTGCTATGACATTTTTAATGGTTGAGATGCCAATTACTGCTTGTAAGTACTCTCTCTTAGCAGTTTCCAGTTCCTTCTCAACGTGCGATGCAGTGTACACTCTTATCTTAAATACAAAATCAAATAATATAGCTCAAAATCTTCGTTACACTTAATGTAAAACTAGATTAAAATTAGGTATAATATCAAGTTTGGTCCCTAAAGTTTATATTTTTCCAGTTTTGGAAACTGAATTTCACTCAGTATCAAATTTGGTTCTGAAAGTACACTTTTGCCACATCTGGTCCCACCGTTAGTTGACCCCCAAATAGTTGATATTATCCCACGGACGGTGGGACCAGATGTGAGGGTGAAAGTGTACTTTCAGGACAAAATTTATAGTGAGTGCAAGAGGGGAACCAAAACTGGAGAAAAAGTAAACTTTAGGGGCTAAAATGATACTATCCCTTGAAATTACAAAAGTTAGAAGAATTGGTACCAACAAGAGCAGTAACTTACAGCAGGGGAAGACCAGCTTCCACAGGACAGAGCAAATGTTACTAATGGCTCAGACAGTTCCAAGCCGAGCACGCTTCGTGTCATCATCTCATCACCTTTTGTAGTTTTTGAGAAAGACTGGAGAGAGCAAGCAAATAGGAATAAATGAAGGGACCCTAAAACTGAAAGCATAAGCTAGGTGAAAAGGGTATTATTAATCTATTTATTAGTAACTTACATATTTTGAGTGATAAGGCAGTCTCAGTATGAAATGTTCGATGGATATTGCATTTAGAATGTGTCCTCCAACATTAACTGTTGCCTGAGAAAAAAGCATTTGAGCTCCAACAAGAAACATACCCTTTGCATTGAGCATCATGAAATAAAGCAGTAAATATACAATACCTTCTGCATTAGTTCAAAAACTGTTTCTGGATTCTCTGGAATGCCAAACTTGATAAAAGCCTGAAGAAAATGAATCAGTTCATCAGCTGTGTTTGCAACTCGACTCTTCCATGATCAAAATAGAATTAAGCTTCTCCCGATTTAGATTTTGATAAGAGATGTAAAAGGGATTGATTTTGTAAAGGTATTATTCTGGTACTTACGTTCATCATGCATGAGTTGTAGATGTTAATCCAAAAGGCAAGCTTTTCTTGATGGCTAAGGCCCTTTAAATTCATTGTCGCAAGTCTCTGAAACAGTACCCTGCAAAAAACACGAGATTGGCCATATTTGTTATATGCATCAGCATCATACACAAGTTAAAACCAGAAAATAATAATAACGCAAAAGGTTTTCTAGTCCTGTAAGTTTGCTCGTTTTTTTCTTTCAAGACACTCCACTTTCCCGAATTAAATTTCATCCAGTTAACTTTCAAAATTTAACATTTTAGCCCTTTGACCCGCTACAAACGGATTTGAGCTGACTGTGACACTAACATATTGTTTTCAATTTCGTCCTATTACCTTTTCAAAACCGATTATTAAGCCGTTGTAGCCGGTCAAAGGACTAAAAAATTGAATTTTGAAAGTTAACAAGACGAAATTCAATTCGGAAAAGTGGTGTCCTGAAAGCAAAAATGAACAAACCTGCATGACTAAGAAAAACAATTTCCTTAATAATAATAATAAAGAGATTAATTATGTGTTATTCAAACTTACTTTAATCGTTGAACATGGAACGCTGATATTGTAGTTCGGCTTGGATTGATAGAGGTTGCTTCAATGGCCAACAAATGCTTATATGGACCAATATCTCTCTTCCCGAACTTTGAGCATAAATTATAAGGATCAAAAGAATACGCCGTTGACTGTGAAGGTAATGTTTCAACACTAGTACTATTGTTGATGGAGCTCATTCTCAAGAAAACCTTCATTAAGCATTTCAAAATGCTCTCAGAAATTTTGTTTGCATTGTCATCTAGTGGTTGTACTGCTGGTTGATCGGGACGATTCGTCTCTGCCAAAGTTTCATGATCCATTGCTCGGAATTCCACCTGAAAAGTAAAAAACGAGCCCGATTCAGTTTACCACTCAAGTATTTCAACAAGGAGGGTATTAGATAATCGAAACACACACCTGTGATCTCTGAGGATCCAAACGCCTCTCACCTGATCTGCATTCAATCGGTTGCTTTTTCATTTGTGTTCGTAGTCTTGAATTCAGAGATTGTTGTTTGTTCTTTGAGGAATTTGTGCTTTCTTGGTTCTCTTTCCCGATTTCTTGCTCTGAATCACATTGAAAGATACAAATTTTACAAGAAAATACAGAAGAAACCAAATGAGCAGTTTTAGACAAAAACTTTTATGAACCTGGTTACAGAACTGAGATTCGTGAACTGCATTCATCCTACATTCCTACAATAAACTCTAAATGGAACCTATACACATCTATTTGTTAGACCCATTCTGTAAATGGGTCAAACAATGAGATGAAATTTACGTGAACCATTACCTGAGAGAGTTGGTAGATTGGTCCAAACAGTTTTTGGAGGATTCGGATCGACAGGATTTGATGGCAGGGATTGCTTCTCTTCCATGTCTTTAATCTCCGTCTTCTTAGAAGATGAAATGTAGACAGCTTCTTGATATAATCCTTGCCTGAAATCCACTATTTTTTCTTCAAGGCGAACAACTTCTTCTTCCAAAACGGCCACTTCAGCTAGAAGCTCGAGTGTCTACACTCATAACATAAGAATTACAATATGAGGACTCAATTGGATGTTGATCAAATATTAATTCCTTTATTATTCTTTAAGTAGACTGGTTTTCGCCCAACTAACAAATTCATATATTAAAAAAAAAAAAAAAAAAAAAGGAGAGGAGTTGAGGCTAGCCTGAGGAGGGAGATAAGGAGGGAGACGAGGAAGGGCTCCGAGGGGTCTAGTAAAGGCCCTCTCCAATGCTCTGTGAACATTTTCCTCATGTCTCAGTTTCTTCTTCAGCTTATCAACCTACAACATCACAATTACAATCATTTTCTCTCACACAATAGCAAATAAGCAAAAATTAGAGAATAGGTAGCTCACATCTTGTTGCAATGCCATCTTTCTCTCTCTGACAGAGATTCTACGCCTTATACTTGGTTTCTCAGCATTCTTTAACAAGCTACTATGTGTTTCATTTTTTTCCTTCAAAAAGAGTATGTAATCAGCCTCCACAAGAAAGGAATCACACACCATACATAAAATTCCTTAAAAAGTTTGCAATCAGTGGATCAAATCCTCGAGTCAAATTAATCTTCCATATAAGTAACACGGTTAAATTAAAATTACAGTAAAACCAAATATGGATAAGAAGCACATGGAAAGTTTTACTGTAGCTTTAATATCACACAAAAATAGATTTCACTCTCATATACAACAAAATCTATATCTTCAGAATTCCTGAAATTTCAATCTCATAAATAAATTCAGATCAAAACTAAATGAAATAGTGATATCAATCGCTTTACTTTTTGATGCTGCTTCACATGACCTTTGATAGATTGGAAACTCCTTTGCCCTTTGGTGCTCATCGCTCTTCGTTTCACTTCCCAAACCAATACCACGCTGTTACAGCACACCATTATTAAAAAAATTAATTACTAAATAGTGGTAAACAGCAATAAATCAAAGATTTCAGGTAATTGATAGTGGTAAACGCAGCAATAAATACCTCAGAAGAATGAATTCATTGGTGGAGAGAGAGAAATGTTGTATTGAAGGGCACCGAGACAGTTAAGAAACTACTTTTAGCAGCAGTTCTGCAACTCTGCAATTCCGCTGTTGATCTGTGGCAAGTAAATTCTCATATCGTTCCCAAATCTCGATACTCCTTCAATTCAATTATGAAGTCTTGGAGCATTCAATTCTCGAGAGAACATTAATGTGTGGAATTGGAAACATGAATTGTTACGGAGAGATGGCTCTGTGTGTGTGTGTGTGTGTGTGTGTGTGTGTGAGAGAGAGAGAGAGAGAGAGAGAGAAGTTGCAGAATTGTATAATAATCTCTCCAGCAGGGAGGAGTAGAGTTAATTAGAACCTGTCGCATTCTTATACATATTGACACCAAATTCTATTTTTTCATATATTTATTACTCTAAATTTATTACTTATCTCTATTTTTTCTACTTTAGTAAATCCAACGGTAATTCGAATAAATTGGTCAAAGAGTATAAAATAAAAATAGGAATAATGAAATTCTTCATTAATATAATTTACTGTAGTGATAACATAAAAAAAAAATGGTATAAGACTATTAACCAAATGTGCTATGCGATGGGAAGAAAATCTAATGTATTTTAACTAAACAATACTTAAGATACAGATTAGGTCAATTATTCTTAGGTCAAATTCTTCGTCGAGAATAATTGAATAGTATATTTTCTTATCTCGTAATAATTTACACATTTTTTTTATCTTTTCGGAAGAATTTGTACACTTTTTAAATATAAAATTCTTAACAAACTTTATTATTACAATATTTATAATTTTACGTACAATATTATTTTTGGATCCAGTCCAATTTAAGTGCAAGTTAATTCGGAACAGAAATAACAGTTAGAATTATGATTATATTTTGCTTTAATATTAAAATAAGTGGATTAAGTATTGCTTAATGGATAGTGAATTATAAGTGGGGACTTTGATAATCGAAATGACTAATGATTAATTCATTTAGACACTCATTATTATTACGTACGAAATATAAAAACATGAATGGATTATCATTTGCTTAATTAAACTTCCTCTTAAGTCTTAACTTTTTTTTATATATATAATATTTTGATTGTTATATTATATCCCTATAGTTTTGATGAATTAAAAGTAAAATCCTTTAAAAAAATAAAGAAAATAGCCAGTATGATTAATTATAAAGTAAAAGAGAAATTGAGATGTGTGGGTCAAAAGCTGCATCATATCACATGAGTGCCAACTAAAGTAGTTTGAGCTTCAAGAGCAAATCACCAAAGGCATCCCCCTTTGTTACTTGGAATTTTTCACTTGTCACAATTATGATTCTGTGATTATTATAATTAACCACCAGTATTATTATTAATTTAATTGAATGTCTAAAACCAATTGGCTTACTCTAGTTCACACTTCACATGGTTACCCGCGTGTGTAGTATTTTCGTCAAAAACTTGAACACAAAAAATATTGATAATTGTTGCAAACTTTATTAATAATTTTGCAATAATTTATGATTAGTAAACCTTTTATATTACTCCCTCCATCCACCAAAAGTAGTGCCATGGTGGATGGGCACAAGTTTTAAGAAAAATGTAGATAAAATAGATAAAGTAAGGGTATTATAGAGTATTGTGGGGTCCATTGTGAATAAAGTGATTGTTTGTGAATAAAGTTGATGGCAAATTAAGTAATTAAATGATGTTTGAGGGGTGATGGTTTTCCTAAAGTCTATGGGACTACATTTGGTGGACAAAGAAAATGAGACAAATGGGACTACATTTCATGGACGGAGGGAGTATTTAAATGTACATCAATCACATTCAATGTTGAAACATATGGCCGACCGACCAATTATACTTTATTTCTTTTTATATGAACCAAACTTTAAAAAAAAAAAAAAATCAACTAAATCAAAAGAGGTATATAGATAAGATAATATGACGGACGTTCGATCCAATAATAAAGACTATGATAATTTCTAGCAGTCCTCGTCAAACAATGTACCACTAAATTGGTATCACGAATAACCGCCTCACCAAAAAAAATGTGGATAGGATCTCAGATCTCTTGTACAACCTTCAATGATATCCCCAAAAATCGTTAGCTACAACATCAATAACCAACTTACAATGGATGGATTTGGGATCAATAAAAGTGTAGTCATGGATTAAATGGAGAAGGAGAATTAAATTCGTTTTGCTATAGTTTGAATGAATGGTCTAATCGTCGAGCTCGAAATTATAGCGAGTCCCGATTGATGTTGTAGGATGTTTGTTTTATTTTTCGTCTTGATCACAATTGTACGAGTTTCCTATGTGTTGGGTTCCTTTTAATATATTATTTTATTATTGTTTCTATAAAATATATAACCAACTAATTAGCATCCATCTTAATAAAAAAATCAAGGCTTCAATCTAAGATAGAGTCTCATGAAACTCTATCTCCTCCCATTCATGATTTTGAATCTTAGGGGTGCACGAGAATTAGTCAGGTTAGAATTTTTTTTTTAAAAAAATCTATAACTGATACGGAGTACTCTAATTAGTGGCCTAAGTCTGATATATGACTTATCATAATTTTTTTTTTTAGAGGTTTTTGATCAGGCATTTTTAATAAATAGGCCGAATTTGAAAGAAAATGTTCTTTAAGTCTTGTTTAGTTTTTTTTTTTTTTTTTTTTTTTTTTTAAATAATAAGTCTTGTTTAGTGCATTACAAAATATATATATATATATATATATATATATATATATATATATATATATCCTACAACACTTGTATTATAATCAAATAATGAAATTTAATTTTTAAATCTCAATATGAGGAAATTAAAATAATAATAAATTTATGAAATGGTTCAAAAATAATACTCACATGTTCTTTTCTTACTTTTTTATTTAATAATTTATAATAACACAATTTATTATGTATCATATATACTACTTTCTCGTCTATGTGAAACTTATTCAATTTTATTTTTTCATCTGTCTCACTGAAAGTTACTCATTCTCTTTTTAGAAAACTACTCTCTCCCACATTTTATTATATTATTTTCTCTCACAATAACATCACTTGTAATACATCTACTTATTTTATCATATTTTGTATCCAAAGCTCTTGAAAAGCTTTTGCGGGGACGGAAAGTTAAATAGATCAATCTTTTAGGATAATTGATAGATCAATATTTTGACAGTATTTTACACTTAGCCTTTTAAGATTCAATTAATGTGTATCGAGTCTTTGTTTTTAGTTGTGAAAGTTATGCTTTGAAAACATTACACATGAATTTTGTATTTACTTTGATTTAGTGAAGATTTCATCATAAGGCTTGCACATACTAGTTTAATTTGTGTTAAAGTTTCATAAAACCCCAACTTATGCAAAATACACTCCATATAGGGACAACCAACTTTTGGAATTAGCCAATCTCTTTCAATCCATCTCAATCCAAATACAAAATCAAATATCAATCAACACTTATAATACACATATACACCTATTATAACATCACTCTTGATGTGACATAAAATTACATATACCTCTACTTCTCAATCCTTAACTAAACATAACTTACACACAATTACTATTCATGGATTACCCCAATCCACCTTTTTCCAATCTCAATCTGAATCCAATCCACCACAATTTCAAACCAAACACCACCTTAGTCCTTTTTTTTCATATAAATGAGCTTAAAGGCAATCAAGGTTTATCTTAAATGGATTGTACTGCTATAAAAATTAATTGAGACTTATCCACAAGATAAGATAAAACGCTCTTTATTCGATTGTAAAGCACCTTAGAGAAAATCTTATAAATGACATTATAAGAAGTTATCTATCATAATAGATTCACACTAGAAAATAAGTGTCACTAGAAATAACATGAATTGACACCATATATATGTTATATTTTGGGCATGTTTGTTTTATGGGTTCAGGGGGTTTAGTGATGATGAGTTTGATATGTAAACACATCTTCTCTCATATTTGATTTCTCATAACTTTAAACACTTTGACCCGAATTTATAATTTGACCCAGTTTTTATAAACTAAATTTTATGAATTTAGACAATCTAGCATCCCCTTGAATTTATGAAGTCAAAGTTTACCTATCCCACCACATCTAAATCCATCTTATCTCAATCCGGGCATGTTTGTTTTGGGACTCACCCGTCCGGACGTGGGACGTAACGTCCCACGTCCTTGTTCTACTTCGGAATTTCACATCCGAATTTCCCCATCCAACTACACTCATCCCTAAAAATACATATACATCCTACTATAACATCTTATTATTACATCCCATCCAACCACTCTTACACAATTTGATTTGACATAAAGTTGCATCTCATCCTACTCAAAATCTCAAAACAAACACACACAATTACTATTCATCAGGATTTCCTCATCAAACATACCCAAGCAAGCACACTACAAGAAAATAATTAATTGGCTAGGGAATATTTTGTAGGCAATAATTCCAATTTTGTAGGCATTTATATTTACCTACGGAATACCAACGAAAACCATTTGTATGGAATTCGCTCGTAGGTAATTCGGTTGCCCACGAAAATTTAATCCGTAGGCAATTACCTACCACATTTTCGTAGCAAATCCATAACATTTCGGTAGGTAATATGATTACCATAATAAATGAAATTCCGTAGGTAAATATCAACTACGAAACATTTCGTTGGTAATTCTGTAGTTAAATTTGGCAACAAACATTTCGGTGGAAAAAAATTTAATATATATTTTTTAAATTTTTTATTAATAAATTATTTTTTTAGCCTTAGCCTACAAAATAAATTCATTCAAAATTGGACCAGCCGGTTCAATCGGTCCAACCATGAATCGATCATAAAACCGATTCAAAGTGTTAAAATATATAAACATTTTAAAAATACAAATTTAGGTGCACATTAGGCCCCTTTTATAATGTTTTTCTCTCATGTTTCTTGTACTCCTTATTCGATGTGGGATAAAAAATTTATGTTTGTTGGTTACTAACTTATTAATACTACTACTTTTATATTGTTTTTTCTCTTATGTTTTTTCTACTCTTTCGATGTGGGACATAATAAAGTTCATATGCTTATTTGTTATAACACTCTTGCTTTTCTAAGTTCCTAGCTAATTTTGTAGGTAATACAATTAGATAATTTATACATATAAATAGCTAGAAAAAATTCCGTAGGTAAATAAATAAACAAATCACCTACAATTATTTTGGTAGGGAAATGCTATTTTACCTACCGATTATTTTGTAGGTAAATCATTATTTTTTAAGTTTCTAGCTAATTTTGTAGGTAATACAATTAGATAATTTATACATATAAATAGCTAGGAAAATTTTCGTAGGCAAATAAATAAACAAATCACCTACAATCATTTTGGTAGGGAAATGCTATTTTGCCTACGGATTATTTTGTAGGTAATACAATTAAATAATTTATACATATAAATAGCTAGGAAAGTTTTCGTTGGTAAATAAAAAAAAAAATCACCTACAACCGTTTCGGTAGGAAAATGCGATTTTACCTACGGATTATTTTGTAGGTAAATCACCATCAGATTTTTCCTTGGTAATTTCGTGGGTGAAAATGTGTAAAATAATTTATAAAGATCCGTAGGCAATTCTCAATATTTAAAGACGAAATTATTTTCGTTGGAAAATTTTATAGGCAATTCAACAATTTTTTGTAGTGACATGTGAAAAAAGTGAAATTACTATTAGTATTATTAGTATTATTTTTAATGAAATTACTCTAGTAACTTCAACAATAAAAAGTGAAAAAACAAATGAAAACCGCCAAGAAAGTGCTCAATTGAAGTTGTTAAATATCTAAAATCATGATTGCGGTGTGCCTGCCTGCAATATTGAGGCATGCGTATTGATTTCCTCCCTCTTGTAAGCCAATTATTGTTATCGTGTGTGGTCTCCCTATTAACACATTTTTAATATCAAGAAATGCAAATGATATTCAGGCAGCAAATGACATATATATGATTAATATTTTATCGGCCATTTTTTTAATTTAATTTTATTTATTTTTAAAAAATAATATTATTTAAATTCATTTATTATCTTCACCCTCTAATTATCATATATGTTCGTTCGCGCTCTCCTCGTATCCCAATTCTAGTTTGTTAATTTCCTCTAAATTATGATTGATACAAGATGAATATGGATAACGATTGTTATTCCTCTCCTAGTTCTCTATTTGTCGGGGCAATCTTTTGGAACTCCAAGAATTTCTTTATTGCGGTTTTTGCTCGGGATGCTGATTGGGACACTATAAAAAAACTTGTTTTTAAAGACATGTATAAATGTTATAATAAAATATTTATAATCACATTAATTTTATGTATGATCTAAAGTCGTTTGGGATTACACACCCAACGCCTTGATGTGGACTCTATCCCCATACATCTTGGGAGGTAAGTTGATGACTTTGTCATTATGCTACAACTTATTTAGTTTTATAAAAATACGTAAATATATATATATATATATATATATATATATAATTTTAAATGCAGTACAATTTTTTTTTAAAATGAGTAAAAAAAGAGAGCTCTTATATTTAAATGTGATTATAGTTTTTAGGAAACAAAAAATATATATATATATATTTTGTTTTGCACATATTTAGAAATGACACTCATTTTCTTTTTAGGGAACCAATTCAAATATATATTTATTCTTAAAATTTTAACTTTATGAAGAAAAAAATCATCTAAGTAAAAAAAATTACTACTCCCTCCGTCCAATTTTATTATGCCCCCTTCTCCGGGCACGGGTTTTAAGGAATATTGATTAGTTTATTCATAAAGTAGATAAGTTGATGGTATGATGAAGTATTGTGGGGTCCATTTATAAATAAATGATTGTTTATGAATAAAGTGAATGACAAAGTGGGTAAATATGTGATGGTAGGAGGGTGGAGATAAAGTAGTATGAATAGTATTGTTTCCAAAAAGGGTATGTGCATAATAAAATCGGACAACCAAAAAAGGAAAGTGGGAATAATGAAATTGGACGGAGGGAGTACATTTTTTTATCAGTTAAAATATAAAATGAAAAAAAAAATTAATATTAATTTTGAATTTTTATAATTCTAACACAATAGTGTGACATCAAAGTTAATATTAACACAACTTTTTTTTATTAGTGTATAAATAACATACTTATTAACACACTTAAAATATAATGTATTTAAAAGGTACTTAAAACACATCTATTTTTAGTGTATTAAAAGGGGAGTAACAATGGACAATGTTTATTATTGTGTGTGGTAATTGAGTATATATTCACACACGTATTATCCAATGTCTTTATAAAAATACATATTAATACACTAAAATTTTTAGTGTTACTACATAATACTTTTTACAATATTTATTTTATAGTGTGACAAAAAGCCTTTATTCTTGTAATGGAGTTTCTCTTTGAAAGCGGAGATTGCGACTGATCTTTATGCCAGTCTCTTTGCTCATACACACGGTTGGTTCATCTATGGATAGAGTTAGATTCGAAGTTGACAGTTAGGACATGGCAGAGGTTCTTTCGATCGTCCCTTGACGTCTTCAGACTCCTAGAGTACAATTAGACACTTGATGTGTGAGATGATAATCCGGTTCATCCATACCTATAGGAAGGCGAACCAGGTTCCTAATGTTGTTGCGAAGTCCCGGGCACCCGCTGTTTGGAGAGGCCAATACCCGGACTTCATTTTACCATTTATATATGTATAGTGACATGAATATTAAGGGGTACTTTCGTTTCGGTCAGTCGATTTCTTAGAGGGGTGTACTTTTTTCACTTGACCCGAATTTTATCCCTAATGAGAATTTTTTCAGGCAAGGTTTTAATGGCGCCCTGACATCTAGTTCGACTTGTGAACTTATGGCTTTAGATTATTTTTTTTCTTCTTAATATATAGCCTTTATTTTTCCTTTAATTATCACTTATTTACTTATATTTTTTTTTACTTTAATTATAAACAATCATTTTATTTATAAGTGATCCAACAATATCTCATTATATCACAATTCATCTATTTTGTTCATAAACTAATTACTCTCTCCATCTAAAAAAGAAAGTCCACTTTCATTTTTCACACAAAACCAATCCAAATATTTTTGGCATATAAATTTTACTCTTGCATTCTTGTTATACCTTTATTTAATGCTAATAAATTACTATATTATTAACTAATTCCAACAATCATTAAATATGAGTATTTTAAATAAAAATATTAAAATAAAAGAAAAGTTGATTATAATTTGAGATAAACTAAAAATAAATAGGGAACTATCTTTTCTTTTTGGAATAGAGGAAATATTATTTATTAAAATTTGTGTTTGAAAAAATAAATATAGTGATGGTAACAAATAAATTCTCGGTCTCATATAGATTTACCCTTTGCATATATATACATACATGGGTAAATCATGAGTCATTATTAATAATCCCCTAAATAAAACTTAGTTGTCACTATCTACATCAATTAGCATTCGGCATTCAATGATAATGAAAAGAATATTGGGCAGTTGTATATATAAGCTGGACCCTAAATATAATCCCCTAATTAATTGTCTAATCTACATTAATTAGCATTTGGTGTGGATTAGATAAAAGTGAAACATTATATTTTATTATTGACACTTAAATCAAGACACCATTGTCTGCTACTTTCAAAAAAAGACATCAGTATCTACGTCCACGGAAAGTTTTGTAACAAATTTTAGTTTGAAGTAACGTCAGTTTTTATAAATTGAATTTAACCATACTACTTCAGTTCAATAATATTTTAACAAATGCAATAATAATAGATGTCCCTCCCCATGTGAAGACATTGTGATTAAAATCCAATTTTACTAAATTTACTCCTACAAATTAAACTCTCTTTGTAAATCACGGAAGTTGTACAACAATTTAAGTTTTTCTTTTTATAGCTACGGAAATAAATTTACATTATGCATGCCAGCCCTTCAATTTGCTGGTACGAAATTGTGTAGTACGAAAATAACTATTGATTGAGATAACTTTGGTTTAGTTAAATTTGGGAGTACGTTCACTTTTATTGAGGGGTAGCATTTCATATATAGATATACGGAGTACAAGAATTTGCTTTTGGCAACGGTTAATTGTCCCCCTTTTTTATGACTTTACTCATTAAAAAAAAAATATATCAATTAAATTAAAATACAATTCAATAAAAAAATCCAAATTGTACACTCACCGGTCACCACTTGCTTTTGGGAAATTCTTAAATGCACAGTGTGCAACGTTTATGTTCTGGTGCACACTATTTTTCCTGGATCCGCTTTCGACCTGCCCGACCCGCGCACAAAAAGTTCAAATCTCTCCAACCTATCTATTCACAACAATCAAAAAATTAAGAGAAAAGGGGGATGAGAGTTCGAAGAAGGCACCGGAGAGAAACGGAAAGATGAGAGATTAAGATGGCGGTGGCTGAAGGGTTTTTTCTCGACCGACAATGGCGACACCCATATCTCCGGCGACCTCCCTCCCATGAACGGAAGAAGAACGGTGAGGGTTGTGGCGTCTTTCACAGCCCATCGCGACCTCCATCTTCATCGAGGTTTTTCCGATCTGTTACAGATCTGAGTCTTTGTCGGCCATAGCTTCCGATCGACGGCGCGTGAAGCCTCTGCCGCCTCCAAAACGGAAAGATGAGAGATGAAGATAGCGTTGGCTGAAGGGTTTTTGCTCGGCTGACAACGGCGACACCCATCTCTCCGGCGACTTCCCTCCTATGAACGAAAGACAAACGGTGAGGGTTGCGGCGTCTTTCACGGCCTCCATCTTCATCGAGGTTTGCCCAATCTGTTACAGATCTGAGTCTTCGTCGGTGGTAGCTTCCGATCGGTGGCGGTGTGGTTATATTTTGATAATATTACTGCAGATAGAATAATGGAGAAGGAGCTCTTTGAAATTTTTGAATCTGTGAAGAAGGCTTGAGAAATGACCAGGGGAAAAGTTTTTGAGTCGGTGAAGAAGACTATGACCAGGGGAAAAGGAACGGTGGTGCTTGTTGTGTTTTAAAACAACTTAAGATATTTTGTTATTGAAAAAAGAAAATAATATATTATTATTAAAAAGTGGTAATTTTGTTACTGAAAAGTGTTGTTGAAATTGTTGAAAAATGGTAATTTTGTTACTGAGAAGTGGTAATTATTTTTATTTAACAGTGGTAATTTTATTATTGAAAGTGGTAATTATTATTATTGAAAAATGACCTTATATTTATGCAAAGCATCTATGACCACTTGGAGAATGGTTACTCTATTGCATAGTTATGTTTTTATTAATACATAAAGGGTCTTCTTGTGCATTAGTGTGCACATGCACACTATGCACAGGAGACCAACTCCATTTCAAAAAGATACTCTCTCCGTCCGCCTATAAGTTTCACGTTACTTTTTGGCACAGAGATTAAATAATAGATATAGTACAAGTGATGTGATTGAGAGAGGAGAGAGATAGAGAAAAAAAGTAAGATATAAAGTGAAGTGTAAGAAAAAATACTTACCAAAAAAAGTATGGGAAGCTTATAGAAAACTTATAGACGGACGGAGGGAGTATCAAAATTTTGAACATAATTTGCGAAATAATAGAAAAATAATAATAATAAAGGGGGTGGAGGGCGGCGATATGGGGCGGGCCTGACGTTGGTGGGAGAAGGGAGGGAGAGAGTGAAAAAAAATGAAGAAGATGACTAAAATTAAGGTTTATAAAGAGAGGATAGTTGTACTCCCTCTTTCCCATAAAATCTTTCATATTTATTGTTCATCACTTTTTTAAAAATATTACTCCTCCGTCCCAGTATAAGTTTTCCACTTCTTTTGAGTGTTTTGATTAAGGAATGTAATAAATTAAGGGGAAAAAACAATATAGGACAAATCACTCCTAGTTTTTATGATTCAAGCTAAAAAGTTTTAGTAAAACAATTAAAGACAAAATGACACATAATTGTACCAATTTATCCTTATCTTACATTTAATTTAAATTTTCGAATCATTTAATTTAATTAATGTCTAATATGCAAAGTCAAACGCATTAGCAATTCCATTTCAAATTAATTACTCCCTCTGTCCCACAAAAATAGCCACATTTGACTTTGCACACAGATTAAGAAAAATCAATAAATGCAGTCAAACTGAGCTAATGTGTCAAGTTTGCCCTTAAAATCTAATACTCCAAAATCTGCTAAGCATTAATTACTCTTATAAATTAGGGGTAAAATTGACAATAAAGCATTTAATGCTAAAGTAAAAGAGGAAATGTGGCTATAATTTGGGACATCCAAAAGAGGAATATGTGGCTATCTTTGTGGGACGGAGGGAGTACTTTCCTAAAATTCGAGATTATCCCTCTATTATAGGGCAATTCCATTTCAAATTAATTACTTTCCTAAAATTCGAGATTATCCCTCAATTATATATAGCGCAATTTCTATTTCAAATTAATTATTTTTCTATGTTTAAATAATTTACTGAACAACTTGTATTAACAAATACTTGTTGAATAAATCTAATATTTTTACAAGATGCAGAGAGACATATTTTATTTATATGCAACCAACAAGTGCATATACTTTCAAATATGTCTGTATTTTTTTATATATGCAATCGATAATTACATATACTTTCAAATATGCAAACCATTAATTCTGTGCACATTCGCTTCACACATTCGTTTACTCGCTCGATTCTCAATGTGTATTTTCTGCATGTTAGTTTAAATCTTTGATATGATTTACTGAAAAATTAGAATAAACATAAATTATTTTAAATTTCATTGGAATTTTTAACACACAAGTCGGATTGGTCTATAGTCTTATACGTAATGCGCAACTAATGTGCATATATTCATAGTTTGGTGCATATATATAATATGTGCATTGCTTATTAATAGGAGATGCATATATCTAATATGTGCATTGCATAAGAATAGTATAACACTTTATCCTCAATTTCACATGACTTACGAACTGCAATGACATTACACAATAGTTCAAATAATAAAATAAGAATCAAAATTGGATTCAAAAGTAAGCAAGCACGTTTCCAAATTGCATTCAAAAGTAAGCAAGCACGTCTCCGAATATCCAAATTGAGTGCATCATCTGCAGAATAGTATATTGCTGCTGCTGATTCATTTTCTTTTCGTCTACTTGAATCCTCCTGGAATCAATTCCCAATTGTGAAAATCAGTACATATTATACAAAGATTATGTGACAAATAAATATAGTATTGTAGTATTAGTTAAGTTGCATATTTACCACAGGTAGAGATTCCTCCTCCTCTTCAAATATAAAGGTGTATTTTATTGTGAAGAGAAAATTACATAGAAAACAGAGCATTGCGTAAAGAGAAGGTGATTCTTGATTTTATTTTGCCCATAGAAGTAAAAATAGACTAAATTAAACCCTTAATTCTAATGTTAAACTCATTCTTTCCCAATTGACCTTTCATCAAACAATTAACAGTCATTAAACAATCATCCACAATCCAATAAAAATGCTCTTACGAATAGACTAAATTCAGTGACGTTTGTAAGAGAAGTAGCAATGACGGCACTGAAAAATAGCATGTTCAACCAGATGGCAAAAAAAGGAAGACAATGAGAGAAATTAGTCAAATTTTCAGAAAACCCGTCCTCCTCACCTATAGCATGGAGAACAGCGTATTTAAATTCCAAAGACAAAAAAAAAAAAAAAATTATTTCTTCAAACAGTTCACTACACAAGCTCCCATAATTCATGAAGAAATTCCTCTGCCGTGAAGAAAAAGTAACATTATAAAACGGTAATTAGAAGATAGATACCTTCTTCAATCAGAATCAGCAGTCTCGAATCAAAGAAATCAAAGAATGTAAAATTCAAAACTAAAGACACAGACCCAAATTGGGTCCAATTCACAGGCAAAGAAATTCAATCGAACAGCATGAGAAATTCAATCGATGACAAGGCAGGGTTAATCGACTCACCGTCGAGCTTCGAGACCAAACAAAACACTAAAATCGCCCCGCGAACGACAAGTGAGGACACGAATCGCCAAAACAAAACAGTTGACGCCTCAATCGATCAAAACGCGCAAACCCTGTGGCCGGAAACTCTTCTTCCGCCGTCGTTCCTGCGTCGACGCCACCACTGATACACGCGTTATGCAACACTAAATAAACAACCGCAAGTGTACGGCGTCTATTGTAGCGTGATAAGCACGAGGTCGATCCCACGAGAAGGTTAAGCGTAAAAGGGTAGTTTGCTAGTCGAGTTCTAAATAGACGTGATCGATAATTTGAGTGGTGTGAATTACTCTAAAATTACCTAACTATGTGTCACCAATAAGTAATGAAGAGTAAATACAAAATCGATCAACTAACATACAAATCAAGAAAACAAACGTAAAACGAATGAAAACTCCAAGAAGGAAGGGTGGGTTCCAAGGCATATGTCACACTAAGGGTTCAACTTATGATTAAGGACTTAATTAAGTGGTGGTGTGTTGATTACTATAAGGTTGATCACAAATTGGTGAATTAAAAGTTCTCTCGATCCAATTAATCCAAGAGACATATCATACAAACTAGCATCTCTACTTAGCATGCATAAGAAATCCCCAAAAAGTTCCTAAGATCATCTAATACCCTCCCAATAATTGATCCTCTCTCTCGAGCTCACAAGAATATTGGGTCGAATGCTTAAATACGATTAACGAAAGAGATTTCTCAATCCAATTCCAATTAACAATAGATAAAACATACTATCATGGCCATTGACAACATGTTTTGCAATGAAAGTTAAGCATTCAAATAGAAATAGCAACACAACCACCAAATAAACAAGAAATTAATTCATAAGCATCATCCAAAGTATAAACATAGCCTTAGAACCACAAATGTGTTTAGCTAACCAAATACATAATCAAATTACAAATTCCAAATGAACTAACTAAATAAAAAGGTAAAGAAAGAGAAAGCTTAGTCTAGAATGTGGTAGGGAATGAAATTCCCAAGCTAATGCATCCTCTCTTGCTTGATTTGATGAAGAATTGAGGAAGATAGGGCCAAAACACCTCCAAGTATGTGTAACTATGTGTGGGAATTGAAGAATTGGGGAAAAGTGTCTTGGGTTTCAAGAATGAGGCCTTATATAGTGTTGGGGAAGGGTTTGGATGCCAAAATTGCAAGTTGGTACCTAAAAAATGGAGAAAATGGCAAAAAACCCCCGAAAATGATGTCACCCGGCCGGGTGGCTCCCACCCGGGCATCCCACCCGACCAAAATACGAAGCAACACAATGTTTGGGCCTTGCCCGGGTCGAAACCACCCGGCCGGGTGGGTTTCACCCGGGCCAAATTCGAACATCTCTCAAATCTGCCCTTGCCCGGGTGGTTTTGACCCGCCCGGGTCGTTTCTACCCGGGTATGTTTTTTTCGTCTCTTCGTATCTCGAGCTTCCGACCTCCGATTGACTCGATTCCTTTTTTCATTCCACTCCATTTTTTGAGACGAATCCAACGGTGCACTCCTCTTCCTGATCCAGTAAAGTATGGTTGGTGTTTTGCTCCAAATTCCATCATATTTCCTATAAAATCGACAAAACACAACCTTTCTCTCATTTTGGCTTAAACAATCATATTCCATGCATAATTCAATGAAATCCACATCAAAACATGCTTCACATGTGCCTCTAAAACGTGTAAATTCCACCCGAATCAAACTCCCCCAAACTTAAAATGTTGTTTGTCCTCAAACAACTAAGCACTTAAAGCAATGAGGGTGGAATGATCACAATGGAATATTCAATGTAATTCACACATGCAAAGTAAGATGCAATGATATCTCTTTCTCAAAGTGCATTTCTCAATGAAGGTCATGGGATCATTATTGCAATTCACACTCGTGGATCAAAGAATGCATAAACACACAACACATTGTGAATGGGAAACATAATCCAAATGCTCAAGTCCTCTACTCACATGACAAAGTGTTTCTCTCAAACACACAAACAAATTGAGGATATTAATGCACTCATCAACCAAGTCATGCTATGCAATCACCATATGCTTGCCCAACTTCTACTTTCTACACACAATCAAATGCTCAACAATGTGATCAATAGGACTTAATTAAGGATGTAACATTGGCTCTTTGGTCAAGGTGGGGTAAATTTGGATGAAGTAACTCATAAACTAGTGGAGAGCAAGAGATAAAGACGTACATCTCAAAAACTTCTCAAGATAAAGTTACAATTCCGCGGATTGCAACTCAAAAACTCTAACTTCCACAATTTATTTGTTCTCTTTTGAGTACATTCTACACCACAAAACCATTGAACACTTTTTTTTCTTTTCAAGCTTTTGGGGCTCTTTGTCCCTCTTTTCTTTTCCTTTGATTTTCTTTTCATCTTTCTCTTTTTCTTTCAACTTCTCCAATTTCTCCTTTTCACCAAAGATATTCATTTAAGCACATGTTTCTCCACTTTGTCTTTCATCCTCCACTAGATATGGGAATCAAAAGGCTCAAAAAGGCTAAGTGGTTAACATTGTAGTTTGCCAAGAAAATGAGGAATTAAGCTCAAGGGGCTAACTACGGAAAATTACTTCGGTTTTGGGAAGTTTTGGCTAAGTGACTCTTTTAGAACAAGATGGCCTATATCACATCACAAAGTTTCACACAATCATGCTTTCAAACAAGAACTTAGGCAAGTTCTAGAATTACTAGCAATAACATAGTCCACTCTCAAATGAATTAAACCGGACTACATGCTCGATTCAAGGCTCAATTCTCACCGGTTTATTCAATAGAACTCTCACATTCATCAAATGTTCCCAAGCAACAACATATCATGCATCCATGCTATCAAAGATCACAAATATGAACACAATCATGATACTATATCCAACATCAATCATGCTTACATTCAAAGCAAATAGACATCACCACAACTACTCAACAATGGATCCCAATGACTATTCATGCTCACATTTCACCAAAAATTCACTACCCAACATATGATCAAAACCAACTTAATCAATATAATCATGTGCAAGTCAAGTGTGCGCCGGTGCAAAATGTGACACAAGTAGAATGACGAACCGGTGCAAGGGTAACAACTAGTAAAAGAATAAAAGAAAAATAACTCCCCCAAACTTAGAATTTTACTATGTATAAATTCTAAGTTTGGGGCTACAAGTTGTTACCTCCCTCCTTGCACATCCAATGCTTCTTCAAAGATCACCATTGCAACACTTGCTTTCCCTCTCCAAAGTTGGTTTTGCTTCCTTCTCCATTCTTCAAGATATGATGTCCATAGTATCCTTCATCCATACCTACAAAATAAACCAAGCTATCAACACTACTAAAGCAATAAAAACATGAAAGCAATAAAACCTTGGGTTGCCTCCCAAGAAGCGCTATTTTTAACGTCCTATGCCGGACGGTTCCTCTTTGAGGGGAATATCAAGTCACCCCATCATCATCCTTGCTCTTAAACTTCTTTCCCCATGCAACCTTCTTAAGTCCATCAAAACATCCACAAGCTAGCCCATCCGGCTCTTCAATCATATCATAAGATGTAGATGCCTCATTCATCCCCAAGTTTGCACAAGTAGCTTTCTTTGATTTGGGAGAGTTTTTAAAGAATACTCCCCCAAACTTGGCCTTCTTGCCCATCTTTAACTCATTCTTTTCCACTTGGGGGTCCTCTTTCACAATGTTGATTTTGGGCTCTTCTTCCATCTTCTCTTTCATGGGCATTGGGGAGTGATCTTCCTTGGAATACCCATACTCTTCATTCCCATCATTCCGGAGTTTGATAGCTCTAAACATGTCAATCGTAACTATCTCTTGGTTCATTCGAAGCTCCAACTCTCCATTCCTCATATCAAGAATAACCCCTCCGGTTGCCAAAAATGGCCTTCCCAATATCAATGGAATGTTTTTGTCCTCCTCCATATCCAAAACTACAAAATCTACCGGAAAGAGAAGCTTGTCAATTTTAACCAATACATCCTCCGCTATACCCAAAGGATATGTCATAGACCTATCCGCCAATTGGAGGCTCATTGTGGTTGGTGTGAGCTCTCCTAAACCAAGTGACTTGAAGAGTGACAATGGCATGAGGTTGATGCTTGCTCCCGAATCACATAGAGCTCTTAATGTACCTCCATCTCCAATAGTGCATGGTAAAGTGAAGGATCCGGGATCCCTAAGCTTTGGAGGTAGCTTAGCTTGAATTACGGAGCTACAATGTTCGGCTAAGTGCACCGTCTCATATGCCTCCATTTCCCTCTTGTGTGACATTATCTCCTTCAAGAATTTGAAGTAATGTGGTATTTGTTCAAGAGCTTCGGCGAAGGGAATGTTGATATGGAGTTTCTTGAACATCTCCGCAAACTTGACAAACTTGCTATCCAAGTTCTTCTTCTTCATCCTTTGAGGATATGGGATGGGCATTACATTTTTACTAAACAAAGGAGGGATTGCCTCCCCACTCTTCTTCTCCCCTTCTTTCTCTTTCACTAAGCCATCTTCTTTGTTAACACCCTCGGGTGCCATTACCACTTCCTCCTCTAACGGCATCTTGGGCCCTTCGTAGCTTGTCCCACTTCTTAACCTTATGGCTTTGCATTGCTCCTTGGGATTTAGCTCCGTGTTAGAGGGGAATTGCCCCGGAACGTGTTGCTTTCCAATGGCATTAGAGAGTTGGCTCACTTGCTTTTCTATGGCTTTCATGTTGTTTGCCATATTCTTGATCATTTCTCCTTGTTCATCAAATCTTTGTCGAGTTATGTTTGCATTCTCTCTAGTCTCTCTCATGAATTTCGTGGTTTCCCCCATAAAAGCACCAAACATATCCTCCATTGATGGCTTTGATGAAGACTCCACAATAGCTCCATCTCTCACATTGAAATTTGGAGGTGGGATGATGGCATTTCTTGTGTTGGCATAGGAGAAATTCTCATGTTACCTCAATCCGGGATGGTAATGATTCGGGTTAGGAGGACTTTGCTTCTCGTTCCAACCTCTTTCTCGAAAATGACGGTCCCTTTGATTGTTCATATAATGAGCCTCTTCATATTGTTCATCACTAGGTCCCATTAATGACTTGGCCGCCATCATCGAAGTCAATTTGTCCATCTTGTTGGATAAAGTAGCAAAATCATCCGACTCCTTAGTGGAAGCAACTTTCCGGGCTTGCCTTCTCTCGGATGGCCATTGATTTCCGTTCTTTGCCATCTCCTCTAGGAGCAAATAACCCTCATCCGTCGTCTTTCCTAGCAAAGAACCTCCACCGGCCGAGGCATCTACCATCCCTCTCGTTCGATGGTCCATCCCATTGTAGAAATAGCAAATCAATTGGTCTCTTGAGAACCCGTGTTGAGGACAACTCCGTATAAGATCCTTAAAACGCTCCCAAGCCTCGGCTAAAGACTCATCATCGTCTTGCATGAAGGACGAAATTTCTCCTCTTATCTTGATGGTCTTGCTTGGAGGAAAGTACTTCATGAGAAAAGCGTCTACAAGATCGGCCCAATTTTCGATTGTCCTTAGATCAAGGGACATGTACCATTGCTTAGCACGATCACAGAGTGAAAATGAGAACAATTGGAGACGGATGTAATCTTGAGGGACTCGGTTGATCTTAACCGTTCCACTTATCTCTAAGAATTGAGATAAATGGAGGTTAGGATCCTCCTTCGACAACCCTCCAAATTGGTTGTTTTGGACCATCATGATTAGCGCCGGTTTGAGCTCAAAGTTATGAGCATCAACGGGTTCCCTACCCGCTCCTCCATATGGTCTAGGGATGGGACGGAAGTGGTCTCTTAAGACTCGTTGATTCCCGTTTTCCTCCCTTTGCTCTCCATGTATTTCCATACCAATGTTCTCTTCACCTCTCCGACGAAAATTGTCATTTAGCACTCCTTGAGGCCGGTTGCCTCCATTCCCGTTAGGTTCCTCGACTCCTTCGACCCCGTGATTCTCAAGTTCCTCCTCTATTTCTTCTACAACCGGATTCTCCCTTCGATTCATTCTTTCCAACTCTAGTCTTCTCCTTTCGGCGTTCCTTCTTCGACAATTGGCTTCAATCTCCGGATCTAAGGGTAATACTTCTTGTTGATTCCTTCTAGATCGTGTGATCATAAACCATGTCTATTAAAAGAACAAACGAGAGTGAGAATTACAATTAAGATCAAGATAACAAACACAAATATTTTTTGGATTTTTGCAAATAAAGAAAGCAAATAAAGTGCCTAAACTAAAACTCTCCTAGCCTACACTCTAGAGCTTATCAAAACCTCCCCGGCAGCGGCGCCATAAACTTGATACACGCGTTATGCAACACTAAATAAACAACCGCAAGTGTACGACGTCTATTGTAGCGTGATAAGCACGAGGTCGATCCCACGAGAAGGTTAAGCGTAAAAGGGTAGTTTGCTAGTCGAGTTCTAAATAGACGTGATCGATAATTTGAGTGGTGTGAATTACTCTAAAATTACCTAACTATGTGTCACCAATAAGTAATGAAGAGTAAATACAAAATCGATCAACTAACATGCAAATCAAGAAAACAAACGTAAAACGAATGAAAACTCCAAGAAGGAAGGGTGGGTTCCAAGGCATATGTCACACTAAGGGTTCAACTTATGATTAAGGGCTTAATTAAGTGGTGGTGTGTTGATTACTATAAGGTTGATCACAAATTGGTGAATTAAAAGTTCTCTCGATCCAATTAATCCAAGAGACATATCATACAAACTAGCATCTCTACTTAGCATGCATAAGAAATCCCCAAAAAGTTCCTAAGATCATCTAATACCCTCCCAATAATTGATCCTCTCTCTCGAGCTCACAAGAATATTGGGTCGAATGCTTAAATACGATTAACGAAAGAGATTTCTCAATCCAATTCCAATTAACAATAGATAAAACATACTATCATGGCCATTGACAACATGTTTTGCAATGAAAGTTAAGCATTCAAATAGAAATAGCAACACAACCACCAAATAAACAAGAAATTAATTCATAAGCATCATCCAAAGTATAAACATAGCCTTAGAACCACAAATGTGTTTAGCTAATCAAATACATAATCAAATTACAAATTCCAAATGAACTAACTAAATAAAAAGGTAAAGAAATAGAAAGCTTAGTCTAGAATGTGGTAGGGAATGAAATTCCCAAGCTAATGCATCCTCTCCTGCTTGATTTGATGAAAAATTGAGGAAGATATGACCAAAACACCTCCAAGTATGTGTAACTATGTGTGGGAATTGAAGAATTGGGGAAAAGTGTCTTGGGTTTCAAGAATGAGGCCTTATATAGTGTTGGGGAAGGGTTTGGATGCCAAAATTGCAAGTTGGTACCTCAAAAATGGAGAAAATGGCCAAAAACCCCCGAAAATGATGTCACCCGGCCGGGTGGCTCCCACCCGGGCATGCCACCCGGCCAAAACACGAACGTCCATCAATTTTGGCCTTGCCCGGGTCGAAACCACCCGGCCGGGTGGGTTTCACCCCGGCCAAATTCGAACATCTCTCAAATCTGCCCTTGCCCGGGTGGTTTTGACCCGCCCGGGTCGTTTCTACCCGGGTATGTTTTTTTCGTCTCTTCGTATCTCGAGCTTCCGACCTCCGATTGACTCGATTCTTTTTTTCATTCCACTCCATTTTTCGAGACGAATCCAACGGTGCACTCCTCTTCCTGATCCAGTAAAGTATGGTTGGTGTTTTGCTCCAAATTCCATCGTATTTCCTATAAAATTGACAAAACACAACCTTTCTCTCATTTTGGCTTAAACAATCATATTCCATGCATAATTCAATGAAATCCATATCAAAACATGCTTCACATGTGCCTCTAAAACGTGTAAATTCCACCCGAATCAACCACCCTCATCCATCTCCGCCACTCACACGCATTCCGTCGTCTCGGTTCTCCGAGACTCACCGAGATTCAAAATAAGGGAGGTGGCCATTAGGGTTTTGTGAGAAATGAGAGATGACGTGAAATTGATTACCATAGAGTATATTATTAGATTTAATTGTTGATTTAATAAAGAAAGGGTATAATTGAGATTTTATGACCTCTTTTGGTCTTAATTGTTTTACTTAATTTTTTTGTCTTACTTTGTTTAAATGACTTATGCATTGTCTTACTTTGTTAATAAACTCATAAAATAATAGATGTAGTACAAGTGATATGATGGTGAAAGAGAAAATAATATATTAGTATGAGATGAAGTATGATAAAATAATAGATAAAGTGTAAGTGATGTGATTGAGAGAGAGAAAATAATTTATCAAAAATGTAGTGGAAAACTTATAGTGGGACATCCAAAAAAGGAAAGTGGAAAACTTATAGTGGAACGGAGGGAGTATAATAAATAGAATTTTGAGATATAATGTTATAAAATAAATAAATAAGTGAGTTGACTTGTGTGTATGTATAGACCAACGGATGGAGTTTCTAAAAAATTAAAAAAATAAGTGTGAAATGTTATTTGAGACGGAGGGAGTAGTATTTTGGGGAGTGAACTCATAAACGAGGTGTGAACTCAACCCAGGACGGAAGACCTAAAAAAGTGGGCATTTTAACCATTTAATCGTGGCATTTGCCTTTATATAGTGAAGACAAAATCTTGGTTTGTATTTGTGGTACTATGTCTTCGGCCTATCGGGCCTTATGCTTTTATGTTCTTGAATTTGGGCTGGATAGGTATTTGGGTCACTGCTCTTATTTTATTGGGTCAGGCTATATACCCCTCCAGCTTTGTTTTGTTAAATATACTCCCTCCTTCAATTTATTAATTTAATATTCATGTATAATAGTCAATTTATCCTTTTAATAAAAAATTTATTAGATAGACAAATCCTTAAAATTTAAATTTAAATTCAAACTAACACCAATTGAAGGAGCAGCCGCTGTACCTCCCGTCCCATTAGAAAAAAAAAAAAATATTAGATTTTTAAAAAAAAAAAACATTTTTTGACACTAATTTATCGACGAAAAACACTTTTGTCGACAACTTATATGGAATTTTTTTTTTTTTAATTGAAATTTTCGACAACTCTGAGTCAAAAATATACACTATCGTCGATGAGAGTTTATATTTTTTACCAAGAGTTGTCGAAAAAAAAAAGAAAAAAATTTTGAGAAAGAAACCCATTGTGTTGCGGGAGAGAAAAGGAAACAAAAGTAGGGGGGGGAGGGGGGCGGCGGCCAAGTGAGGGAGGAGGGGCGGCAACGATGGCCGTGGGAGAGAGGAGGCGGCGCTGCCGCTGCGTGTGCATTTTTCAAGAAATTTAAAAAAAAAAAAAAACCCTATCTGTTTGGGGTGTCCCCGTGACGCCGCTTGAAAGTAGAAATTTAAAAAATAAAAGGAAAGAAGAGTGGAAGGGAAGAGCTTGGGGGCGGGCGACAGGTTGAATTGCAGGAGGAAGAAGAATGGTTCAAGGAAGAAAATAGAAAAATCAGGGTTTCAAAAATTTAATTGGGAGAGTGTATGTGTAATTTAATTAAAATGTGGAGAGTGTATGTGTAATTTAATTAAAATGTGCAAAAGAATGTGCAAAAGAACGTATTAAGTATTTTAGGGAAAGTCATCTAACCTAATTCATTTTGAAATGGTTCATATATCAAGGGTATATTTAATAAGTGTAGAGGTATATAGCCTGACACTATTGTATTTCCTTTGGTGGGTCACTATTGGTCATTGGCGCTTGTTTTCTTGGTAAGAAAACAAAATATTATTTTACATACTTAATTAACACTTGTATGAATCCAGTTCACTTCACTGTGTACACTAGAACTCAAATTCACATATATTTTTTCCTTTGTTAATAGCAATAACGTACTAAATATTATTATATACTACATAAAATAACACTTCCTCCGTTTCACTATAAGTTTCCCACTTTCTATATGTCCCACAATAAATTTCTCATTTCATTTTTTTCCATTTTTGACATATGATTTTCTCATGGATATATGATCTTATTCAAATAATAATTTTAAATAAAGTGAATGGTAAATATTAAAGTAAAGTTATGTCTCATACCGTCTTTCTGGAGGTTCGTCTCCTCATACCGTCTCTCTGGACTGGAGGTTAGGTTATTAGATTTCAATACATTTCTCTCTTTTCTGGCGCCATTTCCTATCCCCACTAAGTTCTTCCTCATCGGTTAAGTGTGCATTTTCTTCGTATGATTATAGTTTTTTTTTTTTTTTTTCATGTTTTTAGATATGATTTTTTTTTTTACTAACACTGTGTCCGTGTGATAGGGGAAAAAATCAACTTTTAAATGTAGAATATAATTGTGTTATGTTCAACTCTTTAACTCATCATTTGATGGACGTACAATTTTCGGTTGTAGAATGTGTAGTTTGGTCCCAATATATATTTGCCCTCGGCATAGATGTTAAGTGTAATAATTGTGTAGCTAAAGCTTCGACATTGTCCATTTTCAAATATCTATTGTTTGAAATGGACATAAAAGAAAAAACTGATTGCAACTTATTCATGTTTTTTCCTAGAATTAGAGCAATGGGCTGAAAAGTTGATCCCAGCAGGGCCACATTAATTTGGAGAGGGATGACACCATTCGACAATTCATAATATACATCCATTTATAATACAATTACTTACAATTTTTCGTGCATTCTTACTTTTCTCTGGTCTCCCAAACGATTGCTTTATCTAGGGTGACACTGGAGACGTCAACATCTTTCGTCTGAGACTATTGCTCTAATTTTCACAGATGATGTCACTTGTTGGATTCCAGAATGACTTCAGTATTTGCATTGATATGATATTGTACGCTTTTAGTCAAATTCTCACAAATTTATTTTTGGGCTTCCGTCAAAAAGCCTCGTACTAATATTGAAGATACTATTTTCATTCTTATATATATCCCATGATCCTCCAATATTTACAACCCAACAAAATTCAATCGATCAAATTCATGTTGAATTTGTTAAATCTGGATTTTTAATGAAATGCCACCAAAAAAAACTCATCTCCTCTGCTGTTAAATTTATGAATGGGGAATTCTTAAAAGTAAAATTTAAAGTAATTTTTTAAAGTAATTTTCATATATTGTATCCTTCAATTTTAGACAATATTGTTGTGGTGCGTTTATTGCAGACACGATGCATGTTCTTTTTCGTTGTGTGTTTGCTAAACGTGTATGGAAGGCTCAAGGTTTTTGGGAGCAAGTTAAAAGAATCAATAATGGGGCAGTTTTTCAGCTTTTGTTTGCTCTTAAAGAAAGCTTGGATCAGAGGATATTCTCCTTATTTCTTATCATCGCATGGGCTATATGGAGGGAGAGATGTGGTTGGTTACATTCGGATGAGGTTGATACGCAGTCAAGGGCTTATTCGAAAGTTTTTAACGTACAATGGGCTATTGATTATTGGGAGGATTATCAAAATATGGGCTGGTTGGAAGCAGACAGGAATATGGGTAGCCTCAAAGGGGTGAAAGATGGATCTTTTTAGAAAAATCAAGGTACTCTCTTTTCTGATGCGACCTTTAATATTGCAAAGAATTTTTTTGCAGTTAGGTTTGTGGTATTTGATTGTGAAGGGTGTGTTGTATTGGCTGGAGGAGAACGTATCATCAATCCGGGATCCGTTGTTGCAGCAGAACTTATTGCCATTAAGAAAGGATTACAATGCTGCATTAGGCATAAGATTCAAATCTCGAGTATTCGCATGGATTCTGTAAGGAGATTATTGCAAAGGCTCTTGATTTGGGATTATGATGATGTTCCTAGACTCGAAAATCAAGCAGTTCACATGATGGCTCAGGAAGATATTCCGCAATATATTAAGGAGATTTGTTGTCTTTAAATCCTATACACTCCTTGTATATTATCAAAAAAAAATTTAGACAATATTGTTATAAACAATAGTATTGCTTATATGCCTAAGTAATATTTCAATTGTCGATAGTATTGTTATTATTTATCATATTTTTCAATCTAACAAAAAAATTGTGTTAAGTTTTCTATGGAACAGAGAAGTATTAGTTAGTATACAAATCAAATTATAAAAAAATAAAATCATAAAAACTACTCCATTTGGTGACCAAGTCAAATCTTCTACATAATTTATTAAATTCTTATATTTAGATTGAGATAAATCTAATTAATTTTTTTGTTAATTTCAAAAATTAGAATCGACCACAATATTTACCGAAAGATACGTGAGATAACTAACTAACCCTAAAGAACAGCCCAGCCCAGCCCAGCCCTAATCTTGTGTTGAATTCAAAGTACAGATCGAATCCAAACACTGAAACCGAAATTATCCGTTTCCAGTCAAAAATGATTGCCCTCCCTTCCCCTCCTTAAATTTGCTTACATGGGCAAAAACAAAAGAACCCACGTACAATAACGAAATTACCATTTCCCCCTCCGCCCTATAAAGGGCAAGGGCACACAATCTCCCAAAATGGCTAAAATAAAAAAAATTGGCGGCCGAGAGTAAGACCGAATCCAAATACACAATTACTATCTCCAAACGAACGGCCCAGATCAAAGTAATCCAACGACTGAGAGGAGTTGCGCGTCATCCCAGGGCCTCCCATGAAAACCTGAAATCCTCTTATTCAGCCTCCACACACACACACCCCTTCCCTTTCCTCTTCACAAACTCAGATTCATCATCTCTTTCGATCTCATAATAACTATTATTTCTTATTATAATTTCGGCTTCCAAGATGCAACCCACTAACGGTTCCGAATCTCAAAAGGTCGTCGACAATAATTGTAACACCCCATAATTTTATCATGTATTATAAAATGCATAAGATATATTTTAAAACATTATTAGTGCTACAGTATTACTCTTGAAACATTATTTAATTAATTGAGAGGGTTTAAATAAAATATTCACTGTATATAATTATATATTAATGAGTTGTTGTTTTTTTTATAAATGTAAACGTATGTATATATAGTGTAAATATATGAATACGAGTAGAATTATTAATATGTATTTTCTTTAATTGTTATAAAATTATATATATATATATACGTGTCTCGTGAATATTGTTTATGTTTGCTAATTAAGAATATACAAGATATGCTTTCTAATTTTAAACTTTGAATAATTGAAATTAAATTATATTATAATATATTGAAACAAACTAAATATATTTACTGTTATCTACAAGTTAAAATTCCACTATTTAAGGGCATCCTATCTTTGCTTGGAGATAAACTATAAACATTTTTATTGAATCGATATTTTCATATGTATCTAAATCTTTATCCCAAAATTTCTCAACTGAAATTCTATTATATTTTCTTTATACGTGACTTCTATAAATCAAATTACATGAATATTTTCTCCTAGTAAAATTAGGGTTTCTCTTCAACCAAAAAGGGCGCGGTACTCTCTTTATTCTCAATTCTCTTTTCTTTTATCTTTTTCTGTTTATCAGCATGGTATGCTAAATATGATTTAGATTACTCAAATTAATTTAAATCTTAAAACTCTGAATCTGTAGAGAATATTATGCTAAATCCTTTTATTTTAAAGACCAAAATATTTGTTTGTAATAGTTTTTAATATATATTTCTTGTCCAAATTATTGTCGACGATCGATCGTATATAGTTTCTTTATCAGGTTGCTTTTAATAATTTTAAATTACTAGTTTTTGTTAAATATGTAAGATCTGTAAGCTTTTAAACTCTAATAATTCTATTCCGTCAAAAGTTAGTTTTACATTCCATTGATTTTGATCATAATTTAAAAACGTTAATTTAGACTTTAATTAGATTAAATTTTATATATAATTATAATGTCAGGTTGTGTAATCGCCGACTAATGGGATAGGAGAAACATATATACAATACAATTTAGTTCTTTTATATATATATATATATATTAATTAGATTAAATCTGATGGAAATGGACGAGTTTATTTAATTAATTTGTAATAAAGAAAAGTTTTGAGTAAGAGTATATGAGTGATGGTCTGTACCGTGAGCTTTATGAGTTTTGATTGATATTTTTCATCATTTTAATGTTAAGATTTATAAGAAGGTTTAATTTTATATTTAATGCTAGGTGCCAATAATTGTGACAAGAAGGTAGCGTCGTTTGCATCCATTTGATTCACTACCTTTCATTTTGAGGTGGAGATTTCTATCTTGATTTGTTTGTCATTATTAAATGCGATATGTGATTATTTTGATATTCATGTTAAATATGATTTGTAACTTCAATTAAATGCGATATGTGATTATTTCGATATTCATGTGAAATTATGATTTCTAACTTCAATTAAATGCCATATGTGATTATTTTGATGTTTATGTGAAATTATTTTGATGTTTACGGAAAATTATTTTGATGTTCATGAAAGATAAACGAGGATAGGTCTTCTGACCTTTATAAACGAGGATAGGTCTTCTGACCTTTATAAACGAGGATAGGTCTTCTGACCTTTATAAACGAGGTGATGGTATTGAAGTATTACATATTGAGGTATACATGTTTAATGTGATTTATTGAATTGATGATATTACGAATGTTAACGTGAATTGATGACTAATTGCTTATTGTATTTAGTTTTGACAAACTTGTCCCTACTGAGCTGTGGTTTGCTCACCCCTTATTTAACATTTTCAGATTAAGGAGCTGGTGGCGAGGAGGGGCGGTGGATGACAAAACGATTATCACTTTATAAAATTTATTTGGACTAGTTTACTTATTTATTTATAAAACTTTCTTACGAGATATTAGAGATTGATATGATTTTTATTTTAAACCCTTATTTCATTTTGAAAGTTAATCCATGTCACGACTCTTTATTAAACTTTCCAAAATTTTCATTATTTTATTATTTACTTCCGCTGCAAATATTTTTATAAAATAGTAATAAATCTGATTTACATCAATATTTCAAAGTCTCTTTAAAAGATATTATAAAGATATTATTTAATTGGTGTTTTCATCTAGGCCCCTAAAATTGGGATGTGACAATAATGCCAAGGTGGCGCCGCCTCTCCCGCCGGTCATGTCGCCGGTACCCGGCCAGCCGTGGATGCCGATGCAGTACCCCGCGCCCCCCATCGTAATGCAGCATGGGATGATACCGCCGCCGCATTACACGCCGCCACACTACCTCCCATACCACATCCCCCACCACCCCCCGGTTCCCCTTCCGCCGCCATCCAATGGCGGAGGATCTAACGGCGACAACCGTACGATCTGGGTCGGTGACCTCCATAATTGGATGGATGAGGATTATCTCCGTAACTGCTTTGCTTCCACTGGGGAGGTAGTATATATAATTAATTAGTTGAATAAGTGAATTAATTGTTTGGATTTATTATTGAATGCTTTCCATTTATGTATGTGATTACTTTATTTGATCTGCATTTTTGGAAGGTTTTATTGTTTTGAGAATTTAATATTGATTGATTGTGCTTTGGGTATATTAATTATTCTTGTTGCTAATTGCATTTTCACACTTTCTTTTTTTTGTCAGTCCCACATTAGTTACCATCTGAAAAAAAAAAAAAAAAACTCATAATTATTACCCTCAAAACTCCCACTTATTTATATTCTACGTCATTATCTTTAGTGTTAAAACTGATTTGGGTCGGAGGGAGTAGTATCATGTACTCTATGTAAAAGTATTCTTTTTCTTTTTTTTTGGGAAAAATCTTTCTTAGCTCTAATTGATACACTTTGAACGTGTAGTGATTTTGATGATTTGTTTTGTATGTCTACAATGTACTAGTGTATATTAGCTGCTTTGCTGAGTAGCAACTATAAATATTGACAAATTCTTGTGTGAGAACAAGATTGGCCACTTTCTCATGTACCTACTAACTAGGTTTGACCTATCATAATATCTCATAAGTGTGTCTCTCTTAATTATCACATTTGATTTTCCAAGAGATATTAAATGTCTTTTTCCAACTTCACTTTAATTTTAATTTTTGTGATAGGAAGAATAAATGATCGTAAATGATTCATTAATAACTTGTGATTAGTATTAAATGAGTTTTTCTTAGTATGTCTATTCTTAAAAAGGCACATATTCATATGAGATTGTTTTCCTATTTTTGAGTTAGTTGGCCTTTATACTAATTTACAGACAAAAACATTGTATTTAACTACCTTTTATGCTTATTCCTAATCAAGACTTGTGTGTGTTTAAGATCTACTTTTGTGTGTTGGAGATTCCTGTTAAAAGTTCTCTTTACTTCTTCAGAAGCTCGACAGATGGGCAGGGATTGTATAGTTAATGCACGTAGTATTTTTTCCATTTTACTCATGTTTTATGTGAACTTCTCACATGTTTAGTTATGAATGATTTTCACCCTAATAAGTCCTTTTTAAAAGCTCATTTTAGTTAAATATCCAAAATGAAAGTGCTATTCTTATCTGGGATTTTACTTTAGCAGTATCACTTGTGTGAAGCCTAGTATCATTGTTATGCATATGCAGTGTCACATTTTAAAAAAATGCTTAATTTTTAAACAGTGACACTTCATATGCATAACAGTGATACTTTGTATCCACAGCAGTTTGCCTTACATGATAA
Organism: Galeopsis tetrahit; assembly: GCA_963675135.1. Taxonomy (NCBI): domain Eukaryota; kingdom Viridiplantae; phylum Streptophyta; class Magnoliopsida; order Lamiales; family Lamiaceae; genus Galeopsis; species Galeopsis tetrahit. The sequence goes on from OY776133.1 coordinate 18,579,401, forward strand.
AGTACTCAACCTTTTACCTTACTTCAATCTAAATTGTCCTGGTGCAGGTTTCCTCCATAAAGGTGATTCGCAATAAGCAAACGGGGTTTTCTGAAGGATATGGATTTGTGGAATTCTTTACACATGCTGCTGCTGAGAAAGTTCTGCAATCTTATTCCTGCATGGCTATGCCCAACACTGAGCAGCTATTCCGCCTGAATTGGGCTGCATTTAGCATGGGTGATAAGCGTTCAAATAACGGTTCTGATCTTTCAATCTTTGTTGGAGATTTAGCTGCAGATGTTACTGATACATTACTGCATGAAACCTTTGCTGGCAAATATCCTTCTATTAAGGCTGCTAAAGTTGTCTTTGATACTAACACTGGCCGGTCGAAAGGCTATGGTTTTGTTAGGTTTGGAGACGATAATGAAAGATCACAGGCTTTGACTGAAATGAACGGTGTTTATTGTTCAAGTAGGCCCATGCGCGTTGGCCCAGCTACACCAAGGAAGTCATCCGGTTATCAGCAACAATACCCATCACCAGGTATATATATATATCTCTCATGAGTTTCGTGCAGTGCTGACGTATGCTTATATTGCGAGTTAAAACGTTTTTGTCTAATTTTTGTCAAGAAATTATCGGAAAATTGATAACTCTGTTGTTTTATTGCACATGAATGTCCAACGTTTGCCCCATAACTTGTCTATTGTCCAAAATTGGCACCAAATTAAATCCTCACGTGATATAGAACGACAAAATTTCAATTTTTTGGCGCCAAAAGTGGACCATTTTTTAAATATTGAGACTAAATCGAAAATGTTTACATTTTTGGAACCAAAATTGGATAGTAGACAAGTTATGTGGCCTAAAAACTTTTTAACTCCTTATCTTACTGTTTAAAGTAGTTGTGAAGTTATATCAGGGACCAATAAACATAAGAAAGTCTTCATTTAAGGTAAATATTCAAATGGCCATGAAGTACATTTGCCATATCCAATTGTTTCTGGGGGAACTAATGTAAGAAAGAAAATATATGATTATAAGTGTAATTATGAGACAAATCAACAATTTGATTCTAAGTCAGAGAAACGGTAAACAAATAAGAGGAGAGGAGATGGTAAATTTTACAATTAAATGCCAGTTTTTGTTGTTATTATTTTTTGGAAATAACTTGCTTTCTGAATGTAAACATCTCCCTTTTATTTTTTTAGATTCTTTTGTTTGGGGGGTCAGAGGAGTTTAGGTGTTAATGCTTAGGATATGCTTTATTTGTTATGTACATTGCATGGTTTTGAAATGTAGAATGTTTTGACTTATGTGGCAATAATATATTTTATTTTTAAGAAGTGATTCATTTTTTGAAGCATTCCAGTTTAACATGTATTAAAATAATTTAATAGGTGGATACTCAAATGGTGTCTCAGGGCATGGTTCGCAGGCTGATGGAGATTCTATTAACACAACTGTTGGTTATTTAGTTTGTTTTTCCTTTCTACTACAATTCCTTTAAGACATATTTTGTCTAACATATTATTATTCTTAGATTTTTGTTGGAGGACTCGACCCCAACGTTACTGATGAAGATCTCAGGCAGCCTTTCTCACAATTTGGTGAAATAGTATCTGTCAAGATTCCAATTGGGAAAGGATGTGGTTTTGTTCAATTTGCTAGCAGGTACTTAATTTGTTACCTAGTTAAAATACATATTTTACGGTTACAACTTACAAGCTTTGAGCGACGAATAATTAGTTGAATGCATTTTGACACAGGACTGATGCTGAGGAGGCCTTGCAGCAATTGAGTGGCACAACGATTGGAAAACAAACTGTGCGTCTCTCTTGGGGACGTAATCCTGCCAACAAACAGCAGGTATTTGTCTTTCACTTTTCTTCAACTCTTGCTGCTTATTTTTCATTAGCTAAGCACTTCAACTAAATATTATTGATCTGATGGATTGTATTTATGGTTTGGACAGTCAAGAGTAGAGTTGGCAAATCAATGGACGACGGGACCATACTATGGGGCACCACCGTTCTTCGATGGGTATGCATACGCTCTGCCACCACCGCATGATCCAAGCATGTACGCTGCGTACGGGTCTTATCCCATGTATGGAACTCACCAACAGCAAGTAAACTAAAGCTGCAAAACGAAGAAAGCACATTCGACTGGAAGAAGTGGGAGGAGCACTCGTATCACGTGCTTGATGACACCACCGTTGTGTGATTGGGTGTGTAAAAAGTTAGTAATGGTCTGCACCTACTGTGGAGCGGAATTGAATTTTGACCTAAACTAGGTAGCTCTTTCCTCCCTCTTTAACAACTTCATCAGACACCAAATTTATTACAAAGAAGAAGTACCATGAACTTGACACTAAACTTCTTGATTAGAATAAATGATCATTTAGATGATACTTAATTTGGTTATTTGTTTTATTATTATTGTGTGTGTGTGTGATAAGTTCTGCTTTTATTCCCTATGCATTGAGCAACTTTATATATGTTGCTTTACATAGTGTTGTTCATATGCATCTCTGATTGAAACATTTAGTGTAGTGACTAGATAACTGCCACAATATATAGCTAACAGTTTTGTTTTACAGGGTCTAAATAGGAAGATTATAACTTTTTGCTTGTAGAGTAGTGGGCTGATATTATTATGCATGTTCAAATATATGTGTTGTCCTACTATACAATATAATATGAAAGTTTAGAACTTTTTGCTTTTAAGACTTATGATGTAATACTATGTACTAAAAATACATTTGTTACATTGTATGCAATATAGTGTAATATTGTACCCTCATATTCAACACTACATGAAAAATATTGTAATAGTCTATGTCTTAGAGCACAATTAGTATGATTGAATGAAATTATGTGTAGTGAAATAGACACATGAATGGATGAGGATGGCAAAAGAATGAGATAAGAATACCAATTCTCATGATTGGTACATTCCTTGATTGGTATATTAAAAATGTAAATATTGTATGGATTTATTTTAAATGACTAAATTACACTTAAACGATCGAATTTGATCAAAAAATATTGTACATCATGACAAAACCATTTGTAATGCTTGGTGCCTAACTTTCCCTTAAAAAATGTGTAAGATTATCCAAATTGATCTCTATGCAAAAAGAGAGAAGAAAAAAAAGGCACCGCCTAAACTGATTCTGCATAAAAAAATGCCTAGGAAGGCAATATTGAGTTGGTATCGCCTAGACGCGAACTTTTACATTCACGGCTTTATAAGAAGTCCAAATGCAGAACTAACACAATGAGAAAATATTTTCATAGCAAACACAAAATCAAAATGCCGCAACCATTTTTCTACTTTGTTGAGATCGGCCCCCTTTTTTTTTTTTTTGGTTAAAAACAATTTGATACGGTATTCATTACCAATTCTAGTTTCTTGTGTAATTAGAATTTATTCCAAGCACTTTACGTCAAGTTTTCTTTTTTATTTTGTCCTGTAGATTGTTAATCAGATCACACCTTAAAGTTTTTGGAAAATTGTTAAAAATATATGCATTTCGAGAGAGTTTCAATTTGATACATTATTCGTCAATTCAGAGTTTGGGTGAATGAAAAATTAAAATTTAAAGATTGTTGTAACTTATAACAAAGGGATGATACAAGAAGTCTTTGTTTCACATTAGAAAAATGCCAAAGAGCAAGAGGGTATATATATGAGAAATTCACTTTTAAGCGGGTAAATAGTTATGATTATTATATTCCAATTTCTATGCATGCACGCAATAGGTGCAGATCACGATCAAAAATGTTCTTCAAATCACAAACTTGTGTGCAGGCGTGACCGGTGTACACAAATATCACATCAAATTACTTCCTTTGACATTTCAGTAATATCTTTGTATATCTCTGTTGTATCCTGAAAATCAAGTGTCATATGATTCACTAGTAACTGAGAGTGAAGGGGAAGGACATAATTGTTTTAAGAAAACTGTGATCATCATAGGCTTCGATTTCACATTTTCCTTATATTTTTAGTCATCTATTGGTTCTCCCAAACAACAAAAGTTATATCAAACACTTTAATTTAGTCTGATAAACGAGTTATCAACAAAAGGTAAACTGTGGTACAAGGTCATCTCAATTGCTCACACATTATTCTTTCGGGAGGTATATTTTTGTAGTGATCTTAACGGGGATTTTACACAACTTGATCTCAATCTGTACATGTGTGGCGAGGATGATGCTCAACAACGGTGAGTCCAGAGAGTGTAGATGTGGGGATACAATTCAGATTTACTCCCGGAGCTTGGTGACCATTTTGGCGAGCTTATCCATGGTGGCCGGACGCTGAGTATCGTTTAATGGGACATATCTTGCAATGTTGGATAGAAAAGAAACATACGAGATATTATAGTGTAACAGTAATAAAAATGTAACCGCCTAGAGATTTTTTACTTCTGCACCTTTGTTTTCTAAAACAATTTTCTTTAAAAACGGTAGATGAAAATCATTTTATTCCTTTTAAATGCCATTCCTTATTTTGTGTCTAAAAAAAATCACTAAATAGTACTACCTCGGTCGCTGAAAAGTTTTCATAGTCTCTCTCACGATATACATGTATTTACCCTTCATACAATATCTTTTGGGGTCCATCATACACTCAATCAAACTACTTTATTTACTTTATATATAAAAATTTACAAAATTACATTCAAGGCTCTAATTATTATACATTTTCCTTAAACTTTGTTCCATCAAATGAAAGCTTTTCAGGGACGGAGGGAGTAACACTTCGTACGCTAAACAATGATGCTGCATAAGAGAAGAACACCGAGAATAAGAATGATGTGCCTTCCGCCATATCTTTCCTTTCTCAAGTGTTCAAATCTGACAACGGATGTACTCGAAATCACACTCGTGAAAGTCCAAATACATGCGAAAATGATACTTAAAAAAAATACTCCCTCCGTCCCATACTTGAAGCTACAAACCAAATTGGCACGGGTTTTAATAAATGAGTTGTTTATTAGTATTGTGTAAGATAAAGTGGGGGTAATAAAGACTTTTCAACTTTATACGAGTAAATAATAATAAAGTTACTTTTTAGTGTAATAAAGTAGTGGCATTTGTTGTAATATTGTGATGTTTTAAGGGGAGTGTTTAAAAGTGTTTTTACTATTTTAGGTAATGTTGCTTCAAGTATGGGACGCCCAAAATGGTAAAATGTAGCTTCAAGTATGGGACGGAGGGAGTAGTTCATTGTATTTAAATCCCAAAAAAAACAAAATAGTTCACGAGAATTAAGGTTCACTGGAGTTTTTGTTATATTATTATTGGTGGAGAATCTCTAAGCGTGATTGTGGATCAGATTTGAAAGGCAAAATCTCATATGAGACAGTATGATATATGAAGAGTGTCTTATTTAATTTATTATATGATCTGTGAATTCAACCTAAAAATATTTAGTATAAGGGTAACACGATTCAAATACTAAGACGAAGTGTGTCATGTATGAGCCGTCTCATACAAGACACCCTTAATTTTAAACATGGATGCAGAAATAAGGCTATGCAATCGCCTAGTCGGTGCCTATGCGCCTGACCGACTCAAGTTCAATGTAATTGGTTGTCGGTTGTTCTAGACATTTTCAGTATTAGGCACCGCCTTGACAGGCTAGTCGGATTAGACGTGCTGGGCGAATGTCTTCTTCTTTTTTTTTTTTTTTTTAAATTGGTTATGTAAAGACACCGTTTCATTATTGAAAAAACTAAAATTCATTTTCAGTAAATAACTATACACCCAAATTGATGAATTCAAATTGAGAGAGAGGATAAGTGGTGTTCATTGAATCATTAATTCATAATTTATACTTTATACATGTTAATTGTTATCGATTGAAATTTATTACTTTATATATAATTTTAAGTTGTATTTAAATTGTTATCAAATAACTTTCTGATCATAATCTAGACGGTTTAGGTGCTAGACCAAATTGAACCGAGATTTTCAACTTTTGCATCCATAATTTTAAAATAAAAACTAAAATAAGATATGTATAAACCAAACATACCCTCAACGTCGAAACTCAAAAGCCAAAGCTCAGCCCAACGCGTATGGCAGAAATGATGAGAATTTGTGTGCCTACTACCCCCTCTCTGGTTCCGCTTACAGCAATGCCTCGCTCGTTTTCCTGTCGGCAGTTTAATACCCCAACCAATTCTCTCAAAATCGAAGCATTAGCTTCACTTTCATCTTCTTACTCGTCTCCTAAAGTAGTCGTCACGAGAGAACGCGGCAAAAATGGGAATCTCATTGATGCTTTGGTAATCCCCATTTATTTATTATTTATGTTTTTAGTATTTTGATTTCCGACATTTGTTACTTTTATTAGCATTTGAGCAAGATGGAGAGATAATTTGCACATATGGTGCATTAATACTATATAGGGTTCCAACATGTCTCTGTTTTACATTACAGGCAGCTCATGGGATTGATTGCCTTGAGCTCCCTCTTATCCACCATGCGAGAATGCCTGATTTTGACAAGCTTCCCTCTATATTCAACAGTAAGTTGTGAATACAAATTGTCTTAATTGCCAAAACAATTCCTATCATTTGTGAGAGTTTTCTATTTTGGGGATGGAGGAGCAACTTTGGCCAATTTGTGAAATGAGTGCAAAATTAGGCAATATGTGCATTGATGTGGAAGAGCCTAAAGTTGAAATTTAACCTAATTTTAAATTCTTTCTAAATGATAGGACTCTCAAAATCTGATCTATCGTTACATGAATTTTGCTTTTAATTCACAAATTGGCCAAAACTACACCTAACTGACAAAATTATGGCTAAGTTCACAAAATCTCACAAAATGTATAATTTTTCGAAATTAGGCCACACACCTGCATATCTGAGTTGTCTTGCATAAATTCATTTGGTCTTGTGTCTTTTAAGGCTGGTTATGAAGTTGCAGGAATGATGAAAATCCTCTGATGTAGGCTAGTAGCATGTCCTGATTCATGAAGGACATAATTCTCGACTTTGTTTAGCATATGACCTAGAGTTGTATACAACTTTAATTTCCTATGCCATCTTGTTGGGAGTCATTTGTAAGATTTAAGTGGTTGTTACTTCCTTATATTATTTGCATTGTGAATGCGACGGATATCATTGTAATATATTAAAATCCCAGTGAAACTTTAAAAAAATCACTTCAATGAAGAGTTCACTCCACTTGAGATAAGGGGCTCACAGTATTTGTTCTTTCGAACAATAAATGCTCGGTTTCTACTTTCTATTAGCTTTTGAAAAATGAAATTCGAGTTTCTATGCTATATGATTCTAGTAGAATGAATATTGACATTCCCTCTTTTTGTATGCGTTTACCTGTGCATTTATACTGGGTCTGAAGTACCTTTCAATTATTATTTCAGATAGTTACTCCATTCATGATTGAAAGTTCAAAAATAACTTATTCAGATCTTGACCAGGAGACTCCCTGACTTACGTATATTCCATTTGCTGCAGGGACTTCATTTGACTGGATAATCATAACTTCTCCAGAAGCAGGTGTTGTTTTTCTTGATGCATGGAAGTAAGGTTTAAAAGCTCTTCCCTTAATTGTGGAAAATATTGTTTAGTCTTTAATGATTACTATTGTCTTTTAAAGACAGTGGTACAAAGTTTTATTATCTTGGTTTGGTAATGGGAAATCATGAGAATAATATCATACTTAGAATTTATTATATCTGGAAGAAAAATTAGACGTAGAAACAACCAAAAATAAAACAAAAGTGTAAGAGCAGCTTGGCAGTGTGTTGTTGCCATTCTGTTTTTGAAATAATGATCACAGATTCACTTCCCAAAGCATTCTCTCGTCATGTTGATGGAGGTTTCTTGCTTAAACAATCTACATTGGTTCAGTAAAATATCTTCCACGGTTTCCGAACCATCATTTTTCTAGAAAAAACAAAGAAGTCCCCTACCTGGTGCAATTACCTAATAGCAGTTCACCTTAAAAATGAATCAAATTGATATGAGAAAGAAAGTAAGAACAGCAGATGAAAAGGAAAGATGTTCAACAGAAGTATCTGTTAAATCCCACATCGAATCCACCGGACGTGGTACAGAAGAGGCCTACCTGGGGAGAGGGCCACATGGCACCAAGAACCAAGCTGCATGGGTCTGCCTGGGTCGCTGTGAAGGCTCCCCAGAGCGTGAGTCGTCGGTGGACATCCAGTTCTCAAGGAGGGTCGATTCTTACGATTCCACATCGAATCCAGAAGCAATTTTGGATGAATACTTAAGTAGGGCCACATTATCAAATAGGAAACATCAAAATTCAATACATTTAAACCATGTAGTGAAGTCAAAGATGTCGATTTTCAAAAGAAAATTAAAAGCATTCATTCATCATTAAGTGAAAATATGGTTGTTATCCTCCACTTGAGGATGACCATATTTTAAAGTTTGGTCATCTTTAAATTCATTCAGATAGGATTAAGCTTGAGCTTTGCAGAGGTCGAACCCATCCAAGAAGTCAGCACAAGCCTTCCCAACAAAGATATTGAAGGTATGAGCTGCAAAAGACTATGATTTGTGCATCTTGTACCTTCAATATCGTTGCTAGGAAGGCGTGTGCAAACTTCTTCTTGGGCTATGATTGATGCATCTTGTACCTATGTATAACTCAAGCTCTGTCCATCTGAAAGCATTTAAAGACGACGAAACTTCAAAAAATATTTTCATCCTCAGGTGGAGATAACCTTGACTTCACTGGAAGATGAAGGAATACTTTTGATTTTCTTTTGAAAATCGACAACCTCAACTTCACTGGACGTATGAACTTGTATGACTTTTTTTGCAATGGAATGAGATTTGCCTTTTTTTGTCAATCTCAATGTCATGTTCATATTAAAATGTTTGAATGTATTAATGTTTCCTTATTTCATAATGTGATAAAGCTCCTGCATCTGTGTGTGATACTTGTGTTGAATATCTTTACTTCATATGCTGTTCTTTCTTTGTCATATCAACTTGTTTCGATTTTAGTGCGAACTACGGTCAGATAATTGCACCAAGTAGGAGATGTCTCGTCATGTTCGTTTATTTTCTGACACAATCTATACTCAAATATAAAGCAAAACATATGCCAAATTCTCTTATAATCTATGTCTAAATTGAACCAGAGCTGCAGGAACCCCAAAAGTCAGGGTTGGAGTTGTGGGAGCTGGTACAGCACGTGTATTTGGAAAAATTGTCCCATCGTTAAAACCAAGCCTTGATGTGGCGTTTATTCCATCAAAAGGTGTTTCTCTAGTTCCAGCTATTAAACTATATATAACAACTTAATATTAGTGTGTCACAACGTGTATGCTTGCAAAGTTATAAAGATTTCTATTATAACAAACTAGTTGCACATCAAAGGAAACTAACATTAATTTTGATATTTAGCAACTGGCAAGGTTTTGGCAGCTGAGCTTCCAGACTATGGAAAAATGGGGTGTACTGTTTTATATCCTGCTTCAGCAAAAGCTGGCAATGATATCGGTAAGTGCCTAAAATATGTTTGTGATTTTCTAAATGACCACAATTCAAGAGTGGTCTATATATGCCTGCTGAGATAGTTTTATTTGCTTTACTAAAATGTCCATCTCTGTATATCTTGTGAAGAAAGAGTAGTTGTCGTGCATGCAGCTGATGTTGACTTCTTTTTCTACTGAACTTATTTTCTTGCTAATTCTCCATTATGCTACATCAACTTATCATTTCAATTTCCTAGATATCAATCAGTTTGTTATTTATTCGGAATGCTATTATTTCTCAGCCAACGGTGAACTCTTTTTCTTTGAAATAAATGTACTTTAAAAAAAATATGACGTACTTAAAAGGAATGTACTTTCAAAAGTCTGCTAATATTAAGAAACCAAGAGATTGTCATGGTTATCTTAAATCACCATATGAAATAATTGAAAGAATTTTGTGATCATGCAAATCTGGTATACCGTGAAAAAGATATGCCTTAGGTATCAACAGCTAAGCAGAACTAGAGCTGTTTTACCCGTTGGTACCTATCTTGGAAAATTGTTTTAAAGGAAGCTGAAATTGAAGCTCAGTTCAACTTTGCAATTTTGCTCATAGAGGTGCTGATGCTGAACTGCTGATACTTTTTCTGATACTTTTAGATTATGTCTTCATTCTTCAGTTTTAATAATATTGTGATTTATGATATACAAAAATCCCAGTATGATCGACAATGGGGTATCCTTGATAGTAATTTAAAACACTTAGAGTTGTGTTGTAACAAAGTAAATATGAACTACTTTATCTCTCCTGTTTCAGAGGAAGGCCTTGCAAAGCGTGGATTTGAAGTAACTAGACTGAATACTTATACCACGGTATGATACTTTTGTAGTATGCGTAGCCTCATTATAGTATGGTCATATTGGAGCACTGCGAAAAATCTGAGGTAATAGGAGTATTTGCTTATGTATACACCTGAGAACACAATGCCTATCGGTCAGTGACGGATCCACCTAAGAACCCCAATTTCAAAATATACAGTTAATTAATTATACATGTATTTAAAAAATGTGCACCCTTTTTATTTGTAATTTATTACAATTGTAACAATGTGTGTGAGACATTCTTGATAATGCGATAAATTTGTAATTAGTTATTTTTGAAGTTGTTGTAAGTTGTCTTTATAATTGTGCATTTTTCGTACTATTAGAACACTTTTTATATGATTGTATTTTTATTATTTTTGTGCTTGAATTTTATGTACGTATATCTTATTTATTCGCATATTTTGTCCGTACAATATTAAATACAATTTTTATGTGCAAATATTTTTCTATTATTAACTTTTCGTATCCCCAATTCCAAAATCCTAGATCCGCCACTGCTATTGGTAGGTTTTATATATTTAAAGATCATATAAGCTTTAAAGAGCTTATTTTAAGATTTTGTAAGCTGTTAAAAATCTTTTTTACCAAACACTTTCTAGAACTTATAAACTCCTAAACATCTTATAAGCTATTTTAAGTAGCTTATAAATTGGCCAAACAGGCTCTCAGTTGGAGATAATCAAAACTTTAATTCTACTGGGTTGTTTAGATTCACTATTGAATTTTTTTGTTCATGCCACTGATGACTCAGGAAACTAGTAATATACTGATCTTTATTTGTTTTGTGAGTGTTCCCTTACATTTTCCTCAATATCTTAACTTCCCCGTGTTCACAACTTTGGCTTTGTGCCTGTTGCAATTTATCTGAAAGATTTTATGAAAGCATTTTGAAAAATAATATTTTTGTTGCAGGCACCTGTTAGTCATGTGGATCAATTGGTCTTGGAGCAGGCACTCAGTGCTCCTGTTATTGCTCTAGCTTCACCATCTGCAGCTCGGTAATTTTTCTGCTACTCTTATGCTTATATCCAAATGGCTAAAATAAAAAAAATTATCTATTGCAATTTATTTTATTTTCTATCAGTGTTTGGGTTGGTTTAACGCGAGAACAACAAAGATGGGATAATGCTGCTGCATGTATTGGTGAGACAACTGCCTTAGCTGCTAAAAAGTTGGGAATAAGGAATGTCTACTTTCCAGCAAATCCTGGTCTCGATGGGTAACTGCTTTTTTCTCTCAAGAAATTTTCTGAAGGTGTATGCGTTGTAGTTGAGCATATTGCATGGGTTGTACCTATAGTCAATAGATGCAGTATGAGAATAAATTGTTTTAAAAAAACTATGTTCTTGTGTTCTTTTTTGAATGTGCTAATCATTCTCTGGCTTTTACCTTTTATAGATGAAATATATTTTTTCTGGAATAAACTTGGGGTGCACCGGTTGCACTGAAATCAACTAATATTGTTCAGTGAAAATGACTGATACTAATCACCTTAGCCTTTGTATAACAATTAAGTACCATTTTAAGAATTATTTGCCATTTTCCTGTTGCTAGTTAATTCACGGAAAAGTTATTGATCATGTTATTGTACTAGGATTCATATGGTTTTGATATTGAGCTTAATGGTGGGTTTGTTCGTGAGCCAACTTCAGCACTAATTATTTGTACTTTTCAACAAAGTACATAGGATTTGTGCTAAGGTTGGGCTTTAGTTACTGGAAAGGTCTTTTCTGTTTTTATGAAAAAAATTCTTTCTTTTTATTTCTCTTTTATTTTCAGGCGTGATTTTAAATGTCTATATATGCTAATTTTCTTACATATTTCTTTCTTTCAGGTGGGTAAATAGCATTTTAGAAGCCTTAAAAGTACCCAAGGCCTGACTGTTGCAATTGGCAATTTTGGCCTTGCTCTCGTGACCAGGTGGAATGGTATTCTTTCCATATATTAAGTTTATGTAAATTGAAACATGTAAATGTAAATATATGTTGCTGATGTGCAAGTTTTGTATGAGGTAAGTAAGTTGAGTGAAGGCTTCATATCCGCAAAGACTGTAATGATACTCTAGATTGGCAGGCAAAACGGCTCCGTGCTGAGTGCCAGGTCGCTTTATGAGCTTTTACCATGGAATCCCAAAAAATGGTAAACGGGTCACTGAGGTGGCAAATGGCCCTGGCCCTACACAGGCTGTTGGGTTGCTCTTATATAAAATAGTTTTACCTTGCAACTGTTTTGCTAGGGAAGCATTATTTGCACTGTACACTATTAATACTAATACTCCATCTACCAAATGTAGTCCCATGGACCTCCATCCACCAAATGTAGTCCCATGGAGGAGGGACACAAGTTTTAAGAAAAAAGTAGATAAAGTAGATAAAGTAGATAAAGTAAGGGTATTATAGGGTATTGTGGGGTCCATTGTGAATAAAGTTGATGGCAAATTGAGTAATTAAGTGATGGTTGAAGGGTGATAGTTTCCATAAAGTGTATGGAATTACATTTGATGGACAAAGAATATAAGATAAATGAAACTATTTTTTGTGGATGGTGGGAGTACTATTCTTTTTTAACTTTTTAAAAAAAAGGAAATCCAAATGGCTTGCCACAATTTGGGGGCCTTATTATACATTTGTTTTACAACTTCTGTCCAAAAGAAACTTTTATGTTTGTTTTGGATTTTGAAGATCGAATTTCGGGTTTTAGATTTTAAAACCTAAACCTATTCTAGCTTGAGAATTAGGTAAAGTTTAGTATGCACTCGAGTGAATGTTATGTACCCTAGTGCATGTTGCACTTTTCAGTTTTACTGACTTACACTTTTTGGTAAATGGTGTTGCACTTTTTAATTATTACTAAAAATATTATTATGCAGTTTAATAATTGAAAAGTGTAACACCATTTACCAAAAAGTGTAAGTCAGTAAAACTGAAAAGTGCAACATGCACTAGAGTGCATAAGTGCATAACATGCACTCGAGTCCATAGCAGACCAACCCTGAGAATTAAGATCTGGTTTTCAAAAAATTCAATACTATATTTTCCTGAAAGATGGGTACTTTTCTTTTACACGTTTATGACCATCATATCTCAACATTTAATACAAGAATAAATTTACATGACACAGGGAAAATGAGTTATAATTTAAATATGACGTTTTAACACTTTAAAAATAGTTTGTGAACAGATTCATCTCTTTGCCATTATTCAAAGAGACTATGGTCCATCTCACAATTCAAATTTGGTAAACAGATAAGTGGATAAGTTGTAAAATATACTTAGTTGGAATCCATTTCACAACTAGTTTGGCTGGCATTACCCACACGAACTTGTCTTAATCAAAAGTTGACAAATAATCAGCAGTTATCTTTCATGTAGGTGTAACATTGGCCCTCAAAGGCTCAAAGACATGATCCTACAACTTTAATTTCCTATACTTAACAAATAAGATGACATAAACATGCACTTGCCAAGAGTTTAATCAGAAAATTTTCAGCAAAAAATAACCTAATCCAAGAACACCTGTGTTTGCCATATATACAACATCTTCTTCTACCACCTGTCATCTTGAGGAACAGTTGCATCGTACACATAGCATGTCCTTTTAAGACAGAACGGTGCCTCACTTTCCAGTCATAGTATCATTTTGGAATTCAAGCTCATCTTAGCAGCTGTTCCTGCAAATGGCAAACGGGTGGCGTAGAGCAAGTTCGTGCATGTAATATAATCTCCACCTGTTAATTTAACAGACGAACGGAAATGAATGAGTGACCAAAACTAAACAAGCTATGTTACAGACTTACAGAGGTGCAGAGTGACCAAAACAGCTTCATATCAACAATAGTGACATTTGCAGACATAATAAAAAATAGCAGGATATGATATGTCACAAAGAATTGAAAACTGAAGTCTTCTATCTCACTAATATTTTAAGAATCCAAAGCAAAAAAAAGTAGTATTTGTATGTCACTAACCGTCTAGAAGGGTGCTGATCTGGGCTAAACTGGAACTGATTTATAATAATATGATGAGGCGTACTATCTGCCCCAGGAATCGGAATGCTTTTGTTGCTTCTCTTAAGCACCTGTTTTTCTCATCCCTAGACCAGTGCTGCAACATAATAATAATTTAAATAAAAAAAATTGATGGCATCAATAGGCAATCCCTGTCCCCATGCCCTTACAAAAAAAGAGGAGAAGAAAAAAAGATATAGACATAATGCATAAAAGGTCCCTAAACCATAGCGTTTGTTCCGACAGGTCCCTAATTTTTTTAAAAGCCCTTTATGTATCAAAACTTTATTGCACGAGCTCCTCGAGATGATAATTGGCAGTTTTTTTATTTTAAAATTCATCTTAAACTTAATGGTTCTGTTAAATAATATACAGTACATATCAAGATTTCAAAAAAAAAAAAATTGTACATATCAAGATTATTTAATTTTTAATTATATACAAAAGTATTTTTTGCAAGCCATTCCGGTACCCATCAGCAGAAGTATTTGAGTTAAAACGACTTGCACAACACATACTATTATTTAATGGGACAATTAAGATAAATTGAAAATTTCCTTCAGTTTTCGTCTCAAGGGAGCTCATGAAATAAAATTTCAATACCTGAAGGACTTTTTAAAAAAATATATAGTTTAAGAACCTCCTATCGAAATACAAAATGATAGTTTAGAGATCAGTTGATGCATTATGCCAAAAATATACGATACAAGCATGGCAGACAAAACGTAGATTTACCTCTGCAAGTGCATTAAGCTTCTCACGAACACCTCTCAACAACTCTTGTGCATCTCCCTCCCATTTATACATCTCCAGTTCCCTTCCTTCTAATAGCATCTTGGATACCTACACATTGAATTTTCATGCTAAAATAATGATGCTGAAGCAATAATAACTCCATAATTCATATGGTGAACATATATAGCATGAAGAATCCAAGAGTGTTTAAGCATTAACTCCCAAAAATAGCACCTAAATATCTAAAATGATCACCATGGTTACTGCATGACACAGAATTGAGCTACAGAAATCATGACAAGTTTAATAATTTCTAATGCCTTTATTTTTTTCACAAAAACTTGTATGAGACGGTCTCATACACTTATAAATTTTATGATTCCTAGGCTTATGACTCTACCCCTACCGTGTTTTGAAGCAAAGTAAGGTGTAAATTCCATCTTATACATGAGACAGTCTAACACAAGACCTCATCTTATTTTTTAACTTTATGCAAGTTCCCCCAAGAAAACCAGTTGGTGAACTTAAAGGTGGCTTTTGAAAATTCATCACAAGTTAGAAGAATCCTTGCCTTTACATAATAAATTTATAGATCAAGGCTGTTACTTTGGTTGTTTCTTCTGATCAAGTTTAGTAGCATAAACAACACACCGATACCAATTCACTTTAAATTCAATACTACAAAGAATAACTTTAATAATTGAGAATTAGAGAAATTTAATTATACGCTGAAAGGAAACCAAAACATTCATAATCAGAAGCAAATCATTATGATCGGGACAATAAAATATTAAACAAACTTTGTGCTATATAAACAAACAGTAGCATTAACCAGATGAGGCCTCAAATTACCTTTCTAGCTATCACTTGTCCACCAACAATATGTGAGAAATAAATGTTGTAGAAGTGGCAGAGAAACAGAGGAGGGCTCTTCTCAGCAAGTTCCTCCAGATATTGCACGTACGTCACTCCAGGATTACTTGGTTGTGGAATCACATAATTACCCTCATCACATAACAATTCCAAGTCCCTCGAAATACAATCTGCCCTTTCCAATCCACTCTTTCTAAAGTAAACATCTACACAAACAAGGATAGGAAATTTAAAAACCGTGATTTTTAATTACTGGCTGCAGCACACATTCAAAATTCTTCAATGGGAATGGTAATGAGAATAAAAGATGATCAACAAACCTTCATTATACTTCGTACGAGGTTACAAGACTCAAAATAAGTTAATATTACCCCATTTGATTTGATTTATTACCTCTCCTTGTATAATCACTTCTCCTCAGTAATTCCATTATGCTTCTTGTCTCACTTATTCCAAATTAGAGCAAACACTAACAATCTAAACATCATTCTCATAGTAATTCACTATTTGGTGATTCTTATTACCATTCTCATTGAAGAATTTGAACCAAACGCCCCGTCAATTTAAATGTTAGGCTGTGGAATGGAATTTTTCGATTGATGGATTCTAAATCCATCCAATTGAGTTAATTACACTTAAATCTGTCAAATATCATTTCAAAACCATATCACTCCAACTACCCTTAAATGCAAGATTTTAAACTCATTTCAAATCCTTCTCCAAATACAGCACAGATGAATGCTACCAAACATCTCATACTACCAGATGTGAAAAATTATGTTCCCTAAAACATCCCAAAGTTTCAGCTGGCAGCTTACTTGACAAATGAAACATTCCAACAAAGTAAATGAAGAGACACAATATAAGAAGATAATGTGATAAGAAAGAAGAAAAAACATACAAGAAACATCAGAAGACTCATCAACAATGCGCTCAATTGTTGAGAAAACCAGCTTGCTATCCACCAAATACTTCAAAAAACCCTCCATGCTAGGTTGCCACGTTTCCTCAATTTCCTCCGCAGTCTCACTATTAACTTCACCATCACTCTTCGATTTCTGACTACTTCTGAGTTTCATTGCAACGAATCTCATCTCCTCCGTGATGCCCTTTTTCTCACCGGGGTACTGCTTCCTGTACCGCCGCCGCTGCCGCCGATTCCCCGGCTGCGTCTGCACATTTCCTACCCCTTCTTCTGCATATTCTTCAGTAGAATTGTAGTCTTCTTCAGCAGAATTGTAGTCTTCTTCAGTTTCGTAATCACTTTCTGTCTCTGATGCCAAGGACGGCGTACTGAATTGTGTACATTGCAACAAGAAACGTGGGTTTCTGCCATTTCTTGAAATCTTTTTACTGGTGAATGATATAGTGGAGTATTTAGGTGCAAAATGTGATTTATTGAGTAACTGCGGGCTTGAGGTTGTGAGGAAATTCAAAGAAGCCGCGGCGGGATTAGGGAAGGCAGCCATTTTTGCTATCTTGCCAATTCCGTAGAATAATTTTCATTTTATCATTTATAAGAGGACAAATGAAAAAAAAAAGCCCCAAACGACAAAACAAAGGGTTATTTACTTATTTTCATCGATTCATAAAACTATTTAATAAAAAGAGTGGGGCCTGACAATAGGAAATCTATAAAAAAACTGACACTTCGTCTATCTTCGCCATAGTGCAATCTAGCTTTGTCGTGTAATTAAATAATTATATTTTTAAACTAAATATGTTACTAAAATTTCCTTATAAATTAAAGTCAAAATTTACATATTTTTTAAAAAGAATAGAAATATATCTTTTAGTACTCTGCCCCCACCACCACTGCCATCACCCTGTTGCCACCACCGGCGCCCACCCTGACCATCCCGCCGCCGCCACGACCCCACCATCTCTCTCGCTGGTTCTTCACGAAAATTTTTGAGTTCTATAAGAAATCTTCAAATCCCCAAATTTCAATTAAACCAAATTTCCAAAAATCTCAAAATCCTATTACACCAAAATCTTATTTCATAAATCATTAGCAATTTTATCTTATTTCAAACTGGTTTTGCAGACCGAGGTAGAGATCTGTGATAAAATACTAAAATTTTGTTTCAAAATTCAATCCCCAAATTTCAATTGATAGGATTGTTTTCTTGGTGAGGAATTAAATCTTCCTTCAAAATCTCCCTTTTTGTTTTCATGAATTGTTGCAATAGGTAAACATAAAGGAATTAATTGAATCAATCTTTTTTTAGTGTGCGGGTGGAGTGATGACGACAATTGGGAAGATGAGGAGGAACTCAGATTTTTTAGAGTGGATTAGGAGAGGAGATTGGGTTTAGTACTCAATTGGGATGGAGGTCATAAAAATGGCAGAAAATGTGTTTCTGGACGGCGGCTCATTTTTTGAGGAAGAACATCTTTTTCTTTTTAGATTGATAACAATTTTATATTGTTAAAAGTGTTTTAATTTATTTTAATTTAAAAATGAATGTTTGAATGCATTTGTTATTTTATAATTAGATATTTTTACTCATTTAAATTTATAAGGATATTTTTGTCATTTTATATTTATTAATTTAATTTATTAGTAAGGCGAAGCAATGCAATTGAACATTGCATAGTGCAAATGCACGGTTGCGAAGTGCAATCATATTAAAATAATTTCATACGTGGGATCCAACGATATTTAATACGCTTCCTGTTGTTAGGAAGGGCGAACCATAGAAAGACCCAAAAGAGTGGGATAAGGTACAAAACTTTTAAATTATTGTTAAAAGGGGGCATTATCAGACCAACACGGTTAGTGGTCTAATTCATGTCTAATACACATCAAATATTTTAAAGTTAAAATTTAATTGCAATATTTTGAAATTGCAACTAAATTAAATATGTTAATTTCTTTTACAATTAACTTATAAAATATTCAGACCTTTTTTATTCGAATCCTTCTACACATCAAAAGCGTGCAATCTTCGGATATATTTTTTTTTTATTAGAGAATGGAAAAAGAAAAAGAACCACGTATACACAACATTCGGGAAATAACACAACTACAAAAGTCATTGTTATATATTCTTTTCATCCAATTTTATTATTATTTTTTTTATAGCGGTTGAATTTCATTATATTATTTAAAAAATATATTATTCATACTACTTTATTAAATACTTCCTCGGTTTTGCTATAAATTTTTTTTGTTTTTTTTTTAGTAAAAGAAAAAATAATAATAGATGAGTATAAAATAAAGTATAATAAAATAATACATTAAAAATGGAATGAAAAACTATTATTCACTCTGATTTTAATTTTAATGAATACTGAATATTTTAAGTACGGAGTATAAAAATTAGATTCCTTGTTTAAAAACCTCTGTCAAGATGAGGACAATAAATTGGCCATTGAGCCAGAGAGTTTCAACAGTAACTATTCACGGAGAAAACAAGGGCTTTCAAGAACTTCACAGTAAACTCTTTACAGGAATTACCACACACTAATTGATACTTAAATGTGGGAAATACTTTTTTATCCCACTTTTTCCATTGTTTGGTTTTCTAAATTAAAGCCCGGGAATTTATTTGGGCCCAAGTCAATTGTCCCATCTTTTCCCACATTTGCATGATTATTAATCTTAAGGGGAGGGTGAGTTTATTTTTCCATCAATCCAAACATACAAATTAATTTAATATTTTAATTTGTGAACAGTGTAATTTCACTCAATTCTAACTAACAAACCAAACTAGCCCAAAGAAACTAAACTAAGCACAGATAACTAAAATAAATAAGTACTGTAATAAACAAAATCGATCTAAGTAGACCTTAGTCCCACAATCCCTGCCTACATCCATTGAACCATGTTTAGCACGCTACTCATTTATGATGGTGAGCTCGGCCCTCACATGGAGAATGCCATTGATGAAGAAAGAGCTGTCATCACCTATGAAACTAGCCCGTTCTTCACCACGAAGGTTCTCCATATTATTTGCCACATCGAACTTGTGAATTCCTGCAAACCAACGCTTAAACTCCTCTTGGGGCTTCCTCCTTACTTCAAACTTATACTTAACTGTACACGTTGATGATTCCACAACATCGAGAGCCAGACCAAAATTAAGTTGATTAGACTGTGATGGTACGCCAAAAGAGGCAAACAAGCTAAGTCCTACTCCACCTAAGTGAAAAGTCTCTGTCCATATACTACCCGGTGGGGTGATGGATTTTAGTTCATCCCTAGTTAAATCAAGATAAACTACACAATGTTGATGTGGCAATTCAAATTCAAAAACCTTAACCTGTCGCAATGTGTATGCACGCTTCACAAACTGTCGAGATGTAGCTTTGCCCTCATTTGCAGCTAGACGAAGCTTTCGATGAGAATTAGTCTCAGCTTTGAAACAAAGAGCACTAATAACTATCTTGGAAGCAAGTTCAGGATCAATGTAGTTGGAAGTTTGGATTATTTCTGTCAGCTGTGTTGTAGTCATAAACGGGAAACGAATGAGATGGAGTAGATGCGTTTTTAATGTCTCCTGTCTTTCCTCCAATACTGGAAAATGTTTATACGCCCATGTTAGCATTAAACTGTACACATCAAACTCTGAAGTCACTTGCAAATCATCACTAGATAGAACTACTTGAAATCCAGCTAAAGGCAGGTTAAGTATCTCCTCCTTACACCTGGTTAAACATAAGAAAAAATCATTAACGCTCAATTTGGTAGGATAGATTAGACCAAGATAGATGACTAATCAGACATAACATATCAAACACGCAAAGACACACTATTTGCGATTCAATCTAAATCGATTGATATATACAAGTCTGATCATAGATATACCAACGGGATGCTACATTAAACCTCTACATATATGGAGAAGGAGTAGTTTGAACGAATTAAAGAACTACAAAATCTTGACAAACACAAAACAGATGAGATCTTATATATATATTCATCATGAAAGATAGAACAACAACTACACTTGATAAAGTAAGATGAGTGTTTACTTGTCTAAATTCTTGAATTTTAGAGTAAGGAACTGTTTGGCCGCATCTACAAGTGTCTGAACTGAAGGGGACAACTGGAGACTTGGATGAAGACCCAAATAAACAGAGGCTGATTCAAAAGTCATTGGCATGTTTTTCAATGCTCGATTGCAGTCCGTAGAGCATGAATCAACCACAAATTGGTCCGCAGTCAACAACAGATCCAATAAAGCATCAAAACTAGTTGGTAGTTTATTACTATAAACATACTTCAGCAAGTCCATAAATGAATCTTCCTCTGCAGTATTGATGCAAACCATGTCAAAATCAATATACATATTTTAACAACTTATACAAAGAGTACTGGGACACTTAAGTCTAACCTATGGCTTCAATCCGCAATGTTACATTCTTCTGCTCAGACTCTTGCATCCCATTCGAAAACAGCTAATATATAACAATCAAAGAGTAACTACATGAACCAACAATAGAAAATATAAATAAAACAGGAAGGAAAGCAGAGCTTACTTTACTAAAATAAGGACTCCTTGCGGCCAAAATCAAAGAGGAAACGTGTACAGTCTTCACCGGTAGCAATGGTGCTGCCAAAAAATAAACAACGATAAGTAACATAAAAATTTGTTTCTCAAAAAAAAAAAAGAAGTACGTACACATAGTAGTGTGTGCAAGGCCACGGCGTTTCAAATTGCGCAAGGGATAGGAGCAGTGTTGATCATCGTTGGCGAAGATCTCAAGTAGCAGAGTCCTGTCGGAGAATTTGGGGTTGTTGAATCCAAATGATAAATCCAAAGCTCGTTCAGGTATCCCCGGCGCCGGCGACCTGGTTGATTCCATTACTCACAAGATTTGGGAAACCCAAATTATTCGAGAGAAGGTGGAGAAGAAAGTAATGGAGGGATTTATTTTAAATTTCCAGGATTTGCGCCTTCATTAGGGTTTTTCTTTTTCTTTTTAAATACTCCCTCCATTTTCAGGGGTAATATTTTAACTTTTTTTGAACTATTTATTTCAATTATAACTTTAATTTTAGAAATTCTCATAATTTCTGATTTTTACCTTTATTAATTAATCTACCTACTCACATGATAAATCCTCCATTCATAGTAAACTAAAATTAGGGAAGATAATTAGATCTCATTTATTAATTAATTGTAAACTTGTCGAGGGAGTATTTAGGATCATTAGTTCTTTTTCCCCTTAAATCCAATTATTAATATTTGGGTTTTTAAAAGGTTAAACTTATACTCCTTCATGGCCTTCGAAAATAGTTTATTAAGTAGTAATAAAAGTACTCCTTCGGTTCACCGGGTTTTATGGGCATCCAGTATCACAACAAAGAATTGAGTCATGGAAGTTATTAAAAAGGCTTAAGAACTATTTAAATATGCTCCCTATTCCTTGGCTTATTGGTGGTGACTTCAATGAAGTACTTTTTAATCATGAAAAGATGGGGGAACTGTAGAAAGGATGGTAATATGGCTCAATTTCAAGAAGCAATCCAGGCCAATGATCTTAAATGTCTTAACATGTTTGGGTCAAAATATACTTGGCATAACAGGAGGAAAGGGAATCATTATATTAAGGAAAAGCTCGATAGATTTTTAGCAAATAGAGAATGGATGAATATGTGCACTTATTTTGAAGCCTCTACTTTGCCTTTTATGGGATCGGATCATAGGCCAATTCTTATTGAATTTGATGTGCATTTGCCAAGAGTATGGAAGAAAAGGGAGGATAAAAAGTTTAAGTTTGAAAATTATTGGATGAAGGAGGAAGGTTTTAGAAAGGTTTTGTCCACTGCTTGGAAGAGGGTTGATCATGTGGTGCCTCTTAACGAATCTTTAGAAGAATGTGGTAAAGTGTTATCGGAATGGGAAAAAAAAAAGGGTGGCACTTTGGAGGTTCGAATTAAGCAAGCACAAACCAGAATCAATAAAATGTTGGATGATGACACTGGAATTCCAGATATGCAGAAGGTGGGTGATTTTGAGGCTGAGCTTGCTACATTGCTTACTCAAGAGGAGTGGTTCTGGAAACAGAGATCTCGGATTTCTTGGCTTAAAGAGGGAGATAGGAATACGAAATTCTTTCATTCAAAAGCTAATGGTCGACTCAAGATGAATCAAATTAGGAAAATCCAAGATAGCAATGGAGTATGGCTTTTTTCTGATACCCAAATTGAGGGTGCTTTCTCTAATTTTTTCAAGGACCTTTTTACTTCAAACAACCCCTCAGAAGATGAAATTGGTAGAGCAATTCAATTTTTGAATGTTAAAATGTCAAAGGAAAGGTCCAATTCACTTGACATTCCTTTCTCTAAGGATGAAGTACTAAGGGCAGTGCTCGATTTGTCTCCTTGGAAAGCACCTGGTCCTGACGGGTTTCCGACCTCATTCTATCAAAAGAACTGGGAATTGATTGGTGAAGATGTTACAATGGCAGTCTTGAAGGTTTTGAATGAAAAGGGCTCGTTAAAAAACTGGAATCATACGATCATAGCGCTTATCCCAAAAAAGGTACATCCATCATTACCTTTACACTACAGGCCTATTAGTTTATGCAATGTGTGTTATCGCATTCTTGCAAGAACTATGACAAATAGGTTGAGGAATATATTGGGGGATGTGGTGGATCAACATCAGAGTGCCTTTGTGCCAGGACGTATCATCACGGATAATATTCTTTTGGCCTATGAAGGGATGCATTTCTTAAAGACTTCCAAGAGTAAAACAGGTTATGCAGCCATGAAACTGGATATGACAAAGGCTTATGATAGAATTGAGTGGAGCTTTTTTATGAGAGTTCTACAAGCAATTGGTTTTCCACAAAAATGGATTCAATTGATATGGGAATGTGTTTCAACAGTCTCTTATTATATCAAAATCAATGGTGCACTAACTAAGAGTTTCACCCCTAGAAGAGGTATTCGCCAAGGAGATCCTCTCTCCCCATATCTATTTGTATTATGTGCACATGTTTTTACCTTATGAAGCGGAAAATATCTTAAATACTTCAATCATGAAGAATGGAGTGCATGATCAACTTTTCTGGCCAGCATCTTCGACTGGTATTTACACAGTGGCATCGGGTTATAAGCTAGCTTTTACTAAGGCTATGAAGGGCGAAAGGTGTGCAGATATAGGACCATCAAATAAAGTTGTGAGTGTGAAGGTGTTTAGTACTATTTGGAAGCTGCAAGTTCCACCAAAGGTGAGAATATTTGGATGGAAACTAACAAGAAACCTGATAGCTTCTGAAGGTAATCTGAATCAGAACCATGTGCCAATTAGCCCGATATGTAAATGTTATGGATTTCATTTGGCAGATTCTATGCACTGTATATTCAAGTGCCCTTTTGCAAAGAACACATGGAAAGCACAGGGGCTATGGTCGGATATTAGCAATGCAGCCAGGTATGATTGCTTTGATTTTATGGCTTGGTGTTCTCAAAAGTTGAATTTGGAAAAAATGTCTCTGATTATTATGATAGCTTGGGCAATATGGATCGAAAGATGTAATTTTGTTCATACAGAAAAGCAGGATCAATGTGCGGTTTTTTTCAATGTCAAGTTTGATGTGAGTTGGATAAAATCGTATTGGATGGAATTTGTTGATGAGGTGGGAATTGAAAACATCAATGATGATACCATTGGTAGTGTTGAAGAAGGTCTGGCTTCTGCTGAAATTGATAATATTCTATATACAGATGCAGCATTTAATGATGGTAGAAAATGTTATGCTGTTGGATTTGTGGTGGTTAATGATAGGAAGAAGATCATTCTAGCAGGAGCAAGGTGTATTAAAAATCCAGGCACTGTTTGTGGTGCTGAACTTATGGCTATCAAAAGTGACATTAACAGATGTGCTCAAATCGGGATAAAAATTAAGAAGGTGTGTTCTGATTCTCTTGATGCCATTAAAGCTATTAATGGAAAATTACAGATTGGTGCATCAGAAGCAGAAATAATCATGGAAGTCAAGTCTTTGATTCATCAAGAAATGATCATGGAATGCAGGTATATTGGAAGAGATAAGAATCGGATTGCACATGAGTTAGCTAAATATTCTATTATCACTTCATCTCCTCATGATTGGAATGAAGATGACTGTCCTCAATATTACAAGGATCTGATCTGACTGTTCTCTCTGTTTTGAGGGTTTTTTTCATCCTTGTATGTATTGTCAAAAAAAAATAAAGTACTCCTTCATTTTGGCCTTTTGACAACCATTTAAGGTTATAAATTTATGTCTATAATATATCATTTATTAATTATAATTATTGAGTAATTAATTTTAGTATAGAAAATTTATTTAATAAAGAATCTGACCACAAATGTTGCTAATATTCATATCAAATTAATTTTGATATAAATAATATTTATAATTTTCTTTGATTTTATCTATTTATATCACTCACTATACAAAAAATAGTCGAAATCGCGAGGGTAAATATCTAGGGCATGTAATCCCTCGCAAAATAGCGAGGAAAAAATCGAGGGTTTTAAAAACCCTCGCCATTTAACGAGGGTAATTAATTAATAATGTTGGCAAAGGGCGCCCAAATATAGGGGTGTGCACTGGTCCGAAACCGGATCGGGACCAGTTTGGACTGGGACCGGAATCTGTCCTAATGGATGGACCGGAGATCGGACCGTAATTAATACGGTCCGGGTTTGGGCCGATTTTTTTTTTTTTTTTTTTAAGTATTTTTTCAAGTTTATGGAAGTAAGAACAAGCTAGATTGATGAATTTGTGTATGAAAATTAAAGGGTCTTCATTTGAAATCAATCTACATCAATGTGAATTTTATTTACATTATTATTAATGATCTTTGACTCTAAAAGTAAATTAAATATGTTTGTTAAATTATATATTTGAAAAAATGTAATAGATCTCAACAATTTTACCTCACACCCTCACCAATTACTTGATTTTGAAAAATAAGTGAGAGTGCATTAGTAAAAAATATATATTAAAATAAATTGGTCCAAACCGGAAAATTCCGATCGTAGATCGGACCGGAAAATCGGAATTTTAAATTTAAAGGACCGAACACCGAATTGAAAACTAACCGATCGGTTCGATTCCAATCTTTTTTCCGATCTTTTTTTTTTTTTGCACCCCTATTGGTGATAGAACCCATATTATGGCCATAAATATAAATTTTACTCACGTCCCAATTAATAAAAGTAATAGTAATACATAATGTTTTTATAAAATGAAATGTTTTTTTTCTTGTTTTTTTATAAAGAGCCGCCCCATTATCTGTGTGAAATAAAATGAAATTAGATTGTCACATTAACATTATATTCAGGTCTAATTAAAGAATTTTTTTAAATTCGTGGGACAAAAGTTTGGATTGGGGTACCCAAAAAATTCGCGAGTCTATAAGGTCAAAACATTATCATTACGAAACCAAAAGTGTATTACTAGTTTACTACATGTTAAAAAATATTTTAGAGCTAGAATTTGCTCAAAAAAAAAAAATTAAGTGTTCAAAATATTTTTGAACTTATAGTAGTACAATATTTTTGACTTTGTAGTGACAATATTTTAGTCATGTAGTAACATAGTTTTCATCATCTAATTAAACAATACTTAAAAACGAAAAAATTTAAGTTCACTACAAAATATTGGCCAAAAGGCAACGGCAGGCGGACCGATGCGATTTGGTAACGGCATTTAATGGCCGATGCGAAAAGGGGACGGCAGTGGGCCCCGATGCCATTTGGTAACGGCATTTAATGACCGATGCAAAAAGGGGACGACAGTGGGCCCCGATGCCATTTGGTAACGACATTTAATGGCCGATGCAAAAAGGGGACGGCAGTGGAGCCCGATGCCATTTGGTAACGGGCCCCCCGATGCTAAATGGCAATGGCAGTGGACCCCACTAAAAGTTTGCTTAAAATTAATTCAATATTAAACATAACTAACAAATGTGAAACATTCACTAGTTTCGTGTACAAATTGGACATGGAATCCTAATTAACTCATCATACACGTAATTTTAATTCCACCCCATGATTTAAATAAGTGGGAAAATGAAAAGAAAAAAAAAATTAAAAAAAAATCACGCATAAGCAAGGACGGAGCCACCTAGGGCCCAGCGGGGGCAGTGGGCCCCCCACCAATTTTTTTTTTTATTATGTATATTTCTTCTGTTTTATAATTATTTGTATACTTTTTTTTTTATTTGAGACGTTTCAAAATTATTTGTACACTCATAATATGTAAATAATCTACAAAATTAATATTCTCACTACATCATTTTATTTTTAAAATTGTCACTCATTTTAATCTACATTCTTCCCTACATTTCACTAATTTTTTTTAACACCTCATTAAATTTCTTTTATACCTCACTAAATCACAAAAAATACACCTCCCTAAATTCACATTTCTTAAAAAGTGAACTTATCAACGTATTCAAGTCATTACGGGATGGAGGGAATATATTTTAAGTTATACATTTGTCTAATAATTTTAACACCGTTTCACCTATTATGAGTCGGAACAATCAAAATTTATAATGAATTAAATATAATATTATTTTGTCTTTATAGTAATGTAAATTGGGCCCCCCAATCTAAAATTTCTGGCTCCGTCACTGCGCATAAGTCAATCAAAAATTTTGTACTATATGAACAAATTTATGTCTCGTTCCTCATTTGTGCTAATTTAATCAAACCGTCTGTAGATCGTAAACTAAAGTATAAATCGTCTTTTTTAAATCGTAAGTTAAACCGTATTTATAAAACCATTCGATTTGAAACCATAATTTTTCGATCGATTTTGTTCGAACCGAAATTTTGCTCATATTTTTCCTACACAATATGTAATAAACATGTAAAATTCATTCTCAATAAATAAAAAAAAAAATCTGCTTCTATAAATAATCCAGTATTTGTAAACTGGAGTAGTAATAGTATTAAATATAATTATAAATAAAGTATATAATATATTTTTTATATATAATATAAGTTCGATTTGATTTGATTTTTTCATTAATGAAAATTGACAATACTAAAAAAATCAATTCTCAAAACTGAAAATTGAACAGTAAACTAAAAATCGAATTGTAAATAAAAAACTGAACCATATGCATATTTAATGGTTTAATTTAATTCGAATTGGACTATCAGGGGTACCACGAGAAGAAAAGGGAGAAGAAGACGGAGAAGAAGATGGAGAAGAAGACGACGAAGATGAAGCTGAAGATGATGAAGATGAATGATGAATGATGTTGTTAATTGTTAGACAATGTTATCTAAATATTAATTGTTAGACAATGTTATCTAAATATTAATTCCTTAATTATATTCCTTATTTATATTTTAGTGTTAATCGTTACGCCGAGGCCGTCGGAGGCGTCGCACAACGTTCATGATCGTAGCCAGGTTGAGGATCGGGATGATACTGAGGATGACGGTGGTGATGAAGATGAGGAGTGATACATTTTTATATTACTTTGTTATGTGTGATGTTATTATATTACATTGACGTTGAAGATTAATTTTTATTTTAATGTTGTGTGTGATGTTATTTTAATTGACGTGAACATGCTAATTATGATTATAATTAATGTTGTTTGTGATGTTATTTTAATTGAAAATGAACTAGAGA
This sequence comes from Galeopsis tetrahit, assembly GCA_963675135.1. Classification (NCBI taxonomy): domain Eukaryota; kingdom Viridiplantae; phylum Streptophyta; class Magnoliopsida; order Lamiales; family Lamiaceae; genus Galeopsis; species Galeopsis tetrahit. Next base: position 18,607,992 of record OY776133.1, read on the forward strand.
ATAATTTTATAATAGATGAAAATATTTTTAATTAAATGGATAAGTGAATTCATATTTTTAAATGGATAAGTGAAAATAATTATATATATTTAATGTTGTGAAATGAAAATTAGAATGAATTTAAATGATGTGATTAGAATTAATTTAAATGTATAAGTGAAAATAATTATATTCAATGTTGTATATATGTAATTATAATGTTGTGAAATTAAAAATTAGAATGAATTTAAATGTTGTAAATTGAGGATTAGAATAAATTTAAATAGTGTGAATTGATACCGCAATTAAATTATTTAATTTGAAAAACATAATTTAGTTAATTTGAAAAATATAATTTAGAAATAATTATGATATGCTTTGATAAATAATTTAATAAGCAACAATTAAAGTTAGAATGGATTGAATTAAAGAATTAAAAACTAAAATTAAATTGAATATATATTAATTGCATCCACAACATGTCGACTAAAACTCCTAGCCTAAACGGCACACAGGGGGCGCTCAAAAGCCTTCGAGATCGGGAGGTCCCGAGTTCGAATCCCCCAATTCGCGAAAAATGCCCCGATGCAATAAGGTAACGGCCACCTGCCGATGCCAAAAGGCAACAGTTTTCCCCAAATCCGATGCCATTTAAATAGCATCGAGCATATTGGCATCGGCACACTGCCGTCCCCTTTGCCGTTGGTTTTCCCCAAATCCGGCATATTGGCATGGCATCGGCACACTGCCGTCTCCTTTGCCGTTGGTTTTCCCCAAATCCGATGCCATTTAACCAAATCCGATGCCATTTAAATAGCATCGAGCATATTGGCATCGGCACACTGCCGTCCCCTTTGCCGTTGCCTTCATCATTAGTGAGGGCAGATCCGATGCCTTCCCCGTCCCCATTTCCCCATTATTTTGTAGTGGTTTAACACGCGTTGATTTTGACCCACAAATTTTTACCCCAAATTTACCTTAATTATCTATATATTTTTAAGATTTGACATACAAATTTTTACCCGAAATTTACATTAATTATCTATATAATTTTAAGATAACAGTACATCAATTAATTATTGAATAATTAAGATATAACAAATAAATTAAGGTTAATTAGAAAATCACTATATTTAATTTGAATGACCAACCATTAAACATATTGTATTTTAAAAAAATAGATTTCAATATACAAATCAAATAATTGTTGCAATTCGATTAATTAATTTTCGGTGCCGATGAGGCGAGAATTGATAAAAATCCTTTTGTGTTATAAAGTCAATAGAATAATACAGTATTACAAGATCGAGTTAATAGAAAATATAATATTCCCTTCTAATATAATTTTCTAAATTTCATACAATTCTATATATTAGACCCAAGAATCATGCATGCATGCATTATGCCAAAAATATACGTACGATACAAATTAAGCATGGCAGACAAAACATAGATTTAATTACCTGCAAGTGCATTAAGCTTCTCACAAACACTCTCGATCGATCCCTATAGCTATGAATGGGGAATAAATTATGAATGAAACAAAGGAGACACAAAAAAAACTTACTTATAGTCTTAAAGATTAAAATTTAAATGAAACAAATAAAGAGATACAAAAAAAGGTTAAAAAAACTAACTAGTCTTAAAAGATTAAAATTTAAAATACGAGTAAAAAAAAAAAATATAACAAGTGTTTCTTCATCTTGTTTTAATAAGCTGAGAAGTTACAAGTTCAATTCCGTCAAACTGCGGTTCAAATCTGAAGGTAGGAACAAAGGAAATGATGGACGCGGAGGCATGAAGACACCATTGACATAAGTAAACAAATCCTTGATCAAGAACATAGGTATTGGTGGTGGCCCCGGCGGCTCGGCACCATTCACACACGACCCCGCGAACAACTCTTCTTCTTTTATTTCACGGTCGACCGATGCATCAGTACTAGTAGTTTCGGGCTCAAGTACTACTGATTTCTTTGCAGCAGTTTTGTAGTACGTGGAGGGCGGCTCTTCTTCGACACACGAGCCACACGACCCCGCTAAAAACTCATCTTCCGCTCCTTCTATTTCACGCCCAGCTAAAAACTCATCTTTTAATTCACTCTCGTATGTACACGGCTCTTCTTGCTGCAGCCTTAATTTTTCCTTTTCCTTCCATATTTTTTTTTTGGGTGCACTTTTGTAGTAGTCTGCTTTTTGGCAAAATCTTTCCCTTTGGCTTAATCTTTCCTTCCATACTTCTTTTCTTTCCCACCACATGCTTTTATTTTATTTTGATTGATCGTAAACTTCTTCTAACTTTTTTTTTCTCTAACGTTGCTCATGAAATAAATATTATGGGTTTAGTACGTATATATAGAAAACTTACTAGATTAATGGCCTCCGTTTATCTGTTAGATTCTCTTTAAATCTAATTACATATTTTGTTATCTAATTAATATTCACTTTTTTAATAGAATATATATTAGTATATAAAAAATAATTTAATATGATACGGTGTTTGGAACATGCACCATCTCGCGTCCTTTCTCGATCCAAACATGATATATCAATAAATATTATATATCAACATGAGTTATCTCCATGTAAATATGAATAAAAAAATTAATTTAATTTGATTTACCTATTAGATTATATATTCATATAAATATAGAAATAAAATATCAATACAGAATGAATATATATATATATATATATATACACGATGTTATCAATAAATATTGTATGGTATATTTAATTTAATTTTTATTTCTATCAATATTAAAGCTTTATCTCCATGTAAATATAAATACAATATTCTTCTTTTTTTTTTTTTTTTTAATTTGATTTATCTCTCCCAAAAATATTACTCCAGATCATATCTCCATATAAAATATAGAAATAAAATGTGTCAATTAATATTTAATTTATCCACTAATTAATTTGATATAAAGTAAAATTTCACTCTATTAAAAATTCAAAATATACACGCATTTTTACTTTATTATATATGAAATGGTTTATATAAGTTTTTGTGTATATTGTTTCTTTTAAAATAGCATTACATTAATTATTAATAATTTAACAAACTACAATATTAATTGAATAGTTATGATATAACAAGTAAATTAAGGTTAATTACATAGAAAACCACTATATTTAATTTGAATGTCTAACAATTACTCCGTACAACATATTGTATTTTAAAAAAAAAGAGAATTCAATAGACAAATTAAATAATTGTTGCAATTTGACCTATATGATGCGTGAAAATTGATAAAATTGCATAAATCTTTTTTAATAAGAGTTAATAGAAAATTTAATCTTCTGCATTTTATACTTTTAATTTCGAATTTTATTTTAAATCAAGACTATGAGGAGAAATTAAGAATAGTAATGTATTGAAGCCTTGAAGGAGACTCCAATAATAGTGGTGAATTAAGTTTGTTATGAATGGCGGTGGATTTTCTAAATTTCTTATACAATTTTGCATTTTATATTTTTAATTTCCAATTTTATTGGTGGATTAAAGGAGATTTTGAAGGAGGAAAAAAAAAGCGATGGGTTAAAGGAGAAAGAATAGTGGTGAATTAAGTCCGAGACTGAGATAGGGGAGATAGGGGTGTAAGTGAGTTGAGCCTACTCGCGAGCTACTCGTGCTCGACTCGAAAAAAGATCGAAATCGACTCGAAGTTAATCGAGTCGAGTCGAGTTTCATGCTACTCGAGTAGCTACCGAGTTCGAGCTCATAAATACTCGGCTCGAAAGGCTCGCGAGCCTAATCGAACTTAAACAATATTTACTATTTTACCATTAATATATAATTTATATTTATATACGAGTAATCGAGTCGAGTCAAGCTCGAGTTTATTTTAGAAAAAAATATGTTTTAAAATTAATTTTAAAAATTATGTAGGTGATCGAGTCGAGTCGAGCTCGACTTTATCGAGTTTCTTATCGAGTCGAGCTCGATCTTTAAAATTTTAGGCTCGACCGAGTCGAGTTTCGAGCTTCGAGTATAACAATCGAGTTTTGAGCTCAGCACTACTCGGCTCGTTTACACCCCTAAGGGGAGAGTGCATCTTTAAAAAAATGTACATCATTTTTTTTTTTTTTGTAATTTACTGTTGTATATGATTTTTTTTATGGATGATCTGGATGTGGTACTTTGTTAAGCACTAACAAACATATAGTACTAAATTTATATGTGTTTTACGTGAGCAAAAAGATGATGAATATTGATGAACAACTAAGAACAGCAAGAAAGCTCCTTAGAGAGAAATAATTAGATTGGAGAGAGAATGTATCTCAATTTTTTTGCATATATTTTAAGTTGTGTTTACATTCAGTTCAAATGAACTTATATACTTAGGTTTGAAGGTGCTTGTCTTTATAACTGATGAACCCTTATTCGACATACACTCTAAATCATTAAAGGTGACGGGACGGTCACATTAAATACGCCTCGGACGAAGCATATTGCATTATTGTTGTGCCATGTTCGTCCTCGACAAGGGCTAGGAGGACATATATCCAAGGGTAGACACAAAGGAGGACATATAGTGGTGAATTAAGTTTGTTATGAACGGTGGTGGATTTTCTAAATTTCTTATACAATTCTGCATTTTATACTTTTAATTTCCAATTTTATTGGTGGATTAAAGGAGATTCTGAAGGAGAAAGAATAGTGGTGAATTAAGTCCGAAACTGAGATAGGGGAGAGTGCATCTTTATTTTCAATGTACATCATTTTTTTTTTGTAATTTCCTGTTGTATATGATTTTTTTTTGTTGATGATTCGTTGGACTTTGTGAAGCACTAACAAACATATATATTTATATGAGTTTTACGTGAGCAATAAGATGATGAATATTGATGAATAATCAAGAACGGCAAGAAAGCTCCTTTCAGAGGAATAATTAAATTGGAGAGAGAGTGTACCTCGATTTTTGTGCATATATTTCAAGTTATGTTTACATTCAGTTCAAATAGACTTATATACTAGATTTGAAGGTGCTTGCCTTTACAACTGACGAACCCTTATTCGACCCATACTCTAAATCACTAAAAGTGACGGAACGGCCGCATTAAATGCACCTCAGACGAAGCATATCGCATTGTCATGTTCGTCCTCGGCAAGGGCGAGGAGGACATATATCCAAGTCTTGATGGTTGCCTGGATGCATGGACATATAATAAAAATATACACTTTTACCATATTCCAATAATTCAAAGTTTCCCACCTCTTTTTCGTCGACGACAGCATCCTCTTCTTCCAAGCGGAGCAAAGAGAAGTGAATAGGGTGAAGGATATTATTCAAGCATATGAGCAAGCATCGGGCCAAAGGATCAACATGGATAAATCTGAGCTTACTACTAGTGGCAACATTTCTGGGAATGTTTCGGCTGAAATAGAGAGACAATTTGGGGCAAAAGCATGGCTGCTCACCCGAAGTACCTGGGCTTACCCTCGATTGTGGGTTGGAGCAAAAAAAGCAGTTTTTCAAACTGTTGTGAACCGAATGATCAATAGATTGAAAGGATGGAAGGAAAAAAAATCTAACAAATGCGGGGAGGGAAATTCTTGTCAAGACCGTTGTCCAAGCAATTTCTAACTACGCAATGAGTTGTTTCTTGTTCCCAAGATCTTTGTGTGAGGAGATTGAGAAAATGGCAGCAAGGTTCTACTGGGGCTCCTCTCCGGAAAAGAGAAAAATTCATTGGCTTAGCTCGGAAAAAATCTCTCGATCAAAGGAAATTGGGGGCTTGGGATTCCGGGAAATGTTTTTCTTTAACTTGGCCATGGTTGCAAAGCAATATTGGAGACTCTTACACAATCAAGAATCCTAGGCGGCAAGGATTTTAAAAGCACGTTATTTTCCAAGAGGCAATATTGAGTCGGCAACCATGGATTTTCAGCCAAGTTATCTTTGGAGGTGCATCTTATCAGCCCGAAATCTGATCCTTGAGGGCACAGGTTTGAGAGTGGGAAATGGAAGAAAGATTCGTTACTTTGTTGATAAGTGGATTGGAAACTCACCACCTCCCAAGCTGGCACCTACTTGATTCAGTGACGGACCCAGAAATTTTCGGTAGGGGGGCCCGATTAATATTATTATAAAAAATATATATATATATGTACTCATTATTTTCATCAAAATTTCACATTATAAAATTGTTAATACGTCACATTTCATTAAATTAAATTGATCGAATAAGTTGACTTTTGCTATGTTTTGGTACAAGTTAATACTCCCTCCATCCCGTGATAACTTGCACATTTTAACCAATTCACTTTAAAAAACAATTGAATTTAGTGGTGTAGAGTCAAATAAGAAAGCGTATTTTGAATGATTTGATAAGGTGTAAGGAGGATTTAGTAGGATGTAAAATAGATTTAGTGAAATTTAGGATAAAATAGACCCAAAATGAGTGACGATTTTAAAATAAAACGATGTTCGGATATATATTAATTTTGTGGATTATTTTTATATCAAAAGTGTACAAATAATTACAGAACAAGAGTATTAATTTTAATGTGTGTGAAATTACCAAAATACCCCTAGTAAATTTATAAAATTAGTGGGGGGCCCGCGGGGCCCCCTGGGCATTAGGTAGGTCCGTCACTGGCTTGATTAGTGTGAAAATTGCTCGAAATTCATGTGCTTTAATTTGCATAATTTTATAGGATTTCATGCATTATTTACATTAAATTGACTAATTGCACTTGATTTGGAGAAAGGGTGTTGTTTGCTATTTTTATAGGAAAATGAGCATTTTTAGAGCAAAACACGTCTTAATTATATTGTAGAGTCAATCGAAGGAATAAATCAAGAAGAAGAGAAAATAATTGGGCTCGAGATTTAAAAGGAAGAAAATATATAGGGCGCGGCTAAAGGCACACACAGATCCTATGAGGACACCCACGCGATGAGGACACACACAAAATGGATGAGGACACCCACGTGGAAATCCCAAATTTACCCTCTCCTACAATAAAACCCTTCATTCTCCCACCTTCATTCTCAAAATTCAGGACACCCACCTCCATTTCTCTCGTCGGCGCCGCCCCTCTTCCTGCGTCCCGGCGTCGCCCGCCCGTTTGCAGCGCCGCCTCTTCGCCTCCCAAGCCACGCACGCCGGTGGCGGATCCTCTCCCCCAGCCCCCGCTTCTCTTCCTCTGTTCCCAAGTCGCCGCGCCGTCGCCCCTTCTCCAAGCGACGCGGCCGCGCTGTTGAAGAAGAAGTCAAGCGGCGGGCGACCGTTCGCACCCCTCCCCCGTTCGCTCCTCCTCCCTGTTTCAAGAAGACGGCTACCGACACCGTTCGAGGGCTCTCCCCCTCCCCCTCGCGACCTTTCGCACGTCGTCGGCACCCACGCGAAGGTAAGTTTTTTTTTTTTTACAATTTTTACAGATGTTCAAAAATTTTAGAAAATTTTTACGCCGGCACCTCTCCCCTTAGGGTTTTGAAAATTTTACAAAATTTAGGAAAATTAGGGTTTTTAGTAGTTCGGGAATTATTTTCGAACATATTGAATTTGTTTTGGAAAAAATTTCGAACATATTGTGTTTGTTTTGGAAAAAATTTCGAACAACTTGAGTTTTGTTCTGGAATAATTTTCGAACAAGATGTTCGATCTTTTTTTTCGGACAAATTTGAGTTGTTTTGGAATTATTTTCGAACATATTGAGTTTGTTTTGGAAAAAATTTCGAACATATTGAATTTGTTTTGGAAAAAATTTCGAACATATTGAGTTTGTTTTAAAAAAAAAATCGAACAGTTGGTGTTTTGAATTTATTTTTGTTGCAATTTTTAGAGTTTTTTTTGTTAAAGAATGGTGTTTGTTTTGGTGGTACAGGAGATAATTTGTGGAATAGAACAGGTGGGTTTACTCATCTTCGTTTTTTTCATAAATTTTACCTTAGGGGTATATGGGACATTTCACATGTTCTGAAAGATTAAAAAAATGTTTTGTGGGTGTACTCATGAGAAATTCGGGTGCATTTAGCCGCGGCGAAATATATATTGAGACCAAGTGCATTAGGCCCAATTCGAATAGGACCTGCTGGAATAATTTGTAAGCAATCAATTTACTTGTTTGTGAATGGGCGCGGTTATAGACACTCACCGACCTATTGAGGACACCCACGCGATGAGGACACACACAGTTCGGATGAGGACACCCACGTGTAAAACTCTAAAATACCCCTCTCTCTCTCAACCCTAATTAAAACATTTCTGCCTCATTTTACAGCCACCCCCTTCCCTTCCCCTTCCCTCCCAAGCAGCGCCCACGACCTTTCCACGCCCAAGCGGCGCCGCCGCCCTCTTCCTGCATCTGCAGCGCCGTCGCCTCTTCGCCTACCAAGCCACGCACGTCGGTGGCGGATTCTCTCCCCCAGCCCCCCGATTCTCTCCCGCGCCGTCGCCGCCTTAAAGAAGGACGCGGCCGCCGTCGCCCCTTCTCCAAGCGACGCGGCCGCGACGTTGAAGAAGAAGCCAAGCGGCGGGCGACCGTTCGCCCCTCCTCCCTCGTTCGCTCCTCCTCCCTGTTTCAAGAAGACGGCGACCGACGCCGTTCGAGGGCTGTCGCCGCCGCCCACCTGCAAAGAATATCTTTCTCCCCTCGCCGCCGCTCGTTTCAGGTAAGATTAGGATTTTTTAAAATTTTAGGAAAGTTAGGGTTTTGGAAAAAAAATCGAACATATTGACTTTGTTTTGGAAAATATTTCGAACATTTTGTGTTTGTTTTGGAAAAACTTTCGAACAACTTGTGTTTGTTTTGGAATATATTTCGAACAACATGTTCGTTTTTTTTTTTGAAAATTTTTCGAACATTTTGTGTTTGTTTTGGAAAAAATTTCGAACATTTTGTGTTTGTTTTGGAATATATTTCGAACAAGATGTTCAATTTTTTTTATAAAAATTTTTGAACATTTTGTTTTTGTTTTGGAAAAAATTTCGAACATTTTGTGTTTGTTTTGGAAAAAATTTCGAACATTTTGTGTTTGTTTTGAAAAAAATTTCGAACATTTTGTGTTTGTTTTGGAAAATATTTCGAACATTTGTTCGATTTTTTTTTCGTACAAATTTAAGTTGTTTTGGTATTTTTTTTTGAACATATTGCTTTTGTTCACTAAAAAATTTCGGACATGTTAACTTTGTTTTGATAAATTTTTTTAATCAAACTGTTGTTGTTTGTTGTTGTTTGAGTTTTAACGAGATTGATTTTGGCACAGAGATGGTGGTGGTGGCGTGCTGGCGTCCTGGTGGAGACGATAGAATGGGGTGGGTGTACTCATCTTCGTGTTTTTTAAATTTTTTACAGAAAGGGTATAAATGACATTTTACATGTCATTTAAGTTGAAAAATTTGTCTGGTGGGTGTACTCAATAAGTTGGTGTGTGTGTATAACCGCGCCCTTGTGAATTGAAGAAGGCCGTGAGTTGAAAAATGGAAAATGAGAAAAAGGCCTCGTGGGCCTTTACATGGGCCCAGTTGATTTGAAATAGGCATTGAGCATTAATCTCAGGGCCACCTTCATTAACACTCAGCAGGGCATTTAACTTCAAGAAGCCCACTTCCATTCCATCAAGGGCGCGGCTAAAGGCACCCGGATTTCCTATGAGTACACCCACGCGAACTTTTTTTGTCACAAGGGTGTTGCGAAATGACATATTTACCCCTCATGTACTTTTTAAAAAAAAACGTTGGATGAGTACACCCACCTCCTATCTAAACGCGGGAATACATAGGATCATCACTTTCTACGCAATTCCAAATTTCCTATTCTGCAAATTCGATTTTGAGAGTGAGGATGGAGTCGAAAATGGTCGATTATGATGTAATAACTACTAGTGGTGGTGCCAAAGACTCATTTGTAAGTTATTTATCATGTTTTGAAAGTTTTTTTTTTTAAAGTGAAAGAGTTTTTATATTTAGGGTTTTTGTGTGTTTGTGTTGGTGTTTATGCTTGTTTTTTTTGCATCTTATGACTCTATAGTGGTATGTAGTTGAAATAATATGCATTTAGGACATACATTTTGACATTATGTATTGCATTTGGTCGTTTTTAAAAAATACCCCTTTTCGCGACTGGTTCTGCGAAGAAGACGATCTATGTTGGGAACTTTTTTTCGAACATTGGATGATTGTTCGAAAATTTGTTCCCAACATTGGGCCATTGTTCGAAATTTAGTTCAGCAAGTTTCACTTGGACGAATTTCTAATCAAAAACTCTCAGTTGGGAACTTTTTTTCGAACATTGGGTAATTGTTCGAAAATTTGTTCCCAACATGGGGCCATTGTTCGAAATTAAGTTCATCAAGTTTTACTTGGATGAATTTCTAACCCAAAAGTCTCTGTTGAGAACTTTTTTTCGAACATTCACCCAATGTTCGAAAATTTGTTCCCAACATGGGGCCATTGTTCGAAATTTTGTTCAGCAAATACTATAATTGTTCGAAAATTTGTCCCGTACATAGTGGGTGTACTCATCCATACAACATTTAAAACGTGGGTGTCCTCATCCAAAACAAAAAAACCATGTTCGAAATCTAAACCAAAACAAACATGCCATGTCCGAAAATTAATTCCGGACAACTATCAATTGTGCGAAAAACCAGTCCAAAACGATAATTTCGTGCTAACCATGCCAATTAGATGCCCATTGGTTTATTTTCATCCTAACACATCAAAAATTGATACATTCTACACATAAACATGATTATAACACAAAAAACCAACCTTAATCAACACATGCATGAATTAACCCCAAATTCAAAAAACAAAACTTAAACCCTACAACAATAAAATCAATGTTTCAACCAACAAAAATCCGAAATTAAACATGCGTCCTACTCTTCTTCTCAAATATAAGTAAGAAAAACTAACCTTTAACCATTTTTGCAAAATGAAAAAAAAAAACGCTTTCTCCTATTCTTCGAAAAAATGATGGAGTGGGGGAGAACGGTGCTCTCTCTTTCTCTTCTTCAACGTCGCAGGTAGTGGGAGTGGTGCGAAAATGGAGTGGGAGTGGGAGTCGTGCGAAAAAACGTTGATGGAGTGGGGGAGAGGTTTGGGGAAGATGGAGGGGTGGGTGTACCGAATGAAGAGAGGGAGGGAGGGAGGGGGAAAAATGTTAAGGGCATTTTTTGGTTTTCCAGGTGGGTGTCCTCATCCGTTTTGTGTGTGTTCTCATCCTTTGGGTGTACTCATAGGAAATCCGGGTGCCTTTAGCTGCGCACTTCCATCAATTCAATTGAGGCGCACACAACAGAAGCCCAAGCCCATTTTGCAAAAACTCACGTGAGAACAAAAAAAGAGGGCATACGCAGGGAGAGAATTCTTAATTGGGGGATACGCAGAAGCTGGAAGACGGGCCACACGCACAGAGAGAGCACGCAGCTCATTGGGCAAAACCCGCTCCCACCTCACTCAATCCACTTAGTTTAATTTTAGTTTATTAACTAGATTTTAGTGGAGTATTTTATTTCATTGTAAGCATTTGGTTTGAAGGATTTGAATACATTTTTAGGTGATATTTTTCTTTATTTAATGCTTTGTTATTTTTATTTCATGTGTTTATTTTATTTTGTTAATTTAGTTATTAGATAGGTTTGTTGGTGTTTGGGTGTTTGGATTTATGATGGAATTAGATTTTTAGTTTGATTTGGATTGTTTGATCTTATTGGTGGTGTATTGATTAGATTAATGGGTTTTGCATGATCATTTAATTGAATTCAATTATTAGATTATATGTTGAAGCTTGATTAGTGCAACGAGAGTTTGTTAGTTTTGATAGATCGTATAATCGAGGGTTGGGAGTCTAGTAGATTGAGTTAATATTGGGTTATCACAACGAGAGTTGGTAATTTTCATTATAACCCCATTAATTTACCCTAATTATTTGAATGAGAGTTTGAGTGATTAGTGAAGAGAATATAGGAGTTTGGTTTCTAGTAGTGTTCAAGTGGAAAAACATGATTAGGGATTAAATTAGTATAGCTTAGGTAGAATCATCTAATTGTGTGATTACTCGGGTAAGAACGTTTATATTCTTCCTCTCGATCCGAGGTGCTTTGTTAGATATATTTTTAGTGATTGCTCTTATCATACACCAACCAATAAATTAAACGTTCAAATTAAGCTTAATCGATTTCCACATAATGAAGAACACATGTTCTATCACTATAATTACGTGTCGACACACAACACTAAGGCTACGCAAGCTAACTAGTCCCGTGGTTCGATAATTTAATCGGGCACTTACTTTTACTACGAGGACCCTCTTACACTTGAGAGGCGAGTATTGAAAAATATGTGTCAGGATCCTTGCACTCCCACTCAGTTTCAGGAAAACCGGAGGATGTTAGAATTTGGCTTCCAAGTAAGCACGGCGGGCTATTAATAAATTCTCAATATGTGCCAATGAAATTCCATCCATGAGCTCAACACCGGCGACCTGGAAGAAATTATGGAACTGCAAGGCACCCCCAAAAACTCTTCATTTCATGTGGAGGGCTTGCAATGAGGCACTTGTTACTCTCGACTCAATCGCAAGAAGAGGCATCCCCATTGACCCCGTTTGTCCCAGCTGTGGCCTTTCTGTGGAGACTGCGACCCATATTATTTTGGAGTGCCCGACTGCCATACACACATGGGGAAGGAGCCCGCTGCACATCGCCAACAAACTGGGAGGAAATCAGAATATTAAAACAGTCTTTGGAGACTTGTGCGACTCTCTTCCAGAACCGAGAATTCTGATTTTTGTCATCATCGCGTGGAACCTGTGGAAAGCCCGTAATAGAAGACATCCTTGATCATCTCATGCTAGATGGGGATGGTGGCGGAGCAGCTCGCTCTTCGTCGCCGCCCCTGTCCCAGTCCAAGGGGAGTGCAAGCCGCTTCTTGGAACTGCCCTCCACGCGGCATCTATAAACTCAATTCGGACGCTGCGCTGTTCTCGGACGGGTCGGTGGGTTTTGGTTTTGTGATACGCAATGACCAATTAAGGCAGGCTCTAAAAGACTCGTAGCAACGGGGGATAGTACGCCTTTGGAAACCCTCGCCCTCTCTGTTTTGCTGTAAAGAAATGTATCGAATGGGGAGTCAACGGGATGATCCTGGAAGCCGATTCGCAATCTCTCGTTCAGGCCTTTCATGGCACCGCGGATACACACCCATACACAATGCTCCTAATTGAAGATCTCCGCACGCTCGCAACCTCTGCTCAGGTTTTAGATTGTAATTTTGTTTATCGGGAAGGAAATAGACTAGCCCACTACTTAGCTCATTTTGGGAAGTGTATTGGTTTTGAGAATTTCTGGAACGATGATGTCCCCCTATGCTGTAAGCAGATTGCCCTCAAAGATGTAAGGCCTTTGGCCTGCAATTCGTGAGTTATAAATTCCTTTATTCTGCCGTCAAAAAAAAAAAAAAAAAAGGTTAAAAGTTTTACGGCTTTAGAATTATCATCAGAGCGAAACAAGTTTTAGTTTCCAATTGAACCGAACAGTGTTGTCCAAATTTTTAAAATACTGCCCAGTGCCCATATTTCAGATTTGTTTAGTCGGAAGGAAACAAGTATACATATTGTAATCTAGTGTATTAATATTCATGGTGCAACCCCTCTATTAAATAATTACATAAACAGCTATAAACTTGGTACATCTGTGTGTGTATCTAGGGTGAGGAGAGGTTTGTTTGTCCCTCAGAAAAGCCACAACTTGTAGAATCACCAGTTTGTAGCTGCTCTTGGGTTTGTGATTCGCCCAAGTCATCAGATAGTTTGTTACACAACTGCATAAATTAAAAGAGGCAGCGATGAGACATATATGAAAAAATAGAAGCACATTATATATGGGATATGGTTATGGGAAAAAGAGGAGACTCGTGCAACTACATACCTTCCTGTACAATATGGAATCACCATTTTCTTTACGCAACTCAACTACATGCAAGGATGGGCTTATCTCAAACACCTGTAGGAAAATTGACATTTAACTTTACAGGTAAAGAAAATGGCAACTAAGCATGCATCTTCTCACGCATTTACTTACTTCTGCTGTAACTGAGAGACGTGCCGGCCCTTTCTGATCTTTGAGCTCTTGCATCACTTTCAGCTGTACATATTATATAACTAACTATAAGACCCCATAGCCACCAACACGAGTTTTAATTTGCTCTCCAGAATTTTTTCTCACTTAACACCAAGGAATATATATTTCAATTTGGTGGAGATTAAACTGACCTTTCCGTTTTTCTTCTGGACATGAAGTCCCATCTCCGTAACTGTAATTTCAATCCTCTCCAGCAACTCTTTGGGAGAGTGATTTGAAGTAAATCTGATTTTTCTCTCAGAAACATCCTGCCAATTTACAAGGTTGGTTTTAAGAATGGTGGCTCATGCCAACATGAAGAAGCTCTTGATAGTTTCTTACCTCATTTTCAAAGAAGCCAGAAAGATCGAGGCACGAGGACATCCCAATCAACTGAAAGGCGTTCATCACCTCCGGATCTTTCTCTGCTTCTGAAGGCTAAACAACACATAGAGAATGTCCAAAAAATTTAAGTCCAAAATACCTCGAATAATAACGTAAATAAGGGGTAATATCTTACACTCTCGTGTACAGATGATACTTCATCATCCGTGCAAGCATAATCTTCGTCGTCTTCTTCATTATGACATAGTGGAGTGTAGTCATGTCTGAACCAGTCATGTTCTTTAATATCACGCATGCTTATTCGTGTATGCGGATTGGGATCCAAAATCCTCTTTATTAGATCTTTGGCCCCCGGAGACAGCCATTTCGGTATCTGAGCATCTCCCTTGAAAATCTGATGTACAACATGGAAAATCAGGATTCTGAAACTTATAGAAAAAAAAAATCTGCTGCATCAAATTAAAGGAGTCTGCCTGACTACCTTCTGATAGAGTACAGCTAGATTTCGGTCATCAAAGGGAAGGTATCCTGTGAGAATTACGTACAAGATAACACCACATGACCACGTATCTGAGGTTGCACCATCATAACCTCTGTTTGAAAGAATCTCAGGGGCAACATAGTTTGGACTTCCACAAGTTGTATGCAACAACCCGTCTTCCTAAACTTGGACAATATTAGTAACTGAAGAAGAGAGGTAAGAAGAAGGAGAGGATTTATGCTATACATACCCTAAAATGTTGAGGCAATGCACTAAGGCCAAAGTCTGTAACCTTAATGTTTCCACTTTCATCGATCAACACATTCTCTAGCTGCATTTTATGAAAACAACACATTTGGTAAGTATGATATCAGTAAGCCGAACACCAAACATACTACTTTATGCACTGGTGTATTAATATGGTGATTACTTTGAGATCCCGATGATAAACCCCTTTATTGTGGCAGTAACCAACACCATCAATTAACTGTTGAAAGAGCTTCCTGCCTTGAGCTTCGGAAATTTTTCCTCCTGATGCCTGTAAACCACGTATAAAATAATAAGAATGAAGTTTCTAAATTCTAAATTGATGCTATTTGTAAAAACATTAAGCATGGCTACTTACAATTCTCTCAAACAGTTCACCACCATTCACGTACTCAAGGACCATATAGATCTTTGCCTTGCTTGCTAGCACCTGATTGTGCATTAGTTATAAACAACATTGCAGGATTAGAATATAATTCACATGGACACCAAAGTAGATTCCTTATCATTCTTATTTATCCAAACAAGTATGGTGGTGGTCCGAAATGAATAGTTGCATGGGGATTTTTCTTATCTAGCTTTGTTATTTCTACTCCCACGCACTAGGATCAATTGGTGTCAAGGACTCCATATGTTTGGTGGTTCAAAGACATTATTGGAAAATAAGAAATTCATTAGTACTCCAATGACTCGAAGAAAAACTCTAGCTCAGCGCTACAATCCCCACACGTTTAACATTCACCAAACATTCAAGACATTGTTCGACCACTTCCAGAACCACCATGTTTAGTACTCCCTCCGTCCCGGTATAAGTTTCCCACTTCTTTTGGGTGTTTTGATTAAGGAACATGATAAAATAATAGATGTAGTACAAGTGATGTGATGGTGAGAGAAAAAATAATAGATTAGTATGAGATGAAGTATGATAAAATAATAGATAAAGTGTAAGTGATGTGATTGAGAGAGAGAAAATAATTTACCAAAAATGGAATGGGAAACTTATAGTGGGACATCCAAAAAAGGAAAGTGGGAAACTTATAGTGGGACGGAGGGAGTATAATTCAGCTTGTTCCTTTTTTATTTATATAAAATATCATAATGAGATCCCATCAATGATACCATTTTTTAAAGAAAAAGTTGATCAGGCTCAAATATTTACTACAATTGTGGACTGGTGCCGGTGGATGTAGAACTGGATTTTGAGAAAAGCAGCAGTTTATCTTTGGATGGTCATAAGCACATATTAGCCACAAATTGAGTCAGACTATCTAGTGGCAGTGGCAGGCATTATGATGCCAACATAACATGTGAGTACAACGTACCCATCAAACTACCACCCAACAGGGCCAAAATTAGGGGCCCCATCTTCTTCTGAGGCAGGTGGGCCACATTAATTTCTAAACTATAACCAACCACCACTTTCTCTTTTCTCATCCAGATATCTAATCTAATCCCGAAAGCAACTGTGGCAACAACTTCTATCCTCGGTATACATTACATTACTAAATTCCAGCTTAGTTAAGCTCTCACTAACTTCATTCAACACAGTTTTCACTAATACCAATTGGAGGATATAATAATCAAACAGAAAACATGACAAGAGGCAAAGATAAATCATGAATTCGGAGTTAAACATGTTGCATTTATCATTTTCATACGAAATAATAGTTTCCACAGTGTATCCATTACCTCATATAATCTGACAACATTTGGATGCTTGAGAAGTTTTAAGGTGCCAATCTCTCTCTTTATCTGCAAAGCTCCAATAACAAAATTTTATGTCACTAGATCATCAATTATTTCGAGCACTCAGAAACAAGGACATGTGCAGTTCGTGCACGTTACAAATTCGACTAGAAGAGCAAGTAAACGTGGGAATCAGACTCCACACACACATTTATAGCTTTATTTGAATAATATCCTTTTTTTTCACTCTTTATTCAATCACAAAGAGGCAAAATAAGCGCGGGTCAGCTATCAGATCTAGACATGATGTTAAATTTCTGGATTAGCAATAATTATGCAGGTAACCGTGACCGTCAGTTTGAAGGAAGAAGAAACGCATATACTATGAATTAAGAAATCGATCTAAAAATTAGAAAAAAAAAAAAAAGGATATGCGTAGAAGAAGATTGGCTTGCCTGATCGGTGATATTGAGATCGCGAATTCTGTTCTTCTCCAATATTTTGATGGCAAATGGTTCACCGGTTTCCAGATTTCTGGCGAATTTGACTTTTCCAAAGTTACCTTCTCCCAAAGTTCTTCCTAATTCGTACTTCCCCAATCGCATACCCTTCTTCGTCTTGCCTCGTTCCTCTCCCTGCTGCAACAATCTGTCTTCTTCTCCTCCTTCTTCACCTCTGCTGGCGTGCAGTAATACCATAATACTACTCCTAATAACAAACTCTAATCTCTTTGGCTCCCTCCCTCACACTTGGATGATTTTTGGTTCGAAACGTCTCCCTAACTTCGCCTATTTGTTCTCTTCTGCCCCTCACCTGTCCTCCCTGCCTTTTTATAGTTTTTATATCACTTTCTTTAATTCATTACTCTCCATTATTGAAACCGTATATCCAGTATTTCATTAATGAATGTACGTATCTTTATGAATCCCCTCCCATTCTACGTATCTTCAATTTAAAATTCTGCATTATTGTCAATTTACTTTTCTTTTCGTTGATATAATTTAACTGAATTTAATTGAATTAAATAAATAAATATTTAATGTATTTAATTATAAAATAATATTCCCTACTTCCCTAAACTACACCATCCAAATATTTCAAAATTACACAGCATGTCGTTATTTTATTACTTTACTTTATTATTTACAATGTTGTATTACTATAATTTATTACTCAAAAGACTTATTTATATACCATTATCTATTTTATCTTTTTTAATACTAATAAATAATGTCTGCATTAAACTACGTTGAAACAATAAATATTGAAACAAATTTGAGACGTAGGAAGTAATACAATTTTTAAAAAATTCCGCATATTACCTAGGTTCTATACTAGTAGTAACATGTTTACACACAAAATAATACTACACGACACCCTTTTTTAAGTATTTTATTTTCATACTTTTGAATAAAAGTATATAAAGTAAGAATATGGTAAAATATTATAGAATTTATTGTGAATAAAATAATTGTTAGTTTAAATAATTAAATGATAATTTTGGAAATAAATTGTAATTTTATATAATAAGTATGAGAATAGATTTAATAGATAGAGGTCTATTTTTTAAATAATAGGTAGTTGAATGAGTGGCTTTTTGGCAGGCTAAATCACAGGAGCCATTCGTCATGTGGACGTTTGTGGATATGGATAGGGTGCGGTGCAATGGATTGGCAATGGCATATTCTCCGCGTATCATGGGGCGGGGTCAATCAATGCTTGCCCTTACTCTTCCACATACCCCTCCAAATTGACCATTTTCCTCTTTTTTTTTCTTCAACCAATCAAACACTGTTGCTTGTCAAATTTATGTTGATGTGAGTCATGTTTTTTCATTTCATAACTATTAGTCTATTACGCCATGTTTTATTTTATTAAAAGGTATTACGTTATAATTTATTTTATTCTTAGTCAAAATTCGAATATATTTGCAACAGTAAATATTGTTTGGTACGTTATTTACAATGGTTGAAAGGTCATATCAATTATCAAAATAAAAGATTTTAAAAAATTCTAGCAGAGCTCTAACACAAGTTGATGTGTTTTTTTATTAATCATTTGACAAACAAAAGAAACCAAACAATAAAAAAAATAGAAGTCATTAAGCTTTTACATGAATTAATAAAGTCCCCAAATGTTGACAGCAACAACTTGGGATGAGTTGATAGCTTATACGCCATATCCTATTTAAACTAACAAATTACTTCAACGTCTGTTAAAAGGTGGATTAGGCGGATTTACAAACACCCCTGCACGGAATTTAAATTTCTTATCAATGTATTAATAGATTGTTATTAACAAATGGGTATATTAATATAAAAAAAATGTTGGGTAGTAATTTCTCTGATTATAAGAGATAAAATATTTTTTTTGTTTAGGATATATAAGTTAATTGAGAAGAATAAGAGTATGTTTTATGTAAAAAAAAAAAATAACGACATAGATAATTGAAAAGTATAAAATTATTTTTTTGTCATTTTATGAAGAGACAATCTAATAAGTGACGTACCCCAAAATGAAAAAAATGAGCAATATATTTAAAAATAAAGTGAGTAGTTTAATTTTTATTTCTTTAATTTTAATTTTTTTAACATTTATTAATATTGTCAAGTTGTAAATAAAATATTGAGTAAAATATTTTGACTAAGTTTTAATATGTTCCAAGCATGTCTTATATGAAACTTTTATAATTGTTTACACACTTGTCTTATAGGTATGTTTCACAATTATTTACATATTCTAAAATTAAAATCCTTTTTACAAACTACACCATTATAGGATGCGGCCTTCTTTGAGGAATTAGGACAGTCTGGCGTAGACATGGTTATTAGACATAAGAAAGGTCAGTTTGTTACGGCCAGAACAGTGACAAAGTCAAGTCTGCTCCGTGTTGAGGAGGGCAAAGCTTGGGGCGTCAATGAAGCGATGATTTGGGCTCAAAGGTTGGGCTTCACGAGAGTATTGGTGAAGACGGATGCTAAGGGGGTTGTTGAATTTCGAAAAAAACATGAGCGATATTGAGGACACAACATTTGGTGATTTAATAAAACTAGAAAAGCAAATTTTAGGATCAAATTCAAATTTTCAGTTATCACATGTTCCTCGTATTTCCAATAAATTGATACATACTTTTACTAGGAACTCTCAATGATTCAGGAGTTCTCATACTAAGATTGAGTAACCAAATTTTGTGGTTAATCTTCTCCATTCGTGTCTTCCCAGGAAAATACACATCTATCTACACTAGTCATGTAACTCATGTCATTATTTTTAGTTTTTTCAACACAATTAAACTCATTAATCAAACACAACTTAATTAACTCAATCCATCAATTAACCCAACCCATTTCAGCTAACCCATTACACGCTCATGCCTTTCACATTTCATCTGATTAACCCAATCCCTCCAATTTTAATTATAATTATATATATGTGGATGTGTTTGTGGATGTTGAACAAAATTCGATAATAAGAATTCATATATATATGTATTTATGGTAAAAAAAAAATGTTTATACAGAAAAAAAATCTCAAAATTTGTGAAATTCAATAACTATTACTATCAAGTATATGTATGTATATATAGGTAATTTTTCCTAATTTTGTAAATAAATGTTGTAGATTAAATATAATCAATAAACAGTATGTGTATAGTTGGTTATCAATTTTTTTTTCTTCAGAATATGTATTTTTTGACATTGCTTTGTCGAAATTTCTAAAAAAAAAAAAGGTTTTTTTTCCGCATGTTTAGAAATTTTTCAGAAGTTTTTTTTTTTTTTTTTAGAATTTTAAAAAAATATGGTAATTTTAGCCGAGTTTTTTACAAATACTCCTAAAAAATTATGGCAAACTAGTGTCAAGTTCATATTCAACCCAGTTTTCGTGATTTTTGTGATCAATTCATGCCAACCCAGTTCTAGCTTCAAAACCATGGCCTATTGCAATTTTAACCAACAATAATACATTGAAATTAAGTTTTGAAACTAACCTAAAATTAGAAAGAAAAAAAATCTTAAAACCTAAAAAAAAAAATCCGTACATAGTAACAAAATACATCATAAGTTATGGAGACAAGGCGGCGTTTGGGGAGAGGCGACAACAAAGTCAGCGATCGTGGTAATTTATTTTCGCGATAAAAACGGGTGAATGAATGATAGAGGAATATGTGAAAAAATACTAGTTAATATGAGAAAGTAGAAGAATATATAGCAATTTAAAGCCCAAAAAAATCACCTGTTAGAACCAATTATGTGCATTTCGGGACCATTCCAATTTCCAACTAACCTTACTAAAGAAGAGAAAGTTAGATTAAATATTAGGAATTGATATCACAAGTTCACAACTACACACTAAAACCTAAACCACAAGACCGGCGGCCCACAGTCTACAAATTTATTGTGAAGTTGACGGATACATGATTTTTATACTCAATATTTACACTTTTAAGTTGTCCACATAAAATAAGAAAAAAAAAAAATTATTCCAATAAATCATTTGTCAAATAATTGTAATAAATATTTTATACATGAAATATGTCTAAATAAACAATGTACATATTTAAAAAAATTATGATAATGTACGTATTTAAAAAATTATGGATTAAAAGTTTGGATTCGGATCGTTTAAAAAAAATTTGGATCGCAAACAGGTGATTTACTATATGACTAATATATTGTTATTACAAATCCAAAATATTATCACTACATGTCAAAAATATTATGAGAATTCACCCAAAAATTAAGTGTTCAGAATTTGATAATATTTTGATCATTTAGTAATATAGTTTTGATCATTTCGGATATGTCATAACTCACTACATGTAATTAATATTGAGACTCTATTTGAATGAAAGAATTTTGGAGTAAGAATTTTGGGATTTTTTTAATTTCGTGTGGGTAGATTAAAATTTTAACGTATTTGCCACGTGATGCACACTTACACCCATACTACTATACTAATGATTTTCGGAGGACTGGTGAGTACATCTAACATTGATGGAGGGGAGGACTGGTGAGTACATCTAGCATTGTTGGAGGGGCAAATAACCCACGCTTTTGTTGGTATCCAATTGTTTTTTATGGGAATGGACAAACCACATGTGACCCCCAAGGGCAATATTTTATGTTTAAAATAGAATTAATTCTAAATAAATACATCATCTTTAATCTTAATATCAATTTAATCACGATTTTTACTATTATTGTAAAAAATTTCAATTTTTCATCGTGTTAAAAATAAAACTTCCATTTCTTCTCAACTTCTCAAACTCTTATTTTTCTTATCAAACTCAATCAAGTTCTTTTTTTTTTGAGTTCTTATGCTTCTTTTTCACTTCTCAAACTCAAGTTCTTCTCTTCTAACCCTAAAAATTAAAATCCGCTAAAAATCATCTGAAAGAAAAAAAAATCTTACAAGGAAATGCTGGAAGACCCAAGAAGATGAAGAAGAGAGTTCCTGAGGAAAATCCTAAGGGCATGTTTGTTTTGGGATTATGTAGGATGGGGGAGATGGGGATGGGGAAATCCTGGATGGTGAAATCCTGATGAATAGTGATTGTGTGTGTTTGTTTTGGGATGTTGAGTAGGATAGGATGTAACTTTATGTCAAATCAATTATGTAAAAATGAGTGATGTTATATTATTATATTAATTATTTGAGAAGTATAGTAATAATTGAATGATTTGAGTAATTATTAGATGGTAAAATTATTATAAAATGATTTAAAATTATACGAGAGTGCAAATAAAATAATATAAATAAATTTACGTTAAACATATAATTAATTTTGGACTTCGTATATATACAAAAGTGTGTAATTGGATTATAAAAGTGTGTAATTGGATTATAAAAGTGTGAATTATACAACTCAATAACCTTATTCATCCAATCATAAGTAGGGGTGTAAGTGAGTCGAGCCAACTCGCG
Source organism: Galeopsis tetrahit (assembly GCA_963675135.1). Taxonomy (NCBI): domain Eukaryota; kingdom Viridiplantae; phylum Streptophyta; class Magnoliopsida; order Lamiales; family Lamiaceae; genus Galeopsis; species Galeopsis tetrahit. Next base: position 18,630,755 of record OY776133.1, read on the forward strand.
AGCTACTCGTGCTCGACTCGGAAAAAGATCGAATTCGACTCGAAGTTAATCGAGTCAAGTCGAGTTTCGAGCTACTCGAGTAGCTATCGAATTCGAGTTCGAGCTCATAAATACTCGGCTCGAAAGCCTCGCGAACCTAATCGAGCTTGAACAATATTTACCATTTTTCCATTAATATATAATTTATATTTATATACAGATAATCAAGCCCGAGTTTAATTTTTTTAAAAAATGGATTATATGTTTTATTATTAATTTTGAATATTATATAGGTATCGAGTCTAGCCGAGCTCGAGTTTATCGAGTCGAGCTCAATCATGAAATTTTAGGCTCGATCGAGTCGAGTTTAAAATTTATTCGGTTGAGTGCGAGTTTGAAATTTATTATGAGGTAAGAGAAAAAAAAAATGATGTGTGATTTTCAAGAAAGTAATATATTGATAAAATGTATTAGTAGGATATATAGATATTTTTAAGGATGGATGTGGTTGGATGGTGAAATCCGGATGTTAAATCCCGAACTAGAACAAGACGTGGGACGTCTGGACGGGTGAGTCCCAAAACAAACATGCCCTAAAGGTTGTCCCGTGCAAAGGACCCAAACTTCAAAAGACCAGAGAAATTGCATGTAAGATTGTGTTTATGGTCATTTATACTGATTTTTTTGGTACATATATATAGTGATTTAAAATGTCCTGTTATTCCTTCAAAAAAAAAATGTTATTCCTTCAAAAAAAAAAAAATGTCATGTTATATGTTTGTCATGTTTGAATAGAAAAAAAAGAGGTCATGTTATTTAAAGTTTGTGAAGCAAGTGCTAGTTGGTCTGTGATGACCAACACCTCTACTCAAAATAAAGAGATTGCAAATGCAATAAAAATGGCAAACCAAGACATGGTTACTATTTATATGAAAGTAAGTTTCTTATTTTATTAAATATTTATATATTTCTCATAACTACATTGAGTGGATCAGGAGCAAGTGGAACATGAGCAAACGGAGCAGAAGTTAGTGGAGCAACTGCTAGTGGGTCTGTGGTGACCAATACCTCTACTCAGTGCTCGTTTGGTAGGCCCAGACCAATTAACTTGGGTTAAGCCCAATTAACATGGCCCGTAAACATTTGCACATGTTAGGTTAGTTATCAATTGTTTGGTTCTTAATTTTGTAGCACACGATTGTCGTGCAATTGTAATAGGTGTCTTACTATTCAACTTGAAATTGACAATATTGTCCTCTTCCATTAATTCAATTTCCATTTATGCCCCAACTATTCCCCCTCTTTTCTCAGGCGCGTTTCAAGCCCTAGGTAATTGAATTGAAGCCGTCAATCTTCATCGTCTTCAGTGTGAATGGTATCACTACAACAAAATGCATTTCTTGTAACGAATTTATTTGTAACCAACGCTAAAATGGTTACAAAAAGTTGACTTATTTCTAACGAAATTAAATTTTCGTTACAAATTGTTATATTTTAAATAACAATAAGTAATTGTCGTTACAAATAAAAAAATTAGTTACGAATAGTAAATGACTTCAAAACATATGTAAATTAAAGATAATTTTTTTTTATCCTACTTTAATTATCATTAGACGCGCACACATATATTATTAGATGACGACGGTTTCGAAAGTATTTGAAAGACGTCGTTTCGTTGGCTTAAGGCACATTGGAAGATCAATAGATGGAACACGTTCGATGACTGGTAGAGAGAACCTTCTTTTACTGTGTATTGACTCTGTTTTGCCAAGTTGAAATATGATTTTAGCTTTTTTCCAAAAAAACAGGCGCGCGCACACACATATATATATATATATTTATATTTATCTACAATATATATATATTATCAATTAAAAAAAATTCAAAAATAGATATAGATTTTTTATTTTCTTTATTCTATTAAAAGATGAAAAATAAAATGTTGTAGGGATATAAATTATTTTATTTATAAAAAGATAATTATTAAAATAAAATGTTGTAGCTACCCATAGGCCTTCACGAAGGTGAAACTTTTTATGTGGTCGCATGTTATAATGTGATAATCACAAATCAGGGTTAAGTTTTTCATAGTCAATCGCATAATTAAAAATAAATGTAAAATTGATATATATATATATATATATATATATATATATATATAACTATAAATGAAAATATAAAATTAAAAAATATATATACATCTTCTTATTAAATAAAATCACTCTAAATATAACTATAAATGAAAATATAAAATTAAAAAAATATATTCATCTTCTTATGAAATAAAATCATACCATATATTATAAATATATATATATATATATATATATACGTGTAAATTATGATCAAATCGAGGAATTAGTTTTCAAATAAAATATTTATTAATTTTTTTTAAAATTTTGGAAAATTACGGGTAAACAGTGGCGGTTCTTATCTCCTAAACTTTTTATTATCAAAATTGAAAATTTGGAAGCCCCTCACCTTAAGCCGAAAACAAAGAAAAACCCTAGAGAGTTCTCAATTTTAAATATAAAATTCTCTTGGAGATCATAAAAATTCAATGTCTACGCTCAGATTTCACCTCCTCGAAAAGAAAAACTCAACACTTTTTGATCTTCTTCTTCCCCAATCTGACTTGATTGACAATCCTTACGCCGCCTAAATCCTTACGCAATTGTGTTATTTAATAGGTAATTATCTCTCTCTCTCTCCATGTATATATAGGCAGTATATGCGTCTGATGTGTGTTTTGTGTGCGCGGTGTTTCTGGGTTTATATGTATATGTATACAAACTGTTGTAGTTCTAAGAAATGCAAGTTTAGCATAAACTGCTGTAGTTCTTAGATTTACAGCGTCGTTTTCATACTCTTTTCCTGCCGCCCTGTATTTTTAGGCGTTTTACAGTTATTTGAATGAAATACTATACATATATGTATATATATTGTATTATAAAATGAAGGGTATGTGTGTGCGGTATGTGTGTGTGAGTATATACAGTGTGTGGGTATATAAAATTATATATGTGTGTGTAATCATATATATATATATATATTTGTATACTGTACAGTACTACTGAAGTCGCGTTATTTATATATATATATGATGTGTGTGAGTGGATATTATATACTCATATATAATATAAATATATATGTACATATATATACGTGTGGATATCATATATGTGATGTATGTGCGTTTTATATATATGTGTGTGGGGATATATTATATATACATATATATTGTACAATGAATATCATATAATATATATGATTTTTTATGGTTGATATTTGTTGATTAATTTATAAAATGTGTGGTTGAAGTTGATTCTTGTACTTATTATTTATTTATTTTATAAATTTTATGAGTCTTTAAATAATGAGATGTGATTAAATTTACATGTATTGAACTTTTGTGTTAATGCGTAGCCGAAACATGTCACCACAAGGAACATCACTACGTCGCCTTACCACAAGGTGTCGAAGCAGTAGTAGAATAAACCAACAACCAACTGAACACTTTTACTATTTTTCACTTTTCCCTTTATATGTCTTATTTAGGCTAACTTTTATTGTTGTGTTTTTTGTAGGACCATGAAATTTCACTTTGATCGAAGACAAGAAGACTAAGCAGGACTTCGATCTAGCATATGATTTTTCATGCAAGTTATTAGATACATTGAAATGTCTAAATACATTTCTGTACATTTCTGTATAATTGTTTAGAGCGTTTTTAGGCATATTTTATTTTTGAATTTACTTCAAATGACATTGATATTTTTTTCATAGTATGTTGACAATGTACGTTGATTCAGTCCATTTATAGAATTACTATCTTTTTTGAAATAAAATTATTGCATTATGAGCCTACGTTTTTTAAGATTTTTCAAATCATTGTATAATATAATTTGTATATAAATTGTGTGAGTTATTTTTAGTAATTATTTATTCTTGAAATGAAATGAGCTGGTAAATGATACAAAATATTAGTAATAAATCATTATTTAGTACAAAATATATGATTTTGTATGACAACTTATTTGTAACGAAATTGAACTTTTGAATAAAATCTACAACTATTTGTAACTAAACTTTTGTTACCACTACTACGATTTTTGTAACCAAACAAGGTGTCGTTACAATTGTATTGGTAACGAAATTGAACTTTTGAATAAAATCTACAACTATTTGTAACTAAACTTTTGTTACCACTACTACGATTTTTGTAACCAAACAAGGTGTCGTTACAATTGTATTGGTAACGAAATTGATTTTTTTTGTTACAAGAACTTTTTGCAACGAGCTTTACAAGACCAACTTTTGTAACAAAATGTTTTGTTACAAAAGATTTTTGTAACCAAAAAATGAGTTTTAGTAACCAATTTTTTCGTTACGAAAAGTGCATTTTGTTGTAGTGTATTCGACTGTGAGATTCGAGTGGTACGTTCGTGGATGGGTTGTTCAACTGAAGAATTCATACCATCTACGCGTTTTGATTATCGAAAAGGTACACTCTCTCGATTTTGACTGTTCATCGCATATTAGATCCATAAATACAAAATCAACATTGTCACTAGACTATGAATCAATTTACTCCTCCCGAATTCGATGTGAGCCGTTTTGCATTTTTTTTATTTTGTCTACTGCATACACCACAATTTTTTTGAGGTTACATTTGCCGTCGTCAGAGTATCCGATGGTATATACAGTCATCACAAATACATTGTTTCAAAAAGATTTGATAATATCATACTATCTGCAACCCTTACCATTGTATTTAAGTGATTGAAAGTGGACTAGATGTTGCTTTAGTAATGCCAAATGTGTAGTATTCTCATTTATTGGAGCGTTGGTTGGTACAATTATTAATTACACAACCACCTCCACATAATATTTACTACAGTACACTATTACAACTGCTATAATTTGTTCTTGATTTTTGCCTATAAATAGATATTGGTTCTCTTTTTAAGCTTGCCACAAATGCTACACATTTCTTACACTTACAAAAAAAATTATCTTGTTTGTAGAAGCATGCAGTCACCGCCTCATCCAACCATGTATGATCAAATCCCACCGCAAGAGTGTTACTTCTACCAAGGCTAGTGGAACGAACAGTGCGTGAATGCATTCATCAATCTGTTGCTGGCAGAGAAGAGGGCTGGTTATTGGAAGGCTATGGCTGAGAATACCATTGCTCTCAAGACTGCCCAAGAAACTGTCAATGTGATGATGGGTAGAGAGTTCACGTGGGATGATGTTCTCTCTCAGAGGAACCTACTTAGGAAGTGATATCAAACTTTCAAAACCATTCTCGAAACAGACCGTGTTCAATGGTCGAAGCGATATAACCATGTCTACGCATATTCTACCATATGGGTGAAACTAGCAGAGGTACTCCAATAACATAATTGTTTGCATTCTATGATTGGTTTATTTGGTGAAGATATTAGCAGTAGAGTATACCCACTGCATATAAGTTACTAAAATGGACTAAAGATTTGTGTTAGAACTTACTACTTACATGAAGATGACTTCGTATGCAAGTTTGATTATTCAGAGTTGAGTTGTTTGATAAAATATCACTTATGTATGACTTGTGTTGCAATATTGATTATTTTGGAAGTGATAAAATAGTGTACATACTTTATTTTTAATTTTATTTTAAGGGTGTATGGTAAATTATTTTATGTTTATTATTGCATTGGTCAATCGCTTTGTTAAGAGTTTGTGGTTAATTATTTTAAGTTAATAGTTCTGTTTGATTTTTATCTTGCCCTCCACTGACTAGTACATATGTATACACTTAATAGGAAAATGAGTTTGTTAAAGCCTTTTATCATAAGGGTGACATCATGTACGAGAAGTTGACGTCGTTATTTGATCCAAGGGAAGATGTGCCATGTAATGTGATCGTAATTAGTTCAGGTGATCCACAGAATGACGGTCCGAATACTGCTCGTAATCCAATCTCAATTGACGACTCCGACACTGAGACTGAAGTCGAATCACCATACGCTGGTGGACGTAAGCTTCCGAGAAAACGATTGTTTCATGATCCTGAGATTGGCAATGCTCCTGGGCTGATAAGCGCTGAGTCGAATGTTGATGGGGCTCCGGTTTATCAACTCATAACTAATGCAGAGACACTCAAGGGGACGGTTCTTGTTCTGAAAAGAGAGACGAGCTCTTGTGCCTCTAACAGCCCTGGAAATGGCCTTTCTCTCCGGCTGGCAAGTAATGTATCTTGTGCTGAAAGACGAGCTCTAGTTGGTTTCATGTTTCCGGGGTTCAAGTTGTTAAGGCAGTTTGATTAGTTTATGGTTATTATCTAGTATGGTTAAAGTTCCTTTTTACTTATGTTCGAATTTCAATCGTCTGCAATGTTTTCAATCGGTTAATTACCCTTTTGTATCGTCTATTACATGAACGTTGGTAGTTTATTAATATAAGTTCTTATTATTGTTTGGTTTTAAAAACAACAGGTTATTTTAGTATAATTGTTGCTGAGATATGAAGTTATTGTTGACTTTCATTTGGAGATCACATATCTACAGGATATTGATTTTTGTATCTTAAATAATCTAGTCTGATTTTGTATATAGATGACGAAGGTTGTAACTAAAAATGATGAAAGAACCATAAATTATAGCAGTAGATTTAATAATATAGCAGTAGACTCAATAATAAATATGCCTAATCATGGCTAGTTTTTTGTACATAAACAAACTCATTGTTGTACATATATTATGTTCTTTGAATGCAAAAATTTTGATATTTTCTTTCCAATTAATAGTTTAGTTTCAATTGATCACAGGGATGTTGTAGCAGTGCTTTTTTTCTTTGGCATTTAGGAAGAAGCGAAGAGTTTGTAATCTGCAAAATATCAACAACATAACCTGATACAAAAGCACAAAATGTAAACATCTTGCAAAATATTTTTTACTTATACAAAATAGCCATATATATTTTACTTATACAAAATAACATTATATCTTCAATCTTCCTAGTAATCGTTGCACGAAGATTGCTCTAGCTTCATCCGGATAACCCATGAACATCTCAAGTTGAGGTGCATCGGCGCCTAGCATAGCAGTGATGTCCAATTTGTCTAATGTGCTTAACCCCGGAATACTGCCTAGAATATTAAATAGATTTTTACGATTCTCAGCTAGATCATGATCATGACCTAGTCGATTTCCAACATGTGCAATCCGATCACCTGTAGTCTTGCAATAGTCGACGAGTACATCTATAAGCTTGTCTTCCCCTGCATCACAACATTTTTTTTTATGGTACTTACGGACGGCTGGCCATGTTCATGTGTAGTGCCCGTGCTTGCCGAACTGTCGTCAGTCCCTTGATTGACATCGACGTTCACAGGTGTTTGATCCCCCAAGTTCACATTGTTTTCGCCATTGCATTCTTGAGTGGCTGCGTTATAGGTTCTACGGCTCTCACGCAAAATCTCGGCTGCCACTCCAACCTCTTCTGAGGCATCACCCGTGGCCCGATCTTTTCTAAAAATCTCCAACCAATCGACAAAAAATGACCATTCTTTTACACGCATTCCCCGCATGTTATGATCTTTCTACATACATTATTTTTAAGACACAAAAAAGAAATTAATGTTACTGATAACATATGTAATTTGTATAGGAAAAAAATGGACCAAAAATATAATTTAATGCCTAACACATTTGTATATCACAAGACCTTTTATAACAGCAATGCATGGTGTATATCCAAAAGATTGAGCAGCAATGCATGGTGTATATCCAAAAGATTGAGCAGCAATGCATGGTGTATATCCAAGAGATTCAATATATACTATTTCATTTTAGAAAAATTAATAACATATTCTATAATATATTTAGTACATGTACAATTTCTTCCCACTGCTCGTCCGTCACCTCGAGTTGATTTGTTGTCATATTGAATCCCACGCCCGTGTTTTCTTTTTGTGCAGACACTATCGATGCATATGACTTCTTCCACGAGGTGAGCTTTGAAGAAATATGTGGATTAGCCACCAAGTCGGTATTTGTAAATGCAGTCTTCAGAGTATCTTCCAACTTGAGTATGTACCCGGTCCGAAATCCATTGTCGCTTTTCCAGCCATTAGCCACCAGATGACGAAGTGTATGGATAAGTACCTGTTCTTCCCTGTTTGACCAAACTCTACGGGTGGAGTTTGAACATTTTCTAGTTCGCCCCCTCCCAATGTTCACATTACCACCTGGAGGGTCCATGGTTGCTTCACGATAAAAAAAAAATATGTGAAAAGAACGCAAGAGAGATACCATTACACATTTCATAAATTCAATCAGAACCCACCAAAAGGAATATAGCTAAAAACACAAAATAAACGCCTACGCGTTCCATAAGTACAATCAAACATAATAAACACAAAAAATAGTCGCAATGTTCTTATGTTCAAAATAAATATAGCTGATAACGCCTACGAGTTGTTATGATCAGCCCACATTTGTTGAGCAAGGTTCTCTCTACGGGCTGTCCACGCGGTGGTCACTTCAATAGACAAAATAAATTCGGGTATATCCGCATGAGGTTCCTCCGTACCGCCCTCTGAGTCGAATAACTCTTCCATCGGGTCTGTAATCATTTCTTGGCGTATGAAATTATGAAGGAGAAAACAAGCCATTATCAAGTGTACTTGTGTCCCAAGTAGGTAATATGTTGCACTCCTAAAAACACCCAAACGCATCTTCATTACACCAAAAGCACGTTCTATAATGTTTCTTGCTTTAGTATGGCGCATGTTGAAATGTTCTCGACTTGTGTTCGGCTGCATAGCTTGTGGCCCCCACTCGCTCAAATGGTAACGAACACCTCTATACGGAGATAAAAATCCTTGACTGTTTGCGTATCCATTGTCGCATAGGTAGTAACTCCCTGCCACAAGCAACGATAATTGTTACAATCGATGAACTATATAAATTGTAGTTATGTACACAATTACACGACGATTTTCATTACCTACTGGCACTTTAAATCCTGGAGTTCGGTTGACTGCATTCCGCAACACACGTGCATACGACGCAGAACCCTCCCAGCCCGGAAGCACATACACAAACTGCATATTTGTGTCACAAACGGCCAACACATTTGTCGAAATGCGACATTTCCTTGTTCTGAATCGCCCTTTATCAGCAACTAGGACATGCACGTCAATATAAGTGCCATCAAGTGCACCTAAACAGCCCTGATAAAAAAACATGAATTACAATTAGTATAAACTGATTGTAGTATAATATATAATGTTTACACTATTGCATACCTTAAACCATTTCCACCGATAATCATCACTATCAACAGGAATTGGCACTGGTTTGACAAGTAAAATGGAGTGTAATTGCAGCACAGCGATGAGTACCATATGGACGTAGTGCGATATTGTTTGTCCCGATCGATTAAAGTCGTACTTCACAACTCTGTTTTTTTTGTGGTGACCCAGTACTGATAGAAAGATCGCAACCTGCTCTTCAATACTAACAAATTTCCCTTCCTCTAGACCTCCAATATTCTTCAACAATATGCAAAGTCTCCCGAACGTATTCCTATTCCTATCCATGCGGAGATTATCTATGCAGTCCGAATTTCGACCACCTACAAGTCTATTCATTTCCCTAACTTGGTCTGGTATGCGCTCATGCATACTATACGTAGTTATACGTTTTCGTTTTCGATTTCTCCGATTAGTTATAATACGTATTATCATCGAAATAACAAAAATGGAGTCAAGTATTATCTCTTCGAGCAACAGGTAGGCAGTGTCATCCTGCCTTATTTTCGAACTCATCTTACGTATGACCTTGTTACCACGAAAAAAAAAGTGTTGTTCACATTGTAAATACACATAATAACATGTTTTTACTATTACAAATCCATATAAAAACAAATAAAATTGTCACATATCAATAACACAAGGCTATTGCAGTACGCACATTGAGTAAATAATTCAAATAATACTGACTACATAAATTAACAATAAACTCACATTAAGCTCCATAAGAAATGATGAAAATCATCAAACTAACAATATACTGCTTCTCCACTGCTAGTATTAGCAAATTTAATGTACACAAAATGACTTTATGATAAATATTGAAACATATAATTAGAATAAATACCTCTCTTAGTTGTTATTGCTCTGCTTCTCCACTGCTAGTATTGAATGCTTTGATAAGGAAAAGGATGGTAGTGGGAATAAAAGAATATGCAGTGACCTTTCCATTAAATATAGAATATATTTTGGCGCCAAGTGTAGAGAGATTTCCCTCCAAAGAAAAGATAGGTTAGTATACATAAATAATGGGCCGCAAATGAGCTGCAAATATATAAATTAAGTATGACATATACATGCCTATGCCATATTTTAATGAGTGGCCACAAATATATAAATTATGATATATACATGTCTATGTAATATTTTAATGAGTGACAAATATATAAATTGAATATGATCATATACATGCCTATGTCATATTTTAATTAGTGGGCGCAAGTTTATAAATTACAGTGGTGTGTACATCAAATTAATTTGAAACAATGCAACAATAATAAACACACAAAATGAGAAAGAATAATAGGTGATTGTACATGGGATACCAGTATGAAATCAACAAAGTTTACAAAAATAAGGTACAAAAGAATAATCTTAAACCAACGTAGTTAGCATATAGTAAATACATTGTCTACACATCGACGTGTCATACAAAATAGATTAACATCACATATAACAATTCAGTACGTATGACGGTATTCACTCAGTAGAATTGTGTAGTACGATTTTGTGATGTCTTGGGTCTCGTCCATCAGTTGACCAGCGGGAGTGTAAGGCCTTTCTAATACGTTCGGTTTGACGACGTACTTCTCCATACCTTTCAAATCGAACACGTAACAACAATGATTATAACATGGGAAGCCATATTCTCTAAACCAAGCATTCCTATGAAATAAAAGGTAGTACAACACAAGCACATGTCAGTGTCTTACATAGCAAGAACGGGCATTAAATTAATAGACATGAATCAGGACGTGCCTGAACTCAAATGCTTAAATGAACATAAAATGCTTGAACTCACCAAGCACAATTTGTATGCCAATATGAATCATTAACCTCAGCGGAATGTGTGCAGAAGTTGTACTTGACGCCCACAGTCCTAAAAACAATTTGCTTGAATGTGTTGTACTGCAATGCCATGTCATGTAGCTTTGTCTTCAAACCACGGACATTATACTTCGGTTTGTCTGGACGGTTATAGTAAATGGACAGATCGTTGATCATTCCATTGAAGGACTCCTCAGTATCGACAACACGAGTGTCGAGTAATTCCCGAATGACCCTGAACAAGTTATCTTTCTGCTTATGTGACCACAAAATCTTTATTTTTTTACCAAAGCGATCACTGAATCGGTATGCAGTCGGGGGTAGGTCTAAAACTAGAAAGTCCAACATAAATCAAGGCAGTTTGTAAGTCATACATATTATGTGCAATAACAATCAGTATAAAGTAAGCTTTCAAATGCAGCATATGTCGATGGTCAATTGAGAGGTATGTGTTTGTTTATGCAGGTATAGAACACAACCTGGGTTAGATTTATGTGTCGATGCTCTAACGGTCGCGGTACCCATAGACGAATCAACCTCCGACATGGTAGAACACAATGAGTCTCGAACTTCTTGGTCACTATCCGAGCTTATTGTTTCATACAAACATAAAAATACCCCCAAAATGTTAGTAGTGAATTAAAATAAAAAAATCATAAAAATTATGGAATATATCAACAATTTATGCAAGATTGCACATATGGAAAGCTGTAGAAACAATCATGAGACTTATAAAATGAATTAATCTAAATCAAACCAAACACTGCAATGCAAGAAAAGCAGATCTACTGTATAAATTCTATGAGAAATTAAGCAGAACAATTTTTAGGAAGAAATAAAAAATCAACAGATCCGTAGTGAGAGCGACCAGATCTACAACATTAATCTACATATATTACTCTGAAAAAAACTAAACAAGAAACAAAATTTGGATGCGCAGTTTGTGTTCACCGGAGATGCGCAACACATCGACACGGATCTAGACGGCGGCTTAAACATGGAGATCAATCAAGTTCGAAAAGTATGCGTGAAATACCTGGAGTCGCTCCACTCGAAACGGGGCCGGAGATGAAGAGTCGTATTCGCAGAATCGCCTCCCATGGCACTACACAAATCACCGAACAAAAAATTAGGGCAAATGAATTGTTTCGCTGATTTTTTTACTTTAAATATCAGGAGGGCATTTTGGTCATTTTTTCAATTGAACGGGGTTACTGTACACGCAAGATGGCCCAACTCTACTCCAAGGCAAGTTAACTCTTCCACACTTGAACAGTATTTACACGCGGGCTATGAAACTAACGCATGCCCACAAATAAAATACCAAACGCAAGATAAAACAAGTTAACCAAATTATCGGTAGTTATCGAGGCCTACCAAACGAGCACTCAAAAGAAAGACAAGAAAAATGACAAACCAAGACATGTATGTATTGATTTGCAAAGCATTGACACTATTTATACGAGGGTAAGTTTTAAGAATTGAGAAAGATGCCTTGATTGAGTTTGAGAAGAAGAAAAAATTGATTAAGTTTGAGAAGAAGAACTGAGTTTGAGAAGGGAGAAGACGTAGAATAAGCGGGAGTTTTTTTTTTATATATAAAATGGCCAGCTCGGGCAAATCACATCATCAATTGTTGACCGGAGAAAAAAAATGTGTATCTAATTTGGATGAAAGATTGAGATTTTTTACAATAATTGTACATGTCGTGATTAAATTAATACTGAGACTAAAGGTGGTGTATTTATTTAGAATTAACCCTTTAAAATATGAATATGTAAAGTAATTATATGTAGAATTCAAACAACATTTGATTTTATCAACAAACAACGCCCAGGTTACATAATAGTCACAAATCCAACAACCATAAAAGAATGATGTGTATTCTTTTTTTCTACACTCAGTAATATCTAGTTTAACAGATATTTCAACAACTCAGAGACTTGTTTTGAAAAGATTCTCGCATAACTTTGTCGAGTAAATAAACCGGAGGCTAAGGCATGGGTGGTCCAGGTCGAGTATTCAAGAGAGGCTGAAGAGCTTTTACTACAATGCTCATGTTGGGACGAAAATCTGCTTCATATTGGACACACAGCGCAGCAACTGCAGCCATCTGTTTTAAGCATTCATTGCATTCCGGTCACACACCACATACATAAAACAGTAATCCAGTTAACACTTTAGAAAAGACCTTACTTACCTTTGCTACTGCCTTAGGGGGGTATTCCGCGTTCAGTCTAGCATCAACACACTGCTTTACCTTGTCCTCGCTTAGCTTCGGTGTTGCCTGATTTACCAAAGTACCCATTAATAAGTTAGGTATAAATGGAAACACGACTAAATGGGAATGGGAATGGGCACGAGCATACCCATGTGACAAGACTCTGCTGTCCCCTTGGGAGTGTATGATCTACTGGTTTACGCCCAGTCAAGAGTTCCAGGAGCACCACACCAAAACTGTAAACATCACTCTTTGAACTCAGCTGCCCAGTCATTGCGTATCTATTAACAAGAAAATTTCAGTAATAATATACTTTCAAATATTCAAGTTAATTAGTTAGTAATTTTATTCACATACTCGGGGGCATGATAACCGAATGTCCCAAGAACACGAGTGGAATGAAGGCGGGCTGCCATATCAGGTGCTTGATTAGACAAATCAAAATCTGCAATCTTGGAAACATCATCATCAAAAAGTAAGACATTGCTCGACTTGATATCACGATGGATGATATGAGGTTGTGCCTTCTCGTGCAAGTACTCCAGTCCTCTTGCAGCCCCAACAGCTATTTTAACTCTTTGGCCCCATGTCAGAACTGGACCTGGTTGTGCGCCTTTCACACCTTTTCGTCCTATATTAACACCTAAATTAGTTTCCTATCTCAAATAATAATACACTATAACATGTAAATAAAATTAAATTGAGTAACACAATAACACTTATTTTACAAATGAAAAATGCCTAATTAAGGCCGTTTTTAAAATTCACAGGTCGCAAGCAACAAATCCGGGTCGCCCAACTCTTTCATTAATTATAATTTTTGTCTCTTTCCTTAAATATTCTTCAAATATGGTTTTTTCATGTTCTATATGTTTGTTTTTCATCTCTTTAATGAGTCTAATGACGTTTGTTCATACAGTAACACACATTTTCCCTTACAATAACATCTTTTGTTTATGCAGTAACACAATTTTTCATTATTATTATATGGGTAAGTACGAGTTATTGACACTTGCACATACAATAAAACATACTTACTCATATAGTAACACATAATAACATATTTTGGCTTTGTAGTAACACAAAACCTGAGAGATAAAGAATCTGTGTTGCCTATGCGAGATTTTTTTGGAAGATCCATTTGACCCATGATTTTTTTGCCCCATTTGCCTTAATAATTAGCTATATTTCATTTAAGTTTTTGCGAGTGAAATTTATATTCAAACCTATGAATCGAGTAATCAAAGATCTACAATCAAGATCAGCAACACACAAAAAACAACAACACATAATTTTAAACTTTAAAAGGAGAGGCTTCGGCAGAATACTTCAGGCAAAACTCACCATGGAGAATGTCATGTAGGGAGCCATTTGGAGCATACTCATAAGCCAGAATTCGAAGGCCGCCATCTACACAATAACCTTGTAGCCCAACCACGTTTTCATGCTTTAGCCTTGATACCATAGAGACCTGAAATATTGTACATTATGCAACACAATCTTTATGGAACCTTTAATCTATATCAATAGAGTCAAACAAACCTGTGATAAAAATTCTTGTTCAGGCTGCTTGCTAGAATCTAACTTTTTAATTGCTGCAGCCTGTCCACTTTTCAGGACTCCATGGTAAACCCTTCCGTATGATCCCTCACCAATCAGTGACTTTGAACCAAAATTATCTGTAATGTCCTTTAATTCATCTACACCAATCGAAGGGACAGCAATTGGCTGCATGGCAATAGTCTGTTTGTCCTTGTGTGCTGTTTCGGTGGCATGATAGCCTGCAGGGTTGCCTACACAAATCCTCAGTTAAGTAAAATTATGGGAACCACAACTTGCTACACTTAATTCGTTTCAGATTGAAAGATAGTAATAAGCAATAAATTGTCAAATAATTTTTTTAGTAAAGACTTGATTTTTGTGAGGGAAAATTCCAGTGAAGTCCAACGAAGATTTCTCCTTGCATCTATTCATTCAAGAGAAAATGAAACTTGAATTGAATATAGATAGCTCACCTGCAGGGTGGGTTGTCATGTATTGTCCATTACCAGAACCCTTATGCATGTCATCTTCGTCACAACAACCGAAGCAACTCATGATTTTCCTATTCTAAAGTCGAAAAACACATTAGAGGACAATCACAAGCCACCATGATGCACAAACAACTATATTATGTGGCTGTAAGAAAAGGGCTATTATTAAGACACAGGGATTATCAAAATCAACCTCAGAACTAGATCCAGAGTTCTTAATTACGCCATTTTCCAATATGAGCGCAGAAATTATATGGTTGTGCAATCGAATCTAAGTTAGTAATAAATTCTGAATGTACAAAACAAGTCATAAATGAGAAATTTGTGCAGTAAATACAAAATTCAGAGACAACAGAATGTGAAAAGCGTTTCCTTTTACAAGACAACGAGAATTTCATTTTAAGGGCCAAAAGCAAGTCCAACTAAACCAAGAAACAAGTAATAACAAAGTTCCTTAACACGAAATTATATGATCCATCAGAAAGCAAAGAGTTTGAATTAACAATTAGAAATTCCAATAAATTTCTTCAGTAGATATGGAAAAGTTCAAACCTTTAAGGTCAATTAGCCTTTTGGAGAGAGAAATTGAGAAACCCAGAACAGAATTACAATCAATCAAAGAGGGTGACCTAAATTCAGAGAGACGTCTCACCTTTTGGGCAAGAAAAGGAGGAGAGCAACTGCTGGAGATTAGATTAGATGCTTCAAAAGAAAAACTGAGTTTTAATGTTAAGAGTTGAAGAAAAGGGAAAGCGCGTAGATTACGGTTACTAGTATTATTATTTCCTGAAATGTTATTTTTACTAGACAAAGGAGAAATTAGTGGTTTTCTTTTTCTTCTCATTTTATAAGTATAATATTTTAACACTTAAAAAAATAATGAATATTGTATTTATTTGCATCTCAAAAAAAATATTGTATTTATTTGTAGTACTAATTTGTAAACTTTTTATAAAAATATCTGTCTTCTTTTTCTAGTTGTGCTGTCTCAGGCTTTGACTAGGTTGCAGCTGTACAATAAGGAAACTAAGAAAGGAACCAAAAAGACTATAGTATAATATGACCAAGTTTTTCTTGTAATTATACTTTACATTCCTTTCTCATTCCACACCTCTTTCTGATTTTTATTTGTTTCGTTAGGCACATATGATCATGTGCTGAAATGTAAAATATTTATATTTTTTAGGGTTAGTTTGGATCGATGGATGGAATAATGTTGGATAAATTAATTCATCTCTTTTCTATGATTAGTAATCTCACATATGCATGATAATTAGTAAAAAATTGTCGGACTTTACTTTAATCCCGAACCACAATCAATCAAACCAAACATTTGATTCGTTGAAAAAAAGTCAATCAAGTCTAATCCAACCTAATCAAGCAAACCAAACAACACATATTAGTATTATGCACACAAAATTAGATATTGAAAATTTGAAATGAATTAAATAAAGGGCCCAATCCATTTATACAGTATATATTCATCCATATTTGTATCCACAAACACACAACTCTGCATTTGGGCGAAAGAGCAGATTAAAGTACAGTATTCAGTTAATTTAGTTCGGCGTCACATGCGTTATGGAAAAATAATGTTGGGTGTGGTATTTTAAATCAATTTTTGTAATACAAAATAATGAGCGCCCGATTTAAATAAAATGCTTTTGACTTGTATCTTTTAGTTCTTTTGGACTCTGTTTATGAATCGGAGTATATAATTTTTTTATTTTATTTTATCATTATCGCTTTTGACCTGGCTAATTTTGTTTTTTTAATTATGTTTAAAGATTGATTGAGTCGTGGAACTGGCTGGCTTATGGGTTTTATTTATCTGTCCCAATCATTGTCTCATTTTAATAATCCCACACCCTCTATACGACAGACATCATCTGAATTAGAAGGTTTTAACAAAGAAAAAAAAAATCTGAATTAGATTGGGCCTGTGAAACAGTAAAGTAAGGGCCACCTATATACTTTTTTTTTTTGAAGTAGAACCAAGCATGAACATCATGTGGATGTGATCCAAAAGAAAAGGTTCTACAAAACTTCTCCAATTCTATCACGAGAACTGGTAGAGTAAACCGCATCCTAAGCTAAGGAATGAGCTTTCTTATTGTACTCGCGGGATATAAATGAGAATCTGCACACTACAATTTTTTTTTTTTTTTTAAACGCGATCCTACGAGCAATGTTGATTTTTGGTCCTCCCTTAAGCTCCCACGATTCCTTTGCACAGAGCGCCAAAGCATTTTTAGAGTCACTTTTGATCTCAATGATGTTCTCACCACGACCCTTGGCCCTAATCAGAGCCTCTTCAATAGCTAAAAGTTTTGATCCTAACGGGGATCTTTGGGGGCCGATTTTAAGAGAAAAGACATCAAAGATGATCCACTCCTTTGAATAAAATGTCCCGCCAATTCCATATCTTTTAGCTTCAGAGTTGAAAGCCCCATCCACCTCAACATAGGCCAAGTTCTCCCATCTCCAGGTTGAGATTCAGGATGGGAGGTGGAGGAGGGCACGTTATTGCTGGGTTTAGGAAAGTTAATGTCTTGGAAGTTCTTCAAATACTGAAGTACTCTATTAGCCACTTTCCCATTAACAAAGGGTTTTTTGGATGAAATTTCGGAAGGATTTTTATGTAAAATTTGACACCTCTCATTCCAAATACCCCAAGCAACCATCAGAAATTGTTTCAACTCAGATTTTGAATGATTGTCTTTGAAGTACAAAATAAAGTCACGAGTACTGAGATGTGTAGCATGTTTAAGGAAGTGCCACCAGCCCAAAAATTTTCAAATATTTTTCACACCCTCACAGAGGAAAAGAGCGTGGATTGATGATGGTATGTAGGCTCCACAAATATTACAGCATGGATTGACGGGTAAATGTCTCCGAAAGAGATTACCTTTTGTTGCTATGAAGTCCCGACTCAATTTCCAAACAAAGACACGAATCTTGGGTGGCAAGGAGAGATTCCAGATGAAAGGCCACCATTGAACTGCATTGCTGCAATTTGGGACGTCCCTCCCAAAATTTTCCGATGTAGAAGGCATGCATGGATTCTTTGTAGCCTGATTTAACCGAGTATTTTCCAAGAGTATCAAATTTCCAGAAGCAGGAGTCCTCCTCGTCAATTTTGCCCACGGATGTCCGTAGAATTGCTTCCGCTTCATAGGGGAGGAAGGCCATTCGAACCAATTCTTCTTTCCAGAGTCTGGAGTCATCCAGAAAGGCTGAGATATTATTGTCCGCAGCAATACGAGATTGAATGAAACCATTTTCAAGATCATGGACCCACGCATGTTTAAAGAGAGACAACTTTTGTCCATTACTCAAGCTCCATCGAATTCCTCTTTGAAGAAGAGGCAAGCCCGAAACAAGTGATCGCCAGGAGAATGAGGGGTTATTTCCTGTCTCCGCCTCGAGTAACTACGAATGTTTGAAATATCTAGCCTTAAAAAATTTTGCCACCAAGGACTCAGGGTTTTTTAGGATGCGCCACTTCTGTTTGGCCAAGAGGGCCTGGTTGAATGCTTCCATCTTTCTAAAACCCAGTCCCCCTTCATCCTTTGGCTTACAAAATTCATCCCAGTTCAGCCAGTGTAAGTGATTCTTGTCCTTACTTTGTCCCCACCAAAAATGTGCAATTGCCATTTCCATATCCCTACAAAGTTGGACGGGCAGTTTAAAACAAGACATTGCATACGTCGGAATTGCTTGTAACACTGCTTTGATCAAAACCTCTTTCCCTCCAACTGAGAAGTTCTTGTTCTCCTAGTTGTCAATCTTATTTTTTATACGATCCAGAATATATGAAAATTGAAATCTCTTGCCTCGAAGAGAGAAAGTAGGTAAACCCAAGTAAAGTTGATGTTCTTGTGTCAGTCTGATATTCAATTCCCTAACCACTTGAGATTGGTTATTGCTGCATATTTTTGGACTGAACATGATAGTCGATTTATCAAAATTGATCATTTGACTCGAGGCTTTCTCATAGTCCGCAAGGGTGGCTTTCAGGGTTTTTGCATATTCCAGCTTTGCTTTGAAAAAGTTAAGGCTGTCATCAGGAAATAGAAGGTGTGAAATGATGGGTGCCCCTCGGGCTATTTGGATACCTTCAATTTTTTTAATAGCCGCAAGATTGTTGATGCACGAAGACAGACCTTGAGCACTAATAACGAACAGGAAAGGTGAGAGCGACTTATATACTAATATACATAAGGGCATATTTGCTTCATAGGTTTTAATGATAAGTTTGATATCTAAACTTATCTTTTCCCATGTTTGGTTTCTCATAAATTTAAACATTTTGACTCAAATTTATGATTTGACCCAATTTTTATAAACTAGATTCCATGAGTTTAGACAACCTAGCCTCCCCTTGAATTTATGAAGCCAAGTTTTACATATTCCACCACATCTAAACCCATCTTATCCCAACTCATTAAGCAAATATGCCCTAACAAGTATACTTTCCCTCCTCACCTCATTTATTAATTTAATATTTATGTAAAATATCGAATTTATCCTTTTATAAAATATTCATTAGATAGATACACCTCTCTCTAAATCCTAAAAACCTATCCCTAACCCTAATTTTTACAGCCACCACCAACCCCAACGGTCGTCGTCGACTCCCACCGTCATCATCTCTGTCAATAGTAAAATCAAAAGCCCAACAAAAAAAAAACATAACATTTTTTCGACAAATCAGTGTCAATCGACACTGGTTTATCGAAAATTAGGTATATGATTGACAGTATTGTGTCAAAAAAACACACTCTCGTCGACAAGATTTCGCTGAAAGAAAAAAAAAGAAATAATTCGACAAAAGAGTGATCGAAAACAAACACTCTCGTAGACAAATTGTTGTCGACAAAAGTGTATATTTTTTTAACACTCTAGGTCAAAAAATTAAATTAAAAAAAAAAAAACTTGTGATTAGGATTCAGGCAATGTGACGGTGGCAGGGCAAGGGAGGAAGCCAGGAGGCAATAACGTTGGGCGAAGGAGGAGGGTTTGCAGAAATTAAAGAAAAAAAAGAAGGAGGAGGGACGGCTCGGGTGGGAAGAAGGCAAGGCAGCGGCGTCGCGATGTTACAGGGAGGAGGGGCGGCGTGTTGAAAGAGAGAAGATGAAAAATGAATGAAGAAGAAGTTGGGACAATAAAAGGTAGATCAAATAAAAGAAGAAAACCTAGGACCATAAGCTCACAGGCCGAGCCAGAGGCCGAAGCGCCATTAAAACCTTGCCTGGAAAAACCCTCCTTAGGGACAAAACCCAGGTCAAGGGAAAAAAGTACACTCCTCTAAAGATCAATGTCTATAAAAAACTGAATACAAATCATTGTGCAGAAATGAGAGTAAAAAATCCGGGGGGTAACCCCTCCAGATACAGTCAAGGCCAGTCTTGGCCACAACATCAGCAGACTGATTGGCCTCTCTGAAGACGTGCGTGTATCGATGATTCACGTATTCTACAACACTAGAATAAACGACCGCAAGTATACGTCGTCTATCGTAGCGTGATAAGTACGAGGTCGATCCCACGAGAAGGTATAGCGTAAAAGTGTATTTTGTTAACGAAATTCTATTTAGACGCGATTGATTAAGTGAAAGTGGATTACCCTAAGATTTCCTACCAAATTGTCACAAATAAGCAATAAAGAGTAATGAAGAAATCGATCAACTAGCATGCAAATCAAGAAGCGAAAGTAAAACGAATGAAAACTCAAAGAGAGAAGGTGGGTTCCAAGGCAATTGTAACACTTAGATATCCGTTTATGAATTGTAACTCGTTCAAATGGCCATTAAGGTTGTCTTCATATAGGGTGATCACAAAAGAAGAATTAATCAATCTCTCGATACAACTAATCCAAAGGAGCATGCAATATAGGTTCGTATTTCTACATCACAAACGTCACACCGCCTAAAATAGCCCCTAAGATCATTCAATTCCCTCTCCGATAACTAATCCTCTCTCGAGATCAAAATAATATCGGGTTGCATGCTTGCATACGATTAATGGAATAAATCTTTCAATATTGTCCAAATTAACAATGAATTAAGCAAATCATCATGGCCAATAACAACATGCTTCCAAAGAATAATTAAACATACAAATAGGAGACAAACACCAATTAAAGCAAGAAATTAGTTCATAAACTTCAATCCAAATATTTACAATGCCTTAGAACCACAAATGTTCTAGCCAATCAACCACATAATCCAATTACAAGGAAAACTAAGATCAAAGCAATAAAAAGTGAAAGGAAAAGAAAGCTTAGGCTATTGTATGGTGAGGAATCAAATTCCCAAGCTAATGGTGGCCTCCTTGCATGAATTGATGGAGAATTGAAGAGGTGAATGATGAAAACCTCCAAGTGTGTGTGATTGTGTGTGAAAATGCTTGAAGGAGAGGTAAGATAGAATTGAATTCAAGAAGTGAGGTATTTATAGTGTTGGGGTAGGGTTTGGGTGTGAAAATTGCAAGTTGGTCCCTTGAAAATGGAGAAAATACAAGTTTGGCACCGAAATTGGGGTGGCCCGGCCGGGTGAGAAAGTGGCCCGGCCGGGCGGAGGTGTTGGCCGAGCTTGGGTGAAACAGGGGGCAGGCGGCCCAGCCGGGCGAAAATTTCGTAAGTTGGAGGGTGGCTTGGGGCGTTTTGCCGCCCGGTCGGGCGAGTGATGCCTCCCGGCCGGGCGAGTGATGTGGCCCGGCCGGGCCAATGTTTCGACTTTGGCTTCGTCCTTCGTTTTCGTCCTCCAACTTCGTCCCTCCGTATCTTGAGCTTCCGACCTCCGATTGACTCGATTTTTTTGGCTATTCCACTCCATTTTTCGAGCCGGATCCAATGGTGCACTCCTCTTTCCAATCCAATCACTTGTGGTATGTGTTTTGCTCCCAAATTCCATCGTTTTACCTACAAAATCGACAAAACACCACCTTTCTCTCATTTTGGCTTAATCAATCATATTCAATGCATAAATCAATGAAATCCACATCAAAATACGCTTCACATGTGCCTCTAAAACGTATAAATTCCACCCGAATCAAACCCCCCCAAACTTAAAATGTTGTTTGTCCTCAAACAACTAAGCACTTAAAGCATTGAGGGTGGAATGATCACAATGGAATATTCAATGCAAATCACACATGCAAAGTAAAGTATAGTGATATCTCTTTCTCAAAGTGCATTTATCAATGAAGATCATAGGCTCATTATTGCAATTCACATTCATGAATCAAAGAATGCATAAACACACAACACATTGTGAATGGGAAACATAATCCAAATGCTCAAATCCTCTACTCACATGATAAAGTGTTTCTCTCAAACACACAAACAAATTGAGGATATTAATGCACTCATCAACCAAGTTATGCTATGCAATCACCATATGCTTGCCCAACTTCTACTTTCTACAACACATCAAATGCTCAACAATGTGATCAATAGGACTTAATCAAGGATGTAACATTGGCTCTTTGGACAAGGTGGGATGAATTTTGAGAATTTGTGACTCTTCTAGTGGAGGGCAAAGCTTGTTGTTTTACAATTTGTGCTTTTACTTTCAAAGTTTACAAACTCCATCCTCACTTTTCACCTTTCTTTCTTTTTCAAATATTCATCACCTCATCTTTTTGAACCATTTTTCTTTTCAAGCTTTTTGGGGCTCTTTGTCCCTCTTTTCTTTTCCATTGATTTTCTTTTCATCTTTCTCTTTTTCTTTCAACTTCTCCAATTTCTCCTTTCACCAAAGAGATATTCATTCAAGCACATGTTTTTCCACTTTGTCTTTCATCCCCCACTAGATATAGGAATCAAAGGCTCAAAAAGGCTAAGTGGTTAACATTGTAGTTTGCCAAGAAAATGAGGAATTAGGCTCAAAGGGGCTAACTACGGAAAATTACTTCGGTTTTAGAAAAAATTTGGCTAAGTGACTCTTTTAGAACAAGATGGTCTATATCACATCACAAAGTTTCACACAATCATGCTTTCAAACAAGAACTTGGGCAAGTTCTAGAATTACTAGCAATAACATAGTCCACTCTCAAATGAACTAAACCAGATTACATGCTCGATTTAAGGCTCAATTCTCACCGGTTTATTCAATAGGACTCTCACATTCATCAAATGTTCCCAAACAACAACACATCATGCATCCATGCTATCAAAGATCACAAATATGAACACAACATGATACTATATTCCAACACCAATCATGCATACATTCAAAGCAAATAGACATCACCACAACTACTCAACTATGGATTCCAATGATTATTCATGCTCACATTTCACCAAATATCCACTACCCAACATATGATCAAAACCAACTTAAGCAATATAAGCATGTGAAAGCCAAGTGTGCGCCTGTGCAAAATGTGACACAAGTAGAATGACGAACCGGTGCAAGGGTGACAACTAGTAGAAAAATAAAAGAAAAATAACTCCCCCAAACTTAGAATTTTACTATGTAAAAATTCTAAGTTTGGGGCTACAAGTTGTTACCTCCCTCCTTGCACATCCAATGCTTTTCAAAGATCACCATTGCACCACTTGCTCTCTCTTTTCAAAGTTGGTTTTGCTTCTTCTTCATTCTCCAAGATATGGTGTCCACAATGCTCCTCATCCATACCTACAAAGAAACTAAGCTATCAACACTACCAAAGCAATAAAAACACAAAGCAATAAAACCTTGGGTTGCCACCCAAGAAGCGCTATTTTTAACGTCCTATGCCGGACGGTTGCTTTCTACTTTCAAGCCTCAATCAAATGGAGTGTTTCCACTCTTCGAAGTTGCTTGTTTTCAAAGTAGTGCTTCACTCTTTGACCATTCACCACAAAGGTTGCTCCATCTTTATCAACAAGCTCCACATTTCCCATGGGAGTCACATTCTTAATTACAAAGGGCCCCGACCACTTTGACTTCAACTTGCCCGGAAATAGCCTCAACCTTGAGTTGAACAATAGGACTTGTTCTCCAACTTGGAACTCCCTCCTCTCAATCATCTTATCATGAAATTTCTTAGCTCTTTCTTTGTGAATCTTGGAGTTCTCAAAGGCTCTATTCCTAAACTCATCAAGCTCATTAAGCATCATCTTTCTTCTTTCTCCGGATGCCTTGAGATCAAGATTCAACTCGTTAATAGCCCAACGAGCTCTAAACTCCACTTCCACGGGTAAATGACAAGACTTGCCATACACAAGTTGATAAGGAGATGTGCCCAAAGGTGTCTTGTAGGCGGTTCGATATGCCCAAAGAGCATCATCTAACTTGATGGCCCAATCTTTCCTCTTTAACCCAACGGTCTTCTCCAAAATTTGCTTCACTTCTCGATTAGCAAGCTCCGTTTGCCCATTAGCTTGAGGGTGATAAGGTGTGGTCACTCTATGCTTCACTCCATACTTTGTCAAAAGTTGATCTAGCCATCGGTTGCAAAAGTGTGAACCACCATCACTCACTATTGCTCTTGGAGTGCCAAAACGAGTGAAAATGTTCTTCCTCAAAAAGTTGAGGACCACCTTGGCATCATTTGTAGTGGTTGGAATGGCCTCAATCCATCTTGAAACATAGTCAATGGCCAAAAGGATGTAGGAAAATCCATGAGAAATTGGAAAGGGGCCCATAAAATCTATTCCCCACACATCAAAGAGCTCCACTTCAATCACATTCTTCATAGGCATCTCATGCCTTTTTGAGATATTTCCCATCCTTTGACACTTGTCACACTTCTTCACAAAAAAACTTCACAATCTCTAAAGATGGATGGCCAATAAAAACCACTTTGAAGAACTTTGTGGGCCGTCCGGTTTGCTCCAAAGTGCCCTCCATAGGGAGATGAATGGCACTCCTCAATCACTTTCTCCCACTCATCTTCCGCTAAGCACCTCCTCATGATCATATCCGAACACCATCTATAAAGGAATGGGTCCTCCCAAACATAGAACTTAACATCGTGGTAAAACTTCTTCTTTTGATGGAATGAGAGGTTTGGTGGTTGTGTTCTGGTGGCTATGTAGTTCACAAAGTCGGAAAACTATGGACATGCTTCTTTGATGGCAAGGATTTGCTCATCGGGAAACCACTCCTTGATAGGGACTTGGACGTCCTTTTCCTCCACATTCTCAAGTCTTGAGAGATGACCCGCCACCACATTCTCACACCCCTTTCTATCTCTAATCTCCACATCAAACTCTTGCAAAAGAAGCACTCATCGTATCAACCTCGATTTGGCCTCTTTCTTCTCAATCAAGTACTTAAGAGTCGTGTGATCCGTGTACACTATGGTCTTAGCTCCCACCAAATATGCTCTAAACTTGTCAAAGCTATAGATCACGGCTAGCATCTCCTTCTCCGTTGTGGTGTAATTCTTTTGAGCCGGATTCAAGGTTTTGCTTGCATAGTAGATCACACGAAAGAGCTTGTCTCTCTTTTGGCCCAACGCTACTCCAATGGCATAATCACTAGCATCACACATGATCTCAAATGGTTGACTCCAATCGGGTGTCACCAACACGGGAGCTTTGATCAAGGCCTCTTTCAAGATCTCAAATGACTTCACACACTCCTCACTAAAGATGAAAGTTGCACCTTTCTCCAACAATGAACACATGGGCTTGGCTATCTTTGAAAAATCCTTGATGAATCTTCTATAAAACCCGGCATGCCCAAGGAAACTTCTAACCGCCTTCTCATTGGTTGGTGGAGGTAGCTTCTCAATTGCCACAATCTTTGCTCTATCAACCTCAAGTCCCTTAGCCGACACCTTGTGCCCAAGCACAATTCCTTCCTTCACCATGAAGTGGCATTTCTCCCAATTGAGCACCAAGTTAGTATCTATGCATCTTTGCAAAACACAAGAGAGGTTATGTAGACATGTATCAAAACAATCACCAAATACGGAAAAATCATCCATAAACACCTCCATTATGTTTTCAATCATGCCATGAAAAATAGCCATCATACATCGTTGAAAGGTGGCGGGAGCATTGCATAATCCAAATGGCATTCTCCTAAAAGCAAAAGTACCATAAGGGCAAGTAAAAGTTGATTTCTCTTGGTCCTTAGGATCAATCAAAATTTGATTATATCCCGAGTAACCATCAAGAAAGCAATAATACTCGTATCCCGCCATCCTATCCAACATTTGATCAATAAAAGGCAAAGGAAAATGATCTTTCCTAGTGGCATTATTCAACACACGATAATCAATGCATACTCTCCATCCCACGGTGGTCCTAGAAGCAATTACCTCTAAGGCGTCGGTTGTAACAATGGTCATGCCCCCCTTCTTAGGTACCACTTGTGTTGGGCTCACCCACTCACTATCACTTATGGGAAAAATTATGTCATTATCTAACCACTTCAACACCTCTTTTCTTACTACCTCTTGCATAATGGGATTCAATCTTCTTTGGCCTTGGGATTTAGGCTTAATAGACTCATATAGTCTAATTTTATGCATGCAAATATGAGCCGGTATACCCTTCAAATCCGAAATATCCCAACCAATAGTCGATTTATAAGTCCTAAGCACCCTAAGCAATTTTTCTAACTCAAGCTCATTGATTCGGGTGGAATTTACACATTTTAGATGCACATGTGAAGCTCATTTTGATGTTGATTTCATTGATTTATGGGGTGATTATCATTGTTTTGGTCGAAATAAGAGAAAGGTAGTGTTTTGTCGATTTTGTAGGAAATACGATGGAATTTGGAGAAAAACACCAACCATACTTTACTGGATCAAAAATAGGAGTGAACCATTAGATCCGGCTCGGAAAATGGAGTGAAATAGCAAAAAGAATCGAGTAAATCGGAGGTCGGAAGCTCAAGATATAGAGGGACGAAGTTGGAGGACGAAAGCGAAGGAACTAATACGAAAGTTTGGCCCGGCCGGGCCACATTTCCCGCCCGGCCGGGCGATAAAATACGAATTTTGGGTCCAAATACGAAGGTTTGGACCGGCCGGGCCACCTACCCCCTGTTTTTGTAACATTTGGCCAACACTCCCGCCCGGCCGGGCCACTTTCCCACCCGGCCGGGCCAATCCATTTTCGGTGCCAAACTCATATTTTCTCCATTTTCAAGAGACCAAATTGCAATTCTTACACCCAAACCCTACCCCAACACTATAAATACCTCACTTCTTAAATTCAAAAGCATCTTACCTCTCCCTCAAGAAGTCTCACACACAATCACACACACTTGGAGGTTTTCATCATCAACTTCTTCAATTCTTCATCAATTCATGCAAGGAGGCCACCATTAGCTTTGGAATTTGATTCTTCACCATACAATAGTCTAATCTTTCTTTTCTCTTCACTTTTTATTGTTTTTATCTTAGTTTTATTTGTAGTTGGATTATGTTGTTGATTGGCTAGAACATTTTTGGTTCTAGAGCCTTGTAAATACTTTTGATGAAGTTTATGAATTAATGTTTTGTTTATTTGGTGTTTGTGTGGCTAAATTATATTTGAATGCTTGGTTTATATTGCAAAACATGTCATTAGTGTACAATAGTGATGTGTTGTTCATAGTTAATTGAATTAGGTTGAGAAATCTAGTTTGATTGATTGATTGCAAGCATTTGACCTAATTTTATTGTGAGATTGAAAGATGATCAATGATTAGGAAGATGTGTGATGATCCTAGGAGCTTGATTGAGTTCTATTATGCAATTTAGGTAGAGATACTAAGTTGTGTGATATTTCCTCGTGGGATCGTCCTCGTACTTATCACGCTACGATAGACGTCGTATACTTGCGGTCGTATATTTTAGTGTTGCATAAGACGTGAATCACTCATGCAAGTGTGAAGAAACAATAATCGGAAAGAGGTCACCTTGTTCAAGATAAGCATATCTCAAGTGATCCGGAAGTGGTTTCAAGTCTAGCTTCCTCACTTTCTCTTGAGCTTTTGGTTCCTCCTTAGCTTCCTCCTTTTGTGCTTCCAATGAGTAACATGAGGGCCAACTGTCAAGATTTTCGTTAGGAAATCTTTGACACTCTTCAAGTAAAACCCCCCCAAACTTGGCTTCTTGTCGTATCTCCATGAATTTCTCCTCCTTCTTGATTGGAAGCTCCTTCAAAACATCAAGAGAACACATGTATTCAAACAATTCTATATCATTAAGCTCATCAAAATTAAAATCAAAAGGGATAAGAGAAGGTGAAGTAAAAGAGTTTCTTATGCAAAAGACAAGTGGATCCTTTGAGTTGCTCTTCTCCATGTGCATATCCACACAAGCTTGCACACTATTGATCATGTTGCACTCAAAGACCTCATCCTCATCATCTCTAAACTTGATAGCTTTGTAGATGTTGAACAAGACTTTCTCATTGTTCACTTGGAGCTCCAACTCCCCTTTCCTCACATTTATGATGGCCCCTCCGGTTGCTAAGAATGGCCTTCCCAAGTTTAGTGGAATGTACTTGTCTTTCTCCATATCCAACACCACAAAGTCCACCGGGAAAATAAATTTATCAACTTTAACCAACACATCCTCTACTATACCCAAAGGGTATGTCATGGATCGATCCGCCAATTGAAGGCTCATTGTTGTTGGTGTAAGCTTCCCTAAACCAAGAGATTTGAATATAGACAAAGGCATAAGATTAATGCTTGCTCCCAAATCACACAAAACTCTAAATGTACCTCAATCTCCAATGACACATGGCAAGGTGAAGGATCCGGGGTCTCTAAGCTTTTGAGGTAGCTTGGCTTGGATTATAGAGCTACACTCCTCGGTCAAGTGTACCGTTTCAAACTCCACCATCTTTCTCTTGTTTGACATGATTTCCTTCAAGAACTTGGAATAATGGGGCATTTGTTCTAGAGCCTCGGCAAAGGGAATATTGATGTGAATCTTCTTGAACATTTCCACAAACTTGGCAAATTTATTGTCCAAGCCCTTCTTCTTCAACCTTTGAGGGTGTGGGAAAGGTACCACATTCTTGCCTTTGTCTTGAGGAGGGATTGCCTCCTCACTCTTCTTCTCCTCTACTTTTTCTTCTTCTCTCACTATCTCTTCTTGCCTCTCTTTCTCTTGTCCTTCTTCTTTGTCAACATCCATGGGTGCACTCACCATTTCCTCCTCTTGTGGCATCTTTGGCTCCTCGTAGCTTGTCTCGCTCCTTAGTTTGATAGCCTTACAATGTTCCTTGGGATTAAACTCCGTGTTTGAAGGAAATTTTCCCGGTGTATGTTGACTTCCAATAACATTAGAGAGTTGGCTCATTTGTTTCTCCATGGCCTTCATGTGGGTGGTCACATCTTTTATCATCTCTCCTTGTTCATCAAGCCTTTGCCAAGTCTTGACCATGTAGCTCTTTGTTTCACCCATGAAAGCACCGAACATGTCTTCTAATGATGGTTTTGATGAAGACTCCACAATTGCTCCATCTCTCACATTGAAATTCGGAGGTGGTATGATGGCATTCCTTGTATTTGCATAAGAGAAGTTCTTATGTTGCCTCAACCTGGGGTGGTAATGATTCGGATTAGGAGGGTTTTGCCTCTCATTCCAACCTCTTTCTCGAAAATGTCGGTCCCTTTGATTATTCATATAGTGGGCCTCTTCATATTGATCGTCACTCGGTCCCACTAATGACTTGGTCGCCATCATCGAAGTCAATTTATCCATCTTGTTGGATAGAGTAGCAAAATTTTCCGATTCTCTAGTGGAAGCAACTTTCCGGGTTTGCCTTCTCTCGGATGGCCATTGGTTCCCGTTCTTTGCCATCTCTTCTAATAGCACATAGCCCTCTACCGTTGTCTTCCCCAACAAAGAACCTCCACCGGCCGAGGCATCCACCATCCCTCTCGTACGATGGTCCATCCCGTTGTAGAAGTAACAAATGATTTGATCCCTTGAAAACCCGTGTTGAGGACAACTTCTTATGAGATCCTTAAGGCGCTCCCAAGCCTCGGCCAATGACTCATCGTCGTCTTGCCTAAATGAGGATATCTCTCCCCGGATTTGGATAGTTTTACTTGGAGGGAAGTACTTCATTAGAAATGCATCGATAAGGTCGGCCCAATTCTCAATGGTCCTCAAGTCAAGAGAGATGTACCATTGCTTTGCTCGGTCCCGGAGTGAGAAGGGGAAGAGTTGCAAGCGGATGTAGTCTTGGGGGACACGGTTTATCTTAACCGTTCCACTTATCTCGAGGAATTGAGACAAGTGGAGGTTAGGATCCTCCTTGGAGAGCCCACCAAATTGGTTATTTTGAACCATGACTATTAAAGCCGGCTTGAGTTCGAAGTTGTGTGCATCTATGGGTTCCCGACCCGCTCCTCCATAGGGCCTTGGGATAGGACGGAAGTGGTCTCTCAAGACTCTTTGTGGTTCTTCATCCTCCCTTCGCCTATCATCTCTTTCCACACCAACATTTTCTCTAACTCTCCGGCGAAAGTTATCCCTTAACACTCCTTGAGGTCGGTTACCTCCATTCCCGTTTGGTTCCTCAACTCCTTCCACCCCTTGATTCTCAAATTCCTCCTCAACTTCTTCTACAATCGGATTTTCCCTTCGATTCATTCTTTCCAACTCGATTCTTCTCCTTTCGGCGTTC
The DNA here is from genome assembly GCA_963675135.1 of Galeopsis tetrahit. Classification (NCBI taxonomy): domain Eukaryota; kingdom Viridiplantae; phylum Streptophyta; class Magnoliopsida; order Lamiales; family Lamiaceae; genus Galeopsis; species Galeopsis tetrahit. The sequence goes on from OY776133.1 coordinate 18,661,704, forward strand.
CTTCTTCGACAATTGGCTTCGATCTCCGGATCTAAGGGTAACACTTCTTGTTGGTTCCTCCTAGATCGTGTGATCATAAACCATATCTATCAAAAGATCAAACGAAAGTGAGAAATACAAGTAAGCTCAAAGTAACAAACACAAATATTTTTTGATTTTTGCAAATAGGGAAAGCAAGTAAAATGTCTAAACTAAAACTCTATTAACCTACACTCTAGAGCTATAAAACCTCCCCGGCAGCGGCGCCATAAACTTGATTCACGTATTCTACAACACTAAAATAAACGACCGCAAGTATACGGTGTCTATCGTAGCGTGATAAGTACGAGGTCGATCCTACGAGGAGGTATAGCGTAAAAGTGTATTTTGTTAACGAAATTCTATTTAGACGCGATCGATTAAGTGAAAGTGGATTACCCTAAGATTGCCTACCAAATTGTCACAAATAAGCAATAAAGAGTAATGAAGAAATCGATCAACTAGCATGCAAATCAAGAAGCGAAAGTAAAACGAATGAAAACTCAAAGAGAGAAGGTGGGTTCCAAGGCAATTGTAACACTTAGATATCCGTTTATGAATTGTAACTCGTTCAAATGGCCATTAAGGTTGTCTTCATATAGGGTGATCACAAAAGAAGAATTAATCAAAATCTCGATACAACTAATCCAAAGGAGCATGCAACATAGGTTCGTATTTCTACATCACAAACGTCACACCGCCTAAAATAGCCCCTAAGATCATTCAATTCCCTCTCCGATAACTAATCCTCTCTCGAGATCAAAATAATATCGAGTTGCATGCTTGCATACGATTAATGGAATAAATCTTTCAATATTGTCCCAATTAACAATGAATTAAGCAAATCATCATGGCCAATAACAACATGCTTCCAAAGAATAATTAAGCATACAAATAGGAGACAAACACCAATTAAAGCAAGAAATTAGTTCATAAACTTCAATCCAAATATTTACAATGCCGTAGAACCACAAATGTTCTAGCCCATCAACCACATAATCCAATTACAAGGAAAACTAAGATCAAAGCAATAAAAAGTGAAAGGAAAAGAAAGATTAGGCTATTGTATGGTGAGGAATCAAATTCCCAAGCTAATGGTGGCCTCCTTGCATGAATTGATGGAGAATTGAAGAGGTAGATGATGAAAACCTCCAAGTGTGTGTGATTGTGTGTGAGAATGCTTGAAGGAGAGGTAAGATGGAATTGAATTCAAGAAGTGAGGTATTTATAGTGTTGGGTAGGGTTTGGGTGTGAAAATTGCAAGTTGGTCCCTTGAAAATGGAGAAAATACAAGTTTGGCACCGAAATTGGGGTGGCCCGGCCGGGCGGAGGTGTTGGCCGAGCTTGGGTGAAACATGGGGCAGGCGGCCCGGCCGGGCGAGTGATGCCGCACGGCCGGGCGAAATCTTCGTAAGTTGGAGGGTGTCTTGGGGCGTTCGGCCGCCCAGCCGGGCCGTAACTTCGTATTGGCCAGAAATATCGTGCTCGACCGCCCGGCCGGGCGAGTGATGTGGCCCGGCCGGGCCAATGTTTCGACTTTGGCTCCGTCCTTCGTTTTCGTCCTCCAACTTCGTCCCTCTGTATCTTGAGCTTCCGACCTCCGATTGACTCGATTCTTTTGGCTATTCCACTCCATTTTTCGAGCCGGATCTGATGGTGCACTCCTATTTCCGATCCAATCACTTGTGGTATGTGTTTTGCTCCCAAATTCCATCGTTTTACCTACAAAATCGACAAAACACTACCTTTCTCTCATTTTGGCTTAATCAATCATATTCAATGCATAAATCAATGAAATCCACATCAAAATACACTTCACATGTGCCTTTAAAACGTGTAAATTCCACCTGAATCAATCGAATGTGCATTTCCTGCGTAAGAGAGTGGATCTTGCTCCAAAGACCTTGCAGACGCCAAGGAATGGAAGGTTTGGAGCTCATAAAAGTGTCAACCGTGAGTACTAAATCCGGCTCTATCCAGAGGAAGTGTCAACCCTGATCATGTGCATACTTGATGGCCATAAGTACCGCTGCCAACTCAACCTCAAGAGGGAGGCTCCAACCTACCTAAGTAGCAACCGCAGCCACAAAAAATCCCTTGAACATCCTGAAAACCGCCCCCGCATGCAGACTACTCGGGGAAGAAGAGACACTTCCGTCCGTGTTAACCTTATACCAACCTGGATCAAGCGGGAACCAAATCACAGATGAACCGTGTCTCGTCGGCTTATGTCTGTTCGAAACGCCAAGAGCCCTAGCAATTAGTAGATCCCGAACTGTGCCGTCCGAATATCCCCTAGCTATGTTGTTGGCCTCCCTGATGCCCGAAATGATCTGAGTCATACATCTCCTAACAGAGGGTGAAACCCCATCGAATATCACCTTGTTCCGCAGAGTCCAAACGGCCCAAATAGCAGTGACGAAGCCCGCCCTCTAGTGGCCTAAAGGAAGATATCTAGGAAGCTGACCCCAGTGTGAATCGTGACCCCAAACATGTGAGTCAAGTTGCGCAGAATCTCCAATGTGAACGGACAATGGGCAAGCAGATGGTCAAGCGACTCAAAATCCTCACGACACAACACACAGATCGACGGACCCTGAATCCCAAAAGAAGAGAGCTAGTCCGCTGTGGGCAGCTTGCCCCAAACCGCTCTCCAAATCGCAGTAGAACGACACATGGGCATGAAGGTGCTCCAGATCCATGATGCCCATCCAAGCTTGGGTAGGGGTGATCTGAGCATATCATATGTCATGCTGGAAGAGAGTTCCCCAGAGAGTGAGCCCTCCCAAATACGTTTGTCAGGTCCCCTAAGCACCGTGATCTGTAGGATATCCCTGACAATCTCCGTAAATCTCATGATAAAGCACCTCGGGAAGTGCCAACAATCATCATAGAAGATATCCCCAACCGTGGAAGTGAGGGTGGAAGCGAACCAGTCAGGCAGGCCCATCCTCTCAAAGATAGTATAACCGAGTCAATTGTCGTGCCAAAAGTTGACACGGGATTCTCTGCCAATGAGCCACCTCGAGCCATCTCTAAGTCTTGTATCATGCGGACGAAGGCTCGGGCCAATAGAAGAGACTCTACCATAAGGTCTCAGTCTGTGCTCTGAATTAAATAGCCGTACATTTAACATGAATATTTTTTTTAGAGAAAAAGGTATATTAGGTATTTTAGCAAAATACATCTAACATAATCGATTGATTTTGTGAGTTCATAAATCGGGGGTATATTTAACAAGTATGGAGGGGTATATAGCCTGGCCCGTAAAGAAAATGGGCCAAAAAGATATTTCCAAAATGGGTCTCAATTTGGGCTGGGCAAAATTTTCCGATTTTTTGAACCTGCAGCTTCATCCATTCGTCTCCGTTGTTGAATTGAATTACGGTTACCAACACCATAGATACAGATTAACGCTCGAACATCGATCAATGGCGGCTACCTTTCACCTCTCTCTTTCCTCCTCCTTCCTCCCCTCTCCACTCCCTGCCGCCAACACCAAAACCACAGCACCTCCGCCACTCCGCCGACTCCTTATCTCCTCCTCCTCCACCACCGCCCCATCCAAGAAAAAGCACTGGAAAATTGGGGAATATCCCGGTCTCACTCAAACACCCACTCCAAAATTCTCCAGCAAGAGAACGCCTATTAAGAACATCAAGAAAAAGCTGGATAAGAAGAATAATGCCAGTGCCTGGGTTAGTACAGTAACTGAAGCTCTCTCCGAAGCAATTCAAAAAAAGCAATGGCTCCGCGCCCTTCAGGTTTTATTCCTCAATTTCAATGTCTTTCAATTCCCCCTTTACTCTGCTATTTTCCGAAAAAGCAACTCTACTTAATGACAACCATTTGGATCGCTGTAATGCTTTAGTAGTTGTTGTGGAAGAATTTGCTTTAATTTACTAGGTATTTGATCATAAATCGAACGATTCAATCCCTTTAGGTATTTGAGATGCTAAAGCAGCAACCATTTTACCAACCAAAAGAAGGGACATATATGAGGCTCCTCGTTCTTCTTGGGAGATCTGGACAGCCCGGACAAGCCTGCCAGCTGTTCGATGAAATGATTGAACAAGGGTTGGACCCAACCCCAGAGCTGTACACGGCAATGCTTGATGCGTGTTGCAGGAGCAATCTGATTGATAGAGCCTTCTCAATTCTTGAACAAATGAAGACTCAGCCTCTTTGCCAGCCTGATGTCTATACCTATAGTATATTGATTAAGGCTTGCATTGATGCTTCTCGTTTTGAACTGGTTGAGTCCCTCTACGATGAAATGGCTGAAAGATTAATTACTCCGAATACTGTTACTCAAAATATAGTGCTGAGTGGTTATGGAAAGGCTGGGAAATATGCAGAGATGGAGAAGGTTTTTTTGGGGATGCTTGACAGCACGACTTGCCCTCCCGACGTATGGACTATGAATACGATTATCAGCTTGTTTGGAAATGACGGTCAGATTGAAATGATGGAGAAATGGTATGAAAAATTTAGAGATTTTGGAATTGAGCCAGAAACACGCACTTTTAACATCCTGATTGGTGCTTATGGTAAGAAAAAGATGTATGATAAGATGTCAGCTGTGATGGAGTACATGCGCAAGCTTTCATTTCCATGGACAACTTCAACCTATAACAATGTAATTGAGGCATTTTCAGATGTTGGTGATGCAAAGCACATGGAGGACACATTTGATCAGATGCGTGGGGAAGGAATTAAGGTGGACACTAAGACCTTGTGTTGTGTCATAAGAGGTTATGCGAATGCTGGCCTTTTCCATAAAGTTATCAGCACTGTTCAGTTGGCTGGAAAATTGGAGATACCTGAGAACACCTCTTTCTTTAATGCAGTCATATATGCTTGCTCAAAGGCGGAGGATTTAATGGAGATGGAGAGAGTTTTCAAGAGAATGAAGGATAAGTTATGCCAACCAGATTCCACGACTTACTCGATAATAATGGATGCGTATAAAAAGGTAGGCATGCATGACAAGGTGTATGATCTGGAGCAAGAAAAGCAGATTAAGATTTCCAAAGAATGCAAAGATGCTGAAATGGAGGCTACCAGTAAAGAGTCATCCGTCTGAATTACATATCCAAATTGAGTAAATAGAGTGAAGCAGCCTCGTGTCGTAACTTGCAGATATTTTGGGCCAAGTGGAGCCTTGGTGTTTAGTCCCTCCGGTGATTCTGAATAAGCCATATGTTGCCCCATTAAAATTCCTCTGAGATCCAAGTGAAGGAAGGAATTGCAAGCATAATCTTGGTAGCCATTTATGTCTGCTTTCATTCATTTTGTGATGTTACGAGTGCTGTTGTATTTCCCTTGTATGTAAGTTTTGGCAGGTGGTTTTCAGAATAGATGGCTAAAATTGGTAGCTTCTAGTTTATCATCACTGTGGTCACAGAAGATCTAGTTAGATTAATGTGTAACTTATGTAAAATGGTTAACCTTTGCTCTTTAAGTTGCTTCGTCTAGCTTATATGATTAAAATATGGACAGCATGAGTAAAATGTTGGGTGTCATGTATAGATGGAGAGGCTGCTCCAATTGTGTTTGTGATATATATATATAGTCCGTATTAAATTGAAAATTATGACGTTTTATAAATTTAAATAGAAAATAATCTAAATAGTTTTAAATTTGAATTTATGACCTTTTTTATTTCCTATGAATGAAAATTGATCCATATGATTGAATGTTGGGATGGATCTTATTGATATGAATATTGGACAGTGAGATGCAAATATACTGTAATTCTTATTCGACTAGAGTAATTGGAGTTTGAGATCGATTCGAGCTCTTAAAATGAATGAGTTCGACTCGACTCATCAACGATATCAAGACTAATGAAAAAAAAAAATTGAACTTATTAACGAGTTGAGTTTGAATCAACTTGTTAGTAAATTAAGTCGAACCTAGTTCGAAACAACACTAGATGCAAAAACACATCATCACTTTTTTTTTTTTTTTGACAGGAAAACACATCATCACATATACCTAATTAAGTTAATAGTTTTCAAAGGAGGAGTTAAATTTAAATTCGACAAATAAGATTTATTTATTTTTTATGTTGGAAAAATGGCAAATGTTTTTTAAGCAGCATGGAAAATACATATGTGAAGGACAGGCCACAGAGGGCTTCCTCTTCAGCTAAGCACTCAAGTGGAGTATTATTCTTCGGTTCCATAGACCCAGCCAGCAGCATTCTTGGGTGAAACTTGGGCGATTTCTCCTTATTTATCAAGTAAGCTCCATTTCTCTTATCTCTTATTCATCTTCTTCGAATACACGATTTTTTTTCCCTTTAATTTCTGAGATTACCCTAACTTGGGTGGTTTTTCTTTTCTTAATTTTGGGCCCGATATTCATATAAAAGTTCTGAATAGACCGGATCGAATTTACTGATTGAATTTTAATTAATGTAATTATGTCGACGGGTTCTTTAATGTGACTTTTTCAGTGTTGGATTACACGCAGGTTCCTCCATGGTTGGACCCAATATCACGAGTGCATCACTCCTCCTTCACTTCATACCCAAACATTCTAAATCAAGGCTACTTACTGTTTTTTCATTTGCGAAATTCATTCCAATTCAGTTGACATTTTCTCATGTGCATCGGCCTTTTACTATCACCAAATTCAAGTGAGCGATGAAATCTTATGTGTTTGTGTATGTATGAGTCAAGTGTTATTATGTTGAAATTTTATATGCGATTGTATTATTACTATTATGTAGGAGAATGCCATGGTCTCTTAGAAGTGCAGCTGATGATAATAGATTCAATTCTTCTCCCATAAACGAATCAAGTGGAGGAACTAGGCTTAATAGGACTATCCAAGCTATTCAGGTGAAGATAATTGCAAGATTAAAGGAGCTAATGGACAATCTGCCTGTTAAGTTGTTTTCTTTCTTAGTGGGCTTCTATTGTGCCACTGCTTTCGCCACTGTAATAGGGCAAACCGGTGACTGGGACGTGCTGTCTGCTGCTTTGGCTGTTGCTGTAGTGGAGGGGATTGGGGCTCTTATGTACAAGTCATCTTTTCCTTTAGTAGATAACATAAGGAATTTTATCATCATATTTAATTATTGGAAGGCTGGGCTTTCACTTGGCCTTTTTCTGGATTCGTTCAAGTATTAAAGACAAGACGAGTTTGTTTCAACGGTGATGCATAAAATATGTCTGATGACATCGAGGAGAAACTTGACTACACAATCAATGTCGAGGGATGGACTCACAGTCATCAAATTAAGCTATTTTAAGAACAACTGCCCTCAGGTGCAACTTTCTCCTCTTCTCCACATTCTTTCTGCAAAACTTTTTGTTGGTAATTGTAAATTTTTTGGTTTAGTATTTGTTTACCTCCTTCATTGGGTGTGGATGCATAGTAAGTGTCATAACCCAACTCAAGAATGTTGAGCATTCTTACAACATAGAATATTCTTCATATAAAGCAGCTCAGTTCCTTGTGTGATTATGCAGGCTTCTTTTTCATCTCTTTTTGCCTTTGTTTTTCCTTTTTTTTTTTTTTTTTTGTGTGTGTGTGTGTGTGAGTTGGAGTTACTTAGAAGATGGTTCTCAAACAGTTATCTGTATGTTATTCTTGTTTAAACCATAGAGTTCACAAAGTGACTTATCAAGCCCAGATTAGAAAATGCACTCAGTCTAATCACATTTCATTCTCATCATTGTAAAGCATGCAATGAACTGATAACAATTTGGGGGGTGGGGTGATAATTTTTCATTAAATTATTAGGTGCGTGGACTACCAAAGTAGCAAATATTATAAAACGTGTCCTTGATTGCGGGATTAAGGAAATATACATTCAGTACTCTGATTGAGGGTTGCTTTTATTTGAACTGGGTGAGTGCCTCTACCATTATCAATGATCAACTCATCCCAAAACTGTTATTTATGATTTGTGCTGAGCGAGGTGGGAAATGTGAAAAGATGAAGAAAATGCTATTATTACTCTTGATGGTACTGTCATACTTAAGTTATGGACTGATAGCTTCTTTTTTTTTCTTCCAGTTTTGGAACTGTGTCAGATACATGTAAATAAGCTTTCGTTTACAGTGGACCTCATGCTTAATGGCTAATTTTTCTGGATGGCGTCAAGCTAGCAAGAGGTTCTCGGGTGTAGGTTACTGAAAAACGGAGTACACGTTTGATCAGCTGCCAACTGAAGTCACTATGCAGAAACCATAATCTTCTAGTCTTGTTCATTAGGCAGTCAGAAGTTTTGATAGCTGTAAACTTGGCTATCAGAGATCTTCCTAGCTGCTACGGTGCTGCATTATATGACTACTACTCCAAGAGAAGAAAGAGTGATTTAAAGAAGATTACATGCCTTTATTCTGTGGCAATGGCTGTGCATATATAAAGGGAAGTATCAGTTACGTGGTTTATGATCTGGAGCAAGAAAAGAAGGTGAAATGAATCTCATTTAAAGCAGAGGCTCCTTTGTGATGATAAACTTTGTTGAAACGATTCCTCAACTCCAACTATATTGCTGGAGTGTCAAACTGATCATGATTGGGAAGCTTAAATCTCATTTGAGAAGTTCATCATGCTGCAAATCCAAGTTTAGCAATAACTATGTTTTCCAAAGTGCGGATATTTACATTTGAACTTGTAAAACGTTTCTTCTATTTGCTTTATTGTTATATGAGAAGTCGAATATGAAATGAAATGCTGGGCTGATAGACCTCTTTTGTCATTGTAATCTGAACATGTTAATATGACTTTGGTGCTGCCTGCTATTTTTGCTCACCCCAGATGACAAAATAAACCGGATGGCAAAAGTGAAAACTGAGATCTAGTTCTAGTTCTAGGAAAGCAAAATATACATTTTTTATTTTTTGTGTTTAACTTAACAACAACCATTTGCCATAAAGAAAGCCATACCCAGAACATGCATTGCTGATTTGTAATTGTTTACAAAAATAGACTGATGCACACCAGTAATACTTAAATTTATGATCTTACAGCGACTACAAGGAAGATAAGTTCTCAGCACTCGGTAAACATTTATACTGGTATAGTATACCACTCTGTAAACATTCAATAAACGTTTTGCAAGTAATGCAAAATATATAACCCAATCAAGGAAAAAAAAACCAATGCTGTATATTTTTCAACATAGGGGTTGGTTTAAGCCTGAGCCTTGTCCCATTTGAGAGGCTTCACCACTTCCCAAGTAAAATCGGGATCATCTCTGCCAAAATGGCCGTAAGCAGCAGTCTTCAAGAACCTGTTACCACTCCCCCTCTTAAGATCCAGGTTGATGGATATCATACCAGGCCTGAAATCAAAGCTTTCCTTAACAAGTTGGAGAATTTCCTTATCTGGGATCTTACCAGTTCCGTAAGAGTCCACAAATACCGACAAGGGTTCAGGCACACCAATGGCGTAAGACACCTGCACAATGCACCTCCTGGCCAACCCAGCAGCAACGATACTCTTGGCAGCTTGCCTTACAATGTAGGCCCCACTCCTGTCTACCTTTGTGGGGTCCTTCCCTGAGAAAGCACCCCCTCCGTGTGCTCCCCATCCACCGTACGTATCAATGATGATCTTGCGACCAGTAAGACCAGCATCACCATGAGGCCCGCCAATCACGAAGCGGCCAGAAGGATTAAGGTGGAATATGGTCTTCTCATCAAGGTACTTTTCAGGAATAACAGGCTTGATGACATGCTCCTTCAAATCAGCAGCGATTTCATCATTGGTCACAGTCTCATCGTGCTGTGTTGAGATCAAGACAGTGTGAACACGCACAGGAACCATGGCACCATTATCGTTGTAGTACTCCACTGTAACTTGGGTTTTACCATCAGGCCTCAACCAGGGGCAGGTACCGTCCTTGCGAACCTCAGTAAGACGAGCACCGAGCTTGGTTGCAAGAACATGGCTGAGGGGCATTAGTTCAGGGGTCTCATCAGTAGCATAACCAAACATGTGGCCCTGATCACCAGCACCAACCTCCTCAGGACGCTTGGTGAGATGACCGTGGACACCCTGAGCAATGTCAGGGCTCTGCTGCTCAATGTTAACAAGAACCTTGCAATTATCAGCATCCAAGCCCACATCAGCGGATACAAACCCAATGTCCCTGCAAGTTTTACGGACGATTTGCTCATAGTCTACATTGGCCTTGGTAGTGATCTCACCAAAAACCATCACCATGTTGGTCTTGGTGCACGTCTCACACGCCACCTTGCTCTCTGCATCCTGGGCAAGGCATGCATCCAGTACTGCATCTGAGATCTGATCGCAGAGCTTGTCGGGATGCCCCTCGTTCACCGACTCTGATGTGAACAGGAATGACTCCATCTCTTATAAGTCTGCGCATGCCACCAAACAAAAACAGAAATAAATACTAGTAATAACTTTGCTACAAGCCTACAACAGCAGAAATTCTTCTGCAATTTGCAGAGATCTGGTTAACAGATCCGAAAATCAGGGGGAAAATCTAGAAACCATCTAATTAGCAAGTTAGAGATCAAAGAGCGATTGAGAAGGACGCACTAAATCTCCAATAAACATGTAAAATTCAGTTCATAGCATTAACTTTACTTCACAGAATCACAAGATTGACTTGAACATTAAAAAACAAGCACATACCAATAGAGGAAAAATCGAGAAACCATCTAATTAACAAGTTAGAGATCAAAGAGCGAAGGACGCATAAATCTCCAATAAACTATACAATTCAGTTCACAGCATTAACTCTACTTCACAAGATTGGCTTGAACATTGAAAAAAACAAGCATATACCAATAGATCAGAAATGAGTGAGCAAGGTAAAAAAACAAAAACAAATGGAAGGCTAAGATCTACAAGAATTAAGTAGCAACCATGAAATGAGGAAATCAAAAGGAAGTGCAGCAGAAAAACAATTAGCAAGATGCATAAACATGAGAAGACATGCGAACCTGAAGTTGGAGTAATTAGGCAGAGAGAGAAAGAGAGGAGTGAGAGAGGAGTGAGGAAAGAAGAGGATGAAGGAGGGAATATATAGTAGGAAAACGCGGACAGGGATTTTGGGGATGGACGGCTAGGATGACTCAGGGTGAATCCGCGTTAAGGGTGATAGCCGGTGCCTCACCAACCCCAGCCTGTAATTAGCTAGCGTGGGAAGGCGATGCTGCACCTGGATTGGATTTGAGGCCATATTCATTTGACAATCATAAAACGCACCAATTAAGAAAGTGTAATATATATTTAAATTTTATGTATAAGTAAATAAATTAGTTGACTCGTACAGATGTTTGAGCCTTAATAATATTTTTGATAAATTTATAAATATTGTAATGGTAGAGTTTATAAATGATTTTTCATTTTAAAAGTGTGGAGTTATTGTAAAATATGTAGAAAAAAAATTATAAAAATTACTCACTCCAACCCATAAGTTAGTGTTTGTTTAGAGATTGTGGTGAATTACATTATGACTTAGATTGAAAAAAGTGGATTGAAGTAGAGGGGAATGTAGTTTTATATTAACTCAAAAGTAATGTTATAATATTTTATTAGTGTGTAGAAAAATAATACTCATAGAAAAGTGAAGGGGGGGGGGGGGTTGAGAGAGATTTGATTGAAAACTGTCAATCCAAATTCGAATTGACCAATCTCAAACCAAATACGGTCTAAGTGTTTGCACCATAAAATTGACATATAAAGAGATTGGTTGGAATAAGTGTGGAAAATAACATTTTATGTAAATTTGAATATTGTGGAGGTGAAGTGGAGAAATTTTATTTTTAAGAGTTTTTAAACAATTTTGAAACAAATAAATAAAATGAATGTACAGACAATTGAAGAATGAATATTATGATATGGAAGAAATATTTAGTAATGAATGTGAAAATTGAGTTGGGGGAATACGAGTGATAGGCGGTAACCCGAACACGTGCTAATTCTGCCTTCTTTTGGTTAAGTTGTTGCCTTTGATACTATTTTCTAGATTTCGTGCTATTACTGTCACTTCGAATTGTTGGGCCTAGAGTCTCAATTTTTACCAGCTCATGATTTTGATGTGTTACTGGTTAATCTTGGTCAATTTCGTCACGTTAACATTTCATACTCTCAGTTTTACTTACCACAAATAATGCCCCCGAATATGAGTTTGAGTTGTGCACTATTGATTTTGTTAATTTCTGATCAAATTACTATCCCACGACTACCGGAGTGACGAGTTGTTAGTATACACAAAGAACTAGTCAATCAAAGAAGTTACTAGTTTGTTACTAGTCGTAAGTCGTAACTCCTTTAATTAGTTACATCATCAATTTGTATATATATTGGTGCCCTCATTAGAAGTTAACTACGCTCACCTTGCACACCATGACACAGCTTGTTACTATCAAGCTCAAGTTTACGAATTTCTTAATGTGGCGCTGTCAAATTCTTCCTCGCCTCACCACCCAAAAGTTTCAAATATATATCATTCTCTCAGTTTTTTTTAGCTGGTCAATTTAGTACCCTTTCTTAATTGTCAATTTCAGTCACTCATATGCTCATCTCTATTCTCTACACTAAATAAGTGTATCTTGTTTTTATCAAATTAATATTTAGATACTAGTAATTGTCTTAAAAAAAGAATAGACATAAGGATAAAATTGAAAAACAAAGCAAAAGTTTAATGCTCCAACTATAATGGAGTAACATTTATGTGAAAAACTTGTAAATCTATCTATGGAAGACTTTTGTGGGAAGCGAAAAGGCGAAAGTACAAAATCCAAATAAATGATTTTCACATCATTAACATAAATAATAGGTGGGTGTACTAAGAGATGGATGTAAATATCCGCAATCATCACATATATACGTGTGCTTACAAGTTATAGACTTATAGCTGATCATGACTGCATTTGGTAAGTTGGTAACTTGAATTTATGAACAAAAATCAAAATGAAATTTCACTCTCAAGTTCCCTTAAATCAGAGAAAATTGGACAATATCCATATACTACATGAAAAATGTTTGTAAATAAACATCCAAGTGTAACTTTCATATGAAAGCTGAGAAGAACTAACAACAAATTTTCAAATAGCCGTCCTCTGTTCCAAGGAGAAAAAGGCGAGAAAATGGTAAAATACCTATGGCTGACAGCACCGACATGTTCTTTGATTCCCCATCTGCCATATAGAGATGTTGAGGGGTGGCTCGATACTGCCCATCCTGTGTTGTTACATACAATGCAGCTAAACATTCAGAAACATAAGAGGAAGAACAAGAAGTTCCCCAGCCAGAAATAAGCAAAATATTAAGCAAAATGGTAAACCTGGAAGCATCTACTACTTTAACCAAGAACCACTATACGCTGCAAATTAAATGGATACACAAAATTCTCTCTCACGAATTTCATGTTTGAGACAATGAAATAAACAGATGGACACAATCAGAACAACAGACGTACATGCACAAGCGCACGTGGAGAGAGAGAGAGAGAGAGAGAGAGAGACGTACTTCATCTGCAGCGCTGTGTAGTGAAGAGAGGCCAATTTTATTTCTACAAATAGAAATTACATTTTTCCCCCACACTGAGAAACCAGAAACTCCATCATTATAACCTCTGTAAACCGTGTGCTCTGCTGTCCAATCCCTGTGAACAATATAAAACATTGCAACAGTAAGGCCATATTTCTATACGCTACAAAAGCTTATTATCATATGTTGCATATCATCACAAAGAAATTGATTGTAGAAAATATACCTAAAACACACACACACAAAAAAAAAAAACAATGACTAACATAGCATATATCTCCAAATATATTTTCGATTATTTCCTTAGACAATATTTATATGGAAGTAAAGTTCAGGACCAGGAAGTAAATAGTTCCAAACTCAAATTTTTGCTTGTTCTCCAAGATGAATCACCATCTAGAAGATATTGATGATGGCATGCTGACATTTCTTATATGCTAACCATGCTATGCTTTTAACTATATTACTTGTTAGCTGGCTTTCGCACAATAGAGGAATAATGTTCTAAAGTAACTATCTATTTATCTAAATTAAAATAGTAATGCCACTGCATGACTGATGTAACAACTTTAAAGATAATAAACTAGATTTGATAGAGGTTGATCAGACATCATCAACATTAGTCAATTCCTGCACTTAGGGCAGGACAAAATAATGTACCTTCTCAAATCCCAAATTCGCAAAGTCTTGTCAAGAGAGCTAGAAACAAGCTGATGGTCTGAAGCTGCAGCCAGCTGCAAGGATTGAAAAATTGATGTAAAAGAGTCTTTTCTTAGACTTGCATCTTAATATTGAGAGGAACACTTGGGTGTACCAATTGCACCATGCAACTGGTACACAACTCATACTGTTTAATGAAAATAATTAATATTGTTCAGTGAAAAAAACAAATACTGTTCAATGAAAATAACTAATACTATTAAAAACAGCTAATATTGTTCAGTGAAAACAACTAATACTATTCAGTGAAAACAACAGAGTATTATTTAAAAACTATTAATACTAATAAAAATGAACTGTACAACTAAAGTGTAGAAGTATTTGTCTAATATTGATTATACCTTTGTCACATATCCATCATGAGCCTGCCATGATGCAATAATCTTTCCACTCCTCATGTCAAAGAGCCTGCAATGACCCGTGCCAGACGCAGCTGCAATCCAGGATGGAAAGGCAATATTTTCCTCGGAATTCACTTTGACAGAGCTAGATGAGCAAATGGATGATATAAGGGGAGGAAAACCAGAATCAATGGATTCACTCCTCCAAAGATGAAGTTTCTGACCTCGATTGATATCAATGAATCTGTTGGCCATAAAGGTACTTTAGAAAAATGCATGTATGCAAATTATTTGACCACATAAATGAGCAATTACCTCAGGGATCCATTTCCAGTACCCAAAATAAGTCTATCATTGTATTCCAAATAGTCCATAGCAGTGTACGAATCTCCATGAAATGCAGTACTAAGAATGCCGCTGGGTGATGGATTAAAATGAAGCATATTGTCTTCATCTCTTTCTATCAATTGTGTGGAGGTTAAAGAGCGCTCAGAAAATACAGAAATTAGTTTTCCAGTTTGTCCATTCCATATATGTACTGTTCCATCACAAGAAGCTACCCTTCCAGAGGACGCCAAAACAAAAATGTCATTTACGATCTGTCAATAAATAGGCAATAACATAAGACATGAGGAAATTGTACTAGCAACTGTTTATTTTGATTGACATGGGGATCAAAGCCTGACGATAAATAATAGCATTTCAGAAGCAGCAAACCAGTTATATGATATGCAAACAGCAAGCTAGAAAGTGTGTTTATCAATTAATCATTATTATAACTCTTTAAAAGCTACTATTAAAAGCTTGTGATGTATACAAAACAAGCCTTACTCCGAAAGGACCCACAGCATCAAGCCATCAAATGGGAATACATGCAACAAGAGCAAGCGTAGAATAACATGAAAAGTGTTTCTTACAAAAACCAATGTAAATCAAGAAGTTAAATGCAGTAGAAAATTGTCTTGGAATCTTATGTTATTTCAACCGCCTTCTAAACAGGAAATAATAATTGATAGCCAGAAGCAAAAATAGCCAGCCAACATAATATAAAAAAGTATAAAAATATAAAAAATCCCTCTCTGCTATCCTTTTCTCTTCCAAATGCCATTAAAGAACTACCTTTCACACCACGTCTAGTATAATAGAAAATTGTAGGAGAAGAGAAGTGTGAAAAATGCGAAGTGTACACATCATATCTTATCAGTTGACGAATGTTGAAGGTTGGAACTTGGGTGCATACAGTTCACCTATTTCTGTTTTTTCTTAAGTAACACACCATACTAATTAATCAAAAGTTTTGTTAGTGTTAGCATCTAAGCAATTCACACTGCAGATTTTGAGATTTTAGGTTGTTTATTTTTTAAGCTGCAATTAGAAAAGGGAAAGGTGTTAAGCAAATTGAAGAAGTCATTTCCATGTTCATGATGCAAGATACCAAATCTACCAGTTTTTAGCCAAGGACAGGATACAAGTTATTACATGAAAATGCAATTTAAGTATTTAACCATCTGGTAACTGACACAAACCTCGTCGTGGCCATTATAGCTTGACATGCAATCAGCTCTTGACAAATCCCACTTCTGAATATTTCCTTTGAATCCTGGTCCAACTCCTGCTGTGAATACTGTACACTCATTTTGACAAACAGCAAAAGATCTCAGAGCTCCATGATGGGCACGAACAGATTGTACAATCGATGCTCTAATTTTCCATGGAAGTTCCTCTTTTGGACCACCAGCACGACCTGCAAAATCAAGCCCATTCCAGCTAGCTGCAGGACTGGGGAACCAAGACCAGGGTTCCTGCATTCCTAAATCTGAACTAGCCCCATGATTCTCAACTGGATTCTGGTAATATTCAGACATATTTTTACTTGGCATGAAGTTTGCTTTGCCTTTTTTTCCCTGTGATTGTGGTCTTGACCATCCAACCCCATTGTGTAAGAGTTTGGCAGGCACGCTATCAGATGTTGAGCCCTTGTACAAGGGTCTTCTACCACTTGTGCTATCTGATACACCTTGATAAGAAATCCCTGCATGCTCCCACTGAATAACAAAAGGCTAAGAAGTAAGAAGGGTGCAAATGCATGAAGTTAAGTTAGCAGCACCGAAATTCCAAATCCAGCGCTGTTTTTTAAAAGCAATTACTATGCTTAGCTCTAAAAAAAACCATTCTTGTCAGATTTTAAATTAATAAACCACTTAAAGTTTTATGGCAATTGCTGCATCTAACAATAAGATTACAGGTATGTTGTATAAACAATAAGATTGCAAAAGCGGGGATCAAGTAGCAGCAGAGCATCACAGGAGAAGAAGAGTGACTACTGACTAGAAGGTCCCATGTTTTCAACAATTTGAAGTCAAAGTTCTTTCGCAATTACAGAAATAATCCTAACCACCAACAAATATGTTTCTTCATAAGTAATCATCAATATTCAATACCATGAGAATAGCCTCTGAGTTTCTATAAAAAAAATATCTTGTCAATCACAGATGTCTTTTTCTATTGGAACCACATAACAAATCTTCATTAGACTCACATGAATCTTTACACTGATTGCTAATTATTACAATGATGTGGTCAGAGCACTACCAAGCAAAATATAACTAATCTTTCAATAACAACTATGTAAATAAAAAGGTCATACCTTCCAATTATGATGCCGGAGAAGGAATTGCTCAATAAGCAACCATGTCGGACAACACTGGCGAAGTTTCTCTATTCCAAGTAGAGAAGCAAACTGAGGATACAAAAGTAACCTGCCAAAACATCAATTTATTGTACGTGTATCTAATGTTTATGCACAATTAATCCCAAAAAAGATCCTAAGAACGGTGAAATATGACAGAGACTCACACCAAGTCCATGCGACTTTCAATACAATCTTCCTCACTAACTTTCACCTTAGGCCCCACCGTGTTTCCAACCAAATTGATAGAATATGTGTTCCTCTTCTGAGAGAAAGCAAACTCATTGAATAAGTCCTTTAGTTTTGGCAGAACAAGCATTGCAGTTGAATCTGGGCCAATCTGCTGGCAAACTCTAATAAGACTCTTGGCAGCATTCTGGCAAATTAAATCATTATTGTCAGGAGGTGCTATATAGTTATTTAGCAATATAATGTTGTTTGTAGATACATGATTTTGATCTGGACAAAACAACAAAATTTCCCATGGAAGCATTGAACCATTCAAGTTCGGTGCTGTTAGCCTCAACTATATCTGGTTAAGTGTGTGTAGTGAGGTATAGTGTCACAAGAAGGTAGTCTTTTCAGTTCTGGTCATTTACTTGAACATTGATTAGGGGTGTTCATAATCCAGGCCAGACCATTCACCCTGTTGAACCAATCTTTAAGGTTGTGTTTGGATGAGGGGATTTGATTTGAGGAGGCATTTCAAATGAAAGGATTTAAAAATAGATGGATTTCAAATGACATGGTTTTAGTGAGGATTTAAAATCCTCTCAATTTTAACTAAAAAGTGTGTGAGCAAAATTCTAAGTATTTGATTACCATTCATAATCCAAACAAGTGGAGTGGATTTGGATGGTGGATTTGAAATCCATAGATCAAATCCCTCCATCCAAATGGAGCCTAAGGGTTCCGGATTTGGGTGAATGATATTACCCGAACTGTAATATGGTAATTAGATATGGGTGCTGCCTGAAATCATTTAGCCAATAAACCAAAATTCATAATCTTTTTAAAAAAAAAAAAAAATTATTTGTATTAGGTTTCATTTTACACTTAACACAGTTCACTCTTTTTTTTTATCAGGTTAACACAGTTCACTCTTACTAGTTACTGCCATCCACAACTCATGAAACAACCACCTTCCTTCGTTCTCTTCTTCCCCAGTCCACTGGAACAACACCTTTCGCCATCATCTGTTTGGGTCGTGATTCTTAATATATTTATTTAGAACTTTTATCCAGAAATTGGCTTCTTCCTCATCTGTTTAGATATGATAACCAAAGGATTCATTTTTCCTTTTGCATTAAGGATTTATATATTTTTTTAAAAACACTCGGGGTTCATTGAAACTTGAAAGAGATCAGTTCAGGTGAATACGGGCTTCAATTTATTCGGTTTACTTTTCAGTCACAATTCTTAATTTTAAAGGCCATTAATGACCTAACTCACTCAAGAAGCTGAATGAACACCCATATTTGATGTTCATGTAGAACAACTCAACCAAAAGATTCAATATTCTCCGAAATAAGAGTGGACAGTTTTCGTACAGGCTTTAAAATGGGGGATAAAAAGGAACGTCAAATTATGCACACAGGGATATCAAGTGATAAAAGTTCCTAGTTTTAGACTCGCATTATATTCTAAGCATCAAGAGTTTTCCAGGGTAAAGTGCCTATAAAATAAGCAGGGCACTGGAATCTTTAAATCTTAGTGTAATATTTTTTATCAGATGATCAATGTTTTGGCTAAGAACAAGAGTAAAACAGCACAGACAATAGAAAGTAAGCTTAACTACTAAAGAATCTGTCTCATAATTTTTCTAAGCTGAGTAGCATTTAGAAACAGTTGTATGTCAGAAAAATTAAGACGGATGGAGTTAGGTTGAGCTTATGGAAGTAGAACTTGGCACTCAGATCACTAACTACAATAACAAGAAAAAAATGGAAGGAAATCATCTCACAAAAAGGAAAAGAAGAAAAATCTGCTGGTCCTTGTGGCAGAAGGGAATGACATGCCAATGACAGAAAAAGGAAACGAAAAAGCCAAATGAAATATTCCAAGTTTCAAGTAAACAGCCACAATGGGGTGGAAACAAAAAGTACCTGATGTACCAGGATTCCCATATCTCTGTGCATGAGAATCTTAACATAAGAACAATTTACATCCTGCATAAGTACAAAGTTCACTTTGTTTACTCTATTGCTTCAGTATAGACAGAAAATTAACATTTCAAAAAACAGTTATACCTCAATTAGCTCCTTAACAATTGTCTCAGTTGTCAATATAGGAGAAAGTCCATCTAGTGCTGTCAGACAATCTATCAAGGCCAAAGAGCTCCAGCTCTGCATGGGTTCAGGTCTACCAATATTGGAAGTACATAAGCAAGAGTTGATGACATTATGTAACAATGGTAGAATTTGTTTCAAAACGAACTTTTCTCCAAAAAGTCCACCTGAAAATCAAGTGATATAGCCTTATAAATTGAGCAAACACATTTTAGGAAACAATAAACTAAGCATCTAAATATGGGGCACATACCAATTCTGATCAACACATCAACTCCATCATTGCATATTCCTTTTCCAAAACAGAGCATCAGAGGCAAAATTGTCTGGACAATTAATTAACAGTATTCTTATTCCAATATAAATACATCAGTTTTGCATCAGAAGTAAACAGCATGCCCTCTAACATAAGTATTTTTGAGGTTATATAGTATACAATACAAGAAATAGTCAAACCTGATGAATAGTAATGGGCACACCAAGCTCTTCGCTGGACCCAATGAGTAGAACCGAAGCAGCAGCAGTTGAACTCTTATGAGGAGCAATGCACAAGTTTGATATAATTAGTGGATGTATTATCTCAAAGTATGCTTGTTTACCTATCTTATTCCATAGCTCCTGCATAAAAGAGCCTTGAAGAAGAGAAACCTTCAAATGTGAATCGCCTGTAGCCTAAACCAAAAACCATTTCTGAAATGAGAATCAGATGACGAAGAAACAAAAATGGAAGGACAAAGACATAGAATTGAAAAAATGTATTAACAGGCCTGCAGAATTCTCTGGATAGATGGTACAACAAACTTCATTGCTGCTTCTAACTTCAGACATTTCAGAAATTCTGTGAGTAGCACATAAGCCCATTCAGCTTCAGCATCTGAGGAAGAACTTACTGCAAGGGGTAAGCAATAAGGAGCACACATTTCAGCGCCAAAAGATCCCATCCTTTTCAGAGCTCCTCGTTTAGCAAACGTTGCAGCATATTGCAGACGGGATTCATCTTTTGCTAGAAGGTGAAATGGGGCTAAAAAGAAGTAGGATGACTTGACTGACTTCGGGAAGTATGGAGATTCCAAAAGGCATTTGGCAGAAGGCCTCCTAACAAAATGAAATGGATAGGCAAAATTTTAGCTACAAGTGGACAGGTAATTTTTTTTCAGTCTTTTACTGTATGGGTGATGAGGAGTGACAGTTCTTTAAGCCGTTTATTTTAACTGTTGGGTTTTTGTGGGAGGTGGGTTCCAGGAGAAGGGATATAGAACTTTACCTGTTCCACTCCTTCTGAATGCAGGCTTCAACAACAACTTTCATGTGATAGGGGAGATCTTGCATTGAACTAGGTAGGACACCATTCTCCAAGAATGAAGTTAATGAATTCAGGCCAAAAAGTGGCTTCCCCATCTGAAGCTCAGCTAAAATACATCCAATTGAAAATATATCCTCTGCAGCTCTTTTGGAAGTAACCTCTGAAGAACATGTTTGCCTCCAAAGTATTAGTTCTTGATATCCAATAGAATCATCATCCACCTCAATGTTGTCTATAAGAGAATTTGAATCAATACTTGAGGTTCGACTGAAGTTCTTGGTAGACTCATGTTCTTTAGGGGATACATTTTCAGAAATATCAGTCAAAAGCTCACTAGAATGAACACTATATTTAGGAGCTAAATGCCATGATTCCTCACAGAATGAAGTTGCTTCTTCCAGTTCATTTAAGTGATTAGGTTCAAAATTTTGACCATTGTTCTTTTGACGAGTTTCCATTCTGGCAACTTGACGTGGAGGGTGAGGTTGTGTAAATAGCTGTCGGCGACCTATTGACCTTGGCATTTTGGAGATTGATGCTGGCAACATCACATTCTTCGCAGCAACAGCAGCCTCACCAGACATTTTGTAGCCAAAGGTTATGTCAATCCAATGATGTATTTGAATGGAAACTTGGTTACTTTCCAGAGCATCTCGATGCAACTTAATGAACTCTTCTGGAGTGCCTGCCCATGAAGGTACAGCCAGATCAGGCATGCCAGAATGTAGAGATCGAAATATACGTGGATCACAGTAGAACTCGGGAATACACTCGTCAGGGGTCCATTGGTATAATCTTTGCATGTTAGAGGGATATTCATTGGGTTCATAAACCGAACGGACAGCTATCCGCAAAACACTCAAAGGCAACCTCCTGGCTTTATAACTGCAAACAGCCAGTTCAGATAGGCATTCATCAGAAACATGGTGAGGTATTTCAGACGTTGAGTAAGTGAAATCCAACTGTTCATCACCTTTTGCCATGCGCCACTTGCTCTTGCTCAAATCTCTCCAGCCAGTGTTACTATTTTCATCAGGTTTGACGCTAAAATCTATAACCCAAGGCATGACTGTATAAAACGTGTGGTCACCCCACCTTCTTCCCGCTAATCTGTTTAAAATGAGAAGATACTCAAAATTGCTCATCTCACCTTTCCACCAACTATAGAAACATGACTGCCAATTATCGTATTTAGAGAGACTTAAATCAGAATAAAGTGCATGTGAAGAACAGGCTGAGCAGCATTCAGAACAAAAGGTATAGAACTCATCACTTGGATTCACCGTGGAGTTCAGTAGCTGTTTCTCACCAATTTGTAACCAGCACCAAGAAGTTTCAGTCAACATAATGTTGGAGGGGCGTAAATTCCCATGAGCAATGCCTAGACCATGCATGTAGCACAGAGCCGAGAGGAGTTGGTAGATTAGAAACTGTACATGCCAGTCAGACTGTAAAGCAGCAGGACTATAGTGCATAATGTTTTCAAGGCTATATGGTGTCTTTGGAAACATCATACTTATATTCATAGATGACTTTAGCATTCCCAAAATAGGACCAATGTTGGGATGCCTTATGCAGCCAGGAAAGCCACTCTCCTTAAACGAGGGCAGTCCTACCAAATTAAGAAAGTTTACACTCTCTCGTCCTGCAATTTTTCCCTCTATAAGAAGACATATTGAATGCAGAAGTTGATCTTCGAATGAACCAGAAGAGAAATATGAAGCAAGTTCTTCAAACAATTCATAGGATGCATAGTTAATCCGAGCACTTGGAGACAATGAAGTGATTGTCCTCGAGCAAGAAAATCTACTGGTAAACTTACAGGTTTCATAACCGTTGAGGAATGTGGTTCTGCCACCATTGGAGAAATGTCCACATTCAGTATCTAAAGCAGAACTTTTATCACTAGAAATTCCAACACTGACCTCTCCTTGGACTTGATTTGCATTAGATGATTTCGTGTTTTCCCCAGCAGTACCATCATCCCCTTCGAGAGCACAAAACTCGTCACTGCGGAGAAGAAAGTAATTAATTCATCCCACAAGTGCTAACTCAGAAGCTATAACAATCACGCTATATCATATACAGGACAAGGATCATAAATACAGCATATATTTTAGCGGTCAAATGATGTATCCAGCAACTGAGGCAAAAAGCGCATACACAAAGACGATCCATGAAAAACAAGAAATCGGCTATAGAATATTTCATCGGCTAAAACATAAAAGTAAGGCATCGTACACGTATCTGCCCAAGCAATCATGTTTACTGTAAGGCACAAAATTCAACACGAATTGCTGCGGTCTCACTTCATTAGGATCGGACACCTACATTCAATCAGTGAATTAGTAATTACATAAGCACATATCAACAGCAAACATGTAGTTGCATATATATTATGTAAAAGTTGGAGACCTGAACAACAGCTTGTGAACCAAAGGGGAGTGGTGAATCGGAGAGGCCATGGATGAAGGTGACTCTGCCGGAGAAATCAGCTTCAATTCGCCGTTGAAGGCACTCGTAGCACATTTTAGGCGCACTGTCCATTTGTAAAATTTGCTTGTTCATTATTGTTTCTTCTACATCAACATCAAAAATGGCAGTTCCACTTCCATTACATGTTTTAGCAAGATCAAGAGGAGATTGAACCGAGCATAGTGGAGACTGGCACGACGTCGTTCCGATCAGTTCATTTATTAAAGTAAATAAGAAATTGGGTTTGTGGCTTATTGAAGAAAGAGTCTGGCTGTTTGCACCTACAGAATTAGTAGATACACACAATTCGTACACCACTCAATTTTAAAAATATTACTCCCTCCATCAATGAAAATAGTCTCATTTGCCCTTATATTATTTGTCCACAAAATGTAGTCTCATATCCTTTATGAAAATTATCACCCCTTCAACCATCACTTAATTACTCAATTTGTCATGAACTTTATTCACAAACAATCACTTTATTCACAATGGACCCCACAATATCGTATAGGGTGGGACTAATAACACCCCCAATATATATTATACACACTTCAAATATTTTAATACAAAAATAGACATAAGTAAATTTACTAAGTAATCCTTCTAAATATATCAAAAAAATTATAAACACCACGTATATTATTCACACCCCCAATAACTCATTCTTAAATTCTTCCACCATCATTTAACCATCGATCAATATTTTCTTACACGGTAATAAGCATAAAATCAACTTTAATATAATAATAACAAGCTACACACATACCATTAATCCGAATAGCATGTCATCACTTACTCAAACATTAGTAATATAAAATTACATTACAAACTACATATATTCATCAAACCGTAATTCTATTTGCGCGGCCGTGCACCTTCTTGTGCGTGCGGCCGTTTCAGCCGTACACCTTCTTGTGTGTGCGGTTGTTTCGGCCGTACGCCTTCTTGTGTGTGCGGTTGTTTCGATTGTACACAGTGTACGCTGCACAACTGCGTTTTTGGCCGAACGGTCATGACAGAAACAAAACAAAAAAAATAGACGCAAAAATTACAGACGAAAACAACAAATTCAAAATCAAACTGAATGTATTTTATGCAATTATACCCATGTGTACAATATAATTCAAAAAATCACTACAAATCATATAAACCCTAGAAATTGGGGTGTGTTTAGTAATAGGTTAGAAAAAAAAAGATCTTAGCCTTTTAATGAAAAAAGGGTATGAAAGGAATAAATTGGGGTGTGTTTAGTAAAATAAATTGATTTTTTAATTTTAATGGGGTGTGTTTAACATTTGAGGTGTGTATAACATATTTTTGGGTGTTAATAGCCCCACCCTATCCTATAATACCCCTACTTTATCTATTTTTTTCTTAAAACACGTGCCCCACTTCAATGGGACTACATTTCATGGACGGGGGGAGTATTTAGGCTTTGGATGGAGGACCATCTAAATCAGAATTTTAAATTCCCACTAAAACCATATTATTTGAAATTTCATGTAATGTTTTCTCAAATCAAATCCCCTCGTAATCTAAGTATTTGAAATTCATTCATAATTTAAAATTGTAGTGGATTTAAATTATAGATTTAAAATTTATATAGCAAATCCAACCAATTTGCTAAATTTTTTGTGGAAGAATGAAATCTTAAATTTGAAAAATATTGAGGGATGAACAACTCGATGCGGCCTCGGGGAAGGGTGTTTAATTTAGAAATTGAGTAGATAGTTGTAAATTTGTACAAATGGCAACATTGTATTTTTATCACTATAATAAAATAAAATAAATTATTAAGTGGGTGTATGTACCAATTTCATAGATGTAAATAACCGGTCTCTAAAGAAAATATTGTTCCTTAGAAAGATGGGCTTTTCACAGAGAAAATACTCAGTCCAAAATGAAAGGGTTTGACTATATGCACCTCCATTTCGGAGAGATGCACTCCCCCATCACTCCCCCGATTTATACACTCCCCGAATTTTAGGTCACACCTCCCCTCAAATGTCATAAATACCCCTCCTTCATAAAAATCCTTTTACTACCCACACCCCCCAAATCCTCCATCTTTCTTTCTCCTCCATTTCTTCTTTCATCTTCTCCCCCACCCCTCATCTCCACCGCCGGCGACCTGCCCCTCCACCACCCGTCGCCGGGGACGCCAGCCCCTCCCTCCCTCGCCGAGCCCGTCGCCCCCCCTCCCTCCCTCGCCAAGCCTGTCGACCCCACAACCCCCACCGCCTGTAAAAAAAAAAAAAAAAAAAAGAACAGATCTTGGCCGCGCGCGGCCGTCCCCTCCCTCCCTCGCCCCACCCCCCAACTGTAAAAAAAGAACAGATCGCGGCCGCCGCGGCCGTCCCCTCCCTCCCCCCTCGTCCCCTCGTCGAGCCCGTACCCCCTAACTGTAAAAAAAAAAAAAAAATGAGCAGATCGCGGTCGCCCCCTCCTCCCTCCGACGCCGCCACACCCCACCCCACCAGGTTTTCCCCCCTTTCCCAATGTTAGGTTTTCTGCATTTTTGCAGAAAACCCTAGTTTTTTTCTTCTTTTTTTTTTCAATTTTCGACCGTATAAGATCGATTACATACACCTTCATCGATAAATTGTTGTCGACGAGAGTGTATTTGATCGACCTTACATAGTCGAATTTAAAAAAAAAAAAAAATTAATTTTCGACCAACCGTTTCGACCATATACATTCCCGTCGACAACGATTTGTCGACGAGAGTGTATATGGTCGACACTGGTTGATCGAAAGTTGAAAAAAAATTCTAATTTTTTGGAATATACGGTCGAATATTTCTGTTTTTTTTTTTTGAGTTGATGGTCGCCGGCGACCGGAAGTTGTGTGTTAGGGGAAGGTGAAAGAAATAAGGTGGGGTGCATCTAGTATAGTGTATATTTAATGAAGGGTATTTTAGGTTTTTTACCTATTATTTTATTAATAAAACTGAAAGGGGGAGTGCATCTCTCCGAAATGGAGGTGCATATAGTCAGACCCAAAATGAAAACTACAGGCCAGACTGGATAAGAAGAAGCACACACAACTCAACAGAAACCATGGCGGTACGGACACCATAGAGAACTGAGGAATACCCTTCCGACGTAAGCTTTCTCTACTCGCATCATTCCCTTTACATACCTGCAAAAAACTTGTACCATCTTTGTTCGAATCAAATTTACTAGCTGAACATTTGAATTCTATTACTTGTTCGACCATGGAGTTAATGTTTCCTTCAAAGCAAACCCAGAAAAATCTTTACTCGTTTCATTACGATAATCACAACCAAATATCAAGACACCACAAGGATAAAGTTTTCCGTTGTTGTAAGCTTCCCTCCGCCAATGTGAAAAGGCAAGGGCCTCGGCGTTCTGGGGTTAGAGTTTTAGCTGTTGAAACCTTTCATGCTAATGGCAGGTTAAATTTGTCAAATTTTGAGAAAGGCCCATATATAAAAGGTCAGGGACATGGGCAGGTTCAGAAGAACACTTCATCTCATACTAGTTTTGAGGAATTTGAGAATAATAACCATCTCCGCCGCTTTGTTAGGAATGGGGATTTAGAGGAAGCTTTTCAACATCTTGAAAAGATGGTTTCCCAGGGTGATATACCTGATATTATCCCATGTACAAGTTTAATTCGTGGGTTTTGTAGAACTGGTAAGACTAAGAAGGCTTCTAGGGTTATGCAAATTCTCGAGGGGTCGGGGGCGATTCCTGATGTAATAACTTATAATGTGTTGATTAGTGGGTACTGCAAGTCTGGGGAGATTGGTAACGCATTGGATGTGTTGGACCGGATGAGTGTTGTTGCTCCTGATGTGGTGACATACAACACGATTTTACGTTGTTTGTGCGATAGTGGCAAGTTAAGACTAGCCATGGAGGTTCTTGATCAGCAGCTGCAAAAGGAGTGTCAACCTGATGTGATCACTTACACGATTCTGATCAAAGCCACGTGCAAGGAAAGTGGCGTTGGACAGGCGATGAAGCTCTTGGATGAAATGAGGAGCAGAGGTTGTAAGCCAGATGTAGTTACTTATAATGTCCTTATAAATGGGATTTGCAAGGAAGGGAGATTGGATGAAGCAATCAAGTTCTTGTATAATATGCCGTCGTATGGTTGCCAACCGAATGTCATAACACATAACATCATTTTGCGTGGCATGTGCAGTACGGGTCGATGGATGGATGCAGAGAAACTTTTAGCTGAGATGATGAAGAAGGGGTGTTCCCCTAGTGTTGTTACTTTTAACATTTTGATTAATTACTTGTGTGGGAAGAAGCTTCTGGGGCGAGCGATTGATATTTTGGAGAAGATGCCGAGATATGGTTGTACGCCAAACTCGTTGAGTTATAATCCGTTGCTTCACGGCTTCTGTAAAGAAAAGAAGATGGATAGAGCTATCGAATATCTAGAGATAATGGTTTCTCGGGGGTGTTATCCTGATATTGTGACGTATAATACTCTGCTCACAGCGTTATGCAAAGACGGCAAGGTTGAATTCGCGGTTGAGATTCTTAATCAGCTAAGCAGGAAAGGCTGTTCTCCAGTTTTGATCACGTACAATACAGTGATTGACGGGCTATCCAAAATGGGAAAAACGGAACGTGCTATGCAGCTGTTGGTTGAGATGAGGGAAAGAGGTTTAAAACCTGATATAATTACGTATTCTTCGCTTGTGGGAGGACTTAGTAGAGAAGGAAAGATTGAAGAAGCTATATCCTTCTTTAATGAATTGGAAGGTTTGGGCATCAGGCCAAATGCAGTCACCTACAACTCTATCATGTTAGGGCTTTGTAAGACGCGCCAAACTGATCGTGCAATTGATTTCTTGTTGTACATGGTGTCTAAAGGTTGCAAGCCTATGGAATCGACTTACACCATTTTGATTGAAGGTCTGGCTTATGAAGGTTTCACAAAAGAGGCTCTAGATTTGTTGAATGAGCTCTGCTCTCGAGGGGCCGTGAAGAAAAGTTCTGCTGAACAAGTGGCCACCAAATTTTAGCGCGATTTCAAACTGTTAGTTGTTTTTTACTTGTATTATTTACATGTGTATTTTTGAGAAAACCCTGAAATTTTGAAGTCATTTACTATTGTTCTTGCAGAATGTGTTTGAATATTTCTTCTCCTTCATTGCATACAGCATCATTGTTACATATACTGATATACTCCAGTATAGCGTTGAGGTTTAGGAAATACTTTTGTATGCCCTGATATAAATCTTAGTATCAAACTTATATTTTGTCTTGGAATGGAATTACAGATTACTAGATGACTGAGATTAGCATTAGCCTATATAGTTGGGAAGAGATTGGAAGGTAGGTCAACTTCTAATATATAATTGCATTGCTGGATCATTCATTCTCCATATATAATCTTTCTTGCATATTCTTCTATCTAAGAAAAATCTCATTATGTATAAGCAGATGAATGAGATTGTATAGAAATAAAAAATAAGGTAAATACATTTTTTTTGTCCCTCGATGACTCGTTTGGTGAATGTGATGAGATAATGGGTAAAGATGGTAATTGAGATATGTTTTACAGGAGAAAAATATTTGTTGGTGTTTGGTAGTGTAGAATAAAAGTCATGGTATAATAATTTAAATGTTTGGTGTCAAGAATTGGTTAATGAAGAGCTACAGTGAAATCGCATAAATGGTTTCACTGCCCCTCTTTTCTCGGGTAGACTTGAAATTATTTGTGTGCTTCCAAACACGAGAAATTATTCACTGTAGCAGTTTTCGTCTTTTGAGTTTAGACTTTAAAATTAGCCATCTATGTTTACAAAGTTCACTGTTTTAGTCCCTTATCGGTCCAACAACTGTGAGAAACCTTTTTTTTAATAGGTAATGACTTACTACCTGTTAGAATAACCTCAAAAATGTGTTTTGTGTAAATAAACCATTGGTAGGAAGTGAACACTTATTCTTGATGCATGCTTGATTTTTTCCTTAAAAATTTGAAAAATAAATGTCGTATCACTTATTATCGGATGAGTTGCCTCTTTTAGACGGTAAATAGACTACAACACTGAACTTTGTAAATATAGAAGACTAATTTCAAAATAAAAAAAATTAGTGGACAAAAATCAAAACTAGTAGTAGTACAATTTAAAGGGAAAAATGTATTTACCCTAAACAAAAAAATTAGCTGTCAACAAGAGGAAGGATGACTCATTACATTACAACCCTGATATTAGTTCACAGGGTGGGACAAAATTGCTCCCAGAAACAAAACAAATACTCCTAGCCATGAAGCTGCTCCATAAGTCTTCCCTCCATTTATGCCACCCCCTGTGAAACATTTTTTCAAGATTTTTAAACAGTCATTCAGCATATAGAAAGTATATAAATGTAATAATCGAATTCATTAGAATTACCACAGTCTCTTGTAGCATTGGTGGTGGAAGAGCAGAGGCACGTAAAGGCCTGAGTATCAACATCAAAGCCACAGGTACCCCCAGATTTAGCACATCTGTCACATCCCAAATCAGGCAAACTATAGGATAGCTTAATCCCATAAAGCCAGTCCAGTGGTCCAACCCCCTGCAAAGCATCCACATTGTACACACTCGTGTAGTGCGTGCAGTCCAGTATGTTCATGCTCATAAATTTCACAGTGTCGTAGCTCGTGAAGCAGCACGGCGGTGTGGTGTTGTAGAGCATGTGGAAGAGCTTGAACGACGTGCAGCTGCTGTACAGCTCGTCGCATGTGTGGCCAGAGAAGTTGAAACATAGGTACCTGTTACAAGTTTGGTTGTTAGTTTTAAAACTAGAGATAAGTTTTGAAGGTAGGTCTCTTGTACTCCAATTGTATGGTGCAACTATAATCAAGTACGGAGTAATATTTTTCAATGAAATAATTAAAACTAACCAATTAATATCCACTAGAACAGTTAATATCATTAAAAAAATGCACTTTGAGTTGCATACACAGGGGTGACAATTCCAAACATGACACAAGCGATATGAAAATTGCAGGTTATTGCTTGATTTTATCGTGTTGACACAATATTTTCTTGTCGTGTTCATGTCATTCAACCCATTAAGCATGATAAAATTAACAGATAACACAATTTTTCAGACCTAGTTGTACGGTGCATTTACACACCAATGCACTTGAGTTGTGCATTGTCAAAAGTAGTAGCAAAAGTTGCAGGTACCTGTAGTGGTTGAGGACAGGAGAATCAATGGAGCAGTTCATGAGCACGAAAATGGTGTCGGGCGAAGGAGGGATGGCGACGGACTGAATATCAGTCATGACGAAGTCGTGGTGGGGCTGGAGGATGGAGCATGTGGACATGGAGGGGTCGAATAGTACAAGGGTCTTCTTATTGTAATCAATGGTTTGGATTTTGTAGTTACCGGACGGGGTGAGGAAGAAGAGGTCATTGGCGGAGCAGTTAAGCATGTGGCGAAACTGGGGGGCGCCGCAGCCTTCGTCGATGGCGAAGGGATAGTTGATGTGAATGTTGTTGCAGTAGTTCCGGCAGAGAGAGGTGGTGTCGAATGAGTGAAGAAATAGGATGAAGATTGTGAGACTTAATTTGGAGCTCAGAACAAGAGTCGGCATTTTTTTTACAAGGTGATGGAAAGGGACACTGCTTTTGACAAGTTTGAAAGGTGCATATGTTTTTCTTGGGGGTCCAATGTTGGCGCAAATTGCTCAGTGCTTTATTGACTATTTGTTCATCGGATCCACTGCATTCCCCAACGTTTCTGTTTGAAATTTGAGTTGCTGTCTGAGCAATGCGTGTGGGTCCAACCAATGTGTTTAGCCTTTTCAAAAGTTGCAGCAATAAGTATATATTTGTTTAACAGGAAATTGTATTACTCTTTAGTATAGGGGTACTCAACCCATAATCTTACATAACGTGATTACAATATTGAGATTCAATAGTCTTCCGTATGCTCACATTTTTAATCAGTAAGACACAAGTGTGGGTCGCAACATCAAGTCGAGATAGAAGAGTTCGTATTGATGAGATTGTTTCCTCTGAGCCATGCCCATACATTCAACTTGATGATGTTCTCTAATGACTTTTTCTGATCGAATCTCTCCCCCGAAAAATATATTGCATTTCTTCTTCTCCAAATTTCTCAAATTACCGCCACCCATATACTCAATGCTATTTTTCTCCTTACTTTATTACTCTCGAGCAGCTCACAATGTTGTATGAAATGACAATTTAAGACATTATGGGTTGTTGTGCATACCATTGAGCCAACTATGGCATTCCCACCAGAGTTCTAGTGTGTGTTTGCATTCCAACATTATGTGCTTATTGCTTTCTTCCGTCTCCGTGCACATTGTCTCTTCTATTGCTATTTGTATGCCTCGTTTCCTTAGGTTGTCTGTAGTCACCAAATATTATGCTTCAAAACCTTCCAAACGATTGTCTGGATCCGTCTTGGTGACAAGTTTCTTCAAAGTGCTGAAAATACAACCCTCGTGTCGTTGTCTTCTCTTTGTGTTGTCTCCTGCTTTAGTTTCTTGTACGCCATTTTTGTTGAATATATGTTAAGTGGTGTCAGATCCAAACTCCATATGTCGTCACAACTTTGCTTAAGTGTGTGTATCTGTCGAGGTCAGTTAACATTATATCAAGATAATTTAGACCACGTTGATTTAACTCCCGTCTCTATTTCCATTCCCACCCCACCTCCTAATTTCACTTATTAATGCTTCCTTCTGATTATTACAGTTGTAAAGCCCAGGGAATTTCCTAGTTAGACATTCCCCCTCCTCCCCCACCCATCTATCACTCCAAAATCGCGTTCTCTCTCTGTTACCCACCACTCTCCGAATCTCTCTTCTAAACTCATCTCCCTCCCCTCCCTCGTATAACTCTTTTATCTCGCCCCACTAGCTTGATACACATCCCTCCCTTTTATTCCCTCATTTTCTAACCCTTCATACTTAGATTTTAGTACTAGTATGATGAAGTTAGGAAGAAGGTTAAACACAAAACTAATCAATAAGAGCACAAGAACACAATCTGGAAGCTACTTCCAGCCAACCGCTACAGCCAATTGAATATACTTTTCACATATCCCCCAAACAGAATGTATACAGCTATTTATGTAAAGCACATAACAGAGCATAACTGCTACTAACTACTAAACTGCTAATAGCCCCCAATACCCGCCAAAGCCCCAGCTGGCCTTTTCCTTCTTTTCTTATACGTAACAATTCCACCCCCTTGAAAATCGCCTTGTCCCCAAGGCGATCAAGAGAGACTCTAACAACCTCTTCCTCGTATGGAGAAGTAGGTTGTACTATAGGAGGTGGAATGATCCTCTCCCTCACGTGTAAATCAGGCTTTTTCTTTATTTTAGGGCCTTTATTCCCCAGTCTCTTCTTGAGTATCTTCACCGCACCTTTTGTGTGCCTGCACTCCGAGGATCTGCTGCGACGATATGGCCTGGATTCAAGAACAACCCAGTCTCCCTCTTTGAACACGATGCCTCGGTCATGCATTCTTGCTGTTTTCGGCATCCGTTGGTGGGCCCGTTCGAGGGGAAAGCGGAGGTTGTGGCAGAGGGCGTCCCCTTCCTGTGATTCATCGATGACTGCCTTAATGTGGATCTCTGCCGACAGGAATTGGGTTATGACGGCTGGTGGACGGCCATAGACAACAGCTGTCAATGGAGACGAGGACTCCCCCGTGGCAATGCCCGTATTTCGCGCCAAACAGGAAGGAAACCCGTCGACATAGTCATTAACCAAACCTATTTGTTGAGTAAGACCTAAGACCTCGCAAGGAATCACGCGAGGGTCATCCCCATAACGACGCAACAACTCGACTGTAAACCGACGTCAACGAAGACCTGGGGATTCATTCAGTAACCCCTGCAACTAACGAAGAGTAGAGCCTTCCATGGCAATTAGGGCATACTCAAGACGCCTATCACTCGGAGTATTGTCACTTCCAAAAAACTGCTCAGCCCGTGTGATCCAAGATGATGGGTGTTCCCCCAAGAAATTGGGCAATTCCAATTTGACCATCTTTGGGCGGATAGGACCGGAGAACGGCCGAGTAGCAGTGACCTCAACTGCCTCTCTTGATTCTTTAACCGCAGCGGTTAAGGGCTCGAATCCCGGCCAGGAGCCGGTTAGTGGGGAATCGTCGAACTGGGGTTTAAGAGCACCTGGTAGCTGCTGGGGAAGAACCCCACGCGCCGCCGCGTCGGCTGAGCACTTGCCAACGTCTGCGGCCACGATCTTTTCCCACTGAAGACCCGCAATGGCTGTGGTAAGTTGTTCAAGAGTAGCAGTCATCGCTGCCAAGGACGAAGCCAACTTCCTCTCCATCGCAAAAAGCGAAGACTCAAGAACGTCAATTCTGCCTTCGCTACGCGTCATAACAGTGATTTTGTGTATTGATCCGGCAGGTCGGACCAATTGATGAAGTTAGGAAGAAGGTTAAACACAAAACTAATCAATAAGAGCACAAGAACACAATCTGGAAGCTACTTCCAGCCAACCGCTACGGCCAATTGAATATACTTTTCACATATCCCCCAAACAGAATGTATACATCTATTTTGTAAAGCACACAACATAACATAATTGTTACTAACTACTAAACTACTAAACTGCTAATAGCCCCCAATACCCGCCAAAGCCCCAGCTGGCCTTTTCCTTCTTTTCTTATACGTAACATAGTACCCACAAGCTTTCCTCCCTCATTTAAGAACCTCCAAACCCATTTACTTAAAAGTGGTTTGTTAAAAATATTGAGATCTCTAATATCCAGTCTGCATCTGTTTTTATCCTCACACACATCTACCCAAGCTACCTATGGAATTTTCCTAATCGCACTGCTACCCCATTTACTAGAAGTTGCAGTAATTAGTACTTAAATTGCACTTAAATCTTTGAAATATTTTGTCATCGTTAAACTGTATACATTATTAAGTTTTTTTTTTTTTTTAATAAATCACTAAACTAAAATTTTGCCAGTCAAATTTCTCCAATTTTGTAAATATGCGCCACATGTGATTGGTAAAGGTATATCTCCATCTACTAAGCATGAATTCTTTTTCCTCCTTTTTTTTTTTTTTTTTTTTTGAGGGGTGGGTTGGGTTACAAGATCATCAAATAAAATTACAAATCACGAACTAAAATTTTGATCTTCAAACCACTGCGGATATCGCCGTCCACTTCAATCGAGAGAAGAGGAAAGACGAGTTTCTCTTTGCCTTACCAGATGTCCAGGTCTTCAATCTTTAAACGAGACAACCCCACACTAAGGTGTTTCATGTCAAGAATAGAAAACAAAAAAATAGGCAAAGTTCCATCAAGTATACGGACCCAAGGACTCTCAAGTCAATCTCAAGGAGTCCAACAACCAAAAAAACCCACAAAAAGCAACACCAGATCTGTAGATCTACAACTCAATCTACAGATCTGAGTTCTCAACCGCAAAAAGAAATTCATAGACGAACTACAACTCATATCTGCAGATCTAAGAAACTCATAGAAGAACAACAACTCAGATCTGCAGATCTAAAAAACCCAAAGAAGAGAATACAACTCAGATCTGTAGATCTACAACTCAAATCTGTAGATCTAAACTCAGATCTAGCAGATCTACAAATCAGATCTAGCGAAAAACAAAAATACCAGAAAAGCTCGAAGAAAAGCAGAAAGCCCACAGGACGAAAAGACAACAAAGGAATCAAAGACGATGACGACACCATGAACGAGGATCTACGATGGATCGGCAGCGGAGACCGGTGGAGAAAGGGAGGAGCAACTCTCTAGAGAGAGAAGCTCTCCCTTCTCTCTAAACCGCATCAACTCAATTGAAGTCTTTTTCCTCATATTCGGCAAATGATTGACGAGTCCCAAGACTTAGAATTTATTTATTTTTTCGTCTTTTTTTGTACTTTAAAAATCATGAATCGAGTAAGAGTTCACAAATCAATTGCAAATGGGTGAGACACTTGGTTTGATGGAAATGCACCTTTGAAAATCTTTCATTTTGCATACAAATGTCTCCATTTAAAAATCAAAGAGTTTTTTAAAAATTGACAATTCGTATACATAACATAACAGTTACATTTCATGTGCAACACTAAAAAAAAAGGGTTTACTGCTCAGGCTCATGTGCGTGCATGTATTTAATTTGCTTAGCAGCAGTTTTACAGTGTAGATTATTTCAAAATAGATGGATGTTTAATCACACCTAAAATAAAATAAAACAAACTCAATTGTGGTCGAAAGGTACATCCTTTGCAATTCAATCTAGGCCGACCACTACAAAAAAGAGGTGTTTTACCGACGGTTATGCCGACGGATATTCAGTCGGTATTGGCTCTTACCGACGGAATTACCGACGGATTTTATCCGTCGTCAATGAATTGGTCGGTAGTGGTTACCGACGGAAAATATGCATCTGTCGGTATATGCCGACGGATTCCCGACGGATTCAAACCAACCCGTTTTCAAACCGGGTCGCCTATACCGACGGATTCAATTCCGTCGGCAGTCAAGCCAACCCGTTTTCAAACCAAGTTTTCAAACCGGGTCGCCTGTACCAACGGATCCCAAATCAATTTTTCGTCGGTAGATCCGTCGGTATATTTTGGACTTAAATTTTATTATTTTAATTTACCGACGGAATTTTCCGTCGGTAAGTATTAAATTTTTTTAAAAAAAATGATATTCCGTCGGCTCGCTCGTCGGTATTACCGACGCTAAACCGACGGAATAGTCCGTCGGTAAGTACCAAAAATTTAAAAAAAAAAATTATTTGCGATCGGGATCCGACCCGATCAAAATTGCTTAAATAATTCAATACACGATCAAAATTGCTTAAATAATTCAATACACAAATCTACATTACATCCAACAGAATAAACAAAATCGTCGTCCTTTGCTTGAGCAAACAACAAAAACTTGATGATGTAGACCAGAGTGCTAAGACATCGAATGGTGTTCCGAAATTGACAGAGGATCGATCAAGTAAGAAGTAAATAGAATTTTGCTGCTAATTATGACAACTATACCCCTCACTAGAATGCTTGAAAAAGCTCTGTGAAATATTAAAACAACGTAGTAAACATTAACAAAAACTTATATGAGAAATAATTTAACAAGAATGTGAGTATATTAATACGTACCGTGGAGTATATTAAATTGTCCTTCGCTGACTCGACTGCATCCCTGCCATTTCAAAATCAATTCCAAAGAATCAAGATTCAATTGTCATTTTATATATTTAAACA
This sequence comes from Galeopsis tetrahit, assembly GCA_963675135.1. Lineage (NCBI taxonomy): Eukaryota > Viridiplantae > Streptophyta > Magnoliopsida > Lamiales > Lamiaceae > Galeopsis > Galeopsis tetrahit. Next base: position 18,698,276 of record OY776133.1, read on the forward strand.
TAAATTAAATTATCATAAAAATTGTTGAGGTATAAATTAAATTATCATAAAAATTGAACATACCTCAACAGAGATCAAGTAACTTCATTAGGCTCGCATAGTTTCGGTCATGCTGGTAGTTCAAAGATAAGAGATTTAGAGTACAATAAATAAATCAATAATTCAAGGAAAATGGATATTTAAACATATCTCCATGAATACGTGCAGAATGCCAAAAAAATCACTGAGTTGCACATTTTACAAGTATTTCTCTATATTAATTTGTGCTAACCTATACTAAATTATATTCAATAAATTAAAACATATACATAGACTGTACGTGTATCATATGTGATACAAATATTAGAAAAGCATATATACCATAAAATTAGAGGCAAACAAGTTGTAGGGCCGAAGGCACGTGAAAAACTTTTAGAATTATAATTAATTTTCAATTCGTATTTTCATACCTTATCTATGTGATTCTCACTGCATCTTATTAAATACTCAAAATTAACACATATCTCCATTTTCCTCAAATTATATAATAGTATTAAACATTTTTTTTGCTCAAACCACATGATTCTTTGGTAGTTATTCAAACCACATGATTCTTTTGGTAAGGTAAATGAATTTTCAGAAACCAAATACACTTGACCTCTCTCACTTTAGACTCATACACATCAATTCAGACCAAATTTAACAAACAAAAAAAAACGTACCTTTTAAACGAAGACGGCGACGGCAGAGGAGGCGGTGGGCGACGGCAGAGGAGGCGGTGGGCGACGGCTTTCTTGGAGAGAGGATGGGCGACGACTGCAGGTAGGGAGGATGGGCGGCGGCCGCGACCACGGCAAGGAGGCTTTATATTCGGAAAGGAAGTGGAGTGGGGGAGAGGGAGAGGGAGAGACATAGAGAGATTGAGGGAAAATACGCGTGAAATGAGAGAAAGTTACATTTATAATCGGAAATGCTGACGGAAACGGCGACGGATATTTCGGTCGGCTTTGGCTCGTTGCCGTTAGCGACTGAAATGGCGACGGATATTTCAGTCGGCTTTGGCTCGTTGCCGTTAGCGACGGAAATGGCGACGGATATTTCGGTCGGCTTTGGCTCGTTGCCGTTAGCGACGGAAATGGCGACGGATATGTTCCGTCGCCATTGGATTTTTATAACCAAATGATAAATAATTAAATTATAAGTTAATTAATAAAATAACCAAATGATAAATAATTAAATTATAAGTTATAACCAAATGATAAATAATGAAATCTTATAAATTGTACAAAATAAAATAGCTAGGTTACATTAATTTAATATTCATCTTCATCTTCGTCTTCATTTTCATTATTTGCCACATCTTCCTCTTCCTCCTCATCTTCTTCATCCTCCCCCTCGTCATGTTCATCCTCCTCCTCATGTCCACTATCGTTTTCAATAACAATCAATTGTGGATTTGCAGCCGTCAAGTCTACCGAAAGATTAAAATCTCCCGCAAACACTTCAGTTTGATTCTCTATTTGTTCCATTTGAAACGGAGGTTCATCTTCATCGTTGTTTTCCTTTTGGGGGACCTCCACCATTGACCTTGCCTTCACTTTGCAAACAGCGTGCCATTCTGATCTATTACGTTTTCCAGCTCCTGGATACGTGCAGTAGTAGACTTGAGATACCTGAGAGGCAAATACAAACGGATCATCCCCGCTATACTTCCTTTTCGAATTAACATCCACAAGCTTGTACTCCGGATGAATTTTGGTTCCTAAAGGGGATGTGTCAAACCAATGGCACTTGAACAACATTACGGTTTTCACTGGATATCCCGGATATTCAATTTCAACGACTTCGTGCAACACCCCAAAGATCACTTGCATCTGCATTGTAATTCGCACCCCTAAGACAAACACCACTGTTGTTAGTCGTTCTTGTTGATGCATACTCTGATGTATGAAACCTGTAGCCTTTCACAATATAGCCGTTGTAAGTCCTCACACGCCGTAGTGGTCCTTGGCTGAGATCCTGTAAGAACCGGCTCTGAAAATCGTGCGATTGTCCCTATACGTACAGTTAAAATTAACATTAATCAAAACAATTATTTGTTCACGTAAAATTCAATTAATGATACTCACATAACGTTGGAACCATCGGGCAAATTGACGTTGAAGACTAGTATCTATGTCTCTATCTGAGATGTTTTGATCTGCATGTCGTAGTTCTTGTGTATACATCCTAATAATTCACAACACAATTAGATGATAAATGACGCACGTTTAGTGCTATTTAATTAGATGATAAATATATGAAATATATACTTACTCAATGTAAGGCTGAACTTCATCACAATTCAATAACACGTACGTTTGTGCTATTTCAGCCTTTGTGTGTGTTGACCAATATCGTTCAGTGGCTTTTCCTATAGGTCGCCCCTTAGACTTGAATACAGAGAGCATGCCATCGACTTCTTGTTGCGTACCTCTACCATCGAAGTTACGTGGTTCATTCCTGATCCTCGTGTAGACATGGTCTTCAAAATAATATGAACAAAACATGCCAACCTCTTCATTCAAATACGCATTAACAATCGATGCTTCGACGTTTGCCTTCTGTTTAGCATTCCGCTTCAAGTTGTGGAGATACCTAAAATTATAATAGTTAACAAATTAAAATAAGGCTCCTTATACTAAAAACTAATTAAATGAGAGAAATAGAATTGTTCACCTCTCAAATGGGTACATCCACCTGTACTGCACTGGACCACAAATCCTAGCTTCATACGCTAAGTGAACAGGTAAGTGTTCCATCGAGTCAAAGAAGCTAGGTGGGAAAAAACGTTCCAACTTACACAAAATAACTGGAATGTCTCGTTCCAAACGATTCATATCATCAACCTTGATTGTTGTAGACGTTAAATCTCTAAAAAAGAGACTTAATTCAGTGACAGCCCTCCACACATTCAGAGGAAGAAATTCTTGAAACGCAATAGGTATCAAGCGCTGCATAAAAACATGACAATCATGACTCTTCATCCCTGCAACTTTGCCTTTTGTTGTGTCTACGCATCGACTCATGTTTGACACGTAGCCGTCTGGAAATCTTAACTCTTTAATCCACCTACACAATTCCTGTTTTTGTGCCTTATCTAGTGTGTAGCAAGCCTTTGGATATTTACCTGTACGGGTATCCTGTTCCAACTCATCACGGCGACAGATAGTGTTCAACTCTTCCCTGGACTTTGGAGTATCTTTCGTCTTGCCTTCTGTGTTCATGATTGTGTGAAACACATTGTCAAACACATTCTTCTCAATGTGCATGACATCCAAATTGTGTCGGAGCAATAGTGAACTCCAATATGGCAAGTCCCAAAAAATACCCTTTTTCTTCCAGTTACCAGGGATTCCTTTGTTGTGTTCTTGTGCATTTTCCTTCGTAGTTTTTTTCAAACCCGTCCACTCAATCTCATGTAACAGACTTTGTCATGTACGATTAATAAATGTTAGAATAAATGTAACCCAAAAAAACATGTTAAAATAAATGTATAAAATACCATTTCGAAGGGGCGGTCGATTGTTTGTGACTGTTGTATTCTTCGTGAAGTCCACCTTATTCCTTCGAAATGGATGATCTCGAGGTAAAAACCTTCGGTGATTATCGAACCATGAAACTTTTCTACTCTTCGGGAGACTGAAAGTTTCAGAATATTCCATACAATACGGACAAGCTTGCTTTCCGGCTGTACTCCACCCGGACAACATATCATATGCAGGAAAGTCGCTAATGGTCCACAATAAAGCAGCACGCATCGTGAAGTTCTGTTTCCTAGAAACATCATACGTTTGGACTCCGTTATCCCATAGGAAGATCAAGTCTTTAATAAGAGGCTGGAGATAAACATCAAGTTTATGCTTTGGATTCGACGGACCAGGCACCAATACAGTCAGAAACATTGTTTGAGGTTTCATGCACATCCATGGAGGTAGATTATACGGAGTCAGTATCACCGGCCACAAAGAATACTTCTTTCCATAACTTCCAAACGGTGCAAAACCATCAGTACTCAAGCCTAATCTCACATTCCTCGGTTCACAAGCAAATCCTGGAAACACGTTATCAAGGTGTTTCCAGGCTTCAGAGTCGGACGGATGTCGCATATCCCCAGCCTCAGTATCTTCAGAATTTCTTGCATGCCACGTCATGTGTTGAGCTGTAGCACTAGATTGAAACAATCTCATTAAACGAGGAATGATAGGAAGATAATACATCCTCTTATGTGGCACTTTCTTTTTTGTCTTGCTCGATTGACCACCTGGTCCCTTCCGTCGTGGCTCTTTGTACCGGGGATGGCCACACATTCTACACATAAGAAGATCGCTATCGTCATCACCCCAGTATAACATGCAACCATTCACACAACAATCAATCTTCTCAACCGGCAAACCCATATTCTTCATCAGTTGTTTGCTCTGATGAAACGTCGTAGGTACTTTATTATCGACAGGACAAATCTCACTGCATAATTGTGTCATTTGCTCATATGCTCTGTTAGATAGCTTGTTCTCCGTCTTGATAGCCATAAGTCGAGCATTAAATGACAACTGAGAATGAGAATCACACCCTGGGTACAAATCTTGATCGACTAATTTGAGCATCTCATAAAACTGAAATGCTTCATCCGTTGGTTCCTCCTCTATATTTGACATACCGACTTCCATCACCATTGTTTGATACATATCGGGTTCTTCCACCCCAAACTCTTGATCGTTACTGGTGCCGACATGCTCAACGTGTACTGGTTGTTCATAAATTGCAGTAGTGTAATAGTACAAGACTTGATCAAAATTATAAGGCCACCGTTGTTCGCCATGACTTGTCCAATTATAGTAATTATCAACGAACCCATTCATAACAACGTGGCATAAGACTTCATCAATGCTTTTAAATGATCTATTCTTACATTTCTTAGCATTACACGGACACCTAATACAATCCTCAGACATGTAATGTGGGTGTAGCTTTGCAAATTCAACAAATGACACGAGTTTATCATAAAATTCAACATTCACATTTCCTAAAACGAGCCTAGGAGTACAATACATCCACCGACGATCCGGCAAATCCATCTGTTAAACAATTTGACCAAATTAAAATTACACACTAAAAATTAAACACTAAAAGTAAAAACTATGTAGTAAAATTACACACTAAAAAATTAAACACCAAATTAAAATTACACACTAAAAATTAAACTATGTACACTTAATTAATAGAAAAACATACCTTAAATTTTCGCTCCAATCCAAATTTTTCCCTTAATTTTTTGCTCCACTCCAAAATTTTCGCGTGTTTTGAGGTTCTGGATCATTTTTCAATACTACATGCCGACGGAAATGTCAGTCCGTCGGTATATCACGCACCGAAATTCCGTCGGTATTGCCAATACCGACGGATAATTCCAGTCGGTAACACAGAGTTCAAATGTATGTCAAATCAGTCAGATTCCGTTGACCAATTTTTAGTCGGTATTTACATTGCCGACGGAAATTTCCGTCGGCATTGAACATGTGTCAATACCGACGGAATCACTTTCCGTCGGTAAAAGACGCGTATAAAAAAAATTAAAATGCGCATTCTTAACACTCCAACCACACTCAAAACAACCTACTTCTTCACAAACATCAAAAAATAAAAAAATACAAAAACTCATGTCTTCATCTTCGGCATCCATGAAAATTGTGGTATGCCATTGTGGAAAAGAAGCTCGTGTGTGCATGTCGAAGCAAGAAAAAAGCAGAGGTAGACTATTTTATACTTGCCCAGATTCACTAAATGGTTCTGGATGCTCCTTTTTTATTTGGGCCGATGAACACGAAATTCACGGACAAGGAAGGAGTTCACACGGAATGTTTCCGGGCATGGTGAGGAGAATTGACTCACTTTTGCTTGAAAATCAAGAGCTCAACAACAAGTTGAATCATGCGCAACTAGTTGGGGATATGTATAAGGATACATCTGACCAACTAACCTCAGAATTAGGATTTGAAGCTGGAAAAGTTGAAGAGCTAAAGAAGCAGAGGAACTTTCTTATTGTGGCCATAGTATTCTGTGTTCTACCCTATGTGTTCAAGTTTATAGGTTGGATGTAATCCTAAGTTTATGTCTCTAATATGTATTGCTAAGTTTATGTAATGTTAAGTGTATGCATGTAATGTAACCACAACAACAGCCTTTCTTCAAGGCAATTTTCAATGAAAATGTTGTTTATCTATCACATATAGTCTCCCATCACATTCACATTCACATTCACATTCACATAAACACAAACATGAAAAAACAGAGTACATTCAAACATAAATGAAGATCCAATACAGATCACATCCAAAATCACACATAAAACATAACTAAAATTAATATACACATTCTTAACACATAAAACACACATAACTAAAATTAAACAACTAATACTTAAACATAAAAGTAAATAGTTCAACAATAATGCAGATAAAAATAAATAGTTCTACAAGACATAAAAGTAAATAGTTCTACGAGACATAAAAATAAAATTGTTCAACAGAAATAAAAAGTAAAATTGTTCAAAGACACTCATGGACCAAAGGTCCACAAATCATCAATATTAGGGTCGCCAACGAACTGCTGACCCAGATCGACGATGTCATCATCCTGCTGCATGGTCGGGACATAGTCTGAGGAGGCTGGGGGGGCTGAGGAGGCTGGGGGGGCGCCTGGGGGAACATACGTCGTCGGTAGAGGAGCTTGCATGTTTCTCTGATAAACCTCCTCGATCCTCTCGTCCGACCACCCCATCTCTCGACCCATATTCACATGCATCACATGCATGAAATGGTTGAATTGTGCCATCGTCACATCAGGAGTTGGGGTGGAAGATACGGAACCCTGCGATGCCGTCTGGGACGGACCAGCGCCGGACCTGACATCAGCGCTCATACGACCAAGGCCCAGAACTCGTCCGCGGGTGGTGGGGGCAACTTCCAAATAAGCCCGGTCCACCTCCTCGACTGTAGGGGCACTGCTGGTTCCGGCTTGAGTAGGGTCGACTTGAGTTCCGATCTCGGCCATCCTCCGGTTCATCTCCAACTACATAATTAATAATTTTAAATTAATAGAATAAATTAAAAAAAATGTATTTAATTAAACAATTTTATTACTTACGTGGAGGTTAGTTGTGCGCCCGTATGTGGATTGCTGTGTATCAGCATTAAACGGATGAGCAATGCTCATCCGGTCCAAGTGAGTGGGTACACGCCCCGTATCCCGTTCCTAATAATTAAATTTATGTATTATATATATTAAATATATAATTAAATTTATTGAAATTAATTAAAAAATTAATAAACACTTACAATGACCATCGACTGCTCAAGGATGGACCGGGCTCCAGTCCGATGCCTGGACATCCCACCCCCAACGTCGGATCTCCGGTTGGCCTTAGCAATCTCACACTTCCTGATGTAGCAGGATCCAGCCACTCCCTCGTCAATGAATCCCACAACACAACATCATTATCATCCTTACCCAAGCTCTGCGTCGTCCCATCGCTCCGCCATGCCATTCTCCATTCGTACATTAAATCCTTATACCGCTCTTGCGCCGATTTACAGAAATACTTGAACATAGCCTTGTCTGAGTACATATTCCGATCCCAAGTGGTTTGTTTCTGCACATATAATAAATTGTTTATTATTGAACAAATTAACAAACATTAATTAAATAATTAAGTAATTAATTACTACCTGAAATTCCTCGAAGTACGCCAACTTTTTTTGTTTTGGGACCTTCGACCAGGTAATTGCACCCGCAGAGATCGGTAAAGAGACAAAAGCAATCGTGCATGCCCTGGAGACCTCGTTACCAGGTAACAATCTGTGACATTAATTAACAAACAAAACACATTATAAATTAAAACGAGTGCGAAATTAATTAATTATTAAACAATAAAAGTATTTAATTACTTACACTCCTCCATCTGTAGCCCAAATGCGCTCCCGGCCATCCCGAGCAGGAACAATAGGATGGTCCCGGACAGACGAATGAGACGACGGCTGATCAGGCGACGGGTGTGGAATGGGTGGCGGAGGCGACGATAATGGTGTTTGTGGCAGTGTAGGCGCCGGCGCCTCGGGTCTAAGTTTCGATCGACTCTTCCTCGATCGGCTACGTGACCCGGAGGCCCCGTGAGATCCCGAACCACCAGAGGCACCAGCACCATTTCCAGTCATCTATTTAATTTAAACATTTAAATTAATAAATTATATATAATACTAATTAATTAATAATAAATTTCTTAATTTAATAAAAAACAATAATCTAATAAATTAAAATTTAATCCCTAAATAATAACCTATTTTAATCAATAATAACCTATTTTAATAAATAATTTTTTATTCAATCAACAATAACTTATTTTAATAAATAATTTTCTATTTTATTCAACAATAACTAATTTCCTATTTTATTCAACAATAACTAATTTCCTATTTTATTCAACAATAACTAATTTATTCAATAATTTCCAATTTTAATTAACAATTTTCTATTTTAATTAACAATCTATAACCTAATAAATTTAGTAACAATTTTTTCTAACTTTAAAATAACAATTTCCTAATATAATTAACAAAGCCCCTAATTTAATCAATAATTTCATAATTAGTAAATCAACAATATTAATCAATAATTTTTTATTCAATAACCTATTTTAATAAATAATTTTTTACTCAATCAACAATACCTAATTTAATCAATAATAACCTATTTTAATAAATAATTTCCTATTTTATTCAACAATAACTAATTTCCTATTTTATTCAACCATAACTAATTTATTCAATAATTTCCAATTTTAATTAACAATCTATAACCTAATAAATTTAGTAACAATTTTTTCTAACTTTAAAATAACAATTTCCTAATATAATTAACAAAGCCCCTAATTTAATCAATAATTTCATAATTAGTAAATCAACAATATTAATCGAGCTAATTATAACTTACAATATCATAATTTAATTATGTAATTAACTCCACTCCAACGTATATGCAAATTAAACAATAATATCAACTATATATATAAAATCAATTATGCAAAACATGCAATATCGATCTTAACAAATCACATTAATTTATTATAAATAACTATATACATCAACTAGCTATATATAGGCAATTATCCACTTACAATATCAACTAATTAATTAGATATATCAACTACATACATTCAAAATAATTAACTATATATATAAACTACAAACAATTTCATATGAATCTATATAACAATTTAAATTAACACATGCAATTTAATTCATAATTATAGGCAATACAATATAACTTAAAAATTAATTACTAACAAATTAAGAAAGCGTACCGTATAGATTTTCTAATCGAGTTGAGAGAACACCTCGACAGAGCCTCTTCTTCGCGCAATAGAGGAGATAGAAATAGGGAGGAGGGATCGAGGAGGGAGGAGGGAGGAGGCAGGGGGGCTTTCTTTCTCTCGAAAGAGAAAGAAAGTAATCTGTTCTTCAGTTTATATACAAAAAAATTTGCCTTTACCGACGGAAATTTTGGGAGTCGATAAAGAGGCGGTTAGTTAATGCGGGTCGGTTACCGACGGAAATTTCCGTCGGTAATGACCACATTTAATTTTGGGAGTCGATAAAGAGGCGGTTAGTTAATGCGGGTCGGTTACCGACGGAAATTTCCGTCGGTAATGACCACATTTAATTTTGGGAGTCGATCAAGAGGCGGTTAGTTAATGCGGGTCGGTTACCGACGGAAATTTACAATACCGACTGAAAAATCCGTCGGCCGGTGACCCAAAAACGACACCGTGTAGAGAGTTCTGAGTGTCCGTCGGCATATCCGTCGGCATTCCGTCAGGAAAGCCGACGGAAATTGAATTCCGTCGGCAGAGTCTTCTGACTTTGAATTCCGTCGGTAATCCGTCGGTACAGCCGTCGGAAAGGTAATCTGTCGGTATACGTCCGTCGGCAAAAACGAGCGTTTTTGTAGTGGACAATTTTCAAATCTTGAAACTTATGCAAATAAAAAGCCATTACCTTCCCTGTGTGATGAATATGAAATCAAGAAGAAGGATCGTGGAAAGAAATCTGATGATCGAAAAATTAATAAGTATTTCATTTTTATGCTCAAGTAAACCATTAATACATGTCTTAAGTTTAGTATAATTACAAGAGGATCAATTATTGATTCAATTCACCTTATTATTATAAAAGGATAGAGAATAAAGTTGTAAGATACATTAAATTTTTGAATAAAGAACCCTCCTTCTAGAATAAACGTATTTGAGTTCTTGACACTTTTCTGTGTATTCGTAGAATCGACGAAATTAGTGTATTCCTTGTATATTTCATCCCTTCCGCGACCTACGTTACTGTGACTCGCCTAAGTGACCAAAAATTTTATGCTCTTGTGTTGAAACATCTCAAGCAACATCTGCGAAGATTAACTGTTATGTTTTAGGTTCTTTCATATATACGTGTATTTTAAAATATTTAGATTGTTTTAAATTCAACACGATTTAGCCATAGGGAGAACTCAATGATAAGTCATTCCCATATCTCATTCACATGGTTGTTTTCTCAAACAGAACAAATGCTTTCGTAATAGTAATTCATGAAAACGAAAAAGGTTAATTAAAATTTGACCATAAATATGTTTATGGTTTAGTTTTTTTTTTTTTTATTACTAATAAATAACATGATTTAATTGGCTATTTACCTTATATTGTCAGATTTGTAATGAATAATGAAAGTTGTGACAAATCAACTTATATTGGTCAACAATTACCTTAAATTACATTATAGCATCTATGCCATATTGGACACTTATTTGATTATACTCATTCAATCCCTCCACTAGATTTACACACTCATTTTTAATCTGCCTCGTTTATATTTTCTTATTTCACAGAATTCATATCATTTTTATTTATATTTCTCTCTGTTTTTTGCTTTCAATTTTTCATACTTACATTTTCTTCTTCCTAACTCTCTCCATTTACCTTTTTACAAAAAAAACTCTCACTCAAATCCAACATTTCAATAAAAAAAACATCTATCTCATCCACATTACCCAACTCTACTACTTTATTAGCTACACAACCCAAAGTAGTTATTTTTTTCATTGTTTATTAATTACTAGATACTATCTATAATCAATATTTAACATATTTAAAGGTGTAAGAAATATACAAAGACTATTTGATATTCCAAATATGTAATTATCGCGCACACATAAAATAAGCTACGAACACAATAATAAAATTAAATTACAAGAGTTGAAATAAAAAATTGAAAAGAAATAAATCAAGCTGTAAATAAATATGTGAAATAAAAATTATAAATACAGAAAATGCAAATTACACATATTTCCAATTTTTTTGTCATATTGCCGAATTTCTAACTATGATTCAAAATATATGAATGTTGGACTGTATTAATTAATGGAGAATTGAAAAATAAGAATTTTGATATATTAATAAAATGATATGTTACATTTTATTCAACTAAAATACATCTTGTTTAATTAGATATTGTAGACACTTGTCATCATAAGGTTGAAGGATTGCTTGCTTGTAACTTGGTTGCTTCTTGAGTTGGCCAATGGACTGGGTCGACGCCAATGATTTTTTTCCTTTTGTGGTGATCAATCACAAATGGTCACCAATAAAAAATAGTCTTACTCTTACTCCCACAATTCTTTATTTTATCAATCCCTTTTTTTTTTTTTTTTTTTTGAGGGAGAAACACATTGTGTATTATATAGATAAAAACAATACAGATCAAATACACTTAAATCCCATCGTATCCCCCAAAAAAAGAAATACTGCTCCAAGATCAATCGTAAGAAATTGGAGAGAACCGCTTGCCCAGCCAGAAGATGTGCTTCAAACAACCTAGGAAATAGCAGATCTTACATCCATGAAGTTTTGCCACCTCCCAGATATCAAGTAAAAAGCCTTCACGGCTGCCAAGCTACCATCATGCCCAACAAAAACCACCAAGGGTGGAGATACCCATAACGGGGAAAAGATCCATACCAGAAGGGTAGGAGAAAAAAAACAAGACTAGAAGCAAGCAAAAACAACATGCAGAAGGTAAAACGAATCTAAGAACTAAAACAAGCTATTCTACCAAACAGAAAAACAGTAACGAAAAAATAAACGGGATCAACGGGTGACTCGTCCGATCGGTCACCGTAGCTCCGCCAGGGATGTAAACCCGTTGATCCCAGCAAAAAGCCTAAATAAACCTACATCCAGTGGAAGGTCTGGATAGAGGAGGCGGCGGTGCGGATTTCCGGTAGCGGTGGCGCGGTGGTCCGGTGGTGGTGGGCGGCGCTTCGGCTGGCTGCGATACTACTCGATTAGAAATGGGTTCAACCTATTTATCTATTAATCAAACTAACTACAAGATAGAGGGGTCAAGATGATGATGAATGGGGAGAAAACGGTGCTAGAGTCGACGGTGGTGATGGGCGGCGGCGACGACCGCTAGGGCCCCGATCTCTGTAGCTTAAACGCGATCTACATTAGACGGGAGGGAGTGTGGATTTCCGGTGACCGGAATATGAAAGGGGGGGCGGATCTGGGTTTACAGTGGAAGTTTGGGTTTTTGGGTGAGGAGAGGGGGGGAGAGAATTCTAGAGAGAGAGTTTTGGCCAATTTAAAATTACAGAATTAAAATCTCCTTTTACTCTTACTTGATTCACAATTCTTCTTCCGACATTGTAGATCGTTGCGTTGCCTTCCAATCTTCTATACAACGTCGTCGTTGGACTGCTCTAACAACTATTTGGATCGTCCTAGATTAGAAGTTGCACCATTGCGACCTGCTTCACGAGGCATGCACCATTGTAGCATTGCTCTGACAATCATTCGAACTTCAATTAATGAACTAGGACAATTTTTTTTCGATTAATTTGTTTGACTTTTGTAATTTGATCATCACCTAAGTTTGAGCTCCTATCTCTTGAATTGTGTCCCTTTTATTGTTTTTTATTGATTTTCTTTTATCCCTCGCTTCACATTTCACAACTACAATAACATGACGACACGAAGTATTAAATTCACATCATACTCCCCTTATACTTGAAAGACCTATAATAGGTGAGAATGGATGGATTAGTGTATATGGTGAGTTTTGTTTTGTGAAAAGGTAAACTATATTCACTTAATAAGAGTAGTTTAGACATTTTATGTTAAAATAAATTGTAAAAAAATAATAATTAAGTGTATATTTATTAAAAATATGTAGGTGGAAATATCCAATGTACATATTATGTTAGAGTTAAATTGTTAAAAGAAAAAAGTGTATTTAATATTTATATATCCCTTGAGTGCAAGGGATTTCAATAATGATACCATTATTAATAAATAATTTTGACAATCATTAATAATAATAATCCTTCCATGTCGTTCATTTGACATCTTCATTTTATAAAATAAATCGTTTGATTATCTATTTTACTTTTTGTGAATGTTTGTAAATTTAAGTGGAAGAAGTAAGTTTTTTTTTTTTAAAACTGTCCTCAAACTTTAACTTTTATAGAATTTACAAAAAGTGGTTTTATATTTTACTAAAATGTCGATTATACAACATTGAAAAAATATCATTTTTGGTCATTCAAGTTTACATTTGATTATCCATATTTAATCATTATTAAAATTCGTCATTGAGTTATTTTTTTTTATCAAATTTAAATGTAGGTGATCAAATCTAAAAAGGGATAAACTTGGATGAATTTGATATTTTCTAGATTTCATCCCATATGCAACTGTATATTTTGCCCTAAAAGGGTTAAAACGGAAAAAACTCGTAAATGGTAGGAGTAGGAAGGAGGCTTCTATTCCATATTTACGCATAAGGTGCCCTAACTAGCATTTCTTTCCTCATTATAACCATTGCAATGATGCACCGCTCGAACCTTCTCCAGTCTTCTTCTCTAAATTTTCCCGCAAAATATATCTTCTGCCCTTCCTATTACACGCGGAATCATAGTTTTACAACGTAATTACGGAGAAGGTTTTCAGCGAAACGTTGTAACTAAAAGAACAAAATGGCCGTGGAAGCAGCAGACCCTGCCACAACAGGATTGGCTCTTGCCGACACCGAGATCAACTGGGACAGGTTTGCACAAACGATTTATGTGTGTATTATCAAATATGCTCTTTCACGTTTTTAGTATATTTGTTCTGGTGATCGTTCTGCAGCTTACATTTGAAGCCCGTATACGATTCTTAATTTTTTGTCTTTTGGTTTGAATGATTTTTCCTTGTTGCACACTTTAAGGCCCTTCTTGCTAACTGCATTGTGGAATACTGAAGTTAATTCCCTTAAAAGTGGATTTAAATATAGTTAAATTGATTAGTAAAGTAAAAGAGCACTAATTTTAGTTTTATAACATCGGAATTGTGAATAGAAATTTAATAGTTAGCAGATGGGAGGATTCTATTGTGTTCACTGGCCACTTTACTGATTTTTAGAGTGATCAAATTGGACAAGGTGTTAATTTTACACTAATATGAGGATATTGTCTAATTTAAGTGGTTGGAGCATGTGATGTATTTGGTGAAATTAACAAACTAATAGTAACAGAAGAGAAAGATGGCTGTTTGTAAAAATTGATTTGTTGCCAGAGGAAATGGAGGATGGCTGCATGCTTATCTGAGAGTTCTGAGATCACTTTAAGTTACACGTGATGGCATTACACATTGTGGCATTTGTATTATATTTTTTTAACTTCATACAAAAGTTGCGACGTTTAGTCTACCCTTACGTCCTGTTCTTTTACTCTGTTATATGGAACATTATTCTAGAAAGCTTAGTTTTTTTTATCAAGATTTGTTCCTCCTTACAATTTTAGTCCTGAAATATAAGGGCATGGTTGATTTGTATGTGTCAAAACTGTAGGTTGGATAAGACAAGGTTTCACGTCATTGGGGCTATTCTATTTACTGTTCAGTCAGCTCTAATACACCCGACGGCAGTTGTGAAGACAAGAATGCAAGTAGCTGGGTCTGGCATTTCTCAAATGAATGGATTATCTGTTTTCAGACACATCATTAGGAGCGACGGTGCTCCTGGTGTTTTCAGAGGATTTGGCACATCTGCTATTGGATCAATGCCCGGGCGAGTCTTAGCATTAACTTCACTTGAAGTATCAAAGGAGATGACTCTAAAGTACACCAAAGGCTTGAATATGCCAGAAGCATCGCGCATTGGTATTGCAAACGGAGTTGCAGGAATGGTTTCCAATTTAGCTTCATGTGCATACTTCGTTCCTTTAGATGTGGTTGGTATTCTAATGCTTCCTTATATTTCCTTCTTATTGACTTATGCCACAATCTTTTGCATGGCTGTTAGTTAAAAGTTGTCAGACGAGGCTTGTCTATTACTTAATTATTTTGTGTTTGTAGATGATCATATGTTCTGTCTCCTACATACTGTTTTGACTCAGGCTCTAATACAATTTACTACTTTTTATTCAGATCTGCCAGAGGTTAATGGTTCAAGGGCTTCCAGGTACGACAACTTGCAATGGTCCATTTGATGTTGTAAAAAAAGTGACGAGGGCCGAAGGATTCCGTGGCTTATATAGAGGTTTTGGACTAACAGCTATTACCCAAACTCCTGCTTCAGCACTTTGGTGGGGAGCCTATGGTTCTGCCCAACACATCATTTGGAGGTAAACCTCCTAAGTATATTTTATGGCAGTTTAAGAGTGCAAATCTAATGGTATTGAGGGGGCACTTGGTTCGAAATTCTTCAATGGGAATGCGAATGAGAATGAGTATAGAGTAATTGTGTTGCTTAATGAGAATAGAGCACCTTCATCATTCTTCGTATGAGGTAAGGAGACTTAAACCCCATTTTGATTAAGTGATGCCCTCCTTTCTCCTCAATTATTCCATTATTCTGAAATTAGAGCAGAGAACTACCAATGTAACCATCATTTTCATTGTAATTCATTATTCAAGATTCTCATTTCCATTCCCATTCGCATTGAAGATTTGAACCAAGCAACCCCTGAGCCCTCTTATTGGATTTGGCTGTCTCTGATAAGTTGTGCTTATGTCTTTAGGAGTCTGGGCTACAGTGATAATATGGAAACAAAACCATCGCATGTAGAATTGGTTACTGTCCAAGCGACGGCGGGAATGGTAGCTGGAGCTTGTTCTTCAGTGATTACTACGCCTATAGATACTGTCAAGACAAGACTTCAGGTAACGACTGTGAATATATATAGGAATAAAGTTAAAAGATTGAAAAAGTTTGACTGATGTTGGACGCATGGCGTATATAGGTTATCGATGATTATGGTGTAGGAAGGCCTTCTATAATGAAGACTGTGAAGAGTCTTGTTAAGGAGGATGGATGGAGAGGGTTCTACCGAGGATTTGGCCCTCGTTTTGTGAACATGTCTTTTTATGGAACCACGATGATTGTCACTTATGAACTAATAAGTAAGGCTTCTTTCTATTCACCTTTCATTATTTTGTTCTCACATATTCTCATAGTTTCAATTTAAAATTATGTTGTGATAGTAAAATGGTTGCATTTATGTTTGCAGAGAGATTGTCTTTGAAGCAGGCGTGAGCAAATTTATTCAACTTGACTTCATTTTTTGAAGATCCCTAAGGATGGATGTTGTTACTTTGTCTTCATTGTTATTTTTTAATTTGTATATAATGGTATCAAAATAGGCAGGTATATGTGTTACAGGATTACTCCCAATAGTTCAGCTGATTTTGTTCTGGGTATTTAATTTAATACGCATTTAGGTGTATACCAGATTTTAAAGTAATTTGGATGGAACACATCACATGATTACAACTACTTGTTTGAAAGTTTGGCTATGTTTCAAGTTGAGCAATGTTGTAACTTGCAACTCCCAAGTTCAAAAGGATACTATCAAGTTTGTAAATTAAAATCTCAATGAATTAATTAGTACCCGCTTTAACGTTCATGGTCAATCAGAAATCAAACCCACTTTTTTTTTTTAAGCCCCCGTATTTATATTGGAATTAATATTTTTATAGAAAATACGATAGTAAAAGGTGGGAAGAGATAGGAAAAAATAGTATAGAAGTGTTGATAAAAATGATTGAATAACTTAACAAGAAACTCAAAATGTAAAAAAGTGGCAACTCAACTAGATACCTTTGTTCAATGCACGCACACACGCTTCCCTCAAAACACATCTGAGATAGATGCACTCCTCTCGAATTATCTATTATACCCTTTTTCCTAAAATTTTGTAAGATAAATACACGTTCCCTTCTATCTTTCCCATTTAAAACCTTAAACCCTTCCTCCCCAACACCATTTCAGCCGCTTTCCAGACGCCGCCCAGCCGCCGCTCGATGCCCCAACCGCCTTGCACCTCTACAAGGTACGCATCTTTTTTTTTTTGACAAGAAATGTCGATCAAAAACATTATGGTCAACAAATGTTTTTGGTCGACATTTATTGTCGAAAATTAATTAATTTTTTTCTTTTGGTACAATGTTGTCGACCAGAGTGTTTTTCGTCGACGATATATTCTACGGTCGACCAACCAGTGTCGACATTGGTTGATCGAAAAAAAAAGTTTTTTTTTTCCCTTAATATATTGGCAGTAGAGGTGGCCGGAGGGGGCGGCGGCTGCTGCAAAATTAGGGTTACAGTTTTGTGAAAAATTAGGGTTAGAGTTTTAAGAGAAGTGTAGGTATCTATAACAATTTACTAAAAGGACAAATATGATATTCTACATACATATTTAATTAATAAATGGAAGGGGTGGGTGCATTAAACAAAGCTGGAGGGGTATATACCCCACGCCTTAAAAAAAAAGTGAAATTTCTGTAAATGGGCTTTTTAGTACTGGAGAAACGATAATGAAAATCACATTTACAAGTTCACCGGAGTAAAACGCCCCCACCTCTCTTCTTCTTCACTCACTGTATCAGGCAAAAGCCGCCTCCTCATCTCTTCTTCTTCTCCCCACCATCTGCGTTCCACGGGACCCTCATTTACTGAGTCTCATTTGCTCAAGATCCCACTCGCTTCGGGCAGTGGCCAATTTGCCTCCACAAAGTCAGCGGCTGCGACGCCAGTACTCCCCGAACGCCACCGCGCCTTTCGCCTAAGGTGTGATCCCCTTTCCATCTTCTCCTGTTTGAATTTATTTATTCATGTATATATGCAGACCAGCGATGATCTTTCATGTGCATATGTTAAATCCTATGGTTTCCCCTTTCCCCATTTCTTTGTTTCTTTTTCATTGTTTTTTTGCTGAAAAAGAATCGTGTTTTTGGAACCCTGCATGCTAATGAATTCCATAGCTCGAGATTAGAAACGTGATCAAACATCTGATTTAGTGTATTCTCAAATTTTGTTCGAAGTTTAATTGCGCCAGTGCTTGATGGTATAATTCAAGGACGGAAGAAAAATTGGAAATTAGGGCAAATTTCCAGGGTTAAAAGGATGAATTTCTAACCAACCGATTTTTGTGAAGTAATATGAATTGAAAAGAAAAGAAAAAGGATAAACTTGTTTTGTTTAATATGAGTAACAGTGAGATTTCCTGAGTTTATGCTATGGTAATTTAAATTTTTTATTCAATTTTTGAGTTCAGGGGCTTTTAATCACTTGTTAGGACTTCAAATTTGCTTTTGGGAATATATATAAACTTTGAATATCATATGATTCTTGGGGCTTTGAATTGAGTGTTGCTGATTTCCTGGGTTTCTTACAATTGAACTCTGAACATGAAGGCGATGAAGGTGGTGATGGTGTGAGCTAAAAATTGAATTGTGTATAAGAAATTTGATCAATTTTAACGTAGGGGTACATTAATAATTTCCAATGTTGGTCATGTGTTATCTTTCTCTATCAAACAATCATATTATTGCAATACAATTTTCACTACATACTGATACTACCTAACGGTCCAAACACTTGTAAATATATACTTCAGGCAACACCATAGAAAATCGAACTGAGAATTTGGACATTTACAAAATCATTTTTAGTAAACTCTGTTTGTAAACATTAAAGCTGAATTTTCATCTAGATTATTATAAAGAAAAAGGAAATGAAAAGGCATGCTAATTTTCATTAAATTGGGAGATGTAGTTTCAACGAGGAATTTATTCAAAATTTGAATATATACACCGTCTTTATAACGCCATGATTAATCATTTGACAGTCAACAATCAAATATGATCACCAAGAATTTGATATAAAAAAGGGACTTGTGAATGATATTAGGAGTAATGGATACTCGGGACTGTGGTGGTTGTTTAGATATATACTGCATAAGGCCATTCCTATTTCCTCACCAGCGTTGAGAGTTCAATCCTCAGTTGCCTACAGTTTCTGTTGTGTGTGTGTTTTTCTTGATACTAAGGGTATGTTTGATAGGGGATATGACTTATGAGATAAAGGGTATAAATAATAGAGATATAATCATAGTAGGGAGGTGATGTTATATATTACAAGGGGTTATTCAGCTAAAGCTTTGATCTCTGCCTTCTTTTAATTTTTTTCTGTTAATAACTTTTGTAATTTAAATTGGGGAAACCTTTGCAGAGAAAATGCCGTCTCTTCAAACAGCATTACCTCCTGAGCTCGCCAACAATTCCATCAGGGTTAGAGTTTTCCCGGTTCTTATTTAGTTTCTGCTTTTTTCTCATCATTGTTTAACCTGGTCTTTATTATACTATTTTGTTAGATGTTATGATTTATGAAATTGGTGCTGAAACACTCTTGGGATTTGGATGCTAACTTTTTTCATTTGATTTAAGTATGTCAGTGATAAAAAATTTATTTGTCCTTTCATTGCAGCTTTATCGCGAATGCCTAAGGCGAGCTAAATTTATTGGCCAAAAGGTACCTTGTACCCTGTGCTTTATGTGGAAATGGTGAAAACCAAATAATTTCATAACTAGGTGTAAAGAATGAACAGAGTTGTTTGATATATAATGCTGCATTGGTTTTTCTGAAGCTCCATTTTATCATGGCAGGAGTAACATATTTGAAAATGTCTGATCTTGTCTTAGTAAATGGGAGTAGACAAGTAATACTCGGCTGCATAGTGTATGCATGTGTGTGCAACAGGCTCTCTAATTATCAATCATATGTATGGCTAGAAGGTGTATGGATTAATATGTATATCATCTGGCGTTAAATGCTTTATGGGAAATTCCTGAATTATGTGCTAGAAGTGTTGTCCACAGGTTCATTGCTCTCGGTCATGTACTCTTTGATTAATGGGAATGAGTATGGTGGTTGATGAGAATAAAAGATAGATCAATTCGCTACCTCTTCTCCTAAATAAGTTAATCATTACCACATTTTGATTAACTACCTCGTATAATCATATCTCCTCAATCATTCCATTATTCCTCAACAAACAATCATTTTTTTATCCCCTTTTATTTTAAGATTGCAAAAATTTTAACAGTGTAACCATCATTTCCATTGTATTTCACTTAGTTACCATTCCCATTGAAGAATTTGAACCAAGTGCGCCACCTTACTTTATTTCATTAGCAATGAAGGGAAAAAAGTCTAGTTGTCTTTTTTTTGCTCCTGTGGTTCATTGTAATATTTTGCAAGAAGCACGGTTAATTTGATTTGATTGCAACTATAAGTTCTCGGCATTCAGCCTCGACCCTGTCGAAAATTACATAAGCATATGGAAATAAGTTGTAGTAAAAAAAGTTTGTCTTGCTCTTTATCATGGGTGAATATTGAACATGCCTAATATGTCCTGTCCTTTTCTTTACAAAGAATCAAGTTTGCATGAAAGAGTAGGATTTAGGTAGCTCATTTGATCTATTTTGAATGTAGAAATTTAATACTGAACTTCTAGTGAGTATGGTGAGGGAGCAGTTCAAAAAGCACATGCACGAGACAGATCCAGAGAAAGTTCAGAAGCTGAAGGATGAGTGAGTCCCCAATTTCCTTTGATTGTGCAAATCTTACTATTTAGACGTGATAATTGAATATGTGTTGCTTATGTGACAGCGCGGCGAGAGGATTGATCAATCACATGCTATACGAGTCTGAGAACGTTACTGGGCGAAAATTCAGCAAAACTGGATCAAACCCGAAGCCTCCTGTTGTTGAGAAATAATATGTTTCTTGTTGTTATTTGAGGGTGGCTGATGCTGCCGGCTATATTTTGTTTCCCGGTCTACTTTTTTAATGAATAAATTATGATCTGAAATTTGAGACTAGAAGAAGGGGATTTTGTACTTTTTAAGCTCTGCAGCTTATGTGCTGCCTAACCTTAGATGAATTGGGATATTTGGCATTATGGAAAATGAGAAACATTGAGTATATAATTGGAGTAAGGAAAAATCTTGATGACTTTAACTATGAAATTAGAACATTTATGAGAAGGATTATGCTTGCAAGTGGTTAAAAAAGACCCATTTAAACTAAGAGGGAGTGTTGTGAGATGGTATCGTCACGAGGGGAAGCTCCAATATGATTTGAGTGGGATCATAAGTTTATAGTAGATTATATATTTTTGATGTTTTGACTATTCACACTTAAATTTAATTTGAAGGATGTTGCACCACTTTAATTTAATTTGAGTGCATGGATGCACTAAGTGAACAAAGGCAAAGGCAATTTTTTTTATATATAGCAATTTTGAAATGAAATATTGCAATTATGGTAAAAATTAGAAATTTTCAATTTAAGTATAGTTTCGTCTGCAATCCGCTGTTATTGAAGAGTTCTGTGTTCAATCTGCTACTATGAAATTTGAAAGTGTGTGGTGTGGTGTATGTATATGAAGTGTTTAAGTTTAATAGAATAATGTTGTACTAAATGTTGTGACAATTGGTACAACACTGACTCTAACAGAATATCAGAAATTATGATTGACACAGCGGAAGACTTGAAACACTAAAAACAAACGTGACACAATGGAAATAATTTTCACATAGATTTTATAAATAAAAATCTATGCTAGCCTTACGGCGAAAAACAATACTTATCTTCAAGTATAAATGTTGTGTGAAATGTTACAGCATTAACATTCACAACAGAAACTACAAACGAGGCAGGTGCCTTGTTCTAAAAACGAACTAAGTGTATAAGGTATACACTGTCGAAATGCCTAGTTTATCTAATGATTACACTCTCAATAGATAAGAAGACACACAGCCATACGGGTGGGATACGAACGTATGATCTAAAAGGTAGTTCTACTGGCCACAATTCCTAATAGGGATATACGCTCGGTCTAGGAAGTTGATCGAATAGAGTACACTGATTTGAGAAGCCTTCCATCGGTATTTATAGTAGTGGGGTGCTGATTCTAGAGGCTTCCACAATGAGGTCCTATTTTTTAGGAACTCAACTTCCATGATCTTTCTAGATCTTTCTTGAATGCTCCAGGTCGTTCCAAATGGTTCCAGGCCGTTCTAGCATGTTCTCCAATGTTCTGGAATCTTCCAGGTTCCAGATCCTTGTAGAAGCTTCTAGATCCTGCCAGAAATGCGACAACATTTAGATCAACATTTAATGTAGCATTTCAGAAAAGACTTAGAAAAAATCTCGGAAGGTCAAATTAAGATGTTGTTGATAATGTTAAGGCATTTAAGGATTAACAACATCTACAATCTCCCCCAATTTGACCTTTCGACTACAACACACCTGATGCACATATATTTCTATACATACTCAGTATTATGTACTTAGTTGAGGTTAACATCATTGCTAAGCACTAGTCAAGACAATACCTGTTGTAACCGTTCGATCAAATCAAATGAAGATCAAAGATAATTTTACAATGATCCGTGCCATAAGATCAAGATAAATTTTATCTAAAATAGAACAAGTATAAACACTATACTTATTCACAACATAAGTAACTTTACTTAAGATCATAAGTTGAACTGGAAGAATTAACTTAGAATCTAAGTAAGACACTAACAAAAACAAAACAGAAAATCAGAGCATAACATAATGTAAAAAATATAAACAGAAACAAACACTAATACTATACACAACCTGCAATAGTAGACACATGACAACCTGTAAACAAATTAAGCAAGACAGTAAACAAATATCAAGTGGAACCATTAAACAAGTTGCAGTAATAAACATCCTACAATCTAGAAAGTAAATAACAATTGTATCAGAATTTCAGAATTTCAACTTAAACATTAATTACAAAGGTAGAACTGAATGAATGGCTTATATTGCTGTGGTAACAGCTGCAGCATCATCTTCCTGCACCATAGCCATTTTGGAATTCAGATCTCCCCCTGTCTAACAACTTTCTCCAGGTAGATCACCATACAAGGTGTCCATTTCAGCATCATCATCATCATCTCCTTCATCAACAAAGTAAGTAGATGCAAGGTGTGCAACTACATCAGTAACAGCAGCATCTCCTCCAGCATCAGCAACAGCTGGAACTCCATCTTCATTTATCTGCTCAATGACTACACTGGAGTTGGATGGTGGTGGTACTCCCCCTGTTGTAGGTGAAAGGAGGTTGGTCCACCTGTCCTTCAGGAACTGCAGTTCATCTATTGTTTCCTGCAAGTGTTGGAGTTGGAGTTTGATGAATTCTTGTGAAAGATACACATTACCAGAAATGTTGATACGGATGTTCTCAACATTTGGGGTTGCATTTCTGTGTCTTGGTCTGGATGATTCAGGATGATCAGTAGTAGAGGGTCTGGAATGTTTTGGTTGAGCAGAAGTAGAGGGTCTTTGCTGATGTTCAGTACAAGGAGCAAGCAAGGGTAGATCAATTACTCTATCCCCAGTGAGTAAGGCAGGAGCTATGGCCAATAGTGGAACTCTCCCCCTCAACACATCAGTGTTCTTGGCAACAAATCCATGATGCCTCAAGTAATTAGAAATCAGAACAGGATAGGGTAAATTGCCTTTTTCAGAAACTCTCCCAGTAAATCTCATCATATGTTGGAATATTGTGAGACCCAAATTAAACTTCTTAAGCACAGAAATCCTATATATCAAAACAGCTTGATCCTTAGTGATCTTGGTAGTATTTGTGGTGGGAATCCAGTTGTAGATGATGAGTTTGTATAACACAGAGTGTAGGGAAGTGAGGTCTTTGGCTAGCATGTGTCTAGTCCATTTAACTACCCTACCAGCAGTTATAGCAGAAATGACCACATCCATGTCAGGTTCTTCATCAACCTCAACATTGGGAATTTCTAAAAACTCATTTATCAATTCAGGAGTAAAAGGTACATCCCTCCCCCTAAAATTAACAGTCCCATACCACTTAGAAGATCTCCTACCAGTGCTCTTTTTCATACATGCATAGAATTCATATGCCCAATTTGTCAAGAAAGATTCACCAAAATTCACAGCATGCATCAAATTCCTTTCTTCTAAGAAACTAACCATGCCTTTACTATCAAAATCAGGTATATTGATCCTCTTCTCTATCAACAGTTTTCTCTTAGAATAAATGGCCAATCTATTCTCTAGAGTATCAAGAGAATCAGAAATACCTTTCTCTTCAGAAGCAAGGTCATCTGAGCTTGGTGTAGAGCTTTTAGCAGAGCTCTGTTCAGGGCTGCTTGCTGCACTGGATGAGCTATCCCCACTGCCACCATCTTCAGGTTCTGGTGCAGCTTCCTTTGCAGCAGCATAGTGCTCAGCATTTTTCCTAAGAGACTTCAGAATGTCTCTCAAGCATCTTTCAGAATCAGAATTGGATTCTGACTCAGCTGGTTCATCTTCAGTGATCATCTTTTCTTTGCCTTTTGGTTCAGCAATAGACTTTCCTTTCCCTTTTTCTTCAGCAACAACAGTCTTAGCTTTCTTTGGTTTCTCAGCAACAACAGGAGCTTCATCTTCAGAATCTGTGAACACTTGGATGGGTTCACCAGCATCAGCTCCAGCTTTCTTCTTCTTTCTCATGGATTCAGAATAATCCACACGAGTAAAAACGCGGTTTGATCTCCTCCTTCTTTGTACAGGGCTTCTCTGTCTTTTCCCTTTTTGTGCATTCTTCTTGAGAGGAATGGGGGCAGACTCATCTGAAACAGATAGTGAAGAGTTTGTACCTTCAGAAATGTTTGCATTCTCCATTTCAACGTCTTCAGGGTCAGACGTGGCAGTGGCTTCTTCTTCAATAGAAGCATCAACGTTCTCAATTTGCGGTTCGTGAACAGAGGGTGATTTGGGGCTTTTTGAAGTAGAAGCCATTTGGGCAGTTTGCTCAGCCAAATAGCTTGATATGTCCACCGTGATACCTCCAAAAGTCATCACGGGCAGATGGCCTGTAGTTCGAAGAGTATCAGACACCTCTTCGATAGCCCTAGTGACCTGTTCAACGGTTGCGTCTTGAGGGAAGTTTGTTTGAGGAGCAGTTTGAGGAGTGGTTTGAGGAGTGGGAACAGTTGTTGATGGTGTTACAGAGACATTCGAGTCAGCATTTGAAGCGGTAGAGTTTTGTGAAGCCATGGAAGCAAGAATTTCGAGAGGATTTGTGTGAGAGTGAGATGAATTTTTCGAATCAGAGTGAGATTGTGAGTAGGATTGAGGTTGGTTTCCAGCCATTTAAGGGACAGTTGGATTTTCAAGGTAGGTTTGAGGAGTGTATACACAAACTTTGAGAGATACACGGCCAAGAAACAGTTTCTTCAAACTTAGTACTCAACACAATCAGAAATCACAATTAGCAAATAGATGACATCTTATGTTTGATATTTATAGAGAGAGTAATGTAGTTGGAGGTTAAGAAAATAAAACAGAAGAATTAATCTAGAATTTTCGAAAGTGCTTCCACATTATTAGCCACAACCTAGATCATGGTTAATTAGTGGGAGAAATCAATTAATTAAATTAATTAAATAATTAAGAAGCTTCCAGAATTAATTTCGCATAATCTGAAAAAAATAAAGATGTGGGTCAGTAATTAATTAAATAAATAAAAATGAATCTCAATAAATAATTAAATAATTACACATATAAAAATAAATTCGAGTCAGGCAATGTTGTGCTCAAAACTGTTACAAACACCTCAACACGGTTTTTACATGAATTTGCTTCATTTGTGTTGCACCATATTTTTTTTCCTTTTTGTGTTATAGCATCTAATTTGTATTGATCCATTGTTCCTGTAGAGTACATCGTAGTAGCGAACTCCGTGCCCCATACTTACTTAATGGATTACAAATATGTTGATGTTTTTACCAAATATCACCTTTTGAAAAGAAGGCATCGTAGTAGCGAACTCCGTGCTCCATAGTTACTCAGTGATTTGGTACATCTTTTAGTATGCTAATAACATTCTCATTTTTATGCATTTGAGAGGTGTAAGACATGTTTATTTTTGCACTCCAAGGTTCTTAGATTCGTAGATATTTTACAAAGGAATTATTTAACTAAGTAAGAAATAAATTCAACTTATAAAATTTATACAACCCATGATGTTGTCCCAAATGCTACCGCATTTGTGACAACATCCATCCGAATTTTTCAGATAGTGCTCATGCCAAGAGATTTCCTCAAGATAGAGAATCTCTCATGGTCTAAGGCTTTAGTAAAGATATCAGCATTCTGTTTTTCAGTAGGTACATACTCCAACTTAACAATATTCTTCTCTACTAAATCTCTCATAAAATGGTGTCTTATGCTAATGTGCTTTGTGAGTGAGTGTTGTACAGGATTTTTAGAAATGTTAATGGCACTCGTATTATCACAAAAGATAGTAAGTATACCATTCTCAATACCATAGTCATGGAACATCTTGCTCAGCCACAAGAGTTGTGTGCAGCAGCTTCCAGCAGCAATATACTAAGATTCTGCAGTGGATTGTGAAACACAATTCTGTTTCTTGCTGTGCCATGATACAAGATTGTTTCCCATGTAGAAACATCCTCCACTCGTACTCTTTCTATCATCTATGTCTCCAGCCCAATCAGCATCACTATAACCAATCAAAATGTTGTTGGTGTCCTTAGTATACCAGATTCCAAGGTCACTTGTTCCTGAAACATACTTGATGATTCTCTTCACAACATTCAGGTGTGATTCCTTTGGATTTGCTTGGTACCTAGCACAAACACACACACTGTACATAATATCTGGTCTACTAGAGGTTAAATACAATAAACTACCTATCATGGATCTGTAAAGTGTTGGATCAACATCTGTTCCAGCACTATCTTTGCAAAGTTTCAAAGTAGATCCCATAGGAGTTTTCATTGGTTTTGAATTCTCAAGACCAAATCTTTTAACCAAGTTCTTAGCATACTTACTCTGGGAGAAGAAAATACCATCACTGCACTGTTTGATTTGAAGACCTAGAAAATAATTCAAGTCTCCAACCATACTCATTTCAAA
This sequence comes from Galeopsis tetrahit, assembly GCA_963675135.1. Classification (NCBI taxonomy): domain Eukaryota; kingdom Viridiplantae; phylum Streptophyta; class Magnoliopsida; order Lamiales; family Lamiaceae; genus Galeopsis; species Galeopsis tetrahit. The sequence goes on from OY776133.1 coordinate 18,725,650, forward strand.
TGTTGCAGTCATTGCCTCAACAAAATTACTCAACATTTTATCACAAGTAGAACCAAACACAATGTCATCAACATATATTTGTGCAATAAGTAAATCTCCTTCAGTGTGCTTAATGAACAAAGTTCTATCAGCTTCTCCTCTAATAAATCCATATTCCAAAAGAAAGTCAGTAAGCCTATCATACCATGCTCTAGGAGCTTGTTTAAGACCATACAATGCTTTCTTAAGTTTATATACATGATCAGGATATTGTGGATCTTCAAATCCTTTAGGTTGTTCAACATATGCTTCTTCATTCAATATGTCATTTAGAAATGCAGCCTTTACATCCATTTGATGAAGTTTAATATCAATAAAACATGCAATAGCTAGCAGTAATCTAATAGATTCTATCCTAGCAACAGGTGCAAAAGTCTCATCAAAATCAACTCCTTCAACTTGGGTGTAACCTTGTGCTACTAACCTAGCCTTGTTTCTAACAATATTACCAAATTCATCAATTTTATTCTTGAATATCCACTTTGTTCCAATGACATTAGTATGACTAGGTCTTGGAACAAGTGTCCATACTTCATTTCTTTCAAACTGACCAAGTTCTTCATGCATAGCATTAATCCAGTTTTCATCAATTAAGGCTTCTTTAGCACTCTTAGGTTCAATTTCAGATAAATAGCATTCAGCATTTACAATGTTACACATAGAAGACATGCATATTGTTCTTACCACATCTACCTTGTTTGATCTTACTCTTCCTCTTGTTTGCACTCCAACTGTAGCATCACCTATGATCTGGTCAGAAGGATGACTTTTACCTATTCTTGAAGAAGGATTCGTTTTGGGAATGTACTGGTCATTCTGTGAAGTTACAACTGTTTGTTCTGTCGATGTTGACCCAGATGTGTTAACATTTGGTGCAACATTTTCAGACTTCAGTGTATTCTCAAAAGTGTCAGTAACCTATGATACATCTTCTTCATCTTTGTCATCTGTAAGACCTTTATCATCATCAAACACAACATTAACAGATTCTTGAACAGTGTTAGTTCTAAGGTTATATACTCTATAAGCTTTACTATTTCTAGAATAGCCTAAAAAGAAACCTTTATCACTTTTAGAATCAAACTTATGAAGTTGATCCCTATCATTCAGAATATAACACACACAACCAAATACATGAAAATATTTCACACTTGGTTTTCTGTTGTTCAAAATCTCATATGGTGTTTGACTTGTGCCAGAACGAATAAAAACCATATTAATAACATGACATGCAGTATTCAATGCTTCTCCCCAAAATTTCTTAGCAAGACATTTGGATGTTAGCATAACTCTAACCATTTCTTGTAAAGTTCTATTCTTTCTTTCAACAATTCCATTTTGTTGTGGAGTTTTAGGAGATAAATATTCTTGCAAGATACCCTTTTTATCACAAAAATCATTAAACATGTTGTTTTCAAATTCCCTACCATGATCAGTTCTAATACGGCCAACTTTCAAGTTAAACACATTTTTGAACCTCTTATAAAGAATTTTAAATGCAGCAAATGCTTCAGATTTGTCTCTTAAAGACTCTACCCAGGTATATCTAGAAAAATCATCTACCACAACTAAGGAATACCTCTTTCCTCCAATGCTTTCAGTTTCCATAGGACCCATCAAGTCCATGTGCAGTAATTCAAAACATCGATGTGTAGTACAATGTGACAGCATTTTGTGCGACATTCTTACCTGCTTACCTTTTTGGCATGGTCCACATACAGTGTTGTTGTGAAGACTTAGTTTTGGAATTCCTTTTACTGCATCTGCTTTGATTAGTCTATTCATTGCTCTGTAATTTGCATGACCCAATTTTTGATGCCATAAGACATTTTCATCATATTTTGACAAGTTACACATATTTGTTCCAATAAGATAGCAATTATCAGCTGACCTAGTACCAGTCATAACACAAATTTCATCTTTATTAAGAACATAACATGAATCTTTATCAAATTTCACATGCAAATTATCATCACAAAGTTGACTAATGCTAATCAGATTTGCAAGTAAGCCATCAACATGTAAGACATTTTTAAGCTTAGGAAAACCTTTAACATTCAAAGTTCCTTTACCAAGAATCTTTCCTTTAGAACCTCCACCATATGTAACATTACCACTATTCAAGGTCACATAATCAGATAAGAAATCAGTACGACCTGTCATATGTCTAGAATAACCACTATCAAAGTACCATGAATCAGGTAGACATGCTTTTAAGGAGGTATGAGCAACATTACAGGTAGTTTTTGGTTTCCATGCAAATTTCATAAACTGTTTTCCAGAATGTGACAGTTTTTTATGCAGCATTTTCAAAGTTTTCTGTTCTTCAAACAATTTTATACAGTAAGGACGAATATGACCAACTTTAGTACAGTAATGACATATATACTTCCTTTTAACCTCGTGAGGATCTGATTGTGCAGATGTTGCATCAGATGTGACAACATTTGCCTTCACAAATTTCACAGGTTTTCTAAATTTCTCAGAAATAGAAGCAGTAGTACCATCATAACCTAAACCATGAGTATTAGACTTACCAGTAGCTATAGCATTATTTACCTCAAAAGCACTCTTGGAATATTTTTTGAAACATAAGGTGGAATTTATCAATTTCTCCTTTAAGTTACAGATTTCCAGATCTCTTTTGGTAAGTATAACTTCTAGCTTGGTGATTGTGTCTTTCAGATCCTCATTCTCTTTATTCAAGGAATTAAGAGTGAGTTTCTGATTGTTCCAATCATCCAACAGCTTCTGGTGTTCCTTGTCATCAGTCCTTTTTCCTGCATCATCAACCAAACCATTAAAACAGTTCAAATCTGGGTGACTCTGTTCTGATGTTGCTGTAGATGTTGAAGCATCAGGTACAACATCAGAATCTGTTTCATCCAGATCATCATCTGAGGAATCATTATAATCAATTCTGGTAAAATTAGAATATTCATTCTGATTTAATTCATCAAGATCATCATCATCAGATTCATCACTCAAGGTAGCACTAAAATTCAGCTTTTGCTTAAGTCTAGTATTGGCACATTCATTTGCATAATGGCCATAACCAGAACAAACATTGCATTGAACTGATTTTCTAAATTCAGGATCATACCTTGGTTTACCTTCACTCTTTGATGGTCTTGGTGTGAATTGAGTTTTCCTCCTTTCTGGTTAAGGTGTTGATGTATTGATTTGAATTTTAGGCTGAATGTTTCTAGATTTGTTCACAGATTTCTTAAGAAACTTATTAAAGTGCTTAGTGAGCAAGGCAACATTGTTAGGATTTTTGAGGCATACATCAAGCAATTTTTCATCAGTGTCAACTTCAGTAATGATGGGTTGAACTTCAGAAGTGTTTGATGTTTCCCCTTTAAAAACCACAACTTTCTTATCAGCATTAGCTTCATCATCTTGATTAGTGTTTATCTCATAAGTTCTAAGAATACTCACTAACTCATTTTGACTTAACTTATCTGTATCTTTTGCCTCTTCAATAACACAAATTTTAGCATCAAATCTTTTAGGAACAGATCTTAAAATCTTATGAACTACTCTAACATTAGAAATAGGGTCACCAAGAGAATGTGATTCATTGATAATCTCACTTAACCTTTCATTGTAGGCTGTAATTGTTTCATCTTCCTTCATTCTGAGATTCTCAAATTTTGTCCCCAACATTCGAAGCTTAGTCCTTCGAACACTTTCTGAACCCTCACAATGCTCTTGCAACCTGTCTCATGCATCTTTAGAAGTAGAACAGTTAGATATAATTTTAAACATTGAAACATCAACAGAAATAAAAATAGCATTTAAAGCTTTAGAATTGTAGCTTGCTGTTGTTATTTCATCAGCCGTCCAGTCAACTTCTCTCTTGAGTTGTATTTCACCATCTGCGTCTGCTGGTCTTTTTGGAGCTTCCCAAACTGTAAGTACAGTCCTCCAAGCACGTTCATCAACTGACTTGATGTACATACGCATCTTAGGCTTCCAATAAGCGTAATTCGAACCATCTAAAACGGGTGGCCTAAGTGCCGTGGATATGTGATGTGTTTCCATTGCTAACCTACACTAAAAACACACTTGACCAAAGATCTAACCTAGTGTCGTCAGGTATCAGCTCTGATACCAACTGAGAGTGTGTGGTGTGGTGTATGTATATGAAGTGTTTAAGTTTAATAGAATAATGTTGTACTAAATGTTGTGACAATTGGTACAACACTGACTCTAACAGAATATCAGAAATTATGATTGACACAGCGGAAGACTTGAAACACTAAAAACAAACGTGACACAATGGAAATAATTTTCACATAGATTTTATAAATAAAAATCTATGCTAGCCTTACGGCGAAAAACAATACTTATCTTCAAGTATAAATGTTGTGTGAAATGTTACAGCATTAACATTCACAACAGAAACTACAAACGAGGCAGGTGCCTTGTTCTAAAAACGAACTAAGTGTATAAGGTATACACTGTCGAAATGCCTAGTCTATCTAATGATTACACTCTCAATAGATAAGAAGACACACAGCCATACGGGTGGGATACGAACGTATGATCTAAAAGGTAGTTCTACTGACCACAATTCCTAACAGGGATATACGCTCGGTCTAGGAAGTTGATCGAATAGAGTACACTGATTTGAGAAGCCTTCCATCGGTATTTATAGTAGTGGGGTGCTGATTCTAGAGGCTTCCACAATGAGGTCCTATTTTTTAGGAACTCAACTTCCATGATCTTTCTAGATCTTTCTAGATCTTTCTTGAATGCTCCAGGTCGTTCCAAATGGTTCCAGGCCGTTCTAGCATGTTCTCCAATGTTCTGGAATCTTCCAGGTTCCAGATTCTTGTAGAAGCTTCTACATCCTGCCAGAAATGCGACAACATTTAGATCAACATTTAATGTAGCATTTCAGAAAAGACTTAGAAAAAATCTCGGAAGGTCAAATTAAGATGTTGTTGATAATGTTAAGGCATTTAAGGATTAACAACATCTACAAAATTGTTTAATTTAAAGAATGAAAAAAAATATACTCCATATATTTTAAATTTTGTCACGAAGAAATTGACACATCTTGGTAGGCGCGACTACGTGTGGTCTTTACCGAGGTTTGATCGACTGTTATTCAATGTGTCCTCCTCACAAAAAGGATCGACCGTTATTTGGGACTATGTGGTCTTTATCGAAGTTTGATCGACCGTTATTCAATGTGTCCTCCTCAAGGAGCAAAAAGGATCGACCGATTATTTGGGACTATGTGGTCTTTACCGAGGTTTGATCGACCGTTATTCAATGGGTCCTCCTCAAGGAGCAAAAATGATCGACCGTTATTTGGGAGAGTTAATTATCGAATAGATGGAGTATACAATATATAGCTGAGAAGGAGAGTTAATATGTTAATTATCGAATGGATGAAGTATACAATATATAGCTGAGAAGGAGAGTTAATATGTTAATTATCGAATGGATGGAGTATACAATATATAGCTGAGAAGGAGAGTTAATATGTTAATTATCGAATGGATGGAGTATACAATATATAGCTGAGAAGGAGAGTTAATATGAGTAGGTGTGGAGTGAAGTTATGAGTTGTGAAATCAACTTTTTCGTGATGCTTGACAAAATTCTGACATAGTCGCATCTGCCAGATGCGACTATGCTAAATGATGAATTAAAAGTCAAATTTTCTTGAAAACTCACACGGGCTCTCAGTCTCGATTGACGGAGTCAAATTTTCTTGAAAACTCACACGGGCTCTCAGTCTCGATTTCCCGTGTCCGTCTTGTCACTTCATCATGCCGGACAAGCCTTGACATAGTCTTTTTTTTTTTTTTTTGGAAGTTAAATACCCATCCCTTTTTTTCCCCTCCCCATGACTCGAACCCTAAGTCAAGGTAGTGGTGCTCTAACCACTTGAGCTATCCCACTTTATCATAGTCACACCGGATAGGAGAAACTATACTTAAATTGAAAATAAATCTAATTTTTACCATAATTGCATTATTTCATTTTAAAATTGCAATATACGGAGTATTAAATATTTTTGCCTTGGACAAACATCAAGAACTCTGCAAGGGGAAAAGAAAAACTGAGAGTAGAGAGACGCGTTGGGTTTTGAATTGGGTGAAGATTAATTTCTCTGTGTTTTCAAGAGCTGAGATCTTCTTTCCGGCAATATATAATGATTATAATCACACTGAATATCTCTCGTGGAGGGAGCGCCAAAGCTCAAAGTCTTGAACTTGGACTTGAACTTTCTTCAAACACTTGAGCTGCATTGAAGAAGAATCCCACAACAGAATTGCAACTCCTACAAGTAAGAAAAATCACTTCCTTTTATCTCTGCTTATTGATTTCCTTTCGATTCTATCAAGTTGTGCACTTTTATGAATTCGAAACCTAAATGTGCAAATTGATGTTCAACAGATTATGCAGAGAAAAAGTTGGGAATGAAGAAGTGGAGTGGGGGCGTGGTCATAATATGCCTTGCCCTAATTTTGTTCGTCAGCTACAGTCTTATTGGTAAGTCCCAATTTTCAAAAAAACAGTCTGCGTACGATTTCTTCAATTCACATCCCGACCCAGTAGAAGAGAAAATCTCAGATCCCAATACGAATCCCACTCCTACTCCCACTCCCAATCCTAATCCTAATGATGAGCCAAAACCTACAAATAAAAAAATATGGCCGAAACCCAAATTGAAAAAAATTCAAGGGTTGAAGGAGTTGTACCGTTTGAGTAAAAATATAAGCAGACAAGACTCTTCAGCTTCAGCATTGCTTGCATGGGCTGAAATGAAAACTCTGTTTCCAAGATCAGATGCTTTGCCTGAAACTGTTGAAGGGATTAAGGAGGCTGTTATTATGTGTAAAGAATTGCTCTTGATGATTGACAAGAACAAAGCTCCTGATGCTAACTTCAACAGAGCTTGCCCAAGCTTTGTTACTGCATCTAAGGAGGCTTCTCTTGAGATCCCGTGTGGTCTCGTCGAAGATTCGTCTGTTACTGTAATCGGGATACCTGATTCACAAGATAGCTTCGAAATCGAATTGATAGGCTCGGGGCTTAAGCCTCCAATTGTGTTGCAATACAAGGTTCTCTTACCTGGCCAGAACTTCACAAAAGAAGCTGTTACTATACAGAATTCATGGACTCAAGAATCTGGGTGGGGCAAGGAGGAAAAATGCCCTGATCATGGTGCACCTGATCTGCTAAAAGGTTGATCTCTTTTTTCTTTTCATTTTATATTAGTATCAGAATCATGCCAATATAACTGAAATGATGTAGTATATAAGTTGAATATGATTGCTTGGGAGTCTTGAAACCATCATAGAATTTGCAGTTAATACTTACCAACAAAGGCAAATTGATGGCACTATCTATTACTCCCTCCAATTCAAAATAGATGTCATTTTAGATCAATACCTGACTTAATTGCTTTTGGAATTTTTCATAAGACTTAAACTATTACTACTATGTAGGTTATTTTTAATGACTTAAAAAGTAATTAATTGACATTAAAATATGAAAGGTGCCCCCTTTGGTTCATGCAGGAGTTCTTGACACTAGATATTAGCTATGCCATAGCAACTTTTAGACTGCTGGATATTGAGAAATCTAGAAGTTAAGTAACTTCTATTTTGCAGCCTATGTCCTGTGCTTTATGGAGTTGAAATCTAGAATTGTCATGTTACTTACGTCATGTTCAATTTTAATCCTGCATTTTGTTACTTTTTCAATTTTGATTCTCTTGGTGTTAATTTTAGTCTTGTATACTTTTATTTTTTTCAATTTTGATCATTTGTCAATTTCGATGTCCAATTTTAGTCTTGTACTCCCTCCCTCCCTCCGTTCCACTTTAACGGTCACTTTAGGTGAAAAACTTGTTCCAAAATATCTGTCACTTTTGATTTTCCAAAAGGCATTAAATGTTTTTTTCCAACCGCCCTTTCTTAATATTTGTGATAGGTAGGATAAATGACCACAAATGATTCATTAATTAACTGTAGGAGGTTATTTTAGTCAATTTATACAAATAATCATTAGTACTCCTATTAAATGACTTTCTTGATTTGTGTGAAAACCCAAAAAGTGACTGTTAAAGTGGAACGGTTGGAGTATGTTTTTACTTTTTTCAATTTTGTGACACCAAAAGTATCAAGATCGAAAAAGTAAAAACATACAAGATTAAAACTGGACACGGCCTAAGTAACAACACAATTCTTGATATTGACTCGTGCTTCATGATCACTTATATTGACAGTTGACGGACTGGTTAAGTGCAATACACAAGTGATCCGTGGTACAGCAGAGGACAGCCTAAATACAAGTCATCCAGCAAACAGAAAATTAAGCAATGTTTCCGAAGGCAGTAACCACGAAAGCGCCACTTTCCACTTTGTAGAAGGTAATCCCTTTACTGCCACACTGTGGGCAGGTAATGAGGGTTTCCACATGACAGTAAATGGAAGGCACGAAACATCATATGCATATAGAGAAGTAAGATCTCCCTTGCCTGTCTGAAGTTCCCAACAGATTTATTAAGGTTGTCTTGTAATGACGCTTATACACGTGCAGAGACTGGAACCTTGGTCGGTTAACAGCGTTAATGTCAAAGGCGGCTTAACAACTGTGTCTGTCCTAGCAAAAGGACTGCCTGTTACTGAAGATGTAGTTGATGATGCTCAACAGCTCAAAGCTGTACCGCTTTCTAGTAAAAGGCTTCTATTGTTCATTGGGGTTTTCTCATCAGGGAATAATTTTGAGAGGCGTATGGCTATAAGGAGGACTTGGATGCAATATGATGATGTACGTTCGGGGGAGGTGGCTGTTCGCTTCTTCATCGGACTTGTAAGTGAGTCACCTTTGGCTAACATCTAATCTAGTAAGGTATGTTTGAGTTGAGATTTAGAGGATTTTGAAATGTGGATTTCAAAATCGTGATAAATAGTAATGGTATATCATATATGTTTGTTTTGAGATTTAAATAGTGTAGAATTTAACTTTATGTTGATGTGTAACAATGTGTGATGTTGTATTATTATATTAGTATTGTTTATTGTAATTTTAAGGCTTAATTGCAAATTAAATCACAACCTTTTCCAAAATTGCAATTTAATCTAAACTTTTGAACCTTGTTTAACAAAGCCTCAATTTAAAAAATAGACTTATCCCCAAAATAGGAAATGACATCGTTTAGCCCATTTAAATACCTAAACGACGTTGTTTTGACTAAAACTACCTAAATTTGTTAGACACTTAGACAACACGTAAGCAATGGGCAGGACTAACCAACTAATTTTGTCACTAAGCTTTAATTGCAAAAATGTTTAAATTGAGGCTTTGTTTAACAAAGTTCAAAAGTTTAGATTAAACTGCAATTTTTGGAAAAAGTCTGTGATTTAATTTGCAATTAAGCCTAATTTTAATGATTGAATGATTGTTTGATAATTAGTGTGTTTTATTGGAAGTTGCAAAAACGAGAATAAAAGGTGTGAAATGCGCTAAATAGAATACGAGTGGGAATATAAATGGTATTTGTAGGGGTGGATAATTAAAAACCGGATTCTAAAATCCCGAATTTAGATTTCGAAACCCCAAATGAGTTCTCGTCATGAAGTCAACTACATAAATCCTCCTTTGAAAATGACAATTGCTGATAGGTGTGCTTTTATTTTTCTAAATTAATTTAGTTTTTACGTCAATGAAATGCTGCAGCACAAGAATAAGGAGGTGAACTTCAAGATCTGGAGAGAAGCTCAAGCATACGGAGATATCCAGTTGATGCCTTTTGTTGATTACTACAGCCTTCTTACTTACAAAACCATTGCTATTTGCATCCTAGGGGTAACATTTGATGTTCATTATACGACTTTGTTTTAGTGCAACCAACAAGCTGTTTAAGTTGCATTTTCTGTCAAACAGACTAAAGTACTCTCTGCCAGATACATTATGAAAATGGACGACGATGCATTTGTAAGGATTGATGAAGTTTTATCGATTCTCAAGGGAAAGAATTCTAATGGTAATGGACTTCTGTATGGTCGTATATCGTTTGATGCAGCTCCCCACAGGGACAAGGACAATAAATGGTTCATAAGTGAAGAGGTAGATTATCAGCCTTGTATTGAAACTTTGTATATATAGATGGAAATTATTTGATGATGGATTTCTTGAACAGGAGTGGCCACATCCTTCGTATCCTCCTTGGGCCCACGGTCCAGGTTACATACTTTCGGAGGACATAGCAAGATTTATAGTTCAAGGCCACCAAGACATGGAACTGATGGTAAAATTCCGAATCCAAATCCACTTGCTTGTGAAATTTCATCGATTTGATTATGATCTTGTTGTCACCTCATTCTTCTTTGTCAGCTGTTTAAACTTGAAGATGTTGCTGTGGGGATATGGATCGAGCAATACAAAGAGAAAGGGCGGACAGTTGAGTATGTGACGGACAACAAATTCTACAATGCTGGCTGCGAAGCCGATTATATTCTTGCACATTACCAGAATCCGAGGATGATGCTCTGCCTCTGGGAGAAGCTCCTCAAAGAGCATAAACCCGAATGCTGTGACTGAATGAAGAATCAATCAACTTTTGCTTTCAAATTTTGGGTTGCATTTTCAACTTATATATCTATATTTATCCTCTTAGGTGATTTAACATGTTGTACAAAGCACAGAGCAATTTCCAGATTTTTTTTTTCAATTTATTTGTTATGAAATAAAATGACTAACCATATATTTTCATCCTAGTCAGGAATCTTGTTGAACCAATCTTATAGATTCTTTGAGCTTGATTTATTATTGAGTGGAGGTCAACTTAATTATCGAATTTATTATTGGTTCACGGGCTTTTTCAAGTTTAATAATATTAACTTTAAATCAAATTATTCATTAATTAATTATAAAAACAACACAATAAATTTCTAAAAATCACATTATAATTTCATTTAATTAAATATTTTTATATTAATCTAAATATTAAGTGTGAAAAATTAAAATTTCTCGTAATAATTTATACAACTGTCTGCTCACTAGTAGGGCTGACAAATCGTGTTATCGTGTCGTGTTTTGTGTCGACACGATAGTGACACGACACGATAAGGCTAAACACGAACACGACACGATAAGGATATGTGTCGACACGACACTAACACGATAATTTTCATGTCGACACGATAACAACACGATAATTTTAGTGTCGACGTGACACGATACGACAGGTAACACGATAACGACACGATAAGAAAATAAATCAATTTAAAATTGTATTAAATATATAAAAAAAATAGTATATTTATATAAATATAAAAAATTATCGTGTTATTATCGGATACATGTCATTATCGTGTCGTGTCATATCAGGTAAATAACAGGTTAACGGGTTGTTAACAGGTTAATGGGTTACCCGTTAATTTTATCGTGCTTAACGGGTTGACACGAACCCGACACGAAATTTTCGTGTCGTTATCCGATCGACCCGATAACGATACAAACCCGATAAGATCAAACACTAACCCGCAATTTTCGTATCGTGCTATCGTGTCGTGTCAAAAATGTCCAGATCTACTCACGAGCTCAGTAACGAGTCTATTCATGAAGTAACAAATCGATTCGTTTATTTATGTTAACAAGTTTAATTAAAACGACCTCACTAAATGTTGACAAATCGAGTATCGTTGAGTTAGTTGGTATATATTTTGTAAAATTAATTGCATAATTCTTGAATACGAAAAAATAAAATAAAAAAATAAACCAACTATAATGCAGCAACAAGCCTTTCCACTCTAGTGCCGGGAAGGAGAGACGTGTGGATTGAAATTCATTTCACGTCTACATCTCATAAACAATGTGCATATAGATTAATTAATTTAATAATTTTAGTAATTTCTCAGATACATGATTAAGGAATATTCTCACTACGTCTAAATTCATTTGTAATTTGAATAAATAAATGATATAACTAGATAAGTATAAAGTAAGATGAATAATATGGAGTATTATTAAAAAAATTTAAATAATAAAATTGATTAAAGGCGGGAGAATAATAAAATTGGAAAGTAAAAATATGGAGTAATTAGTAGTCAAAATTTACTAAAAATAAAAAGAATCTTACCATAAGAAAATTTAACGGTCAAATTGACCATCCATTTATTGTTGAGTGGAGATTGAACTTACGTATAATGTTGGTCCACGAGCTTTAAAATATGTATATGTTGATTATTTCTATTCATTTTTTTAACTATGAATATTTATGTTATTAATATGTTACCATATATAAAAAATTAATCTCGAAGATATTTAAAAGGCAATCACACAAAACCCAACATGAATAGGTAACCCCAATATCCAGATTTTTTATTTTTATTTTTATTTTTAATATTATTATTATATTTTTAGAAAAAATAAATAAAAAAGTGGATTCCGTGTGGGTTTACCCTTTTCTTCCTAATTACCACACCCATTAAGTTTCTCCCAAAATCCCAATTCTACAAATCAAACACTCTCTCTCTCTCTCTCTCTCTCTCTCTCTCTCCTCTTTATCTATTTCTCTCTATCTATCTCTTTCCTTTTTACTCGCAACAAATCAAACGCAAACGATCCTTTTTCGCCTCTCTCATAAGCAATTCTTCTCAATTTTCGTATATTATTGCCTTCTCAGATTCTCTACTGTTCGATTCTGCTTACGAATAATTAATCATGGTGGCAGAAGCGGAGTGTATATGTCATCCAACCGTCGCCTTTCACTACCTCTGTGTTGCGTCGCCCACGCCGCCCAAAATCGAACCCGATTTTTTCGATGTCCCGCACCCGGAATCGCCTACCGCGGTCGAGATCTCCCGTCGTGAATCGGTGCGTTTCCATGTCTTTGACCTAATTCTCTTGTTTCTTTATTTTATTTGCTATTTATTGGTTGGGACATGATTCCGATTTCGGATTAGTTAATTTTTTTCTTTCTTTTACTTTGTGTATTAAGAGTTTGTTATTTATTTGTCATGTGTTTGTAAATTTTGTTTGGCGAATTGGGGGTAGGGGGATTCCTTTTCTTGTAACTGTATGAATAATTCTGTTCTTTTTATGTTTAGTTGTTTTTATGGGGTTTTCGATGATGTTCGTTTTCGGATTTTATTGGTGATGCTGTTTTGTTTTTATATATTTGTTAGCTGCTTGAATTTTGGATTATTTGCAAATTAGGGTTTCCCATTATGCAGTTATTTGTCTACTATATGTTAATTTAACCAACCTAAATTTGGTTTTGTATTCATGCTAAATGAACTTTAAATCTGGTATCTCTCCCTGGACAACGAAATTCAATAGGTAGTTATAGAATTGATGAGTCAGTTAGAGTGTCAAACTTCGATTTCATGTTCGGTTTGCCTGATCCTACTATTTACGACATAGTTTACGTTGTATATCCACTACTTAGGCAGTTAGATTTGCTTTCATTTGTCATGATCTGTATTTATGTTGCCAGCCTAACAAATCTCAATTTCTGCCACAGGCTCTGAGCTGCTCGACCAGTTCACAGACTACTATCACAGCACCAGAGACTTCAATCAAACAATTTACTCCAAGAATTCGTTCTGGTAGCCACTCTGATATTGGACCTCGCAGTTCCAATGAGGACGAGCATATAAGAATTGATGACCTATGCACCCACCTGGGTTCCCTCTACAGTTGGTCAGAACCGAGTTCTTTTTATGCAGTGTTTGATGGACATGGTGGACGTGACGCAGCAGCTTACATGAAGAATAATGCCATGAAAATTTTCTTTGAGGATGCAAAACTGCCTCAAACATCAGATATTGACGAAAGTTTCTTGCAAGCTTTGGAGACTTGTCAACGAAGATCATATTTACATGCTGATCGGGCCTTAGCTGATGAAGTCAGTGTTGATTCATATTGCGGGACAACAGCACTTACTGCTTTGGTTCTTGGGAAGAATTTACTTATAGCAAATGCTGGGGATTGTCGGGCTGTACTCTGTAGGAAAGGAGATGCTGTTCAGCTATCACAAGATCACAGACCGTGTTGTAAAGTGGAACGAAAAAGGGTGGAGGATTTAGGTGGTACAGTTGAGTGTGGATACCTGAACGGTGATCTTGCAGTAACTAGAGCTCTTGGAGACTGGTATATGAAACTTCCGTTTGGATCTGCGTCGCCCCTCACAGCAGAGCCTGAGTTTCAATTGACTGCGTTGACTGAGGATGATGAATTCTTGATAATAGCGTGCGATGGGATTTGGGATGCAATGTCTAATCAGGATGCAGTTAGTATAGTTGGGCGGGAACTTAGGTATCATAATGACCCGGAAAAGTGTGCTAGAGAGCTCATCAATCAAGCACTAATGAGGGATTCAGCAGACAATGTAACGGCTATTGTTGTATGTTTTACCGAGCGTCAAGAACCACAAAGGCCAAGGTTGAGATTCTGCATGTCTGAAGAGGCACGGAGCAAGCTGAAGAAGTTATTGGAAGGCAATTGAATGGAATTAACCCGGATATTATGTATTGTTAAAGCTGCTAGGGCTAGCAATATTCTTTGTAACATGATGCTATTTTTGTTGCACCTCTGAGTTATGATTTAACCTTGCAAGAGTTATATTCTGGTGTTATAAAGTGAAATGTTGTTCTTTTTCATGTGATGTAATTCTCTGTTGTTTTTGAGTGATGGAAATTGATAATTAGTTTGTTGATAAAATGAGTGATAGATAGATATGCTGCATCCACTCATCATCAGACTTATTCTGAACCAAACATATAATATAGGGTTCTTGATTGATGATACAACTAATGCCATGTACTAGCTTATCCAGTTCCTATTTATTTATTTTAAAAAAAGGCGTCTTTTGATTATTATTTTGAGGCTGTTTATTCCCAAAAGCCATTGTTTTTTTGTATTGCACAATCCAACGGTGGATATTCGTCGACTAAATATAAACGATTGGGATCTTCCGAAAAATATAATACCACTTAATCCTTATTATAAAGGCGGCCTCTGCAGTAAACAAAAGAACAAGGAAACCCCAGGGAAGAAAAATGGCGATGGCGAGTCTCGCAAGGCGAAGAGCCACGGCTCTCTTTTCTTCATCATCAAAGCATCTCTACAATGGCACCAAATATTCGTTGATTACCACCAGAGGGTTTGCCTCGGGATCTGATGAGAACGACGTCGTCATCCTTGGCGGCGGTCCTGGTGGTTACGTCGCCGCTATCAAGGCGGCGCAGCTCGGCCTCAAGACGACTTGCATCGAGAAGCGTGGTACCCTCGGAGGTACCTGCCTCAACGTCGGCTGCATCCCGTCTAAGGTCAGTTAATATTTCTACTCCCGCGCGCTAATGGCCTCTGGATATGAGAATGTTCATCGCTTGTCTTCAGATCTTTTGAATTTTACCTTTTTTTGCTCATTTCTTAAGCTTAAAATTAATTTTTCTTCCCCTTTGTTATCAATTGGGATGCATGTGGTGCTTTGCTATAAACCGGTCAAAGGTAGTGATAATTAGTGGTCTACGAGGAGTGAGATGCTGCTGTGAATAAGTTTGTTGAGTACTCAATTGATTCTGAATTTGATTTCAATTTTGTTTCCAACTTAGTTCAGTGATGGTTCGGGGATGTAGATTTTGCTAACATCTAAGTGCAAAAATGAGAAATCTTTCAGGTTGACTAATAATTTGGGGCTAAATAGTGTTCAGTTAAAAATAAAATAGTGATGCTCATTGCTGAGGCAGGCATATTTGTATATAGGTGGATTACTATGTTTCGAGTTGAAGCAAGCCCATAACATTGTTTACTTATGCATTTTCCAGAATATCCACTTCTTTGTTTTAAGGGCATTTGGTTGGGTAGGGGGAAAGGCCTGCTGAGGAAGAATGGACAGTGTTTGCTGTTTATTCAGTCTTCTTATTTCCTTTGTAGAGCTGACTTAGAAGGCTCTACCTCTGCATTCTATTTCTATTAACTCATCTTCACTGGTCCTCATCTTTATTATTAGAGATTTCTCAGTGTTGTAATTAGCTACAGAAATTTGCATGTTTTTGGATTTCTCTTTTAACTTTCAAATTGTGACTCAAGAAGTGTGTTAACCACTTGATTCCTAATAAAATTTGATTATGATGCTATTTTACATGCTCGTTTGGGAGGAAAAAGATCGGGTATTTTTCTGTGTACTTTTATTACTCAATTGTTCTATGGGAAAAAAACTTAAAATGCGTATACTAATATTCCGTAGGATGTGATTGTAACTTTCCATTTTTCAATAACTTTGCTCTGGCCTTCCTTGTGGTGTAGGTTTTTCCTTAGTTCACCATTTAATTATGTGTTGATGTTTCAAGTATGACAGTGACATTTTCATTCTCCAACTCTAAGGTCCTAATTGTCTACTTCCCTTTACAGGCTTTGCTTCACTCCTCCCATATGTATCACGAAGCAACACATTCATTTGCCAGCCATGGTGTAAAACTTTCTTCTGTTGAGGTGGATCTACCGGCAATGATGGCCCAAAAAGATAAAGCTGTGGGTAATTTGACTAAGGGCATTGAGGGTCTGTTCAAGAAGAACAAAGTAACCTACGTCAAGGGATATGGGAAGTTCCTATCCCCTTCTGAGATTTCAGTTGATACTATAGATGGTGGCAACACAATTGTCAAAGGAAAGAATATTATAATAGCTACTGGTTCTGATGTAAAAGGTCTCCCAGGGATAACAATTGATGAAGAGAGAATTGTATCATCTACTGGAGCTTTAGCCTTGAAAGAGATTCCTAAGAAACTTGTGGTGATAGGAGCTGGCTACATTGGTCTTGAAATGGGTTCTGTTTGGGGGCGCCTTGGGTCAGAAGTTACAGTTGTTGAATTTGCAGCTGACATTGTTCCAACCATGGATGGTGAAGTACGCAAACAATTTCAACGTTCTCTTGAAAAGCAGAAAATGAAGTTCAAGCTCAAGACAAAGGTAGTGTCTGTTGACACCACAGGAAATAGTGTGAAGTTGACCCTTGAACCAGCAGCTGGCGGTGAGCAAACCACTCTTGAGGCTGATGTTGTTCTTGTTTCTGCTGGTAGAATTCCATTTACTGCCGGACTCCAGTTGGATAAGATTGGGGTTGAAACTGATAAGGCTGGGAGAATCTTGGTGAATGAGCGGTTTACCACTAATGTGCCAGGAGTACACGCCATTGGTGATGTTATTCCTGGGCCCATGTTGGCCCACAAGGCTGAAGAAGACGGTGTTGCTTGTGTGGAATTCATTGCGGGCAAGGAAGGCCATGTCGACTATGATTTGGTGCCCGGAGTTTGTTACACACACCCTGAGGTGGCATCAGTGGGGAAAACGGAGGAACAGGTGAAGGCTCTTGGAGTTGAGTATCGTGTAGGAAAGTTTCCGTTGTTGGCAAATAGCAGGGCAAAGGCAATTGATGATGCTGAGGGAGTGGTGAAGGTAATTGCTGACAAGGAGACTGACAAGATTCTAGGAGTTCACATTATGGCGCCAAATGCTGGGGAGCTTATTCACGAGGCTGTTTTGGCATTGCATTATGGAGCATCCAGTGAAGACATTGCTCGTACGTGCCATGCTCATCCAACAATGAGCGAGGCCTTGAAGGAGGCTGCTATGGCCACGTATGATAAACCCATTCACATCTAGGAGGAATATCATGTTATGTCTGTTTTAAAAAAGATTTATTCATATTCTTCCTTGTCTCCTTCAATGCTGCTCAGTTCTGCATTACGAATCTGTGGTGTAATAACAAACATGTATATGCCAGCTGAAGATATGAGATTTCATATCCCTGGATAAATTTTGCATTTATTTTATCACTCTTGATCAATATGCATCTGTTTTTTTCAGGCATATATTGATGAACTGTAACCCTCTTTTATATTTTCAAACAGATTTGACTAATTAAATTATAATGGCAAGATTTCCCTGATCTCAATGCGAATTGAGGTGAGAACAAAGTAATGTGCAATCAGAATTGGTCGGGTAGATTTTGTGTGGGATGGTCCCACTATGAGACATAATATAATTTGAACATTATGAAGCTTTAACATTTTGTAAGTGGTGGGTGGGTCTGAAATTGTGATGGGTAGTGACTCATTTTGCCAGCAACATAAATTGAACATTATGTATAGGTGGCTCCCCACTACCATGAGACTACATTTTATAGATGGAGAGAGTATTAAAATCATAATTCACTATCATGGAATCATTACAATCACACTAAAAAACAATATAATAATACAACACCATCTACCATGAGACTACATTTCATAGATGGAGAGAGTATTAAAATCATAATTCACTATCATGGAATCATTACAATCACACTAAAAAACAATATAATAATACAACACCATCTACGCTTACACTTTATGTTAAAAGATAAATCTCACTCTACATAAAATTTCAAAACAAAACACACCAATTTACTATTTATCAAGATTTCAAAGTCCCATATATATTTTTTTTTTAGTATAAACCCAAATCAAACATCACTAATGTTTGGCAGTAGTAAAATCAAGTCCTTTGGAATTGGAGCTTAGTCCCCTGCTTCCAGAATTGAATGAAGTTTTTGGTTATTGTTGTCAAAGATTCGAAATGACCTAGGATTTGAAATATTCAAAAGACAAAATGTTTATAATCATGATAATCTGCAGGATAACGTTTACTTTTACATTAATACGTGATAGAAATCTGCAGGAAAACATCCATGTCCCCTTTACTTATACTATTTGATAAGAAGAACTCCTTCAACAACCTTGAAGCAGACATTTATTTTATCAGAGTTGGACCTTTGTGGGCTTGAAATCAACGACAATAACTTTGTCAAGCTGAGACAGGAATTTGTTAGCATATTGAACATGATCTGGATGAGCCACATATTCAGCAACGCCTTCAGTGCTTTCAAAGGTGGATTCGAAGACATGAGTGAAACCTTGATGCAGGTTTTCATTGCTCACGTCTTTACCCCTGTTAGTATTGTCACAATTCACACGAGGATAAACAACTAGTATTAACTACCGGATGAATCAGTCAAGACGTAAAATTATTAGGAATTAATACAGAAGAATTAATTCACAACGTCTCTTCTAACAAGGTAATACAAGAATTAACAACATAATGTTTTGTAGATCAGGAGAACAAGATTGATGAGATTTTGTGGTATGTATAAAGGAAATTAGGGGAAAGTGGAAAAATAATTTTGGAATGGATAAGATTGAATAGATCTAAGTCTATGGTGTATGAGAGAGAGAAGAGAGTACCATTTGAAAGCCTTCATGGAAGGGACGAGATTAACAAGGTTAGCGTACTCTTTGATGGATTCATCAATCTGTTGTTCAGACATGTCGTCTTTGAACTTTGCAAGCACTAGGTGCTTCACTTCTTCCATTGCTCAATCTCTCTCTCTCTCTGTGTTCCGAACAAATAGTAGTAGTGTATTAGTACTAGTTTAATACAGCCTTTACTAGTTGGTGGCAGGTCCAACCATCCAATCCTCATTATTATCCATTCTGTAGCATCATAACTTCCCTCAAAATATTATTCCTTTTTTCTTTATTCATTTTATCATTTTTACCTAAGGATAAAGATTTCACTTGATCTTCCATATATTACGTTGGAATAATATCTCCTGTATTTTAGGAAAAAATATATTCTGTAATTATCTCTTTAATTTAGTTTTGATTATTTTCCTTGTGTATTGTAAATCTTTATCCTTTAAATACAGAATACACATCAACACCTCATTAACGGTGATTGATTACCAATTCTCTCATGGTATCGGCCTAAACACCGATCCTCTAGTCT
This sequence comes from Galeopsis tetrahit, assembly GCA_963675135.1. Classification (NCBI taxonomy): domain Eukaryota; kingdom Viridiplantae; phylum Streptophyta; class Magnoliopsida; order Lamiales; family Lamiaceae; genus Galeopsis; species Galeopsis tetrahit. The sequence continues at coordinate 18,745,495 of OY776133.1, forward strand.
CTCTCGTTCTTTTTTTTTTTCCCTCCTGCCCTCACGGCTTCCTCTCCTCCCTCTCGATCATCCATCATGGCCGACACAAGGATGCTCTCCCCGTGGCTCAACTTAGCCATATGCTTACAATCAAACTATCCTCCTCCAACTTTCTTTTGTGGCGTAATCAAGTTGTTCCTATGCTTGCTAGTCACGAACTTTTCGGTTACGTTGACGGTTAGATCCCTGCCCCTCCTCGTCGAATCACCGATGAGAAGAATGCTTCAGTCCCGAATCCTGAGTATCCGAAGTGGTATGCGAAAGATCAGAGGATCCTCAACCTCATCCTCTCATCTCTTATCGAAGAATCGATGGCAGAAGTTCTCGGTTGCTCTTCGTCCCGCGATGCGTGGAAGACCCTTGAAACCGCGTTCAATTATCCATCGGCTTCAAGCGCACATCATCTCAAGGGTGAACTCTTGTCCCTTCGCAAGGGTTATCTCTCTGTAGATGACTATGGCCACAAATTCAAGTCTATTTGTGATCAACTCTCCGCTATTGGCAAACCGGTAGATGACGTTGATAAGAGTCACTACTTCTTGCGCGGTCTTGGCCCCCAATTCACTAATTTTTGCGATTTTCGCATGTCAATGGACCCGGTCCCTCTCTTCCGTGAACTGGTTCATCAAGCCAAGGCCTACGACAACCTCCACACCGCCATGAATGACGCCGCTCCTGCTGCCTTCACTGTCCAGCGTCGGGATGGCGGATCGCGCTCCAATGGTCGCTCATTTTCTACTAAGGGCGGAAACCCTAATTCTCGTCTGCCCAACTATCGCGGACAATCCTTCAGTGATCGCCGCCCTCCTGATCGCCATTCCTCGGACAGACCTCCCTTCGTCCCAAAGTGCCAGATCTGCCGGGAGAAGGGTCACTACGCCAACCGTTGTCTGGAGCGTTTCAACACCGATTCATGTATTATACAACTCTAAAATACACAACCGCAAGTATACGATGTATATTGTAGTGAAGTAAGCATACAAGGTTGATCCCACAATGAGGTATAGCGTAAAAGTGTATTTTGTTAACGAAATTTTATTTAGACGCGATCGATTAAAGTGAATGTGGTGAATTACCCTAAGATTACCTACTAAATCGTCACAAATAAGTAATAAAGAGTAATGGAGAATCGATCAACTAACATGCAAATCAAGAAACGAAAGTAAAACGAATGAAAACTCAAAGAGAGAAGGTGGGTTCCAAGGCAATTGCAACATTTAGACATCCGTTTATGAATTGTAACTCGTTCAAATGGCCATTAAGGTTGTCTTCATATAGGGTTGATCACATAAGAAGAATTAATCAATCTCTCGATCTAACTAATCCAAAGGAGCATGCGACATAAGTTCGTATCTCTACCTTACAAACATCACACCACCTAAACTAGCCCCAAAGATCATTCAATTCCCTCTCCGATAATTAATCCTCTATCGAGCTCATAATTATACCGGGTTGCATGCTTGCATACAATTAATGGAATAAATCTCTCGATCTTACCCCAATTAACAATTAATTAAGCAAATCATCATGGCCAATAACAACATGCTTTCAAATAATAATTAAGCACACAAATAAGAGACAAACACCAATTAAAGCAAGAAATTAGTTCATAAACTTCAATCTAAATATTTACAATGCCTTAGAACCATAAATTGTTTAGCCAACAACTAGCATGATCCAATTACAAATTCCAAATGAAATAACTAAATAAAAAGGAAAAGAAAGAGAAAGCTTAGTCTAGAATGTGATGTGGAATGGAATTTCCAAGCTATTGCATCCTCTCTTGCTTGATTTGATGAAGAAATGAAGAAGATATGATCAAAACACCTCCAAGTATGTGTAACTATGTGTGGGAATTGAGGAATTGGGGGAGAATGTCTTGGATTTCAAGAAAGAGGGTTTATATAGTGTTTGGGTAGGGTTTGGATGGACAATTTGCAAGTTGGTCCCTAAAAAATGGTCAAATTGTGGAGATGGCACCGAAAATGGGGGTAGCACGGCCGTGCAAAATGGCATTGGGGCGAGCAGGTGCTCGGCCGAGCTGGGAGCTCGGCCGTGCTGCGTGGAACAGGGGAATGGGCATGCTTGGTCGTGGCCTTGTCTCGGCCGAGGCATTGGTCGACCAAATCTCTCGGTCTCGGTCGAGGCATTGGTCGACCAAATCTCTCGGTCTCGGCCATGGCCTTTGAATTTTGTCTAGGCAGCAGCCCGGCCGAGAGGGGTGCTCGGCCGTGCCCTCTCTTGGCTCAAATGTCTCGGTCTCGAGGTGCACTTGCTCGAGTACTCGTCTCGGGCATGCTCGCTCGGTCGACTTCGACCCTTTCTCGTTTCGTGCATATCTTTCGCCTCGGGTGTCGGATTGACTAGATTAATTTGGCTAATCCACTCTGTTTTTCGAGACGAATCCAACCGTGCACTCCTCTTCCTGATCCAGTAAATTATGGTTGGTGTTTTGCTCCAAATTCCAGCGTATTTCCTATAAAATCGACAAAACACAACCTTTCTTTCATTTTGGCTCAAACAATCATAATCAATGCATAAATCAATGAAATCCACATCAAAATACGCTTCACATGTGCCTCTAAAACGTGTAAATTCCACCCGAATCAAACACCAAAGTCAACACAAACGCGAATTTGGCCCAAGCGTTTAGCACCGCTTGTGGAATTTCTGAAACACCGGATTGGTGCGTCGACACGGGTGCCTCTGCGCACATGACAGCCAACCCCCATGATCTGGATTCTTGCGCGCCATACACTGGGAATGCTAATGTTGTTGTTGGTAATGGGACTTCTCTTCAAAATTTTCATATTGGTACTTGTTCTTTGGCTAATGATGTTAAACTGCTTGATGTTTTGGTGGTACCCCACATTACTCGAAATTTACTGTCTATTAGCAAGCTCATCTCAAATTATAAAGTTGATGTTGTTTTTTCTAATAAAACATTCACCATTTAGAATCGGGACACAAAGATTCCTCTCGCACTGGGCAGATGTGAAAATGGTTTATATTTCTTGGAGCGCGGACATCCTGCTTTGGTGGCTGTTCTCAAGACTAAGAAGTTGAAGGCCTCATTTAATTTATGGCATTTACGTTTGGGGCATGTCCCATTTTCAGTTATTAAATTGTTGAATAATTTGGGCTATTTATCGCTTACTTCTATTTTGTCGGATCCCAGCCTCTGCTCTTCTTGCCAGTTTGCAAAGAGCAAGTGTCTTTCTTTTATGTTGAATGAAAAACGTGCTTCTAAGGTTCTTGATTTAATTCATTGTGATTTGTGGGGACCTGCTCCTGCTACTACTTCCGATGGTTATAGATTCTATGCTTTATTTGTGGATGATTACTCTCGTTTTTCTTGGATGTATCCCTTAAGTGCTAGATCCGATTTTTTTGATGTTCTTGTTTGATTTCACAAATTTGTGTGCACTCAGTTTTCTGGTCGGGTTAAAGAGTTCCAAAGTGATGGTGGCACTTAATTCATTAATGCACAAGTTCGTAACTTCTTTATTCAGCATGGAATTAATCATCGTGTGTCCTGCCCTTATACACCTCAGCAGAATGATCGTGCTGAGCGCATACACCGCCATATTATTGAAACCGGTCTTTCTATGATGTTTCATGTTAACGCTCCTGCTCACTTTTGGTTCGATGCTTTTGCCACTGTCACTTATGTGATTAATCGGATTCCTTTCCTCACTTTTAGACAACAAGTCTCCTTTTGAGCTGCTTTATGACTCTCCACCAAATTATGATAATTTCAGGCCATTCGGGTGTCGTGTGTTTCCCTATCTTAGGGACTATGCCGCTAACAAGCTTTCTCCGCGGAGTCGTTCTTGCATTTTTCTGGGGTACAGTAGCAGCCATAAGGGCTATCGGTGCTTTGATCCGGATTCATCGAAGATTTTTATTACGCGACATGCTTCTTTTGATGAATTATGCTTTCCATTTTCTGGCGATTTAATTTCTGGTTCTTCTACTGTTTCTGATGAAGTTAGTACTTTTGATGAACCTTCCAGGCCTCCTGCTCCTTGCGTCCCATGCCTTGCTGAAGAGGAGCCCATATCGTCGATCATGCCTCCTGTTCAGCCTGCGCCAGCACCTCCACCCGTCGAAGGCCCCCCAGTCCTTGTCCAGCCTGCTCCGCCCGTCCAGCCAGCAGCTGCTGCCCGCCCGGCTACACCGACACCTCTGCCGACCACGGCTCAGTCATCACATCCGATGATGACACGTGCAAAAGCTGGTATTTTTAAACCCAAGTACCCTCTTCATATTACCTCCACATATCTCTTGTCTGCTTTGGCCTTCTCCGCTGTCAAACACCCAAAATGGTTAGCTGTCATGCAAGAGGAAATCGATGCTTTACACAATAACAATACTTCCTCGACCTCCTGATGCAAATATAGTTGGCTCCAAATGGGTATTCCGCACTAAATATCATGATGATGGGTCTATTGAGCGTCACAAGGTCCGTCTTGTTGCTCAGGGTTTCACACAGGTTCGTGGTCTGGATTTTTCCCACACATTTAGTCCCGTTGTGAAAGCAGCGACTGTTCGAATTATCATTGCTCTTGTCGTGCATCACCGCTGGAGTTTACATCAATTGGATGTAAAGAATGCCTTCCTCAATAGTGTCATAACAAAACCTGTCTTCATGGCCCAACCACCAGGTTTTGTGGACCCTAAATTCCCGGATCATGTTTGTCGCTTGAAGAAGGCTCTCTATGGTCTTCGCCAGGCCCCATTGGCTTGGTTTCATCGCTTCAGCACATTTCTTGTTTCTATTGGCTTTGTTGCAAGTCGTGCGGATTCCTCGTTGTTTATTCTTCATAGTGGTACTGTCATCATCTATTTATTACTGTATGTTGATGATATTATTATCACAGGGAACGATCCACCCTTCTTGCGCCGCTTCATTTCCCGTGCCCATAGAGAATTTGCTAATAAGGATCTTGGTTCCTTGAATTATTTCTTGGGTCTTAAAATTATGGGCACTTCTGATGGGCTTTTCTTGGGGTAGGTCAAGTACGCCCGCGACATTCTGGATCATGCTGAACTCACCAACTCGAAACCAATTGCAACGCCCCTGGTAGTCGGCCATGCTTTGGTGTCCGACGGCACCCCATTTTCCGACCCCACACTTTGCAGATCCCTAGTTGGGGCTCTTCAACATCTCACAATCACGCGTCCTGATTTATCTTATGTTGTTAATCTGGTTAGTCAGTTCCTTCACGCCCTACTATGGATCACTTTTCTGCAGTCAAGCGCATCCTCCGATATGTTAAGGGCACCATTCATTTTGGGCTTTCTTTTGTCTCTCGACCTAATAATGATATCCTCGGTTATACGGATGCGGATTGGGCTCGTTGTGTTAAAACTTGTCGCTCCACCTATGGTTACTCTATTTATTTGGGTGGCAATCTTGTTTCTTGGAGTGCTACGAAACAGCCTACTGTTGCTCGTTCCAGCTGTGAATCTGAGTATCGTGTCATGTCGCTGCTGAAATGGTTTGGGTGTCTAATCTCCTTCGTGAGCTCCGTGCACTGCCTCCATCCTGCCCAACTCTTCTTTGTGACAACAAGAGTGCAATTTTCTTGAGTCAAAATCTGGTGGCTCACAAACATGCCAAACATATTGATCTGGACGTCCACTTTGTTCGAGAGTTGGTGTCTTCTGGCCGCCTCTTGACTAAATTTGTTCCCTCCGACTTGCAAGTGGCGGACATCTTCACAAAGGGCTTGCCTCGCCCTTCTTTTGAGTTCTTCCGCTCCAAGCTCTGCGTTCGTCCAAATCCCACACTTCGCTTGCGGGGGGATGTTAAGGATAAAGATGACAAAGATTTGACTTGATCTTCCATATATTACGTTGGAATAATATCTCTTGTATTTTAGGAAAATATACTCTGTAATTATCTCTTTGATTTAGTCTTTGATTATTTTCCTTGTATATTGTAAATCTTTATCCTTTAAATACAGAATACACATCAACACCTCATTAACGGTGATTGATTACCAATTCTCTCACGTCCTTACTTAATGAAGAACATTTTAATTATCCCCTTGAAACATCTTAATATTTATATCAAATGTCACTACTTTATTACTACTATTTATAAAGTTAAATTTTTTTTACTACCTTATTTCATCTTTTATAATACTAATAAATAATTTATAAATTAAAACTCATGCTTAAAAATTATAAATTCTTAAATAAAGAAGAAAAAAATATATTATTTTTTAATTAATACATAAATATTATTCAACTCATTTATTTATTTTATATCTACAAAATTACTCTTTTGTTATAAGTTAAAGGTGGCAGGGAGAGAGTGTGGTCAATGGTTGTCTAAATTCATACATGAATTAGAATTGGCACCCACTAACAAATTATTCATCAGCTTAATTTATAGTGGGAAATTAATATATATAATCATGATCGATCGTGCATGCTACACAGTGCATCTTAATTATTTATTCTTGTTAAAATAAAATATACTATGAAGTTGTATAACTTGTATTTAGATTGGTTGTAAAAAAAAAAAAAAAAACTTGTATTTAGATTGAATAATTTGATATGAGGAATTAATAGCTAGCTGTATGTTGAATTCAAATTCATTCAGAGCTCGAGTCAGAAATTTTGTGTTTGGACCCAATTAAAATTATTATAAAAGCGTAGAATATTTTTTTTAAGTTAACACAAGTGTAATTATAATGTTATAATATTATATTTATTAAATAATTTCATCATAAAATTGTCAATAACTTCATTCTATTAATTTAAATAAATTGACTTTTGTTGAATTTCGGAGGAACATTTAATTCTTTCGATTTAGAAGAGACGAAATAGTGTCAAGTTATATTGCTAAAATATTACTATCATAAAAAATAAAATAATAATCTTTTTTTTTTTTTGTAAATATAACATTCAAGTTTTAATTAAAAAGAATGTTTCCAATTATACTAACTATGTAATAAAATTGGACAATGTTATAGAAAATCGAATACAAATTTGTCTAAAATTAATTAAATTGTTGAAGAATGTTTGCCTATAATATATAAAAGCAAGATTATTTAATTCTACCCAATCACTGAGCAAACACTACAGTCTACAGAGAAATTAAAATATTAGTATATTGTATATAAATAACTTAAATATTTTGTGGGGAGGCCAGTGAAGAGAATTGGTGAAGAATGAGATGGACATTAGAGATAAAACATTGATTGAGAGGAATTGAATAACCTTATCATCAGCATGTGGAGGGATGGGTTGGTACAAGTTTAAACTTTTTTTATAATTATAATAAGGCTTAAAAATTAATAAAATAACAGTTGAAAAACATAGTGGACATCATCTAGATAACAATTATACTGAAAGCTAATAAGAAGCTCCGTTGAGAAATTAACAATTTTGATGAATTGTTCTTATCTTCGTACTTGTGTAATGACTAATGATATAGGTATAAATGAACACAATAAACATAGTTTAAACTCTTAAAATGACAGTAATTTCTTAATTTACGGAATTAACTTTTTTTTTATATAGTGTCAATTTGCAATGATCAAGATTATGAAAATGTGATAATTTGATCCATATGAAGACCTTATTGTATTACAGTGCTTGGTACTTAATTTTAATAGTAGTTGATTATGCAGAGCATTAAACTGCTAAATTTTCCAATTTTGATGATGTTTTTGCTTGAGAATAATCCAAGGACTGGTCATCATATATCTCCCACCATTTCTTCACTATCATCTTTATGTCCTCTCTCTCCATGTTTTCTTCCTTCCCTGTGAATCTCCATGGCTTTGCCCCCTGCACCATGCAATTACTTATTTAATTAAACACAAACAATATACAGTGTTTGTTTTGGGATTATGTAGGACGGGGGAATTCGAATGGGAAAATCCTGGATGGAGAAATTATGATGAATATTGGTTATGTGTGTTTTGTTTAGGGATTTTGAGTATGATAGGATGTAACTTTATGTCAAATCAATTGTGTAAGAGTGAGTGATGTTGTATTATAATACTCTCTCCGTTCCATACTTAAAGACCCATTTTACCATTTTGGGTGTCCATACTTGAAGACACTTACCTAAAATAACAAAAACACTTTTAAACAATCTTCTTAAAACATCACAATATTACAACAAATGTCACTACCTTACGTCCCCATCCAAACTTGTGAGTCCCAAAACAAACATGGCGTAGGAATTGAATTGAATTATAAATACTTACTGCTGCACAGTAGTGTACAACCTTGACCTTATCAAGATCAACATTCTCAGGATGTCGCCACAGCATAGCTAATACCAAGTTGTACTCCGAAGGAATCGACCGATACACATCCCTAAAATACACGTTTAGCAAGTCCTGCACCAAGGCCACTTCAGATTTATGTATAAAATCGTCTCAAGTATAAAACCGTCTCATATACCTGCTCTGCAAATGGAGTAGGCGGAGTGAGTTTGAGAGTCTCCAGCAGACTGTAACAAGTGTCATAACTTGGCTCCAATACTAACATTCCAGCATTGAAGTAACGAGGCGGGGGAGGCCCCATCTCCTCGACAGGCCACTCGACTTTACGAGGGCACTGCTGGCAATACCCGATTTCGTATTGAGGCGTCCCCCTCCACGTTTTCTCGCAGAAACAATCCATAACACCATACAAGTAACCATCAGGATAATCAAACAAGTGATCAATGTTTCCAAATACCTGAATATCTCCATCCAAGTATATCATCTTCTTATACTCCACAAACTGCATCCACAACATTAATTCATTTTGTAATAAAAATATACAATACAATGCATGTTAATTAACTAACTAGTTATATATATATACCTCCCAAATTCTGAGTTTAGAATAGTTAATGACATAATAGGCCATAGCAAACTGAGCTGTATGGTTTTCAGGGGGGTAAACAGGGTCGATTTCACGAACGATGCACCCTTGCGACTCGACAATCTTGCGATGATCGTGTGGAACATCGGGCAACACAGCTACGACGAGAGGGTAGGCGGATTTGGCCTTCCGTAAACCCTTGGCTAAACCCACAACCCCTTTCACATAGTCACCATTCCCTGCTAAGAATGTCACATATGCCATTTTGCACTCCATTTTCAATTTTAATTAATTTGTTTTAAGTATGTGAGTCTCTCCTCCAGCTAGCTACTTATATGTAAATGTTACGTGCTTGGACAAGACTGAGCATGATTGAATGCTTTGAAAATGACAATTATATATATATATATATACATAATGATTCTAATTAATTTGGACACGTATAATTTTATTTTATCTTTGGAAAATAATAATACTAATATAACAAGTATAGAACATGATCACGAATACCTAGTTCCATACGGTTTAAACGTTGAATAGTACGTACTTGGCAAACACCTAATTAATTCATCTCTCATTCCTTCACAATTAATTTATTTGTTTATTTTCTTGACTAGAGCTGAAACAAGGCACAGTGAAATTGATTCAATAATAGGCCGAATTGAATGAATGTTAATGACATGCAATAATTCTCCGATGAACCAAGACAAAACACATATAGAAACAATGCAACGGGAGAGTCACAAATGCCGTGACGCTTGTGCAAAGTAGATAGAAGAAGAATTTTCAGAAAAAAAGGAATTAAAATCAAGAAATTGGAAAAACGGACAAGTGGATCACGATGAGGTAATTGGTCTCAACAAATAAATAGTACTATCACTTTCAAGTTTATGCACCATTCCACAACAAGGGAGGGGTATTTCAGCTTCTTGCTAGCTAACACAACAGGTGTGCAACCCTTTTTCACAACCTGCCAAATGGACCACCTTAGCTTTATTATAAAATGAAAACTGGTTTTTGCATAAATATAAAGAGTTATACTTGGTTTTGATGAACATTACTACTAATATTTGGAAGCTAGTCTGTCTGTTTCTTTTTTATATCTTTGCTTAATTAATCTTGATGATTGAATGATAGAGACGAGACATGCAAAAACTAGACATCCCATGATATTAACCCTTTTACAAAAATACAATATAGACGCACAGGTGGCAATAGCTAGTTGTTTCATAATTTACATAGTTTACACACAATGTACAAAAACCAATGCGAAAAAAATAGGTAAAATAAAAGTAGAATCCATAAGATAACATTTATTCTCTAAACCATTATCATACTTGATAATTAATTGATTTTTTGTGGTATATAAAGAACTATTGCATCCTTTAATTGAATTTGAGTATATGGATGCACAAGTGCACCAGATACCTACTCATACTAACTTTCGAATGAAATACACAAGAAAAGAGAAGATTTTTTTTCCCTAATTTGACAAATGGGTTTCTTGTAAATTTTGAAACTTTTATGAATTTTAACTAATAAAATTGTATGAAGCTTATTGTGTAATTTATTTTTTCAGTACAATTTTTTATCCTGTGTAAAATAAAAGCTGACTATATACTAATAATTTAAAACAGAGAAAATTCAACCCTAACCTTGAAGCTAGTTAATTTTGAGGTACTAAACCCATAAAATATCAAGTTTTTAGCAACAGTTATATAAAAAACTTGTTGTTTTCAATTTTTACTCATTCACAACATGAATCTAACAAAATTTTGTCTATAGATTTCATTTAAAGTTTGTTGAGTAAGAAGAACGGAATTCACAGGCTCATACAATTTTGTCTATATAACATTCAGAATCTCTTTTGACACACAAACTCTTGATTTCATCCGCAAAAAGTAGTTTCAGAAGAGGAAAAGAAAAACCCTACCCTACTATGTTTGCCCTTTGTTTGATTTCTTGCTTTTCTTGGCCTTTTGCTTAAGCTGAGTAAGACCTGCGGCTGAAACCTTCACATTACCAACGATAGCAGCAACAAGCTCCGGATCAGTGCAAGCCTTCATTAATTCCTTCTCTCTGCTCGTCGCCTCTGATATGTGACTGAACAGATTCATAGCCGTCTTGGCCGCTGCACACAATTTTTTAAACTCAATACAAAACGGCGATAAGAAATGAATATTTAATCGTCGACGTACCTTTTCCTTTCTTCAAGGAGCCTGGAATAATCTTGACCCGGTACTTGTATGACTGTAGAGCATTGTAAGGACCACACATGGGTATTGCATACAATAACACGTCATTAGGCAGTGGATTTCCAGTCAGATAGTCCACATCATTAAGTTTCTCCTTCTCTTCTTCACCGATCTCATTAATATCATCTTCCTCCATCTTCACCTTCTCCAATATCTCTCTTTCATCTGCTTGTTCTGGACATTCCCGAGATGTGTGACCTACTTTCTTGCATTTATAACATATCTTTGAAGCATCTGCATGCGAACGGCGAATATGACCACAAGTTTAATGAACCAAATGATGAAATAGAATTTGGACTACATCAGTTATTTTATAAAATTACAAAGTGAACAAAACACAAAATTTATTTATTCTGTTCCTAATTGAACTTTTACCAGGAGCGGGTTTGGATTCTTTTTCTACGGTGGTATTTTCAATCTCAGGCTTCTCAGTGTTCTTTCTCGGTTTCCCAGCAGCCTGAAGGTTTATTCAAATGTCAGTATACTAGCAATTTAGGAGGCATCATCATAATAGTACTTGTTTATTAAATTTATTCTAAACAACACAATTAGCATTAAAAAGTTCCACAATCTCCTGTTCTTTTTTAGGAGATGTCGAGATGATACTGCAGTTTCTTTGTGTCCTTTGGTATAATTTAGTGCGGAGAGCAGCAACTTCTTTTAGATTGTTGACATACATAAATTACAAGATAACAATGAGAGTGAACCTATTACTCCCTTCGTTCCACTTTATCTGTCAATATGCGACAAATACTTTGGAACAAATTGTTTCCCTAAAGTGACAGTTAAAGTGGAATGGAGGGAATACATAGTATCGTTTATAATTAATATATGTGGTTCTGTAATCGAATAAGGTTAAGATTTATTTAGCAATACTTACAGCTAACAGAGCCATTCGAATGCTCCTCTCCTCCTCATCTTGATCAGCATATTTTTCCTTTATCTTCTTCAGCTTTCCTCTCTGTCCCCGACTAATTTTTCCACCGCCAGGTTTTGAGGTTATAGCATCACTATCTGGGCGGCTTGCAGGGTCATGTAATTCTACAAATCTTTTTTCATGTTCAGCAGGAACACCCTCTTTTTGACCTTTCTTAAGCTTTTTCCTTTCTGCTTTTGAGACATAGGGTTTATCTCGCTGCACTGCCTCTTTTTCCTCTTGTGACGGTTGGAGCCCATAATTCTTAGCAGATGAAGCAGTAGTCCCAAGCTCAAGAGCTCTATCAAGAAGATCATCCAAATCTGGTGTAACAGCAACAGTTTTGCTGAAAGACTCGATTACTGAAGTATCAGAAGCACCAGACGAGGGCATTAACGATGAAACCTCAGGAGACGGTCTTTCTGATGACAACTCTGTGAGGTTTGATGAGTCCAATGCCTTTTCATCTGACACCTCATTCTCAGAATCAGAACCGGAGTTGGATACTTCTCTGAAAGATTCAGTTTGCTCAGTGTCATTTGTTCCTTCCTCTTCCCCTCTTACCCTCCTCTCATTCAGATGAGATCCCAAAGAACTCTCGTCCATTCGAAATAAAATTCCGAAACCCATAATAAGCGGGTGTGGGGGAAGAAAATTCTTTTTACCACGAATCATGAAGCTTCCAACTGTTAGATATTCTCCTGTGGGAGCTGTTTTACTGACCTGGTGAGGATACACCCACCAAGCACTAGTTACAATCTTTGAGTCCCAAGCCTGGCTGTGGCACACCTACATAACAAATGGAGATGGATAATTCCATGCTGCAGATAAGAAAGATATCATAGATAATTGCAACTTACTGTAAAACATCCAGCTTGGTTCACAGTGAGAGGGGGAACAGGATTTTCGGGCTTGTGATTCTTGATCACTGTACTAGAAGCACCATGGAGCTCTGCATGCACATACCTATTTTACAGTGACTCGTAGACATTAGCAAGCAACAGTTATTCTTTTATAAATGATGACCACAACAAACAAAAATTGCTAGGTTTTAAATTCCTTATTTATCAGACCAGGAAACCTACAGTTTTCTAAGCTAGTACTACAACATGTTAATAAAAATTTAGCAAGTGTTAAAAGGATTGGCCAAAACTGTAGAGCCGTACACATTACAGAATGAACACCATGCCACTCAATCATAAGCTCAGAATTATTTTGCTTATACGTAAACCAGAGTCAAAGACCAAATATACAGAACAAGAGATTTGAAAGTGAGAAGAAACCCACAAAGTTAAAGAGTGCATACTTAAAATTGTAGATACTTGTTCTGACAAATATAGCAACTAAATAAATAGTTAAAACTCCTCATTTAGCAGGAAAAAATTCTGAAAGATGAAGAGATTATATGTAGAACATCTTGACCTAAAAGACCCCTTCAGAAAATTGACATAAATTATGCCATTACATGAAAATTTTACTCACAGATCTCCTTTGGACATATAACGTTTGACTATCATCTCATTCTGTTGAGCATCTCGCCCACTAATAACCAGGTAATTCTCGCTGCTGATGAACCAATTGAATTTTTCAAACCAATGAACCTTGCGCATATGTGAAATTGTGGCAACTGTTTTTTCCTGCAAAGAGAGCACGTGGAAAACAATATATGGTTACAAGATAGAGGAATTACCTACACACAACTAATAAGAACAATTGTACAGAACACTGTGAATATTACATCTTTTTCTTATTTTATCAGACCTCAGCAATGAGAGATTTACTTCTTCAATATCAAGTTCTCCTTTTTCATTACTAATTATGTCATTTTATGATTCGATCTACAGGGGCTTTCCATTAGATCAACTTAACCATCAGAAATATGTAACCCTGATGAAGGTAGGAAGTAACTCCCAGGGCTTTCAATATATGCACCGAACAACATTTCAAGATTGAAACGAAAAATAGAGACAAGGCTGGGAATCAGCTGTCATGCGTTTCCATCTTCAGTCTTTCAACTATAAAACACTTTAATCACAAAACCTGGAGTACCAGGTGCAGCAAGACTGCAAAGTTCCATTTCTCTAGAAACAATTAAGATTGAACAGAAAAAACCACAAAACAATAACATAAACAAAAACGAAAAACGAAAAAAAAGTCAAAGTCAATCTTTAGACTGATACAGGGTCCTTGCAGAAGCTCCATCATGCCAGTAAAAACTGTGCTCTAATGTCGCATGAAATCAACGTAGGCAAAAGTATGAGAGATCATTAACTATAGAAACTCTCTCAATCATTCTCAACACTAAAGAATAAGTATGATTTAAGGTATTTGAATCATGCTCATATAAATCAAACAATGTCAGAGCTGACAGCCTAACAGATCCATCCATTTAAAATTGAAGGCGGGAACAAAAGAGAAAAACATTATTCATGGAAAAATTACTCCCTCTGTCCACATAAAGTGATCCTGTTTTCCTTTTTGGGTTGCCCACATAAGTGACCCTGTTTCCTTTTTTGGAAAATTTACCCCATCACACTTACTTTATCTCCTCTCCACTTTATCTACTTTATTCTATTTTATATACTTTATTCTCTATTTTATCTACTGTATATATAAACAAACAATATTCCTTAAAATATGTGAGAAAAGAAACAGGAACACTTTACGTGGACGGAGGGAATATAAGTTTTACAAAACTTTATTAGCACTAAAACAGTGAACTGACGAGGTAGCCCAATAAAATAATCAGCTACCTGTGAAAGTTGTTGGCGAGTTTTTCTCTCAGCAGCTTTGAAAGCTTTCTCATGTGCTGTAATGGTTTTCTCCTGCTTGCTTTCTTGTTTCTTCTTCATCTCATAATATCGACGAGCATTAGCATGTGCAGAAAGCGCAAGATCAACTTCAACCTAAAAAAATATTATGACAGCGTGATAAATTAGTAGGCTCTTCTGCTTCTTTTTCTTTGCCAATTTAAAACGCTTTTTTTTCGGTGTAGTAGGGGACTCATAGATTGGAAGGAAAAGGCATTTAAGTCCAGATTATTTTAGTTCAGATTGCAACGGCCATTTGGCAGAGTGAGCTCTGTGAAAATATGAGCAAAGTGGGTAAAGAAATGCCATGCATTCAAATGAACGCACACTTAATTTCCTAAGATTTATATCAAACTTTTTCACAACCACAATGATGTTTGATTACACATTATAACGCTTCATATTTAAGGATGCATGACATAAGCCAGAAAAGTATCAGTAAAAATATACACATTTCATGAATTATACCTTGTCCACAGGTTGAGTTTTCTCATCATCATCCATCTCATCAAGATTATTGCTCAGGAGCAGTGTCATGCAATTTCTTTCAAGATGAAGCTTGTCAATGAGGCCAGCTACAGGGTTTCCAGATTTCTTCTCCTCTTTCACCATACGAGCCAGATCAGCCCAGCTCATACCATTTGCAAGAGCGACACGGACAGCTAAGATGGCAGCATCGACATCTTCTAAGTTGTATTCTATCAGTTCTGCCAACTTGACACACTGCTCAACTTCCCTTTTTAGGGCATGCACACGGCTTTCCTGCAGCATTAAGTACTGCTTTTAACACTGGAGGTCATATTCATTATTAACAAAGAAAAATGAAAAGGTTCACTTTCATCTTCAGAACTAATTTTAGATAAAAGATAATGAGTATTAAACAACGGATTGTTAATGCATATTTAAGGTCTTTCATATACTCCTAAATGCAAATGAATATATACGAGTAGTATTTATTTCATGATTCTTGAGTTCCACATAAAATATATATATATGATGAACCTGATCAAATTTGATCTTTTCCAGTTTCTGCATGGCAGAATTTTCTTTAGCCATTTGCTGTTGCTCAGAACGTTGGCTTTCAATTTTACTGTAGAACTCATCCAGTGCTGCATCAAATGTCTTGAAGTCTATCGAATCTCTAGATTTGAACTGGCTCAGCAGCAGAGGGCAGAATTCATCATAGATCTGCAAAAACAAAGAGGAAATCAATAATTGAAAATAACATCTGAGGGGGGAATAAATCCACATTTCTTTCCAAGGTGTTTTGAATATATAAAGAGAGGTGATATCAAAGATAACCTGCTGGGAAGTTCCTTTGTCAGATACAGCATTATTCTGTTTTCCTGAGTTCTTTGGTTGCATCAGGATATATCCCTCTGGAACTTTCTCACCAGAAATAACATCAGCTAGCCAGTCCTCAAACCTCATTACAGCTTCAACCAGCACTTGAGTGGTCTTATCATCCAATTTGAAGTCCTTGCCAAGTTTCGTGCTCGGTATCAAACCAGCATCTAATATGATATGTTCTGACAATGCTGGCCCATAACCCAATGCTTCCCCAAGAACAAACTTCAGAGTTGCCTGCTTGACACGTGCATTATCACTTTTCTTGGAATCAATAGGTTTCGTATTCTTCTGGACTTCGTGCTTTTCTGAGGTATTTGAACTACCATTTCCATGTTCACTATTATTTAGATGCTCATCTGTATTACCTTGAATAAAAGATTCTAGGGCTGTGCACAGCTTTTCTCTAGTTGTACGCTCAAAAGCACGAGATTGTTCAACCGGATATCGATGCCGGGACATGATTGCAAGTCCCTTATTGTCATCCCTGCCATAAGATAAAATAAATTGTATCAGGATATTAACATCTGCATGACACAATGCATTTAAAGAGTAGCATTTGCAGCTAGCAACGGATGATCAAACCATATAATGAATCTAAGCACACTCAATGACATTAATAAACGAAACAAGTATTACAATCACTAACCTGTGCGACCGCAGGAGAGTCAAGACAGTAAGCGCGGAATCTGTAAGAAGAATATTCCCTTGGGCATATAGCTCTAAAATAACATAGTGAGCATTATCGCCTAATCCAAATTGGAAGAGTATTATCTGTACATAAACCAAAGTAAATTTAATTCATGAAATTCTTTTAAAAACACCATTTTGTTATCAAGAAAGCATACCCTATCATATCCAAGTTGGCGCACATCCTCAAGCCTCCTTGTTCTTATGTGCCTCCTTAATTTCAGCGTAAATCCTGATGGAGTATTGCTTTTGTCCCTGTAAGTAGCATGTTTCCATATTTAGCCTAAGAATTTCACTAATGGTTATATTAGTTCATGCGTATCAATAATCACTGCATCCAGCAAATTTGATCACTCCAAACAATTTTTTTCCTCTCAAGTACTTCCTTCAGAACTAAATGGTGTATGATGAATCCAAACAAGTACATAAATGTAGAAAATGTCCCAAGGATTTTATACGGAAAACGGTGTGGAATGCAATCTAACAAAACTTAGAATTACTGGTGGCTTCCTCATTTGTTGAATTCCATCTTATCAAGTACGAAATCAATTTTTCTTTCCTCTGGATGTATAATCACTCTATACAAAGTTGAAATATCATTGCCTTCAAATTTCTTTGAAACTGAATGGTACAACAAAGAAAATAGTATAAATAAGCCAGAAATTTACCGCATATACACAGTTGTATGCAATCTGACACCACTCTCCATCAACAGCAAAACCTTCTCACTCTCCCCTGACTCCGTGACTCCACTGCTACTCATCAGCTTAAACACATACGTCTACAAAACAATTTTACAGGATAACCAATTCAACTTATTTCTTATTAACATTAGATTAACCAAGTTTAAGGCTCAAGAACTCAACTTATTTCTTATTAACAAATCAGAAACAGATAGTTTTACAATCCTAAGCAACCTCATTCGCAATATATTTGCTAACTTAAGAAAAACTGCAGCTCTTCCCTCCATGATTACAAATAGGGCGAAAATAATAAAAATCAGTAAAAAACTTGCACATAAAATTGAGCATCTATTCATCATACTTAATAAATAAATATACCTTTGGAGAGAGATCGTACACGTTGGAGCAACGCATACCAATTAAGTGCCGGAGGCACTTCACCTCCGCCGCCACGTCAGCGGTGTTCATCCGAACCTTCACCATTTTTCCACCGGCGTGTTTTCCTTCTAAACTTGATGATATTCAGGTCAGAGATTGAATTTTTTGCCGTGTATAATCAAATTAAGAGAACGTATATGTAATTATGATATATAGTTTGGGTTTAGCAGCAGAAACAATTGAAATGAAAATGGGGGAAATTCTAATTTTGTGGCAATTTATCACGGATTCACCATAATTGTGAGATGAAAACATTGAAAAGTCACCGGACAAATTAAGCCCATACTTTTTTTGGTCGGGGCGTAAGTAGAAAAAGGCCACGGATAAATGCCCCCATATTTATTATGTGTTCACCCTCTAGATGACTTCACCCCCCCCAATATGAGTTCACCCCCATAAAATACCACATATAACCTTTTCCCCTCCCCCACAATTAATATACAATACACAATATTTTGAGTTCACCCACAATTCAAAAAAAAACCCTTTTGGAGCGAAATCGTGCAATTTTCGTTGTTATTGGAAATGATTTAGACTTTTAGTTGTTCAATATATGTGTAATGTATTTCGTTTCCGAGTTTTTTTTACAAAAATCGCGTTTTACAAAAACTCAGCACTGGTTCTCCGAGTTTTATGAGATTTTTCGAAAAAAAGTTCCACGTTATGAATCAAAACTCGACCAACTTTTCCACGTTTTGATTCAAAACTCAGCGATCGAGTTTTGATTCATAACGTGGAAAAGTTGGCCGAGTTTTGATTCATAACGTGGAAAAGTTGGCCGAGTTTTGAATCAAAACGTGGAAAAGTTGACTGAGTTTTGATTCATAACGTGAAACTTTTTTTCGAAAAATCTCACAAAACTCGGCGAACCAGTGCTGAGTTTTTTTAAAACGCGATTTTTGTAAAAAAAAAAACTCGGAAATGAAATACACTACACATATATCTATTACAACTACACAATCATGCAACAATACGGTCAAATAAAACAATAATAACATGAAATATAATCAATTATAAAAAAATAATATATTTTTGGTGGGGGAGAAATGCAAAAACCTGTTTTTTTATTATGGGTGGGTGAACTCAGCACATAGGGGTAATATAGTCTTTTTATGTATTAGTTCAAAATATAAATGGGGGTTGGGGGTGAACACATAATATGTGGGGGTTAATTTATCCGTGGCCGTAGAAAAAATAATAATTAGTGGGCCTCATTTCAAAATAAGCCCATAATTGATGCCGTATGGCTTATATTAGGGTCAGCCATATACCCCTCCAGACTTGTTAAATAAACCCCCTTCTTCATTTATTAATTAAATATACTACTAAAATATCCAATTTACCCTTTTATAAAATTTTTATTAGATATATACACCTCCCTATAAACTCTAAAAACCTAATCCTAACCCTAGTTTCTGCCGCCGCCACCAATTTCCACGGTCATCGCCATCTTCGACAATATCAAAATCAAAAGCCCAACAAAAATCACAAAAAAAAAAAAAAAAAAACATTAACATATTTTGAGAGAAATGAGCATATTAGCATTTTAGGTATTTTAGGGGAAGTACACTTAACATAATCGATTTTGAGGGAGAGTACATGAGTCGGGAGTATATTTAACAAGTATGGTGGGGTATATAGCCTGGCCCATTATATTAAAGTAAAGCCCAATATAAAAATTGGAAATTCGATATAGGGCCTTGAGATTACTACTAGCTTCTTTAAGCTTTTTGTCTCAATTTTAGTCAACCGTGCTAGATTTTTTAACACTGGTGTTGTTTATTTGGTTTTTGAGAATTGATTTTTAATTTTTTTTAAATTTTGATGAATATATGTGTTTATTTTTTGGGGGGACTTTTTAATAGGAAAATTTTATTTTTATATAAAATCAATGTGTAAAATTGAATGAAATTGTATTATTATTGAATAAGATTATAATGATTAGATGATTGTATAATAATTAAATTTATTATATATGTGTAAAAATGTAGAGTAATGAATTAATTATATTAATTGATAGGTTTAATAGGGTGGTTTTTTGTGGTTTTTAAAAATCGATTTAAATTTCTAAATAAAATTGGTGTAGAATTTTAAAATCAAAAGTTCGAATTTTAAAGTCAGAAAGTAAACACCCCTTAGCGTATGTATGATTTGGGATTTAAAAATTGGATTTAATATTTTAAAATATAACACTGGTATGTTTTGGGATTTAAAAATTGGATTTAATATTTTAAAATATAACACTCATTTTACTTTGAAATTTTAGAATTCAAAATTTAAAATTCTATCATATAAATTATACAAAAGTCAATCATACAAATACCTGCAAACCTTATATAAATAAGGTATAAACTTATATTAATATCTATATATTTTATAACATAAAAGTTAAATTTTTATAACATAAAAGTTAAATTATACTTCATACTTAAAAAAAAATAAAAAATCATAGAGTGGGATACAAAAGGTGAACTCAAAGAATTCATCCAATTTTTGGTTGCTGTTGTGAAGCTTTGTGAAGTTTCCAATAAGCATTACGTAAGTCTACCATCATATAAGGGGTAATGGAAAATTCAGAAAATTAAGAAGATTTTGAGGTTGCTAGTTTTCCAAAGAATTTAAAGAAAAGAAAAAATAATACTCCTATAAAATTTCTTGTTTGAAAAAAATGATACCCATCATTTGTATTGTTGGAAAACAATTTTCCACCCAATTATATTTGATAAGTTGACACTGATTATTTCTCAATAAAAGTTCATTTTAACCAATCAGTGCAATCACAAGACTAATTAGTCCCCCCCGTACCCCAGCTACCCCTCTAGCAGTGCACTACAAAACAAAACAGACATATATTTACACAAACATATTTAAATTATATTTACAATTTTTCTTTTTTTGCAAATCGATGAGTCCTCGATATTTTCCCTTGTGAAAACTAGAGTTAAGAAAAGGGTCCAAAGTTCGCAACTCAAACAACAATTTAAATGTCGCCATAAGTTGTTGGATTTTTTTAGATACAAACAATATGCTTGTAACAGCGGAAATTAAAATTTTGTTCACCAACACCGAATTCGATATAACATAAATTTTAAAGATAATTAAAACATTAAATAATTATTACAGTAATTCGTATGTGAAATTCTCTACTACAATATCCACGTAACCCTCGTCTACGAACTTGTAATTTAGATTGTGATTCTCTAAAAGATTCACTAGGAGAATTCTATAAAGAGATCCGGATAAATATTATGAGTAATAATTTTATTACTCAGAACCTCTAACCCTATATATGCTTGTGTAGTAAAACTGAAAATTATACGTGTACATGGACTCAAGCACATGCGTATATTTTATTTTATTGATAAATTCAATATGTACTAAAATATTTTTATCATATTTATCACATAATATATCCAATATATTAGGTAATTATGATATATCTATTATATTATCTTATGATTCTTATTAATTAAATCTAATTTAATTAAATAAATTACAATTATTTTCAATAGAATTATTTTATATTTCTCCATAAATTAAACATTTTGATCAAATCAAATAATGAATTCAACCAACTTTCATTCGTAAATTAAGACTACTTATTGTGTGATCCATAAATCCTCACATATCAAGCGATTACTCAAACTAACGGTCTTAATAGAACCCTAGACAATGAATAACACAATCTCAATATGTGAAGTACATTGCGAGGATATAGAATAACTTGTAATGTGAAGTTCACAGTGATATGATCCTTTCATTCACGAATACTCTGATTAAATCCAGAACATGTCTATTCCACATATGTAATCATATTATCTCATTATTTATACTAATTGATCATATTGTCACATTTGAGTATCCTCTCCAAATCTATTTGAGAAATAAATCATATTATTATTTAGCTCAACTATACCGCGCAACATGTATATGGTGTGCTAAACACATGCATAATTATCTACCCCGTCAGAAGTGCAAGCGTCGATCATGGTCAAAGCTCATCACTCTGCACATGTCGTGTGTATTGACCTCATGTCAAAGGACATTACATTGCTCCACAAATAGATATTTTCGAAGACATGTAAATAGAATACATCAAACTACTTCTCAATTGAACAAGTCAATACTCTCAAAATATTTGTGCATCTATCATTTGATATCTACTATTTCGTAGTTGTGAGAACCACTGCATCCTCTAAGAATATGATGCAGATCACACATCAATCTCAATCCCATCATCGATATTCCAATCTCGATGATCTTTGATTTGGACTACTTTAAGAACCATAATATAATCAATCGAGATCTCATATCTCAATGACATCATTAGTTCATGAAAATACATTTAAGAATAAATACAAATAATCAAATATAATATTTATAAGTGTATCACCGATCGAATATTATTAATAAAATCAATAATATATACTACTTAAATAACTGAATATGATCAAGTACAACGTGATAGAATATACTAACATGCAATTCACTTAATCCATCCTTATAATTTTCTCAAACAAGAATTCGTGTAATATATTAATCTTCGAAACGTGGGTAAAATTATTTAGTGTGTATTCTCGAATAACTGTGTGACATTTCATAACAACACAATATTATTACCACATTTTAAGTAATAAAATACGGAAGCGTCTGTAATGGAAGTGGATATGAGCCGACTTGTTGAATGTATGTATGTCAAATTTCAATTAGGTTTTCCAGCAAATGAATTAATGAAGTGACAATTAACAGTTTTATTTAAAAAAAAATAGGTATTGCAAAATAAATTTGAAAATTCCCCCTTGTTTTAGATTCAAAGATTGTATACGCTATGTATAATAAATTCAACAGATGACAAGCGGTCGTTGGCGGTAGAATGGATTAATTCGTTGACCTTCACGAAATTTGGCAATTTAACTATATAATTAATTAATAGGTCAAAATTTATAGATATTTTTATTGTTGACCCGTTGAAATATAATGGGTTGTAGAATATGAGTTTGTCTCTGCATTTGTACTCAAATTTTTTTTAATACCTTTTTTCAACAATAATGAATTCATCATATTAATAAATTGAAAGTAATTCGAGCTCGATAGCTAGCTAGTTTACATAAAAGTAAATGGATTTACTGATATAGATCTTCAAATTTATTATTTACATTCACCTGCAGGCTTATAGTAGAAGTGTGCATGTAACAATTTGGATCGATTTAGATATATATATATAGTCCGAAAATTATTGAGTCTGTATTTTAATCAATTCGAACGGTTACATTCATATATGTCATTTTTTATGTTCCACTATTTCTATCTTTAACACGTTGTCGTGATTATTATTGAGCGTTGATTATTTTTTTCATTTTACACGTGTTAATAATCTAGACAGTGAAATATAAAGTGGAATATAAAAAATATTACATGTGATTTCATTCTGAGTCCGGATGGTCAACAAACCGGCCAGTTGAGTTGACTTATGAAAAAATAACTAACTTTTAATAAAATAGGCAAATTGATCCTAGAAAATGATGATCCAAAGTATTTTTAGAATCGTTCAAATGGTATTCTCTTATTTAATCATATCTATCATTCTCATTTAAACTAATTAAACGGACTACTTACCATAGATTTTCCTCATTCAAAAGTATATTAAAATGTACATATTCCACTTCAACTTGTAATTAATCAAATAAATATATTACCACTTGAATGTTATCAGTGGAGTGGAGAGAATTTATGTTGCATTGATTTAATAAGCTTCATTTGTTGACAAGTAAAACACACGTATGGTCAACTACATGGTGTCTTTGACTTAGTAGACTTGCATAGGTTTTGAAACCTAAGGTCACAACACAACAAACATATGTGCCACAATAACAATGATATAAATAATTCTTATTAATGGATTTTAATCATTTGATTATAAAGAAAGAGGGGCACACAACTCAACCGTGTGACAACTTTTCCAACTCATTCGATAATAAATTTATAAAAATTACACAAGAAAAGACATATTTACCATAAAGTTGAAAAAATTAATAAAGTAATGCATACTTTTCTAGATTTTCAACAGCCAAATTAAGTGGTGTGAAGGGTTAATTAAGTATTGGTTTATAAGAGGCAAATGCTATAATGAATCAGCTTAACAATTCAAGTGTTGGGACTTTTGCCAACCTATTGTCTCACATGTAAAAAAAGCTGCTTTTTTAGTTGTTGAGTTCATATTTGACATGTTTAGCTTGTTTTGAACTTCTTGCACCATTAATCTACTACAACTTATTTCTAGTTCCTATCCTATGATTGCTACTTTAATTGGACATAAAACATAATAGGGACAATATTTGGCTACAAGTTCCAAGCAAGCTTAGTTTATCTTTTACCTTTTACAGTATAGGTGAATAAATTAAGCAGTATAATGCTACACCAAAAATCATACTTAATCTAGAAATGTTAATGGGTGGGGAGTATAACTGTGAAATCGTGCTATCGTATCGTGTTTCGTATTGACATGATAGTGATACAATACGATAATGTAAAAAAATAAATACACCACAATAATAATATATATGTATCAACAAGACACAAATATGATAAGATCAAACACTAACCCACAATTTTTTTATCGAATTCATGTCGTGTCGAAAATTGCTACCAGTAGTGGAGAGTCAATATCCACATCCTTATTATGTTAAAACGTGAATAAACATCCCTCACGAAGAGTAGGGGTTCCCGTCCCCCGAGATTCTCCGTCATTTTATTTTATTTTATTTTAATATCATTAAGCTTATTATTTAATAAGGCATATAATATAAAATACATTATCTGTAAATTAATTTAGGTAAGGATTAGAGTTAAAATAATTATAAATAGACAAAAATTAATGTGCATCAGTTATACCATCAGATTGGTGCAATTTTAATCATATTTTGATTCATTTTAATGGGTCATAGGACTAAAAAAAATGAAATGAAAAGTATTAATTCGTTTTTTTAAAATGTAGTGTATATAGATAAAAATTAATTAGTTTGTATAATGAAATAACAAAATAGCTCCGCATTGAAAAGTTAGTAAAAGATCAACATGAATTATGTCTTGTTGACACATTCGCCAAAAATTATACTCCGTATATATTAGTATTAAAATAAAAGATAAAAAAAAAATGTTGTAATGAAGAAATTTATCCATCGCCCTGCAAGTAAATAATGACACTCACATTTTGACAATGCAAGAAAACCAAGCACCGGCCACTCTTACTTATAATTATAAACAAGAAATATAATTCTTTGTTTTAATTCCAACTTAAATTAATTAAACGAAACATTACATCATATAATTGCTGTCTTGCACTAGGTGCCAAATTCTTGATTATTTTAATTAAATCAAAATTACGGATTGTCTCTTTCTACCAAATTCCTTACATTAATTTATATATTTATACGATAATATATTACAATAAATATTAGGCATCTTGAATGACACGTAGCTAGGTTTCAAAGAGTTGACTAGAAATCTCAATCCGACTAGGTGACACTGAATCTAGCCCCATTGCCATTTCAATTACCAAATTCCAAATATAATTTATTATCCACACAAATCCAATTGCATGTTATATTAATTTTGTTTGACTGTAGTTACACACTTGATGAATATATATCTACCACGTTTCTATTACATCTTAAATGCATGATAATTAGGTCTATTTTTTTTTTATTTTTTTTGGGGCTACAATATCCATTTGTATTTTATGCTATCTTTCTTGTAAAAATAAAACAATTGAATTGGATAGGTTGTGACATGAATTCAAATTACCCAGGGGCGGAGGCATGATTATCGGAGGGGGGCCAAAATTAAATATTTAATAGTGTATATATAATATATATTCATATTCGTAATAAGTAGTCCTATAATAATATGCCAGCATAATTGCATTCATATATAATCTATTGAGTTTCAAAATGCATGTCTCTCTTACACATTTATACACTTGAATTTAAATTAACTTCCATCAGCAAAATAATTAATCATGTAGAAAAAATAAATTAATTAAAGACGATAAAAAATCACATCTTTAAATATAAAACTATACAAAAACATATTAGAGAAAATGACACTCAAATAACTAAACAACAAAAAAACTAATAACAAAGTAATTAAATTTGAGAGGAAAGAGTTGAGATTAGAAAAAAAAAATTGTGAGAAGAATTTTTTTATATGAAGACAAATAATGTTTACGTAGTATAATTAATAAATTTTTACTTTAATCTAATAATAAAGGATAATGAATATATACATATATATCCTTACAATTTTAAAGGCCCCTCCCATGGCTCTGCCACTGTTTCTACCCTTTTCTTTCATCAGGTAATCTGCTAATTTTATAACTAAGGGGGCGTTGTTCCACATACATTTGGTGTTCCACTTTGTATTCCATAGTGTGGATGAATGACATGTGAAGACTGAATAAAATAAAATTAATGGATTGCATACATCATACTGATAGGCGACATGTGTTAATCATTCAACACGGTGAAACAAGTGAAACACGAAAAATAGACCAGACGATTTCATTTGTATTTTAAGAAGTTTTTGAGCACACCCCCTTTGTTATAGAATGCATGAATGTATGTGAATGGTTAACTGGTCCCCTCCCGTTTGTAATTCCAAATGTCACATAACCAAGCATTGTATTGGCTAATTCATTTCGACTTATAGCAAAAAGTGAGAATATATATCCTTCCGACCATCATTATAAAAACGTATTACCACCAAACTGTAGAGATCTTCCTTGATAAACTAGAACATACTTGAACACACCTTGTTGACTAATTAATTACTTGTATATGTGCTCCATTTCCATTGGCTGGCCTAAGTTTCCGATTTGTATACGAAAAATTAATATAAATTTCTATTAATTTGTTACCTGAAATTAATTTTATAAAATTAATGGTAGCAGATCGAAAACACACACGTGTGTGGTAAATGAATAAGCCAACAATTGTATCACATTGTTGCATGATGAATAAGCAGAGCCGCATATATTTGGGGTACAAACTATATCCCAAATTAGAAAAATTATACTCCCTCCAATTCATAGAAATTTGCACACTTGTTATGTTTGAATGTCTCATAATAATTTACACACTTTGAAAAAAAAAAAAAAAATTATAACCTCATCCTCAAAATATACACATATTTACTCATATGTCTTTATTTTTTCACACTCAATCTATCATTTTCTTTACTTTATTTATAAAAGTTTACAAAACTATCCTTCAAAATATCACTTATTACACATTTATTAAAATATGTGAAATCCCAAAACACAAATTCTTTTAAAATGTACCTCTATTGTAAAACTTAATATATTTCTTAGCTCTAAATTCTGACACTGTGAATAAATTTGTCTAAGTCCTAATACCATGTACGAGATTATAAGCTGGTATGTGACTGTGGGGCCATTTGTCATTCTTGGCTAAATCCATAGTTTGATTGTGAAATGTATATATATCATCGTTTGTGATAGAAAAGACACCAAAGTCATTTGTAGCAGTGTTCATAAGCGGACACATCATCAAATCCATCTGTCACATCAGCACGTCCTGCTACTTGCTTCTTAATTCAATGTAAAAATAGTTAGTCATATCACCAATGCAAAGGAGGACCGTTGTGCAGGTGTGTGAATTGTGATCCAACTATACGTTGTGTTATCCAACAGTCCTTCTACTGTACAGGGAATTTTTTTTTTTTTTTTTTTGAATTACATTAAATACCCATCCCTTTTTTTCCCTTCCCATGACTCGAACCCAGGATCTAAGGCCTAGGTAGTGGTGCTCTAACCACTTGAGCTATCCCACTTTTTTTTCTTTTCATATTGGTATATTCAAGGAATTAAATAATGATAATTGAAAAACAAAAAAAAAAAAATATTAGTTGTAATGTGGTCAAATAGATCTTTTTAAAAAAATTGTGCAAAAAGCTAAATAAAATTTTACTCAAAAGTTTATGTTATTACTATATATGAATAAATATGTTGTAAGAACAAGTATATGTTACGATTTTCATTATGATTTTAATGAAAATCCATAAGGTACTAAATGTGTTAACACTTTTATAAAATTCATAGGGTATTGAATTTATTACTACGTGAATACATTTTGTGTTACTATATTACTATAACAATACGAATGTTCATAACGAACTCAAAAATTGGTTACTATATGAATAAGTGTGTGTTACAACATAGTTATAATCGTAACACATATTTGTCCTTACAGTAACACAGATCTGAAAGGATATGGGAACATTACCTTCGCACAATTTTTTCGAAAAGTTTTATATCACCCGATTCAATTTATAAATGTTCAGTGAGTTTTTAGTTATTGTATACGAAGATTATTTGTTTGTTAGATTTTATTCTTATACGAAATATCGGGAGAGAGTTGCATTTAGGGATTAAAGTTTTTTTAGTCCTTTAAGTAGGACTAATTTTGAATTTGGTCCTAATGGAATACACATTTTGATTTTGGTCCCATAAGTTGGTCGAGATTTTGAATTCAGTCCAATTACTACGATTTGAGGTAAATAAATCGATCAAATCCATTGTTTTTTGTATTTTTCTGCACATGATCAAATTCACAGTTGATTTGAATTGCACACGAGCTAAGAATTTGACCGATTTATTTACCTACAATGGTAGTAATTGGACTGAATTCAAAATTTCTGTCAACTTATGGGACCAAAATCAAAATGTGTATTCCATTAGGACCAAATTCAAAATTAGTCCAACTTAAAGGACTAAAAAAACTATAATCCCTTGCATTTATATACAAGAATGTCAAGAATGGTATCTCTGACCTATTGAGGGGAAAAATCTATATTGAACAAATTGAAGAAGACCAGCATCTTTTCTATTTTTTTTCCTTTTTTTAAGAGAAAAGGATGAATTCATTTATCAAACGAAAAAATACATATTTATATATATATATATATATATATATATATATATATATATATATATATATTAATGTTGGAAAAAATTAGTGGTAGATTGATTTAATAAGCTTAATGGTTACTATAATAATATATTTATAGTAAAAGTGAAAGTGTCGCGAAATAAATTTTGTACTGCATTTTTTTTTGTATCTATGCTCGAGAATTGTATATTTGTTACCCACATTTAATTACATATATTCTTAAATGATAAACTATTTTTTCAATGAAATTTGTTCACCATGTAAAAGTGGATCTATAATGTCATAACATTCATTCACTGATATCAATACTGTATAAAATACGGTAAACAAATTTTACTGAAGAAGATGGACTCTTATAAAATATTTCAATTCTACCTTACTAACAACAGAATAGGCCAAGTTTAAGAGTTAATTAAGTATACACGGGTGAAGGGAACATCATCAAAACTTAACATCAGCAAAGTTAATGGACTCTACTTATTTATTTGAAGCGTGCGCCTAAAGAGTTCGAAACCATTATGCTATATTCCTCTTTTACTTTATTAGCTTTTTGGCCGCTATATACATATGCTTCATTCTTAAACACGATCAATTTTGATGTTCAATATCTTATTTTACTCTATGAATAATTAGCATGTGTTATATTAAAAAAAATTATCAACATTCTATAGTATTATATTGGTGACGACACGTGTTAAAATTTTAATAAAATAAAATATCAATAAAATACGAAAACTTAAATAGAAAAGACGAACTATAATATTTTACAATATAAAATCGCTTAATTATGAATGAACATACATGCACGTGAGAAGATCAGTACGTATGATTTCCATGAAAAGAAGAGCCAGTTATAAAAACATATTAATGAACGTCCATTAATTTGCGTCTTTGTGCAATATATTCCTTATTATCTCTTGTTTAATCTATATCGATTTGCTCTAAAAGTGGTAAGTTGTATTCGAATAATATTAATTCTTTTCACCATGCAATTTGCTTCCACGAAAATAAAAATAAAAATATTTAGTTAAAAATTTAGTAAATTAAAATTGCTGCAGTTTCACGATTCAATTGGTAAATTGAAATGTCACTCATATATACTTGTATTATATACATATATGCCCCACTGCTTGATCAGGTGTAAATGCAAGTTTTTCCTTGACCAACAAGGATATGTATATACCCAATAATTCCATGTACAAAAAATTCAATACCTAAAAATCGAAATACGTACGCATGCTCTTTTGGGGGGTCAAAAATATATAGTATATGGTAAGATTTAATAAAGTGACAGCCCATGTTTGGGTCAAAGACGCATCATATATACGATCGAGAATATAATGTAGAAAAATATTTCAAGTGTCTTATGAATTAGGATTTCGACACATTTGCTTACAGCTTACTTGTATACCAGTTTCAAGTAAACTTTTTTAGAATATTTATTACTGATTGCAAATTCCCACATTAAGATGAGAAAGTACTTGATTAGGAATCGTGCTAATTCACGCTAAAATGATCAAAGCCATCAAGAGTTTAAACGGGGCTCCCGCAAGTGACAATGAGATTGGTCCTCCAAATTAGTCGGTCATTAATTGGACCGGATACCAAGACATCAAAAAAAATTGAATCAAATAGTGGTAGACTTAACATATACTATATAATTGTAAAGGCATAAAAATTATAGTACGAGTTGAATTAAGTGGTGGTCTCGGCTTAACATATGATGGTATGAACTTAACATATAGTCATTTTACGAGGTGAATTAATTTTGGTGTGTTTAATCAACAAGTTTCGTTGAACATTTTATGATTCTGGTATGTTACACAACATCAATTTATTTCAATAATCTTTTCATAATTTAGGAAATATGACAACACAAACATTTGATAATTAAAAATAGGCATGTATGAATGTGGGCAGAGCAAATATTGTAAATTTGATGGGTCAAATTGAGCGGGTGAATTTGAATTAGATATTTGCACCGTCCACAGGAAAGATCAAACCTAAAAATATACACTTTTAATCAAGAAGAATTCAATTTGAAGTATAACATTTGGGGAAATTTAAATTAATAACTTTCTTAATACTATGAGCTTAGTATGATTAGGAACTCTCTTGTCATTTATGTAATCATTACTTAACCGTACCATACCTTCAACACCAAGGACACGTTTGATTCATGGGTTTAGGGAGTTTAGTGATAAGTTTGATATGTAAATCCATCTTCTTCCATGTTTGGTTTCTCATAACTTTAAACACCTTGACCCGGATTTATAATTTGACCCGATTTTTATAAACTAGACTCGGTTTTTATAAACTAGATTGCATGAGTTTAAACAACCTATATATATAGCCTCCCTCTTGAATTTATCTAGCCAACCCACCACATCTAAATCCATCTTATCCCAACCTATGAAGCAAACATGCCCCAAGTAGTTAAATTTTTTATCCATTATTAAATCATAAACTTCAAATTTTAAATATTATATCACAAAAAGCTAAATATTTTCAACATAACCCATTAAATAAATTCGTATGGGAGCTATAATTTTAACTTTGTTATGGTGTGGCGGATCAAAAATTCAATTAGACAAATTATAATATATTTAAATCAATTAAAATTAAATTGGAGTGTATGCACCCAATAGCATACAAATAATTGTCTTAAATAAATTTGTGTGATACAAATCCTTTTTTTTTTTACATTAATATATATTTTCAGTGAATTAAATACATATTCAAATTATTAATTAGATTGGTAACATATAGGAGTAGTAACAATCTTACTAAAGTTTACACTTATTGCATTAATATATTAAAGTCTTAAATTAAGCCAGGCTCAATATTGGATTAACATGATCACTGATTTATTAATTTAAAGATATTTTGTTGCTCCTTTTTTCCAACATTGGTATTATTATAAACTTTAAACTTTCATCAGTTCTTGAACTGTGTCTTTATTTACTATAGAAGAAGAAATGAAAATAGTCGCTTTTCTGATCAATTAATTTAATTTTCCAGAAATCAGTCCAAATTTAGATCAAAAGCTATGGAGATTAGACATGACACCATCAAGCTAGGTCTTAATCATATTAGGGCAAATATATATAAATTCAATATAACTGTTGTAGGTCCAGTAAACAATACGTAGTATTACACAAGACGATATTTTCTATGCGTCCAATTATTACACAAGTCGATATTATCAATGAATTTTCACCAAATTTATTTAATTAATCTTAAATTTTCAGTATTTAGCACATTTGAGTAAATGATTATTAAAAAAATTACATTTTTAAAGATGTAGTAATTATATTAATAACAAAATAAAGAAAACTGACCATTTAAATACGACTTATTTTTTAAATATATATAATTGTATAAATCGATAATTCATTTACATTTTTTTGTTTAATTAGGGAGCTAGAATAGTGCTTTGATGTATTGCTCTATTTTTCTTAGCTTTACTTTCCTCCACTCCACCTCCACTCTGCTTTAATTAATTTGGGAATAGGGCATTCTTTTGGAATAGGAATCCCTCTAGAAACCATCATAGGCTCATAATACATATTACTACTCTAATTATCATCAATTTTTCTTTTCCTCATTTAAATTATTTGTAGAATTAATAAAATATGTAGATAACTTGGAAATGGGACAATTAAAAGAAGATGAAGTTTTGCGTGAGATTGTGTCATACTGAGATGATATATAATTTGAGCATGATCTCACCGTAAAACCGTCTTACATAAGTTTTTACGAAAAACCAACAACAATTTATTCAAAAAAGCTATTCAATTTTATTTATGTATATAATTCTCAACGTGTTGTTGAGTTTCACAAAGATAGAAACGTCAACGTTGCTCTTTTATGGTATAAAATATGAAGGAGAAGGGAATTAATTGAAGAATTAAAATAGTTGAAGAGTAAAAAAAAAAAAAAAAAAGATTTAAAAATACTAAAGATCTTTTAGATATGGATAAATATTTGAAAAAGGAATGAGAAAAAATAGTTAAAATTAAAAGACAAATAGAAACGAACAAAATTTAAAGATTAAAAAGACATTAAACGAAGAAGTATGTGATTATGAATCTGAATTTCATGTACAATTAGCGTGTAGCATACAAAGTCTGTATGTGTAGTTTCACTTTAGATTAATCGAGGGACTAATTAGGTTCATTAACCACAAGAAGAAAGTTTTATTAAGTTCAAATTCTTAATTAGTAGTATGTGGTTAGAAACAAACGATGTGAAGTGTATTATTTTATAATTAGGGAAATATTTCATCATTTGATTAAATCGTCTCATCTTTTCTACTTCCTAGTATAGTACTATATAGAAGATGCCAATTTTTTTATACGCTTTGTACACGCACACTAAGAATACCAAAATGAAGAACTTTCTCGTGTGAAATCACATTTTTATGACAATAAAAAACATAAAAGGAAAAGAAGATAGTTCCCTACCACATATGCCCATAGGAGACACAAAAGATTAAAACTTTATACTATATTATTATGGTGTTAGTAATAATGATCTAAGATATTTATAAATTCAAGTTCATGCATTTGTACGTTTTTTAATCTAAGGCTTTTCTTTTAAAAAAAATTTATTTATAGCACTGAATAATTAAATTATATCCACACGAGAGTCTCGAAATAAATTATTATCTTTAATTAATAAATGCCTAATTAGCAGTATCATCACAAAAATTCTTAACAACCTACATAGATAGGTGATTGATACATGTATAAATTACGTCTGGATTTTCAGTTTCTCTACATTGATTTGGTTTAAGGAAAAAAAAATTATAAGATCATGATAAATATATATGTAATGGTTGATTAATATTGGAGACTGAAACAAAAGTTTTATGTATAAGATGGTGGACATGTCTCATTTACTCAAACTCAAGTCATATTTTAAAGAAGATCCTATGACTTGAATATCAAAGTGGGGAGTTCAAATTTAATGACTATAAATACAATTAAATTGGGACCTTTATCTTTATTTAAAGGTTCTAGTCAACATAAAATCTAGTTTAAAAGGTCTTCCTTCTTAATTTTGAATAAATATGAATTTATAATAGAGAAGTGTGAAATTATATATATTTATATTAATATTTAATAGAGAAGCGTGAAATTAATTTATTTAATTTTTTAAAAAATATAAATTTATACTCCGTAATAAAAGAGTACTATGAAATTAATTTATTTATATTAAGTTTTTAATTAAAATATTTTTAATTCAATTACTCCTTTTTCAAAAATTGAATGAATTGAGACTCGAATAATTGAACTCCGAAACATTCTTTCAGTCTTTCCTATTGGAACGAATTAAATACCAAACTAAACGATTGTGGATCACTGAAAATCCCTTAATCCGAAAATTGTTCTCATAATTCACTCTAAAATGTATCAAGATTCAAGGATAAAGAAGAATAAAAAAAAAAAAAAAAAACTTATACGTAATATTTCATACAATAAAAATATAGATAAATAAAGTAAATTTGGGGCAAAAATTTGTGGAACAAACCTGGATCAACGTTGGTCAAACTTAATTAAAATATATTTTTTTTCGTTTTCGAATATTGTGTTAATACATGATTAAAATATTGTCACTACAGACCCAAAAATGTACTACTACAAGTCCAAAAATATTTTAAACACTTAATTTTTTGGGTGAATTTTTCAGAATATTTTTTGACATATAGTAGTATACTTTTGGTCTTGTACGTAGTGATAATATTTTGACCTTACAATAACAATAAATTGTTCATATAGTAAACCATATATGTATATATATATATATGATCCACGATTTAAAAAAAATAAAAATTAATTAGACATATTTTATTTGTAAAATATTTAACACAAGTGTTGCTCTAAAAAAATGTAATACTCCTATCAACTTATACCCCTTGAAAGAAAAAGAGAAAAAAGAGAGATACAAAAATATATTTTTAATAAAAATTTATAGAAATTTACATAGGAGTAATTTTAAAAAATTGGTGGTAAAAATATCTAAAATAATAAAAAAAATTAAAATAAGATTTAAAGGGAAAAACATGGGAAATAGGAGTATAAAAATATTAACAAAGCAAGACCCATAAATACTATCAACATTTAATGCTATGAAATAACGACTTTACACTTGAAAGTTTTTTTGTCACCCATCCACATTTGAAGAACAGTACAGTATATATATTACAACTCTCAGTTTATCAACTATAATTAACACTAATTAAGGAGCTTAGATGTCATGGAATAATTTATCACTAGTATTTAATTTAAAGAGAGGATTTATAAAATCAAAACAGTCGAAAACTTTGATGAATAGAGTAGGCTACCTCATTCTTCTTTACTCTATTATTAGTATTAAATAGTATTTTATTTAATTATGTATATTATTTTTCAGTTTTGTTGTTATAATTGTGACAGCGGTACATCTAATATTTAGGCATTTCTGTAAAAAAAGAAAAATAAAATAAGATACACCTATTTTTTTTAAGTATTATTATTTAAAAAAAAAAACTCAACCTCTAATTATTTTAGAAAATGAAATATAAGGACTTTTGATTTTCGAAACAATTATAAACATTTTTTGCTTCAATTCTGAACAGTAGCGCTACCAATAGATATCAATTCATACAATTAATTTACGCTCTTCAAGATGTGAAATATTTAGATTGTTCACAAGTCTAGAGGCGTGCAACTGAATAGAGTGGGGTTTTGAATGTACAGTAGCTGATAGAATAGCTTAAATATGAATTAATTCAACTACTAACACAAAATTAAGGGCATTGCCTCCATTAATTGTTTCAATCAATGCAAATATTTCTTTAACCCTCATATACTTACTACCATAAATTAATAGTATTTTTTTCTTATATTTTTATTGAAAAATAGCAATTGAAACATGGAGTATATATTAATTAAAATGGATGTACTCTTCGATCATGTTCTAAGTCCTCTTTTATAAAATGGATGTACTCTTCATGAATAAAAATTATATATAAATAAATTCCTAAAAAAATTGATTAAGCCAAATATCATCAATGATAATGATCATAATCCATACATTTACCATTCCCCACTACAATCATTACAATTATAATGGTATACATTTTTTAATGGAGTTTTTAAAAATAGTTAAATCTCAAAATGGATACAATACTTATGTGATGAAACTATATCGATCACATGTATTAGATGTTTTAATACAATTTTTTTTTTTGTCTATGTAGAATTACTAATTAATAATGGAATAGTTTGTGAATTTCGCGAGGTCAAATTATTTATTAATAATGTACATTAATCTGATTGTGGAAAATTGTAAATCAAGCACCAGCAGAGTTAGAAGAGACGAAGTCAAAAAATCTAAGAACTCAATTGGCCAATAAAGTAGGATTAAAAAAATAGTTGTAAAAATAAAATAACACCCATTTTCCACACATAAGAAATAGGAAAGTCAAAAGTGTCAAACTTTCAAGTCCGCCCCCGTTAACTAATAAAAAAAATAATACTGCTCCTACTTAAAGTTTTTTTAAAGTGTGTGGTTAATTAATATAAAATTAATTAGCAATTAATGTAATACTTGTCCGAATTACGGCTTTGTTGCCACTTCCCCTCCTCTCGCTCTCACATGCCACCTCCATTTTCAAACCTCTCCTATCACATCTATATAAAGTCCCACCTTCTCTATCCTCTTCTATTAATTCATACCCCCCTCTCTCTCTCCTCTTTCTCTCTCTATCCAACCAAAAGAAGAAGAGAAACCCCATCAACAAATTTGAACCTTTTCTTGTGTCAATCAATCAATCAATCAATATAATTTGTGTGTTTCTTGAAATAGAAAGATGGAGCAACATGACCAAATTTCAAACTGCAACTACAACCAAAGTAGTCATGAAGAGGAAATGGACCTTAGAAGAGGCCCATGGACTGTTGAAGAAGACTTCACCCTTATCAACTACATAGCTCATAATGGAGAAGGCCGATGGAACTCCCTTGCTAGATGTGCAGGTATTTTTTTATTCTTTCTTTAATTTCTCTTTTAATAGATCTTGAGATATAGTATAGATACTCCATTGTCCGTACATGAAAACAATACAATTTTACAACTCAATCGGCTGAGGGCTAAAGCAATTGGGACATAAAAGTAGAGGAAAAAAAATTATGAATCTTTGGTGTTGATATCATGTGACATGACTTTACCAATTAAAAAGGCATCATCCAAAAAAATAAAATTTAAAAGGCTCTTTCCTTCTTTCTTTCTACTTATTTATAATTTTTTGCTAATAAAAACGATCTGATTGAATGAATATAGGTCTAAAGAGAACCGGGAAGAGTTGCCGATTGAGATGGTTGAACTATCTACGCCCCGATGTTCGACGAGGGAACATCACTCTTGAAGAACAGCTCTTGATTCTTGAACTCCATTCCCGTTGGGGCAATAGGTAATTACATCAATCATAATTTTATATTATAGTGACACAGTACAATTATATCATTAATTCTCAATTTCATGTTACTGTG
The DNA here is from genome assembly GCA_963675135.1 of Galeopsis tetrahit. NCBI lineage: Eukaryota > Viridiplantae > Streptophyta > Magnoliopsida > Lamiales > Lamiaceae > Galeopsis > Galeopsis tetrahit. The sequence continues at coordinate 18,783,009 of OY776133.1, forward strand.
TTGCTGAATTTTTATTGGTGATATGATATATAGGTGGTCGAAAATTGCGCAGCATTTGCCGGGAAGGACGGACAACGAGATAAAGAATTACTGGAGAACAAGAGTCCAAAAGCATGCTAAGCAGCTCAAATGTGACGTGAACAGCAAGCAATTTAAGGACACCATGCGTTACCTATGGATGCCAAGACTAGTTGAGAGAATCCAAGCTGCTGCCGCCGCCACCACCGGTGGTGGCGGTGGCGCAGCCACCGCTACTTCTTCCTCCGCCACTACTTATCAACATCAGCTCAACATGCAGGGGTCAGTTCACCTTCCGCCACCGGAAAATTCAAGCGCCGCCGCCTCGTCCGATTCCTTCGGCACGGTTTCGGAGTCTCACAACAATTATTCGATTAATCAGGGGAAAAATAATAATCAGGATTATTATTATCCGACTTCCAATCAGCTTTCTTATGGAGAGCAGTCTTTAACGAGCCCGACTGGATATTTTAACCAAGGGTTGGATTTTCTGGAGGAGCAAAACAGCCAATGGATGGACGGTGGGGATGTATCGGACAATTTGTGGAATGTTGATGACATGTGGTTCTTACAGCACCAATTCAATACCGATGTTTAAAACATGGAACATTGAATAATCAAAGGCAAAGGCAAAGAAACCTAGAAATTAAAATAGTCTTTTTTTTTTTTTTTTTTTAAATGTTTATTTTTATAAAATTTGTGGAAAGAGGCTGCAGGGTTTTAACTTCTGCTGCTTTAGTGTTTGTATTCTTTTTCTCTTCGTTTAATTTTTACAGATTTTAGAGACCAAAGGAAAATTTGTAACTTGATTAACGTTTTTTCTACTATCATTAATTCTTTGGAATTTTCGTTTATAGTATTTCTTATGACTGCACATTAATTAGATCCAATATCAGTCAGTCCTGTATTTTAAATTGATTTTTCTTCATATAAGATGAAATTACATCAAATTGAATGGTAATTTTGTGTTTTTTTATTTTTATTTTAGAATTAGGATATAGTACTACTCTATAGGTGTTGTATATATAATTGATCCCACTAATCACTATGGAGTACAGGAGTAGTATATTTTGCTTTTATATATGTGATTGATGGTTCTTTTTTATTTTAAACATATAGTCTAATTAATTTTTGTGTTTCAACACGGCCATTGGGGGATGAACCAGATTAAAGTGCTGTAGATTAATAAGACGAAAAGGAAAGGTCGCAATGATTTATGACACGGCATATTGCGATTTTTTAATTATATCATGGTATATATATATATATATTACAATTGCCACGTGAGTGGCTTTACATGTTCACACTGAATCTTAATCCACTTGAACAATCTTCACCGGTTTGTTGTACGGGTTAACACGGACAAACTAATTGGCTTGAATTAATATATATGATGTACTTTAAAATTGATTAATATATATTATAAATTCAATGATAAATGCAGTATCCCTAGAAATTGATGATATCATAAAGATTGGAATTCAAGAGTTGACAAAATTAATTTCATTTCCATTGAAAAATTAGAGGAAAATACAGCATTTGTAGGGTTGGGACCAATTGCAGCCCCTATATATACCCTAAATTAAACAATAAGAAATTAAAGGCCGGGGGTGTTAATTAAATAAATGAATTTGTATAAATGGACGGCATGTGACATTACATTCATATGCGGTCAAGCAAGAATTACGAAAAAAAACGTGATGAAATTGTACAAGGCAACTACAAAAAAGGGTTTAAGAAACGGATGGATATAGATACACAAATACGTGTATAGTGAGAGAAAGTAGGAGAGAAAGGGGGGTATGGCGGCGGGAATCTTTGTAGGCCGCGTGCCTTTTAGAGAAGCCTTCGGAGTGGTCCTAAAGTCATGAGGTGTTGTCCAGCTTCCACGTGTACTGCCCTTTTGCTTTTATCTTTTTTTATTTTTTTAAGTTTGAGCTGTATTGCATTCAGTTGTGTTTGGGTATCCTACTTCCTACCTTAGATGCATGGTAGCACTCCTCCAGTCCTCCATGGCCCAAATCCTTGGTATATATTTTCCACATTCTAGATTTACTTCATCGTGATCAACGTATAATGAGATGCATTTTCAGATGGATTCAGTGTTGCCATATTTTAAAAAATATTGTAACTTAACGACTCAAATAATATTTTAATATTTTTTTTTAAAACATCTCAATATTACATTAAATGTCATCACTTTATCGAGAAAATTGCAGATTTTGTACCATTAACCATGAGTCCATTGATTTTTGGTTTCATAGTATTTGGATTTAGTCTCAAATGAAATAAATCTTGCAAATTTAGTCCATATGAAATAGGTCTTGCAAATTTAATTGGTCTCAAACGTTACAAAAAATGCAAAATTGGTCACAAAAGTTAAAAATAAATAAATCAAGTTTTGCATTTTTATTTGATATTAAAATATCAAACTGTAATTTGAAATAATTCTATAATAAAATTCACTATTTGATTGTTAGAATTGATTTTTATAGGATGAAATTATTGATTCGGGTGGAATTTACACACTTTAGATGCACATGTGAAGCTCATTTTTAGTGTGATTTCAGTGATTTATGAGTTAATTGTCATTGTTTTGGTCGAAATAAGAGAAAGGTAGTGTTTTGTCGATTTTGTAGGTAAAGCGATGGAATTTGGGAGCAAAACACCTACCACAAGTCATTGAATCGGAAAGAGGAGTGAACCATTGGATCCGGTTCGAAAAATGGAGTGGAATAGCAAAAAGAATCGAGTCGATCAGAGGTCGGAAGCTCAAGATACGGAGGGACGAAGTTGGAGGACGAAAACGAAGGACAGAGCCAAAACGAAAGTTTGGCCCGGTCGGACGGTCAGATCATTTAAAAGTGGCCAAATACGAAGGTTTGGCCCGGCCGGGTGGCATCACTCGCCCGACCGGGCGGTCGCGTGCCAGAAATACCAGATTTACGAAGTTATGGCCCAATTTATGTTATAAATGTTGGAAACTGCTTACGCCGTGTAAACTGCAACCTGCAATATTGAAGATTTCAGATAACAAATATGATAACACAAATAAGTCGAGTCAAGGGAAACCCTTTTCCCGCAGAACAGAATACGCCCAGGATAGTGCTCGACTGTTACGGCGTTCCGTTCCCAAAGGTAAAACGACTTTCACTTCCTACACAGTAGCACCACTGTATAAGAAGTATCGGCGAACGTATGTAGTACGAACTGAACACTCTCGGATATAAATCCGGCACAAGAAAGAACAGTGTAAGGCTTTCGGAAGCTCAACACACTGCGTAGGGACGAGAGGAGAGTAGAAGGGTAGAGGGGCGAATTTCAGCGTAAGGAATTATGAGGGAAGAGTCTGATATTTATAGGCAGAAGAAACCCTAGGAGGGAGTTGGAAAAACGCGTGGGCCAAGGCCCGATTCTTGGGAATATATCACGAAAATATCGCAGCGGTTGAGATAATATCTCGCACGTGGATAAGTCTTGAAGACCAAATCTTGAAGACCAAGTTTGAGACTTCCAGATAATTCTGGAACATTCTTGAAGTAGTTCGAATGGGCCGAGCCCATTCCTGATTTGGGCTTTCGGAGTTTTTGGGTCTGCAAAAAGATAGGCGGGCCCCAAAGACCAATTGCCAAATCCGAAGCCGAAGCCGAGCCGGCCGGACGGGTGGGCGCGCGCGCGTGTGGCTTTTAGAGGAGTGTACCTCTTTTTGATAGTTGAACTACCAAGCTATTTCAATACCTTTATACATCATAAATGTTTTGTAGGTTTCCTATGTGGGACAATTTCCCACATTCTCAAACTTCCAAAATTGAAACTCTTCAACTTCAACAATTAATTTCTCACTCACCTTAACTCGGTTTTGAGATATTAAATATACCACGTTCATCTACTCCGCGAGTAGATCAACTATGTCACGTTCAATTATTTCTTAATTAATGTTTAGTCCGTCTAATTAATTAAATTAGATCAGGGTGTCAAAACCCAATTAATTCCCATTAATTCCAACAATCCCCCACATGAGTGAAAATCGTATCTATACAACATCAGACTTAGTGTTCAGTTCGAGTCAGATCTTCGTGCGTCCGGATAAGTGGTTTTTGGCCTTGAACTTTCCGTAGCCAAACACTATCGGATATACCGGCGGCTTAGTGGACGCGATGCCTTGAACTACTCCTCCATAGTGTATACCTAGACAACAGTGTCAGCACACTTCAATCTCGTCTTTGTAACGTTCTCACGTTTTTGTCCGTTTTGGCCATGGACGTCCTTTGTATTCATAAATGTTTGGTCGAAGCGGCCCTCACTTCTCATTTATATAGGTAACTTCCTTTCGAGTATCCCGTTATACTCTAGGAATCATTAAGAGTCGAAGACTCAGCCTTTACCACATCTTACGGGTCGTTAACACTTGAGATAGTGCTGTCCGGAATAGTCGTAAATTTTAAGTGTTTTATCACTAACCTCCACAGCTTCGTTTTTCCATTGAACCAAGTTCTTGGGATCTCCAGTCATCATGGTTGGGTTACCACTACTTTGGTTTTTATTGTGGGTTTTAGACCCATTCCTTCTACCAACTTGTTCAATTGATCTCGGTTTATGCTCTTCGTGAGCGGATCCGCTATATTGTCCTTCGTATTGACATAATCAATGGACATTACTCCAGTGGAGATCAATTCTCTAACGGAGTTGTGTCGACGACGTATGTGTCTCGACTTTCCGTTGTACATGACATTCTTAGCTCTCCCAATGGCAGCTTGACTGTCACAGTGTACCGTCACCGCAAGTACCGACTTTTTCCAATAAGGAATGTCTTCCAGAAAATTACGCAACCATTCAGCCTCTGCAGCGGCTAGGTCTAACGCTATAAATTCTGATTCCATTGTGGAACGAGCAATACATGTTTGTTTCTTGGACCTCCACGACACTGCTGCTCCTCCAATAGTGAATACATATCCACTAGTGGACAGAGAGTCTTTTGTGTCTGATATCCAATTTGCATCACTGTATCCTTCGACTACAGCTGGATGTCTTGTGTAGTGGAGCCCATAATCAAGGGTGTACTTCAAGTATCTTAATACCCTTTTCAACGCTTTCCAGTGCTCATGACTTGGATTGTTCGTGTATTGACTCAACTTGTTTACCGAACATGCAGGATCAGGGCGTGTACAGTTCGTGATGTACATCACGCTTCCAATGATCCTTGCGTATTCCAGTTGAGCCACTGGTTCTCCTCTATTCTTTTTCAAGTGAACATTGAGTTCCAAAGTTGTCTTAGCAGGTGGATCGTCAAAGGCCTTAAATTGCTTTAGTACCTTCTCCACATAGTGAGATTGTGTCAAGGAAATTCCATTGGACATTTTCTCTATCTTGATTCCAAGAATCACATCTGCTAATCCCATGTCTTTCATGTCAAAGTTTATACTTAACATGTTCTTCGTATTAACTATGATATTGTGATTGTTACTCATGATTAACATGTTATCGACATATAAGCACACAATAACATATCCAATTGGTGTATCCTTTACATACACACACTTATCGCATTCGTTAATTCGAAACCCATTTGACAGCATTGTACTGTCAAATTTCAAGTGCCACTGTTTTGGAGCTTGCTTAAGTCCATACAGTGATCGAACGACTTTGCACACCTTTTTCTCGTTTCCAGGAGCAACATATCCTTCAGGTTGCTCCATGTATATTTCTGCATCCATCTCACCATTAAGAAACGTCGTCTTAACGTCCATTTGGTGTATTTCGAGATTGTGCAACGCAGCAATGGCGACTAACACCCGAATGGAGGTGATCCTTGTCACTGGTGAGTATGTATCGAAGAAATCATACCCTTCCTTTTGTTTAAACCCCTTTTCAACAAGACGAGCTTTGTACTTATCAACAGATCCATCTGTTTTGTACTTTCTTCTAAGGATCCACTTGCATCCTAAGGGCTTACAACCTTTAGGGAGGTCAACCAACTCCCATGTGTGATTTAAGAGAATAGACTCGTATTCACTTTTTATGGCTTCTTTCCAGAGGTGTGCATCTGGTCTTGCCATTGCTACTTTGATAGTTTTAGGTTTTTCTTCCTCCAAAACATAAGTAATGAAGTCTGAACCAAAATCTTTATCAATTCTAGCTCTCTTACTGCGTCTCGGTTCTTCACTCTCTTGAGTGGAAGGACTAACAGTGTCGCCTGTTGCTTCGAGAGTTCTTTTACTCGAACAGTCTTCCTCTTTTTCCTTAAGAGGAAAAATGTTTTCAAAGAATACTGCGTTCCTTGATTCAATCGTGGTGCCTTCTGTCATATCCGGTACTTCGGATTTGTGAATCAGAAATCGATAGACACTACTGTTTGAAGCATATCCTATAAAGATACAATCGACGGTTTTAGGGTCGATCTTAACTTGTTTAGGAAGTGGTACTTCAACCTTAGCCAAACACCCCCACACTTTGAGGTAGTTGTATGAAGGTTTTCGTTTCCTCCATATTTCATAAGGAGTCTTATTCAGAATGTGGTTAACATTGCATTCATCATCTCCTTTAGTGTTCGGTTTTTCCTCTCCGCAACACCATTAGATTGAGGTGAGTAAGGGGCTGTCGTTTGATGAATAATCCCAGATTCAATACATAACTGTTCAAACGGAGTTACGTACTCTCCACCTCTATCACTACGAATTGATTTAATTCGAGTGTCCAATTGATTCTCTACTTCATTTTTGTAACGTTTGAAAGCTTCTATAGCTTCGTTTTTACTTCTTAAAAGATAAACGTAGCAGAATCGTGTACAATCATCAATAAAATTAATAAAGTACTTTTTCACTCCTCGTGTGGAGCTTTTACTCGAATGTGATTTTTTAAAATGAACAAATCCACATTACTTGTGGAAAACATTCCACTGAATTCAATCATCTTAGATTTTTCCATATTTAGCTTTAAGGTCACACCTTAGCTACCCTTTTCATTCAAACATGTCGACGGAGATCTCTCTCCCTCACATTTGAATGTATCCATGTGAGGAGATGCATATCCCCACATTCGAGTTGTTTGCCACTTTATTTGTGAATTTTTCTTATTCACCAAATTTGGACACAGCCTCGATACATTAAAAAATCGATCTTTGATTTTTCTTTTATTGGAATTATTTCCAACTTAAAAATTAATTTAATCTTTGGTCAACATACCAAAATTAAATTCAATTTCAAATGTGACTTTTATTGTCACCCGTGACTCGAGCATAATTTTTCGATCAAATTATACTAGTCAAAATCTTTTGAACTAAATTAAAAACAAATTTATGCTTTCGAGCACAAATATTTAATTCCCAGAAATAATTAATAATTAAATTTGGATATTCCTCATTAATTATCCAAAATTTAATTAATTATTAATTTATTTTATTCTGTAATTAATTGACAAAGTCAATTCTGTTCTCAGAATACATCAATTATGTTCAAGCCGGAGATGCTCCCCACGAAGCCATTCTCCAACGAAGCCATGCTCCATATCAAGGACGCCATGCTCCATATCAAGAAAGCCATGCTCCATATCAAGGACGCCATGCTCCATATCAAGGAAGTCATGCTCCAACGAAGCCATGCTCCATCCAACGAAGCCATGCTCAATCCAACGAAGCCATGCTCCATATCATGGAAGCCATGCTCCATATCAAATATACTTTGATACAACTGATTAATTGATGTAATTAATCAATTTAATCCTCTCAATTAATTGATTTAATTAAATCCAATTTAATCCTCTTTGATTATTTACGGTAATTAATCAATTTATCAGCACATCCTCTAATTTAATCCTATAGATTAATTGATGTGCAATTCCAATTTAATTTAATTGGATTTCCAGGCACGCCCCGCGAGTAAGCGCCTGTAGCTCAATGGATAGTTCCAATTTAATTGGATCTCATAATCCTGGGGCGAGAGTCTTTTCTCAGAATCACCAAAACTCTCAAATCCTTGATTCATAGAATCACGAATCTCATCTCGCGTTTTCTCAGAATCACCAAAACTCTCAAATCCTTGATTCATAGAATCACGAATCTCATCTCGCGAGTAACTTACTCCTGCAGCTTAATGGATAATTCTAATTTAATTGGATCTCATAATCCTCATGAATCTCATTTCGCGGGTAAGCGCCTGCAGCTCAATGTAGCTCAATGGATAATTCCAATTTAATTGGATTTCCAAGCGTGCTCTCAGAATTATCAATTCTGCCCAACAACAACAACGAAGCCATGCTCCATATCAACGAAGACATGCTCCATATCAACGAAGACATGCTCCTTCTTCATGATATCAGCGAAGACATGCTCCAATGAAGCCATGCTTCTTCTCCATGATATCAATCTCAACAGAAATTAATCCACCAATTAAAATATGTTTTCTCTCTCTTCTGATATTGCAGTAATTAATTAAGTCTAATTAATTAACGATTAAATCTCAATATTTGCAGTAATTATCCAATAAATTAAATTAATTAATATATATTCTGTTCTGCGATTGTTGGAAACTGCTTACGCCGTGTAAACTGCAACCTGCAATATTGAAGATTTCAGATAACAAATATGATAACACAAATAAGTCGAGTCAAAGGAAACCCTTTTCACACAAAACAGAATACGCCCAGGATAGTGCTCGACTGTTACGGCGTTCCGTTCCCAAAGGTAAAACGACTTTCACTTCCTACACAGTAGCACCACTGTATAAGAAGTATCGGCGAACGTACGTAGTACGAACTGAACACTCTCGGATATAAATCCGGCACAAGAAAGAACAGTGTAAGGCTTTCGGGATCTCAACACACTGCGTAGGGACGAGAGGAGAGTAGAAGGGTAGAGGGTCGAGCCCATTCCTGATTTGGGCTTTCGGAGTTTTTGGGTCTGCAAAAAGATAAGCGGGCCCCAAAGACCACCAAAGACCAATTGCCAAATCCGAAGCCGAGCCGGCCGGACGGGTGGGCGCGCGCGTGGCTCTTAGAAGAGTGTACCTCTTTTAGATAGTTGAACTACCAAGCTACTTCAATACCTTTATACATCATAAATGTTTTGTAGGTTTCCTATGTGGGACAATTTCCCACATTCTCAAACTTCCAAAATTGAAATTCTTCAACTTCAACAATTAATTTCTCACTCACCTTAACTCGGTTTTGAGATATTAAATATACCACGTTCATCTACTCCGCGAGTAGATCGACTATGTCACGTTCAATTATTTCTTAATTAACGTTTAGTCCGTCTAATTAATTAAATTAGATCAGGGTATCAAAACCCAATTAATTCCCATTAATTCCAACAATAAATAGATTATTTATGTTTCATACATATATGATTAAATAATTAATTGTTACATTATTTAGAAAATATATATAGTGTTCATGGTGGTGATGGTGATAATGATGATGTTATGTTTGAGCTGATGATATTGTTGAATGTGCAATTCGAGTTAATTATTTTTAAATTAATTATGTTGAAAATGGATGCTCGTAGAACTTTATAAGTGCAATTATCATATAAATTTATCGTAAACTAGGAAATTATATTTTTCTAAATGATAATAACTCATTCAATTTTATTTTATAAGGATAATTGAAAATGTGTGCGCGTGCGAAATCAAAGATGTTGTCTGTCGTGTTGGCACTGTCCAGACAACACTATGCAGCGGAAATTAAATTGCATGTAGTGAAAATGAAAGTATTCAAAATTTGCGTAGATTATAAAATAATCTAAGCTATTCACTATATAAAAATATGTGAAACGATTACAACCTCTTAGAGGTGTACAATAACACTATAATGAGTGTAAATAATTTACTAGATCCTACGAAACTTCCCCCTCATAGATCTATGCACATAACCTAGTAAATAAGACCATGATTAACATACTACTATTCGGGTTTACAATAGTATAAAAATCTACAAGAAGAAACAAGTGTTTTTCTAACTAGAATCGTATAAAGTGTTCTATAGACTAGTAATCGAATTTAGTTTTTCTTCTTGTCTATCTTGTGTTGAGGCAGCTACGATATTTATAGGCATGAGGTACGAACTGCTCTCAACTCCTATAATCATCACAGCCGTGAGATCAAGCGGTTATGATTAACTTCTCTTCGCATCTCCTTGAATGTAGGAGTTGTTATTTTATGCCTAATAAATTCTCACTCCCACTTAGTTGCATGATCTGGTGTTGCCCACATCTTCTAACTACTCTGGGGACATTATTAGACAACAAGTGTAAGATCGGAGTTAGTGAGAAAAGGAAGGGCAAATTCTGATGTTGTCATAAGTGTTGGGAACATTAAATACAACACTCGGTTGTTAGTGTTGAATCATTTTACAAAACATTTATATCAACATCAACAATCTCCCTCAATTTGACTTTTCTACATCAACACTACTGATATTCGCACAATAGAAATATTGAGTAAGAAATTAACACAATTGATATTTCAACATAAATTGAATTAATAGCTGTATTAGATCAAATTAATAAAACAACATCTAAACCAAATAACTTGTACATAAAGAAAATCCTAAACAATAAAGGAAATAACAGAAATATAAATCTTTCAGCTGCATCTTCATGGATCTGCACAAACTCCTCCATATTTTATAACTTCTCTAGTTTGTATGCTTTCATTAGTCTTGTACGGCATCAACATCATGTGCATCTTCAGCTACTGCCTTATCACTTTCTTGTACAACTTATGTTTCTTGATTGTCGCCATCAGTGTTGGTTGTGAAAGAAATGACGAATTATTAATGATGTTGTCAAATATGTTGTGACATTCTTCAAAACATTGACACAACATCAACAATAATTATCATATAAATTTTAGAATTATAAAGTCCATTTAGATTTTATATATTTATTAATACTCCGTATTAATTATTATATAAATTTTATTATATATTAATTAATAGTTAATTAGTATTATATCAATTTAAATAATAATAATTAATTAATGATTTTTTTTTCACTTTTGAGATCAATTTTAAAAAGTTTTTACTACTCTCATTTTTATCTCTAATAATAATAATAAACAGTTAATTATATATTAAAACTTGTGTCCAAAAGTTATGGGTTTTTAAATAAAGGACCGAAGGAGTAATATAATATTTAGAGATCAAAGATTTTGCATTTGATTTCGGTCAAATAAGCTAAATTTTAAAATTAATCTTTGAGTTAGTCTTTTGTGCATAATGTGCACCGACAGCACCGTGCACACTCATTTACGTCTTGAAGACCATTCAAACAATATATATAAGTCAAAGCAAATTTGTAATCAAAGGTCGTCCTCCGAGGTCACATCTTGTGACCAACTTTTTTACCAAATAATTTTAACGTAACTAAAATTATCACTTTTTTTTTAATCACATTTCAATAACAATAATAAAATTACTAATTTTCAATAACAAAAAAATAAATCAAATCTTTAATCCCTAATCCTTTTCAATAATGAAAAAATAAATCAAATCTTTAATCCTATTCCGTCCCACTAAAAAGTTGGGCACGTCTCACCCTATCTACACTAATGTTGTCCCTCACTACTCACTAGTCACCACCCCTTCTCGTTTAGCCTCTTAACGACCTCCTGCTTCTTTCACAAAAAGTTACAATTTGCGTCATTTGTATCTTTATCATTCTTTATCTTATGTGGTAGATGTTTGTTTGTATTTGAGATTGTGATTTATAAAAAAAAAAAACAGGTATGTTTAGTAGAAAAAATAGGTGTATTAACAAATTTCGATTATGTTGAGATTAATGCAATATTGGAGAACTGTTCTTACTATCAGAAGTGGTAGTGTGCTGATTTTCAGAACTGTGCTTATACTAAGCTCAGTAACTAGTGTTCTGATATTTGGTTATTTCAGTACAGGTAGAGTAATGAGTACTCTGCTGATAAGGTTTAGTGATCCTTAGGTATCAACTCTGCTGGTCGGGTCAGAACAGTACTGCTCTTAGTCTACTAAAGAGTACTGTGCTGATATAGTGTTCTTAGTCTGCTGAGACAACTGTGCTGAGTTTTACTATGCTGAGTCCCACTGTGCTGTTATTCCAGTTTCAGAGTTAGTTTATTTCTGTTAGTTAGTTAGTTTGTTAGAGGCAGTTACAACTTGCATTGTACATCTATAAATACACCATCTAGTGCATAGGTTGTAGGTTACTGGATTTGAGAGTTTTGAGAGATCAAGCTTAGTGAATACTTGTAATCTGTAACTTTCATTTGAGATTAGTGAAAGAGAGTCTTCTATCCTCCGTGGACGTAGATCATTTGATCGAACCACGTAAATCCCGTGTTCTTTCTTTGAGTTCTTTATTCGTTTTCAATTCTTTGTGTTTCTAGTTGTCTTGATTTATCATTTGTGAGGAGTTGCTTAGTGGATACAAGTCCATAACAATTGGCGCCGTCTGTGGGAACCGAAGATAAAGTCAAGAATCAAGAAATGGGCTCTGTGAAATTGGAGATAGAGAAATTCAATGGTAAGACAGATTTTGGTTTATGGAAAGCCAAGATGAAGGCTCTGCTGTCACACCATGGGCTGAAAGAGGCCCTTACTCCTCTTGACCCTGCTGCATCCGATGCAGACAAGGTCAAGAAAGAAGAGCTTATGGAAAAAGCTTACAACATTGTTGTTCTGAGTTTGGGAGACAATGTTTTCAGAGAAGTTATGAAGGAGAAGGATGTTGCTGGAGTATTTGAGGCATTAGATGATCTGTATTTGGCACAATCTTTTTCAAATCAGATGTTCATGGAAAAGAAGCTTAATAATTTCAAGATGTCAGATGATAAAACCCTTGATGAACAGTTAATAGAGTTCATGCAAGCAGTTGATGATCTTGAGAATGTTGGAATTACCTTGGAAGATCACAAGAAGTCCTTTCTACTCCTAGAGGCATTACCTCCCTCATATGACAGCTTCAAGGATGCTTTGCTGATTACCAAGGAGGGTAAGGCAAAATTCAAAGAAGTCTTATCCATACTGAAGACCAAGAGTTTACATGTTGCAAACTCCACCAAGAAGACCAAGAACCAAGCTGAGGGTCTTAATATCAAACTGAAGAATGACAAGAAAGGAGGGCAAGGCAAGAAGTTCCATGCCAAGCCAAATCACAAGAGAAATGGAAATGTAGTCAAGAGCAAGGCTTGCTACAAATGCCATAAGGAAGGACATTTCATAAAAGATTGTCCTGAGCACAAGAAGACTACTGATGCTGCCAAAGCTGATGTAGCAGAGGCAAAAGGGTATGATAGTGTTGAAGTGATGAGCATAACAAATAGCAAACTTGTTAATGAATGGGTGTTAGATTCTGGATGTTCTTTTCACATGTGTCCCACCAAATCTTGGTTTCAAAACCTGGAAATGATGAAGGGAGGATCAGTTCTATTGGGCAATGATGAATGCTGCAATGTGAGAGGAATTGGCACTGTGAGGGTGAAGATGTTTAATGATAAACATGTGATCCTGACCAATGTCAGATTTGTTCCAGATTTGAAGAGAAACCTTATATCTCTTGGCACACTAAATGCTTTGGGTTATAAATTCAAGACAGAAAGAGGATGTCTGCTTGTTACTAAAGCTGATAGAATAATGATGCAAGGGAAGAAGTCAAATGGGTTATATTCTTTAATTGGTGAGACAATCACAGGTGCTGCTGATGTTACCATGAGTTCTGAAGATGCTATGCTTTGGCATAAGAGGCTGGCACATGTAGGAGAGAAAGGCCTGATGGAGTTATCCAAGAAGGGGGCCTTCCACCAAAAGACATTTAAAAGCCTGGAGTTCTGTGAGCAGTGCATTCTTGGCAAGGCCAAGAAGAAGTCATTCCAGAAGGGTGAGCACACTACCAAGGAGCTGCTGGATTATGTTCACTCAGATGTCTGGGGGCCATCAAGGACTGAAACCATTGGTGGAGGTAAGTATTTCATGTCAATTATAGATGACTATTCTAGAAAAGTTTGGGTGTTCATTCTCAAACAGAAGAGTGAGGCCTTTACAAAATTCAAAGAATGGCTACTTGAGATAGAGAACCAGAAAGGAAAGTCCTTAAAACATTTGAGGACAGATAATGGCCTTGAGTATCTATCAGTTGAATTCAATGAATTTTGTAAAGAGAAGGGCATTACTAGACATAGAACTGTCCCTCTTAATCCACAGCAAAATGGATTAGCAGAGAGAATGAATAGAACTATTCTAGAACGGGTCAGATGCATGTTAGCTGATGCTAAATTACCTAAAAGCTTTTGGGGAGAAGCTGTATGTACTGCATGTTACTTGATAAACAAAACTCCCTCATATGCTTTAGAAGGTAAAACCCCAGATGAGATATGGTATGGCAAGTTGTCTGATTATTCAAAACTTAAAGTGTTTGGATGTCAGGCATATGCACACATAAGACAGGATAAACTTGAGCCAAGGGCTCTGAAATGTATATTCATTGGCTATCCAAAAGGTGTCAAGGGCTATAGACTGTGGTGCCTTGAACCAGGTCATAAGAAACTGATAATCAGCAGAGATGTTGATTTTAATGAGAAGGTAATGGGATATCCTCATAATGGAAACTCCCATGACCTAGATGGAAGAATTGTAAATGAGTCAGAAGAGAGTTTCTCAGCTGAGGTGGAGTTTCCCACATCAGGAGAGTTGACCCCAGAGGAGGTGGACAACTTTGCTGATGCAAGAGACAACACCCCTGATGAGGTTGTTCCAGAACAGGTTCAAGAAGGTGATCAAGAAGGTCATTCAGAAGATGATGCCATGGAGGACAACCCTGCTGATTTGAGAAATTATAGCCTTGCAAGAGATAGGCTCAGGAGGCAAATTCACCCCCCCATCTAGGTTTGGCCAGCCTGATCTTGTGTCATATGCTCTGATCACAGCAGAAGAGGTGGAGCATTATGAGCCAAGAAACTACAGGGAGGCAATCATCAGTTCTGAAAGAGAGCAATGGATAGCAGCCATGTCAGAAGAGTTGCAATCCTTAGAGAAGAATGAGACCTGGATCCTTGTGGAGAAGCCAGAAAACCAGAAGTTAGTCAGCTGTAGATGGCTGTTCAAGAAGAAGCTTGAAGTTGGATTTGGTGGTGCTAGAGAGCAGATCAGATTCAAGGCTAGGTTGGTGGCAAGAGGATTCACACAAAGAGAAGGCATAGACTTCAATGAGGTATTCTCTCCTGTTGTTAAACATTGTTCAATATGATTACTTTTGTCTAAGGTTGCTCAAGATGATCTTGAGTTACATCAGCTAGATGTCAAAACTGCATTTTTACATGGAGAACTAGCTGAAACAATATATATGCATCAACCTGAAGGGTTTATCATGCCTGAAACTGAAAGTAAGGTATGCTTGCTTAAGAAATCATTGTATGGGCTCAAGCAGAGTCCTAGACAATGGTATAGAAAGTTTGATACATTCATGCTTTCTATTGGTTTCTTAAGAAGCAAATATGATGGATGTGTATATATTAGTAAACAAGATTATCTAGAGAGCACCTATCTACTGATCTATGTAGATGATATGTTGATAGCTAGCAAGAGTATGAGAAAGATTACCCAGCTGAAGCAGCAGCTGAGTAGCAAGTTCGAGATGAAGGACCTAGGTGAAGCCAAGAGAATATTAGGCATGGATATTCTCAGAAACAGGAAAGCAGGGAAGCTGTTCTTGTCCCAGAAGTGTTACATCCAGAAGGTCTTGAAGAGGTTTCTTATGCACTAGTCCAAACCAGTTAGTACTTCATTTGGTCAGCAATTGAAGTTGTCAGTCAAGCAATCTCCTCAAACAGCTGAAGAGAAGAAGCAGATGCTTACTGTCCTTTATGCAAATGGAGTTGGAAGTCTCATGTATGTTATGGTTTGTAGCAGACCAGATCTTGCCTATGCTGTTAGTATGGTGAGTAGATTCATGGGAAATCCAGGAAAGTTTCATTGGGAAGCTTTGAAGTGGATTCTAAGATATCAGAATGGATCAGAAGACTTAGGATTATTGTTTGAAAAATCAGCTGTTACCAAGAGTCCCTTGCTAGGATTTGTGGATTCTGATTTTGCTGGAAACATAGATACAAGGAAATCTTTATCTGGTTATGTGTTTACATTGTATGGCACTGCTATCACCTGGAGAGCAGCTTTACAATCTATGGTGACCTTATCCACAACTGAAGCTGAATACATAGCATTGACAGAAGCTGTGAAGGAAGCAATGTGGTTGAAGGGCATTCTGAGAGATTTTGGCATATTTCAGAAAAGTGTTCCTGTGCTATGTGATAATCAGAGCACTATTCATCTAGCAAAACATCAAGTGTTCCATGAGAGGTCAAAGCACATTGATGTGAAGTTGCATTTTGTTAGAGACATCTTGGAGAAGAGCATTGTTAAAGTTCAGAAGAGAATGCAGCTGATATGTTAACTAAGGCATTACCAAGCAATAAGTTCAATCATTGCATGGAGTTGGTAAACCTTAGCACCTGGGATGTTCATTAAGAAGAGAATGGACAAACAGCCTTGAGGAGGGTTGGGAAGAAGGCAATCTTGCATTAAGGTGGAGAATTGTTGAGATTAATGCAATATTGGAGAACTGTTCTTACTATCAGAAGTGGTAGTGTGCTGATTTTCAGAACTGTGCTTATACTAAGCTCAGTAACTAGTGTTCTGATATTTGGTTATTTCAGTACAGGTAGAGTAATGAGTACTCTGCTGATAAGGTTTAGTGATCCTTAGGTATCAACTCTGCTGGTCGGGTCAGAACAGTACTGCTCTTAGTCTACTAAAGAGTACTGTGCTGATATAGTGTTCTTAGTCTGCTGAGACAACTGTGCTGAGTTTTACTATGCTGAGTCCCACTGTGCTGTTATTCCAGTTTCAGAGTTAGTTTATTTCTGTTAGTTAGTTAGTTTGTTAGAGGCAGTTACAACTTGCATTGTACATCTATAAATACACCATCTAGTGCATAGGTTGTAGGTTACTGAATTTGAGAGTTTTGAGAGATCAAGCTTAGTGAATACTTGTAATCTGTAACTTTCATTTGAGATTAGTGAAAGAGAGTCTTCTATCCTCCGTGGACGTAGATCATTTGATCGAACCACGTAAATCCCGTGTTCTTTCTTTGAGTTCTTTATTCGTTTTCAATTCTTTGCGTTTCTAGTTGTCTTGATTTATCATTTGTGAGGAGTTGCTTAGTGGATACAAGTCCATAACAGATTATAATTCAAAAGGAAATTAATCGATCATTTAAGTTAGGATAACATTCGATTATTAACACAATAGGATTGGTTTCAGTTAATAATAATGAATATTTTAATTATTTCAATTTTAAAATTGATCTAACCGATCTATGCTCATACAGTAATTAAATATTCAAATACACTCTTATCATATACGGAGTATGTTGAGAAAAGGTCAAACAAATGTCCCACATCGAAAAGGCATTGAAGGATTGTTGGCTATAAAATGATGGACTAGTATTCCCATTGATATGAGGCATTTTGAAGAAACTCAAAAGCAAAGTTGTGAAGTTTTGGCAAAGCCAGAGCGGACCTAGACTTACAGTAAATGACTTTTATAACAAATGTGGTGTCTCCAATGAATACAACCTTTTTTTCCTTAAATCATTTTGTTTTGCGTGGAGGTTTTCCATGAAAAGGAGATTTCAGAACCTCTCATCCACAAATTGAATTGGAGGGAATAATAAAAATGAATGATATATGTTTCGAAATTTTGGCCATTCCTCCTTATTTGTAGAGAATGTTTTCCCAAGGCGTAACATTTTAGGGAAATTATATGTCCGACTTTCCACTATGAGTACTAGTATAGTATTTTCGCATAAAATCAGCTCCATCCATTTTTATAATCATACGAGGTTTTTTTTTTATTTCTTTAAAATAAAATTTTGTTTTAGAATAATTAATTATACTATTTGTATTTGTTAGCTACAAACTCTCTAGAATCTCTAATGATGGCTATTGGTTAGGTGATGAATTAACACAATACTTAATCTAATTAATTTGTGCTGATTTATATTAATTTTCCAAATATGTTAATTTTCACAATACATAAATTATAATTAAATGTGCATCGAGACGTTGACTCGACGGGCAGATGCATTAGTTGACAGTTGACTTAACATAAAACAGTCTATTTAATCTTGTTTAATCCCAGTCTAACCAACACAATTATATTTATTACTACAACTTGTTAAATTTATGTCAAAACAATTTAATTAAAAATATGTTAGTATTGTCGTCCTCTAGAACTAAGACAAATTAAACGTCTGCATTCAAACATTCCCCACAAAAATTCAGCTTATAAGTCCACACTTGTACTTAATTAGTGGAGTGTTCAACCACAAAGAGCTACAAATTAGCGCAATCATTTCGCAAATCTAGATTTAATTACTAATAACGGATTTTAAACATAATTATCCAATTCAACACCGACGCGGTAGCAGTACAAACTTGATTTGACATTGAAAAAAACTAATTAGCTGCCTAATCCCTTGTTTTGCATTGAGATTATGATATTAATATTTTCACAAAAAAACAAGGGTCAAAGAGAAGATATATAAGTATATAGTTAATTAGATATGGATTAGTGGAATTTGGAGATGAATGCGTAAGCGTGTGTGGTCTCACTGATGGTCATGGCTACGTCGGTTAAGTAAAAGAAGCGTGAGGCAATTTGACTGAAATTTCTAGAAACTGCATTATTTTATTAACGAATTTTTTATTTTGGATAATGGGTCATCATTTTTTTTTTAAGTGTTAATATTTAACTGTGAAAAATGCAAGTTGCATACTTTTGTCCTCCTACACATTAATTAATTAAGTGGAAATTATAGACTACTGTATTGATTTTTATTTTTTTTGGCGCTTGGAAGCAATTTTTTATTATATTTCCAAGCCACTCCAGACAAAAGCACACGGATTGTTTGTTTCATGGACCTCTAAGTCCCATAATATGTTTGTTTCATTTTTCAAATACAAAGTAATGGCAACTTAATACGTACGTACGTACTATATATGTACTACATCCCTACTGTTCATATAACTTTTTTTTTTTTCATATATATATATATATATTTATTTTTTTGGAACTATATAGCAGTGTTTTTAAAACCGGACCGATCGGTTAGACCGGTTAAACTGTGAATCGGGCCTGAATCCAGTCCGAAATAGATGGTAAAACCGTTTTCATGGTTGGACAGGATCAAATTGGTTGAGAACCGAAAAATCGTATATAGACATTTGTGTGATTTTTCAACAAAATCGTATATATATATATTCAAAACAAACACATATTTTTGTTATTAATCTTGTGTTTTTATAATTCTTGAATTTATGAGACAGAATTTAATCAAGCGTGAACTCGAAATTAATACGGTATAGATGATATTATTTGTTAGGGTTTGACAATTTACACCTCCATTTTGGAGAGATGCACTCCCCTGATTTATACACTTCCCAAAATTGGGTCACACCCCTCTTTAATTATCATAAACTAGTATTTCACCCGTGCGATGCACGGTTATGATATTTATAATAATTTTATTATAATTAATCATTTTTATATATAAATGTACATAAAAAAATATTTTTAATTATTAGAAATTAATGGCAACGGGAGTACATTAATTGATTTCTATATCACAATAGTAATTGGAGTAATTAGTTTCTATTCAGTGCATAAGGAAAATGAAGTGTCAAAAACATTTTAAATCAACAAACTTAATTACAGTATTACTTCTGTTTTTATAGATATAAGTGTGCGTCAAAAGTAAAAAATATTGAGAAAGTAAAAATGACTATTCAAACTTATACTCTCTCCATCCTACAAAAATAACTACATTTGATTTTACACACAAATTAAGAAAAATCAATAAATGTAGTCAAATTTAGCTAATGTGTCAATTTTAGCTTTCAAATTACATACTTCAAAATCTGCTAAGCCTTAATTACTCTTATTAATTAGGTTAAAATTGACAATAAATCATTTAATTTTTTTTTTTTGAAGTCTCGGATATCCGGTCTTGGAACGACTAATCTCGGGGACTAATCCCTAAAGTTAAAGTAAAAGAGAAAATGTAGCTATAATTTGGGACATAAAAAAAAATGGACGAAAGGGAGTACTATTAATTTTTTTTTTTCTTTTTTCCTTTGATGAGACAAAAATATTTCCATTACCAAACAAAATTGCTCATCATTTGGTATCTAAGATTATTTGTCAACCTTGAGATAAGGGAATAAGTTGAGTCCTTTATTTTGAGTAATGACCATTTTATCATTTTAAAAATTTTATATACCAATTTTATCTATATATATTTTAAAAAGAATAACAAAAATATTTCCTAAATACAATTTAAAAAGAATATGTAAAATATATTTAAGAATACTAAAAATACTTTAAAAAAAAGGGAATACTAAAAATATTTTAAATTTAATTTTCCTTTTGAAAAAAATAATTTCATATTTTTCTTAAATCTATATATTTCGAAGTTCTATATATTCAAACAACATGCTAAAAGAAACAATTAACAAAGCAGAGCAAAATTATAGTTGCAATATTTGGAACATTTTCTTATCAAAATGCTCATTGATATATATTTTTTTTTCATTAATTTCATCTTGTTTGCATGTAATGTTCCTGACACAACATATAATCCAAACTTCTGATATATCTTTTTTTTTTCCATGCATCTATAAAAATGTAGATGGAAAACAATCTTACAATTAATTAACAAAGAAAAATAATATGAAATTAAAAGATTTTGAATTCTCCGTTTTGTAACATTTTATAAAAAAATCATCCTAAATCCTTTACATCACACCAAATCTCAAAATAGTTTCAATTTTGTAACATTTTGCTTTCTGTATAATTGCTACTCCACAGGAATGCTTCTCTCTGTCCTTGTTCAGGTCATTTCCTTCCTAACATTGTTAATTTGATTACGGTCTTCACAATGGAGCTCCATGGGCCATGGCTAAAAAACACACGCCACGTTGTCCCAACTCTCCCAAGTTTTCCCATCCTATGAAAAAGTTAGGACTATTCATCTCAAGTTTCAATTCGAGATATCAAATATCAAGCATCGCTGCTACAGTGAGATCGGATTTGGATCTGGTGTTGAGCATTATGAGCAATAAAAGCATATGATTTTATTAAAAAAATTATATGCACTGCCACACAGAAATTCATATTAATAATATGTGCACAATTAAATTAGAATGGATAGATATGGGAGGGATTAACATCACCAAACAAAGAAAAATAAAATACTATTGCAGTAAGATACTTCTTAAGTGTTTAAATGCCGATACATATATAAAGAAATGAAACACAATTATTCAATGAGACAGTTTAGAATGAATAAGAGATGCTAAAATTTATAGAAGGATGTATGAATCGAGACATTATTTGAAATATTGGATAATTTTCAAGTCCATACCACATAATTGTGAGTCAACATTTTTATTTGTCTCCAAGTGTGTTGATAGTGAATGTTTGAGAAACGAATACTTAAGAACATGCTAATTCACCCACAAAACTCAAAAAACAAATGCAGTTAGGCACATATTTTCAAAAGGAGAAACATAAAGAATACTCCACAAAACAGGAGAATACATATTGCACATTATGCAGACACCACTACTCCTTTAGTAGCATAACAGTTAGAGAGACATTAAGAAGTTAACCTAGTTGTAAATCATGACACCAAGAAAATTTAATTCACCACTTATGTGTATTGTACTGTAGTGTCCATCACATGGATAAATAGTAGAGCACTTAGTTAAAACACTTATTTTCGCTAAGTACAAAAAATACCATGAGATCATTTCTATTTAAAACAAATAACACTCATTAGTGACTTGGTCGTGAATCCCATGTGTCCTGTTGTACTTATGAGACTATTTTTGAGAACTCTATTTCTTAATCTCCTTAAGGATTATTATATGTATTCTTGGCTTCAAGCATTTATATTACACATGGTTGACACATGCATTTGCTTTAACTCATCCTCCATAACCATACATATTTTAATTAGCAATACACTTTGCTATAACTGATTGAGATTTAGTTACATAAATTTTTGTGACATTTCTTAGATAAATATAATGTAAAATGAGAAATATAAGAACCACCTAAGGATAATTAATTACATCTATTACATAACAGGATATACCAATGGCATTTTATTATACCAAAAGACATAATTTATGCTTATATCTAATACTTGTAGTAAATAAGCAGTAAAAAAATGGAAGACACTGAAGAAACATAATGTAGAAGATAGACCATTATAAGCTTATTGTCATCATCTAATTCCATACACATAGCAACATACTTCTGCAATTCACGATTCAACCTCTTAGTTTCAAGGTTTAGCATCCCAATCATTTAATGTATCGTCAACTTCCTAAATAATACAGGACAATGATTTACTCTATTGTGATGTAGAAGTAGGTTCCACACATATTACTCATGTTAGAAATCAAATAACTGAAGATTTTTTTATTGAAGGAACAATAAGTAAATAAATAGACAGTCAATGAGCATTAGAAAAGTAGAGTGAATAATTAGACCATTGCCACTAAATTACCTCTATAGAGAATCATCTTTTTCTTTCTTGACATCGGTGTCGTCATAGTTTTTCTTGAAACCCGCAGAAGTGGTGGTATCTAAACCTTGGTCATTGAAAACAAAATTATTAGACAATCGACAATCGAGTTATCTATCTTACACAACACATGCACAATTTAATCTTTTGAAATACCTCAAGAAAATTGAATAACTACTTGGGATGAAGAAATTAAAATACGTACCTATAATAAGGAATATTTGATTTATCAATGAGGTAGAAACTCTAAACGGATTCCATAATAGGTATTCTGTAAATCCAAAACAAAGTAAAAAAAAGAATTGGCCATAAAAACTAAAGAACTACATGTGTGCGAAGAATTTATAGAAAATACATGTAATCCTTGTGAGATTTATCAGTTTACTATAAACTCCCAACATTAACATCATCACAAACAACTAAACTAATTATATAGATAAAACAATATCATCATTTAGAAAAGAATACGAAAAGGAGGGGGTTATCAGGAATTGTATACATGTGAGGGTCTGATTCCAAAAGTAGCTTCGTTCATTCCAGACATATATGGCTTCACCTTCAAATATTCTAACCGTACGCAGTGGCAATGATTCTGCGGATGCCCACTTTAGGGGATGTTTGCTAACTTTAATCATTGTAGAAGCATCCCTCCACCCAACTGATTCTGAAAATTTGATAAATAAAAATAATGTTCTTTACAACTTTAACTATACACTATCTGAATTAATCATACATTAAAATTTTATTGAACAAAGGCAGAAAAAAATCTGACAGCAAAACAACATTAAAGAACTTCAATCCACCAGATCAAAGAACACTGAAAGAAATCCAAATTCAAATCATATAAAACGTAAAACTATGGGATTATCATAATATCCTACCAGATTGAAGAGACCCCTGGAAAAACTCTCTGCACTGTAACGAAAAAATATTTGTAATTAGATAAACATAAGCCGAAAAAAAAAATCATCAGTGTGTTTACCTATGGATGATTCGTTTGCACATAAGAAAGAATCCTAGAGAGAAATGGGATAACAACTTATATCTCCATCGAAAAGCGCTGGTCATCTGCATTCCATTTCTGGACTTTTGGCAGAAACTACTCCATTGTTATTCTTAAAGAATATTGAAGAAACATTCCCTACACAGTTCAATTCAGAACAAAATCGAGATAAAAGAACATCCGGTTAAATAGAAACCAACGCATAATATGATGAATGGACAAACTTTATCAGAAAGAGAGAGAAGAAGAGTGGCTATCAAAAAACCCTAGACTGAATATTGGGAAGAAGGTGAGTCCAAAGGGCGGGAGAGAAGCAATATTTTTTATATTTTTAAATGAACATTCTGGAATAAGATGTGCGGTAGTGGGCCTCACAACCTCACAAAATAATAATTTAATATTCCAAACATTTAGGCGGTAACTTTCTAAGGAAGCTACTATGCTATTTTTATATATATATATAGATACCCTTCCCTCCATAAAATCTATATTACTACCCACACCCCCTCCCAAACACTAATTTCCTCCTTCATCTCCATCCTCTCATTCCTCCAACCCTCACTTCACGCCACCAGCCGTCGGCCCTCACCACCGCCGGCCACCGCCCCGTCGCTAGCCCCCTCCACCGCCCCCGCGGCCGTCGCGCCCCCTCACCACCGCCCCGTCGTTGGCCCCCTCTTTTTTTTTTTTTTTAAATTCGACCATGTAGTGTCGATCAAATACACTCTCGTTGATAAATTATTGTCGACGAAAGTGTATTTGGTCGACATTACATGGTCGAATTTAAAACAAAAAAATTCGACCAATCGTTTTTTACCATATTCACTCCGATCGACAAATCATTGCCGACGAGAGTGTATATGGTCGACAGTGGTTGGTCGTAATTTATAAAAAAAATGTAATATTTTTAAAAATATTTTGGAATTTCTGGATTTTTTTTTTGTTTAATGGTCACCGAAACTGGTCTCGGCTTTTGCCGGAAGAAGTGGTTTAGGAAAAAGGTGAAATGATTGACAATAGGAGGTGCATATAGTATGCTGTATTTTAGTGAAGAATATTTTTAATTTTTTGTTCTACTCCCTCCGTCCCACAGGAATTTGCACAATTTCCATATATGGATGTCCCATACCAATTTGCACACTCCATAAAAGGAAATATCTTCACAACTCTCACCCTTAAAATATACTCATATTTACCCATATGTCATTACTTTTCCACACTCAATCTACTTTTTACTTTACTTTATTCATAAAAGTTTACAAAACTACCCCTCAAAACATCAATCATTACACTTTTTCTTACACATTTCTTAAAATGTGTGCCGGTCAAAGGGTGCAAGTTCCTCCGGGACGGAGGGAGTATTATTTTATTAATAAACTGATGTACGGAATGCATCTACTTAAATGGAGGTATAAATAGTAAGACCCTTTGTTACTATCTCAAAATAAACTATTTGCAAGTATAGCTTTTAGAGAAAGTTTTTTATACTTCGGGCCCAATCATATTGGGCTTCTGTGTGGCCTGGCCTGCTCTCTTTACTTTCGGCTGAAATAGAAAGGCCACGGATAAGGGCGCGGCTAAAGGCCCACTCGGATCCTATGAGGACACCCACACGATGATGACACACACAAAATGGATGAAGGCACCCACGTGGAAAATACAAAAATGCCCTTCTAATTCTAAACCCTAATTTTCCATATTTCCTTCATTTCCCTCTTCATTTTCACGCTGCACCCACCATTCTTCCCCAACCAAAAAAACGCAGCGGCCGCTCTCCTCCGTCCCTTGCCCCCGTCTCCCTCTTCCGTCCCTTGGCAACCGTCTTCCTTTTCCGTCCCTTGGCTGTCGTCGCTCTCTCCGTCTCTTGGCCGCCGTCGCTCTCCTCAGTCCCTTGGTTGCCTGCCTCCCTCCATAATCGCCATTGTTGCTCCTCCTCCCAAGCACCGCCGCCGACGTGAATCGTCCCTCCTCCCTTTCTCCAAGCTGTCGCCGCCGTGTCCCCTCCTCCAAGCGGCCGTCGTCGCCCCAGAACAAGACAGTCGATGCGGCCGTTCACGTCGCCGGACAATCGACGCGGCCCCTGAAGAAGACAGTAGGTCAGTTTTTTATTTTTTTATTTAGGGTTTTTTTTTTTAAATTTTGGAATTTTAGAAGTTCGGGAATTATTTTCGAACATATTGATTTTGTTTTGTAAAAAATTTCGAACAATCTATGTTTGTTTTGGAATTTTTTTCGAACAGTCGATGTTTGTTTTGGAAAAAAATTCGAACATCTTGTTCGATCTTTTTGTTCGGACAAATTTGAGTTGTTTTAGAATTTTTTTCGAACATATTGAGTTTATTTTGGAAAAAAATTCGAACATGTTTGTTTTGGAAATTTTTTCGAACAGTTTGTGTTTGTTGGGTAAAAATTTTCGAACAAGATGTCCAATTTATTTTTGTTGAAATTTTGGAGTTTTTTTTGTTGAAGAATGATGTTTATTTTGGTGGTGGTGGTGATGGAGATAATTCTGTGAAATAGAATGGGGGATGTACTCATCTTCATTTTTTTCATAAATTTGGGTATATGAAACATTTCACTTGTTTTGAAAGATTAAAAAAATGTTTGATGGGTGTACTCATATGATTCGTGTGTGCCTTTAGCCGCGCCCCACGGATAAATGCTTGAATGTTAGTTTTTTATTTAAATGTTAAAAGTTTGAATGTTTGTTTAGTTTTTAAATTGTGATATATTTTATATGTGTGTTTGTTTGGATATTCTTGATAGTTCATGAAAAAGTTGGTGTTTATGATTTTTTTTTTTCAAATTTCTACATTTTAAAAATTGATTTTCATATGCAGATTTGTTTTTGTTGTTTAATGGTTGTTATTGGGAATAATTTTGGCTTTCAATAGTTGAATAAACTTGGTTTTTGCATAAAACGGGACACGAGGGAGACGAAACGTCAAAAACTGAGTTTTGTACCTATTCGACACTGGTTGGCCGAGTTCGGTGTATAAACTCGGAACTTTTAGCCGAGTGTTTACATCGAACTCGGTCATGTTCTCAACGTTTCGTCAAGGAACTCGACCACGAGATCCACGTTTGGTCAATGTACTCGGCCGATAGTTCCACGTCTTTACAAGGAATTTTTTTTCGACAATTGAGATATTTTGTTGATTTTTTTTTTAGAAAATTGACCCATTATGTGGAAGTTTTTTCGATAAATATCATAAAACTCGGTCAAGGTGACCGAGAAATAAATCAGTTCTCGGTGAACCAGCACTGACTTTTGCAAAATGCGATTTTTTGAAGAAAAAAATTCGTGTATGAAATACACTACACAATAATGCAACAATATGGTCAAATAAAACAATATAAGTAATAACATAAAGAATAATCAAATACAAATAAACACTATACAATACAAAAAATTTAAAACTATACTTTAAAAAATACAAAGAAAACTTACATATACGTAAAGAATACTTCGTTTTTCAACCATTATTACCAAGTTTATTCAAGTTATCTTCATTGATTCAACAGTTTCAAATTTTTTTAACATTGAAGAGAGAGGACCGTAGTTTTGGGAGAGTGGAATACTGGAATGCATAAAGTTTGACTATTTACACCTCCATTTTGGAGAGATGTAGTCCCCCAATCAATTTATTAATAAAATAATAGGTCAAAAAACTAAAAATACCATCCATTAAAATACAGTATAGTAGATGCACCTCCCCTACTGAACGTACCCTCCATTGTCATTTCTTTCACCTTCCCCCTAACCCACTGTTTTCGGCCACCGTCGACAGCATTTCCGACGACCATCAAACCAAAAAAAAAATACAGAAATTTCAAAATATACTTAAAAAAATCACGATTTTTGTTTTATAAATTTTGACCAACCAGTGTCGACCATATACTCTCACGTCGACAAATCGTTGTCGATGGAAGTGTATATGGTCGAAAACGATTGGTCGAAAAAAATAAATATATATTTTTAAAAAAATCGACCATGTTATGTCGACTAAATACAAATTGTTGTCGACGAGAGTGTATTTGGTCGACATTTCATAGTTGAAAAAAAATATATATATATAAAAAAGAGGGTTTCTGCAAAAGTAGAAAACCCTAACAAACGGGGCAGACAAACCTGGGTGGGCGGCAAATCAGGGTGGGGTGGGGGCCGCGCCGGTTAAGAGAAGGAGAGAAGAGAGGGGGGGCCACCGCAACCGCTGATTTTTTTTTTTTTACAGAAATGGGAGTGCGACTCCGGTGGCCGAGGGAGGGGGCCGCGTCGGTGAAGAGAGGGGGCGACCGCTGTAATTTATTTTTTTACTGAAATGGCGAGGGCTGATCTGGAGGGGAGGGGCGCGGCGGCCGAACAAGTGGGCCGCGAGGGTGGACTGCTGGTGTGGACGGCGGCGGCAGGTGGTTGAGGTGTTTGGGGGAGGGATGAGGATGAAAAAGAAATTAGGGTTTGATGTTGAAAATTAGGTTTTGGTTTGGTGGTGTGGGTAGTAATAGAAATTTTATGGAAGAAATGTTATTTATGACAATTAGAGGGGGTGACCCAATTTTGGGAGAGTGTATAAATAAGAGGAGTGTATCTCTCCAAAATGGAGGTGTAAATAGTCAAACCCTATATCTTACCTATTAGTTGAAAAAATAATGGGGAGGGTGGGAGGACCTAATATATTGGGGGCATTTTTTATCCGTCTCCAATTAGAAACTGTGATTTATATTGCTTTTTATATTTTCAATTAAGAATCTAATTGGGCCAACTCAACAAATAAATCCATTGGACAAGCTTTTTTAGGCCCAAAAATTCAAAATATATTTTATTGTAAAAGTGAACAAACACGTGCCATGGTCATAAAATATTTTATCTTAGATTGCAAAAATCCGAAAACTAGATTTTACGCACATTTTTAAGTTGCGTGTCAGAACCGACAATTCTGACGCGATTTCAACTTAAAATGACAATTCAGCCCTCCATATATATTTTCATATTTTCACGGCGTTTTAACAAACAAAACAAAACAAAAAAATCTGGATAAGGGGAGACTATTCATATTATTGCAGCTAAATTGCACAAATATGATTTATCATATACACTAATTACAATCAAACTTTCGATTATTACATGATATTAAAAAAAAAACTCAAGCAAATTTACAGAAAAATAAAATAAAAAATTGAATTTAGTTTTTTTACAATTTCTGTTTCGTTTGAGGTCGAAAGTGTAATTTCCGTCGTAATGAAGGTCGAAAGAGGAATTTCATTTTTTTGTTAATCCATTTGTGTTACGTGTTGCACCTTCCACCTTCTGCATCTATATATAAGCCTTTCAACCATCCCATTTCTCCTCTTTACAAACCCCATAAATTTCTGCCAAAATTCTTCTCGAAAAACACATCTGTAAGTCTCTGTTTTATACTTATTATTTTCATATCTTGTAGTAACTAGTTAACATTTAGATGCAATAAGTATCTGTTAATTACTACATTTTATCCTAAATTAACAGAGCTGTATATATACTTATATTGCAAGAACTCAATAGCATATTATAGTATATTGAGGTTGTAGTAGTGAAATTGTATCCTTAGGTGTAAAGATCAAGCCTTTAGTTAAGATTACAGAAAATAATTAAGTTTTCTAGTAAATATCAAGTCTTGATTTAGATATTATCAAGAAATATGAACACTGGGAGTTGCCTTGGGATTTCCAGTATGAAACCCTGTTGTAATATATTGATTCTTGGGAGAAAATCATCCATTTTTGGATGCCCAATTGGGAAACGCCGTCGTTTTCAAGAATATAATTCGTCGAGATCACAATTGAAATTATATTGTTTTTATAGTAGTAAAGTGTTAGGATTTAGGAGTGTCATTGACTCGAACCGGCTAGTTTTTGGTGGCTCTGGTTCAAATTGGGGTCAATCTAGGGTTTTTTCTGCTGATCTTGTGAAGAGCAATCGAAATCTTCCAAGTGTAGTAGCAAATGTAGCATCAAATATCAGAAGTCATTCGAATTCTGTTGGATCCCGTGTAAATGAAAATAGCTTTGAGAAGATATTTATTCAAGGGGGTTTCAATGTGAAGCCGTTGAGGGTCGAGTTGGGAAAGGATGAAAGGAACGAAAACGATGTAAAGGGCAAGGTAAATGAAGGTTCAAATGTGAATCTTGATCAGTCTTTGGAATCGAACTTTGGGGGACGTGTTTCTGAGGTGGAGAAGGAGGCCTGGGAGTTGCTTCGAGGAGCAACCGTGAGCTATTGTGGAAACCCAATTGGGACTGTAGCTGCTGCTGATACGGGTGATAAGCAGCCGTTGAATTATGACCAAGTCTTTATTCGGGATTTTGTCCCATCAGCTCTTGCGTTTTTACTTAATGGAGAGGGTGATATAGTAAAGAACTTTTTGCTTCACACCCTGCAGCTACAGGTGTGAATATATTTCATAAGTCATGACACTTGCATACATATTGTTTTTTTATTTCGATTGTGGTAATTGTACATCTGGTTTCCTCGTATTAGAGTTGGGAAAAAACTGTGGACTGCTACAACCCTGGTCAAGGGTTGATGCCAGCAAGTTTCAAAGTCGGAAAACTGCCTCTTGAGGGACGAGATGGAGAATTCGAGGATGTTTTAGATCCTGATTTTGGTGAATCCGCTATTGGACGAGTCGCACCTGTTGATTCTGGTAAGGCTTATCAACTCTTTATTCAATCTTACATAATTTTTTATCTTTTATTCATTATTTTTAATAAATTGGGCAGGACTATGGTGGATTATTTTATTGAGAGCCTATGGGAAAGTGACGGGTGACTATACATTGCAAGAGAGAGTAGATGTACAGATGGGCATAAGATTGATAATGAATTTGTGTTTAAGTGATGGGTTCGATATGTTTCCGACTCTCTTGGTCGCTGATGGTTCTTGCATGATTGACAGAAGAATGGGTATCCATGGCCATCCTCTCGAGATCCAAGTAAGCCAATATTACGTGGCTTGAAATGTAGTATTAGATTATCGAGTGTATTTGAAAATGAACTTTGTTTTTTTTAAATTGTAGGCGTTATTTTATTCTGCTTTGCGTAGCTCTCGTGAGATGATTACGGTTAATGATTCGACCAAGAACCTAGTTGTGGCCATCAATAACCGACTCAGTGCCCTCTCGTTCCACATCAGAGAGTATTATTGGGTAGACATAAAAAAAATAAACGAGATTTATCGTTATAAAACAGAGGAGTACTCTACGGATGCCACCAATAAGTTCAACATCTATCCAGATCAAATACCTGGTTGGCTTGTGGATTGGATACCCGAGGTTGGAGGCTATTTCATCGGCAATTTACAACCGGCTCATATGGATTTTAGGTTTTTCAGTCTTGGGAATCTTTGGTCCGTTGTTTCGTCACTGAGCTCGCCCGAGCAAAGTGAAGGCATTCTGAATTTGATCGAGGAGAAATGGGATGATCTTGTGGCACAAATGCCTCTCAAGATTTGTTATCCTGCTTTGGAGCACGATGAGTGGCGTATAATCACAGGAGGCGACCCTAAGAATACGTGAGTACATGAATACATCGTGTTATACTTAGATTTTTCAGAAGTTTAACCAATTTATTTTTCTGCAGCCCGTGGTCGTATCATAATGGTGGATCATGGCCTACACTTCTGTGGCAGGTACGATTTTAACGAAGTTCCATGTATATAGATCAATCAAAATTTAAAATATTTGTGGTGTCACTTTAAAAAGAGATTTGTTTCACGTTGCAGTTCACATTAGCTTGCATTAAGATGAAAAGGCCAGAGTTAGCTAGAAAGGCGGTTGCTTTAGCTGAGGAAAGGCTTGCGGTTGATAAGTGGCCGGAATATTATGACACAAGACACGGAAGATTTATAGGGAAACAAGCGCGACTCCACCAGACGTGGACGATTGCTGGTTATTTGACCTCAAAAATGCTTTTAGATAATCCAGAGATGGCGTCTATTTTGTTTTGGAACGAAGATTATGAGGTGCTTGAGAATTGTGTGTGTGGGCTCAAAGGTGGCCGGAGAAAGTGCTCTCGTCTTGCTTCCAGACAAAGCAGCTCGAAAGACGGAAGTATAAGCTAATTTGACCTGCTACTGCTATTCAGCTTGCAACTCAGTATTCATGCTGTAAAAACTCAAAATTATTGCTTATTGTTAATTCGAAACTTAAGATTTTTCAGTTTTTCTTGGTACTAGTACTTAGTCCGCTTCTTTCTTTTTAACTTTGTACACGCTCTGAAATTGCATGCTATGAAAAATAATTACCGGGTATCGACTGATTTTGGCATTCAATTTGGCACCAAAGATTTGACATTTATTCACCCTCAAGTCCGATTTCAAGGCTCTAAATTAAAGGGTGTTTTGCAAACCCATGAACTCACTAAAACTAATGAAAATGAAATTTTCTCGTTTTGAGTTAAATACTTTTAAACTAAAATATCTATTTTTAAAAATCATCCCTGTTAAATCTACTCGGTTAATTTAACATAAAAACAACTTTTTAAGATCATATTCATCGATGACATTTTCTATAATGTCATAGCAAAATGTCACCAATATAATATTAAAATAATTGTAGAATGTCAAGATTTCCATGACATTGATTGGTCATCCAACCTAGTGTCAAATATAATATTAAAATAATTGTAGAATGTCAAGATTTCCATGACATTGGTTGGTCATCCAACCTAGTGTCAAGTAATATTTTAAGTTTTAAGTTTGAATAATGTGACACAGTCACTTTTCAAGTTTTCTCTCTCTATTTTCTCTCTCTATAAACCATTTCTCTCCTCCTTCTCCCTCAAAAAGAGTAGTGTAGTTTTCTTCTTATTTTCCAGCTATTCCTCACCCCACCTCTACCATGTGAGCCCATCTCCCCTCCCATGTAGATTAGACACAAGGTTTTGCTTCCGGCGCGCTCGTCGTCGGTTAGAGCCGCGTCGGCCTCTCTTCTCCAACCATCTCCAATCAAGTTTCTTACAAAAATAAATAAACAGATCTGTCCAAAAAACCAACTATCTGCGTCGCCGTCTACAACACCGTCGCCGCCGCTCCTGACCAGATTTTCTCATCATCGGTCTCGCAATCTATGTAGTGTCTCTTAGTGTGTAGTTGGGGATCAATGGGTAGATTTTTCCTAACGGAGCTACGATCACCGTTTGATAAACTATACGTTGATCCCTGTTTACAGTTTTTTTAAATAGTTTTATTTCTTACTTTTGTTATTTCTTGTTCTACTGTTTTTCTTGTTTTTAGTTTTATCTTTCTGTTGTTGACATGTTGGTATGTCCCCGACGCCTATGTGCGTTCTTTTTTCCTTGTTGGGAACCCCTTCCCCTTGTTGGGACTCCTCACCCTTGATGGGTTTTCCTCCTCGCCCTTGATGAGTTTTCTTTTGAGATGGACTTGATAGTCCTGTCGAGTACTTGGTGGAACTTTGTTCAATTTTTTGTCTTTCTTTTTTGGACATGAGATCACCTTAGTGTGATGTTGTCTTGATTTTGAGAATGAAGACCAGAGC
Source organism: Galeopsis tetrahit (assembly GCA_963675135.1). Classification (NCBI taxonomy): domain Eukaryota; kingdom Viridiplantae; phylum Streptophyta; class Magnoliopsida; order Lamiales; family Lamiaceae; genus Galeopsis; species Galeopsis tetrahit. The sequence continues at coordinate 18,816,181 of OY776133.1, forward strand.
ATCATTGTGGACAAAGGGAACACACGTTTTTCCTCTTCTCACGATTGGAGGGGACAACAATACATTCTTGATGATCCGTGTGGGTTTGAAGATCTTGTACTTTAAGTGTTTTGTTGATTTGTAGTGATCTTTGTAAATCTCTCAAATAAAAATAAAAATAATGTGACACGTGTCACTATTCTATTGACTGCTGTGACTTTTTTGGGTGATATAATTAGATTTGTAAATATTGAAAATAATATATACTACATATATATCAAAATTCGTAATTGTTTTTTTCTCTATAAATAGAATCCAATATTGAACTATTTTGAAACACAAACTAAAATTCCCTCTTTTATCTTCTAATATTTCTAGCATTTACTAGGATCCATATTATCCCAATTTTTTTTCAAACTCTCAAAATTTTCCACACTCTCAAGATTATTCAAATTTTGAATCTAATTTTAATCCTTCTCTTTCAAATTCTGAAAATTTTCAAACTCACAACATTTGTAGCTTGTTTATGGAGTATTTTTTTTCAATTTTGTATTTTCAAATCTTGTAATTTTAATTTCCTTATTGAGTTTATTATTTAATTTAAGTGTGTGCTAAAATAAAAATCCTATATACCAATTTACACATTAAAATATAGTGAAAATTAATAATATAATATGTATTTAAAAAATAATACAATAATAATTTTTGGGTTGTGTGTTAGGTTAGTGTCACTGATAAAGTTAAATTTGAGTTGAATTGTAAATTGTATATGTGGATAAGAGAAAAATTAATACTCCGTATAATATTAAATAGTTGGGTTGGGGGAATGTCGCGGATGAGAATAGTCTAAACAGACTAAAATACAAATAAACATTAGTGAAAATATTATTTTTGGTCTACCAAATTTATCTATTTTCAGATTTGATCACCTTAGTTACTCGTTTTGAGCGCAAAATTCACCCTCACTGTTGTATTTCTCACAAATTGAATTTCTACTATTTTTTAGAAGTGATTTGTTTTTTAAAATTCACTCTTACAAGTCAACTACAGTTAACAAATGCTCAATTGTTTAACTAACATTTCAATATCTGGAATAATAATCTTAATAGAAAAATATTTAGAATGGAAAATAAGTTTATATAATATTCTTGAATGGATAATTTTAAAATATTCTTTATCATTAATCTCCACTACAAATTATGCTCCAACAATTATAAATAGTGAAATTAATTCAAATAAATAACTATTTTGAAATAAGTTTGTATCTCCAATTATTATACAAATTAAAACTATGAAAAACAGAGTACAATTGTTCCAAAAAAAAAAACAGAGTAAAGAGAAGTCTAAATAATTTTCAACAACAGGAATACAATAATTATAAACCATCGAACTCCACATCATACTTATAAAAACAGAGGACATCAAACTAATAATACATGACCGCCCTAATTTGACGAACTACCCATCATAATTATAAAACACAGGACATCAAACTAAGAATACATGACCACCATAATAATTTGGTTTGCATTTTGTCACTCCCACACTCGTTTTTCCTATGGTATTTGTCTTGCTTGTTCCGTTGGATGAACCATTGCCATTTTTTAATTCGACTGTGTACTTACAAAAATTATATAATGAGATTGTAAGTGTGATTATTTCTTTTCTTACTGAGTTTCTCATTTCTTGACTATCTGTAAAATAAAATGTAAACTAAAGTAAATTTTTTGACTACCCTGAAAAAAGTTGATTGAATCACGTTTAGAGGATAGAATATATAATCAATTTTAATAGTGATTAAACGTGGGTGACTAAATATGAAAAGAGTAAATTTGGGTGACCAAAAATATGATATTTTCCTTAAACATTACTCCATGTCATTATTCCTCTCTCGGATCTCAAGATTTAGCGGCCCAGATCAATTCTTGCTTCTCCCTTCACTCCACTCCTTGGCGAACCTCTCCCCTGTTTCCTTCATTCCCACTATTTTTTCTGACATAAAAAAAAGAAGTAAAATTAAAAGTAAACAATTTTTTTTTGAAAATCATGGCTGTGTACGAAGAGGATAAACTATTTGAGCAGGAAATTGACGGAGCAGAGAAGGAAGACAACGATGAAGACGAGGAAGAAGTGTTGAACAGCAGCAGCGGCGGGAGGCCATCGGTAGTTCAATATATGAGCTAATATGGTTCAATATTCTTTTAACTTCGTTATATTTGCAGTTTTCTCATCTTTCTGCATTCTCTTTTGTTTGATTTCCTGATTGGGTCAATTTTTTGTTCTTATATTTCACTTTTGTTTTGAACTAAAACTTTTCAGTGCACACAGGAGCTTATCTTTTTTTTTTTGAATCCTTGAATTAATAACACAAAAGTATTGCATTTTTATCCCTAAATATAAATATTGAATCTTGTTAGCTTTGCTGGTTTTCTAATTATTTCTCTTGTTGAATTCTCTTCCAAATTAGGTAGATCCGTAGTGTTTTAATGTTAGTTTCACATGATGTATGTAAATTAGTAGTAAGTTCACGTTATTACTTTGTGGGAGCAATCTCTAGTTGGTGTTTGAGGGAGTAAAAAAAGATAATCCTGGATATCACAAGCACACTATGATCTTAGATCTAAATCTGCTGCACTTGATCTAACGGCCAGGAGGCCAGGCCACAAGGAATTGGTTGGTGAAAATTCCCAATTCCTCAATCCAGTTGTGAATGGGGAATTGAATGTGTGTTATCACTTGTGCACATCTAGAATTTCAGTTTATGTAACTTGGTGTGTTGAATATAAGAGTTTACTGACAAGACCTTTGTAGGGAACTCTTCACAGTCTTACTTATCATTGTGTTGTGGCTAACTACTTTGTTTTACTTTTTCAACTGTGGACGGTATCGTCAAGAATGGCAATTAATTAACTTGCTTTGGACGTACACAGGGTGATCTGAGAACCGAATACCTAGTTAGACCAGTTGGTCATGCTGTGGATGAGGGGGATGCAAGCGACTTTGAGCTGCAGGAGAATGGTGAGGAGGATTTTGACGAGGACGATGATTATGGTGGAAAAGTTGAGGCATCCTTGTCATCTTTATTGAAGAATAGAAAGGAAAGGGAAACGGAAAATGGAAAACCGTTGGAAGATTCAGCTAAGCATAAGGTGAAGAAGGAGGGATTGGGGTGGATTGAATGGATGATGGGGTGGTTTTATCTCGTTTACGAGATGCTATTTCAGAGGATCATTGCCAGCAATATATCAAATCCAATGCCTTTACCTCCCATTAACGATCTCACTTTCGTCGTCACCGGCTCCACCTCCGGCATCGGCAAAGAAATTGCCAGGTCTTTTCAATTCTCGCCCTTACTCTTTTATGTTTTCTCTAATTATTCCTAGTTAGCTCTATTTTAGCTGTTGCTGAGTGGGTTTCGATCCATGCTGATGGCTGGTTGAGTATGTGTAATAGTTGAAATCAAAAGTGTTCTGGAAAAATGAAATTGGTTTTACTGAGTAACTTAATGTGCTACCCGATTCACAATTATTTGATTAATCTGTCCCATTTGCTGTTACAATGAGAGTTCAGGCCACTTATGTCTTGATTGTGTATTTAGTTTCACAGTTTGGTCCTCCCTATTCCATCGGTTTGGTATCCTTAGTGTGGCTCGTAATGAATTATGTTGCCAATTTTCACAATTTGTTAGTCTCAAGCTGGCCAGAGTTAGGGAGGATATATGGATTTTAGTTTGGATAGCAACAAACTGGAGGATTTGGGGCACAAGAAATCTTGCAATTTTCATAAGCAGTACTCCAATCTTTGCCAAATGTTTCGAATCAATTCAACTACTCCCTTTTGAATGGTTGAAGGTGAAATTCAGGAGGGAATTTACATACACGTATTATAGTGACTGGGTATAGGAACTAAAAGTGTCTTAGGAGTTTATGATCTCTTTTTTGTTTTCTTTTAGTTTGTACTCTAGATATTTTGTACTACTTGCACACCTTGTGCACAGTCTTTCAATAAAAGTTTTGCTTGAACAAAAAAAAAAAAGAGAAAAAAGAGGATTGAATCAATTGCTTCCTGCATAAACCAGTCAACTGTTTGGCAGTTTCATTAATTCCTATTTTTATCTTCTGGTTTGATTGTTGGACAGGCAATTGGCCGAAGCAGGGGGACATGTTGTGATGGCAGTCAGAAATCCAAAGGCGGCAACTGACTTGATAAAGAAGTGGCAGCAAGATTGGTCTGGAAAGGGTCTTCCACTCAATATTGAGGTACCTTATGAGCACACTGATCTCATGTTTGAAAAAAATAAAGATGTGTTGAATCCATTAATGTGTTAAGACACGGAGATGCCGTGTTTTCGTTGATGTTTGATTGTTGTATCCAATTATTGGTTCCTGTATTAGGAAATACACAAATCATCATCATTGTGGCAGCCTGAAAATAGACTAGTTCCAAGATTAGGATATTTAAATTCTCATATTTTTTCAATTTTTTGTTTTTAACCCTATACCTTTTAAGGTCATGGAACTTGATCTTCTGTCTCTCGAATCTGTTGTGAGATTTGCTGAAACTTGGAACACACGTTCTGGACCTCTGCATGCTCTCATCAACAATGCTGGGATATTCTCCATTGGAGGTTCGTATGTTATTGATTTTGTCCTGATAGTTTTTCTATAAATGTGCCTATTTTGATATTATACCCTGATTGTCTGCCTATTACTCCACTGTCCCTAGTTCATTTTTCATCTTGGTTAAAAATATGTTAGTTGCTTGGTATTATGTAAATATCTTTTTTTTATCTTCAAACTTCATTGATCATTGAATCATGTTCCCCTTCGTATGTTGTTACATTTATTATTAGTTGAAGCAAAGGAAATAGGATAACTTCCTGATTTTACTTACTTACTGCATTCTTATTCTGTTCAGAACCGCAAAAAATTTCGAAGGATGGTTTTGAAGAACACATGCAAGTAAATCATCTTGCTCCCGCACTGCTTTCAATATTGCTAATGCCTTCCCTTATAAGAAGCTCGCCAAGTCGCATTGTTAATGTGAATTCGATTGTAAGTTTCATGAGGACTTTGTGCTTTATTTATGTATCTCAATGTCCATGGCTAAAACTATTTTCTTGATTTTAAAGGATTGATGTGAATGAGTGGAAAGGATCATTAAATATCTGGTGACGAGAAATATTTATAATGAGAAATGGTTACATTTTGAGCACCAAAACATTCCGTACAACAAATGTTGAAAACATTGTTTCATTACGGAGGTGTAGAGCTTTTATGGTGTTCTAATAAAAGGTCATAACTCTTTGAAACCCATGCATCTTTTCCATTTCAGAATTCTTAATGGACTTTTAGTATATATTAACTAAATTAGAATGGCAGGCATGCTGGGTTAAACTATTTTATTTATCTAAGTATGACTATTACTATTATTTTAAATTACTGTCAGAATCATAATTTAAAGAGCTTTTTAATGCATATCAAATTGCTGAGGTCGGTATTTAATATCGTCTCAGCTGGTCTTAAGCTTGGGATCAATTGTTCCATTTTTTGTTTGTGCAGATGCATAACTTGGGATTTGTTGATCCAGAAGATATGAATATTACATCAGGGAAAAGAAAATATACAAGTATGGTCGGATATTCAAGCAGTAAACTAGCACAGGTGTGCTCAAACGCTACTCTAGTTGCTTGGACTTTTTAGTAAAATTCTCTGTTTCTCATCTATTGAGACACAAACTCAATCGGATCTTATCTTAAGGACAGTATTTCCAATAATGGGATGCAGGTCATGTTCAGCAGCGTCCTTACCAAGAGACTGCCTACTGAAGCTGGCATTAATGTAACATGTGTTTCTCCTGGAATAGTCCACACTAACGTTGTAAGTTTTCGACGTATCACAAATTTTGAGCAAAATGAGATTCGCTTGTGCCAAATTTGACCACATTCATGTTGTTTGTTTGTATGTAAATGCAGGCTAGGGACCTTCCAAAGTTTTTACAAACTGGTTATCATTTAATTCCATATTTTATTTTCAGCCCTGAAGAAGGTAAATGTCCCTATGAGCTTTTTGTTAGTCGTGATTATGGTGTGCAATCAGCTTATTGCATTTTATGGGAATTACAGGGTCTAGAAGTACGCTATTTGCAGCGACTGATCCTCAACTTGCGGAATACTGTGATTCATTGAAAGCAGAAGATTGGCCAGTTTGTGCTTTCATAAACTACGATTGTCGCCCTACAAATCCATGTGAGGAAGCACACAATGTTGAAACTGCTTACGAAGTGTGGGAGAAGACACTTGAACTTATTGGCCTACCCTCAGATGCAGTCGAGAGGCTTATCGAAGGGGGAGAAGTAAAATGCAAATTTGGGGCCTCGTAGTAGCATCATTTTTGATAAATTAGTTGCTCTCTCCTGCTAATCACCACAGGTCTACCACCCGATATACTGATCCTGAGTCGATACGAGGAATTTTATGTCACCACAAGTTGAATGCTTCTAAGATCTGTAACTTGGTTATCTGGGGTTTTTCATTCTGGACAGATGGTTTTTTTTTGTGGTGTATCACTAATGAGCAGCTCTATGTAAGACTATAATTGTCGAATTTAATATGAATGGGCTTCAGAGGATTCTTCTAATGAATAGATAGAGAACTAATCCATAGAGTGTTTGACCATGGATTAGTTCAATACTGTATAATATATGCAGGCTGTAGGTTCTAATAGCCATAACATTTACAACATAGTAATCAAAAGGCCAGTGTCATAACATACATCATAAATAATAAAGAATTAATATCATTTTTTGGTGGATTTATAATTTATTGTTTTATTGAATTCAGACTCAAATGGTTTATGATTTTATAACTTTTTTTGGTAAATTATCCAATAAATCATTTTTATTAATATTAATGAAAATTTTAAATATTGAAAGCATGTATTTTTTTTTGTAAGTATTGCATTTTGTTGTAATATTATGTATATTTTTTAGTAATTATATGTAAATACGATATATTATGCAATTGAGTTCAACATTTTGTTTTTTTTATTTTGTAATAAGTATATCACTATTTTGTTTAATTTAAATATAAATACAATATTATATATTCAATTATAAAAAGTATTTAACAAAATAGAAAAAAGAAATTTAAAAGAATATTATCATTGAGTAAAAAAATTAAATTCAATATTTAGAGATGGTTTTACTATGGATCAAATAGTCAAATTTAATTGTCACTTTGCCACCGAGGGTTGAAGATGCCCTAACAAATATTATAAATATGAAATTATATATTCGATTATAAACAAATGTACACTTTCTATTCTCATTTGAGTTGGACACATGTTTTAACAAAAAATAATTATTTATGTAAAAGTGAAAGATTGTGGGTGAAAATAAATTAGAAATAAAGTAGTGAGGGTAAATAATATTTCTTTTTTAAAAAATGGAAATTATAAAATTGAACAGATAAAAAAAGAAAAAAAATTATAAAATTAAATAGAGAGAGTATTTAATAAAATAGAAAACAAATTATAAAATTGAATAAAGAGAATATTCTCATTAAGTAATTTTAATTCAATAGTTAAAAGATGATTTTAACTATTGACTCAAATTTAGTGTCACTTTGCCAACAAGGGTTGATGATGCCCTTAGGCTCTAATATATATGAATTAAATTGAAGATGCTCTTAAAATGTTGTACACAGAATGTTACTAATCTAAATTTTAGGAGATGAAGCTCACAAGAGGAGATTAGTTTAAAAGTATCCTTTTAACACTTAAAATTCAAGTATTTTATCGAATGAATGAATATCACAATCATATATGTGAGAGTGTACATAGAAGTTAAGTTTTTGAACCACTATATAATCTATGATATTTGTTTATTCATTCATATACTTTTTTAAATAATACTATTGTATTTTACAAATAACAGTGTTATGTTTTAAAAGTGATACTGCTATTTTTTTTTAATTATAATCATTATTACTCTTTGTGCCATTACTCTTATATTTGTTTGTTTGTATACGGATTTTTATAGTGTTATGCTTTTTGTGTTTTTTTCATGTACTGTGTTTGTTTGTATACCATTATGTTATATATATATATATATATATATATATATATATATATCTTTTTTTGATATTGTCATATTTTGTAAAAAAATATTATTTATGTTTAGTTTGTCACTCGAAATTTGTGGGATTTATATATTTTTACTATAGGTAAGGCTCTTGTGGACTCGAGTGCACATGGTGCACTCAAGTCCAAAATATCGGCTATATAATAGTAAAGACAGTGTTATAACATAAATCAGGCTTTGGCCTAATGATAGTCCCACAATTGTTTTGACATAACAATATTTTTGCCACATGTACTAATTACAAAAAGTGTAACATGAATAATAGTAATAAAATTTACAATTTGAATTTGTTTTTATTTTCGCATAAAAACCGTGTTGCACTTTTTAGTTATAGACACTTCCAAATTTCAGTTATAGTGAGGACTTGCACTTTTTAGTATTATTATGTTGTACTTTTCAATTATAAATGATTTACTATTTTCAATAATATTGTGTTGCAATTTTCAGTTATAATGACTTACACTTTTCACTAATATTGTATTGCATTTTTCAGTTATACTCACTTACACTTTTAATGAAAATTGTGTTGCACTTTTCAATTATACACACTTACACTTTTCAGTTAGAGTGACTTACACGTTTTAGTAATATCGTGTTGCACTTTTCAGTTTTGAATGACTTACACTTTTTAGTTATATTGATTTACACATTTCATTAATATTGTGTTGCACTTTTCAATTATACTGACTTGCACGTTTAAAAAATATTGTGTTTCACTTTTTATTTATAACACATTTTTATCATTTTATTATAATATATATATAATAGAAAGTCAATATTTTAATAAATATATTAGTAGTTTAAATGGTGAGTAATTTTTTTTAATATTGAGGTGTATAGTTCAAGCCCTCTCCTAATATTTTTTAACAAAATAAAAAGGGTAAAAAAAGGAGAAAATTAAAAAAGTGGGAAAAAGAAAAACAAGAAAAATTGAAAAAATTGAAAAAACTAAAATGCGAAAAAAAGAAAGAAAAAGAAGCCGAAAAAAATGGAAAAAACGTGAAAAAAAAATTCAACTCGGGTGTATATAAGTGTAAATCTTTACCATGTATTAGTTCGTGTGTATTCACTAATTATCTTATCTTCTTCACATGAGGTCGCCTCTCTTGTTTTCGTTACTTTGTATGGATGAGAGTAATTTTAAGTATAAAATATTAATAAAAATTTATATTAGATGGTCTTATATATGAAATAGATTTTCAGTACATTGTATGACCCGTTAACCTATGACTCTACCTAAATCAGGTTTTGATCTTTTTAAATATGCACAATTTTGAGTAGATTTCAATACACATGAATGCTAAGTGGTGAGTAGCCAACTTATTAGTTATGTTGATTATATATATATATATATATATATATAAAAATTTCCTCTCGATTTCTCTCCCCAAGACAAATCGTGTTCTTTTCTAAGGCCTTTTCATTCCTTTTGAAAAGTGCTCTTTTGGTGGCGTTTGATCTCCCCGATTACTTCTTCAAATCTTTCAATTGGTTTGTGTGCCTTTTTCTTTTTATTCTCTTTGCGTGACTTGGGTTCTGAACCCAATCATTAGGCAGCTGTTTTAAATTTCTCACTCTTCAGGAGCGTTTTTAGTACGCGGCAATACATTGGCGTTTGTTCAGACGGTTTGAGTTCTTGGGAGACAATTTCATGGTGAATTTTGCTCGGATTGGGTGCGTATATTTTGGGGGTTTTTCCTTCTTTTCTTTTCTCCAGAATACCCCCAATACAAGCTGCCATTGGTGTATGGTTTTGCTTTTCTGTGGTCTTGGAATAGTGGTTTTAGGCCTATATAATGAGGGCTGGGTTACAAAATGGTTATCCACACAGTTTTATATTTCTCTCCTCTTAGTTCTTTTTCTTCTCTACTTGAAAATGGCGGACAGTCTTAAGGAAATGATGGAAAATTTCTCCATCTCTGATCGTGAACATACTAATCTGATGGTTGCTGATGAGGAGCTGGTCATTCCAAAGTATACTATAGCGATGAGGTTTGTAGCCAGAAGGACTTTCAGTTTCTTTGAACTTCGTGAAACTTTTGGAAGAATCTGGAAAGTTAAGGTTCCTGTGAGGATTTCTATGGTGGGCGAGGGGCTTTATCTACTAACTTTTTCTGATGATGAGGAGGTGCAGGATGTGCTAGATAGGCAGTCGTGGAACCTTCGGAGATCTCTGATGGCTTTGGAGAAATTGCATGGTAAGGAAAAACTCTCAAACATCAAGTTAAACCATGTGCCTTTCTGGATTCAAGTCCATGGGCTTCCGATACATGCAATGAATAAATGTATTGGCCTTCGGATTGGAGAGGTTATTGGGGAAGTGCTTGGAGTGGACACAAATGAGGATGACGAAGCTATGGGTGTTTGTCTGCGCATCCAGGTGAAGGTTGACATCACTCAACCCCTTTGTCGATTTTTCTATCTTACTGTGCAGGAGGATCGTATGGCTGTGGTCTTTCGTTATGAGATACTCTCTGGATTCTGCTTCCTCTGTGGACACCTGGACCACACGGAAATAGAGTGCTCTCTGGCACTTGGAAGGGATAAGATATGGATTGAAGCTCACAGGTCTTTTCCAGAATGGCTTAAAGCTGACAAACGTAAGTGCCCTTCTGAGGAAGAGGTTGGAAGGTTCTTTGATCTCATTCAAAGGGGGAATAGGGCACATGCAGGGACTCCTGCTGCATCTCAGGGTCTGGTTATTCATGATGGAGGGGTGGGCTAGGAAAGACCCTCGTACAAGTATCATCTTGGAACTACTTTCTTTCACGATTCCGGTTGGCTTTGAGCATCGTATATCTTTGGAACCACTGATGGGTAATGAATTTGGGAAGGATTTTAGAGTGATTCATTTTGTGGGTAGAGATTTCAGGGCTTATGACTATGAGACATATATGGAAATCATTTATGAAGGGGAAACGCCATATGATCCGCCTCATGCAGAAGAAGACCAAAACCGTATGGCCGTCCCTGTTGCTGAAAATCTGGTAAATGAGAATGATATGTCTGGTGATGCTGCGTCTGTTCAGAGTAACATTCATCCGTGCAAAAAAAGGCCATGGACAGAGTATTCGGGTGAGATAATGGAGTTCTGGGGCTCTGGAAGATGTTGGTCTGAAGGAGAGGTTGTGAAGGACATGGGGGTTTATTTCAAGAAAGCTAGAAGTCTGATGGAGGAGTATGGAGGAGCCATCACTATTAAGGACAAGGCGGAGGTTGAGGTTACTCAGCCCCGCCGGGCTGAATGAGCATTATTTGCTGGAACGCACGGGGCATCTGTGGTTCGTGTGCGTTCGGATCATTAGCTAGTATTATATCTAAATTTCGTCCTTGTATTTTGTTTTTGTCTGAAACTAGATGTTCAGCTAGTAGGATTGATGCTTTGAAGTTTAAACTTGGCTTTGATGGTAGTTTTCATGTGAATGCCTCGGGTTTCGCAGGAGGTCTGGTTGTATTTTGGAAGATATGGAATGTGTCTATTTTGTCTTACTCTAGTGGCCATATTGATTGTTTGATTGATTTTAACTTGAGCAAATGGAGGTTCACTGGGTTCTATGGAAATCCTAAACCTTCTGATAGGCACTTCTGTTGGGATCTGTTGAAAAGGCTTAAAAATTTCTCTTGCAACATGTATAAGGCTTGGCTTATTGGGGGGATTTTAATGAAACATTATACCATAATGAAAAGAGGGGAGGCAATCAGAAACCTTTATCTCAATTGCTGAATTTCCAAGAAGCTTTGACAGCAAATGACATTAATCCCATTCAAACTGCAGGACCAAGATTTACTTGGATCAATAAACGAAAGGGGGAGGGTCTTATTAAAGAAAAATTGGATCGGTTTGTTGCAAATGAGGGCTGGCTTACTTTGTTTCCAACCTTTTCGGCTAAAACTCTTGATTTTTTTGGTTCTGACCATCGACCAATTTTACTTACTTGTGAATCGAACTTTGGCAGTGTTGGACAGAAACATAAAACTGGATTTAGGTTTGAAAATCAGTGGATAAAAGAACCAGACTTCAAGGCTATGGTTGGAAATGTTTGGGATGCTGTTCAACCATTATCTAATCTTAATGATGCTCTCTTTCATTGTGGTATAAAATTCAGAAAATGGGCTGGTACTAAAGGAGGTTCGATTAAATCCAGAATTGACATCATTCAAGAGAAGTTGGCGGATGAATTAAATAAAGATGAGGGTATTCCTGATTTTGAGGTTGTATCTTCTTTAGAAAGAGATTTGGAGAAGCTTTATACTCAGGAAGAATGGTATTGGAAGCAACGCTCTAGAGTTGATTGGCTAAAGGAGGGTGATCGAAATACGAAATTTTTTCATGCCCGTGCAAATGTGCGCAGAAGTAGAAATTTGATACACAAGATTCAGAAAGAAAGTGGAGATTGGGCGGTGCAGGAACATGATCTTCATCAGGTTTTTTTGAGCTCCTTTAAGCACCTATATCAGTCAACTAATCCGAAGGATGAGGATGTGGAATTAGTGACAGAGAGTATGAGATTGAGTTTGGAAGAGGATTTGAGTAAAGCCATTGATGCTCCGTTTACACAAGCAGAAATTAATAGAGCAGTCAGTGATCTCAGTCCATGGAAGGCACCTGGTCCCGATGGGTTCCCAGCCTCTTTCTGCCAGACGAGCTGGCCTAAGATTGGGGAAGCAATATCTAAACAAATGTTGGAAATTCTGAATGCTGATAGGACACTTGAAGACTGGAATCGAACTACGATTTCTCTCATTCCAAAGGTAAAAAACCCTACTTTGGTTTCTCATTTCAGACCTATAAGTTTATGTAATGTGAGTTATCGTATTTTGGCAAGAACGATTACAAATAGACTTAAGAGTGTCATGCAAGATATTGTTGATCCTTTTCAGAGTGCCTTTGTCCCAAACAGGTTGATTACGGATAATATTCTGGTTGCATTTGAAGGTATGCATTGGCTTCGAAACTCAAAAAGCAAAGAAGGCTATGCAGCACTTAAATTAGATATGAGTAAGGCCTATGATAGAATTGAATGGCCTTTTCTTTTTCAAGCCATGCAAAGGTCAGGTTTCTCAATGCGATGGATAAATCTTATCAAGAAATGCATTTGCTCAGTTTCGTATTGCATTAACATTAATGGGAAATTGTCGGATAGTTTTTTTCCTTCGAGGGGGCTTCGTCAAGGTGATCCACTATCCCCTTTTCTTTTTGTTATTTGTGCACAAGGTTTATCCTCGTTGATTATTCGTGCATGCCAACAAAATGAGATTTCTGGCATTAAGATTGCTCGAACTGCCCCTGCAGTGTCCCATTTATTCTTCGCCGACGATAGCCTTATTTTTCTTAAGGCAAATCATAAAGAAGTTTCGAATTTGAAGATCTGCTTGAATGCCTATGAGAGAGCTTCTGGACAGATGATTAATTTTGAGAAATCAACTATCACTTTCAGTCCTAGAACTATAACAAGTAATCGTATGTAGGTCAAACACATTTTAGGAGTTCGGGGTGCGGAAGGACATGAAGTTTATTTGGGTCTTCCTACATTTTCTATCAAAGCAAAGAAGCTGCAGTTTGGTTATCTTATTGACAGAGTCAAAAAACGTATTCAATCATGGGGCCACAAATGTTTTTCTGAGGGGGGTAAGGAAGTGTTGATTAAAGCTGTTTTACAAGCTATTCCTTCATACGCAATGTCATGCTTTCGTATTCCGTCTTCAGTCTGCTCAGATATAGAGAAGCTTATAGCTAATTTTTGGTGGGGGTCAAATGATACGTATGGAGTTCATTGGAAGAAGTGAGCAGAAATGTGTAAACCTAAGGAGGAGGGTGGGTTGAGTTTTAGGAAAATGGTTCTTTTCAACAAGTCACTCTTAGCTAAACAGGTATGGAGAATGTGTAGTAATCCGGACTCCCTTTGCAGTAAAATTTTTAAAGGCCGTTATTTTAAACATGTAGATGTGATGGAGGCTGGTTTAGGTTCTAATCCGTCCTTTATTTGGAGGTCACTAATATGGAGTAGGGAGATTTTGGAGGCAGGAATCAGATGGAGAATTGGAAATGGGAGGACAGTCCATATTTACAAAGATAAGTGGCTACAAGATTTTAATGATGGATGTCTTATTTCGAAAAAAGCAAGTGGTTCAAAGGTCAGTAGATTTATCACAGATGATTATAAGTGGAATGAGGATTTATTAAAAAAAGCTTTTCTGCCCCTTGAGGTGAAGGCTATTTTGAATACTCCTCTTCTAGGAATTCAACAAGAAGATCAAAGATGTTGGCCTAAAAATTCATCTAGTAAATATACTGTTGCTTCAGGTTATTGCTTGGCCCTTACAAACAAGAGAGCAGGTACAAATGTTTTAATTGCTGAATCATCTAATAGGGACATGGTGAGGAAAATGAACAACATTATTTGGAAACTCAGAGTACCTCCTAAAGTTTGTATTTTTGGTTGGAAAATCTTAAATGAATGCCTGGCGACAGAAGGTAATCTTTTTAACCATCATATTCCTATTGAGCCTTTTTGTTCTTGCTGTGGTGCTTTTTTTGCGGATTCCATGCATGCTCTATTTATATGTCCATTTGCAAAAAACGTATGGAAAAAACAAAATTTTTGGTGTATTATTAAGACCTTGTTGAAAGGCTCAATTGGAGAACTACTAGGAGGTATGATAAGTAAAGTAGATGATGAGCAGTTTGGTTTGTTTATGATTATTGCTTGGGCTCTTTGGAAAGATCGGTGTAAATGGATTCATACGAAAGACCCAATTGTAAAAAGAATCAAAGCTGCTACACTGCTCAACACTGATTGGGCTTTGCAATATTGGAAGGATTTTCGAAATCTTGATAGTGTGGATTTAAACTCTTTAGGCTTGGCCAAGTTGAAGGGGTCTTTCATGTCTAATTTAGTTTCCAGAAAAGTCTTGTTCACTGATGCAACTTTTGACAGCAAAAATGATTTCTATGCCATTGGGTTTGTGGTGGTTGATCAAAACCAGGTGATAGTTCTTGCTGGAAATCGTAGGATTAATTATCCCGGGACGGTTATTACGGCGAAATTAAAGGCTATTGAATGTGGGCTTGAAAAATGCTTACATTATGGTATAGAAATTGATGGATTATGCACGGATTCAAGTCTGGTTGCGGATGCTTTAAAAGATGTTGAGACTCTTGAAGGCTTGGAGAACAATATTGCTCTCTCAGTTAAACACCTTATGCGACGGCTCCTAGTGTGGGATTGCCAAAACATTTCAAGAGAGCAAAATAGAAAGGCTCATACTATGGCACAATTTGAGCATGTCACTTCAATACCTCACGATTGGTATGGAGATGCGATTCCCCGATGGATCAAGGAGATGTAATTCCTGTTTGTTTCTTTTACTCCTTGTACTCTATCCTAAAAAAAAAAAAGATTATATATATATATATATATATATATATATATATTAAAAATGTTATATGCGCACAGGGGTGGGAATGGGCCAGGCTACCCGTCAGGGGTCTACGGCTCGACTTGACTCGTTTAATAAACAAGTCAGGCTCAAGCTTTTTTTAAAGCCTATTTAGTTAAATAGGCCGGACTTGAGCTTTTTCGTAGGCCTTTCAAACCCAACAAGCTGACCTATTTAATTAATTTAATATACAAATATATATATATATAATATAAAAATATAATAAATACCTAATACTTATACTTAAATATAAATATAGAAAACATCTTAAATAAGAGTGTCTAATATATATAATTTCTAACTAGTTATAATTCCTGGATTTTTTATGATTCAATGTTGTAGAATTTTTTTTAAATGCACTAATAGAACTAAAAATGTCTTTAAAAGGCTTTCGGATCAGGCCTATTTATTAAAAAGGCCAGGCCAGGCCAAGCCTTAAAAAAAAAGTCTATAACAGGCCATGGGCCAGGCTCGGGCCTAAAAAATATTTAACAGACCAGACTTTTTTTTGTAAAGCCTACCAAGGCCTGACCCATTCCCACCCCTGTATGCGCACATACACTTCTCGCAAAATAAGTATTTTACCGATGCACTTTCTTTCAAATTATCTAAATTACCCTTAAAAAAAACACTTTTAATAAACACATTCTTTCAAATAACCCTAACCCTAATTCATTTTCTCTCTCATTTCAACCCCCTTCCAACCCGTAGTGAAATAGAGCAGATTTGGGTATCACTCTCGCACCGTGTTTCGGACTCGTAACATATTTTTATTATTAATTTATATATATAAATATAATATTTTTTTTATATTTTGCATGCTTATTAATATACAGTATATAACAATAATTCAACTTCATATATATTTTTTCAGATCAATATAAATTGATAAAACATTATATGAAATACAATATGATATTTTTTAATACAAATCTAAACTTTATGTTATATATTTTTTTAATGAATATTTATTATTTTTACAAAAATATTTTTAAAAAAATTATAATGGGTCGTCTCGCCCTGACCCGTGCCCCGTGCGGGTCGCCCTACCCCGTATAGAATGGGACGGGTCCGGGTATCTAGGTACCCGCTTGACCCGACCTATTGCCATCCCTACTTATTTCTCTCTTCTATTTACAACATCAGCCCGCTCCACCGCCTCACGATTCTTTCTCCCCCTTCATTTTTTTTATTCTGCAACACATGGGCTAAGTGGCCCTGCCCAGCACTACCACTCGTCCCCTTCCCTATGTCGCCGCACGCAAGGCCCATCACTCCTAGGTCGTCGCACGCAGTGCCTTCCGATTCCTCCACTTTCCTCATTCTTGCAACACAAGTTTTTTTTTTTGATAAAACATTGTCGATCAATTGTTGTCGACCAACTGTGTAATTTTCAATAAAATATTGTCGATTTTTTTTTTAATTTTTTGTTTTAGATTATAAGTTTATTTTTTGTGGTTGTGGTAGATGGTGGCGGCAACAACGACTTCAAATAGGATTTGGATTAGGGGTTTAATGTTGAGGGAGTGTATTTACTAGATTAATTTTACTCAAAGAACTGTGTAGATATTTAACAAGTTTATTAAATTAACCAAATGGGAGGGGGAGTGTATCTAATATGGTTGTAGGGCAAATAACACACGCCATAAAAAATTATGGGCCAGATTCTTGTATAAATATAACAAGGGCCTACCTTATTTTCCATATACATCTCTCTCTCCCCCTTTAAGCCTTAAGCGGTTAAGCCTACCACGGTGAAAACTAGAGCCGTTAAAATGGGTTAAATATGTTGGGTCAGTTCGTCCTCGTTTATAAAAATGGTGGGTTGAATTGAGTAATACAAGTCTGTTTAAATGACAGGTCTATGTAGGTTAGGCTACACGGGTCGTTGGTTTTGACAGATTGGACCGCAAGTTTTTTCTAAAAATAAATAAATTAGAAAATTAAGATTGAATGAAGAAGTAATGCATTCTTTTTTAAATGGAACGGTGAGTAAAGACCTGATAACTTGAAATTTATGTATTCAATTCAATTTTAAATCAAGACACAAAATCAAAATAATATTATACTAAACAAATTGAGATTTAAAAATAAGAATACACCGATATCGCCCATGTATTCACATGACTTCAATATACTTGATAATGAGATTATATTTTTTTTAGTCCATTAAGTTACCATGTTTTTTAATTTAGTCCATCAAATTACCACTTTTTGAATTTAGTCCATTAAATTTCGATTTATTTTGATTTTGGTCCAATAACCTGCTATAGCAGGTTTAACATGTCATTTTTTAAAACACACCCCATAAAATGTTATACACACCCCCAATGTTAAACACACCACACTAAAATTTTAAAAACTTTTGTTATTTCTATACACACCCCAATTCTTTCCTATTTAATAAATTGTCAAAAATAATTAAATTAAAAAACGTAAGAATTCAAATTAATATAAAAAATATAAATAAAATCTATAAAAAAAATAGACTAATCTTCAAAAATTAAATAAAGTTAAAAAAATTAATTAATTTAATTAATTTTGAAGATTTAGATGATTTTTTTACTATTTTTGAAGATTTTTTAATAAATCTTCAAAAATATTAATTGTGAATTCTCTTTGGTAATTGTGAATTCTATGCTTCCCAAGTAACGAAAACAATTCGATTTTCATCTGAAAGTGTGTTGGCGAAACCTCTCTTATTTTCAATAAATAGTAATATGAGTTTTATCGACATTTTTGTAGAAGTTAGAAGGCAAATGAAACATTAACTAAACATTGGAGTTTTAAACTTTTTTATTTTATTTTCCTTTTAAATATTTTTTTTATATTACATGAACCTACTAACACGTACCCCATAAATATTATATACACTCCAAATGTTAAACACAAAAATTCAAAAAATCAATTAAATAAAATTATAAAAATATTTAATAAATTATCAAAAATAATTTAATTAAAAAAAAAGTAAAAATTCAAATTAATATAAAAAATATAAAAAAAATCTATAAAAAAAATACATAAATCTTCAAAATTTTAATAAAGATAAAAAATATTTAATTTAATTATTTTTAAAAATTTAGTTGATTTTTTAATATTTTTGAAGATTTTTTAATAAAAATAAAAATTTTCAAAAATTGTAAAAAATCAACTAAATCTTCAAAATTAATTAAATTAATTAATTTTTTTAGCTTTATTTATTTTTTGAAGATTTAGACTATTTTTTATAGATTTTATTTTTGACAATTTATTAAATAGGAAATAATTGGGGTGCATGTGTATAGTAATAACAAAAGTTTTTTAAATTTTAGTGTGGTGTGTTTAACTTTGGGGGTGTGTATAACATTTTATGGGGTGTGTTTTAAAAAATGACCTGCTAAACCTGCTATAGTAGGTTAATAGACCAAAATCAAAATAAATCGAAACTTAATGGACTAAATTCAAAATGTGGTAATTTGAAGGACTAAATTCAAAAACATGGTAACTTAATGGACTAAAAAAAATATAATCCCCTTGATAATTAATGTAAATTAATTTTTTTTAACTCTCTTTATAAATGCATAATTATTATGAGTCAATTGAGAGAGTGTGTGGTGAGATATGTATTCGCAAATTGACATTTATTACTGATAGTTGAGTTGATTTGTCAATTAAACTTTCGTTGCATATTATATATTGATTCTACCCTTTTGACAATAAAGATTTAAACAATTTGAAGATTTGAATTTTAGTTCAATTGATTTGCCAATTATATAAACAATCTATATTTAAGGTCTACTTTTCTATTATAAAAGATTAAAATTATTCGGTCAACTAAGTAGATTTGATCAAATATTACTTAAAATTATTTGTACTTTATTTTTATTGTATTTTTTAGTAATTATTTTTATATTTTTTATAATAATGTATGTAAAAAAATAAATATATTAGGAAACAGTATGTGGATTAGCCCGCAATCCGTTGTGGGCTGGGTTAAGTATTTTCCAATCCGTCTGCGCCTTAGAACGGCCACCAAAATTCACAGAATGATGGATTGAAGTAAGTTATAGATCGCTCTGCCCGTTAACCCGTTTTAACAACCCTAATTAAAACTTTATCGGGCGTTCTTTGATTGATCGGTTAAAAGTTTCGCGCGGAAAGACACCTCTTTTCATATTTGGTTGCATTTATTTTAGTGGACTAATGGATTTTCTACATTTTCATTTTAAGGGCACAAAAGTTTAGAGTTTTCAAAATGATGGTTATATTTCTTTTTTATTTATTTCAAAATACAGTTTTTTAAAATTACTTTTATTTAATAAATATTTAAATTATTATAATGTGTAAGAGAGAAGTGAACTTTTCAATTCAAGATCATTTAAATAAAAGCATATTTAAAAGTTTATAGATAAAATTTCGAAACTAATGTACTTTGAGGGATGTTTGGGGATTTTGAAACTCCACTCATGTTCTAGTTTGAGATTTAGATTCAAAATTTTAAAATTATATAAAATTTAGATTCAGGTATTCTTAAGCAACAAAAATTGGAATCGAGCTATAAAACACATCCTCAAGCTGTTCGAACTAATATCAGGGCTGGACGTAAATTTTAATAAATGCAGGCTTATAGGGATTCACATGGGAGATGGAGAGAAAACGGAAATGGCAAATTATTTGGGATGCATCACGGGAAGCTTCCCGATGGAATTTCTAGGTATGAACATGGGGTTGAACTACCACAAAACGACTTCGTGGGACGAAATGGTAAAGAAAATACGGGAAAAACTTGCAGCGTTGAAGGACAAAGCATATCTCGATGGGTGGTAGAGCTACCCTCGTACAAGCTGTATTATTCGCGGTACCAACATACTCCCTCCGTCCCGGTATAAGTTTCCCCTTTCTTTTGGTTGTTTTGATTAAGAAATATGATTAAATAATAGATGTAGTACAAGTGATGTGATAGTGAGAGAGAAAATAATAGATGAGTGTGAGATGAAGTATGATAAAATAATAGATAAAGTGTAAGTGATGTGATTGGGAGTGAGAAAATCATATGCCAAAAATGAAAATATATGAAATGAGAAACTTATTGTGGGACATCCATAAAAGGAAAGTGGGAAATTTATAGGGGGACGGATGAAGTATTATTTATCTTTCTTTAAGTTACCTAAATCTGTTTTGAGTGAGGTTAAAAACTATAAATGAATTTCTTGTGGGGTGGGGGAACGGGAGAAAATAAGAAGATACATTGGGTGTGTTGGGATGAGGTGTGTAAAGATAAGCGTAAGGGTGGACTAGGTATTAAAGATTTGAATTTATTTAACACTGTTTTTTTTTTTGGAAAATGGATAAGGAGGTTGCTCACGGAACCAAATAACCTTTGGGTGAGAGTTTTGAAGGCCAGATATGGAGGTCTCGGGAGTGAGGATTTTGTAAGTAGAAGGGGGGGAGGGGGGCGTATAACAGGAGAGTCGAGTACTCGAGTTGATAGAAAGAAATAAAAAATATTTATAACTTGCTAGAGGGTAGAGAGCTAGTAACAGAACTCTTAGAGTGGTGGGGAATGGGGAGAATACTAAATTCTGGTGTGACAATTGGTTGGAGGGGGAGGTATTTTAAAGGAAAAGTTCTCGGGGTTATTCACCATTGGTGGGCAAAAAGAATGTCGAGTTAGCAGCATGGGAGTGTGGGGGCAGTCCGGGTGGCAGTGGGAGTGGGTTTGGGAAAGGGGCCTGTGCGAAAACGAGAGGGACGAACTGATTGCTTTAAATTTTTTGTTAGACAAATTTACACTCTCGCAGGGCACTGAAGATAGCTCGAGCTAGAATTTAGCACCGCACAAAATGTACTCTACTAGCTACGAACCTGAGACAAACGAGGACAGACCTGAATATACAAACGTATGGGGAAGCTATGCGTCAAGAAGGGTGAAAATGATCGGGTGGAAGGTCTTAAAAGGAAGGCTCTCCACGACCAATAACTTGAAGAAAAGAGGCATCCAGATTGGAGATGAAGAGGCCCGTTGCCCACTGTGTAAAGGCGAAGAGGAGTCAAATAACCATCTGATATTGAAGTGCAACTATGCAACCACAATTTGGCAGGATTGTTTTAAATGGCTCAAACTTCAAATGGCACCACATGGAAACATAAATGCTCACGCCATGCAATTTAGCGGGGTTCTCGGAGGTGGAAATATGAGAAAGAAATTCATGGCCAGCCTATAGAATTGCATCACGTGGGAAATATGGAGGTGCCGTAATTAAAAAAGATTCAACGGCGAACGACAAAATGTAAAAAAGTCTGTGGAAAGCATAAAAATTTGCTTGTGGACATGGTTAGGAGGGCAAAATCTTGTAATACCAAACTCATCAGTTGCAGCATGGTTTTGTGACTCGATGACATGTATCATTGAGTAATTTGTGGAAGAGCTAGGCGGAAAGGGTGAGTCTCTTGTGCACTCAAGTACACGCTGTACTTGAATGGACCTTGTCAACAATTTTTTTTTTTTTTTTTTTTTTACAGAAAATTTACATTTTTCAATAATATTTTCAGCTATATTAATATACATTTTTCAGTTATAATATCATACACTTTTCTGTTATAATAGCATACACTTTTCATTAATATATAACTTACATTTTTCATTAATAGAACATACACTTTTCAGTTATAATAACATACACTTTTCATTAATAGATCATACACTTTTTAGTTATAATAACATATACTTTTCATTAATATATAACTTACACTTTTCATTAATAGATCATACACTTTTCAATTATAATATCATACACTTTTCAGTTATAATAACATACACTTTTCAGTTATAATAACATATATTTTTCATTAATATAACATACATTTTTCAGTTATAATAACATACACTTTTTACTTTTTAGTTATAAGAACATACATTTTTCATTAAAAACAATGTTGCACTTTTCAATACAGTAACATACACTTTTCATTAAAAAAATAAAGATGCACTTTTCAATATATTAACATACACTTTTTCAAAAAAAAAAAAAAAAAAAAATCAATCACAAAAAAAAAAGTCAAAGTGTCAACAGTCAACAGTTGACTAATCAAAATTCACTCAAGTACACCGTGTACTTGAATGCACATAAGATTTTGACAAACGAAAAATATACATGTCTAGTATCTAGGATTTACTTGTACATTCTCATGAATTGAGTACCCCAATACTCAAGTGATATAATATACTCCATCTCTTTACTGTTAAAAAAATAAAAAAACTCTATCCTACTTAAAATTTTAAAATCCACTAAATTTTTAAAATTCCAAAACAAACTTTCCGGAATCATTTTACTCCGTACAGTATTAGTTTTCTCAGATAAAATGAGAATCTTTTTGAGAATGTTGAGTTGAGGGAGTATATACTAGGAAAGATTTATATAGCCCATATACGATTGGGCCTTTTGTTTTACTGTATGATTAAGCCCAACTATATCTGTTCAACCCTAAATACCCTCACGCGAGAATCACGTGTCACAAGAAAAACGAACATAGCACGCCGCATTTACAAAAACCACTACAAATACCCTTAAGCTCGACTTTCGACCCTTGATTTTACTCCACGTCATCGATCCTCTCTCGATTTCAGATTTAACGGTCCAGATCATTTCTAGCTTCCACCCCCTTCACTCCACTCCTGGGCGAACCTCTCCCCTGTTCCCCTCTTCATTCCAACTATTTTTTCTTCATAATAAATAAAAAAAAAATTAAGTAAAATTAAAAGTAATTATTTTCTGAAAATCATGGCGGTGTACGAAGAGGATAAACTGTTTGAGCAGGAAATTGACGGCGATGATGACGGAGCTGAGGAGGAAGACAACGATGAAGACGAGGAAGAGGAAGAAGTCTTGAACAGCAGCGGCGGGATGCCATCGGTGGTGTCGGTTGACGATGATGATGACGATGAAGAAGATGAGGACGGAGAGGTTGAAGACGATGACGACGACGACGATGATGATGACGATGATGACGACGACGATGAAGACGATGAAGAAGATGCAGACGAAGAGGTAATACGGTTTGTTGTTTGTCTTGTTACATAGTTAATTTCCTTTTTTTTAATGAATTTGCTAGTGTTTATATATTTATTTTGGTTGGATGTTCGAATTATCCTATGGAACTTGTTGAGAAAACGAACGAGATCTGGATTTTTTTTTTAGAAAGTACCGCATTTTTGTGCATATATGAGCTAATATGGTCATATATTCTTTTAGCTTCGTTATATTTGCAGTTCCTTATCTTTCTACATTCTGTTTTTGTTTGATTTCGTGATTGGGTCAATTTTTTGTTTTTATAGTTCAGTTTTATTTTTGAACTAAAACCTTTTTTTAACTTTTCAGTGCACACACGAGCTATTTTTTTTTTTTTAATCCTTGATTTAATTACACAAAAGTAATGTATTTTTATCTCTAAATATAAATACTGAATCTTGTTAGCTTTGCTGTTTTTCTAATTATTTTTCTTGTTGAATTCTTGTCCAAATTAGGTAGATCCGGAGTGTTTTAATGTAAATTTCACCTTATTTATGTAAATTAGGACTAAAATAACTTTATTACTTTGTGGGAGCAACCTCTAGTTTGTGTTTGACGGACTAAAAAAAGATAATCCTGGATATCACAAGCACACCGTGATCTTAGATCTAAATCTGCTGCACTTGATTTAATGGATTGGTTGGTGGAAATTCCTAATTCCTCGATGCAGTGGCGAACGGGGAATTGATTTTGTGTTATCACTTGTGTACATCCAGACCTTTGTAGTGAACTCTTCACAGTCTTAATTCTCATTGTGTGCTTAACTACTTTTATTTTACATTTGTATTGTCAAGAATGGCAATTAATTAACTTGCTTTGGATATACACAGGGCGATCTGGGAACCGAATACCTAGTTAGACCAGTTGCTCAAGCTGAGGATGAGGAGGATGCAAGCGACTTTGAGCCGCAGGAGAATGGTGAGGAGGATCTTGGGGATGAGGATGACGATGATGATGATGACGACGACGATATTGATGGTGGAAAAGTTGAGGCCCCACCAAAGAGAAAACGTGCTGGCAAAGACGATTCAGATGATAGCGATGGTGGAGAGGATGATGCAAGACCGTCTAAGCGGTGATTTCCACCAACTGTTGGTCCCTTTAATGTCCTTGTTTCTTCATCGATATCAAATTTCATAGCTTAGGTTCAGATTTAATCTTTTATATGCCTAGTATAAATTGTTGGGTCAACTTATGTAAGCTATAAGTATTATTAGACTATTAGTTTAGCTAGGGGTTTTGTACCCTTAGAAGAAGTTTCAATCAATTAATATTGGGTATTTTCTACTCGGTTTATTGAATGCTTCTTTTATCTGATACTGGAGTATAATGAATCCCTGCCTGATATTTCAAGAAGAAAATCTTTGACTCTTTGTATTCAGAATAACTAACACAATACACATTATTATTATTATTCATACATTCTAGTGGAAATATGTTTCCTAAATGTGATTGACTATTTCGCTAAATATGATTTGGCTATTTTACCATCAGCTCCTTTGGGGTAGAATCCACCAGGCTTGTTCTCCTTTCCAGTTCCGTAAATGATCCTTAGTATTTCCTCTGGTGTACGATCATACGACAATGAGTATTTGTCACCTGCTAGCACGTTGCCTGTAATCCTGCCCTCGGCGCCTAGTCCTCTTTCAACAATTAGACCTTCATCTTTTCTACCCTTGTTCCCCAGCTTGTTTCTAAGGTTTGAAATCTGGTTAGTGAATTGTGCTACTGTAATACCATAAGGTTTTACCTTCACAAGTGCACGCTCGTAGAGTAATGTCCTGAGAACAGCATCTTGCCCTGATTCCACTCCCAAGAGCCCTGCCACAAGCTGCAACGCAATAAAATTTAGAGTATAATTGCAAGAGAGTATTTCAATAGAATTGGATCATCCATTACCTTTTTGGACCTGGGGTGTTGGAGTTTTGGATTTGCTCCTACATATCCAGTGAGTCCAACATAAGGAACAACATACGACGCAATAAGATAGTTAAGATCATTGGCGTAGGGATCAAATGGAGGTAAAAGCGGTTTTCCGATCGCATTGTTCATTACAGTTGCAAACGACGCCGCACTTAGATTCAGAAGTGGTCTTGCAAAACCTGGAACAGTCTTTTGAATTGCCCTGCACCATTCAACAAATCGTCAACCAGCTAAGCTTCATTATCAAACAAAAATAGATAAAAGTTTGAAAAGTGAAAGAACCTCAAGTGTCCGAATTCTTGAAGTGCAAACTGTGCAATGATGTCTTTTATCAATGGGCTGAGACGAGCCTTCCTTGCCCCGATAGGCGATGGGCCACCCTTGGTAAGATTGGGGGCAAGAACGTCCAAACCATGACCGAAAGCACCGAAGGAGAAAAATTCGGCCTCTAAGTACTCCAAATTTAAAGGGAATTCCAAAAGATTGACGTCGGATTTTGGAAGAGCATCCCCAACCGAGGCGGCGGAGCTGCCGCGGAGGAGTAGGAGGAGGAAAAGGGTTAATGCCGCTATTTTGGCGGTGGAAGTTGACAATAGCATGATGATGGATTCTTAATTTTGTTTGTCCTGTCTTAGCCTGGCATAAAAGAGGGGATTCTTGCATGGATATATATAATGGGAGAGGGGCAATACTTGTCAAGACGAGAGTAAGTCAAAGTAGTTGTAATAAAGCCACTAATCAAGAAACGATAGGGATGAGGATGACTACAAGTTACTTAATTTTAGAGTACATATTAGGAATTTGAATTTTGATAAAATTATGCAAATTGAATGCATACAATTGTTTTGATATATTTTAAATTGTTCAATTGAACTTTTTTATCCTTTAAATTAGAATTAAATTAAAATTGTGATTCAATTACACAATGCAATTGAGTGTGTACACAAATAACTTGTAAATTTGACATTTTCACAGCTTTGAAATTTCACATTTGTTTTAGTGCGGATATGCCTTTTTTTAATTTTAGACAATGCCTCATTTTTAGATAAATTGCGAATATAGTCGTTGACAATGTAGATTGAAGGTAGCTAGGTTTTAGGCATAATAATGGTATTTATGAAAAATTTAAAAAAAGAAAAGAAAAAAATCTTTGTCCTAGTAAAGTTAGGGAGGAAGTACATGAAAAGGGCATTTACCCACCCTGTTAGAGCACTACCTTTATTTTTCTTTTCTTTTTTTAGGACGAAATTACCCTTTCTTGTTTTAGGACGAAATCAAATCACACTCTTTAAACTTTGCCTTCACTCAAATACATTCACATTGGAAGAATAAACAAAAATTAAGAAAAACAAAACAAATAAATAAATTTAGTATCTAAGCAATAAACTCCGACATGCATTCTTGCAAAGTATTGAATTTGTAATTAAGAATTTTTTAAATGTAATAATGTATATATATATATATATATATGAGACTAGTTGACATGAATTATTTACAACGTACGTAAATAGTAAGCGCATTTGCAACTGTAATTAATACTTTTATCTCCAAATCAATGAGACCAGTTGACATAGAAGAATGTAGAAAGAAGAGAGAAATGGTGGATAGAAAGGTAAATAAAAATAGTTGAGAAAGATAATGAATTTTTGTTTAAAAAGAAAGTGTAAATCTGTATATTTTCTTCACACGAATTAATGTAACGAATTACTTATATTTTCTTCACACGATTTTTTTTTTCACATGATCGAATGAATCTTATGGAGTATTATCAAAGGTCTGCCTTGTTTTTCTCTTTTAGTCTCCAAATATACTCCCTAGTCCCACAAAAATGACTACATTTAGATTTATATGTATATTTTTAAAAAAATTTAATAAATTTAGTTGAATTTAACTAATATGTCTATTTTAATTTTAATATTTCATAAAGTTGAGTAATTATAGAGTAAGTTTGAATAGGAATAAAATTGTCAATAAATTATTTAATACTTAAGTAAAAAAGAGACAGTACTATAATTTGGGAAAAAAAAAAAACCCTGCTATGTTTGTGGGTGGAGGGGTAGTATTTAGGAGGCATGATAGCAATACATATTGCGATGTAAAAAAATATTAATATCCTTTAGTAGTTGTAAGAAGATCTTGGAGCATTAACACACAAAAAAAAAAAAAACATTTATATAAATAGTTGGTTTGTAGATGGACTATATGTGGCTATAAACATTCAACTACCAATAATCGTATAAACATTGTGATGTAAAAAAAATCATAGATAATAGTCAAGTTGAAATTAAAACTTTAAATTTCATCTCATTATTAATTAATAAACATTGTGATGTAAAAAATAAATAAAATGCAACATACTTCATTCGTATAAGTTCAAAAAAAATCATAAATATAAATAACAAGAATCACCGTTAAAAACCTTAAGAAGGTCATGATTCATGTGTCTATTTTTTTTTTTTCTTATAAAAATATTTATACATATAATGTATACATAAAAATATTATTTGTGGTTGGACTATACTACTTTAAACTATTCCTACAATAATAAAAGCTAAATTTACTTGTGTTAAAAAAATTAAAAGAATACACAATATTTTCGAATCTGAGTTGAAGGTCTCGCATATTTAACATTATAGAAATTAGCTAGAATTTAACATTTTCACGCTTTGTAATTTAATTAATGTTTTTAGCACGTAATATGCAACTCTTTATTTATACGACAAATCAAGTTTACGTGGTTTGATTTATTTATTTAAAGAATAAACGTAAGAGTTTTGTAAACATTGATTAATGATTGTAATAGTTAATTTCTTGTAAGATGAATCAAGTTTATGTGTCTCTGTCTTTTGCCAAAAAGGGGAGAACATAATTAATATGCAAAACTTAAACACTCTACCCGGCCTTGATAGATATTAAGTTGTTAACCATAGAAAGAGTGCTATAAATAACAAATACTATTAG
This sequence comes from Galeopsis tetrahit, assembly GCA_963675135.1. Lineage (NCBI taxonomy): Eukaryota > Viridiplantae > Streptophyta > Magnoliopsida > Lamiales > Lamiaceae > Galeopsis > Galeopsis tetrahit. The sequence goes on from OY776133.1 coordinate 18,844,674, forward strand.
AATGGTAGTTCAACAATTCAGTGTTCAAATTTGTTAGGACTTTAATTCAGGTGGTAATGATTACGGGTGGTTACAAAATTGAAAAAATTGAATTTTCGAAATGAATCGACGTTTTCGATTTATTTTGTTGTTCAATTCGGTTGATTTTTTTTTTTTTTCTGAAAAATCAATTTTCGTTTCAATTTATATTTTACTAAATTCGTATAAATCAAACCTTTCTTTATATAAAAAATGATTATATTTAATTAATAAATAATACAAAACTATACATCAACAAAAAGAAACCTTACTTAATGTATGCTACTTTATTAATTTTAAATCTCAAATTTTCAATTCTACATTTGCCGGCTTTTGGCCCACTAAAATATACTCCCTCTGTCCCCGAAAAGTTTACGGGAAATTTTGGGCACATAATTTAAGAAAAAAGTGTAATGATGGGAGTGTTAAGGGGATTGACTATTGAGTGTATGGTGGACCCCAAAAGTAATGGCATGAGGGGTAAATATGTGTATATTGTGAGGGTGAAGATTGTTTCCATTTAAAAGTATACAAACTTTTGAGGGACAAACTAAAAATGAAAGTATGGAAATTTTTCAGGAGGGACGGAGGTAGTAATTATTTCCAGTGGAGATGGATTATATTATGGGTTAATTGCAAAAAAAATCACGATCTTTAGTGTATTTATCAATTACAACATATTCTTTTTTTCTTTGCAATTTGATACACCACCTTTTTATGTTTTGCAATTCGATGCACCAATATATTTTTCAGTCAATTTTGATTTAACTTGGCGCCGAAAATAGCGAATTAACCACGTTGTTGACACATAGACTATCAACTAATAATTTTTTTTTAATGAATGACACACATTTTTTAAAATATTTTTACATAAATTGCACACTAATCCATCAATATATATTTTCTTTGATTTTCGATAAAATTCTCCATCATTACGCTTTGATATTACAAGTATTGTTTGGGTGTTTTCCATCTCAAACTCTTATCCTCCATACAAATGTGATATCTATATAATTTTATTGAAAAAAAAGAATCAATCAAGAAGTTATGCAAAACAATTCATATAGTAATTATATTTATTCATTTGATGTGCATTAAAGTGTTTTGCAAAAAAAAAAAAAAATTATAATCACACAAGTCGTGAATTAACCAAAATCATATTTAATTATTCCTCCATTGTCTTAATTTCTTTTCCTTCATGTTACTTTATTTTTTTCTTAATCACATAAAATAGTTTTTTCGGATGTTTATGTTTTTTTTTTTTTTCTAATCGCACACATTATGGAGAATTCATAATTTTAGATAGTCATATCGAATTAAAAATGATCGGAAAATATTTTGGTGCATTAAATTGTAAAACTTAAAAAAATTGTGCATGAAATTGCAAAATTTAAAAAGATGATGCATCAAATTGCAAAGAAAAAAAGAATATGTTGTAATTGATAAATACTCAAAAGGTGGTGATTTTTTTTGCAATTAACCCTTATATTATTGTGAAAAATGCAACCAAACCGTTGTTATGATTTGTATGGTTTGTGATTTAAAACTTTTGATTAACAAGTTAGTTTAGATTGTGAACTTCAGATTGTAAACTTTTAAACGTGTAATTTGAATTTGATTTTTAGTGTAAAAAGTCTCTGTAAAATGTTTAATTGCTCAAAAATACTGTTATGCAAGAATTTTGGTTTAAACAAATCGGTTCTATTTGATTCTAACAAAATTTGATTTTTTTATTTCATTTCTAAAAATTTCGATTATATCAGTTCGGTTGAAAAAAGTCCAAAATTGAATTGAACCAATTGAATTATCAATATTATTACTTTTACATTCAATCAAATCATTTTATGTGTTTTATTTATAAAAATTTACAAAATTACATTTAAACACTTCACTTATTTTTTATTTATTTTGTCTTTCTTCAAAAAAAACATTTTTTTTTAGTTCGTGTGTCACAAATTTTGTGCAAACAATGGGTGAGGGGAAGAGTAAATTTATTGAAGCCAAATGAAGGAATATATTCAGAAGGGTACAAGAACGAGTGTGAAAACCAGCTAAATTTAAGTTGGGCGTGGGTTATTTACCCCTCCAAGATTGTTTAGTGCATTTCCCCTCCACTTTTATTAATTAAATAATTATGTAAAATATTTATTTTGCCCTTTTAGTAAAATATAAATGGATAGATGCACACCCCTAAATTTAATCTAACCCTAACCCTAATTCTAATCCTAACCATAATTGGAGAGACAGTTGTCGTCGTCCCCACCAATGACAACCCCAAATAAATTTAGAAATTAAAAAAAGAACTTAGAAATTTTAAAAAAATAAACTTTATTTTCGATAAATCAGAGTTGACCAAAACACTCCGATCAACATTGGTTTGTCGACCAAAAACACTTCGGCCGACATACTGGTTTGTCGAAAGAAAATTTTAAAAAAAATTAAAAAATATGAAAATTTTGACCATAAAGACTCGACAATAAACACTCTCGTCGACAACAATTTGTTGACGGGAGTGTTTAATTTCGAGTCATTATTGTCTAAATTAAAAAAAAACAAGGAGGGGCGGCGCAGGAAAGCTTGGGATGGTTGAAGGGCGGCGACGACGCTAGGCAGAAGGAGGATGGGTGGAGAAGTAGGCGGCTTGGATGAAGGGCGACGGTGGTAAACGGTGCTGGGCGATGGTGCTGAGGCAGAGGAATGATGGGCGGCTTGGACGAAGGGCGACGGTCGCAAACGGTGCTGGGCGGTGGCTGCAGCGCTGAGGCAGAGGGAGGGAGGGAGGCGGCAGATGGTTGAGAAAGAAGAGGATGGAGAAATAATGAAGTGTGAAGAAGAAAAAGGGGGGAAATTAGGGGTTTAGTATGAAAATTGAGTTTTTATGGGGGTGTATTTATCATAGAAAATTTAGATAGAAAAGGGTATAAATGATAATTTGGGGGAGTGCATTTATCTTACGCCTGTTTTGAGGGGATACGTGTACTGGTGGAGTGCATCAAACATACCTAGAGGGGCAAATAACCCACGCCTTTAAGTTACTTGCTAATTATTTCTCGGGCGCGGTTATACACACACATAGACCTATTGAGTACACTCACTGGCCGAGTACACACACCATAAGATGAGGACACCCACATGAAAATGCCTACATTACCCTTATTCTTTCTATTAAACTTAATTTGAGGTACACCCACTCTCACTCTTCTCTCCATCCCAAAATTCCTTCAGCCTGTCCAATCGCCTCCCCATCGCCGCCGCCTCTGCATCCAGTCGCCGCCTCCTTCAAGACTGCTGTTGCCGTGCGCACCCCTCCCCGCCGTGCACATCCGCCCCTCCCTCTCCCTCGCCGTCTGCGTCCGCCGCGGCCGTTCGCACCCCTTCTCCCTTCCAGCGGCCGCCGCCTCCCACCTCCTCCCTCCATGAAAGCCGTCGTCCACCCCCTCCTATGTCGTCGCTGCTGTCGTTTGAAGGTAAGTATTTTACGTTTTTATAGATCTACAAAAATTAGGGTTTTGAAATTTGTAAAAAAAATTTTGAATTTTTTGTATTAGAGTTTTTAGTTTTTAAAGATGTATAAGGGTTTTTTAATCTTTTTCAAATAGTTTACATTTGTTCGAAATTTTTTGACGATTTCCATTACTTTTTTCGAAAATTTTCTCTGAAATATTGTGTTTAATTTTTTTTTTTCGGACATTTATTGTGTGTTCATTTATTTTTTCCGGACATTTATTGTGTGTTCATTTATTTTTTTCGAACATTTATTCTATGTTCATTTATTTTTTTCGAACATTTATTTTTTTCGAACATTTATTCTGTGTTCATTTATTTTTTTTGAAACTGATTCTATTTTCATTTTTTTTTCGAACATTAGTTATCAAAATTATGTCGAATATTTTTATTTTGAGAAATGGTGCGGTCATTTGTTGTTGTTATGTTGGTGGTTGTTTTGATGTTGACGGTAGGGATGATTCTACTGTGAAAAAGAAATAGTGGGTGGACTCATCTTTGCCTTTTTTTTTTTTTTAAAACTCTATGCGAGGAATATTTGAGACATTTCATATATACATTAGAATGAAAAATATGTCTGGTGGGTGTACTCAATAGGTCGGTGTGGGCATATAACCGTGCCCTTATTTCTCACCTAGTAGCAGCCCAAGAAAAGCACAAAAATGCTACAATTGGGCCGAACAAATGTCAGCCTGTTGCCTTTATTTTGGGTTTGACTATTTACACCTCCATTATGGAGAGATGCATTCACCCAGATGCACCCTCCCTAAAATTTAACTAAGATAGATGTACTCTTTTCGAATTGTTCTAAATACCCTTTTATCTTATAAAATACCTTTACTAACTACACCCCACTCTAAAATCCTAATTTCCTTCTTTTTCCTCCCTTCTTTCTTTTCTGCCGCCTCACCCCCTTCTTCTTCTTCTTCCTCCATTCTTTTCTCCTTTCCCATCTCATTTATTTTCTCCATCCCCCCGCCACCGCCCTCCCTCCCCTTAACAGAAAAAGCCAGAAAAAAAAACCATGCCCAGCCCGCCCACCCACCCTAATCTCCAAAAAAAAAAAAAAATTCGGCGCCAGGTATGTTATTTTAATTTTCGACACACCAGGGTCGACTATATACACTCTTGTCGATAAATTGTTGTCGACGAGAGTGTATATGGTCGACCAACTGTTGTCATTTTTTTTTTATAAATTTCGACAATCCAGTGTCGATCATATACACACTCGTCGACAAATTGTTGTCGACGAGGGTGTATATTGTCGACATTGGTTTGTCGAAATTTATAAAAAAACTTATGATTTTTCTAAGTATTTTTTAGAATTTCTGAATTTATTTTAGTTTGGTGGTCACCGAAAATAATGTCGACGGTGGTCGGAAATGGTAATTTAGGGGAAAAAAGAAAGGAATGACAATAGGGGTGCATTCAGTAGGGGGGAGTGCATCTAGTATGATCCATTTTAGTATATGATATTTTTAGAATTATTATACTCCCTCCATCCATGAAAAGTAGGGACATGGGGATGGGGCACAAGTTTTAAGAAAATGGTAGATAAAGTAGATAAAGTAAGGGTATTATAGGGTATTGTGGGGTCCATTGTGAATAAAGTGATTGTTTAGGAATAAAGTTGATGGCAAATTGAGTAATTAAGTGATAGTTGAAGGGTGATAGTTTCCATAAAGTGCATGGGACTACATTTGGTGGACAAAGAATATGTGTCAAATGGGACTACTTTTCGTGGACGGAGGGAGTATTAATTAAATGAAATGGAGAGTGCATCTCCCCAAAATGGAGGTGTAAATAGTCACACCCTTTATTTTCGGCCCAAGATAGTAGGCCATTTCAAGCTAATTAACACCCCCAACAATGGGGCCCGAGTCAGCCCTTTGCAGCATGAAGCAGCCGCGGCCCGTAATCTTTGAGGGGTGTTCTCTCGGCGTATGAAACCTGGCGAAACAATACATATTTTTGTTATGGGCGCGGTTATACACACCAACCTATTGAGTACACCCACCGACCATTTTTTTTCATTCTAAGGGCATGTGAAATATCACATATACCCTTAGTGTAAAATTTAAAAAAAAAAAACTAAGATGAGTACACCCACCCACTCATTTCACACCAAAATCATACATTCATTCCCACATAACCCTAAATCCATTCATCACCACCACCATCAAAAGACAAAGTGGGATAGCTCAAGTGGTTAGAGCACCACTACCTAGGCCTTAGATCCTGGGTTCGAGTCATGGGGAGGAGAAAAGGGATGGGTATTTAACTTGTAACAAAAAAAAAAACCACCACCATCAAAACATTCAAGATCTTTGAAACAATAAAAAAAATTACATGTTCGAAAAAAAACATGGAACACAGATTACATGTTCGAAAATTTTAACTCAACAAACTAAAGGTGTTCGAAAAAATTTCTTGAACAAATGTCATTTGTCCGAAAAAAAAGATCGGACATTGTGTTCGAAATGTTTTCATGAACAAACTCAAATTGTTCGAAATTTTTTACAAAACAAACACAAATTGTTTGAAATTTATTCCAGAACAAACACACTATGTTCGAAAATAATTCCTAAACTTAAAAAAGCCCTAATTTTTTTTCCAGAAACCCTAATTTTCTAATTTTTCAGACCTAAACTTACCTGTGTAGCAGCGGCGGCGGCAAGGGGAGGGGAACGACGACCGAGACGAAGGGGAGGGGTCGGCCGCGTGTGTGGGGAGAAGGGAGGGCGGCGACCGCGACTGTGGGGAGGAGGGGCGGCCGACGCGGCTGGGGACTTGGACTGGGCGGTTGACGCGGGCGGCGACGTGGGCTGGGAGGAGGGTGTAGCGGCCGCGTCGCGTCGTTTTGCAAGAAGGGGGATGGCGGCCTCGTCGCGTCGCTTTGCAAGAAGGGGAGGGGCGGCCGCGCGCAGGACGACGAGGGGCTGTTGCTGGCGAATGGAGAGAAGAGGCATGGCGGCGAATGGAGAGAAAAATTGGAGTGGGTGTACCAAAAATGAAATTAGGGTTTAAGATGATTGAAGAAGGAGTATTTTGGGGTTTTTTATGTGGGTGTCCTCATTTTAGGGTGTGTGTACTCATCTAGTGGGTGTCCTATTTTAGGGTGTGTGTACTCATCCAGTGGGTGTCCTCAATAGGTTGGTGGGTGGGTATAACCGCGCCCTTTTGTTATTTGAGTTGCACAAGCCTCTCTTTGATCCTAATTGTCTCGTACACTATATCCGACGCCTACACTTGCTACACAATTTTTTATGTCGAATTTGATTAAAGAATTGATTCTATTAATTTTTCAAGACCAGCAGCATATGATGTCGAATTTGATTAAAGAATTGATTCTATTAATTTTTCAAGAAATTAAAGAAGAGCCGAGGACTTTGCTCTGTTTATGGAGGGTTAGTTATTATGAATTAATATACAATAAGGGAAAGTCTTATATGCACCATACACACCAAAAAGTTGTGGTGCACTCTATTTTGGCCCAGCCCACATAAGTCGCAATTCATTCTACTCGTCTCCCACACCTGTTCGCTCCCACCATGAAATCCCTAATTCTGATAGCCTTTACCTTGTTTTCCATCTCCGAAGACGCCTCAGCACCCCAAATCCTCTCTAAATCGAAACTCAAAAAATGCATCTAAGACCCCTCTGTTTTGTTAAGCTTCAAAACAATGGGGAGTGTGTCTTCGGAGGAGGACACTGAGGAGAGATGTGGGAGTTACAGTCTCAACGCTGACATCAGCGAGTTCGAATGACGATGAGGTCGGTGACGCTTCAAGTTCCGCGGGCTTTTCTCTGTTTGCCGCCGGAAGTTCCACGCCTTTGACGCTGACGTTCACTTTTCCCGTGATCGGAGGCATGGATGTGGTGGTTTGGGACGAGAAATCGCTCACTGATGGTTATTGCTTGCTTATCTTGTACTCGTAGTATAAATTTGATGACGTTAACCCTACTGATGGCCGTTTGATGCTATGTAGTAATTATTAATTGGAATTTGAGTAGTTGTGTGTGTTTTAGGGATTACAATGTAGCTATTGATTTTGATTATGTGGTTGCACTACTTTCAGATGAACCCATCTATGATCTATTATACACCTGTTGATTTCTTTCACTCAATTAAAGCATTTGGCCAGATGCATAAAGTAGCAATTAATGAAAGTCGATGGATGATGGCAAAATTTTCTTCTCTAGTGTTGCTCATCATTTCTGATATAATCACATTTTAGAAATTGATATGATGAAGGAAAGATTTGCAATATGATGAAGGAAAGATTTGCGATATGATGAAGTGCTGGGTGAAGACATGTCTGGAGGGGGTAAACGAATTTGTACTGCACTAGCCATTTCAAATGCTATTACTAATCTTTCTTCTACTTTCCTTTTTGCAAATGCTTATGTAATTTGAGTTACAGTATAATTTCGTGTTGTAGTTATACTTGATGTTTATAATTTTTGCATTTCAAATCTGTTGTATTATTGAAAAGTTTTTGTTACGGAAAAGTGTTTTTTTTTTTAATTATTGAAAAGTGGTAATTAGTTATTTCTTATTGAAAAATGTTAATTTTGTTATGAAAGTGATAATTTTGTTATAGAAAAGTGGTAATTTTGTTATTGAAAAGTGTAGTTCTTTCTTATTGAAGATTGAAGAGTGGGTAATTTTGTTACTGAAAAAATGTAGTTATTTCTTATTGAAAAATGGTAATTTTGTTACTAAAAAAATGTAGTCATTTCTTATGGAAAAGTTGTTACTGAAAAGTGTAGTTCTTTCTTATTGAAAAGTGGTAATTTTGTTACTGAAAAGTGATAACTATTATTATTGAAAGGGAGATTGGGCAAAACAACAATTGGGCCAAAATTTTAGGAAAAACTACACCCCCAAAATTTTATTGTCTAGAGCAACAAAATGTCACTTAAAATGACATTTTTGCCCTTACTTTTACTTTTGCACACTTTTTCTTACACCAATCAAATCAATTTCACTTTTATTCATAATATTAATTATTAATCTTTAATATGTTTAATTGTTTAGTTCATATTCCTGTCAAAAAAAAAATTTGTTTATTTCATATTATTATTTAATCATTAATATTTATATATGATTGACATAATATTTTTATTTTTCACATCATTAATTAATATTATTATTTTATATTTGTATTCAAATTTTATTCAAAAATTATTTATTTGTTCCGATTTTATTTTTTTGGATTTTTAATGGAATTGAAAAATTAATTTTTTTTACTTTTCTTTCAAGTTATTTCTTTTTTATATTATATGGGATTGAGAAATAAGTTTTCTTTTCTTTGTATATAATATTTTCTTTTATTCACGTTCCAATTTTAAATTATAGAATAATTTTTTGTTTTTATTTTATTTAGTTTTTTTATACTCCCTCCATCCATGAAAAGTAGGGACATGGGGATGGGGCACAAGTTTTAAGAAAATGGTAGATAAAGTAGATAAAATAAGGGTATTATAGGGTATTGTGGGGTCCATTGTAAATAAAGTGATTGTTTAGGAATAAAGTTGATGGCAAATTGAGTAATTAAGTGATAGTTGAAGGGTGATAGTTTCCATAAAGTGTATGGGACTACATTTGGTGGACAAAGAATATGTGTCAAATGGGACTACTTTTCGTGGACGGAGGGAGTATAATATTACATTATTATATTTCATTATATTGAGTATATGTTTGCATACTATGCAAAAAATAATGCATACACACATTGCATACGAGCAATACATAATGCATACACACATTGCATACGAGCAATACAAAATGCATACACACATTGCATACGAGCAATACATAATGCATATACACATTGCATACTAACAACAAATAATGCATATACCAAGAAACAAAGATGATAATTAGTTGTGGGTACCATATGTAATTCATTGATTATTTTTTCAAAAAATTTATTCAAGCTATTAAAAATATAAATTAGGATTTAAGAAGTGTAAAACTATTGAAAATATAAATTAGAAATTAAGAAATGTCCAAGAATAAAAAATTCCTCCAATTTAGGATTTGAAATTGAAAACAAAATTAATACATTTGTAACAAAAATATGTATTAATTTACTGACTGGGGTGAACTAAGGAGACCGGTTGATGCACATCGGAGAGGTGTATCAAGTGAAACTGAGGGTGTGAACACTAGGGGTGTAAATACTGGGTGTATTAACTGAAACTGGGGGTGCACATCTGGGCTGACAAGCCCTAGCCCATTAGTAAGCATAGTAAGCCCATTGAAAATATTAGAACACTAATCTCTGCCATAGCACCTGTGTGGCCGCCGCCGCCACCTTGGAAATCGCCGACAACGGTAGACCTCCGACACCACCACCACCGCCGCCACCTTGGATTCGAAAAACTTACCCCACGAGAAATATTATAGATCGGGACAGACAACTCACGAGGCTAGGGTTCCCACCTTCGCACCGACGTCGACCCAAAAATTGTCCTCCATGGTCACCGTCGCACAGTCGGGGGCCGACGTCGGTCGTCGTCGCACCAATAAAAAACAGATCTAAAATTAAAAATCAGATCTGAAAGTTAAAAAAAAGATCTAATATTAAAAACAGATCCAGATCTACAGAGTTATTACGCTTCAAGTCTCTTTGGAGAAAAGAGCACAATCGTACACACCTTTCTCACTGTGAGGTTTATCTCAAATCCTCCTAGACTAGACGAGTACTACTCGTCTTGTGAAGATCAAGTAGATTCTACTCTACTACTGTACTCGTCTGTTGGGCAGATCAGTCGAGGTACTTAGTCGATAGAAGTCTTCTGAAGGACTCAGCTGTTGGGCGTATCAGCTGGTGGAGTCAGACAAGTTAGCTCAGACCAAATCAGATGAGTTGGAGGAGTCCAAACAATGAGATGGGTGTTGCGAAGGACAAGACGAGTTGGGAAGACCAGACAAGTAGAGGTCTGACCAGACTAGTTGAGTTCTGATAACAAAGTTAATTTTTGGCTAAGTATGGAGTCGTCTTGTCTTGCGAAGACAAGTGAAGGGCAAGGAGGTCAATTCAGATTGAGTCACGCTGAAGGTGTGAGTTTGTTACACGGTTGTAACAGAATCCCCGTGGCAACAGAGCACGCTTTCAAAACACGCTGCAATCACCCTTGACAACCTATAAATACCCCATTACTTGTAATTGTAATTCTTGACGCGTACGAGCATTCGTTTTGAGAGTTGAGAGTTCACGAGCGAAGTGAGGATAAATACTTTTCCGAGTGATGAGTGTTTGTAAACATCTCTTGAACTAATCAAATTGAAGTCGTGTGTCCAGTGGATATAGATCACATTGATCAAACCACTTAAATCTTCTTGTGCTCTGTTTTTCATTTTCGTTTATATTTGTGAATTGCCATGCTTTCGTTGGATTGATTATCGGCCGATTATTTTGCTTGTGATTGGAGACGTCTAATCGGAGTTGAATTATCATTGACAATCGTAACAATTGGCGCCGTCTGTGGGAAGCGAGAGAATCGAGAGGAACCGATTGTCAGCCATTAATCAACTGCCAGTTCGAAGAGGGAGAATTCGACCAAGTATAATATTGAGAAGTTCTCAGGCACGGGTGACTTTGGGCTGTGGAGAGTCAAGATGCAAGCTCTCCTAGAACAGCAAGGCTTGTTCGACGTGCTCAAAGAGCCTACAGCCCCAGCTGGTGAAACTGCAACAGCTGCTGCTGAAAGGAGCAAGATGCTCAGGAAAGCTCGAAGTAATATTCTGCTCTGCCTTGGTGATAAGGTTCTGAGAGAAGTTGCTAAATAGAAACCGCGAAAGAGGTCTGGGACAAGCTAGGTAAACTCTACATGGTTAAAACCTTAGCTAACCGTCTCTATTCGAAACAGAAGCTGTATGCCTTCAGAATGGTGGATGACAAACCCATTCCGGATCAGCTTGATGAGTTCAATAGAATTCTTGATGATCTAGAGAATTTAGATGTCAAGTTAGAGGAAGAGGATAAGGCTCTGATTCTATTGAGTGCTCTCCCTAAGTCCTTTGAAATCTTAAAGGATACCATCTTGTATGGTAGGAAGGAAAGTATTACATTGGAGGATGTAATGCTGGCTGTCAAGTCCAAGCTGCTGCACAACAAGACGTCTCAAGCAGACAAGGTCAGTAGCGGAGAAGGATTGGCAATCAGAGGTGGCCAGAAGCGATCTGGTGCCAAGAAGGGGTCCAGTCAACCCAAAGGAGCTGATAAGGGAAAATCAGCTGTGTCCAATCAAGGTGAGGCAGTGTGCTACCATTGCAACAAGCCTGGGCACTATAAGAATGCTTGTCACAAATACAAGCAGTTCTTGAGGAAATCTGGTGCCAATACCTCTAATGACAAGAATCAAGCTAATCAGACTCAAGTTGAGAAGGAGCATGAAGGCTATGAGTCTGCTCAAGCGCTAACCATCACATCCTCTACAGAACAGCAAGCATGGATCCTTGATTCAGGGTGTTCTTTCCATATGACTCCAAGACGAGATTGGTTTCATGACTTCAAGCAACAGAAGGGCGGTTCTGTTCTGCTTGGGAATGATCACACTTGCAAAGTTGTTGGAGAAGGTAGTGTTCACCTGAAGATGTTCGATGGGGTAGTAAGAATACTCAAGAGTGTTAGGTACGTACCTGAACTCAAGAGGAATTTGATCTCACTTGGGATGTTGGATTCTATGGGCTATAAATTCCAGTCTGCTGATGGAGAGCTCAGTGTGTCAAAAGGGGAGCTGACTGTCCTGAAAGGTGAGAGAAGGAGTGATCTCTACTTTCTTAAGGGTGAAACAGTAGCTGGTAGATCAGATGTAGCGGAGGTGCAAGACAACTCGATGTTGTGGCACAAAAGACTAGCTCACGTAGGCGAGAAGGGCCTAGTGGAGTTGTCTAAACAAGGTCTGCTTGGCAAAGACAAGATCACTCAACTCGACTTGTGTGAGTCTTGTATTCTTGGTAAGTCCAAGAGACTTAAGTTTGGTAAGGGTGTTCACTCTACCAATGGGATCATGGACTATGTCCATTCTGATCTATGGGGGCCAGCGAGGAATCAGACGAGGTCTGGTGGAAAATACTTCCTGTCTATCATAGACGACTACTCAAGAAAGGTGTGGGTGTCTATTCTCAAGTCGAAGTCAGAAGCATTTGAGAAATTCAAGGAATGGCTCATTGAATGTGAAAATGTCACAGGCAAGACTCTCAAACATTTGAGAACTGATAATGGTCTGGAGTACCTATCAGACGAGTTCAATGCGTTCTGCAAATCGAAAGGAATAGTACGGCATAGGACTGTGCCAGGGACCCCTCAGCAAAACGGAGTAGCTGAGAGGATGAACCAGACACTACTTGAGAGAGTCAGGTGTATGTTGAACAGTTCTTGTCTGCCGAAGGTGTTTTGGGGAGAGGCTGTGTCTACTGCAGCCTATTTGATAAACATGAGTCCTTCCTCGGCTGTGCAATACAAAACCCCAGAGGAGTTGTGGTCTGGACGTGCAGCCGATTACAATCATTTGAAGGTATTTGGATGTCAAGCTTATGCTCATGTCAAGCAAGATAAGCTTGAGCCTCGAGCATTGCGATGCGTGTTTGTTGGGTATCCTTCAGGCGTGAAAGGATACAGGTTATGGTGCCTCGAAGCTGGGATGCAAAAGTGCATAATCAGTAGAGATGTTACGTTTGATGAGAGTCGGATGCCTCTATCAGAACAGACTAGTACGAGTACTAGTGCAGCTGATAACCAACCAGACGAGACACAAGTCGAGGTGGAGCAAGTTGACTCCACAAGACCAGTTGGAGATAATATTGATCCAGATGAGGAGGGTGATCCTCAAGGCGAGAATGATCTTCAACATTATCAGCTGGCACGGGACAGAACCAGACGAGAAGTCCACCCACCTCAGAGGTATGGTCAAGCTGACATAGTCTCATTTGCATTATGTGCAGCTCTTGAGGTGGAGTCTCTGGAGCCAAAGTCTTATTCAGAAGCCATTAGCTGCCACGACAAGGAGAAGTGGATAGTTGCTATGGAGGAGGAGCTACTTTCTTTGAACAAGAACCATACATGGGAGATTGTTCAAAGGCCCAAGAACAAGAAGTTGGTTGGGTGCAAGTGGATCTATAAAAATAAGGTGGAGGCTCAGAGGGGTGGCAGACTTAGATACAAGGCGAGGCTTGTAGCTAAGGGATTTACACAGAAAGAAGGTATCGATTTCAATGAAATCTTCTCACCTGTTGTGGAGCATTGTAGCATCAGAATCTTGTTAGCTATGGTCGCTCAATTCGAATTGGAGCTACATCCGATGGATGTGACCACAACTTTCTTACATGGATCTCTAGACGAGAGGATCTACATGAAGTTACCAGAAGGGTTGGACATAGAAGAAGGGGAAGACAAGGTATGTCTGCTGAAAAAGTCCCTCTATGGCCTCAAACAAAGCCCTAGACATGGTACTTGAGATTTGATGAGTACATTTGCTCAGCTGGTTTTACAAGGAGCTTGTACGACAGCTGTGTCTATTTCAGACGGGTTGGGACTGGTGTTACCTATCTTCTGTTGTATGTTGATGACATGTTAATAGCAGGCGAGTCTATTGACAGTGTTAATCAAGTTAAGGAGATCCTCAAACAGGAGTTTGAGATGAAAGATCTTGGTGAAGCCAAAGTGATTCTTGGGATGGAGATCAGTAGACTAGACGGGTCTATTCTGCTGAGTCAACCTACTTATCTTCAGAAGGTGTTAGAGAGGTTCAGAATGCATAAGGCAAAGACTGTCTCTACTCCTATTGTCCAACATCACCGTTTGTCCAATCAGATGAGTCCCAGGAACAGCCAAGAGCGAACTCAGATGAGCAAGATACCTTATGCCAGTGCTGTAGGGAGTTTAATGTATGCTATGGTGTGTTGTAGACCAGACTTGACTCATGCTATGAGTGTGATCAGTAGATATATGAGTGATCCAGGCTTAAGCCATTGGGAAACGGTTAAGTGGGTTATGAGATATGTTCTGGGATCAACACAGACGGGTCTGAAATTTCAGAAGATGCCAAGTGAGGGGGATGCACTTGTGGGATACGTGGATGCAGATGACGCAGCCAATGTTGACACTCGAAAATCCTTAACAAGATATGTGTTCACTCTATTTGGTATGGCAGTGTCGTGGAGGTCTATTCATCAATCCGTAGTTGCATTGTCTACTACTGAAGCGGAGTACGTGGCCTTGACTGAGGCAGTTAAGGAAAGCATGTGGCTGAAAGGGATTCTTAAGGAATTTGGTTTATCTCAGAACAGTGTAACTGTCTTCTGTGATAATCAAAGCGCAATTCATCTCGCAAAGCATCAGGGGTATCATGAGAGAACCAAGCACATTGATGTGAAACTGTACTTTGTGAGAGACATTGTGGAGAAGGGGAGCGTCCAGGTGGTTAAGATAGCTACTGAGGAGAACCCTGCTGATGCATTTACTAAGGCATTGCCAAAGGAGAAGTTTGGTTTATGTCTTAGGTCAGTTGGTTTGCATTAGTGACCTCTGCGGAGAAGGCTACTAGTCTGGTGGCGGCAGATTAGTAGTAGAATCTGTCCTTTGAGAAGGATAGATCGGAGCTGTTAGTTCAAGGTGGAGATTTTGAGCTAAAGGTGGAGAATTGTGAGGTTTATCTCAAATCCTCCTAGACTAGACGAGTGTTACTCGTCTTGTGAAGATCAGGTAGATTCTACTCTACTACTGTACTCGTCTGTTGGGCAGATCAGTCGAGGTACTTAGTCGATAGAAGTCTTCTGAAGGACTCAGCTGTTGGGCGTATCAGCTGGTGGAGTCAGACAAGTTAGCTCAGACCAGATCAGATGAGTTTGAGGAGTCCAAACAGATGAGATGGGTGTTGCGAAGGACAAGACGAGTTGGGAAGACCAGACAAGTAGAGGTCTGACCAGACTAGTTGAGTTCTAATAGCAGAGTTAATTTTTGGCTAAGTATGGAGTCGTCTTGTCTTGCGAAGACAAGTGAAGGGCAAGGAGGTCAATTCAAATTGAGTCACGCTGAAGGTGTGAGTTTGTTACACGGTTGTAACAGAATCCACGTGGCAACAGAGCACGCTTTCAACACACGCTGCAATCACCCTTGACAACCTATAAATACCCCATTACTTGTAATTGTAATTCTTGACGCGTACGAGCATTCGTTTTGAGAGTTGAGAGTTCACGAGCGAAGTGAGGATAAATCCTTTTCCGAGTGATGAGTGTTTGTAAACATCTCTTGAACTAATCAAATTGAAGTCGTGTGTCCAGTGGATGTAGATCACATTGATCGAACCACTTAAATCTTCTTGTGCTCTGTTTTTCATTTTCGTTTATTTTTGTGAATTGTCATGCTTTCGTTGGATTGATTATCGACCGATTATTTTGCTTGTGATTTGAGACGTCTAATCGGAGTTGAATTATCATTGATAATCGTAACACTCACCTTCACATAATCGGCCCAGATCAGGATGACACCGCTCGCGGAATCTAAAAAATCTCGATCTACCTTCTTAGCCAAAAGCTTAACCTCCTGGACCACATGGATCCCCCAACCAGATTTCAGATCCGGCGAATACATATGCCGAATCGCCGACTCAATAAACCTCTTGGTCTCCTCTTCCACAGATCCAAGATCCTCGGCGAACCTTTTCGACGTCCTCAACCTGAGGTCACGCGCCGCCGCCTCGACACCCATAGACTTACGCGCCGCCGTGAAGAGGCAGTTTCCGTCGGCCTCGACCTCTCCGCCGTGCATCAGCCTGAATACGATGTTGAGGTCCTTATCCTCAGGGTGCTTCCACAGGACGCCCTTATTGTAAAGACGCGTCAAATGCCTCTTCTGCTGGTCTTCCAATCCAGGCACGCTTTCCCAGGTCACCTCCGGCGGCGGAGGCAGCGGGGCCGAGGCCGGGTCAACGAGATCGGAAGAAGGGGTGGTGGTGGGGTCCCGCCACGGGATTACCGGAGACGACGGTGAGAGAGTGAGAGGGGAGAGAGAGGGATGAGAAATGGAGAGAATTTTGAAACGGTGAGAGAGTGAGAGAGAGGGATGAGAAATGGAGTGAGGGTGAGAGTGTGTGAGGGATGAGAAATGGAGTGCGTGACAGATAACTAAAGGGTAAAATGGACTTTTTAGCCTCATTTTGAAGTTCTAAATAATTAAAAAAAATTGTTGAGGTTTTACCTAACTAGGAGTTCCATTATGAAGGTAAGAGTAAATATTCACTTATTGAAAAGTGGTAATTTTGTTACTGAAAAGTGGTAACTATTATTATTGAAAAGTGGTAACTATTATTACTGAAAAATGGTAATTTTGTTACTGAAAAGTGGTAACTATTATTACTGAAAAGTGGTAATTTTGTTACTGAAAAGTGGTAACTATTATTATTGAAAAGTGGTAATCTTGTTAATGAATTAAAAGTGTAGTTATTTCTTATTGAAAATTGGTAATCTTGTTACTGAAAAGTGGTAACTATTATTATTGAAAATTGGTAATTTTGTTATTGAAAAGTGGTAATTTTGTTACTGAAAACTGGTAATTTTGTTATTGAAAAGTGGTAACTATTATTATTGAAAATTAAGTGGTAATTTTGTTATTGAAAAGTGATAACTATTATTATTGAAAAGTGGTAATCTTGTTAATGAAAAGTGGTAACTATTATTATTGAAAAGTGGTAATCTTGTTAATGAAAAGTGGTAACTATTATTATTGAAAAGTGGTAATCTTGTAAAGTGGTAACTATTATTATTGAAAAGTGTAATTTTAATTCACTACAAAAACGCTCGTTTTTGCCGACGGACGTATACCGACGGATTACCTTTCCGACGGCTGTACCGACGGAATTCAAAGTCAGAAGACTCTGTCGACGGAATTCAATTTCCGTCGGCTTTCCGGACGGAATGCCGACGGATATGCCGACGGACACTCAGAACTCTCTACACGGTGTCGTTTTTGGGTCACCGGCCGACGGATTTTTCAGTCGGTATTGTAAATTTCTGTCGGTAACCGACCCGCATTAACTAACCGCCTCTTTATCGACTCCCAAAATTAAATCTGGTCATTACCGACGGAAATATCCGTTGGTAAAGGCAATTTTTTTTGTATATAAACTGAAGAACAGATTACTTCTTTCTCTTTCGAGAGAAAGAAAGTCGATCCCCCCCCCCCGCCTCCTCCCTCCTCGATCCCTCCTCCCTGTTTCTATCTCCTCTATTGCGCGAAGAAGAGGCTCTGCCGAGGTGTTCTCTCAACTCGATTAGAAAATTTATACGGTACGCTTTCTTAATTTGTTAGTAATTAATTTTTAAGTTATATTGTATTGCCTATAATTATGAATTAAATTGCATGTGTTAATTTAAATTGTTATATAGATTCATATGAAATTGTTTGTAGTTGATGTATATAGTTAATTATTTTGAATGTATGTAGTTGATATATCTAATTAATTAGTTGATATTGTGAGTGGATAATTGCCTATATATAGCTAGTTGATGTATATAGTTATTTATAATAAATTAATGTGATTTGTTAAGATCGATATTGCATGTTTTGCATAATTGATGTTATATATATAGTTGATATTATTGTTTAATTTGCATATACGTTGGAGTGGAGTTAATTACATAATTAAATTATGATATTGTAAGTTATAATTAGCTCGATTAATATTGTTGATTTACTAATTATGAAATTATTGATTAAATTAGGGGCTTTGTTAATTATATTAGGAAATTGTTATTTTAAAGTTAGAAAAAATTGTTACTAAATTTATTAGGTTATAGATTGTTAATTAAAATTGGAAATTATTGAATAAATTAGTTATGGTTGAATAAAATAGGAAATTAGTTATTGTTGAATAAAATAGGAAATTATTTATTAAAATAGGTTATTATTGATTAAATTAGGTATTGTTGATTGAGTAAAAAATTATTTATTAAAATAGGTTATTGAATAAAAAATTATTGATTAATATTGTTGATTTACTAATTATGAAATTGTTGATTAAATTAGGGGCTTTGTTAATTATATTAGGAAATTGTTATTTTAAAGTTAGAAAAAATTGTTACTAAATTTATTAGGTTATAGATTGTTAATTAAAATAGAAATTTTTTAATTAAAATTGGAAATTATTGAATAAATTAGTTATTGTTGAATAAAATAGAAAATTAGTTATTGTTGAATAAAATAGGAAATTATTTATTAAAATAAGTTATTATTGATTAAATTAGGTATTGTTGATTGAATAAAAAATTATTTATTAAAATAGGTTATTATTGATTAAAATAGGTTATTATTTAGGGATTAAATTTTAATTTATTAGATTATTGTTTTTTATTAAATTAAGAAATTTATTATTAATTAATTAGTATTATATATATAATCTATTAATTTAAATGTTTAAATTAAATAGATGACTGGAAATGGTGCTGGTGCCTCTGGTGGCTCGGGATCTCACGGGGCCTCCGGGTCACGTAGCCGATCAAGGAAGAGTCGATCGAAACTTAGACCCGAGGCGCCGACGCCTACACTGCCACAAACACCATTATCGTCGCCTCCGCCACCCATTCCACACCCGTCGCCTGATCAGTCGTCGTCTCATTCGTTTGTCCGGGACCATCTTGTTGTTCTTGCTCGGGATGGCCGGGAGCGCATTTGGGTTACAGGTGGAGGAGTGTAAGTAATTAAATACTTTTATTGTTTAATAATAAATAATTAATTAATTTCGCATTCGTTTTAATTTATAATGTGTTTTGTTTGTTAATTAATGTCACAGATTGTTACCTGGTAACGAGGTCTCCAGGGCATGCACGATTGCTTTTGGCTCTTTACCGATCTCTGCGGGTGCAATTACCTGGTCGAAGGTCCCAAAACAAAAAAAGTTGGCGTACTTCGAGGAATTTCAGGTAGTAATTAATTACTTAATTATTTAATTAATGTTTGTTAATTTGTTCAATAATAAACAATTTATTATATGTGCAGAAACAAACCACTTGGGATCGGAATATGTACTCAGACCAGGCTATGTTCAAGTATTTCTGTAAATCGGCGCAAGAGCAGTATAAGGATTTAATGTACGAATGGAGAATGGCATGGCGGAGCGATGGGATGACGCAGAGCTTGGGTAAGGATGATAATGATGTTGTGTTGTGGGATTCATTGACGAGGGAGTGGCTGGATTCTGCGTACATCAGGAAGTGTGAGATTGCTAAGGCCAACCGGAGATCCGACGTTGGGGGTGGGATGTCCAGGCATCGGACTGGAGCCCGGTCCATCCTTGAGCAGTCGATGGTCATTGTAAGTGTTTATTAATTTTTTAATTAATTTCAATAAATTTAATTATATATTTAATATATATAATACATAAATTTAATTATTAGGAACGGGATACGGGGCGTGTATCCACTCACTTGGACCGGATGAGCATTGCTCATCCGTTTAATGCTGATACACAGCAATCCACATACGGGCGCACAACTAACCTCCACGTAAGTAATAAAATTGTTTAATTAAATACATTTTTTATAATTTATTCTATTAATTTAAAATTATTAATTATGTAGTTGGAGATGAACCAGAGGATGGCCGAGATCGGAACTCAAGTCAACCCTACTCAAGCCGGAACCAGCAGTGCCCCTACAGTCGAGGAGGTGGACCGGGCTTATTTGGAAGTTGCCCCCACCACCCGCGGACGAGTTCTGGGCCTTGGTCGTATGAGCGCTGATGTCAGGTCCGGCGCTGGTCCGTCCCAGACGGCATCGCAGGGTTCCGTATCTTCCACCCCAACTCCTGATGTGACGATGGCACAATTCAACCATTTCATGCATGTGATGCATGTGAATATGGGTCGAGAGATGGGGTGGTCGGACGAGAGGATCGAGGAGGTTTATCAGAGAACCATGCAAGCTCCTCTACCGACGGCGTCTGTTCCCCCAGGCGCCCCCCCAGCCTCCTCAGACTATGTCCCGACCATGCAGTAGGATGATGACATCGATCTGGGTCAGCAGTTCGTTGGCGACCATGATGACCTTGATATGTTTATCTTTGGTCCATGAGTCTTTGAACAATTTTATTTTTTATTTCTGTTGAACAATTTTATTTTTATGTCTCGTAGAACTATTTACTTTTATGTCTTGTAGAACTATTTATTTTTATCTGCATTATTGTTGAACTATTTACTTTTATGTTTAAGTATTAGTTGTTTAATTTTAGTTATGTGTGTTTTATGTGTTAAGAATGTGTATATTAATTTTAGTTATGTTTTATGTGTGATTTTGGATGTGATCTGTATTGGATCTTCATTTATGTTTGAATGTACTCTGTTTTTTCATGTTTGTGTTTATGTGAATGTGAATGTGATGGGAGACTCTATGTGATAGATAAACAACATTTTCATTGAAAATTGCCTTGAAGAAAGGCTGTTGTTGTGGTTACATTACATGCATACACTTAGCATTACATAAACTTAGCAATACATATTAGAGGCATAAATTTAGCAATACATATTAGAGACATAAACTTATGATTACATCCAGCCTATAAATTTGAACATATAGGGTAGAACACATAATATTATGGCCATGATAAGAAAGTTCCTCTGCTTCTTTAGCTCTTGAACTTGTCCAGCTTGAAATTCTACTTCTGATGTTAGGTGATCAGATGAATCCTTATAGATTTCACCAACTACTTTTGCATTATTCAGCTTGTTGTTGAGCTCTTGATTTTCAAGCAAAAGTGAGTCAATTCTCCTCACCATGCCCGGAAACATTCCGTGTGAACACGTTCCTTGTCCGTGGATTTCGTGTTCATCGGCCCAAACAAAAAAGGAGCATCCAAGACCACTTAGTGAATCTGGGCAAGTATAAAATAGTCTACCTCTGCTTTTTTCTTGCTTCGAAATGCACACACGAGCTTCTTTTCCACAATGGCATACCACAATTTTCATGAATGTGGAAGATGAAGACATGAGTTTCTGTATTTTTTTTGTTTTTTTATGTTTGTTAAGAAGTAGGTTGTTTTGAGTGTGTATATATTTTTCTTCTGTAATTTTTATTTTTTTTATACGCGTCTTTTACCGACGGAAAGGTATTCCGTCGGTATAGACACATGTTCAATGCCGACGGATAATTTCCGTCGGCAATGTAAATACCGACTGAAATTTGTTCAACGGAATCTGACTGATTTGACATGCATTTGAAATCGTTGGTACCGACTGAAATTATCCGTCCGTATTGTCAATACCGACGGAATTTAGGCGCGCGATATACCGACGGACTGACATTTCCGTCGGCATGTAGTATTGAAAAATGATCCAGAACCTCAAAACACGCGAAAATTTTGGAGTGGAGCAAAAAATTAAGGGAAAAATTTGGATTGGAGCGAAAAATTTGGATTGGAGCGAAAATTTAAGGTATGTTTTTCTATTAATTAAGTGTACATAGTTTAATTTTCAGTGTGTAATTTTAATTTGGTGTTTAATTTTTTAGTGTGTAATTTTACTACATAGTTTTTACTTTTAGTGTTTAATTTTTAGTGTGTAATTTTAATTTGGTCAAATTGTTTAACAGATGGAATTGCCGGATCGTCGGTGGATGTATTGTACTCCTAGGCTCGTTTTAGGAAATGTGAATGTTGAATTTTATGATAAACTCGTGTCATTTGTTGAATTTGCAAAGCTACACCCACATTACATGTCTGAGGATTGTATTAGGTGTCCGTGTAATGCTAAGAAATGTAAGAATAGATCATTTAAAAGCATTGATGAAGTCTTATGCCACGTTGTTATGAATGGGTTCGTTGATAATTACTATAATTGGACAAGTCATGGCGAACAACGGTGGCCTTATAATTTTGATCAAGTCTTGTACTATTACACTACTGCAATTTATGAACAACCAGTACACGTTGAGCATGTCGGCACCAGTAACGATCAAGAGTTTGGGGTGGAAGAACCCGATATGTATCAAACAATGGTGATGGAAGTCGGTATGTCAAATATAGAGGAGGAACCAACGGATGAAGCATTTCAGTTTTATGAGATGCTCAAATTAGTCGATCAAGATTTGTACCCAGGGTATGATTCTCATTCTCAGTTGTCATTTAATGCTCGACTTATGGCTATCAAGACGGAGAACAAGCTATCTAACAGAGCATATGAGCAAATGACACAATTATGCAGTGAGATTTGTCCTGTCGATAATAAAGTACCTACGACGTTTCATCAGAGCAAACAACTGATGAAGAATATGGGTTTGCCGGTTGAGAAGATTGATTGTTGTGTGAATGGTTGCATGTTATACTGGGGTGATGACGATAGCGATCTTCTTATGTGTAGAATGTGTGGCCATCCCCGGTACAAAGAGCCACGACGGAAGGGACCAGGTGGTCAATCGAGCAAGACAAAAAAGAAAGTGCCACATAAGAGGATGTATTATCTTCCTATCATTCCTCGTTTAATGAGATTGTTTCAATCTAGTGTTACAGCTCAACACATGACGTGGCATGCAAGAAATTCTGAAGATACTGAGGCTGGGGATATGAGACATCCGTCCGACTCTGAAGCCTGGAAACACCTTGATAACGTGTTTCCAGGATTTGCTTGTGAACCGAGGAATGTGAGATTAGGCTTGAGTACTGATGGTTTTGCACCGTTTGGGAGTTATGGAAAGATGTATTCTTTGTGGCCGGTGATACTGACTCCGTATAATCTACCTCCATGGATGTGCATGAAACCTCAAACAATGTTTCTGACTGTATTGGTGCCTGGTCCGTCGAATCCAAAGCATAAACTTGATGTTTATCTCCAGCCTCTTATTAAAGACTTGATCTTCCTATGGGATAACAGAGTCCAAACGTATGATGTTTCTAGGAAACAGAACTTCACGATGCGTGCTGCTTTATTGTGGACCATTAGCGACTTTCCTGCATATGCTATGTTGTCCGGGTGGAGTACAGCCGGAAAGCAAGCTTGTCTGTATTGTATGGAATATTCTGAAGCTTTCAGTCTCCCGAAGAGTAGAAAAGTTTCATGGTTCGATAATCACCGAAGGTTTTTACCTCGAGATCATCCATTTCGAAGGAATAAGGTGGACTTCACGAAGAATAGAACAGTCACAAACAATCGACCGCCCCTTCGAAATGGTATTTTATACATTTATTTTAACATGTTTTTTTGGGTTACATTTATTCTAACATTTATTAATCGTACAGGACAAAGTCTGTTACATGAGATTGAGTGGACGGGTTTGAAAAAAACTACGGAGGAAAATGCAGAAGAACACAACAAAGGAATCCCAGGTAACTGGAAGAAAAAGGGTATTTTTTGGGACTTGCCATATTGGAGTTCACTATTGCTCCGACACAATTTGGATGTCATGCACATTGAGAAGAATGTGTTTGACAATGTGTTTCACACAATCATGAACACAGAAGGCAAGACGAAAGATACTCCAAAGTCCAGGGAAGAGTTGAACACTATCTGTCGCCGTGATGAGTTGGAACAGGATACCCGTACAGGTAAATATCCAAAGGCTTGCTACACACTAGATAAGGCACAAAAACAGGAATTGTGTAGGTGGATTAAAGAGTTAAGATTTCCAGACGGCTACGTGTCAAACATGAGTCGATGCGTAGACACAACAAAAGGCAAAGTTGCAGGGATGAAGAGTCATGATTGTCATGTTTTTATGCAGCGCTTGATACCTATTGCGTTTCGAGAATTTCTTCCTCTGAATGTGTGGAGGGCTGTCACTGAATTAAGTCTCTTTTTTAGAGATTTAACGTCTACAACAATGAAGGTTGATGATATGAATCGTTTGGAACGAGACATTCCAGTTATTTTGTGTAAGTTGGAACGTTTTTTCCCACCTAGCTTCTTTGACTCGATGGAACACTTACCTGTTCACTTAGCGTATGAAGCTAGGATTTGTGGTCCAGTGCAGTACAGGTGGATGTACCCATTTGAGAGGTGAACAATTCTATTTCTCTCATTTAATTAGTTTTTAGTATAAGGAGCCTTATTTTAATTTGTTAACTATTATAATTTTAGGTATCTCCACAACTTGAAGCGCAATGCTAAACAAAAGGCAAACGTCGAAGCATCGATTGTTAATGCGTATTTGAATGAAGAGGTTGGCATGTTTTGTTCATATTATTTTGAAGACCATGTCAACACGAGGATCAGGAATGAACCACGTAACTTCGATGGTAGAGGTACGCAACAAGAAGTCGATGGCATGCTCTCTGTATTCAAGTCTAAGGGGCGACCTATAGGAAAAGCCACTGAACGATATTGGTCAACAAACACAGAGGCTGAAATAGCACAGACGTACGTGTTATTGAATTGTGATGAAGTTCAGCCTTACATTGAGTAAGTATTTCATATATTTATCATCTAATTAAATAGCACTAAACGTGCGTCATTTATCATCTAATTGTGTTGTGAATTATTAGGATGTATACACAAGAACTACGACATGCAGATCAAAACATCTCAGATAGAGACATAGATACTAGTCTTCAACGTCAATTTGCCCGATGGTTCCAACGTTATGTGAGTATCATTAATTGAATTTTACGTGAACAAATAATTGTTTTGATTAATGTTAATTTTAACTGTACGTATAGGGACAATCGCACGATTTTCAGAGCCGATTCTTACAGGATCTCAGCCAAGGACCACTACGGCGTGTGAGGACTTACAACAACTATATTGTGAAAGGCTACAGGTTTCATACATCAGAGTATGCATCAACAAGAACGACTAACAATAGTGGTGTTTGTCTTAGGGGTGCGAATTACAATGCAGATGCAAGTGATTACTTTGGGGTGTTGCACGAAGTCGTTGAAATTGAATATCCGGGATATCCAGTGAAAATCGTAATGTTGTTCAAGTGCCATTGGTTTGACACATCCCCTTTAGGAACCAAAATTCATCCGAAGTACAAGCTTGTGGATGTTAATTCGAAAAGGAAGTATAGCGGGGATGATCCGTTTGTATTTGCCTCTCAGGTATCTCAAGTCTACTACTGCACGTATCCAGGAGCTGGAAAACGTAATAGATCAAAATGGCACGCTGTTTGCAAAGTGAAGGCTAGGTCAATGGTGGAGGTCCCCCAAAAGGAAAACAACGATGAAGATGAACCTCCGTTTCAAATGGAACAAATAGAGAATCAAATTGAAGTGTTTGCGGGAGATTTTAATCTTTCGGTAGACTTGACGGCTACAAATCCACAATTGATTGTTATTGAAAACGATAGTGGACATGAGGAGGAGGATGAACATGACGAGAGGGAGGATGAAGAAGATGAGGATGAAGAAGATGAGGAGGAAGAGGAAGATGTGGCAAATAATGAAAATGAAGACGAAGATGAAGATGAATATTAAATTAATGTAACCTAGCTATTTTATTTTGTACAATTTATAAGATTTCATTATTTATCATTTGGTTATAACTTATAATTTAATTATTTATCATTTGGTTATTTTATTAATTAACTTATAATTTAATTATTTATCATTTGGTTATAAAAATCCAATGGCGACGGAACATATCCGTCGCCATTTCCGTCGCTAACGGCAACGAGCCAAAGCCGACCGAAATATCCGTCGCCATTTCCGTCGCTAACGGCAACGAGCCAAAGCCGACCGAAATATCCGTCGCCATTTTCGTCGCTAACGGCAACGAGCCAAAGCCGACCGAAATATCCGTCGCCATTTCCGTCGCTAACGACAACGAGCCAAAGCCGACCGAAATATCCGTCGCCATTTCCGTCGCTAACGGCAACGAGCCAAAGCCGACCGAAATATCAGTCGCCATTTCCGTCGGCATTTCCGATTATAAATGTAACTTTCTCTCATTTCACGCGTATTTTCCCTCCCTCTCTCTATGTCTCTCCTTCTCCCTCTCCCCCACTCCTTTAGGCTTTGCCACATGCTGCCCCTTGCCCACGTTCGCAGCGGCGCCACCCCCTTCTCCGGCCGGAGTCCGCCCATCCCACCGTCCGCGTCGCAGTCCGGCGACACCCTACCGTCCCTCCCCGACACGCCGCCGTCCACATCTACGAATTACGTTTTGATGGTTAGTGTGCTGCTTTTCTTGAATTCTTCACTAATTGTTTTGATTATTCTCGTATTGTTAAGCATGAACTGTGACCGTTCGAGAATTTCGCCCCAATTTTTTGTGGAGTAGTAATGTTTTTGACTTGATTAATGTGCCTCTATCTGTCAGGAATCTAATTTCATAAGATCTCAGTTCGTGCTTTTGATTGTCGTGTTATCTTTGTTGAATTGAATTGTGATTTTCATTAGGGTTGTCCTGTAATATTCAATTATTGAAATGTTATTGATAGTTTACTTTGCGAAATTTGATTTCATATTCTGATTCCGAGGGACAAACCAGTTGAGAAAACCGTGTTATGAATTCCTTAAACAAAAGATAGAACATGGTTTTTGTTTTTTGTTTTTGAGTGAGCCACAATTTCTGTTTTTCAGTTTATCTTCTTTAATGGTTAAGGTGTAATTGTAGTAATATATCAGGTAATGCTCTATGAAATGAGTCTGCAAGAAAAAGATTAGATTTCTGCTTTTTTTTGTTCCTGCATTAAGAGTCTTTTTCAAGCATTGTGTCCAAAATTGAATTTTATTAGACTGAAGATAGAGTGAATGGATTTTTAATTCATGATGTTGTAGTAATGAAGTTTGCTGAGACCGACCGAAACTATGCGAGCCTAATGAAGTTACTTGATCTCTGTTGAGGTATGTTCAATTTTATGATAATTTAATTTATGTTTAAATATATAAAATGACAATTGAATCTTGATTCTTTGGAATTGATTTTGAAATGGCAGGGATGGAGTCGAGTCAGCGAAGGACAATTTAATATACTCCACGGTACGTATTAATATACTCACATTCTTGTTAAATTATTTCTCATATAAGTTTTTGTTAATGTTTACTATGTTGTTTTAATATTTCAGAGAGCTTTTTCAACCATTCTAGTGAGGGGTATAGTTGTCATAATCAGCAGCAAAATTCTATTTGCTTCTTACTTGATCGATCCTCTGCCAATTCCGGAACACCATTAGATTCCTTCGATGCCTTAGCACTCTGGTCTACATCATCAAGTTTTTGTTGTTTGCTCAAGCAAAGGACGACGATTTTGTTTATTCTGTTGGATCTAATGTAGATTTGTGTATTGCATTATTTAAGCTATTTTGATCGGGTCGGATCCCGATCGCAAATAAATTTTTTTTTTAAATTTTTGGTACTTACCGACGGACTATTCCGTCGGTTTAGCGTCGGTAATACCGACGGGCGAGCCGACGGAATATCATTTTTTTTTTTAAAAAAATTGATACTTACCGACGGAAAATTCCGTCGGTAAATTAAAATAATAAAATTTAAGTCCAAAATATACCGACGGATCTACCGACGAAAACTTGATTTGGGATCCGTCGGTACAGGCGACCCGGTTTGAAAACTTGGGTTGAAAACGGGTTGGCTTGACTGCCGACGAAATTGAATCCGTCGGTACAGGCGACCCGGTTTGAAAACGGGTTGGTTTGAATCCGTCGGGAATCCGTCGGCATATACCGACGGATGCATATTTTCCGTCGGTAACCACTACCGACCAATTCATTGACGACAGATGAAATCCGTCGGTAAGAGCCAATACCGACTGAATATCCGTCGGCATAACCGTCGGTAAAACACCTCTTTTTTGTAGTGATTATGGTAAAATGGTTTTTTTTTTAATTATAAAAATTGTATTTAAAATCTTAAAAAAATTGAAAAAAATGTTATTGAAAAGTGGTAATTTATTTTTAATTATAAAAATTGTATTTATAATCTTAAAAAAATTGAGAAAAATGTTATTGAATATTGGTAATTTTAATTATGTATAATAGTTTTTTTTTTCAATTATAAAAATTGTATTTAAAATCATTTTCAAATTTGAGGTCACTAGGATTCGAACCTGACTCATATTTGAGGAAAATATGCAGTAACCGCTGCACCAACAGTCAATTTCTTTGAAAATTTCGTCTTTTGTAATTCATACTGATTGATAGGTCCAGAGACCAACTCATACAATAATTAATTCTACATCTTTCTACAAGTTTGAACTTTTAAATGAAATAAGTTTTTTTTCATGCTATTCGAGCTTAAAGGCTCACGCGCGCTCAAACATCCTGAATTCAATGTTTAATGGAAGGTGCGTGTTTGACAATAATTTTTAGAAATACTCGTGAAAAACTTGTTTATACTAGCTAATAACAAGGCCAATAGGATATAAGGAACGTGTCCAAAAGTGAAGGCATCTTAATGCATGTAACAATTATGATTTTTTTTTTTTGAAATCAATCAATGAATGAGGGTATTAATTCGATATTCATAGTAAGTAGATAAGGGGGCACTTGGAAAGCAAGCTTTAATTCCAATAATCATCCTCTTCCCTTTACGTAAAGTACTTTAGCGGTGTCACATATATATAAACTTCCCCTTATCTTTTGGGTTCCACTGATTAAATATCCTCATATTATATAAAATTATATGTCTCATCTCACACGCCTATTTTCTATTTTAAAGAATATTGTGGATTATGCATGCACCATGACAAATTAGTATAACAGTTGTGTTCGATATCTAGTAAAAATAACATAAAAAATATGTATATATATATATGTGTTAATAAAGGAATGTCAGTACATTTTTCTTTTATTGTAGACTTGTAGATATATCGATTTAAAGGAGGCGATGGGGGAGAAGAAAAGAGAAGAATGCGTACGTTATTGCAGCCAATTTGGAAGATGCATCACTCACTTACGGCATTTCAGCAGGCATAGTAAAATAGGACAGGTAGAGTAAAATAGGCCACGTTATTTAAAGTAATTAACGAATTAAATTAGACACATTTGTACCTACTAATGTAGTTTTTTTTTTTTTTTTTTTTCCTTTTCTTTTTTAACGTTCTTTCAAATAAATGATATGTAGAATCATTTTTAGTCAAAATTTTAATATACGTTACAGTGTATTTCATAGTATTCCATAAAATTGATTATGTCCTTTAATATGTTTAATATTATAAAAACGCTATTTAAGCATTAAAAGGGAAAAGATAAGAAGAGAAATTAAATGACAATAGTCAGAAAGGTGTGTATATAAGAGTACAAACCACACCATCTTTTCATCAACAAAATTAAAATACTAACAAAAATGAAGTCCCAAATCTGCTTTATTCTACTGACCGTGATGATTCTTCACACCGGCGCAGACAAACAGCTTATCGAAACGACATGTAAGAGAACCCCAGACTACAAACTTTGCACCTCCATAATCCGGGCCAACCCGGGCGGCGCCGGCGCCGACGTGGCGGGGCTGGGGCTCATAGTTGTGGACGTAATTAAACAGAAGACCAATGAAGCGCTGTCCATCATCACTAAAAGCCGCAAATCTCCGGCGCTGCAGCGGTGCTCAGACGTGTATAAGGCGGTGCGGGACGGCGATATACCGGTGGTGGAGCAGACCATAAGGGGGAACCCCAAATTCGCCGAGACGGCGGTGGCGGACGCCGGAAACGAGGCACGTGTGTGTGACGTGGCGTTGAGAAGGGCGGGAGTGAATTTGCCTAAGTTGAGTAAAGTGAACAAATATGTGCCCCGTGTCGCCGAAGTTGCTAGAGCTATTATCAGAAATTTGCTTTAATTGTAATAAAATGTTTTTTTTTTTTTTTTTTTCGGGGAATTTGGATCCTACATTTCTTTTGGGTAATTTTTTATGTAAATTTTAAAGTGATAATAAAATAATGAGTGGAAGTATAAAACTATGTGACCGGCTCAATGCATCTCATCTCCCTTTGAAATTTATTGAAAGAAATTTAGAGATTCATGTCTTTTTTATAAATCAGTAGTACTGTTTCTTGACTTTCTTCTCTTATTTTATTGCAATCGAGGCTGGTTTATGTACAGTTAACTAGTACAGTATAAATTAAAAGAGTTATACTTGAGCTAGTGCTGGTATAATTTCATTGGTGCAATTGAATCACAAAACTACGACGTGATTCTAATTTGATGGATACTAAATTTAATCAAACAATTGAAAATAAATTTAAATAAGTTAAATATTTAATTGTATGTATATATTCCACTATAGGGGTTTAATTGCATACATGAATTTGTCAAAATCGTAGCTGAATGTAATTTGAGGAATTTTTTAAATTGAAAATCATGTCCGAATACTTCACAATTAATATTTTACTACTTTTTTTGATTTAGTTCCAAAGTTATTTACCTTTTGTATTTAGTTCCATGTATATTTTAAATTGTTTCATTTAATCTGAAAAATACATAAAAGATATTGTTTTGATCTAAAGTGACGATTCCAACTCTCCGCTGAAATACATTAAAACGTCGTTTTTAACTATATTTTTTTTATTTTTTTTTTTCGAGGGAAAAGGTAATGGTCAAAGACATAGAACCATTTACTCATTCTGGAATCTCGTCACCACTTCAATCATGAGGAAATAGCGATTGATAAACTAAATATGTTATCTTGTGGGCTACTTGATTTCTCAAATTTTTCTATTTTCGTTCATATGTTCTCTAAGAAATCCGCTTCATAGCCTAAAAATGTGTTTTTCATCCTGATCAACGAACCCACATACTTATTTAACCTTCTCAACAATGTATTCCACTCACAATTATCAACAATTCATTTGGCATAAATTCCCCTGGAATCAATCTAAAGGATAACTTTTTCTACATTTAATTGTATGTGATTGACAGAAAAATTACTTTAATTCCATTCATTCAGCGCGCTTCAACCGAAAAATGAGCGCACGTGAGTCACGTGACTGACGTATAGCGTCATTTCGTGCATTTTTCAACAATTTAAATGGAGTATAAATGAGACTAAATATAAAAAAATGAATAAATGGGAAACTAAATCGAAAAAAAAAAGGTAAGAAGATATTGACATGATTGATTTTAATCCTTGAACATGGACTATTTGGTCGAACTAGTTGGACGTACTAATCAATCTTGTTTTTTTTTTAGTTGGGGAATATATTTTGATATGGTGTCACTATTTACACCTGATCAATTTCTTTATTAACATTTCAATTTGGTCAAACATGTTAAAAAATACCTCTTAACATGATTTTATATTCTAAAAAATGTCTCTATATTTTTTAAAGACTATGTTTTTAATTTTATTCTATTTTTCTATATAAAATAAAATAAAAACTAATGCTGTAATACCATTTTTAGGATGAATAAAAGAAACAAGGTAAATTGAGTAATTGGGAGAGTAGTTTTTAGAAATGTTGGATTAAATTGGAATGTGTATAGAAGTTTATTAAAAGATGATGCACCACATTCCAACTTGCGTCACAAATCATTATCAACAATGATGGGGGTAAACAGTCATTTTTTTAATACCAAATACAAGAGAGATAAACTGTGCATCCATATTCTTAGCGGTTCAAAATTAGTTTATAGGGTAAATATTGTGCATTTGAATTATTATTAAGGCTTAATTAATTTGAGGTTAAGTTTTTTTTTTTTTATGACACAGTATCCGATTTGAGATCGTCTAATTTAAGGGGATCAATTCCACCGTTCATTTGCGGAAACTCCATTTAAAACAAAATCTCTGCGCTCTATATGGACATAATCGAAAAAGTAAGTGTAATTACTACTTCTTCTTAAAAAGTATATTGAAAATAAAATAATTATTTTTTTGTTATAAAAGTGCAAGTGTAACATTTATAATAGAAAAAGTGTAAGTATTATTTATTGAAAGGTATATTTCGGTTATAAAAGTGCAAATAGTAAGTAATAAAAAGTGTAACATTTCGGTAATAAAAGTGTAACATTAATAATCGAAAAGGTAGGTGTAATTACTATATATTAAAGAGTACATTGAAAACAAAATACCTTTTCTATTATAAATTAAAAGCGCAAGTCTAATAATAGAAAAGGTGTAAGTATTATTTATTGAAAAAGTGTTTTATTGTAAAATTAAAAAATAATGAATCTAATTTGGACACCCAATGATAAATTTAAATTGAGACAGAGGAATATTTTATTTCACTTGCCTACTAAAATTATTGGGGAGGGGTACTTTAATGCTATTAATACATCTCATTTTCTTAGTTTATACATAAACATTTATAAAATTATTCTTTAAATTCACTAATTATTACACTTTCTTAATATATTTTTCCACTTACCTATAAAATTTATTATAAAACAAAGAAAGTAGTATATTTTAATGCTACTAATGCTTTTCATTTTTTATTTAATAATATATAAAAATTTATAAAATTATTTTCAAACTCACTCCACATTACACTTTTTTAGTACTCCCCCGTCCAAAAAAGATAGCCACATTTAACTTTACACACAAATTAAGAAAAATTAATAAATGTAGTCAAATTTAGTTAAAATGTCAATTTTGCCCTTAGAATCTCATACTCCAAAATTTGGTAAATATTAATTACTTTTATTATTATGGGTAAAATTGAGAATAAAATATTTAATACTAAAGTAAAAGAGAAAATGTGGCTATAATTTGCAAAATTCAAAAAAAAAAAATTTGGTTTTCTTCGTGAAAAGAGAGAGTATATTTTTTCAAGAATGCCATAAATGCTTTAAAGGGGAAAAGATAAGAAGAGTAATTTAATGAAAATAGTCAGATGCCTTCAAAAAAATAAAAAATTATGAAAATAGAGTAGTGGACTGGGGAGTGTATATAAGAGACCAAACCACATCATGTTTTCTTCACAAACCAATCAACAATAAAAATGAAGGCCCAAATCTGCCTTATTCTACTGACCGTGATGATTCTTCACACCGGCGCAGATAGAAATCTTATCGAAACGACATGTAAGAGAACCCCAGACTACAACCTTTGCACCTCCATAATCCTGGCCAACCGGGGCAGCGGCGGCGCTGACGTGGCGGGGCTGGGGCTCATAGTTGTGGACGTAATTAAGCAGAAGACCAATGAAGCGCTGTCCATCATCACTAAAAGCCGCAAATCTCCGGCGCTGCAGCGGTGCTCGGACGTGTATAAGGCGGTGCGGGACGGTGACATACCGGTGGTGGAGCAGACCATAAGGGGGAACCCCAAATACGCCGAGACGGCGGTGGCGGATGCCGGAAACGAGGCACGTGTGTGTGACGTGGCATTGGGAAAGGCGGGAGTGAATTTGGGGCAGTTGAGCAATGTGAACAAATACGTGCCCCGTGTCGCTGAAGTTGCTAGAGCTATTATCAGAAATTTGCTTTAATTAAATAATAAAATGTCAACAAATAATTAAATCGTTGCTTCTTCTCTTATTTTACCGGTGAATTAAGACTATTAAGTGCACAATTGAACATCGATCGAGGTTCGTTCATGTGCAGTGATGAACTTTAAATTGATCTTGATTGTGATTTGTGGAATTTTAGAAATTGAAAATCATGATTCAATACTGGAGTTGCAAAGTTATTTACTTTTCGTATTTAGTTCTACATGTATTTAAATTGTGTACGAAAAATACATGAAACAATGTTGTTTATTAAGAGTGGTGATCACATGCGCGGACATTCTAACTGTTGTACGGGATGAGATTAACGTCAGTCTCATAACTTTGAATATTCTGGATTGTAAACATTGAATCTCTGAGGTACTCCAGGTTAATTCCCTTCCGTAAAGCCTTGACATTGATCTTTCTTCTACTGGTCCTTGGTCCTTAACAGTACAGTCGGCCCCTCTTCCTTTTTATTTTCTCTCTTGTCAAATTCCTTTGTCTTGTGTCCCATCTCCTTTTGTCTTTAGCTTT
The DNA here is from genome assembly GCA_963675135.1 of Galeopsis tetrahit. Classification (NCBI taxonomy): domain Eukaryota; kingdom Viridiplantae; phylum Streptophyta; class Magnoliopsida; order Lamiales; family Lamiaceae; genus Galeopsis; species Galeopsis tetrahit. The sequence continues at coordinate 18,879,045 of OY776133.1, forward strand.
TTCCTAGTCCGGAGACCGTTGGGCCTTACCCGGTGAGTCCAACTTAAGTCTTTTGGTCTCTCTTTGTGTGTGTGTAGGTTCAGTAGGGGTTTTAGTCTTTTCTTTTCATCTATTCGTCTCTTCTGTCGCTTCTGTCTCGTAGTAGTCCAATGCATAGTACAACTATGGAAAATTTGAATACACAAAATAGAGATCTGGAAGCAAGTGGTGATACAGTAAAGTTTGAAGATGATGGAGGTGTAACAAACAATGAATCTACTCTGTGCTTGGTAGGGAAGGTCATAACCAACAAACCCTTCAACGCTTTTGGTTTTCTTGAGGCAATGAAAAGAGCTATGAACCCATCCATGGGTTTACAGCAAAAAAAATTCTCCTTTCAATTTCGCGAACAAAAGGATATGATTAAAGTTCTCTCGAGATAACCATGGCACTTCGAAAAAAATGTGTTGGCTTTAAAGGAACTGAGCAGCGGTGAGCAACCCTCGTCGGTCTCTTTCGATAGGGTTCCCTTCTGGATTCGCTTATACAATCTCCCCATGGCAGCTCGAACTGAACATAAATTGATAGCAAACCGATGCAGTGAAGTGATGGAGATAGAGAAGGAATCCATGGAGGGCTTGACCACAAGCGTTCGACTCAAGATTAGGGTGGACCTCTCAAAACCCCTAAAATCTGGCTTGCATCTGGAGCTTCAAAACTCAAGAACAATATGGGTGGATATAAAATATGAGTGACTCCCGTCCTTTTGCTATATCTGCGGGTTGCTAGGGCATATGAAGCGGGAATGTGACCTAATGGTGGGAGAAGACCGACTCTCAAATATGCCCGACAACAAGCTACCCTTCGGCGAATGGATGCGCGCCTCTCCCCAAAAGAAAGTGGCTGTCACCCGAGAACAACACCAAAAACCCCTAGAGAAAAACACACTCCGCAGGCAGCAGTTTGAATTATTCACGAGAAGGGCTTTAAAAGATGAACATGAGGAAAATAAACACCCTGAGGATGGTAGCGAGCTGCAAAGATCAGAGTCCTGCGCGGTGAGAGAAACAAGGGAAATCATGGAAAAGTTTGATGTGGGAGAAGACAGCAAGAGCCCCATTAGTGAAAGTGAAAACCAAAGGAAACCACACCATATAACCTACTTGAACCAAAATCCCAAAACCTAGTTTCTCACCCTAAATACCTTCCCCCCATATATCCCACCTGAAAACTACCCTCATAACTCCCCATCGACCACAAGATTCCCACATTAACTCACAAAATCCAACCAATACCAACTTTGTACCCCCACTCACCCAGCTCATTAATCTCCCTGACTCCACAATACCCAACATCTCAAATCCAAAATCCCAAATCAAAGCCACAAACAAACATGTTCCCCACCGAGAAAATTACCCCACACTCCCAAATCCCAATCCCTAACCCCACTACCCCAGTGAACAAAAAAACCTTTGATAACCCATATCCACCCATGAGTGATATACCAAAGCTAACCCCTACTTCAGAACTGCTAGCCCTCTGCAACCCACGAAACAACATCACACCCGAAGAAAAAAAACCCACAAACAAACCTGAAACGTACCATAAACCCCCGACCTTCAAAAGAAAATCGCAACAAGGGATAGAGAGACAGTAATAAGGCCCACTATCCAACCTGAAAAGAAGAGAAAGTGGAACGAAAGGAACAACACAACAGTAACTGGAAAGAGAAACAAACCAACAACGGCAGTGGGTAACACCGCATCAGAAAATCCAACGGTGGAGGCTGCAAAGCAGCCCCGCCGAGCACAATGAATGCCCTAAGCTGGAATTGTCGTGGGCTTGGGAACCAAGCGACAGTTCGTACACTTAGAAAGCTCCTACATGAGAGAGACTAGGGTATTGTCTTCCTCATGGAAACCAAACTGAAAAGTACCCAGATGGCGCGTATCAATCAAAATTCCCTACACTTTGAGGGTTGTATTCCGGTAGACTGCACGGGGGAAGGAAACGGATGAAGTGGGGGTCTCTGCCTCCTCTGGAAGGAATCTGTGGATGTCTCCCTCCTAAATTTCTCCCCCGATCACATCTCGGCATGGATTGGAATCGAGGGTAGTAACACTAATCGATTGCTTACAGGAATGTATGGGTGACCCTCCAGAATTGACAGAACAAAAACCTTCCAACTGCTCCGATAAGCAGCCCCAAATGGAGCCTCCCCTTGGTTGTGTTTTGGCGACATGAATGAAATTATGTGGTTTTGGGAGAAGCACGACGGAAACACAGATCGTACCCAAATGATGGACCTCTTTCGGGACACAGCCTCGGCCCTCGACCTTCAGAACTTTGGTTTTTCTGGGCATCAGTTTACATGGAGTAATGGGAGGTCAGCCAACGCAAATATACAGGTTCGCTTGGATCGTGCTCTTGCAAACCTGACTTGGCGCCAACTTTTTACAGCCTCCCGAGTCCAACACCTGCCACGTCTCCGGTCAGACCATGCACCTATCCTCATAGAGATCCTGAAGACAGTTCCACAACCCCGTAACGGACATAACCAAAAAAAGATCTTTCGTTTCGAGAAGTTGTGGCTGGAAGATGATCAATGCCCTGAGATGGTCGCTCATGGTTAGGATGTTGATAACCCTTTCACCCCTTGGAGTAATCGGATCAGAAGATGCAGTGCTCAATTGAGCTCATGGGGTCGGAGAACTTTCGGGAATGTGTCCCAGAGGGCAAAAATTCTAAAAGAAAATATTGAGTACCTTCAGTCTCTGGAACAAATAGAATCTGTAATCTGGGATCTAAACCAGAGATAACAGGAGCTAGACACCGTGCAAAAATAGGAGGAGATATGGTGGTATCAAAGGTCCCGAGCTCTTTGGCTCAAGGACGGGGATCGTAACACGTCTTTCTTTCATGCAAAGGCAGGCCAAAGGAGAAGGAGAAACACAGTAACCCGAATTTTGGACTCAAATGGAAGATGGGTGGAGGGTGACGAGGAGGTTGGTAGGGTGATGAAGGAGTTTTTTGTCAAGCTTTTCTCCTCAGTTAATACTTGTAGGGAATAAATACATTTAGAGTCACTCTATAAGACCCTTAAACAATTTAAAACAAAACTTGTAGTTAAAACAATTAAGGTCACTATTTGATTTGAATACCCTATAATGCCCTTTTCCGTATAGAAAAATAGAATTAATTCAATAGCTCCATAAATCCATCAATTTTAGTAATTGCGAATGGAAGTGTTTGACATTCCTTTTACAATCAGTTACCATAAATTTAATAAATCCATCAATAAAGATTTAATAAATTTTATTAAATTTCCCTGTCAATGCACCATAATTTAATCATACATTAATTAAGGATAAATTTGTATATTTTTCTGAATACACTATTTATTTATACACTAATAATCACAAAAACATCATATACAAACACATAAATGCTTATAAATTACGTGTAGTATATTTTTTTTGTTCGGTATATAGTATTATTAGAGTAGAATGTCAATGTTCATTAGATATTATATTAAACCGTAATTTAACCAATATTCAGTAAGAAACTTACAAAAAATTTATCCATTCATCTATTAAATTCATCATTTCAGTAAGAAACCATTGTGTATTTAAGACACAAGTTCAATACGGAGTAATAAACAATCAGGTGCGTAAAGTTACCACTGGAGATAAAAGGCTTTGAATATACTTATAGGTATGAGTAGCACAATTAGGGCTCGAGCCGAGCCGAACGCGATGCAGTTCAAACTTGTTTGAAATATTATCGAGCTTTGAAATTAGTGTGTGAGCTTGTTTGATAACTAAACGAGCCGAGCTCGAACGAGCTTTATTCGAGCCGAACACGAGCCGAGCTCGAGTAGTTTGACATTTTTACACTAAATTTATCTTTTTTTACTTATCGAGCTCGAGCCGAGCTTTGGACCATACCGAACGTAAATATATGTTCAAGCTTGTTTGATATCTATATCGAATCGAGCTTAAACGAGCTTTTACCGAACGATCTCGATTCGAGTATTGAATAGCTTGGTTTGATTTTCAGCCCTAAGCACAATATGATGTCAAATCTGCAGCAATGCAGATTACATTTCATATGTATGATCAATACAAATTACTGAATTCACTTATACTTATATGCATGATCAATACAAATCACTAAATTCACTTATTCCATTCTGATCTCCGATCTCCCACCTCTTGTTCGCGGACGATAGCATCATCTTCTTCCGTGCAAATCAACCTCAAGTGAATGCAATTAAGCGCATCATCCAGATCTACGAGGAAGCGTCCGGTCAGCGGATAAACTTGGCTAAATCTGAGGTGTCAGCAAGGTGCAACATAAGTGGGGAGGGTGTGGATGACCTGGGACGGCAATTGGGAGCCAAAACTTGGATGCACCATTCAAAATATCTTGGGCTTCCCTCCATCATAGGTCGGGGGAAGAAGCTGTTTTTTCAGGCTGTAATTGACAAGGCGGTGAGTCGACTTAAGGGTTGGAAGGAGAAGGCCCTTACAAAGGCGGGGAGAGAAATCCTTATAAAAACAGTCGCTCAAGCAATCCCAAATTATGCGATGAGCTGTTTTTTATTTCTCGACCTGTGGCCAGATTCTATTGGGGCTCAACCCCAGAAGATCGAAAAACTCATTGGGCTAGTTAGGTAAAAATTTCTCGTTCGAAGGCAAAAGGGGGTTTGGGTTTTCGTGAGATGTTTTTCTTCAATTTAGCGATGGTTGCCAAGCAATATTGGAGACTCTTAAACAATGAAGTGTCGCTAAGCAACCGTTGGCTATCAACCAAGTTTCTTGTGGAGAAGTATCTTGAAAGCTCGGAGACTGATCATCGAAGGTTCGGGGTGGAGAGTGGGTAATGGTGAATCCATTAGTGCCTTCTGTTGTACGTGCTTTTGATGGTTGAATCGGATGTGGACTATTTGTTAGCACGAGACAAACACGTATAATGATCGGGGGTTTATTACGTGTTTATGGAGTATTTATGTGATGATCTTGATGATCTTATGAAGAACAAACAAGAATTAATGAAGAACACAAAGATGTAGCTTCTTTGAGAAGCTAAAGCGTAAGAGCTTGGGAGAGTATATTGCTTTGGGTTGGGTGATTTTGTGGAATGTGTAACTTGTGTACAAATGAGCCTCTTTTAGGCATTATATAGTGGTTTCTAGGGGCTGCCCGCCCTTTACACGTGGCACGCCCTTATTGGACCTGACCTCTGCCCGAAAAGGTGATTTGATGGCGCATTTAATGCTAAACCGCCTCTGGTGCTCGTCCTCGCCGAGATGCCGAGGAGCTGAGCTACGGTGGTCGCCGGAGGACCATGTCGAGGAGTGTGGTCGCCACGCTCCATGCTGTCTCCCAAGGCTTCAATACTTAAGACTTTCCTAGCTAAGATAGACACGTGCTCGCCACACATTTGGGCGAGCAGCTAACTAAAACATGTGCTCGCCAACATCTTTGGACGAGCACTTAAATATATTAAATACATTAAATCTATTACATTTTCTTGGTCTTGTTGACTAGTCGTCGCAAGACTTTGTTGACTGGTCCTCGCCACGTAAGCTGATGACTAGGATTGACTTGTCAAAGATTGACTTCTTTGACTAGGTATAACATTTGCCCCCTGGTCGCCTTTCTTCGTATTCGTAGAATGGTAAGGCGAGCAGTTTGATCGTCTTCTTGGAAAGTGGATTTGTTCTCGACAAACAAATTGATTTTGAAATCTTGATGACGTAAATTGGAGGCGGTCGCCTCGTTTCCTACGCCGAGTACGCCTTTCGAAGCGCCTTTAATGATGGCTGATGTGACTTGTGTCAGGCGCGTGATCGGCGCCCGAAATTTGAATTGCGCGAGTGGGGCGCGTGCCGACCTCAAAGGTCGCGCGTGGGGTCCACTCGCCGAACTCTATTTCGGAAATGAACCCAAATTTTTGGGAAAATTGCGTTTTTGACCCCGTTTTTTGCTAATAGGTCCCTGGTCGATTTTGCCTATAAATATGACTTCCATCTTCCTCAAAACACTTTTCACTTTTGCCATTTTCGAATTTCCTCAAGCTTTCTTCCAAGCTTCTCTCTCAAGCTTTTCCGGCGAGTTTTGTGGTGGTTTTCGATTGTCAATAAGGTAAAAAACTTTCATTTCTTTCTTTTAAAACTTCTTCTTCCCCCATTTCTAAGAAAAAATGGAGCTTGGTGGTGGCTCCGGTGGTGGTTCCGACGGTGGTCCGCCGTCGTTGGTTGGTGGCTCTGAAAACTCCGGCGGCGGAGACCGTTTGGCCTTGGCCTTAATGGAGAGGGCATCCTCCTCGGACTCTAGGATCCACTCCCCCGAACCTATAAATGTTGGAGTCCGAAATTTGGGAAAGGCAGTGGTCGTCGATGTCGACGAGCTCGATGAATCCGACAGGGACGATGCCGGCAATGATGCCGAGGAGGGTGATGACGAGGAGACGGACTCAGATCTACGTGATCCGGATTTGAATCGAGGGGTGGGCGAACAGCTAGAAACTGCCCAAGTCGAGGAGACCTTGACGAGGAGTCTCCGCGAGGACTTCGAGGAGGTTGTTCAGTATGCTGAGAGCATAAAGGACATTTTGAGTGGTAGGGAAAATTTGGGAGGCGACGAGGTCTCGAGGGAGGCCTACTATAAATATTTCTGCGAATACCCTCCTCGAGAGGTTCCTCGCCCGTACCGAGAAGCTTTACAATCAGATTACGAAGCAAGCGAGTACGCGAGTAAGGTCTCCTCGGCCCAGCTAGAAAATTCTCGAAAAAAGTACCAACTGCCTGCCGACGTCTGCTTCTTCGTTCCTCGCCAAGATGAGAGGGCCGACCAGCCGCCAGAAGGGATGGTCGCCGTCAACATCGGCATGATGGAGGCAGGGCTGAGGTTCCCCCTGCACCCCAGTATTTCCAACTTTCTACATTTCTTAAAGGTGGCCCCCTCTCAAATTTTGCCGAACGGTTGGTCGAATCTGATCGGAATTCTTACATTGTTCGGCCTGGTGGCGGCCGAGAATGGATGTCGGAACACCTGGCTTAGCCCGAAAGAGATTAACTATCTCCTTCAGGCGGCCGAGGCCGGAGAGAAAGTGGGCCATGGATACTATTATGTGAGGGGCCGAGATAACTTCAAATTGGTTGAAGGGGTTCCTAACCAGATTAGAGATTGGAAAACCAACTGGTGGTGGGTAGCCGGGGACTGGAAAAGTCCAGTGAGGCCGGATGGCTCCTCGGATCGCATTCCCCTTGACACTGAATATCAAAGAATTCGTGGTAAGTTATTTTCATTTCTGCTCGCTCTTTCTATACTGACTAACTCCTCGTTTTTGTAGGTGAAACTGCTCGCAAGAAGACTGCCGAGCACCGTCTCACGCCCCTCTTCCAATACCACATTTGCTGCGTTCTTAATCGTCGCTACTTGGAGAGGTCCTGTCGCTTTCTGAACAGGGAGTGTATGCGTGAGCGAGCAGGTCTCAAAGTACCTCCTCATCATTTCACCCGAGAGTTCCCTCCAGGTATCAATATATTTCTAAGTTTTTTGTGAATTTGCTAAGTTTTGTGAAATTGCTCTTTGCAAACATTGACTTCTCGCCTTTCTTTCTTAGTAGTGGTTCCAGAGAGAGTTGTCACTTACCTTCCTTCATCCGTCGAAGTTGATCGCATATTGTCGAGCAGGATGATGCAACAAGCGAGGATGCTCCGTGAGCGCAAAATAGTTGATGGTACTGGAAAGAAAAGGAAGGGGGCGGAGACCTCGGGGGCTCCACCTAAAAGAGTTGCTAGAACAAACCGAGGGGGTTCTTCTTGCCCACCTGCTGCCGAGCAGAGGGCCCAGCCAGTTGGCGAGCAGAGGATCTCGCCGAGGAGATCTCCTCCGCCGAGGGGTAACTCGCCTCCCCCTACACAGGTCGTATCCCCTCCTCCCCGAAACACTCGGTCGCGAGAGACTGCAGCGAGCTCGTCGGCCGGGGAGAGGGCTCAGGCAGACAACACGCTTCTCGGCTGGGATACCGCAAGGGTTGCCAGGTAAGCTTATTATCAATTGAGGCTTTTAGAATATTTCAAGTATCTTTTTTTTTTCCTAACTTTTCTCTTCTCTTTTTTCTTTAGGGTTGCCGAAAACTCGATCGTTGAACCTTACAACGACAACCTCCTCGGCTTCTTCCGGTCGTGGGATGCGACCAATCAAGAACCTCTGGCTCCGCTCGTTCAAAGGGTCATGAAGAATGTGCCCCGATCGCTGACGACCACGCTGCTCGACGAGGTGGACAACCAGAGCTCTCTGGAAAATGCGCGCCTGGCCGCCATCGATCTAACCCGTGCCTCATACACCATTGAGAAACTTGTTGTCCAGATCGCCGAGAGTCGCAGGGTCAGCGAGGATAGGAGTGCGAGGCTCTCCCAAATGGCCAAGGCTAAAGCCGTTGTTGAGAGGCAGTTGGGGGTCGCTTCCGAGAAGGTGACCGACCTTGAGGCAAAGTTGGCCGATTCTGAGGCCCAACTTGAGATGGTTCGGAAGAAAGATCAAGAAGATCTTCAAGAGATCGAACGTCTCCGTGCTCGCCTCAGGGCTGCCGAGGACGAGCTGAAAATGAAATCCGCCGAGGTAAACTCTCTTCAAAATAAATCTGCTGCTGATGAAGAAGAGTTGGCTACTCTTCGGCAAGAGATGGTCGACATGACCAATGAGCGAGATGAGACCAATGAGCTCGCTGGGGGCGTTGCCATGTTATCGGTGGCGCTTACTGCCCACTGGCTCATTCATCGATTACTGGACGTTCATCCGGAAGTGGACGTGATTCCGCTCGGTGGGTTTTTGGACGACCTCCTTATGAAAGAAAATCCTCAGCCGGAAACAGAACTCCCCTTGCTTCCATTGATGCGAATGGGACTCCAGTTCCCTCGACTTTTGGGAGTTCCGGTGCTGTTCGCGGATCCTCCCGAAGACTCCCCACCCCAACAGGGCGAGCAGAGTGCTCCTGCTGAAGTGGAGGCTGTGAACGAAGAGGGGGTAACTGGCGAGCAAGATGCTCCTGCCGAGGAGAATGCTCCGGGAGCTTAGTTTACTTGTATTTTGTTTTATTTTGTTTTTCTTAGGACTGTTCGGCCACTTAGGGCCTCTTTTGTAATTTCAGCCTTCAAGGCTTTTCAATGAATGGAACTTTTTGCTTATGATGTGTTTGCTATTGCTTTTCAATTTATGTTAAGTACTTTTGAATTTGCCTTTTATTTGTTTTGCGAGCATCTTTCTTAAAAAAAGGTGCTCGTCTTTTCTTGCGAGCATCTTTAAGAAAGAGTGCTCGTCTTTCCTTGCGAGCATCTTTAAGAAAGAGTGCTCGTCTTTCCTTGCGAGCATCTTTAAGAAAGTGTGCTCGTCTTTTAGGGTTAACCATTCGTCGGTTGAACTCTTTTGTTTGATAGGTAGTGATCGTCGTCGCCACTACCTTGCGAGCATCTTTAAGAAAGAGTGCTCGTCTTTATTTTGCGAGCATCGTTAAGAAAGAGTGCTTGTCTTTTAGAGTTAACCGTTCGTCGGTTGAACTCTTTTTGTTTGATAGGTAGTGGTCGTCGTCGCCACTACCTTGCGAGTATCGTTAAGAAAGAGTGCTCGTCTTTGTTTCCTAGATGGCTACGCAGAGCCTTTACTAAAAAATTCAAACTTATCTGACACTTGATGGAAATTTAAAACTTGTATTGAAATGATGACTAGATACAAACTATACAAATATAAAGAAATTAAAAACTTACTGATAATACTTCTTCAGCTTGACCGCGTTCCATGGGTACTTGCTCGGCTTGCCCTCTAGATCTTCTAGCTCGTACGATCCGTTCAGGAGTGTGCGTGTTATTCGGTACGGACCCTCCCAAGTCGGGCCAAGTATGCCGATGGACTGCTCCGTCGCCCTTCGAAGTACGAGCTGGCCGATAGTGAATTGGCGAGCACGTACTTTGGTGTTGTAGTAGCGTTCTGACCTTTGCTTGTAGACCACGTTCTTCTCGTCCGCTGTTAGCCTTCGCTCTTCTAGGAAGTCCAAGTCGGAGAGCTGTGCATCGTTATTCAACTGCTCGTCATAATTTGCCACTCGAAAAGTGGGGACTTGCCCCTCTGCTGGTATGACAGCTTCAGTTCCGAACGCGAGCGCGAACGGAGTTTCACCAGTAGAATTCCTCGTGGTCGTCCGATATGCCCACAGAACCATGTGCAGCTCGTCCGCCCATTTGCCCTTCAATCCATCTAGCTTAGCTTTCAAGGTGTGCTTGATGATTTTGTTGATTGTCTCTACTTGACCATTCGATTGTGGATGATAGGGTGTTGAAATTTTTTTCTTGATGTTCCACTCTGAGCAGAAATCCAGCATGTCTTGACTTGTGAATTGTCGTCCGTTGTCCGTCACTATCGCTCGTGGTAGGCCGAACCTGCAAATTATGTTTTTCCATATGAAACTTGTCATCTGGGCCGTTGTGATGGTCTTCAATGCCTTCGCTTCGGTCCACTTGGTGAAGTAATCGACTGCTACGACTACGAAAGTTACCCCCCCGACGCCAGGCGGGAAAGGTCCAATGATGTCGATGCCCCACTTCGCGAAAGGCCAAGAGCTGTAGACGGAGATGAGCTCGTCTGGAGGTGAGTGAATAGCTGGTGCAAAAGCTTGACATCTCTTGCACGCCTGGGCGTAATGAATTGCATCCTTCTTCAGTGTTGGCCAAAAGTAGCCTTGCCTCATGATCTTTAAAGCGAGAGCTTGCCCCCCTGTATGATTTCCACATGATCCATCGTGGACTTCGTACATGACGATCTTCGCTTCGTCTTCCCCGAGGCATTTCAATAAAGGCATTGAAAAACCCCGTTTGTACAGCTGGTCGCCAATAACAGTGTACCGTGCGGACCTGAGCTGCAATCTGGTCGCTTTCACTTTGTCCCCCGGGAGCTCGCCTGTCTTGATGTACTTGATGATCGACGATCTCCAGTCCTCGTCGCTGGACGCTTCAACCTGCAAAATCTGACCTCTGTTCACCGATGGGGAAGAAATTTTAGTGATGGTCGCTTCTGAAAATATTGTCTCCCCCTCTGAAGTGGCCAGCCGAGCTAACGCATCTGCTTGCGTATTGTCCTCCCTAGGGATTTGCTCGATGTGGAATTGATCAAATTGCTCGAGTAATCCTTTCACTAGCTCTTGATATTTTATCATTTGATCGCCGCGAGCCTCGTAGTCGCCCGTAATTTGACATACAACCAGCTGAGAGTCAGAAAAAAATTTCAGTTTTCTGGCGCCCACGGCCATAGCCATCTTGATTCCTGCAACCAGAGCCTCGTACTCTGCTTCGTTGTTGGTCGCCCGATACTCGAACTCGATCGCCGAAGCAAACGTCTGTCGGGTTGGGCTGGTGAGGACGATTCCTGCCCCTGCTTTGGTGCTCGTCGACGAGCCATCGACGAACAGTGTCCAAAGAAGTTCGATTCCCTCGTCCACTTTTTCCGGGAAAGTGAGCTCTACTATGAATTCTGCCAGCACTTGTCCCTTGATTGCCGTTCTAGGTGCATAGGTGAGCCCAAATTGCCCTATTTCCACCGACCATTTCAAAAGTCTTCCAGTGGTATCCGGACGATGCAGTGCTCGTCGGAGTGGAAAGGTTGTGAGGACGACCACCTCGTGGTCGAACAGGTACTGCCTTAATTTTCTGACACTCATGACCAGTGCGTACGCCAATTTTTCAATTGGAGTATATCTCAACTCCGCATCTCTCAGTGTTTGACTTACGTAGTAGATAGGCAGATGTGTGCTCCCCTCAGCTCGGACGAGCACTGAACTGATCGCACAGTCAGTGGCCGCCAAGTATAGATATAAAATTTCACCGGGGACTGGCTTAGATAGGATCTTCGGATCCGATAGATATTCCTTTAACTTCTCGAAAGCTTTCTCACACTCATCGGTCCATTCGAAACTCCCTTTTTTCAGGGCATCGAAAAAAGGTTTGCAACGATCGCCCGTTCGTGCAATAAATTTGTTCAGCGATGCAAGGCATCCTGTCAACCTCTGTACTTCCTTCACGTTCCTTGGGCTTTGCATGTTAATGACTGCTTGAATTTTACTTGGATTTGCCTCGATGCCCCGCTGGCTAACCAGGTGCCCCAGAAATTTTCCTGAGCTAACACCAAAACTGCATTTTTTCGGATTTAACTTCATGTTGTACTCTTTCAGTATATCGAATGTCATGGCGAGGTGGTGTAGGTGATCCTCTTTCCGCAAGCTTTTGACAACGATGTCGTCGATATAGACCTCCACCATCTCGCCGATGTGTTTCTCAAACATCTTATTTACCAGTCTTTGGTATGTTGCCCCCGCGTTTTTCAAACCGAAAGGCATTCTCTTACAGCTATACATATCGGTGGCCGTCATGAAGGCCGTATGCCGCTGGTCGTCGGGATGCATCGCGATCTGATTGTAGCCCGCGAAAGCATCCATGAAAGTTAACATCTCGTGCCCCGCTGTATTGTCTACTAGGTGATCGATGTGGGGCATCGGAAAGTGATCTTTCGGACAGACATCGTTTAGATCTGTGAAGTCTATACACAATCTCCACGACCCGGTCGTCTTTTTGACGAGCACTGGATTGGCCAACCACTCGGGATCAGTTCCAGTTTTCTCGATTAATTTATTGTCGATCAATTTCTTGACTTCGACCGCCAAAGCCGCATATTTATCAGGCCCAAATTTCCTTCGTTTTTTGGTGATAGGTCTCTTTGCTGGATCAATATTCAATCTGTGGCAGGCATGATTCGTGGGAATGCCCACCATATCCTCGTGCGACCAGGCGAATGCACCGATATTTTCTTTCAAAAATGCGACCATGTCTGACCGCAAATGTTCTGGTAAATTCGAACCGATGAATACCTCGAGCTCTGGACGAGCTTCGTTTAAATGGATAGTTTCAAGGTCCTCCGCTGAAGTTGCCCGTTCTTTAGGCTCCTTCCAACGAGGATCCTCGATTCCGACTTCTGGCTCAAAGCCTAACCTAGGCTCCAGATCTGGAAAGTTTTCTGGAACCTGGTCGTCGGGGAACTGGTCGCCCGAATCTGCCTGCTCGTCGATCTCCATTGGGGTGTGGTCGTCCACTTCCATGGAGGCGTGCTCGTTCGCCTCCACTTGGTGGTCGTCGGAACTTCGACTGCACTCCCCAACTTCAATCTTTCTGTACTTACTAGGAAGACCCTCCAAGTAGTTCATTTGTTGATTTTGTGTTTGACACTCAATATACTGGCCAATCATAGTACTTTCCTTAGAATGACGTTTTGCAAAACGGACGAGACACTCCCTCGCCCGCGTCTGATCGCCCTTGACGGTTATAACTCCCGCCGGGGTTGGAAATTTTACACAATAGTAAAAGGTAGAAACGGCCGCCTTGAACTCGTTGAAGAAAGGTCGGCCGAGGAACACATTGTAGGACGATGGCATGTCGATGATCAGGAAGTCGAGCTGCCTAGCATGGTGCATTTCAGGCTCTTTTGACGATGCCAACTCCAGGGATAGCCTGATTTTCCCAATGGGATGGCTGTGCGTATCCCCAAAACCTACGATTATATCATCGCAAGGCTCGATGTATGCTGCATAATCACCGAGAGCATCCAGAGTATGCTCGAAGAGGATGTTGGTGTATGCCCCAGTGTCGACCATCATGCGATGGACGTTTGTTCCCATGATCTTCCCCGTGATGACCAAAGCATCATTGTTTGGGTGCACCACGCCGTTCAGGTCGTCGTCCGAGAAAAGGATTTGGTGAGATGGAGGCTTCTCGGCAGTCGGAGCGACGCACACCTGATGGACATTGTTCAGTGCTCGCTGCTCACTCTGAGCTCGGCGAACAGATAGCTCTTTCCCGGATTGGGTCCCGCCCAACGGGCCTTCTATCACCATACAGGCTCCGCCCACATTATCGATGTCGCCGCCAGGATTTTGTGGCATGGGAGGAGTCAGCTTGGGATGATTCAGTTGTTGGCACAGGTCGTCGCTGTCGTCGCGACGTTTCTTCCCCCTGTTGTCGCCATTGCCAGGAGGCTTGATGAACTGGGCGAGCTTGCCCTCACTGTACAGCTTAAAAAGGTTTCTCACCAAGTCTCGGCACCCATTGGTGTGGTGGCCGATGGAGTTGTGGTAGTCGCAGAACTTGCTACCATCTAGGTTTTCATCACTTGTATGCATTGGCTTGGCATGGGGGAGCAGATTCTTTCCCCTGACTGCGTTAAAAATGCCCCTGGGATCAAGAGAGAGAGATTCTATGAACTGGATGATCTCAGGAGACTCCTCGAAAGGCCTGAAGTTTGCTGGGCGAGCACTGCCAGCTTGAGTGGTCGCCTTCTTGGGCTGGGACGACTCCCCAGTGTTTGTATTTTTCTTGGGCCAGACCCTCTTGGACGCCTCCGGCTGCTCGTTAGCCTTGGCGGCGTCCATTATTTCCTCCATTTGAATGAAGTTCCCAGCCCTTGTGCGGAAGTCCGCATAAGAACTTGGGAAAGTAAGATGGATAGATTCCCAAAGCTTGGTACCTATCCTCAGACCGAAAACAGCCGAGATCAGCTTCGTCTCATCGTTTACGGCCTCCCCATCGATCACCAGCCTATCGAAGCGTTCGATGAAGTCCTTGCCTGACTCATTTATAGATTGGCGAACGTTTGCCAAACGTTGCTTTGAGGCTGGGCGAGCAGCAATAGACCCGTAGTAGGTCAGAAAAAGTTGTCCCAGCTCAAGGAATGAGGTGACAGATCCGGGACTCAAAGTTGTGTACCATCGATGAGCCCGGTCTCCCAAAGTTAGGGAGAAGTTTCTGCATTGGGTGGCGTCCGTTGCCCCGATTGAGGCCATGTAGTTGGAGTACTTGGACAAGTGTACTCTGGGGTCGGACGCTCCGTCGTATGCCGCCATGGAGGGCATTTGAATCTTTCTTTGAATGGGGGCGGTAAGGATTGCAACACTCAGTGGTGGTGCGGGCAGAGTGATTGGTAGAGTAGTCCCTTGCTTCGAGGCGACCACCTCTGCTCGCAGAGCATCCATCTCTAGCTTCATTAATTTTTGGGTCTCGAGGAACTGGGCGATCTGCCCCTCCTCGGCGGTCTGTGCTCGAGGGACGACGACCTCGTCGCGTCGGCTCCCTTGGGATGCGTCCGGGCGATCATCATGACGTGATCGCCTGGGAGAGTGCCTGTCAGAATGATGGTTGCGATAACACTTCGCCGGAGCTCGCGAACCCTTCCCTGGTCCCACTCGATCAAGAGCTGAGACTCGGTCGCCCTGATCTCTCTTATCAGCGTGATCTCGGTGGTGGTCGGCTCTGCCTGGTCGGCCATCCACTTTGAAGGGCACTGGGCGAGGAGCCCTCCTATCTCTGTCATCCATCCGGTTGAAAACCGAATTTCGGTGTCGCGAGTCTCCCGTGTGGCTATTGTGGGAGTGCTCGGCAACTTTGCTTTTGCCTTTGTCTTGGGGGCGAACGGGGTGTGAGTGATAGGAGCGGTCGTCCTCCTCATTGCCCTTGGCTTTGCGAGCTCTGTCGAAGGCCTGATCCTTGGCCTTCTCAAGCTCTTCCTTCTCATTCTGCCTCCTCTTCTCCATGAGGAAGTCAGAAAAGTCTTTCAAATGTTGGGGATCTTTCAAAATGTCCCCCACGTTCAAGTTTGCAAACGGATTCACCGGCGTCGGAAGGGGTTCGTTCCCTCCGGGAGCAACAAATCCGTCTTGAGGAGTGTGATGAGACATCGTTTAAAGAGTGTCTCCTGGAGATTATTACAAGGATATGACTGTTCTTAAGCTTTCGACGCTTAAAAACGAAAGATTAAAGTTCTTGCGCAGAAGAACGTGCTATTACAACTACTTATGAGCAAAGTAACAACAACTAAAGCTTAAAAACAAGATTACACGAAGATCAAACTCCAAAATATGTCTCGAATATCGCAAATATTCAAGAACACGAAGAACACGAAAATACGTAAACAAAGCTTTAAAAGGTGGAACTACCGATTAAAAACCTGAAAACGGAGTTTGCAAACCGATCGCTCGATGATCGGTCGAAACTGAGAGTGATGAACACGTAAAAGGACCCCTCCTTCTAGCACCAAATGTTGTACGTGCTTTTGATGGTTGAATCGGATGTGGACTATTTGTTAGCACGAGACAAACACGTATAATGATCGGGGGTTTATTACGTGTTTAGGGAGTATTTATGTGATGATCTTGATGAAGAACAAACAAGAATTAATGAAGAACACAAAGATGTAGCTTCTTTGAGAAGCTAAAGCGTAAGAGCTTGGGAGAGTATATTGCTTTGGGTTGGGTGATTTTGTGGAATGTGTAACTTGTGTACAAATGAGCCTCTTTTAGGCATTATATAGTGGTTTCTAGGGGCTGCCCGCCCTTTACACGTGGCACGCCCTTATTGGACTTGACCTCTGCCCGAAAAGGTGATTTGATGGCGCATTTAATGCTAAACCGCCTCTGGTGCTCGTCCTCGCCGAGATGCCGAGGAGCTGAGCTACGGTGGTCGCCGGAGGACCATGTCGAGGAGTGTGGTAGCCACGCTCCATGCTGTCTCCCAAGGCTTCAATACTTAAGACTTTCCTAGCTAAGATAGACACGTGCTCGCCACACATTTGGGCGAGCAGCTAACTAAAACATGTGCTCGCCAACATCTTTGGACGAGCACTTAAATATATTACATTTTCTTGGTCTTGTTGACTAGTCGTCGCAAGACTTTGTTGACTGGTCCTCGCCACGTAAGCTGATGACTAGGATTGACTTGTCAAAGATTGACTTCTTTGACTAGGTATGGAGAGCATGTACCGATTCGTTAGCGACACATAGCTCTCTTGCCAGTAGGGGCCTAGCCATCGACCCTGTCTGTCCAAGCTGACAGCTGTGGTCTCGGCGCCGAAACAACATCCCATGTGCTGATCAACTGCCCCCTAGCCATCCATACGTGGGGCCAAAGCCCAATTCGAGTGAACACATGCTACGATCAATCACGCGAGTTCAAGACTTTTTTTGGGGAAACCTATGATTCCCTTCCAGCCCCGGGAATCACTATCTTCATCCTTACCTTGTGAAACTTGTGGAAAGCCAGGAATCTCAGGCTCTTTGAGCAGAAAAGTCAGGAACCCCTCTCCACCGTCTCGCGCTCCCTAAGCATGGCTGAGGAGTTCTTGAAAATCCACTGGCAGCCTCGCCCCTGGCGAGCCGAAGTCACTACTCCCACATGGACGAAGCCTCCGAGGGGTTTTTTCAAGCTGAATTCCGATGCGGCAACTTTCTCAGATGGTTCAGCGGGTTTCGGTTTTGTGATCAGAAATGACCAGGGTAAGGTGATCACAGCAGGGACGAAGCGGACCTCAGCTATGGGCGATATGACTGTCCTGGAAACTAAAGCCCTTTGTTACGGTACTGAGAAAGCCATCGAACTCGGCCTTAAACCCATGATCCTCGAAACCGATTCGCATAATCTTGTTAGAGCTTTCCATGGGGAGTTGGAACCTGACCCATACACAATGCTCCTGATTGAGGACCTGCAGCTTCTGGCTCGACGGGCTGAAGTCCATTCATGTTGTTTTGTGAAGAGGGATGCAAATCAAGTGGCCCATGCCCTAGCACATTTAGAAAATAGAGTGGGATTTGAATTTCTGTGGAACGATACACTCTCAAGTTGCTGTAATAGTTTAGTTCAAAAAGATGTAAGGCTGGATGCCTCAGTTTCTTAATCAATGAAAAATATGTTCTTTCTCTAAAAAAAAAAAAAAAAAAACTTTGAATATTCTGTAAAATTGTCTTACATTTTTTTTTTTTTTACTTTTACTAATTAGTCACATACGTATTTAAATTGTACTCCTATCTCTTACTTTGAAGAGGTAAGTACGTATTTAAAACTTTGAAAAGGTAAGTACTTTTTTTTACACTTCACTTTATATCTTACTTTTTCTCTCTATCTATCTCCGCTCTCAATCACATCACTTGTACTATATCTATTATTCAATCACTTTTCTTAATCTTTGTGCCAAAAAGTAACGTGAAACTTATAGACGTACGGAGAGAGTATGATTGATTGAAAAATGATTTTAATCCCGCCATTCAGTGTGCTTTAGCCAAAAAAGAAAACAAGGAAAAAAAAAAGAGCGCACGTGACCGATACATCGTTTTTTGAGTTTTCAACAATCTAAAACTAAATTGACACAATCTAAATACAAATGAAACTAAATACGAAAAATGAATAAAAGTGAAACTAAAGCTTAAAAATGTATCGACATAATTGATTTAATCCTTGAACATGGACTAATATAATCATGATTTATTTTTATTTTTTTGGGCAGGGGGTGTTGGTTATTGTAATTTTTTTTATGGAGCGACTACCTACACCTCAATTTCTTTTTTTAACATTTCAATTTGGTCAAACATGTTAAAAAAATAGTCCTACCATGATTTTATATTCTAAATAGGGTAAACTTGTTTGCCCAAATTCTAGATGTTCAGAATGTAATAACTATTTAATTCTTAATAAAAAATTTTATTTCTTTATTTAAGAATATTTTAAACATTTTAAATGATTTTTTTGCTAATATTTCAATTTTTATTTTTGAATGTTCAGATTTTAGACATTTAGCACCACTCTTAATAATGTCTCTGTATTTTGTAATGACTGTTTTTCATTTATTTTTATTTTATCTCAAAAATAAAATAAATAAACTAATAGTGTAAATTTTTCGGATGAATAAAAGAATCAGCTTTAAAATTAAAAGGATAACTCTAATTCCAAGAGAGCATATTGACAAATATTGAGTCATTGGGGAATCGAGTACTCTTAGAAAAGTTTGATTAATTAAATTGGAATGTATATAGAGTTGTAAATATTACGGGTTGAGTATCTTGAGTATTCGAGTGAAATATATAGTATGGAGTATCTTTTACCGTAATTTTTTTAAAAAAAAATGGAATGTGTATAGAAGTTTAATTAAATTGCGGAGTATATGTTGTCATACCAACAGATTAAGTATGGAAGGAAGTGCCTCATGTAGGATTGTGTGACTAGGAGTTATTCAACAGCAAACATAAATGGATAAGGTGACGAGTAATTTTAGACAGAAATCACGAGTTCAATTTTTTTTTTAGCGATCGTGAGTGTTTGTTTAATGATGTCCAAAGTGTTTAATTTCGGTCAAATGGCGTATTAATATTATAGGTATATTTGTGTTCTTCTCTTTGTCATTTGTTCTATAAGTAAGGTGTCAACTTTGTCCATTAAAATTTCGGTCAATATTCGTATGAGAATTCAACCTGATCGAGGTGACTGCTCGTCCTAGATGAACATGTGTATGTAGGCTATACTTGCCAACCTCGGCACCTCGCCAACTTAGGTATTAATTGAAAAGAGGGTTGACCTTCGATGGGAATGAGGTGAGTAATAATACGACTTCGACGAGTACACATATAACTTTTAACTCTTAAATAATCTTTATTGACTCTCTAAACTACAATCCTTCAACTCGTTGACATGACTCTTCAGTTGGATAAAAGTATAGAACCATTAAATTGAACTTTACGAAATGTTGACTGCATATAATACGTTATAGCGTAATGTTTTGAGGCCACTAATTTCCATTTAAAAAATTCTCTAATAGAGCTAATAATTTCCATTTCAAACGGTATCATCTCCGACAAAGTGGAATTTTTCTCTTTCCCTATTTTTTTTTCTTTCTTTTTCCACTTTTCTTTTCTCTCCCCCCCCCCCCGACTTTTGAATCCAATTAAAATTGATTTTGTAGGGATTATATATGGGTAGTTTAGGAAAATTCATAGAAAAAAATGATAAACTTTTTAAAATAAAGATAAAATGCGCCAAATTATTTTTTGAAACCGAATAATAAGTGACGTCATTTATATGACGTGGAGTTATGTATAGTAATTTAAAGATGATTTATGGAAATTGGCTTGGTGACAAGCTTGTTCGGCTACAAACTATGGTCCAAATTGACGGATGTATCCATAGCATAAGGATTAGAGAAGAAGATGAAGACTTCGACTCAAATAATTGGGAGGAGGAGGAGACAAAAGGGATCGTCTCGGACGACACTGACGAGGACTGGGGCGAGGAGTTCTTTCCGGCGCCGGAGTTACAGCCAGAAGTCTCGGTAGAAAGGACAGAGAAGACGGAGGACGTTAGAGTCATAAATGCAGCAGAATTGATGGCACCGGCATCGGCATTGGAGGACGGGCGAATAATGGAGGGTATTGATGAGCGGGGGTATCCCAATACTACAAACGGTCGGGTCCACATTACGAGTGAAGATGGGGAAAAAGGAAAGAATACTAATGACATTTATTTGGGGCAAACTATAATAAATTCTCGGTTGGGCCTGGGAAAGATTTTAGAAAAAGCCCACTGGAGGAATCTCTCCTTGGGGCCCAAGAATTCAACAAAGGAAAAAAGGACGCAACAGAACTACTAAACCTGGATCTGAATACACTTTTCCAAGAAAGCGGGTCGGACCAAGACATAGAGAACCCCAGGTATGAAGCGGAGAAAAGTTACAGGGTAGATCAGAAAGATGAGAGGCAAAAACAAACAACATATGATGGTGAAAAGGAAACGCGTTCAACAAGCAACAGGGTCTTGAGGGAAGCAGAGAAGCAAAACGAAAGTGAGCTCCAAAATAAGGCAAGAGGCAATAAGAAAAAAAACACAAGAAAGGAGGCCACAGGAAACGAGAGGAAGAAACAGACAGATGAAGAGGAGGCAAAAAAGGAGGCCGAAAAAACCTGGGAGCTGGGAAAGAGACTAGGAATAAGCGAAAGGGAGTCGGAGGAGAACACTATAGCCAGGCTGGAGAAGATAGAGAAAAAAGCAAAAAGAAAAGCCTTAAAAGTAGCGGATAAATTGAAAGGTGGCAACAACAGAATTGATCAATGAGAATCCTTAGTTTCAATATCAGAGGTATGGGGGGAAGGGAGAAAAGAAAGGAAGTGAAGGAGATGATCCAGAAAAATAACATAGAATTGTGCTTCATACAGGAAACCAAGATTGAAAAGATGGATAACTTCATATGCAAATCTGTTTGGGGGTCGGGAAAATACGAATGGGACGCCCGCCCCGCTGAGGGGAGATCAGGAGGGATATTGACAATCTGGGATGAAGACTCTTTCACAAAAATTAGCTCGTGGCACAGAAGAGGGTTTCTTGTGGTAAACGGTCTCTGGAAACATGACGGGAGAAACTGTGTCCTGATAAATGAGGTGAAAAGAGAGTTATATGGGATTTGTTGAAAGGGGTAGTAGAGCAAAACCAAGAAGCATATATATGCATAGCAGGGGATTTCAACGCAATAAGGAGAATTGAGGAAAGAATAGGCAGAGGAGAACGAGAAGACAGGGCCGATATGGAGGCGTTCGAGGAATTTATCACACAGGCCAACCTGTTGGATATCCCACTATCTGGAAGGAAATTCACATGGTACAGACCTGACGGCTCGTGCAAGAGCCGACTGGACAGAGTAATGGTAAACGAGGCATGGCTGGAAAAGTGGCCGGATGAACAATTGAAAGGCCTAGGGAGATCAATATCCGATCATTGCCCAATATACATATCAAACACTCGGAAAGACTGGGGGCCAAAGCCTTTTAGACTATTTAATGCCTGGCTAAAACACCCGAATTTCAAAGATTTCACCGAGAAGAAATGGAAGGAATATGATATCAGAGGCTGGAATGGCTACATTCTTAAGGAAAAATTAAAGCTTTTAAAGGAAGATCTTAGAGGGTGGAGCAAAGAGGTATATGGTCTACTGGAAACAAAAATGGAAGTCAACAGGTCGGAGATTAGCAGACTCGATGCCCTGGACGATTCTCGTGGCCTGAACGAGGGAGAAGAACAAAAAAGAAGAGAACTCATTGCAGGACTCCACAATAATATGAGAGCAAAAGAAGAACAGCTACACCAAATGGCAAAAATCAATTGGCTTAGAGAAGGCGACCTAAACACAAAATTATTCCACAGGGTCATAAATGGGAGAAGGAAAGGGAATGAAATCAGTGGCCTATACATAGAAGGGCGATGGAATGAGTCGGTCCAGGAAGTGAAAAATCAGGTACACAAGTTCTTCAGCACTCATTTCAAATCTGAGAATTTCAAAAGACCAAATATAGCCCCTGAACTGTTCGACAAAAAGCTGGGAAATTACGAAAATAGCCTCTTAACAGCCGAATTCGAAGAAGCAGAAATAAAGGCGGCCGTCTGGGAGTGCGACTCGAACAAAAGCCCCGGGCCGGATGGGTTCACTATGGGCTTCTTTAAAAACAATTGGGAGACGCTGCAGAAGGAGGTTGTAGAAATGTTCAGAGAATTTCACAGGCACGGGAAACTGGTTAGAGGCCTAAATCCGTCGTTCATCGTTCTTATCCCAAAAAAACAGGGCGCACAACAGCTTGAGGAGTTCCGGCCTATCTCTTTGATCGGTAGTATATATAAGATAGTCGCAAAGGTTCTAGCAAAACGCCTGGCAAAGGTAATAGAACAGGTTATCTCCGAGAGCTAATCCGCATTTATAAGCTGACGTCAAATCCTTGACGGAATCTTGGTGGCCCATGAAGCTATCGACGAAGCAAAAAAGAAAAGGAAAAAAAGGATCCTTTTTAAGGTAGATTTTGCTAAAGCTTACGACTCAGTAAACTGGGGTTTTTTGGACGACATGATGAAAGGAATGAACTTCTCCCCTCGTTGGAGAAACTGGATGATGGAGTGTGTTTCGACGGCAAGTGTTGCCGTGCTGGTCAATGGGAGCTCGTCTGGCGAATTCAGACTTGAAAAGGGGCTACGCCAAGGCGATCCACTATCCCCCTTACTGTTCTTAATAGTAGCCGAAGGTTTGAATATGTTGGTGAATAAAGCAGCGGACATTGGAATTTCAGAGCCTATCTGTATTGGTAAAGAAAAGGTGAAAGTCCCGATGCTCCAATACGCGGACGACACTATGTTTCTTTGCAATGGAAAGTGGGATGATATCATAGCAATTAAGCGAATACTGAAACTTTACGAACTGTTATCGGGTGTAGGGGTGAATTTCGAAAAATGCAGACTCGTGGGAATTTTGGTGAGCGATGAGGAAAAACAGAGCATGGCAGATCATTTGGGGTGCAAAATTGGAAGGTTACCTCTGGACTTCTTGGGTATGAACGTGGGAATAAATCATCATAAAGCTTCCGCGTGGACAGGCATGATAAATAAGATTAAGAGCAAACTAGCATCATGGCAGGACAAACAAATGGCCATGGGGGGCAGAGCCACTTTGGTACAAGCTGTAATTTCGGCTATTCCAATATATTACCTTTCTTTCTTCAAATTACCAAAGGTGGTTCTAAATGAAGTTAGAAGCTTACAAAGAAATTTTCTTTGGGGAGGAGGAAATGGAGAAAATAGGAAAATTTCATGGGTCGGATGGGAGGAGGTCTGTAAAGAAAAGAAGAGAGGAGGACTGGGTATTAGGGATATTTATTATTTCAACCTCGCCTTGATGGGTAAATGGATATGGCGTTTGATTACGGAAAAAAACAGACTATGGGTCCGAGTCCTTGAATCTAGATACAGAGGAATTACAAGCGAGGAACCGTCTCAACGCAGAGGAGGGAGGGGATGGAACAGCAAATCAAGTTGGTGGAAAGACATAAAAGGAATTTACGAAATGATAGGAGGGAAAGAGGCAAAATACAAAATTCACAGAGTAGTGGGAGATGGAGCAAGCACTCGATTCTGGAGAGATGAGTGGACGGAGGGAGATGACAAGCTGAGTGAGAGATTCCCAATTCTCTTCACCCTAAGCAAGCAGCAGGATGAAAAAATCCAGAATATGGGCAGATGGGAAGGAAATGTGTGGCATTGGAAGTGGAAGTGGAAGTGGCGTAGGGAACTAAATCCAGCGGAAAACGAATTACTAATAAATCTTACATCTGTTTTGGACAGGAGGAGGTTGCGGCAAGGAGGAGAGGATACCTGGGCCTGGGAGTTGGCACACACCGGAGCATACTCAACGAGCCACGCATACGGACTACTCACGGAGGACAGGGGAGAAGAGGAGGACGCCGAAGGGGACAAGCCGGAGTTTGTAAACTTATGGAAAAATTACGCTCCAAGGAGAGAACAGATGATAGTATGGAAGGCGATCAAAGAACGACTAGCAACTACCGACAAACTCAGACGAAGAGGAATTCCAATGACGGACGAGGAGGCAAAATGCTCGCTGTGCTCTCAAGAGGCGGAAACAAACCGACATCTTCTCGTGGAATGCTCTTTTGCTACGGCTGTTTGGAACGAGTGTTTCAGGTGGCTTAATATCTCCACGGCTACACACATAGATATTGGCTCTAACTCCCTTCAGTTCACCGAGGCACGGGGGCAAGGAAAAATGAGAAAAAAAATTATGTCGAGCCTGTGGACGAGTGTAATTTGGGAGATATGGAACACAAGAAATGCAAAAAGGTTCAGGGAAGAAAGTCAGGACATAAAGAAGACAGTGGAGAGAATTAAGATCAAGCTTTGGACATGGATTGGCGGAAGAAACCTCCTAAAAACAGACGCAGCTTTAGTAGCATGGTTCGATGACCCATTTCCATGCCTAATGGAATAGTTTGACATATGCAGCTTGGGATAGGAGATATGGTTCTGTAACCTTGTGTAAAAATAGACAAAATGTACACGTATGGGCTGAGCACCCTCAACGCTCGATAATGGGAATACTAAATACTGTTTACCGTTTCAAAAAAAAAAAAACTATGGTGTGGTAAAACTATAAAGCGACCCACAAACCAATTTCAATCCTCCTTTATCATATTTTATTATATGTTTTACATTTTAAATTTGCAACATGTGTCATACTCAAGGGCGGAGCCACGTTGGGCCCAGAGGGGCCCAGTGGCCCCCCACCAATTTTTTTTTTTTTTAATATATATATATATATGATAATTTTTTTAAATAATTATATGTATTGTTTTAGTAATAATTATTTCTATTATATATATATATATATATATATAAATAAAAATAAAATTATTATTTTCATTTTAATTACTGCCTATTAAGTTTAGACGGAACAAAAAATAAATGCTTGCATACAAAGGTTGGAAGGAAGGAATTTTTTTTCTTATTTTTCATGTATTTTCTTATTAAATTTGTTTCATAATTTTTTAAAAATAGAATCAATGGATTGAGGGTGCATTTGAGATTATTGTCTAAATTTTTGCTAAGACTTACAAAAATGTCCTTAAAATTGAACAATATTATTGATGTTTTAAAAAAATTATTAGTTTAGTGATTTAAAATTTTTGTACATTTATATTTAACAGTATTATATTGTATGAAACATAGAATATTGTAACACATTAATGTAGCTTCATTTTGAGTCGAAACTATCAAAACTTCTTACAAAACTTAATTGTTCGATTTAATTTAATGAAATGTATTGACAATTTTATCATGAGAAATTTTAATGAGTATAAGTACATATTATTTTATCTTTAAAGTAATGTTAATCGGGGCCCCAGTTAAGATTTTCTGGCTCCGTCACTGGTCATACTTTTTATTATTTTTTAAAATAACATACGTTAATAATTTAGATATATAACAAAGTACTATAAAATACAAATGTTGATCTCATCAGCCAAAAAAGGGAAAATTTGGGACACAACTTGCTTCAGGTACATATATGCATGAGGCAACGAAAATTCAGGTAAGCAGTTTCAACTGTTTTCTAAAATAAATGTAAAAGATGATGCACCACATTCCAAGTTGCTTCACCAATTAATCAACAACAATGGGTAAACAAGCATTTTTTTTAATACCAAATACAAGAGAGAGAGAGAAACAGTATATATTATGACAAATTGTTGTATAAAAACGGTAGTGTAAATGACAGATGAGTTAATTATGATAGTATTGCCAAACTTTGTTTGATAAAAACGTGTACATAAATGTACTCTACAATTCACATGTATTTTTTCACTAAAATGTAGACGGAGACTATGCTCCTCCTTGAATTTTACATTCGAAAACCTCAAGGTATAAATAATTTATGAGGGTTCAATTTATTTATAGTTTGACCTGACTTCAATTGGGTCTCACTAGTGAACGATGTGATTGATCCTTCCAAATTAGTCGTCCTAGTGGAGATACCTAAACTTTTTACAAAATCATTTCACTGAAAATATTTTACATTTCATACTGATTTCAGTGATTTGGGCATGTAAACTTTTTTTTTAATATAAAAACAAATGTAAAATGAATAAAAAAGAAAAATGTGAAAACTTATTTGAAACATATCTTGTGATTTTTTTTAATATACACGAATACTAAATATATAGATACTTTTTTTTTTAATTACATTATATACCCTTCCTTTTTTTTTTATCCATAACTTGAATCTAGGACGTTATGGCTAGATAGTGGTGCTCAAATCACTTGAGTTATCTCACTTCGTTAAATATATAGATATTTAAATTTAGTTATTTGCGTACTTAAATTAAATAATAGAAATCTTTTTGTGAGCAAACATGAATCTTAAATATAAATACTAGGATGATACACTAGTATTAGAATCGAAAGGAAGCAATAATATATGGTATCGGCAACCTCGAACTGCAACACTAGAGCTTTTGGATGTGTGAGAGAAAAATTCTATAAAATTCATGTTGATTTAATTTTAATAAAAAAATGAACAATAGATTCATATTTTTCTAAATTATTGTAGTTGTCTTTATAATTCTTCGGAGATTATTAATTTATGATGTTGATAGATGAGTAATATATTTATATAAGGGTCTTCCATAAAAGCCATAATCTTATTAATTTACAGAGGTTTTATGTATTTGTGTTAGTTATATCACTAAAAATATTAATTATTTTATTAAAGTGGTAATGTACATGTACTTAATTTGTGCAAATACAACTTTCTTTTAATTTTTTTCTTGATCAAATACAAAAATTACCTAACCTGCATACTTGAGAGGACAAATCATAACTAAAAATCTATATAAGAGGCCAAATCATCACATTTTCTTCATCCACATTTCTCCCAAATTATCAATCAAGAAATTTAAACTAAGTAGAAAAATGAAAATCCAACCCCCTCTCATTCTACTCACTGTCATGATTTTCACCCTCCATGCGACGGCGACGCCACGGCCGCAGAAGGCCCAAACCCTCATCGAAACGACGTGCAAAAGCACCCCAAACTCCCGCCTTTGCGCCGCCACCCTTAAGGCCAATCCTGCAAGCACCACGGCAGATGTGGCAGACCTTGGCCTCATAATGGTGGCGGCCATTAAGGCGAAGAGCAGAGAAGCCCTCTCCACCATCCACAAGCTAAGCAGCCGCCGCCAACCCAAGTTGTCACAGGGGCTGCAGCGGTGTGCTGAGGTGTACAAGGCCGTGTTTGAGGGTGACGTGGCGGTGGCAGAGCAGGTCTTAAGGGGAAACCCGAAATTTGCAGAAACTGCGATGGCGGGTGTGGCGGTGGAGGCTGATATATGTGGTGGTGCTTTTGAAGGTGCGGCGATTCCGCCGTCGTTGAGTGGTGTTAATAAAGATGTGCATGATCTTGCTCTAATTGCTAGAGCAATTATCAGAAACTTGATGCTGCACTAACTCATTGTGCTCAGCATTTCTATTTGGGCTTAATTTTATCTTAACAAGTAATTTTGCCTTAATTGGAGTAGATAATAAGGTGCATGCAACTCTGTCTCTGGTTATATAGCATGAATCCCCTGTTTGACTATTTCACACCGATGTTTCATCTTGTTTTTCACTAATATTAATACATGTCATGTGCAATGTATGACATTATTAGTAATGACATGTGCCGTGTATTAAAAATAAGGGAAAAAGTTGTTTTTTCATCTTGTAACTTAACCACATTTCGGTTTTGGTTCTGCTGACTTCCAAATTTTGAAAATGGTCCCATAACTTGCACATTTTTGGTCCTACGGCCTGCTATACCAGGTAACCTAACCCGTAAAAATAACATGACACCTTTAAATTTATGGCAAAATCAGATTGGTCAACCAGATGTGTGACCTCCTACAGGCTACAACCAATCGTAGGACCAAAAAGTCAAAAAATTGAAAGTCAATGGGATCAAAACAAAAATATGGTAAATAGTAATGAAATGCAATATGAAACAAGAAATAGCAATTGGTGATCTTGATTGCTAATTACAAAAGCTTGTTTGTCAGATGTTTTTGTAAGAATAGAAAAGTTTGACTCGAAACATGGGAGAACATGGTGAAACTTATGGGACACCTGAAGATATCTGAGATGTATGAGCTGTGTCTTTAATGTGTGTGTGTATATAATATACAGACATAAAAGCAAGTCACGATGAGGAGATCATAATCATACTTATTTAATTACAGAGATATCGTTAATCCCACAAAGATATTATATAATTTCTGGATCACTTGAAGATCCCTGCAAATTGGCCAATTTACATGATTATATGCACATCAAGTTTATTTGTTTACATTGATCGCTATAGAAGTACAATACACATCTAATGTTTGTATTGATGTAAACCGGCAGTTCTACATATATAGTACTATATAATAATTGCATTGCAACTAGTGTTAATTTACCAACATACGCAAACTACTGGCGCCGTCTGTATTCGCCTTCGGTGAAATGGCAACACCGACAGCTGAGGCATGCCCGCGCCAAATTCCCCAAGACTGGCAGCCTAACAACATAAATTAATCCAATGTCAAATATCCGAATTATGCAATTCTTAATATCTTAATTCATTGAAAAAAAAAAAGGTACCTTGAAAAACAATGACAACGCAAAAGAAAATGGTGAAAAACATTGCTACCAAGTTGCCACTCGATGAAGGGGAGGCCTTTGATGCTGCCTTGGCCTTCCTGAGCGCCTTGATTCGCTCGAATCGAGCTCGTTTAATCGACAAAAGCTCAGAAATCTCCTTTATCAGCTTCTGATCAGCTGCATCGAGTGACAGCCCTCGAGGAGGGCGTGGAGGTTTCGGAGACTTCTTAGCACGCTTTTCCTTTTTTATTTTCTCCCCAGAATTGGGAGAAAGCGCACCCACGTTTCTTGGTTTTTCACCATTGCCTAATTCAACATCAGGGGTTCTAAATTCTTCAATCCTGTTATCCTTATTACACTTGTCAATGTCAATGACAATAATATCCATTTCTTTCATCTGGATATTATCAGATAATTGTCTCCCTTCTCCTCCTCAATTTCAATTTCTAGTGATTTTAATTAAACCCAAAACGCCATCAAATGTCACTGAAAGAATAGATATGTACAAATGACAATGAATATGATTGAATAAAGAGAAGAAAGTAGTGGAGAAAAATGAAGAAAGTACCTTTTGAAAGTCCAGATCCAAGTGTCACTCAAAAACTTGAAATGAAGTTGAAGGGGTTATTCAAGATCCAATTTTTTTGCTCATTATGTCTGTCTCTCTCTCTCTTTCTTACGTGGCCTAAGCAAAGCAAGATTCAAAATTTATTTAGTTGAAGGTATTATTTAGTGCTAGAACCAAAGCAACGGCATTAATATATATAGAGAAAAGGAGAGAGAGAGAGAGAGAGAGAGAGAGAAGCGCACGGGTTGGGGGTGAGGTGCCAACGAGGAAAGTGGGGGGTTTGGGATTTGTTTATTCAGAGAAATTATTGAAAGAAATCATCGTATCTATCATCTCTGTTGTTGTGATGAAATTTGAATTTGATAGTGACAGAGACACACAGACAGGCTGTGAGCTGTTGGAGGTGGAGCTTAAACCGAGGTTTTTGCCTCATGTTTTTCATTCATCAATGCACCGACAATTTCTGTCACTCATCTAATTTTTTTTTTACCTTATTTTCGAATTTGTTTTTCATTTTTATTTCTAAAAAGGTTTTATGTGTGCATAATTAGAGCGGTTCTAAGAAATCAGCTACACCTCTCCAACTCATTTAATATTGATAAATGAGTTAAACTCGATTTATAATCAATTGACTCGAACTCGATTAGTTAGATTTGATATTGTTCGGTAGTTCGAATAGCTACTTGTGATCACTCTGAAATCTCGTAAGATAAGAAGATGTCTTCATTCAAGTCAGAAATCGAATCGAGAAAGCACTGCCCCTAAAGCCTAGCCTGAAGTGGACCAGGTCCTTATACGTAAGGCGATCCCGCAAAATTAAAAAAAATCTCGTAATTTTATTAAATACATTTATGAGTCGGAACTCACTTTCCTGTTTTAAATGTAATCGAATTCAGTCAAGCTCGATTCAACAAATGCTCAAGTTAAGTTCGAACTTCAGGTACTCGACTTGTACCAACTAAAATAACGGTTAAAGAAGTGAGGAATCTAGGCTAGTGTAGGCACGATTTTCTTAAAACAATATTCGTCCTTCACTTTCGATGCTAGTGAAAATTAGGACATCAATTTTTCAGGATACAACAATTAAATAATAACAATACTAGCACAAATATTTTTCTTAAGGCGAACCAAGACGTTTGCTCGAATATATCCCGTTGCGGAGTGTCGAGGAAATTATAAGTGTAAGGTAATGCCAAGATTAATCATCACTTCATGAGATGGATTCTAATTAGTTGTACATAATAATCCAATTTGACAATTGCTTAACTCAATATTAAGACAAGAAGATATTTGCAAAGTTATCAAAAAAATTCATGCTTTGTAGGTAGGGAGCTGTTTGGACCCATCTTCGTGAATCAGATCTACTGCCACTCAATTAACGTGTTATGTATTTATCAAATTTAATTATATGGCCCATCATATAAATTCAAAATCTCACATAATTAATTCTAATTTAGACTACTCTACTTTTCTGGTTTCCATATCTTTCTCCCATTAAATTCATTTATGTGCTTATCAAACTAATACTAATATATGTTGTAAAATAATAATTTCGTCGGTCTACTTTTGATGATTAAACCAGACTTATAGAAATAATTCGCTGCATCTTCTAAATTCTATTGGTGGACACGTCGGGTTCACCAATGCTTATTGGGTCGTATTCAATAATTTTTTTTTTTTGAAGTCTCGGGTATCCGGCAAGGCCGACTAATCCCGGGGGACCAATCCCACCGCCCACTTGCGGGAGTCCCGTTTAAAGTCAGAGCTTTGCGCTCTGTATGGACATGGCCCCATAGAAATTGTTTGCACCTTAGGGGTTTCGAACCTGAGACCTAGAGAGGAGCATACTCCTAAGCCCCAATCCTACGCCACTAGGCCAACTCCTTGGGGTTTCGTATTCAATAAATATATGGATGGTGGGGGAACGCAAGACAGAAATTTCACTTTAACATTTATACTTCACTTTGATTTAAAACATGATTAGCATAGAATCGCAAATCAACATGTTATATAAGTTTTTTGTCCATTTTTTAACAATGTATTTAAATGTTAATATCTCCATCTGACACTCAAAATATTTTCTAATATTCATCTATATTATTAGAAATTGTTGGATCACTTCAACGGGCTCAAACATCTTCTAAACTGATTGGATAAGTATAGGGGCCCTTGGGGGTATAATCAAAGAACCAACTCTAGGTAGCATGAGGCTTTTTATAGAAGTAAGCAAGAAATGGGGTTGGACTTGGACATTATGGTTCTAATCCAAAGGCCAAAACACAATGGGCTCAGGCCCACCACAAATGAAATGTAACATATATACATTTGAACACATATATACATTAGTTATTTACTTCAATACTAATTTAATTTTAACCCCAAGGAGTTGACCATTTGGTATAGACTTGACATTTGGTATAGACTTGGGACTTAGGAGTATGCTCCTCTCTAGGTCTCAGGTTCGTCGGTCATGGAATCGGATACCCGAGACTTAAAAAAAAAAAAATACTAGTTTAATTTTACACATAATATCCATTTATACACTTAAAAATACTCCGTATTATATATATTGGGGTTGGGGTATATACCCCTCCAGCTTTGTTAGATACACTCCCCCGATATATATACTCCCATTAAAGTACATCTGAGATAGATGCACTCCCCCCAAATTGTCTATTATACCCCTTTATCTTAAAAATTGGTATGATAAATGCACCTCCTCATAAAAACCCTAATTTCCTCATTTCATCCCCAAACCCTCATTTCTTCTCTCCTTCCCCCAACCCTCCTCCTCATCGCCCAAGCCACCGCCTCCTCCAGCGTCTCCCGCCGCCGGCCTCTAGCGTCGTCCACCTGCCTCTCTTTTTTTCTTTTTTTCTTTTTCATTTCTGCAATCGGCGGCGGCGGCGCCCCCTCGCCCAGCGCCGTCGTCGCCTCCTCCTCCACTGATTCACGTGATATGCAACACTAAATAAACAACCGCAAGTGTACGACGTCTATTGTAGCGTGATAAGCACGAGGTCGATCCCACAAGGAGGTTAAGCGTAAAAGGATAGTTTGTCAATTGAGTTCTATTTAGACGTGATCGATAACTAGAAAGTGTTGAATTACTCTAAATTATCTACCAAAATTGTCACTAGTAAACAATGAAAAGAGTAAATACAAAATCGATCAAATACCAAGCAAATTAATAAAACGAACGTAGAACGGATTGAAACTCAAAGAAAGAAGGTGGGTTCCAAGGCAATTGTAACACCTAGATGTCCGTTTATGATGTTATCTCGTTTAAATGGCCATTAAGGTTATCTCATATAGGGTGATCACACAAGAAGAACTAATCGATCTCTCGATACAAATTAATCCAAAAGCGCATGCAACATAGACTTGTATCTCTACATCACAAACATTACACCGCCTAAAATAGCCCCTAAGATCATTCAATTCCCTCTCCGATAATTAATCCTCTCTCGAGATCATAATAATACTGGGTTGCATGCTTGCATACGATTAAATGGAATAAATCTCTCGATACTACCCCAATTAACAATGGATTAAGCAAATCATCATGGCCACTAACAACATGCTTTACAATGGATAATTAAACATGCAAATAAGAGATAAACACCAATTAAAGCAAGAAATTACTCAT
Organism: Galeopsis tetrahit; assembly: GCA_963675135.1. NCBI lineage: Eukaryota > Viridiplantae > Streptophyta > Magnoliopsida > Lamiales > Lamiaceae > Galeopsis > Galeopsis tetrahit. Next base: position 18,912,096 of record OY776133.1, read on the forward strand.
AAACTTCAATCCAAGTCTCTACAATGCCTTAGAACCAAAAAGTGTTTAGCTAATCAAATACATAATCCAATTACAAAATCCAAATGAAATAATGAAATAAAAAGAAAGATAACAAGGAAGCTTAGTCTAGATTGTGGTAGGGAATGAAATTTGCAAGCTATTGCATCCTTCCTCCCTTGAATTGATGAAGAATTGAGAGAGAAATGACCAAATCACCTTAAAGTGTGTGAAAGTATGTGTGGAATTAAGGAATTTGGGGGTGAATGGTTTGAATTTCAAGAAAGAAGGTTTATATAGTGTTTGGGTAGGGTTTGGATGGCATAATTGCAGGTTGATCCCTCAAAAATGGAGAAAATACAAGTTTGGCACCGAAATTGGGGTGACTCGGCCGAGTTGGGGTCACTCGGCCGAGTGGATCACTTAAAGAAGCGTGTTGCAACTTTTCCAGTCGAGACTCGGCCGAGTTAGGGTTACTCGGCCGAGTGCGCAGTAAACTTGAAACTTGCAGATTCGGCCGAGTTGGCTTACTCGGCCGAGTGATGTTCAATTCCAGGAGCTAAGGCATTCAACTTGACTCGGCCGAGTTGGCTCACTCGGCCGAGTGCGCAGTAATGTGCAAACTCGCAGATTCGGCCGAATTGAGTCACTCGGCCGAGTGCGCAGTGATGTCCAAAGTTTCAGATTCGGCCGAGTTGACTCGCTCGGCCGAGTTGCCTCTTCCCCTTCTCGTTTCATGCATAACTTTCGCCTCGGGTGTCGGATTGACTCGATTCCTTTGGCTAATCCACTCCGTTTTTCGAGACGAATCCACCCGTGCACTCCTCTTCCTGATCCAGTGAGGTATGGTTGGTGTTTTGCTCCATATTTCATCGTATTTCCTACAAAATCGACAAAACACAACCTTTCTCTCATTTCGGCTTAAACAATCATATTCAATGCATAATTCAATGAAATCCACATCAAAATACACTTCACATGTGCCCTTAAAACGTGTAAATTCCACCCGAATCATCCACCGACCCAAATCGTTGTATACACCTTCTCCCCCAACTCCTCCGTCCTTCCTTTCTCCCTCCGTCGCGCCCTAAAACAAGTGCGTTTTTTTTTTTTAATTTCTGCAAGCGGCGGCGCCGCCACCTCCTCCCCACCGCCCCTCTCGCCTAGCGGCGCCGCCACCTCCTCCCCACCGCACTCTTCTCTCCCCAACGGTCTTCCCACGGTAAGCTCAGCGTAATTTTTTTCCCTTTTTTTCCCTTTTCTTTCTTTCTACAACTTCTTTCTTTCTGTTTTTTTTTTTTTTCTTTTTTTTTTTATAATTCTGGACAAGAAATATCGACCAAAAAAATTTTGGTCGACAGATTGCTGTCGACCATAATTTTTTTGGTCGATATTTCTTGTCCGAAATTAATTTTTTGTCGACTAGGGTATTTTTCGTCGACTATAATTAGTCGACGATATATTCTACGGTCGACCAACCAGACCAACCAGTGTCGATCGACACTGGTTGGACGAAAAAAACTTTTTTTTATTTTAGTTTTCTGAACTGATTTTGAATGGGTGACGCCGGAGGTTGTGGCGGCAGTGGAGGTGGAGGCTGTCGGAAAGTTGCGACGGCGGCTGCAAAATTAGGGTTAGGGTTTTGTATAAAATTAGGTTTAGTGTTTTAAGTAAGGAGGTGTATATATCTATAACATTTTACAAATTTTACTAAAAGGGCAAATATGATATTTTACATACATATTTAATTAATAAAATGGAAGGGGGAGTGTATCTAACAAAGCTGGAGGGGTATATACCCCATCCCTATATATTGCGTATAAGCAAACCAAACACATACACACATATATATTAACATACACATACGAGAGGTCGAATGTGGGTTTGCAGAACGGGTCCTATAAAGTATAAACCCATTTGTAACCACTGATGGGAAAAAAAGGTCCATATATAACCACCAACGGGTCCTATAAAGTATAAACCCATTTATAACCACGGATGGGGAAAAAAGGTCCATATATAACCACCACAGACCCGTTGGTTTTGGGCGATTTCAACTGACGGTTTTTTTAAATTTCGGTATCCGGCCAAAAAAAATATACTACTAATCAAAGGCATGAATTCTACCATCCAACTTCGGGGTTTTGAATCTGAAATCTAGAAATAGCATACTCATCTCAAAACTAACAGTGAAAATAAACACGATATTGTATCAAAATTTATTAATCAAAGCAACTTTCCTAGAAATATAAATGAAGTTAATTTAGATGTAGAAGAAAAAGACGAGATTAAGCCTGAAATTTAAAAATAATGTCAATTCAACGTTGAATCACACCCCAATCTCTGTCCTCATCAAATAGTTCAGAGAGTGGGTGGTTTTCTGACATGTTCGAGGAAGCAGAAATCAACTTTATTCTTAGCAGGAAATAACAAAGTAACGCATTGCTTTCTGGCAATCTGGTTTCTTTGCCAGTTACTTGAATTCGAATAGGGCAGCACCACTCGACGGCTTTGATGCAAAAATGTAGAGGCCAAGATCATCTTTTTTGATCACCCCTTTGTCAATTCTTGATTGGAAAAATTGTTCCTGAAACCATAAACACGCTTCAGGTCCCATGTTTGTTGGGAGAAATTAAGGTAAACAGAGAGTGAAAGTAACTAACCTTCAAGTTGAGGATAAATTGTGGGACGATATTCTCCTTCACAAGAGCAACGGCACAGCCACCCCATCCAGCACCGGTAAGCCTTGCCCCAAGGGCACCATTGTCACGAGAAATCTTAACAAGTTCTTCCAATTCTGGACAGCTGTTGACGTAGATGGTAATACGAGGGATAATAAGTAACAAAGCCAGGGTTAGAAACGTAAAATTGGACAGGCCTCGTTGGGACTTAGGATTGTCAAGAAATGTACCTGCACTCGTACAAGACGCTGCAGCTGTAGTGGCTGTCATTCATGAGGTCCCCAAGCTTCTTTAGCTTGTCTTCTTCACTGCAAAACAAACCCACAAGTCGAGTTTCAAGAATAAACTAAATTAACAATATAACAATCTATCGGAAAAAAGACTAATACACAGAAAGAGTAAAACAAAGTAACAGTTGATAATCTTCAACCCACCTCAAATCTGATGATACGGTATCCTTGAAAGCATAGACACGTTTGGCTTCTGAGTACACATGGGCTGCTCTCTGCAAATTGTTACATGAAAAATATCAAAAGAGTGTCTGATGAATTACCAATCATCATTGTAACTTTTCTGAATATTCATTTCAGACAATTCAAGAAATAATGAACAAAATACAGAAACCACAGATTCACCTGGTGTAATTTGAAATGCGTGGCAGCATTCAACACATCCAAGGAAGAAGGAGAATTGGCGAACACGGTTTGCAGCTTTTCATTGATGATTGCCTCAATATCTTCAGCAGTATATGGCTCTTCTTTCAAGAATTCCTGAAAAATGGTGGCCAACAGAAACCATTAAAACCGATGCATAAAGAAATCCAACAACGACCACTACACCCTCATATACAACATATGAATATGTATAAAAGAATGGTGTAAATAAATCGAGTGGAAATATTTGGACATGCAACAATCTTTTGTTCAATTGGTAAACAGGTACCTTGACAGCAAGAACTGGATCAGAAGAGTCACGTTTACCAGCAAATGATACACAGAGTCCTTCAACATCTGAAAGTGTCTTCGCCTTAGCTACTGCTTCTTCAGTGCTCATCCCAAGTTTTATGCCTAATACAACCTGCAATAGCCCAAACAGAGGCAAAGATTATGATCGACCACTAGTAAAACATGAACAGAAAGGAGATGCAACAAGAAGCATGCTTAAATTATTCCAAGAGTGAGGAAACTCACAGAAGCTAAACGGCATTCAACAACCCTGTTGTTGTAATTCGTTGCGGCAGTGACTGCTTTCTGAGATTCAGCCAGTGAATGTGCGATTACAAACGACCCACCAGCAGGGAGCTGCACCTCAGTAGCACGAATCGGGTTGAAATCTATGAGTGCTGCAAACCCAGATTGAGCCATCACGGATATTGCCTGCCAAATTAAGCAATATAATACATCTTGTAAGTTAAAGGTACAGATAGAACTTCAAAACAAAGTACCAAACATACTTTTCATGGAAGTGCAATACATGCACGCACACAGTAACGATATGGAGCCTTAACAGTGGGTTCCTTATAGAGCCAACATTAGCATAACTGTGTTTGTACATTGTAACAGTGTATAAGCAGTTTATGCAGATGTGGGCTCCATAAGGAACCTACCATTGGGTTCCATATCAAAGCTGCAATATATTCTTTGAGGCTCTTAACACTATAAGAGGTACATGACACATTATACAATACTCCCTCTGTCCCACAAAGATAGGCCTGTAGTTATTTTCACACAGATCAAAAAATGGAAGTTATTATAGTGAGAATATTAAGTTTTTGCTTTGTTTTTCCATTTTGCCCTTATGTCTGTCTACTCATTGTTCATGAAAATTACTAGTACCTAAATATTGATTTGGAAAAAAATAAGATACATTAAATAGGGGCAAAGATAAAATGAAAAATTAATGATATATTAAATATAGTAACGGGACTATCTTTGTGGGATGGGCAGAAATAGATAACAAGTCCATCTTTGTGGGACAAAGGGAGTAATAATTTTGAGGAATATGGTAAATTACCTGGTCCATTCCACCGGATTGAGTTCCAATGTGTCGTTCACATTCGCAAGTAAGTTGAGCAAGTTCTTTCTGGAAAGTGACATTCAAAAACAAAAGGATGATCATTTCATTTATGAATATAACTAATATATCGTGCTCTATATTCTATATCCTTCTCCAAAGCCAAAAAGCCACAAGTCAATGCACAAAATCTTCTATAACTTGGGTAGACTACTGTGAGGCTTGGCAACAAACAGAAAGATAGTGCGGAAAAAAACAGTACCTTGGGGAAGTTTGATCCCAATACTGCCATAATTGCAATTGTAGAAGAGCAAACAAATGCAGCAGAGCTTGATAAACCAGATCCTTCATGACAAAACAAGTACACAACTCAAATATTTATCAATAGCTTTAATGAATATTCCACTTAGTCAGAAGCCAGCCAATTCATAGATTAAATGAAAATACCAGTTGGAACAATGCCGTCGACGACAACCTCAAGTCCAACTGGTTCACCAACGTCAATTCCCTTTGATTCGGCATACTCATAAAAACCTTTGTACCTGAAATGGAATTATGACAACTTCTAAGCTATGGAAAGTTAGAGATCCCAAATAAGTTTGCACATATAAATTCCATCATGATATCCTAACACCATCTGCTACACAAAACTAGCAATGAAATGAACACTTTCCAAAACCTGCTTAAAAGCAAAATCAACAAAAATAAAAGGCACCGTACGCGCAGATAAAATAGTGACCCCATCTGTGATTCTTCAAATCAATTTCCTGAAAAACAAAATATTTCTCCTTTAGCAAGCTACAACAGATCAAAGATTGAAACATGACTGGATCACAAGGCCAAATTATCCCATTCCTTATATACATAATGAAGACGTGATCAAACATGAAACATATTCAGCACTAAGATTCTGCAACAACTCCAAATATAATTAAATGCTCTTTCATTTTACCTCAGAGATCAAGTTTTTACCACAAATGATGGAGTATACAAGAATCAAAAGAAAGCATATATATTAACCTTAAATATCATTTCAGCAGTGATATATATATAGGAAACCCATTCAAAAATCAGCTTTCCAGTTTTCCAGGCAACAAAGTTGTGCAAGCCTATCAAAAAACGTGCAAAGTTCTTTTCTCCAAAACTTTTGATATTAACCCAAAAAAACAAAACAAAAGCATGACAAAATTCCACTACTCTAAATCAGGATCAGATAAAAAGCACATAAAAGTAGCTTTTCACGATTCACATTCACGAGTGGCAAATAAAGCAACACAAAGCCCCTGTAATTGTTCACTGAAAAACACCATACCTGATGAGGATCGGCAGGATATGTACAAAGAGTATATTTCTCACTGTTGACATTTGCGATCCGAAGCACCTTCTCCCCCTCCAGTTTTCGTATTCCGACAATCGTATCTTGCCTGATCGCCATGGGCAACACCGAGTAACCTTCATAGTCTATGTGCTCTCCAATCAAATTCACCCTCCCTACAGAGATAAACAGAGAGAGCTCAAACCATCAACAAAATTACGCGATTACCCAATCAAATTAACCCCCTAATAAGAACAAAAATGAGAAGTCAAACAACTTCAACCCTACGCTAAACAGAGCCATACCAGGAGATCGGGAGTAGATATCAGGGGCGTGACCGAAGAATTCGGTGAATTTAGATTTCAATTTGTCGAATCGAAGTTGAGCTTCGTCAAGCAGAGAACCGGTTCCATAAACGGGTTCAAGTGAGTTGTAAAGGGGCACCGGAATCTCATCGTGTCTGGCCATTGATTGCGGTTGCTTTTCTGCTTTCCTTGAACTTCACTTTTCTGTGCTGCAAAGAACAGAGAGAGTGATGAGTTCAGTGAGGCTGTGGGGTTGGTTTGTTGGGATGAAATTTTGATTTTTGACAATAATTTTATGAGCCCTTTTTTGTTGGATTTAATGAAAAGAAAGATTCGAGATTAAAATCTGAGAATGACCACACCAATACTGTAATTCTGGTGTACCAAATTTACTGGTAAATTAATTTTCATGAATTAATTCGGGTCCAATAAATTTTTTAATTTTCAAGAAAATAGTACTCCCTTCTATCCAAAATATATGTCATCTACATTTAAGAAAATATTTGACTTTTTATTTTACCCTTACTTAATCAATACTTGTAATTCTCATTTAAAAAAAATACATCTATTTAAATAATTATTGATCTTAAAGATAAATTTAAAATAAATGCAATTAATTTGCATTTAAAAGTGCAAAACGACTTATATTTTGTAAAAAAAAAAAAAAGGGTCAAAACGATTTATATTTTAAATAGGAAGGAGTACTGATGCAATTGAAAGACCTGGAGAGATAAAGAAAAAAAATAAAATATAAAATGATTGTAAAAATAAAAAATATTTACTAAAAATAATATGAGAATTAATAGACGAACGAACAAAAATAATAAAATGGAAAATTTATAGAGAAAAGGAGGGAATATTCATCCCTTCTCTAGTTTCACCCTACATGATATTTTTCGACCTTTTTTAATTTACCTATGATGAAATTAAATAAGACGAAGTATTGTATGAGCTGGTTGTAATATTAAAAAGTACTCCATATACACTAATTGCATGGTGCAGAAACTATTCTTTCGTCACATCATTATTTTTACATGTGAAATGATATGCGTAATAAGAAAAATAAATTTAGTAGAAATTTTGAGGAGTAATTTTGTAAACTTTTATGTATAAAATAAAAAAAATAGTTGACTTTTTGTATATGTGTGAAAAAAAATTAATGACATTTATGTAAATTTAAGGATATTGTAAATGTGGAATATATAAAGAATTTTTCATTTTAATTTAAGAGTGTGATAGAAATTGTGAAATGTCTTAAAAAATAAAGTGTAAAAGTAATTATAATTTAATCACAATTTTGACTTAAAAAATTAAATGATTCAACTACTAATATATTCAAATCACTTAAATCAAATTGTAGGTACGTATTCAATTACATATAAAAATTTGTCTAATTTAAATTACTAGTAAAAATACATTGATTGTCCCTTAAATTTGTATTTATTTTTATTTTTGTAAACTTTCGTAGTTTAGCCCTTATACAAGAAATTAAAGGCAGCTTATCTGATTTATGGTTGATGATATGTTGGATAATGATGATAATTTTGATGGTGTAAAAGATAACGATGTGTCAATTTAAAAGTGTTCAGTCTATAATTTAGATAAAAAATAACTCGTCTCTTTCGGTTAAAAGACTAAAATATTGAATTTTGTAAAAATAGATGATTAAGTAAAAAAATTAGTAGAAAAAAATCAAAACTAGTAAAAAGAAAAAAAGATGTACTTATACACATAAATGAAATAAAGGAAGTACACTTTAGAGGAGATGGGACAAATTTACTCTGTTTTTTTCATTATTTGCAATAGTTAAAATTAGGTACCAAATCACAGAATCAGATAATAAATATGAATTTATTACATCTGTGGCAGAAAAAGCATATGAAAAAGCAGGAAAATGATATTAATATACAAATGATTTTCATACTAGTTTGTGTTATATACTCGTACTTGATAGTGATACACATAGTGGGTGAGCTTTTCCAATGTCCAATTTTTGTTTTTGCCCAAACTATGTCATCTTCACATCAACTTGCCCAAAACTTTTTTTCTAAATTTAAATAATTTAATACAATCCACACAAATCAAGCAAATGTTAATTAACAAGCTTAACATTTTTAAGTAAATCGCTCAAAATAAATGTTCTACTAAGATAGTGAATTTAACAAACTATGCATTGATTTAAAAATTCATCAAAAAGTATATTAATTTAAAATAAAAGTTATGAATCTTACATGTGGTGTATATATTATTGCTATAGTTTTGACCTATATTCTAAAAAAGTTGTTGGACAACCCATTTTTTTTCAGATTTTGTTTTGCCAACAAAAAAAAAAAAAGATAATATTTAAATATAAAGTGATAATAATTTTAACAAAAATGAGTATCACTTTTTTATATGAAATATCATTTTTTACTTACATATTATCACTTTTTTACAATAAAAAAGAAATTCATCCAAACCAACCCTTTAAATTAATCCTTGGATAAAAAGGATCCAAATTAGCTTGGGAATATTCAGCAAGCATGTGTTACTGTCTTACTGATAGATCCAATCTAACATGTCACGTGCGTGCTCTCCTACCTTTGCTTTTGCCACCCACCATTAGCCTTTTGTTAATTTTAATAATTGTTTGATTAGACTATTATAAGCACTAAATATTTGGTGCTATTATAGTTGATTGAGAATTTAGATCAGAAAGGAAAATTGAGGAATCAATTAATAATTTAATATATGCTTTTATTTAGAATAGCACAATAAATTAAGTATAGATGCTGCCTTAATATAGATTTTTGGCAACTCTATAAGAACCGCAGAGGTCAATACTTTTTGTCCTTTCCCTTTATCTTTTTAATTTTTATAGTGTTTTGAATCTACTTGTGATACCCCTCTGTCTTATCTATATATCTTCCTCTGTTTTATTATAACTTTCTCCATTTTTTTATCTTTCAATCACATACTTATATTATGTTTATTATTCTAATACACTTTATTTTATACTAATCCATTATTTCTCTATTAATTATATCACTTATACTTACATATATTATTTTATTATATTTTTAAATTAACACAAAAATATTATGGTGGAATGAAGTTCAAAACAACGGAAATGATACCGAAAAGTGTTCACATTTCGGCGTCAAAGCCCAAATTCTAGTCCAATTTACAAACCTTGTGCTACAATGGGCTTTTGCATTTCAGCTGGGGCGCGTCTAAAGGCACCCGGATTTCCTATGAGTACACCCACCATACATTTTTTTAATTTTTCAGAACATATGAAATGTCCAATATACCCCTAGAGTAAAATTTATGTAAAAACTAAGATGAGTACACCCATCCATTCTATTTCACCACCACCACCACATTTCCACCTCCACCACCACCACCACCACCACCATTCAACAAAAAAAAACTCCAAAATTGCAACAAAAATTAATCCAAAACACCAATTGTTCGAAAAAATTTCCAAAACAAATGTGTTCCAAATTTTTTACAAAACAAACTCAACATGTTCGAAATTTTTTTCAAAACAAACTCAATATGTTCGAAAAAAATTCCAAAACAACTTAAATTTGTTCGAAAAAAAAGATCGAACATATTGTTCGAATTTTTTTCCAAAACAAACTCAAGTTGTTAGAAATTGTTTTCAAAACAAACACAATATGTTCGAAAAAAATTTCAAAACAACTTAAATTTGTCCGAAAAAAAAAAATCGAACATCTTGTTCGAAATTTTTTCCAAAATAAACTCAAGTTGTTCGAATTTTTTTCCAAAACAAACGCACTATGTTCGAAAATAATTCCAAAACTTCAAAAAAAATCATAATTTTTTTTCCCAGAAAACCCTAATTTTTTGACCTAAACTTACCTGTTAGCGGTGGCGGCGGCGAGGGGAGGAGCACTACGGCCGCGGCGAAGGGGAGGAGGGGGTTGGCGGCGGCCGCGTCTGTGGGAAGGAGGGAGGGCGGCGGCCGCGTCTGTGGGGAGGAGGGAGGGCAGCGGCCGCGACTGTGGGGAGGAGGGGGGCGGCCGCGAACGAGGGGCGGTGGAGATGGGGAGGGCGGCGCGACGGGGAGGGCAGCGGCGCGACGGGGAGGGTGGCGCGACGGGGTGGCGAAAATGGAGGTGGGAGGTGGGCGGCGTGGGCCGCGCCGGAGGTGGCGAAAATGAAGGTGGGAGGGAGGTGGGTGTTCTGTTGTGTTGAATGAGAAGAGAAAGAATTGAGTCTAGGGTTTTAATGGAGAAAGGAGTAATTTTGGGTTTTCCAGGTGGGTGTCCTCATCCAATTTGTGGGTGTTCTCATCCCCTGGGTGTACTCATAGGAAACCCGGGTGCCTTTAGCCGCGCCCTTTCAGGTGCTTAGTAGTTTCCAAGCCCAACCCAAGACCTATCTATTTATTTTGTCATTTATGCATACTTTCCCATAAATCTTTAACCCATCTATTTATGAGTTCTCGCCCATATTATGTGCCTTCCCCCTTCCTCCTTTTTCAAATCTTATGATTTTTATTTTTTTTAAACAATCTGCAAAAGTAGGCAGCGGCGTCCCCCCACCTTCATCCAGCGGCGCCGCAGCTCCTTGTCCTCCTTCCGCCATTAGCAGTTTTTTTTTAATACTTTTTTTTTGTAATTTTCAACAATAATGTGTCAAAAATAAACACTATCGTCGACGATAGTGTTTATTTTTTACTCATTATTGTCGAAAATTTTCAATTTTTTTCGACGAAAGTGTTTTTTCTCGACACATTATTGTCGGTCATATGCCTTATTTTTGACAAAAATCAATGTCGATCGACATTGATTTGTCGAAAATATGTTTTTTTTTAATTTCTGATTTATTTTGGGTGGTGGGGCGGCGGCCATGGTCGGAGGTGGCAGCTGTAAGAATTAGGATTATGATTTTCAGTTTGAGGGGTGTATCTATCTAATGATTTTTTATTAAAAGAACAAATGAAATATTTTACATGAATATTAAATTAATAAATTGGGGTGGGAGTATACTTAACAAGTCTGGAGGAGTATATAGCCTGACCCCTTTCCTTGGGCTCGGACCCTCAAAACACATTTATAGGCTTCAGCGGGTCTGACTATTTACACCTCCATTTCAGATGGATGCACTCCCCCGATTGATGCACCCTCCCTAAAATCGGTCCAAGATAGATGCACTCCCCCTAAATTGTCATAAATGTCATTTCCTCCATAAAATTACTATTACTATCCACACACCCCCACCTCCACCAAAACCTAATTTCCAACATCAAACCCTAATTTCTCCTTCATCTTCATCTCTCCCAGCCGCCGCCCTCGCAGACCCCCGCCGGCACCCACAACCAATGCTCCCCTTCGTCTCTCCCCCCCCCCCCTCCTATTTTCTGTGATTTTCCCCCACCCCAGCCCTCTTTCGACCCCCCACCGTCGCGACCCTCCCTCTCTCCCCCATTTTTTTTTTATGTTTTTATCCCCCCTCCCTCGATTACGCCACGTTTTTTTGGGTTTAGGGTTTTCTACATAAAATCTGCAGAAAACTTTTTTTTTTTACCATGTAATGTTGACCAAATATACCTCGTCAACATTATATGGTCGAAAATATTAAAAAGAATAATTTTATTTTATTTCGACCAATCAACGATAAATCGTTATGGACGGAAGTGTATATGGTCGACACTGGTTGGTCGAAATTTATAAAAAAATTGTGATTTTTCTAAGTATTTTTTTGAAAATTTGAATTTTTTTGGTTTGGTGGTAATCAGAAATTTACACCTCCATTTCAGATGGATGCACTCCCCCGATTGATGCACCCTCCCTAAAATCGGTCCAAGATAGATGCACTCCCCCTAAATTGTCATAAATGTAATTTCCTCCATAAAATTCCTATTACTATCCACACCCCCCACCAAAACCTAATTTCCAACATCAAACCCTAATTTCTCCTTCATCTTCATCTCTCCCAGCTGCCGCCCTCGCAGACCCCCGCCGGCACTCGCAACCAATGCTCCCTTCTGTCTCTCCCCCATTTCTTTTCTGTGATTTTTCCCCACCCCAGCCCTCGTCCGACCACCCCCGCCCCCGCCATCGCGGCCCAGTCACTGTTCTGGGCCGTCGCGACCCTCCCTCTCTTCCCCATTTTTTTTGAGTTTTTATCGCCCCCTCCCTTGATCGGCGATCTCACTCTTCCTCCCTCGATTCCGACCACCCCACCCAAGTTTGTGCAACAGTATCCCTCTCCCTCCCTTGATTCCGCCACTTTTTTTATAGGGTTTACGATTTTCTACATAAAATCTGCATAACACCTTTTTTTTATATTTTCGACCATTATATGGTCAAAAATATTAAAAATAATATTTTTATTTTTTTCGACCAATCAATGTCGACCATATACACTTTTGTTGACAAATCGTTGTCGACGGAAGTGTATATGGTCGACACTGGTTGGTCGAAATTTATTAAAAAAATTGTGATTTTTATAAGTATTTTTTTTGTTTGGTGGTAATCGGAAATGTTATCGTTGGCGGCCGGAAGTAGTGGTTTAGGGGGAAGGCGAAAGGAATGACAATAGGGGTGCGTTCAGTAGGGGGTGCATCTTGTTTGTTGCATTTTAATAAAGAGTATTTTTAATTTTTTGCATAATTATTATATTAATTAAATGAAAGGAAGAGTGCATCCATAGTAAATGGAGGTGTAAATAGTCATACCCGGCTTCAGCTCGATGTCAAGAATGCCTTTTTCAATGGTGTTCTGGACAAGCCTGTCTTCATGGCCCAACCACCTGGCTACCTCGATGCTCGCTTTCCGGATCATGTTTGTCGCCTCAAGAAGGCACTGTATGGCTTGAGGCAAGCTCCCCTCGCCTGGTTTCAAAGGTTTAGTACCTTTTTATTCGGTCTCGGCTTCTCTGCGTGCAAATCCGACTCCTCGCCGTTCTACCTCCACAAGGGCAATTCAGTCATCTTCTTGCTCCTTTATGTGGATGACATCATTGTAACAGGCAATGATAAATCCCTTCTTGCTTGCTTCATCGCCTAGGCTCACAAGGAATTTGCGCTGAAGGATTTGGGTCGTCTGAACTACTTTTTGGGCCTTGAGATCTCCTATACTCTAGAAGGTCTATTTATTGGTCAGTCCAAGTATGCTCGCGACATCCTCGATCGAGCATCCCTGACTGACTCCCGACCAATTGCCACACCATTAGTCGCCGGTGAATCTTTGACGAGCACTGGTGCCCCGTTCTCAGATCCTACACTCTACCGCTCGCTTGTTGGGGCTCTTCAATATCTGACGATCACTCGACCAGACCTCTCCTTCGCGGTAAATCATGTAAGTCGGTTTCTTCAGGCCCCCTTTGTTGACCACTTTTTTGCGGTCAAGCGCATCATCATATATGTCAAAGGGACGATCCACTATGGCCTCACCTTTGCTCGCCGACCTGATCGATCAATTGTGGGCTACTATGATGCTGATTGGGCTCGGTGTCTTGAGACTCGTCGTTCCACTTACGGGTAATCTATCTTCTTGGGAGGCAATCTTGTCTCTTGGAGTTCCAAGAAGCAACCAACTGTGGCTCGCTCGAGCTGTGAATCTGAATATAGGGTCATGGCGAACACAGCTGCTGACATAATCTGCCTGACGAATCTTCTGCGGGAACTTCGTCAGCTTCCACCTGCTTGCCCGGTACTTCTAACTGATAATATAAGTGCTCTCTTCCTCAGCCAAAATCTGGTTGCCCATAAGCGGGCAAAGCACATAGACATCGACTGACATTTTGTCCGAGAAATGGTCACTCTGGAAAACTACTCACCGACTTTGTGCCATCTCATCTCCAGCTCGCAGACATGTTCACAAAGAGTCTTCCTCGCCCGGCGTTCCAAGCTTTGCGTTTCTCCGCATCCCACGCAACGCTTGACGGGGGATATTAAGGGATAATTCCATGATTATCTCTACCTTCCTTGTATATAGGAATTTACATTTATTTGTATTTATTTCTTGTGCAGCAATTATGTTTCTTGTGCAACAATTATGTAAATATGTTCCTTTGTAATTCACAGTATATATACAAGTTATCTCACTCACCAACATTAACGGTGATCAAACCCTAATTCTCACATTCTCACACTGGAACACGCCGGCGAAGGCGGTCCGTCACTTGGATCGTTTGTCGGATGCCAAACGTATAAACAAATAAATAAAACCTAAACATGCTTCTAAAACATAGTTTAGATCCGTTACCCTTGAAGATCGAGGCGTTGATTCCAATCTATGGATCTTCTAGTCTGTCTCCCAACTTCGCTCGAACACCGGGTGGACGTCGTGCTATCAAACGTGGAGAAGGTGCCTCAATTTCGTCTCCTTGAAACCCTAGCCGTTTTTCTCTATTTCGTGTGCCTCAAAAAATAAAACTTAAACATGCTTCTAAAACATAGTTTAGACCCGTTACCCTTGAAGATCGAGGCGTTGATTCCAATCTATAGATCTTCTAATCAGAAATGTTATCGTTGGCTGTCGGAAGTAGTGATTTAGGGGAAGGTGAAAGGAATGATAATAGAAGATGCGTTCAGTAGGGGTGCATCTAGTATGTTGCATTTTAATAAAGGGTATTTTTAATTTTTTTGGATAATTATTATATTAATTAAATGAAAGGAAGAGTGCATCCATAGTAAATGGAGGTGTAAATAGTCATACCCGGCTTCAGCCCTTGGAAGGCCCAAACCTTATTTATTCTAAATCTAACCCAACAATCCACCTAAAAAAATAGTGAGTGGGAGAATATCCTCATCTTGAAGTTTCTTTCTTAAATATCCAGTCTTATTCGTCTAAATGATTTAGCATTTTGAGGTTTTGTTTTAATTTAGAGAAATAAATGATAGTTTTTAATTTTAATTGTGGTTGGGACACTTTTTTGCCAAATTAAAAAACTGGAAATAACAAAATGTGTATATATCCTTTAAAGGGAACGAGGGGCATTTTTTAAATCATAGAAGTATTATATAGTTTTCCATATCATTATTCTTTTCGTTTTCATTTGCATACTACATGCAATATTCTCTATCTAAACTTCATTTAAACATCAACCAATTAAATATGAGTACGTAGTTATAATAGTGTGTGTTAGGTAGAAAATCGAAGGATAATTGACAATTTAATTAAGTTACAATATTTTTATTGCACAATAGTAATACATAGAAAACAAAGGCTACGTACTTATAATATATAAATTGTAAATTAATTCAATAATTGATTTTAGTGGGTTCACGACATAATTTGATCATTAACAGCCCTGCAATTCCTACGAATTTCTCCATTTGCCTTGGAAGCTCCCAAGCTTCCCATTTTGATCATGGCCTTCTTAAAATCCTCAAAGAAATGATCAACATCATCAGCATAAGATTGAACGGTAGGATGCGTGATGTGCTCCTGATCCATTGAGGTGAGTAGCACCTGATCAGATCCAAGCAAACTCTCACCTGAAAGAAGGTTAACGTAGTATTGATTATCAAATGTTGTTGGTGTCAAATAATCAAGATCCGCTAGGGTTGCATTTGCATCAGATTCGGAGCACAGTTGCTGCAACGATTGCAAGAATCCTAGGTTCGTATCCGAGCTGCCCGAAGTGTTGAATCGAGCGTTGAATGTCGAGCACCGAGCTTTTCCCATTGTGTGTGCACCTGCACGTTGGTATTATTTATGTAAACCAATTTTACCGCATAATTTCAAAATTAATAGTAAGACATCTAATACTCCATTTGTCTTTTACTAGATCGATTTTTTTCTAAAATCATGAAAATAAAACAATTGTACCATTTTTAACTATTCTCTTTAAAACATTAAAATTTGTATCCAAAGTAAATGTACAATATTCTAGTAAAAAGACAGAGGAGTATCAAACTATCAATTAAAGAAATAACTAAAAAAACATTTGTGTGAACTCTACGTACCAATAACATTGTTTTAAACAATGTCACACCATATGTGTAACAATACTTGAAAAAAAATAAAACTAACCGAACTCAGGTTCATATATAGAAGTTTTTATCGATTACTAATATTGTATAAAAATACACCCAAATTAATGGTAAAACTGATTAATGTTTAAGTGCAATTAAAATTATTAAACAAAAACAAAATGATATACTACTGTATTATTTTGTTATTTACCAGAAAGTGCAATCAAATCTTGGAGAGAAAGACCAGCATTCTGGAATTTGGACACCAGTGTAGGTAGATCAGAATTTGGACCGGGTATATTGTTGTTGGCTGCTGTTTTGCTTGCACTTAAACTATCCTTTCTTCCCATTTGCACTTCCCATCCAGGCCCACCCGACTGTAATTATATCTCATTCAATTATAAATATAAATATTAATTACTTGAAAAATCATGTGTAATTTATTCATGAATACTTAATTTTAAAAAAAATGGACTTACTATAACAACAGAATCTCTAGCAGCAACAGTAAGAATATCAGCACAAGACACTGTTTGGGGGCAAACATATTCCAGATCAGCTTTTATTGCATCAATCACTTCGAATCCTCGTAACGAGTTAACATTTGGAGCTGCCGTTTTCTCCCCCGTGAAACTCGGCGTGTCGTCGAGCAACACCGATGCGTCACATCCCTGGAAATATTTTATACAATGTGAGAGAAAAATTATCAGAAAATAATTTTTAATGACAAAAAGTCTTTAATGACTGCAAATATATAAATTAATGACAGTCAATTTTCTATCATTAAAGGACTTGCATTGACAATGCAATCGTGGAAATGGAGGCGAAGCAAGGAAGCGGGCATCCTAGGATCATCGGAAACGGCCTTTTCGACCCACGAAAAGATGATTGGCTCGGCCTCAGGACAAGTGTTTAAGTAGAAGCCGAAGGTTAGAGTAATAGTGGCATCATTGATGCATGTTTCGGCTTCATTTGTTGTGTTCAATTTGGTTGAAAATGCTGCTGAGAATTTGATCACTAGTAAGACCAAGTTGAGAGAGGTGGCTAAATACGGCTTCTTCATGTTTTTTTAATGATGATTATAGTAGAGTGTGAAAGTATAATGTGAGTATATATAGAAGAATAGATGGCTGTTTTAGGACACGAATGATTGGAAATGAAAGATCGAAGACATAGTCAAGTAAAGAAAAGGTCATGGTTTGTGATGAGATGATATGAGTACTCTATAACTGTGTACCTAATGCCATGTGCTTCTTCAAGGACTATTTGACACACAAAGTTGCATATTTTGAAGTGATAGAAGTTAATTGGTACTATCTTCACTAAAATTATAATTAAAATAAATAAACTGTAAATAGAAGTTTAAGTTTATTTAAGATGTTATTGAAGCTTTGAACTTTTAATTTATTTGAACTTGTTTGATAATTAATCGAGTCAGACTCAAATGAACTTTAATCGAACCGAACACAAGTCGAACTCAAGTGGTTTGACATTTTTACATTTATTTGATATTTTAATTTTTTACTTATGACCAAGCTCAAGCTCAAGTCGAGCTTTAATTAACTAAATTGAATATTGTCCAACCAAACTCAAATAATCTTTTTGAATTAGTATCAAATAGTTTGATTATATACAACACATATGAAATAAAATACTTTCTCGGTTCCAAAAAATAACTATGTTGGGAGTTTTACATAGATCAATAAAACGCCATTTATTATATTTGAAATTCTAAATTTTACGATATACCCTTAATTATATATTGAATATAAAAACAATAATGATAAAATAAATAGGAGTATTTTGTGGAATTTACTCACTTTTAATATAAAAAATTACTATAATTTGGTACAAATAAAAGAGAAAATAATTAATGAAATATTAATTTTTTATGCATATATAGTAACGAATAATTATCTAAATTTAATTGGGCCTGGATTTCAAAATATCTTATATATATTGGGCTTTTGTGAAAGGGTTCGTTATGATTTTCTCAAGTCTCAAGCCCAGAACAGAGTCTTGTAGCCTAACAATTGTCTAAATCAATTATCCTGTATGTGAAGAAAATTAATTCTTCTCAAATTCCTGTAGTTGATTTTAAAATTACTTTAATAATTATTTCCAACAAAAAATTAGGAATAAATTATTACTAATATTTTCTTTAATAGAAAAGTTCAATTATTTAATTTTGAAAATGTATCTCTCGCGTAATATATATAATCAACTAAACATTGCACCTAATGACCTAAACATTAACAAATATCAACTATTAATCACGCTAGTCAGCAGCATATAAGTATTAATTAATAATTTTCTTATGTTCCCCACGAGCACGCAATTTTCCCAGTATTTTTGGCTTTTTAAGTTGAAATTACTGCTGTATAATTTTATTTTATTAAAAAAACAAAAAAAGCTAGCTAGGTTTTTTTATTTCACGGCCTTGAAGTAATTAGGTTTTTCAATTCTGTCAGCACTACCGCAAAATTTAGAGGGATCTGCCTTTTGACTGCAAAAGCCAAAAGTAGTATATAGTGGCTTAATTTTTATATCAAATTCCAGTTACATATATCATATGATACGCAAAATTAAATTCGAAATAATCCAAGAATTAATAAAGCACCACAAAAAATGATACCACTGATCAAATAGCTGCTAGGAAATGAAAATATAGAGGTGCAAACCATTTTTTGTATTACTATTAGGTGTAAAACGATATGCATTTCGGGTTCATAGTGTGTATTTGTAATTCGTAATGTGCAAATCAATTGTAACGAGTTATAAAATGATTTTTATTTTATTTTTTTGCACTAAAATGCAAATCTTGTGTACAAATTGCAATAAAGGGAAACTCTCCAAAAATATATTGATTTCCAGCTATGTTGAATATAATTCGATTGTCTGTTTGGCAGAGAATATTATTCACATCTCTCTCTTTACAGAAAGAAAATTTAATTCATTCTGATTCCTTTTGCATTGTCACCTCAAACATTTCAAATAATGAAACACTTAATTTGGTTGCATTTAATTTATTTCCTGGAATCAAAAGCTTCTCCATTTAAATTACAGAACTTATTTTAAAATAATCATCACGCACCATATGTACACAAACGACATCATAAATTAATTAAGTCTTATTCGACGTGTACTAAAATAAATAAAAAAACAAGATGACAGTATCAGTTGATTAAAATGAAAAAAAAGGAAACTACTGGAATTGGTATATATTAATTTGCAAAATGATAATATTAGAAATGTTGTGACATTAAATTTCGTGGCCAGAATATGTGGATGGATCTTATTAAAAGGAAAAATAAATTAAAGAAGCTAAACTGTAGTAGATTGGTCCCTTGTAACAAATTTAGGCAATGGCCTATATATCTATGACTAAGGACGTGCATGAATATAAGTTGAAAATGCAACAATTTAGGTAGCAGCTACTGTACTATTTAATTCATAGAGGGATGGTGGAGACATCAATCATTCTTCATGCACCATTATATACAATTAATCTTAATGCCTAACTTCTTGAAATTTCCTCCATTCCTTCACTATTTTTCTCATTATCCTTTTTGTAATTACTGCAATTTATTCGTCTTGTCTAAATTAATTAATTACAAGTCAACATATTAAAAAAATCAGATTATAATATAAATCGCGTATAATAATTAATATAATGGCATAATTTTTGAATGAGTTATATGATTGATTAACTCAGCTCAATTTGCATAAATATAGGTACGTAATATATACCATGATATTCCCCATTTTAGATACTTATTCCATTGTTGTCTACTTATATGTTTTGTTACTTTTAATACACATGACAATAATGATAATTTGTGATGCATCACATGTTAAAGATCGATAGTGAAATATAAGATGAAACATTAAAAGTGAATTTGGGATGCGTAATTGTCTCTACTGTTGGGCAATTATTCGTCTAATCAGATTGAAAAGAGGTAGAGTGTAGAGAGAAAAAAAAAAAATTACACACACATTGCGATTGCTAGAATTAAGGTAAAATTCAACATTTAATTACAAAACGACGTTCTAGCAACTTTCTCGCAATTGAATTTCCTTTGTAAAAGCATGCACACGAAATCAGGAAAAAAAAAAAAATCAATAATCTGTACAAAAAAAGTGCTTTGCACCATATTCTAATTCAATTCCACACTGGCCAGTGCATTTTACATTTATAAAATATAGATTTATAAATGACCAAAAATGAAATTACATTAATATATACGCGAAATGAATCTCTCAAAAGTTAATAATAAATGACCCTTTTTTCCACAAAAAAATCCAATCAGATTACTTAGATTTCACATAAACCACGTTCTTCCAAATATTCCCACACAACATTTATTTCCATTTAATTCATCATCATAAAAATACCTCCACAGTCACCCCCACCCCCAAATTCTCATGGTTAATCCTAAGAACACAAAAGCGAAAGAATTGCATAATCAAATCTTCAGAATCAATCTAATTGAAGAAACCCTAACCCTAAAACTATTGAGTATTATACACCACAAAAGAAAAAAGATACATGTGTATATATATATAATTAAGTACAAGAAATAACAAAAGAACACAGTAGTATATATATATAGAGAGAGAGTAAATTAATTAAGAAAATTTAAATAAAGCATATATAATACCCTTAATTAATTAATTTCAACTCTACTCATCTTTGGGGGTGCCCTTGAACATCTGAGACGGAAGCATGTCTTGGAGGAGACCGTCGTCCCTCGGAGGAGGGGGGCAAAATGGTCTTTCTTGAAATAGAGGTGGAAATGTAGGATTAGTACTAGTACTAAAACTGAAAGAAGTTGAGGGTGTTAAATTACGAAAGTAGGGTTGGTGTTGATTAATAGCCGGCTGTAATTGTTGATGAAACATAGTTGGGATGGCGAAATGAGGACCGGCGGCGTCGAAGAGGGGCCGTTCGGGCATGATCCCGAAGCTGCCCCTCGGCGTAATCGGGCAGGGGTGTGTATGTGTACCTTCGTATGTTGTGACAACAATGGATGGATCCTCGCATGATCTTTCAACTCTCTTTTTAACTCCACATGATGTGCTTGTGCAACGATAATAGCTCCTAATACCAAAATACAATTAATTAATTTCAAGAAATTATAAATTGTACAGGAGAGACAATCGATATATAAGGTACCTTGGGAAAGGGCTGTTTTTGACAGCTTTTTGGCCGTACTTTCTCCATCTGTAGCCATCATCCATGTTATCAATTTCACTCTTAGTCATGAACGCAAATCTCGGTTCCCTTTGCTTCTTTTTTTGGTTCTTCTTTTTGGGTTTCAACCTGAAAAATTAAACAACCACACTATTTGTTAGTCAATTAGAATATTAAATTGCATAAAGGCAGGCAACAAGATCTGTGTATTTTTCCACAACTTTAATTAATCACCGAAAAAGAAATTAAAGGAAAAAGGGAATTAATAAATATAATTAATTACTTCTTCTTAGTAGACTTTTCTTCCTCCTCTTCATCATCATCATCATCATTTCTAATTTTGTGATCAATATCATTTGTAGTAGGTTGTTGATCAGTTGAAGAAGAAGACATGGAGGAGGAATTGGGAGTGTCGGCGGGCGGCGGAGGCGGAATCATGGGTCCGGGGATATTCTGCATAAAATCATCAAAAATAGATGAAGGGGTGCTGCTAAAATCTTCAACACTTAACATGTCTATGAAGCTGCAACTTTTGTGGTGATCATCATGAAATAAGGACGTGTTTGGCATCGGATCGGAGGAAAATGCTATCTTTTGACTCGATTTATCTCCTTGCTTCTCCTCCATGGATTGTTTTTTTCTCTCTTTTTATTACAAGTATAGATTCTTCTTCATTTGTGTTCTTCTTGAATAGTAGAGAGAGAGAGAGAGAGGGGGAGGTTTTCTTCAAGTGTGAAGAGATGGAGACTTTCACACTGTATGTGTATGGGTGGGGGTTCGGACAACACAAGTTGGCCCCGCGTAGATTTTTGTTTTATTGTACTATTCATTTCATTTTCTTACCCATATCTCTTATCCCTTTTCTTTTCTTTTCTTTAATAAATACACACTTTATACTTACAACCATAATTAACAATATTTAATTAAACACCTTAATTAATTCCACAAATATTTCAACTTCCCTAGCTAAATTAATTAAACATGCATATATGTTCATATATAAAAGAATATGTGTATATCATGGACCACGTGAATGAATCCTTAATTGACTATTTCAAAATTTAGATTGAACTTTACATAATTAATAGTATTATGAAAACAAACATAAATTTAAATGGTACGTACGTCTAATAATTGGTAGGTATATACTATATTTTTAAATATATATTAAGTTTTTAGTATAAATTGAAAAAATGATAGTAGTGAACAAATCTCAAACGACCATTTTGATGGACCATCTCAAGTTAATTAGAATTGGGAGATAAAATTAGATGAATTGCTAGTAATAAAGATTGTTCACATATAGATAGGGGGGGTTGACCGGGAAATGCCGGTGGGCAGTTGGTACGGAAACTTGGGGCGGATGTGGGGGACTGTTACCTCTTCGCATTTAATGCTCAAGGGCCAACCCACAGAAATAGTCGGCATTTCAACTTCTTCTGCGCTCTCTTCACTTGTTACCGGCTGTCTTCGTCCACGCCTATTTTCATTTTCATTTTCACTCCAAACTTCATTCATTATTAAAATAAATAAGTCACTAGTTCCACTTTATCTATTACTTTTCTTAATTTTCTCAAATTAAGAAAATCATTTAATATCAATAATTATTTATATAACAATAATAGTATAACTTGTTACATTGGCTTTGGGGGTATGTTAAAGTGTAGAAATGGAAAAAATATTGCTACTTGTATATGGTTCTATGTGGTAGGGTTAATATGAAAATGGAGAAATGCAATACTCTTTAAGAATGAAACTTTCTCGATAACAAAAGTCAAGGAGGAGCTGAGAGCAAGAATATGGAGCTGTTCACAATCAAATACCCCACCCGGAACAACCTATCCTTCATGGGTGTTAGACCCAATTAAGTGCATGAACTGAAAGTTGTGTAGTCAGTGACGGAGCCAGAAAATCTTAACTGGGGGGCCCGATTAACATTACTTTAAAGATAAAATAATATGTACTTATACTCATTAAAATTTCTCATGATAAAATTGTCAATACATTTCATTAAATTAAATCGAACAATTAAGTTTTGTAAGAAGTTTTGATAGTTTCGACTCAAAATGAAGCTACATTAATGTGTTACAATATTCTATGTTTCATACAATATAATACTGTTAAATATAAATGTACAAAAATTTTAAATCACTAAACTAATAATTTTTTTAAAACATCAATAATATTGTTCAATTTTAAGGACATTTTTGTAAGTCTTAGCAAAAATTTAGACAATAATCTCAAATGCACCCTCAATCCATTGATTCTATTTTTAAAAAATTATGAAACAAATTTAATAAGAAAATACATGAAAAATAAGAAAAAAAATTCCTTCCTTCCAACCTTTGTATGCAAGCATTTATTTTTTGTTCCGTCTAAACTTAATAGGTAGTAATTAAAATGAAAATAATAATTTTATTTTTATTTATATATATATATATAATAGAAATAATTATTACTAAAACAATACATATAATTATTTAAAAAAATTATCATATATATATATATATATTAAAAAAAAAAAAAATTGGTGGGGGGCCACTGGGCCCCTCTGGGCCCAACGTGGCTCCGCCCTTGTGTGTAGTGTAAGAGTATTACTTTCTTTTTCTGCTAGACCCTGTACACTGATTTTCTCGGGTATCTCTTGTACCCATTAATAAAATATCTTTTACCGATAAAAAAATAAATAAAAAATAACTAGTAGTATTCTCTATGTCCACTTAAAAGTATGCTTACTTTTTTTTTATATATATATTTAAAAAAAAGTTATATTTTAATTATAAAAAAAATATGTGACGAGTGAATAATATTGTTTGTAGATACTCAATCTTGTTAATAAAGTAAAAAAGACACTTAAAAATTAACTATTTAAATAGAATAAACATATTTTTTTTGATAAAAAAAATATAGAACTGAACACACATTTAGTGGACGGATGAAGTGTAAAATAAAATAAAAAAATTCTTGTATCTTATTTAATAAACATATCATTAAAAATAGTTTATAAAACATCATTAATGGTTCTTTAAAATTAAATTAAAGGTGACAGATCTCTTAAAACTTTTGTTAATTCCTAAAGTGACAAATAAAGTGCAACGCCAGAGTAATAATAAGTATTTTCTCTATTGTTTAATAAAAAGAATAATGTGTTTTGGCTTTTTTTTTTTTCTTTTATTGCTCTCATTTCACCCTTGTTAAAATTTTAAAAGACATTTATTAAAAAATCGAGAGAGTACATAATATTATGAATTTATGATTTTATTGATAAATATGTGAATGGTACTTGTATTTTTATGACGTTTATATATGAAAATGTACAGGCATTAATTTATCAAAGTTTGATGGTGTGGGATGACATGAACTAGGGCACACCAGATCCCTTATTTTAGTATGGTGTTTCATCTTAATTTTAACATATATATATGAATTAATACATAATTATGTGTATTAAAAATTGTGTAATATATATAGAGTATAAGATAAAATGTTAAATTGGTATATGAGATTGTAATAAAATTGATGAGAGCGCGATGACGTATTTGGATAAGCATGAATCGATTTGGAGTTGAAGACAGAAGGGAAAAAATTTAATACATTTAGTACTCTCGTATTTAATTATATTGTCAATTTAAAGTTAACACGAGTTTTAATATTAAAGCTATTTATTAGTATTATAGATGTAAAATATATTTTTTGTTTAGAATGTATTAGTCAATTGAGATAAATAAAATAAAATAGATGTTTTTGTGTTAAAAAAGTAATGATATTTAATATATACCTTATTTTATTTCTTTTTATTCATAATTGAAGTAAATTATTCCTTTTTTTTTTTCCTCTCTTTTTCTTTTCATACCCTCATTTACCCTCTCCATCGTACCTTTCAAGATAATGAAAGTTATGAAACCTAAATTTATAAAAAAAATTATATTTTTAAATTCTATATAAAATAACAAATTAGTATCTTTTATTTTTAGTTGTAAGATTTGATTTTATTCTCTCTAATCATCCGTTTTTGGGATTTCTTGTGTTAGTATCAATGTACTCTTCCTTATTTATCGTGATAGCAAGAAATATACTCTCTCCGTTTTGGGGAAAGCTCTCTAGGAGCTCAGGACACAGAGATTAAAAAATTCCCCTATATATTAATAGGTAGTTTAAATTTGATGATGTGTCAAGATATGGTTAAATTTGATGATGTGTCTTATGGAGAATAATTATATTACATGTGTCATAATTATAGGTTGAATTTATTTTTTAAGAAATTTTGATATGTATATTTACTACCGGTTAGAAAACACATGAGTCATTAATATTAAAATGAAAAGTTATATCTAAAACTAAATTAAAATCAATTAAAATATTATTTTAAATACACTTTCTTTATACAATAAGTATTATTTTTACCTAAAAATATATCTAAACATTTTGTAAAGTATATATATATTAATTTAATTAATCAATTTTTTTAAAATTATTTATAGGACTACCTAATTCATATAGAAAAACACTTTAATTAGTATAATTTTTTTTATCAGAAATTATAATTCAATAAATTATTTAAAATATTTAATTATATAATAAAATTTGAAATTATAGGAAATAAATGTTATACTATTAAATTTTATTAATATATTGTTGAAAATATGAGTACTATTATTTAAATTATTATATAATAATTAATACACTTTATGAATATTGACTTTTACAAATAGTCCGCGTACACTATAAAATATTGGCCAAAAGGCAAGGGCGTGTTCTGCACTCGCCAAAAGGCGACGGGGGTGGGTGTCGTTGCCTTTTAGTAACGGGGCCCCACTCGCTAAATGGCAACGGCAGTGGGCCCGTTGCCTTTACCGTCGCCCTAATTGAATATAAATTGGCCCAAACCCCTCTCTTCCAGAACAGCGGCGCACCCCACACCTCCATTATATTAAGCTTCGAGTTTTACACATCCACACTCAAAAATCACCTTCGTTTGCGGATCGAACTCGGTTTTTGGCCATTTGTGTTCTACACTTCGACGGGAGCATTTCTACGGTAATTTTTTTCGTTTTCATTGGTTAAATTTGAAGTTATATGTATATATATGCATATATGTTGTATGTATATATAAAATTGTTAGAATTGTTAATTTTTATGTATGCATGTGTTAATTGTTAGAATTTAATTGTTAATTATATTGTGTTATGTATTTATATGTATGTTTTAATTTAATTAAGTTATATCATGAATTTATTTGTTAATTAGGGTGCTAGAATTATATTGTGTTATGTATATATATGTATGGTTTAATTAAGTTATATGAATTTATTTGTTAATTAGGGTGTTAGAATAATTATTAGAATATATTTGGAATCATATTAATTAATTTTAATAGAGTTGGAGGAATGAGACGTTGGTTGTTTGTGTGTTGTAGACGTCGATTGACATGAATTATTCAAGTCGTAGTTGGATGTATAGTCCAAGATTAGTGAATGGGATTATGAACCCCGGATTTGTTAGTGGAGAAAATGGATTTATTGAAGCTGCCACTAGTAATCCGAATTCGATTTGGGAAGGAAAAATTAGGTGTCCTTGTTCGAAAGCTAGATGTCGAAATCAAACTTATAGAGATTCTAATGAAGTGAAATCTCATTTATATCGAAATGGTTTTACACTGAATTATTATAATTGGATTTATCACGGAGAAGAGAGTTGGAGTCCACGTCCATTTGTAAACACTAATGAATTTGCGTCAACTTCAAACGACGTTGACCCAGCGGGACCTAGTTCGTACCACACTATGGTAGAAGAGTTAATGGGTGGCCCATACATTGATTTTGGAATAGACGTGGAAGAGGAGGCACTTAATGAAGAACCCCCTAACGAGAATGCGACACAGTTTTACGGCATGCTTCGTGCAACGGACCAAGACTTGTACCCTGGTTGTGAATCTCATTCGCAGTTGTCATTCAAATCCAGATTGTTGAACATTAAAACGGAAAATAGATTGTCTGAAAGGGGATACAATCAGGTCGTTGAGTTGATTCGTGAGATTTGTCCTCTCGAAAATAAGGTTCCCAAGAAATTTAACGACACCAAACATTTGATGAGTAGGATGGGTCTTCCGGTAGAAAGGATTGATTGTTGTGCACAGAATTACATTTTATTTTGGGGTGCAGACAACGAACTAGATTTTTGTAAGATTTGTGGTCGATCACGGTATAAGCCGAGTAGGGTTGATGCAGATGGTCGGTTGAAAAAGAAACACCCAGTTAAGGAGATGTTCTACTTTCCGATAATTCCTCGTTTGCAAAGATTGTACATGTCCAAGGCCACTGCGAAGGATATGATATGGCATGCCTCGTGCACTTCTGATGACTCTGGTGTTATACGTCACCCGGCAGACTCGTTGGCTTGAAAGCATTTGGACCGTTCGTATCCTGATTTTGCATCTGAAATTAGGAATGTTAGGTTGGGTTTGAGCACAGACGGTTTTGCACCGTTTGGAATGACGGGAAAATAATATTCGTCATGGCCAGTTATACTTACTCCGTACAATCTACCCCGTGGTTATGCATGAAGGATCAATTCATGTTTCTTTCGATTCTCGTGTCCGGACCTAAAAGTCTGAAGGACAAACTTGATGTGTTTTTGCAACCACTGATAGCAGATTTGAGATTTTTATGGGAAAATTGGGTGCAAACTTACGATGTTGCTAGAAAGCAAAACTTTTTGATGCGAGCTGCACTTATCTGAACCATTAGTGACTTCCCAGCATACTCAATGTTGTCTGGTTGGAGTACAACCGGAAGGCTTGCTTGTCCATATTGTGGAGAGTACACCGATGCATTCTATTTGAATAAAAGTCGAAAGCAGTCGTGGTTCGACAACCACCGAAAGTTCTTACCACTGAATCACACGTGGCGAACGAATAAAACTGCATTCATGGTCGGAGTAGTAGTCACAGATGATCCACCGCCTATTCGAACGGGTGCAAGTCTCCTATATGAAATTGATCATTTGGGATATAGAAAGGTTACAGAGGATGGTGCTGAGGCTCACAACAAAAAACTTTCTGGAGGGTGGAAGTGGAAAAGCATTTTCTGGGAGTTGCCGTATTGGAGTACCTTGTTGATACGACACAATTTAGACGTGATGCATATTGAGAAAAATGTGTTTGATAACGTATTCAACACGGTGATGAATGTGGAGGGGAAAATAAAGGACACGTCTAAATCAAGAGATGAGCTGAATGATTATTGTCGTCGTCCCTCTCTCAAGAAATGTCCACGTACATCAAAGTATCCTAAGGCTTCTTTTTCGCTTGATAAGAAGCAAAAGGATGTTATTTGTAAGTGGATAAGTGAGTTGAAGTTTCCAGATGGATATGTCTCTAACATGTCCCGTTGCATTGACTGGTCGAAATTGAAATTGTATGGGATGAAGAGTCATGATTGTCACGTGTTTATGCAAAGACTACTATTGATTGCTTTTTACAAAATTCTGCCGCTCAATGTGTGGAAAGCAATCACTGAGCTTAGTCTATTTTTTAAGGAGTTGACTTCTACAACCATCACAGTTGACAACATGACTCGACTGGAAACAAATATCCCAGTCATCTTGTGCAAGTTGGAACGTATCTTTCCACCCAATTTCTTCAACTCTATGGAACATCTACCTGTGCACCTTTCATTTGAAGCAAAAGTGTGTGGTCCAGTTCAATACATATGGATGTATCCATACGAGAGGTAATTTAATTAATTTCTCATACGATTTTTCAAATTAAATGAACTTACGATTCTTAAAATTTAATCAGGTATCTTCGCACCTTGAAATTAAGCGTGGGTAACAAAGTATGTGTTGAAGCTTCGATTGCAAATGCATATTTAACTAGAGAGGTGTCAATATTTTGTTCTCACTATTTCGAGGACCATGTTACGACAATAATACACAATGTACCTCGTAATTACGATGGTCGGGACGAAGTACACGAGTATGTCGAGGGCACTTTTTCCATATTTAAGGCGTCTGACAAACGATTAGGAAACCTAAAAAAAGATGGATTTTAGACGAGGAGAAAAAAGTTGCTCATACGTACGTGTTGTTGAATTGTGATGAGGTGCATCCATATGTTCAGTAAGTCAATCTGACCAAAATGTTTGTCAATCAAATACTTAGTGTTGACATGTCTTATTAATCTTATATCGATCGTACGTAGGCTATTCATGCAACAACTTCAAGTTCTTCAACCAAATCTCTCGGCCGCTGAATCAGATTTAAGACTACAAGATGGATTTGCGTCGTGGTTTGAAGAAATTGTAAGTTATCTTAAAATAACGATCTGTGTAAAGTGTTAAGTTATAGAAATTCTCACATTAATTCGGCTTATATATATATAGGTGAAGATAAATCGCGTCGAGAACAGGTTTTTATACGATCTTTCGGCCGGTCCGTCTGGTCAAGTTCTTACGTACGCAAGGTATTATGTGAACGGATACAAATTCCACACCATGGCTTATGGTGCATCTTGAGTAACATCAAACAGTGGGGTTTGTATCAAGGGAAAAAACTATGACGCGGATGAGGAAGATTTCTATGGGAAACTCGAGGAAGTAGTCGAATTGGACTATCAGGGGTACCACGAGAAGAAAGTGGTTTTGTTCATGTGTCAGTGGTTTGATCCCTCAAACAATGGGACAAAAGTTCATCCTAACTACAAGCTCGTGGAGCTTAATCAGAGGCGATCTTACGGCCGGTACGATCCATTCGTACTAGCAAGTCAAGCCACACAAGTCTACTATTGTCCATACCCTAGACCCCGTACTGATTGGATATTTGTCTGCAAAGTCAAACCGAGATACTTGGTGGATGCAAAAGATACTACTAAAAATGAAGTTCCCGCGTGGCAAGAGGATAACATAGAGACTCAAATGATTGTGCAAGTAGATGATGATCCTGTCATGTTAACTGATGACACCGGTACAATGATGGAAGTGGCAGAATATGAAGAAGATGAAGAAGAAGAGGGAGAAGAAGACGGAGAAGAAGATGGAGAAGAAGACGACGAAGATGAAGCTGAAGATGAATGATGAATGATGTTGTTAATTGTTAGACAATGTTATCTAAATATTAATTGTTAGACAATGTTATCTAAATATTAATTCCTTAATTATATTCCTTATTTATATTTTAGTGTTAATCGTTACAGTGATGCTCATATATAATGTTTTTTAATTGTTACAATGTTCAACGTTAATAATGTTTTAATGTTCATTTTGACAGATGAGTGAACAGGGGCATGGTCGTAGACATGGTTCTTCTGGACATGGCTCTGGTCAGGGTTCTTCTGGACAGGGGCGAGGTAGAGGTAGAGGTAGAGGTAGAGGAGAGCCGGTGGATAAGACACCGACTGTGCCCATACCACAGGATTTTTATTTTCCCGATATGACTGGGATACTACAGTTGCCCCAGATGCTCGGAATGAACCCTAATTTCTATTACACTCAGGTGCCTCATATGGTTCAACATGCACAGGAACCATCCCCTCCACCGATACATTCGCCAGCTAGACCTCCGTCTGTCGGGACACAAACCAGCATGTCGACTGATGCACCCGAGAGTCGCATTTTCCTATGGATCTACCTTGATACGTAAGTACATTATATTTAAATTTCATTAGACGTATGTATAACATGTTTATTAATAATTTTTTTATTATTATAAAATATGTGTAACAGGATGATGCCTTCAAATTTGATTTCGAGGACGATCAGATCGATTATGTACAGGAATATGGAGCTTGGTGCACACGCCTTTGCCAAGGTATCACCCGACACGATACAGCGGTGGTGGGAGACATTTCAGGTATAAAATCACTTTACATTAACATTTTGTTATTTAATTTTGTTATATTAATTCATTAATTAATTTTTTTTTGCAGACCGAGGTCGGGTGGGACCCTGAAGTCACATCTTCTGACGAGGTGTACAGGCTCTTTCTTCAAAGAGCAGCAAGTCGGTACACTGGCATGTTATCAAGAGTCAAGAAAGCGTGGGTGAAGGATAAGAAGAGGCCGAGGAGGGATGTGAATGTTTGGAACGACTTAGTTCGTCAATGGAACGATCCTGAAACAATTAAGAAGAGCGAGCAGGTTCGTAAGAACCGCTTATCCGAGCCTGGAGGTCCGGGTACTGGCTATGGTACTCATAAAGGCGGAGCTCGTGGAGCAGCAGAGGTCGCACGGCGCATTGTAAGTATTTGTGGTCAAATATAATTAATTTTAGTTAATTATTTAGTTTATTTATACGTATATGTCTTCGATTCAAAATCCAGGAGGAGAAGATGAGACGCCCTGCCCACGACTGGGAAATAGTTGAATATTACCACCGTTACGAAAACGGCACATACAGTTATGGCTATATGGGTGATATACTTGTAAGTGTGTACATATATATATATATATTACATTATATAACAAATATATATTAAATTATACTTGAAAATGTATTAACCCACTTTTAAATGTGCACGTATAGGACCAGATACAGGAGAAGTTGATCAATCAATCAGGAGATCCGTCAGATGAACCTACTTCAGAGGATGGTTCCCAGGGCCCACCTATACCCGACATGTCTGAACTGTACTTGAAGAAGGTCGGCAGGTCTCATGGACGTGTTAGGGGCCTTGGACAAGTAGGCAAGAACAGACGGGTCTCCTCCGGTCCTGGCGAGACGTCATGTGTGTACGCCTTATGGACGATTCACCCAGGCCGACATTGACCATGCTATTGCTGAAGAACGGAGAGTCAATGAGGAGAGAGAGCAGCGCTTACTCCTACAAATGTAGCGGACGGAGGAGCGCTTACTCAAGCATTTTGAGGAGAAGATGGCAGTGATGATGGGTGGGATGGGTCAGATGGGTGGGATGGATCAGGTGGGTCAGATGGGTACGGCGCCGAGGCCGCCGAGACCGTCGGGGGCGTCGCACAACGTTCTTGATCGTAGCCAGGTTGAGGATCAGGATGATACTGAGGATGATGGTGGTGATGATGAGGAGTAATACATTTTTATATTACTTTGTTATGTGTAATGTTATTATATTACATTGACGTTGAGGATTAATTTTTATTTTAATGTTGTGTGTGATGTTATTTTAATTGACGTGAACATGCTAATGATTATACAGTAAAAACTCTATAAATTAATACTCTATAAATTAATAAACTCTCTAAAATAATAAAATCTTCCGGTCCCGACTTGGGCCTTTGTAAAAAATCATCAAATTCGATAAGATAATAAGATAATAATTTTTCGGAAAATCCCATTATAAATATTAGGTCCCATTCAAACTCTAAATTAATAATTCATAAATATTACAATTATAAATATTATGGTAATTTGCTAAAATATGAATCTATTGTACTTTGACTAACTTTCAAATGATATTTTTCATCAATCCACTCTTGTAAATCTTTTTGAGTGCATGTGGGATGGTATCTCTTATGCTCACATAATGTTTTACGCATTTGATCATTCATGAATGATTTTGCGAAGTCTTTTAGATGAGAAGACATGACTGGGTGTTATGAATTATTTTATTTCCATGTGATTTATATAGTGGAGTATATATTTCATTCACCATGCATGAATATATTTAAGTGCAATGAATTAATGTAAACATGTATACAATGAATATTTAATTAGTTACAAAGAATTGGTTGATGCATGCATATAATGCATGAAACATACATGAATTTATTTATTTTCAAAACATATGTACTAAATTTACTAAATTTAAAAGGTCTCTCTTTTAATTAATAAATATTAATTTATCGATAAATTAATACCTCTTTAAATTAATAAAATTCCATGGTCCCAAGGTTATTAATTTATAGAGGTTTTACTGTAATTAATGTTGTTTGTGATGTTATTTTAATTGAAAATGAACTTGAGAATGATTTTATAATAGATGAAAATATTTTTAATTAAATGGATAAGTGAATTGATATTTTTAAATGGATAAGTGAAAATAATTATATATATTTAATGTTGTGAATTGAAAATTAGAATGAATTTAAATGATGTGATTAGAATAAATTTAAATGTATAAGTGAAAATAATTATATTCAATGTTGTATGTAATTATAATGTTGTGAAATTAAAAATTAGAATGAATTTAAATGTTGTAAATTGAGGATTAGAATAAATTTAAATAGTGTGAATTGATACCGTAATTAAATTATTTAATTTGAAAAATATAATTTAGAAATAATTATGATATTCTTTGATAAATAATTTAATAAGCAACAATTAAAGTTAGAATGGATTGAATTAAAGAATTAAAAACTAAAATTAAATTGAATATATATTAATTGCATTCACAACATGTCGATAGAGCTGTCAGAATGGGCTAACGGGGCGGTGCGGTCCATAACCCACCTCAACCCATCATTTTGCGGGTTTTGACGGGCCGGTCCACGGCGGGGACGGGTTAAAAAATACTCAACCCAACCCAACCCATGACGGGTTGCGGGTTAGCCCACGGGCTTTTATATAATATATTTATTTTTTACTTTTTCACATTTATTCTTATAATAAATTTTAAACAATACATTAATAATTACTAAAAAAAAAAAAAGTATGAATAATCTTTAATTAAATTCACCACGTGAATAATTTTAATCTCTTATAATTAAAAAGTAAACCTTAAAAAAGATTTTTTATTTAACTAACGAATCAATCGAACTAAAATTTAAACCTTAATATTGTTTAAGTCCTTATTTTCAAAATAGCAGAATCAATATATAATATTCAGCAAAAGTTTAATGGGCAAATCAACTCAACTATAAGTAACAAAAATATAGAATATTCAACGAAAGTTTAATGGACAAATCAACTCAACTATGAGTAACAAATGTCAATTTGTAAATATACAAATGATATTATCACTACATACTCTCTCAATCTACTCATGATAATTATACATTTATAAATAGATAAAGTTAAAAAAGAGATTCAAATCTACATTAATTATCAAGTCTCTCTCTAAGTCATGTGAATACATGGCCGACAGTGGTGTATTCTCATTCTCAAATCTCAATTTTGTTTAGAATGATATTTTATAATTTTGTATCTTAATTTAAAGTTGAATTGAATCAATAAATTTCTAATATCACATTTTTACTTACAATCATAGTTCAACTTAATAAAAACGTGTTACTGTTTCATTAAACCTTAAAAAATAAATAAATAAAATTTTAAAAATAAAAAGCCCGCGGGTCAACCCGACCCGTCCGCGGTCCAACCCGCCAAAATCCACAATCCATATGGTCTAGCCCAAACGGGCCTGCGTTTTATACGGACTTGTATTATTCAACCCAACCCACCTTTTTAATAGGCGGAGTCGGGCCGATCCAACGGGCCTAGCCCATTTTGACAGCTCTACATGTCGACTAAAGCTGCTATCCTAAACGTCACACAGGGGGCGCCCAAAAGCCTTCGAGACCGAGAGGTCTCGAGTTCGAACCCCCGCAGACAGCAAAATTCGCGAAAAATCGCTTCGCGAAAAATGAGTGGCCTAGCGGTTGAGGGGGGGTGTTGGTTGCCTTAGATACCTGGGTTCAAACCCCAGGTTCACATTTTTTAAAATTTAATAAAAAGGCGACGGCCAAAATGGCAACGGCAGTGGGCCGTGGGCCCCGTTGCCAAAAGGTAACGGCTGTCGCCCTCGCCAAAAGGCAACGGCCTCCACGCGCTTGCCAAAAGGCAACGGTTTTCCTCAAATCCGTTGCCTATAAAATAGCAACGAGCATATTGGCAACGGCGGAGAGAGAGAGAAAAATATAATGAAATGTGAGAGAGAATAGTTACCAACAAAAAAAAGGAATGAGTAACTTTCATTGGACAGACAAAAAAGAAAAGTTGGATTTTGGATAACGAGTAAAATGCGCTTTTGGTCCCACCATCCACGGGCACTCATAATTTTGGTCCCAACACTTTTAAATCTGGTCCCGAAAGTGAAAAATTTGACACATTGGGTCCCAAAGTTAGTCAACCGTTAGTTGACCTTAGTCAACCGTTAGTCAAACTTGACACCCCCGTACAATGAGTACACACCCTAAGAAAGTACAAAAATACCCTTTATCCACAAATTACTCATCTCCTTCACTCATTAACACACCCTAATTCATTCATTCATTCATCTCCTTCCTCGCGTCCATCCTCCACCAGCCAGGAGCCACTCCGCCACGCCGTATCCCTCACCAGCCACGTCGACGCGCCGCTTCTCCCACTCGATACGCGTCCACGCCGCCTCCCCCACTCGATACGCGCTCTCCCCCTTCATCCACGCCGCCTCGCCGTTTGCCGACCGTTCGCGGCGGCGACCATCGCAGATCCAAGCGCCGCATCTTTGCCGCGTCGGCTCTCTTCCCTCGCGCGACCATCGTTGTTTCAAGAAGAAGGGTCGACGCATCGCATCTCGCCGCCGCTCCTCCTTGTTTCTGTCGTTCGCCACGCCGCCCTCCGCCGTCGATCTCACAGAAAAGTACATCTCCTCCACCTTCACCCGCCCCCGCCGTAAATCTGTCGATCTCTTTTGCCGTTCCATTTGCCTCATCCAAAAAGATATTACCCCTTTCAATTTTTTTAACAGAGTTTTAAGCCTTCATCCATTTCAATTTTTTGGACAGAGTTTTAAGCCTTCACCCCTTTCAATTTTTTGACCGAGTTTTAAGCCTTCACCCCTTTCAATTTTTCTGTCGATCTCTCTGCCTTTATCCATTTTTTTTTTTTTTTGACAGAGTTTTAAGTCTTAATGTGGATGATGTATTTTGTTTGGGAGTTTTTTATATTTGTTCTTTGAAAAAAATCATTTTGGATTAAATGGACCTGAGAGTTAAGAGTATATTTCCGGCGTGAATTTGGCTGCGAGAAATGGTGGTGACGATAGAGGCGATTCTGTAATGAAATGGGAGGTGGATGTACTAATCACGGAAAATTTATTTAATTTTAGCTGAGGGGTCGAACTGGCATTCAAAAAAATTCTCGGTGGGTGTCCTCAGTAAAGTCGTGTGTGTGTATAACCACGTGGCACGCACGTGACTCATTCCGTCAACACTTAACGTGCGTGGGGCTAAATGTGTTAGAATTTCTGATTTTGGGACCCAATGTGTCAAATTTTTCACTTTTGGGATCAGATTTAAAAGTGTTGGGACCAAAATCATGAGTGCCCGTGGATGATGAGACCAAAAGCGCATTTTACTCGTTGAATAACTTTAACCGGGATGAAGGGTGTAATTCTCTTTCCACAAAAATAGTCCCACTAAAGTTAGTACATACCAATAAAATATAAATTTATTGTGTTTACGGGTGGTTTGATATACCATATCGAAAATTTTAAATTTAAAGAAATTAATATTAATATCGTACTGAAAATTTTGGTATAAAGAATTGTATATTATATACTGTACGAAAATTTGCAGTATATCGTATCCTACCGAATTTTCGTTACATACTGATTTATATCGAAAATATTGAACCACCGTTTCATACTGAAATACCGGTATACTGATTCATATCAAAAATAATTATTCAAGTTTTATTTTATTTAAGTTTTAAGTTATTTTAATTTAAGAAAATAATATAAAATTATAAATTAATTATACTCCCCCGTTGCATAATAAGTTCCATAAGTAGATGGGAACACATGTAAAAAAAAGTATAATAATGACTTATGAGTAGAGTTTTGAGATGTAATTTTGTAAACTTTTTTTATATAAAGTAAATAAATGAGTTGATTTATGTGTATACGTGGACAAAAAGTAATGACATTTTGTATAAAATTGAAAGAGTGAAATTTAGAAGTGTTTTCCATTTTAAAGGTGTGAAAGTTATTGTGGTACGTCCTGCCTGATAAAAGTGTGAAAGTTAATAATATTATGGGATATGCGGAGTATTATACATTATTTTATTAAGGTTTTTTCAATATTTTAGTATAACCATTTTTCATAACGTTATTTTATCGAAATTTTTAATAATTTCGATATTTTTACGGTATGAAAAAAGTTAATATAATGAAATTTTAGTATTTTTTTTCCACCGATTGAAAATTTGAATTTATCTATAAAGTTTTTAATACCCTATTCGCTCATATTATATAGTTTGGTTTAACTTTTTACAAAGGTTAAGAAATTACATTTTTAAAATAAATTAAACAAGTAAAATCCATATTTTAACTCTATTTGATGAGTGATATACTTTTTAATATGGAGTGTTATATTTTTTAATACAACTAATGCACATTAGTACGTAAATAAATGAGAGGAACAAATACATTTGATTGGGAAGGAGCTAGGGAGTATAGTATATGTTTATTTTTTGAATATAATTAAAAACAATGTTTGTGGGGGTGGAGGAGGTGATTATTTATTTTGATTTGCTAATGTCATTAATTGATTCCTAATTAGATGTATAAAAGTTGAAAATGATATGGAAAAGATCGAAGGGTGGTCGATCACCTTACATAATATATAGTTACACTGTCTACACCATGCATTAGTATTAATCACTTAACTTAATCAATGTTATCATAATTATATTATTGTTACTAAAGTCAAGTGATGTTGTGGATATATTATATTCACTACTTATATATATATTACGGTCCCAATTTTGGTAGTTGGAACGGTCAAATGATTTCTCCTCTCTAATACAATATATATGCTTAATTATGGATGTTCCTATTTTTAATTTGTACATTTATCTTATTCGTTCATCTTATAAACATTTACACACCATTTAAAAGAAAACTTCTTTATAAATGTCACCCTCAGGTCTACATATTTACAACTACTTTTACTTTCACACTCAATTTTATTACTTCTTAAAATTTTATAGAATCACTTATCAACACAACTTATTATTTTTATTTTAAAAAGTGTTGCAATTTGGGATGCATGCATGACATTGGTGGGATTGAGGGAGTAATTGTTATCCAGTCACGTTTGCTAAATAAATATCGCTTCTATGAGTATCTGCTAATTATCACACGCGGAAAGTATGGGGTGTTTGCAATAAAAAAAATCTTGCAATTTACTGTATAATATTATTTGTATTTTGTAATAATATTTAACCCTACTTATAATTATATAAACGTTTAGATTAGATGGTAAATAAGTGAAATGATGATTTGATTTGTAATTATTTATTTATTTATTATATACTTAAATTATTTATTTTCTAAAATTTAGCATTATTTTTATATTTATTAAAGGTTGTATCAAAAAAATTCATTTTTTAAATTGATTTTTTTTTTTAAATTATTTAACATATAATATATTATGAATATTTATTTTTATTGATGCATATTAATGCTCATGTAGTTATATATAATGATGATCTTTTGGTTTTCATAATAAAGCCACCAAATAATAATGTTAATATATTA
This sequence comes from Galeopsis tetrahit, assembly GCA_963675135.1. Classification (NCBI taxonomy): domain Eukaryota; kingdom Viridiplantae; phylum Streptophyta; class Magnoliopsida; order Lamiales; family Lamiaceae; genus Galeopsis; species Galeopsis tetrahit. The sequence goes on from OY776133.1 coordinate 18,950,965, forward strand.
GACTTTGATTTTTTCCTTTTTATGTATTTGGATTTGGAGTTAATTTGTTGGATGTGGATATATCGAGAACCATTGAACCAAATGCTTTATTAATTTTAATGGATCATATATTAATCCTCGTGGATTTTGTTCTTCTCGGATTTATTGAAGATTTGCAAATGCAAGAAGTTTCAGTAGTCTTCTATGTTAATATATTTTTATCGTGATGCCTTCTCAATTATATTCTTCCTTTTTATATTCCAAAATTATCCAAGTTAAATTTTACCTTTATGTTTTCATTAACAACGTACGTTTAAATTTGTTGATATTCAAATTTGATGTTCGGAATGAACTTTCTATCATGTGTATGTACTCATTTGATGAAAATTGTTAGTCCGATTAATTGTTAGTAAGTGAATCACATTAATTTTTCTACTCCCTCCTATTCAAAATATATGTCATCCTAAGCTCATGCACACATATTAAGAAAACAATTGACTTCTCATTTTACCCTTAATCAATGCTTATAATTTTCATTTAAAAAAAATACATCTATGTAAATAGTTATTGAACCTAAGGGTAAATTTGGAATAAATGCAATTAATTTGCATTGAAAAGTACAAAACGACTTATATTTTGCAAAGAAAATGAAAGGTCAAAACGACTTATATTTTGAATAGGAGGGAGTATTTTTTTTCTTAAGATTTTTTTTTTTTACAATTTCTATTCTGGATTATTTTTATTTTCAATACTGCAACAAAGAAGAAAATCATTCTTCCAAAATTAAAGATTACATTTACTTTAATTTTTATTGAGTTGTATGACATAAACTATGATCATGTAGAAGAATTTATACTTCTCTATTTTATTTGCTATGAATGTCTCAATTTGTGAAATTACTTTCACACATTTTTTGTTTGCAGTGAAGTTTTAGTTGCTATATACTTATTTAATTTTGATTACTTGATATAGTGTATAGAATATATTATGTTTATTATTAAATAAATATAAAAAAATAAGAATTATCTAATATAATTAATAAAATATACTCCCTCCGTCCCATAGGAACTTGCACACTTGGGTGGGCACACAATTTAAGAAATGTGTAAAAAAAAGGGGTAAAAAGTGATGTTTTGAGGGTTAGTTTTGTAAAACTTTATTAATAAAGTAAAGTAAAAAGTAGATTGAGTGTGAAAAAGTAATGACATATAAGTAAATAAGAGTATATTTTGAGAGTGGAGGTTATGAATAGTGTGTAAATTGGTATGAAATATCAATTTATATAGAAACTGTGCAAATTCCAGGAACAGAGGAAGAGGAAGTAGTATATTTTTATTTCCCGCATGCGGTCCGGCGTGGGTAACACTGGTGTATTAGTATTTTAAAATAACCTTAAACTGACGGGGGGAAATAAATTTAAAAAAAAAATCAAACTTTTTTTTTTTTTTTAAGTTACGCAGAAAAATGCCAAGGAAAGAAAACAAGGGGAGGAGGAATTACCGCGTATTTGGAGAAGCGTGTGAAATAAGAAAGCACGTGTGGTCCACATATGCATGCTGACTCAACTCTTACATCACCAACTCCATCCCCATTCTTTAATTTAATTTTTCTATTTCACTTTTTTTTTTTTTTTATATGACACGTTAAATTTAAAGTGATTTCATTCTCCATTCTCGCCTTCCCAACACAAAAACAAGGATAATTTATATTCACCTAATAAAAAATAATAGAGTTGATTGAATTGTTTTTTTGCTTTGTGGTCAATTGATTTTTTTTTATATTACAACTACTCCATTTGTTTCAAAAAATTTATTGCATTTTATCTTAAAATCTTATTTTTTAAAAAATTGTTACATTTGTTATTTTTACTAGAATCTCCCTAACCACCTAATATAATTTATACAATAGCTATTTTTTTTATTGAAAATATACTAATGTATCCCTCTTTTTTCTCTATCTTTCAAAAGGTAAGTTGACATTCTATATAAAAAAGTGTAAAAGAAAAGTAAGGATAGACAAAAAAAAAAAGGAAGGGAAAGAAAAATATTACTCCTCCGTCCACAAAATGTAGTCTCATTTGTCTCATATTTTTTGTCCATCAAATGTAGTCACATACACTTTATGAAAACTATCACCCTTCAAACATCACTTAATTACTCAAATTGTCATCAACTTTATTTACAAACAATCACTTTATTAACAAATGGACCCCACAATACCCTATAATACCCTTACTTTATTTATTTTATCTACATTTTTCTTAAAATTTGTGTCCCACCTTCATGGGACTTACATTTGGTGGATGGAGGGAGTAATGAGGGATAAATGTGTTAAAAAAATGTACTCCGTACTATTGTTTAATTCTATACAAAATAAAAAATTCGATAAACTTTTTGAAATGAAGGGACTAATTAATATATTTCAATAATTTAAGTAATACTCTCTCCATTTTAAAAAAAAAATGTTGTTTTTACTATTTTTTTTACCACAAATCTTCCCAGTTTAATTTCTACAATATCTTTTTTTATTAAAAATATATTAATGATCTTTTTATCTCTCTCTTGACATTTTACTATTTCTAATATTATTTTTTATCTTAATAAAAAAGATAAATAATAACAAAGGGGTAAATATATAAAAAAAATCATTAATTCTATACAAAATAGCAAAAAGGACTAATTTTATGAAACGGATGAAGTATTCTTTAGTATTACGACTAATAGACTTCGAAGTAATACTCTTTAGCATGATAAGTGATAACTACTCCCCCTGTCCACAAAAAATGTGCTCACTTTTTTAAAAAAAAAATCATATTTTAATTAGGGAAAATTATTGTTAAGGTCATTTCACTAAGAGATTTATCTAATAGGGCATAGGTTTTTTTTTTTAAATCTATTAGAGTCAAAATGGCACCTAATAAGACATTGTTGCCCTTTATCAATTTAAATAATTTGAAATTAATAAATATAAATAATTTGAAATTAATAATTTTGAATTAATGCAGTTCCTAGTTATACGCACCTTCCAATTATTAAAAAATTCCTAAAATTAAGCAATTCAAATTAATTGTTAATTATTCAAACAAATAAAATTAAAAAATATGCATTTTATGATCCTTCCAATCATTCAAATATTCCTGAAATTAAGGAATTCGAATTAATTGTTAATTATCCAAACAAAAAATGTTAAAAAAATCTGCATTTTATGATTCAGAAATAAGCGTGTCATTGAGTATACAATTCCTCATATGTTGAATATGCATATATATATATGAAATAGATTATGAATTTTAATATGAACAGTGAAATGAATTTTGGTATGTAGAAATGGGTTATGAAGACATATGTTCATTTCAATATGAAGTTTAAAACGGCATACATGACTGAATTTTTTGGTATGCATAAAATAACATGAACCAATGTGCACAGAGTGACATGCATATCAATATGCAAAATAGATGTGCACATTTGTAAATGGCATATTCAAACAGGGGTTTGTTGTGATGTAGGGATTTCATACTTAATTCAGTTAATATCACTGAAAAGAATTGTTCAGAATAATAAGACGAAGACATAAAATGATAATGCCTACATACCAATAAACATGTTAAATAACATGAAAACACAAAAAATATTGAAATTATACCATCAGAAGATCCCGATCGCTTGGCCTGTTTGATCTTCTCTAACCGAACCTCTGTATCCATAAACAAACGCATCCTCTGAACCTCCAAATCCTTGGCGAATTGCATCCTCTGTTTCTCAAGCTCAATCATCTGTCTCTGCTTCATACCTTCCACCTTTTCATATATCTCTCCAAACCTCTCAATCGCCTTGGCTAACCTCTTCAGTCCCTCCCCTCCTTCCTCCCCCTCCGATTCTCCGTCCTCCTCCTCCACATCCGCTTCATCTTCAGCAGCAGCAGCCGCCGCCGCCATAGCTGAGTAATTCCTCCTGAAATTGGACGACTCCTGCAAAAAAGGCGGCGACGAAATTGGCCGCTTCTGCGGCAAACTCGTCGGCGTAACCGTAACCATAGCAGGCATCAACAGTTTCCGGTAGGGTAACGGCACAGCCATCGACGGCGAGGGCGATGAGAGTAAAATATTAATTTATAAAATTATATGATTAATTTACACTTTTATTTATAATCAATCTTTGCTATCAAACATAGTGTAAATTAATCATATAATTTTATAAATAAAAGGAAGTACAATATATAATAAAGATTTGCATAAAACAGTTTTACGATAATACTCCACCATTTACAACACAAATTAATATTTACTCTCTCGGTCTTAGGTACGAACCCTCTAAGATGCAAATAATTTTTATGGGGTCATGTCCATACACAACGCAAAACTCTGACTTTAAACGGAATCCGCAAGTGGACGGTGAGATTGATCCTCCGAAATTAGTCGGTTCTTGAATCGGATACCCGAGACTTAAAAAAAAATTCATTTTTTTAAAATATTAAAGTATCATGTACAGATTAGACAACGTCTCATCGTGAGACAATTATTACGTGTAATATTAAATGTAGTACCATGGCCTCTTTCTTTTAGAGAAGTATACCCATTGAGTTTATTAATTTCAATGGGTAGGGGTCGCGTCACCTGAAATTATCCACCATCTAAAGTTCTCAATCAAGATTTTCGAAGATATACATTGGATTTGAGTATAGCATGGTGCACTCGTGTCAATTTCACCAAATAAAAAATATATAATCGCATATAAATCATAATCCTTTCTTTTTATTTGCAAAATCTTCTATAGCTAGTTTGGAACACCAACGGCATGTTTTTAATTAGTAAGTAACTTTTGAATCAAATTTACAATCACGGTTCACTAATTAAATATCCGTGAGATTCTTATACAAGTGCACATATTCTAGCAAAATAGATTTAATTAGTCCCAAAAAAGTAAATTTAACCGATTTAGTCCCAACTTTTTTAACAATGATCAATTTCAATCTCAATTTTATACAAAAAGACATCGTTTTGACACACGAGATTGGTATGTGTGGCGGTAACCAACGATTTAGAGCACGTGGCGGTAACCAACGATTTAGAGCACGTGGCGTCCACATAGTAATAGTTTTGATATTAGATTTTTGACCAAGTAGATCTTCTAATAAAAATTATTACCAGGTGGATGCCACATATTCAACCGTCAGGTTTAGTAGATCCTCACTTTTCGAATAATGTTTGTCGCCTCAAAAATGCACTTTATGACTTTGCTGTCGAGGGAATCTCTCGCCAGCTCCAGTATTCTATAACCCCACTCTTTATCGTTCACTTATTAGGATTCTCCAATATTTTACCTTCACATACCTCTGATCTCTCTTATATCGTATCAAATTTCACTATGAATCATTTCTCGACTGTCAAGCGCATTATGCGCTACGTTGCGGGGACTATTAAATTTGACTTATCTTTCACATGTGACTCTAACTACTCCATTGTTGGTTACTTAGATGCTTATTGGGTGTGTTGAGACACGTCGTTCTACATATGAATACTCTATCTTCTTAGCGACAATCTAATTTCTTGTGTACTAAGAAGCTACTGACTGTGGCCTGTTCAAGTTGTGAATCTGAATCTCGAGTTTTGACAAATATTTCTCATGAAATGTTTGGGTCACACAATTACTTCGGGAGTTGGTGCTTTGCGCTAGCGGCTCCTTTGTGACAATAAGAGCGCCATATGTTTCTTTCTCAAAATTCGGCTGCACATAAAGGGTTAAACATATTGACATTGACTGTCACTTTGTGCGTGAATTGGTCTCATTGGGACGTTTAGACACCCAGTTTGTCCCATCGACTTTTCAGATTTTCGACATCTTCACCACGGGTCTCCCTCGTCTGAGTTTTGAGTTGCTTCGTTCCAAATTATGTGTTTTTTTTTTCATCCACAACATCGTTGGAGGGGGTAATAGGGATTAAATGATAAATCTTTGATTTATTCTCTCATATCATTGTAAGTATTATTTATGATTTGTTACATATCTCCATGTATATCTCATGTAATTTAGAAGTTTTTCATAACACCTAATCAATGATGGTCTAAAAAATATTAATTACAGGATGCAAACACAATGATTTACTACTAAACCAAAATAAAATAAAACTATTACAAAGCAAAAAAATATAATTATTTTAATTAAATTTTATCAGTGTTGATCGAATTCAACCCGCAAATTTTATCGAATTAGTTATATTTTTTATTCATATATAAAATATTTTATTATAGGTTGTTGAGTTTCCCTTTACTCTTGCACCTAATATTTAATTTATTTATTGTCCACATAAATTAATATATCCTGAATGATAAAAGCGGCAATGAGGAAACCCCCGGCCATATTCAAATCAATCACAGTCAATATTAAAAAGCTAAAAAGATTCTGATTGGGGTTTCTCTCATTTTTATTTTCTTTAATTTAATTTTCACACCTTAATTTAAGCGAATGAATCATGATGCCCAACTTATATAGTTCAAAAGTTGCTTTCTATAGCCTTCCCCTAACAATACTACTCCGCCTCCATCAACTTATTTTTCTACGCTAATCTATGCGTATATATTATTTTATTTCTTCCGTTATGCAATTATTTGTATATTTCATTTTCAGTTTTCAATTCAGCATAAAATTATTTGCATATATTCAATATAAAAATAATACATAAAATTAATATATTCACAATATCATTTTATTTTTTCTTTTCATATCATTCAATAAAAATACTCATTTATTTAACTCTATATCACTAGTCATTTTTTTTTTTTTGGATATCAAGTAGGATTAGATATCATTATTGCAAATGCACGAAGAATGAGATAGCCCGACCACAAAGTTTGGTGGGTCTACCCAAAAACTATTATTATCATTCCGACGAGACTCCCTAGCCAAGGTATGCGCTACTATGTTTGCATCCCTTCTAGCGAAGATGATCGTCACATTAATCAAAAGTGCCAACATGGCTCGACAAGCAACTACATAATCACCAAAACACGAATCTATGAGTTCTGTAGAGTTAATCGCATCAACCACAATTTTCGCATCTCCTTCAACTACATAATTATTCAATCCTTGTGATTTAATCCAAGAGAGAGCTTCATAAAATTAAAATTAAAGAACTTTTGCATCGATCGAATGATTAAAATTAATTAGGGCACAAATTATTATAATAAAGGTCTTCCACACAATCTAAATACCAGATCAGAATAATTGAGCACTTGAAATAAAATGAAAAACTTAAACCAATTTGTGAACTACAATATTAGTCCTCTCATGTCTAATCGGTTGTATATAAAATATCCTTCAATTATTAAAAACAGGTGAAAATTCGATGCTTCACATTATTTACATTAACTCGTATGCACCTGGCGCATTAATGTACTCGTTTTAGTTTATTACCTTACACGTTTCACTTAAAATTAATATCACGTTTCAATATACACAATTAACAATATTCAGATTAAGAAGACAAACCGTTTTTAACTCACATATTTAAACTAAAATTAGTGTTTTTTTTTTTTTTTAATTACCCCTCCCCATGACTCGAACACAGGATCTAAGGCCTAGGTAGTGGTGCTCTAACCACTTGAGCTATCCCACTTTGTCAACTAAAATTAGTGTTACGTGTTAGTTATAGGTAGTGTCACATTTCATTCAAGTCGGTGCAACTGGTGCACATGAGAGCTAGTGCTGGACTCCATTATTTAACTTAGATGAGTGGTGCATTCCTAGAGCTGTTATTCGAGCCGAGTATTTGAAGTTCGAGCTCGAGTCGAGCTCTTATCGAGTCAAGCTCGACTCGATAACATTGATGAGCTAAGAAACGAGCTCGGCTCGGTTCGTTAAAGAGTCTAACGAGCCTATCGAACCGAATGGAATTAAAAGAAAAAAAATTTAGATATCGAGTCTAACAAGTCTCGAGCTCGGCTCATTTAACGAACGAGTCGAACTGAGCTCGAGACTTATCGAGCCGAGACGAGCTCACGAGCCGCTCGGTTCATTTAACAACACATATATAATTCACCTCTCTTTCAATTTTAAATAAGAAAGAAATCCTAAATCCTGGTCCATTGAATAATACCCTTGTTTTGACTGGGACCAGAATTATCAACTCGATTAATATTCTTCCCATTTGATTATATATAGTTATGGATTAATGATTAATCTACTTATGGACAAACTGTTTTCATCATCCATTACATGACAGTTACTAAAATAATCAACTATAGAGGCAATTATTGATGCATGTTATGAAAAATTTCTAAGATTCTACACAACCACTATTTATTCCATGGCATCAAATATTTTAGGGTTAACGGGATATTAACCAAGATTTTGTTCTTAAATATGGGATTAAATAAAATTTTAAGTCAAACTTAATTTTGTCCGTGAGAATATTGTAATCTTGTTCACAGAAGTGGTTAGGTCTCTTTGTCTCTCTCATGCATGTTTAATCGTTATATTGGCTTAATTTAGTTAGTTTAGCTAAACATACCATATTTTTGGGGAAAATCTAATGAACTACCGTGTCCGGTCACATATAAATGACGTTTTTTAATTTGATCCTCTGGTTGTACACAATTAAATACTTCAATTTTAAAATAATAATAAAAACCTGTCGTAAATTTAAGACATATTAAATTTTCGTCGCAGTATTTTTTATTTTTTTTGAAGTCTCGGGTATCCGATTCTATGACCGACTAATCCCGGGGGACCAATCCCACCGCCCACTTGCGGGGGTCCCGTTTAAAGCCAGAGCTTTGTGCTCTGTATGTACATGGCCCCATAGAAATTGTTAGCACCTTAGAGGGTTCGAACCTGAGACCTAGAGAGGAGCATACTACAAAACCATCGTAAAATATGTTGCAAAATTGTGACGAATTAAATTTATGTGGCAAAATCCATCACAAAATCACACAAAAAACGACCTCGTTTCAATTTCGAGTCAAATATCATCGCAAGTTCTATAGTAATTTGCGATGATTTTGACTTTCGTTGTAAATTTTGACCAAACAAACATATTTGTCGCAAAACCGTCGCAATTAGCAACAAATTCGCCGTTATTCAATGTAATTTTTGTAGTGATCATTGCATATAAGATTAATTTTAAATTATGAAGTCGACTTGGGTAAACTATACTTGACCATTTTGACACATCATGTATCTAAATAATTGTAGTGAAGAGGAATAATCAACATTTATATCCCACAATAATTATAGGCTACGAGTTAAATAAATCCTCAATTCTACTATACACACCACATTACCCCCAATTACTATAAAGTATACATACTCTACATAAAATATAATTTATTTTTAAATTAATACTTACACCTCAATTTTATTCAATAATAACCCAATTCTAAAATTGAGACAGGAGTGAGGAGTTGAACGAGAAAGGTTGACTATTAGACATTCAGAAGTTTGAACACTCACCCGATGATTGCGCCCATTATTCCTCCCTCAAAATAAGCACATCAATTTCCCTTTTTTCAAATGTCTCAATCTGTATTTGCATATGAATATAAAGATGACCCATCAGGTCAAAGTCAACAGCTTTTTTTGTTCTTTAATGTCTTATTTTAATCCATATATATTTTGTTACAATATCATTTTGGATTTCTTCCCTGCATTGTTGTTTATATTTATCAGAAATGGTGGTAGGGAATGATGGTAAACCAATATGGACGATTCTTTTAGTCCAAGTCTAATTATTTTTCTTTTGCCTTTCTTCTTTACATATATTTATATATATATTGATCATAAATGATAGGAAATGATGGCAATATATATAAATATCTGCAACGACCCTTTTTAGTCCAAGTTCCATCTCAATCCACTTTAGAATTGTATTACTCATTTACTTGTATGAGCAAACTTTTTTTTTTAGTACTATTAACTGCAAAAAGGTGAGCATTTCGAGTTTGTGGTGTGCAAAACAAAACAATTGTAGAATAAGTTGGATATATATATTTGCACTAGAATGCAACTCTTATTTCCAAAGTGCACTTAAAAGTAACTCCCCCTCCATTTTAATGATGTAGTATTATTATTTTAGTTAAACTCAGACCGGACTAAGTAGAATATTATGATACTTAGCTTGTTATGTTACACCACCCTCTCCTATCATGTAAATGATCAATGAATGCACTATTTATGAGGCTTTTAGTTAGAGCTCATTACAGCAACTCTAATGTGTGGTTTATAAATTAATATATAGACACGGTAGACTTTTGGAAATGAAGTCATGATATCTATGTTTCCTCATTTTGCAATATGATCAATTTGAAAATTTATATTAAAAAAATGAGTTCTATCTCTCCTGTATATGTTACATACATGTAATTAATAATCTGACTTATATTTTTAAATGAAATTGATTTTACATATTACACAAAAGTTTTTACCTTAAAAGAGAAAAAGAAAAGAATAATTATTTTACAAATAAAATTTGTTTTGTGGGTTGATAGTGGTGAATGAGTGATGTGAAGTGAATCTCAATCTTTTGACGATGGGCCCTTATTAAAATTTAGAAAGTTGAACGCGTCAAGCAGCACAGACAGACACAGACATGAGTAAGGGTGTGGACAAAATCAGCCTCGTATTGCGTGTACGCCTCCCAAATATATTTATGCTTTTGTTGCTCTCCAATAATTCTCTTTTTAACTCACTTTATATGCATGATAAATAAACCACCATACTTGTCCAACTTTATAAGTATTTTTAGCCCTATCTTTTGCTCTCTACTTCCTTTTCATTTTCTTTGAGGTTCATTTTCCAACTTTCATTTAAAATTAATCGTATTTGTGTTATTTAAACATTATTATATCGAGTTTAAGCTTCTCCCCATAATCAAACCAATGATTCTCATCCCTACTTACATATACAAACATCACAAATCATATGAACTTGATCAAATTTTACTAATATTATGGATAGTATGAAATCTATTTGTTTTCAATACCCAAACAGTGATGTTGAAATGGGCCACAAATTGCAAGCATATACTAATTGCAAACGTATTTGGAAACACAAAAAGTGCCCAACGTCTGTCTGTAAATTTCACAAACAAGCACGTTTCCCAATCAATAATAACCTTTATGCAGCCAGCCTGGTCTAATAAACTCAATGGTGCAATCATACAAGTAAACTCCAAAAGCCTACTTTTCTTAGAAAGGGGAAACTGCTTAAAAGTCTAAAGAATCATATGTATACATTATCTAACTTGTGTGAATATATGAAAATAGAACATCAATGGTCCCTATAGAGCTTAGGCCGACCCCAATTTAACATTCAACAAAATTAAATCAATCACTGTATCATAACATTACAACAACCTCAAATTCAATCATCTATTTCCATAAAGTCTACTAATATAAGGCATCAAACACGACTGCGAATAAATATTTTCTTAGATCAACACGCAAAAAATATTGACCCCAACACTACTCTCCTTGATAAAAATTTATAAGTGCAGAAAAACAAAGAAGGAAAAAAAAGAAAAGAAAAAGACTTTTGAGACATACTCTAAAGAGGAAACTGGGGGCCCACCATGCAATTAAGAACCTCACGACTCCGAGGTGGTAGCAGCAGCAGCAGCTTGTCGGAGTCTACGTTGGTGTACATCCCAGTTATACACACGAGCGATTGTCACCTGAACAATGCACTACCACAAATGAATACAAAAGAACAAAAGAAAAGGAAATTGATTGAATAAACATTGATACACAGAACAGGGATTAGACATTTTGATAGCGCAAAATGAGTTGCAATATGTCAGAGACAAACAAACAACAATTTTTACTATTACTAGATCCCCGTCGAAAACCTAAAAGCTCACAAACTGTAGGCGAAAGGCTATAGAAGATTACCTGGGTAATTGTTACTTGATCCCTTAAGAATTGTAAATCAGCAACAAGAACTTCTAAACTTGCTTTGGCATTCTCCAAATTTTTCTGAAGGAGCTCAGTTGCCTGCACAGAGTAGTTTTCAAGATATCACATATCAAAGGCAAGTACTCAAGGAAAGTCTGAGTTTAAGGGAATCTTCAAACAAGTAATACCTCTTCACATGAGTATTCCAGCATGACGTTAGCTCCAAGCCACAGACAGACAGAATCTGCCTCTTCGATCCGAGCCCGGGAGTAGATGCCTTCAGACACTTCAAAATCAGCTATAACTGCCTGCAACCAATATCAACGAAATCTATACAGACAGCTCGAATATGAATAAATTGATAATTAAGCATGGAAACTCTAGCTAATAATTTGCAGAGCTGATCTTAAAATCACACATCAGATGTTCTTATGCTTTTGTCTGGGGGTGGGGTGGGTGGGGGGAGGTGCTGTTATAGACTGTGTGGACAATTTTGGAACTGCTTCTTGATTATACATGATTGTCCACTAGTCTTGCATCTTCACAGCTGGACTTCAAGAGCAAGATGTTGATGACATCCGAAGGATGACTCGTTTTTATAGAGGATTTTTGTCGGATATTCAGGAATCCAACTTGCAGCACAAACAAACTGAAAGTGATGCTTTTGAGCCCTTTATTGATAAAATTAACTCGTGGACATTTCTTCTTCATCTTATGCAAGGATGGACATAACTCAATTCACACGAAATTTGAAGGTGAACTAGGACTTCAGGACATTCAATTGCTACTTGGAATAAATATGGTCTTATTGATTAGAACAATGAGGAACTCTCAAACCAAAATTGATTTATCTGGGTGCAATGGGTAAACCATGTGGACCTCAAGGGTCTTGCAGTTTGGGATTGGATATACTAAATTCACCAACTTACACAGAAAACGTAACTTAACTAGGAGAAGAATTACAGAGAAAAACAGTTAAAAGTTTAAGAACAAACCTCACCAGTGCCCTTCTTTTCTTGCAAAGTGGCAACAACATCTAAGCACTTTCCGATATCAGGAATCTTTGCCTGTTGTTACACGATACCAAAAGGATTTTAAAAAATCGCAGTAGAAGAAAATATATAGTGAATAGCATTTCAATAAAGCTTTATCAATCCAGATGAATCTATGTATTACTTTATTAATTAATTCAGAATATAGGGAAATCAAATGTAGGGGTAATTTGCATGATTATACACTTAGCATGAGCAGACACCAAGATTGTAACAGAATTGCATATTTCCAACTAGATTAAAAAACCACTGCATATCTATTGAAGATTGGAAAGACACAATGCTTTATGCTTCTTACATAAAAACGACAAAACACACTGCATAGGTATACCTGAAGCTCCCTCTGGTGTGCAAGAAGTTTCATCTCCACCACTCTGTATTGCTGAAGTCTGCCACATTTAAAATAAATTGATAAGGAAAATGAGATTAAAGAAGTTAACAGGACACAAATAAGAGCTTGCAAGAATAGTAGAAAACATAAAAGGGCACAACTCAATCAACTTCATAGGAAGGACAATTGAATATGCAATACATAAAACCCTTTTCAGAAATAACTAATAACGTGAAAGATCACGCACTTGCACTTATTTGGAGGATGGATTAAAATTGACACCTTATGGACCAGGCATAGAATAGAGCAGATCCAAATGTCCAAGAAAGTACAAAATTAATTAAAAAAAAAAAAAAAAACTTTCCAGTTGGTTAAGATTGCAGAAATTTTTAGACCCAATAAACCTAATATTCACCCCCATAAAATAAATATTCAGCAGAATCTACGAGGTAAAAACTTTGCTCCTAGTGAACAACTTAGAAAGCATCCAATACTACCTCTATAGACATTCTAATGTCGAGTTACCTAAGGGGGTTTTGTTTTGGGACTAACCCGTCCGGACGTGGGACATAACGTCCCACGTCCTGTTCTACTTCGGGATTTCACATCTGGATTTCCCCATCCAACTAAATCCACCCCTAAAAATACCTATACATCCTACTATTACATCCTACTATTACATCTCATCCAACTACTCTTACACAATTTGATTTGACATAAAGTTACATCACATCCTATTCAAAATCCCCGCATGTTTGTTTTGGGACTCACACGTCCGGACGTGGGACGTAACGTCCCCCGTCTTGTTCTAGTTCGGGATTTCACATCCGGATTTCAACATCCAATTACATCCACCCCTAAAAATATCTACATATTCTACTATTATAATAATACAACACCATCCACTCTTACTCATTGATTTGACATAAAGTTATATTAAATAATACAACATCACACACTCTTACACAATTGATTTGACATAAAGTTACATCCCATCCTACTCAACATCCAAAAACAAACATACACAATCACTATTTATCAGAATTTCTCTATCCAGGATTTCCCCATCCCCATCTCCCCCATCCTACATAATCCCAAAACAAACATGCCCACAAACACAGTAACACACACAATTACTAAGGGTATGTTTGTTTTGGGAGGTAAAATCCGGATTTGGAATTTTGCAATCTAACTCATGTTTTACTTTGGGATTTAGAATTTGGATTTCAAAATTTCACCGTATAAAATACCTATAAATCATACAAAAATCAACCCTATAAATACCTACAAACCCTATATAAAAACCTATATAAATCGTATACTATAAAGTTAAATTCTACCCTATTTAAATTCCAAAACAAACACAAAACATATACTCCGTAACGACTTACGGATTTCAAAATCCCAAAACAAACATCCCCTAATTGTAAAGTGAAACTACTTGTAATTTTATTATCTCATCATACCAAATCTCTTGAGATATTTTTTCACAATATAAGCTTTCAAAATTTTAGTACTGGCCATTATGCATAACGTAGACAACTAATTTCCAAAAAAAAAAATTAGCCTTTCCTTCCAATTCTAGAAAACCTAAACTATTAAAATTATCCAATAAGCCTAAAAAGAAAGCACCTTTCACACTTGCATAGCATACAGTACAGTCCAAGACATTCACAAAATAAAAGGAGCAATGATCTAAGTTAAACACAGTCTGCACCGATAATAAACACTAATCATACTCAACCTATCATATATAACTGTAAGAAATTGTAAAAAAACCTCTCTTGCAAGAATGCGAGAGCGGAATTGACATCGAGATTCAATTGAGATAGGTATGTCTGCACATCTTCAACAAACGCCGCAGACGGAATCCCTCTTCTCTCTGATACGCTTGCTGACGTCGACATCTCCGCCGTCTATAGGTACAATATACTCTTGTGTATTTATTGAGGTTTTTGCTTTTCTTCTGACGACGACGACGGTGCGGAGGCTGAGAGAAGTCGTAAAAGAAATTGAGCTGAAATCGTGTCTTACTTACAGTTTGGGCCTGACTTGGGCTTTTTCAGCTGGGTATAAAAAATGGGCTTAAATACTTACGGAGTATATATTTTGAGGGACTAACTATTTGCACCTCCTTCGAGGTCTGCACACCCCCGATTGAGATGTACCACCAAAATTTGTCTATGCACTCCTTTCAAATTGTTATAAATACTCTTTTATTTATAAAATACCTCTATTAATCACACCCCTAAACTCTAATTTTATCTTCTTCAAAATAAAAAAAAATAAAAAATACAAACTCTAAACTTATCCACCCCTGGACGCACGCCGGCAGGTATGTCTCTCTCTTTTTAATTTTGACACATCAGGATCGATCAAATACACTCTCGTCGATAACAATTCGTCGAAAAATTGTTATTGACGAGAGTGTATATGGTCGACCCTGGTGTGTTGAAAATTACAATTTTTTTTTTTGAGATTTCGAAGTTTTTTTCCTTTGGATTTCTGAATTTTTTTGTTGGTTTGGATGACGTTGGAGGCCGAAAGTAGTGGTGGCGGCTGCAATTAAGATTAATATTTAAATGTTAAAAGGCGAGTGTAAATAATAGTAGAACTGCATTTAGTAGTCCTATTTTACTTGTATTTTAGATTTTTTACACTATTTTTAAATTAATAAATTAAAGGGGTAATGCAGACCTCAAAAATGGGGTTGCAAATAATCAGGCCCATAATTTGAGAAAAGAGTAAGTTATTTGCATCCCTATGATTGTTTGAATCTTTGATACATCTGTTAGGTTGTGTTTGGATGGAGGAATTTGATTTGATGAGGTATTTCAAATGGAAGATTTTGAAAATAAATGGATTTCAAATGAAATGGATTTAGGGAGGATTTAAAATTCTCTCAATTTTAACTAAAAAAATATGTTAAGAATTTTTAATTCATTCATTTATTTTTTTAAAGTTGATTTGAATGGGGGATTTGAAATCCATTGATCAAATTCCTCCATCCAAACGAAGCCTTAAAATATTTTGTAAATACCGCAAATACGAAAATACTATATTATACTTAACGTCAAATTCTAATTTCTTTTTTAGAATATACACCACCTATGTTCTGGGCCCAGCCGAGCATCACTCATTCTGATTCACCTGAAAATCTATGAATCATAGTACAAAAAAAAAATTTGTAAAAGGACATTTGAACAACCAGCTTTGAATTATGAAGTTCATTTCAATCAATTTTGATCGAAAAAAATAAGATTAATTTTTTTAAAATGTAAATTAATCTAAAGAAAGTTTTGAAAAAATGACAAATTTCGACTAAAGATTGTCGAATCTATACACGTTTATAAAAACATGTGAATGACTTTAAAGAGAGCTTCCAATGCCTTTTCAGATTTATGCAAAGTGGGGGTGGTGGAGGGCGACAACAAGGTGGGGTGCAGTGGGGGCGACGACTGGACATGAAAGAGTTTAATAAAAAAAGATTTATATACGTGGGGTGCGCTATGAGGGGTATCGGGGCGGGGCGGGTGGGAACGGCGACGAGTTTCTGCAAAGTGAAGAATGGAAGCATAGGAGGAGGAAAGAAAAGAGAGAGAAAAAGATAAATTATACTCCGTAGTACTTTTTTTTTTTTTTTAAGGAGGGAGAGGGGTTGTGGTGTATCTACTAAGGAGGTTTGAGACTTGAGAGAGAAAACGGTAGATTGAGTAATTTATGGAGAGTTTATCTAGTACTCCAATTATGGTATCTAAGTGGTGTTTGGTTTGAGATTGATTTGGATTGAATTTGGATTGTGGTGGATTGGATTGTGGTGGATTTGGGTAATTCATGAATAGTAAATTGTGTGTAAGTTGTATTTGGTTAAGGATTGAGAAGTAGGGGTAAATTTAACTTTATGTCACATCAAGAGTGATGTTATAATATTTTATTATTGTTAGTAGTGAAAGAAAAGTAAGAGAGAGTAGAAAGTAGGAGAGAGAATGAGTTTGTGAAAGAAAAGTAAGAGATATAGTGATTTGATGGTATAAAAATAGGTGTGTAGGTGTATTATAGGGGTGCATTAATATTTAGATTTGTATTTGATTTGAGATGGATTGATAGAGATTGAATTGGGATTGGGTCAATCTAAATCCGGATTGGCCAATCCCAAAACAAACACCGCCTAAGATTCTAAGGGGAGTGAGCTAGTTGGGGGTGGTGGATCTAACAATGAGGCACAAATAATCTTAACCATGACATATCTAGTCCCGAAAATGGGCCTTGAAAATATTTGTGCCAGTTTCCTATAAAGGAGATAATGAGAGCCCATTATATGGCGTTAGTGCTGTTATTTGAGCCGAGCGAGCCCGAGTACCTAAGGTTCGAGTTCGGCTCGAGCATATTTCGAGCTAGGCTCGAGCTCGCTCGTTAACATTATCGAGCGTGAAAGATGGCTCGGCTCGACTCGTTTTTTTTTAATTAAACTCGAGCTCGAGCTCGGCTCGTATATATTTTTTTTAGCTTGATAGAGCTCGAACTCGAGCTCGACTCACATATTTTTTTAGCTCGACAGAGCTCGAACTCGAGCTCGAACTCGAATAACCAAATTATTTTAGCTCGACAAGGCTCGAACTCGAGCTCGAGCTCGAAATCCTGTAAATACACACATTTAACTAAAATATTGAAATTTCTATACAAAATACATATTTAATCAAAAAGTACCGGAAATATAAAAGCAAATGCATACTTCAAAAGTCATACAATTAAAATATGGAAGCAACATCCACTAACAAGTTAACAACTAACAAATGTACTCCATCCATCATAGAAAATGTTTACAAACAAAATATTTCTCCGGTCAACAAATAAGTATTTAGCAACATTCAATGGATTCATTCTTCAATCTTGATCGGGGAGTTCAATTTCTTGATAGGTCGATGTAGATGATTCACCAACATCCGATAATTCCTGCAAAAAAAAAATAAAAAAAATGAGAAAGCCATTAATATATTTTTTATCTTAGCATTACAGTAGAAACATTGTCTTGGTAAGTTGGTATACATTACCTTAACCAAAACATGCAGTAGGCATAATTTAACCAAAACAACCAAAACATGCAGTAACTTATATAAAAGATAATCAATCAAAAGTAAAAGTATTAGAAAGTTCATTTCACTTACACGAGATCTAGTCTTTACACCATAAAGATTGCGAATCCAATCATTGCCACAAAGTAACATTTGCACCGTCTCAACCGACATAGAAGCTCGTCGATCATCAACTATTCGACCACCGGCACTAAAAGTAGATTCGGAGGCCACAGTTGTAACCGGAATAGAAAGAATGTCACTTGCCATCCTTGACAATATCGGAAACCTCAACCTTTCCGATTTCCACCAAGCCAAAACATCAAGATTGGCAGAAACATCATCACAACAATACCTATTTTCTTCTAAATACACATCCAAATCCATTTTTTCCGGTGGAGTCTTATCAATTTCATTGACACGCATCAAAAACTTTTCCTTACCGGTAAGAACATTAATTCCAAGCTTCTTAACAGCTGCCCTACTACTCATCAAATCTCTACCATGTCGATTTAGCTGCTGTATTTTGGGGCCTTCGGCATGAGATGAGATATAAGCTTCAACATATTCATTGTAAAGTTCATAGATAAGCATCTTGATTTCATTAATTTTATCAAATGCTTCTATCTCACCATAAATAATCGGAAATGCATGATCAACAAGTGTCATTTTATACCTCGGATCAAGAATAACAGCTATTGTCAACAACACATTACTTTCTCCCCAATACTTGTCAAATTTTTCCGACATGGCCATGGCCATTTCTTTGATATTACCCGAAGTGTCAACCACCTTTTCGTTTAAAAGCTCTTTAACCCTATAAAGCTCAACAAGAAAAATGTTGGAAGTTGGATAATCTGATCCAGAAATCATGTTAGTAATTTCATGGAAAATACCCAAGAATTTGCAAACTTCCTCCACTTTCAACCAATCTTCTTCACTTGGAACATAAGTAAACCCAGGGTCAATATCATTATATCTTGAAAAAACAGCCTTGAATTCTAAAGTCATAAGATATGTGCTATTCCACCTAGTTGGACAATCTATAATCAACTTCCTAGAAGGTAATTGCAATTGCTTTGAAATTTTTGCAAATTGGATAAGATGAGACTCAGAATTATTCAAGTACTTGACCCCATCTCTAACTACATCAATCACACTATGAAGATTTTTTAGACCATCTTGCACCAAAAGATTAAGTATATGTGCACAACACCTCACATGAAAAATCTTTTCACCAAGAATAAGTCTCTTTCTTAAAGCAAAATCCATTTTAAGCCTTCTAATGCAAACATCATTATACGAAGCATTGTCTACAGTGATGCTAGAAATCTTATCATCAATTTTCCAATCAATAAAGCATTTACTTAAAGCATCAGCAATAATGACTCTTGTATGAGGAGGTGAAACATTGCAAAAGTCCAAGACACGTTTTTGTAACACCCAATCAACATCCACAAAATGACCCGTCACAACCATATACTGAAGTTTTTGACCAGATTTCCACAAATCAGTAGTTATACTAACCCTATTAGCACCCCTCAACACAGATTTCAGCTTTTTCTTTTCTACTTGATAGGTATTATAACAATCTTCTCTAACTTGTTGACGGGTAATCTTTTTGTAAAATGGTGATACAGCTTTCATGAACTTATTAAACACTACATGATCCATCATAGAAAATGGATACTCATGCACTAGAATCATATGAGAAGCAAGCTCTGTAGATGTTGTTAACTCTTAAATGCTTTAACATTATCAACAACATCTTAATTTGACCTTCCTTGATTTATTCTAAGTCCTTTCTGAAATGTTACATTAAATGTTGTACTTAATGCTCTCACATTCAGGAACGATTCTAGAAGCTTCTACAAGAGTGTGGAACCTGGAAGATTCCAGAATGTTGGAGAACGTACTAGAAGGCCTTGGAGCAGTTTAGAACGACCTGGAAGATGGCAGAAGGATCTAGAAAAATCATGGAGGTTGAGGTCCTAAAAAATAGGATCTCATAATGGAAAGATCTAGAAGCTGTGTATTTCTCTATAAATACCGCTGGAGTCTTTCATTTCAAAGCATGCACTACTCGAGTAACACCTCCTTGAGCGTTCAACCCTAGTTAGGAGTTATGGCCAGTAGTTGTATCATTTAACGTACGCCGAGGGATACCACCTTCCAGTGTACTTAGTTCTAGTCTTGAATCGAGTGAGAGTGCATCACAGATTAGATTAGTTCTTTAGACAGTGTTTTTACACTTAAGTCTGTTTGCGGATTCAGGCACCTGCCTCGATTGTAGTTTCTGTTTGTGGAATGTTGAAGTAATTGCTGAGACATTTCACACGACACTTTTTGTATAACTTAGGAACTAAGTTACTTTTCGCCGTAAGGCTTAGCATAGGTTTTGTTATTAATAAAATCTATGTTAAAAATTATTCCATTGTGTTCGTATTGTGTTTTAGTGTTTTAGACTTCCGCTGTGTACTGTGTTTAATTATTCACATTCTGTTAGAGTTAATGCTACACTAATTGTCACAACATTCAGTGTAACATTGTTCTGTTTTTTACTTAAACACTAGATACCATCCCCCACACACTTTCAGTTGGTATCAGAGCCGATACCTGACGACACTAGGTTTAGATCCTTGCTTAAAGTGTGTTTTAGTTTATGTTAGCAATGGAAACACATCACATATCCACTACACTTAGGCACCCGAACATATTATCTATATTTTAAGCCTAAGATGTGCATGTATATCAAGTCAATTGATGAACGTGCTTGGAGGACTGTACTTACAGGTTATGATGTACCAAAGATCCAAATCAACACATCAACACCCCACCAGAAAGAAGGAAAAGTCAATTTCAACCAAGGTTATCAAAAAGGTGAAGGTAAACCAAGGTATGATCTTTAATGTAGAAAATCAGTTCAATGCATGTTCTGAATATGGTCTTTATGAAAATTAATGTGCCAATATTAGACTTATGCAAAAACTGAATTTTAGTACTACCTTAAATGATGAATCAGATGATGAATTTGATGAATCAAAAGATGTTGAATTTACTTTTCATACCGAGATTGATTATGATGATTCTTTAGATGATAATCTGGATGATACAAATTCTGATGTTGCACCGAATGTCATAACATTTATGGTAACATCAAAACAGAGTCACCCACATTTGAATTGCTTTAATGGGTTTGTTGATGATGCAGACATAAGGATTGATGATCATAAGTACCAAAAGTTGTTGGATGATTGTAACACTCAGAAACTCACTCTTAATTCTTTGAACAAAGAGAATGAGAATCTGAAAGGAACAATTACTAAGCTAGAAGTCTTACTTACCAGAAGAGATCTTGAAGTTTGTAAACTGAAGGAGAAATTGATCACCTCTACTTTAAGTTTCAGAAAGTTTTCCAAGAGTGCTTCTGATGTGAATGATGCTATAGCTATTGGTAAATCTGATAATTGTGGTATACGTTATGATAGTGAAACTGCTTCTATTTTCTAAGAATTTTGAAAATGCTGTGAAGCTTGTGAAGGCAAATGTTAAAACATATGTTGTAACATCTGCACAAACAGATTCTCACAAAGTCAAAAACATTGAAAAGAAGTTTGTATGTCATTATTTTTCGATAATTGATCATATTTGTCCGTACTGCATGCAAATGTTTGATGATCTGAGATATGAGAAAATGTTAACTGAAATGATGTCACATCCTATGAAACATTTTCTGAAATCTGCATGAAAATCTGATGTTACTTGTAATGCTGTTCACACTTCCTTAAAAGCATGTTTACTTGATCAATGGTATTTTGATAGTTGTTGTTCTAGACATATGACAGGACAAATTGACTACTTATCTGATTATGTAACCTTGAATGATGGTAATGTTACATATGGTGGTTGTTCTAAAGGACAGATTATAGGAAAAGGAACTTTGAATGTTGAAAGTTTTCCTAAGCTTAAATATGTTTTGCATGTTGATGGCTTGCTTGCTCATTTGATTAGTATTAGTCAACTCTTTGTGACGATAATTTGCATGTAAAATTTGATAAAGAATCATGTGTATGTTCTTAATAAAGATGAAAATTGTCTAGGGCAGTAGATAATTGTTATCTTATTGGAACAAATGTGTGTAATTTGTCAAAGAATGATGAAAATATCTTATTGCATCAAAAAATTGGGACATGCACATTATAGATCAGTGAAGAGACTAATCAAAGTCGATGCAGTGAAAAGGATTACCAAAACAGAAGTTTCAGAGTACTACTGTATGTGGACCATGCTAGAAAGGTAAGCAGGTAAGAGTGTTGCGTAAAATGCTGTCACACTGTTCTACACATCAATGTTTCGAATTGTTTTGCACATGGATTTTATTGGTCTTATGAAAACTGAAAGCATTGGAGGCAAAATATATTCACTTGTTGTGGTAGATGATTTTTCTATATTTACCTGGATTGAGTTTTTAAGAGATATATTTGAAACATTAATTTGCTGCATTTAAAATTCTTTACAAAAGGTTCAAAACTGTGTTTAACTTGAAAGTTAGCCGTATTAGAACTGATCATGCATGGTAGGGAATTTGAAAACAACATGTTTAATGTTTTTATGATTAAAGATGGTATTTTGCAAGAATATTCATCTCCTAAAACTCCACAACGGAATGTCTTTGCTGAAAGAAAGAATATAACTCTACAAGAAATGATAAGAGTCATGCTTACTTCTAAAAATCTTGCTAAGAGATTTTGGGATGTAGCATTGAATACATCATGTCATATTATTGATATAGTTTATATTCGATTTGGTTCTATTCAAACACCTTATGAGATTTTGAATATTAGAAAACCAAATGTGAAGTATTTTCATATATCTGGTTGTATGTGTTAAATTCTGAATGATATGGATCAGCTTCATAAATTTGATTCTAAAAGTGTAAGGTTTCTGTTTAGGCTATTCTAGAAATAGTAAAGCTTATAGAGTTTATAACCTTAGGACTAACACTGTTCAAGAATCTGTTAATGTTGTGTTTGATGATGATAAAGGTCTTACAGATGATAAAGATGAAGAAGATGTATCACAAGTGACTGACAATTCTGAGAATACACTGAAGTCTGATAATGCTGCACCAAATGCTAACACATCTGGAGCAACATCTACAGAACAGTCAGTTGTAAGTTCACAGAATGATCAGTATGTTCCCAAAAGGAATCCTTCTTCAAGAATAGGTAAAAGTCATCCTTTTGACCAGATCATAGGTGATGCTACAGTTGGAGTGCAAACAAGAGGAAGAGTAAGATCAAATAAGGTAGATGTGATAAGAACAATATGCATGTCTTCTATTTGGAATGTTGTTAATGTAGAGTGTTACTATTCTGAAATTGAACCTAAAAATGTGAATGAGGCATTAACTGATGAAAATTGGATTAATGTTATTCATGAAGAACTTGGTCAGTTTGAAAGATTTGAAGTATGGACACTTGTTTCAAGACCTAGTCATACTAATGTCATTGGAACAAAGTTGATTTATAAGAATAAAACTGATGAGTTTGATAACATTTTTTTTAGGATTGAGACTAGATTAGTTGCACAAGGTTACACCCAAGTTGAGGTTATTGATTTTGATGAAACTTTTGCACTTGTTCCTAGGATAGAATCTATTAGATTATTGCTAGCAATTGCATGTTTTATTGACATTAAAACTTTATCAAATGGATGTATAAGCTGCATTTCTAAATTGCATTTTGATTGAAGAAGCATATGTTGAACAACTTAAAAGGATTTGAAGATCCACAATACCCTGATCGTTTTGTTAGAGGAGAAACCGTTATAACTTTGTTCATTAAGCACACTGGAGAAGATTTACTTATTGCTCAAATATATGTTGATCACATTGTGTTTGCATGGTTTAACTTGTGATAAAATGTTAACCAATTTGTTAAAGCAATGACTGCAACATTTGAGATGAGTATGGTTGGAGACTTGAATTGCTTTTTAGGTCTTCAAATCAAGCAATGTAAGGATGGTATATTCTTCTCTCAAGGTAAGTACGCTAAAAACTTAGTCAAACGGTTTGGTCTTGAAAGCTCAAAAGTAATGAAAACACCTATGGGTTCTACTTTGAAACTTTGCAAAGACAATGGTGGAAAGGATGTTGATCCAACATTGTATAGATCCATGATAGGTAGTTTACTTTATCTAACCTCTAGTAGACCTGACATTATGTATAGTGTGTGTGTTTGTGCTAGGTACCAAGCTAATCCAAAGGAATCTCACCTGAATGCAGTAAAAAGGATTATCAGATACGTTTCAGGTACAAGTGAACTAGGGATATGGTACACTAAGGACACCAACAACACATTGATTGGATACAGTGATGCGGATTGGGCTGGAGATATAGATGACAAAAAGAGTACGAGTGGAGGATGTTTCTACATGGGGAACAATCTTGTGTCTTGGCATAGCAAGAAACAAAATTGTGTTTCTCAATCCACTGCCGAATCTGAATACATAGCCGCAGGAAGTTGTTGCACACAGCTATTGTGGTTAAGCAAGATGTTTCATGTCTATGAAATTGAAATTGATATCCTTACAATTTTCTGTGATAATATGAGTGCATAAACATTTCTAAAAATTCAGTACAACACTCACTCACTAAACACATTTGCATTAGAAATTATTTTATGAGAGATTTAGTGGAGAAGAACATAGTGAAGTTGGAATACGTACCTACTGAAAATCATAATGATGATATATTTACTAAGGTCTTGACGTTGAGAGATTCTTATCTTTAAGGAAATCTCTTGGTATGTGTGGTATCTGAATAATTCTGGATGGATGGTGTCATAAATGTCGTAGCATTTAGGACAACATCATAAGGTTGTACAACTGTTATAGATTTAATTTATTTCCTATTTTCGTTGAATAATTCCTTTGTAAAATATTCTTGAATCTAAAATTTGTTGTGCAAAAATAAACATGTCTTACACCTCTCAAATGCATAAAAAATAGAATGTTATTAGCATACTAAAAGATGTACCAAATCACTGAGTAACTATGGAGCACGGAGTTCGCTACTACGATGCCTTCTTTTCAAAGGGTGATATTTGGTAAAAATATCAAGAGGTTTGTAATCCATTAAGTAAGTATGGGGCACGGAGTTCGCTACTACGATGTACTCTACAAGAACAATGGATCAATACAAATTAGATGCTATAACACAAAAAGAAAAAAATATGGTGCAACACAAATGAAGTAAATTCATGTAAAAACCGTGTTGAGGTGTATGTAACAGTTTTGAGCATAACATTAGATGATTCGATTATATTTTTATAAGTAGTAATTATTTGATTATTTGTGGAAATTTATTTTATTTATTTCTGATTATACTAACCCACATCCTTGTTTTATTTCAGATTATACACATTTAAATGTTAAATATTCTAGAATGCTCTTAAATTAATTAATTATTTAATTATGATTTTACCCACTACTTGACCATGATCTATTTTTGTGGCTAAGTTTATGGAGTATTATCGAATTTCTTCTAGAAACTTCCTTAGTTAGTTTTCAATTTTTATACGTATTACTTCCAACTATGCATTCTCTCCTATATAATTCTCATAATATGATATACTAAGCATTGCATTTTTTTGAGTGATTTGAGTATTGCATTTTAAGATTTGCTAAAGCCTTATTTGTCTCGGTTATTGTGATTATCTTTTTGATTTTTTGGTGCTTAAATGACGGGAAACTACCTCACCACACTCAAACTCCCACGAAACCGTCATCTACATCTCTCTCCAATCTTAATAGTTTCGCTTTCATGGCCGCTCACACCAAAACTCACCAGCTGCTACAAGAAAAGCTGAAACATTTACCCAAACAACTCCAGTTACACCCATTCCTGCAACTGTTCACATTCCACTCGATTCGACCCTTAACGAGCTGAACTAAGCTGTTGAGAATATGTCTCAATCGAATGTGAATTCTGAGAATCTATTTCTACTGGTTGGAAATATGTCCATTGACGTTTCTTATTACTGAAAACCCAAAAACTCACCACTACACTTGGTTCGTTCACCTCATTAAAGCCCCAATTTCCAAGTCCTAATACTGAAACAGAGGCAAACGCCTCGATAGCTTCCTCTCTGGGGGAGAGTGAAAAGGAAATTGATGATTTTCCTGTTGTTGAGCAGAACGAGTCTGCAAATGCTGAGACATCCGATTCTGAGGACGCTCAAATGAAGGAGGCCGACGCAAATGCTAACTCAGGTTAAACTAACTCTTGTCTTTCTATATTGATGAATTTGAATATATTGCATTTAGGAAGATCGTTAAGAAAGAAAAGAGAAAAGAGAAAAGATTAGCACATGTTCAACGAAGGAGATCCGGCTTTGTGTTCACAAGAGTTATTACTCTAACTCACTGAGGAGACAGAAGAAAGAAAGTAGTGTTGATGATGAACCGATTCAAGTTATTTTCTTAATCGGAGGAATAAAATGTGGTTACTGAGAAATGAGTCAAAAGGAAGTATGATCCAAAGGGAAAGATTGTTGCTGCTGAACGAGACTTGCCCAAAGGAATTGAAAATTCTGATCCAGAAGATAATCCCATTGTGTATGAGATTAAGAAGACTCTGAGGAAGAATGCTGCATCAAATGCTAAAGCAAGTGCCGCAACACCAGACCCTGATGACAGTAGTAGTGATGATTCTGAGAAGAGCAGTAGTAAGGACTCTGGATCAGCTTAGGAGATAAATTTTTGAAGGAGGTAATTCTGATCCTGATAATAATTTTTAGACTGATAGGTTAGTTGCTAAAATCACTAAGCTATCTTGACGAAAGTTGTTAAAGGAAAAGAGAATTAACATTGCTGATTTTGAGAAGTAAAGGGTTCATATAATTTTTGAAAGGAAATTGTTGAAAAATGTAACTTTGAGTGATACTTTTGTGTTTGATTGGGTATATGTATTTTGTGCTTGACTTAGGAAGAGTACGGGTAGACGTAGCTCCAAATGATATGGGAATGTACAATTTAGGGAGAGATTAGTTTCACTTACTCTGAAATTGATTAATGATCTCTTAGAGATAGAGCATGTGATTGATGAAGATGAACTTGATTTGAACTTGGTTGCTACTTCTATAACTGGTGGTAGATTAACTAGGTGAATTTTTTTAAGTTTGCTAAAGATCTCACATCTCTATACTCTGTACTCCATAAATTGATTGTCTACAATTGGATACCCTCTACAAATTCCACTAAGGTGACTAAGGATCAAGCTACATTGTTGTATAAGATGATTTTTGTGTTGAAGAATTTCAATCTAGTTTTAACTATTTTCACCATATGCAGCTTATAGTGATATTTATTATAAAGGGAATTTACCTTATCATTGTTGATATGTTCATACCTCAAGAGGCATGAATTTTTAAACCTAAGGAAAATGAGGTTATTTGAGGCAAGGTACCCTTGATGACTATCTCACTTGCTCTGTTACTTGGTGAAAGGACTGTTGATTTGATTTGTTACAAAATTCAGATGGTTCTGATCACAGAGATGCTCTTATACCAGCTCGACCAGCTCCAGCAAGACCTGAACAGAGGAATGCTACACCAAATGTGAAACGCATTGATGGTCACATTGGTCAAACTTTTTCTGTTTCTAGATCTTTTACTTTACTTCAACTAAAACGTTTACAGGACTCTATTGATGGCCTTCAGTTCCTTAAAGTCCGTGGTTAGAGACGCTTTCTACTACCACAGGGGGAGAAACACCATCAACTTCTGGGGTTCGAACTCCATGAAGATGGACCAGAAGCTGATTGTGTACCTGATGCTATTCATGAAGAGACTGTTGAACCAGATGTTGTAGTTCACTTTGCTACAATGTGCACTATTGTTGAAGAGGCGGAGGATTAATTTGCTGATGCTGATGAAAGTATGGATGTTCTTTATGACATCTAAACAGGTTATAGTAACAACTGAACAGGTTGATACAAGACAGGGGGAGGGCTGAACATTATAAGTGATTATGTGCAGGATTATGATGCTGCAGCTGTTGATACAGCAATATATGTCACTTGTTTAGTTTCTTAAGTATTTGTGCCTTTTATACTTCCCTTGATCTTATTCATCTATTCTGTGTTTAAGTTGATTTACAGATTTTGTTTTTATAGGTTGTTCTTTATTCAACTTGCTTAATTTGTTTGCATTTATGATAATAGATTACTGCTTTTATGCTTAAATTGTTTTCTTACTTATCATTATTTGCTTACTGCATGTTGTATATGTTAGTTGTTTATTGTATTTGTTTTTTCCCTAACTTTGCTTTATTTTCAGTTTGCTTAAACTGTTTGCCTTAAGAATTATTCTTATTTGCTTACTGCATCAAGTTTGCTTAAATTGTTTGCCATAAAGAATTATTCTTATTTGCTTACTGCTTGCTGATTTTAGGTCTTTGTTAGTTGTTGTTTGTTTTGTCTTTCTAACTTGCCTTATTATTCAATCTGCTTAAATTGTTTGCTTTGAGGATAATATAGAAGTACACCTCTCTTTAATTATCATGTGCTTACTGCTTAGTGCTTAAATTGTTTGCTTTGATGATAATATAATTTAGAAGTACACTTCTCTTTAATTCTCATTTGCTTACTGCTTATTGTTTAAGTCTTTGTTAGATATTGTTTTTCACATTTTTTGCTCTGTTTTTATTTTTAGTCTTTGCTTTGTTTGTTTTTCTTTTCTTCGTTATTGCTCTGATTTATTTTGAGTCTTACATAAGTCTTAGGTTGATCTAGTACATATTCATATATGATGCTCTGATTTAACTTTTGATTTTTGTAAAGTTATATGTTTTTGTAAACAAGTGTACTGTTTATACTTGTTTTGGTTTTGAATAAGATTACTTTGATCTAATGGCACGGATCTTAGTAAAATTATTCTTGATCTCTTTTTGATTTGATCCAACGGTTACAACAGGTATTGTCTTGACTAGTATTTAGCTTTGGAGTTCAACTCACCTAAATACATAATACTGAGTATATATAGAAATATATGTGCATCAGGTGTGTTGTAGTCGAAAGGTCAAATTGGGGGAGATTGTAGATGTTGTTAACTCTTAAATGCTTTAACATTATCAACAACATCTTAATTTGACCTTCCTTGATTTATTCTAAGTCCTTTCTGAAATGTTACATTAAATGTTGTACTAAATGCTCTCACATTCAGGAAAGATTCTAGAAGCTTCTACAAGAGTCTGGAACCTGGAAGATTCCAGAATGTTGGAGAACGTAGTAGAAGGCCTTGGAGCAGTTTAGAACGACCTGGAAGATGGCAGAAGGATCTAGAAAAATCATGGAGGTTGAGGTCCTAAAAAATAGGATCTCATAATGGAAGGATCTAGAAGCTGTGTATTTCTCTATAAATACCGCTGGAGTCTTTCATTTCAAAGCATGCACTACTCGAGTAACACCTCCTTGAGCGTTCAACCCTAGTTAGGAGTTATGGCCAGTAGTTGTATCATTTAACGTACGCCGAGGGATACCACCTTCCAGTGTACTTAGTTCTAGTCTTGAATCGAGTGAGAGTGAATCACAGATTAGATTAGTTCTTTAGACAGTGTTTTTACACTTAAGTCTGTTTGCGGATTTAGGCACCTGCCTCGATTGTAGTTTCTGTTTGTGGAATGTTGAAGTAATTGCTGAGACATTTCACACGACACTTTTTGTATAACTTAGGAACTAAGTTACTTTTCGCCGTAAGGCTTAGCATAGGTTTTGTTATTAATAAAATCTATGTTAAAAATTATTCCATTGTGTTCGTATTGTGTTTTAGTGTTTTAGACTTCCGCTGTGTACTGTGTTTAATTATTCACATTCTGTTAGAGTTAATGCTACACTAATTGTCACAACATTCAGTGTAACATTGTTCTGTTTTTTACTTAAACACTAGATACCATCCCCCACACACTTTCAAGCTCTCGTACCTTAACATGATCGTACATGTAGTTGTTAATGGAAGTGATACCATCAGATTGCCCATCTATGAAAGACAATATTTGCTGTTTCGCTTTGGTTTGATCTCCACTGGATAGTCTCTTTTGTAGACACGCGTTTAAATGACGCTTGTGTTGAGATGTAGCTCCAGTTGCGCTCTTAGCAAAACATGCCTTGCAATGATTGCATTGCACCTTTTCTGTTCCATTCTTGAGCTTGACAATTTTCATATTCTCCCATACCATTGATTTTTTTTGCCGTTTCTTTGGCTCAAATGGTTTTGTTGCTTCTCCTTCATCACCATCTTTTTTCCCTCCTACTTCTTCAGGTTGGCCACTTGTTGTTTGTAGCTCCTCCTCACCCATCACATCAACATTTTCTTCAATCCCTAACTCTTGACCTCCATCTTCATTAATTTGGTCCATACCAACACTTGAGCATGAACCTTGGGTTGAATACATCCTGTTTAGTAATAAAATAATGTTTACATCAATAAATATGATCAAAATGGACAAATAAGGAAAATACATAATTAGCTAATAAAAACTAAACTGCAAAATATAGAACTCGATGCAAGTATTTAAATATAGGATCTGGTGTAATAATTGAAAATTTATAACCCTCAACCGACATATTAATCAGCAATTACATGTGTCTTCCTCTGTTCCAGACTTCTGTTAATTTCTTAACTCACACTTCTGTTAAGCCCAACCAACATATTAAGCTCACACTTCTGTTAATTTCAGACACTCTAGTTTATGTGTATTATTTATAAATTCAAGAATATCTCAATATGAAATAGAATAACCAAGCACATACCAAGTATCTCAATTATCATAATGTTTTAATAAATAAAACAGGTAAAAGATGCAGCAAAAATATGATGGCTAATCACATAACTAGTACTACTAAACAACTAAAATATTACTCTATCTTCCACGTTTTGGGTAAATAAATTAAAGCAGTAGCATAAAATAAAAATCTTACCAGTAAATAAATTAAGGAGTTGGTGTCCCTAAACTTCAACCAATTGAAGTAGGGAAAGAAAAATTGGAAGATTTTTGTCGAGAGTTGCAGCGCGGCGCGTGGAGCGCGGCAGGTGCGGCGCGGAGGTCGGAGGTGGTTGGTGTTGCCGGCTGTGTGCGTGAATGGTGTTGTGTCTGCGTGGGAGTAGCAGCAGAATGAGAGACGAGAGTTTGGGAGAGGAAGGGCCTTAACCCTAAGTGACTAAGTCCCTAACCCTAATTTGAGTAATTTACAAAAATTCCCCTACCCCCTATTCGAGTTTCGAGCTTTAACGAGTACTCGCGGGTCGAGCCGAGCTTGGCTCGTTAAGCAATCGAGCTTTTATGCTACTCGAGCTCGGCTCATTAACCTACACGAGTCGAGTCGAGCCGAGCCGAGTCTCGTTAAGGCTCGATTCGAATAACAGCACTATATGGCGTTGGCTATATATCCCTCCAGTTTGTTAAGTATACTCCTCCATCTAATTTATTAATTTAATAATAACGTTAAATACCTATTTTGCCACTCTAGTAATTTTAGGCAGATAGATACACCCCCTATTTCCTATTACATGATTCCTACTATTGGTAATCTTTGTATACTACAAAGATTACCAAAAAAAACACAACTCCAAAATCCTCTCAAAAAAAAAAAAAAAATCACGATGGTTATACTCGTAAACTAGGCAAAAACGATTTCAAGCAAAAACGCTGGTTAAGGAGCATAATGGTTCAAAAACGTGAAGCTATAAATACGTGAGTTCTTTCTTCTTATGTTTTATTTTTGTTTAAGTTTTGAAACGTGGGCATAAAAATCTAGGGTTTTTTGTTATTATTTTTAGCTTCTTGCATGTTTTTTGGTATTTTATGACTTAAACTGAGATGAAAATGGTGTGTGGTTATTTTTGCGCGTTTGGCTCTGGCGTTTTTTTCCGTTCAGAATTTTTGACCCTGGTTGGTCGACGGAAACAAGTACGGTCGACATGACGATGTCAATGAAATTATGTTTCGTCGACCAACCTATGCTGAAAGTTTATTTACACATATAATCATATCGTGCAATTTTCATCAACTAGTAACCGACAGAAAGTCTTTTGATCGGCAGAGTGTTATCGACCAAAACGTATTTGGTCGATGAAACCCTTTCGAAAAAGTGAATAACAGTTTCTTTTTTCCAGAATTTGTCGGACAATTCAAACAACGATTCGGAATATGTTGAGGAAACAAATATATTCAACGATGATACTTTTGTTGAGGAAACCGAGGATCCAACGTATGGTGAAGAAAATCAAGGTGAAGAGGCTCCGGGTAATGAAATTGTGATGGACTATACGGACGTCTTCACAAATGGAAATTATTTTGCAAGTCGGGAGGCCCTTCAACAGTGGGTACGTGTTGTATCTAGAGAACACAATATGGTGATCATTGTGAAGCGTTCCGATAATGGGTCCGGGAAGAAGAAAGCACACGTGTTGCTAGCATGTGAACGGGGGTGGAGTGTATCGTAGGTTTAAAGGCAGGGGTAGGAGCCAAATAGTTCTCCATAAGGGTACAAATGACGAGGAAGCAGATGAAGAGGAGAAGAATATGAGACGGAATATCGGGTCAAAGAAGTGTGGATGTCCTTTCTTATTAAAGGGCATCAAAATTTCTCCTATGGAATGGAGGTTGGACGTGAAGAATGGGTTTCATAATCATCCCGTAGCCTTGTATCTCGAGGGCCACTCTTATGTTGGGAGATTAACTCCCGAAGAAAAACAATTAGTAGTGGATATGTCTAAGTGCAACGCTCCCCCAAAGGACATGTTGATGATGATTAAGAGAAGGAACCCCGACAACCACTCTACCCTCCGCACTATCTACAATTGTCGGAACAAGTACAGATTGACCGAGTATGGTGGGCGTAGTCAGTTGCAGCAATTAATGACCTTATTGATTGACCACCAGTATTTCCATAGTCATAGAACTTGTTCTCAGACGAATACCTTACGAGAGCTTTTCTTTGCACATCCTACTGGAATTCAGTTATTTCGGGCTTTTCCTAGTATTTTGATCATGGACTGTACGTACAAAACCAATAGGTATAAGATTCCTTACTTGGAGATGATTGGGTTCACGTCTACGGGCATGACATTTTCAGTCGCTTCAGTCTATCTTGAGTGTGAGAAAGAGGAGAACTATACATGGGCATTAGGTGTTTTTCGTGAAATATTAGATGGTGCTTGCCTTCCTAGAGTCGTTCTTACGGATCGAGAATTGGCTCTCGTGAATGCCGTGACTTCCATATTTCCAAAAGCAACATATTTCCTATGTACATGGCATATAGATAGGAATGTGTTGGCCAATTGCAAGGAGAAATTTGATACAAAGGGGGCATGAAATAGATTCTTTTACAATTCATGGAAGAATGTAATGGACGCCGAGTCTTTTGAACAATTTGAGCAAGTTCTTCGATATTTCCATGATGATTACGCTAATGTCCCTACTGAAAGGGAAGCATATGAGTATTGCATGAACTCATGGGCGAATCTGTACAAAGAGAAGTTCGTGGCGGCATGGACGGATGAAATCATGCATTAAGAGAACTTGACAACGAATAGGTATATTTTAATATTTTATAATATTTTATGCCTTTTAAGTTGTTCATATTTTCGTGTATTGTGTAGTTGAAATTTGGTGTTTTTGTAGAATTACAAATCTGTTCCAGTAGGTATTTCATCACACAATTGCCGACAGAATAGCTTCTGGTCGACATATACTTGTCGATGAAATAGCCACCCGTCGACAACTGGTAGTCGATTGAAACCTATCCGGTCGATAGTAACATGTCGAAAATAGGCCGTCACAGAAACTTCCTTTCTTTTTTTTTTAAATTTTGATTTTTATGTTATTTCAGGGTTGAGGCTCACCATTCCGCACTAAAGAGATCCCTCGGTAATAGCATGAAGAATTTTGAGACGTGTTGGGAGAGTGTTGGGAATAAAATGAGACATGTTTTGATTCAATACCAAAACCCCCTGAGACATGCCTAAGTCAAGATGATTATGTTCTAAGAATGTTAGAACATATATAATAAGGCTAGATGAGGAGCTGATATGTTAGGCAGCTCTTAGTTTAATAGATGCACAATTTGAGGGGGAACATATGCTTTGATGAGTATCAAGAACAAGTCCCCTCAAGGCTCAAATTCTGGAACAATCACTAAGTCTATTGAAGGCCAAGTATGCTGATCAGGAGAGTTGTCTAGAAGAGTTGTCTCAGCACAATTAATCAAAAACAAGTGTTTTGAAGCTAAAGGTCAACTATGCTGAAGAGATCAAGACAACTATACCCTAAAGAATTTCAAAGAATCATGCTAAGATCACTTCCAAGTGAAGTAAAGGGAAAGAGCCAAGTCATCTGAAGAGAGCAGGCCAACCATGCTGATAAGCAAGTCTGCTGATAGTGATAAGAAGAGTTGACCATTTGATAAGGAATGTTGTCCTATCATTGTAACAACCTTCAGAAGCCATGTCCAAGTCTTAACAAGAGAATCTTAAAGTCAGACATTGGGAAAAGTGTTGCAGAATGAAGACAAAGTCTATACAGCCGTTTATTTCCCAAATGAGGACATGTCACTATCAAGAATCTGTCTTCTAAGTTGAAGAACCAAAAGAAGACATTTATGGACATTTGAGGCTGTCTCTCCAACGGGCAAATCCTTCATTTGTCTATAAATACAGAAGTGTGAAGACCATTTGAAAGCACCTCAACAGAATCCAACTACACAAGAATTCTGAAGCTCATAGAACTTTCAAGCTTTCAAAAGACTACCTTAGTCTTCAAACACTTCATCTAAGCTGAACTTCATTGTATATCCATACAAAGCTTAGAGAGATATCCTATCCTTATACACTGATCTTCATTGTAAAGGATATCTCATTAGTTGGAACCTTACTTCAACCCTTACCCCTTTCAAGTGAGAAAGAGAGAAGGTTGTAGTAGTAGAAGTGGTAGGAACTGACTGTTGAGAGAAGAATAGTTCAGTTCTGAGTTGAGAAGAGGGTACTAGGACTCTAGACATCCTAGGGATCAATTCACCAAGGAGTGGTGTTCTTGATCAAGTGCACCTTGGCACTATAAAATAAGTTAATTCCAAGAGTGAAGGAATTATCCTGTTAAATCAGGGAAAGTGGATGTAGGAGCTTGAGTCTCTGAACCACTATAAACTCTTGTGTTGATTTACTTTCAAGTACTTTCATACATTCAACACTGCACACAAAACTTACCTTTCAAAGAACTTATACTCAAAGACTGTGCAAAAGACTTTTGGACAAGATCCCTGAAAACTGGACTGTATTGATTGCCTAAGTGATTTCAGAAATTAAAGGAGTTTAAACTAAAAGGGCCAACCACTAATTCCGCACATATAACTCTCTTAGATTGTTATCCAACTAAGTACTCAATAGTACTTAGTAGTTTGATTATCTTTAAAGAGTTAAACATCTTCAGCAGAGTTGTCCAAGACAACCTTGCTGATCTCTGGTTTGATCAAAGTTTGAAAAGAATCGCATACAAGTGTATTTCCCTCCCCCATACACTTGTTATATACTCCTTTCAGGACCAACAAGTGGTATCAGAGTAGGGGTTCAAAGACCACTGCTTCTGAAAAGCCATCTTGGTTTTCAAAATCATATATTTGGTGTGGTCATTGAACTGATCTATCTGAAATCCTATCAATTATTGACTAACTCTTTGTACTTGAGATATGGCCAACAACAATGTTGTTGTTCCACCTCCTGCTGTTCAAGGATTGGACTACATGGCCACAAATCCAGTCAACCACATCTCACATCACAAATTGCCTATGTTCTCAATAGACAATTATGATTTCTGGAAAATCAGAATGAGGGCTCATCTTGCATCTCTACACACTGACATGTTGAGGGTGATCACAAGAGGTCCTTTTGTGTTCACTCAAGTGAATCCCAGGGTCACTGAAGCTCAAAGAGCTGATGTAAGGGAATTGATTCCTAAAGATGAAGATGACTTCACTGCTGATGAAAAGAGGAAAGATAATTTGAATTATCTTGCCATGAACACCCTCTACCAAACAATTCCAGATGCAATCATGGGTAGAGTCTACCACTGCACAACTGCCAAAGAAATTTGGGATACCCTTGCTGAAATGTGTGAGGGTACTGAAAAGATCAAGGAGAATAAGCTCCAAGTGGCAGTGCAGAAATTTGAACAGTTCACAATGGAGTCTGAGGAGCCCATTGACAAGTTTGCTGGTAGATTCACTGATGTGATGAATGAGATCAACTCATTGGGCAAGGTGTACTCCAAGAGAGAAGTTGGGTTGAAAATCTTGAGGAGTCTCACTCAAAAGTGGGATGTCTATGCTGTTATGATGCAGAACACCAAGGATCTCTCCACCATGCCCATGCAACAAATATTCTCTGAACTCAAAGCTTATGAGTTCGATCTCAACAGAAGAAAGCCTGTTGAGGAACCTTCAAATCCTACAAAGGGAGTGGCATTCAAAGCCAAAACTGCTGAACCAGAAATGCAGTCCACTCCTAGATCATCAAAGTTAGTCTCCAAGACTGAAATGAAGGAGGAACTAGCCTTGATGGCTAGAAGGTTTGAAAAGTTAAATTCAAGGTTTGGTAGATACAAGAAATTCTACCAGGACAACCAATTCAGGAGAATGTACAACTCTCCTGAAGCTCAGGCTGAGGTCAAGAAGCCTGAAGAGAAAAGATCAGAGGACAAGTACTCTGATAGGAGAAGGTCCAGTAGAGCTGACCCTTCATCATCTAAAAGAAGAGATGAATCCAAGAAGGATGATGATGAAGACTTGTGCTATAATTGCAAGAAGAAAGGGCACTTCCAGTATGACTGCCCTGAATTGAGCTCTAAAGAAAGAAGAGAAAGGCAAGCAAAAAGAGACAGAAAGTTCACCAATAGAAAGGCCATGATGGCTGGTGAAGAATCTGAC
Organism: Galeopsis tetrahit; assembly: GCA_963675135.1. Lineage (NCBI taxonomy): Eukaryota > Viridiplantae > Streptophyta > Magnoliopsida > Lamiales > Lamiaceae > Galeopsis > Galeopsis tetrahit. The sequence goes on from OY776133.1 coordinate 18,988,265, forward strand.
ATTGCTGAAAGCTTCAACTCTTCTGATGGACTGTTCTCAAACAGTGATGATGATGATGATGTATGCAACATGGCTATAGAGGATGATGAGGTATCCTCTACTTCTAGTTCACCATCATTCATTTCACAAAACACTAGTGAAGTCAACTTGAAACTTTCTCTTGGAAAGTTGATGGAAGATTTCACTATGTTACAAGAATTTCATGATAATTGTGTGAGAGAGAATGAAAGATTGGCAATTGAGCTTGCTAAAAACTCTGAGCTAACTGTTGATGTCAAGTCTACTGAGTTGTATCAACAAGTCTTGAGAGAGCTTGAGGAAGCAAATCTCAGGATAGTTGACCAACAAAGGGAGATTGATGATCAACTCTTATCTCAGAAGAGAAAAGACTTTGAACTGAAAATTCTTCAAGCCAAATTTGAAAACCTCTCACATGAATATGACATTCTTAAAACAAGTGAAGAGAGCCTGAAATTAAAGATGTCTACTCTGAGAAGATCCACTAAAGCAATAGAGGAAATTCAGAGTTACCAAAGACCTATGGCTCAAAGAAGTGGATTAGGTTTTGATCCATTTGAATCTTCACCTTGTCTTAGTGTTGCTTCTACAAGTAACACTAAGAGAATCTTTGTAAAGTCAGTGGCACAACAAGCTGAAAATGAAATAATTCAGCCACTGAACAAAGGAAAGGGCAAAATGGATGATTTGCCAACTCAAGTGCTTCAGGAGACTAGGCCCAAACCTAAGGAAATGGCCAAAGTCCCTGAACACAAGAGGAATGTTGGTCAGCAGAGTAGACCCAATGAAAGGGCAACTCTCCTGAACAATGTTCAGAGGAGTTATCCAAGGTATAAGCAGCCTAGGCCAACTCTACTGAGAAAGCCTCAGCTGACTAAACCTAAGGACAACAATCCTCAAAGGCAAAATAAAATGAGTCAACCAAAACCCTACATGCCAAAGGGTAATGGTCATAAAAATGCCTTTCCTCAAAGATTCCCTCAAGTAGCACAAAGAACTCATAAGTTCAGGAGATTTGACAACTCTCCTGAAACTTACAGAGTTAACACTTTCACACATACTTTCCCAAAGGCATTTAAGGGAAAGACAGTGTATGTTGATGCTAGAGGAAAACAACTTAGCCACCTTGAATCAATCAGGGTAATTAGGCAAGTTTGGGTTCCTAAAGGTACAGCTAACCTCTCAGGACCCAAAACTCAAAGGGTACCTAAACCTATCTAATTGCAGGTACCAACGGGCCACAAGAAGAGGAGCATGAGCAAAAAGTCAGCATGGTACCTTGACAGTGGATGTTCAAGGCACATGACTGGAAATAAGGAACTCCTCACTGATTTTATTAAAAAATAAGGCCCAAATGTCACATTTGGAGACAACTCACAAGAAACTACAAAAGGTTATGGTACTTTGATGATTGGTAACATCAAAGTATCCAATGTGTCTTATGTGGCTGGTGTCAAATATAATCTTCTAAGTATCAGTCAATTCTGTGATAAAGATTTCAATGTTGAGTTCTCAAGTGGAAAATGCTTAATCAAAGATAAGACTCAACAAACTCTATTGACTGGAACTAGGAAAGGAAATGTGTATTTTGCAGACTGGGACAAGTCTACTGATGCTGCATGTTTCATTGCTAAGAGTTCTAGTGAACAAAGTTGGTTATGGCATAAGAGACTAAACCACTTGAACTTCAAAACAATGAACAAAATTGCTAGAAATGCATTAGTTAAAGGACTACCTAATGAGGTTTTCATTAAAGAACATGTTTGCAAACCATGCCAAGAAGGAAAACAGATTAAAGCCTCATTTAAGGGAAAACCAGTCATCTCTACTGAAAGGGTACTTGAACTATTACATATGGACTTATTTGGACCAATTACCCCTGCAAGTATTAATGGTAGAAAATACACATTGGTGGTAGTAGATGACTTCTCTAGGTTCACATGGGTAGTATTTCTCCTTAATAAGAAGGAAACACAAGTCAAACTGCCTGAACTACTTAAGAGACTGTCAAATGAGAAAAGCCTTAGCATTATCAAGATAAGATCTGATAGAGGCACTGAGTTCATAAATTCATACATCAATGAGTATTGCACATCAAATGGAATAGCTCGTGAAACCTCAACAACTAGAACCCTCAACAAAATGGAGTTGCAGAGAGAAGGAATAGGACTTTAAAAGAAGCTGCTAGAACCTTAATTGCTGATTCAAATCTACCTAAGAGGTTTTGGGCTGAAGCTATAAACACTGCATGCCATACTCAGAATAGATGTTTGATTACTAAGGGGCAAGGCAAAACCCCCTATGAACTCTGGAAAGGAAGAATGCCTAAAGTGTCATACTTTCACATATTTGGTTGTAAGTGTTTCATACACAATAATGGGAAAGAACAGTTGAAAGCCTTTGATAGCAAAGCTGATGAGGGAGTATTCCTTGGATATTCTCAAATCAGTAGAGCTTTCAGAGTCTACAACAAGAAAACCCTTATTGTGGAGGAAACACCTCATGTTGTGTTTGATGAATCTATTCATGAGTTCAGGAATGAGAACTTGGAATCAGAAGAAATCACACAGAGGACAACCAGATTGAGTCTAAAAGACAAAGACATTGAATTCATAGATGTTGTCCAAGCCAATCTCCCTGAAAACATTACACTGGCCAACAATCCTGAAGGCAACCTTCCTGAGGCAAACCCCACTGAAGGAAATGGTGAACTGAATGATCCAATCCCAGTTCACATCCAGGTAACAACTACCAATGAAGAAGCAGTCCCTGCTGAGGTAGTTAATGGGTCAAATAATCAAGGGGGAACTCAAAATGTTGAAAATGCCAATGTCCCTGACATTGAGGACAACACCCCTGATTATGATCCTGAATTAGATCCTGCATTTAATTATCCTGAATTTTATGATCAAAATGACTCAACTTCAGTAGAGGACAACTCTACTGAAGAGATCAGAAAAAGGAGAACATGGTTGTCTGACCATCCTACTGATCTAATACTTGGTGACCCAAGTATAGGAGTCAAAACAAGGAGATTTCATGGTGAAAGTGCTTTATTTTGTTGTTTCTTGTCAGAACAAGAACCAAGTGACATTGAAGAAGCACTTCAAGATGCCAATTGGATCACAGCCATGTAGGAAGAACTGAACCAATTCACCAGAAATGAAGTTTGGGAGCTGGTGGATAGACCTTCACATCAAGATGTTATTGGAACCAAGTGGGTGTTCAAGAACAAGAAGAATGAAAATGATGTGATTGTCAGAAACAAAGCAAGACTAGTGGCAAAAGGCTATTGCCAACATGAAGGCATTGACTATGATGAGACATTTGCACCTGTGGCAAGGCTAGAAGCAATAAGGCTTTTTCTAGCCTATGTAGCCCACAAGAGGTTCAAAGTGTACCAAATGGATGTCAAGAGTGCCTTTCTGAATGGAGTCTTGAAAGAAGAAGTATATGTGGAGCAACCACCTGGTTTTGAGGTTGGAAATCAAGTTTACAGACTGAAGAAGGCTCTATATGGACTTAAGCAAGCCCCTAGGGCTTGGTATGATACACTATCACAATTTCTCTTGGATCATGGATTCATCAAGGGAACTGTGGACAAAACTCTCTTCAGAATCACTGAAGGAGAGGACATCTTGCTTGTCCAAATTTATGTGGATGACATAATCTTTGGATCCCCCAATGAGAAGCTGTGTGAGAAGTTCTCAAAGCTTATGCAAAGCAAGTTTGAGATGTCCATGATGGGGTTGATGAATTTCTTTTTGGGACTTCAAGTCAAGCAATCAAAAGAAGGGATCTTCATCAACCAAGCTAAGTACACCAGAGAAATGATCAAGAAGTTTGGGTGTGCAACTAGCAAGTCAGTAAGGATCCCAATGAACACTAATTGGAAGATGGATCCTGATGAGAGTGGTGTTCCAACCAACTCTACTGAGTATAGAGGAATCATTGGTTCACTCCTCTATCTCACTGCCAGCAGACCTGACATCACCTTTGCAGTAGGTGTTTGTGCAAGATTTCAAGCAAATCCTAAGAAAAGCCATCTTGAGGCTGCAAAGAGGATCTTGAGGTATCTCAAAGGCACTGAAAATCTAGGCCTTTGGTACCCTGCTGATGACAACATTGAGTTAACTGGCTACTCAGATGCTGATTATGGAGGATGTAGAATTGACAGAAAGTCCACTTCAGGGACTTGTCAATTCTTGGGCAACAAACTCATATCATGGTTCTCCAAGAAGCAGAACACAGTGGCTACTTCCACCACTGAAGCTGAATATGTAGCAGCTGGGAGTTGTTGTGCTCAAATATTAAGGTTGAGACAACAACTAAGAGACTACAATGTCAACTCTACTGAAGTGCCAATATTCTGTGACAACAATAGTGCAATTGCAATATCACAGAATCCTGTATTGCACACAAGATGCAAACATGTGGACATCAAGCATCACTTCATTAGAGATCATGTGGAGAAGAAGGACATAAAGTTGGTCAAGATCCACATAGATCATCAAAAAGCTGATATATTGACAAAGCCACTTGCAGAGGCAAGATTTCTAGAGTTATCAGCAGAGTTGGGATTACTTGATCCAGGGAAGTTGGACAAGTAAATCAATTAGAGTTATTGAGAAAAGTGTTCAGGAGACTTGGTCAAGTCTACTGAAACTCAGAAGAGATGACCTCAAATGTTCAGGACTCCTGTCCATTGAATCTCAGGACACTTGTCCACATCTCTTCAGGACACTTGTCCAAGTGGGGTCAGATAAGTTGTCTTGGCTATCAAACTATTTTCTTGGTTTGATAAGCACCTATTTTGGGCAATCATTACCTATTTTGATATCTGTCCCATTCCTTTTACATATATCACCTTTTTGGGATTTTAATTTGTCTCCCACCCAAAAGGTCGCTTTCCATGCATTAAATGCCAAGATTTAACTCTTGTTTGTATTAAACATTTCAAGCCATGATCTATCTCGAAAACTCCCCAAGCATTAACCAATGTTTAATAACTTCCACTTTCGAATAGAAAACAGTTTTTCACTGTTTCATTGGTTTTTGACCATTGGATCAAAACTGGCCAACTCCCCTGAAATCAATCCTGGCCGTCCAAATTGAGATTTCCATCGTTGAAAACTCTTGAGACTCACCAACTCATTGACAAACATTCTTTTTAGAATATTCACAAGTCTTAAGAACCCCCCCCCCCCACAAACACTTCTTCCCCAAGTATTCGAAACCCTAGCCTTCATCTTCTTCAAACACTCTCAAACTCACTCAAATTCATTTCTGTAACCTTCAATGGCTCCTAAAATCAGACCTGAAATGATCATTGATTTCTCCAACAAGGCTCTAGACCTTGATTTTGGCTATCTAAGCAACAAAAACAGCCTTCACTTTGAGCCAATAGCCTCCTTTGAAAGTGAAGATCCTGAAATCACTCCAAATCTTAGATGGCTGAGAAGAGATGGACTCAAGAAGTTCATGGAGGAAAGACCAAGCTCTTGTTTGGAGAGTTACATGGCTGAGTTCTTTGCTTTCCTCAAGTGGAGAGGTAAGCCTGAAGATGGTGAAGTTGGCACCAGATTATCTTATGTGGCAGAAGGAGAAGAGGAAGAGAGATTTCACAGGGTGAAATTCTCTGCAGAAGACCTTGAAGGAGCTTTTGGATTGCCTTCTAAGGGAAGGAATCCAGAATTCTATGGTGCAGGCCATGAAGATGAAATAGCTCAAGAATGGCTATTAGTTCCAGGTCCAATCTCTTCAACTCAACATAAGAACACTCTCAAGCCTAAATTTCTCAACCTCTTTGAGGTAGTTGCCAAGAGTCTTTTAAGCAACACTGGAAGCCTGGAGCAGGTCAGCCATCCAAGAATAAGGATTATGGCTGCAGTTATTGATGCTAGTGACAAGGGCATCAAGTTTGATTGGAGGACCTTCATCTTGTCTGAGATGATGAAGGAAAATGCCAAGTTTAAGGTGAAAGTTCACAATAAGGTTGTGCTAGAAGGGAAACTCAAGTATTGCACCAGGGCAAGCTTGTTGATTGAGAGATTTTCCCACTATTCTCAAATGCAAACCTTTGCAAAGCCCCTCCCTGCCCAGAAGATAATGTTCAGAAAGCTCAGCAAGAAAACTGAGCAAAGGAGGATGCAACTGGCCAATCCTGCTGAAGAAAAGGATGAAGAAAAGCCAAAGTTGAAGAAGAGAACTAAGGCCAGAATGGTGAAAACAAGGAAAGTGTCTCAAATCCCTTCAGAAGAGAATTTAGGAGCCTCAACTGAGATTGAAGAGGTTGCTGAAGAGGGAGTGAATGTGCCTTCTGACCACTCAGAAGAGTTGAGACAGAAATACAATGAGACTAGACAAAAGTCTAAGGGTGATAAGAGGCCCAGGGAAGTTGTCCCTGAGAAGGATGGAGAAGGTAGTGGAAGCAGTAGGGCTAGCAAGAGAAGGGCCAAGCCTACTGAAAAAGTGTTGGAGCTTCAAGAAACAAAATCACTCCAACTAGCTCTAAGGGAGAGCAGGGCTGAAAGTAGGACAAAATCCAAGTCTAGAACCAACTCTTATGGTTCTGGAACTCCAGAGTCCAAAATCCCTGAAGGACAACCTAAAGAGGCCAACCTTCCTGAAGCACAGAATCCTGAGCCCAACTCCCCTGAAACCCACATAACCCCAACCAACAAACCAATCACCCCTCTCAATCTTACAAAGAGATATTCTCCAGAAAAGAGTGTGCAAAGAAGTGGGATAGATGTGCTAGCAGATTTAGCTGTAGATGAGACAAGATTGCAGTCTCCCCTTGACTCATCTATGCTCAATTATTCAAAATTCTTAGAAGCTGCACTTCATGAGCCAACCCCCCTGAGCAAAGCCCCTTCAGATCCATTGCTCTCAAAAGCAACTGAAGCAAACCTTGCAGCACCCAATCCTTCTGAAGCCAACATCCCTGAACTTAATCTTCCTGAAGCCACACTAGGAGAAGACAGAGCCAACTCCCCTATAACCCAAAGTCCCCATTCTAGTGGAGATGAGGAGGAGTATACTTATGAAAGTATGCTCAGAGGTGGATCCAAGGCTACTGTGGACAGTTTGTATCCACAACTTGCTGAATTTCCAAGAATTCAGAAAATGTTCCATGATTTGAGGATGCTTGTGGATGTGAAAGATAAAACCATCATGGAAATATCACAAGTCATCCAAGATAAGGGTGCAAACTGGTGGCAAGTGGAGGAAAGCAGACTGCTACACTTTGCTGGTGTGTTAAAGACTAGATTCCTCATTGATGAGGAGGTTTTTGCAAAGTTAGTGGATGAGAAGATCATTGAGGAGAAAGAGATAAAAGCTAAGGGCATCAAACACCCTGAAAGTAGCTCAAATGATGATGATTCCCCTAATGATCCCTCAAATCCCTCAAATCCCAACCCTCCTGAAATCAAATTGCCTTCAACTCCTCTCTTAACCTATCATAGAAAAGGCTCTGTGTCATCAGAGGTGTTGACCAAGGGTGGTAACACAACCAAAGATACATCTGCCAATGAAGGTTCTTTTGAACCCAAGGCACAACCTAAAGATGTTGAGGTTCCTATCATAGAGGCTGGTTTGGTTAAGGCCTATTCAGTGTCAGAAGAGTTGGACACTGATCAGCCCTTAATCATTCAGGATGACTCAGTGGCTGCTGAAATAAGCACTGTGATCTCCCCACAACTGCCATCTTTGAACCTTTTTGAAGGTGATGGTGTTGAAAAGGAGATTTTAGCTGAAAAATCAGAGGGAGTAGAGGATGAAAGAGAGGTTGTGATCACTAAGATAGTGAGTGTACCACAAAATGAGGGTGGTATAAGTGAGGAAGGACAGGTTATTCTTGAAGTCAAATCTGAACTTCAAGAATCCCTTGATGAAAGGAGGCCTGATTCCTTGTGTGAGGACATTATTAATGAAGGGAGAAAAGAAAGAGTTGAAAATGAGAAAAAGACTGCTGATGTATCAGAGTCTTATGAAAAAGAAACTGAGGGTGTTGAGTGTGTTTTCAGTAACCCTTTTGATTTTTCTGAATTTGCAGGTATTTCCTTTGACCAAATTTTTACAGATGATCTCTTAACAGATGCTCCCATCCATGTTGATTCTGGATCAGCACAAGCCCTACTTGGCTTGCAATCAACAAAGTTGGACTCCTTGGCTCATCAAGTCCAACCAGCTCATGCAGAAACTTCTGGAGCCTTGGATGAGCATGGAAGAACTTTAGCATCTGTAGAAATGAGGCTAACTGGCTCAGAAGATGTGGTGTTACCCACTTTAGAAGCAAGAATCAGTGGAGTTGAGACTGGTTTGCAAACCATCTCCACTGAAGTCATCAAAGCCAAAAATACTATGAAGTCAGTGTCAAAGGATGTCAAGAAAGAGCAAACCTTGCTAAGGAATAACCACAACAAGAATGTGAAAACCTTGAGATCAGTGGTTAAGCAAGCTCTTGGAAGAAAGACAGCCCTGCAGAGGAAAAGAGCTGAAGAACAAAGGCTAGCAATGGTGAAAGCAGCCTCAGAAAAGTTTTCCCAAGAAGTGATGGCCAACATTGCTGAAGGTGCAGTGGCCAACCTCACTGAGCTTCTTAAGGCCCAACTTGATGCATCTCTGAAAGCAACCTTGGAGGAGGTTGTCCAACAAAAGATGAAGCCTGTTCTAGCTTTCCTTAGCTTGAGCAGTGACAGAATGCAAAATATACATGATGAGAATGTATACTTGTTGGAGGAGATGAAGTCTCTAACCCAAGCCCAGTCCTTTATGGCATCAACTATGAGTGAACTTAGGCCTGAATGTTTTGATGCTGCCAAAAAGGAGGAAAGGGATAGAGCAAGGGCAAAAGGTGCCTTGGTCATTGGAAGCCCAGTCAAGGGAAATGACAAAATTACTGAAGGAAAAGGAAAAGAGCCAGCACTGCTGAACTTGGAAGATTTGGATGAAGAAGAGCAACTAGCCATAGCCTTGAAGAACTCAATGGCCTTAGCTCAAGAGGAAAGAGTTAGGCTACAGCAAAGACCAGGAGGAGAGGTGTCTGGTTTGGACAAAGATGCTGAAGGTGTCCAAACTAGAGGAAAGATTAAGAAGGCCAAGGGAAACAAAAGAAAGGCTGAAACATTCACTGATTTTCCCAACAGTCTTGATTTGCCTCCTGAGTTTAGAATTGATGATGATGAGCCTATCTCCAAGAAGACAAAAAATGCTGAAAAGGACAAGACTGCTGAAGTGTCCAAAGTTGCTGAAAAGGACAAATCTTCTGAGAAAGAAAAGTCTACTGAGACTAAGTCCACTGATGGTGCCAAAGCTTCTGAAGATGTAGAAGAGTTGTATGAAGAAGGCTTTGGACCAGGACCTAAGAAGAAGAAAGTTGTGTTGCTAAATGATCCATCAAAATTGTTTCATGAAGGGTATGGCAAAGACCCTGAAACTCAACAGAAGTTGGCCATGATGAGGGCCCAAGAGAAGATGGATTTGATGGATGAAGCCAATAGAGCAAGAGACAAAAGAAGAGCAGATTTTCAAAAGCCAAGAAGGAAAAGAGCAACTTACAACAAGTTGAAGCCACAACTACTGATCCCCATGGACACCAAATATCCTCACTTGGATAAATGGGTGCCAATTCAGCTGAATGACTCATGGGAGGAAGCCAAAAGGGAGTTTGTCTATGACTTCTATGTCATTGATAGATGGAATGGAAAAGATGCCAACTCCACTTTTGCTGAGTTCATGATAGAGTATCACAGAGAGCTTTATCAACAACTACTTGCAGCTGCTGATATTGCAAGATTTGAACTCACTGCCCCCAAGCCAATCATATATATGCCTCCAAAGCTTGATGGATGGATAGGCAAAGATCCTGAAGGAGTTTCTGGAAATCCTCAAGCTAAACAAGATGGTTCTTGGACCCAAGGGAACAAACCAAGAGGCCATGGAGCTGAAGAGAAGAGTGTGGGCACAATATGGGATGGTGCCACCTCCTGAGGATGATCTCTGAAATGGCTAAGTCTTCTGACCTTTTTGTGGATGAAAACTTATCTTACCTGAAGATATGTTTTTTAATTGGTCATCTATGCTGAAGTTTGGTCAAGAATGCTGATGTGCTCTGATAATATGTTTGCTTTGATATGCCTTGGTTGCTCTGACATAAATCTTGTGCTCTGATACTTGAAGATCTAGATACTATTAAGTGTTTAGTTTTTGCTCTGATACTCTAGATCTTGTGATTAGTATATGCTCTGAATATTTTGTAATGAAAGGATCTAATGTAATAGTGCCTTGGATTCATGCTCTGATATGTTAACTTCAACTATCAACATGCTTGTAATGATTTTCTAATGAATGATAGTTGAACTTACTCTGAATCAAGAAACATTATTGCAGAAATCTCTCTATGCCTATCTTTGAAACCTATTTGAAACATGAATGGTGAGTACACTAACACATTCTTTTTCAGGATAATTGACCTTAGTCATGTCTACTGAAGATAAATGTAATAGGTGTAGTCAAGTCACTTTTGCAGAAAATGTATAGGTTTTGGCATCATCAAAAAGGGGAAATTGTTGGGAATAAAATGAGACATGTTTTGATTCAATACCAAAACCCCCTGAGACATGCCTAAGTCAAGATGATTATGTTCTAAGAATGTTAGAACATATAGAATAAGGCTAGATGAGGAGCTGATATGTTAGGCAGCTCTTAGTTTAATAGATGCACAATTTGAGGGGGAACATATGCTTTGATGAGTATCAAGAACAAGTCCCCTCAAGGCTCAAATTCTGGAACAATCACTAAGTCTATTGAAGGCCAAGTATGCTGATCAGGAGAGTTGTCCAGAAGAGTTGTCTCAGCACAATTAATCAAGAACAAGTGTTTTGAAGCTAAAGGTCAACTATGCTGAAGAGATCAAGACAACTATACCCTAAAGAATTTCAAAGAATCATGCTAAGATCATTTCCAAGTGAAGTAAAGGGAAAGAGCCAAGTCATCTGAAGAGAGCAGGTCAACCATGCTGATAAGCAAGTCTGCTGATAGTGATAAGGAGAGTTGACCATTTGATAAGGAATGTTGTCCTATCATTGGAACAACCTTCAGAAGCCATGTCCAAGTCTTAACAAGAGAATCTTAAAGTCAGACATTGGGAAAAGTGCTGCATAATGAAGACTATACAACCGTTTATTTCCCAAATGAGGACATGTCACTATCAAGAATCTGTCTTCTAAGTTGAAGAACCAAAAGAAGACATTTATGGACATTTGAGGCTGCCTCTCCAACGGGCAAATCCTTCATTTGTCTATAAATACAGAAGTGTGAAGACCATTTGAAAGCACCTCAACAGAATCCAACTACACAAGAATTCTGAAGCTCATAGAACTTTCAAGCTTTCAAAAGACTACCTTAGTCTTCAAACACTTCATCTAAGCTGAACTTCATTGTATATCCATACAAAGCTTAGAAAGATATCCTATCCTTATACACTGATCTTCATTGTAAAGGATATCTCATTAGTTGGAACCTTACTTCAACCCTTACCCCTTTCAAGTGAGAAAGAGAGAAGGTTGTAGTAGTAGAAGTGGTAGGAACTGACTGTTGAGAGAATAACAGTTCAGTTCTGAGTTGAGAAGAGGGTACTAGGACTCTAGACATCCTTGGGATCAATTCACAAAGGAGTGGTGTTCTTGATCAAGTGCACCTTGGCACTATAAAACAAGTTAATTCCAAGAGTGAAGGAATTATCCTGTTAAATCAGGGAAAGTGGATGTAGGAGCTTGAGTCTCTGAACCACTATAAACTCTTGTGTTGATTTACTTTCAAGTACTTTCATACATTCAACACTGCACACAAAACTTACCTTTCAAAGAACTTATACTCAAAGACTGTGCAAAAGACTTTTGGACAAGATCCCTGAAAATTGGACTGTATTGATTGCCTAAGTGATTTCAGAAATTAAAGGAGTTTAAACTAAAAGGGCCAACCACTAATTCCGCACATATAACTCTCTTAGATAGTTATCCAACTAAGTACTCAATAGTACTTAGTAGTTTGATTATCTTTAAAGAGTTAAACATCTTCAGCAGAGTTGTCCAAGACAACCTTGCTGATCTCTGGTTTGATCAAAGTTTGAAAAGAATTGCATACAAGTGTATTCCCCCCCATACACTTGTTATATACTCCTTTCAGGACCAACAGAGAGAACCCACACTCTTTACGAAGCAAGCCACAACGCTGTGAAAACTTCCTTTGAGAAGAGTATCAATGTTGCTTTTCACAAGTTCAAACCTGTCCTTTATAGAGATTTGCGAGGAGTTGTCTCGATTTATGCGCTTGAGAAGATCTACAAAGAAATGTCACAAATTAAAAATGGTTATTCCAATCCTCTCATATGTACTCATTACCTTAGAAAGGTGAGTGGGTTTCCATGTACCCATGAGCTTGACGAGTACCACCGTCTTGGCAAACCCATACCGCTAGTCGCTATTGATAAGTTTTGGAGGAAACTCGACATGGAGCTCACGTTGAGAAATGTCAATGATGTGAAAGATGTTGTTGATGATGACTTGGACTCTCGATTTCAAGATCTCATACAAGGCATGGTTGTGCGTTATCAAAGCCAGGATACGTCACAAAAAAGGGTGTTGTATCATCAAGCGTTAGAATGGCACAACACGACCACCACTTCGTTACTTGAACCCGAGCTAAAGGTCAATACTCGTGGTCGACCGAAGTCGAAGTCCAAGTGGTCAAAGAAGAAAGACACTTCGACGAAACGTGATCCTTGTGAGTTTGAGTAGAAGGAGCACCTGCCCTTCTCCGCCGATATTTCGAAGCTAAAGAAGACACAGACTACTCCTGCCCCTTCACGACCGGTAAGGGATTATTCTGTCCATGCATGATGTTTGAATTTTTTTTTTTTTTTTTAAATTTGTCTGGTATAATATGTGATTTACTTTAATTGTATTTGTTGATAGATTTATCGCAAGCGTACCCGTTCTGTGGTAAAGAGAAGATTGATCGATCTTCTGCCAACACGATTCCATCCACATATAATGGAATGCAAAGATGTGGTATCTGATGGCCACTGTGGGTATCGAGCGGTTGCAGCCTTAATGGGCTACGGGGAAGAACATTGGGCAAGAGTTCGACAAACTTTGATGAATGAATTAGGTCGTCACATACGCTTGTACACAGATGTCTTCCGAGAGGGTTCTATGGTAGATCATATGTTGATTGCCCTTAATTGTTTCACAGCCTCCGCACCATTTGATCATTGGTTCCAAACGCCATACATGGGATATTTGGTTGCAACTGCATACAATGTCACCCTTGTTGTGTGATTCACGTATTTCACAACTCTAAAATACACGACCGCAAGTATACGGTGTATATCGTAGCGAAGTAAGTACGAGGTCGATCCCACAGGGAAGGGTTAGTGTAAAAGTGATATTTGTTGGCACGATTCTATCTAGACACGATTGATTTGTAAGGAAGGTTTAAAAACTAAGACTAATTCTAATGCTATCTATAAATGTCACTAAGAAAGCAAATAAAACTAGTCAAATCCAAATCAATAACAAGCTAATGAAATGAAAATAACAAAACTAATCAAGGAAAAATGTAGTTCCAAGGCATATGCAATATTTAGAAATCCATTTATGAAAAATGACTCATTCAAATGGAAATTAAGTTTGTCTTTATAGGGTTGATCACTAAAGAAGAATTAATTAATCTCTTGATCTAATTAATCCAAAGGAAAACACAATGTAAGTTCATATCTCTACCTCACAAATATTGTATCACCTAAATTAGCCCAAAGGATCATTCAATTCCCTCCCAATAATTAATCCTCTCTCGAGATCATAATAATATTTGGTTGCATGCTTATGTACGATTAATGGAATAAATCTCTCGATACTACCCCAATTAACAATAAATAAAACACATTATCATGATCACTAATAACATGCTTTCAAATAATAATTAAACACGCAAATAAAAGACAAACACCATTTAAAGTAAAACATTAATCCATAAACTTCAATCCAAATAATTACAAGCCTTGAAACCTAAAAGTTTTCTACATGATTTTCAATACCCTAAAATAAAAAATAACTAAAATTAATAAAAGGGATAGAGAAAGCTTAGATAGTGTAGGTGATGGAGTGTGAAAATCCCAAGCTAATCCACCATTTGAAGCTTCAATGGAGAACACCTTTCAATAGGTGTGAGTGTGTGTTTCTGCGCAGCTGCTCCCTACGCCCAATCTGCTGCCTACTGTCCTTTTTCACTCTGCCCTCAGCCAAAATAGAGATATGGGTCTTTAATTGCTAAACAAAATTGCAGCAATATGTGATTCTTTTCTTGGGCTGCAATTCATCAAATGGGGCTGCCGAATGGGCTTTCAATTAAATAATGGGTGGGACTATTTACACCTCCATTTCGGTTTAGAACACTCCTCCAATGAATTTAATAATAAAATAATGAGGTAAAAAACCAAAAATACCCTTTAAGTCATATTAAACTACTAAATGCACCCCTCACCTTTAAACCTAAGTTTTATCCGCCACCACCAAACACCAAAATTTCTCCCCAAACAAAAAAAAATTCAACTTTTTTTTAAGATTTCGACAAACCAGTGTCGACCATATTCACTCCCGTCGACACTGGTTTGTCGACGAGATTGTATATGCTCGACATTTGTTGATCGAAAAAAAAAAATTTAAAAACTCGTCGACAACTTTAGGTCGACCACAAATACACTCGTCGACACCCTGTTGTCGACGGAGTGTATTTGGATCGACCTAAAGTGGTCGAAAGGTAATAAAAAGAAGGAAAAAAAAAAACAAACCTGGATTTGGCCGATGGACGGGAGCGGGGGCGTTGGGCGGGGTCGGGGGCGACGGCGGCCGATTAATGTAAATTTTTTTTTTTTTTTTACAAATCGATAAGGGAGAAGGGAGAGGGAGGGGGAGAGCGGCGGAAGGACTACGGGGCACCAGGGAGGGAGAGAGGAGGAGGGGGGAGGGAGGGGACGGCCGCGGCGGCCGCGATCTGTTCTTTTTTTTTTTACAGGCGGGGGGGGGGGGGGCGACGGGCTCGGCGAGGGAGGGAGGGGGTGGCGTCGCCGGCGACGGGTGGTGGAGGGGCAGGATGGCGGCGGTGGTGGTGAGGGGTGGGAGAGAAGATGAAAGAAGAAATGGAGGAGGAAGAAGATGGAGGATTTGGGGGAGAAAGTAGGGTTTAGGGAGGGTGTGAGTAGTAATTGAAATTGTATAAGAGAAGGGCATTTATGACAATTTGATGGGGGTGCATCTATCTTGACGAAATTATGGGGAGGGTGCATCAATCGGGGGGAGTGTTCTAAACCGAAATGGAGGTGTAAATAGTCCCACCCTAACATAGGCTGTTTTTTTATTTGCTGAAAATGGGCCGCAGAGAATTAATTAAATGGGCCACACAATTTAATTGTTGGCCCAAATAATTTTCACCCACTATTTTTACTCGTTTTGCTCTCGATCTCAATTTCTTCCTTCAATTGACTTCACTAAAAATTAGGTGAGTGTTTTTGCCTCCAAAATAACCATTTTTCCTACAAAATACACAAAACACCACCTTTCTCTCTATCAAGTGCAATTAGCCAAAATTAAGCAATAAAAGCATGAAATCCTAAGAAAATTGAGCTCAAAATGTGTCATAAAAATATGCAAATTCCACCCGAATCATTGTGTTGAGCGCGTCTCAATCACTTACATACTTGCCTCTAAGAACCGCTCCGCCAGAAAATCCAAAATTGATTTGCATTGGGCTTGTGAATGAAAACCATTGGATACAGGTATAAAGTGAAACAACATCGTATGCTTGTAAATTTATTTGGCATACATTTGATATTGCGTATTAAGTATGTTAGTTGTTGTGTGTAGGTGTTTCTACGGGCTTCCTGTCCATTGCCACCGGTTGCATGTTCATGGATGACTTACAAGCTTTCAGTGGCTAGCGGATGGATGGATGTGTATCGAAGTAACGGATAGACCTAGCTTGATATACTCTTGTAGTGAAAGTCCACATTCTGACTGTAGTGCAAACAATATTTTGACACTAAAATCCACATTTTGACTATAGTGCAAACAATATTTTGACACTAAAATCAATATTTTGATATGATTTGTAATGCTTATTTTGACATGATTTGTAATGCTCAAGGATGAAAATATCGGTATCGATGGAAATATCGAGACCTTAAATTTATGGAAATATTGATATCGAATATCGATATCGGTAAATTTTAAGAATTGTAAAAATTTAATAACAAGCCTTTAATACATAAAATCAACAAAATAATTTGAATACATTTTATATCAGTGATAAATTTATATAAAATATAATACACAATTTTATTTCGTATGACATTTATCGATATTTTTCAAAATTTATCGATATTTTCCGATATTTTACCGATATTAGGCTTGATATTGTTATTGTCTACCGATAGTTATCGATATTTTCAATTTTTTTTACAAATATCGTGGAAATATCGATTCTTCCCAATATCAATATCGATGACCCCGAAAAATAGATAAATATCGAGGATATAACGGGGATATTTCCGGATATTTTCATCCTTGGTAATGCTTGTTTTGTCCAGATTTGTAATGCTTGTTTTGACATGATTTGTAATCAGAGTAAAATATATTGTTACTGACCAGGTTTTTCGATATCGGTGTGTCGACTAAGACACTCCTGGTCGACATCAAATGATCAACCATATGGATCTCGGGCGATAATCTCTGATCGACCAAATGAATCTCGGTCGACAACATATGATCGACCGAATGGATCTCGGTCGACGATCTCTGATCGACCAAATGGATCTCCATCGACAACATATGATCGACCGAATGGATCTCGGTCAACAATCTCTGATTGATTTTCGATTTTGCAGTAACTCCGTAGCAAATACCATAACAAATGTCATCAAAATACATCCATCTCATAAACCAAAAACAATCTAGCAAATATCACGACAAATGTCATCAAAATACATTCATCTCATAAACCAAAAACAACCTAGCAAATATCACGACAAATGTCATCAAAATACATCCATCTCATAAACCAAAAACAACATAGCAAATACCATAACAAATGTCATCAAAATACATTAATCTTATAAACCAAAAGCAACCTAGCAAATACCATAACAAATGTCATCAAAATACATAACCAAATGTCATCAAAATACATAACCAAATGTCATTAAAATAAAACCATCAATCTAATCCCTCACTCTCTTCCGTGCTCTGCCTCTTGTTGCCCTTGAAGATGAAGATGTTGGGTTCGGTGGCGGCTGAAGTGTCTGACAAGATGATTGCATTACTTGCATTGCCTCGTCTGCAGTCGGTGCGTCTCCAGAGAGACATCTCTCAACCAAAGGAGCCATCATTTCTTGTGCTACGCTGATCATAAGCCACAAATCATCACTAACAGGTGCTCGTTCACCTGATACCCGTGTACTTGTGGTTGGGTTCGACAGAAACACGTGTATGTTTTGTGTGAACCAAGTGATGTAGTCATCGGCACACTCCCATGGTAATCGAGCACGCTCTCCAAGTCCTTCAGCAGTCAGGAGATGCGTATCCCATGCTTGGAAAAAATCGGCTAGATGACCCCAGACGAGCTGTGTCTTTTTGGAAGTTTTTGCACTCCTCTCGGCACGAGCAATAAGAGGCCTCTTCGGTACGGTTTGAACATAGCAGAATTGTCGAAGGACTCGATCGGGCATATACGGCTCTATAACGTCACCGCACACCAAGCAGCCATGAAACGTCACCTCATGAAAAAGGTAATCTTTCCTCATCTTTGAGTATGGATTCCATGTAACCTATCAAAGTATATTAAACAATTTACTATATAATTAAATAGCACAATCTAACGAAGTACAAAGTTTAAAACAACTTGTAATAAGTAAATTTATAATAAGACACAAAAAAGACTAAAATATGATGTTGCTCACCTCATGCGGCTGTAGGGCGTCAATACGCTCCCTGTATGCTTGAACACGTGAAAACGATGGACTAGAATGGCTGTCAAGTGCCCACCTCGCTGACAAAGGAAACCCATTTTGAAAATCCATGTTGTGGGGAGGTTTGAACAACACGGGAAAATGTTCATAAATCCACGCCTACAAAGAAACAAATGCAACGATTAAAAAATTACAATACAAAAAATATGAGTATTAAATGTAAAAAGAGTAAGTATACCTCCAAGAGAGTTAGATAGCCAGAGATCTGTGCTATCGTATATCTTGATGCTGACCCCAATTGTCTATACAGATAAGCTAGCATGGCCGCTCCCCATGCATACTCGTGAACTCCTCTCATATCCTCTAAATACTCAAGCCATGAACAAGATACCCGAGAGCCAGTTTTATCTGCAAATATGGAGCATCCAAAAGTATACAATGCATAAGCCCGGGCAGACTGAAACACCTCAAGGGGGTTCTCTGAAGTAGCCTTATCCATATATGTCTCTCGCAACCATTCCAACTTCACTGAAGCCCCGCGTACACCACTCACA
Source organism: Galeopsis tetrahit (assembly GCA_963675135.1). Taxonomy (NCBI): domain Eukaryota; kingdom Viridiplantae; phylum Streptophyta; class Magnoliopsida; order Lamiales; family Lamiaceae; genus Galeopsis; species Galeopsis tetrahit. Next base: position 19,006,865 of record OY776133.1, read on the forward strand.
ACCTGTTTCACAACGGTTCGGTCTGCACCCAACATAGCAATCACATCTTCACTGCCACGGATGTAGTCTACACGAGTAGACTGTACCGGTTTCCCCTCAACCGGTAATCCAGTTATGCAAAACACGTCATCAAGTGTAATGGTCACTTCACCACACGGAAGGTGAAAAGAGTTAGTCTCGGGATGCCATCGCTCGATGAACGCGGATATCAAGTTCTTGTTAGTGGCCCTATAGGAGAAGTTCCTTATTTGAAGAAGTCCGGATTTCTTAAAGTACTTCCTCCAACGTCGATGGTGTTGGGAGTCGTGATCCTCCACCAGTGTCCATGCCAAAAGTTTGGAAATGTGGCTATGACACTTGAGCACACCGCGCTCTTGACCCATCCAAATAAAATTAGCCACGTGACTTTGGAAAGATCCCAACAGTGGAGGATTGGCCAACTTCCTTGAACCGCCTACTTCAACCTCATCGTGTTCCTCATCCTCCTCCTCACTGTCTTCAGGATTAATATGTGGGGTGGGTGACTTTTGCGGAGGAGAGGTGGGTGTTTCTTGAGGTAGAGAGAGGGAATCTGGTGGGGGAGTGTGTTTCTTGAGGAAGAGGGGGTGCGGGTGTTTCTTAGGGAAGAGGGGGTGCGGGTGCTTCTTCAGAAGTAGGAGGAATGAGTGTTTCTTGAAGTAGAGGGGGTGCAGGTGCTTCTTGGATAGAAGGAGGGTTTTGTTGTGCGAGAGCCTCCACATTTCTCTTTCGATTAGAGGTCGTAGGCCTTCGCTTATACTCTGCAAAAAAAGAAGACGAAAACATTTCAGTCGACAATAAACAATTTTGAAGGAAAATTAACAAAACAATATTATTTTCAACACATACATGCCAACAAAAGATGTCTCAGTCGACAATCATGTGTTGACGGAATTGGGTTCCATCGACAACATGGTATCGATAGAAGTAGGTTCCATCGACAACGTGTTATCGACAGAAGTAGATTCCATCGACAACATGTTATGGACGAAATTGGTTTCCATCGTACACATGTTATCGATGGAATTGGTTTCCATCGAACACATGTTATCGATGGAATTGGGGTCCATCAACACCTCGTTATCGACATAGAGTCTTTCCGTCGATGGACCAGTGTCGATGAACAATTATTTCGTCGACCCTGGTTCGTCGACAGACACACATTTTTTTTTCGTCATCACTGCACAATGTCAAAATAAAAAACTAAACCATACATCAATACTAGAAAACCCTACATTCTAATCCCTAACATTAAAACCTTCAAATGCTTTAAACTAAACCCATTCAAACTAAAATATACAACAATAACTACAACAAATCGCAAAATTACAACCTATTACAAAGAAGAAAGGAAATGAAAAACTTACTTTTCTCGTTGGAAGTGGACGGCTCCATACGCGGCTCTATTACAAAACCGAGGCCACCGCTGTGCTGCGACCGCCGCCGCAGTTCCTTGCCGCTGTCAGGTGCCCACCCGCCGCGCCGTTCGTTTGAAATGTAATACTCGTTCTAGGCGTTGAAACGTTTGAAATGAATTTGGTGGAATATGGAATGTTGTCTTGAGTGGGAGTGTATCTATAAGTATGTTTAAGATGTGTAAGGGGTATAGTAGGTATTTTACGGGGAGTATATCTAACATTTTAAAGGGGTATATGTATACAGGGGTATATTTAACAAGGCTGGAGGGGTATATAGCCAACGCCCATTATATAGGTGAAGACCCATGAAACACATCATAGTGTGATTGTGATTGGTGTTTTACACAAATGGAGTAATAATTAGGGGTGTGAATGGGCCAGGCTACCCGACAGGGGCTTACGGCTCGGCCTATTAAAGCTCGGCTCGGCTCGGCTCGGCTCGTTTAATAAATAAGCCGGGCTCAAGCTTTTTTAGAAGCCTATTTAGCTAAATAGGCCGGGCTCAAGCTTTTTCGTAAGCCTTTTAAGCCCAACAGGCCGGCCTATATAACTTCACACACACATATATATATATATGTATATATATATATATATATATATATATATATATATATATATTATAAGTATATACTTATATAATATGTGATTTTCAAATAAATAAATAAGTAAGAAAATTTAGTAACACTAGTTATATTTTTCTTTGTAATAGTTGAAAAAATATTTGAATTTTTTTTTTTTTTAACATTCTATTACTTCCATTTCTTCAATTTGAGATTTAAAGAGTTAATTTTTATAATTTGATGATAATACTGTTGTAGATTTTAAAAAAAAAAACAAAAAATACGCTAATAAGATTAAGAGGCCTTTAGAAGGCTTTCGGGCCAGGCCTATGTATTAAAAAGGTCAGGCTTGAGCTTTAAAAAAAGCCTATGACAGGCCATGGGCCAGGCTCGGGCCTAAGAAATATATAATAGGCCAGGCTTTTTTTCTTAAAGCCTACCAAGGCCTGTCCCATTCCCACCCCTAGTAATAATTAAAGGGGTTGGGGTATATACCCCTCCAGCTTTGTTTAATACACGCCCCCGATACACGCACTCCCCCCAAAATACATATACGATAGATGCACTCCCCTCAAATTATCTATTATACCCTTTTCTCTTAAAATTTTGTAGATAAATACACACCCCTCCTTTCCTCCTTATTTAAACCCTAAATCCTTTCTTCTTCCCCACATCTTTCCAGCCGCCGTCGTCGCCGCCCTGCGCTCCTCCCTTTCTTTCTCCCCTCTTCTTTTCTTCTTTGTTTTTTTTTTTTTAATTTCCGATCCGATCTGCAAGTCCTCCACACGGGGAGGGCCATGGAGTTCAACCACACGGCGCCGCGCCGCGGCACCCCGCCGCCCTGCGCGCTAATCCCTCTCTTTCTCCCCCCCCCTTCTTCTTCTTCTTTTTTTTTTTTTTTTATTTCTGTTCGTTTGCAAATCCGGCCACACATCGCCGCCGTGCCGCGGCCACCCCAACCGCGATTCTCCACCTCCGTCTCATCCCGACGCCGCCGCCTCGCCCCCTCTCCCTCCTTCCCCGTTTTCTTCACGCACAGGTACGCCATTTTTTTTTTAAATTTTCGATCAAAAATGATCGACCATAAATACTTTCATCGACATTAAAGCGTCGATGAGAGTGATTATGGTCAATCCTCTATGGTCGAAAATTTTAATTTTTTATTTTTTAAATTCTTTCGACATGTCAGTGTCGACGGGGAGGTATTTGATTGACAAATCAGTGTCGACGGGGAGGTGTTTGATAGACAAACCAGTGTTGACGAGAGTGTTTTTGGTCGACACTGGTTTATCGACCATAAGTTTTTTTTTTTTTAATTCTAAGTTTTGATTTTTAATTTTCTAAATTTGTTTGGTGACGGCAGCGACGGCGGCAGCTATCTAATTCTAGGGTTAGGGTTAGGTCTGTGTTTTAATTGTGGGGGGAGTGTATGTATCTTAACATTTTAGTAAGAGGGCAAAAATGGTATTTTACATGAATATTTAATTAATAAAATTAAAGGGGAGTGTATTAAACAAAGCTGGAGGGGTATATACCCCAACCCTAATTAAAGTTGAGAATGCGATTAGAGTCTAGAGATATAAACGGCCCGTTTGAAACTAAAATCAAAAGAGGATTGATGTCAATTTCTTTTCTTGACCTGTTTAAAATTAAGTGGGGTCTAGTGTGAGATAGTCTTGTGTATAAGATAAAATTCAACTTTAATACTTCTTCCGTTCAATTTTATTATATCTACTTTTTTGGGCACGGGTTTAAATAAATAGTGAATAGTTTATGTATAAAATAGATAAGTTTTGGATATGATTAGATGTTGTGGGATCCATTTATAAATAAAATGATTGTTTATGAATAAAGTCAACCACAATTTAAGTAAATAAGTGATGGTCCGTTGAAAACTGTAGATAAAGTAGTGTGAATAATAAATTTTCCAAATAAGGAATGCGAATAATATAATTTGATAACTCAAAAAGAAAAGTGTGAATTATAAAATTAGATTGGGGAAGTAGTATTTTTTTTTTTTTTTTTTGAGAGTTTTACAAGATCAATACATAGTAGAATTACAAATTCTTCATGCCCAAACTCTTGATCTTCAAACTAGACAGATTCATATGGTATCGCTGCCCCTCCAATCTCGAGAAAGAGAGAACGAGTGTACTCTTTGCCTCTCAATGACTACCGGATTTCTCCTATCAATACAAAAAACAACCCCACACTAAGGTGTTTTTCTATCAAAAGAAAGAGACTAAAAATAGAGACAAAGCTCCATCAAGTACCTATATCTAAGGCCACAGGCCTACTCAAAAAAACCATTTCAAGCACACAAAACTCCACAAAGGGATACAAGGCTCCACAAAGGGATACAAGACTCCAAAAAACATAACAATAAAAAAGAAAACCTAAGAACTGGAAAAAAACTGAAGAAACTAAACGAAATAAAAACGGGAATCAACGGGGCACTCATCCTTAACGATCACCGTAGCTCCATTAGGATAACCGTCAATTGATCCCAACTAAGGCCAATAAAAACCTACATAAAACGGGTGGCAATAGATCTGCAAAGGGGCAGTTGACTGCAGCACCGGCGGCGGCGGATCTGGATCGGGCGGCGGGGAGTGAAGAGAACACCAAACTGATGTGAATAACGGTGAGCGGCGGACGACGATCTACATAGCTTTTACATCATTTCTAGATAGAAGGGGAGAGGGGGAGGAGGGGGAAGCACTGTGGAGGTGGGCGGCTGAGTGTTTTTGGAGGAGAGTATGCACCTTGCGGGGAAGTAGTATTATTTATGGAGTACTTACTTTCATTCAAAACACAATTCATATAGAATTATTAACTCATAGATCATACACTTTTGTAAGTAATGAGAACTCATTTAGTTTTAAACAAGTTTGTATCTAAAATTAATAGTGTGATTGGTGTTATATATATTTTGTCCATAGCATTAAACGGCCAGTTTAATCTAAAACTGCTAGGATCAATTAAGTTAACATCAATGCTTTCAAAAATAAGTTTGAATGATTTTAATATATGTGTGTGCGAGAGAGATTTAGTTTTCCTATCAATCATGAGGAGGCATCCCAAAAAAATAGTAATAGGCAAGCATCAATATATTTGTTCAAACATGAATTAGTTAGTACATATTTTTAGTGAATTAATTTTATTCAAGAATTCATTAAATTTGTGCTAATTAACAACAAGGACAAAACCTTCAATGGAATGAACTTGGTTGACATTTTTAATTATGGTGAACCCTGTAATGCTGTTTATTATACGAAGTATCACGATTTAATAATTTTATGATGAGTAACATATCAAATTAAATATTTTTTTTAAAACGAATACAATACTATTACTTTAAAGAAAAAGGTTGAACCTAGTTTAATTAAACAATTTGATTTGATTTTTAGCATCTAGTACAGTATTTATAACAAGCTAGGTTCGTTCATTGACCAAATTCCTTGTTTTAGAGGTTGAATAAAATCAAAGATAAAGTTAGGGTTAAGTGAATACAAATATGCATGTCATCGATATTGACAAGCAATATGTATATTTGTTTAAATTACAGCCACTAGATAATCTCTTTTGATTAGTGTTCGACATAATATGCTTTAAATTGATATGTAGATTAAGCTAATATATAGCTGTCTAATCCTTGTTTAGTGATTAGGGACACATATTGTCCATTTGATTTATGCTTAGCCCTTTAAGCTTTATTTTTTTCCTATAAAGGAATAAAATACATATTCTAATTTTTCTATTATCATTTATGTCCCCCTAATAATGTCTTTATAATGTCCATGGGAGGGTTATGGAATATTGAATATTATACTATTGGATTAAAAAAGAATATTAAGAGATAGTATATTATTAATTGTATTCATTTTTTAGGTGTAACTTTTGACTTAATATTAGCCTTGTATTGGGTTTTTCTGTGATTCTTTTTCTCGATGTGATAATATGATTATATATTCTCATTTTAATTTCTCTATTTATCTTCTTTAATTTCTCTAATTAATTATCTTCTTTAATTTCTTACATGTGCACACATATATAAAATACACTTAATATAAAACTAATTAAATTTACAATAGAAGAGATAATATTGATGCATGTAAGTCAAGTAATCAAATCAAACCAGAGGATATAAACTAGAGAATTTTATAAAGCTAATTAAAGTAGGATAAAGGCTAGTAAAATGAGGAAACTGCCGAATTTCAAAGAAATCGCCCGTTATGGAAAAATGAATAAATCAGCACTTCGTATGTGTTTTCTTTTTTATATACTCCCTCCAATTTAAATAAGTGGTGCTTAAAATTTGTTGGAGAAATTAAGAATAAATATATAATGATAAAAATAGTACTATATATTGTTAATTCATAAAAAAATATACTGTATGAAATATTTCGTACATAAAATATAGTAGTTAATTAAGATAAAATTTTAAAAAAATTATAGATAAAGTATGATCCAATAATTTTTAAAAATGTCTTAATTAAATATACTTTATGTGTATTTTAATTAAGTATATTACATGTGTAAAATATTTCACACCTGATCAAGTGCGTAAAAAGTTAATTATCTAAAACATTAAATAATTGGAAAGAAGAACATGTACCATCCAAAAACATCACTTATTTGGTATTAAGGGGGTACATACATATTTGATTGTGTTTTTGGGTTTGGGCTCTTTATTGTAATAAGTAAAACCTTTATAAATTAATACTCTATAAATTAATTAATAAACTCTCTAAAACAATAAAATTTTCCGATCTCGATTTGGACCTTTGTAAAAAATCATCAAATTTGATAAGATAATAAGATAATAATTTTTTGAAAAATCCCTTTATAAATATTACAATTATAAATATTATGGTAATTTGCTAAAATATGAATCTATTGTATCTTAACTAACTATCAAATGATATTTTTCATCAATCTACTCTTGTAAATCTTTTTGAGTGCATATGGGATGGTCTCTTTTATACTCACATAATGTTTTATGCATTTGATCATTCATGGATGATTTTGCGATGTCTTTTAGATGAGAAAACATGGTTGGGTGTTATGAATTATTTTATTTTCATATTGAGATTTATATAGTGGAGTATATGTTTCATTTACCATGCATGAATATATTTAAGTGCAACGAATTAATGTAAACATATATGTATACAATGAATATATTTAATTAGTTACAAAAAAAATTGGTTGATATAATCAATGAAACATATATGAATTCATTTATTTTCAATACATATTGCACTAAATTTGGTGAATTTAAAAAGTCTCTCTTTTAATTAATAAATATTAATTTATCGATAAATTAATACCTCTTTAAATTAATAAAATTCCATGGTCCCAAAATTATTAATTTATAGAGGTTTTACAATATATTAACTTAACATTTTTTATTTATTTTACATTTAGCGTACGTTCAATATATTTTAATTACCCGATAGAGTTTTAATAAACATTGATTAGTTTAATTATGTATAAAGTAATAAGTTGAGGGTATGATAAGATGTTGTGGGGTCAATTTATAGATAAAGTGATTGTTTATAAATAAAATCAATAACAATTTGAGTAAATAAGTGATGGTGGAAGGGTGGAGATAAAATAATGTGAATAGTAAAATTTTCAAATAATTAAGGAGTGTTAATAATAAAATTCAACAGTTTGAAAAGAAAAATGAGAATTATAAAATTGGACGGAGGGAGTATTAAACCAACAAATTAAAATCTTGACACATGCACCTTAATTTTATGATTGGAATAAAGCAAAATGATCACAAACCATGATATGATGTTTTGCGTGGCCAATTAACTATGCATCACCTTTGAATCTCTTTGATCATGACATGGTTAATTAGTACTTACGTTATGAATTAATCACTTTGAAAAGCAAGCAAAATTCTAGTTAGTTATACTTTGATATAATTTTATATACTCTCTTCCGCCATATAAATTGATTTTTTGAAAATACATTTGAATGCACTTACTTGATCTATTGTATTCGGTGTCTAATTTATTTTATTTATAAATAAACAGTATTTTTTAAATCATATGAAAAAAGAAGTAAACACATCAAAAAGAAAGTTCTGGTAAATTATCACAAATTAAATCTAACAGCAATTCAACCTCGGATTTTGGTATTAAATATTACAGTATAAATTTGCTCTAAAAATCATTTTAGCCTAATACTCCGTATTTTTATACTCACTTTATATATATTTAATAGTTTACGCATCGATCTCCCAGCCAAGCTTTAGATTTTATAAGCATTAACACTTCATGCAAATTAATATATAGCCCAGTTGAACCAAACTGGCCGGTTTCAAAATGAATTTTGTTATAAATCAAATTGAGTAATAGTTTTGATTGATTTTAACCCCCTAACGACCAAAAACTGTGGGCTGTTTTGGGAGTATCACGTCCGGATGAGGATGAGGGACGTAATGTCTTTAGTCATATTTTAGTTCGGGATTTCACATTCGAATTTCACCATTTATCCACCCCTAAAAATACATATATATTCTACTATTATAATAATACAACATCATACGTACATTCTTACACAATTGATTTGACATAAAGTAACATTATATAATATACTCCACTACAACATCATTTACCCTTAGACAATTGATTTGACGTAAAATTATATCTTATCCAACTCAAAATTTTAAAATAAACACACATAATCAATATTTATCAAAATTTCTCCTGTCCTACATAATTCCAAAATTATTACTTTGTTTGGATATGGATGAAGAAATAGGGGTGCATGAAATGAGAGATTATGTCTAATCAAGTCATGAGATTATATTATTTTATTATTATTGTTAGTTAGTAGAGTAGTAAGTGTGAGGAAGAAAAAATAGAAGAGATAATTAGTGTGTAATAAAGTATGAGGGAGAATGAATGATTGAAAAAAAAAAGTAGATGAATAGGTGTATTTATAGGGATGAATGTGTATTTGGATGAGGGTGGGATGGGGATGATTCGTGTTCTACTTTGGGACGGGTTTAGTAACGTACGAACTCTATATAATACTTGAAAACCCTATATATATATATATATATATATATATATATTTATTTATAAATTCTATAACATATAAAGTTAAATTATATTCTACTTAATTTTAAAAACAAATACAAAACATACTGGTCATTAGAATTTTAAAATCCAAAATTTGAAATTCTCAAAATCTCAAAACAAACCATCCTAATGGTTTTGGGAATTTGTCTTACATATCTATTTTAATTTGCAGAGAAGATAACATATTTTTAATACTATTATAAATGAGAAAGTCTTGCTATAAAGAATATATACTGGAGTACTCCATAATATCCAATTCCCAACCTTGTTCTCTAACTAGTTAATTCTGATTATTAGATTTCTGAAGCATATTTTTGCAAATGCTTCCCACAATTGTCTATTGATAAGATGTATGGAACCCACATTTGTGATACATTTCGTCCCGCTTCTGCTAACTCAATATTAATCATTCTTATATTTAATGAGTTAATTAATTAATTAGGGGCCCATCTTAGGGTAAGTCCAATCCCATGTGCTTTGGTACTTTTTGAGTTGATAAAAACTAAGCACTATTTGTGGATGCCAATTGGGTGGTTTAATCACTCCAATTAGATGTGAATGTGATGATTAACTTATAAATTTGTGAAGGAAATATATGGGGGGTTTTTGGTTACGGCTAACTTAAATATCTTTCTTATCTTTTGTGATCAACAAGTTTTGTGTTTTAGGTTTTCTTAACGTTAACGTGCGACCTAATTAATAATTCTTAAGTTGAGTATCAAATAATTAATTAAACTGTTTGTAACATTTTATAGTTTTCTTTAATTTTGTGAGAGAAATTTATTTACAAAAATATAATTAGTAAAATTGATACTCCATAATAAACTTATTTTGGTGTCGCAAACTTACAATATCATGTTCTCATCCGTGTATTATTTTTGTGTTAATACACTAACTTTGTAAAAATATTGCTATCATGTAAATTTAGTAAGCCCCTAAGACCATCTCCATCCGTACTGGATAAATGGAGTTTTACTCCATTTATAGAGTTTTGCTTCCTCCAACCGTACTCTATTTTGAAGATTTGAAATAGAGTTTTGAATAGTAAACTCTATATATGAAGTTTACTATTCAAAACTCTATATTTTATATCTATTATTTTATTAATATTTACAATTCTGTATTACAATTCTATATTAATAATTTATTAAATATAATTACAATTCTATTGTTATACTAATTTATAATTTAATTTTAATTGTGTAATTAATTTAAAAAAATTTGTGTATTATTATTACCTAAAAAATATAATGTAAAATAGAATAAAACATGCATTATATATTAAATATGAAATACATTACATATTAAAACGGACATACATGCATTACCTACAAGGCTATAATGTATCGTTTTGTATTAGATTATACTCAAATGTATCGTTTTACGTCATTATATGTTTCGTAATTTTATATTTAAATAAAAGTAATATTATAAAACTACAAGTTTATTTACATTTTATGATTTTGATAAAATTAATAATATTTAATTTACTAATTGAATATTTAATTGTATAAATTAATTTAAATACGAAGATAAATATATTATTTAATGATTGTAATATGTTGAAAATGATTAAAATAATAAATAGAGTAAAATATAGAGTTTCGTGGTTGGAGAAGATTTTTAAAATAGAGTGTAAAAAAGTGTATTTTGAAGTTTAGAGATCTTCATTTGGAAGTTTGTGGTTGGAGATGGCCTAATATAGTCTAATACTCAACTTCAAAGGTTATCCAGATGGTGTAGGTTTTTTTAGATCTTGTGTTCAAAACATCAAAAATACCAATATATAAACAATTTCTGAGTGGGTCGGTACGTAGTGGATTAGACAATTAATTCAAGTATAGTTTTATTCTGACTTCAATTAAGGTGGGTCCAGTGATAGTTGTTGTTATGGAAATGATGAAGAATTGGCCTCGAAACCAAGTTTAAAGCATCACCACATTTGAAAGTACTATTAGCATGTGGGTTATCAACTTCACCTAACATTTAAATCTTCAATAATCAAAATTTTAAAATATGCCTTGTTAGACAACCCATGGCCACAAGTATTTTTATCTTTCACATATGATTATATTATCAAAGTAATAATATATATGATAAAATTCCATTTAGAATAAACAATATCATGTTTATAATATTCTTGCCAATTTTTTGTAAGAAACAAATGCAAGTATTTCTCTAACTTACATTCAAGAATTTGGCATATAGAAGGTAGATTCATTCCCACCGAGTAACATTCATGTGTACCAAATATCAATTGCACCAAAATTATATGTCACTTTTTTAATAAGACATCATTTTTTTTTAGTTTAAGACTAAGTAAAGTAAGATATTTTAATAATACACATCAACTACACAATGCATCCGATTTAAAACAAATTTTTTTGGGCAATTGAGATAGATTTGTCATTTTCAATGAAAATTGAATATGAGTTGCCAGCCATGAAATACTAAACCCCCCAACAAACCAAACAGAGATACTCCAACTCTTCCATAAGAACCATTTGACTATGACAATGTTGATTGCTAAGTCCCCATTTATGTACGTGTCTATAGGTGACACGTCTGTTTCCTGCGATAGCAACTGCCCACATTCTCAACTTCGAAGAATATCTCATTTCCTTATTATTTTAATATAATTATCATATATAAAATAATATTAAACATTATCTCTCAATGGATACATACATTATTATGAATCATGTACCACATGCAAGCTTCTATATTTAATTTGAAAGCACTCGCCTACCTTTGGCTTATTGGGATTAAATTAATCCTCAATGCATAAAATAGGGGAAAGATTCGAAACTCAATTATACCCAAGGGACCCCTTTGCAAAATTTAAAAAGTTGCCATCACATGAATAAAGAAGATCGTGACCTCGATTCCATGCACCTAACCCACATTATTTCCTCCACTTCAGAAAATTATAATGCTATTAATAGGAAAAACGTAATTCACATTAATTAGAAAATATATATATGAATTAATAACAATTGAGATAGAAAAAGGAAAAAAAAAAAAGACGGATTAGCTAGCTAGAGAAACGAGGCTTCAGCTTGAGCTCGAATTCGAAGTCGAGCCGAGGCTACGAACCGGAGCCGTCGTGGAGCTGGTGGAGGAAGAAGAGTCGGAAACAGAGAGAAGTGCGGCTAAGGCACTCATTGCCTTTACCTGCCATAGAGAAATTAATTAACAATTTATTACCCACGGATTGAGAGAGAAAAATAAGGGCCATAATTCACAACTAGGGTATAATTGTGAGATTTCAAAATAATTAGAGGCAATTATGGTAATTTGGCTAAATTTCAGGGCCGTCGTGTAATTAACACAAATATAAAATCACGCAATGTGTACCTGCATTTCAAGCGCGGCAATATAATCAGTGGCTTCCTCCAAAACAACCGGCAGCGACTCTTTCCGGCAACCGGGAACCAACCGGCTCAGAAATCGCGCCTTGCGCTGAACGGACGGTAAGGATTTGGATTTCAGACGCAAAATCTTCACCTTCGATTTCCTCTGCGACCGGCTACTTCCGGTGGTGATCACCGATATGACCTTACTCTGTCGTTTTACGATGTTATTTTTTTTCATAAACTTGAGCTTGAGGCGGTTGGTGAGTATGGCTCGGCTCCATCTTGTCCGGCCTTTGGCGGTGGCGGCTAGCACTCTGTCCGCGGCTTCGTGGACTCGCTTCGAACCGGAGGAGCCGTCGTTGAGCCGGACTTGGCGCAGCGCCTGAAGCAGCTTCGACGAGTAGATTTGCTGCTGTGTGTCCGATTTCCATTCGATCGATGAATTCTGGTGTTGATTGCCGATGTTTTCCACCGTTTGGATTTTCTTCTTCTTTCTTCTAGATGACGATCGATCGGAATTAACTAATGGATTCGTTGACGGAAGCGATGACATCATCTTGTAGCCGCTACTGTTGAATATATCGATCCAATTAAGTGCAAATTCAATGGAAAATTGGCTAGATTCAAAGAGGAATTGAATGAAGTAGGTCGAAATTAAATTAAATCGATCGATGATAAGAACAGAGACGTTTCATATGTACAATTAATCAATATGAATTAAACAAATTGTCAAACAAGCAGCAATTAAAAAAACAGAAGATCGAAGTGAAGGCGGATAATCTGATAATCATGTTGAGAAACGGAAAGCATACCGTTGGATTCGTGTGTTTAATTGGAGAGTATATTCATGCACATCCGATTAGGTTGTTATATGCATCATCAGATGATCAGTAGTATAATTGAGAATTGAGATGGGTGGGGTTTTGTTTTTGTTGGAGAATGAGTGGGGAGGGGGAGCCTTTTAAAGGGAATCACGGGAGGGAGAGAAAGCACGCGAACGCTCATCATATGCCCACGCCCCTTCATTTAATTTATTTTATTTTTAATCCAACGACTATGGTTACTAACGAACATGACCAAAGATAGTAAAATTATTCATTTAGATTTTTTCAATTAATTCAAAACCAAAACGATAAATATCTATCAATTTAACACTAAAAAACAATAAAATAAACATGTAAATTATGTAGACACTAAAGGCTAAAGCAAAGGATAGTCACGGCCGACAATTTAAACAAGAGACTAGGGGATGCCATGAACAAATTAAATTAAATTCTGAGTGCACAATTTAATTTTCTTAATTTCAAGATATATATGGAGTGAATGTCATGCAAAATTAATGCAACAAAACAAAGTACTGCCAATGAACATTAAAAAGATGAAGGTATGTCAATCGTAAAATGGAGAACAAAATGAGATGGGGATTTCATCCATTTTCACGAATAAAACTTAATACCATTTGAGATAAAATCGACATCCGGAACTACTCATTTGGATATAAGTTTCGTTCCTAACTTTCCAAATTTTCCATACGGTGCACTGTCAAATTAACCCAATATATAACTTTTCTTTAGTGGTACCTCTTTTACCAAAGCTTACAAACTCAAAAAAAAAAAAAAAAAAAATCAACATGTGTTGAGTATAAAAGTGAACAATCCATTCAATCGCAAATATCAATCCAAACTAAAAGAGATCCGTGCATGAGAAGAATAAATGAGGAGGGTCCGGTTCTTGCATTGTAGAGTATTACATAACTTAAGTACATCCACCCTCCCTCAACCAAAATATTTCGCTTCGAAAGATTATCTACAGTACGTCGGAATCCTGTCTAATTAATGAATCACCTTCCATGTGAATGCTGACACATTAGACGGAATATCTTTCCACAATGTTTCGTTCAACCAAAGCCTGATCCGTACCCATAATTTGATAAGTGTATTTTCTTGGTATGAAAGACGCCATCTTTTAAATTCAGTCATTTACATGAATCTAGAACTAATAAATTAATCTTGAGCCTACAAACACAATTTAGTAGATTAAAGAACTCACACAATTCGTCCAAATTAAAGAATTTATTCCATAGTCAGTAGGTGTTTGCAAACACTTCTTTTTTAAAATATAATCACTTTTGGAGTGTTTGTCAACACAACGAAGTGATTAAATTAAGTTGTTAAAAGTGATTTTGGTGAAGCACCCCTCCACCTACTTTTAATAGTTTCTATGTGCTTCTCAATCATTATAGTAACTAATTTTACATTTTTGCCCTCACAATTTAAATAATATCTTATGTTTACCCATTACTTATCCAAATGTAATAAGAGTGTTTTTGTAAAATTATAAAGAAACTATTTGTTTTGCAAACATCACAACATGTACAAAATTGATTAAAAGTGTTTAATTTTAAAACACTACCCACTTTCAATTTTATTTTAAAAATTAATTTTAATCACTTTGAATCAATCATTCTTTTTTGCAAACACACCCTTAACAGCGTTATTCAATAAGCGTGACATATATTACGTCAAATTTAATTAGTGAATCTGATATCTGCAAAATGATAGACAAAAGCCTTGGTTGGTTGTATTAGGCATATATAAATATATTAAGATATATTATATATATCTTGTATAATATATTTTATATATCTTGTAAATCTTTATTTCCTTAGATATAGTTATTTCCTTAAATTAGAGATATAGAGTAGATATGTTTTGTATCTATAAATACTCCCCTCATGTATTCTTTACATTCATTCAATGAAATTATAATTTCATAATTCATTGTTCCTCTATATGGTATCATCGAGTCGTACGGCTAACGCCACGATCCGAATCCCTCATCCGTAGTCTGTGCTCGACATCCACCGTCGATCACACCCTCTACTACCGTCCTTACCCTCCCCCTGCTGCTCGGTTATTACTCACCGTGCACACCCTCCTTTTCTGTAACCTCCAGGTGGTTACTCTCCCCTCCCCTTTTCTTGATATAACCATCAAGATTATACCCTATGCAAAGCTTCCGCGCCAGTTACGTATACTCCCCTCCTTCTTGATTTAACTAATACTACTTTCTCCTGCAAACTCTTGGAATTTTCTTCTTCCCTTAAATCAACTAATCACAGCAGCTGCAAACTCTCAAAATTTACCTCCTCCCTAGAATCAACTCATCACAGCATATCAACCCACTATCTACCCAAATCTTCCTTAATTATTTGCTGCTAAGATGGGCCAGATCCACTGCTCCGCATACACCCCCAACTCTGGTAAATACACCCCCCGCATCTACGCACCCATTACACTCCTACATACACCCCACCCAGTATGTACACCCACCCTGCTAGTACATACACCACCTCCGCCCACTCTGTTATTTCACAGATCCCCTCCCGCCCCTGGATCTTGGACTCCGGGGCCTCTCATCATATCACAACTCACCCCCATAATTTATCAGTTTCCTCTCCCTATTCCGGTTCGGATGATGTCGTCATCGGTGATGGTAACGGTTTGCAAATTTCGCATATTGGTTCCTTGTCGTTTCCTCATGTTAATATGCTAAAATTCTCAAACGTCCTTGTTGTCCCACAAATGGCCAAAAACCTTATCTCTGTTTTAACCTTGTGTCGAGATAATGATGTTAACATTATTTTTTGTTCTACTTATTTTCATGTGCGGGATGGCAAAACGGGGACCATTCTCCTCACGGGGAGTCGCGTGGATAATCTCTACGTATGGCCGACTCGAGCATCTCTTAACCCCACAGCCTCCATCTCGGAAAAACAACCATCACCCATCTGGCATGCTCGTCTAGGTCATCCGTCCTCCAAAATCCTTTCCCATACCTTATCCAAGTATAACTTACCTGTCACGAACTCAAAACTGCATTATTGTGATTCTTGCAACTGTATTAAAAGTCATAAACTTCCTTTTTACGATTCAAGCATTATATCTAGTTCCCCTCTTGAGGTTCTTTTTTCTGATGTGTGGTCGTCCCCTGTCCTGTCAACTGAAGGCTTCAAATACTATGTCATTTTTGTTGATCACTTTAGCAAATATATATGGATTTACCCTCTAAAACACAAATCTGATGTCCTCCCCACCTTTACATCCTTTAAAAGCATCGTAGAAAACTTCTACAACACCAAAATTAAAACCCTCTATACCGACAACGGGGGCGAATTCATTGCCCTACGATCCCTCCTTCAAACTCATGGTATATCTCATCTCACAACTCCTCCCCACACCCCTGAACACAATGGCATGTCTGAACGTCGTCACAGACATGTTGTTGATACTGCCTTAGCCCTTTTACATCATGCCTCCATGCCACTTACATATTGGCCTCATGCAGTTTGTGCTGCTACCTATATTATAAACCGTCTACCAAAACCAAATCTTAACATGTTGTCCTCATATCAATTCCTCCTAAAACAAACTCCCAACCTAGCCAAACTTAGAGTTTTTGGTTGCTTATGTTATCCTTGGCTCCGCCCCTACACTTCCCATAAATTAGACCCTAGATCCACTCCATGTGTCTTCATTGGATACTCTCCTACCCAAGCTGCTTATCTTTGTCTTGATTTAAAAACCAACAAAATATATACCTCTCGTCATGTTCAATTTGTTGAAAATGTCTTTCCTCTAGCCACTCCTAAAACTACTCCTGATACACCCCCTGCCTTAACAGATACACCCCACAATCTGCCAGACACATCCACTATTTTAATTTATCCACCCCCTGTACCCACCAATACACCCCTGGCCCTTCCCCGAATCCCGCCCCACCCACAAACCTTACGAATACACCCCCGCCCCAAAATATACCATCTCTCGACGAGAATCCAGCCCCGCCACCACCCCCGTTACCTACACCCCCTATTTCGCTTAATACACCCCCCAGCCCAATGTCCAGTCCTGCTGCACCCCCCAGATTACTAAGTACACCCCCATCAACTCCAAACCCTAATTCCACTATACAAACCCTTGATCTCGAGTCGCCAGATGCTCCCTCACTGCCATCCCCACCTATACAACAACGAACTCGAATGGTCACTCGAGCCCAAAACAGTATCTTCAAACCAAATCCGAGGTATGGTCTATCTTCTACTTTATCTTCTGACATTGAACCTAGCTGCGTCTCTCAGGCATTAAAAGATGAACGATGGAGGGAGGCCATGTCATCTGAATTTAATGCCCTTCTAAAAAACGGCACTTGGGATTTAGTACCGCCTGATGATTCTGCAAACATTATTGGTTCGAAGTGGGTCTTCCGCATCAAACGGAAACCAGACGGTTCCTTAGACAAGTTCAAAGCTCGACTTGTCGCCAAAGGCTTTCACCAACGCCCTGGGGTTGAGTTTTCTGAAACATTTAGCCCTGTGGTCAAACCAGCAACCGTTCGAGCAGTCCTGAGTATTGCAGTCACCAAAGATTGGCCACTTCGTCAGTTCGATGTGAACAATGCTTTCCTTCACGGTTCCTTAGCCGAATCTGTATTTATGGCTCAACCACCCGGGTTTGTTGACAAAACCTTCCCTACATATGTGTGTAAGTTACATAAATCCATCTATGGCCTAAAACAGGCACCTCGAACTTGGTATTTTGCTCTTCGAACATTCTTGGAGAGTATTGGTTTCATTCACACCAAATCTGATGAGTCTCTCTTTGTATACAACAAATCCGGTATAACTGCATATTTTCTCGTGTATGTTGATGATCTAATCCTTACAGGAAACAACACCTCGTTCCTCACAAAAGTGGCCTCAGACCTTAGTACAAAGTTCTCTGTCAAAGATTTAGGCTCACTTTCCTATTTCCTAGGTGTGGAAGTGCTCCGTACTAAGAAAACTTGCTTTCTCTCCCAACGTAAGTATATCATTGACCTACTCACCAAATATAATATGCTCACTTCCAAACCTGTCCAAACCCCTCTCTCCACCTCTACTCGTTTATCTCTTTCTGATGGAACACCGCCCACTGATATCACCCAATATCGTCAAGTTCTTGGAAGTCTCCAATACCTCCAACTTACTAGACCTGATATTGCTTTTGCTGTGCATAAATTGTCTCAATTCATGCATGCTCCCACCACAACTCATTGGGGCACTGTAAAACGCCTCCTTCGATATCTTAATGGAACTAGAGATGTTGGAATTACCCTCCGCCCCAACCCATCTGACTCACTTCACTGCTTCACGGATGCTGATTGGGCCGGAAATACTGATGATCGTACGTCGACAAGTGCCTATATTGTCTTTCTTGGACCAAATCCCATCTCCTGGTCTTCCAAGAAACAAAAGTCGGTTGCTCGCTCCTCCACTGAAGCAGAATATCGTGCCATTGCATCAGCTGCCTCTGAGGTACAATGGTTAAAATCTCTCTTTCAAGAACTATGTTTTACCATCAAAACTCTCCCTGCCATCTACTGCGACAATATTGGTGCGACGTATCTTTGCTCCAATCCGATTTTTCACTCTCGAATGAAACACATTGCCATTGACTATCACTTCGTTCGAGATTTGATCAAAACAACTCAGTTACGTGTTTCACATGTGTCTTTCGAAGACCAACTAGCCGATGCTCTCACAAAGCCTCTTGCTCGTTCTCGTCTTCAAATGCTGATGATCAAGATTGGACTCTCCTATGGTACTCCATCTTGAGGGGGCGTATTAGGCATATATAAATATATTAAGAGATATTATATATATCTTGTATAATATATTTTATATATCTTGTAAATCTTTATTTCCTTAAATTAGAGATATAGAGTAGATATGTTTTGTATCTATAAATACTCCCCTCATGTATTCTTTACATTCATTCAATGAAATTATAATTTCATAATTCATTGTTTCTCTATAGGTTGGATGTTGAGTCTTGGGATCTGCGATTTAAATTTTTATTTCTGGGAGCTGTCCTCCAATTTTTTCATTATTAAAATTTATTATTTGGGGTTACTTAAACGGTAAAAGCAAAATTAATGAAGAGTATTGTTAAAATTCCCCTCTAAAAAGAGAGTATTGTTAAAATTCTCCGACGTGAATATATAGTAATTAAAACTATTTATTAATTAATTAAAAAATAGTGATTATATTGTTAATAATTAGCTTAATTTTGGAGTGCGTGGGAGAAATGAAACATTAGTAAATAGTTAATAATTTATTTATTTTAAGTCTCATTATGTTGTAAGAGTATAAGAAATGCGAATTAACAAAATTTTAATATCGTTAACCACTCCATTAAACTATCACTTTCTTCTATTATTTCCATTACGAAAATGGAAACAAACACCCCTGAGTTCTAATTAAACAATAAAACAAAATACAAAAGAATCATCAAATAAAATTAAAAGTACGTAATCACATAAAATAAGAACATGACGAATTAACAATAAGCCTTTCTCATACTTATTATACTCAACATTTTTCTTCTATTTTTCACTATTAAAGCTAATTTAATTTGTGTAATAAAGAAATGATCATGCATGTTGAGTAATCTTTTACCCATTACATATAACTGGATGCAAATAGGGATTTGGTTTCTTGTTATTCCGTGCAATGATTAATTAAGTCAATTTATGACCAATTATTTTTAAAAAATAAACAAATACTAATTTAATCAAGGTAAGCGATAGAGCATGTGGTCGTGTCTCTTGTACCTTTAAATAATCTCTTTTCTCTTAATATTTTAATAAGGTACATATAAATTAGGGTAGTTTCGAGTCAGTTTTCACGCTTTTTTTTTTTTTTTAATGGGTTTCACATTAACTTTTACCCTTTAAAAAAAATTCTTACAACTTTTACTCACTTTCAAAATTTCAGCTTATTCTTGTCAAAAAATAAAAATAAAAATCAGCTTATTTACTCTCATTAATATAATATCTTTATCACTTAAACAATGTTAAAAAAAATTCTAATATTCTTACTTTATCAATTAAATAATATTAAAAAAATTCTAATATTTTTACTTTATCACATTTTCTAAGTTTTCGTGCGTTTAGATTAGTGTAAAAATTGATCAGAGAATGGAGGGAGTATTAATTATTGTGAAAATTGATCAGAGAATGGAGGGAGTATTAATTATTGAAAAATTAAAGTTGTGAACATGTAAAATCGTAGGTGCATAATGCATGCTTTGTAAAGAGCTTATCCGAAAAGAACATGTCATCAGAGGATTAAAATATTGTAAAAAGAGTGATTAATTATTGATAAAAGATACTTCAAAATGGCTTAATGATGATGGGTTGTCTCCCATTCCCATGTTATTAACCTAATACATAGTACTCATAATCACATACCATTATAATTAATAGTATCAAATTAAAAATAATATCCCTTCACTGTAGAAGAAATATTATACAAGCATATCATTAGCCAGAAATTAATAGTGCCCCCCTAGTCCCCTATCATGAGGCACCATGCATTTTGAGCCATACATTACAATATAGCAAAAAATAATTGTGTATCTTTTAATTAGTGGCTTCTGAGTTGGAAAATAACTTATTTGAAATCAAAACCAGCTTTCACTAATTAATCTCGTTAACAAGAATGTGTTTTTAAATACATTAACATATGGATAAGCAGACTTATAAGGTTCAGTGACGGAACCATATTTATCAATTTAATTTTATATTAATACTAATATCGAAACACATATAAACAAATTAACTTAGTACTCCTATGTTTTAATATAAATTTTAATCGTTCTAACTCATATCATTCGAAATATTATTCAAATTCTTTCATTTTTATATTATTAATTCTTTCATAATATACTCCGTAATTACTAAATCATAAGAAAATTTAGATTTTTTAACCTCTGACTTTTTTGAGAGTGGGTATACTGTGTTGTGTTTTAGTCTGAGCAGACAAATTGAGGGCATGAATCCAACATTGAATCGGCCGACGTGCAGGAAATTAATATATAGTGTCTGCATATGTTTTTAGCCAGCTCAATTATTGGGGATTTATAGATTTTATTTATAGGTACAACACTCCCTATTGCACCCTGCACTAAAACGCAATTGTTTTTTTTTAAAAGAAAATCTACTTAGACCATCTCCAACTGGATTGTATATAAGTTTAACTTTAAAAATTTAAAAATAGAGTTTCGCTCCCTTCAAACGTACTCTATTTTGAAGATTTAAAATAGAGTTTTGAATAATAAACTTCGTAGGAAGTTTACTATTCAAAACTCTATATTTTATATACATTATTTTATTAATATTTATAATTCTGTATTAATAATTTGTTAAATATAATTACAATTCTATTGTTATACTAATTTATAATATAATTTTAATTGTGTAATTTAATTTTTCTTTTGTGTGTATTATTATTACCAACAAAAAAATAACGTAAAATACAATAAAACATACATTATATATTAAATATTAAATACATTATATATTAAAACGGACATACATACATTACCTAGCTACATATAACACCGACATATTAAAATAAGTGAACTCAAATTGAAAAGAAATACAAATACAAATAATAAAAAAACGATATACTAGTACGGCAGAATGTTGAATCCAGATGGAGAAGTTTCGCTAAAAGTAATATTTTATACTCCCTCCGTCCCAAGATTTTTTACACGCTTTGACCGGCACGGAAATTAAGAAAATGGAATAAAATGATGTGTAAAGTAAAATAAAGGAGGGGTATTATTGGTAATTCATTGATTAAAGTGGAGTGATTTGACTAAAGGGAATAAAACGTAAAATAAAAGAGGGGTATTATTGGTAAAAAATTATGTAAGTTGTTTTCTTTTTTGGAGTGTGTAAAAAATGTTGGGACGCCCATTAAAGAAAGTGTGTAAAAAATCTTGGGACGGAGGGAGTACATTAGATTATACTCACTCACATGTATTGTTTTACGTCATTATGTGTTTCGTAATTTTATATTTAAATAAAAGTAATATTTAAAAACTACAAGTTTATTTACATTTTATGATTTTGATAAAATCAATAATATTTAATTGTATATATTAATTTAAATATGAAGATAAATATATTATTTAATGATTGTATTAATATATTGAAAATGAATAAAATAATAAATTGAGTAACATATAGAGTTTTATGATTGGAGAAGGTTTTTGAAATAGAGTATGAAAAATTGTATTTTAAAGTTTAGAAATCTTCATTTTAGAGTTTTGTGGCCGGAGATAGTCTTAGAAGTTGGTTAAGAGTAAAAGGCTTAAGAAATATAACATGAAATAAAGGGCTAGTCTAGAAATTCTACCTGTGCTCTAGTTTTTCTGAAAAACTCAATTCGTTACTTTTGAGTACTACTTATATCAAATTTTTTCAACATATGTTAATGTTCCTAACAAAAAAGATATCGATGGAGTAGCCATCGAAGCTAAAAAGAAATTTTTAAGATTCCAAAAAACATGACAAACATATGTTTGAGGCAATCCATGAAAAAACTTTATGTCTCCAAGGTGTAAGCAAACAAAGAGGTCTAATATAGCTAGGCTAGATAGGCATCTAATCATTCATCTATGTAAATCTCAAAATAATATTGCAGATGATAAAGAAAATACTGTAACATTAATTTCGTCGGTACTACATTTCCATCACCACATACACTTGTGGATAAAATATTGAGTCACACCTACTCGTAAACTCAATATATTGCATGATGCAATTGAACTTTAATTTTGAATTGATTCTAAAGTTGTGAGTAAACATTTTAATTGAATAATTAAGAATATATAAAAAAATTTAAAATCTAATTATATGTATACACTCAATTGCATATAAAAATTTATTATTTAAAGAATAGATGATACTATATCTCATTTTATACAGTTATATGAGTTATATAACATCTTTGATATTCCTTATTGAAAAAGAAAATCCAATAATAAGGAAGTAAAAACATTGATTAACTTTCAAGAGGAAAAATTCGTTTTCTAATGTTTGAAAAAAAAATCAGATATTGATAGAAAGCATATTAATCTGGTCTTGGGTTTAATACTCAGGTTTAATAGAGTATTAGTTAGTTTCCTTTGGATTTAACTAAATAGCAGTTACTTCTTATATGAGCTTTAGTGCTTATAAATAGTGTAGGGTTGATTGTTTGGAGGCATTGAGAATTATACTTTTGGAATTCAGATTTAATTCTGGGAATTGCAACTTTGGTTGTGGCGGTTATAAACCGTGGCCTCTTTGAGGATTGATTTTCTTGTTCTCAATCTTCTTAACTCTATCAATTGGTCCGACCTCCCTCCTTACGACATGACTGCTAAGGAGCGTTGCGATGCGATGGAGAAGATGATTGAGGCTTTCGTCGCCCACTCGACGGAGCGTTTCACTACCCTTGAGGATACGGTCAAAGAAGTCTGTCAATCTCTCACAACGATCTTGACCAAATTGGATGCTTTATCCCCACCAACTACTATTGCACAACCTGCCCCCCAATCGCTAGTCCCAACACCACCCACCGTAACTGCCAGCTCCTCCACTACTCCCGCCCCTCCGGCCCCATTTATTTCACCACTGATTTCCCCGAGCACGCCCCTGACCTGCTCCGCACACAAATCAAAAATCGACTTGCCAATGTTCGAAGGTTCCGACCCATTAGCATGGCTCGCACAAGTTGAGCAGTTCTTTCTGGCCCTCATCGCTATGTCGGGACGTTCTATGTTTATGGCTCAATGGGTGTTGCGCCGTCAAGCTACTATTCCTTGGGAACAATTCTCGCAAGAACTGATTGAAAGATTCGGCGACAGCTCCGCCATCAATGCATACGAGGCCATGCACATAACTCGACAAACGGGTACCTTGGAAGATTATCTGTCCCTTTTCGAGGAACGTGTGGCTCAGTTACCAAACCTCCCATCGGATCAATACTTGGGAATGTTTCTGGGCGGACTGAATCAATCCATGCGCGATCACATTCCAGATTCGGAAATGACCGACGTCTTCGCTGCAATACGTGCTGCTCGCCGTATAGGCCGCACACCTTCTTTTGCCAATCGGCCGCCCTCAACCTCGCACCTCCTTCGCCCGCCCTTCTCCTTACGGCCAAACCGCGAGTAACCGGGACAACCACCCCCGACGTTCAGTACGAGCACTCCATCTAGCTCCTCGGCACCAACTCCGCCAAGCACGGGCCAACAACCCAACCGGAACATCCGTCATCTAACCGCGGAGGAGGCACGCGAATATCGGGCCAAGGGGAAGTGCTATCGTTGCAGTCAGCCTTATAGTCCTCTACATAAGTGTGCAGCAAAGTTCTGTGGAATCCTTATTGATGTGGACAGTGACGAGAACGACGACACACAACCAGATCACCTCATCGACACAAATACATCGTCCTTTGACGACCCTTCTTAATTTTGTAGCCTTGCGGATAAGGCTGTTTCGTCGGCCGGTGTAATTGATAGCAAGCGTATTAATCTGGTCTTGGGCTTAATAGAGTATTAGTTAGTTTCCTTTGGATTTAACTGAATAGCAGTTACTTCTTATATGAGCTTTAGTGCTTATAAATAGTGTAGGGTTGATTGTTTGGAGGCATTGAGAATTATACTTTTGGAATTCAGATTTAATTCTGGAAATTACAACTTGGTTGTGGCGGTTATAAACCGTGGCCTCTTTGAGTATTGATTTTCTTGTTCTCAATCTTCTTAACTCTACCGGATATTTGAAAAAAATATATAGTATTATAAAACGACACTTGTTTGCACATGTAATTGATCAGGTTCTAATGTGGTGAGTCATAATTCAATTGAACAATTGAAAAAATATATTAAAATCACTTAAAATTCAATTGCATAAATAAATTTACCTGTGAAAAAAATTAAAAGAAAAAGTAATAAAAAATAAATAGAGTATTTAATTTAATGTGTTCTTGTTAAAATCACTAAACCGGCCCACGTTGAGTTGGAAACTTGAAATGAGTTATTAAAAAAAAAAAGTGTTTGGGCTATGTTTTTGAACTGGCCCAGTATTTTCCTTTCCAATTAGACTAAGGCGTGGGTTATATACCCCTCGAGGAATGTTAGATACACCTACCCCGTCCATTTATTAATTAAATATGTATGTAAAATACTAAATTTGCCCTTTTAGTAAAATGTTATATATACATACACTCCCCTTTAAAACCATAACTCTAATTTTATATAAAACCCTAACCCTAATTTTGCAGCAGTCGCCGCCCCTACGACAACCTCCGATGCCAATCCATCCAAAATATATTCAGAAAATAAATAAAAAAAAACTTAAAAAAAATTAGATTTTTTCGACCAATCAGTGTCGATCGACACTAGTTTGTCAACCGTAGAATATATCGTCGACAAACTATTTTTGACGAAAAACACCCTTGTCGACAACATTGTATCGAAAAAAAATAAAAAAATTTGTCGACCATAATGTTTTTGGTCGACATTTCTTGTCTAAAGTTATATATAAAAAAAACGTACTTGTACTTTAGAGAAAGGGAAAAAAAACTAACGGAGGGGCGGTGGCTTACGGTGGGGAAGGCTGGGGAGAGAGAAGGGCGGTGGGGGAGGAGGCGGCGCCGCCGCCGCTTGCAGAATTGAAAAAAAAAACCCTACCTATTTTGCGTAAAAGAGGAAAAAGAAAGGAGGGAGAAGGCGTCGGGAGAGAAGGTGAAAACGGCGGTTTAGGTGGGGGAGGCGGCGACAACGTTGCTGGGCGAGGGGGCGACGCCGCCGCTGGTTGCAGAAATAGAAAAGAAAAAAAAAGGAAGAGAGGCGGGCGACGCCGGCAGAAATGAGGGGGAAGGAGGTTGAAGAAGATGGGTTGGGGGAAGAAATGAGAAAAATTAGAGTTTTTATGGGAGTGTGCATTTATCATACCAATTTTTATGAGAAAAATACCAGTTTTTATGGTAATTTCACTACAAAATCTGTTTCAAATCGCGAGGAAGAAGGCGAGGGATAAACCCTTGCAAATGATAGCAACGACAACTTGTTCGCGAGGGAATTTAGAAATCCCTTGTAAATTCGAGGGGGAGATAGTCTGCAGTGGTCCCCTTGCCATTTTGTGAGGGTTCAATCCGTCACGGCAACTTAATTTTCCATAAAAATGCATTTCCAGGTTTTGAAACCTGCACCCCTCCACACAACAAATACTTCCCACCTGTGCAGCGCCCGAAATCGAACCTAGGGCCTCTCGGTCTTGATGTTTATAGGCGCCCCTTGTTGCCGTTTAGGCTAGGAGCTGAATTCGTTATACTTTGAATGCAATTAATATATATCTTATATTTCTAGTTTTTTTTTTCTTCTTAAATTTATTTAATTTAATTTAAATTTGATTGATTATTTTATAATTGGTAACACATATAGAGCCGGCAATTTGGGCCCGATCCGATGGGCCGGCCCGATCAACCCGAAACATAGTATGGGCTGGACTCTAAAATTAGAGACCCATATAGAACTGGGCCTATTGGCCAAACGGGCCAAATGGGCTAGGCTGGATTTGGCCCGCCGGCCCATGGGCAACCCATTTGGCCCGATCAATTTTTTTTCTTTAGGCAAATAAATAATTAAAATAAGTAAAGTACATTATTTTTAAATATTATTGTGTTTTTTATTTTATTTTGTCTTTAAAATTTGAACTTATGAATTATTTATATATAGTTTAATGTTATACTACATTAGTTATGTATAATTAACACTACATTAGTAATGTATATTTTTAATTATAATTATTTACATAAATAAAAATTATATGTGAGTATGTGACCAATACAAAACAAAGTTTATATATATATATATATAATTTTTCCTAAAAATATTTAAAAAAAAATATATTTCATGGGCTGGGCCGGTCCACTATCCCAGCGGGCTGGAGTGGGCTAGACTGGACTCAAATTTTATAGACCCGACCAAATCATGAGCCGGCCCGACCCAACCCACGAACATCGCTTGGCCCGATGGGTTGGGCTGGGCCGAGCGGCCCGATTTGCCAGCTCTAAACACATACATATTATATTTTTTTTCAATACAAAAATTATAAAATATTTTTTTATCAATAATTATGTTTAAATTTTACGTATATACATGTTAATATATATATATATATATATTAGTTAATTTTTAATGTATTAAAATAGTTAGAATCATTTGAATATACGTACTTCAAGTAAATTAAAACTTCAACACTAAACATAATTTAAATCATTATCATCTTATCCACCTAAAAAAATAAAATTTCGGGTTAATAATCTCATACAACGATCTTGGACTACGATTTGAATAATTCATGTCGATTTGTTTCATATTGATAAATATTTAAAGATTAATTAATTATTTTTTAAGTTTATTATAGATTTTCTAAAAAATTTGGCCGAATTTCGTCTAATTCTATCGTATCCACAAATAATCAAAATCTTAGTGCATCCATTTTCAACTTGATTAAAATTATAATCAAGTTGGTATGCACATTAATCTACAACACACAAACAACCACAACTCATTCCCTCCACTATTCCAATCATCTTAACAATAAATTTATATCCATAATTCTAACAATAAAATTAAAATTTCATCTTAACAATAAATTTGATCTAACAATAAAATTATATCTATTCTAACAATAAAATTCTAACAACAATTAATTTAATTAATAAAAATAAATTAAAATTATATCAATATATATATATATATATATATATATATATTGCTGTATTACATTAAATGGCCAATGTTCATCCCTCGCCCTCGCCAGCAATGTTCATTGCATTATACCATTTATTGCGAGGGTTCATCCCTCGCCAATGTTCAAGTATTGGTTCCCTCGCAATGTCCCTCGTAAATGGCCGAGGTATTTTACATTCATTCGCCATTTTGTGAGGGTTTTACACGCGCTCGACAATTCCCTCGTGAACTGTGCCCCTCGACAATTCCCTCGACATTTGGTGAGGGAATATATGTTGTCGCTAGTTTCTCTCGCGATTTTTATGAATTAATTTTGTAGTGTTTGAGGGAAGTGCATCTATCTTAGATTTACTTTAAGGGATCTTAGATTTACTTTAAGGGAGCATGTGTATCGGGGGAGTGCATTTAACATTGTGGAGGGTATATAACCCACGCCTTAGACTAAGCTTTCTAGAAAGCCCATCTAATTAAACACTATTATTATTATAATAAAATCATTACCCAACAAACGCCTGAACACACTCCAGACTCCACTCCAGTAACAAAAAAAATAATTAGAACTTTTCTTTTAAAAATGAATAAAATTTATAGAATTAAAAAAAACATTAAAAAAAATAGTTAAATTTACTTTGGGCTTTAGCTAATTTTAAAAATCCAGAGTTTCTGAAACTCCGATTAATAGTTATATGTGTGTTTCTTTTGAATATGAGAATATTTAACTTTATGTCAAATCAATGTATAAGATTGAATGAAATTGTATTAGTATATTATTGTCGGGTGAGATTATAATAATTAGTTGATTGTGTAATAACTGAATGTATTATATTATTGTATTATTGTTGAGAAAGATTATCTACCATATATCCCAGGTTTAATTAATTTGCACCAACTTTATTGCACACAAAATAAAAAAAAAAACTACTTTTTAACTTGTTGACTAAGGGTATTCATGTACACTATGTAAAGTTAATGAAGGATTAGTTTGAGTTTTAATTCAAACATGCCCTCACATTAACTCAATCGTGGTTGAAAATAATTAAAAGAAATGCTTTGAATAAATAAATAAAACCTGTTGTACGTAAATTAAAAAAAGATTGCTTTAAATAAAAACACAATACAATTATAAATACAAATACAGTGAAATTAAAATGCATGTTCCCTTCATAAGTTCAGTTACAAATTTCCCACCTAAAAGTTTTAGTCTAACTAGTCAGCATTAAATACTGCTGATGATACTGAAATTACACATTGATGTGCCAAAATTTGCACGAGAGGATTGCGTATCCTCGGGATTAAATGTCCTACTCTTCGAACACGTATAATTGCTTCGAATGTGCTGCCTTCACTCGACATCTTCAAGAACCTGCAAAGAACACGCCGGAGGGGGGTCCGGCGTGGACACTCCGATGCCTAAGTCAGTATAGGGCTTATCAATATCTCATAAGGATCTCAAGATCCTTAACGTATCAAATCAGTTCTCAAAGAATATTGGAAGTGTATTTCGTTTAAAGTATATCAAGTTTTTGTAAAGTAAGAATGTCTAACCTGGAGATATCTTCGAATTTACCTATTTATAGAGATACTTTCCGGAGAGGAAGTCAAGCCTTCCTCTTATTTCGGAGCTGCCCGTGAGACTCGGCCCTGCTGAGTGGACCAAATCCTCCCTTCTCTCCACTCCCTGAAGACTCGGCAGCCCTCCAGCTCAATGGACCTCATTCCCTAAAATAAAGGAAGACAAGGTCTTTCTTTTATCAAGTCTGGACCTGAAATCGCGGGAGTCTCCTATATTTACGGCCCACGACTTCATGTTAAGACTACTTCTTTCTAATACTCCTCTCTAGACGGAGCTCCCTCCAGAGAGACCTCTAGAGAGGATTCTTTATTCAGAGAACACTAGATGACTCAATCCTTTCTTCTCCAATCCCGTCATTCATACACGTGTCGACTCCTTATTAGGTGACATTTTTAGGCCGCATCATCTACTCCCCCCTACTCTCGTAAAAGGGAGACATCTTTTGTGAGAGTAGAAAAATTTCCTAGAACTTAATACAAAGGTCGTTCTGGAGAGACGTGTATTGTTCCTGCTTCGGAGAGGAAGTTTCAAAACATGTCCTTCTCCAAAGGCTTTTCCCGCCTCCAATTCTGGGAGACTTTTCGGCTTCCGCGCGTGGGCTCCACGCGATCACTTTTCTCTCTCCTTTGTTATCCTCCCGAGGAAAACCCTCGATTCTTCCCCCTATCTCTCCTCATTTACTTCACGCAACCACCCCCTTTTCCTCTCTTCACTTTTCAAATTTCATTCTTCCCAAAAATTTCTCATCGTCTTCATCCTTCTTCTTCGGTGTTCTTCATCTCGAGTTTCCGCCGTCGCCAGCCGCCTCGTCTGATTCCATAGCCCTTCCACTCAAGGTAACCCAGCTATCCTTCTTTTCTTCTTTTATTAACACTGTAAATCGATGTCAAATCCTCTCTCTCCGCCGGAAGCCGCTAGCCAAAACTCCTCTGAAGTGACTCCCTCTCTGATGGGGAGTCCAGAGAATAGGATTTCCCTCGCTTCCCAAATCGACCATACTCACCTAGTTAACCTTGCTCATGCCTATGGTTTTCCGTCGGAGTACGCCTTTCGCGCTCCTCGCTCAAATGAACGCCCAGATATCTCCCAGCCTCGAACTCTTGCTTTTTTCGAAGCACATCTTAGGGCAGGACTACGATTTCCGATTCATCCCTATTTGGCTGCCATATCCACCCGCATGCAGATCCCTCTTAACCAGTTTACTCCGAATGCTATCCGTACCATGATAGGTTTTTTCATCTTGGTGAAGGGGAATGGGGGTGACCCGTCTGCCGAACTATTTCTGAGCCAACATTCTTGTAAGGTGAATGATGGTTTTTTCTATGTTAGTGGGCGAAGGTCCCGTGTTTGTAAATTCCTGAAAAAACTCCATGAAGAAGACTCATCTTGGCGAGATTATTATTTCTTTGCTACCAGCCCCACTGATTGGCCATTTCCTCACGGGGATTGGTTATTCCACAATCCAGGAGTAATTCCTCCTCCTCTGAAAGCTTACTCTGTTTCCAATCACACTATTATGAGCAATCTCAATACTCATATCCGTTTGCACGACTATTTCGATATTATTGGCATTTGCAAAAATCCTCGCATCCTCTCCCACTTCGGCTTTTGTCCTCATGATTTTCCTTTAGATTCTCGAGATGGTAAAAAATCTTCTATTGCTGTATTTTATTTCTTGCGCGTGGCTGTTTTCTGAGTTCTGAAATTTTTCTTGATTATTTGTAACAATGAGTTGGTTAACTCATATCTCCCGAGATGCCCCTGCTCTCAGCATAGTGAAGACCCCTGTGCTATCCGCTCCAGAAGATCCTCCAAAGGCTCCTCCGTCTCCCGCTCTCGAGAACTCTGCAAAGACTCCGGCTCCAGAGGGTTCTTCAAAAATTCCTCCTCTCCCTAGTTCTTCTACTCAGGTCCAAGGTTCAGTTGCCAAAAGAACCCGTTCCGCTGCCAATGCTTTCTTTTCTGACTGTGGCACCTCTAAGAAGAAGAAGGGGAAAGCTACCCGTGCTGATAGGGGAACTCCTCCTTCTACTGTATACGAGCCTTTCCATCGCCTTATTGACCGATGTCCTGCTCCTCCGGATGCTGAGTTATCCGACACGCCCCTTCCTGAGGATCAACTGATCCATGGCGCTCATCTTCTTTCTGAGGTATTTTCTGGTATTTTCCATTTTTATAATCTTTGCCTTCTTCATATCTTCAAGCGTTATTTCCTTTTCCTTTGTAGTTTGGTCTTACCTATGCTAAGATACTCGACCAAGGCGTTGAGATGGTAGCTGAGCTTGAACTTCTCCGGGCTGAAGCGTCCTCTTTCCAGTCAACCCTCAAGGGTATCACCACGGAGAAAGATAAAGCCCATAAGCGAGCTCAAGCTCTATCTGAGGAGTTGTCTCTCTTACAGACTCAGAGCAAGCAGGATGCAGCCAGGATTAAGTACCTGGTGCAGGAGGTGGAGCGGATGGAGCGCGAGCTGCCGGATGTCGGAGTGCAGGCTTGCATTAAGTCCCTGTTCACTTCCTCTTTGGGTCAAGAGTTCTTGGAAACTCTTCATACTCAGTGGCTGTCCAGCTTCTTAAAGAGCTCGAGCTTCCTCTGTGCCATGGGGCCACATATCCCTCACTTCATCGACCACGACTTCAGTAATGCCGTAGCCGAGCACTCAGCCCCGGGGTTTAATGGAACTTACTCTCGTGAATTCCACTTGGATCGACTCGCTACTCCTCCAAAATTCTTGGGGGATCCTAAGGAGAGCCCTGATAGTCCTTGGTGGCTACCCGGAATGAGTCAGGCTATCACCAAGCTGCAGGCTGTCAAGATAGGTATGGCTGAGCTAAAGCCTCTGGAGCGTCTGATTTATCCTTATGACTCCGCTCTAGCCGTGGCAACCGCAGTAGATGGAGGAGCTGGCGTTGCAGACACCATGGGAGGTACTACGGGTCCAGAGGAGGGCGGAGGATTCTAGCAACCATGTTGCTGAGGAGGATGGCATTGTTGGAGGAGTTGAGGTCGAGGGGACTGTTGCTGAGGAAGCTGCTGTTGAGAAAGCAGTTTAAGTTTCACATTTCTATGATCACATCAAACAATTTATTTTTCTGTTGTTTTGCTACACTCTTTATTTTCTGCTCATAATACTTGCTCTCCATACTTTATAGGGGACCCCACACTCCTGGATATGTGGGGGCTTTTTGTAGTAATCGTATTAGCTTGATGTTGGATGTTTTGTTGTCTTTCTCTTTCATGCATGAGTAACTTACAATACCAGCAAAGAATGTGTTGGAGGTGTGGCTCTCTTCCTCCCCCTTTTTGTTGGTCTTGTAGGCTACGTTGAAATCACTTCTTGGCTGTACAGTTTTTGTTTTTGATTTCGGGTGACTTGGTTGTGGGAGGTCCTCCTCCCTCTTCTCTTGACTCCTGGATCATAAAACCTGTCTTCTTCATTATCTAGTCTTTGTAATTCTCAAGCATGGTTAGGGCTTTCTGGAGGGCTTCGGTTTTCTAAGCCTCTACGTCTTTCTCTTTCTTTTCACTTTCTTGTACTTGAAAGACTTTGATTCACAAATATCGTCTCCTTTCATCAATTAACCCTCTTGGGTTTCAACTAAGATGAGGGCTCTCTGGAGCACCTTGGCCTCTAGGCCTTTGAGTGTTTCTCACTCTTATTCTTAAAAGATTTTTAATTCATAAAATCCTCTTATTTCAGTAACCCACTTGGGTCTCAAGTAAAGTGAGGGTTCTCTGGAGCACCTCGGCCTCTAGGCCTCTGAGTGTCTCTCACTCTTATTCTTAAAAGATTTTAGTTCATAAAATCTTCTTATTTCAGTAACCCACTTGGGTCTCAAGTAAAGTGAGGGCTCTCTGGAGCACCTCGGCCTCTAGGCCTTTGAGTGTCTCTCACTCTTATTCTTAAAAGATTTTAATTCATAAAATCCTCTCATTTCAATAACCCACTTGGGTCTCAAGTAAAGTGAGGGCTCTCTGGAGCACCTCGGCCTCTAGGCCTTTGAGTGTCTCTCACTCTTATTCTTAAAAGATTTTAATTCATAAAATCCTCTCATTTTAGTAACCCACTTGGGTCTCACGTAAAGTGAGGGCTCTCTGGAGCACCTCGGCCTCTAGGCCTTTGAGTGTCTCTCACTCTTATTCTTAAAAGATTTTAATTCATAAAATCCTCTCATTTCAGTAACCCACTTGGGTCTCAAGTAAAGTGAGGGCTCTCTGGAGAACCTCGGCCTCTAGGCCTTTGAGTGTCTCTCACTCTTATTCTTAAAAGATTTTAATTCATAAAATCCTCTCATTTCAGTAACCCACTTGGGTCTCAAGTAAAGTGAGGGCTCTCTAGAGCACCTCGGCCTCTAGGCCTTTGAGCGTTTCTCGCACTCGTTATTGTTATATTCATACATCGCATGTTCAAATATGAGAAAGATAATCAAGACACAATAATTCTGAATAATTCTTTCTTCAAAAAGGGATAAGGCTTCATTGCTTTATTGTCAATTTTCAACATAGGCCATAGATAACCTACGCCGGTCTCATTTAAAACCTCTTTACGGAAAAACCCCAAAGGGGAAACCCGTAGAGAGGAAAAAAGAGCTCCGGTGAAGCCACAAACTACATCAAGCAAAATATGAATCAATGCAAAAAATCACAAAACAAAAGTTATAGATGGTCTCAAGACCTTACACTGTCTTCAAATAAAGAATCTCTTCAAATGGCAAACGTTCCAGGGTCTAGCTATGTCGACCCCTTCCATACTCTGCAGTCTATATGCTCCTTCTTTCAGCACCTGTGTGATTTTATAAGGTCCCTCCCAGTTGGGCTCCAGCTTTCCTGTATTTTTCAGGGCGTCCGCTCTTCTTAGCACCAGGTCTCCCGCTCTGAAGGACCTCGGGATCACCCTTCAGTCATATGCAGCTTTAATTCTGCTTTTATATCTTTCAGCACGTACCCTAACCATCTCTCTTTCTTCTTCCATCAAATCTAGAGCCTCTCTCATCAATCTTTCATTCTGATGCTCTTCAAATTGGGCAACTCGGTGCGATCGTAACACGGCCTCTGGAGGTATCACCGCCGTAGCTCCGTAGACCAGCTGAAATGGGGACTCTCCAGTTGCTGTCTTCGGACTAGTTCTATATGACCATAATACATTATCTAGCTCGTTTACCCATCCTCCTCCTATCTTTGTCAACCTTGTTCGAATCCCATCTACTATTGTTCGATTAGTAACCTCCACTTGTCCGTTAGCTTGAGGATGAGCTACAGAGGTGAATCTCTGTATTATGTTCAGTCTTGCACACCATCCTCGCACGTTTTCGCCGTTAAACTGTGTTCCATTATCAGAGACCAATATTCTGGGTACTCCGAACCTACAACAGATTTGTTTTTTCAAGAATTTAATCACATTTTCTTCATCTATCGTAGCCAGAGGAGCAGCTTCCACCCATTTGCTAAAATAGTCCACTGCTACTATCAGAAATTTTCTCCCTCCGGAGGCTGGAGGGAAGGGTCCTACCAAGTCGATTCCCCACTTAGCAAAGGGACAGGGAGAGTGCATCGCTCCCATCTCTTCCGCAGGGGTCCTTATCAATGGACCATTTTTCTGACACTTGACACATTTTCTCACAAATTCTCTAGCGTCTTTTGTCATGGAGGGCCAATATAATCCAGCCCTTAAAACTTTCTTCACCACCGCTTTGTATCCTTCATGACTGGCTGCATCACCTTCGTGGATCTCTTTGAGTGTGTACATAGCTTCTCTAGTTGATATACACCTCAAATATGGGTGTGTGAATGATTTCTTGTATAAGTGCCCTCCGATAATACAATATTTGATCCGAAGGGCTCGGGTCTCTCTGGTGGTAGGGGCATCTGCTCCCTTGGTGAGTTCTATCCATATAGCTCTTCTCCAATCATCTTCCTCTTCAATGGAGCCAATGGGGTTCTCCAGAGTCTCTCTTTCTGTAACTACTAGAGTTACTGTTCCTTGTCCATCAAACTCTGTGGAGCTAGCGAGTTTGGAGAGGCTATCCGCCTGCATGTTCTTCTCTCGGGGTATCTGGACCACCTCGCACTCTTGGAATTTGCCCATCACTACTTTGGCTCGTTCCATATAGGCAGCCATCCTGCTATCTTTGGCTACATATTCACCATTCACCTGCTGAACAACTAATTGGGAGTCTGAGTACAGAGTTACCTTTGGAGCTCCCAATTCTAATGCCATCTCCATCCCTCTGATCAAAGCTTCGTACTCTGCTCCATTATTTGAGGTCATGAATTGAAACCTCACTGCGAATTGTAGGTCCTCTCCTCGAGGGCCTGTCAGCACAATCCCTGCTCCACATCCGCTCAGGGTCACTGAGCCATCTACATACACCTTCCATCCCTCGACTTCTTCTGGTTTGGTCGACTCTTGGATGAAATCTGACAAAGCTTGGGCTTTTATAGCCTTCCGTGGCTCGAAATCCACGTCATATTCTTGGAGCTCGATCGCCCACTTCACCATCCTTCCAGAGAGGTCTGCTCGCCCTATAACCTGTTTCAACAAGTAATTAGTGCGGACCAGTATTTTGTAAGAAAGGAAATATGGGCGCAGCCTCCGCGCTGTAACTACCACAGCCAGAGCAGCCTTCTCAATTTCTGAGTATCGATTTTCGGCCCCCTGAATGACCTTACTGACATAATAAATAGGGTGCTGCAGAGATCCCTCTTCTTTGACTAAGGCGGTGCTTAGTGAGAATTCCCCTACGGAGAGATACAAAATGAGGGTATCTCCTGGAGAAGGCTTCGTCAACTTCGGCAACTGAGACAAATGATGCTTCAGGTCTTCAAAGGCCTTTTGGCATGTTTCGCTCCATTCAAACTTGGTCCCTTTCTTAAGAATTTTAAAGAAGGGATGGCTCTTTTCAGCAGACCTGGCTATGAATCTGCTCAATGCTGTAATCCTCCCATTGAGTGTCTGGAGTTCCTTTATATTTCTTGGTGGCCGCATGTCCAGTACATCCTTCACCTTGGCTGGATTCACTTCTATACCTCTTTGAGTGACCATATATCCGAGGAACTTCCCTGATTTTACTCTAAAAGAGCATTTGGCTGGGTTCAACTTGATGCCGTTCTCTCGAATTACTTGGAAAATTTCTTCCAGATCCTCTATATGTTGATCTGCTTTCACACTCTTAGCCAGCATATCATCTACATATATCTCCATGTTCCTTCCTAACTGCCTTCGAAAGACAGCATCGACCATCCTCTGGTATGTTGCTCCGGCATTGACTAATCCAAATGGCATCCGAACATATCCAAACGTTCCGCAGGCTGCTATGAAGCACACTTTGGGGACATCTGCAGGGTTCAGTTGGATTTGGTGGTACCCTTGGTATGCATCCATCATGCTTAGCAGCTCGAAGCCTGAAGTTGCATCTACCAGCTGGTCTATCCTTGGTAGCGGATAGTGGTCTTTGGGGCATGCCTTGTTGAGGTCCCTGAAATCGATGCACATTCTCCACTTTCCTCCCCCTTTAGGCACTAGCACGGCATTGGAGAGCCATTCTGGGAATTGGACTTCCACCACATGCCCTGCTTTCAATAGCTTCTCGACTTCTTCTTTCACAATGTTATTCTTCTCAATCCCAAAATTTCGTAGTTTCTGTTTCACGGGCCTTGCCTTTGGATCAACATTAAGGCAATGTATTGCTATCTCCGGAGGGACTCCTGTCATGTCAGCTGGAGAAAATGCAAATATATCGGAATTTCGACGTAATGTAAATATTACCTTCTCTGTGAGTTCAGGCCCCAGTTGGTAGAGCCGGCAATTTGGGCCCGACCCGATGGGCCGGCCCGGCCAACCCGAAACCTAGTATGGGCTGGGCTCTAAAATTAGAGGCCCATATAAAA
Source organism: Galeopsis tetrahit (assembly GCA_963675135.1). Taxonomy (NCBI): domain Eukaryota; kingdom Viridiplantae; phylum Streptophyta; class Magnoliopsida; order Lamiales; family Lamiaceae; genus Galeopsis; species Galeopsis tetrahit. The sequence continues at coordinate 19,044,415 of OY776133.1, forward strand.
CTGGGCCTATGTGGCCCGACCCGATGGGCCTAATGGGCTAGGCTGAATTTGGCCCGCCGGCCCATGGGCAGCCCATTTGGCCCGATTAATTTTTTTTCTTTAGACAAATAAATAATTAAAATAAGTAAAGTACATTATTTTTAAATATTATTGTGTTTTTTATTTTATTTTGACTTTGAAATTTGAACTTATGAATTATTTATATAGTGTAATGTTATACTTTATGACCGTTTATGAATTATGTATAATTAATACATTAGTAATATATATTTTTAATTATAATTTTTGCTAAAAATATTATTTTTTGAAAAATATTTCATGGGCTGGGCCGGCCCGCTAGCCCAGGGGGCTAGGGTGGGCTCAAATTTTATAGGCCCGACTAATTCATGGGCCGACCCGACCCAGCCCACGAACATCGCTTGGCCCGATGGGCTAGGCTGGGCTAGGCCGGGCGGCCCGATTTGCCAGCTCTACCAGTTGGGTACCTATCTTAGTAACAAAGCCGAGTTTCCCTGGGAAGAGCTCCACACTCATCAGTTCCTCGTCTGTTTTAACATTCACCTGTTCAGGTGTCGCTCCCTCTACTTTCTTCCTCTTGACCTCAGGGTCATCTCCTCTCGTCCGCTCCAGACCCTTAGTTAGGGCTCTGTCCGCCATCTTCACAGACTCTGCATAGCACTTCCGTGCTTGGTACTGGTCTCATCTTACTTCTCCCACCCCTGCGGCTGTAGGGAATTTCATTTTCATATGAAATGTAGAGATGATTGCCTGAAAGAGGTTCAAGCTAGGTCGTCCCATCACAACATTGTATGATGAGGGGATGTCTACAATAAGGAATTCCACCAAGTGGACCTTCCGGGCTGGAGCGTCCCCCAATCCGACCTGTAACATTATCGATCCCAAAGGTTGGATAGCACCTCCGGAGAAACCATACAGAGAGGTATCTACAGGGCGCAACTTCACACTCAGCTCCATTCTCTTGAAACATTCGAGAAACATAATGTCAGCCGAACTTCCCGTATCTACGAAGATTCGAGCAACATCGAATCCAGCTATGTCGGTAGTGATCACCAGAGCATCGTTGTGATCTTCCTTAACTCCCTTCACATCCTCCGGCCCAAATCGGATATTGGGCGTCTCCGTCATACGCCCCACTTCTTTTAACTGGCTTCCTTGCTCTGCTTTTAGAGCCCGGACATTCTGCTTTCTCTTCCGGAAGGAATCTCCATCTGCTGGCCCTCCCACAATCATGTGGATTACTCCTCTCTTTGGTGGGGGAGGGGGCATATCCTCAGCTGCCTCTCTGGTTTCCTTCTCTTCTGGTTTTCTTTCATGCTCTTTCCGCTTCTGCCCTCGAGGGCCCTGCCTATGTCTAAATATAAATTCTTTTAGATGGCCCGCTTGGATCATCCTCTCAATCTCGTCCTTCAAGTGGTAACACTGATTTGTATCGTGCCCATATTCATTGTGGAATCGGCAAAATCGATCAGACTTAGGTTTCTGAGGTCCTCGACTTCTGGAATATGGGAATTTCAAGTCTGGATGATCTCCTGCTAGTTGATGTGCCAAAATTTGCACGAGAGGATTGCGTATCCTCGGGATTAAATGTCCTACTCTTCGAACACGTATAATTGCTTCGAATGTGCTGCCTTCACTCGAAATCTTCAAGAACCTGCAAAGAACACGCCGGAGGGGGGTCCGGCGTGGACACTCCGATGCCTAAGTCAGTATAGGGCTTATCAATATCTCATAAGGATCTCAAGATCCTTAACGTATCAAATCAGTTCTCAAAGAATATTGGAAGTGTATTTCGTTTAAAGTATATCAAGTTTTTGTAAAGTAAGAATGTCTAACCTGGAGATATCTTCGAATTTACCTATTTATAGAGATACTTTCCGGAGAGAAAGTCAAGCCTTCCTCTTATTTCGGAGCTGCCCGTGAGACTCGGCCCTGCTGAGTGGACCAAATCCTCCCTTCTCTCCACTCCCTGAAGACTCGGCAGCCCTCCAGCTCAATGGACCTCATTCCCTAAAATAAAGGAAGACAAGGTCTTTCTTTTATCAAGTCTGGACCTGAAATCGCGGGAGTCTCCTATATTTACGGCCCACGACTTCATGTTAAGACTACTTCTTTCTGATACTCCTCTCTAGACGGAGCTCCCTCCAGAGAGACCTCTAGAGAGGATTCTTTATTCAGAGAACACTAGATGACTCAATCCTTTCTTCTCCAATCCCGTCATTCATACACGTGTCGACTCCTTATTAGGTGACATTTTTAGGCCGCATCACACATCAAAAGTAAATTCCCTCCAAAATGCAACACAATTTAAATTGAACTCCTACATAAACACTCCATCAACCATTTAATATCAACACATATCACATTCAATACAAGTTCAAAAAATCCATAATGGCTAACAAGAGAAGAAAAACTGATCCCAGTTTAACAGAGAAGCAATTAATTACACAGTTCCTCATGTCAAACAACATCAATGGTACTGTTAGTGGAAAAAAGGTCAATGAAGCAACTGCATCATATGAAGTATGTAGGAAAACAATTCAAAATGTTTGGGCAGTTGCAAAAAAAGGCATTCAAGAGTACTCAGTTTCACTTTTGTTCAAGTTGAATAGAATTGATGTCCTAAAAAAGGTAAGAAGTCTTTTGAATATTGAGCAAATGAAAGTCATACCCTTTGAAAAAAAAGACAACTATCAGAGGCTTGCTAGGGAGTTGAATGCAAGAAAAAGTAAAGTTGATAGGTGGGTGAAAGCAGGAAAAATCAAACCCCACACAAATGTCATCAAACCCTTACTTACAACCACACATAAGATGTTAAGGGTGAAGTATTTCTTGAATTAAGTGCAAGTTGATAGAGTTAACACCAGTTTGAAGTTTAATTCAATGCACAATGTGATACACATTAATGAAAAATGATTTTACATGACACAAACCAATGTGAGGTACTACATATTGCCAGGGGAATGTGAATCATATATGACATGCAAAAGCAAAAGGCTCATACCCAAAGTGATGTTCACGTGTGCAGTGGGAAGATCCATATATGCAAGTGATGGTGCACTTATTTGAGATGGTAAGATTGGGATGTTTCCATTTACAAAACTTGAGCCAACACAAAGAAACAACATAAAAAGGATCAGGGGCACAATGGATACAAAATAAATTGAAAGCATCACTAAAGATGTCATCAGAGACTGCATAGTGCACAAGGTAAAAGTCCTAAATTATCAAAAAAAAATTCATCATCTAGTTTATCAATTTTAGTAAGTCTCCAAAACAGGAAACAAATTATTTTTCCCTATTTATGACATTACTATAACTCTTTTTCAGATCATACCAGCAATTAAGGCCAAATGACCAACAAATGCATGCAAAATCATACTAATTCGACAAGATAATGCAAAGACCACACATTAGCAATGATGATCCTGAGTTTAGAGTTGTTGCAAGCTCAAATGGATTCAATATATATCCAACTGGTTTGCCAACCAGCCAACTCACCAGACACAAATGTAAATGATCTAGGCTGGTTCAGAGCAATACAATCATTACAAGTGGCAACATCATCTTATAATGTAGATGACTTGGTTTAAATGTACTCTTATATTTTGATGATCTCACTCAAATAACCCTAAACAATGTGTTTTTGAGTTTGCAAACTTACATGATTGAGAACATGAAAATAATGGGATGCAACAATTACAAATTGATCCACATGGGGAAAGAAACACTTATCAGAGAAAGCAGACTCCCTTCAACACTAGATGTTGATGAGTAACTAGTAAGATGATGCATATAATACTTGATGGATGCAGGGCAAATTGAAGGACATGCATATGACCTGGGAGGTTTAATGGCAGGTTTAGAGTATCATTAGTGTAGTCTAATCATTTTGAATTAACCTTTTTTAAGATGGTTTTGTTTACAGTCTAAACATAGATTAATGGTTTATTTTGTGCAAACAATTGTAGGACGGATGGGGAATTGCTTAGGTTGTAAACAATTGTTATGATATGTGTAGCATTTTGCATAAACACTGTGTTGTGTTATTTTGAAAATAAATTAGGTAATTATGCAAATTAGCCTCATTTCGGATTTGAGAAATTAACACCGACAAAAACATTGTACACCCACAAATCGAACAAAAAGTAGTGTACACCCACAAATTAGCCCCAATTACAAATCGAACTAAAAAAATAGAGTACAACCACAAATCAAACCAAAAACAGAGTACAACCACAAATCGAACAAAAAAACAGAGTACGATCATAAATCGAACAAAAAATAGAGTACAAACCACAAATCGAACCAAAAAATAGAGTACAACCACAAATTGAACCAAAAAATAGAGTACCACCACAAATCGAACTAAAAAATAGAGTGCAGCCTCAAATCGAACAAAAAATAGAGTACAACCACAAATCGAAGCAAAATCGCACATGCACCCATATTTCACCAAATCGAACCAAAATCGCACATGCAACCCTATTTCACCAAATCGAACCAAAATTAAACATGCAACCCTATTTCACTAAATCGAAGCATAAAATTCGTACCTTCGTTAAACCTCTCATTGAAAAATCGTTTCGTTTGATCCAGAAATGAACCTGTTAAAATCGAACCAGAGAGGCGATCGATACACTGAGAGAGAGAGAGAGAGGCGATCAGGTTTTTCACAGGTTCGAGAGAGGCCATCATGAAATTATATGCTTGAATGCTTGATGGGGATGAGGTTAATTATTGGAGAGGGTGGGGGCTGAAATAGTTAAATGATGTGGGTTGGGTTGGCTGGGTTGAGTTAATTTAATGATTTGATTTAGGTTTAATATGATGAGTTAGTGTGTTTAATTGTGTGAAAAAGTAATGACAAATGAGGTAAATAAATGGGTACTGTGAGGGTGGAGTTTGTAAAAAACTTTACCATTTATGGAAGTGCAAACAATTAAGGGTTAATTGCAAATTAAATCCCCACCTTTCACTAGATTGCAATTTAATCTAAACATTTAAATAATTGCAAATAAAATCACCACCTTTAAATATTGTTGTAATTTAAACTTCTTAATAGTCTCATTTGTGCTCAAATCTAACGTGGTTGGCTGATGTGACACCTCCTTAATGAAACAACATTGTTTTTTATTTCGATCTAATCTCGAAACGTCAAATTCGAGCACAAATGGAATTGTCTAGAAGTCTAAATTGCAACAATATTGAAAGGTGATGATTTTATTTGCAATTATTCAAAAGTTTAGATTAAATTGCAATCCAGGGAAAGGTGGTGATTTAATTTGCAATTAACCCAACAATTAATTATGAGACAAACTAATAAGGAAATAGTGCAAACAGTTGTGGGACGGAGAGAGTAAGGATTGGAGTGATATTATATAAATTTAACTTTATGTCAAAACAATATGTTTGATAGATGTGGTTTTGAGTGAATTTTGAAAATCGATTTTTAAATCTATAAGTAAAACGGGTGTAGCATCTTAAACCCCAAAATAGAAAATATCAATTTTAGTCATGTAACTTAGGACGAGTCCAATTTTAGTCCTGCAACTTTACATTTTCTCAATTTTAGTTCCGATAATATCAATTTTAGTAATGTAATTTAGACATAGCTCAATTTTAGTCCTGAAACTTTGCATTTTCACGATTTTAGTCCTATAACTTTTACCCACAATTTTTATAAAAGCGTGAGTGAATGATCAATTCATAAAATTTTGGGACGCAAATTAAATTGTTATCTCTTTTAGGACGTTTTTTGAATAGGTGAAAGTTACAGGTCATAAATTATTATTTTTCTCCTAAAATTAATACCATTATAACTTAATTTGAGAAAATGCAAAGTTATAGAACTAAAATTGATATTTTTTCAAACTCAAAATTGAGTTTTTAAAATCAAAAGTAAACATTACCTAACACTTTGTAGAGTTAGATTTTTTTTCATTCAAAAGACACATGTCAATAATGTGAAATACAATGCGGAAAATTGCAATTAACAAATGAGCTAAAACCTTCTCATGAGAAAAAGAAAAAAAAAAATGTTACTACTAAAAGTAGTTAAACCAATTGCTCATCATGCTGCATCCTCGACGACTTCCTTTTTATCATCCAACAATGCCTGCAAGGCATTATTTATCATCGCATGAATCTTGTCCAAATCAGCCTTAAACAACGCCGAACCGCCCTCAACCGGCGCCAGCAACGCCGCGGCTGCTTGTCCCCGGAAATGTTCGAGGACGAAACCCTCAAAACCCTCGGGTGGCACCTTCACAATGCGCAACAAACTCTTGCAAGAATAAACAAAAGTCCTCTCATTGTATCGATTGGACCGGTCTATCCATTGAGCTGTATCCCGATCGATTTTCTCGTCCGAGTCGAATAATTCATCGTTGTTGAAATAAGGCTTCTCGTTGAGCACGAGCCCCTGAATCGACACGAGTAGCTGAAGAAGCGTCGATGAGTTTTCCAACCACCTTTCTTCTTTTGATGATCTACCCTTCCACGTGTTGATAAGGGAGAGGCAGACGCGGCCATCAGCGTAGAGATTAGGGTTGAGAGGGTGGCCGTGTGCATGGTAGTAGACTTTGGGAGGGGTAGAAGGGTAATTAGGACGTAAGAAGATGTCAAAGAAGAAGAGCCCGTGGCGGTAGGGTGTGCCCGGTGCGCCTATGATGAGGGCACGGAGGAGATTGGTTCGGGTTTCGTAAGCTCGGACGTAGATGCCCGGGGGTAGGCTTTCTTCAAGGATTTTCCACTTGTTGATGGCTCTTTGGAATGAATTAGACATACTTTCACCCAGCTGCTCATTGATCATGTCTATATATTTGGGGCTGAGGAAATGGTGATCTTTTGCCTCTGTTTCCACTACTTCAAACTGTTTGAACTCAACGTTTTTTGTGTTTTCTGCACCCATAAATAAATTCATCACAATTAATATATTACAATCGTGTAATAGCCGATGCAAGAAAGATAAAGAAAATCGACCAATAACACAAAAGGCTAATTTGTGTGGTTACGGAACACAAGAAATTAAATTAAGGACTTCGTTATATATTCTAATTATGAATACAACAATTACATATATTACTCTAAATTAATACTAGAGATACAATATATATACTTCCTAGCTAATCAACTTGAACCCTATGAATTCTAGTAGATCATTTTATTAAAGATATTCGTTACACATGCATATATAAACATCGATCAAATTATAATTCAATCTCTATATCTATTAATCATCACAATTCACACATATATATGTACAAAATAACATTATAATGAATATGATATGTACGTGCATAACATCACGTATAGGTAATCGAATTATATATATATCATGATATTTTTTTAACAAAATAAATAAACCAAAAGCAAGAATTTAATGCACAAATCGATCCGTACGTTGGTTTTAATTTAAACCTGTTTGGAACACATGCATAAAAACGTAATTAAAATCGTAATTAATTTAAAGCTAAACACATAAAAACGTACGTAATTAAAATCCATTGGGAAGAAGAAGTACCTGCTGGGTCCATGACGTAAGAAGAACACAAAAATGAATTGATATGATTTTGTCAAAGCTCTGATCACTTTAAATCATAATAATTAAATTAAAAATAGATGCATGCTCAATCTCTTCAAAGATAGATTTATGATGAATATGAGATCATGAAATACACATACCTTCTATGTTGATGAAAGTGTTAAGAAACTTGCAGAGGAATTTCAATTAATTATGAAAGCTCACAACTATAAATACAATTAGCATAAGTTGGTTACAATGGAATTAAACTTCTAGATTCAGTTGCAAATTAAGGGAAGCTATAACTAACTAACTAATGTATCTTGAAATTAATAAATTGAATAATAATAATAATAATAATAATAAATTTACACATAACTCCATTTGTTGCTTTTGTGTACTTCCTCATATCCATTTCTAACATGTGTTAATTTTACGGACAAAAAAGATATTGATCATGGACTAGCAATTGAAGCTAAAAAGAATTTTAGATTCCAAAAACATGACAAGCATCATTCATCTAAGTAAATCTCAGAGGTGTAATATAGCTAGGCTAGACAAGCATCATTCATCTAAGTAAATCTCAAAATATTATGATAAGAAAATACTGTAAAATATTGAGTCACACTTGTGTAAACTCAATATAGTAAACTCAATATATTGCTTGATCCAATTGAACTTTAATTTTGAGTTGGTTATAATATTGTGAGTCAAAATTTTAATTGAACAATTAAAATATATCAAAATCATTTAAAATTTAATTGTATGTATATATTTGTTTCCTAATTGAGATATTTAAAAAAAAGAAACATAGTATTATAAAAAGGAATCACACTTGTCTACCCATGTAATTGAATGCAATTTTAATTTAATTTTAATGTGTGAGTCATAATTCAATTGGACAATTCATGATAATATATTAAAATTTAATTGCTTTACCTAATAAAAAGAGTGAAAAAAAAGTAAAAGGAAATGTAATAAAAAAATGAATAGAGTATTTATTTTCAGGTGGTGTTGTTAAAGTCACTAAACCGGCACACGTTGAGTTGAAAACTTGAAATGAGTAACGGGTGGGAGGAAATCACTGTTTTGTGAGTTATTCAAAAAAAAAAAGAAAAAAAAAAGGCTATATACCCAGCCAACTTTTTGTTAAGTATACTCCCCTCCCCATTTATTAATTTAATAATCATGCGTATATTAAAATAACTAGCACTATACCCGCGTTTTACGCGGGGTTGATTTATTAAAATAATAACAATAAATATTATATTAGGGTCGATTTATTAAAATAATAACTTTAAATATAATTTTTATATCTTTTTCATTGTTAAAGTGTGTGAGATTTAAACTTTTTTTTGTTCTAATATATTTATAACATATACATTTCTACAAATTTGAATCTATATTATTGTATTTATATTTGTGTATATTATAATATTTTTAAATATATTAATAACATATGCATTGATAAAATTATGATTTTAATTTTAAAATTAAGAAAATGATTTAAGTAGGTATGATTTAACTTTATAGTATATAATTATAGGTGTTTATATAGGTTATTATAGATATTTATATAGAGTTTGTACATATTTATAGGGTTGAATTTTGTAGGGTTTATAGTCATTTGTAAAGTAAGATTTAAAAATTCTAAATCTAAATTCTAGAGTAGAACATGGGTGAAATTTTTCATTCCAAAACAAACATAGCTTAGAGAAAGAACTGTGACATCTTCTTTCTAGTAACCTATTTTCATAACACAAAATAGTCCTTAATTTTCACCTCTAAGTTTTTTTTCTTTTCAATTTTAACATTATACGGATGATATCTTTAAATATAATAAATTAATATTATATAAAAAATAAAAAAATTATTAAAAACGATTCAATCACTCTTCATATTTATTCTTCATATTAACTAATCAAACTTTGTTGAAAGATTTTAAATTTTTTTTACTCTCTGATTTTTTTTTATTGACAATTACTAAAAAATTCTTTAAAATACTCCACAATACTATATATATATATATATATATATTGATGTAGATAAATATGTCGCTCCTGGAAAAGTCGACACGTGGAAATGGGATGAATTATAGTAATCTTAATTAGGTCAATAAGCTTGAAGGATTGGATTAATACACCCCTGGGCTTCTAAAGAGAAATAAGATTGGTTGGGCCTTTGACCCACATTGGAAGGATAATATCCTTTGGGCTTAAGGATAGGGCCCAAAGGGGAACGCATGATATCAATTAATCTTTCTTAACTAAGTCAAAGGAAGGGATCATTCCATGAAGACAGGGGATGATACGTTGAGGAACCAAGTCTTCAGGGAGATAGACCGATTCCTCAGGGACTTGGGGGCCAGACTTACAGGAATGTGCCGAGAATATAGGGAGAACGAGTTTTTCCCTCTCCGGAGAGAGGGGTCAGGTATATAAGCAGGTTATTTCCATATTCTAAGGTACGTTTTTTACATAATACATACATTCTTACGAAATACACAATGAATTGAGAAGAAACACCACTGTATTCGCCGGAATTTCCCTAGAGATACAGGGGAATTCCTCTTTGATTTCTCCTACGGCCGATTCTGACTTGAGTGTCGGAGCTTCTACGCCGGAGCCCCCCTCCGGCGTACTTTTGCAGGTCACTTTCGGATTCCCAAGGAGATTTACTTGAAGATTGCCAAGGATAAAACGAGTGATTTGATTCGTGATTAGCAGTGCTCGTAGAGGAACGACTGATATCTGAAGGCGTTCTTTTTCGACGCATCAACTGGCGCCGTCTGTGGGAAACTAGATCTAAGACGTGAGATTTATTTCCTAACTATTGGAGGTGAACATGAGCTTGTTAGACGAACTACTAAAGAGGGAAAGAATATATTTTCCTCCCCTATACGACCTGAATTTGGAATTCCAGTGGGAGGAAGAACTCCACTACCTATTTTCCTTCCTCCCCCTCCGAAGAATTTGGTTGAAAGTTCGGGAAAATGACTTGCATTCGTTCCTTCAGGGGAAAATCCGCCCCTTACACCAATAGAAGTCCAGAATCTGAGGGAAGAGACTCTAGACACTCATATCCCTACTGAGGGTGACATGTCTGGAGCCCTCGGGAGTGGACCTAGCAGGGAAATACCTCCAGCAGCTACAGGTTCAGAATTGCTGGTATTGACTACTGAACAACTGAATGTTATAATAACACGATCCAGGGAGAAGGTGATGGTTGTCCAGGGCGCTCCAGCCCCTATAGCCTTCCCGAGGGCGCCTGAGGCTGTAGGTCAGAAAGGACCTGAACATATACCTGAAATCACACAAGTCTTTTCGAGGGTTTGATGAACATATACCTGGAATCTCACAAGTCTTTTCGAGTATTTGATAACTTAAGGGAGGTATCTATACACTCTTTATGTAAATTGAAGTTGAAATATCACTTGAAAGACGTTTTTGTTGATGATCTAGTGTTAAGTACTTCTGAAAAATTAGTTTGTATAAGAAATATAAGTCTATAATGAGAACATGTATGTAGTCTGATAAAAAGTGATTGTGATAATATTTGCATCAATAGTCATTTTCTGACTATTATGTTGAAAAATGTGATATATGAGATAGCATGCATTGTCTTGGCTAATTGATTGATACTAATCTGATACTTGAATGAGACTCGTCGATGCGATGAATTTGAGTGAGAAGAATAATTTACCTGTGATAGATAGAACCATGATAAACTATTATATGTTGTGATTTGCATAAATGACTACTCCTTAACTAAGATGTTGTGGAGAATGATTTAAATCTATTTAGTTTAGCGTGGATGTTAATCGTTTCAATCAATATGTTGCGAAAATATGAGACGTATTGTATATGTGGAAAGATTCGCACGAGAATACACCTTTTATTGAATGAGCATTAGAATATTGACAAAACACGTACTAAATCTTGGTACAAATTGTTATTTAACCTTTTTGTTTCGAGAAATTTTGAGGAGGTCCAGCCCAGAAATCCTTAAGAACTCTGGGAGTGCTGAAAACGCAAGAGGTTCTGGAGGGATATTCAGGTCCCCGAGTGCCGGTAGAGATATAGAGTATTCAGGTCCCCGAGGGCTGGCAGAGATATAGAATATTCAGGTCCCCGAGAGCTGGCAGAGATATAGAGTATTCCAGTCCCCCAGGGCTGGCAGAGATATGAACATGAATTGGCCAGGACCTAAGAGCCCAGGTCCGTGAGGGCTAGCAGAGATATGCTGAGTACATTAGTACCACTGGTTAGTACAAGTGTTAATTCTTGTAGATATTATTATGAGCATGTCTTTAAGAGATTTACATATATGATACGAGGCTACTCTTTTCCGTTGAATTAAGAAGGGTCCCCTTAAGCTTACACGATTGATTTATGTAGATGTTTTATAAATGATATTGGAATTGAGAATTACTTGAAATCTTAGAAGCATGAGTAGGTGATTCATATGTTGAGTTCTATGACTACTTTATGTGGGAGAATTGATGATGACTATGGTTCTGGAAACGAAAGCTAGCATAACTATTTTCAAATTGTGTATGATTGACACGTTTCTATACTTTAGATATGATTTCAAATTATAGATTGAGCTTATTCAGGTCCTTGAGATCAAAAAATGAAAAGTGCTACTTCTTACCTTTTTATCTTTAAACAAGGATATGTTTTGAGTTATGTCCTCGTTTAGGACCTTGAAGCTTGCATGTACTGGAAATACTCATTTATGATGAAACATGGAGAATTGAATATTCATTGTAATTTTCATTTGAAGAGATTATTTGAGTGAGCATGATCCACTTTATTTATGATTTTTAGAGTGGAAGTTGATTTGATTTGTTTGTTCGATGCTATGAAGTTTTATTTTTGAAAAGATAATGAATTTTTAATATTGCATGAGATGATCCTTTTAAAGTGATGAAACATGATTTGAGCATTTTGAAGTACTTAAGGGCCAATAGCCCTAAGTAACCGAAATAATAAGTCCGAAAACTAGAGTTGATGGAAGGATGGAGATGATTGGAGGAGACTGGAGAGAAATCCTCACAGAGCTGAACAAAGACCCAGGGGCTCCACTGTCCCGAGAGGCCCGAGCCTTAAGGCTGAAATACTGCACCCTAGAAGGTCAGTTATACAAGGATCACCTAGAGTTCCACAAATAAGAGGTTAACAAGTTGATCCCCTTCTGAGATTGGAGATTAGAGAAATTAATCGTCTTGCCATGATAGGAGGTCCTAGAGGGGGTCCAGGTCTCAGGTTTGAGATCAAAGGAGACTTTATTTACATTATTTGGTTATTTCATGTTTGAACTATATAATTGATGCTTATGACGCTTATCCGAGCACTGGAGAGCCTATGTAGGAAGCCCTTTTTGGTGTATTTTTACAGGATTGATTTGAGACTGATATACGAGTAAGCCTGGAGATTTACATGTCACTCTTAAGCTGAACCAGAACATAATGAAGGAGTTTCCCTTTAGGAGCTCCCTAAACTTGAGTTGAGTATCCAAGACCTTGAGGTATATCAGAGATAAGAGTACACGTGTGAACAGTTGAGGGACGCCGAGTCCCTGAGAAATTTGATGGGTAATTTTACCCTCTCGGTAGAGGGGGTAGGGCGGTTGGCATGAGTCAGGTATGACTTGCATTTATTGTTTGTGAATTTAATAAGATATGATGTTTTGAGATATTCCTGAGATTTTTTGCATTAGATAACTGTTAGGGGTCCGCATAATGAGTGCTGAAATAACGAATGTGTTTTGGAAACTAAAACATAACATGATAGAGATATTGCAAGATAAAGAGACTTACACCAGCTCATAAAGATTCGAATAGAAAATGCCTAGGAATAATTCCTAAAGTTTCTATCCACGACAGCCTCTAAAGCTAGGGGGAGTAGGGGGTATGGTAGCAGAAGATATAATTAACTTGCCAATAAACCCTATCCCTAAGAACTCTTACGAGTATAATCCCTAAGAACTCTCACGAGTATAAACAACTCTTACGAGTATAAATAACTTCAGGGAGAGTATAATCCCTAAGAACTCTCACGAGTATAAACAACTCTTACGAGTATAAACAACTTCAGGGAGAGTATAATCCCTAAGAACTCTCACGAGTATAAACAACTCTTACGAGTATAAACAACTTCAGGGAGAGTATAATCCCTAAGAACTCTCACGAGTATAAACAACTCTTACGAGTATAAACAACTTCAGGGAGAGTATAATCCCTAAGAACTCTCACGAGTATAAACAACTCTTACGAGTATAAACAACTTCAGGGAGAGTATAATCCCTAAGAACTCTCACGAGTATAAACAACTTCAGGGAGAGTATAATCCCTAAGAACTCTTACGAGTATAAACAACTCTTACGAGTATAAACAACTTCAGGGAGAGTATAATCCCTAAGAACTCTCACGAGTATAAACAACTCTTACGAGTATAAACAACTTCAGGGAGAGTATAATCCCTAAGAACTCTTACGAGTATAAACAACTCTTACGAGTATAAACAACTCTTACGAGTATAAACAACTTAAGGGAGAGTATAATCCCTAAACATTCCAACTTCAGGGAGAGTATAATCCCTAAGAACTCTCACGAGTATAAACAACTCTTACGAGTATAAACAACTTCAGGGAGAGTATAATCCCTAAGAACTCTCACGAGTATAAACAACTTAAGGGAGAGTATAATCCCTAAACATTCCAACTTTTGGGAGAGTATAATCCCTAAGAACTCTCACGAGTATAAACAACTCTTACGAGTATAAACAACTTCAGGGAGAGTATAATCCCTAAGAACTCTCACGAGTATAAACAACTCTTACGAGTATAAACAACTTCAGGGAGAGTATAATCCCTAAACATTCTAACTTTTGGGAGAGTATAATCCCTAAACACTCTAACTTTTGGGAGAGTATAATCCCTAAACATTCTAACTTTTGGGAGAGTATAATCCCTAAACATTCTAACTTTTGGGAGAGTATAATCCCTACGAATTCTAACTTTTGGGAGAGTATAATCCCTACGAATTCTAACTTTTGGGAGAGTATAATCCCTAAAAAGTCTAACTCTAAGAGAGAAACTAGAAGCATTATCAAGTCACCAAGTAAGTACAGAAACATAAACCCTATATTCTTATTTAAGATTTCTCTATGAGCTTTAGAGCATTTACGTGTCAAGAAGATACTAGAAACATGCAATGAAGCACAGCTAAGAAAAGCTGAATAGACAACGCATAATATGTCTAATATCTAAAGATATAATATATGACATGCTTATGAAGAAAGAGAAATATATATATATATATATATATATATATATACATGCAAGGAGATAATATGCAGGTATTGTAAGCTGTAAGAAGAGATGAGATAAAACACGGAAAGTCGAAAAACATTCAAGACGAGGGATATTTGCGTGGGTTCTTGATATGAACCCAACTCCTGATATATTTGCTAGAGTCCTTGATATGAAACAGGAAATGGTGTTTGTAATTCTATGACCCAACAGGTGTCCAGTTCCCAAAATGATTAAAGAAGAAGCTCTACCCATTATATCCCTCGAGGCTTGAGGGAAATAGATGACATCCAGAGTTATAAGAGGTTTTCAAAACTAGGGATATAGGACCCTAGCCGTCCAAAGAAAAACTCAGAGGTATAAAAGCAGGATTAAAGTTTCTTACGATCGGAGAGTGAGGCCGAGGGGAATTAGAGAGCCCCTCACAATTCTGAGATTCAAAGAGATGAACTGTTTCGATTTAAGATCGCGCGACTAGACTCATGAGATTGTAAATGAGAAACACTTATGAGATTTTGAGGTTCAGTGTATGAACCACCTTGATTGGACTAGCCAAGGTATGGCTGGATATTTTGAGAAGTGTAAATCATTTAAAGAGTTCGAGAGGTTTGAGATCTAAACCATATTGAGCCAGGATATGGCTGAGAGTTTCTGAGTAATAAGTGTTAGCCACTTAAGAGTCCTTAAGGTTCAGAGTACGAGCCATAACACCTAATATCCCTGAAGTGGGGAAATTTCAAAGAGTTTTGAGCTCCCTAGGGCTCGAGGGTTTCAGAGAGGGATATAATTTCCCAGGGCGACATGATACACTCTCTGAAACTTGAACTTGGGTGTATCCAGGAATGGAAGAGAGTATTGAAGGAAAGATGGCGATGATCTGTACGAAGAGGTGTTCAGGTTAATTCATCTTGTTTTTTCCTACTCTCATAAATTTGAGGTATTTTACGAGAGTAGGGGTGAGTGGTTGATGTAGATAAATATGTCGCTCCTGGAAAAGTCGACACGTGGAAACGGGATGAATTATAGTAATCTTAATTAGGTCAATAAGCTTGAAGGATTGGATTAATACACCCCTGGGCTTCTAAAGAGAAATAAGATTGGTTGGGCCTTTGACCCACATTGGAAGGATAATATATATCCTTTGGGCTTAAGGATAGGGCCCAAAGGGGAACGCATGATATCAATTAATCTTTCTTAACTAAGTCAAAGGAAGGGGTCATTCCATGAAGATAGGGGATGATACGTTGAGGAACCAAGTCTTCAGGGAGATAGACCGATTCCTCAGGGACTTGGGGGCCGGATTTACAGGAATGGGCCGAGAATATAGGGAGAACGAGTCTTTCCCTCTCCGGAGAGAGGGGTCAGGTATATAAGCAGGTTATTTCCATATTCTAAGGTACGTTTTTTACATAATACATACATTCTTACGAAATACACACTGAATTGAGAAGAAACACCAATGTATTCGCCGGAATTTCCCTAGAGATACAGGGGAATTCCTCTTTGATTTCTCCTACGGCCGATTCTGACTTGAGCGTCGGAGCTTCTACGCCGGAGCCCCCCTCCGGCGTACTTTTGCAGGTCACTTTCGGATTCCCAAGGAGATTTACTTGAAGATTGCCAAGGATAAAACGAGTGATTTGATTCGTGATTAGCAGTGCTCGTAGAGGAACGGTTGATATCTGAAGGCGTTCTTTTTCGACGCATCATATATATATATATTAGAAAGTTTTTAAAATTATTTTAGAATACATTCACACACTACGCTTCATTCTTGATGATTGGAATGTATATAAAAAAATACATTTTCGTTCATTTATGAAGAAAATAATATGCAATTAAAAAAAAACTTTAACAAAATAAATACATACCCGTCCATTTATATTATAAATAATTATTTACATAAAATAGTCCGTCCATGTATATTATAAATAATTATTTACATAAAATATATAAATTACATTTAAATTTAAGTTAACATAAAATTTGAAATTTATTATATAAAAATTGAACATTGCTTTTCAATATTTGAAGTCTGTGAAAATTATTTTTTCTCTAATTAATAATTTATTCGCAAGAAAATATTTAATTTATTTAAAGATAAGTATGCAATCCTATTATTATACTCTAAGAATAATGGATCTTCGGTATCTTTAGAAGAAAAACTAAATTTATCAAGTCATAAAATTTGATTGTCCAATTAACATGAAATTTACCTTTGTGACAAAAAAACAATGTTATTTAAAATTAATTTTTATTTAAAGAAATTTATGAAGTCATAAAATTTGATTGTCCAATTAACATGAAATTTACAGACAAAAACAATGTCGACATTTAAAATTAATTTTTATTTAAAATGTATATTTATTAAAGAGTATTTATAAATAAATTAAAATATTAGTATGATAATTTGATAAATATTAAATATATAAAAAAAATATTAATAATAAATAAAGAATAAATCCCATTAGATTTGATGTATATACACCTTCAATATTTGTAAAGTTTTCTTTATACATTATTTATCCAACAATACCACCAACATAATTGCTCTATTTCAATCTCCTATCTTTAAATTATTTGCTTTATTTTTTCATAAATTTTTATTTTAAATTTTAAATAATTATCTTATAAACTATTTTATAACCAATTTTATCTATTTTAATTATTTTAAAATTTAAATAATCACATTATTTTCTCAACTAACTCAACATTATGTATTGTCACTAATTATAAATACCTTGGATGGACAATTCTTGTGCTCAATTTTCTCGATCAGATCTTGATACGACTTCACAATCGAAATATTAATTTCTTTCCAATTAAGCTTTCTAGATAATATTCTCACAAGAGTATTAAGATAACAATAATATAATAAAAAAATCAAAAATTTATTTATAAAAGAAATTAATATATAAAATTAACCCGAGACTATTAATTAATTTTTATTTATTATATACAGTAGGAAATTATCTATTTATTTATTATGATATAAAGATTTTCAATATTAGGCCTATACAATGTTTAAACTTTAGCATAGTTCAAAACATTTATAATGGACTGAGTGCAACTCATCTTCGTATGTCTAACAAAAGAAGATGATGATATCAAATAAATGAAAGAACATAATATTTTGTGTAAATAAATTGTTATTTGAAAAAAATTATTAGAAAATTGAGTACATATTTTTTATTTTTTATCCTGTAGTTCAATATCAAATAACTTTTTAATGCGCTATAATATCTTCAAATAAAAAATAAAAATGAGTATGTAAAACAGAGAAATATTTAGAAATAGTCACATTTTCAAATACAGGTGATAAGTGGTGTTTTTACAAAGAAAGTGAAAGAAAAAAAAAATGTAAAAAAAAATAAAAAATTAAGTAGAAAAAAAAAAGAAGATAACTAATTTTTTTTTAAGAAAACTGTAAAAAAAAAAATATTGAAGAAACCGAAGAAGGAGAGAGAACGACTGAACACGTGACTCCTTCCGTAATAATGTTTTGATACCTACAGTAACTTATATTTTTGTTCACTAATGTTACATATAATGAAGAATAAAAAAATAAAATGGAAATTAAGAGAGTAAAGAAAAAATAAATTTTAGAGTACTACGTAAAATGAGAAAGATTTAAAAATGCACACATTTTCATCAATGACCACCAACTCAAATAATTCTTCTATTCTCTTTAGTAAAAAAAAATAATTAAGTAAAATAGTTGTTGACACCGAGAAAAAGTAAAAAAATGTGAGAGAACAAAAAAAATAATTGAAGAAAAGTTTAAAATAAAATTATTGACAATAGAGAAAAATTTAAGAAAATTGTAAAAAAAAAAAAAAAAAAAAAAAAGTAACCTAAAATTGTAAAAGAAAACTGAAAGAGTGGGGAAAAAATAATTGAAGAAAAGTCTAAAATAAATATTTGTAAAGATAGAGAAATTTAAGAAAATTGTAAAAGCAAAAAAAAAAGTAAAAGAAAATAAAATAAAATAATTAATGTAGACATAAAAAAAAATGAGAGAGAACCAAAAAATAATTGAAAATACAGAGGAAAAGGAAATTGTAAAAAAAAAAAAAAGAAAAAAAAAAGAGTAAATGAAAATTTAAGAAAGTTGTAGAGAAGGGAAAGGGGAGAGAACTGAAATAATTATTTAAGAAAAATATAAAAAATCGAAATGGTTTTATATGTTCTGAGAGCATAAATTTACCATCATATAAAACGCAAGCTAAAACATCATAGTCTCATATAGACTAACCGAAGCAAACAAATGGTTCATGCGTTTTATAGTTGGAATTATGATTTGAATGTACGATAATTAAAGTAGAAGGTATATAAAAATTACTGATAATCTTAAATTTAAATATTCAAAATTGAATTTGTTAATAGGATTTTTTTAAAATCCTTCGAGAATCTTCTGTTCCTAAAATTTTTGTTGCAAATATATTTAATTTAATATATGTATAACTAATTTATAAATTTTAATATTTAAAATTAATATTCAAAAGTGAATTTAGAAGATAAGATTAAAATGATTTTTTTAATCCTTTGCATATGTTAAGATTAATGATTAAGATTAATAAAATAATAAATAAAAAGAAGAGTTTTTGAAATAAAATGAATTGAGAAGGTGACTAATATCACTAAAATGTTTGCATATATATAAAATATAAAATTAGATAATATTTAATTTATATTAAATTTTAAAATAGAAGAATTAGAAAATTTTAATAAGAATGTCTGATAATATCGAAATTTTGAAATGGAAGAGTTTGAAGAGGAGAAAGATTAAAAATAATAATTATTGATGCGTCGAAAAAGAACGCCTTTAGATATCAGTCGTTCCTCTACGAGCACTGCTAATCACGAATCGAATCACTCGTTTGTCTTGGACAATCTTCAAGTAAATC
The DNA here is from genome assembly GCA_963675135.1 of Galeopsis tetrahit. Taxonomy (NCBI): domain Eukaryota; kingdom Viridiplantae; phylum Streptophyta; class Magnoliopsida; order Lamiales; family Lamiaceae; genus Galeopsis; species Galeopsis tetrahit. Next base: position 19,064,179 of record OY776133.1, read on the forward strand.
TCCTTGGGAATCCGAAAATGACCTGCAAAAGTACGCCGAAGGGGGGCACCGGCGCGAAAGCTCCGACGCTCAAGTCAGAATCGATATTAGGAGAATCAAAGAGGAATTCCCCTGTATCTCTAAGGGAATTCCGACGAATAATAGGGTGTTTCTTCTCAATTCAGTATGTATTTCGTAAGGATGTATGTACTGTGTAAAAAACGTAAGTGAAAATATAGAAATAACCTGCTTATATACCTGGTCCTTCGGAAGACTCTTTCTTCCTATATTTGCTCGCCTATTCCTATAAATTCGGCCCACCACTTTGAGGGCTTAGTCCAGGTCCCTAAATACTCGGCCCCCTTCATGTATTGACTCCTTCTTTTGACTGAGTTAGGAAAGAATGAGCCGTAATGTGCATTCCCCTTTGGGCCAGATCCCTAGGCCCAAAAGGCTATTAATTCTCGAATGTGGGCTAAGGGCCCAATCACTCTTATTTCCCTTCTTAGGTTTAGGAGTGTATTAATCTATCCTTCAGACTCATTGACCTAATTAAAACCACTATAATTTATCCCGTTTCCACGTGTCGACTTTTTCAAGAGCGACATATTTTATCCACATCAACCACTCCCCCCTACTCTCGTAAAAAGGATAATTATAAAGAAATAATCCATTCCTTTAAATACTCCTTTCTCGTATTTTCCTCAAAATATTAATGATTCGGTTTCCTTTTAATAATTATCTCCAGAAAGCTTCAGGCCTTTTCCACTTCCACACGCCAGCTTGCTCTCGAAATCCGTAGCCAAGCGTCTGCCCGAGGACCAACATCAACCCGCCCTTCTTCAGTCACGCGCGCTTTGATTGAAAGCTTTTAATTCTTCTTAATTTTTACCCTTCTCTCTCCAGCGTAATTATTTCAAAACTTGCATTCGCTCCACTAAGAAACCCTCTTCCTTTTTCTTTTCAAACTTATCCACACTTTCTCACTCTCATTTTTACTTCTGCAATTAACCTCTTCACGCACGTCTATCGGTCAGTTCATCACCTTCGAAAACCGACCTCGCTTCAGGTATCTCTTCTTCTTCCTCAATTTTTCTTTTACTGTAACCTCATGTCATCTTCCAGTCAAACCTCATCGGACTCAATATCTATGGAAAGTTCAACTTCCAACTCCCTTTCTATCTTTCCTATGACTAATCCTGCTCTGAAGGACAAGATCTCCGGTCCTTCGATCCTCCCTTCCGAGCGTGTCGCCGCTTTCTCCGCTCGGGGATCTTTCCCCCCGATTACATAGTTAGGGCAGCACATAGGAAAGAACGCCCTAATTTCCCAGGTCCTAATACCTTAGCTTTCTGGGAGGCCCAACTAAAGGCGGGTCTCCGCTTCCCCATTCACCCTTATTTCTCTGAAATTTCCACCTACCTTCGCATACCTCTGAATCAGTTTACTCCCAACGCTATTCGTGCAATGTTAGGCTTCTATATTTTGATGAAGGGGAATGGTGGTGAGCCCTCAGCCCAACTCTTCTTAACCTAGTATATGTACAAGTTTGCGGATGTGTTCTTTTACGCTTGTGGCCGTACTTCCAGGACCGGAAAGTTCATGGAAAAACTCCATGAAGGGGTCCAGGACTGGAAGGACTACTACTTTTTTGTTACAAATCCTTCTCCTTGGGAATTTCCTCACGAAAAATGGATTTATGAGAATCCTGGGGTGCCCCGTCCTCCTCTCTCTGTTTGTTCCTCTTTAAATTTGGATGTGATGAACCACTTGAATAATAATGTATCTGCTCATGGATTTTTTGACGTGATGAGCATTTGTAAGAACCCTAGAGCCCTATCTCATTTTGGTTTCGGTCGCCCCGATTATCCCCTAGGTCCCGATGATGGTAATACTATTTCTTCTTCCCTTGGCATTGTCCTCAGAATTTAAACTGCTGTGATTGTTAACATCTTTTCATATTTCCTTTTGCAGCTATGAGTTGGCTAACTCAAATTTCTCGTGATGCCACTCCTCTCTCGATGGTTGCTAAGTCTCCGGCCCCTAAAAGCTCCACAAAGGCTCCTATTCATCCGTCACCAGTGAAACCTTCCACTGGATTAGTTGCTAAGCGTACAAGGTCCTCTACTGAGAAGGCCATGATCTCCTCATTGTCCCCTGCCTCTGACGCCTCTAAAAAGAAGAAGTCCAAGATCAAGTCCTCCCTGCCCAATGTCACTCCAGATGCCCCTGGTGACATCAATGTTGACCACCTCATGACTTTCATAGAGCGTCACACTCCGACTCCTGCCACCGAGGCCCTTAATGCTCTATCCTCAGAAGAGCGAGTTGTGCATTCCGCCCACAGTTTCACGCAGGTATATTCTCAATGTAGATATTGCTTTAAATGACTAAATAGGAGAAAATATAGATGTCTTACTTCTTGATATTGTTTCTTGTGTAGTTTGGCCTCCTGTTTTCCGATGTATCCGAACGAGCCCTCCAATCCCTTCAGCTAGTGGATGATCTCCAGAGCCAAGTCGAGCTAGAGAAGGTAAAGAAGGAGATACTTGATGCAGAACTACGGGATGTTAACCAGAAGTGTAAGGTACTTCAGGCGGAGAAGGCGAAGCTTTCGGAGGAGGTTTCTTCGCTGAAGACTCAGTTTAGTGAGCGGGTTGAACGTTTGGAGACTACTCTCCCTTTGGCTGGGATGAAACTGTGCATCGACTCTCTTTTTACCTCCGCCATGGGTCAGAAATTTTTGGGTACCCTGCACCGAGAATGGTTAGAAGCCTTCCTTAAGAGTACCAACTTCTTGGAGGCAATGGGTGCATATATTCCCCACTTCATCGATCATGGGTTTTCCAACGCCGTGGCTGAACAATACGCTCCTGGATTCAATGGCAAGTACACTCGTGCTCTTCGTTTGGATGAGTTAGCCACTCCCCCTAAGTTCCCTGGAGATCCTAAGGAAGACATCAGCACTCCCTGGTGGCTGCCTGGGATGAAGAAGGCGGTCTCGGAGTTGAAGCAAACTGCTCTGAAGTTGGACGATCTTGTGCCGGCGAAGGATTTGACTTTCCCCATCCATGTGGCTAATCCTGATCCTGTGGCGACCGTGGCAGCCGACGCTTTAGAGGAGAAGGCGGAGGGAGGTGCTTCCAGTGGGCAGGTTGAGGAAGCAGGAGAAGATTTCGAGGGGAAGAATGATATTCCCCTTTCTTCGTAACTCTATTTCTCTGATAACATTTCGGTACTTTTAAAACACTTTTATTTTTGTTGAGGCCTTTAAGGCCCGTTTTGGTATTTTCAGGAGACTCCACACTCCTGCGTTTTTCTGTGGAGGACCAAGGCATGATGCCCTTGGTCTGGGATATTTCTGTTTTATTTTTTGCTTAGTATTGTACCTGCGCAATATCACCTGGCATGCATATATATATATATATATATATATATATATATATCTCTGCTATCATATATGTGATGTGATACCTGTTCTATTTTTCCTTTACTATGAATTTAGCATGTTTCTAGCATTTTCTTGACACGTAAAGGCTCTAAAGCTCATAGAGAAATCTTAAATGAGAATATAGGGTTTATGTTTCTGTACTTACTTGGTGACTTGATAATGCTTCTAGTTTCTCTCTAGAGTTAGAGTTCTTAGGGATTATACTCTCCCAAAGGTTAGAATATTTAGGGATTATACTCTCCCAAAAGTTAGAATATTTAGGGATTATACTCTCCCAAAAGTTAGAATTTTTAGGGATTATACTCTCCCAAAAGTTAGAATATTTAGGGATTATACTCTCCCAAAAGTTAGAATTTTTAGGGATTATACTCTCCCAAAAGTTAGAATATTTAGGGATTATACTCTCCCAAAAGTTAGAATTTTTAGGGATTATACTCTCCCTGAAGTTGTTTATACTCGTAAGAGTTCTTAGGGATTATACTCTCCCTGAAGTTGTTTATACTCGTAAGAGTTCTTAGGGATTATACTCTCCCTGAAGTTGTTTATACTCGTAAAAGTTCTTAGGGATTATACTCTCCCTAAAGTTGTTTATACTCGTAAGAGTTCTTAGGGATTATACTCTCCCTGAAGTTGTTTATACTCGTAAGAGTTCTTAGGGATTATACTCTCCCTGAAGTTGTTTATACTCGTAAGAGTTCTTAGGGATTATTGGCAGGTTAATCATATCTTCCGCTACCATACCCCCTACTCCCCCTAGCTTTAGAGGCTGTCGTGTATAGAAACTTTGGGAATTGTCCTTAGGCAAAACATTTGTGAGTTGGTGTAAGTTTCTCTATCTTGCAATATCTCTATCATCTTATGTTTTAGTTTTCACAACACATTTATTATCTCAACATTCATTATATGGGCACTTAGCAGTTATCTCAGCACAATATTCAACGTATGGAAAACACTTCATCGTAAAGTCGGAATGCACAAGAGTCATCTCATCATAAAGTCGGAATATAAGAATTATCTCATCATCACATTAACATGCATTAAAGGGATTTGCTGAAATTTTTCCAAAAACGATGCTCCATTGATCAAAAGTGTTTATCAACATAGGCAAATAAGGGGAACCTATGCCGGCCTCATTAAAAACCTCTCCGTGGTAAAACCCCAAGGGGAAACCCACGTAGAGGGAAAAAGAGTGTCGGTGAAGCAATTATTCGAATGAAAAATAAACATTTAAAATTGTTCATAAAGGGAAAGATGGTAAGGGAATAACACCTTCCTCAAACATAAAATCTCTTCAAGTGGCACACGTTCCATGGCCTCAGTATTTCCTTTCCCGTCATATCCTGGAGTTTGTAGGCTCCACCTTTTAGGACCTGTGTTACCTTGTATGGACCTTCCCAATTAGCTTCCATCTTCCCTATACTCTTCAAGGCGTCTGCCCTCCGAAGGACTAAATCTCCAGCTTTAAAGGAGCGTGGAACTACCCTGCGATCATATGCTGCTTTGATCCGACTCTTGTATCTTTCTGATTTCAGCCTTACCATCTCCCTCTCTTCATCTACCAGGTCCAATGCCTCCCTCATCAATTCTTCATTTCTTTTTTCTTCAAAATAGGTGATTCAGTGTGACTTCAGTCTGGCCTCGGGAGGTATCACTGCTGCTGCCCCATACACCAAATAGAAGGGAGATTCGCCCGTAGCTGTTTTGGGGCTGGTCCTGTAGGACCAAAGGACGTTGTCTAACTCCTTCACCCATTTTCCCCCTACTTTTTGCAATCGTGTTCGGATGCCATCCACTAAGATTCTGTTTGTAACTTCCACCTGCCCATTAGCTTGTGGGTGGGCTACCGAAGTGAATCTCTGTATAATGTTCCATCTTTCGCACCATCTCCTTACTTTCTCTCCATTGAATTGTGTTCCATTGTCGGAAACCAAGATTCTCGGCACTCCAAACCTGCAGCAAATATGTCTAGCCAGAAAAAGAATTACATTATCTTCCTCTATTTTGGCCAAGGGCACTGCCTCTACCCACTTACTGAAGTAATCCACGGCTACGATCAAAAATTTCCTTCCTCCAGATGCTAAGGGGAAGGGTCCCACTAGATCTATCCCCCATTTGGCAAAGGGACAGGGCGAGTACATGGCCCCCATCTCCTCTGCAGGTACTCGTATTAAGGGTCCATTCTTCTGACACTTCTCACATTTCTTCACATATTCCCTAGCGTCTCTGATTATATTAGGCCAGTAGAAACCTGCCCTAAATACCTTCTTCACCATAGTCTGGTAACCTTCATGGCTGGATGCGCAACCTTCATGGATGTCCTTGATCACTAGCTCTACCTCTCTTCTTGAAAGACATTTCAAATAGGGTTGAGTGAAAGATCTCTTGTATAATTGGCCTCCTAGGATACAATACTTCCTTCTCCAAGCTTTGGCCTCTCTGGACATTGGGGTTACTTGCCCCCTGTTCAACTCTTCCCATATTTCTTTCCTCCAGTCATCCCCTGCTATTATCTCTCCGATCAGGGTTTCAGTAGCTAATTGATCTGCCACTAACAGGGTTACCTTTCCGTCTCCCTCGAATTCAGTGGAACTAACTAGTTTAGACAGTCCATCTGCTTTCACATTCTCTTCTCTCGGCACCTGTATCACTTCAAAAGTATGTAATTTATTCTTTAATTTCTTGACCTGTTCTAAATAGGCGATCATCCTCTCATCTTTGGCGAGGTACTCCCCCATGACCTGTTGCACTACCAGCTGTGAGTCAGAGTACAAGGTGACTTTTTGTGCCCCTAACTCTGCTTCCATGTTAGCCCCTCTAATCAGGGCTTCATATTCTGCACCATTGTTTGAGGTTGAGAACCGGAACTTAACGGCTACCTGTACTTCTTGGCCATCAGGATCAACCAACACTATCCCTGCTCCACATCCTACAACGGATGCTGAACCGTCAACATATACCTTCCAGCCTTGTTCCTCCTCCATTCTGGTAGACTCTTGAATAAAGTCTGCTAAAGCTTGGGCTTTAATGGCCCTCCTTGGTTCGTAATCAATATCGTATTCCTGTAATTCCACTGCCCATCTGACCATTCTTCCTGATAAGTCTGCTCTCCCTAGTGTCTGCTTCAAAGGGAAATTAGTTCGCACCATATCTTTATAGGACAGGAAGTAAGGGCGTAGTCGCCTAGCCGTTACCACCACCGCCAGGGCTGCCTTCTCCACCTCTGAATATCTGATCTCTGCCCCTTGGATGACCTTGCTCACATAGTATATGGGTTGTTGTGCGGAACCTTCCTCTTTCATCAGGGCTGTACTCAGGGAATGTTCCCCTACTGAGAGGTATAAAAGTAAGACGTCTCCCTGAGTGGGCTTGGTTAACTTCGGAAGCTGTTCGAGATGGAGCTTCAATTCTTCGAAAGCTTTTTGACATTGCTCATCCCATTCAAACCTCGACCCCTTCCTTAACGTTCTGAAGAAGTGGTGGCTCTTCTCTGCGGACCTTGCTATAAATCTGCTAAGAGCTGCGATTCTGCCGTTCAGGGTCTGCAATTCTTTCACGTTTCGAGGAGGTTGCATGTCGAGGACCACCTTCACCTTAGCAGGGTTAACCTCTATTCCCCTCTGAGTCACCATATATCCCAGGAATTTTCCTGACCATACTCCAAAAGAACATTTAGCTGGATTTAATTTAATACCATTTTCTCTAATTACCTGAAATATCTCCTTCAGGTCGTTAATGTGTTCCTCTACTTTGACACTCTTAGCTAGCATATCGTCCACATAAATCTCCATGTTCCTCCCTATCTGTCCTCGGAACACAGAGTCTACCATTCTTTGATAGGTGGCTCCTGCATTTATCAGTCCAAAAGGCATACGTACATAACCGAAAGTACCACATGTCGCAATAAAACATACCTTTGGTATATCAAGGGGATTCAGTTGGATTTGATGGTACCCCTGATATGCGTCCATCATGCTAAGCAATTCAAATCCGGACGTGGCATCTACCAGTTGATCAATTCTAGGCAGGGGATAGTGATCCTTAGGATATGCTTTATTCAGATCTCTAAAGTCAATACACATCCTCCATTTGCCAGCTTCCTTGGACACCAGCACTGCATTCGAGAGACACTCAGGGAACTGTACTCTCTTCACATGCCCTGCACTCAACAGTTTATCAATTTCCTCTTTCACAATTAGGTTCTTCTCCTTACCAAAGTTCCTTAACTTCTACTTCACTGGCCTAACTCTGGGGTCTACATTAAGGTGGTGCATTGCTATCTCTGGAGGGATGCCCGTCATATCTGTCGCCGTGAAAGCGAAGATATCCGCATTCTCCTGAAGGGTGTGTATCATCTTTTCTTGGAGCTCAGGGTTCATGTGTGTACCTATCCTGGTTGTGAATCCCTCCTTTCCTGGATAAAGCTCGATGCTCATTAACTCCTCGTCTGCTTTGGCCTTGGGTTGCTCTTGCACTAGCTCACCCACTTTCTGTCTTTTCAATTCAGGGTCTTCGCCCTTAAATCTCTCCATCCCTCGGAACACGGCCCTGTCTGCTATCTCGACCGATTCTACGTAACACTTCCTCGCTTGGTATTGGTCACCGCATATCTCTCCCACACCCCCCGAGGCAGGGAATTTCATCTTCATGTGGAAGGTGGAAATCACTGCCTGAAAGATATTCAAGCTCGGTCTTCCCATTACCACATTATACGAAGATGGGACGTCTACTATCAGGAACTCTATCACTTGCACACGTCGGTTAATGGCGACTCCTAACCCTACTTGTAATAATGCTGAATCAAGGGGTTGAATGGCTCCCTCTGAGAATCCATAGAGGGCGGTCTCCACTGGTCTGAGCTTTATATTTAATTTCATCTTCTTGAAACACTCCAAGAACATGATATCAGCGGAACTCCCCGTGTCTACAAAAATTCTGGCCACATCGTACCCTGCTATATCCGTGGTAATGACTAATGCGTCATTATGGATTTCTCTGGGTTCCCCAGCGTCTTCTGGTCCAAAATGAATATCAGGACCCTCCGTCATCTTCCCTATCTCATGGTGTTCCATATTCCTCTCACTCTTCAGTGACCTGACGCTCTGCTTCCTCTGTCTAAAGGAATCCCCATCAGCAAGGCCCCCCATGATCATGTGAATAGTTCCCCTCTTTTGGGGAGGGGGTGGCTGATCCTCGGTGTTCTTCCTCTGATCTCTTCTGTTATCCTCTGGCTTCCCCTCGGGGTCCTTCCTCTTTTGTCCCCTAGGGCCTTGTCGATCTCTAAAGATAAATTCTTTTAGATGGCCTGCTTGAATCATTCTCTCTATTTCGTCTTTCAGGTGCCAACATTGGTTGGTATCGTGGCCATAATCATTATGGAATCTGCAAAATCTGTTTGACTTGGGGTTCTGAGGACCCCTGTTTCTTGAATAGGGGAACTTCATATCAGGATGGTCCCCTGCCACTTCTAGAACTTCGGCTGGCTCTATCCTCAAAGGGGTATATCTCCTCGTCCTTCCCCTGGGGCTCCAGGGCGCAGCCTCCTCTCTTTTTACGTTTTCCAACCTCCTTGAGGTTCCGTGTCTCTCTGGACTTGGCCTTCTCAGTGGAATTTCTCTTCTCCGTTCTCCGTTCCCTACTATTGTCCTGGTCTCCGAACGCTTAGCCTTCCTTACCTCTTCCAGGGTGAGGTATTTCTCTGCTCTCCTTAATAACTCATCAAAGGTCCGTACTGGCTTCTTGGCTAGAGATGTGAATAGGTCTCCATCTCTTAATCTGTTGGTAAGAGTATTGATTTTGACCTCTGAAGAGGTTGTGGGTACCTCTAGGGCCGCTTGGTTGAATCTTTTCAAGAAAGCCCGTAAGCTCTCGTTCTCCCCTTGTCGCATGTTAAACAAGGTGAGGGTGGCTCTAGGTTGTCTCCTAGCGCTGGCGAATTGATGCAGGAACAATTCGCTGAATTCGGACCATGAGTGGATAGTGTCCGACCCTAGTTGTGTGAACCACTTTTGTGCAGCCTTGGATAGGGTAGTTAGGAATACCCTGCACTTGACGCCCTCTCCATATCGGTGCAGTAGGGCAGCGTTCTCGAATCTCATCAAATGTTCATAAGGATCCGAGGTGCCATCGTATTCAAAATTTAAGGATTTGAAGTTAGAGGGCAGTTCATCTTGTAAAATAGTGGATGAGAATTGATAGCCAGTGATGTAAGAAGGTTTACTTACGTTGTCGGTTATGTGTCTCTGCATGTCCCTCATCTCTTTACGTAAGGCCTGTATTTGATCACTGACTGCTCCCTAGTACGTGTCATCCGTACTTTCTCCAATCCCTGTTTCCAAAGTGGTATCACCAGGGATCTTCTCCGTGTTCCTCCGAGGAGGGCGATCAAGGATGCTTCTTTCGGCCTGGGAGGGCACCTTTTCTTCTTGGTTTTGAGGAGGATCCTCATTCCTAGAGGGGACTGGAGCGGAATCGATGACGTGTTCCAGGGGATTCTGCTTTGTACCCTCGTTGATCAGTGGAATAGGTCCAGGGGGACGAAGTCCACGGGAAGTGATTATCCTTTCGATCGATTGCGCAATCATCACATCCAACTGATCTTGAGAAATAGTCAAGAGTTCTGATCGGGCATTGGGGTTAGGGACATCCTTATTAGCTCCGTTTCCCGAAGCTCCTGAGGTATCCGCTACATTCCTCTCTTGGGCGAGAGGGATATCTTCTGATGTAAGATCTGCAGGCTGTTTCCCTAAATTCCGGTTTACAGGAAAGCCTGGGGGAGGTGGAGGGAAAGGAGGAGGAGTGGAATCTCCTTTCTCCTTAGTCTGTTTTGTCGGATTCTGTCCTCCACCCATTTAATATGGAACTTTTTCTCACGCTTTAGCTCGAGATGTTCCCACAGACGGCGCCAGTTGATGCGTCGAAAAAGAACGCCTTTAGATATCAGTCGTTCCTCTACGAGCACTGCTAATCACGAATCGAATCACTCGTTTGTCTTGGGCAATCTTCAAGTAAATCTCCTTGGGAATCCGAAAATGACCTGCAAAAGTACGCCGGAGGGGGGCTCCGGCGCGGAAGCTCCGACGCTCAAGTCAGAATCGATATTAGGAGAATCAAAGAGGAATTCCTCTGTATCTCTAAGGGAATTCTGGCGAATAATAGGGTGTTTCTTCTTAATTCAGTATGTATTTCGTAAGGATGTATGTACTGTGTAAAAAACGTAAGTGAAAATATAGAAATAACCTGCTTATATACCTGGTCCTTCGGAAGACTCTTTCTTCCTATATTTGCTCGCCTCTTCCTATAAATTCGGCCCACCACTTTGAGGGCTTAGTCCAGGTCCCTAAATACTCGGCCCCCTTCATGTATTGACTCCTTCTTTTGACTGAGTTAGGAAAGAATGAGCCGTACTGTGCATTCCCCTTTGGGCCAGATCCCTAGGCCCAAAAGGCTATTAATTCTCGAATGTGGGCTAAGGGCCCAATCACTCTTATTTCCCTTCTTAGGTTTAGGAGTGTATTAATCTATCCTTCAGACTCATTGACCTAATTAAAACCACTATAATTTATCCCGTTTCCACGTGTCGACTGTTGGGATATGAATCCTAGACAAGTCCTAAGTGATGAAAGATAAGATGAAGTTTTGATAAGCCAAAAGTGGATTGAATATTTTCTAAGTACTGACTGATCTAGTCTAGTTAAGTTGAGTCATCTTGTGCAAAGACCAGTAGAGTTCACATGAGTTCACATAAGTTCATATTAAAAGATAAGTACGTTTTTATAAGTACTTCATATTTGTTTAAGTCTGTTACTGAGCTATTTGAAAGGTGTATAGAAGCTCATGACTTTATATGTAATAGATTAGATTGATTGTATAGTTTATAAGTTGACTAAGCTTGTATTATGAAAGCTTAAAGTAATGTAATAGTCTTGATAAGTTTAGTATAGTCTATCGTTTGAAGAAGGAAGACAAGTCAAGAAGATTGAAGTCTACTACTCAAGATAAGGAGGACTACAAGACAAGACAAGTGCATACAAGTCTACTCAAGACAAGTCAACGAAAGTTACTTAAAGTCAAAGTTTAAATCGAAGTGAAGCGCGTATAAAGATAAAGTTAGAAGTTAGTTATGGAATAACTAATTCGTAACAGAAACGCGTGGATTGATAAGAAGATTCAGTTGAAGGTAGTTATCAAGAAAAGTTGGTTACAACTTACAAAGTTCTTGAAAATTGAAAGTTATAAATACTTCATGATGATGATCATTTGAAGACTACTGCAACTACGTATACTGAAGCTACATACTGAAGATATATTGAAGATTACTTTCAGAGTTTATTAAAAGTTCAGAAAGCAAGTCAGAAGTGAAGTGAAGAAATCCAGAAGACTGCTACTGAAGATCAGAGAAGTTTTTAGTTTTTTGTTGTTTTTATCAAGTTGCTAGATACTTGTTAAATTTCTAGTTAGATCGTAGACATATCTGGAGGTATAGTCTGTTGAAGATCTAAGTCTTCTTCTTGGGACTCAAAAGACAGGAATTATACACTTGTACTCGATTGGAAGAGTTTAGTGGAAACATCACAACTGGGTTTGTGAGAGTGGATGTAGACAAGTTGTCGAACCACTATAAATCTTTGTGTGTTGTTTACTTTACTGTTTTAATTGTTTAATTGCTTAACTGTTTTAACTACTACTAAACTAGACAAGTTGAGTATAGAACAGAGTTCTCGAATATAGAAGTTGAGTATAAACTTGAATTGGGCTCATTGTTAATTTCGTATTCCGCATATTATATTCTGATATTTCGATAGAATTTTGAAAAGTCTATTCACCCCCCCTCTAGACATTTTCACTAGCTTACTCGTTATTAACTCAACTTTGGGGACCTACAAGTGGTATCAGAGCAGTGGTTTACGAACTGTTGTTTCTTGATAACCGACTTAGACTTAGGGTGAAGTCTTGTTCCTTGATTATAGTTGCTTACGTGTTCTTGATCAAAGATTTTTGTTATATCTATTTCGTGCTCCCTGTTCTTGACCTATTTGCTTCTTGATCATAATTTTCTTTAGCGCTGATCTGCTTACAAAATCATGTCATTGGAAATTAGTGCTAACAAGTTACCCAAGTTCCAGGTTCAGGACTATGACTACTGGAAGCTGCGAATGGAAGCCATTTTCAGTTCCACGCACGACCTAATGATCTCTGTTATCACAGAAGGACCTATTGTTACTATGGTTCCTAATACTGCTGTTCTTGACCCAAGCAAACCAATTGGTACTCTCGTCAAGAAACCCAGGTCAGATCTAACCTCAGAAGAAATGCGTCAAAATAATTTGGATAGTTTGGCAAAGAATTACATTTTACACACCCTTCCTAACGAGTATCTGGGAAAAGTGTTAAAATGTAAGACTGCCAAAGAGATGTGGGACAGACTAGCTATTCTTTGTGAAGGGACTTCCCTAATCAAAGAGAGCAAACTCTCCACAGCTGTCCAAAGATTTGAATCATTTCAGATGAAAGCTGGCGAAACTATCGACCAGCTGGATACTCGTTTTACTAAGATCATGAATGATTTGGAAGTACTTGGTAAATCTTATACTGCTCGTGAGATCAATCTTAGGATTTTGAAGAGTCTTGATAGTCGTTGGAAAATGGTAAAAATGCTTGTTAAGAACACTCAAGACATTGATACGTGGACTGCTGAAACCATGTTTCAAACCCTTAAAGCCCATGAGTTTGATTTAGACGAAGATGAACCACTAGCCAGTAGTGATAGAGAACATGTTGTATCTAAGAACGTTGCCTTTAAGTCTAGCTCTTCTAAGTCTTCTAAGGTAGACAGGTCCAAGTCTAGAACTAAGTCTGCCTCTGTGAAAGATGAGTTAGATACTGATCTTAGTCTGAAGGATCAGATGAGTCTCATGGTTAGAAAGTTTGATAGGCTCAACAAACGCTTCGGAAGATACAAGAAGTTCTATAGGGATCATAGAGCATCTACTTCTAAGAACTCGTCTGAGACCAGACGAGACCGAAACTCGTCCGAAAGGAGAGACGAAGTCTCAAAAAGTAACAGACGAGATAGAGGGTCTGACGATAGGAAGATTCAACGTTCTGATAGACGTGATAAACGTAGGGACAAATCTCCTATTAAAAAGGCTACTAATGATCTCTTGTGCTATAATTGTGAAAAGCCAGGTCATTACATTTATGAATGTCCAGACCTGAGCACTGACGATCGAGAAGAACGTAAAGCTCGAAGAAAAAGAAGATATAACCGTGGCAAAAAGGCTATGATGGCCAATGATGACTCTGATTCGGATTCAGACGAGTTGCCATCGTCCGTATCTAGCCACTCAACTGATCAAGATCACGACGAAGCATTCATAGTAGATGATGGCCTATGCTACATGGCTAAAATCGACCAAGAGGTATCATCTGCTACATCTTTTCAATCTTGTGACGATTCAGAAACTGATGAAAGTGACACTGCTAGTAGTGAAGTAGGAAGTAGTCTTCAGCACTCGACTAGTGCAGTCGAAGACGACCTTCTACTTGCTAACCAAGCATTCATTGAAGTCAGTGATGAAAACATTGCATTAAAACAAGAAATCATTGATCTTAAGGAAGCTCAATCAAAAGTAGATCCTAATATAACAGTCCTAAATAAACGCTTGACTGAAGAGTTGAGTAAACTCAAAGAAAAGTGTGCGTTGACAGACAGGTTATATCAAGACCTACTTAAGATACATGCAACTGAGAGAAATGAATTCAATGTTTTAAAGAACAAGTGCAACAGACTTGAAGAACGTAATAAGTTCTTAGAGACCGAGGTAGTTACACTTGATCTCAAACTTACTGACCTGGTTAACTCTTCAAAGATTAACCTTGAACTGTCAGATAGGTATAGAGATCCAGGTGACAAGACTGGTATAGGTGCTGAGTCATCTAGCTCGTCTACTCGAGTCATTAAGAACCCTACTACTATTAAAGCAAGACTTTTGCCAAATGATAAAGGAAAAGGACCAATGTTATACGATATTGGAACTCCTTCTAATGGTACTATACCTAAACAAGCTCGAGTTAACATTCCGATTACCAAGGGAGGTAAAAAGAATGGCAACAGCAAGCTTGTTCAACCTAGAACTAATCTTCAAAGGACCACTAATCGTGGACGACCCAACCAGGTCAGATACGAGGATTGGTATCCTGAGGAGACGAGTACTAGACAAGTACAGACTAGACGACAAGAGTCTAGACCTCCTTTCATAAGGCAGTCTCAACTCTACTCATCTAGACCTAGACAGGTAGCTCCAAAATATCGTACACAACCTGTTCTATATCCTCCACCTCTATCATACGATATCTTAAGTGAGGAAAGACCCAAACGCGTCTATAAACCGTATGGACCTAATGCATTCAAACCCTACTCTGACTATCGTAGACAAGTGCCTGCTCAAGTAGAGATCAAGTCGAAAGGCTATCTCCAAAGAGTAGACCCGAACTCGACTGATAGGCCAGAGAAGGACAACAAGGTCTTATTTTGCAACAAATATGGGCGAAAGCTTAAAAGATCGAACTTGTTCAAGACTCCAATGTATATCTGGATTCCTCTGAACATGACTAACCCCCAAGGACCCCAATAAACAAATGGGTACCTAAATTATTGAATATCATCTATTGCAGGGTCGACTTGACTTGTATAAGAAGGGTGGCTCAGTAGGAGAAACCTGGTACATAGACAGTGGTTGTTCGCACCACATGACTGGTACCAAAGCTCTCTTGTCTAGCTACCATGAGCAAGAAGGACCAAAAGTAATATTTGGTGATAGCTCCACTGCTGTCACTAAAGGATTTGGTTACATCCGGAATGGAGACGTTGAGATCCAAGATGTCTCATATGTTGAAGGTTTGAAATATAACTTACTCTCTGTTTCACAGTTTTGTGATCGTGGATACAAAGTGCAGTTCAAGAGCCGCAAATGCGAAATCATTGACAAAAGGACGCACACAGTCCTACTAGTCGGCGTAAGACAAGGAAGTGTGTACATAGTGAACTGGAACAGTTGTCCGAGGGACACCTGCCTACTTACTAAGAATCCTAAAGAACTTGGCTGGCTCTGGCATAGACGCCTCTGTCATCTAAACTTTAAGGTATTTAATAAGATAGCCAGAGATTACCTTGTAGAAGGTATTCCCAATGAAGTTTACTACAAGTCACATGTATGCACGGCCTGTCAACAGGGTAAACAGGTTAAAGGTTCTTTTAAGTCAATTCCTACTCTCTCAACTAGTAGAGTCCTAGAACTCCTACATATGGATCTTCATGGTCCAATAACTCCTCCAACCTTGAATGGTAGAAGGTACACACTTGTTGTAGTAGACGACTATTCTAAGTTCACTTGGGTAGTCTTTCTACACAAAAAGAGTGATACACAAACACTTCTGCCTGAACTGTTGAAGAAGTTACAAGTTGAGAAGAACCAGTCTATTGTCAAAATTCGAAGTGACAAGGGAACTGAGTTCATTAATTGCTATATCAAAGAATTTTGTACTAAACGTGGTATCCAGCACCTTACTAGTGCAGCTAGGACACCACAACAGAACGGTGTAGCAGAAAGAAGGAATCGAACTCTTAAAGAAGCCTGTAGGACCATGTTAGCTGAGTTCAACACACCTCAAAAGTTTTGGGCTGAAGCTATCAACACTGCATGCCACTCACAAAACAGAAGCGCGATCAATAAAGCTCTAGGCAAGACACCTTATGAGGTTTGGAAAGATCAGTAAGAAGGTAACTGATCTATCGATCGAATCTGACAAAGATTCAGAGATATATGAATCCGTTCAAGCCTACAACCCATTCCTAAAAGCTCTCGACTCTGATGATAAGGAGAAGGTAAGTGCTCAAGGTAAGTCTTCTAGACCAGTAGACATGCCTGCTCTAGTTGACTCTACTACTCCTGGTAAATCTGTTGATGATACAAATGATGTTGATATGCATGATGCTGTACATGATATAGATGATGATAGTATTCCTGTTAAGAATAGGAAAACATGGAAATCCACGCATGACACTGAAAATATCATTGGTGACTCTACTATTGGTGTAAAGACTAGACGACAACTCTTTGAGTCGCAAGAACAGCCGAGTCCAACTATGTTTTGCTGGTGTTGTTTCCTCTCTGCTATTGAGCCTACCACTGTTAAAGAGGCATTGGCTGATAGTAATTGGATCATCGCTATGCAAGACGAGTTGAACCAGTTTGTTCGAAACGACGTCTGGGAACTTGTCGATAGGCCGAAACATCATAATGTAGTTGGCACTCGATGGATCTTCAAGAATAAGAAAGATGAGAATGATTTAGTCGTTAGAAATAAGGCTAGATTAGTCGCCCAAGGCTACTCACAAGCTGAAGGCATAGACTATGATGAAACTTATGCTCCTGTTGCTAGACTAGAAGCCATTCGATTGTTCCTTGCATATGCTGCTCACATGAAGTTTACTGTATATCAAATGGATGTTAAAAGTGCATTTCTTAACGGTATTCTTGCGGAAGAAGTGTATGTTGAACAACCTCCAGGTTTCGAAGTCAAAGGCAACCAGGTGTACAGATTAAAGAAGGCCTTATATGGACTAAAGCAAGCTCCAAGAGCATGGTATGACACTCTATCTCTCTTTCTATTGGAAAATGGTTTTACTAAGGGCAAGGTCGATCGAACCTTGTTCAGAAGACAAGAAGGGAAGGACATTTTACTCGTCCAAATTTACGTAGATGACATCATTTTTGGGTCACCTAACAAAAAGCTGAGTGAAAGTTTTTCAACACTCATGCAAAGTAAATTTGAGATGTCTATGATGGGTGAAATGAACTACTTTCTTGGACTTCAAGTAAAACAAACTCCAGAAGGTATTTTCATAAATCAGGCGAAGTACACTAGAAATCTTTTAGACAAGTATGTGATCAAAACATGTAAGTCCACTGGTGTACCAATGCAACCAACTTACAGAATGGATCCAGATGAGAACGGTAAATGTGCTGACCAATCTTATTATCGTGGCTTAATTGGTTCTTTACTGTATCTAACTGCTAGTAGACCTGACATTGCATTCTCTGTTGGTGTTTGTGCTCGATTCCAAGCCAATCCAAAAGAAAGTCACATGGAAACTACCAAAAGGATCTTGAAATATTTGAAAGGGACCATCAATCGTGGTATATGGTATCCTTCAAATGATGATCTATCCTTAAGTGGGTATTCAGACTCAGACTTTGGAGGCTGTAGAATAGATAGGAAATCTACTTCTGGTTCTTGTCAATTTCTAGGCACAAAACTCATATCTTGGTTTTCTAAAAAGCAGACTAGTGTAGCAACTTCAACTACCGAAGCCGAGTACATGGCTGCTGGTAGCTGTTGTAGTCAACTACTCTGGCTCATGCAACAGCTTCGTGATTACAATATACATGAATCAAATGTTCCTATTTTCTGTGATAGTAATAGTGCAATTGCCATTACACAAAATCCTGTTCTGCACACACGATGTAAGCATGTTGATGTGAAGCATCATTTCATATGTGATCATGTAGAAAAGAAGGATATTCGCATGGAAAAGATTCATACTGATTTTCAAAGAGCTGACATTTTTACAAAACCATTAGCTGAGGCACGATTTCGTGAGTTATGCATTAGTCTAGGACTAATTGATTTAGACCCTACTTGCCTATAGCTATGTACTAACAAGACAGGTACATCAATAAAAGGAGACAAGATCACTAGACCAGAGCACTCGACTACTCACGCAATTGACAGGTATACAAGGCTAGACTAGATGACTAAACAACCCGATGAGGAAGTTGGTAAAGCTGAGGGTAATACTAAGGAAATAAAACGTTTAAGGGGGAATCTGTGATTCCTTAAATATCCTTACGTTGACTCTTATGTGTGTTATACAGTCATCTTGTTCGAAACCTTGATCATTGCTCTCGATTGATATTCATCTTATTTATGTTATTTTACCTGTACCTACGATTATGCATTGCAAATGATAAAGATAGGTACATGAAGACGTTCGATGATTGAGATAGACAAGCACAGTCGAAGGGGGAACTCGACTGGTGTTCTTAAGGCTACTCGCCTTGTGAAGCTTAAAGGCTACTCGTCTGTTCTGGATAGACTCGAACAGACAAGCTAAGTGTTTCTAGTGATTGATATATGTTAAGTGTTTTGACAAATCGAATCAAGGGCATTTTTGTAATTAGATAATGCTAGAATTTGAAAACCCTAGAATTGGATTTATACACTCCCATCTAATGAGGTGTATACACCCAGTTCGAACACGACTACTTTAGGTCAGATGAGTTCACTCCCCTGTCCTAAGTAAGTAGAGCCGGATTTCAAATTTTACAATATCAAATCACATTATATTCTCGATTCCGTAACTGAATCCCAAAGGTCTCGACCGTTGGATCTAAACCTTCAATCGTGGCCGTCGGATCAACTTACAGTTTTTAACAAAACCCATCTTCCACACTCAATAGCTTTACTGTTTCATTACTCTCACACGACTTACCCCACTTTGTTCTTAACTCTTCTTCTACTTTGAAGGATTTGATTTCGTGCTATTCTTCAAGATAACTGCAACTTCTCGTAATATACAATGTCTAATCATTCGATTTTCGATATTAGAACAAACATGCAGGTCACATTTGACCTAGGCCGGTACATTGCCGACAACAAGGTGAATGTAGAACCTTCTGTGTTCTTTAAAGGGCAACACACAGCTGATAATGAAGAGATTCTGACCAAATGCACAAGATGTGGTCTGAAGCCCTACTTAGAAGCCTTCCCTCAGGTTGTTTTGGAGGAAGAAGTGCTCGAGTTCTATGCCAATGTCACCAGACGAGGTGACATTCTCGAATCGTTTATTGGAGAAGATCGAGTGCAAATCACTCGAGAGGCGTTGTTCAAATATCTGAAGCTGCCCACTGGATCGATTGATATAGAGAATTATGCTCTAGGGCAAGAAGTTCGTTATTTGAGTATTTTCTGTGGAAGGAGGCTGAAACCAAAGCAAGATGGAAAATATGCTGCAGTCAAGAAGGGTGATCTTCTAGACAAGTATCGCACACTGTTGGATATTGCCAGCAAAATTCTACTCAGCTCCACTGGTTCGCATGACTCGGTGACTTTTGCCAAGGCAAGGGTCATGGCTGCAATCTACGATGGTATAACTGAAGGAGATTGGTTCAGGTTAATTGCAGATCGAATCATGTATTTCGAGAAGAGCGTTCGAGTAGATGACCACACTCACAATTGGGTGGTGTCTACGGCTGTTGGATATGGTAACATGCTCAGTATTCTACTTCCTCGTCTACTGCCGAACAAGTCGAGTTGGAGTAAAGGAAAACCATTCCATCCGCTGAAATTTTATTTGAAGAAAGAGGCTGTAAGGAAGCAGGCTGCTACAAGGCCAGCTGCCCCTAGACGTGTCCAGATTGAGGACTCTGACGTCTTGCCTTATGGCAACTCATCTAGTTCTTCAGAAGATGAGTCCGAGGATGAAGAGACGAAGGCTCCTGCAAAAGCTGAGTCGAGTGGAGATGATTCTGAACAGACTCACTCAGACAAGGAAGCTGATGTTATGAAGAAGGATGATGAAGAGAAGGAGACCCAAGTTCTTCGTCTTGTAAGGATTGGTACTCCACCGCCACCAGAAGAGATGACTTACCAGGTTGGTTCTTCATCTAAATCTTTGTCAATTCCCTCTCTCTCTCTCCCCTCTGTTCGAACCAAGGCTAGATCACACCGATCTAGGCCTCGTCCTTTACCCTTAACCTCTCAGGCATTGCCAGCATATCCGCTGAGGGCAAGCCTACCCCAAATCACTCCCAAAAAGGACACAACTGATACTCAGACAGTTGTCACACTTGACCAAACCACATCAAAGCCCATTGAAACCATTGCTTTCACTCCCTCTCCCTCACCAGAATATGGTGAACCCTCTATCCCATCTACTTCAGACAAATCACCAGTTGCCACTGCAACAACTGAGGTAGAGACCCCATCTACTCAGGACCCGTCTGAGGTTAGATTTGAATCCCTTGTATACTATCCTATGTGTCTTCGAGAGAAGAGGGTCCGTGCAAGAGTTTCAAGAAATCTGAAAAAGCAGCTCTCGACTCTTGACATCGACACGGCTTCTGAACAGTTTGAGAAGCTTGTAAGAGTCTGCACGTGGTTCGCTTTGAAGAAGTCGTCTACGGATGATCTGTTTGAAGTTATTCAAGGCAAAGGCGGCATCTCCAATTTCATGGATTGGGAGATGGAACAGAAAGAGAATAGTGGAGTTAAGGATCATTCCGAACTATTTCCCCGCAAGGCCCTGGTTAACTTAGTCAAGAAGCTACTGAACATTCCTGATGGTGTTCTTGAAGATGAATTCTCGTTTGATGTCGGAACCCAGACTGATCTGGTGGAAGACAAGATCAAGCCTGAAGAAGCCGAGTTGAAAGTACAGACTTCAGAACCTATCTTGGAAATAGAGGATGGTTCAGAAGATGAAGCTGAATGTTCTGAAAGTTCAAACTCTTTTCAGTTTGGTAAAGAGGATGATGACTTTATGGATGCCGAGATGTTTAATGAAGATGAGCTAGTTGAGAAAGTGCAAGAGACTCAGTCATCTATTCAAGTTGTTTCAGAAAGATTTTTGGATGAATTGAAGATCGATCTGAAAGGTACTGTTCAAACTGCCATAGACGAGTTTCTACACTCGAAGATGAAGGATATGTTAGTTGACCAGAATCAGTTCATTGTTGACAATACCAGAGATTTGATGGTTGGTGAAGTCAGCAAGTTGGACTCAACTTTTCGAGAGAAGATGAGTGCTGAAGTTGAAAATTTTCTGATGAAACAAGTTGATATTTCAGAAAAGAGATCGATTGAGTTTGCTAGATCTTTGGCTGAAGAATCAAGCAAAATGGAGAGACTCTACAGTGTTAAGGTTGCCATTGCTGATGATCAAAGAAGAGAAGCACAAGATCAGTTGGTGCGTTCTCAAGCTATTCTTACCGAGTTAACTTCTCATAACACTCTTCTTCGACAGACGGCTACTCATTTGGAAAATGAACTGGTTTCATGTTCAAGGAAGTTGGAATTGGCTACTGGTCGTCTTGACAAGCTGAGTCATGAGAAGACGCATCAGAGGCAGATTGAGTTAGCTGCTGAAGCCATGAAGGAAGCTGTTAAGGAAGAAATGACTCGCTTTACTAGTCTTTTCACTCTTAAGGCAGATGAAGCCAAAAAGGGGGAAGATTCAAGTATTGTAGAGAAGTCAGCTGAACCGGAAGCTAAGGAGGCAGCTGAAACTATTCAAGAGCTCAAAAGACCTAAGAGAGGTAAGCTGGTCAAGACTGCTGATTTAGAGAAGCTGAGATCAGAAGAGCAGAAATTGATCAAAGGCAAAGAAGAAGCTGCGTCTCCAGAAGCTGAAATTCAGACCAGACGAACTAAGAGAAAACTGAATATTGAAGAAGCTACTGCTACTACAATTGTTGAAAAGAAACAAAGGATTAATGATGATGAAATTCATTATGCTAGCAAGAAGAAGATTGTCAAGCATATTGAAAGACTGCAGAAATTGAAAGCTGATGAAGATCAGATGGAAGACAAGTTCATTGATCACTTCATAGATAATGAGCATAGAGCTGAATGGATTGAAGTGAAGAATCAATGGGAACTTGATCATTGGATAATTAGGAAGTTTGGTGATGCTGAAAATCAAGATGAACTTTATCAACTGTTTGACAGGTTCATGGAAGGTCAACACAGGAAGTTATGGCATCTTATTCTAAGGATATCGGCTGGAGCTAACTTCAATATCCTTGTTCCTGAATTTCCTGACTGGAAATGTCCCATGACAAGTTCAGGTAAAAGGATTGATATGAGCAAGATAAAGAAGTTTGAAGAAGATCTATTAGACAAAGAGAAGATCGTAGATGATGGTCATATTAGTCTGATTCATAGAAGGATCCTCGATGCGTTTCATGTTCCAAACCCAGAAGGAGGTAATCTTTCAGACTAGTTGATTTTTTTTGTTGTTTGTTTTGCTCTGATACTTAGGTATTTTGATTTTTTCACAGTATGTGTAATATCTACTGATCTATTTTGAATGAATGAAAGATAAGAAATATTTTGATGTTAAAAGACAAGATAACTACTTAACTAGTCTACTTATGAGAAAAGATTCAAGTAGTATTGGCTTCATCAAAAAGGGGGAAATTGTTGGGATATGAATCCTAGACAAGTTCTAAGTGATGAAAGATAAGATGAAGTTTTGATAAGCCAAAAGTGGATTGAATATTTTCTAAGTACTGACTAATCTAGTCTAGTTAAGTTGAGTCATCTTGTGCAAAGACCAGTAGAGTTCACATGAGTTCACATAAGTTCATATTAAAAGATAAGTACGTTTTTATAAGTACTTCATATTTGTTTAAGTCTGTTACTGAGCTATTCGAAAGGTGTATAGAAGCTCATGACTTTATATGTAATAGATTAGATTGATTGTATAGTTTATAAGTTGACTAAGCTTGTATTATGAAAGCTTAAAGTAATGTAATAGTCTTGATAAGTTTAGTATAGTCTATCGTTTGAAGAAGGAAGACAAGTCAAGAAGATTGAAGTCTACTACTCAAGATAAGGAGGACTACAAGACAAGACAAGTGCATACAAGTCTACTCAAGACAAGTCAACGAAAGTTACTTAAAGTCAAAGTTTAAATCGAAGTGAAGCGCGTATAAAGATAAAGTTAGAAGTTAGTTATGGAATAACTAATTCGTAACAGAAACGCGTGGATTGATAAGAAGATTCAGTTGAAGGTAGTTATCAAGAAAAGTTGGTTACAACTTACAAAGTTCTTGAAAATTGAAAGTTATAAATACTTCATGATGATGATCATTTGAAGACTACTGCAACTACGTATACTGAAGCTACATACTGAAGATATATTGAAGATTACTTTCAGAGTTTATTAAAAGTTCAGAAAGCAAGTCAGAAGTGAAGTGAAGAAATCCAGAAGACTGCTACTGAAGATCAGAGAAGTTTTTAGTTTTTTGTTGTTTTTATCAAGTTGCTAGATACTTGTTAAATTTCTAGTTAGATCGTAGACATATCTGGAGGTATAGTCTGTTGAAGATCTAAGTCTTCTTCTTGGGACTCAAAAGACAGGAATTATACACTTGTACTCGATTGGAAGAGTTTAGTGGAAACATCACAACTGGGTTTGTGAGAGTGGATGTAGACAAGTTGTCGAACCACTATAAATCTTTGTGTGTTGTTTACTTTACTGTTTTAATTGTTTAATTGCTTAACTGTTTTAACTACTACTAAACTAGACAAGTTGAGTATAGAACAGAGTTCTCGAATATAGAAGTTGAGTATAAACTTGAATTGGGCTCATTGTTAATTTCGTATTCCGCATATTATATTCTGATATTTCGATAGAATTTTGAAAAGTCTATTCACCCCCCCTCTAGACATTTTCACTAGCTTACTCGTTATTAACTCAACTTTGGGGACCTACATCGACTTTTCCAAGAGCGACATATTTTATCCACATCAATTATGATATAAAATTTTGAATTATTATTTTGAGATTAAAATGGAAAAAAATGATTTTTTTTAATCAGAATGTCTGAGAATGCAGAGATTTTGAAATAGACGATTTTGGTGAAGAGAGAGATTGTGTAGAGTGATAAAATTGTGACACGTGTCCCATTATATTCCCACAAATATATATTATTAAGATTTTAATAAATATACTTTTCCTCCACTTTTAAACCCTAACCCTAATAGCAGCCGTTACAATCGTCGTCACCGTCGCTGCCGCCACCTCCAACGGCCAACACCACCACATTTTCAACAAAAAAATCACATAAATTTCAAGTCCTAACAAAAAACATCACAGAAATTTCAAAACATAAAATAAAAATTAAAAACACATTTTTGACAAACCAGTGTCGACCGTATGCATTATTGCCGACAACAATAATGCATATGTTCGACACTGGTTTATCAAAAAAATATAAAAAAAAAATCGACAATATTTAATCGGATAGATGCACTATTGTCGACAATAGTGTATATATTCAACACTGATTCATCGAAATTTAAAGAAAAAAAACCTACGTGAGCGGCAACCGATTTTGAGGAGCGTAGGGCGGCGAGGCAGAAGTATTTACAAAAGAAGGAAAAAACGAGAGGGAAGAGAGAGGGGATAAGGAACAAGGAGAGGGCGGCGACTGCCAATTTGTGGAGAGGGGAATGGGAGACGGCCGACTGGTCGAGAGAGGGATGGGTGACTGGTGGGAGGGTGCAGGCAGCGCCGCGGCGGCGAGGGAAGGGAAGGGAAGATTATGGTGGCAGCTGCTTGGAGAGAAAGGGAGTAACGAGAGAAGAGAGGAGAAAAGGGAGAAATTAATGAGGTACGTTTAACATATGTCACATTAAGGGGTACAAAAACCGTGGGTATATTTAACAAGGCTGGAGAGGTATATATCCTGCGCCCAAAAAAAAATTGGTTGGGCTGGCCCAGTATTTCGTTTCCAATTAAACTAAGCTTTCTAGCAAGCCCATCTAATTAAACACTATTAGTCTCATAGTTTGCCTATAAGTTTCCACCACTTTTGGGTACATGTAATAAAAAAAATTGATTAAATAATAAATAGTATAAGTAATGTGATTGAGAAAAATAGAGATAAAATGTAAAATATAAAGTGAAGAGTAAGAATAAAAAATTATAAGATATTTGCCAAAAAAATTACGAGAAACTTATAGGCGGGACCAAAATGAGAAGCTTATAAACGTAGATCATAATAAAATTAGTAGAACTTTAAAAAAAAAAATGATAGAATTAAAAAACACACTAAATAAAACAGTTGCACTGAATCTTTATCCAAGTTAATTTTTTTTCAAAAGACACACATGTTAATATATAGTCTTGAAATACAATGCGGAAAATTGGAATTAACAAATGAGCTAATAAAGTCCCAGCTCCCTTGGCAGAAATTAAAAAAAATGTTACTAAAACTTATAAAACCAATATATTGTGCTCATCATGCTGTATCCTCGACGAGACGACGACTTCCTTTTTATTATCCAATTTCCATTGGCATGGCATTATTTATCATCCCAGGAATCTCGTCCAAATCAGCCTTATTAAACGCGGCGGCGGCAGCGACCTCAACCAGCGCCAGCAACGCGGCGGCATGTCCCCGAAAATGTCGGAGGACGAAACCCTCAAAACCCTGGGGCGGCTTCTTCACAATGCACAACAAGGTCTTGCATGAAAGAATAAAAGCCTTCTCACTGTATCGATTGGACTGCTCTATCATATTCTCTACCGTAATATTCTCGTCCATTACTAATGCATCGTCGTTGTAATAAGGCTTCTCGTTGAGCACCAGCTCCTGAATCGACACGAGCAGCTGAGAAAGCGTCGATGAGTTTTTCGACCACCTTTCTTCTTTTGATCTACCCTTCCACGTGTCGAGAAGGGAGAGGCAGACATTGCCGCCAGAGTAGAGTTTAGGGTTGACACTGTGGCCGTGGGAATGGTAGTAGACGAGGGGAGGGGTAGAGGGGTAATTTTGAGGTAAGAAGATGTCAAAGAAGAAAAGGCCGTGGTGGTAGGGTGTGCCGGGTGCGCCTATGATGAGGGCGCGGAGGATATTGGTTCGGGTTTCGTAAGCTCGGACGTAGATGCCCGGGGGTAGGCTTTCTTTAAGGATTTCCCACTCTTTGGTGATGATGCTTTGGAATGAATTAGAGCTACATTCAGACTGCTGCTTATGGATCATGTGTTTATATATTTTGGAGCTGAGGAAATGATGATCTTTTGCCTCCGTTGCTACTACTTCAAACTGTTTGAACTCAACGTTTTCTGCACCCATAATATAAATATTATAGGAGTATATTAACACTAATGCTCTCCCTTAACTAGACATAATTACATATCAATTAATCCAATTATATATTAAATCAAGCTCCATTAATCTATTAATTTAAACCTGTTTGGAACACATGCATATAAACGTAATTTAAATCGTAATTAATTTAAAGCTAACCACATAGTACAAGATTTGGGAAAAAGAAGTACCTGCTGGGTCCATGACGTAAGAAGAACACAAAAATGAAATGATGATTTTGTCAATGAATATACTTCAACGTTTTTGACTTTATGCACCTGAGTTTCAACGCTCTGACTTTAAATCATCATAAATTAAAAATAGATATGACGATGCATGCCCAATCTCTTCAAAGATAGATTTATAAATATGAGATGAAATACGTACACATACCTTCTATGTTCATGGAGGGAGTCAAAGTGTTAAGAAACTTGAGGAATTTCAATGAATTGTGAAAGCTCACAACTATATGCATGAGTTGGTTACAATTAATTGGTAGTTACAATGGAATTAAACTTCTATAACTAACTAACTATAATGTAATCTTGAATAGGAAATTCAGTACGTGCATGTATTTGCTCGCATTGCATGGGTTGATGTGCATGTGTTAACGTTGCATGTATACTCCATATTTTATATTATGCTAGTTTAAAATTTGAAATAAACAATGATTTGGGTTGGTTTTTTTTTTTTTTTTTATTGTGAAATTATATTTGCTAATTTGTTAAAATTATAATTGTTAATTTACTATTTACTTCAATTAAAAAATGACGAAAGATAAATTTATGTCAAAGAAACTCAAGACAACGAAAAAATAATCCGATCTTCGCGAATTTATGTTCAAGAGAATGAAATCTCAAGAAGCTCCTTGCACTTTCCAAAGAGATGAGTCTTCTCCAATTGATATGGAGTCTTCTTCAATCTCATCATTTAATTCACCTCAAATTCAAGAAAATAGAATTGAAGGAGTATAAGTGGTTCAAGTGCACAATTGGAGGAGGAAGAATTGTTATATGATGTTGAACTTCTTCCCAATGATCCTGAAAAAAGAATAAGCATAATGGATTATCCTCAAAATCAACGAAATGCGGTGATAATAGCATATATTCTTAAAGAACCATGTCAACCCAAAACTCATGACTTGCTCAAAGAGACCTTGGAGGTATGCGTCGATTTAGTGTCGTTTGGTTCAAAAAATATGATTGGCTTGAATATAGTATTGAGAAAGATGCGACATTTTGATTTATTCGTTACTTATTTAAGAATGAAGTTGAAATTAGTGTTGGGGGAGATGCTTTTGTTAATGAAGGGTTTAGGTCATAGAATAAACCAATTAAATTTGACAAGCATGTTGGTGGTGTTAAAAGTACTCACAATGAAGGGTTTATGTTTCTTGTTTCGTTAACAAAGGTTATGTTGCAAAAAAAAAAAAGACAATGGATGGGAACCTCTCTTGGATAAGGTTACTTCATTCTGCGATAAGTATGACATTGTTGTTCCCGATATGGATGCTCCTTACATTCCACGAGGAAGATCAATGTGTTTTGTTAAACAGGGTATAAACCTTCAACATTTTCGAGTTGAAATTTTCATGGAATTGATTGATTTACATCTTAGAGAACTCAATGATCGGTTTGATGAGATGAATACAAAGTTACTTATATGCATGTCATGCATAAGTCCCAAAGACGATTTCTCTTCTTTTGATAAGAAGAAAATACTCAAACTTGTCACATTTTATCCCTCCGAGTTTACAAGTATTGATGTGATGGCTCTTGAATGTCAACTTGACATATTAATTGACGATATGCGAAGAAATGTTAGGTTTCTTGATGCTCTCTCGATGAAGCTTGTCGAGACAAAGAAGCATATGAATTATCCAACAATTTATTTGCACATCAAGTTGATGTTGATTCTCCCAGTAGCTACTGCAAGTGTGGAAAGAGTATTTTCCGGAATGACTTATGTAATAAATAAGTAGAGAAATAGTACGGGTGATCAATTAATAAATGATAGTTTGGTTACTTTTGATTAGAAGGACGTGTTTCTACAAATTTCTAATGATGATATCATAGACCGTTTTCAAAACATGAGGCTTTGTCGGTCTCAGTTGTAATTGTAATTTGATTTGAATGTTATGTAATTTTTTTTTTCAATTTTCTCGAATCGTATGACTTTTATTATTAAATAGTATTTTGCTTAATATTTTTCGTACCCTCGTATTCGGAATCCTGGATCCGCCACTGCTCCAGGGTGCAAGGGAAACCTCAGACCAACCTTCATCATCCCATTGTTTATGGCGACCATACCCTCAGGCGGTTGTTCGGCCCTCTCATCTTCTCTCGGGACAAAAAAGTGAATGTCTTGAGGGAGATAATATTTATTGCGGAAGTTCGCCAATTGGGCCGAGGAAATCTGGCTCTCATGCTCGCAAGTATCCCATTCGGTCGGCCGAGCAGTGCGATAGGTTCGGTTGATCGACACGAGCGGATATTCGGTAACGTATTGAAAGTATGATCGCTGTATGAGCTTATCCCCTCCCAATCTTTCTCGCTCGCTGAGAAAATCTTGTATGCTCGCCTTGTAGCGAGCGATCTCCTAATAATCTTCGCGGAGGCTACCTCTTAGGTTCCTCTTAATGGCCTCGGGGCCAACCTCATCGCCCACCTCTACCTCCTAGTTTAGGTCGTCCATATCCGAGTCGGTGCCCGCATCATCTCCAACATCTTCGGCATCATTTCCCTCGTCATCGCGACCAGACTGACTTTCGTCATCGTCGGAGGCATAATCCATTATGCGGATCAAGACCACCTCAAGGCTATCTTCCGGGAACCTGGCGCCGATCGCCTCCACTGAAATGGTCCGAGAAGGACTCCTCGAATCCTCTAAATCGGAGTAAATTACTACTTTCTTGCCCAGGTCACGACGGGGCCCTATGGAAGAACCAACCTCATCGTCGAACAACGGCGGGCTATTGGGTCTCCTCACCGCCGTCAGAACTACCAATAACCACCATTCACTACAAGAAAACTGGTTTTTAGTAACAAAATCCTCTCATTATTGCTTCTCTAGCTAAAAGTCTATAGTGACAGGAAATTGATAATTAATGACAGGATTTGTTGATTAGTGTGAAAATTGCTCGAAATTAATGTATTTAATTTGCATAATTTTATAGGATTTCACGCATTATTTACACTAATTTGACTCATTGCACTTGATTTGGAGAAATGTGATTTTTGTTTATTTTGTAGGGAAATGAGATTTTTTTGGAGCAAAACACACCTTAATTATTTTATGGAGTCAATTGAAGGAGTGAGACGACGAAACGAGAAAAGATGGAAGCTAAATTGTTTTGGGCTTAACTATTAATTTGCTGCCCATTTAATTAAATTATTGAGGCCCCAATTGAGGTGGCTTATTCCTAAAACAGAAGGGCCGCAAGCAGCCCATGTTTATGATTAATGGAGGATCATTCGCTATTTAATTAACAGGAGCGGCTAAAGGCACCCCAGTTTCCTATGAGTACACCCAGGGGATGAGAACACACACAAATCGGATAAGGACACCCACCTGGAAAACCCAAATTTACCCTCAATCTCAATTAAATCCTCATTCTCTCTTTTCTCAATTCAGACACCCACTTCTTCTTCTCCGTAAAAAAAAAAATTCAGCCACCCTTTCTTTCAAATCGTCGGCGAGGCCCTCCCCGTTCGCGGCCGTAGCCACCGCCGCCTCCCTCTTCCCCCCTTTCCCTACCACCCACGCGATGCAGCCCCAGCCGACGCGATCCCACCGCCGCCCTCTCCCAGCCGCAACACCAGCCGCCGGCCGCCGCTGCCAACGCCCCCTTCCCGCAACCCTGCCGACGCGCCCCCTCCCCGCAACCCCGTCTGGCCGCCCCCTCCCTCTCGTTGGCCCCGCCCTCGCCGCGGCGGCCCAGCTACTGCCTTGGGCCGTCGCGGCCGTCTACCTCTCCCCTTCGCGGCGGCAGCCTCTCTCCCTCCCCTTCATCGCACCCACGCCCGTCGCCGGCACCCACGCAAGGTAAGTTTTTTTTTTTAATTTTTTTTTACAGAAATTAGGGTTTTGAAAATTTTAGAAAATTAGGGTTTTTAGTAGTTCGGGAATTATTTTCGAACATATTGAGTTTGTTTTGGAAAAAATTTCGAACAT
Source organism: Galeopsis tetrahit (assembly GCA_963675135.1). NCBI lineage: Eukaryota > Viridiplantae > Streptophyta > Magnoliopsida > Lamiales > Lamiaceae > Galeopsis > Galeopsis tetrahit. The sequence goes on from OY776133.1 coordinate 19,094,725, forward strand.
ATTGTGTTTGTTTTGGAAACAATTTCGAACAACTTGGGTTTGTTTTGGAAAAAAATTCGAACAAGATGTTCGATCTTTTTTTTCGAACAAATTTGAGTTGTTTTGGAATTTTTTTCGAACATATTGAGTTTGTTTTGAATTTTTTTTCGAATATGTTGAGTTTGTTTTGAAAAACATTTCGAACATGTTTGTTTTGAAATTTTTTTCGAACATTTGTTGTTTTGGATTAATTTTTGTTGCAATTTTGGAGTTTTTTTGGTTGAATGGTGGTGGTGGTGGTTGAGGAGAGGTGGTGGTGGTGAAATAGAATGGGTGGGTGTACTCATCCTCGTTTTTTTCATAAATTTTAACCTAGGGGTATATTGGACATTTCACAGGTCCTGAAAGATTAAAAAAATGTTTGGTGGGTGTACTCATAGGAAATCCGGGTGCCTTTAGCCGCGCCCTTAATTTTATGATTAACGCGACATGCAAATATGAATCCATTGCATTTTAAGCGTGTCACCTAAATAAGCAGTAAAGGAGAATTGGTGATTCCAGCGGACCCGGGGACATCCTATAGCAGTTCATCCAGCCAGGGGATTGGCGGATAAATGGCGTCCCCCAACTGTTGCAGTGTTACGTCGGCGTCCGCCTCGATGAACATCACGCCTTCGCCGGTGCACTCCACCACCAGCTTCCGGCCCGCGAATTCCCTGAGGCGGCCAGCAAAAGGGTAGTAGAAAATCAAGGCCTTGGCGATGGCGTTACGGATAATCTTAACGGGGTCTTTCCCTTCCATGCAGGGGTTTTTCCGGTAGAATTGAATCAGTGGAATTTGGAAACGGAGGCCCTCTTGATCGTCTATGTCGGATAGGGGTTTGAATTCGTGCGGCGTGGGCTTCGCCGGAGGGATTAGCTCTGCGTTTTTTCGGGTAACTTTGAAGGTGGTTAAAGCTTTTGGTGACTCCATTTGTGTAGGAATATGGAGTCAATTGAAGGAGTGAGACGACGAAACGAGAAAAGATGGAAGCTAAAATTTTTTGGGCTTAACTATTAATTTGCTGCCCATTTAATTAAATTATTGAGGCCCAAATTGAGGTGGCTTATTCCTAAAACAGAAGGGTCGCAAGCAGCCCATGTTTATGATTAATGGAGGATCATTCGCTATTTAATTAACAAAGTGGAAACATTTGCTGCGGACTGCATGAATTAAGTAAGAAGTAATGGGCCATGCAAAATTTCAGCCCACCTTTTGCCCACATTATCTAGTAGACCATTTGTTTAATTTTAGGGCACAATACACACGCAGCCAATTCGGAGGAGAATACGCGGGAGCAGGGCACGAAACAGGGCAGCTGATTGGGGAACCTCCACCCCCTTCCACCTCACTCCACTCAATAGTTTAGTTTAATCATTTCTTAGATAGATTTTTGTTGGGTCTCCTCGTCGTCTCCATTGAACAACTCCGGTGAGTATTCCGATAGGGACGGGCTCAGGTCACCTGAGTATCGGATCTATACGGATAGTAGAGGGAATAACCAAAAGACTAAGACTGGGTAGCACAACAACCCACACAAGTCTCACACACTTCTCTCAATATCGTTTTACGTCACAAAGAATGAAGAGAGACTTGTAGTGTATTTGTATGGCTGCCAAACAGCCCTAGGGCAAACAAATGGAGTGGGCCTAAAGGTTTACCACATGAGCCAAAACAACAATAGGGCCCAAGCCCAACAATCTCCACCTTTTTGGCCATCCCCAACTACAATCCGAAATCCGCAGGTGGTCATCATCGCCTAACACACACACTCCCACACATACATAGCACACACAACACATGCATAAACAACAATAAATGCAAAATAAGTTATCATGGGAAGCATTCACAAAGACTCACACAAAGACACACAAAGGCACACAAAGACAAGCTCCACCTCACTCGAAGCACTCAAAGACTCACACAAAGGCACACAAAGACATGATATCATAACGTACATAAATCACAAAGACACAATCACTCCACCTTACTAGGAATAATCTCTAAACACAAAGAAACAAATAAACATGCAACTAGATGTATATGGGGTAGGGGGAAAACATGAAACCACAATGTATGAAGTCATGCATAACACACATACATAAAAAACATGCAACCATTCCCCCACCTTCCCACTGGCCCATCATCTACTCATGCATCACAGAGCAACACAAAGATATAAGCACAAAGAAAATAACCACAAAGACACCAAAGAACACACAAAGTACACAAAGACTCAATAGACATCACCAAGTTCATCACTGTCATCAGTAGTGGCAATATTAACACGATTAGCATGAGTGTTCTTATTATGCTTCTGGTTCCTCCTAGGTTCAGTGCACTCATTAATCTTGTGACTAGGGTCACCACAATTATAGCACTTTCTAATCCAAGGCTTACCATGGGGTTTCTTACCACCCTTCCCTTATAACATGCATAACCTCACAAGAAGAACTACTACCCCCACTATGTTTTAATTCATGCTCTTTACTTTTCAGGCCATTAACGACAATATCAAGAGTAAAATTATCCCTACCATACCTAATTGCAGATTTAACATCAGTATAAGTATCAGGAATAGCATTTAATAAAACAACAGGGGTATATTCATCAATGCCCTTATCACCAGTGAGCTTGATATCTTGAATAAGCTTAGTAAACACATCAAGATTTTCATCCATATCCTTATTCAAGTCAAGTATAAAACTAAAAAACTTTTCAAGTAAAAATGTTCTACTAGGCAAGGATGTTTCAGTGTATAACTTTCCTAACTTATCCCATAACTCTTTAGCATCTTTCATTACACCAACCTTTCTCAACACACAATCAGACAAATGCAAGATTATTGAAGATAAAGCATGTCTATTCATTACCTTTTTCTGTTTATCAGATTCATCATTCTCATAACAATGGTCAACGGCTGCGTAAACATTTTGCTGGATTAGGATGCATTCCATTTTCTGTTGCCAGCACATACGTAGGAGTAGGGTGGGCCATTTGTTTACACAGCTTTGAGCCAAAAGAAAAGATCACAAAAAAATATGCAAGGAAAAACAGCAAATGGCAAGCGGAAGCAGGCACACACAGGTCACCAAAATTAAGACCACGAAACAGAGATAATAAGCTTATAAATCAGACACAGAGACCTAAATCTACAGCACCAAAATCCCAAGCAAATAATCCCCGGCCAGGGGCTACGCTACAAAAACAGAAAAAAGAAGAGATAAGCTTTTATACCAGATCGAGACCCTAGGTAAGGATCTCAAAACGCCAATAGAACTCTATCCAAATAATCTGGAACAAATTCTTATATCACAAGTTAAATAAATATAAATATTTAAAACCTATTAAGCAAATTAATTAACTAATATGGGAACCTGCGTAAGAATTAAACAATTTAAAACCTACAGTAACCCACAAATTAATCAATAGGAAACTTGCAGAAATAAAAAACCAAAAGCCAGCCCCCTTTGAATTAAATAAACCACCCCAGCGCCCAAAATTCCAAGCAGATTAATCGATACAGTAAAGGAAATAAACAAATAAAAAACCAATACTACCTGACTTACCTGTGGCCACGGCGGTTCTGGTCCAGCAGGCAGCGATGGCGGCGGCGCTGCTGTAGGACGACTGGCGATGGCTGCACGGCGACGGATCTCGGACAGCAGGCGGCGACGGCGGCTTCAAGAAGCGAGCAGAGGTGACGCGAGTCCAAGGGCGTGCGTCGACGGCAGAAAGCTGCTGCAGTGGCGAGCGGTGCCGGCAGAAATCTTCGGCGGCGGTGGCTAGGGTTCCGCCCACAGAGACGGCGGCAGACGACGACCCGTGGCTCTGATACCACTGTTGGGTCTCCTCGTCGTCTCCGTTGAACAACTCCGGTGAATATTCCGATAGGGACGGGCTCAGGTCACCTGAGTATCGGATCTATACGGATAGTAGAGGGAATAACCAAAAAACTAAGACTGGGTAGCACAACAACCCACACAAGTCTCACACACTTCTCTCAATATCGTTTTACGTCACAAAGAATGAAGAGAGACTTGTAGTGTATTTGTATGGCTGCCAAACAGCCCTAGGGCAAACAAATGGAGTGGGCCTAAAGGTTTACCACATGGGCCAAAACAACAATAGGGCCCAAGCCCAACAATTTTAATGTAGTAGTTTACTTTATTGCAAGTGTTGAAGATTTGAAAACCATTTGAGGTGATATTTTTCCTTAATTTCATGTTTTATTGTTTATCTTTTATGAGTTTGATTTTAATTGTTAATTTAGTTATTGACTAGGTTTATTGGTGTTTGGGTGTTTGGATTTATGATGGAATTAGATTTTTAGTTTAATTTTGATTGTTTAATTTAATTGGAAGGTGTATTGATTAGGTTAATGGGTTTTGGTTGATCATTTGTTTGAATTCAATTAGTAGACTATATGTTGAAGCTCGATTAGTGCAACGAGAGTTGGTTAGTCTTGATAGATCGTATAATCGAGGGTTGGGAACGAGTGGATTGAGTTTATATTGGATTATCGCAACGAGAGTTGGATAATTTTCATTAGAACCCCATTAATCTACATTAATTGCTTGAATGTGAGTTTGGGTAATTGGTGAGGAGACCATAGGAGCTTGGTTTCTTGTATTCAGGTGGGAAAACATGATTAGGACTTAGATTAGATTAATTTAGATAGAGTAGAACCCCCTAATTGTGTGATTGCCCGAGTAAGAACGACTCTATCATTCCTCCCGATCTTAGGTGCTTTATTAGATACATTTTTAGTGATTGCTCTTATCATACACCAACCAATTAATTGAACGTCCAAGTTAAGCTTTAATCGATTTCCACATAATGAAGAACACCCGAACACTACTTCTCCCATTTGATATTTGATCATATTTTACATGCTTTTCATATTTAGTGTTTATCTTGTTGATTTTTGCATTTAGTTTTAGTAGCTCACCCCATGTTTCATCACTATAATTACGTGACGACACACAACACTAAGGCTACACAAGCTAACTAGTCCCGTGGTTCGATAATTTAACTGGGCACTTACTTTTAGTACGAGAACCCTCTTACGTACACTTGAGAGGCGAGTATTGAAAAATACGTGTCACCTGTCACTAAAACTCAATTCCTGTAATTAAAGGTTTTTAGTTAGAGAATCTATAATGACATGATTTCTGTCACTGAAAGTAAATTTTCTTGTAGTGATTTTTGAAGTAAAAGAAAAAAAGAAGAAAGTTTACTACCTTATAAGTAAATCGGGAACACGCACTATCGTTTGCTGGAAGAAAAGAGCTCGAAGAAGAAGATTGAAAGCTTGAAGATTCAAAAATGGTGAAATGAGAGGGAAGAGCATATTTATAGGCAAAATATGTTTAGGGACCAATCTGCAAAAAAAGGGGTACAATTTGTAATTTTCCGAAAGTTTTGGGTCGATCCGTAATCGACACGCCGATAGGCCTCCCGCACGTGCTATTTTGAAATTAAGGTCGGTCTACGCACCTGACACAAAAAGCACTTTTTCGGACGTCATAAAAAACATCTCGAAAAGGTGCACAGTACACGGGAAATGAGGCGACCTTTGGAAAAAGTTTCTCATCAAGACACTACAAAAAAAACTGTTTTTAGTGAGAGTAAAAACCGTGGCTAAAAGTTAAAATACTCTCACTAATGACTTTTAGTGACGGGAAATTGACTCTCATGACCTCTAATTACTGCTTCTCTAGTTAAAAGTCAATAGTGACGGTATAGGTCCCCTCACTAATACGTATATAATTAGAGTAAATTTACTCTCACTAAAAGATTTTTAATGATGGACATTTCTGTCACTAAAACATCCTCTTACTCTCATTATAAAGTACATTAAATTACAAAAATTCCCCTCATTAAAATTCAATCTCCCGTCACTAAACTATGAACCTCTCATTAAATCTAAAATTAATTGGTACCCTCTCATTAAAATCAAATTTACCATATCATCAACAATTGATATTTCTAACAGAATTTTTACTCGTTAATAAACAAAAATCCAATAAAACTATTATAAGCTAATTATAAAGACAAAAGGTATATGATCAAAAATTGTGTAGTCCAAAGACATGTGCATGTTTAAAATCATTTGACATACAAATATCTAGATTAACATCCAAAAAAAAAAAACCATGTTGATTGAAAAAAAAAAATTAAATGAAATAGATCAGTATCGATGTTTCTTTAGGTATGCTTATTTTTCACTGACACATCTGTCACCTGTCAAACAAAATGATAAACGAAATATAAGCTAACAGGGAAACAAAAATTTTATCCTAAGAAAAGAACTACAAACAATTGAACATCAATATTGCAATGTCATTATCCTAAAAAACAGAACTACAAGAGTCATATACTTTAAATCCTAAAATTAATCTCAGGAGGGAAGAAAAAAATTAATTAATGACCATAATATATCACATACCACATGAATAGTTCTTAAAAGCTTCCTAGAAAAAACATCAGAAAGTAGATTCATAACCCGACGTATATCAGCTGAATAAACAGCACAAAAGCCAAAGAAAAATGACAAAACAAAAAAAATTCAGAAAAAGATTGTACCTGGCTTTTTCACAATAAAGAACTAGAGGAATCTTGCAATTGCATTTTTATTGAAGATGGGAGAATACATCAGGGATTCAGGTGCACAAAAGCCCATCTATGTACATCTTTATTTATTGAAGCTAGCTGTAAAACCTTCAAAGAGAAAACAAAAGTAAAAATTCTTGCAACATACATCATTAATATTCTTATCTGAATTTTAATTCAGAAAAATCAAATACACAAGAGGCTACTGTTGTACATTTATTATAAGAAACCAGAAATTTTAATAGAAAAAAAAAAGTTATACAATGAAACTACAGTGCACAACTCCAATCTCTAACCAAGTCAGATACAGAAAAAGATTAAACTCCTTATGACTAAACCTACGCCACCACGAAAAAGATCTCTCCCACACCTCCTCTATGGCTTTCCTCCTGATCCTCAAATTTCTATTATTCTTTCTAACCATAAATACCAATATACAACTAGAACTAACACCCCAGAACCCTTGTTACTCATGAATAAGAAGTTCTCACCTCCAAACTGTGCTAATTCCTTCTCGAGCGTTGTAGTTGACATTCACATTAGCAACATGCTGTAAATTAAATATTTAAAAAAAAAAAAGATGAACGATTAACAAAAATGCTCTTCAGAAAGAACAGGAACCATCAAGCATGAAAATAAGAGGTACTTAAAACTGACATTTAGGTACCTCATCAAGCATCAAACTATATTCAGTAACATCTTAGAAACACAAGTTATCTTGAACTGAAAGAACATACCCAACCAGGCAGACACCAAAGGTCTTCCATTATACAAACATAATTTAGTATTTTGAGGTTATCAAGATAAGTAAATCAAAACTGCTACATGACTGAATAAATTCGACATTTACAAAGAATTATGTCCTGGGGCTAGGAGGTTTACATTGAATGGAAGCCCTTGGATCATGAAAACTATGATTCTATAATTCAAAAGCATAAACAGAATAAAAAGAAAAAGTAGAAAGGGGAATACGGACTCACAGTTTTTGAGTCACAGTCATGCATATGTGAGCAGAGTATATTTGCAATAATCAATCTCAAAGATTTTAAAGCATCATAGAACCCACATCAGAATCAAAGAATTGCAATTTCAGACTATCTATATCAAGGCATACCTAAATGGTTAGTTGCAGATTGCAACTCTATGTTGTCTTTCGAAAGCATGAAAGGAGGCGCCATAACCCCTGCATTGTTACTATCAATTAAGAAAATATGTGAGTTTACGAGGCTTAATCACAAGAATCATAAAGGAAACAATAGGTGTTCAACAACATAACTGAATTTTCTTTTATAATAATCTTAAATCATAGGCAACTCACATGAGGAGGTTTAAAGGAAGTCCCAAGGAGTTGTACTCTGATGCAAATTTTCTAACAAAGGCCAAAGAAGAGAGATCGAGTTCCATAATATCAAGTTTAGCTTCAGGGATCTCTTTCATTATTTCTTCCTTAACCTTTTTACAGAGTTCCACATTACGCACTGCCATAATTACATGAACACCACATAGTGCCAGGACTCGATTTTTAGAGAGTTCCACATTACGCACTGCCATAATTACATGAACACCAGGACTCTACTGGTCTCTGTTCCAATGCCACTCGATGCTCCTAAAAGACACCGCATCAGATAAAGCACCAGTAGTGGATCATTATGTAAGAAAAAAAACTTTCCCCTCTGCTCACCCCCAAAAGAAAAATCATGGATGTAATTTTCCTCACTCACGCAGAGTACATTTTCAAGGTGAAAAGTTAACTGATTCAAACACTAATCAATTATTATTGTGGTTCAGTTTATGAGCCTGTTAAATATAAAGAATCAAACCATAGCATATGTTACACAAATAAAGTTTCAGGAAAAAACACATGATCAAAAAGAATATGCATGCAAATAACCCTAGATACAGAACCAGTAGCCCTAGTGAGAGCAAACCAATAGCATTTGTACAATCAAACATATCGATACTCCTCAATTTTTTTAGTAAAATTGCTCAAGTATCTCAGTGAATATTTATTTAAGAATCGAATCAGATAAGCAAATACTACCCACTCTTATCTTCTGAATGTAATCGCATGATTTAGTAACAGCAAACGAGCAAAAATCAAAGCATAAAATTATGATAATGAACAAACACGAATCAAATAAAACCTAAAGTCACAGTGATCCAATAACAGGGAAAACAATAAAAAATTGCAAAAGAGAAACACAGAAAAAGTGCGCCATGGAATAGTATCCAAAAATCACAACATAAGATTCAAAGGAAAGAAACATATCAGAATCAATTTAAAGAAACTTACGAAACAATCAAGACCGATGGAGAAGGAAAGAAATCCAACGAAAGAGGTCTCTGCAGTAACCATAAAATTGATCAGAAAATGAAGTTGAAAATTTGTGAATCTAATTCTTGTGTTTCTTTGCAGATTGAGGTGAAGATTGCTCCAAATTGAAAGGAGAAATTGAATTCGGAAAACCTAGGGCACGACGACGCTGGCAAGCAATGGCGAACGAGAGAGATGTTACGAGATAGACGGAGGAGAGAGTAGCGGAAGTGAGTGAGAAATCGCCATGGATCATCGTTAGGGCTCACGAGAGAGGATCGATCGGTTGAGTAAGTGAGAAATCGCCATGGTTGAGGCTCATGGCTCTATCAGAATTCTAGAATAGTGAAAATTCTAATTTTACTGTATGAAATTTTAATAAACGAAGGTTAAAATGATTAGGTACGTAAATAAAGACTGTCATTAAGCTATACACATTACACATTTAGTTAGAGTACATGCTAATAGTAAGATATTTAATTGAAAGTATTTGTATACCCTCACTAAAACTATACCAATTACATATTTAGTGAGAGTCATTCACCTTCTAACTAATTTTTTTGTCACTAAAAGTAGCTTTTCTTGTAGTGAGAAGTTCGGACAAGGACATACATCAATATAGACACGAGTCCAAGAGATGAGCATACTGCTCGCCTTCCTAGTGAGCTTGAGGAAAGGCGACCAGGGGGCAAATGTTATACACGGTCAAATTAAGAGTCAACCTTTGAAAAGTCATCCTCCTACGTGGCGACGACCAGTCAACTTTAGTCATGCGACGACTAGTCAACATTTAGTCAACAAGTCTCTTATTTCATTCTCTGTTCGACAACGACCAAGGATCTAGGCGAGCACGAGAAGAAAATGGTAGTCATTTAATGAAGATAAGGCTCCATGACTAGTATAGAGCTCCCAACAATCAAGGATATGGGTGACCATGCATCCAAGCGACCATCTAACTGGTTTTCTATATATCCTCCTCGCCATGCCAAGGACGAGCAAGCTTAAGGCAGGGCAATAATGCAATGAACTTTGCCCGAGGCGCATTTAATGCAGCCATCACATCACCTGTAGTGATTTAGAGTGTAGGTCGAATAAGAGGCTGACAGCTGTAGAGGCAAAGCCCATCAAACCTAGTATATAAGTCCATTTGAGCTGAATGTAAACACAACTTGAAATATATGCACAAAAACCAAGACACTCTATTGTTGTCATTCTCAGCTTCCTCAAGAGCTTCTTATTGTCTTTGGTTCATCACATTTGTTCTTCATATTAGATCATCTTCGATCATCTTTAACACAAATAAATTAAAATTCATACAAATGTATATGTTTGTTTAATGTTTGTCAAAGTCCACATCCAGATCATCTATCTAAAAGCACGTACAACAACTCGCTAGGCTAGAAATTCTACCTCTGCTCCAATTTGTTAACCGTTACTGGATTATGCTTTGCTTTAATTTGTTGTAAGCTTTCTTCTAAAAACTCAAACTTTTGGGTACTTATATCCATTTCTTTCATCCTATGTTAATTTTACTGACAAAAAAGATATTGATGGACTAGCAATTGAAGCTAAAATGAATTTTTTTAAGATTCCAAAAAACATGACAAACATATGTTTGAGAAAGTCCCGTGATAAAACTTTATGTCTCAGAGCTAGGTGTAATATAGCTAGGCTAGATAGGCATGCATATAAGTAAATCTCAAAATATAATTGCAGATGATAAGAAAAAATCTCAAAAAAAAAAAAAACACATGCCAAATATTGAAACTATCGATCAACTTCCAAAAGACAAATCTGTGGAACAAAGTATGTACTCCTCAAAAGTCTTTGAAAAAAAAAAGTAAAAAACTTAAACCTAGTCGTCATGATCAAAGTCGTGATCTTCTTCCTTTTTATCATTCAACCATGCCAAGGCTTTATTTATCCTGGCACGAATGTTGTCCAAATCAGCCTTAAAGTACAAGGCCGTACCGCCAATATCATCCGGCTCCAGCAAGGCCGCGGCCGCTTGTCCCTGGAAATGTCGGACAACGAAACCCTCAAAACCCTCGGGCGGATGCTTCACAGTTTTGAGCAAAGTCTTGCACGAAAGAATGAAAACCTTCTCACTATATCGATTGGACTCTTCTATATATTGAGGATGCCTGATTCTGCCGTCGAATCCAGCGTGGTTGAAAAAAGGCTTCTCGTTGAGCACGAGCCCCTGAATCGACACGAGCAGCTGAAGAAGCGTCGAGTTTTCCGACCACTGATCTTCTCCTTTTGAATTACCAACCCACGTGTCGATAAGTGAGAGGCAGAGGCTGCCGTCAGGGTAGAGATTAGGGTTAGGACGGTGGCCGTGGGAATGGTAGTAGACTTGGGGAGGGGTAGAAGGGTAATCAGGAGGTAAGAAGATGTCAAAGAAGAAGAGGCCGTGGCGGTAGGGTGTGGTTGGTGCGCCTATGATGACCGCGCGGAGAAGATTGGTTCGGGTTTCGTAAGCTCGGACGTAGATGCCCGGGGGTAGGCTTTCTTCAAGGATTTTCCACTCTTTGTTGATGGCTCTTTGGAATGAATTAGACATACTTTCACCGGCCTGCTCCAGCTTGGAGGTGAAGTAATGATGATCTTTTGCCTCTGTTGCTACTACTTCAAACTGTTTGAACTCACCATCATCAACGTAATTCTCTGCACCCATAAATCCATCATAATATATTACAAAGTGAGAGATTAATGTGCATGTGCACGCGTGTGTTAATTATAATGGATGCAACAAATTAAGATAAAAAAACAAGACAAAAAGAGAGAGGATTTCGTTATATTCTGATCATGAATTTATACATCGATTACAATATATATACTCCTAAATTATTAACACTAGAGATCATACAATATATATACTTCCTAGCTAATCAACTTGAACCCTATGAATTCTAGTAGATCATTTTATTAAAGATATTCGTTACACATGCATAAACATCGATCAAATTATAATTCAATCTCCATATCTATAAATCTTGCCCTATATGTGCATAACATCACGAATATCATGATATTTAATTTAAAAAAAATCAAAAGCGCATGCTTAAGTAAAAACCTGAGGCCATGACAATGAACACAAAAACATGAAATCGTAATTAATTTCAAGCTAAACAGATACAAGATTTGGAAAGAAGTACCTGAGGCCATGACGATCGATGAACACAAAAAATGATACTTTGATTATTACTTCGTGCTCTTCAACGCTTATGACTTTATGCACCTGATCGAGTTTCAACGCTCTGACTTTAAATAATCATAAATTAAAAATAGATGCATGCTCAATCGATCTCTTCAAAGATAAATTTATGAATACGAGATGAAATACACATACCTTCTAGCTATGTTGATGAAAGTGTTAAGAAACTTGCAGAGGAATTTCAATGAATTATGAAAGCTCACAACTATAAATAAAAGTAGCATGCATGAGTTGGTTACAATTAATTATTGGTAGTTACAATGGAATTAAACTTCTATAACTAACTATAATGTAATCTTGAATAGGAAATTCAGTGCATGAATGTATTGATTAACACAAAGATCTAGAGACCTAGAGAGGAGCACACTCCTAAGTCTCAAGCCTACACCACTAGGTCAACTCCTTGAGGTTTCTACATGCTAGCTCTAATTAATTTATATATACTCCATATTTCCATATTCGTAAGACCAATTAGGTTGTGTTTGGATAAGTGAATTTGATTTGAGGAGACATTTCAAATGAAAGAATTTAAAAACACATGAATTTCAAATGACATTGTTTTAGTGAGAATTTAAAATTCTCTCAATTTTAACTACAAATTAAAGATGGGATAAAATCTAAGTATTTAAAATCAATTCATTTAATTTTTAATTCAAACAAGTTGAGTGAATTTGAATTGTGAATTTAAAATTCATAAACCTAAATTCCTAAATCCAAATGAAGCCTTAAAATATGTTTTGTTTTGAGATTTAAAAATGACTACCACTTTTTACACCAGGTCAATGGAACCCCATCTCACGAAATGAAATAAGCGAAACAGTGTCACTCAAGATCAACTCAATGTGAAGAAAAAAAATATTAATTTGGCTAGGAGTAAAAAATATCGTACAGGCAAATATGGCTAGAAATTCTACCAATTTGTTAACCGTACACTAGCTAGATTATGTTATGCTTTACTGTAAGCTTGTTTTTTCCTGAAAAACTCAATGTGTTGCTTTTGTGTACTTCCTCATATCCATTTCTAACATGTGTTAATTTTACGGACAAAAAAATATTGATGGACTAGCAATTGAAGCTAAAAAGAATTTTTTTTAAGATTCCAAAAACATGACAAGCACCATTCATATAAGTAAATCTCAGAGGTGTAATATAGCTAGGCTAGACATGCATCATTCATCTAAGTAAATCTCAAAATATTATAATAAGAAAATACTGTAAAATATTGAGTCACACTTGCATAAACTCAATATATTGCTGGATCCAATTGAACTTTAATTTTGAGTTGGTTATAATATTGTGAGTCAAAATTTTAATTGAACAATTAAAATATATCAAAATCATTTAAAATTCAATTGTATGTATATATTTGTTTCCTAATGTTTGGAAAAAAAGAGAGTAAATTTGAGATATTTGAAAAAAAAAATATAGTATTCTAAAAAGGAATCACACTTGTCTATATATACCCATGTAATTGAACACAATTTTAATTTAATTCTAATGTGTATGAGTCATAATTCAATTGGACAATTCATGATAATATATTAAAATTAATTACTTAAAATTTAATTGCATTATCTAATAAAAAGAGTGAAAAAAAGTAAAAGGAAATGCAATAAAAAAAATGAATAGAGTGAGTGTTTAATTTCAGGTGTTGCATGTTGTTAAAGTCACTAAACCGGCACACGTTGAGTTGAAAACTTGAAATGAGTAATGAGTGGGAGGAAATCACGGTTTGTGAGTTATTCTAAAAAAAAAAAAAAAAAAAAAAGGCTATATTCCCCTCCAACTTTTTGTGAAGTATACTCCCCCTTCCCATTTATTAATTTAATAATTATGTAAAACACCTAAACTACTCTTATACTAAAATGATCCTAATAAATACACTCTCACTCCATTTTTAAACTCTGACCCTAATAGCATATATTCGACACTGATTCGTCGAAATTTAAAGGAAAAAAAACCTAGCTGAGCGACAGCCGACTGTGAGGAGCGTGGGGCGGCTGGGCAGGAGTATTTTACAGAAGAAGAAAAAAACGGGAGGGAAGAGAGAGGGGAGAAAGAAGAATGAGAGGGCAGCGACTGCCGATTTGTGGAGAGTGGGATGGGAGGCGACCCGATTTGTGGAGAGGGGAAAGAGAGGCGATGACTGTTGCCTATTTGTGGAGAGGGGAAAGTGAGACGGCTGACTGGTGGAGAGAGGGGGGGGGGGCGGGCGGCGCCGCGACGACGAGGGAAGGGAAGTGGTGGCGGCCGCTTGGTTGGGAGGTGTGGGAAAGGAGAAATAGGGTTAGGATTTTTGAAGTGAGCGTATTTTTAATTTAGTTAGAATTTAGTTATTTCGTGAGGTACATCTAACATGTGCAACATTAAAGGGGTATGAAAATTGTTGATATATTTAAGGGCGCGGCTAAAGGCACCCGGATTTCTATGAGTACACCCACCAAACATTTTTTTAATTTGTCAGAACATGTGAAATGTCCCATATACCCCTAGGGTAAAATTTATGAAAAAACCAAGATGAGTACACCCACCCACCCATTCTACTCCACCACCACCACCACCACCACCCAACAAAAATAATTCCAAAATTGCAACAAAAATTAACACAAAACACCAACTTTTCGAAAAAAATTCTAAAACAAACATGTTCGAAATTTTTACCAAAACAAACTCAAAATGTTCGAAAAAAAATTCAAAACAAACTCAATATGTTCGAAAAAAAATTCCAAAACAACTCAAATTTGTTCGAAAAAAAAGATCGAACATCTTGTTCGAATTTTTTTCCAAAACAAACTCAAGTTGTTCGAAATTGTTTCCAAAACAAACACAATATGTTCGAAAAAAATTTCAAAACAACTTAAATTTGTCCGAAAAAAAAAATCGAACATGTTCGAAATTTTTTCCAAAACAAACTCAAGTTGTTCGGAATTTTTTCCAAAACAAACGCACTATGTTCGAAAATAATTCTCAAACTTCAAAAAAAATCCTAATTTTTTTTCCAGAAAACCCTAATTTTTCAAACCTAATCTTACCTGTTAGCGGCGGCGAGGGGAGAGCACTACGGCCGCGGCGAAGGGGAGGAGGGGGTGGGCGGCGGCCGCGGCGAAGGGGAGGAGGGAGGGCGGCGGCCGCGTCTGTGGGGAGAAGGGAGGGCGGCCGCGACGAAGGGGAGTAGGGGGTGGGCGGCGGCCGCGTCTGTGGGGAGAAGGGAGGGCGGCCGCGGCGAAGGGGAGGAGGGGGTGGGCGGCGGCCGCGGCGAAGGGGAGAAGGGAGGGGGCGGCCGCGAACGAGGTTGCAGGGGAGGGCGGCGCGACGGGGAGGGCGGCGTTGGCGGAGTGGGTGCCGCCGTGCCGGCGAAGCAGCAATTCTATAAGAATTGTGGGTGTCTCAATTGTTGAGAAAGAGAGAGGATGAGAAAGGGAGAGGAAGAGGAAGGTTTTATTTGAAGAGGGCATTTTTGGTTTTTCCAAGTGGGTGTCCTCATCCGATTGGCGTGTTTCCTCATCTCCTGGGTGTACTCATAGGATCGCCGGGTGCCTTTACCCGCGCCCTATATTTAACGAGGCTAAAGGGGTATATATCCTGCGCCAAAAAATTAAAAAATGTTAGGGCTATACTTTAGGCTTGGCCCAGTATTTTTCTTTCCAAGACTTTTTTTGAAGACACCCACTAGAAAAAAAAAAAAAAGGATAGGTTTAATGTCCCATATTCCCTTTGATGAAATTTTGAAAAGAAAAAAAGGCAGATGAGTACACCCTCCATTCATTTCACGAAAGAATTTGTCCCTGCCGTCATCATAATATATAAAAAAAAAAACCAACAACAATCCAAACAACAAAAATGATAAGAAACCAAAATTTACAGAAAAAAAAAATCTTGAATTCAACAAAAACTTTCGAACAAACACAAAAATTTAGAAAAAAAATTCAAAAAAAGTAATGGGTTTTGGCAAAATATTTCGGACAAACAGAAACCGAATTATACAGAAACCTATTTTACACAAACACCGAATTATACACACACATACCTAATTTTTTCTAAACCCTAACTTATTGCAAGGCAGCGGCTGGGCGGCAAGGGAAGGAGGAGGGGCGAACGCGGGTGGCGAGAGGAGGGGGAGGGGCAGACGCGAGGGCGAGGGGAGGGGCGATGGCGGAGTGCGCGGCTTGGGAGGGGGAGGAGAGAGAGGAGGGGGGCAATGGCGGAGTGCGCGGCTTGGGAGGGGGAGAGGGAGAGGGAGGGCGGACGGGGAAGGCGGCGCGACGGGGAGGGCCGATGGCGGCCTTTTTTCTTCAAACCCGGCAGCCTTCAGGGTGGGCGACGGCGGCTGCAAGGCGCTGCGAACAGGACGGGGAGGGGCTGCTACAGCGGTGTGGCTGGTGATGGCCGACAAGGCGTGCGCGGCATGTCCGCGAATGGAGAGGAGAAAAGAGAAAGAAAAATTGGACGGTTGTGATCGAGTGAGTGGATGTACCAAAAAATAAAATTAGGGTTAAAAAGAAAAGAGAAGGGTATTTTGAGTTTTTCCACGTGGTGTACTCATCTCACGGTGTATGTATTTAGCCAGTGGATGTCCTCAATAACCTGTGTATAACCGTGGCCTTCCAATTAAACTAAGCTTTCTAGCAACCCCATATAATTAAACACTATTAATTAGTCTCATATATAGTTTTGCCTATAAGTTTCCACCACTTTTGGGTACATGTAATAAAAAAAGTGATTAAGTAATAAATACTAGTATAAGTAATGTGATTAGAAAAAAAGAGTTAAAATGTAAAATATAAAGTGAAGTGTAAGAATAAAAAATTATGAGAAACTTATCATAATAAAATAAGTAGAACTTTTTTTTTAAAAATAAATAAAATAAAAATTATAGAATTAAAAAACATACAAAATAAAACAGTTGTACTGAATCTTTATCCGAGTTTTTTTTTTTTCAAAAGACGCATGTTAATAATCTGAAATACAATGCGGAAAATTGCAATTAACAAATGAGCTAAAATAAAGTCCCTTCTCATGAGAAAAGAAAAAAAAAATGTTACTACTAAAAGTAGTTAAAGCAATTGATTGCTCATCGATCATATGATCAGATTTGTGGCAAGGCATTATTTATCATCCGACGAATGTCATCGAAATCAGGCTTATTAAACGCGGCGGCAGCGCCCTCATCAACCAGCGCCAGCAACGCGGCGGCTTGTCCCCTAAAATGTCTGCGGACGAAACCCTCAAAACCCTGGGGCGGCTTCTTCACAATGCACAACAAAGTCTTGCATGAACGAATAAAAACACTCTCACTGTATTGATTGGACCGGTTTATCATATTCGCTATCGTAATATTCTCGTCCAATAATAGATATTCATCGTTGTAATAAGGCTTCTCGTTGAGCACGAGCCCCTGAATCGACACGAGCAGCTGAAGAAGCGTCGAGTTTTCCGACCACTCTTCTCCTTTTGATCTACCCTTCCACGTGTCGATAAGGGAGAGGCAGACATGGCCGCCAGCGTAGAGATTCGGGTTTAGACGGATTCCGTGTGCATGATAGTAGACGAGGGGAGGGGAAGATGGGTAATTTTTAGGTAAGAAGATGTCAAAGAAGAAAAGGCCGTGGTGGTAGGGTGTGCCGGGTGCGCCTATGATGAGGGCGCGGAGGATATTGGTTCGGGTTTCGTAAGCTCGGACGTAGATGCCCGGGGGTAGGCTTTCTTTAAGGATTTCCCACTCTTTGGTGATGACGCTTTGGAATGAATTAGAGCTACTTTCACCCTGCTTCCTTTTGATCATGTGTTCATATTTTTCGGAGCTGAGGTAATGATGATCTTTTGCTTCCGTTGCTTCTACTTCAAACTGTTTGAACTCAACGTAATTCTCTGCACCCATAAATAAATTCATATCAATCTAATTATTCAATCCAGCTCCATTAATATATTAATCTATTAATCACCACATATATATAGTACTGTAAGTACAAAAAACATTATGAATATGATATGTGCATAACATCACGAATAGCTAGCTAGGTAATCGAATATTTATATATATCATGATATTTAAAAAACGTAATTAATTTCAAGCTGACCACATACAAGATTTGGGGAAGAAGTACCTGCTGGGTCCATGACGACGGACACGTACAAAAATTGATATGATGATTTTGTCGTCAATGAATACTTGAACGCTTTTGACTTTATGCACCTGAGTTTCAACGCTCTGACTTTAAATAATCATAAATTAAAAATAGATGCATATATGCTCAATCTCTTCAAAGATAGATTTATCATGAATATGAGATCATGAAATACACATACCTTCTAGCTATGTTGATGAAAGTGTTAAAGAAACTTGAGTAATTTCAATGAATTATGAAAGCTCACAACTATAAATACAACTAAGCATGAGTATTGAGTTGGTTACAATGGAATTAAACTTCAAGATTCAGTTACAAAGGGAATCTATAACTAACTAAATAATGTATCTAGCTTGAATTAATAGGAAATTCAGTGCATGCGTTTATTTGCTCGCATTGTATGGGTTGATGCATGTGTTAACGTTTCATGCATGTGTTTAACACAATGATACATGTTACGTGGGGAACCTAGCTAAAATACAATCTACATGCTCTAATTAATTTGTTATATACAGTCAAAGAGTCAACAAAAGATTTGTTGACTGGTCAAATATTCAACGAACACTAGTCAAAGGTCACGATCCTAGTCATCAGTGAAGACGACGAACGGCCAATGAGCGAAGAGCGAGGAAAGTCTACAAGAAATAGTCAACAAGTCAATGAAGAGTTTACGTGGCAACGAGAAGATGTGAAGATATGATATCGACGAGCAAGATATGTGATCGTCTAAGTAGTAGTGTGCAAGTGTGGTGTACTGTTTTGGAGGTTAAAGTAATTGAAGGATATGGTACAACATGAGTCTATCCATGGGCACACAATTTACCAATATCACACCAATAGATGCCCACGCCATTTACTAATATCACGTCAATAGAAGTTAAGGTAAACTGGTCGGATCGATCTAGAGGAGAGACAGCGAACAAGATCATGGTCGCGAAGAAGATGCAAGAGAGATTAATAGCCAAATTAAGAAGAGGAAGAGATGAAACAACGGTCAGAAGAGAATTGTCATAAGGCAAGTTGATCGCCTTATGAACAAGGGTAGGTCGAGCAGCGACCATAAGTCAAGAAGAACGAGCATCAACGACCATCGTCTTACAAAGTTAGTATTTGGAAGGTCGGAAAGTTAAGTAGGTTTATCTTAATGGTCGGCGGCGAGCTCCGTCAAGAATGATACATTTAAGGGGCGGTTGCAGAAGCATTTAATGCAAAATAGTTGTACCAAATGCATGTAATGATCATTATTAAGACAATATTTATTTATTAAATAAATTAATGTTAGGTTGCCAACAATTAATTGCATCAAATGTAAGTGAATATGTAAGCCAATTAGGGCTACAATCAATACACAATCTCATATATCAGCACAAAAACTACTCTTTCTCTCTCGAGTAAAAACACTAATTAATCCACACTTATTCTTGTTTATCATTCAAGAACACCAAGAACAACTTAATACTTCCGTTAAACCTATATGACAAAATCGCATACAACATAATTTATACTCCATATTCCCAATTCAATTAGGGTATGTTTTGTTTTGATTATTCATTTAACTTGTGTGAGACCAAAGATTCGTGAGACCGAACACTTTTGATCCATATTTCAAATTTTTGGATTGGACAACTCTTTTTTTTTTCTTCACGTTTCATGTTTGCCAAAATGCGGTGAAGTTTATTTTTGAACCGCACTTAAAAAATTGATAATATTTAAGTAAAAAATAATAATGTTTTTAATAAAAATAACTATCATTTTTTACTTAAATATTATCACTTTTTACATCAAATCAAGGAAGACCCATCTCACGAAATGAAATCCACTCAAGACCAACTCAATGTGAAATACCAAAAATGAAACATGCAATAATTTAATTTCCTTCCACAAACCTACTGTAAAGATTATGAAATCTGAATTTCAAAACTCTCAAATTAAATCCCAAAATAAACCTACTCTAAATTATTATGGATTTCAAAAACCTCAATATTCCGAAATAAGCATGCCCTCGTTAATTCCAAATCAAACTCAATTAAACTCTGTCAAAATTATATTACCTAATTAAGTTCGATAAGTATTTAAAATTAATTAAGAGTAAAAGTAAGTGTATTAATTAATTCTGTGAGAAAATAACCGTGGCCTGAAAATAAAAAATAAATAAAAAAGAAAACGATTGGGCTTTACTTTTGGACTGACCAAGTAAATTCCTTTCGTGCCTGACGTACTATATGCACCTCCATTTAGGAGGGATTCACACCCCCTTTCAATTTATTACTCCCTCTATTCCAATTAGATAGGCTTGTTGGACTTTTCACAAAGATTAAGAAATTTTATTGGGAAGACACATTACACAAGTAAAATTTCTATTATAACCCTATTTAATGAATGTTGTAACGTACTTTTAATGTAATTAATGCATAGGGTTATATTAGTAAATGAATTAGAAACACTACAAAAAAAGAGGTTTTATCAGAAAAAAGAGGGTTATAAAACTATTGATACTACTTGCATACTTGGTATCAAAAAATAAATTTTTGATACCATTAATTTTATTGCATCCGTTATTTTTTGATACTAAAATTATTTTGGCATCAGATTTTTTTTATTGATACTACTTATTTTTTTGCATCAAATAATTTTTCGATACTACTTATTATTGGTATTAGAAATTTAATTTCTAATACTATTAATTTTACTTATAGTATTAGTAATTATTTTATTGATATAATTTATTTTTTGTATCAAATAATTTTTTGATACAACTTATCATTGGTGTCGAAAATTTAATTTTCGATACTATTAATTTAATTTTTAGTATTAGTAATTGTTTTATTGATATAATTTATTTTTTGTATCTATTTTTTTTTTTTTTTGATACTACTTATTATTGATATCGGAAATTTAATGTTCGATACTATTACTTTTATTTTTAGTATTAGTAATTGTTTTATTGATACCACCTATTTTTGGTATCAAATTTTTTTTTTGATACTACTTATTATTGGTGTCGGAAATTAAATTTACGATACTATTAATTTTATTTTTAGCATTAGTAATTGTTATATTGATACCACTTATTTTTTGTATCAAATATATTTTTTTGATACTACTTATCATTGGTGTCGGAAATTAAATTTTCGATACTATTGATTTTATTTCTAGTATTAGTAATTGTTTTATTGATACCACTTATTTTTTGTATCAAATATATTTTTTTGATACTACTTATCATTGGTGTCGGAAATTAAATTTTCGATACTATTAATTTTATTTCTAGTATTAGTAATTGTTTTATTGATACCACTTATTTTTTGTATCAAATATATTTTTTTGATACAACTTATCATTGGTGTCAGAAATTTAATTTTCGATACTATTAATTTTATTTTTAGTATTAGTAATTGTTTTATTGGTACAACTTATTTTTTGTATCAAATATTTTTTTTTGATATTACTTATCATTGGTGTCGAAAATTAAATTTTCGATACTATTAATTTTATTTTTAGTATTAGTAATTGTTTTATTGATACAACTTTTTTTTTGTATCAAATATTTTTTTTGATACTACTTATCATTGGTGTCGAAAATTAAATTTTCGATACTATTAATTTTATTTTTAGTATTAGTAATTGTTTTATTGATACAACTTTTTTTTTGTATCAAATATTTTTTTTGATACTACTTATCATTGGTGTCGGAAATTAAATTTTCGATACAATTAATTTTATTTTTAGTATTAGTAATTGTTTTATTGATACAACTTATTTTTTGTATCAAATATATTTTTTTGATACTACTTATCATTGGTGTCGGAAATTAAATTTTACACACTATTAATTTTATTTTTAGTATTAGTAATTGTTTTATTGATACCACTTATTTTTTGTATTAAATATATTTTTTTGATACTACTTATCATTGGTATCGGAAATTTAATTTTCGATACTATTAATTTTATTTTTAATTTTAGTAATTGTTTTATTGATACAATTTATTTTTTGTATTAATTTTTTTTTAATACTACTTATTATTAGTGTCTAAAATTAAATTTATGATACTATTAATTTTATTTTTAATATTAGTAATTGTTTTATTGATACCACTAATTATTTTTTATCAAATATATATTTTTGATACTAATTATAATTGTTATTAAAAATTAAATTTTTAATACTATTAATTTTATTTTTAGTATTAATAATTGTTTTATTGATACAATTTTTTTAATTAGTAATAATAATAGATTGGTATCGATAATGAATTTCCGATACCAATTGCTCATACAGTATACACTATACAGTCTCCTGGTCTCCTCTCTTCTCGAGAAAGTAATTTGATTTGAAAAGAAACAGAAAACCCTCACTGTGTGCGATTTTCACACAGTGAGGATGTAACCGTAATACTTCAGCCGCCGCCACACACAGTCCCTCCGGCCACTCCCTGCGCGCCGTAGCCACCGCACTCTAACGCGGTCCCCTCCTCTCGACCGCCGCTGCACCATAACCCTCCGGCGACTACATCGGTGACGTCGGCCAGTGGCCTCGCTCCTAATGCCCCGACGCCGGCGACAGATCCCAAGCCTGTCGCTGCTGCGCACTGGCCGGCGAGGCAGACGCCCAGGGCCGCCATCCCACAGCCGCACGCAACCTCCTGCTGTAGAGCTCCGGCGTCCATCGGTGTCCAGCAGCCTCCGGTCCATTGACATCTACCGGCGTCTCGCGCTTCCATTTGATTTCTCGGTACATACTTTTTATCTTTTTTTTTTTTTTTTTTGAAGAAATTAGTAATAGCATTCTGAAAATTATTTGAAATAGAGGTGCAGTTGGTAAAATATGTTTCATATTCTAGAAAATTATTTGAAGGAGAGATGCAATTGCAATTATAGATTTTGATAAATGAAGACTGCTCTGCTTTTACAGGCTCATAAAGCTCTGTAATCATCAGCACCAGATTTGTAGATTTGAAGTCGGTGGAGTTCAGACATTTTAGACTAGAGCTCGTGTTTTGATTAATGTAAGTTCTTCAGATCTGAATTGTTGCTTAAATTCACTGTTTAATTCTTTGAATTGAATAAATGTTGCTATGTTGATACTTTTTATTATGTTTTTGGATCTAATATGTTTTAAACTTGAGTCTCGTTTCACTGGGTATTGATTGCAGTAGGTAATGATAATGAGATTCTTATCCAGGTAATGATAATGAGATTCTTATCCAGATGGCATCTCTTGCAACATATTTTTGGGCTTAGCAAACAAACACATAGGTAACTATGCCTCTCTTCTGAATATCACTTTCAAATCAAATTGTATTTCCTGTCATTTACATGTTCTGTATGAGTCAGTAATTGGACAAAATTCATTTTCAATCACTCTTAAAGTTGTAAAAGTGTGATGATGATGTAAATGTTTAGTTGATTAATTTCTTCTATCTAAAGTTGCTTGGCTCAAGTTATAGTAGTACTTACTGGTGTCAGGACCATGTTCTAGACTCTAGTTTCTTAGATGTCACCTTGTGTGTGTGTATATTGCCTATGCAACTGGTTTATTTTTTAGTGAAGCAGAACGCACAATTAAGAACAATACAAATATTTGTTGTACACTCCACTATGTGCTATCCTTTATGTTTGTTACTATTGTAAGATCTATTGCCTATGCAAATGACTTGGATTAAAAGTGGACTAGAAAGCCTTGGAGTTGAATCATTTTGTTGTTTACATTTCAAATTCATCTCTCTTTTGAAGACTTAAAAGTTAAAACTGTTTTATACATTTGTAAGTTAATACTAATTTTTTAAATGAAAGACATTTTTTTTTATACAATGGATATTTCATATTTGTCATTCTGTTGTTTTTAGGTCTTATTATTCTCAATTTCTGATTATTTTGTTATCCAGTTATTATTTTCCTGAAATAACACCAACATACTTATGTTATCTCATCAGAGAAGAAATGTTTAGGGTGATTGGGAGAAGTACCTTGTTCTAAACCAGTCTGATACCACTCCTGAGAGGGGCATATACTGTAAACCAGGTATATATGCATCTCAGTTATTTATTTATATAATAGTAAACTGTCTAGTAGGAACCTTTGAGAGCATTCAAGTTCCAGAACACTCAATGTTAGGAGAGTCTTGGATCATCTTTTCTTGTCAATGGTAGAACAGAGGAGTTTTCTATTCTCATTTTCTGTGATTTGAATCTTGTGTGTAGAATATAAATGAATAATGTAAGTGCAAACCCTTTCTAGTTCCTTTTTGGAAAATACATTTGTGAATAAACACAAACAAAGTAGGTTATCAATTGCATAAATGACATTAATGCCTACTACGATTGCTTCTAAGTGATTTTTTGTCTGTAAATTTCCTTTGATATATTGCCTTCTACATGCATCACTTTACTCTTATGTTGATATATGCATAGTGAACAGGCTACTTAGCTAACTATATTTGTAGATAATTGAGGAATGTAAATTTTGAATCCTCTCTCTAAAGCCTGAGAAGTGCTGCTTCCCCTTGACAAGTTGCCTTGTTAGCTTTAATATCAATCTTCAAGTTCGTGTTGTATACTGATACACTGATTGTAGATATTAATATATACTTTGTTTCTAGATTGCATGGGCATCTGGTCCCTCTGGTTTTCCTTTATTGTTTAAATTGTAATTAGTAGAATTCATGAATAACATTCTGATCTAATCTGCTCTGTTTTCCTTTTTTTTTTTTTTTTTATAAGAAGCAGGTTATAGATAGTGAAGGAAATTAAAGGAAGAATTAATGGCGTTGATAACAGAAGAAATGATCAAACAGCTTCAAACCCACATGGAAAAAAGTATGCTTTTCTATTCCTCTCCTCTGTTGATCCAACATTAATTTTTTCATGCTCTTCTTTTCATTGCAGTTGCAGTTCATCATGAACCCACCCTCAACATGACTTTCCTTGTTAGTCATTCTTTCCCAACTCTTCATTCAATTTTCAATATATGATTTTCTGCCTCAGGATGTTGCAAACCTAAACTCAAACTTACTCTTTTCTTCTAAATATTCTTCTACTCCACTGTTTACTTGTTATAATTCTCTATGTTTCTTTGTTTTTTGTATTTAATTATTATATGTCATATGAATTTCATTTATATGAATTTGTGCTCTAAGGTTTGATCCATTTGTGAAAAATATATGATAGATCTGAAAGTGGCTCAATTGCAGGAGATTAGGACAACTACAAGGCTTCCCACAATTTGCATGTTTGGAAATGCTCAACAGAACCAACCTAATATACTAGTTCTTGAAAAGCACTTTACATTAGATATTTTGTAATGGAGCTTATATACTAGTTTTTGTATATAAAACTAATATACTTGTAGATCATTGTTGATAAATGTTATTTTGATAGTTGAATTTGTACTATGGAGGACAAATAAAGTTAGATTTGAATCATATTGAATATTAACGTTTATGCGTGTAATAAAGCTAGTGTGGTTTTTGTTATTCGGAAATTAATATTAGATTTTTTTTGTAATACCATTAATTTTAGAATTAATTATCAGATGTTAAATGTCTTTTTTGATACTAAAGAACAAAAAATTTAGATACTATATTAAAAAATAGTATCAAAAAAAAATTGATACCAATTTTTTTTCTGATACTAAAGGTTAAAATCCTTTTAATATTAGAAAATATTTATTGATACTATATATTTAGTATCGTTAAAATTAATTGATACCATTATATGATTCTGATACTAAAGGTTAAATTCTTTTAGTATCAGAAAATATTTATTGTTACTATCATTATCCGATACTAAATATTATTTGGATACTAAAGGGTTCAATCATTTAGTATCAGAAAACATTTATTGATATTATATATTTAGTATTGTTAAAAAAAATTGATACTAAAAATACAATGTAGTATCAAAAAAAATTGATACCAACAATTCTGATACTAAAGAGTTCAATTCTTTAGTATCAGAAAATATTTATTGATACTATACATTTGTGATACTAAAGGGGTAACCTTTAGTATCAGACTTTTTTTTCTGATACGTGGTCTTTAGGATCGGGAGTATAGGTATCGGAAGTGGTATCGAAAATAAATTTGATACCAATACCCTTTGGTATCAAATATTTCATCTTTGGTATCAAAAAAAATCCGATGCTAAAAACCCTTTTTCTTGTAGTGAAAATATTACTTTAAATGGAAACAAGCATATCTAAATGGGACATCCATAAAAGGAAAACAAGCCTATCTAATTGGGACGGAGGGAGTAATTAAATAATACTAGTGTAAAAAACCTAAAATACTTTTTAAGTAAAATACTATTACTAAATGCAGCGTAAAGCACGGAAAAACTGCCCGAGAAATTTGGTTGGATCTGGAAGAAAGGTTTGGCAAAGAGAGCGCCACTAGGGCGTACGAACTGAAACGTGTGTTAACTCTTACACGCCAAGAAAAAATGCCAGTCTCGGCGTATTACACAAAGTTGAAAGGCATATGGGACGAGATTCAATCAGTCTCCTCCAAGCCAACATGCATTTGTGATGTGTCGAAACAATTGGTGGACATGCGAGAAAAGGAACAATTATATGAATTTCTCATGGGTCTCGACGAAATATTTAATACCGTCAAGACTCAAATCCTAAGCACAAAACCAACTCTCGTTTTGGGAGCAGCTTACCACCTGGTGGCACAAGACGAGCAACAACGACTCATCACGTCTTCGAGAAAACCAACCATGGAAGCAGCAGCCTTTCAAGTCTACGAGAGTCGTGAGGGAGCAGCAACAAGCAATACACACCAGACTCAATAGCAGGCGCGAGAGAAAGTGCAAAAATTATGGGAGAACTAACCACAGGATTGAATACTGCTAGGAAATCGTGGGTTATCCGGAGAAAGGCGAACCAAAGTGTAAGAAAAATCACAGCAAAGCAGTTGAGAAGCCAAAGACAAATCCAAGGGCGGCAATCGTTGAAGGTGACTCGAGCACTGTACCTGGGATAAACCAAGAACAATTAGCCAAACTAGTTGAGTACCTTGGAGCAATGACTAAGGGCAACTTAACTCAACCACCCTCCGTCAACATGGCTGGTAAGAGTATTTTTTACGAATTATGGGTAATTGATTCCGGCGCCACGGAACACTTTACCCATAACGGTAAGATTCTTGATAATAAATTCAATCCAGGCACATTAGCACCTGTAAAAATTCTCAATGGTGATAATAACCCAGTTGAATGCATTGGAAATACTACGTTAACTAATGGCCTTAAAATTAATAATGTTTTACATGTGCCTAATTTTCAATGCAATCTATTATCTGTTAGTCGCTTAACAAAAGATCACAATTGTGCACTCATTTTTTTTTCTGATTATTGTGTCATACAAGACTTGAAATCGAGGAACCTGATTGGGATGGGTAAACAACGCGATGGTCTATATTGCTTGGACTCTATAAAGCAAGAACATCAAGTTATGACCGTCGTGGTGAGTCCGGAAATTTGGCACAAAATATTAGGACATGCTTCCAAAATAAAACTTGAACATGTGGATGTTTAGAATAAAGTTTTTGATAATCATTGTGATTCATGTATGAGGGTTAAACAAACACGCACTGTTTTTACTCTTAGCACTATTTATACTAAAGATTGTTTTGAGCTAATACACTGTGACATTTGGGGACCCTACAAAACCCCATCTTTCACTGGAGCCTATTATTTCTTAAGTATTGTGGATGATTACAGCAAGGGCGTTTGGGTTTATTTGATGGAAATTCAAATCAGAGGTAAGCAAACACTTAATATCATTTTGCAACATGGTTAAAACCCAATTTGAAAAGCAGGTGAAGAAAATTAGAACTGATAATGGGACTAAATTTCAATCAAATGTTATGTGTGATTTTTATGCTGAAAATGGTATCGTATTACAAACTTCTTGTACGGATATACCACAACAAAATGGTGTAGTAGAGAGAAAGCACAAACATATTTTGGAGGTAGCAAGGGCCTTAAGATTTCAAGGTGAACTTCCAATAAATTTTTGGGGTGAGTGTGCTTTAACTGCTACTTACATCATCAATAGACTTCCCACTAAAATTCTTCGAAATAAAACCCCTTACGAAGTTCTTTTTAAAAAAAAACCCAATTATGAACGACTCAACGTTTTTTGTTGTTTGGTCTATGCAAAAGATATTAAGAATAAAGACAAGTTTGGCGAAAGGGGGAGGCCTAGCGTTTTCGTTGGGTATCCTAACGGACAAAAGGGGTACAAAGTTTTTGATTTAGAGAGTAGAACTATTTCAACTTCTCGAGACGTTAAGTTCTTCGAGAACATTTTTCCCTATGAAAAAGATGCACATCTAAAGAACCTAGCTATTACACGGTCACAAGATTGGGAAATTGATCCAGTGGCATGTGAAGTACCCTCATTGAATGAGCACCCTACGCCACAAGATGATAAAAACATACACAATGGCAATATACAAAATGAGGACCACGTTCGAAGACAAAGTGGGCGTTCAAAATCACAACCGAAACATTTGCAGGGTTACGAAGTAGATCTGCCTCAGTCCTTAGACCATTCGCAACCCATGCCTGAATTAGGATCCTCGACGGTACATCCTCTATCTCACTTCGTTTCATATAAGCGTTTTTCTTATCATCATAAATGTTACCTTGCGGCCATCACTTCACTTGATGAGCCTAAAAATTTTCTACAGGCTATCAAGAATCCGAGATGGAAAGAAGCAATGCAAAAGGAAATTAAAGCGCTTTAGGAAAACAAGACTTGGACTCTCGAGCCCTTACCACCAGGCAAGAAAGCTATTGATTCGAAGTGGGTATACAAAATCAAGTACAAGCCGAATGGAGAATTCGAAAGATACAAAGCAAGGCTCGTCGCAAAGGGATTTACTCAAATCGAAGGGATTGAATTTCATGAGACATTTACACCTGTGGCGAAGCTCGTTACTGTCTGAAGCGTCATTGTTATTGCGGCCAAGAAAAATTGGACGTTGCAACAACTCGACGTAAATAACGCTTTCCTACATGGGGACTTGGACGAGAATGTTTACATGAAAATACCACAAGGCTAAGCAAAGGAAGGAGAAACACGAGTTTGTAAACTTCAAAAATCCTTATATGGGCTGCGACAAGCTTCTAGGAATTGGTATTGTAAGTTTACACGAGCATTATTAGATATCAGCTTTCGTCAGTCAAGAGCAGACCACTCTTTATTTACGCATAAGAATGGAGATTCTTATGTATGCGCACTCATCTACGTGGACGACGTGGTTCTTTTCGGAAACGACACAAAGTTCATACAATTTGTAAAGAAGTATCTTGATAACAAATTCAGCATCAAAGATCACTACAAGAAAACTGCAATTTAACCGAAATTTGTCGCTAATTCTAATATTTTCGTCGCTAACGTGAGTTAGCGATGAAATAATTTTGTCGTGGGATTTGTTGCTATACGCCCGTCGCTAACGTGTTTGCGACAAAAAAAATTAATTTTGTCGCAAATGTTTGCGATGAAAATTTGAGTTTCATCGCAAAATGTTAGCGACAAAAATTTGAGTTTCATCACAAAATATTAGCGACGAAAATATAAGTTTAATTGCAAAATGTTTGCGAGAAAAATCAAACATTTGTCGCAAACACGTTAGCGGCGGGTGTATAGCAACAAATCCCGCGATGAAATTATTTCATCGCTAACACACATTAGCGACAAGAATATTAGAATTAGCGACAAATTTTTTCGTGTCTAAAATAATAGCTCCTTACTTCGTGGCTAATTTTTTTGCGATGAATATTTTAATTTCGTTCCAAATGTTAGTGATGAAACCCATATTTTTGTCGCTAATATTTATCTATGGATATCTGATTTACGAATCGTTCTCTAAACCAAAAGGGGAGCTGACTGTCCTGAAAGGTGAGAGAAGGAGTGATCTCTACTTTCTTCAGAGTGAAACAGTAGCTGGTAGATCAGATGTAGCGGAGGTGCAAGACAACTCGATGTTGTGGCACAAAAGACTAGCTCACGTAGGCAAGAAGGGCCTAGTGGAGTTGTCTAAACAAGGTCTGCTTGGCAAAGACAAGATCACTCAACTCGACTTGTGTGAGTCTTGTATTCTTGGTAAGTCCAAGAGACTTAAGTTTGGTAAGGGTGTCCACTCTACCAATGGGATCATGGACTATGTCCATTCTTATCTATGGGGGCCAGCGAGAAATCAGACTAGGTCTGGTGGAAAATACTTCCTGTCTATCATAGACGACTACTCAAGAAAGGTGTGGATGTCTATTCTCAAGTCGAAGTCAGAAGCATTTGAGAAATTCAAGGAATGGCTCATTGAATGTGAAAATGTCACAGGCAAGACTCTCAAACATTTGAGAACTGATAATGGTCTAGAGTACCTATCAGACGAGTTCAATGCGTTCTGCAAATCGAAAGGAATAGTAAGGCATAAGACTGTGCCAGGGACCCCTCAGCAAAACGGAGTAGCTGAGAGGATGAACCAGACACTACTTGAGAGAGTCAGGTGTATGTTGAACAGTTCTTGTCTGCCGAAGGTGTTTTGGGGAGAGGCTGTCTCTACTGCAGCCTATTTGATAAACAGAAGTCCTTCCTCGGCTGTGCAATACAAAACCCCAGAGGAGTTGTGGTCTGGACGTGCAGCCGATTACAATCATTTGAAGGTATTTGGATGTCAAGCTTATGCCCATGTCAAGCAAGATAAGCTTGAGCCTCGAGCATTGCGATGCGTGTTTGTTGGGTATCCTTCTGGAGTGAAAGGATACAGGTTATGGTGCCTCGAAGCTGGGATGCAGAAATGTATAATCAGTAGAGATGTTACGTTTGATGAGAGTCGGATGCCTCTATAAGAACAGACTAGTACGAGTACTAGTGCAGCTGATAACCAACCAGACGAGACACAAGTCGAGGTGGAGCAAGTTGACTCCACAAGACCAGTTGGAGATGATATTGATCCAGATGAGGAGGGCGATCCTCAAAGCGAGAATGATCTTCAACATTATCAGCTGGCACGGGACAGAACCAGACGAGAAGTCCACCCACCTCAGAGGTATGGTCAAGCTGACATAGTCTCATTTGCATTATGTGCAGCTCTTGAGGTGGAGTCTCTGGAGCCGAAGTCTTATTCAGAAGCCATCAACTGCCACGACAAGGAGAAGTGGATAGGTACTATGGAGGAGGAGCTGCTTTCTTTGAACAAGAACCAGACATGGGAGATTGTTCAAAGGCCCAAGAACAAGAAGTTAGTTGGGTGCAAGTGGATCTATAAAAAGAAGGCGGAGGCTCAGAGGGGTGGCAAGCTTAGATACAAGGCGAGGCTTGTAGCTAAGGGATTTACACAGAAAGAAGGTATTGATTTCAATGAAATCTTCTCACCTGTTGTGAAACATTGTAGCATCAGAATCTTGTTAGCTATGGTTGCTCAATTCGAATTGGAGCTACATCAGATGGATGTGACCACAGCTTTCTTACATGGATCTCTAGATGAGAGGATCTACATGAAGCTACCAGAAGGGTTGGACATAGAAGAAGGGGAAGACAAGGTCTGTCTGTTGAAGAAGTCCCTCTATGGCCTCAAACAAAGCCCTAGACAATGGTACTTGAGATTTGATGAGTACATTTGCTCAGCTGGTTTTACAAGGAGCTTGTACGACAGCTGTGTCTATTTCAGACGGGTTGGGACTGGTGTTACCTATCTTCTGTTGTATGTTGATGACATGTTAATAGCAGGCGAGTCTATTGACAGTGTTAATCAAGTTAAGGAGATCCTCAAACGGGAGTTTGAGATGAAAGATCTTGGTGAAGCCAAAGTGATTCTTGGGATGGAGATCAGTAGATGGGTCTATTCTGCTGAGTTAACCTACTTATCTTCAGAAGGTGTTAGAGAGGTTCAGAATGCATAAGGCGAAGACTGACTCTACTCCTATTGGCTAACATCATCGTTTGTCCAATCAGATGAGTCCCAGGAACAGCCAAGAGCGAACTCAGATGAGAAAGATACCTTATGCCAGTGCTGTAGGGAGTTTAATGTATGCTATGGTGTGTTGTAGGCCAGACTTGACTCATGCTATGAGTGTGATCAGCAGATATATGAGTGATCCAGACTTAAGCCATTGGGAAACGGTTAAGTGGGTTATGAGATATGTTCTGGGATCAGCACAGACGGGTCTGAGATTTCAGAAGATGCCAAGTGAGGGGGATGCACTTGTGGGATACGTGGATGCAGATTACGCAGCCAATGTTGACACTCGAAAGTCCTTAACAGGATATGTGTTCACTCTATTTGGTACGGCAGTGTCGTGGAGGTCTATTCATCAATCCGTAGTTGCATTGTCTACTACTGAAGCGGAGTACGTGGCCTTGACTGAGGCAGTTAAGGAAAGCATGTGGCTGAAAGGGATTCTTAAGGAATTTGGTTTATCTCAGAACAGTGTGACTGTCTTCTGTGATAATCAAAGCGCAATTCATCTCGCAAAGCATCAGGGGTATCATGAACGAACCAAACATATTGATGTGAAACTGTATTTTGTGAGAGACATTGTGGAGAAGGGGAGCGTCCAGGTGGTTAAGATAGCTACTGAGGAGAACCCTGCTTGTGCATTTACTAAGGCATTACCAAAGGAGAAGTTTGGTTTATGTCTTAGGTCAGTTGGTTTGCATTAGTGACCTCTGCGGAGAAGGCTACTAGTCTGGTGGCGGCAGATTAGTAGTGGAATCTGTCCTTTGAGAAGGATAGATCGGAGCTGTTAGTTCAAGGTGGAGATTTTGAGCTAAAGGTGGAGAATTGTGAGATTTATCTCAAATCTCCTAGACTAGACGAGTGCGACTCGTCTTGTGGAGATCAGGTAGATTCTAGTCTACTACTCACTACTACACATTTAAGCTTGGAGAGCTCCACTTAGAGAACTCTTTTATCGAAAAGCTCTCCAAGTGCTATCTTGGAGAGCTCTTTTTTCGAAAAGCTCTCCAAAATAGCACTTGGAGAGCGGTTTTATAAAAAAAATAAAAAATTAACATAGACAGCGGTTCAAAACCGCTGTCTAAGTGAAACACTTGGACAGCGGTTGAGAACCGCATTGCAAGCCACCATTACACAGCGATTTTGAACCGTTCTCCAAGAGAACACTTGAAAAGCGGTTCTTAACCGCTCTACAAGAGAGTTTCTCTTGTCAAACTATAATTAATTCAATCCCCCATTTATCACCAACGCGAATTAATTAATATTGAAGTTTAATTGTTCTCCCCCAAATCGATCCCACAAACAAACGCGTAACCTAAAATTCAAAAAAAAAAAAACAGAGTGTGAATTCCAAATCCGCCGTCACCGTCCGTCGCCTCCCTCCTCGCGCCGTCGCCGTCGCCTCCCTCCTTCTCCCTCCTCGCGCCGTCGATCGCGACCTCCTCTCCAGCCGTCGCCGTCGACCTCCTCTCCAGCCGTCGCCGTCGACTTCCTCCCCAGACGTCGCCGTTGCCGTCGCCGTCGACCTCCCACACAGCTGTAGGTACGTACGTAC
Organism: Galeopsis tetrahit; assembly: GCA_963675135.1. Classification (NCBI taxonomy): domain Eukaryota; kingdom Viridiplantae; phylum Streptophyta; class Magnoliopsida; order Lamiales; family Lamiaceae; genus Galeopsis; species Galeopsis tetrahit. Next base: position 19,128,544 of record OY776133.1, read on the forward strand.
TCTTGTATATATATGTGTGTATCCACTATACTCTTGTATATATATATATATATATATATATATATATATATATATATATATATATGTGTGTGTATCTACTGTACGCGCGTTTTGAAGAAATAGAAGAAAAAAATGGATGTATCTACTATATATATATATATATATATATATATAATATATGGTTACAACGTCCTTTGAACTCACTTGACTTATAAGATTATTATGTAGCCAAGTTTTGAGATTTGTTGTATTTGCCTATTTGGTGTTCTTTTGCTGGAATGATGTAGCATATCTACTATTTGATCCCAAAATTTTGTTTCTTTTTTTCTGTATTCTCAGGCACTCCCCTGTACATTTGTTTTCCTATACTGAATAAAAGGGAGTTATATCCTATTGGATGACAGTAGTATAAAATACTGCAGTAACGCCCTAAGTGATAGTAATCTTAGTTTGACTTGGAAATTGAGGTGTAGTTTGATATGCATAATAAATATCTACTCACTGCAACAATCATTTTGTCTTTGATTGTTGTTGAAGAAGCTGTTTCATAGAATAGATTATAAACTGATGTATTAAATTAAATTTGGTTGAGAGGATAAAGGATATATATGAAGGTGTCTTGGTCCTTATCTGAAACTTTACAGCTGATGTTAATGTAATTCAGGTTTGCTGATGTGTTGCATATTTATACTCCATATGTCCTGCCATAAGCTTCCATTTTGCTTTTTGTACGAAGATTAAGAAATATTGAGCTGTTGAGGTAGAGACATGTATGAAATAGAAAAGGTAGAGAGATATTTAGGAATGAAAAAGGATAGAGAGATATAGTGAATTTTGCCAAATAGAAACTTATGATGGGTCGTCCAAAATAAATAAGTGGGAAGCTTATGACGGGATGGAGTGAGTATTTCTTTAGTTTGGTGAAAAGCATGCAGTGTGGATGTTGAGATGAAATCTGATGTATGTCTATCCAATAAGTTTATGAAGAAGTATGAAATTATAAAAAGGTAGAGATATTTAGAAATGAAAAAAGATAGAGAGATATAGTAGATTTTGACAAATAAGAAAATGAGAAACTTATGATGGGTCGTCCAAAATAAATAAGTAGAAAGCTTATGGTGGGACGGGGGAGTATTTCTTTAGTTTGGTGAAAAGCATGCAGTGTGGATGTTGTGATGAAATCTGATGTCTGTCTGTCCAATAAGTTTATGAAGAAGATATTGAGTTTTGCTTGATAAGAGTCTTCTTTGAGGTTAACCCTCAAGCATAGTCCTATATAACCTATTAAAAACTATATCTTTCTTGGTCATTGACTTAGATGTTGTTAAGCATTTCCAACTAATTGTTGTAAAAAATCTCAATTTAACTGTTTCCGTGTAGTTTTCATATTTTTTTCTCTGTGTGTCTATCTTGAATATGCATATTTTTTAGCAGTAAGATGTATTAAATATGTAGCTAGTTTAAACAAATCCTGATTTTACTTTTGCAGGTGGATTAAACATCATTATTTTGCTATGGTAATGACTCTCATTAGTCTCACCTGGGAGATAGAGATAGGGCCTGCAGGTTGTGCTCAGAAACAGGTGCTTTATGCATCATATTTTTTTTTTTTCCGGTTTTTACTTTTGATCTGCTATATCGTATGATTGGGAAATGAAATGATCATTGCAGAGGGGCATCCAACTGTTCCTGAAATGGGATATCATGCAAGGAGTTGCGATGATTCTTTAAAACATATATCGAAGGCAAAGACTTTATACACGTATTGCACTTGGCAAGGTAAAAAGGTTTCCTTCTTATAGAAACTCTTGTCTAGTGATACTACCTTGTTAGAGGAAACAGAAGCACTCCTTTTTATTTTAATTTCAGCTAAAATTGGTTTCAACTTCTTTATGCATTGCATTTTGTCGAGAGACTCTTTCCCTTGGGAATTCCCTCGAAAAATTAATTGGCGAGGGTTTTTCCTCTCCAATTCTCTTGGTATGAGGGCCATATTTTGTTGTGGAAAAACGGTTGTTAAAATTGATTTTCATATTCTATATTTCAGACATATATAGGGTTGGAGAGGGAAACTAATTTGTGTGTTGTTATATATATTGAAAATATAATCCGCACTTCTCAATTGACGATTCCTAACACTGTAAGTCAATTTATTGATTTATTTAAATTATTATTGATTGAATAAAAATTCATATACTATATATCTAACTATATTGATTGATCGTTGTTTGCAGTTTGTCTATGCCCGTCCGCTCAACACTTACAAAGACAAAAGAACGCACAAATGGAAAAAAGATTGGATCGGGTACATGTACAATCGATTTTTGTATAGGTATAATTAAAGTATCTAGTATAACTTTTGTTGCATGTAATATATTAACTTATACATTTGTGATGATATTTAATTTTTTTGGTGTATATTGAACGTATGTTAGTGTACGTTTATTTATTTAATTTTTTGGTATTTGACGTGTATAAAATGGATTTGTATAAAATGGATTTTTAAAATATAAAATTTATTTATTGGAATATAAATAAATTTGGTTTTGTATAAAATTGATTTTTAAAATATAAAATAATTATTAAAAAAAAAAAAAAACTTAGATAGCGGTTCATAACCGCTGTCCAAGTGAAATGAAAAAAAAATTGACTTAGACAACGGTTCATAACCGCTGTCCAAGCCCAAGTGTTTGAAAAAAAAAATTCTCTTAGACAGCGGTTATGAACCGCTGTCCAAGTGACTTTACTTGGACAGCGGTTCAACACCGCTGTCTAAGACCTCGCTTGCACAACCATTAATAAAAGAGCTCTCCAAGTGCAATTTAGCTTGCACAGCTCCCACTTGGAGAGATCTTTTAAAAGCTCTCCAAGACCCTTTTTTAAAGCTCTCCAAAGCCAAATATGTAGTAGTGACTGTACTCGTCTGTTGGGCAAATCAGTCGAGGTACTTAGTTGATAGAAGTCTTCTGAAGGACTCAGTTGTTGGGCGTATCAGCTGGTGGAGTCAGACAAGTTAGCTCAGACCAGATCAGATGAGTTGGAGGAGTCCAAACAGATGAGATGGGTGTTGCGAAGGACAAGACGAGTTGGGAAGACCAGACAGGTAGAGGTCTGACCAGACTAGTCGAGTCCTGTTAGAAGGGTTAATTTTTGGCTAAGTATGGAGTCGTCTTGTCTTGCGAAGACAAGTGAAGGGCAAGGAGGTCATTTCAGATTGGGTCACGCTGAAGATGTGAGTTTGTTACACGGTTGTAACAGAATCCATGTGGCAACAGAGCACGCTTTCAACACACGCTGCAATCACCCTTGACAACCTATAAATACCCCATTACTTGTAATTGTAATTCTTGACGCCTGCGAGCATTCGTTTTGAGAGTTGAGAGTTCACGAGTGAAGTGAGGATAAATCCCTTTCCGAGTGATGAGTGTTTGTAAACATCTCTTATACTAATCAAATTGAAGTCGTGTGTCCAGTGGATGTAGATCACATTGATCGAACCACTTAAATCTTCTTGTGCCCTGTTTTCTGTTTTCGTTTATATTTGTGAATTGCCATGCTTTCGTTGGATTGAATATTGACCGATTACACTACAAAATATTACTGAAAAGGCATCGGCAAATGGCAACGGCATGCCGGCCGATGCGAAAAGGGGACGGCATTTAATGGCCGATGCAAAATGGCATCGGCAGTGGGCCCCGATGCGAAATGGCATCGGCATTTAATGGCCGATGCAAAATGGCATCGGCATTTAATGGCCGATGCAAAATGGCATCGGCAGTGGGCCCCGATGCCATTTGGTAACGGCCCCCCCGATGCAAAATGGCATCGGCAGTGGGCCCCGATGCCATTTAGTAACGGCATTTAATGGCCGATGCTATTTGGTAAATTTATCTCCCTTTCTTTTATTTTATGGTATTTATCAAATCTAGTCACATAAAATATTTTTACATAGATATTAGTTTTCTATTTACAAACACACGATATTTTTCTATTATATATATATATATATTATTAATTCAAGATTTTAAACGTAATTTAAGTGAATATACGTAATTTAAGTGAGTATACATAATTAAGAGCGACAGATGTATAAATTTATAAACTATTTACCAATTTATCATATTTAATAACTAATGTAATAATTTATATTAATTTATCGATTTTACTTAAAATTATGTTACTTAAAATGAATTTTACTTATTTTTAATTAATATACTAAAAAATATTTGTTTCTCAACATATAGTGTTTAGGGTTTAGGGTTCAGAGTTTAGAGTTTAGGGTAAAGGGTTCAGAGTTTAGGAAAAGGGGTTTAGGGTTTAGGGTAAAGGGTCTGACTACTCTTTTCAACGTGTACACTTAGACTTCATTAATAAACAAACTTCAAATGTGTATTATGAATTTATATTCAATATGGTAACTTATCCCCGAATACTCGTTTCTCAACATATATTGTTTACGATTTAGGAAAAAGGGTTCGGAGTTTAGGGTAAAGGGTTTGGGGTTTAGGGTTGTTAAAATGAAATATTTTACACTTAGGGATTAAAAAATTCATAGTTTTACACCAAGATTGTTAAAATGAAATATTTTACCTTTAGGAATTAAAAATTTTCTAATTTTACACCAAAATTGTTAAAATGAAATATTTTACACTTAGGAATTAAAAAATTCATAATTTTACACAAGGTTGTTAAAATGAAATATTTTACACTTAGAAATTAAAAAATTCATAATTTTACACCAAGGTTGTTAAAATGAAATATTTTACACTTAGGGATATGATTGAAAAAATCCTAATTTTACATCAAGGTTGTTAAATGAAATATTTTACACTTAGGCATTAAAAGATTCATAATTTTACACCTTGTTAAAATGAAATATTTTATACTTAGAGATTAAAAAATTCATAATTTTACACCAAGTTTGTTAAAATGAAATATTTTACACCTAGGAATAAAAAATTCCTAATTTTACACCAAGGTTGTGAAAATGAAATATTTTACACTTAGGGATTAAAAAAATTCTAATTTTACATCAAGGTTGTTAAAATGAAATATTTTATAATTAGGGATTGAAAAATTCATAATTTTACACAAAGTTGTTAAAATGAAATATTTTACACTTAGGAATTAAAAAATTCATAATTTTACACCTTGTTAAAATGAAATATTTTATACTTAGAGATTAAAAAATTCATAATTTTACACCAAGTTTGTTAAAATGAAATATTTTACACCTAGGAATAAAAAATTCCTAATTTTACACCAAGGTTGTAAAAATGAAATATTTTACACTTAGGGATTAAAAAAATTCTAATTTTACATCAAGGTTGTTAAAATGAAATATTTTATAATTAGGGATTGAAAAATTCATAATTTTACACAAAGTTGTTAAAATGAAATATTATACACTTAGGAATTAAAAAATTCATAATTTTACACCAAAATTGTTAAAATGAAATATTTTACACTTAAAAATTAAAAAAAAATCATAATTTTACACAAAGTTTGTTAAAATGAAATATTTTACACTTAGGGATTAAAAATTACTAATTTTGTGAAAATGAAATATTTTACACTTATGGATTAAAAAAATCCTAATTCTACACCAAGTTTGTTAAATTAAATATTTTACACTTGGGGATTAAAAAATTCCTAATTTTACATCAAGGTTGTTAAAATGAAATATTCTACACTTAAAAAAATCATAATTTTACACCAAGTTGTTAAAATGAAATATTTTACACTTATGGATTAAAAAAATCCTAATTTTACACCAAGTTTGTTAAATTAAATATTTTACACTTGGGGATTAAAAAATTCCTAATTTTACATCAAGGTTGTTAAAATGAAATATTCTACACTTATGGTGATGGTGATGGTGATGAGGAGTGATACATTTTTATATTACTTTGTTACGTGTGATGTTATTATATTACATTGACGTTGAGGATTAATTTTTATTTTAATGTTGTGTGTGATGTTATTTTAATTGACGTGAACATGCTAATTATGATTATAATTAATGTTGTTTGTGATACGATGTTATTTTAATTGAAAATGAATTAGAGAATAATTTTATAATAGATGAAAATATTTTTAATTATATGGATAAGTGAATTCATATTTTTAAATGGATAAGTGAAAATAATTATATATATTTAATGTTGTGAATTGAAAATTAGAATGAATTTAAATGATGTGATTAGAATAAATTTAAATGTATAAGTGAAAATAATTATAATGTTGTGAAATTAAAAATTAGAATGAATTTAAATGTTGTAAATTGAGGATTAGAATAAATTTAAATAGTGTGAATTGATACCGTAAATAAATTATTTAATTTGAAAAACATAATTTAGTTAATTTGAAAAACATAATTTAGAAATAATTATGTTATGCTTTGATAAATAATTTAATAAGGAACAATTAAAGTTAGAATGGATTGAATTAATTAAAGAATTAAAAACTCAAATTAAATTGAATATATATTAATTGCATTCACAACATGTCGAATAACAGCTCCTAGCCTAAACGGCACACAGGGGGCGCTCAAAAGCCTTCGAGACCGCGAGGTCCCGAGTTCGAACCCCACAAATCGCGAAAATGGCCAGATTTCCGAAAAATGGGGTGGCCCAGCGGTGGGGGTGGGTGTTGGTGGCCTATCGACCTGGGTTCGAAACCCAGATTCGGATTTTTTAAATTTTAATAAAAAGGCATCGGCAATGGGCCCGATGCAAAATGGCATCGGCAAGTGGGCCCCGATGCCATTTGGTAACGGCGGTTGCCCCGATGCGAAATGGCATCGGCAGTGGGCCCCGATGCCATTTGGTAACGGCGACCTGCCGATGCCATTTCGCATCGGTTTTCCCCAAATCCGATGCCATTTAAATGGCATCGAGCATATTGGCATCGGCACACTACCGATGCCTTTGCCGTTGCCTTCATCTTTGGGGACGGCAGATCCGATGCCTTCCCCGATGCCATTTCTCCATTATTTTGTAGTGTTATTTTGCTTGTGATTGGAGACGTCTAATCGGAGTCGAATTATCATTAACAATCGTGACAAAATCAATTTTGCTTATTGTTCATGGCCACATTTATCATTTACATACTAAAAAATAATCAACACAAAAGGTGGTACAATGAATTAATCATCTAATTCCGCCAACACGTCCAAATGTGCTTCAATTAAACTCCAACTCCCCTTCTTCCTTTCTACCACTTTCTTTTTATGATCGTTACTATTCGGATTATCCTTAAAAAAATATTTTTTAACCCCTGCCTCAGTCCCTGATTAGGCTGAATAATTATTACTATTTTTTAGGGGTTGGGTATGTTTGTGTTTTAGTTTGAACAGACCAATTGAAACCAACATTGGATCAGCCGACGTGCAGAAAAATACTTATTTTTAGCCAACTCAATTATTGGGAATTTATAGAATAGGGGTCAATTTGCTTTTATATATAGATACAATATTGCACCATACACTAAAACGCAATTATTTCTTAGAATGAATTAGTGACTTTAAAAAATTTACTCGCAAAAAATATCACAAGCAAATATGGGGGCTAGAAATTCTACCTCTGCTCCAATTTGTTAACAGTTACTAGATTATGTTGTAAGCTTATTATTCTAAAAACTCGAACTTTTGGATACTTCTCATATTCATTTCTTTCAACATATATTAATTTTACTGACAAAAAAAAAAATTTAAGATTCCAAAAACATGACAAACATATATTTGATCGAGGCAGTTCCATTGAAAAAAATTATGTATAATCTAAAAATCCGAACTTATTATAGAGAGGTGAAGAATTAATTATTGTATATTAATTCCTAATACCCATGATAAAACTTTATGTACATCTCAGAGCTAGGTGTAATATAGCTAGGCTAGATCGGCATGCATCTAAGTAAATCTCAAAATATATATAATTGCAGATGCTAAGAAAAAATCTCAAAAAAAACACATGCCAAATATTGAAACTATCGATCAACTTCAAAAGACAAATCTGTGGAACAAAGTATGTACTCCTCAAAAGTCTTTGAAAAAAAATGTTCATCGTCAGACGTCGTCAAGATCAAAGTCGTGATCGTCTTCCTTTTTATCAATATCCAACCATGCCAAGGCTTTATTTATTATGGCATGAATCTTGACCAAAACAGCCTTAAACAACGGCGTACCTCCCTCAACCGGCTCCAGCAACGCGGGGGCCGCTTGTCCCCGGAAATGTGCGACAACGAAACCCTCAAAGCCCTCGGGCGGGTGCTTTCACAGTTTCGAGCAAAGTCCTGCACGAAAGAATGAAAACCTCCTCATTATATCGATCACACTCTTCTATCAGTCGAGCATCCTCAGTTTTGTCGTCTAATCCATCCTGGTTGAAAAAAGGCTTCTCGTTGAGCACGAGCCCCTGAATCGACACGAGCAGCTGAAGAAGCGTCGAGTTTTTGGACCAGCTTTCTTCTTTTGATTTAGCGTCCCCGTCCCAGGTGCCGAGAAGGGAGAGGAGGGTAGAGACTAGGGTTTAGACCGTAGCCGTGGGAATGGTAGTAGACGAGGGGAGGGGTAGTGGGGTAATCAGGAGGTAAGAAGATGTCAAAGAAGAAGAGGCCGTGGCGGTAGGGTGTGGTTGGTGCGCCTATGATGACCGCGCGGAGGAGATTGGTTCGGGTTTCGTAAGCTCGGACGTAGATGCCCGGGGGTAGACTTTCTTTAAGGATTTTCCACTCTTTGTTGATGGCTCTTTGGAATGAATGAAAGCTACTACTTTCATGACCGGCCTGCTGCTGCTTTTTTTTCATGTATTTATCAATATTCGAAATGGTCAGGTAATGATGATCTTTTGCCTCCGTTGCTACTATTTCAAACTGTTTGAACTCACCATCAACGTTTTCTGCACCCATCAAAATATAAATAATTACAATCGTGTAATAGCGGATGCAAGAAAGATAAAGAAATCAACCAATAACACAAAATTAAAGGCTAATTTGTGTGGTTACGGAACACAAGAAATGATTAATTAATTTCGTTATATTCTAATTATATTATGAATACAACAATTACGTATTAGTATAAAGTAATACTCCCTAACTTGAACCCTATGAATTCTATCTAGTACATCATTTAATTATTAAAGATATTCGTTACACATAATTACATCGATCAAATTATAATTCAATCTCCATTAATCTATTAATCATCACACAAACACACATATATATATATATATATATATATATATATATATATATATATATATATATATATATATATACAAAATAACATTATGATCGAATATGATCATGTGTGCATAACATCACGAACAGGTAATCAAATTATATATATATCATGATATTTTTTTAACAAAATAAATCAAAAGCAAGAAATTAATGCACAAATTGATCCGTTTGGAACACATGCATAAAAACGTAATTAAAATGAAGCTAAACACATACTACAAGATTTGGGAAGAAGTACCTGCAGCTGCTGCAGGGTCCATGACGACGAATACTGATATGATTTTGTCAATGAATACTTTGATTAATACTTCAACGCTTTTGATCGACTTTATGCACCTGATCCAGTTTCAACGCGCTGACTTTAAATAATCATAAATTAAAAATAGATGAATGCTCAATCTCTTCAAAGATAAATTTATGATCAATATATATGATCAGATGAAATACACATACCTTCTAGCTATATATGTTGATGAAAGTGTTAAAGAATTTCAATTATTTATGAAAGCTCACAACTATAAATAAAAGTAGCATGCATGAGTTGGTTACAATTAATTGGTAGTTACAATGGAATTAAACTTCTATAACTAACTAACTAACTATAATGTAATCTTGAATAGGAAATTCAGTGCATGAATGCATTCCCAATTCAATTAGGGTATATGTTTTGAAATTTATATTCTAAAATCACAAGATGCGTGCGTCAGTATTAGATTTCAAGATCACAAATCTATTTTTAAATCTCCAACCCGGCCAAAATTGTCCTTAATATTATAGAACTAGTGTATTACACGTACGGGACTTCAAATAAACATTTTAATATGTATGTACTCATCAATTTATATTTTAATATTTTCATTTTGTACGTATGATAGATAATTATAAGAACAATTAAACGTTTTTATCAAACATATGTGTATATTAGATATATACACACCCACACATATATTCACAGCTAGAGTGTCTCGAGAATGCTCATTATATGAAAACAATGTATAATAGTATATATTAAAGCAATTTATATATTTGTATGTATAAGCATTTTTAATTTAGACAATACTGAGCAAAGCGTTGCTTAAAATAATGTTATAGCATGTGGGGTTTTTTTAGACAATACTGCCAAAGGAATATTGTCTCCCATGCAAAAAGTAAAGCTCATTTGCTTGAAAAGCCATTGATTCAATAACCAATTGAAATTTTGAACATCGATCTTCACTTGAATATCCATATTCCCTGTTTTCAAACAGATAAAAGTGTTCACTGATATTATATATATATATATATACGGCTAATCAATCAATTATAACCCCTCTATAGTTAACTTTTTTCAATAAATTCAAAGAAAAAGAAAGTCACTCCAATCAGAATTATAATTAAAAGTAACGAAAGAAATTCAGTAACTTACTGTTGACGCCTCAATATTGTTTCATTGTATAAGACCGTTGACGAAAGAAATTAATTAACTGGCTTAAACGAACAGTGAATTTCTTTCACCAATTCACGTAGGAATTTAATGATGCAACTCGTTTGTTAACCTCAGTATTTTCAAAGACCTATGCAAAAGAACCAGAATGAACTAAGTTAGTAAAGGAGACTATCGATAGAGGGAAAAAAACCCTACATATCCAACAGAGAGAATGATGAGAAAAACCATACAGACGTGGCTTGATAACAAAATTACACGTGTATCTCAATTTTTCATAAAATGACACGTAAGTGAAATCTCTCACAAGACGACACATCAGCAGTTCCAAACTCCCTATTATTTTTTAATATGACACATATCAATCATTTCTAGGGTGAGATATAATGTGAAAGATAAAAAGTTGTATGAGACCATTTTGATCCATTTTTAGATTTTTTGTTTGGACAACTCATTTTTTTATTGTCAGATTTTATGTTTGCCGACCAAGTTTATTAAACATTATCCTCGTTTACATAGGGTTAAGGGAGACCTGTGTCACGAAATGAAATCGTGAGAAGGTGTCATCCAAGACCAACTTAATATGAAATACCAAAGTTGAAACATGTAGTCGTTTAATTTCCTTCCACAACCCTACTCTAAAAATTATGAAATCTGAATTTCAAAATTTCAAAATAACATGCCCTCATTAATTCCAAATTAAAAGACAATAATATTAAACTGTACCGAAATTATATCACCTAATTAAGTTCAAGAATAATAGTATCCATAAATATGTTACGAATTATTTAAGAAAATAAACTTCCTTAACAGCTTTATTTAGAAAATAAAAAATAGAACATGTACTTATTTGTCTATTCGGATGGCACTTTTAATATTTTAATTAAGTGATACCCTACTAGTTACATACATGTAATTATTATACACAAGTAATTGTTAATTCTAAATTACTGTTTTGATTTGGATTTAAATTTTCATAATTCTTTCAATAATTTGAACTTTAAAATTATGGAACACAACAGTCAAAACAGAGACACCACAAGTATTGAATAAAAGTAGTAGTGCTAAAGTGTTGTTTACTAAAAAAATTGAATTTATTTGAAACTCAAGGAATGGTAGGTAGTTCGGACCATTCATACATATCTAAAAATTAATTAAAAATAAAAGTAGGTGTACTAATTAATTACGTGAGAAAATAACCGTGCACTGAAAATATTCCACCAATAATAAAAAATAAAAAAAAGACTGGGCTAAACGTTTGAACTGACCCAATAATTTCATTTCCAATGAAGCTAAGCTTTTTAGCAAGCCAGCCTCAAATCCACTATTATTATTATCATAATAAAATCATCACCCAAAAAATGCTAGAAACATACCCTCCATAACCAAAATAAATAAATAAAAATAACAGAACAAAAAATTAATGAGTATACACGAAAAGTATAATAGAGAAATCAATCATCTAATTCCACCAACACAGTCATCTAATTCCACCAACACGTACAAATGTGCTTCAAACTTCAGCTCCTCTTCTTCCTTTCTACCACTTCATTTTTATCATCATTACTATTCGGATTATCCAACATCGCCAACTTATTACTAATCATCCCACGAACCTTGTCCAAATCAGCCTTAAACGACGCACTCCCCTCAACCGCCGCTTGCAAAGCCGCCGCCCGTGCCCGAAAATGTCCAACCACAAAACCCTCAAAACCCAATTGTGAAGCAGCCTCTTGCAAGAAAGAATAAAAGCCTTCTCATTGTAGCGAATGCCCTGGTTTATCCATCGAGTGTCCTTGCTTCTCTGGAACGCCGCGAAGGCAGGTTCGTTGTAATAAGGCCTCGTGTTGAGCACGAGCCCCTGAATCGACACGAGCAGCTGAAGAAGCGTCGCGTTTTCCGACCACAACTCCTTCTTGCTGCCGGACCACGTCACTACCAGAAATATCATTTTCAATGACCAAAAAATTGGTGAGAGTATGATAAACTATCACTAAATGTAATAATTGTTTATTTTTAGTGAGGGTAGATTAATACTCTCATCAAAATTTTAACATTGGTATGAAAATTTTATGTACCCTCACTAAATGTAAATTTTACTTAGCATTGGTGAGGGTAAAAAATACTCTCATTAAAATCATACAAAAAATAATAATAATAAAAAATATATATATAAAAAATTACAAATATCTTATTATCAATAAATTTTTATATTTTCACCCTCACACGCACAAAAAAATTGGTTTCTTTCTCACATCTCTCACACGCACAAAAGAAGATTCTGGTTTCTCTCAAATTCAATTTTGATTTCACCCAAATTCAATTCATCATTACAATTGTTCAATTAACCGATACAATCCTCCTTGATTTTCTTCAAATTCATCCTTGAAGTTAACACCATTTCCAGTTGTTCTTTAATCAGCTTCAGCTTCTTCATCTTCTTCAAATTTCATCCATAAGTAGTAGGTCGCGGCGTCTGCATCTGCGCCTCCTGCCTCCGTGAACGCCTCCTCACAATCATGGCGGCACAGGCACAACTTCTTCTTCTTCAGTATTGTAGCTTCAAAAAAAAAAAATCCAACATAATCTAGAGAATCCAAAGGGAAACAAGTATTCTTCTACTTTTTCAAGTCGTGCGAGCTGCATAACCTAAGTTCAATGTTGTTTTTCTGAGTTAGAGATCGGCAGTAACGCAGGTAGGATTTCTTCTCAGTATTTTTTTCTCCCTATGTTATTCTCTATTTATATGATGTCCAGTCATGTGGATTCTATGTAATGGTAATGACTGTATATTGAAGGTCACTGCAGATTTCTATCCATTAGGGGACATTTAATTTGGTTAATATTACTGCATTTTCAAGGCTCGTCTAGACTTTGACTAGGTTTTCTAAGGGCTAGGGCTAGCTCCTTGATTAAATTTTGAGAGCAATACTTTGATTTGACATCTACAATTCATTGTGTTTGTGATGTATATACATTCAAGTTGTGTGTTCTGTGATGTTAAAAGTTTAAGATGCTAATTCTGAAGATGGAGATGCCTTGTAGTTGTTTTTGATCTAGTTTTTCTTTATTGTTTATGATGTGGTACATGCATGACTAATCAACTTCTATGGTCAAACTCACCCATTTTTCCCTTAATTACATTTAATTTTTAGTTTGAATACAATGAATCTAGAAATTCACCTTTCTTGTAATCTCACATGTAATCTCACCTATATATAGGTGATATTGTATTCAAAATTATCATTGAATCATATTTTTTAAGTTCTAAGAAAACACTTTCACTCTTTCGTAAGAAGAACGTTTGTCTTCTACGTATCACTCCTGTGTCAGTTGGTATTCAGAGCCAAGCTTTCCTTGGTGATGGCTAACAACGGCGAACCCACCCTCGCTGACGTGATCAGGGAGATGCAGCGTTTGACTACGACAGTCCAAACGTTAACCACTCGCGTAGAACAAATAGAGGACACTCAGGGCGGTCATGAAGAACATCTTGACAACCCAGAAAATGATGAAGGAACCAGGAGATTTGCTTGTGGCCCTCAACGTGAAATTCCTCAATAGAATCCCAGAGGAGGACATACCTATGAAGAGAAATCGTCAGATGAAGAAGCAGCGAATATATTCCAGGGAAATCGTAATATTCCTGATCGTAGGGACAATCGACAACACAGGCATGATGAATTTCGATTGAAGGCGGATCTCCCTTCCTTCAATGGAAATTTTAATATTGAGGGATTTCTTGATTGGGTCGCAAAAGTTGAGAGATTTTTCGACTTTGCAGAAATATCAGAAAATAAGCAGGTGAAGCTCGTAGCATATCGCTTGAAAGGAGGAGCATCATCGTGGTGGGAACAAGTCCAGAACCAACGACGACGATTGGGCAAGCAACCGGTCCGATTGTGGACCAAAATGAAGAGGATGATGATGGTACGTTTTCTCCCTCCAGATTATATATGAACAATTTCTATTCCAGCAGTACCAGACATTAGTTCAGGGACAAAAATCGGTGGCAGACTATACCTCAGATTTCTTACGCCTCTCCTCGCGTAACAACCTGATGGAGACTCAAACCCATGATTCGTGAGAAGATCAGGTGTCAAATCATCCTAACCCTCAGCGAGGCAATCAATATGGCGCAACGAGCTGAATCAATGGGGTTTCAAAATTTTTATGGGAGAGAGGAACCTCGTAAGAATTTCGTTGATTCACCGAAACCCAATCCTAAGCCCAACTTGGAGGCTTCTATTTCTATGAAGCGTGGGGTAGAGAGAGAGAGGCCGCAAAGAAGGCGGAAAACCCATACGCAAGACCAACGGGTGACAAATGCTATAGGTGTCACGAGGTTGGACACCGATCAAACAATTGCCCCCAGCGTCGTCCGGTCAACATGATCAAGCATACTGGAAATGATGATGACAAATGGGAAGGGGAGGATGGAGTCTGCGAGCCGGATGGTGAGGAGTATGACGAACAACAAACAATGGTTGTTCGTAAGGTCCTATTGGCGCCAAAGAGAGATGATTCCAAACGAAACGCATTGTTTCGAACCAGGTGTACCATTTCTAATCAAATTTTCGAATTGATTATTGATAGTGGGAGCTGTGAAAATATTATTTCTCATAACTTGGCTAGGACTTTAGAACTGTCTTTGGAGAAACATCCTGAACCTTATAGTATTGTGTGGATTACTAAAGGGGAAGGAATTAAAGTAAAAGAGAGGTGTCGCGTTCCCTTATCCATTGGAAAATTTTATAAAGATGAAGTAATGTGTGATATTGTGGATATGGATGCTTGTCAATTACTGTTTGGTAGGCCTTGACAATTTGATCTTGTAGCCGTTCATGATGGGAGAAAGAACACTTACCAGTTCTTCAAAGATGGAAAAATGATAACATTGCTGCCGTTGGGGTTCAAACCAAAGAACGAGACCCGAAAATTCCTGACCCTAACCAGATCGGTGAAGGAATGGATGGAGGACGCACGTGACACTAAAGAAATACACGCTTTAGTAGTGAAGACGACATTTGTGGTCGGTGGTTCCGAGAAGAGGGATGAGGTCCCTGATCGTGTCCTTGATTTGTTTAAAGAATTTCAGGAGTTAATACCCGAAGACCTTCCTGCAGAATTACCACCAATGAGAGGTATACAACATGCTATTGATTTGGTACCCGGGGCCACATTACTAAATCTTCCTCACTATCGCATGAACCCAAAAGAAAGTGCGATTTTACAACAAATGGTGGAAGAGTTGTTACATAAAGGCCTGATCCAAGAAAGTATGAGCCCATGCGCAGTCCCCGCATTACTAACTCCGAAGAAGGATGGATCTTGGCGTATGTGAGTTGATAGCCGAGCAATAAACAAAATAACGGTGCGTTACAGGTTTCCGATTCCGACATTAGAGGACATGCTGGATAATCTATCCGGGGCCAAAATTTTCAGCAAAATAGATCTGCGGAGTGGATATCATCAAATCCGTATCAAACCAGGAGATGAGTGGAAGACAGCCTTTAAGACAAAGGAAGGGTTGTACGAATGGCTTGTTCTACCATTTGGGTTGTCTAACGCCCCAAGCACCTTTATGCGATTGATGAATGAGATACTAAAACCATTTCTGGACAAATTTGTTGTAGTATATTTCGATGATATTCTCGTCTACAGCACTAACGAGGAAGAGCACCTAGACCATTTGCGTCAAGTGTTGGTTGTATTGCAGGTTAATAAACTCTATATTAACCTGAAAAAGTGTAGTTTCATGCAAACGAGTCTTATCTTCCTCGGGTTCGTGGTTGGAGGGGACGGCATTCGTGTGGACGGGGAAAAGGTTCGAGCAATTCGTGATTGGCCGAGTCTGAAGTCTATGGCGGAAGTGCAAAGTTTCCATGGGCTAGCCACATTCTATCGGCGGTTCATTCGAAATTTTAGCACCATAGTAGCACCAATGACCGATTGTCTAAAGAAAGAAAGCTTCCGCTGGGGACCGGAACAACAAGAGAGTTTCGAGACGATTAAGGAGAAATTATGTTCGGCTCCTGTTTTAGCACTTCCCAACTTTGAGAAGTTGTTCGTGGTAGAGTGTGATGCATGTGGGGTCGGAATAGGCGCTGTCTTATCCCAGGAAGGCAGACCTATCGCCTATTTTAGCGAAAAACTAAGCGAGGCGCGTCGGAAATGGTCTACTTATGATCAAGAATTCTATGCTGTTTTCAGAGCTTTGAAGTATTGGGAACATTATCTCCTCCAAGATCAGTTCGTGTTGTATACTGATCATCAGGCCTTAAAATACATTAATACCCAGAAAAATATAAGTAAGATGCATGCGAGATGGGTGGCGTACTTACAACAATTCCCCTTTACACTGAAATATAAGGCTGGGGTTCAAAATAAACCTGCAGATGCATTGAGTAGGCGTGCGTCCTTGATCGTAACAATGAGTCATGAGGTAACATGTTTCGAAATTCTTCCTGAACTATACTCCACTGATGAGGATTTTGAAGGAATTTGGGATAATCTTCCTTTTGAAGATTTCTATGCATATGATGGTTATCTTTTTAAAGGAGCTCGATTGTGTATCCCCCGAACGTCTCTGAGGGATAAACTAATTCGTGATTTACATGGTGGTGGATTGAGCGGGCACCTTGGAAGGGAGAAAACCACGGCCAGTTTAGAAGAACGATATTATTGGCCACAACTGAAAAGGGAGGTGAGGAAGTTTGTGAGTCGATGTTACGTTTGTCAAACATCAAAAGGGCACGCCCAGAATATCGGCCTCTACATGCCTTTGCCTATTCCTGAATCTATTTGGGAGGACTTATCCATGGATTTTGTCCTATGATTACCTCATACACAACAGGGTGTTGATTTCGTATTTGTTGTGGTGGACAGATTTTCCAAGATGGTGCATTTCATCCCCTGCAAAAAAAAACATTTGATGCCTCTCATATTGCTCGACTCTTCTTTCGAGAAGTGGTGCGACTGCATGGCGTACCGAAATCTATCACCTCAGATCGTGATATTAAGTTCTTGAGTCACTTTTGGATTACCTTGTGGAAAATGTTCGACACCTCACTTAATTACAGCAGCACGGCTCATCCCCAAACTGACGGTCAATCTGAAGTCGTCAACCGGACCCTTGGGAACCTGATTCGGTGTATTTGCGGGGATCGACCGAAACAATGGGACTATGCCTTACCACAAGCAGAATTTGCCTTCAACAACGCAGTTCATAGTTCTACAGGAAAATCACCTTTTTCTATAGTTTATCAGAAGGCTCCAAGTCACGTTGTTGATCTTGTAAAGTTATCGGGTGTTGCTAGTGTGGCTGCCAAAAAGCTGGCTAAAGATTGGTTGGATATTCAAGTAGAAGTTCGTCAAAGATTGATGGAGACTAATCAGAAATTTAAGGATGCTGCAGACAAACATAGGCGGTCAAATATTTTTAAAGTTGGGGACGATGTGATGATCTTTCTTCGTCGTGAGCATTTTCCATTCACTACCCCCGATTTCACAAGGAATTGTGAAACTCCCCGGATCTTTCAACTTTGTAGGTAGACTTCTTTGTAGTAAAGCAATACATTCCTCTAAAAGGTTGATTGCTTGATGAACTCCAAATTTCTTCTTATTTGCAATCAAGTCCTTGAGAAACTTCATATAATGGGGCATTTGGTCCAAGGCATCAAGAAGAGGAAGATTGATGTGAATCTTCTTAAAGATCTCCATGAATTTGCTAAACTTCTCATTCAACTTCTTCTATTGATTCCCTATAAGAACTTGGCAACAATTCATTAGAGACAACCAAAAATCACATAGAAATGAAGAAGTAGAATGAGTTAAAGAAGTGTTAGAGAAATCTTCACATTCATCTTGCACAATGTTGTCAACCACATCTAAGAAATTGCAAGATTCCGTGGGAAAATATCACAAGTTGCAGCCGAAGAAGTACGGACCTTACAAAATCACTCATTAAATCAATGATAATGCTTATGTGGTGGGTCTTCCAAACTCGATGGGAATCTCGAAGACTTTTAACGTAAGTGATTTATACCGTTACTTTCTTGAACAACCTTCATCCTACCCAGATCACTCGGGGTCGAGTTCTTTTCAAGTGGGGGAGACTGATATGGTACATGCATGACTAATCAACTTCTATGGTCAAACTCACCCAATTTTCCCTTAATTACATTTAATTCTTAGTTTGAATACAATGAATCTACAAATTCACCTTTCTTGTAATCTCACCTGTAATCTCACCTATATATAGGTGATATTGTATTCAAAATTATCATTGAATCATATTTTTCAAGTTCTAAGAAAACATTTTCACTCTTTCATACGAAGAACGTTTGTCTTCTACGTATCACTCCCGTGTCAGTTTAAATTGTAATTAGTAGAATTCATGAATAATATTCTGATCTTATCTGCTCTGTTTTCCTTTTTTTTTTTTTCCTTTTGGTATTCCTGGTTCTATTTTTGCATTATCAGAATGCAAAAATGTTTTTAATTGTTTCTAACGCTTCAATAAATTCTACATATATCTAATCTTCAATAGCTCTAGATTGACTGGGTAATAATCTGCTTGATAAATCATTTTCTTATCGTGTATCAAGGTCCATTTATATAGGGAAACATATGTTAGTTTGATTTGGTGTTGACTCTTGAATATGGTCATTAACAATCACAATTAGTCTCTGTACTCGATCATTTTTATTGAAATAAGAATGAAAATTAGAAAAGGGTCTTAAGGAAAAGCAAGAGATAACAGCATGCATAGTGGTAGGCGTGTGGTGTGTCTTGTTTCTTATTTATGCACACGGATCCTATAGTTCCTAAGCAAGAGATGACAGCAGGCATAATATTTGCCTTAATAATTAGATGGCCACAAGACTACATATCAATACATATCACTCCCATTTTGGATGAGGTTTTAAGTGGATTGGGCTAGCCATTATGAACTAATTCAATAAATAAGAGTAATAATTCATAAAACTTAGAAAGTAGTAGAATTAATATATAATATGCAGATTTTCTGGGAGACTTACACTGGTTGTACCATTACACACTAATAAATCTGGACCTAAGTCATTTCCTTATCTTGTATCAAGGTCCATTTATATAGAGAAACATATGTTAGTTGGATTTGTAATTTACTTGTTGAATCATTTTCTTATCCTGTATCAATAATTCATAATTAATTTATTCCATTTATTCTATTTGATGTTGGCTCTTGAATATGTTCATTTTAATCTATGGCCTAAGTATTTTTAGGACCATCCTAAGAGATTTGTATTTTTATCCCCTGAAACAGAATATCTACAGTAGAAGTTCTTATCAAAATGCTAAAATTGAAAGTTGTTGATTCTCGAACACTTAGCAGTGGACAATTTCTTCTTTGAAACAAGTATGTTTCTACATCCTGGCCTTTACATTATATATATATATTGGTGATGAGAAATGAGGATAAATATATGATCTAGATTCTTGAATTTTGAAATTTCGAGGTGATAACATTTGTTTGACTTGTTATCTGTGAATCAACATTTTTATGGTGTAAAAAAATATGTTATTTCCTCTAAGCTATCAAAATTTTGTTTAATACAACTCTTGGAATGACAAAAACATCATTTGTGAATTCACCATTCTAAGAAGATTGTCTAGCTCTGCATAATTTCTTTTTTGTTCTGATTTTTGTTTTAATTTTCTGTTTTAATTTCTTATTAGTTTATAGCTTCTGTTTTAATAGACATTGAAGCGTCGTCTTGTCCTAGGTTTCTCAAATTCAAATTCTTCTTTCAATTTTGAAGGTTTTACAGCTAGCTTCAATAAATAAAGAATTTTTACTTTTATTTTTTCTTTGAAGGTTTTACAGCTAGCTTCAATAAATAAAGATCTACATAGATGGACTTTTGTGCACCTGATGTATTCTTCCATCTTTAATAAAAATTTAATGGCAAGATTCCTCTGATTCTTTAATGTGAAAAGCCAGGTACAATATTTTTCTGAATTTGTTTTTTGTCATTTTTCTTTGGCTTTTGTGCTGTTTATTCAGCTAATATATGTCAGGTTATGAATTTCATGATCTCAATCACTTTATGATCTTGGTGGATAATTGTTATGTTTTTTCTAGGAAGCTTTTAAAAATTATTCATGGGGTATGTGCTATATTATGGTCATTAATTAATTTTTTTTCTTCCTTCTAAGATTAATTTCAAGATTTAAACTGTTTTTCTGTTTGATTAGAGTACTTTTCCTTCTTTTGAGATTGATATGGAATTTGCAATTCAGTTTCAAATTTCAGATTAATGCTTTAGAAGAAGAGTACTACTTAGAATTCAAGTATAATGACATTATTTATTGGTTTGTTGTTTGCAGTTTAATTTTAAAGTATATGACTCTTGTAGTTCTATTTTTTTAGGATAATGACATTGCAATATTGATGTGCAATTGTTTGTTTTTTTTTTTTTTTTAAGGATAAAACTATTGTTTCCTCATTAGCTTATATTTCGTTTCTCATTTTATTTAATAGGTGACAAAGGTGTCGATGAAAAATAAGCATACCTTAAGAAACAATATTGATAGTGTGTTTTTTTTTTTGGAATGTTAATCTAGATATTTTTATGTCGAATGCTTTTGAACATGCACGTATGTTTGGACTACACAATTTTTTATCATATACGTACATTTTATCTTTATAATTAGCTTATAATATAATAGTTTTATTATATTTTTATTTTTTAACTAGTAAATTGTTTTGTTAGAAATATAAGGGAAAATATCATTTTTGGTCACTGAACTTTACCACTTTTCACATTTGGTCACTCACATTTCATCATTATCAAAATTGGTCACTCACTTATTCTTTTCTATCAATTTTGATACTGCTATTAGAGAATCCGTCATTTACTAACGGAGAAAAGGTTTTGAGCGCCAACTTTTATTTTCCCTCTTCCAACTTTTATTTTCCCTCTTTTATCTGTCATTTACTAACTGAGAAAAGGTTTTGAGCGCCAACTTTTATTTTCTCTCTTTTTAATTCCTTAACTCTAAACTCTAAACCACAATAGAGTGATTTTGAGTTTGTACGAAAAACTGAAGATGTCTAAAAGGAATTATAATGCTTCTGCACACCAATACTGTAAGTTTCTATAACTTTTACGTTTAATTATATGGGTTAATTAGTTTTGTTTACATTTTTATCAAAAAAAAAAAAAATTGTTTGTTTTCAACATTTAGATAGTGAGAGGGAAATGACTGTGGTTGATGGTGGTGATTTTGGTCCTGAAGTTCATATGTCTTTTTTAGATAATGTGATTTTAAATGATCCTGGGCCTCCAATTCTGAAAATTCTGAAGATAGTGACGTTCTAGTTGATAGTGAATATGATATGGATGAGGATGATATGTTATATGAAAAGTATGTTGATCATGATGCTGAGTTTAATCGTGTTGGAATTACTGGTGATAAGATGGAAAATAAGTATGTGAGTGAGAAGGTTTATGCTAGGCTAGAGGATGAAAATGACCTAAATTCCCCAAATTTAATGAAGTAACTGAATCTAGAAAGCGCGAGTTGAAAGTTGGACTTATCTTTTCATCAAAAAAAGAAGTTAAGGAAGCCATTACCACTTTTTGTATTAAGAGGGGAATGGGTTTCAGGTTTAACCATAATGACAAAAAAAGACTACAAGGTGTATGTAGAAAAGAGGGATGTGAGTAGTATGTGTGGGTATCTCCCATGCATAATAACGGATCATGGCAGATTAAAGCTTACAATCCACTACACATAAAATGCTCCTGGAATTACAAGAATGAAAGTATTAAGTCAAATTGGGTTGGGAAGCATTATGTGAAGAAGTTAAAAAATAATCCCAAGTTAAAAACAAATGAGTTTAGAGTTGAGGTATGCACCAAACTGAAAGTCAATATTTCAATGCAACAAGCCTATAGAGCAAGGAAGAAGGCATTGGAGCTAATAGAGGGTACAATGAAAGAGCAATTTGGTAAAATCAGGGATTATTGTGAAGAGTTGTTAAGGACTAATCTTGGGTCATCTGTGGTGTTGAAATTGACTGATGGTGGTGAAGGTAGTGCATCTCAATTTCAGAGGTTGTATATATGTTTTGAGGCCTGCAAACAGGGTTTTAAAGCTTGTAGGAAGTTTATTAGGGTTGATGGTTGTTTTCTAAAAGGGCATTATGGTGGTCAGCTTTGTTGGGATAGATCCCAACAACAATTTGTTCCCAATTGCATATGCAGTAGTGGAGAGTGAAACCAAAGATAGTTGGGAGTGGTTTCTAACATTGCTGGATAATGATATTGAGTTTGATAATCAGTATGCTTGGACTTTCATGAGTGACAAGCAAAAAGGGTTGATCCCAGCATTTGAGAGTCTATTTCCTGACGCAGATAACAGATTTTGTGTACAACACCTTCACAGTAACATGAAAAAAGATGGTTTTTCAGGGCTTGCAGTTAAGAAGGCATTGTGAGCAGTTGCTCTAGGGCAGCTGCTAGAGCAACTAGAATTCAAATCTTCAATGCTAGAATGGAAGCAATGGACTTAGATTAAAAAGCATATGACTGGCTTGTAAAGAAAAATCTTTCCCAGTGGTCCAGAGCATACTTCAATACTTTTCCAAAGTGTGATATATTGACCAATAACATGTGTGAGAGCTCCAACTCACTCATTCTTTGCAAGAGACAACCCAATCATCACCATGCTTGAAACAATCAGAAACATTATTATGGTGAGACTGCAAGTGAATAGAGATGTTGCAGAAAAATGGGATGATGCAATATGCCCTAGAATCAAGTTGACACTACAAAAAAATATGAAGGAAGCAGCTGAATGCATTCCTATGAAATCAGATGATTGGCATTTTCAAATCATGGGACCATTCGACCAACACACTGTAGACATATCACAAAAATCATGCAGTTGTAGAAGATGGAATTTAACAGGGATCCCCTGTAAACATGATATTTCAGCCATCTGGTGTAGAGATGAGCAACCAGAGTCTTATGTACACCTTTTTTACAGTGTAGAGGCATTTAAGGAAACATATGCACATTCTATTTTAGGGATCATGAGTTCAGATTTTTGGCCAAAATGTGATTTGATAGCACCTTTGCCTCCTAAGTATGAAAAAAGGGCAGGCAGACCTAAAAAATTGAGAAGAAGGGGTCATAATGAACCCCCACCCCCTACACAACCAACTTATCCACATAGGTTAAAAAAAAAATCAAGGACCTTCGAAATGTGGTAAATGTGGTGTGTTAGGACACAATGTAAGAACTTGTCCTGAAAGAAAAAATGAAACAAGCGTAGAAGTAAGAATGGAGCATGTGGAACTTGCAGTCGTGGAGCCCGAAGAAATACCCATTGGAGAATCTCAGTCAATCAGTGTGGAAAATACTCCAGCAATCAATACTCAAGTAAAGAAACAAAAATTACCTGTATGTACCATATGTATTTCTTATTTCAATTTAATATTTAAGTTTTTTGTATCACTAAATTAAATTATGTTATTATATTTATCTGTTGTAATAGGTCAGAAGAAATTGTCATGCATCTTTTATAACATTGGGGGATTCATCAACCAACTCTTTCCCGAGAGTAGCCAAGAATTATCAGTAAGTTATTAATAATCATATAACTCAATTATAATTTATTTTCATCTCATTTGTTGTTGGTTTACTTTTCATTTTACAGGGTAACTAGGAAATGGGAAACTCAGGAGGTGGTAGGAAAAGAAAAAATCACAATGAAGCAAATGTGAGTGTGTCTTGGCTTACAATGTCATTTTATAATTACTGTAATGTTACGTGACTATTTTTTTATTTTATAGGTTGTGCAATCAAAAGTACACAATTCAATTATTGTGAAAGGAGAAGTGAATTACATCACTATGTCAAATCTAACTACTTACATGGGAAAGAGTGGAAGTGGTTCATCAAAATGACCAAGGAAAGTATCAAAGGAAAAACAGGTGAGTGGCAAGCCAAATTAGTCAAATTGTGGTGGTCATGTACTAGTTATGTACTCTATTTTTATAATTATGGTGCGATGGTTTATAATTATTGTATTCACTGTGGTTGATAATTATTCAGACTTTGCTTTTGTACTCTGTTTTTCAGACTTTTTTGAATAATATTTCAATTACTGATTTTCATATTGAATTTGTATAATGATTTATTTCAAAATAGTTAATTATTAGAATTCATTTTCCCATTTATAATTATTTGGTTTAATAATCTATTTTTAACCACACACCAGGAATATTAATTGAAGATAAATTCAGTAAAATTTAAAAAAAAAATGGGTTTGGGGGTTTAGGGTTAAGGAATTAAAAGAGGGAAAATAAAAGTTGGCGCTCAAAACCTTTCTCCGGTAAATGACGGATTCTCTAACAGCAGCATCAAAATTGAT
This sequence comes from Galeopsis tetrahit, assembly GCA_963675135.1. Lineage (NCBI taxonomy): Eukaryota > Viridiplantae > Streptophyta > Magnoliopsida > Lamiales > Lamiaceae > Galeopsis > Galeopsis tetrahit. The sequence goes on from OY776133.1 coordinate 19,153,637, forward strand.
AGAAAAGAATTTTACTAACGGATTCTCTAACAGCAGCATCAAAATTGATAGAAAAGAATAAGTGAGTGACCAATTTTGATAGTGATAAAATGTGGGTGACCAAATGTGAAAAGTGGTAAAGTTCAGTGACCAAAAATGATATTTTCTCAAATATCAATTAGTGACAAACTAATTTTAGATTTAATGAGAGGTTTTTCTCTCACTAAACTATGACGTTTAGTGACGGGAGGTTGAATTTTAATGAGGGGAATTTTTGTAATTAAATGTTATTTATAATGAGAGTAAAATGATGTTTTAGTGACACTAATTTCCATCATTAAAAATATTTTAGTGAGAGTAAATTTACTCTAATTATATACTTATTAGTGAGGAACCCATTCCGTACTACAAGAAAACTGCAATTTAGCCGTGAAAAAATTTGTCGCTAATTCTAATATTTTCGTCGCTAACGTGAGTTAGCGATGAAATAATTTTGTCGCAGGATTTGTTGCTATACGCCCGTCGCTAACGTGTTTGCGACAAAAAAAATTAATTTTGTCGCAAATATTTGCGATGAAAATTTGAGTTTCATCGCAAAATATTAGTGACGAAAATTTGAGTTTCATCGCAAAATATTAGCGACGAAAAATATAAGTTTCATCGCAAAATGTTAGCGACGAAAATATGAGTTTCATCACAAAATGTTTGCGAGGAAAATCAAACATTTGTCGCAAACACGTTAGCAACGGATGTATAGCAACAAATCCCGCGACAAAATTATTTCATCGCTAATTCACATTAGCGACAAATTTTTTCGTGATAAATATTTTAATTTCGTTGCAAATGTTAGTGATGAAACCCATATTTTTGTCGCTAATATTTGGCTATGATATCTGATTTACGAATCATTCTCTAAACCCACTTTCGTACTCGACCAACCCAACCTGAACCCACACCCGACCCGACCCACCCCAACCGAACCAACTCAATCATTCTCTAAACCCACTTCCGCACTCGACCCGCCCCAACCCGCACCCACACTCGACCCGCCCCGCCCCACCCCAACCCCCAACTCAACCCAACCCGCACCCACATACCCCCTCCCCCATTTTATTTAAATAAATATTTTATTTGATCTTGGTGGGAATTGATCCCGGGTGGATGAGCGCCCATAGCTGGGCGCCTACCACTCGGGCAGACAGCTCTTTAATTCAGTTTTTAATATTAATTATATATGTATTCAATTGTTATTAATTTAGTACTTATTTTTACTCATTTAATAATTTATTTCACATTTATAAATTGATTAATTTTTAACTTGTAAATTGTAACAATTATATATGTATATATATATATGTGTGTGTATATATATTGTAATTTTTAAAACAAATTAAATTGTAAAAAATCAATGTTACTTTAACAATTAAAAAAACAATAAATATTCAATCCAATCTTCATTCTCTCATAAAGTTATGTCCATCTTCATTTGCATTATATCATATTTATAAATATTTTTATTAACATTCATACTGATTTATAAGACATAAAATTTGGAGAATTATTAAACATTTAATTATATAAATCGATTTTCTTGATTTAATATGCATAATTGATTTAATATTAGCCACAAAATATAATTTTCATTGTTTTTCTTATTATTAACAACAAAATAAAATAATTTGTTAAAAGTGCAGCGATAAAATATTTTAATTTTGTTGCAAATATTAATTCCAAGAAATTAGCCACAAAAAATATATTTCATCGCAAAATAATAGTGACTAAATAAAATTTTCATTGTTGTCCTAATTATTAACAACAAAATAAAATAATTCGCTGTTAGTTTAGTGATGCAATATTTTTATTTCATCGCATAAAGTAATTTCAATAAATTAGCCACAACAAATTATATTTCATTGCAAAACTTTAGCGACAAAATAAAATTTTCATTGTTTTTCTGATTATTAACAACAAAATGAAGCAATACGTTGCAAGTATAGCGATGAAATATTTTAATTTCATCGCAAAAATTAATTTCAATAAATTAGCCACGAAAATTTATATTTCATCGTAAAATATTAGTGACGAAATATAATTTTCATTGTTGTTCTGATTATTAACAACAAAATGAAGCAATTTTTTGCTAATATAGCGATGACATATATAAATTTTGTTGCAAAAATTAATTTAAAGAAATTAGCCACAAAATTTTCAATTTCATCGCAAAATATTAGTAAGAAAATATAATTGTCATTGTTGCTCTGATTATTAACAACAAAATGAAGCAATTTGTTGCTAATATAGCGATGAAATATATAAATTTTGTTGTAAAAAATAATTTCAAGAAATTAGCCACGAAAATTTCTATTTCATCGCAAAATATTAGCGACGAAATATAATTTTCATTGTTGTTTTGATTATTAACAACAAAATGAAGCAATTTGTTGCTAATATAGCGATGAAATATATAAATTTTGTTGCAAATATTAAATCTAACAAGTTAGCGACGAAAATTTATATTTCGTTGCTAAAAATTGATTTTAGCGATGAAATTTAGATTTGTCGTAAAATTTTCGTCGCTATTCCCCCTGTTTCTTGTAGTGCCGTCACTATTGACCTTTAACTAGAGAAGCAGTAATTAGGGGCCATGAGAGTCAATTTCCCATCACTAAAAGTCATTAATGAGAGTATTTCAACTTTTAGCCACAGTTTTTACTCTCGCTAAAAGCAGTTTTTCTTGTAGTGTGTGTTGAGAAGGGAGAGGCAGATGAGGCCGTCTTTGTAGAGATTAGGGTTTAGGCGGTAGCCGTGGGAATGGTAGTAGACGTTGGGAGGGGTAGAGGGGTAATTTTGAAGTAAGGAGATGTCGAAGAAGAAGAGGCTGTCGTGGTAGGGCGTGCCCGCGATGAGGGCGCGGAGGAGGTCGGTTCGGGTTTCGTAGGCTAGGACGTAGATGGCTTCGGGGAGGTTTTTTTCCAGGATTCTCCACTCTTTGATGATGGTGGTTTGGAAGGATTTATTAACATGAGCATGAGCATGAGCTTGATACTTGATCTTGTTTTTGTATTTGGAGATGAGGTAATGATGATCTTTTGCCTCTGTTTCTAATACTTCAAAGTGTTTGAACTCAATGTTATTTGTGTTATCTGCCATGGTTCATCAAAATATTAGAAAGAGAGCGTTTGTGTATAACATATGCAAGAAAGATAATGAAATCAACAAACAAGAAACTATTTTTTTTTTTGAAACAAACAAGACAAACTATTAGTATCAAACAATATCTTAGATGTTTTCCAATGGAGTAACACTTGTATAAACTCAAGTTTACGTGAACTTTTCTTTTTCGAGTGTCGTTGTTATGCATACAAACTATAACTGTTATGTATATGAATTGTCACGATTAAATAAAATGATTGATTTTTATACTGTGATAGCATTGAAACTAGCGTAGATCCTCCGAGCGAGGAACGTTATCGCTGGCATTGAAACTAAAGATAAAAGTACACATACAAGAGCTTTTTAAACAAAGTAAATCGATCAAGTGCACGATTTCTTACCGGGCGCCCCTTTCCGCATCCCAGCCGAGCATGGTGTTGTCCTAGGCATCCCTCTCTCTGGCGGTTTGGTCGACGTTAACGACGTCCTGGTCACGTCTCGTCGGACGAATAGCTTGGGGTGATCACCTCGGAGGAGATGAGTGGCGAGCATTGTTTGGCTGGCGACTCTCCTTCCTCGCCGCAGTCGGCGCAGCCTCTTTAGCAGGGGGAGGGGCTGATGGGCCTCCGCGCTCTTTTCTCTTGTGAGCAGCCGTTTGGTTCCCTCCACCCTCGATGACGTTTTACTCGCAAGTGGCGTCAACCATGCGCAGGGCCTTGAAGACATCACTTCGTTTAATTGTAAGCTCGAAGGAAGATGGGTTCGGACAATCGCTGGAACAACTATAAGAGAACACATTTATTCTAAGTCGTCAAGACGAGCACAGTCAAAATAAATGAGAAACAAGTAAGAAACATTCGAGATTTCATTACTTGGCGGAAATGACCTTGTGAAAGCGGGGGCACACGGAGACCAACTCGCTCTCTCAGAAATTTGCAGTTGAGGAAACGACAAGAACGCCCTCGATAGCGACGAGCAGCAACGCAGCAAGTGTGGTAATGAAACAAATCAGAGAATTGATGGTCGTCGGCTTTCTTGCGAGCAACGACACCTGCAAAAGGAAATAAAAGTTATTCAATATAGACGAGAACGAGCATAAATTCAAAAAACTTACTACGAATCTTCCTAAAGTCGGTATTAATGGAGGTTCGATCAGCACATCCATCGGGTTTGATCGCACTCTTCCAATCGCCGACGACCCACCACCATTTGGTTTTTCAGTCCCGAATTTTGTTCGGCACCCCCTCGACGAGCTTCATCTTCGGTCGGCCTCTCAGATAGTGTCAACCACTTTCGGCCTCAGAAGCTTGAAGAAGGGAGTTTATCTCACGAGGAGTAAGATAAACCCCTCGATATCCATTCTCGACATTCTCAAGGTCGAACACCGTCAATAGCCTAATAATGCTACTTCATCCATTGGGGGTGACCTGCATTGGAGCCACGCCGAGGAAATTCAAGTAATTACAACTCCAGGGCAGAGGCGGAGGGAGAACGGAACTGTACCCCCAAAATTGAATATTTTATTTTTGTTTAAAGCAAAAAGTTTTAAAAAAAATTACTTGAGGCCAGCCATTTTTTTTATGCGGACTGCATCCCCAAGTACACATTACAAATTTAAAGTATTTAAAGTCCAGCCCAATGTGCGCATACATTAAAAAAAAAAAAAAAAAAAACCCATTCATTATAATTTACAAGACAGGCCTGAGTAGACATGCGCAACGGTTAGAAACCGCCGGTTACGGTTTTCGAAAATCGGTAACCGTAACCGAACCGCCGGTTTGCCGGTTACAGTTAAAAACCGCCGGTTTGCCGGTTTGCTTTTTTTTTTTTTTTTTTAAATATTATCTCCGTTTTCGCTCGTTTTCACTCCGTTTTTGTTCATTTTTTATTCATTTTAACTCATTTTTTAGAAAATACATTACTAGAATTGAATAAAAATTATATAAATTAAATTTATACATTAAAAATAGAAGAATTGTGTATTAAAATTTTTTTTTTTTTTTTTTAAAACCGGCAAACCGGCGGTTAACCGTCAAAACCGGCCAAACCGGCGGTTTGCGGTTTGTCAAAATGTCAAACCGTAACCGAACCGCCATTTTACGGTTACGGTTCGGTTTTTAAACCGTAACCGGCGGTTTGCCAAACCGGCGGTTTTACCGGTTGGTCGGTTTCCCGGTTACGGTTTGAACATGTCTAGGCCTGAGGCTTTAGACTTAGTTAATATTTTAAAATATAATGTGTCTCCTTCCTCATCGACCATTCTGTTGTATCCGCGCGCACCCAATTCCTCATTTCCCCTGTTGGCTGCTGGACCGACAAGGTAAGTAATTTTTTTTAGTTTAATTAATATTTTGTTAAATATATTTATTATTATTATTATATATTTTGGCTATTGTACATAATTTATGAATGAATTTATTTGGGTATATGAAATATGAATTAGGGATTTAGGATTTGTATTATAATTGCTAATTTATTATATTGTGCTAAATTAATTTAGTTTAAAACTTGAAATAGACAATGATTTGAGTTGTTTTTTTATGGTGAAATTATATTTGCTAATTTGTTAAATTATAATTGAAAATTTATTATTTACTTCAATTAGAAAATGACGAAAGATAAATTTATGTCAAAGAAACTCAAGACAACGAAAAAATAACCCGATCTTCGCGAATTTGTGTTCAAGAGATTGAAATCTCAAGAAGCTCCTTGCACTTCCCAAAGAGTTGAGTCTTCTCCAATTGATATGGAGTCTTCTTCAACCTCATCATTTAATTCACCTCAAATTCAAGAAAATAAAATGAGTATAAGTGGTTCAAGTGAACAATTGGAGGAGAAAGAATTGTTATATGATGTTGAACTTCTTCCCAATGATCCCGGAAAAAGAATAAGCATAATGGATTATCCTCCAAACCAACAAAATGCGGTGATAATAACATATATATTCTTACATTCTACACTAAGTATGACATTGTTGTTCCCGATATGGATGCTCCTTACATTCCACAAGGAAGATCAAGGCGTTTTGTTAAACAATGTACGAACCTTCAACATTTTCGAGTTGAAATTTTCATGAAATTGATTGATTTACATCTTAGAGAACTCAATGATCGGTTTGATGAAATGAATACAAAGTTACTTATATGCATGTCATGCTTAAGTCCCAAAGATAATTTCTCTTCTTTTGATAAGAATAAAATACTCAAGCTTGCCACATTTTATGCCTCCGAGTTTACAAGTATTGATGTGATGGCTCTTGAATGTCAACTTGACATATTCATTGAAGATATGCGAAGAAAAGTTAGGTTCTTAGTGCTCTCTCGATGAAGCTTGTCGAGACAAAGAAGCATATGAATTCTCACAGTAGCTACTGCAAATGTGGAAAGAGTATTTTTCGGAATGACTTATGTAAAAAATAAGTTTCGAAATAGTATAGGTGATCAATTACTAAATGATAGTTTGGTTACTTTTGTTGAGAAGGACGTGTTTCTACATATTTATGATGATAATATCATAGACCGTTTTCAAAACATGAGGTTTCGTCAGTCTCAGTTGTAATTGTAATTTGATTTGAAGGTTATGTGATTTTTTTTTCAATTTTCTCGAATCGTGTGACTTTTATTATTAAATAGTATTTTGCTTAATATTTTTTGTAGCCCCCAATTCAGAATCCTAGATCCACCACTGCACCAGGGTGCAAGGAAAACCTCAGACCAGCCTCCATCATCCCGTTGTTTACGACGTTGGTCGTCGTTCCCATCTTCTCTCGGGACAAAAAAGTGAACGTCTTGAGGGAAATAATATTTATTGAGGAAGTTCGCCAACAGGGCTGAGGAAATCTAGCTCTCATGCTCGCAAGCATCCCATTCGGTTGGTCGAGCAGTGTGATAGGTTCGGTTTGTTGGGATATGAATCCTAGACAAGTCCTAAATGATGAAAAGATAAGATGAAGTTTTGATAAGCCAAAAGTAGTATGAATATATTCTAAGTATTGACTAATCTAGTCTAGTTGAGTTGAAGTCATCTTGAACAGATCAGTAGAAGTTCACATAAAAGATAAGTGTTGTTTATATTTAAAAGATAAGTACGTTTTATAAGTACTTCATATATGTGTTCTTCTTAGTTTGTTATTGAGCTATAAATGTTGTATAGAGCTCATGATATTTTCTATGTAATAGATAGATTTGTTGTATAATTCATAAGTTGACTAAGCTTGTATTATAAAAGCTTAATGTAATGTAATAGTCTTGTTAGGACTAGATTAGTTCTATTAGAGTCTACTGCACAAGAAGAGAAGACCAGTCTACTACTCAAGACAGGTGGACTACAAGACCAGTACATCTACTAGACTACTCAAGACAAGTCAACATGAAGTTAGTTACAAAAGCGCATATAAAGATAAGGATTAAAAAAAGGGTTAGTTATGGAATAACTAATTCATAACAAGAAACGCGTGATTGGATAAAACTTGGAAGTTAGAAATCAGTTATCAAGAAGAGTTGGTTACAACTACTTAAGTTCTTGATTTCAGAAGTCTATAAATATCTCAAGGTATTCATTGATTCAAGACTACTGATTACAGACGTACTGATGTTCTAAGCATTCAAAGGCGATTTACGAAGTATTCAAAGAAGGAAAAACTCACAGAGTTAATCTTCAAAAAAGAAGCCAGGAGACGAAGTCATATTCAAAAGACTGCTACTGAAGATCAGAGAAGTTTTATTTTGTTGTTTTATCAAGGTGCTAGATACTTGTAAAATTTCTAGTTAGATCATAGACGTATCTGGAGGTATAGTCTGTTGAAGATCTAAGTCTTCTTCTTGGGACTCTAAAGACAGGAATTATACACTTGTACTCGATTGGAAGAGTTTAGTGGAAACATCACAACTGGGTTTGTGAGAGTGGATGTAGACAAGTTGTCGAACCACTATAAATCTTTGTGTGTTGTTTACTTTACTGTTTTAATTGTTTAATTGCTTAAATGTTTAACTGCTACTACATTAGACAAGTTGAGTATAGAACAGAGTTCTCGAATTTAAAAGTTGAGTATAAACTTGAATTGGGCTCATTGTTAATTTCGTATTCCGCATATTGTATTCTGATATTTCGATAGAATTTTGAAAAGTCTATTCACCCCCCTCTAGACATTTTCACTAGCTTACTCGTTATTAACTCAACTTTGGGGACCTACAAGTGGTATCAGAGCAGTGGTTTACGAACTGCTGTTTCTTGATAACCGACTTAAGACTTAGGGTGAAGTCTTGTTCCTTGATTGTAGTTGCTTACGTGTTCTTGATCAAATACTCTTGTTATATCTGTTTCGTGCTCCCTGTTCTTGACTTATTTGTTTTTCTTGATCATAACTCTACTTAGCACTTATTTCTTGAAAACATGTCTCTTGAGATCAGCGCTAACAAGTTACCCAAGTTCCAGGTTCAAGACTATGACTACTGGAAGCTGCGAATGGAAGCCATTTTTAGTTCCACGCACGACCTAATGATCTCTGTTATCACAGAAGGACCTATTGTTACTATGGTTCCTAATACTGCTGTTCTTGACCCAAGCAAACCAATTGGTACTCTCGTCAAGAAACCCAGGTCAGATCTAACCTCAGAAGAAATGCGTCAAAATAATTTGGATAGTTTGGCAAAGAATTACATTTTACACACCCTTCCTAACGAGTATCTAGGAAAAGTGTTAAAATGTAAGACTGCCAAAGAGATGTGGGACAGACTAGCTATCCTTTGTGAAGGGACCTCCCTAATCAAAGAGAGCAAACTCTCCACAGCTGTCCAAAGATTTGAATCATTTCGGATGAAAGCTGGAGAAACTATCGACCAGCTGGATACTCGTTTTACTAAGATCATGAATGATTTGGAAGTACTTGGTAAATCTTATACTGCTCGTGAGATCAATCTTAGGATTTTGAAGAGTCTTGATAGTCGTTGGAAAATGGTAAAGATGCTTGTTAAGAACACTCAAGACATTGATACGTGGACTGCTGAAACCATGTTTCAAACCCTTAAAGCCCATGAGTTTGATTTAGACGAAGATGAACCACTAGCCAGTAGTGATAGAGAACATGTTATATCTAAGAACGTTGCCCTTAAGTCTAGCTCTTCTAAGTCTTCTAATGTAGACAGGTCCAAGTCTAGAACTAAGTCTGCCTCTGTGAAAGATGAGTTAGATACTGATCTTAGTTTGAAGGATCAGATGAGTCTCATGGTTAGAAAGTTTGATAGGCTCAATAAACGCTTCGGAAGGTACAAGAAGTTCTATAGGAATCATAGAGCATCCACTTCTAAGAACTCGTTTGAGACCAGACGAGACCGAAACTCATCCGAAAGGAGAAACGAAGTCTCGAAAGGTAATAGACGAGATAGAGAGTCTGACGATAGGAAGATTCAACGTTCTGATAGACGTGAAAAACGTAGGGACAAATCTCCTATTAAAAAGGCTACTAATGATCTCTTGTGCTATAATTGTGAAAAGCCAGGTCACTACATATATGAATGTCCAGACCTGAGCACTGATGATCGTGAAGAACGCAAGGCACGAAGAGAAAGAAGATATAACCGTGGCAAAAAGGCTATGATGGCCAATGATGACTCTGATTCGGATTCAGACGAGTTGCCATCGTCCGTATCTAGCCACTCAACTGATCAAGATCACGACGAAGCATTCATAGTAGATGATGGCCTATGCTGCATGGCTAAAATCGACCAAGAGGTATCATCTGCTACATCTTTTCAATCTTGTGATGATTCAGAAACTGATGAAAGTGACACTGCTAGTAGTGAAGTAGGAAGTAGTCTTCAGCACTCGACTAGTGCAGTCGAAGACGACCTTCTACTTGCTAACCAAGCATTCATTGAAGTCAGTGATGAAAACATTGCATTAAAACAAGAAATCATTGATCTTAAGGAAGCTCAGTCAAAAGTAGATCCTAATATAACAGTCCTAAATAAACGCTTGACTGAAGAGTTGAGTAAACTCAAAGAAAAGTGTGCGTTGACAGACAGGTTATATCAAGACCTACTTAAGATACATGCAACTGAGAGAAATGAATTCAATGTTTTAAAAAACAAGTGCAACAGACTTGAAGAACGTAATAAGTTCTTAGAGACCGAGGTAGTTACACTTGATCTCAAACTTACTGACCTGGTTAATTCTTCAAAGATTAACCTTGAACTGTCAGATAGGTATAGAGATCCAGGTGACAAGACTGGTATAGGTGCTGAGTCATCTAGCTCGTCTACTCGAGTCATTAAGAACCCTACTACTATTAAAGCAAGACTTTTGCCAAATGACAAAGGAAAAGGACCAATGTTATACGATATTGGAACTCCTTCTAAAGGTACTGTACCTAAACAAGCTCGAGTTAACATTCCGATTACCAAGGGAGGTAAAAAGAATGGTAACAGCAAGCCTGCTCCATCTAGAACTAATCTTCAAAGGACCACTAATCGTGGACGACCCAACCAGGTCAGATACGAGGACTGGTATCCTGAGGAGACGAGTACTAGACCGGTACTGACTAGACGACAAGAGTCTAGACCTCCATTTATAAGGCAGTCTCAACTCTACTCGTCTAGACCTAGACATGTAGCTCCAAAATATCGTACACAAGCTGTCCTATATCCTCCACCTCTATCATACGACATTTTAAGTGAGGAAAGACCCAAACGCGTCTATAAACCGTATGGACCTAATGCTTTCAAACCCTACTCTAACTATCATAGACAAGTGCCTGCTCAAGTAGAGATTAAGTCGAAAGGCTATCTCCAAAGAGTAGACCCGAACTCGACTGATAGGCCAGAGAAGGATAATAAGGTCTTATTTTGCAACAAATATGGGCGAAAGCTTAAAAGATCGAACTTGTTCAAGACTCCAATGTATATCTGGATTCCTCTGAACATGACTAACCCCCAAGGACCCCAATAAACAAATGGGTACCTAAGTTATTGAATATCATCTATTGCAGGGTCGACTTGACTTGTATAAGAAGGGTGGCTCAGTAGGAGAAACCTGGTACATAGATAGTGGTTGTTCGCACCACATGACTGGTACCAAAGCTCTCTTGTCTAGCTACCATGAGCAAGAAGGACCAAAAGTAATATTTGGTGATAGCTCCACTGCTGTCACTAAAGGATTTGGTTACATCCGGAATGGAGACGTTGAGATACAAGATGTCTCATATGTTGAAGGTTTGAAATACAATTTACTCTCTGTTTCACAGTTTTGTGATCGTGGATACAAAGTGCAGTTCAAGAGCCGCAAATGCGAAGTCATTGACAAAAGGACACACACAGTCCTACTAGTTGGCGTAAGACAAGGTAGTGTATACATAGTGAACTGGAACAGTTGTCCGAGGGACACCTGTCTACTTACTAAGAGTCCTAAAGAACTTGGCTGGCTCTGGCATAGACGCCTCTGTCATCTAAACTTTAAGGTTCTTAATAAGATAGCCAGAGATTACCTTGTAGAAGGTATTCCCAATGAAGTTTACTACAAGTCACATGTATGCACGGCTTGTCAACAGGGTAAACAGGTTAAAGGTTCATTTAAGTCAATTCCCACTCTCTCAACTAGTAGAGTCCTAGAACTCCTACATATGGATCTCCATGGTCCAATAACTCCTCCAACATTGAATGGTAGAAGGTACACACTTGTTGTCGTAGACGACTATTCTAAGTTTACTTGGGTAGTCTTTCTACACAAGAAGAGTGATACACAAACACTTCTGCCTGAACTGTTGAAGAAGTTACAAGTTGAGAAGAACCAGTCTATTGTCAAAATTCGAAGTGACAAGGGAACTGAGTTCATTAATTGCTATATCAAAGAATTTTGTACTAAACGTGGTATCCAGCACCTTACTAGTGCAGCTAGGACACCACAACAGAACGGTGTAGCAGAAAGAAGGAATCGAACCCTTAAAGAAGCCTGTAGGACCATGTTAGCTGAGTTCAACACGCCTCAAAAGTTTTGGGCTGAAGCTATCAACACTGCATGCCATTCACAAAACAGAAGCGCGATCAACAAAGCTCTAGGCAAGACACCTTATGAGGTTTGGAAAGGTAGAAAACCACGAGTTTCATATTTCCATATATTTGGTTGTAAGTGTTTCATTCACAACAATGGAAAGAACAAGTTGAATGCTTTCGATGCTAAAGCAGACGAGGGGATATTTTTAGGATACTCCTCGACTAGCAAAGCATTTAGAGTATTCAACCGCTCAACTCTTTGTGTGGAAGAAACACCACATGTGGTTTTCGATGAATCTCAACAGGACTCGTCTGCCGACAAGATCAGTAAGAAGGTAACTGATCTATCGATCGAATCTGACAAAGATTCAGAGATATATGAATCCGTTCAAGCCTACAACCCATTCCTAAAAGCTCTCGACTCTGATGAAAAGGAGAAGGTAAGTGCTCAAGGTAAGTCTTCTAGACCAGTAGACATGCCTGCTCTAGTTGACTCTACTACTCCTAGTAAATCTGTTGATGATACAAATGATGTTGATATGCATGATGCTGTACATGACATAGAAGATGATAGTGTGCCTGTTAAGAATAGAAAAACATGGAAATCTGCGCATGATACTGAAAATATCATTGGTGACTCTACTATTGGTGTAAAGACTAGACGACAACTCTTTGAGTCGCAAGAACAGCCGAGTCCAACTATGTTTTGCTGGTGTTGTTTCCTCTCTGCTATTGAGCCAACCACTGTTAAAGAGGCATTGGTTGATAGTAATTGGATCATCGCTATGCAAGACGAGTTGAATCAGTTTGTTCGAAACGACGTCTGGGAACTTGTCAATAGGCCGGAACATCATAATGTAGTTGGCACTCGATGGATTTTCAAGAATAAGAAAGATGAGAATGATTTAGTCGTTAGAAATAAGGCTAGATTAGTCGCCCAAGGCTACTCACAAGCTGAAGGCATAGACTATGATGAAACTTATGCTCCTGTTGCTAGACTAGAAGCCATTCGATTGTTTCTTGCATATGCTGCTCACATGAAGTTTACTGTATATCAAATGGATGTTAAAAGTGCATTTCTTAACGGTATTCTTGCGGAAGAAGTGTATGTTGAACAACCTCCAGGATTCGAAGTCAAAGGCAACCAGGTGTACAGATTAAAGAAGGCCTTATATGGACTAAAGCAAGCTCCAAGAGCATGGTATGACACCCTTTCTCTTTTCCTATTAGAAAATGGTTTTACTAAGGGCAAGGTCGATCGAACCCTGTTCAGAAGACAAGAAGGGAAGGACATCCTACTCGTCCAAATTTACGTAGATGACATCATTTTTGGGTCACCTAACAAAAAGCTGAGTGAAAGTTTTTCAACACTCATGCAAAGTAAATTTGAGATGTCTATGATGGGTGAGATGAACTACTTTCTTGGTCTTCAAGTAAAACAAACTCCAGAAGGTATTTTCATAAATCAGGCGAAGTACACAAGAAATCTTTTAGACAAGTATGGGATCAAAACTTGTAAGTCCACTGGCGTACCAATGCAACCAACTTACAGAATGGATCCAGATGAGAACGGTAAATGTGCTGACCAATCCTATTATCGTGGCTTAATTGGTTCTTTACTGTATCTAACTGCTAGTAGACCTGACATTGCATTCTCTGTTGGTGTTTGTGCTCGATTCCAAGCCAATCCAAAAGAAAGTCACATGGAAACTACCAAAAGGATCCTGAAATATTTGAAAGGGACCATCAATCGTGGTATATGGTATCCTTCAAATGATGATCTATCCTTGAGTGGGTATTCAGACTCAGACTTTGGAGGCTGTAGAATAGATAGGAAATCTACTTCTGGTTCTTGTCAATTTCTAGGCACAAAACTCATATCTTGGTTTTCTAAAAAGCAGACTAGTGTTGCAACTTCAACTACCGAAGCCGAGTACATGGCAGCTGGTAGCTGTTGTAGTCAACTACTCTGGCTCATGCAACAGTTACGTGATTACAATATACATGAATCATATGTTCCTATTTTCTGTGATAGTAATAGTGCTATTGCCATTACACAAAATCCTGTTCTGCACACACGATGTAAGCATGTTGATGTGAAGCATCATTTCATACGTGATCATGTAGAAAAGAAGGATATTCGCATGGAAAAGATTCATACTGATTTTCAAAGAGCTGATATTTTTACAAAACCATTAGCTGAGGCACGATTTCGTGAGTTATGCATTAGTCTAGGACTAATTGATTTAGATCCTACTTGCCTATAGCTATGTACTAACAAGACAGGTACATCAATAAGAGGAGACAAGATCACTAGACCAGAGCACTCGACTACTCACGCAACAGACAGGTATACAAGGCTAGACTAGATGACCAAACAACCCGATGAGGAAGCTGGAAAAGCTGAGGGTAATACTAAGGGAATAAACATTTAAGGGGGAATCCTTGATTTCTTAAATATCCTTATGATGACTCTTATGTTTGTTAACAGGTCATCTTGTTCGAAACCTTGATCATTGCTTTAGATTGATATTCATCTTATTTATTTTACTCTACCTGTACCTATGATTACACATTGAAAATAATGAGATATGTACATACAGTCGTTCGACGATTGAGATAGACAAGCACAGTCGAAGGGGGAACTCGACTGGTGTTCTTAAGGCTACTCGTCTTGTGACGCTTAAAGGCTACTCGTCTGTTCTGGATAGACTCGAACAGACAAGCTAAGTGTTTCTATTGATTGATAAATGTTAAGTGTTTTGTCAATTGAATTAAGGGTATTGTTGTAATTAGATAATGACAGAATTTGAAAACCCTAGAATTGGTTTTATACACTCCCAGTTTAATGAGGTGTATACACCCAGTTCGAACTCAACTACATTAGGTCAGATGAGTTCACTCCCATGTCCTAAATAAGAAGAGCCGGATTTCAAATTTTTACAATATCAAATCACATTATATTC
The DNA here is from genome assembly GCA_963675135.1 of Galeopsis tetrahit. Lineage (NCBI taxonomy): Eukaryota > Viridiplantae > Streptophyta > Magnoliopsida > Lamiales > Lamiaceae > Galeopsis > Galeopsis tetrahit. The sequence continues at coordinate 19,168,719 of OY776133.1, forward strand.
TCGATTCCGTAACCGAATCTCAAAGGTCTCGACCGTTGGATCTAATCCTTCAATCGTGGCCGTTGGATCAATTTACAGCTTTAACAAAACTCATCTTCCACACTCACTAGCCTTACTGTTCCATTACTCCCACACGTCTTTTCCACTTTGTTCTTAACTCTTCTACTTGAGACAGTTGATTTCGTGCTATTCCTCAAAGATTACTGCAATCTCTCTAATATACAATGTCTACTCGTTCGATTTTCGACATCAGAACTAACATGCAGGTCACATTTGACCTAGGCCGGTACATCGCCGACAACAAGGTGACTGTAGAACCTTCAGTGTTCTTCAAAGGCCAACACACAGCTGAGAATGAAGAGATCGTTGGAGTTTTCTAGAGCTTTGGCTGAAGAATCAAGCAAAATGGAAAGACTCTATCGAGTTAAGATTTCGATTGCAGATGAGCAAAGAAGAGAAGCACAAGATCAGTTGGTGCGTTCTCAAGCTATTCTAGCCGAGTTCACTGCTCAGAATACTATACTTCAACAGACAGCTACACATTTCAAAGATGAATTTACTTCAACTTATCAGAAGCTAGAGCTGACTACTGATCGTCTAAACAAGATGGTTGATGAGAAGACGATTCAGACTCAAGTTCAGTTAGCTACTGAAGCTATGAAGGAAGCGGTTAAAGAAGAAATGACTCGCTTTACTAGTCTTTTCACTCTTAAGGCAGATGAAGCCAAAAAGGGGGAAGATTCAAGTATTGTAGAGAAGTCAGCTGAACCGGAAGCTAAGGAGGCAGCTGAAACTATTCAAGAGCTCAAAAGACCTAAAAAAAGGTAAGCTGGTCAAGACTGCTGATTTAGAGAAGCTGAAATTGATCAAAGGCAAAGAAGCTGCATCTCCAGAAGCTGAGATTAAGACTAGACGAACGAAGAGAAAGTTGGATGTTGAAGATGCTACTGCTACTACAATTGTTGAAAAGAAACAAAGGATTAATGATGATGAGATTCATTATGCTAGCAAGAAGAAGATTATGAAGCATATTGAACGTTTGCAGAAGTTGAAAGCAGATGAAGATCTGATGGAAGACAAGTTCATTGATCACTTCATAGATAATGAGCATAGAGCTGAATGGATAGAAGTGGAGAATCAATGGGAACTTGATCATTGGATCATAAGGAAGTTTGGTGATGCTGAGAATCAAGATGAACTTTATCAACTGTTTGACAGGTTCATGGAAGGTCAACACAGGAAGTTATGGCATCTTATTCTAAGGATATCTGCTGGAGCTAACTTTAATATCCTTGTTCCTGGATTTCCTGAATGGAAATGCCCCATGACAAGTTCAAAGAAAAGAGTTGATATGAATCAAATCAAGAAATTCGAAGAACAACTACTCGAGAAGGAGAAGATTGAAGATGAAGATCATATTAGTCTGATTCATAGGAGACTCCTAGATGCATTTCAAGTTCCAAACCTAGAAGGAGGTACTCTTTCAGACTAGTTGATTTACATTCTTAGTTTTTTTTGCTCTGATATTTTTGTGTAATATCTACTGATCTATTTTGAATGAATGAAAGATAAGAAATATTTTGATGTTAATAGACAAGATAACTACTTAACTAGTCTACTTATGAGAAAATATTCAAGTAGTTTTGGCTTCATCAAAAAGGGGGAAATTGTTGGGATATGAATCCTAGACAAGTCCTAAATGATGAAAAGATAAGATGAAGTTTTGATAAGCCAAAAGTAGTATGAATATATTCTAAGTATTGACTAATCTAGTCTAGTTGAGTTGAAGTCATCTTGAACAGATCAGTAGAAGTTCACATAAAAGATAAGTGTTGTTTATATTTAAAAGATAAGTACGTTTTATAAGTACTTCATATATGTGTTCTTCTTAGTTTGTTATTGAGCTATAAATGTTGTATAGAGCTCATGATATTTTCTATGTAATAGATAGATTTGTTGTATAATTCATAAGTTGACTAAGCTTGTATTATAAAAGCTTAATGTAATGTAATAGTCTTGTTAGGACTAGATTAGTTCTATTAGAGTCTACTGCACAAGAAGAGAAGACCAGTCTACTACTCAAGACAGGTGGACTACAAGACCAGTACATCTACTAGACTACTCAAGACAAGTCAACATGAAGTTAGTTACAAAAGCGCATATAAAGATAAGGATTAAAAAAAGGGTTAGTTATGGAATAACTAATTCATAACAAGAAACGCGTGATTGGATAAAACTTGGAAGTTAGAAATCAGTTATCAAGAAGAGTTGGTTACAACTACTTAAGTTCTTGATTTCAGAAGTCTATAAATATCTCAAGGTATTCATTGATTCAAGACTACTGATTACAGACGTACTGATGTTCTAAGCATTCAAAGGCGATTTACGAAGTATTCAAAGAAGGAAAAACTCACAGAGTTAATCTTCAGAAAAGAAGCCAGGAGACGAAGTCATATTCAAAAGACTGCTACTGAAGATCAGAGAAGTTTTATTTTGTTGTTTTATCAAGGTGCTAGATACTTGTAAAATTTCTAGTTAGATCATAGACGTATCTGGAGGTATAGTCTGTTGAAGATCTAAGTCTTCTTCTTGGGACTCTAAAGACAGGAATTATACACTTGTACTCGATTGGAAGAGTTTAGTGGAAACATCACAACTGGGTTTGTGAGAGTGGATGTAGACAAGTTGTCGAACCACTATAAATCTTTGTGTGTTGTTTACTTTACTGTTTTAATTGTTTAATTGCTTAACTGTTTAACTGCTACTACATTAGACAAGTTGAGTATAGAACAGAGTTCTCGAATTTAAAAGTTGAGTATAAACTTGAATTGGGCTCATTGTTAATTTCGTATTCCGCATATTGTATTCTGATATTTCGATAGAATTTTGAAAAGTCTATTCACCCCCCTCTAGACATTTTCACTAGCTTACTCGTTATTAACTCAACTTTGGGGACCTACACGGTTGATCGGCACGAGCGGATTTTCGGTAACGTATTGGGAGTATGATCGTTGTATGAGCTCATCCTCTCTCAATCTTTCTCGTTTGAGAAAATCTTGTATGCTCATCTTGTAGCGAGCGAGCTCCTCATAATCTTCGTTGAGGCTACCCCTTAGGTTCCTCTCAATGGCCTCGGGGTCAACCTTGTCGCCCACCTCTACCTCTCAGTTTAGGTCATCCATATCGATCTGAGACGGTGCCCGCATCATCTCCAACATCTTTGGCATTATTTCTCTCGTCGTTGCGATCAGTCTGGCTTTCATCATCGTCGGAGGCATAATCCATTGCGCGGATCAAGGCCACCTCAAGGCTATCTTTCGAGAACCTAGCGTCGACCGCCTCCACTAAAATGGTCCGAGAAGGACTCCTCGAATCCTCCGAATCGGAGGAAATTACTACTTGTTTTCCCAGGTCACGGTGGGGCCCCATGGCCGGAACGCCGGAAGAACCAGCCTCATCGTCAAACGGTGGTAGGCTATTGGGTCTCCCAACACCATCGTCGCCGCCGGAACTACCAATAACCACCATTTTTTTAAGTAAAATAAAAAAAGAAAGAAGAAGAAAGTTTACTACCTTGTAAGTAAATCAGGAACACGCACGATCGTCAGAATATTCAACCTTGCTAGAAGAAAAGAGCTCGAAGAAGAAGATTGAAAGCTTGAAGATTCGAAAATGGTGAAATGAGATGGGAGGGCATATTTATAAGAAAAATATGTTCAAGGACCAATCTGCAAAAAATGGGGTAAATTTTGTAATTTTCTGAAAGTTTTGGGTCGATTCTATAATCGATGCGTCGAGTGGCTTTCATGTGTGCCGATTGGCCTCCCGCACGCGCTATTTTGAAATTAAGGCAAGCCCGCGCGCCTGACACAAAGCATCTTTTCGGACGTCATCAAAAGCATATAGAAAAGGCGCAAAGTACATGGGAAACGAGACAACCTTTGGAAAAAGTTTCTCATCAAGAAGTTTGGACAAGGACAGACATCAATATGGACACGAGTCTAAGAGACGAGCATACTGCCCGCCTTCCTAGCGAGCTTGAGGAAAGGCGACCAGGGGGCAAATGTTATACACGGTCAAAGAGTCAACCTTTGAAAAGTCATCCTACTACGTGGCGACGACAAGTCAACTTTAGTCATGCGACGACTAGTCAACAAGTCTCGTATTTCAGTCTCTGGTCGGTAGTGACCAAGGATCTAGGCAAGCACGAGAAGAAGATGTTAGTCATTTAATGAAGATAAGTCTCCATGACTAGTATAGAGATCCCAACAATCAAGGATATGGGTGACCATCTAGCTAGTTTTTTATTTCCTCCTCGCCATGCGCGCCAAGGACGAACAAGGCAGGGCAATAATGCAATGAACTTTGCCCAAAGCGCATTTAATGCGGCCATCACATCACCTTTAGTGATTTAGAGTGTAGGTCGAATAAGAGGCTGACAGCTGTAAAGACAAAGCCCATCAAACCTATTATATAAGCTCATTTGAGTTGAATGTAAACACAAATTGAAATATGTGCACAAAAACCAAGACACTCTATTATTGTCATTCTCATCTTCCTCAAGAAGCTTCTTATTGTCTTTGGTTCATCACTTTTGTTCTTCATATTAGATCATCTTTAACACGATATTGATGGACTAGCAATTGAAGCTAAAAAGATTTTTTTAAGATTCCAAAAACATGACAAACATATGTTTGAGGCAGTCGTCCCATGATAAAACTTTATGTCTCAGAGGTGTAATATAGCTAGGGTAGACAGACAATCATTCATCTTATAGAATAATATATTATAGGTAGCAATCTTTTATTTATGTTAATCATTTTTTTTAATATATTTTTAAAGATAATTTATATTTATTTCCTTATTTTATTTCACTTGTAATCCCTATATATTGTGGACCACTCTATCATCTCATTAATGATGATTGAATATAATTCTCACACATATAAGTAAATCTCAAAATATTATTGCAGATGTAAAATCTCAAAAAAAAAAACACATGCCAAATATTGAAACTATCATCGATCAACTTCCAAAAGACACATGTTAATAATCTGTGGAAATTTGGAACAAACTATGTAATCAAAAGTCTTTGAAAAAAAAAAGTTAAAAACTTAAACCTAATGTTCCTCGTCGTCATGATCAAAGTCCTGATCCTCTTCTTTTTTATCATTCAACCATGCCAAGGCTTTATTTATCATCGCACGAATGTTGTCCAAATCAGCCTTAAACGACGCCGTACCGCCATCAACCGGCTCCAGCAAGGCCGCGGCCGCTTGTCCCTGGAAATGTCGGACAACGAAACCCTCAAAACCCTGGGGCGGGTGCTTCACAGTTTTGAGCAAAGTCTTGCACGAAAGAATGAAAGCCTTCTCACTATATCGATTGGACTCTTCTATATATCGAGGATCCCCGATTCTGTCGTCATATCCAGCCTCGTTGAAATAAGGCTTCTCGTTGAGCACGAGCCCCTGAATCGACACGAGCAGCTGAAGAAGCGTCGAGTTAATTTTCCGACCAGTTTTCTTCTTTTGAATTACCAACCCACGTGCCGAGAAGGGAGAGGCAGATGCGGCCTTCAGGGTAGAGATTAGGGTTTGGACGGTTTCCGTGGGAATGGTAGTAGACGAGGGGAGGGGTAGTGGGGTAATCAGGAGGTAAGAAGATGTCAAAGAAGAAGAGGCTGTGGCGGTAGGGTGTGCCGAGTGCACCTATGATGACCGCGCGGAGGAGATTGGTTAGGGTTTCGTAAGCACGGACGTTGATGCCCGGGGGTAGGCTTTCTTCAAGGATTTTCCACTCTTTGTTGATGACTCTTTGGAATGAATTAGACATACTTTCACCGGCCTGCTGCTCTTTAAGGATTTTCAACTCATTGAGGATGGTGCCTCGGAATGAACTAGAGCTGCTAAATTCACCCTGCTCCAGCTTGGAGGTGAGGTAATTGTTATACCTAGTCAAAGAAGTCAATCTTTGACAAGTCAATCCTAGTCACCAGCTCACGTGGCGAGGACTAGTCAACAAAGTCGTGCGACGACTAGTCAACAAGACCAAGAAAATGTAATAAAATAGATGTATTTAATATATTTAAGTGCTCGCTCAAAGATGTTGGCGAGCACATGTTTTAGTTAGCTGCTCGCCCAAATGTGTTGGCGAGCACGTGTCTATCTTAGCTAGAAATGTCTAAGTATTGAAGCCTTGGGAGACAACATGGAGCGTGGCGACCACACTCCTCGACATGGTCCTCCGGCGACCACCGTAGCTCAGCTCCTCGGCATTTCGGCGAGGACGAGCACCAGAGGCGGTTTAGCATTAAATACGCCATCAAATCACCTTTTCGGGCAGAAGTCAGGTCCAATAAGGGCGTGCCACGTGTAAAGGGCGGGCAGCCCCTAGAAACCACTATATAATGCCTAAAAGAGGCTCATTTGTACACAAGTTACCCATTCCACCAAATCACCCAACCCAAAGCAATAAACACTCCCAAGCTCTTACGCTTTAGCTTCTTAAAGAAGCTACATCTTTGTGTTCTTCATTTATTCTTGTTTGTTCTTCATAAGATCATCAAGATCATCATAAATACTCCCTAAACATGTAATAAACCCCCGATCATTATACATGTTTGTCTCGTGCTAACAAATAGTCCACATCTGATCCAACCATCAAAAGCACGTACAACATTTGGCGCTAGAAGGAGGGGTCCTTTTACGTGTCTTCATCTCAGTTTCGTCCGATCATCGAGCGATCGGTTAGCAAACTCCGTTTTTCAGGTTTTAATCGGTAGTTCCACCGTTTAAAGCTTTATTTATATATTTTCGTGTTCTTCGTGTTCTTGAATATTTGCGATATTCGAGACATATTTTGGAGTTTGATCTCCGTGTAATCTTGTTTTTAAGCTTTAGTTGTTGTTACTTTGCTAGTAAGTAGTTGTAATAGCACGTTCTTCTGCGTAAGAACTTTAATATTTTGTTTTTAAGCGTCGAAAGCTTAAGAACAGTCATATCCTTGTAATAATCCCCAGGAGACACTCTTTAAACGATGTCTCATCATACTCATCAAGGCGAAATCTTACCATCCGGAGGGAACGAACGCCCTCCGGCGCCGCCGGTAAATCCTTTCGCAAATCTAAACATGGGGGACATTCTGAATGATCCCCAACATTTGAAGGACTTTTCTGACTACCTCTTGGAGAAGAGGAGGCTGAATGAAAAAGAAGAGCTGGAGAAGGCCAAAGATCAGGCCTTTGACAAGGCTCGCAAAGCCAAGGGGAACGAAGAAGACAACCGTTCCTATCACTCCAACTCTGTTCACCCCCAGGACAGAGGAAAAAACAAAGTTGACGAGCACTCCCACAATAGCCACACGGGAGACTCGAGGCACCGAAATTCGGTTTTCAACCGGATGGATGATAAAGATAGAAGGGCTCCTCACCGGGTGCCCTTCAATGTGGATGGCCGACCAGGCAGGGCCAATCACCGAGATCGCGCTAACAAGAGAGATCAGGGCGACAGAGTCTCAACTCTTGATCGAGTGGGACCAGGGAAAGATTCGCGAGCTCCTGCGAAGAGTTATCGCAGCCACCATTCTAATAGGCACTCTCCCAGGCGATCACACCATGATGATCGCCCGGACGCATCCCAAGGGAGCCGACGCGACGAGGTCGTCGTCCCCAGAGCACAGACCGCCGAGGAGGGGCAGATCGCCTAGTTCCTCGAGACCCAAAAATTGATGAAGCTAGAGATGGACGCTCTGCGAGCAGAGGTGGTCGCCTCGAAGCTAGGGACAACCCCACCAATCACTCTGCCCGCACCTCCACTGAGTGTTGCAATACTCACCGCCCCCATTCAAAGAAAGATTCAAATGCCCTTCATGGCGGCATATGACGGAGTGTCCGACCCCAGAGTACACTTGTCCAAGTACTCCAACTACATGGCCTCAATCGGGGCAACGGACGCCACACAATGCAGAAACTTCTCCCTAACTTTGGGAGACCGGGCTCATCGCTGGTACACAACTTTGAGTCCCGGATCTATCACATCATTCATTGAGTTGGGACAATACTTTCTGACCTACTACGGATCCATTGCTGCTCGCCCAGCCTCAAAGCAACGTTTGGCGAACGTTCGCCAGTCCATCAACGAATTGGGCAAGGACTTCATCGAGCACTTCGACAGGCTGGTGATAGATGGAGAGGCTGTAAACGATGAGACAAAGCTGATCTTAGCTGTTTCCGGTCTGAGGATAGGTTCCAAGCTCTGGGAATCTATCCATCTTACTTTCCCAGTTTCTTATGCGGATTTCCGCACGAGGGCTGGGAACTTCATCCAAATGGAGGAAATCATGGACGCTGCCACGGCTAACGAGCAGCCTGAGGCATCCAAGAGGGTCTGGCCCAAGAAGAATACAAACACTGGGGAGTCGTCCCAGCCCAAGAAGGCGACCACTCAAGCTGGCAGTGCTCGCCCAGCGAACTTCAGGCCTTTCGAGGAGTCTCCTGAGATCATCCAGTTCAGAGAATCTCTCTCTCTTGATCCCAGGGGCATTTTTAATGCAGTCAGGGGAAAGAATCTGCTCCCCCATGCCAAGCCAATGCATACAAGTGATGAAAACCTAGATGGTAGCAAATTCTGCGACTACCACAACTCCATCGGCCACCACACCAATGGGTGCCGAGACTTGGTGAGAAACCTTTTCAAACAGTACAATGAGGGCAAGCTCGTCGAGTTCATCAAGCCTCTTGGAAATGGCGACAACAGGGGGAAGAAACGTCGCGACGACAGCGACGACCTGCGCCAACAACTGAATCGTCCCAAGCTGACTCCTCCCATGCCACAAAATCCTGGCGGCGACATCGATAATGTGGGTGGAGCCTGTAATGTGATAGAAGGCCCTTTGGGAGGGACTCAATCCGGGAAAGAGCTATCTGTTCGCCGAGCTCAGAGTGAGCAGCGAGCACTGAACAATGTCCATCAGGTGTGCGTCGCTCCGACTGCCGAGAAGCCTCCATCTCACCAAATCCTTTTCTCGGACGACGACCTGAATGGCGTGGTGCACCCAAACAATGATGCTTTGGTCATCACGGGGAAGATCATGGGAACAAACGTCCATCGCACACCAACATCCTCTTCAAGCATACTCTGGATGCTCTCGGTGATTATGCAGCATACATCGAGCCTTGCGATGATATAATCGTAGGTTTTGGGGATACGCGCAACCTTCCCATTGGGAAAATCAGACTATCCCTGGAGTTGGCATCGTCGAAAGAGCCTGAGGTGCACCATGCTAGGCAGCTCGACTTCCTGATCATCGACATGCCATCGTCCTACAATGTGTTCCTCGGCCGACCTTTCTTCAACAAGTTCAAGGCGGCCGTTTCTACTTATTACTATTGTGTAAAATTTCCAACCCCGGCGGGAGTTATAACCGTCAAGGGCGATCAGACGCGGGCGAGGGAGTGTCTCGTCCGTTTTGCGAAACGTCATTCTAAGGAAATTGCTATGGTTGGAAAGTATATTAAGTGTCAAACACAAACAAAGCAAGTGAACTACTTGGAGGGTCTTCCTAGCAAGTACCGGAAGATTGAAGTTGGGGAGTGTAGTCGTAGTTTCGACGACCACCAAGTGGAGGCGAACGAGCACGCCTCCATGGAAGTGGACGACCACACCCCAATAGATATCGACGAACAGACAGATTCGGGCGACCAGATCCCCGACGACCAGTTTCCAGAAAATATTCCAGATCTGGAGCCTAGGCTAGGTTTTGAGCCAGAGTTCGGAATCGAGGATCCTCGTTGGAAGGAGCCTAAAGAGCGGGCAACTTCAGCGGAGGACCTCGAAACCATCCATTTAAACGAAGCTCGTCCAGAATTTGAGGTATTCATTGGTTCGAATTTACCAGAACTTTTGCGGTCAGACATGGTCGCATTTTTGAAAGAAAACATCGGTGCATTCGCCTGGTCGCACGAGGATATGGTGGGCATTCCCACGAATCATGCCTGCCACAGATTGAATATTGATCCAGCAAAGAGACCTATCACCCAAAAACGAAGGAAATTTGGGCCTGATAAATATGCGGCTTTGGCGGTCGAAGTCAAGAAATTGATCGACAATAAATTAATCGAGAAAACTGGAACTGATCCCGAGTGGTTGGCCAATCCAGTGCTCGTCAAAAAGACGACCGGGTCGTGGAGATTGTGTATAGACTTCACAGATCTAAACGATGCCTGTCCGAAAGATCACTTTTCGATGCCCCACATTGATCACCTAGTAGACAATACAGCGGGGCACGAGATGTTAACTTTCATGGATGCTTTCGCGGGCTACCATCAGATCGCGATGCATCCCGACGACTAGCGGCATACGGCCTTCATGACGGCCACCGAAATGTACAGCTGGAAAAGAATGCCTTTCGGTTTGAAAAACGCGGGGGCAACATACCAAAGACTGGTAAATAAGATGTTTGAGAAACACATCGGCGAGATGGTGGAGGTCTATATCGACGACATCGTTGTCAAAAGCTTGCGGAAAGAGGATCACCTACACCACCTCGCCATGACGTTCGATATACTGAAAGAATACAACATGAAGTTAAATCCGAAAAAAATGCAGTTTTGGTGTTAGCTCAGGAAAATTTTTGGGGCACTTGGTTAGCCAGCGGGGCATCGAGGCGAATCCGAGTAAAATTCAAGCAGTCATTAACATGCAAAGCCCAAGGAACGTGAAGGAAGTACAGAGGTTAACAGGATGCCTTGCATCGCTGAACAGATTTATTGCACGAACGGGCGATCGTTGCAAACCTTTTTTCGATGCTCTGAAAAAAGGGAGGTTCGAATGGACCGATGAATGTGAGAAAGCTTTCGAAAAGATAAAGGAATACCTATCGGATCCGAAGGTCCTATCTAAGCCAGTCCCCGGCGAAATTTTGTATCTATACTTGGCGGCCACTGACTGTGCGATCAGTTCAGTGCTCGTCCGAGCTGAGGGGAGCACACATCTGCCTATCTACTACGTAAGTCAAACACTGAGAGATGCGGAGTTGAGATACACTCCAATGGAAAAATTGGCATACGCACTAGTCATGAGCGTCAGGAAATTAAGGCAATACCTGTTCGACCACGAGGTGGTCGTCCTCACAACCTTTCCACTCCGACGAGCACTGCATCGTCCGGATACCACTGGAAGACTTTTGAAATGGTCGGTGGAAATAGGGCAATTTGGGCTCACCTATGCACCTAGAACGGCAATCAAGGGACAAGTGCTGGCAGAATTCATAGTAGAGCTCACTTTCCCGGAAAAAGTGGACGAGGGAATCGAACTTCCTTGGACACTGTTCGTCGATGGCTCGTCGACGAGCACCAAAGCAGGGTCAGGAATCGTCCTCACCAGCCCAACCCGACAGACGTTTGCTTCAGCGATCGAGTTCGAGTATCGGGCGACCAACAACGAAGCAGAGTACGAGGCTCTGGTTGCAGGAATCAAGATGGCTATGGCCGTGGGCGCCAGAAAACTGAAAAAAAAAATTGACTCTCAGCTGGTTGTATGTCAAATAACGGGCGACTACGAGGCTCGCGGCGATCAAATGATAAAGTATCAAGAGCTAGTGAAAGGATTACTCGAGCAATTTGATCAATTCCACATCGAGCAAATCCCTAGGGAGGACAATACGCAAGCAGATACGTTAGCTCGGCTGGCCACTTCAGAGGGGGAGGCAATATTTTCAGAAGCGACCATCACTAAAATTTCTTCCCCATCGGTGAACAGAGGTCAGATTTTACAGGTTGAAGCGACCAGCGACGAGGACTGGAGATCGCCGATCATCAAGTACATCAAGACCGGCGAGCTCCCGGGGGACAAAGTGAAAGCGACCAGATTGCAGCTCAGGTCCACAAGGTACACTGTTATTGGCGACCAGCTGTACAAACGGGGTTTTTCAATGCCTTTATTGAAATGCCTCGGGGAAGACGAAGCGAAGATCGTCATGTACGAAATCCATGATGGATCATGTGGAAATCATACAGGGGGGCAAGCGCTCGCTTTAAAGATCATGAGGCAAGGCTACTTCTGGCCAACACTGAAGAAGGATGTAATACATTACGCCCAGGCGTGCAAGAGATGTCAAGCTTTTGCACCCGCTATTCACTCACCTCCAGACGAGCTCATCTCCGTCTACAGTTCTTGGCCCTTCGCGAAGTGGGGCATCGACATCACTGGACCTTTCCCGCCTGGCGTCGGGGGGGTAACTTTCGTAGTCGTAGCAGTCGATTACTTCACCAAGTGGACCGAAGCGAAGGCATTGAAGACCATCACAACGGCCCAGATGACAAGTTTCATATGGAAAAACATAATTTGCAGGTTCGGCCTACCACGAGCAATAGTGACCGTCAACGGACGTCAATTCACAAGTCAAGACATGCTGGATTTCTGCTCAGAGTGGAACATCAAGAAAAAAAATTCAACACCCTATCATCCACAATCAAATGGTCAGGTAGAGGCAATCAACAAAATCATCAAGCACACCTTGAAAGCTAAGCTAGATGGATTGAAGGGCAAATGGGCGGACGAGTTGCACATGGTTCTGTGGGCATATCGGACGACCACGAGGAATTCTATTGGTGAAACTTCGTTCGCGCTCGCGTTCGGAACCGAAGCTGTCATACCAGCAGAGGGGCAAGTCCCCACTTTTCGAGTAGCAAATTATGACGAGCAGTTGAATAACGATGCACAGCTCTCCGACTTGGACTTCCTAGAAGAGCGAAGGCTAACAGCGGACGAGAAGAACGTGGTCTACAAGCAAAGGTCAGAACGCTACTACAACACCAAAGTACGTGCTCGCCAATTCACTATCGGCCAGCTCGTACTTCGAAGGGCGACGGAGCAGTCCATCGGCATACTTGGCCCGACTTGGGAGGGTCCGTACCGAATAACGCGCACACTCCTGAACGGATCGTACGAGCTAGAAGATCTAGAGGGCAAGCCGAGCAAGTACCCATGGAACGCGGTCAAGCTGAAGAAGTATTACCAGTAAGTTTTTAATTTTTTCATATTTGTATAGTTTGTATCTAGTCATCATTTCAATACAAGTACAAGTTTTAAATTTCCATCAAGTGTTAGATAAGTTTGAATTTTTAGACAAGGCTCTGCGTAGCCTTCTACGAAACAAAAGACGAGCACTCTTTCTTAACGACGATCACTACCTATCAAACAAAAAAAGAGTTCAACCGACGAATGGTTAACTCCAAAAGACGAGCACTCTTTCTCAAAGGTACTCGCAAAAGAAAGACGAGCACTCTTTCTTAACGATGCTCGCAAGGTAGTGGTGACGACGATCACTACCTACCAAACAAAAAAGAGTTCAACTGACGAATGGTTAACTCTAAAAGACGAGCACTCTTTCTTAAAGATGCTCGCAAAGACAAAAGACGAGCACTCTTTCTTAAAGATGCTCGCAAGGCAAAGACGAGCACTCTCCCGCAAAGATGCTCGCAATAAAAGGAGTTTCAAAAAGACAAGTACTTATTAAAAAATGCTTGCAAAAATTAATCATAACATAAGTTGGAAAGCAGTAACGAGAACGATCACTCAAAATAACCAAACATCGTATAAGCAAAAAGTTCCATTCATTGAAAAGCCTTAAGAGGCTGAAATTATAAAAAAAGGCCTTAATGGCCGAACAGTCCTAAAAAAAAAAAAAAAATAGAAATAAAATACAAGTAAACTAAGCTCCCGGAGCATTCTCCTCGGCAGGAGCATCCTGCTCGCCGGCAACTTCCTCCTCGTTCACAACCTCTACCTCGGCAGGAGCACTCTGCTCGCCCTGTTGAGTTGGGGAGCCTTGTGGAGGAGTCGAGAAGAGTTCCATCAAAGGAAGCAGAGGGAGTTCCATTTCCGGCTGAGGATTCTCCTTCATAAGGAGGTCGTCAAAAAACCCGTCGAGCGGAATCACGTCCACTTCCGGATGAACTTCCAATAATCGATGGATGAGCCCGTGGGCAGTAAGCGCCACCGATAACATGGCCACGCCCCCAGCGAGCTCATTGGTCTCATCTCGCTCATTGGTCATGTCGACCAGCTCTTGTCGAAGAGTAGCCAACTCTTCCTCATCAGCCGCAGATTTATCTTGAAGAGTGTTTACCTCGGCGGATTTCTTTTTCAGCTCGTCCTCGGCAGTCTTGAGGCGAGCACGGAGACGTTCGATCTCTTGAAGATCTTCTTGATCCTTCTTTCGAACCATCTCAAGTTGGGCCTCAGAATCGGCCAACTTGGTCTCGAGGTCGACCACCTTCTCCTCAGCAGTGACGAGCTGCCTCTCGACGACAGCCTTAGCCTTGGCCATTTGGGCGAGCCTTGCACTCCTGTCCTCGCTGACCTTGCGGCTCTCTGCGATCTGGACGGCGAGTCTCTCGACGGTGTAGGAGGCACGGGTCATGTCGATGGCGGCCAGGCGCGCGTTCTCCAGAGAGCTCTGGTTTTTCACCTCGTCGAGCAGCGTGGTCGTCAGCGATCGGGGCACATTCTTCATGACCCTTACGACGAGCGGGTCCAGAGATTCTTGAGTGGCCGCATCCCGCGACCGGTAGTAGCCGAGGAGGTTTTCGTTGTAAGGTTCAACGATCGAGTTTTCGGCAACCCTAAAGAAAAAAGAAAAGAGGAAAGTTAGAAAAAAGTACTTGAAAAAATTCTAAAGCTTTATTGATAATAAGCTTACCTAGCAACCCTTGCGGCATCCCAGCCGAGAAGTGTGTTGTCTCCCTGAGCCCTCTCCCCGGCCGACGAGCTCGCTGCAATCTCTCGCGACCGAGTGCTTCGGGGAGGAGGGGATACGACCTGAGTGGGGGGAGGCGAGTTACCCCTCGGCGGAGGAGATCTCCTCAGCGAGATCCTCTGTTCGCCAACTGGCTCAACCCTCTGCTCGGCAGCAGGTGGGCGAGAAGAACCCCCCCGGTTTGTTCTAGCAACTCTTTTAGGTGGAGCCCCCGAGGTCTCCGCCCCTTTCCGTTTCTTGCCAGTGCCATCAACTATCTTGCGCTCCCGGAGCATCCTTGCTTGTTGCATCATCCTGCTCGATTTTATGCGATCAACTTCAACGGTGGAAGGAAGATAGATGACAACTCTCTCTGGAACTACTACTAAGAAAGAAAAACGAGGAGTTTAATATTTACGAGGAGCAATTTCACAAAACTTGAGTAATTTCACAAACTTAGAAATATGTTGATACATGGAGGGAACTCTCGAGTGAAGTGATGAGGAGGTACTCTAAGACCTGCTCGCTCGCGCATACACTCCTTGTTCAGAAAGCGACAGGACCTCTCCAGGTAGCGACGATTGAGAACGCAGCAAATGTGGTATTGGAAGAGAGGCGAGAGACGGTGATCGGCGGTCTTCTTGCGAGCAGTTTCACCTACAAGAACGAGGAGTTAGTCAGTATAGACAAGAACGAGCAGAAATAAAAAAAACTTACCACGAATTCTTTGATAATCAGCCTCGAGGGGAATGCGAGCAGAGGAGCCATCCGGCTTCACTGAACTTCTCCAGTCCCCAGCTACCCACCACCAGTTGGTTTTCCAATCTCTGATTTTGTTGGGAACCCCTCCAATCAACTTGAAGTTATCACGGCCCCTTACATAATAGTATCCATGGCCCACCTTATCTCCGGCCTCGGCCGCCTGAAGGAGATAGCTAATCTCTTTCGGGCTAAGCCACGTGTTCCGACATCCATTCTCGGCCGCCACCAGGCCGAACAGTGTTAGGATTCCGATCAGGTTCGACCAACCGTTCGGCAAAATCTGAGAAGGAGCCACCCCTAAGAAATGTAAGAAGTTTGAAATATTAGGGTGCAGGGGGAACCTCAGCCCTGCCTCCATCATGCCGATGTTGACGGCGACCATCCCTTCTGGCGGCTGGTCGGCCCTCTCATCCTGGCGAGGAACAAAGAAGGAAACGTCGGCCGGCAGCTGATACTTTTTTCGGGAATTTTCTAACTGTGCCGAGGAGAATTTGCTCGCATACTTGCTCGCCTCGTATATTGTTTGTTTAGCTGCTCGATGCGGGCAAGGAACCTCTCGAGGAAGGTATTCGCAGAAATATTTATAATAGGCCTCCCTCGAGACCTCGTCGCCATCCAAATTTTCCCTTCCACTCAAAATGTCCTTTATGCTCTCTGCATACTGAACGACCTCCTCGAAATCCTCGCGGAGACTTCTCGTCAAGGTCTCCTCGACTTGAGCAGGGTCTATCTGTTCGCCCACTCCTCGATCCAAACCCTGATCGCGCAGATCTGAGTCAGTCTCACTGCCACCCTCCTCGGCGCCATCCTCCTCGGCATCGTTGCCGGCGTCGTCCCTATCGGATTCGTCGAGTTCGTCGACGTCGACGACCACTGCCTTTCCTAGATCGCGGACTCCAACATTTATGGGTTCAGGGGAGTGGATCCTAGAGTCCGAGGAGGATGCCCTCTCCATCAAGGCCAAGGCCAAACGGTCTCCGCCGCCGGAATTCTCAGAACCACCAACCAACGGCGGCGGACCACCGTCGGAACCACCACCGGAGCCACCACCAAGCTCCATTTTTTCTTAGAAATTGGGGAAGAAGAAGTTTTAAAAGAAAGAAATGAAATTTTTTTACCTTATTGACGATCGAAAACCACCACAAAACTCGCCGGAAAAGCTTGAGAGAGAAGCTTGGAAGAAAGCTTGAGGAAATTCGAAAATGGCAAAGGTGAAAAGTGTTTCAAAGAAGGTAAAGGTCTTATTTATAGGCAAAGTCGACTAGGGACCTATGTGCAAAAAACGGGGTCAAAAACGCAATTTTCCCAAAAATTTGGGGTCAATTCCGAAATCGAGTTCGGAAAGTGGCCCCCACGCGCGACCTTTGAGGTCGGCACGCGCCCCACGCGCGCTTTTCAAATTTTGGGCATCGTTCACGCGCCTGACACATGTCAGATCCGTCATAATTAAAAGTTGCTTCGATAATCGTGCTCGGCGCTGGAGACAAGGCGATCGCCTCCATCACACGTCATCAAAATCTCAAATTTGATTGTGTTGTCGAGAACAAATCCACCTTCCAAGAAGACGATCAGACTGCTCGCCTTACCATTCTACGAATACGAAGAAAGGCGACCAGGGGGCAAATGTTATACCTAGTCAAAGAAGTCAATCCTAGTCACCAGCTCACGTGGCGAGGACTAGTCAACAAAGTCGTGCGACGACTAGTCAACAAGACCAAGAAAATGTAATAAAATAGATGTATTTAATATATTTAAGTGCTCGCTCAAAGATGTTGGCGAGCACATGTTTTAGTTAGCTGCTCGCCCAAATGTGTTGGCGAGCACGTGTCTATCTTAGCTAGAAATGTCTAAGTATTGAAGCCTTGGGAGACAACATGGAGCGTGGCGACCACACTCCTCGACATGGTCCTCCGGCGACCACCGTAGCTCAGCTCCTCGGCATTTCGGCGAGGACGAGCACCAGAGGCGGTTTAGCATTAAATGCGCCATCAAATCACCTTTTCGGGCAGAAGTCAGGTCCAATAAGGGCGTGCCACGTGTAAAGGGCGGGCAGCCCCTAGAAACCACTATATAATGCCTAAAAGAGGCTCATTTGTACACAAGTTACCCATTCCACCAAATCACCCAACCCAAAGCAATAAACACTCCCAAGCTCTTACGCTTTAGCTTCTTAAAGAAGCTACATCTTTGTGTTCTTCATTTATTCTTGTTTGTTCTTCATAAGATCATCAAGATCATCATAAATACTCCCTAAACACGTAATAAACCCCCGATCATTATACATGTTTGTCTCGTGCTAACAAATAGTCCACATCCGATCCAATCATCAAAAGCACGTACAACAGTAATGATGATCTTTTGCCTCCGTTTCCACTACTTCAAACTGTTTGAACTCAACGTTCTCTGCACCCATAAATTCATATATTACAAAGTGAGAGATTAATCATGTGCATGTGCACGCGTGTGTTATAATGGATGCAAGAAATTAAGATAAAAAAAAACAAGACAAAAAGAGAGAGGATTTCGTTATATTCTGATCATGAATATATCGATTACATATTAAATTCTAATTAACACTAGAGATCATACAATATATATACTCCGATCCCTAACTAATTGAATCCTATGAATTCTAATAGATCATTTTATTAAAGATATTCGTTACAAATAATTAAACATCGATCAAATTATAATTCAATCTCCATTCTATTAATCATAACATATAGATATGTACAAAATAACATTATGAATATGATATATATATATATATATATGTGTGCGCACATATAACATCACGAATATAAATAGGGAATCGATCGATATATATATCATGATATTTAAAAATCAAAATCAAGAAATTAATTTAAACCTGTTTGGAACATACACATAAAAACATGAATTTGTAATTAATTAATATCAAGCTAAACACATATATACAAGATTTGGGAAGAAGAAGAAGTACCAGCTGGGTCCATGACGATCGACGAACACAAAAATTGATACTTTGATTATTACTTCGTGCTAGCTCTTCACCGTTCTTGACTTAATGCGCCTGAGTTTCAACGCTCTCATGACTTTAAATAATAAACAATTAAAAATAGATGGATGCTGCAAATAAGCATGCAAAGATATCGATTTATGAAGAATTTAATGAAATACAATTACCTTCTATTTTGATGGAGCTAGGGTTGAGTTCATTGATAATGAATTATATCATAGCTATAAATACAAGTAGCGCATGTTGGTTACAATAGCTAGGTAGTTACAATGAAAACTTCTAATTGATCAGTTACAAGGGAAGGGGAACTAACTAATGTATAGGAAATTCAGTACATGCATGTATTGCTCGCATTGCATGCATGGGTTGATGTGCATGTGTTGGTGAAATCGGAATAAAATAAATAAATAAAAATAATAGAACTAAATAAAGTCCCTTCCTCAGAAAAAAAGAAAAGCATTAGTTGGTGAAATCGGAATAAAATCCGTTTTTCCAATTTTGATGTTCCACATCTTATTTCATAATTATATAAATGATTGACAAATGTCATACTAAAAACGTACACGAAAAGTGGAACAGAGGAATCAAATGTCTAATTCCGCCAACACGTCCAAATGTGCTTCAAACTCCAGCTCCTCTTCTTCCTTTCTACCACTTCATTTTTATCATCATTACTATTCGGATTATCCAACATCTCCAACGTATTACTAATCATCCCACGAACCTTGTCCAAATCAGCCTTAAACGACGCACTCCCCTCAACCGCCGCCTGCAAAGCCGCCGCCCGTCCCCGGAAGTGCCCGACAACGAAACCCTCAAAACCCTCGGGCGGCTGCTTCACAATGTGAAGCAAAGTCTTGCAAGAAAGAATAAAAGCCTTCTCATTGTAGCGAATGCCCTGGTTTATCCATCGAGTGTCCTTGCTTCTCTGGAACGCCGCGAAGGCAGGCTCGTTGTAATAAGGCCTCGCGTTGAGCACGAGCCCCTGAATCGACACGAGCAGCTGAAGAAGCGTCGCGTTTTCCGACCACAACTCCTTCTTGCTGCCCGACCACGTGTTGAGAAGGGAGAGGCAGACGAGGCCGTCTTTGTAGAGATTAGGGTTTAGGCGGTAGCCGTGGGAATGGTAGTAGACGTGGGGAGGGGTAGAGGGGTAATTTTGAGGTAAGAAGATGTCGAAGAAGAAGAGGCCGTCGTGGTAGGGCGTGCCCGGGGCGCCCACGATGAGGGCGCGGAGGAGGTCGGTTCGGGTTTCGTAGGCTCGGACGTAGATGGCCTAGGGGAGGTTTTTTTCGAGGATTCTCCACTCTTTGATGATGGTGGTTTGGAAGGATTTATTAACGTGAGCATGAGCTTGATACTTGATCTTGTTTTTGTATTTGGAGCTGAGGTAATGATGATCTTTTGCCTCTGTTTCTTCTACTTCAAAGTGTTTGAACTCAATGTTATTTGTGTTATCTGCCATGGTTCATCGATCAAAATATTAGAAAGAGAGCAAGTGTTGTATAACACATGCAAGAAAGATAAAAGAAATTGACAAATAAGACATACAAAGAGTTTGTATTGAATAAAACCACTGTAAAAAGTATCAAATTATTTTCTATTGAGTAACACTTGTATAAACTCAAGTTTACGTGAACTTTTCTTTTTCGAGTGTCATTGTTATGCATACAAACTGTAATCATTATGCATGTGAAATGTCATAGTTAAGAAAAATGATTGATTTTTATACCGTGCATGATAATTTCTACGTATAATCGTATAATTGTGATACTCGAAAAAAAAAGTTCATGTAAACTCAAGGTTCATAGAAGTTTTTGCCTTCTAGATTACCTTTGGATGCAGTACGAAAAAATTGTTTTTAATGATATAAATCTTGTCATTATAGCTTATCTAGCTAAAAAGACCTTAATGACAATGATAAAATATAATGAGAGGATTTCCTCCAATTTGATTGATCATTATTGATTTTAAAAAATATAGATTTCGAAGGAAAACTTATTTTCTAATGTATGTGTAAATAATAATTCAACCACAAAAATATATTGCTACGGCGAATTTAAAGGGAGAAAATTAAACAAAGCAAAGTTATTCCAAACTAAAAGGAAATAAAATTGATATTGTGATTCGATTTTAAGAGGTTTATTGATACTTAATTTCACAACCTGTGATATACTTGATTCGATTTTTAAGGTTTCTGAGATCAATAGGTATGCAATGGATTTCTTGGTTAACATTTATAAATTCACGTTTCAAAGAAGAACTCATCTTTTGCTGTGAACTATATATATATTCATGAAATTGCCATCGTACAAACAAACAAAGTCATATTAATTAGCCTAGCTAAAAATCATCACCTATATATACAAAATAACATCATTAAATAGGGAATCAAATATATATGATATTTGAAAAAATAAAAAAGATCAAAAGCAAGAAATTAATGCACAAATCCATCCCTGGGTTTTAATTTAAACATGAAATTAAATCGTGATTTCAAGCTATAAAACAAAAAACATGCAGGATATATTTGAGAAGAAGAAGAAGTACCTGCAGAGTCCATGACGAGCTAGGAACACAAAAATTGATATAATTTTGATGAATGAATGAATAATTGGTGGTCTTCAGCGTTGTTTACCTGGTTTCAAGGCGTTATAAATCTTTTATGTAAACTAACTTTAACTCATCGATCAAATTATATTATCATTGCCTATAAATGCGACCATATCTATCTCTATAAAAGGAATTTCCTTAGATTTAAATAATACTAGTAAAATTAAGATTTTTGATGAAATACAATTACCTATTTTGATGGAGAGAGGAATTTATGTGCGACAGTGTAGGATATAGCTAGTACTAATACTTATTCAATTATGGTATGTTATGTTTTAGGGGTTTTAAGGTTGACTTGGTTATATAGATATTTATCGGCAGGTTTTTAAAATTTAAATTCTAAAATAGAACCGGTATTAGATTTCAAGATCTGAAATCTCTAACACAAACATAGTTCTCGTAATCTCCTAAATTGACCACTGTTAGATATTGCCCTCATTAATTCAAAATTAAAAGGCAATACTCTACCAAAATTATTATTTTTCTGTCACAAAATTGTCAATTTATTTTTTGCACATTAGTTAAATAATAGTAGTATAATATGTGTAGTAGATTAATGTTGAGGAGTGTTATAAAAAAAAAAATGAGTTACTTTTTTTAATGGACGTTCAAAATGATAAAATTGATAACTTTGAATGGAAAGGAGGAAGTATCACCTAATTAAGTTCAATAATAAAAATAATTATGACAAAAAAAAAATCATTATGGGTTAGCTTAAAGTGTTCAAAACTTGATTTTAATGTGCTTTTGTTGTTTAAAATTACAATATAGGGCATCATTTTGAGATTTGAATTAAAGTTGGGTTTGCACAAATTGGACACAAAAAAAAAATCGCAAAAAATCGGTCAGATATGCACTCGATACTAGTGTGATCGATTTTTTAAAAATTCCCAAAAGTTTTCTCCAAGTATTTGTAAAAAAAACTTTGTAAACATTATTGGAAAAAAACTTCCGAAATGTTTTATCCACAACTTTCGGAAAAAACTTCCGACAGATTTTAAATTTTGTGGAGAAATTTTTTGAATTTAGAGAAATATGTCCATTTTTTTTTTTTTTTTGAATTTTCGGCGAATTAGTGTCCAAAAATACATATTCACTAAATCAAATAAAAAATCCAGGAACGAATTATAGTTAACATATATTTGGTTTAATTATTATTGTAAGCTAAAACAAGTAATTTCTTCACATTCTTGAGCAATTAAAAAAAATATTCGAAGGGATCGTTAATATGAAAAGAGAGGAAATAGATAGTCTTTGGTTTTGTAGGAATGAGGGAGTGAAGTTCTACCCATGGGTAGAAGGGTCTTTTCACCTATGCTTTAAAGTTCAAATAGTAAGAAGTGGTGGGCAAATAACCGTATCCTATGATAAAAGGTTGAAGGCGTGGGTTATTTGTCCCTTCAACAATGTTTGATGTACTCCTTCGATGTACACACTTCCAAAAAAAAACATAGAAATATTATAGATGCAGTTTCCCAAATTAATTAAACTACCATTTTTTTCTCAAAAACTCATTTAAATAAATCCACCACACACACACACACATAAAATCATAATTTGATTAATTTCATCTTCCTCCCCATTCTTTTTCTACTTTCCTTTTGCCTCCATCCCACCGTCGTCGACCACCATCAACCCACGTTGTCCCGCCGCCGCACCCCACCTGGCCCCACCATCCCACCCTCTTCTTTTTTCTTTGTGCTCCCTACAAATCTCGTCGGCCATAAAGCAGTGCAAGGTATGTTCACGGCCGCCCCCCACCTCACGACTACCCTTTTCATTTCTGCGCACAGGTGGCGGCGCCGCCCCTCCTCCCTTACCCAACACCATTGTCGCCCTGCACCGTCACCTAATCCTCCTCCCTCCTCGTTTATTCAACATTAACAAGTAGGTTTTTTTCTCTTTTTATTTTTTTATTTTTTTCAATTTCGAAAATAAATACTTGGCCATGCATGTGCACCGTTGTGCTCCATGTTTGGGCAGGCATGTGCACCACCGTGCCCCATGTCGAAATTAAACATTACTGTCAACAATAGTGTATATTTTTCACTATTTATTGTCGAAAATTTTGATTTTTTTTTGAAAATTTTCTTTTGATAAAATATTTTAGTCGTCGATAAACTATTTTCTAAAATATACCCTATTGTTGATAAATCGGTGTCGAAAAAATATTTTTTTTTTAGATTTCTATTTTTTTTTTAATCTATATTTGTTTGAAGTGGGGCAGCCGCGGCGGCTGCCCCCTGCAATTAGGGTTAGGGTTTATTTAAATTTTATTTTATTAAAAGAGCAAAAAACATGTACTCCCTCCATTCCACAATTATTTTCATACTTTCCTTTTTAAGAAGTCTCACATTTACTTTCACACACTTAAAATGGAAAACCATTTATATACTCCACCCTCACAATATCCTCAAATTTACACAAATGTCATTACTTTTTCTCCACGCATACACAAAAGTCAACTAATTTATTTACTTTATACATAAAGGTTTACAAAATTACCTCTCAAAATTTCCACTAAATTCATTTTTTTTTAATTCCGCGTGTCATTTTACATGTCAAAATAATCATGGGACGGAGGGAGTATTATTTGTAATATTTAATTAATAAAAGTAGAGTGAGAGTGCATCTAACATTCATGGAGGGCCACATAAGCCAGGCCAAGGTCTGTCCATACAATAAAGCCCATTCCTATAGCCCAAAGAAGGCCCCCAAACTCGAAATTTTAGGGCTCATATCAGAAGAAATCAATCAACCCCTTCTTCAAGCAAAAGAAAAAAAAAAGAAAAAAGTGGGAGAAATCAGTCGTTGAAATTCAAACAGAAAGAAGCGAGAAGAAGAAGAAATGGAAGGGGGAGACGATGGAGTGGAGAATTTTGTGGACTCGAAAGACATGCAGCAGCAGAGCAAAGCCTTCGATAAACTCACCGACCGAGTCGAGGATCGCCAACTCGACTCCACCAGAGTCCAAGAAGTCAGTAATTTCATCTCAATTTAATGTTTACACTGATCAATAATATGTTTTGCTCTAATTTGGTTTTCAGGCAATGGCTTCCATTTCTGCTTCAAAAGAAGCTGATATTCAAGCTGCTAGATTGAGGTGCGTTTCCTTGAAAGATGGGATTTTAATTTTAATTAATTGGTTATTCTGGGTAAATTGAGCCTACTCCAAATATTTGAGTGACGAAAACTTACATGAATAACCTTCCAGCATTAGAAATTAGAAATGGTTTTGCCTGTTTACTGGAGTATAATGTGATTTGAAATAATTTTATACTACTCCATCCATGAAATGTAGATAAAGTAAGGGTATTGTAGGGTATTGTAGGGTATTGTAGGGTATTGTAGGGTATTGTAGGGTATTGTAGGGTATTGTAGGGTATTGTAGGGTATTGTAGGGTCCATTGTGAATAAAGTAATGGTTTGTGAATAAAGTTGATGACAATTTGAGTAATTAAGTGATGGTTGAAGGGTGATAGTTTTCATAAAGGGTATGTGACTACATTTTGCGGACAAAGAATATAAGACAAATGAGACTACTTTTCGTGGACGGAGGGAGTAGTATTTAAGTTGAAGTTTAGTTATTGTTTGGGAAAGACGTTGTGATACTATTATATATGTCAATTGTTTTGATTCTTGGCTTTCACATATCTCCACAGCATTGGTGTTGTGGAAGGACAATTAGTTTACATCCTAAATACAGATGGAAGGCTTAGGTATCTGATTAGGCATTATGTCATAGAGAAATCTGTGTTTTTAACAAGTTAGATTCATCTATTTAGCCAAAACATTGGGGGTTGCTATTTTATGGATGCGTGATGCATCCATCTTAGTTTCAGATTTTGAAAAAGCTCAAGCATTGATTATAGTGGTATTGTTTCTGTGCTACTCACAGAAGGTGTTGTTCTTGATTGTTGGACATGTTATGATCACATTACAATAGTTTGGTATCAAGTCAACATGTAACACAATGTTTGGGGTTTGATTACAGGGAGAAAGAATTGGCTGCTGTTAAGATTAATGCTGCTGAGATTGATATCATCGCTAATGAACTGGAGGTTGGTTATACCCTGCTGAATCTTATCAAAACTGCTCTGCCTTTATAATTTTCTAAATATTTGATTTGATTTATTTTCTGACAACAGCTAGACAAGAAGGTGGCTGAAAGAAGACTGCGTGAGCATAAAGGCGATGCTGTTGCTGCCATTAGATCCTTGCTTTACTAGCCATGTCCCAAATGTCGCCATCTTTGTTGCAAAAATGGTAATAATTTGTAATACTACAATTTTGAATTACTGAGATCCCGAAATCTGCTCTGTGATGATTATTGTTCAAATGTATGAGACTATTGATTCTTACATCTTACATTCTCTGCCCCTATATTTAAATCGAACGGTCACTCTGTTATTTATTTACGATCAGCATGTGGTTGAGTTTTGGCAAATCAAGGTTACTTTTTCAAGCTAAGCAGCCAGCTTAATTCAAGTTTCGTTAATTATTATATAAATGAAAAAAGTATTTTGAATTCAGTGAACTATGATCGGACTGACAATTAACGATGTCGAATTAGAAATCTTTTGCATTGAATGGGATTGAGAGCAAAACTAAATAAAAGGCAGGCAGATGAGAAGGTTTCATAAATCTTAAGAGGAACAGTGGGAGTCCACAGCAGTCCACAAAGAAACCTATTATTTCACTATATTACATACATATTCAGAATTGTTCTACACTACCAATCAATCAATCAATCGATATAGGTGGAGCAAAAAATGAAGATTTAAGCAAATTGTAGTAATACACAGCTTGAATCCTTAACATCCATCCGTTTTTGAATCCCCATAGGCTTAGCCTAATAATGAGAATGAAACAACACGAGACGACGCAACAAGCAATTGATAGGAGATCTCCTCTAGATGACCTCTTTTTTGGCAGTAGCATCGGCACGTCCAGCTTGCAATTGAATTGCACATTGCCTCTGCATATCTTTTAGCTTGTCCACTAATTCTTGGAATGAAGGACGCAGTTGTGATTCACTATCATGTCCAAATTCAGTACATCATCATCATTATTATTATTATAAATCAATCAAATTCATGAAATGAGTAGAGGAACAAACCTATGCCAGCAGCTCTCTATGAGAGACGTCCATTGTGGTTCAATATCCTTGGGTATCTCTAGCCGCTGGTTCATGAATCCCACTGCTCCAATTACCTATATAAACAAAGTTGCCAAATAAATTCCTCATTCTTTCAAGCAAAACACAATGCCAAAATAGCAGGCAGCAGTACATACCTGCATGGAATTGAGGTTATCCCAAGGAATCTTGTGCGTTACGAGTTCCCAAAGTATCACCCCGAAGCTATATACATCAGACCTGTTAATTAAATTAAAGAAGCAGGCAGCAAGATTAGAATTATTCAACTGTTGATCTTGCTTTAAAACTAATTCGGAATACGCCTGTCTTACTTCTCATCTGATTGTTCATTACGAAGAACTTCAGGAGCCATCCATTGAGGCTGCAGCATTAATACCAAAGTTAACAAGTAGCTTTTCAGTTTTCTACTCAAACATCGATATATACTTGTATTAACCAAACCACAAAGAGGTGACAGTTATATACCGTTCCTTTTCCAGTCTTTGTTGTTAAATAAGTTTCATGTTTAAGCCGCGACAGGCCAAAGTCCCCAACCTGCATACACAAACAAATTAGCTTTCCTGGCTGTAATTCAACGTATCTAAATTAACAAAGCAGTGGGCAGTGGGAGGGAAGTGCTGCTGACCTTGACAGTCCAGTTTTTGTCAACAAGAAGATTAGAAGACTTCAAATCGCGATGAATGATAGGTGGATTGTAATGGTGAAGGTAATTCATACCCCGAGCCTGCAGTTGTATAAATAAATTCACTACAAACAATAAGTAAACAAAAAAGACTCTATTCCATAGACTGATTTCAATAGTAGCACGAGCAACTTACTACATCCAAAGCCATCTGAATACGCCGTCTCCTTTCTAATTTTGTTGTACTCCTCTGTAACAACCGGAACAGACTTCCACTGCCTCAAATCAAAGAGTGCATTTATTATATTAAACAGCTTTAAAGGATATGACTAGGAGAAAATAAAAAACATACCGTGGAAGAAACTCAGTAACGATGCAAAGACGTTGAGGTGAAGTAACTGCCCCCATGAAGAGCAGAATATTTGGATGCCGAAGTCTTTTCATTAGTGACACCTTCATGACAAAAAAAAAACGAAAAAGAAAAAAACTATCAAGAATATGCATATTCACAATCACTAAGAAATTAGAATGTGTACTGACTACTGACCTCTTGACGAAAGGCTGATATCATATCATCTGAGTATTCCTGTCTGGAGAATGCCTTCACAGCCACATCCTGAACAACATAGTAGCTCATTCTGTTAGAGAGAAAATGGAAAGTTTAAGATACACAGTTTAGTTTCTTGTTCAAAAGTTTCAAGTTGGAATTCATTATACAGCACTTGCTCATTATTAGAAGAAAAGAGGGAGACATATCAGCTCTAGTCCAAAATTACCAGAAGACAATGGCAGTTTTAGCTGCATCTAATTGATGAAGATTACATAAAATAGCAGAATCTCACATATTATCCTATAATCTCAAATAACTGCTTTCATTGTGATATAGAGGGTGAGTAGGGGGTGGGGGAGGAGAGACATTTTAATGAAGAGTCAAAGGAACATACTGATCCATACCACAGAGCATGATACACAGTTCCACAAGAACCTGCACAAATATATCAAAAGCTGATGTAAGAGGTAATAAAGAGAGGACAATGACTGAAGCTGACTCACAAGGTAAAGGGAGAAACAAACCACAGCAAGCATCAGCAGAGAAATCTAAACTCCAAAAACTCAAGGACCAAAGTATCATAATACAGGTCCTCATTGGACCTTATAACACAGAAAAATAGCAGCAAAGAGAGCATATGCAACTCTACCATTATCTATTTCTTCAAGGTATATAGGTATGCAATAAATGACAATTATCGACAGACTACCAGAATTTTCCAAATTTCGACACTTCTCCCAAATAACAAGACCCAAGAGCAACAAAGTGGAAATATCTGATGATTAAGAAGCTAAAGCTCCAAAATAACCTAAAACCGAATACACTAACCTTGCCCAATTTGTTCCCCGATAGTCAAGTCCTCCCATAAGATTTCAAAATCCAAGCTGTCACTATCCATGTCAACTTTATTAAGTGCACTACTGGTGGCACTCCCACAACTACTAGCACTGCTTGGGCTGTTAACATTCACAGAAGAAGACCAAGATCCTGGAGCCTCATTGTTAGCTGTATGACTGTTTTCCGAAACCCGATTTTCTGATCTTAATGTGGCAACAGCACTCTTTTGTTCCCCCAACTCATGTTCTTGATCATTCTGCGACCAAGGCCACCCAAATCGGGGCGACTTTGGCTCGGTTCTGTCCTGTTCATTTCCTTTCCATGGCCAAGTTAACCCTTTCTTAGTGATCCAAGCCTCTGCCTTTGTGCTAAGAATCCTAGAAATCCCAGGTTTTCCTTCACCTTCGTCACCAGAATAATGAGATTGTTTACCTGGGGAATTTTCCTCATGGATAACACCAGAGAATACTCCAAATGGAGAAGGATGTATATCTCCTCTAGGCGTGCTAGCACCACTAGAAGCTGCATCTTCCCGATTCTCAGTCTCTGAGAAACCATGATCAGAGTGATGACTATCAACACTGCCACCTTCGAAAAATAAGTTGTTCTCTGATGGCCTCATTTTCAATTTAACCTTGTTGCTCACTTTAGAAGCCTAAATTGGGAGTTCGAGGAAGTTAATATGTGCCACATGAGATAAGTTAGTATCATGGAGTACATTTTAAGAAAACAAGAATACCTACCAAGTTCGATATTTTAGAAGCGATTGCAACTTGTAGAGGCTGCTGCTGATCAAGTCCAAGTTTCTCTGCCACGGTGCTTTTGGCCCTGCTAAAACTTGAACCGGTTTCTGAGTCACTCATTTCGGAAGCTGCTGCTGCTGCTGCTTGCGCTTCTATAAACGGTCTAGAGTCATTTGATACACATATAATTCCTATTAAAGAACCATCATCATCATAGAAAGGGGTATTAGTTGCCACAGCTAAAAACCTATCTCCTCTCTTATTTTTAACCGGAATCTGCCCAGTCCAACTTTCACCCCTCGACACACGATGCACTATGTTACTAATCGCATCACTGTCTTCAGGGTCTGCAAGTAGCTCAATTACACCCTTCCCTAAAGCTTCTGAAGCTGAGTATCCGTAAAGATTGTCAGCACTTCTATTCCTGCACCAAATATGCACCATCTTATCCACTGGAATTTCAAATAAATGAAAGTTCTTAATGAATATGCATGCAAATCAAGTATGTGAACTTCATATCTACAACTAGGCATAATCTCAAAGCATTTGAGAATTAAAGAGCATCATGAGTTTGAACAAAGTCATAATCAAAACTATCAGTTATTAACCTATCGAAATTAATTATTGTTCAAAACAGGAAAGTACAGCTCAGTTCACCTAACTACTAACCAGTAAATTATCTGATAATTTAGATCAAATATATGCACTGATTGCCCCATTGACTGCAATATACTCCAATTCTGCTTATCTGTAAGTTTCACCGTCGCAGGTCGACCACTTCCTCCTCCACCAACACCAACACCAGTTGAGTTCATGTCACGACTCTCCCTCTGCAAAGGTGAAGAATGCCGAAACGAGCCCGAGCCTTTCTTCCACGCCGCCACTACATTAGCATCTCCGCCGCCTTTCCTCCACCGTGGTACTCGTTGCGGGGAAATGGAGTGCGACCTCTGCTTCTGATGATGAACAGCAGCCGTAGTTTCAGCTGTGGATGATGTTAAGAGCTTTGACATTTCTTGCTTCAAGCTCGCATGACCTAATTCTAACTCTTGAATCTTCTTCAGTAGCTCCTCAGCTGGTGGCGTTGAAACCGGAGGCGGCGGAGATGACTGTGCTGAACTATCCTCCATGTTTTCCGGACTTTCCAAAGAATCAAATCTCAGTATCTCAGTCCTTTCAATATCAAATCGTGGAAATCAGAAAGGAATCAAACATTTCACAAATCCAATCCTTGAAATCCACAAAACTCAACCAATAATGAAACAAAATCAGAATTTCTCAACAGTTTTTCTTGTTCTCCTAAGTCCTAACTCACCTCGAGTATGGATCTATACCTAAGATCGCCAATGTCCACCCTAATTTAAAGCGAATCTTTTCTTCATTGCTACACTTCAACTGCGTGCTTTTGTGAATTACATGCTAATCCGTAAATTAAGATGGATAGAAATACGACCTTTGTTTCGTTCCAAACAGCAAATACTGCTACAAGTTTTGGATTTTTCCTCTCAAATTTGTTCTCAGCTCCTTTCTCCTTGCTCTTCTCTCTTTTCTCTCTCAATAACTTCCAACTTTCTCTCTCTAAACAGTCTTGCTTTCTGTGAGCTCTGCCATAGGGGCGGTTCTTGGTTTTAGTTTTAATAATATAATAATCTAATAAAGATTTGACCGCGAAATTTTAAATTCCTCTCATTATTGGAGCGTGTATTGCACGCTCTGTACTACCCAATCGTTTATCGATAAAGTGAGGGATATCAGATTCGTGAATGCCACGTGAGCTTTGGAGCGTCTGGTATCATTTTCTTTTAGGGAAAGGCATAAATAAATTAACAATCAATCCAGTCCACTTTTTTATTTTTATTTTATTATTAAATAAATAACTCCCTTTTACAATTTTAATAAATACAATTTGTTTTTGTTTATTTGACGATTTATAATTTGTTTCTGAATGTGTCTTCTTCGAAAAGTATACATGAAAATTAGGTATAGTCAAGATATTTTACATTCAACTTGCCTATTTTTATAGTAATTTTTTTTATGGATATGGGTTTTCTTTTTTTTTTAAGGGATTCTTTTATAATTTTTATATAAAATACAAATAATACAAATATGAAAGTCTATTGATGAAATTAATACTGTAACAAGATAGTAGTTCCTTTTCAATTTCAATTTTAAGTGACGTCAACCCACCTAATTAATGGCCTAATAAATTAAAACATTTTGTCCTTATCTATAAATAATGGTTCTACAAAATAAACAACATGATATAATTGGTTAACTGGTTAGTGATACTCCAAATATTCATATTTAACAAATATGCACTTGGATTCAAAAAATATATATATATACACTTTTGTTAATGGATTAATGAATAATTAAAATTTTATAATTGGTCAGCGGTGCGTTCCCCCTTTAAATTTTATATTCATGTAAGAAATTTGCATTTAATCTTTTAATTTGTAAAAGTTTCGTCCACTTTAAATAAAATTATAGATTCATCTCCAGATATTATTAGTAAACTCGTTTAAACTCGAATGAATTACATTCATATCTTTGTTTATATGAATATTTGTTTTGAAGTATACATTCACTTACTTCATCACTGCATTGAAGTTTTAATTTTTCTACTGGATCAAAGATCCACTATTACTAATTCATTATTTGTAAGAAAAAATATACTATCTACTTTTAAGTTTGGTGAGAGAGAGGCCACTCGATGATTCTCAATCAATCCGAACCCTATTTAGGCCCCATAAATTAATTCTTATAAAATGAAACAAAAGCTTGTTTTCTGGGAAATTTTTAATGTGTAAAACTTGGAATAAATTATAGTGAAATTAGTTTTGTACATGTCATTATATCAATATGTGATTCTCTAGATTGTTCCAAGAACAGCCCATACAAACAATGACAGTTTCGTGTGAATAATTAATGTGATTCTAGACTGTTCCAAGAACAGCACATATACAAAAGTGACAGAGTCTCCATGTTGCAGGTAGATATTATAGTTTACTTTGTGATAAGTGACACTTATGAGCAAAGGGCCTCAAGGTAGGTATTTATATGATTAAAAATTTCAACCAAATTGTAAATTAATTGGATTTTATGACAATTATATATACCACTGCTCCTTATCCTTAACTTTCCATTTATCTATTTTGAGGTATTTGTGTGATTAAAAATTTCAACCAAATTGTAAATTGAATTTTATGACAATAATATATACTACTCCTTATCCTTAACTTTCCACTTATCTATTTTATGTAGATAAGTGATGCTGGGTAAAGAAAATAAATGATATTTTAAATAAATAAGTGATGGATTAGAGGGTGATGATAAAAATACTCCGTATTAATATATATTAAAATTGAACTGGACCAAAAAAATATACTCGTATTTACATACCAGCTAGTTTGGACGAAGGGAATTTATTTCAATCCCTAATTTAAGAAAGAAATAAGTTCATCTTATTTAGAATTTATTTGTTATGTAAATAGATTCTTTAATCTCTCTCTCTATAGTTACCAATTTTGTATTTATTTTTTTTTGAATTAAATTAAATACCCATCCCTTTTTCTCCTCCCCATGACTCGAACTCAGGATCTAAAGTCTAAGTAGCGTATAATGATGAGCCTTCATGGGGAAGCTATATATTTTCCATTTTAGGGTTTAAGTGCAGTCTTTTTTTCTTAATTTCATTTTGGGAAAATATCAATTTTGGTCACCCAGTTTTACCTCTTTTCATATTTGGTCACTCACATTTAGTCACTATCAAAATTGGTCACTCACTTATTATATTCTATCAAAATTGATCATTCGGTTAGTCAATCTGTCATTACTAACGGAGAAAGAGTTTTCAGCTCAAAATTTTCAAAACGTTAAAAACTCTGATGCATCTTCTAGAAACTAATGAAACATGTGGAACTACCGAAGCGTGAAAAAATAGCCATTGAAGAATCTTAGTCAATCACAAAAATTATACATTATTTCTTATTTTAATTTAAGTTTTAAGTTTTTTATGACAAAATTATTTTATTATATTTATCTTATATATCAGAAGGACGGAAATGATATAGAGCCCACCAATTGTGCCCACCAGTTTTGCCCACCGCCTACGTGGCATTACCACGTCAATAAATTCTTATTTATATTTAATTTAAACTTAATCTAATATCAATATTTTATTTTTTTATCCATATCAATATTTTAAAAAATCTTTTTTTATATTTAATTTAATATTATCTCTATCAACGCTAACTAACGCCATAAATCTTTTCTCAAATCTTTCCATCACCATTAATTTTTTCTCAAATCTTATATGTGGCGTGAGTTTAATGTAATATTAATATATTATCAAATCTTAATTGAATCTTAGGGTTTACGGTTTTAGGGTTTAGGATTTTAGGGGTTTAGGGTTTAGGGTTTTAGGGGTTTAGGGTTTAGGGGTTTTAGGGTTTATGAGTTTAGAGGTTTAGAGTTATGTAAATTAATGTAGTCATTTTTACGGAAATGATATAGATATAAGATGGTGATAGAAAAGATTTAAGAAAAGATTAATGGGTTAGTTACGCATAAAATAAAATATTGATATAAGATTTGAGAAAAAATTAATGGTGATGGAAAGATTTGAGAAAAGATTTATGGCGTTAGTTACGCATAAAATAAAATATTGATATAAGATTTGAGAAAAAATTAATGGTGATGGAAAGATTTGAGAAAAGATTTATGGCGTTAGTTAGCGTAATTTGATAGAGATAATATTAAATTAAATATAAAAAAAGATTTTTTAAAATATTGATATGGATAAAAAAATAAAATATTGATATTAGATTAAGTTTAAATTAAATATAAATAAGAATTTATTGACGTGGTAATGCCACATAGGCGGTGGGCAAAACTGGTGGGCACAATTGGTGGGCTCTATATCATTTCCGATCAGAAGGATATTTATCCAGGTCAAAAAGAATATTATATTTATCCTTAATCACAAAAAATTCCCATGCATCTTCTTCTGAAACGTGATTCAATCAACTTGTTGGATAGTAAAAAAAATTCAATAAATTTTTAATAATTATTTAACTCAATTATGAATTCATTTGTTGTTGGTTTACTTTCTAGAACGTAATTCTGGTAGTCAAAAAATTTCAATAAGTTTTTAATAATTATTTAACTCAATTATAAATTCTTGTTGGTTTACTTTTTATTTTACGGGAAATGAGAAACTCAGGAGATAGAATTAAACTTTGTACTCTGGTTTTTTTTTTTTTTTGAACAATTGTACTCTGTTTTTCAATTCTTGGTTTCATATTGAATTTATATAATAATTGGAGATATAAATTTATTTCAATTCATTTCCCAATTTATAATTGTTGGAGCATAATTTGTGGTGAAGATTAATTGTTAACAGTTTTCTAAAATTATTCATTCAAGATTTCGTTCTAAATATTTTTCTATTAAGATCATGCAGATTTCTTGAAATGTTAGTCAAACAATTGGGCATTTGAAATTAATTGAAATACGTAAATTTCTAACTCCTGAGTTTCTCATTTCCTAATTATTTATAAAAAAAAAAGTAAACACTAAAAGATAAGATGCATCAGAATTTCTTCTGACCTATTATAAATATTTTTGCACATGTTTCATTCTTGCTTCTGGAAGATGCATGAGAATTTTTTAATCTAGGTTTTGAGAAATTTCACGGCTCAAAACTCTTTCTCCGTTAGTCAATGACAGATTGACCAACAGAGTGATCAATTTTGATAAAAAATAATAACTGGGTGATCAATTTTAACTAAATGTGGGTGACCAAATATGAAAAGAGGTAAAACTGTGAGTGACCAAAATTGATATTTTCCCTTTCATTTTTGTCAACTTTATCAATTTAGTTTCCATGAATATTTATTTGAGTTTGGAATATAATTGAGTTATTTAGTAGTACTTGAAGTCTAATAGCTTGTAAGGATAAACTATTAAATAGGATATTCCCTTAAATTATTAATAGAATAACATTGCTTATCTCCCCTACCAAACCACAGCTTTGGATACAAGAAATGTGGAGAGAGGCACTGTTTGGGAACATGATTGAAAGGCGTGGTATGTGAACAATTATTACTACTACAATGTTTGATTGAGACAATTGACATGAAAACAAATAATTGAAGTCAAATCTTTTACTACTATATAAGAATACTACTCTTCTACAACCAAGTTGCTTGATATATAAATGCATGCAGCCAGCTCCATTCCACTTTTTTCTTTTGGCCCCAACCAACCAAACGCAACTCTGATTAGACTCCACTCCACAATCCTCCTATATTTAGGAACAAAAAGAAACAAAATACACTCCTAAATAACAATAATAAGATGAAGAATGAAGGGGGGTATGGATGTAGACACTAAAAGTAATATAAAATGTGCATTATGTTCTGTTTCCAGTTGTGAGGCATTTGTTGACTATGGCCACACCACATTTGATTTGACTATATGATCTATGGTAGGTTTCAAGATTTCAACAATGGTGATCTTACATCACTTTGTGCATATCCCTTTGAAATCTTCAAACACCAAATATACGTACAACATCACTAAACAACATTTAGGTATCATAATAATGCATAATCAAGACTTACCAAATCAGTCAACATTCATGGAGGTTGTGTGTGGCAGGGGCAGGGGGAAATCAAGAGAAATTACGAAATAGAATCGTTCCGATTCTATAGCGTATTGAACTTCTCCTTTCATAAGCTTCAATATTTTTCGGGACGTGCTTAGTCCTAGCCCTTCCTCACTCGCCCATCGACTGCTGTGGAACATGTCCTGCACCACTTCCCCTGGAAGCCCTTCACCAGGGCACATGATCCTATTTCATATCCAAAAACAACAGAACTAAATATTGTCTTAAACAATACATACTTGTTCAAACACACAAAATTTACTCCTTTTTCAAATATCAAAACTAAAATCAATCAGCATGTCGACACGAGGCATGTATCAAAACCATGCAAATGCTTCACGTCCCTCATTAGAGGCATGGATAATTTATTTAATTCGACTTCCTACGCATAGAAAGTGAAGGGGGGTGGAGAAAATTACAAAGTTAGGAGGGATACCAAATATTATCAGAATGATAATATTGAACTTTTTTTTTACTTCATTACAGCCAGCACAGTAATGACGAAACATGTGTTCTTAAAAACGATAAAAAAATCTGATGTCTAACATTTTGGAAAAGCAAGAGAAGAGGAGTAAGTTTACCGAAACTCTATGCGCACACTGGTCTTTCCTTCAGAGACTTCCTTCAAACTTGGTTTAATTTGAATTTCCACCCAACCATCTGGAGATCGTGCATGACGAACCATGCTTTGTAGGAAATCAGATAACACCTGCTGAACTCTAAATTGGTCACCACACACCGTCATTGACTTGACTTCCTCTGGTATATCACGAATCAGTTGCACACCTCTTTCTCTCGCCAACGCCATTACTTGGCTAACTACTGCATCTATTACACCCCCAACCACAAATTCTACTGTCTCAATCTCCAATGATCTGCCACAAAATCACCTAAATGTGATGAATTAATATGCATAGCAACAGCAAAAAGAAAAAAAGTCAGAACAGAAATGCAAACAATTTGAACAATGATAACTGCATTTTTAAGGTTCAAAGAAGACACACCCGTCCTCAATGTTTTCCAGATCAACGTCCTTTATAATCTTTAACATCTGTTTCTCACAAGCAGCACTGGTCTCCAGAAACTGCCTTTGGTCTTGAGTCAAATTTGTGGCTTCCAAAAGTGAACTTGTGAAACGTATACCATTTAATGGATTTCTTATTTGCTGACAAATGTAAGCCAGCTCTTTCATCTTCGGCAAACACTTATTTTCCTGTTGCTTCTGGATTCTCAAAGCTTTCTGCACTTCAGGAGTAGCAATCTGCAAGAAGCAAAAGGCTCCAATTATCTGCCCGTCCATATTCACCCTCTTGTTTGCACTCAAGAATGCATGTACGTATTTCCCACTTTTGTCAAAAAAGGAAAACGGGAACTTATCACTATCCTGGCCTCCAATTGCATTGTGCAACACAATCATGAAAGTTGTGAGAGTATCGGGACCCTTGAGACGGCAACAACTCCCAAATACATCCCCAACTAGCATCTTCCCCAAAACGTCCCCTCTACTCCACCCAGTGAACTTTTCCATGGCAGCATTCCACTCGGAGCAACAAGTGTTCTCATCAGAAGCAAATATAGGAGGGATCAGAGGGTTGGGGCTGTGTACAATTGCCTTGTAATCAGATTGAATATGAACAAACTTGTCCATCACCACTTTCTGGCCAGTAACGTCTTGACCAACAAAGCAAACACCAACTATATTGTCTGTGTAGTCCTTACTACAGCAAGCATTCACTACCACAAACACAGCTTTCTTATGATGTTGGGCCCCAAATGTCCTCAGCCTTAATTCTACATTCCTATCTTCCTCACCTGCATTAATTTTTTCTTTTCTATGAGTTTATTGGAAAATGAACCAAACTACAATACACAAACTTGAAGTAGAAAGCATAGCAGAATGAGTATAGCAATAGAAGAGAGGCACCTCTTAAAGCATGAGACAGAAGCTTGTCAGCAACGTCTTCTGATTCATTGTGAACAAGATCACGAACCAACGACTTCCCCATTGCTTCTTCAATAGAAATTCCAGTCAACTCAGCAATTTTGGTATTCCAACCATTTATGCAGCCTTTGATATCTACAGCAAATATCGGAGCTGTTGCAGTCTCTATCAACCTAACCATTTCTCTGGCAACAGAACTGAGCTCATCCATCTCATGAACCTCCAAATCCCCAACTGGGGCAGCTACCACTGCCTTTGAGTTGATTCCTTCAAACGAATCTCTTAAAATTAGCTGCAGCGAGTGAATCGCATCCATTTCTGCACTCTCCCATGGCATGCTCCTGTTCTTGACCACTTCAAGAAACGCCTTAAATGAAGCACGTGGATGCATCTTCTGACTATCATCTTTGTCTTCTTGATGATGCTTCGCCCCACCCCATTTGATCTCTTTTCCAGTGTGGGAACGAAACCAGAACAAATAATCCGTCGAAGTTATGTATGCAACAGCCATTCCACACACTGCATCACCTAGAGACGCTGCCCCAGGATATCCTGCATCAGCTAGACTATCGGTGCTCAAACCTGTTGAATCCCCATGGAATGCCATCAGCCATTTGATGATGTCCTTTATTTGTGTTTCAGTAGGCGTGACGCCAAGAGGGTAATAGTTCCCCTTATAGTACAGAGCAGCTCCATTGCATTTCACAAGGTCCATGATACTAGGGCTCTGCATAACAATACCAGTTGGAGAATCTCTAAGCAACATATCACACAACAGTGTTTGTGTCCTTAAAACACGTTTCTCCAACAACTGGGATGCCAGTTGTAGTTCCATATTCAGTTGAAGCCCAAATGCCTGCATAAGGAATTCACAAGCATAACGAAGAGGGAAAGGAATGCATCGTGCTGATGTGTGATGGCCGACAACCAAGCCCCATAGCTTCATCGAATGTCTTCCTTTACCAATATCCTCATCACCTCCATTAATGATAACTGCCAATGTTAAAGAAGCAATAGACCCCATATTTGCCATGTACACAGCATGGCAACCATGAGGGGCCCTAAGCGTCGAACCAACCAAACACAAGGGCTGCATTAGTGCTTCATCCTGAACAACTCTCACAAGAGTGGCACCACAATCCACAATCATCCTCACTCTATTCTGCTTAAACAGAAACCTAGAAGCCTGGGGAATATCTGTTGCAGGGTAATGCAAACCAAGATATGGCTCTAAATCGGGCCTCTTACTCTCCGCCACAACCTCACCGTGCTCATCCTCATGAAACTTATACACCATAACTCTATCATAGCCTGTAAGCTCCCTCACACACTCAACCACTGTATCACATAAAAGCTTAATATCACCACCAGGAAGTGACTGCAAATGGGAAATGGCTCTCACCGCCAGCTTCTGCGACTGAACAGCACCGGCAATAGAGAGAGCAGGGTCCTCAGTTCTTGCAGGCTCTAGATCAATTACAATCCCTACATCTATCCTATGCAGAATTGCATAAAAGGGCTTCCCAGAATTCTTTGAATGAATCCAAACAGGATTCAACAGGGTAATCTCCCTTGCCCCAAAAGCCCTCTCGAGCAACACAGAGCTCGAGGGAGTGAAAAGGGTTCGTACATCAGTCCCAATTGTCAAAATCTCCTGTTTTTTCAGAATTGGGACTGATTGGGCCGTTAAGGCCAGCATTCCACAGGCGTTTTCTGAATACGCAATCACTCGAAAATTCGACTCTTCCACCACTATCATGCAACCAAAAGGTTGAACGAGGCCTCCACGCTGCATTTTCGACAAATATGCAGTGATCTGCTGCTCAGGAACAGATTGATTACTGGTCCTAACACTTTGTGAATAATCAAAGGAATTTCCGGATTGCTCGTAAACAGCATGAATTCTAGCATCCTCAGTGAATTGAGCTACAGCTTTACTCATGGATTCTCCGCTCCTGTTTAAGCTGGAATTAGTATTAACATTGCTATTATGATGATGGGATGTACCTGAAGATTGAGCTTGGGAGCTTTGACGGTTGTTCTCGTGTGTTTCTCTCCTTCCTGAAGCACCCATATCGTCGATTGCCTAAATTCAGCTTCGAGAAATTTTGGGGAAAGTGATTATCAAAATCCTTTGCTCTGCTCCCTCCAGTCAGTCATTTCATCGAACACTTTGTCCGCAGCCATCTTCTTCTGTGATTTCAAGAGAATCTGAAGATTTCGAAACAGTTAGGCAAATGGAATTTCTGGTAGTAGATCATGTTCGTGGTTTATCATTTATGGAAACTTTATTACCATCTTTTGAAATGTGCTAAATTTTGCATACTTCCTGCACCTTTTATTAATCAAATACAGTAAGACATATGAAACGTGAAACTGATTAGATATAAGTGGTAATATTAAAAAAAATGTTTCAAAATAATACTAATGAGTAATGATACAATTCGAGTAATTTTGATGGGTGGACTATTTATTCTCTAATTTAATTGGTTATTTGAGTAAAAAAGAAAAGGATAAAAATTCAAGTATATTACTTTAATATAATAAGAATGTTGCAATCTAAACTTGTTTGAAAGGTGGGTGGGGACTAAAAGGTTTCCTTGACATGAACAGAATTTATAAAGTAAAGTAGAGGCTTGAAGCTACAATATTTATTGTTCATTTAATTAATAATTATAAATAAATATATCCAATTTAATTGTATCTACATGGCTTCAATTTAATGAACAATAATGCATTCATAATGGTTTGATTAAAATACTCAAATTAGGAAAATCAATTCAATACGTATATACATTGGAAGTTATGTTTTAAAGTAATCTTAATATATGCAAAGGAAATTATAATTACATAAAATTAGTGACTTATATTATAAAAGTGGGCTCAGAATGCTCTTTTGATAATTATTTGAGTTGGAAATTTCATGTGGACATAGTGTGACGTTGAAATTTTAAGGTTCACAAGTTTTTTTAATTCTTCAATATAAAAGTAAACAAAATATTGCTATAGATGATAAAATGGAAGTGGGGACATAAAATATATTTACACTATAATTTGCAACAAGTTGAGTGGGACAGGTGATGTCCCATTTCCCTTTCTCCCACGTGAATTTGTACAATAATTCAAACAATGTCACCAACCGTCACTACCATTATCCTTTTTT
This sequence comes from Galeopsis tetrahit, assembly GCA_963675135.1. Taxonomy (NCBI): domain Eukaryota; kingdom Viridiplantae; phylum Streptophyta; class Magnoliopsida; order Lamiales; family Lamiaceae; genus Galeopsis; species Galeopsis tetrahit. The sequence goes on from OY776133.1 coordinate 19,209,516, forward strand.
TAAAGCAAATATATACTCACTCTTTTCATAAAATTTTTCAGATTAAAAAATATAGTATAAAATATTTAGTAGTTGAAATAAAAAGAGGTAACATTGAGAAAATGTAGACATGTGTAAAAAGGGAAAAAATATAGAAATATAAAAATAAATTGTAAATTTTATCATTTAAAAAATAAAACAGGAGAGTATTAAATAAATGGGATGAGAACCATAAATATTGGAGAAGGTTGTTTACAATAATTTAAGGTTCAACACAACAATAATTAGAGATCAGGAACACTAGACAAATCACTACCATTATTTTATCTTTATCTATTATTTTGTAAGATGTTTTTTCTTTTTTATTTTCCAAAAAAAAAAAAAAACTTCATTCTTGAAGTACACGATTTTCTAGTTTTATTATCAACGGCTATGATAAAAGTTTACTCAATCATATAATTCAGATGATAAAATAAAATTATTCGAAGACAATGAATCACATATTTTTATATTATAGAATGGAATAACATGTTATTTATTAATTCTTTGAAAGTACAAATCAAGAAATCTTGAAGACTTAATCTCTTGAAGACTTAATCTTAAGACTCACAAAATAAGTTGTCAAAATCTTCAAGAAATACTGAATTTAATCGAAAACGACACAACACGAAAGACAACTAAAAACTCAGAACACAAATGTGCAATCTTTGCTTCTCTTTTCGTCTTCACTTGGTGTAAAGAACATCCTCCCATGGATGACGGTAGAGTGGTTGTTTCAGTCTCTTCTGGTCGAACGTATGTCTGAATTTACAACACGAATGGATTAACAAGACGAGTATAGACAAATCAACGTGAATATTAGGAAACAATGCAACATAAAAACTCACCCGATCAGACCAATGGAACGAGCAAGCACAAAGAGACCGTTAAGGTAACCAATGCCAACAATTTCATCAATTTCTTGCTTAGTGAACATGCCACTTCCAGCAAGAAGATCCAAGAATAGGGAACCAATGGCGCCATCGACGTTCATAACTAAGTTGTTCGCTTTTGATAGAGTGTACGTTTCAACTTCAACAGCGTATTCCATGTATTTTACAGATGGGAAATTAGTCCTTGCAAATTCTTGTAGTAACAATACTCTCTGGTCTCTATTGTCACCCCTCTTGACTCTTTATTATCATAACAAATAAAAAATAATAAGTTTAACATTTCCATTTGGACAAATCAAGAAAATGATGAAACATGTTTAAGGAAGGAAGTTGGTACCTGTGGCCGATACCAGGAACACGAATGCCCTTCTTTTTCATGCTTTCCACGAACTCGTACGGTGTAAGACCCTGAAAAGATGCAGGCCACTTGGAATAAAAAAAAATGGAGTAGTATTTTTTTTTACTTTCATCTGTTTACGAATATAATGATAACTCACCCTATCGTAGGCATCCTTGAAGTATCGAGCAGCATCATCAATAGCCCCACCAAATCGAGGGCCAATTGTCAATAAACCTGTTTCGAAAACAAAGTAAAACCTCAGAGATGTTCTTCTTTTACAGTTTGTTTCAAAGATAATTGAAGGAAATTTTGGATTTGTAACAAACCAGAAACGAGACTGGAGACTAAGTCTTTTCCGGCCCTAGCCGTTACAATGGTGTTGTGAGCACCAGAGACACAGGGACCATGGTCAGCACACAACATGATGCAAATCTGGCAAACCAATTCCACATTCAGAAAAACAAACAAACAAAGGATATGATAGGATAATGCAGGATATAAAGACATCATAGAATCACCTCGATGAATCGTGTGCAATAACGAGGAAGGCTTCGTTTGAACCACAATAAGGAAATGACATCACCGACACCTAAACCTTGTTCGACAATCGAAGACATCGGGACACCAGCATAAGTTGGCTCTTCACCTGCAAATCAGTAAAAAAAATCTATGTTTGAGCATTTAAACTTCATATCTATCCATTTTTGGCATATGGAAAACGAAGAATAAAACATACCCCTATCATCAGAGATTGTGGAAATAATATGTGTTGGGGCACGAACTTTTCCACTCTTGATTGCTGTGTTCAGATCCTCGGGTATTTGAGGGGGCGTAACCTCCTTCACTGGCGCAATTTTGGCCTCCTCAACCTAACGCAAAGAAACCAAGCATTTCAGCATACAGATTGTTCAAAAACATATACAGTAATCACACAACCTGAATAATGCTTACCAATTTCTCGAATGTTTCCTTGATGGCACCTTCGAATGCTTCAAAAGATGTGGGAACAGTGGCTCCAGCTTCCTGGAGTGCTTGATTCTTGGCCTGTGCCGACTCCATTTCTCCACCACTTTTAGCTCCCTGTGTAACCAATCAAATTAAGTAAATCCCACCTACGAGAAGTCAATATGCGTAAAGAGTATTTGCTCACCGCATGACCAAATTGTACTTCAGACTTGAACAGCCTAGCACATGTTCCACTGACCCAAGCCACCACAGGCTTGTTGATTTTCCCTTGCTTAAGGGCCTCCACTAGGGAATATTCATCGCGTCCACCAAGTTCCCCAAGAACAACTATCATCTTGATCTATTTTCAATCAGAAAAAATAAGATTAAGGCCTTCACATCAACCCAAATGTAATAGCCTACTGGTAAAGATCAAGTTAAAGGCAACAGATTTGCTAACTGTTCAACAATTTATTCTATGATTTTTGAAAAAAAAATATTCATCCATAAGAACAATAGCAATAGAGAGGATTGTTAGACCTGAGGGATATTATTAAATCGCAGGACATGATCAGAAAGTGTTGAACCAGGGAACACGTCTCCTCCAATCGCAATGCCTGTATAATTCACAATCAACATTAGAATCAAATCTAAACCCAAAAGGAATAACACCAATGAAAGTACACTATGGTCCTTTGATTTTGTACCTTCATAGATTCCATCTGTGACCCTAGCAATAGTGTTGTACAATTCGTTCGACATACCACCCTGTAATTATCGAGTAATATCTTAAATTAGCAAGACTGTTGTGAATAATTCTGAATGAGACAATGGTCCACAGATTGGACTCCAATTAAATATGCTTAAGATTCTAAAGAATAACATATTCCTTCTATTTTATTGAATAAGAGCGAAAAAAGCAGAAAGCTTTGAAATGATGACGCACAGATTTGGAGACGAAGCCAACAGATCCAGGCCTGTACAACTTGCATTGAATTATGTTATCAATTGTTCCAGCTGTGTCACCTATCTTAAAAGCTCCAGCTTGAATACCTCCGACAGTAGCCGGGCCAATAACAACCTGATAAATCATCATTTATGTAAGATTGAATATTTTATATACTCAGAAAGCATATCAACAAAGAAGAGTAAATCATCAATGGAATGATAAACCAAGAAGATTAAGGGACACTCAGTACCTTATTATTTGCTTTGGCATAAGCAATCAATTGCTTGGTGTCTGATTCGGGGACACCTTCAGCAATAATAGCCACCACTCTTATGGTTGGCTGCTTCAGAGCTGACATGGAAGAAGCAGCAGCACTGCAAAAAAGTTTATAATCAGCCATAAAGCAAAGATCAGCAGCTGAGAAAGGCTAAAATAGACGAAACTAACCTTCTAAATGAAGCAAAGTTGATGAAAACATCGGCTGTAGGATGTGCAGCAGAAGCAGCTTCAATGCTGTAAAATTGAGAAAGGAACAATTAAAGGCAAGTGATGTAAAAATGGCATCAATGGTGTCATTTCTTTTCTAATCATTGGCCATAAATTATCGAAATTATACTCATATAGTCATGCAATGTACCAACATTTTAACGTTAAAACATAAATTAAGGCATTAGAGGAAGAAATATTTGCCCCAATGAAAAAACATATAAGCAACAAGAATTAGAACCCACGTAGAGTGAACTGGAATGGCGATTTCCTCCTGACCGAAAAATAGCTTCTGGAATCCCTCAGAACCTGGATTAATAATCCCGGCAACAGAAGGTGTTTCTCTCCCTGATAAGCAAACACAAGAGGCATCAGTCAAATCTACAGAAACAAAACTAGCAAAATATGCAGTTGCTTGTAGGAAGTCACATGAAAGCAGATGTTTACCACAGAGGAAGTCGAAGTCAAGCATTCGCTGAATCGGGAGTTGCTTGTAATTGTAAAACAGTGCTTGAGTGCTTTTCGAGAAAAGCTGTCCAGTCGCCATTGTGCCGTCAAAATGATCCCTGCTTATACACAAAATTTAAACCCATAAGAAAGATTCCTCAATGATACAAGATAAAAGCATAGTATAACTTAGTAAATCAATTTCTAAAACATTCCAGCTAATCCAAGAATAACCATTTTGAGCTTTACAAATTGCATCTTGTTTTCTTACAGATGTTCATCCTCCATATAATGTACACAAGATCTCAATCAGTATACAAAATACAACCAAAAAATGATATTTGTACATCACAACATGCAAGTTGATAGCTTCTAAGTTCAACTAATCATTGGCAAGACATAAAATACAGAACAGATTTGCAACCTAATATCCAAAATCAGGAGTTCCTTTTCACTGATCCTTATAAATCACAAAAGCAAACACAAATTTGACAAAACCAATCCCAAACCTGCACCTTCCCAATAAATAGCTATTTAAGACTACTCTGTCTGATCCCAAATTATGAACTCAAACAACCAATTGGAATGCAACAGCATACATTTCACCAAGAATTAACCAAACCACAGATCACACTATTTTAAAAATATACATATACACAAGGAGATCTGCTTTCCAACTGTTATTTAAACTAAGAACACAACAGTAAACAACAAATCATGGTATGATAGTTCCTAGTAAACATCGAAAAGACATAAACTATACTACATAGATCCAAGAATACTTCCCTTTCTCCAAAAAGAATAAAATGACTAAACAACAGATCAAAGAATCAAGAATTGCACTGAACCCACAAAGAAACTAGGCATACCAAGCAAGGGTAAAACTGGAATTCAATAAAAAGGAGTCCAAGAATGAACAAAATCCACCTACCCTTTTCAAGAGAGAATAAATCGGGAAGACGAGAATGTATGCTTTGTGAGAAAGGGAGTTGAATTTAAATAGGGAGACTGGGGAGAGGAAAATGGTGGGTGGGGTGGGGGTGAAGTGGCAATGGAGAGAATTGAATAATAATATATCTGCAGAGTAAGTGGAGTATGTATGTGTGTGCTTGTTTTGTTACTTAGCCGTTAAAGTTTTACCAAAGCTTTGAAAGAGATGGAGAGGCTGCTGCTGGGTGCTGCTCAATGGAAGGTAGGTAGATCCAATGGCGGGCTTGAATTTGTGTTTATCACTTTTCTGGCCTTGATGTAGACTGATTTTTTTAGGACAATAAAAAGAACAAGATTCATGTTTTCAAATTACAATTTTATTCACATTAAAAAAGTTACACCCTTCATCCCAAATAATTTTTTACGGAGTACATTTTTTTCTTTTCGTCTCTGTCTCTTTAGAAATTCTTACATATCCATAACATTATATTTTTAGAGTCCATACCTACACACAAGTCAACTCATTTATTTATTTATTATCAAAACTATCTCTCGAAATTCTATTTATTAATATAATATTTTTTTAAAAATGGATGCACTTACATCTAAAAGGTTCTTTAAAACTGAGAAAGTACTAATTTTAATATTTTAAGTGATTTATCGAAAGCTAATTATTTCATTTTTTTTAACAGTAGTACCTACTGTCTTTCTCTACTTTTTCTCCAATCTTTTCTTTTTACTACTTTTCTTTTTATTATTTATATACTTTAACAATTCACTATCCATATTATATTTTTTTTAATATTTGTGTTTAAAACAAATTGAGAACTTTAGAAGAGAATGAAAAAGTACAAAATTCAATTACATTTTCCCCAAATTCTTCAAATTCATACTCAAGCATGCCATAAAGGAAAATAAATAAAGTTATCAATTTTGCTAAATGTTTCTGAACATCCAGAAAATAGTAAAGTTACAATATTATTTAAAAAATTATTTAAAATGTCTAAAATATTATTGACTAAATAAATAAAAGTCTAAAATAATTATTGCACAAATGTCCAAAATCTTGGACAAACATCTTTATCTTTTACAACTTAAAGTTTTTTTTTTTTCTTTTGTTAACATCTACTCTTTCTCATTTCTATTTATCTCTATTTTTTCTATTTTCTACCTCTTTATTTACTTTATCTTTTTCTTGTTTCACTTTATATCAACAATTCAATAAACATATAATCTTATATTTATTAATCAAAGTGCAAAAAAATTAATGAACAACTTTTAGACGAGTGGAGGGAGTATATAAAATAAGGTAACAAAAAGTTGTTTTTGATTGGGAGGAGTAGTGTATTTTTATTCATTTATCAAATTTTTCTATTATCCGATAAAAAAAATTCGCTTGACAAAGTGGGATAGCTCAAGTGGTTAGAGCACCACTACCTAAGCCTTAGCTCCTGCGTTCGAGTCATGGGTAGGGGAAATTGGATGGGTATTTAACTTGTAATCAAAAAAAAAAAGATAAAAAAATTTGCTTCATAAATATGGATGAATTTAATCTTATTCTGATATATTAATAATTTATTTTGTACTTTAAATTTATTTTAATGCATACTTTGGATAAATAATTTTAATTTCTGTATCTGTTCGTGAATGGTTGGCGGATTTCTCATCGCCCATACACATGATTTGTAGTTTAAATATAGAAATCAAGCAGTCCAAGGCTGACTAAGGAATTTGGATCTATTGTTAATTTTCTTTGGAGCAATAAATTGTTAATTTTGGCATATAATTTCCTTAAAATTACTACCAAATAAATGTAAAAACTAATTTTCAATGATTTACTTTTTTCATTTTTTCCAAGGACATGGAGTCATGGCCCATGGGCACAATTTTTCCCTCAAATTTTTTATCCAGTAATTTTTTAGTATTTGCAAAAACTACATAATGACTAATTATTTGCAAACACACCCTTTGACATGTCAGCAATTCCAGCCTTTGGTCATCATTCATAATTTCATAGACATCCAAAGTTGACTGCCAAGACTATATCGAAATAAGAAAATATTAAAAAAAAAATCATATATCTCTTTTATAATCGTGAACTTTGTCCGTTTAAATATAAATAATGTCATGGGTTTTTGATAACGACATTGATAATATATAAAATATTTGTTTGTTTATAGTTTTGGACTATATATACTGAATCATATTCGTTTAATGTTTGCTTATGTGCATTTGTTATTTTTTATTTGCCAATGGAATTAATAAAGCTGTGTTGCACGTTATGCATCTATATTATTTTTATGGATCGCTCTTATAGTAATTATCGAATAAACTTGTCTTGTACATTTGCAAATTGAAACTATTAACATAAAGGTATAGTTAGGTTATATCAATTTTGATTTTTATCCCCTAAATTTTAAAAATTTGTCCCTTATGATTATAAATTTTAAAATTTTAATCTTTATTATTTATCATTAAAGATAAATATTATGTAATTAGCAACATGACTTCTATTTTTCACTTTTTAAATAAAAAAATTAACAACTATTTAAAAAACGTCAAATTGTAATTCCTGAAGACAGAGTAATTTTTTATTTTAAAAAGCATGACTTATGTTTAGAGCATTTTAAACGTGAATTGTATTTTTAAACAAGACAAAGTTAACCCTAATTACCTAAAAAATTTATTTCACTCTAATTTCTACAAAGTACATTGTACTACGTACCCTTGCACTGGCATTGAAAACAACTAAGCAAACGACATTGGGACTCGATTTGTACAAACGCAATTTGGGACCCAATTTACAGGTACGCTATTTGAGACTCAATTTGCAGGTTTCAACGATTTGCAAGTAATTACATATATAATATTTACCTCTGGTTGCATGACTAAAATCTTAAAATTTGTAAAGATAAAAGACTAATTTCAAAGTCGAAAAATTTAGATTACAAAAATCAAAATTTGTATAATTTAAGGGAGAAAAAAATGTATTTACCCGTTAATTTTTATACATTTGTATATCATTCGCTCCAATCTTTTTGCAAAAGTTTTCAATTCTGTATATTTTATATCCTTAAACAAAAAATATATCTTAGGTGATATCTATTTTAAATTTTGGTTGGTTTTAAAAATTGTTTTTTTTTTTTTTAAATATAAGATGATATAACTTTATGTTACATTAATGTGTAATATTAAATGAGATTGTATTATTACAGTTTTGAGTGATTTTAAAAATCGATTTTTAAATTTTAAAACATGAATTTTAAATCGTATGGTATATTTTAAGTGATAAAAATAAGAGTATTGTGTAGATCCAAACCATTTTCACCAAAAACTGTAGCCGATTTTCAGGCTAATAAAAACCTGTTTCAGACTTAAATTAAAAAAAAAAAAAAAAAAAAAAAACTGTAAAATTAAAATTACAAACATGAAGGGTATATTTTCCCTCATAATTTTACAAATTCACATTTCTCTCCTAACCTTCAATAGTTCAACTATCAAATTAAATCTTGTAATGACTTTGAACCAAAAATTACAAACATTTCTCACCTAATTTACACTGACAATTCCCTTCTATAACTTAAAATCATTAAAGGGACTATAAAAATAGATTTCAGCCTTAAATGCACCATTCAATATAACAAAAATTCATTACAAAATCACCAAAACATAAATTATGGCTAGGAAGTGTGGAAAAAGTACTGACCTAACTCCATCAAAGAAGAACCAAATAGTTCAAATCCACAACACCAACAGTGTTGTTCACAAAGACAAATTTGATGAAATAACATCATCATTTGTATAAGATTAGCGTAATTAGATAAATATGAGGCGAGAGATATTCTGTGAATTGGATGATTATTTCATTGAGAGATACATGGTATATATAGGTTACAGGAGATAAATTTAAATCACAACACAACTCCTAAAATTATATTTTATCTGTTTGACTAGTATTTGAATTAATATCTCTAGAATCTTCCTTTATAATTTGGAGTTCATAGCTAGAAGAACTGTACATAAGCATGCTTATAAACATCATATATATGGGATAAACATGCATTTCAGTCTTAAAAGAGGGTAAGTGTATTTTATATGTATTTTCAAAAAATACACTAGTCCAACTAAATGTTGGAAGTTCTTCATTTAATATTCAAACTTCACTAATATTACCCCTTCCAAATTTTGTTGGTATTTTTTTTTTCTATTTTTCAGTTCAAACTTCAAACATAATATATAGAGTTAATTTTAAAAAAATAACTATTTTTACCGTGTTTATCAATTATAACAATATATATATATATTTACAATCGGTACACCACTTTTTTAAGTTTTGAAGTCTGTTGCACCTGTCTATTTTTGGAAAACACATAAATGATGTGTTATGAAAGTCGCATTGAGGTGTCACACAATTTTCTACATACACCAGAACTGATGAATAAAAAAAAATTCTTTTTCTTTTTAACTTTCAAAACATTTTTAAGTACAATACTATACAAAATTTCAGATTATTTTTAGTAAACTGTTATTTGAAGGGCGTGGTCCTATTTTCTTAGTCTTAAAAAAATGATACTAATTTGATTTATGATTTTTTTAGTATTATTTTTTTAGTTAAAAATGTTTTGAAAATTAAAAAAAAAAAAAAAAAAAAAAAAAACATCTGTGTGGCACCTCACTACCGCTCGGATAGCCACATCATGTATTTGTTGCCCATTAATAGACAAATGAATTGAATTACAAAACATAAAAAGATGGTGTATTGAATTGCAAAGAAAAAATAATGTTTTTTTTTTTAAATACTTTAAAAGTAGTGTTTTTTTTTTTCATTAATCTTAGTATATATTTCAAAATGGAAACAATATTTTTATTGTCATCCTCCAAACTATCATATAATTAATTTATTAATACATAATTATTTTATTTATGAGTAAACCCTACGATATTCTTCAACTCATCTACATTAAATGATAAATATTTTTTAAAATTCGTTAAAATAAATTTGTAGGACGGAATATATACTTAGGGGGTGTATTCAATTGAAATTCTGTTGGATTTTTTTGGGGTATTCAATCCGGATTTTTAAAAGTCTTTCAAAATTTTGAGGTATTCAATACGGATTTTAAAAAGTCTTTAGAAATTTTTAGGTATTCAACAATCTATGGATTTTAATACTCTATGGATTTCGTTGGATTCTCCTTAAAAAATATAAATAAATTTCACTATTCAAAATCTCTTCTAAAAACTAGAGATTTCAGCTCAGAAGACCCTGAAAGAGAAGAAAAAAAAAACTTTGTTGTTCTTCTAACAAAATTTCAAAGTCTCCTTCGAAAGCACACACAGACATTCTTGCACAGCCCTCTTCTTCAAACGAAATAATATCAAGAAACGTAACTATGTTCTTCAATAAGCATTCTTCACCATCATTATTATCGTGAAAAAGATTACATCTCTGTATTTTAAAATTATGTTCTCTCCTTAAAAATTATAGTATATCGGCACAGTTGACCCGTTAGGTTAACAATAATATATTCTTGATTGCCTAATTTATACCATTGCCAACTTTAAGATCTCAAGAACATTTATTCACGATCTTAAAGTTAGCACGTGGGGTTCGATATCATCTAAAAGATTTGGGTGGTCAAGGTCGTTACCCCAGAAATGCAATTTGTCATTCACAATTTTCAAAACCAATCTCTGTTCTCATTTCAAACACAAGCAGAGTTAGTATTGGCTGGATTACATAACTTTCTTCGGAAAGAATGTCATGAATTTCCAATCGAATATGAAAAAGATCAACATTCACCACATCTTGACATGGAAGAGAAATTTTGGAATTGCTTTCTCAAAGCCAATTACAACACAGAACTGAAGCCGAGGTATAACCGTGGAAATGAAGATGAGAATAATAATGATGAATAATATTTTTTTTTTTTAACTAATATATTTTTGGTATTTTTTCTAAATAATTTATATAATTTTTTTTATATACAAGTGTGTTCGATATATGTTTGCACCCATAGTTTTAGGGGCGTAGTTTATAAAAATTCATGTAAATTAATAAAAAAATGTGTATTTTAAAATCCTGTCAAATCTATGAAAATCCATATAAATCAATAAAAAAGTCTGTCAAACTCTGCAGAGAGTCTATAGATTTTCTAAATCTACTGACTTTTTAAAGTTCAAAAAAATCCAACAGAATCTCAATTGAATACACCCTCCTTAGAATGGTCCTCAAAAATAGCACATCATTTAATTATTTTGGCTACCACATCTCTAGATCGTACGTAAGTGATACTATCATATTCTATTTTAATTGATATTTCATTATCGCTAATTAAAACACGTAATCGGTAAATAAAACTCCCTCCTATTTCAGTTAATCGATACTCCTTCATATTAATTTAAACTTAGACACACACATATTAAGAGAATTAATGATTTTTTACTATTATTAATTAATTTGAAAGTAAATTAGAAATTATAATCAATTTACATTAAAAGGTGTAAAACGTAGTATATAAAAAATTAAAACGTTCTAAGAATAAATAGTACTAGTATTTTAAAATTAAGGTGAAAGATTTTGTTGGGTAACTAAACTCCCACTCTCTTGCCAATATTAATGCTACACGTGATGATATTGATTATGGGATCAGTTGGGACAGATTTTCTAAATCTCTGGTGTTCAACCCCGGCCCATTCTGGACTGGCTGAATTGAACATGATAAATGGGTTCGGCCCATGCAACCAATTTATGAGTGAAGACGCCCCCACATCAATTTATATCAGTTGGTCCCGGTTCAGAGGCCAGACGCGCGGAAGCAATGATCCGTCTTTACAGGGACGGGCCCAGGATGAAATATTACTGTAAAATTTAAAAGTAATCAAATTTAAATTATGCACTAACAAGTAATTCAATTTGTGTACATCATATATTTTTTTTATCTCATTGATTTCAACCATAAATTTTTTTGCAAGACGACTTTCACTATTATTTTTAGATTGATTTGATTGGGATGCTCGAGTATTTCATTCTTTTTTTAATGAAAAAAAAATCTATTGTTGATATCTTTTTCATTTATAAAAGAATCAAAGAGTATAAATTGGGTTGGTCTGCTATGGACTCGAGTGCATATTGTGCACCCTAGTCCATGTTGCACTTTTCAGTTACTGACTTACACTTTTTGGTAAATGGTGTTGCACTTTTCAATTATTAAACTGTATAAGTAATAATTGAAAAGTGCAACACCATTACCAAAAAGTGTAAGTCAGTAAACTGAAAAGTGCACATGGACTAGGGTGCACATCATGCACTCGAGTGCATACTACTTTACCGTATAAATTAATTAATGAAAAGACTACATTAAATGTTAAATTCTAACTCTTAGCTAACAATTAATTATATGATTCTTATTCATTTTTTACAAACGAAACAAAATCGGAAAATATATCAATTAATAATTGAATGATTAATTTTTAACATCAGATTAAATATTTAAGAAATAATTAAAGTAATAAAATAAAACAAATAATACCACATCTCCAAGTTATGTTCGTGGATTTGAAAAGAAAATAGGAGTAATTGATTAAGTGACTTAGACAATCTATAAAGAGTTGGGTGGCTGGGCTAAAACTTAGATTTAATAAATTTTAGCTCAAAGTTGAGGGGGACCAACTAAAAATAAATAAAGTATAACACTACTATACATATATATACATGATGCCTGATATTTAGACCATGTTCAATGGTGACATTTTGCAAAATGTCATAGCAAAATGTCACCAATATAATAATAAAATATTGGTTGAATGTCAAAATTGCATGACATTGGGTTGGCCATCCAATCTAGTGTCACTTAAATTTATGTTTGAATAAATGTGACACGTGTCATTATTCTATTGGTTGTTGTGATTTTTTGTGTGATATAATTAGATTTGTAGATATTGAAAATAATATGTATTAAATAAAAATATATATATATATATATCAAAATTCATAATTTTTTTCTCTATAAATAAAGTCCAATATCGAGCTATTTTGAAACACAAACTAAAATTCTCTCTTTTATCTTCTAAATAAGTAATTTTTGTTTTCTCTATTTGTAATTTAATATTGCATGCATCCATTTGTAGCTTGTTTATTATTGCTTTTCAATTTCTTATTTTTAAATCTTGTAATTTTAATTTCGCTATTGAGTTCATTATTTATTTTAAGGGTGTGATAAAAAAATTCCTATTATATTTATAAATTTAGAATATCAAGTAATTTGTATATACCAATTTACACATTAAAATATAGTAAAAATTAATAATATAATATGTATTTAAAAAGTAATTACTATATTATTTTTGGGTTGGGTATAGGTGGATGATAGAGAAATTAATATAATATTAAAAGGTTGGAGTGTCATGGATGAGGATAGTCTTAGGGGGGCCATGACCCTCCTCACTAGCAACGTGGGTCTGCCACTGCGTCTTTAAATTGAAATTGCAAGAATCTCGATCAACCTGTTATAATTCCTCGCTTAGTGAACTCGTACGAGTTCATAGACCAAATGTCGTTTTTTTTAATTTAAAACTTTATTATTTAGAGCTAGATTAGAAGCTATTTGAATGAAACTCAACTTTCATTCTTGTTTTACAATTGATTGTAGCGAGCATTATGGTGGTATTGCACTTCTATGGAATAATAATGCAAGGTGCAACATTTAAATTATTCGAATAATCATGTTAATATATAGGGTTAATTGCAAATTAAATCACCACATTTCACTTGATTGCAATTTAATCTAGACTTTTGAATAATTGCAAATAAAATCACCACCTTTAAATATTGTTGCAATTTAAACTTCTAGACAATTCTATTTGTGCTCAAATTTGACGTTTCAAGATTAGATCGAAATAAAAAACAATGTTGTTACATTAAGGAGGTGTCATATCAGCTAGTCACATTAGATTTGGACGCAAATGAGGCTATCAAGAAGTTTAAATTGCAACAATATTTAAAGATAATAATTTTATTTACAATTATTCAAAAATTTAAATTAAATTACAATTAAACGAAAGATGGTGATTTAATTTGCAATTAACCCTAATATATATGGTTGTGAGTTGTGATGATGGTGATTGGCGCATGACTGGGTAATATGACTTTCTTGAGGGGAGCCGTCATCGACTCTCATGGAATTTGCGAGACACCTTGCTAGTATCAATAATCTACTACTCACTTCCAATTTCATTATTTCCACTTTTCTTTTTTGATTGTCCAATTTTATTATGTTCATTCCCTTTTAGAAAATAATACTATTCACACTACTTTATTTCCACCCTCCAACCATCACTTATTTACTCAAATTGCCACTAACTTTATTTATAAACAATCACTTTACCTATAAATGGACCCCACAACATCCCATCATACCCCCAATTTATCTACTTTATATATAAATTAATCAATATTCATTAAAACTTGTACCCGAAGAAGTGGGCATAATAAAATTGGACGGAGGGAGTATATATTATATGGGTCTGTATTGGGGACTTTAATGACCTACTCCCATCAGATGATAAAAGTTTATCTACTTTATATATAAACTAATCAATATTCATTAAAATCCGTGCCCGAAAAAGTGGGCATAATAAAATTGGACGGAGGGAGTATATATTATATGGGTCTGTAGAACTTGTAGAGAGGGTGAGAATTAATTCTTGTATATTAATTCCTAGCACTCCCCCTCACTCGTGAGCCGGATTAACACCTCTTACCCTTTTTGGGGAGGAGGCCCATCGAGTGAACAATTTAAATGGGTGGAGTGCTCCACCTCTTACCCTTTTTGAGGAGGAGGCCCATCGAGTGGACAATTTAAATGGGTGGAGTGCTCTCAACCGGAATCGAACCCAGATCATTTTTGCCCGATTTACTCAGATACCATAAAAGAATTTCGTTTCATCTAAAAGTCCGAACTTATAGAGAGGGTGAAAATTAATTATTGTATATTAATTCCTAACACTAATAATAATAATAACTACACCAAATAATAATAATAATAATAACTTAAAATAGATTTACACATGCAATATTACATTTCAATCCTAATTTATATCAATCATATTCTTCTAACTTCTATTCAATCAATCCTAATTTATATCAATCATTCTTCTAACTTCTATTCAATCATGTACCAATTCGGCCCTTACCGCACCCTTAGGGCTCGTTTGGTTTGATAGATGGGAAAAACAACTAAAGATAGGAAATTAATGGATTGCACTGTTCATTGAAATAAAAATTTGAATTTTTGTATATGTTTGAATTGATGGATTAAACTTTTAAAAATTGGTAATATTTATCTTTTTGTAGTTTGGTATGTATGATAAATTGACTTTAATTGTTAACTTCCAGAAATACCCTTTTCTATTAATTAATTTTTTTTTTCTTAAAACATGTTTACAGAATTTTTTACATATCCCCTGTTTCGTGTTTCTTCAACAATTCGCATAAACAATTTCAGAAATCAATTCTTCTTTTACCCAAATCTTTATTTCTTCATCAATTCGTATACTCATTCGATAACGTGATTTCATTTAGAACATTGAAGCTGTAAAGAAAACAGTAGAAAAGCTACCCAAATCAATTCTGATACTTCTATAGATTAAAACATTAATCAAATAACATATGTTCATTCATTCAAATTACAACTAAAGCATAAATCCCTCCAAACATCTACTCAACAAGTCTGTTAAAGACAATAAAAAAAGGTTGAGAATTTGGGGTTGAAAAATGTGTTGTGGCACAACAAAGCTCTGTATTTTTCACTCGGCGACTTTGCAAACTACGACCAACACAATGCTGAAATACAAATAAACGGCGGCCGACTATGAGTTTTCCCTCAAAATCGAAGTGAAATCGGGTTGAAAAATTAATGTTTCTCAACAAATTCGTATTTTAGCAATCGACGAGTCTGCAAACAACGACCAACACAGGGCTACAATACGAACAAAAGGGAGATGATGATGCTTTAATTGCACGAATTAAAATAAAAAAAACAAGTTGAAAATCAATGGGACATCGAACAAGAATGTCGACGACGTGCCCTAACTTCATTCATTCTGAAAATGGTGCAAAACTGAGATGTAGTTAGGGTTATATTTGTGGCAGTGGGTACAGTAATTTGTTGATGAGGGAGGGTGTTTTTGTCCAAATACTTGTAAATTGAGGGAGATAATGGACTTTTCACATTGTCCTTTATTCAGATGTTAAGTTGGACAAATTTAACTCACCTTTCATTTGAGATCAATTTTCACACATACGTGGGATTTAGTCCAATTAATTCTCGGGCTTAGCCATTGTCTCGGGCTTTATACAAACAAACCAAACGTGAGAATAGATAGGCTTATTTAGTTTTTCCTGTCTTTTCCTTCATACCAAACGAGCCCTTATTGATAAAAAAAAAAAAATAGTATAGTGACAAATTTATTTTTCATTAATTATTTACTTTATCCGCGTCCCTTAGAGCATGTTTGTTTTGGGATTATGTAGGATGGGGGAGATGGGGATGGGGAAATCCTGGATGGAGAAATTCTGATGAATAGTGATTGTGTATGTTTGTTTTGGGATGTTGAGTAGGATGAGATGTAACTTTATGTCAAATCAATTGTGTAAGAGTGTATGATGTTGTATTATAATATTATATAATGTAACTTTATGTCAAATCAATTACTAAGAGTGTGTTATGTTGTATTATTATAACTAGTATTGTACCCGTGCAATGCACGGTTTGATATATTTATAGATAATTAGTTATACAAATATTTTTTATTAAGTATCTATAGAATAACTCCTGCAACAATATTTAGATCTGTCTTAATTACTTTTGGGATTATATAAAACTTGATCTCATGAATTCAATTTGTGAGACGGAGATTTATTTGAATTGTGTAACCACAAAATAATCCACCACTATAAAAAGAACTTCATAATTTTGTTAGAATAAATTACTATAAAGTAACCCAGTAAAGTAAAATGTTATTTTAAATTTAAAATCACTAACTAAAAAAATTACCAATCACAAATTTATTTAATAAAAAACTCTAGAAATAATAAAATTGAAATAAGTAATGTTTCTATTTAAATTACAACACATTTCAATAAAATATAAATTTTACAAATATAAAACTATGTAAAAATATATTACTCCACACATAAAAGCATATAGTGCAAACGACATTCAATATTAATGACATTGTTTAGAGTTTAGGGTGAAACATTTATTATGTGAATAATATTTATACTTATTATTAAACACCTACAAACTGAAAAAAAAATATGTATAATGAAAATAGTTCTCTACTCTACCTAACAATCTTATGTTCTAAATTGCATCTCTTTTGTCAATTATTTTTTTGATCAAGCAAACTCACTGATTTTATTAATGAGTGTAGGATTATAATAAGATTACATATGGTACCAGTACCAGATTATATATACTTAAAAATAAGCAAATGCCAATACTTAAGTTTTCATACTCATAGTAAGCATATGCTTCGTCTTTAGACAGAATTCTTGTTGGATTTTCAATACACCCAATGTACGGGGTGTCTCTCAGTCCGGCGTCGAAGCTAGCCATTTGATGAAGGGGGAAAGATGTACTCCACATTCTTCCTTTTTGATCTCGTTCAAAAATTTTGCCATGTTCCATTTTCTATTGTCATTTAGACTAAAAACAAAGAAAAGGTAACTCGATGGAGATACTCACCACTATTGAGTAAAATATCTACGATTTTAACATTGTCACTACTTGCAGCGTGTGTAAAGGACCCCCGATTTCTTCTTCACATTTTTTATTACTAATGGAAATGCAGATGATAGTATTTCAACCACCTAATCCATCCAGACCAAGCATACCAGCAAAGAAGTTAAAGATGAATAAAATGCAAATGAAAAAAAAACAACACAGGCATTAAAGGCAAATATAATTACATTAGCAAAAAAAAATTGTGTTATTTGTTGCAATATTTGTACAACAACCTAAAAAAAAGCATTCATGAAATAAGTCAAATAAAAATACTAAGAATCAATAACTTACAAATTCAGCAATCACAAAAATTATTTTAGTATATTAAATACTCTGTATTTAACATCCACCATTACCGATATTTTAGGCTGAAACGGATGTCGCTCACGATAAGGGCGTCACCAAGAAATGACCGACACTCATAGTCGGTATCTGTAAAGATTTCCAATCAAGACCAGAAAACCAACGAAATACCATATACACCATCTAGTAAAATCGGAAACCCAATTTCTAAAAATAGCTCATATTAAAAAAAATTGTGTAACAAAAAATCAGAAGTGACGAAAACCAGTTATTAATATCTATCCCCCAACGAATTATATATATGCACAAATCTGAACATCTAACATTTGCACAACACAAAGACACAAATCGAAGAAAAAAAAAACGCCTCAATCCTAGAATACTAAAACTCAACGCTTTTCATTTTTGTCCCAAAAAATTCAGAGAAATTTCAAAAACCAAAACAAATCAGAGGATAATTTTTTACCTCTATCGAAGGAAGATTCTCAGAACCATAACCGACTCCGGTTGAAAAACTCTGCAAAATAAACCAGAAAAATATTTTGGAATATCCTAGAGGTAACCAATTAGGGAAAATGAAAATGCATTCGAAAAAAATCAGAGAAGAGAGTGCGAAAATACTAAACAAATCAATTACCGTCAAATTTATTGAAAATCAAAGAGACAATGGAACGATTGAAAACCGGAATGCTTACAGAAATGAAATCACTTCAGTAAAATAAATAAATTAGAGCATATCTTTTTTATCTATGGGATGCAAGGACTGCATTTACGGAAAGAAAGAGTTCCGGATGATGAATGGGGAAAGATACTCCAGCTGCAGGATCGATCTCCCTGAGAAGCTTTACAACGTGCGAGCAAATACTAATGTAGGTTAAGCAAGTAATATATTATAATCTACTCTATTGTTTCTTCTCTTTTTGAAAAAATAAATTAATAGATTAAAGTAGTGGAAGAATTTGAAAAGTTTGGCTTACGGAGAAAGCCAAAAGCCTCGGAAATGGAGTAGCAAATTAAGAGGTGTTGTTTGAGCTTCACTTTGAAAAAGTGAATGCAGTGTATAAAAAAATATTTTCTAAAAATAGTAGATGCAAAATGGCGGGAAAATGGCTATCCTCTTTTTATATATATATAGATAGTAGAATATATAGATATTTTTAGGGTTGGATGTAATTGGATGTTGAAATCCGAATGTGAAATCCCGAACTAGAACAAGACGTGTGAGTCCCAAAACAAACATGCCCTTAATTTTAATAAGCCCACAATATTTAGCAATGAGAGGGTACGTATTACTTTGTGTGTCCTACTTTATATAGGCCGGTTGTGTGTCCTACCTACCAAGGAGATGTTTTCACTTCGAATGTGGAACGTTGGGGCTGTTTTTGATCCATGAGCACCTTTTGCTTTTTGATCATTTTGATGTTAAGTTGATTTATGCGGGTTTTATCATGTTGGTGTCGATCGGTTTAAAGGGGTGTATCATTTTTCCTTGATCCGAATTTTGTCCCTCGAAGCAAGATTTTAATGACGTCTTGACATATGGTTCGACTTGTGAACTTATAACTTTATGACTTTAATTCTTTCTTTTCCTTTTTCTTTTAATATACTGTATAACATTTATTCGCCGATTGAATTTTTCACGGAGACTGAAAAAAATTGTTGAAAAAATAAATTAGAGAAGTAACAAAATTCTTACCATAACTTATTCAATTTCCGAGTTTATGTGTCAACTTTTTCTAAATTTTGTTGATGTGTCAATTTATTAATAAATTTAAATTATATGTGATTATGTGTCAATTAAATAGAAGAGTTTAATGTATAATGTGTCATTTTATACTATCTTGAATAAATCTTAAAATGAAATATAATTGACTTAATTATTTTAATTTATTTCACCATAATTAATGGTTAAAAACATGTATAAATGATATACGGAGTATTTTAGATGTAAACTAAAATATATATTTTTATTATATGATAAACATTACTCCATTTTTAAAATAATTTATAAATTTAATGTGTTTAAAAAAATTGATAACTTAAATTATAAATATGTATTTTAAAATTGTACCGTAACATATATAGTATTATATATAAGAGTGATATATTATATATGGGTTGGTCTGCTATGGACTCGAGTGGATGTTGTGCACCCTAGTCCATGTTGCACTTTTCAGTTTTACTGACTTACTTTTTGGTAAATGGTGTTGCACTTTTCAATTATTAAACTGTGTAATAATATTTTTAGTCATAGTGACTTGCACTTTTTAGTAATATTGTGTTGTACTTTTCATTTTAATAACATACACTTTTCTTTAGACTAGGGTGCACAACATGCACTCGAGTGCATACTAGATTTTACCATTATATATACTGTAAAAAAAAATTACGATCATCCTGCGTAATATATCTCATCTAGTAAGGGTTATATATATATATTTTAACATAGTTAATGCATATGTGTATATATTAATAAATAAACTGTAAAATATTATTTTAATGGAAACAGACCTATATAATAGGACATCGGGAAAAGAAAACTAAGTAAGGGAGTAATTAGTTAGGAAAAATTCAAAATTACCATAGATTTTTTAGATTAGTATAGGGATTAAAATGAAAAAAAATGGGAAATTGTCTAAAATATCAAATAATTAATATAAAAACACTAATCCACAATATCAATAACCAATTAGATAAATAAAACATGAATATAAAAGATCTCAAACCGATTTATTCCTAACTCAAACTATAGCCTATAAGAGATGTAATAATAATAATACTGTGAAGAGTTGTGAATCCAAAAAATGCACATTAGATCAAATTTAATTTATTTAATAAAGCTCCTTCTAATAACATGACAATTATTCACCCCAAACATAGGAAAAAAGACAGTTCCAACTTTGAATGAGTTATTGCTCAATCAATTTCCCAACAAAAACCAAAACTGTTTCATTTAATCACTCTGCAGATTCATCATTTTTCTCTAACCAAAAAACTGGAAATGCATCAATTCTTCAACAATCAAACATGAAGATACATAATCAAGGTATTATTCTTGTTGATTTTATGTTCTCATGCATGCACTATATTTATTAATTCTCCTTTCTTATATGTCTGATTAATTAGTATTACAATACAGGTCTAAAAATGCAGATTTTTTTGTGTTCAATCATCTTACTTTCATGCACTATAACCACAGTTGTTACACAAACTGATTCTTACATCTTATCCTGCGGTTCCACAACTGATTCATCAACTGATTCAAATGGCAGAAAATGGATTTCAGATTCCAATTTTTTGACATCCAAACACTCCCTTACATCCACTGCTAAATCCCAAGATCCCACTCTCCCATCCACTGTCCCTTACATGACTGCAAGAATCTTCAAATCCCAATCCACCTACAAATTCTCTGTTTCTCCCATTCTTCGCCACTGGATCCGCCTCCATTTCTACCCGTCTTCATACGAAAAACTCGACCCGTACGCCTCGTTTTTCGCAGTCACCGCGGGCGGCTTCTCCCTCCTCAACAACTTCAGTGCTTCCATAACTGCTCAGGCCCTCACACAGGTGATTGGAATATAATATTATTATTGATCTTGATTTATTGGATTATTTTTGTTCTGTCAATTAGTTTTCGTCAGCCAGTATTTCAATTGATCATTGCTGTGCATCAACAGGCTTACATCATAAGAGAATTCACTCTCACAAGACAACAATCAGGCATTCTTGAACTCACTTTCACACCCTCAGACAACTCATTTGCTTTCATCAATGGCATTGAAGTCATTTCAATGCCAGAGATCTTCTACTCTGCACCAATGGTAGGGTCCAACGACCGAAACATCCACACAGGGCTTTGCACGATGCAGACGATGTTTAGGATGAACGTCGGGGGGCCATACATTGCAGAGTCGGGCTTAACGCGTACTTGGTACGATGATTCGCCTTACATATATGGTGCAGGCTTTGGAGTAACATCAATGGCAAGAGTAAAAATCGCGTACAATCCGACTGAATTGAAGTACATTGCGCCGTTGGAGGTTTACAGGACGGCGAGAACAATGGGGCCTAATTCAACACTGAATGAGAACTATAACCTCACTTGGATTTTTGAGATAGATGTTAGTTTCACTTATCTTGTGAGGCTGCATTTCTGTGACTATCAGTTTGATAAGGTGAATCAGAGGGTGTTTAGTGTGTTTATCAACAATCAGACGGCTGAGATTGAAGCTGATGTTGTAGCATGGACAGGAGGTAAAGGGGTGCCTATTTATAAGGATTATGTAACATATGTGAATCCTAAAAGTGGCGATGATCAGCTTTGGTTGGCCTTGCATCCTAATGTGGATGTTAAACCTGAGTATTACGACTCGATTTTGAATGGGATCGAGATATTTAAGTTGAACGACACACGGGGGAACTTAGCAGGCCCGAATCCTTCACCAGCTAAGTCAAAGGAAACGAGTCCAAATCATTCATCAAAATGGAGTAACTATTGGATACTCATAAGTTTAATTTTAGGGGCTGTTGTTATTAGCCTTCTTTGGTTGCTCGTTACTTTTCTGAAAAAGAAAAAGGAACGGGACGAGGAGGAGGAGGAGGAGGAGGAATCGTCGAGCAGTACAAGCTCATCGTGGCTGCCAGTGTATCTAAGCTGGCGATCATCAACCGCGAGTAAGACAAGTGGAAGAAGCAGTCTTGATAGAGGGCTATGTAGGCATTTCACCTTACAAGAGATCAAACTTGCAACCAGCAATTTCAACGAGAGCGGTGTTATAGGTGTTGGAGGGTTCGGGAAGGTTTACAAAGGGTTTATAGACGGAAACACGACTATGGTTGCTGTGAAACGAGCCAACGCTTCGTCGTCAGGACAAGGCGTGCACGAATTCTTGAACGAAATCGAGCTGCTTTCGAAGCTAAGGCATAGACATTTGGTGTCTTTGATTGGTGCTTGTGAAGAAAAAGATGAGATGATACTTGTGTATGATTACATGGCGAATGGGACGTTAAGACAACACCTCTACAACAACGGAAATGGAAACTACCCTCCTCTGTTATGGAAACAGAGGTTAGAAATCTGCATTGGGTCTGCAAAAGGGATTCATTATCTTCACACAGGTGCGAAGCACGTGATCATTCATAGAGATGTGAAGAGCACAAACATTCTTTTGGATGATAAATTCGTCGCGAAAGTGTCCGATTTTGGGCTTTCGAAAACGCGACACTCGTTAAATGAAACACATGTTAGCACCGTTGTGAAAGGTAGTTTTGGGTACTTAGACCCTGAGTACTTCAAAAGACAACAGTTGACGGATAAATCCGATGTGTATTCATTCGGAGTGGTACTATTCGAAGCGTTGTGTGGACGACCAGCGCTAAACCCGAGCCTGTCGAAAGAGCAAGTTAGCTTAGCATGTTGGGTGGTTTTGAATCACAAAAACGGTAGTCTGGAGAAGATTGTTGATCCGTACATTGAAGGCGAAATAACCGAGGAATGCTTTAAGCATTTCACGGAAACAGCGGTGAAATGCTTGTGTGAGTGCAGCCTTGATAGGCCGACAATGGGGGAAGTGTTGTGGAATCTTGAATATTGTCTAGAGTTGCAGAGCAACCCCGGTGGCTCTGCAATGGTGACGCGGAAGAAGGCGGACGATGCTTACGCCGCGCATACAATGCTTAACAGAATCGTAGGGGATTCTGAAGCAACAACATCAGATGAGTTCAATAGTCTTAGTTCAAATTCAATTTTCTCTAGCATAATGAGTCCAAAAGGAAGATGATCACAAGAATGTTACAGTTAGTGAAGCACATTTTAATCTAATAATGTTGATTTATTCTTGTTGGAAAATTTATTACTATTAGTACTTAAAAGGAAAAATATCACTTTTGATCCCCCAAATTTACATATTTTCATATTTGGTCACCCAAGAATGAAACCTATGTTAAAAAAAATTCTCATGCATCTTCTAGAAATAATGAAACAAACGCAAGAATGAAACATGTGGAAACTGTGGAGCTTGAAAAAATACCCATTAAAAAATCTCAGTCAATCACAAAAAATACCTGTTTTTTTTATGACTAAATTACTTAATAACTTACTGCATGATCAGAGATCCGGCAGGTCGGACCAATTGATAAATTAGAGAGCGAAATGATGGAATATTATTGATATTGATGAGGATGAATACGAGAGGGATACGATACAAAACTCGGGGATTAATCCCGTGGAATCAGTCCCTAATAGTTAAGAAAATTATTCATCAATTTCATCCAAGACTTCCCAATTGCTCTCTCTGTCCTTGATAAGTTTGACAGGCTGCTTGTTAAGGGAGTAGTAGCTTAAAGTGTTGTTTGGCTTGAAATAAACTCCAAGGGATTTGAGGCCGTTTTCATCAGCAGTGCCGTAAAATCCAGCAAACTGGCGATCTTGTCCGAGGTTGAAATCGAACTCCTTGTCGTGGCCTTCCTTGAACTGGCCAAACGGGCCGTATGTGGCGAGAAGGTTCGTTACAAATGTGATTGAACAAACATGGCTGTTGTTGTTGCTCTTGTAACCACTCACACGAGTTATATACTCCATTGGGAATCTCAGTTTCACCTGACAGTGAATTCGATTAATTTTATACAAAACAACAAAAACGAGCAAAACAATATTATGAAACTATAGAACTTACAACATCAAACTTGTATCCATCACTGGTTCCATGGGTGTTTGATAGTAGCAAGCCTCCATTCTCAGCATACTGGAATTGAATGGAATTAATTTCCTCGTCGTGGGAAATAAAAATCTGCACAATTTTGGTATGATCTTTTTCGTCCCAAGAATCTCCTTTTTTGCTGCTTCCCACTGGACCTATTTTGATAACACTCGTATCAACATCATCATCACCCATTTCTTGTCTGAAAATTGAAGAAATTTAGTTTTAATGGGATAGATTATGAGTGATGTGGAGTATATATGAAAGAGTGGATAGAATATGTGTGGCTTGTAGTTGTAGTGTGGGATATTTATGCAGCAAATGTCAAGGCCAAAAACGTTTTTTCTTTACATTAAATAATTGACAATTCATACGATATTTTGCTTATGGGCACATGGCTGGCATGATCAATCTGAAAAGGTATAAATAAAACCAAATTAATTATTTTCTAGTATTAATTATTGGCGTTATGTGCTAGTCAATTCGATTAATCCATTAAAAAAAGATGATTGATCACTACAAAAAACGCGCGTCATAGGGACGGACAAATGCCGACGGATTATAGTCCATCGGCATTTTCGACGGATATGCTGACGGAATGCCGACGGATTGGAAAGTCAACATCAATGCTGACGGATTTCCGTTCCGTCAGCATTTACCGAGGGAAATGCTGACGGATTTCCGTTCCGTCAGCATTTACCGAGGGAAAATGCTGACGGATGTTTTGAAATATGTATGCCGACGGAAATGCCGACGGATAATCCGTTGGCATTTGACCCGTTGAATCCGCACCGCCTCGTTTTCCAATAAGGTAACCGTTGGCATTAAAAGTGGGCGGTTACCGAGGGAAATGCCGACGGAATATCCGTCGGTATTTTTTTTTTTATATAAGGGCCTCGATGATCAGAATTCGTTTTAGAAAAAAAAAAACAGGGAGTGCGTGAGTGAGGATTCGGTGGGGAAGACGAAGACGAGGACGAGGCTATTGAAGCAAATTTCTCCGATTACATTGATACGGTACGTTTTCTTAATTAGTTCTATTACTTAGTTTTAATACTTATATATGTTTATGCATGGATATATGTAAATATGAATAATTTAATGTTGATTTGCATGTTATATTGATTTAGTTAGTTGTTAAAATATTATGATCATGTTAGTACGTATGTTAGTTAATTTAATTTGTTGATTAAGAATAATTTTGATAGAGTAGTTTTTTAAGGTTAATTAATTAATTAATTGTTATATATATACATTAATTAATTGTTATATAGTTAATTACTAGTTTAATTTAATGGTGTAATTTTGATATAGAATATTTTTAATGTAGGTAGTGCATGTTTCAATCAATTGTTTAAATTAGTTTAGATATAGTGGTTCGACCGTTGGATCACGTTGTAATTAGGAATATGTTGATTAAATTAGGAATACGCTATATTAGTAAAAATTTTAAATTAGGAATATGTTCATTAAATTGATAATTATTGACCCAATTAGAAAATTATTATTTTAATTAGTTTTAGGTTTGTTAATTTAGGAATATATATGTTCAATTTTTTATTATTGATTAAGTTAGGTAGAAAAATAATAATTAGAAAAATAATAATTAAATTAGGTTATTGTTGATTAAATTAGGAATATGTACGTTGATTAATTAAATTAGGAATATGCTATATTAGTAAAAAAATTAAATTAGGAATATGTTCATTAAATTGATAATTAGAAAACTCCAATTAGAAAAGTATTATTTTAATTATGTTTAGATTTGTTAATTTAGGAATATGTTAATTTAGAAATATTTTTAATGTAGGTGATGCATGTTTCAATCAATTGTTTAAATTATTAGTTAATTAGATGGTTCGACGGTGGTATCACGTTGTAATTAGGTTATATATATATTGTTTTGATTTAAATTAGGAATATGTTGATTAAATTAGGAATTGATTAAATTAGGAACATGCTATATTAGTAAAATTTTTAAATTAGCAATATGTTCATTAAATTGATAATTAGTAAAATTATGTATTTTTTATTGATTGAAACAGATGAGTGAACAAGTACCGAATCAGGGTTCTGGTTCACGTAGGTCGTCATTTTGGTCACGTTGTTCAAGGAGGTCTCGGGATGAATCAGTACCTGTGATGGCTCCTCCTCCTCCTCCTGTGGCAGTGTCGCCGCCGCCGCCGACTACGATGTCGGTTGGTTCGTCATCCTCTTCTCGTCAGCATCCTGTTCGAGACAAAAGGAAACCCATTGAAATCATTTCAGGAGCGTAAGTCAATAATTCTAATGTTTAACAGTATTCAATAACGATTAACTTTATTTATTTATTTATTTATTTATAATGTGTTAGTTTATAAATTTGTTAATAATTTTACAGGTTGGTGCCCGGTAATGAGGTGTCCAGGATGTGCACACAAACCTTTAAGAAGTGTAAGATTTCTAAGGGTGCTATCACTTGGTTGACGGTGCCACAATCTAAAAAGGATGAATATTTCGAGGAGTTCCAGGTATATAATTACAATAATTAAAGTTTATTAAATAACTAATTATTCATATTATTTGATAAATATGTTGAATATTTGTAAAGAAAAAGGCTCGTTGGGATACGGCGATCTACTCGAACGACGCTATTTACGAGAAGTGGTACGGTGTTTGTTCTACTCGGTACACGAACATGATGTACGACTGGAGAACGGCCTGGCGTGATAAAGACATAAATCTTGTTCTGGGGGTAGAGGATGGTGTTGACCTGTGGGAGTCGTTGGTTGAGAAGTGGTTGGACCCGGCTTACCAAGAGAAGTGTGACAAAGCTCGGGCCAACCGCAGAACCGACGTTGGAGGCGGGATGGCAGTGCATCGGGGGGAGCTCGGTCCGTCCTCGAGCAATCACTTGCTATCGTAAGTTTTCATTAATTTTTAAAAATTAAATAATTATAGTTAATTATTTTATATTAGTTATCTAAATTAATTTGTATATGTTTATTTGATACGTAATAGGAGCGGGAGACTGGACGTCCACACACCCACTTGGATCGGATGAGTCTTCTTCATCCGTTTAATGCCGATACACAGACGTCCACCTACGGGCGCACTACTGACCTCCACGTAAGTTTAATTAAATTTATGTATTAATTATATTATATATATATATAGATAATTAAATTAATTTTAATTTTTTAATTATGTAGTTGAGCGTCCGACAGAGGATTGAAGAGGCCGAGACGCAAGCCGCCACGACTACTGCTGAATCCGGAAGCAGCGGTACCCCTCCGGCTGTTGACGTGGACCGGTGTTACCTTGACGTTGCCCCGACCTCCAAGGGAAGGGTCCTTGGCCTTGGTGGGATGAGCAACGCCGTGAGGACACCAAGTGGTCGGTCGGCCCGGAGTGCATCGCAGCCGTCCGTATCCTCCACTGCCGTCCCGGATCCGAACGTCATGGCAACGCGAGAACTACTTCCGCCTCTGGAGTGCCAATGCGGGTCGGACGTTGGGGATGTCTGCTGAGCAGATCGAGGCCATCTATCAACAGACGATGGGGCAAGCACCGCCAGCTCCAGCTCCAGATCAAGATGTAGGTCAGGCCGACGGTGACGACGTCAACTTGAATGACGATGTGGAACAATTTTTTAGCAACTATCCTGGCAACTATCCTGGTTGAACAATTTAATTTTGTGTTGAACTAATTTATTTTTCTGTTGAACTTATTTAATTTTCTGTTGAACTTATTTACTTTTCTGTTGAACTTATTTATCTTTATGTATATATTTATCTTTATGTTGAAATATATGTTGAACTATATATTGCACTTTATTTGTGTAGTTTATTGGTGTATAGATGAAAATAGGGTGCATTCATTTGTTTCATTGAGTACAAAATAATCTCATTTAGAGTGCATTCTAGATAGATTTAAACCACTTGAAGGTGGAAGTGAATTTTAGTACAAAATAGCCTCATATAGAGTGCATTATACATATATTTAACCAAACCACTTGAAGGTGGTAGATGCAACCATGACAACTAGCACAATCAAAATGATTTTGTTCACTTTGATTAAATCCTTGATTTCTTCAACTAAATTCTTGATCTCTGTAACCAATTTCTTCATCTCTTGAGTCATTTTCTTCATATCTTCAGTTTCTTGGTCACTTTGATTAGATCCTTGATTCTTGTCAACACCACAATTTTCTAGAGTATCAGCCCATACAAAGAAACCACATCCACCACCACAACCATCACTTAGGGAGTCAGGACAATTATGAAATATCCTCCCTTTACTTCTAGGTTGTTTAGAAGCATATGTACGACATGCCTTTCCACAATAACAAATAAGGCCTTGCTGAAATCGAATAGAAAATGAAGAAGACATGATATTTCTTTGCAAAATAGAAAAAATCGAATATGGTGTGTGTGAGCTTTGTGTTGCTATATATACAAAAAATTGAATTAATTAATTAAAAAAAAAAAAACCCGCCAAATGCCGACGGAATATATTTTCCGTCGGAATTCGGAATTTGATAAATGCCGACGGATATTCCGTCGGCATTTATGTTTACTGACGACATTTGGGCGGGTGAAATGCCGACGGAATTAACTTTCCGTCGGAATTCACCATTTGATAAGTGCCGACGGATAATCCGTCGGCATTTATCTTGACCGACGGAAATTTGGGCTGGTGAAATGCCGACGGAAAGATAAGTCCGTCGGCATTTCCGTCGGGAAATATTACCCTAAAACTTTCTACTGCCTAATTTTTTTCCACTTCACTTTCGTATTGCAAATTTACACCAAAACTTTCTACTGCCTAATTTTTTATGCTCATGCTCGGGTATTCAGAAACATCAAATTACGGTACATTTTCTACCATTTTTAATTTACTCTATATATAAAATTCAATATAATGTAATTACATGTTTTATATATATCATAAGTTTTGTTTGAATTTATTATAAGTTTAGTTTAGTAATGTGTTGCTCCACTTAAATGTTTAGCAGATGGATTTGCCTGACCGTCGTTGGATGTATTGTACTCCTAGAATGATTAGAGGAAATGTGAATGTGGAATTTTATAATGAACTCGTGTTATTTGTTGAATTTGCAAAAAGCCAGCCACATTACATGAGTGGAAATTGCATTAGGTGTCCGTGTAATGCTAAGAAATATCAGAATAAGCAATATAAAGAGATTGATGAGGTCCTAGTACATATTGTGAAGAATGGTTTCGTTGATAATTATTATAATTGGACTAGTCATGGCGAAACACGTTGGCCTTATAGATTTGATGAAGTGTTTTACTATTACACTGTTGGAATCTATCAACAAGAAGCAAATTTCGATCATGTTGGCACTAGTAACGAGGTAGAACAACGGTTTGGGGACGAAGAACAACGGTTTGGGGACGAAGAACAACAGTTTGGGGACGGGGAACAACAGTTTGGGGACGGGGAACAACAGTTTGGGGACAGAGAACAACAGTTTGGGGACGAAGAACAACAGTTTGGGGACGAAGAACAACAGTTTGGGGATGAAGAACCGAATATGTATCAAACAATGATCAGGGAAGCTGGTTTTTCAAACATGGAAGAGGAGCCGACGAATGAGGCATTTCGGTTTTATGAGATGCTCAAATTAGTCGAAGAAGATTTATATCCGGGTTGTGAATCTCACTCACAGTTGTCATTTAATGCACGACTCATGAACATTAAGACCGAGAACAAGCTTTCTAACAGGGCATATGAGCAAGTGACACAGTTATGCAGTGAAATTTGTCCTCAAAATAATAAGGTGCCTACGACGTTTCATCAAAGCAAACAAATGTTGAAGAATGTTGGTTTGCCGGTTGAGAAGATTGATTGTTGTGTGAATGGTTGCATGTTATATTGGGGTGACGAAGATAGCAGTCTGAACATGTGTAGATTGTGTGGCCATCCCCGGTACAAAGAGGCACGTCGAAAGGGACCTGGTGGTCAATCGAAGAAGACAAAGAAGAAAGTGCCATATAAGAAGATGTACTACCTTCCTATCATTCCTCGTTTGATGAGATTATATCAATCAAGTGCCACTGCACAACACATGACGTGGCATGCTACAGATTCCTCTTCGGCTGAGTCGAGGGAGATGCGACATCCGGCAGACTCAGAGGCCTGGAAACATCTTGACAACGTGTTTTCAGATTTTGCTTGTGAACCGAGGAATGTGAGATTAGGTTTGTGTACTGATGGTTTTGCACCGTTTGGGATGCATGGGAAGCAGTATTCTTTGTGGCCGGTGATACTGACTCCGTATAATCTTCCTCCGTGGATGTGCATGAAACCTCAAACAATGTTTCTGACTGTATTGGTGCCTGGACCAACGAATCCAAAGGACAAACTCTTATAAAAGACTTGATCTTCTTATGGGAGAATGGAGTCCAAACGTACGATGTTTTTAGAAAGCAGAACTTCACGATGCGTGCTGCTCTTTTATGGACCATTAGCGACTTTCCTGCATATGGTATGTTGTCCGGGTGGAGTACGGCCGGAAAGAAAGCATGTCCGTATTGTATGGAGAATTCTGAAGCTTTCAGTCTCCCGGTGAGTAGAAAAGTTTCATGGTTCGATAATCACCGTAGGTTCTTACCTCAAGGTCACCCGTTTCGAAGAAATAAGAAGAACTTCGTAAAGAACAGAGCAGTCACAAACAATCGACCTCCACTTCGAGATGGTATTTTATACATTTATTTAATGAGTATTAAACGTATATTTATCTATTGCTTTTAGTGTCACTTATAATTTACTCTCCGTACAGGACGTTTGTTATATGAGATTCAGTAGACGGGGTTGAAAAAAAGTACTGAGGAAAATGCAGCGGAACACAACAGAGGAATTGAGGGTGGTTGGAACAAAAGGAGTATTTTTTGGGACTTACCATACTGGAGTTCACTATTGATACGAAACAATTTGGATGTGATGCACATTGAAAAGAATGTGTTTGACAATGTGTTCCACACAATCATGAACACCGAAGGCAAGACGAAAGACACTCCAAAGTCTCGGGAGGATTTGGACAGTCTTTGTCGCCGTCCAGAGTTGAAAAAGGATGAGCGTACAGGTAAATTTCCAAAGGCTAGCTACACACTGGATAAGCCACAAAAACAAAGATTGTGTAGGTGGATAAAGGAGTTGAACTTTCCGGACGGCTACGTGTCGAACTTGAGTCGATGCGTAGACACAACAACGGGTAAGGTTGCAAGGATGAAGAGTCATGATTGTCATGTATTTATGCAACGCTTGATACCGATTGCGTTCCGAGAACTTCTTCCTCTCAATGTGTGGAGGGCTATCACTGAATTAAGTCTATTTTTTAGAGATTTAACGGCTACAACGATCACGATCGATGATATGATTCGTTTAGATGAAGACATTCCAGTGATTTTGTGTAAGTTGGAACAAATTTTTCCACCTAACTTCTTTAACTCGATGGAACACTTACCCGTTCACTTAGCGTATGAAGCGAGAATTTGTGGTCCGGTGCAATACAGGTGGATGTACCCATTTGAAAGGTAAAATCTTACTTTTTTTATTTCATTACAATTACACATGCATTCTTATAAGTTATATATATATATATATATATATATATATATGTGTGTGTGTGTGTATATCAGGTATCTCCACAACTTGAAACGCAATGCTAAACAAAAGGCAAACGTTGAAGCATCGATTGTGAATGCTTATTTGAATGTAGAGGTTGGCATGTTTTGTTCTTATTACTTTGAAGACCACCTCAACACAAAGTTAAGAAGTGCTCCACGTAACTTCGGTGGTACATCCGCTGACGATATCAGTGAAGAGGTCGATGGAATGCTCTCCATATTCAAGTCTAAGGGACGGCCAATAGGAAAACCCACTGAACGATATTGGAAGACGAACTCGGAGGCGAAAATAGCACAAACGTATGTGTTATTGAATTTTGATGAAGTTCAGCCATACATTGAGTAAGTATTTCATATATAAATCGTCTATTTAAATACCACTTCATTTATGTCATTTAATATTAACCAAGTTTTTTAATGTTGTGAATTAGGATGTACACTCAAGAACTACGACGAGCAGAACCAAACATCTCAGATGCATATATAGATGCTCGTATTCAACGTGAATTTTCCCGATGGTTCGAACGTTATGTGAGTACCATTTAATTAATTATGTTTTACGTAAATAAATTAATATTTATATTAATTAATTTTAAATTGAGCCGTATAGGGACGGGATAACGCTCTAGACAGTCGATTCTTACGAGATCTCAGCAAGGGACCACTACGTCGTGTAAAGACTTACAACGGTTATATTGTGAAGGGCTACAGATTTCATACGTCTGGGTATGCATCGACAAAGGCAACTACCAACAGTGGCGTCTGCGTTAGCAGTGCGAATTACAATGCAGATGCAAGTGATTACTTTGGGGTGTTACGGGAAGTCGTCGAAGTAGAATATCCAGGATATCCAGCAAAGTCTGTAGTGTTGTTCAAGTGTCATTGGTTTGATTCAGGCCATCTAGGAACAAGAATTCACCCAGAGTACAAGCTCGTTGATGTTAGTTCGAAAAGGACGTATGTTGGGGATGATCCATTTGTATTTGCCCATCAAGTATCTCAAGTATACTACTGCACATATCCGGGAGCTCCACGTGGTTATGAATGGCACGCTGTTTGCAAAGTAAAGGCAAGGTCAATGGTAGAAGTCCCTAAAAAGGACAAAAATACTGAAGATGAATCTCCATTTCAAACAGAACAAATAGAGACTCCAACTGAAGTCTTTACGGAATATTTCAATCTTTCTGTACCCTTGACGACTGCAAATCCCCAATTAATCGAAATTGAAGGTGAAGAGGAGGGGGATGAAGAAGAGGATGAAGAGGAGAATGAAGATGAGGATGAAGAGGAGAATGAAGAAGATGAGGATGAGGAGGAGGATGAGGAAGATGATGATGATGAGGAGGAGGATAAGGACGAAGAGGAGGATGAAGACGATGAAGATGAAAATTAATTCAATTAATGTAATGTATTTATTTCTTATTTTATAAAAGTTAATTAATTATTTATCATTTAGGTACAAATTATAAAAATTAAATTTACTATAAATATAAGTCACAACCAATATATATATTAATATATGTGGAAGAAATGAATTTTGTGATTTTTTTAAAAAATATTTTGGTAATTTAGTAGGTCTAGTATATAGAAAAAATTGAATTATTTAAAAAAAAAATAAAAAAAATCGCCAAAATGCTGACGGAATTAACTTTCCGTCGGTATTTACTTTTTAAAAAATACCGACGGATAATCCGTCGGTATTTATACATGCCGACGGAAAATAACCCCTTATATAAAACCTCAACCTAGGGTTTTCTTTCCAAACTTTCCTCTCTTCGGCCTCCCTCCAACTCTTATACATTCCCCCCCACCTCGCCTCCCTCCAACTCTTCGGCCCCTTTCCCCCCCACCTCGCCTCCCTCCACCACCTCAAAATCCTCAGAATCGGCGACAACTACCTCACCGGCCCTATTCCCGCCACCCTCGGCACTCTAACCAATCTTCCGCGCCGATTTCTCTCCACCGTGAAGCATGGCCGCCGCCCAATCTGTGCTCCTCCGGCGTTTTAATAAGTGGGCCGACTCCAACGTAAGTGATTTTGAGTTTAGATTGAAAATTTTTGAACTTCAACATCGATTTTTTTTTTAATTTTTTGGTTGTTTCCTTGAAGTAGACGAAGTCGCCGCCCTTCGCCGGAGACTGGAAGAAGACGAAGCCACCGTCAGTTTCTGGAAGTACTAGATGATGATGATAATGATCAAGTAAGCTACTAATTAATTACTAGTATTAATTTGATTTGATTATAATATATTAAAGAAATTGGTTTAATTTGATGATTGTACTACTGGTGCAGGTGGATGAATTGAAGAATACTTTTTGAAGCATGAGGATATGTAATAAAAACAATGCCAATTTCTTCACATTCCCAACATAATATTTCATGTAATATTATTGTTTCATTACATAATATGTTAATTTTTACATAATGACATTTTTTACGAAATTTCTTCACATTCCCAACCTCTCGGAAAATGTAATTCTGGTCGGAAAATGAAATTCTGGTCGGGGCCTCCCCGGCCACCCATATTTTTTATATTAATATTTTGTTTTACTGACGGATATTCCGTCGGTAAAATGCCGACGGATATTCCGTCGGTCAAACGCCGACGGATATTCCGTCGGCCAAACGCCGACGGATATTCCGTCGACATGTGAATTTCGAAATCATATTTTTTTTATTAATATTTTGTTTTACTGACGGATATTCCGTCGGTAAAATGCCGACGGAATATTCCGTCGGTCAAATGCCGACGGATATTCCGTCGATATGTGAATTTCGAAATCAATTTATTCAAAAATTAATTTCTTTTATAATTATTTTAATTCATTCTAATTTCTTTTATAATTATTTTAATTCATTCTTTCCGACGGAATTACCGACGGAATGTTGACCCGGTTTGTTAAACGGGTTGTCCGGAATGCCGACGGACATTCCGTTGGAAAAAGATGACGGCCATTTTCCCTCGGTATTTCCGTCGGAAATTCCGACGGAATTCAAAAATCCGTCGGCAAAAATAATAAAAAATTAGGCCATTTTTGTTTATCGCTTCTGAAGGGGTAGAAGTCGTCAATCAATAATTGAGCGCTTTCGAACCGTCTAGTTGGTCAAAAATTATTTGTCCTCAATGTCTTATATATAATTAATTTGCATCGGTAAAAATAATAAATAAAGTAATCCTTTTGAATATAGAAGAATTAAAAATAACAAAAACAAAAAGGCACAATAAAACAAAGAAATTTTCTGAACAAACTTATAAAGAAAAAAAACAAACAAACATGTTTCGTTGTGCGAAGGCGGTTAGATTGGAAGACGGAGCTAGCCCTTTTCCTTCTCAGTTCTCACATATGAGATTTCATCTTAATATTTGGATCATACTTTAACTAAAAGTATAATTGAATAAGATCCATTAATTCATGAATCATATGCATGATTGCATGAATCTGTACGTCTAGCTGAATTCACCAGGGACAAGTGTTGTTTGTAAAGCCAAATTGCATCAACACTTTCAATCAACAAAAGACCAATTCTAAAATTAAGTTGTGGCTAGGGGTGGGAATGGGTCAGGCTACCCGACAGGGGCCTACGGCTCGGCCTATTAAAGCTCGGCTCGACTCGTTTAATAAACAAGCCGGGCTCAAGCTTTTTTAGAAGCCTATTTATCTAAATAGGCCGGACTCAAGCTTTTTCGTAAGCCTTTTAAGCCCAACAGGCCGGCCTATATAACTTAACACACACATATATATATATATATATATATATATATATTATAAGTATATACTTATATAATATTTAGTAACAAAAGTTATATTTTTCTTTGTAATAGTTGAAAAAATATTTGAATTTTTTTTTTTTGGAACATTCTATTACTTCCATTTCTTCATTTTCAAATTTAAAGAGTTAATTTTTATAATTGGATGATAATAATGTTGTAGATTTTTTTTTAAAAAAAATACACTAATAAGATTAAGAGGCCTCTAAAGCTTTCGCGTCAGGCCTATTTATTAAAAAGGTCAGACTTGAACCTTTAAAAAAAGCCTATGACAGGCCATGGGCAAGGCTCGGGCCTAAGAAATATATAACAGGCCAGACTTTTTTCTTAAAGCCTACCAAGGCCTGGCCCATTCCCACCCGTAGTTGTGGCCCAATTAATTGTTGCGGCTGGCAGTTAGCTTAAAGAGGCGGATACGAAATCATTTGTTTCGGTTTTTGTGTTCACATTTTTTAGTTCAGATATCATTTTAAAAAATAATCAATGCTTCATAACAATAAAAACAATATAATATGTGTTAAAATTCAATAAAAAGAAATATTAAATAGAATATAAAAAGTGGAATAAAAGAATTCAACCGAATAGTGCAAGTCCAATCCCCTATTTATTAGTCGCAGCTACATGTTTCCAAATTCCAATTTTCCTCGGCCAATATCATTCACCGATTTCATTGGGCTGCCATTCTTCATTATTTTTGGCCCAAATAATTGGTTGGTCGATGATAATTAGGGTTAGAATTTTGTGAAAAAATTAAGGTTAGAATTTTGAGGAGAGTGTACGTGTCTATAGAAATGTTTATCCGGGCCGGGTTAATCGGATTGACCCGTTTAACCCTGAAAATGCAGGGTTAGGGTTCAAGAATCATAGACCCGTTTAAATTCAGGCTTTTTTTTTATCCAAAACGGTTAGCCCGCGGGCTAAACTGGGCCAGCCCGCAGGGCTACAGGGCTAGCCCGCTAGTCCGAGTTGTTACTTTTTTTTTTTTAATAAATACATACGAACAAATTTTGAGTCATTTGGCCCATAGCCATAAATATAAGCATTAAGCATTCCATTATCATTTATTAGTTATTATTACTATTTTTTTTATTAGATTATGAAATTATTTTAGCTTTATTTGACCATATTAGGGACCAATGAGTTCTAGAATTGTGTTTAAATCATACTTTTGTTTTCTCATTTAATTATATATTTTTCTATTTTATTTTCTTGTTGGATGTGTCAATTGGAACCTTTAATTTTAAAAGAAAAAAAATTATTGTAGCCCGTTAGTGGCCCGTTTAGCCTGTGGCCCGCTAGGGTTAGGGTTAGGTCCCAACAATTGTAGGACCGTTAAGTATGAATCGGTTAAGACCCTAATCCGTTTAGTCCGTAGCCCTGGAGGGATGGCCCTATAGAGCTAGGGTCAACCCGATAGATATCTCTATGTATCTATAACAATTTACTAAAAGAGTAAATATAGTATTTTACATGTATATTTAATTAATAAAGGAAAGGGGCATGCATTAAACAAAACTAGAGGGGTATACCGTATATACCCCACGCCTTGGCTGAATAGGTGAATATTCTTCAAAATGGGTTGCAAGTGGGCCAATTTTTCTCGGTCCATTTTCTTATCTTGTTTGCATTATTTTTCTTTGTTGTTTTTTTTTCTCATTCTTGATATACTCCTTCAATTGGTTTCAATATATCAATTCTACACATTTTACTTGTAAAACTTCTAACTTTTCCTAGAATTTTCATTTTAATTGTAAATAACCTAAAATTGTTAAGAAAAACACGCAATCATATATAATTGGGGCTTATAAGTGCAATAATTACACACAATTATCAAAAGAATCAAATCGGAACGTGGTGCAGTAGTAATCCTCAGCCAATATACATACAAAATTCAATACTACCCCTCATTTCCACACTAACTTTCACACTTTTTTTTTTACAGAACATATTCCACAATAATTTTCACACACTAAAAATGAAAAATACATTTTATAAACTTTACCCTCACAATATCCTCAATTTTATATAAAATGTCATTTCTTTTGATTCACACATACACACAAGTTAACTATTTTTTTTACTTTATATATAAATGTTTACATAATTATCCCTCAAAACTTTACTCATTATTACACTTTCTTAATTTACGTGTTCACCTATATTTTACTATATTTCCCTAAACTTTACTATATTTTATGGGTGTCAAAAGTCAATACACATATTAATCATGATTCATGAGTCTCATCCAACACTTCCCAACTCTCTCTCTCGTGATGAAGTTTGACAACATATTTGTTAAGAGAGTAGTCTAAAGTCGTGTTTGGCTTGAGATAAATCCCAATGGATTTGACACCGTTGTTATCAGCCGTGCCATGAAATCCAGCAAATTGTCGATCTTGTCCGAGCTTGAAGTTGAACTCTTTATCATGGGCCGTGAACCGACCAAACGGGCCGTATTCACCTTGGTTCGTGCCAAATGTGATTGAACATACATGGCTGTTGTTGTAGCTCTTGTGACCACTGATATAAGTAATATACTCCGTCGGAAATTTGAATTTCACCTGACATCGAATTCAAATTAGACAAATTCGCGTATGCAATTGAATTATAAGTGACATCAAATTAGAACTAAAGAAAATCATTTTAATATGTATGTATATGTGAAAATGAATTACTAATAAAATAAAAATGATCTATAACTTACAACGTCAAAATTGTATCCTCCATTGGTTCCATGCATTTCTGATAGCACCAAACTTCCATTCTCAACGTACTGAAACTGAATCGAATTAATTTCATCATCGTGAGAGACAAATATCTGCACTATTTTACTACGATTTTTTTCATCCCAAGGATTTCCATTTTTGCTTCCCACGGGACCTATTTTGATAATATCGGAATCAACATCACCCATTATATAATTCTAGTCTAAAAAATATTGAAAATTGAAGAAAATTTGATATAACAGTACTGGATAGAGTATGCTAATTTGTTCATATATATGAAAAGAGTAGTATTTATGTAGATGATGAAGTAGAGACGTGGAGGCCATATACGCTATTTTGATATTAAATAATATATTGACAACTCATACGAGAACGATTAATGTTCGTGGCTGCCACTATATATCTGAAAAGGTATAAAATCAAATAAATTATATCTCTTTTAATTAGAAATGTGTAGGCGTTGTGCTCATATCATGTGTAATAAACCCTTATAAAAGAGATAGTTAAGGGCTTAAGCACCAATTTAATTGCAGTTTTTTTATTTTCCATTATCATTTAGCCTTGATACCGATCATACTAACAATTAATTGGCTTTAACTATAGTATATATTTAAAAAACATATTGCAATTTTGGAAAATATTGAAAAGGAATGGAAAATATCCTTGCAATTTTGAATTCCCTAGCCCTCCATTACATATTAATATATTATTTGTTGCTTTTGGTATTTAAATTTGTTTAAAAAACTTTATCGTTTAAAAAAAAAACCACAATTCTCCCTCAATTATCCTTATATATATAGCCCTACAATTTTTCATCTCAATAAAAAAATATCTCTTGCTCCCCTCTCTCATAATAATGAAAGTAAATGGACATGGAAAAATCTTATATGAAAATTAAATAAAAGACTACAATCACAGAACTCGAACCCATGACCTTTTGGTTGGTTATACATGGTAACTATGATCACTGGGAGAATGATTACTTTGTTTTGTAATTTTGTCTTTATTAATAATTTAATACATGTCTTCGTGTGCATTAGTGTGCACATGCACAGGAGACCAACTCAATGGACAATTACCTTTTCTCTTCTTTATTAATTACAGGGTAAATTTGTAAATATATATATATATCCCCTAATTATACACAAAATAACAAAAAAGTCAAATATAACAAAACTGAAAAAGTATATATGTATACATCGTCAAATATTCGCATAGAGTGCGGGAGTTTGATTATTTCAGCTCTCTCTTTTGACTTATTTGTAGTTTGATTTGATGATATAGATTACTTTTCATTCAAATGACTAATCTTACAAGCCAAAAATGAAATAAAAATAAAAATAAAAAGATTTGAGTCTTGTTTGATATGTTCCTCAAATAGAGGTAGAACAAATCTTTCCTTAATGTGAATGTCCGATTAATTCACTATGAAAATGAAAACAACTAATAACGCAAGAATTTTATTAACATAAGTAAAACATACGAATTTTGTTGACCTGTAGTAGACTGGTTAGTTAATCCTCGGTCTCTTTCTTGACCAAGTCTAAATTCATTTTTAGCTTCAAATAAACTCCAATGGATGTGACACAATTATCATAAATAAAGCCATGAAATTCAAAAAACTGGCGATTTTCTCCGAGCTTGATGATAAACTCATTGTCTCTGTAGATGCCTTGTGTGCCATATTCGCCAAGGATTGTGCCAAATGGGCCGTATTCACCAAGGTTTGTGCCAAATGTGATTGAACATAAACATCCGTAATTCCATTTGGTGTAACCTCTAATCCAAGTTATATACTCCTTTGGGTAATTGAGTTGCACCTGCAGCATGCGTACATATGTTATTATATATGTCAAATTACAAATTGTAAATTTAGCAACAAAGGAATTAATAATATTTAAATGTTTGATGAAACCTATATACCACATCAAATTTGTTTCCAATTTTGAAACTTCCATGCAATTCAGACAGCTTCAGCTTTCCATTGACATCAGCATACTGGTACTGAATCGAATTGATCATTGTGTCTCCGTGACGAACAAATATCTGCACAATATTACCGTGACCATTTCCATCCCAAGCCTGTCCACTGGACTTTCCATACGGACCTACTTTGATAGTATCCATTTTCAGTACAAAAACACAGGGGTTGACAAATTAAAAATGTCAAAAAGTTAGAAAAAGATTATTTTGTGTTACAGAAATTTGATATCATCAAGTATTTATATAAGAAGATGAATTTGAAGAGGCGAAATTAATTAATTAATTATTGAATGGCATTAAACACTTGAGAGACAGTACAGTACCTCATTCGAGAATGCATGATTAATGTTTCGAAAAAATATGATTCAGATATTTTGCCTTATTGACTGACTGACTGACTACCTTCTTAATCAAAATATGATCACATTAGACACAAAATGAATCACCCCTCCTTTCACCGCATAAGATAAGAGACACAAAAATGAATCACCCCTCCGTATATATATATATATATATATGCAAAATTGCAGAATTAATATATGAATCAATACATAAAATTGATGTTTTTTAGTCACATACAAATTAACCAATAGAAGATTGTCAAGTCAAAACATATTCAATTTTCAAAATCAATATAATTGTGACTTCCGTGTATGTTACAATTGGTGTATGTTATACGGAGTAATAAATAATTTTTATTTTATTTTTAAATGTATACTTAGGAATGTGATTGTCTTTTTTTTTATTCAGTGATGTGTGTGGATTCATTTATAAAAAACGTAGGTGCGGAGTCTTATATTATTTTGTACTTATAAAATTAATAGATAATTGATTTTACATATTTACAATTTAATAATATTTCCCTTTAATTTCTTTGCAATTTTAATTTTTTCTTCGATTAAAATCTTTATATACTTCACTACCTAGGCTTTAGATGAAGGAAATGTTAATTTACTTCAAAAAAAGGGATGGGTATTTAATGTAATTCAAAAAAAAAAAAAAAAAAAAAAACTAGGGTAAAGAAAAGGAAATGTTAATTTACTTCAATTATTTTAAAGGGTCAATTGGAAATTAAATCACTACTTTTCATTTATTTACAATCTAATCTAGATCTTTTAATAATTATAAATAAATTAATTATCAATTTTACATATTGTTGTAAATTAAATTTCTTCACAAACTCATTTAATTTGTGTCTGAATCATTTATTTGCAATCTAATCTAAATCTTTCAATAATTATATGACACATTTTTAATGAAACAACATTATTCTTCAAATTTAATCTAATTCCCGGAACATAAATTTCGTTAAGATCAATGTTGATGCGGGATTCTTTGAGGATGATGGAGTTACGGGTACTGGCATGGTGACTAGGGACGAGGTCGAGGACGGATCTTTCGTCACCGCAAAAACCATGCAAATGACGGGGATGTTACACGTATAAGAGGGGGAAGCTTGGAGAGTGTATTGAGTCTATAATTTGGGCTCAAAGGCTGGAGTTTACAAGAGTTTTAATAGAGACGAATGCACAACGAGTAACGGATGAAATGCACAAATAGGTAAAGGATATTGGAAATACGCCTTTCGAAGACCGGATCAAATCTAGGAAGCAACTATTGGAAACAAATATGAATTTCATATTATTGATCATATGTACCTCGTAATGCCAATAAGTTGGCACATGCTTTTGGTAAGAAGTCAAGATGGTTCGAGAGTCTCCATACTTGGTTGAGTCTCTAAACTTTGTGAATGACATTCTCAATAATTCTGGTTTAATTTGTGCGTAATGCAATTTACTTTCCAAAAAATAAATAAAAAATCCCACTACATATTGAAACCAATATCACAGTTAATCCGTAGTACTAGCATTTACAATTTATCCGGTATCCACATCCACAACCTTTATTTAGCATTTTAATAGGCCTTCACTAAATCAATTATTTTTCTTTTAAATATAAATTTAACAACTCCAAATTATTTATTGGCGAGCTCAACCGTCGTCGTCGGCCAGGTTCGCAGCTCTCTCATCGAAGCCACCAATCCCGAAACGGTGTTGTATTTCGACGGCCCTAGTTCGCCTGAGATTACTCTTGAAGAAGACGAAGCAGATCTGTTCTTTTATTCTTTTTTTTACGTGAACGGTCGATGCAAAATTTTGTTGTGTTGATGTAAATTTTATTTCTTCGTTGTTAGGTAATTTTTTTGTAATTCACCTATTTTCATTTAAGGTATGTTTTTAATTCTTAATTTTGATGGAATTTTTTGTTTAGATATGTTTTTAATTCTTAATTTATTTTTGTATTTTTTTGTTATTTTTATTTTTGGAAGTTTATTTTTTATATATGTTGATTTGTGAAAAGGAAAATTAAAATTGTTGTTAGAAGAAAATGAAAATTGAAGGAAGATTGAAAAAGTAAAAATCAATTGAAATGTTAAGGTTTAAAATTTAAATAAAATGGTATAATAGTAATTTTAAGGGTCATTTTACACATAATAGTAACTAAAAAAAATAGCACTGGCCCTGAATTATTTTACTTTGTTCAATAAATTTAAATATTGAAAAGAAATGGAAAATTACACTGTTTAAAAAATTCATGGTATGTTGTTAGTACGATATTATTGATATTGTAAAATATTTATAAAGATATGAGATATCCCTACTTCTCTATATTTGAGAAATTAGTAACCTCATTCAGGAATATGATATTAATATTTTGCCTGTATAGTACCATCTGAGCTAGCTAGAATCTAGGAGACATAATGCCAGCTACACTATACAATATCTTTAAATAAAACAAAACCTGCTCTCGCCTTGTCAACTCAATCAACTCGTCAAATTAAAGATAATTTTTTTTTGTTGAAAGGATTAAAGATAAATTACTCGAATATAGAGAAGTAGTCTCCCACCAGGTTAGATTTTGCTTAATTTACTTCTACTCACTGATCCACATTCCTTAAAATAAAATTAGGCCATTAGCACGATCTACATGGTTAATTAAATAAAATTAGGATATTACTGTTTATTACTATTGATTAATGAATGCAGTTATAGAAATTGATCGATGTACTCCCTCCATTTATAAATTCTGGCCTCATTACTTTTGCACAAATAGATTTTTAAAAAAGTATTAAATTATAGATATAATATAGTAAGATTTATTTGTTTAAAATTTAATAGACCACTTAAACTTTTTTTTTCTACAATCCGTCATAATAGATCACTTGAAATAATATTTTGATGAGAAGGGAGAAGAAGATGAATTTGAAGAAAGAGAGAAGAAAATGAATTTGAAGGGACGAAATTAATTACTACTCGATATAGCTAGCTTACAATTTTAATGACCGAGCTTGTTCACTAACTAACTAATTAATGAATCGAATATTACTAA
This sequence comes from Galeopsis tetrahit, assembly GCA_963675135.1. Taxonomy (NCBI): domain Eukaryota; kingdom Viridiplantae; phylum Streptophyta; class Magnoliopsida; order Lamiales; family Lamiaceae; genus Galeopsis; species Galeopsis tetrahit. The sequence goes on from OY776133.1 coordinate 19,253,819, forward strand.
ATTTAAGTTTATTAGTAATTTGACAAGTTATACTAAACGGGTTCGAACAAATACGTACTCAAAAAACAAATAAACCTCGAATATTGATTTTTAGAACTTTTTGAGAATGGTACGTAATGAGTTATGTAAATAAGGAGTAATTATTATTTTATCGAAAAGCTTATAATATTGAAGCAGCGTGCAGAATATGTTACACCACAATCAACGGCGGCCGGGAATGGATAAAACGTACAATGCAAGAAATTAAACACCATATATATGTATTATTAGTACATATACATATGGTAAATGAGTTATGTAAATAAGGAGTAATTAATTTATAGAAAAGCTAATTAATATTGAACCAACGTTGTGAATGATTACACAAAATCAACGGTGGGAATCGATTAAACAATGCAAGAAATTAATCAGTAGCATATTACATATAACTGGTGAAGTAGACCGGTTTATTAATCTCCTATTTCTTCAGCATTAAGTCTAAAGTCATGTTTGGCTTCATATAAACTCCAATGGAATATACAGAGAATCTTGTCGCAGTGCCATGAAATCCAAAAAACTGGCGATTTTCTCCGAGATTGATGATGAACTCCTTGCCTTGTGGTGTGCCAAAGGGCCCATATTCACCAAGGTTTGTGCCAAATGTGATTGAACATAAATATTCGTCATTCCTTTTGGTGTAACCTCTAATCCAAGTTATATACTCTTTTGGGTAATTCAGTTTCACCTGCATATATATAGTACCATTCTCATTTGCTTCTAACAATTTCATGTTAATAATAATAAAAATAATATTGCCTACTAACTTTATAATTTTAATCAATTACTCCAGACCAGAATGGCAGAATTAATAAATATTGATGAATAAATTTATAACGAGTTAATTACCACATCAAATTTGTTTCCATAGGCGCCGCCGTGCAATTCAGAGAGCCTCAGTTTTCCATTCTCAACGTACTGGTACTGCATTGAATTGATGATTCGTTCATGAGAGACAAATATCTGCACAATATGAGTGTGACCCTTTCCATCCCAAAATTCTCCACTTGTGTTTCCTATTGGTCCTATTTTGGTAGTACCTGAACCACCAGCCATTTCCACTGCCTACTCTTCAAACAATAATGCCAACAAAAATTAAACTAGATGAATGAAACAAGGGAGATGATCTATATTTTATTCTACCGACTAGCTTATATAGAGGAAGATGGTGTGAGGACACAAGGAGTACAAGAATAGCCAACAAACAAATTACTAAAAAAGTATTGAATGATAATTTTATAAATTTATTTGAATAAACTAAAAAGTGCGATTGAAATGAGTGTAAAAAGTAATTACATAGGGTGTAATATTTGAATTTTGTGAGATTTCTATTTTTTTTTAAAGAGTGTGCAATCAATTGTGAGACGAACAAGTAAGGTAAGTGTGCAAACAATTGTGCGACGAATGAAGTAGTTAGAATAATGATATTTGTTAGTTGTACCTTCTATTTTGATAGTTGTAACTACTCTTTTGTAAATCGTTATTCGATTTACTCTTATGAAGAGGAGGAACAATAATTATTTTGATCATCTAATTTTGGGTTGGTCTGCTATGGACTCGAGTGCATGTTATGCACCCTAGTCCATGTTGCACTTTTCAGTTTTCTGACTTACATTTTTTGGTAAATGGTGTTGCACTTTTCAATTATTAAACTGTATAATAATATTTTTAGTAATAATTGAAAAGTGCAACACCATTACCAAAAAGTGTAAGTCAGTAAAACTGAAAAGTGCAACATGGACTAGGGCGCATAACATGCACTCGAGTGCATACTAGACTTTACCTTTAATTTTTTATTCAATTTCAATATATTTTTCAATTCTCTCCATATGCATTATGTTATTTTAAATCATCTACTATCTCTGTTCAGTAAAATTTTTCTCACTTCTTTTTATACATGTTTTTTAAAAAAAATCATATTTTAAATATAAAAAATACATGTGGCATAACGAGTAATTAAACAATATTGTTGGTAGATAATCGATCTTATTAGGGTTATGAACTAATAAGGTCATTTCACTACTAGTTTTTTCTAATAAAACCTACACCATAAATTCTTGTCTAATAGAGTCAAAATTTGAATTTTTTGTCAATTATGCCCTTCCACCATATTTTGAAATTTTGAATTTATAAAATACACAATTATTAGTCAACTAAACATCCAATCAATTATTAAATGCAATTTTTCGAATTCCCGAAAATCTATTACTTTCTAAAATTTAAAAACTTTCCTAAAAGGTAGGTCTCTCCATTTATTTCGTTAAGTTAAGGGATTCTGAAAATCTGAATTTCAACCCACGTATATGCAGTGTCGAATGCATATTCATATGAACTTGTAACCTTTTAACTATAGAACCACGTAAACTATCAACAACTAAGACATTGCATATCCGTATGACATATATCATGTGCATACATAATAATATGCGTGAGTAGGTGCATATCATTTAAACACTTAAATATCGGTAGAATATGTTTGTGCACAGGAGTCGACATGTCTGTACATGTTTCAAATGCAGAAGTTAATGCACATGTAGGATATGTGTCAATGCAGTATTTAGTGCATGTGCATACTATCAAAATATGATGATTATATTGCATATCACGTTATGCATATTGCATTCGATTGAAATATGATAACTATTTTGCATAACACTTATGCATAATTCAATTGAAAAAATCAAAATAAAATAGTATCCATTTTGAGGCACTGGACTGTTCAAAAAAATAACTGCTATATTAATTTGAACATAAATATGCATTGCAGAAGTAACAAGCAAGAATATCTGCTTTCATTCATTCAAGAATGGATTTACATAATGATAGCAAAATGTAACTCAAATTTCCATCAAAATACTTCCAACTTTTTTTTGAAGATATTGGTTTATTCTTCTTCAGCAACACACACTCTTAGAAATTAGGACCAACAACAAGAATTTCACCGGTCAACTTGTCATCCTTGCCGATCTTGTGAGCAACAAAATCCTTGAAAGTTGTTCTTGAAAAGCCCTCCCAAACGCAGGAGTGTCTCCTTGTAGGGCTTTTTATCTGACCACTACATTCACAAATGCACACGGTTGATTGCTAAACAAGAATATCAACAGAAAAATATAACAAAATATATTAGACTGGGCTTCGAAAACTCACAGTGTTCATCGGCTCCAATATATCTGATGGCACACCTTCAACCTCAGTCGGGATCTCAAGCCCAAACACCTCTGTTTTCTTATAACTTGCCTTTAACAGGCTGCCTGAGTGAATTGCATCGATTATTTTCCGGGTCTACGCTAATTTGATAGGATTTCCCGAACCATATCTGCAGAAAATGATAGCAAATTTATTTGTTTAAATGATATGTTTGAACCCTTGAATAGATGTGAAGTAGTATGACATTCTTAGGATGAGGGGAAACACATGGAATAGCGTTGGGGATATACTCAATGGGATATGCAGCTGGAGTGTTCTCTGCACATACGAGAGAGAATGTCTTTCAGATTAGCACCTGTTCCATGATTCCCCTGTACAACATCACCAAGGCCCTCTTTCCATATGCACTATCATAATTATAAGCACTGAGAGATGTTCCAGCCCTGCATTATGCAATTCTCTTAAGCCTTCTATTGCAAGCAAATAAGGTAATAAATTACTAAGAATAGTTTATTCATACACAATCAACATTACCTGCGGTCCCCCTGTGTTAAAGCTCCGAGAGATTCAAGTCTCTTGGCAACAATGGATGCAAACCTTCGTTCACCACCAAGATTTGAGAAAAGCAGCCTGAAAGGAATAATTAAATCATTTACTTTTCATCATCAGAATCAGATCTGCTTCATATCATAATATGTGGACTGTAATACAGTTGGCAATCATTTTCCGTTTATTATTCAAGGTTCCATTCGGCGGCCAATAGATCGGCGCATCGGAGTCGAGGGGGTTGCAGATCGGCGGCTGCTTCGTCTTCGACGGCCAGGCGGCGGTGGCGACGAGGCTTTCTTCTTCGGCCACTTCGTCTTCTCTTGTCAGTGCGGCGACAAAGCAACGCCGACAGTCAAGGTGCTGCTTCGTCTTGGTTTGGAGGCGACGGTCGTGAGGAGGGCGGCGGCGGTGGTGTTGGTCGGCGGCGGCCATGGTTCAGCGTCGAAATCGAGGGGGCGGTTGCAAGAGAGGGAGGCGGTGGGAAAAGGGGGCAGCGGCAGAGCGGATGTTGGTCGTGTTGGTGGGCGGCGGCCATGGTTCAGCGTCGAAATCGAGGGCAGCGGTTGCAAGAGAGGGAGGCGGTGGGAAAAGGGGGCGACGGCAGAGAGGATGTTGGGGAGGGGCTAGGGTTTTAATTTTGGTTTTTGGTGAATGTGGAGAATGAATTAAATGAGTATAGGATTCTTATTTATTTATATAAGGGTATTCTTGTATTTTTAACTCTATTTTGACTCTATTAGAAAAGTATACATATTGGTGTCTCTATTAGATTAATGGATTATAATAGTGGACTTATTAGACAATAATCTCATCTTATTAATAAAGTAAAAAAAATACTCAAAAGTTAACTATTTAAATAGAAAAAATATATAGTTTGTGAACCCAAAAATTTGTTGAGCAAAATTTTAGAAGATGGAGGGAGTAATTCTTTTGTAAATAAGCTGAATATTACGTTAATAAAATCTTTATTGGCGCGTTCGTTTTATGAAACGAAATTTAATTACTGAATAAAAAATTAACCATACGTGGCTGAGGTGAGTAGAGTATATATATATTATAGAGGTCCCGAGCCGAAGTAAACCAAAACGGGAACAGCCGTACATCATTCATAATAGAATGCATTTACAAATAGATAGCAAATTAAAAGGCGTGAACTACTCCTAATTCATAAGCAAATTAAAACAGATATTAATAATGCAAGAAAACACCAATATTAAAAGACTTGAAGAATCTATTGATCTCCAGCTTACAGCTGGTCAAGATCCATAGACGGCGCGCATTAATCCTCCTCTCTCTCTTTCTTGACTACCAAGTCCAAGGTGGTGTTTAGCTTCATATAAATTCCAAAGGAAGTGACAGAATCAATAGTAGCGGTGCCATGAAATCCAAAGAAGTGTCGTTTCTTTCCGAGGTTAACGCTGAACTTGTTATCTCGGGTTTCGGTATGATCAGGTACTCCGCCAAACGGCCCGTACTCGCCAAGGTTTGTGCCAAATATAATGTAACGTAAACGGACCAGTAGCCGAATATACAGTGCCTGAAGAAAGAAAAGAAGAAGCCGAATATACAGTGCCGTTGCGACCTTTAAACCAAGTTATGTACTCGTCTGGATAATTCAGTGTCACCTGCATATCATAACATTAATTAATCTCATCTTTATTTTGATTCAATTCATGATCAACTACGTAAATAATACTGGCTAGCCGATTAATTAATTAATAAATTAACAACTTACCACATCAAAATTGCTTGCACATATTTGACCATGCAATTCAGAAAGCAGCAGCTTTCCATTCTCATCAGCATACTGGTACTGAAACGATTTAATCGAATTCCGGTCATAAGAAATAAATATATGCACAATATCATTGTGACCCTTTCCATCCCAAGGCTTTCCGTCATGACCGTGTCCAAATGGACCAATTTTCATAATATCTGAACCACCCTCCATTTCCAAAACCAAAAGGACATATGGAAATTTATGATAACATCAAGTTTTTGTATATATATAGTAGAATATGAATTTGAAGAGACGAAATTAATTAATTGTTATTCAATGGACTTAAATATTAATTGACAATGCATCTTTCGAGAATTATTGTTTCAATGATCGATCGAAAAAGTCTGAATTAAATATTTAGCCGATCATAAATATATACTACTAACAATTAATTGGATTTAATATATTTAAACAACACATGAATTATAATTATTATTTTTTGAGTATATTTATAAAATATTTAAAGAATTTCATTCAAACGTCTAAACTTGTAATTCATGTACGTAGAATCAATTCAATTATTAATTAATTCATGATTAATCAACTATGAATTAATATACAAATTTGATATCATCAAGTATTTATATAAAAAAAGAAGAATTTGAAGAGATGAAATTAATTAATTATTGAATGGCATTTTAAACACTTGAGAGACACTACCTCATTCGAGAATGCATGATTGTTTCGGAAAAATATGATTCAAATTGTTGAGTTTTGGGGCCGCCTTCTCCACCGTTGATTGGGTTGTATACGGGCTCAGGTCTTCTTTCTGGGCAACGGTGCGGGCATACAAAACAAACCTCTTCTCTCTCTATCACGAGACTCACAAAGACGGGATTCTCACAAAGATTACACACACAAAGGAATTCACACAAAGGTAACTCACACAAAGATGTTTTGAACCCACACCAAATAAAGATACTCAACACCTTAATTTATAATCATGAAAATGAAATCACATCATAAATTAAGGGAAAGAATCTGAAAGGGGCATTTGTTATAAGAGTCATTTCACCTATAGAAACTACAAATAAAAACAAACATTTTGAAAGTTAGAAAAAAGAACAAATTGGTGGACAAATGTACAATTCTACCCTTTCTTTATAATTAATTACATTCGAAAATTCCATATTCAATTAATATAATTTATATTATTCAAATTAAGATTTCATAAAATCACAAATCATCGGAAATCACATTAATAATTACACTCTCAAAATTCAAAACTTTCCTAAAAATGAGCTGGAGTATTGGAGAAGCTAAATTACATAAATTTTGGAAGGTAGAATCTTGGAGTTTTCTCACATTTTTTAATTTGATTATGCAAAATCCACGAGTGTATATTTAATCATGGTGTTATACCCTAGAAATATCTAATATAATTTGATATAAAAAAATAAAATATGTTGCATAAACAAAATTGTTCGACATAATTTATATTTGTTTATAATTTATATATATATATATATAAAGAGTTTTTAGATAAAATCTACTTATAATATTAAACTTTTAAGTAAATTGATATATAAACATATCATGAGTCTTATTAAATTAGGAATAACTTCTCCATTAAATTAGGAATAAATTATTGTCATATTAATGTTAATTGTAACTTCTCCATTAAATTAGGAATAACTACCCATAAGTATTAATTTTAAATTAAAATGACTTCATGTTATTAAAAAAAAAAACGGTTTAAGCACAAGAATCAATAAAATAAAATAACTAAAAAGATTTACACATTTTAATATGACATATGCAAAATTCACGAATTTTATCTTTATTTATAATTAATATAATCATAGTATTATTACATAATAATAATAGTGTTATCACCTAAAAATATATATATATAATATAATATAAGAAAACTAAACGTTATGCAACAACAAAATTGTCCCAGAATTTATATTTATTTATAATTTATATATATAAAAAGAGTTTTTAGATAAAATCTACTTATAATATTATTCTATTAAACTAATTAATTTATTATTTATTGATTAAAAGAATAAATGCTTAGTGATATGCTAAAGAGAAAATGCACATTTCGATATATAGAACATATATGCAAATAATTACAATACAAATTAATATAATCATAGTATTATTAAATAATCATCGTGTTATCCGTCCTAAAAATATATAATATAATATAAGAAAATTAAAATATTAGACATCAACATAAATGTTCGATAAAATTGATCTATATTTATAATTACTTTTAATATTAAACTTTTAACTAAATCGAAATATAAACATTGATGGGTCTTATATTGATGTTAATTATTAAAAAAAAAAAGAGGTTAAAATCAAAATATAAAAATATATAATGTAATATATAAGAAAAGTAAATATTTGAATTAAATTATGGATATCAATTAAAGCATATAATATATTACATATAATTGTTAATATTTGTTAAAATATTATTATATCATGGATACCATTTCATTGAAAGTAGATAATATTCTGCATATGCGCATTTTGTGTAAGAATAAATGCGAAAATAATATTAATTGATTGAATATGTGCATAGGATTAATTAGATGTGGGAAACAAAGTTACATCTGTAAATGTATATTAGTAAAATAATATAATGATTGTCTTGGTTTTGATTGGAGGGGGATAAGTGTATATAATACGAAACCAAAAAAAAATGATAAAAAATATTACAGATGAACTATACTACAAGATAAACACCTCAAATATATAATAAGAATACAAATGAATAAAAAAAATTTATGTCAAACCAATAGAACTGGAAAATATAATAATATTGAATAGTGATTCAAACAATTCTACTGTTTCCTAATCACGCATAACATATGATTACCACTTAGATAGTTCCTTGGTATAGAAACCAAAAATTCATATCTAAATCAATAAATTTCAAAATGAATAAGCAACAATAAAAAAAGTGAAAAGCATTCTACTCGACAACATTAGTTTTATCAGTTCCAAAAATACATGAACATGTCAAGGAATCATGCTTGCCCTTTTTACCACACCTCTTACAACTGGTAGGTTTTACTTTGCGAAATTCTCCATAGAACGTCATCATCTTCTGCTTAGGTCTTCTGGGTGGGTTCTGCAGATTGAAGAATGGTTGTCGATTGTTGAATTGGGAATAACTTCATTTTTTCCTCATATTGGAACTTCATAATCACAAAATATTCCATTTTTCGATTGTGATTTGATCTGCGAAAATATATTGAACAATCGATTAGTAAACCCTAATATGTAGGCTTGTATAAGAAAGATATGGATTAAAATATGTCATATGCAAGAAAACGATGAATGAAAATGATGAAATCTTGAATTCTGGGAAAAAACGAAAGACCGAAGAAACTGAAATGGTTTTGCAAAAAATTTCTTATTTTTGAAAAGCAATTAAAAATCAATTGCAAATTGGAATACGAAAGGTAATTAATCAATTAAGGAAAATTTGGTAGTGATTGAGTAATTTGTAATTTATAAGGGGAATGAGAATTTAATTTCAATTTGAATAACAAATGCGTGGAAAATTAATCAATTAATATTAGTTTTTAAGACCAAGGGTATAATTGGGTATTAATACATCAATTTGACCTTAATAGAAATGTTTTAATTTGTTTGCTTTGTTTGAAAATGAGTGTATAGGATTGTCCTTCCTAATAATTAAACTCAATCTGAAATCAAGGAAAGTCAAAGATTGAGATTGCAATCAAAACTTGGGCAACACTCAATTGTGATTTTGAGAGAGGAGAGAATAGAGATTTGCGCCTAGGGATTTTTTTAGTTGGGCCAAATGCATATGTACCCATCCTTGGTCCATTACATCTCCACCTATTTGGTCCAACGCCAATACACCGCCCCTTATTTTTGAAAACATTTTGATCTCATCATCGCCCAACCCACTCCCACGTACCTGCAAATTAAAGGACAATACACCAAGTTAGTCCACATATGTAGAAGTTAAGCTACAAAGAAAAAACACACAAAGACAAGTGCGCCACCTTACTTGGAGCATACATAAAGAGAAACACAAAAACATGATATCACAAAGTATAATCATAAATCACAAAGACGAAATCACTCCACCTCACTAGGAATAATCTTTAAACATAAATAAGCTATTAGTCATTTATTACCACACAAAGAAAAGAATGCAGTGAAAAAACACACAAAGAAAAGCCACAAAGAAAATACGCACCAAGAACCCACAAAGTAAAATACTCATGAAAACACTAAGAACAAAGTAAATAACACAAAGAAAATGGTCACAAAGGAAAAAAAAAATCACAAAGACACTAAGCACATAAATCACATCACAAAGATACGAAACAGTAAAACACAAAGTATACAGACTCAATAGACATCACCATAGTCCTCACTATCATCATTAGTAGCCATATTAACATTATCAATCTGAGGGTTCTTATTAGGCTTCTTCCTAGGCTCAGTACAATCATTAATCTTGTGACCAGGGTCACCACAATTATAGCACTTCCTAATCCAAGGCTTACCACGAGATTTTGACTTACTACTAGAATAATCATTCTCATCATCATGGGTTTTCTTCTTACCATCCCTCCCCCTAACATGCACAACCTCATTAGACGGACTAGAACCCCCCTTATGTTTTAAATCTAACTCCTTAGACTTAAGACCATTAACTACAGTGTCAAGAGTCACAGAATCTCTACCATACTTTATAGCAGATTTCACACCATTATACAAGTCAGGTATAACATTTAATAACACAATAGGAGAATACTCATCAATATGCTTATCACCAGTCAGCTTAATATCCTGTATCAACTTAGTAAAGTCATCTAAATTCTCTTCAATATCTTTGTTTAAATCAAGTTTAAAACGAAAGAATTTTTCAAGTAAAAACAGTATACTAGGCAATGAATTATCAGTGTATAACTCTACCAATTTATCCCATAACTCCTTGACAGAGTCCATAACACCTACTTTCCTAAGCACAGAGTCAGATAGATGTAGGATAATAGTAGATAAAGCAAGTTCATTGATCTCTTTCTTTTTCTCAGTAGTATCCGTGGAAGCATAAGATTCATCAATAACTTTAAACACACGATGTTAAATTAAAATACACTTCATTTTCTGTTTCCACATGCAAAAATCAGTTTTACCATTAAAGGGGGTCATGCCATAAGAGAATGTGGAACCCATGTTAAAAGTTATGATAACAGATCCAAATTAATCACACAGAGAAAATAACATAACGGAAGCAAAATTAACCACAAATAAATTAAACACAAAGAAATAGGAAACACAAAGACAACCTATAAATACTACAGCAAGCAAATCCAATCAAATAATCCCCGACAAGAGGTTATGCTACGAAAGCAGTAAAAGATTTAGGGATAAACTTTTATACCAAAGCGGAATCCTAACGGAAGAATTCTGAATTTACCCTTGAACCACGAAGATAAATGGAACTAAATTCCAATTCAGCCTCTTAATATGCTCAAAATCCAAAACAAATAATTTGCCTTATTGACTACCTTCTTAATCCAAATAGGGTGTGTTTGCTTCGCAATTTGCCGGCTCAACTTTAAACTTTGCAATCCAAAATCAGATCGACTAAAATTAAGATTTTTTAAATTAAATTCTAATTCTACTTTATTAACATGAGTTTAATTATTAGGAAGGACAATCATATAAACTCATTTTCAAACAAAAAAAAAAACATATTAAAACAATTCAATTAAGGTCAAATTAATGTGTTAATACCCAATTATGCCCCTTGGTCTTAAAAAACAATATTAATTCATTAATATAATAAATTTTGAATTTGAAATACCATTTTCCACGCATTTGTTATTCAAATTGAAATTGAAATTGAAATTTAAATTCCACTTGTCCTTCAATTTCGAAACTTCCTTAAAATGCAGAAATTGATTTAACCTAATTCACTTTCCTTTTCAAATTTGATTTAATTGATTCACACATTTAATCGTTCCATTACTTTCATACGGCGATTTGAGGGATATTGGTTCTCTAATCTTGGTTCTCGTTGCCGACCAGTTTACTCGTCGTCGGCGGTTAGCTTTCTCACGCTCTTCGTCTGCGGTGGATTGATTCACGTTTTATGCAACACTAGAATAAACGACCGTAAGTATACGGTGTCTATCGTAGCGTGATAAGCACGAGGTCGATCCCACAAGTAGGTATAGCGTAAAAGTGTATTTTGTTAACGAAATTCTATTTAAACGCGATCGATTAAGTGAAAGTGAATTACCCTAAGATTACCTATCAAGTTGTCACAAATAAGTAATAAAGAGTAATGGAAATCGATCAACTAGCATGCAAATCAAGAAACGAAAGTAAAACGAATGAAAACTCAAAGAGAGAAGGTGGGTTCCAAGGCAATTGTAACACTTAGATATCCGTTTATGAATTGTAACTCGTTCAAATGGCCATTAAGGTTGTCTTCATATAGGGTGATCACAAAAGAAGAATTAATCAATCTCTCGATACAACTAATTATCCAAAGGAGCATGCAACATAGGTTCGTATTTCTACAGCACAAACGTCACACCGCCTAAAATAGCCTCTAAGATCATTCAATTCCCTCTCCGATAACTAATCCTCTCTCGAGATCATAATAATATCGGGTTGCATGCTTGCATACGATTAATGGAATAAATCTTTCAATATTATCTCAATTAACAATGAATTAAGTAAATCATCATGACCAATAACAACATGCTTCCAAAGAATAATTAAGCATACAAATAGGAGACAAACACCAATTAAAGCAAGAAATTAGTTCATAAACTTCAATCCAAATATTTACAATGCCTTAGAACCACAAATGTTTTAGCCTATCAACAACATACTCAAATTACAAAGAAAACTAAGATCAAAGCAATAAAAAGTGAAGAGAAAAGAAAGCTTAGACTATTGTATGGTGAGGAATCAAATTCCCAAGCTAATGGTGACCTCCTTGCATGAATTGATGAAGAATTGAAGAAGTAGATGATGAAAACCTCAAAATGTGTGTGAGTGTGTGTAGAACTTCTTGAGAAAGGGGTAAGATAAGATTGAATTCAAGAAGTGAGGTATTGTTGGTCCCTGAACGAGTAGTGAATGGGATTAAAGTCTAGAGGGGAGGGGTGAATAGACTTTAAAACTTTTTCAAGAGAGTTGGGAACCTCTTCTGATTGCTATGTCAACTGGACTACAAGTCTGCTGGTCCAGATGACTATAGTGATCTGGCTGAAGAGGTTATATGCGGAATTATGGTAGGCCTTGTTTAGACTCATTCTTTTAGTTCTTATGAAAGTGTTAACTTGTTTTGCTTAATGAAAGTACTCAGCTGATGCTGGTTTGAAAGTTATGGCCTGAGTTGAAGAATGTTGAAAACACAGTATGCACTATATAAAAATATATGGAAAGACAGTAATGTAAAGTGCAGAAAGGTAAATAACACCAGATTTATAGTGGTTCGGATATACGTTCCTACGTCCACTCTCACGTCCTAACGTGATGTTTAATCCCTTTAATTTACCAAAAATTACAAGGGGCTTGTCCTTTATAGTCCCAAGGATAGGACTTTGAGATCTGAGCCGTCCTAACAACTACGGTCTCCACAAGTGATTGTAAGCACTTGCACTTTGAGGGGTTCAAGAACTTTAACCTTTCGGTGAGGGTTTGGGGTTTTTGAAAAGTATCCAACTAATGGTTCAAGCTTATAAATTGCTTAACCACTATGCCTAAAACAATGGATATACAATATGAACAGGTTTCAGGTTCTTATGGGTTGGATATAAATCACTTAAGAGCTAAGGATGTTCTAATGGATTCTGGCTCTTGGAGAACTCTTAAAACAGTATGGCTTTTTGCTTGATTGCTTGCTTAGCTTGTTGAATTCTCTCGTTGTGACTTCGTACTTGTGATTTCTCATCCTCTTGTATTTATAGTGGTGATTGCTTGCAACTAGCCGTTGGAGTTGACTAGCCGTTGGGGCAATCTTTCCATAATAGCTTGATTCCTTGATTCCAGCCGCTTGATTGCTTCAATCCTAGGATCATGTCAATCTTCTAAATAAGGTAGGTCTTTGTTTGAATTGCAAGATGACTTTGGAATCAGCCGAGTCCTGGAAGAGTACATAGTCTTCTGATCTCTACTACTAGTCTTCTGACTACTCTTCTGGCCTTAGGTCTTCTGTCTTCTGATATCAGTCGAGTAATACTCATCTGATCTGGCAATACTTTGTGTTGCTGTAGGCCATCTTCACTCTTGGACTCCATCAGATAAGTAGGTATACAGGCACCTTACTTAACTGGTCTTCAAGTCTTCTACTCTTCTCATCTTGAGGATAGGCATGTAAGTCAGGGTTGTGCTGATCAGCTGATATCAATACAGTTGATCACACAAGACTAGTCTAAGCTGTTCTATACAAGTCAGCTGATCCTATTACATTTATAAACTCTAAGTGTTTTGGCCATCAAAACTATTCTAACATCAAGTGGGGCTTAGGGTGAATTTATATCCCAACAGGTATTTATAGTGTTGGGGTAGGGTTTGGGTGTGAGAATTGCAAGTTGGTCCCTTAAAAATGGAGAAAATACAAGTTTGGCACCGAAATTGGGGTGGCCCGGCCGGGTGGGAAAGTGGCCCGTCGACTAACACGAAAACAGGGGGCAAGCGGCCCGGCCGGGCGAGTGATGCCGCCCGGCCGGGCGAAAACTTCGTAAGTTGGAGGGGGAGTTGGTCTTCTCGGCAGCACGGCCGGGCCATAACTTCGTATTCTGGCCCAATTTTGTGCTCGGCCGCCCGGCCGGGCCAATGTTTCTACTTTGGCTTCGTCCTTCGTTTTCGTCCTCCAACTTCGTCCCTTCGTATCTTGAGCTTCCGACCTCCGATCGACTCGATTCTTTTGACTATTCCACTCCGTTTTTCAAGAAGAATCCAATCGTGCACTCCTCTTTCCAATCCAATCACTTGTGGTATGTGTTTTGCTCCCAAATTCCATCGTTTTACCTACAAAATCGACAAAACACTACCTTTCTCTCATTTTGGCTTAAACAATCATATCCAATGCATAAATCAATGAAATCCACATCAAAATACGCTTCACATGTGCCTATAAATTGTGTAAATTCCACCCGAATCATGGATGCATTTTCGGTGGTTGTTCATTTCTGCGATCTGATTTTGCGATTCAGATGTTCGCCGTCGCTGGTTGTTTCGAGTTCGCGATGGATGCAGATCAATAAGTCTTTGTTTGCAAATATATGGGGAATAAATGAAAAGTAATGTTGACCAAAAAAAAAAACAAGATAAATAAAAAACGAACACACCCAATTAATACATGGAACGGGAGAATTAGATTAAAAAAGTCACGTTGGGCTATTAATGTAATTTTAGTACGTAGAAAAAAATGTATAACCCCAAAAAAAAAAAGGAAATGTTAGGATTACTCTGAATGCATCTGGTGAAATTGTTAATCATAAAGAAACATACCATTTAGGATTACCCCGAATGCACGAGTTTTATAATTTTAAATCTACAATTTCTAACAAATGATTAACAAATTTTTTGATCAATTAAATCATATACAAATGTAGTCTATAAAATATATGTGGGTTGTGTGAGACTTGACTTGTTCATAAAAAACGGGAGAGTGACTGTTAGTTAAACACTAAACCAGACCCAACCGTCACGCAACATTAAAAAGGATTTATATTAGTAAAACAAACCAAGTACATTTTTTACTTCAACTGTATAAATGTTGAATAGTAAGAAAAAATGAAGTTCAATCAAGACCTAGTAGTGTATTTCTAATAGCACCCTGATTAAAATCCCGTATAAATTTGTTACAAATACACCTTACACAAACATAGTAACAGCATTAAGCATCGACCATTTAAAATTAATACAAGTATAAAATATGGGGAATGACGGAGGTACACATGCACGAAGGGTCTGCCTTGAAGATATTTGTACAAATTATACTGGATTTTATGGTTAAAAATTTTTTTAACGAAACCAAAAAGATAAAAATCAAAAGAAGACGAAATGAAAAAAATGAACAAAACGACATAGTATTTGGATACACGAGATACAGAATTAATGTAACCAATGTTGCAGTGAAAAAACGGAACAAATAAAAAGGAAAAATGAACAAGACCTTTGATATTCTGTCTTTAAAACATTTGCAAAAAAATTCAAATAAGCAAGAAGCAAATCAATCAATCCGACACGTCATTTGAGATAATATTTAATCAAAGCAATTAATGTAAAGTATGTGAACAACAACGTTGGCGGAATGTAATTATTTTCCATCTTCCACAGTTGCGCGTTAGATATCCACAGAAAAAGGTTCGTCGAAAAAAAAAAGAAGGTGACATTGTTTATCTGGGGAGAAATAGCTAGATGATGTCAAAATCAGAATCTTGTTTTAATACAGACATGGAAGAAGAAGTAACGAGTAGGCTACCACCCGCATCGGCCGCCCGCTTCAAGACTGTGTCAAAATCGTGGAACGAAATTATTTCGTCAAAACGGTTTGGAAACATGAAATACACCAACCTGAGAAATATGAACAGATTTTTCACGAAGTTTGTGCCGGTGAATGAAGCGGTGAACCTAGTATACGAGAAAACAGGGGATGGGAACGGAGAATACAGAAGGGTGCTTTTTGAAGGAGGTGATGAAGGTGTGATAGTTGCTGCGTGTAGGGGACTGATGTGTTTAGCAACGCCAAATGATCGGCTATTCATCATAAACCCTTGTTCAGGGGAGAAGGTAGAGATTATTAATAACGAAATCAAATGGGATAACGAGGCAGAGTAGGCAACCGCACACCTCTCTATGGCATACGATGCAGTCATTGAATCATATTTTGTTGTAAGGGTTGTGCATTGTAGAAGTATCATATGTACATCCAAAGTTAGTGTTTACTCAACACAAACAAACAGATGGGTGGAAATGTCGAATGTGCCAGATAATGTGTTAGGTTATGGGTACTCAGTGTGGGTAAGGAATCTGCTATACTTCAAGACATACAAGTCAAGTCCAATAAAATCGCAGATATCGACACTCGATTTGAGTACTGGATGTTGGACAAACATAGAGTTGCCCATGAAAAAAACATTGAATAGCTGGGGAGTCTGGATGTGGCAAGGAAGATGGGAAATGGGAGCACTGGATGAGGATACGCTGTTTGTTGCACCTGTGCTAACGATGGATTCCAACAACTACGAGTTCGAATTCTATACACTACACGGAAGTGGAGGTAACGACGCGTGGAAGAATTATAAAATCGTTTTCAACCCTAGTGAATATATGCCACAAGAATTTACACCACAACCACTGTTCTTGATAAAGACACAAGATTCAATGATCATGTTTAGAAAGAATCCAATTGGTACATTTTTCAAATACAATTTAGTCACAGGACAGTGCGAGGATGTGTTAGATGAAATTGAGATTGTACACTATGGAGATGGGAATTTAATGAACATCGGGATGAGTATAGTACATCCTAGAAACTACATGCAGTGATAGTCGTATGTATGGATGTTATGTCGTTTTGTAAGCTTACAGTTCAAATGTTTGTGGTTATTCTATGCGTCTGTACCAATTGATGGTTGTTTTAAATATGTAACTTGTTTTAATGCAGTCGATTGTTTGAATGCAACAAAGCCGGCCAATTCGTATTCACATTTTGTGTGCAGGTGTAGTTTATTTGTTGATAAAATGCGCTACTTTACATAACTCTGGCTAATGGTTAATAGGTACATCGAGTTTAAATATAAACAATAGAGCTGGTTATTAACGTAAAAATTTTAGCAAGAAGCCATTAACAATACAATACGCATATATAAAACTAGACTGCTCCATAGACAAGTCATAAGATAGAAACATTAGAATACGGATCAAACACAAAGTTTGATAATATTACATTATCTTGAATGCAATAAACAAGCATATAACAAGAACAAATGACACAATTAGTAGGATGCAGAAAAGCATGTTATGAACTTCTTGGCCACAACCGACACGACGAACAGTTTCTGGAAACGCAGCGAAGGCCGGAAGGGAAGTTTCATGTAGAGGCTGTGAAAGGGAAGTGGATTCCCCAATCAGGGAAACATTACCAGCACGAGCGTCCCTCGTAGTACAGAGTCCACCCTGAACTTCGGTACTCCGAGAACACCAATGCGAAAAACCGTGGGTGCTGCATCTGTAATAGAACCTTCCAGTGTTCGCATCAGACTTGGATCTCCGGACATAAGCAGGTGCACCACAGCTTCGACAGAAGGACACGCCGAACAAGGCAACCAAGTCAGTTGGGGGAGAAGAAGTGCTATCAGACATTTGATAATGGATATATGAATGTATAGATTGCTATTGTATGAGTTTGGGACATTTATAGGCAGATAGCAACGGTCATAAACGGCTAAACCTATAATAATTGTGCATACAACTGCTATATTTTTTATTCAGAAAGAGAGTAATTTATCCATATCGATGACCTATAATGTTCAATAATATGCTACGAATGTTCAAGCTAATAAAGTATATGCACATACTTGAATTGCAAAAAAAAAAAAAAAAACAAACAAGAACGTATTAGTAACAACCAAAATGCATTAGGGCGCATCGGAGGGTACGATGCCTGTCATTACTTTGGATCAAAGCAAATGGAATGTAGGAAATACGCCCACATACGAGGTCAACAAGAAATAATGACATATAATTGGGGTAAGAACAGTTGAATGATATTCAATTTGATTCATGTGATAACAATGAAGCAAGAAGAGGGTATTTGGGCGGTATAACATTCATGTAGAAACGCTGAAATGGTGGAATTGAAAATGTTCGTACAAAAGACATAGGACATAAAACATGCACTCACAGGTGCCAGAAACAAGTAAACGCGTGAAGCATAGTGTACTACACTTAGTGTTCATCTGGCTGGGACATTAAACACGATAGAGTATCGTGATTGCCGTACTTATAACAAATATAACAAAACTGCTTGGTTTTCTTTCCAAGCTCAACAGCTGACAAAATCCTTTTCTTCTTAGGTCGTCCTGGAGGACGGTTCAGCAGTGGAGGTAATATGCGATTATCAAGAAGTAGAGGCTGGCCTTCAAATTTTTCTGTTTCAGGGATGGGATGAATATCATGATTGTATGTCTGCTTATACACTGTAGTGAAGAAAATTTTATCTACATATTGAAGCACACTTCTACTTGAAATCCGAATGACAGCAACAACATGAGCGCAAGGGAAACCTCGGACCCCCATTGACAACACGAACAATGTTTGGTACGTAGATCAACCAGTGTACTTGGGACAGAACAAACTTCAAACTGTCCACTAGAACACATGACAACCCTCCAAGTCCGAGATTTGTTTGTTAGATGATTCCACCAAGATTCCTTAACTGGACAGAGTACACCAGACCAGTTCGTGCATGTGTCCCTCCGCTGAAGGGTGCATGTGACTGAGGGCTGTAAAATAATCAAATAAAGTTAAATGTCATAAAAAATCAAAAAATCGAATCTGTAACCGAATATGAAAGAACTAGGGGAACTGCCTTTTCGAATAGAGTCGATCATGAGGGTTATTGGCAAACTCCGGAAGTCGGTAATCCAGCTATTAAATGATTCAGCAGCGTTTGACGTCATCTCCCCGTACCGGGTAAGTATGGGAGAGTGTGCGACGTCCCATTTTTCATAAGGAAGATCTTCAAGCCATTTCTCGGCAGTATCACCACCGGCCGCCTTGAAGATTGAAATCTTCTCATTAAACAAACGAATATTCGGAGCATATGCACAATCCCTAAAATACTCAGACATGCTCTTCCTATCAGTGTTTGTCCAACCCTTCTTGAACAAACAATAGAAATGCACAGGAGCGTCGAATACAATGTTAAAAGCAGCCATTAAACCTAAATTTCGATCAGACATGTAAAACACCTGGTCTGGGTGGGCTAGATTGTCTCGGCACATCTCAAGAAACCATGTCCAGTTTTCGATGTTCTCCGAAGATACAACTGCAACGGGGAACAAACCTGCAGTACGTGAATCACACTTTAAAAATAAATATGCAAAAAAATAGAGAGGCGGGAAATGAAATAAATAATATCACGACCAAATAACGGTAGAATATCATATGCAAAATCATACCGTTGTTTCCGTCCTTGGCAGTGGCAGATAAGAGAGTACCTTTAGATCGTCCTTTCAGAAACGTACCATCTATAAAGAGCATCGGCCGACAAGACTTAAATCCATCAAGACATCCTTTGAAAGAAACAAAAAGACGTTCAAACCGATTGGACGATCCATTATTTTCTAGGAAAATAGCACTTTCGGGGTTTGTACATTGAATTGCATCACAGTACCATCGAAGCTGATTGTAAGAGTCTTCATAAGAGCCAAAAATCTGATTCCTATCATACTCTACAGTACGCCATGCCTTATAATACGGAATGTTCAAACCGTACTCATCGCCTAATAGATGAATAACATCTTTACCAGAGGCATTCGGAGTAGTTCGAACCTTTTGAACAATAAAATCAGACATCAACTTCGGAGACATACGATTCAAGACATTGCCTGACGAATTAACATTACAATTATGGATAAAATAGTGATTCGGGTGGAATTTACGCGTTTTAGGGGCACATGTGAAGTATGTTTTGATGTGGATTTCATTGATTTATGCATTGATTATGATTGTTTGAGCCAAAATGAGAGAAAGGTTGTGTTTTGTCGATTTTATAGGAAATATGATGGAATTGGGAGCAAAACACCAACCATACTTTACTGGATCAGGAAGAGGAGTGCACCGTTGGATTCGTCTCGAAAAATGGAGTGGAATGAAAAAAAGAATCGAGTCAATCGGAGGTCGGAAGCTCGAGATACGAAGAGACGAAAAAAACATGCCCGGGTAGAATCAACCCGGGCGGGTCAAAAACGACCCGGGCAAGGCTGAATTTGGTGGACATTCGTATTTAGCCCGGGTGAAACCCACCCGGCCGGGTGGTTTCGACCCGGGCAAGGCCCAACAATGTGTAGCTTCGTATTTTGGCCGGGTGGCATGCCCGGGTGGGAGCCACCCGGCCGGGTGACCTCATTCTCGGGGGTTTTTGGCCATTTTCTCCATTTTTGAGGGACCAACTTGCAATTTTGGCACCCAAACCCTTCCCCAACACTATATAAGGCCTCATTCTTGAAGCCCAAGACACTCTCCCCCAATCCACACATAGTTACACATACTTGGAGGTGTTTTGGCCATATCTCTCTCATTTCTTCACCAAATCAAGGAAGAAAGGATGCAATAGCTCCCAAATTCCATTCTCTACCACATTATAGACTAAGCTTTCTCTTTCTTTTCCTTTTTATTTAGTTATTTCATTTTGGATTTGTAATTTGATTATGCTAGTAGTTAGCTACACACTTTGTGGTTCTAAGGCATTGTAAGACTTGGATTGATGTTTATGAGTAATTTCTTGCTTTAATTGGTGTTTATTTCCTATTTACATGTTTAATTATCTATTGTCAAGCATGTTGTTATTGGCCATGATGATTTGCTTATCTATTGTTAATTGGAGTAAGATTGAGAGATTTATTTCATTTAATCGTATGCAAGCATGCAACCCGATATTATTATGAGCTCGAGAGAGGATTAATTATCGGAGAGGGAATCGAATGGTCTTAGGAGCCCTTTTAGGCGGTGTAATGTTTGTGAGGTAGAAATACGAGCCTATGTTGCATTGCGCCTTTGGTTAATTAGATCGAGAGATTAATTAATTCTTCTTGTGTGATCACCCTATATGAGATAAACTTAATGGCCATCTAAACGAGATAACACTCATAAACGGACATCTAAGTGTTACAATCGCCTTGGAACCCACCTTTTCTCTTTGAGTTACATCCATTTTACTTTTATTTTGCGATTTGTATGCCATTTGATCGATTTTATATTTACTCTTTCGTTGTTTATTTGTGACACATTGTTAGACAATCTTAGGAGTAAATCAACTTTCAAATTATCGATCACGTCTATTTAGAATTCGACTAGCAAACTACCCTTTTACGCTTAACCTCCCTGTGGGATCGACCTCGTGCTTATCACGCTACGATAGACACCGTACACTTGCGGTTGTTTATTTTAGTGTTGTATAACGCGTGTATCAAGTTTATGGCGCCGCTGCCGGGGAGGTTTCTAAGAGCTCTAGAGTGTAGGCTAGGAGAGTTTTAGTTTAGGCACTTTATTTGCTTTCTTTATTTGCAAAATTCCAAAAATATTTGTTTGTTTTACCTTGATTTCACTTGTGATTTTTACTTTCTTTTGAACTTTTGTCTAGACATGGCATATGATCACCCGAGCTAGGAGAGATCAACAAGAGTTGCTACCTCTAGACCCGGAAATCGAAGCTCGTTGTCGAAGACAAAACGCCGAAAGAAGAAGGATTGAATTGGAAGCCATGAATAGAAGTGAGAATCCAATAGTGGAAGAAGAAAGGAACCAAGAGGATATTGGAGGCATAGTGGAGCCAAATGGGAATGGTGGTAATCGACCACAAGGAGGCATAAGAGATAACCTCAACCGGAGGATGGAAGGGAATGTCAATGTTGAAGGAGATGGAGAGCAACGGGAGGAAAACGGGAATCAAAGAGTCTTGAGAGACCACTTCCGTCCCATCCCTAGACCATATGGAGGAGCGGGTAGGGAACCCATTGACGCTCATAACTTTGAGCTCAAACCGGCGTTGATCATGATGGTCCAAAACAACCAATTCGGAGGGTTGCCGAAGGAGGATCCCAACCTCCATTTATCTCAATTCTTAGAGATAAGTGGGACGGTGAAGATAAACCGAGTTCCTCAAGATTATATTCGTCTCCAATTGTTCCCCTTCTCACTCCGTGATCGTGCAAAACAATGGTACATGTCTCTTGATCTAAGGACGATCGAAAATTGGGCCGACCTTGTAGATGCCTTCCTTATGAAGTACTTTCCTCCAAGTAAGACCATCAAGATACGAGGAGAGATTTCTTCATTTATGCAAGATGATGATGAGTCGTTAGCCGAGGCTTGGGAGCGTTTTAAGGATTTGATAAGGAGTTGCCCTCAACATGGTTTCTCAAGAGACCAATTGATTTGTTACTTCTACAACGGGATGGACCATCGTACGAGAGGGATGGTAGATGCCTCGGCCGGTGGAGGTTCTTTATTGGGAAAGACGACGGATGAGGGTTATGTGCTTTTGGAAGAAATGGCTAAGAATGGTAATCAATGGCCATCCGAACGAAGGCAAAATCGAAGAGTAGCTTCCACTCAAAATTCGGAAGAAAGTGTCAACTTATCCAACAAAGTGGATAAGCTAATCTCTTTGATGACGGCCAAAGCACTTGTGGAGCCCAATAATGATCAATAAGAAGAGGCCCATTTCATGAACAACCAACGGGATCGTCATTTTCGAGAGAGAGGTTGGGGAGAAAGACAAACTCATGGGAACTATCACCCCCCTAACCCGAATCATTACCATCCCGGATTGAGGCAACATGAGAATTTCTCCTATGCCAACACAAGGAATGCCATCATCCCACCTCCAAATTTCAATGTGAGAGATGGAGCTATTGTGGATTCTTCATCAAAGCCATCAATGGAGGATATGTTTGGTACTTTTATGGGGGAAACCACGAAATTCATGAGAGAAACTAGGGAGAATGCAAACAAGACTTGACAAAGAATTGATGAGCATGGTGAGATGATAAAAAATGTGGCAAATAATGTGAAAGCCATAGAGAAGCAAGTGAGCCAACTCGCTAATGCCATTGGAAAGCAACACATTCCGGGACAATTCCCCTCTAACACGGAGCTAAACCCCAAGGAGCAATGCAACTCAATTAAGTTGAGAAGTGGCACAAGCTATGAAGGCCCTATGATGCCAAAGGAAGATGGTGAAGAGGAACAACAAGGAAGGAAGGTTGAAGAGAAAGATGTTGAGAAGGAGAAAACAAGTGAGAAAGAGAATGATGCACATAAGCCTCCATCTCCACACAAACCTCCACTCCCATACCCTCAACGACTCAAGAAGACGAGTTTGGATGCAAAGTTCATCAAATTTTTGGAGATGTTCAAAAAGATACACATCAACATCCCATTTGCGGAGGCCCTTGAGCAAATGCCTCATTATGCCAAATTTTTGAAGGAGATTATGTCCAACAAGAGAAGGATGGTAGAATTTGAAACCGTGAACCTCACCGAAGAGTGTAGTGCCATCATCCAAGCTAAGCTACCTCCAAAGCTTAGAGATCCCGGTTCATTTACATTGCCTTGTGTGATTGGCAAAGAGGGAACCTATCGTGCTTTGTGTGATCTTGGAGCGAGCATAAACCTCATGCCATTATCACTTTTCAAATCACTTGGCTTGGGAAAATTGACGCCTACTACCATGAATCTTCAATTGGCGGATCGCTCCATAGTTTATCCCTTGGGAACAGTTGAGGATGTGCTTGTCAAAGTTGGGAAATTCATATTTCCGGTTGATTTTGTGGTACTTGATATGGAGGAAGATAGGGCAATCCCCTTGATCTTAGGAAGACCGTTTCTAGCAACGGGTGGAGCCGTCATCAACGTACGAAACGGAGAGCTTGAACTACATGTTGGTGAGGATAAAGTCTCATTCAACATCTACAAGGCCGTTAGATTTCGTGATGATGAAGATGAGGAGGAAGAGTATGTGTATTCCAAGATTGATCCTTATTCAAAGCTCATGGAAGATAAGGTGGAAGAAGGGCCCAAAATCAATGTTATGGAGGAGAACCCCAAAGAGAAAGATAAGGAATTAGAGATGGGCAAGAAGGCCAAGTTTGGGGGAGTTTTTTTCAAAAACTCCCCCAAATCAAGAAAAGCTACTTGTGCAAGCTTGGGGATGGATGAGGCATCAACCTCATATGACATGATTGAAGAGCCGGATGGAGTGGCTTTTGGATGCTTTAAAGGTTTTAAGAAGGTTGCATGGACTAAGAAAGTCAAGAACAAGGAGGATGATGGGGTGACTTAATATTCCCCTCAAGGAGAACCGTCCGGCATAGGACGTTAAAAATAGCGCTTCTTGGGAGGCAACCCAAGGTTTTATTGCTTTCTTGATTTTATTGCTTTGATAGTGTTGATAGCTTGGTTTATTTTGTAGGTATGGATGAAGAGTACTATGGATAGCAAGTCTTGGAGAATGAAGAAGAAGCAAATCCAACTTTGGAGTGGAGGAAGCAAGTGTTGCAATGGTGATCTTTGAGAAAGCATTGGACGTGCAAGGAGGGAGGTAACAACTTGTAGCCCCAAACTTAGAATTTTTACATAGTAAAATTCTAAGTTTGGGGGAGTTATTTTTCTTTTATTTTTCTACTAGTTGTTACCCTTGCACCGGTTCGTCATTCTACGTGTGTCACATTTTGCACCGGCGCACACTTGACTTTCACATGATTATATTGGTTAAGTTGGTTTAGATAATATGTTGGGTAGTGGATTTTTGGTGAAATGTGAGCATGAATAATCATTGGAATCCATTGTTGAGTAGTTGTGGTGATGTCTATTTGCTTTGAATGTAAGCATGATTGATGTTGGATATAGTATCATGATTGTGTTCATATTTGTGATCTTTGATAGCATGGATGCATGATGTGTTGTTGTTTGGGAACATTTGATGAATGTGAGGGTCCTATTGAATAAACCGGTGAGAATTGAGCCTTGAATCGAGCATGTAATCCGGTTTAGTTCATTTGAGAGTGGACTATGTTGTTGCTAGTGATCCTAGAACTTGCCCAAATTCTTGTTTGAAAGCATGATTGTGTGAGATGATGTGATGTGATATAGGCCATCTTGTTCTAAAAAGAGTCACTTAGCCAAAATTTCCCAAAACCGAAGTAATTTTCCGTAGTTAGCCCTTTGAGCTTAATTCCTCATTTTCTTGGCAAACTACAATGTTAACCACTTAGCCTTTTTGAGCCTTTTGATTCCTATATCTAGTGGAGGATAAAAGACAAAGTGGAAAACATGTGCTTGAATGAATATTTTTGGTGAAAGGAGAAATTGGAGAAGTTGAAAGAAAAAAAAAAAAGAGAAAGATGAAAAGAAAGTCAAGGAAAAGAAAAGAAAAGAGGGACAAAGAGCCCCAAAAGCTTGAAAAAGAAAAAAAAGTGTTCAATGGTTTTGTGGTGTAGAATGTGCTTAAAAGAGAACAAATAAATTGTGGAAGTTAGAGTTTTTTAGTTGCAATCCGCGGAATTGTAACTTTATCTTGAGAAGTTTTTGAGATGTATCTATGCGTCTTTATCTCTCACTCTCCACTAGTTTATGAGTTACTTCATCCAAATTTACCCCACCTTAACCAAAGAGCCAATGTTACATCCTTGATTAAGTCCTATTGATCACATTGTTGAGCATTTGAGTGTGTGTAGAAAGTAGAAGTTGGGCAAGCATATGGTGATTGCATAGCATGACTTGGTTGATGAGTGCATTAATATCCTCAATTTGTTTGTGTGTTTGAGAGAAACACTTTGTCATGTGAGTAGAGGACTTGAGCATTTGGATTATGTTTCCCATCACAATGTGTTGTGTACTTGTGCATTCTTTGATCTATGAATGTGGATTGCAATAGTGAGCCTATAACTTTCATTAAGAAATGCACTTGGAGAAAGAGATATCATTACATCTTACTTTGCATGTGTGATTTGCATTGAATATTCCATTGTGATCATTCCACCCTCATTGCTTTAAGTGCTTAGTTGTTTGAGGACAAACAACATTTTAAGTTTGGGGGAGTTTGATTCGGGTGGAATTTATGCGTTTTAGGGGCACATGTGAAGTATGTTTTGATGTGGATTTCATTGATTTATGCATTGATTATGATTGTTTGAGCCAAAATGAGAGAAAGGTTGTGTTTTGTCGATTTTATAGGAAATATGATGGAATTTGGAGCAAAACACCAACCATACTTTACTGGATCAGGAAGAGGAGTGCACCGTTGGATTCGTCTAGAAAAATGGAGTGGAATGAAAAAAAGAATCGAGTCAATCGGAGGTCGGAAGCTCGAGATACGAAGAGACGAAAAAAACATGCCCGGGTAGAATCAACCCGGGCGGGTCAAAAACGACCCGGGCAAGGCTGAATTTGGTGGACATTCGTATTTAGCCCGGGTGAAACCCACCCGGCCGGGTGGTTTCGACCCGGGCAAGGCCCAACAATGTGTAGCTTCGTATTTTGGCCGGGTGGCATGCCCGGGTGGGAGCCACCCGGCCGGGTGACCTCATTCTCGGGGGTTTTTGGCCATTTTCTCCATTTTTGAGGGACCAACTTGCAATTTTGGCACCCAAACCCTTCCCCAACACTATATAAGGCCTCATTCTTGAAGCCCAAGACACTCTCCCCCAATCCACACATAGTTACACATACTTGGAGGTGTTTTGGCCATATCTCTCTCATTTCTTCACCAAATCAAGGAAGAAAGGATGCAATAGCTCCCAAATTCCATTCTCTACCACATTATAGACTAAGCTTTCTCTTTCTTTTCCTTTTTATTTAGTTATTTCATTTTGGATTTGTAATTTGATTATGCTAGTAGTTAGCTACACACTTTGTGGTTCTAAGGCATTGTAAGACTTGGATTGATGTTTATGAGTAATTTCTTGCTTTAATTGGTGTTTATTTCCTATTTACATGTTTAATTATCTATTGTCAAGCATGTTGTTATTGGCCATGATGATTTGCTTATCTATTGTTAATTGGAGTAAGATTGAGAGATTTATTTCATTTAATCGTATGCAAGCATGCAACCCGATATTATTATGAGCTCGAGAGAGGATTAATTATCGGAGAGGGAATCGAATGGTCTTAGGGGCCCTTTTAGGCGGTGTAATGTTTGTGAGGTAGAAATACGAGCCTATGTTGCATTGCGCCTTTGGTTAATTAGATCGAGAGATTAATTAATTCTTCTTGTGTGATCACCCTATATGAGATAAACTTAATGGCCATCTAAACGAGATAACATTCATAAACGGACATCTAAGTGTTACAATCGCCTTGGAACCCACCTTTTCTCTTTGAGTTACATCCATTTTACTTTTATTTTGCGATTTGTATGCCATTTGATCGATTTTATATTTACTCTTTCGTTGTTTATTTGTGACACATTGTTAGACAATCTTAGGAGTAAATCAACTTTCAAATTATCGATCACGTCTATTTAGAATTCGACTAGCAAACTACCCTTTTACGCTTAACCTCCCTGTGGGATCGACCTCGTGCTTATCACGCTACGATAGACACCGTACACTTGCGATTGTTTATTTTAGTGTTGTATAACGCGTGTATCAAATAGCCATCTGTAATACGTAAAATACCAAAAGATGTGGTAGTGATTCCCTTAATAAACCAATTACAATCATGAACACCTGGGTGATCACACTCAACTCTAATATACTTTCTAGAATTCCCAATATATTTATAAACAAACCCAGCCACAGTAGCATACTTAATTAACGCTTTCCTGAACTCGACAACACCACCTTCAAAAACATAACCAACGCATAAACCAGTAAACTTATCGGGCCATGAATCCGAAAGTAAAGGTTTCCTTATGGTTTTTAGACATATATCATATGAAGGAAGATCATAATGCAGATTTTGCTTTTCTTGGGAATCTAATGTCGAACTAGAATTCTTGATAGATCGAAATAATATTCTACCGTTATGAGACAACGTTTCAAGATCAGGAACAGATGATGAGCAAGGTATATTAGATGTAATATTAGACCCTACGGGCATGTTTGTTTTGGGATTATGTAGGATGGGGGAGATGGGGATGAGGAAATCCTGGATGGAGAAATTCTGATGAATAGTGATTGTGTATGTTTGTTTTGGGATGTTGAGTAGGATGATATGTAACTTTATGTCAAATCAATTTTGTAAGAGTGTGTGATGTTGTATTATTTTATATAACTTTATGTCAAATCAATTAGTAATAGTGGGTGATGTTGTATTATTATAACAGTAGAATATATAGATATTTTTAGGGGTGGATGTAATTGGATGTTGAAATCCGGATGTGAAATCCCGAACTAGAACAAGACGGGGGACGTTACGTCCCACGTCCGGACGTGTGAGTCCCAAAACAAACATGCCCTACATGACCTTGACTATTTTGAAAAGGAACGTTAGGGACATCGATCACTTGAGATACACGATTACAACGAATCTTGGAAGACGAAACAAAAACAAATTTCAAGGTGTTCGTCAAAGCATATGAAAACATATTTTTCAGATCATCGTCGCATCCCAATAAACAGTTAACTATATGTCCACCAGACCAACTAAATTCCAAGTTTTCGAAAATACCTTGAATTCGGGACCAATCTTGTTGAATTTTTCCCATGAAATGAACAAATGATGTGTCCGAATGAATGGACACGAGCTTGCAATGGCTGTTAAATTGTACACACACAGCGACGGATTGCTCCATTAGGGAGAGTGATGAAATGAAATTTGAATTTTGAAGGAAATCAAATTTGAATTTTGAATGAAAGCTGTTGATAAGAAGAAAATGACGCTTCCTTGATTTGATGGCGTCCTGGTAATGGCGAAAAGAGGGAGAATGTATTTATTTTGCAGCATGATTTGACTGCAAGTGGGGGAGAAGAGAGGCGCGTGAGTTTGGGGCTAGAGTTGAAAATGAGGGGTAAAATGGTCTCAAATGACCTTGGTTGCATTTTTTGAAAATATCTGACTTTTTTGCAATAATTTTGAAAAACATGTACCCAGCTATAGTTAATCTCTTTTTCGTTCTCTTCATTCAAAAGTACTCTCTCCGTCCCCTAAAAGTTTTCATACTCTCTTTTTTTGTTTGTCCCCCAAAAGTTTGTATACTCTACAATAGAAATAATCATCACCCTCACAATATACACATATTTACCCTTAATGCTATTACTTTTGGAACCCACTACTGTAAATTTTTCGGGGACAGAGGGAGTAAGTCTTTTGACTTATCAAATCATACAAATTTTGTACCATGGAGTTAATAATCTCAAAAAGGGCAAAGTGGTGTGTAGTAGAATCAATCTAGCTATTTATCATTTTAATAGGCGTTCACTGAATCAATCTATTTTTTTTTTTCTTTTATTTAACCGCTTGCAATTATTTCTTCGTCAGTGAAACTCATGAGTCATAACTATTTCGATACCCTTATTCCATTTTTCGTGTTTCACGATATTTCACTTTGTTCATTAAATTTATAAAATGTTCAAAAATACTATTGCAAAGGAATGGACATGCAATAACTACAAAATTTGGCTCAGATCGCAAGAGAAATTACCGAGGGAAAAAAATCTCTTACAAATGGCAAGAGATTTGCCTAGGGAATGAATGGACAAGGGAAAATACCTAGGGAAGAAAAAACCCTTGCTAAATGCCTAGGGAAACTAAATCCCTTGCCATTCCCGAGAATATTGGCAAGGGTTAGTGGGCCCTCGGTAAAGCCCTCGGCGAATGGAATATATAATTGAGTGAAGATTGAAATGTGATAAGAAAATGATCAGTATTTTATCTACTTAACTGGTCTTTAATAATTTGTACATAAGTAGTCGGTCTTTAAATAAAATTACTAAGTAATCTATTTTTATAAAATAACTTCAGTTTAATGAGAGCCTTTTAATTTATTTTTACTCTGGTCTACAAAATAAGAATTCTACCGAACATATGTGAATTTTGGGTATGGTTTTATTTAATGAATTTTAGTTCGGGGTGAATTAAGTATGACTTTGATTATTGTTTTAAGATTTAGTGATTTTGGTTTGGTTTTAGAGTCAAAATTTATAAAGGATAAAGGAAACAAAATAAAATTAGTAGAAAAAGTCAAGATAATTACCAAGTTTCCAATAAATTAAAGAAGAAAAAACTGGAAATATATCACATATATTAATTGCATTTAAAATATAACGAAAATATATAGCTCATAGTTCAACGGCAATAGTGGGCTCTCATAAACATATCACTTTCAACAGGTCGCGAGTTCGACTCCTGTGCATGCAGCTGAGGGAATTATAAAGGGAATTAAATAGCCATGTATTGGTGAGGGGTGGCTGAAATTGTCTAAACCAAAATATGTGGTTTTGTTTTTTTTTTATTCACTAATTTCACCAACTATTTTTTAGGAATATAACCCTTGCTATTGTCTAGGGAAATATTTCCTTGCCATTTCTGAGGGAAATATTCCCTTGTTATTTTCGAGGGATTTTTTTATTCCCTTGCTACTAAATTGTCGAGGAACATTTTGTCGAGGGAAGTGGGCCCTTGCTAATTCTCTTTCTAAATGCATTGGCAAGCGTTTATCCCTCTCTAAATCCCTTGCTATTGGGAGTGAATTTTGTAGTTATGTTAAATTTACATATGGTATGTTATACGATATTATTGATATTGTAAAATATTTATAAAGATGTCATTGTGAACGTGCAGGCAACCACGCACATATGGGAATGAATTAACCTCAATGGGAAAATATAATTTATATATGTTTATTTTGAGAACATTATAATATTATATTAGAATAATAGAAGCCAAAGTCTCGTATGTACTCAAGTACACCATGTACTTGAGTAGACTTTTACTAGTCAAATGTTGACCGTTGATCACCGTTGACCGGTCAACGGTCAAACTTTGACTTTTTTTTTAATTTTTTTTTTTTTGGTTTTTTTTTCGATTTTTTTTTTGAAATTTTTTTTTTCGATTTTTTTTTTTTTGAAAAAGTGTATGTTATTATGACTAAAAAGTGTATCTTTGTTTTTTTTAATGAAAAGTGTATGTTACTATGTTGAAAAGTGCAACATTGTTTTTAATGAAAATTGTATGTTATTATAACTGAAAAATGTATGATATTATAAATGAAAAATGTAAGTTATATATTAATGAAAAGTGTATGTTATTATAACTATAAAGTGTATGATCTATTAATGAAAAGTGTGTTTATTTAATGAAAATTGTATGTTATTATAACTGTAAAGTGTATGATCTATTAATGAAAAGTGTATGTTATTATAACTAAAAAGTGTATGTTCTATTAATGAAAAGTGTAAGTTATATATTAATGAAAAGTGTATGGTATTATAATTGAAAAGTGTATGATATTATACTCCCTCCGTCCGCCTATAAGCTTCCCATTTTAACATTTTGGTCCGTCCGCCTATAAGCTTCCCATACCTTTTTTGGTAAGTACTTTTTCTTACACTTCACTTTATATCTTACTTTTTCTCTCTATCTCTCTCCTCTCTCAATCACATCACTTGTACTATATCTATTATTTAATCACTTTTCTTAATATATGTGCCAAAAAGTAACGTAACACTTATAGGCGGACGGAGGGAGTAATTGAAAAGTGTATGATATTATAACTGAAAAGTAACACTTATAGGCGGACGGAGGAAGTAATTGAAAAGTGTATGATATTATAACTGAAAAGTGTATGCTAATGATACACATTTTGTTTATTTGTACTTGCACTTCATCGAACCTGGGACAGGTTGTTAAAGAAATCACAGGACAACCATTAGACTACAATGAATTTTGTTAAATATTTTACTTATTTATCATATATATAATATATATTTCCTATATAGCTGGACTCAAGTACACCGTGTACTTGAGTACACAGCAGCCCTACCCATAATAGAATATTTTGCCTATAACCATATATCTAAGCTTTAACGTCATTCGGGAGGGAATATGATTATTTTTAAAACATTGTATTAGAATATTTTGCCTTTAAGTGACCCTACCATCTTAGCTTTAACCCCATTCATGATTATTTGAAAACATTGTTTTAGAATATTTTGCCCTTTAACCCTACCATCTTAGCTTTAACCTCATTTGAAAACATTGTAGTATTACAATATTTTGCCTTTAACCCTACCGTCTTAGCTTTAACCTCATTCATCATCATTTTGAAAACATTGTAGTATTAGAATACTTTGCCTTTAACCCTACCATCTATGCTTGTCTTGTTAATTAACTCCATCAATTCGACAATATGCTCGCAGATTGACAATTCATGCTATATCTACTCAGCAACGACTTTTCAACTTGAAATAGCTTGCTCATTAATTAGCTTGCCAAAAGATAAATTATAGAGAAATAGGGAACCCATTATATATAGGGGTCAGAGTCAAAAAAACAAGAACAGGCTTTTAAAGTTAAGAAAATTATGTCCGACTAACCCTCGTCTACCTATATCTTGTCTCATCTTAAATTTTTTGTTGTCTTTAATTTTTTGTTGTTTGAGTGTGGTTAATTCACTCATACTTACACATCCACATTGGATAAAATTAAAATAGGATATTAGCGCGACAAACAATACGAAATAGAGGATGTAAGTGTCTTCAAATATTTTACTTCTCAGATTGTGCATGGTTAGTTTTTTAATTTTTATGGAAAAAATAAGCATAATTCTGCTCGTGCCTCTCGCGCATAGGGTAGTATAAGAGTATGTTTACTTTTGGTTTTAAAAATCAGGTTTTGGATTTCAAGATCCAAAACCCGTTTTACTTCGGGATTTAAAAAACGGTTTTCAAAATCCACTCAAAACCACCCCTATCAAACATATTGATTTGACATAAAGTTATATCTATATAATATTACTCCAATTGTTATATTCTTTCTCAACAATAATATAATAATACTCCCTCCGTCCACCAAAAGTGTGCTCATTTCTTTTTTTGGGTCTACAAAAAATGTGCTTATTCTATTTAAATAGTTAACTTTTGAATATTTTTTCTACTTTACTAACAAGATTGAGTATCTACCAAATATATTTTGTACTCATTATATTAAATATATTCTTTATAATTAAAATATGATTTTTTTTAAAAACATATATAAAAAAAAGTGAGCACACTTTTGGTGGACAGAGGGAGTACTATAATAATATAATAATACAATAATATATAATACATTTAATCATTACACACTTAACTAATCATTACAATCTCATCAAACAATAATATAATAATACAAACTCATTCAATCTTACAACTTGATTTGACATAAAGTTAAATCCTTCACTATTCCAAAACTCAAAAGAAACACTCATATTACTATTTATCGGGATTTCAAAAAACCAGGATTTCAAAAACCCGGTTTTTAAAACCACCCAAAGCCCAAAGTAAACACCCCTAAGTGTTTATTATAGATATGATTAATGAATGCATTTCTTAAATTTTTGTCTCTTTCTTAATTTTTATAGAAAAAAATGTGTAACTATGATTTGTTATTTATGTGTTATTTTGTTGGCATAAATTTTTGACATAAACCTTTTACAGTATTATATTTTTCTACTTTCACTATTCGTTTATAAGTTTTCCATTTTACCATCATTTTGATCCGTCTATCTATAAGTTTTCCATATCCTTTAATTTTTGTAAATACTTTTAATTTTTTATTCTCTTACACTTCACTTTAAATCACCTTACATTTTATCTCTATCTTTATTCTTATATCAATCACATCATTTGTACTATATCTATTATTTAATTATTTTTCTTAATTTCTGTGCAAAAAAGTAATGAGAAACTTATTGGTGGAGAGAATACTTATAATTAGAAAATTAATCATTGAACCACATCAGTAGAAAAAATTAATGCATGTCAAACTATAAAATGACCGAGAGTTTAGATCTTTACATTCAGTAGGCTAAAAATTAACTAACTTTTTTTTTTTACCGTGCCTTGTGCCACCTTTCTTTTTGTGCGACTATTTTTTTTTTTTGTAGGACTTGGTGGTAAAATCTTGGTGCTAGGTGGATCTTTGTTAGACTTTTTCAGATAAATAGTACACTCTTCTTTCCACTTTCTCGCAATTGGAGGGGACAACGACAACGTTTGATCCATCTTGGTTTGAAGGTGTTGAACTTTGATATGATCTTATAAACCCTTAAAAAAAAAAAAAAAAAAAAAAACTTAATACATTAATCAAATCTTTATTGGCGCGTTTTATGAGACGAAATTTAATTACTCAATAAAAATAAACCGTGTACGTACGTAGCTGATCAGCTGAGTAGAGTAGATATTATAGAATGCATTTACAAATAGGTAGCATAAAGCGTGAATTAATTATATAAACAAAAACAGATAATGCGAGAAAACACCATAAAAGACTTGCTTTTCTTCACTAGTACGTCAATAATATATATCCTCTTTTTCTTTCTTGACCAAGTACAAGGTGGTGTTTGGCTTCATATAAACTCCAATGGAACCGACATGAACTCTACTAGCGACGCCATGAAATCCAAAGAACTGCCGTTTCTTTCCCAGGTTAACGCTGAACATGTCATGATCTCGGTTTTGGGTATCAGGTAATCCGCCAAACGGCCCGTACTCGCCAAGGTTTGTGACAAATGTAATTGAACGTAAACCAATACTCCCAAATGCGTAACCTTTAATACAAGTTATGTACTCCTCTGGATAATTCAGTGTCACCTGCATATCATAATAACTACATGCGTAAATAATAATAATATGTATATATCAAAGAATAAGAGGGTTATCGTAATTTTAGAGGCATAATCTAACTTTTAAATAAATTAATAACTTACTACTTCAAATTTTTTTGAATATATTAGACCATGCAATTCAGAAACCACCAGTTTTCCCATCTGATCAACATACTGGTACTGAAACGAATCGATCTCATCATGGTGATGAGAAATAAAAATCTGCACAATATTGCTGTGCCCCTTTCCATCCCAACCTACCTTTCCGTCACCAAGGAGTCCAAATGGACCTAATTTCGTAATATCTGAAGAACCACCCTCCATTCCACTACCAAAATAATATATTCAGGGAAGTTTATGATATCATCAACTATTTATATAGGATCGGAGAAGATTAATTTGAAGAGACGAAATTAATTACTACTCGATATTATTCAATATTGGACAAAGTGGGATAGCTCAAGTGGTTAGAGCACCACTACCTAGGCCTTAGGTCCTGGGTTCGAGTCATGCATGGGGAGGGGCAATGGGATGGGTATTTAACTTGTAATCAAAAAAAAAAAGATATTATTCAATATTGGCATTAAATAATTCGACAATTATTGTTTTGAAAAAGTGAGAATTAAATATTTTGCCTTTTTTTTTTTTTTTATGGAAATTAAATATTTTGCCTTTAATCAAAATAAGATTCCCACAATTAAAAAGATAGGCCCCGCTCCCTGTTAAAGTGTTCCAAGACGATATTTTTATTTTAATCAAAACGATGATCCATTCTTAATTTTTTTTTCAAAGACTAATAAATGGTATTTTGAAATTCACTATGAAAAAAATTCATGGAAAAATCAGCGACCGACTATGCATTTTTCTTGTTGCATGCTTTCTTTATTTTGGTCGATTGTTGTGAGAATCAATTTGTGTTGCAATTTGTCTATGAAGTTAGCTCTTATATATCGGAGATTAGTTTTCTGAATAATAAAATTAAAATAAAGAGCAAACTATCTTCTTTTGAATTGTAATTAAGGTATTCTTCATGAATCAACGTATTTGAGTTCTTGTTATTTTTTCGGATATTCGTAGAATCAACGAAATCAGTGTGTACCTCGTAATTATCATCTTTTATACGATTCTGCGGTCTACATCAGTTGATAATCAGAGTTCAAGTACGATTCTTGATGATGGTTCCAATTATCGATGAATATTTTAATGAAATGAACTACCAATTTTCGATAATTATTATGATGAAAAATGTGGTTGTGATGGGACTGTCAATTTTTTGATAATTTTGTCGATATTTTGGTTGGTATTGTTGACGATGGCTATAATGGCCCTCCAATTTCTGACGAGGAGAATGGAAGTATTTTTTTAATTGATGATGTTCGTCCCAATATCATTGACTCAACGATGGAGGTTGAGCAAATTTATTTTGTGTGTTTTACGAACAATGATGGAAATCACACTATTTTGCTGATGGAATTTCTTGTTATTATTTTGTGGTCAAAAGAATACAAAGATGGTCCAGCTAGTCTTCATACCTTTACAATGATGATGAAGCTACCAGCGATTCAAGGTCGAATCGTTTTCAACCAGGTGAGAATGATGATGATGAAATAAAGAAGAAAATTGTGACTAAAGAATCAAAGATTGAAGACTTAATTGCATTTTTCTTTTCTGCTTCAATTTTCCTTAGGTAAAGTCTAGTATGCACTTGAGTGCATGTTATGCACCCTAGTCCATGTTGCACTCTTCAGTTTTACTGACTTACACTTTTTGGTAAATGTTTTGCACTTTTCAATTATTACTAAAAATATTATTATACAGTTTAATAATTGAAAATTGCAACACCATTTACCAAAAAGTGTAAGTCAGTAAAACTGAAAAGTGCAACATGGACTGTTATGCACTCGAGTGCATAGCAGACCAACCCCTTTCCTTATTGCATGTTTTCTTTATTTTGGTAGCTAGATTATCGAGAGAATCAATTTGTGTTGTAATTTATCTACATGTAATCAGCTCATATATATATTGAGTTTTGACATGTAGATTAGAGATTTAGTTTTTTAATAGGAGTAATAAAGAATAAAAAACAGATTTCTTCGAATTGTAATTACAGTATTTAATGTATTTAAATTCTTATCACTTTTTTTGAATATTTTTAGAATCAACGAACTTATGTATATTTTTCGTATAGATTCATCATTTATACACTTCCGCACCCTAAATCAGCAAATTTGATTAAACTGACCAAGTCAAACATACTACCGAATATTAAAAAAATGTGGTCGCAATTGAGACCATATATATATATATATATATATTAATTAGTAATCAATTAAGCTAGCATTCAAACTCAATAGAAGACAAAGTCTCAATTGACGACCATATATATTAGTAATCAATTAATTCCTAATTAACTTACCAAAATGAATGATGAATAAATTTATAACAAGTTAATTACCACATCAAATTTGTTTCCATAGGCGCCACCGTGCAATTCAGAGAGCACCAGCTTTCCATTCTGAAAAGAATAGATGGTTTGTTCATCATGAGAAACAAATATCTGCACAATGTCGCTGTGACCTATTCCATCCCAAAACGCTCCAACTCTTGTGTTTCCAAATGGTCCTATTCTGCTAATATCGTAACCACGTACCAGCCATTTCTAGTCCACTAGCTACCTACTCTTCAAAGAATTAATAATCCAAACAAAAAATAATTAATTAAGAAAAAACTAAATGTATGAAACACGGCATGCAGATCGATCGTTGGTCTATATTTTATTTTACCGACTAACTTATAATATCATCAAATATTTATATAGAAAGAAGAGGAAGAAGATGAGGAGGAGACGAATTAATTACTACTTAATTAATTGAATTACCTCTTTCGAGACTAATTCATGATTCGAAAAAGTATTACTCTAATATTTTGCCTTTTTGACTACCTTCTTGATTTAAATATTTATCTACTAAAAAAGGTCTTGAGAATTGGAACATTTTAGAACTGAAGACCTACCCAATCTAAATATATTGGATCTTATGAAATTATTTTATTTTAAAAAAGGTCTTCTGAATTTTGATAGAAAAAAAATTGTAATTATAATTTGTTATTTATGTGTTACTTTGTTAGCAAAAAATTGGGGCATAAACCTTTTATTATGTTTATCTACTTATAATCAGAAAATTTATCATTGAACAATATCAACAGAAAAAAAATAAAATTGTACTCCGATCCTCTTTTACGTCTAGTTATTCAATTTTGAAGGATTTATTTACACCATGTTCCTTTCCCAAACTAAAAAGACTTTGGTTATGTTTACTTAGGGTGTGTTTGGTTTGGGATTGGCCCATCCGGATTTGGATGGGCCATCCCCCATCCCATCCCTCTCCATTCCTCTCCATCCAAATACTTATTCAAATACTCATCCACCCTTATAATACATCTATATACCTATTTTTATACAATCACATCACTTTTTTTTTCTTTTAATCACTCATTCTCTCTCCAACTTTTCTTCCACACATTTATTCTCTCTCCAACTTTTCTTACACACATTTATTCCCTCTCCTACTTTTCTTCCACACATTTATTCTCTCTCCTACTTGATTTGACATAAAGTTCTCCATCCACACCTATTTTTCAATCTCAATCCAAATACAATTTTTATTCAATTACTATTCATGGATTACCCAATCCATATTTTTCCAATCTTCATCCCCATCCCATCCACCACCATCCCTAACCAAACAGCAACTTAGGTATTAAAAAATTTATTTTGAATTTTAAGATTATTTAGTAGTTTAGAGAGAAATATAGTTAAAATAACTCAAAAGATATATATATATATATATATATATATTGGATATTATTATGAAATATATTGGATATTATTAAGAAATTATTTTATTTTAAACAATACCAAGAAGTTTTATTTTTAAAATTTTAATGAAATTTTTAGTTTTTTTTATTAAACGACACATATATTTATAGATTTTTAATTTTTTATGCGGAAATAAATGACATGCATATGCTTTTTTCGGTCAACATTTAATGGATTTGAGATCATTTTACACATTTTTTTGCTTTTGGGACCAAAATCACGAGGGATCGTGTATGGTTGATGAGACCAATAGTCCGATTTTATAAAAGAAAATAAAAAATTGTAACTATGAATTGTTAAAATTATTATTTACGTCATGTAACTTTCACTTTTTTTAAAAAAAATGTCCCAAAAAAATTGTAATTTACTTTACGTCCCATAATATATTTTACAAATTGCTTAATTTACGTCTAATTTTTTTGCGACATCGTTTCACTTACGATTTTGTCAAGTGCGCGTAAAAATTATGAAAAATCGATAAAAATTGTAACGTGGTCAAACTTGACTTGTATAACTTGAAAAAACAATGGTCATGTGGATTAAAAAAATATTCAAATCAATATTTATAATTTGCGTAACGAAGAAAAATTAAATGACGATATTAACTAATTTACGAAATTATGAAGCATAAATTATATTTTTATTTTTTTGGAACATAAATTAATCAATTTACGAAATCATGAAAAGTAAATTAAAATTTAATATTTTCAGACTTTTTTAAAAAATACGGGATGAATTTTTTTTTTTCTCGTTCTACTTAATTTTTTTGGATAATTTTTGGATGTAAACCTCTACAACATAAGTGGTCTATGGAAACAGCAAAAAAATGTTATCTAATACGTATAAAATGTTACCATAGTAAATAGGTAACACTTTTAGGGTCGTCACATTTGCCGATGTTATCTAAAGTCTAATGTAACATTTTAATAGCCTACTGTAACACCATTAATATTTTGTAAATAAGTGTTACACTTTATTGCTAACACTTTAAATATGTTACATTTGACTTAAACTGTATCACTTTTTAATTTAAATGTATCACTATTTTGATAACACTTTTGAAATGTAAGACAACATTTTTTTCAATAGTTATAACACTTTAATAATCTAATGTATCACTACTAATCATGTTTAATTTACAAGGGAACATGTTTTTAATAATTATGTAACACTTTTAATTTTTATAATGTTACATTTCTTAAATAACTATAAAACAAAATAAAATCATGCTCCACTTATATAATCACATTCATAGAAAAATAAAATATATTAATAAATCTTTAAAATAATCATATCAATAGAATAATAGTTAAAATTCCATACATTGACATGAACACAAGATATAGAAATTTATAAAATACATAGGCTGTTGAAACAAACTAATTTAACAACTACTCTACAAGTTCTTGCACTTCGTTTTTCATTTTCCCATCCTCTCTTTCACGATCACATAGTTCATTGAAGTCTACAAGATTTTGCACTTTTTTTTTCATTTCCGCATCCTCTTTTTTTTATCATCTCGTGGTTCACTTCAGCTAAAAAAAAAAGAGTTTGAATATTAGTTGGTGTGGCAAGTGCTGAATCAACAACACAATAAATAATAGAAGAACGAGTGGAATTTAAAGAGTTTGAATACTTACTAGTGGGACAATTACATTTATCACATCTTTATACTCCACTAAACTATATAAAACTAGTGCTTCTCCTTTCTTTGCAAGACTTGAGATAATAGGGTCATCTTGCCATGGGAATCTGTTAGCATTAGGAGAAAAGTAGTATTATAATACACCTTGTCAAAGTTCATGAAGTATTAATTCACATAAATCTTGCCTAGTTTCCTAATACTTTCGAGTTAACAATTTAATGATTCTTTAAGAAGCACGTGTCCTTCAAACTAACCCCAAATATGAAGATATCGAGCAAGATTTTTAGCAAAACAATTGAAATTTAACCAATACGAATCATTGAGATCAATCATTCACAAAGTACCCACGTTGTCTCTAAATCACCGTTCAAATAAAAAGACCAACATGTGGGGATAAAAAAAATTCACAAAGTGAACTACAAAAATTGATAGAAGCATAACAAATATAGTGAAAGAAACAAGAAAAATAGTAATAGACCCACCTAACATCAACCGCAATTAATATAGAACATCTAAAAGATAGCAGAAAACTGTTTTTGACAGCAGTTTATTGACAGCACAAAATAAATGTTTAACAGCAGAAAACTTATTTTTGACAGCAGAAATTCTGTCTTTTTACAGCAGGAAACTGATCTGTTTTAGATCCTTTCTCAGGCCTATTTGAAGCTTATCAAGAAAGTTGAAGTACAACACACTCACTATGACACGAAAACCGAAATGTATCCAGAAACAATCAGAGCTCTGTGATTAAAATATAATACTGGTTAACTCAAAAGAACTAAGGTGTTGGAAATTACGCACCCTTGATATATACACTCTAAGGCTTTTATGTACGCGGTATGCCCGAATATTTGATACAAATGAAAGCTCTAGTGCATAAAGATTTGATCTAGTTCAACAAGTTAGATTTAAAAGCAATGGAATAATGTGAGAAATGAACAAGCAATATTACTTTAGAATAAGTTTTTATAATATACATCAACTTGAGTAAGTTACTACTTGAAGATAGATTTCCTACCCTGTAATCTTCAACTACATTGAAACTGTGTTAGATTATTATAAAATGAATTAAGTCAGTAATATTTGATATCTACGAGTTCAAGCTTACAGTCCACTTAATGTAACAGAAGAGTAAGTGTATAAATCATCGTTGATGGATGAGTAATTGTCATACAAGAGCACACTTGGATATAGCTGCCTAACAATACTGTTAAAATAATAATAAATGAAGAATTGGATGTTTATATGATTTCTAAGGCCAAAGGAAAACATAACAAACGATAACTCAATGAAATCAGGAATCCAGGACATGGAATAAACAAGAACTTATCCAAAATGATATAAAGTTGAATAGACTCACCATACTATATGACGACGGGCCTTGACGCATTCAATTTCTTTTTTTGCAGGACAAAATGGTTCAGCACACCTGAGTAACTTCATCAGATACTAGCAACCCTTCAATACTAGATCCTACGACAACCTTTACTTGCTCATTATGAAAATCATTTCAGAGCTACAAGTTCAAAATATCGTAGTTTCAAATTTCTGCTGCCAAAAAATTAAAAAAAAAAAAATCAATTATAGGAGCTTTGGTCACTTGGATATTACGTACATCAGAAGAAGAAAGTAACATAAACGAATTATCAAATTAGTTTACATGAAAGTAAAATGGGCAAATTACCACTTTCACCCTTAATCACAAGGTTCTGATTAACAACTCGTGGCTAAACAGCAGTGAGAACAATCCATGTTAAAGGCTCTTATCCTGAAATACAAATTGTTTTTCAGCTTGCAAGAACTCCAAAAACGAGAAGTTGAGGCTGGAAGAAAGAAAGTGTTGCAGTATACTCGCTATGCATCTGTTGGCTTTGCAGCAGAGCTGACAATTGGGTAAGTATTGTATCTTCGTCCTTAGGTCAATGACTTTAGTACTGAGTTGGCCATCTCATCTATTATTTTACTGACTCTTGGATCAGTTTTCACTACTTATATTGGAGAAAGAATTACCGACTTAAAACTAGGAAACAGTACCTCTCTTTTAATCTTCACCAATACCATCTCCTACTTGCCAGCATCCTTTGGGAGGACAGTTGCAGAAGCATTTCAAGGTGGTAACTATGTTGGACTCATTGGCATCGTTGTTTCGTTCTTCTTGCTTGTCCTTAGCATTGTATATGTTCAGGAAGCAGAGAGAAAATTTTCGCTCAATTATGCCTCAAGATATAACAGTGGAGCTGGGGGCCCTAAAAAATCTGCTTACTTACCC
Source organism: Galeopsis tetrahit (assembly GCA_963675135.1). Lineage (NCBI taxonomy): Eukaryota > Viridiplantae > Streptophyta > Magnoliopsida > Lamiales > Lamiaceae > Galeopsis > Galeopsis tetrahit. Next base: position 19,296,634 of record OY776133.1, read on the forward strand.
TTTAAGGTAAATATATCAACATGTATGAACAATAAGCAACTATTCATGCATTGTCAGGTTATAAATGATACTCCAAATAAACATGTATACTACTTGAGATGAAAAAACAATGTAACAAAACCTCATGAAATTGTTTCAAAATATGATCAGTATGCAGAAGATGGGCACTGAAGATATCGAGAATTTATGTACGGTTGTTTGTTTGCAGAGGAATCAAAGTGAGTAAATTTAGTGCGTGTGAGACGAACAAGTTAAAATGAAGCAAGTTCTTACAAGGTATAGATTTAAAATTTCGCTTCAAGTCATTATAAGGTAACAGTGCTTATAAAATTTAAAAATAAGAAACATATATATAATTATTTACCAGCTCATAACGCTTTCTAGCTTATAGGACCCGTTGTATGTCTATCTATTTGACTTGCTTATAGGACCTGCTGTATGTCTATCCATTTGACTTTCGCTGATCATCGTATTTTTTTCACTAATTTTCTGCATGGAAATTAATATAAAACATTTAAATTATTACAATTGAACCAAGTTCTTACAAATGTGAGTCATAAATAATACCTGGATGTTTTTCAGATTCCAAAACTTTAACAAATCTTTAAATTGTAAGGGTGACACCTCTTTTGGACGATTGTTCCATCTATCTTTCATATTGTCATATGCTTTGAAGTGTCTCGCGTTTACTCTACACTTGTAATTACTCCACTCACTAACAATTGATTCCAATGCTTATATGCATTATAAAACGTTGCATCTACAACCACACACTAACAATCGATTCCCTACAAAGAAAATACATTTTCTAAAAATATAAAAAATCTTATCTATCTACCAAAATTCTAAGTCAAGAGATTCAAATTAAATTCCCACACAAACCCCAAAGTACAAGCAACTCTATCTACCTTTCATTATTCACTATCAATTAATATATATATATATATATATATATATAATACACATATATAGATATACACATACACAACGGGCACACACATATATAAATATATAATGTCACACAACACACCAATAAATATATATGCAGCAGAGGTTTATCAAAAGAACTAAGAACACGTATCACCGTCAAGCTAGAGAGAAAATATATCCACTGTTTTCATTCCATTAACCAAATGAGAGTTGCAGCCTCCATAAATACTTAAGCAAGAGGCCTAAACACAAACAAAAACCTAAGGGCAAAACGCAACTCAACTAATAAAAGGAGCGACTAAACAAAAAACAATACTCACACCATTACACAAATTTGGTATGGATTATGAATTTCGTATTACTTATCACACTATTACACATATATCATAATAACATCAGATTATGAATTGTGTATGAATTTAGCTAGTGGGTAGTACCTGGTGTCGTCAAAATAACAGAGGATTCGCTCCAGTGGTATTGAGGAAGAAGAACAACCAAGGGTTAAGTTTTTCCTTTCCGTGCAAGATATGGATGATATAAATACTCTAGGTTTTGTAATCTAGAGTACAGATTTGGGAATTGGGAAATCTAGGGTTTTTCATATTTTCTTGAAGGGTGAGAAAACTCCCTCCTCTTTTGTGGAAAAGAATTGAGAACCGTCTCATTTATCCGCTAATTTCTCAAAATTTTCAATTTTCCTTACTAAAAATCTATTCTAGCGCCAAATTTATTTATTGATCGATCAAACCAAAGGAAAAGAATTACCGTACAAATTAATATTTAAATTGTTTAAAACATACTGTATTAATTATTACTAATATTTATACTTTTTTCGCAAAATTCCAATTTTAATAAATATATGTAATTTATTACTCTCTCCGTCCCATTATTAAAAATATACCAAATTTAGAATTTTTCAAAATTCTATCATACCTAATTTTAATATATATATATATATATATATATATATATATTAGATATATATATATTAGATTTATGTTAAATATATTTTCAATTAAAAATATTATAAATTGTAAAATTTAATTATCCGTTGTAAAAAATTAAACATTTAGTAAACTATTTCTGAGTTGTGAAACATATCTAAGTACAAGACCAATAGCAAAACGAATATAGGCAAAGTCCCGTCTAGTTCGATCACTATTACCGTAACAAGTTCTTTGCAAGCTCCATTGAAGTTAAAAACACATAATTAACAATGTATTTATAAAGTGTTCACATTTTCAATTCCATTACAAATCTACGTCCACCAAAAGTGTGCACAATTTTATCTTTGTATCCACAAAGAATATGTTCATTCTATTTAAGTAGTTAATTTTTAAGTATGTTTTCTACTTTATTAACAAAGTTGATGAATTGTTAACAATACACTTTACTCGTTACTCCACATATCTACTACTCCCTCCGTCCGTCTATAAGCTTCCCATTTTGCCATTTTGGTCCGTCCGCCTATAAGCTTCCCATACCTTTTTTGGTAAGTACTTTTTCTTACACTTCACTTTATATCTTACTTTTTCTCTCTATCTCTCTCCTCTCTCAATCACATCACTTGTACTATATTTATTATTTAATCACTTTTCTTAATCTCTGTGTCAAAAAGTAACGTAACACTTATAGGTGGACGGAGGGAGTATATGATTAAAACATGAATTATTTTAATAACATGTGTCAAAAGAAGTGAAAACACTTTTGGTGGACCTATGGAGTAATAAATACACCAAGGCTGATGTAGCGCAGCCTTTAAGATTCGAAAGAACTCTTTGAAACGATCGATCTATAAATCGAAGGGACTAAACCGAAGGGACGATACTAAACCGACAAAACTTTTCATTCAAATTCAACTCCCAAAAACTCAGGTTTGAGGCCCAATATATAGGCGTTACAACTGAATATGAACAACACAAAAACTAACCAATCCAAACTAACTAACTGCAACTGCTAACATCAAACTACTGGCCCAAAAAGGACTAAATCTGAAACAAAGCAAAATAGACAAATTCCAATAAACGACACTATTACATAGTGCTAAATTCGACTTCTTCTTCACACGATTCTACTAATATTGCAACTCCATCATTCTCCAACTGATGTAGCGCAGCCTTTAAGATTCGAAAGAACTCTTTGAAACGATCGATCTATAAATCGAAGGGACTAAACCGAAGGGACGATACTAAACCGACAAAACTTTTCATTCAAATTCAACTCCCAAAAACTCAGGTTTGAGGCCCAATATATAGGCGTTACAACTGAATATGAACAGCACAAAAACTAACCAATCCAAACTAACTAACTGCAACTGCTAACATCAAACTACTGGCCCAAAAAGGACTAAATCTGAAACAAAGCAAAATAGACAAATTCCAATAAACGACACTATTACATAGTGCTAAATTCGACTTCTTCTTCACACGATTCTACTAATATTGCAACTCCATCATTCTCTATCAAAGGCCCAAGCTACTTGTTACATTAACTTGATTCAGAATTTTCAATCGATAATCATCTTAGGTTGTGTTTGGATGAGGAGATTTGATTTGAGAAGTTATTTCAAATAAAATGATTTAAAAATAGATGAATTTCAAATGACATGGTTTTAGTGAGGATTTAAAATCTTCTCAATTTTAACTAAAAAATGTGTGAGCAAAAAACTAAGTATTTGGAATCCATTTATAATCCAAACAAGTGAAGTAAATTTGGATGATAACTTTAAAATTCATATATCAAATTCCTGCATTCAAATGGAACCTTAATTTAGTAGTTGTGATGGAATGTGTTGCAACTTGTTTAGCAATCACGACTTTTCTTGACGGATCTCTCTTGTCTGAAATTTTTTTAAAACAAAATTCTAGTTTTTGTATATGAGAAATAATCAAGAAAATTAAGTTTAATGAAATGATATCATTAGATTTATTATAAAGCACAACCTTTACTAAGTTGCTTCTTTTAAGGTTGAAAATATGTTTTTGTATCAACCTAAACCTAAGTGTGGCAAAAATTCAACCATTTCTTACATAATATCATAAATTCAAATTGAAGCATAACTATTCTAAAATTGGCACAATTATTCGGCTGTTCTGTTAATCACAACATTTTTTTTTATTTTAAATTAGTTATGTGAAACCTTATATAATCAAACTGAATATTTAAATTTAATTTAATATCACAATTCACGCATAAGCACAATGTTTGTTTAATAATATGAATATATATATATAGATAGATTATAGCGTATATTTTTTTAAAATAATATCTTAATATAATATATTTTTCCCTTGATGTAACCGTAGAGGATATCTTAAATTCGCCCAATCTGATAAATAATTTTTGTTCAATAAAAACGCGGCAACCTTCCCTCCTATTCTCGTGGTTTTACCGCCAATCCCCAATCTGATATATACGCCTCTTGCAACGCCACGACTCTAACTCCCCATTCCGATTAACTCCCCATCTCCGATTATTCTCGTGCCTCTCCAGCCTTTCAGATTCTGACTGTCCGGGTTTAACTCCCCATTCCGATTATCTCCGTTATCGCTGTTTTTTGTAATTTTCTGATTCTCTTTTCATGTTTTATTATTTACAACTTTCAATTCGCTTGCTATACTTTGTAGTTGTTGCTCATTTTGTCCTGAATTTCTGGATTGAAGATCTACCAGTTGCAGCGGTTTCGTACGTGACGAGCTCTTGGCGGCGGATTCTGTGTTAATTGTGGAGTTTCATTTGAGTATTCTTGACCTACTATCAGGCCCTTTGAAGCGTCTTTATCTTCTTGAATTTTATGGGTGAAAACTGCATTCACGTTGTGGTTTATTTAATATATTTTCCGAGATTTACATGTGGGTTAATTTTCTTGTTTTTCTTGAATTGTATTTGTGTGAAAACTGTTTTTATTGGCTGGACTCAATTTTGCTAGGAACTTGAATGAAAATTTCATTGCTACTTGTTGGATGAAGATATTTCATTCACGAGAGTTAGTTCCCTCGCGTGGGTTTGTTATCTTATTTGTTATGGGCCCAACTAATTTCTGTTAGGGCTCATTCTTGAAGATACGTTTCTGCGTATATATATACGCTATTTGTACACATTGTGATTCACTTTATCACACAGATTATAGTCAAATAATATGTTTTGCTCGTTTGATTTTATCACTACTTGCTCTTTTAAACTTGTTTTGTAAAATTGCGTTTGAAAAATAGACGAATTAATTAGTATGAAGTTGAAACTAAATAAAAGTACCTATTTCTCTTCTATTTCCGTCGCCTATTCTTGGGGCACGTACTTTCTGGCTCAAGGCCTGGAGCTGATGTATTCAGACACTTACGACTTACGAGGCATTCTTGGGTGGGTAAGCTCTTTACAGACTCTTGTATTAAGTTCTTCTCCCCTAAAATTACCCATTTATATACTTTAATTTTATATCATATTTCACTAGTGTTAACATCACAGATAACTTTACATTAAAGTAAAATTCACCTTACAAACGTTTATTTAGTTAAAAGCGTATCTTACTGCAAGTGGTGTAATAACCAATATAACTTTATCAGTTTTTCCAACTTCCTACAATGTGTACATAATAGTAATATATTTTTCAGAAAACATATGCATTAGTATTTCAACACTCAATATTTCACAACTGTGGTTATTTATTTATAAATTTTACATGCTTTCACTTACATTTAGTTCTGCAATTTGGTCTTCTCTTGGAACAATATAAACGCCTTTTCTTCTCGCAGGTTGTACAGAAAGCTTTGATTGTTATACACCGTGCATTGAGGGAAGGTGATCATTCATTTTATTAGGGACTAATTTACCATAACCAACACAGAGTGCCATTTGTTAAATTTATTACATTTCAAGGATGATTCAAGCCCAACTGGTATTTCTGATTCCTTGACTTAAAAATCACTAGTGAGAAATAGATACTTGTGAAATATGTTTATTTCTATTTGGCTTGTACCATAATCTGGATATAAATTAAATTAGTAGATAAGATGAATTAGACTACGTATTAGCTAGCATCTCACAATATTAAAATTTTATGTAGACTTCTCTTCACATCTAATGCTAAATGAGCCTGGTTGTTGGAATGATTTAGAGAATTGGTTGTGCTACAATACTCCTAAGTGCTAAGGAAAATCATTTATAGGCCAGGCTTAGGTCCTCTAATTGATCATTAATAGAATTATAGTTTATTCGAGTAGTCTATGTTGTACATTATGGTTTATTGTATTACACCCTACCGTGGTTCAGTTGCATTCCAAATTGGTTATTACCTTGTCTGTTTTTGAAAATTTATTTCTCCAAGATGTACTTCCTATTTGAAACACTTGGAGTTGTAACCTGAAATTGTTTTAGTACTCGTCAATGTTTTGGACGATGATTAATCGGTTGTCACACATGGCTTTCATATATTTCGTTGTTCTCTTGTCAAAGTTACCATACATTTTTGTTTAGTTATTGAATCCTAAATCGGAGTTGTTGATAATGTTAAAGCATTCAAGAGTTAACAACATCTACAAGATTTATTCCAACCAATTTGAATAGTCTTCACAAAAAAGAGGGGAAAATGCCTTAGATATATAAACCAATTGATTGCTACCTTTATCAATATTAATTCAAAAGGAAAAACAATTTGGCAACCATTCAGGAAATAAATTATATATTGAAAGCATTATTAATCTTTTTAATTCAAGTTGTGGAATTTCATCCTCCTTTTTTTAGATGTAGACTAGAGAGGTAAACCAATCTTCACATGAAAAGCGTGTTAAATTAACAAATAAAAATTATATTTAAATAAAAAAAATGAAAAGATAGGTACAAATATATAAAAAATAGGTACAAATTTTCAATTCAACTACAATTGTGATTTACCTAGAAGTTTCTTTTCATACTCTAAACAATCGTCAATCAATTCTGATTATCTCTTTAGCTTTGGTGGAGAAATTCCTGAAATTGCTCAAAGATAGTTGGTGAACAAAAATACCACAATGTCCCGCCTTGGTGGAGTATTCTAATAATTAACAAATAAAATTTAAATAAAAAAAATGAAAAGAAAACTAAATTAAATTACATAATAAAGAAAAAAAATTATAATTAAATTTAAATATTATATTAAACTACATACTCTAATAACAAATTAGAAAAAAAAAAGAATAAAACGACACAAATTTTCACTGAACGACACCTATAAGATTTTTTATTAGTTTTTAGACCTTACTTGCTTTTCTTAGTTACGCAAGTAGTGATATTCTTGAATTATTATGCTACGAGGTATTCTATTCTTTTTTTTTTTTGTGTTACATATTAATTATATAAAGTGTTACTTAAAAATCTTATTTAATAAAATTGTTACCAATTTATGTTACATATCTTAATACAAAAAAAGAGTTACATAAAAAATGTTACTTAATTAAAAGTGTTGCATTTAAGTGTTACATATTACGAAAGTGTTACAAATGTGTTACATAAATAATAAAATTATAAAAGTGATACAAAAATGTGTTACACTATGTAACATTCATAAAAATGTTACATTTAGATGTTATATTACACCCTTTTATGTTGTAGTGATATATCCATCCGTCTAAAAAAGATAGTCCATTTTCCATTTTCACATAAACCAATGCAAACATTTTTAGCATATAAAATTTGTTCTTATATTCTTGTTATACCCCTATTTAATGTTATTGAAATGTATTCCAACAATCATTAAATAAGGGCATTTTAGGCAAAAATATTGAAATAAAAGGAAAGTGGACTATAATTTGAGACAAACCAAAAAGGAATAGTGGACTATCTTTTTGAGACGGAGGGAGTACCTTTCAACGTAAAATTAGAAAATATATCCTTGAGCAACATAAATGGAAGAAGAAAAAAAAAAAAAAATGTTGGGTAATAAAAGTGTGTATTAGTTCAATTTTGAATAGTTGAAGGATCCAATTAATTGAGCCATGCGTGTTCTTTTTCCCAAAGTTTCAATGTAAAGATCTAAATTCTAAACTAAAATATGTAGACATTGTTTTTAGAAGTGTCAATTTGTTCAACTTTGAATAGTTGAATGATTTATTTGCATCGATAGAAACATACTTTAATGTAATACTAATATTTGAGGGGAGAGGAGCCTAGATATATATGATGTTCCTTTCGCAAAACTTAAATTTCTCAAATTAACTAAAATGACTGAGCTAGAGTTTAGATCTTTACATTCAGTATGTAACAATTTTTTTTAAAAAAAATAAGCTGAATATTACGTTAATCAAATCTTTATTGGCGCGTGCGTGCGTTTTATTCGACGAAATTTAATTACTGAATAAAAATTAACCGTAAGTGAGGTGATTCGGGTGAAATTTTCACGTTTTTGATGCACATGTGACGGTCATTTTGATTGTGATTTCATTGATTTATGGATTGATTATGATTGTTTTGGTCGAAATAAGAGAAATGTGATGTTTTGTCGATTTTGTAGGAAAAACGAAGGATTTTGGAAACAAAACACTTACCACAATTTACTGGACCAAAGAGAGGATTGCACCATTGGATCGTCTCGAAAAATGGGGTGGAATGGAAAATAGAATCGAGCAATCGGAGGTTGGAAGCTCGAGATATAAAGGGATGAAAATGGAGGACGGAAGTTGGGCCGAAATATCCGCCCGACTGGGCCGACCCGCCCGACCACAACGATCTGCACCCACCTTTTTCATTAATGCACCCCTGCGCGTATTTTGGCCCAAATTCAACTTACGAAGTTTCGGCCAGGCCCGGCCCGACCACTTTTCCACCCGGCCGGGCCACCTATTTTTTCGGGGATTTTTGTAATTTTTGGCCATTTTCAAGGGACTTAAGTGCAAAACTTATCCCCAAACCCTACCCCAACACTATAAATACTTTTTTTTGAAATTCAAACACATTACCCCTTTCCACAAGAACTCTTAACACACAAACATACACTTGGAGGTAATCATCATCAAATTCTTCAATTCTCCACCAATTGGAGCAATGATGCAATCAAGAGCTTGAGAATTACATTCCTCACCATCCATTAGTCTCACTACAAGAAAACTGCAATTTAGCCGTGAAAAAATTTGTCGCTAATTCTAATATTTTCGTCGCTAACGTGAGTTAGCGATGAAATAATTTTGTCGCAGGATTTGTTGCTATACGCCCGTCGCTAACGTGTTTGCGACAAAAAAAATTAATTTTGTCGCAAATATTTGCGATGAAAATTTGAGTTTCATCGCAAAATATTAGTGACGAAAAATTAGTGTTTCATCGCAAAATATTAGCGACGAAAAATATAAGTTTTATCGCAAAATGTTAGCGACGAAAATATGAGTTTCATCACAAAATGTTTACGAGGAAAATCAAACATTTGTCGCAAACACGTTAGCAACGGGTGTATAGCAAAAAATCCCGCGACAAAATTATTTCATCGCTAATTCACATTAGCGACAAAAATATTAGAATTAGCGACAAATTTTTTCGTGATAAATATTTTAATTTCGTTGCAAATGTTAGTGATGAAACCCATATTTTTGTCGCTAATATTTGGCTATGATATCTGATTTACGAATCATTCTCTAAACCCACTTGAGTACTCGACCAACCCAACCTGCACCCACACCCGACCCACCCCAACCGAACCTTTCGTACTCGACCAACCCAACCTGCACCCACACCTAACCCGACCCAACCCCCACCCGCCCCGCCCCAACCCCCAACTCAACCCAACCCAACCCAACCCAACCCAACCCGCACCTACATACCCCCTCCCCCATTTTATTTAAATAAATATTTTATTTGATCTTGGTGGGAATTGATCCCGGGTGGATGGGCGCCCATAGCTGGGCGCCTACCACTCGGACAGACAGCTCTTTGATTCAGTTTTTAATATTAATTATATATGTATTCAATTGTTACTAATTTAGTAATTATTTTTACTCATTTAATAATTTATTTCACATTTATTAATTGATTAATTTTTAACTTGTAAGTTGTAACAATTATATATGTATATATATATGTGTGTATATATATTGTAATTTTTAAAACAATTCTAATTGTAAAAAATCAATATTACTTTAACAATTAAAAAAAGCAATAAATATTCAATCCAATCTTCATTCTCTCATCTTTATGTCCATCTTCATTTGCATCATATCATTTTTATAAATATTTTTATTAACATTCATACTGATTTATAAGACATAAAATTTGGAGAATTATTAAACATTTAATTATATAAATCAATTTTCTTGATTTAATATGCATAATTGATTTAATATTAGCGACAAAATATAATTTTCATTGTTTTTCTTATTATTAACAACAAAATAAAATAATTTGTTAAAAGTGTAGCGATAAAATATTTTAATTTTGTTGCAAATATTAATTCGAAGAAATTAGCCACAAAAAATATATTTCATCGCAAAATAATAGTGACTAAATATAATTTTCATTGTTGTCCTAATTATTAACAACAAAATAAAAGAATTTGTTGTTAGTTTAGTGATGCAATATTTTTATTTCATCGCATAAAGTAATTTCAATAAATTAGCCACAAAAAATTATATTTCATTGCAAAACTTTAGTGACAAAATAAAATTTTCATTATTTTTCTGATTATTAACAACAAAATGAAGCAATACGTTGCTAGTATAGCGATGAAATATTTTAATTTCATCGCAAAAATTAATTTCAATAAATTAGCCACGAAAATTTATATTTCATCGTAAAATATTAGTGACGAAATATAATTTTCATTGTTGTTCTGATTATTAACAACAAAATGAAGCAATTTGTTGCTAATATAGGGATGACATATATAAATTTTGTTGCAAAAATTAATTTAAAGAAATTAGCCACAAATTTTTCAATTTCATCGCAAAATATTAGCAAGAAAATATAATTGTCATTGTTGCTCTGATTATTAACAACAAAATGAAGCAATTTGTTGCTAATATAGTGATGAAATATATAAATTTTGTTGCAAAAATTAATTCCAAGAAATTAGCCACGAAAATTTATATTTCATCGCAAAATATTAGCAACGAAATATAATTTTCATTGTTGTTCTGATTATTAACAACAAAATGAAGCAATTTGTTGCTAATATAGCGATGAAATATATAAATTTTGTTGCAAAAAATAATTTCAAGAAATTAGCCACAAAAATTTCTATTTCATCGCAAAATATTAGGAACGAAATATAATTTTCATAGTTGTTCTGATTATTAACAACAAAATGAAGCAATTTGTTGCTAATATAACGATGAAATATATAAATTTTGTTGTAAAAAATAATTTCAAGAAATTAGCCACAAAAATTTCTATTTCATCGCAAAATATTAGCAACGAAATATAATTTTTATAGTTGTTCTGATTATTAACAACAAAATGAAGCAATTTGTTGCTAATATAGCGATGAAATATATAAATTTTGTTGTAAAAAATAATTTCAAGAAATTAGCCACGAAAATTTCTATTTCATCGCAAAATATTAGCGATAAAATATAATTTTCATTGTTGTTTTGATTATTTACAACAAAATGAAGCAATTTGTTGCTAATATAGCGATGAAATATATAAATTTTGTTGCAAATATTAAATCTAACAAGTTAGCGACAAAAAATTATATTTCGTTGCTAAAAATTGATTTTAGCGATGAAATTTAGATTTGTCGTAAAATTTTCGTCGCTATTCCCCCTATTTCTTGTAGTGTCTAAACTTTCTCTTTCTTTCACTTTTATTTGCTTTGATCATTAGTTGTTGCTTTAATTTGATTATGTTGTTGATTGGCTAGAACACTTTTTGTTCTAGGGCTATGTTTACACTTTGGATGATGTCTATGAATTAATTTCTTGTTTATTTTGTGGTTGTGTTGTTTATTTCTATTTGAATGGTTAACTTTCATTGCAAGACATGTTGTCAATGACCATGATAATATGTTTGATTTATTATTAATTGAAATTGGATTGAGAAATCTTTTTCATTAATCGTACTAGATGAGCACCCGCGTATTACGCGAAGAAAGTCAATAAAAATAAATATGTATATTATATTTTATAATTAAATAATCTTATAATATAAATTCTAAATAAAAAAATTAAAAGCGTGAGACATTGAGTTTTTTAATACATCCTTTAATAAAAGTGAAAATAACTTTAAAAAAAAATTTAAAAATTTCGAATACAAACAATTTAAATAATATTAAAATAATTCTTAATAAATTGTAAGTCAACATTAATATCAACCACAACACCTAAATAAATGGCGCGCGGACAACTTGAAGGCACATAACTTAGCCCAACGAGCGGTTCACTCTACCAGCTCTCGAGTTTGAGATGGAGTAGTGCGGTTTTACTTGATACATAGGATAGCTTTTACTATTTTGAGCTTATGATCCTAGTTCTATGTATCCTCAAAAAAAAAAAAAAACCTAAATAAATAAATAAATATTTTGATTAATTGTAAATTAAATCATAATGTTTTCCTTATTTGCAATCGAATCTAGAATTTAAGATAATTGCAAATAAATCACAAACTTTAAATATTGTTGCAATTTAAACCCTATTAGTATTTATAATCTATTTGTATTTATCTAAAATAAAATTTAATAACTAATTAAATAAAGAATTGTACATGCTAATAAAAACGCATTTTAGATTGTATTTTACTCAAAAATACATTAAATCATTTAAAAATAAATTAAACTAATGAATAAAATGAATACTACAATAATAAAGAAGTAAATTAAATAAAAATTAATTTAATTAGTCAATATTAATATAATAAGAATTTCAACATTTCATATGAACCACAAATAAATAAATAGGCCGGAAGAAATCATGACTAGCACATGATTTTGGTATAAACTTCAATATTGAGTAACGCTGCACTTAGATGTGAGAGCTTCTCTCTCTACCTTTCTTAGCTTACTTTGTAAGCTTATCCCCCTCTTTTCCGCCGTCCACAAAGACTTATAAAAATTCCGACCATCTCCCCCTCTTCCTAATGTAAATCATTTTCAAGTTCACGTGTGGTGCTATCGTCGTCGAAAGAAAGCCGCCTTGCCGCCTGTATCACCGTCGGTAGCGTCGCCGCTATGTTCAGATTTTTCAGTGGGTGAAGGAGTCTTTTTCAAGGGTTTTGTTGGGATCAATGGGTGAATCTCCCCGTCGGAGCCACGGTGGCCGACCGGGTGAGTCATTCGTTTGATCCCTTTTTATTTTCGTTTTTATGCTTTTTGCATGTTAGTTTAGTTTGTTTCCTAGTTTAGATCTCGTGTTTTCCTACGTTGTTATTTTTCGGTTATTGTATTTTAGTTTTCCCCTGTTGTTATGGTTTCCTCCCTGATAAGATGGGTTTTCTTCCCGTTTACGGGTTTTCCCATGGTGGCGCTATGTTGTGCCTGTTGAAGCTGGTAGCCCTTGGGTCCGTACGTATAAGATTTGGGAGGTATATTGTATGAGTCGTTGTGTGCGACAATCTGTTCCTTCTCTGGAGCCGGTTTACTATCTCCTTAGATCGCGGAATTTCAAGGAATGTTGACTTAATCATGATTCTTCCACTCTCTCACGATTGAGTTTGGAATATGTGGTCTTTTGGTAGAACTTTACTTTAAGGATAGGTGAGGGCGTTGAAATGTAATTTTTCCCTATCCGTAATTCTACCTATTGTCAAAAAAAAAAAAAAAAAAAAAATTCAATAGTTAATAATAATATAATATTTTAAAAATAGTTTATGAATCATATCCTACTCAACCAATAACTTAATTACACATCATACTTTTTAAAATTAACAACTTCATTAAATTATAACACATAAGCAAAATTAATCACAAAATGACACATAAGCAAAATTAACCACAAAATAACACATCATCAATTTAAACTCTCAATTAGTATATAAGGGGATTTAAGCATTCAACCCAATTTATTGTGAGCTCGAGAGAGGATCAATTATTGGGAGGGTAGTAGATGATCTTAGGGGCCTTTTGGGATTTATTATGCATGCAAGGTAGAGATATTAGTGTGAGTGACATTTCTCTTGAATTAATTTGATCAAAAGAACTTTTAATTCATTATTTAGTGATCAACCTTATAGTAATAACCACAACACCGCTTAAATAGGCCTTTAATCATAAATTGACCCCTTAGTGTGACATATGTCTTGGAACCTCCCTTTTCTTTATTTGAGTGTTAATCGTACCTCTTTCGTTTTCGTGAATGGCATGAGCTTTGATCGAATTTCTTTATTACTTTTATTGTTTATTGGGACCTTCTACATGTAGTTAGGGTGTCGTATGATGTCGTAATGACTACCGTAGTCAGTTAATTTGAGCCATTAAAATTTAAATCTAAAGGCTTAAACTTGATGACCTGTTATCTTCTGTATAATGTACGGTATGTATTCATCGTATGTGTCGTATGGTGTCATAAATTTGTATTTTTATATTTAATTTAATTGATTTAAATATATAATTGTAAAATTACATTTTTATCCCTATACAATAAAATATTTTATTATATTTATTAATTTAATTAAAAAATACAATGTTAAAATTACCTATTTACCCTTATATTATTAATAAAATTAATAACAAAAAAAGTAAATCAAATTAAATCTTATTAAAAAAAAATCAAATTAAACCAATTTATTAAAAAAAACAAATCAAATTAAACCAAAAAAAAAAAAAGATTAAGTTAAAATTGTTGGTCCCAAAAGTTGAGTTTTAGAATGAGTAAGCTAAGATAAAGTGTAGAGGGGAGGGGTGAATAGACTTTTCAAATTCTATCAAAATATCAGAGTTTAAGTGCGAAATGTGTTCTGTGCAGTACTGTTCTTAGTATCAGCTCAGTACTTAACAGTTAGCTTTTATACTCAACTTTTCTTTAAATCTTTTCTTAGAAAACTTACTGTTCTTGGTTAAACAAATATAAACAGATAATCAAACAGAAAGTAAAGAACACAAGATTTTATAGTGGTTCGACAAATGTCTACATCCACTCTCACAACTCCAGTTGCGATGTTTTATTACTCTTTCTTCTTGAGTACTTGTAGCTTAGAGTCCCAAGATTAAGACTTTGATCTTGTCGATTATACCTCCAGGTATATCTTCGATCTACTAGTAATTTTACAAGTAACTAGCACACTTGTTTACACAATACAAACTTAAAACGAAAAGTAAAACTTCTCTTTGTAGTAGCCTTTGATTCTTCAAATCAGATCTGTGGCTTCTCTTCAGTACGATCTTCTTGACTCTGTGAGTGCTTGAATACTTGAATGCTTCTTGATTGCTCTTGAATAGTAATTGTATCAGTAGTCTTTTCAAGTAGAAGATCACACGGTATTTATAAGCATTAGTAAGACAGTTAGCAGTTTGTGAACTAACTCTCAACTAACTCATAACCGTTTCTTGTTATAACTTCCTTCTTTGTAACCAACTTAAAACTTATCTTTCCAAGTCAGCATATCTTCAAATAAATCTTCAGTTACGCTTTAAATAAGTCATCCAAACTTATTCTTCAAACAAACCAACTCAGCACAGTAAACTACTCTTCTTAGTTTTACTGCTCTTGGTCAGTCAGCACAGTTCTTCCAAAACTGTTCAGCTTCCTTAAAAAGTACTTCACTTGATTTCTTCATTCTCTGAAGTAGTCTTCTGATATCTCTTAGTCATCTTTCTTCAATCTAATCTACTGTTCTAAACTTTACAATGCTGAATACAATACAACTTTACAAATATAAAACCTATCTATACATCAACTGAACTACATACAGATGAGTACTTCTAAGTCCTATACTATAAGCTGTCTATACAATTCATTCATCAACTTAGTTCTTAAACAGTTCATATATCAGATTAGTAAAACATAAGATCAGTAAACTCAAACTTCATATCACATTAAGATCAGTAATCTTAATTCCATATAACTCACATGGAACAACATATAATCACATATATCATTAACTTCAAGTTGCTTTTGGCCATCAAAACATATAATCATCAATTAGAACATTGTTTATAGGATTCATATCCCAACAAAAACCTAAAACACAAAACTTTGCAATTCCACCGCCGTCGCTGCCCACACTCCACTATCGCCGCTGCCCAGACGCCGTCGTCGCCTCTACCGCCCAGACGTCGTCGCTCCGTTGTCTCCCCCTGTGTTATTAATTTGTAAGTTTGTTTTTTTTTTTTTTTATGTATTTGTTCATATTTCTTTCTACTTACGTATTTGGTTATGAGTAGGTGAATTAACATTGTGAAATTGTTAAAATTGTGATTGAGATGTTGAGAAGTAATTGTTTTTGAAATTGATTCAAATGAAATAGAAACTTGACTGCTCAACAAGCGTTCGACAAAATGCCTCAAAGAAAATTTTCAAGTGAATTAAGCAAAGGAAGTGGCTATTGAATGCACATTGCTAACATTATTAGTTGTTTGAATGGAAAATTGGTTCAAGGAACCCATCTACTGCTTAAGCTAATTGGTTTCTGTGATGTTTTATTATTCTGATTTTGTTTCTTTTGGAAGTGGCAATCCTGGTAGATATGCTTGGTTGTTCAGAGTTTTTGTAAACTTTGCTATCCTTTTGGGTATTACGGATACCCGTCTTAATAATATTTTGTCGTTTCCAAAAAAAATTAATTTTTTGAATGCTCTAACTAGAAGGACATGCATAATGTATAGTTAAATCATCATGTAGCGTTTTGATGCACTATTTATTTGTGATCCAATTGAATTTTATATTTGATACAATGTTTAAATTGAATTTTATATTATACGCACATGGTATTCCTCGATTTTATGTTATTCACATTACATGCTATTAGTTGCCGTAAATGGCAGTAAAATAGGATATTGAAATATATAATATGAAGATGTTGCATAACATGGGAAGATGATAGTAAAATTGGATGTTTTTAATGAACGTCTCACAATATTCCACTTGATTCATTTTTTTGTGTTTCTCGTGCAGTTTGTATTTACAACGTTCCACAATGTCATCAGCCGTTGGATATGAAGATATCAAAGTGGACGATTAATCACACGAGGAGCACACGATTTTAGAAGATGGGTCAGATGAGGATTTTGGGTATTCCAATTTAAAAAATGCTCATATAGACGATAATACAATTTGTGGTATGACTTTCGCTTCGACGAAAGAAGCTAATTCATTTTATAAGATATACGCAAGACGAAAGGGATTTATAAGCCGAAGATGCCACACTGATCGGAAAAATAACATTATCAAAAATAAAATATATGAAGATCAAATTATAAGATATGAAAATTTAAATTTGATTAATTAAGATTTGGTGGTGCAGTGATGTATCCCATTAAGGAGAACGTGTCAAAAATGGAAGTTTTAATTTTGTAAATAAGGATATGATTTAACACTAAAATATCACTAATATTTACCATAAATAATTGATATTTATAATTATCTGAAAGAATAAAATAATTTCGAAAATTTAATTTTGCACGGTCCAGGAGTCGTGCGTCGTTGCACGGGCAATATTCAGTATACCGTGCAAACGGTAAAACGTTCTGTTTGTCCGCCCATGCACGATCCAAGAGCCGTGCAACTCTGCACGGGTAGTGCCATATGAACCGTGCAAAACTTTAAAACCCGCACGACCATGGAGTCGTGCACCACTGCACAGGGAATACATATTAAACCGTGCAAATCAAGAAATTAATCAGTGGTGTACTGTCCAATGAACATGGCAGCCGTAACACGAATAATCACTCTCCACCCTTTAAAATAATGGTTATGGAAGTTATTCGACACTTGCACACAATGTATTGTGTCGTTAGTGACGATAACGACCTTTGTTCCGTTAGAATGCGATAGGGGTCGTTCTCTCGTTTACTGAGGGATTCAACACACGTTATACGTCGATTTTGATTAGTGTGATAATTGCTTGAAATTCACATACTTATTGAGTATAATTTTATAGAATTTCATGCATTATTCACATTAAATTGACTAATTGCACTTGATTTGAAAAAAGAGTGTTGTTTGCTATTTTTATAGGAAAAAGAGCATTTTTAGAGCAAAACAAGTCTCGATTGTTTTGTGACGTCAATTGAAAGAATAAAACGAGAGAAAAGAGTCTCAAAAGAATTAATTTCAGCATTTCCGAGCCCATAAAAGCAGGCCAATTGAGGCCCATTTTTTATGGATTGATTTTTAAATATTTGGGCGAGTTTCATGAAGGGTCCGACTATTTACACCTCCATTTGCATTGAGAACACTCCCCCTCTGGACGCACCCCCCCTAAAATCTGATGCACCCCCCTCAAATTGTCATAAATGCCTTTCTCTTATATAATTCAAATTACTACTCACACCCCCCCCCTAAACCCTACTTTCTCCCCCAAATCCTCCATCTTCTTCCTCCTCCATCTTCTTCTTTCATCTTCTCCCCCACCCCTCACCACCACCGCCGGCGACCTGCCCCTCCACAACCCGTCGCCGGCGACGCCACCCCCTTCCTCCCTCGCCGAACCCGTCGCCCCCACCCCCCCCCCGCCTGTAAAAAAAAAAAAAAAAAACAACAGATCGCGGCCGCGCGCGGCCGCCCCGTCCATCGGCCGCCGCGGCCGTCCCCTCCCTCGCCGAACCCGTCGCCCCCACCCCCCGCCTGTAAAAAAAAAAAAACAAACAAATCGCGGCCGCGCGCGGCCGCCCCGTCCATCGGCCGCCGCGGCCGTCCCCTCCCTCCCTCGCCGAGCCAGTCCCCTCCCTCGCCGAGCCAGTCCATCGGCCAAATCCAAATCCAGGTTTGTTTTTTTTTTTTGTTTTTTTTTCCTTCTTTTTCTTACCTTTCGACCACTTTAGGTCGATCCAAATACACTCCGTCGACAACAGGGTGTCGACGAGTGTATTTTTGGTCGACCTAAAGTTGTCGACGAGTTTTTAAATTTTTTTTTTTTTTTTTTTCCGATCAACAAATGTCGAGCATATACAATCTTGTCGACAAACCAGTGTCGACGGGAGTGAATATGGTCGACACTGGTTTGTCGAAATCTTAAAAAAAAAGTTAAATTTTTTAAGTTGAATTTTTTTTTGTTTGGGGAGAAATTTTGGTGTTTGGTGTTTGGTGGTGGTGGTGGCGGTGGCGGCGGATGGATGGATAAAACTTAGGTTTAAAGGTGGGGGGTGCATTTAGTAGTTTAATATGACTTAAAGGGTATTTTTGGTTTTTTA
Organism: Galeopsis tetrahit; assembly: GCA_963675135.1. Lineage (NCBI taxonomy): Eukaryota > Viridiplantae > Streptophyta > Magnoliopsida > Lamiales > Lamiaceae > Galeopsis > Galeopsis tetrahit. The sequence goes on from OY776133.1 coordinate 19,315,796, forward strand.
CTTCATTATTTTATTATTAAATCCATAGGGGGAGTGTTCTCAACGCAAATGGAGGTGTAAATAGTCGGACCCTTTCATGAATTAAAGGGGCAGAGCAGTCCACTTGCTTGATTGCAACCAAACAGCCAGCTGAATACTAAATTCATTCACTACCCATATTCTATTAATAGACAGCCTGTTTATTAATTGATTTCAAGGCCCAAAGGCAATTTAGCCCAATCTGGCGTGAGCAATGAGGGAGGCCCATGATATTTAACATCTTTTGGGAAGCAGTAGCCAAGGGGGAGAGGAGAGGAAAACGCATACAGTAGACATTGGCGTAGAAACTGGGGCTTCATTGGGGGAGAAATTTCTTCTCCTCCCCACCACTCAATTCAATAGATTAGATTAGCTTGTTATTTCATTTCATTTTCTAAATAGATTTAATTTAGTATTTCATTTTATTGTAAGCTTTGGAGGATTAGAAGACCCAGAGGTGATATTTTTCTATTATTGCAATTTTAATTTGATAATTTCATTTTCATTTATGTCATAGTTTAATTTACATGAGTTTTATTCTAGTTGTTAATTTAGATATGGAGTAATCTCTTATTGCTTTGAGTTTTGGAATTATGTGGGTAATTAGTGGATTTATGAATTAATTGCATATTTTAGTCGATGTCTTGAATTTTAATTGTTTCTAGAGTTGTATTTTGATTGATTCATTTAGTTGATCAACCCTATTAGCGAGCATGTTCGATTATGTTTATTGCAACGAGAGTTGGGTAGCATGATTGGGAGTGTGAGTGTGAGCTTTGGTCAATTGAATAGAATTTAAGTAGTAATTAGCTTAACCGAGAGAGGGTTAATTGCTAGACCGACAACTTTAGACACTAAATGAATAGAGGTCGTCTAGGAGTTTGGTGAGGGGACGTTTCATAAGCATTAGTAACCGTGTTGAAAATGCTTATGAGACACTATCTTAGGAGCTTATGGTATTTGATTAGATCCTATAATTGCTAATCAATGCACGTTGTTCACCTATGCCTTTCGAGGGGGTTTGCACACATATGTGATAGCCTTTAGCATAATTCAAGACATTAAGTTTAATTATTGTGATTAGTTCGTTAATTCATTAGTGATTCCACATAAGGAAGACACCCGAAGCAATTCTTCCACTTGCACTTTCATCTTTTTTAGAGTTAGTTTTAGTTGTTTACTTAGTGTTTCTTTTTCTTTTTGGTATTTGCTTATTCTCCCGTTTAGCTTCTATAACACCATTTTGACTTATAGTTTTGGGGCTCCACGCTCTCCTAATTAGGTCCTTGGAACGAAAATCTACTAAGTCGTATACTTATCATACTACTATCGAACCCATACGCTTGTGGGGATCGTATAGTTGTTCAAAACGTGCAAAAATACGAACCAAGTCAGATATCCATGTTCTTAACAATACTCATATAAAATATCAGGTGGATCTAAGAGAATGGTCGGTACGGTGTCGTTAGTGGCGGTAACGACCTTCGTTCTGTTATAATGTCACACGGGTCGTTATCTCGTTTTCGTGTGTCAAATATGAAACTTAATTTCCCCGATGTCATCATTTTACAACTTAACATGTTTTTAGGAAGAGGACGACATGGTTTTACTAAATTTAACGTGTTCGAAAATGATGCATGGTATGATTGATAAACAACACATGATTTATATAACCTTGAATATAGTGATTGAGGGAAATGACCGATTATTAATCCGTGGTGTACTGTCCAATGAACATGGCAACCGAAACGTAAAGAATCACTCTACACCCTTTATAACAATGGTCATGGAAGTTGTCCGACACTTGAACACAACGTACTGTGTCGTCGGTGATGATAACGACTTACGTTCCGTTAGAATGTCATGGGGGTCGTTCTCTTGTTTATGTTGTTTTTAATGAGAACAATGAGAATGATTATACCAAAATACCACACCACAATGGCATCCATTCTAATATGGTCAACATGTATTTTATGTTGTTTTTAAGCCGCAATATTTGAAATGGGTATGATTACTCTTTTTCTCTAAATTTCAAGACATGTATTTTATGTTGATTTTAGGCCGTAATATTTTAAATAGGTATTATTAATAATCTTGATGCAATTTTTTTTTTTTAAAAGGTCAATTTTATCACCATATCTTGAGGTAGATAAAATTTGCAATCAAATTTCACCTAAATAAAATTTTACAATATACATCAATTTGAAATGACTACATTCTATAATTTAATCAACGCCTGAACAAAAATCATAACAACAAAGATGAAATTCTAAATATAAATTTAGTATGAAAACATTCATATTTAGTATGAACAAAAACAACGTCGACATTGCTTGTGGACTGCATGATTCAATTACAAGAAGTCATGGATCAAAATGATGACAAAAAATGTCAAGTGCTAGTTTCTTCCTCAATTCCGGCATGTCATTGCTACAAATTGTACTAACATCTTCCTGGAGCGTCAAACGCTCAATGTACTTTATCGTGAACATACCACAATCATTTCTGCATCACAAGGAGTTTTAGTATAACGACTATATAAAAAAACAAACACTGAAAAAATTATAACATCCCTACCCATTAACCTATTGACCACATGGTATACTCTTTAATTCAAAAACCTCGATGTCGTTTTTTTCATCCACTTTTGATTGTATCAATTTAGGAAGGATCTTTGCAAAGGTTCTCATCATGCCATATCTACGGCGGCTACTCATACTATCATAAATTTCAATCACTCCGGATTTCATATCAACTTTCAATGCAAGTCAATGCCCGAGACAATTAAAAGAGATATATAAGAATCTGCAGTCTTTACAAAACAAACAAGAATTACAAAGGCACAGAGAGCTACCAAGAGCAAAAAACTAAACAATAAAGAAACACAAACATAATTAGAACTCTTTTTTCCACTCCAGCCAACATTGTCAAGACCAAGAATGAAGCAAAAAACACAGAACTTTACAGCCCTAACAACAACTCTTCACGGAATTCATAATTTCTTTTAGTTCTAATTCGTGCTTACATTATCAAAAAACTTAAATGCAATAGAAATTGTGTAAAAAAATAAGAAAAGATATATCAGTAACAAATTAACATTTAAAAAAAGGAATAAAAGTGTTGTAAAATACAATAAGTTGAATTGCAAAACATTCTCAGAGGTAGTATAGATGACAATAGGGAGTAAGATAACGATAGTATGACATGAAAAAAAAGAGTTTGGCTCAAGTGGTTAGAGCACCACTACCTAGGCCTTAGGTCCTGGGTTCGAGTCATGGGTAGGGGAAATGGGATGGGTATTTAACTTGTAATCAAAAAAAAAAAAAGTATGAGGTTTTTATAGTATCTAAGAGGTAAAATGAACAATCACATAATTAGGACTAAATTCTAAGACTAACTTACTTAAACCAAAACCAACACTAAAATCTAAAGCCACCAATTTCTTCATGCGGCTATCTACATTATGTTATGCTCCATAATTGTAAATTGTACACTTAGGTTTGAGCACATCTTATGCTCTATTTATAAAGTAGCACAAATACCTGTCAAAAGAAAACTGGTCCCAATCTCGTCCAAATTTAAATTTAAATCAAACCAAGAATAATAAACTAACAATTATCAAAAAATTAAGCATCTAAGTTATGAGTTAAAAACACCCACATGAACTATAACACACCTGTAATTAATTTGTTAACAACATAACTTCAACCCAAACTCATTCTATTACAAAACTAACAGAAAAAAAGAAACAATTTCTATTCAAATTCCAATGAAAACAGAGCCAGTACAAACTCGAACATTGGAGAATGAAAAATTAAATCAAAATTGAACAATGAAGCTAAGAAATAGGCAAAATGACGAAATTGAAGGTTTCGGCTTACTTGGAAATTGATCAACAAATGTTAGGGCTTGGCGAAGGGAAAAACCTAGACGGGGCGCGACTGCGAATCCGACGACAGTAGGGCGGCCGGAAAGGTGAAGCAGTACTGAGGAAGGCGTAGTGAGCAAGAGGTCGGAGAAAAGCCCTTCTTGATTCTTGGAGTGAGCTAGCCGCGAGCAGTCGCCGAAAAGGTGAATGTACTAAGGGAGGGTAGTAAGCGAGAGGTCGGGGATCGATCTGAAATTGAGCGAGCGTCGGAGAAAAGCTACTTCTTGCTTTTGGGAGTGAGCGAGTCGATGTGGATTGGCTTCGATTCAATCGAACAAGGAATACCTTCTTGCTTTCATTTTTCAATTAAGAATCAAAAAGACTTCAATTAAGAAATAACCTTAACTTCGATGGAATTGGGGAAGAAAAACATAATTTCTAGTTTAATTAATTTATTATTTAATTTTTTTTATTGGTTTATTTAATTTCTATAATAATAATATTTGTATAAAAAGAGTAGAATAATAATTTAACTTATATAAAAAAAGGATAAAATAATAATTTTGCTTAATATATATATTTAAAATAATTTTAACAAAAAAAGGGTAATATAGTAAATAATAAAATACAATTTAAAAAATGATTTAATTAATTTAAACATGTATAACAGTTATAAGGTTCTTACGACGCATACGACGCGATTCGACGCGTTGACTACATAGTCACTTTGTACAATTTGATTATACTAAGAATTCCCCTTGTTTAATTATTAGTGACATTTAATTAGTAGACAATTTTAGGGTAATTAACACTTTAAAACTTTCGTCTATTTAAAACTTAATCAACAAACTACGCTTTTACACTCTCTCTATGTGGTCTCTGTGGGATCAACTTTGTACTTACTCTACTACGATATACACCGTATTCTTGCGGTTGTGTATTTTATCGTAAAATACATGAATCATGATCGAGGTGATCGAGTAGAGTATAGTATATTATAGAGGTACTGTATTACCATTCACGATAGAATGCATTTACAAATAGCTAGGTAGCATATAAAAGCGTGAATTAATATATACTATAATTCAAAACAGATATTAATAATGCAAGAAAACACCATAAAAGACTTGAAGAATCTATCGATCTCCAGCTATTTTTTTTTTTTTTTTTTGACCATGCAATTTAGAAAGCAGCAGCTTTCCATTGTGATCAGCATACTGGTACTGAAACGAATCGATGGAACCGTGTTGGTGAGAAATAAATATCTGCACAATATCATTGTTGTTGATTTATAGATTACCAACAATGGCTTACAAAGAATTTAAACGGAAAAAATAAAGACAGTAAATGAAATTACAAAGTCTTCAAGGTCTTCAACTTTCCAAAAGAGGCAGCTTCCTTGTTTGAGCAGCTTCTTAGAATAGCAGGTCCAGAAAGGGAAGAAAACAGCATTGTAGATAAACAGAAAGTTAGGGAAAAGAGCCGAGTCAAGGTGATACCTTTTCCCGTAAAACAAACACGTCCCGGCTAGTGTTCACAGATTGACGAGTTGCTTCGAAAGGTAAAACGGCTTCCTCTTTGCACGAGCAACACCGCGCAGCGTACAAAGCTCCAGCGAACAGAATACACGTTAGAACCGGATCGCACTCTAAAATGCTATGCAGAATGCTGGAAATAGTGTATGCAATTTTCTGGAAAAACTCAGGTGAAATTTGTTGTATGCAAAAGTGTGTTTTTTCCAAAACCATGCACTCCTATTTATAGGCAGTGTCACCCAGGTGTGGAACAGACGGGTATTTAAGGCAGTAACGACTGGTAACACATTAATATGGCAGTTTCTGGCAGTTTCAGGAATGGTAACTCCCATTCTTAATACTCCAGCACATTAATTTGGCAGTTTCCCGAATGGTAACTCCCATTCTTAATACCCAGCACATTAATATGGCAGTTTCGGAATGGTAACTTCCATTCTTAAACTTCCACGCAATTAAGACAATCACATTTCAAATTCAAGAAGTCAACTTCCGCTTGACTTCCATAGACTTGGGCTGCCTAAATCCGTGTGGGTCGAGGCCCACATTTTTAGAACCTCAAAAAGATAGAGGCCAAGGCCAAGGCCCAGGCCCACGGACCACGGACCCGGCGCGGCCGGACGAGCGGGCGGCGCGCGCGCGCGTGTGGCTAATTGAATGGTTCAATAGTCACTACAATTTGAACATTCTTAACTAACTCCTATTAATAAGGAGGTAGTTAATTATCTCATTTATCAATGTGGGATAGTTATTAACACTACTCCCAATGCATCACTTTGTCTTAAACTTCGTACATTAATTTCTCACTCACCGAAATTCGGTTTTGAGATTTTAAATATACTACGATCATCTACTCGGAGAGTAGAACGATCCTACAATATTTAATTCTTCGAAAATTAAATATTCATACCCTCAAATAATTGATTAATTAAAATCAATTAAATATTAAGAAATTGAATAAAAACCCAATTTCTCCAACAATCCCCCACATGAGTGGAAATTACTACCCATAATCATGCAGACTCGCAATCCAGTTCAATTGAGACACTGTTGCATCCGGAAAGGTGGCTTGTGACCTTGAACCTTCCGTAGTCAAACACTATCGAGTACACTGGCGGCTTAGTGGACGCGATGCCTTGAACTACTCCTCCTTAGTGTGTACTGAGACAACGGTGCTGACACAACAACATCTCAAACGTGTTTCGTTCTCACGTTTTTATCCATTTCGGCCATGGACACCCTTTGAGTTCATAAGTGCATTTCGTGAAGCGACCCCACTTCTCACTTATATAGGTGGACTCCCATATTGAGTATCCCGCAATACTCTACCTCCCGGAGGTCTTTGGGAACCATTAAAAGTCATAGACTTAGCCTTACCACAAATCTTACGGGACAACACTTGGTGTTGTGCTTTTCTAAGGAATGGTTTGAATATCCAAGTGTTCCAATTCAACATTCACAGCTTAGTTTTCCCATTGAACCAAGTTCTTGGGATCTCCAGTCAACATGGTTGGGTTACCACTGTTTCAGCTGTTATTTTGTGGGTTTTAGACCCATTCCTTCTAGCAACTTATTCATCTGATCTCGATTTATTCCTTTCGTAAGCGGATCCGCTATATTGTCTTTTGACCTTACATAGTCAATTGACATCACACCACTCGAAATCAGATGTCTAACAGAGTTATGTCGACGACGTATGTGTCTCGACTTTCCGTTATACATGTCGTTCAAAGCCCTGCCAATTGTGGCTTGACAGTCACAGTGTATCATCACAGTAGGCACGGGTTTGTTCCAACATGGAATGTCCTCGAGGAAATTTCGAAGCCACTCGGCTTCTTCACCAGCTTTATCCAAAGCTATGAATTCTGATTCCATCGTGGACCGGGCAATACACGTCTGTTTCGTTGATCTCCACGATACAGCAGCACCTCCAATAGTGAACACATATCCACTAGTGGAAAATGACTCATTCGTGTCAGAGATCCAATTGGCGTCACTGTACCCTTCAAGTACCGCCGGAAACCTTGTGTAATGAAGCCCGTAGTCAATAGTGTACTTTAAGTACCTAAGGACCCTTCTAAGAGCCTTCCAGTGCTCTTTATTTGGATTGCTAGTGAATCTACTCAACTTGTTCACTGCACAGGCAAGATCCGGGCGTGTACAGTTTGTAATGTACATCACACTTCCAATGATTCTTGCATATTCAAGTTGTGCAATCGGATCGCCTCGATTCTTGCTCAAGTGTACATTGAGCTCCATGGGCGTCTTGGCAGGTGGATCATTAAAGGCATTGAATTTCTTTAACACACTCTCAACATAGTGAGATTGTGTCAAGTAGATTCCATTAGACTTTCTCTCGATCTTGATTCCTAGAATCACATCAGCCAATCCCATGTCTTTCATGTCAAAACTACGTTTTAACATAGCATTTGTTTCCATGATCATGGCATTGCTGCTGCCCATGATCAACATGTCGTCCACATAAAGACACATGATAACAAATCCTTTTGATGTATTTTTCACATACACACATTTGTCACATTCGTTTATCTTGAAACCATTGGACAACATAATTTCATCAAACTTCAGATGCCACTGTTATGGAGCTTGTTTGAGTCCATACAGTGAACGAACGAGTCTACACACCTTTTTCTCGTTGCCAGGTGCTATAAACCCTTCAGGTTGATCCATGTATATTTCTTCAACTAATTCCTCATTCAAGAACGCAGTCTTGACATCCATTTGGTGAATCTCGAGATTGTGCAAAGCAGCAATCGCAATTAACACACGAATGGATGTAATCCTTGTTACTGGGGAGTAAGTATCAAAGAAATCATACCCTTCTTTTTGTCTAAAGCCCTTTGCTACCAAACGAGCTTTATACTTGTCAATTGATCCATCTGCTTTATATTTTCTTCTAAGGATCCACTTGCATCCTAAGGTTTTACAACCTCTACGGAGATCAACCAACTCCCACGTATTGTTCTGCAGAATAGAATCAATTTCGCTATTGATAGCTTCTTGCCAGAATGATGCATCTGGTCTTGACAGAGCTTCCTTGATAGACTTAGGTTCATCTTCAATCACAAAAGTGATGAAGTCAGGACCGTAAGTTTTTGCAATTTTTGCTCTTTTGCTGCGTCTAGGTTCTTCATGCTCTTGAGCTGAAGAACTAACAGCCTCTGCTTCTACGTGAGCCCTCTTATTTTCAGGTCTCACCTCATCTTTATCTTTATTAGGAAAGATATTTTCAAAGAATATTGCATTCCTTGATTCTATCATAGTGCCTTCTGACATGTCAGGTATTTCTGATTTGTGAATCAGAAACCTATAGGCACTACTGTTGAGTGCATATCCTACAAAGATACAATCGACCGTTTTAGGGCCAATTCTAACTTGTTTAGGAGCAGGCACTTCAACCTTTGCAAGACACCCCCACACTTTGAGGTACTTGTAGGATGGTTTCCGCTTTTTCCACATTTCATAAGGTGTCAGATCCTTTGTTTTGTGTGGAATTTTGTTCAAAATGTGGTTAGCCGATAGTATAGCTTCCCCCCACAGATTCTGCAGTAAACCCGAGCTGATTAACATTGCGTTCATCATCTCCTTTAGTGTTCGGTTCTTTCTCTCCGCAACACCATTAGACTGAGGTGAGTAAGGGGCAGTAGTTTGATGTATGATGCCAGAATCAGCACATAACTGTTCAAAAGGTGCTACGTATTCCCCACCTCTATCACTTCGAATCACCTTAATTCGAGTGCTAAGTTGATTTTCTACTTCATTCTTGTAAAGTTTAAAAGCTTCAATAGCTTCATCTTTACTTCGCAAGAGATAAACGTAGCAAAATCTTGTGCAATCATCAATAAAAGTAATGAAATACTTTTTGCCACCTCTAGTTTGCACAAACTTTAAATCACATACATCGGTATGGATTAAGTCTAGAGGAGCAGTGTCCCTTTCCACAGAAGTAAATGGCAACTTTGTCATTTTAGCTTCAACACATATCTCACACTTTTTAGGTGTTTTAATATTGTTCATTTTAAGTAAATCAAGATTTACTAAACGCTTTATAGATTTTAGATTTACATGTCCTAATCTTAAATGCCATAAAGAGGAACACTCCACGATGTAAGAGGAAGTAGAAACGTTTTCATTGATAACTTTCTTGCCTTTACGGCTTACAACCATTACACTCATTTTGAACAGACCATTCTCGAGATAACCTCGACCAAGGAACTGTCCAAACTTGCTAAGTATAACTTTATCAGACTCAAAAACTAGTTTAAACTGATGACTAACTAGAAGAGAGCCGGAGATCAGATTCTTGCGGATGTCCGGGACATGCAGCACATCCTTCAGCTTGAGCTCTTTGCCAGAAGTGAGCTTGAGCACAACAGTTCCAACACCAGCCACATCAGACGAGGCATGGTTTCCCATATGGAGCTTTCTCCCATCAGCAGGAGCATAAGTCGAGAAGACACCCTTCTCGGAACAAACATGGCAAGTAGCACCGGTATCCACGAACCATTCCTTTGGATTGTCAACCATGTTGGTCTCAAACACAACAGCAGACATATCTATTTCAGTGAGATTATGTTGTGCCACATTAGCACTTGATTGTCCTCCCTTACCCTAAACACAACAGCAGACATATCAACTTTCTTAGAGACGCGACAATCAGTTGCTTTGTGGCCCGGTTTTTCACACTTGTAGCAATTACCATTAAATTTGGGTTTTGCAGGAACAGGTGCTTTACCTTTGTCATTAGGCCTTTTTCGTTTTTTAGACGATTCACCACGTTCCATTAAATTTGTCTTTGCCTCAACCGAGACTTGATTTGATTTACCGTCCATCCTTTTATTATCTTCTTCAATTCGAAGTTTGACGATCAAATCTTCTAGGCTCATTTCCTTTCGCTTGTGTTTGAGATAACTTTTAAAATCCTTCCAAGAAGGTGGTAGTTTCTCAATCACTGCGGCTACTTGGAAAGCGTCCGGAAGGACCATACCCTCCGCGAGGATATCATGTAGGATTAACTGAAATTTTTGAACTTGTTCAACGACAGATTTACCATCTACCATTTTGAAGTCCAAAAATCTCGCCACCACGAACTTCTTAGTTCCGGCATCCTCGGTTTTGTACTTTCGTTCCAAAGACTCCCACAGTTCTTTGGCAGTACGAACCGGTTGGTACACGTTATACAACGCGTCAACTAGTCCTCCAAGGACGTAGTTCCGACACAAGAAATCGCCATGAGACCATTGGTCAAATGCGACCCTCCTAGCATTATCCGTTTCACTTTCAGCGACAACGGGCGGATCCTCCCGGAGGAACCTTGCAAGGTGAAGTGTCGTGAGGTAAAACAACATCTTTTGTTGCCACCTCTTAAAATCAGTACCCGAGAACTTCTCGGGTTTTTCCCCATGCACCATGAAATTGCGAGTTTCAGAGGGTGGAAAAAACATGGGGGTAAAAACGTGTTATTTGGGACAACGTTTGGAGTTGGGTTCGAGGTGTTCTCAACCAGGGTATTGTCGATAGGGGTGTTATCGGAGCCATTTCCGTCAGATGCCATTGTGGTATCTCTTTTTTTTTTTCTTCTGTTTGTTTTACGATTGTTGGTTTATAGATTACCAACAATGGCTTACAAAGAATTTAGACGGAAAAAATAAAGACAGTAAATGAAATTACAAAGTCTTCAAGGTCTTCAACTTTCCAAAAGAGGTAGCTTCCTTGTTTGAGCAGCTTCTTAGAATAGCAGGTCCAGAAAGGGAAGAAAACAGCACTGTAGATAAACAGAAAGTTAGGGAAAAGAGCCGAGTAAAGGTGATACCTTTTCCCGTAAAACAAACACGTCCCGGCTAGTGTTCACGGATTGACGAGTTGCTTCGAAAGGTAAAACGGCTTCCTCTTTGCAGTGAAATTTGTTGTATGCAAAAGTGTGTTTTTCCCAAAACCATGCACTCCTATTTATAGGCAGTGTCACCCAGGTGTGGAACAGACGGGTATTTAAGGCAGTAACGGCTGGTAACACATTAAGCAATTAAGCGGCTCGGCACGGCCGGACGGGCGGCGCGCGCGCGCGCGTGTGGCTAATTGAATGGTTCAATAGTCACTACAATTTGAACATTCTTAACTAACTCCTATTAATAAGGAGGTAGTTAATTATCTCATTTATCAATGTGGGATAGTTATTAACACTACTCCCAATGCATCACTTTGTCTTAAACTTTGTACATTAATTTCTCACTCACCGAAATTCGGTTTTGAGATTTTAAATATACTACGATCATCTATTCGGAGAGTAGAACGATCCTACAATATTTAATTCTTCGGAAATTAAATATTCATACCCTCAAATAATTGATTAATTAAAATCAATTAAATATTAAGAAATTGAATAAAAACTCAATTTCTCCAACAATTGTGACCCTTTCCATCCCAAGGCTTTCCATTTCGAACGTGTCCAAATGGACCTAATTTCATAATATCTGAACCACCCTCCATTTCCAAAACCAAAATAAAAGTGAAACTTAGGATATACCATCAACAATTTAAATAGCAGAAGATGAATTTAATGGCATTAATTAAATATTTGGAAAACTCACTAACTAGCTTTTTTGCAGTAAGAGTAAAGGTGCATCTATTCTGATCTAATGATAGGACATGAGACTATGACTAGTAGGGGTGGTTTAATAATATTTCTCTTTTCTTCACGATTTTAGTTACTATTTCTTCAATTAAAATCTTTATTTTAAAAGAAAGAGATAGATAGCTAGAAGATATAATTAAATGCTTAAAATATTTTTCCATTTTAAATGAAAATTGAAAATATTTACATATAAGTAGTTTATAGAAATATGTGATCTTTTTAAACAAAATTTTAGATAAAATGTCAAAATATATGAAAAGGAGGGAGTAGGGGTTAATTTATTCAAATATTTCGTTTTTAAGATTGTGGGGGAGTTTTTGAATTCCCAATCTTATGAATATAAGCACAATTCCATTATTGCATACTCCATTACACCATATGTAAAATATATATATATATTACTCCTTGTATTTAAAAAAATACTCCACACACCCCGTAAAAAGAAACTACTTCATAAACTTCCCTTCCACAATATTTATATATTTATTCAAAATAAGTATTACATTTATACTCATTTCAACCACTCTTTTTACTTTATATTCATTTAATTTTATAAAATTATCCTTCAACACTCCACTCATTACTTTTTTTTTTATAATTAAAGTATGTATATTTTGTGGTGCAAACACTTGTGAGACGGATTGAGTATTGTTTATTCATATATATATATAAAAAATAAAGAATAAAATAAAGTACTCCTTCCGTCCCGCAATTACTTGTATAGTTTGACCGACACGTTGTTTAAGAAAAGTGGATTTAGTGGTTGATGATGTAAGATAAAGGGGGTATTTTAGGTAATTTGATGATGTGTAAAGTGAAATGTATGGAAAAAATGAGTGGCAAATTTGAAAATAAAATGATGTTGTGAGATTATTAATTTTGTATTTACTCCCTCCGTCCCGTGATTACTTGCACACTTTCCTTATTGAGACGTCCCAAAATTACTTGCACACTCTTTATATGGAAATACCCTACAAAATTAATAACCTCACAACATCATTTTATTTTCAAATTTACCACTCATTTTTTTCATACATTTCACTTTACACATCATCAAATCCACTTTACACATCATCAAATTACCTAAAATACCCTTCTTTTATCTTATATCATCAACTGCTAAATTCACTTTTCTTAAAAAACGTGCCGATCAAACCGTGCAAGTAATCTTGAAACGGAGGGAGTATTAAAATCATAAAAAAATATATGTGGGTGAACAATCTATAAACAAAATTGACATCTGAATAACGACAAGTTGAACGCGCTTCCCGACGTCCACCAGAATGAACATGCGTATTCCCGAGATATGAATCATTATACTCCCTCCGTTTCAGAATAATTTGTATAATTTGATCGACACGTTGTTTAAGAAAAGTTGATTTAGTGGTTGTTGATGATGTAAGATAAAAGAGGGGTATTTTAGGTAATTTGATGGTGTGTAAAGTGAAATGTATGGAAAAAATGAGTGACATATTTGAAAATAAAATGATGTTGTGAAGTTATTAATTTTATGAGATATTTCCATATTAAAAGTGTGCAAGTAATTTTGAGACGTCCCAATAAAGAAAGTGTGCAAATAATCATGGTACGGAGAGAGTATTTACAGCTTTATTTTCTAAAAAAAATGTTTAAAATGATTAGCATTTCAATAATTCAATTTTCTTGGTAAGTGAAACTCATAACTATACTAATTTAAGAATTAGGGCACCTATTACCTGGATTATTTTACCTTGTTCATTAAATTTAAATGCTCAAAAGTATCGAAAAGAAATGGAAAATAACATTGTTAAATTAACATGGTATGTTACACCTTTCGTCCAACAATTGTTTGCACACTTGCCTTATTTGTCCATTTCACAATTGTTTGCATATTCATCATAAAAGGAAACACTCTCATAAATTTCACCCTCACAACATTCACATATTTACACAAATTGTCATTACTTTTACTCTCTTTCCAATCACCTTTTTACTTTATTCATATAACTTTACAAAATTACCCTTCAACACTCCACTCATTACACTTTGTGCCCAATTTATAGTGGAAATACTTATGAAATGGAGAGAGTATAAGTTATTATTGATATCTTAATCTTACTCCATATATATCATATATGTGTAACTAAAAGGTAACTAAAAGGTGTAAAATATTTTTATTAAAAAAAAAAGTGTAGATCACGATAATTAGAAAGTGTCAAAAAAAAAAAACAGCATTGATCGTTGATCGGGTCAACCTGATTGCACAGTATGCACTCGAGTGTAAAACAACCCCATCCTAAAGATTATACACTTAGTTTTTGTACATTTAATTCAATTAATTCATCTATATATATCATACTTAATTTCAGATTTCCTAATTAAATTAAGAAATCAAATTTCTCTTTTAATTTCTGTCATAGTTGAATAATCTTAATTAAGAAAAATAAAATTTCACAATTAAAATCTAATTTCTTTTATATTTTCGTATATTAATTTTTTATAAATAAAATTATAATTCTCTGTTCTATTATTAATATTATTTTATATTCCCTCTGTTCCAGTGTAAGTTTTTCACTTTTCTTTTTTGGATGTCCTATAATAAGTTTCTCATTTCATTTTTAACAAATTATTTTCTCTCTTCCAATCATATCACTTGTATTACATATATTATTTTATCATACTTCATCTCATACTAATCTAATTTTCTCATTCACCATCACATCATTTGTACTATATCTTCCGCAATAAGTTTTTTTTATTTTATTTTGAGTGTTTTGATTAAGAAAAATATGATAAAATAATAGATGTAATAAAAGTGATGTGATGGTGAGAAAAAAAAATAATAGATGAGTATGATATGACTTGGGAGGAAAACCCGGTGGAGTTGGAGGTGAAGGGAAAGGAGGAGAGGTAAGGTCTCCTTTCTCTTTAGTCTGCTTTGTAACATCTTGTTCTCCACCCATTTCGCACGAAACTTTCTCACTTCCTAGCTCAAAAGTTTCCCACAGACGGCGCCAGTTGTTGCGTCAAAAACTAACGTCTAAGGATACCGAATATTCCCGTGTGGATAATGAGAATTACGGGCTTAAATCGTCACTCTTCCGCAAGCGTTTTCACGAACGATCCTCCTTCAAGGTCCTGAGAGACCTGCAAAAACACGCCGGAGGGGATTCCGGCGCGGAATCTCCGACGCTCAAGTCAGAATTGTTCTCAAGAGAGTCAAAGAGGAATTTCCCTGTAATTCAAGGGAAATTCTCACGAATATCGTGATGTTTCTTGTGAATTCAGTGTATTTCTCGTATAGTTCTCTTAGATAATAAGAACAAAGTGAACTTAATGTAAAACGTAGTCAATGAACTGAAAGCAAACCTGCTTATATACCTCTCCTTATTTCGTGGTCGAGGCGGAGACTACTTCTTCCTCTTTTTTCTCAACCGTCCCACAAGACTCGGTCTTCTCATGGACTCCTCCCACTTTCCAGCTTTGACTTCTCCTCCGGCCTTATCCATCAGGAATAATTCTTAAGTCTTTCCCTCATGGGCTGGAAATGTCCGGCCCAAGGTCCACCAAGCCCTAGATATGGGCCCAAGGCCCAATTACGTCTACATCTCGCTTTGGGCTTAGGGGTGTATTAATCCTGTTTCTCAAACCATTACTCATACTAAGACCGATTCAGTTCATCTTATATCCACGTGTCGCCATCTCCGAGGACGACATATTTTGTCCGCATCAAAATTAAATATGATTCAAATATTTTGCCTTATTACCTTCTTATGGAGGTGTTTGCAAACTCAATTGGAAGGGCATAATCATTTTTTTTTTAAAGCTGTCCTTTTAAGCTTTAGCTTCTAATAAATGCTTTTAAGCTGTTAATAAAACTCTTAATCAATATATGGTATGTTTGCTTCGCAATTTGGTATGTGGTATGTTTGCTTCGCAATTTGCCGGCTCCACTTTGAACTTTGCAATCCAAAATCAGACTAAAATTAAGATTTTTTAAATTAAATTCTAATTCTACATTATTAACATCACCTTTTTTTTTTCCTCAACAGACTTACATCAACTAGTACATTTTAATTATCCCTCAATATACTCACAATAATATAATAATACATTATTAATCAACTTTTTTCTAGTCCTAAAAACTCATCAAAATAAACATAAATTTTAATTATTCATTAGAATTTTGACGGTTGTGATTAGAAAAGTGATGGAGGATCAACCATTGATATAAGGAGTCAGTTCAAAGTACAAACTTTATTTTAAAAACGAAAAAATCATGCCTTGAATTTGAGAAATTAAAAATAAAATAAAAAAAAGATGGAAGTTTATACGAGATCCTCTGGGTTGGAGAAGGCTATCACCAGTCACCACTCATGAGTCAAGACCCTATATCGAACAAGGGTTGGTCTGCTATGCACTCGAGTGCATGTTATGCACCCTAGTCCATGTTGCAATTTTCAATTTTATTGACTTACACTTTTTGATAAATGGTGTTGCACTTTTCAATTATTAAACTGTATAATAATATTTTTAATAATAATTGAAAAGTGCAACACCATTTACCAAAAAGTGTAAGTCAGTAAAACTGAAAAGTGCAACATGGACTAGGGTGCATAACATGCACTCGAGTGCATACTAGACTTAATGTATCGAACAATGCTAGGTAAGAATAAACACCATTGAAAAAACGGATTAACTGTGTATATATATATAAAAAAACAGATTAATTGCAATGCTAGGTAAGTATACATACCCATTCTAACCCATCTCATTGCGACTCATTTACATTAACTAATTATTAGTAGGGTTAGTTTGATTGATATGTTCATTTAAATTCAAGTTAACAGCACTTGAGATAATTAACAACATATTTGGTGCAATTAAAGTGGTTGCAAATAACCAATATATCTTGGGCTTGGGAACTATATGTAGAGAAACAATGAATTGGGAAATTATAATTTCATTGAATGAATGTAAAGAATACATGAGTGGAGTATTTATAGATACAAAACATATCTACTATATATCTCTAATTTAAGGAAATAACTCTATCTAAGGAAATAAAGATTTACAAGATATATAAAATATATTATACAAGATATATATAATATCTCCTAATATATTTATATATGTCTAATACGCACCCTCAAGATGGAGTACCATAGGAGAGTCCAATCTTGATCATCAACATTTGAAGACGAGAACGAGCAAGAGGCTTTGTGAGAGCATCGGCTAGTTGGTCTTCGGAAGACACATGTGAAACACGTAATTGAGTTGTTTTGATCAAATCCCGAACAAAGTGATAATCAATGGCAATGTGTTTCATTCGAGAGTGAAAAACCGGGTTGGAGCAAAGATACGTCGCACCAATATTGTCGCAGTAGATGACAGGTAGAGTTTTGATGGTAAAACATAGTTCTTGAAAGAGAGATTTTAACCATTGTACCTCAGAGGCAACTGATGCAATGGCCCGATATTCTGCTTCAGTGGAGGAGCGAGCAACCAACTTTTGTTTCTTGGAAGACCAGGAGATGGGATTTGGTCCAAGAAAGACAATATATGCACTTGTTGACGTACGATCATCAGTATTTCCGGCCCAATCAGCATCCGTAAAGCAGTGAAGTGAGTCAGATGGGTTGGGGCGGAGGGTAATTCCAACATCTCTAGTTCCATTAAGGTATCGAAGGAGGCGTTTTACAGTGCCCCAATGAGTTGTGGTGGGAGCATGCATGAATTGAGACAATTTATGCACAGCAAAAGCAATATCAGGTCTAGTAAGTTGGAGGTATTGGAGACTTCCAAGAACTTGACGATATTGGGTGATATCAGTGGGCGGTGTTCCATCAGAAAGAGATAAACGAGTAGAGGTGGAGAGAGGGGTTTGGACAGGTTTGGAAGTGAGCATATTATATTTCGTGAGTAGGTCAATGATATACTTACGTTGGGAGAGAAAGCAAGTTTTCTTAGTACGGAGCACTTCCACACCTAGGAAATAGGAAAGTGAGCCTAAGTCTTTGACAGAGAACTTTGTACTAAGGTCTGAGGCCACTTTTGTGAGGAACGAGGTGTTGTTTCCTGTAAGGATTAGATCATCAACATACACGAGAAAATAAGCAGTTATACCGGATTTGTTGTATACAAAGAGAGACTCATCAGATTTGGTGTGAATGAAACCAATACTCTCCAAGAAGGTTCGAAGAGCAAAATACCAAGTTCGAGGTGCCTGTTTTAGGCCATAGATGGATTTATGGAATTTGCAAACATATGTAGGGAAGGTTTTGTCAACAAACCCGGGTGGTTGAGCCATAAATACAGATTCGGCTAAGGAACCGTGAAGGAAAGCATTATTCACATCGAACTGACGAAGTGGCCAATCTTTGGTGACTGCAATACTCAGGACTGCTCGAACGGTTGCTGGTTTGACCACAGGACTAAATGTTTCAGAAAAGTCAACCCCAGGGCGTTGGTGAAAGCCTTTGGCGACAAGTCGAGCTTTGTACTTGTCTAAGGAACCGTCTGGTTTCCGTTTGATGCGGAAGACCCATTTCGAACCAATAATGTTTGCAGAATCATCAGGTGGTACTAAATCCCAAGTACCGTTTTTTAGAAGGGCATTAAATTCAGATGACATGGCCTCCCTCCATCGTACATCTTTTAATGCCTGAGAGACGCAGCTAGGTTCAGTGTCAGAAGATAAAGTAGAAGATAGACCATACCTCGGATTTGGTTTGAAGATACTGTTTTGGGCTCGAGTGACCATTCGAGTTCGTTGTTGTATAGGTGGGGATGGCAGTGAGGGAGCATCTGGCGACTCGAGATCAAGAGTTTGTATAGTGGAATTAGGGTTTGGAGTTGATGGGGGTGTACTTAGTAATCTGGGGGGTGCAACAGGACTGGGCGTTGGGCTGGTGGGTGTATTAAAAGGAACAGGGGGTGGGGGTGGTAGCGGGGCTGGATTCTCGTCGAGAGATGGTATATTTTGGGGAGGGGGTGTATTCGTAAGGTTTGTGTGTGGGGTAGGATTGGGGGAAGGGGCCAGGGGTGTATTGGTGGGTGCAGGGGGTGGATAAATTAAAACAGTGGGTGTGTCTGGCAGATTGGGGGGTGTATCTGTTAAGGTAGGGGGTGTATCAGGAGATGTTTTAGGAGTGGATAGAGGAAAGACATTTTCAACAAATTGAACATGACGAGAGGTATATATTTTGTTGGTTTTTAAATCAAGACAAAGATAAGCAACTTGGGTAGGAGAGTATCCAATGAAGACACATGGAGTGGATCTAGGGTCTAATTTATGTGAAGTGTAGGGGCGGAGCCAAGGATAACATAAGCAACCAAAAACTCTAAGTTTGGCTAGGTTGGGAGTTTGTTTTAGAAGGAATTGATATGAGGACAACATGTTAAGATTGGGTTTTGGTAGACGGTTTATAATATAGGTAGCAGCACAAACTGCATGAGGCCAATATGTAAGGGGCATAGAGGCATGATGTAAAAGGGCTAAGGCAGTATCAACAACATGTATGTGACGACGTTCAGACATGCCATTGTGTTCAGGGGTGTGGGGAGGAGTTGTGAGATGAGATATACCATGAGTTTGAAGAAGGGATCGTAGGGCAATGAATTCGCCCCCGTTGTCAGTATAGAGGGTTTTGATTTTGGTGTTGTAGAAGTTTTCTACGATGCTTTTAAAGGATGTAAAGGTGGGGAGGACATCAGATTTGCGTTTTAGAGGGTAAATCCATATATATTTGCTAAAGTGATCAACAAAAATGACATAGTATTTGAAGCTTTCAATTGACAGGACAGGGGACGACCAAACATCAGAAAAAAGAACCTCAAGGAGGGAACTAGATATAATGCTTGAATCGTAAAAAGGAAGTTTATGACTTTTAATACAGTTGCAAGAATCACAATAATGCAGTTTTGAGTTCGTGATAGGTAAGCTATACTTGGATAAGGTATGGGAAAGGATTTTAGAGGACGGATGACCTAGACGAGCGTGCCAGATGGGTGATGGTTGTTTTTCCGAGATGGAGGCTGTGGGGTTAAGAGATGCTCGAGTCGGCCATACGTAGAGATTATCTACGCGACTCCCCGTGAGGAGAATGGTCCCCGTTTTGCCATCCCGCACCTGAAAATAAGTGGAACCAAAAATAATGTTAACATCATTATCTCGACACAAGGTTGAAACATAGATAAGGTTTTTGGCCATTTGTGGGACAACAAGGACGTTTGAGAATTTAAGCATATTAACATGAGGAAACGACAAGGAACCAATATGCGAAATTTGCAAACCGTTACCATCACCGATGACGACATCATCCGAGCCGGAATATGGAGAGGAAACAGATAAATTATGGGGGTGAGTTGTGATATGATGAGAGGCCCCGGAGTCCAAGATCCAGGGGCGAGAGGTGATCTGTGAAATAGCAGAGTGGACGAATGTGGTGTATGTACCAGCAGGGTGGGTGTGTAAACTGGGTGAGGTGTATGTAGTAGTGGGGTGGGTGCGTAAATGCGGGGGGTGTATTTACCAGAGTTTGGGGTGCATGCTGCAGTGGAGTAGTGGGTCTGGCCCATCTGAACAGTAATGGAGTATGCAGTGTCGGAGGTTGTGCAAAGATGCTGGGGGTGTATTTACCAGAGTTGGGGGTGGGGAGTAGTGGCAGCAAATATTTAAGGAAGATTTGGGTAGTTATGCTGTGAGGGATGGATGCACAGTGAGGAAGAAGGCAAACCTTCTTTAAAAGAAGCACGCACGTGGGCTTGGGAAAGGAAGAACAAGGGTGTTCTTGAAATATATGGATGAGGTTAATTGGAGAGAGGGTATTGAGAGATAGTTGCTGCAGGCGTGAGTTTTGAAAGAAGAAAATTATACTTTCTTGGACAGGTTATGCCGTGAAGAAGACAGATTGTCTTGAGTGGGAGGGTGGTAGCCGGGAGTTTTGAACGACGTTGGACGTCGGACAACGACTACAAGGGAGGGTGTCGGATCTAGGCGTTAGCCGTACGACTCGTTGATACCATGTAGAGAAACAATGAATTGAGAAATTATAATTTCATTGAATGAATGTAAAGAATACATGAGTGGAGTATTTATAGATACAAAACATATCTACTATATATCTCTAATTTAAGGAAATAACTCTATCTAAGGAAATAAAGATTTACAAGATATATAAAATATATTATACAAGATATATATAATATCTCTTAATATATTTATATATGTCTAATACTATATATGTAAATTTGAATTAAATGTCGACTATTATTGTATTTTAATGAAACGAAATTTAATCACTTAATAAAAATAAGGTAAAGTCTAGTATGCACTCGAGTGCATGCTGTGCACCCTAGTCCATGTGTATTTTTCAGTTTACTGACTTACACTTTTTGGTAAATTGTGTTGCACTTTTCAATTATTACTTATACAGTTTAATAATTGAAAAGTGCAACACCATTTACCAAAAAGTGTAAGTCAATAACTGAAAAGTGTAACATGGACTAGGGTGCACAACATGCACTCGAGTCCATAGTAGACCAACCCTAAAAATAAACCGAAGATTAATTAACGTACCCAAGTATGAAACCAAAACGGGCACAGAGTACACCATTAATTCGTCATAGGATTCATGATAAACCAGAATAAAGCGACAATAAATTCTTAAAAAAAAATAAAAAAAAAAATGTAAAAACAGATAATGCAAGTAAACAGACTTCCATATATCGATCGAATTAATCCTCTCTTTGAACCTGCAGCATGCCCAGGGTGGTGTTTGGCTTCATATAAACTCCAATGGAACGGACTTGATTACTACTAGCGACGCCATGAAATCCAAAGAACTGCCGTTTCTTTCCGAGGTTTACACTGAACATGAAATCTTTGGAATCTGCAGATTTCTTGCCAAATTAAGGGCCCGTACTCACCAAGGTTTGTGCCTAATGTAATTGAATTTAAACATTCAAACCCATATTTATTGCTGGTGTAACCTGTAATCCAAGTTATGTACTCATCTGGATAATTGAGCGTCACCTACATTACATATTTTTATAATTAAATTCAAGAATGCAAGTAAATATACATCGATCCAAGAATAACTTAATTACCACCTCAAAATTTTTGTGGTAGAGGGCACCATGCAATTGAGAAAGGGCCAGTTTTCCATTGTCATCAACATACTGGTACTGAATGGAATAGATGACATTGAGATGATGAGAAATAAATATTTGCACAATATTGGAGTGACCCTTTCCATCCCAATACTTATCATTTTGAAGGTATGTTCCAAATGGACCAAATTTGGTAATATCCCGCCATTCCCACTACTAAAATA
Source organism: Galeopsis tetrahit (assembly GCA_963675135.1). Taxonomy (NCBI): domain Eukaryota; kingdom Viridiplantae; phylum Streptophyta; class Magnoliopsida; order Lamiales; family Lamiaceae; genus Galeopsis; species Galeopsis tetrahit. Next base: position 19,338,182 of record OY776133.1, read on the forward strand.
ATAATACAGACTATTTTCAAGTATTTAATTTATATAGGAGGAGGAGCGACATGAATTTGAAGAGACGTCGAAATTAATTACTCACAATGCAGCCCCATTCCAAAATTAAAGTATATATGAATCAAATATACTAGTATTAATCAAAATATGATCCAAATTACAAAGATAGACACGGGTCAAGTTAAAATTTCTCCACCTTGTCTAATCCCCCTTGTACTCGTATGAAGAGCCACTAAGCGTGTTAGAGGCAAACACACTGCAAACACGGTTATCAATACATGTAGAAAAGCACGCATTTTTATTTATTGTTCAAATTATTATATTTAATCGTATAATAAATCTATTAAGTTTTAACTTTACAAAAAATATCTTGCATCTATTAATTTTAGTTATTTTTTAACAAATTTTAGTCCTTTAAGTTTAAACTTGTCGAAAAATTTAGGGGCTCCAGTCAAATATCCAATTTTGATCTTTTACATATATTAAAATTTTAAAACAAATTAAAATTTTAAAAAATATTAATATGCAATTTTTTTAAGAACGTCATTCAAAATATTGATTTTTTTAAATTAAAAACTAAAAATATATGAAATATATAATACCTCCTAAAAATACTAATATATAACTGAAAATAAAAAGAATATATAAAAATATTTACTAAAATCGAAAAATTATATTACTATATCCAAAATAATATACGCCCCACCCCAATCATCTTGTCAAAATAAATATTAAATGAATAAATTTTTCGAAAAATTACATTAATAAATCAAGAAAATTATAAAAATGTATTAAAAAGAAAAAAAAAAATATGCCCACTTCCCAATGAAAATTATATTATAGATATTTCTAGATTTTCAAATTTGACATATTTAAATTTAGTTTTAGAACTTACCTATATTTTACATTAATTTTTTTATTTGTCAATATAATAATAATAATTTGGCAATTGCTTATGTGTACCTAACTGGCTATTTACCCTCATTTTTTAATAAATCCACACTCCCTTTTTTTTAGGCACCCCCTTCTTTTTCTTTTAGGCACTTATGTGTACAAGTTACATACATGTAACTAAATCCATTTTTTTACATGGATTATTAGTTATTTACCTTCTCTTTTATTAATTTCACTCCCAAATTTTTTAAAAGAAAAATACATGTTAAATACTATATTACCATTTTATCAATTAAATTAAAATACAATTCATTAAAATTATAATTATACACTATCGATTCACCAATGAATCACCACGAAGTCAAATATTATTCTATTTTTTAAACTTTTAAAAAATAAATATAAAAACATAATGAATATTAAAAAAATATGAAACTCAAAAATAAAATTATAAAATAAAATTTTCAGTTTTTTTTTTTTTCAAAAAATGACCAAAATTTAGGAAAAATATACAAAAAAAATTGAAAAAAAAAAACTAAACTAAAAAAATTCAATTTTTTTTTCTAATTTGGGTATAAATGTATGAATATGACATGCTCACTTTCTAGCTTTAATCTGATTTATAATAACTAAGATTATTTTGTTATGTCTTCATTATTTCTAAAATGATATCTGGTTTGTTACAAGTTTTTTAAGGTTGTAGATTATTTTTTAAAACTAATTAATAATACAATCTAATTGAAAAATAAAATTTATATTTAGAAACTCAAATGAGTTGAGAATTGGGGAAAGAAACTAGCATAATATTGCATCATCTTTATTATTTTATTTGGGGTCATCGTCATGTTGATGCATTCATATGTTTATTGAGTGTGATCGTATCTATTAATTGAATTGTGTGTTAAGTGTGATTCATTCTCACTTTTGTTCTTCTTACTAGTTAGTTAATATCATTTTTTTAATATTGGTGTATTAAAACACGTGTTAAGTTATGTATTTTTTGTTAAATGTGTTAAGTTATGTATTTTTTGTTAAATATAAATATTAGTTTAAATACGATATAGTATTAGTACGCCTATGGTATAGTACTAGTTAATATATTGTATAGTACTAGAGATTAATGTGGGTATAAAAATATTACGGAGTATTTAATATATGAATTAATACTATACAATATTTGAATTTATACTATACTATATTTGAACTAGCTACCATAGAGTATGTGAACTAATACTATACAATATCTGAACTAATACTATACTATATTTGAACTATTACCATAAAGTATGTGAACTCAAAACTCGAAAAAATTAAAACATGTACCAATATAAACTAATATTATACTGTATATGAACTAATATGTACAGTACTGCATATTAACTAATAATATATCATAATACTTATCAACGGTTATCATAACACTTATAAACTAAAAATTATATTCATAAAAAATTAAAATAAAGTGATTAAAAAATGAAAGTTCAAATGAAAAAAATAATTAAACAATGTAAAACGAAGTGAAATTTGTAAGGAATGAAGTAAAATTTTAAAAGGATAAGGTGAAAATTATACACCAATTAATTAAAGTAAAATAGTACCAATAAAATTGAACACTTGCCTAAGAGAGGTGAGAGTTTTATTTTTTAAAACAAATTATTTAAAATTTTCTTATTAGACTTTAAAATTTTAGAATAATTATTTATGACATAAAAGTACGCTAAAAAAATTATCATTTGAAACACAAATTATAAACAGGAAGAAAAATAAATTTAAAAAATAATATTAAAAAGATAAATATAAATATCAATTGAGTAAAATAAAAAAATAAAATTTTAAAAAATTAATGAAGTATTATTTTTTAATGATAAAATTAAAAAAAAAATTAATTGAAGTAAAATAAAGACCAATGAAAAAATGTACTCCGTATGTGTTAAATTGATATAATAAATGGGTCATGTGTTATTGAATTGGATATAGTAAATGGGTCATTTGTTATTTGTAATGGGTTATTGAATTGGATATAATAGTTACATATATTGGATTGGATATAGTAGTTACATGTAACTGGTACACAAAAATGGAACTCTAATAATTTTCAGAATTATTTAACATATTCAAAATTTATATTTCTATTTTTTTTATTAAAATTAAGATCTTCATATTCTTTTTGAAAAAGAAATCTTCTTTTAAATATATATATTTTGTATTATTTTTCTATAAAATGCAAATTTATTTAGAATTTATATAATAGTTTTATATATATATATTAACGATGTTTTATAAAAATATACATTAAATAAAAATTAATTTTATTATTTTTTTCACATTTAAATATATTTAAAGGACCAAAATTGAATATTTGACCGGAGCCCTCAATTATTTTTTAACGAGTTTAAATTTAAAGGACTGAAATTGATTAAAAAATTACTAAAATTATAAAATAGAGAATGTATTTTGTAAAGTTAAAATTTAAATAATTTATTTTAAAATCACTCAAATTTATTGGGATAAAAAAAATCCTCTTTATAATCTCATTCATCATTTGAGACTTGAGAGTTATTATTGTTATTGGCAATAATTATTTTATTATTACTATTAAATTTACTCCCTTTTCCATCTTAATCTTTTCAGGGTGAGATTGTATAGAGTTTCAAAGGATATAATATAAAATAAAATATACTTCCACCGTTTAAAAAAAAATATATTGTTTTTAGTATTATTTTTTTTTTGTTATTTTTACTATTTTTAACACGAATCTTTTTAAACTGTCCCAATTTAATTTCTACAATATATCTTCTTAAAATTGAGGAATAGTAAAGTTGACGTGTTGGAACAGTATCTAGCTAGATACAATTTTAGTTTTATTTTTTTTAAGAAAAAACTTTCAAGATAGATTTCTAGAACTTTTTAGGAATCGTAATGAATTATTTAATCGAAAAGCTAATTAATATTGAGCCGCCGGTTGGCGTTGCCAAACGATATGTCAATAATTACTCCACGATCAACGGCGGCGGGAATCGATTGAGAGCTAAATTTGACGAAAAGAAGTAGCTAGCAATGCAAGAAATTAAACACCACATTACTATCACTATATATATATATGTGTGTTAGGACTCAAAACTCGAGTTTTTCTTCACTGGTCCGTCAAGCAGACCGGCCGGTTAATTAGTCGTCTGTTTCTTTCTTGACAATTAAGTCTGAAGTCATGTTTGGCTTCATATAAACTCCAATGGAATCTACGTTGGATATAGCAGTGCCATGAAATCCATAAAACTGGCGATTTTCTCCGAGCTTAACGTCGAACGCTCTGCCATTGAAATTTAGTTTCTGTCCCGCGGCCACCACAAATGTCCCAAATGGGCCGTATTCACCAAGGTTTGTGCCAAATGTGATTGAACATACATATTCGTCATTCCAGGGGGTGTAACCTCTAATCCTAGTTATATACTCCTTTGGGTAATTCAGTTTCACCTGCATCATGAGTATATATAGCATTTAACGTTCAACAATTTCATGTTAGAAATAATAGCTTACCAAAAGAAATAAATTTATAACAATTAAGTTAATTAATTACCACATCAAATTTATTTCCTTCGACGGTACCATGCAGTTCAGAGAGCATGAGCTTTCCATTTTCAACGTACTGGTACTGAAACGAATAGATGGTTTGTTCACTATGAGAAACAAATATCTGCACAATATCACTATGGCCCTTTCCATCCCAAAATTGTCCGCGTCTGTTTCCAAATGGTCCTATTTTGTTAATATCGGAACCACCAGCCATTTCCACTGGAATAATGCCAAAAAAACAAAATCTTAATTAAACACGGGAGATGATCTAAGTATATTTTATTTTACGGATCTAGCTTATGATATTATCAAATATTTATATAGAAGAAGATGAAGTTGAGGAGACGAAATTAATTCATTGCTGTACGTTATTGCTAAACGGCATTATTTAATTGAAGTACCTCATTCGAGAATAATTGTTTCGAAATTGTATGAATCTAATATTTTGCCCTTTTAACTACCTTCTTGATTAATTTATCAATTAAAAAAAAGAGATCTTGGATTGGAACATTTTATAATGGAAGACCTACACAATCTAAAAACTGGATCTAATTCTTATAATGAAGTTATTTTATTTTAAATCATGGTGACTTGTATTTTCGTTTTTCATTAATGAACAAGTTGTCCATTTTCGTTTTTACTTGTATTTTTTTTTTTTTTTTGAACAGGAAGTGTAAATATATTAAGAGCCAATGTCAGACAGTACAGAAAGCATACAAGCCTCAGTCAAATCCAAGTCGATCTGGACATATCAGTTTTCGGCTTGGAAATTTGCCACCCACAAGGAAAATTGAGTTCTAGTGACAGAAATTTTGTCATTATACTAACTAAAAGTCTTTAATTATATAAATTGACTGACAACTCATTTCATTAAAAAAAAATTGAGTTTTAGTGACATAAATTATGTCATTATAGTTTTTCTAACTAAAAGTACATAAATTGACTTTTAGTGACAACTTCTTTCATTAATTTTCAATTTCATGTACCTAAGAATCGTGTTCCATAGTCTCGATCTATACCTAAGAGTCGTGTTCCATAGTCTCGACAGCACATGGGCTCCACGTCCACGAACCTCCCAATCAAGTTAATGCATACTTAGAGAATTCCAGTAAAGCAACGCTATAAAAACACCCAAATTTTTGGCATGACGTTTAAGTTCCACATCCATCTCCACTTCTTATCTGCACTGCCTACCAAATTCCCTTTCAACTTTCCTTAGGTGGTGTTTGGTTTGGGATTGTGGTGGATTGAATTTGAATGGTGGTGGATTGGATTGAGATTTGGGTAATCCATGAATAGTAAATTGTGTGTAAGTTATGTTTGGTTAAGTATTGAGAAGTACGGGTAGATTTAACTTTATGTCACATCAAGAGTGATGTTATAATATTTTATTATTATTAGTAGTGAAAGAAAAGTAAGAGAGAGAAGAAAGTAGGAGAGAGAATGAGTGTGTAAAAGAAAAGTAAGAGAGATAGTGATTTGATTGTATAAAAATAGGTGTGTAGATGTATTATAGGGTGGATTGTAATTGGATTTGGATTTGGATTGGGCCAATCCCAAAACAAACACCGCCTTAGGGCATGTTTGTTTTGAGATTTTGAGGATTTTGAAATCCGGATTTCAAAATCTAGTGGATTTACTTTTTATGTTTTGTGTTCGTTTTGAGATTTATGTAGGGTAGGATTTAACTTTAAAGTATAGGATTATAGGTTTTATAAGTATTTATATAGGGTTTGTAGTTATTTATAGAGTTGATTTTTATTTTATAGAGTTATAGGGTGGGATTTTGAAATCTTGAATCAAAATTCCAAACTTTAACGGGGTGAAGTTTCGAAATCCCAAATCCGGATTTCACATCCCAAAACAAACATGCCCTTAATCTCTCCATCCAATAATAGTGATGCAACCTAAATATGTCATCGGGTGAGGAGATGACACGTGAAAATGAGATGAATTATAGATTAATAGTTATGTACTTTATTATTAAGCTAATGGACGTTTATTAACCCATTATTGAGTAATTAGGCTTTAGATTATGCCGTGAGAATGGCAGGGTACTTGGGCCCGATATATATAAGAACATGTGTGACAATGATGGCCTATGGGCTGGTGCATAGTGTAGAGGAGCCCATGAGGCTCTGGGCCTTATTAGAATGGGCCAGGTGTTTGAGAGGCTTTTCTTTGATTCCGATAGCCTCACTGCCTTTAAGAATCCTCTCTGATTTGAGGGTCGGAGTCGGAGGTGCCGTCTTTTGACACTATAAATTCCATCATTTATATTTAATGAAAAAATGTGGCACATCTAAGAATTCATAAGTAAAATGCACTAGTCAATCAAGGTAAGTATGCATAGTTTGAGTGGAAGGAGATTATAACAATTTTATTTTGATACTTTTTTAATTGATTGTAGTTGAATTCAATTATTGATTGTGGTTATTGCTTATAAGCTAAAAATAAAGAGAATATGTTTCTCAAATTAATCTTTTCTTCTTTTTATAAAAGCCTAAAAGGTACGAAATTGTATTACTCAATATAAATGAACAAGGAAAAAAAAACCAAAACGAGAAGAGGTCCAATTAATTCATTAGAGAATGGATTAACCATAGCATACAGCGTGTGAATAAAAATACTACTTAGTATAATCTATCTATATATATAAAAGGAGGATGAGGCTCTCTTGCTTTCGACACGTAAGCATTTGAAGCCCCTCCTCCTTCTATCACGTGTCTGCCATGTCATAGAAGAGAGATAGAGGGACACCGAAACCGTCGGAAAAGTTAAACGCCAACAATGGGAAGGGTTTTCAAAACTCTCCTGCCATGTTTACAGTTTAATTTAGTTCTAAATTAATGCTTATAATTATGACTCAGTTTCTTATGTAATCCGTTTCATCTTCTTCTTTCAATCTTCTCTCAGAATTTCCATATTTCAATTTAATCATCCAAGTTACATATGAGGAGATGAGGAGATTTTTTTGAAGGTAAGAGCTTCGAACTTCTACTGGATTTCCAAACTCCATGTTGATTTTTTTTTTTTTTTTTTTTTTGTGCATCTTTTGAGTATTATTGTCTCAGTTTGTAGATCATTTTCTCTACATTGTGTTCACAACTGTCATTGTTGTAATGTAGGGTTTCATTGCAATTTGATTTAATGTAGTGAACTTCGATTCTTTACCAATTTATTTCACAGTACTTCCTATGGTTGAGAAATTTAATTTTTGAATATGAGTCTCACAATTGTCTCTCTGTTTTCCCCATGTGAATCAACATCCTTGAAGCAATCAACTATAATGCCAATGATGATGCAAGGAAAGATATGTTCAAAATTCGATCCTTAAATTAAGAGATTCCACGTTGTGAGACTGCTTTCCCATGTTCAGCTGTTTCTTTCGCTAATCAAAAGAAAGAATTATTCCATTGCTGATTTTCTGAATTTTTATGGAATAATTCAATTCAAATTTGTGTAACCTAATAGTTGTGCATTTCACTTATGATATACTTATTTTTCTTATGTTTTAAAATTCTTTGTTGGTGATTGCAGTTGCACTCAAGTAAGCCCCTAAAATGGTAGTCATTCCAGGTTTTCGTTTGAAATTGATTGTGCTTAGATAAAATGATGCTTTGCAATTTTTGATTCGGTGTATGGATTAAGGAACTTAGTAAGGCAGGGAAGTTAAATGATGTTTTGCAATTTTTGAAAGATAAGTCGAATATGTATGTTCCAGATATTTTTCGTTACAATACACTAATACATAAGCTCTTGAGGGAGAATAGGCTCGAGGAGGTGTATGATTTGTTGGTGGAAATGAAAGAACGTGAGTTGTTGTCTAATTATTACACGATGAATGTCGTGTTATGCTTCTTATGTAAAGCAGAATTGTTGAGCATTGCAATAGAACTGTATAATTCTAGGAAGGAGTTCGGTCTCTCTGTTAATTTCTTGGGTTATCTCCCTGGAGGAAAGACATTTTCAGTTTTCAATTATCGTTGATGCTCTTTACAGAGAGGGGAAGCTTGACGAGTTGAAGGAGGTGGTTCTTTTCAAGGTTATGAAATATTGATCTTCTGAATAAACTATTTGATCGTTATTGTTCTTTTTTTTTCTTGGAGTACTGTTACTTTATAAGGAGTTTGATTTCTTTCAGACATCTAGATTAAGTTTCTTTTGTGTGTGAAGGATGCTGAATGATACTTTGACTCAATGTCCAAGCTTCATCCTTATTAGAAGTTAGAAATAAATTTTTGAAGGGCTTTGAAAGAATGAGTTACGTATAATTAATTTTTTTTAATAAGTGTATTCTCTATCTCTTTTACTATTTTTGTACTCCCTATTTTTATACTGTTTTATGTTTTCTTTATATCACTTTTTATTATGCTTGCAGATTTTAGACTCGATGTATTCCTTGATTAAATCGGAATGTTTAGTTTACATTTTATAAATTTTATAGGTATTGCTCTCTCCTTCTCTATCTTTTACATTCTTGCTACTTATTTTTAAGTGTTTGAATTTTCCTGAGATTTTATGTGAAGAGTGATAGACTGATAGTCATATAATATTTGATAACTTACCTTGATTTAAGACATGGAAATAGGTATAGCTTCTATCAAAGAGCACCGGCTAAAAAAAAAACATATGAGATATAATTGAGGTATGTTTAATTCCTTATTTTTTTCTCTTTTTCTATTGTTGAAAGAGAGTTGCAGTGAGGATGACACTTTGTCCTTCAATTTTGTCTTCTAATTTTGTCTGCCACCTTGAATGAAACAATTATTTTCAATGCTGCAGGTACCTTTTGCCACAATATATCTTAGGCTTTATAAGTTTTAAAATTCGTTTGTATTTGTTGTGTCGTTCAACATTAGAGGTTTTATTTTTTATTTTCTTTTGAAATTTCCGTAACTCTAACTTTTAATTTATCTCTTGGCTGTATACATATGATACCAGACTTATAAGCTTGATTGAAACATTAGCGGTTTATAAGCTTGATTGTAAGTTTAGTTTACTTATAAGCTGGAGTTAGATGATTTTGAGAGGAAATGTGTCGAATATTGCAAGGTTCATATATAACTTCTGAAGAGGTGGTCTTATATAATAGTTATTGGTAATTACACATGGTCATGTGAAACCTACTTTTGAATATTTGTAGAGACAATCATTATTTTTAAAACATTTACTTGGATTTTTTTTTTTTGGAGAAATATCTTGAGAAGGGATGATCTAAGGAGAATAAAAGTTTTATCTTCTGGTCTTAATGTCAACGTTTAATTTTTTACCAACGTGTATGTATGTTAACTTACCTGTTCAAATTCTGAATTGTTAGTTGTCTGCAACAATTGCAAGTGAGAAGGCTTCATAGATTGAGAAAATGGCTGAAGCAAATCTTCATGTATGTTTCCTGCTAATGTTGATGTCAAGAAGTAGGGTATGAAAAATGATAATAAAGAGCCTAGAAGATTATCTAAAATTCCAGATGAGGTTCGAGCAAGAATTAGTAGCTATTTTGTGGATTCTACTCCTATAGTGGACGATGATAGCAGAAAGCTACCGAAACTGTAAGAAGAGGCTAATATTTATTTTTAAAAATTATCATTTTTTCAGTAAGTGTAACTGAATGATATCAGAATCACGCAGCAGTGTGAAAACAACTTTAAGTTTTGTCATTTGCATAATGTTCTGCTTTCTTTTAACTTGAGAATGACATTACTCTTTTTATTGTTACTCTCAATTTATTGTTTTTGTTTGCTTCTCAAATTAGTAATTTTGTGTACCGTCAGATTCTCCAGCTCTCTAATTTTGTGTAGCGAAGAATAAGTTTTGATTGTTTTTTAGTCGTAATGTGGGCTTCTCTTGGATATTTTCAACAAAGCTAGAGACTGTGCATCACTTCCTCAGCCCCTGACATTGCTCATGAATTGGTGCCTTTGTCACCAGAACAATCAACTAAAAGCTAATGAAAGCCAGCTTGGTAAGTTTTTATGAAATTTTTTAAAGGTATTTTTTTAAAAATAAATTTCATGTTCTAATTGTGTGTAATATGTTCATGGGTTTTTTAATTTATTAACTTTGTAAGCTATATGGAATCATTTTTTTTTTCTTTCTAAAAGACAATTGGTTTGTTTTCTAAGTCTTATAGATCGACAGTTTAATCAAGGTTATATATGGCATGTGGAAGATTCTTGCTGCACAAAGGTCCGTCTTAATTTTTTGTGTGGTGCATGTGTAAATGGTGGAGGAGATTATGAAAATTTGATGGAATGATGTAGGTATTCATAATGTGAAATCAGACATAAAAGCTCATACTATAATAGTTGAATGAGAGATAGAATCAGATCAATGCTGATTACATGTATGAGAAAGGAAGTGCACAAATATGCTGAATTAGTACTAGAAAGAAGTGATAGTTAAGCAAGTTCGTGTGGAGAAATCTTGGAAAAAAGTTGTTGAATTTGAGCAAGTTAAGAAAGTAGAGGCCAAACAAAGGGTGAAGCTCCATATTTCATACATTATGCATATGCAACTTTTAGTGATTTAAATACCAATGCTTGCTCTATTATGTAGCTAGCTATGCTTTTTTATTAATTTTTTTCTTTTTCTTTGTAAAGGTAATTTTACAAAAAAAAAAATTGTAACCAAGATACACTCTATATAAAAAAACTACTGTAAAAGTTTATTTTAGAAAAGAAATTGACTGTATACTTATTCTTTTACGTACTAATACAAGATAGACCCGTGCATGTGAAAATCTAGTTCTAAAACAAAAAGCAATTAAAAGAGTAGTTGAATCACTTCACTATGCCTAGCAGGGGATAAATGATTAATCCTAATCACTTTTAACAAATTTACATGCCCTTGCCCAAGGTGGTGTTTGGCTTCATATAAACTCCAATTGAATTTACAGTTTTAGCAGCGGTGCCATGAAATCCAAAGAACTGTCGTTTTTTTCCAAGGTTTACGCTGAACGTTTCGTAATCATCATCAGTATCAGATTTCTTGCCAAACGGGCCGTACTCATGACCAAGGTTCGTGCCTACTGTAAATGAACGTAAACGAGAATTCCCATATGAATGTGATGAACTGCTGGTGTAACCTTTAATCCTATTTATGTACTCCTCTGGATAATTCAGTGTCACCTACATAACATTCAATTCAATTCAACAATATATATACGTAAATATTAATAAAAAATCCTGTAACAAAATTAACAACTTACTACTTCAAAATTGTTTGCATATATTTGACCATGCAATTTAGAAAGCAGGAGTTTTCCGTTGTGATCAGCATACTGGTACTGAAACGAATTGATGGAATCGCGATGATGAGAAATAAACATCTGCACAATATTACTCTTACCCATTCCATCCCAACGCTTTCCTTCATGAACCTCTCCAAATGGACCTAATTTCGTAATATCTGATAAACCCTCCATATCCATCGACAACAATTTGAATTAAGACCCACTACTCAATGGAAGAGTATTATATATATAGAGTTTCAAAAAACTCTGAATTAAATATTTAGTCAAAATATGATCCCCAAATTTCAAATCAAAAGATCTTATCATTTAAATATATTTTAAAGATAAATATAAATCTTTTATATTTAAATTTATTTTAGTAATTTCTTATCTTCACCAAGAAATTAGAAAAATATATTTAAATGAATAAAATTTTATTATTTATTTTAAATTATAATTGCTTAAATTGGTTAGTTCTATTTCAATATATAGTTAATTACGTTATTTTTTAAAAATAACTGTAACCGAATCAAAAATCAAATTTTTAAAAATAAACAAAAACTTAAACATAAAAATCAATTACTCCAGTTCGGTTTTTTTTTACCAAATACTGCACAACTCTTAGCCTCAGTTGCAATGAATTAACCCACATATAAAATCTAATGGAATGGTCTCATACAAACTAAGTCATTATAAAAACTCGAGTTGACCAGTCATCTTTTATTTATTTTTTTTATAAAAAGAAGATTATATTTTTTTAAAAATGTATATTGAAAAGTATGAGTAATTATAACTAAAAATTGCAACACAATGTTAATTGAAAAATATAAATTATTGTAAATGAAAAGTGCAACATAATATACAAGTCCATATAATTAAAAGATGCACATTACCCAAAAGTAATACGGAGTATAACATTATCAAAAAGTGTACGCATTATTAAAAAATAATTAAAAATATTATTATAAAAATGTAAGTCATCATTATATAGACTTGAGTCTATACAACCCCCACTAAAATCTAATTAATGATAAAATTAATTGTCGATCAAGTAATCTCAATCATATACTCCTCTTTTTTATTTTTCTAAGAAACGACATCCACTATTTTTTTTATTTTTTTTTAGCTTTTTAACGTTCTAATGACGAATTTATAGCAATAATAATCACAAAATTTCAAATTATATTTAGGGGTTGTATTGATTGTTGAATCTTAATGGTTTTTTTTCTTTCAAAGTTTGGGAGTATTCAATTTGAATTTTTAAAATTATTTAAAAATTTTAAGATATTCAATACGAATTTTAAAAAGTCTTTAAAAATCTTTAGGTATTCAATAGTTTGTGATTTTATTATTTTAATACTCTATGAATTTTGTTGAATTCACCTTAAAAAAATGGGTTGGTCTCTATGGACTCGAGTGCATGTTGTGCACCCTAGTCCATGTTGCACTTTTCAGTTTTACTGACTTACACTTTTTGGTAAATGGTGTTGCACTTTTAAATTATTAAATTGTATAATAATATTTTTAGTCATAGTGACTTACACTTTTTAGTAATATTGTGTTGTACTTTTCAATTTAATAACATACACTTTTTTTTAGATTAGGGTGCACAGCATGCACTCGAGTGCATACTAAACTTTACCTAAAAAAATATAAATAAATTTTACTATCCAAAATTTCTTCTAAAAACCAGAGATTTCAATGAACTCTCTCACAGAACTCTCAAGACGAAAGATCAGAAGTAAGGATGACAATATTGACCTGACCCGCAGGTACCCGCCCCACCCCACGAGTTTTGAGTCAGATCAGATCCGCCCGTATTGAGAATGGGTCGATCTGGGTCTTATGTCCGACCTGCAAATATCCCCAAATTAATATATAAACTATATATATATATATATATATTAATAATATATATTATTAGTAAAATACTTTATATATATATATATTATATAAAAAAATTATAATATACATATATTATTAATTTATATATATATATATATATTATTGATAGAATACTATATGTATATATATATAATATTAATTTTTAAAAAACTTTTCACATATTAGTGCGAGTTTATGAAAATTTATATAAAAAAATATATTTCACAATCCTATCAAGTCTATTCAAATTCATATAAATCAATAAAAAAGTCAGTCAAACTCTACATAGACACTATAAATTTTATAAATGCATATACTTTTTAAAGTTAAAAAAAAAAAATACAATAGAATCTCAATTAAATACACTTCCATTAATAATTAAGGGATAATAGTTTTTTAAAAAATAATAAATTGAATTATTTTATAAAAGAGATAGTCTAGGGTAGACAAGCAAAATTCAATTACTAATTAAATTGCCGACGTGTGGAAATTATGAGTTAAATATTAATTAAATTTATTATTTATTCGTAGAAATTTAAATAAATTTAATTACTAAAGTAAATATATAAATAATTGATTATTAAATTGATCCGCATATTAATTTGGGTCTTCAAAGTCCAATAAATTAAATTAAGTTCATTTTGAGCCTCGTCCAACAAATTAAGACGGGCCTCTAAAGTCCAGTAAATCAAATCGAGTCCAAATTTAATATTCTTAACCCATTAAATAATTTAAAATTTGACTAAGTCCAAACTGTTTAGCACAAATATCTTCAGCCCATCATATTTGGCTCATAAAAGCCCTAGGTTCTACACCTAAACAGGGGGCCTCATTCCATTCATTTGAGATTAAAAAATTAAAAAAATCAGAAGCATTCAAGGCTTTAAAATTCTCTACAGAGATTTTAGAGTGGGGGCAATAACATTAAGGGTCCTTTCACATAGTGTTTTAACAAAAAAAAAAAATATTCTTTATTGTAGTTACAAAAAAAATCAATTATAGATGCAAAAGCACATTTTTAACCTCATGTTTTAATTAATGACAATAATACAATTGTCAACTACAATCGTGTGCAATTTTTTAAATTTATATCAATCATCGTAAATCGTGCTATAATTTATACAACATACCATCTTTAACACATTTCCATTTTTGAAGCTATCAAAACCCCAATAGGGTAAATTGTAGTCATTTCTTTTTCCACGCAACATTCTGCTGTGAGTCGCCGACGAATATAACTATCGAACCATCTATTTCATCTGCATCGAAGTTTTCAACTGGGGTTTAAGTTCTATTAGAGGTCATTTTTTTTGTTTTGTTAAAGCCCTTAAAGTTTAGATAAGTTTCATCAGATTCGTATCGATGAACTGATTGCTAAAACATAGTCGACGATCATCTTTGAAATAGTTTATTACTTAATGTATCGATATATTTTGTTAATTTTTTTTTATTTGGTTGGATTTCGAGCTGCATGCTACAAGATTTGGGGATTTATTTTGGTTTAAGTTGTTATATTGTATTTTGATGCCTAGTATGATGCTTATATTGAGGTTTTGTTGTTAAAAGTGTGTTTTCTTTCAGATTGTTTAGGGGTTTTTTTGTGTAAAAGCCGACTGGTTGTTCTATTTTTAAATTTTGTTTTAAAAAAATTGTTATATACAAGAATGGCTAGAGACAAGAGAAGAGGGATATGATTCGGGTGGAATTTACACGTTTTAGAGGCACATGTGAAGCGTATTTTAATGTGGATTTCATTGAATTATGCATCGAATATGATTGTTTAAGCCGAAATGAGAGAAATGTTGTGTTTTGTCGGTTTTGTAGGAAATACGATGAAATTTGGAGCAAAACACCAACCATACTTTACTGGATCAGGAAGAGGAGTGCACGGTTGGATTCGTCTCGAAAAACGGAGTGGATTAGCCAAAGGAATCGAGTCAATCCGACACCCGAGGCGAAAGTTATGCACGAAACGAGAAGGGGAGGAGGCAACTCGGCCGAGTGAGTCAACTCGGCCGAATCTGAAACTTTTGGGTTTACTGCGCACTCGGCCGAGTGACTCAACTCGGCCGAATCTGCGAATTTGGAAATCACTGCGCACTCGGCCGAGTGACCCAACTCGGCCGAGTTGAGTTGAAAGCCGTAGGTGCTGGAACTTGAAGACCACTCGGCCGAGTGACCCCAACTTGGCCGAGTCTCGGCTGGAAAAGTTGCAACACGCTTTTTTTAAGTGAACCACTCGGCCGAGTGACCCCAACTCGGCTGAGTGCCGAGCTCCACCTAAGTCAAAACTCAAATTCGGTGCATTTTTCATATTTTGGCCATTTTTTAGGGACCAACTTGCAATTATGCCATCCAAACCCTACCCAAACACTATATAAACCCTCTTTCTTGAAATTCAAGTAATTCACCCCCAATTCCTCAATTCCTACACATACTTTCACACACTCCAAGGTGATTTGGCCATTTCTCTCTCAATTCTTCACCAATTCAAGGGAGGAAGGATGCAATGGCTTGCAAATTTCATTCCCTACCACAATCTAGACTAAGCTTCATTGTTCTCTTTCTTTTTATTTAGTTTTTACACTTGGATTTTGTAATTTCATTATGCTAGTAGTTAGCTAAACACTTTGTGGTTCTAAGGCATTGTAGATACTTGGATTGAAGTTTATGATTAATTTCTTGCTTTAATTGGTGTTTGTCTCTTATTTGTGTGCTTAATTCTTTATTGCAAAGCATGTTGTTATTGGCCATGATGATTTGCTTAATTCATTGTTAATTGGGGTAAGATCGAGAGATTTATTCCATTTAATCGTATGCAAGCATGCAACCCGGTATTATTATGATCTCGAGAGAGGATTAATTATCGGAGA
This sequence comes from Galeopsis tetrahit, assembly GCA_963675135.1. Classification (NCBI taxonomy): domain Eukaryota; kingdom Viridiplantae; phylum Streptophyta; class Magnoliopsida; order Lamiales; family Lamiaceae; genus Galeopsis; species Galeopsis tetrahit. Next base: position 19,354,637 of record OY776133.1, read on the forward strand.
GGGACTTGAATGATCTTAGGAGCCATTTTAGGCGGTGTAACGTTTGTGAGGTAGAGATACGAGCCTATGTTGCATTGAGCCTTTGGATTAGTTGTATCGAGAGATCGATTAGTTCTTCTTGTGTGATCACCCTATATGACGACAACCTTAATGTCCATTTAAACGAGTTAACATTCATAAACGGATATCTAGGTGTTACAATTGCCTTGGAACCCACTTTCTCTCTTTGAGTTTTTATTCGTTTTACTTTCGTTTATTGATTCGCATGCTAGTAGATCGATTTCCATTACTCTTTGTTACTTATTTGTGACACTTTGGTAGGTAATCTTAGAGTAATTCATCACATTCAATCTATCGATCACGTCTATTTAGAACTACGTTAACAAACTACACTTTTACGCTAAACCTCCTTGTGGGATCGACCTCGTGCTTATCACGCTACGATAGACGACGTACACTTGCGGTTGTTTATTTTAGTGTTGCATAACACGTGAATCAAGTTTATGGCGCCGCTGCCGGGGAGGTTTTTATAGCTCTAGAGTGTAGGTTAATAGAGTTTTAGTTTAGACATTTTACTTGCTTTTCTTATTTGCAAAAATCCAAAAATATTTGTGTTTGTTTTCTTGATCTTACTTGCAATTCTCACTCTCGTTTGCTCTTTTGGTAGACATGGTTTATGATCACACGATCTAGAAGGAATCAACAAGAAGTGTTGCCTTTGAATCCGGAGATCGAAGCCACTTGTCGAAGAAGGAACGCCGAAAGAAGAAGGATTGAATTAGAAGAGATGAATCGAAGGGAAAATCCGGTTGTAGAAGAAATAGAGGAGGAATTTGAGAATCACGGGGTAGAAGGAGTTGAGGAACCTAATGGGAATGGAGGTAACCGACCTCAAGGAGTGCTAAGGGACAACTTTCGTCGGAGAGTTGAAGAGAATATTGGTATTGGTATGGAAAGAGATGGTAGACGAAGGGAGGATGAGGAACCACAAAGAGTCTTGAGAGACCACTTCCGTCCCATCCCAAGGCCCTATGGAGGAGCGGGTAGGGAACCCGTAGGCGCTCATAACTTTGAGTTCAAACCGGCATTGATCATGATGGTCCAAAACAACCAATTCGGAGGGTTGTCGAATGAGGATCCTAACCTCCATTTATCTCAATTCCTAGAGATAAGTGGAACGGTTAAGATCAACCGTGTTCCCCAAGACTACATCCGCTTGCAACTCTTCCCCTCTTCCCCTTCTCACTCCGCGATCGTGCAAAACTGTTGGTCCCTGAGACGAGTGTAAGATCAGCTGACTTGATGTCTGCTGATTGTGTGGAAAATAAACTAACTCTTCAAAGTAACTAGTCCGCTGATTTCACTAGGGGCCTAGGACTAGTTAGTCGACTGATTAATTAATTATCGGAGTTAAGTGCGGAATTGTAGTGTGCCCATAAATATTATACTCGACTATTTAATAAATACAGTGTGTAAAACATTTTATGCACAAATATGTATGAAAAGACTTGAAATGTAAAGTGCAGAAATGTAAATAACACAGTAATTTATAGTGGTTCGGATATACGTTCCTACGTCCACTCTCACGTCCACACGTGATGTTTAATCCCTTTAATTTACCACAAATTACAAGGGCCTTGTCCTTTATAGTCCCAAGGGTAGGACTTTGAGATCTGAGCCAGTTCCCTTAACTGCTACGGTCTCCACAAGTGATTGTAAGCACTTGCACTTCCCCACAAGTGATTGTAAGCACTTGCACTTGAACTCCACAAGTGATTATAGAGCACTTGGACTCTTTACAGTGATAAACACTCAACTTGACTTCTAAGGTTTTATGGTAGAAGGTGGGTTTTGTGTATATGAACTAGGTGAGAATTTCTCTTACAATCTGTTTTAGCCTCATGCTAGGATTGGGAAATTCTCTCTAAGCTATGGATATATATGAGTGGTTGCACTGGCTTAGATGGTATGAGTTCACTCACTGGGGATGAGGTGATGCGTGTTGAATCTTCATGAATGATCTTCTTGAGCTCTTCTTATTTCTGGAGTTTATGACCTTTGCTCGACCTTTGCATCTCACACCTCTTCACGTTCCCAATGATGTATGGACTCATTTATATAGTGTTGATGTTTGAATGTTACCGTTGGATGATAGCAATTCAAATCTCCACTAATTCGGGAATTGCCAATCTCTTGATTTGATATGATTGAATATTACCATTGTCATGTAATTTCAATCATATCTTTGACTTTCCTTTCTTGTGCGTATCTTGTCAATCCTTGACTTCAACTCTGATTGGCCTTCCTTTAATTGAGTAAGAAGACTTCTACTCTGCTGGTAAGAAGACTTCACTCTGCTGGTAAGAAGACTTCTACTCTGCTGTCTTTATTCAGCTGTCTTTACACAGCTTCTGTTTCTTCTCAGCTGCTGTCTTTACTCTGCTGTCTTTACTCAGCTGGCTTTACACAACTGCTGTTTCTTCTCAGCTGCTGTCTTTACTCTGCTGTCTTTACTCAGCTAGTTGTAAGATGACTTCTACTCAGCTGATGTAAGACGACTTCTACTCAGCTGATGTAAGATGACTTCTGGTCTTGGTCTTCTCTTCTCTTCTTGAGCATTTGACAAGTCTTCTCTTCTAACCAGAGTCCTATCTATTACAAGATGTATAATAAAGTTGTCTATACAATACAACTTATCCTATTACATGTTTGATTTGGTTTATCAAAACTAAACTAAGGATATTCATATCCCAACAATTTCCCCCTTTTTGATATAACCAAATCATCTAACACTAACTGAAGCAATAAAGAACAGACAGTGCTAGAGTCCATATAATAGTGCAGAAGAGTAAAAACAAAAGGCTTTTGTATGAGGACAATGAGAAGTTGTCATCAGATGAGATAACTAGATGTTATCTCCAAAAGCTAAAAAGATGAGTTTTATTAATATTGCACTTTACAAGCACGGACTCACCTAATCAGCTATTACAAAGGTCTTCTTATCTACTCTTCAGCTGATATGTTGCAAATCAGACGACTTCAATTAAGCTCTTCTTGCCTTCAGGTCTTCTAACAACTTGATCATCTTGATCTCCTCTTCTTGCTCATACGCGTGTAAATCCAAATAGGGCTAGAACTCAGTTGAACTGAAGTTCCCCCTTAGTTGTTGACCTGTTCTTAACACACAATAATCCAAATACATGCAAGTATGATTTTTATGAAAACAAAAGTGCATGCAAAACAGTTTTTCAAAAAATGGATCTATTCAGGTGACCATTGAAAACAGTAAAACGTGTTTTTGATGGCTCAAATAATGGAATTTGGCCAAAAAGCATTACACATCACTGCATAGCAGTGAGTTCGATTCAAAATATCAATTCCACTTTAAGAAGTGTACTCACACGCTAAATTCTGAAAATAACAGAAAAAGTGCAGATTTTCGAAAATAAAAAATTCAAAGCAATGGTCTTTTGAACACACGGCTCTGATACCACTTGTTGGTCCCTGAGACGAGTGTAAGATCAGCTGACTTGATGTCTGCTGATTGTGTGGAAAATAAACTAACTCTTCAAAGTAACTAGTCTGCTGATTTCACTAGGGGCCTAGGACTAGTTAGTCGACTGATTAATTACTTATCGGAGTTAAGTGCGGAATTGTAGTGTGCCCATAAATATTATACTCGACTATTTAATAAATACAGTGTGTAAAACATTTTATGCACAAATATGTATGAAAAGACTTGAAATGTAAAGTGCAGAAATGTAAATAACACAGTAATTTATAGTGGTTCGGATATACGTTCCTACGTCCACTCTCACGTCCACACGTGATGTTTAATCCCTTTAATTTACCACAAATTACAAGGGCCTTGTCCTTTATAGTCCCAAGGGTAGGACTTTGAGATCTGAGCCAGTTCCCTTAACTAATACGGTCTCCACAAGTGATTGTAAGCACTTGCACTTCCCCACAAGTGATTGTAAGCACTTGCACTTGAACTCCACAAGTGATTATAGAGCACTTGGACTCTTTACAGTGATAAACACTCAACTTGACTTCTAAGGTTTTATGGTAGAAGGTGGGTTTTGTGTATATGAACTAGGTGAGAATTTCTCTTACAATCTGTTTTAGCCTCATGCTAGGATTGGGAAATTCTCTCTAAGCTATGGATATATATGAGTGGTTGCACTGGCTTAGATGGTATGAGTTCACTCACTGGGGATGAGGTGATGCGTGTTGAATCTTCATGAATGATCTTCTTGAGCTCTTCTTATTTCTGGAGTTTATGACCTTTGCTCGACCTTTGCATCTCACACCTCTTCACGTTCCCAATGATGTATGGACTCATTTATATAGTGTTGATGTTTGAATGTTACCGTTGGATGATAGCAATTCAAATCTCCACTAATTCGGGAATTGCCAATCTCTTGATTTGATATGATTGAATATTACCATTGTCATGTAATTTCAATCATATCTTTGACTTTCCTTTCTTGTGCGTATCTTGTCAATCCTTGACTTCAACTCTGATTGGCCTTCCTTTAATTGAGTAAGAAGACTTCTACTCTGCTGGTAAGAAGACTTCACTCTGCTGGTAAGAAGACTTCACTCTGCTGGTAAGAAGACTTCTACTCTGCTGTCTTTATTCAGCTGTCTTTACATAGCTGCTGTTTCTTCTCAGCTGCTGTCTTTACTCTGCTGTCTTTACTCAGCTGGCTTTACACAACTGCTGTTTCTTCTCAGCTGCTGTCTTTACTCTGCTGTCTTTACTCAGCTGGTTGTAAGATGACTTCTACTCAGCTGATGTAAGACGACTTCTACTCAGCTGATGTAAGATGACTTCTGGTCTTGGTCTTCTCTTCTCTTCTTGAGCATTTGACAAGTCTTCTCTTCTAACCAGAGTCTTATCTATTACAAGATGTATAATAAAGTTGTCTATACAATACAACTTATCCTATTACATGTTTGATTTGGTTTATCAAAACTAAACTAAGGATATTCATATCCCAACAATGGTACATGTCTCTTGATCTAAGGACGATCGAAAATTGGGCCGACCTTGTGGATGCATTCCTAATGAAGTACTTCCCTCCAAGCAAGACCATTAAGATACGAGGGGAGATTTCTTCATTTATGCAAGATGATGATGAGTCGTTAGCCGAGGCTTGGGAGCGCTTCAAGGATTTGATAAGAAGTTGCTCTCAACATGGGTTCTCAAGGGATCAATTGATATGTTATTTATACAACAGGATGGACCACCGTACGAGAGGGATGGTGGATGCCTCAGCCGGTGGAGGTTCTTTGCTAGGAAAGACGACGGATGAGGGTTATGTGCTTTTGGAGGAGATGGCTAAGAATGGCAATCAATGGCCATCCGAACGAAGGTAAAATCGAAGGGTAGCTTCCACTCAAAATTCGGAAGAAAGTGTCAACTTATCCAACAAAGTGGATAAGCTAATCTCTTTGATGACGGCCAAAGCACTAGTGGAGCCCAATAATGATCAATATGAAGAGGCCCATTACATGAACAACCAACGGGACCGAAATTATCGAGAGAGAGGTTGGGGAGAAAGACAAACCCATGGGAACTATCACCCCTCTAATCCGAACCGATACCATCCCGGCTTGAGAAACCATGAAAATTTCTCATATGCTAACCCACACAATGCCATTCAACCACTGACGAACTTCAATGTACGAGATGGTGTGAGAGAAGAATCTTCGTCAAAGCTCACTATGGAAGAAATGTTTATAACATTCATGGGAGAAACTAAAAAGTTCATGGGAGAGACGAAGAGTTTTATGACAAAGACTTGGCAAAAGTTTGAGAGTCAAGATGAGAAAATTGGTCAATTGGCAAATGAAGTGATGGGAATCAAGAATGATGTGAAAGCCATTGAGATTCAAGTGGGCCAAATTCCTAATATGGTTGGAAATCAACACAAGCCGGGTCGATTCCCCTCAACCACGGAATTGAACCCCAAGGAGCAATGCAAGTCAATTAAGTTGAGGAGTGGCACAAGCTATGAAGGCCCTATGATGCCAAAGGAAGATGGTGAAGAGGAACAACAAGGAAGGAAAGTTGAAGAGAAAGATGTTGAGAAGGAGAAAACAAGTGAGAAAGAGAATGATGCATATAAGCCTCCATCTCCATACAAGCCTCCAATCCCATACCCTCAACGACTCAAGAAGACGAGTTTGGATGCAAAGTTCACCAAATTCTTGGAGATGTTCGAAAAGATACACATCAACATCCCATTTGCGGAGGCCCTTGAGCAAATGCCTCATTATGCCAAATTTTTGAAGGAGATTATGTCCAACAAGAGAAAGATGGTAGAATTTGAAACCGTGAACCTCACCGAAGAGTGTAGTGCCATCATCCAAGCTAAGCTACCTCCAAAGCTTAGGGATCCCGGTTCATTTACATTGCCTTGTGTGATTGGCAAGGAGGGAACTTATCGTGCTTTGTGTGATCTTGGAGCAAGCATAAACCTCATGCCATTATCACTTTTCAAATCACTTGGCTTGGGAGAATTGACGTCTACTACCATGAATCTTCAATTGGCGGATCGCTCAATAGTTTATCCCTTGTGAACGGTTGATGATGTGCTTGTCAAAGTTGGGAAATTCATATTCCCGGTTGATTTTGTGGTACTTGATATGGAGGAAGATAGGGCAATCCCCTTGATCTTGGGAAGACTGTTCCTAGCAACGGGTGGAGCCATCATCAATGTACGAAACGGAGAGCTTGAACTACATGTTGGTGAGAAGAAAGTCTCATTCAACATCTACAAGGCCGTTAGATTCCGTGATGATGAGGACGAGGAGGAAGAGTATGTGTATTCCAAGAGAGATCATTATTCAATGCCCATGGAAGAGAAGATGGAAGAAGAGCCCAAGATAAATATTGTGGAGGAGAACCCCAAGGTGGAAGACAATGAGTTGAAGATGGGCAAGAAGGCCAAGTTTGGGGGAGTTTTCTTCAAAAACTCCCCCAAATCAAGAAAAGCTACTTGTGCAAACTTGGGGATGAATGAGGCATCCACCTCTTATGACATGATTGAAGAGCCGAATGGGCTAACTAGTGGATGCTTCAATGGGTTTAAGAAAGTTGCATGGGCCAAGAAGGTTAAGAACAAGGAGGATGATGGGGTGACTTGATATTCCCCTCAAGGAAGAACCGTCCGGCATAGGACGTTAAAAATAGCGCTTCTTGGGAGGCAACCCAAGATTTTATTGCTTTCATGTTTTTATTGCTTTAGTAGTTTTGATAGCTTGGTTTATTTTGTAGGCATGGATGAAGAGTACTATGGATATCACATCTTGAAGAATGGAGAAGAAAGCAAAACCAACTTTGGAGAGGAGGAAGTGTTGGTCCCTGAACGAGTAGTGAATGGGATTAAAGTCTAGAGGGGAGGGGTGAATAGACTTTAAAACTTTTTCAAGAGAGCTGGGAACCTCTTCTGATTGCTATGTCAACTGGACTACAAGTCTGCTGGTCCAGATGACTATAATGATCTGACTGAAGAGGTTATATGCGGAATTATGGTAGGCCTTGTTTAGACTCGTTCTTTTAGTTCTTATGAAAGTGTTAACTTGTTTTGCTTAATGAAAGTACTCAGCTGATGCTGGTTTGAAAGTTATGGCCTGAGTTGAAGAATGTTGAAAACACAATATGCACTATATAAAAATATATGGAAAGACAGAAATGTAAAGTGCAGAAAGGTAAATAACACCAGGTTTATAGTAGTTCGGATATACGTTCCTACGTCCACTCCCACGTCCTAACGTGATGTTTAATCCCTTTAATTTACCAAAAATTACAAGGGTCTTGTCCTTTATAGTCCCAAGGATAGGACTTTGAGATCTGAGCCGTCCTAACAGCTACGGTCTCCACAAGTGATTGTAAGCACTTGCACTTTGAGGGGTTCAAAAACTTTAACCTTTCGGTGAGGGTTTGGGGTTTTTGAAGAGTACCCAACTAATGGTTCAAGCTTATAAATTGCTTAACCACTATGCCTAAAACAATGAATATTCAATATGAACAGGTTTCAGGTTCTTATGGGTTGGATAGAAATCACTTAAGAGCTACAAATATTCTAATGGTTTCTGGCTCTTGGAGAACTCTTAGAACAGTATGGCTTTTTGCTTGATTGCTTGCTTAGCTTGTTGAATTCTCTCGTTGTGACTTCGTGTTTGTGATTTCTCATCCTCTTGTATTTATAGTGGTGATTGCTTGCAACTAGCCGTTGGAGTTGACTAGCCGTTGGGGCAATCTTTCCATAATGGCTTGATTCCTTGATTCCAGCCGCTTGATTGCTTCAATCCTGGGATCATGTCAATCTTCTAAATAAGGTAGGTCTTCGTTTGAATTGCAAGATGACTTTGGAATCAGCCGAGTCCTGGAAGAGTACACAGTCTTCTGATCTGAACTACTAGTCTTCTGACTACTCTTCTGGCCTTAGGTCTTCTGTCTTTTGATATCAGTTGAGTAACACTCTTCTGATCTGGCAATTCTTTGTGCTGCTTTAGGCCATCTTCAATCTTGGACTCCATCAGATAAGTAGGTATACAAGCACCTTAACTTATCTGGTCTTCAAGGATCTTCTAGTCTTCATGTCTTCTACTCTTCTCATCTTGAGGATAGGCATGTAAGCCAGGGCTGTGCTGATCAACTGATATCAATATAGTTGATCACACAAGACTAGTCTAAGCTGTTCTATATAAGTCACCTGATCCTATTACATTTATAAACTCTAAGCGTTTTGGCCATCAAAACTATTCTAACATCAAGTGGGGCTTAGGGTGAATTTATATCCCAACAATTTCCCCCTTTTTGATGAAGCCAAAACTATACTTGATAAATGCTCTTAATGAAATAAGATAAGAGTTTATAAAATTCTTAAAACTGAAGTATCTGAAGAAGACAATGAGAGTTTGTCTTGTAAGCAAAAGGAACTAGAACTTGATTATATAGAGCTTTTACAGATTACAAGTAATAGTTTCTTTAAACTTCTAAAGTAGTCTTCATCAGGTCTTCTGATCTTTAAATGCGGTAAGCAAGGTACAGACGAGCTCGAACTTCTTCCATGTGCTGCAAGTCTGTAACATTCTCCTCTTCATAGATCTTATACAAAATTCTTTTGACTTCAATCAAGTTGACTCTTCCTGAGTCCAGAATGGGTGCATCCCATTTGGGTTCTTCAGGTGTTAGGATTCTGCAGTTGTCAAGTTCTTTGACTGTCTTGACAATTTCTTCCCAGAACTCTGGATCTTCAATGTTCATGAACTGGGAGAATTGAAGAAATTCTTCTTCATAAGTAGGGAGAGGGCCAAATTTCCTTACTATGTGGTGTTGAATTTGCCACTTCTTCTTCAGGGGATACCATCTTGGTAGCTCATCTTGAAGGGCTAAATAATCCACATAATTGCTATCAAACACCAGGACACTGTCTTCTTTTGCTTTGTCCTTGATTGCTTTCCTGAGTTTGGCAATTTTCCTTTCAAATTTGGCTTTGACTGCCTTCGCATCATTCAGCTTCTTTTGCTTAAGCTCTTGAGCTTCAAGCAACTTCCTTTTCTTCAACTCTAGAGCCTCTTTCTCTTCTGCAGTAGGCTCTGCTGGAGTTGACTTCTTGCTGGACTGAGCTTGCTCATCTGCCTTTCTTTTCCTTGTCATTCTCTTCTCAGGAGCTTGTTCTACAGAAGCAGTGATCTGTAGACTCTTGGCAGGAGCTTGAGTGGGAGCTTGGGTGTCTTCTTGAGCAATTTCTTTGCCTTTGCCTTGGCTGCTCTTGATTTTGCTTTTTAAACCACCCAAGGTTTCAGTCAAGTCATCTTGTGCTACTACCAGTTCAGCTTGCTGGGCAGTAGACTTCTCTAGAGCCTTTATCAACACATCTTCCCCCTTTTTGGCTTCAGCAAGTGCAGCCGCAAAAGGCTTCATGGCATTCCGAATCTCCACTACCAGGGTCTGCTTTAGGGCCATGACATTGACTTTGCCAACTTGGGTCAGATGTGATATGCTGTGCTCAAGAACTTCAGCATGAGAATTGGAGGAGGAGGCAGCTTCAAGTCTAGTTGTTAGTGCTTCCAATTTGGCTGCTGTCTCCTTCAGTTGAGTCTGCAATTTCTCATTCTCCTCTGCAGCTGCCTTAAGAAGAGCTTGATCTTCAGTGGCTCTTGCTTCAGCATCTTTAATTTTAGACTCGTATGCTGTCTCCAATTGGGAAATCTCATCGGCAAACATTTTGGAGACATCACTTGCCCTCTTCTGGATGGTGCTTAAGTATTCACCTATCTGATGGTGAAGTGACTCTCCAAACTTGTCTTCAATGTCAATAATCTGGTCATGAAGACAGGTCTTCTGCTCCCTAACAGCTTTTTCAACATATCTTCCAAGCTGTAGGCCTAAACCTTTCTCAAAGTGCAAGTCTATTGCAGCTTTGACCTGTGAGCAGATGTCTGCTGTATAGTCAACAAATGAAGTAGAAGGTGAGGCAGTACCTTGAGGCTTTGGATGAACTATTAGAGCTTTGCCTCTCTCTTCAGCTGAAAGATACTCTTCATTGAGGAACGAGGTAGTGGCTTTAACCAGATGTGTCATGATCTTCTCTCCTTTATCAATGAAGTGAGTCAGGTTATCTGAAGGCATGAAGTGAGCTGGTACTCTGACTACTTCTCTGTCAATGTCTACTTTATCAGCTAGTTCAGCTGAGTCTTCTGCAGGAGCTGTGGCAACTGAGTCTTCCATCAAGGCTGGTGCAGCTGATTTGTCTGCCAAGGTTGGTGCAACTGAGTCATCCATCGTTGCTTTTTCAGCTGTCTGCTGATCTGATGAACCTTATTTTTCAAAGGAGAGGCAGTGGGAGTGGCATCTGAATCAGATGGGGAGATGAGCCCTGATCTGATTAGAAATCGTCTTTGTGCTAAGGTCTGATTGTCATCATCATCATCCTCAGCAGCCTTCTTTTGAGCCTCTTCTTGGGATGGCTCCTCTTCCTCTTCAGCAGAGTCATGAACAGACTCTTCTGCCTCCTCAACAACATCTTTGGAAGATGCTTCAGTCAATAACTTCCTCTTCTCTTCTTTCAACCTTGCTGCCTCAGCAAGAGCTTCCTTTCTCAAATAATACTTGGAGATGTGGAAGGTCTTATGAGGTCCCATCTTGTATTTCCTTGGGAGCACTTCTGGAAGGATAATACTCAGCTTGTTGACAAAGCTGACAGTTGATGTTACCTTCCATTATCTTGATTGGAGGTCCAATGTGACCTTCTTGGCCTCAAGGGCAATCCTATCCAAAAATAGCCCTTGCCAATCTCCATCAATCTGATCCCAGATTGCAGCCATAACTCTAACCTTAAGAGTAGTAACAGCATCATGACTGAATGTGTTACCTAATATCATCTTTCCTGCAATGTCCATCAAGGTTTGGAACTTGGGGTCAAATTGTGATTTCTTGAGTCCAGAGGCATCAATAGCCTTGATTCTTCCATCAGTAAACATCTCCATATACTCCTTTTCTCTACCCATAATATAGGTGGAGATATTTATCTTCCCCCTTGACAAGCCGAAAAGTTCCTGAAGGATTTCCCTTGTTACCTTGACTTTGTGTCCACCCATGACACTTTCAACATAAGATCTCTTCATCACAGCGTTTGAGTAGAAAGCCAACACATCTTGTTCATAAACATTAGTTGGTGCTGCTTGCAGAAAATCACGAAGGTTGAGGTTGATGCAGCGAAGAAGGATCTCCTTGTTTTCAGCTGTGTGTTTGCCCTTGAAAAACAGAGCATTCTCTGTGAAAATCTTCCCTTCCCTAGACCACTTTATTGCATCTATAGTGCCGGTGGTCTTGGTCTTCTCGTTGTAAATCTCAATGATTGCCATTCTGATTGTTTGAGTGTTAGGTTTGGAATGCTTAAGAAAATTTGTAGAACGAGAGAGTTTGAGAGAAATTGAGTAATGTGAGCGAAAGGGTTTGGGAGAGGTTTAAGGATGTGTATATATACTCCAACAATTCTTGATCTAACGGTCAGATTTGATTTTAATGTGGAGTAGTACCCAAAATTTCCTTCTTTGATTTCGGGCCTTTCTTTAAATTTGCCGGCTGAATTTGCCATGTGGCAATTGTTGATTTGCTGGCGATATGGTAATCAGGTATTAATGACATCATTACCAAAAATAGCCGTTGTGACTAATTTTGTGGTAAGAATTGATCATCAAGGCCGTTTTCTATAAGTGAATTTCATTCCTTATATAGGCCAATTTCTTTAATTACATTCAGGAGTAAATCTAGAATGAATTACATGATCAAAGATAGTCATTATGCTCTGAAATAAAGTGATATGATCAGCAGAGTGAGGTCTTCTGATTTCTGCAAAAAGGTCTGCTGATTTCCTTGAAAGTCTTCTGGTCAGCTGAGTTGGTCTTCTGATCAGCTGAGTAGAGGATTGGGATTTGCTGTGATGATCCAACCTGGATGATGGATCTTCCAGCTTTATTGTGAGTGATGATCCAACCTGGTTTGATGGATCTTCCAGCTTTATCTCTGAACCATGTAGGACCATCAAATCAATTTGATGATCAGCCTGGATGATATCCCACTGGTTCAGATTTCCCTTACCATCTGATGTTCCTCATCATCAGATGGGTTGTAGCATCTAATGTGTCCTTGTTGAATTTCTTCGCTTCTCTTGAAAGGGAAGCAAGATTGGAAGAGGCTTCAATGGAGTGTGAAGAGAGAGCCATGGACTTGGTCTCCTTGATTTGTTTCGACACAGTAGCCTTTGATAGCAAGCTCTCCATGTAGAACTTCCCCCTGGAGAAGAAGCTATGCTTGCTTGCTACTTTATCCTCTGCATCTCTCCTTCCTCTAGTTTTCAACAAGAACGTCTCTCCTTCCTTTAGTTTTCATAGGCATACTTATGTTGGATAAACCTATGCTGATCTGCATCATCTTCATCTTCTGGACAAATCTTCATCTCCTTCACCCAAGACCTTGGTTGAGGGATGATCTCCATTCCATCTCTTCTTTCGATTGTCTCCATACCTGAAACAAGAATAATAGTTAGTGATTTGTGTTCTTAGGTGTTCTCATAACTTCCTCCTTTTATAGGGGTAGAAATGAGGTAGTGGAGTGAAAGATGACAAAACTATAGAGTTGATAGGTCTGAATTTCTGAAAAGTTACTTTTTAAGATCAACAATGAGATTCTTGATCTAAGGGTTCACATTTAAAGAGATTCAGACTCTATCTTATGGAATGCAGAATTTATAAATTTTGAGCAAGAGTTATTTGGAATCCGTACAGTGCATGCATATTGTTGAGTCGGTGAGGATGGTGTATTAATCCAACCAAGTATAACTCAATAGTATACTGTATGTATGTATATAAATAAAGTATTTTATGAAGAATAGTTTATTATTATACATAGATATACATTGCTTAGAGTAAAGATGTCAAATAACTTTGTTCAAGTCTTCTGAATATATATATATAATATGCAATGCAGATTGTAGAGTATTTCATCAAGGATTCTTAAGGTATCATTGATTCCCCCTTGATTAGATGACTCTAAGTTTTCCCTCAGCTTTATTTGTCTTCATTTTGAAAGTACTTACCTGAAGATGAGGGTGTCTATTCACCTCATCTGATCCTCCTAGTCTGCTGCAATTGTATCAGCTGAGGTCTTCAGCTGATCTTTGCTCTTCATGTGCTTGGATCCAGGAGTCCTAAGTTGTAGCATAGGGTGTTGAATCGTTCTTCAGCTAGGGGCTTAGTAAAGATGTCTGCTCTTTGGATATCTGTGTGAATTTTCTCCATCTTGATGTCCTTCTTTTCAAGGTGGTCTCTTATGAAGTGGTGGCGAATGTCAACATGCTTGCACCTTGTGTGGAGGACTGGATTTTGAGTGATGGCAATGGCACTGCTGCTGTCACAATAGATAGGGACTTCTCTTGCCTCTACATTGTAATCCTTGAGTTGTTGAACTAGCCAGAGCAGCTGACTACAACAACTACCAGCTGCCATATATTCTGCTTCAGTGGTAGAGGTTGCAACTGATGTTTGCTTCTTTGAGAACCATGATATCAACTTGTTGCCTAGAAATTGACATGTTCCAGATGTGGATTTCCTATCAATTCTACATCCTCCATAGTCTGAGTCAGAATAACCACTCAATTCAAGATTGTCATCAGTCGGGTACCATAGTCCTAGATTGACTGTTCCTTTTAGGTACTTGAGAATCTTCCTTGCTGCTTCTAGATGACTTTGCTTTGGGTTTGCTTGAAACTTAACACATACTCCTACAGCAAATGTTATGTCTGGTCTGCTAGCTGTAAGGTATAGTAGAGATCCAATCAGTGCTCTATATTCAGCTTGATCAACTGCCTTTCCAGACTCATCTGGTTCCATTTTAAAAGATGTCATCATTGGAATCCTTGCAGTCTTGCTTTGTAGAGCTTTGAATCTTTCTAATAGGCTTTTGGTATACTTGGATTGGTTGATGAAGATCCCTTCTGGACTCTGCTTGACTTGAAGTCCTAGGAAGTAATTCATCTCACCCATCATGCTCATTTCAAACTTTCCTTGCATAAGTTCAGAGAACTTTTTGCACATCTCTTGATTGGGTGATCCAAATATAATATCATCTACATATATTTGCACCATTAGAATGTCTTCTCCTTCTTGTATTCTGAAAAGAGTTCTATCAACTTTGCCTTTTGTATATCCATTGTCAAGTAGGAATTGTGACAATGTGTCATACCAAGCTCTAGGGGCTTGCTTTAGACCATAGAGAGCCTTCTTCAGACGATATACTTGATCTCCTTTTTCAAATCCTGGAGGCTGCTCTACATATACTTCTTCTACCAGAATACCATTTAGAAAAGCACTTTTGACATCCATTTGGTATACTTTGAAGCCCATATATGATGCATAAGCTAGAAACAGTCGAATGGCTTCTAATCTGGCTACTGGAGCAAAGGTTTCATCATAGTCAATCCCTTCAGATTGTGAATATCCTTTTGCAACTAGCCTAGCTTTATTTCTAGTTATTACATCATTTTCGTCCTTCTTATTCTTGAATACATTTCTTTCGAATTGGTTTAGTTCTTCTTGCATAGCAGTGATCCAATTGCTATCTGTCATTGCTTCTTCTATGTCAGCTGGTTCAATGTTGGACAGGAAGGCACACCAGCAGAACATAGATGATTGGGAGTTCTGATTCAGTTGTCTTCTGATCTTGACACCTGAGTCTGCTCCTCCTAAGATGAGGTTTGATGGATGATTGTTTCTCCATGTATGCCTCACAAGTGTGTCTGCATTAGATGAGCTTGGATTCTCATCTGTTCTTGTGCCATCAGGGGGGTTGACTTGATTTGGTCGATCATCATCTGTCTCTTGTGTATCAAAGAGATCATTCCCCCTTGCATTTGGGATTGGTGCATCTATGAGGCTTATCTTTCTCTGGTTCTTCAGGGAAAGGTTCATTGACTTCAATGAACTCATCTGGTCTGGACTTGATCACTAGCTGTCTCATCTGATCTGCAGCTGAGTTTGTTTGTACTGCACTCTTTTCACAAGATTCATCAAAAACAACATGAGGTGTTTCTTCCACAAGAAGGGTTCGTTTGTTGAGTACTCTAAATGCTTTGCTAGTAGAGGAGTATCCTAAGAATATCCCCTCATCTGCTTTGGCATCAAAAGCATTCAACTTACTCTTCCCATTGTTGTGAATGAAACACTTACAACCAAATATATGAAAGTAAGATACTCTAGGTTTTCTTCCTTTCCACAGTTCATATGGGGTTTTCTCATGAATTTTGTGAATACCTGACCTGTTTTGAGTGTGACAAGCTGTGTTGATGGCTTCTGCCCATAGCTTCTTGGGAGTGGAGAATTCAACAAGGAGTGTTCTTGCAGCTTCTTTGAGTGTTCTGACTCTTCTTTTAGCTACACCATTCTGTTGTGGTGTTCTTGCGGCACTTGTCTCATGCTGAATACCATTAGAAGTACAATAGGCAATAATATAAGAGTTAATGAATTCAGTGCCTTTGTCACTTCTAATTTTCACAATTGGTTCTCCTTTCTCTACTTGGATCCTCTTCAATAGTTCAGGAACCTTCTGCTGAGTCTCACTCTTCTTGTATAAGAAGATAACCCAAGTAAACTTGGAGTAGTCATCTACAACAATGAGAGTGTACTTTCTCCCTGTTAATGTGGTTGGAGTGATTGGTCCAAAGAGATCCATGTGAAGCAATTCAAGAACTCTGCTGGTGGATGCTGTCTTCTTGGTCTTGAAGGAGACCTTTGTTTGCTTTCCTTGTTGACATGCATCACATACCTGATCTTTACAGTAGAGTTCATTAGGCAGACCATCAACTAAGGATTCCGTTGCTAACTTGTTCATAGTCTTAAAGTTCAGATGACTAAGACGTTTGTGCCATAGCCAGCTGACATCTTAGGGCTTTTCCCAAGCAGACATGTATCCTTAGGACAGCTGTTCCAATTTGCAAGATACATACTTCCCTTTCTAGATCCTGTTAGAAGGTTTTGTTTTGTTCTATTATCACTTATGAGACACTCATCTTTAGAGAATTTTACTGAGTAACCAGTGTCACAAAAATGAGAAACAGATAATAAATTAAACTTTAAACCCTCTACATATGATACATCATGTACCTCAATGTCACCATTTTTAAGGGTGTCATATCCTTTTGTGTTACCATGCGCGTTATCACCAAAGAAGACTTTTGGACCTTTCTTCTCTATGTATTTGGTCAGCAGGGCTTTGGTTCCTGTCATGTGAGTTGAGCATCCACTATCTATGTACCATGTTTCTCCTGCTAGACCTCCTCTTCTGTATAGGTCCCTCCTTTCCTGCAAGAAAGGTTAAGTCTTAGGTACCCATTTTGTCTTGGGTCCTTGGGTGTTAGTACTACCCTTGGGAACCCACATATACATTGGTCGTTTGAACAACCTTGAGCACTTGAGTTGTTTCCCTCGGGCATCACAGAACCAAATCTTAACAGTTAACACCTTGGACTGATCTGATTTGTTCTTTGTGTCAGCTAAGTAATAGTCAAATGGTTTCCCTTTATAGGAGTGTACATACATAATCTTTTGACTAGTTACATTCGGCCTGGGTGCATTAGCTGGACGATGCACACGATTATATGGACCATACTCTTCTGTTCTCACAATATCATAAGAGATAAGGGGTGCAAAGAGAACAGATTTGTTTGAAGAAGGTTTCTTCTTCTTGGCTGGAGCAGCATACAGCTGAGACTGCCTCAAACGAGATGGTCTAGGCTGTTTGTTGTTCTTCTGTACAGGTTTGGGGTTAGCTTGTCCTTTACCATTTTTAGTTTTGGGATAGTTAGCCTTAGCTGGTACAGATGCCTTTTGGTTCATATTAGGTTCATTGTGTTTAGAACACTCACCCTTTTCATGTGTCTGAGTAGTGCACTTGTTAGGTGTACTACCCCCAACTGGAGAGGATGTAGATGGATTAAGTTCATAGCCAAAACCCATCTTATTGCCATTTGATCTATAATATTCAGAGATACTTTCAATAGTAGTAGAAGCTTTATTGAACTCTGATATCTTTTGATTTAGGCATTCCTTCTCATTTTCTAAGAGCTTGTGTGCTTGGAAGAGATCATCAAACTTGGATTGTAGTGAACGAAATTCCTTAGTTTCTAAAGCTTGAGTTTCTAACATCCCCTCATACAACTGAGTTATTGTGGTGTTTTCTTCCCTAAGGAGTTCCACTTCTCTGGTCAATCTTTCATTCATTGTGACCAGGTCAGGGGTGTTTTCAAACTTAGTCTTTTTCAACTTAGCAATTTCTTTCCTTAGATCCTTGTTCTCCTCTTCCACTTCTATAAAAGCTCTAGTGGCAATATCCAGATCACCTTTTACCTTTCTCAATGATTGATAATAGGTGTCTTCTGATTCGCCTTCAGATGAGTTTATCTCATCTGATTGTGAAAAAATAGGTGAATGGAAAGTAGTAGTATAGGAGTTTACCTCATTTTCACCTATGGCCATCATAGCTAGGTTATCTGAATCATCTGAGAAGATTTGGCAGTCTGGTGATGTAGGGAGTTCATCACTGTGATATTCAGATTCTTCAGTCACCATAGCTTTCTTGTCTGAAGTTCTTCTTGGCCTTCTTTCTTCTTTGTCATCTAGATTCAGTTCAGGACATTCATATACATAGTGTCCTGGTTTACGAAAATTGAAGCATGATCCAGATTTCTGATTTGAGTTGCCTTTCCTTGGAGGAGTGGCATCTCTTCTTCTAGATCCTCGGCTGTCAGATGACTCCACATCCTTTCTAGGATGTCTTTCTGGTGTTCTTTCTCTAGAACTTCTGGATGGCGAACTTGCTCTTCTATCTTTGTAGTTTCTATAAAATTTTCTATATTTGCTGTTTAGAGTGTTCATCCTTTCGAATCTCTTGATCATAAGAGCCATTTGCTCTTTCAGACTCATGTCTGATCCTTCACAGTCTTCTGTTTTCAGTGAGGTCTTGCCAGATGAGGTACGTGCAGCTTTTGTATTGGCTGCTTTGAAGGCTACAGTCTTGGAAGTAGATGGTGTTGCAATTGGCTCATCACTTCCTGAGTTTTCTTCTCTTTCAAGATCATATTTATGAGCTTTTAGGTTCTGAAATAGAGTCTGTGCAGACCACTTCTTGATATCTTGAGTATCTTTGATGATGGTCTTCTTGAGTCTCCATTTCTTGGTTAGAGAGTCTAAGATTTTTAGATTTTTCTCTCTATTAGTATATTTCTTGCCCAGAGATTCTATCTCATTGATGATCTTGGTAAATCTATTGTCTAGTTGATCAATAGACTCTTCTGGTTGCATCTTGAAGTGTTCAAACTTCTTGAATGCTGTTGACAACTTGCTCTCCTTGATCAGCTCGGTTCCTTCACAGAGATGGGCCAATGCATCCCACATCTCTTTGGCTGAGTCACAGTGGATTACCTTTGCAATGTACTCATTTGGAAGAGTTTGCATTATGTAATCTTGAGCAATGCTGTCAAGATTGGATTGCTTCATCTCTTCTGGAGTGAGGTCCTTCATAGGCTTGGGGGCAAGCTCTCCAACTGGAATATCTGGATCACCAGTTGCAGTGTTGACTGCCATGATGGTGATTGGGCCTTCAGTGACTACTGACCATCATGACAGTCAACACTGCAAATGGTGATCCAGAAGTCCAAGTTGGAGAGCTGGTTCCCAAGCCTATGAAGGACCTCACACCAGAAGAGATGAAGCAATCAAATCTTGATAGCATTGCTCAAGATTACATAATGCAAACTCTTCCAAATGAGTACATTGCAAAGGTAATCCACTGTGAGTCAGCCAGAGAGATGTGGGAGGCATTGGCACTTCTCTGTGAATGAACTGAGCTGATCAAGGAATCCAAGTTGTCTACTGCAGTCAAGAAGTTCGAACACTTCAAGATGCAACCAGAAGAGTCTATTGATCAGTTAGACAATAGATTTACCAAGATCATCAATGAGATAGAATCTCTGGGCAAGAAATATACAAATAGAGAGAAAAATCTAAAGATCTTAGACTCTCTAACCAAGAAATGGAGACTCAAGAAGACCATCATCAAGGATACTCAAGATATCAAGAAGTGGTCTGCTCAAACTCTATTTCAGAATCTAAAAGCTCATGAATATGATCTGGAAAGAGAAGAAAACTCAGGAAGTGATGAGCCAACTGCAACCCCATCTACCTCCAAGACTGTAGCCTTCAAGGCAGCCAATACAAAAGCTGCAAGTACCTCATCTGGCAAGACCTCTCTGAAAACAGAAGACTGTGAAGGATCAGACATGAGTCTGAAGGAACAAATGGCTCTTATGATCAAAAGATTTGAAAGGATGAACACCCTCAACAGCAAATATAGAAAATTCTATAGAAACTACAAAGATAGAAGAGCAAGTTCACCCTCCAGAATTTCCAGAGAAAGAACACCAGAAAGACATCCTAGAAGGGATGTGGAGTCATCTGACAGCCGAGGATCTAGAAGAAGAGATGCCACTCCTCCAAGGAGAGGCAACTCAAATCAGAAACCTGGATCTTGCTTCAACTGTGGCAAACCAGGTCACTATGTCTATGAATGTCCTGAGCTGGATTTGGATGACAAGAAAGAAAGAAGGCCAAGAAGAACCTCAGACAAGAAAGCAATGGTGACTGAAGAATCTGAATATCAAAGTGATGAACTCCCTACATCACCAGACGATCAAATCTTTTCAGATGATTCAGACGACCTAGCTATGATGGCCATAGGTGAAAATGAGGTAAACTCCTATACTAGTACTTTCCATTCACCTATTTTTTCACAATCAGATGAGATAAACTCATCTGAAGGCGAATCAGAAGACACCTATTATCAATCTTTAAGAAAGGTAAAAGGTGATCTTGATATTGCCACTAGAGCTTTCATAGAAGTGGAAGAGGAGAATAAGGATCTAAGGAAAGAAATTGCTAAGTTGAAAAAGGCTAAGTTTGAGAACACCCCTGAGTTGGTCACAATGAATGAAAGATTGACCAGAGAAGTGGAGCTTCTTAAGGAAGAAAATACCACAATAACTCAGTTGTATGAGGGGATGTTACAAACTCAAGCTTTAGAAACTAAGGAACTTCGTTCACTACAATCCAAATTCAATGATCTCTTCCAAACACACAAGCTCTTAGAAAAGGAGAAGGAATGCCTAAATCAAAAGATTTCAGAGTTCAATAAAGCTTCTACTACTATTGAAAGTATCTCTGAGTATTATAGATCAAATGGCAATAAGATGGGTTTTGGTTATGAACTTAATCCATCTACATCCTCTCCAGCTAGGGGTAGTACACCTAACAAGTGCACTACTCAGACACATGAAAAGGGTGAGTGTTCTAAACACAATGAACCTAATATGAACCAAAAGGCATCTGTACCAGCTAAGGCTAACTATCCCAAAAACAAAAATGGTAAAGGACAAGCTAACCCCAAGCCTGTACAAAGAAACAGCAGACAGCCTAGACCATCTCGCCTGAGACAGTCTCAGCTGTATGCTGCTCCAGCCAAGAAGAAGAAATCTTCTTCAAACAAATCTGTTCTCTTTGCACCCCCTCTCTCTTATGATATTGTGAGAACAGAAGAGTATGGTCCATATAATCGTGTGTATCGACCAGCTAATGCACCCAGGCCGAATGTAACTAGTCAAAAGATCATGTATGTACACTCCTATAAAGGGAAACCATTTGACTATTACTTAGCTGACACAAAGAACAAATCAGATCAGTCCAAGGTGCTGACTGGTAAGATTTGGTTCTGTGATGCCCGAGGGAAACAACTCAAATGTTCAAGGTTGTTTAAACGACCAATGTATATGTGGGTTCCCAAGGGTAGTACTAACACCCAAGGACCCAAAACAAAATGGGTACCTAAAACTTAACTTTCCTTGCAGGAAAGAAGGGACCTATACAGAAGAGGAGGTCTAGCAGGAGAAACTTGGTACATAGATAGTGGATGCTCAACTCACATGACAGGAACCAAAGCCCTGCTGACCAACTACATAGAGAAGAAAGGTCCAAAAGTTTTCTTTGGTGATAACGCGCATGGTAACACAAAAGGATATGGCACCCTTAAAAATGGTGACATTGAGGTACATGATGTATCATATGTAGAAGGTCTTAAGTTTAATTTATTATCTGTTTCTCATTTTTGTGACACTGGTTACTCAGTCAAATTCTCTAAAGATGAGTGTCTCATAAGTGATAAGAGAACAAAACAAAACCTTCTAACAGGATCTAGAAAGGGAAGTATGTATCTTGCAAATTGGAACAGTTGTCCTAAGGATACATGTCTGCTTGTGAAGAGCCCTAAAGATGTCAACTGGCTATGGCACAAACGTCTTAGTCATCTGAACTTTAAGACTATGAACAAGCTAGCAAGGGAATCCTTAGTTGATGGTCTGCCTAATGAACTCTATTGTAAAGATCAGGTATGTGATGCATGTCAACAAGGAAAGCAAACAAAGGTCTCCTTCAAGACCAAGAAGACAGCATCAACCAGCAGAGTTCTTGAATTGTTTCACATGGATCTCTTTGGACCAATCACTCCAACCACTCTAAGAGGAAGAAAGTACACTCTTATTGTTGTAGATGACTACTCCAAGTTTACTTGGGTTATCTTCTTATACAAGAAGAGTGAAACACAGCAGAAACTTCCTGAACTATTGAAGAGGATCCAAGTAGAGAAAGGAGAACCAATTGTGAAAATTAGAAGTGACAAAGGCACTGAATTCATTAACTCTTATATTATTGCCTATTGTACTACTAATGGTATTCAGCATGAGACAAGTGCAGCAAGAACACCTCAACAGAATGGTGTAGCTGAAAGAAGAGTAAGAACACTCAAAGAAGCTGCCAGAACACTCCTTGCTGAATTCTCCACTCCCAAGAAGCTATGGGCAGAAGCCATCAACACAGCTTGTCACACTCAAAACAGGTCAGGTATTCATAAAATACATGAGAAAACCCCATATGAACTGTGGAAAGGAAGAAAACCTAGAGTATCTTACTTTCATATATTTGGTTGTAAGTGTTTCATTCACAACAATGGGAAGAGTAAGTTGAATGCCTTTGATGCCAAAGCAGATGAGGGGATATTCTTAGGATACTCCTCTACTAGCAAAGCATTCAGGGTACTCAACAAACGAACCCTTCTTGTGGAAGAAACACCCCATGTTGTTTTTGATGAGTCTTGTGATAAGAATGCAGTAGAAACAAACTCAGCTGCAGAACAGATGAGACATCTAGTGATCAAGTCTAGACCAGATGAGTTCATTGAAGTAAATGAACCTTTCCCTGAAGAACCAGAGGAGGATAAGCCTCATAGACCTGTCACTAGATCCCAAACTCAGGCAGGACAAGCTGACCAGAATCAAGATGCACCAATCCCAAATGCCAGGGGGAATGATCTTTTTGACACACAAGATACAGATGATGATCGACCTAATCAAGTCAACCCTCCTGATGGCACTAGATCAGATGAGAATCCAAGCTCATCCAATGCAGATACTCCCGTGAGGCATACATGGAGAAACAATCATCCATCAAACCTCATCTTAGGAGGAGCAGAATCAGGTGTCAAGACCAGAAGACAACTGAATCAGAACTCACAATCATCTATGTTCTGCTGGTGTGCCTTCTTATCCAACATTGAACCAGCTGACATAGAAGAAGCAATGACAGATAGCAATTGGATCACTGCTATGCAAGAAGAACTAAACCAATTCGAAAGAAATGAAGTCTGGGAATTGGTAGATCGTCCTGAAAACCACAATGTAGTAGGAACAAAGTGGGTATTCAAGAACAAGAAGGACGAAAATGATGTGATAACTAGAAATAAGGCTAGGCTAGTTGCAAAAGGATACTCTCAATCTGAAGGAATTGACTATGATGAAACCTTTGCTCCAGTAGCCAGATTAGAAGCCATACGACTGTTTCTAGCCTATGCATCATATATGGGCTTCAAGGTATATCAAATGGACGTCAAGAGTGCTTTTCTAAATGGTATTCTGGTAGAAGAAGTATATGTAGAGCAGCCTCCAGGATTTGAAAAAGGTGAACAAGTATATCGACTGAAGAAGGCTCTCTATGGTCTAAAACAAGCCCCTAGAGCTTGGTATGACACATTGTCACAATTCCTACTTGACAATGGATATACAAAAGGCAAAGTGGATAGAACTCTTTTCAGAATACAAGAAGGAGAAGACATTCTAATGGTACAAATATATGTAGATGACATTATATTTGGATCACCCAATCAAGAGATGTGCAAGAAGTTCTCTGAACTTATGCAAGAAAAATTTGAAATGAGCATGATGGGTGAGATGAATTACTTCCTAGGACTTCAAGTCAAGCAGAGTTCAGAAGGGATCTTCATCAACCAGTCCAAGTATACCAAGAGTCTATTAGAAAGATTCAAAGCTCTACAATGCAAGACTGCAAGGATTCCAATGATGACATCTTTCAAAATGGAACCAGATGAGTCCGGAAAGGCAGTTGATCAAGCTGAATATAGAGCACTGATCGGATCTCTACTATACCTTACAGCTAGCAGACCAGACATAACATTTGCTGTAGGAGTATGTGCTAGGTTTCAAGCAAACCCAAAGCAAAGTCATCTAGAAGCAGCAAGGAAGATTCTCAAGTACCTAAAAGGAACAGTCAACCTAGGACTATGGTACCCTGCTGATGACAATCTAGAATTGAGTGGCTATTCTGACTCAGACTATGGAGGATGTAGAATTGATAGGAAATCCACATCTGGAACCTGTCAATTCCTAGGCAACAAGTTGATATCATGGTTCTCAAAGAAGCAAACCTCAGTTGCAACCTCCACCACTGAAGCAGAGTATATGGCAGCTGGTAGTTGTTGTAGTCAGCTGCTCTGGCTAGTTCAACAACTCAAGGATTACAATGTAGAGGCAAGAGAAGTCCCTATCTATTGTGATAGCAGCAGTGCCATTGCCATCACTCAAAATCCAGTCCTCCACACAAGGTGCAAGCATGTCGACATCCGACACCACTTCATAAGAGACCACCTTGAAAAGAAGGACATCAAGATGGAGAAAATTCACACAGATATCCAAAGAGCAGACATCTTGACTAAGCCCCTAGCTGAAGAACGATTCAAGACCCTATGCTACAGCTTAGGACTCCTGGATCCAAGCACATGAAGAGAAGAGATCAGCTGAAGACCTCAGCTGATACAGGTGCAGCAGACTAGGAGGATCAGATGAGGTGAATAGACACCCTCATCTTCAGGTAAGTTCATTCCCGATGAAGACAAATAAAGCTGAGGGAAAACTTAGAGTCATCTAATCAAGGGGGAATCAATGATACCTTAAGAATCCTTGATGAAATACTCTAAAATCTGCATTGCATATCATACATATATATATATAGACAGCAGACTTGAACAAGGCTATTTGATTTCTTTACAAGCAATGTATAACTATGTATATTAATAAATTATTCTTCATAAAATACTTTATCTTGTATACATACATACAGTACACTATTGAGTTATACTGGTTGGATTAATACACCATCCTCACCGACTCAACAGTATGCATGCACTGTACGGATTTCAAATAACTCTTGCTCAAAATTTATAAATTCTGCATTCCATAAGATAAAGTCTGAATATCTTTAAATGTGAACCCTTAGATCAAGAATCTCATTGTTGATCTTAAGAAGTAACTTTTCAGAAATACAGACCTATCAACTCTATAATTTTGTCATCTTTCACTCCACTACCTCATTTCTACCCCTATAAAAGGAGGAAGTTATGAGAACACCTAAGAACACAAATCACCAACTATAATTTTTGTTTCAGGTATGGAGAAGATCGAAAGAAAAGATGGAATGGAGATCATTCTTCAACCAAAGTCTTGGGTGAAGGAGATGAAGATTTGTCCAGAAGATGAAGATGATGCAGATCAACATACTTGGCCTACTCAACATGAGTATGCCTGTGAAAACTAGAGGAAGGAGAGAAGTCCTTATTGAAAACTAGAGGAAAGAGAGATGCAGAGGACAGAGTAGCAAACAAGCAGAGCTTCTTCTCCAGGGGGAAGTTCTACATGGAGAGCTTGTTATCAAAAGCTATTGTGTCTAAACAGAACATGAAGGCTGAGTCCATGGCTCTCTCTTCGACTCCATTGAAGCCTCTTCCAATCTTCCTTCTCTTTCAAGAGTAGCGAAGAGATTCAATTAGGACACATTTGATGCTACAACCCATCTGATGATGAGGAACATCAGATGGTAAGGGCAACCTGAACCAGTGGGATATCATCCAGGCTGATCATCTACATATTGATTTGATGGTCCTACTTGATTCAGACAGAGCTGGAAGATCCATCAAACCAGGTTGGATCACCACTCACAATAAAGCTGGAAGATCCATCATCCAGGTTGGATTATCACAGCAACAATGAAGGATCCATCAAGCCAAGTTGGACCTTCAAAGCACAGAAGATTTACTCAGCAAATCTCAAACCTCCACTCAGCTGATCAGAAGACCTACTCAGCTGACCAGAAGACTTCCAAGAGAAATCAGCAGACATTTTCAAGAAATCAGAAGACGTCACTCTGCTGATCAGATCACTTGATTTTTGAGTTTAAATGACTATCTTTGATCATGTAATTCATTCTAGATTTATTCCTGAATGTAATTAAACAAATTGGCTTATATAAGGAATGCAATTCTCTTATAAAAAACGGCCTTGATGATCAATTCTTGCCACAAAATTAGTCACAACGGCAATTTTTGGTAATGATGTCATTAATACTCAATTACCAAATTGCCAGCAAATCAACAGTTGCCACATGGCAAATTCAGCCGGCAAATTTAAAGACAGCCCAAAATCAAAGAAGGAAAATCTTGGGTTCTACTCCACAATTAAATCCAAATCTGACCGTTAGATCAAGAATTGTTGGAGTATATATATACACACCTTTAAA
Source organism: Galeopsis tetrahit (assembly GCA_963675135.1). NCBI lineage: Eukaryota > Viridiplantae > Streptophyta > Magnoliopsida > Lamiales > Lamiaceae > Galeopsis > Galeopsis tetrahit. The sequence goes on from OY776133.1 coordinate 19,381,178, forward strand.
CCTCTCCCAAACCCTTTCGCTTACAATTCACTTTTGCTCTCAATACTCTCTCGTCCTGCAAATTTCTTTCAAGCTCTCAAAACCTAACACTCAAACACTACTATGGCAATCATTGAGATTTACGACGAGAAGACCAAGGGCACTGGCACCTTGGATGCTGCAAAATGGTCCAAGGAAGGGAAGATGTTCACAGAGAATGCTCTGTTTTTCAAAGGCAAACACACAGCTGCAAACAAGGAAATCCTTCTTCGCTGCATCAACCTCAACCTTCGAGATTTTCTGGGAGCAGCACCCACGAATGTGTATGAACAAGATGTGCTGACTTTCTACTCCAATGCTGTGATGAAGGGTTCTCACGTTGAAAGTGTCATGGGTGGACACAAGGTCAAAGTAACAAGGGAAATCCTCCAAGAACTGTTCGGTTTGACAAGGGGGAAGATCAATATCTCCACCTACATCATGGGTAAGGAGAAAGAATACATGGAGATGTTCACTGGTGGTCAAATCAAGGCTGAAGATGCCTCCGGACTGAAGAAATCTCAATTGGAACCTAAGTTTCAAACCCTAATGGATATAGCAGGCAAGATGCTGCTTGGTAACACTTTCAGTCATGATGCTGTTACCACTCTGAAAGTTCGAGTTATGGCAGCAATCTGGGATCAGATTGATGGAGATTGGCAAGGACTCTTTTTGGACAGAATTGCTCTTGAAGCCAAGAAGGTAACCTTAGACCTTCAATCTAGAGAATGGAAGGTGACCTCTACTGTCAGCTTTGTCAACAAGCTGAGTATCATTCTTCCAGAAATACTCCCCAGAAAATACAAGATGGGACCTCACAAGACCTTCCACATCTCCAAATATTACTTGAGGAAGGATGCTCTTGCTGAGGCAGCAAGGTTGAAAGAGGAGAAGAGGAAGTTGTTGGCTGAAGCACCTTCCAAAGATGCAGTTGAAGAGGCAGAAGAGTCTACTCAAGACTCTGCTGCAGAAGAAGAAGAGGAGCCATCCAAAGAAGAGGCTCAAAAGAAGGATGCTGAGGATGATGATGACAATCAGACCTTAGCACAAAGAAGATATCTGATCAGATCAGGGCTCATCTCCCCATCTGATTCAGATGTCACTCCAACTGCCTCTCCCTTGAAGAAGGCAGGTACTTCTAACCCCTCTCTCACCTTCACTCCTTCCAAGTTGTCAAAGGGTCAGAAGAGAAAGAAGAACACTTCTTCTTTCACAAAGAAATCCAAGAAATCCAGGCTCCCTACTCCCATGAGCATAGCCCCTATTTCATCCTTCAACCCGTCTGATGATTCCAACCCATCTGAACCCCCAAACACTGAAAACCAAACCCCTGCTGATGTTCAAACAGCAGACAAACAACCTCAGACCACCTCCACACAACCTGCTGATGATCAAACTCAGATTATATCCACAATCCTTGCTGACATTCAAACAGCACATGATCAGGATCATCAAGCTCAAACACCCACTGATCTTCAAGAAGGAACTGAACCAGACCAGCATACTCAAAACCCTGCTGATGAACAAACCACTGTAGAAGAAATCACTCCCCAAATCCCTGCTGATACTCACACAGCAGAGGAACATACCCCAGCTACCCAATCTCCTATCCTCTCAGCCCCAACTGCTCCAGAAGACTTAGCACCAGCAGCCCTGGATGAAGCTGGCCCTTCTCAACCTCAATTCAAGATGGTTCACTACCCCATGTGTACAACAGAGAAGATAATGAGGATGAAGATAGTCAACCTGCTCAAATCCACTATCCCTGGAGTTGATGAGAATTCAATCCAGTTTGAGCAAGTGCTTAGGATATGCACTTGGATTGAGCTCAGAAGAGATGATGTGGATGAACTTCTTGATGTCATTGAAGGAATGGGAGGAAAGGAAAACTTCCTCGACTGGGAAATGGATCAAAAGGAAGTTGCTCAAGTTCGTTCTTATGCTCATCTGCTATCAGACGAGGCACTGACTACAGTTTGCAACCGGATTCTAGGAATCCCCACTGCTGATGTCTCTATCCCAGAAGACTCATCAGATCAGCAGACAGCTGAACAAGCACAGATGAAGGAATCAGCTGCACCAGCCTTGGTGGACGACTCAGCTGCCCCTGCTCAAGACTCAGCTGCCCCTGCTGAAGACTCAGCTGCACCAGCTGACAAAGAAGAATTTGAAAGAGAAGTAGTCAGAATACCAGCTCACTTCAGACCTTCAGACGAACTGACTCACTTCATTGAAAATCAAGAGGATCCAGGCAGACGAATGATGACCCATCTGACCAAGGCCACTACCTGCTTCCTCAATGAGGAGTACCTATCAGCTGAAGAAAGAGGCAAAGCAGTAATTGTTCATCCAAAGCCTCAAGGTACACCCTCTACTTCTACCCCATCTGTTGACCATACAGCAGACATCTGCTCCCAGGTCAAAGCTGCAATAGACTTGCACTTTGAGAAAGGCTTAGGCCTGCAGCAAGGTAGATATGTTGAGAAAGCTGCAAGGGAACAGAAGACCCGTCTTCGTGACCACATCCTTGACATTGAAGACAAGTTTGGTGAAGCACTCCATCAACAGATAAGAGAATACTTAAGTACCTATTAAAAGTTGTCAGCTGACACCTCCAAAAGGTTTGCTGATCTTTACACTGATGAGATGCACCGCATGGAGACCACCTACAAGCAAAGAATTGAGGATGCTGAAGCAAGAGCCACTGAAGGACAAGCTCTCCTTAAATCAGCTGCAGAGGAAAATGAAAAATTGCAGACTCAGCTGAAGGAGACAGCAGCCAAGTTGGAAGCACTTACAGCTAGATTTGAAGCTGCCTCCTCGTCCAATTCTCATGCTGAAGTTCTTGAGCACAGCATAACTCATCTGACCCACATTGGCAAAGCCAATGCCATGGCTCTAAAGCAGACTCTGACGGTGGAAATTCTGAATGCCATGAAGCCTTTTGCGGCTGCACTTGCTGAAGCCAAAAAGGGGGAAGATGTGTTGATAAAGGCTCTAGAGAAGTCTACTGCCCAGCAAGCTGAACTGGTAGTAGCACAAGATGACTTGACTGAAACCTTGGGTGGTTTAAAGAGCAAAATCAAGAACAGGCAAGGCAAAGGCATAGAAATTGCTCAAGGAGATACCCAAGCACCCACTCAGGCTCCTGCCAAAACTCTTCAGATCACTGCTTCTGAAGAACAAGTCCCTGAAAAGAGAATGACAAGGAAAAGAAAGGCAGATGAGCAAGCTCAGACCAGCAAGAAGCCAACTCCAGCAGAGCCTACTATAGAAGAGAAGGAGGCTCTAGAGTTGAAGAAGAAGAAGTTGCTTGAAGCTCAAGAGCTTAAGCAAAAGAAGCTGAATGATGCGAAGGCAGTCAAAGCCAAATTTGAAAGAAGAATTGCCAAACTCAGGAAAACACAAGAAGACAAGGTCCTGGTGTTTGATAGCAATTATGTGAACTACTTAGCCCTTCAAGATGAGCTACCAAGATGGTATCCTCTGAAGAAGAAGTGGCAAATTCAACACCACATAGTAAGGAAATTTGGCCCTCTTCCTACTTATGAAGAAGAATTTCTCCAATTCTCCCAGTTCATGAACTTTGAAGATCCAGAGTTCTGGGAAGTAATTGTCAAGACAGCCAAAGGACTTGACAACTGCAGAATCCTAACTCCTGTAGAACCCAAATGGGATCCACCCCTTCTGGACTCAGGAAGAGTCAACATGATTGAAATCAAGAAGATTCTGTACAAGATTTATGAAGAGGAGAATGTTACAGACATGCAGCACATGGAAGAAGTTCGAGCTCGTCTGTACCTGGCCTACCGCATTTAAAGAACAGAAGACCTGATGAAGACTACATTAGAAGTTTAAAGAAACTATTACTTGTAATCTGTAAAAGTTCTATCTATATTCAAGTTCTAGTTCTTTTTGCTTACAAGACAAACTCTCATTGTCTTCATCAGATACTTCAGTTTTAGCATATTATAAACTCTTATCTTATTTCATTAAGAGCATTTATCAAGTATAGTTTTGGCTTCATCAAAAAGGGGGAAATTGTTGGGATATAAATTCACCCTAAGCCCCACTTGATGTTAGAATAGTTTTGATGGCCAAAACACTTAGAGTTTATAAATGTAATAGGATCAGCTGACTTGTATAGAACAGCTTAGACTAGTCTTGTGTGATCAACTGTATTGATATCAGCTGATCAGCACAGTCCTGACTTACATGCCTGTCCTCAAGATGAGAAGAGTAGAAGACATGAAGACTAGAAGATCCTTGAAGACCAGATAAGTTAAGGTGCTTGTATACCTACCTATCTGATGGAGTCCCAGATTGAAGATGGCCTAAAGCAGTACAAAGAATTTCCAGATCAGAAGAGTGTTACCCGTCTGATATCAGAAGACAGAAGACCTAAGGCCAGAAGAGTAGTCAGAAGACTAGAAGTACAGATCAGAAGACTATGTGCTCTTCCAGGACTCGGCTGATTCCTAAGTCATCTTGCAATTCAAACGAAGACCTACCTTATTTAGAAGATTGACATGATCCCAGGATTGAAGCAATCAAGCGGCTGGAATCAAGGAATCAAGCTATTATGGAAAGATTGCTCAAACGGCTAGTCAACTCCAACGGCTAGTTGTAACCAATCTTCATTATAAATACAAGAGGATGAAGAATCACAAAAAAAAAAAGGAAGTCACAAGAGAGAATTCAAAAGCTAAGCAAGCAATCAAGCAAAAGCCATACTGTTCCAAGAGTTCTCCAAGAGCCAGAAATCCATTAAATTATCCATAGCTCTTAAGTGCTTCCTATCCAACCCTTAAGAACCTGAAACCTGTTCATATTGTATATCAATTGTTTTAGGCATAGTGGTTAAGCAAATTATAAGCTTGAACCATTAGTTGGATACATCTCAAAAACCCCAAACCCTCACCGAAAGGTTAAAGTTTTTGAACCCCTCAAAGTGCAAGTGCTTACAATCACTTGTGGAGACCGCAGCTGTTAGGACGGCTCAGATCTCAAAGTCCTAACCTTGGGACTATAAAGGACAAGACCCTTGTAATTTGTGGAAATTAAAGGGATTAAACATCACGTTAGGACGTGAGAGTGGACGTAGGAACGTATATCCGAACCACTATAAATCCGGTGTTATTTACTTTCTGCACTTTACATTTCTGCCTTTACATTCATTATTATATAGTGCATACTGTTATTTCAACACTCTTTAAAACAGGCCATAACTTTCAAACCGGCATCAGCTGAGTATTTTCATTAAGTAGAACAAGTTACAAGAACGAGTCTAAACAAGGGCCACCAAAATTCCGCATACAACCTTAACAATCAGATCACTATAGTCATCTGGACCAGCAGACTTGCAGTCCAGTTGACATAGCAATCAGAAGAGGTTCCCAACTCTGTTTGAAAAAGTTTTAAAGTCTATTCACCCCTCCCCTCTAAACTTTAATCCCATTCACTACTCGTTCAGGGACCAACAATATCTGTGTGAATTTTCTCCATCTTGATGTCCTTCTTTTCAAGGTGGTCTCTTATGAAGTGGTGTCGAATGTCGACATGCTTGCACCTTGTGTGGAGGACTGGATTTTGAGTGATGGCAATGGCACTGCTTCTATCACAATAGATAGGGACTTCTCTTGCCTCTACATTGTAATCTTTGAGTTGTTGTACTAGCCAGAGCAGCTGACTACAACAACTTCCAGCTGCCATATATTCTGCTTCAGTGGTGGAGGTTGCAACTGAGGTTTGCTTCTTAGAGAACCATGATATCAGCTTGTTGCTTAGAAATTGACAGGTTCCAGATGTGGATTTCCTATCAATTCTACATCCTCCATAGTCTGAGTCAGAATAAGCACTCAATTCTAGATTGTCATCAGCAGGGTACCATAGTCTTAAGTTGACTGATCCTTTTAGGTACTTGAGAATCTTCCTTGCTGCTTCTAGATGACTTTGCTTTGGGTTTGCTTGAAACCTAACACATACTCCTACAACAAATGTTATGTCTGGTCTGCTAGCTGTAAGGTATAGTAGGGATCCAATCAGTGCTCTATATTCAGCTTGATCAACTGCCTTTCCAGACTCATTTGGTTCCATTTTGAAAGATGTCATCATTGGAATCCTTGCAGTTTTGCTTTGTAGAGCTTTGAATCTTTCTAATAGGCTTTTGGTATACTTGGACTGGTTGATGAAGATCCCTTCTGGACTCTGCTTGACTTGAAGTCCTAGGAAGTAATTCATCTCACCCATCATGCTCATTTCAAACTTTCATTGCATAAGTTTAGAGAACTTCTTGCACATCTCTTGATTGGGTGATCCAAATATAATATCATCTACATATATTTGCACCATTAGAATGTCTTCTCCTTCTTGTATTCTGAAAAGAGTTCTATCCACTTTGCCTTTTGTATATCCATTGTCAAGTAGGAATTGTGACAATGTGTCATACCAAGCTCTAGGGGCTTGTTTTAGACCATAGAGAGCCTTCTTCAGTCGATATACTTGATCACCTTTTTTTCAAATCCTGGAGGCTGCTCTACATATACTTCTTCTACCAGAATACCATTTAGAAAAGCACTCTTGACATCCATTTGGTACACTTTGAAGCCCATATATGATGCATAAGCTAGAAATAGTCGAATAGCTTCTAGTCTGGCTACTGGAGCAAAGGTTTCATCATAGTCAATCCCTTCAGATTGTGAATATCCTTTTGCAACTAGCCTTGCTTTATTTCTAGTTATCACATCATTTTCGTCCTTTTTGTTCTTGAATACCCACTTTGTTCCTACTACATTGTGGTTTTCAGGACGATCTACCAATTCCCAGACTTCATATCTTTCGAATTGGTTTAGTTCTTCTTGCATAGCAGTGATCCAATTGCTATCTGTCATTGCTTCTTCTATGTCAGCTGGTTCAATGTTGGATAGGAAGGCACACCAGCAGAACATAGATGATTGGGAGTTCTGATTCAGTTGTCTTCTGGTCTTGACACCTGAATCTGCTCCTCCTAAGATGAGGTTTGATGGATGATTATTTCTCCATGTATTCCTCACAGGTGTGTCTGCATTAGATGAGCTTGGATTCTCATCTGTTCTTGTGCCATCAGGAGGGTTGACTTGATTAGGTCGATCATCATATGTATCTTGTGTGTCAAAGAGATCATTCCCCCTGGCATTTGGGATTGTTGCATCTTGATTCTGGTCAGCTTGTCCTGCTTGAGTTTGAGATCTAGTGACAGGTCTATTAGGCTTATCCTCCTCTGGTTCTTCAGGGAAAGGTTCATTGACTTCAATGAACTCATCTGGTTTGGACTTGATCACTAGATGTCTCATCTGATCTGCAGCTGAGTTTGTTTCTACTGCACTCTTTTCACAAGACTCATAAAAAACAACATGAGGTGTTTCTTCCACAAGAAGGGTTCGTTTGTTGAGTACTCTAAATGCTTTGCTAGTAGAGGAGTATCCTAAGAATATCCCCTCATCTGCTTTGGCATCAAAAGCATTCAACTTACTCTTCCCATTGTTGTGAATGAAACACTTACAACCAAATATATGAAAGTAAGATACTCTAGGTTTTCTTCCTTTCCACAGTTCATATGGGGTTTTCTCATGAATTTTGTGAATACCTGACCTATTTTGAGTGTGACAAGCTGTGTTGATGGCTTCTGCCCATAGCTTCTTAGGAGTGGAGAATTCAGCAAGGAGAGTTCTTGCAGCTTCTTTGAGTGTTCTGACCCTTCTTTCAGCTATACCATTCTGCTGTGGTGTTCTTGCTGCACTTGTCTCATGCTGAATGCCATTAGAAGTACTATAGGCAATAATATAAGAGTTGATAAATTCAGTGCCTTTGTCACTTCTAATTTTCACAATTGGTTCTCCTCTCTCTACTTGGATCCTCTTCAATAGTTCAGGGAGCTTCTGCTGTGTTTCACTCTTCTTGTATAAGAAGATAACCCAAGTAAACTTGGAATAGTCATCTACAACAATAAGAGTGTACTTCCTCCCTGTTAGAGTGGTTGAAGTGATTGGTCCAAAGAGATCCATGTGAAGCAATTCAAGAACTCTGCTGGTTGATGCTGTCTTCTTGGTCTTGAAGGAGACCTTTGTTTGCTTTCCTTGTTGACATGCATCACATACCTGATCTTTACAGTAGAGTTCATTAGGCAGTCCATCAACTAAGGATTCCCTTGCTAGCTTGTTCATAGTCTTAAAGTTCAGATGACTAAGGCGTTTGTGCCATAGCCAGCTGACATCTTTAGGGCTCTTCACAAGCAGACATGTATCCTTAGGACAGCTGTTCCAATTTGCAAGATACATACTTCCCTTTCTAGATCCTGTTAGAAGGTTTTGTTTTGTTCTTTTATCACTTATGAGACACTCATCTTTAGAGAATTTGACTGAGTAACCAGTGTCACAAAAATGAGAAACAAATAATAAATTAAACTTAAGACCTTCTACATATGATACATCATGTACCTCAATGTCACCATTTTTAAGGGTGCCATATCCTTTTGTGTTACCATGCGCGTTATCACCAAAGAAGACTTTTGGACCTTTCTTCTCTATGTAGTTGGTCAGCAGGGCTTTGGTTCCTGTCATGTGAGTTGAACATCCACTATCTATGTACCATGTTTCTCCTGCTAGACCTCCTCTCCTGTATAGGTCCCTCCTTTCCTGCAAGAAAGGTTAAGTCTTAGGTACCCATTTTGTTTTGGGTCCTTGGGTGTTAGTACTACCCTTGGGAACCCACATATACATTGGTCGTTTGAACAACCTTGAGCACTTGAGTTGTTTCCCTCGGGCATCACAGAACCAAATCTTAACAGTTAACACCTTGGACTGATCTGATTTGTTCTTTGTGTCAGCTAAGTAATAGTCAAATGGTTTCCCTTTATAGGAGTGTACATACATAATCTTTTGACTAGTTACATTCGGCCTGGGTGCATTAGCTGGACGATGCACACGATTATATGGACCATACTCTTCTGTTCTCACAATATCATAAGAGATAAGGGGTGCAAAGAGAACAGATTTGTTTGAAGAAGGTTTCTTCTTCTTGGCTGGAGCAGCATACAGCTGAGACTGCCTCAAACGAGATGGTCTAGGCTGTTTGTTGTTCTTCTGTACAGGTTTGGGGTTAGCTTGTCCTTTACCATTTTTAGTTTTGGGATAGTTAGCCTTAGCTGGTACAGATGCCTTTTGGTTCATATTAGGTTCATTGTGTTTAGAACACTCACCCTTTTCATGTGTCTGAGTAGTGCACTTGTTAGGTGTACTACCCCCAACTGGAGAGGATGTAGATGGATTAAGTTCATAGCCAAAACCCATCTTATTGCCATTTGATCTATAATATTCAGAGATACTTTCAATAGTAGTAGAAGCTTTATTGAACTCTGATATCTTTTGATTTAGGCATTCCTTCTCCTTTTCTAAGAGCTTGTGTGCTTGGAAGAGATCATCAAACTTGGATTGTAGTGAACGAAATTCCTTAGTTTCTAAAGCTTGAGTTTCTAACATCCCCTCATACAACTGAGTTATTGTGGTGTTTTCTTCCCTAAGGAGTTCCACTTCTCTGGTCAATCTTTCATTCATTGTGACCAGCTCAGGGGTGTTTTCAAACTTAGTCTTTTTCAACTTAGCAATTTCTTTCCTTAGATCCTTGTTCTCCTCTTCCACTTCTATAAAAGCTCTAGTGGCAATATCCAGATCACCTTTTACCTTTCTCAATGATTGATAATAGGTGTCTTCTGATTCGCCTTCAGATGAGTTTATCTCATCTGATTGTGAAAAAATAGGTGAATGGAAAGTAGTAGTATAGGAGTTTACCTCATTTTCACCTATGGCCATCATAGCTAGGTTATCTGAATCATCTGAGAAGATTTGGCAGTCTGGTGATGTAGGGAGTTCATCACTGTGATATTCAGATTCTTCAGTCACCATAGCTTTCTTGTCTGAAGTTCTTCTTGGCCTTCTTTCTTCTTTGTCATCTAGATTCAGTTCAGGACATTCATATACATAGTGTCCTGGTTTACGACAATTGAAGCATGATCCAGATTTCTGATTTGAGTTGCCTTTCCTTGGAGGAGTGGCATCTCTTCTTCTAGATCCTCGGCTGTCAGATGACTCCACATCCTTTCTAGGATGTCTTTCTGGTGTTCTTTCTCTAGAACTTCTGGATGGCGAACTTGCTCTTCTATCTTTGTAGTTTCTATAAAATTTTCTATATTTGCTGTTTAGAGTGTTCATCCTTTCGAATCTCTTGATCATAAGAGCCATTTGCTCTTTCAGACTCATGTCTGATCCTTCACAGTCTTCTGTTTTCAGTGAGGTCTTGCCAGATGAGGTACGTGCAGCTTTTGTATTGGCTGCTTTGAAGGCTACAGTCTTGGAAGTAGATGGTGTTGCAATTGGCTCATCACTTCCTGAGTTTTCTTCTCTTTCAAGATCATATTCATGAGCTTTTAGGTTCTAAAATAGAGTCTGTGCAGACCACTTCTTGATATCTTGAGTATCTTTGATGATGGTCTTCTTGAGTCTCCATTTCTTGGTTAGAGAGTCTAAGATTTTTAGATTTTTCTCTCTATTAGTATATTTCTTGCCCAGAGATTCTATCTCATTGATGATCTTGGTAAATCTATTGTCTAGTTGATCAATAGACTCTTCTGGTTGCATCTTGAAGTGTTCAAACTTCTTGACTGCTGTTGACAACTTGCTCTCCTTGATCAGCTCGGTTCCTTCACAGAGATGGGCCAATGCATCCCACATCTCTTTGGCTGAGTCGAAGTGGATTACCTTTGCAATGTACTCATTTGGAAGAGTTTGCATTATGTAATCTTGAGCAATGCTGTCAAGATTGGATTGCTTCATCTCTTCTGGAGTGAGGTCCTTCATAGGCTTGGGGGCAAGCTCTCCAACTGGAATATCTGGATCACCAGTTGCAGTGTTGACTGCCATGATGGTGATTGGGCCTTCAGTGACTACTGACCATCATGACAGTCAACACTGCAAATGGTGATCCAGAAGTCCAAGTTGGAGAGCTGGTTCCCAAGCCTATGAAGGACCTCACACCAGAAGAGATGAAGCAATCAAATCTTGATAGCATTGCTCAAGATTACATAATGCAAACTCTTCCAAATGAGTACATTGCAAAGGTAATCCACTGTGAGTCAGCCAGAGAGATGTGGGAGGCATTGGCACTTCTCTGTGAAGGAACTGAGCTGATCAAGGAATCCAAGTTGTCTACTGCAGTCAAGAAGTTCGAACACTTCAAGATGCAACCAGAAGAGTCTATTGATCAGTTAGACAATAGATTTACCAAGATCATCAATGAGATAGAATCTCTGGGCAAGAAATATACAAATAGAGAGAAAAATCTAAAGATCTTAGACTCTCTAACCAAGAAATGGAGACTCAAGAAGACCATCATCAAGGATACTCAAGATATCAAGAAGTGGTCTGCTCAAACTCTATTTCAGAATCTAAAAGCTCATGAATATGATCTGGAAAGAGAAGAAAACTCAGGAAGTGATGAGCCAACTGCAACCCCATCTACCTCCAAGACTGTAGCCTTCAAGGCAGCCAATACAAAAGCTGCAAGTACCTCATCTGGCAAGACCTCTCTGAAAACAGAAGACTGTGAAGGATCAGACATGAGTCTGAAGGAACAAATGGCTCTTATGATCAAAAGATTTGAAAGGATGAACACCCTCAACAGCAAATATAGAAAATTCTATAGAAACTACAAAGATAGAAGAGCAAGTTCACCCTCCAGAATTTCCAGAGAAAGAACACCAGAAAGACATCCTAGAAGGGATGTGGAGTCATCTGACAGCCGAGGATCTAGAAGAAGAGATGCCACTCCTCCAAGGAGAGGCAACTCAAATCAGAAACCTGGATCTTGCTTCAACTGTGGCAAACCAGGTCACTATGTCTATGAATGTCCTGAGCTGGATTTGGATGACAAGAAAGAAAGAAGGCCAAGAAGAACCTCAGACAAGAAAGCAATGGTGACTGAAGAATCTGAATATCAAAGTGATGAACTCCCTACATCACCAGACGATCAAATCTTTTCAGATGATTCAGACGACCTAGCTATGATGGCCATAGGTGAAAATGAGGTAAACTCCTATACTAGTACTTTCCATTCACCTATTTTTTCACAATCAGATGAGATAAACTCATCTGAAGGCGAATCAGAAGACACCTATTATCAATCTTTAAGAAAGGTAAAAGGTGATCTTGATATTGCCACTAGAGCTTTCATAGAAGTGGAAGAGGAGAATAAGGATCTAAGGAAAGAAATTGCTAAGTTGAAAAAGGCTAAGTTTGAGAACACCCCTGAGTTGGTCACAATGAATGAAAGATTGACCAGAGAAGTGGAGCTTCTTAAGGAAGAAAATACCACAATAACTCAGTTGTATGAGGGGATGTTACAAACTCAAGCTTTAGAAACTAAGGAACTTCGTTCACTACAATCCAAATTCAATGATCTCTTCCAAACACACAAGCTCTTAGAAAAGGAGAAGGAATGCCTAAATCAAAAGATTTCAGAGTTCAATAAAGCTTCTACTACTATTGAAAGTATCTCTGAGTATTATAGATCAAATGGCAATAAGATGGGTTTTGGTTATGAACTTAATCCATCTACATCCTCTCCAGCTAGGGGTAGTACACCTAACAAGTGCACTACTCAGACACATGAAAAGGGTGAGTGTTCTAAACACAATGAACCTAATATGGTTAGAGAGTCTAAGATTTTTAGATTTTTCTCTCTATTAGTATATTTCTTGCCCAGAGATTCTATCTCATTGATGATCTTGGTAAATCTATTGTCTAGTTGATCAATAGACTCTTCTGGTTGCATCTTGAAGTGTTCAAACTTCTTGACTGCTGTTGACAACTTGCTCTCCTTGATCAGCTCGGTTCCTTCACAGAGATGGGCCAATGCATCCCACATCTCTTTGGCTGAGTCACAGTGGATTACCTTTGCAATGTACTCATTTGGAAGAGTTTGCATTATGTAATCTTGAGCAATGCTGTCAAGATTGGATTGCTTCATCTCTTCTGGAGTGAGGTCCTTCATAGGCTTGGGGGCAAGCTCTCCAACTGGAATATCTGGATCACCAGTTGCAGTGTTGACTGCCATGATGGTGATTGGGCCTTCAGTGATTACTGACCACATCTTGTAGTGGACTGATGTGAGATTCTTCCTCATCCTGATCTTCCAGTAATCATAATCCTCAACTGAAAACTTAGGCAACTTTCGCATATTAGCACTCATGCTGTATGAGTTTTCAAAAACAGGTTTTTCAAAAAGAATAGATCTGTTCAAGAGGACTACAGAAAGACTCCCTCAAGTCTTTTGATAATCTAGAGACAGTAGTCCGTTAGAACCACTGCTCTGATACCACTTGTTGGTCCCTGAACGAGTAGTGAATGGGATTAAAGTCTAGAGGGGAGGGGTGAATAGACTTTAAAACTTTTTCAATAGAGTTGGGAACCTCTTCTGATTGCTATGTCAACTGGACTACTAGTCTGCTGGTCCAGATGACTATATTGATCTGATTGAAGAGGTTATATGCGGAATTATGGTAGGCCTTGTTTAGACTCGTTCTTTAAGTGTTAACCTGTTGTTTTATGAAAGTACTCAGCTGATGCTGGTTTGAAAGTTATGGCCTTGTTTTGAAGACAGTTGAAAATACAGTATGCACTATATAAAAATATATGTAAAGGCAGAAATGTAAAGTGCAGAAGGTAAATGACACCAGATTTATAGTGGTTCGGATATACGTTCCTACGTCCACTCTCACGTCCACACGTGATGTTTAATCCCTTTAATTTACCACAAATTACAAGGGTCTTGACCTTTATAGTCCCAAGGTTAGGACTTTGAGATCTGAGCCGTCCTAACAGCTACGGTCTCCACAAGTGATTGTAAGCACTTGCACTTTAAGGGGTTCAAAAACTTTAACCTTTCGGTGAGGGTTTGGGGTTTTTGAAGTGTATCCAACTAATGGTTCAAGCTTATAATTTGCTTAACCACTATGCCTAAAACAATGATTATACAATATGAACAGGTTTCAGGTTCTTAGGGGTTGGATAGAAATCACTTAAGAGCTATAGATATTCTAATGGTTTTCTGGCTCTTGGAGAACTCTTAGAACAATATGGCTATTTTCTTGATTGCTTGATTAGCTTGTGAATTCTCTCTTGTGACTTCCTTGTTTGTGATTTCTCATCCTCTTGTATTTATAATGGTGATTGCTTGCAACTAGCCGTTGGAGTTGACTAGCCGTTGAGGCAATCTTTCCATAATGGCTTGATTCCTTGATTCCAGCCGCTTGATTGCTTCAATCCTGGGATCATGTCAATCTTCTAAATAAGGTAGGTCTTCGTTTGAATTGCAAGATGACTTAGGAATCAGCCGAGTCCTGGAAGAGCACATAGTCTTCTGATCTGTACTTCTAGTCTTCTGACTACTCTTCTGGCCTTAGGTCTTCTGTCTTCTGATATCAGCAGAGTAACACTCTTCTGATCTGGTAATTCTTTGTACTGCTTTAGGCCATCTTCAATCTGGGACTCCATCAGATAAGTAGGTATACAAGCACCTTAACTTATCTGGTCTTCAAGGATCTTCTAGTCTTCATGTCTTCTACTCTTCTCATCTTGAGGATAGGCATGTAAGCCAGGACTGTGCTGATCAGCTGATATCAATACAGTTGATCACACAAGACTAGCCTAAGATGTTCTATACAAGTCAGTTGATCCTATTACATTTATAAACTCTAAGTGTTTTGGCCATCAAAACTATTCTAACATCAAGTGGGCCTTAGGGTGAATTTATATCCCAACACTTGATAAATGCTCTTAATGAAATAAGATAAGAGTTTATAACATGCTAAGACTGAAGTATCTGATGAAGACAATGAGAGTTTGTCTTGTAAGCAAAAAGAACTAGAACTTGAATATATATAGAGCTTTTACAGATTACAAGTAATAGTTTCTTTAAACTTCTAAAGTAGTCTTCATCAGGTCTTCTAATCTTCAAATGCGGTAGGCAAGGTACAGACGAGCTCGAACTTCTTCCATGTGCTGCACATTTGTAACATTCTCTTCTTCATAGATCTTGTACAAAATCCTTTTGATTTCAATCATGTTGGCTCTTCCTGAGTCCAGAATGGGTGCATCCCATTTGGGTTCTTCAGGTGTTAGGATTCTGCAATTGTCAAGTCCTTTGGCTGTCTTGACAATTTCTTCCCAGAACTCTAGATCTTCAATGTTCATGAACTGGGAGAATTGAAGAAATTCTTCTTCATAAGAAGGGAGAGGGCCAAATTTCCTTACAATGTGGTGTTGAATTTGCCATTTCTTCTTCAGGGGATACCATCTTGGTAGCTCATCTTGAAGGGCTAAATAATCCACATAATTGCTATCAAACACCAGGACATTGTCTTCTGTTGCCTTGTCCTTGATTGCTTTCCTGAGTTTGGCAATTTTCCTTTCAAATTTGGCTTTGACTGCCTTTGCATCATTCAACTTCTTTTGCTTAAGCTCTTGAGCTTCAAGCAACTTATTTTTCTTCAACTCTAGAGCATCTTTCTCTTCTGCAGTAGGCTCTGCTGGAGCTGACTTCTTACTGGTCTGAGCTGACTGAGCTTGCTCATCTGCCTTCCTTTTCCTTGTCATTCTCTTTTCACGAACTTGTTCTTTAGGGGCAGTGATCTGAAGAGTCTTGGCAGGAGCTTGAGTGGGTGCTTGGGTATCTTCTTGAGCAATCTCTTTGCCTTTGCCTTGCCTGTTCTTAATTTTGCTCTTTAAACCACCCAAGGTTTCAGTCAAGTCATCTTGTGCTACTACCAGTTCAGCTTGATGGGCAGTAGACTTCTCTAGAGCCTTTATCAACACATCTTCCCCCTTTTTGGCTTCAGCAAGTGCAGCCGCAAAAGGTACCATTGCATTTCGAATCTCTACCATCAGGGTCTGCTTTAGAGCCATGGCATTGACTTTGCTAACCTGGGTCAGATGTGATATGATGTGCTCAAGAACTTCAGCATGAGAATTGGAGGAGGAGGCAGCTTCAAATCTAGTTGTAAGGGTTTCCAACTTGGCTGCTGTATCCTTCAGCTGAGTCTGCAGTTTTTCATTCTCCTCTGCAACTGATTTAAGAAGAGCTTGACCTTCTGTGGCTCTTGCTTCAGCATCCTCAATTCTTTTCTTGTAGGTGGTCTCCATGCGGTGTATCTCATCAGTGTAAAGATCAGCAAACATTTTGGAGGTGTCACCTGACAATTTTCTGATAGGTACTCAAATATTCTCCTATCTGCTGATGAAGTGCTTCACCAAACTTGTCTTCAATGTCAAGAATCTGGTCATGAAGACGAGTCTTCTGTTCCCTTGCAGCTTTCTCAATATATCTTCCTAGCTGCAGGCCTAAACTTTTCTCAAAGTGCAAGTCTATTGCAGCTTTGACCTGGGAGCAGATGTCTGCTGTATGATCAGCAGATGGGGTAGGAGTTGAGGTAGTACCTTGAGGCTTTGGATGAATAATTAGTGCTTTGCCTCTCTCTTCAGCTGATAGGTACTCCTCATTGAGGAAGCAGGTAGTGGCCTTAGTCAGATGGGTCATGATCCGTCTGCCTGCATCTTCTGGATTGTCAATGAAGTGAGTCAGATTTTCTGAAGGCTTGAAGTGAGCTGGTACTCTGACTACTTCTCTTTCAATCTCTTCTTTGTCAACTGGTGCAGCTGAGTCTTCTTCAGGGGCAGCTGAGTCTTTTGCAGGGGCAGGTGCAGCTGAGTCATCTACCAATGCCGTTTCAGCTGTCTGCTGATCTGATGAGTCTTCTGGGATAGAGACATCAACAGTGGGGATTCCTAGAATCCGGTTGCAAACTGCAGTCAGTGCCTCGTCTGATAGCAGCTGAGCAAAAGTGTGAACCTGAGCAACTTCCTTTTGCTCCATTTCCTAGTCGAGGAAGTTTTCCTTTCCTCTCATTCCTTCCATGACCTCAAGAAGGTCATCCACATCATCTCTTCGTAGTTCAAACCAAGTACATATCCTAAGTACTTGTTCAAACTGGATTGATTCCTCATCAACTCCAGGTGTAGTAGACTTGAGCAGATTGGCTATCTTCATCCTCATTATCTTCTCTTTTGTGCACATAGGGTAGTGCACCATTCTGAACTGAAGTTGAGAGGGGCCAGCTTGATCCAGGTCTGCTGGTGCCATGTCTTCTGGAGCAGATGGGGCAGAGAGGATAGGGGATTGGGTAGCTGGGGCATTTTCCTCTGCTGTGTGAGTATCAGCAGGGATTTGGGAAGTGATATCTTCTTGTTGGGTAGGGATTTGATCTTTAGTGAGTTGTTCATCAGCAGGGTTTTGGGTCTGCTGGTCTGGTTCAGTTTCTACATGAAGATCAGTAGATGGTTGAGCTTGATGATCTTGGACATCTGTTGTTTGAATATCAGCAGGGGATGGGGATGTGAGTTGTGTTTGATCATCAGCAGGGTGTGTCAAGATGGTCTGAAGTTGGTTGTCTGCTGTTTGAACATAAGCAGGGTTAGGCTGGGCTTGTTCCTCTGCTGTGTGAGTATCAGCAGGGATTTGGGTATCAGTGTTTGAAGGTTCAGATGGGTTGGACTCATCAGAAGGGTTGAAGGATGAAATAGGGGCTATGCTCATTGGAGTAGGGAGCCTGGATTTCTTGGATTTCTTTGTGAAAGAAGAAGTGTTCTTCTTTCTCTTCTGACCCTTTGATAACTTAGAAGGTGTGAAAGTAAGAGAGGGATTAGAAGTACCTGCCTTTTTCAAAGGAGAGGCAGTGGGAGTGACATTTGAATCAGATGGGGAGATGAGCCCTGATCTGATCAGAAATCTTCTTTGAGCTAAGGTCTGATTGTCATCATCATCCTCAACAGCCTTCTTTTGAGCCTCTTCTTTGGATGGCTCCTCTTCTTCTTCTGCAGCAGAGACATGGGCAGTCTCTTCTGATTCTTCAACAACATTTTTGGAAGATGCTTCAGCTAATAACTTTCTCTTCTCTTCTTTCAACCTTGCTGCCTCAGCAAGAGTTTCCTTCCTTAAGTAATACTTAGATATATGGAAAGTCTTATGAGGTCCCATCTTGTACTTCTTTGGGAGTATCTCTGGAAGGATAATACTCAGCTTATTGGCAAAGCTGACAGTAGAGGCCACCTTCCATTCCTTAGATTGTAAGTCCAAGGATACCTTCTTGGCCTCAAGGGCAATTATATCCAAGAACAGCCCTTGCCAGTCTCCATCAATCTGATCCCAGATTGCAGCCATAACTCGAACTTTCAAAGTGGTAAGAGCATCATGGCTGAAAGTGTTACCAAGCAACATCTTGCCTGCAATGTCCATCAGGGTTTGAAATTTAGGTTCTAGTTGGGATTTCTTGAGTCCGGAGGCATCAATAGCCTTGATTCTCCCATCAGTGAACATCTCCATATACTTTTTCTCTTTTCCCATAATATAGTTGGAGATATTGATCTTCCCCTTTGACAAGCCGAATAGTTCCTGAAGGATTTCCCTTGTTACCTTGACCTTGTGTCCACCCATGACACCTTCAACATATGATCCCTTCATCACAGCGTTTGCATAGAAAGCCAGCACGTCTTGTTCATAAACATTGACAGGTGCTGCTTGTAGAAATTCTCTGAGATTAAGGTTGAGGCATCGAAGTAATATTTCCTTGTTCTCAGCTGTGTGCTTGCCTTTGAAAAACAGAGCGTTCTCCGTAAAAATCTTCCCTTCCTTGGACCACTTTGCAGCGTCCAAAGTGCCTGTGATCTTGGTCTTCTCATAAAAAATCTCAATGATTCCCATTCTGAGTTTGAGAGTTAGGTTTCGAGTGAGCGAAATAAACTTGCAGAACGAGAGAGTATAGTAAACAATTGAGATTTGTGAGCGAAAGGGTTTTTGGAATGGTGTAAGGGTTGTATATATACTCCAACAATTCTTGATCTAACGGTCAGATTTGGGTTTAATTGTGGAGTAGAGCCCAAGATTTCCTTCTTTGATTTCGGGCCATTCCTTAAATTTGCCATGTGGCAATAGTTGATTTGCTGGCAATTTGGTAATTGAGCATTAATGACATCATTACCAAAAATAGCCGTTGTGACTAATTTTGTGGCAAGAATTGATCATCAAGGCCGTTTTCTATAAGTGAATTGCATTCCTTATATAGGCCAATTTCTTTAATTACATTCAGGAATAAATCTAGAATGAATTACATGATCAAAGCTAGTCGTTATACTCTAAATTGAAGTGATCTGATCAGCAGAGTGAGGTCTTCTGATTTCTTCAAAAAGTCTGCTGATTTTCCTTGAAAGTCTTCTGGTCAGCTGAGTTGGTCTTCTGATCAGCTGAGTAGAGGATTGAGGTTTGTTGAGTAGATCTTCTGTGTTTGAAGGTCCAACCTGGTTTGATGGATCCTTCAGTGCTGCTGTGATGATCCAACCTGGATGATGGATCTTCCAGCTTTATTGTGAGTGGTGATCCAACCTGGTTTGATGGATCTTCCAGCCCTACCTCTGAACCATGTAGGACCATCAAATCAATTTGATGATCAGCCTGGATGATATCCCACTGGTTCACCCAAGACTTTGGTTCAATGGAGTATGAAGAGAGAGCCATGGACTTGGTCTTCTTGATTTGTTTAGACACAGTAGCCTTTGATAACAAGCTCTCCATGTAGAACTTCCCCCTGGAGAAGAAGCTCTGCTTGTTTGCTACTTTGTCCTCTGCATCTCTCCTTCCTCTAGTTTTCATCAAGGACATCTCTCCTTCGTCTAGTTTTCATAGGCATACTCATGTTGAGTAAGCCAAGTATGCTGATCTGCAACATCTTCATCTTCTGGACAAATCTTCATCTCCTTCACCCAAGACTTTGGTTGAGGGATGATCTCCATTCCATCTCTTCTTTCGAATATCTCCATACCTGAAACAAAAATAATCGTTAGTGATTTGTGTTCTTAGGTGTTCTCATAACTTCCTCCTTTTATAGGGGTAGAAATGAGGTAGTGGAGTGAAAGATGACAAAACTATAGAGTTGATAGGTCTGAATTTCTGAAAAGTTACTTCTTAAGATCAACAATGAGATTCTTGATCTAAGGGTTCACATTTAAAGATATTCAGACTTTATCTTATGGAATGCAGAAATTATAAATTTTGAGCAAGAGTTATTTGAAATCCGTACAGTGCATGCATACTGTTGGTCCCTGAACGAGTAGTGAATGGGTTTAAAGTCTAGAGGGGAGGGGTGAATAGACTTTAAAACTTTTTCAAACAGAGTTGGGAACCTCTTCTGATTGCTATGTCAACTGGACTGCAAGTCTGCTGGTCCAGATGACTATAGTGATCTGACTAAGGAGGTTATATGCGGAATTATGGTGGCCCTGGTTTAGACTCGTTCTTGTAACTTGTTTTACTTAATGAAAATACTCAGCTGATGCTGGTTTGAAAGTTATGGCCTTGTTTTGAAGTGTGTTGAAATCACAGTATGCACTATATAATAATGAATGTAAAGGCAGAAATGTAAAGTGCAGAAAGTAAATAACACCGGATTTATAGTGGTTCGGATATACGTTCCTACGTCCACTCTCACGTCCTAACGTGATGTTTAATCCCTTTAATTTCCACAAATTACAAGGGTCTTGACCTTTATAGTCCCAAGGTTAAGACTTTGAGATCTGAGCCGTCCTAGCAGCTACGGTCTCCACAAGTGATTGTAAGCACTTGCACTTTAAGGGGTTTCAAAAACTTTAATCTTTCGGTGAGGGTTTGGGGTTTTTGAGGTGTATCCAACTAATGGTTCAAGCTTATAATTTGCTTAACCACTATGCCTAAAACAATTGATATACAATATGAACAGGTTTCAGGTTCTTAAGGGTTGGATAGAAATCACTTAAGAGCTATAGATAATCTAATGGTTTCTGGCTCTTTTGAGAATTCTTAGAACTGTATGGCTTTAGCTTTGATTGCTTCCTTGGCTTGTTGAATTCTCTCTTGTGACTTCTTCTTTTTTGTGATTTCTCATCCTCTTGTATTTATAATGGAGATTGGTTGCAACTAGCCGTTGGAGTTGACTAGCCGTTTGAGCAATCTTTCCATAATAGCTTGATTCCTTGATTCCAGCCGCTTGATTGCTTCAATCCTGGGATCATGTCAATCTTCTAAATAAGGTAGGTCTTCGTTTGAATTGCAAGATGACTTGGGAATCAGCCGAGTCCTGGAAGAGCACATAGTCTTCTGATCTGTACTTCTAGTCTTCTGACTACTCTTCTGGCCTTAGGTCTTCTGTCTTCACTCTTCTGATCTGGAAATTCTTTGTACTACTTTTAGGCCATCTTCAATCTGGGACTCCATCAGATAGGTAGGTATACAAGCACCTTAACTTATCTGGTCTTCAAGGATCTTCTAGTCTTCATGTCTTCTACTCTTCTCATCTTGAGGATAGGCATGTAAGCCAGGACTGTGCTGATCAGCTGATATCAATACAGTTGATCACACAAGACTAGTCTAAGCTGTTCTATACAAGTCAGCTGATCCTATTACATTTATAAACTCTAAGTGTTTTGGCCATCAAAACTATTCTAACATCAAGTGGGGCTTAGGATGAATTTATATCCCAACAATTTCCCCCTTTTTGATGAAGCCAAAACTATACTTGATAAGTGCTCTTAATGAATTAAGATAAGAGTTTATATCATGCTAAGACTTGAAGTATCTGATGAAGACAATGAGAGTTTGTCTTGTAAGCAAAAAGAACTAGAACTTGAATATAGATAGAACTTTTACAGATTACAAGTAATAGTTTCTTTAAACTTCTAAGCTAGTCTTCATCAGGTCTTTTGATCTTCAAATGCGGTAGGCAAGGTACAGACGAGCTCGAACTTCTTCCATGTGCTGTACATCTGTAACATTCTCCTCTTCATAGATCTTGTACAAAATCTTCTTGATTTCTATCATGTTGACTCTTCCTGAATCCAGAAGGGGTGCATCCCATTTGGGTTCTTCAGGAGTTAAGATTCTGCAGTTTTCAAGTCCTTTGGCTGTCTTGACAATTTCTTCCCAGAACACTGGATCTTCAATGTTCATGAACTGATTGAACTGGAAGAATTCATCTTCATAAGTTGGGAGAGGGCCAAATTTCCTTACTATGTGGTGTTGAATTTGCCACTTCTTCTTTAGGGGGTACCATCTTGGTAGCTCATCTTGAAGGGCTAAGTAATCCACATAATTGCTATCAAACACCAGGACACTGTCTTCTTTTGCTCTGTCCTTCATCATTTTCCTGAGTTTGGCAATTCTTCTTTCAAATTTGGCTTTGACTGCCTTCGCATCATTCAACTTCTTTTGCTTAAGCTCTTGAGCTTTAAGCAACTTCTTTTTCTTCAACTCTAGAGCCTCTTTCTGTTCTGCAGTAGGCTCTGCTGGAGTTGATTTCTTGCTGGTCTGAGCTGTCTGGGCTTGCTCATCTGCCTTTCTTTTCCTTGTCATTCTCTTTTCAGGGACTTGTTCTTCAGGAGCAGTGATCTGAAGAGTCTTGGCAGGAGCTTGAGTGGGTGCTTGAGTGTCTTCTTGAGCAATTTCTTTGCCTTTGCCTTTTTCTTGCTTGTTCTTGATTTTGCTCTTTAAACTACTCAAGGTTTCATTCAGCTCATCTTGAGATACTACCATTACAGCATGTTGTGCAGTAGATTTCGCAAGAGCTCTTATCAACATATCTTCCCCCTTTTTGGCTTCAGCAAGTGCAGGCGAAAAAGGCTTCATGGCATTCATGATTTCCACTTTCAGAGTTTGTTTCAATGCCATGGCATTGACCTTGTTGACAGCAGTAATGTGGGATATACTGTGTTCCATGACATGAGAAAGAGAATTGGTGGAGGAGGCAGCTTCGAGCTTTTCTGCAAGTGCTTCCAACTTGGCTGCGGTTTCCTTCAGCTGAGTCTGCAGTTTCTCATTCTCCTCTGCAGCTGTTTTAAGAAGAGCTTATCCTTCAGTGGCTCTTGCTTCAGCATCCTCAATTCTTGTCTTGTAGGTGGTCTCCATGCGGTGCATCTCATCAGTGTAAAGATCAGCAAACCTTTTGGAGGTGTCGGCTGACAACTTCTGATAGGTACTCAAGTATTCTCCTATCTGCTGATGAAGTGCTTCACCAAATGTTGGGATATGAATCCTAGAACAAGTCCTACATGATGAAAAGATAAAAGATGAAGTTTTGATAAGCCAAAAGTAGTTTGAATATTTTTCTAAGTGTTGACTAATCTAGTCTAGTTGAGTTCAGTCATCTTGAACAAGACCAGTAGAGTTCACATGAAAGATAAGTATTGTTTTTCTTATTAAAAGATAAGTACGATTTATAAGTACTTCATATATGTTTGTTAGTTTGTTATTGAGCTATGATAAATGGTGTATAGAGCTCATGTTTTTGAATGTAATAGATAGATTCATTGTATAGATTATAAGTTGACTAAGCTTGTTTTATAAAAGCTTAAAGTAATGTAATAAGTCTTGATTGATTAGTATAGTCTACTACTAAAGATTGCACGAGAAGACCAGACAAGAAGACTTGGAGTCTACTACTCAAGACAGGAGGACTACAAGACAAAGACGAGTGCATCTACTAGACTACTCAAGACAAGTACAACTTGAAGTTAGTTACAAATACGCGTGGAAAGATAAGGATGAAGAAGTTAGTTATGGGAATAACTAATTCGTAACAAGAAACACGTGGATTGATAAGAAGATTCAGTTGAAGTTAGTTTTCAAGAAAAGTTGGTTACAACGACCTAAGTTCTTGAAGATTGAAGCCTATAAATACTTCATGGTGTTGATCAATTGAAGACTACTGATACACTGACGTTCATACTCAAGTGAAGCATTATCGAAGCATTCAAAAAGAGAATTACTCTCAGAGTTTATTGAAGTTCAGAGAGAAGCCAGAAGACAAGTGAAGAATCCAAGAGGCTACTACTGAAGAACAGAGAAGTTTTATTGTTGTTTTTATCAAGTTGCTAGTTGCTTGTTAAATAGCTAGTTAGATCATAGATATATCTGGTGGTATATTCTTTGAAGATCTAAGTCTTCTTCTTGGGACTTAAAATCACAGGAACATACACTTTGTACTCGATTGGAAGAGTTTAGTGGAAACATCACAACTGGGTTTGTGAGAGTGGATGTAGACAAGTTGTCGAACCACTATAAATCGTTGTGTGTTGTTTACTTTACTGTTTTGTTTTAATTGCTTAATTGTTTACACACATAACTAAACAAGACAAGTTGAGTATAGAACAGAGTTCTCGAATTAAGAAGTTGAGTATAAACTTGAATTGGGCTCATTGTTAATTTCGTATTCCGCATATTGTATTCTGATATATCGAAAGATTTTAGAAAAGTCTATTCACCCCCCTCTAGACATTTTCTTTAGCTTCCCTCGATATTAACTCAACTTTGGGGACCTACAAGTGGTATCAGAGCAGTAGTTTACGAACTGCTGTTTCTTGATAACCGACTTAAGACTTAGGGTGAAGTCTTGGTCCTTGATTGTATTTGCTTACGTGTTCTTGATCAATACTCCTGTTATATCTGCTTCGTGCTCCCTGTTCTTGACTTATCTGTTTTTCTTGATCATAACTCCACTTAGCACTTATTTCTTGAAATCATGTCTCTTGAAATCAGCGCTAACAAGTTACCCAAGTTCCAGGTTCAGGACTATGACTACTGGAAGCTGCGAATGGAAGCCATTTTCAGTTCCACGCACGACCTAATGATCTCTGTTATCACAGAAGGACCCATTGTTACAATGATTCCAAATACTGCTGTTCTTGACCCAAGTAAACCAATTGGTACTCTCGTCAAGAAACCCAGGTCAGATCTAACCTCAGAAGAAATGCGTCAAAATAATTTCGATAGTTTGGCAAAGAATTACATATTACACACTCTTCCTAACGAGTATCTAGGAAAAGTGTTAAAATGTAAAACTGCCAAGGAGATGTGGGACAGACTAGCTATCATTTGTGAAGGGACCTCCCTAATCAAAGAGAGCAAACTCTCCACAGCTGTCCAAAGATTTGAATCATTTCGGATGAAAGCTGGAGAAACTATCGACCAGCTGGATACTCGTTTTACTAAGATCATGAATGATTTGGAAGTACTTGGTAAATCTTATACTGCTCGTGAGATCAATCTTAGGATTTTGAAGAGACTTGATAGTCGTTGGAAAATGGTAAAGATGCTTGTTAAGAACACTCAAGATATAGATACGTGGACTGCTGAAACCATGTTTCAAACTCTTAAAGCCCATGAGTTTGATTTAGACGAAGATGAACCACTAGCCAGTAGTGATAGAGAACATGCTGTATCTAAGAACGTTGCCTTTAAGTCTAGCTCTTCTAAGTCTTCTAAGGTAGACAGGTCCAAGTCTAGAACTAAGTCTGCCTCTGTGAAAGATGAGTTAGATACTGATCTTAGTTTGAAGGATCAGATGAGTCTCATGGTTAGAAAGTTTGATAGGCTCAATAAACGCTTCGGAAGATACAAGAAGTTCTATAGGGATCATAGAGCATCTACGTCTAAGAACTCGTCTGAGACCAGACGAGACCGAAACTCGTCCGAAAGGAGAGACGAAGTCTCGAAAAGTAACAGACGAGATAGAGAGTCTGACGATAGGAAGATTCAACGTTCTGATAGACGTGATAAACATAGGGACAAATCTCCTATTAAAAAGGCTACTAATGATCTCTTGTGCTATAATTGTGAAAAGCCAGGTCATTACATATATGAATGTCCAGACCTGAGCACTGATGATCGTGAAGAACGCAAAGCACGAAGAGAAAGAAGATATAATCGTGGCAATAAGGCAATGATGGTCAATGATGACTCTGATTCGGATTCAGATGAGTTGCCATCGTCCGTATCTAGTCACTCAACTGATCAAGATCACGACGAAGCATTCATAGTAGATGATGGTCTATGTTGCATGGCTAAAATCGATCAAGAGGTATCATCTGCTACATCTTTTCAATCTTGTGATGATTTAGAAACTGATGAAAGTGACACTGCTAGTAGTGAAGTAGGAAGTAGTCTGCAGCACTCGACTAGTGCTGTTGAAGACGACCTTCTACTTGCTAATCAAGCATTCATCGAAGTCAGTGATGAGAACATTGCATTAAAACAAGAAATCATTGACCTTAAGGAAGCTCAGTCTAAAGTAGATCCTAATATAACAGTCCTAAATGAATGCTTGACTGAAGAGTTGAGACAACTCAAAGAAAAGTGTGCATTGACAGACAGGTTATATCAAGACCTACTTAAGACACATGCAACTGAGAAAAATGAATTCAATGTTTTAAAGAACAAGTGCAACAGACTTGAAGAACGTAATAAGTTCTTAGAGACCGAGGTTGTCACACTTGATCTCAAACTTACTGACCTGGTTAACTCTTCAAAGATTAACCTTGAATTGTCAGATAGGTATAGAGATCCAGCTGACAAGACTGGTATAGGTGCTGAGTCATCTAGCTCGTCTACTCGAGTCATTAAGAACCCTACTACTATTAAAGCGAGACTTTTGCCAAATGATAAAGGAAAAGGACCAATGATATACGATATTGGAACTCCTTCTAAAGGTACTGCATCTAAACAAGCTCCAGTTAACTTTCCGATTACCAAGGGAGGTAAAAAGAATGCTAACAACAAGCCTGTTCCATCTTGAACTAATCTTCAAAGGACCACTAATCGTGAACGACCCAACCAGGTCAGATACGAGGACTGGTATCCTAAGGAGACGAGTACTAGACAGGTACAGACTAGACGACAAGAGCCTAGACCGCCTTTCATAAGGCAGTCTCAGCTCTACTCGACTAGACCTAGACAGGAAGCTCCGAAATATCGTACACAAACTGTCCTATATCCTCCACCTTTATCATATGATATTATTAGTGAGGAAAGACCCAAACGCGTCTATAAACCGTATGGACCTAATGCTTACAAGCCCTACTCTGACTATCATAGACCAGTGCCTGCTCAAGTAGAGATCAAGTCGAAAGGCTATCTCCAAAGAGTAGACCCGAACTCGACTGATAGGCCAGTTAAGGACAACAAGGTCTTATTTTGTAACAAATATGGGCGAAAGCTTAAAAGATCGAACTTGTTCAAGACTCCAATGTATATTTGGATTCCTCTGAACATGACTAACCCCCAAGGACCCCAATAAACAAATGGGTACCTAAATTATTGAATATCTTCATTGCAGGGTCGACTTGACTTGTATAAGAAGGGTGGCTCAGTAGGAGAAACCTGGTACATAGATAGTGGTTGTTCGCACCACATGACTGGTACCAAGGCTCTCTTATCAAGCTACCATGAGCAAGAAGGACCAAAAGTGATATTTGGTGATAGCTCCACTGCTGTCACTAAAGGATTTGGTTACATTCGGAATGGAGACGTTGAGATCCAAGATGTCTCATATGTTGAAGGTTTGAAATATAATCTACTCTCTGTTTCTCAGTTTTGTGATCGTGGTTACAAGGTGCAGTTCAAGAGCCGCAAATGCGAAATCATTGACAAAAGGACGCACACAATCCTACTAGTCGGCGTAAGACAAGGAAGTGTGTACATAGTGAACTGTAACAGTTGTCCGAGGGACACCTGTCTACTTACTAAGAATCCTAAAGAGCTTGGGTGGCTCTGGCACAGACGCCTTTGTCATCTAAACTTTAAGGTTCTTAATAAGATAGCCAGAGATTACCTTGTTGAAGGTATTCCCAATGAAGTTTACTACAAGTCACATGTATGCACGGCTTGTCTAAACAGGTTAAAGGTTCTTTTAAGTCAATTCCTACTCTCTCAACTAGTAGAGTCCTAGAACTTCTACATATGGATCTTCATGGTCCAATAACTCCTCCAACCTTGAATGGTAGAAGGTACACACTTGTTGTTGTAGATGACTATTCTAAGTTCACTTGGGTAGTCTTTCTACACAAGAAGAGTGATACACAAACACTTCTGCCTGAATTGTTGAAGAAGTTACAAGTTGAGAAGAACCAGTCCATTGTCAAGATTCGTAGTGACAAAGGAACTGAGTTCATTAACTGCTATATTAAAGATTTCTGTACTAAATGTGGTATCCAGCATCTTACTAGTGCAGCTAGGACACCACAACAAAACGGTGTAGCAGAAAGGAGGAATCGAACCCTTAAAGAAGCCTGTAGGACCATGTTAGCTGAGTTCAACACGCCTCAAAAGTTTTGGGTTGAAGCTATTAACACTGCATGCCACTCACAAAACAGAAGCGCGATCAACAAAGCTCTAGGCAAGACACCTTATGAGGTTTGGAAAGGTAGAAAACCCAGAGTTTCATATTTCCATATATTTGGTTGTAAGTGTTTCATTCACAACAATGGTAAAAGCAAGTTGAATGCTTTCGATGCAAAAGCAGACGAGGGGATATTCTTAGGATACTCCTCGACTAGCAAAGCATTTAGAGTATTCAATCGCTCAACTCTTTGTGTGGAAGAAACACCACATGTGGTTTTCGATGAATCTCAACAGGACTCGTCTGTCGACAAGATCAGTAAGAAGGTAACTGATCTATCGATCGAATCTGACAAAGATTCAGAGATATATGAATCCGTTCAAGCCTACAACCCATTCCTAAAAGCTCTCGACTCTGATGATAAGGAGAAGGTAAGTGCTCAAGGTAAGTCCTCTAGACCAGTTGACATGCCTGCTCTAGTTGACTCATCTACTCCTATTAAAATTGATGATACAAATGATACTGACATGCATGATGCTGTACATGATATATATGATGATAGTATTCCTGTTAAAAATAGGAAAACATGGAAATCTGCGCATGATACTGAAAATATCATTGGTGACTCTACTATTGGTGTGAAGACTAGACGACAACTCTTTGAGTCGCAAGAACAGCCGAGTCCAACTTTATTTTGCTGGTGTTGTTTCCTCTCTGCTATTGAGCCTACCACTGTTAAAGAGGCATTGGCTGATAGTAATTGGATCATCGCTATGCAAGACGAGTTGAACCAGTTTGTTCGAAACGACGTCTGGGAACTTGTCGATAGGCCAAAACATCATAATGTAGTTGGCACTCGATGGATTTTCAAGAATAAGAAAGATGAGAATGATTTAGTCGTTAGGAATAAGGCTAGACTAGTCGCCCAAGGCTATTCACAAGCTGAAGGCATAGACTATGATGAAACTTATGCTCTTGTTGCTAGACTAGAAGCCATTCGATTGTTCCTTGCATATGCTGCTCACATGAAGTTTACTGTATATCAAATGGATGTCAAAAGTGCATTTCTTAACGGTATTCTTGCGGAAGAAGTGTATGTTGAACAACCTCCAGGTTTCGAAGTCAAAGGCAACCAGGTGTACAGATTGAAAAAAGCCTTATACGGATTAAAGCAAGCTCCAAGAGCATGGTATGACACTCTATCTCTCTTTCTATTAGAAAATGGTTTTACTAAGGGCAAGGTCGATCGAACCTTGTTCAGAAGACAAGAAGGGAAGGACATCCTACTCGTCCAAATTTACGTAGATGACATCATTTTTGGGTCACCTAACAAAAAGCTGAGTGAAAGTTTTTCTACACTCATGCAAAGTAAGTTTGAAATGTCAATGATGGGTGAGATGAACTACTTTCTTGGACTTCAAGTCAAACAAACTCCAGAAGGCATTTTCATAAATCAGGCGAAGTACACAAGAAACCTTCTAGACAAGTACGGGATCAAAACATGTAAGTCCACTGGCGTACCAATGCAACCAACTTACAGAATGGATCCAGATGAGAACGGTAAATGTGCTGACCAATCCTATTACCGTGGTCTAATTGGTTCTCTACTGTATCTAACTGCTAGTAGGCCAGACATTGCATTCTCTGTTGGTGTTTGTGCTCGATTCCAAGCCAATCCAAAAGAAAGTCATATGGAAACCACCAAAAGGATCCTGAAATATTTGAAAGGGACCATCAATCGTGGTATATGGTATCCCTCAAATGATGATCTATCCTTAAGTGGGTATTCAGACTCAGACTTTGGAGGCTGTAGAATAGATAGGAAATCTACTTCTGGTTCTTGTCAATTCTTAGGCACAAAACTCATTTCATGGTTTTCGAAAAAGCATACTAGTGTTGCAACTTCAACTACCGAAGCCGAGTACATGGCTGCTGGTAGCTGCTGTAGTCAACTACTCTGGCTCATGCAACAGCTTCGTGATTATAACATACATGAATCAAATGTTCCTATTTTCTGTGATAGTAATAGTGCAATTGCCATTACACAAAATCCTGTTTTGCACACACGTTGTAAGCATGTTGATGTGAAGCATCATTTCATACGTGATCATGTAGAAAAGAAGGACATTCGCATGGAAAAGATTCATACTGATTTTCAAAGAGCTGATATTTTTACAAAACCATTAGCTGAGGCACGATTTCGAGAGTTATGCATTAGTCTAGGGCTAATTGATTTCGATCCTACTTGCCTATAGCTATGCACTAACCAGTCAGGTACATCAAAGAAAAGGAGACAAGAACAGAAGCACTCGACTACTCACGCAACAGACAGGTATACAAGGATAGACTAGATGACCAAACAACCCGATGAGGAAGCTGGTAAAGCTGAGGGTAATACTAAGGGAATAAACATTTAAGGGGGAATCCTTGATTTCTTAAATATCCTTATGTTGACTCTTATGTTAGTTAAAGGTCATCTTGTTCGAAACCTTGATCATTGCTTTAGATTGATATTCATCTTATTTATCTTACTCTACCTGTACCTACGATTACACATTGAAAATGATGAGATAGGTACATACAGTCGTTCGACGTTCAGAATAGACAGGCACAGGCGAAGGGGGAACTCGTCTTGTGTACTTAAGCCAACTCGTCTTGTGTACTTAAGCCAACTCGTCTTGTGAAGCTTAAGTCTACTCGTCTTGTGAAGCTTAAGTCTACTCGTCTTGTGAAGCTTAAGTCTACTCGTCTGTTCTGGATAGACTCGAACAAACAAGCTAAGTGTTCTTTTGATTCTACATGCTAAGTGTTTTGATCAAAACGGATTAAGGATATTATAGTAATTAGGTATTGATAAGTTGAAAACCCTCGAATTAGATTTGTACACTCCCATTTAAGTGGTGTATACATCTAGTTCACACTCATCTACAATAGGTCAGATAAGTTCACTCCTCTAACCTAACTAAGAAGTGGTGGATTTCAAATTTTACAATATCAAATCACATAATATTCTCGATTCCGTAACCGAATTCCAAAAGTCTCAACCGTTGGATCTAATCCTTCGATCTTGACCATTGGATCTAAAATTCAGTTTTGAACAAAACCCAAACACTCTCACACGTCTTGCCTCACAATTTCTTAACTCCTCTACTACTAAGCATTCGATTTGTTTTGCTATTCTTCTAGATTATCTGATTATACTCGTAAAACACTATGTCTACTCGATCAGTTTTCGATCTAAGAACCAACATGCAAGTCACATTCGACCTAGGCCGGTACATCTCCGATAATAAAGTGAATGTTGAACCATCTGTATTTTTCAAAGGACAGCACACAGATGAGAATACCGAGATCCTGACCAAATGCACCAGATGTGGGCTAAAGCCGTATTTAGAAGCATTCCCTCAAGTCGTCTTGGAGGAAGAGGTGCTAGAGTTTTATGCGAATGTCACCAGACGAGGTGATATTATCGAGTCTTTCATTGGTGAAGATCGTGTGCAAATTACTCGAGAAGCGATGTGCAAACATCTAAAGCTGCCCACCGGAACGATTAATATTGAGAATTACGCTCTAGGGCAAGAAGTTCGATATTTGAGCATTTTCTGTGGCAGGAAGCTGAAACCGAAACCAGATGGAAAGTATGCTGCAGTCAAGAAGGCTGATCTTCTAGAAAAGTATCGCACACTACTGGATATAGCCAGCAAAATTTTGCTAAGTTCTACTGGTTCTCATGACTCTGTGACTTTTGCAAAGACAAGGGTTATGGCTGCGATATACGATGGTATTACTGAAGGTCATTGGTTTAAACTAATCGCAGACCGAATCATGTATTTTGAAAGAAGTGTTCGAGTAGATGACCACACTCACAATTGGGTGGTGTCTACAGCGGTTGGATACGGTAATAAGCTAAGTATCCTTTTCCCTCTCTTAATGCCAAACAAAACATAATGGAGTAAAGGAAAGCCATTCCATCCTTTGAAATTCTACCTTAAGAAGGAGGCAGTGAGAAAGCAAGGTGCTGCCAGGCCAGCTGCACCTAGGCAAGCTAAAATTGACCCCATGGAAGCCTTGCCGTATGGTGGTGCGTCTGGTTCTTCAGAAGATGAGTCTGCTGGAGAAGAGTCAAAGGAAGCTGCACAAGACTCGTCTAGTGCAGATGACTCTAAGAAGACTCAGTCGGCAGAGGAGTTAGATCCAAGTTCTCAAGTTCCAGAGTTATACAAACTAGTGCGAATCGGAACACCTCCTCCACCAGACGAGTCGAGTCACCAGGTTGGTTCCTCTTCTCATGATTTATCGATTCCTCTCTCTCTTCCTTCTGTTCGAACCAAGGCAAGATCTCATCGATCTAGGCCAAGACCTATCACCTCAACCTCACAAGTGCTGCCAGCACATCCGCTGAGAGTCAGCCTACCCGAAAACACTCCCAAAATGGATATAACTGATTCTCCTACAGTTATCACACCAAACCAAGACACATCAATGCCCCAAGAAACCACATACCAAATTCTATCCTTACCCTCAACAGAATATGTTGATCCTAATATCCCATCTACTTCAGATAAGACAACAGTTGCCACTGCAACAACTGAGATAGAGACCCCATCTACTCAGACCCCGTCTGAAGTTAGATTCGAATCCCTGGTCTACTACCCCATGTGTCTACGAGAGAAGCGAATCCATTCGAAGATGAGCAAGAATTTGAGGAAACAGCTCTCATCTGTCGAAGTCGACTACTCTTCAGAACAGTTTGAGAAACTGGTTAGAATATGCACTTGGGTGGCCTTGAAGAAGTCAAGTATAGATGATCTCTTCGAAGTCGTCTTAGGGAAGATGGTATTTCTAACTTCATGGATTGGGAAATGGAGCAGAAGGAAAATAGTGGTGTTCGTGATCACTTGGAGCTTTTCCCAAATCATGCTATCACTGCTCTTGCTAAGAGGCTACTGGGTATCTCTGATGACTTAATGTGTTCAGAATTCAAGTTTGATGTTGGTGTTCAAGTTTCAGAATCTGACTTTGTACAAGACATTGAGATGATTGAAGCTGGACAAGCTGAGTTGATCCAGTCCACTGATCCGGTCGTAGAGCTAGACAATGTCTCAAACCAGTTGAGAGGCATTGTGTTCAAATTTCAAATGGATCATGCTAACAGTCCGAGGTCAGACTTTGCTTATATTAATCGATATACTGATCTATTGCTTCCCATCGAAATGTGTGGATATATGGAGAAGTTGCATGCCTTATTGAAGAAGGACTTTGCTGATGCTGAAAGAAGGACTGAGGAAGCTAAGTTAGCTATGGTGCCCTATTGTCCTCTACCTAGTCTGAAGGCGATTGCTGGGAGTGTGTTTGTTGATGAAGTAGTAGAAGACGAGGTCTTAGCTACTGCTCCAGAAGGCCAGTTGATTGAAGTTGTTTCTCTTGCTGATGCTGAAGATGAGGTCATGGTTGAAGCCACTCATATTGAAGCTGGACAGTCATCTCAAGCTATCCCAGCTGCTTCAATAGATGAGTTGAAAGAGGACTTGAAGGCTGTTATCAAGTCGTCTATTGATGAGTTTCTCAAGACCGAACTTAAGAAAACTCTTGTTGAACAGAATAGTGTCCTTGTGACAAGTTCAAAAGAGATGATCATGAATGAAGTCAACCAGCTGGACAACGATTTCAGACAAGAAATGTTCAATCAAATTGAAGGATTTCTCCAAAACCAAGTAGAATATTCGGAGAAGAGCTCAGTCGATTTTGCTCGAGTTCTAGCTACTGAATCCAGAAAGATGGAAAGAATCTATAGAGCTAAAATCGAAGTAGCTGATGTTCAAAGGAAGGAAGCCTTTGATCAGTTAGCACAAGCTAAAGAGATTATCAGTGCTATGACTGAAGAGAACAGGAAGCTACGACTAACTGCAACCCATTTCAAGAATGAGTTGAACTTATCTACTCAAAAGCTGGAGTTGGTGGCAACCAAACTAGATAAGTTGAGTCAAGATGGTTCTCATCAAAGAGAGATCGAGAAAGCTACAATTCTGATGAAGCAAGCTATGCTGGAAGAGATGACTCGGTTCACTTCTCTATTCTCTCTCAAGGCATCTGATGAAGCCAAAAAGGGGGAAGAGATGAGTCGAGTTGATGATAAAGACAAGTCTAGTGCTGAACCAGAGGCTAAAGATGCTGCTGAAGCCATTCAAGATCTTAGAAGGACTAAGAGAGGCAAAGGCAGTTGATGAAAACTGCTGAACTTGAACAAGCTAAGTGTTGGGATATGAATATCCTTAGTTTAGTTTTGATAAACCAAATCAAACATGTAATAGGATAAGTTGTATTGTATAGACAACTTTATTATATATCTTGTAATAGATAGGACTCTGGTTAGAAGAGAAGACACGTCAATGCTCAAGAAGAGAAGAGAAGAGAAGACCAAGACCAGAAGTCATCTTACATCAGCTGAGTAGAAGTCGTCTTACATCAGCTGGGTAGAAGTCATCTTACAACCAGCTGAGTAAAGACAGCAGAGTAAAGACAGCAGCTGAGAAGAAACAGCAGCTGTGTAAAGCCAGCTGAGTAAAGACAGCTGAGTAAAGACAGCTGAGTAAAGACAGCAGCTGAGAAGAAACAGCAGCTGTGTAAAGTCAGCTGAGTAAAGACAGCTGAGTAAAGTCAGCTGATCAGAAGACCAACTCAGCTGACCAGAAGACTTTCAAGGAAAATCAGCAGACCTCTTGAAGTCTTCTTATACCAGCAGAGTAGAAGTCTTCTTATACAATTAAGGGAAGACCAATCAGAGCTGGAATCAAGGATTGACAAGATATGTGCACAAGAAAGGAAAGTCAAAGATATGATTGAAATTACATGACAATGGTAATATTCAATCATATCAAAATCAAGAGATTGTCAATTCCTCAATTAGTGGAGTTTTGAATGCCATCATCCAACGGTAACATTCAAACTCAACACTATATAAATGAGTTCAGTTCTTACATCATTTGGTGAGAAGAGGTGTGAGATGCAGAGGTCGAGCAAAGTTCATAAAGTCCAGAAATAAGAAGAGCTCAAGAAGATCATTCATGAAGATTCAACACGCATCACCTCATCCCCAGTGAGTGAACTCATACCATCTAAGCCAGTGCAACCACTCATATATATCCATAGCTTAGAGAGAATTTCCCAATCCTAGCATGAGGCTAAAACAGATTGTAAGGGAAATTCTCACCTAGTTCATATACACAAAACCCACCTTCTACCATAAAACCTTAGAAGTCAAGTTGAGTGTTTATCACTGTAAAGAGTCCAAGTGCTCTATAAATCACTTGTCGAGTGCAAGTGCAAGTGCTTACAATCACTTGTGGAGACCGTAGCTGTTAGGACGGCTCAGATCTCAAAGTCCTACTCTTGGGACTATAAATGACAAGGCCCTTGTAATTTGTGGAAATTAAAGGGATTAAACATCACGTTAGGACGTGAGAGTGGACGTAGGAACGTATATCCGAACCACTATAAATTAATGTGTTATTTACATTTCTGCACTTTACATTTCAAGTCTTTTCATACATATTTGTGCATAAACTGTTTTACACACTGTGTTTATTAAATAGACGAGTATAATATTTATGGGCACACTACAATTCCGCACTTAACTCCGATAAGTAATTATTCAGTCGACTAACTAGTCCTAGGCCCCTAGTGAAATCAGCGGACTAGTTACTTTGAAGAGTTAGTTTATTTTCCACACAATCAGCAGACATCAAGTCAGCTGATCTTAAACTCGTCTCAGGGACCAACACTAAGCAAGCTAAGGCTGAAGCAGATGAGTTGTTGAAAAGGGAGAAGGGCAAGGCTATTGCATCTCCTGAAGTTGAGGTTCGGACCAGACAGGTTAAAAGAAAGTTAGTTATTGAAGAACCTACTCCTGAGACAACAGTCATGAAGAAACAAAAGGTTGTTGATCCAAGTGATGAAACTCACTATGCTAGTCAAAAGAAAATTGGACGACACATAGAGAATTTGTTGAAGCTGAAGTCTGATGAAGAGCTTATGGAAGACAAGTTCATTGACCATTTCATTGACAAAGAACATCGTCAAGAATGGGTAAAAGTGAAAAGGCAATGGGAACTAGATCACTGGATCATCAGGAAGTTTGGAGATTCTGATAATTCTGAAGATTTGTACTCAGTATTTGATAAGTTCATGGAAGGACAGCATAGGATGCTATGGAATTTGATCATAAGGATATCTGCAGGTGCAAACTTTAACATACTCGTTCCTAGTTTTCCAGAATGGAAGTGTCCCATGACAAGTTCTGGTAAAAGAGTTGATATGAATCAGATCAAGAAATTTGAAGAAGAACTACTCGAGAAAGAGAAGATTGATGATGAAGATCATATTGGTATTATTCACAGAAGACTCCTTGATGCGTTCAATGTTCCAAATCTTGAAGGAGGTACTCTTTCAGATTAGTTGAGTTTATGTTCTTATATGATGTTTATTTTGTTTTGCTCTGATACTTAGTTTTTTTGGTAAGTGTAATCTACTGATCTTATTTTGAATGAATGAAAAGATAAACAACTTTTGATGTTTAGACAAGATAACTACTTAACTAGTCTACTGTTGAGAAAAGATTCAAGTAGTTTTGGCTTCATCAAAAAGGGGGAAATTGTTGGGATATGAATCCTAGGACAAGTCCTACATGATGAAAAGATAAAAGATGAAGTTTTGATAAGCCAAAAGTAGTTTGAATATTTTTCTAAGTGTTGACTAATCTAGTCTAGTTGAGTTAAGTCATCTTGAACAAGACCAGTAGAGTTCACATGAAAGACAAGTACTGTTTTATATTAAAAAGATAAGTACAGATTTATAAGTACTTCATATATGCTATTTGTATATGTTAGATTGTTATTGAGCTATGATAAATGGTGTATAGAGCTCATGTTTTTTAATGTAATAGATAGATTCATTGTATAGATTATAAGTTGACTAAGCTTGTTTTATAAAAGCTTAAAGTAATGTAATAAGTCTTGATTGATTAGTATAGTCTACTACTAAATATTGCACGAGAAGACCAGACAAGAAGACTTGGAGTCTACTACTCAAGACAGGAGGACTACAAGATAAAGACGAGTGCATCTACTAGACTACTCAAGACAAGTACAAATTGAAGTTAGTTACAAATACGCGTGTAAAGAAAAGAATGAAGAAGTTAGTTATGGAATAACTAATTCGTAACAAGAAACGCGTGGATTGATAAGAAGATTCAGTTGAAGTTAGTTTTCAAGAAGAGTTGGTTACAACTACCTAAGTTCTTGAAGATTGAAGCTTATAAATACTTCATGGTGTTGATCAATTGAAGACTACTGATACATTGACGTTCATACTCAAGAAAAGCATTATCGAAGCATTCAAAAAGAGAATTACTCTCAGAGTTCATTGAAGTTCAGGAAGAAGCCAGAAGACAAGTGAAGAATCCAAGAGGCTACTACTGAAGAACAGAGAAGTTTTTGTTTGTTGTTTTTATCAAGTTGCTAGTTGCTTGTTAAATAGCTAGTTAGATCATAGATATATCTGGTGGTATATTCTTTGAAAATCTAAGTCTTCTTCTTGGGACTTAAAATCACAGGAACATACACTTTGTACTCGATTGGAAGAGTTTAGTGGAAACATCACAACTGGGTTTGTGAGAGTGGATGTAGACAAGTTGTCGAACCACTATAAATTGTTTGTGTTGTTTACTTTACTGTTTTGTTTTAATTGCTTAATTGTTTACACACATAACTAAACAAGACAAGTTGAGTATAGAACAGAGTTCTCGAATTAAGAAGTTGAGTATAAACTTGAATTGGGCTCATTGTTAATTTCGTATTCCGCATATTGTATTCTGATATATCGAAAGATTTTAGAAAAGTCAATTCACCCCCCTCTAGACATTTTCTTTAGCTTCCCTCGATATTAACTCAACTTTGGGGACCTACATTTTCCTTTCCTCCCATTCCTTCCATGACCTCAAGAAGGTCATCTACATCATCTCTTCTGAGCTCAATCCAAGTGCATACCCTAAACACTTGTTCAAACTGGATTGAAGTCTCATCAACTCCAGGGATGGTGGTCTTGAGCAGGTTGGCTATCTTCATCCTCATTATCTTTTCTGTTTGGCACATGGGGTAGTGCACCATTCTGAACTGAGGTTGAGAAGGACCAGGTTGAACCAGGTCTTCTGGTGCCAAGTCTTCTGGAGCAGAAGGGACAATGATGGTAGGGGTTTGGGTAGTTGGGGCATTTTCCTCTGCTGTGTGAGTATCAGCAGGGATTTGGGAAGTGATTTCTTCTTGTTGGGTAGGAGGTTGGGATTGATCTTCAGTAATTTGTTCATCAGCAGGGTTATGGGTCTGCTGGTCTGGTTCAGTTTCTTCTTGAAGATCAGTAGGTGTTTGAGCTTGATGATCTTGGACATTTGCTGTTTGAATATCAGCAAGGATTGTGGATATAATCTGAGTTTGATCATCAGCAGGTTGTGTGGAGGTGGTCTGAGGTTGGTTGTCTGCTGTTTGAATATCAGCAGGGTTAGGCTGGGCTTGTTCCTCTGCTGTGTGAGTGTCAGCAGGGATTTGGGCATCAGTGTGTGAGGGTTCAGATGGGTTGGTATCATCAGAAGGGTTGAAGGATGAAATAGGGGCTATGCTCATTGGAGTAGGGAGCCTGGATTTCTTGGCTTTCTTTGTGAAAGAAGAAGTGTTCTTCTTTCTCTTCTGACCCTTTGATAGTTTAGAAGGTGTGAAAGTGAGAGAGGGGTTAGAAGTACCTGCCTTTTTCAAGGGAGAGGCAGTGGGAGTGACATCTGAATCAGATGGGGAGATGAGCCCTGATCTGATCGGATATCTTCTTTGTGCTAAGGTCTGATTGTCATCATCATCCTCTTCAGCAACCTTCTTTTGAGCCTCTTCTTTCGATGGCTCCTCTTCTTCTTCAGCAGCAGAGTTATGAGTGGACTCTTCTGCCTTTTCAATAACATCTTTGGAAGATGCTTCAGCTAACAGCTTCTTCCTCTCTTCTTTCAACCTTGCTGCCTCAGCAAGAGCGTCCTTCCTTAAATAATATTTGGAGATGTGGAAAGTCTTGTGAGGTCCCATCTTGTACTTTCTTGGGAGTACTTCTGGAAGGATGATACTCAGCTTGTTGACAAAGCTGACAGTTGAGGTTACCTTCCATTCTCTTGATTGAAGGTCCAAAGTCACCTTCTTGGCTTCAAGAGCAATTCTGTCCAAGAAAAGCCCTTGCCAGTCTCCATCAATCTGATCCCAGATTGCAGCCATAACTCTAACCTTTAGAGTAGTAACAACATCATGACTGAATGTGTTACCTAGCAACATCTTGCCTGCTATATCCATCAGGGTTTGGAACTTAGGTTAGAGTTGGGATTTCTTGAGTCCAGAGGCATCAGCAGCCTTGAATCTCCCATCAGTGAACATCTCCATGTACTCTTTCTCCTTATTCATGATGTAGGTGGAGATATTGATCTTCCCCCTTGACAAACCAAACAGTTCCTGAAGGATTTCCCTTGTTACCTTGACCTTGTGTCCACCCATGACACTTTCAACATACGATCCCTTCATCACAGCGTTTGCATAGAAAGCCAGCACATCTTGTTCATAAACGTTGGTGGGTGCTGCTTCCAGAAACTCTCGCAGTTTGAGGTTGATGCAGCGAAGAAGGATCTCCTTATTTTCTGCTTTGTGTTTGCCCTTGAAAAACAGAGCATTCTCTGTGAACATCTTCCCTTCCTTGGACCACTTTGCAGCATCCAAGGTGCCAGTGCTCTTGGTCTTCTCGTCGTAAATTTCAATGATTGCCATAGTATATTTTGAGTGTTAGGTTTTAAGAGCTTGAAAGAAATTTGCAGAACGAGAGAGTATTGAGAGCAATAGGGTATTGTGAGCGAAAGGGTTTGGAAGAGTTTTAAGGGTGTGTATATATACTCCAACAATTCTTGATCTAACGGTCAGAATTAGGTTTAATTGTGGAGTAGAGCCCAAGATTTTCCTTCTTTGATTTTGGGCCTTTCTTTAAATTTGCCGGCTGAGTTTGCCAAGTGGCAATAGTTGATATGCTGGCAATTTGGTAATTGAGTATTAATGACATCATTACCAAACATAGCCGTTGTGACTAATTTTGTGGCAAGAATTGATCATCAAGGCCGTTTTTTATAAGTGAATTGCATTCCTTATATAGGCCAATTTGTTTAATTACATTCAGGAATAAATCTAGAATGAATTACATGATCAAAGATAGTCATTAAACTCAAAAATCAAGTGATCTGATCAGCAGAGTGAAGTCTTCTGATTTCCTGAAAAGGTCTGCTGATTTCTCTTGGAAGTCTTCTGGTCAGATGAGTTGGTCTTCTGATCAGCTGAGTGGAGGATTGAGATTTGCTGAGTAAATCTTCTGTGCTTTGAAGGTCCAACTTGGCTTGATGGATCCTTCATTGTTGCTGTGATGATCCAACCTGGATGATGGATCTTCCAGCTTTATTGTGAGTGGTGATCCAACCTGGTTTGATGGATCTTCCAGCTCTATCTCTGAATCAAGTAGGACCATCAAATCAATATGTATATCAGCCTGGATGGTATCCCACTGGTTCAGGTTGCCCTTACCATCTGATGTTCCTCATCATCAGATGGGTTGTAGCATCAAATGTGTCCTAATTGAATCTCTTCGCTACTCTTGAAAACTATTCTAACATCAAGTGGGACTTAGGATGAATTTATATCCCAACAATTTCCCCCTTTTTGATGAAGCCAAAACTATACTTGATAAGTGCTCTTAATGAATTAAGATAAGAGTTTATATCATGCTAAGACTTGAAGTATCTGATGAAGACAATGAGAGTTTGTCTTGTAAGCAAAAAGAACTAGAACTTGAATATAGATAGAACTTTTACAGATTACAAGTAATAGTTTCTTTAAACTTCTAAGCTAGTCTTCATCAGGTCTTCTGATCTTCAAATGCTGTAGGCAAGGTACAGACGAGCTCGAACTTCTACCATGTGCTATTCAAAACTATTCTAACATCAAGTGGGACTTAGGATGAATTTATATCCCAACAATTTCCCCCTTTTTGATGAAGCCAAAACTATACTTGATAAGTGCTCTTAATGAATTAAGATAAGAGTTTATATCATGCTAAGACTTGAAGTATCTGATGAAGACAATGAGAGTTTGTCTTGTAAGCAAAAAGAACTAGAACTTGAATATAGATAGAACTTTTACAGATTACAAGTAATAGTTTCTTTAAACTTCTAAGCTAGTCTTCATCAGGTCTTCTGATCTTCAAATGATGTAGGCAAGGTACAGACGAGCTCGAACTTCTACCATGTGCTGTACATCTGTAACATTCTCCTCTTCATAGATCTTGTACAAAATCTTCTTGATTTCTATCATGTTGACTCTTCCTGAATCCAGAAGGGGTGCATCCCATTTGGGTTCTTCAGGAGTTAAGATTCTGTAGTTTTCAAGTCCTTTGGCTGTCTTGACAATTTCTTCCCAGAACACTGGATCTTCAATGTTCATGAACTGATTGAACTGGAAGAATTCATCTTCATAAGTTGGGAGAGGGCCAAATTTCCTTACTATGTGGTGTTGAATTTGCCACTTCTTCTTTAGGGGATACCATCTTGGTAGCTCATCTTGAAGGGCTAAGTAATCCACATAATTGCTATCAAACACCAGGACACTGTCTTCTTTTGCTCTGTCCTTCATCATTTTCCTGAGTTTGGCAATTCTTCTTTCAAATTTGGCTTTGACTGCCTTCGCATCATTCAGCTTCTTTTGCTTAAGCTCTTGAGCTTCAAGCAACTTCTTTTTCTTCAACTCTAGAGCCTCTTTCTGTTCTGCAGTAGGCTCTGCTGGAGTTGATTTCTTGCTGGTCTGAGCTGTCTGGGCTTGCTCATCTGCCTTTCTTTTCCTTGTCATTCTCTTTTCAGGGACTTGTTCTTCAGGAGCAGTGATCTGAAGAGTCTTGGCAGGAGCTTGAGTGGGTGCTTGAGTGTCTTCTTGAGCAATTTCTTTGCCTTGGAGCAGTGATCTGAAGAGTCTTGGCAGGAGCTTGAGTGGGTGCTTGAGTGTCTTTTTGAGCAATTTCTTTGCCTTTGCCTTTTTCTTGCTTGTTCTTGATTTTGCTCTTTAAACTACTCAAGGTTTCATTCAGCTCATCTTGAGATACTACCATTACAGCATGTTGTGCAGTAGATTTCTCAAGAGCTCTTATCAACATATCTTCCCCCTTTTTGGCTTCAGCAAGTGCAGCCGAAAAAGGCTTCATGGCATTCATGATTTCCACTTTCAGAGTTTGTTTCAATGCCATGGCATTGACCTTGTTGACAGCAGTAATGTGGGATATACTGTGTTCCATGACATGAGAAAGAGAATTGGTGGAGGAGGCAGCTTCGAGCTTTTCTGCAAGTGCTTCCAACTTGGCTGCGGTTTCCTTCAGCTGAGTCTGCAGTTTCTCATTCTCCTCTGCAGCTGTTTTAAGAAGAGCTTATCCTTCAGTGGCTCTTGCTTCAGCATCCTCAATTCTTGTCTTGTAGGTGGTCTCCATGCGGTGCATCTCATCAGTGTAAAGATCAGCAAACCTTTTGGAGGTGTCGGCTGACAACTTCTGATAGGTACTCAAGTATTCTCCTATCTGCTGATGAAGTGCTTCACCAAACTTGTCTTCAATTTCAATAATTTGGTCATGAAGACGAGTCTTCTGATCCCTTGCAGCTTTCTCAACATATCTTTCTAGCTGCATGCCTAAACCTTTCTCAAAGTGCAAGTCTATTGCAGCTTTGACCTGGGAGCAGATGTCTGCTGTATGGTCAACAGATGGGGTAGAAGTAGAGGGTGTACCTTGAGGCTTTGGATGAACAATTACTGCTTTGCCTCTTTCTTCGGCTGATAGGTACTCCTCATTGAGGAAGCAGGTAGTGGCCTTGGTCAGATGGGTCATCATTCGTCTGCCTGGATCCTCTTGATTGGCAATGAAGTGAGTCAGTTCGTCTGAAGGTCTGAAGTGAGCTGGTATTCTGACTACTTCTCTTTCAATCTCTTCTTTGTCAGCTGGTGTAGCTGAGTCTTCAGCAGGGGCAGTTGAGGCTTCCACCAAGGCTGGTGCAGCTGATTCCTTCATCTTTGCTTGTTCAGCTGTCTGCTGATCCGATGAACCTACTGGGATAGGGACATCAGCAGTGGAGACTCCTAGGATCCGGTTGCAGACTGCAGTTAGTGCCTCATCTGATAGCAGCTGAGCAAAGGATTGAACTTGAGCAACTTCCTTTTGCTCCATCTCCCAGTCGAGGAAGTTTTCCTTTCCTCCCATTCCTTCCATGACCTCAAGAAGGTCATCTACATCATCTCTTCTGAGCTCAATCCAAGTGCATACCCTAAGCACTTGTTCAAACTGGATTGAAGTCTCATCAACTCCAGGGATGGTGGTCTTGAGCAGGTTGGCTATCTTCATCCTCATTATCTTTTCTGTTTGGCACATGGGGTAGTGCACCATTCTGAACTGAGGTTGAGAAGGACCAGGTTGAACCAGGTCTTCTGGTGCCAAGTCTTCTAGAGCAGAAGGGACAATGATGGTAGGGGTTTGGGTAGTTGGGGCATTTTCCTCTGCTGTGTGAGTATCAGCAGGGATTTGGGAAGTGATTTCTTCTTGTTGGGTAGGAGGTTGGGATTGATCTTCAGTAATTTGTTCATCAGCAGGGTTATGGGTCTGCTGGTCTGGTTCAGTTTCTTCTTGAAGATTAGTAGGTGTTTGAGCTTGATGATCTTGGACATTTGTTGTTTGAATATCAGCAAGGATTGTGGATATAATCTGAGTTTGATCATCAGCAGGTTGTGTGGAGGTGGTCTGAGGTTGGTTGTCTGCTGTTTGAACATCAGCAGGGTTAGGCTGGGCTTGTTCCTCTGCTGTGTGAGTATCAGCAGGGATTTGGGCATCAGTGTGTGAGGATTCAGATGGGTTGGTATCATCAGAAGGGTTGAAGGATGAAATAGGGGCTATGCTCATTGGAGTAGGGAGCCTGGATTTCTTGGCTTTCTTTGTGAAAGAAGAAGTGTTCTTCTTTCTCTTCTGACCCTTTGATAGTTCACTTGTTGGTCCCTGCCTTTTTCAAGGGAGAGGCAGTGGGAGTGACATCTGAATCAGATGGGGAGATGAGCCCTGATCTGATCAGATATCTTCTTTGTGCTAAGGTCTGATTGTCATCATCATCCTCTTTAGCAACCTTCTTTTGAGCCTCTTCTTTCGATGGCTCC
Organism: Galeopsis tetrahit; assembly: GCA_963675135.1. Taxonomy (NCBI): domain Eukaryota; kingdom Viridiplantae; phylum Streptophyta; class Magnoliopsida; order Lamiales; family Lamiaceae; genus Galeopsis; species Galeopsis tetrahit. The sequence continues at coordinate 19,425,758 of OY776133.1, forward strand.
TCTTCTTCTTCAGCAGCAGAGTTATGAGTGGACTCTTCTGCCTTTTCAATAACATCTTTGGAAGATGCTTCAGCTAACAACTTCTTCCTCTCTTCTTTCAACCTTGCTGCCTCAGCAAGAGCGTCCTTCCTTAAATAATATTTGGATATGTGGAAGGTCTTGTGAGGTCCCATCTTGTACTTTCTTGGGAGTACTTCTGGAAGGATGATACTCAGCTTGTTGACAAAGCTGACAGTTGAGGTTACCTTCCATTCTCTTGATTGAAGGTCCAAAGTCACCTTCTTGGCTTCAAGAGCAATTCTGTCCAAGAAAAGCCCTTGCCAGTCTCCATCAATCTGATCCCAGATTGCAGCCATAATTCTAACCTTCAAGGTGGTAACAGCATCATGGCTGAAAGTGTTACCTAGCAGCATCTTGCCTGCTATATCCATCAGGGTTTGAAACTTAGGTTCTAATTGGGATTTCTTGAGTCCAGAGGCATCAGCAGCCTTGATTCTCCCATCAGTGAACATCTCCATGTATTCTTTCTCCTTACCCATAATATAGTTGGAGATATTGATCTTCCCCCTTGATAAACCGAAAAGTTCCTGAAGGATTTCCCTTGTTACCTTGACCCTGTGTCCACCCATGACACTTTCGACATAAGATCCCTTCATCACAGCGTTTGCATAGAAAGCCAGCACATCTTGTTCATAAACATTGGTGGGTGCTGCTTCCAGAAACTCTCGCAGTTTGAGGTTGATGCAGCGAAGAAGGATCTCCTTGTTTTCTGCTTTGTGTTTGCCCTTGAAAAACAGAGCATTCTCTGTGAACATCTTCCCTTCCTTGGACCACTTTGCAGCATCCAAGGTGCCAGTGCTCTTGGTCTTCTCGTCGTAAATTTCAATGATTGCCATAGTATATTTTGAGTGTTAGGTTTTGAGAGCTTGAAAGAAATTTGCAGAACGAGAGAGTATCGAGAGCAATTGAGTAATGTGAGCGAAAGGGTTTGGAAGAGTTTTAAGGGTGTGTATATATACTCCAATAATTCTTGATCTAACGGTCAGATTTGGGTTTAATTGTGGAGTAGAGCCCAAGATTTTCCTTCTTTGATTTCGGGCCTTCCTTTAAATTTGCCGGCTGAATTTGCCATGTGGCAACAGTTGATTTGCTGGCAATTTGGTAATTGAGTATTAATGACATCATTACCAAAAATAGCCGTTGTGACTAATTTTATGGCAAGAATTGATCATCAAGGCCGTTTTTTATAAGTGAATTGCATTCCTTATATAGGCCAATTTGCTTAATTACATTCAGGAATAATCTAGAATGAATTACATGATCAAAGATAGTCATTGAACTCTAAAATCAAATGATCTGGTCAGCAGAGTGAAGTCTTCTGATTTCTTCAAGAGGTCTGCTGATTTTCATTGAAAGTCTTCTGGTCAGCTGAGTTGGTCTTCTGATCAGCTGAGTGGAGGATTGAGATTTGCTGAGTAAATCTTCTGGGTTTTGAAGGTCCAACCTGTCTTGGTGGATCCTTCGTTGTTGTTGTGATGATCCAACCTGGATGATGAATCTTCCAGCTTTATTGTGAGTGGTGATCCAACCTGGTTTGATGGATCTTCCAGCTCGATCTCTGAACCATGTAGGACCATCAAATCTATATGATGATCAGCCTGGATGATATCCCACTGGTTCAGGTTGCCCTTACCATCTGATGTTCCTCATCATCAGATGGGTTGTAGCATCAAATGTGTCCTAATTGAATCTCTTCGCTACTCTTGAAAGAGAAGGAAGATTGGAAGAGGCTTCAATGGAGTCGAAGAGAGGGCCATGGACTCAGCCTTCATGTTCTGTTTAGACACAATAGCTTTTGATAACAAGCTCTCCATGTAGAACTTCCCCCTGGAGAAGAAGCTCTGCTTGTTTGCTACTCTGTCCTCTGCATCTCTCTTTCCTCTAGTTTTCAATAAGGACGTCTCTCTTTCCTCTAGTTTTCATAGGCATACTTGTGTTGAGTAAGCCAAGTGTGCTGATCTGCATCATCTTTATCTTCTGGACAAATCTTCATCTCCTTCACCCAAGACCTTGGTTGAAGGATGATCTCCATTCCATCTCTTCTTTCGATTGTCTCCATCCCTGAAACAGAAAATGATAGTTAGTGATTTGTGTTCTTAGGTGTTCTCATAACTTCCTCCTTTTATAGGGGTAGAAATGAGGTAGTGGAGTGAAAGATGACAAAACTATAGAGTTGATAGGTCTGAATTTCTGAAAAGTTACTTCTTAAGATCAACAATGAGATTCTTGATCTAAGGGTTCACATTTAAAGATATTCAGACTTTATCTTATGGAATGCAGAAATTATAAATTTTTTAGCAAGAGTTATTTGAAATCCGTACAGTGCATGCATACTGTTGAGTCGGTGAGGATGGTGTATTAATGCAACCAAGTATAACTCAATAGTATACTGTATGTATGTATATAAATAAAGTATTTTATGAAGAATAGTTTATTATTATACATAGTATACATTGCTTATAGTAGAGAACTCAAATAACTTTGTTCAAGTCTGCTGTATATATATATATATGATATGCAATGCAGATTTTAGAGTATTTCATCAAGGATTCTTAAGGTATCATTGATTCCCCCTTGATTAGATGACTCTAAGTTTTCCCTCAGCTTTATTTGTCTTCATTGGGAAAGAACTTACCTGAAGATGAGGGTGTTTATTCACCTCATCTGATCCTCCTAGTCTGTTGCACTTGGGTCAGCTGAGGTTTTCAGCTGATCTTTCCTTCTTCATGTGCTTGGGTCCAGGAGTCCTAAGCTGTAACATAGGGTTTTGAACCTTTCTTCAGCTAGGGGCTTAGTCAAGATATCTGCTCTTTGGATATCTGTGTGAATTTTCTCCATCTTGATGTCCTTCTTTTCAAGGTGGTCTCTTATGAAGTGGTGTCGAATGTCGACATGCTTGCACCTTGTGTGGAGGACTGGATTTTGAGTGATGGCAATGGCACTGCTGCTATCACAATAAATAGGGACTTCTCTTGCCTCTACATTGTAATCCTTGAGTTGTTGAACTAGCCAGAGCAGCTGACTACAACAACTACCAGCTGCCATGTATTCTGCTTCAGTGGTGGAGGTTGCAACTGAGGTTTGCTTCTTAGAGAACCATGATATCAGCTTGTTGCCTAGAAATTGACAGGTTCCAGATGTGGATTTCCTATCAATTCTACATCCTCCATAGTCTGAGTCAGAATAGCCACTCAATTCTAGATTGTCATCAGCAGGGTACCATAGTCCTAGGTTGACTGTTCCTTTTAGGTACTTGAGAATCTTCCTTGCTGCTTCTAGATGACTTTGCTTTGGGTTTGCTTGAAACCTAGCACATACTCCTACAGCAAATGTTATGTCTGGTCTGCTAGCTGTAAGATATAGTAGAGATCCAATCAGTGCTCTATATTCAGCTTGATCAACTGCCTTTCCAGACTCATCTGGTTCCATTTTGAAAGATGTCATCATTGAAATCCTTGCAGTCTTGCTTTGTAGGGCTTTGTAGGGCTTTGAATACTTGGACTGGTTGATGAAGATCCCTTCTGAACTCTGCTTGACTTGAAGTCCTAGAAAATAATTCATCTCACCCATCATGCTCATTTCAAACTTTCCTTGCATAAGTTCAGAGAACTTCTTGCACATCTCTTGATTGGGTGATCCAAATATAATATCATCTACATATATTTGCACCATTAGGATGTCTTCTCCTTCTTGTATTCTGAAAAGAGTTCTATCCACTTTGCCTTTTGTATATCCATTGTCAAGTAGGAATTGTGACAATGTGTCATACCAAGCTCTAGGGGCTTGTTTTAGACCATAGAGAGCCTTCTTCAGTCGATATACTTGATCACCTTTTTCAAAACCTGGAGGCTGCTCTACATATACTTCTTCTACCAGAATACCATTTAGAAAAGCACTCTTGACATCCATTTGATATACCTTGAAGCCCATATATGATGCATTAGCTAGAAACAGTCGTATGGCTTCTAATCTGGCTACTGGAGCAAATGTTTCATCATAGTCAATCCCTTCAGATTGAGAGTATCCTTTTGCAACTAGCCTAGCCTTATTTCTAGTTATCACATCATTTTCGTCCTTCTTGTTCTTGAATACCCACTTTGTTCCTACTACATTGTGGTTTTCAGGACGATCTACCAATTCCCAGACTTCATTTCTTTCGAATTGGTTTAGTTCTTCTTGCATGGCAGTGATCCAATTGCTATCTGTCATTGCTTCTTCTATATCAGCTGGTTCAATGTTGGATAGGAAAGCACACCAGCAGAACATAGATGATTGTGAGTTCTGATTCAGTTGTCTTCTTGTCTTGACACCTGAGTCAGCTCCTCCTAAGATGAGGTTTGATGGATGGTTGTTTCTCCATGTATGCCTCACAGGAGTATCTGCATTGGATGAGCTTGGATTCTCATCTGATCTAGTGCCATCAGGAGGGTTGACTTGATTAGGTCGATCATCATCTGTATCTTGAGTGTCAAAGAGATCATTCCCCCTGGCATTTGGGATTGGTGCATCTTGATTCTGGTCAGCTTGTCCTGCTTGAGTTTGAGATCTAGTGACAGGTCTATGAGGCTTATCCTCCTCTGGTTCTTCAGGGAAAGGTTCATTGACTTCAATGAACTCATCTGGTTTGGACTTGATCACTAGATGTCTCATCTGATCTGCAGCTGAGTTTGTTTCTACTGCATTCTTTTCACAAGATTCATCAAAAACAACATGAGGTGTTTCTTCCACAAGAAGGGTTCGTTTGTTGAGTACTCTAAATGCTTTGCTAGTTGAGGAGTATCCTAAAAATATCCCCTCATCTGCTTTGGCATCAAAAGCATTCAACTTACTCTTCCCATTGTTGTGAATGAAACACTTACAACCAAATATATGAAAGTAAGATACTCTAGGTTTTCTTCCTTTCCATAGTTCATATGGGGTTTTCTCATGTATTTTATGAATACCTGACCTGTTTTGAGTGTGACAAGCTGTGTTGATGGCTTCTGCCCATAGCTTCTTGGGAGTGGAGAATTCAGCAAGGAGTGTTCTGGCAGCTTCTTTGAGTGTTCTGACTCTTCTTTCAGCTACACCATTCTGTTGTGGTGTTCTTGCTGCACTTGTCTCATGCTGAATACCATTAGAAGTACAATAGGCAATAATATAAGAGTTAATGAATTCAGTGCCTTTGTCACTTCTAATTTTCACAATTGGTTCTCCTTTCTCTACTTGGATCCTCTTCAATAGTTCAGGGAGCTTCTGCTGTGTTTCACTCTTCTTGTATAAGAAGATAACCCAAGTAAACTTGGAATAATCATCTACAACAATAAGAGTGTACTTCCTCCCTGTTAGAGTGGTTGGAGTGATTGGTCCAAAGAGATGCATGTGAAGCAGTTCAAGAACTCTGCTGGTTGATGCTGTCTTCTTGGTCTTGAAGGAGACCTTTGTTTGCTTTCCTTGTTGACATGCATCACACACCTGATCTTTACAGTAGAGTTCATTAGGCAGACCATCAACTAAGGATTCCCTTGCTAACTTGTTCATAGTCTTAAAGTTCAGATGACTAAGACGTTTGTGCCATAGCCAGCTGACATCTTTAGGGCTCTTCACAAGTAGACATGTATCCTTAGGACAGCTGTTCCAATTTGCAAGATACATACTTCCCTTTCTTGATCCTGTTAGAAGGTTTTGTTTTGTTCTCTTATCACTTATGAGACACTCATCTTTAGAGAATTTGACTGAGTAACCAGTGTCACAAAAGTGAGAAACAGATAATAAATTAAACTTAAGACCTTCTACATATGATACATCATGTACCTCAATGTCACAATTTTTAAGGGTGCCATATCCTTTTGTGTTACCATGCGCGTTATCACCAAAGAAGACTTTTGGACCTTTCTTTTCTATGTAGTTGGTCAGCAGGGCTTTGGTTCCTGTCATGTGAGTTGAGCATCCACTATCTATGTACCAAGTTTCTCCTGCTAGACCTCCTCTTCTGTATAGGTCCCTCCTTTCCTGCAAGAAAAGTTAAGTCTTAGGTACCCATTTTTTTTTGGGTCCTTGGGTGTTAGTACTACCCTTGGGAACCCACATATACATTGGTCGTTTGAACAACCTTGAGCACTTGAGTTGTTTCCCTCGGGCATCACAGAACCAAATCTTACCAGTCAGCACCTTGGACTGATCTGATTTGTCCTTAGTGTCAGCTAAGTAATAGTCAAATGGTTTCCCTTTATAGGAGTGTACATACATGATCTTTTGACTAGTTACATTCGGCCTGGGTGCATTAGCTGGTCGATGCACACGATTATATGGACCATACTCTTCTGTTCTCACAATATCATAAGAGATAGGGGGTGCAAAGAGAACAGATTTGTTTGAAGAAGACTTCTTCTTCTTGGCTGGAGCAGCATACAGCTGAGACTGTCTCAGCCGAGATGGTCTAGGCTGTTTGCTGTTCCTCTGTACAGGCTTGGGGTTAGCTTGTCCTTTACCATTTTTGGTTTTGGGATAGTTAGCCTTAGCTGGTACAGATGCCTTTTGGTTCATATTAGGTTCATTGTGTTTAGAACACTCACCCTTTTCATGTGTCTGAGTAGTGCACTTGTTAGGTGTACTACCCCCAGCTGGAGAGGATGTAGATGGGTTGAGTTCATAGCCAAAACCCATCTTATTGCCATTTGATCTATAATACTCAGAGATACTTTCAATAGTAGTAGAGGCTTTATTGAACTCTGATATCTTTTGATTTAGGAATTCCTTCTCCTTTTCTAAGAGCTTGTGTGCTTGGAAGAGGTCATCGAATTTGGATTGTAGTGAACGAAGTTCCTTAGTTTCTAAAGCTTGAGTTTGTAACATCCCCTCATACAACTGAGTTATTGTGGTATTTTCTTCCTTAAGAAGCTCCACTTCTCTGGTCAATCTTTCATTCATTGTGGCCAGCTCAGGGGTGTTATCAAACTTAACCTTTTTCAACTTAGCAATTTCTTTCCTTAGATCCTTATTCTCCTCTTCCACTTCTATAAAAGCTCTAGTGGCAATATCCAGATCACCTTTTACTTTTCTTAAAGATTGATAATAGGTGTCTTCTGATTCGCCTTCAGATGAGTTTATCTCATCTGATTGTGAAAAAATAGGTGAATGGAAAGTAGTAGTATAGGAGTTTACCTCATTTTCACCTATGGCCATCATAGCTAGGTCATCTGAATCATCTGAGAAGATTTGGCAGTCTGGTGATGTAGGGAGTTCATCACTGTTGGTCCCTGAACGAGTAGTGAATGGGATTAAAGTCTAGAGGGGAGGAGTGAATAGACTTTAAAACTTTTTCAAACAGAGTTGGGAACCTCTTCTGATTGCTATGTCAACTGGACTGCAAGTCTGCTGGTCCAGATGACTATAGTGATCTGATTGTTAAGGTTGTATGCGGAATTTTGGTGGCCCTTGTTTAGACTCGTTCTTGTAACTTGTTCTACTTAATGAAAATACTCAGCTGATGCCGGTTTGAAAGTTATGGCATGTTTTAAAGAGTGTTGAAATAACAGTATGCACTATATAATAATGAATGTAAAGGCAGAAATGTAAAGTGCAGAAAGTAAATAACACCGGATTTATAGTGGTTCGGATATACGTTCCTACGTCCACTCTCACGTCCTAACGTGATGTTTAATCCCTTTAATTTCCACAAATTACAAGGGTCTTGTCCTTTATAGTCCCAAGGTTAGGACTTTGAGATCTGAGCCGTCCTAACAGCTGCGGTCTCCACAAGTGATTGTAAGCACTTGCACTTTGAGGGGTTCAAAAACTTTAACCTTTCGGTGAGGGTTTGGGGTTTTTGAAGTGTATCCAACTAATGGTTCAAGCTTATAATTTGCTTAACCACTATGTCTAAAACAATGATTATACAATATGAACAGGTTTCAGGTTCTTAGGGGTTGGATAGAAATCACTTAAGAGCTATAGATAATCTAATGGTTTCTGGCTCTTTTGAGAATTCTTAGAACAATATGGCTTTAGCTTTGATTGCTTGCTTGGTTTGTTGAATTCTCTCTTGTGACTTCCTTTTTTTTTTTGTGATTCCTCATCCTCTTGTATTTATAATGAAGATTGGTTACAACTAGCCGTTGGAGTTGACTAGCCGTTTGAGCAATCTTTCCATAATAGCTTGATTCCTTGATTCCAGCCGCTTGATTGCTTCAATCCTGGGATCATGTCAATCTTCTAAATAAGGTAGGTCTTCGTTTGAATTGCAAGATGACTTAGGAATCAGCCGAGTCCTGGAAGAGCACATAGTCTTCTGATCTGTACTTCTAGTCTTCTGACTACTCTTCTGGCCTTAGGTCTTCTGTCTTCTGATATCAGACGAGTAACACTCTTCTGATCTGGAAATTCTTTGTACTGCTTTAGGCCATCTTCAATCTGGGACTCCATCAGATAGGTAGGTATACAAGCACCTTAACTTATCTGGTCTTCAAGGATCTTCTAGTCTTCATGTCTTCTACTCTTCTCATCTTGAGGACAGGCATGTAAGCCAGGACTGTGCTGATCAGCTGATATCAATACAGTTGATCACACAAGACTAGTCTAAGCTGTTCTATACAAGTCAGCTGATCCTATTACATTTATAAACTCTAAGTGTTTTGGCCATCAAAACTATTATAACATCAAGTGGGGCTTAGGGTGAATTTATATCCCAACAATTTCCCCCTTTTTGATGAAGCCAAAACTATACTTGATAAATGCTCTTAATGAAATAAGATAAGAGTTTATAATATGCTAAAACTGAAGTATCTGATGAAGACAATGAGAGTTTGTCTTGTAAGCAAAAAGAACTAGAACTTGAATATAGATAGAACTTTTACAGATTACAAGTAATAGTTTCTTTAAACTTCTAATGTAGTCTTCATCAGGTCTTCTGTTCTTTAAATGCGGTAGGCCAGGTACAGACGAGCTCGAACTTCTTCCATGTGCTGCATGTCTGTAACATTCTCCTCTTCATAAATCTTGTACAGAATCTTCTTGATTTCAATCATGTTGACTCTTCCTGAGTCCAGAAGGGGTGGATCCCATTTGGGTTCTTCAGGAGTTAGGATTCTGCAGTTGTCAAGTCCTTTGGCTGTCTTGACAATTACTTCCCAGAACTCTGGATCTTCAAAGTTCATGAATTGGGAGAATTGGAGAAATTCTTCTTCATAAGTAGGAAGAGGGCCAAATTTCCTTACTATGTGGTGTTGAATTTGCCACTTCTTCTTCAGAGGATACCATCTTGGTAGCTCATCTTGAAGGGCTAAGTAGTTCACATAATTGCTATCAAACACCAGGATCTTGTCTTCTTGTGCTTTCCTGAGTTTGGCAATTCTTCTTTCAAATTTGGCTTTGACTGCCTTCGCATCATTCAGCTTCTTTTGCTTAAGCTCTTGAGCTTCAAGCAAATTCTTCTTCTTCAACTCTAGAGCCTCCTTCTCTTCTGTAGTAGGCTCTGCTGGAGTTGGCTTCTTGCTGGTCTGAGCTTGCTCATCTGCCTTTCTTTTCCTTGTCATTCTCTTTTCAGGGACTTGTTCTTCAGAAGCAGTGATCTGAAGAGTTTTGGCAGGAGCCTGAGTGGGTGCTTGGGTATCTCCTTGAGCAATTTCTTTGCCTTTGCCTTGCCTGTTCTTGATTTTGCTCTTTAAACCACCCAAGGTTTCAGTCAAGTCATCTTGTGCTACTACCAGTTCAGCTTGCTGGGCAGTAGACTTCTCTAGAGCCTTTATCAACACATCTTCCCCCTTTTTGGCTTCAGCAAGTGCAGCCGCAAAAGGCTTCATGGCATTCAGAATTTCCACCGTCAGAGTCTGCTTTAGAGCCATGGCATTGGCTTTGCCAATGTGGGTCAGATGAGTTATGCTGTGCTCAAGAACTTCAACATGAGAATTGGACGAGGAGGCAGCTTCAAATCTAGCTGTAAGTGCTTCCAACTTGGCTGCTGTCTCCTTCAGCTGAGTCTACAATTTTTCATTTTCCTCTGCAGCTGATTTAAGGAGAGCTTGTCCTTCAGTGGCTCTTGCTTCAGCATCCTCAATTCTTTGCTTGTAGGTGGTCTCCATGCGGTGCATCTCATCAGTGTAAAGATCAGCAAACCTTTTGGAGGTGTCAGCTGACAACTTTTGATAGGTACTTAAGTATTCTCTTATCTGCTGATGGAGTGCTTCACCAAACTTGTCTTCAATGTCAAGGATGTGGTCACGAAGACGGGTCTTCTGTTCCCTTGCAGCTTTCTCAACATATCTACCTTGCTGCAGGCCTAAGCCTTTCTCAAAGTGCAAGTCTATTGCAGCTTTGACCTGGGAGCAGATGTCTGCTGTATGGTCAACAGATGGGGTAGAAGTAGAGGGTGTACCTTGAGGCTTTGGATGAACAATTACTGCTTTGCCTCTTTCTTCAGCTGATAGGTACTCCTCATTGAGGAAGCAGGTAGTGGCCTTGGTCAGATGGGTCATCATTTGTCTGCCTGGATCCTCTTGATTTTCAATGAAGTGAGTCAGTTCGTCTGAAGGTCTGAAGTGAGCTGGTATTCTGACTACTTCTCTTTCAAATTCTTCTTTGTCAGCTGGTGCAGCTGAGTCTTCAGCAGGGGCAGCTGAGTCTTGAGCAGGGGCAGCTGAGTCGTCCACCAAGGCTGGTGCAGCTGATTCCTTCATCTGTGCTTGTTCAGCTGTCTGCTGATCTGATGAGTCTTCTGGGATAGAGACATCAGCAGTGGGGATTCCTAGAATCCGGTTGCAAACTGTAGTCAGTGCCTCGTCTGATAGCAGTTGAGCATAAGAACGAACTTGAGCAACTTCCTTTTGCTCCATTTCCCAGTCGAGGAAGTTTTCCTTTCCTCCCATTCCTTCAATGACATCAAGAAGTTCATCCACATCATCTCTTCTGAGCTCAATCCAAGTGCATATCCTAAGCACTTGCTCAAACTGGATTGAATTCTCATCAACTCCAGGGATAGTGGATTTGAGCAGGTTGCCTATCTTCATCCTCATTATCTTCTCTGTTGTACACATGGGGTAGTGAACCATCTTGAATTGAGGTTGAGAAGGGCCAGCTTCATCTAGGGCTGCTGGTGCTAAGTCTTCTGGAGCAGTTGGGGCAGAGAGGATAGGAGATTGGGTAGCTGGGGTATGTTCCTCTGCTGTGTGAGTATCAGCAGGGATTTGGGGAGTGATTTCTTCTACAGTGGTTTGTTCATCAGCAGGGTTTTGAGTCTGCTGGTCTGGTTCAGTTCCTTCTTGAAGATCAGTGGGTGTTTGAGCTTGATGATCCTGATCATGTGCTGTTTGAATGTCAGCAAGGATTGTGGATATAATCTGAGTTTGATCATTAGCAGGTTGTGTGGAGGTGGTCTGAGGTTGTTTGTCTGCTGTTTGAACATCAGCAGGGATTTGGTTTTCAGTGTTTGGGGGTTCAGATGGGTTGGAATCATCAGACGGGTTTAAGGATGAAATAGGGGCTATGCTCATGGGAGTAGGGAGCCTGGATTTCTTGGATTTCTTTGTGAAAGAAGAAGTGTTCTTCTTTCTCTTCTGACCCTTTGACAACTTGGAAGGAGTGAAGGTGAGAGAGGGGTTAGAAGTACCTGCCTTCTTCAAGGGAGAGGCAGTTGGAGTGACATCTGAATCAGATGGGGAGATGAGCCCTGATCTGATCAGATATCTTCTTTGTGCTAAGGTCTGATTGTCATCATCATCCTCAGCATCCTTCTTTTGAGCCTCTTCTTTGGATGGCTCCTCTTCTTCTTCTGCAGCAGAGTCTTGAGTAGACTCTTCTGCCTCTTCAACTGCATCTTTGGAAGGTGCTTCAGCCAACAACTTCCTCTTCTCCTCTTTCAACCTTGCTGCCTCAGCAAGAGCATCCTTCCTCAAGTAATATTTGGAGATGTGGAAGGTCTTGTGAGGTCCCATCTTGTATTTTCTGGGGAGTATTTCTGGAAGAATGATACTCAGCTTGTTGACAAAGCTGACAGTAGAGGTCACCTTCCATTCTCTAGATTGAAGGTCTAAGGTTACCTTCTTGGCTTCAAGAGCAATTATGTCCAAAAAGAGTCCTTGCCAATCTCCATCAATCTGATCCCAGATTGCTGCCATAACTCGAACTTTCAGAGTGGTAACAGCATCATGACTGAAAGTGTTACCAAGCAGCATCTTGCCTGCTATATCCATTAGGGTTTGAAACTTAGGTTCCAATTGAGATTTCTTCAGTCCGGAGGCATCTTCAGCCTTGATTTGACCACCAGTGAACATCTCCATGTATTCTTTCCCCTTGTCAAACCGAACAGTTCTTGGAGGATTTCCCTTGTTACTTTGACCTTGTGTCCACCCATGACACTTTCAACGTGAGAACCCTTCATCACAGCATTGGAGTAGAAAGTCAGCACATCTTGTTCATACACATTCGTGGGTGCTGCTCCCAGAAAATCTCGAAGGTTGAGGTTGATGCAGCGAAGAAGGATTTCCTTGTTTGCAGCTGTGTGTTTGCCTTTGAAAAACAGAGCATTATCTGTGAACATCTTCCCTTCCTTGGACCATTTTGCAGCATCCAAGGTGCCAGTGCCCTTGGTCTTCTCGTCGTAAATCTCAATGATTGCCATAGTAGTGTTTGAGTGTTAGGTTTTAAGAGCTTGAAAGAAATTTGCAGGACGAGAGAGTATTGAGAGCAAAAGTGAATTGTAAGCGAAAGGGTTTGGGAGAGGTTTAAGGGTGTGTATATATATACTCCAACAATTCTTGATCTAACGGTCAGATTTGGATTTAATTGTGGAGTAGAGCCCAAGATTTTCCTTCTTTGATTTTGGGCTGTCTTTAAATTTGCCGGCTGAATTTGCCATGTGGCAACTGTTGATTTGCTGGCAATTCGGTAATTGAGTATTAATGACATCATTACCAAAAATAGCCGTTGTGACTAATTTTGTGGCAAGAATTGATCATCAAGGCCGTTTTTTATAAGAGAATTGCATTCCTTATATAAGCCAATTTGTTTAATTACATTCAGGAATAAATCTAGAATGAATTACATGATCAAAGATAGTCATTTAAACTCAAAAATCAAGTGATCTGATCAGCAGAGTGACGTCTTCTGATTTCTTGAAAATGTCTGCTGATTTCTCTTGGAAGTCTTCTGGTCAGCTGAGTAGGTCTTCTGATCAGCTGAGTGGAGGTTTGAGATTTGCTGAGTAAATCTTCTGTTCTTTGAAGGTCCAACTTGGCTTGATGGATCCTTCATTGTTGCTGTGATGATCCAACCTGGATGATGGATCTTCCAGCTTTATTGTGAGTGGTGATCCAACCTGGTTTGATGGATCTTCCAGCTCTGTCTGAATCAAGTAGGACCATCAAATCAATATGTAGATGATCAGCCTGGATGATATCCCACTGGTTCAGGTTGCCCTTACCATCTGATGTTCCTCATCATCAGATGGGTTGTAGCATCAAATGTGTCCTAATTGAATCTCTTCGCTACTCTTGAAAGAGAAGGAAGATTGGAAGAGGCTTCAATGGAGTCGAAGAGAGAGCCATGGACTCAGCCTTCATGTTCTGTTTAGACACAATAGCTTTTGATAACAAGCTCTCCATGTAGAACTTCCCCCTGGAGAAGAAGCTCTGCTTGTTTGCTACTCTGTCCTCTGCATCTCTCTTTCCTCTAGTTTTCTATAAGGACTTCTCTCCTTCCTCTAGTTTTCACAGGCATACTCATGTTGAGTAGGCCAAGTATGTTGATCTGCATCATCTTCATCTTCTGGACAAATCTTCATCTCCTTCACCCAAGACTTTGGTTGAAGAATGATCTCCATTCCATCTTTTCTTTCGATCTTCTCCATACCTGAAACAAAAATTATAGTTGGTGATTTGTGTTCTTAGGTGTTCTCATAACTTCCTCCTTTTATAGGGGTAGAAATGAGGTAGTGGAGTGAAAGATGACAAAATTATAGAGTTGATAGGTCTGTATTTCTGAAAAGTTACTTCTTAAGATCAACAATGAGATTCTTGATCTAAGGGTTCACATTTAAAGATATTCAGACTTTATCTTATGGAATGCAGAATTTATAAATTTTGAGCAAGAGTTATTTGAAATCCGTACAGTGCATGCATACTGTTGAGTCGGTGAGGATGGTGTATTAATCCAACCAGTATAACTCAATAGTGTACTGTATGTATGTATACAAGATAAAGTATTTTATGAAGAATAATTTATTAATATACATAGTTATACATTGCTTGTAAAGAAATCAAATAGCCTTGTTCAAGTCTGCTGTCTATATATATATATGTATGATATGCAATGCAGATTTTAGAGTATTTCATCAAGGATTCTTAAGGTATCATTGATTCCCCCTTGATTAGATGACTCTAAGTTTTCCCTCAGCTTTATTTGTCTTCATCGGGAATGAACTTACCTGAAGATGAGGGTGTCTATTCACCTCATCTGATCCTCCTAGTCTGCTGCACCTGTATCAGCTGAGGTCTTCAGCTGATCTCTTCTCTTCATGTGCTTGGATCCAGGAGTCCTAAGCTGTAGCATAGGGTCTTGAATCGTTCTTCAGCTAGGGGCTTAGTCAAGATGTCTGCTCTTTGGATATCTGTGTAAATTTTCTCCATCTTGATGTCCTTCTTTTCAAGGTGGTCTCTTATGAAGTGGTGTCGGATGTCGACATGCTTGCACCTTGTGTGGAGGACTGGATTTTGAGTGATGGCAATGGCACTGCTGCTATCACAATAGATAGGGACTTCTCTTGCCTCTACATTGTAATCCTTGAGTTGTTGAACTAGCCAGAGCAGCTGACTACAACAACTACCAGCTGCCATATACTCTGCTTCAGTGGTGGAGGTTGCAACTGAGGTTTGCTTCTTTGAGAACCATGATATCAACTTGTTGCCTAGGAATTGACAGGTTCCAGATGTGGATTTCCTATCAATTCTACATCCTCCATAGTCTGAGTCAGAATAGCCACTCAATTCTAGATTGTCATCAGCAGGGTACCATAGTCCTAGGTTGACTGTTCCTTTTACGTACTTGAGAATCTTCCTTGCTGCTTCTAGATGACTTTGCTTTGGGTTTGCTTGAAACCTAGCACATACTCCTACAGCAAATGTTATGTCTGGTCTGCTAGCTGTAAGGTATAGTAGAGATCCGATCAGTGCTCTATATTCAGCTTGATCAACTGCCTTTCCGGACTCATCTGGTTCCATTTTGAAAGATGTCATCATTGGAATCCTTGTAGTCTTGCATTGTAGAGCTTTGAATCTTTCTAATAGACTCTTGGTATACTTGGACTGGTTGATGAAGATCCCTTCTGAACTCTGCTTGACTTGAAGTCCTAGGAAGTAATTCATCTCACCCATCATGCTCATTTCAAATTTTCCTTGCATAAGTTCAGAGAACTTCTTGCACATCTCTTGATTGGGTGATCCAAATATAATGTCATCTACATATATTTGTACCATTAGAATGTCTTCTCCTTCTTGTATTCTGAAAAGAGTTCTATCCACTTTGCCTTTTGTATATCCATTGTCAAGTAGGAATTGTGACAATGTGTCATACCAAGCTCTAGGGGCTTGTTTTAGACCATAGAGAGCCTTCTTCAGTCGATATACTTGTTCACCTTTTTCAAATCCTGGAGGCTGCTCTACATATACTTCTTCTACCAGAATACCATTTAGAAAAGCACTCTTGACGTCCATTTGATATACCTTGAAGCCCATATATGATGCATAGGCTAGAAACAGTCGTATGGCTTCTAATCTGGCTACTGGAGCAAAGGTTTCATCATAGTCAATTCCTTCAGATTGAGAGTATCCTTTTGCAACTAGCCTAGCCTTATTTCTAGTTATCACATCATTTTCGTCCTTCTTGTTCTTGAATACCCACTTTGTTCCTACTACATTGTGGTTTTCAGGACGATCTACCAATTCCCAGACTTCATTTCTTTCGAATTGGTTTAGTTCTTCTTGCATAGCAGTGATCCAATTGCTATCTGTCATTGCTTCTTCTATGTCATCTGGTTCAATGTTGGATAAGAAGGCACACCAGCAGAACATAGATGATTGTGAGTTCTGATTCAGTTGTCTTCTGGTCTTGACACCTGATTCTGCTCCTCCTAAGATGAGGTTTGATGGATGATTGTTTCTCCATGTATGCCTCACGGGAGTATCTGCATTGGATGAGCTTGGATTCTCATCTGATCTAGTGCCATCAGGAGGGTTGACTTGATTAGGTCGATCATCATCTGTATCTTGTCTGTCAAAAAGATCATTCCCCCTGGCATTTGGGATTGGTGCATCTTGATTCTGGTCAGCTTGTCCTGCCTGAGTTTGAGATCTAGTGACAGGTCTATGAGGCTTATCCTCCTCTGGTTCTTCAGGGAAAGGTTCATTTACTTCAATGAACTCATCTGGTCTAGACTTGATCACTAGATGTCTCATCTGTTCTGCAGCTGAGTTTGTTTCTACTGCATTCTTATCACAAGACTCATCAAAAACAACATGGGGTGTTTCTTCCACAAGAAGGGTTCGTTTGTTGAGTACCCTGAATGCTTTGCTAGTAGAGGAGTATCCTAAGAATATCCCCTCATCTGCTTTGGCATCAAAGGCATTCAACTTACTCTTCCCATTGTTGTGAATGAAACACTTACAACCAAATATATGAAAGTAAGATACTCTAGGTTTTCTTCCTTTCCACAGTTCATATGGGGTTTTCTCATGTATTTTATGAATACCTGACCTGTTTTGAGTGTGACAAGCTGTGTTGATGGCTTCTGTCCATAGCTTCTTGGGAGTGGAGAATTCAGCAAGGAGTGTTCTGGCAGCTTCTTTGAGTGTTCTGACTCTTCTTTCAGCTACACCATTCTATTGAGGTGTTCTTGCTGCACTTGTCTCATGCTGAATACCATTAGTAGTACAATAGGCAATAATATAAGAGTTAATGAATTCAGTGCCTTTGTCACTTCTAATTTTCACAATTGGTTCTCCTTTCTCTACTTGGATCCTCTTCAATAGTTCAGGAAGTTTCTGCTGTGTTTCACTCTTCTTGTATAAGAAGATAACCCAAGTAAACTTGGAGTAGTCATCTACAACAATAAGAGTGTACTTTCTTCCTGTTAGAGTGGTTGGAGTGATTGGTCCAAAGAGATCCATGTGAAGCAATTCAAGAACTCTGCTGGTTGATGCTGTCTTCTTGGTCTTGAAGGAGACCTTTGTTTGCTTTCCTTGTTGACATGCATCACATACCTGATCTTTACAGTAGAGTTCATTAGGCAGACCATCAACTAAGGATTCCCTTGCTAGCTTGTTCATAGTCTTAAAGTTCAGATGACTAAGACGTTTGTGCCATAGCCAGCTGACATCTTTAGGGCTCTTCACAAGCAGACATGTATCCTTAGGACAGCTGTTCCAATTTGCAAGATACATACTTCCCTTTCTAGATCCTGTTAGAAGGTTTTGTTTTGTTCTCTTATCACTTATGAGACACTCATCTTTAGAGAATTTGACTGAGTAACCAGTGTCACAAAAATGAGAAACAGATAATAAATTAAACTTAAGACCTTCTACATATGATACATCATGTACCTCAATGTCACCATTTTTAAGGGTGCCATATCCTTTTGTGTTACCATGCGCGTTATCACCAAAGACAACTTTTGGACCTTTCTTCTCTATGTAGTTGGTCAGCAGGGCTTTGGTTCCTGTCATGTGAGTTGAGCCTCCACTATCTATGTACCAAGTTTCTCCTGCTAGACCTCCTCTTCTGTATAGGTCCCTTCTTTCATGCAAGGAAAGTTAAGTTTTAGGTACCCATTTTGTTTTGGGTCCTTGGGTGTTAGTACTACCCTTGGGAACCCACATATACATTGGTCGTTTAAACAACCTTGAACATTTGAGTTGTTTCCCTCGGGCATCACAGAACCAAATATTACCAGTCACCACCTTGGACTGATCTGATTTGTTCTTTGTGTCAGCTAAGTAATAGTCAAATGGTTTCCCTTTATAGGAGTGTACATACATGATCTTTTGACTAGTTACATTCGGCCTGGGTGCATTAGCTGGTCGATGCACACGATTATATGGACCATACTCTTCTGTTCTCACAATATCATAAGAGATAGGGGGTGCAAAGAGAACAGATTTGTTTGAAGAAGATTTCTTCTTCTTGGCTGGAGCAGCATACAGCTGAGACTGTCTCAGGCGAGATGGTCTAGGCTGTCTGCTGTTTCTTTGTACAGGCTTGGGGTTAGCTTGTCCTTTACCATTTTTGTTTTTGGGATAGTTAACCTTAGCTGGTACAGATGCCTTTTGGTTCATATTAGGTTCATTGTGTTTAGAACACTCACCCTTTTCATGTGTCTGAGTAGTGCACTTGTTAGGTGTACTACCCCCAGCTGGAGAGGATGTAGATGGATTAAGTTCATAACCAAAACCCATCTTATTGCCATTTGATCTATAATACTCAGAGATACTTTCAATAGTAGTAGAAGCTTTATTGAACTCTGAAATCTTTTGATTTAGGCATTCCTTCTCCTTTTCTAAGAGCTTGTGTGTTTGGAAGAGATCATTGAATTTGGATTGTAGTGAACGAAGTTCCTTAGTTTCTAAAGCTTGAGTTTGTAACATCCCCTCATACAACTGAGTTATTGTGGTATTTTCTTCCTTAAGAAGCTCCACTTCTCTGGTCAATCTTTCATTCATTGTGACCAACTCAGGGGTGTTCTCAAACTTAGCCTTTTTCAACTTAGCAATTTCTTTCCTTAGATCCTTATTCTCCTCTTCCACTTCTATGAAAGCTCTAGTGGCAATATCATTGATGATCTTGGTAAATCTATTGTCTAACTGATCAATAGACTCTTCTGGTTGCATCTTGAAGTGTTCGAACTTCTTGACTGCAGTAGACAACTTGGATTCCTTGATCAGCTCAGTTCCTTCACAGAGAAGTGCCAATGCCTCCCACATCTCTCTGGCTGACTCACAGTGGATTACCTTTGCAATGTACTCATTTGGAAGAGTTTGCATTATGTAATCTTGAGCAATGCTATCAAGATTTGATTGCTTCATCTCTTCTGGTGTGAGGTCCTTCATAGGCTTGGGAACCAGCTCTCCAACTTGGACTTCTGGATCACCATTTGCAGTGTTGACTGTCATGATGGTGATCGGGCCTTCTGTGATTACAGACCACATCTTGTAGTGGACTGATGTAAGATTCTTCCTCATCCTGATCTTCCAGTAATCATAATCCTCAACTGAAAACTTAGGCAACTTTCTCATGTTAGCACTCATGCTGTATGAGTTTTCAAAAACAAGTTTTTTTTTTTTTTTTCAAAAAGATCTGTTCAAGAGGACTACAGAAAGACTCCCTCAATTCTTCTGATAATCTAGAGACAGTAGTCCGTTAGAACCACTGCTCTGATACCACTTGTTGGTCCCTGAACGAGTAGTGAATGGGATTAAAGTCTAGAGGGGAGGGGTGAATAGACTTTAAAACTTTTTCAAACAGAGTTGGGAACCTCTTCTGATTGCTATGTCAACTGGACTGCAAGTCTGCTGGTCCAGATGACTATAGTGATCTGATTGTTAAGGTTGTATGCGGAATTTTGGTGGCCCTTGTTTAGACTCGTTCTTGTAACTTGTTCTACTTAATGAAAATACTCAGCTGATGCCGGTTTGAAAGTTATGGCCTGTTTTAAAGAGTGTTGAAATAACAGTATGCACTATATAATAATGAATGTAAAGGCAGAAATGTAAAGTGCAGAAAGTAAATAACACCGGATTTATAGTGGTTCGGATATACGTTCCTACGTCCACTCTCACGTCCTAACGTGATGTTTAATCCCTTTAATTTCCACAAATTACAAGGGTCTTGTCCTTTATAGTCCCAAGGTTAGGACTTTGAGATCTGAGCCGTCCTAACAGCTGCGGTCTCCACAAGTGATTGTAAGCACTTGCACTTTGAGGGGTTCAAAAACTTTAACCTTTCGGTGAGGGTTTGGGGTTTTTGAGATGTATCCAACTAATGGTTCAAGCTTATAATTTGCTTAACCACTATGCCTAAAACAATTGATATACAAAATGAACAGGTTTCAGGTTCTTAAGGGTTGGATAGGAAGCACTTAAGAGCTATGGATAATTTAATGGATTTCTGGCTCTTGGAGAACTCTTGGAACAGTATGGATTTTGCTTGATTGCTTGCTTAGCTTTTGAATTCTCTCTTGTGACTTCTTTTTTTTTGTGATTCCTCATCCTCTTGTATTTATAATGAAGATTGGTTACAACTAGCCGTTGGAGTTGACTAGCCGTTTGAGCAATCTTTCCATAATAGCTTGATTCCTTGATTCCAGCCGCTTGATTGCTTCAATCCTGGGATCATGTCAATCTTCTAAATAAGGTAGGTCTTCGTTTGAATTGCAAGATGACTTAGGAATCAGCCGAGTCCTGGAAGAGCACATAGTCTTCTGATCTGTACTTCTAGTCTTCTGACTACTCTTCTGGCCTTAGGTCTTCTGTCTTCTGATATCAGAAGAGTAACACTCTTCTGATCTGGAAATTCTTTGTACTGCTTTAGGCCATCTTCAATCTGGGACTCCATCAGATAGGTTATTTATACAAGCACCTTAACTTATCTGGTCTTCAAGGATCTTCTAGTCTTCATGTCTTCTACTCTTCTCATCTTGAGGACAGGCATGTAAGCCAGGACTGTGCTGATCAGCTGATATCAATACAGTTGATCACACAAGACTAGTCTAAGTTGTTCTATACAAGTCAGCTGATCCTATTACATTTATAAACTCTAAGTGTTTGGCCATCAAAACTATTCTAACATCAAGTGGGGCTTAGGGTGAATTTATATCCCAACAATCACTTTGATATTCAGATTCTTCAGTCACCATAGCTTTCTTGTCTGAAGTTCTTCTTGGCCTTCTTTCTTCTTTGTCATCCAAATCTAGCTCAGGACATTCATAGACATAGTGTCCTGGTTTGCGACAGTTGAAGCATGATCCAGGTTTCTGATTTGAGTTGCCTTTCCTTGGAGGAGTGGCATCTCTTCTTCTAGATCCTCGGCTGTCAGATGACTCCACATCCTTTCTAGGATGTCTTTCTGGTGTTCTTTCTCTGGAACCTCTGGAGGGTGAACTTGCTCTTCTATCTTTGTAGTTTCTATAGAATTTTCTATATTTGCTGTTGAGAGTATTCATCCTTTCGAATCTCTTGATCATAAGAGCCATTTGTTCCTTCAGACTCATGTCTGATCCTTCACAGTCTTCTGTTTTCAGAGAGGTCTTGCCAGATGAGGTACTTGCAGCTTTTGTATTGGCTGCCTTGAAGGCTACAGTCTTGGAGGTAGATGGGGCTGCAGTTGACTCATCACTTCCTGAGTTTTCTTCTCTGTCAAGGTCATATTCTTAAGCTTTTAGGTTCTGAAATAGAGTTTGAGTAGACCACTTCTTGATATCTTGAGTATCTTTGATGATGGTCTTCTTGAGTTTCCATCTCTTGGGTAAAGAGTCCAAGATCTTCAAGTTTTTCTCTCTATTTGTATACTTCTTGCCTAGAGATTCAATCTCATTTATGATCTTTGTACATCTATTGTCCAGCTGATCAATAGTTTCTCCTGGATGCATCTTGAGGTGTTCAAACTTCTTGACTGCTGTCGACAATTTGCTTTCCTTGATCAGCTCAGTTCCTTCACAGAGGAGTGCCAATGCCTCCCACATCTCTCTGGCTGACTCACAGTGGATGACCTTTGCAATGTACTCATTTGGAAGAGTTTGCATTATGTAATCTTGAGCAATGCTATCAAGGTTTGATTGCTTCATCTCTTCTGGTGTGAGATCCCTCATGGGCTTGGGAACCAGTTCTCCAACTGGGACTTCTGGATCACCATTTGCAGTGTTGACTGTCATGATGGTGATTGGGCCTTCAGTGATTACTGACCACATCTTGTAGTGGACTGATGTGAGATTCTTCCTCATCCTGATCTTCCAGTAATCATAATCCTCAACTGAAAACTTAGGCAACTTACGCATGTTAGCACTCATGTTGTATGAGTTTTCAAAAACAAGTTTTCCAAAAAGATCTGTTCAAGAGGACTACAGAAAGACTCCCTCAAGTCTTCTGATAATCTAGAGACAGTAGTCCGTTAGAACCACTGCTCTGATACCACTTGTTGGTCCCTGAACGAGTAGTGAATGGGTTTAAAGTCTAGAGGGGAGGGGTGAATAGACTTTAAAACTTTTTCAAACAGAGTTGGGAACCTCTTCTGATTGCTATGTCAACTGGACTGCAAGTCTGCTGGTCTAGATGACTATAGTGATCTGACTGAGGAGGTTATATGCGGAATTATGGTGGCCCTGGTTTAGACTCGTTCTTGTAACTTGTTTTACTTAATGAAAATACTCAGCTGATGCTGGTTTGAAAGTTATGGCCTTGTTTTGAAGAGTGTTGAAATCACAGTATGCACTATATAATAATGAATGTAAAGGCAGAAATGTAAAGTGCAGAAAGTAAATAACACCGGATTTATAGTGGTTCGGATATACTGTAACACCCCAAAATTTCCCGTTATTTTAAATATGCATTCAAAATATTTTAAATGATTTTGAAAATTATAAGATATTTAGAAATTGAATAAAAAATATATTTTCAATATTATATATATATATATATATATATATATATACCCACGTGCCTAGTATTCTTTCAAATCTCAACTAATCCTTTTTTTTTACTTCAATCTTATAATTTAAATTTGAAATTCTAATTTCCTTATTTATATATTATTATTATTAAATTCTAGGAATATTATTTAAAAATCCCATATACATTTTACGCGAATTAGTTTCAAATTCTGTCGCCTTGTGGTTATTATTATTTTTAAATTCTAATTTTCTTAATTCAAATCTAAGTGAAATTTTCAAGAAATATTTTAAGTAAATTAAATCTTATCCAAAAATATCTCAACTAAAATTCCATTATCTTCTTCTTTATACACGGTACTTCTGTAAATCTAATATTGAGATTTTCACGATAAATTTCTTAACTTTTTTCTCAAGAAAATCTATTTTCCTCTCTTATAAATAGAGGGTTTACAAAGCAAAAACACGCATAAAATATTTTCACACAAAAATCCTATATTTATTTGCTCTACTCTCGATTCATGGAAAATCGTCAAAGATTAAAGTTATCTTCACTGCATCCATTGCATCCACGACATAAAATCGAGGTGGGATTTTCTTACTTACGTATTCATTTTGTCACCTTTAAATGTTATTTGTGAATTTAATTGTTGCTTAGCTACATGAACCTATGTTTACGATATTATGGGTTATTTCGACGGAAAGGTCGTTATAGCTAGCGGGGACGACGGTCCGGGATGGTAAGATCCTTGGGGGCAACTCCACCGTATACAGATTGGCCAATTTAATTGGTCAATATATGGAAGACTTATGTTATGGAAGACTTATGTTATGGAAGACTTATATTATGGAAGACTTATTTACGCATGTTTGTGAGTTGATGGTTATTTTTGCATTGATATTTAACTGTGACAAAAGGGAATCCCACTGAGCTAGTTGTTTTGCTCACCCCAATCATATTAACATTTTTACAGATTAAAAAGATTAAAGGAGTGGCGGTGGAGGGACGGTGGATGCGTGTCAAGAAAAAGCAATTATTATAGTAAAACTGCGATTTAATTAGTTTGATTTAAAGTATTTCGTTTAATAAAAAGTCACATCTTTTAATTGTATTAAAATTATGTCGGCCTTTAAAGTAAATTTATTTATTTTCGAGTGATTGGTGTTAAGTTTTCAAAATTGTCTTTATTTAATATTTACTTTCGCTGCACATTTTTTTATAATTCATAAATTTGATCTACTTCAGTATTTCAAAGTCTTTTGAAAGTCAAGATAAGACAGTATTTTATTTAGTTGACCTTCAAAAGTAAAAATATAGTATTTTCATCTAGGCCTCTAAAAATCGGGATGTGACAAATGGTATCAGAGCAGGTCTACGTTCTTGTAGACTTGTAAAAAAAAAAAAAAAAACCAAGTCTCTTACTTTTGAGTCAAGAAAATATTTTTATAAAAATAATGTTAATCATGCATTGTATGACATCCACCACCGTCCACCGCTGCGACTCCATAAAGGTATAATATGAAATTTTATTTGATCTATTGTTATTGATCATGGAAAAAATGGTTACATGATATATGAATATGATACATGCAAGTTATAAGTTCAAAGTGATATTATGAAATCATGATATTAACTGCATTCACTATATGCTATTTAAAATTTCAATACATTACATGCATGCATATTTTATTACATTCTGATTTTCGAGGACGAAAATATTTTAAGGGGGGAAGAATGTAACACCCCAAAATTTCCCGTTATTTTAAATATGCATTCAAAATATTTTAAATGATTTTGAAAATTATAAGATATTTAGAAATTGAATAAAAAATATATTTTCAATATTATATATATATATATATATATATATATATACCCACGTGCCTAGTATTCTTTCAAATCTCAACTAATCCTTTTTTTTTACTTCAATCTTATAATTTAAATTTGAAATTCTAATTTCCTTATTTATATATTATTATTATTAAATTCTAGGAATATTATTTAAAAATCCCATATACATTTTACGCGAATTAGTTTCAAATTCTGTCGCCTTGTGGTTATTATTATTTTTAAATTCTAATTTTCTTAATTCAAATCTAAGTGAAATTTTCAAGAAATATTTTAAGTAAATTAAATCTTATCCAAAAATATCTCAACTAAAATTCCATTATCTTCTTCTTTATACACGGTACTTCTGTAAATCTAATATTGAGATTTTCACGATAAATTTCTTAACTTTTTTCTCAAGAAAATCTATTTTCCTCTCTTATAAATAGAGGGTTTACAAAGCAAAAACACGCATAAAATATTTTCACACAAAAATCCTATATTTATTTGCTCTACTCTCGATTCATGGAAAATCGTCAAAGATTAAAGTTATCTTCACTGCATCCATTGCATCCACGACATAAAATCGAGGTGGGATTTTCTTACTTACGTATTCATTTTGTCACCTTTAAATGTTATTTGTGAATTTAATTGTTGCTTAGCTACATGAACCTATGTTTACGATATTATGGGTTATTTCGACGGAAAGGTCGTTATAGCTAGCGGGGACGACGGTCCGGGATGGTAAGATCCTTGGGGGCAACTCCACCGTATACAGATTGGCCAATTTAATTGGTCAATATATGGAAGACTTATGTTATGGAAGACTTATGTTATGGAAGACTTATATTATGGAAGACTTATTTACGCATGTTTGTGAGTTGATGGTTATTTTTGCATTGATATTTAACTGTGACAAAAGGGAATCCCACTGAGCTAGTTGTTTTGCTCACCCCAATCATATTAACATTTTTACAGATTAAAAAGATTAAAGGAGTGGCGGTGGAGGGACGGTGGATGCGTGTCAAGAAAAAGCAATTATTATAGTAAAACTGCGATTTAATTAGTTTGATTTAAAGTATTTCGTTTAATAAAAAGTCACATCTTTTAATTGTATTAAAATTATGTCGGCCTTTAAAGTAAATTTATTTATTTTCGAGTGATTGGTGTTAAGTTTTCAAAATTGTCTTTATTTAATATTTACTTTCGCTGCACATTTTTTTATAATTCATAAATTTGATCTACTTCAGTATTTCAAAGTCTTTTGAAAGTCAAGATAAGACAGTATTTTATTTAGTTGACCTTCAAAAGTAAAAATATAGTATTTTCATCTAGGCCCCTAAAAATTGGGATGTGACATATACGTTCCTACGTCCACTCTCACGTCCTAACGTGATGTTTAATCCCTTTAATTTCCACAAATTACAAGGGTCTTGACCTTTATAGTCCCAAGGTTAGGACTTTGAGATCTGAGTCGTCCTAACAGCTACGGTCTCCACAAGTGATTGTAAGCACTTGCACTTTAAGGGGTTTCAAAAACTTTAACCTTTCGGTGAGGGTTTGGGGTTTTTGAGGTGTATCCAACTAATGGTTCAAGCTTATAATTTGCTTAACCACTATGCCTAAAACAATTGATATACAATATGAACAGGTTTCAGGTTCTTAAGGGTTGGATAGAAATCACTTAAGAGCTATAGATAATCTAATGGTTTCTGGCTCTTTTGAGAATTTTTAGAACTGTATAGCTTTAGCTTTGATTGCTTCCTTGGCTTGTTGAATTCTCTCTTGTGACTTCTTCTTTTTTTGTGATTTCTCATCCTCTTGTATTTATAATGGAGATTGGTTGCAACTAGCCGTTGGAGTTGACTAGCCGTTTGAGCAATCTTTCCATAATAGCTTGATTCCTTGATTCCAGCCGCTTGATTGCTTCAATCCTGTGATCATGTCAATCTTCTAAATAAGGTAAGTCTTCGTTTGAATTGCAAGATGACTTGGGAATCAGCCGAGTCCTGGAAGAGCACATAGTCTTCTGATCTGTACTTCTAGTCTTCTGACTACTCTTCTGGCCTTAGGTCTTCTGTCTTCACTCTTCTGATCTGGAAATTCTTTGTACTGCTTTTAGGCCATCTTCAATCTGGGACTCCATCAGATAGGTAGGTATACAAGCACCTTAACTTATCTGGTCTTCAAGGATCTTCTAGTCTTCATGTCTTCTACTCTTCTCATCTTGAGGATAGGCATGTAAGCCAGGACTGTGCTGATCAGCTGATATCAATACAGTTGATCACACAAGACTAGTCTAAGCTGTTCTATACAAGTCAGTTGATCCTATTACATTTATAAACTCTAAGTGTTTTGGCCATCAAAACTATTCTAACATCAAGTGGGGCTTAGGATGAATTTATATCCCAACAGTTCCTTCACAGAGAAGTGCCAATGCCTCCCACATCTCTTTGGTTGAGTCACAGTGGATTACCTTTGCAATGTACTCATTTGGAAGAGTTTGCATTATGTAATCTTGAGCAATGCTGTCAAGATTTGATTGCTTCATCTCTTCTGGTGTGAGGTCCTTCATGGGCTTGGGGGCGAGTTCTCCAACTGGAACTTCTGGATCACCATTTGCAGTGTTGATTGTCATGATGGTGATTGGGCCTTCAGTGATTACTGACCACATCTTGTAGTGGACTGATGTGAGATTCTTCCTCATCCTGATCTTCCAGTAATCATAATCCTCAACTGAAAACTTAGGCAACTTTCGCATATTAGCACTCATGCTGTATGAGTTTTCAAAAACAAGTTTTTCAAAAGAATAGATCTGTTCAAGAGGACTAAAGAAAGACTCCCTCAAGTCTTCTGATAATCTAGAGACAGTAGTCCGTTAGAACCACTGCTCTGATACCACTTGTTGGTCCCTGAACGAGTAGTGAATGGGATTAAAGTCTAGAGGGGAGGGGTGAATAGGCTTTAAAACTTTTTCAAGAGAGTTGGGAACCTCTTCTGATTGATATGTCAACTGGACTACAGGTCTGCTGGTCCAGATGACTATAGTGATCTGAATGAAGAGATTATATGCGGAATTATGGTAGGCCTTGATTAGACTCGTTCTTATAGTTTCTTAAGAAAGTGTTAACTTGTTTTACTTAATGAAAGTACTCAGCTGATGCTGGTTTGAAAGTTGTGGCCTCTTTTTGAAGAATGTTGAAAGCACAGTATGCACTATATAAAAATATATGTAAAGGCAGAAATGTAAAGTGCAGAAACTAAATGACACCAGATTTATAGTGGTTCGGATATACGTTCCTACGTCCACTCTCACGTCCACACGTGATGTTTAATCCCTTTAATTTACCACTAATTACAAGGGTCTTGACCTTTATAGTCCCAAGGATATGACTTTGAGATCTGAGCCGTCTTAACAGCTACGGTCTCCACAAGTGATTGTAAACACTTGCACTTTTAAGGGGTTCAAAAACTTTAACCTTTCGGTGAGGGTTTGGGGTTTTTGAAGTGTATCCAACTAATGGTTCAAGCTTATAATTTGCTTAACCACTATGCCTAAAACAATGAATATACAATATGAACAGGTTTCAGGTTCTTATGGGTTGGATAGAAATCACTTAGGAGCTATAGATATTCTAATGGTTTCTGGCTCTTTCTGAGAATTCTTAGAACAGTATGGCTTTAGCTTTGATTGTTTGCTTGGCTTGTTGAATTCTCTCTTGTGACTTCCTTGTTTGTGATTTCTCATCCTCTTGTATTTATAGTGGTGATTGCTTGCAACTAGCCGTTGGAGTTGACTAGCCGTTGAGGCAATCTTTCCATAATGGCTTGATTCCTTGATTCCAGCCGCTTGATTGCTTCAATCCTGGGATCATGTCAATCTTCTAAATAAGGTAGGTCTTCGTTTGAATTGCAAGATGACTTAGGAATCAGCCGAGTCCTGGAAGAGCACATAGTCTTCTGATCTGTACTTCTAGTCTTCTGACTACTCTTCTGGCCTTAGGTCTTCTGTCTTCTGATATCAGTCGAGTAACACTCTTCTGATCTGGCAATTCTTTGTGCTGCTTTAGGCCATCTTCAATCTTGGACTCCATGAGATAAGTAGGTATACAAGCACCTTAACTTGTCTGGTCTTCAAGGATCTTCTAGTCTTCATGTCTTCTACTCTTCTCATCTTGAGGATAGGCATGTAAGCCAGGACTGTGCTGATCAGCTGATATCAATACAGTTGATCACACAAGACTAGTCTAAGCTGTTCTATACAAGTCAGCTGATCCTATTACATTTATAAACTCTAAGTGTTTTGGCCATCAAAACTATTCTAACATCAAGTGGGGCTTAGGGTGAATTTATATCCCAACAAAAGTACTCAGCTGATGCTGGTTTGAAAGTTATGGCCTAAGTTGAAGAATGTTGAAAACACAGTATGCACTATATAAAAATATATGGAAAGACAGAAATGTAAAGTGCAGAAAGGTAAATAACACCAGGTTTATAGTGGTTCGGATATACATTCCTACGTCCACTCTCACGTCCTAACGTGATGTTTAATCCCTTTAATTTACCAAAAATTACAAGGGTCTTGTCCTTTATAGTCCCAAGGATAGGACTTTGAGATCTGAGCCGTCCTAACAGCTACGGTCTCCACAAGTGATTGTAAGCACTTGCACTTTGAGGGGTTAAAAAACTTTAACCTTTCGGTGATGGTTTGGGGTTTTTGAAGAGTATCCAACTAATGGTTCAAGCTTTGTTGGGATATGAATATCCTTAGTTTAGTTTTGATAAACCAAATCAAACATGTAATAGGATAAGTTGTATTGTATAGACAACTTTATTATACATCTTGTAATAGATAGGACTCTGGTTAGAAGAGAAGACTTGTCAATGCTCTAGAAGAGAAGAGAAGACCAAGACCAGAAGTCATCTTACATCAGCTGAGTAGAAGTCGTCTTACATCAGCTGAGTAGAAGTCATCTTACAACCAGCTGAGTAAAGACAGCAGAGTAAAGACAGCAGCTGAGAAGAAACACGTTTTACTGTTTTCAATGGTCACCTGAATAGATCCATTTTTGAAAAACTGTTTTGCATGCATTCTGTTTTCATAAAAATCATACGTGCATGTATTTGGATTATTGTGTGTTAAGAACAGGTCAACAACTAAGGGGGAACATCAGCTCAGCTGAGTTCTAGCCCTATCTGGATTTACACGCGTATGAGCAAGAAGAGGAGATCAAGATGATCAAGTTGTTAGAAGACCTGAAGGCAAGAAGAGCTTAATTGGAAGTCGTCTGATTTGCAACATATCAGCTGAAGAGTAGATAAGAAGACCTTTGTAATAGCTGATTAGGTGAGTCCGTGCTTGTAAAGTGCAATATTAATAAAACTCATCTTTTTAGCTTTTGGAGATAACATCTAGTTATCTCATCTGATGACAACTTCTCATTGTCCTCATACAAAAGCCTTCTATTTTTACTCTTCTGCACTATTATATGGACTCTAGCACTGTCTGTTCTTTATTGCTTCAGTTAGTGTTAGATGATTTGGTTATATCAAAAAGGGGGAAATTGTTGGGATATGAATATCCTTAGTTTAGTTTTGATAAACCAAATCAAACATGTAATAGGATAAGTTGTATTGTATAGACAACTTTATTATACATCTTGTAATAGATAGGACTCTGGTTAGAAGAGAAGACTTGTCAATGCTCTAGAAGAGAAGAGAAGACCAAGACCAGAAGTCATCTTACATCAGCTGAGTAGAAGTCGTCTTACATCAGCTGAGTAGAAGTCATCTTACAACCAGCTGAGTAAAGACAGCAGAGTAAAGACAGCAGCTGAGAAGAAACAGCAGCTATGTAAAGACAGCTGAGTAAAGACAGCAGAGTGAAGTCTTCTTACCAGCAGAGTGAAGTCTTCTTACCAGCAGAGTAGAAGTCTTCTTACCAGCAGAGTGAAGTCTTCTTACCAGCAGAGTGAAGTCTTCTTACCAGCAGAGTAGAAGTCTTCTTACTCAATTAAAGGAAGGCCAATCAGAGTTGAAGTCAAGGATTGACAAGATACGCACAAGAAAGGAAAGTCAAAGATATGATTGAAATTACATGACAATGGTAATATTCAATCATATCAAATCAAGAGATTGGCAATTCCCGAATTAGTGGAGATTTGAATTGCTATCATCCAACGGTAACATTCAAACATCAACACTATATAAATGAGTCCATACATCATTGGGAACGTGTGAAGAGGTGTGAGATGCAAAGGTCGAGCAAAGGTCATAAACTCCAGAAACAAGAAGAGCTCAAGTAGATCATTCATTAAGATTCAACACGCATCACCTCATCCCCAGTGAGTGAACTCATACCATCTAAGCCAGTGCAACCACTAATATATATCCATAGCTTAGAGAGAATTTCCCAATCCTAGCATGAGGCTAAAACAGATTGTAAGGGAAATTCTCACCTAGTTCATATACACAAAACCCACCTTCTACCATAAAACCTTAGAAGTCAAGTTGAGTGTTTATCACTGTAAAGAGTCCAAGTGCTCTATAATCACTTGTGGAGTTCAAGTGCAAGTGCTTACAATCACTTGTGGGGGAAGTGCAAGTGCTTACAATCATTTGTGGAGACCGTAGCTGTTAGGACGGCTCAGATCTCAAAGTCCTACCCTTGGGACTATAAAGGTCAAGGCCCTTGTAATTTTGGGTAAATTAAAGGGATTAAACATCACGTGTGGACGTGAGAGTGGACGTAGGAACGTATATCCGAACCACTATAAATCAATGTGTTATTTACATTTCTGCACTTTAAATTAAAGGGATTAAACTACTAGTCTTCTGACTACTCCTCTGGCCTTAGGTCTTCTGTCTTCTGATATCAGTCGAGTAACACTCTTCTGATCTGGCAATTCTTTGTGCTGCTTTAGGCCATCTTCAATCTTGGACTCCATCAGATAAGTAGGTATTCAAGCACCTTAACTTATCTGGTCTTCAAGGATCTTCTAGTCTTCATGTCTTCTACTCTTCTCATCTTGAGGATAGGCATGTAAGCCAGGGCTGTGCTGATCAGCTGATATCAATACAGTTGATCACACAAGACTAGTCTAAGTTGTTCTATACAAGTCAGCTGATCATATTACATTTATAAACTCTAAGTGTTTTGGCCATAAAAACTATTCTAACATCAAGTGGGGCTTAGGGTGAATTTATATCCCAACAGGAAGCAAGTGTTGCAATGGTGATCTTTGAAGAAGCATTGGATGTGCAAGGAGGGAGGTAACAACTTGTAGCTCCAAACTTAGAATTTATACATAGTAAAATTCTAAGTTTGGGGGAGTTATTTTTCTTTTATTCTTCTACTAGTTGTTACCCTTGCACCGGTTCGTCATTCTACTTATGTCACATTTTGTACCGGCGCACACTTGGCTTTCACATGCGTATATTGTTTAAGTTAGTTTTTATCATATGTTGGGTAGTGGATCTTTGGTGAAATGTGAGCATGAATAATCATTGAAATCCATGGTTGAGTAGTTGTGGTGATGTCTATTTGCTTTGAATGTATGCATGATTGGTGTTGGAATATGGTATCATGTTGTGTTCATATTTGTGAGCTTTGATAGCATGGATGCATGATGTGTTGTTGTTTGGGAACATTTGATGAATGTGAGAGTCCTATTGAATAAACCGGTGAGAATTGAGCCTTAAATCGAGCATGTAATCCGGTTTAGTTCATTTGAGAGTGGACTAGGTTATTGCTAGTGATCCTAGAACTTGCCCAAGTTCTTGTTTGAAAGCATGATTGTGTGAAACTTTGTGATGTGATATAGGCCATCTTGTTCTAAAAGAGTCACTTAGCCAAAATTTCCCAAAACCGAAGTAATCTTCCGTAGTTAGCCCCTTGAGCTTAATTCCTCATTTTCTTGGCAAACTACAATGTTAACCACTTAGCCTTTTTGAGCCTTTTGATCCCTATATCTAGTGGGGGATGAAAGACAAAGTGGAAAAACTGTTGGGAATAAAATGAGAACATGTTTTGATTCAATACCAAAACCCCCTGAGACATGCCTAAGTCAAGATGATTATGTTCTAAGACTAATTAGAACATATAGAATAAGGCTAGATGAGGAGCTAATATGTTAGGCAGCTCTTAGTTGTTTAGATGCACAATTTGAGGGGGAACACATGCTATGAAGTCCATCATGAACAAGTCCCCTCAAGGCTCAAATTTTGGAATTAACACTAAGTCTTTTGAAGACCAACTATGCTGATCAGGAGAGTTGTCCAGAGGAGTTGTCTCAGCACAATTAAACAAGACCAAGTGTTCTGAAAGCTTGAGGTCAACTATGCTGAATGTTTGGAGACAACCATACCCTAAAGATCTTCATAACATGCTAAGATCTCTTTGAAGTGAAGTAAAGGGTAAGAGCCAAGTCATCTGAAATGAGCAAGCCAACCATGCTGATAAGCAAGTCAGTTGATAGTGATAAGGAGAGTTGTCCATTTGATAAGGAATGTTGTCCTATCATTGGAACAACCTTCAGAAGCCATGTCCATGTCCTAACAAGAGATTCTTAAAGTCAGACATTGGGAAGAGTGCTGCAGAATGAAGACAAAGTCTATACAGCCGTTTATTTCCCAAATGAGGACATGTCACTATCAAGAATGTGTCTTCAAAATTGAAGAACTAAAAGAAGACATTTATGGACATTTGGGGTTGCCTCTCCAACGGGAAAATCCTTCATTTGTCTATAAATACAGGAGTGTGAAGACCATTTGAAAGCATCCAACTGAACCTCAGCTAAGCACCTCAACCTGAACCTTGAGAAGAATTTCAAAGTGCTTTCAAAGCTTTCAAAGACTGTCTTAGTCTTCAAACACTTCTTCTAAGCTAAACTACATTGTATATCCATACAAAGCTTAGAGAGATATCCTAATCCTTATACACTGATCTTCATTGTAAAGGATATCTCATTAGTTGGAACCTTACTTCAACCCTTACCCCTTTCAAGAGTGAAAGTGAGTAGGTTGTGGTCACTGAACTGATCCATCTGAAATCCTATCAACTGTTGACTAACTGTTTGCTTTTGAGATATGGCCAACAACAATGCTGTTGTTCCACCTCCTGCTGTTCAAGGATTGGACAACATGGCCACAAATCCAGTCAACCACATCTCACATCACAAATTGCCTATGTTCTCAATAGACAATTATGATTTCTGGAAAATCAGAATGAGGGTTCATCTTGCATCTCTACACACTGACATGTTGAGAGTGATCACAAGAGGTCCTTTTATGTTCACTCAAGTGAATCCTAGGGTCACTGAAGCTCAAAGAGATGATGTAAGGGAATTGATTCCTAAGGATGAAGATGACTTCACTGCTGATGAAAAGAGGAAAGATAACCTGAATTATCTTGCCATTAACACCCTCTACCAAACAATTCCAGATGCAATCATGGGTAGAGTCTACCACTGCACAACTGCCAAAGAAATTTGGGATACTCTTGCTGAAATGTGTGAGGGTACTGAAAAGATCAAGGAGAATAAGCTTCAAGTGGCACTACAAAAGTTTGAACAATTCACAATGGAGTATGAGGAATCCATTGACAAATTTGCGGGTAGATTCATTGAACAGTTCCTCAACAGAAGAAAGCCTGTTGAGGAACCTTCAATTCCTACAAAGGGAGTGGCATTCAAAGCCAAAACTGCTGAACCAGAAATGCAGTCCACTCCTAGATCATCAAAGTCAGTCTCCAAGACTGAAATGAAGGAGGAACTAGCCTTAATGGCTAGAAGGTTTGAAAAATTAAACTCAAGGTTTGGTAGATACAAGAAATTCTACCAAGACAACAAATTCAGGAGAAGGTACAACTCTCCTGAAGCTCAGGCTGAGGTCAAGAAGCCTGAAGAGAAAAGATCAGAGGACAAGTACTCTGATAGGAGAAGGTCCAGTAGAGCTGAACCTTCATCATCAAGAAGAAAGGAAGAACCAAAGAAAGATGATGAAGACTTGTGCTATAATTGCAAGAAGAAAGGACATTTCCAGTATGACTGCCCTGAATTGAGCTCTAAGGAGAGAAGAGAAAGACAAGCAAAGAGAGACAGAAAGTTCACCAATAGAAAAGCCATGATGGCTGGTGAAGAATCTGAAAGTGCTGAAAGTTTCAACTCTTCGGATGGACTTTTCTCCAACAGTGAAGATGATGATGATGTTTGCAACAAGGCTCTTGATGATGATGAGGTATCCTCTACTTCTAGCTCACCATCATTCATCTCACAAAACACTAGTGAGGTCAGCCTGAAGCTTTCCCTTGGAAAGTTGATGG
Source organism: Galeopsis tetrahit (assembly GCA_963675135.1). Classification (NCBI taxonomy): domain Eukaryota; kingdom Viridiplantae; phylum Streptophyta; class Magnoliopsida; order Lamiales; family Lamiaceae; genus Galeopsis; species Galeopsis tetrahit. The sequence continues at coordinate 19,460,585 of OY776133.1, forward strand.
AAGATTTCACTATGTTACAAGAATTTCATGATAACTGTGTGAGAGAAAATGAAAGACTGGCTATTGAGCTTGCCAAAAACTCTGAAGTAGTTGTTGATGTCAAATCTACTGAGTTGTATCAACAAGTCTTGAGAGAGCTTGAGGAAGCAAACCTCAGGATAGTTGACCAACAAAAAGAGATTGATGATCAACTTCTCTCTCAGAAGAGAAAAGATTTTAAACTGAAAATTCTAAATGCCAAGTTTGAAAACCTCTCACATGAATATGATATTCTTAAATCAAGTGAAGAGAGCCTGAAACTAAAGATGTCTGCTCTAAAGAAATCCTCTAGAGCAATAGAGGAAATTCAGAGTTATCAAAGACCTATGGCTCAAAGAAGTGGATTAGGATTTGATCCATTTGAATCTTCACCTTGTCTTAGTGTTGCTTCTACAAGTAACACTAAGAGAATCTTTGTTAAATCAGTGGCACAAGCTGAAAATGAAGTAATTCAGCCACTGAATAAAGGAAAGGGCAAAATGGAGGATCTGCCTACTCAAGTGTTTCAGAAGACTAGGCCAAAACCTAAGGAAATGGCCAAAGCTCCTGAACATAAGAGGAATATTGGTCAGCAGAGTAGACCCAATGGAAGGGCAACTCTCCTGAACAATGTTCAGAGGAATTATCCAAGGTATAATCAGCCTAGGCCAACTCTACTGAGAAAGCCTCAGCTGACTAGACCTAAGGACAACTATCCTCAAAGGCAAAATAAAATGAGACAACCAAAACCCTATATGCCAAAGGGTAATGGTCATAAGAAAGCCTTTCCTCAAAGATTCCCTCAAGTAGCACAAAGAACTCATAAGTTCAGGGGATTTGACAACTCTCCTGAAACTTATAGAGTTAACACTTTCACACATACTTTCCCAAAGGCATTTAAGGGAAAGACAGTGTATGTAGATGCTAGAGGAATACAACTTAGCCACCTTGAATCAATCAGGGTTATTAGGCAAGTTTGGGTTCCTAAAGGTACAGCTAACCTCTCAGGACCCAAAACTCAAAGGGTACCTAAACATATCTAATTGCAGGTACCATTGGTCCACAAGAAGAGAAGCATGAACAAAAAGTCAGCATGGTACCTTGACAGTGGATGTTCAAGGCACATGACTGGAAACAAGGAACTTCTCACTGATTTTATTGAAAAAGAAGGCCCAAATGTCACATTTGGAGACAGTTCACAAGCAACAACAAAAGGTTATGGTACTTTGATGATTGGTAACATCAAAGTATCCAATGTGTCTTATGTGGCTGGTCTCAAATATAATCTCCTAAGTATTAGTCAATTCTGTGATAAAAACTTCAATGTTGAGTTTTCTATTGGAAAATGCTTAATCAAAGATAAAACTCAACAAATTCTATTGACTGGAACTAGGAAAGGAAATGTGTACTTTGCAGACTGGGACAAGTCTACTGATGCTGCATGTTTCATTGCTAAGAGTTCTAGTGAACAAAGTTGGTTATGACATAAGAGATTAAATCACTTGAACTTCAAAACAATGAACAAGATTGCTAGAAATGCATTAGTTAAAGGACTACCTAATGAGGTTTTCATTAAGGAGCATATTTGCAAACCATGCCAAGAAGGAAAACAGATTAAAGCCTCATTTAAAGGAAAACCAGTCATCTCTACTGAAAGGGTACTTGAACTTTTACATATGGACTTATTTGGACCAATTACCCCAGCAAGCATAAATGGTAGAAAATACACATTGGTTGTAGTAGATGACTTCTCTAGGTTCACATGGGTAGTATTTCTCCTTAATAAGAAGGAAACTCAAGTCAAACTGCCTGAACTTTTAAAGAGATTATCAAATGAGAAAGGTCTTAGCATTATCAAGATAAGATCTGATAAAGGCACTGAGTTCATAAATTCATACATCAATGAGTATTACACATCTAATGGAATAGCTCATGAAACCTCAGCAGCTAGAACTCCCCAACAAAATGGAGTTGCAGAGAGGAGAAATAGAACCTTAAAAGAAGCTGCTAGAACTCTAATTGCTGATTCAAATTTACCTAAGAGGTTTTGGGCTGAAGTTATAAACACTGCATGCCATACTCAAAATAGATGTTTGATTACTAAGGGGCAAGGCAAAACCCCCTATGAACTCTGGAAAGGAAGAATGCCTAAAGTGTCATACTTTCACATCTTTGGTTGTAAGTGTTTCATACACAATAATGGGAAAGAACATTTGAAAGCCTTCGATAGCAAAGCTGATGAGGGAGTATTCCTTGGATATTCTCAAATCAGTAGAGCTTTCAAAGTCTACAACAAGAAAACCCTTATTGTGGAGGAAACACCTCATGTTGTGTTTGATGAATCTATTCATGAGTTCAGGAATGAGAACTTAGAACCAGAAGAGATCACACAAAGGACAACCAGACTGAGTCTAAAAGACAAAGGCACTGAATTCCTAGATGTTGTCCAAGCCAACTTACCTGAAATCATAAGGATGGACAACAATCCTGAAGGCAACCTTCCTGAGGCAAATCCCACTGAAGGAAATGGTGAACTGAATGATCCAATCCCAGTTCACATCCAGGTAACAACTACCAATGAAGAAGCAGTTCCTGCTGAGGTAGTTAATGGATCAAATAATCAAGGGGGAACTCAAAATGTTGAAAATGCCAATGTCCCTGACATTGAGGACAACACCCCTGATTATGATCCTGAATTAGATCCTGCATTCAATTATCCTGAATTTTATGATCAAAATGACTCAACTTCAGTAGAGGACAACTCTACTGAAGAGATCAGAAAAAGAAGGACTTGGTTGTCTGACCATCCTACTGATCTAATACTTGGTGACCCAAGTATAGGAGTCAAAACAAGGAGATTTCATGGTGAAAGTGCTCTTTTATGTTGTTTCTTGTCAGAACAAGAACCAAGTGACATTGAAGAAGCACTTCAAGATGCCAATTGGATCACAGCCATGCAGGAAGAACTGAACCAATTCACCAGAAATGAAGTATGGGAGCTGGTGGATAGACCTTCACATCAAGATGTTATTGGAACAAAGTGGGTGTTCAAGAACAAAAAGAATGAGAATGATGTGATTGTCAGAAATAAGGCAAGGCTAGTGGCAAAGGGCTACTGCCAACATGAAGGCATTGATTATGATGAGACCTTTGCACCTGTGGCAAGGCTAGAAGCAATAAGGCTCTTTCTAGCCTATGCAGCCCACAAGAGGTTCAAGTGTACCAAATGGATGTCAAGAGTGCCTTTCGGAATGGAGTCTTGAAAGAAGAAGTCTATGTGGAGCAACCACCTGGTTTTGAGGTTGGAAATCAAGTATACAGACTGAAGAAGGCTCTATATGGACTCAAGCAAGCCCCCAGGGCTTGGTATGATACTCTGTCACTATTTCTCTTGGATCATGGATTCATCAAGGGAACTGTGGACAGAACACTCTTCAGAATCTCTGAAGGAGATGACATCTTGCTTGTCCAAATTTATGTGGATGACATAATATTTGGATCCCCCAATGAGAAGTTGTGTGAGAAGTTCTCAAAGCTAATGCAAAGCAAGTTTGAGATGTCCATGATGGGGTTGATGAACTTCTTTTTGGGTCTACAAGTTAAGCAATCAAAAGAAGGGATCTTCATCAACCAAGCTAAGTACACCAGAGAAATGATCAAAAAGTTTGGGTGTGCAACTAGCAAGCCAGTAAGGATCCCAATGAACACAAATTGGAAGATGGATCCTGATGAGAGTGGTGTTCCAACCAACTCTACTGAGTATAGAGGAATAATTGGTTCACTCCTCTATCTCACTGCCAGCAGACCTGACATCACCTTTGCAGTAGGTGTTTGTGCAAGGTTTCAAGCAAATCCTAAGAAAAGCCATCTTGAGGCTGCAAAGAGGATCTTGAGGTATCTCAAAGGCACTGAGAATCTAGGCCTTTGGTACCCTGCTGATGACAACATTGAGTTAACTGGCTACTCAGATGCTGATTATGGAGGATGCAGAATTGATAGAAAGTCCACTTCAGGGACTTGTCAATTCTTAGGCAACAAACTCATATCTTGGTTCTCCAAGAAGCAGAACACAGTGGCTACTTCCACCACTGAAGCTGAATATGTTGCAGCTGGAAGTTGTTGTGCTCAAATCCTTTGGTTGAGACAACAACTAAGAGACTACAAAGTCAACTCTACTGAAGTGCCTATATTTTGTGATAACAACAGTGCAATTGCAATATCATAGAATCATGTATTGCACACAAGATGCAAGCATGTGGATATCAAGCATCACTTCATTAGAGATCATGTGGAGAAGAAGGACATAAAGTTGGTCAAAATCCACACAGATCATCAAAAAGTTGATATTCTAACAAAGCCACTTGCAGAGGCAAGGTTTCTGGAGCTATCAGCAGAGTTGGGATTACTTGATCCAGGGAAGTTGGACAAGTAAAATCCATTGGAGTTAATGGGAGTAAGGGGAAGTAAATTGGTTTTCAGCAGACTTGGTCAAGTCTACTGAAGTTCAGGAGAGATGACCTCAAATATTCAGGACACTTGTCCATTGAATCTCAGGACACTTGTCCACATCTTTTCAGGACACTTGTCCAAGTGGGGTCAGATAAGTTGTCTTGGCTATCAAACAATTTCTTTGGTTTGATAAGCACTTATTTTGGGTAATCATTGTCTACTTTGATATCTGTCCCAATTACAGATATCATCACTATAGAATCTAATTTGTCCCCCACCCAAAATGTCACTTTCCATGCATTAAATGCCAAGATTTAATTCTTGTTTGCATTACACTTTTCAAGCCATGATCTATCTCGAAAACTCCCCAACCATTAACTAATATTAAATAACTTCCACGTTTTGAATAAAACCAATAACTCACTGTTACATTGGTTTTTGACCATTGGATCAAAACTGGCCAACTCCCCTGAAATCAATCCTGGCCGTCCAAGTGTGTTTTCCACTTTTGACAACCGTTGAAAAACTCTCAAAACTCACCAACTCATTGACAAACATTCTTTTTAGAATATTCTCAAGCCTTAAGATCCCCCACAAACACTTCTTCCCCAAGTATTCGAAACCCTAGCTCTTATTTAATTCAAACTCTCTCAAAACTCTCTCAAATTCATTTCTGTAACCTTCAATGGCTCCCAAAATTAGACCAGAAATGATCATTGATTTCTCCAACAAGGCTCTAGACCTTGATTTTGGATATTTGAGCAACAAAAACAGCCTTCACTTTGAGCCCATAGTTTCATTTGAAAGTGAAGACCCTGAAGTTACACCAACCTTGAGATGGTTGAGGAGGGCAGGTCTTCAAAAGTTCATGGAAGAGAGGCCAAGCTCTTGTCTGGAGAGCTACATGGCAGAGTTCTTTGCTTTCCTCAAGTGGAGAGGTAAGCCAGAAGATGGTGAAGTTTCCACCAGATTGTCTTATGTGGCAGAAGGAGAAGAGGAAGAGAGATTTCACAGGGTGAAATTCTCTTCAGAGGATCTTGTAGGAGCCTTTGGATTGCCTTCTGAGGGAAGGAATCCAGAAGTTTATGGTACTGGCCTTGAAGATGAAATAGCTCAAGAGTGGCTATTAGTGCCAGGTCCGCTCTCTGCAACACAAAACAAGAAGACTCTCAAGCCAAAATTTCTCAACCTCTTTGAGGTAGTTGCCAAGAGTCTCTTGAGCAACACTGGAAGCTTGGAGCAGGTCAGCCATCCAAGAATCAGAATAATGGCTGCAGTTATTGATGCTAGTGACAAGGGCATCAAGTTTGATTGGAGGACCTTCATCATGTCTGAGATGATGAAGGAAAATGCTAAGTTTAAGGTAAAAACTCACAATAAGGTTGTGCTAGAAGGGAAACTCAAGTATTGCACCAGGGCAAGCTTGTTGATTGAGAGGTTTTCCCATTATTCTCAAATGCAAACCTTTGCAAAGCCCCTCCCAGCCCAGAAGATAATGTTCAGAAAGCTCAGCAAGAAAACTAAGCAAAGGAGGATGCTACTGGCCAAACCTGCTGAAGAGAAGGTGGAGGGGAAGCCAAAAGGGAGTTTGTCTATGATCAATATGTCATTGACAGATGGAATGGAAGAGATGGCAACTCCACTTTTGCTGAGTTCATGATTGAGTATCACAGAGAGCTTTATCAACAACTGCTTGCAGCTGCTGATATTGCAAGATTTGAACTCACTGCCCCCAAGCCAATCATATACATGCCTCCAAAGTTTGATGGATGGATTGATCAGTCAAAGATCCTGAATGAATTTACTGAAATCCTTAAGCTGAACAAGATGGTTCTTGGACCCAAGGGAACAAACCAAGAGGCCATGGAGCTGAAGAGAAGAGTGTGGGCACAATATGGGATGGTGCCACCTCCTGAGGATGATCTCTAAAAATGGCTAAGTCTTCTAACCTTTTTATGAGTTAAAACTTATCTTACCTGAAGATATGTTTTTAATTGGTCATCTATGCTGAAGTTTTGGTAAAGATTGCTGATGTGGTGTGCTCTGACAAGTTGTTAAGCTCTGATATGACTTGGTTGCTCTGATATGCTTTTGTTACTTTGATAAGAAGATTATGCTCTAATACTGGAAGATCTAGATGCCATTAAGTATTTAACTGTTTGCTCTGATACTCTAGATCTTATGTTTAGTATATGCTCTGAAATTTCTGTAATGTAATGATCAATTGTAATGATGTCTTGAATTCATGCTCTGATATGTTATCTTCAACTATCAACATGCTTGTAATGATTTTCATATGAATGATAGTTGAACTGACTTTGAATCAAGAAACACTATTGCAGAAATCTCTCTATGCCTATCTTTGAAACCTATTTGCAACTTGAACAGTGAGTACACTAACACATTGTTTTTCAGGAATATTGACCTTAGTAATGTCTTCTGAAGATACATGTAACAGGTGTAGTCAAGTCACTTTTGCATAGAATGTATAGGTTTTGGCATCATCAAAAAGGGGGAAATTGTTGGGAATAAAACGAGAACATGTTTTGATTCAATACCAAAACCCCCTGAGACATGCCTAAGTCAAGATGATTATGTTCTAAGACTAATTAGAACATATAGAATAAGGCTAGATGAGGAGCTAATATGTTAGGCAGCTCTTAGTTGTTTAGATGCACAATTTGAGGGGGAACACATGCTTTGAAGTCCATCATGAACAAGTCCCCTCAAGGCTCAAATTCTGGAATTAACACTAAGTCTTTTGAAGACCAACTATGTTGATCAGGAGAGTTGTCTAGAGGAGTTGTCTCAGCACAATTAAACAAGACCAAGTGTTCTGAAAGCTTGAGGTCAACTATGCTGAATGTTTGGAGACAACCATACCCTAAAGATCTTCATAACATGCTAAGATCTCTTTGAAGTGAAGTAAAGGGTAAGAGCCAAGTCATCTGAAGAAGAGCAAGCCAACCTTGCTGATAAGCAAGACTGCTGATAGTGATAAGGAGAGTTGTCCAATTTGATAAGGAATGTTGTCCTATCATTGGAACAACCTTCAGAAGCCATGTCCAAGTCATTACAAGAAAAGCTTAAAGTCAGACATTGGGAAGAGTGCTGCAGAATGAAGACAAAGTCTTAACAGCCGTTTATTTCCCAAATGAGGACATGTCACTATCAAGAATCTGTCTTCTAAGTTGAAGAACTGAAAGAAGACATTTATGGACATTTGGGGCTGCCTCTCCAACGGGCAAATCCTTCATTTGTCTATAAATACAGAAGTGTGAAGACCATTTGAAAGCATCCAGTACCTCAACAATTAACAAGAACATCCAACTATCTTACAAGCAAGAGTGCTTTCTAGCTTTCAAAGAATATCTTAGTCTTCAAACACTTCTTCTAAGATGAACTACATTGTATATCCATACAAAGCTTAGAGAGATATCCTAATCCTTATACACTGATCTTCATTGTAAAGGATATCTCATTAGTTGGAACCTTACTTCAACCCTTACCCCTTTCAAGAGTGAAAGTGAGTAGGTTGTAGTAGTAGAAGTGGTGGGAGCTGACTGTTGAGAGAAGAACAGTTCAGTTCTGAGTTGAGAAGAGGGTACTAGGACTCTAGACATCCTAGGGATCAATTCACCAAGGAGTGGTGTTATTGATCAAGTGCGCCTTGGCACTATAAAACAAGTTAATTCCAAAGAGTGAAGGAATTATCCTGTTCAATCAAGGAAAGTGGATGTAGGAGTTTGAGTCTCTGAACCACTATAAACTCTTGTGTTGATTTGCTTTTCAAGTAATTTCATACATTCAACACTGCACACAAAACTGATCTTTCAAAAGGTTAAACATTCAAAGACTGTGCAAAACTTGTTTGGACAAGTTCCCTGAAAACTGGACTGTATTGAATTGACTAAGTGATTTCAGAATTAAAGGAGTCTAAACTAAAAGGGCCAACCACTATTCCGCACATATAACTCCCTTAGATAGTTATTCAACTAAGTACTCAATAGTACTTAGTAGTTTGATTATCTTAGAAGAGTTAATCATCTTCAGCAGAGTTGTCCGAGACAACCTTGCTGAACTTTGGTTTGAACAAGTTTGAAAAGAATTTGCATACAAGTGTATTCCCCCCCCCCCCATACACTTGTTATATACTCCTTTCAGGACCAACAAGTGGTATCAGAGCAGGGGTTCAAAGACCACTGCTTCTGAAAAGCCATCTTGGTTTTCAAAATCACATAATTGGTGTGGTCACTGAACTAATCCATCTGAAATCCTATCAACTGTTGACTAACTGTTTGCTTTTGAGATATGGCCAACAACAATGTTGTTGTTCCACCTCCTGTTGTTCAAGGATTGGACAACATGGCCACATATCCAGTCAACCACATCTCACATCACAAATTGCCTATGTTCTCAATAGACAATTATGATTTCTGGAAAATCAGAATGAGGGTTCATCTTGTATCTCTACACACTGACATGTTGAGAGTGATCACAAGAGGTCCTTTTGTGTTCACTCAAGTGAATCCTAGGGTCACTGAAGCTCAAAGAGCTGATGTAAGGGAATTGATTCCTAAGGATGAAGATGACTTCACTGCTGATGTTTGGAGACAACCATACCCTAAAGATCTTCATAACATGCTAAGATCTCTTTGAAGTGAAGTAAAGGGTAAGAGCCAAGTCATCTGAAATGAGCAAGCCAACCATGCTGATAAGCAAGTCAGCTGATAGTGATAAGGAGAGTTGTCCATTTGATAAGGAATGTTGTCCTATCATTGGAACAACCTTCAGAAGCCATGTCCATGTCCTAACAAGAGATTCTTAAAGTCAGACATTGGGAAGAGTGCTGCAGAATGAAGACAAAGTCTATACAGCCGTTTCTTTCCCAAATGAGGACATGTCACTATCAAGAATCTGTCTTCAAAATTGAAGAAGTAAAAGAAGACATTTATGGACATTTGGGGCTGCCTCTCCAACGGGAAAATCCTTCATTTGTCTATAAATACAGGAGTGTGAAGACCATTTGAAAGCATCCAACTGAACCTCAGCTAAGCACCTCAACCTGAACCTTGAGAAGAATTTCAAAGTGCTTTCAAAGCTTTCAAAGACTGTCTTAGTCTTCAAACACTTCTTCTAAGCTAAACTACATTGTATATCCATACAAAGTTTAGAGAGATATCATAATCCTTATACACTGATCTTCATTGTAAAGGATATCTCATTAGTTGGAACCTTACTTCAACCCTTACCACTTTCAAGAGTGAAAGTGAGTAGGTTGTAGTAGCAGAAGTGGTAAGAGCTGACTGTTGAGAGAAGAACAGTTCAGTTCTGAGTTGAGAGGAGGGTACTATGACTCTAGACATCCTAGGGATCAATTCACCAAGGAGTGGTGTTATTGATCAAGTGCACCTTGGCACTATAAAACAAGTTAATTCCAAAGAGTGAAGGAATTATCCTGTTCAATCAGGGAAAGTGGATGTAGGAGCTTGAGTCTCTGAACCACTATAAACTCTTGTGTTGATTTTCTTTTCAAGTAATTTCATACATTCAACATTGCACACAAAACTGATCTTTCAAAAGGTTAAACATTCAAAGACTGTGCAAAACCTGTTTGGACAAGTTCCCTGAAAACTGGACTGTATTGAATTGACTAAGTGATTTCAGAATTAAAGGAGTCTAAACTAAAAGGGCCAACCACTATTCCGCACATATAACTCCCTTAAATTGAAAAAGAGAACTAAGGCCAGAGTGGCAAAGACAAGGAAAGTGTCTCAAATTCCCTTAGAGGAGAATTCAGGAGCTTCAGCAGAGATTGAAGAAGTTGTTGAAGAGGGAGTAAGTGTGTCTTCTGATCATTCAGAAGAGTTGAGGCAAAATTATAATGAGACTAGACAAAAGTCTAGAGGTGATAAGAGGATCAGGGAAGTTGTCCCTAAGAAGGATGGAGAGGGAAGTGGGAGCAGTAGGGCCAGCAAGAGAAGGGCCAAGCCTACTGATAAAGTGTTGGAGCTTCAAGAGGAAAGGACTCTTAAACTAGCTCTAAGAGAGAGCAGAGCTGAAAGCAGGACCAAATCCAAATCAAGGACCAACTCATCTGGCTCTGGAACTCCAGAATCAAAGGTCCCTGAAGGTCAACCAATAGAGGCCAACATCCCTGAAATTCAGAACCCTGAGCCCAACTCCCCTGAAACCCACATAACCCCAACCAACCAACCAATCACTCCCATCAATCTTACAAAAAGATATTCTCCAGAAGGGAGTGTGCAAAGAAGTGGGATAGATGTGCTAGCAGATATAGCAGTAGATGAGACAAGATTGCAGTCCCTTGACTCATCTATGCTCAATTATTCAAAGCTTTTAGAAGCTGCACTATTTGAACCAACTCCCTTGAGCAAAGCCCCTTCAGATCCATTGCTCTCAAAAGCAATTGAAGTACCTTCAATTGCAACCAACCCTTCTGAAGCCAATATCCCTGAACTCAACCTCCCTGAAGCCACTTTAGGAGAACCCAGAGCCAACTCCCCTATAACCCAAAGTCTCCATTCCAGTGGAGATGAGGAGGAGTATACTTATGAAAGTATGCTCAGAGGAGGAGCCAAGGCTACTGTGGACAGTTTGTATCCACAACTTGCTGGATTTCCAAGAATCCAGAAAATGTTCCATGATTTGAGGATGCTTGTTGATGTGAAGGACAAAACCATTATGGAAATATCACAAGTCATCCAAGATAAGGGTGCAAACTGGTGGCAAGTGGAGGAGAGCATATTGCTACACTTTGCTGGTGTGATGAAAACAAGATTCCTCACTGATGAGGAAGTGTTTGCAAAGTTAGTAGATGATAAGATCATTGAGGAGAAAGAGAGAAAAGCTAAGGGCATCAAACACCCTGATAGTAGCTCCAATGATGATGATTCCCCTGATGATCCCTCAAACCCTTCAAAACCCAACCCTCCTGAAACCCCTCAAGCCAACCTCCCTGAAACCTTTCAACCCAAGTCTTCTGTATCAGGCAGACATTCAAACCCCCCTAGAACCTATCATAGGAAAGGCTCTGTATCTTCAGAGGTGTTGACCAAGGGTGGTAACACAACCAAAGACACATCTGCCAATGAAGGTTCTTCTGAACCCAAGGCACAGCCTAAAGATGTGGAGGTTCCTGTTTTAGAGGCTGGTTTGATTAAGGCCTATTCAGTGTCAGATGAGTTGGACACTGATCAGCCCTTAATCATTCAGGATGACTCAGTGGCTGTTGAAATAAGCACTGTGATCTCCCCACAACTGCCATCTTTGAACCTTGTTGAAGGTGGAGATGATGCAGGTTTAGGTGATGGAGTTGAAAAGGAGAGTTTAGTGGAAAAACCAGAGGAAGTAGTAGATGAGAGAGATGTGGTGATCACTAGGATAGTGAGTGTACCACCAAATGAGGGTGATATAAGTGAGGAAGGGCAGGCTATTCTTGAAGTCAAATCTGAACTTCAAGAATCCCTTGATGAGAGGAGGCCTGTTCCTTTAAGTGAGGAAATTATTACTGAAGGAAGAAAAGAAGTAGTTGAAAATGAGAAGAAGACTGCTAATGTATCAGAGTCTTATGAAAAAGAAATTGAGGGTGATGAGAGTGTTTTTACTAACCCTTTTGATTTATCTGACATTGGAGGTATAAGCTTTGAACAAATCTTTGCAGATGACTTCTTGACAGATGCTCCCATCCATGTTGATTCTGGATCAGCACAAGCCTTACTTGGCTTGCAGTCAACAAAGTTGGATTCTCTGTCTCACCAAGTCCAAACAGCTCATGCAGAAACTTCAGGAGCCTTGGATGAGCATGGAAGAACCTTGGCATCTGTAGAAATGAGATTAACTTGCTCTGAAGATGTGGTGCTACCCACATTGGAAGCAAGGATAGAAGGAGTGGAGTCTGGTCTTCAAACCATCTCCACTGAAGTTCACAAAGCCAAAGTCAGTATGGAGAAAATCTCAAAAGAGGTCAAGAAGGATCAAAAGATGCTCAGAGACAATCACAATGCAAATGTTCAAGCTATCAGACTGGCCATTAAGCAAGCTCTTGGCAAGAAGACAGCTTTGCAAAAGAAAAGAGCTGAAGAACAAAGGCTGGCTATGGTGAAAGCAGCTTCAGATAAGTTTTCCCAAGAGGTGATGGCCAACATTGCTGAAGGTGCAGTGGCCAACCTCACTGATCTCCTTAAGGCCCAGTTGGATGCATCTCTGAAAGCAACCTTGGAAGAGGTTGTCCAACAGAAGATGAAGCCTGTTCTAGCTTTCCTTAGCTTGAGCAGTGACAGGATGCAAAATATACATGATGAGAATGTATACTTGTTGGAAGAGATGAAGTCTCTAACCCAAGCCCAGTCCTTAATGGCATCAACTATGAGTGAACTGAAGCCTACATGTTTTGATGAAGCAAAAAAGGGGGAAAGGGAAAGAGCAAGAGCAAAAGGTGCCTTAGTCATTGGAAGCCCAGTGAAAGGAAAAGACAAAGTTGCAGAAGGAAAAGGGAAAGAGCCAGCAGTGCTGAACTTAGAAGATTTGGATGAAGAGGAGCAGTTAGCACTTGCTTTGAAGAACTCAATGGCCTCAGCTCAAGAGGAAAGAGTGAGGTTACAGCAAAGGCCAAGTAGTGAAGTGTCTGGTTTGGTCAAAGATGCTGAAGGTGTCCAAACTAGAGGAAAGATCAAGAGGGCCAAAGGAAAGAAAAGACAAGCTGAGACATTTACTGACTTTCCCAACAGCCTTGATCTGCCACCTGAGTTCAGAATTGCTGATGATGAGCCTATCTCAAAGAAGGCCAAAAATGCTGAAAAAGTCAAGACTGCTGAAGTGCCCAAAGCTACTGAAAAAGACAAGTCTTCTGAGAAAGAAAAGTCTACTGAGACTAAGTCCACTGATGGTGCCAAAGCTTCTGAAGATGTAGAGGAGTTGTATGAAGAAGGCTTTGGACCTGGACCTAAGAAGAAGAAAGTTGTGTTGCTAAATGATCCATCAAAGCTGTTTCATGAAGGGTATGGCAAAGACCCTGAAACTCAACAGAAACTGGCCATGATGAGGGCCCAAGAGAAGATGGACTTGATGGATGAGGCAAATAGAGCAAGAGACAAAAGAAGAGCAGATTTTCAAAAGCCCAGAAGGAAGAGAGCAACTTACAACAAGATGAAGCCACAGATGTTGATCCCAATGGACACCAAATATCCTCACTTGGATAAATGGGTGCCAATTCAGCTGAATGACTCTTGGGAGGAAGCCAAAAGGGAGTTTGTCTATGATCAATATGTCATTGACAGATGGAATGGAAGAGATGCCAACTCCACTTTTGCTGAGTTCATGATTGAGTATCACAAAGAACTTTATCAACAACTGCTTGCAGCTGCTGATATTGCAAGATTTGAACTCACTGCCCCCAATCCAATCATATACATGCCTCCAAAGCTTGATGGATGGATTGATCAGTCAAAGATCCTGAATGAATTTACTGAAATCCTTAAGCTGAACAAGATGGTTCTTGGACCCAAGGGAACAAACCAAGAGGCCATGGAGCTGAAGAGAAGAGTGTGGGCACAATATGGGATGGTGCCACCTCCTGAGGATGATCTCTAAAAATGGCTAAGTCTTCTGACCTTTTTATGAGTTAAAACTTATCTTACCTGAAGATATGTTTTTAATTGGTCATCTATGCTGAAGTTTTGGTCAAGATTGCTGATGTGGTGTGCTCTGACAAGTTGTTAAGCTCTGATATGACTTGGTTGCTCTGATATGCTTTTGTTACTTTGATAAGAAGATTATGCTCTAATACTGGAAGATCTAGATGCCATTAAGTATTTAACTGTTTGCTCTGATACTCTAGATCTTATGTTTAGTATATGCTCTGAAATTTCTGTAATGTAATGATCAATTGTAATGATGTCTTGAATTCATGCTCTGATATGTTATCTTCAACTATCAACATGCTTGTAATGATTTTCATATTAATGATAGTTGAACTGACTTTGAATCAAGAAACACTATTGCAGAAATCTCTCTATGCCTATCTTTGAAACCTATTTGCAACTTGAACAGTGAGTACACTAACACATTGTTTTTCAGGAATATTGACCTTAGTCATGTCTTCTGAAGATACATGTAACAGGTGTAGTCAAGTCACTTTTGCATAGAATATATAGGTTTTGGCATCATCAAAAAGGGGGAAATTGTTGGGAATAAAATGAGAACATGTTTTGATTCAATACCAAAACCCCCTGAGACATGCCTAAGTCAAGATGATTATGTTCTAAGACTAATTAGAACATATAGAATAAGGCTAGACGAGGAGCTAATATGTTAGGCAGCTCTTAGTTGTTTAGATGCACAATTTGAGGGGGAACACATGCTTTGAAGTCCATCATGAACAAGTCCCCTCAAGGCTCAAATTCTGGAATTAACACTAAGTCTTTTGAAGACCAACTATGCTGATCAGGAGAGTTGTCCAGAGGAGTTGTCTCAGCACAATTAAACAAGACCAAGTGTTCTGAAAGCTTGAGGTCAACTATGCGTAATGTTTGGAGACAACCATACCCTAAAGATCTTCATAACATGCTAAGATCTCTTTGAAGTGAAGTAAAGGGTAAGAGCCAAGTCATCTGAAATGAGCAAGCCAACCATGCTGATAAGCAAGTCAGCTGATAGTGATAAGGAGAGTTGTCCATTTGATAAGGAATGTTGTCCTATCATTGGAACAACCTTCAGAAGCCATGTCCATGTCCTAACAAGAGATTCTTAAAGTCAGACATTGGGAAGAGTGCTGCAGAATGAAGACAAAGTCTATACAGCCGGTTATTTCCCAAATGAGGACATGTCACTATTAAGAATCTATCTTCAAAATTGAAGAACTAAAAGAAGACATTTATGGACATTTGAGGCTGCCTCTCCAACGGGAAAATCCTTCATTTGTCTATAAATACAGGAGTGTGAAGACCATTTGAAAGCATCCAACTGAACCTCAGCTAAGCACCTCAACCTGAACCTTGAGAAGAATTTCAAAGTGCTTTCAAAGCTTTCAAAGACTGTCTTAGTCTTCAAACACTTCTTCTAAGCTAAACTACATTGTATATCCATACAAAGCTTAGAGAGATATCCTAATCCTTATACACTGATCTTCATTGTAAAGGATATCTCATTAGTTGGAACCTTACTTCAACCCTTACCCCTTTCAAGAGTGAAAGTGAGTAGGTTGTAGTAGCAGAAGTGGTAAGAGCTGACTGTTGAGAGAAGAACAGTTCAGTTCTGAGTTGAGAAGAGGGTACTAGGACTCTAGACATCCTAGGGATCAATTCACCAAGGAGTGGTGTTATTGATCAAGTGCACCTTGGCACTATAAAACAAGTTAATTCCAAAGAGTGAAGGAATTATCCTGTTCAATCAGGGAAAGTGGATGTAGGAGCTTGAGTCTCTGAACCACTATAAACTCTTGTGTTGATTTTCTTTTCAAGTAATTTCATACATTCAACACTGCACACAAAATTGATCTTTCAAAAGGTTAAACATTCAAAGACTGTGCAAAACCTGTTTGGACAAGTTCCCTGAAAACTGGACTGTATTGAATTGACTAAGTGATTTCAGAATTAAAGGAGTCTAAACTAAAAGGGCCAACCACTATTCCGCACATATAACTCCCTTAGATAGTTATTCAACTAAGTACTCAATAATACTTAGTAGTTTGATTATCTTAGAAGAGTTAATCATCTTCAGCAGAGTTGTCCAAGACAACCTTGCTGAACTCTGGTTTGAACAAGTTTGAAAAGAATTTGCATACAAGTGTATTCCCCCCCCCCCCATACACTTGTTATATACTCCTTTCAGGACCAACAAAAACATGTGCTTAAATGAATATCTTTGGTGGAAGGAGAAATTGGAAAAGTTGAAAGAAAAAGAGAAAGATGAAAAGAAAATCAAGGAAAAAGAAAAGAGGGACAAAGAGCCCCAAAAGATTGAAAAGAAAAATGGTTCAAAAGATGAGGTGATGAATGCTTGAAAAAGAAAGGAAAATGAAAAGTGAGGATGGAGTTTGTAAGCTTTGAAAGTGAAAGCACACATTGTAAAACAACAAGCTTTGTCCTCCACTAGAAGAGTCACAATTCCCAAATTCATCTTACCTTGACCAAAGAGCCCATGTTACATATTGGTCCCTGAACGAGTAGTGAATGGGATTAAAGTCTAGAGGGGAGGGGTGAATAGACTTTAAAACTTTTTCAATAGAGTTGGGAACCTCTTCTGATTGCTATGTCAACTGGACTACTAGTCTGCTGGTCCAGATGACTATAGTGATCTGATTGAAGAGGTTATATGCGGAATTATGGTAGGCCTTGTTTTGACTCGTTCTTTAAGTGTTAACATGTAGTTCTATGAAAGTACTCAGCTGATGCTGGTTTGAAAGTTATGGCCTTGTTTTGAAGACAGTTGAAAATACAGTATGCACTATATAAGATATATGTAAAGGCAGAAATGTAAAGTGCAGAAGGTAAATGACACCAGATTTATAGTGGTTTGGATATACGTTCCTACGTCCACTCTCACGTCCACACGTGATGTTTAATCCCTTTAATTTACCACAAATTACAAGGGTCTTGACCTTTATAGTCCCAAGGTTAGGACTTTGAGATCTGAGCCGTCCTAACAGCTACGGTCTCCACAAGTGATTGTAAGCACTTGCACTTTGAGGGGTTCAAAAACTTTAACCTTTCGGTGAGGGTTTGGGGTTTTTGAAGTGTATCCAACTAATGGTTCAAGCTTATAATTTGCTTAACCACTATGTCTAAAACAATGATTATACAATATGAACAGGTTTCAGGTTCTTAGGGGTTGGATAGAAATCACTTAAGAGCTATAGATAATCTAATGGTTTCTGGCTCTTTTGAGAATTCTTAGAACAATATGGCTTTAGCTTTGATTGCTTGCTTGGTTTGTTGAATTCTCTCTTGTGACTTCCTTGTTCGTGATTTCTCATCCTCTTGTATTTATAATGGAGATTGGTTGCAACTAGCCGTTGGAGTTGACTAGCCGTTTGAGCAATCTTTCCATAATGGCTTGATTCCTTGATTCCAGCCGCTTGATTGCTTCAATCCTGGGATCATGTCAATCTTCTAAATAAGGTAGGTCTTCGTTTGAATTGCAAGATGACTTAGGAATCAGCCGAGTCCTGGAAGAGCACATAGTCTTCTGATCTGTACTTCTAGTCTTCTGACTACTCTTCTGGCCTTAGGTCTTCTATCTTCTGATATCAGCAGAGTAACACTCTTCTGATCTGGTAATTCTTTGTACTGCTTTAGGCCATCTTCAATCTGGGACTCCATCAGATAAGTAGGTATACAAGCACCTTAACTTATCTGGTCTTCAAGGATCTTCTAGTCTTCATGTCTTCTACTCATCTCATCTTGAGGATAGGCATGTAAGCCAGGACTGTGCTGATCAGCTGATATCAATACAGTTGATCACACAAGACTAGTCTAAGCTGTTCTATACAAGTCAGCTGATCCTATTACATTTATAAACTCTAAGTGTTTTGGCCATCAAAACTATTCTAACATCAAGTGGGGCTTAGGGTGAATTTATATCCCAACATTACATCCTTGATTAAGTCCTATTGATCTAAGTGTTTTGGCCATCAAAACTATTCTAACATCAAGTGGGGCTTAGGGTGAATTTATATCCCAACATTACATCCTTGATTAAGTCCTATTGATCACATTGTTGAGCATTTGAGTGTTGTGAAAAGTAGAAGTTGGGCAAGCATATGGTGATTGCATAGAATAACTTGGTTGATGAGTGCATTAATATCCTCAATTTGTTTGTGTGTTTGAGAGAAACACTTTGTCATGTGAGTAGAGGACTTGAGCATTTGGACTATGTTTCTCATTCACAATGTGTTGTATGTTTGTGCATTCTTTGATCCATGAATGTGAATTACAATAATGAGCCTATAACCTTCATTGAGAAATGCACTTTGAGAAAGAGATATCATTACATCTTATTTTGCATGTGTGATTTGCATTGAATATTCCATTGTGATCATTCCACCCTCATTGCTTTAAGTGCCTAGTTGTTTGAGGACAAACAACATTTTAAGTTTGGGGGAGTTTGATTCGGGTGGAATTTACACGTTTTAGAGGCACATGTGAAGCATATTTTAATGAGGATTTCATTGAATTATGCATCGAATATGATTGTTTAAGCCGAAATGAGAAGACCATAGGAGCTTGATTTCTAGTATTCAAGTGGAAAAACATGATTAGGGATTAGTTTAGTTTAATTTAGATGGAGTAGAACCCCCTAATTGTGTGATTACCCGGGTAAGAACGTCTCTATTCTTCCTCCCGATCCTAGGTGCTCGATTAGAGATATGCATTAGTGGTCGCTTCTACCAAACACCGACCTGCGAATTATACATCAAAGTCGAACTTTAAATCAATTTTCCACACAATGACGAACACCCGAACACTACTCTTCTCCATTTGATCTTGATCATCATTTTACTTGCTTTTTCTTAGTTAGCATTTATCTTGTTGATTTTTGCATTTAGTTTTAGTAGCTCACCCCATGTTTCATCATTATAATTACGTGACGACACACAACACTAAGGCTACACTAGCTAACTAGTCCCGTGGTTCGATAATTTAATCGGACACTTACTTTTACTACGAGGATCCTCTTACACTTGAGAGGTGAGTATTAAAAATACGTGTCAATCATGCTTCAAACTGGGATATCTTATGTGATAATGCATACTGTCTATACATATTTGTCGAAAATATATATATATATATATATATTTTTTTTAATTTCTGTGATTTTTTTGGGTGGTGGCCTTGACCGGAGGCAGCGACGATGCTGTCGTTAGGGTTTGAAAGTTGAGGGGGAGTATCTAACATGTGATATTTTATTAAAATGACAAATTAGATAATTTACATGAATATTAAATTAATAAATGGGGAGGAGAAGTATACTTAACAAAGATGGAGAGGTATATAGCCAAACCCATAGATTATTATGAGTGGTGTAGGCCCAAACAAATAAATCTTTGGCTGACCTAATACTAAAAAAGCCAAATTTATCCAAAGGTGACCTAAGAACCTAAAATTACCAAAACACCCGATAAAAAAACTTATAAATAAGTCACCTCTTTAAGGTAAAAGTTAACTTTTCTCTTATATATTTATACTGAGTCATTCATTTATTTAAGGTAAAAGTTAACTTATAAGGGTTGGTCTGCTATGGACTCGAGTGCATGTTATGCACTCTAGTCCATGTTGCACTTTTCAGTTTTACTGACTTACATTTTTTGGTAAATGGTGTTGCACTTTTCAATTATTAAACTGTATAATAATATTTTTAGTAATAATTGAAAAGTGCAACACCATTTACCAAAAAGTGCAATATGACTAGGGTGCATAACATGCACTCGAGTGCATACTAGACTTTACCAACTTATAAACTATTTTACCACAATTTTTTCTCTTTTAGTTATTTAATAGAGATAAATTAAATAAAAAAAATTGGTGGATATATTTTTAATATTGTTAGGAATAAAAATTAATTAAATTAAATATATAATAAAAAAATAGTAAATTAAATTTATGAAAAAACCGTTTTAAACGACATCCCTTCCCTTTCTCAAAAGAAGACATAGTGCCGTTAGTAATGATATTCTAATTTATTTTATAATAAATTTCACAAACATTAATATTATATTAAATTATTTTTTAAATATTAATATTTTATTATAAAGGCCCAATTACTAAATCAATAAACAATACATACAATATATATTAGTATAATTTTTTAAGATATAAAATATAGATATAATACATATCCCTTAGATCACCCTTGGACACCTTGATTTTTCGGTGTCATGTGTGAGTCATTTCATCTAAAATCTAAACCATTTGCATGCAATGACGGGTAATATGGAACTTAATTCAAATTTTGAATAACTTATGCGACCATAATTAAATAGTATATTTCATTGGGATCAAAATAAATATTTGTCCAACTTAAAAGAATTAATCTCAATAAATAAATTATTTTATCAGAAAGCTAATATGTAAGTGAGGCCCACAGCCCACAGGATATGTCAATGATTACTCCAAAACCAACGGCGGGAATCGGTTTTGACGAAAACTTGCAAAAATATTTATAAAAAAAAAAAGAAAAAAAGAATTGGAACATTTTATAATTGAAGTCCTAATTAACACAATCTAAAAATTGGGTGAAGTTATTTTATTTAAAATCATGGTGGCTTGAATTTTTCATTGAATAAGTTGTCCATTTTTCTTTTTACTTATATTGGTGTACACTTGTGAATATATAGGATTTAATTTTTGGAATTTGGGTGTTGATAAGATGCATCTAACGAAAAATAGAATAGAAGTTGATGTATAAGGAAGGACCGACACATTAATTCACATATTTGTCACATTCACGAATTGTTCGATAGAAGAACAAGTATATATATTGACTTGGATTCATAACTAGTAATTTGATTGATGTACCTAAGTTGCTCTAATTGAATATAGAAAATGTTATAATAATGATAATATACCTTTGCCACACGATATGTCAATGATTAACTCGAGAATCAACGGCGGGAATGGATCGACAGCAACTGCTACCACTATCGATCGCGTTGGCATCCACCATACAAAATACGGAGTAGTTTACTACTACTAATATCAGCCCTGCCTTTCATTTGTCTTTACATAAAAAAGAAAGTGTCTCGGACGCAAATTCTTGTCTTGGGAAAATGGGAGATTGCAAAAGAATAGGCGTGGCAGTAGACTTCTCTCCTTGCAGCAGGAAAGCCGTGCAGTGGGCTGTTGATAACCTCTCCCGCACCGGCGACCACCTCATTCTCGTCGCCGTCCGCCCCGATGGCCATTACGAGGACGGCGAGATCCAGCTTTGGGAAGCTACCGGTTCTCGTATGCACCCCCCTTTCTCTTTCTCTTTATATCTCTCTCACCTTTCAGTTGACCACATATATCATTCTCTATTTTGCCTAATTCAATTCTGTATATTTCATCTCTGATTTACCAATTTTGGGTTAATTTACCAACATTAATTGACGATGAATAAATAATGGATCAACTTACTATGCTACTCTACACCACATTAAACACACTACATACAAAATTTGGGTACGAGGTGGTATGGGCAAAGAAGGGATAGAATCTTTGTTCCTCCTAAAATTCCGCCCTTTTCGAAATGGTCTCCCAAGAAATAAACCTACAAATTTAGTTCCAATTTTTTTTATATGTACTAATTTCGCCACGAAGCCGTTTGGAATCCTTAGATCAACGTTGAATGTTGTTATGAGGATTCCGTCAAGATTCAGGCATTTATATACTTTGTGACCATTTTGATAAAGTGAAAAGTTAAATCAACACCTTTCGCTTAATTGCAATTTAATCTAACCTCTTTTGAATAATTGTAAATAAAACCATCTTCTTTAAATATTGTTGCAATTTAGATTTCTAGACAACTTCATTTGTGCCCGAATTTAACGTTTCGAGATTATATTGAAATAAAAAACAACGTTGTTTCATTAAGGGGGCGTCACGTCAGCTACCACGCACAAATTAATGATGCTATCAAGAAGTTTAAATTGATGGTGATTTTATTTGCAATTATTCAAAAAATTGGATTAAATTGCAATTCGAGAAAAAGTGGTGATTTAATTTGCAATTTGAGAAAAAGTCTCTGAGGAAAAGTGTGTGATTAATGATTATTGAGACTAATATTGATGAAATTCAGGATTGATTCTTCATCTTTAATTAACCACACATATTGTTCAATGATAGCCGTTGATTTTTTTTCTGTTGTGATGTTGTTAGCTTTGATTCCATTGAGCGAGTTCACACAGTCTCATCTAATGAAGAAATATGGGGTTAGTCCTGATGCTGAAACACTGGATATTGTCACTACTGCATCAAGGCAGAAAGAGGTGACTTTTCTTTAATTACACTTCCAAAAACATGCATTCCTCTTTTCATCTTGCTAATGATCCTATATATGCTTGTTCACCAGATTGTTGTGCTCTTGAAAGTCTACTATGGAGATGCTCGTGAGAAGCTCTGTGAATCAGTCGATAATATTCCACTCGACTGCCTCGTTATTGGGAATCGAGGCCTTGGCAAAATCAAAAGGTCTACTCTTGTTCCATCTTCAACTAAACTATACGTAAATATTTACAATCGAGTAAACATTGGGATTGCATTTTTGTTGTAGACCTTCATGTTTCATAAACAAGATTCTCTCATTGCTCGTTCTTTAAATGTGACAACTGATATGCATTTGGTTTATTTGGACACAATTTTTTGCAGGGCTATAATGGGAAGTGTTAGTAACTTTGTGGTGAACAATGCTACTTGTCCTGTAACCGTGGTGAAGAGCCACGACTAAGCACAGCGTGTTTTGTTGTCCGAACCTCTGAGTCTTCCCATTACGGACTCTTGGTAAATCCCGTTGTTTGCACTGAATCTATGCTCGTGTATATTCTGTTTTTAAGACTAGTGTGTTTTGTTATTGAACATCCGGATCATGTAATCTTGAGGTGATCAAATAAACTGAAAATTGGGATACTTTCAATTTTTAGATAAGTGTTCTTGTGCTTGTGAATCCCTCTTTGAATTATGGGCAATGCGATTGATGCAATTTCTACCCAAGATGTATGTATTTCTTCTTTCCCAACCAACTTCATTGTAAATTTGTAATATACTGTACCTTCAAAACAAAAATCATATGAGTTGTTATTCTAGCCGAGTGAGTTGAAAATAGGGGTTGGTTTGCAAACGAGTCCAACGAGCCTAGTCGAGTCTAATGAAATTACAAGAGAATCCTTAAATAACGGGTCTAACAGGCCTAGAGAGTTGAATTCGAGTCAACTTGTTAGAAAATCGAGTATTTCACAAGTTCAAGCTCGACCCATTCATCATAAATGAGTTGAGCTTGAGCCTTAGAAAACCCTTAGGGCTAGTTTGGATTGATGGATGGGAAAACATGGGACAAATTAACTCACCCTTCCCCTAGGACTATTAGTCCCACAAATGCATGATAAATAGTACAAATTAGCGAGTCTTGCATTAAACCCGGGCCACAATCAATCAAACCAAACGTTTGATTAGTCGGAAATAAAAAGTCAATCAAGCCTAATCCATGTTAATCTAACAAACCAAACAGTTTTCTTAACAGTGTAGTAATTCGAGTCAGCTTGTTAGAAAATTGAGTATTTCACGAGTTCAAGCTCGACCCATTCATCGTAAATGAGTTGACTTGAGCCTTAATGAGTCAGACTCGAGCTACTTGTTTTCTTAACAGTGTAGTAATCAGATTTACTTGATTTATGACTGGTGTTCGACTTCGAAATTCATTTGTTGTAAGAAATAAATAAAATGTTACTTTGACATATTTATGGACAAAATGAATATGATGTGAAATACTTTAGCAATCATTAATTTTTAATTTCCCATGTGATTGAGTAAAATTACCTCAGAATCATCCAACAATATCCAACTCCAAACCAAGAACAACAAGTGGGCCGTGAAACATGCCCAAAACAATCCCACAATAACAATCTCATGTGGCTTACCCATTTTTACTCAATAACAACCATTTTCCAAGAGGGTAACAAACAAAAACTCTTCCCCCCAATTTCATTACCAAATATCACTTCAATTTCCTCCCTCAAAATCCTCCATCTTTCTTAGAAAGTGCCTACAGCACCACCAACAATGGAACCTCGTATCAATCTCAAACTGCTTTTTCTCTCCCTCAGTCTCATCATCTCCCTCAACTACGCAAGGTCTGCCCGTCTCACCCCTAGTTTTGCCCCGTTCCCACAACCCGCTTCATCGCCATCGCCATCTAAATCACCATCTTCATCTCCATCTAAATCATCACCATCTCCATCTCCATCTACATCTAAATCACCACCATCTCCATCTCCATCTAAATCACCATCACCATCACCGGCACAAGCTCCAAATTTCTCTCGGAGAAAAATCGACTTGTCCCCTTCAGAGTCTCAATCTATCAATGTCGAGCCCGATTACGACATTGACACTTCATCAGACGACATAAAACTCAACTCCGAAACCACATTAGACATCAAAAAGGACGACGATGATGACTCCTCATCAGATGACAAAAAGGACAGTTCTGACTACGACTCTTCATCGGACTCCGACTCTTCATCGGACTCCGAATCTTCATCAGACAACAAAAAGGAGGATTCCGACTCTTCCTCGGATGACAAAAAGGATGACTCCAACTCTTCATCAGACGACAAAAAGGACGGCTCTGATCTTTTTGGAGCTGATCTTCATGCGATTGAAGTAAATCCGGAACTGAAGAAAATCTGTGACCAAACTGACCACTCCTCCCTATGCTTAGCCACTGTTCTTCCTCTTGTTAAAGACGAGACCAAAGCTAACATTAAAAATGTGCTACAAGTGTCCGTCGAAGCTAGCAGTGCTTTCGCAAAAGAGGCATCGTCTGAAGCAAAGAAGTTGGCTGCAAAGCCAGGAACTTCAGAGAATCTGCGTTCCGCAATTAAAGATTGTGAGGATGGGTACGACACAGCAGTTGAGAACTTCCAGAAGACTCTAGATGCTTTTGCCTCTGATGATTTGGGTACAATGAGAGCCATGTTGAGTGCTGTAATAACATTTGTTGGAGACTGTCAGGATGAGTTCAGTGAGATTCAGATCAAATCACCGTTGAGCGGTTATTCGGAGAAGTTGACAGAAATGGCAAGCAATTGCTTGGCTATATCTTCTCTTGAGTCTTGAGAAAACTGAATAAGATTTCAGTTCATTTCCAGTGATTTTAACGCTGTGCTGTCTGCAGGGGAAGTTTTTGAGGAACAACACTCCACCACCCACCCATTAACTCAACTATACATAATTTCTTATTTTTTATGAGAATATATCAAAAAATTAGCAGATTATTAAGTAGCTAAAATCTCAACATTTCCTCTCCTTTCAGGGCCTTGTTACAGGTCTTGAAAGACTGCATTGTAACTTGGACTTTTACATTATAGTTGATGATGAATATATTTAAAGTTAATTTATTCTTTTTTGGTATCTTGTCTTCTCTAATTTGCCAACCTCTAATAAATCGATCACCCAATATCTTTCGATGTCATGGAGATATTCTGTTGGAAGATCTGTGTTTTGGACAAGGTTCAACTTTAATCACAAGGTTCATAACTAGCTTCTTCAATCTAAAAACTATAGATTTATGCTTTTCTCATAACCAAACACAAGAATCATTTGCTAAAGTAATAAAACATTACCGAGTAATATTTCATTATCTCTATACAGAATAGAAAAGACTGATTACTTACAGCTTAATAGCTTATTATCCTCCGTTTGCTAGGAGCAGATATTCAATTACCACCCATTATATCTATGACTCGTTCACAAAGACAGCACTGTGTCCATTAGCTTTCAAGAACTTCTTCAACAAAAGCACGACTATTGCTATAGTAAGCCCAAAAGCTGCCCATGTCAACAGCCGATCATCACCCTGTTTACGAACCTCACTTGTGGGCTGTGGCATCAATGTCTGAGTAGCATTTGAAGGACTTGTATTCTGTTCTTCAACTATCTCATTGTCTTCAAGGGTGCCTGCAGTGTCCTCGACAACATCATTTTCAGGACTATCTGGTCCCTCAATCTCTTCGTTGCTAGTTTTTACTTCAGGCTCCTGGTTGCATTGAGGTGCTGGCACGGCTTTGCTAAGCATATACTCGTGAATCTTGAACGAAAAAGTTCACCATTTGACTATTTGAGATCACACATGATGGAATTAATCAAGCGAAAAGAGAGTAGGACGCAACAAACCTCATCAATCAAATTTTGGCGCTCAGGAGATCCAAACTTTGGAGCTGCTTCGTGAGATTTGACAGAAAGAGCTTGTCTCTCTTCTTTTGTGTAATCCAAAGATCCCAACGCACCGTTTGGGCAGGTAGGCATAAATGCAATTAATGCTACCAAAGCAGTTCGAACTGAAAAGAGCATCCAGGGAGATCGTTATTATCCATGTACACCGACAAACTTATAAAACATAATTCAAATTTGTAAAACATCCCAATTGAAAAACTACCACTCCAGGATGGTTGCCAGTGTTCAGGATGATGATTTGAGATGCTCAAGCATATCTTTGTTTGTGTTGCAAATCGGCCATTTGGCTGTAAGGCAAAATTAAAAAGACCAGAAATTGATTACAACAAAAATTCATCAGCACACACGATATATAACTCATAGTGGTTAGCTTAAGAAGATCATGCAATACCGTGAGCAACATAAATGAAGGTGGCTTAAAAGGATATTCAGCAGGGAGCTGAATTCTTCCATGGTAAATTCCTCCCTCAAATTCCGAGTCTCGTGGCCCCCTTATCGCAAATTGCCATTCAAATAAATTCTCCTGAATATATACATTAATCAATCAGCTTAAATCAGGGCAGAGAATTCAGAAAGATCACATAATCCACCAAGAACAATAATTGAAGCATAATCCCTAATTTCAACACTATGAATAATGCATCAGAATTAGGTTTCTTCCCCCTAAATGAGAAAATATGTTTTGATAGAAAGAATCAGCACCGCAACTACTATGTTGTACAAAAATGAATTGAGCTCTCCCATGGAAGATTCACACTTACTCGTTCCAAAATCTGAAAATGTAGCAGAATCGAAAAATAGAAATATCAAGCCAACTTATCTAACACACGAATTCCTAAATAAAAATAAGAAGTAACTTGAATTTAATTTCCGAATTTACTAGGCAAAATCCTAGGTCTCGACTCAAATTGAAATTCGAATGAGCAGCAGTCAACAAAAGAACCAAATCAACATGATTCCAGACCCAGCAGATCTATAAACAAATGGAATTCATCTCCGGCAAAAAAACAAACAAAATCGCATAAACATAAGAGCCAAAACAAAGTAAATTATAATATTAATTGGATAAATGAGAAAAGAATAAACTAAACCTCGAGAGGAAGGGCCATAAAATCATCGGAAGGATTGGATTGCATCTCTTTGACCTCCTGCAAAATCCTCTTCACCGCGGGATTCTTCCGATTGTAATTGTCTTCCGCCATTTTTTCACCTAAATTAACTTTTACAGTATCGGATTACCAACGATTAACGAAGAAAAAGAAATTTATTTATCGAATAAAAAAAGCTTCAATTTGTCTTCATTTTCTTGTCACCGTGGTGGATTAGTAAATGAGAGAGAAGGGTGGGTGAAAAGAGTCATGAAATTGCTGAATTTGTGAACGTGTCAAGTGTTGGTAGGCTGTTTGGTTGTTCACTAATAAATTACTCCGGATGATCATGCTGTGTGTGGAATTCAATGACTTTTTGGGTTCGGGTCATCTAATTTTTTTAACAAAAACACTGTCTGAATCTACAAGACAAATACATAGTCAATTTAAAATATACTCCTTCAAAAATTATGGTGCACTAAGTGAATCATGGGGCACTTTTTTTTTATTTCAATATTTATATCTAAAATATTTTTATTTAATAATTGTTGAGATTAATTAATAATATTGTTTATTAACATTATACCGGAGTATAACAAGAATATAAAAAAAAATTATATGTCAAAAATATTTATATTGATTCGTGTGAAAAAAAATAAAGTAGACTATCTTTTTTTAAACAGAGGTAGCACTAATAATAATGATCAAATTGCATTTTTGGAGTTCCATTGAAATCTATTTCTTTCAAAATTATTTGAATGATTTGACTGTTATAATTTTTAAGATAAAAGAGATGTATTTTAAGTGATTTAATGAGATGTTAATTGAATTTGATAACTTGTAAAGTAAAATGTATGTAAAAAAAAAAAAGTTAAAATAACATTTTGAGTATCATAATTTTATACATATTTTTATATTAAAAGTGTACAAATAATTTTGAATCTCTAAATAAAAAAAGTGTACAAATAATTATGAGTACAAGACAAATATCTATAACCATTAAAGTCACTTCACTTAACACAAGCTCACTGTAGTTAAGAAATGGAATCTACGTCACCACCGTCTCTCAACCTCCCCCTCCTCCTTCTCTTCCTCAGTATCGCCGCCGTCCTCCGCCACACCGCCGCCGCCGCGTCATACTACCCCAAAGAAGCCCGGCCCACGAAATCCGGCTACTTAATAGTGAACTCCACCTCTGGGTAAGCCATTTTCTACACATATTACGAAGCACAAAATTCCCACAACTCCCAAACTCCAATCCTCATATGGCTTCAAGGCGGGCCGGGCTGCTCATCCATGATTGGCAACTTTTACTAGCTCGGCCCGTGGCTTGTGAACCAAAAAGACCTTTCTCTCCACCCCAATCCGGGCCCTTGGAACAGAATATTCGGATTGCTCTTTCTTGATAACCCTATAGGCGTTGGATTTAGCATTGCTGCTTCACTTCAAGAAATTCCCACAAACCAGCATGATGTAGCCAAACACCTCTTCATAGCTATCAACAATTTCATCGCCTTAGATGATTCTTTTCGCACTAGGCCCATTTACATTTCAGGGGAGAGCTATGCTGGCAAGTATCTTCCATCACTTGGATATTACATTCTGAAAAAGAATCGAAATTCGCCTTGCGAAAGTAGAGTGAATTTGGGTGGTGTTGCTATTGGGAATGGATTAACTGATCCTGAGATTCAAGTGGGAACTCATGCTGTCAATGCTTACAATTTAGGATTGATTAATGAAAAGCAGAGGATTCTGTTAGAGAATCTTCAGTTAGAGGCTATTGGATATTGTCAAAATGGTAAATGGGGTGAAGCAAAAGATGCAAGATCCCGCGTTTTGGATACGTTGCAAAACATGACTGGTTTGGCTACATTGTATGACTTCAGGAGGCAGACTCGTTATCGAGATGATATAGTGGCTGAGTTCTTGAACAACGTGGAGGCGAAGAGGGTGTTGGGGGTGAACGAGTCTCTAGTGTTTGAGAAGTGTAGTGATGTTGTGGGAGGAGTTTTGAAGGATGATATGATGAAGAGTGTGAGGTTTATGGTGGAGTTTTTGTTGAAGAAAACGAAAGTGTTGTTGTATCAAGGGCAGTGTGATTTGAGAGTGGGGTTGGTGTCGAGTGTGGCGTGGATGACGAAGATGGAGTGGAATGGGATGGATGAGTTCTTGAATGCGGAAAGGAAGGTTTGGAAGGTGGATGGGAAACTTGCTGGATATGTGCAGAAATGGAAGAGTTTGAGCCATGTTGTTGTGATGAATGCGGGACATCTTGTGCCTGCTGATCAGCATGTTAATACTCAAGTTATGATTGAAGATTGGATTTTGGATAAGGGGGCCTTTGATATTGCAGACTATAGTGGAGGGATTCATGCTAGTATTTAAGATTTGCTGCTTCTCCTTTTGTTGTTGTAATAAGTTGGTTTTTGATCAATTAATGTCAAGTTATGTTTTCCATTCCTAATGCAAACAAGAAGCCAATATTACGGCAACGAGAACATGAAAAGTGAAACAGATGAACTCTAATACAAGATTTGAAAATCATGGTGTGGAAGCACCAAATTGTTCTGCTCTAGAATCTTTGGCCTCCACATTGGCTTTTGTTTTGAAGCACCAAATTTTGTTGTTAAGTTTGTTGCAAAACAAGGAGCGAAATGAGGAGTGTATTTGTGAATTTATAATGGGTTTTATTATTTACTAATTACTTTTAAATTTGAATGGTAAAAATTGTAGTATGTTTACACTTAATCTCATTAATCATCTCATTCCATCAAAGAACTATATAAAAATAATACAAAATGATACACATTCTACCCCCAAACAATTACAAATATTACTTATTTTACATTTTTTTCTACACACTCTTTTTATTTCATCTAACTAACTAGGTATAAACAGGTTAGACTACCCAATAGAAATTTACGTTCCGACCTTATTAAGTCACCTTGATCTTATTAATAAACAAAAAGGCATAAACTTTTTAGAAGCATATTTGAATAAAAATATTCAAATAAAATAACATAACCAGTACTAAATCTTGTTAAAAATAGAACTAAATAAATATATTTTAAAAATTACAATATTAATATATTATTTTAAAATTTAAGATGAAATTCTTTTAAAAAAACTTTATGAATTTTCAAACTCGATTGGTTTATTTAAAGGTTAATTTTTTTTTTTTGGAATAAAATGAGTTACGAGCAAATTAAACAGTAGTTAAGAAGGTCATCCATAAAGTTTGAAGGTTCGACCCAACAATGAGAACTCTCGAACCATCGAGAATTCCTAGTAAAACAATGTGTCAAGTGTATTAGCATTACGAGATAAATGACAAGCTTCAAAGAGGGCATTCTCTCCGATGATGATCCTTTCCGACCTTCTAAAAATTCTCAAATATTTTTTTAAAAAAAAATCTCACATATAACAAGTCAGGCTTGATAATGGCTCGGCTCGGTCCATTCAAACCTATGACGGGTTCCTGAGAAAACGTGCTTGGAGGAATAGCGTTTTATCTTAAAATCGCGCTAAACACGTTCTAAGTTACATTATGCTATCTTGCATTTTCTCTCTGACTCAGCGAGAAGTGAAGGAAAAATGGAGGGAATTGAGAGAGCGGCGATCATTGACACGTGGGTGAAGAAGCACCGTTCAACGTACCTGAAAGCGACGAGACACCCTTTCATTGTCGGAATCCGCGACGGCTCCGTTCAATTCTCTTCCTTCAAACGCTGGCTGGTAACACCATACTTGTCCTTATGAAACACTTCTGATTTCCATACGTTTTTAATTAACCTAAAAATTATTGTGTGGTAACATCGGAATTTTGAGAAGTAGTATGATAGAATTTTTCATTTTTTTAAACAACATTGGAATTTGGAGATGGTTTATTTTCGATTTTAAGCCCTAAACTCTTGACTTTGGTGTATCAGTCATAATCACTTGTTAAGTGAGCTGCCAAAGGATTTTCTGCTTTCTGAGTTGTTAATTTAGAAATAACAATCAAATTAAATTCAAGAATTTGAGGTCCACTTTGCACAATCCTCCATATCCAAATGAATCCCCAATTTAATTTGGCATCTTTGGTTACATATGTTGGTTTGTGTATTTTTGCTAGTTGAGTAATTTTTATTTTTTTATTTTACACTTAATTAGGCATCTATAGTGGGTCTGCTAATCTACACTACCAAACTGGAGCTTGAATTTCGGAATTGAGCATTGATTTCCCAAATCTCTTGTCATGATCATAGAAAATTGACAAAGTCTGTTTCCAAAAACAATAATGCAGGGTCAAGATTATATATTTGTTAGAGCATTTGTTCATTTCGCTGCTAGTACATTTCTGAAAGCTTGGAAGGAATCAGATGATAATGGAGATACAGATGTAATCTTGAGTGGCCTAGCTGCTTTAAACGACGAGATTTCGTGGTTCAAAACCGAAGCTTCAAAGTGGGAGGTTGCTCTTCACACTGTGGTGCCTCAACATACTAACCTTGAGTATTGCAGGTACGCCATTCGATTTGAAAATCCAGATATTACTCGGTTTCTTACATACGTTCTGCTGACAGGTTTTTGGAAAGCTTAACGAGCCCAGAAGTGGATTACACAGAGGCCATTACAGCATTCTGGGCTATTGAAGCTGTTTATCAAGAGAGCTTCGCGCACTGCTTGGAAAAAGACTCGAAAACTCCACAAGAACTGAAAGAAACTTGTGAAAGATGGGGCAATGATGGTTTTGGTCAGTATTGTGAATCCCTCAAAAGCATTGCTAATCGTCGATTGGAGAATGCATCTTATGAAGTGATCGCCAAAGCTGAGGTTATCTTGGTAAAGATTCTAGAGCACGAAGTAGAGTTTTGGAACATGAGTCGTGGAACAATTTGAGTCGTCGTTATATGTTGTAACATTTTCGCTGCTTTGAATTTTAACACATGCTTCTAATTATACTCCATAAATGGCTTATTTACTTTCATTAGGAAATGGAAACATAACTTGAAATTGAACCAAAACCAACTTATTACAACAAGAGCAGCAAATGTTAAATACAAACATTGAAATTAGCATGAATCCTTCACTCCACTCTTGTCAGTATCAAATTCAAAGGACCCCTCATCCAAAATCCAATCTTCAATCATATTTTGAGTATTAATATGCTGATCAGTAGGCACAAGATGCCCAGCATTCATCACAACAACATGGCTCAAACTCTTACATTTCTGCACATATCCAGCAAGTTTCCCATCCACCTTCCAAACCTTCCTCTCTGCATCCAGGAACTCATCTAACCCTTCCCAGTCCATCTTCTTCATCCAAGCAAGACTCGACACCACCCCGTCTCTCAAATCACATTGTCCTTGATACAACAAGACCTTAGTATTCTTCACCAAGAACTCCACCATAAACCTCACACTCTTCATCACATCATCGCTCAACACTTCTCCCACAACATCACTACACGACTCAAACACTAAAGACTCGTTCACTCCCAACGCCCTCTTCGCCTCCACGTTGTTCAAGAACTCAGCCACTATATCATCTTGATAAGGAGTCAGCCTCCTGAAATCATACAATGTAGCCAAACCAGTCATGTTTTGCAACGTATTCAAAACCCGGGATCTTGCACTTGTTGCCTCACTCCATTTACCACTTTGAACATATCCAACAGCCTCTGATTGAAGATTCTCTAAAAGGGACCTCTGCTTTTCATTGATCAACCCTAAATTGTAAGCATTGACAGCATGAGTTCCCACTTGAATCTCAGGATCAGTTAATCCATTCCCAATAGCAACACCACCCAAATTCACTCTACTTTCGCGAGGCGAATTTCGATTCTTTTTCAGAATGTAATATCCAAGTGATGGCAGATACTTGCCAGCATAACTCTCCCCTGTAATGTAAATGGGCCTAGTGCGAAAAGAATCATCTAAGGCAATGAAATTGTTGATAGCTATGAAGAGGTGTTTGGCTACATCATGCTGGTTTGTGGGAATTTCTTGAAGTGAAGCAGCAATACTAAATCCAACGCCTATAGGGTTATCAAGAAAGAGCAGTCCGAAAATTCTGTTCCAAGGACCCGGATTGGGGTGGAGAGAAAGGTCTTTTTGGTTCACTAGCCACGGGCCGAGCTCATAAAAGTTGCCAATCATGGATGAGCAGCCCGGCCCGCCTTGAAGCCATATGAGGATTGGAGTTTGGGAGTTGTGTGAATTTTGTGCTTCGTAATATGTGTAGAAAATGGCTGACCCAGAGGTGGAGTTCACTGTTAAGTAGCCGGATTTCGTGGGCCGGGCTTCTTTGGGGTAGTATGACGCGGCGGCGGTGTGGCGGAGGACGGCGGTGATACTGAGGAAGAGAAGGAGGAGGGGGAGGTTGAGAGTAGATTCCATTTCTAAAACTACAGTGAGCTTGTGTTAAAGTGTAGTGACTTTAATGGTTATAGATATTTGTCTTGCTACATTCCAATGGAACTCCAAAAATGCAATTTGATCACTAATATTTTAAATTAACTGGAGTATTTTTCAATGACTTATAATTTCATTGCATTTGGAGGGATGTATTTGTTGGTTTGTTGGGCGTGGTGATGCCTGGATGGCTATGGGTTGACTCATTAAAATTAAAAAATTTGAGTAATTGCATATTTCCCTTGTTTTAAATCAAGCCACTGTGTTTTTTATTTTTTTTAAATGACTTTTGTGTTTTTTTTGTTTTAATAAAATTGACTTCTAATAAAAACAATATTGGAAACAAACAAATTGAGATTTTATTCTCAAATAACTGGGATAGAAGAAAACATTAATGAAAATAAACTTAAAATTGTTTAATGGTAGAAGAATGATGATAACCGGTGAAGAGAGGGTTTTCTAAAAAAATGGCTGCTGATATCATGTGAGTAATTAGCTTTCTCACCTATTCAATGTCATAAATTTAACAAGGGTAGAAAGAAAATACAAGTATTATACTAATTTCCAATAACTACCCTAACTAACTTGTAATGCTTAGTCTAACACTTTGTAAAAGTTAATAAGATTCAAGATAAATTAATCATTATTCAATTTTAATTAACTACCCTCAAAATAAATAAACCATTATTCCATTTTACTTAACTACCCTCATTCATTTAATAATTTCTCAATCAATTAATTATTATTATTTGTTCACAACTATTCTAAGATTACAACAAAACACCACAACTTTGAACATTTCATTTTAATTGACTATTCAATGATTCTCATTATCAATCTCATCGAAAAATTTGAACCAAACACCCCCGAAGTTTTTTTAAAATCGATTGTTCTATAATAAATTGTTTTCCATAACAAAATTCAACACATAACAACCATATTTAACAATATAATTATTTGAGCTTTTTTTCAGTCTTAAGTAATACTATCGATGAAGAGCTGCTTTCAGTCTACTAAGTAACATCAATGAAGCTGCAGATTAATCCCTCCAGCGAAACCCACAATTTGAATTGCAGCAAACAAAGAAGAGAGTCATCCCTTCCTCTCCTCTAGCAGTTGCCTACACAATAAAAGTCGAATATTGAATCAAGAAAAGATCATCGATTGCAAGCGCAATTACAATAATCAATCGAGAAGGAATGGTATTCGTGACACGAGTATGATTTCTTAATGAACATTTGAATGTATAGCATAATATATATCTCATCATTTGCATTGCTAAATGAGCTTTTGACCCCAAAAAGACATTTGCTAACTTACTGCATCTATCTACACGTCTGGAGACACGACACCGGAGCATATGGCGTGTGTGTCCAAACCCGCAAAATGCCTGAGCTATCTAAGAATCATAGAATGTACCTGAAAGAAAACAGCTTCTCCATGACCACAGCTGCTACAACGGACTGCTTTGGTGCGTGGAAGTGTTGGATCAGAAGCCACATCTTGCAAGATTTGGGTGCGTTCTCCAACCGAATGGTGTACCTCGTTTCTGTACACACAATTGCCATCAGCAACCTCCTGCAAGTTAAGTCATAGACTTGATCAGTATTCAAAAACAAACAACACTTCTCACAACATAAAATACAACACCACATGCCATAGAGTTCATTATCCGAGCAATGGTTTTGATACAACAATTGCAAAAGACAACATTCTTAATGTAAAAATGGAACAAACAGAGAACATTCTTAGTCAAGTAGAAAATATTGAGTAATTTTACAGTCTCCTAGAACAAGTAAGCTATGCATTCTTCTGAAATTAGAAATTAAATGTTTAGGCTCTATTTTCTGTTTTGGGCTTATTTCTAGGCTCGATCTGTTCAGATTATGGAGTATATACATATTATCCCAATGTTAACTTAGTGTTATCCTGTAATCACCATACTCATCATAATAAAACGAAAACCTCTCTTCTGCCCGTGGATGCAAATTTTTGTGTTTTTGTTTGTTGATTTCTTTATCGTTCTCGCATTCGTTATAACATTAAGATTAGAAGTAATCAGGTAAAACATGTTTTAGATGGGAATGGAGCAAAATGTGCCTTGATTTTCTTATGTTAGGAATGCTTATCGATCATAATGCAATGACAAGCATAATCTAGAACGGTACAGAAGCTATGTTCTAACAATAATAATCTCATATTCCATATCTCCAAAATAGCTTATTACAATGGGAACACAATTCAGAATTCGCAGAAAGAAATGTGACGCATTACTAAACCCTAAACCCTCAGAAAACTAGATCTTAAACCCTTGCAAAATAAAATTATTCTCAAATTGATCTGAACCAAGATCAACAGGGGAGAAATGAAATTATACCTTATGATCACAATTGCGACAAGCATAATACAGGACCTTATGATCTTTGTCGTCCTTCGGGTACAATATGTTATTGCTGCTTAAACATAAAAAACACTAGCAGATCAATCGCAAAAAATTACAAATACGAAAATCAAAAGCATTAGTGAGAAGGTAGACCAGAAACACACAATTAAATTGCGAAAAATAGAAAAGGCAAAATGCGAACCATTCTTGGCAAAACTTCATGGTACTCATGGTGGGAATTTTGGAGAATCTTCAAAAACTGGTATTTCTTCTATTCACGTTGGTTTTGTGCAACTGTGTCGCTGGGTGGCAATGCATATATGCAGGGAGGTTTACAATACGACGGAGGGGTTTAGGCCGGTCCATTGGGCCTTACCCCTCACAATGACATTTTTATTTCTCTGTTCGGTTATTTGTACCTCTAACTTTGATGGATACACCTCATTTTACTTTCTTTTTTTAAATAATTATGAAAAGCCCTTCTTAAATAGATACACTTCTCACCTCAGATATAGTAAATACACTTATTCACTTCTTTTTCATTTTCTTCTTCCTCACCGTCCTTTTGTTGTTGTCGCCACCTCCGTTCGGTACAACTGAATTAGATAAGTAAGTTTTTCATTCATAAATTTAATGAGATCTAATGGAATTTGCAATGAACGAAATTGTTTTGCCGAAAAAGAATTAGTTTAATTAAACAAAATTAGTATGGGTTAATAAAATTCAAAGATATTAAAATATTTATTTAAAATCACGTGTAATACACGGATAATAGTTTAATCGAAAATGCATACAAACAGAATAAACATACTTTCTAATAAGACATAATGATGTCATATCATTCAGAACTGGTCTCCTTAAAGAACATGAGTTACTTATATTCAATCTAGTTCGGAACTGAACTAGAGGAGACACCTTTAGGATCTGAATCAAACCTGAAGATGGGATTTCGGTGGGAAACCCTTGAAATTTCAGTTCTGGAATCTCTCTTATCTGAATCAGATGATAGGACATAATGATGTCATATCATTCAGAGCTAACTTCTCCAAATGATAGGATCATCAAGAGTTGCTTTAGTTAAGGTCTGATCTCATAAGATAAGATATTAAGATCTGAATCAGAACTGACTTTCCTTTCGGAAGGCTGACTTATCGAACCTCAATTCTAAAATCTCTCTCATCTGATTTTATCTAATAAAACTCATATTGACAGCTTATCCAATCAAATGGTCCTCTTGTACTATTATACCGTTGTTGCAACTAAACAAAACATCTCCTGAGAAAATATACCACCTCCATAAAAATTAATAACCGAATGTTAGCACAGTACGACGACGTGGCGTGGCCCCCAAAAGGCAAACCCTAGACTTAGCAATTACGATATTACCCTCAAACTATGAAGGTATAAAAGTTCATGCTTATCATTTGTAAAGGTTAAGTTATTCTTTCTATACATATAACTCTCTCTCTCTCTTTCTTTTTCTAAGATTATCACCGTTCATTGTTACCTTCTTGATCCAACTGACTTGAGCGTCGGAGGGCCGTCGCCGGAGCCTCCTCAGGCCCGGTTTTGTTGGTTTTGTTGCAGGTCATCCAGTTCCGGAGTCATCTACCCCTCATTGTTCATTTGGAAGGATTTCTTAGCTTCTGAACACAATTATGTTTCATCAAATGGCGCCGTCTGTGGAAAATTCGAGCTAGGGCGTGAGAATTTCCAAATTTTGGGGATATACTCATATACATGAGTGTTGTTCCCAGAAGTTTTTAAGAAATTGAAAGAAATCAATCCTGTCTCCACGATACTGCAAATGCCCCAAATCATTTGAAAACTCTTGTGTAAAATTTAGTGGAGCATCAATCATGACTGCGGTGGCGGTATTCCTTGCTTGCGTTACCTTTTCCGTTGCCCCCATAGTGACATTGAAGCTTCGCGCAGAAGCAGACCCTGTCCAGATCTGCGCTGCCGCCCGACTGAGTGCCCCTTCACCGCGGCGCACTTATGTTGCTGTTTCTCGCTTCTATAAAGCCGTCTCTAACCACCATCGCGACCGCCGCATCTGACCTGCGAGAACCTGAACCGTTGCACGCCTCACTGTCACCGAGCCAACTCACTCCGAGTTAAACAAGTTGAACCACGCAGACCCTCTTTTGGGAGCACTGTCCTCTCCGAGTTGTTAGAGCCTCGCGCGCGGGCAAGGGGAAGACTCGATCGCCCCCAAATTGGAAATCCCCAATTTTTAAGATGCGCGAATCTACCGTCTGAAAACTCAGAAAACTCCCAAATCTGCTAAAGGGAGAATTTCATTCTTAGTTTTCCATTTCTAATTCCTCATAAGAAATGATAATCTATAAGAAGTGTGTTGTCATTATTAGAAAGTGAAATTGAGGTTTGTTTATTTTATTTTCTAATCACACTACTTAGGTGCTTGCTGTTGTGACTAAGATTTTCAGTAAACCTATGAATTTATATATGCCATTGAATAATCTGAAAGATGAATTTTACGGTGATGATGGAATTCGAGAATTGTGGCCTTTTGGCTTTACTATTTTGTAAAAATTCGTTGATTCTTTAAATAAGAACTGAACATGTATGTTTGAGAGGTGTTTGGTGTCACGTTGGAGATATTTGTCATCACTACTGTATATTTAGTTAGAATTAAGTTCATAAAGGGTGAGAAGTGAGGAGAAGGGAGAATCCACAACTTCTTTAATCTATCCTTTGTTTTCTGATTTTTGGGGTGTAAAGCACTGAATGGATCAAATAAATTTAGATCGTTAATATAAAAAAAAAAAAAAAAAAAAGTTTGTCTCGAGGAA
Source organism: Galeopsis tetrahit (assembly GCA_963675135.1). Taxonomy (NCBI): domain Eukaryota; kingdom Viridiplantae; phylum Streptophyta; class Magnoliopsida; order Lamiales; family Lamiaceae; genus Galeopsis; species Galeopsis tetrahit. The sequence continues at coordinate 19,499,684 of OY776133.1, forward strand.
CTTTTGATTGGAGAATGGATGGCGTTTAAGTACTCAATCGAGTTAAGTTATGTACAATAATAGAGTTAACATTATTGGATTGATATGGCTTTGTGAGGCGAATTGCATATTGTTTCCAGTAATTGATTTTATTTGCTTTGTGAAAGTCTGTACTGATAATTCACGAGAAAACACTAGCTCTTCGCTATAAGGTGAATTGCAACTAATTATGTTCAGTATCATGTTATAAGGAAATGAAATTTAGGTTGTTTTAACACTTCATCATATGCATAATCATAAGCTCTTGCTCTAAATTTATTTATGCAAGACCTAAGTGTCATCACTTTACTGGAATTTTCTTGAACTAAGAGTCTGATCTGATGCACATGTAAAAAGAAATTGATTATTGAGGGCATTTCGAAAACAAAAACTTTTAACCATAGTGTCGGCAGGGCAGTTGGAGACTTGGATTATATTTTTTAAATTAAAAGACCTGGTCTACCACTATGAAGAAACGACTCAAATTTTGTTTAAGATAATTATTACTTGCAAATTTGTGGTGCATAATTTTATTTCAAAAGTTGCTTCCAACATGTTTGAGACATGATTCAATTTGCTTGATTTGCTTTTTGGGAAGGGACTGTAGAAGAACTTTTGAACAATTAAATGCTATATAGTTGTGCTAACTGGAATTATATATTAATTCACACTTTTCAAGCAAAAGTAGAGCAGCTTCTACTGTCAACATGATTCTGGTGGTATTGAAATTGCCTCCCACTCTGATTTCTTTAACATCCAAGATTGGATTTCCAATATTGATGAGAATTAAATTATGTTAATAATGATTGTCATTGAAATCTGTCATAACTCTTGCCTTTTGATTCAAAGTAAGAAGATATGACATTGTATCATGTTGATTTTGTTTAAATGATATTTGATTGATATAACTTCATTTTATTGATGTACGATTATCATGGAATTATGAGTATAAAGACTGAACATGTATGTGGTGTGTGCAATTTATGAACTTAAACAAGTTTGGTGGATCCTTGGTGTGCAATTTATTAATTATCAAGGATGAATAAAAATGATTGGAGTTCTAATCATTTGCTTGTTTTGTTGTTGAGGAAAACACATGTGAATCACATCCTATTAGCCTCAGTACGAACTGAGCCTGGATCAGAGAAGAATCCATGGATTTCATTACAAGAAGAACTCTCCGGAGTATAAATAACTCTTCGGAGTATAAATAACTCTCTGAAGTATAAAAATGCAGAACCTAGACTCCCGGAGTATAAATAACTCTCCGGAGTATAAATAACTTTTCGGAGTATAAATAACTCTCCGGAGTATAAAAATGCAGAACCTAGACTCCCCGGAGTATAAATAACTCTTAGGAGTATAAATAACTCCTCGGAGTATAAATAACTCTCCGGAGTATAAAAATCCAGAACTTAAAATTCCCAAAAGAGTATGAACAAATTTAAGGGAAATGCAAGATCAAAAGTAAAATCATTTGACGAGTTGAGAAGAGACACTCAACTCAGAGTTGAATTGATATTTGAAATAATACGAGTTGAGAGAAGACTCTCAACTCAGATCTGAAGTGATACCTTGAAATAATTTTCCTTAGAAATTTTTTCAAGGGATGAATACGAGTTGAGAGAAGACTCTCAACTCAAATCTGAAGCGATATCTTGAAATATTTTTTCTTAGAAATTTTTTCAAGGGATGAATACGAGTTGAGAGAAGACTCTCAACTCAAATCTGAAGCGATATCTTGAAATAATTTTCCTTAGAAATTTATTTCAAGGGCTGAATACGAGTTGAGAATAGATACTCAACTCAGAACTGAATTGATATCTGAATTAATTTTCCTCAAAAAATTATTTCAAGGGATGAATATGAGTTGAGAGAAGACTCTCACAACTCAGATCTGAAGCGATATCTTGAAATAATTTTCCTTAGAATTTTTTTCAAGGGATGAATACGAGTTGAGAGAAGACTCTCAACTCAGATCTGAAGCGATATCTTGAAATAATTTTTCTTAGAAATTTATTTCAAGGGATGAATACGAGTTGAGAATAGATACTCAACTCAGAACTGAATTGATATCTGAATTAATTTTCCTTAGAAAATTATTTCAAGGGATGAATACGAGTTGAGAAAAGATACTCAACTCAAAACTGAATTGATATCTGAAATAATTTTCCTCAGTCAAGGGATGAATACGAGTTGAGAATAGATACTCAACTCAGAACTGAATTGATATTTGAATTAATTTTCCTCAGAAAATTATTTCAAGGGATGAATACGAGTTGAGAAAAGATACTCAACTCAGAACTGAATTGATATCTGAAATAATTTTCCTCAGAAAATTATTTCAAGGGATGAATACGAGTTGAGAATAGATACTCAACTCAGAACTGAATTGATATCTGAAATAATTTTCCTTAGAAATTATTTCAGGGGATGAATACGATTTGAGAAGAAATACTCAACTCAGAACTGAATTGATTAATTTCTTAAACTATTTTCAAGAGTAAGAGAATATTTTAATGTTGAAAGATCTTCAACTCTGACATTAATTATGGTGTGAAATATTTTCAAGTATAAGAAAATTTCTGAATGATCGAGTGTTGAATTACTTCAACTCTGAATAGAACAAGAATTGTTCGCCTCAGAGTATAAACAACTCCTCAAGGAGTATAAATTTTACACTCTAAAACACAAATTAGAGAGGATCCGAGAATAAAGAGGAACAAATTCACTTGGAATTAGAGTTCACCTCACACTAGGGGGAGTGATATAAACACAATAAAATCGAAAGAGAATTTCGAGGATCGCGTGAGGTATGAGATGAACCCCCTCAGTAAGAAATATTTAAAAGATTGTGAGTTGAAAAGATAACTCAGAACAGAATAAAATCCAATTCCTCGGAGTTTAAATAACTTAGAACAGAGTATAAATAACTCTGAAATCATTTTTCTTGCTTTTGAAAAATATTTTAGATGCATGGGTGCTGAAAGATACTCAGCTCCGGATTGATTGTGATATGAAATAATTTTCCTTAGAAATTTTCTTTGACCATTGAAAGCTGAAAGATATTCAGCTCTAAATTAATTCGGAACTGAAATATTTTTGTGCAATGGAAAATATTTTAAGTATTCAGAGTTGAAAGATATTCAGCTCTAGAGGGATATGAGAACTGAAATATTTTCGTGCAATAGTAAATATTTTAAGTATTCAGAGCTGAAAGATATTCAGCTCTAGATTAATTCGGAAGTGGAATATTTTCGTGCAATGGAAAATGTTTTAAGTATTCAGAGTTGAAAGATATTCAGCTCTAAATTGATATGAGAACTGAAATATTTTCGTGCAATAGAAAATATTTTAAGTATTCAGAGCTGAAAGATATTCAGCTCTAGATTAATTCGGAAGTGGAATATTTTCGTGCAATAGAAAATGTTTTAAGTATTCAGAGTTGAAAGATATTCAGATCTAAATTGATATGAGAACTGAAATATTTTCGTGCAATAGAAAATATTTTAAGTATTCAGAGCTGAAATATATTCAGCTCTAGATTAATTCGGAAGTGGAATATTTTCGTGCAATAGAAAATGTTTTAAGTATTCAGAGTTGAAAGATATTCAGCTCTAAATTGATATGAGAACTGAAATATTTTCGTGCAATAGAAAATATTTTAAGTATTCAGAGCTGAAAGATATTCAGCTCTAGATTGATATGAGAACTGAAATATTTCCATAACTTGGAAAATATTTTAAGTATTCAGAGCTGAAAGATATTCAGCTCTAGATTAATTCGGAACTGGAATATTTTCGTGCAATAGAAAATATTTTAAGTATTTCTAGATTGATATGTGAACTGAAGTATTTTCGTGCAATAGAAAATATTTTAAGTATTCAGAGCTGAAAGATATTCAGCTCTAGATGTATATAAGAACTGAAATATTTCCATACCTTGGAAAATATTTTAAGTATTGAACTGGAATATTTTCATGCAATTGAAAATATTTTAAGTATTCAGAGCTGAAAGTTATGCAGCTCTAGATTGATACGAGAACTAAGATATTTTCATGTCTTAGAAAATATTTTAAGTATTCAGAGCTGAAAGATATTCAGCTCTAGATTAATTCGGAACTGGAATATTTTCATGCAATTGAAAATATTTTAAGTATTCAGAGCTGAAAGTTATTCAGCTCTAGATTGATACGAGAACTAAGATATTTTCATGTTTTAGAAAATATTTTAAGTATTCAGAGCTGAAAGATATTCAACTCTAGATTAATTTGGAACTGAAATATTTTCGTGCAATGGAAAATATTTTAAGTATTCAGAGTTGAAAGATATTCAACTCTAGGTAGACGTGAGAACTGAAATATTTTCATGAATTAGAAAATATTTTTAGCATTGAGAGCTGAAAGATATTGAGCTCTAGATTAATGTGAGAATTGAAATATTTCCAAGTGTTGAAAATATTTTAATTTTTAGAAGTTGGAAGGTTTTCAACTCGGAAGTAAATTTCGGATGTGAATTTCCTGATGTAAATTTCGGATGAGAATTTCGAAAGAGAATTTCAAATGAGAATTCCGTATGAGAATTTCGAAAATAAATTTCAGAAGTGAAATATTTCTAAGCTTTAGAAAATATTTGAATTGAAAGATGTTTAACTTTAAATTGAGTTATTTTGTGATATGTTTCACAATTCACAAGAGGTATTATTCTGAACAATCGCATCAGAGACGACGATAGTCCATAATAGGGGGGAGTAGATGATAAGACATAATGATGTCATATCATTCAGAACTGGTCTCCTTAAAGAACATGAGTTACTTATATTCAATCTAGTTCGGAACTGAACTAGAGGAGACACCTTTAGGATCTGAATCAGACCTGAAGATGGGATTTCGGTGGGAAACCCTTGGAATTTCAATTCTGGAATCTCTATTTCAATTCTGGAATCTCTCTTATCTGAATCAGATGATAGGACATAATGATGTCATATCATTCAGAGCTAACTTCTCCAAATGATAGGATCATCAAGAGTTGCTTTAGTTAAAGTCTGATCTCATAAGATAAGATATTAAGATCTGAATCAGAACTGACTTTCCTTTCGGGAGGCTGACTTATCGAACCTCAATTCTAAAATCTCTCTCATCTGATTTTATCTAATAAAACTCATATTGACAACTTATCCAAATGGTCCCCTTGTACTATTATACCGTTGTTGCAACTAAACAAAACATCTCCTGAAAAAATATACCACCTCCATAAAAATTAATAATCGAATGTCAGCACAGTACGACGACGTGGCGTGGCCCCCAAAAGGCAAACCCTAGACTTAGCAATTACGATATTACCCTCAAACTATGAAGGTATAAAAGTTCATGCTTATCATTTGTAAATGTTAAGTTATTCTTTCTACACATATAACTCTCTCTCTCTCTTTCTTTTTCTAAGATTATTACTGTTCATTGTTACCTTCTTGATCCCAACTGACTTGAGCGTCGGAGGGCCGTCGCCGGAGCCCCCTCCGGCCCGGTTTTGTTGCAGGTCATCCAGTTCCGGAGTCATCTACCCCTCATTGTTCATTTGGAAGGATTTCTCAGGGGATTAAGCTAAGTTTTGCCCTATTCTTACTCATTCATGTTGTGTTTCACTTCTGAACACAATTATGTTTCATCACTTTCCAATGTTCAAGAGATGCAAATCTTTTTAAATTTGATCTAATAATAGTTAGATCCAAAATGCATACAAGAAGAATAAACATAATCACTCATCACCCATATATCCTAACAGAGGCGTAAGTTTGGCGCTGAGGCAAGAGCAGTGATTTTGGGGATGCAGGCACTAGTCAATGTTCAAGCGGGTGCGACGAAAATCTTCATAGACTCGAAAGACACAGTGTTGACTAGTACATCTCGTGCAGATCGATTTTTTGGACCGGAAGCGTACCCCGTGCGAAGACGATGCTAGCACATAGGCTAGCCAAATATGTGATTACCTCTCATTTTCCTCAAGCTTAGATTGTGCTAGCCAAATATGCAATCACCTCTCCTTTTCCTCAGATACCTAATTGTGGATTGTAAAAATAAAAAAGTGTCCAATTTTAACCATCCGAAACGCATTAACTCAATAAATTCCTGTATAGGATAATGGTTACTCACGAAATTCTCTCTCACATGATTTGTCACTTAAATCTTTTTAGTTTTTTTAAATACAGTTATCCAACAGAAAATAGCAATTCCAATATTCATACCTAAATACTTTTTCTAAGCACTTCTTTGCCTATTTACTTTTAGGCCTTTTGTCTCATTTTTATAGTAGTATGTTTTGATCATTTTTGGTCGACATCTTAACGATTGACCACCCCCGTGGTCGTCCCATTAAACTGACCTGTTACAAACTTGGCTTAACACCAAAACTCTCAACGTTAGGATTACTTTATCTAGTCGACTCGACGTCGTCCCAATCTAACTATCGTCGTCCGTTGACATGATTTTTGGCATAAACATTACATAAACTCCAACAACAAGACTACCAAAAGTACAGCAATATTCATATTATTGCAGAACCAAAATACACAGAACAAGATCCAAGAGATCTAGAAGCAGTCTACTTGAGTTGCCATACATGATCCTCAAGCTTCTACGTTCAGAAATAACAAAAGAGACGACGAAACATGTTGCATAACTAGAATATCCCTGTGAGAAGGTTGGCTGCGGTGGATATGGCAGCTCCTGTGATAGCACATTGCACCACTTGATCGTGAGTGTGCTCATCCGCTGTCAAAGCCAATGCTGCTCCAGTGATCGCTCCAGCAAGAGCACTGTTTTTCTGCGTCGCGGTGCCAAAAAATAAAAATAAATCTGTCATGCACTTAAATTTTCATTTATATTACTAACATAGTTAACATAAAAAAAATGTTTACCCACCCAATCATGCACTCCTCGAGCCTCTTTCAACCCGTAAGTAAGACCTGAATACACCCCTGCAGCTAGACCTGCAACGATAGCCAAGGTCAATTAGTAGTCGAGAAACGAGATACAGAAGATATGAGTTGATATACTCTTACCCCATTGCAGCGATTCTTTTCCAGTATTCTTAACCTACAAGTGCAATTTTAATCATTACAGTCACGCGAGGTTAAAGAAACGGGATGCTTTGATGTATCAAAACTGAGAATGATGGCATACTTAGAGCTAGTAAAACGTAGAGATAAATGTAACTGTATTGCATAAATCAGCCAATTCGAGTCTTATATTTAACTTCTGTTTGCCCAACTATACTTATTAACCAAAACAAACTAAACATGGAGAAATGATAACCGAACTTACCAATGCTTCAACCGACTTCTGATTACTTTCTCCTGCAAATAGTCAATAGAAACAAGGGAATGCAGTTAAATAATTTACTTGCCAAATCAAGCCATCACTACGACGTACACAACTGGGGAAAGCACATACACTATAATTGAGTACTAACTAAGAGCAATCACACTTCACATTCAACCTAGTTAATGACAAGAAATATGTTGCAGTATGTACCTCTAAGGTCCGGAAATCGGTGATGCTTCTTAGTAGGGTCTACCTCAGAAGGAAAACGAGGTTGAGTATCTCCACTTGCACCTGATTATCAATAAAACTAGAAAATCTCAGATTTCCCCTTCCTAACATAATACTAACACATTGGCAGATATAAAAAGGAAAATCAAACAAACAAAAGTGCGAAATCTTCAAACATCAACCCACTTTCCAAGGCAGTCACATAAGCATGGCGTGATACAGCTTGAATAGCTCCAATCTGCAACGAATGACAACACTACTCAATCACAACCACCAGAATTTTACCCTAGGGGGCGAAAATCTGTATACTATTATAAAAAATGTCATCGTGGGGAAAAAAAAATTAAATCCGTGCCTGATCACAACATAACATACACACATTCATCGCATTTTAAATTACATAATTACAAATACAACAACATTAAGCTCCAAATTATTAAAAACCACACAGATTATCAGTTTATTAAACCCATAGTCCGAGTACAATAATCAGAACGGAGGTAATTTAAGAGAAAATGCAGTATTTGTGTAAAATTATATGGATGAAAATACCCCAGACGCTTTGATGAAGCTTTCAGTCATGCGGTTAAGGAGGGGATGTCCAAGATCAAAGAAGCCACCGCTGTCAAAGCTTCTGAGTTCATCAATCACTGATCTCGTCTCCAAATTACTCCCACTCATCTTTCCCAATTCTTTTTACCAAATCTTATTAGAGTAGAAATCAGTAACCGCTCTTCACCGATTTAGAGAAGAAGAAAGTGTGTATGTTATGCAATCTGTTGTTAAAATACAGCAGTGTTCTGTATTTATATGAGTACTACACAAACTAGCTCATGAAACATAAATCGCTTACTTTAACTAGTAGTAAAAGCGTGAAATAGTGGACAGTAACTTTTCCATATACCAACAAGTATAAGAATTGAAGTTAGCAGAGCGAAACACGTGTATTTAAGGTGAAGACGCGTCACTCGCTCAGAACTCGGTGGCGGTCTTTCAGGATCACTCTAGACTACGTGCCACCTCGCGGCTTCGCCTCTATAGAATAGAGATATACATATGAAATTAGAATTTCTACAAATTATGAGTATATACTATTACAGACTCATTTCATAATAATTTATACTCCCTCCGTCCCAAACCAAATTGGCACGAGTTTTAATAAATGAGTTGTTTATTAATATTGTATAAGATAAAATGGGGGTAATAAAGACTTTTCAACTTTATAAATAGTAATAAAGTTACTTTTTAGTGTAATAAAGTAGTGGCATTTGTTGTAATATTGTGATGTTTTAAGGGGAGTGTTTAAAAGTGCTTTTACTATTTTAGGTAATGTGGCTTCAATTATGGGACGCCCAAAATTGTAAAATGTGGCTTCAAGTATGGAACGGAGGGAGTATAATTTAATAAAAAAAGTTGATTATATTTGTAAACTTAAAAGTAATTACACTTTATGTAAAATTATACATATTGTGAGAGTAGAATTAATTTTTTTTTTTCAAAGGGGTAGAAGTTATTAAAGGAGAAAGAAAATATTTGTGTATTTTTTTTTCAAATACTAAAAAAAACTTTATATATTATTAAATAACTCATTCACCAACTAATTTGACATAAAATAATGTCAAGATTTTGAAATTGTGATTTTTTCGCACGCCTCAAATCCCAAAAAAAAAATAAAAAAATAGCCTTATATCCAAAAGCTTCTTAGATTTAGTTATATGTTTACTAGTTCAAAGTGAGACGCATATACGTTTCAAAAATCGATATTCCAATGCGTTTCAAAAATCAAATATATATTGGAATAGAGCCAGATACCTGTATTGAAATAGATGGTGTTACATTAAAAATGAAATATATACATGCCACTAGTTTTAATCAGTATCTTTATATCAATATACTTGAAATAACTAATCAAATACATACACAAAAAATTAGAATATATAATATTAATAATTATACATGACCCATTCAAAATTCATATATTTTTTTAAAAAAATACACATTGTACACTTTAGCAAATGTGGTCGTCTAAACTGTGAAATGGGAGAAGATGTGGCCGTTGTCATCTGAACTCAGAAGATGTGGTGGTTGCGCTGGTTCATGGCTGTGGCGTGGTCATGCAACCAGCCATCGCCTCCGAGCAACAGCAACGGATTAGGGATAGAGTTATCCGCGGTTTAGGGGAAAAAAGAAAAAAAAACAAACCGGCAATAATACATTTTTTTTTCAATAAAGTTGTGGTACTTGGTAGCCTAAATAGTTCAATAAGGATTTTGGCTAAGTTGACAAGTGAAAAACTCCACTTATCTTATAAGATTTGTGAAATAAATATAGCCAGGCATCATTATTTTAGACAAGATGCCCAATATACTTTATTCAATTTTTTTTAACGTAGAATCAATAAAAGAATTGTGAAATAAACCACAACACAATTCGAATAATCTGCACACACATTACATAATTACACCAATATCCACTTTGTTTTCACCAGACACAATTCTCGGGATGACAGACGTGTGAATTACATGACTACAAACACTCTAGATCACACATCTTGTATAGAAATCAAAACACAGATACGGAATTCACATTATGACAATATCCAATCTGTTTCAATACCCATGTATCAGATGAGATAAAAAGAAAGATAAATTACTTGGCAACGACAAGCTTTCTAGGCCAAAGACCTTCACTACAGAAAGGGTTCGGATAAGACACATTACAATTTACACAGTTGCACTAATATCCCATGTTTCTACCAAGCTCTATTCCCATGTATCACGTGGAAGCAATGAAAAAGTGTGAATTACTTGATAACAATCATCCTAGGGCGCACATAAATCATAACACAACTCGAATAAGAACTATTCAGAACTGAACACACATTACACCATTATCCACTCTAATTCTACCAGGTACAATAACCATATTTTGCGTGGAAACGGAAAAAGAATTGTGAATGACTTCACAACACCAAGTGTTCTAGGCCAAAGTGCCAAACACCTTCTATAGAAATCATAACATGTTGGATAAGAACGATCCAATCTGGACACACATTACACCAATATATACTGTGTTTCTACATTCACCAGGCACAATAATCAAGTATCACGTGTAAGCGAAGAAAGAAGTGTGAATTGCCTCACAACAACAAGCATTCTAGGCCACATACAAGTAAAAACGATAACACATTCGAATAAGAACTATCTTTATATGCATACACCTACTTATATCTACATTAAGATAGGCTGTGTGAGGCATATGTAGATGGTAAGTTCCAGTGAACCAGGTTCAACACTGAATTAGTGAGGGCTGATTTTTTATTCATATGGAAAATACTTATTCAGCTTGAATGAAATAGGCTAGCAAACAAAATCTTATACAAAGAAAGACACAATTCAGACATGATACCAATACTCATATTAATTCAGTTCAGAAAACAAGAGCAATAAAAACAAAACTAAGATTGAAGCAAAATAAATAATTTCAGCTAAAATAGTAGCCAAAAGATTCAACAATCCACTGTACCAACTAAAAATTATCGAGTCGAATTACGCCAATAAAAAATTAGGTCTTGACCATTTTCCAATCCTATAAAAACAAAATCATGATTGATTTTACCAATACAAAATTAAGACTTGCCAATTTCCAGATGACGTAAATTCAAATTTACTCTTCCTCGCTAGCGCCCTCGCCGCTGTTCTTATTGTGCTTCCTCGCGTACCGCTGATTCCTCAAAAACTTTGGATCCATCTACACAACAACAAAAGAATTTAGTCTCAAAATTCATTCACACACACTGTTGTAATTCAACACAATACAATGAGAACGAACAAAATACGTACCCCTTTTGTGGAGGTGTTGCGATGGCGCTTGGGCTTCTTGATGCCATTCTTGTGGGCCTTGTGGGACTGGTTGTGTGCTGTGTGATTCTTCGATTTCGCCATTTTCCTCCTCTTCTCTGCTCTGCCTCAACTAAAACGAACAAGATAAAAAACCCTAATTTTGGGGTCGTTTTATAGGGCACTGTTTACAAAGAAGCCCAATATGTGAGATGGCTTTTCTTTTCTTTTTTTATAGATGTATTAAATAATTTTAAAAATAAAATATGAAATACTCCTTGGTCCCACAATTATTTACAAATTTTTTTTCATTTAAACGTTTCACTATTTTATTTGAAAATATAAAAAAAAAAAAAAATTAGTCCCTCATTAACTAACTTCTTTGAATGACTTATTTGCCCCTCATTTTTTTTTTGCTTGTAATATGCCATTATTTTGCTTGTAAATAGTTATGGAATGAGGGAGTAATTTTTTCCATAAATGTATTAAATCATAAAATATTTAAGTAAAATTCGTCAGTTTTTTAATACATTATTCTTGTAATATATTAATATATTTAACTACTATATCACCGTAGGCTTTCCAAAAACAAAAAACAAAAAAACAACAACAACAATTTTAATAAAATGTACATACTCTAATAATCTATAAATCACGTACAAAGCATACGAAAATGTGAATAAACTCCACCACACAAGTGAATCTTTTTTAATGAACAAATTACACTTCTGAATGACCAGGGGCGGACCTAGACATACCCTTCGGGTGGCCTTGTCACCCCTCAACTTTTTTTTTTAATATATTATGTGTAGTATTATTAAATTAGTTTATAAATTAATTGATTTTATTATAAATAAATGTATATCTTAATTAAGAGTTGAGCTATTAATTAGATTGTTCTTCACTTTGTAAGGCACGGACTTATCCAAATATTAATATTTTAATTTTTTATATTTTAATTATACAAGTTAATAATTTTTTAAAAGTTCACTATCAAATATTAATATATATTTTTATTGACAATGAGAAAAGATTATAGAGTTTGAGATTTTTATGAATTTTAATATATTAATGAACTTATAAAATGAGTTTGAGATTTTTATGGATTTTAATATATTAACGAACATATAAAATTGGCCCCCTCAGTATTAATCCTGGGTCCGCCCCTGTGAATGACATTATCAATACATAATTAAATACAATCACACACAATTAATAAAAATAAAAAAACCGTGGAATTCTAATAAATAAAAACTTATGCTTGAGGGTTTTAAATGTAGGTTTGATTTTCATGATCCATCAAAATCACAGTTAAATCTGGAAATTGGTCAGCAAGGTAGCCCAACTGTCCTGTCTCCATGCTCACTTTTATTTCAACCACATTTCAAGAATTTCACCAATGTTATTTACCCTTTTTCCAACAAATTAATCTCCAAATTAATAAATTAATTCTCCCACAAGATTGCTTTAAAAAAATTTATACTTCTAACTGATCCCAGAAGCTTCTAATTAATTCCCTTTAGAATGTTAGTTTTGATTTTGCACACATATTATGGCTATATAAACATTCTCTGAATCTTGCTTTCCTACACTTGCAATGGCAAGCATACTGTTTTTTTCAACTTTGTTTTGTGTCTTTGTTTCCTCTTGCATATTTGGTATATATGGATCAATATATTTTTTTTACTCTTCCGTTTTTATATGTTTATCGACGTTCATATTTTTCGGCAGGGGGAGCGTATGATGATCCTCGTTTAGGCGCTGCAGGCGTCGTAGCAAACGAGTACGTGCCTCCAGCAGAAAGCGAAGAAGGAGAGGCGGCAGATCATGAGTATTATCCTCGTGAACATGGTGTAGACGTTGGTCCTGTTTTCACTAAAGCCTTGGAATGTTTCAATGATAGACACGTAAGTAAGTTACACAATAGTTGAACGGTGCAATTTCTTTCAATTTGTAGCACCACATCATTTATCAAGTAATACTATTACTTTTAAGTATAGTAGTATTACTTGATTAATAATGTAGTACTACAAATTGCATATATATGTATATAGATTGTTATCTGAATACAAATTTATTAACAGATATATAGCAGTTGTGATGAAAAGTATCGGCTCACTCAACACGGGGAGGTTCATGTGCCCTTTGAGTGTGTTGATCAGTATTGCAACAGGGCGTGTCTGGAAGAGACTCAACTCGTGCTCGAATGCATCGAAGAAATCTTGGAACACTTTGAGTTCTATAACAAGGCTACTGTGCATGATGTAAGAGAAACAATCAAGACTGGATGCAGCTATGGTCCTCAAAGAGGTAGCTATATATATTCTAATTAGTACTTCATTTTTTTTTAATGATAAAAACTTGTACGAAACGGATTTGATGCATGTTGTTTTGGACAGGAAACTTCAATGTTGAGGAGCATATAGAAGATAATGATGCTACAACTATTGCAAGAAATATTTCTACCACTATTTTCGTTGCTCTTGAGTTGATGATCATCATTGGTTGGCATGTATGGATTTAACATAAGTGTTTTAATAAGTTGTGTATCTTTCATAAGAAAAAGGTAAGTATGGATTTGTAATAAAAAAATTGTAGCAAATTGTTACCCTAAACAATTTGTGAAAACTTATGATGCATTTATAATATAAAAAAGTTTGGAAAAATATACAGATTCAGGTCCATCAATAAGATGATTGTAAGAACACTAATCCATGCAACAAAATTGAATAGTTTCAGTTTAAGCTTTTACTGCAACAACATATCAGCTACCACTCCATCTATCAGAGAATTAAGAATACGAGACTCGATCTGTATCCCGACTTCAAAAGCTTCAGTGTCAAAGTCGAGCCATCTACCGTATTGGTTGCTCATCTTCATATCAATGAGCTCATCAATCCTAGACTCTCCAATGTCTGAACTCCAACCCGAAATTTCTTTGTACACTTCTTCGCCTAGTTTATCCTTTCTTCCAACAACTGATACACCCTTGGCCCATGATCTGTATCCTCCACTCGCGTATTGTCTGCACCTTAAGTCCAAGCATTCGCCAACACAGTCGAACATAAGTCTTTCGTCTATTATGTTAGCATCGCTCAGACAAGGCTTTATGATCTCGTGGCCTTTGCCTAAAGCATAATCCTCAAACATCGGCTCTACATTGCATACCATTTCCTTCACATAATCGAGTTCAGTTTTTGGTATATTTGATGAAGCTGAGTCTGATAACTCCGCAGTGTCTGAAGAATTGCAGCTTTCTGCAAAGGGAGAATTCTCCAGAACTGAAACGGGACTTGGTTGCCGACAGTCAATCAACTTTCTGGGTTGAGATGTGTTGCTGCCACATGAGCTCATTTCTTCGACCGCCTCCTATGTACACAGCATTCAATTTATATTATTAGTGTATTTATAAACATAATAGAGAACTGGCTGCATTTGAATTCATGCCAATCTGAGCCTTTTCACTAATTTCAGGGGATTTTTTTTGTTTTTATGAAAACTTTAGCTCTAAAATAGTAAAAAATTAGCAACACTTTGTAAGCAATTAACTGTACATAACATAGTACTAGTAAATAAACTTATGAAAGAAAGCAAATGATTTAATCAGGAAAGGATAATTAAACAGCAGCCTATGTTTTTCGATTGATCAAGAATTTAATCACATGATGAATTCAGCTAATAGCCACTTTGTCAAATGGCCTCAAATATCCAGGACATATATCATTTAAAAAAAACATAAATAAATTAGAGCAAAGTTGTCTTACCTGATAATCGATATGCATTCCATCTTCTGTCACGATTGAACTCGAAGTGGCCTCTAGATCAGGCTCCTTATCATGTAAATGCGCTCCTGATATTTGTTCGGAAAACTCTACCTTATGAGCCAATTCTTTTAGTTTTTGCTCCAAAAGAATGTTCAATGCATCACCTCCCTTGACATTATGTCCAAGGTGAGAAAACCGTGAAGGACTCGAGCCATCTGAGGTTAGGATTGACCTTTTACTTTGATAGCCTCCTGAGAAGATCTTAGAACTTTCCCCAGCATCCGTAGGCCTCATTGGAGAAGTGAAAGTAAAAGAAACGACATCCATTCCTGTCATTTCACTATCTTGACTGCAACTACTCTGCATATCCATGATATCCCTCGATTGGATGGCTTTCCCGTTTTTATCCATCTGACTTTTTCCAGAGTGGTAGTTCCCATCTGCAGACCGTTTCTTACTAGTAACTTTTTCTGTGCTAGAAGACGATACTTCTCGTTTGTCATCTCTGACCTCGGAGCTCAACTTCCTTGAGTTAACTTTAGAGCTTCCGGAAAGTTTACTCGAACTGCGTTGCCTAGCAGAAGAAGATTCTTTACTAAGCGTTTTCCCTCCTTTTGAGTTTGAATTTGAAGGCGATTTCCCTCTATCAACTATACAATTTTGCTTCTGACTGTTCGGTCGAAGCACACTCGAACCATTTTGTAAAGAAGGTTTCTTCACCAGACTCTTTTGGGCCGTTGATTTGCTTTTGAACACGTGATTGGGGCTGACATCGCATGGCTCTTTCGGGATAGCCACGTTTCTGCTGCTATTCACATTTAGACCTTCTCGTTTCTGAACATTGGCCTTTGCCTGTAGAGCAAGTGATATAGACTTACTTTTGTTTTTCACATCAACTAAAGATGATTCTTCAGAATCTCCATTCCAGCTTTTATTCATCGACTGCCCTTTAATGTTCTTCACACCTCTGGATTCATCTTTTCTTTGAGACCCTTCAAAAATCTTTAACGGTTTTTGTGCTGCTTCGGCCTTCTGTTTCAAATCCCTCACTCTTAAAGGAACAGAGGACGAACCAACTGATGGCAGCTGCTTCGTTTTCCTTCTCTCCTGAGGCCCGGGGTCAATAATCCTGGCAGCTGCTTCCATTATTTGTGCAGCATCCTTCGGTGGGATAAAACTTGCACTTTTTATTGGAGATAGAAGTTTGTTATGGGTAATAGGAATGGATTTAGCTGATTTAGGAGGCAAAATCTCGGTTTGGAACTTCTCAATTCGCCTGTGTATCACCTTTTGGTGCTTTGGCTGCATATCAATTCGAGGTGCGTCCTTCAAACTGCTGAAGTGCGTGCTTTGATCGTGATAATAGCTGAGGCTTTTCGTTTGGTAATAAGAATCATGAGAAGTAAAAAGTGGAGTAGGGTATGTCTCCGACATGTTGGATTTTGGCAAGGAATCCAATCCCATAAGCCTTGCAACGACCCCAGGGGCCTTTGTCCCACAAAAGTCCTCATCGATGACAGACGAAGAACAACTCTGATCACTGCTTCCTTTTACACTTGATCCGCTTGCATTTTCATCTGCATCTAGCTAGATATAGAAAAATAATCTTTTAATTCCAAAACCAGGAGAAGAAAAAAAAAAAGTCTTAATCACTAATTTTCTTACCATTTGAATCCTAGATTTTGGAAAATTTCCATCGCGTGTTTTCTTCTGTTTGGATTGCTCTACATAATCAGAGCAACACATTTAGATAGTTGGAAATAAAGAATGAACAAATCTATGCATACAAACAGGATAAAAGCATACATATATCAAACTCAATATATTCAAAACATACCTGGTACATCTGACTTGCTCGAGAACAACTTCTTTCGAGACTTCGCATTCCAATCGAACATCTGAAGGAAGCCACCAACATAATTTCCACCTTTCGACCCTTGCTTATCAGTTCCCATTCTGCAAGCAATCGTCACATAAATATCAAAAAATAGATTAAAAAAAGCTTCAAGAAACAAACGACCTCACATCAAGACATTCTGAAAGCTTCCATCCCATGTTTCCAATTAAATTTTAGACAAAACGTTACCTAAAACACAGGATCGGTGATCAAACTGTTTGAGCTCTCTCTTGAAGTTTGTATTAGAGAATTATTGCCCACATTCTTAAAGGATTAGAGTAAATAGCAGTACTAAAAGAGCAACGTTTATATTATAAACTCTAAAATTGAAGTATGGTAACCAATATCAAAGTATGTCAAGCTAATGATGATTGGTTTTACCAGAATTGGATGTCCAAATTTGCATTATGGTTAGTGAGAATCGTCTAATAATGATAAAAAAAGAAACAGCTGTAATTTGTTTTTGTTACCTTAGATATGAAACTGGATTCAAATTTGAAAATTTATTAGCACAAAAATGAGAAAAACAGCTAAGATGGATGCAGCCTTAACCAATGAACACCACGTGTTCGGAATTATTCGTCCAAGTGATTAAAGCATCACTATATGTTGTACTACTAAGGACAAGTAAATGAAAGTATTAGCCCATCATTCCATAGCAAAAAACCTGCTGCACTCATCAGATTCAGCTGTATATTCGACACACTTATCCTACACGACAAAAGCCGTTTTCCCTTTATAACTTTGTTGCTTTAACAAACTTAAAGCCTCACTATATGTTTTGTACTACTAAGGATCAAGTAAATGAAAGTATTAGCCCATCATTCCATAGCAAAAAACCTGCTGCACTCATCAAATTCAGCTGTATATTCGACACACTTATCCTACACAACAAAAGCCGTTTTCCCTTTATAACTTTGTTGCTTTAACAAACTTAAAGCCTCACTATATGTTTTGTACTACTAAGGATCAAGTAAATGAAAGTATTAGCCCATCATTCCATAGCAAAAAACCTGCTGCACTCATCAAATTCAGCTGTATATTCGACACACTTATCCTACACAACAAAAGCCGTTTTCCCTTTATAACTTTGTTGCTTTAACAAACTTAAAGCCTCACTATATGTTTTGTACTACTAAGGATCAAGTAAATGAAAGTATTAGCCCATCATTCCATAGCAAAAAACCTGCTGCACTCATCAAATTCAGCTGTATATTCGACACACTTATCCTACACAACAAAAGCCGTTTTCCCTTTATAACTTTGTGCTTTAACAAACTTAAAGACAGCTGAGTTCAGGCTTTCACACAAGAAAGATAACAGTAATTGCAGCTTCACGTTTACGATTTTCTAAATTCAGCCGGAAATTCGTGGAAAGCTGAATAATAAGCAAGGCAACAAATATTCAACAGAAAATGTGGATCCATATTTCTCATTAACATAAATTTATCCCCAAAAAAGAAAAAAGCATATCTCCAATGCCAATTACTACACCAATTCCTAATTAGAGGCTCTTATACAAACAGACAACTCAATTTAGCAATCACATCTTCAATAAAAAGCTTTTGTGTGCCATTTCCCACTTAAAGAATTGCAATTGAATTAAAAGAACCAACAAAATCTCCTTATTCACAGATTATTTCAAGATTCTTTGATTCATTTCTTGCATTTCACTATACCATGTTCATCAATTGACACCTACCTCGGATCACACTTCAATTTAGCTAAAAAACACACCAAAAAACACATATCCACAAGTAAAATTAATACCTAATAAAACCTATATAATGTAAGAGATCATGAAACCAAAAATTATGAAGACCCTTATCGTGTTCTTGACATAAAAGCAAATAAACAATGTCAAATCAAGAAAAAAAACTCACACAGAAGACCCTCTGAGCTTCCCCTCGTTGCAAAGCAGCAAACTTTATCTGCCCAAAACAATGTTTATCAAGTACAAGTATGACATGGAACAAGAAGAGGCTGAAATTAAGAGGTTTAGAGAGAGAAAATGGAAGTTTTTAGTGGGAGAGAAGTGAGTTGGAGCTGTCTATGAAGAGTGTTGAATAGTTTGAGCAATAAATGAGACTGATTAAATTCGATTTTTTGAAAAAGAAAATTATATTTATATATGTGTGTACGGAAATGATATAGAGCCCACCAATTGTGCCCACCGCCTGTGGCATTACCACGTCAATAAATTCTTATTTATATTTAATTTAAACTTAATCTAATATCAATATTTTATTTTTTTATCCATATCAATATTTTAAAAAATCTTTTTTTATATTTAATTTAATATTATCTCTATCAAATTACGCTAACGCCATAAATCTTTTCTCAAATCTTTCCATCACCATTTGAGAAAGATTTGAGAAAAGATTTATGGCGTTAGCGTAATTTGATAGAGATAATATTAAATTAAATATAAAAAAAGATTTTTTAAAATATTGATATGGATAAAAAAATAAAATATTGATATTAGATTAAGTTTAAATTAAAAATTGGTGGGCTCTATATCATTTCCGTATGTGTGTATTTGCAATTTACATTTGACTTATTAAATATTGTTTTGAAACATGAAAACATAACACAAAAGGTTAAAATTTTGTAACGTCTCTTTTAGAGAGGAGAGATTTTAAATTACAAAAGAGGATTTATGGGCCCACTTTGGAGTAGGTTGAATATCCTGTGTCGCGGTGCATGCTTGGAATGTAGAGACGAGACATTACAATTTAATGGTTTGGAGTTTGGACACTTTGGCTTGGCCCAAAGCTCAAATTTAATTTTTTTCGTTTTACTTTTAGTTTTCAAAAATATAATTTATTTCAAAATATTTGTCATTTATGATTTTTCAAAAGATTTTAAATGTTTTTCTAACTTCATCATTTTTAAAATTTACTCCCCCTATCTCAAAAATATAGTTCATTTTCTTTTTTCACATAAATCAAGCACACATTTTTAGCATATAAAATTTGTTCTTACATTCTTGTTATACCATTATTTAATGTTATTAATTAATCTCAACGGTTATTAAATAATAGTATTTTAGAAAGAAAAAAATTGAAATAAAAGGAAAGTGAACTATAATTAGAGACAAATAAAAAAGAGGTATGTAATAGTAAGAAAAATGACAATAAATGTTTCATTACTAAAAAGTATGTAAGGTTGTAGGAGGGTGTATTGTCAATTTATATAAATAATTATTGTTATTAAATGATTTTCTTAATTAAAAGAAAAATGGTGTGTAAAGTTTAAAGTGAAAGTGAAAGTGAAGGATTACTTTTTAAAATTTAACTAATCAAAATATGGTCAATAAAAACATGTATGGAGTGGCAGGTTTGTATTTAATTATTCTAAAAATATTTAATTCTTTGACAAAAAAGCAATGTATAATAAATTATAAAATATGATACATAAGGCACCTATGAATACATTTTATTTGTGATTTTGTTTGGATATTGAGTAGAAATAGACTTAAACTCAACTCAATTTCGAATTTTTCAGAAGATATAATTATATAAATTAGAGGGTGGATCTTGTATGCGCTGAAATGCATATATGCATATAAATTTATTTTAATTGGGTTGATCGAATATACTCCCTCCGTTCCGGAATAATTTGCATAGTTTGACCGGTACGTTGTTTAAGAAAAGTAGATTTAGTGGTTGATGATGTAAGATAAAGGAGGGGTATTTTAGGTAATTTGATGATGTGTAAAGTGAATTTGATGATGTGTAAAGTGAAATGTATGGAAAAAATGAGTGATAAATTTGAAAATAAAATGATGTTGTGAGGTTGTTAATTTTGTTGAGTATTTCCATATTAAGAGTGTGCAAGTAATTTTAGGACGTCCCAATAAGAAAAGTGTGCAAGTAATCACGGGACGGAGAGAGTAGTATACATATTTCACTTTATTAACTTAGAAGGTTGTAGTCATTCCACTTCGACTGCAGCCGTCTATGCAGTCGAAGTGGAATGACGTTTTCTTTTTAATTAGGGATGTCAATCTCAACCCGGCCCAATCCGATCTAATACTATTTGGGTCGTTCCGTTCTAAACCCGTAGTGAAATAGGACGGATCTATATATCACTCTCGCTCTGTGCTCTGGACTCATGACCCGTTTTTAATATTATACATATAAATTTAATATATTTTTATATTTTACAAGTTTATTAATATATATAACACTAATTCAACTGCATATATATTTTTTATGTCAATATAAGAATATGAAATACAATATGATATTTCACCTTAAAAAATTATATCAATATCAACATTTTTTATGATGAGGAAATAAATTCATAAACAAGTTTTTAAGATTATTTTATTTATTTTTCAATACAAATCTAAATTTTATGTTATACCTCCGTCCTATAATAAGTTTTTCATTTTCCTATTTTTATGGAGTATCTTTTAAAAAACAGAATTAATATTTTTACAAAAACATTTTTTTTAATTTATAATGGGTCATCCCGTGCCCATTCTTGAAACAGGGCAGATCAGGGTATCTGGATACCCTGCCCGACCCAGCCCATTATCATCTATATTTCTAACTTATACGTCCATACACTATTTAATAAAATCACATGCATTTTTCACTAAATATATACTAGCATCTTTTAATATTAATTTATCGCGACCCACAAAAATTTAACTTAATAAACATGACCCATAAAATTTTAGATTGACTAGTCAAATGGTTTAGTGTATACAAGTGCATATGAGACATTTTCTAAACCAAAATAGTGTATAGATAGCTAGAAACTCAATTCATCAAATTCTTATTTACAATATTGTACATTTAATATCCTGTTATTTTAATTTTTTTTTTTACAGAAAACTTACATGTTAAAATTGGGTCAAATCTACTTGCAAAATTCGTACAAATGCAAATATAAAAATTCGTTCTCATGCATATGTTACTGTTTAAAAAAAAAAAAGTATTTGTGTAAAGGTAAGTATGTGACCCATTTCAGATAATTTTTTGTTTGACCAACACAAATCATATGATACGAATAAATAAATAAATAAAGCAATGCATGTCCCAGCATGTTTTAACATTAGACACACAATATTATTTTATATATTTGTTAAGAGAAAATCACGCTCGATCGATCAATTTCATAACCACCTAAAAATGGTGGTATGTGAAATGTGATAAAGACATGTGATGTGGGTACACATCAATGGGAATTAGCACAAATTAAACATATTAAAATGGTAAAAAAAAATTAAGCAAGATTTCGAAATCCTATATTTTGTTTTATTTGTTCAATTATCATTCATTATTCAACAAATCATCGCGCGCATATGGCCAAATTGTGTTACCTCAAATTCATGTAACATGTTTTTTTTATAAGTATCTTTTGTTTTGTATTTATGATTTTTATGTAAAATTTATTTTGTTGACAATATTGACCTAATTGTAAGTAAAATAGTATTAATCCCGTAAAAAATAAAATATATATCAAACGTGAACTGAACCAACACACATCAGAAATGAATAAGAAGAATTAACCAAATTTGCTGAAAATATAGTCGATTGAGCAAATTATTTATCAAAGTCGAACTTCAAACGAATCAAAACCACTTACAGTATTAGTTTAAAGTTATATATAATTGTTTATCGAATAATAAACAGTAAAAAATGCATTTTGAATTGATGGTCAGGTATTTTGGATATGAAAAAAATAGTTGCTTTAATGCTTTGTTATTTAATGCCTTACACGAGAAAAGCAAGTGAAAATTAAATAAAACTAGCTATCTCAAATCTTCTCTCGCTATTTTCCTTGGATTCCGCCTCTAATCTCGATTTCTCTTGAAAATGGATAACAAGTAGTATTTCGCAAAAGTTAAAAATGGTTCAAGACTAATTGGGTTATTTCGTGTTTCATTTATTTTTAAGTATGAGTCACTCAATATATAATGGGTGAGTCTAGTGTGGACTCGAGTGCATGTTATGCACTCGAGCTCAATAGGTGGTTATATATTAGTCACAGCAGAAGTAATACACAGAATAGCTTGTGGCCTAGTGGCACCTCTTCCTTTAATTTTGCATAATGTCGCTGGTTCGATTCCAACTTGTTACAATATTTTTTTTTAATACATATTTTCCAAGATTATAAAAGTGCAAGTATGTACGTTGAAAATAATAATCGATTCCAACTTGTTACAATATTTTTTTTAATACATATTTTCCAAGATTATAAAAAAAATTAGTTGCTATAATATTTTTTTTTAATACATATTTTTCAAGATTATAAAAGTGCAAGTACTAATTGACAAAGGTGTACGTTTGAAAATAATAAAAGTGCAAGTAGTAACTAATAAAAAAATTAGCACATATTTTCCTAAATTATAAAAGTGCAAGTACTAATTGATAAAGGTGTATGTTGTAAATAATAAAAGTGCAAGTAGTAACTAATAAAATATGTAACATTAATAAAAAAATTAGCACATATTTTCCTAAATTATAAAAGTGCAAGTACTAACCGACTTATTGACAAAGGTGTAACATGAATAATATTAAAAGTGCAATTTTGTAACTGTGTAATATAAGTAATTTTTAAATTTTTTTTAGCACTTATATTTCTTAATTAATATAGGTGTAACATTAATAATAATAAAATTGCAAGTAGTGCCTAATAAAAATGTGTAACATTAATAACTAAAAAAAATATATGAGCAACACTTTTTACTAAATATAATCTTGCACCTTTTAGTTATAAGGTTTTATACTTTTTAGTAATTTAATGTTACACTTTTAAGTTAAAAGTGAATTATGTTTTATATTAATAATTTTGTAATGCACGGTTTACTAATAGTAAGTCACACGATTCAGTAAACAATGTTGCACGTTTTGCTGAAAACAAAAATTATCAGTAACAAAGGATAAAAACTTTATAAAAAATACTGTCTAAAAACAAGTACAATCTAAAACAAACGTGGATTTGGAGTAATTGAGCCAAATTCATTGAAACCAACTGGTGTGGTTTCTTTAGCCTTCTTCTTATTCTTCTTGCTCATCTCAAGAGGACCTTTTATTCTCTTCCCCCTTCCTTTTGTTTTAGAACGTGCTGGGTCGAGTATCACAATTGACGTATTCAACTCAGCACTCCTCTTAGCCTTCAATGCATCAATAGAAGAAGAGAGAGTTTTCAAACCTTCTTCTACAATACCAATTGCTTCCTCATCTTCCTCACAACTCAAAGCAGTGTTATATAATGTCCTTGAAACTCTATGCGTCCATGGTAACTTACTTCCTTTCAAACAAATTTCAATGCATTTTCCAAACATATCCCAAACATGTGATTTAACTAATTTGGTCCACCTATTTCTAATGTAAATTTCTGGAATTCTTGAAACAGAATTAATAAGAAGAACTCTCAGTGAATAATAACATAACATCCCAAATTCTTCATACCTCATGGAAAGATAAACCAAAAAAGGCCAGCACCTTAATTTTCTCGTCACAAATTTAACAATTAATTGGCTTTGGTCAATTTGC
Source organism: Galeopsis tetrahit (assembly GCA_963675135.1). Classification (NCBI taxonomy): domain Eukaryota; kingdom Viridiplantae; phylum Streptophyta; class Magnoliopsida; order Lamiales; family Lamiaceae; genus Galeopsis; species Galeopsis tetrahit. The sequence continues at coordinate 19,524,262 of OY776133.1, forward strand.
ACAAAATACGATAAAATGGTACGCGTTGAATATTATTGAATTCAGAATCGTTTCATATTTATTAGAAATTCGTAAATTGCATTATTGAAAGTAGGTAAATTCTTTTATAAGATACCATACTATTATGCAACTAGATTTGAATTAATTTTGATATATTTTCAATTTCAACCTAATTATAGATACACGTATGCATACACCGAATGAAGTGAAGGTTGAGAACATGTATGAAGAAGAAAGGTACCTGTATCGCGATGGAAGAATGTCGACAACAAATTACAGTATATCAACAAAGACGACGATGGAAGATAAACATGGTTGAATCGTGAAAAATGGTGAGAGATCCGATGAATCGTGCCAGAGAAGTTTTCGAAAAAGATGAGTAAAAGGAAGATCAAAGAACGCGAAGAAATGAAACAAACAAAAAAAAAACTGAAAAAAAAAAACTTAAATATCCATTGAGGCGGGTCAGGCGGGTCGGGTCGGGTCGGGCCGAGCGGCGGGTCGGACTGGAGTGCATAGCATACACTCAGGTGTATACTAGACCTTGGCATATATAATACTCCCTCCGTCTCATAAAGTATATCGCTTTTAATTTTAAATTTTGTTTCAAAAAATTTATCGCTATTATTTTTATCACGAATTTTACTAAACTACCCCTATGTAAATTATACAATCTCTCTCTTTTATTGAAAATATATTAATGTATTCCTCTATTCTTTCTTTCTTTCATAGGGTAAGTTGACATTTTCTTTCTTTTATAAGAAAAGTTAGGAAATAAAAGGAAAAATATTAAGGAAAAGAGAAACATGCAATATCCTTTCTATTTAAAGGAGTAGAAAAACTTGTGAATTGAAATTAAATTATATTGATCTTTTCATAAATATTGTACAAAGACAAACAAAAATTACATTTAGATTTTGTGTTATTATAAAAAAAAAAAAAAGAATTATTATTAAAACAAATATGTTATTTGTTCTTACAATAACACATATTTATTCTTATAGTAACAAAGAAATGTGAAAACTCTCATTTAATAAATTAAGTTGTCATTTTTTTAGTTGAATTTACTTTTAATGCACTTTTAAATTTTTGTGCTATATTTCAAATTTAAGAGTATCACTTTCATAATGAAATTTATACTCCCTCTGTCCCGAATTACCTCATTCTATAATATAGGACGTTTCGGGCTAAATTGCTCATTTTCATTTGTCTATCGTTTCCTTTTCTTATCTCTCGCCTGGGACGGATGGGTACAGAGACGGACCTAGGGGGTGCCCAGGAGGTGCACTGGCCCCCCACCAATTGTTTAAAAGTTTTTATATATTTATGCTCTTGTTCATGATTTCATATATTTGTGTTGACATTGTAGTGCAATAAGCCTATTTCTTTGCATTTATCTTTCCCTCTTTTTGTGCTCCTACTTATATTGTATTTATTCAACTTCTTTATTTATTACTCCACTAAATTTCCCTCTTTTTAAATGAATGTGAATTTTAATTAAACAAAAAATAATAACATATAAATAAAGTGATTGAATTTGGATATAAATATAGTGAATGATAATTTGAATAAATAAGATGGTAATTAGGAGGATGAAGATAAAAATATTAGTTCTATTTTTGAGACATAACACATATATACTAGAATTTTTCATATCATAATTTTAAAATATAAATAATAGAAGATAATTAGTATATATAATTGATTATTGATTCAAATTATCATTTTAAGTTTGTATAAAATTTGAATATTTAGTAGTGAAAAATATTTTAGAGTTTTATTTTGAATCTTTCAAGATTTTACACATTTAAACAATAAAAATGCTTTACATATTGTATGAAATATAATATTGATGGATTAAGATGTTTGAGCAATACTATAATGAAAAAAATATGATAACTTTAATATTTCTTACATTCTTATTTTAATATTAATCGGACCCCCTACATTAAAATTCTGGGTCCGTCACTGGATGGGTATACATTTTTTTTTAATTACAATCAAAGAAAGTTACTCGAAGTTCAGAGAAATACACATTCAAGTGGTCAAATGCTTTATTGGTAGTTGGTCGATGTAGACTGTTGATTGATGATACTGTAGAATAATAAATTAATCGATTTTATTTAAAAATAATAGACGCAGAAATATAAAGATTAGGAATATATAATAATAGTAATTGCAAAGTTGTTTCAATGGTAGCCATTAATTTGGCAGCCCAAAAATATTGTTTAAATGGAGGCAAACCGACAATAATCTTTCTTCGTGCTTTATTAGCTAGCTAACCAAAATTCTTAAGATGCCTCCATTCTTCTCTATTTCAAAGGGTAAAAAAGCACTAAAAGGGCACTTTAGAATTATTTATCGCAAAACACCTTTAATAATATTCCCTCTATAACCACTAAATTGAACATTTGTTATATTGAAACGTTCCATAGTAATTTACATACTCTAAAATATATATAAAAAAAATATCATAACTTTTACTTTTAAAATATACACATATTTATTTATATGTCGTTACTTTTAAAACTTTACTTTATTCATATTCGAATGTGTGGGTGTAAGTCTTAATGCTCTGATATCGAAAAAGAATTGTCTCATTTCTAATAAATATCATTTTAAATACTTAGTGCATCTCTTTATGTTTTTTTTGGGCAAAGACCATTAAAACAAACTTTATTGAATGAGTTTTGCAAATCAAATTTAAATAATAATAGGCATGAATTATAATAAACCATAAAAAAGCAATACTAACACTGCAATGAAACAATTTATTTTAAAATCAAATTAAAGGGCATGAATCAGTTCCTTATTAAAAAAAATTGAGGTATATATACTTTTGAATTGCCCAAGGTTAACTTTTTGCAATGTGAATGCGACTGGATTTCGTTTGGTTTGAGGGATTAGCCTCAATTTTATTTATTTATTCGACCAAATTATCAATAGTTTAGTTGAGAGATTAAAACCTGCAGATAAGTTGTCAAGTGTCAATATGGTTTGATTATTTGTTCATCAAAATTCTCTCCACCGTTCAATGCAAACAAGCTAAGGTACACTTTTAATGAACAATTCTACGATTTTGTCTAGGCCCGTAGTTCCGGAATTTCTACGCGAATCAAGATCGAGAAGGGGAAGTTTTTCAACCACCGACTCAAACCCATTGTCAAATCGTACTCAGCAGAATATGGAGGTACTTATGGCAGAACGGACCGATCTTTAGCTCTGGAACTGAATCATTTCCTTGTATCTGATAAAAATTTCCTGATTAATAGGAAGGAAGCTTAATCAGAATAAATACGAATTTTTATTCTATGATCGATCGGTATAAACACCAACAACTCCGAATTGGATTACAACAGAATACTGTCCAATACTGATGTGTTTTTATATTATTGATTGAATTGAAATTAAAAAATATAAGTGGAGAAAGAAAGTCGTGAGCCATTTTTAAACGTGATACAAAAATAGGTATTGGGGCCTAATACATGCACACATTGCCTTAACATGCATGTGTAAATATTTAATTTATTCATACACGATACACCAAAAAGAGGCAAGAATATTGGAATATCTGGCCTTTAAGCAACCTTTGTTCCAAGCAATTCTAAAACCACCTACTACCAATCTCCAAATATGTTGTTTAATTCTCAACCTCTGCCAATCCCTTAACCTGTCTCCTCTAAGACAAAATCGATGGCGATAACGCACGCGGACCTCGCTCCAAGCCCGAAAAGCAGCGATGTCGGAAGCAAAACTGGTGCATTCCTCATGGTCTTTTCCATACTACTAGGCCTCCTCTGCTTCCTCCTCTCTCTAATAGCCGAGGCGACCCGTTCTCAGGTAAAATTAATCTTGTCGTCAAGGCCCGTGATTATAACCAATCACGCGACTAATCCTGCCCGTTTGTGCAGGTGAAATGGACAGCAGCAAGTGACCATCAAGATTCAGAATGCTCTTACACAGGGCCTGGCAAACTGCCCCTTTTAACAGCAACTGCAGCTTTTTTAGCCTTGGCTATGGCAATGTTGGTGCACCACACATTTTTATTGATTGCAGTTAGCAAATCAGATGCTTTGGTTGAGATTACTTGGGACCTTGATTCTTCTTTTGCCAGATCATTCACTTGGCAAGCTGGATTTTTCTTCGTCGCAACATGGTACGTACTTAGTTTCACGTGAACTCTCTTCTTTAAAGTAATTCTGTTTGAGATTAAGTCATGTCTGGTCCCATAACTTGTCACAAAAAAGTTAAGTTTATCGATTTAGTCCCAATTTTTCTAGCAATGTCCAATTCCAGTCGCAATTTCATCAAAAAGTATGAAACGACGCTAGGATTACCGAATTAACCATAAAACTTGTGCGAACCAAGTTGATAGAAGTTTTTGTCGAAAACATGATATTTGAAGATACATGTACAACGATTGCAGGACGTGTTTTGCTGTGGGCGAGATTCTACTACTGATAGGACTGAGCGTAGAATCGGGGCACCTCAAGAACTGGGGAGCGCCGCGACCAAGTTGCCTAGTCGTTCCACAAGGTCTGTTCACATCAGCTGGAGTTTTCGGCCTAGCCACTGTCTTTTTCGCGTCTGGCTTATACACAACAGCCCTACGCGGAGAGAGGCACGTTCAGATTCGACAAAACATACGACGAGAGATCCTGGACGTCTCGATAATGCATGCATCTCCACCGAGATCACCTGGAAGAATCACAATTAGGGCTGCTCCTAGTGAAGACCCTTTGCCCAGACATGATCAGAATCTTCATACATTGAATTACTACTTAACAGCGTTTGATAAGCAGTCAAGATTAGTTTGAGTATGCACAATTGTGAATGAGAAAACAAGCATACTGGAGTACATAATTTGATTGGCCTAATCTTGTAAGAATTAGTTTTAGTCCTGCATATTACAGGTTTTATTCTTGATCTAACTACAAGAACCCTTTTCTTGATTTGTAAATGTTCTGCAAGGAGAGATGCTAAATAAATCGAAAGACACCACATTTACGAATTAATCTGGACCGATTGAGATAATCAGACCTAAACATAAATATTTTAAAACTCTCATATACTTGAATACAATAATACTGCAAAAAATGAAAGGCCTAAAATTGTACTTTACATAACTAAAGTGGCAATTGTCTCACAATAAAACTATATAAACGACAAGGTTTGCAGATTAAGGTTATAACTTCATCCCAGTGAGAATAGAAGGGAGAGAGAGAGGGGGAGAGAACACTCACAATCAGGGAAATCAATCAATGTCTAAACTACCCTAAATCAACCAAAAATTTCGCAAGTACGCTTTGCATAACATGCCGGTTTTCTTCCATTCTTTAATCGTACGACGATCAACCTGATCCAGAGTGTTACTTTCTGTGCTGTAAATAAAAAAAGAACGAAGCCCATGAACCTATTCACACTAAAACAATGCAGAAAAACCATAAACGAGATCCTAGTTCTTGAAGCGATGAGAGAAAATGATCGCACGTGTTAAGCTTCAGGTAACTGCAACTATGTACAAAGAGCTTGAATTTAGTCAGCTACACAGGAAGATTATCCAAGTGGTATTCGACGAATCCAAACTCATTTTCAACTTCTGCGCTTTCTGTGTTCTGTAAGAGAATGCACATTAAAACGATTACCATATAACATCAGTAATTTCGTAAAGTTGGAGATAAAAGAAAGAGACGAGAAGCTAACCTGCTTGAGAAGAACGCTCATGAGGTCGTCCTGGCCATACTGATTGTGCAAAGGTCCATTCCGAAAGCCCGTTTCAGGCACTCTTTCGGGCTTGATTCTCAAAGAGCTATCAGCGAGAGACGAGCTAACAGATGGAGCCCTGATACGTCTATTCCTCTCGTCAGTAGAAAATCCCGATTGAACTAAAACAGATGGCGCGACATCCGCATTCGAATGTTGAGGTGCTTGGAATGATGATCCAACTCCTTGCAAGGCCCACTCCTCTGTTCTGCTATGATTCAGGTCGTTGAAAACTTCGAAATTAGCCACAAAACCTCCTGGCCCTTTCATTTCGGAGTTGAGGTCGTCTTGAATAACCCCTTTAGAGTCGAAGGTTGTCATTCCCTGACTCCTCGTAAAATCCACTACAGTTGAGGGCATGGTGTAAGGTGGTGCACGAATACTGTTGAGTCCATATTGGCTCATGATAGCGCCACGTGGCAAAACCGACTGACCAACAGACGATGGATGGTTAAACGATCCAATTTCGTTTAATATTTGGGACCTTGACCGAGGTTGAACCATTTGGGAATGGGCATTCATATTCACGTTACCAAATGGCTGCGGGGATTGGTTCAAGGCGGCAAGGTGCTTTGAGTCCATAGTTGTAGGGATTCCATGAAGCAAATTCACTTGCTTACCATTATTATGTTGCTGCTGCCCCTCTACGAACCTAATCTTCGAGTTATCATAACCGAATAGATTCGGTTGATCAACTAGAGAAATGGGTACAGACTTGTTAGCAGCCCTACTATGTGCTGCCGCCTGGATCGTGGCGAGACTTTGTGGAGCGAGTTGACTTGAAGAAGCAAGAGCTTGAAAATCGAGGCCATTGTATGAAGGTATTGGACCATAAGGTGCATCCTGGGGGCCCAGAAACGAGTTCCCGAGTCCATTCTGGACGTTTCCACTTAGCCTTCTAAGATAAAGGCGGTATTTCTGCATTGATTAATCGTAAATGTTCAAAGGTAAGTACATTAGACAAATAAATAGATATAAGTAGTTTCAAAGGTTTTTCGGAAAAAATACTAAAATTTGTCGAACCTGAAGGTGGCTTGCGACGTTCTCTCTTGTAATGCCAGGGACATTCATTAATTCCAGGATTTTCTTCGGCACAGCCTCTGCATTTATCAGATAGAATTAGAGCATGGTGAATACTGGTATATAAATAATTCATGCAACTAAATCACTTATTCACTTTAGAATCTCTATATATAAATTCATTCTGTTCTTCATGGAATCATGCAGAGTAAAAAAGAATGAATTATTTCCTAAATAACAAAATATAACATTTTTCATATCAGAAAAAAAGAATCGAACTGTTAATAGTACTTTAGAGTTAGATTGTGCCTGATTTATCACTAAATTAACCGAAAAAATGGAACAAAATGAAGCAAAATGTTATATCATTTGAGAGCAATAAATGATACTATAAGTGTGACCTTCTACGGATTTTTCTTGTTATATCCAATGATGGTTACTTTAGTGTCCAAAACAGCAGCTAAGAGTATCTTAAGATCATCATCAAACAATAAAATAAGCTCACTGAGTAGCAGAAAATGACTAGTTTTCAAACTATTAACGATCACAAGAAGAAATACAAAACAACTATAAAAGCATTCATGATACACAAAGAGAAAAGGAATAGGGCAGAAAATACATACTGTCTATTCCAAGTTGGTTGACAGCAGTGACAAATTGCTGATGGAGATCTACAGACCAAACAACGCGTGGTTTCTTCAACGTAGATTGATCATCCCTTTCCTCCGCGTCATCTTCCTCATCCTTCCTTTTCTTGGAACTTTTCCAATTCCCTTCATTAGCTGAAGAAGAATAATCAACATCTTCAGACGGCTTCTGCTGGCGTTCTCCATCTTCCACGCTTCCCGATTGTTCAAAATCCTTGTCCTTATACTCATACTTCTTTTTACGAACCACATGCTGCCATATGTTCCTCAATGCCTCCATACGAACTGGCTTTATAAGATAGTCACAAGCACCATGAGTAACACCCTTCATCACAACACTTTTACTATCATCTGCAGACATCACTGAACAACCACAGAAACGCAATAATTAGAAAGATAAAAGATTCAAAACTTACAAGAATTCATTAAGATACTACTTACTGATGACTGGGAGATCCATTTCCAATCCAATATGCTCTAGAAGCCTAAAGCCATCCATGTCCGGCATGTGGACGTCACTTATAACGACGTCAAAGCCATCTTTGTTATCCCTAAGTAACTTCAACGCAACCTCAGCACGACTGCATTTGGTTACTGAAAGTCCCCAAAGAATCAATTATCCACTCAAAATAATCAAGAAACTAACATAACATATATGAATCAGAACGCCCCACTACATTAGGATTTCGACATAAGATCTACAAATCAATCATCCCTTTAAATTCCTAATTTCAACATCCCCTAATTCTTGTTCCAGGCTTCCACATCATAAATCAGATCAATTTCACAAAATCATACAATCACAAATAAGATCTGTTACGCATCCACACTTGTGATATCAAAAGCCCACCAAAATACACAAAGATTCGAAGGTTCTAACAACAAATCAAACCACAAGAACAATAGATAACAAGATAAATTGAATTACATATGAAGTATAAACTGAAAAAGAAGGCAAGATTCTATTCTTGATGCATTACCTTCGTAGTGGCAACTCTTAAGCATCTTTTCCAAGATCATCAGACAAGTGGGGTCATCATCCACCACAAGAACTCTCAAACCTGCCGGAAACTGGTCGGGAACTGCATCGCTCGACAACCAAGAAGTATTCGAACTAACCGGATTCACTCCAAGATTCATTTTTCCTTTCAATTTCACAAAATAAACTCAATAACTATGAGCAATCAACATAACCCGGATAAAATATATGTCAAAATCACAGGTTCCGAGTAATTTAGAGCATAATTCTTGAAAATTCAAGAAACGACAGAAAAAGATGAAACAAAAAGGAGTCTCTTCTATGTCTAATTTGTAAGGGGTTTCGAGAGATGAAGTGAAAAAGGAAGTGAAAAAGAAGAAACTTGTGCTTTTTATATGTGTGCGAGAGATTCAAGACAAACAAGAGTTCTTCCTTTCTTGATTTTGGTAATTTCCTTATTCTTTTTGTTTTTTCGTTTATAATTTTATTTCATTTTTTTTATAGTGGGTCATTTCGCAGAGCGTGGTTCCAGCTCACCTGTCACCTATGAGCTTAATTAACCCCACACCAGCCAAATAATATTTAAAGTTTTCTTTTTTCTTTTCTTATGCAAATATTATTAAACCGTTTTATTACAAAAAGAGGGAAAATAAGACCGAAATTTGAAACCCTTTTTTTACCGTTGAATTTGTATTTAAAAAAATATCGTGTTCTAATAATTTCACACTTTTTTTTTTCTATTCTCAACATTTAATATGCAAGATTACTATAAAAAAATGTTTATTCTCTTAATTGCATTAATACATTTTTTTTTATATAAATTAATATTATTTCTTAAAACTGTGCACAAAAAAGTGCAAATGGAAATGCGGTAAACCATAAATATTCTGACAAAATACCATAAAACCTTGTTTTTTTGACTTTATACCCAATTGCCTCTTATTTTTGGGATTTAAGTCCAATTTAGTCACCATATATCGCGATATTTTCTTTCCTAATGAATTAGAGAGTTATAAATATACGAGTTATTTAACATAAATGAACAGATTCTATTGCCATACCAAACTAATTACCCCCAGCATAAAAAAAATGATGTTGTATTTTTAACTAATTAAAATGAGAAACACTCTTTATGTCTCTCACTAATTTGACATTGCTTAAATTGATTTTTTTGTAATAAAAAACTTTTTTTTTTTTTTTAAAATCTGGTTAAAAGTACTTTATTCTCAAACACTAATTTATTTTTTCTACATAAATATATTATTTTCAAAAGTATAATCACTACTTATACACAAGGATGAAAATATCGGTGGAAATATCGAGAATTTAAATTTATGCAAATATCCATATAGATATTCGATATCGATAAATTTTAAAAATTAAAAAAATTTAATAACAAACTTTTAGTACATAAAATCAACAAAATGATTTGAATACATTTTATATTAGTGATAAATTTATATAAAATATAATGTACTATGTTATTTCGTATGACATTTATCGATATTTTTTTAAATTTATCGACATTTTCCGATATTTTATCGATATTAGGCTCGATATTGTTATTGTCTACCGATATTTATCGATATTTTCAATTTTTAAAAAAATATCGTGGAAATATCGGTTCTTCCCAATATCGATATCGGTAACCTCGAAAAATGAATATATCGAGAATATATCGGGAATATTTCCAAATATTTTCATTCATGCTTATATACACACGTCTAAAGCCCGAAGATAAATTATATACTAAAGTTCCAAAACAATTTTTTTTTCTTTTCATTTTGGTGAAATAAGTGTTAATTACTATTTTCCATTTTTTTCCTCATTTATAATAATCATACAGGCAGTTTCGCGTCCATACATTTTTTTATGCTTCTTAGGTTGCATATTACCAATATTACACCTCGTTAAAGACAATTATCTTACTCATATATATATATATTTTTGCAAATTTATACGAATTTAAGATCGAATAATCAATTAACTCCCGAGTTAATTCAATCAATTAAATATGAATTTTTTACTAAATTTATAATATCTCCAATTTAATTCGAATTCAATTAAAAATAAATTTCGCACTAAATTTATAATGTGGTTAATTATTTGAGAATGATTTAAATGATGCAAATTTACGCTACCTTTAATTTAAAGATGAAAGCACATGGTATAATTCATTAATGAGATTGTTATGAAAGGTGTCCATATTTATTAATATTGAAATTAAAAAAGTCAATATTATATTTGTATGGCATGTGCATTTATTGTGAATACCTCTTACCATGTCCCCTCCTACCACTTGGAGCTCATAGGGAGGGTAGAGTTGGCCACTATATTTTTTTCCATTTTTAATACTTTCTAATTTCTATGCCCCAAAATTATTTAAACTAAACGTGTACACTTGTCAATTATGAAAAATGAATTTAGTGAAATTTGTGTTTAAATAAAAAAATATTTTAAGTAATTTGGTAATGTGTAAAAAAAATAGTAAGGTGTGAGATAAAATGTGGATCCATAATAATTGACAATTTTAAAATTAAAGTGATGTTATGAGAGTATTAATTTTGTGTGTTATTTTTATATTAGACGTGTCAAGTGTGCAAATATACTGATGAAACTGACTGAAAAATAAAGTGTGCAAATAATTGTGGGACGGAGAGAGTATAACCAGGATGAAAATATCGGTATCGATGGAAATATCGAGACCTTAAATTTATGGAAATGTTGATGGATATATCGATATCGGTAAATTTTAAAAATTAAAAAAATTTAATAACAAACATTTAGTACATAAAATCAACAAAATAATTTGAATACATTTTATATTAGTGATAAATTTATATAAAATATAATGTACTATGTTATTTCGTATGACATTTATCGATATTTCTCGATATTTTTCGATATTTTTTCGATATTTTACCGATATTAGGCTCGATATTGTTATTGTCTACCGATATTTATCGATATTTTCATTTTTTTAAAAAATATAGTGAAAATATTGGTTCTTCCCAATATCGATATCGGTGACCCCGAAAAATGGAAAATATCCGGAAATATTTTCATCCATGAGTATAACATAAGTGTTTAAATGTCAATCTCGTTGGAGTGTGAAGCCTGAATTTTTTAGGCCCATATTTCCTCGAGCCTGATTGAACCTAATGGGCTTAGGGTTAGGGTTTGATCCTAATGGGCATATAGTTAGGGCGAGTTTTCTAATATAAATATATGTTCTCTCATTGTAATCAGATTCCGAAAAATATAGTGAAATACCTGGCTTGACATCGCCCCTAGACGTAATCGCAAGACGAACTAGGTAAACAAATCTCGTGTTATTTTCTTTTTCGTCATCGTTTGCGTGTGTTAATTCCTAACAACTGGTATCAAAGCCAGGTTCAAAACGGGCAGTCACGATGAGCGACGAGAAGATTTCAATCAAGCAGTTTGACGGATCGAATTTCGAGTTTTGAAAGATGCAGATTGAGGATTACCTTTACAGTAAAGATCTGTATGTGCCCCTAAAAGAGAAGGAGAAACCCGAAAAGATGGAACAAAAGGAGTGAAATTTGTTGAACAGAAAGGCGATAAGTGTTATACGTTTATCGATGTCCATGAACATAGTCTACCACACGACTAAAACCAAGTCTGCAAGGGAGATGTTGCAGATCTTGGAGGAAATGTATCAGAAGCCCACAATGGCGAACAATCATCTGATCAGACTGTTATTCATCCTCAAGATGTCGGAAAGCACACCCGTGCAGCAACACCTGAATGAGTTCAACATGATCATTGGACAGTTGTGTTCTGTCGAGATCGAATTTAGTGACGAGGTACTTGCTTTAGTTTTGTTATCTTCTTTGCCAGGCAGTTGAGCTGCAACAGTAATTGCAGTTAGCGTTTCATCTGCGAAGATAAACTGAAACTTGAGGAAGTGAGGGATCTGATGATTAGCGAGAAAGTTTAAAGTAAAGAGTTTGGTTCCACTTCAGGGTCAGCGCTGAACACGGAGGAAAGGGGCAGATCGAAGGGTAGGCAGAATCGTGGCAAATCAAAGTCCAAAGGAAAGAGTCAATCCAAGAAAGATAAAGACTCGATCCAGTGCTGGAATTGTCATGAGTTTGGTCACTACAGGAACCAGTGTTTAGCACCCAAGAAAAAAAAAAGGGACAGAACGAGAATAAGATAACAAATGCAACCACATTTATGATATGAGAGATGCGTTGGTCTTGAGTGTCAGTAGTCCGCTAGAACCGTGGGTGTTGGATTCTGGATCATCATTCCACTCTTACAGTCATGCTGAAATAATAGAGAACTATGTGTCTGGCGAATTCGAACAAGTCTACCTTGCTGATGATGAGCCCCTTGAAATCGTAGGAAAATGATATGTCCGGATATCCATACCAAACGGATCGATGTTGAAACTGAATGATGTGAGGCACATTCCAGGATTGAAAAGAAACTTGCTTTCAATCGGACAACTTGATGTAGAGGGATACTCAATGACTTTCGACAGCAACAGTTGGAATATCAGTAACTCAGCGGAAGAATGAGGGTACGTTGTATACTACATCTAACCCCAAAGATTGTATTGGCATTGTAGAAGCTACGACCAACATTGATTTGTGGCACTGTCGGCTAGGTCTCATGAGCGAGAAAGGGATGAAGGTAATGTGTTCAAAAGGGAGACTTCCAGGGCTAAAATCTGTTAAAGTTAGCCTATGCGAGGACTGTGTTTTCGTGAAACAAAGAAGAGTGAGTTTCTAAAGTGGTGGAAGAGCATTGAAGGCAGAAAAGTTGGAGTTGGTGCATAGCGATCTATGGGGACTAGCGCCCGTGAAGTCCCTTGGTGGTTCGAAGTATTACATAACCTTCATTGATAACTCCACTCGAAAGGTATAGGTTTATTTTCTAAAAAATAAAACGGGTGCTTTTGATACCTTCAGTAAGTATAAAGCTCTTGTGGAGAATGAAACAGGGCTGAAAGTAAAGTGTCTTCATTTTGACAATGGAGGTGAATATGATTTTCGTGAGTTCAAGGAATATTGTGTTGAGAATGGGATTCGCATGGAGAAGACTATGAGAGGAACTCCCCAGCATAATGGAGTGGCAGAACGAATGAACAGAACGTTGACTGGGCGAGCCAGATGCATAAGGTTGAAGAGTGGGCTGCCTAAGACATTTTGGGCAGATGCAGTAAACACAACAACATACCTGATTAATAGAGGTCCATCAGTTCCGTTGGAGAATAGAGTACCCGAGGAAGTAGGGACGAGAAAAGAGGTAAATATGTCTCACTTGCGTGTCTTTGGCTGTGTTGTTTATGCTCATGTTAGCTTTGTTGATAGAAGTAAATTAGATGTTAAATTTGTTAAGTGTACGTTCATTGGTTATGGTGGTGATGAGTTCGGTTATAGACTCTGGGATGAGAATAACCGAAAGATTATTTGCAGTAGAGATGTAGTTTTCAATGAACATGTTATGTACGAGAATAGATTGGAGGCATCAGATTCTAACAAAACCAATACCCAAGAGGTCGAGTTAAACATCTCAAACTCGAGTAGAAGTAAGGAGAGTCAGAATGAAGAAGAGGTTCTTATTAAAGAACCAAGGACCCCACAACCACCGGAGAATCCGCTGCAGAGACCAGATAGAGAGCAATGTGCACTTAATAAGTATTCGCCCTCTAACTACTACTCCCTCCGTCCCAGTGAAAGCTACCCAACTTTCCTTTTTCTTCCGTCCCAATGAAAGCTACCAATTCCTTTTTTGGTAACTATTTCCTCTCACATTTCATTATACTTTTCTCTCTCTCAATCATATCACCTCTAATACATCTACTTATTATATTAGTATTTCTTAACCTCCGTACCCGAAACTCATGGGGAGCTTTCCCTAGGATGGAGGGAGTATTTTTTACTTAATGATGGTGGTGAACCTGAATGTTATGCAGAGGCAGAGCAGCATGCAGATAGACAGAAGTGGAGAGGTGCTATAGATGATGAGTTAGCATCTCTTCTGTTGAATAACACTTTGGAACTTGTTGAGCTCCCAAAGGGCAAGAAGGTTTTGCACTGCAGGTGGGTCTACCGAATCAAGAATGAAGTTGATAGTAACAAACGTTACAAAGCTCGACTGATTGCCAAGGGGTTTGAGCAACGACATAGTATTGATTATATTGATGTTTTTACTCCTGTTGTGAAACTGACCACTATTAGAATGACGTTGAGTATGGTAACTGCAGAAAACTTGATGTTGCATCAGATGGATGTGAAGACGGCATTCCTCCACGGTGACTTGGTGGAGGATTTGTACATGACACAGCCTGAGGGGTTAGTAGAGAAGGGAAATGAGGAACTTGTATGACCTGAAATAAGCTATAAAGCAGTAATACATGAAGTTTGACAACTTCATGATGGATATCGACTACCAGAGATGCCACGCAGATCACTGTTGCTACTACAAGAGGTTTGACAAAAACTTTCTTATTCTCTTGTTATATGTTGATGACATGTTTGATCGTAGGAGCTGATGCAAGAGAAGTGAATAAGTTGAAGGGGCAATTTTACGAACGGTTCTCCATGAAGGATCTCGGAGAGGCAAAGCAAATTTTGGGCATGATGATTGAAATGATAAGGCGATAGGAAGTGTGTATCTTTCGCATGCGAGTTACATCTAGAAGGTCCTAGAAAGATTTAATGTCGGAGTCGAAGCCCGTGAGTATTCCGTTAGGCAGTCAGTTCAAACTTTCAAGGAAGGAGTCCCCTAAGAGCAAGGAGGAATATGCCCAAATGATGAATGTTTCGTTGCCTCATTGGTAGCCTCATGTATGCCATGGTGTGTACGAGACCAGACATTGCTCATGCAGTGGGAGTAGTAAGTCGGTTCATGAGAGATCCGAGCAAGTAACATTGGGAAGCAATCAAGTGGGTCCTGCGATACTTGAGAGGTACCACGAACAAGGCTTTGTATTTCAAAGGCAAGAGTATGGAGCTGGTGGGTTATGTGGATGCAAACTTGACATCAAATGACCTTGATAGGAGAAGAAGTATGACTGTGTATGTCTTTGCTTATGGTGGTACTATTATATCTTGAATTTCTAAGTTGCAGAAGGTTGTTGCGTTGTCCACTATAGAGGCAAAATATGTAGCTGTGACAGAGTCAAGGAGATGGCGTGGTT
Organism: Galeopsis tetrahit; assembly: GCA_963675135.1. Classification (NCBI taxonomy): domain Eukaryota; kingdom Viridiplantae; phylum Streptophyta; class Magnoliopsida; order Lamiales; family Lamiaceae; genus Galeopsis; species Galeopsis tetrahit. Next base: position 19,539,848 of record OY776133.1, read on the forward strand.
GCAAAATTTCTTGGGAGACTTGGGAAGGAGCATGAGAATAACACTTTTTTCAATGATAGTCAAAGTGTTATATTTCTTGCAAAGAATTCGACGTTTCACTCAAGGACAAAGCATGTTGAGTTGAAGTATCACTACATTTGTCACCTTCTGGAGAAGAAGATCTTGCAACTTGTGAAGATCCTTGGAAGTGAGAATTCAGCATACATGTTTACTAAGGTGGTGACCTTAGAGAAGTTGAAGTTATGCATAGCTTCAATTTGCCTTGGAACTTGAAGATAAGGCTTGGTGATGCCAGGCGGATACGAGATGAGCATCAAGAAGATATGGTTACATGGAGGATTCAGTCTCCAAGTGGGAGATTGTAGGAGCGTGGAGCCTGAATTTTTTAGGCCAATATTTCTTCGGGCCCGGTTGATCCTGGTGGGCTTAGGGTTTGATCCTAGTGGGCCTAGGGTTATGACGAGTTTTCTATTATAAATGGATGTTCTCTCATTGTAATCAGAATCTGAAAATATAGTGAAATACCTTGCTTGACATCGCCCCCAGACGTAGTCGCAAGACAAACTAGGTAAACAAATCTCGTGTTATTTTCTTTTTTGTCATCGTGTGCGTGTGTTAATTCCTAACAGATCTTAACTATTTTTTTAAAAATAAGTACTCACTTCGTTCATAAATAAAAGTCGTTTTAGTTTTTTTTTTTTTTTTTTGAAATTAAGACGATTTATGCATTGACAATTTTGTCCTTAGTTAAATGAATATGTATGTTAGAAATTAAGAGAATTTTCTAAAGTAAAAAAATAGAGTAAAATTAGAAGAAAAGTCATTTATTTATAAAATGAATATAGTACTATGTTCTTAAAATTCAAGTGTTTACCTGTATTACAAGTATTAAGGTTCGCATTCGTGATTATTTATATAAATTTGTCTTAAATTAAAACTATTTCAACAAGAATATTTCATGTAGAGTCGACTAACCTAATATGGTTTGTCTTGAGAGAGAAATAATATGAAAGGATCATTGAACCATTTAAAAATACTTATAAGTTATACCATTTCGTGACTGACACATTTTTTTTATTTTTTTAAATTCCACCAATTAATTATCTTAACCTTCTTCAATGAGGCCTCGTTTGGTACGTTAGATTGTTTAGATAAAATAGATGTAAGATAGGAAATTTTAGATAGATTAGGCAAGATAGTGATTTTTTAAAAATCTAATTTAGTGTTTGGTGTGTTAAATAAGAGGTGTGTTATAATTTAAAGTTTATGAGTGATTTACCATTTTGTCCTCTTAATATTTGCAAAGTAACAACTATACCCCCAAACACTAACATCAAAAAAATTAGAAAATATGTCCATTTGTATAGGCCACAAAGGTGATAAAGTCGACGGTGACCTTCTTCAACGGCCACAAGGTGAAAATCGGAAAGTTGGGCGTCGTCGACGTTTATCTAAAAATAAACCATTCACACATTTCTCCCTAGCCTCCAAGAAAAAGAAAAATACAGAAACAAAAACAGGGGAGAAGGCCTACACCTCCAAGAAAAAGAAAAATACATAAATTGTGAAACAAAAATATATTAATATTACTATGTAGCCTTAGAATCAAATTCTGAAACAAAAAATTACAGAAACAAAAACAGGGGAGAAGACCTACACCTAAGTTGAAAACAAACTACAAAAACAGAGTAGAATAACTACACACGGTTCAGACCTCGAATCGTCGTCAAACCTCAAATTGTTGTTACTGCCAGATCTCGGATTGTCGCCGCTGTCACACGCACAAACCTGAAAAACACAAGGCATCGTCACGCACATCGGTTGAAGTTTGACCCAGAAACAGATCTCGAATCGCCACCGCCGTGACCCCCTTAGCCTATTGAATCGTCAAATCGCCGGAAAGAGTGAAAAATGAACACGGTTGTTTGCTAAATATCGTGAGAGTGAGAGAGAGAGGGAGGAAGAGAGATGACTGGTCCGCCGTTCACCTCACCGGAAAAAATAAATTGTCGAGAGATGACCTAAATCGCCGAGAGACAAGCCTGAGTGTTTGCTAGGTCACCGAGAGAGAGAGAGAGAGAGAGAGAGAGAGAGAGAGAGAGAGAGAGAGAGAGAGAGAGAGAGAGAGAGAGAGAGAGAGAGAGAGAGAGAGAGAGAGAGAGAGAGAGAGAGAGAGAGGCTGAATGTGGACGTGGACAAGGACGACGACGGAGAACCCCCACAATCGCCGAAAATCGTCGGAGAGCGGAGGCAAGAAAAATTGTGTGAAAAATGAATGAAAAGAGTGAATTGCTGTTTTAAATACCCAAGGGGTATTTTTGTCAAAAGGCCAAAGTATGGCCTCCATGTTTTTGCTATCTTTTCTAATCTTAGGTGTTTTGAAAAGATTAGCAACGCGGGCTTGGGGATAGAACAAGCGGGCTTGGGGATAGAACAAGCGGGCTTGGCCCAAAAACACGGGCCAAACTCTTACAAATCAAACGCAAGATTAGTCCAGATTAGAGGCCTAATCTTGCCTAATCTACCCTAATTTAAGACACCAAACAGGCCCTGAGTGATGATCATCTTTTGCTATAATTAAGATGCATATATGAGTACAGAGTTTAAGTCGAACTATAACTGCATATTAATTAAATATTGTTTTCAATTTTTTTCCATTTTGTAATATTAATTTAATGAAGATAATCTTTTACGATACAGCCACACATCAAAATTGAGAATTCTTGTTTATGTTTTTAGAATTTTTTAAATAGCAGACAGTCTATGGAATATATTTTATCTTATACAGTAATAACAGTATACACTATAACACTAATACTTGTATATGTGTATTTTTATCTTATACTCCATGTTTATGAGTCTTTTTCAATTATAATTGACACCTTTTCATCAATTCTATTTGAAATTCTTAATTTTAATGAGTTTGCCTTTTTATGATATTCAATTTGTTTTTTTAATTAATTGACATTTTCTTTGAATTAGTTGTACGTGTTAATAAACTTAAATTCAAGTTAACATGATATCCGTTATAAATTTAAAAATTGTTCCCAAACCATATAGATAATAGTATATAATTTTACTGGATCAATTGAACTAAATAAATATTTAGTGTATTTATTTATAAAATAATTATATAGTTTTTAAAATGTAGCGTGATATGCAGGTTCTATATTAATAATTAAAAGTAAATTGGTCGACATCCATATCCATATGGAAGTAATAGCTTTATAGCACATTACGGCGCCGTTCGTGGCTGCTTCTAAATCTTACACCTAGCTCCCACTCCTCACTTTTTCTTTTATTTTTATTATATTATCATCACTTGCCTTTATCCAGTGAATTTGCCATTCACATTTTATTTTAGTTTTGAATTTCTAAATGTAGTTTATTCATCCATAATCATAAAATACATGTACAAAATTATTTTTATAAAATTTAATACGATAGCAGTCATTTTTCTACCCTACGGTCATTATCTCGTACTTTCACTCGTTCAATATAACAAAAAGATAAAACTAGAATAACTCATGTAATTGAAGCACCACTGTCAAATTTTAATATCTAGAATTTCTCTTGCACATGCATTTTGGTTAAACTTCAAAATAAACGAAGTCTAATTGTTTTAAATCTAAATTTTAGGGATCTACAAAATTTGGTTAGAACATAAATTCACGATCAAATCGAACAAAAATAAGAAAAGAGAATGGGTTGTTTTCATTTTGAAAATTAGGAGGGTGTAATCAATTGAGATTCTATTGAATTTTTTTGAACTTTAAAAAGTACGTAGATTTATAAAATACATAGAGTCCATTTAGAGTTTGACTGATTTTTTTTAATTGATTTATATGGATTTTGATAGAGCTGATAGAATTGTGAATTTTTTTTTTATTGATTTACATAGATTTTCATAAATTCCGACGTTAAACTATTAATGTGATAAAGTTTTTTTTTTTTTAAATTAATATTATATATATAATTTATATATTAATTCGGGGATATTTGCGGGTCAGACATAGGGCTGTTACACGAACCGAGGCCCTCGTGAGTTCGGCTCGGCTCGATAAGGCTCGAGTTCGGCTCGGCTCGTTCGTTAAATGAGCCGAGCTCGAGCTCGTTAGATACTCGATTTACTAACAAGCTGGCTCGAACTCGATTTGTTAGGCTCGATATCTAGTTTTTTCTCTTTAAATTTCATTAGGCTCGGCTCGATAGGCTCGTTAGACCCTTTAACGAGTCGAGTCGAGCTCGTTTCTTAGCTCGTCACTGTTATCGAGCCGAGCTCGAACTTCAAATACTCGGATCGGCTCGACTCGTGTAACATACCTAGTCGGACATAAGACCCAGTTAGGGATGGCAATGGGGCAGAGCAGGGCGGGTATCTCAATACCCAAACCTGCCCCGCGCATATACGTATTCGCCCTGCCCTGTCCCATGATCTGCTACGGAGCATCATTTTATGCCCTGCCCCGCGCGGGTACCTGCTCTGCCCCACGCTTGATATGGGGCAGCATTTTTTAGTCTCGCCCCGCCCTGCCCCAAGTCTCATTTTATATGTATATAAATTATTTAAAATGATATAAACTAAACATTAAAATTCATCATTAAAGTAAACTAAAATAAATATTGGTATAAATTAGGATTAGTTTACTTAATTAAATTATTATATATTTATATATATATTTAAATTCGGTACAGGGTAGGGCAGGGCAGGGCAGGGCAGAGTTAAAATATGTAAACCCATGCCTGCCCTGCTCTGCGCGCGGGGCGGGGCTGACTTGCCCCATTCTCAGAATGGGGCAGGTCAGGTCAGGTCAAAATCTCTCGGGGTAGGGCGGGGCGACTCCGGGACAGGTCATTTTGCCATCCCTAGACCCAGACCTGACCCATTCTCAATACGGGGCATATCCAATCTGACCCAAAACTCGTGGGGTGGGACGGGTACCCGCGGGTCGGATCAATATTGCCATCCTTACTTCTGACATTTTATCTTTAGAGTTTTGTGAGAGAATCCGTTGAAATCTCGGATTTTTATAAGAGATTTTGGATAATGAAATTTATTTATATTTTTTTTTAGGAGAATCCAACAAAATACATAGACTCTTTAATACCTAAAGATTTTTAAAGACTTTTTAAAATCCGTATTGAATACTTCAGGATTTTTAAAGACTTTTGAAAATGCGAATTGAATACCCCCAAACTTTGAAAGTCCAAAAAAATCCTAGAAAATCCACAACAATTACATCCCCCTGAATGGAATGAACATTTGAATGAAATTTTCATGATTGGTATTAACTAGGAATGGAAAAATCATTCCTTGGTTGATTCCATTCTCATGATTGGTATAATAAAATGAAATGCAAAATAATGTACAAAGTTTATATTGAATGACTAAAATACCCTTCAATATATATTTTTTAAAAATATACTCCCTCCATCTTTTAATAAGTGTCATTTTGGCTTTTTTCAACAAATTAAGATTATAAATTGTGGTCGATATCACACTTCATTAATTATAACTAATTTTAATATAGAAATTTTGTTTGATAAAAAATGTAGTTAAGAATGTAGCTAGTATTCATAAACCAAATTAATTTTAGTATAAACAATTTTTGTGGAATTTATTAATGAAAAATATTTATGGTAAATGAATAAGGATAAAATAGTCAAAATTAAAGAAAAAAACCCTAGAATGACACTTAATTTTAAAAGTTAAAGTGACACTTATTAAAAAATGGAGGGAGTATTAAATTAGTCAATATGCTATTATTAATATAATAATAAAATTTTAGATAAATAATTTTTAATTTTAAAAAAATGGTGAACATCTTACTACCCTTCTGCAAGAAACTATTCATTCTGCAATCAAGAAACGAGATATATATATATAGAGAGAGAGAGAGAAATGATATGGAGACCATTAATAGCCTACTTATGGAGCCAAATGATGACTTGCCATTATTCAAGTCATCATATTAGCTTATTTAATTAATCTAAAATATGAAAAATATATAATTGCACGTATATCTCAACCTCTATCCATAAAATTAGAAAATAAAATATTAGAAAATTTTTTAAAGACTATTTTTAACGAGTTTTAGTATTACATAATTAATAAATATTACACGTTTAATTTATTTATTGTACTTTACTTTAAAAAAAAATCATTCATTTATATATTTTATTTTTTTAATAACAAAAAATTAAAGTTAAAGTTATAAAAAATAATGACTACATTAATTTACTTAACTCTAAACCTCTAAACCCTAAAACCCCTAAACCCTAAACCCCTAAAACCCTAAACTCTAAAACCCAAAACCCCTAAATCCTAAACCATAAGATTCAATTAAGATTTGATAATATATTTTTCATCTAAATATAATTATGCCTAAATAATAATAATAATATATGTAGACGTGAGTTTAATGTAATATTAATATAATGAATATTAATTATAAACTAATTATTATCCACATAAATTTTTTCATCCTAAATATTAGAAAACATGCGTGACTTTTCTATATTTTAGGGGATCTATCATATATTTTTTAAATAAGTATTAATTAATTAAATAGAATGAGGTGGATAATGCCACATCATCAATTTGGCTCCATAAGGAGCACATTATGGGCTCCATATACGCGGGGTTGAAATAACCTAATTTAATTTTATATTATAATGCGTAGGTTGAAATAAGTATATTTTATATGTTAATTTAAATTTATTAATTAAAAAAAATAAATTATGTATATATTTATAATTTTCTTTATTTTATGAAAAATATAAAAATTTAAATATTAGGTCAATACAAATACATCATATATATATATATATATATAAAAATAGAAAAGACTCTATATTTGTAAATTTTTTTATTTTATGAAAAATATTAAAATTTAAATGTTATGTCATATATATATATATATATAAATAGAAAAGACTATATATTTGTAATTTTTTATATTTTATTAGAAATATAAAATACAAATGATGTGTCAATATTATAAGAGCATTATATATATTGTAGTATTTACAAATTATTATAAAAAAATAAATTGACAACATACATAATATAAAAAAAAGGTTATAGATTTCACCTATCAAATATTTTGCTTGATCAGAAATTGAAGTTTGTAAAGATGATTTGTTGACCGGAAACTTCCGGAATTCAGAACAACTCCAAAATTTTGAATAGTATAACTCATTCCTTCTCGAATAGTATTCTCAAATTTCCAGATTAGAAATTTTCGAACTGTTGCCTGAATTTTTGTCCCCTGTTCAATAAAATTAACATTAAAACAAATCTATATAAATATTACTCCATCCGTCCCACAATAACTTTCACACTTTCCTTTTTTGTACGTCCCACAATAACTTTCACACCCTTAAAATGGAAAATTATTTATAAACTCCACCCTCGTAATAACCTCAATTTTACACAAATGCCATTATTTTTTCTCCACACATACACAAAAGTCAACTCATTTCTTTACTTTATACATAGAAGTTTACAAAATTACCCCTCAAAACATCACTCATTATTACACTTTCTTAATAATTGTGTCCATCTACCTATGCAAATTAATATGGGACGGAGGGAGTATTACAATAACATTAAACAATTTTTATGAAGATTTGCAAAAAATACCTATTCATCTATCAAAATAAGTTTGTAATAAAACTTTTGTTTGCTTGAATCTTTGCTCATAACAAACCAAGCTCTTGCAACCTTAACCTTAATTGTCCATTTTTCCTTAAGTGGACTAATATTTTCTAAAAAAAAAAAAAGTATTAATATGGAATATTTTTGATAAATTGTATGGGAAGCAAATGTGAATTATCTTACTATAAAACAAACCTTTTTAGATGTTGATTCACCCATGAATATAGTAATCTCTCGAAATTCTGAATAAACAATGCTCTCGAAATTCTGAAATGCTCTCGAAATTCTGAATTTATGTATGTGAAATCATCTTATTTATAATGTGAAATTTATGTAAGATGATTATTTGAATCCTTAATAATATTTGCAATCGTATAAAATTTATATTTGAATATTATTAATATTAACATTAAATTTGTTTAGATATTATTAATATAATATTAAAATTAAATTAATTTAGATATTATTAAGATAAGATTAAATTTATTAATTTTATAGACGGATTGTTGGAATTATAAAATATTATTGTTTGTTGAAGTAATTTTAGGAAAAAGATTATGACAATTAAGATGGATTTATTGGATTTAAAAAAGTAAAAAGATCAAAATATCAAATTTTATATTTATTGTTGGAGTATTTAAATATTATTAATATAGATAGATAAGATTAAATTTATTAAATTTATAGACGGTTGGAATTATAAAATATTATTGTTTGTTGGAGTAATTTTAGGGAAAAAAAAATCAAATCTTATTGTTGAAGTAATTTTAGGAATAAGATTAAAATTAAATTTATTTAAATATTATTAAGATAGATTGTTGGTCCTGAAAGGAGTATATAATAAGTGTATGAGGGGGGGGGGAATACACTTGTATGCAAATTCTTTTCAATCTTGATCAAACCAGATATCAGCAATGTTGTCTTGGACAACTCTGCTGAAGATGATTAACTTCTTAAAGATAATCAAACTACTAAGTACTATTGAGTACTTAGTTGAATAACTATCTAAGAGAGTTATATGTGCGGAATAGTGGTTGGCCCTTTAGGTTAGACTCCTTTAAAGTTCTGAAATCACTTAGTTAATCAAACAGTCCAGTTTTCAGGGAACTTGTCCAAATCAGTTTTGCACAGTCTTTGAATGTTTATCCTTTGAAAGATCAGTTTTGTGTGCAGTGTTGAGTGTATGAAAGTACTTGAAAGTAAATCAACACAAGAGTTTATAGTGGTTCAGAGACTCAAGCTCCTACATCCACTTTCCCTGATTTAACAGGATAATTCCTTCACTCTTGGAATTAACTTGTTTTATAGTGCCAAGGTGCACTTGATCAAGAACACCACTCTTGGTGAATTGATCCCTAGGATGTCTAGAGTCCTAGTACCCTCTTCTCAACTCAGAACTGAACTGTTCTTCTCTCAACAGTCAGCTCCTACCACTTCTACTACTACAACCTTCTCACTTTCACTCTTGAAAGATATGAGAATTGAAGTAAGGTTCCAACTAATGAGATATCCTTTACAATGGAGATCAGTGTATAAGGATAGGATATCTCTCTAAGCTTGTGTATGGATGTACAATGAAGTTCAGCTTAGATGAAGTGTTTGAAGACTAAGATAGTCTTTGAAAGCTTTGAAAGCACTCTAGCTTGTAAGAACTTGAGCTTAGTTGGTTTGTGTTGAGATTAGTTGGATGCTTTCAAATGGTTTTCACACTTCTGTATTTATAGACAAATGAAGGATTTGCCCGTTGGAGAGGCAGCCTCCAATGCCCATAAATGTCTTCTTTCAGTTCTTCAACTTTGAAGACAGTTTCTTGATAGTGACATGTCCTCATTTGGGAAATAAACGGTTGTAAGAGCTTTGTCTTCATTCTGCAGCACTCTTCCCAATATCTGACTTTCAGATTCTCTTGTTAGAACTTGGACATCACTTCTGAAGGTTGTTCCAATGATAGGACAACATTCCTCAACATTTGGACAACACTCCTTATCACCATCAGCAGTCTTGCTTATCAGCAAGGTTGGCTTGCTCTTCATCAGATGACTTGGCTCTTTCCCTTTATTTCTCTTGAAGATGATCTTAGCTTGTTTCTTTGAAGATCTTTAGGGTGTGATTGTCTCTTTATCTTCAGCATAGTTGACCTCAGGCTTTCAGAGCCCTTGATCTTGATTAATTGAGCTGAGACAGCTCCTCTGGACAACTCTCCTGATCAGCATACTTGTCTTTCAGCAGACTTGATCATGATTCCAGAGTTTGAGCCTTGAGGGGACTTGTTCTTGATGTACTTCAAAGCATATGTTCCCCCTCAATTTGTGCATCTAATCATCTAAGAGCTACCTAACATATTAGCTCCTCATCTAGCCTTTATACTATATGTTCTAAACATGTCTAGAACATATTCAATCATAACTTAGGCATGTCTCAGGGGGTTTTGGTATTCAATCAAAACATAACTCATTTTATTCCCAACATAGATTAAATAGAAAAAAAAAATCAAATCTTATTGTTGGAGTAATTTTAGGAATAAGATTAAAATTAAATTTATTTAGATATTATTAAGATAGATTTATTTAGATATTATTAAGATAGATTAAATTTATTTAAGTTAGATTTATAAAAATTAAAGTCAAAATACAAATTTTTGGATTTATAAAAAATCAAATCTTATTGTTGGAGTAATTTTAGGAATAAGATTAAAATTAAATTTATTTAAATATTATTAAGATAGATTAAATAGAAAAAAAATTAAATGTAATTTAAGGAATATAAGATTAAATTTATTAATTGAAATTTGTTGGAGTATTGAATTTATAAAAATAAAAAGATATAAAGATTAAATTTATGACAATTAAGATGAATTTGTTGGATTTAAAAAAATAAAAAGATTGAAATATTAAATTTTTGAGTTTATGAAATTTGATACATCACGAATGGTTGAATTATGACAATTAAGATGGATTTGTTGGATTTAAAAAAGTAAAAGGATCGAAATATTAAATTTTCGAAATATTAAATTTTTGGATTTATAAAATTTGATACATCAAGAAATACGAATGGTTGGATTTCTAATATCTAAATAAATTTAATTTTAATCTTATTCCTAAAATTATTCCAACAATAAGATTTGATTTTTTATAAATCCAAAAATTTAATATATACTATATATTTTGACTTTAATTTTTATAAATCTAACTTAAATAAACTCAATCTATCTTAATAATATCTAAATAAATCTATCTTAATAATATCTAAATAAATTTAATTTTAATCTTATTGTTGGAGTAATTTTAGAAATAAGATTAAAATTAAATTTATTTAGATATTATTAAGATATATTTATTTAAATATTATTAAGATAGATTTGGTAATTTTAGAAATATAAGATTAAATTTAATAATTGAAATTTGTTTGAGTAATTTTATTAACAAAAGCTTAAATTGAATTTATGACAATTAAGATTAAATTTATGACAATTAAGATGTTAAATTTTTGGATTTATAAAATTTGATACATCATGAAAGACGAATTGTTGGATTTCTATTGAGAGAAGATGAGAGACAATCATAAATTACAAAAATATTCAATCTTAAATTATGACAATTAAGATGTTAAATTTTTGGATTTATAAAATTTGATACATCATGAAAGACGAATTGTTGGATTTCTATTGAGAGAAGATGAGAGACAATCATAAATTACAAAAATATTCAATCTTCAAAATTTCTTCACCATCTTCAAAGTCACAATCTTCAAATCTTCAAAATCTTCAATCTTCAAAATTTCTAAAAATCTTCAATCTTAAAAATTTATTCACAATTTTCAAATTTTCAAAATCTTCAATCTTCAAAATTTCTAAAAATCTTCCATCTTCAAAATTTTTTCACAATTTTCAAATCTTCAAAGTTCTTCATAATCTTCAAAGTCACAAAGTCACAATCATTGAGTAGACGAATTGTTGGATTTCTATTGATCAATAGACAATCTTCAAAATTCAAAATCTTCAATTAATTGATTATCAAAATAATGAGAAATTAGGGATACAAAATATTCAATAAATTGATTATAATCAATGGATGACATAAAAAGTAAAATTGAGAATGAATGAGAAATTATGGATTTTGAGAAGATATGGAGGGTTTATATAGAAAATAAGATTAATAATGAAGTGTCAAGATTAAGTTTTAAAATCAATGGATGAGATTAAAAGAAAAGTGTAGAATGAATGAGAATTCAGGGATTTTGAAATAGAGTGATTTGAGAAGAGAGAGATTGAAATAGACCAATAAATTAGTGCCACGTGGCTATAAAAAATGTTTGTAAATATATATTATTTAAATTTATGACAATTAAGATGTTAAATTTTTGGATTTATAAAATTTGATAGACGAATTGTTGGATTTCTATTGAGAGAAGATGAGAGACAATCATAAATTACAAAAATATTCAATCTTCAAAATTTCTTCACCATCTTCAAATCTTCAAAATCTTCGATCTTCAAAATTTCTAAAAATCTTCAATCTTAAAAATTTATTCACAATTTTCAAATTTTCAAAATCTTCAAATCTTCAATTTTCAAAATTTCTAAAAATCTTCCATCTTCAAATTTTTTTCACAATCTTCAAAGTCACAAAGTCACAATCATTGAGTAGACGAATTGTTGGATTTCTATTGATCAATAGACAATCTTCAAAATCCAAAATCTTCAATTAATTGATTATCAAAATAATGAGAAATTGGGGATACAAAATATTCAATAAATTGATTATAATCAATTGATGACATAAAAAGTAAAATTGAGAATGAATGAGAAATTAGGGATTTTGAGAAGAGATGAGGGGTTTATATAGAAAATAAGATTAAGAATGTAGGGTCAAGATTAAGTTTTAAAATCAATAGATGAGATTAAAAGAAAAGTGTAGAATGAATGAGAATTCAGGTATTTTGAAATAAAGTGATTTGAGAAGAGAAAGATTGAAATAGACCAATAAATTAGTGCCACGTGGCTATAAAAAATGTTTGCAAATATATATTATAAAGATATTATATATCCTTCCAAGTTCCCGATCATGGATGAACACAATTAAAAAGCAACTATATCTATAATTATTTTCTTCGCTTTTATCTTTTATATATATATATATATATATATATATATATGCATAGATATATAGCATAGAACAGAACTTCTGGATATTTTTTTAATTCATCACAGATGTCTAGTTCTCCTTTCTTAATCAACGTCGTTCTCTCCTTGACATCTTTTTCTTGCGTGAAGCCGTCAATTGAATTGTAGGGATTAGAGAATTAGGTTTATGAAATTCACTGCGTGAATTAGGGTTCAAGATTTTGATTAAAGATCATGATTAATGAATATCTTGTTTAATTATTGGAAAGGATAATTTTGTAAAAATAAAATATAAGTAATGATTTAATTTTTAAAAAAAAATCATACCGAATGGAATGGGAAAGACAGGGATGAAGAGAATCACAATTCTTTATTTTTGGGAATCACCATTCCTTGTGGAATCGGGATTCCAAATAAAAAAAAATATATCAATTGTGAGATTAAGAATAGACTCATGAATGCTCATTCCATTCCAAGTCTATTACCACATACCAATCCTACCTGGTCTTTTTTTTTTCTTTTTTTTTATCTCTAATGAAAAAAAATAGACTGAACCATCCTATCAAGGTCGAACTTGCTACTCGCGGCCATCTAAAGAATATATGTAGTGCCTATTTTATATTGGGTGTGGATGAAGAAATATTATTTGACGGATTCACTTTTTCAGGGAAGAGGAGTCAATTTTTGAGAATTTTCAACTTTGTGACGGCATGTAAATGAACTTTATTTTTAAAACTTTAATTTTGGTTTGTCTTGTATGTATCAATGTCAATAGTGTGATTCATTATCTTGTTAGAACTTTCTCAATCTTTTTCGAACCTTCGTTGTTGCAAATTAAACCTCAAAATGTTGTGAACTATCTAGATATGACAATTTCAACCTGCCCTAATCCGTACAACTTGGATTGCCCCGTCCCGTGCCCCGCAGTGTAGTGGGGCGGATTTGGGTACCACATGTATATATGTTTGTTCACTAAATGTATGCACATTCTTTTTAGAGAAAAACAATCACTTTATGTTCATTTTATTTTCATCTTTCAACCCTTACTTAATTAATTAAATAAATATTTAACTTTACTCATAAAAATTACGTAATTTATTATAAATGTACCTCGCAATGTCATTATTTATCTAAGTTATCTATTTTTGTTTAAAGTTGTGTTCAAAAGTATTAATATATTTTAGTGGCGGAATGGAGTATTTGAGAAATGACTAATCTTCAAGTTATATTTGTGAGTATCTGTAAACAATTATACACTCCTATTTTGTTACTTAGTCCCTAAATTGGGAAAGTGGCCCTCATCATTTGGAGCTTGAGGAGTTTCAAGTACAAATCAATCTTTGTATTTGTGTTTTGTCCTTATTGGTCAGTGGAATTTGCTTTTTATATCAAACATTTCAGAAAATTTGAGTTTGATGGTGTCACTTTCACTATTATTATCTTGTAGTATTGCTTTACTTAAAAGAGAAAAATATTAGTTTCAAGTACTAATATGAACACATTGAGTAATGTATAGAGCTTAGTTACCTTCCACAAAAAGTGCTTCACACGTACGGTCAAATACCACTACTTAGTTGTTTGGCAATTCCCAATTTTTGATTGATTGAGACTTCCAATTTTAAGCGGAAATTTATAATGATTTATATAAAAAAAAACCTATTGATTTGATAACATATTACAAAATATTTTGTACGTAAAAATATGAAGGATTCATTAATGCTTACTACAATTGATTGTTTTAAAAGTAATTAAAAAAATATGATATATATATATATAAATAAGGGATTGATTCAATAACTTCAAATGAATTAGGCAAAAGGTTTTAATGACATTTTGGTCTCTAACTCGTCTTGTTAGGTACTTATAGTCTTAATTTTTTTTATACATCCTACTTTTTATTGTCAAGTTAGAGGTACATAAAGTGGTTGAAGATATTAAATTCTAAATCAATTTTTCATCTATGATTTCATAATTCTTTTATGAGGTGTTCAAATCTTATTACTTGTATTCCATTTAATTTGTTGAAATGAACATGATATATGAAATTCGAGTATTACTTATGTTCGGATATTGTGAAATTCACTCATAAATAAAACGAATGAATAAAGTGAATGGTAATTATAAATAAATAAATGAGTGAAGATTAAAGGTTGAATAACTAAAGTAAAATCAGTGTGAAGTGTGTAAAATATTATTTTTAAAAATATCGGATTCCAATAAGATAATTTCATGTGGCTTTCATTTAAACAAATGTCATTGCCACAATTCTTAACAAAAATTTCTACCTTTTTAGAGTTTGGCCGTCTAATGATTAGTACCATGCTCCTATTCCTCCTATTCAACCCTCATTTGTGGTTATGATTTTGGACCAAAAATTTAATTGTGCATTTAATTTAACATTATTAATTGCAACGGTCACGATGGGACCCAAATTACCCAGATGCCACCTCTGTCAATCAAGTTTTCTAGGTAGTTGTGCTCTAACCACTTGAGCTATTCCACTTTGTCATGATTAATCCTACTTATACTATTAAACAATTTTATTTTATCAAAGTATTAATTTGTCACTTTTTTAACTTTACATTTTCTCATTTTAAGTATCTTCATCAAAGTTTTACGCTTCACTTTTAAGTAAGCTGTAGTCCCACATTTATTTACAATCATAAATGTCATTATTTTTTACTCACACATGCATATAACTCAATTATTTTATTTACTTACATAAAAGTTTACATAATTACCTTTTAAAACTCTACTATGAATATTACTCCCTCCGCCCCAGAATTGTTTGCACCATTTTATGGACACGCAAACTAAGAAAAATGTGTAATGAGTGGAGTGTTGAGGGGTAATTTTGTAACTTTTATGAATAAAGTAAAGTGAATGATTGGATTGAGGGTAAAAGTAATGACATTTTGTGTAAATATGTGGATATTGTGAGGGTGGGGTTTATGAAAAAAATTCCTTTTTAGGTAGTGCAAACAATTGTGGGACGAACGAATAAGGAAAGAGTGCAAACAATTGTGGGACAGAGGGAGTACACTTTTTTAATTTACGTGTACGTATTCATTTACATGTAAAAGTTATTTCGAAACGAAGGAAATACTCCGTAATTTATTTTATTGAAATATACACACGTTTTACTCACATTAAGTACTTGAATCTTGTATTCATTGAATAATGTTAGATATTGGTAGTGATAGAATGTCAGGTGTACTTGAAAGTGAGGTAAAGATATAACTAGTTGATTTAACATTCTAGAATTAATTGTCATAAATGTTAATGAACTCCACTTGTACTTACAAGATTTATACATGAAGAATAAATTCATATTCCTATAAATCTAACAACACTTTATTGAAAATTTATTTGGATACACTAACATAGCAAAATAAATTAAAATTTGTTTCACCTTTTTTTAATTTTTTTTTAATCCATCCTTATGTTCCCCATATGACTCGAACTAATGTGTACAACAATCTAAACAGTAAAGTTTTTAGTTTTTTACTATTTGAACTTTAGACTTAGTTAAAGTTACTTCATTTAAAGATGAATTGTAAATAATTAATTCAAACGGTAAATTAAAACATTTACCTTATCTTTTAGATGCAAAATGGGACACTTTTAATACTCTGTATTATAATATTTTTATATGATACATAAATGTCAACGTTTTAGGAATCTGAATACTTCTAATATGAAAAAGTCTTGCTTGTATCCACTGTTGTATAGTGTAATTTTTTATTTATTTGCAATACTATATTATTTATCAAAAAATATCATTACGTTTGTAAAATAATAGCACTACATTTTACATATAATTCGCTAAAATAGTTGTATTGCAAATTACAATTTGTACAAATATAAAAACATTAATTTTTTATACTAATGGTTTTCGTTTCACTAATCAGTAGAAAAAGTCTACGATTATGATGGTCTATAATTACTACAGTATGTTCTTTGCCAATGAAGTTGCAATATAAAATTTTCTGTTTTGGAATATAACTGTCACTAAAAAAAGTTGCAGTATTATTGGAAAAAAATATGTGTGGTTAATTTATATGCTTGGTGACATTCCTTTCAATAGAATAATTGCAATATTATTGGTAAAAACGTGTCTGATTAATTTGGGTGCTTGGGGACATTCCTCTAATTAGACAGGTGCAATATAATTGGCCATAAAAAGTTGCAATTTTATTGAAAAAAAAACATGTGTGCTCTGTCACAATTAGATATGTAGCTGTGCGCACGTATTACCTCATTTGAAATTGTCATCTTTTTTCAATAACAGCTTTTAAATTTCAAATATTAAAATTAATTCTACTTTTTTTTATAACTAATATTTCGTTCAGACAAATTTAATGTAGGGAACGTGGAAAATCAATTCAAGTGACAGATTTTGCGTTCATATTAAAATAATTCAGTTAAGCTGGCAGTGATGATCCAAAATTCAAATGGTATCTTTCTTTCGATGATGGTAGAATTTTACGATATTCGCCTCATATCAGTTAAAAGATTTAAAATTTTGAAATTTCAAATATAACATTCGAGGTACATACAATATTACCTATAAGCGTATTACTCCTTATTACTTTTCTCAATACTATCTACTTTATACACTTTAAAATAATTTATTTATCAAATGTTTTAACATAAAGTAAAATTTTATCCTATTAAAATCTTAAAAAAAAATAAAAAAAAAAAACGTACCTTTACTAATTACAACCCAAATACAACCTTGGATAATTTCTAACGAGCTCCATGTATAAGCCTACCATAATTTATATGTCAATAATATAATTTTCAAGGGTTAATTCGTACTTTTAGCGAGTATAGAATAAGTGAATAATGCCAATAAGGTACGGAGTTTATGGGCCAACGCGGGGAAAGTACTTGGGTTGGGGCCCAACAGGCTATTTATTTACTGGGCCCATCGTACGTGCATTTCAAGCCTATGTCTCCATCAGTAGTAGGGAGCTTATTTATTTAATTATGTAATCTGCTTTCTTTTCATATGAAGAAAAAAAAGTGGATCAAAATTTAGAATTTGGAAATACAAGTCGGTGATTATCCAATTATAGTGATAATAAAACTATATATACATATACCAATTCTCATATCTTATATTCATGCACTGTTTCAATTTAAACTTAAAATTGGTATGTTTTAGTTAAAACTAATATCATGTTTTATATTTACTTGTAATTGATATATGGGGTAGGAGTAATATTAACTTACATATTTCACTTTAAACTAGTGTAATGTATTAATTAAAGTTGATATTTAATTTTAGTTAGAGTTGTGTCACATTTCACTCTTGTGTATAGATGTGTGGTTTGGTTTAAGTATGCAGAGAACACTGACTTTACAAAATCAGTAAATGAGATTAATAGACAAAGAAGCACAAAACCTTCAACCCATGTTGGATTAAATAAGAAGTGCTATCTAACTTCAATAGTGAAGAAAGTAGGGGTGCACATTTGTTCACACATGTAAACTAGGTCTCTATTCTCAGTACGAGGCAACACCCACACTAATGTATTTTCGTGCCAAGAAAATTAGAGATGGAATGAAAGACAAAGATTCACCAAGAACTCGATAACTATCAAGCACGAGTAGAAATCGACGAAAACAAGTGTCATGGAGGGAAGGAAACTGCATTAGGCGTAGAAAGTCTCACCAAAGAGAGGGTGCAAGGAGACTTAAAAACAGAAACACCAAAACAGCTACAAGCCTACAACAAGAGAGCTAAAACAAACTAAAAAAAAAAGTCTAATAACAAACTAGAACCTAAAAAACAAAATAAAAAATGGGATCAACGGATCGGTCTATCAATCGACCACCGTAAGAACGTCTTTGAAAAGATCAAAATGTTGGTCCGAACTACCGTTATTTCGGGCACGCACAAATTTGACACAAAAATTACAAGTTAGTGTTTCAGACTTAAGAGTTAAGAGGGATTGAGGAAATATTGTCTAAAAATTCACTACACATACAATACTATATTCATTAATCAATATATAAAAAAAAATTATGAAAGGAGTATAGTCTTAAAAAAAAACAATTTTATATTGATTTGAAAATATATTTTTAAAAAAAATTTAGTTAGAATCTGATTATGAAATATACGGAGTGTTTAATTATTTAAAAATTTGTAATTATATACTTATTGATGTGAAATGATTTGATGCAGAAAATGTTTTGGTGTTCATGGGGAAGACATGCAAAAAGTTTTAGCTCGAAAGCAGCACTCGCGTTCCTCACACGTAAGTTTCAGAAGATATTTTTGTTCATAGAACTTAAAAAGTTAATATTCTAAATGTGAAAACCCGAAATCATATAAAAAAATTATAGTAATACCCTTCAAAATGGGTATAAAATAGTTTGCAAACTAAAATAGACACCCCCTTTATACTCTATTAATTATTAATAATCAGTAATTAATAATTTTGATAATATTGATGAGTATAATAATTAATACTGAATTATATTTATTTAATCCAATTTTTTATATCTAAAGTGTAATACTAGTAATTAGATACGTAAAATGAAAAGACTTCAATTAAATTGAATTGAATTAAATTCAATAAATTATTAAGAAGGAAAAATGAAAAGACTCCACTTAAATATAATTTAATTAAATAAACTATTAAGGATAAAATAGCATTAATATTAATAAAATGGGAGGTGCAAAAATGTCCAAAACAGTTTTCCAACTCCAAACCTTTTTTTTTTCAAGCTCTACAAACGGCTTCCGGAAGTAACTTTTTTCCCAAAAGCGGTGAGAGAGCACTTTGAAAATAAAGGATTCTAAAAACAGCTAGTTAGTTGTGTTTTAAAACACACCCTTACATATAGATTTTTTTTAAAGCAAAAACAAGTTGGGCTGTGACTGTTTCTCATAATAAACTTAAAAAATGATTCGCTTAATCAGAGTTTGAAAACACTCTAAAATCACTTTGGTCTGAAAAATATATTGATTTAAGTTGTTTTAATAGGTTGCAAACACCACTAGAGTGGACGAGTGGTAGCGACAATTCTAAAATCCAAGAGAGAATGATAAAAAATTGCAGAAAGCAGATCATTTTGTATCTACACTTGTATACAAACCAAAGATTGCAACGCGTATCAGACAGACTATCCCTTAAGTTGGTTCGACAAACATAGCAGCAAAGCATTTCATCATCTGAAACGAAAAACTACTTACAGGATTGCCGTACTTAAAGCAGAAGAACACGAAGAGACGAGCTGATGTTTCAACTGCTACTATCTCCAGTATCTGTTGCGCGATGTGAAAAATGTGTAATCCGGGAGATCAACTTGCAACAACTGCAGCCAATTGTCAACAGCCAGCAAAAGAGAATTGAGCTTCTCACCCTCACGAACTCCATTTGCATCCCACTCTGATACTTTAAACTTGTGTGAAACGAGTCCAAAGGTCGGTAATGACAGCTTGCGCCCTGCATCACGCCCTGTATGAATGAAATCCATCCTAAATCAGAATTTACTAACAAGAAAAGAGTCGTCCATGTGGAAGGAAAGCAACTTACTTCTAACCGGTTTTCCAAGGGAATGGAAAGTCAAGAAACATGCATCGACATTTTGCAGAGTTGGGCCTACCGGTATTCTATATATTGGATACCTGCATATGTCTTTTAGTTTCAGAATATACAAGATCAGTAACATACTATCTTTGTGTTGTACGTCAAGAAAAGCTTACCAAGCGATAGAAATCCAGCTTGCAGGAGTCAGGTCACAGCTCTTGTATGTTTTTAGTACAGGCGAACGAGAGGCAAGAAACGACATCTGTTGAATGCAGGCAAATGCAAGTATAATATATTTGCCAATCTGAAAATACTATAGGACCTAGTTAAAATGATGTTCTAAAATGTCAAGAGTACCTTATCAGCTAACGGTTCACGATGAAATGGTAGCTCTCTCTCGAAGTACTCATAGATAAGAAGACCAGGGGGGTCTTTAACATCAGCACGATCGACTGAAGAAGCATGGTTTCCTCTATTGTGTCCTTGGCTCGTTGCACTTGGCTGGTTCCAAGATCTCCGATAATTATCAGCCCGTGCCTCACTTCCACCTTCATTGTCACCATCACTACTTGACGAATTGGCATCACTCTCTTCACCAGGTCTTCTGTTACATTCTCAAAGAAACTGAGTTAGCGATCTCCAAAATCACACACTAATGCTTCTGTCCACCATGTATTTGCCAGTACTAAGACACTGCATACCAAACTCTACTACCTTCTAACTTGATAAGAAATTAGTAAACTGCTTAGATTCACCGGATTTTTTTTTGTAAAAACGCTTATGGTTTAAGGGATTTACAAACAAAAAGATAAAGCTCACCTCGGCTCCGTAACATTTCTTGAGGGATCTACATAGAGTTGAATCCCTGACAGAGATGGCACATAATACTGGATAACTGAATCCGTCCCGTTCAAAATCAGAGGAACTCCAGCTCCATAAACACTCCACTCTCTGAATGACTCCCAAAGATCAGCAAGAATGAAGTATGGATGGAACTCACAGTTACGATTTTTCCATGCTTGCATACTTGTCTGCAGATATCCAGAAAAAAATTAAAATGTTGAAACTAGAGTAAAAGAAATGCTTCTAATATACAAAACACTTTGAAAGAAAAAGTCCTAAAAACGCCAAAGAAGAATAAGACGTAAAAAAGAGAGGATTTGGGGGGTGCTCTACCATATGCATGTGCCAAATTCTCCAACGTTATCAATCTCCTATATTTGTCTACGAGTTTCATCTACTTAGTTCAGTAGAAGACCCAAAAGAATCTTCTCTTTTTATTTCTTTTGATCGGGCTTGGAAACAAGTAAACAACAAAATGTAAAGATAAACTAGCAAAGAAACACTACCTACGAAGAAGCCTCAGTTTAAATAATTATACCAAGAAACAAGAAAGATAAATGCAAACCAATAAGAAGCTCTTTAAGAAAAAGAAAAAACCAATTGAAACATATATAGATTTATATATGATGTATCTAGGAACTGGATCTATGCTATGTAATCGAATGTGTAATCAGAAAAAAAATGAAACATATATAGATGTTGCATTTTCGCCATTCCACACTTAGATATAGAAACAATAAGAATGCTAGTAGAACTAATGCAATACCAAAATCCAAAGTATACTCAAAACAACTTCAACGTTCTTCTTTTAAATTTTTTCACAGGAAAATCACATTCATCATAAAAAAAAAAAAATGCAGCAAAGCCTAAAAGAATGTCAATTCACTTTGAACTGCTGCCGCTAATCAACCTCATTTGTCATGATCACTCCTTTCTTATCTTGCCAATGATTTTCATTTAACCTAAAATTAATAAATTGAACTAACCGACCACGAAATTAATAACCCAAAAACAGAATTGAATTTTGACATCTTCTTAGAAGTTTCACCAATAAATTGCAATTACCCTTGGAAAATGTTGCGGTTGAACAACAGGAGTGGTGTGCTGCAAGAACCGGTCCAAATTCGAATCGGAAACCGATTCTCTTCTCTCGGGTGATGATGAAGATGAAGACTTTGACCTCACCTGCTGTTGCTGCTGCTGCTGGTTGTACTTTCTCATTGCTGGTGGACGGTAGTACAATTTTTCCTCTCCTACCCTCCTTCTCGACGCCATTTTACAGAAAATATTAATAATTGAAAACTCAAAATTTATGTAAATTGATCAGTCGGAATGTTATATATGTGTATATTCTCGATATGGTTGATTCGATGCTCTTGAAAAATAATTGGTGTTCCTGTAATTAGAAATCCAGGGTTTTAAATGAAAATTTGGGGACTAAGAGGTTCTTGATTAGGGTTTTGAAGAGAGGGGTTTTGTTTAAAGCAAAAAAATAATAAAACGTGATTGTTGCGACGACTCGAGAACGAAGGCGTACCGTAAACATGTTCCAGAGGATTCTGGACTCCAGTCCGCTCTAATAATTTGCACTAATAAAATTATAGATTTATTTTTTTAAAAATATTGGTTCGTGTGATTTTTTTTTTCGAGTGTTGCATTATACATACAAAGTAACACTCGATTTTCTTTAAGTAAATCATGCAATTGAGTGTACTTTGTATGCAATTGAGGGTAAGTCATATAATTAGATTTTAAGTAATTTAGATATATCATAAATTGTTCGATTGAATTTTTAAAAATTACTTTACAATCAAATTAAAATTGTGATTCAATTGCACATGCAAATAAGTACACACAGGTGTAATTTTTTAAATAATAATCTTTCTATTCCACAATAATGTTCACATTTTTTTTTTTAAATTGTTCCACAATAACTTTAACAAAACCCTTTATAAACTCTCTCTCTACTCATACACAAAAGTCAACTCATTTATTTACTTTATAAATAAAAATTTACTAATATTACCCCTCAAAACTTCACACTTTCTTAATATTTGTGTTCAACTACATATAAAATTTATTATGGGATGGGAGAAGTATTTATTTTTTAATTGTAACATTCTACAATAGTAGTCCATATACATAATAGTGATACTTTAACAGGATCACATTTATTTAGGTTCACAAAGTTTTGCCCAAAACAATAACATTTCAACAATGTAAATTTATAACTTTTTTATGACATTGAGTGCATATCATATAATTGAATTTTAAGTAATCTGAATAAGGGTTAATTGCAAATTAAATCACCACATTTAGCTGAATTGCAATTTAATCTAAACTTTTGAATAATTGCAATTAAAATCACTACCTTTAAATATTGTTGCAATTTAAACTTCTAGACAACCTCATTTGTGCCCAAATTTAACGTTTCGAGATTAGATTGAAATAAAAAATAATGTTGTTTCATTAAGAAGGTGTCACATCAGCTAGTCAAGTTAGATTTAGACACAAATGAGACTATAAAAAAGTTTAAATTGCAACAATATTTAAAGGTGGTAATTTTATTTGCAATTATTCAAAAATTTAGATTAAATTGCAATTCAGCGAAAGACGGTGATTTTATTTGCAATTAACCCTTTGAATAAATATCAAATTGTTCAATTGAATTTTTTACTTTTCATATTAGAACAAGTCAAATCAATTGCATCGTGCAATTACGTGTACACAGATCTTCAACCCGACAACAATCAACATATCAACCCGGCCACATTGCTCTCTTCCAGTCGTGATAAAGTGGAGAAATGAGTGAAACATTTGCCTACAAACACATTCAAATCTGGATTCTCAGTATGAGACAAATACTCAAACTAAAAACTTAAATTAAGGGATCAACGAATCAATCTACCAACCGACCACCACATGAGTAGTGTCGTTGGAAATATCAAGTCGTTGACCCGGACATCTACACCAAAGAAAATCTCTTGATAGTCAGAGTTGAAACTGAAGCTACTGCATAATGAAAAGTAGCGGCGACGAGTGACGGTTTTGCGTACGTGCACTCAATTGCATTGTGCAATTAATGCAATTAAACCCCTCCCCATGACTCGAACCCAGGACCTAAGGCCTAGGTAGTGGTGCTCTAACCACTTGAGCTATCCCACCTTGTCCTTGTTTCTATGAATGTTGATGGTTAAAACTTTAATTGTATAATTATAAATTTTTCTAACACTTAAAATCTAATTTTGGTATGCACTTCATTACATACAAAAAATAAAATAAAAATGCATTCGTTAAATAAGACTTGTTATTCCACTAGTAGTATATCGCGTTCATAAATAACATGTATATTTACCACAAAACATTAAATAAGAAGAAAATAGGATTTATACACATTATATTTTATCATAAAATATTCAATTAAAATTATTAAACACACTTCAATAAAATTTAAAAGTACATGTATTATTAAACTCACCTCATTCTTTTCCTACTATTCTTCTTTTACTGTGATATGAGAATTTACTGCGGTATGAACAATTAATGTTCAACCGATAATTCATGACACATACATGATACATATGTGTTCGATCGATAGTCCCCCATACACAAGTGTTCAGATGCTAATTCATGTACACTTACACACCAATTTAGCCGAAAAGAAAGTACAAACACTTGTTCAATATATATGTATCTATTTTAGTCATACAGAATTTGAGGCACCTAACATTGTTTTGGGTGTTAGTGATATAGAAATTCACTTAAATATCAAAAAATTACCAACCATATTCTCTTTCTCACCCACCCACCCCCTGCATGACTTGATGAGCCAAGCAAAGTCCAATTTAGTTAGTTGAAGCACGACATCAATTGATCTGAATCACATAATTATCGAATCGAGTTGGGATTATATAATAATGAAAATATTAATTATATATATTCATATAAAACTAGGGATGGATAAAATGAAGTTCCAAATAAAAATATTTGGACCTATATAATGAGTGAGTTAATAAATTCTTGTGTTAAACAATATTTACACAATACTAGAATACTCCTTAGTTTAAAGCTCCACATGAACTTGATTAATCATTAAAAAAAAGTCATAATATTTGTTTTCTTGATAAAGGAGAGTCTTATCGAATACACAAACAAATGCTAAAATATGGAGTATTCACTATAAAGCAAAGTTGCACGAAAATTTTGAATTAAGAATGAATTAAAATGAAATGAATGTGATTTCAAGAACTATCAAAACGATGGGAAGAATCTCCAGTCCCCACCCCCATCAATCTTTACGATCTTAAACGAAGAGGGTTTTGTGGCTTAAAATCTAGTAATTAAAAAATGAGACATTTTATTCCACATTTTAACAATTATGTCTTTCTTGTGACAAAGGGATTCCCCAATAGTGGATATCCATTCCCTTACAAAAGTCACTTTTAAAATTGTTGACCATTGTGCCATCTTCTCTTATCTTTACCTTACACAATTACTTGGACGGCTGTGACTCTATTTGAGAGAAAAAAAGATATGAATTGGACACTAAACCATTGTCTTGAATTACGGAGTACTTTTTAGTGCAAACTCGACTTGAGCATTTATCGAGCCGAGCTCGAGCGATTACATTAACGAACCAAAAATAGACTTCAACCCGACTCGTAAACGAGTTGAGCCGAGCCTAACAGAATTACAAGAAAAATCTTGAATATCGAGCCTAATGAGTCGAACTCAAGCCGACTCATTAGTAAATCGAGTATTTCACGAACTAGACTAGTTTATCAATTTAAATGAGTCGAGCTCTCGAGCTGCTCGTTTCTTTTAACGGCTCTAATGGGATGAACCCAAAATATGACAGTTGACACGAGTTCACAAAGACAACCAAACATCACTTAACACATACAAAAGATATTCTTTGCATGCCCCACAATTAAAAACTTGATGAACTTTTAAATATTCCATCATCTTGCAGCATGCCATATATTGATTCTCCATCCATCCATTCTCCTTCCTTTCCATACAGGAACAAAGCAACTTTTGTCATAGAGTCGTCTCCTCCGTTCGCCAACCTTTAACAATGGTTCCGGAAATGGAGGTACGTCTTCAACCCATGTCACATAAACGAATCATATGTATATGCGTGCTTGTGTTTCAAGCAGAAGAGATTCTTTATATTCGTTGATTTCGTTCTCTTTTGCAGAAACCTAGAGTTACAGAGATAAGGGTGAGGATGGATTGCAATGGATGTGTTCAGAAAATCAAGAAAGCACTCCATGGTATCACAGGTAAACAATCTTACACTAACGATATAAACCTTTTTTTTTTTTTTTTTTTCTTTCGTAGCATCATCATCTAACAATATGTTTGTATCTGTTAGGTATATATGATCTTTACATTGATTTCCCTCAGCAAAAAATAACAATAATCGGATGGGCAGATCCTGAAAAGATAGTCAAAGCCTTAAAAAAGACGAGAAAAACTGCGATTATATGTTCACATACCGAACAATCTGATCAACCGGTTCAAGAAACAGAACCTGAGGGAGGAGCACCACCACCGGAGGGAGAAGCACCACCAACAGAACAGCCACGGACAGAAGCAGAACCTTCTCCGCCAGATAATCCACCACCACCTGAGGAAAAGCCATCACCAGAATCAGCCAATGAGAGAGAAACAAACCAGTCTACTCAACCCTCTAAACCTAAAGAACCCGAAGAAATTCATGTCATACATCATCATCCACCAAACTATGGGCATCAATATGCCTATAGTCATTACAATCAAGGAGGACACGGTGTACAGAACGCCTACCCCAGTGGTCCAGAATTCAGAGGTGAGTCACCTCAGCCCGTTTATGTGACTCAAAGCTACAACACGTACAAGCCCTCACCTTATGTAACTGAATACTCGTATCATCAGCCGCCCCCCACATACTCACATTACAGTAGACCAGATCATTACAGTCAGGTTTATTACAGTGGGAATAGCAGCAATGGGAGTGCGAATGGCAATGGAAATGGAAACATCACGTCCATGTTCAGTGAGGAAAATCCAAATGCTTGCAGCATAGTATGAGCATAAGATCCAAGAAACACACCAACATGAAAAGTTAAGAGGAGGACACGAAATTTCCACAATTTTCATCCGAGTTTTGAGCAATTAGGTTCCAATCTATTCTACAATTCCTGTTCAGTGAGGTCTAATTTATTGTTTCTTGCATTCATTCAGTGTGAAAACAATCAAATAAAGCTATGTCATTCAACCTTCATATTTGTTAATATATAATTCTTGAGCGGAGACTGGAGAACCCCCTTGTTCTTATATAATACAGGTTGTTGTATTGTGATGGACACAAGAAAGCAAATAATGTAAACAAAACATGCTTCTTCTTTCAAATTCTCAGATATCAAAAAACCATACACCAGTAGCCCAATACTACACCTCAATGAAAATCCCACATATATCCTTATAACTGTTCATCAAATCATTCATTTCTTTCCCGTGATTTGTCTCAAGTCTAGCTTAGGGTTCTCTTAGCTCCTGTTCATCAACAGATTAGAGTGTTCATGGGATTTAATAATCAACAGATCACTGTGATTGAAAAAAAATTATTTGCATCAGTTTTTTCCAACTGCAGAAATGAAGCAACACTATCAAGTAACAAACATCAGCCCACAAACTCACAAAAACATCAAGAAAATGTCATTTTTTTTTCTTTTAGCATAAATTACATCAATCGCCTAGCCCCATTGCCTTAGCAGAACTAATCAAAATTAGAGGTCATTGTACATTAAAAAATAAGCAGATTTTGATTATTCAATTAATTCTTTAAGCTTTCAGAAATACTGCTACATTATAAAAAAAGTACCTTTATTCGGCTCTCACCAAAAGTGGCTGCAAAAATGGCCATTTATTTGTCTCAAGCTGAATAAAGAGAAAAGAGAACATGAAAGAATATCGTGAACGTTGCGGCGGAGCGCCGCCGGCCCGCCGGTGCTGTAGTGGAGCCGCGGAGGCAGCTTGCAGGCAAACTGCCAAACTTGTTTAGTTGTTCACAAGTTTGAAGTGGGCTAAAAAATTGTACTCTACTTAATTTAGGGCCCAAATCTTTAGTATTGGGTTTTGAGTATTTACACCTACATTTCGGATGGATGCACAACCCCAATTAATTTATTAATATAATAATAATGCAAAAAATAAAAAACACCCTTTAGTAAAATGTATCATACTAGATGCACCCCTGTATTGTCATTCCTTTAATTTTTCTTCTAAACCATTACTTCCGACCGCCACCTTTAAAAAAATATTTAGAAAAATCACATTTTTTTTTTAAAAATTTCATCAACCAGTTACCAGTGTTGACCATATACACTCCCATCGACAACGATAAAAAAGAAAAAAATAGAGGAGAAGAGAAGGGAGAGGGACGACGACCGTGGGCAGGGTGAGTAGGAAATGAAAGATGAATTGTGAGAGATAATATATTGGGGGTGCATCTATCCTAAACAAATTCGAGGTGTGCATCTATTCTAAACAAATGTTTGGATGCATCAATTGGGGGTGCTCTCAGCGTAATTGGAGGTGTAAATAGTCACACCCTTTAATATTCGGCCTTGATACTGGGCGCATATATTGGGCTTTTTTATTCAGCCCAATAATATAATCTTCTTAAATAGCAGCCCACAAGAAAAGGAAACCTGTAAACACAAAAACAAGAATTTGTTCATAAAAATTCGCAGTCGCAGACATCAGCTGTTGAGCTCCTACTCCATCAATGGCGGCGAAGCCTCAGCAGAAGAGCAGCGAATCGAACAAGAGAAAAAGAATTCCAAACCAGAAATCGGAAGGGTCAAACTCAAATACCAAAAAACCAAAATTCATTTCGAATGATAAAAAGCCTAAGTTCAATCCGAACAATGCTCAAAATAAAGTTGCGAAAAAGCCCTTCAACAAGCCTGAAAAGGAACACCAAAAGTACAGCGGGAAGAAAGATGAAGTGGAGGACTCCAAGAAACTAGGTCGTTTGCGTGCAAAGGTTCGACCTATTTTTGATTTTTGCTATTTTTTTGCTGCTGAAAGAAATTATTATCAATTTTTTTTTTTTTAATTTGCTTTGATAGACATCATTTCTTTCTAATTTTTATTGCGTGATTGATTAATTTTAGAGGATGATTTTACCTAACACTGCTTTTGTGTTCCACATTGATTTATCTTTTTCCAGGAACTAACTGAAGCAAGGAAAATGAAGAGGAAGAAGCATTACACACTGGAACAAGTATTTCCATCTTCTTTATTTACCAGCTGGTTTCACATTCTGTTTCTTTTAGAGTCTAATTAATATATTTTTCATGTGTCAAAATATTTTTACTTATATCTTAACAAACTATGCCAGTTCAAATGAATTAATACTGATTTGTTCATTTGTATTCATGACGAGGAGTGCTATATGCTGATTTAACAGAGATATGTGTTGTATTGTATATTGCGTAGACCTATTTTCATGCTTGAGAATTTGATATAAATCAATTTTGTGGTTCTCTTATTAGTCATTGCCATCATACGTGCATCATCTGATAGCTTGCACTTTGTTGAGGTTTTTATGTGCTTTTTCTAAGTTTTTTTTATCAAATACTTTGTATCTAACAGGAACTTGCTCTGCTTTGGGAGAAGATGAGACAACGTAATATTGCAAAAGAGGATAGATCTAGGTATGTCTTTCTTTGCTGTGAATTTTCTTACTAGCCAGATTCTAACAACATCCACTTCTTTTTCTCTTTCCGTCCTTTTCATTAGGAAAAACAGATTTCCATTTAATTTAATTCTACCAGAATTCCTGTGGACATTAATATTCTCTTGGTTTGTGCCTAAGGTTGGTAAGCGATGCCCTGAAGAAGATGAAGGGGAAAATTTCAGAAATTGCAAGTTCTCACGTTTCATCTCGTGTTCTCCAGGTTTCCAAAATTCGACTCACTATCACTGCTTTCTGATAACTTTGAAAATTTTGAAGTTTCTCTGTTTATGTAAATGTATCCCTGTTTTCTTGAGCTACAGACTTGCGTTAAGCATTGTACACAAAATGAAAGAAATGCTGTCTTCATTGAGCTCCGGCCACACTTTATCTCTCTTTCAAGCAATACTTATGCAGTTCATCTCGTTACTAAGATGTTAGATCAGGGTATGTCTTGCCCACGATAATCCTACAATGCAATATCCCCTATTTTGAATTGAATATTACCTATCCGATTGCTGCTTCTCAATTTAGTTATTTGTTTGTTTCAGCACCAAAAGAACAGCTAGCAGAATTTATATCGTCTCTCCATGGTCACGTCGCTTCTCTTCTTCGACATATGGTTGGTTCACTAGGTACATTGACATGATTCCGAACATCAATGATGACATGGAATTATTATAAAAATTTCTGTAACTTAAGCCCATTATTGTATCTTAGTCTACAAAGTGCAAAATTGACTGTTGCTGTATGTTGTAGCTGTTTTAGTTTGCTTGTTTTACCTCTTGGGATTGCTTAAATGTATATACCATGCTTTTGCAGTGATTGAACATGCTTATAATCTGGGGAACGCAAGTCAGAAGCAAGCTCTTCTTATTGAACTATTTTCGCCAGAACTTCAGCTATTTAAGGATTTGGTGACTATGAAAGAGAGCAGGTAATGTACTAATTTCTGTACTCTTTTTACAATCAGTATTGTACCAAGAGTTGCATAAATAGGGAAAAGTAGTGTAGCCTATGAAACTACAAATCAGAATAAACATTCAATGCATGTCTTTGATGATGATTTCTAGTTTCATCGGAAAAAAGGACACTCCTTACTAATTCTGTCAGTATCTTTTGATGCTGAAATATAATATATTGAATTATTTCTCTATGGTCTACAATTTAAGCGTATTTCTAAAATTGGCATCTTTTGTTTTCCCTTCACCTACCGGTTGGATGTCTATGCCCGGAGTATAACGAGCATGCTGTAATTAATATTAGTATTTTTATTATAAAAGTCTAATCTCTACAGGTTAGAAGATATAATATTGAAGCTGAAGTTGCAGAAGTCCTCGGTCTCACGCCACATGACGTCTGTGCTGAATCCCATTCTGGAGAAAGGGATACTAGACCATTCCATCGTACACCGAGCATTGATGGAATACTTGAGCATTGCAGATAAGGTACTTTTTTTTTGATAACTATTGATTAATTTAATTTTTTAACCTTTATTCTCTATCTAAATAATGTTTTTTTGAAGTCTTCTGCTGCAGATGTTATTGAGCAGCTGTCAGGTTCAGGTCTCGTTCGAATGATCCACACCAAGGATGGATCCAGGCTTGCTATGCTCTGTATTAAGCATGGGAGTGCAAAGGTACCGTACAGTTTTCCACAATAGAGTTAATCTTTAGAATTTATTTTACTCATTTGTTTTGGATGGCTTGGTGAGATTTGTTCTGAAGATTTTATTTAACGGATGTTCAATAGGAGCGGAAGAAAATCATCAAAGGCATGAAAGGCCATGTTGAAAAAATAGCCCGTGACAAATTTGGGAGTATGGTATGAATTTGCATGCTTTTGTCTCATTAAATCTACTTTCCAATTGCTATGAATTTTTATGCTCTTTTATACTATTTCAGGTACTCGTCTGCTTACTGTCGATTGTTGATGACACAAAACTTGTGTCGAAGGTCTGGTTTCTATAAACTTTTGTTTTGGTCAGGCTTTCTTTCTCCAATAGTGCCAACTTTTACTAATATGTTCAAATTATTGCAGATTATCATTCGTGAGCTTGAGCAACCCTTGAAGGAGCTTATTTTGGACCAGGTTTGTTTACATTACATAAATATCTCTTTTATTGTTTTCTGGTTTGTGGATAATTTCTCTTCTCTTATTCATTCTCGCATGCAGTAATTTTATTTGTATTTGTAAAAAGTTGTTTGCTTTACCTATTTATAAGATATATGTATCCTAGATTTCAGGCCCCTAATACTTTTCTTTGCAGAATGCACGACGCCCTTTTTTGCAGCTTCTTCATCCTGATTGTTCCCGATATTTAGGTCCAGATGATTTGGAATCTTTGACCCTATCAATTCCAAGCCTAAAAAATAAGGCAAATCTACTTCTTTTTCTTTGTTACGTCTTTTATAGCATTGGATTGCACTTGGAATGTTGATTAGTTGAACAATGCCTTATGCATTCTTATTTACAGGGAGTATCTGACGATGGTGAAGCTGTCGAGGAACATAAGGACAGCGATGGTGACCATTCTGATGGAAATATACAGGTGAACGAGGGTGGTAAGAAGGATGCTTTTAAGCGAAGGCAGGAGTTGCTCGTCAATAGTGGGCTTGCCGAGGTTTGTACATTACAGTACCACTCCATTTTGGAAAATATCACATTGTTTGCCGTGTGTGTGTATACCATCCACCTGTCCTCTAATTCATTGAAGTTATCATCAGTTTTTTGCTAAAAAATCACACTTGAAACATTTTTTCTGCAGTTAAAAGTTTTTTAAATGTCTTACTGCTATACAAATTGATATAACAATAGGTCTGATCATGTTTGGATACCTTACTTGTCTAAATTTTAATTTTGGCAGAAACTTATTGATGCGTGTTCAGAATCAATAGAAGGCTTACTAAGATCTAAATATGGGAAAGAGGTCATATTTGAGGTAATTATCTTGTTCCCAATTCAACTATAATTAATGTATTGATTATTTTAATAGCAAAAAGTACATGGATTATTGATATTAACCATTATTCTGTATATCGAAAATGCATTTAGGTTGCTACTGGAGGTGTTGGCGAAATACTCCATCCAACTTTGGACGAAAAGTTGCACGATTTGCATGAAGCTATGGCATCTATAGCTGCCCAACCTAAGGCAGACGAAGCAGAAGAAGAGCATATTTTGGAACAGTTCCATTCAAGTCGAGCCATCAGAAAACTTGTTCTAGACTGCCCTTCATTCGCATCCACTCTCTGGGAAAAGGCTTTGAAAGGGAATTGTGCAATCTTGGCCAAAGGCCACAGGTTAGAGTCACACTATTTAAACCACTTTCCTCGTTTAAGTTCCTCTATCTAATGCTATATTCTTGTGTTTCAGTTGTAAGGTGATTAGTGCCTATTTGGAAACCTCAAACTCTGATGTAAAGGAGTTGGCGAAAGCAGAGCTGCAGCCCTTGATAGAGAGTGGTGATATGAAGTTACCTAAGCCCAACGAGTCAGCTAAAGAAGAGTAGTTTTGCCACAAAAATGTACCTCTTGGAAAAGAATCAAACTTGCAAAATGAAATTTTGTAACCCTAGATCAAGCAAACACTCTGTTTTTGTGTTATTTTGACTTTTACACATCAGTCATCTTTTTTATTGTCAAATGGAATTTATATGAAAGAAAAATGATTTCCCGAGACGGGTTTTATTCAACGTTCTCTTGTACTAGAGCATCTTGACATGAACGACGATGTTCCTGATCGATACTCAAAGATTGGGGACTCATAAGTGGCTGTGTTTTGCATCCATCTGTTTCTAATTTCGAATGTAGCTTTAAAATCTTGGAGATTGGTGTAGTTTATCGTCGTGTGATGAGGATATCCCTTGTACTGATAGTCTGCTGGGTTAAAAACGGGGGTTTCTTTTCTTGTCCCGTTTACTGTGACAGGCTCTCTTCTTGAAGCTATCAGACATTTTTGGATGATGGTTGCCTCGTTCATGAGTTTGATTCTAAGGTCGTTTAAGCGCCTTTGGGTTCGACTCTGTTTTGATGTTTCTTGATGTGGTCTTCGGGTTGGGGGATCCTGGTTGATGTGTGGAATTGTGTTGCATTTGATGCAGGAAGTGATTTTTTTGTCTGAATCAAATGCTCTTCTTCTTGCTGTATCCGATAGACAATAGTATGCCTGCCATGCAACATGAATGTTGAGAGGGAGTGTTAATTGTAAAATCATATACTCCCTCAATTCATAAATTTGTTCTCATGAAAATTGACACACATTTTAATTCAAATACGAATAAAGTAATTGTTGTTAAAAAAAGGGTATGAAAACAAGAAGTGAAAATAAATTTGATGGAGGGAATATATCACAAAATCTTTAATCTTTATGGGTTTTACTATGTGATTTCTCCAAGCAAATAGGGATGAAAACAAACCAATTATTTGCGATTGGACTAAAACACATTTGTTTAAGATTGTCATAAAGATCGTTTACATAAACAAACAGACTCATGATCAATAACATTTCATTTTTTAGTTTGTTAAGTTTTTAGTAAGCCGTGCTAGTTCGTATAAAAAAAATATTTCATCTGTCTTTTTTAAGGTTAGCCATTTTGCTATTTTAGGTGTCCAATTATTCATTTTTTTTTTTTTTTTTGTAACACTCACCATTGTCTCTACCTTTTCCATTTCCTATCTCTATTTAACTTTTCTCTTTTCTAACTCACTTTTTACCTTTTTCTCTTTCTCATCTCTCTCTACTTTACAACCCACTTACACATACAATACTATATTCATTAATCAATGTGCAAAATGCAAATGAATAACTTTTGGAAGGACGAAGGGAGTATGTAAACTTAGGTAAAAACTTCTATAAATTTGAGTTCACGTGATTTTTATTTCAAGTATCAATGTTGTGCATACGAATTATTACCGTTATACATACAAACTATCACTATTATGTATATAAAGTGTCATAATTTAAAAAATTAAAAATCAAACATTTTTAAAATAATGACACTCCATATGCATAACAATGATTAATTCTTATGTATACCATGAAATTCGAAAAAGCGAGTTCATCTGAATTCGAGGTCACACAAGTGTTACTTTTAAGTTTTAACTTATTAATTAAATGAAATTATAAAATTTAGTAGATATATACTCCCTCCATTCTGTCTTAAGCTTTCAACTTATATATTTTGAACGTCCCATCAATGATTTTTCATTTTTTTTAAGTGAAAAATTCACTTTTTACCTTTTCTCTTTTCTACCTATCACTATACTAATTTTCTATTTCTATATATTTTTACCTCAACTAACTACTACACATTTTTTACTATATTCCTTAATTTCCGTGTAAAAAACAAAGAAGTGCGCTTATGATGGGGCATAGGAAGTGGAGTATAATTTTAGAAATCAGTATATAATTTTATTTTTGTAACTAATTGAGAATAATAGTATAACATAAGATTGCTATTTTTAAGCTCATATATAGACCAGATTAAGTTTGAAAAGTTCGTGAATCAAATATACTCTTATATTTGATAGTTAAGGGAAAGTATATGATGGAATAACTCAATTAATAATTTAATATAAGCCCACCTCAGAAACAAGTTTGAAAGCAGTTTCAGCCTTAGAGTGCTTGTTTTTATCAGGATGCAGCTGCAAAGCTGCATGAATTATATTAAATACGCATCACATTATCAATAAATAAAATAAAAACTGAAAAAAATAAATAACATAATGGAAAATTCGATTCATATATAATAGTAATCCTTACCTAGCTTATGGTATTGCTTTTTTATGCTACATATATCTGCATTTTCATCAACCTATAAAGCCAAATGCAGAAAGAAATACAGGGCCCATTAACATTGCAAAAAATTCAAGAAATCAGAAAGAAAAAAAATAAATTACGTACTCTAAGCACAAGATACCAGTTGATAAATGGCAATTTGTTTGTACGAGGATGATGAAGATTTGAACAAGCAATTGCACGTGCTGATAATTCACATATTTCTGCAGCTAACTCTGATTTTTTTCTTTGTTCCATTGAGAGAGAGAAAGAAGGAATGTAATGTGAAGTGAAATGAACATATAAATGTGAGCAATATAAACTCCTTTAAAATTCAGTTAATGTGTGCATTTAAGGAGTCAAAGTGGAGCAGTTAAGAAAAAAGAGCTGTATTTTAGGGGATTTTATTTATATATATATTTTTTATGTTTGAATTCTTGAAAATGGATATTTGGATTAATTTAGACCATTGATTTAATTAAGGTGTTTTTAATA
This sequence comes from Galeopsis tetrahit, assembly GCA_963675135.1. Lineage (NCBI taxonomy): Eukaryota > Viridiplantae > Streptophyta > Magnoliopsida > Lamiales > Lamiaceae > Galeopsis > Galeopsis tetrahit. The sequence goes on from OY776133.1 coordinate 19,576,018, forward strand.
GTCCTTATAGTTAGTCTATGTTAATGAAATTCCCAATAAAATTTGTCTCTGTTCTTTATGTTCAAATCTAGCCTACCATAGCGTTGGAATTTGTAGAAGAAACGATTCAAGATCTAGAAAATATAATTATGTGGGTGAAAATTAAATCAAATTATTCCATCTGAGAATGTTGAGATCAGTTAAAAGTTGCTTTTGAATTCAATTGGGTAAAAATATTAAATAATGAAAGATGAACATTTGTTTTAAGTGTGATAACATTCAAAGCTCTCCCCCCACCTATAAAAATAGTTAAAAACAAATACTTACTCAGATTCTATCTCATGAAAACTTTTTAATAAAATAAATAATCAGAATGTATGATGAAGCTTTTTAATAAAATAACGAGATATAGTACGATTTGTCTCAACTTGATTCATTTAACCATCTAATAGCGATTTTTTAAATATATAATTTGCATACATTTGTGAAAGTCGCACTTAAAAATAGTTTTATTAACACATAAATAAGAGTTAATTGTAATAAAAATCACAAGCACAATATTTATCAATTACAATATATCATTTTTTTCTTTTGTAATTCGATACACCACTTTTTTAAAATTTACAATTCAATGCATGTGTTTATTTTTCGACAACACATGGATAATGTATATACTGAAGCAGATTGTACACAAATGCCCAAATGTCATGAGTGATCAATAAAATATTTTTTATTTTATTTTAAAAACGTTTTTAAATAAAAATAATATTCAAAATTTCACATTATTTTTTGTTTAAAACGATTTTTTTAGTTAAAAACTTTTTAAAAATTTTAAAAATAAATTATTCATCATTCGTGACATCTATGTACACCTCAACAGCTCTGACAATCACATCATGATTTATTTGTTGACAAAAAATTGACAAGATGCATTGAATTGCAAAACTTAAAAAAGATGGTGTATCAAATTGTAAAAAAAAATGTTGTAATTGATAAAAACGGTAAATGTCATAATATTTTTTGCAATTAACCCCATAAATAAATATATATTATAATTGCTTTGAAAAAATATATATTGTACATTAATTGTTTATCATCAAGAATCTTATAAGCATAGTAATTAAGTAAATTAATTACTCCATTTCAAATATCTATTGTGTCCTCAAAGTAGGTAAATCTGCTTCAATAGGTTGCACTGTAGTGTACAACATTTAAAGCAGAATGATGATGCACGTGAAAGCGTCTAATATATTTAAAGGCTTTTTCGAGCAGTGTGTGATTTGTGGGCACATATAGTTGGAGTGGTTCACCATTATTCGAAAAAATCAACACCTATATACGTAGATTGACACTTAAAATACGGAATAATAGTGAAAAAATAATGTTAATTTTAAGGATACCTATGATTTTAAGAGAAGCATGATCCAAATTCCAATAAGCTTGGTCTTATGTATGAAAGCGTCTTACACAAAACTTCTTTAATATTTGCATATATGTAATATAGATTTACAAATGATACTCGAAATACTGAGAATATTCTTGTTTGCTGCTGTATAGGGCCTTACACCTTCAACAGTTTCGTTATTTCAAGAAATAAAAACATACTACATGAAAATTAGGATCACAGTCCCTTATCTCAAAAACTCCACTTTCATTTGATTGAAAAACTAAAAACATCCAGAAATTTACAACGAAATTTGGAAACAGATCATAATAGGAACTGTACAAAGATAATTTCCAGAAAAATCATTTGGAATATGCTGTTGAAAGATAAGAAACATATCCTTGTTGATCTCCTTTTTGCTCGAAAGCACACTGGTCGATTTGGGACATTCATAGCAGTTAATATAGTTAAAAGAATCCTCATATTCTTTTTTTGATGTCTCGATATCTGGCCCAAGGACCGACTAATCCAAAGGACCTAACCCACCGTCTACTAGCGGGGGGAGGGGATCTAAATCGATATTAAGATCAATAATTATCAACCAAAATAGGTGTCGTTCATACTAACCACCATACCGATGTTTGAGCTCTTCAGGAGGCTCCTCTTCCATTATGCCTGAACCTGAAGTCGCTAAGTATTCACGGATGGTTGTTTTGCGGTCACTGAGAAACGTATGGTCGAGGAAGTTATCATAAGCCATATCACTAAGGTTCTTTGCTGCTAAAACACTGCATAATATTTTCAACATTTGTCAGCCATCAATGCTGCCTATGGTGTCTTGACACAACAGTGCTTTTATTTCGATGATTTAAGGACTGGCAACTTGTGCAAATTGCAACACAAACAATCAATTTTCAAAAATTTAGAGAGCAAAAATTTCTACTCATTTTTGAAAAAGGGTAAGATATAACCTTAGAATAGAAACTCACCAGTGGCGCATGTAAACGCGACAGGGTAAGACATCATCCGTCCATATCTTGTGAATTCCATATCGACCATACCGTTGATGGAAGATCTCATCACTACCTGCAACCAAACGTTCAGAAAATTAGTAATCTTGTAGGAGTATTAGAGAAGCCAAGCCAAGACGAATAGCCGATCCTATCCTTACATAGAACATCTAGAGAGTCTCAATGCTAAATAAGGTTTTTAATATTCATCTAAATAATTTAATCATTGTACATCATTTGGGTTAGAGAAAGTGGTCGATTAAAAAGAATTTCGACTTTGATGGCATCTAACAGCCAGAAAACCAATATCATAGCATGATATAACAAATAAATGGTTGAGTTCATTTGCATACAACATACCATTGCATCTCAAATTCTCAAAGCAAAACTATTTATGCTTGCTAAGAAGTCAGAAAACCACCTTTACATCTGTTTAGAAAGTACTCTTCATCACTATAACGTGCACATAATACCTGCATCAATGTCCAGTATGAAAGTTTGTCGTGCAACTATTATTGAGAAAGGAAACAAAAGAAAAAGTAGTATCTTGCTAACCGATGGAGTAACATAAAACAACCCATTGAGTGTTTCTGGTGTCACCTAGTTATAAAAATGCAAAAAGTCAGAGTATAGCCATGGCAATTGGCAATCATGGAACTTTTTGAGCGTAAACTAAAGGTATTTGCTAAAATAACTAAATATCGATGCAACTCACAGCTAAAAACCGGAATTCATGCTCCCGTTCAATAAAAGATGGTATCTGCATTTTACAAGGCAGTATACACGGTTAAGACTTACGATTTTCTCAAGCTCAAACTTGAGTATTTAAGAGCATAGAAGATGTTCTTGTACCTCTGATCTCTGTATCTCAAAGGTAGTAACTATAAGAGATTCACCTTCACATGGTTCCACACTCAAGCTCGAAATCTCCTGTTGGACAGTTACTGTATCAGTAAATAAAACTACTCCAATACTTCATTTCATCACATAAGTCTGTCTCAAGCTTGAGGTTTGCATAAAGAAAGAAGGATGTCTGCTAGCTAGTAGCTACAACTAATCATATTGTTTGAGTATTTATTTCCTTCTCCGAATTCCAGTTCTGAAATCCCAAGTTACAGAGCCTTAATCGACCTTTTATTCAATTTTGTCCTACTCATCTGTATCAAAATGTTGACATCTGCTAGTATATTCGGCTAATTATATACTTACCAAGTTCATTCATTATCACCCAAATTGACATCATAAAGTTATAGTATAATTTACGCCTACAATTTTTTGGGTGGAACAATAATGTACGCCTACAATTCACTTGTTAATCAGATATAATTCAGCCAAAAATGACCCTAAACAAAACTAGTCGGCTTTCATATGCATATAAGCATGCTTACTTCTTACAAGCCTTCAAGGATCAAAGTAGACTAACTCCATCTACATTGTCAGAAAGACATTATATAACATACTTGCACACATCCCTCTAACAACAAAAATGAAAAAGAAAGATAAGAAAATCACCTTGGTTTCAGGCTTAGCTATTCCCCTTTCAAAGAAAATAGGAGCAACATGAGCAAACACCCTCCGAAATCCATTCAATTTCGCGATTCTAAAGTTTATCAAATCCGGAAACGTGCTCCTTGCACTCCTTTCTGCAGAATCGTTTCAAAGCATTTTAATCAGAAATTAACTAAAATATTCAACTAAGCTCATGCATTCAACTATAAGGCAACTTCTTCAAAATAAATAAAACAAAGATAACAGCAAAATCCACTTCAAAAAACTCCAATTAAGTTAATTCGAAAAGGCAACCGCAATTCAGGAGCAGCATTATATAATTTTCCTCAATTAAACACTTGTCCTTGGAGTAATTGAAGGAACGAACCGGATAGAAGAGAACCGAAGCCACAGACAGAAACAAGTCCATCGGGGGTAACGATTTGATCAAAATCGGACTCGTCTTTGAGTTCGAAAGGCAATGCTTCGGCAGGAGAGTGGCGGAGAGGCGTCGGAAGAGAATCTCCGATGGGCATGGCTGAGAGACAGCGGCGGTGAAGGTGAGTTGAGGGGGCGTGTGGAGGGGATAATATAATAGGGCGGGGGCACGTGCGGAATAGTTGAGAAAGAGAAGAGGCACGTGGAAGATGTGCAAAATGAGGAGCAACTGTGGGAAGGTGCTTATAGGTATAGCTCAAGGGAATCATTATGGAGGGTGGAGAAGAAAGAGAGACAGCTTCTCTACTTCATTTGGTAAAGTGGTTTTTTCAGCCACGTGCCTACTTAATTACTCCTACCTCATAATCCATTCTCTCCATTCCATAAAGCATGATAGAAATTTTTTTACCTCCGCTTCTGTTTTTTATTTTGTATTAAATTAATGAAAGATTTAAAAAAAATAAGAAAGGTCAAACACGCCTCTGACAAAAAAAAACAGAACAACAATAATATTTTAATAGAGGCTCACCCGACAGGTGAGCCTCTGATTGTGACAAGACCCAACGAACCAACAATAATTTTTTTTTTATTTGGGAACAAGTGTGTTGATCATAAAAAAAATTAAAAGTTTCTGTAAAAAAAATTCTACAACACTTGAAATCAAACATTTTTTTAATCTTTCAGAACATGTGAAATGTCTCATATACTCTTAGGGTAAAATTTATGAAAAAAACGAAGATAAGTACATCCACCCATTCTATTTCACAGAATTATCTCCACCACCACCAAAATAAACACCATTCTTCAACAAAAAAAACTCCAAAATCGCAACAAAAATCAATCCAAAACACAGCCATTGTTCGAAATTTTTTCCCAAACAAACTCAATATGTTCGAAATTTTTTCCCAAACAAACTCAATATGTTCGAAAATAATTTCCGAACTACTAAAAATCCTAATTTTCCTAAATTTTCTAAAATTTTCAAAACCCTAATTTTTACTGTAAAAAGAAAGAAGAAAAATAAGTTTTTGAAATATTCTTAATATGAATTGATAATTTTAGAGATTTATTTACCATTAATCTTCACAACAAATGTTAGTAGATGACCATGCCCGAATAATTATAAATGGGAAAATTAATTCTAATAATTTTCTCTCTTTTAATTCCTAAACCCTAAACTCCAAATCCCTATGAGTACAAATTTTGATAGTTATTAAATGTGGGTGACCAATCTGAAAAGTGATAAAGTTCAATGATCAAAGTGATATTTTCCCTTTTTTTTGTTTTGTTTTGTTTTTATACTTGCTCACACGGTGTTGAGTTGTCTTGTCATGGATGAATGATCAACACTTTTAATTTTCTTCTATAAGATTTGTACATTTTCTTTTTCGTAAACGTAAATCCTTGTTCCCAAATAAAAAAAAATTACTGTTGGTTCGTTGGGTCTTGTCACAATCAGAGGCTCACATGTCGGGTGAGCCTCTATTAAAATATTATTGTTTTTCTGTTTTTTTTGTCAGAGGCGTGTTTGACAGTAACGTCTTTCTTATTATTTTTTTAAATCTTTCATTAATTTGACAGTAACGTCTTTCTTATTATTTTTTTAAATCTTTCATTAATTTAATACAAAATAAAAAATAAAAAACAGAAGCGGAGGTGGTGTTTACGCCTTTAAGACAGGCGTAAGTGGTGATCACGCTCGTGACTATTTTCATAAACAAATTCATTTTTGTTACATTTTCAAGAGGGGTTCTAAAAAATGTACTCCATTATTTAAATAAATTTGCCGTCAAATACATACTATTATTGTATCAAGTGAATAATAAGTACTCCCTCCATCCACGAAAAGTAGTCTCATTTGTCCTATATTCTTTGTCCACAAAATGTAGTCTCATACCCTTTATGAAAACTATCACCCTTCAACCATCTCTTAATTACTCAAAATGTCATCAACTTTATTCACTATCAATCACTTTATGAAAACTATCACCCTTCAACCATCACTTAATTACTCAAAATGCCATCAACTTTATTCACTATCAATCACTTTATTAACAATGGACCCCACAATACCCTTACTTTATCTACATTTTTCTTAAAACATGTGCCCTACTACCATGGGACTACATTTCATGGATGGAGGGATGTTAATAGGTTAATGTATTATTTATTAATTTTATCGTGTTTTACAGGTATACACGAACACGATAAGGTCAAGGGTTGGTCTGCTATGAACTCGAGTGCATGTTGTGCACCCTAATCCATGTTGCACTTTTCAGTTTTACTGACTTACACTTTTTGGTAAATGGTGTTGCACTTTTCAATTATTAAACTGTATAATAATATTTTTAGTTATAGTGACTTACACTTTTTAGTAATATTGTGTTGTACTTTTCAGTTTAATAACTTACACTTTCCTTTTAGACTATGGTGCACAACATGCACTCGAGTGCATACAGTAACAAGTAATTTTTGTATCATGCTATCGTGGTGTCTATTCGGAATTGTAACCCTACTATTAGCACATTTAAGATAATGGGCAAAAAATAATAATTTGTGGGTCAATTGTCAAACGGATCATTCTCAAAAAAAATCCCGTTAAATATGTGTTACTATAAAGATATTAAAAATTACTTCACTATGTTATTATATGAACACAAAAATGTTACCATATAGAGAATATGTGTTACTATAAAGATATTAAAAATTACTTCACTATGTTATTATATGAACACAAAAATGTTACCATATAGAGAAATATGTGTTACCGTGCATGAATGTAAATAAAATACTCAAATTAAAAAGATGAATAATAACCCTTGAAAATACGAAAAATACCATATTTGAAGAATATAGTGATAAAAAAAGAATTGCAAATACAATGGATAATCAAAGAATTAAGAAATACAAAATAATTTGAGGGGCTTTTACAATATTGAAGAAATTCGACATTTTCATCAATTGCTCGTGACAATACAATTTTGAAATAATTCAACAAATAATTAAGTATCGAAACAACAAATAAACACCTTGTTTAAACTAATCAATATGTTAGTTTGAAAAAAAAAAAGTAATCAATATTTTTTACACACAAAATATCAAACATTTTTTTTATTCATGATCTAATACTTCATTCACGGATTTTTTTTTTCTTTTTTAATCTAGGTTACAACGTCATGGTCACACTCATATCTTACATCACATGGCCAGATGAGAATGACATCACACCATTTGGAGGAGGGTGGTGGTGGTGTTTGAGACATGAAAAAGAAATGCATTACTAAACCACCATATAATAAGTATATAACACTGTGTAAAGCATATTAACACCCCTTTTTTTACCCCCTGTCATGCCATGTACTGTGTTTTTATTATTGATGCAGGAGATTCCCTATTAAGAAAGGCGTAGGCTTACAATGAAAATAGGGAAAGAATAAAATACGATCGGCCTACTCAAACAATACTAGAAAATTATACAAATTCAAATACATTAGACTTAGGGTTGTCAAGAATTACAAACGAAAATGAAACGAGTAATCCGTCTCTGAATATAATTAATAAACAACTAAGTATTATAACACCAAATGCATGGGCGAGGCCCTTATTTATTGCAGCAACTATCATCCTCTATGTGTGTACTTCATCGCCTCTATGGATTAATATACAACAAATGACATGTGTTGAATTATTTTGTTTTATTTGTATGACAAGAGAACCCGAAGCCGCTATCACGAAGATGCAGACTGCGTAAACGTTGTCTTGGTGCAAGTGTTAAATAGTAGTATGTGTTACCTAAGAGCATGGATTGCTTGTATTTGAACGAAGAGAGAACAGCAGTGATCTTGATCATTGAGTCGAGTTAATGAAAAACCTGTGGTGACGCGTAGTATTCGCTTTCATTAAAAACGGGTCTTAAATCTTCTTTGCACATAAAATCCAGAGGAAACGAAACAAGATGTCCCTTCACAGATTTTAGTCTTTCCATAGGATCTGTGTTCGTGATGTCTCCATCTTGGTAGCCTTCTAGCTTCCTTGGGGCTATTCCTAAATCAGTAGTCGTATGGCCAAGTTTAACCCTCCACATGTTCATGCATTGCCGGAGCGAAACCCTGGCATGCATAAGCAAGTTATGGACACGCTTGAATAGGAAATAAGTGAAGATGGTTGTTTAGACGTACCTTGAATGTATCAGATCATTTGGTATACAAGAAAAGACGTCCTGGTAGATCATCGTATTTGTCTGCCAAAAACACATATAAAACAGGACTAATGTAATCAGATCACACGAGAGCTAGAATAATGTGATTTGATATCAAGTGGAAACTACTAATTTCGTAACTTTCTGATGGAACTACTCATGCAAAAGGGACGGGATATTTGATATAGTAGCTGTATTCCATACTCACCTTTGCAGTCGCCATCCATATATCTTTATAGGTTGAATCAATCACTGGGTCTCTTATTTGATTAACCTAAAATAGCACAGAAATAAGAGTCAAAACATTAAAAAATAAGTGATTTTAGATTTATTCAATTGGACAGCAGTGTAATGTAGGTTCGAGAAGAGATGAATTCAACCTCTCCTGCATCAAGACCAATGTGTTCAGACCATAGTGAAAGGCGAAGACTTGATGCAAATTTTCCAGCACTCCAAGGCTTGCCCCCAATCCATGAATCAACAAATTCTTTGTCCTCAATTAGCACTCCGATCTGAAAATATTAAATCTCATTATGACCAGTGAAAAGCAGAAGATTTATTTTTTATCAGACAAATAATTTAGTAATGGATTAAAAGTTTGGTTTGTACATGGCACCAGTAGTGCCTCAACTCAGAAGTAGTAATTGGAAGAAAACCACCAAAACAGCAGAATACAATCTGAGAGCTAATAGAAAAGAGAAAGGTTTTAGTATGTAAAGCATTTCCTGGGATCCAAGAGCCACTCCGTTGTATGGGATTGAGTTGCAAGACAAGGCAAGACATGAAGACCAGCTCCATAAGATGTGCTGAATATCTTTATGCAAAGATGAAAAATAGATATATAATGAAGAAATTCAGGTAGAAGCTTATAGATTTTACCTCAGAATCTCTAGATCCAAGCAAACTTCTGTCATTTATATTTGCAGATCCAATCAATGTAGTGCGATCATCAACAATCATTATCTTGCTATGAACATATACCTGACAAAATAAACAAACATTACTGATCCCTAAATAAATGGATATTCATCCAATCCTGAAAAGGTTCCAAAATAGCCGGAAAATACTTAAAAGAATATATATTTATTGAATTGGATAAGCTTAGCAAGGGTGGGTATCATTCGAACTGCACATTCATGACTAAGGAAGAGCAGGCAATCAGGCATAAGTTGTTAAACGGAAAACTGCATATGTACCTGACTAGTGGCAAGAGGACCACCATCAAAAAGACTTCCGTAAGCCCTTAGACCATAAAAAGATATATAATCATGAGTTTTAGGGCCAACAAGTTCATAGAGGTTGTGCAGTATTGAATGATTTCCTCTGGATATTGTACGATATTGCCAGTGCATAATGGCTCTCACAGATGCAGCACCAGAATCATCCACACCACCCTATAAAAATTTAGCATGGTGAAAAACATAAAGAACTACGCAGCAAAATAGAAAGGTTAAGAAAGATATGTTAGCCCTCCTAGAAAAAAGAGAGAAATGTAAATACCTGGAAACCCGGTAGAAGGGGTATGACAATAATAGCCCTGAAACACTTCTTCTCATTGTGAGCTCGCATAATACGCCTATATAATGCTTCTAAAACACGATTTTGAACAACATCATCACCCGAAAGACCAGAGATGAAGAATTGATTCTGGACACAAATTTTAACAAGTGCATGTCAGAAAAGAAACAAAACATATAAGGAGACCAGAGATACTTCACGTTAACCTAAAACATGAATTCTTCTAAAACACAGTAGGATGTCGCCAAAAGTAACAAGCCCATTTCATGTATTTATGTTATAAGCTGCCTTATCATGAATTCTCTATTCTTCACCTCCTTTGTAAGACCTCGTACAATCAATGTTATGTTTGATATAGGTAAAGTAGATGGAATATTTACTACACCCAGTTGCATTTTGCTGTCAACATTACAAGTTCTTATAAGCTTACTGAATAAGTACCTTCTTTTTTACTTTCACTTCATAATCTATCTTGGCAATCTTTTTAGCTCGATCTCAGTAAATGAATGTATTTACCCTCACAGCCTTACTATAACAAAATAAGGTTAATATTGTGCTATCGGGTAGAAATACATACTATCATTTTGGAAGCAAGCACGTGATTAAAATGAAGGAAACATGAAAGTATTTAAAGATATGAAATCCTGCTTGAGAGCGAATGTAACATAAATTGTTTCATGCATGAACATTTGTTTAAAAGATAAGCAGAATATTCTGAATTTGGCTTAGTGTCAAATTATATATACAGTATGTATAATTCAAATACAGAAAGTAGAAATCAAAGGTAAAAAGTAATCACAGACCTCAATGTAGACAAAGTGTTCTGCTTTTTCAATAAGTGAACAGTAAGTCTTGTGAATACTTTGCTCTATCTGGCTCGTACCAGCTGACCATTGGCTGACACTCCTTATAATCTGAGAATCAGAAGATATCAATGATTACAAAAAGGTAGAATTTAACTTTGCAAACGAAGCATCTCAGTCATGAGAGCATCTTTGCTTAAGCAACTAGCTAACCACTTAGCTTTTCTCCCTAATTTACTCATAAATGATATGTGGAGTGATTCAGTTAATGAATGCCTATCAGTGACTGAAAGTACATGAGAACTGATGCTAAGATGACTTGAACAATACTAGCACATATAGAACACAGTACATGGGGAATTGTGTACTTTATACATAAATAACATGGTAGAATAACCCAGAACGGAACTGTCAGTACTCTTTCATTATCACACGGAACTGATAACCAAAATATCAGCAGAGAATGTTCTAGTGCATATATTAGCATGATCACATATCTAAATATATAGGAGTAACAAATTAAACAACAGATACTTACAAATCGGAAGGGATATTATCACATAAAAAATATGAAGGCTATGCAGGAGATTTAAACTGACCTGACAGCGACATGAAGCACGGGGACCGACCTGCCCAATTTCATCAGCAGAAATAACTTGATCACCTCGTTCCTGTGTTTCCCACCATTCCATCTCTGAAGCTTCAGTACCAGGCTGTAACACATGGGAAGATGACTGGCTCTGGTGATCCAAGCTGTCAAGATCATCCGCAAAACCCCTCATGGGCATATCTGGGATTAGTGGTTCAATTTTAGATTTACGGAAGAAAGAACTCCTGGTAGGCCTGCTTGGCTGACCATGAAGATCATGTGGTGTGTTATACCCATTTAGGTTTGGTTCTATATTTACAGCATCTAGCCCATTAGACTCTTGAGGCAAAAGCAATGGGACATCTTGAAATGATGAGGGAGAGGAAAAGGAGTCGCTTCTTTTAAATTCTTCATGATTGCTCTCGTTATTACTAAACTCTATCTCTGAACTTTTCCCCATGTAATGAGGAATAACCATGTGGTGTTGAGGCAAGAGTAGTGGAATTGCTTGTTCATTTGGAGCCTTATTTCTCTGCAGGTCATAGAAGAAAAGTAAATAACATGAAATTTATATGGTCTATATAACACGTGACTTCCAAACAGAAAGAAATATCAAACCTTTGCATAGTTCCACCGCTGTACAAAATGTCGAGCTACATCACGGCATGGTGGCCCCCAAAGGGCACAATGGACATCATGCCAAGGCATGCGCGGATATTTCAATCGATCTAATTCATCCTTCATCGTGTCCTCCCACGAATTTGGTTCTGATTCCCTGAAATTTAGAGCAAAATCAGAGCATTTTCATGAGTTCAAAATGAGGAATTAAAATAGAATCTGATAATATGAAATTGGCAAGGATGTAAAATCCTAGCTGCCTTTTAACAGAAAATAGTCTAATGATTACCCTGGCAGTAGCACATAAAAGAACGAAAAGCAAGCCATAAATTGCCCAAATATGTTAACATTTGCACCATAATATACTGATGAATGAGAATGATTCCTCTAGTTTGAAAAGCAGAAAAAGAAAACTTCCATATTTAATAACAAGCCAAAAGTTTAACTCTGTAACAAGGATAACAAACTGATGGAAAGCTTAGTAAGGTCGCCTGTTAAAGCTATGTATTTAACAAAAGACATAATTTGATTTTGAAACAATTAACCTTCTAAGGCATCATGCCATCTCAACCAGTACAATTTAAGACAAACCTTGGATTGTAATAATCTTTGCCAGGCCATATCTCAGACGGATGATCACCCACTTGATGCGAACCAAAGTCATAACGACCAAAGCACAAATCAAGTCCTCCAACAAAACATACTTGGTGATCCACAATAACAATTTTTTCATGGTGGGACCTAAAGCATTAAGCATAAGTATGCATATAAGTATCTACAAAGATCAGGTTGAATAAAGTAGCTCTAAGAACAAAACAAAAGGTTATGTGAAGAAATTTCTCATGCATAGTGGAAGCATACCATAGATATACACCAGTAGAGAAATGATCAGGATATCGAAGTACTCTAATATTCTCATGAATATCCAGAAGTTTTCTCTTGCTATAGACGCTGTTTATTTTGAGAGCTAGGGCAACCTCCTTGTATAGAAGAATGTATACCTAGATAAATCCAATACACCAAGCATTCCAGTGAATCAGAAATAAACAAACAAATATATTAATAAAACCAGGTAATTCTTGGACAAAATAAAACCAGGTAATTCTTGTGCTGACAACAAAATACTCAAGAAAGATATGCATCGATGAGGTATCTAGCTTTTAGTAACCAAATATTCAACACGTCCAACCAGAGAAGTCTTCAAGATAATATTTATTGAAATACTAAAATAACTACCTGAACACCATGCTTGGCTTTAGATTCCAACAAAGAATCAAGTCTAGCGGATGGATGATCACGAAATGGACGACGTAGGAATAATTCTGGGCACACCCACCACCCACATATGAATATCTGCATCATACAAGTAGTAATTTACCACCAGAACATAAAATAATCAACAGGCAATTCATGACAAATACTCCCTCTGTCCACCAAAAGTGTGCTCAGTTCTATTTTTGGGTTCACAAAGAATATGCTTATTCTATTTAAATAGTTAACTTTTGAGTATCTTTTCTACAATTCTACTTTATTAACAAGATTGAGTATCTACCAACAATATTCTTTACTCATTACCCCACACTAGTAATTCTCCCGTGCGATGCACGGATTGATTATTAATAAATTTTAATTGATCATTGATAGAATATTATTTCATTAGTGTGATTTAAAACTTTCAATGGTTAAATTTCACAAAATTTAAAGAAAAATAATATTATGTGAGACCATATCATTGATTTCATGTGAATGAAGTTTCAATTACAACTTTTTTAATCTATATTTACATATAATTATTGATGGAATATTACTACATCCGTCTAACATCTAATCAAAAAATTTGAAGAACATTAATATAAAATGAGGTGTAGTCAAATTGATATGATTGAAAAGAGGAAATGAAATAGAGTGTAAAATTAAGAGTAAAAGAGGTGGGGCCACAATGTATCAAAAAAAATGAAATGAGAATTTTTTTGTGAGACATATAAATGAAAAGGTGAATGCTTCTAACGAAACAAAGTAATTAATTAAAATTCAAATTTACGAAATAAGATTTATGAAACTATCTCATACAAATTTTAATTTATAATTAAAATCTATATATGATTGTCGGAAACAAAAGTATATGTACAAATAGTCAAATATACATAAAATAATTGCAAATGCTTTTTTAATAATTAAAATCTATAGGAGTATGATTAATTACAAATATTTTTTTAATCATTTAAATTATAATACTTATAATCATATATGTTTGTTTTAAAATTTAAGTAGATTATAATTTAACTTTATGTTATAGAATTTATATGTGTGTTTATTATAAAATTTATAGGTATTTATATTAGATTAAAATTTTAAGAAATGTAATTAAATAAAATATTCTTAATAAAATAGATTTAAATCGGATAATTAATTAAACAGTGTTAAAACAATATACTGTTGAAACAATAATACTTACAATAGAATGCAACTAAATTTGTTTTTTTGTTAAAAATTATAAAATACCCATAAATATAAATGGTGTATTTTGAATATCTTGACTGGAATAAAGAGAGGTTAAAATTTATACAAATCCATAATTAAAACAGTTGGGCCATTTGCTTTATTAAAAAAAACTGGGCCCACAGACAATATTAGTACAACTGGGCCCTTTGCTTCAAAAAAAATAAAAAAGAACAGCGGGCCCCACAGACAATTTAAGCGGGAATTGACTTGGTCAAGACTATTCTGTTATTATATATATATAGATATAGATATCTTTTTAATAATTAAAATATGATTTTTTAAAAAACATATATAAAAAAATGAGCACACTTTTGGTGGACAGGGGGAGTAGTAAATTAGAGAACCAGACCTCTGATTTTGCTTCCTCAATGGCCGAAGCAATCGCTTCAAATGCGGCACGACCATCCACATACCACTGAGCTTGACTGCCATCTTCAGTCAGACCCCGGGGAGGAGCAAATGAGGAAAAGCGATGGGGCTGACACCAACCTTCAGATGCTCGAAGACCAGCATCATTGATTGCAGCCACCCAATCCTTTACTTTGGCATTGTTTTTGGTTCTCAGCCTTATGCTCCTAGCCCCACAAGTCACCTGACATAGAATTCATAAACTCCTTAAGACAATCTTTTAACTAACAAATCAAATTGTGACAAATTTAGGCAACTAAAAAGAACAGTTAGATTTGGGTAGAAACTCAGTTATTTATTAGCATCAACTTAGTACTAGCAGCACTATATGAAGTGCATATGATCACTTAGCTTTGATAGCCAAGCAAGTTATTTGATCCTTCATATTCCTTCGGTCTCAAACTTTTGATATACTTTACTTCGGAAAAATCCCCAAGAGAATGGAAGATTAAAAAACTTCACAATCTTAAGTTGAACAGGCGGCAAATTGAAGTTTCCATCACAACCAACACTTGTGGTCAGAAACAAGACTAAACTAGATAAAAGGAGCAGCAATCCAATTGTTTGCCAACAAATTTGATTTGCAGCATATATAACCATATAACCACATTTTTTGGAACCAGTACCAGATGATGAACAGGCTACAACACAACAACATTTTCAATTATTTGAGCTTCAATTGAAGCAGCAAGCTGCCTGAAGCCCACTGCACATTAGATTCTTAGGTCAAAGATAGTTGGGGAAGAAGAGCATAAAATAGAGAATGTTACAAGAAACTTAAAGACTTATTCATCACTTACCCTGAAATAATGGCGCAAGGGATTGTGATCGTAGACTTCCTTTGCCAAGGATACTCGGCCATCTCCACTGCCATCTGAGGCTGGTAGAACATCAAAAACAACTATGTCCAGAGGCTTGGGATCAAAAGGGTCCTTGAGGAAGGCCAAGAATCCAGGTTTTAGTACAGCCCAAACCTGCAGGTTATCCAAATCTATTTAGATAGCTACTATTTATATTTAAATAATCACCACATCACACATGAGTAAATGAGTAGTACCCTTTTGAGAATTGAAATGGGAAGGGCACAAGGAAAAGAAAAAGAAAAGCACAGGGAAATGAGATGAGAAATTAAGAATACACCCCAGAATGTACTATATGCAATAGAAAGGTTATTCTGTCAAAGTTCAAGGACAGCCAACTTCATTTGAATTCATTAAATATCTAAAAAGAGCAGAGAGTAAGAGATAGAAGAAGATATAGAGTGCTAAGCTTGATGCTTAACTGAAAAAAGGGGATACACAACTACAAAATAAAGGTCCAACACATTTCGCGAATACCAACTGAAAAAATGGTCCAACACATTTCGCGAACACACAACTACAAAATAAAGGATGCACTCTGCACACGAGAGAGAAGTTTTTATCCTTCATACTCATAAGTCTTACAAAAACAAATTTCATTTAGAATCAGATAGTAAAATGATGCTCCACTTATTATACTTATACACCGATAACAAATTTGATATCGCAAACTAGAATAGGCCATAGCTGCATCAATAAAATAGCATAAGGGAAGAATATGTTTGACTATCTCAATGGCCCATGCCTTTCAAAGAGGAATCCCATTAATTTTTTTACATAACAAAATTTATGTAACATGATTAGTAAAGGCATCAAGTGTATAGAGTCAATACTACTGGGTTAACAGTAAGGAATACAAAAAGTAAAACCATGAAATTAGAGGGCAAATGTGTGCAAGTAACAAAACACAACGGAAGAAGATTGGATGGCATGTCTCTTTGCATATGTACAACTAACAACATGAAACTACCCCATATTATATAGCTCATGTGGTGCTCACCAAGGAAAACTCATACCTTTTGCCAATTATCTCGGCAACAGCAGAACCATTGTGAGCAGCATTTTCTGTCATCTCCGTGGTCCAAAATTTTTGGCAAGTGCTTCACCATAATGTAATCTTCCTTTAGCTTAGGGCCATACTCTGGGGAGAAAGACAACTTCGAAACTTCCAAGAATTTGCACACCTACAAGAAACAGAATATGCCATAAAGTAAGGGATCCAAAAGTTACCAGTGCTGCACTTACAGAACAGGTCATCCAAAACTTATCTTCAGACAAATTAATTAAGCTAAAATCTTGTAACACGCAAATATCAGTTCAAGAAAAGCATGATCCAATCATTACATATAATAGTCAATCAAATATTGCAAGATTAAAAATATTCTGCCAGAGACCAAGTAAAATGTCACACAGTAGGTGAGATATTGCCTTCCTGTGTGATGGAGCTGTCAACCGTGTGTATAGAGCCTCTACCCCACCCCCACCCCCAAATAAAAAAAACCAACGTTCCAGCTGTTACCAGTAAAAACAGAATATCTCATCCAAAAAGAAATCCAGATCTATTCTAGGTCTTCATAAGGCAAATGCAAATAAATTAATGTTGAAGAGAATGCTAGGTCTCACCTCTTCAGAATTTACAATATCTATATTACTTAGGAAGTGATTTAAGTATCCCTGCATCGCTCCTTTTGCTTGGTCGGACATTGAAAACTGCCTTCCAAGTGCTGGACGAATAATTGGAAGTGCGGCACTTGATGGAACATCTCTGAACAAAAAATCACCTGTAAGATATATAACTATTACAACAGCAATCAGCTTATTTCACTCTTTTAGAGATCCAAGCAAGCCACACTTGAATAAGAAGCACCTTATTTTAGTACTATCATCATTGCGTGAAGGAACAACCTCGTCATCTGCCTCTTCATCATCATGCACGACTGTTGCATGTTCTCCCATTCCTAAATTTTGAAGCCATTCTTTGACCTTCGGAAATCAGAGTAAGACTAAATCAATAATAGATAAACACTCAATAAACAACACAAGTAAAATTAAATTTGATAGTAGAAACTCATCATCCCTCCAAGATGGAGAACAAAAACCTGAGGCACCTCACTTCGTGTATAACAATGAATTGTGAATGTAAAATAAAATATTCTAGATTACGTGGATAAAATACCTGCTCTTGCTTTTCATGTATCTCCTGAATAAACTTTCGCTTCTTCAGAGCAAAGTGTAAATAGAAAACTTGCGGAGCTTTCTTCACTAACTGCCACTTGAACTATAAATAAGTTGAAAGATAATCAGAATTTCAGAAAATAAGTCCTATCCTTAAAGTTGATACAATTCATTTGAGAGAGAGAGGGAGAGAATTGCAGGTACTCACAAACTCTTAACAGATTTCAAGCTCCCAATTCATCAAAACCCAAGTATAACTTTAAAGTATGGAACTAATGAAAATTTTAGATATTCAACACCTTATTCTTTTTTTCCTTTTTTTTTTTCAGTGGAGGTCACAAGTCACAGGGATCTCCCTGGAAAAAAATGAATTAATGGACACAAAGCTAAATACATATAATCACTAAAGTTCAATCGAGTATGAATTCAAAATTCAAGTTGATAGCAAGTTTCTAATGTAATCTCAACATTTAATTAAGCTAAAACTACACCACCTAGACCCAAAGCATAAAAATTTCTCTCCTCTCATTAGCTCATTATTTATTAGTGAACACAAAGAAATGAAACACCATAAACTTTTAACTATACTAGGAACTTTAATTTTGGAAAAGATAGAAAGAAATTTTATTTTTTTTGAAAACATGAGGCTATTGCTTCTACAAACATAATTAAATAAATTGTTATTCTAATTCATCTTGTTTTTAAATCCTCAAAAATATCGAAAAACTATTCAAACTCAATTAAACTACACATTCTAAAAACTGTTGATCAGTTTGGTCTGCAGAAAATTGAGCTGAGATCTTTTTTTTCACCAAACTCACTCTAACCACTTATCATGAGCATGTAGCTTCCATTCAAGCAAGATACACATCATTTTCAATAATCATATTCAGATTCAGCATAATCAGCATAGTGATACCATGTCCTTCACCAATTCATAATCCATTTCAGTCATGTAGACACTGAACAAAATCAACAAAGAAAATCAATTTTAAAACTGTACTCCAAGAGTTCCAAAATTTTTGACCTTTCACTCAAGGGATTACGGCGCGCGCACACACAAATAAATTCTCCTTAAAAACTACAATTAACAGATTACAGTTATCTACGAATACGACCTGATTGCAGAGATTAAATTATTTAACTAGCTAATTCCCCTCCGATCTTCATTTAAAAAAAGAAAAATCCACAAAGAAAAAATCAAAATTCAAAAAATCTCATCCACGAAGACAACACACAATAGTATAACCACAATTCGAAGATGAGATGCACACCTCTTTGTATTGTAATTCGATCGTGTAAGTGAGTTGCATGGGGCTAATATCACTAGCATCCGGCCGCGACACTCGAATAATTTTAGCTTTAGGCAACTCGTGAAAAATCCGAGCGGAATCTTCCCACGGAAAATCCGTCTCTTGGAATGACAAAAACGACGGGGCCATCGACGGATACTCCGCCTCCGATTGCATTTGGACGTACTTTGCCCCACCGCCGTTACTCATCAATTGCTCCGTCGACGACATTTACAAATAAATAATATATACCTGAAAACCGAAATCAAATTATGCCGAGATCTAAATTCAGAAGAGGATTTCGGATTTCCGCAGAGTTAAAGAGAAAGAACGATGGTGAGTTACGGAATTTGATGAGATTTGTTTTACTTTTCTTGCTTCCTTTTTTCAATTCTCTGTCATCTTGATTGTTCATTTTTATACTCTCAGTTTGAGTTTATATGTGGCAATATTTGAAATGGGTTTCTGTTACGGATGGTTACGGGTATGGATAGTCCGGATTAATACATAGTCATTTCCCACCACTATTTTGAGTGACAGATATAATTAAGTGGGTCGTCCTACCCCATTATATCTCAAATACATACTTTATTTATAAATTAATCATTATTCATTAAAAAATATGTTTCAAAAAATGTATTTGAACAGAGGAATTACTATTTCAGTTGTTTGAATCATTATTGATTTTAATAATCAATCACGTTGAAGTACAATGAACTATAATTAAATTGAATACGAATCGTATAGTGATTTAATTTCTTTGTACTTTTCTATAATTCTTTTTTATCAATCAGATGTAGATTAAATAGAAATTTATGTGTTACGTTTATTAAATTAAATATACAAGATTTCTTTGCGATAATTGTATTTATTGTACTTTAGTTGGAGTATTTATTTTGAATGCAATCTTGTTTTCCATGCGTATTTTATTAAGCTCATTAAATTTCTAAACCATTTTTTAGCATTTGTACATCAAAGAAAAGGTCAATATTATAAAGTTGTGTGTTTCAACTTCCAACGTATACATTTACACTTTTATTTCTGTCCATTAAGTTCCCTCTTTTTATCTATTTTCATTTATATTTCTATATTTTTTTTTAAATTGTTACTCATCTTTAACTATTCCCCCACTAAAATCTTGCACCTCACCTCAGTAAATCACTCAAAACACTTCTAATTTATTTTAGCTAAACCTCATTTTCTAAAAAAGTTGACTTAAATTGGGTTCATGTGAACTTTTAATTAAAAAAAAAAATTGTAAAACGGTTAAAAGGTACTCTATTACCCAAAACCACTTTAAAAATCCAATAAACCTAATTCACAGAAGTTTTCGTCTACAAAAAATTACAATCATGATACTGCAAGATCCACTTCACAAATCAAGGTAGGATTGCTAGGATAGATTCAACCTAACGACAGATGCACCAACAAATTTAGTCTAATAGTAGGTGCAAAATTTAGTCTTATGGCAAGTAATCTCATGTTTGAATCTTAAAGGAACATAACAACACATCCAATATCAATAAACATTATTAAGTAATGAAATTAGGAATCACGTAGAACGTACGAATTGCAGAAAGAAAAAGACAGATTACAAGCTTCGGTACAAGGACTCCATCATCGTTCATTCACTTTAAGCAGGCAGCATTTTACATAAAAAAAAAAAATCAAAATCATAATCTCAACATTTTCAGGGAACAAAAAAACACCGTAGCTCCTTCAATGAGCATTACACATCAGAGGACAATGATGTTTTCAAGCATATATATATGTGCGTAGAACATAAAGAAAAAGATAAATCATTCCAAAACTTCTCTATTCAGCCATCTTTATCAGGCGATGGATGGTACTTCTTGCAACTCGGTTACCAGGATCGATATTCATAACCGTTCTGAGGTCTTCAGCCCCGAGCTTGTATTTCTCCATGCTCTCGTAAAGAAGAGCACGTTGCACTAGGACTGACACATTTTTGCCATCACGGTCCAGCACCTGCACCAGATAATGCAACTTTCAGGCTCTTTATGCCCTCATATAGAAATTTAATTTCGACTGAATGTTTATTAAAGAAACTCCTTTTTAACACGCATAATTTGGGGGAGATGGTAAATAGCAAATTTCAAGCAGACAAAACGAAACCAAATAGTAAGAGCAATTTGTCGTAATGGTGCTTAAAGAATCAGTATCACAGATTTCATCAAATTTATCATTGGATGGTATAGATGCAGCAAGGAATCATAAATTAGTGCGTTGGAAGTATAAGCCAGTATTCCAATCACAGCAGCTAAGCCATAAACCATTTATTCGCAACACAATATGAATTAAGTAATCAAATATGATATATAATTGAAGATTTAAAGAAAATATAGTACCTTTGTACAATCAGCCACAGCCTTCTTGTACTCCCCAACCTCCTTGTAACACGAAGCCCTGCTAGTTAAAACCTCCGTCGTCCCATCAACATTGTTCGCCTTCTCCAGAAGAATAACAGCCCAAGACAACCATTTAATAGCATCAGCAAACTGGCCCTGCTTGTAATTATCCATACCCTTACTCTTTGCAGCAGAACCAGAAACACCAGCAGGGGGAGGAGGAAGGCCATCAAGTTCTGTCGTCGTTCCACCAGTATCATTCCCCCCAAATTCAGAATCCATTCCCCAATCATCGCCCCCTGTAAACTGCTGGTTGGTAAATCCTTCGGACCCTCCGGCGCTTCCACCACCAGTCGAAGAAAACAGCTCGTCGAAATCATTTGCTCCTGAGGATTGCTTTGGAGGCTGGCTTTGATTTACAGATGCACTCTGGAACCCAAAATCGCCCAACGGATCACTCTTGCTTGAAGGAAAAGCGCCCGATGAATATGAAGATCCACTAGTTTTGGCAGGGGCATTTTGAAAATCCCCAAACGAATCATCGCCAAAACCACTATTGTCACTTGTTTTACTTGCTGCATTCATACCAGCACTCGGCTTCGATGCAAAATCAACCAAAGATCCAAATGGGTCCTTACTCGAACCCATCGCACCACCCCCTGCCATACCTTTCAACGGCGGACCTCCAAGATTCGGATTTCTATTGCTGATTCCCCCCAAATTCACATTATTAGCACCAACACTCGAGCTTTTGTTATAATTGCCACCAAAATTCCCATTTCCACCACTATTAGCAGCATTAGATCCCCAAGTGCCGCTAGTGTTGCCTGAATTATTAGTTTTTGGCAATGAATTTGCCATAGACCCCATCGAAAACGTGTTCTGGCTGGCAACAGGAGCTGCTTTCTTCAATGGCACATTGCTGTTACCCTTGTTCTGGCCCATTGCTGGGCCCAACAAATCACTAAACAGATTAGGGTTCTTATTATTCACAATGCCAATAGATGATACACCGGCACTTGGAGGGGGAATAGAATTCCAGCTCTTCCCCGAAATATCTCCCACCATCGATGTCGGGCCGGACAAAGATCCTGGCAAGCCCGACGTAGCCGAAGGTGCGGCGGGCTGATGGGTCCAGGACGACGTCGTCGTCTTTGGCTTCTGTTGGGCTGATGAATAGTTGTACGCCGGTGATGAATACGCGGGTGTCTGGTTTCTCTGGTCATTCAAAGGCCTTGATCGACCCGAACCCAGCCCGAGATCGAAATCGAAGGCATTGATCGAGCCCGTTTTGTTGTTTGATTTCCCGTAGCTTGGATTCATGGTTATTTAGCCTTGTTCCAAATCAGGATTGAAATAACTGAAAAGTAATCGGTTTCAACGGAAGACTATAATCACCAGATTGTACTATATGGTGCGAAAATTGAAAATCGCAGATCGGAATTAATGGAAATGAGATCTAAAAAGCATTGGAAAATCTATTCGTTATGAGATGGAATTTGTGAAAAATCCTAGTTTACTAAAAGGAAAAAGAAAGAAAGAAATAAGTAAATGAAGAGCTGCTAGATACAATTGGGAGGTGGTGCTAACCTGCGCAGTGAGTGGCACCGTTGTGGGTGGTGGTGAAGCTGGAGTTTGTTGTAACCGGAGCTCCTCCTTGATCAAATGATGCTGAGATTTGGAAATTGAAAAATAAAAACAATTCATTCGAGAAGCTGTGTGTGTATAAGGGTAGTTTAGGGAATCCACTTGAAGATAGCTTTTAGCATAAAGGAGTAGTGGTGTACTACAATTTTGTATTTTGTACAGGAGTTCATTGCAATATTCACACACATTAAAAACAATTTTGTATATTTTTTTTTTTGACTAATCACGAAACAAGCGGATAAATTATTATTTTTGTTTTTTGAATGAATTAACGATAAACTATTAAATATAGTTGTGTTTTTAGTGTTTTCAATTATTGTTCTTTGTCTTTTTAATGCGGATATCTCATTTCCTCTCAATAATAATGTTTTATTTATATACTAACACATCTTTTTTATAAAGTAATACACTTATGTTTATATAGTAACACATTTTTTCTGTGTTACTTTAAGGTCAAATATGTGTTACTCAAAAGTCAATTGTGTAACATATAATTATATTTATAGTAACACGGATTAAGAACAAATTTTCTATTTTATCCTTCCTTAAATTAATTTGTATTAATATTTTCCTGTGAAAAGTCAATTTATGTGTTATTTGTACTTATAGTAACACATATTTGGCCTTCAGTAACATATAATTACATTTATAGTAACACAGACTTGAAACCCGTTATCCTGTTAGCCTCCTGCGCGCGACTTTTGCGCGATTTTTAAGGAAATATTCATTTGACCGGTCAAACTCGCTACAGATCCGCGAATTTTGACCCTTCCTTAAATATATTAATATTTCACGTGAATATTACCGTAAATAATTTGTGTATAAAAAAAATAGTCTGAGAGTATGGTGAGGGTATTGTGGATTCATTTATAAATTAAATGATTATTTATAAATAAAATGAATAATAATTTGAATAAATAATTGATGATTTGAGGGTGAAAATAAAATAATACTAATAATATTATTTTAAAAAAAATGAGAATAATAAAACTAGACAAATAAAAAAAATGAAAATAATAAAATCGGACATAAACTTTTTTATTTATCATCTATTATGAAAAGGGTAAAAATCGAAATTCAAAACCCCTGCATACGGCTACTAGTGAAATCGAAAATCAAAACCTTGAGTTTGTGCTCAAACGAAATTTGTTCATTCAACAAAAATATGTTTGATGTAGATAAATATGTCGCTCTTGGAAAAGCCGACACGTGGAAACGGGATAAATTATGATAGTCTTAATTAGGTCAATAAGCTTGAAAGCAAGATTAATACACCCCTGGGCCTAAGAGGGGAAATTAGAATGATTGGGCCTTTAGCCCACATTTGGGAATTAATAGTCTTTGGGCCTAAGGATTTGGCCAAAAGGGGAACGCATGGTATGAATTAATCTTTCCTAACTAAGTCAAAGGAATGGGTCAGTCCACGAAGATAGGAAGTGATATATTGAGGAACCAAGTCTTCGGGGATATGGACCGAATCCTCAGGGACTTGGAGCCAGATTTATAGGAATGGGCCGAGAATATAGGGAGAACGAGTCTTTCCCTCTCCAGAGAGGGGGTCCAGGTATATAAGCAGGTTATTTCTGTATTCTTAATTACGTTTTTTACACAGTACATACATCCTTACGAAATACATACTAAATTGAGAAGAAAACACCCTATTATTCGCCGGAATTCCCTTAGAAATACAGGGGAATTCTTCTTTGATTCTCCTAATATCGATTCTGACTTGAGCGTCGGAGCTTCCACGCCGGAGCCCCCCTCCGGTGTGCTTTTGCAGGTCATTTTTGGACTCTCAAGGAGATTTACGTGAAGATTGCCAAAGACAAACGAGTGATTTGATTCGTGATTAGCAGTAGAGGAAAGGCTGATATCTGAAGGCGTTCTTTTTCGACGCATCAACTGGCGCCGTCTGTGGGAACATCTCGAGCTAAAGCGTGAGAAAAAATTCCATATTAAATGGGTGGAGGACAAAATCCGACGAAACAGACTAAGGAGAAAGGAGATTCCACTCGTCCTCCTTTCCCTCCACCTCCCCCAGGCTTTCCTGTAAACCGGAATTTAGGGAAACAGCCTGCAGATCTTACACCAGAAGATATCCCTCTCGCTCAGGAGGGGAATGTAGCGGATACCTCAGGAGCCTCGGGAAACGGGGCTAATAAAGATGTCCCTAACCCTAATGGTCGATCAGAACTCTTGACTATTTCTCAAGATCAGTTGGATGAGATGATTGCGCAATCGGTCGAAAGGATAATCACTTCCCGTGGACTTCGTCCCCCTGGACCTATTCCACTGATCAACGAGGGTACAAAGCAGAACTCCCTGGAACACGTCATCGATTCTGCTCCCGTCCCCTCTAGGAATGAGGATCCTCCTCAAAACCAAGAAGAAAAGGTGCCCTCCCAAGCTGAAAGAAGCATCCTTGATCGCCCTCCTCGGAGGAACACGGAGAAGATCCCTGGTGACACCACTTTGGAAACAGGGATAGGAGAAAGTACGGATGACCCTTACCAGGGAGCGGTCAGTGATCAAATACAGGCCCTACGTAAAGAGATGAGAGACATGCAGAGACACATAACCGACAACGTAAGTAAACCTTCTTACATCACTGGCTATCAATTCTCATCTACTATTTTACAAGATGAACTGCCCTCTAACTTCAAATCCTTAAATTTTGAATACGATGGCACCACGGATCCTTATGAACACCTGATGAGGTTCGAGAACGCTGCCCTACTGCACCGATATGCAGAGGGCGTCAAGTGCAGGGTATTCCTAACTACCCTATCCAAGGCTGCACAACAATGGTTCACACAACTAGGGCCGGACACTATCCACTCATGGTCTGAATTCAGCGAATTGTTCCTGCATCAATTCGCCAGCGCTAGGAGACAACCTAGAGCTACCCTCACCTTGTTTAACATGCGACAAGGAGAGAACGAGAGCTTACGAGCCTTCATGAAGAGATTCAACCAAGCGGCCCTAGAAGTACCAACGGCTTCCTCTGAGGTCAAAATTAATGCTCTCACTAACGGACTAAGGGACGGAGATCTGTTCACCTCTCTGGCCAAAAAGCCAGTACGGACCTTCGATGAGTTGTTAAGGAGAGCAGAAAAATACCTCAACCTGGAAGAGGTAAGGAAGGCTAAGCGTTCAGAGACCAGGACAATAGTGGGGAACGGAGAACGAAGAAGAGAAATTCCACTAAGGAGGCCAAGTCCAGAGAGACACGGAAGCTCGAGGAGGTTGGAAAATGTAAAAAGAGAGGAAGCTGCGCCCTGGAGCCCCAGGGGAAGGGCGAGGAGATATACCCCTTTGAGGATAGAGCCAGCCGAAGTTCTAGAAGTGGCAGGGGACCATCCTGATATGAAGTTCCCCTATTCAAGAAACAGGGGTCCTCAGAACCCTAAGTCAGACAGATTTTGCAGATTCCATAATGATTATGGCCACGACACCAACCAATGTTGGCAACTGAAAGACGAAATAGAGAGAATGATTCAAGCAGGTCGTCTAAAAGAATTTATCTTTAGAGATCAACAAGGCCCTAGGGGACAAAAGAGGAAGGACCCCGAGGGGAAGCCAGAGGATAACAGAAGAGATCAGAGGAAGAACACCGAGGATCAGCCACCCCCTCCCCAAAAGAGGGGAACTATTCACATGATCATGGGAGGCCCTGCTGATGGGGATTCCTTTAGACAGAGGAAGCAGAGCGTCAGGTCACTGAAGAGTGAGAGGAATATGGAACACCATGAGATAGGGAAGATGACGGAGGGTCCTGATATTCATTTTGGACCAGAAGACGCTGGAGAACCCAGAGAAATCCATAATGACGCATTAGTCATTACCACGGATATAACAGGGTACGACGTGGCCAGAATTTTTGTAGATACGGGGAGTTCCGCTGATATCATGTTCTTGGAATGTTTCAAGAAGATGGAATTAAATATAAAGCTCAGACCAGTAGAGACCGCTCTCTATGGATTCTCTGGGGGAGCCATTCAACCCCTTGGTTCAGCATTACTACAAGTAGGGTTAGGAGTCGCCCCTAACCGACGCGTGCAAGTGATAGAGTTCCTGATAGTGGACGTCTCATCTTCGTATAATGTGGTAATGGGAAGACCAAGCTTGAATATCTTTCAGGCAGTGATTTCCACCTTCCACATGAAGATGAAATTCCCTGCCTCGGGGGGTGTGGGAGAGATATGCGGTGACCAATACCAAGCGAGGAAATGTTACGTAGAATCGGTCAAGATAGCATACAGGGCCATGTTCCGAGGGATGGAGAGATTCAAGGGTGAAGACCCTGAATTGAAAAGACAGAAAGTGGGTGAGCTAGTGCAAGAGCAACCCAAGGCCAAAGCAGATGAGGAGTTAATGAGCATCGAGATCTATCCAGGAAAGGAGGGATTCACAACCAGGATAGGTACACACATGAACCCTGAGCTCCAAGAAAAGATGATACACACCCTTCAGGAGAATGCGGATATCTTCGCTTTCACGGCGACGGACATGACGGGTATCCCTCCAGAGATAGCAATGCACCACCTTAATGTAGACCCCAGAGCTAGGCCAGTGAAGCAGAAGTTAAGGAATTTTGGTAAGGAGAAGAACTTAATTGTGAAAGAGGAAATTGATAAACTGTTGAGTGCAGGTCATGTGAAGAGAGTACAGTTCCCTAAGTGGCTCTCGAATGCAGTGCTGGTGTCAAAGGGAGCTGGCAAATGGAGGATGTGTATTGACTTTAGAGATCTGAATAAAGCATGTCCTAAGGATCACTATCCCCTGCCTAGAATTGATCAACTGGTAGATGCCACGTCCGGATTTTGAATTGCTTAGCATGATGGACGCATATCAGGGGTACCATCAAATCCAATTGAATCCCCTTGATATACCAAAGGTATGTTTTATTGCGACATGTGGTACTTTCGGTTATGTACGTATGCCTTTTGGACTGATAAATGCAGGAGCCACCTATCAAAGAATGGTAGACTCGGTGTTCCGAGGACAGATAGGGAGAAACATGGAGATTTATGTGGACGATATGCTAGCAAAGAGTGTCAAAGCAGAGGAACACATTAACGACCTGAAGGAGATATTTCAGGTAATTAGAGAAAATGGTATTAAATTAAATCCAGCTAAATGTTCTTTTGGAGTAGGGTCAGGAAAATTCCTGGGATATATGGTGACTCAGAGGGGAATAGAGGTTAACCCTGCTAAGGTGAAGGCGGTTCTCGATATGCAACCTCCTCGAAACCTGAAGGAATTGCAGACCCTGAACGGCAGAATCGCAGCTCTCAGCAGATTCATAGCAAGGTCCGCAGAGAAGAGCCACCACTTCTTCAGAACGTTAAGGAAGGGGTCGAGGTTCGAATGGGATGAGCAATGTCAAAAAACTTTTGAAGAATTGAAGCTCCATCTGGAACAGCTTCCGAAGCTAACCAAACCCACTCAGGGAGACGTCCTACTTTTATACCTCTCGGTAGGGGAACACTCCCTGAGTACAGCCCTGATGAAAGAGGAAGGCTCTACGCAACAACCCATATACTATGTGAGCAAAGTTATTCAAGGGGCAGAGATCAGATATTCAGAGGTGGAGAAAGCAGCCCTGGCGGTGGTGGTAACGGCTAGGCGATTACGCCCCTACTTCATGTCTTATAAAATTATGGTGCGAACTAATTTCCCTTTGAAGCAGACACTAGGGAGAGAGGACTTATCAGGAAGAATGGTCAGATGGGCAGTGGAATTACAGGAATACGATATTGATTATGAACCAAGGAGGGCCATTAAAGCCCAAGCTTTAGCAGACTTTATTCAAGAGTCCACCAGAATGGAGGAGGAACAAGGCTGGAAGGTATATGTTGACGGTTCAGCATCCGCTGTAGGATGTGGAGCAGGGATAGTGTTGGTTGATCTTGATGGCCAAGAAGTACAGGTAGCCGTTAAGTTCCGGTTCTCAACCTCAAACAATGGTGCAGAATATGAAGCCCTGATTAGAGGGGCTAACATGGCAGCGGAATTAGGGGCACAAAAAGTCACCATATACTCTAATTCACAGCTGGTAGTGCAACAGGTCATGGGGGAGTACCTCGCCAAAGATGAGAGGATGATCGCCTATTTAGAACAGGTAAAGAAACTAAAGAATAAATTCCATACTTTTGAAGTGATACAGGTGCCGAGAGAAGAGAATGTGAAAGCAGATGGACTGTCTAAACTAGCTAGTTCCACTGAATTCGAGGGAGACGGAAAGGTAACCCTACTAGTGGCAGATCAATTAGCTACTGAAACCCTGATCGGAGAGATAACAGCAGGGGATGATTGGAGGAAAGAAATATGGGAAGAGTTGAATAGGGGGCAAGTAACCCCAATGTCCAGAGAGGCCAAAGCTTGGAGAAGGAAATATTGTATCCTAGGAGGCCAATTGTACAAGAGATCCTTCACTCAACCCTATCTGAAATGTCTTTCAAGAAGAGAGGCAGAGCTAGTGATTAAGGACATCCATGAAGGTTGCGCATCCAGCCATGAAGGTTACCAGACTATGGTGAAGAAGGTATTTAGAGCAGGTTTTTACTGGCCTAATATAATCAGAGACGCTAGGGAATATGTGAAGAAATGTGAGAAGTGTCAGAAGAATGGACCCTTAATACGAGTACCTGCAGAGGAGATGGGGGCCATGTACTCGCCCTGTCCCTTTGCCAAATGGGGGATAGATCTAGTGGGACCCTTCCCCTTAGCACCTGGAGGAAGAAAATTTTTGATCGTAGCCGTGGATTACTTCAGTAAGTGGGTAGAGGCCGTGCCCTTGGCCAAAATAGAAGAAGATAATGTAATTCTTTTTCTGGCTAGACATATTTGCTGCAGGTTTGGAGTGCCAAGAATCTTGGTTTCCGACAATGGAACGCAATTCAATGGAGAGAAAGTAAGGAGATGGTGCGAAAGATGGAACATTATACAGAGATTTACTTCGGTAGCCCACCCACAAGGTAATGGACAGGTGGAAGTTACAAACAGAATCCTAGTGGATGGCATCCGAACACGATTGCAAGAGGTAGGAGGAAAATGGGTGAAGGAGTTAGATAATGTCCTTTGGTCCTACAGGACCAGCCCTAAAACAGCTACGGGCGAATCTCCCTTCTACTTGGTGTATGGAGCAGCGGCAGTGATACCTCCTGAAGCCAGACTCAAATCGCACCGAATCACCTATTTTGAAGAGAAAAGAAATGAAGAATTGATGAGGTAAGCGCTGGACCTGGTAGATGAAGAGAGGGAGATGGCGAGATTGAAAGCAGAAAGGTACAAGAGCCGGATCAAGGCAGCATACGATCGCAGGGTAATTCCTCGTTCCTTTAAAGCTGGAGATTTAGTCCTTCGAAGAGCAGATGCCTTGAGGAACATTGGAAAGATGGAACCCAATTGGGAAGGTCCGTACAAGGTAACACAGGTCCTAAAAGGTGGAGCCTACAAACTCCAAGATATGACGGGAAAGGAAATACTGAGGCCATGGAACGTGTGCCACTTGAAGAGGTTTTATGTTTGAGGAAGGTGTTATTCCCTTACCATCTTTCCCTTTATGAAAAATTTTAAATGTTTATTTCTCGTTCGAATAATTGCTTCACCGGCACTCTTTTTCCCTCTACGTGGGTTTCCCCTTGGGGTTTTACCACAGAGAGGTTTTTAATGAGGCCGGCATAGGTTCCCCTTATTTGCCTATGTTGATAAACACTTTGAATCAATGGAGCATAGTTTTTGGAAAATTTCCCTTAATGCATGTTAATGTGATGATGAGATGATGCTTATATTCTGATTTTGAGACGAGATGACCCTCATGCATTCTGATTTTATGATGAAGTGTTGCTCATACGATTAATATTGTGCTGAGATAACTGACAAGTGTCCATATAATGAACGTTGAGATAATAAATGTGCCCTGAAGACTAAAACATAAGATGATAGAGATATTGCAAGATAGAAAAACTTACACCAACTCACAAATGTTTAAAAGGGAAATGCCTAGGGACAATTCCCAAAGCTTCTATACACGACAGCCTCTAAAGCTAGGGGGAGTAGGGGGTATGGTAGCGGAAAATATGATTAACCTGCCAATAATCCCTAAGAACTCTTACGAGTATAAACAACTTAAGGGAGAGTATAATCCCTAAGAACTCTTACGAGTATAAACAACTTAAGGGAGAGTATAATCCCTAAGAACTCTTACGAGTATAAACAACTTAAGGGAGAGTATAATCACTAAGAACTCTTACGAGTATAAACAACTTTTGGAAGAGTATAATCCCTATAAACTCTAACTTTTGGGAGAGTATAATCCCTATAAACTCTAACTTTTGGGAGAGTATAATCCCTAAATATTCTAACTTTTGGGAGAGTATAATCCCTAAATATTCTAACTTTTGGGAGAGTATAATCCCTAAATATTCTAACTTTTGGGAGAGTATAACCCCTAAATATTCTAACTTTTGGGAGAGTATAATCCCTACGAATTCTAATCCCTAAGAACTCTTACGAGTATAAACAACTTTTGGGAGAGTATAATCCCTATAAACTCTAACTTTTGGGAGAGTATAATCCCTATAAACTCTAACTTTTGGGAGAGTATAATCCCTAAATATTCTAACTTTTGGGAGAATATAATCCCTAAATATTCTAACTTTTGGGAGAGTATAATCCCTAAATATTCTAACTTTTGGGAGAGTATAACCCCTAAATATTCTAACTTTTGGGAGAGTATAATCCTACGAATTCTAACTTCTGGGAGAGTATAATCCCTAAGAACTCTAACTCTAGAAAGAAACTAGAAACATTATCAAGTCACCAAGTAAGTACAGAAACATAAACCCTATATCCTCATCTAAGATTTCTCTATGAGCTTTAGAGCCTTTACGTGTCAGGAGAATGCTAGAAACATGCTAAATTCATAGTAAAGGAAAAACAGAACAGGTATCACACCACATATATGATAGCAAGGATAGAGATATATATATATATATATATGCATGTTGGGTGATAATGTGCAGGTATACTACTAAGCAGCAAACAAAACAGAAATATCCCAGACCAAGGGCATCATGCCTTGGCCCTCCACAGAAAAACGCAGGAGTGTGGAGTCTCCTGAAAATACCAAAAGGGGCCTTAGAGGCCTTAACAAAAATAAAAGTGTTTCAAAAGTACCGAAATGTTATCAGAGAAATAGAGTTATGAAGAGAGGGGAAGATCATCCTTCCCCTCGAGACCCTCTCCTGCTTCATCCACTTGTCCACTGGAACTACCCCCCTCCGCTTTCTCCTCTAGGACGCCAGCTGCCACAGTTGCCACTGGATCAGGGTTAGCCACGTGAATGGGGAAGGTCAAGTCCTTTGCGGGCACTAGATCGTCCAATTTCAGGGCAGCTCCTTTCAGCTCCAAGTTCGCCTTCCTCATCCCAGGTAACCACCAGGGAGTGTTGATGTCCTCCTTAGCATCTCCAGGGAACACAGGAGGAGTGTCCAGTTCATCTAATCGAAGGGCACGAGCGTACTGGCCATTGAATCCAGGAGCGGAGTGTTCAGCTACGGTGTTGGAAAACCCATGATCTATGAAGTGAGGGATGTATGCGCCCATTGCCCCCAAGAAGCTGCTGCTCTGAAGGAAGGCTTCCAACCATTCCTGATGCAAGGTACCTAAAAACTTCTGACCCATGGGGAGGTAAAAAGAGAGTCGATGCATAGTTTCATCCCAGCTAAAGGGAGAGTGGCCTCCAAGCGTTCAACTCGCTCACCAAACTGAGTCTTCAGCGAAGAAACCTCCTCCGAAAGCTTCGTCTTCTCCGCTTGAAGTACCTTACACCTCTGGGTGGCGTCCCGCAATTCTGCATCAAGTATCTCCTTCTTTACCTTTTCCAACTCCACCTGGCATTGGAGATCGTCCACTAGCTGAAGGGATTGAAGGGCCCGTTCAGATACATCGGAGAATAGAAGACCGAACTACGCCAGAAACAATTTAAAGAAGTAAGACGTATATACTTTCTCTTACTAATTATTTAGAAGTGTATCTGCATTGAAAATCTACCTGAGTGAAACTGTGGGCGGCGTGCACAACTCGCTCGTCCGAGGATAGAGCATTAAGCGCCTCCGTGGCAGGGGTTGGAGTGTGACGCTCTATGAAAGCCATGAGATGATCAACGTTAATCTCACCAGGTGCATTGGGAGCGACATTGGGCAGAGAGGATTTAGTCTTGGACTTCTTCTTTTTAGAGGCATCTGAGGTAGGGGGCAATGAGGAAACCATAGCCTTCTCAGTAGAGGACCTGGTACGTTTAGCCACTGACCCAGTAGAAGGTTTCACTGGAGAGGGAGGAATAGGGGCCTTTGAAGAGCTTTCAAGGGCCGGAGACTTAGCAACCATCGAGAGAGGAGTAGCATCACGAGAAATTTGAGTTAACCAACTCATAGCTGCACAAGGAAATATGAAAAGGTGTTAACGATCTTAGCAGTTTAAATCTGGAGGATGATGCCGAGAGAGGAGAAATGGTATTACCATCATCGGGACCTAAAGGATAATCGGGGCGACCAAAACCAAAGTGAGATAGGGCTCTAGGATTCTTACAAATGCTCATCACATCAAAAAATCCATGGGCAGATATATTATCATTTAAATGGTTCATCACATCCAAGTTTAAAGAAGAACAAACAGAAAGAGGAGGACGGGGCACCCCAGGGTTCTCATAAATCCACTATTCGTGAGGAAATTCCCAAGGAGAAGGATTCGTGACAAAAAAGTAGTAGTCCTTCCAGTCCTGAAACCCTTCATGGAGTTTTTCCATGAACTTTCCGGTCCTGGAAGTACGGCCACAAGCATAGAAAAACCCATCGGCAAACTTGCACATATATTGGGTTAAGAAGAGTTGGGCTGAGGGCTCACCACCATTCCCCTTCATCAAAATGTAAAAACCTAACATTGCACGAATAGCGTTGGGAGTAAACTGATTCAGAGGTATGCGAAGGTAAGTGGAAATTTCGGAGAAGTAAGGATGGATTGGAAAACGGAGGCCCGCTTTTAGTTGAGCCTCCCAGAAGGCCAAAGTGTTCGGACCTAGAAAGTTTGGGTGTTCCTTCCTATGGGCTGCCCTAACTATGTAATCAGGGGGAAAGATTCCCGAGCGGAGGAAGGAGGCGACGCGCTCGGGAGGGAGTATGGAGGAACCGGAGATTTTATCTTTTAAGGCAAGGTCAGTTATGGGAAATATGGGGAGTGAGTTGGAAGTCGAACTCTCCATAGATATGGAGTCAGGCGAGGTTTGAGTTGAAGATGACATAAGGTTACTGTAAATGAAAAAGGAAAAGGAGGAGGAGATACCTGAGGCAAAGTCGGTTTTGGGGGTGATGACGAAATGGTCGGTGGACGTGCGTAGAGGAGTTAATTGCAGAAATGTAAACGAGAATGAGAAAAATGGATAAGTTTGAAAGGAAATAAATGAAGGTTTTTGGTGGAATGAATAGAAATTTTGAAATAATTACGCTGAAGAGAGAGGGGGGAAAAAGCCGAGAAGAATTAAATACTCCCCAATGAAAATGCGCGTGGCAGAAAAGGACGGCTGGATGTTTCCCCTCGGGCAGACGCACGGCCACATGATTCGAGGATAAGTTGGCGTGTGGAAGTGGAAAAGGCTTGAAGCCTTCTGGAGATAATTATTAGGAAGGAAACCAAATCAATAATATTTTGAGGAGAATACGAGAAATGAGTGTTTAAAGGAATTGATTATTTCTTTAATTTATCTTATTGTTATTGTTTTTCTACTCTCCTAAAAATTATCCTTTTTATGAAGAGTAGGGGGGAGTGGTTGATGTAGATAAATATGTCGCTCTTGGAAAAGCCGACACGTGAAAACGGGATAAATTATGATAGTCTTAATTAGGTCAATAAGCTTGAAAGCAGGATTAATACACCCCTGGGCCTAAGAGGGGAAATTAGAATGATTGGGCCTTTAGCCCACATTTGGGAATTAATAGTCTTTGGGCCTAAGGATTTGGCCCAAAGGGGAACGCATGGTGTGGATTAATCTTTCCTAACTAAGTCAAAGGAATGGGTCAGTCCACGAAGATAGGAAGTGATATATTGAGGAACCAAGTCTTCGGGGATATGGACCGAATCCTCAGGGACTTGGAGCCAGATTTATATGAATGGGCCGAGAATATAGGGAGAACGAGTCTTTCCCTCTCCAGAGAGGGGGTCCAGGTATATAAGCAGGTTATTTCTATATTCTTAATGACGTTTTTTACACAGTACATACATCCTTACGAAATACATACTGAATTGAGAAGAAAACACCCTATTATTCGCCGGAATTCCCTTAGAAATACAGGGGAATTCTTCTTTGATTCTCCTAATATCGATTCTGACTTGAGCGTCGGAGCTTCCACGTTGGTGTGCTTTTGCAGGTCATTTTTGGACTCTCAAGGAGATTTACGTGAAGATTGCCAAAGACAAACGAGTGATTCGATTCGTGATTAGCAGTAGAGGAACGACTGATATCTGAAGGCGTTCTTTTTCGACGCATCAATGTTAATTACTTTTTTTATAGAAACATCACTTTATCTTCAATTTATTTTCATTCTAAAAAAAATCACAAATTGTATTCTTTACTTTATCTACTTAATTTATTTTTGGAAAAATATTAATTTTGATCACCCAAATTTACCTCTTTTCATATTTCATCACCCACATTTAGTCACTATCAAAATTGGTCACCCACTCAATCTGTCATGGACTAGGAGAAAGAGTTTTGAGCGCCAAATTTCTCAAAACCTGGATTAAAAAATTCTCATGCATCTTCAAGAACTAATGAAACAAACACAAAGAAGCAAAAATGAAACATGTGGAACAGTGGAACTTACGTGAAGAAATACCCATGAAAGAATCTCAGTCAATCACAAAAATTACCAATATGTACATTTACATTTTTTATTTTTTTTTTATCAAGCAAAAGAGGCTATTTTATTGAATAAAGCGAATCAGTATACATATGTGAGTTGGAGGTACCAGTGGTACATAGAAATGGTTTAAACCTCAAAGCATAAAACAGAAAATAAAATGGTGTAGAGACAATGAGAATTAATTGTTTTTCCCCGAAGCTATTTGCTTATCTGCTCCCAAGGTTGTAGTAACCAGTCTCTGAAAGTTGTATTCCTAAGCATTTGCCCGTGACTTGAAAGCCAACTCCATGTTCTTCCTTTTATTTCGTCTAACACTTTCGCTTCGTCTCAGCTGTCATTCTCGAAAATCCTCTTGTTTCTCCATCTCCATACAACCCAGACTATGCAAATCCAAATCCCAGCTGCTACCTTGTTAACTCCTTTTGCTCCCAGCAGACCCGTGTGTATCAGAAAATGGTCTCTCAATTGACAATGGACTAGAGTGCATACATTAAGCCAATTATAGCATCTATACCAAATGACATTTACCTGTTTGCATTCCAGAAAGAGATGAGACGTTGATGCAGTTTCGTCGCCGCACAAGGAGCATTTCGCGTCTTCGATACTACGAATTACATTCCGCTTTAGTAGGTTCTCTTTGGTAGGAAGTCGATACCATAGTATTTGCCATGCCAGTGTAGCTGCCTTCAAGGGTACAAGCTTACTCCATACCAAGGAAAATTCCTCTCCCTTATTTTCTCTCTCCGTCTCGGTTGATATTTCTGTTGAGATGTATTCGTACGCCACTCTCGTTTCAAACTTGTTGCTCTTCCTTGCGTTCCAGTTCCAGCTGTCTTGTGATCCATTCCTTAGTTGGTACCTGTTGATATGAGTTTTCAAAAGATCAAGCATAGTTAATTCTCTTTCAAGAAGTGTTCTACGCCATTTCCAATTTCACACCCACTGCCCACTCAGTCCGTACAATCTAGGATAGACATGTTTTAGTGCTCTATTCCCAGCCCACCGCCCCTCCCAGAACAGTGTACTATTCCCCTTACCCACCCTGAGCTCTAATCTACTCCAAAATCACTTCCCCTTATGACCCGACACTGCCCTAACTACCCCTCCACCAATTAGACTTAATCCTCTCTAATCTGCCCCAAACAGGCCACCCTCACCTACTTCTACCCTCCTGTTAATTGAGTTAATGACCTTCACCCACAGACTCTCCAAATATGATCCGGAGAATTCTGATGCATTCAATCAACATGTTGTTGTTGTTAGTTTACTTTTTATTTTACAGGTAACCAGGAAATGAGAAACTCAGAAAATAGAAACTTATTTTAATTCATTTCAAATGTCCAATTAATTGACTAACATTTCAAGAAATATGCAATAATGATTTTAAT
This sequence comes from Galeopsis tetrahit, assembly GCA_963675135.1. NCBI lineage: Eukaryota > Viridiplantae > Streptophyta > Magnoliopsida > Lamiales > Lamiaceae > Galeopsis > Galeopsis tetrahit. Next base: position 19,613,607 of record OY776133.1, read on the forward strand.
AGAAAAATATTTAGAATGAAAAATAAGTTTATGAAATTTTCTTGAATGAATAATTTTAGAATTTTTTTTACAATTAATCTTCTCCACAAATTATGCTCCAATAATTATAAATAGGAAAATGAATTGAAATAAGTTTCTATCTCCAATTATTATACAAATTCAATATGTTAAAAAAAAAAACAGAGTACAAACTCAGTGTCTAAATAATTTTCAACTATAATTATAAAAATAGAGTACATCAAACTAATACATGACCACCATAATTTGACTAATGACTTGCCACCTTTGTCACTCTCACTTGTTTTTCCTTTGGTATTTTATTGGTTTGTTCACTGTAAATTTGAGTAATTCACTCCTCCTTTCACAATTGGACTATGTATCATTGATGATTGCACAATCTATAAAATAAAAAATTAGTCACATAACATTATAAAAATTATAAAATGAGATGGTGTGATTATTTCTTTTTCTAGCCTATCCTTAGTTTCTCATTTCCTATAAAATAAAAAGTAAACTAGATGAATTCATGAGTTAAATAATTATTAAAAATTTATTGATTTTTTTACAAAAAAAGTTGATTGAATCATGTTTTAAAAGATACATGAGGATTCCTTAGGATCTGACCTATGAGATAAATATAATGCACTCAAAACTCTTTCTCAATTTTATGGATGAGAAAAAAGATACATGAGAATTCCTTAGGATCTGACCTAGGATCTGACCTATGAGATAAATATAATGCACTCAAAACTCTTTCTCAATTTTATGGATAAGAAAAGAGGTAAACTTGGATGATCAAAAGTGATATTTTCCTTTATTTTTTCTTAAAATAGTTATCTATTTTTTTATTAAAACTTCGTGTCCAATGAGGGAGTAGTATTTTTTAAAATATAAAAATATATTCACTTTATTTTGATATCTTTATAAAACCATGTTCAAATCATGTTTAATAAAAGCATATTCAAGTTTATTTGATTTCTTTCAATTCAAGCATATACATTAGAAAAATAACACTAATAAATGAGCTGGAAGAACAAGGGCAGACCAAGCAACGGGAGCATAAAAAACAAACCATCAACTAATGAGTAAATTAATTTTTTCGTAAAATCAGTGAAATTCAAATAAGATAACATGTTCAACTCGACTGTCACTGCTTATACACACACTCCTCAAATAAGAAAGAGGGGATTCATGTAGAAAAAGATTCATGCACAATTCCCACTTGAAGGGTAGACGACTCCAGGACACCCTGAGTCACATTCTGGGCCCCGGTTGCTGTGGTTGCCCTGCAGGCGGTTGCTGCTGACTCTGTTGCATCGGGTCACCCCTCTGTACCTGCATGGTTTCGCGACGCCTATCGTGTCGTGGGCGAGGCCTACCTCTCGAATTTTGCTGTCTTTCAGAAAACTGATATTGTGGCCTATGAATGACTTTACCATCGACAAATAGATCACCTGGAATACATCATTTCATGAGAATGTGTAAGAGATAAACTCAAGTAAAATGGAAAAGGGTGGATGTTCGGAAGTAGTTTTGTGTGTAAATAATTTCACTAACCTCCGTAGTCCTTATTAGGAACATCAAGATATGAATCGGGCAATACCCAGAGAACACCAGGCAGCTCTACGAATTTGAATAATGCACGATTAGTGAGGTCAAACTCAAAAATATGAATCTGAAAAATGTAAAGTTTTAAAAAGAGAAATGGAAACTAATTGAAAACGTGGTCTTATTTGTTTCCCAGAAATCGTTTATGAAACATATAGGGAACAATCAGAAATAGATAAGCCAGACATTATCCACATAAATATAAAAAAAGAAGCATCAAATAATCTAAAACTTGACGTACCAGATGTTTCTAAATTTAGATGTCTGCTACCTACCTTTGCATTTATATGATAGCTCTTCGGAGATCAAAGCTCCAAACCCAGTATAAGTACTTGTACAAACGGAATATATCTTTTTCTTTGCTTCCTCTTCACTGCATTATCCAACAACCAGAAAAGTGTTAATCTAATTGAAAGGAAAATCATACTCTGAACAGTGGACTCCATGAAAAAACTATAAATTAAAATAAAAGAAAAAACCCAAAAGATTAGGACCTTTAACAATTGAATGACAGGTTTAAATCCTATTTAAATCACTTTACTCACCCGGTCACCCCCATCCTGAATCATTTTAAGCTACAATCAAACAGAAGTTTTTGCCTCAAATCTACGGACATTTTTTTACAAGTCCACCATACTAATCATAGCCAGCTTCTCTTATTTGTCTTTGAGGCTGGAATTTGCAAGAACTTTGCTTACAAGTGTGCATCATTTAGCATAACCAACTGCCATGAGATATAAGATTGGGAAGCTCGGGTCGACAAGATCCGGAAAAAAGTGAAAAGTAGCTTTCTACACTACATTTAGAACCATGGGAGGGAGTGGGAGGTCACCCACAAACTTCAAAGAAACGTTCTTCTACCTACTAAAGTTTATGAATATCTTGAGCTTTTACTTAATCATAAACATAATCATAAAATTTTATGAGTTTAGCCCAAGTCTCCTACCCAACTACCCCACATTCTCCACAACCCCTCTAAAATAAGATTTTTTTTCCTACCTCTGCAATCATTTGTAACAATGTTAAAATCCAACACTACCCAGTTGTGCAAACACAAATCCAGCCATCCAGGCAACAATAACTGGTTTTTTGTAAGCCAAGCGAACCAAGTGCACATATAAAGGATGAAAATTAAACCTGATCACCAAAAAAATCTCTGTTGTATCAAAAGAACATTAGAAACACACATACTTAGCAGGTTTCAAATCATTCATTTATCCTAATATAGTAATAGAGTATGTGAATTTCACGGAGTACAACAGGACAAAATTGAATAAAACCACAAACATATGGAATACAATACAATCACTATGAGATTTTACCACAACTACTAAAACGAATAAAACATTTTACAATATAATTCACCTTCCAACAACGGAAGCTAGGGTTTTGACATAAGCATCAACCATTTCTTGTTCAGTGGGTTTAGGGTCCGAGTTAAACTCCATCACGATAAGCCAGTGCTCGTAATCGCAGCCATCGAGGAGAATAGTCTCCTTCGGCGGTCGGTTGCTCCAGTTGGGCGACGGGTCGTTCAACGGAGAATAGCCCGACCGCGATGTGTTAAACCGGTTTTGGACAGTGGGCCTGTCCATTACGGCTTGCGGTTGCTCGGAGATGTGGTGGTGGAGAACAGGGAGGGAAACGCGGGAGCGGCGAGATAGGACGGAAGCTAACATGCGCCGGGTGGCAAAGAGTGATGCCGCCATGGCCGAGAGGTTTTTTTTCAAGGCTAGTTAGTCGACAGAGGCACTCGAGGAGGTATATACATTTTCGAAGTGTTTTTTTTTTTTAAAACAAAAGAGGGCTCCTACTCCTGAAGTTATTCGCACCAGCTTTGTTACACACCTCCAACTTTGTTACATATACCCTTTTTTATATTTTATTTATTTAACAAACTATGTTGAAATTTGAGTTATTTTTCTACAAACTCTCGAAATTTGAGTTATTTTTGATAAATCAGTGTCAAAAATTTCGTTTTTTTTTTAAATATAGAATCTAAAATTTGGGATTTTTTTTAAAAAAAATACTCCCTCCGTTCCCATATAAGTTTTTCAGATTAGTAAGAGATAAGATTGAGAGAGAGAAAATAATTTGCCAAAATGAAATGAAAAGCTTATTGTGGGACATCTAAAAAAAAGGAAAGTGAGAAACTTATAGCAGGATGGAGGGAGTATAACATAAAATGATCCAAAACTTCCATATTTTCATGCTATTGTTGTTTGTTTGACCATATCGTTGTATGTTTGAGTATTTAAAACGAATACTACAGTATATGTTAACTCTAGTTAGTTTGTTTTTATTTTAGCAAACTTGGTATGTCGAAAATTCTCAATATAAATAGTCGGTTTTTTTTTAAAATTTCACAAGTTCTTTCCACAAGAAAAAATCCCAGCCGATAATTTTTAGTGGGAGTAAACTCATAAAAAACGGGGTGCAAATAACCTGGCATAAATTATACTACTCCGTACTGTACTGTAATTTATAAGGTGTGCGGTGTGCCCAATTGAAATGCTTGGGTTCTTTTGAACAAAGCCCTCTCATGGAAGTTTTAATTTTATTACAGGATTTTTTATTTTTTTTTACAAACGGTCAAAGGTTGGGTGATCATACAATTTCAATGACACTGCAAGTTTCCTTTTTAGTTTTGGTTTTTTGTTTTTTTACAGTACACCAAATCACATGGGAAATCTCCTAATTAGTAGGATCAAAAGAACTTTTGTAAAGCCATTGAATTTTCATGCTTACTTAAAATTAAAAGCCTCTATAAATAACATACCACTTCCACATATACAAAACCAACATTTTCTCCTGCTGTAAATTTCCTCCTATTCTATTCAACTTGTGGATTTTCCTAAATCTTACATATTATATATCTCCTGCAGATCAGATTTAGGAGAATCCACGAAGTTGAAAAGAATGCATGAGGAGTGAAACTAATCACCAACATTTTATTTTTATGATTTTTCTGCAAACTTGACCATGCCTCTTGTGAAAAGATCACTTTCTGTTGCATGGTTACTCTGTTTCTGTACAAGAACAAACGAGACAGATCAGATCACAAAGTCACAAACTATTTGGATCTTGTGTACATCATTAAAGCTCTAGTTTTGAATCGTTGGTTAGATTTTAAAAGTGTCACATATTGTGTAAACCCGTAATTTTGGTGAAAATTTGGAACAAGTTCATGTCTTTTTAGACAGAACTTGATATTAACGAGAGTTGTAATCCACAATTTTTTAATGAAAATATGATATATATGCTTATTTGCGGGTGTTGGAAGTTTTTTTATTTACATGACTATCTTGGACAAAAATTAATGGCATTTGTCAATACTGCTTTCATATATGATACTTTTGTCAATTTTTTTAAATGTTATAGAGTAAAACTGTGGTTGCTATTAGGGGTTAAAGATGAATTTCCATACATACTTGAACATAGTGCTAGTTGTACATATAACTACCTTACAAAGGGAATTGATACTATGATCATGCCTAAATGCTACAACATGGTTTGGATAATTCTAACAAGCTATAGCCACAGTTTTGATCTTGGAATGGTCCAAATTCGACGATCCATCACGAAACTGCACCACTTCGTAGCGGTTCGTCGTTGTCTCGTTCGAAGCCATGGGCGTCACCTGGCAAAGATGAGGCTTCTGAGAATGATACTTGTAAACACAATCTATCTTGAGGCCTTGTGATGAAGAAGCTACCCCCTTTCTGTCTCTCTGTACTTCTGTTATAGTAAAGCATTCCATGCCTAGTGTGATAATTATGTGTAGAGATGTAAGAAAGAAATGTTTTTTTACTGAAGATCAATCAATCAAATGAGCTCCTTTTATATTGGAGTTTTTTAGTGTCAAGTTGAAGAATAGAATATTTTGCAGATAAAAGAGTTGATGATGTGATGATTCTCTTTAGATAGGTATTGGGGGAGAGGGGTCTTTTTTCTCATGTAGTAGATTCTTTCTTTGCAATATAAACAGAGAAATTATGGAATTCAAGGCTCATTTTTACAACAAATTATGCAAAAATAGATGAATTAGACAATCATTTGTGTAATATGTTATGAGTAGGGGACTTTATTACGTTTGAGTTGGTCTTGTGTGAATCTTTTTTACCATACACCTATTTTACAATTAATACCTTTTAATGAAACAACTAATACCATTAAAAATACAAACTAGTTTCACGGTGAAACTGGTTCATACGGGACTTTTCCATGACTTTTTGTTGAGTTGAAAGATGATGCTGGTAAGAAAAGGAAACAAAATCAGAAAGATTGATTGATCATTTGATGTTAAGGTTTTCTTGCATGCCTAGTTTTAGATTTAGACCAAACTTTATTACTTAAAAGTGGCAACACAATTAATTAGACATTAATTTGCTTATCCTTGACATTCCAAAAAATCATTAAAATTCTCTCTTTCTCAACTGTATTAGATCTTATCTTTCTTGCTTTAAAAAAAGGCACATAAGACCATAGAAGGGAATATCCTCAAAGGGTAAGCACTTTTTTTCATTTGATTCTCATTCTAGCTAGACTTCTGTATTCGAATCTCGTATTTCATTTGATCGATCGGTGTAAACTACTTGTACAATACTATGTAACCTATACGGTGAAATGAAACACGATATTGAAACACAGTAGGAAATTAAGGATCTAGTGAAGTGAATTTGATTAGTTATGTTTAAAACACCAACAAATTTTGAAAATTTTAATTTGATAAATTGATTGCTAATATTTCTGCTTATGGAATTTTTTTTTAACTCTGGGGCATTGGAATCTGATTCTCTAGTATCCAATGCTCCAAAAATATCATATAACTATGAATCGTATCTGGTTTATCATTGTACTAAATCTTGAATGAATCTGATTCTTTTTATCTTGACTTTTTATTTTTGTTTCTGTCTCTCTTCCATGTTCATCACCTATTATCCATTTGAAAGTTAATAATTCAGAACTTATTCCATCTTATAGAATGATTTTGCCACATCAAAACTATCCAAATGTATTTAAAAAACTATAGAATTTTTTTTTGAGCTTAATCCTTTTCTTACATTTGTGCTGTACTAGACATTGGAGGAATCCCTTGTTGATTCCTAAATATATTCAAGGGATCAATCAATGTCTTAGCTCTTACAAGTCTATCATAGTTTTTCAAGAAATACTTCTCCCCCCATACCCTAGCTACCTCCACTGCATCATCAGCTTGTACAGTACAATTCAATACTTCCATCACTCCAAGATCAAAGTCCATGTAGTTTATGTAAGCGGCCCTCGGGCTGGACGAGACGTAAGGCGCCATAGCGTCGTAGAATCCCCTGATCCAGTCTATGTAATCCGGGCTTTCAGAATTGTTTTCTTGTCTCCATTCTACTAAGTACTGGATTGTGAAAAGGTTGCCTTTTCTGTGTGGGAAAGGTAAGGATTCACTGCTTATTCTGTTCATTGCTCCTCCATAAGGGTCTAGTATAACATACCCTTTCGGCTCTTTTTCAAGTATTTTAATTGCATTTGATATACCTTTTCTTGATATTGGACTTCTTACATAGTCTGATTTGGCTTTGAAGTAGTGCTTCTCTTGTAAGAACCTGTCTTTCAAGCTGGAAATGCTGCTCCCATTTTCCAAACCTGAAAAGTATAAAACAGATTCTATCCATGTCATTTCCTTACAATCTTGTTCCATGATTTCCAGTTCTGGAAAAACGGAATTCAAGATCGACAGCGCTTCTCCTTTCTGTCCTAAATAGAACCCCTTGAATGTAACTGAAATCCCGACGGTTGGCGCGTCTGGCAAGGCGGAGCCCACAAAAGCCGACAAGTAGAATCCACCGTCTAGCTCAGGGGCAACGTGTTGCCATTTGTTAACTAATTTCAACACGTTACGCCCCGAGCCAGACCTTGAAAGTTTGAAACATGTGACGGTGTCTGGAACCCGTTGCAGCTCGATTTTCCAAGCGTAAACGACCCCCCAGTTGCCGCCACCCCCTCCTCGAATCGCCCAAAACACGTCTTCCCCCATATCCTCTCTGTTTAGCAATCTCCCATCAGCATCAATTAGCAGAGCATCCACCACATTATCAGCTGCAAGGCCATGTTTTCTTGACAGCAACCCAAATCCACCACCGGCAATGTGGCCCCCGATCCCAACAGTTGGGCAAGACCCCGCGGAAAAACCGTGCACGGGGGTAGTTTCGGAAATTGCATAATAAGTTTGGCCAAGGGTTGCACCTCCCTCCACCCATGCAGCTTCTGATTCCAAGTCAATAGACACGCGATCCAAGTTCATCATGTCGATCAGAACAAAAGACGAGCCATCATTCACGATATAAGACGAGCCCTCATAGCTATGGCCGCCGCACCTCACTCTAATCTCCCATACTCCTTTCCTGCAACACAAAACAGTGTCAATCAGCTGCTGCTTACTCTCTGGCATGACAATGGCTATCGGCTTAGGGGCCGAAGGATCTGCGAATCGCAGATTTTGGATGGAGAAATCGAGCAAGGTGAAGTAAGTAGATGTTGGGTAGAGAGAGAAGTTTCTCACTCTGTGATCAACCAAGCAAGATTCAAGAATCTCTACTTGCTCTTGCTGATTGCAGAGTACATGCACACAAATAAACATACACAAACTCAAACAGAACAAGGATTTCTTCATTATTCCGCCGTTTTCTGTCAATTTTCAAGATGATTCTGGTAACATGAAACAAGATGGAGTTTTTAAGGGAAAGGGAGAGAATCATTTCGCGTTTGAGGACAAACGGATGGATGAATCAACGTGGCCGGCCTACCATTGTTTTTGATTCGAGAAAAAAATTACCTAACTTTTACCTTTTTTTTTTTTAAAACGTCCCAGTTAAAATTTTAATTTACTTTCTATAACTTTTTCAATTGCTTAATTTACGTCCAATTTTCCCTGAAAATCCCCAAATTTATGTAAATGGAATGTAAATTGAGCAATTAAAAAAGTTATGGGACGTATATTAAATTTTTAATTAAAATGAGACGTTATACGAAAAAGATAAAAATATTCAACAAATGTGTACAATTCACTATAAAATTAAGGTAATTTATGTTATATAATCAAATAAAAAAATAAAAATTCATAAATTAATTAATTGTTATAAAAATCAATTAACTTACCTAATTCATTATTAAAAAAAAACTATTAACTTACCTAATTAGAAAAAAATTATAATTACAATATAAGTATTATAAAATAAATTGTGAATATTAATTAAAATACTAAATAATATTTTAAAATATATGAAAATAAATTTAGAATAATATTTAAATAAGTAAATAATTTTTCATAATATCAAAAAAAAAAAAAAAAAAAAGAAAAAAAAAAAACCAAGATTTATTCCTAAGTCAATTAATTAGAAAAATCAATTAACTTACCTATTAATAATTTAAAAACTCAATTAACCTAATTAAAAAAATAATTTAAAAAATCAATTAACATACTCAAATAAATATAAATTTTATATTTAAAATAATAAAAATCCCAAATAAATTTTTTTATTAAAATTATCAAAAACTCTTATTAAAACTCAACAATTATTTTAATATTTTAAATAAATAAAAAAAATCCACAAATATTTAAAATCCCCAAATAAATAAAAAAATACTCAAATATATCCAAAATTCTCATCTCTTACCCAAGGTAATTGAAAGATGATGATGACCATTATATTTTTTAACAATTTGTTAATTTTATTGTTTTTCATTTTTATTATACAATTTTTAATTTGATATTAGTTCTTACAAAAATATGTGGATCCACTTTGTGTAATATTTAGATAATTTTTTATATTTATTTGATTACTTTAAAATAAATAAAGAATTTTATAATACTTATATTGTAATTATAATTTTTTCTAATTCGGTAAGTTAATAATTTTTCTATGAATTAGGTAAGTTAATTGATTTTTATAATAATGAATTAATTTTTTTAATTGATTGTATAACATAAACTACATTTATTTTATAGTGAATTGTACACATTTGTTGAATATTTTTATCTTTTTCGCATAACGTCCCATTTTAATTAAAAATTTAATTTACGTCTCATAACTTCTTTAATTGCTCAATTTACGTCTCATTTATATAAATTTGGGGATTTCCAGTTAAAACTGGACGTAAATTAAGTAATTGAAAAAGTTATGGAACGTAAATTAAAATTTTAACTATTTTGGTACGTTTTTCAAAAAAGATAAAAGTTAATGTAAATAGTTTTTTTCTCTTTTTGATTAAGACATTTTTACAAACAGATAAGAGTATATGAAAAGTTAGCAATTGAATACGTTTTTCTAGAAATTTATCAACTGAATCATCCAAATGCATGAAGACAAGGCCTGCTTTTTTCCTTAATATTGTATGTAGCTCGTAGGGAAATGGTTTACAGTTCACCTTTTGAATAATAGTTGGCCGCAAAATCAGCCATTATTGTACAAAATAGCAGCAAAATTGACTTGAAGATCAAACCCATAACTTGATCTTTCTGTTGTTTGATTTGGAAAATCAGCAGCCATGAAATACTACAGTAGCATCTTTTATTTTTCTACAGTCACAGATTATGTGAATTTTGAAATACAAAATAAAATAACAATTTGAAATAGAAGATTTAACAATAGATTTAGCCTGCTATACCTACTAAATTACAGATTTTTTTTTTCTTTTTCTTGGCTTCTTATAAGGACAAATTCTTCCAACTACTAGTTAAATTCAGTTGGGACACTTCATTCATTAAAAAAAAAAAAATTAGGTCACGTTTTTTTGGCCCTCTTGTGCTTAAATTACAGAAATTGCAGTTTGATGTTATTGCAGGGAATAAGTACATAAAGATAGACATGCATATTCATACGGTTAACCACCCGTTACGATTTAACCATTTTACAAATCGAAATCGAACCGTAACAAGATCGGTTACGATTTTTAACAGTTGGTTCAAAACAAAATCGCAGATTTGAGTTTTTTTTCTTTCCTTTTCTTCATTTTTTAAAAAAAATTTTGTCCCTTTTTTTGTTTATTTTCCCTATTTTTTTAAAGGGTAGGTCTCTTGTAGACTCAATTCCTTAGTAAATTTTAAAAAATTGGTAGAATTGATAATAAAAATAAAAATAAAATACGCAAAATACATGTATGATAATTTATATAGCTTAAATAGTTGAGGTCTAGTGTTCAACTCTTACATCTAACAATTTTCACATATATTTGTTTTTATTTAGAAAAGTGCGTGTTGAAAATAAGGAAGAGTGTAACATGCAATTTACAAATTTTTAGCATGTTATTTTGCAATATTTGCAATAATAATTTCAGTTATAATGACATACACTTTGTTAGTGATGTTATGTTACATATATTTTGTTGCACTTTTCAGTTGTAGTGACTTACTATTTTCAACAATATTTTTTAGTTATATTGACTTACATTTTTTAGTAATGTTATGCTACACATTTTAGTTATATTTAGTTGCACTTTTCAGTTGTAGTGACTTACAATTTTCAACAATATGTACATTTTTTTAGTAATGTTATGTTACACTTTTTACTCGTAATTTGTTACACTTTTCAATTATAATAACTTACATTTTTCATTAAAATATTGTATTGCACTTTTCAAGTATATTGACATGCACTTTTTAATAATATTGTGTTGCACTTTCTAGTTATAATAACTTGCATTTTCTAGTTATAATGACTTATACTTTTCATTAAAAGTTGTGTTGCACTTTTCAATTATAGTGACTTACACTTTTTAATAAAAAAATATGTTACACTTTTTAGTAATATTGTGTTACATTTTTTAGTAATATTGACTTACACTTTTCAACACACACAATTTCGAAAAAAAAAATATCAATAAAAAAAATTACAAAAAAAAAAAATAATAATAAAAAAAAAATTAACCAAGTCAAAAATTGATTCTATATAAGATCAATCTTTTTTTTAAAAATAAACTACTACATAAAAGATGAGAGATATTGATATAAAAAAATGAGTTGAAATTGAGTTATTTAATTTATAGAAGAATATTAAAAAAAAAAAAATAGAAAAAGGGGCAAAACCGTCGAACCGTCGATTTCAATTTTGAATTTCCGTAACCGAAACCGACGGTTCAACGAACTAGCGGTTAGAAATCGGCCAGTTCTTTCGATTCCGATTTTGCACATGTCTACATAAAGATGACACAAATACTCTCAAGAAATAATGATGCCAAAAATTAATTATGTTTTTTTTGAAAGGATGATTTAAAACTTTGGAGGGTGCTCAACTTGAGCTTGATGCATATATCCAAATTTCATAAGAAAAAAAAAAGAGCTCGATTCGACCAAAATGCCCTATTACACAAGGTTTTTAGGTAGTTCGACAACATTTAATCGAGCCAGAGGCAACTTGACTTGAAGAAAATAAAACTCGATTTTGACAAATGAGTTTGTAAGTGTGTTCTCTTTTGATCTGCGAAGTCGAATTTAAGATTTAATTCCTTCATCCCTAAATTATGATTTGCAAATTCAAATTTTTATTCAAATACACGTTACACTTATACATCTATTACAATTACATCATTATTTTTAGCACACAATTTTATTATCACTTATACCTTTTTTAGTGACTTATTTTCTTTTCTATTTTTTTTCACCTATTCATTTTTTTTATACTTTTTTTTTTACCTAATCATTATTTAACTTACCATAATAAAATAGTACACCATTACTCAAAAGTTTTAATTTGACGTAAAATTTTATCTACACATACTTAATGGCGGATAAAGGATAAAGAATGAGTACGAGCTAAAAGCTTTAGATAATTTTTTGTTTTACAAATAAACATATGAAAACGAATGTCATTTTTTGTTTTACAAATAAACATATGAAAACGAATGTGTCAATCTTATGCAGAATAGTATATTGAGATTCAAACATTAACAACAAGTTATTTCAATAACATATTATTTAGACTAACTAACAATAACTACACATTATTTTATTTTATATTTTTGTACATGTAGCAAACTTATATTAATATGGAGTTTTGTGTGTTGATCGCTAATAAATTTAGATAATATTTTTTATAGGATTAATGAAATATAATGGGTCATATTATAAAGTATTGAAATATTTAAAATATGTGTTAAATTTAATTTAAAAGAAATAGTTGACTAACATTTATTAAAAAGTATTACTCCTAATATTAGAAACAAATGTCGAGTTTCTTAGTCTCCTACCTATCCATACTTGCGTTACGTTCGATAATTTTCATTCTTTCTTTCTTATTCCCTTGATTTTGATATTGGCATTTAGTCAATTCTTGAAAAGAGAAAAAGACCAACTCCCGTCTTCTCTCTCTTTCCCTCAAGAACAGAGCAACTTCAGCTGAAAACGGCTTAAAATGGCAAGCCGCACATCCGAACTAGTGGGTCGGGTCGACCCGGCTCAGAATTTTGACTTTGATGCTTTGCTCCGTTATGCGATTGCGAATGTTGATGGGTTCCCTCAAACTCCTTCCCAATTCACTGTTTCTCAGGTTTTTTTTATAAATTTATTTGGGCAAGGTTTGAGAAATTTGTATCTCGGAAATAATAGTTGTTGTACTTGGTTTTAGAAGAGCTTATTTGGCAAAAAAATCATCTCGTTGGTGGAGGGTTTTGAGAAATTTGGTGAATTTTAGTTTTGTGAGAGTTGATCATACTGAATTGCTATTTGTGGTTTCTTTTGTAACTTGTGCTAAATAGAAAACTGACTGATTATTGTGGTTAATACTTTCGAAAAGTTGCAGAATGATCAATTGAAATAGATGAAAGGGGGTAAAAGAATAATACATTTTTATCTTGTCTATTTCAGTATTTCATGAATTGTTAAGTTGTTAAATTGAGGGGAGCAAGAATAAGATTAAGGTTTGGTGAAATTGAATTGAAGTCATAAGGAGTTCAATAATATGGTGAACTCTCTGTGGGCTCATTTTTGGAAGATGATTTGTGGAATTGGTTGTGTTTATATAGTCTGTGATTGAAAAGCTTATTTCAAAAGCACTTTTCTGGTCTGTGTTTCTGATTCAGTTTGGGCATGGTCAATCCAATCCTACATTCCTCCTGGAAGTCCACAGTGGATCGCCAACGAAGCGTTACGTACTGAGAAAGAAACCCCCGGGGGTATTGCTTGAATCTGCGCATGCCGTTGAGAGAGAGTTTCAGGTTTTATATTCACTCTCCATGTCACATAGCCTACTAACTTTTGCTCTTATTAATTTGGTGACCATTTTCAAAATTGCAGGTTTTACATGCCTTGGGTACTCATACATTAGTTCCTGTACCTAAAGTTTTTTGTCTATGTACCGATTCAAGTGTGATCGGGACTCCGTTTTACATTATGGAATATCTGGAAGGACGCATATTCCTGGATCCTTTTCTGCCAGTATGATTTTTTTTACTCTTTTTGATGCCATCATTCTGTTTTTGTTAAAAAAGAATATTCTCAAGGCAATTGAGTAGTGGAGGTCTTATTATTTCTAAATCATTGCGTAGAATATAGAACCTACCCAAAGACGTGCTATATATCGTGCAACTGCTAAAGCTTTGGCTTCTCTTCATTTTGCTGATGTGGATGCCATTGGTCTGCGCAGCTATGGGAAACCGAATAACTACTGTAAACGACAGGTAGACAATTACTTTCTTTAAGTGGGTGCTTTCTTTCTCTTAAACCAGTAACCCAAAGTTTTTTTATAGACATAAGCCTTTTGATGCATAATGAATTGGATTGTTGGGTGACCAAATATGAACATGAACAAATAAAATTTATGTTACCATAATACTCCAATTTCCGTAGGTAGAGAGATGGGCCAAGCAGTATCTTGTTTCTACTGGTGAGGGCAAGTCTAACAGAAATCCTCGAATGTTAGAACTTATCGATTGGCTGCGTCAGCATATTCCTTTGGAAGATTCTTCAGGGGCAGCAGCGGGTCTAGTTCATGGTGACTTTCGCATTGATAATCTTGTCTTCCATCCCAATGAGGTTAGTGTTGATGTGCACTTATTAATCCACGAGCCACCTGATTCTTCAGCAAATGCTAATTCTGTCTGCAGGATAGAGTGATTGGTATTCTTGACTGGGAACTATCCACCCTTGGCAATCAAATGTGCGATGTTGCGTATAGCTGCGCGGTACTCATGTCAATTGCAACTCTTGTGGAACTGCCTTTTATTTTATAATTTATTATGCTTGCTATTGAACATTTGAAACTATGTGTTCTGTCAGAATGGGATAAAAATACATAATTCTTGTAAATAATTCCGTGCTTTGATGACAGCATTACATTGGACTGAATGAAGTGCCTGAAGGCGTTCCTTCCCTGGCGGAGTATCTGGCTGATTATTGTGCTGCTACTGTAAGAACTACTTGATGCTTTTTGTATTTCTACTTTGCTTACAATAGTCAATATAGAAAGGAGTATAGCAGTTTCCTGTGACACACTAGTTGTAACTATATGCATTTTGGTTATGACATTTTTCTGTCCATTTTTTCCGTTATTGCTTCAGAAAAGTTGGGCTGTAGAATTTAACTTGATTTTGGTTATGGCTTACTGTAAAATTTGATGATTGCATAACAGGGAAAACCATGGCCTGCCTCTCAGTGGAAGTTTTATGTCGCCTTCTCGTTGTTTCGTGGGGCATCAATCTATGCTGGAGTGCATTGCAGATGGATCTTGGTATCATCTATTCAACTTTATTAACTAGGTTTCTTCGTTTTCACGTAAGAGTCTAGTATCATTCTGTGGCCACATTCTTGTAGGGAAATGCTTCCGGAGGAGAGCGTGCTCGCAGTGCTGGAGAGAAGGCTGATAATTTCATTGAGACTGCCTGGCAATTTATTGAGAGTGAATCTGTCCTTCCCTCGCATCCACCACACGGTAACCTCAATTTTAAAAATATTCGATTTTCTTTTGAGTGTACCTCAACTGAGCTGAAAAAGGAATGAGGCGTAATTGTAATTTATGTTATACCATGGTCCTTTTGTGAAGAGTATGTGCAACTGCTTTTGTTAATGTAATGAGAATGTATTGAGCTTTAACCTTTATAAGTTAGGTTCAATTCTAAGAGCCCGTTTGCCCAAAACTTATTTTAAACATCCCATAAGCTCTAAGAATAAGTTGTTTCAAGAGCTTATAAGATGTAATTTTTAAGTAACTTATGATAGTTGGTAACGTGTTTGGCTTACAAAACTTATATGTTCTTTGATAATTTGAGAGATTTTTTTTTTAATTTTTACTTTTAATATAAAATACTTACTAATTAATTTGGAGAGTTGGGGTAGGTGAGGTGATTTTTTTTTTTTAAATCTATTATTTAAATATAGCTTAAAAGTTAAAATAAAAATAGGTTGGGGGTGTTGGCACTTTATTTTGGAGTTTAGAAGCTGTAAAAAGCTTTCTTAAGATCTTATAAGCTGTTAATTATTTTTACCACACACTTTTTGAGAGCTTATAAGCTCGTAACATTTGTATAAGCTGTTTTAAGGAGCTTAAAAGCTCAACCAAACGGGCTCTAAATCTTGCCTAAAATGCTGTCTTGATTTCCTAATATCAGTATCAATTCCTCGAGAACATGTGCAACGAGTCGTAAAAGAAAGCAGTGACACCCTTCATTCAAGTGGAGGAAGATTTGTTCCGAGTCAAAAGGTTCAAGACTTAAGAGACAGATTGATCAAGTTTATGGAGGATCACATATATCCTATGGAAAATGAGTTCGCCAAACTTGCTCAATCAAGCATGCGTTGGACCGTTCACCCTCAAGAGGAGAAGTTAAAGGAGCTAGCAAAAAAGGAAGGCCTGTGGAACTTATTTATTCCTGTACGTGCAGTTTCTGTTGTGTTCTTCTCTCATTACGTCTCTTGGTTATATATACTATAAACTCTATGCTTATGTTTTTCTTATATACTTGATGTATGCAGTTTGATAGTGCTGCTAGGGTCAAGAAAGTCATTTCAGGTGAAAAAAGCAATGGTCATATCAACAAGGCGTTTGATGATTTACTAGGGCCTGGTCTTTCGAACCTCGAATATGGATACCTTTGTGAGATCTTGGGCCGATCCGTGTGGGCCCCACAGGTGTTTAATTGTGGAGCACCCGATACTGGAAATATGGAGGTTAGGAAAAGCAACACCTTTCGGGTTGAATGCAGCTGACTTCTACTTTATGTGACGTTTTCACCCCTCTTTTAGGTGTTAATGCGCTATGGAAATGCTGAACAAATGCGTCAATGGCTTGTTCCGCTGCTTGAAGGAAGTATCCGGTCTGGATTTGCAATGACAGAGCCGCAAGTTGCGTCTTCTGATGCTACCAATATAGAGTGTTCTATCACTAGGTACGATAAAAAATATATAGTGCGTCTCGTTTTGGATATAAAATGAGTTTATTCCTGCAAACGATTTATTTTTTATCTTAGAAGTTGCAAAAAAATATCTTGGGTGTCGAGTTAGTTTGTTCTCTCTTGCCTTGTGAGTTTCGAATGATTTTGAAAAATTAGCCTTTCGTCCATATGCAAGTTTGGATAATTTTTGTAACATATTATATAAGCATATAAATTGTTTTGGACAGAGATGGAGATTCGTATATTATCAATGGGAGAAAGTGGTGGACAAGTGGAGCCATGGATCCTAGGTGTAAAATCCTCATTGTCATGGTTAGTTAGGCTACTTCATCGATCCCTTCAAGATCTTCTTTCAAAGTGAATATTCTAAATCGAGAAATATACAGGGTAAAACCGACTTCACAGCCCCGAAGCATAAACAGCAATCTATGATCTTGGTAGACATCAATACCCCTGGTCTGAACATAAAGAGACCATTGTCGGTGTTCGGCTTTGATGACGCACCTCATGGACATGCAGAAATATCACTCGAGAATGTACGCGTTCCATCCAAGAATATCCTCTTAGGGGAGGGTCGTGGATTCGAAATTGCACAGGTGGGGTTTGGTGCACCCTCTCCCTCTCCCTCTCCCTCTCTCTCTCTCTCTCACACACACACACACACACAGTTGTGTGTGTGTTTTTTGGCTAGTTTCTCTAACGGTGCTTCATTTGCTCGTACTCTTTATCAGGGTAGGCTGGGCCCAGGAAGACTACACCATTGCATGAGGCTGATTGGCGCTGCTGAGCGTGGCATGCAGATGATGATCCAACGAGCAATAAGCAGACGTGCGTTTGACAAGCGCATTGCAGAGCATGGTTCCTTTCTTTCGGAGCTAGCAAAGGTTAGTCGTTAGTACTTCCACTTGAATATAATGCTGTGACGAGTAGCTTGATTTGTTTGCACGAGTCATCGGGCCCAAATAGGCCCAAGCTCTGCTCATTTATCTTGCGTATATGCTCTTTAAAACAACTTATGAATTCCAAAAGGGGTTAAATGATTAATCAGGTCAATTCTGCTTTCTTCGCATTTCTAATACTGATTTTCCCATGCTCTGCTGCAGTGCCGTATAGAACTCGAGAGAACTAGGTTGCTGGTTCTTGAAGCTGCAGATCAGCTTGATCGACTTGGAAACAGAAAGGCCCGTGGAACCATTGCTATGGCCAAGGTATAGCCAAAAATGTTTTGCGTTTAGGTTTTTAAGCTCATACACCAATTTTCCCGTTACACAATAATGCAACAAAATCTGTTACATAGATGAATGACACATAGACAAAAAACGTCATACATTTAAAAGATTCAAGAGAAGAGATGTGTAACATGAAATCCCGACCACATTTTTTCTTAGTTGGCCCGTCTTTTACCTAATAATCCTCATAAATATGTGCAATGAGCAGGTTGCGGCTCCAAACATGGCGCTGAAAGTGCTGGACATGGCAATACAGGTGCACGGTGCTGCTGGGGTGTCGAATGACATTGTTCTTGCTCACCTCTGGGCTACTGCAAGAACACTGAGAATTGCAGATGGGCCTGATGAAGTTCACTTGGGAACTATTGCATTGTTAGAGCTAAGAAGAGCTAAGCTTTGAATTTCTATTGTCCATTTTGCACACACCAACGTGGGTGTGTATGTGCTGTGTGTAAATGGACGGTAGATACTGCACCTGGATGTAACATTTACGGATCCCCCCTACTGGAAAGGCAATAATATATAATGTATAATGTTGTAAAATAAAATATATGGACTTGACTTGTGCTACATATGAAAGAATCATGGAATGAGGAGAATAAAGTGGTGGTTTTCTAATTATATATCATTGTGCAAACAAAGCATACATAAGTACGATTTTGTTGATTAAAAAAAAAAAAGGTTAATTAAAGGGCTAAATTGATAAGTAGGATGAATATATGCTGTATCAGAAGTGCAGAAGTAGCTTGAATAATGCATCAGTTATTTCTTAAAGCACCTACAGTGCTAGTGGGGAATCCCACAACAATTTTTTTTTAAAAAAAAAGTTATGAATGCATATAGATTTATTCATATATGTATATAAAACTCATGTACATACCAGTGTTGTAGAAGTCGGAAATCGCTAGTCAAGCGTTTCTTGCCGCTTAGGTGCCACTTAATCGCCGCCTAGTTTTTTTAAAAAAATATTTTTATGCAATTTAATACTAATAAATACGGGCCGCACTTATGTGCAATATTTCACGTAAAATATTAGTATATTTAAGGAAGGATCAAAATTCGCGGATCTGTAGCGGGTTTGACCGGTCAAACGAATATTTCCTTAAAAATCGCGGAAAAGTCGCGCCCAGGAGGTTAACAAGATAACGGGTTTCAGGTCTGTGTTACTATAAAGGTAATTATATGTTACTGCAAGACCAAATATGTGTTAGTGTAAGTACAAATTACAAATAAATTGACTTTTCACAGAAAATATTAATACAAATTAATTTAAGGAAGGATAAAATAGAAAAATCTTCTCTTAATCCGTGTTACTATAAATACAATTATATGTTACTGTACGGACAAATACGTGTTACTGTAAGGACAAGTAACACACAATTTACTTTTGAGTAACACATATTTGACCTTAAAGTAACACATAAAAATGTGTTACTATATAAACACAAGTGTATTACTGTATTAAGAAATATGTGTTACTGTATAAATAAAACGTCATTATTGAGAGTGAATGAGATACCCGCATTAAAAAAGACGAAGAATAATAATTGAAAACACGAAAAACACAACCATGTTGAATAATTTATCGATCCTTACAAATAAAAAGACGTAATTATCAACAATTAATTGAAATAAATCTGTGTGTGGTATTATTGTTAATTTTTTCTCATTCAAGAATTTATTCAAAAAATAAATAATGATTTTTCTCTTTCGTGATTAGAAGATCAGATCTGAAGGTTTTTTATTTTTTTAATGAAAGTTGCGCTGCATATTTTGCGCAGAAGAGAAGGAGGAAGAAAGCGCAGAAGAGAAGAAGGAAGAAAGCGCAGAAGAGAAAGGAGGAAGAAGGAGCGACCGGGAAAGGAGGAAGAAGGAGCGACCGGGAAAGGAGGAAGAAGGAGCGACTGATTACCGGATAAAAATATAAGAATTAGTCAAATTGATGAAATATTGTATATAAATTTTTGTCAATAAATACTAACAATATTAAATAAATATAATTGGGCCCTAGCAAAACAACACCACTAGCCCAAAGGCCCCAAACCCACCAGCAGCAACATAACGTTGGCGTGGGGTATATACCCCTCCAGCTTTGTTTAATGCACTCCCCCTTCCATTTGTTAATTAAATATGTATGTAAAATATCATATTTGCCATTTTAGTAAATTGTTATAGATATATACACTCCCCTCAAAACCCTAACCTTAATTCATGTAAAATTTTTGGGCATCTTAAGATTTTTTTTTTGTTGAAATTTTGTGTTTTTAAGAGTTTTTTTATTGAGGTACGGTGGTTGTTTTGATGGTGATGATTCTGGCGTGAAATGGAATGGGTGGGTGTATTCATCTTCGTTTTTTTATTAAAATTTCACACGAGGGGTATATGGGACATTTCATATGCTTTGTAAGATGAAAAAAAAATGTCTGGTGGGTGTCCTCAATAGGCTTGTGCGTGCATATAACCGTGCCCCATTAGGGCAAAATAATTTTTCTGAGCAAACAAGCATCAGCCGCCCAAAGTAAAATCTGACCGCCCCTTCTTCGTCGACCCCATTGTTGTCTCGTGCTGCGATGCACTCATTTGTTGTCATCTGCTTTAAGTTTTTTTTTTTTAATTTTGCAAATTTTATTGTGCACACTACACATTCTAATAAATGGCGGCGGTGGGCTCTCTCGTCGGCGTGTGAGAGCAGGTAAGTTACGACAATTAGGTTTTTTTCCCTAATTTCGTTTGGATTTTGACCGCCGAAAGAGAGAAAATCGAGCCGCCTAGGTGGCGCCGAATGTCACCACCGACTAGAACGGCTGATTTGCCAAAATTGCGGCGTTAAGTTTGAGTGCCGTCTAGCGCCTAGGCGGGCTTAGGCGCCGATTTCTGCAACCATGGTATATACTATGAATGAGAAAATATCGATTTTAGTCCTATAATTTGACCGAGTCCAATTTTACTCTTGTAACTTTACACTTTCTCAATTGTAGTCTGGAAGGTAATCAATTTTAGTTCTGTAACTTGCATTTTCTCAATTTTAGTCCTACATGTATCAATTTTAGGAGAAAAACAAAATTATTTACGGCCCGTAATTTTTTACCTTTTTGAAAAACGTCCCAAAAATGTAAAAAATTAATTTACGTACAATAATTTTTTAACTTGACTAATTCACGTCCAATTTTTGCTGAAGACACTAAAACGATATATATCATTTGACTCACATTTTTGTCATGTACACATTAAAATTATGAATAATCGATGAAAATTAGAACGTGCCCGAGTTTGACTTGTTTAGCGTGGAAAAACAATGACCATGTGGATTAAAAAAAAGATACAAGTCAGTATTTACAATTTACAGAATAAAGAAAAATGATGTAAATTAACCAAGTTATGAAATTATGAGACGTAAATAAAATTTTTTAGGACGTTTTTTAAAAAAGGTTAAAGTTACGGTACATATTTTCTCTCTCGTTAGTGTACTTAAAAAGCCAAAAAATTGTTCGTAAATTAACCAATTTAAGAAATTATGGGACATAAATGACTTTTTTATATCTTTATTGGGACATTTTTTAAAAAAGGTGAAAGTTACGAGATCTAAATAATTTTTTTCTCCAATTTTAGTGTAAAATACAAGACTAAAATTAAAAAAATGCAAAATTACAGGACTAAAATTGATAGCTTCAGGACTATAATTGAAAAAGTGTAAAATTACAGGACTAAATTGTGACAAGGCCTAAGTTCAGGGCTAAAATCCATATTTCTTCTAGCTAGGATTTTAATGGGCCACGACCTTTTTATCGGGATGTGAGCATATGTTTTTTTTGTTTTTTACAAGAAATATAATACTCCCTCCGTCCCGGAAGTGTTTGCACCACTTTGTGGGCACACTTATTAAGAAAAAGGTGTAATGAGTGGAGTGTTGAGGGGTAATTTTGTAAACTTATATGAATAAAGTAGGGGATTTCATGTAAAAGGTCATTTCACTTAGTGTTTTTTTAAATAAAGACATGATTCAAAATAGTTTCAGAATAAGGACAAAATGGCACATAAATGTACCATCATGCCCTTAATACATAAATTCGGAATTAATATGGAGAAATTATTTAAATGTTTGAAATTTAAAGCTGACTCTATCAGCTCATTAATTCCGAGAATTACGCAATTAAGAAAAACCTTCCTAAAATTAAATGAGAAGAAAAACAGGTTTGGTACTAAAGTTCTATCAGCTCATTAAAGCCCCCCGAATTACACATAATAAAATGAATAATGCAGAACAATGAAATCTAAAACTGCATAATAAAATGAATAATGCAGAAAAAATAGTACGGTGTCTTCATATTAGAATGTGATTATGCAAAAATACGTATACATATGCAAAATAAGATCTGCATTATCCCTTGACCAAACCAATAACAAATAATCATGAACTACATTTCAGCAACACGCACGTAAATCATCACAATTTCACGAAAACAGAGCAAAATTGAACCTAAATTAAAATCATCTCAAAAAATCCTAAATTCTTTGCAAATTATGTGTTTACGTGTGGAATTAATAATCATACCCTTGGCAAAACTCTTCATCTGACCCTTGGAATTAAAAGTTTCTACTGTATCTCCGGCGGCTTCGCGTCCGTCATCCATAATGAAGAAATCGGTGAAGTTTGAATTCCCTAGGAATATAAAGAAACGATCGCGTGGAAAGTCTCTTGATCATGTGCAGTCGAAAGAACAGATCGAGGAAACAATTATGGAAGAGCAAAGGAGACGAGACCTTATAGCCATGGCCGTCGTTGAAAGAGACTTTGAGAATCATCGGAAATCAGTTTTTGGGCGTGAGGGGTCACCCAAAACTGAAACAGAAACTAAAAGAAGAAAAAGATCCCTCGATTTCAAGAGGAAATCGAGGATTGTTGCTTCACCAATCTGAAATCTATGGCCAATCGTTTGTAGATGCAGCGGGATTATGTTTGATTCATCATGGATTAACCAAAAAGCTTGAAGATTTGAGTTTTCCGGCCAAGAAACCCGTTCTTTAATTATTAAATTAATAAATTAACCAAAAATCTATGGCGACAAATAAGGAAGATGAAGACTTGTTATTTAATTATTAAATTAATAAATTAATTTCCGTATTTAAATATAAGGGTATAATGGGTTATTAACATGCGTTTTTGTCCTTTTTTAAAAAGATTATAAAAGTTGTCTTTATTTAAGAAGCTAGGTGCCTAAATGGCCTTTTTTATAAATTTTCTCAATAGGGAAAGTAAAGAAAGTGGTTGGAATAAGTGTAAAAGTAATGGCATTTTGTGTAAATATGTGAATTTTGTGAGGGTGGAGTTTATGAAAAAGTTTTCTTTTTAGGAAGTGCAAACAATTATGGGACGGACGAATAAGGAAAGAGTGCAAACAATTGTGTGACAGAGGGAATAATAATGTTGATGGTAAATTAATGTTCTTTTGTAAATTTCACATACCAAATATAATTTTTTTTTGAAAAATACTATAATTAACTACGTACCAATAAATTTAATGCATGGCCACTCTTAATTTGAGGTGCCTGTAATTTCGAATAACCTTTCGATTTCCTTAATTTCTAATTTTAGAAACTCAATTATATATCTAGATGCCTCGAATTCATTGATTCCTTTGTTGTAAGCAAAATTCATCTCTCAAAATAAACAGAGTTCCTCACATACATTCTGGAGCTCTGAAAAGAAAAAAAAAAAATCCCTAAAAAATAAAAGTTAATAAAAAAAGAAGAATAAAATGGGAGACTCCTCTAACAAAATTAAAATGGTGGCCATCCTCTTGGTGGCGGCAGTAGTGGCGGTGGGGGCCACCATCCACCCAAAGGGCGGTGCCATTTCATCCATTGTGTCCAATATGGCTGTGCAGGGCATTTGCTCTCCCACCGTTTTCAAAGAAACTTGTGAAAAGAGTTTGGCTGATGCCAAAACCACAGACCCTAGAGAGCTTTTCAAGCTGGCTTTTGATGCCATCGCTAAAAACCTCGGCAATGTGCTCAATAAATCGGAGACGTTGAAGGCAGCTGAGTCCGACCCGAGCACCAAAGACGCCTACAGAGTGTGCCAGGTAGTGCTTGACAACGCGGTTGATGATCTGAGAACATCGATAGATAAAGTGGGGGAATTCGACCCGGCCAAGTTACATGAGTACGTGGAGAATTTGAGGGTATGGTTGAGCGCCGTTATTACCTGGCAGGAGACTTGCATCGATGCGTTCGAGGGAACGAAAGGTGATGCGTGCGATAAGATGAAGAAATTGCAGACGACTGCTAGACAATTGTCCAGCAATGCTTTAACTATGGTTACTGGTGCTTCCTCCCTTCTCGTATCGGTGCAGGTCGGAAGAAACCGAAAGTTGTTGTCCGAAGAGCCTCCTGCTTCCACAGAGAAAAGGCCTCAAGAAGGTTCTAGAATGACTTTGAAACCTACTATTGTGGTGGCCAAAGACGGGAGCGGCCAATATAAGACCATCGGCGAGGCTATAGCCACGTTCCCCCCGAAGAGCAACGACTCAATCGTCATCCATGTTAAGGAGGGTGTGTACGAGGAGAACATTATATTCCCCAAGAAAGTAAACAATGTTATGTTGGTCGGAGACGGGCCGTTGAAGACTAGAATCACCGGAAACAAGTGCTTCGCCAAGGGTGTTAAGACCTTTGACACCGCCACTGTTGGTAAGCACTATTCACTTAATTTCCATCTATTTTTGGACCTCAACATGAAAGGAGAAAATTTCATTTTACGTCGTGTAATTTAGGTCTAATCCAGTTTATATCCTTTATGTTTTCACCTTTTCAATTTACATCCTTTTTTACGGAAATTTTTTAAACTCACCGGATTTTGAGGAATAAATTGGGATTTCGGCTAAATAATCCAATTTACGTCCTCCTTTAAGTTTAAAAATTTAAATTTAATAAATAATTTTTAAAAAAAAACCAATTAAAAATTCTAAAAAAATGAAATCTTAAAGGATATAATGAAATTTTCTCCCATGATAGTGGAACACAAAGTAAGGAGTGATATGATGCGATCATATTAAACATTAATTAGGACCTATCATTAAAAAAAAAAAAAAAAGTATTTTTTATTTTTTATGTTCATTACAAATTTAATCATTGAATTCATGTTGCAGCCGTCGCCGGCCAGGATTTCTTCGCCATGGACATTGGATTCGAGAACACCGCAGGCGCAGACGGGCACCAAGCCGTGGCGCTCCGTGTCTCTGGTGACAAAGCCGTGTTCTACAACGTGGGCATCGTTGGTTACCAAGACACCCTCTACGCCCACATGAAACGTCAATACTATCGCGACTGCACCATCTCCGGCACCATTGACTACATCTTCGGCGATGCTCTGGCCATCTTCCAGAACTGCGAGTTCATCGTCCGCAGGCCGGGGCCCAACCAAGCTTGCATGATTACTGCGGAAGGCCGGACTGAGGAAGGAAGCACCGGGGGTTTCGTGATCCAGAACGGAACCATCACGGCGGAGCCAGATTTCCTTAGCGCACAACCACCACACAAGGCTTACCTGGGTCGGCCATGGAAGGCGTTCTCAAGAACCATTATCATGGAATCAAACATTGATGGGTTCATCGAACCCACCGGTTGGGCGCCATGGATGGGAACCTTCGCATTGGATACATGTTATTATGCAGAGTACAAGAATCGTGGTCCCGGTTCAAACACAGAAAACCGAGTTACATGGAAGGGTATCAAGAAGATCACACCGGAAATTGCTAACAGCTGGACCGGAGGAGTTGCTTTTGCCGGCGATGAGTGGATTACAAAGACTGGAGTTCCTTATGTTCCCACAATGAGTCAAGTTTAATTGATTAATGTAATTAATAATTAGTTAACTGTATATATAGTTTTAGTGTGGATTTGGTGTTAATGTTAAACTTGCACATACACGTGCATATGTGTTGAAATTAGCATAACATTATAGAATAATATAGAAAGCAGTTACTTAGAAGTGGTTACTTAACCACCAAGTCAGCTAGTATATATAGTTGCGGTTACAAAACATTTTGTATAAGTAGCCACACCATAAATCTCAATATTAGAATTTTATTTTCTCAGTTTTAAAATTTTCTGTTAGTGTTGATCTTCAACATTTGGTAATAAGGGTTACCTCCACTTCTTGATAGTAACTAATATCATAGAATCGATTTCTTTTATCAGTGAAAAATTGTTGCTGTGACGAGTAGCTTGATTTGTTTAAATGAGTCATCGGGCCCAAATTGGCCCAAGCTCTGCTCGTTTATCTTACATATATCCTCTTTAAAACAACTTATGAATTCAAAGGCAGAAGGAGGTCTCGGATTAAAAAAAAATGAATTCTTTAATCTTGCTCTTCTTGGCAGGTGGGCATGTAGGATTCGAGTTGAACCCAATTCCTATTGGGTGAGGATACTTGATTCAAAATATGGGGTGTGCTCGGCAACTGAGACATCAACTACTGCCGCTAGGAGTAATGCATCGAGCTGGTGGACAAATGTTTGTAAACTGTTCTTTTCCTCATCAAAATGCAAATGGTTTGATTCTAATTTAGGTGATGGGAGTCTTACTTATTTTTGGAAAGATTTTTGGCTAGGTGAATCAAAATTGTGTGAGTCCTTTCCGAGATTGCATTCTATTTGCTTAAATAAGAATGCAAAGGTTAATTAGTGAGTCTGGTTTCGGGTTAATAGCTGCTGGAATTGGGATTTAAATGGAGACCTGCACTTTTTAGCTGGGAAAATACTTTATTGCAGCAACTACTTTGCTCCTTGGATAATGTCACTTTGCAGGAATCCACTCTCGACTGCTGGAAATGGAAACTCTCGAGCAATGGTCGATACTCCGCCAAATTGGCATATTAT
The DNA here is from genome assembly GCA_963675135.1 of Galeopsis tetrahit. Lineage (NCBI taxonomy): Eukaryota > Viridiplantae > Streptophyta > Magnoliopsida > Lamiales > Lamiaceae > Galeopsis > Galeopsis tetrahit. The sequence continues at coordinate 19,640,695 of OY776133.1, forward strand.
GCACAGTCGGCCACAGCGCCGTCACAGAACCTGAATGATGAATCTCGAGCTGCCCTCCGGATAATTTGGCCCCATCCAAATACTCGGGGCTTGCCTGGAAAGTCCTACAGGGGAGACTCGCAACAAGAGTGGAATTGAAGAGGCGACAAATACTTGGCAATAGTGACGACATCTCCTGCGGCTTCTGTGGGCTTGAAGATGAGACACTGCATCACATTTTCTTCTCCTGCAGGTTCTCGACTAAGATTTGGAACCTTTGCTACTCCTGGTTAGGATCCCCCACGGCCATGCACGGAAATCCATCAACACACCTCCTTCAACACTATGGATCGCTTGGAGCCAACCAATTGAAATTCTTTTTGGAATGCTTGTGGTGTATTTTTGTTTGGTCCCAGTGGAGAGCACGGAACAACAAGGTGTTCTCAAACGAGGACGCCAAACCGGAGAAGAATTTTGATGACGTTAGAGCTTTGATGTGGAGTTTGGGGTATAATTACAAAAATCGTACTTCTTTCAATTTCCATGATTGGTGTGCGAATCCTAAGCTAGCATGCTTGTAATGAGTGAATCTGGATTCCTATAATCCCCAAACTGTTCCATCTTTTCGGAGGAAAAAATGGTCCTGTAACTTTTGTCAAATGCGCGTTTGGTCCTTTTACTTTTTTAATTTTCATTTGCAGTCCTTTGTTATTGCATGCACAAGAGGTCCTTTTCGAAAAAAAAGGCTTGATATAACATGTGCCGGTCACGTGAGTATCAAATTAGTGGGTTTGCTCGTGTGGCGTCCCACATTACTAAAAAATTCCACATCATGGCTCATCACTAGCCAACTAGACTAAAATAGAGGGAAAACTTGATGGCAATCATGTTATTTCATTTATTCTTAGGGCTAAGACTAGTAATTAATTCATAAGACAAAAAAAAAAAAAAAAAGTCTAGCAAATGAAGAATCAAAAATGAAAAGAGAGTTTAGATAAAAACGCATGAACCCTAAAATTCCAAAATCTAAACGCGAATGTGGAACGCCATGGAAGAAAACCCACCACAATTTGATTCTCACATGACCGACACATGTGAATTCAGACCTTTTTTTTTTTTTTTGCCGAAAAGGACCAGTTGCAATAATAAAAGGACTACATATGAGAATTTAAAATGATAAAGGGCCAAACACGAATTTGACAAAAGTTATAGGACTGTTTGTGATTTTTTCTCCATCTTTTCGAGTACCTCTGGTACTCCGGTAGTAGCCAAAAATGTTTGGCATTTAGATTTTGAAGCTCATACACCAATTTTCCTAGTTAGGATTTTTCGTTACACAATATTGCAACAAAATTTGTTACACTACCTAGATGAATGACACATAAGACAAAAATCTTCATACATTTAAAGGAAAAATTTCACTTTTAGTCCTGTAGGAATTTTTTAAAATCACTTTTGGTCTCTAAATTTGAAAATGGTCCTGTTTATTGCAAATTTGATCATATACATTAGTTTTTTTTGATGAAAACTGTTAGTTGACCAAAACATATTAAAAAAAGTTATTATAATTAAAAAATAATTTTTATTAAAGCTAATAATATTAATTTATTTACTCTATGAAATTTCACTAAGTTACTGATTTTTTTTATAGAATCTGAATATATTCCCTTTTAACCCAAAATTCTGAATATAATTAAAAATTACTAAAAACTAATGCAATATAAAAATTTGAAATTTAAATAACTTTTGAAGATTTTTTTTATATTAAAACTAAAATATATACTAAAAAAAATCAAAAGTAAATTCTGAAAAATAATTTGAATATACAATAAATTCAAATTGTAAAAAAAAAAAAATATATATTTAAATATAATCTCAAAATTCAAATTAATTTTTAACCCCATAAAATCTGAATATGATTTAAAAAAAAATCAAAGCAATTTTTTTTCACTGATTTGAGATTAGTTTCAGATTTAATTAAATAATTTATTTTCATATTATATATAATTGATTGATTTTTTTATTTTGCATAGATTTGTGATTAGTTTCAGCTTAAGTAAAATTTACAAATTTTAAATAATTATTTAAATAAAAATTAAAAATACCTATGGTATTCCTATAATTTTAGTTATATTACCAAAATTTGATTATTTTTTATTTAGGGCTTATTTTATTTTTTATGATGTTTATTTTAAATTTAATCTGATATTAGGTTTTTGGATGTGTTTTTTCATCACACAATTTTCATTTGTTAAAAAAAAAAAATCACTAATATAGATTTGGCTTTGCACAGCCCTTAAAAAGGGTCTTAGACAGCGGTTTTAACAGCTGTGTAAGTTTAGACAACTGTTGTCTAAGAAAAGCACTTGGACAGCGGTTATTAACCGCATTGCAAGTGGTGCAATAAGATAATTACCTCCATTGCCCTTCTTTCTCGACGTTTTTACAAAGATCAACAATGACTTTCTTCTTCAAATCGGAGACAGAGAAGCATTTGAAAAGCCGACTCGGTTCCACTCAGTGAGTCACCACCGGAGGAAAGAAGCTTGACTCGCTCCCTCGACAGGTGAGTGGACGAGTTATCCGATGACCCGGACGATGACGAATCATCGGAGGCGACCATTTTCAGGCTGGGAATATATTCCTGTAGCATATCGGCCACCTTCTTGAACTAGCGGCGATAGAGCAAACAACGCGCTTTGAGCTCGAGAGCCACCTCCATGCGCGGCGCCAAGGAGAGCGCCGCCTACAAAAGGCCAAGGCGTCGGCAATATCGATTTGCTCTTGTGTGGCATTCAACATTTTAGCTTTCCTCACATATCTCTCCACAATCTGCAATAAATCGGAACGATTAATCCGTTTCCCCAAATCAGCAAAACCAAAAAAAGAAGAAAAGGAAGTGTCAATTATAAATTACCTTTCTATTGGTGAGCCACTAGCGTTTCTTGTCTCCGCCGGAAATAGACGGAGATGTAGTAGCCATGGATGAATTCCAAGGATCAACCATAAAAAACTCTCTCTAGAAATGAGAAAATTTCATTTTACGTCCTGTAACTTAGGTCTAATCCAGAATATATCCTTTAAGTTTTCACATTTTCAATTTACGTCCTAGGGTGTCCAATTTACATCCTTTTCGATCCAATTTACATCCTTTTCCACCGGAAAAATTGGAAATCCGGTCAAATAGTCCAATTTACGTCCTTTATGTTTGAAAATTATAAATTAATAATTAAAAAAATCTGAAAAAATCATTAAAAATTAAAAAATCTCATTAAAAACTTATAAAATGTGTAAAATAAATATAAAAAAATTATAAATTCTACAATTCAAAAAATCTGAAAATGTGTAAATTTAATTTTTTTTTCTTTCTAAAAACTCATAAAAATAAAAATCTATAATTTCTACGACACAAAAAATCTGAAAATGTGTAAAAAAAAAATTTCTTTATAAAAACTCATAAAAATAAAAAAATCTATAAATTAATATTTTAAAAATGTTTAAAATAAAAAATTCCACAATTTTATAAATATCGTGAAAATGAATGTGGGACGGTTCCAAAATCGATCAAGGTGTGGAACTTCCACTCAACCTCGACGGTGAGTTGGAAAAAATCTCGTGGGACCCAAATTTTTTAGAAGTTCGAGCAAAACGTTAATGGCAGACGAGTTTGAATCAAGTCTGATTTTTAATGAAATGTTAATAATTTTTATTATCCTTATTAGATTTTTAGAATTAGTAATTTTTAATCTACACATTTTTAATAAATTAATGAGATTTTTAGAGTTTTTAGAATTTTAATGAGAGTTTGAATTTCTTAATTTTTTACATTACATATTTTTCATTCTTTGAATTGTAGAATTTTTTATTTTTTTTATTTTTTGTATTTTCAAAATTTTAGAATTTTTTATTTTTATTTTACACATTTTATAATTTGTAATGATATTTTTCAAAATTTTAGTAATATATTTTGAATTTTATTTTAAACATTTTATATTTTTTAATTTTAAAGAGATTTTTGGATTTTTAATGATACTTTTAGATTTTTTAATCTTTAATAGGATTTTTTTAAAATTTTAATTACTAAATTTTAATTTTCAAACTTAAAGGACGTAAATTGGACTATTTGGCCGGAATCCCAATTTATTCCTCACATTCCGGTGAGTTTTAAAAATTTCCGGCGGAAAGGACGTAAATCGAAAAAGTAAAAACTTAAAGGATATAAATTGGATTAGGCCTAAGTTACAGGACGTAAAATGAAATTTTCTCCTCTAGAAATACATAGTTTGAATGTGAAAGAATTAAAATGGACAGAAATGTGAAGGGGGAGAAGGGCTTTAAACAAGAGATGCCAGCTTTGACCTGATGGAACCTTCCTCCCTCTATTTCATCGCTGGCAACCAGTTTCTCTCTCTCTACACTCTTGGACAATGGTTATTAACCGCATTCCAAGTGTTTAATTGGACAACGGTTCTAAACCGTTGTCTAGGTGAGTTTGCATAGCGGTTTTTAACCGCTCTCCAAGTGAAGTTGTGTAAGCTTAAATGTGTAGTAGTGAATATACTATGGCACTAAAAGGGTATGAAAAAGAACCGAAAGTGATATGACCTTATTCTTTCATTCGTTAAAACTAACAAAAAATTCTTATGGGACTAAAAGTGTATATAAAAGGACAACAAGTGATTTAACCTCAATATTACAGGACCATAAATGCAATTTCCCCTACATTTAAAAGATGTTAGAGAAAATGTGTAAGATGAAATCCCAACCACATTTTTTAGTTGGCCCGTCTTTTACCTAATAATCCTCATAACTATGTGCAACCAACAGGTTGCAGCTCCAAACATGGCGCTGAAAGTGCTGGACATGGCAATACAAGTGCACGGTGCTGCTGGGGTGTCGAATGACATTGTTCTTGCTCACCTCTGGGCTACTGCAAGAAAACTGAGAATTGCAGATGGGCCTGATGAAGTTCACTTGGGAACTATTGCATTGTTAGAGCTAAGAAGAGCTAAGCTTTGAATTTCTATTGTCCATTTTGCACGCACCAACGTGGGTGTGTAAATGGACGGTAGATACTGCACCTGGATGTAACATTTACGGTGGAAAGGCAATAATATATAATGTATAATGTTGTAAAATAAAATATATGGACTTGACTTGTGCTACATATGAAAGAATGATGGAATGAGGGGCAGAAATATTAATGTTTTCGAACTGGGTTAAGCAAATATGGTTGTTTTGGTGGCGTTTAATTAAACAAATTGGGACGACATTGTCGATGGCATCCTACTCTGAATTTTGAGCCAAAAACTGACTTGTGCCTGGAGGGGCAGAAACAAATTCAAGTTACATCTCTCAAACACGATTTGCGGCAAATAGTATAGTATTGATAGAAATTAATGTTCTATTGTAAATTTCACATACCAAATATTAAAAAATAAAATAAATAAAATTTGAAATTGAATTAATCCAACTTAATAATTATTTATGTATTTAATATATAAAAAAATAAATTAAATATTTTTTTTCTGGGTGGGGGTGGGGTGTGGACTAATTCTAGTGTCTATATATAGGAAAGAACATGTACAGACCGTTAACTAATTTGAGGTGCCTGTAATTTCGAATAGCCTTTCGATTTCCTTAATTCCTCAAATTTGTTGTAAGCAAAATTCATCTCTAAAAATAAACAGAGTTCCTCACATAAATTCTGGAGCTTTGAAAAAAAATAAATAGATCGAAAACGTCCCTTAAAGTTAATAAAAAAAGAAGAATAAAATGGGATTAAAAAATAAAGTGGTGGTGGTGGCCTCCATGCTCTTGGTGGCGGCAGTAGTGGCGGAGGGGGCCACTGACCACAAACCCAGTAGCATGTCAAGCATAGTGACCCATATGGCTGTGCAGGCCATTTGCTCTCTCACCGATTTCAAAGAAATTTGTGAAAAGAGTTTGGCCGATGCCCAATCCACAGAGCCTAAAGAGCTTTTCAAGCTGGCTTTTCATGCCACCGCTAAAAACGTCGGCGCTGTGGTCAAAAAATCGGAGTTGTTGAAGGAAGCTGAGTCTGACCCGAGAACGAAAGATGCCTACAAAGTGTGCCAGTTAGTGCTTGAGAACGCAGTCGAGGATCTGGACGTATTGGTAGATAAACTGGCGGAATTCGACTCGAGCAAGTTCCATCAGACCGTGGAGGATTTGAAGGTATGGATGAGCGCTGTTATTATCTGGCAGGAGACGTGCATTGATGCGTTCGAGGGAACGACCGGGGATGCTGCTGAGAAGATGAAGAAATTGCAGGAGACTGCTAGACATTTGTCCAGCAATGCTTTAGCTATGGTTAATGATGCTTCCTCCATTCTCGGATCGTTGAACTCCGATAGCAGCGGAAGGTTCTTGACCGAAGACCCTCCTGCTTTCAAAGATAGAATGTCTTTGAAACCTACTATTGTGGTGGCCAAAGACGGGAGCGGCCAATTTAAGACCATCGGCGAGGCCATAGCCACGTTCCCCGCGCAGAGTAACGAATCAATTGTCATCCATGTTAAGGAGGGTGTGTACGAGGAGTACATTGAATTCCCCAGGAACGTAAACAATGTTATGTTGGTCGGAGACGGGCCGTTGAAGACTAGAATCACCGGAAACAAGTGCTTCGCTAAGGGTATTAACACCTGGAACACCTCCACCGTTGGTGAGTACTATTTACTTAATTTTTTCCATCTATTTTCTGATCACAATTCGATTTCTCTATTCCACTTTTCCTATTATGTGTTTTCATATATCTTCTAGATGTTTAACACGTGTCATCATAATAGTGGAACACAAAGTAAGGAGTGATATGATGAGGATATATATATACTACAAGAAAATTTATTTTTCATGTTGCAGGCGTCAGCGGCGAGGATTTCTTTGCCATGAACATTGGATTCGAGAACACCGCAGGCGCAGACGGGCACCAAGCCGTGGCGCTCCGTGTCTCTGGTGACAAAGCCGTGTTCTACAACGTGGCCATCGATGGTTACCAAGACTCCCTCTGCGCCCACATGAAACGTCAATTCTATCGCGACTGCACCATCTCCGGCACCATTGACTTTGTGTTCGGCGATGCTCAGGCCATCTTCCAGAACTGCAACTTCGTCGTCCGCAAGCCGGGGTCCAACCAAGGTTGCATGGTGACTGCGGAAGGCCGGAGTGAGGAAAGCGGCAGCGGGGCTTTCGTGATCCAGAACGGAAACATCACGGCTGATCCGGAATTCCTTACCGCACAACCACCACGCAAGGCTTTCCTTGGTCGGCCATGGAAGAAGTTCTCAAGAACCATTATCATGGAAACAAACATTGATGGGTTCATCGACCCCACCGGTTGGGCACCATGGATAGGAACCTTTGGGTTGGATACATTGTATTATGGAGAGTACCAGAACCATGGTGCCGGTGCGAAGACAGATGACCGAGTTAAATGGAAGGGTATCAGGAAGATCACACATGAAATTGCTACCAGCTTCACCGGAGGAGTGTTTTTTGTCGGTGATGAGTGGATTAAAGACACTGGAATTCCATATGTTCCCACAATGGTGGCAGTTTAATTAGTTAAGTGTATATATATATATAGTTGTAGTGTGGATTTGGTAACAAGGATTTACCTCCACTTCTTGATAGTAAATAATCATAGAATCGAGTTCTTCGATTAGTGAAAATAGTTTCACTTCTCGCTAGTATACAAGAGAAGGGATAGGAAGAAGACGGGCAAGGCCCATTGTTATTATATATTTTGAAACAGCAATGATGATAAATAAATGAAGGGATCGAGTAAAACCCTATTTGTTTCAGGATTGGTGTTGCAACCCTAGACTTTGTTGTAAGAAGCTTGAGTGATAGGCTTGGTTTATAATTGTAACTCTGATTGACCCTATTGAGTACTACTGGTACTCGTTAATATATTACCTTTTTTGCTGTTAAAAAAAAAATCGTTCAGCCTATAACTAAACAGCTTGCCACTCCTCGATCCACTTGACATATGACCACGATCTAACGCAACATTCTTCAAAAGCCTTGCCAACGTTTGGTGCGTCATTAATTAGAGAAGATAACTTTGTTTTTTGATTTCTAGATACCCCACACAACATTAGACCATAAGGAAGTCCACACTTTCTTCAGCATGCCAGAGGACGTAACCCCACAAAGTTAGACAGATTCACTCTAGCTATATTGTGACCAATGATAGAGTAGCCTAAGCCTAACCAATTGTAAAAAATTCGCCCAAACTGAAAAAGCAAACCTGCACTCGAAAAATTAATGGGGGGCGTCTCCAAAAATTGTGCATATAGAATCCTCCATCTAAACAAGTTGGATTTAGTGGCCACTCTTCCAATAAGGACTCTCCACATGAAACTTTTGAATTTACACGGACCTATCTGTTTCCACCAAGACTGAGAAGCTAGCTCATTATAATCTCGGGAAAAAGTTTATTCCAGACCGTAACTTTAGAGGGTGGCAAAAAGAGGATCACAACTTTACGGGCTGGCAAAATTAGACCCGTAACATTTTTTCCGCAATTTCAGGCCTAATTAGTTAGCATGAATTGCCCAATTTCAGGCTGATTTTGCACGTGAAAGTCACGTGAGACCCATTTTTTTTGGGTTGAACTTTTGGGAGGTAGCAAAAAGAGGACCACAACTTTATGGCTGGTAAAATTAGGCCCGTAACATTTTTTTTTCTGCATATTCCGTCCCAAATAGCTTGATTGACCTAATTTCAAGTTAATTTTGCACATGAGACCCATTTTTTTGGGTTGAATGCGCAGTGTGACCCATATTTTTAAAGCTAATTTCGCATACCCTACTATTGGTGCACCTTCTCCCCCGGCCCACCATGTCGCACCTCAACCCCACCATCCTACTAAAAAGTACATCCTCAATATAAATATATAATTTTTAAAATCTACTCTAGCCCATATTCCCTTCCTCAATTAGTTCCATATTGTCTCATGTCCTATATTATTAAAAATATTATTTTATAGATTTCAATAAAATCTCGAATTGTATAGTTTCAAATTGAACCGCATAGTATCAAATACGAATCAATTTTGAATTGAATACTCGAAAAATATCACTACAGAAAAACAACGATTTGGCGAGGACAATAGCGAGGGAAAAGCCCTCGCCAATCTAAATAACGAGGGAATGGCGAGGGATATTTCCTCTCGCTCGAGTGCTCCTCTCTAAAATAATGATGAGAGATTTCTGAAAACCCTCACCAATTAGCCAGCACATTATTACCCTCGGCATATATCAAGGGCTTGAAAATCATCGTAATTTAGCGAGCGTAAACAAGTTTTCTAAATATTATGTTATCCGTCGCTATATCCCTAAAAAAAATAGCGAGGGTTTGAACCCTCACCATTTTATCGAGGGTTTTCGAACCCTCGCCACATTAGTCGCTATTTTTGCGAAGGAATGTGCACTCACCATTTCGCGAGGGAATTAACTCTCGCCATTTAATTAAAATTATAAAAACGCGAGACCTGAGTTTCGAACCTAGGCCTCCTTCTTACCTATTCAACACACCCTCACCACTAGGCCACACTAAATGACCAGTTAATTGGCCTCACCAGCGCGCAATCGAGAATTGATCTCAGGACCTCTTAGTCCCGGGTGCTTGTGTGCGTCCCTTGTTTGTCTTTTGGGTTAGAAAATTTATTCGGTATATTTTTAATGCAATTAATATATATCTTATATTTTCAGTTTTTTTTCTTTAATTTAATTAATTCAATTTTGTTTGTTTATTTTAAAATTGTCAACACATACATAATATATTTATTTATAATCCGGAAATTGCAAAATAATGTGTTACCAATAATTGTGTGCCAGTGTCAGGTGGAGCTGGCACTATGCTGAACGATGTCCCGACAGACGATGTTTCGGCCGGGAAAACTATTTTTTCAGGACCGCAACTTAGGGGGTGACTTGAACGAATTTTTAGCCTATATGTTTTGACTAACTACTTCCCCTCAAGCATAAGGGATCGTAGTAGTAATGGAAGTATTCGACCAAGTAGTATCGAACCACGGGAGGTGGGCTAGTGCAATGGATCCCTAGAGTTGTACGTCGTCATAACTAATGTAGCTACGGTTTCGGGTTTTGAATGCAAAACTAAAGCTAAACAATAATCTAAAGACAATAAATTAAACTAAACACAATCTAAAGGCTAACAAGTAATCAAACTACTAAATCACAAAACAAGAAATTGACAAGCATGACAAAGAACAACCACGAATTAGATTCGAAGAAGTGCAAGTGTGTGAATGCTTCAGATGTTCTCTACCTAGTGAAATCGAGTGGAATTGTTTATACCATTTTTATGCTTCAATTTGAATTTGCTAAGAGCATCAAGATGCTAGGATGAAAATCGTTTCCCTTCGGGTACTATAGCCTTACGTCTAAGGTGTTCCCAAACCCGGTAATAAGACATCTTCCTAATCCTCATCAACTACCCAAATAACCATTCAAGTACTTAATGTCTCCTAATGGGGGTTCTAATACGATTAACTCTCTCTCGACGAATTAAAAGTATAATAAACGCATTTGTATACCAACAACTCACACCATAAATTTAAACATGTTCATGTAACTCTCGTCTACGCTAAACATAGCTCAAAATATGGATTAATAGAAGCAAATACACAAAGCACCAATAAAACCCAATAAGAGAAGCAATAATCCAAATATCAACAATAATCAAAGTCTAAACAATTCACACATTCAATAGTCACATGGTTTCAAACACCCAAAGTATAAAAAGCTTAGCCCATGGTGTTTGAGAAAACACCCATGGCTAAAACAACAAGAAAACTAGAAATAAACATGAAAATAACAATATTATAGAAAAGAGAGAGTTTGGGTGGAAGTCACCTTGATGATTCTTCAACAATCTAAGCTATTACAAGTGAATGTAACCTTAATCTTCAAAAGCCCAAACTAAATACTAAATTTGAAGCTAATCTATGGAATTAAACTTGCAAAATATGTTGAAAATCTATCTAAGAATGAAACTAGGGTTTGAGTGTGTGAAAAAGTGAGGCAAAGCCTCCTCATAATCTGATTTGGGGAGCTATTTATAGCTTGGAAGAATGCTTGAGACGAGATTTGCACTTAGGCCCTTGAAATCCTTTAAAATTCTCGAATTTTCGCGCATCAGCAAGTTGACTCGGTCAACCGAGTGAGTTGGAAGTCCAGAAACTGACCTGGAAGCAGATTTGACTCGGTCAACCGAGTGGGTTGACTCGGCTGCCCGAGTGGAATCTGTTTCAGCTTCACACTTTCTTGTTTCGATCATATCTTGAGCTCCCGACCTCCGATTGACTTGATTCTTTTTTTCATTCCACTCAGTTTTTCGAGACGCATCCAATGGTGCATTTGTCGTCTTGACTTCATGAATTCTCAGGCACGCATTTTGCTTCCAAATAAGTTCAATTTACCTAAAAAAAAATAACAAAACACATACCTTTCTCATTTCAAGTGCAATTAGTCAATTTAGTGTGAATAATGCAACAAAATCCTCAAAATTATGCAAAATAAACACATGAATTTCAAGCAATTTTCACACTAATCAGGGGGTTTGCAAAAAGAGGACCACAACTTTACGGGTTGGCAAAATTAGGCCCGTAACTTCTTTTTTTCGCAATTTCAGGCCAAATTAGCCCAATCAACCCAATTTCGAGCTGATTCAGGCCCATTTTCCGGGCCAAACTTAGCTTATTTATGGCAAAAAGAGGACTGTAACTTTTTTTATGCAATTTTAGACCCAATATAAATATATAATTTTTAAAATCTACTTTAATTTATATTCTCTTCCTCAATTAGATCCATTCTCATGTCTTATTTATTTTAAAATATTATAAAAAATTAAGATGATTTTTATTTTAAAAGAAAGAATTATTTAGAAAAAAAAAAGTAGATTAAAAAAATATATATACATGCAGTTTTTTTTGGGGAAATTTCATTTTTTTTCTTTTTAATAACAGTTAATATTTTGAAAAAATAAGTGGAATCGATTTTAGTAAAAATAAATTAGTAAAAAAATCTCAAATTTTAGTAAGAAACAAAAAATTCGAAAAAAAGGTAGATTTCAACAAAAAAAATAAAATTGCATTTTTTGCAAACTCGATTCGAAAACCTCCGTTATGATTTTTTTATTTATTTTACTTTTGAGATCAAATTTGAAAAACTCAATTATATATGACTACTTTTTATTACTTAAAAATGTTGGGCATTGAATGAGACAAAAGAACATAAATCAAATCTTAAATTGAAAATAAAGTAAAAATTGAATCTTGAATTGTACACTTATAAAATGAGAACTTATATTGAGACTAAACCTAAAAATTGAGTCTTCATATGAAATTCTTCCAGAATTAAAAATTGGGATTAAAGTTTTTTTAGTCCTTTAAGTTTGACTAATTTTGAATTTGGTCCCGATGGAATACACATTTTGATTTTAGTCCCATAAGTTGGTCAAAATTTTGAATTCAGTCCAATTACTACAATTTGAGGTAAATAAATCGATCAAATCCACTGATTTTTGCATTTTTCTGCACATGAGCAAATTCACAGTTGATTTGAATTGCACACGAGCTAAGAATTTGACCGATTTATTTACCTACAATGGTAGTAATTGGACTGAATTCAAAATTTCGGCCAACTTATGGGACCAAAATCAAAATGTGTATTCCATTAGGACCAATTTCAAAATTAGTCCAACTTAAAGGACTAAAAAAAACTATAATCCCTTAAAAATTTATCATACCAAATTATAATATTTTATTATTTTCAATTCACTATAATTTACATGTAGTATATATTTGTTTCTTTAAACATAAATAATGTTGTCTAATTCGTAACAAATTATTACCACTACAATTTTTTAATTTAATTTTTAAAAGTTTTCGGGTATTTTATTTTTCAAATTTAGTATTAATTGAATACTTTCTTTAATCCATCTTATATATATTGCCCACAATGAACCCCTTAAAAACATAAAAAAATAAAGTTCAAATATAAATTTCAATATACATTTTATTTTTTAAAATTTCATGTGACATAATATATCTTTAACTTAAAAGCTCAAATTAATTAGAGGCGGTTCTGAGATTTTTTAAGCCTGAGGTGAAGATAAAAATGAGTCATTTCTTTTGTCATAGTGGATAATAAAATTATCGTTTTATTAATTTGTTATAGCATATCATTTTCAATAAATTAAATTATTAGTTTATTTAACTTTTTTTTTTGTTATAGCTACATTTAAGTTTTATTTTTTAAGATTAAAATTTTATTTTTAAAAAAACGTTTTTAGATTAATTTTTTAAGTTTTATTACATACTCTCTTCGTCCCACAAAAGTTTTCATACTTTTCATTTATTGTAATTTTTTATATTGATTTATATTATAAATAAAATTTGAATACTCTATTTTATTTATATATATATAAGTATATTTTAACTATTCGATTCTAAATTTTACGGAAAAATATAGGAATCTAATTGAGGAAGTGAATATGAGCTAGAGTAGATTTAAAAAATTATATATTTATATTGGACCTAAAATTGCAGAAAAAAAAAAGTTACAATCCTCTTTTTGCCATAAATAAGTTTGGCCTGAAAAATGGGCCTCAATCAGCCCGAAATTGGGTTGATTGGGCTAATTTGGCCTGAAATTGTGAAAAAAAGAAGTTACGGGCCTAATTTTGCCAGCCCGAAAAGTTGCGGTCCTCTTTTTGCAAACACCCCTAAGTTTCGGTCCTGAAAAAATAATTTTCCCTGTTTCGGCCAGTGTGTTCATCGGGGGGAGGGACACGTGTTTAATTGTGGAGCACCCGATACTGGAAATATGGAGGTTAGGAAAAGAAACACCTTTTGGTTGAATGAAACTGACTTCTACTTTATGCATGTGACGTTGCTTGAAGGAAGTATCCGGTCTGGATTTGCAATGACAGAGCCGCAAGTTGCATCTTCTGATGCTACAATATAGTGCGTTCTATCACTAGGTACGCTAAAAAATATATAGTGCGTCTCTTTTATGGATATTATATGACTTTATTCCTGCAAACAATTTCTTTTTTATCTTAGAAGTTGCAAAAAATATCTTCGGTGTCGAATTTGTTCTCTCTTGCCTTGTGAGTTTCAAATGATTTTGACATATTAGTCTTTCGTCCTTATATAAGTTTGGATCATTTTTTTTTACGGGTAGTTTGGATCATTTTTGTATCATATTATATAGGGATAAAAGTCAATTTAGTCCCATAACTTTCAACGTTTTCTGAAATGGTCGATCCCAAAACAGTTAAATGTATAAAATGACTCCCATTTTTTTGCAATTTGTTATGTTTTGGTCACAAAAAAATTAAATGTACCAATTTAGTCCCATAACTTTCAACCTTTTCTAAAATGGTCCCAAAAAAGTTAAAGGTACCAATTTAGTCCCATTTTTTCGCAATTACAATACATTTAATATTTTTGGGACCAAAACAAAACAAATCGGTAAAACATAAAAAAATATGTGCTACATTTGATTAAAATTAAAACGAAAAATATGGGTATAAAAGGGAAAGTATGTGCTAGATTTGAAAAATATGAAGAGTATGGATATAATATAGTTAAGAAGAAAAATATGTACTAGATTTAATAAGAAAAAGATAATAGTATGGGCTGAAATTGATTATTTGGCCTATATTTTTTATTGTTATTTAAATTTTTTAATAATTAATTTGCAGTAAAAAAATCTGACCGCTTAGATGTTAGGCCGTCCAAAATTATTGGACTAGTGATTTGCAAGCACATAGAAATAGGATGCTGTATAAAGAGAGAAACAGAATTAATTCGATGCATGGTCATTCTTAATTTGAGGTGCCTGTAAATTTGAATAGCCTTTCGATTTTGTTAATTTCTTATTTTAGAAAGTCAATTACGTATGGTAGCTCAAATTTGTTGCAAGTATAAATAGGGATCCGTATGTTGTAATGAAAATTCATATCTCAAGAAATCAGAGTTGACAGGGGGTGTCCAGAATAAACAGAGTTCCTTACATCCGTTTGGAGCTCTGAAATAAAAAAAAAAAAAAAATATAGAAAACACTCCGAAACAATTATAGTTAATAAAAAAAAGAATAATGGGAGACTCACCAAACAAGAAAGTGGTCGTGGCCGGAGTGGCCTCCATCCTCTTGGTGGCGGCAGTAGTGGCCGTCGTGGTCGGCACCAACCAAAAAAGCGGTGCCACGTCAACCACGACGAGCAACAAGGCTGTGCAGGCCATTTGCTCCCCAACCGAGTACAAAGAAACTTGTGAAAAGAGTCTGGCCGATGCCAAAACCACAGACCCTAAAGAGCTTACAAAGCTGGCCTTTGAAGCTGCCGTTAAAAACGTCGGCAATGTGCTTAATGAGTCGCAGTTGTTGAAGGAAGCCGAGTCCGATCCGAGCACCAAAGACGCCTACAAAGTGTGCCAGGTAGTCCTAGAGAACGCGGTCGATGATCTTAGAAGATCGATAGAGAAAGTGGGGGAATTCGACTCGAGCAAGACCAAGGAGTACGTCGAGGATTTGAAGGCATGGATGAGCGCCGTTCTTGACAGGCAAGAGACGTGCATCGATGCGTTCGAGGGAACGACGGGGATGCTGCCGATAATATGAAGAACTTGCTGACAACTACTAGACAATTGTCCACCAATGGCTTAGATATGGTTACTGAAGCTTCCTCCATTCTCGCATCGTTGCAGTTCGGAAGCAGCCGAAAGTTGTTGTCCGAAGAGACTCCTGCTTTCGCAGAGAGAAGGCTTCAAGAAGCTTCTAGAATGGCTTTGAAACCTACTATTGTGGTGGCCAAAGACGGGAGCGGCAACTTTAAAACCATCGGCGAGGCCATTGCCACGCTCCCCCTACAGAGCAACGACTCAATTGTCATCTATGTTAAGGAGGGTGTGTACGAGGAGAACATTGATTTCCCCAAGAACGTAAACAACGTTATGTTGGTCGGAGACGGGCCTTTGAAGACTAGAATCACCGGCAACAAGAGCTTCGCCAAGGGTATTAAGACCTGGTTCACCGCCACCGTTGGTAAGATTTCTCTAATCCACTTTTCATAATATTCTATAGATTTTTAACACAATGATATGTTACACGTATGTCAGTCACATGTGATTAATGAATTCATGATATATGTTGCGCGCAGGCATTAACGGCGATGATTTCTTCGCCATGAACATTGGATTCGAGAACACTGCAGGCACAGACGGGCACCAAGCGGTGGCGCTGCGTGTGTCTGGCGACAAAGCAGTGTTCTTCAATGTGGCCGTCGATGGTTACCAAAGCACCCTGTACGCCGACACATTGCGTCAATACTATCGCGACTGCAGCATATCCGGAACCATCGACTTTGTGTTCGGAGATGCTCGGGCCATCTTCCAGAACTGCAACTTCATCGTGCGCAAGCCAGGGCCGAACCAAGATTGCACGGTGACGGCACAAGGAAGGCTTGTGGAAAACAGCCTGGGGGGTTTCGTGATCCAGAACGGAACCTTCACGGCGGAGGCGGCATTCGTGAGCGCACAAGCAGAACACAAGGCTTACCTGGGTCGGCCATGGAAGGTGCTCTCAAGGACCATTATCATGCAATCAAACATTGAGGGGTTCATCGACCCCGCCGGTTGGGCACCCTGGATGGGAACCTTCGCATTGGATACATGTTATTATGGAGAGTACCAGAACCTTGGTGCCGGTTCAAGCACAGCAAACCGAGTTACATGGAAGGGTATCAAGAACATTACCCCAGAAATTGCTACCAGCTGGACAGGAGGAGTTGCTTTTGCCGGTGATGAGTGGATTACAAAGACTGGAGTTCCATATGTTCCCACAATGATGTAACTTTATCTCTAGTTAATTCATTAGTGCACGGCTTTGTATAATTAGCTAGTCTACGTGGATGTTGTAATTGGCCTGGTTACCACCACTACTTGAGATATACTAATTAATCATAGAATCATCGATCCTTCAAAAATTCGCTTCACATATCTAAATATTTTTTCTCTCTCTCTCTCCCTCTATATATATAATTCCCATTTGTAATTCATCACGCATCTAAACTTTGCAGAAATAAAATCAAGTCATTCTAAACATGATTCAACATTTTTTAACAAGTAGAGTTTGTTTGTGTTATGCTAACAAATATTATCCGTTATCTATCAAATAAAAACAAACTCTGTATCTGACTTTGTGTTATATATATCTATGATCTTCGCTCATAAATAACAGTCGCACAGGTGAGAAAACCTTTTATGCACAATAACCGTTTTTAGTAAATTCTAAGTGTACGTGTAATGAATCAAATGCAAATATAAGCGAATATAGGAAAGTATTTAAATGACAGAACGCAAGAAGTTATGATTCACAACATAAAATTGCCTAAACCCTAAACCCTAACACTTTTATGGATGTTACATTATGCAACACATTTATCCCTAATTGGGAAAATTGCATTTTTTGTCATGTAAGAATGAAGTTAAATCACTTTCGGTCCTTTTTCATACACTTTTAATCCTGTAGTAATTTTTCGTTAGTTTTAACATAAGAAAAATTCGTGAACCGTTAAAGATTGCACTTTTTGATCCTGTAAGAATGGAACCTATGAAGAATGAGATTAAATCACTTTTGATCTTTTTTCATACACTTGAAGTCTCATAGTAATTTTATATCTGTTTTAACCTATGAAAAATTCCACACACCCATTAAAACACACCCCTTAAATTTTTGGTAATATCACTAAAATTATAAAAATACCAAATGTATTTTATATAATTATTTATTTAAATTTTGTAAATTTACTTAAAATTATTTTATGATCTAAAAATACAATCAATTATATATAATATTAAAATTAGATTATTTAATTAAATCTGAAACTAATCACAAATTAATGCAATATATATATTCAGCTTGAATTTTTTTTATTTTTTTTGTGTTTTTAAATTATATCCCGATTACATGGGATTAAAAATTAATTTAAAGTTTGAGACATTATTTAAATGTATATTGGTATATTTTTCAATTTGATTTTTTTGTATATTCAAATTATTTTTCAAATTCAAATTGTAATTTTTTTTATATATGTCAGTATTGATACAAAGAATTTCTTCAGTAATTTTAATTATATTCAGATTCTTGTTTTAAATAACAATATATTCTGATTCTATAAAAAAAAAATTCAAATTATATAACTTAGTGAAATTTCTTAATATATAGTAAAAAATTAATATTCTAAATTCTATTGATTTTTATTGAATTTTTTAATTCTATATAATTTATTAGTAACTTTAAAAAGAATATTTTTTTTATTTTTTAAATATAATTACTAATTTTTTAATAGGAATATATTTTGGTCAACTAATGGTTTCCATAAAAAAACTAGCGAATATGACCAAATCTGCAAAAAACAGGACCATTTACAAACTCAAGGACCAAAAGTGATTTTGAAAAATTCTTATAGGACTAAAAGTGAAATTTTCCCATTTATAATTATATTGTTTATGTAATATTTTTGTGACACTTTATTTATATTAAGTTTTGTAACATCTTGGTAACACTTTTATTAAATAAGATTTTTTGGTAACATTTTATTTCAATTATTATGTAACATGACTTTTTTTTTTTTGAACGAAAAAAGAACTTGTATTACAGGAGCACTTGAGGTACTCGAAAATAAAAACATTTTACAATTAGAGTGATATAAGTGAATTATGTCCTTGCCGTAATAGTCCCCATTACATGCATACACTACTACACCTTTAAGCTTGGAGAGCTGCACTTGGAGAACCCTTTTTTCAAACAACTCTCCAAGATATAGCTTGGAGAGCGGTTTTATTAAAAAAAATAAAACACATAGACAGCGGTTCATAACCGCTGTCCAAGTGAAACACTTGGAGAGCGGTTTAGAACCGCTGTGCAAAGTCACTTAGAGAACGGTTTAGAACCGTTGTCCAAGAGATGGTTTTAGGTCATATATTAAATACGCGATATTAATTCCAGATCGAAGAGCTTTCTCCCCCAAATTCAAAAAACGCTATCTCACATGAATTAATCCACCCCGTCGCCTCCCTCTCCTCCTCGCGCCGTCGCCTCCCCATAATCCCGCTGTGTTCGCTACCGCTGCTGACATAATACTTCACCGTCACCGTCGCCTCCCCATAATCCGAGCTTTCACCTCATCGTTTAATGGGTCAGTCACTCTCTTCCTCCTCTTAACGCCGTACATAATCGATTATAAAAAGTGATTTTCCTTTTTTGTGTGTTTGAAGCTTCTGCGTCACCTAGTAAGCTTGTTTCGCCCGTTTGATTATCTCCATCTCGGGGTCATAGTCCATCTCGAATCAGGAATGCTGTTAGCACCATTAATAACAGTTTTACGGAAACACCATCAGTCCTTAGCTTTGTTGTTGATGTTTGGAGGGGTAAGGTTGGGGAGAACCGAATTGTTGATGCACATTTGTTGAGACTCTTGTATAATCAGAACCTGCAGTAGCGCTTTGTGAATGCAAGAGCTGAGGCAGTTTTGTTGGTGCAGACACGCAGTGCGGAGGTGAGAGCTTTATTGTTACCTATTTCTTGAGCTTATAGAATGTGACTTCGTGTTTTTAAAAATCACCCGTGATAGTTTGAGATGATGTGATAATGATTCTAATTTGTTTTTGTGATGGGATACTGTGCTTCTGTTTGGTTTTTGTTTCTTGTTCTTCTTGTGAAATTGTATTTACATAAGTTTTGAAAATAAGATTTTCCAGTTGAATTTACACATTAGTCTAGACATGACAATGCATAGATTCAGGAAAATGGGTGCTGTGATTTGGATATATGAAGCTTGAGCATTGAGGCGAAACTAGAAAATAACAATGGAGCCAAACAAAAACTTTGGCTTTAAGCACCATGGAATTATGAGATGAGTTAAATGCGATTATCTTGGTGCTTGTAGGATATACAATGCTTGAATTGTCGCAATATAATCTAGGGTTGTTATCATGCTTTCTATTGCAAGTTCAACTGCACAACCAGTGAAACTGTGCCGTCCTTGATTATGCCATTGTAAATGAACTGTAGATTTTACTTGAAAATATTACTTGAAACAAACAGATGTCTGGACTATTAATGTCTTTAGTGGTTAAGCTGTTTAAATGACAAACTAACCTAATGCTTGAGGACATACTGGTCATGGGGAATTACACTTGCAGTTGATTTCACAAATGTGAGGAGAAATTTAAATTCAATCTCAATTTATGAAAAAATAATGTGTGCTCGCAAGATAAGCTAGTCTATGATCGAGCTGAATAAGATTGAAAATAAGTTCAATCGCCTTTTCATTTATTTTTTTCCCCAATCTTTCATACTCCAGTTTATTAGAATCATCCTTGATGCAATTTCTGCTGTCTGTCATGCCATTTTTTCAATTTACTTTTAATTATTTCAGGGTTATATCTCGTTCATTTATATACTTCATCTTCTGAGTGTTTAGTATGCTGATAGTTCATGCACGAGTGATTAGTGCGTAACATCATTGATGGTCCAACTTTGGTCTGTTACATCACTATATTATTTTGCCTTTTGGAATTTCACTAGTTAAATCAGTATGCAGAAAAATTTGTGGAATGCCTGGATAGCAATCTCTGATATACGCGATACTGTCACCAAGAAGAGACACAAATTGCAGTTGCTGAGGCAAAAGTTGAAACTAGCTTCCATTCTAAAAGGACAAGTAAGCTATATTCCTCTTTTTTAGGATTTATTAGATTAATTCTTCTTCTCATATTAGTCGAGGCATTTTTTTGATTAACCTTTAAGTCACTGGTCTGATTAAACCATCCAGTTCAGCCTTTTAGGCCTGTTAATAACCATCTTGCAATTCCATTATTTGAAATACTATTGTGCACGAGATAATTTTTTGGATTAACCTTTACGTCTTGTTTCTGGACTTGTGTGTAGATGACCCTTTTAGAAGACTGGGCTTGTTTGGAAAAAGACCACTCAATTTCTTTGCTTGGAGCCAATGAAGCTTTAAAAACTAGCACTCTCCGTCTTCCTGTTGGAGGAGCAATTGTAAGTAGCTTACACTATCTTTAGCGTAAAACAAGCTTACTAGGCGACACAGTATCCCACGTATAAAAAAATAATTTGTTCGTTCCAATGATCTAATTGAGTGTAAGCGAATCCCTAAAGTTACGAGTATGCATGCTATTGTAGTAACTAAACGTGTTTGTTTGGATTTTCGAGAATTAAAACACAAGTATGAAACGAGATTAACTAAGATAAACAAGAAATAGAAAAAAGTAAAAACAAGCTATCTAACTTTCGAGAGAAAGTGCAAGAGAAGGGTATTGCCTCGGGTGTATCCATTTTTTAGGTTGTGTGGTGAATTAATGGACTAAATTACACAAATTAAACCTAAGGTGTTGGGAAAAGCTAAAGGCTATCACTCGTGTGTGTCGACCAATCCCTTGTGAGGCCTAGGTGAACACGTGCATCAATTAGCAATTATGTAGTCTAATCAATACCATAAGATCCTAGGATAGTGTCTTATAAACACGTTCAACACGGTTACTAATGTTTATGAGACGCCCTCTCACTAATCTAATAGACGACCTCTAATCGACTAGTGTCTAGTGTCGTCGATCTAAGCAATCAACCCCCGGTCGGTGTAGCTAATTACTATGTTAATTCTAATCGATTAATTCAAGCTCATACACACACTCTTAATCATGCAACCCAATACGGTCGTTGAAGTCGACAAAACTAACAATGCTAGCTAATAGGGTGAATTAATCAATTGAATCATGGAAATTACAACACTAGAAACATATACACCCAATTCCTAAGCTAATCATGCAATCAATCCATAATTACACCACTTAACCACCAAAACTTCCACACCCTAGGCAATTAAAACTTAGCCCATGGTTCTAAGATAGAAATCCATGGCTAAAACAACAAATAACATCAAACTCATAGTAAAATAGCAAGAGAAATGAGAAATTAAGAAAATACCAAATTGAATTGCAAAATAGAGTAATATCACCTTGATCATGAAAATGTAGCTACAAACCGATGTAATAGACGATGCCCGATGATAATCGTAGCTTGATTCGAAGTAAAAATCACTAATCTATCTAATCTAATGAAGAAATTAAACTAAAAATGAAGAACACTACTAACTATGTGTTTGTGTGTGAGAATAGCTTGAAAAATGAGTAAGACTCCTTTTTAAAACTCAAATTTGATCTATTTATAGTTGTGGTAGAAGTCTTGAATTAATTTTGCAATTAGGCCCTTGAAATATGGAGAAAATGGGTCAAAAACCCCGAAAATGGGTACACCCGGCTGGGTGGGTAAGTGGCGTGGCCGGGCGGACCAGTTGGGTGCGCGAAATGGGCTGGAACAGGTGGCCCGGCCGGGCGGGAAAAGTGGCCCGGCCGGGCCAAAACTTCGTAAGTTGATTTTGGCAAAAAATACGCGCAGGGGGTGAACTTAACAAAAAGTTGGGTGCAGATAATGTGGCCCGGTCGGGCGGGCGGGTCGGGCGGGTCGGCCCGGTCGGGCGGATGCTTCGGCCCAACTTCCGTCCTCCGTCTTCATCCCTTCATATCTCGAGCTTCCGACCTCTGATTGACTTGATTCTTTTTTCCATTCCACTCCATTTTTCGAGACGAATCCAATGGTGCAATCCCCTCTTCAGTCAAGTGAGTGAAAATAATGATTGAACACTCGTTTTTGTGATTTTAATGTCTAATTCACATCGTATTCCTACAAAACGAGCTAAAACACCTTTCTCAATCAAATCAAACATATTAGTGTGAAAATGCATGAAAACCCTTCAAAGTTTATCACTAAAACACATAAAATCTTATGCAATTTACAACCGAATCACCCCCCCCCCAAACTTACATTGTTGCTCGTCCCCGAGTAACGAAAGAATTAAAACAAGAGGTTGCACGATTGCAAATAGATGATCAATGAAAGATCCCACGTATCAAATGAAATGAAATGAATTCTTTTTCCTCAAGATACATTCTCAAAATGATCACAAGTTCACTATTGAAAATCAAACTAATTACCCACACATGCTCAACATACAACAACAAGTGATGGTGATGAAAATATCAAAATGTTCAAGTTCAACTCACAAGATATAGTGTTTCTCTCAAACACTCAAACAAATTAAGGACAATAAACACTCATCAATCAAATCATGCATTGCAATTGCCATAAGCTTGCCCAAGCTCTACCATCTTTCCACCACAAACATGTTCAACTATGAGATCAATAGGTCTTAACCAAGGACGTAACATTGGCTCTTTGGACGGGGTATGATGAATATGGAAGAAGTGACTCGTCTAGTGGAGAACGAAAGTTGTTATTCAACAATTCAAGCTCGTGCTCTTAAGGTTTCCAACCTTCATTCTCACTTTTCATATAAGTTCCTCAAATGCATTCATCTCCTCATCTTTTTCTAGCCAAGTTATTTTCTTTTCAAGCTCTTGGGGCTCATTGTCCCTCTTTTCTTTCCCAAATTTTTTTTTCACTTCCATCTCTTTTCTCTCTTTTCACAACTTTGCCAATTTTTCTTTTCAAACCAAAGGCATTAAAGCACATGTTTTACCACTTTCTTTTTATTCTCCACTAGATTTGGACATCAAAGGCTCAAAAAGCTAAGTGGTTAAACATTGTAGGTTGCCAAGAGAATGGGAAATCAAGCTCAAAGGGGCTAACTACGAAAAATCTCTTCGGTTATTGGGAAAATTTTGGCTAAGTGACTTGTAGTACGAAAGATGGCCTACATCATATCTCAAAGTATCACAAAAACATGATATCAAGCAAGAACTTGGGCAAGTTCTAGAAAAGCAAGCAATGAATTGATCCACTCAAAAATGAAATAAACCGGATTAATGCGTCGGTTCAAAGCTCAACTCTCACCGGTTCATTCAAGACTCAAATATTCATCAATCATCACCACACATAACTCATTGTGCATGCAAAACATCTATAAGCAACAAGATGACAACAACACAAACAAGATGATTCATTCCAATTATGTACACATTCAAGGAATCAAATTCACAACAAATCATCATCAAATGTGTCTCAATGATCACTAAAGCTCAAATTGCACACACACACAAAAGTACACATTGGTGTCAATAGAAAATGTAAAAACGAACATACCCCCCCCCAAACTTTTTCATTGCCAAGCAATTAAAAGTTTGGAAAAATAGTTTTGCAATGATATTGATACCAAGTGCTAACCATACAAATCTACACACATGGGCCACTATCCCAACAATTAAAAACAAGAGTAGCTAAGCAATCAATATTATGAACAAGAATATAAATTCCACTACCCCTCCAAACTTAGTAATTGCTATGCAATTCCTAAGTTTGGAGTGGGCGTACCTCTTTCGATTGCTATAGTTACACCTTCTTCAAAGCACGAGGCACCACTTTCGATCCACTTGTCCATTCGATCCAAGCTTCTCCAACTAACATGAAAACTCACAAACTGTCACGCCCCAATTTTCATAAAAGTAGATTTTGCGAAAATAACTAATTAAAATATTGCAAAGGGCATGAACTAGAAAATTTAGCTAAATAAATTAAGCTTTTAAACATATTTAACAATAAAAGCACTAGATTAAAAGTGGAAGACTCAAAAGAACTTAAGATATCAACATTAAGTCTCACAATCTCAGAAAAAGTTTAATACATAAATTGAAACACTCAATTACTTAACCTAAAATGTTAAATGAAAGGGGTGAGTAATGCAAGCACACTCAGTGGGGCCCAGCTGTTCACAGTTAAATATTAAACAGACAGTTAAAACACATCAATGCAAACATGAGAACATTGCCACATTCTGAACTGACTGATATACTGACTGAGCACTGCGAGCCTTGCCAAAGCCATTTTAATGACCCTGGTGATTCTCGAGGACAACTTATATGGTCCCGGACCCGTGAACTAGTCCCTGGCTATCTGATTTCATAACATGGATAACATGGATCATAACACGTAGCAGACACATCCAACATATCACGTAAAACATTTAACAATGAACAACTTGCTCTACTAACCACTGTAGAGATAAATAATGAAAGAAAACCCCACCTCAAAATATATGTCGCGGATGAAATAGATGCAAAAGTCATATAGCTTACTTCTCGCGATTACCTATTGTAAATTAAATCCATTTAGAAAATAAATACTCAAAAGAAAAAAATATAAATTTAATTATATCTCTCCTGATCACTACTCTAATTAATAGGAAACTCAAATAATAAAATTCCTAACTCAATAAATCTATAATTTATATTGAACTTAGATTATAAATTTATATTAATCTACTAATCGCATAAATCTTCTTATCTTATGTTTTTCACATACTGAGATGTCAACTTGATAAAACTATAATCTAATCTAACCTAACATAGCATAAAAATATACTGAATTAAATTATAGAAATCTCGATTAAGTAATCTATTAATCACAACTTAATTAATTCAACACTAAACAAATTAATATATCTATATACACACTGCTTTACTGTCATCTACTTGAAAACCAATAAAAAACAACTAACTAACATATACATATATACATACACACATAATGAAAGAGGTGAATAATTTATGTATTCTACAGTACATAACACTTACTAATGAAAACTAAATTTTAGATTGTTTAAAAGTATCATTAGCTTTGACGGCAAAAATAAAATAAATTAATATATGAGAGAGAAAAATGAAATACCGTGATTAAGGAGCAGAAAACTTGATTTAGAATTTTAGATCGTGTTAGGTTAAATTTAGGGCAACATCTATTATATATATGCATATTAAAAGCGGGCTTGGGCTTTAAATGAAGACTAGGTTTTAAAATTTTAAAAGCCTTAAATATAAATGGGCTTTAAATATTTATCTCAAATTAATAATTAAATATTTAT
The DNA here is from genome assembly GCA_963675135.1 of Galeopsis tetrahit. Lineage (NCBI taxonomy): Eukaryota > Viridiplantae > Streptophyta > Magnoliopsida > Lamiales > Lamiaceae > Galeopsis > Galeopsis tetrahit. The sequence continues at coordinate 19,666,690 of OY776133.1, forward strand.
ATAAAAAAAATTGTGGATATTACATCCTTCCCCACTAATAAAAATTTCGTCCTCGAAATTCAGTAACTTACCTCGATTTGCAAGGGGACAATTATGTGACATATGCCCTATCTGCTTACACCTGAAACACTTTCTTTGCCCAACTAGACATTCACCACGGTGGTTCTTTCCGCAATTCGTGCACAATGGTTTGTCACATGGATCGCCTTGTTCGGTGGTACCATTGATCTTCAAATGTTTGTCCTGGTCACTGGTAATAGAATCTTCCCATTTTCTTTTACCAAAGTTTTCGGCAGGCTTTTGATTTGTATTTTCCGTTTCCATGCACGCAGCTGTCTTTTCGGCTCTTTCAAAAGTCTCGATAAAAGTGAGATCGCCGTGACCAGCAAGGATGCTGTGAATCTCTGGTCGCAATCCTCTCTTGAACCTGTGCGCCTTTTTGTATTCGGTGTCCACCAAGTGTGGAGCAAACCGTGACATCCGACTGAACTCCCTCTTATACTCAGCAACTGACATTCCTTCTTGCTTAAGATCTAGAAAATCAGACTCCATGCGATCACGGTAAGATTGTGGATAGTATCTACGCATCAGTATCTCCTTAAATCCCTCCCATGTCAAGGCCTCACGCTCCTCGGCAGGCCTGATCCTCCAATAACTTTCCCACCAGTGGTCTGCATCCTCTATTAGTTGGAAAGCAACACACGAATTCCTTTGAGAGTCAGAACACCTAATGAGCTGAAAGACACGTTCCATGGAGCGGAACCATTGTTCAACTGCGTCGGGCCCATCACGTCCGTTAAATGTTGCTGGCTTGTAGCGACGAAACTGCTCCACCACCTTAGCAGTGTTATCGACATCTTGTGCGTCATGCTCCACGCCAACTTGATTGGGAGCAAGAGGTTGATTTCCGCCAACGGCTTGATTCACATTAGCACGACGAGCCATCTAATACATCGTTATACGTAAGGTGACTTAGTATGGTAGAATATACTATTCCTAAATATTTTATGCTATAACGTAATAACTAAAGTCATCTACAATCGTACATCGTATATCATAGTGTGAGGATCTATAAAATGCATGATCATATGCATGAATGTGTTCATAGAATATCATGTCTCATGTAGTAAGAGTGTAAATATTCATGTGATCGTGCACTTGGAAACATAGTCATAGGCTCGTCTCATTTTATAACAAAGAATAAAATGTGAAATGCATACATACCTTGCAAAGCTGAAGCGGGAGGCGGTGATGAATGACCTTTACTTTTAAAAATATTCTCTTAAACAAACTTTTTAAATAATTTTGACTCTTATATATTTTTATTTTAAACAAGTTTACAAGAACGTAGACCTGCTCTGATACCACTCTGTCACGCCCCAATTTTCATAAAAGTAGATTTTGCGAAAATAACTAATTAAAATATTGCAAAGGGTATGAACTAGAAAATTTAGCTAAAGAAATTAAGCTTTTAAACATATTTAACAATAAAAGCACTAGATTAAAAGTGGAAGACTCAAAAGAACTTAAGATATCAACATTAAGTCTCACAATCTCAGAAAAAGTTTAATACATAAATTGAAACACTCAATTACTTAACCTAAAATGTTAAATGAAAGGGGTGAGTAATGCAAGCACACTCAGTGGGGCCCAGCTGTTCACAGTTAAATATTAAATAGATAGTTAAAACACATCAATGCAAACATGAGAACATTGCCACATTCTGAACTGACTGATATACTGACTGAGCACTGCGAGCCTTGCCAAAGCCATTTTAATGACCCTGGTGATTCTCGAGGACAACTTATATGGTCCCGGACCCGTGAACTAGTCCCTGGCTATCTGATTTCATAACATGGATAACATGGAACATAACACGTAGCAGACACATCCAACATATCACGTAAAACATTTAACAATGAACAACTTGCTCTACTAACCACTGTAGAGATAAATAATGAAAGAAAACCCCACCTCAAAATATATGTCGCGGATGAAATAGATGCAAAAGTCCTATAGCTTACTTCTCGCGATTACCTATTGTAAATTAAATCCATTTAGAAAATAAATACTCAAAAGAAAACAATATAAATTTAATTATATCTCTCCTGATCACTACTCTAATTAATAGGAAACTCAAATAATACAATTCCTAACTCAATAAATCTATAATTTATATTGAATTTATATTGAACTTAGATTATAAATTTATATTAATCTACTAATCGCATAAATCTTCTTATCTTATGTTTTTCACATACTAAGATGTCAACTTGATAAAACTATAATCTAATCTAACCTAACATAGCATAAAAATATATTGAATTAAATTATAGAAATCTCGATTAAGTAATCTATTAATCACAACTTAAATAATTCAACACTAAACAAATTGATCTATCTATATACACATTGCTTTACTGTCATCTACTTGAAAACCAATAAAAAACAACTAACTAACATATACATATATACATACACACATAACGAAAGAGGTGAATAATTTATGTATTCTACAGTACATAACACTTACTAATGAAAACTAAATTTTAGATTGTTTAAAAGTATCATTAGCTTTGACGGCAAAAATAAAATAAATTAATATATGAGAGAGAAAAATGAAATACCGTGATTAAGGAGCAGAAAACTTGATTTAGAATTTTAGATCGTGTTAGGTTAAATTTAGGGCAACATCTATTATATATATGCATATTAAAAGCGGGCTTGGGCTTTAAATGAAGACTAGGTTTTAAAATTTTAAAAGCCTTAAATATAAAGGGGCTTTAAATATTTATCTCAAATTAATAATTAAATATTTATATAAAAAAAAAATTGTGGATATTACACAAACACATCAAACTAAACTAACAAAGCATAAAAAATGAACAAGAAATGAAAGAAAGCAAGTAAAAATGGGTTGCCTCCCATTTAGCGCTAGATTTAACGTCCTATGCCGGATGGAACTTAACAAGTTCAAACTTCTCTTTCTTTGAATGGAAGATGATAGTGCTTCACATTGTGTTCATCGGTGATGAACACTTCGTCCTCCACAACTTGCAACGCAATGCCTCCTTCATAGGCCAATTTCTTCATGACCAACATCTTGCGTTCTTTGAGCTTCACCTTTCCAAGGACCTCCATCACTCCTTTGCACCATACCATCGTATCTCCAATTTCAAATCCATATTCAATTTTTCTCTCTTTAGAACTCTTTCTTCTTCCATCTTCATCATCAATACCCTCAAGGAACTCCCCAAATTTTTCTTCCTCATCAAACCCCCCTAAACTTGAGTTTTGCTCAAGTTTGGGCATTTGCTTCATTTCTTGATCATCTCCCGGATCGTTCAATGGGAATTTTGGTAACGGATCCTTCACACAAATGTCGAGTTCTTTGACGGAGTGAGATTCCTTTTTTATTGGAGGACTTTCAATTGAGCCACACTTGGAGAAAATCACCTTTTCTCCATTCACCTCCAATGTCACCTCTCCTTTCCTCAAGTTTATATTTGCTCCCCCCGTAGCAAGAAAAGGCCTCCCAAGAATCAATGGGATATTAGCATCTTCTTTCATGTCAAGTACCACGAAGTCGGCCGGAATGATGAATTTGTCGATCTTCACCAATACATCTTCAATGATCCCTTTAGGATGTGTGATGGAACGATCCGCTAATTGGAGAATAATTGATGTGGGCACTACTTCTCCAAGTCCCAAACGCTTGAAGATCGAAAGTGGCATCAAATTGATGCTAGCTCCCAAATCACAAAGAGCTTTCATCATAGGACCATCACCAATCTCACATGGGAGAGTGAAACTACCCGGATCCTTGAGCTTTTCGGGAGGATTTCTTTGAAGAATAGCACTACACTCCTCGGTCAAATTAATCTTCTCATCATCCACTAGCTTCTTCTTGTTTGCCATTGCATCCTTTAGAAACATCATGTAGTGAGGTATTTGCTCTAAAGCATCCGAAAGTGGAAGATCAATGTGAATTTTCTTGAAGATATCCAAAAACTTCCCAAACTTTTCATCCATCTTCTTCATATATCTTCCCGGATATGGAAGCGGCTCATATGTAATGGGAACTCCCCATTTATCACAAGGTACCTCAAGCTTCTTCTTCTTCAAATCTTTTGCAATTCTCCACTTTGGAATTCTTGGAGCAACCTCTACACTTCCAACTTTATCTTCCTCCCTTTCTTTTCCCTTCACCACTTCATTTTCTTCTACTTCACTTGACATTGAAGAAACTCCATATTGTTCACCACTTGAAATTGTAATAGCATTACAATGCTCACGTGGGTTTACCTCGGTTGTCGATGGAAATTTACCCTTGTTTGTTTGAGATCCAATTGAAGTTGCCAATTGTCCCATTTGGAATTCCATCGATTTTTGATTACTCAAGATTTGAGCAAGGATGGACTCGGTTGCTTCGACTTTCTTCTCAATTGTTTCATTTCTCTTATCACTCATATCCATCCCCTTCATGAGTAGTGCAAGTGTCAAGTAATTCAGGTCGGTTAGACGTCTCCAACCAAGTAGAATACTTGAAGATATAAGAAATAACTGCTCTAGGATAGTAATTCCAAAAGTAATCAACGAGACAAACAGCACACAAGAATTTAACTGGTTCGATCAATGTGATCTACATCCACTAGACCAGACGAGTACTTCTTTGATTGATAAAGAATGTTTACACACTCATTCACTCGGAATAGGATATTTCCTCACTTCACTCGTGAACTCACACAACTCAAAGATTACAAAACGTACTACAAATGCATCCACGTAACCTTTACAATGTACAAATACAAGAGTATATAAAGACCAAAGGTAGTTGCTGCTGTTAGGAACTGTTTGAGTAGTTATCAACCGTTTGCAACCGCTTGTAACAACCCATGTGCTCTGTTATTGCCCAACTGAAATGGTAGTTATGCCCTCAAGTAGTTGTAACTGCAAAACAGTTAGTTAAACTAACTAACTTCGAAATCAGGAGACTTATCCATAAAGATCAGATCACTACTTAGTGTTCTGATACTAAACTCTTCTGCTCTGATGATCAAAAGCTAACTCTGCTGATAGACTTCATACTGTGCTGATCTTAACTACACTGACCAAGTACTGTGCTGACCCAAGTACTGTGCTGATCTGGTACTGAGCTGATCTACTCTGCTGAAGTACTGTGCTAATCAAGTACTGTGCTGAACTCTAAGCATCACCTTCTCATCTGATTGAAACCCTTCAACTCATCTGATAAGGCCTAATTTATCTTATCTGATCCTATCAGCTCACTACTCACTTAGTGTGCTGATTCTGAGATTATGAGATAACACTCACAATTCTCCACCTTTAGCTCATAATCGAACTAACCTCCACCAAAAACATCAACACTATCCTCCTCAAAGAATAGCCTCCACTACTGATCTTCTGTCACAAGAACAGTAGTCTTCTCCTCAGAGGAATTAATGCAGTTCAATAAGCCTAAGACACAAGCCAAACTTCTCTTTTGGCAATGCCTTAGTGAACGCATCAGCAGGGTTCTCCTCTGTAGCAATCTTCACTACCTGGACCACCCCCTTCTCTACAATATCTCTTACAAAGTACAGCTTCACATCTATATGCTTAGTTCTCTCATGATACCCCTGATGCTTTGCAAGATGTATTGCACTTTGGTTATCACAGAAGACAGTCACACTTCTTTGTGATATACCAAACTCCTTCAAGATCCCCCTAAGCCACATGCTCTCCTTAACTACTTCAGTCAAGGCCACATATTCTGATTCTGTAGTAGATAATGCAACTACGGACTGATGTATTGACCTCCATGATATAGCTGTACCAAATAAGGTGAACACATACCCTGTCAAGGACTTTCTTGTGTCTACATTGGCTGCATAGTCGGCATCAACATATCCCACAAGTGCTTCTCCCTCATCTGATATCTTCTGAAATTTCAGACCTTTCTCAGCTGATCCTAGAACATATCTCATGACCCACTTAACTGTCTCCCAATGACTTAAGCCTGGATCACTCATGTATCTGTTGATTACACTCATTGCATGAGTTAAATCTGGTCTACAACACACCATAGCATACATTAAACTCCCTACTGCACTGGCATAAGGAACCTTACTCATCTGAGTTCTTTCTTGGCTGTTCTTGGGACACGTCTGATTGGATAGCTTCTGATGCTGGCCAATTGGTGTAGAAACTGACTTAGCTTGATGCATCCTAAATCTCTCTAGCACCTTCTTCAGATAGGTAGGCTGATTAAGCTGAATTGCTCCCTCAACTCTACTGATCTCCATCCCCAAGATCACTTTAGCTTCACCAAGATCTTTCATCTCAAACTCCCTTTTGAGAATCTCTTTCACTTGATTGATACTGTTAATAGACTCCCCAGCTATTAACATATCATCAACATACAGCAGAAGATAGGTAACTGAACTTCCAACTCTTCTGTAGTAAACACAGTTGTCATACAAGCTTCTTGCAAAACCAGCTGAGTAAATGTACTCATCAAACCTTAAGTACCATTGTATAGGGCTTTGTTTAAGGCCATAGAGTGATTTTCTGAGTAAGCACACTTTGTCTTCTCCATCTTCTATGTCCAACCCTTCTGGTATTTTCATGTAGATCTTCTCATCTAAAGTCCCATGAAGAAATGTTGTGGTCACATCCATCTGATGCAGCTCCAATTCATATTGAGCAACCATAGCCAACAAGATTCTGATGCTACAATGCTTAACAACAGGAGAGAAGATTTCATTAAAGTCAATACCTTCTTTTTGTGTAAATCCTTTAGCTACAAGCCTTGCCTTGTACCTAATCTTGCCACCTCTCTGAGCCTCCACCTTCTTCTTGTAGATCCACTTACACCCAACAAGTTTCTTGTACTTAGGCCTCTCAACAATCTCCCAAGTCTGGTTTTTGTTCAGAGATAACAGTTCTTCCTCCATAGCAACTAACCACTTTTCTTTGTCATGGCAGTTTATGGCTTCTGTGTAAGTTTTAGGCTCCAGAGACTCCACCTTAAGGGCTGCACATAATGCAAATGATACTATGTCAGCTTGACCATACCTCTGAGGTGGGTGGACTTCTCTTCTGGTTCTGTCCCTAGTGAGCTGATAGTCATGAAGCTCAGTATCACTATGAGTAGTCTCCTCCTCATCTGGATCAATCTGATCTTCAGTTACTATTCTGGTTTCAACATGCTCCACCTCAACCTGTGTCTCATCTGGTCTGTTGTGTGCTGAACTAGAACTTGCCTCTTCTTTCAATGGCATTCTACTTTCATCAAAAGTTACATCTCTGCTGATAATACACTTCTGCATTCCAGCTTCAAGGCACCACAACCAATACCCTTTCACTCCTGAAGGACACCCTACGAACACACATTTCAAGGCTCGAGGCTCAAGCTTATCTTGCTTGACATGGGCATATGCTAAACAACCATAAACTTTCAAATTACTGTACTCAGCTGTATGGCCAGACTATAACTCTTCTGGGGTCTTAAATTGCACAGCTGAGGAAGGGCTTCTGTTTATCAAATGGGCTGCTGTTGACATTGCTTCTCCCCAAAATACTTTAGGCAATCCCGAGCTGCTCAACATGCACCTGACCCTCTCAAGCAAAGTCTAGTTCATTCTCTCAGCTACTCCATTCTGTTGAGGTGTACCTGGTACTGTTCTGTGCCTCACTATACCCTTCTTCTTGCAGAAAACATTGAACTCTTCTGATATGAACTCCAGCCCATTATCAGTTCTCAAATGCTTGAGCTTCTTTCCAGAGACATTCTCAACCTCAGTGAGCCATTCCTTAAACTTTTCAAATGCTTCTGACTTGGATTTCAGGATAGTGATCCATACCTTTCTTGAGTAGTCATCTATGATAGACATGAAGTATCTCCCACCACTTCTGGTCTGATTCCTAGCTGGCCCCCATAAATCTGAATGGACATAGTCCAAAATTCCTTTGGTAGAGTGTGAACTCTTCCCAAACTTCAATCTCTTGGATTTCCCAAGAATGCAGTGCTCACACAAATCAAGCTTTGTGATCTTGTCACCACCTAGCAATCCTTGCTTACTTAGCTCAAGTAGGCCCTTCTCTCCTACATGACCTAGTCTTCTGTGCCACAACATTGAGTTGTCTTGCACCCTTGCCACATCCAATCTCCCAACTACTGTTCCTCCCTTAAGAAAGTAGAGATCTTGCCTTCTCTCAGCTTTAAGAACAGTAAATTCCCCCTTTGAAACTCTGAGCTCTCCATCTTCTGACTAGAATTTTTAGCCCATTGAATCCAGCATACCAAGAGATATCAAATTTCTCTTGAGTTCAGGAACATACCTGACCCTCCTGAGAATCCTCACTACTCCATCATACATCTTCAAGTGTACTGTACCTTCACCTTTGACTTTGCAAGTGTGATCATTCCCTAACAACACAGAACCTCCATTCTGATGCTTAAAATCATGAAACCAATCTATCCTTGGAGTCATGTGGAAAGAACACCCTGAATCTAAAATCCAATCCTGCTGTTCTTTAGTGGAAGTGATGGATAGGGACTGAGCTGACTCATAGCCTTTCTGCTCCTTATCTTCTTGGGTTTGATTTGCTTGATTCTTATCAACAGGGTTCTTGGGATCAGCTTTTCTCATAAGCTGTCTGTACTTGTAACAAGTACTGTTAAAGTGCCCGGGTTTGTTGCAGTGGTGGCACACTACTTCCCCTTGATTTGACATAGCTGATTTTCCCGTATCAGCTCCCTTGGGTTGACTAGACCCCTTCTTGGAGACAGATTTCTTCTGACCTCCCTTGATTGCCAATCCTTCTCCACTACTGCTCTTATCTCCTTGAGATGTTTTATTGTGCAGTAGCTTGGACTTGACAGTCAAGATCACATCCTCCAATGTGATTGCCTCCTTTCTACCATACAAAATGGTGTCCTTTAGGATTTCAAAGGACTTAGGAAGAGCACTCAACAAGATAAGAGCCTTATCCTCTTCTTCAAGCTTGATATCCAAAATCTCCAGATCATCAAGTATCTTGTTGAACTCATCTAGGTGCTCCGTAATGGGTTTGTCATCTCCCATTGTAAAGGCATACAGCTTCTGCTTCGAATAGAGTCGGTTAGCAAGAGTTTTCACCATATATAACTTCTCAAGCTTATCCCAAACCTCCTTCGCAGTCTTCTCTTTAGCAACCTCCCTCAAGACCTTATCTCCAAGGCATAGTAGGATCGTGCTTCGAGCTTTTCTGAGCAACTTGCTCTTTTCAGCCGCAGCTGCTGCAGTTTCTTCTTCTGTAGTCTCTTTGGATTCTTCGAGAGACTCGAATAATCCTTGCTGTTCAAGGAGGGCCTGCATCTTGACCTTCCACAGCCCAAAATCTCCCGTGCCTGTAAACTTCTCTATGTTGTACTTGGTAGAATTCCCCATCTTAGATCTGCTGCTATTTCAGGTTCCCACAGACGGTGCCAATTGTCAAATAATTCGGGTCGGTTAGACGTCTCCAACCAAGTAGAATACTTGAAGATATAAGAAATAACTGCTCTAGGATAGTAATTCCAAAAGTAATCAACGAGACAAACAGCACACAAGAATTTAAGTGGTTCGATCAATGTGATCTACATCCACTGGACCAGACGAGTACTTCTTTGATTGATAAAGAATGTTTACACACTCATTCACTCGGAATAGGATATTTCCTCACTTCACTCGTGAACTCACACAACTCAAAGATTACAAAACATACTACAAATGCATCCACGTAACCTTTACAATATACAAATACAAGAGTATATAAAGACCAAAGGTAGTTGCTGCTGTTAGGAACTGTTTGAGTAGTTATCAACCGTTTGCAACCGCTTGTAACAACCCATGTGCTCTGTTATTGCCCAACTGAAATGGTAGTTATGCCCTCAAGTAGTTGTAACTGCAAAACAGTTAGTTAAACTAACTAACTTCGAAATCAGAAGACTTGTCCATAAAGATCAGATCACTACTTAGTGTTCTAATACTCAACTCTTCTGCTCTGATGATCAAAAGCTAACTCTGCTGATAGACTTCATACTGTGCTGATCTTAACTGCACTGACCAAGTACTGTGCTGACCCAAGTACTGTGCTGATCTGGTACTGAGTTGATCTACTCTGGTGAAGTACTGTGCTGATCAAGTACTTTGCTGAACTCTAAGCATCACCTTCTCATCTGATTGAAACCCTTCAACTCATCTAATAAGGCCAAAGTTATCTTATCTGATCCTATCAGCTCACTACTCACTTAGTGTGCTGATTCTGAGATTATGAGATAACACTCACATCAAGAAGTTCATCCGTGGAGGATTTCCCCTCTCCACTTGGAAGTTTTGCCCCGGGATCAAATCCAGGAGGATATTGAATAGCACCTTTAGGATTAGAATATGACAAATTCTCATTCCTCTGAAAATTCGGGTTTTGAGGAGTTTGGTATTGAGGAGATGGGCCCCCTTGTCCTTGAGATGACGAAGGTTGCCCTTGGAATCGATTTTGAGGAGGAGCTTCATATCCTTGACCACGATTTTGATATGGTGGTTGTCCTTGATATTGTCGATTCCCTTGAAAATTTTGTGGGTATCCTTGTTGACCCATGTATTGCACTTCTTCCATAGATCCCATTTGAGACTCATTTTGACCAAAGGGGAAATGATTATCTCTCGTTTGAGATAAAACATTCACCTTTTCTATGAGTGTGGCCATCATTGCCTTCATGCTATCATTGTCATCCACTTGAGCTACCCGATTTTGTGCTCCACGATCTACTCTCATCTTGAAAGTATTGTTTGATATCCCTTCTATTATGTAATTGATCTCCTCCACCGATTTCATCCAAATTGAACCCCCCGCACAAGCATCAATGTGGTGTTGATCTTCCAATCGTAACCCACCAACGAACCAACAAGTTGTTTGTTCTATTGGGAAACCATGATGGGGGCATGTGATGAGAAGATTCGTAAACCTTTCCCATGCCTCTTTGATTCCCTCCAATTGACCTTGTTGGAATGTGGAGATCTTTTGTTTGGCTTCCATAGTCTTTGAAGGAGGGTAGTACTTCAATAGAAATCTTTTCTTCAACTCTTGCCACGTCCTCACTTCTCCGGCGGGAATGCTTGATTGTAGCCAAGCTTTTGCTTTCCCCAACAATGGAAATGGAAATAGCCTCATCTTTTTAGCATCTTCCGACACTCCGTTTTGCTTGAGAGTGTCGGCCATCTCTAAGAATTGAGCAAGGTGATCATTCGGGTCTTCCTCAAATCCTTCCTCCGCCCTTCCTTCAAATTGCCTCTCCCTCAACATCCTTAATAAAGAGGCACTAATCTCAAAATTATTTTCCTCCACCCTTGGTCTTGCCAACCCATCGTAATGCTCCCTAGGTTGAGGTTTAAAATATTCCCTCATTGGCCTTCCATGGTACACACGTTGAGGTTCTTCTATATTTTGAGGTGGAGGAACGTATTCTTCTTGGATTTGTTGAGGTGGAGGATATTGGTAAGGTGGAGGATATGGGTGTTGATGGAGTGGATATGGATGAGGTGGAGGTGGTGGATAGTAGGCTTGTTGTGGAGGTGGATAAGGGTAAGGATTGTATCCTTGATATGGAAGGTGGTTTTGGGGTGGATATTGTGGATTGGGATATTGGAGATTTGGTGGTGGGTTTGAGTTTTGAGGTGGATTCCCTCCAACTTGGTTTCCAACTTGATGATTCTCTCTTTGAAGCTCATCATCTCCATTTGGTGGAGGATTCATCTCTTCAATGTTTTACATCTCAAATGGTTCTTCTATGACTCTTTGACGGTTTCTACTTCGATTCCTTCTTCTTGTGTGTGCCTCGATCTCAAGGTCTAACGGTTCAAGGTTTCCTCCACGTGATCTTGTGATCATGCACCTGCAAAAGGAAAATGTCAAAGCCGACAAAGATGAACAAAAACAAAATAACAAAAAGAAATGCTACTATCAATAACACTCAACAAACTCTAAGTTTCACTAATAACTCTCGCTTAAGTCCCCGGCAGCGGCGCCATTGACTTGTCTCATTTTTTAACACTTTTTGAAGCACTTAACAATACGATCCCCACAAGCGTATGGGTTCGATTGTAGTACGGAAGTACGACCAAGTAGTTTGTTCGTTCCAAGGATCTAATTGAGTGTAAGCGAATCCCTAAAGTTACGAGTATGCATGCTATTGTAGTAACTAAACGTGTTTGTTTGGATTTTCGAGAATTAAAACACAAGTATGAAACGAGATTAACTAAGATAAACAAGAAATAGACAAAAGTAAAAACAAGCTATCTAACTTTCGAGAGAAAGTGCAAGAGAAGGGTATTGCCTCGGGTGTATCCATTTTTTAGGTTGTGTGGTGAATTAATGGACTAAATTACACAAATTAAACCTAAGGTGTTGGGAAAAGCTAAAGGCTATCACTCGTGTGTGTCGACCAATGCCTTGTGAGGCCTAGGTGAACACGTGCATCAATTAGCAATTATGTAGTCTAATCAATACCATAAGATCCTAGGATAGTGTCTTATAAACACGTTCAACACGGTTACTAATGTTTATGAGATGCCCTCTCACTAATCTAATAGACGACCTCTAATCGACTAGTGTCTAGTGTCGTCGATCTAAGCAATCAACCCCCGGTCGGTGTAGCTAATTACTATGTTAATTCTAATCGATTAATTCAAGCTCATACACACACTCTTAATCATGCAACCCAATACGGTCGTTGAAGTCGACAAAACTAACAATGCTAGCTAATAGGGTGAACTAATCAATTGAATCATGGAAATTACAACACTAGAAACATATACACCCAATTCCTAAGCTAATCATGCAATCAATCCATAATTACACCACTTAACCACCAAAACTTCCACACCCTAGGCAATTAGAACTTAGCCCATGGTTCTAAGATAGAAATCCATGGCTAAAACAACAAATAACATCAAACTCATAGTAAAATAGCAAGAGAAATGAGAAATTAAGAAAATACCAAATTGAATTGCAAAATAGAGTAATATCACCTTGATCATGAAAATGTAGCTACAAACCGATGTAATAGACGATGTCTGATGATAATCGTAGCTTGATTCGAAGTAAAAATCACTAATCTATCTAATCTAATGAAGAAATTAAACAAAAAATGAAGAACACTACTAACTATGTGTTTGTGTGTGAGAATAGCTTGAAAAAGGAGTAAGACTCCTTTTTAAAACTCAAATTTGATCTATTTATAGTTGTGGTAGAAGTCTTGAATTAATTTTGCAATTAGGCCCTTGAAATAAGGAGAAAATGAGCCAAAAACCCCGAAAATGGGTCCACCCGGCCGGGTGGGTAAGTGGCGTGGCCGGGCGGACCAGTTGGGTGCGCGAAATGGACTGGAACAGGTGGCCCGGCCGGGCGGGAAAAGTGGCCCGGCCGGGCCAAAACTTCGTAAGTTGATTTTGGCAAAAAATACGCGCAGGGGGTGAACTTAACAAAAAGTTGGGTGCAGATAATGTGGCCCGGTCGGGCGGGCTGATCGGGCGGGTCGGCCCGGTCGGGCGGATGCTTCGGCCCAACTTCTGTCCTCCGTCTTCATCCCTTCATATCTCGAGCTTCCGACCTCCGATTGACTTGATTCCTTTTTCCATTCCACTTCATTTTTCGAGATGAATCCAATGGTGCAATCCTCTCTTCAGTACAATGAGTGCAAATAATGATTGAACACTCGTTTTTGCGATTTTAATGTCTAATTCACATCGTATTCCTACAAAACGAGCTCAAACACCTTTCTCAATCAAATCAAACATATTAGTGTGAAAATTCATGAAAACCTATCAAAGTTTATCACTAAAACACATGAAATCTTATGCAATTTACAACGAATCATCCGTGCACACACTTTTGACCCTACCCATATATAATATAAAGTCTATTTTTTAATTTTCTTTTCTTATCTTGTTGAGTATGCCACTCTCGTTACCGATGATCTGTCGGCGCCGCTGAGGGAGGAGGTCTCTACGGGCGCGGGTGAGTAAGATGTCTAACTTTGAGTATTGATTGTACGAGGTGGTGGATGTGTTCGACAATGAGGGGTGGTGGATGGGAACGATTTATGGCGGTCAGGAGATTAGTATACTGTGTTCTTCGAGACTAGGGGGAAACGATTGTGTATGACAGATATCTGCTGAGACTTCATTAAGATTGGATCAATGGACTGTGGGTTCATGGCTGATTAATATTTCTCCTAATTCTTAAATCGTTTTAGTTAAACTAGATTATCAATCTCTGTGCTTAATAGGGAATAATAATATAGGAATAATATATTTTAATTTAGTCCATATCTTTTGTATTTATCTCTTTGATATGGTTGTTGTATTTACCATAATTATCTCATTGTAAATACTCTTATAAAACAGTGATCACATACCTTTTCTCACATGGTATCAGTCTGACTCATCGAAACCCTAATTTTCTCCCTAAAGCCTCACTCTAAATTTCTTCTCTTCCCTTCTCATGGCGGCGGCTACCATTCCCCCCACCGTCAATCTCAATGTTTTGGTTCATCTCTTGACAATCAAGTTGTCATCCTCCAACTACCTGCTCTGGCGTAATCAGGTAGTCCCGGTCCTGTCAAACCATGATCTCATCTCTCACGTTCATGGCACGACACCCGCTCCGGCGAAATCGATCACCACATCTGGTGAATCGGCCCCAAACCCAGCCTACACCGCTTGGTTTGAGAAGGATCAGCAGATCCTTAGTCTTCTTCTTTCCTCACTTTCTGAAGATGCCATGGCCGAGGTCATTGGCTGTGACACCTCGCGCGCCATATGGGTTGCTCTCGAGTCTGCCTACAGTCACACCTCGATTTCTCACATAAATCAATTGCGAAACCAGTTACTTTCTCTTCGTCATGGTTCTACCTCTGTTGATGATTATAGCAATAAATTTTGTGCCTTGTGCGATCAACTTGCTTCTATTGGTAAGCCAATTGATGACAGCGACAAGTGTCATTGGTTTCTCACTGGTCTTGGCCCTCAGTTCACTGGTTTCTCGGACACTTGCATGGCCATGTCGCCCATGCTTGCTTTTCGAGATCTGATCCATCAGGCGTTAAAATTTGAGCAGTTTACCCGCTCGATGGACTCCTCGTCCTTGCCGTCTCGGCGTTCACTTCTGCTCCTCACTCGGACAAGTCTTCTCGCCCTGGTCCCAAATCCCGACGTCCCTCTTCTCGGAATTCTGGTGGCCAGGCGACCGCTGGCTCCTCAGTAGGTGGCCCGGGTCCTCCTCGTCGTCCCCCCACTTGCCAAATTTGCCGCCAACAAGGCCACTATGCAAACCATTGTCCTGATCGTAATGCTCGCTCTACTCCGTCTGCAGCCAACCTCGGTCATGCCCTCGACACTCTGTGTCGTATCTCACAGCCTCCGCCCTCTGATTGGTTTCTCAACAGCGGTGCTTCTGCCCACATGAATCCTCACTCCACTGTTTTGGACATCCTCCATCCGTATTCTGGTAACGATAATGTTGTTGTTGCTAATGGTTCTACCATTCCGATCTCTCATGTTGGGTCGCGTTCGGTCAATAAGGGTGTTCGTTTATTAGATGTGCCCGTTGTTCCGCATCTTACTAAGAAATTATTATCCATCAGTAAGCTTACTTCCGACTTTCCTGTTGATGTGTTATTTACTAATGACTCATTTATCATTCAGAATCGAGCGACCAAATAAACCTTAGCGAAGGGTCGGCATAGTCGAGGACTCTACGCTCTGGAGCAGGGCACTCCAGCCTTGGTCGTTACTTTGCGGAGCTCGTCGCTGAAGGTTTCTTTTGATTGTTGGCATCGTAGATTAGGCAATGTTCCTATTTCTGTCGTTACTTTATTAAATAAATTGGGCATGTTATCCCTCACTTCTATTTTACCCAAATCGGGCTTATGTACTCCTTATCAGATGGCTAAGAGTAAACATTTATCTTTTACTTTGAATGAAAAGCGAGCTTCAAATGTTTTGGATTTAATTCATTGTAACCTATGGGGGCCTGCCCCAGTTGCCTCAAATGATGGTTTTCGGTACTATGTTATTTTTGTGGATGACTTCTCAAGATTTACTTGACTCTATCCTCTACACGCCAAGTCCGATTTCTATGATGTATTTGTTCGGTTTCACACATTTGTTTGCAATCAGTTTTCCACCACAGTTAAGGCATTCCAGAGTGATGGTGGCACTGAGTTTGTTAATGGTCGTGTTCGCAGCTTCCTCGCCGACCATGGCATCCATCATCGCCTCTCTTACCCTTACATTCCTCAACATAATGATCGGGCCGAGCGCAAGCATCATCATGTCACTGAAACTGGCCTCTCTTACCCTTACCCTTGCATGCTTGCTCATTTCTGGGTTGATGCCTTCTCCACTGCTGTTTACATTATCTACTGTTTGCCCACATCTGTTCTCGGGGACAGGTCGCCATTTCAGCTCTTGTTCGGCACTTCTCCGAACTTTGCGAACTTTTGAACATTTGGTTATCGGGTTTTCCCGTACCTTCGAGATTATGCTCTCCACAAGCTTGCTCCTCGCAGCTCTCCGTGTGTCTTTATGGGTTACAATTCTTCTCATAAAGGGTTTCGGTGTTACGATTCGATCGCTTCCCGCTTCTACACTACTCGTCATGCTCAGTTTGACGAATCTGTGTTCCCGTTCTCGGCCGTACATGCTTCTTCCTCGCCTGTTGATTCCCTTGAGATTAGTTCTTTCATGGAACAATCAGCCGCTCCTCGCCGATCTCCTTGTGGTCTCTGCCCAGACCCACCAGATCTGCCCATGCCTCCTGCTCACCCTACCGTTTAGGAGCCTTCTACTCTCCCAGAAGCCTCCTGTTCGCCCCGCTGCTCGTCCGCCTCCTGTCCCGACTCACCCGATGGTGACTCGTGCCAGGTCTGGTATATTTAAGCCTCGGCACATTGCCGACATTGCGACCACTTGCCTCCTTTCCGCCCTCTCGGTCTCCGATGAGCTTAAGGGTTTTAAATCGGCCCTTAATCATCCATACTGGCTAGCTGCAATGCAATCTGAGCTTGATGCCCTGCATGCTAATCAAACTTGGGAGCTCGTCCCTCGCCCTCCCTCTACAAACATTGTTGGTTCGAAATGGGTCTTTCGCACCAAATACCTTGCGGATGGTTCAGTTGATCGCTACAAAGCCCGTCTGGTCGCCCAGGGCTTCTCACAGGTTCCAGGCCTTGACTTCTCGCACACATTCAATCCAGTAGTCAAAGTCGCTACTGTTCGCATCATCCTGTGTCTGGCTGTTCGAAATCAGTGACACATGCACCAACTCAATGTCAAAAATGCTTTTCTCCAAGGAGAATTAACGAACACTGTTTACATGGCTTAACCCCCGGGATTTGTTGATCCTCGATTTCCCGACAATGTTTATCGCCTCAAGAAGGCACTATATGGCCTTCGACAAGCTCCCCTCGCCTGGTTTGTTCGCTTTAGTGGCTTCCTCAAGACTTTGGGGTTTTTGTGCAGCCGAGCAGACCCCTCGCTCTTCTACTTCAGACGTGGCAAAGTCACCCTGTATCTCTTGCTTTATGTGGATGACATTATTGTTATAGGGAGCGACCAGGACGCTATTCAACATTTTATTCGCCGTGTAAACAAGGAATTTGCGATCAAAGATCTTGGTCGCCTCAGCTACTTCCTCGGCCTCGAGGTCACTCACTCGTCGAATGGTCTTTTTCTCAGCCAGGCGAAGTATGCTCGCGATGTCTTATCTCAGGCGGAGTTGCTCGACTCAAAGCCTGTCTCCACTCCTCTAGCAGTCGGGGAGTCTTTGGTTAGTACTGGGACCCCTTTTGCCGACCACACTCTCTACCGCTCGCTCGTCGGTGCTTTATAGTATTTGAAGATCGCGCGACCTGATCTTTCTTATGCTGTTAATCATGTCAGTCAATTCTTGCACTCGCCGACCACCGACCACTTTCCTGCGGTCAAGAGGATCCTCAGATATGTTAAGGACACTATCAACTATGGGCTCTCTTTTGGCCGGACAAGTGACTACTCGCTCGTGGGTTATTCCGATGCGGGTTGGGAACGTAGCACGGAGACTCCTCGCTTCACCTACAGGTATTCTATTTTTCTGGGTGGAAATTTAATCTCTTGGAGCGCAAAGAAATAACCCACTGTTGCTCGATCGAGCTGTGAATCCGAGTATAGGGAACTTGCGAACACAGCCCAGGAAATGATTTGGGTCACTCAACTTCTTCGGGAGCTTGGTCAGCTTCCTTCCTCGGCACAAACACTACTTTGCGATAACAAGAGTGCCTTATTTTGGAGTCAAAACCCAGTTGCTCATAAACGAGCGAAACACATCGACATTTACAGTCATTTTGTTCGTGAATTGGTCTCTTCTGGTCGCCTTATCACCAAGTTCATCCCATTCACTCTTCAGCTCGCCGACGTCTTCACCAAGAGTCTTCCTCGCCCTAGTTTTGAATTGTTACGTTCCAAACTCTGTGTTCGATTGCATCCACAACATCGCTTGACGGGGGGTAATAGGGAATAATAATATAGGAATAATATATTTTAATTTAGTCCATATCTTTTGTATTTATCTCTTTGATATGGTTCTTGTATTTACCATAATTATCTCATTGTAAATACTCTTATAAAACGGTGATCACATACCTATTCTCACAGTGATCATCTGGAACAAGTTAACCCCCATCAAATACTCGGGGTTAGCTTGGAAAGTAATCCGATAGAGGCTTGCTACACGGGTCAAATTAAAGAAATAAAAGGTCTTTGGTGATGGAGACGTCTCACTTTGTCCTATATGCGGCGATGAAGAAGAAACAATCCAACATCTATTCTTTCAGTGCAAATTCACTGTAAAAATATGGCTCCTCTGCTGCTCATGGCTAAGCTTCAACACTGCTCTACACGCCAAGCCCGTTGCCTATCTTCACCAGTTCTGTGGGCTGATCGGAGGTAAACGGAAGAAGCATATTCTCGAATGTATTTCGTGCATGATTGTGTGCACTACTACACATTTAAGCTTGTACAGCTGCACTTGGACAACCCTTTTTTCAAATAACTCTCCAAGATATAGCTTGGAGAGCGGTTTTATTAAAAAATATATATATATAGACAGCGGTTTCCAAGAATTACACTTGGAGAGCGGTTAAAAACCGCTATGCAAACTCACCTAGACAGCGGTTTAGAACCGCTGTCCAAGAGCTCGGTTTTCCCCCCAAATTCGATTGACTCTTCCAAACTCTGTCTCCCCCAAATCTTCCGTGCGCCGTATCCTCTCTCTCCCCCAATTAATCGAACGTGTCTCCCACAAATCGAACTCGCACGCCGTCGCCCTCCTCTTCCCTCTACCACCGTCGCTCTAGCTCCTTGCTGCCATCGCCCTAGCTTCTCCATATATAGATAATGTTTTTTTTTTGTGTATATATATCACGTTGTATGTATATTAGTGTATGTATATCACGTATATTGGTGTATATATATCGTGTTTTATGTATTGGTGTATGTATATTAATGGTGTATGTATATTGGTGTTTGATGCACTCAAGGTGTTTGATAATATGCTTGTGTGAGGATTTAAGCATAAATTAGTGTTAATTTGTTAGGATTAATGTTGTTAATTGTTGGTCCTGAAAGGAGTATATAACAAGTGTATGGGGGGGGGGGGGGGAATACACTTGTATGCAAATTCTTTTCTAACTTGATCAAACCAGAGCTTAGCAAGGTTGTATTGGACAACTCTGCTGAAGATTATTAACTCTTCTAAGATAATCAGACTACTAAGTACTATTGAGTACTTAGTTGAATAACTATCTAGGGGAGTTATATGTGCGAAATAATGGTTGGCCCTTTTAGTTTAGACTCCTTTAGATTCTGAAATCACTTAGTCAATTCAATACAGTCCAGTTTCAGGGAACTTGTCCAAATCAGTTTTGCACAGTCTTAAAACATTTATCCTTTGAAAGATCAGTTTTGTGCAGTGTTGAGTGTATGAAAGTACTTGAAAGTAAATCAACACAAGAAGTTATAGTGGTTCAGAGACTCAAGCTCCTACATCCACTTTCCCTGATTTAACAGGATAATTCCTTCACTCTTGGAATTAACTTGTTTAATAGTGCCAAGGTGCACTTGATCAAGAACACCACTCCTTGGTGAATTGATCCCTAGGATGTCTAGAGTCCTAGTACCCTCTTCTCAACTCAGAACTGAACTGTTCTTCTCTCAACAGTCAGCTCCTACCACTTCTACTACTACAACCTTCTCACTTTCACTCTTGAAAGATATGAGGATTGAAGTAAGGTTCCAACTAATGAGATATCATTTACAATGAAGATCAGTGTATAAGGATAGGATATCTCTCTAAGCTAGTGTATGGATATACAATGTAGTACAGCTTAGAAGAAGTGTATGAAGACTAAGATAGTCTTTGAAAACACTCTAGCTTGTAAGAACTTGAGGTTAGATGTGCTTTGTTGAGGTTTTAGTTGGATGCTTTCAAATGGTCTTCACACTTCTGTATTTATAGACAAATGAAGGTTTTGCCCGTTGGAGAGGCAGTCTCCAATGTCCATAAATGTCTTCTTTCAGTTCTTCAACTTTGAAGACAGAATTTTGATAGTGACATGTCCTCATTTGGGAAATAAACGGCTGTAAGAGCTTTGTCTTCATTCTTCAGCACTCTTCCCAATATCTGACATTCAGATTCTCTTGTAAGAATATGGACATGTCTTCTGAAGGTTGTTCCATTGATAGGACAACATTCCTCATCATTTGGACAACTCTCCTTATCACTATCAGCAGTCTTGCTTATCAGCAAGGTTGGCCTGCTCTTCTTCAGATGACTTGGCTCATACCCTTTGCTTCACTTCAAGGTGATCTTAGCATGTTGATTTGCAATTCTTTAGGGTGAGTTTGTCTTCAGCATAGTTGACCTAAACTTTCAGAGCACTTGATCTTGACTTCTTGTACTGAGACAACTCCTCTGGACAACTCTCCTGATCAGCATAGTTAGTCTTCAAAAGACTTAGTGTTGTATCCAGAGTTTGAGCCTTGAGGGGACTTGATCTAGATGAACTTCTAAGCATGTGTTCCCCCTCAATTTGTGCATCTAATCATCTAAGAGCTACCTAACATATTAGCTCCTCATCTAGCCTTTATACAATATGTTCTAACATTTCTAGAACATATTCAATCATGACTTAGGCATGTCTCAGAGGGTCTTGGTATTCAATCAAAACATAACTCATTTTATTCCCAACAATTTCCCCCTTTTTGATGATGCCAAAACCTATACAACTTATGCAAAAGTGACTTAGCTATACCTATTACATTAATCTTCAGAAGACATGACTAAGGTCAATTATCCTGAAAAACAATGTGTTAGTGTATTCACCATTCATGTTGCACATAGGTTTCATAGATAGGCATAGAGAGATGAGTGTTTCTTGATTCAAAATAAGTTCAACTATCATTCATTTGAAAATCATAACAAGCATGTTGATAGTTGAAATTAACATATCAGAGCATGAATCATTAACACTAAATATATCAAAGCATTTCACTATCACATTTTGAAGCATATACATGATTTTTAGTATCGGAGCACAATGCTTATATCAGAGCAATCCAGAGCATATCAGAGCAAACAGATTTTCACAGCACACCACATCAGCACTCTTGACCATATTTCAGCATAGTTGATCAATCAAGAAAGGTCAGAAGACTTAGCCATTTCAAAGATCATCCTCAGGAGGTGGCACCATCCCATATTGTGCCCACACTCTTCTTTTCAAGGCCATGGCTTCTTGGTTTGTTCCCTTAGGACCAAGAACCATCTTGTTCAGCTTGAGGATCTCAGTGAATTCTCTCAGAATCCTTGCTTGATCAATCCATCCTTCAAGCTTTGGAGGCATGTAAATGATTGGCTTTGGGGCAGTGAGTTCCAATCTTGCAATGTCAGCAGCTGCAAGCAATTGTTGATAAAGTTCTCTGTAGTACTCTATCACGAACTCAGCAAAAGTGGAATTGGCATCTCTTCCATTCCATCTGTCAATGACATACTGATCATAGACATACTCCCTTTTTGCTTCCTCCCATGAGTCATTCAGCTAGATTGGTACCCATTTATCCAAGTGAGGATATTTGGTGTCCATTGGGATCAGTAGCTGTGGCTTCATCTTGTTATATGTTGCTCTCTTCCTTCTTGGCTTCTGGAAGTCTGCTCTTCTCTTGTCTCTTGCTCTTTGTGCTTCATCCATC
Source organism: Galeopsis tetrahit (assembly GCA_963675135.1). NCBI lineage: Eukaryota > Viridiplantae > Streptophyta > Magnoliopsida > Lamiales > Lamiaceae > Galeopsis > Galeopsis tetrahit. The sequence goes on from OY776133.1 coordinate 19,689,000, forward strand.
AAGTCCATCTTCTCTTGGGCCCTCATCATGGCCAATTTATGTTGTGTTTCAGGGTCTTTGCCATACCCTTCATGAAACAGCTTTGATGGATCATTTAGCACCACCACTTTCTTCTTTTTGGGACCTGGTCCAAAGCCTTCTTCATACAGCTCCTCTACATCTTCAGAAGCTTTAACACCTTCAGTGGACTTAGTCTCAGTAGACTTTTCCTTGTCTTCTTCAGCAATTTTGGATGTTTCAGCATTCCTTGGCTTTTCAGCAGTTTTGGCCTTCTTTGAGATAGGCTCATCATCAACAACTCTGAATTCAGGTGGAAGATCAAGGCTGTTGGGAAAGTCAGTGAATTTCTCAACTTGTCTCTTCTTTCCTTTTGTCCTCTTGATCTTTCCTCTAGTTTGGACACCTTCAGCATCTTTGTCCAAACCAGACACTTCACCACCTGGTCTTTGTTGTAGCCTTACTTTTTCCTCTTGAGATGAGGCCATAGAGTTTTTCAAGGCAAGTGCCAATTGCTCCTCTTCATCCAAATCATCCAAATTCAGCACTGCTGGCTCTTTTCCCTTTCCTTCAGGGGCTTTGTCTTTACCTTTTCCCCCTTTAACTGGGCTTCCAATTACTAAGGCACCTTTTGCCCTTGCTCTTTCCCTTTCCCCCTTTTTGGCAGCATCAAAACATTCTGGCTTTAGTTCACTCATAGTAGATGCCAATAAGGACTGGGCCTGGGTTAGAGACTTCATTTCCTCCAACAGATATACATTCTCATCATGTATATTTTGCATCCTATCACTGCTCAAGCTAAGGAAAGCTAGAACAGGCTTCATTTTCTGTTGGACAACCTCCTCCATGGTTGTCTTTAGGGATGCATCTAGTTGGGCCTTAAGAAGCTCAGTGAGTTTGGCCACTGCACCTTCAGCAATGTTGGCCAATACCTCTTGGGAAAATTTTTCTGAGGTTGCTTTCACCATAGCTAGCCTTTGCTCTTCAGCTCTTTGTCTTTGCAGGTCTGTCTTTCTTCCAAGGGCTTTCTTCACCACTGACCTCAAGGTCTTCACATTCCTTTTGTGGTTGATTCTTAGTAAAGATTGCTCCTTCTTAATATCCTTTGAAACTGACCTCATGGTGTTTTTAGCTTTGATAACTTCAGTGGAGATGGTTTGCAGACCAGTCTCAACTCCACTGATCCTTGCCTCCAAGGTAGGTAACACCACATCCTCTGAGCCAGTTAGCCTCATTTCCACAGATGCCAAAGTTCTTCCATGCTCATCCAAGGCTCCAGAAGTTTCTGCATGAGCTGATTGGACTTGGTGAGCCAAGGAATCCAACTTCTCTGATTGCATCCCAAGCAAGGCTAGTGCTGATCCACTATCAACTTGAATGGGTGCATCTGTTAAGAGTTCATCTGCAAAGATTTGATCAAAGGTTATACCTGCAATATCAGACAAATCAAAAGAGTCAGTAAACACACAATTGCCTCCCTCAATTTCTTTTTCATAAGACTCTGATGCATCAGCAGTCTTCTCCTCATTTTCAACTATTTCTTTTCTCCCTTCATTAATGATTTCCTCACTTAAAGGTACAGTCCTCCTCTCATCAAGGGATTCCTGAAGTTCAGATTTGACTTCAAGAGTAACCTGCCCTTCCTCACTTATATCACCCTCATTTGGTGGTACACTCACTATCCTAGTGATCACCACATCTCTTTCATCTACTACTCCCTCTGGTTTTTCAACTATCATCTCCTTTTCAACTCCTTCACCTAGACCTGCAGCATCTCCACCTTCAACAAGGTTCAAAGATAGCAGTTGTGGGGAGATCACAGTGCTTATATCAACAGCCACTGAGTCATCCTGAATGATTAAGGGCTGATCAGTGTCCAACTCATCTGACACTGAATAGGCCTTAACCAAACCAGCCTCTAAAACAGGAACCTCCACATCTTTAGGTTGTGCCTTGGGTTCAGAAGAACCTTCATTGGCAGATGTGTCTTTGGTTGTGTTACCACCCTTGGTCAACACCTCTGAAGATACAGAGCCTTTCCTATGATAGGTTTTAGGAGGATTGGATAATCTTTCAGATACAGAAGGCTTGGGGAGATTGGCTTGAGGGGTTTCAGGAGGGTTGGGTTTTGAGGGGTTTGAGGGATCATCAGGGGAATCATCATCATTAGAGCTACTTTCAGGTAGGAGTGATTTCAGGATCTTCACTTGTAAATGATACTATGGGCTCAAAGTGAAGGTTGTTCTTGTTGCTTAAATAACCAAAATCAAGGTCAAGAGCCTTGTTGGAAAAATCTATGATCATCTCTGGTCTAACTTTGGGAGCCATTGAAAATTACAGAGATGAAATTGAGAAAGTTTTGAGAGAGTTTGAAGAGAATGAGCTAGGGTTTCGAATACTTGGGGAAGAAGAGTGTGTGGGGAGTTCTTAAGACTTGAGAATATTCTAAAAAGAATGTTTGTCAATGAGTTGGTGAGGTTTGTGTATTTTCAACTGTTGTCAAATATGGAAAGATACACTTGGACGGCCAGGATGAATTTCAAGGGAGTTGGCCAGTTTTGATCCAATGGTTAAAAACCAATGTAACAGTGACTTGTTGGTTTTATTCAAAACGTGGAAGGTATTTAATATTAGTTAATGGTTGGGGAGTTTTCGAGATAAATCATGGCTTGAAAAGTGTAATGCAAACAAGAGTTAAATCTTGGCATTTAATGCATGGAAAGCGACTTTTTTTTTGGGTGGGGGACAAATTAAATCCCACAAAGATGATATCTGAAATTGGGACAGGTATCAAGGTAGACAATGATTACCCAAAATAGATGCTTATCAAACCAAGAAAATAGTTTGATAGCCAAGACAACTTATCTGACCCTACAAGGACAAGTGTCCTGAAGAGATGTGGACAAGAGTCCTGAATGTCAATGGACAAGTGTCCTGAGTAATTGTGATCATCTCTTCTGCCCTTCAGTAGACTTGTCCAAGTCTACTGAATATCAATTCAGTTCTTTTACTCCCATTAACTTCAATGAGTTTTACTTGTCCAACTTCCCTGGATCAAGTAAACCCAACTCTGCTGATAGCTCCAGAAACCTTGCCTCTGCAAGTGGCTTAGTTAGTATATCAGCTTTTTGATGATCTGTGTGGATCTTGACCAACTTTATATCCTTCTTCTCCACATGATATCTAATGAAGTGATGCTTGATGTCCACATGTTTGCATCTTGTATGCAAGACAGGATTTTGTGAAATAGCAATGGCACTATTGTTATCACAAAATATGTGCACTTCAGTATAGTTGACTCTGTAGTCTCTTAGTTGTTGTCTCAACCATAGGATCTGGGCACAACAACTTCCAGCTGCAACATATTCAGCTTCCGTGGTGGAAGTAGCCACTGTGTTTTGCTTCTTGGAGAACCAAGATATGAGCTTGTTGCCTAAGAATTGACAAGTCCCTGAAGTGGACTTTCTATCAATTCTGCAACCTCCATAATCAGCATCTGAGTAGCCAGTTAACTCAATGTTATCATCAGCAGGATACCAAAGGCCTAGATTCTCAGTGCCTTTGAGATACCTCAAGATCCTCTTTGCAGCCTCAAGATGGCTTTTCTTAGGATTTGCTTGAAATCTTGCACAAACACCAACTGCAAAGGTGATGTCAGGTCTGCTGGCAGTGAGATAGAGAAGTGAACCAATTATTCCTCTATACTCAGTAGAGTTGGTAGGCACACCACTCTCATCAGGATCCATCTTCCAATTTGTGTTCATTGGGATCCTTACTGGCTTGCTAGTAGCACACCCAAACTTCTTGATCATTTCTCTGGTGTACTTAGCTTGGTTGATGAAGATTCCTTCTTTTGATTGCTTGACTTGTAGACCCAAAAAGAAGTTCATCAACCCCATCATGGACATCTCAAACTTGCTTTGCATGAGCTTGGAGAATTTCTCACACAGCTTTTCATTTGGAGATCCAAAAATTATGTCATCCACATAAATTTGGACAAGCAAGATGTCCTCTCCTTCAGAGATTCTGAAGAGAGTTCTATCCACAGTTCCCTTGGTGAATCCATGATCCAAGAGAAATTGTGACAGTGTATCATACCAAGCCCTAGGGGCTTGCTTGAGTCCATATAGAGCCTTCTTCAGTCTGTAGACTTGATTTCCAATCTCAAATCCTGGTGGTTGCTCCACATAGACTTCTTCTTTCAAGACTCCATTCAGAAAGGCACTCTTGACATCCATTTGATATACTTTGAACCTCTTGTGGGCTGCATAGGCTAGAAAGAGCCTTATTGCTTCTAGCCTTGCCACAGGTGCAAATGTCTCATCATAGTCAATGCCTTCATGTTGGCAATAGCCCTTTGCCACAAGTATTGCTTTGTTTCTGACAATCACATCATTTTCATTCTTCTTGTTCTTGAACACGTACACCCACTTTGTTCCAATAACATCTTGATGTGAAGGTCTATCCACCAGCTCCCAAACTTCATTTCTGGTGAATTGATTCAGTTCTTCCTGCATGGCTGTGATCCATTTGGCATCTTGAAGTGCTTCCTCAATGTCACTTGGTTCTTGTTCTGACAAGAAACAACAGAAAAGAGCACTTTCACCATGGAATCTCCTTGTTTTGACTCCAATGCTTGGGTCACCCAGTATGAGATCAGTAGGATGGTCAGATAACCAAGTCCTTCTTTTTCTGATCTCTTCAGTAGAGTTGTCCTCTACTGAAGTTGAGTCACTTTGATCATAAAATTCAGGAAAGTTTAATGCAGGATCTAATTCAGTATCATAATCAAGGGTGTTGTCCTCAATGTCAGGGACATTGGCATTTTCAATATTTTGAGTTTCCCCTTGATTATTTAATCCATTAACTACCGCAGCAGGAACTGCTTCTTCATTGGTAGTTGTTACCTGGATGTGAACTGGGATTGGATCATTCAGTTCACCATTCCTTTCAGTGGGATTTCCCTCAGGAGGATTGCCTTCAGGGTTGTTGTCCAAAGTGAAATTTTCAGGTAGGTTGGTTTGGACAACTTCTACGAAATCAGTGTCTTTGTCTTTTAGGCTCAGTCTGGTTGTCCTCTGTGTGATTTCTTTTGATTCCAAGTTCTCATTCCTGAACTCATGAATAGATTCATCAAACACAACATGGGGAGTTTCCTCTACAATAAGGGTTTTCTTGTTGTAGACTCTGAAAGCTCTACTAATTTGAGAGTATCCAAGAAATACTCCTTCATCAGCTTTGCTGTCAAAGGCTTTCAGCTGATCTTTCCCATTATTGTGAATAAAACACTTGCAACCAAAGATGTGAAAGTATGACACTTTAGGCAATCTTCCTTTCCAGAGTTCATAGGGGGTTTTGCCTTGCCCCTTAGTGATCAAACATCTATTCTGAGTATGGCATGCAGTGTTTATAGCTTCAGCCCAAAACCTCTTAGGCAAATTAGAATCAGCAATTAAAGTTCTAACAGCCTCTTTTAAAGTTCTATTTCTTCTCTCTGCAACTCCATTTTGTTGAGGAGTTCTAGCTGCTGAGGTTTCATGAGCTATTCCATTAGTTGTGCAATACTCATTGATGTATGAATTAATGAACTCAGTGCCTTTATCAGATCTTATCTTGATAATGCTTAGGCTTTTCTCATTGGACAATCTCTTTAGAAGTTCAGGCAGTTTGACTTGAGTTTCCTTCTTATTAAGGAGAAATACTACCCATGTGAACCTAGAGAAGTCATCTACTACTACCAATGTGTATTTTCTACCATTTATGCTTGCAGGGGTAATTGGTCCAAATAGGTCCATATGTAAAAGTTCAAGTACCCTTTCAGTAGAGATGACTGGTTTTCCCTTAAATGAGGCTTTGATCTGTTTTCCTTCTTGGCATGGTTTGCAAACATGCTCTTTAATGAAAACCTCATTAGGTAGTCCTTTAACTAATGCATTTCTAGCAATTTTGTTCATTGTTTTGAAGTTCAAGTGGTTTAACCTTTTATGCCATAACCAACTTTGTTCACTAGAACTCTTAGCAATGAAGCATGCAGCATCAGTCGACTTGTCCCAGTCTGCAAAATACACATTCCCTTTCCTAGTTCCAGTCAACAGAATTTGTTGAGCCTTATTTTTTATTAAGCATTTTCCACTAGAAAACTCAACATTAAAATCTTTACACAGAATTGACTGATACTTAGGAGATTATATTTGAGACCAGCCACATAAGATACATTGGATACTTTGATGTTACCAATCATCAAAGTACCATAACCTTTTGTAGTTGCTTGTGAGCTGTCTCCAAATGTGACATTTGGGCCTTCTTTTTCAATAAAATCAGTGAGGAGTTCCTTGTTTCCAGTCATGTGCCTTGAACATCCACTTTCAAGGTACCATGCTGACTTTTTCCTCATGCTCCTCTTCTTGTGGCCCATAGGTACCTGCAATTAGATTGGTTTAGGTACCCTTTGAGTTTTAGGTCCTCAGAGGTTAGCTGTACCTTTAGGAACCCAAACTTGCCTAATAACCCTGATTGTTTCAAGGTGGCTAAGTTGTCTTCCTCTAGCATCTAAATACACTGTCTTTCCCTTAAATGCCTTTGGGAAAGTGTGTGTGAATGTGTTAACTCTATAAGTTTCAGGAGAGTTGTCAAGTCTCCTGAACTTTTGAGTTCTTTGTGCAACTTGAGGGAATCTTTGAGGAAAGGCTTTCTTATGATCATTACCCTTTGGCATGAAGGGTTTTGGTTGTCTCATTTTATTCTGCCTTTGAGGAGAGTTGTCCTTAGGTCTATTCAGCTGAGGCTTTCTCAGAAGAGTTGGCCTAGGCTGATTATACCTTGGAAACTTCCTCTGAACATTGTTCAGTAGAGTTGCCCTACCATTGGGTCTACTCTGCTGACCAGCATTCATCTTATGTTCAGGAGCTTTGACCATTTCCTTAGGTTTAGGCCTATTCTCCTGAAGCATTTGATTAGGCAGATCATCCATTTTTCCCTTTCCTTTGTTCAGTGGCTTAATTATTTCATTTTCAGTTTGTGCCACTGACTTATCAAAGATTCTCTTAGTGTTACTCACAGAAGCAACACTAAGACAAGGTGGAGATTCAAATGGATCAAAACCTAATCCACTTCTTTGAGCCATAGGTCTTTGATAACTCTGAATTTCCTCTATTGCTCTAGAGGATTTCTTCAGAGCAGACATCTTTAATTTCAGGCTCTCTTCACTTGATTTAAGAATATCATATTCATGTGAGAGGTTTTCAAACTTGGCATTGAGAATTTTAAGTTCAAAATCTTTTCTCTTCTGAGAGAGAAGTTGATCATCAATCTCCTTTTGTTGGTCAACTATCCTGAGATTTGCTTCCTCAAGCTCTCTCAAGACTTGTTGATACAACTCAATAGACTTGACATCAACAACTGTCTCAAAGTTTTTGGCAAGTTCAATAGCCAATCTTTCATTTTCTCTCACATAATTATCATGAAATTCTTGTAGCATAGTGAAATCTTCCATCAACTTCCCAAGGGAAAGCTTTAAGTTGACCTCACTATTGTTTTGTGAGATGAATGATGGTGAACTAGAAGTAGAGGATACCTCATCATCCTCAAGAGCCATGTTGCAGACATCATCATCATCATCACTGTTGGAGAACAGTCCATCTGAAGAGTTGAAGCTTTCAGCACTATCAGATTCTTCACCAGCCATCATGGCCTTTCTATTGGTGAACTTTCTGTCTCTTTTGGCTTGCCTCTCTCTTCTCTCCTTAGAGCTTAATTCAGGGCAATCATACTGAAAGTGCCCTTTCTTTTTGCAGTTATAGCACAGATCTTCATCATCTTCTTTCTTTGATTCTTCTCTTCTTTTTGATGATGAAGGTTCAGCTCTACTGGACCTTCTCCTATCAGAGTACTTGTCCTCTGATCTCTTCTCTTCAGGCTTTTTGGCTTCAGCCTGATCTTCAGGAGAGTTGTACCTTCTTCTGAATTTGTTGTCCTGGTAGAATTTCTTGTATCTACCAAACCTTGAATTTAGCTTTTCAAACCTTCTAGCCATCAGGGCTAGTTCTTCCTTCATTTCAGTCTTTGAGACTGACTTTGATGATCTTGGAGTAGACTGCATTTCTGGTTCAGTAGCTTTGGCTTTGAATGCCACTCCCTTAGTAGGATTTGAGGGTTCCTCAATAGGCTTTCTTCTATTGAGGTCGAACTCATATGCTTTGAGTTCAGAGAAGATTTGTTGCATGGGCATGGTGGAAAGATCTTTGGTATTTTGCATCATCACAGCATAGACATCCCACTTTTGAGTGAGACTCCTTAAGATCTTCAATCCAGCTTCTCTCTTAGTGTAGACCTTGCCCAATGAGTTGATCTCATTCATCACATCAGTGAATCTACCAGCAAACTTATCAATGGACTCCTCAGATTCCATTGCAAACTGTTCAAATTTCTGCACAGCAACTTGGAGCTTATTCTCCTTGATCTTTTCAGTACCCTCACACATTTCAGCAAGAGTATCCCAAATTTCTTTGGCAGTTGTGCAGTGGTAGACCCTTCCCATGACTGCATCTGGAATTGTTTGATAGAGAGTGTTCATTGCTAGATAATTTAGATTATCCTTCCTCTTTTCATCATCAGTGAAGTCATCTTCATCTTTAGGAAGTACATCTCTTGTGTCTGCCCTTTGAGCCTCTGTGACCCTGGGATTAATAAATGGGAACACAAAAGGACCTCTTGTGATCACTCTCAACATATCAGTATGGAGAGATGCAAGATGAGCTCTCATTCAGATTTTCCAGAAATCATAATTATCAATTGAGAACATGGGCAATTTGTGATGAGATATGTGATTGACTGGATTAGTTGCCATATTGTCCAATCCTTGAACAGCAGGAGGTGGAACTGCAGCATTTATGTTTTGATCAGGATTTTGTTGCTGCTGGTTCTGGTTGTTGTTATTTCCTCTTGCCATTTCTGTAAGAGAAGGTTAGACAATAGATACAAAGGACTTCAGATAGATCAGTTCAGTGACCACACCAAATATGTGAATTTTTTGAAAACCAAGATGGCTTTTCAGAAGCAGTGGTCTTTGAACCCCTGCTGTGATACCACTTGTTGGTCCTGAAAGGAGTATATAACAAGTGTATGGGGGGGGGGAATACACTTGTATGCAAATTCTTTTCTAACTTGATCAAACCAGAGCTTAGCAAGGTTGTCTTGGACAACTCTGCTGAAGATTATTAACTCTTCTAAGATAATCAGACTACTAAGTACTATTGAGTACTTAGTTGAATAACTATCTAGGGGAGTTATATGTGCGGAATAATGGTTGGCCCTTTTAGTTTAGACTCCTTTAGATTCTGAAATCACTTAGTCAATTCAATACAGTCCAGTTTCAGGGAACTTGTCCAAATCAGTTTTGCACAGTCTTAAAACATTTATCCTTTGAAAGATCAGTTTTGTGCAGTGTTGAGTGTATGAAATTACTTGAAAGTAAATCAACACAAGAAGTTATAGTGGTTCAGAGACTCAAGCTCCTACATCCACTTTCCCTGATTTAACAGGATAATTCCTTCACTCTTGGAATTAACTTGTTTTATAGTGCCAAGGTGCACTTGATCAAGAACACCACTCCTTGGTGAATTGATCCCTAGGATGTCTAGAGTCCTAGTACCCTCTTCTCAACTCAGAACTGAACTGTTCTTCTCTCAACAGTCAGCTCCTACCACTTCTACTACTACAACCTTCTCACTTTCACTCTTGAAAGATATGAGGATTGAAGTAAGGTTCCCACTAATGAGATATCCTTTACAATGAAGATCAGTGTATAAGGATAGGATATCTCTCTAAGCTAGTGTATGGATATACAATGTAGTACAGCTTAGAAGAAGTGTATGAAGACTAAGATAGTCTTTGAAAGCTTTGAAAGCACTCTAGCTTGTAAGAACTTGAGGTTAGATGTGCTTTGTTGAGGTTTTAGTTGGATGCTTTCAAATGGTCTTCACACTTCTGTATTTATAGACAAATGAAGGTTTTGCCCGTTGGAGAGGCAGTCTCCAATGTCCATAAATGTCTTCTTTTAGTTCTTCAACTTTGAAGACAGAATTTTGATAGTGACATGTCCTCATTTGGGAAATAAACGGTTGTAAGAGCTTTGTCTTCATTCTTCAGCACTCTTCCCAATATCTGACATTCAGATTCTCTTGTAAGAATATGGACATATCTTCTGAAGGTTGTTCCATTGATAGGACAACATTCCTCATCATTTGGACAACTCTCCTTATCACTATCAGCAGTTTTGCTTATCAGCAAGGCTGGCCTGCTCTTCTTCAGATGACTTGGCTCATACCATTTGCTTCACTTCAAGGTGATCTTAGCATGTTCATTTGCAATTTTTTAGGGTGAGTTTGTCTTCAGCATAGTTGACCTAAACTTTCAGAGCACTTGATCTTGACTTCTTGTACTGAGACAACTCCTCTGGACAACTCTCCTGATCAGCATAGTTAGTCTTCAAAAGACTTAGTGTTGTATCCAGAGTTTGAGCCTTGAGGGGACTTGATCTAGATGAACTTCTAAGCATGTGTTCCCCCTCAATTTGTGCATCTAATCATCTAAGAGCTACCTAACATATTAGCTCCTCATCTAGCCTTTATACAATATGTTCTAACATTTCTAGAACATATTCAATCATGACTTAGGCATGTCTCAGAGGGTTTTGGTATTCAATCAAAACATAACTCATTTTATTCCCAACATTAATGTTAGAGATGAACAATTGATGCTTGGTTTATATATTGTTAATTGTTTATATATATATATATATTGTGTGGCTTGAATTAATTGTTGTTAATGTTAGAGATGAACAACTTTTTAGAGATGAATATAGGCCTATAACTTAGGTCTAATCCAGTTTATATCCTTTAAGTTTTTACTTTTTCAATTTACGTCTTAGGGTGTCCAATTTATATCCTTTTAGGTCCAATTTATGTCCTTTTCGCCGGAAATTGGAATTCTGGCTAAATAGTCCAATTTACGTCCTTTAAGTTTCAAAATTAGAAGTTAATAATTAAAAAATTCTGAAAAAAATTAAACATCTCATTAAAAACTAAAGATATCATTAAAATTTATAAATTGTGTAAAATAAAAATAAAAAATTCTAAAAAAAATTAAAAACTCTACAATTCTAAAAATGTATAAATTAAAATTTTAAAAATGTTTAAAATAAAATAAAAAATTATACAATTTTTCAAACCTCATTAAAATGAATTTGACACGGTTCTACAATCAATCAAGGCGTGGAACACAAAAAAAATTAGGAGTTCGAGAAAACCTTTAATGGTGGATTAGTCCGAATCAAGTTTAATTTTTAGTGAAATATTAATAATTTTTATTATTCTTATTGGGTTTTTAAAATTTGTAATATTTAATCTACACATTTTAAAAAAATTAATGAGATTTTTAGAATTTTTAATGAGATTTTTAGAATTTTTAATGATATTTTTGAATTTCTTAATTTTAAATTAAACATTTCGATTTTTTGAATTGTAGAATTTATTTTATTTTACACATTTTATAATTTTTAATGAGATTTTTGAAAATTTAATGAGATATTTTGAATTTTGTTTTACACATTTTATAGTTTTTAATTTTAATGATATTTTCGGATTTTTAATACTCCCTACGTCCCACTATAAGTTTCACACTTTCCTTTTTTGGATGTCTCACAATAAGTTTCCCATTCCATTTTTGGCAAATTATTTTCTCTCTCCCAATCACATCACTTATACTTTATCTATTATTTTATCATACTTCATCTCATACTAATTTATTATTTTCTCTCTCACCATCACATCATTTGTACTACATCTATTATTTTATCATATTCCTTAATCTAAACACCCAAAAGAAGTGGGAAACTTATTCCGGGACGGAGGGAGTAATATTTTAATTTTTTTTAGAATTTTTAATGATATTTTTAGAAAATTTAATTTATTTATTAAATTTTAATTTTTAAACTTAAAGGATGTAAATTTGACTATTTGACCGGAATCCCAATTTATTCCTCACATTCCGGTGAGTTTGAAAATTTTCCGGTAAAAATGACGTAAATTGGACCAAAAAGGATGTAAATCGAAAAAGTGAAAACTTAACGGATATAAATTGGATTAGGCCTAAGTTACTGGACGTAAAATGAAATTTTCCCTTGAGATGAACAACTTGTTAAAGATGAATATATATTGTGTGGCCTGGATTAATTGTTGTTAGTGTTAGAGATGAATATATATTGTATGGCTTGGATTAATTGTTGTTAGTGTTAGAAATGAACAACTTGTTAGAGATGAATATATATTGTGTAGCTTGGATTAATTGTTGTTAGTGTTAGAGATGAACAACTTGTTATAGATGAATATATATTGTGTGGCTTGCATTAATTGTTGTTAGTGTTAGAGATGAACAATTTGTTAGAGATGAATATATATTGTGTGGCTTGAATTAATTGTTGTTAGTGTTGGAGATGAATATATATTGTGTGGCTTGAATTAATTGTTGTTAGTGTTAGAGATGAACGTATATTGTGTGGCTTGGATTAATTGTTGTTAGTGTTAGAGATGATGTTTTGGTATTTGACGTATATATATTGTAGTGGTATAAGTTTTGGTTTTGTATAAATAGGATTTTTAAAATATAAAATAATTATTAAAAAAAATATATATTAAAAAAAATATATATTAGGAAACACTTGGAACGCGGTTAATAACCGTTGTCCAAGTGCTTTTCTTAGACAACGGTTTTTTAACAGCTGTCTAAGTTTAGACAGCTGTTACTTGGACAGATGTTAAAACCGCTGTCTAAGGCACTTTTGAAGGGCAGTGCAAAGCTAAATCTGTATTAGTGGTGGTATGTGTGGAAAGCAAGGAATTGGAAAGTTTTTTGCAAATGAAGACCTGAAACCGGAGAAGATTTTTGACGAATTAAGAATTAAGGTGTGGGGAATTTTGTCTCAACAAAGTGACTGCTCTCACCCCTATTCATTCCATGATTGGTGTGCAATTCCCAGATTAGCTTGTGTATAGGATTTTGATCCCAATGTAATGTTGTAACTCATCTCATTTCTTCCCTCGTTTGGAATTCTGTAACTATTTAGTGTTTCACTTTATGAGTAGTACCACAGGTAGTCTCATAATAATATATGGGGGATTTCATATAAAAGGTCATTTCACCTAGTGTTTTTTTAAATAAAGACATGATTCAAAATAGTTTCAAAATAAGGACAAAATGGCACATAAATGTACCATCATGCCCTTAATACATAAATTCGGAATTAATATGGAGAAATTATTTAACTGTTTGAAATTTAAAGCTGACTCTATCAGCTCATTAATTTCGAGAATTACGCAATTAAGAAAAACCTTCCTAAAATTAAATGAGAAGAAAAACAGGTTTGGTACTAAAGTTCTATCAGCTCATTAAAGCCCCCTCGAATTACGCAATTAATTAAAACTTCCTAAAATTAAACTCTATCAACAACTCCGGTCAAACTTTGTAAATTTTGTGCAGAATTTTGGGGTTTTTCAATTTGTGAAGAAAGGAAACCGTGAAGTACGGAAGAAGACGAAGTGAGAAGTGAGAAGAACATTTTGCTCCCTAGACCACGGTTGGAAAATTAATATAAAATCTAAAACTGCATAATAAAATGAATAATGCAGATCAATGAAATCTAAAACTGCATAATAAAATGAATAATGCAGAAAAAATAGTACGGTGTCTTCATATTAGAATGTGATTATGCAGAAATACGTATACATATGCAAAATAAGATCTGCATTATCCCTTGACCAAACCAATAACAAATAATCATGAACTACATTTCAGCAACACGCACGTAAATCATCACAATTTCACGAAAACAGAGCAAAATTGAACCTAAATTAAAATCATCTCAAAAAATCCTAAATTCTTTGCAAATTATATGTGTACGTGTGGAATTAATAATCATACCCTTGGCAAAACTCTTCATCTGACCCTTGGAATTAAAAGTTTCTACTGTATCTCCGGCGGCTTCGCGTCCGTCATCCATAATGAAGAAATCGGTGAAGTTTGAATCCCCTAGGAATATAAACAAACGATCGCGTGGCAAGTCTCTTGATCATGTGCAGTCGTAAGAACAGATCAAGGAAACAATTATGGAAGAGCAAAGGAGACGAGACCTTATAGCCATGGCCGTCGTTGAAAGAGAGGAACAAGCCTCTAAGCAGCAGAAACTTTGAGAATCATCGGAAATCAGTTTTTGGGCGTGAGGGGTCACCCGAAACTGAAACAGAAACTAAAAGAAGAAAAAGATCCCTCGATTTCAAGAGGAAATCGAGGATTGTTGCTTCACCAATCTGAAATCTATGGCCAATCGTTTGTAGATGCAGCGGGATTATGTTTGATTCATCATGGATTAACCAAAAAGCTTGAAGATTTGAGTTTTCCGGCCAAGAAACCCGTTCTTTAATTATTAAATTAATAAATTAACCAAAAATCTATGGCGACAAATAAGGAAGATGAAGACTTGTTATTTAATTATTAAATTAATAAATTAATTTCCATATTTAAATATAAGGGTATAATGGGTTATTAACATGCGTTTTTGTCCTTTTTTAAAAAGATTATAAAAGTTGTCTTTATTTAAGAAACTAGGTGCCTAAATGGCCTTTTTTATAAATTTTCTCTAATATCTTTTTTTTTCCAAAAAAGTGTAGGGCAATTCCTTTTTCTTTAGTTAAATGATCTTTTAATTGAAAAAAATGTTATTATTATTATTGAAAAGTATAAAAATTTGTTTCGAAAAAAGGATTTTTAATATTGAAAAGTATAATTATTATTATTGAAAAACGTAACTCTTGTTATTGAAAAATATAGCTCTTATTATTTGAAAAATGTATTAGGAGTATTTTTTAACTGAAAGTGCAAGATTTATTAATGAAAAATAGTTTTTTTATTATTAAAAAGTGGTAATTTTTATTATTAAAAAATAGTAATTTTTGTTATTGAAAAGTATAACTCTTTATTATATAAAAGTTTAATTCTTATTATTGAAAAGTGGTTGATTTTATTATTGAAAAATGATAGATTTTATTATTGAAAAGTAATAATTTTGTTATTGAAAAGTGTAACTTATGTTATTGAAAAATGGTAGATTTTATTATTGAAAAGTAGTAATTTTGTTACCTGAAAAATATAACTCTTTATTACTGAAAAGTATAACTCGTGTTATTGAAAAGTGGTAGATTTTATTATTGAAAAGTGGCCGGTAATTTTGTGTTATTGAAAGTATAACTCTTTATTAAACTGTAATGTTAAAATTATTAATAAAATTATTGAAAAGTTGTAGATTTTATTATTGAAAATTGGTAATTTTGGGTAAATGAAAAGTATAACTCTTTATTAAATTGTAATGTTAAAATTATTAGTAAAAATAATAAAATTATTAATAAAAATAATATTTTCAGGTTTTGAAACTTTGACCTCACCTTAATCAAATGTTCTTTCGTAAATTTCACATACCAAATATTAAATTTTTTTTTTATTAAAATTGAATTATATTAGTTCAACTAAATAATTATTTTATGTATACATTTAATACATACAAAATAAATTAAATATTTTTTTTCGGGGCGTGGGGGACTAATTCTAGTGTCTATATGTAGGAAAGAACATTTATAGACCATTAAATACGCGTATAGATTAATTTGATGCATGGCCATTCTTAATTTGAGGTGCCTGTAATTTCGAATAGCCTTTCGATTTCCTTAATTTCTAATATTAGAAACTCAATTATCTAGATGCCCTCAATTTTTAGATCCATTTTTGCAAGTATAAATAGGGATCCTTTGTTGTAAGAAAAAATCATCTCTCAAAATAAAATAAAATAAAATAAACACAGAGTTCCTTCCCCACATACATTTTTTGGAGCTCTGAAAAAAATAGAAAACGTCCCTCAGAAATTAAAGTTAGTAGAATAATAAAATGGGAGAAAATAATAAAGTGGTGGTGGCCGGAGTGGCCTCCGTCCTCTTGGTGGCGGCAGTAGTGGCGGTGGTGATCGGCACCAACCAAAAAGGCGGTGCGACGTCGTCAACGGGTACGACAGTGAACAATAAGGCTGTGCAGGCCCTTTGCTCCCCCACGGAATTCAAAGACACTTGTGAAAAGAGTTTGGCCGATGCGAAAACCACAGACCCTGGAGAGCTTATCAAGATGGCCTTTGAAGCCACGGTTAAAAACGTGAGCGATGTGCTTAGAGAATCGGAGTTGTTGAGGGAAGCTGAGTCGGACCCGAGCACGAAAGACGCGTACAAAGTGTGCCAGATAGTGCTTGACAACGCAGTCGACGATCTGAGAACATTGATAGGTGAACTGGACGGATTCGACTCGACCAAGTCCCGTGAGTACTTGGCGCATTTGAGGGTATGGATGAGTGCCGTTCTTACCTGGCAGGAGACATGCATCGATGCGTTCGAGGGAACGAACGGGGATGCTGCGGAGAAGATGAAGAAATTGCAGACGACTGCTAGACAATTGACTATCAATGGTTTAACTATGGTTTCTGATGCTTCCTCCTTTCTCGGAATGTTTCAGATCGATAGCAGCCGAAGGTTGTTGTCCGAAGAGACTCCTGCTTACGCAGAGAGAAGGCTTCAAGAAGGTACTAGAATGACTTTGAAACCTACTATTGTGGTGGCCAAAGACGGGAGCGGCCAATTTAAGACCGTCGGCGAGGCCATAGCCTCGTTCCCCCCGAAGACAAACGACTCAATCGTCATCCATGTTAAGGAGGGTGTGTACGAGGAGAACGTTATATTCCCCAAGAAAGTAAACAATGTTGTGTTGTTCGGAGACGGGCCGTTGAAGACTAGAATCACCGGAAACTTGTGCTTCGCCAAGGGTGTTAAGACCTTCCAAACCGCCACCGTTGGTAAGCACTATATATTCACTTAATTAATTTGATATGAAAATTAATTTTTAATTATAGAATATTACCATTAATTATATAAAAAATTAATTACAGAATCTATATATCATGCATTAATTAAAAGTATCGATCATTTAATATTTGAGATTATATTGAAAATAAATTAAATGTTGGTGCAGGCGTGGAAGGCGATAATTTCTTAGCCATGGAGATTGGATTCGAGAACACCGCAGGCGCACTTGGGCACCAAGCGGTGGCGCTCCGTGCTACTGGCGACTTCGGCGTGTACTACAACGTGGCCATCGATGGTTATCAAGACACTCTCTACGCCCACATGAAAAATCAATACTATCGCGATTGCTCCATCTCCGGCACCATCGACTACGTCTTCGGGGATGCTCTGGCCCTCTTCCAGAACTGCAAGTTCATCGTCCGCAAGCCGGGGCCCAACCAAGGTTGCATGGTGACCGCGCAAGGCCGCCAAGCTTCAAATAGCACCGGATGTTTCGTGATTCAGAACGGAACCATCACCGCCGAGCCAGATTTCCTTACCGCACAACCACCACACAAGGCTTACCTGGGTCGCCCATGGAAGTTGCTCTCGAGGACGATTATCATGCAATCAAACATTGAGGAGTTCATCGACCCCACCGGTTGGGCACCCTGGTTGGGAACATTTGCATTGGATACATTGTATTACGCTGAGTACGAGAACCGTGGTCCCGGTGCAAAGACAGATGGCCGAGTTACATGGCAGGGTATCCAGAAGATCACACCAGAAATTGCTAACAGCTGGACCGGAGGAGTCGCTTTTAAAGGTGATGAGTGGATTAAACAGACTGGAGTTCCATATGTTCCCACAATGATGCAAGTTTAATTAATTAAATACATATATATAGTTGTAGTGTGGATTTGGTAATTATAAGGATTTACCTCCACTTCTTGATAGTAAATAATCATAGAATCGAGTTTCTTCGATTAGTGAAAAATAGTTGCACCTCTCTTGCTAGTATACAAGAGAAGGGTAAGGAAGAAGACGGGCTAAGGCCCATTAATGTTATTATAGTATTATTAATATTATTTCTATTTCACAATACTTGCTGATATATACATTAGTATTTACATTCACTAGTAATTTACGTGTCAAAAATATATGTATTACCCGGCCCATATTTGGAATCCAGCCCAAGGGCGTTGGACGGTTCTCCGTTGTGTGATTCATCCTTTTAACTCTAACAGTTTGGTCTCGACCTGGCAGCGTTATAAGAGAAACAATGATTTATTAAATTATACTTTCATTGAATGATTGTAAAGAGTACACGAAGGAAGTATTTATAGATACAAAATATATCTATCCTAAATCTCTAATTAAGGAAAATAAAGATTTACAAGATATATAAAATATATTATACAAGATATATATAATATCTCTCAATATATTTATATATGCCTAATACGCCCCCTCAAGATGGAGGGCCGAAGGAGAGTCCAATCTTGATCATAAGTGGTTGTAGGCGAGAACGATGAAGTTACTTGATAAGAGCATCAACAAGTTGATGGAGATTTTGGAGAAGAAAGCTTCTTCGTGAGTGCACGGTTGTTTTAACCAAAATTGGTTACCGTGAGAGGGTTGCAACCGTGAGTTTTGATCGGTGTTGGGTGTCGAGCAGCGGTTAAGCTAGGGTGGTAGCTAGTCGAGAGTTTGGACAGCGCTGGGCGTCGAGCAACGACTACAAGGGAGAGTTTCGGATCGAGGCGTTAGCCGTACGACTAGTTGATGTTGGGGTAACTGTGGGTTTTGTACGATAAAAAAATTGAACCATGATTATAGGGAAGAAGAAACGTGTTTTCTTGAGGTTGGGGTAATCGTGAGTTTTGAATGACAAGAATGTCGAACAACGATTATGGGGAAGAAAAAACTTGCCTTCTTGTGGATGGGGTAATCGTAAGTTTTGTACGACAAGAACGTCGAACAACGATTACGGGGAAGAAGAAACGGGTCTTCTTGAGGTTGGGGTAATCATGAGTTTTGTACGACAAGAACGTCGAACAACGATTATGGGGAAGAAGAAATTTATCTTTCTTGTGGTTGGGGTCGAACAACGATTATGGGGAAGAAGAAATTTATCTTTCTTGTGGTTAGGGTAATCGTGAGTTTTGTACGATAAGAACATCAAACAACGATTACGGGAAAGAATGAACTTGTCTTCATGAGGTTGGGGTAATCGTAAGTTTTGGGTTTGGGTGGAATCGAACCCAGGATATTTGGGCGTGAGCCTTTAGGCTCTGATACCATAAGAGAAACAATGATTTATTAAATTATACTTTCATTGAATGATTGTAAAGAGTACACGAAGGAAGTATTTATAGATACAAAATATATCTATCCTAAATCTCTAATTAAGGAAAATAAAGATTTACAAGATATATAAAATATATTATACAAGATATATATAATATCTCTCAATATATTTATATATGCCTAATACGTTATGACAAAGGCAGACGAACGCCTCACCACGTTAGAGAAAGGGATGGAACAGTAGGTCGAGGTTTTGTCTACTGAATTGTTCAAACTAGTTGACCAGAATTTAATAGAGTTGTCTATTTGTTCAAGTGAGTTGTCACAAGCGGTTATTTATATTATTAACAATTATTTAGCAATTAATTTGTTATTCTTTTGACGGTTATGGATCATTCTCAGTCTATATATATCGATGACAAGTGTGTCTAAGGGATATAACCCTTGCTATTGCCTAGGGAAATATTCCCTCGCTATTGCCTAGGGAAATATACCCTTGCTATTTTCGAGGGATTTTATTACCGAGGAACATTTTGTCGAGGGAAGTGGGCCCTTGCTAATTCCCTTGCTAAATGTATTGGCAAGCATTTTCCACTCTCTAAATCCCTTGCTCCTGGTGTAAGTTGGAGCTAGAAACAGTACAACACATTTTCATTGATTGTGCATACGCGAAAGAGTGCTAGGCACACACCGAGTTCACGGGACTCCTTCTGTCGGAGGCGAGACAAATTGATGCAGTCCCGGAACTGGTTTTCAAGCTGCTACGGGTCCTAGATAATGAAAGAAAGGCGGAGTTTGGCATGATATTATGGAGATTATGGAGAGAAAGGAATGATATGGTGTTCAAGGGTTCTTGCTCTATTCCTGCTATGGTGAAGACCCTTGCTGCAAGGCTGTTGGGAGAATGGAAGCTAGCTACAGGTGCTGAAATGCGGAATGAAGAGAGACATGCATGCATGGCTTGGCATGCTCCACCACAAGGATTCTTGAAAGTTAATACAGATGCTGCGTTATTTATTCACCAAGGAGAAATGGGAATTGGCATGGTAATCCATGATTGCGAGAGTAGATACGTTTGTGGCAGAACAATTAGGTTGGTGGGCTGCTTTCGACCGAAAGAGGCGGAAGCGATCGGAGTTCGTGAGGCTCTTTCATGGCTTAAACGACTGAATATTGGAAGAGCGATAGTCGAGACAGATTCGCTACAAGTGGTGAACGGATTGACAGCGGGGAAGCAAGGTATTTCTTCATTTGAGGATCTGTTAGGAGTTTGCTTGGAGGAAATGAGTGATTTAGAGGATATCAAGGTAGAATGGATTCGTAGAGATGCCAACGTTATTGCGCATCAAATGGCTAGAAGGGAAGTTTCTTATTCGAGCCCTTATCTTTGGGTCGAGCGTCCAACCTTTGTGGATTGTCTTCCTGTTGACTCTTGCATTTGCAACTAATAAATTGAAAGTTTGGCTTTCAAAAAAAAAAAATCCCTTGCTATTGGGAGTGAATTTTGTAGTGAACGAAGTTGGTTAATTAGATTGATCTTTTATTGATTTGTAAACTCCTCAAAGAAAAACAGAGTGCAAGAGAGAAGTTGTAATCTTGTATTCTTGTTTGATTTTTGTGGAAGTGCTTTGATCCTCTCGTGGATGTAGATCACATTTATCGAACCATGTAAATCTTGTAAACATAATAGTTTCTGTTTCTCTAAATTTTAATTTCCATCCTTTTTATTTTTTTTCGAATGTACAATTGACTTGCAAATAGTTTGTCAACTCACCAACTATATATATGGAATATATTATTAAACATATGAATATATCTTTTAATATTATATAATCTTCGAACCAATTACGTTTTGAGATTCATCAGGGGGAACCAAATCCCAAGTTCCATTCCTCAGATTGGGCTTGAAGACATTGTTTTGGCATCGAGTGACCATACGAGTGTTGTGTTGAGCAGAAGCCGGTGGTGATGGTGGTGCAGATACCCGCAGTCACATGCACCACCTTCACTGCCTCCAGCTCAACCTAGATCTGGTGTGGTCACTCGGTCTCAAAATAGATATTCAAGCCTGCTACTGTTAGAGTTGTTCTCATGAGTATTGCAGTTACCCAAAACTGGCCCCTTCGCCAGTTTGACGTCAATAATGCTTTCCTCCATTGTACCCTATCCGACATAGTATACATGGCCCAACCGCCCGATTTTGTTGATAAAGCATTTTCGTCCTATGGTACCATGCCCTTAGGACGTTTTTGCAAGGGATTGAGTTTATTCACACAAAATCTGATGAGTCTCTTTTTGTATACAATAAGTCTAGTATTATTGCATATTTTCCTGTGTATATTGATGATTTGATTCCCATAGGAAATAACATGCCCTTCCTTACTCGAGTGGCTACGGACCTCGGTTCGAAGTTTTCAATAATAGTTTTGGGCAATTTTTCCTACTTCTTAGGTGTTGAACTTCTCCGTCGTACCAACAAGTTATGCTTTCTTTCCCAACGAAAGTATGTGGTTGATCTTCTTACTTGATACAACATGATCACCTCCAAACCTGTCCAAACTCCTTTGTCCACCTCAGCCCGTCTTTCCATTTCAGATGAGACGCCTCCTATTGATGCCACTCAATTTCGTCCGGTACTTGGTAGTATTCAATATCTTCAACTCACTAGGCCTGATATAACATTTGTTGTTCATAAGTTGTCTCAATTCATGCATTCCCCCACCACAACTCACTGGGAGCTGTTAAACAGATCCTTCGGTACTTGAACGGAACTCGTGATGAAGAAGTCACGTTAAGACCTAATCCATATTCCTCTCTCCACTGTTTCACTAATGTTGATTGGGCGGGCAACAATGATGATCGTAGTTCCACAAATGCTTATATTGTTTTTCTTGGGCTAATCCCATCTCATGGTCCTCTAAGAAACAAAAATCTATTACTCGTTTCTCTACTGAAGCTGAATATCGTGCCATTACCTTAGCTGCCTCTGAAGTTCAATGGTTAAAATCTTTATTTCAGGAATTGTGTTTCTCTACTTCATCTCTTCATGTGATTTACTGTGATAACATTGGGGCCACTTATCTTTGTTCCAATCCTGTCTTTCATTCTGGAATGAAGCATATTGCAATTGATTTTCACTTTGTTCGAGACTTTATCAAGTCGCCCCAGCTTCAAATTTCACATGTTTCGTCTAAAGACCAACTTGTTGATGCTCTTACCAAGCCACTTTCGCGCTCTCGGTTACAGCTACTTATGTCCAAGATTGGACTCTTCTAAAGTGCTCCATCTTGAGGGGGCATATTAGGATGATAATATTTTAAAGATTTGTATCTTTAAATATTATCCATATCTCTTAAAATATTTTGTGTAGATATTTATCTCTACCTTGTAAATATAGATATAATATGTATCTATAAATACTCCTCTTGTAAACACTTTACAATTATTCTTTGAGATCGAGTGACCACATCGGATCTAGGCTGAACTAGAGGCGGTGAAGCTGGTGCAGATGACTGCAGAGAAGCGTCTGGGGCTCGAGCATCGGGTTAGGTGGATGAGGGTTGTCGGGAATGGGAGAGACATGGGGTGAAGTTAGTGTTTCTAGGGGTGTGGGTGGTGTATTTAGTGGAACATGAGATGTATGCTGCAGAGCGGGGGTGGATCTATTAAGTCAGGGGTGCATGGTGCGGATCAGGTAGTGAATATATCAGAACATGAGGTGTATCTAGCGGAGCAGTGGGTGGGTTTGGCATAACAATGGGTGGGCTGAGGAGAGGTGGTGAACTAATCAGATCAGTGTGTGTGGCGGGTGTATCTAGCAGATTTGGAGGTGTGGTAGAGGCATAATTGATTTTAGCAAACGAAAAGACGTGTTCAACGAATTGAACATGGCGGGAGGTATATATCTTGTTGGTGGATAAATCTAAACATAGGTAGGCACTTTGAGTGATAGAGTATCCAATAAAGATACAAGGGGGGTGGATCGATTGGCTAATTTGTGAGTGGTATAGGGACGGAGCCAACGGTAGCACAGACAACCAAAGACCCGGAGTTTGGATAGATTATAGGGTTGTTTTAAGAGGCATTGATAAGATGAGAGCATATTTAGATTTTCTTTTGGAAGATGATTTATAATATAAGTAGCAACACATATGGTGTAAGGACAGTATGTGAGAGGTATGGAGGCACGGTGTAATAAGGCTAAGGTTGTATCAACAACATGTCTGTGATGACGTTCAGACATGCCATTGTATTCTGGAGTATGGAGTGGTGTGGTAAGGTAAGATATGTCATGAGTTTGGAAAAACGAGCGAAGAGCAATAAACTCTCCCCCGTTTTCTATGTAAAGGGTTTTGATTTTGGTGTTATAGTAGTTTTCAACAAGAGGTTTAAAGGTTGAGACTTGAGAACGTGGAAAGGACATTAGACTTACGTTTGAGAGGGTAGATCCACATGTATTTGCTAAAATGGTCAACAAATATGACATAATATTTAAAGCCATCAAGCGATAGGATAGAAGAAGACCACACATCAGAGTAGAGAACTTCAAGAGGGGTACTGGACATAATACTTGAATTATTAAAGGGAAGTTTATGACTTTTGATACATTTACAAGAATCACAATTGAATCAAATATTAGGTTTATTAGGTATGCTGAAGTTGGAGAAAGTGTGAGAGAGAATTTTAAGGGACGGATAACCTAAGCGGGCATGGCAAATCGGAAATGTTGGATGGTTGGAGAGGAGGGCAGTAGGCGGAGGGGTAGATGCTTGAGCCAACCATACATAAAGATTATCTATGCGACTCCCCACGAGGAGAACGCTCCTCGTACGGTCATCCCACACCTGAAACGAAGAAGGACAAAAAACAATATCGACATTATTATCACGACATAAAGATGATACGGAAATCAGATTCTTCACCATATGTGGACCAACTAAAATATTTGAAAACTTCAACATACCAAGATCTTAAAACGACAAAGAACCAATATGAGAAATTTTTAAAACGTTACCATCACCAATAGCGACTTTGTCCATTCCGGAATACATAGAGTGGAGGGATAGGTTCTAAAGGTCAGTCGTGACATGATGGGACATCCCGGAGTCCAAGATCCAAGGGATGGATAGGGTTTTTGAAACTGTCGAATGGGCTGAGGTGGTGTAATTACTAGAAGATTTGGTGGGGTCACTTGATGCGTGTATTTACTAGAAGAGTGGGTGTATTTACTAGAATATTGGGTGTGTTTGTTTGGGAAGGGGATACCGAGTTGACTGGGTGAGTTCAATGGGAGGGCGTATGTACTAGAAGAGTGGGTGTGGCTATTTATTAAGTAGGGACCGAGTTGACTCGGTGAGTGGGGACCGAGTCGACTCGGTGAATTCTAGATCTGGACAGTGAACACATTTGGAGTTTTGGGCACGTTTTCGCGGTGTGGCCCTGAACGCGACATAACTGACAAGTGGGTGGCATTCGTGTCGTGCGGGCGGAGGTTCCGACGACCATGGCCGACGGTGGTCTTAACGCCATGGACGCGGGCGGCAGATAGTGGGCTGCAAGCGATTGGGGAGCTCGGGCCAAGGCTGCAAGGTGTTGGGGTGCGTGGACCAAGGCTGCAAGGTTCTGGGTTGAGTCCGCCGTAGATGAGTGGTGGGAAGCTACCATGGAAGAAGAAATTGTTTCTTGAGAAACTTCTTGGAGAAGAAGAAATAACTTCTTGAGGAACCGTGGGTTTTGTACGACGAAAAACGCCGAACAACGATTACAAGGGTTTGTGTGGGATCTAGGCGTTAGCCGAGAGACTCGTTGATACCATATAGAGACAATGGAATTATAATTTCATTGAATGAATGTTGTGAGTTTACAAGTGGATTATTTATAGATACAAGATGTATCCATATTTACAAGATATGTATCAAAATATTTAAGGGATCATATAATTGATGAGTCGGATTTAGTGCATATTTTTGTGCCTTAAATGAATATTCCTTCTGAATTAAATTGGTATTTTGGTGCACCATTCGACTCATTATTTCGTGCCTTTAATTACCTTGATATTTTTATTTTCTTATTTATTTCAGGTAAAAATTGGAGAATTTTGTGGCTGTGATTATGAAGTATCAAGTTGGGCCTATTTTGATGGGCCATGATTTATGTCCGAAGAAGAAGCATTGGCTTTTGAAAGGCGAAGGCCTTGGAAACACACACGCACAGGGATGCCATTGGGAGAATTAAATGGAGGATGAATTATCAAGTTGGGCCCATTGTGATGGGCTTTGGAAGGAACAGAAACCCAAAAAAATGAGAAAGGGCCAAGAATTTGGTTTTGGCAAAAACACACGGATACAGACGGCCGCCATTGAGGACGCTGGGAAAAAAGGGAGTCAACGCTGGAAAGGGGATTGGCAATTGGTGATGTAGGAGAAAGACTTTGGTGGATTGTAATTTTGGTTTGATCATTACACTGTTAATTCCTTTCTTTTGGATTAATATTCGAACTATGCATCAATTTATTGTTTGTATTGTTTCGTTGATTATGCTTGGCTAATCTCTTCATTCTAGCCCGAGGACGTAAAACCTCATATTGATTATGCCTATTTAATTAAACAATTCCTGGTTAATTTTGATTTGTATCTCGATTTTGTTATTATTTGAGTAAATGCTATGCGTGTTTGAATTATGAGTTTAATAGGCTTGATCACCCAATTTTATTCATAATTCAATTCCAGCTATCCTATAAATTATAATCCGTAATTGTTATAATATTTTGGGAATTGTAGCAACTAAGGCAAAACACCTTAGGGAGTAGTAACATTTAGGTTGCATGAAACGAGCGTCTCGTATTCATGGTCTAATTTATCCTATTGTTTTAATTCTTAAATGCGTTCCTCGAGTTGAACCTTAGATACATGTTTTAGGGTTATTCGTAGGGATAGATTAATTGGGGGTCGTACCTGCTGATTAATTAAACGTAAGAAGCAATTCGAACTAGTTTGGTCGTACCACTGGTTTAGGGATAAGACTCGAGAATAAATTGAGATTACCGGGTTTGTTGATTAAATTGGTATAATTAATTGAGGGGACACTATTCGAGGGCTAGATCGTTCTCACTATTTGAATACTCATTATTTTATTTGCACTTTCTTATTGTTTTCTTGCTTCTTAGTAGTTATTAGTTAACCAATCCAAAATCCCCCCCTTTTTTTTATTGCTTTCATACATAAATTAATTCGATTAAATTACACCGTTCCCTATGGATCGACCCTTACTTGCCCTACTATATTACTGTGTAGTTAAGGAATTATTTTTGGGTGCCGGCCATAGCACACCAATAATATTAAAAGATATATTCATATCTTTAATAATATATTCCTAATACGCCCCTCAAGTTGGAGCTCCGTAGGAGAGTCCAATCTTGGACATAAGCCAATGTAATCGAGAGCGCGAAAGTGGCTTGGTAAGAGCATCAACAAGTTGGTAACTGCAAGACTGAGAACAACCACAACAGTAGTGGGCTTGAAAATCAGGCTAAGGTAAAGCTGATGTAAGGCAATGCCTCAGATTGAGCTTGAAGATGCTGGTGTGATATCGGGTGACCATGGTGAATCTGTGTTGGACAAGATGCAGTGATGGCGGTGCAGGTGGCCGCGGAGGAGAACTTGACGACTCGAGGGTATGATTTGGGTGGGGGGGCTTTTGGAAATGGGGGCAGTAGGGGGTGCATTTAGTAGGTCGGGGGTGGGTTGATCAGGACAGTGGGTGGACGTGACGGGGCGAGGAGTGTATTCAATGGATCGGGGAGTGTATTGTGCAGATTTGGTGTGACAAAGGGTGGATTGATCAGATCAGTGGGTGGATTGGGCGGAACTGGCTGGTGTTGGATTAAAGGGACAGTGGGTGCAGTCAGAGGAGGGGGTGAACTTATCAGATCGGTGGGTGTGGAGGGTGTATCAGTAGGTGCTTGTGTTTTGGCAAAAGGGAAAACGTGCT
Source organism: Galeopsis tetrahit (assembly GCA_963675135.1). NCBI lineage: Eukaryota > Viridiplantae > Streptophyta > Magnoliopsida > Lamiales > Lamiaceae > Galeopsis > Galeopsis tetrahit. The sequence goes on from OY776133.1 coordinate 19,716,221, forward strand.
CAACGAAGTGAACATGGTGAGAGGTATATAATCCTTTAGTGGAGAGATCGAGACATAAGTAGGCACTTTGAGCAAGGGTGTATCCAACGAAGACACATGGTGTGGATCTGGGTGCTAAGTTGTGAGAAGTGGAGGGACGTAGCCATGGATAGAATAAGTAACCAAAGAGTCGGAGTTTAGAGAGGTTTGGGGTTTGCTTTAGAAGACATTGATTGGAGGAGAGCATATTTAGATTGACCTTTGGGAGACGATTTATAATATAGGTGGCAGAACCTACCGCGTGAGGCCAGTATTGGAGAGACATGGAGGCATGGTGTAAAAGGACAAAGGTGGTGTCAACAACATGTCTGTGTGGGGTGGTGAGATGGGATATGCCATAAGTTCAAAGATATGAGCGAAGGGTGATAAACTCTCCCTTATTATCTATGTAAAGGGTATTGATTTTGGTGTTGTAGTAATTTTCGACAAGGGGTTTAAAGTTCGTAAATGCAAAAAGAACATCATATTTTCTTTTGAGGGGATAGATCTACATATATTTGCTAAAGTGATCAATAAATATGACAAAATGTTTAAAGCCATCAAAAGATGCGTGGGACAGGAGACAACCAAACATAAGAATAAAGAACCTGAAGAGGTGTACTAGACATAATGCTTGAATCATCACAGGAGTCAGAATGAGATAGGTTTGAATTGTTATTTGGTAAGCTAAATCTGGACTAAGTTTGCGACAAAAATATAAAGGAAGGATGCCCTATACGAGCATGCCAAGGTGAGGCTGGTTGTTTTTCAGTAGGGAAAGTGTTGGGTGAAGGATTAGAAACTCGAGTCGGCCACACATAGAGATTATACAAGCGACTCCCTTCAAGAAGAATGCTCATTGTACAGTCCTCCCACACCTGAACTGAAGAAGGACCAAAATTGACATTAACATTGTTATCTCGACAGAGGGTCGAAACAGAGATAAGATTTTTTTCCATTTGTGGGACAACTAAAACATTTGAAAATTTAATATATAAAGATCTTGAAACGATAAAGAACCAACATGAGAAAATTTTAAATCGTTACCATCACCGATGACAACATCGTTTGTTATTTGAGCCGAGTCGGCTCGATAACATTGCCGAGTTAAAAATTGAGCTCGGCTCGACTCGTTAACAAGTCTAACGAGCTTAACGAACCTATCGAGTCGAGCCCAGCCTAACGAGCTTAATGGAATTTTTTACAAAAAATTAGTTATCAAGCCATACAAGTCGAGCTCGAGCCGACTCGTTAGTAATTCGAGTATCTAACGAGCTCGAGCTTGGCTCATTAAGCTAAACGAGTCGAGCCTTAACGGGTCAAGCCGAGCCAAGTCTCGTTAAGCTAAACATATAAGTTTTGGAGGTCGGTTGTGACATAGTGGGATGTCCCGGAGTCCCAGATACAGGGCACCGAAAGGGTGTCGACTATGTTGGCCAAGTAGGCAGGCCAGGTGGGGGAATTGGAGCCAGGTCGCACAGCCTGGGCGGAGGTAGGGTCATGCTGCAGAAATTCTGGACACTACTTGACAACATGCCCAACAACACCACACCATTGGTAATTGCCAAGGAATGGCCGAGGGCCCAAGGACGAGGGACAACTATCCGTGGTTGATGGCTGCTGCCAGGGTGTGTGAGAGGGGCGAGAATAGCCATGACCAGCAGCTAGGGCCGATGCCGGCGTGAGAGCAATGGACTGGCGAGTTGTAAGTTGGGCCTCCATTCCCAACAATTTATCGAATAATTCATCAAACGATATATGTGAATCTCGTGCTTGGATGGCACTTACAAGATCCCGATACACATTGTCAAGTCCGTTTAGGATCTTGAGGGTTACGTCATCGGTAGTTACCCCAATGTGCGCGAGTTCATCTATAGTTGTCCGAATTTCATTTAGATATTTAGTAATTGACCGCGTACCTTTTGACGGGGCATGAAGTTTATTTTTGAGAGCCATGGCGTGGCCATGAGAGGATCGTCCATAGATATTTTCAAGGGTTTTCCACGCATCATGAGCAGTTTTGGAGGCGGTTATAAACAGAATGATTGTCGGAGAGAGAGAGAGCCAATGATCGCGGATAAAATTAATTGATCCTAACAGATCCACCTATTATGCTCAGGATCCGGCCGGGCCTCTGTGGTGGATGTCGCTGATTTGAGTGGAAGAGGGTACACCTTCTTGCCATCAATTTCACCGAAGAGACCGTATCCCGTGAGTAGCGTGCGGAATTGAAAGCTCCACGCCATATAATTGGAGGGTGTGAGGTTGAGAGGGGCTTGAGCCGAGATGTTGAACGCGAAGCAGCCACCGATTTGATTCGCCGGACTTGCCATAATGCCGGAGGAGAGCGGCTGTGAGGTAGGGATTTTTTGGAGGTTGACTGGAGAGAGAAAATGTGGTTTGAATAATGGGTCACAGTTGGTTTAAATAGAGAGGTTATCGTGGGGGATTTGCAACCGAACGGTGGTTATGGGAGGGGTGTTGTAACCGTGGGTTTTAAACGACAATAATGCCGAACAACGATTACGAGGGTTCTTATGGGATCGAGCCGTGAGTCGAGAGGCTCGTTGATACCATATAGACAACCAAACATAAGAATAAAGAACCTTAAGAGGTTCACTAGACATAATTCTTGAATCATCACAGGAGTCAGAATGAGATAGGTTTCAATTGTTATTTGGTAAGCTAAATCTGGACAAAGTGTGTGACAAAAATTTAAAGGAAGGATGCCCTAAACGAGCATGCCAAGGTGAGGCTGGTTGTTTTTCAAGTAGGGAAAGTGTTGGGTGAAGGATTAGAAACTCGAGTCGGCCACACATGGAGATTATCTATGCGACTCCCTTCAAGGAGAATGCTCACTGTACGGCCATCCCACACCTGAACTGAAGAAGGACCAAAATTAACATTAACATTGTTATCTCGATAGAGGGTCGAAATAGAGATAAGATTTTTCGCCATTTGTAGGAAAACTAAAACATTTGAAAAATTTAATATACCAAGATCTTGAAACGATAAAGAACAAATATGAGAAAATTTTAAATCGTTACCATCACCAATGACAACGTCGTCTGTTCCAAAATACGGAGAGTGGATGGATAAGTTTTGGAGGTCGGTTGTGACATGGTAGGACGCCCTGGAGTCCAAGATCCAGGGCACTGAGGGGGTGTCGTTTGTGTTGGCTGAGTAGGCAGGCCATGTGGGGGAATTAGAGCTAGGTCGCATAGCTTGGGCGGAGGCAGGGCCCTGTTGAAGAAATTCTGGACACTACTCGACAACATGCCCAGTAACACCACACCATTGGTACTTGCCAAGGAATAGCCGAGGGCTCGAGGATGAGGGACGACTATCTGTGGTTGATGGCTGTTGTAACGCCCCGAATCCGGAATGCAGCCATTTAGGCTTAAACACTCTAAATTCGGGTCGCCACTTAGTGACCGAAAAACCGAACCTAAAATTTTCTTTAAAAATATATAATACAAGTGAATCGATAAGAGTTTTGCAGCGGAAATAATTTAAAGATAGTTATGAGTTGCAATAGAAGTAGTGTGGCCCATTTATTTTAAAACTTAGAACGTGATAAAAATAGCAATTGGTTTAAAGATAGCTTATATATTAGTCATCGAGTAACTTTAAGAAAGTTTGTTACTCAACATCAGAATAAATATAGCCTTTCATAAAACACAATATATTTTAACATCTTAATATGGGAAAAACTACGTGTCATCCCTGCTGCAACGCCGGCCCCTCTCGATCATAACCTGAAAATATTAGTTTTGGGGTGTGAGATAAAAATCTCAGTGGATATCCTTGTACGCTATTATACAGATTGGCAGTACGCCAAAATAATTAGTATTAATATTTTATCGTGAGTTATTATTATTCTTTGGATAGTGAATTTGTTATTCATTGGGATTTAAATCTTTTGGTAGTGAACTTTCATTCACTGAGGATTTACAATATATCCTTATTCATAATTATCATAATTCATCATATATATATCATATAACATCATTATCATATATCATATGGGACACTGGTAGCGACTCTACCACATGCTACCCCCTAAACGCTTCCACCTCCTTCTAGGACACTGATAGCGACTCTATCACATGCTACCCCCATAAACACTTTCCCGCCTCCTCCGTGAAACACATATTTGGGACACTGGTAGCGACTCTACCACATGCTACCCCCATAAACACTTTCCCGCCACCTCCGTGAAATCGTAATTTACACATTTCATATCATAATATTAATAATATTATATTATAATTATTGTTGTATTCTTGTGTTCTTAGTTATATGTTGAAGTTTGTTTAGTTCAGTTCAGAATACACCAACAGTCCATATAACATTACTGCAATACAGTAATGACACCCACCTGGTTAACTTTTAAGAAAAGCTACAAACTTCTTGAAGTATTTTAGCAAGCGTAACACAGAAGGGGCCGTCCGAGCTCTGATTGGGCAGCACTTCGCCTAACACGTTTTCTTGAATATTTAATTATTATCAGAACTCTTGTTTCTTAATTTACTTAACAATTTTCCTTTATGAGTAAATCCTATAATCACATGACAAGTAATATCAAAATAAAAAATTCAAACAAATACATTTTAACATTTATCAATTGGCATGCTTCAACAAATAATAGCAAATTATGGAGCAACATAGTAATAATTTAAACACTTACATCACTTAATAACTTAAAAGAAGCAACATATAAATTAAGATAACTAAATCGAGTTTATATAGATATTTGAATTAAATGACTTTTGTAAAATCAACAACATTTTAAAAACTTTAATAGTGTTTAATTAGCATATACACAAAAATGGTACTAGTACTCAAATAATAAATAATGTATTTAAAAGTCGTAATAACAATAATACTAACACATATTTAATTTAAACATGTTCCTCACTTAACAATCACATACGAGCAACTTATAAAATAATGCAATTAAAGTAGGACCTAACTTAATTATATTTAAAACATTATTTTTATTTTATTAGCACAAATAATGATAGTGATTATAATAAATTAATATATTAACATTGTATTTACACTTGACACAAAAATAATCCACAAATCAAAAAACATCCATTCGGCACATATATTATGAAATACGCAATTAATTAAAGTACTTATAACAATAAATAGAAACGTCAGTTAAGATAGATAGAGTTCTAGTTTTGCATTTTGTATTGTCTCTACGATCTAGTATCATTGTTTGCGGAAAATTTGCTTAACTATAAAGTAGACATTTAGATCTTTAAGAAACATTTCCAAAATATGTTTTAAAAAGATTTAACATATGCCGAATATTTCCAAAACATTTGGGTACGATTACGCCTGTTTCAGTTTTGATCCTTTTTACTCGGAAATTTAAAATAAAATAGCTATAGCTGTTTAATACCAACAAAATTTGTTTCCATATCCTTTCAATATATTTCTATCAACGTAGATATTTTTCCAGAATTTAATTGTGGCTCCGAAGATAATATTTTGTAATTTTGCAAAATTGGACATCCTTTAAAACTGTGAATTTTTGCATATGTTCGTCAATCATTTCTCGTCAAACGACTAATTCAATTAACATGAAATATTGGGGTAAATACACTATACTATATCAAGTTTATTGGGAAGAAAAGGGTTTGTGAAAAACGCATCTCGAAGTCGAGTAAAAATGCTTCTGAAGTACTGAACCTGAAATTGTGCTCTGTTTTTTCCAGTTTTTTCCAGTTTTTCCCAGCTTACTGCTCGATTTTCAAACGTGAATATCTCTCGTTCTATCCGACCAATTTGTGTAATTTTTTACATTCAGACTCTCTAAGATATGAAGAAAATACTCACGTTGGTTTCGTGTCAAAATCATATTTCGTTTAAAAGATATAAGCCTCCAAAATCACTGTTTTAGTAGTTTTGACACATATTCTTTAAAAATTCATATCTCTTAAACCGTTGGCTCAATTCGTACAAGATTTATACATAGTTCATTTCCATATTTTTAGTTTTAGCAAAAACTCCCTGTAATAAAAGTCGAACTACAGGGCAGTAGCTATGTTCTTAAATTCCAGGTTTTTGGTTTTGTGACTTACCATGTTCGTGCACAGAAATGGGCGGCATAACATTACTATAATCGAAAACTAAAATCATGGATGTAAAGTAAAACAATCAAGCAACACATAAGAGGTTTAAACTAACAAATATCATCAAATTTAAACAAGTTAAAAGCTCATATAAAAACAACACAGTGCAGTTTTTAGTTTACGGGTTTACGGAACAACCTTTGTGATTTTCGGTTAGGATTCGAATTGTTTGGAGCCTGGGTACTGAGTATATCGATCATGGACTAAGAGTTGTCGACTTTTCAAGATATTAGTAAGAAAACAAGAATCAAGTTAGCATAATTTCTGGATAAATCGAAAAACAGGGGAAGAAGGAAAAATGGGGTTTCCTTCACCTCTCTATGGATTGTTTGGATTAAACTTTTGTTCCTTCACTTTGGATTCAACTCGGATTATAAGAGGACGTTTGGAACATCAAGAAAATGGAAGAAACAATCGGATTCTTTCTATGAATTAGAAGAACCAATCGAAAAGACAAAAGGAAGAAGAAATGAAGTATTCTTCTCCTTAATCTTTGAATCCATTTTTCTAGAAATAAAGAAGGGGGGGAGCTTTGGCTTGCTTTCTGGAGTTGATTGGGATTTCTATTTGTATAGAGCTTTGGACGTTTATTGCAGAGTGAGAGGAATGAAGTATGAGCTGCTGTGATGTTTGCTTAAATAGAGAAATGAAGAAGATGTAATTGGCTGAGAAGGGAGGCAGGTAGGCCATGGTTTATTTTTAATCCAACTAAAATCGTGATTGGACCAAACCTTTTAAATAAGGGAATATTTGTTATCGTCACGATATTCGTTAGTACTCGGTATTTACTACACAGTCGTTACTTATATTCGTACTATTTTGTCACAGAAAATTACGCAAGAGCTATAAATATTTATTTAGGATTTATGGTGATAAAATCGTCGCACTTTGAGATAAAATTTATTTTATTATAAATTCGACTTACGACTACTTATATTATTTTTGTTTTAAATTCTAATATTAATTTAATAGTGAATTTATCAAAATGAGTCCTAATATAAAATAAAATCAGATAAGACAAACATTATATCATAAGGACACGAAAATCATGGCGATCAAGGAAATGCAATGATTATGAATTTTCGATGTAGCAAATATTATATCAATGATCAAGCAAGTAAATGAATCAGAGCTCTATTTATTAAAATGCATATTATGCTTCGTTAAATTGTTTATCACATAAGCTTTAATAAAATGATTTGTAAGTTTATTAATTAGACTTATTTCATTTCAACACTTATTAAATATTCATCAAACCTTATACTTTATTTATTTCTTTATTAAGTGCTAGGAGTGTTCCCCGATCAGAATGCTCGTCCGTCTTCCTGAAAAGCAAGCTCTTTTGAAAATAAATAACGACGTTAATATAATTGAAAACTCTTAAATAATTTATTCCTTTATTTCATATTAATTTTTGGACGGGGTGTTACAGCTGTTACCTGGGTGTGCGAGAGGGGCGAGAAGTTGCAAGTTGGGCCTCCATTCCCAACAATTTATCGAATAGTTCATCAAACGATATATGTGAATCTCGTGCTTGGATGGCACTTGCAAGATCCTGATATTAATCATCAAGTCCGTTTAGGATCTTGAGGGTTACGTTATCGGTGTTGGTAGTTACCCCAATGTGCACGAGTTCATCTTCAGTCGTCCGAATTTCATTTAGATATTCAGTAATTGACCGCGTACATTTTGACGGGGCATGAAGTTTATTTTTGAGAGCCATGACGCGGCCACGAGAGGATCGTCCATAGATATTTTCATGGTTTTTCCATGCATCATGAGCAGTTTTGGAGGCGGCTATAAACAAAATGATCATCGGAGAGAGAGCCAATGATCGCGGACAAAATTAATTGATCTTGACAAAACCACCTATCATGCTCGGGATCAGGTCGGGCCTCCGTGGTGTATGTCGCTGATTTGCGTGGAAGAGGGCACACCTTCTTGCCATCAAGATGACCGAAGAGACTGTATCTTGTGAGTAGGGTGCGAAATTGGAAGCTCCACGCCATATAATTGGAGGGTGGGTGTGAGGTTGAGAAGGGCTTGCGCCGAGACATTGAACGCGTAGCATCCACTGATTTGATTCGTCGGACTTGCCATAATGCTGGAGGAGAACGACTGTGATGTAGGGATTTTTTGGAGATTGATTGGAGAGAGAAAGTGTGGTTTGAATAATGGGTCACGATTGGTTTAACTAGAGAGGTTACCGTGGGGAAGTTGAAACCGCAGGTTTTGCAACCGAACGACGGTTATGGGAGGGGTGTTGTAACCGTGGGTTTTGAACGACAATAATGCCAAACAACGATTACAAGGGTTCTTATGGAATCGAGGTGTGGGCCGAGAGGCTCGTTGATACCATATAGAGACTATGAAATTATAATTTCATTGAATGAATTTTGTGAATTAACAGAGAAAAAAATTATTTACATCCCGTAACTTTTACCTTTTTTGAAAAACGTCCCAAAATAGTTAAAATTTTAATTTACGTCCCATAACTTTTTCAATTGCTTAATTTACGTCCATTTTTTGCTGGAAATCCCCAAATTTATGTAAATGGGACGTAAATTGAGCAATTAAAGAAGTTATGAGACGTAAATTAAAATTTTAACTATTTTGGGACGTTATGCGAAAAAGATAAAAATATTCAACAAACGTGTACAATTCACGATAAAACTAATGTAGTTTATGTTATACAATCAAATAAAAAAAAATCATTTATTCATAAATTAATTATTCATAAATTAACTTATTTTAATATAAAAAAAATCATCTATTCATAAATTAATTAATTATTATAAAAATCAATTAACTTACCTAATTCATTATTAGAAAAATTATTAACTTACCTAATTAGAAAAAAATTATAATTACAATATAAGTATTATAAATTATTTATTTATTTTAACGTAATCAAATAAATGTAAAAATTTATCTACGTATTACACAATGTTGGTCCCAAAAGTTGAGTTAAGGTTGAGTAAGCTAAGAAAAAGTCTAGAGGGGAGGGGTGAATAGACTTTTCAAATTCTATCAAAATATCAGAGTTTAAGTGCGGAAATGTGTTTTGTATTATACTGCTCTTAGAATCAGATCAGTACTCAACAGTTAGCTTTTATACTCAACTTTTCTTTAAATCTTTTCTTAGAAAACTTACTGTTCTTGGTTCAACAAATATATCAACAGATAATCAAAACATAAAGTAAAGAACACAAGATTTTATAGTGGTTCGACAAATGTCTACATCCACTCTCACAACTCCAGTTGCGATGTTTTATTACTCTTTTCTTCTTGAGTACTTGTAGTTTAGAGTCCCAAGATTAAGACTTTGATCTTGTTGATTACACTTCCAAGTGTATCTTCGATCTACTAGTAATTTTACAAGTAACTAGCACACTTGTTTACACAATACAAACTTAAAATGAAAAGTAAAACTTCTCTTTGCAGTAGCCTTCTATTCTTCTCTTTAGATCTGTGGCTTCTTCTCAGTTCGATCTTCTTAACTCTGTGAGTGCTTGAATACTTGAATGCTTCTTGATTGCTCTTGAATAGTAATTGTATCAATAGTATTTTCAAGTAGAAGATCACACGGTATTTATAAGATCTAGTAAGACAGTTAGCAGTTTGTGAACTAACTCTCAACTAACTCATAACCGTTTCTTGTTGTAACTTCCTTCTTTGTAACCAACTTAAAACTTATCTTTCCAAGTCAGTATATCTTCAAATATATCTTCAGTTACGTTTCAAATAAGTTATCCAAACTTATTCATCAATCCAACTAACTCAGCACAATAAACTACTCTTCTTAGTTTTACTGCTCTTGGTCAATCAGCACAGTTCTCCAAAACTGTTCAGCTTCTTCAAACATACTTCTCTGAATTTCTCATACTCTGAAGTAGTCTTCTGATATCTCTTAGTCTTCTTTAGTCTTCTGTCTTCAATCTATCTTACTGTTCTGAACTTTTACAATGCTGAGAACAATAGAATACAACTTTACAAATATAAAACCTATTTATACATCAACTGAACTATATACAGATGAGTACATCTAAGTCCTATACTATAAGCTGTCTATACAATTCATTTATCAGCTTAGTTCTTAAACAGTTCATATATCAGATTAGTAAAACATAAGATCAGTAAACTTAATCCACATAACTCATTTATAATAACAAATAATCACATATACCATTAACTCCAAAGTTGCTTTTGGCCATCAAAATATATAATCATCAATTAGAACATTGTTTATAAGATTCATATCCCAACACACAAAGTAGGTCCACATATTTTTGTACGAACTAATATCAAATTAAAAATTATATAATAAAAATGAAAAACAATAAAATTAACAAATTGTTAAAAAATATATTATTCATCCTCATCTTTCCATTACCGTGGGTAAGGGGTGAGAATTTTGGATATATTTGAGTATTTTTTGATTTATTTGGGGATTTTAAATATTTGTGGATTTTTGTATTTATTTAAAATATTAAAATAATTGTTAAGTTTTAATTAATAAGAGTTTTTTACAATTTTAATAAAAAAAACTTATTTGGGATTTTTATTATTTTAAAGATAAAATTTATATTTATTTGAGTTTGTTAATTAATTTTTTAAATTATTTTTTTATTAGGTTAATTTAATTTTTAAATAATTAATTAGGTAAGTTAATTGATTTTTCTAGTAATTAATTGACTTAGGAATAAATCTTGATTTTTTTTTCATATTAAATTTTTTTTTTGATATTATGATAAATTATTTACTTATTTAAACATTATTCTAAATTTATTTTCATATATTTTAAAATATTATTTATTATTTTAATTAATATTCATAATTTATTTTATAATACTAATTATAATTTTTTTTCTAATTAGGTAAGTTAATAATTTTTTAATAATGAATTAGGTAAGTTAATTGATTTTTATAATTATTTATTTATTTATTTATGAATTTTTTGATTGTATACCATAAACTACATTAATTTTATAGTGAATTATACACATTTGTTGAATATTTTTATTTTTTTCGCATAACGTTCCATTTTAATTAAAAATTTAATTTACGTCCCATAACTTTTTTAATTACTTAATTTACGTTCCATTTACATAAATTTGGGGTTTTCCAGTGAAAATTGGACGTAAATTAAGCAATTGAAAAAGTTATGGGACGTAAATAAAAATTTAACTATTTTGGGACGTTTTTCAAAAAAGGTAAAAGTTACGGGACGTAAATAATTTTTTTCTCTGAATTAACAAGTGGAGTATTTATAGATACAAGATGTATCCATATTTACAAGATATGTATCAAAATATTTAAGAGATATTTAAGGGATCATATAATATTAAAAGATATATTCATATCTTTAATAATATATTCCTAATACTATATACAATGCAAACTGCAATTTTTTTTATTTCTTTTTATTTTGAGCTAATCTCTCGACATTCCTCATTATTTTTTTAATGATTTTTTTTTAATTATTATGTTGCAAGATTAGAGACGATTTCATATATTTTCAAGATTCTGATATTCACAAATCCCTTGTTTTACCTTGATTTTCAAACAAATTCCCTATATATTTTTCTTATTCCTGCTGATATCCACAATAATATTGAAGTGATTCGTGTATGTGTGATCCCTTCCCTTTGGTATACTTAAGAGAAAATATCAATTTTGGTCTTATAACTTAGGCGAAGTCCAGCTTTAGTCCTGCAACTTTTTTCTTTCTCAATGTAAGAGAAAAGATCAATTTTAGTCTTATAACTTTGATACAATCAGGACTAAAATTGAGAAATTGTAAATTTACCGGACGAAAAAAATTCAAAATACATCATGTAACTTAGGCCGATTCCATTTTCTTGCCACTTGTACGCATTGAGTACCCATTGTTCTTACGTTTAATACAATTTTCTTGTTTTTAAAAACTGAAATTGAGCATCTTCCTCCAAAAATTCTACCATAGAAGTGCTCTCCCTCCAAGTTCAACAACTAACGAATTTTGTTAACTACTCCCTCCGTCCCTTAATTTTTTGTGCACACATACCTTATTTGTCTATCCCACAATTGTTTTCACACCCTTAAAAAGGAAACTCCTCCATAAACCCCACCCTCACACAATTTACATATCTATATAAAATGCAATAACTTTTTACAGAATTACCCCTCAACACTCCACTCATTACACTTTTTTATTAAAAAGTGTGCCCATTTTATGGTGCATAACACTTATGGGACGGAGGGAGTACTATTTAACGGACAATGTCATTTCTGCAACAAAAAGGACTATTTTTGATTTACAGGACCGAAAGTGATTTTACCTCATTTTTTACAGGACCATAAATGCAATTTCCCTTTTCTAAGATTTGAATATGAAAGTGTATGATTTCTTAGAAATGGGAACTATGAGCAGTTGAAGATTTCTTGCTTGCTTTGATTGCTTCTGTATGCTCTAGAAATTTCGCTATATGATGACAATACTATTAAAAGCATTTGGTATACTTAATTTAATATATTATTATATATCTGTTTCTTTATAATGTATATTTTTAGTGGTTATATATTACACCCTCAATTCATCTTTAAGATTTCCATTTTACCATTTTGTTACGTTCGTCTATAAGTTTCTCGTACCATTTTTTGACAAGTACCTTATAAATTTATATATATCCCTACACTTTACTCGTATTTACATATAATCCCATTAAATTTTATCTTTACGTTTTACTTTTTTTTTTCTCTCTCAATCACACACCAAACATTAAAAAATAAAAATAAAATTGAATTGAATTAATTAAACTAAATAATTATTTGATGTATTTCATATATATACAATTAATAATACGGAGTATTATTTTTTTTCGGGAATAGAGAGGAGTAATTCTAGCGTGTACATATATAGAAAATTTAGTATTATCTGATTTTCGTATCATCTTTATGTCGTGATAATAACGTCGATATTGTTTTTGGTCCTTCTTTGTTTCAAGTGCGAGATGGTCGTAAGAGGAGGTTCTCCTCGTGGGGAGTTGCATAGATAATCTTTATGTATGGCCGGCTCGGGCATCTACCCACTCGTCTAGTGCCCTCCTCTCCAACCGTCCAACACTTCCGATTTGGCATGCGCGCTTAGTTCCTCCATCCCTTCAAATTCTCTCTTCACATTTTCTTCAAATTTAGCATACCTATTAAACATGATATTCGATTCAATTGTGATTCTTGCAAATGTATCAAAAGTCATAAACTTCCCTTTAATGAATCAAGCATTATGTCATGTGCCCCTATTGAAGTTCTCTACTCTGATGTGTGGTCTTCTCTTATCCTATCGCTTGATGGCTTTATATATTATATCATATTTGTTGACCATTTTAGCAAATGCATGTGGATCCACCCTCTCAAACGTAAGTCTAATGTCCTTTCCACGTTTGCAACCTTTAAACCTCATGTCGAAAACTACTATAACACCAAAATCAAAACCCTTTACATAGATAAGGGGGGAGAGTTTATTACTCTTCGAACGTTTCTCCGAACTCATGGCATATCTTACCAAAATAAAAAATATTTTAAATATACATCCCTACACTTTTTTTGACGAGTACCTTCTAAATTTATATATATCCCTACACTTTACTCGTATTTACATATAATCCTATTAAATCTTATCTATATGTTTTACTTTTTTTTCTCTCTCAATCAAATCACCAAACATTAAAAAATATAATTGAATTGAATTGAATTAATTCAACTAAATAATTTTTTTTTTTTTGGGGAATAGGAAGGAGTAATTCTAGTGTGTACATCTACAGAAAATTTAGATCATAGAAATAGGATCCTGTATAAAGAGAGAAACAGAATTAATTTATGATGCATGGCCATTCTTAATTTGAGGTGCCTGTAAATTCGAATAGCCTTTCGATTTTGTTAATTTCTAATTTTAGAAAGTCAATTATGTATAAATAGGGATCCGTATGTTGTAATGAAAATTCATCTCTCAAGAAATCAGAGTTGACAGGGGGTGTCCAGAATAAACAGAGTTCCTTACATCCGTTTGGAGCTCTGAAAACCCTCCCTCGGAGATAATTATATATAGTTAATAAAAAAAAGAAGAATGGGAGACTCACCAAACAAGAAGAAAGTGGTCGTGGCCGGAGTGGCCTCCATCCTCTTGGTGGCGGCAGTAGTGGCCGTCGTGGTCGGCACATCCCAAAAAGGCGGTGCCACGTCAACCACGGCGAGCAACAAGGCTGTGCAGGCTATTTGCTCCCCAACCGAGTACAAAGAAACTTGTGAAAAGAGTCTGGCCGATGCCAAAACCACAGAACCTAAAGAGCTTATCAAGCTGGCCTTTGAAGCCGCAGTTAAAAACGTGGGCAATGTGCTTAATGAGTCGCAGTTGTTGAAGGAAGCCGAGTCCGACCCGAGCACCAAAGACGCCTACAAAGTGTGCCAGGTAGTGCTTGAGAACGCGGTCGATGATCTGAGAACATCGATAGACAAAGTGGGGGAATTCGACTCGAGCAAGACCAAGGAGTACGTCGAGGATTTGAGGGCATGGATGAGCGCCGTTCTTGACTGGCAAGAGACGTGCATCGATGCGTTCGAGGGAACGACCGGGGATGCTGGCGAGAAGATGAAGAACTTGCTGACGACTGCCAGACAATTGTCCACCAATGGCTTAGATATGGTTACTGATGCTTCCTCCATTCTCGCATCGTTGCAGTTCGGAAGCAGCCGAAAGTTGTTGTCCGAAGAGACTCCTGCTTTCGCAGAGAGAAGGCTTCAAGAAGCTTCTAGAATGGCCTTGAAACCTACTATTGTGGTGGCCAAAGACGGGAGCGGCAACTTTAAGACCATCGGCGAGGCCATTGCCACGTTCCCCCTCAAGAGCAACGACTCAATCGTCATCTATGTTAAGGAGGGTGTGTACGAGGAGAACATTGATTTCCCCAAGAACGTAAACAACGTTATGTTGGTCGGAGACGGGCCTTTGAAGACTAGAATCACCGGCAACAAGTGCTTCGCCAAGGGTGTTAAGACCTGGTTCACCGCCACCGTTGGTAAGATTTCTCTAATCCACTTTTCGTAATATTCTATAGAATAGATTTTTAACACAGTCACCACAATGATATTTAATTTAGGTATATATTTTTTAACGTTACACATGTCAGTCAGTGATCTAGATAGTTAATGAATTCATGATATATGTTGCGCGCAGGTATTAACGGCGATGATTTCTTCGCCATGAACATTGGATTCGAGAACACTGCGGGCGCACTAGGGCACCAAGCGGTGGCGCTGCGTGTGTCTGGTGACAAAGCAGTGTTCTTCAACGTGGCCATCGATGGTTACCAAGACACCCTGTACGCCCACACGTTGCGTCAATACTATCGCGACTGCAGCATATCCGGAACCATAGACTTTGTGTTCGGAGATGCTCGGGCCATCTTCCAGAACTGCAACTTCATCGTGCGCAAGCCAGGGCCGAACCAAGATTGCATGGTGACGGCACAAGGAAGGCCTGTGGAAAACAGCCTGGGGGGTTTCGTGATCCAGAACGGAACCATCACGGCAGAGGCGGCATTCGTGAAAGCACAAGCAGAACACAAGGCTTACCTGGGTCGGCCATGGAAGGTGCTCTCAAGGACCATTATCATGCAATCAAACATTGAGGGGTTCATCGACCCCACCGGTTGGGCACCCTGGATGGGAACCTTCGCATTGGATACATGTTATTATGGAGAGTACCAGAACCGTGGTGCCGGTTCAAGCACAGCAAACCGAGTTACATGGAAGGGTATCAAGAACATTACCCCTGAAATTGCTACCAGCTGGACAGGAGGAGTTGCTTTTGCCGGTGATGAGTGGATTACAAAGACTGGAGTTCCATATGTTCCCACAATGATGTAACTTTATCTCTAATTAATTCATTAGTGCACGCTTAGCTAGTCTGTATGGATTTTGTAATTGGCATGGTTACCACCACTTCTTGAGATATATTAACTATACTAACTAATCATAGAATCGATTTCTTCCATCGATCATTCTAAAATATTTTTTCTCTCTATATATATTTCCCATTTCAAATTCATCACCCATGATTATAGTGTCAATATCATGCATGTTTGCAGTTCATTTGTTTATTTTATATCATTTAATGCATTATTCACACTACAATTATTAATTGCGCTTGATTGCAAGAAGTGTTTTGTTTTGTATTTTTTTTTTTTTAAGAAATGAGGGCTTTTACAAACAATTATTAGTCCCATGAGAATGTTTCCTCCTCAAAATTTTCAAAAATCGTAAAGAAATCACGAAAAAAATACTCCCTCCATCCACCAAATGTAGTCCCATTGAGTTGGGACACAAATTTTAAGAAAAAGGTAGATAAAGTAAGGGTATTATAGGGTATTGTGGGATCCATTGTGAATAAAGTTGATGGCAATTAAAAGCAATATTTGGTTTGTTCTATTCTCAGCATACCCTTCTTTTTCCAAAGTTTTTTTTGTCTCCCTTTCCGTCCCACTTTCTCTTTCTATCCCTTCTCGCTTGAAAAAATTTCCTCCTCACCGGCGCAGTCCATCGCCCTAGCTCCTTGGACCCTGCTTAAAAGACTAACTTTTTTTCACTTTTCTATTCTGATTTAGTATCATTTGTCGAGATGGGATTTTGATGAGAAACTGCGGCCATTTATGATTTATCTAGTATTCTTGGAAGAACAAGGTTTAGGTGATTTGGGGAAAACGATAGTTTTTATGTTTTTTGGATAATTAATTTTAGTTTAATACTGTAATAGTTTTATTTTTATAAAATAATGACATGGTTTTTATTTTATTATATTGGACTTTAAAATAATTCAAAATTAATTTTTATTTATACACTCAACACATTCCGGTTGCCCAGTCATCTTTCCGGCGAAAATGGGATCAAAACAAAACATATTTTAAAAAATTGGGACTAAATTGGTACATTTAACTTTTTGGGACCATTTCAGAAAAGGTAAAAAGTTACGGGACTAAATTGGTTTTTTTCCCATAAAGTATAAGAGACTACATTTGGTAGACAAAGAATATGAGCCAAATGAGACTACATTTCATGGACGGAGGGAGTAACAAATTGGAATGGAGGTGAGATCAAAATTTGAAATTGTCATGGGACTTTGAATTGATTCCTAGAGCTGAGACGAGGCTAGAGCAGGAAACCAAATCAAACTCAAACACCCTAGCTTAGTTTTGAGTGAGATGAATTGCAAGTATATAAAAAGATTAATCAATTTAGACTTCTGCTAAGTAGTTGGCACATGCACGCATCTATGACCAATATATTTTTCCGATTGATCTCCTCTAATGTCGTTACACCCTTTCAAACATTTCTATTTTTAGAAACAACGCTAACAACCTCAAAACCATTTAAACGGTTTCCAACGTATCTCAACTCCTATAAATACCTGTCTTCTCTACCAACACTTTTTTATCACATCTCAGAGCTCGACAGTTTTTCAATAAAGGGGTCAAAGAATCCCACCGAGCTCTGAATAAAGAAACAAAAGTTAGTGAACAAAATGGGAGACTCGCCAAACAAAAAAGTCGTCGTGGCCGGAGTGGCCTCC
Source organism: Galeopsis tetrahit (assembly GCA_963675135.1). Lineage (NCBI taxonomy): Eukaryota > Viridiplantae > Streptophyta > Magnoliopsida > Lamiales > Lamiaceae > Galeopsis > Galeopsis tetrahit. Next base: position 19,733,990 of record OY776133.1, read on the forward strand.
ATCCTCTTGGTCGCGGCCGTAGTTGCCGTCGTAGTCGGCACCACCCATAAAGGCTGTGTCGCACCATCAACTACCGAGAACAACAAGGCCGTGAAGTCCATTTGCTCCCCCACGGATTACAAGGAAACTTGTGAAAAGAGTCTGGCCCATGCCAACACCAGCGACCCTAAAAAGCTTATCCAGGTAGCCTTTGATTCCGCCGTTGAAAACATCGGCAGTGTGCTTAAGGACTCAGCGTTGTTGAAGGAAGTCGAGGCTGATTCTAGCACGAAAGCCGCGTACAACGTGTGCAAGGAAGTGCTCGAAAACGCAATCGATGATCTGAAAAGATCAGTCGAGCAAGTCGGAGTATTCGATATGAGTTTGATGGATGAGTACGTCGAGGACCTAAAGACGTGGCTCAGTGCCGTTGTTACTAACCAGGAGACGTGTGTTGATGCGTTCGAGGAAACGAGCAGCGAAGCCGGTGAGAAGATGAAGAAATTGTTGGCCACCGCCAAGCAATTGAGTAGCAATGGCTTAGCTATGGTGACTGAACTGTCTTCTATGATTGGAGGGCAGTTGGGAATTAACCGGAAATTGTTGCCGGCAGTGCCCGCTTTCGCGGAGACGAAGCTTGTAGAAGGTTCTAAGATGGCGTTGAAGCCAACTATTGTGGTTGCCAAAGACGGGAGCGGTAACTTCCAGACCATCAACGAGGCCATTGCCACTTTGCCCAAGAAGAGCAACACCACAATCGTGATCCATGTTAAGGAGGGTGTGTATGAGGAGAAAGTTGATATTCCTAAGAATGTCAACAATGTTATGTTGGTCGGAGACGGGCCGTTGAAGACCAGAATCACCGGAAACAAGTGCTTCGCCGGAGGTGTTAAGACCTACCACACCGCCACCGTTGGTGAGTTTTATCCACTAATTATATATCTTTCATTTTTTTCTATTTTAAAAGAGAAAGTCTTGAATAAGATTCATCTGTCTTATGCATGAGATGTGATACTTATACATACTTTTTTGATACTTTTCAAATATGAGTATTATAAAAATATTTAATTGTTGAATTGTGCAACCCTCTTGCAGCCGTCAATGGCGACGACTTCTTCGCTATGGACATCGGGTTCGAGAACTCCGCGGGTGCACTCGGCCACCAAGCCGTGGCTCTCCGTGTCTCTGCCGACAAAGCCGTCTTCTACAATGTGGCCATCGATGGTTACCAAGACACCCTCTATGCCCACACATTCCGTCAATACTATCGCGATTGCTCCATCTCCGGAACCATCGACTACGTCTTCGGTGATGCTCTGGCCCTCTTCCAGAACTGCACTTTCATTGTCCGCAAGCCCGAGAAAAACCAAGCTTGCATGGTCACCGCCGAAGGCCGGATCGACCCACGCAGCATCGGGGCTTTCGTGATCCAGAACAGCCACATCACTGCTGAGGAGGCATTCTTGACTGCACAACCACCACACAAGGCTTACCTCGGCCGCCCGTGGAAGGAGCTTTCAAGAACCATTATCATGCAATCAAACATTGATGGGTTCATCGACCCCACCGGCTGGGCTCCATGGATGGGAACCTTTGCATTGGATACATTGTATTACGGAGAGTACGAGAACCGTGGTGCCGGTTCAAGCACAGAGAACCGTGTTCAATGGAAGGGTATCCAGAAGATCACACCTGAGATAGCTAAACAATTTACCGGTGAAGTTGCATATGCTGGTGACGCCTGGATTAAAAGTACTGGAGTTCCATATGTTCCCACATTGATGCAAGTTTAATTAATTAATGTAATTAATTATCAAATCTCTCTCCCTTCTCTTCATCCACTTGGGTTACAACTCAATGGAGAGTTTTGGACTTGTAGAGTGGATTTTGTAATATGGTTAACTCCAGTTTTGCGATATTGCTAACAAAAAATTTCTTGAGTGAAAAACATTGTCTATTCATATACAATATTAATATTAATCTAGTCTGTTATTCACATGCATGTAAATTAACGAACATCACATATATCTGCTTAATGAACTGGTTGCAAAGAAAATAATTTGTGAGATATTGGTGTATTAATAATTTTGCGACCCACTACAAAGTAGAAATGTGGTATCTCACATTCGTAATCCCTCTCGTACATATTTATTATGATCTGATGTTTTACGTGTCCCTGGAGCTGCGAATAATCTTATTTTTGTTCATCAATTTACGGAGACAATTAATGTTTTGTTGGAGTTCTTTCCTGGTTATTTTCTGATTAAGGATCCCACAAAGGGGGCGGACTGGCTCGATGGCTATGTAATGATGGAGTTTATAGGTTGCAGCCCCAAATATCCGGATCTGTACCTAAGGAGGCTGCCCCTGGTGTACGCACTACCTTATGGCAAATGGCATCAACTAGCTTACCACAGCCCCTCACACCCAACAACAAAATGGAATTTATAAACGTCGTGTTACGATTGTCAATGATAATTCAACTCCGATTAGACGTCTCCAATCACAAGTAAAATAATCGGCCACAAATCAATCCAACGAAAGCATGGCAATTCACAAATATAAACGAAAACGAAAAACAGAGCACAAGAACGATTTAAGTGGTTCGATCAACGTGATCTACATCCACTGGACACACGACTTCAATTTGATTAGTATAAGAGATGGAATTTATCCTCACTTCGCTCGTGAACTCTCAACTCTCAAAACGAATGCTCGCAGGCGTGAAGAATTACAATTACAAGTAATGGGGTATTTATAGGTTGCCAAGGGTGATTGCAGCGTGCTCTGAACGCGTGTAGATTGCCACGTGGATTCTGTTACAACCGTGTAACAAACTCACACCTTCAGCGTGACCCAATCTGAAATGACCTCCTTGCCCTTACTTGTCTTCGCAAGACAAGACGATTTCATACTTAGCAAAAAATTAACCCTGCTAACAGAACTCGACTGGTCTGGTCCAACCTGTCTGGTCTTCCCCAACTCGTCTACTTCTATGCAACACCCATCTCATCTGATTGGACTCCTCCAACTCATCTGATCTGGTTTGAGTTAACTTGTCTGACTCCACCAGCTGATACGCCCAACAGCTGAGTCCTTCAGAAGACTTCTATCAACTAAATACCTCGACTGATCTGCCCAACAGACGAGTACAGTAGTAGAGTAGAATCTACCTGATCTTCACCAGACGAGTCGCACTCGTCTAGTCTATGAGATTTGAGATAAACCTCACACGTCGGAACAGGCATATCCTTAAGGTTACACGTGTCTTGCTTCATCATGCCCGTCTCCCTTCTGGTTTTTTACCTCCGATTTGGTTCTGGCTAGCTCTCGATCCCCTGGAGCATCGCCTCACACTCACGCTCAATTAATTTCTGGTGGTTCACTACAAAATAATGGAGAAATGGGGACGGGGAAGGCATCGGATCTGCCGTCCCAAATGATGAAGGCAACGGCAAAGGCATCGGCACACAGCCGATGCCAATATGCTCGATGCTATTTAAATGGCATCGGATTTGGGGAAAAACATTGCCTTTTGGCATCGGGGGGACAGCCGATGCCAAATTGCATCGGGCCCACTACCGATGCCTTTTCACATCGGGGACAGCCGATGCCATTTTGCATCGGGGCCCACTGCCGATGCCATTTTATTAACATTTAAAAAAGACGAATCTAGGTTTCGAACCCAGGTATCGAGGCCACCAACACCCACCCCCCACCGCTGGGCCACCCCAATTCTCGGAAATCTGGCATTTTTCGCGAATTGTGGGGTTCGAACTCGGGACCTCGCGGTCTCGAAGGCTTTTGAGCGCCCCCTGTGTGCCGTTTAGGCTAAGAGCTTTTAGTCGACATGTTGTGAATGCAATTAATATATATTCAATTTAATTTGAGTTTTTAATTCTTTAATTAATTCAATTCATTCTAACTGTAATTGTTGCTTATTAAATTATTTATCAAAGCATATCATAATTATTTCTAAATTATGTTTTTCAAATTAACTAAATTATGTTTTTCAAATTAAATAATTTAATTACGGTATCAATTCACACTATTTAAATTTATTCTAATCCTCAATTTACAACATTTAAATTCATTCTAATTTTTAATTTCACAACATTATAATTACATACAACATTGAATATAATTATTTTCACTTATACATTTAAATTTATTATAATCACATCATTTAAATTCATTCTAATTTTCAATTCACAACATTAAATATATATAATTATTTTCACTTATCTATTTAAAAATATGAATTCACTTATCCATTTAATTAAAAATATTTTCATCTATTATAAAATTATTCTCTAGTTCATTTTCAATTAAAATACACTTATCTAATACGGAGTAATAGTGAATACTTTGTTTTTTTTTTTAATTGCAGAGAATAAGCTTGATTAATTTCCTAATTGTTGTAGTATATTATATATAATGTTCGTTTCACTCTGATCAGGAGTAATGCTAAATTCATAAGTCATACTCACGTAACTATCAAAATCTACGCAAATATACATGACATATATATATATAGAAATGATATTGAGCTCATATAATGGGCTCCTTATGGAGTCAAATGATGATGTGTCATTATCTACATCATTATATTTACTTACATAATTAACACTATTTTATGGAAATTTAAAAAATTAAAGGATATTCCTATAAAATTAGGAAACGTAGGACAAAGATACCATAATCAAAATTACCAATGCTAATTATTTTGATTTTTTAATTAATCAAGATTAATTATTTTGATTTTTTAATTAATCAAGATTAATTATTTTAAGATTTTTTAAAATTATTTATTAACGTGTTTATTATCAGTATATAATTATTAAATTAAAAAAAAACCATACATTTATATATATAATTTTTTTAATAACCAAAAAATTAAAATTAAAGTTATAAAAATAATTAATTGAAAAATAATGACTACATTAATTAAACTAAATCATAAACTCTAAACTCTAAACCCTAAAAAAAATCATAATTTTCAATTTTAGGGTTTCAGGGTTTAGGGTTAAGAGGTTTAGGGTTTTAGGATTTTAGGGTTTAGGGTTTTAGAGGTTTAGGGTTTAGGGTTGGGGGGGGGCGCGGCTGTTACATTCTGGAAGAGAGGGGTTTGGCCGATTTATACTCATTTAAGACGACGGGGAAGGCATCGGGGGGGCCGTTACCAAATGGCATCGGGGCCTTTAAGGCGACGGGGAAGGCATCGGGGGGGCCGTTACCAAATGGCATCGGGGCCCACTGCCGATGCCATTTCGCATCGGGGCCCACTGCCGATGCCATTTTGCATCGGCCATTAAATACCGATGCCATTTCGCATCGGCCCGCCTGCCGTTGCCAATTGCCATTGCCTTTTGGGCAATATTTTGTAGTGGTTAAACCTGTTACAATTTGCACAGTGCTGACTTTAGCTCTATCTGCAAATTTTCCTTTGAAACAGCTCAGCATAACTAATGCATTTCTACATGGTGATCTAAAGACGCCCGTTTATATGCTTCCTTCATAAGTTACTTTATGGTTGACGTCAAGTGCTACATGAATGGTACTTTGTCCTCAAGTCTGATCTTCTCGCCTTTGGATTTATTCAATCACATGCTGATACATCAGTATTTATTTATCACCAAACCACTGTTCCCATGTGTGTTCTGGTATATGTCGATGATGTGCCTCCCAGGTTCGTTGTGAAAGACCTTGGCCCCGCTTTCCTTCTTCCTTAGAGTTGAGGTAGCTCACTGCACTTGATCTTAGCCAAAAGGCCGAGAAAGGTATTAGGTAGCTCACTACAAGGAGGGCCTTTTTTTTTATCCCAACATAAATACATGGCAAACCAGCTTCGATGCCATCACATGGAAGGTGCTAAGCCCTTGTGAACTCCAAGTAATCCTAAAGGAGGGACACGTGAAGGCATGTTTGATCCCTCCGCACTACTACATAATTGGACTTGGAGAGCTTTGAAAAAGGGCCTTGGAGAGCTTTTAAAACAGCTCTCCAAGTGACAGCTCTCCAAGCTAAGAGACCTGTTAAAAACCGCTCTCTAAGTAAAAGGACTTGGAAAGCGGTTTTGAACCGCTCTGCAAGTGTAGACCTTAGATAGCGGTTCAAAACCGCTCTCTATGTTAATTTTGTTTTTTATTAATTTCACTTGGAGAGTGGTTCAAAACCGCTCTCTAAGTAATATTTTTTTTATATTATATTTTTAATAATTATTTATATTTTAAAAATCGTATTTACATTATTTTTTTAATAATTATTTTATATTTTTAAAATCCTATTTATACAAAATCAAAACTTAATTATACCACTACAATATATATATACGTCAAATACGAAAAAAATCAAATAAATAAACGTACACAAACATATCATCACAAATATACAAATTAATACATTACATTCTACCAAAAGTTATACTCCCTCCACTTTTAAATAAGTGTCATTTTAACAATTTTCAACATATTAAGATATATAATGATGGACAATTTTACCCTTCATTAATGATAACTAATTTTAATATTAAATTTATGTTTAGTAATGAACGTGGTCAATATTGTAGATGATATTCATGTATACAATAATTAAGGTTTATGCATGATTTATGTTATAGTACTATATTCAAAAGGGAAAAAACTTAAATCAAGGTAAAGAAAATGGAGGGAGTACAATGTACAAGGGTAAAATTGTCAAACTTGAAGAAAAAAGTGTAGAATGACACTTATTTAAAAAATATTGAAAAAGACAAAGTGACATTTAATAAAAAATGGAGGGAGTACTAATTTAATTATACGTTTACAAAAATCGATTGTAAAGGTACTCTGTCCAATCTTTTTTCCATTTGTCCATTCTTTTGTTGTTGTAAGTCTTGAGCGGACGGTTATAGATAAACTGCAAACAACGATCAATCAATATAGTTAGATATATAGTATATGAATTTTTATTCAATCAAAAATAATTTAAATAAATCGATGAATTGACTTACCATGTTAGGAATCGTCGTTTGATAAGTTGTGATTATATCCTCAATATAACAACATACAAAATGTCCACAATGATCACTATCACGTTGGCTCGGAACCTGTTATATATAATTAGCAATTATAAGTATGCATTAATAGTACTATTATGATTATTTTCTATTAATTTGATAACTTACTAAATTAAATTACCTTAACATCTATCCAGCTCACTCTATTGAAAGTAGATCTTGAGACTAGATTGTGAAGGTGACTCCGATACATCGTCATCACACTATTATTATTATAATAAGAAAAAAAATAGATTAAAAATTAGTAAAAAATTAGTAAAAATTAGTAATGGGTTCTTCTCAAACACAATCAAATGCAAAAGGGGTTTTTATTTTTTCACTCGATTCGATAATCGAAATATTCATAATTGGTTGGAAACCCAATATAACACCGAACTTCGGGTTCTGTTTCAATTATTAAACGAGAAATATCGAAATGCACAAAACTGTAATAAACATCAATTATAATATATTTAATTACTGAAAATCTAGCAATTAAACTTAAATTACTCAAAGTTCATACTCAAAACTATGATACCACAAAACATTAGAACTTACTTTATTGTGCAGAAACTATCAATCCAATTAGTGGGGATAATCTGTTTGCTTCGAGGTAATTACCTTTATGACAGCGGCGGAAACGGGTGACTGGCCGCTGAGTGCGGCCGTGCGGCGCCGGCGAAGTGTTAGGTAGGGTTTTTTTTCCAGTGGGACGTCGACGGCGACGACAACGGTGTCGGCTGGAGTGGAAGTCGACGGCGACGGTTGGAGAGAGTCGACGACGACGGCTGAAGAGAGCCGACAACGACTAGGAGTGAGAGGGAGGCGACGGCGACGGCGCGACGAGAGAGAGGGAGGCGACGGCGACGGCGCGACGAGAGAGAGGGAGAGAGGCGACGTCGACGGCGCGAGTAAGGAGGCGACGGTGGATTTGGCTTCACAAGTTCAACGCGTCGTGATTTTAGGGTTTAGACTTTGTGTGATTTGGGGGAGAAGTTGCTTCGACGCGTAGTGATTAATGGGGGAGTGAGCTAGCGTGTTTAATTTGATCAACAAAACTGACTTGGAGAGCGGTTATGAATCGCTATCCAAGTTCTTACTTGGAGAGCGGTTCTAAACCGCTATCTATTGTGGCTTGCAAAGCGGTTCTCAACCGCTCTCCAAGTAACATAATAAGGATAGAAACTGAAGCCGACAATAAGTAACATATCAACCACTTTCTCCCTTCCTTACTGAAGTTCATGGCTGCCATAACCTCATCCAAAAAATCCCAATGAACACTGTCGTAAGCCTAGGAAAAATCAATTTTCGTTATCGCTGCTACCTTTTTAAAACTCTTGATATCGTCAATGGCTTCATTAAGGACCACCACCCCATCGAGAATGTTTCTTTCGTCGACGAAAGTCAACTATTCCTCAGATATAACTTTGTGGATAACGAGCCTGATACGGTTGGCAAGGAGTTTAGCCACTACTTTATACATGCTTCCGATAAACGAGATCGGCCTAAATTCCTCCACACGTGAAGTCCTCTTGCCACATACTTTGGATGAACTTAAAGTTGAAACCTACGGGAGCTGGGCTATTATCTGCTCCACATTGCCACACCAATATTCCATGTAAATCCCCAAGTGTATTATAAATACCTATACAAAATTCGATGAGAATCATCACTTAAAATTACTCTTCTATCGGTGATATAACTTATAAGCAACTCACCTAATATTCTTTTATGTTTGAATTAAAAAAAAAACTCACTAAATGTGTATACCCTCAGGTGTGAACACTCCTTTTAGGACCAACATGTGGATACTCACATGTACTCCTTTAAACGTGCATGTATCCCCTCCACAAATATTCTGAGCTAGCCTGGAAGTTTATTAGAGAGAGACTAGTTACACGGACAGAGCTAAAGAAACTAAACATCCTTGGCGATGCATGGAGACGATCTGTCATGTGTCCTTGATGAGAATCACGAGATTGAAAGTAAGATAAACTTGTAACTCTAGCTCAGGCTAGCAAGGAACAAGGTCTGCACAAACCTTTGTACAACAAGAAATTGAATTAATTCTTCATTCTTCCCCTATCCGCAGTTTGTACACCATTATATATGGGTGCTCTATAACCACCTAACTGCTATGAATGTTCACATGTCCATCTAACTACTACGAACTTCTGATATAAAAGTAAAACTAACCCAACTACCAGCAAAAATAATCTGAAAACAACAGTTATAAAAGACAGCATGAAAAAAGGACTAAAATTTATAAATGGCCCTTGCCATGCTAGCCCATTGCAGCCTTCAATCCGGCTCTCGATTGTACGTAAATGCGAGCCCACAAACCTTATTCGCATCATTCCCATCTCCTTCACGAGCATCCTTGTCCTCAAGGATGAATTCGGAATTATCGGAACCCGATCCACCGACTTTGATCAAGAAAGCTTGTTTGTTCTTGTCCAGTTCAATCGAAAGTGTTTTTCTGTAACATTCTTCGGCAGAATTGAAGTCTTTGTATTGTAAGTAAGCCCATGCTAAATTCCCTAACAATCTCGAATAGTCTTTCTAAACCGTAACATGTACCTTCTTCCCTTGAGATCTTGCGAATTTGGTTTCTTTCCTAGAAAATGCTATTTCTTCTACATGCAGTTTACATTGAAGCCTTTCAATATCTTCCTCTAGCATTCCAGATTCATAGGATTTTTGAGATTCAAAAGAAGAGAGATGGTGGAAGGACTTAATGGCCTCAATTGCCTCATCTGATCGATCAAACTGCTTCATAATAAAAGCCATGTCTTTCAATGTACTATCAACTCGATCACCGGAATTATTTGCTGCCCAAAAAAAGGATATGGACCTGCCCTGATCCTTATCTACCAGCTGAACATTTTTTGCTTTGACATAAGGAGAATCCTCAGAATGGATGACATGAAAATGGTCAGGTGTTCTTCTGTACTTCATCTCTGACCTCACCGTCGCCGGAAAACAGCGTCTGCTCTTCCATGTTGGTTGCAACGACAAGAACCCTCGCGGTTTAGAGAAGTAGCCGTATTTATCTGTATCAGAATCAACACTATTCGACATTGTCATTTTCTTCTTACTCCTATCATCACCAGTTTTGCTGCCCTTCTTATGGCGTTCTTCTTTTGTTGTGGAATTCTTTCGTAATTGCTTCGCAGCTCTCTTCTCCAACTTATTCAATGTATGATCGACTTTCTCTATACGAATTCCTATGTTATTCAACCCAGTTTCCAGCTGGTCAACTCGAGCCTCCAACAATTCAATTCGTTCACGATTTGTTACGGCCATTTCTATCGTGATTCTCGATTACTCTCAATGAAAGCACCAATTTGATGAATTTTTTTCTCTAGTAACTCAATACGTTCCCGGTGAGTTCCTATTATGACGATCGTGATTCTCGAATACTCTCAACGAAAGCACCAATTTAATGAGAACCACGATACAAACTACGAATAAATCCGTAATCCCTAGCTCAGACTAGCAAGAAACGGGGCTGCAAATGATTTTTCAAAATTAATTCTATTATTTTCTCATTCCCCTCATACGGTCACATCCCTTTATATGGTAAATCAATTCTACCACACAATATGTCCATATCCTAACTTCTAATTAATATTCAATAATATCTTCTAATATCCTAACTAATCAAAATATATTCCAAACTAATGCATATCCATATTCCTAAAAATAAGGCAACAACAAAATAAAAGATTATCCATAATTGGGCTTAGCAATTTATTTTGGGCCTCGACTTCACCTAAGCCTGCTAAATCCATTGGGTCGCCCTTCAACCCGGCTCTCGACTGTACGTAATTTTGAGCCCACAACCCTCATTCCCATCATTATCGTGATTCTTGAATTCTCTCAATGAAAGCACAAATTTGATGAGAATCACGAGATTGAAAGTAAGAAAAACTTCTTATACACTAGCTCAGGCTAGCAAGGAACAAGGTCTGCACAAAACTTTGCACAAGAAATTGAATTAATTCTTCATTCTCCCCTTATCGGCAGTTTGTACACAATTATATATGGGTGCTCTATAACCACCTAACTTCTATGAATGTTCACATGTCCATCTAACTACTACTAACTGCTGATATAACAGTAAAGCTAACCCAACTATAACATCAAAACTAATCTGAAAACAGAAATAAAAGACAGCATGAAAAAAGGACTAAAATTAATAAATGGCCCTTGCCATGCTAGCCCATTACAATCTTCAATCCGGCTCTCGATGGTACGTAAATGCGAGCCCACAAACCTTATTCACATCAGTCCTCTGCGGCCGCGAAGAGGAGACTATATATGCACCACCTCTTCTTCAATTGCGGTTTCTCTGGCAAACTGTGGCGACTTTGCTACTCATGGTTCAACATCAACTCGGCTCTACATTTCAGACCAGTGGCGCACTTCCACCAATTCTGTGGACTACTCGGAGTCGAGCCAAAGAATTCCATTTTGGAGTGCCTTTGGTGTATGATGGTATGGTTTACTTGGAAAGTTTGAAATGGAAAAGTGTTCGCGAACGAGGAACCCAAATCCGAGAAGATTTTTTATGAAATCCGAATCATGGCATGGAACATTTTCTCCCAGTAAGGGACTGCCTAACCTCTATGTCCTTTCGTGAATGGTGTGCAATACCTAGAATAGCATGTCTTGTATTTTCATATCATAACTGTCTAGGTGTACACACAATTACATTACTTCTATTTCTTGAGTGATTCACTCTTTTTTAGTATCTCGTATACTTTTTTTTCCTTAAAAAAAAAAAAAAAAACATGTACTCCTTTAAATTTTTATAGTAACAATTAATAAGATCATAATTTGATAATCCATCTCATTCGTTGTTTTAATATTTTACTAATATAGGAATAAATGAAGCATGGAATACCCTTTTTTTTTTCGGAAGTAGGTAATTTATATTAAATTAATAAATTAATTAGGCTATCCGTGAAAAAATTAATTTAACTTCCGCTAATTAAGTAGCTAGGTAGAATGAATGCATGTATGACCAGTATGTATTTCCGATCTCCTATAATGTCGATACACCCTTTCAAACATTTCTATTTTTAGAAAGAACACTAACAACCTCGAAACCCTTTAAACGGTTTTTAACGTACGTATATTAAGCCCTATAAATACCTGTGTTCCCTAGCAACATTTTTGATCACATCTCAGAGCTCGAGAGATTTTCAATAAAGGGATCAAAGAATCCCACCGAGCTCTGAATAAAGAAACAAAAAAAATAGCGAACAAAATGGGAGACTCACCGAACAAGAAAGTCGTCGTGGCCGGAGTGGCCTCCATCCTCTTGGTGGCAGCCGTAGTTGCCGTCGTAGTCGGCAGCAATCCAAAAGACGATGCCGTACCATCAACCAACGAGAACAACAAGGCGGTGAAGTCCATTTGCTCCCCCACCGATTACAAGGAAACTTGCGAAAAGAGTCTGGCCCATGCCAACACCAGCGACCCTAAAGAGCTTATCCAGCTAGCCTTTGATTCTGCCGTTGAAAACATCGGCAGTGTGCTTAAGGACTCAGCGTTGTTGAAGGAAGTTGAGGCCGATGCTAGCACGAAAGACGCGTACAACGTGTGCAAGGAAGTGCTCGAAAACGCCATCGATGATCTGAAACGATCAGTTGAGCAAGTCGGGGTATTTGATATGAGTTTGATGGGTGAGTACGTCGAGGACCTAAAGACGTGGCTCAGTGCCGTTGTTACTAACCAGGAGACGTGTGTTGATGCGTTCGAGGAAACGAGCAGCGAAGCCGGTGAGAAGATGAAGAAATTGTTGGCCACCGCCAAGCAATTGAGTAGCAATGGCTTAGCTATGGTGACTGAACTGTCTAATATGATTGGAGGGTTGCAGTTAGGAGGAATTAACCGAAAATTGATGTCGGAAGTGCCCGCTTTCGCTGAGAGGAAGCTTGTAGAAGGTTCTAAATTGTCGTTGAAGCCCACTATTGTGGTTGCCAAAGACGGAAGCGGCAACTTCAAGACCATCAGCGAGGCCATTGCCACGTTGCCCAAGAGAAGCAACTCCACAATCGTGATCCATGTTAAGGAGGGTGTGTATGAGGAGAAAGTTGATATTCCTAAGAATGTCAACAACGTTATGTTGGTCGGAGACGGGCCGTTGAAGACCAGAATCACCGGAAGCAAGTGCTTCGCCGGGGGTGTTAAGACCTACCACACCGCCACCGTTGGTGAGTTTTTATTAATTCCACAAATTATATTATAAAAATATTTAATTGTGCAACGTACCCTCTTGCAGCCGTCAACGGCGAAGACTTCTTCGCTATGGACATCCGGTTCGAGAACTCCGCGGGAGCACTCGGCCACCAAGCCGTGGCACTCCGTGTCTCTGCCGACAAAGCCGTCTTCTACAACGTGGCCATCGATGGTTACCAAGACACCCTCTATGCCCACACATTCCGTCAATACTACCGCGACTGCTCCATCTCCGGAACCATCGACTACGTGTTCGGTGATGCTCTGGCCCTCTTCCAGAACTGCACATTCATTGTCCGCAAGCCCGCGAAAAACCAAGCTTGCATGGTCACCGCAGAAGGCCGTATCGACCCACGCAGCATCGGGGCTTTCGTGATCCAGAACAGCAACATCACTGCTGAGGAGGCATTCCTGACTGCAGACCCACCACACAAGGCTTACCTCGGCCGCCCATGGAAGGAGCTCTCAAGAACCATTATCATGGAATCAAACATTGAGGGGTTCATCGACCCCACCGGTTGGGCACCATGGATGGGAACCTTTGCATTGGATACATTGTATTACGGAGAGTACGAGAACCGTGGAGCCGGTGCAAAGACAGATAGCCGAGTTACATGGAAGGGTATCCAGAAGATCACACCTGAGATAGCTAAACAATTTACCGGTGAAGTCGCATATGCTGGTGACGCCTGGATTAAAAGTACTGGCGTTCCATATGTTCCCACATTGATCAAAGCTTAATTAATTAATCTAGTTAATTAGCAAATTTGTCTCCCTTCTCCTCATCTACTCTTGAGTTTTCTACTTTAGAGTGGATTTTGTAATATCAATTTTGTGATAATTATTGATGTAGATGCAATTGCACTCGCATACTTGGAGACCTGGGACAAGGACAATATTGAATTTCTTTTGTGACAAACATTATCTATTCTCATATTCGCTATACAATATTATTAATATTTGTTATTCACATGCATTCATGTAAATTAATATAATATCTGCTAAATGAACTGATTGCAAATAAAATCATTTGTGAGATGGTGTTTATTAATATATAATTTGCGACCACTACAGAGCAGACATGTCGTATATATTGACGTGGTCCATACCCCTCTTTAGTCGCCACACTACCATTGATGACTCTCCACACGAAACACGTACTTGATCTTGCCAGGGGCGATTTATCGCCACACCTTCCTAAATATATTGGCACTGTTGTAAGGAGCAAACATGGAATATCTTCCACCGTTCTCGAGCGTCCATCTCCACCCACACTGTGCACCCCACAAGCTCGCTTATTTTATCTATGTTTCATTTGCCTGTTTTACATTCATTGACTATATTTTTTTTTTAAGTCTCGGGTATCCGATTCTATGACCGACTAATCCCGGGGGACCAATCCCACCGCCCACTTGCGGGGGTCCCGTTTAAAGCCAGAGCTTTGCTCTCTGTATGGACATGGCCCCATAGAAATTGTTTGCACCTTAGAGGGTTCGAACCTGAGACCTAGAGAGGAGCATACTCCTAAGTCCCAAGCCTATACCACTAGGCCAACTCCTTGGGGTTCATTCATTGACTACTTAACCCAATGGTTGCGTTTCATGTAATGTGAGCAAAGCTCATGGACTTCCTTTTGGTGAATCTAAATTTTTTATTGTACAAACCGTTGTAATATTTATTTGTTGATGTTTGGGGCCTTGCGCCTTCTACTTCTATCGATGGATGTCGTTATTTTTCACTTGTCCTTATTTAGTCGTTTTTGTTTGGTTTACATGCTGAACGCTAAGTCTCAAGTCACACATATTTTTTGCTAATTTCGTACATTAGTTGAGAAGCAGTTTAACAGTCAAATTAAGAATTTTTACACAGACAAGATAACGGGGGAGAATTCTTGGCATTAAAACCCTACCTCATCGCAAATGGCATCAACTAGCCCTTCACACCCCCACAACATAATGGAATTTCTTAACGTCGGAATAAACATTTCCTTGAGGTCACACATGTCTTGCTTCATCATGCCCCTCTACTACTTGATGAGTCGGGATATTCTAGGTGAATTAATCTGCTATTTTAGTGTGTTTTTAGGGAAAATTGCACTTTTGATCCCATAAGAATGATGTCAAATCACTTTCGATTATTTTATATACACTTTAGTCCTGTAAGAATTTTTCATTAGTTTTGACGGCTGAAAATTTGCGTAATTTTCACTTTTGGTCCTGTAAGAATGAGATCTTATCACTTTCGATTCTTTTTCATACACTTTTAGTCCCATAGCAAATTTCTATCAATTTTAAAACTAATCTCGATTATGAAATTAATAATTAATGCAAAATTCAAATATTAATTGTATCTAGAAAATATGAATCATTTTAAAATATATAAATTAAATGCAAAAGTTAAAACAAAAACCAACAAAAATAAAATAAATCTAAATAAAATATAAAAAAAATAGTCAATTTTTTATAATATCACTAAAATTATAATAAAACAAAACATATATAAAATATGTTAATTTACTTAAGTTAAAACTAATCTCAAATTAATGAAAAAATATATCTAAAAAAATCAATCAATTATATATAATATGAAAAATAAGTTATCTAATTAAATCTTAAATTAATCTCAAATCAATGCAATATATATATATTTGACGTGATTTTTAAAATTATTTACTGATTTATGGGATTATAAATTAATTTGAATGAAATTTCATAGAGTAATATAGAGTAAAAAAACAATATTCTAAATTCTATTGATTTTAATTTTAATTTCTAATTATATATAATTTATTATTTATTTTTTAAAAAAATTTTATTTTTAATTATAATTACTTTTGTGGTGTTTTTACGACTCATTGTTTTGTGGTTCCAATTACCTTGATAATTTAATTTCTTATTTAATTCAGGTAAAATTGAAGCATTTTGAATAATGAGTAAGGAACTTTTGTAAACTTTTTGGGCTTTGGAGGAAGAGAAAAAATAGGAAATGGGCTGCTGGGCTTTTCATTTTTGGGGAAGGAAGAATAGGCATACAACCTTAATTAATTTGAAAAAAGAAAAAAAAAAAAAAGACATGCAGCGAAGGATTGAGAGTGGAAGGAAAAGGCAGCAATTGGTCGAGTCGGGCGAGGAAAAAGAAAGGCTCTTTGATGATTGTAATTTTGGTTTGATTAAACTATTATTGAGAAAAATTCATTTTACGTCCTGTAACTTAGGCCTAATCCAATTAATATCCTTTAAGTTTTCACTTTTTCGATTAACGTCCTTTTTGGTCCAATTTACATCCTTTTTGCCAGAAAATTTTCAAACTCACCGGAATTTGAGGAATAAATTGGGATTACAGCAAAATAGTCCAATTTACGTCCTTTAAGTTTGAAAATTAAAATTTAATAAATAAATTTTCTAAAAATATCATTCGAAATTTTAAAATATTATTAAAAATCCGAAAATATCATTAAAATTAAAAACTATAAAATGTGTAAAATAAAATTTAAAATATTATTTAATTTTTTAAAAATCTCATTAAAATTTATAAAATGTGTTAAATAAAAATAAAAGAATTTACAATTCAAAAAATATAAATGTTTAACTTAAAATTAAGAAATTAAAAAATCTCATTAAAAATTCTAAAAAACACTTTAATTTTTTAAAAATGTGTAGATTAAATAATAAAAATTCTAAAAAAAGAATAATAAAAATTATTAAAAAATTAGACTTGATTTGGACTCATCCGCCATTAAAGTTTTTCTCGAACTCCTAATTTTTTTTAAATGAGGTTTTTAAAATGGTATAATTTTTTATTTTATTTTAAACATTTTAAAAAATTTAATTTATAGAATTTTTATATTTAGAATTTTATGTTTTTATGAGATTTTTAGAAATTTTTTATTTTTAATTTACAAATTTTTAAAATTTTAGATTTTTTAATTTTTTTTAATATTTTAGAATTTTTTATTTTACACAATTTATAAATTTTAATGATATTTTTTGTTTTTAATGATATTTTTAATTTTTTTCAGAATTCTTTAATTATTAATTTCTAATTTTCAAACTTAAAGGACGTAAATTGGACTATTTGACCGGAATTCCAATTTTTCGGCAAAAAGGATATAAATTGGACTAAAAAGGACATAAATTGGACACCCTAGGACGTAAATTGAAAAAGTGAAAACTTAAAGGATATAAACTGGATTAGGCCTAATTTACAGGACGTAAAATGAAATTTTCTCAACTATTATTTCTCTTTCTTTTGGATTAATATTAGCAACGATGAATTATCTTTTTGTTTGTGTTATTTCGTCAATCATGGTTTGTAGCTAATTTTATGAGGATGTGAAACCTTATGTCGATTATGCTATTTTAATTAAATGATTCATGGTGTATCTCAATTCTTGTCTCACTTTTGTTATTATTTGTTTAGATGATATTTTTTTTTTTTTTTGACAGTGGAACTTCTTCCATCCAAATAAATTCAGAGTTTACAGCATTACAGTAATGAGCAAGATGGTGAGTAAAAAATTAGCATCCCTTTTCACAGCTCCGAAGTCAACTATTCCCGCCAACAGTGCAAGCTCCCAAATATCTTCAATAACAAGCATAGCATACGGTTCGACCTGAATTTCTGAGAGAAGGACCTTTTCAAGAGATTCAGATTTCGTTTCGAGGATGAAGTTGTAGAAGCCACAATCAATCGCATGGCGGATGGCGAAACGAATCCCCATTGCGTCAAGGACACTGCTACTCCTAGACGACCAACACCGTTTCGAACCCGATCGACATCAATACGTCGCCTTGATCATTTCTAACAACATGTTAACGTATTTCACAACTCTAAAATACATGACTGATTCACGTGTTATACAACACTAGAATAAACGACCGCAAGTATACGGTGTCTATCGTAACGTGATGAAAGTGTATTTTGTTAACAGAATTCTATTTAGACGCGATCGATTAGAGGAAAGTGGTGAATTACCCTAAATTATCTACTGAATTGTCACTAGTAAACAATTAAAAGAGTAATTATAAAATCGATCTAATAGCATGCGTATCAAGAAAACGAGATGGAAACGATTTAAACTCAAGTATGAGAAAGTGGGTTCTAAAGCACATGCAATACAAATGAATCCATTTATGATTAACTATCTACTTAAGTGGTGTTCATGTTTTGTCTATAAGATTGATCACAATATAATGAATTAAAAGTTCTTTCAATCCAAGTAATTCAAAGGAAATATCACACAACTTAGTATATCTACCTAAATAGCACAATATAACCCAATCAAGCTCCTAGGATCATCACACATCTTCCTAATCATTGATCATCTTTCAATCTCACAATAAAATTAGGTTAAATGCTTGAAATCAATTAATCAAAGTAGATTTCTCAACCTAATTCAATTAACTAGGATTAACATATCATCATTGTACACTAATGACATGCTTTTCAATGAAAATCAAGCATCCAAATAGAATTAAACCACACAAACACCAAATAAGAAAAATATTAATTCATAAACTTCAACAAGAGTATTTACAAGGCTTTAGAACCACAAATGTTTAGCCAATAACTAGCATGATCCAATTACAAATTCCAAATGAAATAACTAAATAAAAAGAAAGAGAACAAGAAAGCTTAGTCTAGAATGTGGTAGGAAATGGAATTTCCAAGCTATTGCATCCTCTCTTGCTTGAATTAATGGAGAAATGAGAGAGTTATGGCCAAATCACCTTCAATTGTGTGCTACTATGTGTGGGAATTGAAGAATTGGGGGAGAATCCATTGGATTTCAAGAAAGAGGGTTTATATTGTGTTGGGGTAGGGTTTGGATGGCAAAATTGCAAGTTGGTTGTTGGTCCCTGAACGAGTAGTGAATGGGATTAAAGTCTAGAGGGGAGGGGTGAATAGACTTTAAAACTTTTTCAAGAGAGTTGGGAACCTCTTCTGATTGCTATGTCAACTGGACTACAAGTCTGCTGGTCCAGATGACTATAGTGATCTGAATGAAGAGATTTTATGCGGAATTATGGTAGGCCTTGTTTAGACTCGTTCTTTTGTTTCTTTTGAAAGTGTTAGCTTGTTTAATTAATGAAAACCTCAGTTGATGCTGGTTTGAAGGTTATGGCCTTGATTCGAAGACAGTTAAAAACACAGTATGCACTATATAAAAATATATGGAAAGACAGTAATGTAAAGTGCAGAAAGGTAAATAACACCAGGTTTATAGTGGTTCGGATATACGTTCCTACGTCCACTCTCACGTCCTAACGTGATGTTTAATCCCTTTAATTTACCAAAAATTACAAGGGGCTTGTCCTTTATAGTCCCAAGGGTAGGACTTTGAGATCTGAGTAGTCCTAACTGCTACGGTCTCCACAAGTGATTGTAAGCACTTGCACTTTGCAGGGGTTCAAAAACTTTAACCTTTCGGTGAGGGTTTGGGGTTTTTGAATGTTTCCAACTAATGGTTCAAGCTTATAATTTGCTTAACCACTATGCCTAAATCAATGGATATACAATATGAATGGGATTCAGGTTCTTTGGTTGGATAGAAATCACTTAAGAGCTAGGGATGTTCTTATGGATTCTGGCTCTTGGAGAACTCTTAAAACAGTATGGCTTTTTGCTTGATTGCTTGCTTAGCTTGTTGAATTCTCACGTTGTGACTTCTTGTTTGTGATTTCTCATCCTCTTGTATTTATAATGGTGATTGCTTGCAACTAGCCGTTGGAGTTGACTAGCCGTTGGGGCAATCTTTCCATAATAGCTTGATTTCTTGATTCCAGCCGCTTGATTGCTTCAATCCTGGGATCATGTCAATCTTCTAAATAAGGTAGGTCTTCGTTTGAATTGCAAGATGACTTTGGAATCAACCGAGTCCTGGACGAGCACATAGTCATCTGATCTGCTCTACTAGTCTTCTGACTACTCGTCTGGTCGAGGTCTTCTGTCTTCTGATATCAGTCGAGTAACACTCTTCTGATCTGGCAAATCTTTTATGCACTCTTAGATAATCTTCAATCTTGGACTCCATCAGATAAGTAGGTATACAAGCACCTTACTTAACTGGTCTTCAAGGATCTTCTAGTCTTCAAGTCTTCCACTCTTCTCATCTTGAGGATAGGCATGTAAGCCAGGACTGTGTTGATCAGCTCATATCAATTTCAGTTGATCACACAAGACTAGTCTAAGCTGTTCTATACAAAGTCAGCTGATCCTATTACATTTATAAACTCTAAGTGTTTTGGCCATCAAAACTATTCTAACATCAAGTGGGGCTTAGGGTGAATTTATATCCCAATAATTTCCCCCTTTTTCATGAAGCCAAAACTATACTTGATAAATGCTCTTAATGAAATAAGATAAGAGTTTATAAAATTCTTAAAACTGAAGTATCTGATGAAGACAATGAGAGTTTGTCTTGTAAGCAAAAAGAACTAGAACTTGAATATATATGGAGCTTTTACAGATTACAAGTAATAGTATCTTTAAACTTCTAAAGTAGTCTTCATCAGGTCTTCTGATCTTCAGATGCGGAAAGCAAGGTTCAGACGAACTCGAACATCTTCCATGTGTTGCAAGTCTGTAACATTCTCCTCTTCGTAGATCTTATACAGAATCCTTTTGACTTCAATCAAGTTTGTTCTTCCGGAGTCCAGAATGGGTGCATCCCATTTTGGTTCTTCAGGAGTTAGGATTCTGCAGTTGTCAAGTTCTTTGGCTGTCTTGACAATTTCTTTCCAGAACTCTGGATCTTCAATGGTCATGAACTGGTTGAACTGGAAGAATTCATCTTCATAAGTAGGGAGAGGGCCAAATTTCCTTACTATGTGGTGTTGAATTTTCCACTTCTTCTTCAGGGGATACCATCTTGGTAGCTCATCTTGAAGGGCTAAATAATCCACATAATTGCTATCAAACACCAGGACATTGTCTTCTTTTGCTTTGTCCTTGAGTGCTTTCCTGAGTTTGGCTATTTTCCTATCAAATTTGGCTTTGACTGCCTTCGCATCATTTAACTTCTTTTGCTTAAGCTCTTGAGCTTTAAGCAACTTTCTCTTTTTCAGCTCTAAAGCCTCCTTCTCTTCTGCAGTAGGCTCTGCTGGAGCTGACTTCTTGCTTGACTGAGCTTGCTCATCTGCCTTTCTTTTCCTTGTCATTCTCTTCTCAGGAACTTGTTCTACATGAGCATTGATCTGTAGACTCTTGGCAGGAGCTTGAGTGGGAGCTTGGGTGCCTTCTTGAGCAATTTCTTTGCCTTTGCCTTGCTTGTTCTTGATTTTGCTTTTTAAACCACCCAAGGTTTCATTCAACTCATCTTGAGATACTACCATTACAGCTTGCTGTGCAGTAGACTTCTCAAAAGCCTTTATCAAGAAAGTGCAGCCGCAAAAGGCTTCATGGCATTCAGTATTTCCACTTTCAGAGTCTGCTTTAGGGCCATGGCATTGACCTTGCCAACTTGGGTCAGATGAGTGATGCTGTGCTCTAAAACTTGAGCATGAGAATTGGAGGAGGAGGCAGCTTCTAGATTAACTGTAAGTGCTTCCAATTTGGCTGCTGTCTCCTTCAGCTGAGTCTGCAGTTTCTCATTCTCCTCTGCAGCTGACTTGAGCAGAGCTTGACCTTCAATGGCTCTTGCTTCAGCATCCTCAATTCTTGTTTTGTAGGTGGTCTCCATGCGGGTAATCTCATTAGTGTAGAGATCAGCAAACATGTTGGAGGTATCACATGCTCTCTTCTGAATGGTGCTTAAGTATTCACCTATCTGATGGTGAAGTGACTCTCCAAACTTGTCTTCAATGTCAATAATCTGGTCATGAAGACGAGTCCTCTGCTCCTTAACAGCTTTTTCAACATATCTTCCAAGCTGTAGGTCTGCTGGTGCCAAGTCTTCTTGTTCAGATGGGGCAGTGATGATAGGAGATTGAGTGGTTGGGACACTTTCCTCTGTTGTGTGAGTATCAGCAGGGATTTGGGAAGTGATATCTTCTTGTTGGGTAGGAGGGTGAGATTGATCTTCAGTGGGTAGTGCATCGGCAGGGTTTTGAGTCTGCTGGTCTGATTCTATTTCTACTTGAAGATCAGTAGATGGTTGGGCTTGATGATCTTGGTCATCTGCTGTTTGGGTATCAGCAGGGGATGGAGTGATTTGAGTTTGATCATCAACAGGGGGTGTAGAGATGGTCTGAGTTTGGTCATCTGCTGTTTGGATATCAGTAGGGGTAGGCAGTTGAGGCTCAGGAGTTGTTTGAGGCTGGGCTTGTTCCTCTGCTGTGTGAGTATCAGCAGGGATTTGGCTATTAGTGTTTGAGGGTTCAGATGGGTTGGAATCCTCAGAAGGATTAAAGGATGAAATAGGGGCTATGCTCATGGGAGTAGGGAGCCTGGATTTCTTTGTCTTTTTGGTGAAAGAAGAAGTGTTCTTCTTTCTGTTCTGACCCTTTGACAGCTTAGAAGGAGTAATAGTGAGAGAGGGATTAGAAGTACCTGCCTTCTTCAAAGGAGAGGCAGTGGGAGTGGCATCTGAATCAGATGGGGAGATGAGCCCTGATCTGATTAGAATTCTTCTTTGTACGTGCTATGGTTTGATTATCATCATCATCGTCCTCAGCAGCCTTCTTTTGAGCCTCTTCTTTGGAGGGTTCCTCTTCTTCTTCAGCAGAGTCATGAACAGACTCTTCTGCCTCCTCAACAACATCCTTAGAGGATGCTTCAGCCAATATCTTCCTCTTCTCTTCTTTCAGCCTTGCTGCCTCAATAAGAGCTTCCTTTCTCAAGTAATACTTGGAGGTGTGGAATGTCTTATGAGGACCCATCTTGTACTTTCTTGGGAGCACTTCTGGAAGGATAATACTCAGCTTGTTGACAAAGCTAACAGTTGATGTTACCTTCCATTCTCTTGATTGGAGGTCCAATGTAACCTTCTTGGCCTCAAGAGCAATCCTATCCAAGAATAGCCCTTGCCAATCTCCATCAATCTGATCCCAGATTGCAGCCATAACTCTAACCTTCAAAGTAGTAACAACATCATGACTGAATGTGTTACCAAGCAACATCTTGCCTGCAATGTCCATCAAGGTTTGAAACTTGGGATCAAGTTGTGATTTCTTAAGTCCAGAGGCATTCTCAGCCTTGACTCTTCCACTAGTAAACATCTCCATATACTCCTTTTCTCTTCCCATAATGTAGGTAGAGATGTTTATCTCCTCCTTTGATAAGCCGTACAATTCCTGAAGGATCTCCCTTGAGATCTTAACTCTGTGTCCACCCATGATACTTTCAACATGAGCTCCCTTCATCACTGCGTTCGAGTAGAAGATCAGCACATCTTGTCCATAAACGTTTGTTGGTGCTACTTCCAGAAAATCACGAAGGTTGAGGTTGATGCAGCGAAGAAGGATCTCCTTGTTCGCAGGTGTATGTTTGCCCTTGAAAAACAGAGCATTCTCTGTGAAAATCTTTCCTTCCCTAGACCACTTTGTTGCATCTAGAGTGCCGGTGCTCTTGGTCTTCTCGTCGTAAATCTCAATGATTGCCATTTTGAGTGATTGAGTGTTAGGTTTCGAAAGCTTGAAAGAAATTTGCAGAACGAGAGAGTTTGAGAGCAATAGAGTATTGTGAGCGAAAGGGTTTGGGAGAGGTTTAAGGGTTTGTATATATACTCCAGCAAAACTTGAGAATTGTACAATCCAACGGTCAGATTTGATTTAATTGTGGAGTAGAACCCAAGATTTCCTTCTTTAATTTCGCCCCATTTCCTTTAATTTTGCCGGCTGAATTTGCCATGTGTCAATTGATGATTCGTTGGCAAAACAGTAATTGAGTACTAATGACATCATTACCAAAAATAGCCGTTGTGACTAAATTTTAGTAAGAATTGATCATCAAGGCCGTTTTCTATAAGTGAATTTCATTCCTTATATAGGCCAATTTTCTTAATTACATTCAGGAATCAAATCTAGAATGAATTACATGATCAAAGATAGTCATTATGCTCTGAAATAAAGTGATCTGATCAGCAGAGTGAAGTCTTCTAATTTCTTCGAAAAGTCTGTTGATTTTCTTGAAAGTCTTCTGGTCAGCTGAGTTGGTCTTCTGATCAGCTGAGTAGAGGATTGAGGTTTGCTGAGTAAATCTTCTGTGCGTGATGATCCAACCTGGTTTGATGGATCCTTTAATTCGCCTGTGATGATCCAACCTGGTTTGATGGATCTTTCAGCTCTACCTCTGAGCCATGTGGGACCATCAAATCAATTTGTAGATGGTTTGGCCTAGATGGTATCCCACTGGTTCAGGTTGCCCTCACCATCGGATGATCCTCACCATCAGATGGGTTGTAGCATCTAATGTGTCCTTGTTGAATTTCTTCGCTTCTCTTGAAAGAGAAGGAAGATTGGAAGGGGCTTCAATGGAGTGTGAAGAGAAGGGCAGGAACTTGGTCTTCTTGATTTGTTTTGACATAGTAGCCTTTGGTAACAAGCTCTCCATGTAGAACTTCCCACTGGAGAAGAAGCTCTGCTTGCTTGCTACTTTGTCCTCTGCATCTCTCCTTCCTCTAGTTTTCAACAAGAACGTCTCTCCTTCCTTTAGTTTTCATAGGCATACTTATGTTGGATAAATCAAGTATGCTGTTCTGCATCATCTTCATCTTCTGGACAAATCTTCATCTCCTTCACCCAAGACTTTGGTTGAGAGATGACCTCCGATCCATTCCATCTCTTCTTTCGATTGTCTCCATACCTGAAACAAGAATAATAGTTAGTGATTTGTGTTCTTAGGTGTTCCCATAACTTCCTCCTTTTATAGGGGTAGAAATGAGGTAGTGGAGAGAAAGATGACAAAACTATAGAGTTGATAGGTCTGAATTTCTGAAAAGTTATTTCTTAAGATCAACAATGAGATTCTTGATCTAAGGGTTCACATTTAAAGAGATTCAGACTCTATCTTATGGAATGCAGAAATTATAAATTCTTGGACAAGAGTTATTTGAAATCCGTACAGTGCATGCATACTGTTGAGTCGGTGAGGATGGTGTATTAATCCAACCAAGTATAACTCAATAATATACTGTATATATGTATATAAATAAAGTATTTTATGAAGAATAGTTTATTATTATACATAGATATACATTGCTTTGAGTAAAGATATCAAGTAACTTTGTTCAAGTCTTCTGAATATTTATATATATATAATATGCAATGCAAATTGTAGAGTATTTCATCAATGATTCTTAAGGTATCATTGATTCCCCCTTGATTAGATGACTCTATGTTTTTCCTCAGCTTTATTTGTCTTCATTGGGAAAGTACTTACCTGAAGATGAGGGTGTCTATTCACCTCATCTGATCCTCCTAGTCTGCTGCAATTGTATCAGCTGAGGTCTTCAGCTGATCTTTGCTCTTCATGTGCTTGGATCAAGGAGTCCTAAGCTGTAGCATAGGGTCTTGAACCTTTCTTCAGCTAGGGGCTTAGTCAAGATGTCTGCTCTTTGGATATCTGTGTGAATTTTCTCCATCTTGATGTCCTTCTTTTCAAGGTGGTCTCTTATGAAGTGGTGTCGAATGTCGACATGCTTGCACCTTGTGTGGAGGACTGGATTTTGAGTGATGGCAATGGCACTGCTGCTATCACAGTAGATAGGGACTTCTCTTGCCTCTACATTGTAATCCTTGAGTTGTTGAACTAGCCAGAGCTAGCTGACTACAACAACTTCCAGCTGCCATATATTCCGCTTCAGTGGTGGAGGTTGCAACTGAAGTTTGCTTCTTTGAGAACCAAGATATCAACTTGTTGCCTAGGAATTGACAGGTTCCAGATGTGGATTTCCTATCTATCCTACATCCACCATAGTCTGAGTCAGAATAACCACTCAATTCTAGATTGTCATCAGCAGGGTACCATAGTCCTAAGTTGATTGTTCCATTTAGATACTTGAGAATCTTCCTTGCTGCTTCTAGATGACTTTGCTTCGGGTTTGCTTGAAACCTAGCACATACTCCTACAACAAATGTAATGTCTGGTTTGCTGGCTGTAAGATATAGTAAAGATCCAATAAGTGCTCTATATTCTGCTTGATCGACTGCCTTTTCAGACTCATCTGGTTCCATTTTGAAAAATGTCATCATTGGAATCCTTGCAGTCTTGCTTTATAGAGCTTTGAATCTTTCTAATAGGCTCTTGGTATACTTGGACTGGTTGATGAAGATCCCTTCTGGACTCTGCTTGACTTGGAGTCCTAGGAAGTAATTCATCTCACCCATCATGCTCATTTCAAACTTTCCTTGCATAAGTTCAGAGAACTTTTTGCACATGTCTTGATTGGGTGATCCAAATATAATGTCATCTACATATATTTGCACCATTAGAATGTCTTCTCCTTCTTGTATTCTGAAAAGTGTTCTGTCAACTTTGCCTTTTGTGTACCCATTGTCAAGTAGGAAATGTGACAATGTGTCATACCAAGCTCTAGGGGCTTGCTTTAGACCATAGAGAGCCTTCTTCAGACGATATACTTGATCTCCTTTTTCAAATCCTGGAGGCTGCTCTACATACACTTCTTCTACCAGAATACCATTTAGAAAAGCACTCTTGACATCCATTTGGTATACTTTGAAGCCCATATATGATGCATAAGCTAGAAACAGTCGAATGGCTTCTAATCTGGCTACTGGAGCAAAGGTTTCATCATAGTCAATCCCTTCAGATTGAGAGTATCCTTTTGCAACTAGCCTTGCTTTATTTCTAGTTATTACATCATTTTCGTCCTTCTTATTCTTGAATACCCACTTTGTTCCTACTACATTGTGGTTTTCAGGACGATCTACCAGTTCCCATACTTCATTTCTTTCGAATTGGTTTAGTTCTTCTTGCATAGCAGTGATCCAATTGCTATCAGTCATTGCTTCTTCTATGTCAGCTGGTTCAATGATGGACAAGAAAGCACACCAGTAGAACATAGATGATTGGGGGTTCTGATGCAGTTGTCTTCTGGTCTTGACACCTGAGTCTGGTCCTCCTAAGATGAGGTTTGATGGATGATTATTTCTCCATGTATGCCTCACAGGTGTGTCTACATTAGATGAGCTTGGATTCTCATCTGTTCTTGTGCCATCAGGAGGGTTGACTTGGTCCCTGAGACGAGTTTAAGATCAGCTGACTTGATGTCTGCTGATTGTGTGGAAAATAAACTAACTCTTCAAAGTAACTAGTCCGCTGATTTCACTAGGGGCCTAGGACTAGTTAGTCGACTGATTAATTACTTATCAGAGTTAAGTGCGGAATTGTAGTATGCCCATAAATATTATACTCGTCTATTTTATAAATATAGTGTGTAAAACAGTTTATGCACAAATATGTATGAAAAGACTTGAAATGTAAAGTGCAGAAATGTAAATAACACATTGATTTATAGTGGTTCGGATATACGTTCCTACGTCCACTCTCACGTCCTAACGTGATGTTTAATCCCTTTAATTTACCCAAAATTACAAGGGCCTTGACCTTTATAGTCCCAAGGGTAGGACTTTGAGATCTGAGCCGTCCTAACAGCTACGGTCTCCACAAGTGATTGTAAGCACTTGGACTTCCCCACAAGTGATTGTAAGCACTTGCACTTGAACTCCACAAGTGATTTATAGAGCACTTGGACTCTTTACAGTGATAAACACTCAACTTGACTTCTAAGGTTTTATGGTAGAAGGTGGGTTTTGTGTATATGAACTAGGTGAGAATTTCCCTTACAATCTGTTTTAGCCTCATGCTAGGATTGGGAAATTCTCTCTAAGCTATGGATATATATGAGTGGTTGCACTGGCTTAGATGGTATGAGTTCACTCACTGGGGATGAGGTGATGCGTGTTGAATCTTCATGAATGATCTTCTTGAGCTCTTCTTATTTCTGGACTTTATGAACTTTGCTCGACCTCTGCATCTCACACCTCTTCTCACACTCCCAATGATGTATGAGCTCATTTATATAGTGTTGATGTTTGAATGTTACCGTTGGATGATAGCAATTCAAATCTCCACTAATTGAGGAATTGACAATCTCTTGATTTTGATATGATTGAATATTACCATTGACATGTAATTTCAATCATATCTTTGACTTTCCTTTCTTGTGCACATATCTTGTCAATCCTTGATTCCAGCTCTGATTGGTCTTCCCTTAATTGTATAAGAAGACTTCTACTCTGCTGGTATAAGAAGACTTCAAGAGGTCTGCTGATTTTCCTTGAAAGTCTTCTGGTCAGCTGAGTTGGTCTTCTGATCAGCTGACTTTACTCAGCTGTCTTTACTCAGCTGACTTTACACAGCTGCTGTTTCTTCTCAGCTGCTGTCTTTACTCTGCTGTCTTTACTCAGCTGGCTTTACACAGCTGCTGTTTCTTCTCAGCTGCTGTCTTTACTCTGCTGTCTTTACTCAGCTGGTTGTAAGATGACTTCTACTCAGCTGATGTAAGACGACTTCTACTCAGCTGATGTAAGATGACTTCTGGTCTTGGTCTTCTCTTCTCTTCTTGAGCATTGACATGTCTTCTCTTCTAACCAGAGTCCTATCTATTACAAGATGTATAATAAAGTTGTCTATACAATACAACTTATCCTATTACATGTTTGATTTGGTTTATCAAAACTAAACTAAGGATATTCATATCCCAACAATTTCCCCCTTTTTGATATAACCAAATCATCTAACACTAACTGAAGCAATAAAGAACAGACAGTGCTAGAGTCCATTTAATAGTGCAGAAGAGTAAAAACAGAAGGCTTTTGTATGAGGACAGTGAGAAGTTGTCATCAGATGAGATAACTAGATGTTATCTCCAAAAGCTAAAAAGATGAGTTTTATTAATATTGCACTTTACAAGCACGGACTCACCTAATCAGCTATTACAAAGGTCTTCTTATCTACTCTTCAGCTGATATGTTGCAAATCAGACGACTTCCAATTAAGCTCTTCTTGTCTTCAGGTCTTCTAACAACTTGATCATCTTGATCTACTCTTCTTGCTCATACGCGTGTAAATCCAGATAGGGCTAGAACTCAGTTGAACTGAAGTTCCCCCTTAGTTGTTGACCTGTTCTTAACACACAATAATCCAAATACATGCAAGTATGATTTTTATGAAAACAAAAGTGCATGCAAAACAGTTTTTCAAAAATGGATCTATTCAGGTGACCATTGAAAACAGTAAAACGTGTTTTTGATGGCTCAAACGATGGAATTTGGCCAAAAAGCATTACACGTCACTGCATAGCAGAGAGTTCGATTCAAAACATAAATTCCACTTTAAAAAGTGTACTCACACGTTAAATTCTGAAAACAACAGAACAAGTGCAGATTTTCGAAAATAAAAAAAATTCAAAGCAATGGTCTTTTGAACACACGGCTCTGATACCACTTGTTGGTCCCTGAGACGAGTTTAAGATCAGCTGACTTGATGTCTGCTAATTGTGTGGAAAATAAACTAACTCTTCAAAGTAACTAGTCCGCTGATTTCACTAGGGGCCTAGGACTAGTTAGTCGACTGATTAATTACTTATCAGAGTTAAGTGCGGAATTGTAGTGTGCCCATAAATATTATACTCGTCTATTTTATAAATATAGTGTGTAAAACAGTTTATGCACAAATATGTATGAAAAGACTTGAAATGTAAAGTGCAGAAATGTAAATAACACATTGATTTATAGTGGTTCGGATATACGTTCCTACGTCCACTCTCACGTCCTAACGTGATGTTTAATCCCTTTAATTTACCCAAAATTACAAGGGCCTTGACCTTTATAGTCCCAAGGGTAGGACTTTGAGATCTGAGCCGTCCTAACAGCTACGGTCTCCACAAGTGATTGTAAGCACTTGGACTTCCCCACAAGTGATTGTAAGCACTTGCACTTGAACTCCACAAGTGATTTATAGAGCACTTGGACTCTTTACAGTGATAAACACTCAACTTGACTTCTAAGGTTTTATGGTAGAAGGTGGGTTTTGTGTATATGAATTAGGTGAGAATTTCCCTTACAATCTGTTTTAGCCTCATGCTAGGATTGGAAAATTCTCTCTAAGCTATGGATATATATGAGTGGTTGCACTGGCTTAGATGGTATGAGTTCACTCACTGGGGATGAGGTGATGCGTGTTGAATCTTCATGAATGATCTTCTTGAGCTCTTCTTATTTCTGGACTTTATGAACTTTGCTGAAGTTGTCATCAGATGAGATAACTAGATGTTATCTCCAAAAGCTAAAAAGATGAGTTTTATTAATATTGCACTTTACAAGCACGGACTCACCTAATCAGCTATTACAAAGGTCTTCTTATCTACTCTTCAGCTGATATGTTGCAAATCAGACGACTTCCAATTAAGCTCTTCTTGTCTTCAGGTCTTCTAACAACTTGATCATCTTGATCTCCTCTTCTTGCTCATACGCGTGTAAATCCAGATAGGGCTAGAACTCAGTTGAACTGAAGTTCCCCCTTAGTTGTTGACCTGTTCTTAACACACAATAATCCAAATACATGAAAGTATGATTTTTATGAAAACAAAAGTGCATGCAAAACAGTTTTTCAAAAATGGATCTATTCAGGTGACCATTGAAAACAGTAAAACGTGTTTTTGATGGCTCAAACGATGGAATTTGGCCAAAAAGCATTACACGTCACTGCAAAGCAGTGAGTTCGATTCAAAACATAAATTCCACTTTAAAAAGTGTACTCACACGTTAAATTCTGAAAACAACAGAACAAGTGCAGATTTTCGAAAATAAAAAACATTCAAAGCAATGGTCTTTTGAACACACGGCTCTGATACCACTTGTTGGTCCCTGAGACGAGTTTAAGATCAGCTGACTTGATGTCTGCTGATTGTGTGGAAAATAAACTAACTCTTCAAAGTAACTAGTCCGCTGATTTCACTAGGGGCCTAGGACTAGTTAGTCGACTGATTAATTACTTATCAGAGTTAAGTGCGGAATTGTAGTGTGCCCATAAATATTATACTCGTCTATTTTATAAATATAGTGTGTAAAACAGTTTATGCACAAATATGTATGAAAAGACTTGAAATGTAAAGTGCAGAAATGTAAATAACACATTGATTTATAGTGGTTCGGATATACGTTCCTACGTCCACTCTCACGTCCTAACGTGATGTTTAATCCCTTTAATTTACCCAAAATTACAAGGGCCTTGACCTTTATAGTCCCAAGGGTAGGACTTTGAGATCTGAGCCGTCCTAACAGCTACGGTCTCCACAAGTGATTGTAAGCACTTGGACTTCCCCACAAGTGATTGTAAGCACTTGCACTTGAACTCCACAAGTGATTTATAGAGTACTTGGACTCTTTACAATGATAAACACTCAACTTGACTTCTAAGGTTTTATGGTAGAAGGTGGGTTTTGTGTATATGAACTAGGTGAGAATTTCCCTTACAATCTGTTTTAGCCTCATGCTAGGATTGGGAAATTCTCTCTAAGCTATGGATATATATGAGTGGTTGCACTGGCTTAGATGGTATGAGTTCACTCACTGGGGATGAGGTGATGCGTGTTGAATCTTCATGAATGATCTTCTTGAGCTCTTCTTATTTCTGGACTTTATGAACTTTGCTCGACCTCTGCATCTCACACCTCTTCTCACACTCCCAATGATGTATGAGCTCATTTATATAGTGTTGATGTTTGAATGTTACCGTTGGATGATAGCAATTCAAATCTCCACTAATTGAGGAATTGACAATCTCTTGATTTTGATATGATTGAATATTACCATTGACATGTAATTTCAATCATATCTTTGACTTTCCTTTCTTGTGCACATATCTTGTCAATCCTTGATTCCAGCTCTGATTGGTCTTCCCTTAATTGTATAAGAAGACTTCTACTCTGCTGGTATAAGAAGACTTCAAGAGGTCTGCTGATTTTCCTTGAAAGTCTTCTGGTCAGCTGAGTTGGTCTTCTGATCAGCTGACTTTACTCAGATGTCTTTACTCAGCTGACTTTACACAGCTGCTGTTTCTTCTCAGCTGCTGTCTTTACTCTGCTGTCTTTACTCAGCTGGCTTTACACAGCTGCTGTTTCTTCTCAGCTGCTGTCTTTACTCTGCTGTCTTTACTCAGCTGGTTGTAAGATGACTTCTACTCAGCTGATGTAAGACGACTTCTACTCAGCTGATGTAAGATGACTTCTGGTCTTGGTCTTCTCTTCTCTTCTTGAGCATTGACATGTCTTCTCTTCTAACCAGAGTCCTATCTATTACAAGATGTATAATAAAGTTGTCTATACAATACAACTTATCCTATTACATGTTTGATTTGGTTTATCAAAACTAAACTAAGGATATTCATATCCCAACAGTTGACTTGATTTGGTCGATCATCATCTGTATCTTGTGTGTCAAAGAGATCATTCCCCCTTGCATTTGGGATTGTTGCATCTTGATTCTGGTCAGCTTGCTCAGCTTGAGTTTGAGATCTAGTGACTGGTCTGTGTGGTTTATCCTCCTCTGGTTCTTTAGGGAATGGTTCATTAACTTCAATAAACTCATCTGGTTTGGACTTGATCACTAGCTGCCTCATCTGATCTGCAGTTGAGTCTGTTTGTACTGCACTCTTTTCACAAGATTCATAAAAAACAACATGAGGTGTTTCTTCCACAAGAAGGGTTCGTTTGTTGAGTACTCTAAATGCTTTTCTAGTAGAGGAGAATCCTAAGAATATCCCCTCATCTGCTTTGGCATCAAAAGCATTCAACTTACTCTTCCCATTGTTGTGAATGAAACACTTACAACCAAATATATGAAAGTAAGATACTCTAGGTTTTCTTCCTTTCCACAGTTCATATGGGGTTTTCTCATGAATTTTGTGAATACCTGACCTATTTTGAGTGTGACAAGCTGTGTTGATAGCTTCTGCCCATAGCTTCTTAGGAGTGGAGAATTCAGCAAGGAGTGTTCTTGCAGCTTCTTTGAGTGTTCTAACTCTTCTTTCAGCTACACCATTCTGTTGTGGTGATCTTGCTGCACTTGTCTCATGCTGAATACCAATAGAAGTACAATAAGCAATAATATAAGAGTTAATAAATTCAGTGCCTTTGTCACTTCTAATTTTCACAATTGGTTCTCCTTTCTCTACTTGGATCCTCTTCAATAGTTCAGGGAGCTTCTGCTGAGTTTCACTCTTCTTGTATAAGAAGATAACCCAAGTAAACTTGGAGTAGTCATCTACAACAATGAGAGTGTACTTTCTCCCTGTTAGTGTGGTTGGAGTGATTGGTCCAAAGAGATCCATGTGAAGCAATTCAAGAACTCTGCTGGTTGATGCTGTCTTCTTGGTCTTGAAGGAGACCTTTGTTTGCTTTCCTTGTTGACATGCATCACATACCTGATCTTTACAGTAGAGTTCATTAGGCAGACCATCAACTAAGGATTCCCTTGCTAGCTTGTTCATAGTCTTAAAGTTCAGATGACTAAGACGTTTGTGCCATAGCCAGTTGACATCTTTAGGGCTCTTCACAAGCAGACATGTATCCTTAGGACAGCTGTTCCAATTTGCAAGATACATACTTCCCTTTCTAGATCCTGTTAAAAGGTTTTGTTTTGTTCTTTTATCACTTATGAGACACTCATCTTTAGAGAATTTTACTGAGTAACCAGTGTCACAAAAATGAGAAACAGATAATAAATTGAACTTTAAACCTTTTACATATGATACATCATGTACCTCAATGTCACCATTTTTAAGGGTGCCATATCCTTTTGTGTTACCGTGCACGTTATCACCAAAGAAGCCTTTTGGACCTTTCTTTTCTGTGTAGTTGGTCAGCAGGGCTTTGGTTCCAGTCATATGGGTTGAGCATCCACTATCTATGTACCATGTTTCTCCTGCTAGACCTCCTCTTCTGTATAGGTCCCTCCTTTCCTGCAAGAAAGGTTAAGTCTTAGGTACCCATTTTGTCTTGGGTCCTTGGGTGTTAGTACTACCCTTGGGAACCCACATATACATTGGTCGTTTGAACAACCTTGAGCACTTGAGTTGTTTTCCTCGTGCATCACAGAACCAAATCTTACCAGTTAACACCTTGGACTGGTCTGATTTGTTACTTGTGTCAACTAAGTAATAGTCAAATGGTTTCCCTTTATAGGAGTGTACATACATTATCTTTTGACTAGTTACATTCGGCCTAGGTGCATTAGCTGGACGATGCACACGATTATATGGACCATACTCCTCTGTTCTCACAATATCATAAGAGATAGGGGGTGCAAAGAGAACAAATTTGTTTGAAGTAGACTTCTTCTTCTTGGCTGGAGCAGCATACAGCTGAGACTGTCTCAATCGAGATGGTCTAGGCTGTTTGTTGTTCCTCTGTACAGGCTTGGGGTTAACTTTTCTTTTACCATTTTTGGTGTTGGGATAGTTAGCCTTAGCTGGTACAGATGCCTTTTGGTTCATATTAGGTTCATTGTGTTTAGAACACTCACCTTTTTCATGTGTCTGAGTAGTGCACTTGTTAGGTGTACTACCCCCAGCTGGAGAGGATGTTGATGGATTAAGTTCATAGCCAAAACCCATCTTATTGCTATTTGATCTATAATATTCAGAGATACTTTCAATAGTAGTAGATGCTTTATTGAACTCTGATATCTTTTGATTTAGGCATTCCTTCTCCTTTTCTAAGAGGTTGTGTGCTTGGAAGAGGTCATCGAACTTAGATTGTAGTGAACGAAATTCCTTGGTTTCTAAGGCTTGAGTTTCTAACATCCCCTCATACAACTGAGTTATTGTGGTATTTTATTCTTTAAGAAGTTCCACTTCTTTGGTCAATCTTTCATTCATTGTGACCAACTCAGGGGTGTTGTCAAACTTGGCCTTTTTCAACCTAGCAATTTCTTTCCTTAAATCCTTGTTCTCCTCTTCCACTTCTATAAAAGGTCTAGTGGAAATATCCAGATCACCTTTTACCTTTCTTAAAGATTGATAATAGGTGTCTTCTGATTCGCGTTCAGATGAGTTTATCTCATCTGTTTGTGAAAAAATAGGTGAATGGAAAGTTGTAGTATAGGAATTTACCTCATTTTCACCTATGGCCATCATAGCTAGATCATCTGAATCATCTGAGAAGATTTGACAGTCTGGTGATGTAGGAAGTTCATCACTTTGATATTCAGATTCTTCAGTCACCATTGCTTGCTTGTCTGAATTTCTTTTGTCTCTTCTTGGCCTTCTTTCTTCTTTGTCATCCAAGTTCAGCTCTGGACATTCATAGACATAATGTCCTGGTTTGTGACAATTGAAGCATGATCCAGGTTTCTGATTTGAGTTGCCTTTCCTTGGAGGAGTGGCATCTCTTCTTCTAGATCCTCGGCTGTCAGATGACTCCATATCCTTTCTAGGATATCTTTCTGGTGTTCTTTCTCTGGATCCTCTGGAGGGTGAACTGGCTCTCCTGTCTTTGTAATTCCTGTAACATTTTCTATATTTGCTGTTGAGAGTGCTCATCCTTTCGAATCTCTTGATCATAAGAGCTATTTGCTCTTTCAGACTCATGTCTGATCCTTCAAAGTCTTCTGTTTTCAGTGAGGTCTTGCCAGATGAGGTACTTGCAGCTTTTGTATTGGCTACCTTGAAGGCTACAGTCTTGGAGGTAGATGGGGTTGCAGTTGGCTCATCACTTCCTGAGTTTTCTTCTCTTTCAAGATCATACTCATGGGCTTTTAGGTTCTGAAATAGAGTTTGAGCAGACCACTTCTTGATATCTTGAGTATCTTTGATGATGGTCTTCTTGAGTCTCCATTTCTTGGTTAGAGAGTCTAAGATCTTTAGATTTTTCTCTCTATTTGTATATTTCTTGCCCAGAGATTCTATCTCATTGATGATCTTAGTAAATCTATTGTCTGGCTGATCAATAGACTCTTCTGGTTGCATTTTTAAGTGTTCGAACTTCTTGACTGCTGTTGACAATTTGCTCTCCTTGATCAGCTCAGTTCCTTCACAGAGAAGTGCTAAAGCATCCCACATATCTCTTGCTGACTCACACAGTTGATTACTTTTGCAATGTACTCATTTGGAAGAGTTTTCATGATGTAATCTTGAGCAATGCTATCAAGATTTGATTGCTTCATCTCTTCAGGTGTGAGATCCTTCATTGGCTTGGGAACAAGTACTCCAACTGGAACTTCTGGATCACCATTTGCAGTGTTGACTGTCATGATGGTGATTGGGCCTTCAGTGATTACTGACCACATCTTGTAGTGGACTGATGTGAGATTCTTCCTCATCCTGATCTTCCAGTAATCATAATCCTCCACTGAAAACTTAGGCAATTTACGCATGTTAGCACTCATGTTGTATGAGTTTTCAAAAACAAGTTTTTTAAAAAAAATAGATCTGTTCAAGAGGACTACAGAAAGACTCCCTCAAGTCTTCTGATAATCTAGAGACAGTAGTCCGTTAGAACCACTGCTCTGATACCACTTGTTGGTCCCTGAACGAGTAGTGAATGGGATTAAAGTCTAGAGGGTAGGGGTGAATAGACTTTAAAACTTTTTCAAGAGAGTTGGGAACCTCTTCTGATTGCTATGTCAACTGGACTACAAGTCTGCTGGTCTAGATGACTATAGTGATCTGAATGAAGAGATTATATGCGGAATTATGGTAGGCCTTGTTTAGACTCGTTCTTTTGTTTCTTTTGAAAGTGTTAGCTTGTTTAATTAATGAACACCTCAGCTGATGCTGGTTTGAAGGTTATGGCCTTGATTCGAAGACAGTTAAAAACACAGTATGCACTATATAAAAATATATAGAAAGACAGTAATGTAAAGTGCAGAAAGGTAAATAACACCAGGTTTATAGTGGTTCGGATATACGTTCCTACGTCCACTCTCACGTCCTAACGTGATGTTTAATCCCTCTAATTTACCAAAAATTACAAGGGGCTTGTCCTTTATAGTCCCAAGGGTAGGACTTTGAGATCTGAGCAGTTCTAACTGCTACGGTCTCCACCAGTGATTGTAAGCACTTGCACTTTACAGGGGTTCAAAAACTTTAACCTTTCGGTGAGGGTTTGGGGTTTTTGAATGTTTCGAACTAATGGTTCAAGCTTATAATTTGCTTAACCACTATGCCTAAATCAATGGATATACAATATGAATGGGATTCAGGTTCTTTGGTTGGATAGAAATCACTTAAGAGCTAGGGATGTTCTTATGGATTCTGGCTCTTGGAGAACTCTTAAAACAGTATGGCTTTTTGCTTGATTGCTTGCTTAGCTTGTTGAATTCTCACGTTGTGACTTCTTGTTTGTGATTTCTCATCCTCTTGTATTTATAATGGTGATTGCTTGCAACTAGCCGTTGGGGCAATCTTTCCATAATAGCTTGATTCCTTGATTCCAGCCGCTTGATTGCTTCAATCCTGGGATCATGTCAATCTTCTAAATAAGGTAGGTCTTCGTTTGAATTGCAAGATGACTTTGGAATCAGCCGAGTCCTGGACGAGCACATAGTCTTCTGATCTGCTCTACTAGTCTTCTGACTACTCATCTGGTCGAGGTCTTCTGTCTTCTGATATTAGTCGAGTAACACTCTTCTGATCTGGCAAATCTTTTATGCACTCTTAGATTATCTTCAATCTTGGACTCCATCAAATAAGTAGTGTTGGGATATGAATCCTATAAACAATGTTCTAATTTGTGACTCTTCTAGTGGAGGACAAAGCTTGTTGTTTTAGAATGTGTGCTTTCACTTTCAAAGCTTACAAACTCCATCCTCCCTTTTCATTTTCCTTTCTTTTTCAAGTATTCATCACCTCATCTTTTGAACTATTTTTCTTTTCAAGCTTTTGGGGCTCTTTGTCCCTCTTTTCTTTTCCATTGATTTTCTTTTCATCTTTCTCTTTTTCTTTCAACTTTTCCAATTTCTCCTTTCACCAAAGTTAATTCAAGCACGTGTTTCTCCACTTTGTCTTTTATCCCCCACCAAACATAGGTATCAAAGGCTCAAAAAGGCTAAGTGGTTAACATTGTAGTTTACCAAGAAACTGAGGAATTAAGCTCAAAGGGGCTAACTACGGAAGATTACTTCGGTTTTAGGAAATTTTGGCTAAGTGACTCTTTTAGAACAAGATGGCCTATATCACATCACAAAGTTTCACACAATCATGCTTTCAAACAAGAACTTGGGCAAGTTCTAGAATCACTAGAAATAACCTAGTCCACTCTCAAACGAACTAAACCGGATTACATGTTCGATTTATGGCTCAATTCTCACCGGTTTATTCAATAGAACTCTCACATTCATCAAATGTTCCCTAACAACAACACATCATGCATCCATGCTATCAAAAATCACAAATATGAACACAACATGATATTATATTCCAACACCAATCATGCATACATTCAAAGCAAATAGACATCACCACAACTACTCAACAGTATGGATTCCAATGATTATTCATGCTCACATTTCACCACACTACCCAACATATGATCAAAACCAACTCAAACAATATAAGCATGTGAAAGCCAAATGTGCGCCGGTGCAAAATGTGACACAAGTAGAATGACGAACCGGTGCAAGGGTAACAACTAGTAGAAAAATAAAAGAAAAATAACTCCCCCAAACTTATAATTTTACTATGTAAAAATTCTAAGTTTGGGGCCACAAGTTGTTACCTCCCTCTTTGCACATCCAATGCTCTTCAAAGATCACTATTGCACCACTTGCTCTCTCTTTTCAAAGTTGGCTTTGCTTCTTCTTCATTCTCTAAGATATGGTGTCCATAATTCTCCTCATCCATACCTACAAAGAAACTAAGCTATCAACACTACCAAAGAAATAAAAACACAAAGCAATAACACCTTGGGTTGCCTCCCAAGAAGCGCTATTTTTAACGTCCTATGCCGGACGGTTGCTTTCTTCTTTCAAGCCTCATCCAAGCGAAGCGACTCCACCATTCGAAGTTGCTCATTTCCAAAGTAGTGCTTCACTCTTTGACCGTTCACCACAAAGGTTGTTCCATCCTTACCAATAAGTTCCACATTTCCCATGGGCGTCACATTCTTAATCACAAAGGGTCCCGACCACTTTGACTTCAACTTGCCCGAAAATAGCCTCAACCTTGAGTTGAACAATAGAACTTGTTCTCCAACTTGGAACTCCCTCCTTTCAATCATCTTGTCATGAAACTTCTTGGCCCTTTCTTTGTGAATCTTGGAGTTCTCAAAGTCTCCATTTCTAAACTCATCAAGTTCATTAAGCATCATCTTCCTTCTTTCTCCGGATGCCTTAAGATCAAGATTCAACTCGTTAATGGCCCAACGAGCTCTAAACTCCACTTCCACGGGTAGATGACAAGACTTGACATACACAAGTTGATAAGGAGATGTGCCCAAAGGTGTCTTGTATGCGGTTCGATATGCCCAAAGAGCATCA
This sequence comes from Galeopsis tetrahit, assembly GCA_963675135.1. Taxonomy (NCBI): domain Eukaryota; kingdom Viridiplantae; phylum Streptophyta; class Magnoliopsida; order Lamiales; family Lamiaceae; genus Galeopsis; species Galeopsis tetrahit. The sequence continues at coordinate 19,773,692 of OY776133.1, forward strand.
TCTAACTTGATGGTCCAATGCTTCCTCTTTAACCCAACGGTCTTCTCCAAGATTTGCTTCACTTCTCGATTAGCAAGCTCCGTTTGTCCATTAGCTTGAGGGTGGTAAGCTGTGGTCACTCTATGCTTCACTCCATACTTTGTCAAAAGTTGATCAAGCCATCGGTTGCTAAAGTGTGAACCACCATTGTTGGGATATAAATTCACCCTAAGCCCCACTTGATGTTAGAATAGTTTTGATGGCCAAAACACTTAGAGTTTATAAATGTAATAGGATTAGCTGACTTGTATAGAACAGCTTAGACTAGTCTTGTGTGATCAACTGTATTGATATCAGCTGCTCAGCACAGTCCTGGCTTACATGCCTATCCTCAAGATGAGAAGAGTAGAAGACATGAAGACTAGAAGATTCTTGAAGGCCAGATAAGTTAAGGTGCTTGTATACCTACCTATCTGATGGAGTCCAGATTGAAGATGGCCTAAGCAGTACAAAGATTTACCAGATCAGAAGAGTGTTACTCTGCTGATATCAGAAGACAGAAGACCTAAGGCCAGAAGAGTAGTCAGAAGACTAGAAGTACATATATACACACCCTTAAACCTCTTCCAAACCCTTTCGCTCAAAATACTCAATTGCTCTCAATACTCTCTCGTTTTGCAAATTTCTTTCAAGCTCTCAAAACCTAACACTCAAACTCTACTATGGAAATCATTGAAATTTACGACGAGAAGACCAAGAGCACTGGCACCTTGGATGCTGCAAAGTGGTCCAAGGAAGGGAAGATGTTCACAGAGAATGCTCTGTTTTTCAAGGGCAAACACAAAGCAGAAAACAAGGAGATCCTTCTTCGCTGCATCAACCTCAACCTGCGTAATTTTCTGGAAGCAGCACCAACTAATGTTTATGAACAAGATGTGCTGGCTTTCTATGCAAACGCTGTGATGAAGGGATCTTATGTCGAAAGTGTCATGGGTGGACACAAGGTCAAGGTAACAAGGGAAATCCTTCAGGAGTTGTTTGGCTTGTCAAGGGGGAACATAAATATCTCCAACTACATCATGGGTAGAGAAAAGGAGTATATGGAGATGTTTACTGATGGAAGAATAAAGGCTATTGATGCCACTGGGCTCAAGAAATCCCATCTTGAACCTAAGTTTCAAACCCTAATGGACATTGCAGGCAAGATGTTGCTTGGTAACACATTCAGTCATGATGTTGTTACTACTCTAAAGGTTAGGGTTATGGCTGCAATCTGGGATCAGATTGATGGAGATTGGCAAGGACTATTCTTAGATAGAATTGCTCTTGAGGCAAAGAAAGTCACTTTGGACTTACAGTCAAGAGAATGGAAGGTAACAGCTACAGTCAGCTTTGTCAACAAGCTGAGTATCATCCTTCCAGATATTCTCCCAAAGAAGTACAAGATGGGACCTCATAAGACCTTTCACATCTCCAAGTATTATTTGAGGAAGGAAGCTCTTGCTGAGGCAGCAAGGTTGAAAGAAGAGAGGAGGCAGTTGTTAGCTGAAGCATCTTCCAAAGATGTTGTTGAAGAGGCAGAAGAGCCTGCTCATGACTCTGCTGCTGAAGAAGAAGAGGAGCCATCCAAAGAAGAGGCTCAAGAGAAGGCTGCTGAGGATGATGATGATGACAATCAGACCTTAGCACAGAGAAGATTTCTGATCAGATCAGGGCTCATCTCCCCATCTGATTCAGATGCCACTCCCACTGCCTCTCCTTTGAAGAAGGCAGGTACTTCTAATCCCTCTCTCACTTTCACACCTTCTAAACTATCAAAGGGTCAGAAGAGAAAGAAGAACACTTCTTCTTTCACAAAGAAAACCAAGAAATCTAGGCTCCCTACTCCAATGAGCATAGCCCCTATATCATCCTTCAACCCCTCTGATGAGTCCAACCCATCTGAACCTTCAAACACTGATACCCAAATCCCTGTTGATACTCACACAACAGAGGAACAAACTCAGCCTCAACTTACCCTTGAACCACAATTGCCAACCCCTGCTGATATTCAAACAGCAGATGTCCAAGATCATCATGCCCAACTATCTACTGATCTTCAAGTAGAAACAGAACCAGACCAGCAGACCCAAAATCTTGCTGATGAACAAATCACTGAAGATCAATCCCAACTTCCTACCCAACAAGAGGATATCACTTCCCAAATCCCTGCTGATACTCACACAGTAGAGGAAAATGCCCCAGCTACAAAACCTCTGTTGAGATATAAATTCACCCTAAGCCCCACTTGATGTTAGAATAGTTTTGATGGCCAAAATACTTAGAGTTTATAAATGTAATAGGATCAGCTGACTTGTATAGAACAGCTTAGACTAGTCTTGTGTGATCAACTGTATTGATATCAGCTGATCAGCACAGTCATGGCTTACATGCCTATCCTCAAGATGAGAAGAGTAGAAGACATGAAGACTAGAAGATCCTTGAAGACCAGATAAGTTAAGGTGCTTGTATACCTACTTATCTGATGGAGTCCCAGATTGAAGATGGCCTAAAGCAGTACAAAGAATTTCCAGATCAGAAGAGTGTTACTCTACTGATATCAGAAGACAGAAGACCTAAGGCCAGAAGAGTATTCAGAAGACTAGAAGTACAGATCAGAAGACTATGTACTCTTCCAGGACTCGGCTGATTCCTAAGTCATCTTGCAATTCAAACGAAGACCTACCTTATTTAGAAGATTGACATGATCCCAGGATTGAAGCAATCAAGCGGCTGGAATCAAGGAATCAAGCTATTATGGAAAGATTGCTCAAACGGCTTGTCAACTCCAACGGCTAGTTGCAATCAATCTCCATTATAAATACAAGAGGATGAGAAATCACAAACAAGAGGTCACAAGAGAGAATTCAACGAGCCAAGCAAGCAATCAAAGCTAAAGCCATACTATTCTAAGAATTCTCAAAAGAGCCAGAAACCATTAGATTATCTATAGCTCTTAAGTGATTTTTATCCAACCCTTAAGAACCTGAAACCTGTTCATATTGTATATCAATTGTTTTAGGCATAGTGGTTAAGCAAATTATAAGCTTGAACCATTAGTTGGATACACCTCAAAAACCCCAAACCCTCACCGAAAGGTTAAAGTTTATGAACCCCTTAAAGTGCAAGTGCTTACAATCACTTGTGGAGACCGTAGCTGTTAGGACGGCTCAGATCTCAAAGTCCTAACCTTGGGACTATAAAGGTCAAGACCCTTGTAATTTGTGGTAAATTAAAGGGATTAAACATCACGTGTGGACGTGAGAGTGGACGTAGGAACGTATATCCAAACCACTATAAATCCGGTGTCATTTACTTTCTGCACTTTACATTTCTGTCTTTACATACATTATTATATAGTGCATACTGTGATTTCAACATTCTTCAAAACAAGGCCATAACTTTCAAACCAGCATCAGCTGAGTATTTTCATTAAGCAAAACAAGTTGAACACTTTCATAAGAATTACAAGAACGAGTCTAAACCAGGGCCACCATAATTCCACATATAACCTCCTCAGTCAAATCACTATAGTCATCTGGACCAGCAGACTTGCAGTCCAGTTGACATAGCAATCAGAAGAGGTTCTCAACTCTGTTTGAAAAAGTTTTAAAGTCTATTCACCCCTCCCCTCTAGACTTTAATCCCATTCACTACTCGTTCAGGGACCAACAAGTGGTATCAGAGCAGTGGTTCTAACGGACTACTGTCTCTAGATTATGAGAAGACTTGAGGGAGTCTTTCTGTAGTCCCCTTGAACAGATCTTTTTGGAAAACTTGTTTTTGAAAACTCATACAGCATGAGTGCTAATATGCGAAAGTTGCCGAAGTTTTCAGTAGAGGATTATGATTACTGGAAGATCAGGATGAGGAAGAATCTCACATCAGTTCACTACAAGATGTGGTCAGTAATCACAGAAGGCCCAATCACCATTATGACAGTCAACACTGCAAATGGTGATCCAGAAGTCCCAGTTGGAGAACTGGTTCCCAAGCCCATGAAGGATCTCACACCAGAAGAGATGAAGCAATCAAATCTTGATAGCATTACTCAAGATTACATAATGCAAACTCTTCCAAATGAGTACATTGCAAAGGTAATCCACTGTGAGTCTGCCAGAGAGATGTGGGAGGCATTGGCACTTCTCTGTGAAGGAACTGAGCTGATCAAGGAATCCAAGTTATCTACAGCAGTCAAGAAGTTCGAACACTTCAAGATGCAACCAGAAGAGTCTATTGATCAGCTAGACAATAGATTTACCAAGATCATCAATGAGATAGAATCTCTGGGCAAGAAATATACAAATAGAGAGAAAAATCTAAAGATCTTAGACTCTCTAACCAAGAAATGGAGACTCAAGAAGACCATCATCAAGGATACTCAAGATATCAAGAAGTAGTCTGCTCAAACTCTATTTCAGAATCTAAAAGCTCATGAATATGATCTGGAAAGAGAAGAAAACTCAGGAAGTGATGAGCCAACTGCAACCCCATCTACCTCCAAGACTGTAGCCTTCAAGGCAGCCAATACAAAAGCTGCAAGTACCTCATCTGGCAAGACCTCTCTGAAAACAGAAGACTGTGAAGGATCAGACATGAGTCTGAAGGAACAAATGGCTCTTATGATCAAAAGATTTGAAAGGATGAACACCCTCAACAGCAAATATAGAAAATTCTATAGAAACTACAAAGATAGAAGAGCAAGTTCACCCTCCAGAGGTTCCAGAGAAAGAACACCAGAAAGACATCCTAGAAAGGATGTGGAGTCATCTGACAGCCGAGGATCTAGAAGAAGAGATGCCACTCCTCCAAGGAAAGGCAACTCAAATCAGAAACCTGGATCATGCTTTAATTATCGCAAACCAGGACACTATGTCTATGAATGTCCTGAGCTGGATTTGGATGACAAAGAAGAAAGAAGGCCAAGGAGAAATTCAGAAAAGAAAGCTATGGTGGCTGAAGAATCTGAATATCAAAGTGATGAACTCCCTACATCACCAGACTGTCAAATCTTCTCAGATGACTCAGATGACCTAGCTATGATGGCCATAGGTGAAAATGAGGTAAACTCCTATACTACTACTTTCCATTCACCTATTTTTTCACAATCAGATGAGATAAACTCATCTGAAGGCGAATCAGAAGACACCTATTATCAATCTTTAAGAAAGGTAAAAGGTGATCTGGATATTGCCACTAGAGCTTTTATAGAAGTGGAAGAGGAGAACAAGGGTCTAAGGAAAGAAATTACGAAGTTGAAAAAGACTAAGTTTGATAACACCCCCGACTTGGTCACAATGAATGAAAGATTGACCAAAGAAGTGGAGCTTCTTAAGGAAGAAAATACCACAATAACTCAGTTGTATGAGGGGATGTTACAAACTCTAGCTTTAGAAACTAAGGAACTTCGTTCACTACAATCCAAGTTCGATGATCTCTTCCAAGCACACAAGCTCTTAGAAAAGGAGAAGGAATGCCTAAATCAAAAGATATCAGAGTTCAATAAAGCTTCTACTACTATTGAAAGTATCTCTGAGTATTATAGATCAAATGGCAATAAGATGGGTTTTGGCTATGAACTTAATCCATATACATCCTCTCCAGCTGGGGGTAGTACACCTAACAAGTGCACTACTCAGACACATGAAAAGGGTGAGTGTTCTAAACACAATGAACCTAATATGAACCAAAAGGCATCTGTACCAGCTAAGGCTAACTATCCCAAAACCAAAAAGGGTAAAGGACAAGCTAACCCCAAGCCTGTATAGAGGAACAACAAACAGCCTAGACCATCTCGTTTGAGACAGTCTCAGCTGTATGCTGCTCCAGCCAAGAAGAAGAGGTCTTCTTCAAACAAATCTGTTCTCTTTGCACCCCCTATCTCTTATGATATTGTGAGAACAGAAGATTATGGTCCATATAATCGTGTGCATCGACCAGCTAATGCACCCAGGCCGAATGTAACTAGTCAAACACCCAAGGACCCAAAACAAAATGGGTACCTAAGACTTAACTTTTCTTGCAGGAAAGGAGGGACCTATACAGAAGAGGAGGTCTAGCAGGAGAAACTTGGTACATAGATAGTGGATGCTCAACTCACATGACAGGAACCAAAGCCTTGCTGACCAACTACATAGAGAAGAAAGGTCCAAAAGTCTTCTTTGGTGATAACGCGCATGGTAACACAAAAGGATATGGCACCCTTAAAAATGGTGACATTGAGGTACATGATGTATCATATGTAGAAGGTCTTAAGTTTAATTTATTATCTGTTTCTCATTTTTGTGACACTGGTTACTCAGTCAAATTCTCTAAAGATGAGTGTCTCATAAGTGATAAAAGAACAAAACAAAACCTTCTAACAGGATCTAGAAAGGGAAGTATGTATCTTGCAAATTGGAACAGCTGTCCTAAGGATACATGTCTGCTTGTGAAGAGCCCTAAAGATGTCAGCTGGCTATGGCACAAACGTCTTAGTCATCTGAACTTTAAGACTATGAACAAGTTAGCAAGGGAATCCTTAGTTGATGGTCTGCCTAATGAACTCTACTGTAAAGATCAGGTATGTGATGCATGTCAACAAGGAAAGCAAACAAAGGTCTCCTTCAAGACCAAGAAGACAGCATCAACCAGCAGAGTTCTTGAATTGCTTCACATGGATCTCTTTGGACCAATCACTCCAACCACTCTAACAGGGAGGAAGTACACTCTTATTGTTGTAGATGATTATTCCAAGTTTACTTGGGTTATCTTCTTATACAAGAAGAGTGAAACACAGCAGAAGCTTCCTGAACTATTGAAGAGGATCCAAGTAGAGAAAGGAGAACCAATTGTGAAAATTAGAAGTGACAAAGGCACTGAATTCATTAACTCTTATATTATTGCCTATTGTACTTCTAATGGTATTCAACATGAGACAAGTGCAGCAAGAACACCACAGCAGAATGGTGTAGCTGAAAGAAGAGTCAGAACACTCAAGGAAGCTGCCAGAACACTCCTTGCTGAATTTTCCACTCCTAAGAAGCTATGGGCAGAAGCCATCAACACAGCTTGTCACACTCAAAACAGGTCAGGTATTCACAAAATTCATGAGAAAACCCCATATGAACTGTGGAAAGGAAGAAAACCTAGAGTATCTTACTTTCATATATTTGGTTGTAAGTGTTTCATTCACAACAATGGGAAGAGTAAGTTGAATGCTTTTGATGCCAAAGCAGATGAGGGGATATTCTTAGGATACTCCTCTACTAGCAAAGCATTTAGAGTACTCAACAAACGAACCCTTCTTGTGGAAGAAACACCTCATGTTGTTTTTGATGAATCTTGTGAAAAGAATGCAGTAGAAACAAACTCAGCTGCAGATCAGATGAGACATCTAGTGATCAAGCCCAAACCAGATGAGTTCATTGAAGTAAATGAACCTTTTCCTGAAGAACCAGAGGAAGATAAGCCTCATAGACCTATCACTAGATCTCAAACTCAAGCAGGACAAGCTGACCAGAATCAAGATTCACCAATCCCAAATGCCAGGGGGAATGATCTCTTTGACACACAAGATACAGATGATGATCGACCTAATCAAGCCAACCTTCCTGATGGCACTAGATCAGATGAGAATCCAAGCTCATCCAATGCAGATACTCCTGTGAGGCATACATGGAGAAACAACCATCCATCAAACCTCATCTTAGGAGGAGCTGACTCAGGTGTCAAGACCAGAAGACAACTGAATCAGAACTCACAATCATCTATGTTCTGCTGGTGTGCTTTCCTATCCAACATTGAACCAGCTGACATAGAAGAAGCAATGACAGATAGCAATTGGATCACTGCTATGCAAGAAGAACTAAACCAATTCGAAAGAAATGAAGTCTGGGAATTGGTAGATCGTCCTGAAAACCACAATGTAGTAGGAACAAAGTGGGTATTCAAGAACAAGAAGGACGAAAATGATGTGATAACTAGAAATAAGGCAAGGCTAGTTGCAAAAGGATATTCACAATCTGAAGGGATTGACTATGATGAAACTTTTGCTCCAGTAGCCAGATTAGAAGCCATTCGACTGTTTCTAGCTTATGCATCATATATGGGCTTCAAGGTATATCAAATGGATGTCAAGAGTACTTTTCTAAATGGTATTCTTGTAGAAGAAGTATATGTAGAGCAGCCTCCAGGATTTGAAAAAGGCGATCAAGTATATCGACTGAAGAAGGCTCTCTATGGTCTAAAACAAGCCCCTAGAGCTTGGTATGACACATTGTCACAATTCCTACTTGACAATGGATATACAAAAGGCAAAGTGGATAGAACTCTTTTTAGAATACAAGAAGGAGAAGACATCCTAATGGTGCAAATATATGTAGATGATATTATATTTGGATCACCCAATCAAGAGATGTGCAAGAAGTTCTCTGAACTTATGCAAGGAAAGTTTGAAATGAGCATGATGGGTGAGATGAATTATTTCCTAGGACTTCAAGTCAAGCAGAGTTCAGAAGGGATTTTCATCAACCAATCCAAGTATACCAAGAGCCTATTAGAAAGATTCAAAGCTCTACAAAGCAAGACTGCAAGGATTCCAATGATGACATCTTTCAAAATGGAACCAGATGAGTCTGGAAAGACAGTTGATCAAGCTGAATATAGAGCACTGATTGGATCTCTACTATACCTTACAGCTAGCAGACCAGACATAACATTTGTTGTAGGAGTATGTTCTAGGTTTCAAGCAAACCCAAAGCAAAGTCATCTAGAAGCAGCAAGGAAGATTCTCAAGTACCTAAAAGGAACAGTCAACCTAGGACTATGGTACCCTGCTGATGACAATCTAGAATTGAGTGGCTATTTTGACTCAGACTACGGAGGATGTAGAATTGATAGGAAATCCACATCTGGAACCTGTCAATTTCTAGGCAACAAGCTGATATCATGGTTCTCTAAGAAGCAAACCTCAGTTGCAACCTCCACCACTGAAGCAGAATATATGGCAGCTGGTAGTTGTTGTAGTCAGCTGCTCTGGCTAGTTCAACAACTCAAGGATTACAATGTAGAGGCAAGAGAAGTCCCTATTTATTGTGATAGCAACAGTGCCATTGCCATCACTCAAAATCCAGTCCTCCACACAAGGTGCAAGCATGTCGACATTCGACACCACTTCATAAGAGACCACCTTGAAAAGAAGGACATCAAGATGGAGAAAATTCACACAGATGTCCAAAGAGCAGACATCTTGACTAAGCCCCTAGCTGAAGAAAGATTCAAGACCCTATGCTACAGCTTAGGACTCCTGGATCCAAGCACATGAAGAGCAAAGATCAGCTGAAAACCTCAGCTGATACAATTGCAGAAGACTAGGAGGATCAGATGAGGTGAATAGACACCCTCATCTTCAGGTAAGTTCTTTCCCGATGAAGACAAATAAAGCTGAGGGAAAACTTAGAGTCATCTAATCAAGGGGGAATCAATGATACCTTAAGAATCCTTGATGAAATACTCTAAAATCTGCATTGCATATCAAATATATATATATATATATACAGCAGACTTGAACAAAGTTATTTGATTTCTTTACTCTAAGCAGTGTATACTATGTATAATAATAAACTATTCTTCATAAAATACTTTACTTATATACATACATACAGTATACTATTGAGTTATACTTGGTTGGATTAATACACCATCCTCACCGACTCAACAGTATGCATGCACTGTACGGATTTCAAATAACTCTTGCTCAAAAATTTATAATTTCTTGTTGGTCCCTGAACGAGTAGTGAATGGGTTTAAAGTCTAGAGGGGAGGGGTGAATAGACTTTAAAACTTTTTCAAACAGAGTTGGGAACCTCTTCTGATTGCTATGTCAACTGGACTGCAAGTCTGCTGGTCCAGATGACTATAGTGATCTGACTGAGGAGGTTATATGCGGAATTATGGTGGCCCTGGTTTAGACTCGTTCTTGTAACTTGTTTTACTTAATGAAAATACTCAGCTGATGCTGGTTTGAAAGTTATGGCCTTGTTTTGAAGAGTGTTGAAATCACAGTATGCACTATATAATAATGAATGTAAAGGCAGAAATGTAAAGTGCAGAAAGTAAATAACACCGGATTTATAGTGGTTCGGATATACGTTCCTACGTCCACTCTCACGTCCTAACGTGATGTTTAATCCCTTTAATTTCCACAAATTACAAGGGTCTTGACCTTTATAGTCCCAAGGTTAGGACTTTGAGATCTGAGCCGTCCTAACAGCTACGGTCTCCACAAGTGATTGTAAGCACTTGCACTTTAAGGGGTTTCAAAAACTTTAACCTTTCGGTGAGGGTTTGGGGTTTTTGAGGTGTATCCAACTAATGGTTCAAGCTTATAATTTGCTTAACCACTATGCCTAAAACAATTGATATACAATATGAACAGGTTTCAGGTTCTTAAGGGTTGGATAGAAATCACTTAAGAGCTATAGATAATCTAATGGTTTCTGGCTCTTTTGAGAATTCTTAGAACTGTATGGCTTTAGCTTTGATTGCTTGCTTGGCTTGTTGAATTCTCTCTTGTGACTTCTTTTATGTGATTTCTCATCCTCTTGTATTTATAATGGAGATTGGTTGCAACTAGCCGTTGGAGTTGACTAGCCGTTTGAGCAATCTTTCCATAATAGCTTGATTCCTTGATTCCAGCCGCTTGATTGCTTCAATCCTGGGATCATGTCAATCTTCTAAATAAGGTAGGCCTTCGTTTGAATTGCAAGATGACTTGGGAATCAGCCGAGTCCTGGAAGAGCACATAGTCTTCTGATCTGTACTTCTAGTCTTCTGACTACTCTTCTGGCCTTAGGTCTTCTGTCTTCACTCTTCTGATCTGGAAATTCTTTGTACTGCTTTTAGGCCATCTTCAATCTGGGACTCCATCAGATAGGTAGGTATACAAGCACCTTAACTTATCTGGTCTTCAAGGATCTTCTAGTCTTCATGTCTTCTACTCTTCTCATCTTGAGGATAGGCATGTAAGCCAGGACTGTGCTGATCAGCTGATATCAATACAATTGATCACACAAGACTAGTCTAAGCTGTTCTATACAAGTCAGCTGATCCTATTACATTTATAAACTCTAAGTCTTTTGGCCATCAAAACTATTCAAACATCAAGTGGGGCTTAGGATGAATTTATATCCCAACAATTTCCCCCTTTTTGATGAAGCCAAAACTATACTTGATAAGTGCTCTTAATGAATTAAGATAAGAGTTTATATCATGCTAAGACTTGAAGTATCTGATGAAGACAATGAGAGTTTGTCTTGTAAGCAAAAAGAACTAGAACTTGAATATAGATAGAACTTTTACAGATTACAAGTAATAGTTTCTTTAAACTTCTAAGCTAGTCTTCATCAGGTCTTCTGATCTTCAAATGCGGTAGGCAAGGTACAGACGAGCTCGAACTTCTTCCATGTGCTGTACATCTGTAACATTCTCCTCTTCATAGATCTTGTACAAAATCTTCTTGATTTCTATCATGTTGACTCTTCCTGAATCCAGAAGGGGTGCATCCCATTTGGGTTCTTCAGGAGTTAAGATTCTGCAGTTTTCAAGTCCTTTGGCTGTCTTGACAATTTCTTCCCAGAACACTGGATCTTCAATGTTCATGAACTGATTGAACTGGAAGAATTCATCTTCATAAGTTGGGAGAGGGCCAAATTTCTTACTATGTGGTGTTGAATTTGCTATCAAACACCAGGACACTGTCTTCTTTTGCTCTGTCCTTCATCATTTTCCTGAGTTTGGCAATTCTTCTTTCAAATTTGGCTTTGACTGCCTTCGCATCATTCAGCTTCTTTTGCTTAAGCTCTTGAGCTTCAAGCAACTTCTTTTTCTTCAACTCTAGAGCCTCTTTCTGTTCTGCAGTAGACTCTGCTGGAGTTGATTTCTTGCTGGTCTGAGCTGTCTGGGCTTGCTCATCTGCCTTTCTTTTCCTTGTCATTCTCTTTTCAGGGACTTGTTCTTCAGGAGCAGTGATCTGAAGAGTCTTGGCAGGAGCTTGAGTGGGTGCTTGAGTGTCTTCTTGAGCAATTTCTTTGCCTTTGCCTTTTTCTTGCTTGTTCTTGATTTTGCTCTTTAAACTACTCAAGGTTTCATTCAGCTCATCTTGAGATACTACCATTACAGCATGTTGTGCAGTAGATTTCTCAAGAGCTCTTATCAACATATCTTCCCCCTTTTTGGCTTCAGCAAGTGCAGCCGAAAAAGGCTTCATGGCATTCATGATTTCCACTTTCAGAGTTTGTTTCAATGCCATGGCATTGACCTTGTTGACAGCAGTAATGTGGGATATACTGTGTTCCGTGACATGAGAAAGAGAATTGGTGGAGGAGGCAGCTTCGAGCTTTTCTGCAAGTGCTTCCAACTTGGCTGCTGTTTCCTTCAGCTGAGTCTGCAGTTTCTCATTCTCCTCTGCAGCTGTTTTAAGAAGAGCTTGTCCTTCAGTGGCTCTTGCTTCAACATCCTCAATTCTTGTCTTGTAGGTGGTCTCCATGCGGTGCATCTCATCAGTGTAAAGATCAGCAAACCTTTTGGAGGTGTCGGCTGACAACTTCTAATAGGTACTCAAGCATTCTCCCATCTGCTGATGAAGTGCTTCACCAAACTTGTCTTCAATGTCAATAATTTGGTCATGAAGACGAGTCTTCTGATCCCTTGCAGCTTTCTCAACATATCTTCCTAGCTGCATGCCTAAACCTTTCTCAAAGTGCAAGTCTATTGCAGCTTTGACCTGGGAGCAGATGTCTGCTGTATGGTCAACAGATGGGGTAGAAGTAGAGGGTGTACCTTGAGGCTTTGGATGAACAATTACTGCTTTGCCTCTTTCTTCGGCTGATAGGTACTCCTCATTGAGGAAGCAGGTAGTGGCCTTGGTCAGATGGGTCATCATTCGTCTGCCTGGATCCTCTTGATTGGCAATGAAGTGAGTCAGTTCGTCTGAAGGTCTGAAGTGAGCTGGTATTCTGACTACTTCTCTTTCAATCTCTTCTTTGTCAGCTGGTGCAGCTGAGTCTTCAGCAGGGGCAGCTGAGTCTTCCACCAAGGCTGGTGCAGCTGATTCCTTCATCTTTGCTTGTTCAGCTGTCTGCTGATCCGATGAACCTACTGGGATAGGGACATCAGCAGTGGAGACTCCTAGGATCCGGTTGCAGACTGCAGTTAGTGCCTCATCTGATAGCAGCTGAGCAAAGGATTGAACTTGAGCAACTTCCTTTTGCTCCATCTCCCAGTCGAGGAAGTTTTCCTTTCCTCCCATTCCTTCCATGACCTCAAGAAGGTCATCTACATCATCTCTTCTGAGCTCAATCCAAGTGCATACCCTAAGCACTTGTTCAAACTGGATTGAAGTCTCATCAACTCCAGGGATGGTGGTCTTGAGCAGGTTGGCTATCTTCATCCTCATTATCTTTTCTGTTTGGCACATAGGGTAGTGCACCATTCTGAACTGAGGTTGAGAAGGACCAGGTTGAACCAGGTCTTCTGGTGCCAAGTCTTTTGGAGCAGAAGGGACAATGATGGTAGGGGTTTGGGTAGTTGGGGCATTTTCCTCTGCTGTGTGAGTATCAGCAGGGATTTGGGAAGTGATTTCTTCTTGTTCGGTAGGAGGTTGGGATTGATCTTCAGTAATTTGTTCATCAGCAGGGTTATGGGTCTGCTGGTCTGGTTCAGTTTCTTCTTGAAGATCGGTAGGTGTTTGAGCTTGATGATCTTGGACATTTTCTGTTTGAATATCAGCAAGGATTATGGATATAATCCGAGTTTGATCATCAGCAGGTTGTGTGGAGGTGGTCTGAGGTTGGTTGTCTGCTGTTTGAACATCAGCAGGGTTAGGCTGGGCTTGTTCCTCTGCTGTGTGAGTATCAGCAGGGATTTGGGCATCAGTGTGTGAGGGTTCAGATGGGTTGGTATCATCAGAAGGGTTGAAGAATGAAATAGGGGCTATGCTCATTGGAGTAGGGAGCCTGGATTTCTTGGCTTTCTTTGTGAAAGAAGAAGTGTTCTTCTTTCTCTTCTGACCCTTTGATAGTTTAGAAGGTGTGAAAGTGAGAGAGGGGTTAGAAGTACCTGCCTTTTTCAAAGGAGAGGCAGTGGGAGTGACATCTGAATCAGATGGGGAGATGAGCCCTGATCTGATCAGATATCTTCTTTGTGCTAAGGTCTGATTGTCATCATCATCCTCTTCAGCAACCTTCTTTTGAGCCTCTTCTTTCGATGGCTCCTCTTCTTCTTCAGCAGCAGAGTTATGAGTGGACTCTTCTGCCTTTTCAATAACATCTTTGGAGGATGCTTCAGCTAACAGCTTCTTCCTCTCTTCTTTCAACCTTGCTGCCTCAGCAAGAGCGTCCTTCCTTAAATAATATTTGGAGATGTGGAAGGTCTTGTGAGGTCCCATCTTGTACTTTCTTGGGAGTACTTCTGGAAGGATGATACTCAGCTTGTTGACAAAGCTGACAGTTGAGGTTACCTTCCATTCTCTTGATTGAAGGTCCAAAGTCACCTTCTTGGCTTCAAGAGCAATTCTGTCCAAGAAAAGCCCTTGCCAGTCTCCATCAATCTGATCCCAGATTGCAGCCATAACTCTAACCTTCAAGGTGGTAACAGCATCATGGCTGAAAGTGTTACCTAGCAGCATCTTGCCTGCTATATCCATCAGCAGCCTTGATTCTCCCATCAGTGAACATCTCCATGTATTCTTTCTCCTTACCCATAATATAGTTGGAGATATTGATCTTCCCCCTTGATAAACCGAAAAGTTCCTGAAGGATTTCCCTTGTTACCTTGACCCTGTGTCCACCCACGATATTTTCGACATAAGATCCCTTCATCACAGCGTTTGCATAGAAAGCCAGCACATCTTGTTAATAAACATTGGTGGGTGCTGCTTCCAGAAACTCTCGCAGTTTGAGGTTGATGCAGCGAAGAAGGATCTCCTTGTTTTCTGCTTTGTGTTTGCCCTTGAAAAACAGAGAATTCTCTGTGAACATCTTCCCTTCCTTGGACCACTTTGCAGCATCCAAGGTGCCAGTGCTCTTGGTCTTCTCGTCGTAAATTTCAATGATTGCCATAGTATATTTTGAGTGTTAGGTTTTGAGAGCTTGAAAGAAATTTGCAGAACGAGAGAGTATCGAGAGCAATTGAGTAATGTGAGCGAAAGGGTTTGGAAGAGTTTTAAGGGTGTGTATATATACTCCAATAATTCTTGATCTAACGGTCAGATTTGGGTTTAATTGTGGAGTAGAGCCCAAGATTTTCCTTCTTTGATTTCGGGCCTTCCTTTAAATTTGCCGGCTGAATTTGCCATGTGGCAATAGTTGATTTGCTGGCAATTTGGTAATTGAGTATTAATGACATCATTACCAAAAATAGCCGTTGTGACTAATTTTGTGGCAAGAATTGATCATCAAGGCCGTTTTTTATAAGTGAATTGCATTCCTTATATAGGCCAATTTGCTTAATTACATTCAGGAATAATCTAGAATGAATTACATGATCAAAGATAGTCATTGAACTCTAAAATCAAATGATCTGGTCAGCAGAGTGAAGTCTTCTGATTTCTTCAAGAGGTCTGCTGATTTTCCTTGAAAGTCTTCTGGTCAGCTGAGTTGGTCTTCTGATCAGCTGAGTGGAGGATTGAGATTTGCTGAGTAAATATTCTGGGTTTTGAAGGTCCAACCTGTCTTGGTGGATCCTTCGTTGTTGCTGTGATGATCCAACCTGGATGATGAATCTTCCAGCTTTATTGTGAGTGGTGATCCAACCTGGTTTGATGGATCTTCCAGCTCGATCTCTGAACCATGTAGGACCATCAAATCAATATGATGATCAGCCTGGATGATATCCCACTGGTTCAGGTTGCCCTTACCATCTGATGTTCCTCATCATCAGATGGGTTGTAGCATCAAATGTGTCCTTTTTGAATTTCTTCGCTACTCTTGAAAAAGAAGGAAGATTGGAAGAGGCTTCAATGGAGTTTGAAGAGAGGGCCATGGACTTAGCCTTCATGTTCTGTTTAGACACAGTAGCTTTTGATAACAAGCTCTCCATGTAGAACTTCCCCCTGGAGAAGAAGCTCTGCTTGCTTGCTACTTTGTCTTCCCCATCTCTCTTTCCTCTAGTTTTCAATAAGGACGTCTCTCTTTCCTCTAGTTTTTATAGGCATACTTGTGTTGAGTAAGCCAAGTGTGCTGATCTGCATCATCTTTATCTTCTGGACAAATCTTCATCTCCTTCACCAAAGACCTTGGTTGAAGGATGATCTCCATTCCATCTCTTCTTTCGATTGTCTCCATCCCTGAAACAGAAAATGATAGTTAGTGATTTGTGTTCTTAGGTGTTCTCATAACTTCCTCCTTTTATAGGGGTAGAAATGAGGTAGTGGAGTGAAAGATGACAAAACTATAGAGTTGATAGGTCTGAATTTCGGAAAAGTTACTTCTTAAGATCAACAATGAGATTCTTGATCTAAGGGTTCACATTTAAAGATATTCAGACTTTATCTTATGGAATGCAGAAATTATAAATTTTTGAGCAAAAGTTATTTGAAATCCGTACAGTGCATGCATACTGTTGAGTCGGTGAGGATGGTGTATTAATCCAACCAAGTATAACTCAATAGTATACTGTATGAATGTATATAAATAAAGTATTTTATGAAGAATAGTTTATTATTATACATAGTATACATTGCTTATAGTAGAGAAATCAAATAACTTTGTTCAAGTCTGCTGTATATATATATATATGATATGCAATGCAGATTTTAGAGTATTTCATCAAGGATTCTTAAGGTATCATTGATTCCCCCTTGATTAGATGACTCTAAGTTTTCCCTCAGCTTTATTTGTCTTCATTGGGAAAGAACTTACCTGAAGATGAGGGTGTCTATTCACCTCATCTGATCCTCCTAGTCTGCTGCACTTGGGTCAGCTGAGGTTTTCAGCTGATCTTTCCTTCTTCATGTGCTTGGGTCCAGGAGTCCTAAGCTGTAACATAGGGTTTTGAACCTTTCTTCAGCTAGGGGCTTAGTCAAGATGTCTGCTCTTTGGATATCTGTGTGAATTTTCTCCATCTTGATGTCCTTCTTTTCAAGGTGGTCTCTTATGAAGTGGTGTCGAATGTCGACATGCTTGCACCTTGTGTGGAGGACTGGATTTTGAGTGATGGCAATGGCACTGCTGCTATCACAATAAATAGGGACTTCTCTTGCCTCTACATTGTAATCCTTGAGTTGTTGAACTAGCCAGAGCAGCTGACTACAACAACTACCAGCTGCCATGTATTCTGCTTCAGTGGTGGAGGTTGCAACTGAGGTTTGCTTCTTAGAGAACCATGATATCAGCTTGTTGCCTAGAAATTGACAGGTTCCAGATGTGGATTTCCTATCAATTCTACATCCTCCATAGTCTGAGTCAGAATAGCCACTCAATTCTAGATTGTCATCAGCAGGGTACCATAGTCCTAGGTTGACTGTTCCTTTTAGGTACTTGAGAATCTTCCTTGCTGCTTCTAGATGACTTTGCTTTGGGTTTGCTTGAAACCTAGCACATACTCCTACAGCAAATGTTATGTCTGGTCTGCTAGCTGTAAGATATAGTAGAGATCCAATCAGTGCTCTATATTCAGCTTGATCAACTGCCTTTCCAGACTCATCTGGTTCCATTTTGAAAGATGTCATCATTGGAATCCTTGCAGTCTTGCTTTGTAGGGCTTTGAATCTTTCTAATAGGCTCTTGGTATACTTGGACTGGTTGATGAAGATCCCTTCTGAACTCTGCTTGACTTGAAGTCCTAGAAAATAATTCATCTCACCCATCATGCTCATTTCAAACTTTCCTTGCATAAGTTCAGAGAACTTCTTGCACATCTCTTGATTGGGTGATCCAAATATAATATCATCTACATATATTTGCACCATTAGGATGTCTTCTCCTTCTTGTATTCTGAAAAGAGTTCTATCCACTTTGCCTTTTGTATATCCATTGTCAAGTAGGAATTGTGACAATGTGTCATACCAAGCTCTAGGGGCTTGTTTTAGACCATAGAGAGCCTTCTTCAGTCGATATACTTGATCACCTTTTTCAAAACCTGGAGGCTGCTCTACATATACTTCTTCTACCAGAATACCATTTAGAAAAGCACTCTTGACATCCATTTGATATACCTTGAAGCCCATATATGACGCATAAGCTAGAAACAGTCGTATGGCTTCTAATCTGGCTACTGGAGCAATGGTTTCATCATAGTCAATCCCTTCAGATTGAGAGTATCCTTTTGCAACTAGCCTAGCCTTATTTCTAGTTATCACATCATTTTCGTCCTTCTTGTTCTTGAATACCCACTTTGTTCCTACTACATTGTGGTTTTCAGGACGATCTACCAATTCCCAGACTTCATTTCTTTCGAATTGGTTTAGTTCTTCTTGCATAGCAGTGATCCAATTGCTATCTGTCATTGCTTCTTCTATGTCAGCTGGTTCAATGTTGGATAGGAAAGCACACCAGCAGAACATAGATGATTGTGAGTTCTGATTCAGTTGTCTTCTTGTCTTGACACCTGAGTCAGCTCCTCCTAAGATGAGGTTTGATGGATGGTTGTTTCTCCATGTATGCCTCACAGGAGTATCTGCATTGGATGAGCTTGGATTCTAATCTGATCTAGTGCCATCAGGAGGGTTGACTTGATTAGGTCGATCATCATCTGTATCTTGAGTGTCAAAGAGATCATTCCCCCTGGCATTTGGGATTGGTGCATCTTGATTCTGGTCAGCTTGTCCTGCTTGAGTTTGAGATCTAGTGACAGGTCTATGAGGCTTATCCTCCTCTGGTTCTTCAGGGAAAGGTTCATTGACTTCAATGAACTCATCTGGTTTGGACTTGATCACTAGATGTCTCATCTGATCTGCAGCTGAGTTTGTTTCTACTTCATTCTTTTCACAAGATTCATCAAAAACAACATGAGGTGTTTCTTCCACAAGAAGGGTTCGTTTGTTGAGTACTCTAAATGCTTTGCTAGTTGAGGAGTATCCTAAAAATATCCCCTCATCTGCTTTGGCATCAAAAGCATTCAACTTACTCTTCCCATTGTTGTGAATGAAACACTTACAACCAAATATATGAAAGTAAGATACTCTAGGTTTTCTTCCTTTCCATAGTTCATATGGGGTTTTCTCATGTATTTTATGAATACCTGACCTGTTTTGAGTGTGACAAGCTGTGTTGATGGCTTCTGCCCATAGCTTCTTGGGAGTGGAGAATTCAGCAAGGAGTGTTCTGGCAGCTTCTTTGAGTGTTCTGACTCTTCTTTCAGCTACACCATTCTGTTGTGGTGTTCTTGCTGCACTTGTCTCATGCTGAATACCATTAGAAGTACAATAGGCAATAATATAAGAGTTAATGAATTCAGTGCCTTTGTCACTTCTAATTTTCACAATTGGTTCTCCTTTCTCTACTTGGATCCTCTTCAATAGTTCAGGGAGCTTCTGCTGTGTTTCACTCTTCTTGTATAAGAAGATAACCCAAGTAAACTTGGAATAATCATCTACAACAATAAGAGTGTACTTCCTCCCTGTTAGAGTGGTTGGAGTGATTGGTCCAAAGAGATCCATGTGAAGCAGTTCAAGAACTCTGCTGGTTGATGCTGTCTTCTTGGTCTTGAAGGAGACCTTTGTTTGCTTTCCTTGTTGACATGCATCACACACCTGATCTTTACAGTAGAGTTCATTAGGCAGACCATCAACTAAGGATTCCCTTGCTAACTTGTTCATAGTCTTAAAGTTCAGATGACTAAGACGTTTGTGCCATAGCCAGCTGACGTCTTTAGGGCTCTTCACAAGCAGACATGTATCCTTAGGACAGCTGTTCCAATTTGCAAGATACATACTTCCCTTTCTAGATCCTGTTAGAAGGTTTTGTTTTGTTCTCTTATCACTTATGAGACACTCATCTTTAGAGAATTTGACTGAGTAACCAGTGTCACAAAAGTGAGAAACAGATAATAAATTAAACTTAAGACCTTCTACATATGATACATCATGTACCTCAATGTCACCATTTTTAAGGGTGCCATATCCTTTTGTGTTACCATGCGCGTTATCACCAAAGAAGACTTTTGGACCTTTCTTTTCTATGTAGTTGGTCAGCAGGGCTTTGGTTCCTGTCATGTGAGTTGAGCATCCACTATCTATGTACCAAGTTTCTCCTGCTAGACCTCCTCTTCTGTATAGGTCCCTCCTTTCCTGCAAGAAAAGTTAGGTCTTAGGTACCCATTTTGTTTTGGGTCCTTGGGTGTTAGTACTACCCTTGGGAACCCACATATACATTGGTCGTTTGAACAACCTTGAGCACTTGAGTTGTTTCCCTCGGGCATCACAGAACCAAATCTTACCAGTCAGCACCTTGGACTGATCTGATTTGTCCTTAGTGTCAGCTAAGTAATAGTCAAATGGTTTCCCTTTATAGGAGTGTACATACATGATCTTTTGACTAGTTACATTCGGCCTGGGTGCATTAGCTGGTCGATGCACACGATTATATGGACCATACTCTTCTGTTCTCACAATATCATAAGAGATAGGGGGTGCAAAGAGAACAGATTTGTTTGAAGAAGACTTCTTCTTCTTGGCTGGAGCAGCATACAGCTGAGACTGTCTCAGCCGAGATGGTCTAGGCTGTTTGCTGTTCCTCTGTACAGGCTTGGGGTTAGCTTGTCCTTTACCATTTTTGGTTTTGGGATAGTTAGCCTTAGCTGGTACAGATGCCTTTTGGTTCATATTAGGTTCATTGTGTTTAGAACACTCACCCTTTTCATGTGTCTGAGTAGTGCACTTGTTAGGTGTACTACCCCCAGCTGGAGAGGATGTAGATGGGTTGAGTTCATAGCCAAAACCCATCTTATTGCCATTTGATCTATAATACTCAGAGATACTTTCAATAGTAGTAGAGGCTTTATTGAACTCTGATATCTTTTGATTTAGGCATTCCTTCTCCTTTTCTAAGAGCTTGTGTGCTTGGAAGAGGTCATCGAATTTGGATTGTAGTGAACGAAGTTCCTTAGTTTCTAAAGCTTGAGTTTGTAACATCCCCTCATACAACTGAGTTATTGTGGTATTTTCTTCCTTAAGAAGCTCCACTTCTCTGGTCAATCTTTCATTCATTGTGGCCAGCTCAGGGGTGTTATCAAACTTAACCTTTTTCAACTTAGCAATTTCTTTCCTTAGATCCTTATTCTCCTCTTCCACTTCTATAAAAGCTCTAGTGGCAATATCCAGATCACCTTTTACTTTTCTTAAAGATTGATAATAGGTGTCTTCTGATTCGCCTTCAGATGAGTTTATCTCATCTGATTGTGAAAAAATAGGTGAATGGAAAGTAGTAGTATAGGAGTTTACCTCATTTTCACCTATGGCCATCATAGCTAGGTCATCTGAATCATCTGAGAAGATTTGGCAGTCTGGTGATGTAGGGAGTTCATCACTTTGATATTCAGATTCTTCAGTCACCATAGCTTTCTTGTCTGAAGTTCTTCTTGGCCTTCTTTCTTCTTTGTCATCCAAATCCAGCTCAGGACATTCATAGACATAGTGTCCTGGTTTGCGACAGGTGAAGCATGATCCAGGTTTCTGATTTGAGTTGCCTTTCCTTGGAGGAGTGGCATCTCTTCTTCTAGATCCTCGGCTGTCAGATGACTCCACATCCTTTCTAGGATGTCTTTCTGGTGTTCTTTCTCTGGAACCTCTGGAGGGTGAACTTGCTCTTCTATCTTTGTAGTTTCTATAGAATTTTCTATATTTGCTGTTGAGAGTGTTCATCCTTTCGAATCTCTTGATCATAAGAGCCATTTGTTCCTTCAGACTCATGTCTGATCCTTCACAGTCTTCTGTTTTCAGAGAGGCCTTGCCAGATGAGGTACTTGCAGCTTTTGTATTGGCTGCCTTGAAGGCTACAGTCTTGGAGGTAGATGGGGCTGCAGTTGACTCATCACTTCCTGAGTTTTCTTCTCTGTCAAGGTCATATTCATGAGCTTTTAGGTTCTGAAATAGAGTTTGAGTAGACCACTTCTTGATATCTTGAGTATCTTTGATGATGGTCTTCTTGAGTTTCCATCTCTTGGGTAAAGAGTCCAAGATCTTCAAGTTTTTCTCTCTATTTGTATACTTCTTGCCTAGAGATTCAATCTCATTTATGATCTTTGTACATCTATTGTCCAGCTGATCAATAGTTTCTCCTGGATGCATCTTGAGGTGTTCAAACTTCTTGACTGCTGTCGACAATTTGCTTTCCTTGATCAGCTCAGTTCCTTCACAGAGGAGTGCCAATGCCTCCCACATCTCTCTGGCTGACTCACAGTGGATGACCTTTGCAATGTACTCATTTGGAAGAGTTTGCATTATGTAATCTTGAGCAATGCTATCAAGGTTTGATTGCTTCATCTCTTCTGGTGTGAGATCCCTCATGGGCTTGGAAACCAGTTCTCCAACTGGGACTTCTGGATCACCATTTGCAGTGTTGACTGTCATGATGGTGATTGGGCCTTCAGTGATTACTGAACACATCTTGTAGTGGACTGATGTGAGATTCTTCCTCATCCTGATCTTCCAGTAATCATAATCCTCAACTGAAAACTTAGGCAACTTACGCATGTTAGCACTCATGCTGTATGAGTTTTCAAAAACAAGTTTTCCAAAAAGATCTGTTCAAGAGGACTACAGAAAGACTCCCTCAAGTCTTCTGATAATCTAGAGACAGTAGTCCGTTAGAACCACTGCTCTGATACCACTTGTTGGTCCCTGAACGAGTAGTGAATGGGTTTAAAGTCTAGAGGGGAGGGGTGAATAGACTTTAAAACTTTTTCAAACAGAGTTGGGAACCTCTTCTGATTGCTATGTCAACTGGACTGCAAGTCTGCTGGTCCAGATGACTATAGTGATCTGACTGAGGAGGTTATATGCGGAATTATGGTGGCCCTGGTTTAGACTCGTTCTTGTAACTTGTTTTACTTAATGAAAATACTCAGCTGATGCTGGTTTGAAAGTTATGGCCTTGTTTTGAAGAGTGTTGAAATCACAGTATGCACTATATAATAATGAATGTAAAGGCAGAAATGTAAAGTGCAGAAAGTAAATAACACCGGATTTATAGTGGTTCGGATATACGTTCCTACGTCCACTCTCACGTCCTAACGTGATGTTTAATCCCTTTAATTTCCACAAATTACAAGGGTCTTGACCTTTATAGTCCCAAGGTTAGGACTTTGAGATCTGAGCCGTCCTAACAGCTACGGTCTCCACAAGTGATTGTAAGCACTTGCACTTTAAGGGGTTTCAAAAACTTTAACCTTTTGGTGAGGGTTTGGGGTTTTTGAGGTGTATCCAACTAATGGTTCAAGCTTATAATTTGCTTAACCACTATGCCTAAAACAATTGATATACAATATGAACAGGTTTCAGGTTCTTAAGGGTTGGATAGAAATCACTTAAGAGCTATAGATAATCTAATGGTTTCTGGGTCTTTTGAGAATTCTTAGAACTGTATGGCTTTAGCTTTGATTGCTTGCTTGGCTTGTTGAATTCTCTCTTGTGACTTCTTTTATGTGATTTCTCATCCTCTTGTATTTATAATGGAGATTGGTTGCAACTAGCCGTTGGAGTTGACTAGCCGTTTGAGCAATCTTTCCATAATAGCTTGATTCCTTGATTCCAGCCGCTTGATTGCTTCAATCCTGGGATCATGTCAATCTTCTAAATAAGGTAGGTCTTCGTTTGAATTGCAAGATGACTTGAGAATCAGCCGAGTCCTGGAAGAGCACATAGTCTTCTGATCTGTACTTCTAGTCTTCTGACTACTCTTCTGGCCTTAGGTCTTCTGTCTTCTGATATCAGACGAGTAACACTCTTCTGATCTGGAAATTCTTTGTACTGCTTTTAGGCCATCTTCAATCTGGGACTCCATCAGATAGGTAGGTATACAAGCACCTTAACTTATCTGGTCTTCAAGGATCTTCTAGTCTTCATGTCTTCTACTCTTCTCATCTTGAGGATAGGCATGTAAGCCAGGACTGTGCTGATCAGCTGATATCAATACAGTTGATCACACAAGACTAGTCTAAGTTGTTCTATACAAGTCAGCTGATCCTATTACATTTATAAACTCTAAGTGTTTTGGCCATCAAAACTATTCTAACATTAAGTGGGGCTTAGGATGAATTTATATCCGAACAATTTCCCCCTTTTTGATGAAGCCAAAACTATACTTGATAAATGCTCTTAATGAAATAAGATAAGAGTTTATAACATGCTAAGACTGAAGCATCTGATGAAGACAATGAGATTTTGTCTTGTAAGCAAAAAGAACTAGAACTTGAATATAGATAGAACTTTTACAGATTACAAGTAATAGTTTCTTTAAACTTCTAAGCTGGTCTTCATCAGGTCTTCTGATCTTCAAATGCGGTAGGCAAGGTACAGACGAGCTCGAACTTCTTCCATGTGCTGTACATCTGTAACATTCTCCTCTTCATAGATCTTGTACAGAATCTTCTTAATTTCTATCATGTTGGCTCTTCCTGAATCCAGAAGGGGTGCATCCCATTTGGGTTCTTCAGGAGTTAGGATTCTGCAGTTGTCAAGTCCTTTGGCTGTCTTGACAATTTCTTCCCAGAACTCTGGATCTTCAATGTTCATGAACTGGGAGAATTGAAGAAATTCTTCTTCATAAGAAGGGAGAGGGCCAAATTTCCTTACTATGTGGTGTTGAATTTGCCACTTCTTTTTCAGGGGATACCATCTTGGTAGCTCATCTTGAAGGGCTAAGTAATCCACATAATTGCTGTCAAACACTAGGACACTGTCTTCTTGTGCTTTGTCCTTCATTGCTTTCCTGAGTTTGGCAATCCTTCTTTCAAATTTGGCTTTGACTGCCTTCGCATCATTCAGCTTCTTTTGCTTAAGCTCTTGAGCTTCAAGCAATTTCTTTTTCTTCAACTCTAGAGCCTCTTTCTCTTCTGCAGTAGGCTCTGCTGGAGCTGATTTCTTGCTGGTCTGAGCTGACTGAGCTTGCTCATCTGCCTTTCTTTTCCTTGTCATTCTCTTTTCAGAAACTTGTTCTACAGGAGCAGTGATCTGTAGACTCTTGGTAGGAGCTTGAGTGGGTGCTTGAGTATCTTCTAGAGCAATTTCTTTGTCTTTGCCTTGCCTGTTCTTGATTTTGCTCTTTAAACCACCCAAGGTTTCAGTCAAGTCATCTTGTGCTACTACCAGTTCAGCTTGCTGGGCAGTAGACTTCTCTAGAGCCTTTATCAACATATCTTCCCCCTTTTTGGCTTCAGCAAGTGCAGCCGCAAAAGGCTTCATGGAATTCATGATTTCCACTTTCAGAGTTTGTTTCAGTGCCATGGCATTGACCTTGGCAACTTGGGTCAGATGGGTTATGCTGTGCTCTAGAACTTCAGCATGTGAATTGGAGGAGGAGGCAGCTTCAAATCTAGTTGTAAGAGCTTCCAACTTGGCTGTTGTTTCCTTCAGCTGAGTCTGCAGTTTCTCATTCTCATCTGCAGCTGTTTTAAGAAGAGCTTGTCCTTCAGTGGCTCTTGCTTCAGCATCCTCAATTCTTGTCTTGTAGGTGGTCTCCATGCGGTGCATCTCTTCAGTGTAAAGATCAGCAAACCTTTTGGAGGTGTCGGCTAATGACTTCTGATAGGTACTCAGGTATTCTCCTATCTGCTGATGAAGTACTTCACCAAACTTGTCTTCAACATCAAGAATCTGGTCATGAAGACGAGTCTTCTGTTCCCTTGTAGCTTTCTCAACATATCTTCCTAGCTGCATGCCTAAACCTTTCTCAAAGTGCAAGTCTATTGCAGCTTTGACCTGGGAGCAGATGTCTGCTGTAAGGTCAACAGATGGGGTAGAGGTAGAGGGTGTACCCTGAGGCTTTGGATGAACAATAATTGCTTTGCCTCTTTCTTCGGCTGATAGGTACTCCTCATTGAGGTAGCAGGTAGTGGCCTTAGTCAGATGGGTCATGATTCGTCTGCCTGCATCCTCTTGATTGTCAATGAAGTGAGTCAGATCGTCTGAAGGTTTGAAGTGAGCTGGTACTCTGACTACTTCTCTTTCAATCTCTTCTTTGTCAGCTGGTGCAGTTGGGTCTTCAGCAGGGGCAGCTGAGTCTTCCACCAAGGCTGGTGCAGCTGATTCCTTCATCTTTGCTTGTTCAGCTGTCTGCTGATCCGATGAACCTACTGGGATAGGGACATCAGCAGTGGAGACTCCTAGGATCCGGTTGCAGACTGCAGTTAGTGCCTCATCTGATAGCAGCTGAACAAAGGATTGAACTTGAGCAACTTCCTTTTGCTCCATCTCCCAGTCGAGGAAGTGTTCCTTTCCTCCCATTCCTTCCATGACATCAAGAAAGTCATCTACATCATCTCGTCTGAGCTCAATCCAAGTGCATACCCTAAGCACTTGTTCAAACTGGATTGAAGTCTCATCAACTCCAGGGATGGTGGTCTTGAGCAGGTTGGCTATCTTCATCCTCATTATCTTTTCTGTTTGGCACATGGGGTAGTGCACCATTCTGAACTGAGGTTGAGAAGGACCAGGTTGAACCAGGTCTTCTGGTGCCAAGTCTTCTGGAGCAGAAGGGACAATGATGGTAGGGGTTTGGGTAGTTGGGGCATTTTCCTCTGCTGTGTGAGTATCAGCAGGGATTTGGGAAGTGATTTCTTCTTGTTGGATAGGAGGTTGGGATTGATCTTCAGTAATTTGTTCATCAGCAGGGTTATGGGTCTGCTGGTCTGGTTCAGTTTCTTCTTGAAGATCAGTAGGTGTTTGAGCTTGATGATCTTGGACATTTGCTGTTTGAATATCAGCAAGGATTGTGGATATAATCTGAGTTTGATCATCAGCAGGTTGTGTGGAGGTGGTCTGAGGTTGGTTGTCTGCTGTTTGAACATCAGCAGGGTTAGGCTGGGCTTGTTCCTCTGCTGTGTGAGTATCAGCAGGGATTTGGGCATCAGTGTGTGAGGGTTCAGATGGGTTGGTATCATCAGAAGGGTTGAAGGATGAAATAGGGGCTATGCTCATTGGAGTAGGGAGCCTGGATTTCTTGGCTTTCTTTGTGAAAGAAGAAGTGTTCTTCTTTCTCTTCTGACCCTTTGATAGTTTAGAAGGTGTGAAAGTGAGAGAGGGGTTAGAAGTACCTGCCTTTTTCAAAGGAGAGGCAGTGGGAGTGACATCTGAATCAGATGGGGAGATGAGCCCTGATCTGATCAGATATCTTCTTTGTGCTAAGGTCTGATTGTCATCATCATCCTCTTCAGCAACCTTCTTTTGAGCCTCTTCTTTCGATGGCTCCTCTTCTTCTTCAGCAGCAGAGTTATGAGTGGACTCTTCTGCCTTTTCAATAAAATCTTTGGAAGATGCTTCAGCTAACAGCTTCTTCCTCTCTTCTTTCAACCTTGCTGCCTCAGCAAGAGCGTCCTTCCTTAAATAATATTTGGAGATGTGGAAGGTCTTATGAGGTCCCATCTTGTACTTTCTTGGGAGTACTTCTGGAAGGATGATACTCAGCTTGTTGACAAAGCTGACAGTTGAGGTTACCTTCCATTCTCTTGATTGAAGGTCCAAAGTCACCTTCTTGGCTTCAATAGCAATTCTGTCCAAGAAAAGCCCTTGCCAGTCTCCATCAATCTGATCCCAGATTGCAGCCATAACTCTAACCTTCAAGGTGGTAACAGCATCATGGCTGAAAGTGTTACCTAGCAGCATCTTGCCTGCTATATCCATCAGGGTTTGAAACTTAGGTTCTAATTGGGATTTCTTGAGTCCAGAGGCATCAGCAGCCTTGATTCTCCCATCAATGAACATCTCCATGTATTCTTTCTCCTTATTCATGATGTAGGTGGAGATATTGATCTTCCCCCTTGACAAACCAAATAGTTCCTGAAGGATTTCCCTTGTTACCTTGACCTTGTGTCCACCCATGACACTTTCAACATGCGATCCCTTCATCACAGCGTTCGCATAGAAAGCCAGCACATCTTGTTCATAAACGTTGGTGGGTGCTGCTTCCAGAAAATCTCGAAGATTGAGGTTGATGCAACGGAGAAGGATTTCCTTGTTTGCAGCTGTGTGTTTGCCTTTGAAAAACAGAGCATTCTCTGTGAACATCTTCCCTTCCTTGGACCACTTTGCAGCATCCAAGGTGCCAGTGCTCTTGGTCTTCTCGTCGTAAATTTCAATGATTGCCATAGTAGAGTTTAAGTGTTTAGGTTTTGAGAGCTTGAAAGAAATTTGCAGAACGAGAGAGTATTGAGAGCAATAGGGTATTGTGAGCGAAAGGGTTTGGAAGAGTTTTAAGGGTGTGTATATATACTCCAACAAATCTTGATCTAACGGTCAGATTTGGGTTAATTGTGGAGTAGAGCCCAAGATTTTCCTTCTTTGATTTTGAGCCTTCCTTTAGATTTGCCGGCTGAATTTGCCATGTGGCAACAGTTGATTTGCTGGCAATTTGGTAATTGAGTATTAATGACATCATTACCAAAAATAGCCGTTGTGACTAATTTTGTGGCAAGAATTGATCATCAAGGCCGTTTTTTATAAGTGAATTGCATTCCTTATATAGGCCAATTTGTTTAATTACATTCAGGAATAAATCTAGAATGAATTACATGATCAAAGATAGTCATTAAACTCAAAAATCAAGTGATCTGATCAGCAGAGTGAAGTCTTCTGATTTCCTGAAAAGGTCTGCTGATTTCTCTTGGAAGTCTTCTGGTCAGCTGAGTTGGTCTTCTGATCAGCTGAGTGGAGGATTGAGATTTGCTGAGTAAATCTTCTGTGCTTTGAAGGTCCAACTTGGCTTGATGGATCCTTCATTGTTGCTGTGATGATCCAACCTGGATGATGGATCTTCCAGCTTTATTGTGAGTGGTGATCCAACCTGGTTTGATGGATCTTCTAGCTCTATCTCTGAATCAAGTAGGACCATCAAATCAATATGTATATCAGCCTGGATGGTATCCCACTGGTTCAGGTTGCCCTTACCATCTGATGTTCCTCATCATCAGATGGATTGTAGCATCAAATGTGTCCTAATTGAATCTCTTCGCTACTCTTGAAAGAGAAGGAAGATTGGAAGAGGCTTCAATGGAGTCGAAGAGAGGGCCATGGACTCAGCCTTCATGTTCTGTTTAGACACAATAGCTTTTGATAACAAGCTCTCCATGTAGAACTTCCCCCTGGAGAAGAAGCTCTGCTTGTTTGCTACTCTGTCCTCTGCATCTCTCTTTCCTCTAGTTTTCAATAAGGACTTCTCTCTTTCCTCTAGTTTTCATAGACATACTTATGTTGGTTAAACCAAGTATGCTGATCTGCATCATCTTCATCTTCTGGACAAATCTTCATCTCCTTCACCCAAGACTTTGGTTGAAGAATGATCTCCATTCCATCTTTTCTTTCAATCTTCTCCATACCTGAAACAAAAATTGTAGTTGGTGATTTGTGTTCTTAGGTGTTCTCATAACTTCCTCCTTTTATAGGGGTAGAAATGAGGTAGTGGAGTGAAAGATGACAAAACTATAGAGTTGATAGGTCTGTATTTCTGAAAAGTTACTTCTTAAGATCAACAATGAGATTCTTGATCTAAGGGTTCACATTTAAAGATATTCAGACTTTATCTTATGGAATGCAGAATTTATAAATTTTGAGCAAGAGTTATTTGAAATCCGTATTGTGCATGCATACTGTTGAGTCGGTGGTGTATTAATCCAACCAAGTATAACTCAATAGTACACTGTATTTATGTATATAAATAAAGAATTTTATGAAGAATAGTTTATTATTATACATAGTATACATTGCTGGGAATAAAGAGATCAAATAACTTTGTTCAAGTCTGCTATATATATATATGATATGATATGCAATGCAGATTTTAGAGTATTTCATCAAGGATTCTTAAGGTATCATTGATTCCCCCTTGATTAGATGACTCTAAGTTTTCCCTCAGCTTTATTTGTCTTCATTGGGAAAGAACTTACCTGAAGATGAGGGTGTCTATTCACCTCATCTGATCCTCCTAGTCTGCTGCACTTGGGTCAGCTGAGGTTTTCAGCTGATCTTTCCTTCTTCATGTGCTTGGGTCCAGGAGTCCTAAGCTGTAACATAGGATTTTGAACCTTTCTTCAGCTAGGGGCTTAGTCAAGATGTCTGCTCTTTGGATATCTGTGTGAATTTTCTCCATCTTGATGTCCTTCTTTTCAAGGTGGTCTCTTATGAAGTGGTGTCGAATGTCGACATGCTTGCACCTTGTGTGGAGGACTGGATTTTGAGTGATGGCAATGGCACTGCTGCTATCACAATAAATAGGGACTTCTCTTGCCTCTACATTGTAATCCTTGAGTT
Source organism: Galeopsis tetrahit (assembly GCA_963675135.1). Lineage (NCBI taxonomy): Eukaryota > Viridiplantae > Streptophyta > Magnoliopsida > Lamiales > Lamiaceae > Galeopsis > Galeopsis tetrahit. The sequence goes on from OY776133.1 coordinate 19,804,146, forward strand.
GTTGAACTAGCCAGAGCAGCTGACTACAACAACTACCAGCTGCCATGTATTCTGCTTCAGTGGTGGAGGTTGCAACTGAGGTTTGCTTCTTAGAGAACCATGATATCAGCTTGTTGCCTAGAAATTGACAGGTTCCAGATGTGGATTTCCTATCAATTCTACATCCTCCATAGTCTGAGTCAGAATAGCCACTCAATTCTAGATTGTCATCAGCAGGGTACCATAGTCCTAGGTTGACTGTTCCTTTTAGGTACTTGAGAATCTTCCTTGCTGCTTCTAGATGACTTTGCTTTGGGTTTGCTTGAAACCTAACACATACTCCTACAGCAAATGTTATGTCTGGTCTGCTAGCTGTAAGATATAGTTGAGATCCAATCAGTGCTCTATATTCAGCTTGATCAACTGCCTTTCCAGACTCATCTGGTTCCATTTTGAAAGATGTCATCATTGGAATCCTTGCAGTCTTGCTTTGTAGGGCTTTGAATCTTTCTAATAGGCTCTTGGTATACTTGGACTGGTTGATGAAGATCCCTTCTGAACTCTGCTTGACTTGAAGTCCTAGAAAATAATTCATCTCACCCATCATGCTCATTTCAAACTTTCCTTGCATAAGTTCAGAGAACTTCTTGCACATCTCTTGATTGGGTGATCCAAATATAATATCATCTACATATATTTGCACCATTAGGATGTCTTCTCCTTCTTGTATTCTGAAAAGAGTTCTATCCACTTTGCCTTTTGTATATCCATTGTCAAGTAGGAATTGTGACAATGTGTCATACCAAGCTCTGGGGGCTTGTTTTCCATACTGACTTTGGCTTTGTGAACTTCAGTAGAGATGGTTTGAAGACCAGATTCTACTCCTTCAATTCTTGCTTCCAATGTGCGTAGCACCACATCTTCAGAGCCAGTTAGTCTCATTTCAACAGAAGCTAGGGTTCGTCCATGCTCATCTAATGCTCCAGAAGTTTCTTCATGAGCTGTTTGAACTTGTTGAGCCAAGGAATCCAACTTCTCTGATTGCATCCCAAACAAGGTTTGTGCTGATCCAGTGTCAACTTGGATGGGAGCATCTGTCAAGAGATCTTCTGCAAATATTTGATCAAAGCTTATCCCTGCAATATCAGACAAATCAAAAGCATCAGTGAAAACACACTTATCTCCCTCATTTTCTTTTTCATAAGACTCTGATACATCAGCAGTCTTCTCCTCATTTTCAACTATTTCTTTTCTTCCTTCAATAAAAGTTTCCTCACTTAAAGAAACAGGCCTCCTCTCATCAAGGGATTCTTGAAGTTCAGATTTGACTTCAAGAATAGCCTGTCCTTCCTCACTTATACCACCCTCATATGTTGGTACACTCACAATCTTAGTGATAATTACCTCTCTTTCATCTACAACTCCCTCTGATTTTTCAAATCTACTTTCCTTTTCAACTCCTTCTCCTAAACCTGCAGCATCTCCACCTTCAGCAAGGTTCAAAGATGGCAGTTGTGGGGAGATCACAGTGCTCATATCAACAGCCACTGAGTCATCCTGAATGATTAAGGGCTGATCAGTGTCCAACTCTTCTGACACTGAATAGGCCTTAATCAAACTAGCCTCTAGAGAAGGAACCTCCACATCTTTAGGCTGTGCCTTGGGTTCAGAAGAACCTTCATTGGCAGATGTGTCCTTGGTTGTGTTACCATCCTTGGTCAACACCTCTGAAATGACAGAGCCTTTCCTATGATAGGTTCTAGGGGGGTTGGAAAGTCTTTCAGAGACAGGAGGCTTAGGGAGATTGGCTTGAGGGGTTTCAGGAGGGTTTGGTTTAGAGGGGTTTGAGGGATTATCTGGGGAGTCATCATCATTGGAGCTGCTTTCAGGGTGTTTGATGCCCTTAGCTTTCCTTTCCCTCTCCTCATTGATCTTATCATCCACCAACTTTGCAAATACTTCCTCATCAGTGAGGAATCTTGTCTTTGAAACTCCAGCAAAGTGTAACAATCTGTTCTCCTCCACTTGCCACCAGTTTGCACCCTTATCTTGGATGACTTGTGATATTTCCATCAAGGATTTATCTTTTACATCAACAAGCATCCTTAGATCATGAAAGGCCTTCTGAATTCTTGGAAATTCAGCAAGTTGTGGATACAAACTGTCCACAGTAGCCTTGGCTCCTCCTCTGAGCATACTTTCATAAGTATACTCCTCCTCATCTCCACTTGAATGGGGACTTTGGGTTATAGGGGAGTTGGCTCTGGGTTCTCCTAATGCGGCTTCAGGCAGGTTAAGTTCAGGAATGTTGGCTTCAGATGGGTTGGGTGCAGTAGAAGGATCTTCAGTTGCTTTTGAGAGCAGTGGATCTGAAGGGGCTTTACTCAGGGGGGTTGGCTCAAAAAATGCAGCTTCTAATTACTTTGAGTAATTGAGCATAGATGAGTCAAGGGGAGATTGTAATCTTGTCTCATCTACAGCTATGTCAGCTAGCACATCTATCATACTTCTCTGCACACTTCCCTCAGGAGAGTATCTCTTTGTGAGATTTATGAGAGTGATAGGTTGATTGGTTGGGGTTATATGGGTTTCAGGGGAGTTGGGCTCAGGATTCTGAATTTCAGGGATGTTGGCCTCCATTGGTTGACCTTCAGGGACCCTGGATTCTGGAGTTCCAGAACCAGATGAGTTGGTCCTTGACTTTGATTTGGTCCTGCTTTCAGCTCTGCTCTCTCTTAGAGCAAGTTGTAGAGACCTTTCTTCCTGAAGCTCCAACACCTTGTCAGTAGGCTTGACCCTTCTCTTGCTAGCCCTACTGCTTCCACTCCCTTCCTCATCCTTCTCAGGAACAACCTCCCTGATCCTCTTATCACCCCTAGACTTTTGTCTAGTCTCATTGTACTTTTGCCTTAATTCTTCTGAGTGATCAGATGGCACTTGTACACCTTCTCTAGTAACTTCTTCAATCTCAGTTGAAGCATCTGAGTTCTCTTCTGAGATAATCTGAGACATTTTCCTTGTCTTCACCACTCTTACTTTAGTCCTCTTCTTCATCTTTGGCTTCTCCTCCACCTTTGCTTCAGCAGGCTTGGCCATTAACATCCTCCTTTGCTCAGTTTTCTTGCTGAGCTTTCTGAATAGAATCTTTTGAGCTGGGAGAGGCTTTGCAAAGGTTTGCATTTGGGAGTAGTGGGAAAATATCTCAATCAACAAGCTTGCCCTAGTGCAATACTTGAGTTTCCCTTCTAGCACAACCTTATTGTGAGATTTCACTTTGAATTTTGCCTTTTCCTTCCTCATCTCAGACATGATGAAAGTCCTCCAATCAAACTTGATGCCTTTGTCACTGGCATCAATGACTGCAGCCATGATTCTGATTCTTGGATGGCTGACCTGCTCCAAGCTTCCAGTATTACTCAAGAGACTTTTAGCTACTACCTCAAAGAGGTTGAGAAATTCTGGCTTGAGAGTCTTTTTGTTTTGAGTTGAGGAGAGAGGGCCTGGTGTCAATAGCCATTCTTGAGCTATTTCTTCTTCATGACCAGTGCCATAGATTTCTGGATTCCTTCCCTCAGAAGGCAATCCAAAAGCTCCTTCAAGATCTTCTGAAGAGAATTTCACTCTATGAAATCTTTCTTCCTCTTCTCCTTCAGCAACATATGACAGTCTGGTGGAAACTTCACCATCTTCAGGCTTATCCCTCCATTTGAGAAAGGCAAAGAATTCAGCCATGTAGCTTTCCAAGCAGGAGCTTGGTCTTTCTTCCAAAAACTTTTGAACACCAGCCCTTCTCAACCATCTCAGGGTTGGAGTAATCTCAGAATCTTCACTTTCAAAGGAGATTATGGGTTCAAAATGAAGATTGTTTTTGTTGCTTAGGTATCCAAAATCAAGGTCTAGAGCCTTGTTGGAAAAATCTATGATCATCTCTGGTCTAACTTTGGGAGCCATTGAAGATTGCAGAGATGAGATTTAGAAAGTTTTGGGAGAGTTTGAAGAGAATAGGTTAGGGTTTCGAATGCTTGGGAAAGAAGAGTGTGTGGGGAGTTCTTAAGACTTGAGAATATTCTAAAAAGAATGTTTGTCAATGAGTTGGTGAGTTTTGTGTATTTTCAACTGTTGTCAAATATGGAAAGATACACTTGGACGGCCATGATGAATTTCAGGGGAGTTGGCCAGTTTTGATCCAATGGTTAAAAACCAATGTAACAGTGACTTGTTGGTTTTATTCAAAACGTGGAAGGTATTTAATATTAGTTAATGGTTGGGGAATTTTCGAGATAGATCATGGTTTGAAAAGGTGTAATGCAAACAAGAGTTAAATCTTGGCATTTAATGCATGGAAAGCGACCTTTTGGGTGGGGGACAAATTAAATCCCATAGAAATGATATCTGTAGTTGGGACATGTATCAAGGTAGGCAATGATTACCCAAAATAGGTGCTTATCAAACCAAGGAAATAGTTTGATAGCCAAGACAACTTATCTGACCCCACTTGGACAAGTGTCCTGAAGAGATGTGGATAAAGGTCCTGAATTCCAATGGACAAGTGTCCTGAATAATTTCAGCCATCTCTTCTGATATTTAGTAGGCTTGACCAAGTCTGCTGAGAACCTTCTCAGTTTCCATATATCCATTAACTTTTCATGAGATTTACTTGTCCAACTTCCCTGGATCAAGTAATCCCAACTCTGCTGATAGCTCCAGAAATCTTGCCTCTGCAAGTGGCTTAGTTAGAATATCAGCTTTTTGATGATCAGTGTGGATCTTGACCAACTTTATGTCCTTCTTCTCCACATGGTCTCTAATGAAGTGATGCTTGATGTCCACATGCTTGCATCTTGTGTGCAATACAGGATTCTGTGATATAGCAATGGCACTATTGTTATCACAAAATATTGGCACTTTAGTAGAGTTGACTTTGTAGTCTCTCAGTTGTTGTCTCAGCCAAAGGATTTGAGCACAGCAACTTCCAGCTGCAACATATTCAGCTTCAGTGGTGGAAGTAGCCACTGTGTTCTGCTTCTTGGAGAACCAAGATATAAGCTTGTTGCCCAAGAATTGACAAGTCCCTGAAGTGGACTTTCTGTCAATTTTACAACCTCCATAGTCAGCATCTGAGTAGCCAGTTAACTCAATGTTGTCATCAGCAGGGTACCAAAGGCCTAGATTTTCAATGCCTTTGAGATACCTCAAAATCCTCTTTGCAGCCTCAAGATGGCTTTTCTTAGGATTTGCTTAGAACCTTGCACAAACACCTACTGCAAAGGTGATGTCAGGTCTGCTGGCAGTGAGATAGAGGAGTGAACCAATTATTCCTCTATACTCAGTAGAGTTGGTTGAAATACCACTCTCATCAGGATCCATCTTCCAATTTGTGTTCATTGGGATCCTTACTAGCTTGCTAGTTGTACACCCAAACTTCTTGATCATTTCTCTGGTGTACTTAGCTTGGTTGATGAAGATTCCTTCTTTTGATTGCTTGACTTGAAGACCCAAAAAGAAGTTCATCAACCCCATCATGGACATCTCAAACTTGCTTTGCATTAGCTTTGAGAATTTCTCACACAACTTCTCATTGGGGGATCCAAATATTATGTCATCCACATAAATTTGGACAAGCAAGATGTCCTCTCCTTCAGATATTCTGAAAAGAGTTCTGTCCACAGTTCCCTTGGTGAATCCATGATCCAAGAGAAATTGTGACAGTGTATCATACCAAGCCCTAGGGGCTTGCTTGAGTCCATATAGAGCTTTCTTGAGTCTGTAAACTTGGTTTCCAACCTCAAAACCTGGTGGTTGCTCTACATAGACTTCTTCCTTCAAGACTCCATTCAGAAAGGCACTCTTGACATCCATTTGGTATACTTTGAACCTCTTGTGGGCTGCATAGGCTAGAAAGAGCCTTATTGCTTCTAGTCTTGCCACAGGTGCAAATGTCTCATCATAGTCAATGCCTTCATGTTGGCAATAGCCTTTTGCCACAAGTCTTGCTTTGTTTCTGACAATCACATCATTTTCATTTTTCTTGTTCTTGAACACCCACTTTGTTCCAATAACATCTTGATGTGAAGGCCTATCCACCAGCTCCCATACTTCATTTCTGGTGAATTGATTCAGTTCTTCCTGCATGGCTGTGATCCAATTGGCATCTTGAAGTGCTTCCACAATATCACTTGGTTCTTGCTCTGACAAGAAACAACAGAAAAGAGCACTTTCACCATGAAATCTTCTGGTTTTGACTCCAATACTTGGGTCACCAAGTATTAGATCAGTAGGATGGTCTGATAACCAAGTCCTTCTTTTTCTGATCTCTTCAGTAGAGGTGTCCTCTACTGAAGTTGAGTCAATTTGATCATAGAATTCAGGATAATTGAATGCAGGATCTAATTCAGGGTCATAATCAGGGGTGTTGTCCTCAATGTCAAGGACATTGGTATTTTCAACATTTTGAGTTCCCCCTTGATTATTTGACCTGTTAACTACCTCAGCAGGAACTGCTTCTTCATTGGTAGTTGTTACCTGGATGTGAACTGGGATTGGATCATTCAGTTCACCATTCCTTTCAGTGGGATTTGCCTCAGGAAGTTTGCCTTCAGGATGGTTGTCCAACATAGAGTTTTCAGGTAGATTGGCTTGGACAACATCTATGAATTCAGTGTCTTTGTCTTTTGGGCTTAGTCTGGTTGTTTTTTGTGTGATTTCTTCTGATTCCAAGTTCTCATTCCTGAACTCATGAGTAGATTCATAAAACACAACATGAGGTGTTTCTTCCACAATAAGAGTTTTCTTGTTGTAGACCCTGAAAGCTTTACTGATTTGGGAGTATCCAAGAAACACTCCTTCATCAGCTTTGCTATCAAAGGCTTTCAACTGATCTTTCCCATTATTGTGAATGAAACACTTGCAACAAAAAATGTGAAAGTAAGACACTTTAGGCATTCTTCCTTTCCAGAGATCATAGGGGGTTTTGCCTTGCCCCATAATAATCAAACATCTATTTTGAGTATGGCATGCAGTGTTTATAGCTTCAGCCCAAAACCTCTTAGGTAATTTTGAATCAGCAATTAGAGTTCTAGCAGCTTCTTTTAAAGTTCTATTTCTTCTTTCTGCAACTCCATTCTGTTGGGGAGTTCTAGCTGCTGAGGTTTCATGAGCTATTCCATTAGATGTGCAGTACTCATTGATGTATGAGTTAATGAACTCTGTGCCTTTATCAGATCTTATCTTGATAATGCTAAGGCTTTTCTCATTTGACAATCTCTTTAGAAGTTCAGGCAGTTTGACTTGAGTTTCCTTCTTATTAAGGAGAAATACTACCCATGTGAACCTAGAGAAGTCATCTACTACAACCAATGTGTATTTTCTACCATTTATGCTTGCAGGGGTAATTGGTCCAAAAAGGTCCATATGTAACAGTTCAAGTACCCTTTCAGTAGAGATGACTGGTTTTCCCTTAAATGAGGCTTTGATCTGTTTTCCTTCTTGGCATGGTTTGCAAACATGCTCTTTAATGAAAACCTCATTAGGTAGTCCTTTGACTAATGCATTTCTAGCAATTTTGTTCATTGTTTTAAAGTTCAGGTGGTTTAATCTTTTATGCCATAACCAACTTTGTTCACTAGAACTCTTAGCAATGAAGCATGCAGCATCAGTAGACTTGTCCCAGTCTGCAAAATACACGTTTCCTTTCCTAGTTCCAGTCAATAGAATTTGTTGAGTCTTATTTTTGATTAAGCATTTTCCACTTGAAAACTCAACATTGAAGTTTTTATCACAGAATTGACTGATACTTAGGAGATTATACTTGAGACCAGCCACATAAGATACATTGGATACTTTGATGTTACCAATCATCAAAGTACCATAACCTTTTGTAGTTGCTTGTGAGTTGTCTCCAAAAGTGACATTTGGGCCTTCTTTTTCAATAAAATCAGTGAGAAGTTCCTTGTTTCCAGTCATGTGCCTTGAACATCCACTGTCAAGATACCATGCTGACTTTTTGCTCATGCTCCTCTTCTTGTGGCCCATTGGTACCTACAATTAGATGGGTTTAGGTACCCTTTGAGTTTTGGGTCCTGAGAGGTTAGCTGTACCTTTAGGAACCCAAACTTGCCTAATAACCCTGATTGATTCAAGGTGGCTAAGTTGTCTTCCTTTAGCATCTAAATACACTGTCTTTCCCTTAAATGCCTTTGGGAAAGTGTGTGTGAATGTGTTAACTCTATAAGTTTCAGGAGAGTTGTCAAGTCTCCTGAACATTTGAGTTCTTTGTGCAGCTTGAGGGAATCTTTGAGGAAAGGCTTTCTTATGACCATTACCCTTTGGTATGAAGGGTTTTGGTTGTCTCATTTTATTCTGCCTTTGAGGAAAGTTGTCCCTAGGTCTATTCAGCTGAGGCTTTCTCAGAAGAGTTGGCCTAGGCTGATTATACCTTGGATACTTCCTCTGAACATTGTTCAGTAGAGTTGCCCTACCATTGGGTCTACTCTGCTGACCAATATTCCTCTTGTGTTCGGGAGCTTTGGCCATTTCCTTAGGTTTTGGCCTAATCTCCTGAAGCACTTGAGTAGGCATAACATCCATTTTGCCCTTTCCTTTGTTCAGTGGCTGAATTATTTCATTTTCAGTCTGTGCCACTGACTTAACAAAGATTCTCTTAGTGTTACTCACAGAAGCAACACTAAGACAAGGTGAAGATTCAAATGGATCAAAACCTAATCCACTTCTTTGAGCCATAGGTCTTTGATAACTCTGAATTTCCTCTATTGCTCTAGAGGATTTCTTCAGAGCAGACATCTTTAATTTCAGGCTCTCTTCACTTGATTTAAGAATATCATATTCATGTGAGAGGTTTTCAAACTTGGCATTGAGAATTTTGATTTCAAAATCTTTTCTCTTCTGAGAGAGAAGTTGATCATCAATCTCCTTTTGTTGGTCAACTATCCTGAGATTTGCTTCCTCAAGCTCTCTCAAGACTTGTTGATACAACTCAGTAGACTTGACATCAACAACTACCTCAGAGTTTTTGGCAAGTTCAATAGCCAATCTTTCATTTTCCCTCACACAGTTATCATGAAATTCTTGTAACATAGTGAAATCTTCCATCAACTTTCCAAGGGAGAGTTTCAAGTTGACCTCACTATTGTTTTGTGAGATGAATGATGGTGAGCTAGAAGTGGAGGATACCTCATCATCCTCAAGAGCCATGTTGCAGACATCATCATCATCACTGTTGGAGAATAGTCCATCAGAGGAGTTGAGGCTTTCAGCACTATCAGATTCTTCACCAGCCATCATGGCCTTTCTGTTGGTGAATTTCCTATCTCTTTTGGCCTGCCTCTCCCTTCTCTCCTTAGAGCTTAATTCAGGGCAATCATACTGGAAGTGCCCTTTCTTTTTACAGTTATAGCACAGATCTTCATCATCTTCTTTCTTTGATTCTTCTCTTCTTTTTGATGATGAAGGTTCAGCTCTACTGGACCTTCTCCTATCAGAGTACTTGTCCTCTGATCTTTTCTCTTCAGGCTTTTTGACTTCAGCCTGTGCTTCAGGAGAGTTGTATCTCCTGAATTTGTTGTCCTGGTAGAATTTCTTGTATCTACCAAACCTTGAGTTTAACTTTTCAAACCTTCTAGCCATCAAGGCTAGTTCTTCCTTCATTTCAGTCTTTGAGACTGACTTTGATGATCTTGGAGTGGACTGCATCTCTGGTTCAGCAGTTTTGGCTTTGAATGCCACTCCCTTAGTAGGATTTGAAGGTTCCTCAATAGGCTTTCTTCTATTGATGTCGAACTCATAAGCTTTGAGTTCAGAGAAGATTTGTTGCATGGGCATGGTGGAAAGATCTTTGGTGTTTTGCATCATTACAGCATAGACATCCCACTTTTGAGTGAGACTTCTCAAGATCTTCAACCCCACTTCTCTCTTGGTGTAGACCTTACCCAGTGAGTTGATTTCATTCATCACATCAGTGAATCTACCAGCAAACTTATCAATGGATTCCTCAGACTCCATTGCAAACTGTTCAAATTTCTGCACAGCAACTTGGAGCTTATTCTCCTTGATCTTTTCAGTACCCTCACACATTTCAGCAAGAGTATCCCAAATTTCTTTGGCTGTTGTGCAGTGGTAGACTCTACCCATAATTGCATCTGGAATTATTTTGTAGAGGGTGTTCATTGCTAGATAATTTAGATTATCCTTCCTCTTTTCATCAGTAGTGAAGTCATCTTCATCTTTGGGTAGTACATCTCTTGTATCTGCCCTTTGAGCCTCTGTGACTCTGGGATTGACAAAGGTGAACACAAAAGGACCTCTTGTGATCACTCTCAACATATCAGTTTGAAGAGATGCAAGATGAGCCCTCATTCTGATTTTCCAGAAATCATAGTTATCAATTGAGAACATGGGCAGTTTGTGATGTGAAATGTGGTTGACTGGATTTGTGGCCATGTTATCCAATCCTTGGATAGTAGGAGGTGGAACAGCAGCATTGTTGTTGGCCATAATTCAAGAACAAATAGTCAGTCAATATACAATAAGGATTTCAGAGAGATCAGTTCAGTGACCACAGCCAATATGTGATTTTGAAAACCAAGATGGCTTTTCAGAAGCAGTGGTCTTTGAACCCCTGCTCTGATACCACTTGTTGGTCCTGAAAGGAGTAGGTAACAAGTGTATGGGGGGGGAATACACTTGTATGCAAATTCTTTACAAACTTGATCAAACCAGAGCTCAGCAAGGTTGTCTTGGACAACTCTGCTGAAGAAGATTAACTCTTCTAAGATAATCAATCTACTAAGTACTATTGAGTACTTAGTTGAATAACTATCTAGGGGAGTTATATGTGCGGAATAGTGGTTGGCCCTTTTAGTTTAAAACTCCTTTAATTTCTGAAATCACTTAGTCAATGTAACACAGTCCAGTTTTCAGGGAACTTGTCCAAATAGGTTTTTGCACAGTCTTTGAATGTTTATCCTTGAAAGATCAGTTTTGTGTGCAGTGTTGATGTATTGTAAGTACTTGAAATGTAAATCAACACAAGAGTTTATAGTGGTTCAGAGACTCAAGCTCCTACATCCACTTTCCCTGATTTAACAGGATAATTCCTTCACTCTTGGAATTAACTTGTTTTATAGTGCCAAGGTGCACTTGATCAAGAACACCACTCTTGGTGAATTGATCCCTAGGATGTCTAGAGTCCTAGTACCCTCTTCTCAACTCAGAACTGAACTGTTCTTCTCTCAACAGTCAGTTCCTACCACTTCTACTACTACAACCTTCTCACTTTCACTCTTGAAAGATATGAGGATTGAAGTAAGGTTCCAACTAATGAGATATCCTTTACAATGGAGATCAGTGTATAAGGATAGGATATCTCTCTAAGCTTGTGTATGGATGTACAATGAAGTTCAGCTTAGATGAAGTGTTTGAAGACTAAGATAGTCTTTGAAAGCTTTGAAAGCACTCTAGCTTGTAAGAACTTGAGCTTAGTTGGATTGTGTTGAGATTGCTTGTTGGGATATGAATCCTAGAACAAGTCCTAAATGATGAATAAAAGATGAAGTTTTGATAAGCCAAAAGTAGTATGAATATTTTCTAAGTGTTGACTGATCTAGTCTAGTTGAGTTAAGTCATCTTGTACCAGACCAGTAGAGTTCACATAAGTTCACATGAAAAGATAAGTACAGTTTATAAGTACTTCATATGTGTTTACAGTATTTGTTTAAGTTTGTTACTGAGCTATTTAAATGTTGTATAGAGCTCATAATGTTTTGAATGTAATAGATAGATTTATTGTATAGTTTATAAGTTGACTAAGCTTGTATTATGAAAGCTTAAAGTAATGTAATAGTCTTGATAGGTTTAGTATAGTCTACTGATTGAACAAAGAAGACCAGACAAGAAGAGTTGAAGTCTACTACTCAAGACAGATGGACTACAAGACAAGTACATACAAGTCTACTCAAGACAGGTCAACGTGAAGGTTAGTTCGAAGCGCGTATAAAGATGAAGATAAAGAAGTTAGTTATGGAATAACTAATTCGTAACAGAAACGCGTGGATAGGATAAGAAGATTCAGTTAAAGTTAGTTTTCAAGAAAAGTTGGTTACAACTAACTAAGTTCTTGATGTTTATAAATACTTCATGATGGTGATCATTTGAAGACTACTGCAACTACGCATACTGAAACTTGATATACTGAAGCGTATTAAAAGCTATATACTGAAGGTTACTCTCAGAGTTTGATTGAAGATTCAGAAAGAAGCCAGAAGAGAAGTGAAGAATTCAAAAGGCTACTACTGAAGATCAGAGAAGTGTTTAGTTTTTGTTTGTTATTTTTCAAGGTGCTAGATACTTGTAAAATTTCTAGTTAGATCGTAGACATATCTGGAGGTATAGTCTGTTGAAGATCTAAGTCTTCTTCTTGGGACTTAAAAGACAGGAATATACACTTGTACTCGATTGGAAGAGTTTAGTGGAAACATCACAACTGGGTTTGTGAGAGTGGATGTAGACAAGTTGTCGAACCACTATAAATCTTTGTGTGTTGTTTACTTTACTGTTTTAATTGTTTAATTGCTTAACTGTTTTAACTACTACTAAACTAAACAAGTTGAGTATAGAACAGAGTTCTCGAATTAAGAAGTTGAGTATAAACTTGAATTGGGCTCATTGTTAATTTCGTATTCCGCATATTGTATTCTGATATTTCGATAGAATTTTGAAAAGTCTATTCACCCCCCTCTAGACATTTTCACTAGCTTACTCGTTATTAACTCAACTTTGGGGACCTACAAGTGGTATCAGAGCGGTGGTTTACGAACTGCTGTTTCTTGATAACCGACTTAGACTTAGGGTGAAGTCTTGTTCCTTGATTGTAGTTGCTTAAGTGTTCTTGATCAAAGATTTTTGTTATATCTGTTTCGTGCTCCCTGTTCTTGACCTATTTGCTTCTTGATCATAATTTTCTTTAGCGCTGATCTGCTTACAAAATCATGTCATTGGAAATTAGTGCTAACAAGTTACCCAAGTTCCAGGTTCAGGACTATGACTACTGGAAGCTGCGAATGGAAGCCATTTTCAGTTCCACGCACGACCTAATGATCTCTGTTATCACAGAAGGACCTATTGTTACTATGGTTCCTAATACTGCTGTTCTTGACCCAAGCAAACCAATTGGTACTCTCGTCAAGAAACCCAGGTCAGATCTAACCTCAGAAGAAATGCGTCAAAATAATTTGGATAGTTTGGCAAAGAATTACATTTTACACACCCTTCCTAACGAGTATCTGGGAAAAGTGTTAAAATGTAAGACTGCCAAAGAGATGTGGGACAGACTAGCTATTCTTTGTGAAGGGACTTCCCTAATCAAAGAGAGCAAACTCTCCACAGCTGTCCAAAGATTTGAATCATTTCAGATGAAAGCTGGCGAAACTATCGACCAGCTGGATACTCGTTTTACTAAGATCATGAATGATTTGGAAGTACTTGGTAAATCTTATACTGCTCTTGAGATCAATCTTAGGATTTTGAAGAGTCTTGATAGTCGTTGGAAAATGGTAAAGATGCTTGTTAAGAACACTCAAGACATTGATACGTGGACTGCTGAAACCATGTTTCAAACTCTTAAAGCTCATGAGTTTGATTTAGACGAAGATGAACCACTAGCCAGTAGTGATAGAGAACATGCTGTATCTAAGAACGTTGCCTTTAAGTCTAGCTCTTCTAAGTCTTCTAAGGTAGACAGGTCCAAGCCTAGAACTAAGTCTGCCTCTGTGAAAGAAGAGTTAGATACTGATCTTAGTCTGAAGGATCAGATGAGTCTCATGGTTAGAAAGTTTGATAGGCTCAACAAACGCTTCGGAAGATACAAGAAGTTCTATAGGGATCATAGAGCATCTACTTCTAAGAACTCGTCTGAGACCAGACGAGACCGAAACTCGTCCGAAAGGAGAGACGAAGTCTCGAAAAGTAACAGACGAGATAGAGAGTCTGACGATAGGAAGATTCAACGTTCTGATAGACGTGATAAACGTAGGGACAAATCTCCTATTAAAAAGGCTACTAATGATCTCTTGTGCTATAATTGTGAAAAACCAGGTCATTACATTTATGAATGCCCAGACTTGAGCACTGACGATCGAGAAGAACGTAAAGCTCGAAGAGAAAGAAGATATAATCGTGGCAAAAAGGCTATGATGGCCAATGACGACTCTGATTCGGATTCAGACGAGTTGCCATCGTCCGTATCTAGCCACTCAAGTGATCAAGATCACGACGAAGTATTCATAGTAGATGATGGCCTATGCTACATGGCTAAAATCGACCAAGAGGTATCATCTGCTACATCTTTTCAATCTTGTGACGATTCAGAAACTGATGAAAGTGACACTGCTGGTAGTGAAGTAGGAAGTAGTCTTCAGCACTCGACTAGTGCAGTCGAAGACGACCTTCTACTTGCTAACCAAGCATTCATTGAAGTCAGTGATGAAAACATTGCATTAAAACAAGAAATCATTGATCTTAAGGAAGCTCAATCAAAAGCAAATCCTAATATAACAGTCCTAAATAAACGCTTGACTGAAGAGTTGAGTAAACTCAAAGAAAAGTGTGCGTTGACAGACAGGTTATATCAAGACCTACTTAAGATACATGCAACTGAGAGAAATGAATTCAATGTTTTAAAGAACAAGTGCAACAGACTTGAAGAACGTAATAAGTTCTTAGAGACCGAGGTAGTTACACTTGATCTCAAACTTACTGACCTGGTTAACTCTTCAAAGATTAACCTTGAACTGTCGGATAGGTATAGAGATCCAGGTGACAAGACTGGTATAGGTGCTGAGTCATCTAGCTCGTCTACTCGAGTCATCAAGAACCCTACTACTATTAAAGCAAGACTTTTGCCAAATGATAAAGGAAAAGGACCAATGTTATACGATATTGGAACTCCTTCTAATGGTACTATACCTAAACAAGCTCGAGTTAACATTCCGATTACCAAGGGAGGTAAAAATAATGGTAACAGCAAGCCTGTTCCATCTAGAACTAATCTTCAAAGGACCACTAATCGTGGACGACCCAACCAGGTCAGATACGAGGACTGGTATCCTGAGGAGACGAGTACTAGACAGGTACAGACTAGACGACAAGAGTCTAGACCTCCATTTATAAGGCAGTCTCAACTCTACTCGTCTAGACCTAGACAGGTAGCTCCAAAATATCGTACACAAGCTGTCCTATATCCTCCACCTCTATCATACGATATTTTAAGTGAGGAAAGACCCAAACGCGTCTATAAACCGTATGGACCTAATGCTTTCAAACCCTACTCTAACTATCATAGACAAGTGCCTGCTCAAGTAGAGATTAAGTCGAAAGGCTATCTCCAAAGAGTAGACCCGAACTCGACTGATAGGCCAGAGAAGGACAACAAGGTTTTATTTTGCAACAAATATGGGCGAAAGCTTAAAAGATCGAACTTGTTCAAGACTCCAATGTATATCTGGATTCCTCTGAACATGACTAACCCCCAAGGACCCCAATAAACAAATGGGTACCTAAATTATTGAATATCATCTATTGCAGGGTCGACTTGACTTGTATAAGAAGGGTGGCTCAGTAGGAGAAACCTGGTACATAGACAGTGGTTGTTCGCACCACATGACTGGTACCAAAGCTCTCTTGTCTAGCTACCATGAGCAAGAAGGACCAAAAGTAATATTTGGTGATAGCTCCACTGCTGTCACTAAAGGATTTGGTTACATCCGGAATGGAGACGTTGAGATCCAAGATGTCTCATATGTTGAAGGTTTGAAATATAACTTACTCTCTGTTTCACAGTTTTGTGATCGTGGATATAAAGTGCAGTTCAAGAGCCGCAAATGCGAAATCATTGACAAAAGGACGCACACAGTCCTACTAGTCGGCGTAAGACAAGGAAGTGTTTACATAGTGAATTGGAACAGTTGTCCGAGGGACACCTGCCTACTTACTAAGAATCCTAAAGAACTTGGCTGGCTCTGGCATAGACGCCTCTGTCATCTAAACTTTAAGGTACTTAATAAGATAGCCAGAGATTACCTTGTAGAAGGTATTCCCAATGAAGTTTACTACAAGTCACATGTATGCACGGCCTGTCAACAGGGTAAACAGGTTAAAGGTTCTTTTAAGTCAATTCCTACTCTCTCAACTAGTAGAGTCCTAGAACTCCTACATATGGATCTTCATGGTCCAATAACTCCTCCAACCTTGAATGGTAGAAGGTACACACTTGTTGTAGTAGACGACTATTCTAAGTTCACTTGGGTAGTCTTTCTACACAAGAAGAGTGATACACAAACACTTCTGCCTGAACTGTTGAAGAAGTTACAAGTTGAGAAGAATTAGTCTATTGTCAAAATTCGAAGTGACAAGGGAACTGAGTTCATTAATTGCTATATCAAAGAATTTTGTACTAAACGTGGTATCCAACACCTTACTAGTGCAGCTAGGACACCACAACAGAACGGTGTAGCAGAAAGAAGGAATCGAACTCTTAAAGAAGCCTGTAGGACCATGTTAGCTGAGTTCAACACACCTCAAAAGTTTTGGGCTGAAGCTATCAACACTGCATGCCACTCACAAAACAGAAGCGCGATCAATAAAGCTCTAGGCAAGACACCCTATGAGGTTTGGAAAGGTAGAAAACCCAGAGTTTCATATTTCCATATATTTGGCTGTAAGTGTTTCATTCACAACAATGGAAAGAGCAAGTTGAATGCTTTCGATGCTAAAGCAGACGAGGGGATATTCTTAGGATACTCCTCGACTAGCAAAGCATTTAGAGTATTCAACTACTCAACTCTTTGTGTGGAAGAAACACCACATGTGGTTTTCGATGAATCTCAACAGGACTCGTCTGCCGACAAGATCAGTAAGAAGGTAACTGATCTATCGATCGAATCTGAGAAAGATTCAGAGATATATGAATCCGTTCAAGCCTACAACCCATTCCTAAAAGCTCTCGACTCTGATGAAAAGGAGAAGGTAAGTGCTCAAGGTAAGTCTTCTAGACCAGTAGACATGCCTGCTCTAGTTGACTCTACTACTCCTGGTAAATCTGTTGATGATACAAATGATGTTGACATGCATAATGCTGTACATGATATAGATGATGATAGTATTCCTGTTAAGAATAGGAAAACATGGAAATCCGCGCATGACACTGAAAATATCATTGGTGACTCTACTAATGGTGTAAAGACTAGACGACAACTCTTTGAGTCGCAAGAACAGCCGAGTCCAACTATGTTTTGCTGGTGTTGTTTCCTCTCTGCTATTGAGCCTACCACTGTTAAAGAGGCATTGGCTGATAGTAATTGGATCATCGCTATGCAAGACGAGTTGAACCAGTTTGTTCGAAACGACGTCTGGGAACTTGTCGATAGGCCGAAACATCATAATGTAGTTGGCACTCGATGGATCTTCAAAAATAAGAAAGATGAGAATGATTTAGTCGTTAGAAATAAGGCTAGATTAGTCGCCCAAGGCTACTCACAAGCTGAAGGCATAGACTATGATGAAACTTATGCTCCTGTTGCTAGACTAGAAGCCATTCGATTGTTCCTTGCATATGCTGCTCACATGAAGTTTATTGTATATCAAATGGATGTTAAAAGTGCATTTCTTAACGGTATTCTTGCGGAAGAAGTGTATGTTGAACAACCTCCAGGTTTCGAAGTCAAAGGCAACCAGGTGTACAGATTAAAGAAGGCCTTATATGGACTAAAGCAAGCTCCAAGAGCATGGTATGACACTCTATCTCTCTTCCTATTGGAAAATGGTTTTACTAAGGGCAAGGTCGATCGAACCTTGTTCAGAAGACAAGAAGGGAAGGACATTTTACTCGTCCAAATTTACGTAGATGACATCATTTTTGGGTCACCTAACAAAAAGCTGAGTGAAAGTTTTTCAACACTCATGCAAAGTAAATTTGAGATGTCTATGATGGGTGAAATGAACTACTTTCTTGGACTTCAAGTAAAACAAACTCCGGAAGGTATTTTCATAAATCAGGCGAAGTACACTAGAAATCTTCTAGACAAGTATGGGATCAAAACATGTAAGTCCACTGGTGTACCAATGCAACCAACTTACAGAATGGATCCAGATGAGAACGGTAAATGTGCTGACCAAACCTATTATCGTGGCTTAATTGGTTCTTTACTGTATCTAACAGCTAGTAGACCAGACATTGCATTCTCTGTTGGTGTTTGTGCTCGATTCCAAGCCAATCCAAAAGAAAGTCACATGGAAACTACCAAAAGGATCTTGAAATATTTGAAAGGGACCATCAATCGTGGTATATGGTATCCTTCAAATGATGATCTATCCTTAAGTGGGTATTCAGACTCAGACTTTGGAGGCTGTAGAATAGATAGGAAATCTACTTCTGGTTCTTGTCAATTTCTAGGCACAAAACTCATATCTTGGTTTTCTAAAAAGCAGACTAGTGTTGCTACCTCTACTACCGAAGCCGAGTACATGGCTGCTGGTAGCTGTTGTAGTCAACTACTCTGGCTTATACAACAGTTACGTGATTACAATATACATGAATCAAATGTTCCTATTTTCTGTGATAGTAATAGTGCAATTGCCATTACACAAAATCCTGTTTTACACACACGATGTAAGCATGTTGATGTGAAGCATCATTTCATACGTGATCATGTAGAAAAGAAGGATATTCGCATGGAAAAGATTCATACTGATTTTCAAAGAGCTGATATTTTTACAAAACCATTAGCTGAGGCACGATTTCGTGAGTTATGCATTAGTCTAGGACTAATTGATTTAGATCCTACTTGCCTATAGCTATGTACTAACAGACAGGTACATCAATAAGAGGAGACAAGATCACTAGACCAGAGCACTCGACTACTCACGCAATAGACAGGTATACAAGGCTAGACTAGATGACCGAACAACCCGATGAGGAAGCTGGTAAAGCTGAGGGTAATACTAAGGGAATAAACATTTAAGGGGGAATCTTTGATTTCTTAAATATCCTTATGTTGACTCTTATGTTTATTAATAGGTCATCTTGTTCGAAACCTTGATCATTGCTTTATATTGATATTCATCTTATTTATCTTACTCTACTTGTACCTACGACTACACATTGCAAATGATAAGATAGGTACATGAAGATGTTCGACGTTCAGAATAGACAAGCACAGGCGAAGGGGAACTCGTCTTGTGTGCTTAAGCCAACTCGTCTTGCGAAGCTTAAGTCTACTCGTCTGTTCTGGATGGACTCGAACAGACAAGCTAAGTGTTTCTCTTGATTGAAATTTGTTAAGTGTCTATTCAAACGGATTAAGGGTATTATAGTAATTAGATAATGCTAAATTTTGAAAACCCTAGAATTGGATTTATACACTCCCATTCTTAATGAGGTTGTTGGGATATGAATATCCTTAGTTTAGTTTTGATAAACCAAATCAATCATGTAATAGGATAAGTTGTATTGTATAGACAACTTTATTATACATCTTGTTATAGATAGGACTCTGGTTAGAAGAGAAGACATGTCAATGCTCAAGAAGAGAAGAGAAGACCAAGACCAGAAGTCATCTTACATCAGCTGAGTAGAAGTCGTCTTACATCAGCTGAGTAGAAGTCATCTTACAACCAGCTGAGTAAAGACAGCAGAGTAAAGACAGCAGCTGAGAAGAAACAGCAGCTGTGTAAAGCCAGCTGAGTAAAGACAGCAGAGTAAAGACAGCAGCTGAGAAGAAACAGCAGCTGTGTAAAGCCAGCTGAGTAAAGACAGCAGAGTAAAGACAGCAGCTGAGAAGAAACAGCAGCTGTGTAAAGTCAGCTGAGTAAAGACAGCTGAGTAAAGTCAGCTGATCAGAAGACCAACTCAGCTGACCAGAAGACTTTCAAGGAAAATCAGCAGACCTCTTGAAGTCTTCTTATACCAGCAGAGTAGAAGTCTTCTTATACAATTAAGGGAAGACCAATCAGAGCTGGAATCAAGGATTGACAAGATATGTGCACAAGAAAGGAAAGTCAAAGATATGATTGAAATTACATGTCAATGGTAATATTCAATCATATCAAAATCAAGAGATTGTCAATTCCTCAATTAGTGGAGATTTGAATTGCTATCATCCAACGGTAACATTCAAACATCAACACTATATAAATGAGCTCATACATCATTGGGAGTGTGAAGAGGTGTGAGATGTAGAGGTCGAGCAAAGTGCTTAAAGTCAAGAAATAAGAAGAGCTCAAGAAGATCGTTCATGAAGATTCAACAAGCATCACCTCATCCCCAGTGAGTGAACTCATACCATCTAAGCCAGTGCAACCACTCATATATATCCATAGCTTAGAGAGAATTTCCCAATCCTAGCATGAGGCTAAAACAGATTGTAAGGGAAATTCTCACCTAGTTCATATACACAAAACCCACCTTCTACCATAAAACCTTAGAAGTCAAGTTGAGTGTTTATCACTGTAAAGATTCCAAGTGCTCTATAATCACTTGTGGAGTTCAAGTGCAAGTGCTTACAATCACTTGTGGGGGAAGTGCAAGTGCTTACAATCACTTGTGGAGACCGTAGCTGTTAGGACGGCTCAGATCTCAAAGTCCTACCCTTGGGACTATAAAGGTCAAGGCCCTTGTAATTTGCGGTAAATTAAAGGGATTAAACATCACGTTAGGACGTGAGAGTGGACGTAGGAACGTATATCCGAACCACTATAAATCAATGTGTTATTTACATTTCTGCACTTTACATTTCAAGTCTTTACATACATATTTGTGCATAAAATGTTTTACACACTGTATTTAAAACAATAGACGAGTATAATATTTATGGGCACACTACAATTCCGCACCTAACTCCGATAAGTAATTAATCAGTCGACTAACTAGTCCTAGGCCCCTAGTGAAATCAACGGACTAGTTACTTTGAAGAGTTAGTTTATTTTCCACACAATCAGCAGACATCAAGTCAGCTGATCTTACACTCGTCTCAGGGACCAACAAGTGGTATCAGAGCCGTGTGTTCAAAAGACCATTGCTTTGAATTTTTGATTTTCGAAAATCTGCACTTGTTCTGTTGTTTTCAGAATTTAACGTGTGAGTACACTTTTTAAAGTGGAATATATGTTTTGAATCGAACTCACTGCTATGCAGTGACGTGTAATGCTTTTTGGCCAAATTCCATCGTTTGAGCCATCAAAAACACGTTTTACTGTTTTCAATGGTCACCTGAATAGATCCGTTTTTGAAAAACTGTTTTGCATGCACTTTTGTTTTCATAAAAATCATACTTGCATGTATTTGGATTATTGTGTGTTAAGAACAGGTCAACAACTAAGGGGGAACTTCAGTTCAACTGAGTTCTAGCCCTATTTGGATTTACACGCGTATGAGCAAGAAGAGGAGATCAAGATGATCAAGTTGTTAGAAGACCTGAAGACAAGAAGAGCTTAATTGGAAGTCGTCTGATTTGCAACATATCAGCTGAAGAGTAGATAAGAAGACCTTTGTAATAGCTGATTAGGTGAGTCCGTGCTTGTAAAGTGCAATATTAATAAAACTCATCTTTTTAGCTTTTGGAGATAACATCTAGTTATCTCATCTGATGACAACTTCTCATTGTCAATCATACAAAAGCCTTTTGTTTTTACTCTTCTGCACTATTATATGGACTCTAGCACTGTCTGTTCTTTATTGCTTCAGTTTAGTGTTAGATGATTTGGTTATATCAAAAAGGGGGAAATTGTTGGGATATGAATATCCTTAGTTTAGTTTTGATAAACCAAATCAATCATGTAATAGGATAAGTTGTATTGTATAGACAACTTTATTATACATCTTGTTATAGATAGGACTCTGGTTAGAAGAGAAGACATGTCAATGCTCAAGAAGAGAAGAGAAGACCAAGACCAGAAGTCATCTTACATCAGCTGAGTAGAAGTCGTCTTACATCAGCTGAGTAGAAGTCATCTTACAACCAGCTGAGTAAAGACAGCAGAGTAAAGACAGCAGCTGAGAAGAAACAGCAGCTGTGTAAAGCCAGCTGAGTAAAGACAGCAGAGTAAAGACAGCAGCTGAGAAGAAACAGCAGCTGTGTAAAGCCAGCTGAGTAAAGACAGCAGAGTAAAGACAGCAGCTGAGAAGAAACAGCAGCTGTGTAAAGTCAGCTGAGTAAAGACAGCTGAGTAAAGTCAGCTGATCAGAAGACCAACTCAGCTGACCAGAAGACTTTCAAGGAAAATCAGCAGACCTCTTGAAGTCTTCTTATACCAGCAGAGTAGAAGTCTTCTTATACAATTAAGGGAAGACCAATCAGAGCTGGAATCAAGGATTGACAAGATATGTGCACAAGAAAGGAAAGTCAAAGATATGATTGAAATTACATGTCAATGGTAATATTCAATCATATCAAAATCAAGAGATTGTCAATTCCTCAATTAGTGGAGATTTGAATTGCTATCATCCAACGGTAACATTCAAACATCAACACTATATAAATGAGCTCATACATCATTGGGAGTGTGAAGAGGTGTGAGATGTAGAGGTCGAGCAAAGTGCTTAAAGTCAAGAAATAAGAAGAGCTCAAGAAGATCGTTCATGAAGATTCAACAAGCATCACCTCATCCCCAGTGAGTGAACTCATACCATCTAAGCCAGTGCAACCACTCATATATATCCATAGCTTAGAGAGAATTTCCCAATCCTAGCATGAGGCTAAAACAGATTGTAAGGGAAATTCTCACCTAGTTCATATACACAAAACCCACCTTCTACCATAAAACCTTAGAAGTCAAGTTGAGTGTTTATCACTGTAAAGAGTCCAAGTGCTCTATAATCACTTGTGGAGTTCAAGTGCAAGTGCTTACAATCACTTGTGGGGGAAGTGCAAGTGCTTACAATCACTTGTGGAGACCGTAGCTGTTAGGACGGCTCAGATCTCAAAGTCCTACCCTTGGGACTATAAAGGTCAAGGCCCTTGTAATTTGCGGTAAATTAAAGGGATTAAACATCACGTTAGGACGTGAGAGTGGACGTAGGAACGTATATCCGAACCACTATAAATCAATGTGTTATTTACATTTCTGCACTTTACATTTCAAGTCTTTACATACATATTTGTGCATAAAATGTTTTACACACTGTATTTAAAACAATAGACGAGTATAATATTTATGGGCACACTACAATTCCGCACCTAACTCCGATAAGTAATTAATCAGTCGACTAACTAGTCCTAGGCCCCTAGTGAAATCAACGGACTAGTTACTTTGAAGAGTTAGTTTATTTTCCACACAATCAGCAGACATCAAGTCAGCTGATCTTACACTCGTCTCAGGGACCAACAGAGGTGTATACACCCAGTTCCTACTCTACTACACTAGGTCAGATGTGTACACTCCCTGTCCTAATTAAGAAGAGCCGGATTTCAAAACTTACAATATCAAATCACATAATATTCTCGATTCCGTAACCAAATTTCAAAGGTCTCGACCGTTGGATTAAACCTTTCAATCGTGGCCGTTGGATCATTTTTTTTTACAAAACTCATCTTCCACACTCACTTAACTTACTTTTTCATTACTCTCCTACTCTAGCTCTCGATTTTCTTGCAAATCAAACTCTTCTAAGTTCTTACTCTACTTTCAAGAATGTCGATCGTTTCTCTATTCGATGTTAGGACCAACATGCAAGCGAGGTTCAACCTTGGAAAGTATATTTCGGAGAACAAGGTGCATGTGGAACCCTCGATGTTCTTCAAAGGGCATCACACTGCTGGAAATCAGGAGATCCTTGATAAGTGCTCACGTTGTGGATTGAAGCCTTATCTGGAGGCGTTTCCTCAAGTCGTCTTGGAGGAAGAGGTGTTGATGTTCTATGCCAACGCCACAAGACGAGGAGATGAAATCGATTCTTTTATTGGAACGAGTCGAGTTGAACTCACTCGTGAGGTGCTTTTCAGGCATTTGAGGATGCCCATCGGAACGATTGATGTGGAGAACTATGCCACTGGACAAGAGATGAGATATTTGAGCATCTTTTGTGGAAGGAAGATGAAGCTCAAATCGGACGGCAAGGCTCCTGCTGTTAAGAAGGCCGAATTGTTGGAGAAGTATCGCACCCTTCTGGACATAGCAAGTAAGATGCTTCTATGTGCCACTGGTTCATTTGATGCAGTCACCCAAGCCAAGACAAGGGTGATGGCGGCAATCTACGACGGAATTACTGAAGGCAATTGGTTCAAGCTGATTGCGGATCGGATGATGTATTTTGAGAAGAGTGTTCGAGTGGATACCGATTCATGCAATTGGGTGGTGTCTCACACGGTTGGGTACGGCAACAAGTTGAGTATTCTACTCCCCTTGTTACTACCAAACAAGTCAGACTTGAGCAAAGGAAAGCCCTTCCATCCTCTCAAATTCTACTTAAAGTCGGAAGCCCAGAGGAAGCAGGCTGCTGCGAGGCCAGCTGCCCCTAGACGAGTTCAGATAGACGACTCAGATGTCTTACCCTACGGTAACTCATCTACTTCATCGGAAGATGAGTCTGATGATGAAGAAGCGAAGGCCACTACGAAATCTGAGTCGAATGGTGATGATTCAGAAGAGACCCAATCAGAGGAGGAGACTGATCTAGTGAAGAAGCCTAGTGCTCAAGTTCCTGAGATGTATACTCTTGTAAGAGTTGGAACTCCACCTCCACCAGAAGAGACGAGTCATCAGGTTGGTACCTCTTCACAAACTTTGTCAATTCCTTCTCTCTCTCTCTCTACTGTTCGAACCAAGGCTAGATCACACCGATCTAGGCCTCGTCCTTTACCCCCAACCTCACAAGTACTGGCGGCATTACCGCTTAGAGCCAGTCTACCCCAAATCACTCTCATACAAGATACAACTGATACTCCTACAGTTGTCACACCAAACCTATCCTCATCAAAGCCCCAAGAAACCACAGTCCAAACTTCTTCTTTACCCTCAACAGAAAATGTTGAACCCTCCAACTCATCTACTTCAGACAAGACGCCAGTTGCCACTGCAACAGCTGAGTTAGAGACCCCATCTACTCAGGACCCGTCTGATGTTAGATTTGAATCCCTAGTGTATTATCCGATGTGTCTGCGAGAGAAGAGAGTTCGTGCTCGAGTGTCTAGGAATCTGAAGAAGCAGCTCTCGACTCTTGACATCGACACTGCTTCAGAACAGTTTGAGAAGCTCGTGCGGATTTGCACTTGGTTTGCTCTGAAGAAATCTTCTACGGATGATCTTTTTGAAGTCATTCAAGGCATGGGCGGAATCTCCAACTTCATGGATTGGGAGATGGAACAAAAAGAAAACAGTGGAGTTAAGGATCACTCCGAGCTGTTCCCACGCAAGGCCTTGGTTGATCTAGTCAAAAGATTGTTGAGTATTCCAGATGGTGTTATAGAAGATGTGTTTTCATTTGATGTTGGAACCCAGACTGATCTGGTGGAAGACGAGGTCAAGCCAGACGTTGCTGATATAGCAGTTCAGGCTTCAGAACAATTGGAAGAAATTGTTGAACGTAATGAAGATGAAGTCGACTCACTCATGCTTGGTGAAGAAGATGATGAATTCATGGATGCAGTTATGTTTACTGAAGATGAACTTATTGAGAAAGTTCAGGAAGATAATGTCATTAATGTTCAGTCGTCTCATGCTATCCCAGTCGCCTCGATAGATGAGTTAAAGGAAGATTTGAAGATTGTCATCAAGTCAACTATTATGAATTTCTTAAGACTGAACTTAAGAAGACTCTTGTTGAACAGAACAGTGTCCTTGTGACAAGTTCAAAAGAGATGATCTTGAATGAAGTCAATCAGTTGGATAACGACTTCAGGCAAGAGATGTTTAAGCAGATCGAAGGATTTCTCCAGAATCAAGTTGAATACTCGGAGAAAAGCTCAGTTGATTTTGCTCGTATTCTAGCTACTGAATCCAAGAAGATGGAACGAGTCTATAGAGCCAAAATCGAAGTAGCTGATGTTCAAAGGAAAGAAGCCTATGACCAGTTAGCACAAGCGAAAGAGTTTATCAGTGCTATGACTGAGGAGAACAGGAAGTTACGTCTGACTGCAACTCATTTTAAGAATGAATTGAACCTATCTACTCAAAAGCTGGAGTTGGTGGCAACCAAACTGGACAAGTTGAGTCAAGACGGTTCTCATCAAAGGCAGATTGAAAAAGCTACTGAAGCTATGAAGCAAGCTATGCTAGAAGAGATGACTCGATTTACTAGTCTTTTCACTCTTAAGGCTACTGATGAAGCCAAAAAGGGGGAAGAGTCAAGTAAGATTGAGAAGGCTAAGTCTGTTGAACCAGAAGCGAAGGAGGCTGCTGAAGCAATACAAGAGCTCAGAAGGCCTAAGAGAAGGCTAGTCAAGACTGCTGAACTTGAGAAGGTAAGAGCAGATGAGCTGAAGTTGGCAAAAGGCAAAGGTATTGCGTCTCCTGAAGCAGAGATTCAGACCAGACGAGTTAAAGAGAAAGCTGAATATTGAAGAGCCTACTGCTACTGCAACAGTTGAGAAGAAACAAAGAATTGCTGATGATGAGATTCACTATGCAAGCAAAAAGAAGATTGTTAAGCATATTGTTACGATTGTCGAATGATAATTCAACTCCGATTAGACGTCTCCAATCACAAGTAAAATAATCGGCCACAGATCAATCCAACGAAAGCATGACAATTCACAAATATAAACGAAAACGAAAAACAGAGCACAAGAAGATTTAAGTGGTTCGATCAACGTGATCTACATCCACTGGACACACGACTTCAATTTGATTAGTTCAAGAGATGTTTACACACTCATCACTCGGAAAGAGATTTATCCTCACTTCACTCGTGAACTCTCAACTCTCAAAACGAATGCTCGTACGCGTCAAGGATTACAAATACAAGTAATGGGGTATTTATAGGTTGTCAAGGGTGATTGCAGCGTGTGTTGAAAGCGTGCTCTGTTGCCACGTGGATTCTGTTACAACCGTGTAACAAACTCACACCTTCAGCGTGACCCAATCTGAATTGACCTCCTTGCCCTTCACTTGTCTTCGCAAGACAAGACGACTCCATACTTAGCCAAAAATTAACCCTGCTAACATAACTCAACTAGTCTGGTCAGACCTCTACTTGTCTGGTCTTCCCAACTCGTCTTGTCCTTCGCAACACCCATCTCATCTGTTTGGACTCCTCCAACTCATCTGATCTGGTCTGAGTTAACTTGTCTGACTCCACCAGCTGATACGCCCAACAGCTGAGTCCTTCAGAAGACTTCTATCGACTAAGTACCTCGACTGATCTGCCCAACAGACGAGTACAGTAGTAGAGTAGAATCTACCTGATCTTCACAAGACGAGTAGCACTCGTCTAGTCTAGGATGATTTGAGATAAACCTCACAATTCTCCACCTTTAGCTCAAAATCTCCACCTTGAACTAACAGCTCCGATCTATCCTTCTCAAAGGACAGATTCTACTACTAATCTGCCTCCACCAGACTAGTAGCCTTCTCCGCAGAGGTCACTAATGCAAACCAACTGACCTAAGACATAAACCAAACTTCTCATTTGGTAATGCCTTAGTAAATGCATCAGCAGGGTTCTCCTCAGTAGCTATCTTAACCACTTGGACGCTCCCCTTCTCCACAATATCTCTCACAAAGTACAGCTTCACATCAATGTGTTTGGTTCTCTCGTGATACCCCTGATGCTTTGCGAGATGTATTGCGCTTTGATTATCACAGAA
The DNA here is from genome assembly GCA_963675135.1 of Galeopsis tetrahit. Taxonomy (NCBI): domain Eukaryota; kingdom Viridiplantae; phylum Streptophyta; class Magnoliopsida; order Lamiales; family Lamiaceae; genus Galeopsis; species Galeopsis tetrahit. The sequence continues at coordinate 19,831,931 of OY776133.1, forward strand.
GACAGTCACACTGTTCTGAGATAAACCAAATTCCTTAAGAATCCCTTTCAGCCACATGCTTTCCTTAACTGCCTCAGTCAAGGCCACGTACTCCGCTTCAGTAGTAGACAATGCAACTACGGATTGATGAATAGACCTCCACGACACTGCCGTACCAAATAGAGTGAACACATATCCTGTTAAGGATTTTCGAGTGTCAACATTGGCTGCGTAATCTGCATCAACGTATCCCACAAGTGCATCCCCCTCACTTGGCATCTTCTGAAATTTCAGACCCGTCTGTGCTGATCCCAGAACATATCTCATAACCCACTTAACCATTTCCCAATGGCTTAAGCCTGGATCACTCATATATCTGCTGATCACACTCATAGCATGAGTCAAGTCTGGTCTACAACACACCATAGCATACATTAGACTCCCTACAGCACTGGCATAAGGTATCTTGCTCATCTGAGTTCGCTCTTGGCTGTTCCTGGGACTCATCTGATTGGACAAACGATGATGTTGGCCAATAGGAGTAGAGACAGTCTTTGCCTTATGCATTCTGAACCTCTCTAACACCTTCTGAAGATAAGTAGGTTGACTCAGCAGAATAGACCCGTCTAGTCTACTGATCTCCATCCCAAGAATCACTTTGGCTTCACCAAGATCTTTCATCTCAAACTCCTGTTTGAGGATCTCCTTAACTTGATTAACACTGTCAATAGACTCGCCTGCTATTAACATGTCATCAACATACAACAGAAGATAGGTAACACCAGTCCCAACCCGTCTGAAATAGACGCAGCTGTCATACAAACTCCTTGTAAAACCAGCTGAGCAAATGTACTCATCAAATCTCAAGTACCATTGTCTAGGGCTTTGTTTGAGGCCATAGAGGGACTTCTTCAATAGACAGACCTTGTCTTCCCCTTCTTCTATGTCCAACCCTTCTGGTAACTTCATGTAGATCCTCTCGTCTAGAGATCCATGTAAGAAAGCTGTGGTCACATCCATCTGATGTAGCTCCAATTCATATTGAGCAACCATAGCTAACAAGATTCTGATGCTACAATGCTTCACAACAGGTGAGAAGATTTCATTGAAATCGATACCTTCTTTCTGTGTAAATCCCTTAGCTACAAGCCTCGCCTTGTATCTAAGTCTGCCACCCCTCTGAGCCTCCACCTTCTTTTTATAGATCCACTTGCACCCAACCAACTTCTTATTCTTGGGCCTCTGAACAATCTCCCATGTCTGGTTCTTGTTCAGAGAAAGCAGCTCCTCCTCCATAGCAACTATCCACTTCTCCTTGTCGTGGCAGCTGATGGCTTCTGAATAAGACTTCGGCTCCAGAGACTCCACCTCAAGAGCTGCGCATAATGCAAATGAGACTATGTCAGCTTGACCATACCTCTGAGGTGGGTGGACTTCTCGTCTGGTTCTGTCCCGTGCCAGCTGATAATGTTGAAGATCATTCTCACTTTGAGGATCGCCCTCCTCATCTGGATCAATATCATCTCCAACTGGTCTTGTGGAGTCAACTTGCTCCACCTCGACTTGTGTCTCGTCTGGTTGGTTATCAGCTGCACTAGTACTCGTACTAGTCTGTTCTGATAGAGGCATCCGACTCTCATCAAACGTAACATCTCTACTGATTATACATTTCTGCATCCCAGCTTCGAGGCACCATAACCTGTATCCTTTCACGCCTGAAGGATACCCAACAAACACGCATCGCAATGCTCGAGGCTCAAGCTTATCTTGCTTGACATGAGCATAAGCTTGACATCCAAATACCTTCAAATGATTGTAATCGGCTGCACGTCCAGACCACAACTCCTCTGGGGTTTTGTATTGCACAGCCGAGGACGGACTTCTGTTTATCAAGTAGGCTGCAGTAGACACTGCCTCTCCCCAAAACACCTTTGGCAGACAAGACGAGTTCAACATACACCTGACTCTCTCAAGTAGTGTCTGGTTCATCCTCTCAGCAACACCGTTTTGCTGAGGGGTCCCTGGCACAGTCCTATGCCGTACTATTCCTTTCGATTTGCAGAACGCATTGAACTCGTCTGATAGGTACTCCAGACCATTATCAGTTCTCAAATGTTTGAGAGTCTTGCCTGTGACATTTTCACATTCAATGAGCCATTCCTTGAATTTCTCAAATGCTTCTGATTTCGACTTGAGAATAGACACCCACACCTTTCTTGAGTAGTCGTCTATGATAGACAAGAAGTATTTTCCACCAGACCTCGTCTGATTCCTCGCTGGCCCCCATAGATCAGAATGGACATAGTCCATGATCCCATTGGTAGAGTGAACACCCTTACCAAACTTAAGTCTCTTGGACTTACCAAGAATACAAGACTCACACAAGTCGAGTTGAGTGATCTTGTCTTTGCCAAGCAGACCTTGTTTAGACAACTCCACTAGGCCCTTCTCGCCTACGTGAGCTAGTCTTTTGTGCCACAACATCGAGTTGTCTTGCACCTCCGCTACATCTGATCTACCAGCTACTCTTTCTCCCTTAAGAAAGTAGAGATCACTCCTTCTCTCGCCTTTCAGGACAGTCAGCTCCCCTTTTGACACACTGAGCTCTCCATCAGCCGACTGGAATTTATAGCCCATAGAATCCAGCATCCCAAGTGAGATCAAATTCCTCTTGAGTTCAGGTACGTACCTAACACTCTTGAGTATTCTTACTACCCCATCGTACATCTTCAGGTGAACACTACCTTCTCCAACAACTTTGCAAGTGTGATCATTCCCAAGCAGAACAGAACCGCCCTTCTGTTGCTTGAAGTCATGAAACCAATCTCGTCTTGGAGTCATATGGAAAGAACACCCTGAATCAAGGATCCATGCTTGCTGTTCTGTAGAGGATGTGATGGTTAGCGCTTGAGCAGACTCGTAGCCTTCTTGCTCCTTCTCAACTTGAGTCTGATTAGCTTGATTCTTGTCATTAGAGGTATTGGCACCAGATTTCCTCAAGAACTGCTTGTATTTATGACAAGCATTCTTATAGTGCCCAGGTTTGTTGCAATGGTAGCACACTGCCTCACCTTGATTGGACACAGCTGATTTTCCCTTATCAGCTCCTTTGGGTTGACTAGACCCCTTCTTGGCACCAGATCGCTTCTGGCCACCTCTGATTGCCAATCCTTCTCCGCTACTGACCTTGTCTACTTGAGACGTTTTGTTGTGCAGCAGCTTGGACTTGACAGCCAGCATTACATCCTCCAATGTAATACTTTCCTTCCTACCATACAAGATGGTATCCTTTAAGATTTCAAAGGACTTAGGGAGAGCACTCAATAGAATCAGAGCCTTATCCTCTTCCTCTAACTTGACATCTAAATTCTCTAGATCATCAAGAATTCTATTGAACTCATCAAGCTGATCCGGAATGGGTTTGTCATCCACCATTCTGAAGGCATACAGCTTCTGTTTCGAATAGAGACGGTTAGCTAAGGTTTTAACCATGTAGAGTTTACCTAGCTTGTCCCAGACCTCTTTCGCGGTTTTCTCTTTAGCCACCTCTCTCAGAACCTTATCACCAAGGTAGAGTAGAATAGTGCTTCGAGCTTTCCTGAGCATCTTGCTCCTTTCAGCAGCAACGGAGGCAGATTCCTCAGTTGGGGCTGTAGACTCTTCGAGCACGTCGAACAAGCCTTGCTGTTCTAGGAGAGCCTGCATCTTGACTCTCCACAGCCCAAAGTCACCCGTGCCTGAGAACTTCTCAATATTATACTTGGTCGAATTCTCCATCTTCGAACTGGCAGTTGATTAATGGCTGACAATCGATTCCTCTCGATCCCGATCGTTCCCACAGACGGCGCCAATTGTTACGATTGTCGAATGATAATTCAACTCCGATTAGACGTCTCCAATCACAAGTAAAATAATCGGCCACAGATCAATCCAACGAAAGCATGACAATTCACAAATATAAACGAAAACGAAAAACAGAGCACAAGAAGATTTAAGTGGTTCAATTCAAGAGATGTTTACACACTCATCACTCGGAAAGAGATTTATCCTCACTTCACTCGTGAACTCTCAACTCTCAAAACGAATGCTCGTACGCGTCAAGGATTACAAATACAAGTAATGGGGTATTTATAGGTTGTCAAGGGTGATTGCAGCGTGTGTTGAAAGCGTGCTCTGTTGCCACGTGGATTCTGTTACAACCGTGTAACAAACTCACACCTTCAGCGTGACCCAATCTGAATTGAACTCCTTGCCCTTCACTTGTCTTCGCAAGACAAGACGACTCCATACTTAGCCAAAAATTAACCCTGCTAACAGAACTCAACTAGTCTGGTCAGACCTCTACTTGTCTGGTCTTCCCAACTCGTCTTGTCCTTCGCAACACCCATCTCATCTGTTTGGACTCCTCCAACTCATCTGATCTGGTCTGAGTTAACTTGTCTGACTCCACCAGCTGATACGCCCAACAGCTGAGTCCTTTAGAAGACTTCTATCGACTAAGTACCTCGACTGATCTGCCCAACAGACGAGTACAGTAGTAGAGTAGAATCTACCTGATCTTCACAAGACGAGTAGCACTCGTCTAGTCTAGGATGATTTGAGATAAACCTCACACATATTGAAAGGTTGCAGAAGTTGAAAGCTGATGAAGACAAGTTGGAAGACAAGTTCATTGATCACTTCATAGATAATGAGCATAGAGCTGAATGGATTGAAGTGAAGAGTCAATGGGAACTTGATCATTGGATAATTAGGAAGTATGGTGATGCTGAAAGTCAAGATGAACTGTACTCTTTATTTGACAGGTTCATGGAAGGACAACACAGGAAGTTATGGCATCTAATCTTAAGGATTTCTGCTGGTGCTAACTTCAACATTCTTGTTCCTGAATTTCCTGAATGGAAATGTCCCATGACAAGTTCAGGTAAAAGAGTTGACATCAATAGAATCAAGAAATTTGAAGAACAACTACTCGAGAAAGAGAAGATTGAAGATGAAGACCATATCAGTCTAATTCATAAGAGACTCCTTGATGCATTTCAAGTTCCAAATCCAGAAGGAGGTACTCTTTCAGATTAGTTGGTTTTTTTTGTGAAGTTTTTTTTTGCTCTGATACTTAGGTTTTTCTTATTCGAAGTATGTGTAATATCTACTGATCTATTTTGAATGAATAAAAGATAAGTACTATTTGATGTTGAAAGACAAGATAACTACTTAACTAGTCTACTTATGAGAAAAGATTCAAGTAGTTTTGGCTTCATCAAAAAGGGGGAAATTGTTGGGATATGAATCCTAGAGCAAGTCCTAAATGATGAATAAAAGATGAAGTTTTGATAAGCCAAAAGTAGTATGAATATTTTCTAAGTGTTGACTGATCTAGTCTAGTTGAGTTAACTCATCTTGTACCAGACCAGTAGAGTTCACATAAGTTCACATGAAAAGATAAGTACAGTTTATAAGTACTTCATATGTGTTTACAGTATTTGTTTAAGTTTGTTACTGAGCTATTTAAATGTTGTATAGAGCTCATAATGTTTTGAATGTAATAGATAGATTTATTGTATAGTTTATAAGTTGACTAAGCTTGTATTATGAAAGCTTAAAGTAATGTAATAGTCTTGATAGGTTTAGTATAGTCTACTGATTGAACAAAGAAGACCAGACAAGAAGAGTTGAAGTCTACTACTCAAGACAGATGGACTACAAGACAAGTACATACAAGTCTACTCAAGACAGGTCAACGTGAAGGTTAGTTCGAAGCGCGTATAAAGATGAAGATAAAGAAGTTAGTTATGGAATAACTAATTCGTAACAGAAACGCGTGGATAGGATAAGAAGATTCAGTTAAAGTTAGTTTTCAAGAAAAGTTGGTTACAACTAACTAAGTTCTTGATGTTTATAAATACTTCATGATGGTGATCATTTGAAGACTACTGCAACTACGCATACTGAAACTTGATATACTGAAGCGTATTAAAAGCTATATACTGAAGGTTACTCTCAGAGTTTGATTGAAGATTCAGAAAGAAGCCAGAAGAGAAGTGAAGAATTCAAAAGGCTACTACTGAAGATCAGAGAAGTGTTTAGTTTTTGTTTGTTATTTTTCAAGGTGCTAGATACTTGTAAAATTTCTAGTTAGATCGTAGACATATCTGGAGGTATAGTCTGTTGAAGATCTAAGTCTTCTTCTTGGGACTTAAAAGACAGGAATATACACTTGTACTCGATTGGAAGAGTTTAGTGGAAACATCACAACTGGGTTTGTGAGAGTGGATGTAGACAAGTTGTCGAACCACTATAAATCTTTGTGTGTTGTTTACTTTACTGTTTTAATTGTTTAATTGCTTAACTGTTTTAACTACTACTAAACTAAACAAGTTGAGTATAGAACAGAGTTCTCGAATTAAGAAGTTGAGTATAAACTTGAATTGGGCTCATTGTTAATTTCGTATTCCGCATATTGTATTCTGATATTTCGATAGAATTTTGAAAAGTCTATTCACCCCCCTCTAGACATTTTCACTAGCTTACTCGTTATTAACTCAACTTTGGGGACCTACATTGCTTTCAAATGGGCTTCACACTTCTGTATTTATAGACAAATGAAGGATTTGCCCGTTGGAGAGGCAGTCTCCAATGTCCATAAATGTCTTCTTTCAGTTCTTCAACTTTGAAGACAGTTTCTTGATAGTGACATGTCCTCATTTGGGAAATAAACGGCTGTAAGAGCTTTGTCTTCATTCTGCAGCACTCTTCCCAATATCTGACTTTCAGATTCTCTTGTTAGAACTTGGACATCACTTCTGAAGGTTGTTCCAATGATAGGACAACATTCCTCAACATTTGGACAACACTCCTTATCACTATCAGCAGTCTTGCTTATCAGCAAGGTTGGCTTGCTCTTCTTCAGATGACTTGGCTCTTTCCCTTTATTTCTCTTGAAGATGATCTTAGCTTGTTTCTTTGAAGATCTTTAGGGTGTGGTTGTCTCTTTCTCTTCAGCATAGTTGACCTCAGGCTTTCAGAGCACTTGATCTTGATTAATTGAGCTGAGACAACTCCTCTGGACAACTCTCCTGATCAGCATACTTGTCTTTCAGCAGACTTGATCATGATTCCAGAGTTTGAGCCTTGAGGGGACTTGTTCTTGATGTACTTCAAAGCATATGTTCCCCCTCAATTTGTGCATCTAATCATCTAAGAGCTACCTAACATATTAGCTCCTCATCTAGCCTTTATACTATATGTTCTAACATGTCTAGAACATATTCAATCATAACTTAGGCATGTCTCAGGGGGTTTTGGTATTCAATCAAAATATAACTCATTTTATTCCCAACAAAGTCTATTCACCCCTCCCCTCTAGACTTTAATCCCATTCACTACTCGTTCAGGGACCAACAACCATCACTTACTAGTGCTCTCGGAGTGCCAAACCGAGTGAAAATATTCTTCCTCAAAAAGTTGAGGACTAACTTAGCATCATGTTGCTTTGTTTGTTCTTGATTTTGCTTTTCAAACCTCCCAAGGTTTCATTCAGATCACCTTGTGATACTACCAGTTCAGCTTGCTGTGCAGTAGACTTCTCCAGAGCTTTTATCAATACATCTTCCCCCTTTTTGGCCTCAATACAAACCTTTGAGAAAGGATTAGGCATGCAGCTTGCAAGATATGTTGAGAAAGCTGTTCAAGAAGAAACCCAAGGTCCAGCCAAGAATCTGCAGCTCACTGCCCCTGTAGAACAAATTCCTGAAAAGAGAATGACAAGGAAAAGAAAGGCAGATGAGCAAGCAAAGGCAGATGAGAAAGCATCAGTTCCAGCAGAGCCTACTGCAGAGGAGAAAAAGGCTCTAGAACTGAAGAAGAGAAAGATGCTTGAAGCTCAAGAGCTTAAGCAAAAGAAGCTTAATGATGCGAAAGCAGTCAAGGCCAAGTTTTATAGGAAAGTGGCCAAACTCAGGAAAGCACTGAAAGAAAGAGAAAAGGAAGACAGTGCACTGGTAACTGACAGCACATATATGGATATGTTGGCTCTTCAAGATGAGCTACCAAGGTGGTACCCTCTGAAGAAGAAATGGCAAATCCAACACCACATAGTGAGAAAATTTGGCCCTCTCCCTACCTATGAAGATGAATTTCTTCAATTCTCTCAGTTCATGAACATTGAAGATCAAGTGTTCTGGAGAGAAATAGTCAAGACAGCCAAAGAGCTCGACTGCAGAATCCTAACCCCTGAAGAACCTAAATGGGATGCACCTACTCTGGACTCCGGAAGAACAAACATGATAGAAGTCAAACAGATTCTGGAGAAGATCTATCTTGAAGAGAATGTTACAGACCTACAACACATGGAAGATGTTCGCGTTCGTCTGTACCTTGCCTTCCGCATCTGAGCAAGTAAAGACCTGATGAAGACTACTTTAGAAGTTCAAAGAAACTAACACTTGTAATCTGTAAAACTTCATATATGTTATTCAAGTATTAGTTCTTTTTGCTTACAAGAAAAATTCTCATTGTCTTCATCAGAAACTTCATTTTTAAAGATTTATAAACTCTTATCTTATTCATTAAGAGTGTTGGTCCCTGAGACGAGTGTAAGATCAGCTGACTTGATGTCTGCTGATTGTGTGGAAAATAAACTAACTCTTCAAAGTAACTAGTCCGTTGATTTCACTAGGGGCCTAGGACTAGTTAGTCGACTGATTAATTACTTATCGGAGTTAGGTGCGGAATTGTAGTGTGCCCATAAATATTATACTCGTCTATTGTTTTAAATACAGTGTGTAAAACATTTTATGCACAAATATGTATGTAAAGACTTGAAATGTAAAGTGCAGAAATGTAAATAACACATTGATTTATAGTGGTTCGGATATACGTTCCTACGTCCACTCTCACGTCCTAACGTGATGTTTAATCCCTTTAATTTACCGCAAATTACAAGGGCCTTGACCTTTATAGTCCCAAGGGTAGGACTTTGAGATCTGAGCCGTCCTAACAGCTACGGTCTCCACAAGTGATTGTAAGCACTTGCACTTCCCCCACAAGTGATTGTAAGCACTTGCACTTGAACTCCACAAGTGATTATAGAGCACTTGGACTCTTTACAGTGATAAACACTCAACTTGACTTCTAAGGTTTTATGGTAGAAGGTGGGTTTTGTGTATATGAACTAGGTGAGAATTTCCCTTACAATCTGTTTTAGCCTCATGCTAGGATTGGGAAATTCTCTCTAAGCTATGGATATATATGAGTGGTTGCACTGGCTTAGATGGTATGAGTTCACTCACTGGGGATGAGGTGATGCTTGTTGAATCTTCATGAACGATCTTCTTGAGCTCTTCTTATTTCTTGACTTTAAGCACTTTGCTCGACCTCTGCATCTCACACCTCTTCACACTCCCAATGATGTATGAGCTCATTTATATAGTGTTGATGTTTGAATGTTACCGTTGGATGATAGCAATTCAAATCTCCACTAATTGAGGAATTGACAATCTCTTGATTTTGATATGATTGAATATTACCATTGACATGTAATTTCAATCATATCTTTGACTTTCCTTTCTTGTGCACATATCTTGTCAATCCTTGATTCCAGCTCTGATTGGTCTTCCCTTAATTGTATAAGAAGACTTCTACTCTGCTGGTATAAGAAGACTTCAAGAGGTCTGCTGATTTTCCTTGAAAGTCTTCTGGTCAGCTGAGTTGGTCTTCTGATCAGCTGACTTTACTCAGCTGTCTTTACTCAGCTGACTTTACACAGCTGCTGTTTCTTCTCAGCTGCTGTCTTTACTCTGCTGTCTTTACTCAGCTGGCTTTACACAGCTGCTGTTTCTTCTCAGCTGCTGTCTTTACTCTGCTGTCTTTACTCAGCTGGCTTTACACAGCTGCTGTTTCTTCTCAGCTGCTGTCTTTACTCTGCTGTCTTTACTCAGCTGGTTGTAAGATGACTTCTACTCAGCTGATGTAAGACGACTTCTACTCAGCTGATGTAAGATGACTTCTGGTCTTGGTCTTCTCTTCTCTTCTTGAGCATTGACATGTCTTCTCTTCTAACCAGAGTCCTATCTATAACAAGATGTATAATAAAGTTGTCTATACAATACAACTTATCCTATTACATGTTTGATTTGGTTTATCAAAACTAAACTAAGGATATTCATATCCCAACAAAGAGCATTTATCAAGTATAGTTTTGGGTTCATCAAAAAGGGGGAAATTGTTGGGATATAAATTCACCCTAAGCCCCACTTGATGTTAGAATAGTTTTGATGGCCAAAACACTTAGAGTTTATAAATGTAATAGGATCAGCTGACTTTGTATAGAAAAGCTTAGACTAGTCTTGTGTGATCAGCTGTATTGATCACAGTTGATCAGCACAGTATTTATTTACATGCACAACCTTAAGAAGAGAAGAGTAGAAGGCATGAAGACTAGAAGATCCTTGAAGACCAGATAAGTAAGGTGCTTGTATACCTACTTAACTGATGGAGTCTAAGTTGAAGATAGCCTAAGTCCGCACAAACAATTGCCAGATCAAAAGAGTGATACTCATCTGATATTAGAAGACATAAGACATAAGGCCAGACGAGCTAGCTAGAAGACTAGAAGTGAAGATCAGAAGACTAGGAGCTCGTCCAGGACTCGGCTGATTCCAAAGTCATCTTGCAATTCAAACGAAGACTTACCATACTTACAAGATTGACACGATCCCAGAATTGAAGCAATCAAGTGGCTGGAATAAAGGAATCAACCAAACATGGAAAGATTGTCCAACGGTTAGTCAACTGCAACGGCTAGTTGCAGCAATCCTCCCTTATAAATACAAGCGGGTGAGGAATAACAAAACACGGAAATACAACGAGAGAATTCACAAAAGCTAAACAAGCAAGCAAGCAGAAAGCAACAATTTGTTGAGAGTTCTCCAAGAGCCCAGAAATCATTAGAACACCCTTCTAGCTCTTAAGTTATTTCCCATCCAACCAAAGAACATGAATCCTACTCATACTGTATATTCATTGATTTAGGCATAGTGGTTAAGCGATTTATAAGCTTGAACCATTAGTTGGATACATTCAAAAACCCCAAAACCCCCACCACAAGGTTAAGTTTTTGAACCCCTGTAAAAGTGCAAGTGCTTCCAATCACTTGTGGAGACCGCAGCAGTTAGGACTGTTCAGATCTCAAAGTCCTACCCTTGGGACTATAAAGGACAAGCCCTTGTAATTTTTGGTAAATTAAAGGGATTAAACATCACGTTAGGACGTGAGAGTGGACGTAGGAACGTATATCCGAACCACTATAAATCTGGTGTCATTTACATTCTGCACTTTACTTTATTTCTTGTTCATATCTTTATATAGTGCATACTGTGTTTTAAACATTTTTAAACTAAGGCCATATCTTTCAAACCAGCATCAGCTGAGTATTTCATTAAGAAAACAAACTAGTTATTTCAAAAGAATTAATTGAACGAGTCTAAATAAACAGGCCTACTCACTTCCGCATTTAATCTCTTCATCAGATCACTATAGTCATCTGGACCAGCAGACTTGTAGTCCAGCTGACATAGAAATCAGAAGAGGTTCCCAACTCCTTTGAAAAAGTTTTAAAGTCTATTCACCCCTCCCCTCTAGACTTTAATCCCATTCACTACTCGTTCAGGGACCAACAGTGTCAAAGGATGGGAAATATCTCAAAAAGGCATGAGATGCCTATGAAGAATGTGATTGAAGTGGAGCTCTTTGATGTGTGGGGGATAAACTTTATGGGGCCATTTCCCATTTCTCATGGATTTTCCTACATCCTTTTGGCCATTGACTATGTTTCTAGATGGATTGAGGCCATTTCAACCACTACAAATGATGCTAAGGTAGTCCTCAACTTTTTGATGAAGAACATTTTCACTCGTTTTGGCACTCCGAGAGCACTAGTAAGTGATGGTGGTTCACACTTTAGCAACCGGTGGCTTGATCAACTTTTGACAAAGTATGGAGTGAAGCATAGAGTGACCACACCTTACCACCCTCAAGCTAATGGACAAACAGAGCTTGCTAATCGAGAAGTGAAGCAAATCTTAGAGAAGACCGTTGGGTTAAAGAGGAAGGATTGGACCATCAAGTTAGATGATGCTCTTTGGGTATATCGAACCGCATACAAGACACCTTTGGGCACATCTCCTTATCAACTTGTGTATGGCAAGTCTTGTCATCTACCCGTGGAAGTGGAGTTTAGAGCTCGTTGGGCCATTAACGAGTTGAATCTTGATCTTAAGGCATCCGGAGAAAGAAGGAAGATGATGCTTAATGAACTTGATGAGTTTAGAAATGGAGCCTTTGAGAACTCCAAGATTCACAAAGAAAGGGCCAAGAAGTTTCATGACAAGATGATTGAAAGGAGGGAGTTCCAAGTTGGAGAACAATTTCTATTGTTCAACTCAAGGTTGAGGCTATTTCCGGGCAAGTTGAAGTCAAAGTGGTCGGGACCCTTTGTGATTAAGAATGTGACGCCCATGGGAAATGTGGAACTTGTTGGTAAGGATGGAACAACCTTTGTCGTGAACGGTCAAAGAGTGAAGCACTACTTTGGAAGTGAGCAACTTCGAATGGTGGAGTCGCTTAGCTTGGATGAGGCTTGAAAGAAGAAAGCAACCATCCGGCATAGGACGTTAAAAATAGCGCTTCTTGGGAGGCAACCCAAGGTGTTATTGCTTTGTGTTTTTATTGCTTTGGTAGTGTTGATAGCTTAGTTTCTTTGTAGGTATGGATGAGGAGCATTATGGACACCATATCTTGGAGAATGAAGAAGAAGCAAAGCCAACTTTGAAAAGAGAGAGAAAGTGGTGCAATGGTGATCTTTGAAGAGCATTGGATGTGCAAGGAGGGAGGTAACAACTTGTGGCCCCAAACTTAGAATTTTTACATAGTAAAATTCTAAGTTTGGGGGAGTTATTTTTCTTTTATTTTTCTACTAGTTGTTACCCTTGCACCGGTTCGTCATTCTACTTGTGTCACATTTTGCACCGACGCACATTTGGCTTTCACATGCTTATATTGTTTGAGTTAGTTTTGATCATATGTTGGGTAGTGTGGTGAAATGTGAGCATGAATAATCATTGGAATCCATTGTTGAGTAGTTGTGGTGATGTCTATTTGCTTTTAATGTATGCATGATTTGTGTTGGAATATAGTATCATGTTGTGTTCATATTTGTGATTTTTAATAGCATGGATGCATGATGTGTTGTTGTTTTGGAACATTTGATGAATGTGAGAGTTCTATTGAATAAACCGGTGAGAATTGAGCCATAAATCGAACATGTAATCCAGTTTAGTTCGTTTGAGAGTGGACTAGGTTATTTCTAGTGATTCTAGAACTTGCCTAAGTTCTTGTTTTAAAGCATGATTGTGTGAAACTTTGTGATGTGATATAGGTCATCTTGTTCTAAAAGAGTCACTTAGCCAAAATTTCCTAAAACCGAAGTAATCTTCTATTGTTAGCCCCTTTGAGCTTAATTCCTCGGTTTCTTGGCAAACTACAATGTTAACCACTTAGCCTTTTTGAGCCTTTGATACCTATGTCTGGTGGGGGATAAAAGACAAAGTGGAGAAACATGTGCTTGAATTAACTTTGGTGAAAGGAGAAATTGGAAAAGTTGAAAGAAAAAGAGAAAGATGAAAAGAAAATCAATGGAAAAGAAAAGAGGGACAAAGAGCCCCAAAAGCTTGAAAAGAAAAATAGTTCAAAAGATGCGGTGATGAATACTTGAAAAATAAAGGGAAATGAAAAGGGAGGATGGAGTTTGTAAGCTTTGAAAGTGAATGCACACATTGTAAAACAACAAGCTTTGTCCTCCACTAGAAGAGTCACAAATTCCCAAATTCATCCTAACTTGTCCAAAGAGCCAATGCTACATCCTTGATTAAGTCCTATTGATCACATTGTTGAGCATTTGAGTGTTGTAGAAAGTAGAAGTTGGGCAAGCATATAGTGATTACATAGCATAACTTGGTTGATGAGTGCATTAATATCCTCAATTTGTTTGTGTGTTTGGAGAAACACTTTGTCATGTGAGTAGAGGACTTGAGCATTTGGATTATGTTTCCCATTCACAATGTGTTGTGTGTTTGTGCATTCTTTGATCCATGAGTGTGAATTGCAATAATGAGCCTATGACCTTCATTGAGAAATGCACTTTGAGAAAGAGATATCATTACATCTTACTTTGCATGTGTGATTTACATTGAATATTCCATTGTGATCATTTCACCCTCATTGCTTTAAGTGCTAAGTTGTTTGAGGACAAACAACATTTTAAGTTTGGGGGTTTTGATTCGGGTGGAATTTACACGTTTTAGAGGCACATGTGAAGCATATTTTGATGTGGATTCCATGGAATATGATTGTGTAAGCCGAAATGAGAGAAAGGTTGTGTTTTGTCAATTTTGTAGGAAATACGATGAAATTTGGAGCAAAACACCAACCATACTTCACTGGATCAAGAAGAGGAGTGCACGGTTGGATTCGTCTCGAAAAATGGAGTGGATTAGCCAAAAGAATCGAGTCAATCCGACACCCGAGGCGAAAGATATGCACGAAATTAAACGAGAAAGGGGTAGACATCGCGAAAGAGCACGGCCGAGCTCATGGCTCGGCCGAGTCATTTTCAAGCCAAACACAAGGCACGGTCGAGCACCTTGCTCGAGGAATTGCACCAAGAGACTGAGACATTTTGGGCCGAGAGAGGGCACGGCCGAGCACCCTTCTCGGCCGAGCTCGAGCCGAGCACCTTGCTCGAACAAGTACACATCGAAATAGAGAGATTTTTGAGCCAAGACACAATCCGAAGGGCACGGCCGAGCACTCTTCTTGGCCGAGCTCAAGGCAAGACGAAATCTGAAGGCCACGGCCGAGCAACATGCTCGAGCAATCCCTCCTCGAAACCAATGCACTTAAGCTACGACTTGCCTCGACCGAGCATGGCTGAGCTCCCAGCTTGGCCGAGCACCTGACCTCCCCTGCTCCGCATTGCCACGGTCGAGCATCCAGCACGGCCGAGCACCCCCGTTTCGCAATTCGCCGAGCACGGCCGAACCGCATGCTCGGCCGAGCTCCACCCAAGCCAAAATCCATTTTCGGTTTCTTTCCCACAATTTGGCCATTTTTTAAGGACCAACTTGCAATTTTGCCATCCAAACCCTACCACAACACTATATAAACCCTCTTTCTTGAAATCCAATGGATTCTCCCCCAATTCTTCATTTTCCACACATAGTATACACAATTGAAGGTGATTTGGCCATATCTCTCTCATTTCTCCATCAATTCAAGCAAGAGAGGATGCAATAATTTGGAAATTCTATTTCCTACCACATTCTAGACTAAGCTTTCTTGTTCTATTTCTTTTTATTTAGTTATTTCATTTGGAGTTTGTAATTGGATCATGCTAGTTATTGGCTAAACATTTGTGGTTCTAAAGCCTTGTAAATACTCTTGTTGAAGTTTATGAATTAATGTTTTACTTATTTGGTGTTTGTGTGGCTTAATTCTATTTGGATGCTTGATTTTCATTGCAAAGCATGTCATTAGTGTACAATGATGATATGTTAATCCTAGTTAATTGAATTAGGTTGAGAAATCTACTTTGATTAATTGATTGCAAGCATTTAACCTAATTTTATTGTGAGATTGAAAGATGATTAATGATTAGGAAGATGTGTGATGATCCTAGGAGCTTGATTGGGTTATATTGTGCAATTTAGGTAGAGATACTAAGTTGTGTGATATTTCCTTTGAATTACTTGGATTGAAAGAACTTTTAATTCATTATATTGTGATCAATCTTATAGACAAAAATGAACACCACTTAAGTAGATAGTTAATCATAAATTGATTCATTTGTATTGCATGTGCTTTAGAACCCACTTTCTCATACTTGAGTTTAAATCGTTTCCATCTCGTTTTCTTGATTCGCATGTTATTTGATCGATTTTATAATTACTCTTTTAATTGTTTACTAGTGACAATTCGGTAGATAATTTAGGTTAATTCACCACTTTCATCTAATCGATCGCGTCTAAATAGAATTCCTTTAACAAAACACACTTTTACGCTATACCTCCTTGTGGGATCGACCTCATTCTTATCACGCTACGATAGACACCGTATACTTGCGGTCGTTTATTCTAGTGTTGTATAACACGTGAATCAGTCATGTATTTTAGAGTTGTGAAATACGTTAACATGTTGTTAGAAATGATCAAGGCGACGTATTGATGTCGATCGGGTTCGAAACGGTGTTGGTCGTCTAGGAGTAGCACTGTCCTTGACGCAATGGGGATTCGTTTCGCCATCCGCCATGCGATTGATTGTGGCTTCTACAACTTCATCCTCGAAACGAAATCTGAATCTCTTGAAAAGGTCCTTCTCTCGGAAATTCAGGTCGAACCGTATGCTATGCTTGTTATTGAAGATATTTGGGAGCTTGCACTGTTGGCGGGAATAGTTGACTTCGGAGCTGTGAAAAGGGATGCTAATTTTTTACTCACCATCTTGCTCATTACTGTAATGCTGTAAACTCTGAATTTATTTGGATGGAAGAAGTTCCACTGTCAAAAAAAAAAAATATATATATATCATCTAAACAAATAATAACAAAAGTGAGACAAGAATTGAGATACACCATGAATCATTTAATTAAAATAGCATAATCGACATAAGGTTTCACATCCTCATAAAATTAGCTACAAACCATGATTGACGAAATAACACAAACAAAAAGACAATTCATCGTTGCTAATATTAATCCAAAAGAAAGAGAAATAATAGTTGAGAAAATTTCATTTTACGTCCTGTAAATTAGGCCTAATCCAGTTTATATCCTTTAAGTTTTCACTTTTTCAATTTACGTCCTAGGGTGTCCAATTTATGTCATTTTTAGTCCAATTTATATCTTTTTCGCCGGAAAATTGGAATTCCGGTCAAATAGTCCAATTTACGTCCTTTAAGTTTGAAAATTAGAAATTAATAATTAAAAACTTTTGAAAAATATTAAAAATATCATTAAAATTTATAAATTGTGTAAAATAAAAAATTCTAAAATATTAAAAAATCTAAAATTTTAAAAATTTGTAAATTAAAAATAAAAAAATTCTAAAAATCTCATAAAAACATAAAATTCTAAATATAAAAAATCTATAAATTAAAATGTTTAAAATAAAATAAAAAATTATACCATTCTAAAAACCTCATTAAAATGAATTTGACACGGTTCTACAATCAATCAAGGCGTGGAATACAAAAAAAAATTAGGAGTTCGAGAAAAACTTTAATGGCGGATGAGTCCGAATCAAGTCTAATTTTTTAATAATTTTTATTATTCTTTTTTCAGAATTTTTAATATATAATCTACACATTTTTTAAAAATTAAAGAGATTTTTAGAATTTTTAATGAGATTTTTTAATTTCTTAATTTTAAGTTAAACATTTATATTTTTTGAATTGTAAATTTTTTTATTTTTATTTAACACATTTTATAAATTTTAATGAGATTTTTAAAAAATTAAATAATATTTTAAATTTTATTTTACACATTTTATAGTTTTTAATTTTAATGATATTTTTGGATTTTTAATAATATTTTAAAATTTCGAATGATATTTTTAGAAAATTTATTTATTAAATTTTAATTTTCAAACTTAAAGGACGTAAATTGGACTATTTTGCTGTAATCCCAATTTATTCCTCAAATTTCGATGAGTTTGAAAATTTTCTAGCAAAAATGATGTAAATTGGACCAAAAAGGACGTTAATCGAAAAAGTGAAAACTTAAAGGATATTAATTGGATTAAGCCTAAGTTACAGGACGTAAAATGAATTTTTCTTAATAATAGTTTAATCAAACCAAAATTACAATCATCAAAGAGCGTTTCTTTTTCCTCGTCCGACTCGACCAATTGCTGCCTTTTCCTTCCACTCTCAATCCTTCGCTGCATGTCTTTTTTTTTTTTTTTTTCTTTTTTCAAATTAATTAAGGTTGTATTCCTATTCTTCCTTCCCCAAAAATGAAAAGCCCAGCAGCCCATTTCCTATTTTTTCTCTTCCTCCAAAGCCCAAAAAGTTTACAAAAGTTCCTTACTCATTAATCAAAATGCTTCAATTTTACCTGAATTAAATAAGAAATTAAATTATCAAGGTAATTGGAACCAAAAAATAATGAGTCGTAAAAACACAGGAAAATTGCAATTTTAGTCCTGTAGGAATTTTCCAAAATCACTTTTGGTCTCAAGGTTTCAACATGGTCCTGTTTATTGTAGATTTGGTCTCATACGTTAGTTTTTGGATGGAAACATCTAGTTTTTGGATGGAATCATTTAGTTGACCAAAATATATTTAAAAAAAAGTAATTATAATTAAAAATACAATTTTTTAAAAAAATAAATAATAAATTATATATAATTAGAAATTAAAATTAAAATCAATAGAATTTAGAATATTGTTTTTTTACTCTATATTACTCTATGAAATTTCATTCAAATTAATTTATAATCCCATAAATCAGTAAATAATTTTAAAAATCAAGTCAAATATATAAGTATATATATATATATATTGCATTGATTTGAGATTAATTTAAGATTTAATTAGATAACTTATTTTTCATATTATATATAATTGATTGATTTTTTTAGATATATTTTTTCATTAATTTGAGATTAGTTTTAACTTAAGTAAATTAACATATTTTATATATGTTTTGTTTTATTATAATTTTAGTGATATTATAAAAAATTGACTATTTTTTTTATATTTTATTTAGATTTATTTTATTTTTGTTGGTTTTTGTTTTAACTTTTGCATTTAATTTATATATTTTAAAATGATTCATATTTTCTAGATACAATTAATATTTGAATTTTGCATTAATTATTAATTTCATAATCGAGATTAATTTTAAAATTGATAGAAATTTGCTATGGGACTAAAAGTGTATGAAAAAGAATCGAAAGTGATAAGATCTCATTCTTACAGGACCAAAAGTGAAAATTACGCAAATTTTCAGCCGTCAAAACTAATGAAAAATTCTTACAGGACTAAAGTGTATATAAAATAATCGAAAGTGATTTGACATCATTCTTATGGGATCAAAAGTGCAATTTTCCCTAAAAACACACTAAAATAGCAGATTAATTCACCTAGAATATCCCGACTCATCAAGTAGTAGAGGGGCATGATGAAGCAAGACATGTGTGACCTCAAGGAAATGTTTATTCCGACGTTAAGAAATTCCATTATGTTGTGGGGGTGTGAAGGGCTAGTTGATGCCATTTGCGATGAGGTAGGGTTTTAATGCCAAGAATTCTCCCCCGTTATCTTGTCTGTGTAAAAATTCTTAATTTGACTGTTAAACTGCTTCTCAACTAATGTACGAAATTAGCAAAAAATATGTGTGACTTGAGACTTAGCGTTCAGCATGTAAACCAAACAAAAACGACTAAATAAGGACAAGTGAAAAATAACGACATCCATCGATAGAAGTAGAAGGCGCAAGGCCCCAAACATCAACAAATAAATATTACAACGGTTTGTACAATAAAAAATTTAGATTCACCAAAAGGAAGTCCATGAGCTTTGCTCACATTACATGAAACGCAACCATTGGGTTAAGTAGTCAATGAATGAACCCCAAGGAGTTGGCCTAGTGGTATAGGCTTGGGACTTAGGAGTATGCTCCTCTCTAGGTCTCAGGTTCGAACCCTCTAAGGTGCAAACAATTTCTATGGGGCCATGTCCATACAGAGAGCAAAGCTCTGGCTTTAAACGGGACCCCCGCAAGTGGGCGGTGGGATTGGTCCCCCGGGATTAGTCGGTCATAGAATCGGATACCCGAGACTTAAAAAAAAAATATAGTCAATGAATGTAAAACAGGCAAATGAAACATAGATAAAATAAGCGAGCTTGTGGGGTGCACAGTGTGGGTGGAGATGGACGCTCGAGAACGGTGGAAGATATTCCATGTTTGCTCCTTACAACAGTGCCAATATATTTAGGAAGGTGTGGCGATAAATCGCCCCTGGCAAGATCAAGTACGTGTTTCGTGTGGAGAGTCATCAATGGTAGTGTGGCGACTAAAGAGGGGTATGGACCACGTCAATATATACGACATGTCTGCTCTGTAGTGGTCGCAAATTATATATTAATAAACACCATCTCACAAATGATTTTATTTGCAATCAGTTCATTTAGCAGATATTATATTAATTTACATGAATGCATGTGAATAACAAATATTAATAATATTGTATAGCGAATATGAGAATAGATAATGTTTGTCACAAAAGAAATTCAATATTGTCCTTGTCCCAGGTCTCCAAGTATGCGAGTGCAATTGCATCTACATCAATAATTATCACAAAATTGATATTACAAAATCCACTCTAAAGTAGAAAACTCAAGAGTAGATGAGGAGAAGGGAGACAAATTTGCTAATTAACTAGATTAATTAATTAAGCTTTGATCAATGTGGGAACATATGGAACGCCAGTACTTTTAATCCAGGCGTCACCAGCATATGCGACTTCACCGGTAAATTGTTTAGCTATCTCAGGTGTGATCTTCTGGATACCCTTCCATGTAACTCGGCTATCTGTCTTTGCACCGGCTCCACGGTTCTCGTACTCTCCGTAATACAATGTATCCAATGCAAAGGTTCCCATCCATGGTGCCCAACCGGTGGGGTCGATGAACCCCTCAATGTTTGATTCCATGATAATGGTTCTTGAGAGCTCCTTCCATGGGCGGCCGAGGTAAGCCTTGTGTGGTGGGTCTGCAGTCAGGAATGCCTCCTCAGCAGTGATGTTGCTGTTCTGGATCACGAAAGCCCCGATGCTGCGTGGGTCGATACGGCCTTCTGCGGTGACCATGCAAGCTTGGTTTTTCGCGGGCTTGCGGACAATGAATGTGCAGTTCTGGAAGAGGGCCAGAGCATCACCGAACACGTAGTCGATGGTTCCGGAGATGGAGCAGTCGCGGTAGTATTGACGGAATGTGTGGGCATAGAGGGTGTCTTGGTAACCATCGATGGCCACGTTGTAGAAGACGGCTTTGTCGGCAGAGACACGGAGTGCCACGGCTTGGTGGCCGAGTGCTCCCGCGGAGTTCTCGAACCGGATGTCCATAGCGAAGAAGTCTTCGCCGTTGACGGCTGCAAGAGGGTACGTTGCACAATTAAATATTTTTATAATATAATTTGTGGAATTAATAAAAACTCACCAACGGTGGCGGTGTGGTAGGTCTTAACACCCCCGGCGAAGCACTTGCTTCCGGTGATTCTGGTCTTCAACGGCCCGTCTCCGACCAACATAACGTTGTTGACATTCTTAGGAATATCAACTTTCTCCTCATACACACCCTCCTTAACATGGATCACGATTGTGGAGTTGCTTCTCTTGGGCAACGTGGCAATGGCCTCGCTGATGGTCTTGAAGTTGCCGCTTCCGTCTTTGGCAACCACAATAGTGGGCTTCAACGACAATTTAGAACCTTCTACAAGCTTCCTCTCAGCGAAAGCGGGCACTTCCGACATCAATTTTCGGTTAATTCCTCCTAACTGCAACCCTCCAATCATATTAGACAGTTCAGTCACCATAGCTAAGCCATTGCTACTCAATTGCTTGGCGGTGGCCAACAATTTCTTCATCTTCTCACCGGCTTCGCTGCTCGTTTCCTCGAACGCATCAACACACGTCTCCTGGTTAGTAACAACGGCACTGAGCCACGTCTTTAGGTCCTCGACGTACTCACCCATCAAACTCATATCAAATACCCCGACTTGCTCAACTGATCGTTTCAGATCATCGATGGCGTTTTCGAGCACTTCCTTGCACACGTTGTACGCGTCTTTCGTGCTAGCATCGGCCTCAACTTCCTTCAACAACGCTGAGTCCTTAAGCACACTGCCGATGTTTTCAACGGCAGAATCAAAGGCTAGCTGGATAAGCTCTTTAGGGTCGCTGGTGTTGGCATGGGCCAGACTCTTTTCGCAAGTTTCCTTGTAATCGGTGGGGGAGCAAATGGACTTCACCGCCTTGTTGTTCTCGTTGGTTGATGGTACGGCATCGTCTTTTGGATTGCTGCCGACTACGACGGCAACTACGGCTGCCACCAAGAGGATGGAGGCCACTCCGGCCACGACGACTTTCTTGTTCGGTGAGTCTCCCATTTTGTTCGCTATTTTTTTTGTTTCTTTATTCAGAGCTCGGTGGGATTCTTTGATCCCTTTATTGAAAATCTCTCGAGCTCTGAGATGTGATCAAAAATGTTGCTAGGGAACACAGGTATTTATAGGGCTTAATATACGTACGTTAAAAACCGTTTAAAGGGTTTCGAGGTTGTTAGTGTTCTTTCTAAAAATAGAAATGTTTGAAAGGGTGTATCGACATTATAGGAGATCGGAAATACATACTGGTCATACATGCATTCATTCTACCTAGCTACTTAATTAGCGGAAGTTAAATTAATTTTTTCACGGATAGCCTAATTAATTTATTAATTTAATATAAATTACCTACTTCCGAAAAAAAAAAAAAGGTGTTAATAATATTTTTTTAAAGGAAAAGAGATTAAATTACTAGAGTACGAGTGATACTCAAATTAGTGAAATACTTAGGAATTAAAATGAGTTACTGACTTTCTAGCACCTATGCTAAATTTAGCTAAATGGCAAAACTCATAGCCGAATTCACCTAGTCCCTGATTACTAAGATATGTTACAGGTGAGCCAATCTAGAGGTTGCACACCAGTCCTTAAAGGACATATATAGTCGGAGGGCATTCCCTGTGTTGCGAGAAGTGTTCCATAGCATAACTCGGATTTCGCTGAAAGGCTTTTCAGGTCTGGGCTCCTCATTCGCAAAAATCTTCCCGTTCCGAGCTTTCGAAATGTACCATACAATCATACACCAAAGGCTTTCCATTATTGGGGTCTTTTTCTTTGTGGTGAGAAGACCGCAAAATTGGTGGAACCGCTAGCTTGGAATGAAGGGCCGCGTTGATGTTGAACCATGAGCAGCAGAGGCGCCAAACACTTCGTCCCTCGGCCACCTCTTCCCAATATCCAACCCCAATTTCGTCGAAAATTCATCAGTAGTCATCGACGATACTACTAATGCATTTGGTTTCGGGGCGGGATCGACGGGGCTAGGGTTTGGATGAGTTGACGGTGTAATGTCAGAATTAGTAGTAATTATCCTATTAAATTAGGAGAGTGGACGTAGGAGCAGTTTAGCCTCCGAACCACTATACATCTTGTCTTCTTAATTACTTACATTCTTGTTTAGTATCTGCATATTCATTACTTGTTTATTTGCTAAATTTACATAAAATCTTGTTTTGTTCTTACACAAGTTTTTTTTTTTTTTTTTGAAATTGTTCTTACACAAGTTATTTACAGTAGATTAACGTATTTCACAAGGTTTTGCCTAAAAACAAATCTTGTTTTGTTCATACACAAGTTATTTACAGTAGATTAACGTATTTCATAATTAAGGTTTTGCCTAAAAACATTGATTTTGAGTGAGTAGAATCAAGTAATTGGTAATTAAGTGCATATTTTTAAGGAGTATAATAGGGCATATCATAAATTTTGCATATCAGTTGAGTATTTGTTTAAGACTTGTCAAAATACCCTAAGAAGTATTTCCATAGGACTTTGCATATAGACTCGGCCTAACTTACAGGACTAAAATTGATATTTTCTCAATAAAATCATTTGTGAGATGGTGTATTAATAATTTTCAACCAGAGCAAACACATTATATTTCCATGGTCCATACCTCATTTGCTAGATTAAATTTAGTCGCCACCCTACCATTGATGACTCCACACGAAGCACGTACTTGATCTTGCCAGGAGCGATTTGTCGCGACACGTTCTTAAAAATATTGTCACTATTGGAAGGAGCAAAAATGGAATACCTTCCATCATTTTCGAGCATCCACCTCCACCCGTCCTGCGCACCCCAACTCTAGGCTGATCGATTTTTTATTAGTGATGATTTGTTATGTCATTTATTAAATGTATTATCATGTATTAATGAAATAATTTTGTCTCTACCCATCCTGCGCACCCCAACAAGCTCATTTATTTTATCTTAGTTTCATTTGCATGTTTTACATTCATTGACTACTTAACCCAATGATTGTGTTTCATGTAATGTGAGCAAAGCTCATCAACTTCCTTTTGGTGAATCTACATTTGTTGTTGTAAAAATCGTTGGAATATTTTTATATATTGATATATGGGGCCCTGCACCTTCTACTTCTATCAATGGATGTCGTTATTTTTCACTTGTGGTTGATCTATTTAGTCGTTTTTGTTGGGTTTACATGTTGAATGTTGAGTCTCAAGTCACACATATTTTTCTCTAATTTAGTACATTGTTTGAGAAGCAGTTTAACACGCAAATTAAGAATTTTTACACAAGCAATGGGGGAGAATTCTTAGCGTTAAAACTCTTCCTCGTCGCAAATGGCATCAACTAGCTTACCAAAGCCCTTCCCACCCCACAACATAATGGAATTTCTGAATGTCGGAACAAACATATCCTTGAGGTCACACGTGTCTTGCTTCATCATGCCCCTCTACCTATTAGTTATTCGTCTTTTACAGTTCAGGCCACCACCCACATCTTATCAACTGTACAAACAACAGTTCTCAATAATGTAAGTCCATTTCGGGTTTTATTTAAAAAAATAACACAATTACTTCAAACTGTGCACCTTCGACTCTATTTGCTTCATGTGGTTACAGCCCTATAATATTGGTAAACTGAATTTTCCATCCAAGTCGTGCATTTTTGTAGGATACTCTACCAACCAGTGCATATCGGTGCTATGATCCTAAGTCTAGGTTTGTCTCCCATGTCCGTACAGTCGTCTCATGAGCCTCCCACACCACCGATAACTTATATGGACATTCCACTCCAACCCCCCCTCTCCCCTACCCAACCTAGTCGAACGCATCCCATGTGAACTTTGGCATAAAACAACATATTTAAGCCTAAGGAATTATTTGCTAAGACGAAACATCCTTATCCAGATAATGTTGAGCCATAACGCTTCTCCTAGGCTATTTTGTTATGGAGTGCAAGGGAATAGCCAAGAACACAAGAAGAGATTCCAAGAAAAACAAATAGTCGAAACTGCCCAGTTCCAATTCCAATTGATAATTCCACAAAAATCCCCTTTACAAACCCGACTCAGGTATATATACTAACAGCAATAAATGGCCTACATATATGGACTGAACCAATGGGCCTAAGTATGCCCAACCCATTAATACAATTTAGCTCTACACATTACTCAAAGCACGCTTATCCTTTTGGCGTCGTCGATATACAACAACTCCCTCCCCCTCAAGAACAGCCTTGTCCTCGAGGCTGAAGTTGGGAAACTGCTGCCGAAACAGGTCCAAGTCCACCCATGACACGTCGTCAACAGCCAAGCCCTTCCAAGCAACGAGAACTTGAGCCACTCTCTCATCATCTCTCCAAATATGTCGCATTTTGGTGACCGTCAATGGTACAAACTCTGGACCGTCCATAAGAAAATCGGCTGGAAGAGTGTTCGAGACAGCATGGGAACCTACCACCCGCCGTAACTGTGAGACATGAAAAACTGGATGCAAACGCGAACCATCCGGCAACTGCAATTTGTACGTCGTCGATCCAATACGCTCCAGCACAGGGAACGGCCCAAAAAATCGGGGTGCCAATTTAACATTCAACCTGCGAAATAAGGAAATTTGTCTATAAGGACGGATCCCCTACCTGAAACTTCTCATCTCGACGGTGGGTGTTAGCAGCCTTGCGCATCTGTGACTGTGCTTGTTCCAGATTGCGCCGCAGGCTTTGCAAAATTGAATCACGCTCGTGTAGCTCATCCGCGACTGCCTTTACGCGGATTTCTCCCGGAAGGTACTGGCCAATAGTCGGTGGTGGTCGACCGTACACTTCCTCAAAGGGTGTGTGACCAGTGGCTGTATGAAAGGATGTATTAAAACTGTACTCGGCCCAAGGCAGCCAATATGCCCAACGCGAAGGATACTCGGACGTGAAACACCGCAAATAGGCTTCAAGGCACCTGTTCATAACTTCTGTTTGGCCATCCGTTTCCGGATGGTATGAAGAGCTCATACGCAACTTCGTACCTGTGGCAGCAAATAAGGCCTTCCAAAACGAGCTGAGAAACAGCGGGTCACGATCGGAGACAATGGAACGCGGGATTCCATGGAGGCGAACAATTTCTTTGGCCATTAAATGAGCCACATTTCTGGCCGTATAAGGATGGGTTAAGCCAATAAAGTGAGCAGCTTTCGAAAGTCGATCTACCACAACCAATATAGTGTCGAATGCTTGTGAACGTGGAAGTCCTGTTACAAAATCCATACTTACGTCTTCCCAAACTTGGTTTGGTATTGGCAGAGGTTGAAGGAGACCCGCCGGAGAACGAGTGTCGGATTTGTTTTTCTGGCATGTTAAGCAATCCGCGACCATTTCCGTAATTTGGCGAACCATTCCGGGCCAATAAATGTTTGCTGCGATACTCCGATATGTCCGGAAAGCCCCGGAATGTCCCCCAATTGGTGTCGAATGGAATTCAGAAAACATGTATCGTGTCCAATTCGTGGTAGGAGGGATAGCCAAGCGATCCTTATAATACAACAGCCCGTGAACCATTGTATATGGAAGGCGGATGGTCTGTCCTTTTTCTAAGGCAATAATGATTGGTGCGTATGTCGGGTCCGCGCGGATGTCTTTTCGTAGCTTTTTCCAGTCCACCCACTGAGGTAACGAAACTGCCTCGAGTTCTAACTCTGTGTTCCGGCGTGACAAGGCATCTGCCGCAGCGTAAGAGGCGCCGGGTTTATATTCAATCACAAAGTCGAAACCGAAGAGTTTCGATATCCAATACTGTTGTGCAGGTGAGGAGATGGATTGACGAAGAATGTGTTGGAGGCTACGATGGTCGGTTCATATTGTGAAACGACGACCAATCAAGTACGGCCTCCAGTGAAGTACTGCTAGCACGACCGCCATTAATTCCTTCTCATACGTGGATTTATTTGCGTTTCCTTCCGATAACACCTTGCTAAAATAAGCTATTGGTCGTTTGTTCTGCATCAAAACAGCCCCAAGGCCTCGACCGGATGCGTCGCTTTCAATGACGAAGGGTTTAGTGAAATCAGGCATGGCAAGAACGGGTGCTGATGTGATCGCGCGCTGCAGGTGTTCGAAGGCCTGGTGAGCTGATTGCGACCAATTAAATGGACCAGAATCCTTACGAAGAAGGGAGGTGAGAGGTAAAGCGATTTTTCCATAATCTTTAATAAACCTCCTGTAATAACCGATCAAACCAAGGAACCCACGGACAGCCTTCAGATTTTTAGGGGTGGGCCATTGTATAACAGCCAAGACCTTTGAAGGATCCATTCTCACCCCATCTACGGACACCACATTCCCTAAGTATTCGATCTCTGTTTGGACCCAAGTGCATTTCTTTGGGTTAATTACAAAGGCAGCCGATGATAAGGCACGGAGGACAAGTCGGAGGTGACACATGTGGTCCTGCAAGGATGAGTTGTATATCAGAATATCGTCAAAGAAAACTAAAACAAATTTGCGTAACCAAGAACGAAATAAATCATTCATAGCTGATTGAAAGGTCGAGGGGGCGTTACAAAGCCCGAATGGCATCACGAGCCACTCATAGTGGCCCGAGTGTGTCCTAAACCCTGTTTTTTCTATGTCCTCGGGTGCCATTTTTATTTGATGGTATCCTGAGCGTAAGTCCAGCCGTGTGAAATGGGATGCGCCGTGAAGTTCGTCGAGTAATTCCTGGATAACTGGAATGGGATATTTGTCCGGAATAGTGCGCTTGTTTAACTCGCGGTAGTCCACACAAAATCGCCAGCTTCCGTCTTTCTTGTGGACCAAAAGAACAGGGCTGGAGTATGGCCCGGAACTAGGTTGGATAATTCCCGCCTCGAGCATGTCGTGGATAAGGCGCTCAATCTCATCCTTCTGATCTGAGTTGTAACGGTATGGACGGACTGCCACGGCTGACGCCCCCGGCTGTAGAGGAATCCGATGGTCACAGGGCCGACTAGGGGGCAGACCCGGTCGTGGGGTGATTACTGCCGGAAACTCATTTAATAGAGTCTGAACCGCTGGGGAAAGTGACGGGCCTGGTGGTGGAACGGAGATGCTGGTGAGTTCAAGGGGAAATGCCACAAAGGTTTGGTCTAACGGGTCTAGTTTTAGGGCAGCAGCAGATGAAACTTGGCGACGCCTTAGACCAGGTTCGCCGAACAACACGATTCGTTTCCCCCAAAAATTAAACTGCATTGTTAATGTTGCCCAGTTGATGCGAACGTCTCCCAGGGTTGCTAACCAAGTAATGCCAAGAATTAAATCAACCCCGCTAATAGGAAAAGCATAGGCCTCGATTTGGAACACGGTGTCCCCAAGGAGCAGTTGGAGGCCTGAACAAACTCCATCTGTTCTGGTGGTGTTTCCGTCACCCAAGATAACAGGCAGAGCAGCTCCGCCTGAAAAAGAAAGACCAAGTTTAGACACGAAGGATGTGGCAATAAAGCAGTGAGAAGCCCCGCTATCGATCATAACGATAAGTGGGGTATTGTTAATGGTAGCGCGGAGCTTCCTTGTTTGAGGACCGTCGAAACCAGAGGCTGCGACGGCGGAGATCTCTAAATGCTGTAAGGTAGGATCCGACGGATCTAGGTGGGTGTCTGGGGATACGAGGCTGTCATCGGTTGGGTCCTGCTCATCGTCGCCAAGGATGGTGATGCGTAGTGATTTCGCAGAGCATACGTGCAACGGAGAATAGGGTTCTTTGAACTTGAAACACAGCCCACGTCGACGAAGATCCATGAATTCATCATGGCCCATATATTTTGGGCCCGGTGGTCGATACGGCGTGGCAGAAGAGACCGATTCAGAAGGGGCTCAGGAGTCAGATGGGCGGTTAGCTGAGAATTCTTGCTCGATTTCACGAGCCAGATGCATCGTTTGGCAGATGTCTTCCGCATCTTTAGAATGGATTCTGAGGCGGATGTCATCGCGAAGACCGTGCAAAAATAACCCTAAGGCATGCGATGGGTCAAGATTTGGGACTCCTGCCATTCGAGCAATAAATTGATCGACATAGTCCTCAATTGTACCCGTTTGGAGAGTCAAGGCAAGGGTTTCAAAAGGATTGGCCCGCGGGTCATCCCCATATCGCCGAAGGAGTTCCAAAGTGAATTTTTTCCAACTCAAGGTCGGGTATTGGGAAAGAAGCCATTGCAACCATTGCAACGTATTACCATCCATAGCGATGAGTGTGAGTTCGATGCGCATATCGGTCGGTGTGTTATCAAGGCGGAAATATTGCTCTGCCCGTGAGATCCAAGCGTATGGGTGTTCGCCGGTGAATTTAGGTAATTCCAACTTAGTAACCGCCGTTTTGGGACCCGTGCGTTCAGGTTGGTCTGGAAGCGGCCGTGGTGGAAGGGGTGGTGATTTGTTTACTGCGGACGAAGAAGCGTCGGCGGTTGTTGGATGCAGAAGTTGGGATAGCATCGCGTGCATCTCGTCCATACTGGTGCGGATGTCCTTAACGTCGGTATTCAGGGAGGCTACCCCCTTCTCCAAAGATTCATTAGAGGATTGTAACCCCGAGATTGCCTTCTCCACCGTATCCATTCTGGATTCCATGCGTGCAGCCATGAATGTGCGGCAGGTCGGACCAAATTGTTATGGAGTGCAAGGGAATAGCCAAGAACACAAGAAGAGATTCCAAGAAAAACAAACAGTCGAAACTGCCCAGTTCCAATTCCAATTGATAATTCCACAAAAATCCCCTTTACAAACCCGACTCAGGTATATATACTAACAGCAGTAAATGGCCTACATATATGGACTGAACCAATGGGCCTAAGTATGCCCAACCCATTAATGGGCCTAAGTATGCCCAACCCATTAATACAATTTAGCTCTACACATTACTCAAAGCACGCTTATCCTTTTGGCGTCGTTGATATACAACATATTTCAAAATCCTCTTTGGGGATATGCTATGACCTAGGAGTTTACTGTTTAGCAACACCATGGCACTTGGGAGTTGGGACCTTGTCTCTCCACTGCCTCATGCTAATATTGTTGGTGTAAGTCGGTGTTTCACATCAAACGAAAACAGGATGGAACGATTGATGGATACAAAGCACGGCTAATCACTTAGGGATTTCATCAATGCCCAGTTGTAGATTTTTTAAGCTTTTAGCCCGGTGGTTAAGCATATTACAATTTGCACGGTGCTGACTTTAGCTCTATCTATAAGTTGGCCTTTGAAATAGCTTGAGCATTTCTATATGGTGATCTAAAGACACTTATTTATATGTCTCAACCACCTATTATTGTGGACTCTACTCGCCTGTCACACATATGCCTCCTTCATAAGTCACTTTATGGTTTACGTCAAGCGCCCCGTGAATGGTACACTGTCCTCAACTCTGCTCGATCTTCTCGCCTTTGGATTTATTAAATCACATGCTAATACACCACTAATTATTTATCACTGATCCATTATTCTCATGTTCGTTCTGGTATATGTCGATGACCTGATTGTCACATGCTCATGTGCCTCCCTCATTGACCGTCTCCTCAAGTACCTGCAGACCAAGTTTGTTGTGAAAGGTTTTAAACCACTTTCCTTCTTCCTTAGAGTTGAGGTAGGTTGCTGCATGGAGGGCCTTTTTCTATCCTAGCAAAAATACATGGTCGACCAGTTTCGACGCCATTAGATTAAAGGTGTTAAGCCCTTGCGAAGTCCAAGTAATCGTAAAGAAGGGACATGTGTGACTTGTTCATATTTTTGGATAAGTTTTCCCAAGTATATTTTCGTTCCAAGGACTTAATTGAGTGAAAATGAGTCCCTAAAGTTGCAAGTTATCATGCTATTGTAGTAACTAAATGATGTTTGTTTGGATTTTCGGGAATAAGAACAAAGATATTAAACTAAATTAACTAAAGTAATAAGTAATAGTGACTAGAAATAGTGAACTAACTAACTTTCTTTTGAAAAGTGCAAGAGAAGTGTATTGCCTCGGGTGTTTCCGTTTTGTTAGGAATTAATGAACTAGTGAACCAATTACATGAATTCGATATGAATTCGGATTAAGCTAAAGGCTATCACATAAGTGTGCAAACCCCCTCGAAAGGCATAGGCGAACATCGTGCATTGATTAGCAATTATAGGATCTAACCAAATACCATAAGCTCTTAGGATAGTGTTTCATAAGCACTTTCAACACGGTTACTAATGCTTATGAAACGCCCTCTCACCAAACTCCTAGACGACCTCTATTCGTTTAGTGTCTAAAGTTATCGGTCTAGCCATTAACCTCCTCTCGATTAGCTAATTACTAATTAACTTCTATTCAATTGACCAAAGCTCACACTCACACCCCAATCATGCAAACCAAACTCTCGTTGCAATCAACACAATCAAAAATGCTAGCTAATAGGGTTGATCAATCAAATGAATCGAACACAATACAACTCTAGAAACATTTACACCCAAATCCTAAGTGAATCATGAACTACTTCACAATTACACTAAATTTCCATCAAAACATCCACACCCAAGGCAATTGGGGATTAGCCCATAGTTCTAGAAGAGAATCACATGGCTACAACACAAAATAACATAAAGCCCATGCTAATTGATAAAGAAATTGCAAGATAGAAAGTAATTACCAAATTGAAACTTAAAATTAAGATATATCACCTTGATGATGGATTTGTAGCTACAATATGATGAAATAAGCAAAACCCACTTATAATCCTTGATTGAAATGAAAAATTAACTAAATACTAAGCTAATCTATGGAAAACTATAAGGAAAAATTCTTCAAAACCTATTACTATGTGTTACTATGTGTAGAGTCTTCTCAATGTATGGAATCCCCTTTCAAAAACGAACTTTGGGCCTTATATACTCTTCCAAAAGTGCTTGGCATGTGCCCTAAGGTAGAAACACGATTTTAGGCGAAAATAAGAGGTCACACGGCCGAATCGGGTAGCTCGGCCGAGTCGGGCACTTCCAAAAGCGCGTTTTGCATTTTTGTTAACTCAGCAGCTCGGCCGAGTGCTGTAGCTCGGCCGAGTGGGGCCGTAGACTGCATTGCCCTCTTTTTCAGGTAACTCGGCCGGATGGCGTAGCTCGGCCGAGTTACCAATCAATCCAGATTCTGGAATGTAATCCCACTCGGCCGGATTACGGAGCTCGGCCGAGTCATGTCTTAACCAATTCTTGACATAATTCAGTCCACTCGGCCGGATGGTGTAGCTCGGCCGAGTTGCCCCGACTTCCAGATTCTGCCTTCGACCTTCCACTCGGTGATTCACGTGTTATACAACACTAAATAAACAACCGCAAGTGTACGGCGTCTATTGTAGTGCAATAAGCACGAGGTCGATCCCACGAGGAGGATAAGCGTAAAAGGGTAGTTTGCTAATCGAGTTCTAAGTAGACGTGATCGATAATTTGAAAGTTGGATTACCCCTAAGATTGTCTAACTATGTGTCACAAATAAACAACGAAAGAGTAAATAGGAAATCGATCAAATAGCATACGAATCAAGAAACCGAAAATGAAATGGGTATAAACTCAATGAAGAGAAGGTAGGTCCTAGAGCACATGCACTACTAATGAATCCATCTATGGTTAAATGTCTATTCAAATGGTGTTCATGCTTTGTCTATAAGATTGATCACAACATAATGAATTAAAAGTCCTTTCGATCCAAGTAATTCAAAGGAAATATTACACAACCTAGTATCTCTACCTAAATTGCACAATAGGACCCAATCAAGCTCCTAAGATCATCACACATCTTCCTAATCATTGATCATCTTTCAATCTCACAATAAAATTAGGTCAAATGCTTGCAATCAATTCACCAAACTAGATTTCTCAACCTAATCCAATCAACTATGATCAACACATCATCATTGTACACATAATGACATGCTTTGCAACAAAAACCAAGCATCCAAATAGAATTAAGCCACACAAACACCAATTAAGCAAACATTAATTCATAGATATCATCAAAAGTATGTACAAGGCTCTAGAACCAAAAGTGTTCTAGCCAATCAACCACATGTTTGAATTACAAGTAAAACAAAGATCAAAGCAATAAAAAATGAAAATAAGAGAAACAAAAGTGTTCTAGCCAATCAACCACATGTTTGAATTCCCAATCTAGTGGTGGCCTCCTTGCATGAATTGATGGTGAATTGAAGAAGATATGGCCCAAAACCTCCAAGTGTGTGTTAGTGTGTGAAGAAACTCTTGAGAAAGGGGTAAGATAGTGTGAAATTCAAGAAGTGGGGTATTTATAGTGTTGGGGTAGGGTTTGGGTGTGATATTTGCAAGTAGATCCCTCAAAAATAGAGAAAACATGCGTTCGGCACCGAGAATGAGATGGCCCGGCCGGGTGGGGAAGTGGCCCGGCCGGGCGGAGGAGTTGGTTGAGGCTTTTGAAAACTAGGGGTGTGCCGCCCGGCCGGGCGGGTGAAGTGGCCCGGCCGGGCGAGTGATGCCGCCCGGCCGGGCCATAACTTCGTAATTGGGCCCAGGAATTTACACTCGATCGCCCGGCCGGGCGAGTGGTGCCGTTCGGCCGGGCCAAACTTTCGTAATTGGCCAATTTAATGTGCTCGGCCGCCCGGCCGGGCGAGTGATGCCACCCGGCCGGGCAAAACCTTCGTAAGTTGGCTCCGTCCTCGTTTTCGTCCTCCAACTTCGTCCCTCCGTTTCTTGAGCTTCCGACCTCCGATCGACTCGATTCTTTTGGCTATTCCACTTCCTTTTTCGAGCCGGATCTAATGGTGCACTCCTCTTTCCAGTCCGATCACTCGTGGTGTGTGTTTTTGCTCCAAATTCCATCATTTTACCTACAAAATCGACAAAACACAACCTTTCTCTCATTTCGGCTCAAACAATCATATTCCATGCATAATTCAATGAAATCCACATCAAAATACACTTCACATGTGCCTCTAAAACGTGTAAATTCCACCCGAATCAAACCCCCCCAAACTTAAAATGTTGTTTGTCCTCAAACAACTAAGCACTTAAAGCAATGAGGGTGGAATGATCACAATGGAATATTCAATGCAAATCACACATGCAAAGTAAGATGTAATAATATCTCTTTCTCCAAGTGCATTTCTCAATGAAAGTCATAGGCTCACTATTGCAATCCACATTCATAGATCAAAGAATGCACAAGTACACAACACATTGTGATGGGAAACATAATCCAAATGCTCAAGTCCTCTACTCACATGATGGGGTGTTTCTCTCAAACACACAAACAAATTGAGGATATTAATGCACTCATCAACCAAGTCATGCTATGCAATCACCATATGCTTGCCCAACTTCTACTTTCTACACACACTCAAATGCTTCCCAATGTGATCAATAGGACTTAATCAAGGATGTAACATTGGCTCTTTGGACAAGGTAGGATGAATTTGGGAATTTGTGACTCTTCTAGTGGAGGACAAAGCTTGTTGTTTTACAATTTGTGCTTTTACTTTCAAACTTTACAAACTCCACCCTCACTTTTCATTTTCCTTTCTTTTTCAAGCATTCATCACCTCATCTTTTGAACCAAACTTTTCTTCTTTTCAAGTTTTTGGCGCTCTTTGTCCCTCTTTTCTTTTCCTTGATTTTCTTTTCATCTTTCTCTTTTTCTTCTTTCAACTTTTCCATCTTTTCTTTTCACCAAAGATATTCATTTAAGCACATGTTTTCCACTTGGTCTTTCATCCCCCACTAGGTGTAGGTATCAAAAGGCTCAAAAAGGCTAAGTGGTTAACATTGTAGTTTGCCAAGAGAATGAGGAATTAAGCTTAAGGGGCTAACTACGGAAAATTACTTCGGTTTTGGGAAATTTTGGCTAAGTGACTCTTTTAGAACAAGATGGCCTATATCACATCACAAAGTTTCACACAATCATGCTTTCAAACAAGAACTTATCCACTCTCAAATGAACTAAACCGGATTACATGCTCGATTTAAGGCTCAATTCTCACCGGTTTATTCAATAGGACTCTCACATTCATCAAATGTCCCCAAAAAACAACACATCATGTATCCATGCTATCAAAGATCACAATTATGAACACAGTCATGATACTATATCCAACATCAATCATGCTTACATTCAAAGCAAATAGACATCATCACAACTACTCAACAATGGATTCCAATGACTATTCATGCTCACATTTCACCAAATGTCCACTACCCAACATATGATCAAAGCCAACTTAAACAATCTAAGCATGTGAAAGTCAAGTGTGCTCCGGTGCAAAATGTGACACAAGTAGAATGACGAACCGGTGCAAGGGTAACAACTAGTAGAAAAATAAAAGAAAAATAACTCCCCCAAACTTAGAATTTTACTATGTAAAAATTCTAAGTTTGGGGCTACAAGTTGTTACCTCCCTCCTTGCACATCCAATGCTCTTCAAAGATCACCATTGCACCACTTGTTTTCTTTTTCCAAAGTTGGCTTTGCTTCTTCTTCAATCTCCAAGACAAGGTATCCACAATTCTCCTCAACCATACCTACAAAGAAACTAAGCTATCAACACTACTAAAGCGATAAAAACATAAAGCAATAAAACCTTGGGTTGCCTCCCAAGAAGCGCTATTTTTAACGTCCTATGCCGGACAGTTGCTTCTTCTTTCAAGCCTCATCCAAACGAAGTGACTCCACCATTCGAAGTTGCTCGTTTCCAAAGTAATGCTTCACTCTTTGTCCGTTCACCACAAAGGTTGTTCCATCCTTACCAATAAGCTCCACATTTCCCATGGGCGTCACATTCTTAATTACAAAGGGTCCCGACCACTTTGACTTCAACTTGCCCGGAAATAGCTTCAACCTTGAGTTGAACAACAAGACTTGTTCTCCAATTTGGAACTCCCTCCTTTCAATCATCTTATCATGAAATCTCTTGGCTCTTTCTTTGTGAATTTTGGAGTTCTCAAAGGCTCCATTCCTAAACTCATCAAGCTCATTAAGCATCATCTTCCTTCTCTCTCCGGATGCCTTAAGATCAAGATTCAACTCTTTAATGGCCCAACGAGTTCTCAACTCCACTTCCACGGGTAGATGACAAGACTTGCCATACACAAGTTGATATGGAGATGTGCCCAAAGGTGTCTTGTAGGCGGTTCGGTATGCCCAAAGAGCATCATCCAACTTGATGGCCCAATCCTTTCTCTTTAACCCAACGGTCTTCTCCAAGATTTGCTTCACTTCTCGATTAGCAAGCTCCGTTTGCCCATTAGCTTGAGGGTGATATGATGTGGTCACCCTATGCTTTACTCCATACTTTGTCAAAAGTTGGTCAAGCCATCGGTTGCAAAAGTGTGAACCACCATCACTCACTAATGCTCTTGGAGTGCCAAAACGAGTAAAGATATTCTTCCTCAAAAAGTTGAGGACCACCTTGGCATCATCTGTAGTGGTTGGAATGGCCTCAATCCATCTAGAGACATAATCAATGGCCAAAAGGATTTAAGAAAATCCATGAGAGGTGGGGAATGGTCCCATAAAATCTATCCCCCACACATCAAATAGCTCCACTTCAATCACATTTTTCATAGGCATCTCATGCCTCTTTGAAATGTTCCCCATCCTTTGACACTTGTCACACTTCTTCACAAAAGATTCACAATCTCTAAAGATGGATGGCCAATAAAAACCACTTTGAAGAACCTTGTGGGCCGTCTGATTTGCTCCAAAGTGACCTCCATAAGGAGATGAATGGCACTCCTCAATCACTTTCTCCCAATCATCTTCCCCTAAGCACCTCCTCATGATCATATCCGAACACCATCTATAAAGAAATGGATCCTCCCAAACATAGAACTTGACATCATGGTAAAACTTCTTCTTTTGATGGAATGACAGGTTTGGCGGTGGTGTTTCGGTGGCTATGTAGTTCATAAAGTCGGCGAACCATGGACATGTTTCCTTGATGGCAAGGATTTGCTCATCGGGAAACCACTCCTTAATAGGAACTTGGATGTCCTTTTCCTCCACATTCTCAAGGCTTGAGAGATGATCCGCCACAACATTTTCACATCCCTTCCTATCTCTTATCTCCACATCAAATTCTTGTAAAAGGAGTACCCATCGTATCAACCTTGGTTTAGCCTCTTTCTTCTCAATCAAACACTTGAGAGCCGTGTGATCCGTGTACACTATGGTCTTAGCTCCCACCAAATATGCTCTAAACTTGTCAAAACTATAAATCACGGCTAGCATCTCCTTCTCCGTTGTGGTGTAGTTCTTTTGAGCCGGATTCAAAGTTTTGCTTGCATAGTAGATCACACGAAAGAGCTTGTCTCTCTTTTGGCCCAAAGCTACTCCAATAGCATAATCACTAGCATCACACATGATCTCAAATGGTTGACTCCAATCGGGTATTACCAACACGGGAGCTTTGATCAAGGCCTCTTTCAAGATCTCAAATGACTTCACACACTCTTCACTAAAAATGAAGGTAGCACCCTTCTCCAACAATGCACACATGGGCTTGGCTATCTTTGAAAAATCCTTGATAAATCTTCTATAAAACCCGGCATGCCCAAGGAAACTTCTAACCGCCTTCTCATTGGTTGGTGGAGGTAACTTCTCAATGGCTACAATCTTTGCTCTATCTACCTCAAGCCCCTTAGTCGAAACCTTGTGCCCAAGCACAATTCCTTCCTTCACCATGAAGTGGCATTTCTCCCAATTAAGCACCAAGTTGGTATCTATGCATCCTTGTAAAACACAAGAGAGGTTACGTAGACATGTATCAAAGCAATAACCAAATACGGAAAAATCATCCATGAACACCTCCATTATGTTTTCAATCATACCATGAAAATAGCCATCATGCATCGTTGGAAGGTGGCGGGGGCATTACACAATCCAAATGGCATTCTCCTAAAAGCAAAAGTACCATAAGGGCAAGTAAAAGTTGATTTCTCTTGGTCCTTAGGATCAATCAAAATTTGATTGTATCCCGAGTAACCATCAAGAAAGCAATAATACTCGTATCCCGCCATCCTATCCAACATTTGATCAATAAAAGGCAAAGGGAAGTGATCTTTCCTAGTGGCACTATTCAACACACGATAATCAATGCACACTCTCCACCCCACAATGGTCCTAGTAGGAATTTCCTCTAAGGCGTCGGTTTTAACAATGGTCATACCCCCCTTCTTAGGTACCACTTGTGTTGGGCTCACCCACTCACAATCACTTATGGGAAAAATTATGTCATTATCTAACCACTTCAACACCTCTTTTCTCACTACCTCTTGCATTATGGGGTTCAATCTTCTTTGACCTTGGGCTTTAGGCTTAATAGACTCATCTAGTCTAATTTTATGCATGCAAATATGAGTCGGTATACCCTTCAAATCCGAAATATCCCAACCAATAGCCGATTTATAAGTTCTAAGCACCCTAAGCAATTTTTCTAATTCAAGCTCATGCAAGTGTGAAGAAACAATAACCGGAAAGAGGTCACCTTGTTCAAGATAAGCATATCTCAAGTGCTCCGGAAGTGGTTTCAAGTCGAGCTTTCTCCCCTTCTCTTGAGCTTTTGGTTTCTCCTTAGCTTCCTCCTTTGGTTCTTCCAATGTGTAACATGAGGGCCAAGTGTCAAGATTTTTGTGAGGAAATCTTTGACACTCTTCAAGTAAAACCCCCCCAAACTTGACTTCTTGTTGTATCTCCATGAATTTCTCCTCCTTCTTGATTGGAAGCTCCTTCAAAACATCAAGAGAAGACATGTATTCAAACAATTCCATATCATTAAGCTCATCAAAATTGAAATCAAAAGGAATAGAAGAGAGTGAGTTAAGAGATTCTCTTATGCAAAAGTCAAGTGGATCCTTTGAGTTGCTCTTTTCCATGTGCATATCCACACAAGCTTGCACACTATTGATCATATTGCACTCAAAGACCTCATCCTCATCATCTCTAAACTTGATGGCCTTGTAGATACTGAACAACACTTTCTCGTTGTTCACTTGAAGCTCCAACTCCCCTTTTCTCACATTAATGATAGCTCCACCGGTTGCCAAAAATGGCCTTCCCAAGATTAGTGGAATATACTTATCCTCCTCCATATCTAACACCACAAAGTCCACCGGAAAGATGAACTTATCGATCTTAACCAACACATCTTCTACTATACCTAAGGGGTATGTCATGGATCGATCCGCCAATTGAAGGCTCATTGTGGTTGGTGTAAGCTTTCCCAAACCAAGTGAATTGAATATGGACAAAGGCATAAGATTAATACTAGC
This sequence comes from Galeopsis tetrahit, assembly GCA_963675135.1. Classification (NCBI taxonomy): domain Eukaryota; kingdom Viridiplantae; phylum Streptophyta; class Magnoliopsida; order Lamiales; family Lamiaceae; genus Galeopsis; species Galeopsis tetrahit. The sequence continues at coordinate 19,871,365 of OY776133.1, forward strand.
TCACAAATCACACAAAGCTTTAAATGTACCTCCATCTCCTCGGTCAAGTGCACCGTTTCATACTCCTCCATCTTCCTCTTGTTTGACATGATTTCTTTCAAGAACTTGGAATAATGGGGCATTTGTTCTAGAGCTTCGGCAAAGGGGATGTTGATGTGGATCTTCTTGAACATCTCCACAAACTTGGCAAATTTGTTGTCCAAGCCCTTCTTCTTCAACCTTTGAGGGTATGGGAGAGGTACCACATTCTTGCCTTTCTCTTGAGAAGGGATTGCCTCCTCACTCTTCTTCTCTTCTACTTTCTCTTCTTCCCTCACTATCTCCTCTTGCCTTTCTTTCTCTTGTCCATCTTCTTTGTCGACATCCTCGGGTGCCATTACCATTTCCTCCTCTTGTGGCATCTTTGGCCCATCGTAGCTCGTCCCATTTCTTAGCTTTATAGCTTTGCAATGCTCCTTGGGGTTGAGCTCCGTGTTTGAAGGAAATTGCCCCGGAGTGTGTTGACTACCGATGACATTAGAGAGTTGGCTCACTTGCTTTTCTATGGCTTTCACATTGTTTGCCACATTCTTGATCATTTCTCCTTGTTCCTCAAGTCTTTGCCAAGTCTTGTTTGCATTCTCCCTAGTCTCTCTAATGAAGTTCTTGGTCTCCCCCATAAATGCTCCAAACATATCCTCCAATGATGGTTTTGATGAAGACTCCACAATAGCTCCATCTCTAACATTGAAATTTGGAGGTGGGATGATGGCATTCCTTGTGTTGGCATAGGAGAAGTTTTCATGTTGCCTCAACCCGGGATGGTAATGGTTTGGATTAGGGGGATTTTGCCTCTCATTCTAACCTCTTTCTCGAAAATGACGATCCCTTTGATTTTTCATATAATGGGCCTCTTCATATTGATCATCACTAGGTCCCATTAATGATTTGGCCGCCATCATCGAAGTCAACTTGTCTACCTTGTTGGATAGAGTAGCAAAATCATCCGACTCCTTAGTGGAAGCAACTTTTCGGGCTTGCCTTCTCTCGGATGGCCATTGGTTTCCGTTCTTTGCCATCTCCTCTAGGAGCACATAACCCTCATCCGTTGTCTTTCCTAGCAAAGAACCTCCACCGGCCGAGGCATCCACCATCCCTCTCGTTCGATGGTCCATCCCGTTGTAGAAGTAACAAATCAATTGATCTCTTGAGAACCCGTGTTGAGGACAACTTCTTATGAGATCCTTGAAGCGTTCCCAAGCCTCGACTAATGACTCATCATCATCTTGCATGAAGGAAGAAATCTCTCCTCTTATCTTGATGGTCTTGCTTGGAGGAAAGTACTTCATGAGGAAAGCATCTACAAGATCGGCCCAATTTTTTATCGTCCTTAGATCAAGAGACATGTACCATTGTTTTGCACGATCACGGAGAGAAAATGGGAACAATTGGAGACGGATGTAATCTTGAGGGACTCGGTTGATCTTAACCGTTCCACTCATCTCTAAGAATTGAGATAAATGGAGGTTAGGATCCTCCTTCGACAACCCTCCAAATTGGTTGTTTTGGACCATCATGATTAGCGCCGGTTTGAGCTCAAAGTTATGAGCATCTACGGGTTCCCTACCCGCTCCTCCATATGGTCTAGGGATGGGGCGGAAGTGGTCTCTTAAGACTCGTTGATTCCCGTTTTCCTCCCTTTGCTCTCCATTTCTTTCCATACCAATGTTCTCTTCAACTCTCCGACGAAAATTGTCCCTTAGCACTCCTTGAGGTCGGTTACCTCCATTCCCGTTAGGTTCCTCAACTCCTTCAACCCCGTGATTCTCAAATTCCTCCTCTTCTTCAACAACCAGATTTTCCCGTCGATTCATTCTTTCCAACTCTATTCTTCTCCTTTCGGCGTTCCTTCTTCGACAATTGGCTTCAATCTCCGAATCTAAGGGTAATACTTCTTGTTGGTTCCTCCTAGATTGTGTGATCATAAACCATGTCTATCAAAAGAACAAACGAGAGTGAGATTTGCAAATAAGATCAAGATAACAAACACAAATATTTTTGGATTTTTCTGCAAATAAAGAAAACAAATAAAATGTCTAAACTAAAACTCTCCTAACCTACACTCTAGAGTTATAAAACCTCCCCGGCAGCGGTGCCATAAACTTGATTCACGTGTTATACAACACTAAATAAACAACCGCAAGTGTACGGCGTCTATTGTAGTGCGATAAGCACGAGGTCGATCCCACAAGGAGGTTAAGCGTAAAAGGGTAGTTTGCTAATCGAGTTCTAAGTAGACGTGATCGATAATTTGAAAGTTGGATTACCCCTAAGATTGTCTAACTATGTGTCGCAAATAAAAAACGAAAGAGTAAATATGAAATCGATCAAATAGCATACGAATCAAGAAACCGAAAATGAAATGGGTATAAACTCAATGAATAGAAGGTAGGTCCTGGAGCACATGCACTACTAGTGAATCCATCTATGGTTAAATGTCTATTCAAATGGTGTTCATGCTTTGTCTATAAGATTGATTACAACATAATGAATTAAAAGTCCTTTCGATCCAAGTAATTCAAATGAAATATTACACAACCTAGTATCTCTACCTAAGTTGCACAATAGGACCCAATCAAGCTCCTAAGATCATCACACATCTTCTTAATCATTGATCATCTTTCAATCTCACAATAAAATTGGGTCAAATGCTTGCAATCAATTCACCAAACTAGATTTCTCAACCTAATTCAATCAACTATGATCAACACATCATCATTGTACACATAATGACATGCTTTGCAACAAAAACCAAGCATCCAAATAGAATTAAGCCACACAAACACCAATTAAGCAAACATTAATTCATAGATATCATCAAAAGTATGTACAAGGCTCTAGAACCAAAAGTGTTCTAGCCAATCAACCACATGTTTGAATTACAAGTAAAACAAAGATCAAAGCAATAAAAAATGAAAATAAGAGAAAGCTTAGACTGTGGTGTGGTGAGGAATTGAATTCCCAATCTAGTGGTGGCCTCCTTGCATGAATTGATGGTGAATTGAAGAAGATATGGCCCAAAACCTCCAAGTGTGTGTTAGTGTGTGAAGAAATTCTTGAGAAAGGGGTAAGATAGTGTGAAATTCAAGAAGTGGGGTATTTATAGTGTTGAGGTAGGGTTTGGGTGTGATATTTGCAAGTAGATCCCTCAAAAATAGAGAAAACACGTGTTTGGCACCGAGAATGAGATGGCCCGGCCGGGTGGGGAAGTGGCCCGGCCGGGCGGAGGAGTTGGTTGAAAACAGGGGGTGCGCCGCCCGGCCGGGCGGGTGAAGTGGCCCGGCCGGGCCAATGTTTCGTAAGTTGGGCGAAATTTGGGATGCTCGGCCGCCCGGCCGGGTGAGTGATGCCGCCCGGCTGGGCCATAACTTCGTAATTGGGCCCAGGAATTTACACTCGATCGCCCGGCCGGGCGAGTGGTGCCGTTCGGCCGGGCCAAACTTTCGTAATTGGCCAATTTAATGTGCTCGGCCGCCCGGCCGGGTGAGTAATGCCACCCGGCCGGGCCAAACCTTCGTAAGTTGGCTCCGTCCTCGTTTTCGTCCTCCAACTTCGTCCCTCCGTTTCTTGAGCTTCCGACCTCCGATCGACTCGATTCTTTTGGCTATTCCACTCCATTTTTCGAGCCGGATCCAATGGTGCACTCCTCTTTCCAGTCCGATCACTCGTGGTGTGTGTTTTTGCTCCAAATTCCATCGTTTTACCTACAAAATCGACAAAACACAACCTTTCTCTCATTTCGGCTCAAACAATCATATTCCATGCATAATTCAATGAAATCCACATCAAAATACACTTCACATGTGCCTCTAAAACGTGTAAATTCCACCCGAATCACTCGGCCGAGTTGTGGGGCTCGGCCGAGTTGTCCACCCTTCCCACTCGGCCGGATTACGGAGCTCGGCCGGATTGCAAGATGTTCCAGATTCTGGACTCTTCTTCCACTCGGCCGAGTTGTCTAACTCGGCCGAGTTGCCTCTTCCATCTTCTTTCGTGCACCATTTCCAACCCGTGGCTCCGATTGGCTCGATTCTTCTTGCATATGCACTATATCTTTATCTTCTTTCATCTGACATTTTCCTCAGATTGATTCCTTCGTGTGATTTGCTTCAAAATTCATCGTTTTTCCCTAAAAACCATGCAAAACAATCATGTATCAATAATTCGATAAACAAACTACTTTTACATAACTTTTGCAATCTTAATACGACAATTCGAGCATATTCACACTATAAATTCATGCAATCTCACCACAAATCACCCCCCAAACTTAAAGGTTTGCTTGTCCCCAAGTAAAGAATCAAAGAACAAAGGTGAGTGATTGTGATGAATTTGTGAACCATGAAATCAATGCTAGCAATGATACAAGCAAATGAACTTTTCAAAGAATGATCTTCAATCTTGAACTCTCTTACCACCATCATGCACGGAGTGATTCAAACGAAGCAAAATCGAATACTAAATCCACATTCCTCACAAGATGTGTATCACTCAATCACACAAAGGAATTATGGACTTGCATCACTCATATTGCTTCACATTAACTAGTTACCATAAGCTTGCCATAAGTTTCTTCTATCCACCACTTTTGTGTTTCACAACAAGATCAATAGGGCTTTTTCTAGGGACGTAACGTAGGCTTTTTGGACACGGTGGGAAACATTTGGATAAAAGTGACTAGACTAGTGGAGGAACAATGAACACTTTCACTTCTTTGTTTCTTTCAAACCATTCATGCATTTCCTCACTTTTCTATTTTCCCACAAGGAATTTACTCATTTCTTTGTCACAAGAAATAACCTTTTGTTCTTTCAAACTCAAATCATGAGACCACCTCTTTGATTTTATTTATAAGTATATATATTTTTTTTTTCAAAGAGGTTCTCATTTAATGATTTTTTTCTCTTTTGTTTTTCCATCTCTTTCTTGTTTTTGCACTTGCTCAACATTCCACAATTCTCCATTTAAAGCTCATGTTCTTCCACTCTTCACTTGTCCTCCACTAGTTAGGCAAAGGCTTATTAAGTTAAAGAGGTTAAAACAACATAGGTTACCAAAAAAATCAAGTTCAAGGCTCGACTTGGCTAACTACGTGAATTCTTTTGGTAAGGGAATATTTGGCTCGTGACTAATGATTATGAAAGATGGCCTAAATCACTTCTTCTTGATTCACACAATTTTGGTTTTAAGCAAAACTCATGGCAAGTTCTAGAACTAGAGATAATGACCAATCCACTCTCAAACAACAACCGGATCATGATTGGTTCGAAGATCAATTCTCACCGGGTTTCAATCATGTGAATTCGTGTACTCTCCTAAGCTTCGTTATTCTCACCAAACACACTCAAATGGTAAGTTCATCCACAATCAATTCACAATTCACATCAAAATTCACAAAACTACGATCATTACTAAACAATCATCCATAACTCAACTCATCACAATTCTAACATCACAAATGATAATAGTCAACATCCAATACATGAAATAAAACCATCCACAAATGTTAATACATGAACCAAAGTATCAAATGAGAGAAAGAGAGAGAGAGAGATAGAATTATCAATACGAGTACAACCAAATCGAAATAGAATCCAAATGAACTAGAACCGAATGATAGTAAGAGTTAAGAGGTAAACTACCTTTTTGGCTCAAGAAGGAGGTGCACGAGGACTGAAATGATTTTCGTTGATGTGCCATCCGTTCATGTCACGGATCATCCAATTCACCTCTTCTTGGGTTCTCCAACGATCATCGAGTTGCCTCCTATAATCATCCTCCGACTTCCATCGTTCCACTTCAGCCCTCCTATGGTCCTCCGCTGCTTGCCATCTCAACTCCTCTTCTTTGAGGTACTTATCATGAGCCAACCATCTATCATTTTGATTTTTCACAAATTCCTCTTGAGCTTGGAAGTACCTCTCCCATTGGGAGCTAGATGGTCCGAAGCCATCTCCTTCTTCTTCTTCTTCATCATCCTCACCCTCTTCTTGCTCTTCATTTCCCCCCTGAGCCTCAATCATCCTCATGTCCCTCTATTGTTGCCCACCTCCATTATCTCCCTTAGCTTCTTCAATTGCTAGCTCGTGTGCTCTTGAGCTAATGAGAAGATTATCCTTGATTTTCTTCTTATTTCCTACGAGGGTGGTCAAACTAGTATTTGGGAGAGGGAATCCCTTTTCCCTTTGCCATAAGATCCATAGACGATTGTTTTCCTCAAGAAGAACCTTCATTTTCTTCATGATGTAGATATTCAAATCCTCGTCGTCTACGGCAATCAAATCGGAGGTATCAATGCCCACATTCTCACATAACAACGTGATCATACCCCCTATTATCACCCTTGATTTTGCAGCCGTGCTCCTCCTTATCCGGTTGAGTTGATGTACAAAATAATAGGCGGCGTTGAACTTGTGCCCGTACACCAAGCACCACAGTATGTAGAGCTCATCTTGGTTAACCGAACCACTCTCCGATCTCGCCAAGAGTGTGTTAGAGAGCACCTTCTCAATGTACCTCAACACCGGATTTCTAATGCACGTTGCCTTTGAAGTTGTAGGGGAGTAGGGAATGGGGGATGATGAGATGAGTTCCCAAAACTTCTCCTTCTCAAAGCTCTTTTTTTGCTTCAATAGCTTCCCATCTCTATCTCTAGGGGCACCAAAGATGGTGTTGATCTCGGACAAGGTCAAGTGGTAGGGCTCATTCATAGCCCTAAAAGAGATCCCGGAGATGACATTTCTATCATCTTTTTCCACCCTTAGCGTGCAAATTACCTCCGCTGTGAGCCGAATATAGGTTCTTGGCTCCTTTTGGAGGAATTCTCCCATGACAACTTTCCCGAAAAGGGCATATATATCCTCCTTAATACCCATTGCCTCCATACACCTTTCCTCCGGAAAACGAGTGCACCCGATTTCACAAACAATCAGGTCGAACAATGGGCGTACCCTAACTTGCTCTTCTGGAGTAAACTGAATTCCTAACCCTTCGGGTGTTCTCTTCCTTTTTCTCGTGTTTACCGTTATCTCAACATCACTATCCGAATCAATTATCCTACAAAAACAACATGCATTTAGATACTTCAACTCAATATTCCTTCAAAACAATGCATCTTAACCAATTCACCCAACAATAATGCACTCAATATATGCAAAACAATTATTCCATGCAAAATCAACCATATAGCCACTTCTATCATGAATTGTGTCATATCATAACATATCTCAAATGTTTATTCCCAAAATTATTGCAACCCAAGTGTTTGTTTAAATGCTTCCATGAAATTACAACTTGAATCACAAAATTGAAGGCCTAAACATCCTACCCATGCAAAATTGACACCAAAATTGAGTTCTAAGCTATCATAAACATCAACCAACACCAACATTCACCATAAACATTCAATCCCATAACAATTCTTGCAAAAAATTCACAAAAATTTCAACTTTTCACAATAATACCAACAAATAATCCCAACCTTGAGTAAAAGTCTTCAACTTTAGACAAAATTAAAGAAGAAAACATACCTTTGTTTGGAATAACTTGAATATGTGCACAGAATTTGTTGAAACTTTCGAAATTTCCTCAAAACTTGCAAAAACTTGAAATTTTGGTTGAAATAATGAAAGCTTTGGTGAAATTATTGGGTGTTTGGGAGTATTGTGGGTGATTTTGGTGTAGGAATGAGGATTGGAGTGAGTTTGGTGTGGAGGAATGAGGTTTTGGGACGAGTTTTTGGTGTAGGGATGGAGGGAGGCGAAAATTTGGGGCTAGGGTTTTGAGAAATGGGGCAAAAATGAGGAGAGAGGGTATTTATACTCAAAAATGCGTATGAACAGTAGCTCGGCCGAGTCCTCGCCTTTTTCTTTGCTGACAGCTCGGCCGAGTGCTGTAGCTCGGCCGAGGAGGAATCGTTCCAGAACTGAACTAGCCCCAGCAACTCGGCCGGATTAGGGAACTCGGCCGAGTTGCAAACTTATCCAGTGCCAACATTCGCCCAGCAACTCGGCCGGATTAGGGAACTCGGCTGAGCTGCAAACTTATCCAGTTTCTGTGACAAGCAGCAGCTCGGCCGGATGGTGTAGCTAGGCCGAGTTGCAATTTTTACCCAAAAATTTAACTTTTATGATACTAACCTGATTTTCGGTTCGATTCGAGTCAGGGCACTCGTTCGATCAAACCGAATTTGTCTTTTCCAGCTCCAAGCTTCACCATAGCACCATTTTTCGGCTTTTCTCTCGTTTCCAAAAGCTCACAACTCCATGAATTTGCAAAATTTCGAGCTTATGCCACATCAATTAGTTTGCACCAACAAAACAACCATTAATGCACACAAGTGACCAACATTGCTCATGTGCTTGTTGCAAAATTTCTTTAAAACGATCATACCCCCCCAAACTTTTTCATTGCCAAGCAATTAAAAGTTTGGAAAAAGAGTGATAAAACGAAATTGCAACAAGCAACCATCTCTATGCACTAACTTAAAATCTATTAATCACGAGTTCAATCATCACCATGCAAAGATTTATCAAACACAAGCCATACACATGTACCAAGATCATATCACCAATGACTTATGCTCAACATTCACATAATCCAAGTACAAAAATCAAAAGAAAATATCCTTACCCCCCAAACTTGAGTTTTGCAAAGCAATCTCAAGTTTAGGATGGGGTGTACCTCATGGTGATCATCCACTCCTCTTGTTCACGATCCTATGCTCATAAACCAAGTTCCTCGTTCGTTGGTCACACAACCACAAGAATAGACCTATCAAATTAAGGACTCTACACACATCATAAGAAAACAACCAAACAACTAGAAATAAAATCTAACTACTAAAGCAAGGAAAACAATGGGTTGCCTCCCATTTAGCGCTAGGTTTAACGTCCTATGTCGGACGGAACTCCGTTAGTTCAAGGGTCACGAAGGCCAACTAGATGTACCACCCCCTTGTCGGGAAGGGAGTAGTAATGCTTAACCCGATGGCCATTCACTTTGAATTCTTCTCCTTTTTCGTTCTCAAGATCGAGGAAGCCCGTAGGATACACTTTCTTTACACGGAATGGCCCTTTCCATTTTGATTTCAACTTTCCGGGGAATAAACTTAACCTTGAATCGTAGAGTAACACTTCATCCCCCTCTTCAAAGATTTTCATGGATAGCCGTGCGTCATGCCATCTTTTTGTCATCTCCCTAAATAATTGGGAGCTTGCATGGGCGTCCTCACGAAACTCCTCAAGTTCGTGCAATTGAAGGACCCTTTTCTCTCCACACAAATCGTTGTCCAAGTTTACCTTCCTTAAAGCCCAAAGTGCATGGTGTTCCACCTCAACGGGAAGATGACAAGCCTTCCCAAAAACTAATTGGTAGGGAGACATACCAAGTGGGGTCTTATATGCCGTCCTATATGCCCAAAGAGCATCCGAAAGCTTGCTTGCCCAATCTTTTCGGCTAGTGCTCACCGTCCTTTCCAAAATCTTCTTGATATGCCGATTCGAAACTTCGGCAAGCCCATTGGTTTGGGGGTGATATGGAGTTGCTACCTTGTGTGTAACACCATACTTTGCAAGAAGCCTCTCCATCATCTTGTTTACAAAATGACTCCCCCCATCACTTATGAGAGCTCTAGGAACGCCAAATCGAGTGAAGATTCCCTTCAAAAAGATCATTACAGTGTTTGCATCGTTAGCCCTTGTAGCAACGGCCTCAATCCACTTTGACACATAGTCAACCCCAAGTAAAATGTAGGTAAAACCATTGGAAGACGGAAACGGTCCCATGAAGTCTATCCCCCACACGTCAAACAACTCAACCTCTACGATGTTGTTCAAAGGCATCTCGTTCTTCTTGGAAATCCCACCACTACGTTGACATTTATCACATCGGAGTACAAACTCCTTACAAGACCGGAACACCCATGGCCAATAAAATCCAGATTGGAGCACCTTTAGAGCTGTCTTTTCACCCCCATAATGTCCACCACACGAAGACGAGTGACAATGATTCATGATATCTTCCCATTCCTCCTTCGGGACACACTTCCTAATTATGGAATCGACACCCCTTCTCAACAAATAGGGGTCGTCCCAAATGTAGCTCTCAACATCCTTCAAGAACTTCTTTTTCTCATAAGTGTTTGCCCCAAATGGCATGCTCCCACTTGACAAGTAGTTGGCAATATCCGCATACCAAGGACCTTCATCATGAATCTTTCCCACAAATGATCCTTGGACACGAAATAAACGCTCATCCGGGAACTCTTCTTTTACATCTCCAAACTCTTCTTTGAACTCTTTAGCCCTCTCAATCCGGGACAAATGGTCGGCTATAACATTGTCACTCCCCTTCTTATCCTTGATCTCAGTGTCAAATTCTTGAAGAAGTAGGATCCATCGGATTAGCCTTGGTTTTGCATCTTTCTTTCCCATGAGGTAACGGATAGCGGCGTGGTCCGTGTAAACGATAGTTTTCGCACCTACTAGGTAGGGTCGAAACTTATCGAACGCGTACACCACCGCTAGAAGTTCCTTCTCCGTAGTGGTGTAATTCAATTGAGCTCCATTGAATGTTTTTGAGGCATAATATATAGCCCGGAATACCTTCTCCCTTACTTGGCCAAGAACTACCCCCATTGCCACGTCACTAGCATCACACATCAATGTAAACGGTTCCTTCCAATCCGGTGCTACTAAGATGGGAGTGTTGATCAACGCTTCCTTCAAGGCACTAAAAGCATTCAAACAAGCATCATCAAAAACAAAAGGGACATCCTTTTCAAGTAAATGTGAAAGGAGTTTAGAGAGTTTAGAGAAGTTTTGAATGAACCGTCTATAAAAACCGGCGTGGCCCAAGAATGAACGAATTCCTCTCTCGTTTGATGGAGGAGGGAGCTTCTCTATTGCAACTATCTTTGCCCGATCAACCTGCAAACCTTTAGAAGATACATGATGACCAAGTACCACCCCTTCCTTAACCATGAAATGGCTCTTTTCCCAATTAAGGACAAGGTTGGTATCTTGTCATCGTTTAAGCACTAACTCCAAATGTTCCAAACATGTGTCAGATGAGGTACCAAACACCGAAAAATCATCCATGAAAACTTCCATCACTCTCTCAATTAAATCATGGAAAATAGACATCATGCACCTTTGGAATGTTGCCGGTGCATTGCATAACCCAAAAGGCATGCGTCTCCAAGCAAACGTTCCATAGGAACATGTGAAGGTTGTCTTCTCTTGGTATTCGGGGGCAATCATTATTTGATTGTACCCGGAATAACCATCGAGGAAGCAATAGTAAGCAAATCCACCAAGCCTATCTAGCATTTGATCCATAAAGGGGAGGGGAAAGTGGTCCTTACATGTAGCCTTATTCAACTCTCTATAATCCACACACACTCTCCACCCGGTTGCTACCCGTGTAGCAATTACCTCATTTTTATCGGTCGTGATGACCGTAATTCCCCCTTTTTTAGTCACGACATGCAATGGTGATACCCACGGACTATCACTAATAGGAAAAATCATACCCGAGTCTAAGAACTTGATTACCTCTTTTCTAATGACCTCTTGCAAAATAGGATTTACTCATCTTTGAGGTTGGACTATAGGTTTAACATCACTCTCGGTCCTAATCCTATGCATGCATATAGATGGATTAATACCCTTCAAGTCATCAATGGTCCAACCTAAGGCTTTCTTATTCCTAGCAAGCACAACCAACAATTTATCCAACTCAATATCATTTAACAAAGAAGAAACGATAACGGGGTACCTCATCTCATGATCCAAGTAAGCATACTTGAGGTGATCCGTTAACGGCTTCATCTTCTCTTTTTTCTCTTTCGGACATTGTCCTCCTTCAACGGGGATATTAAGTGGTAGGATGGGGGGTCTCCTTCTAATCTCCATTGCATCAACTTCTTCTATTGATTCCCTATAAGAACTTGGCAACAATTCATTAGAGACAACCAAAGAATCACATAGAAATGAAGAAGTAGAATGGGTTAAAGAGGTGTTAGAGAAATCTTCCCATTCATCTTGCACAATGTTGTCAACCACATCTAAGAAATTGCAAGATTCCACTTCTTCAAGCTCTTTCAAAGATTTGTAAATTGAAAATGTGACTTCTTCATGATTGAAACTCAATTTCAATTCTCCTTTCTTTACATTGATCATTGCCTCTCCCGTTGCAAGGAAAGGTCTTCCCAAGATCAAGGGTACGTGCTCATCCTCCGCCATATCAAGAATGACGAAGTCCACTGGAAATATGAATCGATCCACTTTCACCAACACATCTTCCACGATCCCTCTTGGTGTCTTTACCGATCGATCGGCTAGATGCAAGGTCATGGTCGTTGGTATCAACTCCCCCATATCCAATCTCTTGTAAATCGAGTAGGGCATAAGGTTGATGCTTGCTCCAAGGTCACACAAAGCCCAAATTGCTTCACTACCCCCGATTTCACAAGGAATGGTGAAACTCCCCGGATCTTCCAACTTTGTAGGTAGACTTCTTTGTAGTAAAGCACTACATTCCTCCGAAAGGTTGATTGCTTGATGAACTCCAAGTTTCTTCTTGTTTGCAATCAAGTCCTTGAGAAACTTCATATAATGGGGCATTTGGTCCAAGGCATCAAGAAAAGGAAGATTGATGTGAATCTTCTTAAAGATCTCCATGAATTTGCTAAACTTCTCATTCAACTTCTTTTTCATATACCTTTGAGGAAATGGAAGTAGTACATGAGTAATGGGAATCCTCCATTTGTCACATGGTACATCATGCTTCTTCTCTCTTAGCTCCTTAGCAATTTTCCATTTTGGGGTCCTTTGGCTCTTCACTCCCTCATCTCCACTTTCCTCCTCCTTCTTTTCTTTCTCTTCATTTTCATCATCCTTCCTTCCTTCAACTTCCAACTCCTCATCTTGCTTTCCTTCCTCAATCTCCTCATCGACTTTCTCATCATCAACATCCGTGGGCATTTTTGGTCCTTCGTAAGAAGTGCCACTCCTCAACTTAATGGCTTTACAATGCTCTTTCGGATTCACTTCGGTTGTCGATGGAAATTTTCCTTTGTTAGGTTGAGATCCAATTGAAGTTGCCAATTGTCCCATTTGGAATTCCATTGATTTTTTATTACTCATAAGTTGGTCAATCATGGATTCCATTGATTTTTGATTACTCATGAGTTGAGCAAGGATTGAGTCGGCTGCTTCGGATTTCTTCTCACTTTTCTCATTTCTCTTATCACTTTCCTCCATTCTCTTATTGAGGTGTGAAAGAAGCTCATCCGTGGAAGACTTTCATTCTCCACTTGGAAGTTTTGCTCCAGGATCAAATCCGGGAGGATATTGAATAGCACTTTTAGGGTTGGAATAGGACAAATTCTCATTCCTCCGAAAATTTTGATTTTGAGGCGTTGAGAATTGAGGAGACGGACCCCCTTGACCTTGAGATGATGAATTGCCCTTGGAATCGGTTTTGAGGAGGAGCTTGATACTCTTGACCACGATTTTGATATTGTGGCTGTCCTTGATATTGTCGATTCCCTTGAAAGTTTTGAGGATACCCTTGTTGACCCATGTATTGCACTTCTTCCATAGGTCCCATTTGATGATCCTCTTGCCCAAATGGTAAATGATTATCTCTTGATTGAGATAAAACATTCACCTTTTCAATGAGTGTGGCCATCATTACTCTAATGCTATCATTATCATCCACTTGAGCTACCCTATTTCGTGCTCCACGGTCTACTCGCATCTTGAAAGTATTGCTTGATATCCCTTCTATTATGTCATTGATCTCCTCCACCGATTTCATCCAAATTGAACCACCCGCACAAGCATCAATGTGGTGTTGATCTTCCACTCGTAACCCACCAACGAACCAACATGTTGTTTGTTCTATTGGGAAACCATGATGGGGGCATGTGATGAGAAGACTCGTAAACCTTTCCCATGCTTCTTTGATTCCCTCATTTGGACCTTGTTGGAACGTAGAGATCTTTTGCTTGGCTTCCATCGTCTTTGAAGGAGGGTAGTACTTCAATAGAAATATCTTCTTCAACTCTTCCCACGTCCTCACTTCTCCGGCGGGAATGCTTGATTGTAGCCAAGCTTTTGCTTTCCCCGACAATGTAAATGGAAATAGCCTCATCTTTTTAGCATCTTCCGACACTCCGTTTTGCTTGAGAGTGTCGGCTATCTCCAAGAATTGAGCAAGATGTTCATTCGGGTCTTCCTCAAACCCTTCCTCCGTCCTTCCTTCAAATTGTCTCTCCTTCAACATCCTTAATAAAGAGGCACTAATCTCAAAATTGTTTGCCTCCACCCTTGGTCTTACCAACCCATCGTAATGTTCCCTAGGTTGAGGCTCAAAATATTCCCTCATTGGCCTTCCATGGTACACACGTTGAGGCTCTTCTATATGTGGAGGAGGAGGGACGTATTCCTCTTGAATTTGTTGAGGTGGAGGGGGAGGATATGGGTGTTGATGTAGTGGATATGGATGAGGTTGAGGTGGTGGATAGTAGGCTTGTTGTGGAGGTGGATAAGGGTAAGGATTGTATCCTTGATATGGAAAGTGGTTTTGAGGTGGATATTGTGGATTGGGATTAATGAGATTTTGTGGAGGGTTTTGAGGTGGATTACCTCCTTGGTGATTCCCAACTTGTGGATTCTCATCATTTTCCATTGGTGGAGGATTCAACTCTTCGTTGTTCTCCATCACAAGTTGTTCTTCGATGACTCTTTGACGGCTTCTACTTCGATTTCTCCTCCTTGCGTGCGCCTCGATCTCAAGGTCTAATGGTTCAAGATTTCCTCCACGCGATCTTGTGATCATGCACCTACAATAGAAAAATGTCAAAACCCACAAAGATGAACAAAAACAAAATAACAAAAAGAAATGCTACTATCAATAACACTTAACAAACTCTAAGTCTCACTAACAACACTCGCTTAAGTCCCCGGCAGCGGCGCCATTGACTTGTTCGTATCTTTGGATAAGTTTTCCCAAGTATATTTTCGTTCCAAGGACTTAATTGAGTGAAAATGAGTCCCTAAAGTTGCAAGTTATCATGCTATTGTAGTAACTAAATGATGTTTGTTTGGATTTTCGGGAATAAGAACAAAGATATTAAACTAAATTAACTAAAGTAATAAGTAATAGTGACTAGAAATAGTGAACTAACTAACTTTCTTTTGAAAAGTGCAAGAGAAGTGTATTGCCTCGGGTGTTTCCGTTTTGGTAGGAATTAATGAACTAGTGAACCAATTACATGAATTCGATATGAATTCGAATTAAGCTAAAGGCTATCACATAAGTGTGCAAACCCCCTCGAAAGGCATAGGCGAACTTCGTGCATTGATTAGCAATTATAGGATCTAACCAAATACCATAAGCTCCTAGGATAGTGTTTCATAAGCACTTTCAACACGGTTACTAATGCTTATGAAACGCCCTCTCACCAAACTCCTAGACGACCTCTATTCGTTTAGTGTCTAAAGTTGTCGGTCTAGCCATTAACCTTCTCTCGGTTAGCTAATTACTAATTAACTTCTATTCAATTGACCAAAGCTCACACTCACACCCCAATCATGCAAACCAAACTCTCGTTGCAATCAACACAATTGAAAATGCTAGCTAATAGGGTTGATCAATCAAATGAATCAAACACAATACAACTCTAGAAACATTTACACCCAAATCTTAAGTGAATCATGCAACTACTTCACAATTACACTAAATTCCCATCAAAACATCCACACCCAAGGCAATTGGGGATTAGCCCATGGTTCTAGAAGAGAATCCCATGGCTACAACACAAAATAACATAAAGCTCATGCTAATTGATAAAGAAATTGCAAGATAGAAAGTAATTACCAAATTGAAACTTAAAATTAAGAGATATCACCTTGATGATGGATTTGTAGCTACAATATGATGAAATAAGCAAAACCCACTTACAATCCTTGATTGAAATGAAAAAGTAACTAAATACTAAGCTAATCTATGGAAAACTATAAGGAAAAATTCTTCAAAACCTATTACTATGTGTAAAGTCTTCTCAATGTGTGGAATCCCCTTTCAAAAACGAACTTTGGGCCTTATATACTCTTCCAAAAGTTCTTGGCATGTGCCCTAAGGTAGAAACACGATTTTAGGCGAAAATAAGAGGTCACACGGCCGAATCTGGTAGCTCGGCCGAATCGGGCACTTCCAAAAGCGCGTTTTGCATTTTTGTTAACTCAGCAGCTCGGCCGAGTGTTGTAGCTCGGCCGAGTGTTGTAGCTCGGCCGAGTCGGGCCGTAGAATGCATTGCCCTCTTTTTCAGGCAACTCGGCCGGATGGCGTAGCTCGGCCGAGTTACCAATCATTCCAGATTCTGGAATGTAATCCCACTCGGCCGGATTACGGAGCTCGGCCGAGTCATGTCTTAACCAATTCTTGACATTTTTCAGTCCACTCGGTCGGATGGTGTAGCTCGGCCGAGTTGCCCCGACTTCCAGATTCTGCCTTCGACCTTCCACTCGGCCGAGTTGTGGGGCTCGGCCGAGTTGTCCAACCTTCCCACTTGGCCGGATTACGGAGCTCGGCCGGATTGCAAGATGTTCCAGATTCTGGACTCTTCTTCCACTCAGCCGAGTTGTCTAACTCGGCCGAGTTGCCTCTTCCATCTTCTTTCGTGCACCATTTTCAACCCGTGGCTCCGATTGGCTCGATTCTTATTGCATATGCACTCTCTCTTTATCTTCTTTCATTTGAGATTTTCCTCAGATTGATTCCTTCGTGTGATTTGCTTCAAAACTCATCGTTTTTCCCTAAAAACCATGCAAAACAGTCATGTATCAATAATTCGATAAACAAACTACTTTTACATAACTTTTGCAATCTTAATACGACAATTCGAGCATATTCACACTATAAATTCATGCAATCTCACCACAAATCAATGTGAACGCCTGGTTGATCCCTCCACTTACAAAAGTGCCCTTTATGGTCTGCAATACCTTGCACTCACACGGCCGGACAACTCACTCACAATGAATCGTCTAGCCCAACGAATGGCCTCTCATACTGTTCGGATTGGGTGAGGTAAAGTGCCTATTCCGTTATCTCAAAAGCACTCCTCGTCATGGACTTCTTTTGCCCGTTCCTCGACAGAATTTTGAGTATCGGGCTCTACCTTCGACAACTTCCGAAGTTGGTTGGATTATCAACCTTTCTAAAGCCCTACTCGCCTCGCTTTACATCTAATTCTAACACTCCCGGATGAAGCACATTGCGATTGACGTTCACTTTGTTTGAGATCTGTCTTCAAAGGGACTCATTTTAGTCTAACAAAATCTCTTCCTTGATCTCGTTTCGAGTTGTTGCGCTCCAAAATCTTTATTTCCGACGGAACTTCTATTTTTTTGGGGCGTAATAAGGAAGATTCTAGATTAAAAAAAAGATCTGAAAGGAAAAAAAGGCTTTTTATTATTAAAAAAGGGGGGGGGGGGGAATTGCACTTTTTGTCATGTAAAAATGAGGTCAAATAACTTTCGATCCTTTTTATACACCTTTGATCCTGTATTAAGTTTCTGTTAGTTTTAACGGATGAAAATTGCATAAACCGTTAAATATTTCACTTTTGATCCTGTAAGAATGAGATTAAATCACTTTTGGTTCTTTTTCATACACCTTTAGTCTCATATTAAACTTACTTTTGTTTTAACTGAAGAAAATTGTGTGAAAATCATGCATGCCTTAAAACACACCTAGAAGCCTAATATCGATTTTTTTTTTTTTTTTTTTGTAATATCACTAAAATTATAAGACTACCAAATGCATTTTAACTATTTGTTTAGATAATTATTTAAAATCAGTAAATTTACTTAAAATAATTATATGATCTAAAAATTCAATCAATTATATATAATGTTAAAATTAAATTATTTAATTAAATCTGAAATTAATATCAAATCAATGCAAAAAAATAAAAATTATTTGGCTTGGTTTTGATTTTTTTTTTTTTTTTTTTTTTTTGTATTTTCAAATTATATCCAAACTATTTGGAGTTAAAAATAAATTTAAATTTTGAGAATATTTTAGTTTTAATATTATAAATTTCTGTAAAAGTTATTTAAATTTCAGAGTTTAAATTACATTATATTTTAGTAATTTTTAATTATATTCAAATTGTTGAATTAAAAAAAGAATACATTCAATTTCTATAAAAAAAAATCCACATTATATAATTTAATATGAGACTAAAGGTGTATGAAAACCTTGTTGTTTCTTGCCGTCGTAGCTCGAATTTAAAAATCCACATTCAATTTCTATAATTTAAAAATCCACATTATATAATCCACATTCAATTTATACTAGTAATTAAGAATTAGACTCCATGTCCGTCGTAGCTCGAATTTCATCAAATATCTTCTCTGGTTTGGACTCCTCCTGAGTGAACACCTTGTTGTTTCTTGCTCTCCAAAGGAGCCAAACTGCAGTAACACTCCATAAGCACTCCGGGACAGATTTGTGGCGATTATCCCCGAGCAGTCCGCGCGCATAGCTGATGGAAGTGTATTGTAGGGTTTGACTGCATTGCTGAATGGTAATTTCTCAAGATATCTTCGAAGACTATGTCAGGATTGGATACACACGGTTCTTTTGAGATAATCTACCCTCCTATATCTATAGTTGTTGATCGGATAATTTAGCTTTTATATCTACAGAATATTCCATGTAAATAATCCCCAAGTGTATTATAAATACCTGTACAAAGATCAGTGAGAATCATCACTTAGAATTACTCTTCTATCGGTCATATATCTTATAAGCAACCCACCTAATATTCTTTTAGAACCAACATGAACCTTATATGAAATCACTCCTTTTATTATTTATACCTTTTTTTTTTTTTTTTCGGAAGTAGCTAATTTATATGAAATTATTAAATGTAAAATTAATTTGACTTCCGCTAATTAAGTAGGTAGAATGAATGCATCTATGACCAATATATATTTCCGATCTCCTATAATGTCGATACACCCTTTCAAACATTTCTATTTTTAGAAACAACACTAACAACCTCCAAACCATTTTAACGTATCCAACGTATCTTAACTCCTATAAATACCTGTCTTCTCTACCAACATTTTTCATCACATCACAGAGCTCGACAGATATTCAATAAAGGGATCAAAGAATCCCACCGAGCTCTGAATAAATAAACAGAAATTAGTGAACAAAATGGGAGACTCGCCGAACAAGAAAGTCGTCGTGGCCGGAGTGGCCTCCATCCTCTTGGTGGCGGCCGTAGTTGCCGTCGTAGTCGGCACCACCCAAGTAGAGGATGCCGCACCATCAACCACCGAGAACAGAAAGGCCGTGCAGTCCATTTGCTCCCCCACGGATTACAAGGAAACTTGTGAAAAGAGTCTGGCCAATGCCAACACCAGCGATCCTAAAGAGCTTATCCAGCTAGCCTTTGATTCCGCCGTTGAAAACATCGGCGAGGTGCTTAAGGACTCAGCGTTGTTGAAGGAAGTAGAGGCTGATCCTAGCACGAAAGCCGCGTACAACGTGTGCAAGGAAGTGCTCGAAAACGCCATCGATGATCTGAAAAAATCAGTCGAGCAAGTCGGAGTATTCGATTTCAGTTTGATGGATGAGTACGTCGAAGACCTAAAGACGTGGCTCAGTGCCGTTGTTACTAACCAGGAGACGTGTGTTGATGCGTTCGAGGAAACGAGCAGCGAAGCCGGTGAGAAGATGAAGAAATTGTTGGCCACCGCCAAGCAAATGAGTAGCAATGGCTTAGCTATGGTGACTGACCTGTCTTCTATGATTGGAGGATTGCAGTTAGGAGGAATTAACCGAAAATTGTTCCCCGGTTTGGATGTGCCCGGTTTCGCGGAGACGAAGCTTGTAGAAGGTTCTAAGATGGCGTTGAAGCCTACTATTGTGGTTGCCAAAGACGGGAGCGGTAACTTCCAGACCATCAACGAGGCCATTGCCACTTTGCCCAAGAAGAGCAACACCACAATCGTGATCCATGTTAAGGAGGGTGTGTATGAGGAGAAAGTTGATATTCCTAAGAATGTCAACAATGTTATGATGGTCGGAGATGGGCCGTTGAAGACCAGAATCACCGGTAACAAGTGCTTCGCCGGAGGTGTTAAGACCTACCACACCGCCACCGTTGGTGAGTTTTATCCACTATTTTAAAAGAGAAAGTCTTGCATAAGATTCATCTGTCTCATGAGATGTGATACTTATACATACTCTTTTGATACTTTTCAAATATGAGTATTATAAAAATATTTAATTGTTGAATTATGCAACCCTTTGCAGCCGTCAATGGCGACGACTTCTTCGCTATGGACATCGGGTTCGAGAACTCCGCGGGAGCACTAGGCCACCAAGCCGTGGCGCTCCGCGTCTCTGCCGACAAAGCCGTGTTCTACAACGTGGCCATCGATGGTTACCAAGACACCCTCTATGCCCACACATTCCGTCAATACTATCGCGATTGCTCCATCTCCGGAACCATCGACTACGTGTTCGGTGATGCTCTGGCCCTCTTCCAGAACTGCACATTCATTGTCCGCAAGCCCGAGAAAAACCAAGCTTGCATGGTCACCGCGGAAGGCCGCATCGACCCACGCAGCATCGGGGCTTTCGTGATCCAGAACAGCCACATCACTGCTGAGGAGGCATTCCTGACTGCAGACCCACCACACAAGGCTTACCTCGGCCGCCCGTGGAAGGAGCTTTCAAGAACCATTATCATGCACTCAAACATTGATGGGTTCATTGACCCCACCGGTTGGGCACCCTGGATGGGAGACTTTGCATTGGATACATGTTATTATGGAGAGTTCGAGAACACTGGAGCCGGTTCAAACACAGAGAACCGGGTTCAATGGAAGGGTATCCAGAAGATGACACCTGAGATAGCTAAAAAATTTACCGGTGAAGTCGCATATTTGGGTGACGCCTGGATTAAAAGTACTGGAGTTCCATATGTTCCCACATTGACGCAAGCTTAGTTAATTAATGTAGTTAGTTAGCAAATTTGTCTCCCTTCTATTCATCTACTCTGGTTAAAACTCGACAGAGCTAGAGTTTTGTACTTGTAGAGTGGATTTTGTAATATGGTTAACTCCAATTTTGTGATAATTATAGCTATCAATAAATTTCTTGAGTGACAAATTAACATTATTTATTCATATACACTATACAATATTAACATAATTAATATTTGTTATTTACATGCCTGTAAATTAAGGAATATCACATATATCATGATATCTTTACTCCTCTAACTTTGCACTTTTTCAGTTTCAGTCCTGACGGTATCAATTTTTGTCCTAACATTATCAACATAAGTCCTGAAACTTTGCACTAAAATTGATACCATAATCACAAAAATCGAGAAGGTGCGTAGTTATAGGTCTAAGGTTGGACTAGGCCTAAGTTACAGGACTAAAATTGCATAGTTACAGAATTAAAGTTGAACCAGGACTAAAATTTAATATTTTCATCATATATCTGCAAAATGAATTGGCTGGTTGCAGATAAATTATTTTTGAGATGGTGTATTTTTTTATATTTGAAATTCTAAATTAATATACGCATTTTTTTATCGGAAAAAGGAACTTTTATTGGTAGAGTACCAGGGATACTCGAAGATCAAAATTTATAGAGTTTCAGTTACATATAACTATCAAAAAAATAGAAGGTACCCAGCTCGAAGTTTCTTGCAGCAAATTCTAGGAGAAAAATATTGATTTTAGTCTAGTAATTTAGGTATGTAACTTAGTCCTGTAATTTAGCTCAAGTTACAGAGTTCTCAATTGTAACCTGCACTTTCTCAATTTTAGTCCTGTAACCTGCACTCTCTCAATTTTAGTCCTACAGGTATCAATTTTAGGAGTAAAACAAAATTATTTACAGCCCGTAATTTAATTTACCTCGCATAATTTTTTAACTTCATTAATTCGCGTCCAATTTGCCATCTTAATTTTTTTCATAGGACTGAATCTGACAAGGACCCAACCTAGACCTGAATCTCGATTTTCGTGCCACTGGGATCAAACTTGTGCCGAATATGATTTTAATATACATATTAACCAAGTTTTCTACCACCTACCTCCAGTCTATGTGTTTGCCTTTACTACCTACCCATATGGAAAGAAGGCAGCCTCTCCCCCGTATATGATTAAATGCCCTCGCGATTTTCCCTCATGAGTTCAATTATTATTTGTAGTGCGAGGTATTGTGTATGGCCTTTAGCCACTTGGGATAGAACTCCTTTTGTATATTTGTTGATATAAATTCGTCGAAAATTTGAGAAGAATAAAATTTTCGTCGTAAGTCTGTCGCAAATTTTAGACGACTTCAAAAGGCATAAAAAATTGCATCAACCTTTATTTATGTCGCAAATTTTGTTGGCTTCGCTAGTTTGACCATTTTCATCGCAATTTGTGATGGTTTTTCTACAATCGCAAATTTGGGTGTTTTTGTAGTGGTGGGAGAAGTGAAAATTGTAGAAAAGTGAAATTTAAAGATGTCGGGTGCAGTATCTAAGAGTGTTCACGTATTTCAAAACACTAAAATACACGATCGCAAGTATACGGTGTATATCGTAGTGTAGTAAGTGCGAGGTGGATCCCACAAGGAGGGGGAGTGTAAAAGTGGAGTTTGTTGATTAAGTTCTAAATAGACGTGATCGAAGAATTAAGTGTTCAATTATCCCTAATTGCCTACCAATTTGTCACAAGTAAATAATAAACGAGTAATATATAAGATCGATCAAGTGTGCTCATACAAATTCACGAAAATAGAGAGAATGTGAATTAGACTCAAATAAGAAGAAAGAGGTTCCAAGGCATATGTCACACTAATGAATCAATTTATGATTAAAAGCTCACTTAGATGGTATTGTGTTTGTTCCTATTGGGTTGATCACTAAATAATGAATTAAAAGTCTTTTGAATTCAATTAACTCAAGAGAAATATCATCCAAATTAGTATCTCTACCTAACTTGCATAATATAACCCAAAAAGGCTCCTAAGATCATCACACACCTTCCTAATAGTTGATCATTTCTCAATTTCACAATAAATTATGTGGAATATTTGCATTCAATTAATCAAAAGAGATTTCGCAATACAATTTCAAATAACTAAGATTAAACACATCACTATGTACACTAATGACATGATTTGCAATTAAAATCAAACATTCAAATAGGAGTAAACAACGGCAGACATGTCAAGGGTGTACCTGTTGAAAGAGGGTTTTCACAAGCTGTTTTCCGAATTTCACGCCAACAGCAGACTTGTCAAGGGTTTTAATCCCTCCTTTATCGCTCTCATACCCAAAAAACAGTGTGCTTCCAACATCGGCGACTTCCGACCATTTTCAATGATTAATAGCGCATATAAAATAATTGCCAAGGTGCTTGCTCGAAGACTCTCTAAGGTCATGGGATCTATGATTTCCAAAAATCAAACAACTTTTATTCAAGGACGACACATCCTCGACGGCGTTCTAATTCTCAACGAACTTATTGATGAGGCGAAGAAAAAAAATTAGAAAGGCTACTCATCAAGATAGACTTTGTGAAGGCTTTTGATTCAGTTAATTGGTCTTTTCTAGATGACATGATGAGAAGCATGGGGTTTGATCCAATCTGGCGAAAGTGGATCATGGAATGCATCACCACCGCCTCGGCCTCCGTCCTTGTAAATGGCAGCCCAACCAACAAATTCAAACTTGAGCGCGGCTTGAGACAAGGAGACCCTCTCTCCCCGCTTCCGTTTCTCATAGCGGCTGAAGGCCTAAGTATCCTGATTAATAGAGCATTAGCTGCAGGGCTGTTCCACGCTGCTTCAGTTGGCAAAAATGGCGTCCAGGTCTCCCACTTGCAATACGCTGATGATACCATTCTGGTGGGAAATGCTTCTACTAGTAATGTTTGGGCTCTCAGATGCATCTTGGACAGTTTTGAGAGCATTTCTGGTCTCAACATCAACCACACAAAATGCAGCCTACTTGGAATTAATATAGACAGAGACTTGCGCGCTGCACGATATGGCTACCTTCTTAGGCTGCGGAGTCGGTTCCCTACCCCTGACTTTCCTGGGCATTCAAGTCGGGATTAAGCACCACAGTCACACAGCCTAGGAGAATATGATTCAGAAGGTAAAAAACAGGCTGCATTCTTAGAGAGATCGACATATTTCCTTTGGTGGTAGGATAATTCTGCTCAATGCGGTTATTAATTCACTGCCCATTTACTATCTTTCTTTCTACCAATTGCCAAAACACACCTTGAGAGTGCTCACCAAGCTTCAACGTGAGTTTTTATGCGAGGGTGGGTGTGAGAACACAACAAAGATCCCATGGGTTGCTTGGGACGACATTTGCAAGCCCAAAACTGAGGGCGGGCTCGGAGTCAAAAACTTGGAAACGTTCAACAAATCACTTCTTGGCAAATGGGCGTGGCGGATTCGAGTTGAACCCAATTCTTTTTGGGTTAGGATACTTGATTCAAAATTAATATGAAGTATGCTTGTCTAGGGACGCTATGGGTAGTGTCAATAGGAATTACATGTCGGGGTGGTGGAAAGACATCTTTGATTTATTTTTCTCAGATTCAAAATGTCAATGGTTCGAGTCTAGTTTGTACAAAAAATTGGGGAATGGGTCTCTTACAGATTTTTGGAAAGATTGTTGGAGTGGGGAAACAAGGTTGTGTGAGTCTTTTTCTAGATTATATTCTATTTGTGTTAATAAGGATGTTAAAGTCAGTGAGTCAGGTTCTTGGATAAATGGGAGTTGGCAATGGGATTTTAATTGGCGTAGGGAGTTGTTCTCCTGGGAATTAGATCTCCTTACTCAATTGCATTGCCTTTTGGATTCTAACAAATTGTAGGAACACCAACCTGATATTTGGAGCTGGAAACTTTAGTAATGGGCGATACACAGTGAACTCAGCATATGCAGGACAGGCGGCACAAGAACCAATTCAGACTCTTGACGACGAAACATGGGCTGCTCTTCGGAAAATACTTCGAGAAAGACTACCATCTCGTGTGGACCTGCGGAGGCGGCAAGTGCTCAAAGACAGCGACGACCTGTCTTGTGGACTCTGCGGAACCGGTGAAGAAATAGTCCGACGTACATCTATTTTTCGACTGTTGCTACTCCAACAAAGTATGGAACCTCTGTTACTCATGGCTGAAGACACCTATGGCCTCACATATCAAACCTTCATCCCACTTTCATCAATTTTGTGAAATCCTTGGAGGGGAGAGGAAGAAATTTGTCATGGAATGTCTTTGGTGCTCTGTCGTATGGTCTGTATGGAAAGCTAGGAATAAAAAATTATTCGCAACGAGGAGATACAACCAGAAAAGGCCTTCGACGAAATCAGGGCAAAGACGTGGAGTATAATTTATCATAAGCAAGGTGAAAATCCCAGATTAGTGTGTAAGTGAGGGAAAATTGTTTTTTCAGGACCGCAACTTAGGGGGTGTTGCAAAAAGAGGACCATAACTTTACGGGCTGACAAAATTAGGCCCGTAACTTTTATTTTTCGCAATTTCAGACCAAATTAGACCAATTAACCTAATTTCGGGCTAATTGAGGCCCATTTTCGGCCCAAACTTAGGTAAGTAACAAAAAGAGGACCACAACTTAATTTATGACAAAAAGAGGGATGTAACTTTTTTTTATTTAATTTTAGACCCAATATAAATATATATAATTTTTAAAATCTACTCTAGCTCATGCATATTTCCTCAATAATAAATCTATGATTTTTCAAATATTATACATCTCTCTACGTACAATTTTCAAATATTATACAAAATTTTTCCATAAAATTTTGAATCGAATATATTAAATAAGAATGTCGGAAAATGTTTGATCCAATTTTTGTAATTAATGGTTAGTATAATTCTCTCAATAATAAATCTATGAATTTTTTTTCTTCAATTACCGATATAGTTGTAAAATTTATAAGCATTATGTATGTAAATACTGTCTTTATATTGTGAGAATCTTTTTAATTAAGAATTAAAAATTTATCATACCAAATTATAATAGTTTATTCTTTTCAATTCACTATAATTTATATGTAGTATATATTTGTTTTTTTAAACATAAATAATGTTGTCTAATTCATAATAATTAAATTTTTACATCTACAATTATTAAAATTTTAGGGGGAGGTTGTTGAGGAAAAAGGGGAAAACACTACCTTTTCCCAAGGTATGATTTTGGAGTCTAAACATATTCATTATACGATATAGAAAATAGGGATCATTAATACAACACACCAACACACTTGCGTACTTGAGTTTACTCATTTTACATTATTGAAAGTACGAAATACTTTTAAAAATACACCATTCTTGCGAGAGCTTTCACTTGATTCGGGTAGCTCCACCCTGATTCTTCCTTGTTCGCATAGTTTTCATATATTGTAATTTCTTACATTGATTTATATTATAATTAAATTTGAATATTCTATTTTATTATTGTTTTATTTATTTATATATATGTATATAAATATATGTACATATATATTAAACTATTTGAATGTTATGAATTTTTTTGTATAATATAGGACATGAGACAATAGGGATTTAATTGAGGAAGGGAATATGAGCTAGAGTGGATTTTAAAAATTATATATTTATATTTGGCCTAAAATTGTAGAAAAAAAAAAGTTACAGTCCTCTTTTTGTCATAAATAAAGTTATGGTCCTCTTTTTGTTACTTACCTGCATTCGGGCCAAAAAAATGGGCCTAAATCAGCCCGAAATTGAGTTGATTGAGCTAATTTATCCTGAAATTGCGAAAAAATTAAGTTACGGGCCTAATTTTATCAGCCCGTAAAGTTACGGTCCTCTTTTTGCAACACCCCCCAAGTTGCGGTCCTTAAAAAACAATTTTCCCGTGTAAGTGAGGATAATTATTTTGTAACTGTCTCGTATTTCTCTTAACATCTTGTAACTCGAGACCATAACTTTTGAGTACCTCTGGTACTCCGATAATGCAATTCTCCTTTTTTCTGTCCAAAAAAAAAAATAGGAGTAAACAACACAATTACCAAATAAGCAAGAAATTAATTTATAAACATCATCAAGAGTGTCTACATAACCCTATAACCAAAAGTGTTCTAGCCAAACATGATCATAATCTAACTATTACAAAATTAAATGACAAAATGAAATAAAAGGTAAAGGGAAGAGAAAGCTTAGTCTAGAAGATGATGGAAAATAGCAATTCCAAGCGTTTGGCCCAAACCCTACTCCAAAATGATGAGAAATGAAGAAGATGATGAAGAATACCTCCAAGTGTGTGAATGTGTGAGAATTTCTTGTGTAAGGAGTTATGAATGGTGAAAAATCTAGTAGGAGGGTATTTATAGTCTTGGGGTTATGGTTTAGAAACGTGTTTTGCAAGTAGGTCCTTAGAAAATAGAGAAAATACACAAAAACATCTGAAAATAGGGTTGACTCGGCCGAGTCAGAACGGAATCTCTCGGTCGCAGGCCAGCCTCGGGCTCGGCTAAGGCGTAGTCAATATTTTCTCCTCAGCTCGGCCAAGTTGCTACTTGTCCACATTGCAGGCCAACACTTGGGCTCGACCGGTTCTGCACTCTGTCGCTTGACTCGACCATGTCACACCCTCGAATTTGTTTTGTGTGTAACTTTTGCTTCAAACCGCCGATTGGCTCGATTCTTTTTTTCATTCCGCTCCATTTTTCGAGACGAATCCATAATTGATCAATAAAAAAATGAATCCATAAGCAGTATAAGCTTCAAATGTGCACTAAAATCATGCAAATTCCACCTGAATCAAAGAGCATGCTAATATATATGGTGTTCATGTCTTATATTTCATAATCTTTTAATATACCCAAGTGTTATTAATGATGATTTGTTAATTATGTCATTTATTAAAAACAACGAAACACTAAATGAAAAACTAATGTGGAGTAGGGGATTCATGCCAATCTTGAAAGTTGTTCATTTACTTTTGGCACGGGTATTAAATTTAAGAAGTATAATATTAAATGTGTAATGGATTATTGAGGTAAAGAGATATAGGAATAAAATGAGAGAGGTGTGAAAGAAAAAATGTAGAGAGAGATAGAAAAGATAAAAGGTAGATAGAGATAGTGAGCTTGAGTAACTTTCATTGGGACGCCCAAAATGGTAAAATTTGGTAACTTTCGAAAGGACAGAGGGAGTATCATTTATACATGTATACTAAATGAGTCGCAGTGTACCTATACTATCGAAGGGACGGAGAGAGTATCATTTATACAAGTATGTATATATGCATGCATTAATTTATGAAACTGTATCACTTTTTTTTGTATAAAAAATCACTATGTGTTAGACATTTTGAAAGTATAATTAATTTTGCATTAGAAATCTATTAATTTTCGCTTAAAACATTATTGTGTTTCATTTCTCGTCTAATAGGCAAGATTAGTGAGATTTTCTACTAATAGGTGAAAATCTCTAATAATGAGCATGATTGTCTACTAATGGATTAGTTACTAATAAATTGTCGATATAAATTACTAATAAATTAGTACTCCCTCCGTTTTTTAATAAATGTCACTTTGGCTTTTTAACTAATTTTAAAATAAGTGTCATTCTGAGTTTTTTTCTTTAATTTTGACTATTTTACCCTTATTCATTTACCATATATATTGTTCATAAATAAATCCCATAAATATTGTTTATACCAAAATTAATTTGGTTTATGAATAATAGTTACATTCTTGACCACATTCTTTATCAAACAAAACTTCTATATCAAAATTAGCTATAATTAATTAAGGGTAATATGGACCACACTTTATAATCTTAATTTGTTAAAAAATGTCAAAATGACACTTATTAAAAGATGGAGGGAGTATTAACGTTGGATATAACCCATGCACCTAAAATTGATATTTTTTTCGAAATTACAATAAATAATGTATATTATAATGTGAAATTAAGATAATACTATTAAAAGATTGATTTCGCAAATTATCTCGTATCTTTGCTAGAATTCAATTCCAGTCATTTTTTTTACTTTATCAATTTTGGTCCTTTTCTTTGAAATTTTAAATTTTGGAAAGAAAAGTTATCGAAAATGACTAAAATTCTGTTGTAGCATACATAATGGCATGAAAATGATGGTCTGAGTGAGAGGAAGAGAATTGTATAGACCTCGAGTGATGAATTTATTTCCAATTAACACTATAGCAGATGAAAAAACTCACTTATGAATGTTATTATATGATTTATATCGATCTTCTTTTCTTTTTTGGGACGGTAAATAGATATAAATTTATAGGTTCCAACGAGAATTGAATTCGGGTAATTGGATTCAGAGTCCAATGTCCTAACAAAAAAAATGAAGTCATTGATTAATCACCAATTATAATTAACAAATATTGTGCGGAGTATATAATATCGAAGGTAAATCTATTAATTATCAAGATTATCCTGCGCCAATAATTAAATTAAAATGGAGAAAATAAAGGATGTTCATCAAACTATTAATAAAAAACGCCAACGACCGTTAAATATTATTGCTCCACATCTCCAATTTTAGAAACAAATTACATACCAGTAATCTCAAAATTACCTTTTTTAGTACGAGGTATATATCATCACACGATGAACTATAAATACTTGTGTTGTGAACGATAAAAACACGGTCACATCCAGAGCTCGGACACAAAATAAAGGTGAATAACCCAGAACAAATTAAAATGGGGGATTCACAGAAGAAAGTCGTCGTTGCCGGGGTGGCCTCCATCCTCTTGGTGGCGGCTGTAGTCGCCATCGTTGTCGGCACCAACAAAAGTGACGGTGCCTCCCAGCCACCGACAGGCGTGAACAAGGCGGTGCAAGCCATTTGCGCGCCCACAAATTACAAAGAAACTTGTGAAAAAAGTCTGGCTCAAGCAAACACCACCGACCCTAAAGAGCTTATGAAGTTGGCCTTCGATGCTGCCATTTTGAACATCGATGACGTGCTTCACAATTCGCCGTTGTTGAAGAAAGTCGCAGCCGATCCGACCCTGAAAGGGGTGTACGACGTATGCCAACAAGTGCTCCAAATCTCCCTCGACGATCTTAAGAGATCCATCGAACATATGGACGTACTCGAAGCCAGAAAGGCTAACGAGTATGTGATGGATATCAGGACGTGGCTCACCTCCGCTATTGCGACCCAAGAGACATGCATCGACACGTTCGCAGAAAGGAATAACGAGATGAGCAATGAGATGAGGAGGGAGTTGCAAACGGCTAGGGAATTGTCTAGCAATGTCTTAGCTATGATGTCAGACTCTGCATCGATGCTTGCGTTGTTCAAGGTGATTAATTATATACTACAATTTTTTATTTTTTATTTTTTGGGGACAGAGCTACGTATAATTAATCTTCTAGATTCTTAATGATCTTTAGTATATATATATCATTCAATTGACACGAATCTAGCAGCTAATACAGTACTATCTCTCTCTAATACAAGGTGGATGGCGGCCGAATGTTGCTGACGCAGGAGCCTGAGTTTGCAAAGAGGAGGCTATTTCAAGCACAGAGAATCAATTTTAAGCCTAATTACGTTGTGGCGCAAGACGGGAGCGGCAATTTTAATACCATCGGAAAAGCCATAGATTTTTTGAATACGACCAAGAATAATAATGAATCAGTCGTGATCTTTGTTAAGGCTGGTTTGTATAACGAGCAGTTTACGATTCCGCAAAATTTACACAATGTTACGTTGGTGGGAGAGGGGCCGGCCAAGACAAGAATTACCGGCCGACAGAATCATGCTGAAGGTGTAGACACCTACCGCACCGCCACAGTTGGTGAGTTAATTTTATATATTCTTCTATTTTCTCTCGTCAAATTTGCTGGAATTTTAACACGTGTCGCATCCATACAGTAGTGGAATAAGTGGACCATGTGATCTTATTAAGGAAAAAATCCAAAAAAAATAAAGTATCATTTACAATTAAGGAAAAATCAAATCCTAATTCTATATATATATATATGTAAGTAAGATGAAATTACTTGAAAACTAATTACTGTGTTGCAGCCGTTGAGGGGTGGCATTTCATGGCCAAGGACATTGCAATCGAGAACACTGCCGGGCCACTAGGTGAGCAGGCCGTGGCGTTGCGTGTCACCGGCGATGAAGCCATCTTCTTCAACGTCGCCCTAGACGGTTACCAAGACACCCTCTACGCCCACATCAAACGACAATACTACCGCGACTGCTCTATCTCCGGCACCGTCGACTTCATCTTCGGCAATTCCTTTGCCTTCTTCCAAAACTGCAAATTCATCGTCCGCAAGCCCACCCCTGGCCAACCTTGCATGGTCACCGCAGACGGCCGGCTAGACAAAAACGGTGTCGATGGCATTGTGATCCAGAAAAGCAACATAACCGCGGATCCCGCGCTCCTCACCGCAATTCCACCGGTCAAGACTTACCTTGGTCGCCCATGGAAGGAGCTCGCGACAACCGTTATCATGCAATCGAACATCGACGGGTTTATCGACCCCGCCGGTTGGGCGCCGTGGAACACATCTAACTTTGCGTTGGATACATGTTATTATGCAGAGTACATGAACACTGGAGCCGGTTCAAATACTGCTAACCGGGTTCAGTGGAAGGGTATCAAGAAGCTGACACCAGAGATGGCTCAGAATTGGACCGGAGGAGCCCATTTTGAGGGTGATGAATGGATTAGACAATCTGGTGTTCCGTATGTTCCCACATTATATTGATGTAACCTTCTTTTTTTTTTTCAATTTTGATACACCCACAATGATGTAACTTGCATACGGCTTCAATTTTGGCTTTTCCATTTCTTTTTATAAACTATATCTGCATAAATAATAATTCATTTTAGGCTTACATCATCGGCTAACTTATCACTTGTTTAGTAGAAAGAAATCATTAATTATATCAGGCCACCAAACAAGGCACGTCTTGTTGTTTCACTTTTTTTTTTTTTTTTTTGGTAAAATGGAAGTTTAGACCCAAGATAATTTTTCAAAAACAATTTTGGTCCCACGTTCTTTTTTTGTTCCATTTTTTGCAAAAAAAGATCCCAACCGTTAAGTAATATTACAAAAATGATCCCAAAGCAAAAAAATGAGAAAAAATGACACATTGCTGATTTTTTTAATAATTTGTGTAAATTTGAAAATAACATATATAATAATTTATATCAAATTTAAAAATTAAGAAAAAATTATAGAAAATCTACAAAATTTAAAAAGACAAAAAAAAAAATCAAATTTCAAATCATTTAATATTTTATGTAAAGTCTGTCAAATTAAAGAATTTGAATAATTAAAATTTGAAGATATTATTTTTTTTAGTTATAAAAATTTATTTTATAGATATTTTAAAAATATGAGATAATGTTTTTAAAACGTAAATTTTTAAGAATTCAAATTATAAATTCCATCAAAATTTTAAACTAAAGATATTAAAAAATGTATACATATATCTATCATTAACCCTGATCTTCTCCCCGTCATTGACAGAAAATCGAAAGACAGTCTTCCAAAAATTCATTTTACATATATATTAAGCCCTTTTAAGCAAAGTAATCATCCTTTCTAAATCAAATCGTTAGATTTGGTTTTAAAAAAATTGATAATATATCTCAAAATTGAAAAATTCGGTTCAAGCAATACACACCTCGAACCCATGGTGATCACCGACACGCACCTCCAGCCCCACAAAGGAAATAATAATTGAGATAGACTGAGAAAAAATCAAGAACGATTTGACGTGTAATTTCAGTGAACATGGTTTGTATGCTTCGATTGGGGAGTTTTAAGTGAGGGTTTAGGATTTGAGGAATTTCAGTGAGGGTTTGCGATTTGTGAATGCTTAATGAGTGTTTTAGCTTCAATTTTTTCTGAATTTTGAGGTTGGATTCGTGTGGTTTTATTTGGAGGAGATTTTTTAGGGCTTTTTAAAAATTAGAGGTGATTTTGAAGCATTTGATTAAAATAGAGCTTTACATCAGGGACGAAGTTGGATAGCTCAAGTGGTTAGAGCACCACTACCTAGGCTTTAGATCCTGGGTTCGAGTCATGGGAAGGGGAAAAGGGATGGGTATTTAATGTAATTCAAAAAAAAAAATTAAAACAGAGCATTTGGAGATTTTATTTTAGATGGTAAAATTTCATGGGACCATTTTTTGTACAAAATGGGACCATTTTCGTGACCACGAATCTCTTGAGATCAAATCTGCATTTTTTCGATCTCTTGGGACCAAATCTGTATTTTTCCATTTTTGACTTTAACGGCGTGTGTGCTTCACGCTCACAATTCCGTTAGTTTTTTACAAAAAAAAAACTCGTGGGACCATTTTCGTGAGCAGAAATTCTTTTGGGGAAATATTTGCATTTTACCCCTTTATTTTTATACATGGGACAATGTTGAATGTAGTTTTATGCACATGTGACACTATTTGTATTAATAATTCACTAAATTAGTAAAAAAAATTTGAAAATTCAGAAATTAATTAAAAAAATTGTATGACGAATTAATATAAACACAATAATCAGAGTCGGGTAAGTTGACTAAGTGCAACGTCCTATGAAAACACTTTTTAAGGTGTTTTTACAAGTCCACTACAAAATATTGGCCAAAAGGCAACGGCGATTAGCAAGGGCAGGTTACCGTTGCCAATTGGCAACGGATTTGGCAACGGGCAGAAAAAAGGAGACGGGGGTGGGTGTCGTTGCCTTTTGGCAACGGATAAGGCAACGAGAGTGGGCCCCGTTGCGAAAAGGCGACGGTTTATAACGCCCTTGCCTTTTGGCAACAGCAAAGGCAAGGGCGTGTTCTGCACTCGCCAAAAGGCGACGGGGGTGGGTGCCGTTGCCTTTTAGTAACGGGGCCCCACTCGCTAAATGGCAACGGCAGTGGGCCCGTTGCCTTTACCGTCGCCCTAAGTGAATTAAAACCCATCCCTTTCTTCCAGAATTACAGAAGTTGCGGCGCACACCTCCATTAAAATTCCTAAAAACCTCCAAACTCAACATCCACGTTCGTTTGCAGATCGAACTCGGTTCTTGGCCATTTGTGTTCTACACTTCGACGGGAGCATTTCTACGGTAATTTTTTTCATTTTCATTGGTTAAATTTGAAGTTATATGTATATATATGCATATATGTTGTATGTATATATAAAATTGTTGAAAATATATATATAATTTTATTTTTAGAATTGTTTGAAATTAAATGTTAATTTTTATGCATGTGTTAATTGTTAGAATTTAATTGTTAATTATATTGTGTTATGTATTATATGTATGTTTTAATTAAGTTATATGAATTTATTTGTTAATTAGGATGTTAGAATTATATTGTGTTATGTATATATATATGTATGGTTTAATTAAGTTATATGAATTTATTTGTTAATTAGGGTGTTAGAATTATATTGTGTTATGTATATATATGTATGGTTTAATTAAGTTATACGAATTTATTTGTTAATTAGGGTGTTAGAATAATTATTAGAATATATTTGGAATTATATTAATTAATTTTAATAGAGTTGGAGGAATGAGACGTTGGTTGTTTGTGTGTTGTAGACGTCGATTGACATGAATTACTCAAGTCGTAGTTGGATGTATAGTCCAAGATTAGTGAATGGGATTATGAACCCCGGATTTCTTAGTGGAGTAAATGGATTTATTGAAGCTGCCACTAGTAATCCAAATTCGATTTGGGAAGGAAAAATTAGGTGTCCTTGTTCGAAAGCTAGATGTCGAAATCAAACTTATAGAGATCCTAATGTAGTGAAATCTCATTTATATCGAAAAGGTTTTACACTGAATTATTATAATTGGATTTATCACGGGGAAGAGAGTTGGGGTCCACGTCCATTTCTAAACACTAATGAATTTGCATCAACTTCAAACGACGTTGACCCAGCGGGACCTAGTTCGTACCACACTATGGTAGAAGAGTTAATGGTTGGCCCAAACATTTATTTTGGAATAGACGTGGAAGAGGAGGCACTTAATGAAGAACCCCCTAACGAGAATGCGGCACAGTTTTATGGCATGCTTCGTGCAGCGGACCAAGACTTGTATCCTGGTTGTGAATCTCATTCACAGTTGTCATTCAATTCCAGATTGTTGAACATTAAAACGGAAAACAGATTGTCTGAAAGGGGATACAATCAGGTCGTTGAGTTGATTCGTGAGATTTGTCCTCCCGAAAATAAGGTTCCTAAGAAATTTAACGACACCAAACATTTGATGAGTGGGATGGGTCTTCCCGTAGAAAGGATTGATTGTTGTGCACAGAATTGCATGTTATTCTGGGGTGCAGACAGCGAACTAAATTTTTGTAAGATTTGTGGTCGATCACGGTATAAGCCGAGTAGGGTTGATGCAGATGGTCGGTTGAAAAAGAAACGCCCGGTTAAGGAGATGTTCTACTTTCCGATAATTCCTCGTTTGTAAAGATTGTACATGTCCAAGGCCACTGCGAAGGATATGACATTGCATGCCTCGTGCGCTTCTGATGACTCTGGTGTTATGCATCACCCGGCAGACTCATTGGCTTGGAAGCATTTGGACCGTTCGTATCCTGATTTTGCATCTGAAATTAGGAATGTTAGGTTGGGCTTGAGCACAAACGGTTTTGCACCGTTTGGAATGATGGGAAAACAATATTCGTCATGGCCAGTTATACTTACTCCGTACAATCTACCCCCGTGGTTATGCATGAAGGATCAATTCATGTTTCTTTCGATTCTCGTTCCCGGGTCTAAAAGTCCAAAGGACAAACTTGATGTGTTTTTGCAACCACTGATAGCAGATTTGAGATTTTTATGGAAAACTGGGGTGCGAACTTACGATGTTGCTAGAAAGCAAAACTTTTTGATGCGAGCTACACTTATCTGGACCATTAGTGACTTCCCAGCATACTCAATGTTGTTTGGTTGGAGTACAGCCGGAAGGCTTGCTTGTCCATATTGTGGAAAGTACACTGATGCATTCAATTTGAATAAAAGTCGAAAGCAGTCGTGGTTCGACAACCACCGAAAGTTCTTACCACGGAATCACACGTGGCAAACGAATAAAACTGCATTCATGGTCGGAGTAGTAGTCACAGATGATCCACCGCCTATTCGAACGGGTGCAAGTCTCCTATACGAAATTGATCATTTGGGATATAGAAAGGTTACAGAGGAGGGTGCTGAGGCCCACAACAAAAAACTTTCTAGAGGGTGGAAGTGGAAAAGCATTTTCTGGGAGTTGTCATATTGGAGTACCTTGTTGATACGACACAATTTAGACGTGATGCATATTGAGAAAAATGTGTTTGATAACGTATTCAACACGGTGATGAATGTGGAGGGGAAAACAAAGGACACGTCTAAGTCAAGAGATGAGCTGAATGATTATTGTCTTCGTCCCTCTCTCAAGAAATGTCCACGTACATCAAAGTATCCTAAGGCTTCTTTTTCGCTTGATAAGAAGCAAAAGGATATTATTTGTAAGTGGATAAGTGAGTTGAAGTTTCCAGATGGATATGTGTCTAACATGTCCTGTTGCATTGACTGGTCGAAATTGAAATTGTATGGGATGAAGAGTCATGATTGTCACGTGTTTATGCAGAGACTACTACCGATTGCTTTTTACAAAATTCTGTCGCTCAATGTGTGGAAAGCAATCACTGAGCTTAGTCTATTTTTTAAGGAGTTGACTTCTATAACCATCACAGTTGACAACATGACTCGACTGGAGACAGATATCCCAGTCATCTTGTGCAAGTTGGAACGTATCTTTCCACCCAGCTTCTTCAACTCTATGGAACATCTACCTGTGCACCTTGCATATGAAGCAAAAGTGTGTGGTCCAGTTCAATACAGATGGATGTATCCATACGAGAGGTAATTTAATTAATTTCTCATACGATTCTTGAAATTATATGAACTTACGATTCTTAAAATTTAATCAGGTATCTTCGCACCTTGAAATTAAGCGTGGGTAACAAAGCATGTGTTGAATCTTTGATTGCAAATGCATATTTAACTAAAGAGGCGTCAATGTTTTGTTCTCACTATTTCGAGGACCATGTTACAACAAGGATACACAATGTACCTCGTAATTACAATGGTCGGGACGAAGTACATGAGTATGTCGAGGGCACTTTTTCCATATTTAAGGTGTCTGGCAAACGATTAGGAAATCCTAAGAAAAGATGGATTTTAGACGAGGAGAAAAAAGTTGCTCATACGTACGTGTTGTTGAATTGTGATGAGGTGCAGCCATATGTTCAGTAAGTCAATCTGACCAAAATGTTTGTCAATCATATACTTAATGTTGACATGTCTTATTAATCTTATATCGATCGTACGTAGGATATTCATGCAACAACTTCAAGTTCATCAACCAAATCTCTCGGCCGCTGAATCAGATTTAAGGCTACAAGATGGATTTGCGTCGTGGTTTGAAGAAATTGTAGGTTATCTTAAAATAACGATTTGTGTAAAGTGTTAATTAAGTTATAGAAATTCTCACATTAATTCGGCTTATATATATATAGGTGAAGACAAATTGTGTCGAGAACAGGTTTTTATACGATCTTTCTGTCGGTCCGTCTGGTCAAGTTCTTACGTACGCAGGGTATTACGTGAACGGGTACAGTTGCCTGATATGTCCCAGATACTACATGTTGGGAATAAAATGATTTTGATCTAGATACCAAAACCCCTGATTGATGATGTACAGATTAGTTGAGATATGCTCAAGTTATTGTTCAGACAAGTTGTCCCAGAACACTTGAGTATGTAGAATGCTTAAGTTAAAAATCTCAGAAATGTTGTGAGATTTTAGAGTTCAGGATAGTTGTCCAATGCTATATGTTAGAAAGCTTGACAGGTATTAAGTCTTGAGGCCAAAGTTGCTGAAGCATCAGGACAGCTGACCAAGTGGACAACCGGGCTGAAGAGATCAAGAACACTAAAGCTGTGCTCATAAATACAAAAGATCAAGACAGTTGAAGTACAAATGACCAAGAGAATTGAATGTCAAAATCTTACTGAAGACACATTCAATGAAGCATTTATTGCCAATCATGCCTGAACCAAGCATTGAAGACATAGAGCATTAAAGAGTGAAGCATTGAATGAATGTTGGAACATTCTAAAACAGCAGCAAGAATGTTCAGGGAGCTTGTCCCATCTGACCGTTGGTTGAGTGTAGATTCTGCCACAAATCAACCTTGGGAAGTGTGCTTATTTGGAAACTGTCACAAGTCATCTCAGCCGCATTTTTCAGAAGTCAACACATTCATTCAAGCAACCATTGAAGAGCCCTTTTACACAGTGGATAAAAGGAAGTCAAGCTTCTTAGCCGTTTCAATGGTGCTGCAAATAGACATGTTTGAATTGCTATCTCTCCAACGGATAGTTGTTCAAATATGCCTATATATACAGAAGTGATCAAAGGGATTCATAATCCAACTACAAGCTATCAAACTCATATTAAGCTTTCAAAGGAAACCAAGCTATTCACAAGAATCCCAAGTTTCCTGAATCACTTCAAATTAGCTAAGCCACTCTTTGTAAATATCCTAGCTTAGCATTGAGATATCCTAAGCCTTTACATTTGTTCTTATTGTAAAGGATATCTCTACTAGTTGGAACCAAACCTCAAACCTTATCTCATTTAGTGAAGAGAGTGTTTGTTGTAGAAGTGAGGAGTTAAGGACTGTTAGAGTGAAACACAGTCTTAACTCAG
Source organism: Galeopsis tetrahit (assembly GCA_963675135.1). NCBI lineage: Eukaryota > Viridiplantae > Streptophyta > Magnoliopsida > Lamiales > Lamiaceae > Galeopsis > Galeopsis tetrahit. The sequence continues at coordinate 19,910,236 of OY776133.1, forward strand.
TGAGATTGAGCACTAGGACTCAGATTTTCCTAGGGATCAAAACACTAAGAGAGTGTTGTTGATCAGTGCACCTTGGCACTATAAAACAAGCTAATTCCATTGTGAAGGAATTATCCTGTTCAATCAGGGAAAGTGGATGTAGGAGCTTGAGTCTCTGAACCACTATAAACTTGTGTCTCCCTTACTTACTGCATTCTCTATTGCATTCATATTCAAACATATTTTAAAGAGAAAACACTCAGTAAGTGAGAAAATCTGTTTTGGACAAAGTCCCTGATAACTGTCTTTTCAGAAATTAACTTGGAGTATTTCTTTAAGTCAAAGGCCAACCACATTCCGCACTTAGCAACTCTTTTAGATATCTAGCCAACTGATCACTCAATAGTAATCAGTAGGACAAGTATCTATCAAAGATCACACTCAGGCCAGTTGTAAGACAACCTGCCTGATAAGACCAGTTTTGTTAAAAAGAAAAGAATTTGCATACACAAGTGCATTCCCCCCCCCCCCATACACTTGTGTTATACTCCACCAAGGACCAACACTACAGTTGCCCCACATGCCCGGAATGAACCTCAATTCCTATTACACTCAGGTGCCTCATATGGTTCCACATGCACAGGAACCATCCCCTCCACCGATACATTCGCCAGCTAGACCTCCGTCTGTCGGGACACAGGCCAGCATGTCGACTGATGCACCCGAGAGTCGCATTTTATTGTGGATCTACCTTGATACGTAAGTATATTATATTTAATTAATTTTCATTAGACGTATGTATAACGAGTTTATTAATAATTTTTTTATTATTATAAAATACGTGTAACAGGATGATGCCTTCAAATTTGATTCCGAGGACGATCAGATCGATTATGTACAGGAATATGGAGCTTGGTGCACACGCCTTTGCCAAGGTATCACCCGGCACGATACAGCGGTGGTGGGAGACATTCCAGGTATAAAATCACTTTACATTAACATTTTGTTATTTTGTTACATTAATACATTAATTAATTTTTTTTTTGCAGACCGAGGTCAGGTGGGACCCTGAAGTCACATCTTCTGAAGAGGTGTACAGGCTCTTTCTTCAAAGAGCAGCAAGTCGGTACACTGGCATGTTTTCAAGAGTCAAGAAAATGATGTGATTAGAATGAATTTAAATGTATAAGTGAAAATAATTATATTCAATGTTGTATGTAATTATAATGTTGAAATTAAAAATTAGAATGAATTTATATGTTGTAAATTGAGGATTAGAATAAATTTAAATAGTGTGAATTGATACCGTAATTAAATTATTTAATTTGAAAATCATAATTTAGTTAATTTGAAAAAAAAATTAGAAATAAATATGATATGCTTTGATAAATAATTTAATAAGCAACAATTAAAGTTAGAATGGATTGAATTAAAGAATTAAAAACTAAAATTAAATTGAATATATATTAATTGCATTCACTACATGTCGACTAAAGCTCCTAGCCTAAACGGCACATAGGGGGCGCCCAAAAGCCTTCGAGACCGAGAGGTCCCGAGTTCGAACCCCGCCTGAAGCATATATTTTGGAATTTCCGAAAATGGGGTGGCCCAGCGGGGGAGGGGAGTGTTGGTTCGCATTTTTTAAAATTTAATAAAAAGGCGACGGTCAAAATGGCAACGGCAGTGGGCCCTTGCCAAAAGGCGACGGTCGTGGGCCCCGTTGCGAAAAGGCAACGGCTGTCCTCGCCAAAAGGCAATAGCCTTCACGCGCTTGCCAAAAGGCAACGATTTTTTTCAAATTTGTTGCCTATAAAATAGCAACGAGCATATTGGCAACGGTGGAAATTCGTTGCCTTCCCCGTCGCCTTTTTGCAATTATTTTGTGATGGTCTTTCACAAATAAGCAACTTTATATGCAGAATTATGTATGTCACTAAGTTTTACTCACACTAAAAACACTATTTATGTCAACTCTTATGAAAACCACTTAACAAGTAAATACAATTTTGTGTTAGATCAAAACCAGTTTTATGCACACTTAAGCAAATAAACAAGTAATGAATAAGTAAATACTAAATAAGCAAGTAAGTGCAAAGAATAAATTACACAGGGTGTATAGTGGTTCAGATGCTAAACTGCTCCTACCAGTCTCCTAATTTAATAGGATAATTTCTTAATCACTTTGGAATTTACTTGTTCTTACGTACAGTGCCAAGGTGAACTCTCCCCTTCTTCTTCTCTTTCTCTTGATTTCTTACAACCTTCGCTCGTTGCAATACTCTCAAACTACTACGAACACAAAAATACTCTCAAATATCTCTCAAAGTGAAAGTAGGGTGTTTTGTTCTTGGTTACCAACTAAATGTGATATCCTTTACAATTTATATAAGATCAAATGTAAAAGGTAGGATATTACTTTCTAGGCTTTGTATAATAGTGTAAATCTGCCTGGTGAGAACTAAGATAAAACTCAATTAATTCCTTAAAAGCTAAATCTCTTGAAGGCTTGAGTGTTGGATGCTTTTGAATGCTTGAATAAATTTCACAATAGCTCCAACTTGATAATGTTCCCGTTGTGTAACTTGTAAAATGATTCAAGTTATTGCTTATTTATAGATTTAGCGAACTATTCGTTGGTGAAGATAGTAAACCAATCTACAATTTGAACTTTTAAATAATTCAAGGACCTGCATGCAAATAGTGCATGTATCACATCCAATTTTTAATCCTTAATTCTGAAACCAGAATTTGTTATGCGCAGGTGACATGTGGCATTAAATCATTGGCCTTCATGGAATATTTATGACTTCTGAATAATGGTTTTGAATTGTCCTTTGCTGAGCTGAGTCATTCATGCCTTTTGTCCATAAGTATGCGAACTCATCCTTAATGAACACTCCATATATCTTGACCATTCACTTGCAATTCATTCTGAACATGTCTCCATAGGATTTGACCATTCTTCTTTACTTGTAAAGTATATCGAGATTTTCTACTAATATATCTACTAATGAGAATGATATTAATGAATCAAAATTATTGATATAATAAAATTTTCATCGCACGAATTGAAATCTATGACATGCATGGTCACACACAAGACTTTTCATTAATAAAAAATTTACTAATAAAAAAATTATAAAGTTGGTTATAACCAACCCGAAAATTGATATTTTTTCGAAATTACAATAAATAATGTATATTGTTACACTAGTGAAGTGCAGTACGAAATTACAAATATACAATTAAAAGAGTTCATTTCAAAAATCGTCTAATTATCTTTGCTCAAATTCAATTTTAGTACTTTTCATTGGAAATTTTAGATTTTGACAGAAAATATGTTTTCGCACACTAATTGCACATAAAAGATACCAAAATGACAAGCTCAGCGAGAGAACGAGAATATTATAAGCCTCGACCCTCACTTCATCGAAAATCACATGAAATTAGCGAGCAGGTGTAATCAAAACTTGAAACTGATTGAGGACTTTAGGGCAAAATTTTGAACTTTCCGGAGAAAGGACCAAAATTGATACCATAAGAACAAGAATTAATAAAGAAAGTAAAATGACTAAAATTGGATTTGGGGTGATTTGTGAATTTATTTCCAATTAAAACTAGCAAATGAAAACCACTCTTTTGAATTTGTATACTCCCTCCATCCAAACTTTGTATGTATTATTCTTTTGCACGAGTTTTAAGGAATATTAATGGTTTTTGTATAAAGTAAATGAGTTAGGGGTATTTTGGGGTCCATTAATAAATAAAATGATATTTTGAAAGAATAAAGAGTGACAAATTGTGTAAATAAGGGATGGTGCGCAAGTGATGATAAAAATATTATTTTCATTGAGATGTACATAATAAGTTTGGACGGACAAAAAATATTAAATATTTTTTTACGTACAAATTTTGGAAGTAGGTAGTACCTTATATTTGATTATTTTTCACACACTATATATATTAAATATATTAAATAGTCATTAATTAATCATCATCAATTGTAATTAACATAGATCGTATAAGGGAAATTCTTGCATGTACTAGTTGCATGTCATGCAACTTGTGCAATTATGTGTATTTTTAATTAGTAGTATTAGTTGGTCACTAAATCTGAGCAGTTGATTTCACTAAACAATATTAGTTGTTTATATATATTAAACATTAGTAGTTGCACTAGTTTCATGACATGCAATTGATGCACACAAGTGTTGCTCATTGTATAATACCCAAGATAATTAAATATATTAATATTAAAATTATCTTGCACCTATAATTTAATTAAATCCAAGGTAAATCTATTAATATCAAGATCTCTTGCGTCTATAATTGAATTAAATCTAAGGAAAATCTATTAATATCAAGATTATCTTGCCCCTGTAATTAAATTATATCCAAGGAAAACCTATTAATATCAGGATAATCTTGAACAATGGTTTACTGTTTGCACGGGTTTTAATGTAAGAATTGTTTATTTCTACTTTATTGAAGAGAGAATCTTTTGTTCAAATAATGATGGGACGGAGGGAGTACTTCTTAATACCTGTGTCAAAAGCAAATGGACAACTTTTGAAGGGAAGGAGACATGATAAAATAAATATTAGAGATAAAGTTATTGGATCGAATTCAAAAAGTGTAAAACGTCTAGAACAAATTAACCAAAAAGAGTCCAACTTATTGCACTAAAAACTTTAATCCATAAATGTTATTCCCTCTATCCCTTATTTAAGAACCCATAACTTTTGGGCATGGGTTTTAATGTAGACTTTTCAACTTTATTAGTATTAAATAGTCAACTATATAATTAAATCCAAGGGAAATTCAAGGTAAATCTATTAATATCAAGATCTCTTGCATCTATAATTGAATTAAATCTAAGGAAAATCTATTAATATCAAGATTATCTTGCCCCTATAATTAAATTATATCCAAGGAAAACCTATTAATATCAGGATAATCTTGAGCCAATGGTTTAATTAAATGCAAGGAAAATATATTAGGTGGTGTTTGTTTTGGGATTGGCGAATCCGGATTTGGATTGGCCCAATCCCAATCCAATCTCTCTCAATCCATCTCAATCCAAATAAAAATTCAAATATCAATTCACCCCTATAATACACCTATACACCTATACACCTATATTTATACAATCAACTCTTTCCTACTTTCTTCTTTCTCTTACTTTTCTTTCACACACTCATTCTCTCAAATATTTTCTTCTCTCTTACTTTTCTTTCAATTCACTATTAACAATAATAAAATATTATAACATCACTCTTGATGTGACATAAAGTTAAATCTACCTACTTCTCAATTTTTAACCAAACACAACTTACACACAATTACTATTCATGGATTACCCAAATCTCAATTCAATCCGTACATTCCCAAACCAAACACCATCTTAATGTCAAGATTATCTTGCGCCTACAATTTAATTAAATTGAAAATGGTAGCACACTCCACATTGAATACAAGTAACCTCATAACCTTTCCATACGAGGTAAAAATGGGGGATTCACCCAACAAGAAGAAAATTGTTGTTGCCAGGGTGGACTCCATCCTCTTGGTGGTGGCCGTAGTCGCCGTCGTGATTGGCGCAACCAAAAGTGATGGTGCCGCCGCCGGCAGCAACAAGGCGGTGCAAGCCATTTGCTCCCCCACAAATTACAAAGGAACTTGTGAAAAAAGTCTGTCTCAAGCCAACACCACCAACCCTAAAGAGCTTCTCAAATTGACCTTAAATGCCGCCGTTAAAAGCATCGGCGACGTACTTAAAAACTCGCCGTTGTTGAAGGCCGCCGCAGGCGATCCGACCACCAAAGAAACGTACAATGTATGCCAACAAGTGCTCGAAACCGCGGTCGAAGATCTTAAAAGATCCATCAAAAGCGTTGACGTACTCGACGCCAAAAAGGCTAATGAGTACGTCGCCGCGGATATCAAGACATGGCTCACCGCCGTTATCGCGAACCAAGAGACGTGCATCGACACGTTTGCAGAAACGAGCAACGTGAGGAGCGAAAAGATGAGGATTGTGTTGCAAAAGGCTAGGGAATTGACTAGCAATGCCTTAGCTATGATGTCGAAATCTTCGTCGATTTTTATGTCAGGCGGCGGGCGAAAATTTCTGGCGGAGGAGCCTGAGTTTGCAAAGAGGAGGCTTCTTTATGCTTTGAGAATCAATTTGAAGCCTAATATTGTGGTGGCGAAAGACGGGAGCGGCCAGTTTAAGACCATCAGTGAAGCCATAGCTTCTTTGGCGTCGAAGAGGACCAATGATTCGGTCGTGATTTATGTTAAGGCTGGTTTGTATTATGAGCAGGTTACGATTCCTACAACGGTACGTAATGAAAGAATTTTATCTCATCTAATAGTAATAGTTTGAATACGTAAAAAAAAAAAAAAAAACATGGAAACAAATTATTTATATTATATTAATTATTTTCGTAATAGTTAAACAATGTTATGTTGGTGGGAGATGGGCCGACGAAGACAAGAATTACCGGCAATAAGTGCAATGCCAAAGGTGTAAGGATCTTCCAAAGCGCCACAGTTGGTGAGTTAATTTTATTCTTCTTATTTGAATAAATTAATAATGTTTCATTTTCTAATTTCTCTCGTCTAATGAAATTTCCAATATATCAATCAAATTTAATCGAATGATAGATAAATTCAATTCAGTATTTTATTTTATTTGTTGGTTTGTATTCAATCATTAATTTTATAGAAACTGAAAATTTTAACATTTTTAGTAATGTGAAAACCGAGAAATCCTAACTAAATAAAAAATAATTAATGACAAAAATTTGTGAGGGACCGGAACTTCAATTATTATTCTCCTTTTTTATGTTGTGTGCCCAATTTTGAGTGCAAACTAATTCGGTACGGAAGGAGTATAATATAAATGAATTGATTACAAAAAATGCAGATTTGGTCCCAAGAAAATTTTTCAAAAGCAATTTTGGTCCTACGTTCTTTTTTGGTCCCATTTTTTGCAAAAATAGTCCCAACTGTTAAATAGTTAACAGTTTCTGTTAAGTGGTAAAAATGCAAAAATGGTCCCAAAGTAAAATAAGAGGAAAAATGTTTTGGGACTGAATTTTTTTAGTGAGAAATGACCTGCATATTTTTTGAAGGGTAAATACTAAAAAAAAAGTCAGATTTGTAACAAACAAAAAAAATTACTCACATGTCTTCATCTTCTTCATCATCTAACATCCGATCAAACGTTAGATGTGGGTGCGGAATGTTATGTTTAATGTCAAATGTCATGTTTTCATTACATAATTTCAAAAGGCTAACAAGTTCATAGCAAAAATAAAAACCTTCTATCACAACACCAAAAAGTATTGTTTTAATTTGTTTCCAAACAACTAGCAAAAATAATTTCATCTAAGATAGAGTCAATCATCTAACCACAAACTAGATGCACCATTGTTTTCTGTCTTAACACAAAATAAAAGCAAAGTTCAAGTTTCCAAAATAAAAGATAAAGAAGCTGCATACTTTACTTCTTTTTGCCACCCTTCTTCTTCTTCGAAAATTGAACCATTGATGCTTGCAAATTTGTCATGGTCACATACTTCTTGCCCCCAACTTTCAGCAACAACAGGTGATGATGGAGTTGTCATTATACTTCCTCTTTGCATAGTTGGGTTTTCATTAGGGTGTAAAGTCATGGGGGCCGGTGTTCTAATATTAACTCTTGAAACTAATTGTCTAGGAGGTTTGAAAGGAATTGACTCATTTATTGCTATAAAATGGGAACTCATAGGCACCTGAAATTTAAACAAAAAATCTCAAATAATTTACTTCACAACCTAATCAATAATTTTGGAAACAATTTATTTACGCACTTAAACTCAAATTTAATTCTAAACAGAACTAAATCACAAGTGGGGGAATTAAAGGCAGGCTTTTATCTCATATCAAAAAATCTCATTCTAATACAAGGCAGACTTTTATCTCATATCATTATGATTCTAATAATCAAGCAAGTGAACAAGTGGGTGAATTAAAGTTCTCTTTTATTGTTTATCAGGAATTGAAAATGAAAAATATGCATTTATACTAATATTTTTGTGAAGAAGTTTGATCAGTGGACAACTTCGATGATGACATCAATTGCATTAGCTTTTTCTTACACTGATTTGTAATTCTCAGACTACCATCTTCACACTTCAAGTCCTATATGCTATTTCTTAAATGCGTTTCTCGGTGAAGAGTGAGAATTAAAATTCAACTCAATAACAAATTATAAACTCACAGTAAGCAAAAATAATTTTGTTTGTCTCAAAAACACCAACTCAATAACAAATTACACAAGAATAAACAGAGCCAAACGATAAAAAAACAGAGCATAAATAAATCCATCGTTATGTACGGCAACAAAAAAAATAGAGCACCCCTTATTTTGCAGCAGAAATTTAGGGGAATTAAAAACCCTAGATTTTCAAATGAACTTACGTCGTGGGGGAGGTACTCCAGCCTTGCCTTGTCGCAACATCTTTAGTGGGTGCGATTTCAGTGGCGACCGATAGTATCTTCAATTTTGAGTGCCATTTCAAAGTTTTTCGATTTCAGCGGAACTTAACACGCGATTTGGGGTTGGGTTTTTTGATTTTGTGTGCGATTGGGGTGCGTTTTCAAGGTTTTGTGATTTGGGGCGCGATTTAGTGTTTTGCGATTTGGGGTGCTTCAATTCGTGATTTTGGTGAGTAGCCTGGGATTTGGGATTGCTCTTCGCGATTTCAAGGGTTTTTTTTTTTTTGAAAATTTGGTTGCTTTGAGATGTTTGATCGAAAATGAGGAGGTATGCATTTTTGTTTCAGGCATTAACGGCGCGTGCATTTCAAGCGGTCAATTCCGTTAATTGTAGATGAAAAATTTACGTGGGACCATTTTTGTTTAAAATGGGACCATTTTCGTGAACAGACATTCTCTTGGGACCAAATCTGCATTTTACCCTTTCAACACATATGAAATTGAATTCTTTCAAATTAATAATATTGAAAGTTGTTCGAAAGAATTTCGTCTCATCTAAAAGTACAAACTTGTAGAAAGGTGGGAAATTAATTCTTATATATTAATAATTCATAAAACTCCCCCTCACTAGCTCGTGGGCTGGATCATCACCTCTTACCTTTTGGGATGGAGGCCCGTAGAGTAGACAATTTAAATGGGTGGAGTTTCTTTTAGCAAGAATCGAATTCAGGATGTGCTAAAAGTGCAAATTTGTAGAGAGGTGAGAAATTAATTATTGTATATTAATTCCTAATACTTGTAAACTTTGTATGTGTTGCAGGCGTTGAGGGCTGGGATTTCTTGGCCAAGGACATTGCATTTGAGAACACTGCCGGACCAGAAGGCGGTCAAGCTGTGGCGTTGCGTGTCTCCGGCGACAGAGCCATCTTCTACAACGTGGCCGTAGACGGTTACCAAGACACCCTCTACGTTCACACGTACCGCCAATACTACAGCAATTGCTTCATCTCCGGCACCATCGACTTCGTCTTCGGCCATTCCTACTCCTTATTCCAGGACTGCCAATTCACCGTCCGCAAGCCCGCTCTTGGCCAAGCTTGCATGATCACCTCGGATGGCCGGGTCGACCAATACGGCGTGGCCGGCATTGTGATCCAGAGCGGCAACATCAAGGCGGAGGCGGCATTCCTCGCCGCACAACCACCGATCAAGGCTTTCCTTGGTCGGCCATGGAAGGAGCTCTCGACAACAATTATCATGAAAGCGAACATCGAGGGGTTTATCGACCCTGCCGGTTGGTCGCCATGGAACAACACTAGCTTTGCGTTGGATACATGTTATTATGCAGAGTACATGAACCGTGGACCCGGTTCAAATACTGATAAACGGGTTCGGTGGAAGGGTATCAAGAAGCTGACACCAGAGATGGCTCAGAAATGGACCGGAGGAGTTGCTTTTGGAACTGATGAATGGATTAAATATTCTGGAGTTCCATATGTTCCCACAATTTACTAATATAATTAGAGCAAATTAATAATAAAAAAACATTCAAATTAAACTCTCGTTTTTTGTCCCAGGCTCAGATACTAAAAAAGAATTTTGTCTCATGATGTTTGTTGAAGCTCAAATTCAATAAAAGATTTTTTATCTCATCTAAAAATCAGAATTTGTAGAGATATGGAGAATTAATTCATTTATATTAATTCCTTAATAATTTAAAATCTGATTTTCAAATCTCACACTCAATACATACCTATAAATCTCCTTCATATTCAAAATAAGTGTCATTCGAGGGATGAAAGTCAATTTAGTCGCATAACTTTCTACATTTTCTGAAATGAATTAAAAAAAAATTATACAGTATGTATCAATTCAGTCTCATTTTTTTGTAATTGGTTCTGTTTTAATCCCAAAAAAGTTAAATTTGTCAATTTAGTCTCATTTTTCCGCAATCTATTCTGTTTTTGATCCCACAAAGTTGCAATTTTTTTATAAAATAATGGTATGGAGTTTTCTATTGTATATATTGAACTTTAAAAATAATTCAAAATTATTTTTTTATTTACAAACTCAACACTTTCTAGTTACCCAATTATCTTTCCCCCAAATTTGGGATCAAACAGAACAAATTGCAAAAAAATGAACTAAATTGGAACATTTGACTTTTTTGGATTGAAACCGAAATTGTAAAAAAATGGGACTAAATTGGTACATTAAATTTTTTGGGATCATTTAAAAAAATGTTGAAAGTTATGGGACTAAAATGATTCATATCCCAGTCATTCTATACCAATGCATGTATACTATAAAAATAATTAATTGCTTCGAAAAAAAATTAATTTATTATTATACCCTTAATAAATGCTTATTTATCTTATTAAAAAAAATACATTTATTTGAGTATTTAAATGATTTGAAGGACTAATTTGAAAAATAAAAATGCAATAAATATACATTTAAAAGTGTAAAACGTTATATAATTTACAAAGAAATTGATAGGTCAAAACGTCATTTATCTAAAATAGGAGGGAGTATTACTCTTCCCATGCAACTCATGTTTGATAGATAAGACTAATTAGTCAAGATTAGGATGATAACTAAACTTTACAAATTTTAAAACTTAATTTATTCTTAATTTTAACTATCAAACAACCAATACGAATGATTATCACTATTGAACATTAATATTAGTTTGACATAAATTAAATTTCACCCTAATAAAATTTCAAAACAAACTCATACTTTCTTGTATACGTACCTAAATCCCGAAATAAACATAACTACAAGTTCGGAACTAATATACAAGAATTAATTCCCCACCTCTCTACAAGTTCGGACTTTTAGATGAGACGGAATTCTTTCATGGTATCAGAGCAAACCAGGCAAACGACCTGGGTTCGATTCCTATTGAAAGCACTCCACCCATTTAAATTGTCCACTCGATGTGCCTCCTCCCAAAAAAGGGTAAGAGGTGTTAATCCCCTCTACAAGTTCTTTCATGGTATCAGAGCAAATCGGGCAAACGACCTGGATTCGAATACAAAATAAAACACCCAAATAAAATTGCAAAGCCCCAAATACCATAGAAAAAAAATAGGATCTTGATCGAAGTACTATTCTGACTTCCACAAATTTGCATACATGGCCACAATTCATCTCCCACCCCTACAATGTCGATCGCCCTTTCACTTTTTTCTTACATTTCTATTTTTAGCGGACACCCATGTATCTTCCCCACTATAAATACTTCTTCCTCAACCATAATTTTTCATCACATCTCAGGGCTCTGACCCATTAATTACATACAATAAAAAGAAGGAATTACCTTCCGAGCTCTGTTAAATAAAATAAAAAAGAAAAAAAAATTAGGGAATAAATAATGGGGGAATCAGGTAAGAAGAAAGTCGTCGTTGCCGGACTTGCTTCCATCCTTTTGGTGGCGGCCGTAGTGGCCGTCGCGGTTGGCACCACCAAAAAAGGCGGTGACAACCAGTCATCCACCCCCAACAAAGGAGGTGGCGCTGTAAGCACCACCTCCAAGTCCGTGAAAGCCATTTGCGCCCCCACGGACTATAAACAAACGTGCGAAGAATCTCTCGCCCAAGCCAACACCACAGACCCTAAGGAGCTGATCAAGGTCGCCTTCGACGCCGCCGTTAAAAACATCGGCAATGTCCTTAAGGACTCCGCCGTGTTGAAGGAAGCCGAGACCGACGAGAGCACGAAAGCTGCATACGTCGTCTGCCAGGAGGTGCTCGAAAACGCCGTGGACGATATGAAAAGATCGTTCGACAAAGTAGGCGAGTTCGACGCCACTAAAGCCGAGGAATACGTCGAGGACTTAAAGACATGGTTGAGCGCCGTGATCACGAACCAGGAGACGTGCATCGACGCGTTCGAGGAGACGACCGGGGACGCCGGTGAGAAGATGAAGAACTTGTTGAGAATGGCTAGGGAATTGTCTAGCAATGGGCTAGCTATGGTGTCGGATATGTCATCTATTGTTTCATCGTTGGATCTCGGAAGCCTCGGCGGCCGCCGCCTCCTTGCCGACAAAAGTAAGGCCGCGGAGGAATTCGTCGACAGAAGGCTCCTCGCAGCCCGACGTGGACCCAACGCCGTGGTGGCGCTAGACGGAAGCGGCCAATTTAAGAGTATTAAAGCGGCTGTTGCAACCATTCCGAAGAAGAATAAAAGCCCTTTTGTTATTTATGTTAAAGCTGGTCTTTACAAGGAGAATGTTGAATTCCCCAAAGGATCTAGCCAAGTTATCTTGATCGGAGATGGGCCGTTGAAGACTAGAATCATCGGTAACAAGTGCTTCGCCAAGGGTGTTAAGACCTATCACACCGCCACCGTTGGTATGTACTTTACTAATTTACCCCTCCCCACGTGCCAGTTTTTATGTTCCACTTTATATATATCATGTTAACATCTGCTGCTAAAGGGGTGTTTTCAAACTCTACAAACGGCTTTCAAAATCATTTTTTTTAAAGCTGTTTTCTCACATCTTTTACTTTTGAGAAGTGTTTTTAAGCTGTTTATAGAGTTTGCAAACACCCTGTAAATAACTTTTACCATGTCATTTTTCATGTTTCACTGTATATTTCACTATCTGAATTTTTAACATATATCGTTCCTATTGTTATAGCCGTGCAAGGGGAGGACTTTTTGGCCAAGGACATCGCCTTCGAAAACTCGGCCGGTGCCCTAGGTCACCAAGCCGTCGCCCTCCGTGTCTCCGCTGACCGCGCCGTTTTCTTCAACGTCCACATCGACGGTTACCAAGACACCCTCTACACCCACAACTACCGTCAGTACTACCGCGACTGCTCTATCTCCGGCACCATCGATTTCATCTTCGGCAACGCCCTAGCCCTCTTCCAGAACTGCAAATTCGTCGTCCGCATGCCCGCCAAGAACCAAGCCTGCATGGTCACCGCCCAAGGGCGCGTCGAACCCCACAGCATCGGCGCAATCGTCATCCAGAACGGCGACTTCGTAGCCGAGGCCGCACTCCTCAAGGCAAAGCCACCGGTCAAGGTGTACCTAGGCCGGCCATGGAAGTTGCTCTCAAGGACCATTATCATGCAATCCAACATTGGAGGGTTCATTTCACCTGATGGGTGGGCCCCATGGATGGGAACCTTTGCTTTGGACACACTCTACTATGGTGAGTACATGAACCGTGGACCCGGTTCAAACATGGCTCTACGGGTTCGTTGGAAGGGTATCAAGAAGATCACTCCTCAGATTGCGGAAAGTTGGACCGGCGGGAAGATTTATAAAGGTGATTTATGGGTGAAGAACTCTGGAGTGCCGTATGTTCCCACTATGTTGCGCGTTTAATTCATTAATTATTCTATTTTTCTTTTTTATGAGTGTGACTTTTTTTTTTTTTTGGGGGGAATGATTTGGGATTTAATTAATAGGTTTTAGGTGGAGTTTTAAACCGGGGGAGTTTATGTAATCGTATTTGTATCCCGATGGGGCAAACTAGCCTGCCTATTAATATAACTGGAATTATTTCTTTAAATTGTGATTTTTTATTTTTATTTTTTGTGCAAAAAGGTAAAATATATATATAACCTTCGAAATGTTGAGGTTTGTTTTAAAAGTGATGAGAGATTATAATTAATGGCATTTTTTAATTAAGTAGTAAACCGTAAACAGATGGATTCACAAATATAATCTTAGAGTTAATGTAAAACTGAATCACAACACACAAACACGTTGAACTTTGTGTTCGTAGGTGTAAATATATCACGGCACTTATCAACTAATATCATACACTTCGAATTCAGTTTCACCATATAAAACTTATTCATAGAAGAGTTTGTTTTAATATCTTAGAATTAGTCTCAGACCCTCAGAGGCACCAGAAGGGTTATGATTAGGAATTAATATACAAAAATTAATTATCCACCTTTTTTCAAATTTGAACTTTTAGATGAGACGAAATTATTTCAATGAGAATGTCTTAATTGTTCAAGAAGATGAGAACGATAAAAAGGGGGAAATGAAAAGGTTGAATATCCTCATCAATCAAGGTGTTTGCTTGAGTCCCCTCCAACTTTAGTCTCTTGGGGATGGAGAGGAGCTTGAGTGTAGTGACTTGATCAATTAAATTCAGAAAAATCATTTGATTTTGAGGCTAAAATGTGGCATTAAGAAATAAATTAGGTTCACTTCAGATCTTTTGACAACATTTGGCCGACGTGCGAGAGAGAATTTGAAAGTTTTAATTTGATCACTCTTTGAGGAGTTGGAGGTTTATCAGGCCTTAGACACATAAGAGCGAATGTCTAAACACATTTTTCATTACTCTCGTGAAAATTCCAAAAATCGAATATTATAATTCAATATATTTACATCAATGACCGGACAGACTATTTTGATTCTATAGAGATGGGAATATGTATTGTTCCATCACTACTCTTGAAATTCATATAATTTTTATAGAACTTTCTGAAATAATTGAAGTAGATAGAAGAGAGATATAGAGAAAGAGAGAATGAACGAGCCGAGAAGATGAGAGAACTTGGAAATATTTATGCTTGCATTTTTCATTTCAACTACACATATTTAAATCTAAAAGTAATTACATAACATAAATGCAAATGGGCTTAAAACACAAGATATTATAAGTCCAATAGAAACTAATTAATTAGGGTGGGACTATTTACACCTCCATTTCGGTTTAGAACACTCCCCCTATCAGTTTAATAATATAATAATAATGTAAAAAGCCAAAAATACCCTTTGAGTTATATTACACTACTAAATGCACCTCGTTACTAACTGCACCCCTCCTTCACATTTAAACCCTAAACCTAATTTTACCCAGGCACCACCACCACCACCGTTGCCTCCGGCCTCCGCCGCCAGACACCAAACACCAAAAAAAAAATTCACCACAATCAAAACAAAACTCAGCAACTAAGAAAAATTTCAAAAAACTTAGCAACTTAGAAAATTTTTAATTATTTTTTTAAATTTTCGACAAACCAATGTCAACCGTATACATTCTCGTCGACAACAATTTGTCGACGAGAATGTATATGGTCGACACTGGTTTGTAGAAAAAAAAATTTAAAAACCTTTAAAAAAATCGACAATGAAATGTCGACCATATATATTCTCGTCGACACCCTATTGTCGACGAGAGTGAATATTGTCGACATTTCATTGTCGAGAAAAAACAAAAAAAAATTCAACCATTTTAGGTCGACCAAATACATTCTCGTCGACAACAATGCATCGACGAGAATGTATAGGGCCGACCCTGATTTGTCGAAGAAAAGAAAAAAAAAAACATACCTTGCTGCTGTTAGTTGGAGAGGACGACGGAAATTGAGGGGAGGGGAGGGGTGAGGTGGGGTAAGGAGAGATCGTTTTTTTTCTTTTCTGCTACTATTACGGGAGGGGGAGGGTTAGGGAAGGGGGAGAGGCGATGGGGTGGTGGAGGGGAAGGGTGGGGTGGTGGCCGGCAATGGAGGTGGGGAAGGAGAAAGAAACGGGATGGGGGTGGGGGAGGGGAAAGGAGAAAAGAAAGAGGAAGAGAGAGAGAGAGAGAGGGAAAATTAGGATTTTTGGGGTGGGTATGTTTAGTAGTTAGTTTTTTAGGACAAAAAGGTATTTTGGATAATTCAAGTGGGGGTGCATCCATCCTGATAAATTTTAGGGTGAGTGTTCTAAACCGAAATGGAGGTGTAAATAGTCAGACCCATTAATTAAATGGGCTAAACCCAAATGTGGCCATAAACAACACTTATGCTCATGACAATACTCCCCCATTTTTTAGATCCTTGTCCCAATGATCTAGGATATAAATTATTTGGATATGCAGAAATGTTGCCTCGAGACAAAGAAATACTTGTGCAAACTTGAATCACAGTGAGGACCACACATGCATTTGCCAACATTAGAGCCTCTCTAAACTGCGATCTCCTCTTCTCAAAGGTTCAAATATGTGGCCAAATGATAAGGTATTGCACCTATAAATGCATCACCAACACCAACAGGTTTCACTTCAACACTATAAACTCTTCCCTTGAATTTATTTGTGTAATTTTTGCAACCCTCTTTTCCTTCACTTACAAGCACATGACGCAGTTTAGGATGAAAAAGTTTTTTTAACACCACAAAATCATCATTGAGATTCAATCCTTTAGTCAAGAAATAAATCTCCTCTTCACTTATCTTGATAATATCTGCCATTATGCCCTTCCGAGCAACATCTTCCAAACACTACAAAAAAAGTCTGATTTTGATATCATTGATTTAGAGACAGATATCCAATCTGTCTCTAATAGGTACGGATTAGATACAGATTTGTTAAAAAATCGAGATTTGAAACCAAAAATAAATGAAAACCAGTCTTTAATTGTACATAATAGAGACAAATTGAATATCCGTCTCTAAATTGTTGGTATCAAAATCAGACTTTTTTTGTAGTGAAAGGCCATATGGGCAATCTTAAATTTGGGTTATAAGAGAGTAAGATATCAGATTTCTTGGCAATGCACATGGCAGCAAGTTGGGTTGATTTACATAGTTCTTCAATCAAACTGCTTGAACCAAAGGGGAAAATGGTTGTTTTTTTAACAAGATTCACATCAAGTTCCGACTCTTGTAGACACATATCAATACCCGAGTGACTGAAGAATATGCATTCATACTCTCCATCTGCTCTGAATGTGATAAATGCCAGTGTAATCCTTGTATCCGTGTCAAATCGCATATCAAGTTGCTGAACCGTGAACTTATCAAGATTAATCTGATTTGTTGGATCATTTTCGACAAAAACAAAACCAGAATTTGTTATGCGCAGGTGACATGTGGCATTAAATCATTGGCCTTCATGGAATATTTATGACTTCTGAATAATGGTTTTGAATTGTCCTTTGCTGAGCTGAGTCATTCATGCCTTTTGTCCATAAGTATGCGAACTCATCCTTAATGAACACTCCATATATCTTGACCATTCACTTGCAATTCATTCTGAACATGTCTCCATAGGATTTGACCATTCTTCTTTACTTGTAAAGTATATCGAGATTTTCTACTAATATATCTACTAATGAGAATGATATTAATGAATCAAAATTATTGATATAATAAAATTTTCATCGCACGAATTGAAATCTATGACATGCATGGTCACACACAAGACTTTTCATTAATAAAAAATTTACTAATAAAAAAATTATAAAGTTGGTTATAACCAACCCGAAAATTGATATTTTTTCGAAATTACAATAAATAATGTATATTGTTACACTAGTGAAGTGCAGTACGAAATTACAAATATACAATTAAAAGAGTTCATTTCAAAAATCGTCTAATTATCTTTGCTCAAATTCAATTTTAGTACTTTTCATTGGAAATTTTAGATTTTGACAGAAAATATGTTTTCGCACACTAATTGCACATAAAAGATACCAAAATGACAAGCTCAGCGAGAGAACGAGAATATTATAAGCCTCGACCCTCACTTCATCGAAAATCACATGAAATTAGCGAGCAGGTGTAATCAAAACTTGAAACTGATTGAGGACTTTAGGGCAAAATTTTGAACTTTCCGGAGAAAGGACCAAAATTGATACCATAAGAACAAGAATTAATAAAGAAAGTAAAATGACTAAAATTGGATTTGGGGTGATTTGTGAATTTATTTCCAATTAAAACTAGCAAATGAAAACCACTCTTTTGAATTTGTATACTCCCTCCATCCAAACTTTGTATGTATTATTCTTTTGCACGAGTTTTAAGGAATATTAATGGTTTTTGTATAAAGTAAATGAGTTAGGGGTATTTTGGGGTCCATTAATAAATAAAATGATATTTTGAAAGAATAAAGAGTGACAAATTGTGTAAATAAGGGATGGTGCGCAAGTGATGATAAAAATATTATTTTCATTGAGATGTACATAATAAGTTTGGACGGACAAAAAATATTAAATATTTTTTTACGTACAAATTTTGGAAGTAGGTAGTACCTTATATTTGATTATTTTTCACACACTATATATATTAAATATATTAAATAGTCATTAATTAATCATCATCAATTGTAATTAACATAGATCGTATAAGGGAAATTCTTGCATGTACTAGTTGCATGTCATGCAACTTGTGCAATTATGTGTATTTTTAATTAGTAGTATTAGTTGGTCACTAAATCTGAGCAGTTGATTTCACTAAACAATATTAGTTGTTTATATATATTAAACATTAGTAGTTGCACTAGTTTCATGACATGCAATTGATGCACACAAGTGTTGCTCATTGTATAATACCCAAGATAATTAAATATATTAATATTAAAATTATCTTGCACCTATAATTTAATTAAATCCAAGGTAAATCTATTAATATCAAGATCTCTTGCGTCTATAATTGAATTAAATCTAAGGAAAATCTATTAATATCAAGATTATCTTGCCCCTGTAATTAAATTATATCCAAGGAAAACCTATTAATATCAGGATAATCTTGAACAATGGTTTACTGTTTGCACGGGTTTTAATGTAAGAATTGTTTATTTCTACTTTATTGAAGAGAGAATCTTTTGTTCAAATAATGATGGGACGGAGGGAGTACTTCTTAATACCTGTGTCAAAAGCAAATGGACAACTTTTGAAGGGAAGGAGACATGATAAAATAAATATTAGAGATAAAGTTATTGGATCGAATTCAAAAAGTGTAAAACGTCTAGAACAAATTAACCAAAAAGAGTCCAACTTATTGCACTAAAAACTTTAATCCATAAATGTTATTCCCTCTATCCCTTATTTAAGAACCCATAACTTTTGGGCATGGGTTTTAATGTAGACTTTTCAACTTTATTAGTATTAAATAGTCAACTATATAATTAAATCCAAGGGAAATTCAAGGTAAATCTATTAATATCAAGATCTCTTGCATCTATAATTGAATTAAATCTAAGGAAAATCTATTAATATCAAGATTATCTTGCCCCTATAATTAAATTATATCCAAGGAAAACCTATTAATATCAGGATAATCTTGAGCCAATGGTTTAATTAAATGCAAGGAAAATATATTAGGTGGTGTTTGTTTTGGGATTGGCGAATCCGGATTTGGATTGGCCCAATCCCAATCCAATCTCTCTCAATCCATCTCAATCCAAATAAAAATTCAAATATCAATTCACCCCTATAATACACCTATACACCTATACACCTATATTTATACAATCAACTCTTTCCTACTTTCTTCTTTCTCTTACTTTTCTTTCACACACTCATTCTCTCAAATATTTTCTTCTCTCTTACTTTTCTTTTCAATTCACTATTAACAATAATAAAATATTATAACATCACTCTTGATGTGACATAAAGTTAAATCTACCTACTTCTCAATTTTTAACCAAACACAACTTACACACAATTACTATTCATGGATTACCCAAATCTCAATTCAATCCGTACATTCCCAAACCAAACACCATCTTAATGTCAAGATTATCTTGCGCCTACAATTTAATTAAATTGAAAATGGTAGCACACTCCACATTGAATACAAGTAACCTCATAACCTTTCCATACGAGGTAAAAATGGGGGATTCACCCAACAAGAAGAAAATTGTTGTTGCCAGGGTGGACTCCATCCTCTTGGTGGTGGCCGTAGTCGCCGTCGTGATTGGCGCAACCAAAAGTGATGGTGCCGCCGCCGGCAGCAACAAGGCGGTGCAAGCCATTTGCTCCCCCACAAATTACAAAGGAACTTGTGAAAAAAGTCTGTCTCAAGCCAACACCACCAACCCTAAAGAGCTTCTCAAATTGACCTTAAATGCCGCCGTTAAAAGCATCGGCGACGTACTTAAAAACTCGCCGTTGTTGAAGGCCGCCGCAGGCGATCCGACCACCAAAGAAACGTACAATGTATGCCAACAAGTGCTCGAAACCGCGGTCGAAGATCTTAAAAGATCCATCAAAAGCGTTGACGTACTCGACGCCAAAAAGGCTAATGAGTACGTCGCCGCGGATATCAAGACATGGCTCACCGCCGTTATCGCGAACCAAGAGACGTGCATCGACACGTTTGCAGAAACGAGCAACGTGAGGAGCGAAAAGATGAGGATTGTGTTGCAAAAGGCTAGGGAATTGACTAGCAATGCCTTAGCTATGATGTCGAAATCTTCGTCGATTTTTATGTCAGGCGGCGGGCGAAAATTTCTGGCGGAGGAGCCTGAGTTTGCAAAGAGGAGGCTTCTTTATGCTTTGAGAATCAATTTGAAGCCTAATATTGTGGTGGCGAAAGACGGGAGCGGCCAGTTTAAGACCATCAGTGAAGCCATAGCTTCTTTGGCGTCGAAGAGGACCAATGATTCGGTCGTGATTTATGTTAAGGCTGGTTTGTATTATGAGCAGGTTACGATTCCTACAACGGTACGTAATGAAAGAATTTTATCTCATCTAATAGTAATAGTTTGAATACGTAAAAAAAAAAAAAAAAACATGGAAACAAATTATTTATATTATATTAATTATTTTCGTAATAGTTAAACAATGTTATGTTGGTGGGAGATGGGCCGACGAAGACAAGAATTACCGGCAATAAGTGCAATGCCAAAGGTGTAAGGATCTTCCAAAGCGCCACAGTTGGTGAGTTAATTTTATTCTTCTTATTTGAATAAATTAATAATGTTTCATTTTCTAATTTCTCTCGTCTAATGAAATTTCCAATATATCAATCAAATTTAATCGAATGATAGATAAATTCAATTCAGTATTTTATTTTATTTGTTGGTTTGTATTCAATCATTAATTTTATAGAAACTGAAAATTTTAACATTTTTAGTAATGTGAAAACCGAGAAATCCTAACTAAATAAAAAATAATTAATGACAAAAATTTGTGAGGGACCGGAACTTCAATTATTATTCTCCTTTTTTATGTTGTGTGCCCAATTTTGAGTGCAAACTAATTCGGTACGGAAGGAGTATAATATAAATGAATTGATTACAAAAAATGCAGATTTGGTCCCAAGAAAATTTTTCAAAAGCAATTTTGGTCCTACGTTCTTTTTTGGTCCCATTTTTTGCAAAAATAGTCCCAACTGTTAAATAGTTAACAGTTTCTGTTAAGTGGTAAAAATGCAAAAATGGTCCCAAAGTAAAATAAGAGGAAAAATGTTTTGGGACTGAATTTTTTTAGTGAGAAATGACCTGCATATTTTTTGAAGGGTAAATACTAAAAAAAAAGTCAGATTTGTAACAAACAAAAAAAATTACTCACATGTCTTCATCTTCTTCATCATCTAACATCCGATCAAACGTTAGATGTGGGTGCGGAATGTTATGTTTAATGTCAAATGTCATGTTTTCATTACATAATTTCAAAAGGCTAACAAGTTCATAGCAAAAATAAAAACCTTCTATCACAACACCAAAAAGTATTGTTTTAATTTGTTTCCAAACAACTAGCAAAAATAATTTCATCTAAGATAGAGTCAATCATCTAACCACAAACTAGATGCACCATTGTTTTCTGTCTTAACACAAAATAAAAGCAAAGTTCAAGTTTCCAAAATAAAAGATAAAGAAGCTGCATACTTTACTTCTTTTTGCCACCCTTCTTCTTCTTCGAAAATTGAACCATTGATGCTTGCAAATTTGTCATGGTCACATACTTCTTGCCCCCAACTTTCAGCAACAACAGGTGATGATGGAGTTGTCATTATACTTCCTCTTTGCATAGTTGGGTTTTCATTAGGGTGTAAAGTCATGGGGGCCGGTGTTCTAATATTAACTCTTGAAACTAATTGTCTAGGAGGTTTGAAAGGAATTGACTCATTTATTGCTATAAAATGGGAACTCATAGGCACCTGAAATTTAAACAAAAAATCTCAAATAATTTACTTCACAACCTAATCAATAATTTTGGAAACAATTTATTTACGCACTTAAACTCAAATTTAATTCTAAACAGAACTAAATCACAAGTGGGGGAATTAAAGGCAGGCTTTTATCTCATATCAAAAAATCTCATTCTAATACAAGGCAGACTTTTATCTCATATCATTATGATTCTAATAATCAAGCAAGTGAACAAGTGGGTGAATTAAAGTTCTCTTTTATTGTTTATCAGGAATTGAAAATGAAAAATATGCATTTATACTAATATTTTTGTGAAGAAGTTTGATCAGTGGACAACTTCGATGATGACATCAATTGCATTAGCTTTTTCTTACACTGATTTGTAATTCTCAGACTACCATCTTCACACTTCAAGTCCTATATGCTATTTCTTAAATGCGTTTCTCGGTGAAGAGTGAGAATTAAAATTCAACTCAATAACAAATTATAAACTCACAGTAAGCAAAAATAATTTTGTTTGTCTCAAAAACACCAACTCAATAACAAATTACACAAGAATAAACAGAGCCAAACGATAAAAAAACAGAGCATAAATAAATCCATCGTTATGTACGGCAACAAAAAAAATAGAGCACCCCTTATTTTGCAGCAGAAATTTAGGGGAATTAAAAACCCTAGATTTTCAAATGAACTTACGTCGTGGGGGAGGTACTCCAGCCTTGCCTTGTCGCAACATCTTTAGTGGGTGCGATTTCAGTGGCGACCGATAGTATCTTCAATTTTGAGTGCCATTTCAAAGTTTTTCGATTTCAGCGGAACTTAACACGCGATTTGGGGTTGGGTTTTTTGATTTTGTGTGCGATTGGGGTGCGTTTTCAAGGTTTTGTGATTTGGGGCGCGATTTAGTGTTTTGCGATTTGGGGTGCTTCAATTCGTGATTTTGGTGAGTAGCCTGGGATTTGGGATTGCTCTTCGCGATTTCAAGGGTTTTTTTTTTTTTGAAAATTTGGTTGCTTTGAGATGTTTGATCGAAAATGAGGAGGTATGCATTTTTGTTTCAGGCATTAACGGCGCGTGCATTTCAAGCGGTCAATTCCGTTAATTGTAGATGAAAAATTTACGTGGGACCATTTTTGTTTAAAATGGGACCATTTTCGTGAACAGACATTCTCTTGGGACCAAATCTGCATTTTACCCTTTCAACACATATGAAATTGAATTCTTTCAAATTAATAATATTGAAAGTTGTTCGAAAGAATTTCGTCTCATCTAAAAGTACAAACTTGTAGAAAGGTGGGAAATTAATTCTTATATATTAATAATTCATAAAACTCCCCCTCACTAGCTCGTGGGCTGGATCATCACCTCTTACCTTTTGGGATGGAGGCCCGTAGAGTAGACAATTTAAATGGGTGGAGTTTCTTTTAGCAAGAATCGAATTCAGGATGTGCTAAAAGTGCAAATTTGTAGAGAGGTGAGAAATTAATTATTGTATATTAATTCCTAATACTTGTAAACTTTGTATGTGTTGCAGGCGTTGAGGGCTGGGATTTCTTGGCCAAGGACATTGCATTTGAGAACACTGCCGGACCAGAAGGCGGTCAAGCTGTGGCGTTGCGTGTCTCCGGCGACAGAGCCATCTTCTACAACGTGGCCGTAGACGGTTACCAAGACACCCTCTACGTTCACACGTACCGCCAATACTACAGCAATTGCTTCATCTCCGGCACCATCGACTTCGTCTTCGGCCATTCCTACTCCTTATTCCAGGACTGCCAATTCACCGTCCGCAAGCCCGCTCTTGGCCAAGCTTGCATGATCACCTCGGATGGCCGGGTCGACCAATACGGCGTGGCCGGCATTGTGATCCAGAGCGGCAACATCAAGGCGGAGGCGGCATTCCTCGCCGCACAACCACCGATCAAGGCTTTCCTTGGTCGGCCATGGAAGGAGCTCTCGACAACAATTATCATGAAAGCGAACATCGAGGGGTTTATCGACCCTGCCGGTTGGTCGCCATGGAACAACACTAGCTTTGCGTTGGATACATGTTATTATGCAGAGTACATGAACCGTGGACCCGGTTCAAATACTGATAAACGGGTTCGGTGGAAGGGTATCAAGAAGCTGACACCAGAGATGGCTCAGAAATGGACCGGAGGAGTTGCTTTTGGAACTGATGAATGGATTAAATATTCTGGAGTTCCATATGTTCCCACAATTTACTAATATAATTAGAGCAAATTAATAATAAAAAAACATTCAAATTAAACTCTCGTTTTTTGTCCCAGGCTCAGATACTAAAAAAGAATTTTGTCTCATGATGTTTGTTGAAGCTCAAATTCAATAAAAGATTTTTTATCTCATCTAAAAATCAGAATTTGTAGAGATATGGAGAATTAATTCATTTATATTAATTCCTTAATAATTTAAAATCTGATTTTCAAATCTCACACTCAATACATACCTATAAATCTCCTTCATATTCAAAATAAGTGTCATTCGAGGGATGAAAGTCAATTTAGTCGCATAACTTTCTACATTTTCTGAAATGAATTAAAAAAAAATTATACAGTATGTATCAATTCAGTCTCATTTTTTTGTAATTGGTTCTGTTTTAATCCCAAAAAAGTTAAATTTGTCAATTTAGTCTCATTTTTCCGCAATCTATTCTGTTTTTGATCCCACAAAGTTGCAATTTTTTTATAAAATAATGGTATGGAGTTTTCTATTGTATATATTGAACTTTAAAAATAATTCAAAATTATTTTTTTATTTACAAACTCAACACTTTCTAGTTACCCAATTATCTTTCCCCCAAATTTGGGATCAAACAGAACAAATTGCAAAAAAATGAACTAAATTGGAACATTTGACTTTTTTGGATTGAAACCGAAATTGTAAAAAAATGGGACTAAATTGGTACATTAAATTTTTTGGGATCATTTAAAAAAATGTTGAAAGTTATGGGACTAAAATGATTCATATCCCAGTCATTCTATACCAATGCATGTATACTATAAAAATAATTAATTGCTTCGAAAAAAAATTAATTTATTATTATACCCTTAATAAATGCTTATTTATCTTATTAAAAAAAATACATTTATTTGAGTATTTAAATGATTTGAAGGACTAATTTGAAAAATAAAAATGCAATAAATATACATTTAAAAGTGTAAAACGTTATATAATTTACAAAGAAATTGATAGGTCAAAACGTCATTTATCTAAAATAGGAGGGAGTATTACTCTTCCCATGCAACTCATGTTTGATAGATAAGACTAATTAGTCAAGATTAGGATGATAACTAAACTTTACAAATTTTAAAACTTAATTTATTCTTAATTTTAACTATCAAACAACCAATACGAATGATTATCACTATTGAACATTAATATTAGTTTGACATAAATTAAATTTCACCCTAATAAAATTTCAAAACAAACTCATACTTTCTTGTATACGTACCTAAATCCCGAAATAAACATAACTACAAGTTCGGAACTAATATACAAGAATTAATTCCCCACCTCTCTACAAGTTCGGACTTTTAGATGAGACGGAATTCTTTCATGGTATCAGAGCAAACCAGGCAAACGACCTGGGTTCGATTCCTATTGAAAGCACTCCACCCATTTAAATTGTCCACTCGATGTGCCTCCTCCCAAAAAAGGGTAAGAGGTGTTAATCCCCTCTACAAGTTCTTTCATGGTATCAGAGGGTAAGAGGTGTTAATCCCCTCTACAAGTTCTTTCATGGTATCAGAGCAAATCGGGCAAACGACCTGGATTCGAATACAAAATAAAACACCCAAATAAAATTGCAAAGCCCCAAATACCATAGAAAAAAAATAGGATCTTGATCGAAGTACTATTCTGACTTCCACAAATTTGCATACATGGCCACAATTCATCTCCCACCCCTACAATGTCGATCGCCCTTTCACTTTTTTCTTACATTTCTATTTTTAGCGGACACCCATGTATCTTCCCCACTATAAATACTTCTTCCTCAACCATAATTTTTCATCACATCTCAGGGCTCTGACCCATTAATTACATACAATAAAAAGAAGGAATTACCTTCCGAGCTCTGTTAAATAAAATAAAAAAGAAAAAAAAATTAGGGAATAAATAATGGGGGAATCAGGTAAGAAGAAAGTCGTCGTTGCCGGACTTGCTTCCATCCTTTTGGTGGCGGCCGTAGTGGCCGTCGCGGTTGGCACCACCAAAAAAGGCGGTGACAACCAGTCATCCACCCCCAACAAAGGAGGTGGCGCTGTAAGCACCACCTCCAAGTCCGTGAAAGCCATTTGCGCCCCCACGGACTATAAACAAACGTGCGAAGAATCTCTCGCCCAAGCCAACACCACAGACCCTAAGGAGCTGATCAAGGTCGCCTTCGACGCCGCCGTTAAAAACATCGGCAATGTCCTTAAGGACTCCGCCGTGTTGAAGGAAGCCGAGACCGACGAGAGCACGAAAGCTGCATACGTCGTCTGCCAGGAGGTGCTCGAAAACGCCGTGGACGATATGAAAAGATCGTTCGACAAAGTAGGCGAGTTCGACGCCACTAAAGCCGAGGAATACGTCGAGGACTTAAAGACATGGTTGAGCGCCGTGATCACGAACCAGGAGACGTGCATCGACGCGTTCGAGGAGACGACCGGGGACGCCGGTGAGAAGATGAAGAACTTGTTGAGAATGGCTAGGGAATTGTCTAGCAATGGGCTAGCTATGGTGTCGGATATGTCATCTATTGTTTCATCGTTGGATCTCGGAAGCCTCGGCGGCCGCCGCCTCCTTGCCGACAAAAGTAAGGCCGCGGAGGAATTCGTCGACAGAAGGCTCCTCGCAGCCCGACGTGGACCCAACGCCGTGGTGGCGCTAGACGGAAGCGGCCAATTTAAGAGTATTAAAGCGGCTGTTGCAACCATTCCGAAGAAGAATAAAAGCCCTTTTGTTATTTATGTTAAAGCTGGTCTTTACAAGGAGAATGTTGAATTCCCCAAAGGATCTAGCCAAGTTATCTTGATCGGAGATGGGCCGTTGAAGACTAGAATCATCGGTAACAAGTGCTTCGCCAAGGGTGTTAAGACCTATCACACCGCCACCGTTGGTATGTACTTTACTAATTTACCCCTCCCCACGTGCCAGTTTTTATGTTCCACTTTATATATATCATGTTAACATCTGCTGCTAAAGGGGTGTTTTCAAACTCTACAAACGGCTTTCAAAATCATTTTTTTTAAAGCTGTTTTCTCACATCTTTTACTTTTGAGAAGTGTTTTTAAGCTGTTTATAGAGTTTGCAAACACCCTGTAAATAACTTTTACCATGTCATTTTTCATGTTTCACTGTATATTTCACTATCTGAATTTTTAACATATATCGTTCCTATTGTTATAGCCGTGCAAGGGGAGGACTTTTTGGCCAAGGACATCGCCTTCGAAAACTCGGCCGGTGCCCTAGGTCACCAAGCCGTCGCCCTCCGTGTCTCCGCTGACCGCGCCGTTTTCTTCAACGTCCACATCGACGGTTACCAAGACACCCTCTACACCCACAACTACCGTCAGTACTACCGCGACTGCTCTATCTCCGGCACCATCGATTTCATCTTCGGCAACGCCCTAGCCCTCTTCCAGAACTGCAAATTCGTCGTCCGCATGCCCGCCAAGAACCAAGCCTGCATGGTCACCGCCCAAGGGCGCGTCGAACCCCACAGCATCGGCGCAATCGTCATCCAGAACGGCGACTTCGTAGCCGAGGCCGCACTCCTCAAGGCAAAGCCACCGGTCAAGGTGTACCTAGGCCGGCCATGGAAGTTGCTCTCAAGGACCATTATCATGCAATCCAACATTGGAGGGTTCATTTCACCTGATGGGTGGGCCCCATGGATGGGAACCTTTGCTTTGGACACACTCTACTATGGTGAGTACATGAACCGTGGACCCGGTTCAAACATGGCTCTACGGGTTCGTTGGAAGGGTATCAAGAAGATCACTCCTCAGATTGCGGAAAGTTGGACCGGCGGGAAGATTTATAAAGGTGATTTATGGGTGAAGAACTCTGGAGTGCCGTATGTTCCCACTATGTTGCGCGTTTAATTCATTAATTATTCTATTTTTCTTTTTTATGAGTGTGACTTTTTTTTTTTTTTGGGGGGAATGATTTGGGATTTAATTAATAGGTTTTAGGTGGAGTTTTAAACCGGGGGAGTTTATGTAATCGTATTTGTATCCCGATGGGGCAAACTAGCCTGCCTATTAATATAACTGGAATTATTTCTTTAAATTGTGATTTTTTATTTTTATTTTTTGTGCAAAAAGGTAAAATATATATATAACCTTCGAAATGTTGAGGTTTGTTTTAAAAGTGATGAGAGATTATAATTAATGGCATTTTTTAATTAAGTAGTAAACCGTAAACAGATGGATTCACAAATATAATCTTAGAGTTAATGTAAAACTGAATCACAACACACAAACACGTTGAACTTTGTGTTCGTAGGTGTAAATATATCACGGCACTTATCAACTAATATCATACACTTCGAATTCAGTTTCACCATATAAAACTTATTCATAGAAGAGTTTGTTTTAATATCTTAGAATTAGTCTCAGACCCTCAGAGGCACCAGAAGGGTTATGATTAGGAATTAATATACAAAAATTAATTATCCACCTTTTTTCAAATTTGAACTTTTAGATGAGACGAAATTATTTCAATGAGAATGTCTTAATTGTTCAAGAAGATGAGAACGATAAAAAGGGGGAAATGAAAAGGTTGAATATCCTCATCAATCAAGGTGTTTGCTTGAGTCCCCTCCAACTTTAGTCTCTTGGGGATGGAGAGGAGCTTGAGTGTAGTGACTTGATCAATTAAATTCAGAAAAATCATTTGATTTTGAGGCTAAAATGTGGCATTAAGAAATAAATTAGGTTCACTTCAGATCTTTTGACAACATTTGGCCGACGTGCGAGAGAGAATTTGAAAGTTTTAATTTGATCACTCTTTGAGGAGTTGGAGGTTTATCAGGCCTTAGACACATAAGAGCGAATGTCTAAACACATTTTTCATTACTCTCGTGAAAATTCCAAAAATCGAATATTATAATTCAATATATTTACATCAATGACCGGACAGACTATTTTGATTCTATAGAGATGGGAATATGTATTGTTCCATCACTACTCTTGAAATTCATATAATTTTTATAGAACTTTCTGAAATAATTGAAGTAGATAGAAGAGAGATATAGAGAAAGAGAGAATGAACGAGCCGAGAAGATGAGAGAACTTGGAAATATTTATGCTTGCATTTTTCATTTCAACTACACATATTTAAATCTAAAAGTAATTACATAACATAAATGCAAATGGGCTTAAAACACAAGATATTATAAGTCCAATAGAAACTAATTAATTAGGGTGGGACTATTTACACCTCCATTTCGGTTTAGAACACTCCCCCTATCAGTTTAATAATATAATAATAATGTAAAAAGCCAAAAATACCCTTTGAGTTATATTACACTACTAAATGCACCTCGTTACTAACTGCACCCCTCCTTCACATTTAAACCCTAAACCTAATTTTACCCAGGCACCACCACCACCACCGTTGCCTCCGGCCTCCGCCGCCAGACACCAAACACCAAAAAAAAAATTCACCACAATCAAAACAAAACTCAGCAACTAAGAAAAATTTTAAAAAACTTAGCAACTTAGAAAAATTTTAATTATTTTTTTAAATTTTCGACAAACCAATGTCAACCGTATACATTCTCGTCGACAACAATTTGTCGACGAGAATGTATATGGTCGACACTGGTTTGTAGAAAAAAAAATTTAAAAACCTTTAAAAAAATCGACAATGAAATGTCGACCATATATATTCTCGTCGACACCCTATTGTCGACGAGAGTGAATATTGTCGACATTTCATTGTCGAGAAAAAACAAAAAAAAATTCAACCATTTTAGGTCGACCAAATACATTCTCGTCGACAACAATGCATCGACGAGAATGTATAGGGCCGACCCTGATTTGTCGAAGAAAAGAAAAAAAAAAACATACCTTGCTGCTGTTAGTTGGAGAGGGCGACGGAAATTGAGGGGAGGGGAGGGGTGAGGTGGGGTAAGGAGAGATCGTTTTTTTTCTTTTCTGCTACTATTACGGGAGGGGGAGGGTTAGGGAAGGGGGAGAGGCGATGGGGTGGTGGAGGGGAAGGGTGGGGTGGTGGCCGGCAATGGAGGTGGGGAAGGAGAAAGAAACGGGATGGGGGTGGGGGAGGGGAAAGGAGAAAAGAAAGAGGAAGAGAGAGAGAGAGAGAGGGAAAATTAGGATTTTTGGGGTGGGTATGTTTAGTAGTTAGTTTTTTAGGACAAAAAGGTATTTTGGATAATTCAAGTGGGGGTGCATCCATCCTGATAAATTTTAGGGTGAGTGTTCTAAACCGAAATGGAGGTGTAAATAGTCAGACCCATTAATTAAATGGGCTAAACCCAAATGTGGCCATAAACAACACTTATGCTCATGACAATACTCCCCCATTTTTTAGATCCTTGTCCCAATGATCTAGGATATAAATTATTTGGATATGCAGAAATGTTGCCTCGAGACAAAGAAATACTTGTGCAAACTTGAATCACAGTGAGGACCACACATGCATTTGCCAACATTAGAGCCTCTCTAAACTGCGATCTCCTCTTCTCAAAGGTTCAAATATGTGGCCAAATGATAAGGTATTGCACCTATAAATGCATCACCAACACCAACAGGTTTCACTTCAACACTATAAACTCTTCCCTTGAATTTATTTGTGTAATTTTTGCAACCCTCTTTTCCTTCACTTACAAGCACATGACGCAGTTTAGGATGAAAAAGTTTTTTTAACACCACAAAATCATCATTGAGATTCAATCCTTTAGTCAAGAAATAAATCTCCTCTTCACTTATCTTGATAATATCTGCCATTATGCCCTTCCGAGCAACATCTTCCAAACACTACAAAAAAAGTCTGATTTTGATATCATTGATTTAGAGACAGATATCCAATCTGTCTCTAATAGGTACGGATTAGATACAGATTTGTTAAAAAATCGAGATTTGAAACCAAAAATAAATGAAAACCAGTCTTTAATTGTACATAATAGAGACAAATTGAATATCCGTCTCTAAATTGTTGGTATCAAAATCAGACTTTTTTTGTAGTGAAAGGCCATATGGGCAATCTTAAATTTGGGTTATAAGAGAGTAAGATATCAGATTTCTTGGCAATGCACATGGCAGCAAGTTGGGTTGATTTACATAGTTCTTCAATCAAACTGCTTGAACCAAAGGGGAAAATGGTTGTTTTTTTAACAAGATTCACATCAAGTTCCGACTCTTGTAGACACATATCAATACCCGAGTGACTGAAGAATATGCATTCATACTCTCCATCTGCTCTGAATGTGATAAATGCCAGTGTAATCCTTGTATCCGTGTCAAATCGCATATCAAGTTGCTGAACCGTGAACTTATCAAGATTAATCTGATTTGTTGGATCATTTTCGACAAAAACAAAACCAGAATTTGTTATGCGCAGGTGACATGTGGCATTAAATCATTGGCCTTCATGGAATATTTATGACTTCTGAATAATGGTTTTGAATTGTCCTTTGCTGAGCTGAGTCATTCATGCCTTTTGTCCATAAGTATGCGAACTCATCCTTAATGAACACTCCATATATCTTGACCATTCACTTGCAATTCATTCTGAACATGTCTCCATAGGATTTGACCATTCTTCTTTACTTGTAAAGTATATCGAGATTTTCTACTAATATATCTACTAATGAGAATGATATTAATGAATCAAAATTATTGATATAATAAAATTTTCATCGCACGAATTGAAATCTATGACATGCATGGTCACACACAAGACTTTTCATTAATAAAAAATTTACTAATAAAAAAATTATAAAGTTGGTTATAACCAACCCGAAAATTGATATTTTTTCGAAATTACAATAAATAATGTATATTGTTACACTAGTGAAGTGCAGTACGAAATTACAAATATACAATTAAAAGAGTTCATTTCAAAAATCGTCTAATTATCTTTGCTCAAATTCAATTTTAGTACTTTTCATTGGAAATTTTAGATTTTGACAGAAAATATGTTTTCGCACACTAATTGCACATAAAAGATACCAAAATGACAAGCTCAGCGAGAGAACGAGAATATTATAAGCCTCGACCCTCACTTCATCGAAAATCACATGAAATTAGCGAGCAGGTGTAATCAAAACTTGAAACTGATTGAGGACTTTAGGGCAAAATTTTGAACTTTCCGGAGAAAGGACCAAAATTGATACCATAAGAACAAGAATTAATAAAGAAAGTAAAATGACTAAAATTGGATTTGGGGTGATTTGTGAATTTATTTCCAATTAAAACTAGCAAATGAAAACCACTCTTTTGAATTTGTATACTCCCTCCATCCAAACTTTGTATGTATTATTCTTTTGCACGAGTTTTAAGGAATATTAATGGTTTTTGTATAAAGTAAATGAGTTAGGGGTATTTTGGGGTCCATTAATAAATAAAATGATATTTTGAAAGAATAAAGAGTGACAAATTGTGTAAATAAGGGATGGTGCGCAAGTGATGATAAAAATATTATTTTCATTGAGATGTACATAATAAGTTTGGACGGACAAAAAATATTAAATATTTTTTTACGTACAAATTTTGGAAGTAGGTAGTACCTTATATTTGATTATTTTTCACACACTATATATATTAAATATATTAAATAGTCATTAATTAATCATCATCAATTGTAATTAACATAGATCGTATAAGGGAAATTCTTGCATGTACTAGTTGCATGTCATGCAACTTGTGCAATTATGTGTATTTTTAATTAGTAGTATTAGTTGGTCACTAAATCTGAGCAGTTGATTTCACTAAACAATATTAGTTGTTTATATATATTAAACATTAGTAGTTGCACTAGTTTCATGACATGCAATTGATGCACACAAGTGTTGCTCATTGTATAATACCCAAGATAATTAAATATATTAATATTAAAATTATCTTGCACCTATAATTTAATTAAATCCAAGGTAAATCTATTAATATCAAGATCTCTTGCGTCTATAATTGAATTAAATCTAAGGAAAATCTATTAATATCAAGATTATCTTGCCCCTGTAATTAAATTATATCCAAGGAAAACCTATTAATATCAGGATAATCTTGAACAATGGTTTACTGTTTGCACGGGTTTTAATGTAAGAATTGTTTATTTCTACTTTATTGAAGAGAGAATCTTTTGTTCAAATAATGATGGGACGGAGGGAGTACTTCTTAATACCTGTGTCAAAAGCAAATGGACAACTTTTGAAGGGAAGGAGACATGATAAAATAAATATTAGAGATAAAGTTATTGGATCGAATTCAAAAAGTGTAAAACGTCTAGAACAAATTAACCAAAAAGAGTCCAACTTATTGCACTAAAAACTTTAATCCATAAATGTTATTCCCTCTATCCTTTATTTAAGAACCCATAACTTTTGGGCATGGGTTTTAATGTAGACTTTTCAACTTTATTAGTATTAAATAGTCAACTATATAATTAAATCCAAGGGAAATTCAAGGTAAATCTATTAATATCAAGATCTCTTGCATCTATAATTGAATTAAATCTAAGGAAAATCTATTAATATCAAGATTATCTTGCCCCTATAATTAAATTATATCCAAGGAAAACCTATTAATATCAGGATAATCTTGAGCCAATGGTTTAATTAAATGCAAGGAAAATATATTAGGTGGTGTTTGTTTTGGGATTGGCGAATCCGGATTTGGATTGGCCCAATCCCAATCCAATCTCTCTCAATCCATCTCAATCCAAATAAAAATTCAAATATCAATTCACCCCTATAATACACCTATACACCTATACACCTATATTTATACAATCAACTCTTTCCTACTTTCTTCTTTCTCTTACTTTTCTTTCACACACTCATTCTCTCAAATATTTTCTTCTCTCTTACTTTTCTTTTCAATTCACTATTAACAATAATAAAATATTATAACATCACTCTTGATGTGACATAAAGTTAAATCTACCTACTTCTCAATTTTTAACCAAACACAACTTACACACAATTACTATTCATGGATTACCCAAATCTCAATTCAATCCGTACATTCCCAAACCAAACACCATCTTAATGTCAAGATTATCTTGCGCCTACAATTTAATTAAATTGAAAATGGTAGCACACTCCACATTGAATACAAGTAACCTCATAACCTTTCCATACGAGGTAAAAATGGGGGATTCACCCAACAAGAAGAAAATTGTTGTTGCCAGGGTGGACTCCATCCTCTTGGTGGTGGCCGTAGTCGCCGTCGTGATTGGCGCAACCAAAAGTGATGGTGCCGCCGCCGGCAGCAACAAGGCGGTGCAAGCCATTTGCTCCCCCACAAATTACAAAGGAACTTGTGAAAAAAGTCTGTCTCAAGCCAACACCACCAACCCTAAAGAGCTTCTCAAATTGACCTTAAATGCCGCCGTTAAAAGCATCGGCGACGTACTTAAAAACTCGCCGTTGTTGAAGGCCGCCGCAGGCGATCCGACCACCAAAGAAACGTACAATGTATGCCAACAAGTGCTCGAAACCGCGGTCGAAGATCTTAAAAGATCCATCAAAAGCGTTGACGTACTCGACGCCAAAAAGGCTAATGAGTACGTCGCCGCGGATATCAAGACATGGCTCACCGCCGTTATCGCGAACCAAGAGACGTGCATCGACACGTTTGCAGAAACGAGCAACGTGAGGAGCGAAAAGATGAGGATTGTGTTGCAAAAGGCTAGGGAATTGACTAGCAATGCCTTAGCTATGATGTCGAAATCTTCGTCGATTTTTATGTCAGGCGGCGGGCGAAAATTTCTGGCGGAGGAGCCTGAGTTTGCAAAGAGGAGGCTTCTTTATGCTTTGAGAATCAATTTGAAGCCTAATATTGTGGTGGCGAAAGACGGGAGCGGCCAGTTTAAGACCATCAGTGAAGCCATAGCTTCTTTGGCGTCGAAGAGGACCAATGATTCGGTCGTGATTTATGTTAAGGCTGGTTTGTATTATGAGCAGGTTACGATTCCTACAACGGTACGTAATGAAAGAATTTTATCTCATCTAATAGTAATAGTTTGAATACGTAAAAAAAAAAAAAAAAACATGGAAACAAATTATTTATATTATATTAATTATTTTCGTAATAGTTAAACAATGTTATGTTGGTGGGAGATGGGCCGACGAAGACAAGAATTACCGGCAATAAGTGCAATGCCAAAGGTGTAAGGATCTTCCAAAGCGCCACAGTTGGTGAGTTAATTTTATTCTTCTTATTTGAATAAATTAATAATGTTTCATTTTCTAATTTCTCTCGTCTAATGAAATTTCCAATATATCAATCAAATTTAATCGAATGATAGATAAATTCAATTCAGTATTTTATTTTATTTGTTGGTTTGTATTCAATCATTAATTTTATAGAAACTGAAAATTTTAACATTTTTAGTAATGTGAAAACCGAGAAATCCTAACTAAATAAAAAATAATTAATGACAAAAATTTGTGAGGGACCGGAACTTCAATTATTATTCTCCTTTTTTATGTTGTGTGCCCAATTTTGAGTGCAAACTAATTCGGTACGGAAGGAGTATAATATAAATGAATTGATTACAAAAAATGCAGATTTGGTCCCAAGAAAATTTTTCAAAAGCAATTTTGGTCCTACGTTCTTTTTTGGTCCCATTTTTTGCAAAAATAGTCCCAACTGTTAAATAGTTAACAGTTTCTGTTAAGTGGTAAAAATGCAAAAATGGTCCCAAAGTAAAATAAGAGGAAAAATGTTTTGGGACTGAATTTTTTTAGTGAGAAATGACCTGCATATTTTTTGAAGGGTAAATACTAAAAAAAAAGTCAGATTTGTAACAAACAAAAAAAATTACTCACATGTCTTCATCTTCTTCATCATCTAACATCCGATCAAACGTTAGATGTGGGTGCGGAATGTTATGTTTAATGTCAAATGTCATGTTTTCATTACATAATTTCAAAAGGCTAACAAGTTCATAGCAAAAATAAAAACCTTCTATCACAACACCAAAAAGTATTGTTTTAATTTGTTTCCAAACAACTAGCAAAAATAATTTCATCTAAGATAGAGTCAATCATCTAACCACAAACTAGATGCACCATTGTTTTCTGTCTTAACACAAAATAAAAGCAAAGTTCAAGTTTCCAAAATAAAAGATAAAGAAGCTGCATACTTTACTTCTTTTTGCCACCCTTCTTCTTCTTCGAAAATTGAACCATTGATGCTTGCAAATTTGTCATGGTCACATACTTCTTGCCCCCAACTTTCAGCAACAACAGGTGATGATGGAGTTGTCATTATACTTCCTCTTTGCATAGTTGGGTTTTCATTAGGGTGTAAAGTCATGGGGGCCGGTGTTCTAATATTAACTCTTGAAACTAATTGTCTAGGAGGTTTGAAAGGAATTGACTCATTTATTGCTATAAAATGGGAACTCATAGGCACCTGAAATTTAAACAAAAAATCTCAAATAATTTACTTCACAACCTAATCAATAATTTTGGAAACAATTTATTTACGCACTTAAACTCAAATTTAATTCTAAACAGAACTAAATCACAAGTGGGGGAATTAAAGGCAGGCTTTTATCTCATATCAAAAAATCTCATTCTAATACAAGGCAGACTTTTATCTCATATCATTATGATTCTAATAATCAAGCAAGTGAACAAGTGGGTGAATTAAAGTTCTCTTTTATTGTTTATCAGGAATTGAAAATGAAAAATATGCATTTATACTAATATTTTTGTGAAGAAGTTTGATCAGTGGACAACTTCGATGATGACATCAATTGCATTAGCTTTTTCTTACACTGATTTGTAATTCTCAGACTACCATCTTCACACTTCAAGTCCTATATGCTATTTCTTAAATGCGTTTCTCGGTGAAGAGTGAGAATTAAAATTCAACTCAATAACAAATTATAAACTCACAGTAAGCAAAAATAATTTTGTTTGTCTCAAAAACACCAACTCAATAACAAATTACACAAGAATAAACAGAGCCAAACGATAAAAAAACAGAGCATAAATAAATCCATCGTTATGTACGGCAACAAAAAAAATAGAGCACCCCTTATTTTGCAGCAGAAATTTAGGGGAATTAAAAACCCTAGATTTTCAAATGAACTTACGTCGTGGGGGAGGTACTCCAGCCTTGCCTTGTCGCAACATCTTTAGTGGGTGCGATTTCAGTGGCGACCGATAGTATCTTCAATTTTGAGTGCCATTTCAAAGTTTTTCGATTTCAGCGGAACTTAACACGCGATTTGGGGTTGGGTTTTTTGATTTTGTGTGCGATTGGGGTGCGTTTTCAAGGTTTTGTGATTTGGGGCGCGATTTAGTGTTTTGCGATTTGGGGTGCTTCAATTCGTGATTTTGGTGAGTAGCCTGGGATTTGGGATTGCTCTTCGCGATTTCAAGGGTTTTTTTTTTTTGAAAATTTGGTTGCTTTGAGATGTTTGATCGAAAATGAGGAGGTATGCATTTTTGTTTCAGGCATTAACGGCGCGTGCATTTCAAGCGGTCAATTCCGTTAATTGTAGATGAAAAATTTACGTGGGACCATTTTTGTTTAAAATGGGACCATTTTCGTGAACAGACATTCTCTTGGGACCAAATCTGCATTTTACCCTTTCAACACATATGAAATTGAATTCTTTCAAATTAATAATATTGAAAGTTGTTCGAAAGAATTTCGTCTCATCTAAAAGTACAAACTTGTAGAAAGGTGGGAAATTAATTCTTATATATTAATAATTCATAAAACTCCCCCTCACTAGCTCGTGGGCTGGATCATCACCTCTTACCTTTTGGGATGGAGGCCCGTAGAGTAGACAATTTAAATGGGTGGAGTTTCTTTTAGCAAGAATCGAATTCAGGATGTGCTAAAAGTGCAAATTTGTAGAGAGGTGAGAAATTAATTATTGTATATTAATTCCTAATACTTGTAAACTTTGTATGTGTTGCAGGCGTTGAGGGCTGGGATTTCTTGGCCAAGGACATTGCATTTGAGAACACTGCCGGACCAGAAGGCGGTCAAGCTGTGGCGTTGCGTGTCTCCGGCGACAGAGCCATCTTCTACAACGTGGCCGTAGACGGTTACCAAGACACCCTCTACGTTCACACGTACCGCCAATACTACAGCAATTGCTTCATCTCCGGCACCATCGACTTCGTCTTCGGCCATTCCTACTCCTTATTCCAGGACTGCCAATTCACCGTCCGCAAGCCCGCTCTTGGCCAAGCTTGCATGATCACCTCGGATGGCCGGGTCGACCAATACGGCGTGGCCGGCATTGTGATCCAGAGCGGCAACATCAAGGCGGAGGCGGCATTCCTCGCCGCACAACCACCGATCAAGGCTTTCCTTGGTCGGCCATGGAAGGAGCTCTCGACAACAATTATCATGAAAGCGAACATCGAGGGGTTTATCGACCCTGCCGGTTGGTCGCCATGGAACAACACTAGCTTTGCGTTGGATACATGTTATTATGCAGAGTACATGAACCGTGGACCCGGTTCAAATACTGATAAACGGGTTCGGTGGAAGGGTATCAAGAAGCTGACACCAGAGATGGCTCAGAAATGGACCGGAGGAGTTGCTTTTGGAACTGATGAATGGATTAAATATTCTGGAGTTCCATATGTTCCCACAATTTACTAATATAATTAGAGCAAATTAATAATAAAAAAACATTCAAATTAAACTCTCGTTTTTTGTCCCAGGCTCAGATACTAAAAAAGAATTTTGTCTCATGATGTTTGTTGAAGCTCAAATTCAATAAAAGATTTTTTATCTCATCTAAAAATCAGAATTTGTAGAGATATGGAGAATTAATTCATTTATATTAATTCCTTAATAATTTAAAATCTGATTTTCAAATCTCACACTCAATACATACCTATAAATCTCCTTCATATTCAAAATAAGTGTCATTCGAGGGATGAAAGTCAATTTAGTCGCATAACTTTCTACATTTTCTGAAATGAATTAAAAAAAAATTATACAGTATGTATCAATTCAGTCTCATTTTTTTGTAATTGGTTCTGTTTTAATCCCAAAAAAGTTAAATTTGTCAATTTAGTCTCATTTTTCCGCAATCTATTCTGTTTTTGATCCCACAAAGTTGCAATTTTTTTATAAAATAATGGTATGGAGTTTTCTATTGTATATATTGAACTTTAAAAATAATTCAAAATTATTTTTTTATTTACAAACTCAACACTTTCTAGTTACCCAATTATCTTTCCCCCAAATTTGGGATCAAACAGAACAAATTGCAAAAAAATGAACTAAATTGGAACATTTGACTTTTTTGGATTGAAACCGAAATTGTAAAAAAATGGGACTAAATTGGTACATTAAATTTTTTGGGATCATTTAAAAAAATGTTGAAAGTTATGGGACTAAAATGATTCATATCCCAGTCATTCTATACCAATGCATGTATACTATAAAAATAATTAATTGCTTCGAAAAAAAATTAATTTATTATTATACCCTTAATAAATGCTTATTTATCTTATTAAAAAAAATACATTTATTTGAGTATTTAAATGATTTGAAGGACTAATTTGAAAAATAAAAATGCAATAAATATACATTTAAAAGTGTAAAACGTTATATAATTTACAAAGAAATTGATAGGTCAAAACGTCATTTATCTAAAATAGGAGGGAGTATTACTCTTCCCATGCAACTCATGTTTGATAGATAAGACTAATTAGTCAAGATTAGGATGATAACTAAACTTTACAAATTTTAAAACTTAATTTATTCTTAATTTTAACTATCAAACAACCAATACGAATGATTATCACTATTGAACATTAATATTAGTTTGACATAAATTAAATTTCACCCTAATAAAATTTCAAAACAAACTCATACTTTCTTGTATACGTACCTAAATCCCGAAATAAACATAACTACAAGTTCGGAACTAATATACAAGAATTAATTCCCCACCTCTCTACAAGTTCGGACTTTTAGATGAGACGGAATTCTTTCATGGTATCAGAGCAAACCAGGCAAACGACCTGGGTTCGATTCCTATTGAAAGCACTCCACCCATTTAAATTGTCCACTCGATGTGCCTCCTCCCAAAAAAGGGTAAGAGGTGTTAATCCCCTCTACAAGTTCTTTCATGGTATCAGAGCAAATCGGGCAAACGACCTGGATTCGAATACAAAATAAAACACCCAAATAAAATTGCAAAGCCCCAAATACCATAGAAAAAAAATAGGATCTTGATCGAAGTACTATTCTGACTTCCACAAATTTGCATACATGGCCACAATTCATCTCCCACCCCTACAATGTCGATCGCCCTTTCACTTTTTTCTTACATTTCTATTTTTAGCGGACACCCATGTATCTTCCCCACTATAAATACTTCTTCCTCAACCATAATTTTTCATCACATCTCAGGGCTCTGACCCATTAATTACATACAATAAAAAGAAGGAATTACCTTCCGAGCTCTGTTAAATAAAATAAAAAAGAAAAAAAAATTAGGGAATAAATAATGGGGGAATCAGGTAAGAAGAAAGTCGTCGTTGCCGGACTTGCTTCCATCCTTTTGGTGGCGGCCGTAGTGGCCGTCGCGGTTGGCACCACCAAAAAAGGCGGTGACAACCAGTCATCCACCCCCAACAAAGGAGGTGGCGCTGTAAGCACCACCTCCAAGTCCGTGAAAGCCATTTGCGCCCCCACGGACTATAAACAAACGTGCGAAGAATCTCTCGCCCAAGCCAACACCACAGACCCTA
The DNA here is from genome assembly GCA_963675135.1 of Galeopsis tetrahit. Classification (NCBI taxonomy): domain Eukaryota; kingdom Viridiplantae; phylum Streptophyta; class Magnoliopsida; order Lamiales; family Lamiaceae; genus Galeopsis; species Galeopsis tetrahit. Next base: position 19,951,491 of record OY776133.1, read on the forward strand.
AGGAGCTGATCAAGGTCGCCTTCGACGCCGCCGTTAAAAACATCGGCAATGTCCTTAAGGACTCCGCCGTGTTGAAGGAAGCCGAGACCGACGAGAGCACGAAAGCTGCATACGTCGTCTGCCAGGAGGTGCTCGAAAACGCCGTGGACGATATGAAAAGATCGTTCGACAAAGTAGGCGAGTTCGACGCCACTAAAGCCGAGGAATACGTCGAGGACTTAAAGACATGGTTGAGCGCCGTGATCACGAACCAGGAGACGTGCATCGACGCGTTCGAGGAGACGACCGGGGACGCCGGTGAGAAGATGAAGAACTTGTTGAGAATGGCTAGGGAATTGTCTAGCAATGGGCTAGCTATGGTGTCGGATATGTCATCTATTGTTTCATCGTTGGATCTCGGAAGCCTCGGCGGCCGCCGCCTCCTTGCCGACAAAAGTAAGGCCGCGGAGGAATTCGTCGACAGAAGGCTCCTCGCAGCCCGACGTGGACCCAACGCCGTGGTGGCGCTAGACGGAAGCGGCCAATTTAAGAGTATTAAAGCGGCTGTTGCAACCATTCCGAAGAAGAATAAAAGCCCTTTTGTTATTTATGTTAAAGCTGGTCTTTACAAGGAGAATGTTGAATTCCCCAAAGGATCTAGCCAAGTTATCTTGATCGGAGATGGGCCGTTGAAGACTAGAATCATCGGTAACAAGTGCTTCGCCAAGGGTGTTAAGACCTATCACACCGCCACCGTTGGTATGTACTTTACTAATTTACCCCTCCCCACGTGCCAGTTTTTATGTTCCACTTTATATATATCATGTTAACATCTGCTGCTAAAGGGGTGTTTTCAAACTCTACAAACGGCTTTCAAAATCATTTTTTTTAAAGCTGTTTTCTCACATCTTTTACTTTTGAGAAGTGTTTTTAAGCTGTTTATAGAGTTTGCAAACACCCTGTAAATAACTTTTACCATGTCATTTTTCATGTTTCACTGTATATTTCACTATCTGAATTTTTAACATATATCGTTCCTATTGTTATAGCCGTGCAAGGGGAGGACTTTTTGGCCAAGGACATCGCCTTCGAAAACTCGGCCGGTGCCCTAGGTCACCAAGCCGTCGCCCTCCGTGTCTCCGCTGACCGCGCCGTTTTCTTCAACGTCCACATCGACGGTTACCAAGACACCCTCTACACCCACAACTACCGTCAGTACTACCGCGACTGCTCTATCTCCGGCACCATCGATTTCATCTTCGGCAACGCCCTAGCCCTCTTCCAGAACTGCAAATTCGTCGTCCGCATGCCCGCCAAGAACCAAGCCTGCATGGTCACCGCCCAAGGGCGCGTCGAACCCCACAGCATCGGCGCAATCGTCATCCAGAACGGCGACTTCGTAGCCGAGGCCGCACTCCTCAAGGCAAAGCCACCGGTCAAGGTGTACCTAGGCCGGCCATGGAAGTTGCTCTCAAGGACCATTATCATGCAATCCAACATTGGAGGGTTCATTTCACCTGATGGGTGGGCCCCATGGATGGGAACCTTTGCTTTGGACACACTCTACTATGGTGAGTACATGAACCGTGGACCCGGTTCAAACATGGCTCTACGGGTTCGTTGGAAGGGTATCAAGAAGATCACTCCTCAGATTGCGGAAAGTTGGACCGGCGGGAAGATTTATAAAGGTGATTTATGGGTGAAGAACTCTGGAGTGCCGTATGTTCCCACTATGTTGCGCGTTTAATTCATTAATTATTCTATTTTTCTTTTTTATGAGTGTGACTTTTTTTTTTTTTTGGGGGGAATGATTTGGGATTTAATTAATAGGTTTTAGGTGGAGTTTTAAACCGGGGGAGTTTATGTAATCGTATTTGTATCCCGATGGGGCAAACTAGCCTGCCTATTAATATAACTGGAATTATTTCTTTAAATTGTGATTTTTTATTTTTATTTTTTGTGCAAAAAGGTAAAATATATATATAACCTTCGAAATGTTGAGGTTTGTTTTAAAAGTGATGAGAGATTATAATTAATGGCATTTTTTAATTAAGTAGTAAACCGTAAACAGATGGATTCACAAATATAATCTTAGAGTTAATGTAAAACTGAATCACAACACACAAACACGTTGAACTTTGTGTTCGTAGGTGTAAATATATCACGGCACTTATCAACTAATATCATACACTTCGAATTCAGTTTCACCATATAAAACTTATTCATAGAAGAGTTTGTTTTAATATCTTAGAATTAGTCTCAGACCCTCAGAGGCACCAGAAGGGTTATGATTAGGAATTAATATACAAAAATTAATTATCCACCTTTTTTCAAATTTGAACTTTTAGATGAGACGAAATTATTTCAATGAGAATGTCTTAATTGTTCAAGAAGATGAGAACGATAAAAAGGGGGAAATGAAAAGGTTGAATATCCTCATCAATCAAGGTGTTTGCTTGAGTCCCCTCCAACTTTAGTCTCTTGGGGATGGAGAGGAGCTTGAGTGTAGTGACTTGATCAATTAAATTCAGAAAAATCATTTGATTTTGAGGCTAAAATGTGGCATTAAGAAATAAATTAGGTTCACTTCAGATCTTTTGACAACATTTGGCCGACGTGCGAGAGAGAATTTGAAAGTTTTAATTTGATCACTCTTTGAGGAGTTGGAGGTTTATCAGGCCTTAGACACATAAGAGCGAATGTCTAAACACATTTTTCATTACTCTCGTGAAAATTCCAAAAATCGAATATTATAATTCAATATATTTACATCAATGACCGGACAGACTATTTTGATTCTATAGAGATGGGAATATGTATTGTTCCATCACTACTCTTGAAATTCATATAATTTTTATAGAACTTTCTGAAATAATTGAAGTAGATAGAAGAGAGATATAGAGAAAGAGAGAATGAACGAGCCGAGAAGATGAGAGAACTTGGAAATATTTATGCTTGCATTTTTCATTTCAACTACACATATTTAAATCTAAAAGTAATTACATAACATAAATGCAAATGGGCTTAAAACACAAGATATTATAAGTCCAATAGAAACTAATTAATTAGGGTGGGACTATTTACACCTCCATTTCGGTTTAGAACACTCCCCCTATCAGTTTAATAATATAATAATAATGTAAAAAGCCAAAAATACCCTTTGAGTTATATTACACTACTAAATGCACCTCGTTACTAACTGCACCCCTCCTTCACATTTAAACCCTAAACCTAATTTTACCCAGGCACCACCACCACCACCGTTGCCTCCGGCCTCCGCCGCCAGACACCAAACACCAAAAAAAAAATTCACCACAATCAAAACAAAACTCAGCAACTAAGAAAAATTTCAAAAAACTTAGCAACTTAGAAAATTTTTAATTATTTTTTTAAATTTTCGACAAACCAATGTCAACCGTATACATTCTCGTCGACAACAATTTGTCGACGAGAATGTATATGGTCGACACTGGTTTGTAGAAAAAAAAATTTAAAAACCTTTAAAAAAATCGACAATGAAATGTCGACCATATATATTCTCGTCGACACCCTATTGTCGACGAGAGTGAATATTGTCGACATTTCATTGTCGAGAAAAAACAAAAAAAAATTCAACCATTTTAGGTCGACCAAATACATTCTCGTCGACAACAATGCATCGACGAGAATGTATAGGGCCGACCCTGATTTGTCGAAGAAAAGAAAAAAAAAAACATACCTTGCTGCTGTTAGTTGGAGAGGGCGACGGAAATTGAGGGGAGGGGAGGGGTGAGGTGGGGTAAGGAGAGATCGTTTTTTTTCTTTTCTGCTACTATTACGGGAGGGGGAGGGTTAGGGAAGGGGGAGAGGCGATGGGGTGGTGGAGGGGAAGGGTGGGGTGGTGGCCGGCAATGGAGGTGGGGAAGGAGAAAGAAACGGGATGGGGGTGGGGGAGGGGAAAGGAGAAAAGAAAGAGGAAGAGAGAGAGAGAGAGAGGGAAAATTAGGATTTTTGGGGTGGGTATGTTTAGTAGTTAGTTTTTTAGGACAAAAAGGTATTTTGGATAATTCAAGTGGGGGTGCATCCATCCTGATAAATTTTAGGGTGAGTGTTCTAAACCGAAATGGAGGTGTAAATAGTCAGACCCATTAATTAAATGGGCTAAACCCAAATGTGGCCATAAACAACACTTATGCTCATGACAATACTCCCCCATTTTTTAGATCCTTGTCCCAATGATCTAGGATATAAATTATTTGGATATGCAGAAATGTTGCCTCGAGACAAAGAAATACTTGTGCAAACTTGAATCACAGTGAGGACCACACATGCATTTGCCAACATTAGAGCCTCTCTAAACTGCGATCTCCTCTTCTCAAAGGTTCAAATATGTGGCCAAATGATAAGGTATTGCACCTATAAATGCATCACCAACACCAACAGGTTTCACTTCAACACTATAAACTCTTCCCTTGAATTTATTTGTGTAATTTTTGCAACCCTCTTTTCCTTCACTTACAAGCACATGACGCAGTTTAGGATGAAAAAGTTTTTTTAACACCACAAAATCATCATTGAGATTCAATCCTTTAGTCAAGAAATAAATCTCCTCTTCACTTATCTTGATAATATCTGCCATTATGCCCTTCCGAGCAACATCTTCCAAACACTACAAAAAAAGTCTGATTTTGATATCATTGATTTAGAGACAGATATCCAATCTGTCTCTAATAGGTACGGATTAGATACAGATTTGTTAAAAAATCGAGATTTGAAACCAAAAATAAATGAAAACCAGTCTTTAATTGTACATAATAGAGACAAATTGAATATCCGTCTCTAAATTGTTGGTATCAAAATCAGACTTTTTTTGTAGTGAAAGGCCATATGGGCAATCTTAAATTTGGGTTATAAGAGAGTAAGATATCAGATTTCTTGGCAATGCACATGGCAGCAAGTTGGGTTGATTTACATAGTTCTTCAATCAAACTGCTTGAACCAAAGGGGAAAATGGTTGTTTTTTTAACAAGATTCACATCAAGTTCCGACTCTTGTAGACACATATCAATACCCGAGTGACTGAAGAATATGCATTCATACTCTCCATCTGCTCTGAATGTGATAAATGCCAGTGTAATCCTTGTATCCGTGTCAAATCGCATATCAAGTTGCTGAACCGTGAACTTATCAAGATTAATCTGATTTGTTGGATCATTTTCGACAAAAACAAAACCAATGGTGTTGACATTGATAATAGCCTTGGAGACACCATTGCCATGGTGCTTTGATTCGATATGTGTTCGCTTCAAGTTCCGCCAATCACCGCAATTCTCCATCATCAACATATCCTTGATTTTCCTAAATTTTTTGTCTTAAGATCAAACTCCACGGATAAAGCATCGACAAGCTCGGCTGATTGCAATGTATTTTCACCCTTGTTAATTTCTCCAACTATAATAGCAATCGATCAACAACCCCATCTAAAAATAAGTAACTCACTCTCCATTCCTAGTAATTTTTTATTTGTGTAATTGAGACAATCATCACATAGAATGAATCTTAGGCAACCTCTTGTGATGAATCTTAGGCAACCTCTTCCACCTATTTCCGAAAGGAGCAAATGTCTCACATGCCCTCAAATCACAAGCCATATATACCCAATGCTTCACAATCCTCCATCGCAACCCATACAAATACCCACTCTTAACAAGCATATTAAATCTCACATTTAGGCAGAATAAAGAGGCTTGATCTGATCTACTAGCCCGAGTACACATTAAAGCAACATTATCATCCAAAGTTCGATAAATAAAATTATAGGGGAATAACGGTAAAATCATAGGAGGTGGCCAAATATCATCATAATTCATATCCAATAATGGTGTTCCGTATGAAATCGAGAGACAAATCCTACCACAACTGTTGGTAATTGAATTAAAAATTAGAGAATGCACAAATACCTCTTCTAGATCTTCATGGGCATGTGCGATCAAGCGGGAGTCTCTTGCCCAAGGATATGGTGGCGGGTAGATGGCAGGTTGATGCGGATCAATTAGCTTTAACATACATGGAAGCTTTGACCAGAAACCTTAAATAGAATTATTCTTATTAATTCTGATTGATCTCTATTATCTCATTTACCTTTATTCCTGTAATCAATTATGAACCAGGTCTATTGGTGTCCTTCCTTATTAATAAAGTCCCACTTGGAAACTTAGCGTGATTAGTGGATCGGATGTATTACATTAACCCACTGTGTAGGGTGTTGTTACACAGATTATTGCTGAATATTAAATAAAACTCAAGAGATCATCTCTTCTTGCAAATGACTGTATAATTTAAGTTATCAACGTCTTTGCTTTGTTCTTTCACTACACTTGTGTTTACGTTGTGCATCATCTGGTATCAGTTTCAGGACGATCAACAGATATGCCTCCGCGACGTAATCAACGTACAGCTCCCGTTGATGAGATTTTGCATCGCGACGACATCGCCCAATTACGTCAGCAGGTCAAACACTTAACAGCCCAACTTGCTGCTCTTCAACCCAATGATCCTGCACCCGCGATTGACACGGAAGGTTCCGCTGATGAGGAAGAGGGTCTCAATCCCTTTGCTCCTCTTCATCCAGAACAGCCTGGCCGCGCTCCCCCTTTTCGTCATGACGATCGCCGCTGGGAAACCGGTTTACGTCTTGACGTTCCAGTATTCACAGGGGAACTCCAACCCGATGAATTTATTGATTGGCTTGCTACCGTTGAGGAAATTATGGATTTCAAGAACATTCCCCCATCTGCCCGTGTTCCGTTCATCACTACTCGTCTCCGCCAGTGTGCTCAAGCATGGTGGCAGCAACTCAAGAGGCAACGTCGACGCCTCGACAAATCTAAAATCACCTCGTGGGATAAACTATGCAAACACATGCTCTCTGAATTTATCCCATTCAATTACGAACGTGATTTGTATCAGCGGCTCCAACACCATCGCCAAGGGCAGAAATCCGTTGCTGATTATACAGGTGAATTTTATACCCTCCTTGCCCGCAACGATCTGTCAGAAACTCCATCCCAATTGGTTGCGCGGTATATTGTTGGACTGCGCATACCCATTCAGGATCTTCTAAACTTATGTGACCCTTTTTCTGTTTCTGAGGCCCATCAACGAGCATTACAAGCATAAAAGCAGTTGAATAGGCGTCCCCCACTTGCGCGTTCTGTCCCAGGTTCGAGCCCTACCCCGCTCCAGCCTCTTGGAACCCACTCCCGGCCGGACCCCCCTCCTGGCCGCACCACTCCGCCAGCGCCTCGCGGAGCCCCTTTCCGCTGTTTCAATTGTGGTGAACCTGGTCACCGCATGTCCGAGTGTCGTCAACCTTTGAATCGCACTCTCGCTGCTTTTGACCAGTTGACTGTGGAAGACCAGCCCTCATATCCTATTGATGACACTGAGTTCGTAAAAGGGGATAGTGGACCCTTGTTGATGGTGCGACGTACCTTTCTTACACCACGGGGCCCTTCCGATGATTGGTTGCGTACTGCCGTATTTCAATCTTCTTGCATAATTTCTGGCAAGGTATGTTCCTTTATTGTTGATTCGGGAAGTTGTGAAAATGTCATTTCTGAAAGTGCTGTGACAAAGTTTGGTTTAACCACTGAGGTTCATCCTCTACCTTATAAATTGGCATGGTTGAGTCGAGGTACTGAGATTCTTGTTTCCCGTCATATTTTAATCACTATTTCAGTGGGTACTACTTATGTTGATGAGAATATGTGTGATGTGGTGCCGATGGACGCTTGCCACCTTCTATTGGGGCGTCCCTGGCAATTTGATCGTGCTACGTTTCATGATGGCAGGAATAATACTTATTCATTCATGTTTCGCGGCAAGAAAATAGTTTTACTTCCTGGGAGAGGTAAACCACCCTCACCTCCTTCTACCAACCTCACTTTGCTATCTAGGGTGCCTTTTGAGTCTGCCATGGTGGAGGAGGGAATTGTGTATTTGTTGGTGGCCGTCCAAACTTCCACCACTAACATTTCAGCACCTTCGGTGCAATCTTTATTGGACGAGTTTCGTGATGTGTTTCCTTCCGACCTTCCGAATGCACTACCGCCTTTACGGGACATCCAACATGATATAGATCTCATGCCCGGCGCTGCCTTGCCTAATCGGCCCCACTACCGCATGAGCCCGACTAAGCATGAGGAATTGCGTCGCCAAGTCGAAGCCCTTCTCTCCAAGGTCCTTACTTAGGAGAGTCTCAGCCCTTGCACCGTCCCCGCCCTCCTTAAACCTAAAAAGGATAGTTCTTGGTGCATGTGCGTTGATAGTAGAGCCATCAACAAGATCACCGTTCACTATCGTTTTCCGATCCCTCGTCTTGATGATCTTTTGGATCAATTACATGGTGCCTCATTTTTCTCAAAATTGGACCTCAAAAGTGGCTACCACCAGATTCGTGTTCGCCCTGGTGACGAATGGAAAATTGCCTTCAAGACTCGTGAAGGGCTATTTGAATGGCTCGTCATGCCCTTTGGCCTCTCAAACGCCCCAAGCACTTTTATGCGGATCATGAACCAAACTCTTCGTCCGTTTATTGGTAAGTTCGTTGTGGTTTATTTTGATGATATACTCGTATATAGTGCCACACTTGAACTTCATTTGCAGCATTTACGAAGTGTTCTAGAGGTTCTACGTCGCCACCAATTCTTTGCCACTCTACCCAAATGCGTATTCTGCTCTCCACAGGTCCAGTTCCTGGGTTATATTGTATCTTCTGAGGGTTTGACTGTTGACCCCACTAAGGTGGATGTTATCGCTAATTGGCCTACACCACAATCTATTTCGGAGGTGCGAAGTTTTCATGGGTTAGCATCCTTTTATCGACGTTTCATTCCCCATTTTAGTGGTGTCATGGCACCATTAACAGACTGTTTGCATGGTGCCAAGCTAAACTGGACACCCGAGGCAGCATTTGCTTTTGCTGAGATAAAGAGGCGCCTCACCACTGCCCCGATCTTAGTCCTTCCGGATTTCAAAAACCCTTTCGAATTACATTGTGACGCTTCAAAATTGGGTATCGGTGTTGTTTTGAGTCAAGGGGGCAGACCTATGGCATATTTCAGCGAGAAATTGAAGGGTCTGAAGGTTCGTTTTAGCACATATGATGTCGAACTCTATGCAATTGTTCAGGCAGTAAAACATTGGAGGCATTATCTTTTTCACCGGGAGTTTGTCCTATTCACCGATCATGATGCTTCACGACATATTGGCAACCAGGATAAAATCTCATCCCGTCATGCATCTTGGCATGCATATCTCCAACAATTCACGTTTGTCATAAAGCATAAATCAGGGGTTACGAACCGTGTTGCTGATGCTCTTAGGCGTAGACATTCACTCCTCACAAAAATGGGTGTTATGGTTCCAGGGTTTCCTTCTATCACCAATTTATATGCCACTGATCCTTATTTTTTGGACGTCGTTCGATCCATTGCAGCAGGGTCCCGTAGTGAGTTCATGCTGGAAATGGCTTTCTATTTTATAGTGCTCGTCTTTGCATACCAGAAGGCAGTCTACGCCTTCTCCTCATACAAGAGCTACACAATATGGGGCATGCAGGCCAAGATCGAACATTTCAGCTTCTTGCCTCATCATATTTATGGCCCTCTTTGCGTCGTGACGTCAACCGTTTTGTGTCACGCTGCCGCACGTGTCACCTTGCCAAGGGTGGAGCTTCCAACGCTGGCCTCTACCTACCTCTGCCCATTCCTACTCAGCCGTGGACGGATGTTAGTATGGATTTCGTAGTGGGCTTTCCACGAACCCAACGTGGCAACGATTCTATCTTCGTTATTGTTGACCGGTTTTCGTAGATGGCCCACTTCATAGCTTGCAAGAAGACTACTGATGTTGTGGCTGTTGCACAGCTCTATTTCAGGGACGTGTACCGCATCCATGGCCTTCCCTCTACGATTGTATCGGATAGGGATACACGATTTTTGAGTCACTTTTGGCGTAGCCTCTGGCGCATGGTGCAAACATCCTTGAACTTCAGCTCGGCGTACCACCCTCAAACTGATGGCCAAACTGAGGTTGTCAACAGGTCGTTGGGTGCTTTACTTCGTGATCTTGTGGGTGATAATTTGAAGTCATGGGACTCCAAATTGCCTCAAGCCGAATTTGCCCATAATTGTGTCGCAAACAGGTCGACGGTTTTCAGCCCGTTCAAAGTCATTTATGGACTTCTTCCCCGTGGCCCAACTGACCTGCTACCACAGCCTGATGTTGTCCGCCCTCACGGTGTTGCTTCCGACTTTATCACAAACATTCAACAGGTGCACTAGCAGGTTCACGCCAATCTTCTTGCCTCTAGTGCAGATTATAAATCCAAGGCAGATCGTGGGCGCAGGGAGGTACTTTTCGACGTTGGGGATTTCGTGTGGGCCATTCTCATTAAAGATCGTTTCCCAGCTCACGAGTATTCCAAACTGGCTGCACGCAAGATCGGTCTGGTCGAAGTATTGGAGCGCATTAATCCTAATGCGTATAGATGGTCTCTTTCGTCCCACATCCGTACTTCCGACGTTTTCAATGTTAAACACCTCATTCCTTACACCGGCGATTCCTCCGACGACGACGACATTCCAGCTTCGAGGACGAATCTTTCCCACCTAGGGAGAGATGATGCGGATCAATTAGCTTTAACATACATGGAAGCTTTGACTAGAAACCTTAAATAGAATTATTCTTATTAATTCTGATTGATCTCTATTATCTCATTTACCTTTATTTCTGTAATCAATTATGAACCAGGTCTATTGGTGTCCTTCCTTATTAATAAAGTCCCACTTGGAAACTTAGCGTGATTAGTGGATCGGATGTATTACATTAACCCACTGTGTAGGGTGTTGTTACACAGATTATTGTTGAATATTAAATAAAACTCAAGAGATCATCACTTCTTGCAATTGACGGTATAATTTAAGTTATCAACGTCTTTGCTTTGTTCTTTCACTACACTTGTGTTTACGTTGTGCATTACAGGTGTATCTGTCGGTGGGGTTCCAGTAAGTTTTCGTCGCGAGTGACGTCCTGTGGAGGTGGTGGTTTAATCGGTCAGATTAGAGGAATCTCTGGAATAAACAAATTGTCTACGGTGAATTTTGAGATTTGTTGTTGAGTTCCTTGAGGAAGCTAGATTAGGGTTCTTCAGGGATTGATTCTTCTTCCAAAAACCCGTTTCTCTTCTGAACAGTTGACAACTGCAACGTCGTTGAATCTAGAATTTATGGAATGTGGTCAAGTTTGTTATCTACCTTCTCTAATTTGTCTTGTAAATTAGAACCAAATTTGAGAATCTGTCTTGGTAAATCACTCGCCTCCGCCATGCCTAGAGATGGATGGCCCTGGATACCAATTGTAGTGGTTCCATCACTACTCTTGAAATCCATATAATTTTTATAGGATTTTCTGAAATAATTGAAGTAGATAGAATGAGAGAATTTAGAAAGAGTGAACGAGTCGAGAAGATGAGAGAACTTGAAAATATTTATGCTTACATTTTTCATCCCAACTACACATATTTAAACCTAAAAGTAATTAAATAACCTAAATGCAAATGGGCTTAAAACACAAGATATCAAATGGGCTTAAAACACAAGATATTAAAAGCCCAATAGAAACTAATTAAGTAAATGGGCTAAACCCAAATGTGGCCATATCCAACACTTATGCTCATGACAGAATATGTCAAACTCGTTTCTTAAAAAAAAATGACCCTACTAAAAGCCTATTACAAGTAGACACGGGCGGTTTTTAACCGGCAAACCGCCGATTACGGTTCAAAAACCGAACCGTAACCGGAAAATGGCGGTTCGGTTTCGGTTGCAAGTTTTGGCAAACCGAAACCGCCGGTTTGTCGGTTTTTTTATTTTTTTTTATTTTTTTAATACACAATTCTTCTATTTTTTATGTATAAATTTAAGTTATATAATTTTTTTAAAATTCTAGTAATGTAGTTTCTAAAAAAAGAGTTGAAACGAACAAAAAACGAGCGAAAACGGAGTGAAAATGAGCAAAAACGGAGAGAGAAAGAAAAAAAAAACTGCCTAACCACCGGTAAAAACAGGCGGTTAGAAAACCGTAACCGGTGGTTTGCCGGTTCGGTTTCGGTTACCGAAAATGCAAAACCGTAACCGGCGGTTTCAGGCGGTTGAACATGTCTAATTACAAGTAAATGACAAAAACCACGAGGAGTTTACGTGTGGATTTAGGACTTAGGAGTGTGCTCTTTTCTAAATCTCAGGTTCGCAATCCCTCAGGTTACTTGGTCTCAGATGCTATGTCCTCAACTCAGCTGATAAGGTCAGATGACTTAGACCAAATTTAGATGAGTTGTCTCCATAACTTTTAGATGACATAGTTTATCAGCTGATATGACCAAAACTGATTCAGCTGATCTGATCAAATCAGATGGGGTTGGTCTCCTATGAAATCGATTCTATATAAGAAATTGGGTTGACCAAGTCAACGGTCAACCATTGACCGTTTACTTTTTTTTTTTTTTTTTCAATTGTAGTGACTTACACTTTTCAAAATAATATTTTCAGTTTTATTGAAGTACACTTTTTGGTAATGTTATATTGCACTTTTTAGTTATATATATGTGCACTTTTCAGTAAAATTGTGTTGCACTTTTTAGTTATAATAACTTACATTTTTCATTAAATATTGTGTTGCACTTTTCAGTTATATTTAATTAGTGTAAAAATTGCTTGAAATTCATGGATTTATTTTGCTTAATTTGATAGGATTTCATGCATTATTTACATTAATTTGACTAATTGCACTTGAAATGAGAAAGGTGTGTTGTTTTTGTTTGCTATTTTTGTAGAAAAGTGACATGTCTCGATTATATTATGGAATCAATCGAAGGAATAATAAGTGAATAAGGAGGCCCATTAGTTAAAGTTAAATTGGGCCCACGTGATGGAGAGAAGGAGTTTTGGGCCACCACCTCCTTCGGCCATCAAGGAAGCAAATTGGGTCTAAATCAATTTATTTTCCAATTCCAAATTTTAAAGGGTTTGTCTATATGCACCTCCATTTCGGAGAGATGTACGCCCCCGATAGATGCACCCCCAAAATTTGTCAAGATAAATGCACACTTCCCTCGAATTGTCCAAATTACCCTTTTCTTCCTTTTATTTATAAAATACACATTTACTAGTTACTACACACACCCTTTCCAAACCCTAATTCATCTCCCTCACCCTTCTTCTTCCTCCCCATTCCACCCGCTGCCAAGCACACCACCACTCGCCAGCAACAGCCCCCTGTCGCCGCGGCCCCCTTCGTCGGCAGCCTCTCCTCCCTCTCCCTCTCCCTCTCCCTTTCCCTCTCCATCGGCCACCCTCTCCCTCTCTTCTCTCCCCTCCATTTTTCCCCCACCCTCGACCATGGCGCCCCCGCCCCGATTCTGTAAAAAAAAAAATATTACAGCGGCCTCCCTCTCTTCTCTCCCTTCCATTTTCCCCCCGCTCCACCACCTCGATTCTGAAAAAAAATTACAGCGACCGCCCCCTCTCTCTTCTCTCCCTCTCTTAACAGGTGTGGCCCCCACCCCGATTTGACGTCGACGTTGGCCCACCCCACCCCAGGTTTGTCCGCCCCAAATTTTAATTTTAGGGTTCTCTGCTTTTGCAGAAATCCACCCTCTTTTTTTTCGACTATGTAATGTCGACCAAATATACTTTCGTCGACAAATTGTTGTCGACGAGGGTGTATTTGGTCGACATTACATGGTCGAATTTAAAAAAAAATTAATTTTTTTCGATCATATACACTCCCGTTGACAACAATGTGTCGACGGGAGTGAATATGGTCGACACTGGTTGGTCGAAACTTATAAAAAAAATTGTGATTTTTTAAGTATATTTTGGAATTTATGGATTTTTTTTGGTTTGATAGTCGCGGGAAATGGTGTCGGCGGCGGTTGGAAGTAGTGGTTTAGGTGGAAGGTGAAAGAAATGACAGTAAGGGGGTGCGTTCAGTAGGGGGTGCATCTAGTATAATGTATTTTAATGAAAGGTATTTTCAATTTTTTATCCTATTGTTTTATTAATATATTGAAAGGGGAGTGCATCTCTCCGTAATGGGGGTGCATATAGTCAACCCCAATTTTAAATGATTAGTAGCCCACCTATTTTCTTGTGGGGAAAAGTAGCTGGCCCAGTTTCATAAAATTGTAGGGATGCAGCAGTTGGGTGGGCAGCTTGAATTAAAAAAGCCCACAACACTTTCATATATTAAGGGGGAGAGTCGTGAGCTTCAGGTCGCACAGACGAGAACAGAGAGCACACAACGATTGGGGGAAACCCTCTCCCACTTCATCCCCTCAATAGTTTAATTTAATTTTATATTTATAGATACTTTGTCCGTTTATATGCTTTCCGTTACTTTTTGGTACAAAGATTAAGAATTAATTGTTTAATTAATTTACCTATGTCTTGGTTTAATTATTTATATTGTTGTGATTTGTGTGATTTAATTAGTTGATCAATCCTATTAGCTAGCATTTTCGATTATGTTAATTGCAACGATAGTTGAGTTTGCATGATTGGGGTGTGGGTGTGAGCCTTGATTAATTAATTGAAGTTAAATAGTAATTAGCTTAATTGAGAGGGTTGATTGTTTAGATTGACAACGTTAGACATTAATCGATTAGAGGTCGTCTAGGAGATTAGTGAGAGGGTGAGTCGTAAACATTAGTAACTGTGTTGAAAGTGTTTACGGGTCACTATCCTAGGAGCTTATGGTACTAATTAGATCCTATAATTGTTAATTAGTGCACGTGTTCACCTAAGTCTCACGAGAAATTGGTCTACACATATATGTGATAGCCTTTTGCATAATTCAAGACATTATGTTTAATTATTGTAATTAATTCGTTAATTCATTAGTGATCCTGCACAAGGAAGACACCCGAAGCAATTATTTCAATTGCACTTTCATATGAAAGTTAGTTTAATTATTTACATTAGCCGTTTATTTTCTTAGTTGTTATTTGTTAATTCTCCCGTTTAGCTTCTATAACACCACTACAACGTATAGTTTTGGGGCTCCACACTCTCCTAGCTCCTTGGTCGTATACTTACTCAACTATAACGAACTCATACGCTTGTGGGGACCATAATTGTTGTACGAAAAAGTGTGCAAAATACGAACCAAGTCAATATTGACTTGCACTTTTTAGTTATAATGACTTACATTTTTCATTAAAAACTATGTTGCATTTTTCAATTATAGTGACTTACACTTTTTAATAAAAAGTGTGTTACACTTTTTAATAATATTTTGTTGAACTTTTTAGTTATATTGACTTACACTTTTCAACATACACATTTTTCAGAAAAAATTACAAAAAAAAAAAAAAAAAAAAAGGAAAAAAGCCATTGATCTTTGACTTGGTCAACTCAGTTTCTTGTATTTAATCGATTATATACAAGACTTTGGCAATCAGATGATCTCATGTATTAGAATCAGCTCAGATAACATTCAATTTGCATTATACTTAACATATACAATTGAAATTGGGTTTCAATAAATTGAGTTAAATGTTGAAGCTAAAAATTAAATTGAATAAATTAAATATTAAAATCTAAGTGTATCTATGCACTTAAAGACGAATTTGCCTTGTTTTATACCATTAAGAGCGTTAAATTTAAATATTTATTTAATAATAAAAAATACCATGATAAATAATGCAAAGTAATAGACAAAATAAATTTTAGTTAGCATACAATAAATTTAAAATTGGAAATTTATTTTAAGATTGCAAACAAAATTAAAGAAAATGAAGTAATATTCAATTGATAAAAATATTTTTTTATTTAAAATTTATTGTGTGCCCTTTTTTTTTTTTTTTATCAAACCTCATACCTCCAAATTTAGGTAGCAATTTATTGCAATTATCTCATATGATAGTTATTGCAATTTAATTGTATATGGGGTATATTTTATGTAAATTTATCAAATATTACTAAATATATTTTGTTAAATTTATATATAGAAAATTTATTTTTAATTTTCAATATATTTGTTAAATTACCCTTGTGTGCCGAGTTCACTCCTATCCCTAAACAAAAAAATAAACAGATTTTTTGCATCCCAAACCCAAAACATATAGTATATCTTTGTAATTGATTATTCTTCATGTTATTATTGTTTAATTTGACTATATTGTTGTATGATATGTAGTTGTAATGAATATATATGTAGTGTATTTCATTTTTTAGTTTTTTTTTGTTACAAAGATCGCGTTTTGTAAAAACTTAGCACTGGTTCGTCGAGTTTTGTGAGATTTTTTGGAAAAAAAATTCCATGTTTTGAATCAAAACTTTGCCAACTTTTCCACGTTTTGACTCAAAACTCGGCTAACTTTTCCACGTTTTGATTTAAATCTCGGCGAACCAATGCTAAATCAAAACGTGGAAAAGTTGATCGAGTTTTGATTCAAAATGTGGAACTTTTTTCCGAAAAATCTCACAAAACTCGACGAACCAGTGCTTAGTTTTTGCAAAATGCGGTTTTTTTAAAAAAAAAAAATCGAAAACGAAATACATTACATATATATTGAGTAGTGAGTGGTGAGGAAAGCTTGGAGGCTTTGGTGTGCGGCTGGAAAAAAAAAAGGGATGACGAGAGAGGAAAATTAAGGTTTATGAATGGAGAGAGTAATTTTAGAAAATAAGAGATGGGTGAACTCGTACGTGAAGGGGACCTCAATGGGTTGAGACTTAATAATTGGGGGTATTTATCCGTGGCCGATAATAAAGGGTCTGACTATATGCACCTCCATTTCGGAGAGATGTACTCCCCCGATTGATGCACCCCTCTAAAATCAGTCTAAGATAGATGCACCCCTCTCAATTGTCTTAATTGCCCTTGTCTCCATTAAATTCCTATTACTACCCACACCCCCTCCCAAAACCTAATTTTATCTTCATCCTCTTCACTTCCCCCCACCCACACCAGCCTGACGCCGCCCCCTTTGTCCGGCTGCCTGACGCTGTGCCCGCCCACCACCGGCCGTCTTCTCGTCTGGCCGCAAAAAAAAAGGGAAAAAAAAAATCCAATCGGCCGCCACCCCCCTCGTCCGGCCGCCTCTTCGTCTGGCCGCCTGATGCCGTGCCCGCCCACCACCGGCCGCCTCCTCGTCTGGCTACAAAAAAAGGTAAAAATAAAAATAAAATCCAGTCGCCGCGTTCCTCCCTCCCTCCCCCACCACCGACCGTCCGCAGTCGTCACGACTCCTCCCTCCCCCCCCCCCCCTCATTTTCTTCTTTCCCTCTCCCCGTCGCGTCTCCTCCCCCCATTTTTCTGTAATTTTGCTCCCCCTCTCCACTGTTCCGAATTCCAGTTGTTCCCCGCCGTCAGCTGCCCCCATCCACCCTGGTCCCGATTCAAGGTTGGTCGACATTAATTAGGGTTTTCTGCTTCTGCAGAATTTTTTTTTCCGACTATGTAATGTCGACCAAATATACTCTCATCGACGACAAATTGTCGTCGACGAGGGTGTATTTGGTCGACATTGCATGGTCGAATTTTTAAATTTTTTTTTTCGACCATATACACTCCCGTCGACAACGATGTGTCGACGGGAGTGAATATGGTCGACACTGGTTGGTCGAAATCTATAAAAAAAAATGTGATTTTTTAAAGTATATTTTGAAATTTATGGATTTTTTTTTTGGTTTGATAGTCGCCGAAAATGGTGTCGGCGGCGGTCGAAAGTAGTGGTTTATGTGGAAGGTGAAAGAAATGACAGTAGGGGGATGCATTCAGTAGGGGGGTGCATCTAGTATACTGTATTTTAATGAAGGATATTTTTAGTTTTTTACCCTATTATTTTATTAATATATTGAAAGGGGAAGTGCATCTCTCCGAAATGGAGGTGCATATAGTCAAACCCGATAATAAATTGTTAAGCCCACTTGTTTAAATGATGTTGGCCCAGCCGACAACAGTCTCTCTCTGTGGCCCTCTCATTTTCTTTTTAATTTTAATTTTAATTTCAATTTTTGTTGTTTTTTCAAGAAGGCGCTCTCAACCATTATCTCATTATCCCGGTCAAAAAAAAGAAAAAACCATTATCTCATTATTTTTCCATGAGCAAGCGGGAAAGCATTCGACCAAAACTTTCAAATTTCACTCAATCTCTCCCCCTCCCCCCTTCTCTCTCTCTCTCTCTCTCTCTCTCTCTCTCATACACATTCACAAGATCCATCTATCAAGTTCGCCCAATTTAGCAAACCCTAGGTTCCCATGATGGTAGAATTCTGCAAAATTGAAGTCTAGCTGCTATGGAAGGGTTCAAATATATGTTCATAAAATGAGTGGCGATTGCGAGAATCCCGAGTCTTCGTCCGGTAGATTTCTTCAAACAGTACGGCCTCTTCGTGACCTCGAGTCGAATTGGACTGTCGATTTGGCAAAAAATTTGGAGGAGTATCTGCTCAAGATTTGCTCGGGGCAGATTTCCGGCGACGAAGATACCATATTCAATGTGAATTTTGCCGAAGGTAAATTATGTTTTATGCAAATTTGCATCTTTAAGAGTGTTCTCTTTTCTCTTGAGCCTTATCTCTGAGCTATTTCTTTGGGTTGGAATTGTAGCTGCATTGCTGCTTCAGGGATCTGTGCAGGTGTATAGTAGGAAAGTGGAATACCTGCATTCGTTGGTTGTGCATGCTTTGAACTTCATTTCCCAGAAAAGGTTGGACTTTCTTCATCTTTTTGTTTTTCCTGGGGTTGTTGTTTGTGGATTTTGTCTAAGGTTTTCTCAACTGTAGTTCTCCTTAGTTGGATATTGAGTTTCTTACTTTTTTTTACCTTTTCAGCTTCTCACCTTATGATCAGTATTTAGTTGCTTTGTGTAGTAATATGAGCATGAATGAAATTTATAATTAGTCAATTTCTTCAGGGATGAGATTCTTCCAGTGCATTCATTCTTACCTAGAATTTTGAGGCTAAAGCAAACTTTCAAATATAATTGGATGCTTAGTTGGGTAGATTAAAAGATGAATTGCTGTAGCCCCACACAATCTTTTAACTTCTCTACAATATATTTGATGACTGTGAGTATGAGTATTATTGTGTAACAGAGGCAAAATGGACACTTGTGGACGTTTTGGTTTGTGCTATTGTCACTTTGTATTTCACCATGTTTCGGAGTGATGACTGTAATAGAAGTAATTTTGTTGAATTGCTTGTGAAACAGTGAAAGAGAATTAAAAGTACATGCTAGTGAATGGGTTTGTATTTTGGACCATTTCTTCAGTGCTACAAAAGGAAAAGAAATTCTCGTTTAACGCTATAAAGTTAACACTCTGGCTAGTTTAGTGCAAAAACTCTCATACTGTGTGTAAAAATGGATTATTAGATTTCATGAGGGTTTTGATAGCAGCCTTAGCAGGAAGTTTTTTGGGAGGTAAACGGTATGGCAATCTTGTAGTCAAAGGATACTAAATCTCAATGATAAATAATAAATTGCACATGCATGGTCCTTATCTATTTACTTGGATAACTGATTTGGATAAGTACAAATTCTTCTGTGTGCTGAAGGTTCAATTGTTAAAACATTATGAAGCACAATGAATTACTTCACTTTTGACATACTTGCGGTATGGTCACTGATGGGATTTGGTACAACTTCTGATATATTTTGACTTTTCTAGTAGAATAATTATTGGGTTATCTTCATTATTCCAGCAGTCAAGAAGAAGATCAAGCAGCAGGTCCATCTGCTCAATCAGATTCACGTGCACATAGTGCTAAAGACGAAGGGAATGATTCATTTTGGGGTTTGGATGATATACCTGGTAAGCTGTTTTGTGTCATTAGTACTTTGCAATTATGGTAATATATGTTCTAGGTTGAATGCAATTGGCCAACTCATGTTGCAGTGGAAGCAAAGAATTTGCTGGACAGTGCAAACTGTAAAGATACATCACCCAGTTTTGTACGGCCCCCTGCAAATCTAGTTGTGCTCGAGGGTGAATGCTTGGATGTTGGTGGTGATGGTGGGGAGCTAGAGTCATACCTGGTAAAATCGTGTTACTCCTAGAATTATAGAAACAACATTGCATATCCATGTCAAAAATAATTTTTAGTTTATTGTTGCAGTTAGCCACCAGTGATCTTTACCGGGATTTCATACTTCTGGACTCTTGTGATGCTGTTGATGTTGACAGTTTCCTTGATTCTAAAGCAGGCAAAGGGCCACCTAGTGCTTACAGGGGCAACTCTGTAACTTCAAGAGGCCGCAAAAGCTTCCTGTCTCCTTTAAGACGACCTGGGGGAACTGCGCAAAAGTCTGTTGAAAAGAAAAATGATGCTAATATCCTCCAGTCACCTTGTGTTGATCAAAGATTTGAATCTAATGACTGCAATATTGGGTGTTCTTCTCCTGCCTTTGATTTTCCTGCAGACGGAAACAATGAATTTGGAATGGCAGATGCATATTCTGAGCCTGGAGGCATGGATGACTTTGATGATGATGATGCAGATGATGATGATCCTTGGGAACCTTTGAATCCTCATGAACCAGGAAATTTGAAAGTGAAACCTTATAAAAAAGGTTGTTTTGGATTTTCCCACTTTTATCTGATGTACTGAAAAATTGGTTTAATTTCCATATAATTATTTTTCTGATCTCATTCTCTCTCATGCAGTGAAAGCTAAAATGAAGCTAGATGTCGGTTCCAGGAAACATCGACCTTTAACCGCGGAGTTTCCTCCTGCGAAACTTAATGGTCCTATTAGCACAGAACTAACTGAAATATGGAAAGCAAAACTAAGTGCCTCAGAAAATTTAGGAAATTCACTCTATGCGAAGGTTGTTGTTTTGGTGATTCTGTTTGCAACTTGACTTCTTTTTTTTTTCCGTGAACTAAACTGCTCTTTGCAGCTGCGGGAATCCCTGGTTCTGGGGGAGACGAAAACAAATGATGACTTCTGGAGTCCTGAAAACAATAACGAAGACAATGGATATGATAGTGGAGATCCAGATATGGGGCCATCTGATTTTGACATGCATGACAATAATACTTGCAATCCAGAGGCGGAGGTTGTACCTCCATGCCAAGATAAGGTTTGGTTGATTTCATTTAGATTGGCTGAATGCATTCACGCCTTCACAAAAGACTGACTTTTCACTTATGCAGTGTGAAGATCCAGATGCTCATGAAAACCTCGACGATTTATGCCGATCTCACTTGGTAAGAACATGTTTTCCAGCTTTACTCCATGGACAGTGACATTAGATATTGCTGTATTTTTTAACACAGTCATTGATTTTGTTGTTAATTAGTAAAAGATTAAATGATACCAACTACGTTGCAATGATTGAGTTTGTAGAAATTCTCTGATGTAATACATGCTATTAAACCTATCAATGCAGGATTCTCTTCTTGCTACCCTAGCTGAAAACGAGAAGCAGACCGAAATGGCTGCTCGGGTTTCATCATGGAAGCAAAGAATCGAGCAGAACTTGGAAGAACAAGTAACATAAATTTCCCCCCTTTTACGTCGAATGTTGTTTGTAAATTTCACATCTTTGCATGATAATGGTAGCCATTTCTTACAGGATGCTCGTCCATCATTTGACATTCACAAATATGGTGAAAAAGTTCTGGACAAGCTATCCACAGAAGGAGACGATGGACATGCCTTGTCGTTTACAGACGTTGTCAAGGGCCAAGAGAAGCACGACGTTGCCAGAACCTTTTCTGCTCTTCTGCAACTGGTAGCAACCCCCATTGTTTACATTGTCAAGAGATAAATTTCATAACAATTATGTCTCACATTTAGTTTCTTGATGCAGGTGAACAACGGAAATGTTGATCTGGTGAGAAGCGATACAGACACCTCGCCGATTTGCCACTCAGACGTGAATCCATTTT
The DNA here is from genome assembly GCA_963675135.1 of Galeopsis tetrahit. Lineage (NCBI taxonomy): Eukaryota > Viridiplantae > Streptophyta > Magnoliopsida > Lamiales > Lamiaceae > Galeopsis > Galeopsis tetrahit. The sequence goes on from OY776133.1 coordinate 19,973,414, forward strand.
TTGTGCGTCTGCTTACGAATGAGAAGAAAGGAGTACCATTTCAGGCATCTAAAAAGAGAGCCAAGTCTCCTCTAGTGAAAGGACATGCTAAACCCAAAAGCAACAACGAAAAGGAGAATTGTCCTGATGTTGAAGGATTCTCGATGAGTTTGGGAAAAGGAAGTAGAGCTAGAGCTAGATCTAGATGCACACCACAAGGTAAAAAGAGACGAAAATCACGATTAGTTGCTCCATTGGAAATGCATTTTGTGGGATAATTTATTTAGTTATAACCCCTATTAAATTGTAATTTCAAACCACTGACATAACCTAGTTAAAGCTTATGTCTGTAACATTTGTTTCCCATAACTATTAGTTGGATTTTTAATCTCTAGGGAGAGATGATGATCAACCATGATCACTTGAAGCACCTTCAGCCAAGGCCGTCGGATTCGCCTCTTTTGAATTCGGAGGAACATTATTGCTTAGTTAGGACTTAGGATAGGACCATTATCATTCAGAAATGTCCAAATGTTACTTATGTAGAAACACGTCACTTGCAATTGCTTCTTTTTTTTCCTTATGAAAATTCAAATGTTGCCACTATACTGTTGTAGTTTAGCATTAGCATTACTATTAACACTAATCTCTTGCTTGTAGGGGTCATTATCCTGACTTTAGAAACAATAATGATCTGAAAATAGCTATCCTATTGGCAAACACATTTACGTGCCAATTTTGCGGTGCAATTAGTGTAGTTTTTTCAATTTGCAACTAGTAATATTTTCCGTTAATGAACCAAGTACTTCTTTTCGATGATTCACAAAATAAATACATAAAATAGTTGGTGAATTTTTTCAATCAAAATTGAATTAAAAACGCACCAAAATGGAACTCTTGAAAAAATCGGGTTATACGATTAAACTTATTACTCATTACTAAAGTCCATTTATCTATTAAATCTGTCTTTGTTAGTTACAAATCAATATTAATCAAATTAAATTGGAGGTTAGTTTCATTAAATATACTTTGTCAGCACGGATAATCAACATGATTCTTCTATTTCAATTGATCGTGCACACAAGTTTTAATATCTTAATGACAAGACTCCAAGATCAATTCGAAGTCACTACACGTCAACTTTATTTTCAAAGCACATAATTCATGGTTAAAACTTAAAAGAAAGACTTAGAATGGAGACAAAATGTTTAAAACTATCATTATTTCAATTTCAGGAGCTTCACCAACTCTTCTGCAAGAAACAAGGCAAGCCTCTATATGATGTAGGGTTTGGATGTCTTTAATGCCTTATTACTCTCTTTGGCGTCTTCCAACATCAAAATGTATATCCAACAGCCCTGTTATACCAGCTTCTATTTTTTGACCTACCTTAACGGGGCCGACACCTTGAGGAGTACCTGCAAAAGAATTACAACACGGTGGCCAAATGAGGATACATCTATGAATCCTCAATAACTTGCTCGACTTTCCAAATACATGCAATGCCATTATTTTGTAATTAAATGAAATTTGCAAATTCCTGTAGAATTATTCTTAATGAAAGCACAATGATCAATTTTCTAATACCTGTTAAAATGACATCGCCCTCAAGAAGCGTAAAGATTTTACTGATGTGGCTAATCAAGAATGGGATCTTAAATATCATATCACTAGTTGATCCTTTCTGCCGTATTTCTCCGTCAACCTACAAATAGAAAGGATTTACAGACAGAAGCCCAGAGGTGTAGTAGGTTGAAAATAAAGAACTGAATAGTACCTTTAACCACAGTTCCACATTATGAGGGTCTGGCAACATTGATTTGGGTAACTGCAGATTAGAATTAAAAATATTAAGGATAAAGTATTTTAGAAGAAGATCTTGAATATAGATCAGCCTCATCATAGAGACCATATAAAGTTCCTTCTTCATTAGAAAAAGTTCTTCTGCTACCAGTCTTTGAAAGTAAACCACTATGATTTGCTCAATTAATAGAAGGCACCTATCACGCAGCAAAGGGAAAGGTGTATGGCAATAAGAAACGGACTAGTCGTACAGGAGATCCTATGCATGAAATAGTATAATACAAAATGGAAAGCCCCTAAATAATATCTCAGACAAGGAAGCATCACATTACTATTTGTGTTCAATCAGATCCATATTGGATATACTTACTTAGCACTATATATCAGGAAATTGGAAGGATAAAAAAAACAATGATTAAGATCTTACAATAGAGCTAATTGGTGTGAAGGTGTCTTGGCCTTTAGCTACAGACCACGGAAGACCTGCAGACTTCAGCATAAAATTGACAACGTTAGGAATCTACAACAACTAAAAGGATCACAAAGAATAAAAACTAAAATGGTCAAGCAAAAGTCTGAAATTGAAATTGAAATCAAAATTGCACTTATATATCACATATTGCCAGTGCTGAATGGTTCACCATAAAATGTAACACTGTACAAACCTTAGCAGCAGATTGGATCTCCCTTGCAGTCATATCCAAAGCAACACCATAACCTAGGACACAAGAAAATTAGCATTAATAAATGACTGACCTTCAATATTGAGCAAAAAGAAACAGACTTATGAAGCCCCAAACGTTCTAAAGACTGTGCAAGATATTGCTTTCGCCTAGTCTTTCCTTATGTTTGAATAAGAATAAAGTGGGGGAGTCATCTCGTCTATATGCGGATATGCCTATGGATATAATATGACATTTGAATTACCCAGTTCTCAAGGGATATCCCTAGCAGAAGAACTAGAACATATATGCACACAGCACATACAATCAAATCATTCAATTGCAATATATGTAACTGGTGTCAGAGTCATAAATGTCCGATAGAATCGAAATACAGCAAGAATTGGAAACTAGGCAGTATTTAGAGCTTAGAATACTCATTAGGTGCATAAAAACTCTACCACGAAACAGCTGAATAAATATCTCTAAAGCTTTCAAATGTATAAAAAACTCTTTTTCCATCTCAATTCATGATAATGAGCTAATGGAGGAACAACATACCAATCTATTTTCCACAGTGAAATCCTACTTTTTGATAGCCAATGATCTCGATATTACAATTTTGATATGATTCATCCGTCTAATATGTAAAAATGTATAATACCTCCAACGTAGTCCATGGCCGAGGCCTCTGGCACATCGCGAGCGCGTTGACCAATGATCACCGCCAGCTCAACCTCGTGATCCAGCGCCCCCAGAGGTTCCGGCACCTCAATTCTACCGCCGTTAGCCAGATACGACGACGTCGGCTTCAGAAACAGCACCGGTTCCTTCAAAGATACATCAAATCAAAATTATGTGACTCGAAAATTTTGCCTAAAATGCAACTAAAACACACCAAATATACCTTAGGTACGGCATTTCCGAGTTCTTTCGCGTGCGCGGCGTAGTTACGGCCGACGGCGATGATTTTCGTTCCGACTGTTAGAAGCTTCTGATACGCCGCCGCTGACGTGGCCATAGGTTTAGGGGTTCTAGCGGTTTTACTACTCGAAAGGAGTGTGCTACTGAGAGAAATCGAAGCGCACATATACATAGGTTTGGTTTCCCTTGAAAAAAATTGTACCTTCTGCTTTCACTCTGGTACCTTAGTAAAGGCCTGTTTGGAAGTACGGTTTTTTTCTTCATATGCGAAAGACGGTTTCATTAAAAACGAAAAGCGGTTCCAAACAGTACCCAATTAATTACTAAAATAAAAGGGAAAAAATATAAACCATGAATGAGAATAAAAAAAGGAAAGAAAAGAACCCTGGTTTATGCTACGCCGCTCCTTCGTTTTCAAACGCGCACTGCGAATACAAATATAGATTCTCCTATACATTTAACACGGAGATATTTTTGCAGAATCGGAGCCAGTTTATGTGATTTCATATATACATACAAAGGCGTAACGTAGCAGACACGTTCCAAATTGCTACGTTTTTCCAGCAATTCTTGCTTCTTCTTTCTAGATAAATATGGCGATGAGGGTTGCTCTGAAGTTCATGAGAGATTCTGCTCTTTATCGGAATGTGAAATCCAAAAGTATTCCCAGGAATTATTTTTGCACCGAAGCTTCAACTGCTACTACTCAAACTCCTCCGCCTCCAATTCCCAAAAAAGTTCCTCATGTTTCGAAGAAGGTAATTTCTGTTTCTGTTAATTTCTTGCTATGCTGCGTGAATGTAGCTTTTTAGATGTTAATTAGTGATTTTTTCATGAAATTATAAGAGAGCTTGTGTTGCAGAAGCTATAGTAGGAGTTAGATAATTAGCTTTCGGCTCTTGGCTTCTCATTCTAATGTTAAAACTGCCTTTTATTGCATAAATTTATTAACTCTTCCGGGATTTCCAAAAGGGTTTTTGCTTTTGCAAGTAAACGAGCTTGCTTTTTCCCCAAGAAGTCTAAGATAAATTATTTTTCAGTTGTTCATGTTGTACTGTCCCTGAGGGTTATTTAATTATTGAGTAATGCACAATTTGATGTGTCGGTTTCAAGTGCCACAGCATTTGCTCTTGATTAAACACCATTATTTCTTCTACAGACAAATTATTTGAGCTTAATTTTGGCTTGCCTTCGTTAGCTTTTATAGTTTCTTACTTAAGGAAACTTTTGTAGTATTGAACTTGAAATGTTAGGGGTGCTTGGTTCAAATTCTTCAATAGGAATGGTAATGAGAATCATTGAATTGAATATTTAATTACAATGAGAATGACGGTTACATTGTTAGTGTTTTGCTCTAATTTTGGAATAAATGAGAACAAAAAATAACTATTGGTTGAGGAATAATGGAATGATTGAGGGGAAATGATTGTGGTGGGAAGATATCAAGATAGTTAACCAAAATGAGGTAATGATTAACTTATTTTGAGTCTCATTACCCCGTACGAAGTATGACGAAGGAAAATTTATCATCTTTTATTCTCATTAGCGGATTAGCCATCACAATTACCGCATGATCATTCCCATTACCATTCCCGTTGAAGATTTTGAACCAAGCGCCCCCCTTAGTTTCATGAATAATACTTGACCCATCAATTAGTTGTGGGTTTGTAAAGTAAATTTTATTGCAAATTTCTGGAATGAAGATTTTTTTTCTGTTCTTTTCTAGATTTTAATTTATTTCAAATGCTCAGATTTGGATATGAATTGCAGGGTAGGTTACTTACAGCAGCAACTATAGGTTTACTTATAGGTGGAGGTGCGTATGCAAGTACGGTGGATGAGGCAACTTTCTGGTATATGACCGTTCTTTGGTTCTTTTCCGGATGCAACTTTTTCTTGTATTCTTCAGAATTTGCAATATATCAAATAGAATGCCATGTGATCTGCGTTAATCTCGTAAGAGTTGATTTTCGTTGTTTAGACAGACTACTTTATTTGCTTTCTACTGAGAAGAGAAAACACATAATTCAATTTTTTCCTGAATGATGCTAAAAGGTAGAACTAGAAGAGGAAGAAAGATAATTCGGAAGTCGGAACATTAAGGAATGAAAGTCTAGAAGTACATAGATATATATGTAGTGAAGAATTGATTCAATAAATGTTCTTGTATCACTGTCATGCTGTGATGTATATGAGGCTGTATTCAACAGGAGTCTGGTAACCAGTGAAACTTCACTAATTTAATTAACCAAACTTTGTTATGCTTGGAATGGAGATTTTTGGAAATTCCCATATTATCGTCATAGCTCGTGGCAAATATTTTGGGCTTAAATATTGAGACAGAAGTTCTTCTCTCTACGGTGAAATGGCTTAAACAAGCCTGTGTTTTATGAATCTTTTCTATATGTTCAATTTGGGGTGAATATCTACTTTGACATATCTTGAATTATGCAGTGGATGGCTATTCTCTGCAACAAAACTAGTCAATCCTTTCTTTGCATTTCTGGATCCAGAGGTTGCCCACCGATTGGCAGTTACTGCAGCAGCTCGAGGATGGGTCCCAATAGAGAAGAGACAAGATCCACCAATATTGGAACTCAATGTTTGGGGAAGGAGATTCTCCAATCCAATTGGTCTTTCTGCTGGTTTTGACAAAAATGCCGAGGCAGTTGAAGGCTTACTTGGGTTGGGATTCGGTTTTGTGGAGGTTGGATCAGTCACTCCAGTTCCACAGGAGGGTAATCCAAAGCCTCGTATATTTAGATTGCGAAATGAAGGGTAAGGTTGTAATTTTGTACTATAACTGATATTTTCTATTATTCAAGTGGCAAGTGTGCTGATAGGAAGGACTATTCAGGGCTATAATAAATAGATGTGGCTTCAATAGCGAAGGAATTGTTGCTGTTGCAAAGCGTTTAGGTGCACAACATGGTAAAAGGAAGTTAGAAACGTCAACCAGTTCGTCTCTGTCGGAAGATGATGTTGTGCATGGAGGAAAAGCTGGTCCTGGAATCCTTGGGGTTAATCTTGGAAAGAACAAGACAAGTGAAGATGCTACAGCTGATTATGTGCAAGGAGTTCATACATTATCGCAATATGCTGATTACTTGGTACAGTATATGATTTACTTTATAACTATTTCCCTGAGTATCTCAATCCCACCATCTGCTTATGTAATGCTTTTCTCTATTATTCTTGAAATGTCACTCTGATCAGCTTGAAATTGTGGTATCTTTAAAAATTGATAAGGAGAATACATTAAAATCAGGATGATGTTTTAAGCTCTGAACAATGAAAGGATTGGCCAATGTTACTTATAAATATCCCAACTTCAAAATTATTTATTATTTTGGATGTCTTTAGGTTATCAATATCTCATCCCCTAACACTCCTGGACTGCGGCAACTTCAGGGGAGAAAGCAATTAAAAGACCTTGTTAAGAAGGTATGGCTTTACTTCTTTGTTAATCCCAATCAACATCACATATATAGTTTTAATGTTCAATTTTGTCAGGTTCAAGCGGCTCGTGATGAAATGCAATGGGGAGAGGAAGGACCTCCTCCATTGCTCGTAAAAATTGCTCCAGACTTGTCTAAACAGGATCTCGAAGATATTGCAGCAGTACGCACATATTTATTCTTCTCTCTAGTTCTTTCAGTTTACAGAGTTTGAAGATTTTCTCTCTTGTATTGTAGGTTGCCCTTGCTCTTCGAGTGGATGGATTGGTATGTTTTCCTTATAACTATACTTTCTTTCACCATTTTGTTTACAACTGTATTGTATGGTTGGTTCTTGACTAAAAAAAGTGGCTATCATGTTTCTCGGGCTGTGGATATCAAATGGTTAAAGGAATACAAATTCTTAAATTGGATATATTACTATAACTAAAATAGGCTCTGTTTCTATAACATATATACTCTCCTACAGTTGATTACACAATAAACAGAAGAGCCAAATCAGTATGATTCTTTCTTTGAAAACATTTACCCTGCTGTGGTAATTTGACAGCTTCATTTACAGCTCAATATTGTTAGGGATACAGGTAAATTATCATCTAAAACCTTCAGTGGGGTTCGGACGGCTCCTTCTGCTAAACATAAGATCTGTTTGATGCTGAAGGCAGAACGCTCTATTACTGCCAACCTTCTTACAATACCCTTGTGATTGGGTTTGTCATACATAATGATGCTATCTTAAATTCTTAACCATGTTGCTAATACTTATGCTACTCTGGCTATTTCATGCTGAATAATTGAGTCTAGTAAGTTTAAATAGTCGTTTGATTCCCAAAAATTCATTTTCTAATCCACTCTTGGAATCCATGATTGACCTGTTTTTTTATTTTTCCTTGAAGATCATATCAAACACAACTGTTCAAAGACCAGATTCTGTTCGTAATAATCCTGTTGCTGAAGAAACTGGGGGCTTGAGTGGAAAGCCACTCTTAAATTTATCCACAAACATACTCAAGGACATGTTTATTCTTACAAAGGTAAATTATAAGTTTCAAGGATGCATTTTTAGATGCTATTGAACTGATTGTTTTTAGGGAATTACTAATATTTCACGTCTCGTTATAGGGAAAGATTCCTTTGATTGGCTGTGGAGGTATCAGCAGGTAATTTAAATTTAAACTTTGTTAGAATAATTTGTATCATAGTCTGCCTTCAACTTACCTCGGTGAACTGTTTAGTGGGGAGGATGCATACAAGAAGATACGAGCTGGCGCAATACTTGTCCAGGTCTACACTGCGTTTGCATACGGGGGACCCGCCCTCATACCTCGGTTGAAGGTACGAGTGCTCTCTTTTTTTTTCTAACATAAGCTTGGTGGCTCGTTGAAATAATAAAAGGTCGGATGTTTTGATGGTTTTCTAGGCTGAACTTGCTGAATGCTTAGAGAGGGATGGTTTCAAGTCGGTTTACGAGGCAGTTGGAGCTGACTGCAGATAGCCACAAAGCTGGACTTCTAGCCATTTTTCACTGCTATGTACAGCCAGTTCACAATCGTTCATCCGAAATTTTGCCAAATTATCATTTTGCTGTGGACTTTGGTTAGGTTTTTTCTTGAAATAATTGTTGTTCATCTTACAATTTTTTATCAGGCAAAATTGGTTGGCTTTGGACCCGACCCGAGTGGGAATTTTGACCAGCTTTTCAAATTTTCTCAATTTATTAATGGTGTTCGACATTTGATCATACATCAGGTGAAAACCTTATTTGATATCTTGATATTATTATTTGTATTTAATAATAAATTGTTGTGCATTTAAATGTACATATGTATATGCTGATTATTTATATATCTGATAGGCTATGAGTTTCATAGTATGCATTTAATCAGTATGGCTTTTTTTTTTTTTTTTTTCTGATCATGTGAACTCGAGTTCTAGTTTTTGTTCTATAATTTTTTACTACTCCACTATTTTAGTTTTCATCGCTAATATTCTTACTTTCATTATGATTGTTTACCATTTGTCATTAAAAAAACAATGGTAGGAGAGAAGTCAAGATTTCGATAAGATGAAGGATATGGGGGTAAAAAGGGAACTTCAAGTTAGGATTTGGACGTATGACGAAGGACATTAAGACAGCCCAAAAAAATTATGGAGAGAGTGTCAAATAAATTGGCCCATTTTCGTCTTTTTTGGGCCCCACTTTTAAAAAAGCCTTAAACTTGAAGCTAATAATTGACATCACATTTTGGATTTTTGCGCAAGTTACCGGGCCACGTGTTCTTATCTTAGGACTGGTACTATTGTTAAGCCCATTTCATAACCACGTGACACGTGTTCATGGAATATGGGCGCTTAATTGGTTTGTGTAAGAAAGACAAATGAAACATATGATGAAGGGAGCATACTTATTGATATTGTAGTCCGTAAAAATTATTCCTGAACTTTGGACAATAAATATATGTATTAGAAGTGATGTGATCTAGAAGAGAGAATAATATGAAGTAATAAAATGTGAGAGAGATAAATTTATATAAAAAAGAATGTCAAAAAAAAAAGTTAAATAATTTTCAAGGGAGTATTTCATTTCAACTCACAGTCCAAAATATGGGTGCTTAATTGGGTTGTGTAAAACAAAACATTTAATTTAGACACATATACTTGGAGACCTATAAATCTCATACATATTTGAGATGACAAACTAGGAACGAAATAAAAAGGCCTAAATAATGACATAATATCTACTATATGAAATTTAATACGAGAGAAGATGTGATTTTCATGTCATTAATTTATCTCATGTTTGGATGCATATACATAATCCATACTTGTCAGATAAGCTTTAGTAGATAGGTGTTACTTGTTCACACAAACAAAAACGATGGTTTATTGAGTTTAAGACCTTCATAATTAGATAATTAGGCTAACTCCCTTTTTCAAATGGCATTGTCGTACTACTAGTAGCAGTACTTTATAATTCAAAAGTAATGATATTTTGTGTAAAATTATAAATATTATGAAGATTAAGTTTATAAATTTTTTACATTTTAAGAGTTTGAAAATTATTGTAGAATCTTTCGATAAAAAAATTGTAAAATTATTATATAACTAATAATACTAATTATTATATTTTTTTTAATATGTGTGTCCACTAAACTGTTAGAGTTTGAATAGATGAATTAGGGTTGATTTCTTGTGCAATTGATTGCCGTGCAATAGAGTATGTTTATCCATAAGTGTTTGCCCTGAAATGATGATAAATGGGTAAATGTAGCAATGTTTATCCATCGACAAACCTACCTTACCTAGGATGCTCATGAGGAGGTCACATTAATTGCCAAAGTATACAAATAAATTTGGTACACAGGGTAAACATATGCAAAATCGAAATCGGTCGAAATGGTTGAACGCTAGATTTTGAACCATCAATTTCAATTCGAAAAATGAATCGTAATCTTAAAATTAAGGTTCGATTTCGGTTCCGAAAATTCAAAACAGAAACCGGCAGTTTGGGGTTAAAACGATAGTTTTGCTTTTTTTTTTTTTTTATATTCTTTTATAAATATCTCAATTTCAATTCATATTTTCACACTAATCTCTCTAAACTAAGATGTAGTCGTTTATTTTTTAAAAAAATGTGTGAAAATGAGCAAAACAACGAAGGAAAAAAACGTAAATCGATCAAACGGACTGCTCAAAACCATAACTGTAACTGATTCAGTTCGATTTCAATCCGTAATTTCCGAAAACCGAAACCGTCTATTTCTGGCCGTTTAACATTTATATACACAGGTTGATAAATTTGCCAAGGTTTAACCAAAAATTCAAAATTCTCGAAAGTCTATGTTCTCAAATTTCAACCTACAAAATGCGTGGTGGTTATTACAGTCTATATTTATGTATAATGTTTTCAATTACTTGTATCACATAATTGACAAAGTATTTAATTTCACATTTCCAGTATATTAATGGAGAGTTGAATTTTTTTAGATGTCGATATAGTGTCATGTTTGCTTAAATTTTAATTTTAAAAAATTTGATTATCACAATATTATCAATAAACAAAAATAATTAATCATATTAATGCTGCTAAATTAGATTAAAATGTGTCGCTGTTAGCAAGCGCGATGGATTTATTCGAAAAGATTGAAAATGATGTGCATGTTTTGATAACTTCTACAATCAAACAATCATTTAAAATTATTTAGATATAAATAACAAGTTGAATTTCAATAGAAGCCTTGACCAAATTTAGATTACAGATTGATAAATTTTGTTTGCAAGTCAAAAGCTTTCTCCAATAATACTCCTATTTAATTTATTGATTAATTATATATAATACTATAGTTAATTAAAATCTCAAAGATGAGATTGAGAGGCTACTTTCACCTTAATACTTCTAATGTGTCTATTTCATGTAATGGCTAACAATTTTTAATTAATTCACCTTGATTACATTCGTAAACTTTGATTAATAATCAACCGTTTCCAATAGCTCCCACCAACCCCAATCCGATGACAAAGTGGGATAGCTCAAGTGGTTAGAGCACCACTATCTAGGCCACAGGTTCTGGGTTCGAGTTGTGGGGAGGGGAAAAAGAGTCATGGGGAAGGGAAAAAGGGATGGGGTATTTAACTTGTAATAAAAAAAAAAAAAAAAAACCCCAATCCATTATTCCTAAGTAATTAACATGGGTCGGTATGGGGTATGTAGTTAATTATCATTCACATGTTATACATCTAAAGAATGATGTCAACACAAAAAATGACACTTCTTTGGCTCTTCCCCCAACTCCTAGATCCGGGTGATGTGTTTCGTGTCAATACAATAGTAACCCAACATGATAAGGTCAAATATAAACAAGACACGATAATGATACGTGTCAGCTCGACACGAACACAATAATTTTATATTGAATTTAGGTATATACACAAATTTAAATATAAAAAACTATTGTGTCACATTATCGTATTGTTAGTGAATATATGTCATTATCGTGTTGTTTCGTATCAGGTTACTAACAGGTAATATATTGTTAACGGATTAATGTTTTATCTATTAATGTTATCGTATTTAATAGATTGACACGCATACAACACAAAATTTTCATTTCCTTATCGTGTTGATACGAACACATTAAGTTAAACAATAATCCATAATTTTTGTATTGTTTTCGTGTCATGCTATTCCGTCACCCCACCCACCCCCAATCTGCCTATATATTCATCCCCATCTTAACTTATATTTATCAAACCCTCTCCGGCTCTCCCCCACACCCCATCCGCCACACCACCGCCGCCGCCACGGGAAGAGAAGATGAGATGGTGGGATTAAGTGTAATATTGGAAAACTACGGGGATCATTCTGCAAAAAAGACTCCTCAAGTTATCAGTAAAGGAAGCATGATAAAACCACCCACCTCTCCTGGAATATATAATTCCACTCTTACTTCTGGGTTTCTTGGCACCTGTTTTCTCTGCAAGAAACAACTATTGCCAGCCAAAGATATCTATATGTACAAGTAAGCATTTATTCTTTATTTTTTAACAACATGATTTCAGACACGAATATAAATAATTTCTTGATTAAATATTTTATCCAACTGTGACATATATATGTTGCACATGATCTAGTGTAACATTTGCTATTACATATATATCTTGAATAAATTTCATGTGTAAGACAGGATCAGGGACAATTTCGTGTCATACATTCTTGAAATTTTGTACTCCCTCCGTCCCAACTTAACTTTCATACCTACTTTTTCGATCCTTTAGAAACTCTACCCATACAATATCTAAAATATTATATTTAATGTTATTATACACACAAGTCAACTCATTTTTTATTTTTTTTTATAAAATTATATCTTAAAATTCTTTTTATTATGAGTAATATTTTTTTAAAAAGGAAGTGAACAGTAAGTATGAAAATTAAGTTGGGACATAGGGAGTACTAATTTTGATAAGATATTCTTAAATTTGAGTGATTAATTATATGCTGTATAGTTTAATTAATTAATTGTTTTTTTTAATAAATTATGATGCAGAGGGGAGTGGGCATTTTGTAGTGTGGAGTGTAGAGGTAGGCAGATGTTGATGGACGAAGATGGAAGAGAGTAGTACCATAACCATTAGAGGTTGTACCTCGATCGTCTCCAAAAGAGCACACCTGTTTATTATGTTAATTTCCTTCACTTGCCACGTTTTTGTACATTACCACTTTGATTCTCCCATTTTACCCTTCTTTGGTTTTCACCCTTGGACTTTGTTTGTTTGATGTGTTGGACCGTTTAGTTTGTATAAATCTAGATTAACTTCGTTTCAGCCATGGTAGGTTGTTTGGTAATTTAGATTAAGGTGAGCATGATTTAAAATTTATAAAAGTTTAGATATAATTCTAATTTAATCTAATCAATATTTACTATATATTAAAGGGTTAATTGCAAATTAAATCATCACCTTTCATTGAATTGCAATTTAATCTAAACTTTTGAATAATTGCAAATAAAATCACCGCCTTTAAATATTGTTGCAATTTAGACTTCTAGACAATGTCATTTGTGTCCGAATTTAACATTTCAAGATTAGATCGAAATAAAAAACAATGTTGTTTCATTAAGGAGGTGCCACATCAACTAGCCACGTTAGATTTGGACAAAAATGAAACTATCAAGAAGTTCAAATTGCAACAATATTTAAAGGTGGTGATTTTATTTGCAATTATTCAAAAGCTTATATTAAATTGCAATTCAACAAAAGGTGGTGATTTAATTTACAATTAACCCTATATTAAACATAACCTAAGTTTATATAAATTTATTTTTTATCTATTTTTTTTTTACACATAAATGTAAAAATCAAATGCTATTAAAAATAGGGTAGGTAAGAATGAAAATATTGGTATTGCTCAAAAGGTCCACTTCTGGATTGGGATCTCGAATGTTGTTCAGTATATCGAGATTATAAATTTACTGAAATATAGATGGATATATCGATATCGGTAAATATATTTTAAAAATTATAAAAATTTAATAACAAACTTTTAATACATAAAATTAATAAAATAATTTGAATACATTTTAGTATTTTACCCATGTGATAAATTTATATAGTGTTATTTTATATGATATTCTCTTGATATTTTATCGATATTAGACTCGATATTGTTATTATCTATCGATATTTATCAATATTTTTTATTTTTTACAAATATTGTGGAAATATTGATTCTTCTCAATATCGATATCAGCGACCACTACCTAGGCTTTAGATCTGGGTTCGAGTCATGAAAAGGGGAAAAGGGATGATTATTTAATGTAATTAAAAAAAAAAAAAAAAGATATCAGTGACCACAAAAAATGGATATAGCAAGAATATATCCGAATATTTTCTGATATTTTCATCTATACATACTAAACTCAATTCTCAACCCATACTATACTGATTTTACTTCAAAAAAAATTTAACTCTGATTTTGAAAGCCTTTCCTTAAAACACTTATGAACCAACAATCACAATTTTTAATACAATCAACCCTCTCTTCTTACCCATACTCCTGCTCAAACAATCCAAAGGCCATGTTTGTTTTGGGATCACCCAATTAGAAGAGGGATATTACGTCTTCCATCTTATTTTCATTCGGAAATTTAAAATTCGGGTTTCACCATCCAACTACGTACATTTACTCCTAAAAATATAAATAAATTCTACCATTACATCACTCATTTTTTCGGGGAAAATTTCAAAATACATCATGTAACTTAGGTCGATTCCATTTTAAATCCTTTAAGTTTTCACTTTTTTAAAATACGTTCTAAGATGTCCAATTTACATCTTTTTCGTCCAATTTACATCCTGTAACTTAGGTCATTTTCATTTTACATCGTTTAAGTTTTCACCTTTTCAAAATACATGCTAAGGTGTCCAGTTTCCATCATTTTTATCGATTTTTTTTTTTCAAAAATTGACACGCCCAGATCGAACGTGTGTTTAAAATTAGGGCTTCCGACAAATTTGGTGACTAGACACCTTAGGACGTATTTTGAAAAAAGTGAAAACTTAAAGGGTTTAAAATGAAATCGACATAAGTTACCGGATGTAAATTGAACACTTTAGAATATATTTTGAAAAAGTGAAAATTTAAAGGATTTAAAATGAAATCGATTTAACTTACCAGACTTATTTTTAAAAAATTCCAATTTTTACCCTTTTTAAAAAATTCCTATTTTTACCCAACCGATTTGATATGAAGTCGCATCATATTTTATTCAACCCAAAATAAACATACAATTATTGTTCATCAAGATTGTAAAATTCAATATTTGTCATCTGAATTTCGACCCTCCTATACAATCCCAAAACAAGCTTGATCAAAATTGAAAAGTATATAAAAATCAAAATTTAAAAGTCACTAATAAACTTAGCTTTAGCTTGTCAAAAAAAAAATAGCCTCAGTCTTTCATCTCCGGCCCAACACGACAACAAAATTCGATTTTGAGTACAAGTTGTGTAACACAATATTGTAAATAATAACATAGTTGTGTGATGTAATTTTAAATTGTTTTAAAATTGGTGGAGAAAATAGGGTTAGGGGTATAGTTAGTAATATAAATATTATAAAAAAAATACTCCCTCTATCCACCAAATGTAGTCCCATTGAGGTGGGACATGTTGGTTCCGGTTTACGCCGTGTAAACTGCAATATCAAAAATATCAGAATAAACAGAAAAACACAGAATACCTCAAATAAGTCGAGTCAAGGGAATCCCTTTTCCCGCAGAACAGAATACGCCCAGGATAGTGCTCGACTGTTACGGCGTTCCGTTCCCAAAGGTAAAACGACTTTCACTTAATACACAGTAGCACCACTGTGTAAGAAGTATCGGCGAACGTACTTAGTTACGAACTGAACACTCTTCGGATATTAATCCGTCACAAGAAAGAACAGTGCCCAGGCCCGATTTATGGGAATATATCTCGAGAATATTCTTGAAGTAATTCGAATGGGCCGAGCCCATTCCTGAGTTGGGCTTTTCGAAGTTTTTGGGTCTGCAAAAAGATAGGCGGGCCCCAAAGACCACCAAAGACCAATTGCCGAAGCCGAAGCCGAGCCGGACGGGCGGGCGCGCGTTTGGCTCTTAGAGGAGTGTACCTCTTTTAGATAGTTGAACTACCATGCTACTTCAATACCTTTATACATCATAAATGTTTTGTAGGTTTCCTATGTGGGACAATTTCCCACATTCTCAAACTTCCAAGTTGAACCCTTCAACTTCTACAATTAATTTCTCACTCACCTTAACTTGGTTTTGAGATATTAAATATACCACGTTCATCTACTCCGCGAGTAGATCGACTATGTCACGTTCAATTATTTCTTAATTAACGTTTAGTCCGTCTAATTAATTAAATTAGATAAGGGTGTCAAAACCGTAATTCCCATTAATTCCAACAGGACACAAATTTTAAGGAAAAGATAGATAAAGTAGATAAAGTAAGGGTATTATAGGGTATTGTGGGGTCCATTGTGAATAAAGTAATTGTTTGTGAATAAAGTTGATGGCAAATTGAGTAATTAAGTGATGGATTGAAGGGTGATAGTTTCCATAAAGTGTATGAGACTACATTTGGTGGACAAAGAATGTGAGGCAAATGAGACTACATTTCATAGACGGAGGGAGTAGTATTTATGATAATTTGAGGAGTACATCTATTCTAGACCGATTTAAGTTAAGAGATGCATTAATAGGAGGTTTGCATCCATATGAAATGGAGGGGTAAATAGTCAAACCACCTTATATTCATCGCGTGAATGAGCCTCAAAGTTGGGCCTGCCATTTAATTAAATGGGCCTTCAAATTGGGTCTGAATATAATTTTTTTAAGCCCAATCGCCTTCTTCCCTATTATTCATTTAATTGACTTCACAAACCACAATATAATTAAGATGTGCGTGACTCTTAAAATTCTTAATTTACAGTAGCCAAATACGGAGTACATATTTTTATCATTTCGAGTGTAAATAGTCAATTCATTATAAACAATACAATAAAATTATACTTAAACAAAATAAATACATAAATTTTAAACAATTATCATAATAATTATTATTTCTTTCATCTCATTTTAAATTCAACATTTACTATGTGCACAAAATTTAATGTAAAAATTATTTATTAATGTTAAAAGAGATAAAATAAAGGTTATAAAAAAATTTTGAGTAATAAAATTGAGTAACACAATATTGTAAATAATAAAATAGTTGCGTATGTGTAATTTAAAAATGTTTAAAGATTGTAGTTAAATTTTTTTTTTTTAAAAACTCTTATTATTAAATAAAAAAATGTTTTAACACCCACCCCCTTAGGGTGTGTTTGGTTTGGGATTGGCCCATCCGAATTTGAATGGGCCATCCCCATCTCATCCCTCTCCATCTAAATACTCATTCACTCCTATAATACATCTATATACCTATTTTTATACAATCACATCACTTTTTTTTTAATCACTCATTCTCTCTCCTACTTTTCTTCCACATATTTATTCTCCCTCTTACTTTCTTCCACACATTTATTCTCTCTCCTACTTGATTTGACATAAAGTTCTCCATCCACACTTATTTTTCAATCTCAATCCAAACATAATTTTTATTCAATTACTATTCATGAATTACCTCCATCCATATTTTTCCAATCTCCATCATCATCCCCATCCCATCCACCACCGTCCCTAACCAAACAGCACCTTAGGAATGAAATATATAATCCCTCCGTCCCATGATTTTATGCACACTTTGATCGGCACAGAGATTAAGAAAATTGAATAAAGTGATGTGTAAGGTAAATAAAGGAGGGGTATTATTGGTAATTTATTAATTAAAGTGAAAGAGATTTGATTAAAGGTAAAATAAAGGAGGGGTATTATTGGTATTATTGTTTCCTTTTTTGGAGTGTGCAAAAAATGTTGGGACGCTCGTTAAGAAAAATGTGCATAAAATCATGTGACGAAGGGAGTAGTTTAGATGATGAAGGGTTTATCCTAATAAAATAAAATAAAATATATTTTAATGGAATAATGAAAATGAGTAGATATATTACATATGACTTCGAAGCGTGTGCACATTGAAAAGATCGCCGCATCTCCCTCCCATACCCAAAAATACGTCAAAAAATCCCATAATTTATTTATTTCGATTTTCGAGACAGAAAAAGACGAGAATATGAAACTCTATTACAGACTTTACAGTATAAGAATTACATGGAGAATCCAATAATTTCTTGACACGTCATCAATACATTCTGGGCCGCGGCGTCTCATATTAACTGCCCATATTTAAAGAAATTGACTATTTAGGGAAAAATTAGATATATGTACTTAACTAATTAGTAAATAATTAATGAGCTACTATGATTTTGTATAGGTAGGGTAAGAAAAATAGACAGTCTTGTCTAAATGTGTAGATATATGTGATATATACAGCAAGAATTTATATCGACCCAACTAATTTGGTATTGCATATTTTATTTTTGTGTATTTAGTGTATTTTGATTGGTCAATAGTTAAACTTTGATTTTTTTTTTGTTTTTAAAAGTGTATGTTAGTATATTAAAAAGTTCATCATTGTTTTTTTAATAAAAAGTGTATGTTACTATATTAAAAAGTGCAACATTGTTTTTAATAAAAAGTGTATATTATTGTAACTAAAAAGTGTATGTTATTATAACTGAAAAATGTATATTTTATAACTGAAAAGTGTAAGTTATATTAATGAAAAATATATGTTATTATAACTGAAAAAAATGTATATTATTATAAGTTATAACTGAAAAGTATATGTTAAGGAGTATTATAATTGAAAAATGTATGTTATATTAATGAAAAGTGTAAGTTATTATAATTGAAAAGTGTATGTTATTATAACTGAAAAATGTATGTTCTATTAATGAAAAGTGTAAGTTATATATTAATGAAAAATGAATGTTATTATAACTGGAAAGTGTATTTGTGTATGTTATTATAACTAAAAAGTGTATGTTATATTAATAAAAAGTGTAAGTTATATATTAATGAAAAATGTATTTTATTATAACTGAAAAGTGTATGTTAATATAGCTAAAAATATTATTGAGAAGTGTAAATTTTCTACTAAAAAAAATCGATTTTTTTTCAAAGTTTGACCGTTGAACGGTTAACGGTCACGGTCAACAGTTGACTGATCAAGGTCTACTCAAGTACAAAGTGTACTTAAGTGCACAAGAGACTCACCCTTTATTTTTAACTCCTCTAAAAAAAAAATCATACTTTCTTTTTTTTCTATTCTACAAAAGTTTACATACTACAAAATAGAAATAATACGGAGTAATTACAATTCTCAACTTTACAATATACACACATATTTACCTTTCATGTCATTACTTTTTTGGTCCATCAGAGAGGAAATTTTATTTTTAGTCCTATAAATTTGAGACATTCCAAAATAAATCCTTTAAGTTCCAACTTTACAAAATTCGTCATTTACCTTTCAATTTCAATCCTTTATGTTTTAATCCATTGTATCATGCCACGTCACTCTCTCCTCTATATATATATTAAAAAAAATAGAACTTACACACCAAATTATTTTATAGACACCTCATAATTTTAAATATAAAAATAGATGTATATAAAATAACTAAGTAACCCTTATATAAATAGAGATTACAATAATTAATAAAAATAACTTGAAAAAATCTGAAAAAATAATAA
Organism: Galeopsis tetrahit; assembly: GCA_963675135.1. Taxonomy (NCBI): domain Eukaryota; kingdom Viridiplantae; phylum Streptophyta; class Magnoliopsida; order Lamiales; family Lamiaceae; genus Galeopsis; species Galeopsis tetrahit. The sequence goes on from OY776133.1 coordinate 19,992,983, forward strand.
TTAAAATTTAAAAGTATTTTAAAAAATTAACTAAATCTTTAAAAATAAATCATTTACATTAATTGATTAATTTTTTTAAAAAATAATCTTTGAAAATTAAATAGAATCTGAAATTACAAAATAAATCATCAAAATAAAATTAAAAAAATTATTTAAAAATATTGAAAAAATTCAATAAAACGTAAAAAAAAGGTAAATTAAACAATAAAAAGTAAGATTTCATTTTTTATTTAATTTTCTTAATATTCATTTTTTATTGAGTTGATTTTTTTTTCATTTTTTTTATTTAGTTTTTTAAAAATTGAATCATTAATTGGTATTTTTAATTTAATTATTTTATAAAATTTATTTGATTTATTTAATATTTTTAGATTTTATTTGGATTTAATTGGTTTTTTCATTCAAATATTTTTTAATATTTAGTTAATTTTTTAAAATATTTTTATATTTTATTTAGCTTCTCGTATTATTGATTTTTTTTAATTAATTTTTAAAATTTATATATAGTTTTAATGATTTGGTTGAATTTGAAATTATATTTTTAGTTTTTATTCAATTTGTATTTGTTTTGAGGGATAAAGGGTAAATAGAAAAGAATTGGGGTGTGTTTAGTAATAAAAAATGAATTTTAAATTTTTGTGGGGTGTGTATATGTATAACATTTGAGATTTGTATAACATTTTATTGATGGTTAGTAGCCTCACCAAAAAAAAAAAAAAAGTATCTAATTCCAAACTAATTAATTGCTCATCTATATATATGAAAAAAATAATTATGCATCTACTCCAAACTAGTTAATCAATTTATTTGAAATATATTTATTTATTATGAGTGTTTGATAAAATGATGATATTATTATTAAATTTAGTTATACGTTTCAATTAGTTTCAATTAATAGAGGATTCACATAATTAACATCGATTATTCATAATTGCAACACCCTTTGGTTTCGTTTGTGAAATTTATTTTGTTTCATATTTTTTCAAGTTATTTTTTAAAACTTTACTCTTTGTTTATGTAAGAGTTACTTAGTCATTTTATATGCATCTATTTTTTTTTTTTAAATTATGAGGTGTTATTATTATTACTTTTTTAATATATATAGAGAAGAGAGTGACGTGGCATGATATGTGTCATTTTGTAAATGATTAAAATATAAAGGATTAAAATTGATGTAAAAAAGGATTAAAATTAAAGGGTAAAAGATGTATTTTGTAAAGTTGAAACTTAAATGATTTATTTTGGAATGTCTTATAGAACTAAAAATAAAATTTCCTCTCCATCATACACTCAACTCATCTATTTTATTTACTTTATATATAAAAATTTATAAAATTACCACTCAAAACTTTTATCATTACATTTTTTTTTCTTAAATCATATGTTCAAGATTTCTCGCAAATTTTTCGAGAATAGAGAAAGTAGTATATTTCACCAAGCTTACACTTTTATGAATTTCTTATTTTTCTTTTGGATGGTTAATAAACATAAGCGTTTAGACTCGAAGTTAGAGGGCCCAACTTTTTCAAGGTATAATTGTAATTACGTAAATTATATTTACAATAAAATACATTAATATTAATTAGAAATTAATGAGGATGTTGAGTTATAAAAAAAAAAAAAAATTATTGTTACAGTGTATTAATAATTGAAAAAATGAATAACAAGTGTCTTATTAATTTATACTCCGTATTATTTAATTTGATATAAAATTAAAGAAATTAATCAATTAAACTATCTATCAAAAGTGCAATAATAAATTTATTTTAAGATAATTTTTATAATAAATTTACTACTAAAATAACTTATTATTAATTTTATTTAATTTTTAAAAATGCTGGTTGTTGTTGGGGTTGGGGTAGGGGCCAGGACCCCTTAGACAAAGGGCTAGTTGCAATTAATAAAAATAACCTCTCTAATCTCTATATGTCACACAATCGGGCAAAGTTAGTTAACAAATACTCCTATCAAGCATTGATATCATAGAGTAGGTGCCACTAAGTAAGTGTCTATTTTTCTTAAAATGGTACTACAGTACACACCCTAATATATCTATTACTCGTAATTATTTAACTAAAAAAGAGTATCAATTAATTAGTTTCATTAACATTATTTATTAATTGTACATATAGTTGTTATTCAAATCAAACATTTCGAGAGCTCAATTTGATCAGTGAAAATTCGAATTCAACTTGTTTATATTAATAAAAGAGTTGAGTTTGAGCTCTTAAAATACTCAATTTATGAATCAAATTTTATTTTTCATTCACGCACAAAATGAATTTTTTAAAAAAGGTGTTTTAATTAATAAGTTATGTAATAAGGTCGAAATCATGACAAAGTGGGATAACTCAAGTGTGGTTAGAGCACCGTCCTGAATTCGAGTCGTCCTGAATTCGAGTCATGGAGAAGGGAAAAAAGGGATGATATTTAACTTCCAAAAAAAAGAAAAAAAGAGAGAATTTTAAAATAAAACAATGGTGTGAATATACAAAGAAAGAAGCTTATCTGAATGTTGATTCACAATCCAAAGCCGCATTCCAACGTAACAGTCCACACTCTCTTCACGACACCTCCTCCTTGCGTGTTTCTTCACGCACTATACTATATATACACACACACCATATTCATCAAATTAAAAAAAAAAATCCCGTCTTTCTTGAAAGAGCAAAATTCAGAAATTGAAGCCCTGAAACAGAAAAATGAGCAGCCCAAAGGGAAGAACGACTCTTGATGTGGGAGCTGATGGGGTCGCCATCATCACAATCGTCAATCCACCTGTTAATTCCCTTTCATTTGATGGTAAAAAACTAATATAAAGCTTCTTTCTAGAATTCAGATCATATTCGAGTCTTGATCTTGTTTTTAGTTTGATGGGATTTTACCAGTTGTTTGTTCTTAACTGAAGGTGGGTTTTACTGGGGTTTTGTTTGAGTTTTTTTGTGGAGATCTACTTGAAATTGAATAATTGATCATCAATTTGTATGTGTCCTTTCAATAAAAACTTTAGCCATTGGGAAAAATATGTTGATTTAGTACTATATTTTTTTTGATGGGCATGTAGGGTGAGTTTCAGACATTTCAATACTTTAACCATCAATAAATTGCTTTAATTCTGTGATTGACAGTTCAAGTGTTCATTTTCTTTTTAGAAGTTACTTCTGTCGGTTAATATCAGCATTATGCTTTCGAAAGAGGTTGAATGGATGATGAAGATTTTGTGGGTAAATTTGGACCCAGGATCTAATAGATTAATAGCTATTATGATTGGAATTTTCTGAACCTTGGGTTCAACTTAACTACTTAAGGTAGTAGTTGTATGGAATAACGATGCCTTTATAACTTATAAGGTTGCAGACATGAACAGGACATTCGCCTATTGTACTCCCTACGTTCCACTAAAAGCTTCCCATAGCCTTTTGGGTCGGAGATTAAAAGTTATGATTGAATAAGTAGATATATTAGAGCTTATTTAATTGAGAAAGAGGAATATAAATGAAAACCTCTCATATTTGCCACAAACAATAACAACCTTACTAACCTCCTCTGTTCTGTCTTAAAGTGTTGTATAGCTTAAAAGAGACCTGTGAGAAAGCGTTGGGACGAGAGGATGTGAAGGCAATTGTTATCACAGGTGCAAAGGGAAAGTTTTCTGGTGGTTTTGATATTAGCGCATTCGGGAAAATCCAGAATAAAACTAGTTAGTCCCTCTTTTCTTTTTCTTATTCCCACTCGTTTGTTGCTTAATAATCTCATCTGACTAATGCCCTGTTTGGTCACAGTTCAAGCTCCAAAACCTGGTTTTGTTTCCTTGGATATTCTCAATGATGTTGTGGCAGGTATGTTGAGATACTCATTTTCTTTTACAAATCTGGGGATGTACCTTAATTATTTAGTTATACTGTTAGTTATTAATTGCTCGATTAATTTGGTTTCAGCTGCAAAGAAACCATTTGTGGCTGCCGTTGATGGTCTTGCCTTGGGTGGAGGATTGGAAGTCGCAATGGTATGTTCTTGAAATTAGCTCCAATTTCACAAAAAATATGGGTTAATTGTACGAAACCCCTCGTGGTTTGGAATTGCACGAATCCCCCTCCCCCCTGTTGGTTATTAAACCAAGTGAATTGTCCCTTCTTTTCAGAAACGAGTTAATGATTTTATCTATTTTCTCTATTTCACGTTTTGTCCTTCATAGTATAGTCTCAAAACTTCAACATTTGAAAAAATTATGTGTTGCTTCAGGCCTGTCATGCCCGTGTAGCTACTCCAAATGCTCAATTGGGATTGCCTGAACTGCAGCTTGGGATAATTCCCGGATTTGGAGGTAAGATATTTTATTGGGTTCCTAATCTAGTTAAAAATTAAAAAGCATCATAGTAGAAATAGTATAATTGACAGAAATAAAGCTGAGGTGTCATGTGTGATGTCATATTCATATATTAATATATCAATCATCTATTATTTTCAGGAACACAAGCACTTCCGCGCCTTGTAGGTATAGCTAAGGCCCTTGAAATGATGTTGGTAAGCTCTAAAAAAATCCTAATGTATTATTGCAGCGTTTGAGCGAGCTAGCTAGCGTAAATAATTTAGTATGCATATGTTGTATGTCTTTCATAGACGTCAAAGCCTGTAAAAGGGGAAGATGCCTTAAGTTTAGGCCTTGTGGATGCTGTTGCTTCACCAAATGAATTGTTGACCACTGCTCGCCAATGGGCTCTCGATATTTTGGAGCTTAAAAGACCCTGGGTGATGAGTTATTACAAGACTGACAAACTGGAACCTCTAGGTGAAGCAAGGGAAATACTCAAGTTCGCTCGAGCTCAGACACGTAAAAGGGCTCCAAATCTCATGCATCCTTTACTATGTATTGATGTTATCGAGGAGGGTGTTGTCTCTGGTGCTCGTGCTGGACTTTTGAAGGTTCCATTCTGTTCCAATAAGTAATTCCTTGAACTGAGTTGCCAGAATCTTCTTAGCATATGTGCGTAATTTCTTTTTTCAGGAAGCTGAAGCATTTCAATATCTCTTGGAATCAGATACTTGCAAGAGCTTGGTTCACTTTTTCTTTGCCCAGCGTGGTACCACAAAGGTCGACTCAAGCTATATTCTTTATTTGAACATATGCCGCATTCTGACAAAAAAACTATAGCATACCAAAAGAATGAAATTAAATTTTATCAAAAACTCTCAAGTTCTTACTTCTTGACTAACCTACCACTTAATAAGATTCTTTGATTTCTTTCTAGCAGAGATTTTTTTGAGTCATATCAATTTTCTATAATTTGAGTTTACGAAGTTTCTCTTACAATGTGATGGGACATGCAGGTGCCAGGTGTCACTGATCTAGGGTTGAAACCAAGGAATATAAAGAAGGTAGCTATACTTGGTGGAGGGCTAATGGGGTCCGGAATAGCAACAGCGTTGATTCTCTCGAATTACCAAGTTATCCTCAAAGAAGTCAATGATAAGTTCTTACAAGCTGGAATCAGTAGAGTAAAAGGTGAGACTTGACCACCAAGGTCCATTTTTTCATGCCAAATTCTACTGCATTAAACATCCATATGATTTTGACTAGTGCTGCTTATGTTTATCAGCAAACTTGCAAAGTCGTGTCAAGAAAGGCCAAATGAGTCCGGAGAAGTTTGAAAAAACTCTTTCTTTACTCAAAGGTGTTCTTGATTACGAAAGCTTTAGAGATGTTGACATGGTTATTGAGGTATGTCAAATAATTGTATCAACTAAATTTGCTCTGATTCTACTCTCTTGACATGATTTATTTTTATCCAAACATAAATAGGCCGTCATCGAAAATGTATCTCTGAAGCAGCAAATTTTCTCCGATCTCGAAAAATTCTGCCCTCCTCACTGCATACTTGGTAGTAACACTTCTACTATCGATCTGAATTTAATCGGGGAGAAAATAAAGTCTCAGGATCGCATTATTGGAGCTCACTTTTTCAGGTAAACTCGATGCAATCTTTAATTTATGTTCTTGCAGATTGTACAATACAAACCCTTGTAACTTCGTAATTACTGCAGCCCAGCTCATGTGATGCCACTTTTAGAAATCGTTCGTACTCAAAAGACGTCGCCTCAAATGATTGTAGACCTACTGGATGTTGGCAAGAAAATAAAGAAGACGCCAGTAGTGGTTGGAAATTGCACTGGCTTTGCTGTTAACAGAGTGTTCTTTCCTTACACTCAAGCTGCTCTTTTCCTTGTGGAGCATGGTACAGATGTCTATAAGATCGATAGGGCAATTTCCAAATTCGGAATGCCAATGGGTCCGTTTAGGTAGTTTCTTGTTGTGCGTTACCATTTTCTTGGAACTGCAAGCTATCAAATTGTTGACACTCGATTACATTTATATTCCCATAGATTGATCGACCTTGTTGGTTTTGGAGTTGCAATTGCCACTGGGGGACAATTTGTTTTGAATTTTCCGGAAAGAACTTACAAGTCAATGCTCGTACCACTGATGAGTGAGGATAAAAGGGCAGGTAAATCTTCGTTTTTCTATTGGAAGGTGTAGAAGATTCTAGAAATAAACTTATGATGAAGTATACCTACTTCAGGTGAAACTTCTCGTAGAGGGTTCTATGTTTATGACGAGAAGCGCAGGGCCAACCCTGATCCAGAAATCAAGAAGTACATTGAGAAGGCCAGGGAAATTTCTGGTGTAACTATCGACCCTAAGGTTACGCTCGTCATCTCATTTCAGGAATATAGTTATGGTTCTCGTAAATGTATATTAACAAATGGTTATAAAATTGTATCCAGTTGACGAAATTGTCGGATAAAGATATTGTGGAAATGATATTCTTCCCTGTGGTGAATGAGGCGTGTCGAGTACTTGCTGAGGGCATTGTTGTAAAAGCTGCTGATCTCGACGTATCTGCTGTCATGGGGATGGGTTTCCCTCCTTACAGGTTGGTTTGTTTGTTCAATGTGATGATTTTTGTGAAACGTGAAAGAAATCATTCTAACACGATTCTTGATCAGGGGAGGACTCATGTTTTGGGCGGACTCTCTTGGATCAAAATATATTAACTCGAGATTGGAGGAGTGGTTGAATTCGTATGGAGAGTTTTTCAAGCCCTGCTCGTATTTAGCTGAACGAGCTGCAAAGGGTGCTCCCTTGGTGAGAACTATTCTTTATATTCTTGATTCATAATTATAATAACTTCAACACATTTTAGCTGATACACCTACCTACCTTGCTTCTGTTTATGTAGAGTTTACCAGCTGTGGATTCAGCAAAGTCTCGTTTGTAAGACGGATACGTTGTTTGCTCGCTCGTGCCCTGCTGTATGCCGACTTTCTCTGTTGCATCACTCTCCCAACCTGGTATCAGTTCATATGGCTGAGCTGACACTAAATAAATCGAAATATAAAGTAGAATGAATAAAAATGTAACTCTGCAAAATTGAAGTACAACTTTACATCAAACTTTATGTCTCCTTCTCTGTGCTCTATTATGTTATTTTGGTTTGGAAGTTGGAAATTTGCATTTGGTATTTTTATTAATTTGGTAACTTTGGTGATGGTTCATTGGTTTTCTTTTTTTTTTTTTTTTAAGGTAAAAACATAAATAAACTTGATTTATTAAGGATATGTTTGTTTTGGGATTCACACGTTCAGACGTGGGACACGTCTTGTTCTAGTTTGAGATTTTACATTCGGATTTCAACATTCAATTACATTCATCCCTAAAAATACTTACATATTTTACTACGGTGGAGTATTATAATAATACAACATCACTCACTCTTAATAATTGATTTGATATAAAGTTACACTCTATACATTAACATGACACACTCTTACATAATTGATTTTACATAAAGTTAAATTATATCCTACTTAACCTTCCAAAATAAACATACACAATTACTATTTATCAAGATTTTTCCATCTAAAATTTCTCCATTCAGATTTTCCCTATCCTACATAATCCCAAAACAAACACCACCTTAAATTTTATGGTCAATTCGATAACAATATTTAGCATACAAAGTACTATATAAATTTTAAGAAGAATAATACATGTATTAAGTAGTATTATTAATTTGTATATTAAAGCAGGCCGGTCCTAGGAATATTTGAATTTGAATTGAACTTTAAAATATAATTTTGTTCAATACTTCAAATAATATGACAATGGATTCTTAAGTAATTACATAAATACGACCCATCCAACCGTTTTAATAACAAAAGTATTAATCAAATCACAATAATCAAGTTACTTAATACTGTAATTCTTTATAGAAAAGAACACTTAAAAATGATAACTCAAAAACAAATTAATTGCCTTCAACGTCGGAAACATCATTATGTGTTAGAGAATTTTATAGGTTTTTACAAGACCTCAACAATCTTTCATCATTAGAACTTCTTCAAATTGAACAAAAATTCAAAAACATCTCCATATTTTTTGAACCGTGTAAATCAAGGTTCATATTTTTAAGGTCTGTTGTCTTCTCACTTTCGAGATTTTGGTTATATATATATATATATATATATGTAATTTAAAAGAAAATTGGTCCCTAAAAAATTAAAATATTTATGGATCTAATTCGATTGTTTCGTTGGTCTCACATTATGATCGATCGGGTCTGTATTAAACCGTATTACTATGTCTTTCAAGAAAGTGGTTTGATGCGGACAAAATATGTCGCTCTTGGAAATGTCGACACGTGGAAACGAGATAAATTATACTCCCACCGTCCCCGAAAAGTTTGCGGGGAATCTTGGGCACATGGTTTAAGAAAAAAGTGTAATGATGAGAGTGTTGAGGGGCAATTTTGTAAACTTTTATATATAAAGTAAATAAAGTAGGTGGGTTGAGTGTATGGTGGGTCCCAAAAAGTAATGGCATAAAGGGTAAATATGTGTATATTGTGAGGGTGGGGATTGTGATGATTATTTCTATTTTGGGGTATGCAAACTTTTCGGGGACAAACAAAAAAGGAAAGTATGAAAACTTTTCAGGGACGGAGGGAGTAGTAGTCTTAATTAGGTCAATGGGCTTAAAGGTTGGATTAATACACTCCTAAGCCCAAAGAGGGGAATAAGAATAATTGGGCTTTTAGCCCATATCCGAGAATTAGTAGTCTTTGGGTCCAGGGATCTCGCCCAAAGGGAACGCGTGGCACGAGCTATTTTTTCTTAGCCAAGTCAAGAGGTAAGGTCAAAGCGAGAAGATAGGCCCCGTACGCTGAAAGGCCAGGTCTTCAGGGGTATGGGCCGAGTCTTCAGGGATCTGGGCTGAATTTACGGGGATGTGCGAGTAAATATAGGGAGAAAGAGTCTTCCTCTCTCTCGAGAGAGAGGGTCAGGTATATAAACAAGTTACAATTATTTTATCATTTACGTTTTTACAGAGAATACACATATTTTTACTAAACATACACAAAAACACGAAGAACTCCAAAATACTTGTGAGAATTTCCCTTGAATTACAGGGAAATTCCTCTTTGATTCTCCTAAGAAGGATTCTGACTTGAGCGTCGGAGATTCCGCGCCGGAATCCCCTCCGGCGTGCTTTTGCAGGTCATTTCAGGATCTTCGAGGAGATTGTACGTGAGGATTGCCAAGGATAAAGAGCGATTCAAACCCGTGATTCGCAGTGCTCGCAAAGGAACGGTTGATATCCATAGGCGTTCTTTTTCGACGCAACAACTGGCGCCGTCTGTGGGAACATTTCGAGCTAAGAAGTGAGAAAAGGTTCCATATTAAATGGGTGGAGAACAAGATCTGACGAAGCAGACTAAGGAGAAGGGAGATTCCACTCCTCTTCCTTTCCCTCCGTCTCCTCCAGGTTTTCCCTTAAACAGAAATCTAGGGAAACAACCTGCAAACCCTACACCGGAAGATATCCCTCTCGTCCAGGAAGGGAATGTGATGGGTACCTCAGGAGCTTCGGGAAGTGGGACCAATAAGGATACCCCTCATCCCAACGCTCAACCGGAACTCTTGACCATTTCTCAAGATCAATTGGACGTGATGATCGCGCAAGCGGTTGAAAGGATAGTCACTTCTCGTGGACTCCGCCCTCCTGGACCCATTCCACCAATCAACGAGGGTACAAAGCAAAATCCCCTGGAACATGTCATCGATTCTGCTCCGATCCCCTCTAGGAATGAGGGTCCCCCTCAAAATCAGGAAGAAAAGGTGCCTTCTCAAGCTGAGAGAAGCATCCTTGATCGCCCCCCCGGAGGAACATGGAGAGGATCTCTGGTGATACCACTCTGGATACAGGAATAGGAGATAACACGGATGACACTTACCACGGAGCAGTTAGTGATCAAATACAGGCCTTACGTAAAGAAATGAAGGATATGCAGAAACACATGACCGACAGTGTAAGTAAACCTTCTTACGTTACTGGCTATCAATTCTCATCTAGTATTTTACAAGACGAATTGCCTTCTAATTTTAAATCCTTAAATTTTGAATATGATGGCACCACGGATCCGTATGAGCATTTGATGAGGTTCGAGAATGCTGCCCTACTACACCGATACGGGGAGGGCGTCAAATGTAGGGTATTTCTAACTACCCTATCCAAAGCAGCCCAACAGTGGTTCACACAGCTAGGGCCGGACACCATTCATTCATGGTCGGAGTTTAGTGAATTGTTCTTGCATCAATTCGCCAACGCTAGAAGGCAACCCAGGGCCACCCTGACCCTATTTAACATGCGACAAGGAGAGAATGAGAGACTTCGGGCTTTCTTAAAAAGATTCAATCAAGCAGCCTTAGAAGTACCAACAGCCTCTTCAGTGGTCAAAATCAATGCTCTTACTAATGGACTAAGAGACGGAGACCTGTTCACGTCCCTAGCCAAGAAGCCAGTGCAGACCTTTGATGAGTTACTAAGGAGAGCGGAAAAATACCTCACCCTGGAAGAGGTAAGGAAGGCTAAGCGTTCGGAAACCAGGACAATTGTGGGGAATGGAGAGCGAAGAAGGGAAATAATGCCAAGGAGGCCTAGCCCAGAGAAACACAGAAGTTCGAGGAGGCTGGAAAATGTAAAAGGAGAAGAAGCTGCGCGTTGGAGTCCTAAAGGAAGGACGGGGAGATATACCCCTCTGAGGATAGAGCCAGCGGAAATTCTAGAAGTAGCAGGGGACCACCCCGATCTGAAGTTTCCCTATTCAAGAAATAGGGGCCCTCAGAATCCCAAATCCGACAGGTTTTGCAGGTTCCATAATGATTACGGTCATGATACAAACCAATGTTGGCACCTGAAAGACGAAATAGAAAGAATGATCCAAGCAGGCCACCTAAAGGAGTTCGTTTTCAGAGATCGACAAGGCCCTAGAGGGCAAAAGAGGAAGGACCCCGAGGATAACAGAAGAGAACAGAGGAAGAACACAGAGGATCAGCCACCCCCTCCTCAAAAGAGGGGAACTATTCACATGATCATGGGAGGCCCTGCTGATGGGGATTCCTTTAGGCAAAGGAAGCAGAGTGTTAGATCGTTGAAAAGTGAGAGGAATACGGAACGCCACGAGATAGGAAAGATGACAGTGGTTCCTGATATTCACTTTGGGCCAGAAGATGCTGGGGAACCCAGAGAAACCCATAATGACGCATTAGTCATTACCACGGATATAGCAGGGTATGATGTGGCCAGAATCTTTGTAGACACGGGGAGCTCTGCTGATATCATGTTCCTGGAGTGTTTCAAGAGGATGGAATTAAACATAAAACTCAAGCCAGTGGAGACTGCCCTCTATGGATTTTCAGGAGGTGCCATTCAACCCCTTGGTTCGGCATTACTACAAGTAGGGTTAGGAGCCGCCCCTAACCGACGCGTGCAAGTGATAGAGTTTCTGATAGTAGACGTTCCATCCTCATATAATGTGGTGATGGGAAGACCAAGCTTGAATATCTTCCAAGCAGTGATTTCCACCTTCCACGTGAAGATGAAATTCCCTATCTCGGGGGGTGTGGGAGAGATATGTGGGGACCAGTACCAAGCAAGGAAATGTTATGTAGAATCGGTTAAAATAGCGGACAGGGCCATGTTCCGAGGGATGGAGAGATTCAAGGGTGAAGACCCTGAATTGAAAAAACAGAAAGTGGGTGAGCTGGTGCAGGAGCAACCCAAGGTCAAAGCAGATGAGGAATTAATGAACATTGAGCTTTACCCGGGAAAAGAGGGATTCACAACCAGGATAGGTACTCACATGAATCCCGAACTTCAAGAAAGGATGATACTCATCCTTCAGGAGAATGCGGATATCTTCGCTTTCACCTCGACAGACATGACGGGTATCCCTCCAGAGATAGCGATGCACCACCTTAATGTAGATCCCAGAGCTAGGCCAGTGAAGCAAAAATTAAGGAACTTTGGTAAGGAGAAAAACCTCATTGTGAAAGAGGAAATTGATAAACTGTTGAGTGCAGGGCATGTGGAAGAGGGTGCAGTTCCCTGAATGGCTTTCGAATGCAGTGCTGGTGTCTAAGGGAGCCGGAAAATGGAGAATGTGTATTGACTTCAGAGACCTGAATAAAGCATGCCCCAAGGATCATTATCCCCTGCCTAGAATTGATCAATTGGTAGATGCCACATCCGGATTCGAATTGCTTAGCATGATGGACGCATACTAAGTGTACCATCAAATCCAGTTGAATCCTCTTGATATACCGAAGGTATGTTTTATTGCGACATGTGGTACTTTCGGTTATGTGCGTATGCCTTTTGGACTAATAAATGCAGGAGCCACCTATCAAAAAATGGTAGACTCGGTGTTCCGAGGACTGATTGGTAGGAACATGGAGATCTACGTGGATGATATGCTAGCTAAGAGTATCAAAGCAGAGGAACATATTAACGGCCTGAAGGAGATATTTCAGGTAATCAGAGAAAATGGTATTAAATTAAATCCAGCTAAATGTTCTTTTGGAGTAGGGTCAGGAAAATTCCTGGGATATATGGTGACTCAGAGGGGGATAGAAGTCAACCCTGCTAAAGTGAAGGCGGTTCTCAACATGCAACCTCCTCGAAATCTGAAGGAATTGCAGACCCTGAACGGCAGAATTGCAGCTCTTAGTAGATTCATAGCAAGGTCAGCAGAGAAGAGCCATCACTTCTTCAGAACGTTAAGGAAGGGGTCGAGGTTCGAATGGGACGAGCAATGTCAAAAAGCTTTCGAAGAACTTAAGCTCCATCTTGAACAGCTTCCGAAGCTGAAAAAGCCCTCTCAGGGAGATGTCTTACTCTTATACCTCTCAGTAGGGGAACATTCCTTGAGCACAGCCCTGATGAAAGAGGAAGACTCCACACAACAACATATATACTATGTGAGCAAGGTCATTCAAGGGGCAGATATCAGATATTCAGAGGTGGAGAAAGCGGCCCTGGCGGTGGTAGTGACGGCTAGGCGATTACGCCCCTATTTCTTGTCTTATAAGGTTATGGTGCAGACTAATTTCCCTTTAAAGCAGACACTAGGGAGAGCAGACTTGTCAGGAAGAATGGTTAGATGGGCAGTGGAATTACAGGAATATGATATTGATTATGAACCAAGGAAGACCATTAAGGCCCAAGCCTTAACAGACTTTATTCAAAAGTCCACCAGGGCAGATGAGGTGCAAGGCTGGAAAGTGTATGTTGATGGCTCAACATTGGCATTAGGATGTGGAGCAGGGATAGTGTTGGTTGATCCTGAAGGCCAAGAAATACAGGTTGCCGTCAAGTTCTGGTTCTCAACCTCAAATAATGGGGCAAAATATGAGGCCCTGATCAGAGGGGCCAACATGGCAGCAGAGTTGGGGGCACAAAAGGTCACCTTATATTCTGACTCACAGCTGGTAGTGCAACAGGTTATGGGGGAGTACCTCGCCAAAGACGAAAGGATGATCGCTTATCTGGAACAGGTAAAGAAGTTAAAGAATAAATTCCACACTTTTGAAGTGATACAGGTACCAAGGGAAGAGAACGTAAAAGCGGATGGGTTGTCTAAATTAGCCAGTTCCACTGAGTTCGAAGGACACGGAAAGATAACCCTTCTAGTGGCAGATCGGTTAGCTACTGAAGCTCTGGTGGGAGAGATAACAGTAGGGGACGACTGGAGAAAAGAGATATGGGAAGAGCTGAATAAAGAACAGGTAACCCCGTCTCGGGAAGCTAAAGCTTGGAGGAGAAAATATTGTATCCTAGGGGACCAATTATACAAGAGATCCTTTACTCAACCCTATTTGAAATGTCTTTCGAAAAGAGAAGCAGAGTTAGTAATCAAGGATATTCATGAAGGTTGTGCGGCCAGCCATGAGGGTTATAAGACTATGGTGAAGAAGGTGTTTAGAGCAGGTTTCTATTGGCCTAGTATAATCAGAGATGCTAGGGAATTTGTGAAGAAATGCGAGAAGTGTCAGAAGAATGGACCTTTAATACGAGTACCTGCCGAGGAGATGGGTGCCATGCACTCGCCCTGCCCCTTCGCCAAATGGGGGATAGATCTAGTAGGACCCTTCCCCTTAGCACCTGGAGGAAGGAAATTCTTGATCGTGGCCGTGGACTACTTCAGTAAGTGGGTAGAGGCCGTGCCCTTGGCCAAGATAGAGGAAGATAATGTGATTCTTTTTCTAGCCAGACATATTTGTTGCAGGTTTGGAGTGCCGAGAATCTTGGTTTCCGATAATGGAACACAATTCAATGGAGAGAAAGTGAGGAAATGGTGCGAGAGATGGAATATTATACAGAGATTCACTTCGGTGGCCCACCCACAAGCCAATGGACAAGTGGAAGTTACAAACAAAATCCTAGTGGACGGTATTCGAAAACGACTGCAAAAGATAGGAGGAGGATGGGTGAAGGAGTTAGACAACGTCCTTTGGTCCTATAGGACTAGCCCCAAGACAGCTACAGGGGAGTCCCCCTTCTATTTTGTGTATGGAGCAGCAGCATTGATACCTCCCGAGGCCAGGCTAGGATCACATCGAATCACCTACTTTGAAGAGAGTAGGAACGAAGAGCTAATGAGGGAGGCCTTAGACCTGGTAGAGGAAGAGAGAGAGATGGCAAGGCTGAAAGCAGAAAGATACAAAAGCAGGATCAAGGCAGCATATGATCGCAGAGTCATTCCTCGTTCCTTTAAAGCTGGAGATTTAGTACTTCGGAGAGCAGACGCCTTGAAAAATACAGGAAAGATGGAAGCTAATTGGGAAGGTCCGTACAAGGTGGTACAGGTACTAAAAGGCGGAGCATACAAACTCCAGGACATGATGGGGAAAGAAATACTGCGACCATGGAATGTGTGCCACTTGAAGAGGTTTTATGTTTGAGGAAGGTGTTATTCCCTTATCATCTTTCTCTTTATGAACAATTTTAAATGTTTGTTTCTCACTCGAATAATTGTACACATTGCTTCACCGGCACTCTTTTTCCCTCTACGTGGATTTCCCTTTGGGGTTTTACCATGGAGAGGTTTTTAATGAGGCCGACATAGGTTCCCCTTATTTGCCTATGTTGATGAACACTTTTGATCAATGGAGCGTCGTTTTTTGGAAAAATTTCAATGATTTCCCTTAAATACATGTTAATGTGATGATGAGATGATTACCATATTCTGATTTTTTGATGAGGTGTTTATCATACATTAAATATAGTGTTGAGATAACAAATGTGTTTTGAAAGCTAAAACATAGGATGATAGAGACACTGCGAGATCCCTCTCACCCTCTGCGAGGCTTACATCACCCTCAAAAAATTAGAAGGTTTATATAAGCCTCATCGGATGAGACAGAAAGATTTACACCAAAGGTTACGTGACTAAAGATCTTCATCCACGATAGCCTCTAAAGCTAGGGGGAGTAGGAGATATGGAGTGGAGGATATGATTAGTCTGTCAATTATCAAATTTGAACAAAAATGGCCCTGAAGTCTAATCATTTGTTTGTTTTGTTGTTGAGGAAAACACATGTGAATCACATCCTATTAGCCTCAGTACGAATTGAGCCTGGATCAGAGAAGAATTAATGCACTTTATTACGAGAAGAACTCTTAGGAGTATAAACAACTTTTGGGGAGAGTATAATCCCTAAGAACTCTTAGGAGTATAAACAACTTTTGGGAGAGTATAATCCCTAAGAACTCTTAGGAGTATAAACAACTTTTGGGAGAGTATAATCCCTAAGAACTCTTAGGATTATAAACAACTTTTGGGGTAAATTGGGAGCATCATCGAGTCATCAAGTAAGTACAGAAGCGTAAACTCCCTATTTTCATCTAAAATTTCTCTATAAGCTTTAGAGCCCATACGTGTCAAGAAGATGCTGGAAAACATGCTATGAAACATAGTTAAGAAAAGCTGGGTAGACAATGCATGATATGCCTAATAGCTAAGATATAATACACGATATGCTAATAAACAAAAAGCAACACATATATATGCATACGATGATATAATGTGCAGGTACGATAAGCAAAAGTAAGATAGAGCGCCAAAAGGGAAAATATCCAAGACCAAAGGCACCATGCCCTGGCCCTCCACAAAAAAACACAGGAGTGTGGAGTCTCCTGAAAATATCAAAAGAGACCTTGAAGGCCCCAACGAAAATAAAAGTGTTTTAAGTACCAGAGTGTTATGAAAGAAAGTAAATAGAGTTACGAAGAGAGGGGAATTCCACCCTTCCCCTCAAAGCATTCCCTTGCTTCATCAACCTGTCCACTGGAACCGCATCCCTCTTCCTTCTCCTCTAGAGCATCGGCCATCACGGTTGCCACGGGATCAGGGTTGGCCACGTGGATTGGAAACGCTAAATCCTTTGCCGGTACCAGATCATCCAACTTTAGAGCAGTCTCCTTCAACTCTGAGACAGCCTTCCTCATCCCAGGCAGCCACCAAGGAGTGCTGATATCTTCTTTAGGGTCTCCGGAAAACTTAGGGGGAGTGGCCAACTCGTCTAGACGAAGGGCGCGAGTGTAATGACCATCAAATCCTGGGTTGGAGTGCTCAGCCACATCATTGTAAAACCTATGATCAATAAATGGAGAATATATGCGCCCATTGCCCCTAGGAAGCTGGTACTCTTGAGAAAAGCTTACAACCATTCTCGATGCAAGGTACCTAGGAACTTCTGCCCCACTGCAGAGGTAAAGAGAGAATCGATACACAGCTTCATCCCGGCCAGAGGAGGTGTAACCTCCAAGCGCTCAATCCCTCTATCCCGCTCGCCAAACTGAGTCTTAAATGAAGAGACCTCCTCCAAAAGCTTCGTCCTTTCAGCCTGAATCGCCTTCCGCTCCTGGTTGGCTTCCCGTAGCTCCGCCTCAAATATTTCTTTCTTTACTTTCTCCAGTTCTACTTGGCTCTGGAGATCATCCTGAAGCTGAAGGGATTGGAGGGCCCGTTCGGATACATCGGAATACAGGAGGCCAAACTACACAAGGAACAATATAAAGAAGTAAGACATTTATACTCTCTCTCTTTAGCAATAAAGAATAACATCTGTACCAGGAGTTTACCTGAGAAAAACTGTGGGCTGCATGCACGATTCATTCCTCAACGGATAAGGCGTCGAGGGCCTTCGTGGCAGGCGTAGGAGTATGACGATCTATGAAGGCTGTGAATTGATCAACCTCGATGTCGCCAGGGATATCTAGAGTAACATTAGCCGAAGAAGGCAAGGAAGACTTAGTTTTGGAATTCTTCTTTTTGGAAGCATCAGACGCAGGGGGTATGGAGGAAAGCATGGCTTTCTCAGTGGAAGATCTCGTACGCTTAGCAACCGATCCGGTGGAGGGTTTCATCGGAGAGGGAGGAATGGGAGCTTTCATAGAGCTTTCGGGAACTGGAGATTTGGCTACCATAGAGAGGGGAGCAGCATCGCGGGAGATCTGGGTTAACCAACTCATAGCTGCAAAGAAAAACATAAAAGATTTTAACAATTATAGCAGTTTCAATCTTAAGGACGATGACAAGCGAAAAGAAATGATATTACCATCATCTGGACCTAGAGGGTAATCAGTGCGGCCGAAACCAAAATGGGATAAGGCCCTAGGATTCTTACATATGCCCATCACATCAAAATACCCGTGGGTAAGCACGTTATCATTCAAATGATTCATTACATTCAGATTTAAAGAGGAACAAACAGAAAGAGGAGGACGGGGCACCCCAGGGTTCTCGTAAATCCATTTTTCATGAGGAAACTCCCAAGGAGAAGGACTGGTAACAAAGAAGTAGTAATCCTTCCAATCCTGGACCCCTTCATGGAGCTTTTCCATGAATTTCCCAGTCCTGGAAGGACGGCCGCAAGTATAGAAAAACCCGTCCGCAAATTTGCACATATACTGGGTTAGAAAAAGTTGGGCTGAGGGCTCGCCACCGTTCCCCTTAACCAAAATGTAGAAGCCCAACATCGCACGAATGGCGTTGGGGGTAAATTTATTGAGGGGTATGCGAAGGTAAGTGGAAATTTCGGAGAAGTGTGGGTGGATTGGAAAACGGAGGCCTGCCTTCAGTTGAGCCTCCCAAAAAGCTAGAGTATTAGGACCTGGAAAATTGGGGCGTTCTTTCCTATGGGCTGCTGTAGGTCCCGAAGATGAGTTAATATCGAGGGAAGCTAAAGAAAATGTCTAGAGGGGGGTGAATAGACTTTTCTAAAATCTTTCGATATATCAGAATTACAAAATACGGAATACGAAATTAACAATGAGCCCAATTAAAATTTATACTCAATCTTCAAATTCGAGAACTCTGTTCTATACTCAACTAGTCTAGTACAGTTAAGTATGTAAACAATTAAACAGTTAAACAATTAAAACAGTAAACAACACAAACAATTTATAGTGGTTCGACAACTTGTCTACATCCACTCTCACAAACCCAGTTGTGATGTTTTACTATCTCGTCCAATAGAGTACAGTGTTTTCTTGTCCTTTAGAGTCTCAAGAAAAAGACTTAGATCTTCTCGAATATACTACCAAGTATATCTTCGATCTTACTAGTGATTTACAAGTATCTAGCAACTTGATAACAAAAACTAAAAACAAAAAAATTTTCAGTAGCAGTCTTCTGGTTTCTTCACTTGTCTTCTGACTTGCTTTCTGAACTTCAATGAACTCTGTGAGTAATCTTCAAACAATTCTTCAGTATGTAGTTTCAGTCTTCGTGTGTGTGTGTGTAACCTCCAAATGATAAACACTTTGAGATATTTATAGACTTCAATCTTCAAGAACTTAGTTAGTTGTAACCAACTCTTCTTGAAAACTAACTTTTGTAACTGCATCTTTCTATCCATCCACGCGTTTCTTGTTAAGTAGTTATTCCATAACTAACTTCTTTATCCTTATCTTTATATACGCGCTTCTGTTAAACTTCTCTTCAAGTTGACTTGTCTTGTGTAGTCTAGTAGATGCACTTGACTAGTCTTGTAGTCCACCTGTCTTGTGTAGTAGACTTCATCCTTCTTGTCTAGTCATGTCTTCATGTGCAATCTTTAATAATAAACTATTATAATCCTAACAAGACTATTACATTACTTTAAGCTTATAGCTTAGTCAACTTATAAACTATACAATAAACCTATCTATTACATTCAAAATCATGAGCTCTATACAACAATTATTATAGCTCAATAACAATCTAACATGTATACAAATAGCACATATGAAGTACTTATAAATCGTACTTATCTTTTAATATAAAACAACACTTATCTTTTAATGTGGACTCTACTGGTCTGTTCAAGATGACTTCAACTCAACTAGACTAGATTAGTCAACACTTAGAAAATATTCAAACTACTTTTGGCTTATCAAAACTTCACCTTTCATCAACATTTAGGACTTGTTCTAGGATTCATATCCCAACAATTTCCCCCTTTTTGATGAAGCCAAAACTACTTGAATCTTTTCTCAATAGTAGACTAGTTAAGTAGTTATCTTGTCTTAACATCAAATAGTACTTATATTTTCATTCATTAAAAAAAATAATAATACCAGTAGATATTACACATACTTCAAATATAAAAAACAACAATGATCATCAGAGCAAAAAAAACTAAGTATCAGAGCACATAATCAATTAATCTGAAAGAGTACCTCCATCTGGATTAGGAACACAAAAAGCATCAAGGAGTCTCTTGTGAATAACACGAATGTGATCTTCATCTTCAATCTTCTCTTTATCCAACAGCTCTTCTTCAAACTTCTTGATTTGATTCAAATCAACTCTTCTTCCAGAGCTTGTCATCGGACATTTCCATCTTGGAAATACAGGAACAAGAATATTGAAGTTCACTCCAGCAGATATCCTAAAGATCAAATTCCTAAGCATTCTGTTCTGACCTTCCAAAAACTTGTCGAACAAAGAATATAACTCATCCGGGCTTTCAGAGTCACCATACTTCCTGATTATCCAGTGATCAATTTCCCATTGTCTCTTCACTTTCATCCATTCAGATCTATGTTCTTTATCTATGAAGTAGTCAATGAACTGATCTTCCATCTGATCTTCATCTGCTTTCAGCTTTTGCAATCGTTCAATATGTTTTCCAACTTTCTTTTTGCTTGCATAGTGAATTTCAGCATCTGAATCAGCAATAACCTTCTGCTTCTTCTCAACTATCGCAGCAGATTCTTCAGCTTCAATAGCTAACTTTCTTTTGACACGTCTAGTCTGAACTTCAGCTTCTGAAGATGCAACACCTTTGCCTTTCTTCAGTCTCAACTGCTCTTCAGCTTTAGCTTGCTCAAGCTCAGCAGTCTTGATTAGCTTCCTTCTCGGTCTTCTAAGCTCTTGCATAGCTGTAGCAGCTTCCTTAACTTCTGGTTCAGTAGACTTAGAAATTTCAACTTTCTCAACTTTCTCAATTCTACTTGCCTCTTCCCCCTTTTTGGCTTCATCAGCCTTGAGAGTGAAAAGACTAGTAAATCGAGTCATCTCTTCTTTCACAACATCCTTCATCGCCTCAGCAGCTAACTCGATCTGCTTCTGATGCGACTTGTCGTGACTTAGCTTGTCAAGACGATCAGTAGCCAACTCTAGCTTCCTAGAACTTGAAACTAGTTCATCTTTAAAGTATGTAGCTGTTTGACGAAGGAGTCTGTTCTGCTCAGTTAGCTCAGTGAGAACAGCTCGAGAACGCACCAACTGATCTTGTGCTTCCCGTCTCTGTTCATCAGCGATTTCAATTTTTACTCTGTAGAGTCGTTCCATCTTACTAGACTCTTCAGCTAATGAGCGAGCAAATGAAATGGATCTTTTCTCAGAGAAATCCACTTGTTTCTTCAAGAAATTCTCAATTTCTGCATACATCTCTGCTCGGAAAGTTGAGTCCATCTTGTTGACTTCTCCAATGATCAACTCTCTAGAACTGTCAACAAGTGTTTGGTTCTGCTGGACCAACACATCTTTCACCTTCGAGTGTAAGAGCTCATCTATCGCAGAGTGTACTACATCTTTCAAGTCTGACTTCAGTTCCTCAAGATATCCTTCAGGAAAAGCTTGAGTAGTCGACTGAGCTTCTTGAACTTTCTCAGCAAGTTCATCTTCTCTGAATATAACAGCTTCAATGAATTCATCATCTTCTTCTCCAAGATCAAAAGACTCAATTTCTTCAAAACTGTCAGCCTCTTTTTCAGTTTGTTCAGGAGCACTTTCTAACTCCAATAAGGGTTCTGAAGTCTGAACAGCAATATCAGCAACCTCTGGCTTTACATCTTCTTCTACCAGATCAGTCTGCGTTCCAACATCGAACGAGAATTCTTTAACTAAAACACCATCAGGAATGTTCAACATTCTCTTAACTAGATCAACTAAGGCTTTGCGAGGAAATAGTTCAGAGTGATCCTTAACTCCACTATTTTCTTTCTGTTCCATCTCCCAGTCCATAAAATTGGAGATTCCACCCATGCCTTGTATGACCTCGAAAAGATCATCTGTAGCAGATTTCTTTAGAGAAAACCAAGTGCAAATCCTTACAAGCTTCTCAAACTGTTCCGAGGCAGTGTCGATGTCAAGAGTTGAGAGCTACTTCTTCAGATTTCTAGACACTCGAGCACGGATTCTCTTCTCTCGCAGATACATCGGGTAGTATACCAAGGATTCAAATCTAACATCAGACGGGGTCTGAGTAGGTGGGGTCCCTAACTCAGCTGTTGCAGTGGCAACTGGCGTCTTGTCTGAAGTAGATGGGTTGGGGGGTTCAACATTTTCTGTTGAAGGTAGAGAGGGAGTTTGGAGTGTGGTTTCTGGGGGCTGTGATGAGGTTAGGTTTGGTGTGACAACTGTCGGAGTATCAGTTGTATCTTGTATGGGAGTGATTTCGGGATGACTGGCTCTAAGCGGTAATGCTGCCAGTATTTGTGAGGTTGTGGGTTGAGGTCTAGGCCTAGATCGATGTGATCTTGCCTTGGTTCGAACAGAAGAGAGAGAGAGAGAAGGAATTGAAAAATCTTGAGTTGAGGTACCAACCTGAGAACTCGACTCGTCTGGTTGAGTAGGCGAACCAATTCTGACTAGTCGATAGAGTTGGAGATCTTCAGCACCAGTCTCCTCTTCTTTTCCAGACTCTTTCTCAGATTGAGTTGCTTCTGAGTCTTCAGCACTCGACTCAGCTTGTGCAGCATCCTCTGATTCTACATCATCCGACTCAGCTTCCGAAGAACTAGATGAGTCAGCATATGGCAAAACTGCTGAATCGTCAACCTGAACTTGCCTTGGAGCAGATGGCCTTGCTGCAACTTGTTTCCTCAGCGCCTCCTTTTTCAGATAGAATTTCAAAGGATGAAAAGGCTTTCCTTGGCTCCAATCAGACTTGTTTGGTAATAATAGAGGTAGCAAGATACTCAGCTTGTTGCCATACCCAACAACATTTGATACAATCCAACTGCGAGAGTCGGTATCAACCCTAACACTTCGTTCAAAGTACATCATTCGATCAGCGATCAATTTGAACCAATTACCCTCCGTAATTCCGTCATAAATCGCAGCCATCACCCTTGTCTTTGCTTGAGTGACCGCGTCATGAGAACCAGTGGCACATAGTAGCATCTTGCTTGCTATGTCCAATAAAGTGCGATATTTCTCCAATAATTCTGACTTCTTGACGGCAGGGGCCTTGCCATCTGGTTTGAGCTTCATCCTCTTACCACAAAAGATGCTCAAATACCTCATTTCTTGACCAGTGGCATAATTTTCCACATCAATCGATCCGATGGGCAACTTCAAATGTCTGAACAAGACCTCACGAGTGAGTTCAACTCGACTCGATCCAACAAAGGATTCAATCACATCTCCTCGTCTTGTGGCGTTGGCATAGAACAACAACACTTCTTCTTCCAAGACGACTTGAGGGAATGCCTCCAGATAAGGCTTTAAACCACATCGAGAACACTTGTCGATGATTTCCTGATTTCCTGATTTCCAGCAGTGTGAACCCCTTTGAAGAACATTGAGGGTTCCACATGCACCTTATTTTCTGAAGTGAATCTGCTTAGGTCGAACCTAGCCTGCATGTTAGTTCTAACATCGAAAAGAGAGATTATCGACATAGTGTGATTGAGTAAGAACAAAGGAATTTAGATTCGCAAGAAATTTCAGATGATTGAGAGTAGAAGAGTTATGAAAAACGTGAGTCAAGTTGTGCGTAGAAGATGGGTTTTGTTACAACTGAGCTTTCAATCCAACGGCCACGATTTGAAGGATTAGATCCAACGGTTGGGGCTTTTGGTATTCAGTTACGGAATCGAGAATATTATGTGATTTGGTATTGTAAAATTTGAAATCCGCCTCTTCTTAGTTAGGACATGAGAGTGAACTCATCTGACCTAGTGTAGTTGAGTAAGAACTGGGTGTATACACCTCATTAAAATGGGAGTGTATAAATCCAATTCTAGGGTTTTCAAATTTTAACATTATCGAATTACTATAATACCCTTAATTCATTGATTGAACACTTAGCATATTTCAATTAAGAGAAACACTTAGCTTGTCTGTTCGAGTCCATCCAGAACAGATGAGTAGACCATAGCTTCATAAGTCGAGTAGGCTTAAGTGTATAAGACACGTAGACTTATGAACATCAGTCGAGTTCCCCCTTCGACTGTGTTTGTCTATTCTGAACGTCGAACGACTTCATGCACCTATCTTATCATTTATAACGTGTAATCGTAGGTACAAGTAGAGTAATCATAAATAAAATGAATATCAATCTAAAGCAATGGTCAAGGTTTCGAACAAGATGACTGTTAACAAACATAAGAGTCAACATAAGGTTATTTAAGAAATCAAAGATTCCCCCTTAATTGTTTATTCCCTTAGTATTACCCTCAGCTTTACCAGCTTCCTCATCGGGTTGTTTGGTCATCTAGTCTAGCCTTGTATACCTGTCTGTTGCGTGAGTAGTTGAGTGCTCTGGTCTAGTGATCTTGTCTCCTTTTCTTGATGTACCTGTCTGGTTAGTACATAGCTATAGGCAAGTAGGGTCTAAATCAATTAGCCCTAGACTAATGCATAACTCACGAAAACGTGATTCAACTAATGGTTTTGTAAAAATATCAGCTCTTTGAAAATCAGTATGAATCTTTTCCATGCGAATATCCTTCTTTTCTACATGATCACGTATGAAATGATGCTTCACATCAACATGCTTACAACGTGTGTGTAAAACAGGATTTTGTGTAATGGCAATTGCATTATTACTATCACAGAAAATAGGAACATTTGATTCATGTATGTTGTAATCTCTAAGCTGTTGCATGAGCCAGAGTAGTTGACTACAACAGCTACCAGCAGCCATGTACTCGGCTTCGGTAGTTGAAGTTGCAACACTAGTCTGCTTTTTCGAAAACCATGAGATGAGTTTTGTGCCTAAAAATTGACAAGAACCTGAAGTAGATTTCCTATCTATTCTACAGCCTCCAAAGTCTGAGTCTGAATAGCCACTTAAGGATAGATCATCATTTAAGGGATACCATATACCACGATTGATGGTCCCCTTCAAATATTTCAAGATCCTTTTGGTGGTTTCCATGTGACTTTCTTTTGGATTGGCTTGGTATCGAGCACAAACACCAACAGAGAATGCAATGTCTGGTCTACTAGCAATCAAGTACAGTAATGAACCAATTAATCCACGGTAATAAGATTGGTCAGCACATTTACCGTTCTCATCTGGATCCATTCTGTAAGTTGGTTGCATTGGTACGCCAGTGGACTTACAAGTTTTGATACCATACTTGTCTAGAAGATTTCTAGTGTACTTTGCCTGATTTATGAAAATACCTTCTGGAGTTTGTTTTACTTGAAGACAAAGAAAGTAGTTCATTTCACCCATCATTGACATCTCAAATTTACTTTGCATGAGTGTTGAAAAACTTTCACTCAGCTTTTTGTTAGGTGACCCAAAAATGATGTCATCTACGTAAATTTGGACGAGTAAAATGTCCTTCCCTTCTTGTCTTCTGAACAAGGTTCGATCGACCTTGCCCTTAGTAAAACCATTTTCTAATAGAAAGAGAGAGAGAGTGTCATACCATGCTCTTGGAGCTTGCTTTAGTCCGTATAAGACCTTCTTTAATCTGTACACCTGATTGCCTTTGACTTCGAAACCTGGGGGTTGTTCAACATACACTTCTTCCGCAAGAATACCGTTAAGAAATGCACTTTTAACATCCATTTGATATACAGTAAACTTCATATGGGCAGCATATGCAAGGAACAATCGAATGGCTTCTAGTCTAACAACAGGAGCATATGTTTCATCATAGTCTATGCCTTCAGCTTGTGAATAGCCTTGGGCAACTAGTCTAGCCTTATTCCTAACGACTAAATCATTCTCATCTTTCTTGTTCTTAAAAATTCATCGAGTGCCAACTACATTATGATGTTCTGGCCTATCGACAAGTTCCCAGACGTCGTTTCGAACAAACTGGTTCAACTCGTCTTGCATAGCGATGATCCAATTACTATCAGCCAATGCCTCTTTAACAGTGGTAGGCTCAATAGCAGAGAGGAAACAACACCAGCAAAACATAGTTGGACTAGGCTGTTCTTGCGACTCAAAGAGTTGTCGTCTAGTCTTCACACCAATAGTAGAGTCACCAATGATATTTTCAGTATCATGCGCAGATTTCCATGTTTTTCTATTCTTAACAGGAATACTATCATCATCTATATCACGTACAGCATCATGCATGTCAACATCATTTGTATCATCAGTAGATTTACCAGGAGTAGATGAGTCAACTAGAGCAGGCATGTCAACTGGTCTAGAAGACTTACCTTGAGCACTTACTTTCTCCTTGTCATCAGATTCGAGAGCTTTCATGAATGGATTGTAGGCTTGAACGGATTCATATACCTCTGAATCTTTGTCAGATTCGATCGTTAGATCAGTTGCCTTCTTACTGACCTTGTTGGCAGACGAGTCCTGTCGAGATTCATCGAAAACCATATGTGGTGTTTCTTCCACACAAAGAGTTGAGTAGTTGAATACCCTAAATGCTTTGCTAGTCGAGGAGTATCCTAAGAATATCCCCTCGTCTGCTTTTGCATCGAAAGCATTCAACTTGCTCTTTCCATTGTTGTGAATGAAACACTTACAACCAAATATATGGAAATATGAAACTCTGGGTTTTCTACCTTTCCAAACCTCGTAGGGTGTCTTGCCTAGAGATTTGTTGATCGCGCTTCTGTTTTGTGAATGGCATGCAGTATTGATAGCTTCAGCCCAAAACTTTTGAGGCGTGTTGAACTCGGCTATCATGGTTCTACAGGCTTCTTTAAGAGTTCGATTCCTTCTTTCTGCTACACCATTTTATTGTGGTGTCCTAGCTGCACTAGTAAGATGCTGAATACCACATTTAGCACATAAATCTTTAATATAGCAATTAATGAACTCAGTTCACTTGTCAGTACGAATCTTGACAATGGACTGGTTCTTCTCAACTTGTAACTTCTGCAACAGATCAGGCAGAAGTGTTTGTGTATCACTCTTCTTGTGTAGGAAGACTACCCAAGTAAACTTAGAATAGTAATCTACGACAACAAGTGTGTACCTTCTACCATTCAAGGTTGGAGGAGTTATTGGACCATGAAGATCCATATGTAGAAGTTCTAGGACTCTACTAGTTGAGAGAGTGGGAATTGACTTAAAAGAACCTTTAACCTGTTTACCCTGTTGACAAGCCGTGCATACATGTGACTTGTAGTAAACTTCATTGGGAATACCTTCTACAAGGTAATCTATGGCTATCTTATTAAGAACCTTAAAGTTTAAGTGACAGAGGCGTCTATGCCAGAGCCACCCAAGCTCTTTAGGATTCTTAGTAAGTAGACAGGTGTCCCTCGGACAACTGTTCCAGTTCACTATGTACACACTTCCTTGTCTTACGCCGACTAGCAGGACTGTGTGTGTCCTTTTGTCAATGATTTCACATTTGCGGCTCTTGAACTGCACCTTGTATCCACGATCACAAAACTGTGAAACAGAGAGTAAATTGTATTTCAAACCTTCAACATATGAGACATCTTGGATCTCGACGTCTCCATTCCGGATATAACCAAATCCTTTAGTGACAGCAGTGGAGCTATCACCAAATATCACTTTTGGTCCTTCCTGCTCATGGTAGCTTGATAAGAGAGCCTTGGTACCAGTCATGTGGTGCGAACAACCACTGTCAATGTACCAAGTTTCTCCTACTGAGCCACCCTTCTTATACAAGTCAAGTCGACCCTGCAATGAAGATATTCAATAACTTAGGTACCCACTAGTTTATTGGGGTCCTGGGGGGTTAGTCGAGTTCAGAGGAATCCAAATATACATTGGAGTCTTGAACAAGTTCGATCTCTTAAGCTTTCGCCCATACTTGTTACAAAATAAGACCTTGTTGTCCTTGTCTGGCCTATCAGTTGAGTTCGGGTCTACTCTTTGGAGATAGCCTTTCGACTTAATCTCTACTTGAGCAGGCACTTGTCTATGATAGTCAGAGTAGGGCTTGTAAGCATTAGGTCCATACGGTTTATAGACGCGTTTGGGTCTTTCCTCACTAATAATATCGTATGACAAAGGTGGAGGATATAGGACAGCTTGTGTACGATATTTTGGAGCACCTTGTCTAGGCCTGGACGAGTAGAGCTGAGACTGCCTTATGAAAGGAGGTCTAGGCTCTTGTCGTCTAGTCTGTACCTGTCTAATACTCGTCTCCTCAGGATACCAGTCCTCGTATCTGACCTGGTTGGGTCGTCCACGATTAGTGGTCCTTTGAAGATTAGTTCTAGGTGGAACAGGCTTGTTGTTACCATTCTTTTTACCTCCCTTGGTAATCGGAATGTTAACTCGAGCTTGTTTAGATACAGTACCTTTAGAAGGAGTTCCAATATCGTATATCATTGGCCCTTTACCTTTATCATTTGGCAAAAGTCTTGCGTTAGTAGTAGTAGGGTTCTTAATGACTCGAGTAGACGAGCTAGATGACTCAGCACCTATACCAGTCTTGTCACCTGGATCTCTATACCTATCTGACAGTTCAAGGTTAATCTTTGAGGAGTTAACCAGGTCAGTAAGTTTGAGATCGAGTGTAACAACCTCGGTCTCTAAGAACTTATTACGTTCTTCAAGCTTTTTGCATTTGCTTTTTAAAACATTGAACTCATTTCTCTCAGTTGCATGTGTCTTAAGTAGGTCTTTATATAACCTGTCTGTCAATGCACACTTTTCTTTGAGTTGTTTCAACTCTTCAGTCAAGCGTTCATTTAGGACTGTTACATTAGGATCTACTTTGGACTGAGCTTCCTTAAGATCAATGATTTCTTGTTTTAATGCAATGTTCTCATCACTGACTTCGATGAATGCTTGGTTAGCAAGTAGAAGGTCGTCTTCAATAGCACTAGTTGAGTGCTGAAGACTACTTCCTACTTCACTACTAGCAGTGTCACTTTCATCAGTGTCAGAATCATCACAAGATTGAAAAGAAGTAGCAGATGATACCTCTTGATCGATTTTAGCCATGCAGCATAGGCCATCATCTACTATGAATGCTTCGTCGTGATCTTGATCAGTTGAGTGACTAGATAAGGACGATGGCAACTCGTCTGAATCCGAATCAGAGTCATCATTGGCCATCATTTCCTTCTTGCCACAGTTGTATCTTCTTTCCCTTCGAGCTTTACGTTCTTCTCGATCGTCAGTGCTCAGGTCTGGGCATTCATAAATGTAGTGACCTGGCTTTTCACAGTTATAGCACAAAAGATCATTAGTAGCCTTTTTAATAGGAGATTTATCCCTACGTTTATCACGTCTATCAGAACGCTGAATCTTCCTATCGTTAGACACTCTATCTCGCCTATTACCTTTCGAGACTTCGTCTCTCCTTTCGGACGAGTTTCGGTCTCGTCTGGTCTCAAACGAGTTCTTAGAGGTAGATCCTCTATGATCTCTATAGAATTTCTTATATCTACCGAAACGTTTATTCAGCCTATCAAACTTTCTAACCATAAGGTTCACCTGATCCTTCAGACTAAGATCAATATCTAACTCGTCTTTCACAGAAGCAGACTTAGTCTTAGACTTAGACCTGTCTACCTTAGAGGACTTAGAAGAGCTAGACTTAAAGGCAACGTTCTTAGATACAGCATGTTCTCTATCACTACTGACTGCAGGTTCATCTTCGTCTAGATCAAACTCATGAGCCTTAAGAGTTTGAAACATGGTCTCTGAACTCCACTTGTCTATATCTTGGGTATTCTTAACAAGCATCTTTACCATTTTCCAACGACTATCAAGACTCTTCAGAATCCTAAGATTGATCTCACGAGGAGTATATGTTTTACCAAGTACTTCAAGATCATTCATAATCTTAGTAAAACGAGTATCCAGCTGGTCGATAGTTTCGCCAGCTTTCATCCGAAATGATTCAAATCTTTGGACAGCAGTGGAGAGTTTGCTCTCTTTGATTAGGGATGTCCCTTCACAAATGATAGCTAGTCTGTCCCACATGTCTTTGGCAGTCTTACATTTTAACACCTTTCCTAGATACTCGTTAGAAAGTGTGTGTAAGATGTAATTTTTTGCCAAACTATCCAAATTATTTTGACGCATTTCTTCTGAGGTTAGCTCTGACCTGGGTTTCTTGACGAGTGTGCTAATTGGTTTGTCTTTGTCAAGATTTGCAGTATTTGGAACCATTGTCACGATCGGACCCTCGGTCACAACAGAGATCATTAGATCGTGCGTGGAGCTGAAGATAGCCTCCATTCGCAACTTCCAGTAGTCGTAGTCTTGGACCTGGAACTTGGGTAACTTATTAGCGCTTATTTCAAGAGACATGTTATAGCAAGTAGATTAGTGCTAATCAGTTATATGATCAAGAAGCAGATAGATCAAGAACAAAGAGCAAGAAAGAGATAGAACACGAATGTTGATCAAGAACACGTAAGCAAGTACAAATACGGACCAAGACTTCACCCTAAGTCTTAAGTCGGTTATCAAGAAACAGCAGTTCGAAAACCACTGCTCTGATACCACTTGTAGGTCCCGAAGATGAGTTAATATCGAGGGAAGCTAAAGAAAATGTCTAGAGGGGGGTGAATAGACTTTTCTAAAATCTTTCGATATATCAGAATTACAAAATGCGGAATACGAAATTAACAATGAGCCCAATTAAAATTTATACTCAATCTTCAAATTCGAGAACTCTGTTCTATACTCAACTAGTCTAGTACAGTTAAGTATGTAAACAATTAAACAGTTAAACAATTAAAACAGTAAACAACACAAACAATTTATAGTGGTTCGACAACTTGTCTACATCCACTCTCACAAACCCAATTGTGATGTTTTACTAACTCGTCCAATAGAGTACAGTGTGTTCTTGTCCTTTAGAGTCTCAAGAAAAAGACTTAGATCTTCTCGAATATACTACCAAGTATATCTTCGATCTTACTAGTGATTTACAAGTATCTAGCAACTTGATAACAAAAACTAAAAACAAAAACTTTTTCAGTAGCAGTCTTCTGGTTTCTTCACTTGTCTTCTGACTTGCTTTCTGAACTTCAATGAACTCTGTGAGTAATCTTCAAACAATTCTTCAGTATGTAGTTTCAGTCTTCGTGTGTGTGTGTGTAACCTCCAAATGATAAACACTTTGAGATATTTATAGACTTCAATCTTCAAGAACTTAGTTAGTTGTAACCAACTCTTCTTGAAAACTAACTTTTGTAACTGCATCTTTTTATCCATCCACGCGTTTCTTGTTAAGTAGTTATTCCATAACTAACTTCTTTATCCTTATCTTTATATACGCGCTTCTGTTAAACTTCTCTTCAAGTTGACTTGTCTTGTGTAGTCTAGTAGATGCACTTGACTAGTCTTGTAGTCCACCTGTCTTGTGTAGTAGACTTCATCCTTCTTGTCTAGTCATGTCTTCATGTGCAATCTTTAATAATAAACTATTCTAATCCTAACAAGACTATTACATTACTTTAAGCTTATAGCTTAGTCAACTTATAAACTATACAATAAACCTATCTATTACATTCAAAATCATGAGCTCTATACAACAATTATTATAGCTCAATAACAATCTAACATGTATACAAATAGCACATATGAAGTACTTATAAATCGTACTTATCTTTTAATATAAAACAACACTTATCTTTTAATGTGGACTCTACTGGTCTGTTCAAGATGACTTCAACTCAACTAGACTAGATTAGTCAACACTTAGAAAATATTCAAACTACTTTTGGCTTATCAAAACTTCACCTTTCATCAACATTTAGGACTTGTTCTAGGATTCATATCCCAACAGCTGCCCTAACTGTGTAATCGGTGGGGAAAATCCCCGAGCGGAGGAAGGCGGCGACACGCTCTTGAGGAAGGATCGAAGAACCAGAGATCTTATCCTTTAAGGCGGGGTTGGTTATGGGGAATAAAGAAAGTGAACCGGAGGCCGAACTTTCCGTGGAAACGGAGTCCGACGAAGTTGCAGCAGAAGAGGACATGAGGACACAATAAAAGAAAAATGAAGAGGAAGAGGAGGTACCTGAAACAAGGACGGTTTTCGAAAGCGACGGTGTGGCCGGTGGACGTGCGCGAGAAGTTAATTGTAGTATGGAAGAGGTGGAAACGAAAGTTAGGAGGAATGGATAAGTTTGAAGAAAGAGGAGGGTTTTTTCGGAGTGAAAGGAGTTTTGAATTAATTATGATGTAGAGAGAATGGGGGGAAAAACCGAGAAGAAGTAAATGCCTCCCAATGAAAAGGCGCGTGGCTGAAGAAGGACGACTGGATGTTGGTCCTTGAGCAGGCGCCTGGATGCAGATTTCGAAATCAAGTTGGCGTGTGGGAGTGGAAAAGGCGTGAGGATTCTGGGATAATTATTGAAAACCGAATATGTCATATTTTGAGGGAAATGTGAAGAAGGAGTAATTAAAGGAAAGGATTATTTCTCTTAGAATTTATCTCATTACTTTTTCCCACTCTCTTAAAAATTATCCTTTTTTACGAGAGTAGAGGGGAGTAGTTGATGCAGACAAAATATGTCGCTCTTGGAAATGTTGACACGTGGAAACGAGATAAATTATAGTAGTCTTAATTAGGTCAATGGGCTTAAAGGTTGGATTAATACACTCCTAAGCCCAAAGAGGGGAATAAGAATAATTGGGCTTTTAGCCCATATCCGAGAATTAGTAGTCTTTGGGTCCAGGGATCTGGCCCAAAGGGAACGCGTGGCACGAGCTATTTTTTCTTAGCCAAGTCAAGAGGTAAGGTCAAAGCGAGAAGATAGGCCCCGTACGCTGAAAGGCCAGGTCTTCAGGGGTATGGGCCGAGTCTTCAGGGATCTGGGTTGAATTTACGGGAATGTGCGAGTAAATATAGGGAGAAAGAGTCTTCCTCTCTCCCGAGAGAGAGGGTCAGGTATATAAACAGGTTACAATTATTTTATCATTTACGTTTTTACAGAGAATACACATATTTTTACTAAACATACACAAAAACACGAAGAACTCCAAAATACTTGTGAGAATTTCCCTTGAATTACAGGGAAATTCCTCTTTGATTCTCCTAAGAAGGATTCGGAATTCCCTCCGACGTGCTTTTGCAGGTCATTTCAGGATCTTCGAGGAGATTGTACGTGAGGATTGCCAAGGATAAAGAGCGATTCAAACCCGTGATTCGCAGTGCTCGCAAATAAACGGTTGATATCCATAGGCGTTCTTTTTCGACGCAACATGGTTCAAAGCTAATGAAATTATTTGTTCTATGATTTTATTTTTTAATGAACAGTAAATACTATACCAACATGTTTTAATGATTTAGCGACTCAAATGCGAAAATTGAAACATAACCAACATGATTTAATGATTTAACGAGCTAGCGAATGAAATGCGAAAATTGAAACATAGTAATCGAATTGGGTTGAAAGAGGGCTAATTTTTTTTAAATGGTCATTCGAAACTTCATTGCTGGCTGAGTGGCTGTACCCATTGATTATTAATATATATCTATATATACACACATTAACAGGAGATAAGCCAACTAAACCCTACTCAGCTTTGACGACGTTACACCTTATAGTAATACTTTCTTATTTCTCAATTAGAAGAAGACAAAGTTTGAGTTGCAGATCCCCGTATTCACGTGTAATTCTGGTGTCTTAACACTTCTTTAAACAAACCAAATTTCCTGGTTGATAATAATGACCCATAAATACAATCACTTAATTAATACTTAAATATTCTCTTGTCATAACTTCATGTAATTATATTATTGGTAGTTTGTGTTAATTTTAGTGTTTTTTTTAATTTCTTACCATTTAATTTGATGATATGTGTTATGCAAAAAAAGGATCAACGCTATTACATGTGTTAAAATTTCAGTAAAATAGAATATAGAGTGTAATAAATAAAAGTGAAATAGATGGATTTATCAAAATATTTTTTTGCATTTTGGTGGTGTTGTGAAAGTTGGATAATCATGAGTCCGTGATTGAGTCGTGGGAGAATAGCTAGTGCCAGCCAAATTGCTTTTATATATTCTTGAAATTAAGGTATTACAAAGTTAATTTAATTAAATCTAATTAAGTAATTAAGTCATCATACGTACTATGCTACCCAAATAGTTTGATTTTTCTAGCATTCTTTTCTAATTATTTTTACATCGAGCTTGAGTAAATTTTATCAACTTATTAACATATACTAATGTTTAAATTTATTTGGCATTTATATCAAATTGAGTGCAAGCAGTCGAATAATCTCAAACAAGTATAAGCAGTTTAATTTAATTTTTTTAAAGCTATAATCATGAAATGATGTGCTAGATTTGTGAAATAGATACTAAAAAGAAAGAAGTGTGTTTCGGAATGACTATACAAGTATTCTACTCTTATTCTATTTAATTTTCGAAGAAATTATACTTCTTTCGGAGGAACTTGCACTTCTAAATGTGCATTACATTTTAAGAAAAAAAAATTTAATTTTTTTTTAGACTTTATAAAGAGATATTTTTGTCCATTCAATCGAAAATTTTAAAAGTGATTTAAGAAAATTGTGCTCATAAATGCTTCCTTCATGTGGGACATTCCAATATGTAACTAATGTAAGTATACATGTTTTTGTGGAAGGGATTTAATATAGTTTATATTCTAAAATGTAAATTTTGTATGACGGTGATATGATGGTGTTTAGATATGATTAAAAAATAAAAATATATATAGTTGTTTCTAATCTACTTCTACTCTAATGGTGAGTAATGAATATTTGATGCAAAATATTTGAGAGTTCTGTTTTTTTTTTTTGTTTTTTTATCTGAGTTTGAATTTTTTTAATCTTATTCGTTTTTTTTGGTGAAATTATATGTGG
Source organism: Galeopsis tetrahit (assembly GCA_963675135.1). Classification (NCBI taxonomy): domain Eukaryota; kingdom Viridiplantae; phylum Streptophyta; class Magnoliopsida; order Lamiales; family Lamiaceae; genus Galeopsis; species Galeopsis tetrahit. Next base: position 20,027,810 of record OY776133.1, read on the forward strand.
AGTGTCAAGATTGTCGATACTTGATAATTATAGAATTTTCGTAAAAAATCACACTTATTTGCCTTCAATCGTATGAACTATGATGCAATTGAAGTAATTGATTTATAATTTTAATTTAATTATAATTTCGTGGGTCAAAATTCAATTGAAAATTTTAAAATTATATTCAAAATAACATAAAATCTAATGGAATGCATATTCAATTGTATATAAAAATTTAACTTTCTCAAATCATGAAGTTACCTAAACGGGAGATCTAATATTTGCGTGTTTTGTCTTTTTCGTAGAAAAATCAATGATAACTCATTGTTTTGAATGACCTACAATGTCTTTTTTAAAAAAGTCTCGGATCAAGTCTCTCTCAATATGGCGTATGACCTTCTCGATTGTTTTTTTTTTCCGTGTATTTTTAAAGACTTAAAGTTATACTTCATTTGTTCGTTTATAAATTTTTCATTTTGGTTGATCTTGTCTATAAGTTTTTCATACTCTTTTTGAAAAAAAAATATTTTAATTTTTTATTCTTATATTTCAATTTTTATCTTATTTTTTCTATATCTATCTCTCTTTCTCACTTTTGTACTATATTTATTATTTAATTTTTTTTTAAATTTTTTTATACAAAAGTAACAAAAAATTTATAGGGGAGGGTGTAATAATTTTCTTGTTTAGTAGGTTTATTACAAGAAATAAATAATTTCATTTCTAATATAAACCCATTAATATCTCGTGGATGAAATAAAATGAAGCGACTTTATTTCTATTTCCATTTCCATTTCCATTTCATTTCTTGGTACCTAAAATCTACCAACGAACAACCCCGTAAAAGTAAAAAGTTTCCCATTGTATTAATAATTTTATTACAACTAACCCTACACTCTCTGCCCTCCACGTGCTTATGGGGACTCTCTCCATCCCTCACTTTACTTCAATGCCCTCCTTTTCATTAATAACACCTTTGACCACTCTCTCTCTCAAACCATTTTCACAAACCCCACATAACAAGATCCATTTTTTTTGCAAAATCACAAACCCCATATAAAAAGATCCATTTTTTTTCCCCAAAAGCTTAAAAAAATGGCTATGGAGGTGGTGCATGAAGACGCCGGAGACGGCAACTTGCAATGTACAAATCACCCGTACAAAAACAGCACCGCAGGGGGGATCTGCGCTTTTTGCCTCCAAGAAAAGCTTGGAAAGCTCGTTTCTTCTTCATACCCTGCTGCTGTTTTCCCCTCCACTTCTTCATCCCCTTCCCCTTCTTTCAGATCTTCAAACAGTGGCAGAGCCGCCGCCGTCCACCTCCGCCCCTCCTCTCAAGCTAAGGACTGCACTGCAAGGAAATCAAGATTGCCTTTTGTGAAGAAGAAGAAAAAGAAAGATGAGAAAAGCCCTGTTTCTGGAACCCTAGTGTTCAAGAGAAGTAAGTCCACTGCTAATTACAGCCCTAATAGAAGGGGGTTTTGGTCATTTTTCTACTTATCATCCAAGAAAAGTGATAAAGATTTGAACTTTACAACATCTGATCAAAAGGAAGATGTTGAGAATGTGGGCCCTGCTGATGAGGCCTCCATTGATAGAAAAGTTTCAAGATCTAGATCTGTGGGGTGTGGGAGTAGGAGTTTTTCAGGTGATATCTTTGAGAGGATTTCAACTGGCTTTGGTGACTGCACACTCCGCAGGGTAGAGTCCCAGAGAGAAGGGAGGCCTAAAATGCACAAAAATGGCATCAAAGAAAGAGTTAAATGTGGTGGGATTTTCAGTGGGTTTATGATAACTTCATCTTTTTCCTCTTCATCCTCTTCTTCATATCTAATTACATCTTCAGATCAAGAAAATGGCAAATCTATTGCAGCAGCAGCTTCAGAGTCATCTTTAGGGCATGTTTGTCATGGGAGAAGTAAGAGTTGGGGGTGGGCTTTTGCAAGTCCCATGAGAGCTTTTGGTAAGAATTCTACTGTCAAAAGGGATGCTGCTGCTTCTTTCAATAAGAATCTAACTCCTAATTTAGCTGCTCTTCCTTCACTATTGGCTGGATGAATTATTCTTGGTTGATGTCTTAGTGTGATTATTATTATTATTATTATTATTAATGTTGTTTAATTAATTGATATATGTAGCTTCATTTTGATTTGTAATATATGGTGTTATTTCTCATGAAATTTGGGTAATAAATTAATCCATATGGTATGGTATCTAGAGATCTACAATACTTTTTGTTTGGACATTGCATTGTGTGACTAGTCCTATTTGTCTGATTGGACATGGCATTGTGACTTTTTGAGTATAGAATTTGTGCTTTTATTCCTCTCTTTAAAAAGTTAAAAAGCCTACAAGTAAAAAGGATATGATTCTTTTCTTCATGATCTTCATTGTTTTCACTTTATTGCATTATTGTTGTTTTATTATAGTAGTAGTAACTTTTCATGCAAAATTTAAATGGGATTTGGTGTTTAGATTCCCACTTGATGTCTCCATGCAGGAGTCTGTCTCACTAGTTTATTTTAGAAAAAAAAATACAAAAAACAAAACAAAAAGAAGAAAAAGTTGTAAAATAAATTTAATTTTGAGTTATGAGGACCCATTAGTACTATGCAACCAACTTTGCTTTAAATTTATTGTACGTTTCTGTCTCGACTTTGCTTTAAATTTATCGTACGTGTAGACTCTATATAAGTCAATATCTTATAGTGATATATATGCTCTCATTTTATTGTATGATAAATTAAGTATTGTTGGTTTTTTTTTGGTTGGAAGTATTGCAACTGTTGTTGGGTTCGGTTATGTATAAATTGATTGTTTATGAATAAAATGAACTACTTCCATCGTGTTTTAAGATAACTTTCATAGATAGATGGACACGTATATCAAGAAAGTGTAATAATGAGTGAAGTTTTGAGGGGTAATTTTATATATAAAGTAAAGAAATGAGTTGATTTTTATGTATATATGGAAAAAAAGTAATGACATTTGTGTAAAATTAAAAATATTGTGAGGGTAGAGTTTATAAATGATTTTTCATTTTAAGGGTGTAAAAGTTATTGTGGTACATTTCAAAAAAGAAAGTGCGAAAGTTATCGTGGGATGAAGTGAGTATAATTTAAGTAGATATATTGAGAGTATGATGGTGTATTAAAAAGTGATAGTTTATGTAAAAAATGAACGACCTTTTGAAGTAAATAAGTTATGAATGGAGTGCGAATGGTATTAATAAATATAAAAGGAGAAATGAAAATATTAAAATTAGAAAATACAAAAAAATTGTTAATTATTAAATTGGATTGAAATATTATTTTTTTCATAAACTCTTTTAAGTCTTCCTCTTTTCTCTATTAATTTATCTTAATGATTTTCTTGTCAATAAACATATACTCCGTATCTTATTTTTGAAGTCTGTCAATAAACATAATTAAAATCCATCTTAACGTATTTCAGAATATGCAATGTAAAGATAATAGGAGTACTATTTATGATTTATTATAAATTTAAAAAACATTATAAGGTAAATATTGAGCCACGTTACCCATATTTAGAGGGTACCAAATTACCAATCATATGATATGAGAGCACTACTCAATTTCGGCTAACTTATAATATCACATCATATATTAATTAATATACTACGTTTACAAAGTATTTCTTTAATTTTTTAAATATCACTATGTTTATAAAGTATTTCTTTAATTTTTTAATTATTCGCATACTTATGAGATGTGTCAAAATTATTTGTACATTTTTTTTTTCTGCATCTCATCAAAATTTTTTTACACCTCACTAATTTCTTTTAGCTTAAATAAATAACTCCAAAATCCCTCCTTATTTTACCCTCCACACACCATTAAATGTTATTTTTTAAAAAAATATGATGTCAGTCAACCTGTGCAAATCATTATGAGACGGGTAGAGTAATATTTTAACACTTTACACATACAAACAAGTCAAATTGTGTAAAAAAAATATTGTGACATTGTATTATAAGCGTAATTGTTAATTAATAAATGATGTGGTATTCTAAATTATAAAAAAATACACCCAATTAATACACAAAAACTTATTTAAACTTTACATTTTATTATTTTGAACTTTCCCTCCAAATCTTTATATTTCATATATATTTTTTTTGACAAGTCGTGACTTTAAATTTATTAACATAAATTATTTGTACTTTTACACAAAATTATATTTATTATATTCCTTAAAATTTATGTCTATCTTTTAGATATAAAGTTTAAAGGGGTAGGAGAAAGTATATAATGTTATTTAGAATTTCCATCAATAATTGAAAATGTTATCAACAATTGCATTTAAAATGAATTTGAAATAAATTGTTCTATCACTTGTTGTTTGGATCCCTCTTCTTCCTATTGTGTCCTCATCGATCATGTTGAATTATTAAACAGACAAAGAAACATGCTTAGTGCTTAATCTTTCATTTCAGAGGATCAATAATTAATAATTTGAAAAGTCGTCTATTTACAGAATGAGGCCTTATGATTTGGGAAACTACAAAAATAACCACAATGATGGAAAAGAAGAAGACCATTCATGCAAAAGAAAATGTTTTGAGATTTACGTACATGCAACCGAAGATTGTGTTGGGAAACACCAATTTGTGGTGGAGCAGCTGATAATTACCCAACTGACCCCACAATGGTTTCGATTTGGGGGACCCTTGTGAGATATTTCAATGTTTTTTTTATGGTCCTCATATAATTTTGTCAGGGTGTGTTTGGATCAATTGATTAGTTGAGATAGACTATTTTTTCAAGCTTAATCAATTGTTTGGTTCACTACAAGAAACAGGGGGAATAGCGACGAAAATTTTACGATAAATCTAAATTTTATCGCTAAAATCAATTTTTAGCAACGAAATATAAATTTTCGTCGCTAACTTGTTAGATTTAAAATTTGCAACAAAATTTATATATTTTATCGCTATATTAGCAACAAATTGCTTCATTTTGTTGTTAATAATCAAAACAACAATGAAAATTATATTTCGTCGCTAATATTTTGCGATGAAATAGAAATTTTCGTGGCTAATTTCTTGAAATTATTTTTTACAACAAAATTTATATATTTCATCGCTATATTAGCAACAAATTGCTTCATTTTGTTGTTAATAATCAGAACAACTATAAAAATTATATTTCGTTGCTAATATTTTGCGATGAAATAAAAAATTTTGTGGCTAATTTCTTGAAATTATTTTTTACAACAAAATTTATATATTTCATCGTTATATTAGCAACAAATTGCTTCATTTTGTTGTTAATAATCAGAACAATTATGAAAATTATATTTCGTTGTTAATATTTTGCGATGAAATAGAAATTTTTGTGGCTAATTTCTTGGAATTATTTTTTGCAACAAAATTTATATATTCCATTGCTATATTAGCAACAAATTGCTTCATTTAATTGTTAATAATCAGAACAACAATGAAAATTATATTTTGTTGCTAATATTTTGCGATGAAATATAAATTTTCGTGGCTAATTTCTTAAAATTAATTTTTGCAACAAAATTTATATATTTCATCACTCTATTAGCAACAAATTGCTTCATTTTGTTTTGTTAATAATTAGAGCAACAATGACAATTATATTTTCTTGCTAATATTTTGCGATGAAATTGAAAATTTTGTGGCTAATTTCTTTAAATTAATTTTTGCAACAAAATTTATATATGTCATCGCTATATTAGCAACAAATTGCTTCATTTTGTTGTTAATAATCAGAACAACAATGAAAATTATATTTCGTCACTAATATTTTACGATGAAATATAAATTTTTGTGGCTAATTTATTGAAATTAATTTTTGCGATAAAATTAAAATATTTCATCGCTATACTAGCAACGTATTGCTTCATTTTGTTGTTAATAATCAGAAAAACAATGAAAATTTTATTTTGTTGCTAAAGTTTTGCAATGAAATATAATTTGTTGTGGGTAATTTATTGAAATTACTTTATGCGATGAAATAAAAATATTGCATCACTAAACTAACAACAAATTCTTTTATTTTGTTGTTAATAATTAGGACAACAATGAAAATTATATTTAGTCACTATTATTTTGCGATGAAATATATTTTTTGTGGCTAATTTATTGGAATTAATATTTGCAACAAAATTAAAATATTTTATCGCTACACTTTTAACAAATTATTTTATTTTGTTGTTAATAATAATAAAAACAATGAAAATTATATTTTGTGGCTAATATTAAATCAATTATGCATATTAAATCAAGAAAATCGATTTATATAATTAAATGTTTAATAATTCTCCAAATTTTATGTCTTATAAATCAGTATGAATGTTAATAAAAATATTTATAAATATGATATGATGCAAATGAAGATGGACATAAAGATGAGAGAATGAAGATTGAATTGAATATTTACTGTTTTTTTAATTGTTAAAGTAACATTGATTTTTTACAATTGGAATTGTTTTAAAAATTACAATATATATATACATAGATAATTGTTACAACTTACAAGTTAAAAATTAATCAATTAATAAATGTGAAATAAATTATTAAATGAGTAAAAATAACTACTAAATTAGTAACAATTGAATACATATATAATTAATATTAAAAACTGAATCAAAGAGTTGTTTGCCCGAGTGGTAGGCGCCCAGCTATGGGCGCCCATCCACCCGGGATCAATTCCCACCAAGATCAAATAAAATATTTATTTAAATAAAATGGGGGAGGGGTATGTGGGTGCGGGTTGGGGTTGGGGTTGGGTGCGGGTTGGGGCGGGTCGAGTGCGAAAGTGGGTTTAGAGAACGATTGAGTTGGTTCGGTTGTGGTGGGTCGGGTCGGGTGTGGGTGCAGGTTGGGTTGGTCGAGTACGAAAGTGGGTTTAGAGAACGATTGAGTTGGTTCGGTTGGGGTGGGTCGGGTCGGGTGTGGGTGCAGGTTGGGTTGGTCGAGTACGAAAGTGGGTTTAGAGAATGATTCGTAAATCGGATATCATAGCCAAAAATATGGGTTTCATCACTAACATTTGCAACGAAATTAAAATATTTATCACGAAAAAATTTGTCGCTAATTCTAATATTTTTGTCGCTAATGTGAATTAGCGATGAAATAATTTTGTCGCGGGATTTGTTGCTATACACCCGTCGCTAATGTGTTTGCGACAAATGTTTGATTTTCCTCGCAAACATTTTGTGATGAAACTCATATTTTCGTCGCTAACATTTTGCGATGAAACTTATATTTTTCGTCGCTAATATTTTGCGATGAAACTCAAATTTTCGTCACTAATATTTTGCGATGAAACTCAAATTTTCATCGCAAATATTTGCGACAAAATTAATTTTTTTTGTCGCAAACACGTTAGCGACGGGCGTATAGCAACAAATCCTGCGACAAAATTATTTCATCGCTAACTCACGTTAGCGACGAAAATATTAGAATTAGCGATAAATTTTTTCACGGCTAAATTGCAGTTTTCTTGTAGTGATTATATCCTAACTTGTCTATCTCATCCTACAATGCAAACAAGCCCTTAAGGGTTACAGGACCTAGGATTATTAATTTGGGATATGTGTAAAATAACAATATATTTATAAATATGTAAGATATACACACATAAATATGTATAAATATTTTCAGATAAGTGCAAATATATAAAATACATACAATACAAATGAGATATATGTATGAACGTTTTAAAATATATGCAAATAAATATGTGAGCTGTAAGTATTTCGACAAAATGTGAAAAATAAGGGTTTCGATGATTTAATGACATACTTGTAATTTTCATTAGATTTTTTTAATATAAAAAATAAGGGTTTCGATGACTTAATGACATACTTGTAATTTTCATTAGATTTTTTTAATATAAAAAATAAGGGTTTAGATGACTTAATGACAAAATATGAAAATAAAATATATGTATGAACGTCAATTTTTTTGCAAATGATGAATTTAAAATGAGACGAAAGGAGAATAAAAAAGCCAAAGACACTTAAATGAACTTAAAAGATAAATGTATTAAACTTTTCATTTCCTTTCACCTATTTATATTATAAAATTATTTTTATACATAATATTAAAAAAATTAAAACTGAAATTTTTGGAATTGGGGGTGTAGTTGTACCCCATGTACCCAGCTAGGGCTGCCACAGGTTACAACAGGATCAAAAGGTAAAATAGCGTAAAATAGTCAACTGATTAAATTAGAAGTGTTACTTCATTCCAATCGTGAAGAAAGTGGGGGAGACAAGTGCACATTAATTTGTCCACACATACAAATTAAATTTTTATTATTAGTACGAAATAACACTTCACACTAAATTTTAGTGTCAAGAAAATTAGAGACAGAATGAAAAATAAAGATTCACTAAGAACCCAAAACTATCAAACACGGTAGAAGACAAAAACAAGTTCTATGGAGATATGGAAACCACATTAGACGTTTTACGTTTAGATGTTGAAGATCTCACCAAGGAGAGGATGCAATGAGACATAATAAACCGAACACTCCGAAAAGAGTAACAACAAACTAAAACAAAAAATTTAGAAATAAACTAGTATAACCTAAAAAAAAAAGTCAGCTAATTAACCTGCCAATCAACCACAGTAAGAACAACACTTTTCAAAAAGATGGAACTACATCACGAAAGGAGGGTTCAAAAATAAAAACTTGAAATTTATCATATAATTAATTAGATTAACATAGAATTGAAACTAGTAAATCTCTTTTTTATATTATTTCAAACTCCTTTTTTTTTTTTTTTTAAATAAGTGTCACTTAGATTTTTCTAAATATTTTTACTAGATTGTTTTTTAAATTTTAACTATTTTACTCTTATTTCAATAAATATATACGATAACATTATAAATATTGTTTATACCAAAATTACTCCATTTGTTTTATGAATTGGGTTGGTCTGACTCGAGTGCATGTTGTGCACCCTAGTCCATGTTGCACTTTTTGGTACGTAAATGGTGTTGCACTTATCAATTATTAAATTGTATAAGTAATATTTTTAGTTATAGTGACTTACACTTTTTAGTAATATTGTGTTGTACTTTTCATCAGTTTAATAACTTACACTTTTCTTTAGACTAGGGTGCACAACATGCACTCGAATGCATACTAGACTTTACCTTATGAATTCTAGCTATATCTTTGATCACATTCTCTATTAAACAAAATTTACTATATATCAAAATTAGTTATAATTAATGAAGAGTAATATAGAATATTAATTTATTTTAAAAAGTCAAAGTGACACTTATTAAAAAATAAAAGACTATTAATTTATTTTTTATTTCTCAGTAATTGATAATCTGATCGAATTGGCAAGACACGATTACATCTTCAATTGCATAACAAATTCTATAGGCATGTGTAACAGTGCAATTGGGTACGTACATGGATAAACGGAATATCAACTTTGAGACATTAATCAAAATAAAAAATATGTAAATTAATATTACAAAACAATATTAATTAATTTATTATTTATATACATGTATGTAAATACAACATGGCATTAATATTAAAAAATTGAGCTGATAAATAGTACTGTATGTTAAATGTGATATCTGAAGAGGTCCACACAATTAGAAACCCCATATGTAACGGTGTGGATAATTTGTATTTAAATATACTATAATCAATTTAGATAAGATTAAATGATGGTAAGATAGAAAAATGGGCCATCGTAATAATCTAATAAATGAATGTATACATAAACAAACGAATGCTCATCATCTTATGTCAAATCAAATATCTTGTCACTTCAGCCTTTATATATATATATATATATACACACAAATAAGATGAACTTTATTCCCTTCAATATATATCCAAATAATCGAAGACGAAAAAGAAGCAAAAAGAGCTGATAAGCCAAATCAAGTCAGATTTATTTTACATATATAAAAATTATGTCACTAAATTTTGACAAAAACTCTTATGTATTGTAACAGACTATATATTTAATTAAATCCATTTAAAATATGAATCACATTATTAATATAAATTTATTTATAACTGTAATTAAATTACGAGTTTAAATCATTTAGTTAGTTAATTACAAATTAAGTATAATATGTAGGTTTGTAACATATTCATAAAAGACCAACTTCTCCTATAAAAACCTTACTATACTTCGATATAATATAAATCCTTGAGACGTATAAATAATTTTTTATATATAATTTCCTACATATTGCGCACCAATGAAATGAAACTCGGACCTGTCATAAAAAAAAAAAAAAGAAACTCGGAGATGAACGCTCTCAATGACACACTGGCAAGATCAAAGAGAATATATAATGAGGGTATACATTTGTTGAAAGAATATATAATTATATTAATTTTTAGATGTTATATTTTTATTGAAATACTTCTTTACATATTTTATTTAATTATTCATTTTATACCTATTGGACCTTTTTACTCAAATATATAGTTATATTATACTTCCAAAATAAATAACTTATTAAAACACATTCAAAATGATAAAATAAATAATTTAAAAATAGATGGAGGGAGCGTGCTAGTTAATTGCCCTCCATATTATTTACAAGCCGATAATTAGTATTAATAAACGTATAGAAAAAATATAACTAAAATCAATATGGGCCACTCGGCCCGGTATTGCTCGAGCCCAAAATCGATTATGTTAGATGTACTCCCCCTAAAATACCTGATATGCATTTTTTTCTCAAAAGTATAAATTTTAAATATACTCCCTAAAAACCTTAATTTCTTCCTCCCTCCTCCCTCCTCCCTCCTTCCACCTTCCTCATTTTTCATTTTCATCATCTCTGTACAGCCGATACGACCACCGCACGCAACAGTCTTCTCCTCCCTCATTCCTCTCCTTTTTTTTTTATTCTTTTCTGATCGTTCTCTACACGGCCATGACCCCCACCTCACGGCTGCCAACCTCCCCACTCCCTCCCCTTGGCCATGAGGTCGGCCACCCACCCTTTCTCTCTCCTGTTGCCTTCCTTTTTATTTTCTATTCTCCACAACCATGGCCCCCTACCTCACGGCTGCCGCCGCTTCGTCACATTCCCCCGCTGTCTCATCCCCGGATGTCGCCGCGTCACCCCTCCCCCTCTTTCCTCGAGATTTGAAAATAACCGTCAATACCTCGGCGTTTCTTCCAAATGTAAAGGTAGGTTTTTTACATTTTTTTAAAAAAAAAAAAAATCGACAAGAAATTGTCGACCATAAACATTATGGTCAACAAATTGTTGTCGACCACCATGTTTATGATCGACAATTTCTTGTCGATTTTTTTTCCTCTTTCGGTAAAATGTTATTGACGATAGTGTTTTTCGTCGACAAACTATAGTCGAAAATATACTCAATGATCGACACTGATTTGTCGAAAAAAATGCACTTTTTTAAAAGCTTTCTAAGTTATTACTATTATTTTTTAATTTGTTTGGATGACAGCCACCAACGTGGGGCAAAGACTGGTGGTGGCGGCTGAGGTGGGTGACGACAATGTGTGAATATTAGGAGAATGTATTTATCTTGACTTATTTTATTAAAAGGGAAAATTAAGTATTTTACATTAATATTAAAATAATAAATGTGAAGGGAGAGTATATTTAACAAAGTTGGAGGGGTATATAGCCTGACCCACTTCAATAGTTCATACACAAATCGGTGTATATTTTATCCACTTAAACACTAGGACTCAAGTTTTGAATTGTCTCAAAAAAACATTTTTGCAAAAATTCCTTTCAGGTTAATTCCAAGTTTGCATTCAGTATTTCTCAGCTAAATGTTCAACGATTGGACCACCTCTGGTAAACGATCTCTGTAAGCAGAAGTGATATTGAATGACCCCTTATCAACTTCGTAGTTGCTCCGATATAAATCATGAGCAGAACGAAGAATTACTTCGGACGAAATGTTTTCTTTGAATTCCATATCCAATACTTCTTTCAAAATTGACTTAATTAGACATGCTCTACCAACAAAATCATTAATCACAGGAGGAGTCACAGGAGCTGCTTGCTGGCTTTGTAGATAGGGCCCTAGTGTAAGGGGAATAGGTCTGTGTCCATAAAGTGCCTCAAATTGGGAAATCTTTAGGGTAGTGTGAAAATTGGTATTATACCAATGTTCAGCCAATGCCAACCACTGAGCCCAGTGTTTAGGTGTAGCTCCACACATACACCTCAAGTATGTCTCCAAACACTGGTTCACCCTCTCTGTCTGTCCATCATTCTAAGGGTGATAAACTGTACTCAAAAGCTGCTGAATTCCCAGCAATTTGAACAGTTGCTGCCAAAAGTGGCTTGTAAATATCTTGTCTCTATCAGAAATGATAATGTCAGGTAGACCATGCAGCTTAGAGATGATATCCATGAACACAGATGCTAGTTGAGAGGCTATAAATGGGTGAGATAGGGCTATGAAGTGACTGTATTTTGTGAACCTATCCACCACCACCCAAATAGTGTCCTTCCCTTCAGACATAGGCAGCTTCTCAATGAAATCCATAGTAATATCCCTCCAAGCCTGTTCTGTAACTGGTAGTGGTTGTAGTAATCCAGGCTGCTTAAGTGTTTCATGCTTACACACTTGACAAATTTGGCATAGGGTTATCCACTGTTGCACATCTTGCTTAAGAGTAGGCCACCAAAATGTGTTTTCATCCTCTGATAAGTCACCTGAACTCCAGAGTGTCCCCCTTCACTAGATGCATGCATAAAAAGGATGATTTTTGACTTGAAATCATGGCCATTTCCCACATACAATATCCCTTTATATCTTACCAACCCAGCCTTGTAAGTGAAGTAAAAAACATTAAAAGGATAGGTTAAAGCCTCAGTTATAACCTGTTGCACCAAAACATCTCCTTCATAACTCTCTTGGATTTCCTCAATCCAAGCTGGTTTGATCACAATCAATGCTTGACATTGAGCCCCTTAAGGAAAACCCTGCCTTGATAGTGCATTTGCCACTATATTCTCCTTTCCACTTCTGTATTCTATTTTATAATCAAACCCCAGTAGTTTAGTCAAGTACTTGTGTTGTAGAGGAGTAGAGATCTTCTGCTCTAACAAGTACTTCAAGCTTTGATGATCTGTCCTGATGGTGAAAGGTGCATGGATCAAATAGTTTCTCCACTTTTCTACAGCCAAAATAATGGCTAGAAACTCTTTCTCATAGATTGATAAACTCAAATTCTTCACTCCCAAAGGTTTGCTAATGAAAGTAATGGTTCTACTTCCTTGCACCAAAACTGCTCCAAGCCCCCCATAGCTTGCATCTGTCTCCACAATAAATTCTTTAGAGAAGTCAGGTAGTTGTAAGATAGGTGCCTCCATCATTGCTTTCTTAAGTTTCAAGAAAGCCTCTTCAGCTTCATTACTCCACTCAAATTTCCCTTTTTTTGTCATTTGAGTGAGTGCCTTAGCTATCTGTCCATAATGCATGATAAATTTCATGTAATAGCCAGTGAGACCCAAGAACCCTCTCAATGACTTTACAGTTACTGGTTTAGACCATTCTTGCATCACTCTTACTTTGTTTGGATCAACCATCACCCTTTGGTCAGTTATGATATGACAAAGGTATTCCACCTCCTTTTGACCAAACACACACTTAGATGCTTTAGCCATCAGTTGATGCTGTCTCATTAGTTCAAAAACTTGGCTCAAATGTAGTTCATGTTGATTCATATCTAAACTGTAGACTAGTATGCCATTAAAGAATACTAGTACAAACTTCCTCAAATAGGGGTTAAACACTGAATTCATCACAGCTTGAAATGTGGCAGGGGCATTTGTTAACCCAAATGGCATCACCACGATTTCATACAAGCCTGATTCAGTGACAAATGCAGTTTTTGGGACATCATTAGGATGTACTCTGATCTGGTGATAGCCTGCCCTTAAATAAACCTATTGAAACACTTAGCCTGCCCCAACTCATCTAGCAAATCATCAATCAAAGGGATAGGATAGCTATCTTTGACTGTGATTGCATTTAATTTTCTGTAATCCACACAGAATCTCCAACTCCCATCCTTCTTCTTCACTAGCAACACAGGTGAAGAATATGGGCTCTGGCTAGGTTGGATTATGCCACTGTCTAGCATTTCCTGCACCAACTTTTCTACCTCTTGCCTTTGTAGATATGGATATCTATAGGCATGTTGCTTGACTGGTCCTTCCCCTTCTTTAATTTTGATTTGATGATCATGTGATCTCTGTGTTGGTAATGTGGTGGGTATTTGAAAGATATCTTGATGTTCTTCCAAGAGTATCTTCAAATCTGGTGTTGTTATGCATTTGTCCACTTCTTTAGTCTCCTTAGCATAGCACATAAAATACAACTCACCTTGTGATTTCTTCTTGATAAGTTTGTTAAGCTGTTTTCCAGTGATCATAGTCACTTGCAAATCATTGTTGATCCCTTGCAAGCTGATCACTCTCCCATCTCTCTCAAACTGCACATTATGCTTCTTAAAGTCAAAAGTGACTGACCTCAATTGACTTAGAAGGTCTACTCCCATCACCATGTCACAGCCTCCTAGAGTGGGTACCCTCATAGCTGCAACAAACTTACATTCACCCATTACCCATTCCACTTGAGCACACTTAGTATTGCACTCCACCTTACTGCCATCAGCCACTGTGACAACAAGTGAGCTAGCATTTTCAATCGAGAAAATTACAGATTTGGTCCCATTAACCATGAGTTGGTTGGGTTTTGGTCCCATTGTATTTGGATTTAGTCTCATACGATATAAATCTTGCAAACTTGGTCCCATACGATATAAATCTTGCAAACTTGGTCCCATACGATATAAATCTTGCAAATATGGTCCCATACGAAATAAATCTTGCAAATTTAGTCTCATATGAAATAAATCTTGCAAACTTGGTCCCAAACATTACAAAAAATGCAAAATTGGTCCCAAACATTACAAAAAATGCAAAATTGGTCTCAAACATTACCAAAAAAAATGCAAAATTAGTCCAAAAAGTGAAAAAAAAACTCATTAATTAATAATTATTATTCAAATTATATAATAATGAACTATTAATTAATATATAATAACATTTATATAATAATAAATATATAAAATCTAAATTGACTTTATAATATTTAAATTTTATAAAAAATACGAAATAGACTTTATAATATTAATAAATATATAAAATTTAAATAAACTTGAAAATTTATATAATAATCAATATTAATGAGTTTTTTTTTTTTCACTTTTTGGACTAATGTTGCATTTTTTTGGTAATGTTTGGGACCAATTTTGCATTTTTTGTAATGATTGGGACCAATTTTGCATTTTTTGTAATGTTTGGGACCAAGTTTGCAAGATTTATTTCATATGGGAATAAATTTGCAAGATTTATTTCGTATGGGACCATATTTGCAAGATTTATATCGTATGGGACCAAGTTTGCAAGATTTATATCGAATGGGACCAAGTTTGCAAGATTTATATCGTATGGGACTAAATCCAAATACAATGGGACCAAAACCCAACCAACCCATGATTAATGGGACCAAATCTGCAATTTTCTCATTTTCAATCTCATACCCCAATCTCCTTGCTGTGTGAGGATCTATGAAACTATGAGTACTTCCAGAGTCAAGTAACACATTAATTACATGTTGTCCCACATTTCCCTTGATTCTGACAATATCTGGGCTATTATGTCCAGCTAGAGCATGTAGAGATACAATAGGCTCCTGTCCTGTATCTCTTAATTCTTGCAAGACCAGCTCCTGAAACTCCTCCTCTTCTTCCTCCTCAATATCTACTGATATTACAAATAACCTTTTGCACTTATGCCCACATGGTATATCTCATCACAATTGTAGCATAAGTTCTTCTTCCTTCTAGCTTCCATTTCAGCTGGTGTTAACCTCTTTTGGATGGGTATCTTCTCAGCTCCATTGCTCTTTTCTTTGAAATCAGTGTTAGGCTTCCAAGTATGATTGGAATTAGGCCTAACAGTAGGCTTGTTACCCTTACTCTGCACCAGTAACAAGTCTTCTTGAATGACAGCTAGTTGCATAGCTTCATCCAATATCAATGGCTTCATGATGTGCAAAAACTTTCCAATCTCCTCCTTCAACCCACTTGTGAAACTTTGGATCTAATATTCCTTTGTGAGATGTGTGAGCACAATACCCGATTTTAGTACTTCAAATTCCTTGATATATTCCTTAACTGATCCCTTCTGTGTTAGTTTGTTAAACTTGCCTATCAAGTTATCATCATCCATATTAGCAAATTTGTTGATAACCAACACCACAAACTGTTCCCAGAGCATATTCTCCCTTCCCTCTATTTGATCAACATACCAATAATCTGTTGATCCCTCCATGTTCATAGCCGAGAGAACAATCTTCTCATAATCACTCATGGGATGAAACATAAAGTAATTTTTACACCTCCTGATCTAAGCTTTTGGATCATCTCCATTAAATTTAAGAAAATCCATTTTAAGAGTTCTACCCTGGGGCCTATATTCAACGTTTTTGGTGAAATGGATTACCTCAGGTGATAGTTTGGCTCCTGGTGGTGTCCCTAGCAAACCACCCTCAAGTATGTCCCTTGAAGCTCCATTTGCAGCTTGAATGCTTCAGCCATAACATCAAACTTAGCATCAAATTTCTTTGATAATTATCTTTCATTTCACTCATTTGTTTGCATGTCACGCAGCAGAAGCAGAAATTTGACTCTGATACCACAGTTAGATACGCACAGTGTGTGCGATCAATTCTGTTAGGGGAGAGAGAAATTGGGAGAGAAGAGATATAGAATTGGATTTAATTTCAGCATAAAATTCTTCTTGCTGACAATGACGACCTTGCCCTTCTTGAGCTTGCTGACGATGACGACGCTGACGAACTTGCCCTTCATGAACTTCAGCTTCTTCTTCATGAACTTAAAAAATGCTCATGAACATCACCTTCACCTTTACCTTCACCTTCACCTTCACCTTCACCTTTAGCAGCAGGAACACCTTCACCAGCAGGAATAGCGTAATAGCAGGAACACCTTCACCTTCACCAGCAGGAACACCTTCAACTTCACCAGGAACAGGAGGAACAACAAGACACCTTTACCTTCACCTAGGAACAACAGAACACCTTCACCTTCACCTTCAGTAGGAATAGGAGGAACAACAACAACAGTTTGCCGAGGAACAGAATACAATTTAAACCTAGAAGTTCGTCGAACAAAGCCAACTCGACGTGCATAGTTTAATTCTTGCAACACGACATTGGTGAAGTTCATCAACCGTCTCTTTGAATTAAGATTTTCATTCGCATAAGTTTGATTAATATAAAAAACATTTTGATGAATTCCATTCTTGTGAATAATAAAATTCGGTTGTTCGAGCATAATTTGTTTATTTGAATGGCTTGCGTCAAGAATACTATTTGTGAATTCTACCACTTGGGTCTTTCATCCTCAGTCATATTGCGGAATCTACGTGAAAGTGTATTCATCTTAGATAAATGAAAACTACCATTTGTCAACGAAGGCTAATTTCCGATCGATCGATCGTGATAGGCATACGTGGTTGAACCCTAGATAAATGGTGGAATAGGAACAGATGGAGCTACCATGAAAAATCGCCAGAGAGAGTGAGTGAGTTAATTCTTGAAAAATACAAAATATTTCCATAATTCTTGATAAGAGAAGCAAGGTTAATCATATGGCAACATGGAATGAAATGGTAGAGAAGCATACACATACACATGATAAAAGCAAAGAGTGCGTGCAGCAGATGAAAACAAACAAACCATAAAAGCATATGTACTGCAGAAATCAGATGAAAGGAATATGAAAACAAATCTCATCAATGAGTAATATCATCTCACATCACAATGCCTTTATTGTTTTTCATGCTTTTGGATGATTTTCATCAAGGTATCAGAGCTGCAGGATAAAACCTGTAGTCTATGTACCTTTCCCATTTGAATATTAACTCTTTTTTATCACCATTAATGGTAGATTCCACAACAAGCAATAAAATTGATGGAGTACATCCATTAACTCCATTATCTCAGTTTCATATTCCTTTTCATCATCTTATTTCTATCAAGCTCACGGAAGACAACTATCTTATATGGAGGCAGCAAGTTCTTGCAGTTGTGAAGGCTTATGGTCTTTAAGGATACCTTAATGGCTCGAATAAATGCCCATCTTCCACCATTGACAACACGTCTAAAGAAGAAGGTACACCAAATCCTGATTTTTTTGCTATGGAATAGACAAGATCAATTACTAGTTTCTTGATTGTTATCTTCTCTATCAGAAAGTATTTTAGTTAGCACAGTGGGTTTTCATACATCTAAGGAGATTTAGGATTGTCTAGAGTTAGGATTTCCTAGTCAATCAACAGCTAAAATTTTGCATTATAAGCAACAACTTCATAATACTAAGAAAAATTCTCTTTCCATGAGAGAATATTTGAATAAAATTAAGAGTTGATGTGATGTGCTTAATGCTTCTGGACACTGTTGGAGTGTGGAGCCTGAATTGATCCTAACGGGCTTGGAGTGTAGGACAAGTTTGATCCTAACAGGCCTGGAGTTTGGAGCAAGTTTTTCCTAATAGGCTTAGGGTTAATTATGTCAAGTTTGTTCCTAATGGCTTGGAGTAGGGAACAAGTCTTTTCCTAATGAGCTTAGGGTTAATTATGACAAGTTTTCTATTATAAATAGATGTTCTCTCTTTGTAATCATTGCGCATCCAGAAAAGCATAGTGAAATATCTGGCTTGGCATCGCCCCCGGACGTAGTCGAAAGACGAACTGGGTAAACAAATCTCGTCTTATTTTCTTATCGTCATCGTGTGCGTGTGTTTATTTCCTAAAAACTGGTATCAGAGCCTCGGGTTCAGAGGGAGCAGTCACGATGAGCGACGAGAAGATTTCAACCAAGCAGTTTGACAAATCGAATTTCGGGTTCTGTAAGATGCAGATCGAGGATTACCTCTACGGTAAAGATCTACATGTGCCCCTAGAGGAGAAGGGGAAACCCGAAAAGATGGAACAGAAGGAGTGGAATCTGTTGAACAGAAAGGCGATGAGTGCAATACGCTTATCGTTGTCCATGAACGTAGCTTATCACACGACTAAAGCCAAGTCCGCAAGGGAGATGCTGCACATCTTGGAGAAGATGTATCAGAAGCCCACAACGGCGAACAAAGTTCACTTGATCAGGCGGTTGTTCAACCTCAGGATGTCGGAGAGCATACCCGTGTAGCAACACCTGAACGAGTTCAACATGATCATTTGACAGTTGTGTCCTGTCGAGATCGACTTCAGTGGCGAGGTACTTGCTTTAGTTTTGTTATCTTCTTTGCCAGATAGTTGGGCTGCCACAGTTAGCGCTTCATTCGCGAAAGATAAACTGAAGCTTGACGAAGTGAGGGATCTGATGATTAGCGAGGAGGTTCGCAGGAAAGAATCTGGATCCACTTCAGGGTCAACGTTGAACACGGAAGAAGGGGGCAGATTGAAGGGTAGGCAGAATCGTGGCAGATCAGAGTTCAGAGGAAAGAGTCAATCCAAGAAAGATAAAGACTCGATCCAGTGCTGGAATTGTGATGAGTTTGGTCACTATTGGAACCAGTGTTCAGCACCCAAGAAAATCAGGAAGGGACAGAACGAGAAGAAGACAGCAAACGCAACCATATATGATATTGAAGACGCGTTGGTCTTGATTTTCGGTAGTCCGATAGAATCGTGGGTGTTGGATTTTGGAGCATCATTCCACTCTTGCAGTGATGCTAAATTTGTTAAGTGTACGTTCATTGATTATGGTGGTGATGAGTTCGGTTATAAACCCTGGGATGAGAATAACCGAAAGATTATTCACAGTAGAGATGTAGTTTTCAATGAACAGATTATGTACAAGAACAGACTTGAGGCATCAGATTCTGACAAGATCAATCGTGGCAGATCAGAGTCCAGAGGAAAGAGTCAATCCAAGAAAGATAAAGACTCGATCCAGTGCTGGAATTGTGATGAGTTTGGTCACTACAGGAACCAGTCTTCATCACCCAAGAAAAACAGGAAGGGACAGAACGAGAAGAAGACAGCAAACACAACCACAGTTGATGTTGGAGACGCGTTGGTCTTTAGTGTCAGTTGTCCGGTAGAATACTGGGTGTTGGATTCTGGAGTATAATTCTACTCTTGCAGTGATGCTAAATTTGTTAAGTGTACGTTCATTGGTTATGGTGGTGATGAGTTCAGTTATACACTTTGGGTTGAGAATAACCGAAAGATTATTCGCAGCACAGATGTAGTTTCAATGAACAGGTTATGTACAAGAACAGATTAGAGGCATCAGATTCTGACAAGACCAATACCCAAGAGGTTGAGTTAGACATCTCAAACTCGAGTGGGAGTAAGGAGAGTCAGAATGAAGAAGAGGTTCTTATTGAAGAACCTAGGACCCCACCACCACTGTAGAATCTGCTGTAGAGACCAGTTAGAGAGCAATGTGCACCTAATAGGTATTAGTCCTTTAACTACTACTTGTTATTTACTAAGGTGGCGACCTTAGAGAAGTTGAAGTTATGCATAACTTCAATTGGCCTTGAAACTTGAAGATAAGGCTTGGCGATGCCATACGGATACGGTGAAGACAATGCCGAAAGAAATTCTTAGAATGAGTGATTCTAAGTGTTCTACTCTTATGGTGGAGTAGGTATTCTCTATGTTGAGAATGTTGGTTCTTTGGTTTAAGAATCATGTTTGTCAGTGAAGACAATGCCGAAGGAAATTCTTAGAATGGGTGATTCTAAGTGTTCTACTCTTATGGTGGAGTAGGTATTCTCTATGTCGAGAATGTTGGTTCTTTGGTTTAAGAATCATGTTTGTCGATGAAGACAATGGAGTTTTTCTTTTCTTTTATTTTATCAAGGTGGAGTTTGTTGGACTTTTGCTAAAATAAAAGGAGTTTTTAAAGGAGCTTTTGTCTTCGTTGGAACTTGAAGATAAGGCCTGGCGATGCCAGGTGGATACGGGAGGAGAATCAAGAAGATATGGTTACATGGAGAATTCAGTCTCCAAGTGGGAGATTGTTGGAGTGTGGAGCCTGAATTGATCCTAACGGGCTTGGAGTGTAGGACAAGTTTGATCCTAACGGGCCTGGACTGGGGAGCAAGTTTTTTCTAATAGGCTTAGGGTTAATTTTGGCAAGTTTGTTCCTAATGGTTTGGAGTAGGGAACAAGTCTTTTCCTAATGGGCTTAAGGTTAATTATGGCAAGTTTTCTATTATAAATAGATGTTCTCTCTTTGTAATCATTGCGCATCCAGAAAAGCATAGTGAAATACCTGGCTTGGCATCGCCCCCAGACGTAGTCGAAAGACGAACTGGGTAAACAAATCTCGTGTTATTTTCTTATCGTCATCGTGTGCGTGTGTTTATTTCCTAACAGACACAAGATTTCTAGTGAAGACCATGTACTCTACATAATGGCTAGCCTAGGTGCAGAGTATAATCCAATTATGGTCTCAATCAGTTCAAAATTTGGCCTTATTTCTGTCTTAGAAGTCAGTTCCTTGTTGTTAAGCTTTGAAGCTCGTTTAGAAAGCATTTCTACCTCCTCTTTTAGCACAGATGGATCATCACCTACTGCTAATGTTGATATTCAACAAAGAAATGGAGGGAGAAACTTTAGTTTTCAATCAAACAAAGGGGGCAACAACAACAATACTATCAATAGGTTTTCAAAATGGAAGAGGTGGAAAGAATGATGGCCCCCGTTGTCAGATTTGCTATAGAACTAACCACACTGCTGGGTGATGTTTCTATAGAGCAGATCTTCAGTATGTTCCTCCCTCCCGAAGTCAGGACAATCAGCATGAAGGACTAAGGTCTCATTCATCTGTGAATGTTGCAAGCTAATGAAGCTATGATGGTGGTGAATCAATCATTGAAAATTCATGGTATCCGGATTCAGGAGCTTCCAGTCATGTCACTTTCGACTTAAATAACTTGAACATTGGCTCTGAGTATCGTGGTACAAATAGAGTTCACATGGGAAATGGTACAGGTTTGCATATATCTCACTTTGGTAATTCAATTATGACTGTGCCTAATTCTTCTAATCATAACTCTTTCCTGCTAAAAAATTTGTTACATGTGCCTCATATTAGGAAGAATCTACTAAGTGTTTCTCAGTTTGCCAAAGATAATCGTGTCTACTTTGAATTTCACCCCTCTTATTGTCTTGTGAAGGATCAACTCACTCACCAAATTATATTAGAAGACACTCTTAATCATTGATTATATAAGTTCAACTTGACAGCTTCTCCCAAGTCCAAGTCCTTCAATCCAGCTTCTGATTCCATTCTGTCATCCCCTTCTTTTCAAGTTAATTTAGCTGCTCTTTCAAGAAGTTCAACTCTTAGTCTTTGGCATAAGAGACTTGGACATCCTTCTTTTTTTATTACCAAGAAAGCATTGTCAAGTAGTGATATTTCCTTTGTAGATGACACTGCTAGTACTCTTTGCACTGCTTGGAAAAGGCTAAATGCCATAAAAGTCATTTCTCTTTATCAGAAACTGTTATAAACCAGCCATTTTCTGTGATGAATTCTGATTTATGGGGTCCTGCACCCATCATTTCTGTTAATGGTTTCAGATATTACATTAGCTTTGTTGATGCAGCAACTAAGTATACATGGATTTACCTCCTCAAGTTAAAATCTGATGTACTGAATGCTTTCACTCATTTCAAATCTCTTGTGGATACTCAATTCAATGCTAAAATAAAAATTCTTCAAACTGATGGTGGAACTGAGCTCAAACCATTACTCCCTGTGCTTAATCAATGTGGTATAATTCATCAAATTTCATGCCCATACACACCATAACAGAATGGCACTGCTGAAAGAAAGCATAGACACATAGTTGAACATGTTTTGGCTATGCTTGCTCATTCTCAAGTCCCGTTGCTACACTGGGATGATGCCTTCACTACTAGTGTTCATCTCATCAATCTAACTCCATCATCCACTCTTCATTACAAAACACCCCTTCAACTCCTCACAGGCAAGAAACCTGACTATTGGTTGTTTATGTTACCCCTTATACACATCATAAACTAGAAAACAGATCTGAGTGCAGTGTGTTCTTGGGATATAGTTCTCAATATAAAGGATATAAAGCCCTTTTACCAAACAAAAAGATCATCATCACAAGGCATATTACGTTTGATGAATTTTTTTTCCCATTTGTCTCAGCCACTTCCACCTGCTACACCCAGCGACGGACCGAGGTAATGCCCAGGGGGGCCCGCGGGCCCCCCACCAATTTTGCAAATTTGTTAGGGGTATTTTGGTAATTTTACACATATTAAAATTAATACTCTATTTTATAATTATTTGCACACTTCTTATATAAAAATAATCCACAAAATTAATTTATATCCGAACATCATTTTATTTTAAAATCATCACTCATTTTGGATCTACATTTTATCTTAAATTTCACTAAATCTATTTTACATCCTACTAAATCCTTATTACACCTTATCAAATCACTCAAAATACGATTTCTTATTTGACTCTACACCACTAAATTCAATTATTTTTTAAAGTGAATCGGTTAAAATGTGCAAGTTATCATGTGACGGAGGGAGTATTAACTTGTACCAAAACATAGCAAAAGTCAACTTATCCGATCAATTTAATTTAATGAAATGTGACGTATAATTGACAATTTTATAATGTGAAATTTTGATAAAAATAATGAGTACATATATATTTTTTTATAATAATGTTAATCGGGCCCCCCTATCGAAAATTTCTGGGTCCGTCACTGGCTACACCACCTAATCATCCCATAGCCCCTCTTATCCATACCCCCATTTTCACTCCTACGCATACCCCCACTCCCACTGATATTTTCCCTTAAGTTATCTCATTCTCACACTTTTCAGCCTAATTCTCCCCCAGATTCCGTCACTGATAGTGGATAATGATGCCTCACCATCTACTAATGTTTCTCTTGATTGTACAGATACACAGGTTCCTTCCCAGGTGTCATGACAACTGAAACTTATACTGAAGTGGAGCCTTCTACCTACATTGATGCTCTTGATACTCCACATTGTAAGGCAGCTATGGAAGTTGAGCATTCTGCCTTATTGAAAAATGGCACATTATGGAAGTTGAGCATTCTGCCTTATTGAAAAATGGCACATGGGAGATCACATCCCTGCCCTCTACTCATTCCCCCATTGGCTGCAAATGGGTTTTCAAGATAAAACAACATTGATACACTCAGGTACCTGGCTTTGATTTTACGGATACTTTTTCACCTGTTGTTAAGCCTGTTACAGTCAGATTGATCGATCGTGAGAGGCATACGTGGTTGAACCCTAGATATATAAATGGTGGAATAGGAACAAATGGAGCTGCCATGAAAAATCGCCAAAGAGAGTGAGTTAATTCTTGAAAAATACAAAATATTTTCATAATTCCCAATGGAAACATACTCATATTCTACCAAACAGGGTTATGAAGCATTCATTTAGTACACATTTCAGAAAAAAAATCCAACTAAATTCAAGAATGTTTAGAGCTAATCTAATTCAACACCAAATTAGAAACAATATATAACATAAATACAGTAGCTATTATTTGGAATTTGAAGGCATCAAGAACCATGAAAGGAAGTGATTTCGCACTCTTCATTCCAAAACTGAAGGCAAATTTGTCAACTTCAACTGGAGAGATGAAGCTCAATCCTTGTGTTGAGGTTCATTCAGGTCGAGGAACTTTGCTACCCGCTCCACTTTTGCTCCGGATTTGTGGTCATAATACTCGACAACAGCAGCACCAGCTAACGCAGCAAGAGTCATTGCTTGAGCATGCAACCTGATTTTCGACCAATTTTTCATAATTATCAACCACGGGCCAGCAATAAAAAATTATGGTGGAAAGCAAATCCAGTTATTTTAAAGAGTGGGGGAGGCATATGAGTTATATGAAATTTATAATTCAATTTCTTTGAAATGGAAGAACATATTGCATAATAGAGATAAAGTGTAAAACGAGTGAGCACACTATTTCCCAGTTCGAATCAGCAGGGGGAAACAGCCTAACCCCGATTGCAGCCATAGAATCACAAAGTTGGTTCAAATATCAAAGCAACGCCTCTTATGATTGGAGTGTTTGTTTTAGACTTAAAGGGTATTTGTCTAAGCTTACTCTTACAACTTATAAGATGTTTTAAGTTCTAATAAAATGTTTTATACTAGTTGTTGGATTGTCCAGAATTTGCATAAAACAAGATGATGATTGAGGTTATAAGATGTTACTAATGACAATTTGTGTAATTTAAATGACCAATTTGAAGGAGTTTGTTTTAAAGACAAGTTCAGAACCAACGATCATACAACAAACAATGACTTTTCACCAGAGCTCCCAATACCAAATCATCAAAATATTATTAAAGCTCTAGTTACTTTTACGATACAATTCATGATGGAATACCACCCTCCACCCTCAGATTTTTTATGCCGAATCAATTACTGATAAGCTAGTCTACGAGAAAACAATACCATCACGCTGCAGCTATACTCTTAAACAAAAAGCTTCCTATCAGATTTCAGTTCCAAGCATTGTCATCCAAGATCACCAAATTGAGGTTTTCTGGATACAGGATCCCCAACAAAACCCCCCTCAACTAATAAGGCAATTGGAATCGATGGACCCTTCGACGAAGAATACGACTTCTGAACCAACAAAGGATACCTCTACTTCCAAATCAGGGCAGGCATATCAGCAATAAATCGCACAACAAAATACTCATTAAACCTCTGTCAAATCAGCATATTGACACCAAGAACTCAAATTATTCATACATTTCACTAATTTGTTTCCAAAATTGAGCATCACATACAAGAATTGCTAACAGAAGATTGAGAATGTTCATCAAATCGGAACATAAACACTCTATATGCACCAAAAACATAATTTCAATTTGTATTAGCATCAAAAACATCGGAAGTACAGAATCAGTATCAAATTCCATCTCTCTTATTCAAGAATAAGAGAAAGGGGGCAAGAATTAGAGAGAAATAGAAGCATTAAAAATCCATACCTTCATCAAATCAGAACATAAACACTATATATGCACCAAAAACATAATATCAATTTGTATTAGCATTAAACCAACGGAAGTACAGAATCAATATCAAATTCCATCTCTCTTTTTCAAGAATAACTGAAAGGGGGCAAAAATTAGAGAGAAAGAGAAGCATTAAAAATCCATACCTTCATCAAATCAGAACATAAACACTATATATGCACCAAAAACATAATCTCAATTTGTATTACCATTAAACCAACGGAAGTACAGAATCAATATCAAATTCCATCTCTCTTTTTCAAGAATAACTGAAAGGGGGCAAAAATTAGAGAGAAAGAGAAGCATTAAAAATCCATACCTTGCATGAATAATCTTCACGCTGGTTTTCATATTGGGTTGAGACCAATTATACGCCAACGAACCCACAATCCCACTCGCCCACAAAGTCCCTTTAAACAAAATCAACAAAAAATCAATTTTGAATCATGAAAACAAACATCGCAACAGAAATCGAAAACGCATATAAATATATAAATATCATTACCAACAGCACGAAGCTTATGTTCAACGATCCACTCTCTCATGGATACAAGCTTGCTCTTTTCTTCTCCCATTTTTTTTTCCCTTTTCCTTTCTCAATTTCTTGCGTTTTTTCCAATTATTTTCTTCCAAAATATGGATCGGCGAGTTCAAAATTGGAAGACTACCTTTGACACGTTGCTGAAAAGTGTGCGTTGTGCTGTTACGCAGACTCCACGTTTGAGTTCACGTGTGGACCGTGTGGTATCTTCTATTCTCCTTATCGGGTCGGGCCTCGGCCCAGGCCCAATCATTTAAGTAATTTGTTAGGACAAGGTTATTTGCAGCTCATCCCATTAACTCAACCCGCGAGTTATTCGTGTTCAATTAAAAAAAAAATCGATTTAAATTTAATTGAGTTGAGTTTCGAGCTACTTCAATAGCTAGCGAGTTCGAGTTCATAAATACTCGATTCAAAAGTCTTGCAAACCTAATTGAATTTGTACAATATTTACTATTTTTTCATTAATTATACAATTTATAATAATTTACAGGTAATTGAGTTGAGTCAAATCGAACTCGAGTTTATTTTGACATAAATTATATTAGGAGAAATAGGTATTACATTTAATTTTGTAAAATTAAACAAGTCATCGAGGCGAACTTGAGTTTATCAAGTTTCTTGTCGAGTCGAACTTAAAATATTTAGGTTAGACCGAGTTCAAGTCAATTTTCGAGCTGAGCACTACTGGACTCGATTCGACTCATTTACACCACCGTTCACCCTCGAAAAGTTTTGAAAGAACAAATTACACCTAAAAAATTATATTACCCTTTTATTAATTTATACAAAATATAATTCAATCAACGCTAATTTATACCTTCACCATCTATAGCCGAGTCACCTCCGAATCAAGAAAACATTCAAAAAAGTGAGAGTTTCAGTAGGAATTTTCGAAAAGAGGAAAAAATGTGGAAAAAAGTTCGGGAAAGAGAGCGAAAATTCATTTTCGGCATATAATCTTAAAATGTAGGAAAAAGTTCAAAAAATAGTTTCGAAAATTGTACCATTTTTCGAAAAAATGTCCTGTTTCACGGGAGAATCTATTGCTCACAAATATGACAAGATTCAAAATTATCAGATCTAAAATGTGGGAAAATATCATTTTTGGTTATAAAAGAGTTTGGAAGTCTATCCTTTGATAAATTTGAATAATGGTGGTTGTTTGGCTAAAATTTCAATAATTTTAATAGAAAAATATTTATAATATAAAAGAAAGAAAGAAAATAAGTTTCTAAAATATTCTTAACTAGTGTAGAACCGTTACACGGGGTTTTAAATAAATATTTTAATATTTAATACTAATGTAGAATACGTGTATTATTCGAGATTTTAAATAAACAATTAAAATTTTAATATTATATTTTTTATTTATTTACTTAATTTAAATTTTAATATTTACATTTATACGATTGGTTATTATAATTATATATTTTTTTAAAATTGTGTATAATTATAAATTCCTTTGAATACATTTTATTTAACAATTCTTTTCAATTACATTAATTATAATGTAAATAGTATATTATAATGTAAAAGATCAATTAATATGAATATAATTATTTTGCATAATTCATAATAAATTATTAAATTAATACACATAGTATGAACATATTGCGTTTTTTGATCATGTGTAAATATATTTCTTGAAATAAATAATAGCCCTTAACTTTTATTAATTAGAACATGAAATTGTTTTATTTGAAACTTGACTGTGTTGTGTTATTTGAATGATTTAAATGGTTTTGACGGGAAAGTTTTTCGACCATTGATCATATTTTCATTCATCAGGGCCGTTCATTTTCTTTTTTTGTTAATTTCGGTAAATGATGTTTTATGTCAAAGACAGAGTCTCGATAATAGTTCTTCGTAATATAGAACTTGGAGGCATGGATAATTTCAAGTAGAAATATTGAGAATAATCTATACATTTCAAATATAGGTGTTTATATAGGTATCTATATAGAGTTTGTAGATATTTATAAAGTTTACTTTTGTAGGGTTTGTAAGTATTTGTAGGGTAAAATTTTAAAATTCTATATAAATCTAAATTCTAAAGGAGAGCATGGGTGGGATTTTAAAATCTCAAATTCGAATTTTTCATCCCAAAACAATCCCCTCACATCTATCTAGTAACCTATTTTCATGGTCAGACTTTTTAGATCAATAATAAACTCTTAATTGAACAAACAATCAAAATATATCTAGCATTGACATAATTAAAATGTGTATTTTTTTTTAGGCATGATAAAACAATTTGTGTGTAGTCTTTAATTTTCATGTCAAGTATTTTTCCTTTTTTTTTTTTTTTGCAAGTATTTTTCCTTTTAATTTTAACATTGTATATACGTACCATAAATACAATGATATCTTTAAATATAATAAATTTATATTATATAAACAATAATAAAATATAAATAAATTTATAAAAAAATAAATAAATTATTAAAAACAATTATATTATAACAAATAATTGCAATTATTATAACAAATAATTCCATAATTTTCTCAACTAAGTCAACGTACATATCTAATTCATTTCCCTTTTTATAGTGATAGGTCGATCAACTAATCAAAAGTTGAAAGATTTTAATTTTTTTTATTAATAATTACTAAAACCTTTTTAAATAAAGTTTCTTAAATTATTCTAGAATATATTCACATGATTTTTTTTATTGACAATTACTAAAAATTATCTAAAATTCTCCACAATATTCTATATCACATGATAGCTCAAGATGTCATTTCTAATTTATAGTTTATTTTATAAAATAAAAATTAAATACTCTATATATCAATTGATAGCTCAAGATGTCATTTCTAATTTATAGTTTATTTTATAAAATAAAAATTAAATAAAATATACTTCTCACGAATAATGCTTGATCCTGTACCTATTTTTATAAGGCTATTTATATAGGATAATATGTACCTAAATTTTTAGGGCACTCCAGAATATATAGAATAGAGAGGTAAGGTAGAAGTATGGAAGATAGAATTTGAGATTTTTACCTGATCTCTCTTTAAAATCTCTCTCTTTAAATTCTTTTCTTTATTTTCTCGTAAATTTTTATTTTAAAATTTAAATAATTATCTTATAAATCATTTTATAATAATTTTTTATATTTTTGTTATTCTAAAATTTAAATAATTACATTATTTTCTCAACTAACTGAACATCCTTAATTACCACTTCTTTTCTTTATTTTTTTATAAATTTTTATTTTAAATAAATATTTTATAAACTATTTTATAACAATTTTTTCTAATTATTTTATTCTAAAATTTAAATAATCACATTATTATTTTCTCAGCTAACTAAACAATCCTAAGCAATCCTTTAAATCTTAATTTTATTTCAATCATTTTCTTTGGTAAAAAATGTTCAATCAATCAAAATATGAGTGTTGAGAATTTTAAAATAGTAATTTAAGATTAAACAACTAAAACTATATAAAATATATATATATATATATATCATTTAAAAAAATATAAATAAAAATAAAAAATTTAAAATAAGTAAAAGAACTGTGTGTTATAAATTATAAATTACATAATTAATTAAAATATACCGAGTATCCATAAATCTCATAAAGGCTTTTGTTAACTTGAAACCTAGATTCAAGTCTAAAATTTAAAATTAAAATTATTAAACAATAATATAAAATTAAAATTAAAATTATTAAATAATAATATAAAATAAAATAATTAATAATTCAAATCAAACATCATTCATTGAATTAGAAACATATTGCATTTTAAAAATATTAGTGAAAGAACCTATATAAAATATATTAACAAAAAAATCAAAATAATGAAAATTTAATAAATGAGAAAGAATGTAATAAATGAATACAGAAAAATAGAAAATATAACGTTTTCGAAAAAATAATTTAATAATTTAAGAAAAGGTAAATCTATAAATAAATAAAAGAAATAAATAAAAGGGAGGGAGGAGAGAACAGGAAAATAATTGAAAAAATGAGAGAAATTTAAAAAAATTGTAAAAGCAAAAAAAGTAAAATAAAATAATTAAGTAAAAAAATGTGAGAAAATTTAAGAAAATTGTAAAAAAAAAAATTTAAAGAAAATTGTAAAAAAATCGGGAGAGAGTGAAATATATAATCTAGTAGACATCTAGAGAGTGAATTTTGTTTAATTTAAATTTGAATATTAAAAGATTATTAAAATAATTTTAAATTTAAAAATAATAATTATGAGTAAATAATATTAAAATAAGTGACATCAATCAATATTTTATTTCAATTTTTTAAATCTTAAAAAAAATCAATATTTTATTTTAATTCTTTAAATCTTAAAAAAAAATAAGTGACGTCAATCAAAATATGAGTGTTGAGAATTTGAACGATAATTTAATAAATATTAAATATATAAAATTAAAATAGTAATTTAAGATTAAACAACTAAAACTATATAAAATATTATATATATATATATATATATATCATTTAAAAAATATATAAATAAAAATCAAACCTAATTTAAAATAAGTAAAAGAACTGTTTGTTATAAATTTTAAATTCCATAATTAATTAAAATATACCGAGTATCCACAAATCTCATAAAGACTTTTGCTAACTTGAAACCTAGATTCAAGTCTAAAATTAAAGTTATTAAACAATAATATAAAATAAAATAATTAATAATTCAAATCAAACATCATTTATTGAATTAGAAACATATTGCACTTAAAAAAAATTAGTGAAAGAACCTATATAAAATATATTAACAATAAAATCAAAATAATGAAAATTTAATAAATGAGAAAGAAGGTAATAAATGAATAAGGAAAAATAGAAAATATAAAACATACAACAATAAATAAATTTTATATATATTAACAATAAAATCAAAATAATGAAAATTTAATAAATGAGAAAGAAGGTAATAAATGAATAAGGAAAAATAGAAAATATAAAACATACAACAATAAATAAATTTATTAATTTACTGTACCGAAAATATAAAAACATACAACAATAAATAAATCTATTAATTTACTGTACTCCGACAAAATAATTTAAGAAACTGTAAATCTATAAATAAATAAATAAGAGAGGAGAGAGGAGAGGAGAGAACAGGAAAATAATTGAAAAAATGTGAGAAATTAAAAAAAATTGTAAAAGCAAAAAAAGTAAAATATAATAATTAAGTAAAAAAACCGTGTATACAGAAAAAAATGAGAGAGAACCAATAAAATATTAAAAAAAAGTTTAAAAAATTGAAAAAAATAAAGAAAAATTTAAGAAAATTGTAAAAAAAAAATAGTGAAAGAATCTATATAAAATATATTAACAAAAAAATCAAAATAATAAAAATTTAATAAATGAGAAAGAAGGTAATAAATGAATACTGAAAAATAGAAAATATAAAACATACAACAATAAATAAATCTATTAATTTATGTACCGTTTCTGAAAAAATAATTTAAGAAACGGTAAATCTATAAATAAAGAAATTTTAAAAATTTGTATAAGCAAAAAAAGTAAAAAAACGGTGTATACAGAGAAAAAATGAGAGGGAACCAAAAAAAATTATAGAAAAGTTAAAAAAAAATTTGAAAAAATAAAGGAAAATTGTAAAAAAAAAAATTGAAGAAAATTGAGAGTGTGAAATATATAATCTAGTAGACATCTACAAAAGAAATCATAGTTAATATTAGTTTAAAAAAACAAAAGAATAAGAAAGTAGAATAAGATGCGTGAGGATAACATGACCATTATATGGGAGATGAGATTAATAATATATATACGGAATTCTGTTTCATTTAAATTTGAATATTAGAAGATAAGATTAAAATGATTTCAAATTTAAAAATAATAATTATGAGTAAATAATATTTAAATTATTATTTTAAGATGAAAATAGGAAAAATGGTTTTTTTAATCAGAATGTTTAAGAATGCAGGGATTTTGAAATAGACGATTTTGGTGAAGAGAGAGATTGTGTAGAGTGATAAAATTGTGACACGTGTCCCATTATATTCTCACAAATATAGAGTATTAAGATATGAATGGATAATTTTAAAATATTCTTAATATGAATGAATAATTTTAGAAAATTATTTACAATTAATTTCACCAAAAATGTTAGTAGATGATCATACTCGAATAATTATAAATAGAAAAATGAATTCAAATAAATAAATAAATAGTTTGAATAATTATAAATAGAAAAATAAATTCAAATAAATAGCTATGGATGTAGAAACATTCTTATTTTTTTCCGCCATTAACATCACCCCAGTCTTACAAGACTAAAAAAACACTCTATTTGATTTACTACCGATATTAAATGGTTAAAAAGAAAAAATCTCACAGAGATCGGAGATGTTGAAATGGCCGACCGCTCGTTCACTCTGACAGGCTTCCATTCCATAGATACTTTCGGCAGGATACCACCCCTTCTCAAAAAGAGGAATTCGGGTAGGATACACCTCTACTCAAAAAGAGGAAGAGCTTTTCACACAATGGCTTTCAAAACTATTCCCAAAGGTCTTGGATGTGATTGCTTTCAAAACTATTCCCCAAAGGTTTGGATGTGATTGTCACATGAAAATCTGTAGGGGTCATGTTACGAATTAGATTAACAAAGTGACTTGTTGTTCACACCGAACTACTAGTTTAGGAGAGAAAAGTAGTTTAACTACTTATATCTGAAAAAACATCAAAATAATTAAACAAAAATACATAAACTAATATAAAAAAAAGAGATTTTTTATAAAAAATGCCATTAGTAACCTTACCTTCTTAATAAAAGACAAAAAATATAATCTTTTTAAATAAGGACAAAAACACATGCCCTTATATTTAAATATGGAAATTAATTTATTAATTAAATAACAAGTCTTCATCTTCCTTATTTATTGCCATATATTCAACCACATTCCACACAATAAAGTTTCCTTCCGTTTAATTAGGCAGCTATGAAAATAATAATCTACGACCCTCTTGTCATCGTCTTCCATGGCGGTGCCGGCAGCGGCAGTGATGGTGTGGCGGAGCTGCGGAGGCGATTGTGCACGTGTGAGTATATTTTGGGGTGGTTTGTTTTGAGTTTTAATATTGGGCGGGTAAATGAAAATGTTTTATGGAAATACATACACACTAGGTCCAATTCTTGTTTGCTTCATTTCTCATGATTTCAGATTTCAATAATTAACAATTAGTAGTACATATAAATTTTATGTCTTTAAGATCCATAATTAATTGTTTAGTAATTGTTCATCATTATGTTTAATTTCGTAAAAAAATCTACAGGCATGGGTAGCATGTGTTATAAAAAAGCATTGCACATCCATTCATAATGTTGTTGAGGAATGCTTCTTCATATGGAGAATTTCAGAAGACAAAACCGAGTACTTGTACGACTTGTGGCAAAAAAGGCAAACACGATTCTTTAACGTGTGCAGCTGTTTTTGGAATCG
This sequence comes from Galeopsis tetrahit, assembly GCA_963675135.1. Lineage (NCBI taxonomy): Eukaryota > Viridiplantae > Streptophyta > Magnoliopsida > Lamiales > Lamiaceae > Galeopsis > Galeopsis tetrahit. The sequence continues at coordinate 20,061,952 of OY776133.1, forward strand.
ACAAGACTAATACTTCTCATTAGAATTATGTAGGTTTTTTACCTTTTTTTAGTGTGTTTTTTATCTTATTGAGTATGCAGTTCTGATTTCAATAATTACGACTGGTTTGTTTTAATTTATTTGCAGAATTTCCGTTGTTAAGTTTAATTGGTTTATGTATTGATTTTTTTTAAATAGAATTATGTCATAATAATTGATATCCCTTTTTTCACTTAACATTCCACAATCATATGTAAATACTGCATCATTTATTTAATACTTATAGTTATGAATAGGTTACGATCTGTTTAAATGCAGATATGGTCTGCATGTCAAGATATAATATGCAGATCTAGCACACTTATTTTATACATTAAATCATTTGTACTGCATAATTTATGTTATTTTTCTGCACAGTTAATATGATTTGCAGATACTTATTGTTTATTTTTCATATTTTTTCTCTGCATTACTTGGTGTCATATTATTGTTGTTCTCATATTCATTAACAACAAAAATAATTGGAAAAAAAAAATTAATGTATAAAGTATATGTTTCAATATACATAATTTTCATTTATTTTAATTAATTTTTATTATTAATGCACATCAGACTCATAATATGCAACAAATATAAAGAAGCTGATTGCATTATTTAAAAAATATGCAGAATTTATGTTTGTGCTTCTGCATAGTATTATGTGTGCAAAAAATCTTATCTCGTTCTGCATAAAACGAAAGTTGTTTACATTCTCATATATACTACTAGAAAAAACACCTAATAATACACTAATTTTAATACACTTTTTTGGAAAAGTCATTTTTTAAGTATTCTATTAATACAATAACTTATCATACCCATATAACTACAGAATTATAATAACTATCAATACACTATTCAGTAATTGTCATATAATACAACTCTATCAATACACTATGACTAGTGTATAGATAACTTTAATTATTTTTTAAATAATTAATACTTTTAAGTAATGTTAATGTTGAATTAAAAAAATTTCAATAGCAGTTAAAATTCATATATATGATCAAACTAATAAATAAATAGTTTTATTTGAGGTAAACATTTATATATTAATTTAATTTTTGCACTAATAATATTTAATTTAACTTAAAAGTTACAAAATGAAAAATAGAACACGATAAAAAATAAATCTTAGAAAAACAAATAGCGGGGAGAACGAAAATAAACTGGGCGCGGAGAAATGAAAGGAAACCGTAGATTTGGGGCCACGATCGTTGTTCTACATCTCCTAGCAGTTTTTGCAGCATTCCTCCCCGGTCCATTTCAGATTTTTGTTCCCCTGGTTAATATTGAGATGGTGAGCGAGAGGATTTGAGCGGGTAGGGTTTTACACAAAGTTAACATCTTTCAATTGATTGATTTTCGATTTTCGTTTAATTTCAGGGCACGATTGTTATTTGTCAAATCTGCAATAGCTGATGGGGTACATAATTTTCCTTTGATTTCTTGTTAATCTATTTCGTCTAAGTATTTCTATTGCATAATTATTCTTTCCCCTCTTTTAGAGTTCATTTTCTACTAATTAAATGATGTTTTACTGGATAAATTTAAGGGTTTTAGATTGTTTGTTTGTGGCGTAGGAGAAATGTTGTTGTTTTATTAAGGATTGAAACAGTGGTTGTCTTTTTCGCCTCTTCAGTGGTGTCAAGGCAATTTGGGCCGCTGGATCACCATATTTGAGGGTTGACTCTTGTCCCAACTTTCTAACATTTGGATTCTGGTAATGATCTTTCCATCTGTTTTATTATTAGGTTTAATTAATAAATTAGTTTGGTTGTTGAGAGTCTTCTAGTTTGGGATCTTTAAAAGCTTTTATAAGTAAGAAATATCTATTTGATTGAAACACCATTAATGTCCATTATCAAAATAGCTGCCTTGGTATTCTTAATTTTGTTGAAATGGTGAATAAAACCTGGAGTTTCTGTAGCCAACATTGAACCAAGCTGTTTTGTTCCTCTGTCTGTTGAACTCATGGCGTATTTTCTGTAGGGAATTGAGGTGAGAATGTGAATCCACTTCTTTATCAAAGAGGATAGATGGATAATCTTACTGGTATCTTGTGAAGAATAACAACAAATTAAAGTATTAGTTAGAAAAGTTGTTTAGTTATAACTTCTATTTTAGTATTTGTAAGAGCTGCTTCTCACGAACCTATTCCGAGCTATATTTGCATCTGAACTGCTGTTTTCTATTCTTCTCCACATTCCATTTAATTTTTCCGGCTCCATCTGCTTGAGCCTGTTTTGCTGCAAGTTGTTCAATAGACTTTGTAATGTACATTGCTAGATCAGGTTCTATAAGTTTTTTTTTCATTATCTAATGTTCTGATGATATTTTTTAATCAATGTCAGATTGGTAAAAGAACTTGGAGATATGACAGTCTCTTTTAATTTGGATGGTCACTCTACTCCTCTGAAGGTATTTTGTCGGGCCATCATTTCGGTAATATATAACTGATAAAATTATTTCTTGATTTGATTTCCGTCCACATATGAAATATTTCAGCTCATGGTAAATCTTCACACTGAGAGGTTCACTCAATGGTTGAGACTACTCAGTGACAGAGCTAATAATCTGTCAAATTTAGAAATATTTAGGGAGAAAATGAAATGATACATTTTTTGGAGACATTTATTGTAAATGTCTTTTTTTTTTTTTTTTTTTATGGTTAATGGAGCAATACATTTTCGATTGATATCAGTAGTGAAAGGTTATTGGAATAAGAAAAGGAAGACTAGTTTCAGCAGATGCTAGTAAACTCAAGGGTTAAAATCAATATGACATGTTTTGTATATGAATAATGATTAAGCAGAAACAGGATAAATTTTCGTGAAAATTGTTGCAAATCTTGGGTTGACCTATATTCTAAGAACCATTACAAATCTCTTGACCATCCTAATTTCTATTCAAGCAACTAGATCCAAAGAACTTGAGCACAAAATGTAAGTTTGACATATAGTTGTATATGACTCCTCCTGTATTCATGCCTCTGATTATGACTTGTGTCTTTTTAAGATTTTATAGTACTATGTAGCATGTCCTATAGCTTTAAACTGTATTATAATTACATTGAATGTGGTATGATATTTTGTTAGATTTTTTTATTTTTGTTACCGTATAAGTCATTACATTTAGTGTATATATATGGAGAATTATTGCTCGAGCATTGCAACTAAAATGATGTGACCATGATTGTTTTTCTTCAATCTTCGTGTTTTTTTTTTTTTTTTATGGAAGTTAAATACCCATCCCTTTTTTTCCCTCCCCATGACTCGAACCCAGGACCTAAGGCCTAGGTAGTGGTGCTCTAACCACTTGAGCTATCCCACTTTGTCTATCTTCGTGTTGTTGCTAACAAGCTATCGTTTCATGTTTTTGATGGGCAGCCTTATATAGTGGCAAAGATCAGATAAATCAAGGAGAAAAGGCAGGAGGAGGACAACGGGCTTATTAGTAATAATGTAGTTGGGAATAGACACATAGCTCATTTTAATTAATTTCTGTAGCATTTGTTGATTCTTTCTTGAAATGTTAACATTTCAAGTATCATGTAACACATTTAACTTATTATGGTTAATGAGAAGACACGTCTTTATATGAGATCCTTTGTTACTTGAAAGCCGTATTTATAAAAACTATTGTTATAACACCTAATATTGTATTATTAATTAATATTAATAAATTGTAATATATATATATATATATATATATATTTTATTTTATTTTTAAATTTGAATGTATCATCACACTTAATCATGTAGTATTAACTAAAATTAAAAATCATGTTAATTCAAAATAAATTTAATAATAAATCTATCACAACACTTAAAATTATATTATTAATTAATATTGAGAAATTGATAATTTTTTAAGTGTAGTCTAAATTATAGTTTCATGACAATTAAGAATGTCTTAATAGATTGATATCTATTATTACATTAACATAGATGACACTTTAAGGAAATGTCATGATAAATAAAATGTACTAACAAGTAATATATCATGACAATTTTAAATGTCTAGAAAAGCCTTTTTTCTTGTATCAACTCAAAATAATCATAAATAATGCATAAAACGAAAGTTGTTTGCTGGCACCCTCACCAAAATATCAGAAGCTATATCGTCTGAATATAAGTATTTCATGTGTATCCTATTTAAACCCGGGACCTCCGGAACAAGAAGTGTTTATGCGCTCCCTATGTGCCGTTTAGGCTAGGAGCTTTAGTCGTTATACTTTGAATGCAATTAATACATATATACATATTATAATTTTAGTTTTTTTCTTTCTTTCCTTTAAAGTAACTTGTTTATCTTTAGATTGTCAAAACACATTTAATATATTTATTTTTAAATGTGAAATTATAATATTATGTGTTACAAATAATTAATTATATTTATTTTATTTTTCAATTATAAAATTAAAGTTCCTTGTTTATTTTTAAATTGTCAAAAAATATTTAGTATATTTATTTCTAAATGGAAAATTATAAAACTATGTGTTACAAATAATTGGTTGGGTTTAATTTTGTTTTCCAATTACATTTTTTTTAATTCGTGATTATTCAATAATTATGTCTAATTAATTTTCTCCATAAATATATATATATATATATATATATATTTTAAATTTGTAATTAAATTATTGTTAGTAAAAATTATTTGAATATATATATTGAATATAATTAAAATTTAACATTAAAAATAAAAATCAAGTATCATTAATAATAAAAAATTAAAAATAAATGCACCATTAAAATTGAAATTAAAAGATAAATATTTAAAAATTAATTAATCATTTTTTAAATTAAATTTAATTTTTTAACTTGATTAAAATTATAATCATGTCGTAACACACATTCTACAAGAACAAGCACAACTCGTCCTCTCAACTCTAAAATCATCATATTTCTATTTAATAAATTAAATTACATATAACATAAATTAATAACACAATTAAATTATCAAAACATTATATTTATAATTAAATCATATTATTAACAATATTTAACCATTAATTAATCTAATAACGATAATTAACTATTAACCTAATTAAAATTATCTAACAATTAATATCTAATAATGTTATTATATTAAATTATACTCTAAAAATATATACATGCAATATTAATTATCTAAAAATATATACATATAATATTAATTACCAATGTTTATCCAACCACTAATAATAATATAATAATATTAATTAACATTTAATTAACGTAACATATGTATATCCCTCGCCAATAACAGGTACCCCTCCTTCCCTCGCCATTTTAGTATTCATTCCATCAGCTTTCGCGAAATAACAGGTACCCCTCCTTCCCTCGCCATTTTAGTATTCATTCCATCAGCTTTCGCGAGGGGTATTAATTTCCCTCGCCAATTTGCGAGGGATTTTGGTACCCTCGCCCACGCGCTCGTAAATTGGCGAGGGCAGCCATTTCACTCGCTCAATGCCAAGGGCTTATACGTGCTCGCCATTTCCCCCATTTGAATCAAATTTTGTAGTGTTATTTAAAAAAATACTAGGTGAATATACCTTTTATGTAAAATCCCCTAAAAAAAAATTGTTCCATATTACTGAATAACAAAATCCTCAGCTAGGAGAGACTGAATTCTAGGATGACAGTTATGGGAGATGGAAAGAATGGATCTATACTTCATACTATATAAAAGAGTTTTCAAGCATATCCTTTATAAATTGATGAATAATGATGGTTGTTTAGTTAAAATTTCAACTATAATTCATACTATATAAAAGAGTTTTCAAGCATATCCTTTATAAATTCATGAATAATGATGGTTGTTTAGTTAAAATTTCAACTATAAGAGTTTGCAAGCATATTCTTTGATAATTTTTTTTTTATCAGTATATTCTTTGATGAATAAGTTTGGCTAAAGTTTCAAGAAAATCTGCAATAATGATATTAATAGAAAAATATTTAGAATATAAAAGAAAGATTGAAAATAAGTTTCTAAAATATTTTTAATATGAATTGATAATTTAGAGAATTCTTTACTATTAATCTTCACCACAAATTGATAATCATGCTCGAATAATTATAAATAACTACTTTGATGTAACTGGATCCACATCTTAGGGTATTAAGATATTACCTAACAACTTATATTTTAGCCTAAAGGTGCCGCTGTTTTATTTGCAGTTTTATTATTATTTTTACAGCTTTCATTTTTTGATGAGTGGGGCTAATAACATCTCATTGATTCGGGTGGAATTTACGCGTTTTACATGCACATGTGAAGTATATTTTGATGTGGATTTCATTGAATTATGCATGGAATATGATTGTTTTAGCCAAAATGAGAGAAAGGTATTGTTTTGTCGATTTTATAGGTAAAACGATGGAATTTGGAGCAAAACACATACCACAAGTGATCGGACCGGAAAGAGGAGTGCACCGTTGGATCCGTCTCGAAAAACGGAGTGGAATGAAAAAAAGAATCGAGTCAATCGGAGGTCGGAAGCTCGAGATACGAAGGGACGAAAAAACATGCCCGGGTAAAAACGACCCGGGCGGGTCAAAAACAACCCGGGCAGGTAAAAAACGACCCGGGCGGGTCAAAACCACCCGGGCAAGGCCAAAATTGATGGATGTTCGAATTTGGCCCGGGTGAAACCCACCCGGCCGGGTGGTATCGACCCGGGCAAGGCCAAAATTGATGTTGCTTCGTATTTTGGCCGGGTGGCATGCCTGGGTGGGAGCCACCCGGCCGGGTGACATCATTCTCGGGGGTTTTTGGCCATTTTCTCCATTTTTGAGGGACCAACTTGCAATTTTGGCATCCAAACCCTTCCCCAACACTATATAAGACCTCATTCATGAAACCCAAGACATCCTCCCCCAAATCCACACATAGTTACACATACTTGGAGGTGTTTTGGCAATTTCTCTCTCAATTCTTCATCAAATCAAGGAAGAAAGGATGCAATAGCTCCCAAATTCCATTCCCTACCACATTCTAGACTAAGCTTTCTCTTTCTTTTCCTTTTTATTTAGTTATTTCATTTGGATTTTGTAATTTCATTATGTTAGTGATTAGCTAAACAATTTGTGGTTCTAAGACTATGTTTATACTTTGGATGATGCTTATGAATTAATTTCTTGTTTATTTGGTGGTTGTGTTGCTATTTCTATTTGAATGCTTAACTTTCATTGCAAAACATGTTGTCAATGGCCACGATAGTATGTTTTATCTATTGTTAATTGAAATTGGATTGAGAAATCTCTTTCGTTAATCGTATTTAAGCATTCAACCCAATATTCTTGTGAGCTCGAGAGAGAGGATCAATTATTGGGAGGGTATTAGATGATCTTAGGAACTTTTTGGGGATTTCTTATGCATGCTTAGTAGAGATGCTAGTTTGTATGATATGTCTTTTGGATTAATTGGATCGAGAGAACTTTTAATTCACCATTTTGTGATCAACCTTATAGTAATCAACATACCACCACTTAATTAAGCCCTTAATCATAAGTTTAATCTTTAGTGTGACATATGCCTTGAAACCCACCCTTTTCTTCTTTGAGTTTTCATCTATTTCACTTTTGTTTTATTGAATTGCATGATAGTTGATCGATTTCATATTTACTCTTTCGTTGTTTATTTGTGACACATTGTTAGACAATCTTAGGAGTAAGTCAACCTTCAAATTATCGATCACGTCTACTTAGAATTCGACTAGCAAACTACCCTTTTACGCTTAACCTCCTCGTGGGATCGACCTCGTGCTTATCACGCTACGATAGACGTCGTACACTTGCGGTTGTTTATTTAGTGTTGCATAACACGTGTATCAAGTTTATGGCGCCGCTGCCGGGGAGGTTTTTAAGAGCTCTAGAGTGTAGGCTAGAAGAGTTTTAATTTAGACACTTTATTTGCTTTCTTTATTCGCAAAAATCCAAAAATATTTGTGTTTGTTACTTTGAGCTTATTTGCAATTCTCACTCTCGTTTGTTCTTTTGATAGACATGGTTTATGATCACACGATCTAAAAGGAACCACCAAGAAGTGCTACCTTTAGATCCGGAGATTGAGGCCAATTGTCGAAGAAGGAACGCCGAAAGGAGAAGACTAGAGTTGGAAAGAATGAACCGAAGGGAGAATCTGGTTGTAGAAGAAGTTGAAGAGGAACTCGAGAATCAAGGAGTCGAAGGAGTCGAGGAACCTAACGGGAATGGAGGCAACCGGCCTCAAGGGGTGCTAAGGGACAACTTTCGTCGTAGAGTTGAAGAGAACATCGGGATGGAAAGAAATGTAGAGCAAAGGGAGGAAAACGGGAATCAACGAGTCTTGAGAGACCACTTTCGCCCTATCCCTAGACCATATGGAGGAGCGGGTCGGGAGCCCGTTGATGCTCATAACTTTGAGCTCAAGCCGGCCCTAATCATGATGGTTCAAAATAACCAATTTGGAGGGTTGTCAAAGGAGGATCCTAACCTCCATTTATCTCAATTCTTAGAGATAAGTGGAACGGTTAAGATCAATCGTGTCCCTCAAGATTACATCCGCCTCCAATTGTTCCCATTCTCCCTCCGAGATCGTGCAAAGCAATGGTACATGTCTCTTGATTTAAGGACAATCGAAAATTGGGCCGATCTTGTAGATGCTTTTCTCATGAAGTATTTTCCTCCAAGCAAGACCATCAAGATAAGAGGAGAAATTTCTTCCTTCATGCAAGACGACGATGAGTCTTTAGCCGAGGCTTGGGAGCGCTTCAAGGATTTGATAAGAAGTTGTCCTCAACATGGGTTCTCAAGAGACCAATTGATTTGTTACTTCTACAATGGGATCGACCTCGTGCTTATCACGCTACGATAGACGCCGTACACTTGCGGTTGTTTATTTAGTGTTGCATAACACGTGTATCACTCATAAAATGTTATACACACCCATTAAAATTTAAAATTCAATTTTTATTACTATACACCCCAATTAATTATTTCATATTTACCCTTCAACTCTCATAACTAATAAAAATTAACTAAATCTTTAAAAACATATAAAATTTAATTAACAAAAAAAAATCAACAATAAAATAAAATTACGTGTAAACATTGAAAATATTTTAAAAATTCACTAAATTTTAAAAATCATTTAAAAATGGAACAATCAATTAAAAAATTAAGAAAATAAAAAAATGAAAAAAAAATAATAAAATCTGAAAAATAAATAAAATAAAATATAAAATTAAGGATTAATGAATATTTAAAAAAAATAAATAAAATAATAAAGAAAAATCAACTCAATATTTAATTAAAAAAAATCTTTAAAATAAAATAAAGCTAAATAAAATTAAAAAATTTCAATTAAAATTTTAAAAATAATTAAAAGGAATTATATTTTTAATATTTATAATTAATTTAATTCCTAAGATTTATGTGATTTTAAATTTTTTAGATTTTATTTATCATTATTCGAATTCTTAATTTTAATTGATTTTTCAAGTAATTATTTTTTACAATTTATTAAATAATTTACGAATTTATTTATTTTTAATTGATTTTTGAATTTTTTATTTGAACAGTTTATTTTTTTTCTTTTTAAAAAATATTTAATTTTTTCAGATTATTTTTAAAAATATATTTGGTTTATTTAAATTAATTATTTTTTAAGATTTTATTAACTTTTAAAATACTTTTCAACTTTTAATTACATTTTTTAGGATTTTTTCAATTTTTTTTAAAAAATTATCTTTAATTTGTATAGGGGTTATTTAGTCATTTTACAATTATCTATTTTTATTTTTAAAATGATGTGGTATGTCATTTTTTTGGGTGTTATTAGTGGTACCCTTTTTTGATTTAATTTGTATTTGCAGTTTTATTTTATTTTTTATTTGCAATTTTATTTTATTTTGAATTTAATTTTTATTCACGGTTTATTTTATTTTTTATTTACAATATTATTATTATTATTATTACAACTTTAATTTTTGGATTTAATTTTTATTTGCAGTTTTATTTTATTTTTATTTTTACAACTTTAATTTTTTGATTTAATTTTTATTTCCAACGGATCCACTTAAAATTTTGCTTCATTTAATTATTTTTTCATCTAAACTAGACATGCGCAACGGTTAGAAACCGCTGGTTACGGTTTTCGAAAATCGGTAACCGTAACCGAACCGCCGGTTTGCCGGTTTGCTTTTTTTTTTTCTTTTTTTTTTTAAATATTATCTCCGTTTTCGCTCGTTTTCACTCCGTTTTTGTTCATTTTTTATTCATTTTAACTCATTTTTTAGAAAATACATTACTAGAATTGAATAAAAATTATATAAATTAAATTTATACATTAAAAATAGAAGAATTGTGTATTAAATTTTTTTTTTTTACAAACCGGCAAACCGGCGGTTAACCTTCAAAACCGGCCAAACCGACGGTTTGCGGTTTATCAAAATTTCAAACCGTAACCGAACCGCCATTTTACGGTTACGGTTCGGTTTTTAAACCGTAACCGGCGGTTTTGCCGGTTGGCCGGTTTCCCGTTACGGTTTGAACATGTCTAATCTAAACCTTCCATTTGTTAGTCATTAAAATCTATTTTAATTGATTAACATTGATCTTTGGTTTATATGTGTTATGATATTTGTTGATATATATTATGATAGTATTAGTTTAAAAACACAATAATTTATTTGTTTGTAAACGAATATTATACTATATAGAAACTAACACTAAATCGTATATGAACTAATAATATATTTTATATAAAATAAAACACTATTGTATGTGAACTAACAAACTAGACAAAGTAAAACTATACAGTATATGAACTTATAATATACAATATACGAACTAATACTATACTATATTTAAACTAATATTATACTAGCAATTGAAGAAGCGTATGATAAACTCAAAGTTGTTCACTCATGTAGTCATATGAAGAGTTTGATTTGATAAAATAAAGTCAATAATATTAAATAAATTATCATAAAATACTAAACGTAACATCAATGTGTATTTACTCATAATAAACGTGTAGTAAAAAAATTATATAACAAAAAGTTCACCACCCAAGTTGAGCATATTCTTCACAATATTCATTGTATTTTCAATAACAAAGATTGAAATTCAATTACAAAATGTCTAATAACCGTTGTACACTAAGGAGCTCCTCACAATTAGATCAATACATTATATCAATTTTTCATACTTTTATCAACGTCCTCTAAAAAAAAATTGAAAAAAAAACTAATTTAATTTTTTTTTTTTTTTTTTGTATTTTTTCGAAAGTTTTTTTCCCAAAATTTTGGTTTTTTACCGATAATTTATTTTTTGAAAAATTAAAAATTATATAATATGTGACTAATCGGTGACTCAAGGGTGGACGTACAATTATAATTTTAGTGTATTGTAATTTAATTTAATTGATAGAAGTATAATATAATTTTTTTTACATGTAATTTAGTTTTGGAGGTGAAATCATAAAAAGAAGGGGACAAATAATTGGGGTTTATCTGAAAATTCAGCCGGTAGCCCATGCGTATTATTCAATCCATTTAAAAAATTGAATCAAATTACATGTATGTAACTAGTACACTATTTGTCTAAATAACTACTTTGAAATAGGTTTTTATTTCCAATCATTATACAAATTCAATATAAAAAACAATAATTGAAATATTGTTTGAAAAAATCAAGTTTGAAATTTTTTGATAAAAATGCAAACAAAACAAACTAACTTCAGTTCTTAGTACAAATTAATTAAAAAATGAGCTTTAGGGAAATGAATTAAAAGAGGGAAAATGATATGTCTATTTTTTTTTTTTAACTTCTTCAACCGTGATTTTTAGAGATTTCAAACTAAAAACCTTTTTCTCCTCGATGACTAAAAAAGAGGTAAACTTTTAAAAAGAATCTTTCAGAGATAAAAAAAAAACCAGTTTCAAAAAAACATTTTGTGAACTACGTGCAACGTGCGAGAGAGGGGAATAGAGGATGCGAGAGGTGGCAAGCAAAAAGAAGGGACACATGAAAATGAAAATGAGGAGAGATGAGGAGACAAAGGAAAAATAGGATTTATGAGGAAGAATACATTCTTGAAAAATGAGGGAGGGTGAACTTAACTCTTAGGGTATGTTTGATTTGATGGAAAATGTGGGAAATACTTTTTTATCCCACTTTTTCCATTGTTTGGTTTTTTAAATTAAAGCCCGAGAATTTATTTGGGCCCGAGTCAATTTTCCCATTTTTTTCCCACATTTGCATGATTATTAATCTTAGGTGAGAGGGTGAGTTTATTTTTCCATCAATCCAAACATACAAATTATTTCAATATTTTAATTTGTGAACAGTGCAATCCCACTCAATTTAATCCTAATATATTTATCATATCTAACAAACCAAACTAGCCCTTAGGAGATAACTTAACTAGGGGTAAAATTGTAAGAAAAATGAGGAATTTTGGAGCAAAAATACAAGACTACCATTTGTTGAAGTCAAATGAAAAAAAATCAGTCCATCAAAGTTCAGGAGCACAAGTTATTTAAAAAATAATTATTAGGAATATAATATTATAAAGATTGGTATCTTTTAATATTATGATTTATCCTTATCTTTTAGAATATTTGATGTAAATATTTATTCATATCTTGTAAATATAGATACATTTTGTATCTATAAATACCTCTCTTGTAAACACTTTAATGTCACTCAATGAAATTATAATTTCACAATTCATTGTTTATCTATATGGTATCAACGAGCCACCTGGCTCACGCCTCGATCACCATCTCCGTCCAGCATTAACCACCGACGCCCATCTCCGTCCGGCATTAACCACCGACGCCCATCTCCGTCCGGCATTAACCACCGACGACGCCCTTAACCGCTGGTTGTTACAACCTCTCTTAACCACCATACGGTTATTCAAAGAAGAACCCCTCTTCTTCCAATCTCTACTTTTCCAAAAAGCCTTATTTTCTTTTAAACAAATACCAGAAGCCTTATTTTCTCTTAAACAAATACACGAGGCCTTATTTTCTTTTACCAAATACCAGAACCCTTATTTTCTTTTAACAAATACCAAAGCCTTATTCCCAGAAACCTTATTTTCCTTTTCACATAATACCAGAAGCCTTACTTTCTTTTAACAAATACTAGAAGCCTTATTTTCTTTTCAAAAAAAATAAAATAAAAAATACCAGAAGCCTTATTCCCTTCCAAATTAATCCCTCCTCCCTTGCTGCACAAATAGGTCAGATGGGCCAGATCCACCACTCCCCTTCTACATGCACCCCCAACTCTGGTAAATACACCCCCCATCATCTATGCACTCCCTCCGACACTGCATACTCACTTGCTGCCCAGGTGGGCCAGACCCACTACTCCACTGCAACATACACCCCCAACTCTGGTAAATACACCCCCCGCATCTACGCACCCACTCCACTACTACATACACCCCACCCAGTATACACACCCACCCTACTGGTACATACACCTCCTCCGTCCACTCGGCTATATCACATACACATTCCATCCCTTGGATCCTGGACTTCGGTGCATCCCATCATGTCACGGGTGATCTACAAAATCTATCTCTACATTCACCCTATTTCGGTTCTGACACCATAGTTATTGGTGACGGTAACGGATTACATATTTCTCACATCGGTTCTTTATCTTTTCACAATTTTGATATGTTGAAATTCTCGAATGTATTAGTTGTTCCACAAATGGCAAAGAATTTAATTTCTGTTTCAACCTTATGCCGAGATAATAATGTTGATGTCATTTTTGGTTCGACTTCTTTTCAGGTGCGAGATGGTCGTACGGGGAGCGTTCTCCTCGTGGGGAGTCGCATTGATAATCTTTACGTATGGCCGGCACGAGCATCCAAACCCTCACCTACCACATTCATTTCCGACCGTCTTCCTCTTCCGATTTGGCATTCCCGTTTAGGTCACCCATCTCTCAAAATTTTATCCCATACTTTGTCTAAATTTCGTTTACCTAGTAATCCTGCAAATTTGTTTAGTTGTGATTCTTGTCATTGTATTAAGAGTCACAAACTATCATTTAATGAATCTAGTATCGTTTCACATACACCCCTTGAAATTATCTTTTCCGATGTATGGTCATCTCCGGTCATATCTCATGATGGTTTTAAGTATTATGTCATATTTGTTGACCATTTCAGTAAATACATGTGGATCTACCCCCTAAAACGCAAATCGGATGTCCTATCCACCTTCTCGACCTTTAAATCCATTGTTGAAAATTACTACAACACCAAAATTAAAACTCTTTACACAGATAATGGGGGAGAGTTTATTGCTCTTCGCTCGTTTCTCCAAAACCATGGCATATCCCACCTCACCACCCCACCCCATACTCCCGAGCACAATGGCATGTCTGAACGTCGTCACAGACATGTTGTTGATACAGCCTTAGCCCTACTACACCACGCCTCCATGCCCCTCACATACTGGCCTTATGCGGTTTGTGCAGCTACCTACATCATAAATCGCCTTCCTAAAGTCAACCTAAACATGCTTTCTTCCTTTCAATGCCTTTTAAAACAACCACCTAACCTATCCAAACTTCGAGTTTTTGGGTGCTTATGCTACCCTTGGCTCCGCCCCCACACTGCTCACAAATTAGACCCTCGTTCCATGCCATGTGTTTTCATTGGATATTCCATCACTCAAAGTGCCTATCTATGCCTAGATCTTACCACCCACAAAATATATACCTCTCGCCATGTTCAATTTATTGAACACACCTTTCCCTTTGCCAAAATTAATTCAGTTTCTGACACACCCACTGTTCTGGTAGATACACCTCCTGCACCCACTGATCTGACAGTTACACCCCCAGAACTGATATATACACCCCCCACTCCTGATACACCCACCGAATTGATAAATGCACCCCCTCCCCCTGTTACACCCACTGTTCCGCTGAACACACCTCCTGTTTCGATAAATACACCCACTGCTCCGACCTAAAATCCCAATGCACCCCCCGAAATGATAAATACACCCCCCATCACCCCAAATACCGAAAACCCACCTCTCGCCCACCCTATCCAGCCTCCAGCTGCTCTTGTGCCGCCAAACGCTCCTCCGCGACCCCCCGCACCACCTTCACCACCTCCGGCCTTGCACAGATCCAGTATGGTCACTCGGTCTCAAAACAAGATCTTCAAGCCCAATTCAAGGTATTGTCTTACATCGGCTTTACCTTCTGATACTGAACCAAGTTGTGTTTCCCAGGCCTTGAAAGATGAACGGTGGAGGGAAGCCATGTCCTCCGAGTTTGATGCTCTTCTCAGGAATGGAACTTGGGATTTGGTTCCCCCTGATGAGTCTCAAAATATAGTTGGCTCCAAGTGGGTCTTTCGCATCAAACGCAAGCCTGATGGGTCCCTAGATAAATTTAAAGCACGCCTTGTGGCCAAAGGTTTTCATCAGCGTCCGGGTGTTGATTTCTTTGAAACCTTCAGTCCTGTTGTCAAACCTTCAACTGTTCGAGCTGTTCTCAGTATTGCAGTTACTCGAAATTGGCCCCTTCAACAGTTTGATGTGAATAATGCTTTTCTTCATGGTACCCTGTCTGACACAGTCTACATGGCACAACCCCCTGGTTTTGTTGATAAAACTTTTCCGTCCTATGTTTGTAAACTGCATAAGTCCATTTATGGTTTAAAACAAGCACCTCGTACTTGGTATTATGCTCTTAGGACGTTCTTGGAAGGGATTGGATTTATTCACACAAAGTCTGATGAGTCTCTTTTTGTGTACAATAAATCTGGTGTTATTGCATATTTCCTTGTGTATGTTGATGATCTGATTCTCACAGGAAATAATATTCCCTTCCTCACTCGAGTAGCTACGGACCTTGGTACAAAATTTTCAGTGAAAGATTTGGGCCCCCTTTCCTACTTCCTAGGTGTGGAAGTTCTTCGTACCAAGAAATCATGCTTTCTTTCCCAACGAAAGTATGTGGTTGATCTCCTTACTCGGTATAACATGATCACCTCCAAACCAGTTCAAACTCCACTATCCACCTCAGCTCATCTCACTCTTTCGGATGGGACACCTCCTGCTGATGCCACTCAATTTCGTCAAGTACTCGGCAGTCTTCAATATCTCCAACTCACCAGACCTGATATTGCATTTGCTGTTCACAAGTTATCTCAGTTTATGCATGCTCCAACCACTACTCATTGGGGTGCAGTTAAACGTCTTCTTCGTTATTTAAATGGGACTCGAGATGTAGGAATAACCTTGAAACCTGAACCTTCCTCATCTCTACATTGTTTTACTGATGCTGATTGGGCCGGCAACAGTGATGATCGTACTTCTACAAGTGCTTACATTGTATTTCTTGGGGCTAATCCTATTTCATGGTCTTCAAAGAAACAAAAATCAGTTGCTCGTTCTTCCACGGAAGCCGAGTATCGTGCCATTGCCTCCGCTGCCTCTGAAGTTCAATGGTTAAAGTCCTTATTTCATGAATTGTGTTTCTCAGTTCCGACTCTTCCTGTTATCTACTGTGATAATATTGAGGCCACTTATCTCTGTTCAAATCCTGTCTTTCACTCTCGAATGAAGCATATTGCAATTGATTTTCATTTTGTTCGAGATTTGATCAAGACATCTCAGCTTAGAGTCTCACATGTTTCGTCTGCAGACCAACTTGCTGATGCTCTCACCAAGCCATTACCTCGTGCTCGACTGCAACTACTTATGACCAAGATTGGACTATCCTACGGTGCTCCATCTTGAGGGGGCGTATTAGGAATATAATATTATAAAGATTTGTATCTTTTAATATTATGATTTATCCTTATCTTTTAGAATATTTGATGTAAATATTTATTCATATCTTGTAAATATAGATACATTTTGTATCTATAAAAACCTCTCTTGTAAACACTTTAATGTCACTCAATGAAATTATAATTTCACAATTCATTGTTTATCTATAATAATTAGAGAATAATGAAAATTTAAAATAGCTTGGTGTTGGTTGAGCACCTGGTGCTGACATTTTTTGTCGAGCTCTGCGAAGCATGTTAGAAATCTGCGAGAATTGGGTGTTCTTGAGTTCGCAGCTGGTCAAGCATCTGAAATACATTTTTAAAATATCAACAATGACTTCTATAACTTGACTCGAACACCCAACTATTTCGACTTTTTGGGTCAACTACTTCACAAAAGGTTAGGAAATTGTGGATTTCGCTCAATTGCTTGATCGAATAACACTCGAGCACCATTCATTGCTCGACTCGAGTAGTTTGGTAAATCTATGAAAATGGGTTTTGTTTCTAAGGACACATGTTAGGCCTTTCAAAATGGTATTTAAGACCCATTTTCATATTTTTAAAAATATATAAAAAAATCGCCATGTCTAGAAGTAGAATTCATTTCATCACTTTCAATCAAATTACAGTAACTAGTTTGCTTCATAGATTAGCTTAACTTTGAGTTGTAATTTAATTTCAAGTAAGAATTTAAGAAGATTTTATGGTTTATTTAAACTTTTGTAACTACTTCATCCACTCGAAGTGATATATTTTCTTAAATACAATATTTTGCTCTTATTTTTTATGGGTTTACTTTATTTCGCTATTTTTTTATATGAGTTGAATTCTAAACTCTACCTTATAAAAAGGGGGCAATTGAGTGTAAAATTTAATTAATATGAATAAAACTATTTTTAACGAGATTTGAACTTAGAACATGGACCTGAACAAAGATTCGAATGTCTTGATTTTTTAATCTTATAATCAAAACTCAAAATGGTGGAATTAATTACACCACATTGCAATATAATCTTTTTTAGTTACATAACATTTCACCATTTTTAAAATGGTTCTAAAAATTATAAAGGTATGAATCTAGTCTTAAGTATATTTTATATGTACGATATTTATCTCAAAATTGTCGAAATTATCAGAACGACGTCAGTTTTTGTCATGTGCTCGTCACATGGTCGATCAATTCCGGTGGAGTTGTTAATAAAAAATGTGTTAATATGAGGATTCTAACAATTTTATGACGAAATTGATACATGTAAAAAATATTTATAAGGAAACATTTTTAAAATGTAAAGAGTTTGGAGATTTTTTCCTATCCCTATTATAAGTAATATATATACTCATTTCATTGTCAATACTTGACTACTCAATATAAGAAAGAAGAAGGCAACACAACAACCACCCACACAAAATGGTGGATGACCGCCGTGCCGGACCTCCCCACGCCGCCATTGTCGTCGCCATCGTTGCAGCCGCGGTGCTACTTCCGACACTTCTCGGAGAGCAAGGTGAGGCCATAATAAACCTGGCAGTGAGCCCCGTGGGCGTCCTCCTCCTCTGCATAATCCTCGTTCTCACCATCCAATTCCTCTCCTCCGCCACCGGATCCTTCGTCGCCGGAATATTCTCCTCCTCCGCCGCTGATCGCAACTCCATACACCGCGTCAGCGCCTCCCCCGTCGGCGTCGTCATAGTTTTGCTCCTGGTTTTGTTGCTTCTTTACAATAAGGTCTCCATCTTTAGCGGAGATGATGACTCTGAATAAGAATGACAATAATATATTAATGGTCTTTTTTTTTTTTTTTTTTTTTTTTGTGATTAATAGGGTTAATGTGTTGTGGGTTTTCTAAATTTTTTTAGGAATATTGGAATTTGGAAGCGTAGTATAAATAAATTAAATGATTAAGTTTGTGTGTGTTAATTAAGGTTTGAATATTATGTTTGAGTTTGATATTTTTAGCTTTTATCATATCAAGTTCAAATTAATGAACTTTTATGAACAAATTTGAATCAAAGTAGTTTGATTTGATTTTAAACCTATTCTGATTGATTCTATCTATCTAACTAGATTCAATTTTCTTATCCATAGTACCTCCGATCCAAGAATTTTATAGCCATATATGTATGTTACTTTCTCTATGTTCAGGCCGTTCAAATTTTTTAGTTGTTTGTATTAATTATCTATATATCTATCTTGAACTAATCTACCGTATCAAACCAGATAAACAAATGTCATATTAATTTCTGACGTCATACCGGCTTAACCACTTTAATCCGATTGAAAGCACTAAAAATGTGTGAGTGAATTATTTCTTATCGCGTGAGAAATTAATTTTGAAAGCGAAATTATGAAATTTAGTAAATAGGGAAATTTACCAACATTAAATGAGAAATAGACGCATATCAAACTTGGATCATTAATCTACCCATGATAAATGATATTAATATTGTTGCACCTATATTATACTCCATATAGTATATTAAATATATATGAGGTACAATATCTTGCAACTATTGGATATTTATTAAGTGCAGTATTCACCCATAATCAGATGTACAGTACGTTAAGTTTAAGAGTGACAAACTATTCTATGATTAATATTGGGGTTGGGAGTAACAAAATTAAATGAGTAAGTTGATTGAATATAATGTCGTAAATTCAATCTTGTTTAATTATACTTCATTAGTATTTGGAGTATTATTTACCTCTTTCACAAATTTAATGAATTGTTTTACAAAGACTTACTATACACGAAAAAACTTTAGTTACAGAAAATTGAAAAATATTAAATACAACCCTTAGCTAGATATATTGTCATTATTCTGAATTTTTAAATAGAGATCGAATTTATAATTACGACATCTTCGTCATTATATGTCAATTTGTTTTAGTGATATTAAAAAATAATTGTGTGAAATAAATTTTAAGTGAAAAGTGTAAACCTCCTGTAATAACTACTCAAATTGAAAATGTCCTATGGAATAAAACAAATTGTAGTTAATATAAATATGTAGCATGCGGCATGAATAGTAGTAGTATGATCATACTATATACTGTACTATTTTATGTCGCACAATTTAATGCGTTCTTATTGGTCGACTACAATAATTAATAAATTAATTATGGTGAGATGCATGGCCTCCATTAATTTAATTTGTTTCAGAATACAAATTTTGTCAGTTGTATATATTGAGCACATGGGGGTGTTATAGACCTTTCACATTTTGTTTGTGGTGGTCGGCACCTATACCAGCTGGCCGTCGATGGTTATGTCGGCACCTCGACATGTCGTAACCAAATGTATATTTTTTTTTTCCTTATCTTTTAATAGACAGAAAAACTTTACGAATATATACAATAGAATAAGGATACTCAATGTTATTAATTTTATCATTTTGTCACTTTCTACATTTTTTTTCTACCGCTCTTTATTTTTTATTTTTTAACCTCTCGTTACATTTTATTTTTTAAAATCACTTTACTTCAATAACTCACAACTTTAAAAAGAAGAGAAAGAATATGAATTTTCACACGGTAATATTTTGAGGAGTTATTGTGTAAAACAACTCATTACCAAAGGTAGATTGTAGGGATAAAAAAAATCCTTTTATTGTAAATCTTTATAAGTTGCAAAGAACAGGGTGCTCGATGTTCCCTTAAACCTTTCCTCTAGAAGGTAAATCTATTGAAATTTTCTGATACAAAGTAGCACCGTCATTGTACCACCGCTTTCAACGGCGCACCGTCGTCGAATCGTCGCGCTGTCCTCCATTTTTTAGATTTTTTAGTGGAATTAGGTGTTTCTTCAGGATTTTAGTTGAGAACAACAGATAGATACTCCCTGACGGAGCTATGGTGGTCGGGTGAGTCATCCGTTGATCCCGTTTTATTTCTCGTTTTTGCTTTTGTTGTTTGGTGTTTTACTTTATTTTCCTTTTGAGATCCTACTCCATTTGGTGGGACTTTTTGTTGGGCTTGATTGAAATTGGTTGTCCTTGAAATTGTGTTTTAGTGATTTGGGAGGTTGTAGCGAGAGTCGTAGTATGTGACAATTTGTTCTTTTTTTAAGCAAGTTTGCTATCTTCCTAAGAGGCCGCATTGCAATTAAAACTTTACTCGAAAAAAATCCTCCTTAAGGACAAATTAAAATTGAAGTAAAGAAAAAAGTTTTTGTAGCCCGTTAGTGTCCGTGTCCTGCTACGGTTAGGTTTAAGTTTCAACTTTTATTAGACCGTTAAGACTGAATCACATAAGATCCTAGCCCGCAACCCTATATGGATAAGACCAGCCCGATAAACATTTCTAATAATGAGAGGAGTGTTGAGAGTAATTTTTTATTTTTTTTATATATAAAGTAAATAAATTGATTGAATTGAGTTTATGTGTGAACGACAAAAGTAATTGAGTAATATGAGGGTGGAGTTTATGGAAGAATTTTTTTTTTGGAACAAATCTAGTACACTAGCTAGTACCCTTTAGTGTTCAGTGCTTAAATATTATCACTTCTTAATTATATATATATATTTAAAAAAAAAAAAAAAAAACCTTGACAACATATATATATATATATATATATATATATATATATATATATATCTATCGTATTAACACGAAACTATATATTTTTTCAATTTGGTAGATTAAAAAAATCTTCAATTTGGTAATTCTACAACTCCAAGTCATGTGGTTGAGGCCCAACGCCAACTCACTCTCACACTCCACTGCCACCTTCAAAAACGACATGAGAGAAGACAGACTCGAGAGAAGGAATCGAAAGAGATTCTGGGACTGAAAATGACATTAAATTTGAGTTTATTTATTTGAATGTGTCTTTTGTAGTATAACTATTTTCATGTTTTTCTCTTTTTGGCTTCAATTATGAGAATATTTGGTTTGATTTGGAACTACAGCTGGAAATGTAACGGTGAAAAATAAAATTTCAAAATTATTGCGTGTGAGTTCAGGGTAACTTTATGTCAAACTAAATGTGCAAAAATAAATATGATATATTATTGTTGAATAAATTATATATTAGATATATGTAGGAGGTGGTATTATGTTATTATTATATTATTATTGTTATTAAAGAACTTTATATTAAATCAATTGTTTTAACTTTAAAGATGAATATAATTGAATTAGGATTGAAAACGTAACAACCCACGCCTGGTCAATGAATCCCGTCTAGAATATGGAGGGCGTACATACTGAAATTAGATGGAGGACATAACATCTCATGTCTGAACAATGAATCTCAAATCAAGCAAGATAACAAAATATTGAAAATGGATCCTCTAGAGATAGACACATGATAAAATAATGAGTGAAAATATGAAAGAATGGACCCGGAGTCAAACACATGGTAAAATAATGATAGAAAAATCCACACATTGTGCCTATTTCTTTTCAAAATTTAAACAAAAAAAATTGAGCACAATGAGTCTATATCTCCCCAAATTTTGCAAGAAATTGAGTGATCCAACTTAAAAATCTATCAACCAACTTAAAGAATTCCCAAAAAGAGCAAATACACCTTCTTTCAAAGGCTCAAAATCTATGATAAGAGAAGAAGAGTAAATATAACCAAAATCTAAGGAAAAACTCATAATAACAGGGATGACTACTCAGCCTCGAACATCTGAATTTAGAAACTGAGGAAACAGACTTAACATGGAACATTATGAACTCGTAAGAAGGTTGATCATAAGTTCAAACAAAGCTTCAAAACAAAACTTTAAGGAAGACAATATTCCTCTTACCAGGAAGCTATCTGGGATTCTCAACAAGAGACTGCAACTGCATATAAGCCTTTTTGACATCATGCCCCATGTAATAATAGTATGAACTATACATCATAATAACAAAAAGCACGATCTCTGAATGATCGATAAACTAGTAAGATCCTTCTACCTGCTTCAAGAAAGCAAGCAGAATTGCAGAAAGACTAAACACCCAAATAACTCTTTTTTACATATAATGAAGCTGAAACTGATGACGAATTATGATAAAAGAAGCTAAAACGTACCTAAAAGGAAGCAAATCCATGAAAGGGCAATTCCAGAAGGTGAATCGTCGAGAAGCAAATCAAATATCAAGATTCTTGTGCCACACCTCCATTGGATTTAGGAAGCAAAATGATGAGTAATTAGCCAATTTAATGTAATTGTAGAAACAGATATAGAGGTTGAATTTGGGATCATAAACTCGGAAACAAATGTGGAAACCCTTAAGAGATGTTAATATTTCACAGTACATTTGACATAAATAAAGGAATAAAGTAATCAGGGCATGAACAACATGTAATAGACAACAATAGGATACACAATACCATGTACTAAAAATAAAATCAAAAAAAGAAAAACCAAAAACCCGTGACAAGAAGCGGCATCCCAACCCAACACTGATTCTTGATCCTTCCATCTCTATGTGCAATAAGATTACACTTTTACAGCACTGAATGCAGGGTGAATCAAACCATGCTCATCTTTCACTTCAAGAGGATTGCTCGTCTCGTTCCTTATCCTCCTCACTCTCCTACTCGCAAGCGAACTATGTTCGAATCCATATATCTGCAAAATCTGATTATCTGCAAAGTTAAACGCACGTTCCATCTGTTTCAAGCACCTTTCAACGGGATAATCTCCGAACTTCCCACAAGGTTTGCAACCGACAAAGTGAGTAACAAGCGGCCACCTATGATCACCAAGACCCGGATGGTAACTCTCAATCATTTCCTCGTATCTATCAACCAAAATCCCCCAATAACCGTGCAAGTAATATGCATTCTCGAGATAAACCTTGTCCCCCCACTTCTCCCTTTGTGTTGCCAATATATAAACCATCGCAGACTGATCGTCTGCTTCAAAAGGTGGCCTATCTTTAAGCTCCCTAGTCAGAAGCTTCCCTGCTTCCTCCCTAATCTTCCCCTTCGGCCCCATAGGCGCCCACGTGTCAAGAATATCCAACGTCCATTGACAATTCCTTAACAAGAAACTACCCGTGTTTAAACCAATCCAATTTTTCTGATCATAGATCATCCCTTTCCACCCATGCAACACAAAATTAACATCCTTATACCTCTCCCATGGCAGCTCAAATGCCATATCTGTGAACATCGCATCACTATCCATCCACCACAAGAATTCCACCTCTGGATGGGCTAACAAGAGTTTCCTAATCAACGGCAACTTCGCCCAAAACCCCGCCATTTCAGCATCTAACAAAGCCATATTGTAAAAGATATCAATCTTATGAAGCCTACAGTAATCAATCTTATTTTTTATCGACTTCAACAAGTAATGATCGCCTACTGGATTAGCACAGGGATTTGGGGAAGACCCAGTAACCAGCAAAACCCTAGGCTTGTTCTTAGACACAAAATTAGGGAAATAGGGATTGTTTTTAAGCCATTCGGCCCTTTGAGCATCCCAATTCGATATTTTCGGGCCGAGAGAATACGGCTGAGATGCATCACTTACAAATTCCTCAACTACATCGTCCTCATCCTTCATATACTTAGTTAAATCAAAATTAACATTATTATTTTCCCTATCAGTCGAGTTCAGCTGCGCGTGAGCCGCCACTGAAGCCGACTCCAACACTCGGCGCGGCTCGACCCGCTTGCGAATGAAGGAGAAGGTTTCACGGATCTCATCGAGATCTTTCTCCGGCGTTCCGAATTTCCCGGCGCCGAGATTTCCACGCAACATTAGAACAGTGAGTATAAGGCAAAAGAAAGTTAGCTTACCGTTGCGCAGAAGCCGCTGGAACTGCCGAGCCCGGCGCTGTCCGATCAGCTGACTAATCATGGCGGATGAAAGTACCCCGAGCTAAAATATGCAGAGATTCGAGAATTTGGGGATCTATTACAAGTAATCAATCATCTCGAAAAGCTAGGACTTGCGATTCATGGACAGGTGTTGCTGGAAATTGGGATTTCTGCCGAAAATTTGTGTAGAAAAGGAAATGATTTGAGTCGGTGGCGGTGAGAGTGCCGAACGCGGAAAGACGGAGGACGGAGAAGAAATGGAGAAGCTGAATTCGGACTATTCTTTTTCTTTTTATTTCCCCTTTTTTCGCTTTTGTAATTTTTTAAACAATTGCCATTACTTTTTTTTACTCCATTTGCTTCCCTGTACTTTTTATTTTATTTTTACAATCCTCTCAAAAAATTTGAAAAGACAATTTTCAAGTATTTTTTTGTTTTTATTAGATTTCTAACCTTTAGCCTTCTTCTAATTTAGGATTCGTGAGTAATATTAATCATTAATTTTGGAAAGTAATAAATTTTGAGGATCATTAATAGGTCAAATGGATTCTTCATAAATATGGCGCTATCTAATTCTTTCTATATTTTATAAGATAACATTTTTACTAATTCAATATTCTATATGGTAGGTATAAAATGTGATAATACTTGAACATAAATGTGTTACTATGTTAGAATTTAGGTAATGTTTGTTTTGGGATTGGTAAATTTTGAATTGGCTAAATTCAAACAAATTTTTCTCAATACATTTCAATTCAAATATAAATATAAATTTAAATATCAATTCATCTCTATAATACATCTATACACCTATTTTTATACAATCAAATTACTATTTTCCTTTTCAACTATTGATGTGACATAAAGTTACATCTACCTCTACTTTTGAATTCTTAACCAAACACAACTTACACATTATTACTATTCATGGATTACCCCAATCCACCTTTTTCCGATCACAGCCCACCAAACAACACCTAAAATCTACATGGTTAGAATTGTGAATCCAAAAGTTGATTTGGTTGATAATGAACCTTCACGATGCAAATTTTGTCTAATAGAGGCTATAATAATATTGAGTACCTAACCATCTTCGATTCATGATTTCAATTTTCTATGTATATTTCAAGATAAAATATTGGGTTTGACGATTTCATAATAAAATGAGTCATAATTAACACAAATTAACATTTATCTATTTCACGATGTTAAGACATTATTCTTAAATTTTACTTTCTCTAACTGTGAGACGTCTCACATAAGACTTAATCTATTTTCAATAACCACATAATGATGCAAAGAGTCGAGGACTCGCTCCGATTTAGGGTTTGGATAATCCAAAACTATAATCGGGTCCAACACTAACCATAAGACCACAGTTATATACACACACAGAGTTATTGAGGACACCCACTAGCTAAACATACACACACAGTGGGATGAGGACATCTTATTTTTCCTCTTAACTCTAATTTTCATTTTATGTAGTACACCCACTCCCACTCTCCATCCCCAAAATTTCTTCCTCCTCCATAGCCGCCCCCGCCTTCGCCGTTGCTGTAGCCTGTAGAATGCGGTCGTTCGTGCCCCGCCCGTTCGCGATCATTCCTCCCTACCAGCGGCCCGTTTGAAGCCGCCGCCGCGGGAGAAGAGCGCAACCCACGCCGACCCTCTACCCCAACCCCTCCTCCGCCCTTCCCGGTTTTCCCCTTTCCACGCCCCTCATCCGCCCAGCCTCGTCGTGAATGAAATTTAGGTCAATGTATTTTGACTAACTATTTCCCCTCAAGTATAAGGGATTGTAGTAGTATACACGCATGTATTTCGACCAAGTAGTATCAAACCACGAGAGGTAGACTAGTGCAATGGATCCCTAGAGCTGTGTGCTGTCATACATAATGTAGTTACAGTTTCGGGATTTTGATTTAAAACTAAAGCTAATCGACAATCAAAATGCAATAAATTAAACTAAACACGGTTTTAAAAACTATTAAGTAATTTAACTACTAGTCAAGAAACCAAGGAAATAACAAATAAAAGCAAATAACAATTACGAACTAAATTCGAAGATGTGCAAGGGTGGGGAATGCTTCAGGTGTTGTCTTCCATTTGGATTTACTTAGGGCATCAAGATGCTAGGGTGGTAAGCGTTTCCCTTCGGGTACTATAACCTTACGACTAAGGTGTTCCCAAACCCGATAATAAGACTTCTTCATAATCTTCACAAAATACTCAAATAACCATTCAAGTAATTAATGTATCCTAATGGGGGTTCTAATACGATTAACTCTCTCTCGACGAATTAAAAGTATAATAAACGCATTTGTATACCAACAACTCACACCATAAATTTAAACATGCTCATGTAACTCTCGTCTACGCTAAACATGCCTCAAAATATGGATTAATAGAAACTAATACACAAAGCACCAATAAAACCCAATAAGAGAACCAACAACTCAAATATCAACAATAATCAAAGCATAAACCATTTCAACACTAAATATTCACATGGTTTCAAACATTCAAAGCATAAAAAGCTTAGCCCATGATGTTTAAGGAAACACCCATAGCTAAAACAACAAAAGAGATTTAAATAAACAAGAAATTTACCAAATAAAGTTTAAATAAAAGAAAAATATCACATTGAGAGTCTTGAAGTTCTTCCATTCTTACATGAAAAAGGAAATGCTCAAATGATTCTAAGCTGAGAAGGCATAAAACTATCTAATGGTGTTTGAGGAGAAAAGCTCCCCAAACCCTAAACTATCCACTCTTTTCTTTATCCCATGTTGAGTGTGTGAAAATATGAGTTGGCAGTCCTTGAAATTTGATTGGGGGTGCTCTTAATAGCTTGGAGGAGTGTTTGAGACGTTTCTTGCACTTAAGTCCCTTAAAAGTGTAAAAATTCGCACAAAACCCCCGAAAATGAGTTAACTCGGTCGTCCGGGTGGTTTCACTCGGCGGCCCAGGTGAGTTGGGAGTCTAGAAACTATTCTGGAAGTAGGGTTGACTCGGTCAACCGAGTGGATTGACTCGGTCGGCCGAGTGGATTCTGCTGCAACTTCACTTCTACTCGTTTCGATCATATCTTGAGCTCCCAACTTCCGATTGACTTGATTCTTTTTTTGATTCCACTCATTTTTTCTATATGCATCCAATGGTGCAGTTATCCTCTTTATTCCATAAATTATTGGGCACGTATTTTGCTTACAAATATGTTAAATTTACTTACAAAATAGCAAAATTCATACCTTTCTCCAAATCAAGTGTAATTGGTCAATTTAGTGTGAATAATGCAATAAAATCCTCAAAATTATGCAAAATAAACACATGAACTTCAAGCAATTTTCACACTAATCAAACATCTTATTTTTCTTCTTAACCTTAATTTTCATTTTATGCGGTACACCCACTCCCACTCTCCATCCCCAAATTTTCTTCTTCCTCCATAGCCGCCCCCGCCGCTGCTGTAGAAGGCGAGCATTCGTGTCCCTCCCGTTCCTCCCTACTAGTGGCCTGTTTGAAGCCGCCGCCGCCGCTAGTCGCTCCTTCCACGCCGATGCAGACCCTCTACCCCAGCCCCTCGTCCACCCCTCTCGATTTCCCCCTTTCCACGCCCCTCGTCCGCCCAGCCTCGCCATGCACACCGCCTAGCCTCGCCGCGCACGTCGTCCCGTCTGGTAGGTATGTTGTTTAGGGTTGTTGAAATTTTGTAGATTTTTTCGTAAGAATTTGATTTGAATCTGTATTTTTTTGGATGTCCGATCTTTTTTTTTTTGGGACAAATGAAAGTTGTTTAGGAATTTTTTTCGAACACATTGAGTTTGTTCAAATTTTTTTTTGGATATCTTAACTTTATTCTGGTAAAATATTTGGACAACTCTTTTTTTCGGACAATGTTGATTTGTCCGAAAAAAATCCTGAAATACATCGTCTTACTCGAAAAAGAAATCCTGAAATTTTTGTTTATACAGTATTTCGTAATTTAATTTATAAAAATCCCGAAATTTTTATTTTTACTAAAATTTTGTGTTTCTTAAGATTTTTTTTTTAATTGAAAGATGGTGGAGATGATTCTAGTTTGAAATAGAAGGCATGGGTGTACTCATTTTCACTTTTTTTTTTTAAAATTTCATACGAAGGGTATATGTGACATTTCATTTTTTCTTTAGAATGAAAAAAATGTCTAGTGGATCTGTGGATGTTCTCGATAGGTCTCTGTGTGCGTATAACCTTGGTCTAACAATAATGCTCGACCTGATGGGCTTTACGAGTAGGGTCTGACTATTTACACCTCCATTTCGGTTTAGAACACTCCCCCTATCAATTTAATAATATAATAATAGTGTAAAAACCCCAAAATACCCTTTGAGTATTATTACACTACTAAATGCACCCCACTACTAATTACACCCCAACTCAACCTTTGAACCCTAAACCTAAAATCTGCTGCCACTGCCACCAACGCCGCCACCGCCACCAATGCCGCTGCCGTCACCACCAACACCCCCAAAACACCACAAAACACTACCATTTTCTCTGAAAATGGACAAAATATTCAAAATTTTCATAAAAAACTTAGAAAAATCTCAATTTTTTTTTAAAGATTTTCGACAAACCAGTGTCGACCATATGCACTCTCGTCGACAACAATTTATCAACGAGAGTGTATATGATTGATCTACAAAGGTCGAAATTTTTTTTAAAAAAAAAATTAAAAAAAAATCGACAAACCAGGGTCGACCATATACGATCTCGTCGACAACAATTTATCGACGAGAATGCAAAGGGTCGACCCTGGTTTGCCGATGAAAAGAAAAAAGAAGCATACCTTCTGTTTGCCGCACGCTGCTGTTCTTTTTGGGAGGTTGGGGATGGTGGGTGGGTGGGAGGTGGACTGGGGGTAAGGGGTTGGTTTTTTGTTTTCTTGCTGGTACTTACGGGATGGAGGGGGAGGGAGGGAGAGAGCGAGGGAGAGGGAGGAAAATACGCAGGAAAAAAAAAGAGGGAGAGGGAGAGGGGAGGGGTGCGGCGCCTGGGGATCAAGGTGGGGCAGTGAGTGGGTTGGGGGGAGGCGGTGGGGAAGGGGGAAGGAGAAGAAAGAGAAAGGAAAAAGATGAGAAATTAGGGTTTTTGGGGTGGGGTGTGTAGTAAATAATTTTTTGAGATAAAATGGTATTTAGGACAATTCGCAGGGAGGTGCATCCATTCTGACAAATTTTAGAGGGGTGCATCAATCGGGGGAGTGTTCTAAACTGAAATGGAGGTGTAAATAGTCAGACCCTTACGAGTATAACTGCCTCTTAAGGCCCATTAAATGTGAGAGAAGCCCAGCCCGATTGACTATATAACTGCCCAACACAATTAAATTCTACTCGTATTATTTACTCATTAGCTCTCTCTCATTTTCAAAATTCAAATTCACAATTTTTCTCAATCTCACAATTGTCACTCCGATTTATCCCCCAAGCTTAGATCAGCTCAGAAAGCGTTCCTAAAACATGGTGAGATTGCTTTTTCCTTTTTAATTTGTTTCGCATTTGCATTGAATCGTGACTGGATTGAAGTTTGTTCGATCTAATTTGTACAAAAAAGTTGAAATTCCGAGATTTGTTTGTTTTGTTCTGGATATTCGTAAAAATGCTTTTCAATTTTCCTTTTTTGTTCTTGCGTGTGATTGTTTTGAGAATATGGATTTTCTACTCTATTATATCTTATTTCTTTTTGAAAATTAATCTGAATTGGAGGAACTTAATATTCTCGTTGAAATGAATGGTAATGAAGAGAGATCGATGTAATCAATTTACCCAAGGTGCAAAATCATTGCTACCGATTAACATCACGCTTCGTATATTTTTAGGTGTGGTGAGTTAGCCCAAGAATATTAGGGGTTATTCCAACTTTGTAATCAATATGGCTGTGTGGTGAAGCACTCATTGCAATGTTTTTACTATGTAAAACATTAGGAGTTAGCTGGTTTACATTTCCTTGCTTCTCTAAATTCTGAAATTGTGATAATTTGTCTAACGGTTATTAAGATCGTTTTTGGGAATTTTGAAATTGTGAGTAGTAATATACGGTTCTGTTTTCAGTTAATAATACGTTGAATTTGTTTCAGCAAGGTATCATAAGCTTAAGCTCTGTTAATTGTATACGGCATCTTGAATTTAAGTCTTCTATGGTACTCTATTCCATATGGATGTTAACTAGGTTAACTACCAATATTTTGTTCTTGATTTATTTTGATACGGTGGAGTATGTTTTAGTGTATATTCAATGGTCATGCATGAGCTTCTTTGTTCCTTAGTAATATTTACGAGTGGATCACTGCCTCTGCTTGCAGGATGGGCAGGATGGAGACAATTCTAAACAAAGTACTGGCGATATGACTGCATTCGTAAGTTATCCTTTTAGCTCATGCATACTGCAAACTAATCTAGTGTTTCTGGTTAATCATCATGTTCTATGAGTTTCATTCTGTTTCTCACATGTTTTCTAGGAAGTGTTTTCTTTTTTGTTGAGAGATGATGGACTATTTGTTAACACTCGTCATCTTGTGCTGATTTCCTCTTTTTAATTATGTAGGTGCAAAACCTTCTCCAGCAAATGGTGAGTAACTTATCTTTATCTCAATCATGATTCCATTGATTCTACCTACTTATCGGCATCTTTACCAATGTTTCCCTTTGCAGCAAACTAGGTTCCAAACAATGTCGGAATCCATCATTTGTAAAAATATCCTTCAATTATTGTTTATCACATCTTTCTTATCATGCTCAAGCATTCTTATTACTGTTTTTAATATAATTAACGCAACAAAATATAACACTGGTAACCATTATTTGTCAATCATGTGCAACTGAGATGTATACACATTCAATTCCTTGACTGTTTTTCACTTGATGAGATGGGAAACCGGATTGATGAGTTGGAGCAGAGCATCAACGACCTTAGAACTGAGATGGGCCAAGAAGGTACTCCGTCTCCTTCCGCTCCATCAAAGTCAAAAGATGAGCCCAAGTCAGCTGAAGGTGATAGTTAATCAAACGACTATTCACATTCTTAACTTTTTCATTCAGTTTTTGTCTATGATATAGTTATCTGGTACGTACCCACTATGATACATTTCAGCAAGTTAGTGGTTTGTGTGGTGAATCGTCCCACTGTGATGGAATAGGTTTGTTGTTTTCTGTATGACACTTGAGCAACGAGACTTTGGTGTGTTTTGTTGTGTAATTCCTGAGTTTGTATTGAACTTCCGTCAGTAGTTGGGGTTGAGCATTGTTCTTATTTGCAGATGGATGTCTAGGTTATGCTACTTGTATACTCAGCTTTCATTCATCAATTACTTCATTTGGATTTTCATTATCTTGCCCATCTTTATAAGTATTATTTTTTGGGTGAAAGAATTATTTGATCGATCACTGTGCTTTGAACTAATTGTATGTACTTTTTTGTCGCCCTTACTAAAAAACCTATTGAGAAATTGATAGCATGTGTAGACCAAGTTGAACATACAAATTTAAGTATTACTTCCGATAGCATGTGTAGAATTAATTATCACTGTACGTTCCAACTTGTTCCATGCACGACTCAAGTGCTTGTTTAAATGAAAATATAGACAGACATGTATATTTTGTTAGTATGTGAATAAATTAGTGATTTTGGTAGTGTTGCAATGGATTGGCAATGAATAATTTCGAGAGAACTGTCAATTGATAAGTTCTCATTTTTTTAAAAGAGAAAAAAGTCTGTTACTAGGTCAAGTCTTCAAGCATTGAGGAGAACTGACTCTATCCAATCCAATCATATGAAGATAGAGGAGCTATCTCTTGATGAGAAGAACAACACCTTCACCGCGTCCCTCTCTACTCAGTCCACCCAAAAATCGACAGTAGAATCCAAACAATTTACCTTCAAAACGAGTATAAAATAAACAGAACAAACAAAACTCAAAAAAGGAATACGGCTGCAATCTTGGAGAAACCTGCAGGAGTGGAGATGACCCAACCTTTAATATTATATTATGGTACGTGTCTCGTTCATCTTCTACTATCATGTTGTGCATGATAATACAAGCCATCATAATTTTTCCCATCAAAGACTTATTCCAAATAAGACATGGGCATCTAAGAAATGCGAAACGAGCTTGTAGAACTCCAAATGCTCTCTCTACATCTTTTCACGCAGCCTCTTGGTGTTGAGCGAACAACTTGTGCTTTCGAAGTTGTGGAGAAATAATTGACTTGACAAATGCAGTCCATGAAGGATATATGCCATCAGTGAGATAATATGACCTATCATTTTCGTGCCCATTTACGATGTAACTAACATTTGGTGCTCGACTTTCCAAGATATCACTAAAAACGAGTACATTAATATCATTACAGTACATGTTTCAAAGAAAGCATGAAATCTTGACATTCTACCATTAATATTAAGTGACACTAGGTTGGATGGCCAACCCAATGTCATGAAATCTTGACATCCTATCATTATTTTAATATTATATTGGTGACATTTTGGTACAACATTATACGAAATGTCACCGTTGAACATGGTCTAAACCTAGA
Organism: Galeopsis tetrahit; assembly: GCA_963675135.1. Classification (NCBI taxonomy): domain Eukaryota; kingdom Viridiplantae; phylum Streptophyta; class Magnoliopsida; order Lamiales; family Lamiaceae; genus Galeopsis; species Galeopsis tetrahit. The sequence goes on from OY776133.1 coordinate 20,095,112, forward strand.
AACAAAAACAAAAAAAAAGTAGTTATTCTTATTTGGTGACTAATGTAACAACAAGAGTGGACTTAACACGATCTTACACATTTAAACCTTTCAAAAGGCCAAATTGAACTCTCACTCTCGGCCTCTTTCTCTAACATGGACGAAACTGTAAGCCCAACAAAACTAGAATACTATGATGACATGTTCAAACTCCAATCCACTGCCACCCTCCTCTCTTTCTTCCTGGTAATCTCTCTCTCTCTCTCTCTATAATATATAATCAAGAGTTTGTGATACCTTACATGATTTTGTTTAAAAGAATGATGATGGTAGGCAAACTTTGGTGCTCGATTCCACGATTTTCCACCCACAAGGGGGTGGTCAACCTTCAGACAAGGGTTCCATCTCCAATCCTCACTTCAAATTCATTGTAGAGGATGTTCGATCCAAGGACAAGATTGTCAGTTTCCCAATTCCAATTTATATTACAGTACTCTGTTTTGAATCATTTGTTTTCACCTAATTCATCTTCATAGGTGTGTCACTACGGCCATTTTGAGAGCTCCATTGATGAAAATATTGAGAAAGGTGCTCAAGTTTTGTTGAATGTAGACTCTGATAGGCGTACCCTCAATTCTAGGTATGATTTCTTTTGTATGAATAGTCTTGGCAGATCTCGTGGTTTGAAAATGTTGCATGAAATAAGCACCAGATTGATATTGATTATGCACAAGATTGTGATATTAAGTTGCTAAAATGATACTAAATCAATTTCCAAGTAATTTTTATTTTTTTCATCAATGCTAATTGCCTTGATTGGGTTCTTGAATTTTCGAGTATCTCTTGATTGTCATCGTATTCATATAGAGTGGGATAAATCTTGTTTATTTGCAGGCTACACTCAGCTGGGCATTTGCTGGATATCTGTGTGAGAAATGTGGGATGGGATCACTTAGAGCCTACAAAAGGGTACCACTTTTCAGATGGGTATGCATTTCTGGTTGTTATAAATTCGAAATTCGATATGTTTATGCTTAATGATTCTTGATTCTGCCTGAGCAGTGTTTTACATTTCATAATATCAGCTTAATATATCGGATATCTGTGTGTCAATATTATTTTTGAGAAATGCTTGATGGTTTATGATTAAGTTTGACAGGCCTAAATTTGAGTTTAGTTTGTTTTATACCCGAGCAATATGCAGCTATTGTACTAGTAGACACTTCATTTTTCCTTATCATTATGGTTTCGTCTGTACCTAAATGTCGTAAAAAGACTCAGTTATTATGTTTATGTAGGCCATTCGTAGAATACAAAGGCGTGGTTCCACAGAATGAATTGCAAAGCAAGAAAAACGAACTGGAGTTGGAAGCTAACAATTTGATCTTGGAAGGAGGGAAAGTATGCATTTTGAACAACATTTAGCCAATTTTCTTTCATTTTCTGTTTCTTGTATTGAACTCTCTGATTATGTAATGTTCGTGTCCTAACAGCTCATGTTTCGCCCAGGTTTCCGTGTCTACTTTGCCATATGATAAAGCTTGTGAACTGTGTGGTGGATCCCTCCCAGATTACATACCCATGGTCAGAGGAGAATTATTAGTATTCCCTTAAATGTCGTTTTCTTGTTGTTTTTGGCCCTATACAGACGTGATTGTCCAAATCTTGCCATTTTTTTTCAGGAGAGCATCCCTCGTATTGTGCAGTTAGGCGAAAGCCCAGGCTGCCCCTGCGGTGGCACACACGTGGGCAACATCAACGAGATTTTGAGCCTAAAGGTATGAGTATATCTGTTGTGGTCTAAATGAAGGAGAAGGCAATGTTATGAGTGCTTAGTTTATCGAGTAACACTTGGGTGCACCAGCTGCACCATGCAACTAGTGCACAACTAATATTGTTTAGTGAAAATAACTAATACCGACCAACAATAGTAGTACTTTTTAATAAAACAACTAGTACCCTTTAAAAATGCACTTGAGTTGCACGGTGCAACTGGGGCATAAAAGTTCCGTTAAATTTTCTTGCTCACAACACACAAGCTTAGTTTAATGGTAGTGTATCTCATAATTTGAGTTAAATATCAAGTTCACTTTAAAGTTTAAACACTTTCCTTTGATGTTTTTATTTTTATTTTAACTTCTTTTTCTTTTCTCAATGTGCAGGTTTCCCAAATTCGGACAAAAAAAGGAATGACAAAAGTTTTCTACAATATTGGATAGCCTGTTGGTGATGATTCTTGAACCTATATTATTGTATCCTTGATCAGGGTGTTTTCAAGTGCAATAGAATTGTGTAGAAGTACCTTTTTTTTCCATTAAAAATGTGATTTAGTTTTGTATTTAGATTGCAAACCAGCAATAAGACATCTTATAAACGTATTAAAAAAATACATTTTTTTTATCGGTAAATAAGACTTTTATTGATTACAAGGGGTATTCAACTCGTACAATCTAACAACAATCACATGATTCACATTGCATAATCAATGTATTTTTCATCTTCAACCTAAACGATGTCTTGGACACTTTTTTCGTCGCCTCTACTCTTTCTCTAAACCATGCTCTCATCTTGCATTTGAAATTTTCTACCGTACTATGCAAGTTAGGGGTTACTCCAATTAAACACCACCTCATTTCTCAATCTTCATATTGTCCATATCAATTCCACCCAAAATGTGGTTGCAATTTTTTCCAATTTACCACCACCAAGCAGCCCCGTTTGTTGGATCAAGTTTATACCTGGAACCCTATGTGAGAAAAATTACATTTGATGTGGTTAAAAATAATGAAAATGTGATACTCCCTCCATACCTAATTAAATTGCTCCTTTTCATTTTCATTTTGGTTTTTTTTTTTTCAATTATTTATTTTAAATATATCTAAGTTACACCAATTAAATGACATTTCTTTAAAAAAAAGAAAAATAATTTTTTTTCAATTGACTAATACAACCTAACCAAAAGTTAATTTATCCTCTTACAACTTTTATCCTCAAAATTCCAACTTATTTAATGTCTATGTTATAATATTTTCTTACCTAATTACCTTATGCTATAATTCTAATAATGTTAAAAAGACTCAAATATACTTACTTTATAACTTTTTTTTAGTTTTTCATTTTCTGATCAGTGTGAACATATTTGATACTGAGGTAGAATAAGATCGTGAACACAAGTCCCGACAGTTTCTTATTTTCATTTCAATCCATACGAGACGCTAGTATTTTATTTTCAATTCAATTTATACAAGCCGACAATAGAAATTAGTACACACTTTTGATTTTTGTTTTTATCTTCTTGCATGATTTTAATTTAAGAAATAATTTTATGATATGTCTTTAATGACAAATGCTCATGTAAAACTTGTTTACCGAATGCATCTGGATACATACTAATATTCGTTCACGAATACTATTACTTTAATAAATTAATAAAATACACAAACACACCAAACGCACATAAATGTTATGGTATTAATTTTATATGGTGAATAAGTTTCACTGTCTTTTAATTTAAAAAAAAAATTTATAAGTCTCAAATTGAGACAAAAAATAAATGAAGTTTTAAACTGAAAAAAATAAAATAAAAAACTGAACCTTAAATTGAGATATTTGTAAAAATGAAGTTTTATTTTGAATCAGTCTGAAAATCGGACTAATGTGAAATTTTTCCACACACTAATTTGACCTAGTTCGTGAAGTGGACTTATTACGCCAGATAAGTGGAAAGTCGTACACATTTGTCACATCAAAAAAAAAGAAATTCATCACTTTTTATATTTCATTTAACTATTTTATCGTGTAGCCGTGTAGGTAGATATGTATTACTCCGTACTAAGAAAAGGTATAACTGATTGATGATTTGGTCTATATTCACAAGAAGGATTTGTTGGGTTTGGCCATTTTTATATGCCAGTTTCCTTAACATAATTTCGAAACCTAGATTATTTATTTCCACCAAATTTGGGTTCGGCTTCTACGCCTAAAGAATTTCTGAATTCAAAATTTAGGTTAATTTGCACTATTGAATGACATTTTATGTTATATTTATATGTATTAAATGAGATATACATATTAATAATATTCCCTACATCCGTTACTTCATGACATAAAATTATTGAATACGAGTTTTAACGAATGAATTGTTTATTAGTATTATAAAAAATAAATTGAGAGTAGCAAAGACTTTTAAACTTTATAAATAATAATAAAGTTACTTTTTTAGTGTAATAAAATAGTGATGTAGTGTCATTTTATTGTAATATTGTGATGTTTTAAGAGAATATTTTTTTTATTATTTTAGGAAATATGTATGTCATCAAAATATAAAAAAAAAAAAAATGGGTCATCAAGTAAAGATGGGAAGGAGTAATACAATTACCTATGCACATTGTATATGTGTAATGAGTAATGACACATCAAATAAAAGATAATTTTGTCCTGAGGTTGCACCACTAACTAATTCAAAGCTTACACTAAACACTACTCCCTCGGTTACACAAGAATTTGCACACTTTTCATATATGGATGTCCCATACCAATTTGCACACTCCATAAAAGGAAATATCTTCACAACCCTTACCCTTGAAATATACTCATATTTACCCATATATCATTACTTTTCCACACTCAATCTACTTTTTACTTTACTTTATTCATAAAAGTTTACAAAACTATCCCTCAAAACATCAACCATTACACTTTTTCTTACACATTTCTTAAAATGTGTGCCGGTCAAAGGGTGCAAGTTCCTCCGGGACGGAGGGACTATTTTAAAGGAAATTTTGTGTACGAAGCGCATACTTGTGTAATTTACATTCTTTTTATTAAAAAATTAAAATTTTAGTGTTAAACTAATATGCACGGTTCGAACTCGTGTTTAAAATTGTGGCTTCGAGCATATTCAATGATTAAGGCAAGTGACAACAATCTTTTTTTTTTTTTTTTTTTTTCTAATGACAATAAAAATAAGTAGTACACTAATAAATTTGTCAAAAAAAAAAAAAAAGTAGTACACTAATAAACAACAAAAAAAGAAATAAATTTGATCAAAAAAAAAATCCAAGTTCACAAATCATAATCAGCTGCACCGGGAATCATATCTCCGATCAACAATCCACCAATTCGGGGCCACCTGCATCATCGGCGCCGGAATCCCTAAGCCCACCTCTGGCGGATGCACATAACCATGAAGCGGCGGCGGAGGCGGTGGGTACCACCAGGATGGCGGCGGAGTTGGTGCGTACCCAGCCGGCGGTAAATAAACCCCAAATCCCTCCGCCGGCAACGGAAAAGGCAAAATGGGCTCCACCACCGGGTACGTTATCTTGGAAACGCCGGCGCAGGCTTCCTCCACCGGCGGCTCCACTTTAGTGGCGGCGGCGGCGCCGCCGTTGAACCGATACGAGAATGTGAGTTGTCCTTTAGCCTTTCCGCTAGGTTTTTTCACTTGGTAGCTGACGAACTTCTTGTCGCCGGCGCCGCCGTTCGCCGGAAAATCGAGAAGGTCTTTAACGGGAACATGAGCTTCGCCGACGACTTTGTCTCGTAACGCCCCCTCGCATTTAAGCTTGAAGTGGAGCATGAGGCGGTTCTGCAGCAGCGCCGCCTCCTCCACCGTGAACCTCATGTTGAATCTCCACATGGGGTTGGCGTCGCCGTCGTGATCCGGCGGAGTCTTGGCCTTGATATCGGAGGTCTTGTCGCCGTCGGAAAGGGATACGACGACGTATACACCCATTTTAGAAATGAGGTTGACTCTGTTCAAGTCCTTGGCATATTGAAGTGTGATTTCAAGAACTCGATTCTCCATTGTTTTTGAAGGAAAGAATTTGATGATAAGACATATTTAAGGTTTAGCGCCGGGTCGAGGAAGTTAGCGACGAAGCCAATGTTTGATTGACTAAACCACTAAAATTTAATTTAATGTTCTAGACTATAAAGACTTGTATAATGTGTTTGGGGGATTTTTTTTTCCAACTAGCATAATCAAATATTATTTATTTATACAACTATATCACTTTGTCAAATGTTTTTATTATGTACAATAATCATATATTTTTGTTTTTCAATTTTTTTATTATAAACTGAGGAATATAAATAAAAAATAAGTGAGACAATTTCATATATATATATTTTTAAATGGTTATGAATAGTTTTATTATTGCAACATAAGAAGTAATCAGAAGTCTACCATAAACTTCGATGAATCAATGCAGCAACTAAAGAGTTCTCAAATTGATGGGAGACTTTCGCATATTAAGGTCACAATGATATCTAAAATTTTAGAAGTGCTACACAAATTCTACATCCATCCAAACTTAATAAGTTTAATTTATATTTTGGTCCGTTCAAACTTAATATACACATACACACTTTCATAAATAAAATATTTATTCTCTCGTTACATTTATATATCCTCCATTTTTTACTTTACATATCTACTTTATAGTTTATATATAAACAATTAATATTTCTTAATGAATCATACTTATTAAATTTAAATGGATTTACCTAAAAATTGTACTCTAAAGTCTAACCTCTTAAATTATTCCACCCCTAAAAAGAAAAAGACATTCTTGTTGAAAAATGAAATATAATTTTTTGTAAATACAATTTTATTAAAGCAATAAAAGAAAATACGGGGCTAATCATGTTGTGCAATTCTACTATGGTCTTAAACAAGTAGGATTATTATTATTATTATTTTCGAATTTAGGTAATGATACTCTTATAACTTTGAGCTATCTATCTTAAAAAAAGTAGGAGACTCGTACATGAGCAAACTATTGTCTAAAACTAATAATTTTAATCAAGGATATGAAGCTTGATACCTGCTTACTCCATATGGGTAGATGCCACCCGCCAAATTTACGCACAAAGGCATCGTCCATGGCAACCCGGACAATGCCATCCGCCAAATTTACGCACAAAGGCATCATCCATGGCAACCCGGACAATGCCATCAGCCAAATTTACACGTAGAGGCATCGCCCCGATTGTCAAAGCTACACCTGCTAGTGCTGTCACATTTGTAGCTTATGAATTCATTTTCCTTTTTGTCCGACCCCACATGATGAATAACAAAATGTAAGAAGGTAATAGTTCCCAAGAAGCAATAATCCTATGATTTGAAGGATAAAGTTAAAGAAAGGTGACTCTTCCTTACCCTAAAGATGGATTCAAGAATGATGGTACAACCGCACAAGTACAACAGAAAGGAGCATGAGATTACGAAACTATATAAAGTCCAACAAAAGCAACCTCCAACCTAGTACAATTTTCGATTCTCATCTCTACAAGATCTATTCCTCAGTGCAAAAACTTCATCAGGGAAGCTAACTTGAATGTTAAAAACCAGTCATTCTTCTTCATCGTTTTTCTTTTTGCGTTCATCCTCTGGTGGCAGAGATACAAACTGGAGGATATTTTGAACCTGTGCAACATCAACGCGAAATCTTTCAGCAATTTGAGAAGCGTCCATAGGGCCATCGTGGTCATTTGACTTCCCTTGATGCAGTTGGATAATTTGGCGTATCTGAGTTACATTAAGGGTTCCAGGGGGAGCATGCCCCTGCTCGTATCTGCTAGATTCTGTGGTTGTGTTCCTTAGCTTTGGCAACGGCCTTTTGTACTTCTCCACAACAGCAGCCTTTTATAACAACCCAGAAATAGAATCAATATGGCTATGTTTGTTTTGCATTTTGTAAACCAGGTTTTGGGTTTTTAAATCTTAATCCAGTTCTACTTCGGCATTTTGAAATTTGGGATTTTAAAATCTTAATGCAACTTTTGCATGTAAAGAGTTGGGAGAAGCAATGCAGATGTAGCTTTTCCTATAGTATTAATGAAGACATAATAAAGAAGACCGAATTCATTGCATCTGAATGTGGTCTATTCGGAGAAAACGGTAAAATCATGAAGAATATTTTAGCTTCTTTGCTGACAGCCTACTCCTAGTAGAGATATGGTGAGTGGAAAACATAGGGTTGTTTATTGGGATTGGATGCTAGTCGTTTGATAACATAAACTAGAGTGTATATCAACTCATTACTACAACAGGATTCGCAAAAGTATGCCTTCCAACCAAAAGAACACGAAGAGAAATATATAGACGTCTAAAATGTTGTCATTTAAAAATCTGCCAGGCAGCTTTTCTGAGGATATTGTAAGAAAGTTGATTTTAATCTTTACTTAGTACATACAAGAGGAAACAGGTGTGCCCATATGAATGATGCCTTCTGTAGTATCAATGAATAGGAGGGAAAGTTAATAGAGACTTCATGTTATGTCAACAAGAGATTTTCTATGTTCATCGAAACAAAGCTAACTTTTATGCTATTTTATCAAGAGATTCCAGTTCAAAAAAGATTAAGATTAAATGGTAAGAGTTTTACTAACAAGCATGCGAAACTCACCTCGCCCATCTCAAGCTTCCCTCCTGGCTTTGTTTGAATTCTACCCACCATCTTACTGAGCATGTCATCATACTTAGGATCCCGATCCTCAAGGACGTTTTCCATGTTCACTCTTGGTGCACCTTCTAAGTAAAGTTCAAACAATGAACACTGAAATTATTACAAACAAGCTCAAAGGCAACGATGATAACAAACATCTAAGTGTTTAATAGCATATGAAGTTTAAAATCTGATTCTTGCATAATCCAATTCGTGCACGCAGCTCACAAAGAAAGGCTCCGTAAAATTTTCTAACAATCTAACACATGTAAATAGCCTCTTCACAAAAAGATTTCACAAACAAGAAAACTTTTACTTGAATCCAAGAGGATCATCTTTGTTCTACCTACTCTCCATTAACTTTGCTACTTAGCATCAAAATCAAAACATGTCAGCAACTTTGCACCTCCTTAATACTATTACATTGGAAGAGTAATGATTTTCTTTTTCTCAAAATGACTGAAATTTTCAAATCCAGAGGATAATTCATCTTAAGCCTTAGTCAAATTCACCCTCTTGGCACTTGTTGAAGCTATAATATATGAAACATAAAAATCAAAGGTTATCTGTTATTCCAATTTGAATACACAAATCATGTAAACTCGCGCTAATAAAATACCAATACTGCAAGAATAAAAATTCTGAATTAAAATAAGAGACTATATTCTCACAGAATAACTAAAGTAACAAATTACCAGAACCGTGATCAGTAGGGATTTTGTCAACAGGAACACCACCGGAAAGAGGAGGCTGCGGCGGAGGCCGAGGGGCGGTCCGTTCAATGGGTTTCCCGAGCTGGGACGTCGTATCCACTCTGGAGTTGCCAATTCTTCCAGCTGCTCGACGAAATGCCTGACCCATTTTGATCAAATTCAATTCAACGACCTATGTTTTCAGCAGATCTCTTTTATAGCCCAGAAGTTATATCGAATCAAACGTTACTCTGAAATTTGGACAAAATTGCTGTCTATATATTCGTTTTGCTCAGTAATTTCAGAAATATTGAAGCTTATGTCTGTAAAAATGGGAAGGTTTTTTTCAGTTCGGTAGATGGTGTGAGAATGGAGCTTCCACGTACAGCTTGTTAATGGGCCTAATTGATGGGCTGAAAATAATGGATTAACTGTAGGCCACGGTTAAGGGGCTGACTATTTACACCTCCAATCTGGTTTAGAACACACCCCCACCCAATTTAATAATAAAATAATCATGCAAAAAACAAAAAATATCATTTTACTATAAGTATCATACTACACGTACTCCCTTACGGAACACATCCCACTCCCCCACTTTCTACAGAAGTGATCGGAAAAAAAAAAATCCCAACTACGTTCCACTGCACTACTTTCGGTCACTGCCGCCACAACTTTCGAGGGGGTGTATCTTTCCTGACAAATTTTTTGAGATAAAAAGGATATTTATGACAATTCGAGGGGGTGCATCTTTCCTGACAATTTTTTTTTTGGGGGGTGGGGGTGCATCAATCGTGGGTGTTCTCAACGCAAATGGAGGTGTAAATAGTCAGCCCCCACGGTTAAATGCCTCACATATTATGTCTTCACCCTCGATCCACCCAATTTATTTTTTAAAGTAATTGGTAAAAAGACTATATTAATTTGGTGTGCTGAGTTCACATTTTAATTAAATTGGAGAGCAATCCCGTCTCTACGTAAATACACACAAATAAAATGGCCATCGCTAGTGTATATTCATTTGTTGTACTAATAATTATGATTATAACTGTACAAATCGACTTAGCCTTTGCTTAGTATTCAATAACATTCGGAAAAAAAAAATAAAAAAATTATAATTACGATGTTGAGGCCTTCCCAAATTGGTCGCTCATTGTTTTACTAGAAGGCCAATGATCCCAAATAATAACTGCTAAAGGCACCCGGATTTCCTATGAGTACACCCACGGAGAATTTTTTTTGTTCCAAGGGTGGTGCGAAAGGACGTTTTTACCCTTCATGTAGTTTTTAAAAAAAAACGCCGGATGAGTACACCTATCTACTCCGGTTCACACGCGATTCATCATTTCACATCCGAATCATTCCGAATTCCCACCATCAACACTAAAACATCAAAAATCCTAAAAATTCAAAATTTCAACAACAAAAATAAAATCTTAACATGTTCGAAAATTTTACTAAAATAAACCCAAGTTGTTCGAAATTTTTTCCAAAACAAACGCAATATGTTCGAAATTTTTTCCAAAACAAACTCGATATGTTCGAAAATAATTCCTGAACTACTAAAGACCCTAATTTTCCTAAATTTTCAAAATCCTAATTTTTGGGGACTGTAAAAATTGTAAAAAAAAAAAACTTACCTTCAAACGGCGGCGTGGGTAGCTGGGTGCAATGAAGGGGAGTGGGAGGGGTTGCGGCCGCGAAGGGAAGGGGAAGGGGCTGAGGCCGCGAACGGCCGCGAAGGGGAGGGGAAGGAACTGCGGCCGCAAAGGGGAGGGGAAGGGACTGCGGCCGCGAACGGCCGCGAAGTGGAGAGGGAGGCGTGCGCGGCGCAGCGAGGCAAGGCGGCGGCACTGTGCGAGCGGCCGCGTGGAAGGAGGCAGTGGCGTGGGCGCGGGCAGCGCCGTCGTCTTCAAGAGAGTGGAGGAAGGCGGAGGAAATGAATCGTCAAGATGGGTGTACTCTTTTAATTTTGAGAATGGGAAAGATTTAGAATTTTAATAAGACGAAGGGTATTTTTGTATTTTCCCCTCATAGGATCCTTGGGTGCCTTTAGCCGCGCCCATAATCAAAACCTAAATTACAAAGGCTGTAGCACCAAAGAACACAAGACCTTTCCAAACAGGAAATATAATTTATTTATTATACGATATAAAAATGTCTTAAAAAATTTAATAACTTTAAATTATAGATTTATTATATAATACTCCTATATGATACGATGGATCTAAAAGAAATTATGCATTAAATCCTTTAAATCGTTGGACCCGCCCTGAGCCGTATAATCTACATTGTAAAAAATCAATGTTAAAAGAACTAGAGTAAACAAATTCTTGCCAACGACAATTTAATGTTGTGATTATGTGGACAAAATTATATTCTAAAAAAATAAAATATAATTGAACTTACTTCCACATTTTGTACCTTTGAGAATCTCTTAGCTTCATTACTAATTGTTGGAAACTATACGCGTGATAGTGTATACTACAATATCGAAGAGTCAAATAACAAATAAGTCGAGTCAAGGGAAAACCCTTTTCCCGCAGAACAGAATACGCCCAGGTAGTGCTCGACTGGTATGGCGTTCCGTTCCCAAAGGTAAAACGACTTCTACTTCGTACACAGTAGCACCACTGTATACGAAGCCTCGGCGAACGTACTAAGTACGAACTAAACACTCTCGGAAATAAATCCGGCACAAGAAAGAACAGTGTAAGGCTTTTGGGAGCTCAACACACTGCAGAGGGACGAGAGGAGAGTAGAGGGAGCAGAGGGGCGAATTTCAGCGTAGGAAATTATGAGGGAAGAGACTGATATTTATAGGTAGAAGAAACCCTAGGTGGTTGCTGAAATCATGCGTGGGCCCAGGCCCGAATCGTGGGATGATATCGCGAAAATATCGCAAAGATTGCGAAAATATCGCGCACGTGGATAAGTCTTGAAGACTAAATCTTGAAGACCAAGTTTGAGACTTCCAGATAATTCCGGAACATATTTGAAGTATTTCGAATGGGCTTCCTGAGTTGGGCTTTCGGAGTTTTTGGGTCTGCAAAAAGATAGGCGGGCCCCAAAGACCACCAAAGACCAATTGCCAAATTCGAATTCGAAGTCGAAGTCGAAGCCGAGCCGGCCGGCCAGACGGGCGCGCGCGCTCGCGCGCGTGGCTCTTTGGGGAGTGTACCCCTTATACATAGTTGAACTCCGATGCTACTTCAATGCCTTTAAACCTTTCAAATGTTTTGTAGGTTTTCTATGTGGGACAAGTTCCCACACCTCAAACTTTAAGTTGAAACACTCAACTTCAACAATTAATTTCTCACTCACCTCAACTTGGTTTTGAGATATTAAATATACCACGTTCATCTACTCCGCGAGTAGATCGACTATGTCACGTTCAATTATTTTATAATTAACGTTTAGTCCTTCTAATTAATTAATTAGATAAGGGTGTCAAAACACAATTAATCCCACATTAATTCCAACAATCCCCCACATGAGTGAAAATCGTGTCTATACAACATCAGACTCAGTGTTCAGTTCGATTGAGATCTCCGTGCGTCCGGAAAAGTAGTTTTTTGGCTTTGAACTTTCCATAGCCAAACATTATCGGGTACACCGGCGGCTTAGTGGACGCAGTGCCTTGAATTACTCCTCCATAGTGTATACCTAATCAACAGTGTCAGCACACTTCAATCTCGTCTTCGTAACGTTCTCACGTTTTTGTCCGTTTTGGCCATGAACGTCCTTTGTGTTCATAAATGTTTGGTCGAAGCGGCCCTCACTTCTCATTTATATAGGTAATCTCCTTTCGAGTATCCCGTTATACTCTAGGAATCATTAAGAGTCGAAGACTCAACCTTTACCACATCTTACGGGTCGTTAACACTTGAGATAGTGCTGTCAGGAATAGTCATGTCTTTCAAGTGTTGTATCACTAACTTCCACAGTTTCATTTTCCCATTGAACCAAGTTCTTGGGATCTCCAGTCATCATGGTTGGGTTTCCACTGCTTTAGTTTTTCTTGTGGGTTTTAGACCCATTCCTTCTACTAGCTTGTTCAATTGATCTCGGTTTATGCTCTTCGTGAGCGGATCCGCTATATTGTCCTTTGTGTTGACATAATCAATGGACATTACTCCAGTGGAGATCAATTCTCTAACGGAGTTGTGTCGACGACGTATGTGTCTCGACTTTCCGTTGTACATGACATTCGTAGCTCTCCCAATGGCAGCTTGACTGTCACAGTGTACCATCACCGAAGGTACTGGTTTATTCCAACATGGAATGTCTTCCAGAAAATTACGCAACCATTCAGCCTCTGCAGCGGCTAGGTCTAAAGCGATAAATTCTGATTCCATTGTGGAACGGGCAATACACGTTTGTTTCTTGGACCTCCAAGACATTGCTCCTCCTCCAATAGTGAATACATATCCACCAGTGGATAACGAGTCTTTAGTGTCTGATATCCAATTTGCATCACTGTATCCTTCGACTACAGCTGTATGTCTTGTGTAGTGAAGCCCATAATCAAGGGTGTACTTCAAGTATCTTAATACCCTTTTCAGTGCTTTCCAGTGCTCATGACTTGGATTGTTCGTGTATTGACTCAACTTGTTTACAGAACATGCAAGATCAGGGCGTGTGCAGTTCGTGATGTACATCACACTTCCAATGATCCTTGCGTATTCCAGTTGAGCCACTGGTTCTCCTCTATTCTTTCTCAAGTGAACAGTGAGTTCCAAAGGTGTCTTAGTAGGTGGATCGTTAAAGGCATTAAATTGCTTTAGTACCTTCTCCACATAGTGAGATTGTGTCAAGGAAATTTCATCAGGAGTTCTCTCTATCTTGATTCCAAAAATCACATCTGCTAACCCCATGTCTTTCATGTCAAAGTTTCTACTTAACATGTTCTTCGTATTAACTATGATATTGTGATTGTTACTCATGATTAACATGTCATCGACATATAAGCATACGATAACAAATCCATTTGGCGTATCTTTCACATATACACACTTATCACATTCGTTAATTCGAAACTCATTTGACAACATCGTATTGTCAAATTTCAAGTGCCACTGTTTAGGAGCTTGCTTAAGTCCATACAGTGATCGAACGAGTTTGCATACCTTTTTCTCGTTTCCAGGAGCAACATATCCTTCAGGTTGATCCATGTATATTTCAGCATCCATCTCACCATTAAGAAACGTCGTCTTAACGTCCATTTGGTGTATTTCGAGATTGTGCAAAGCAGCAATAGCGACTAACACCCGAATGGAGGTGATTCTTGTCACTGGTGAGTATGTATCGAAGAAATCATACCCTTCCTTTTGTTTGAAACCTATTGCAACTAGACGAACTTTGTACTTGTCAACAGATCCATCTGCTTTGTACTTTCTTCTAAGGATCCACTTGCATCCTAAGGGCTTACAACCTTTAGGGAGGTCGACCAACTCCCATGTGTGATTTAACAGAATAGACTCGTATTCACTTTTTATGGCTTCCTTCCAGAGGTGTGCATCTGGTCTTGCCATAGCTTCTTTGATAGTTTTAGGTTCATCTTCCTCCAAAACATAAGTAATGAAGTCTGAACCAAAATCTTTATCAATTCTAGCTCTCTTACTGCGTCTTGGTTCTTCACTCTCTTGAGTGGAAGGACTAACAGTGTCTTCTGTTGCTTCAAGAGTTCTCTTATTCGGACACACTTCCTCTTTTTCCTTAAGAGGAAAAATATTTTCAAAGAATACTGCGTTCCTTGACTCAATTGTAGTACCTTCTGTCATATTCGGTATTTCAGATTTGTGAATCAGAAATTGATAGGCACTACTGTTTGAAGCGTATCCTATAAAGATACAATCGACTGTTTTAGGGCCGATTTTAACTTGTTTAGGAAGCGGTACTTCAACCTTAGCCAAACACCCCCACACTTTGAGGTATTTGTATGAAGGTTTTCGTTTCCTCCATATTTCATAAGGAGTTTGATCCTTAGTTTTATGAGGAATCTTATTCAGAATGTGGTTAGCCGACAAAATAGCTTCTCCCCACAAGTTCTGAGGTAGACCAGAGCTGATTAATCTCCTTTAGTGTTCGGTTTTTCCTTTCCGCAACACCATTGGACTGAGGTGAGTAAGGGGCTGTAGTTTGATGTACAATCCCTGATTCAATACATAATTGTTCAAACAGAGCTACGTACTCTCCACCTCTATCACTACGAATTGATTTAATTCGAGTGTCCAATTGATTCTCTACTTCATTTTTGTAACGTTTAAAAGCTTCTATAGCTTCGTCTTTACTTCTTAAGAGGTAAACGTAGCAGAATCTTGTACAATCGTCTATAAAAGTAGTAAAATACTTTTTCCCTCCTCTAGTTTGTACAAACTTCAAATCACATATATCCGTGTGAATTAAGTCTAGAGGAGCAGTGTTCCTTTCAACAGTTTTAAATGGTAGTTTGGTCATCTTTGCTTCCGTGCATATTTCACATCGTTTGGATGTATCAACATTGTCAATCTTAAGTAAATCGAGATTTACTAATCGTTTTATGGATTTTAAATTCACATGTCCTAATCTAAAATGCCATAAAGAGGAACACTCAACGATATAAGCTGAAGTGGAAGCAATTTCATTAATAACTTGTTTGCCTTTGGGGCTTACAACCATTGTGCTTAATTTAAATAAACCATTCTCGAGATAACCCTTCCCGAGAAAGTGACCAAACTTACTTAGAACTATCTTATCAGACTCAAAGACTAGTCTAAATTGATTGCTAACTAGAAGAGACCCCGAAATCAGATTCTTCCGGATGTCTGGGACATGCATCACGTTCTTCAAGGTTAGCTCTTTTCCAGATGTCAGCTTTAGCACCACCGACCCAATTCCAGCCACTTCAGATGAGGCTTGATTGCCCATGAACAACTTTCTCCCATCAGAAGGAGAATAGCTTGAGAATGCAGATCTCTCCGAGCAGACGTTGGCACCCGTGTCCACAAACCACTCTTTCTTATTGTCCACCAAGTTGACCTCCGTCACTACTGCGGACATATCCAAATCTGTAAGGTTCACAGAATCTTGTACTTTCTGTTTGCCTTTTCCCTTGTCGTCACGACGGGGTTGACGACACTCACTGGACCTGTGGTTTGGTTTCCCACAATTATAGCAATTTCCAGTGAATTTCTGCTTTGTGGCAGGACCCTTCCCCTTCACAACCTTCGTTGTGTTGGCAGCAGACTCATTGGGATGTTTTCTTTTCCTTGACGGACCCCCTTGTTCCATCAAGTTAGCCTTGGCTTCAATCTGGAGGGCAGATCCCTTGCCTTCTCTCTTTCGATTGTCCTCCTCAATCCTGAGACGGATAATCAGATCCTCCAAGCTCATAAGCTTTCGTTTGTGCTTTAGATATGACTTAAAATCCTTCCATGATGAAGGCAGTTTCTCGACCATGGTAGCTACCTGGAATGCATCAGGTAAAACCATATCTTCAGCAGCTATCTTATGGAAAATAATCTGCAGTTTCTGGACTTGATCCACTACAGATTTGTTATCATCCATCTTAAAATCGTACAGTTGTGCAACGACGAATTTATTCAATCCAGCACCTTCAGTTCTGTACTTCTTCTCCAATGACTCCCACAACTCTTTGGCAGATTTTATGTCACAGTAGACACTGTAGAGTGTATCAGAAAGTCCTCCAATTATGTGATTTCTGCACAGATAATCACCACTTGACCACTGATCATAATAGATCTTTTCCTGTTGGCTAGCACTTGCCTCAGGTTGTGTAGGTTTAGTTTCAGTCAGAAACCTATCCATTCCAAGCATGGTTAGGTAAAATCGCATCTTACTTTGCCATCTTTTGAATTCAGTCCCTAAAAATTTCTCAAGTTTTTCTCCTTGTACGACCATTGGCCTCGGCCCAGGTGCAGAGAAAGTAAACATCTGATCCCTCATGTGATTGTGGAAAGGAGGAATAGGTGCAAACGGATCGCTTCTGTTCCTAACCATTTCAGCATGGTCGATCATTCTGTTTTCCTATATCAGAACTGTGTGAAACTGATCGATCAGGAGACGTTTCCTTATTGGCATCGTTGCCAATATTCTCAGTACCATGCACGACCTCTGTATCAGTGGGGTCAACATCCAAATTAATATATATTCTGTTCTGCGATTGTTGGAAACTATACGCGTGATAGTGTATAGCCTCGGCGAACGTACATGCGTGGGCCCAGGTCCGAATCGTGGGATGATAAGTCTTGAAGACTAAATCTTGAAGACCAAGTTTGAGACTTCCAGATAATTCTGGAACATTCTTGAAGTATTTCGAATGGGCTTCCTGAGTTGGGCTTTCGGAGTTTTTGGGTCTGCAAAAAGGTAGGTGGGCCCCAAAGACCAATTGCCAGATCCAAATCCGGGCCGACCGGGCAAGCGTGCGCACGTGTGGCTCTTTGGGAAGTGTACCCCTTATACATAGTTGAACTCCAATGCTACTTCAATGTCTTTAAACCTTTCAAATGTTTTGTAGGTTTTCTATGTGGGACAAGTTCTCACACCTCAAACTTTAAGTTGAAACACTCAACTTCAACAATTAATTTCTCACTCACCTCAACTCGGTTTTGAGATATTAAATATACCACGTTCATCTACTCCACGAGTAGATCGACTATGTCACGTTCAATTATTTTATAATTAACGTTTAGTCCTTCTAATTAATTAATTAGATAAGGGTGTCAAAACCCAATTAATCCCACATTAATTCCAACACTAATCATTGGCATACAAATTCTTGCCGTCATCACTATTCTCCTAACACTAAATATGATTGTCCTTTCGTGTCGTGAGTCTTTTACAAAAAAAAATGGCATGTCCGATCGTTTAATATAGTAGCAACACTTGTTACTAGATTTACCATATATAGGATGTTGACTATTAATATAGTCATAACAATGAGTGATCATATTGGGAAGGCCCCCATGCACAACGTAATATATAAAAATTTATTTCTTTGGAATGTTATTGTATATTATTGTATATGCTAAGGTTATTTGTGCAGTTATAATCATGATTATTAGAAACACGAATGAATATGCACGAGGTATGACCATCTTATCTATGTATTTACGCAGGGATTGAGGTTGCTCTCTAATTTAAGTGAAATGAGATTTTTCTTCAAGGAAAATTGACTTGAAAGAAATATTTCTTGAAAACCTTTTAGATTTCTTAAGATAAAAAAGTAGTTAATTTATTTTGATCTCACCATCTAAAATTTAAAATATGCAGTAATATATTAAAAATTGATGTGACTTGAATATTCCCGTCTCAAAATTTTATTCTATTTATATATAGAGAGGTATACTTACTTATGGAGTCAAATGATGATTTGACCATTATTTATATTATTATATTTAGTTAATCAATCTAACCTAGCTAATCAACTATGTATTGCGGACTAGCTCATAAAATTTTTCATTTTATATATTTATTTTTATTTTTTACATGTATTATTATAATAAAATTTAAATAATATATAAATAATTACCAAAAAAACATAAAAAGTAAAGTATAAATAATTTTGTATCCACCCAGTTGATGTCGATAATTTTAATATCTTAAAAATAGGAAGGAAATCTCAAATATATATAATTTTATTTTATTTAATTAACAAATCAAACTAATTAATATTTAAATCTTCAAATTGTTTAAATTATGTTCTCTAAAAGACAAAATCAACATGTAATATTAACTAATATTTAATTGATAAATCAATTCAACTATCGTAACAAATGTCAATTTACGAATACACATCTCACCACACAACTCTCTCAATCTACTCATGATAATTATGCATTTTTAAAGAGAAACTTAAAAAAATATATATATTCATGTGAATATGTGGACGACAACAGTGTATATATTCTTATTCTCAAATCTTAATTTTGTTTAGTACTCTGTATAATATTTTATGATTTTGTATCTTAATTTCAAGTTAAATTGAATTAATAAATTTCTAATTATCACATCTTTACTCGTAGTTCAACTTAAAAAATATGTTTCTTCTTCATCGAACCTTAAAAAAATGGTCTACCGACCCGTCAAAGTTTGGCCATGACCCGTGCGGTCGCTATCCAATCTAGACATGCCCTTTAAACGAACTTATATTTACTCAATTCAATCTTTTTTTTTTTATAAATGGGAGTGAGCCGACCCAACGGGTTTGACCCATTTTGACACCTCTAGCATTGCACGAGCTACGTGTTCCTCGTGGTTTTGTTATGATCTATGCTGCACTATTTTGTTCTTTATTTTTTGGTTTTTATTTTCCTATTACTAATTTTTCCCAAGAGTTTTTTCACAATAGATTTTAACGAGGCCTTTAAAATTAATATTTTATTTTACTAGTAAAATAGGATCTTATTTGGATTCTTATTTTTAGATCGCTAGTTAATATTGTTATAACGGATAACCTAGAGAGAATAATTTTGTATCAGCTTGAAATCACGATTAAAAAAAAAAAAAGATTTAACGAGGTTTAGCAAAGGATAATAGCGGGGGCTTCTAATCCCTACTAATTAGAAAGAGATTTAACGAGTACTGAATTTTAAGAATTAGCGAGAAATTTATCGATTTTTTTTGTCCTCATTAATTAACAAGGAAAATAAATAAATAAATAATAGCGAAGGCCAAAATCCTCACTAATTAGGGAGGGTTTATTCGCCCTTGCTAAGTCTCTCTATTTAATAAGGAATTTTAAAATTCTCTCGTTATTAATTTAGTGAGGAGCAGTTTGCCAAGGGCTAAAATTAGTGAGGATTTTGGCCTTAACAACTAAACTAACTTCTTTTACTATAGTAACACTATCTGCAGTGAATTTAAAATTGGGGGTACTATCAATAGATTATTTCATAAAGTATAAATAAAATTCCTAGAAGAAGGAAACTCACTAACATTAGAACGACTCATTATTCCGGTGAAGAGCAAGAAATTCCTTGAGACTTCAATTTTTTAAGCATAAATTGTCGAAATAGGATTGTTTTCTCATGGCCTTTAATTTTTTTCTAATTGAACTATACAAAACGAGAATACAATCACATATTACACTAAACTTCTACAAATCTATAAAAAAGAACACACAACTAATACACAATTGTAAAATATAAACAATTAAACAAATCCTAATTTTTTTAGCATCAATACCGAGTTAGAAATTTAATAAAACAATATTATAATTTAAAATTGATAAAATAAATAAGTATTTTTGTTTTACCTCAGTAAATTCACTATCAATGGCATGGCAGTACAACCACGCGACGCTCAAGCCAGAAAGAGTATTCGTGGAGGAGGGGTAACAATTCTGCTGAAATTTGAAAACTAAAGAACTTTTTTTTTTAATTTAATTAAAAGTGTACCGGTGGGATTATTTATTGGGAATCAGGAATCAGCCCAAACTTCAGAACTTCAATGGACTTTGGGCTAATAACTAATTATTTTGGGCCTTTTAATTTCTATCAACTGTTATGCACATGTTACTGATACACGATACATATACAGTTTATATATATATATATATATATAATATTTTCATATATAAATATATAGTAAAAAAAAAAAAAGTTTGGGGTACAGTTGTACCCCATGTCACTTCATAGGTCCGCCTCTGGTATGAGGCTAGATCGTTCTTAATATTTCAATTTTTTTTTTATTACTTTCTATTATTTTTCTTGTTTTATAATAGTTTAATAATCATTCAAAACCTCCAGTTTTAATTGTTTTCGTACACGAATTTTTCAATTAAGTTACACCGTTTTTCGTGGGATTGATCATTGCTTACCTTACTACATAGTAGCTTAGTTAAGCAATTTATTTTTGAGTGTCGCCTGGCTTAGTTAAGCAATTTATTTTTGAGTGTCGGCGACAGTACACCACCTCACCAAATCAACAGTTTTTTTGTAGAGTTTTATTTTATACAATAAAGTGTACGAGGGACGACTAAGAAGGTACTTGATACAAATCGAAAATGGAGAGAAAGTGAGAGGAGCCATTCCTCAAAGTGAAATAAAAAAAATTATACATGTATATTGGGGTTAATAAAAATTAAATATCGATCTAACTAGTGACACTGACTTTTCAAGACATGTTTTCAATAGAATAGTTTCAAGTTGTCTTGAAAATTTTCAAATCTTGGCACGCCTCTTCTCTCCGAAAATTTCACTTTGTTATAAATAATATTACTGATTAGGTGAAGTTTATTCAAATTTAAATTTTTATATATGTGGATTTTTACTTTTTTATTTTTTAAAATTCTACTTGGAATTATAAATAATATTCACCATTTTTATTCATTATATAATTTATAATTAATTTTTATTCATTATAAAATCAAACTAAACAGGGGCCCAATTTATTGGACGCGCGCGGTAGAAACTTTAATCCCCAACTTTCATAAATTAGGGATTTTCAAGAAAAATAAAAGAATTAGAAGTTAATTATAATTCATTTCAATTTTCTGGCACTGAACTTTAAAAGAAGGGGGGAGAAATTATTCAAATCCCAGCAGCTCCAAGAAAAAGACTACACACCTTGTGCTAAATTAGGTATGATAGAAACAGCCATCGAGAAGACTTTACTTGCCTATCCAATAATCTAAGACTTCTAATTTGTTCTCACATATTTTAAAAAATAAAATAAAAAATATTTAAATAGATTTAAATGGACATGGAAATCATTTGTTCCAATTTTAAGATTTTCCTGATTTTTTCGGTCTGATTGAAGGGACATAGTGGAAAGCTACCACGTAGATTGACAACTTGAAATTCTAAACATTTTTGTCTCAACATTCAGTGTTATGAAGTCAAGACATACATGTTTATAATTTCAAGTTGTCAATCTACGTGGTAGCTTTCCACTACGTGTTCCTTCAATCAGACCGGAAAAATTAGGAAAATCTTGAAATTCGGGCAAATGATTTACATGTCCATTTAAGTCTATTTCTATAAGATACTTCATGATATGACCTTGTAGTGGAGTAAAATCATCACTCATGAATCGTTCCAGTTATTCTCTACAATATCATCGACATACTTGACGCAATCTAATTCCTCCGGAACTTTGAAGCAATTCTCAACAACTCCAATATGTTCTGCCCACAATGACATTCGATAGCCGTATACCTTATACAAATTAAGACGACTTTATTTTATTAGTTGGAATTTTTTTTATTGAAAGAATTGAAAAACAAGCTAGGGAGAGGTAACAAATCTAACCTGGCCACAGGGACATCTTTCTTGTTATTCCAAGTGTAATGAGGCTAATAAGTGTCTATAGTAATTTCTATATCTCGTGAACCAGTCAATGATCGTTGATTAATGTTGGCTGAACCTATTATCACGTACTCATCATCCACTATCATCCCCTTCGAATGTACATATATCATAAATGGATCCTACCAACCATTAATGAAAAAGAAATTAAGAAGAATCTTATTAATTAGTACTTGTGTGTAAGCAACATGCGCATCTTCAGGGAATTGATTCCGAATCTATAGATCTAAAAACCTGTTAACATGATCATAATTATAATTTTATTTTTCAGTAAACACATTGCGAAATAATTTATTTACCAATACAGATCGAAATAAGTATATAACCTG
This sequence comes from Galeopsis tetrahit, assembly GCA_963675135.1. Lineage (NCBI taxonomy): Eukaryota > Viridiplantae > Streptophyta > Magnoliopsida > Lamiales > Lamiaceae > Galeopsis > Galeopsis tetrahit. The sequence goes on from OY776133.1 coordinate 20,117,875, forward strand.
AGTATGCCATTTTTGTGGATCATCTTCATTTGTGGGACTAATTATCCACGGCATCGTATGAATGTCGAGTAAGAAGATTTTATACTGCCTTATGTATGATTTTTTTCTAGTAGGATGATTTTTCTTCTTATATTTGGAGCACCACATGATTCAGTAATTAATTATGGCAAAATTAATTTTAGAGGGCTAATGAAGTTTGGAATAGAATAAAAGTGAGAACAGAACAAAAAACAGAGTATAATCAAGAACATGGATGAGGATTAATTGCAAAGAGAAAAAAATAAAAAAAATCAAATAGTGAAGATGTTACTTACAGATTTATATGTGGGATTATGATAGTCCTCCGATGTTGAGGTGACGATATAATCGATGCTCAGGAGTATCATAACGTCCGTCACAGGCTCCATATATAGTGTTGATGGAAATGATCGAGTACTCCAATTAGTACGTTATGAAGGCCAGGAATTATTTAAAATATATAGCTAATTATGTTAGCAGCTTATGCTTAGAGAGAGATATATAGAGGGGTTGCAATGCCCTGCTTGTTATATAGAGAGAGGTGCATGTGTACTGTTTGGTGCCAACTTATATAGTGGAACTCATTTGATTAATAGTGGAGTAATACTTAAATTTGAGGCATTGCCGTTTTCTTTTCTTTTACTACATATGGTTAATAATCTCTTGTATGCTAGCTGTAAGAAAGAGATCGAAGCTGGTTGATAGCCCAAACAAGACTCAATAAATATTACTCCCTCTATTCTACACTTAATTTCACATTTTTAAAATGAAAAATTCTTTATAAACTATATCTTCACAATAACATCATTAATTTTTCTTTAAATATACATAAAATTCAACTTATTTATTTACTTTATACATAACTGTTTACAAAATTATTTCTCAAAATTTCTATTAAATTCACTTTTTTTATTTTGTGTGTCACTTTACACGGGAAAATTTTTTTAGGATGAAGGGAGTATTATTATGTCACACAATTATAGAATAAATGTCTATATATATTGGCAAAAAAATGGGATTGTCAATGGTTGGTGTCAGCAAAACATGTGATGAACAGTGGGAGAGATATTTATGTTACCAATTCATTTTTGGGCCCACAATACCCCAACATGGAATTGAATTACCACTCCCCAACACTAATATTACCTTCATTAATCAAAATTCATATATCATCTCTGTTTAATCTACATGATATATTGTCTACTTAAATTAATCACCTATGATATTTTATATTTTTATTCTTATAAGGGTTGGGGTCGGGGTTGCCATTGTAATATACAAGAGACATGCAATTGAAAACACCAACTAATTACCATCACGAAAATCATTACTATTGTTTTTCAATATTTAATTATATAAGAAAAAGTAAATCCCATAAATATATAACTTTCTTTTAAGTTGAAAACCAAACAGACCGAATATGACTAACTATCACAATCCAAATATTAAAAATACAAACTAATTTTTAATTTGATCAAGGCAAAATTAAAGTTGAGATTGAAAAAGACGTACACACTATAGCTGAGAGGAAAAAACAAAACAAAAAAGTAATAGGAAGAAAAAAATATGTGTGTTTATATATATATATATATATAAAATTAAATTTGAATTGAATTTAGAATAGTCATCTAACTCTAATATTGTGAATGAAACATATGGTCCGATCAATATTACGTGGCTAGCTATGGCTTGTAAGTTGTAAAATTAATACTTAATTTTGTTCGTGTGGTTGCATGCATGAAATTGAGAAATTGTTTATTATATTGAAATTATATATCATAATTGTGTTTAATTTGAGGATCTTTGACAGGTTCCTATATATGGTAGCAGCTGTACTCATGTCTTTGTTGGACATTTCTGATGCCATTTTAATTAACCTATCATATTTAATTAAGTAATTAACCCTGATATTTGTGCAAAGAAATAATATTAATGTAAATGCAAAAAAAAAAAAAAAAAACTAATTCAATTCATAAAAACAAATTGCTATACGTGACACTTGAAGGCATGTTTTACGTTACACCAGAAATGGAGTGCATCTTTTTTTTTTTTATATAATTTCTTTCCCGGCTGAAGGCGATGAAGAATCTCTAGTATTCATTTTCCCAATTAAAATGAATTGATTGCTTGATTGCAATAGGTAGCAAACAAGCCTTTCTAAAAGTAGTAGTAAAGTGATTTAATATTCCTTTCTTATTTTACGGTAAATTAATTACTACTAATACTATATATATCCTACTTCTCCTAATTAATTATAATATGCTCCCTCCATTTAAAAAAGAAAAAAAAAATACATATAGCCAAAGCAAATTAATTAGTTGGGCATGATGTGATATATAAAGCTAAAGGTAAGGAGCAGGTGCAGGGAGCTGAATTGAAGCCCAAACTAGTTATCAATAATTGTCACTCAACAATCGAATAAATGTTTATTTGCCGAAAAACTGAAAATGACTTCAACTCATTTTTAATTTATTTAAAATTTTTACTGATTTTATTTGTGTCACCAATTGATTTTTAAATTTAACTATTTTTTGACGATTTAATTAATGTTTTTAATATTTTATTTAATTTTCTCCGATTTTTTCAATTCTTTTTAATTGATTTATTTAATTTAATCAATTTGAACGTTTTTTTAAAAATATTTTTCACTCAAAGTTATTTACAATAAAAAATACTACTTGCATGTTTATACCACATGAATTAATTTTGTAATTTGTAAATTATTTAAATTTTTTATTCATATGTCATTTAAAAAAGTAAAAATACATGTTATTCATGAAAATAAACAAGTTAACTCTAAATTAGAAAATGCAACTTGCATAAATGAATATGAATGTTTATTTCTATTGAAATAATTAAAATGATTCGATTTGTTTGGTGTGGAGCTTTTGCAAGTAAAAAACTTTCTATAAATATAGTATCTCACTTTAGGATTTCTTTTTTGCTTTATATACAAATTTAATCATATGCTTAAAGTGAAAGTGAAATAAAAGAAAAAGAGGCAATGGGTTGTGTCACTATTTGGTTTGTCAAGGAATATGAGAGAATATAAATTAATGTTGAGATAATAAACTTCAAAACACTTCTCTTAAATTTCTTTCACTTCAAAACATTCGGTCGATTCCAGAATGATGGTTCCTTAAATTTTATTTTTTATATAAATTAATAAAACATCATTTATTTTATTTAAATTTTAATTTTTTTATCTATAAACTTTCAAATATACTTTTGTTTATTAAATATTAAAATAATAATAATTTTTTAATAGAGATATTTTGAACATTTACACATTTAAAAAAAAAAAAATTTGGAACAAATAAAAAAGAATAAGAGATTATAATTTTGATCCGATGGGAGAGTAAGCAATTGTATAATAATTTCGAGTAAAAATTTCATGTTCAAGAGAAGTGAAAATTCGTTTTCAGAAATTTTCTATAAATGTTGTGTTTCACTTTGAGATTTCTTTTTGCTTTTGTGTCCGAATATGATGAGGAAATAAAAGAGAGTGAAATAAAAGGAAAACAGAGAATAAATATTTTATACAATTTTTTTTTTGAGTGAGTGATTGATTATATAACACTTCCTTACCCACTCCGCCCCTTCTCATACTTACAAATAAAAAGAGGTATAATACAAATATTTAATATATAAACCTACGCATTGTATAAAAAAATAGAATAAGAGTTTATTGAAAATTATATATCTAAATATTTTCAGAAACAAATTTATCATGATGAGTTTTAATGGAACTTGCTTAATTAGTAATTGGATTAGATTTTTTTTAATGAATTTCACTTTGTTGATAAAAAGTTAAAATTTTGTTGTCCCTTAAATTGTCTGCTGTCAAATTTTGATCAAAGTAAATATTTACGTTTTATATTAGTCATAATATATTTTTTTTAAAGTTCGATTTTGGTCCTCAAATTATAAAATCTGAAAATTGATTTGTTATATGTCACGCCATTATTTAATTTGGAGGCGAATTTCCAAAGTATCTATGGGTCAAAATTGGTCATTTAAACATAAAACAACACTTTTTTTAAGCGATTTTGAGTTTTTTTAAATATTAAGGCTAAATCAAAATGGTCAATTTATTTGGACAAAAAATAGACAAGGGAAAATAACTTATTTAATTATCATAAAAAAATTAATAGAAAATAACTTGGTTAATAGATAAGGGAAAATTTAGTAGTCTTTCCTTCTCCATAAAGAATTTGAGCCAGGTTTCGCTCATACCCAAGAACATTCTCAGAGATAATTAATAACTTATATGTATGCATAAAGATGATGCAAAAAGACTCTTTGATTATTTAGATTTAGAATTTAATTGTATTCCCCACTGAATTATTTATATGAAGAAAGCACAACCCTTTACATTTTGAAAAGATAAAAATCTAAATTTATCCGACCATCAAGTACTCTAACTATTGAGAAATCTTATACTCCGTTTTTTTTTTCCATTCTTATGTATGAAAACTTGTCACATATTTGTGATGAAAGACACTGTGGACGTGGGGTTGGCCGACAGGAGTTGGAGGATAAGTGTTTTTGTTAAAAAAAAATGGAAGAAAAAGAGAGAAAGAAATAGAAGAGACGAAGGAGATCAAGAAATGAAAAAAATTAAGGTTTTATGGTGAATGTATTTACTAGGGTTTTTTTTAGGGGTGTCAAATTGTGCTATCGTGTCGATACGATAGTGACACGATACGATAAGGCTAAACACGAACACGACACGATAAGGATATGTGTCGACACGACACGAATACGATAATTTTCGTGTCGACACGACACGATAACAACACGATAATTTTTGTGTCGACGTGACACGACACGATAATGACACGTAACACGATAACAACACGATAACGACACGATAAGAAAATAAATCAATTTAAAATTATATTAAATATATAAAAAATAATATATTTATATAAATATAAAAAATTATCGTGTTATTATCATGTTATTATCGGATACGGGTCATTATCGTGTCGTGTCATATCAGGTAAATAACAGGTTAACGGGTTGTTAACAGGTTAATGGGTTGTTAACAGGTTAATGGGTTACCTGTTAATTTTATCGTGCTTAACGGGTTGACACGAACCCGACATGAAATTTCACTACAAAAAAACTGCGAAATACCGACGGATATTCCGTCGGCAATCAAAAAAAAAAAAAAAAAAAAAAGATTACCGACGGAAATTTCCGTCTCTAACCACAAAATAAAAAAAATAAAAATATTGTGATTACCGACGGAAATTTCCGTCTCTAACCACAAAATTTAAAAAAAAATTAAAAAGATTGTGATTAACGACGGAAATTTCCGTCGCTAATCAAAAAATTAAAAATTAAAAAAAATTAAATTATTAATTAAAGAAGAAAATTATTGATTAAATTAGAAATTTTTATGTTATATTGTTTGCACATAATTTCTTTAGTGTTTATATCCATTTAGTTTATATGATAATTAAGTTTTTGTGTGAATTAATAAATAAAAAAATTATAAAAAATAAAAAAATTAAAAATAAAACTACATTTACAATTTATAAATTAAAAAAAATTACAATAATTACAAGCCACAAATTTAGTAATTAATATAAGTGGAATCATATTTAATCAAAAAAAAAAAAAAATTATACGTGTGAATTTTAGAATTTTAATTAAAACCAAAAAATTATATTTACAATTTATAAATTAAAAAGTTAATATTACAATAATTATAAGTCACAAATTTAGTAATTAATATAAGTGAAAGAATGTTAATTATTAAATGAATTTGTTTAACTTGTTTTGAATAAAAAAATGATGCATGCATACATTAAATTATTAATATACTATTTGAAAATAAGATTAACACATATACAATAGTCATAAGTCACAAATATAGTGATTAATATAAGTTAAAGAATGTTTAATTATTAAATAAATTTATTTAAAAAAAGAGTAAAACATGTATAATAATATGAACTATTTAGAATTTTAATCAAAACACAAAAAATAAACAAATTAGATTTACTATATATAAACTAGTATTTCACCCGTGCGATGCACGACTTATGATGGTATTATTTAAAATAATTAGTTTTTTTTATATACTCCCTCCATCCATGAAATGTAGTCCCATCGGGGTGGGGCACATGTTTTAAGAAAAAGATAGATAAAGTAAGGGTATTGTGGGGTCCATTGTGAATAAAATGATTGTTTGTGAATAAAGTTGATGGCAATTTGAGTAATTAAGTGATATGTTGAAGGGTGATAGTTTCAAAAAAGGGTATGGGACTACATTTTGTGGACAAAGAATATAAGACAAATGAGACTACTTTTCATGGACGGAGGGAGTATAAAATATAGTATAAAATAATTAGTGATGTAAAGTAAAATTTATTTTAAAAAATTCTGCTTAAATGTTTTGGCAGAAAGTCCAATAAATCATGTATATAAATGGAAGTAAGTTATGTTTCACGTCATTTTATCATTGAATATTTTGAGTATTGTAGTAAGAACCAACACTTTACGTCTTTACCTCGTCGTAAATTTTTGCAACAGTAATCACTGCCTGCATGGTTATATGTTTAAAAAGAATTATATGCAAAACTATAACTTAAATATTTACTAAAATTATCAAAGTTACTCTTATTAAATTAATAGATAGTTTGCTTGTAAAGAGAAATATGCATTATATATGTGAATAATATTTTATTTTTTATTATGATACACTTACATTACAATCATAAATAGATAAGCTCTCAATCCGGTACAATTTTACAACATTCAAATTGACACTTAACACTAAGCAGGTCATAATATCCAATAATAGTATCTCAATTACTCAATTTGTTAAAATTTTACTTTCTTTGTTTATCACAAAATAATTCAATAGCATCAAAAATTACAGAGGCACCAAGAGTGCTCCACATCAGAACAAAAATATAGAAATAGAGTCAAAAATCAAACAAAACCAAATAGAAAAGCAAACATATTGAAGGTAGACAACACGCCCAGCTTCGATTCTAAGGCTGATGTCGTCAACTGAGAAAGCGCCATGGACCGCCGAGCCATTATATGTATGGTATACTACTCGAGAGTGTATTGTTGCAAGTCACCCAACTCCAAAACCTTCCTTTGATTTCGTCCAGAATTTTACTCACATCCCAAATTACATTTTGAAACACTTTCTTATTTCGCCAATTCCTACAAATCCACAGACCCACAGCAAGATTGCACCCTCTGTTTTCCTAGGAATCCCAGCATGAATAGGAATCCCTCGTCGGTAATTTAGTAGCAACAGCAAGATTGCACCCTCTGTTTTCCTAGGAATCCCAGCATGAATAGGAATCCCTCGTCGGTAATTTAGTAGCAACAGCAAGATTGCACCCTCTGTTTTCCTAGGAATCCCAGCATGAATAGGAATCCCTCGTCGGTAATTTAGTAGCAAGGGAATATGAAAATTCCTCGGAAATAGCAAGGGTATTACCCCTTGGAAATAGCAAGGGATAAATCCCTTAAAATCCCTTAGAAATAGCAAGGGAAATTAGTGAATAAAATAAATAAATATATATAATTCGAAAACCCCACAATTTCAGCCACCCCTCAACCACTAAATATATTGTAATTTAATTGCATGCATAGGAATTGAACTCGCGACCTGTTGGGAATAATGTGTTTATGGGCGCTCCTTTTGCCGTTGGGCTAGGAGCTTTTTTCGTTATATTTTAAACGCAATTAATATATGTGCTATATTTTCAGTTTTTTCTTCTTTAATTTATTTAATTTAAACTTGATTTTTTATTTGATAATTGATAACACACATACATTTTATATTTTTTCAATACAAATATTATAAAATATCTTGTTATCAATAATTATGTTTTGAATGCAATTAATGTATATGTGTGTTATATTTCCAATTTTTTCTTCCTTAATTTATTTAATTTACACTTGATTACTTATTTGATAATTGGTAACAAACATACATTTTATATTTTTTCAATACAAATATTATAAATATGTTATCTTATTTCGTATACTTTAAAATATTAAATATTAATTATATATTCCATTCACTCAATTATATATTCCATTCGCCGAGGGTTTTACCGAGGGCCCACTAACCCTCCGGAATTTTAATTGACGTATCAAACTTTGCAAGGGCCCACTACCTCAGAAATTTTCAAATTTAAATTCCCTTGCCAATATTCTCGGGAATGGCAAGGGATTTAGTTTCCCTTGACATTTAGCAAGGATTTTTTCTTCCCTTGGTATTTTCCCTTGCCCATTCAATCCCTAGGCAAATCTCTCGCCATTTGTAAGGGATTTATTTTCCTCGATAATTTCCCTTGCGATCTGAGCCAAATTTTGTAGTGCATCCTCTCGAAAAATGGTTCCTCCATAACAATTTGTTACAATTTTATTAGTCACGTCCACTCAGAAATAATACAAATGTTTAGGAAATTAAAATTGACAACAAACTAAATTAACTAAAATTACAATAAAACACAACAAAAGTTGAAAAATACTTATTTAGAACCGGAACCTACAATACAACGTCAAAAAAGACTCGAGACAGAGAAAAAAATAATGTAAATATTTTGGTTCTTGCAATGGATACATACTAATTGTTACCTTCATATGTACCGATTTTCAAGTAGTGGGACTCATACAATGCGTAAACTTTAATTCTCTCAAATGAAGCACATAAATGTTGAAGGGAAATATTATTTAAACTCAATACAATGCATAGGTCACTCGATAGCGATGTTCATTGCATGTTACTCACTGCATGTTATTAAGTGGAATCTCCACGATTTAACGCTGTCACTACTTGCAGCAGAGTGCTGAGGACCCCAAATTTCTTCTTCACAACTGTTGTCTACTAATGGAGATGCAACTGATAGTATTTCCACCACCTACTCCACCCAGTACACACATACCAACAAAGAAGTTAAAGATGAATAAAATGTAAATGAAACAATAAACAAAATAACACTAAGACATTTTAAGACAAATATATTTACATTAGCGAAAAAATGGTATTAATTGTTTCAATATTTGTATAACAACCTAATAATAAAAAGCATCCATGAAATGAGTCTAATAAAAATACTAAAAATCAATTACTTACAATTTCACCAGCTGCACAATCAGTTGCAGCCCAAAAAGACAACCTTGTTTGCTTCCACATACTCGATGAAACACGGCGCGTTCAGAGAGGATGAAAATTATCAAAATGACATTTCTGGCTGAAAAAAACCTAGCAACCAACACAATGCTTGAACAAAAGCGCCATACATAGATTAAAGCCCATCAAAATCAACGGAATCTGAACAAATATCCATCAGTATTTCGTGTTTAATTTATCCATCAGAGCAATAGTTAAACCTGTAAAATAAAACTGAAGATTCATGATTCATACAGATCGATAGAAGAAAACAATGGTTTAGCAAAACAGAACAGGAAAGAATGAAATTGAAACACTAAAACATTATTTGAATAAAGTTATGGTATATCATTATGTATACTATGGAGCATAAGTGTTCTCTTAAGCTAGTTTAGTATATCATTATGCGCTGATTTCAATGAAACACTAAAACATTATTTGAATGAAGATAATTTTACAGGTTTTATTTATACTCAGTAGACAAATATTCAAGCAAAATAATCAAAATCACCATTCGCACTTCTACTTTGGAGCATAAGTGCTCATAATAATAGCCAACAACTATTTGAAGATAAATAAACTAAACTACTTCACTAACTAAAATTGATTGGTTGAAATTTGATTTTTTTGTGGTCCTTGAAGTCTCAAATATATAGACTTCTGTTGCGAATACTGAAATCTCAAATATAGACTTATGTTGCATCCCAATTTGAATATTATCTTCCATATACAATTCGATCTAAAGATTGAAAAAAGAATCAACTAAGACTGCCAAAAATATTTTAAAATAGTCTTGAATTTATAGAGAAGAAAAGAGAAAAATATGAAATTATGTGTATTTCGATTAGGAGTTAGGAGTCGATTACAAACAAAATGTATACCGTTCAGTTCAATCGCCTCCACATTACCACAATGCCTTCCGAACCGTCTACAAAAATGATAAAGAAAAAAACCAAAAAGAATATCAAGCTTATGAGGCAAATCATAACAGTAACCCTTCTGGTATCAGAAACTAAAGTCGGCATAAACAAAAATGAGAGAGAGATGGGAGATATACCTTGGGAGAAGTTTGAAGATAGCAAGGCTAGCATCAGAACCCAATATAACTCCAGCTCCAAGCAACACCAAATTTATGGACTTCTCTGCCTTCACAAATGTGTATGCAGAAAGAGAGCACCGAAGCTCAGGGTTTGAGTTTAAAACAATACCAAGTTGAGCCTACACTTTGGGAACTGTAAAATTTACAACAGACATTTCATTTATAGAATATAAAACTTCTTTACTATGGCGAAAACTGAAACAAAACAAAAATTACACATCCCCAAGGCCCCAACCGAGAAGAAACTAAAACAAAAATCGAATTGAAGGGAAATGTGTGACAATCTAGGAAGCGTAAGCAGGGGCAGAACCATAACCTTCAAACTTCAACTCTTCTCCAAAGAAAAAAAAATATTCTTCTCAATAAATTAAACCTAATTAAAGCCCCCAAGAAGAATTTCAATGAAAATTTAGGCAGATTTATTCAAATAAACTAAACCTGGTAGAGTTAAGGATCCATCTCTAAGTATTAAAATGACATCTAATGCACTAACCATTCAGACCCTTTGCAGCTCACTAAGATTCAAGAAATTATAGAGAGGGTGAAGAACTAACTATACCTTCTTTAATTTTCTCCAAGAAAGCAAACAAGGCTTTTCTCTTTGGTTTCTTCAACCACTATAAGAATCCACAAAAATGAAAAAATTAGAAAAAAGTTACCGTAATCAGCTAAAAAATTGAACCATTTTTTACCCACCTTTTCCCAAATCTGTAAATTGATTTTTCAGCAAATAAACAGACAAAAATCATGATTTTAGTGACTATAGCAATTGAGGGTACTATCACACTTGCGTCCTGTCAACCGAGGAGCTTTAAAGGGGTCCCTGATTTGGGCGTGGGCATACAACGCTCCGGAAGTTCATTCGGCCCAAAAATTCGGCCGGGCCGCCACGACCCGTTTCTCCTACAGATCCAAACCAAACAGTGCGGCGAGGCTGGGAGGGGTAGGACGACGACGTCGATCGCCTTTTTCTTCAGCGGTGGCATCTGCCGACTTATGCAAACGGCGAGGAATGTGGGAGAAATGGAGAGAGGGTGTAATGATGAATGGAAAGAAATGGATAACGCATATATCTTCAAAACAGAGAAATAAGGCAGAAAATGGGATTCACCATTTTCCTTTGAGAAGAAGAGCTGCCATTCAAAAATCTCTAGATGGAAAATAGGAGTCCAAAGGCCAGAGAGAATAGTGAGATGGTGGAATGAGATGTGACTAATTCTTTATGCTGGGCCACACAGAAATAGTAATATTTTAATATAATTTGGGCGGGAACTTCTACAGAAAGTTACTATTGTATTATTATATATATATAGATTAAAAAAATTAAATTTAAATTAGTTATAAATCACAAATTTAGTTATAGTAATATAGAAAGAAATTAATTTTCTGAATTGTTTAAAAAAAATTGGGTCGAAAATGAGTACATATACAATTAATATTACAATTTTCATCGAAAAACAGACTTGTTCGAGTGGTGGGCACTCCTCACTATGCGCCCACACACCCGGGTTCGAGTCCCATGTATGCCGCTTATATTCCACAATTAAGTTCGGGCCCTAGCGGGTCTTGCTGGGTCTGGGTCGGGCCGGGTCAGCCCGTTGCCCTGGGCTCAGGTTAAATATATATTTTTTTAATTTTGTTTTACCGACGGAATATTCCGTCGGTAATTAAAAAAAAAAAAAATTCCGTCGGTAAGACTTACCGACAAGGTTAGCACCGACGAAATTTTTTCGTAGGTATTTCCGTCGGAAAACACTGTTACCGACCGAATTTCCGTCTCTATTTCCGTCGGTAAAACAACTCTTTTTTGTAGTGTTTTCGTGTCGTTATCAGGTCGACCCGATAACGACACGAACCCGATAAAGTCAAACACTAACCCGCACTTTTTGTGTCGGATTCGTATCGTGCTATCGTGTCGTGTCGAAAATTGCCACCCCTAATTTTTTTTGCTTTTAAGAAAATGTTAATTTGAATAATTGAGTGAGAAATTATCACAAAAAGAAGGCAAGTTAAAGTACATGCATGTATCTTGTTTGCAATTAGGCTAGGAGCTTTATTCATTATATCTTGAAACTAATAAATATTTATATATAATGTTAATATTTTTAATTTTTCTTTTTTAATTAATTTAATTTTTTTATTTGTTTATTAAAAAATTGCCAACACATGTAAAATAATATCATACTAATAATTATGTTTATTTTTCAACACACATTATATTTGTCAAATTTTTAATTACGAACCAACACATAATTCAAAATTTAATTTTAATCCAATCAATTGAACAAGTTGTACATAAAATATAATTAAAATTAAATTTCAATTGAAAATAAATGACGTACCCGATGAAGTGTCCACCTAAGGAAACAAAATATACTCTTGAAAAGAATTTTCAAGAAAACATAAACAATATTTTTTTAATTCCCCAATATTAAGCAAGGGATATTTTTTCCCTCCCTAATTATCGAAGGGTTTTTTTTTTAAATTATTAATTTCCCTTGCTTGCGATTATTTTGCCCTCACTAATTAGCGAGGGGAAAAAATCCCTCGGTAAATAGTAAGGGCAAAAAAAATCCCTTGGTAAATAGCGAGAGCAAAAAAATCCTTCACAATTGTTCGAAATTCGATCCCTCGTTAAATCCCACTAATAGTGAGGGATTAGAAGCCCTCACAATTTTAGCCTTTTTTTAAGTGTGTATTATATACTGTAATATTTTGAGAATTTTCCCTATTAGGAACAATAAGTTTAATAATTTTAAGAATTTTTTCTATTAGAGTCATTCTAGAGTACATCCTACAAATAGAAACAATAAGTTTAATAATTTTCTATTAGGTTCAAACTAGAGTTAATTTTCTAATATTTTCTTAATTAGGATGTATCAATCGGGGATGCAGTTAACAACCAATGAGGTGTAAATAACCGTGCCCTGGGCCATGGATAAGAAGTAAGCTGCTTGCTTTGTTCACATATTATCTTCATCCACCCCCAATTTATTTTTTCAATTTATAGACAAAAAAAACTATACCACGTGTTCCGAGTTCACCCTTCACCCCAAAAAAAACAAACAAACAAATAAACTTTTTGCATCCCTCTCCCTTCCAAAACATAGTACTCCGTATTTCTTTATAATTAATTATTATTTATATTATTATTATTTTATTTGATTATATTGTTGCATGATTGTGTAATTGTAATAAATATATGTGTAATGTATTTCGTTTCCAAGTTTTTTTTAAATCACATTTTGCAAAAACTCAACAATGGTTCATCGAGTTTTGTGAGATTTTTCGGAAAAAAGTTCAACGAGTTATTTACATTTTCAGATTTTTTTTCCAAACAATACCAAAATTCATTTTTTTGTTTTCTTGACCGAGTTACGTGTAAACTCTAGAAAGTTTTGACTGAATTTTCTACCCCATCTCATGTTTTATGCAAAAATCACCCATTGAAAGCCAAAATTATTCCTAAGAACACTTATTAAACAACAAAAACTAACTTACATTTGAAAATCAAATTTTGAAATGTAAAAACTTTAAAAAAAATCCTTAAACCCCAACTTCAAGAACAATAATACACCTCAATAATACGTAAACTAACATACATATAACATATATCACAAACTAAAAATTAAACATTTAAACTTTAACATTCAAATCAAAATTTAACATTCAAGTTTAAAACCTAAACATTCAAACTATACTTACCCTTGTCCATTAGGGAGCACGGCGGCGTGACTGCAGGCGGCGGCGGCCGACGGGCAAAAGGTTTTATTATTGTGTATAAGAGTGTTAGTTAGTGAAAATATTATTTATGGTATTTTAGGGAGGGGGGGACTCATATTTGGCCATTTGGGGGTGAAACCATTCCGTGGATGAAAACATAATATTTGGGGGCATTTATTCGTGGGGCGCGGCTAAATGTACACACGGATCCTATGAGGACACCCACGCGATGAGGACACACACAAAAGGATGAGGACACCCACGTGAAAACTCAAAAATACCCTTCTCCCATTAAAACTATTAAAACTCTAATCCATCATTTTCGCCTCCTCCATCATTTGGTACACCCACCCCATTTTCGCCTCCTCCCCTTCCTTCCCACGATCGGCGCCGTCCGTCCGTCCTCCCCCTCCTCTCGTCGCCGGCAGCATCGCCGCCCTCCCTCTCCACCCAACACGACGACCCGTTCCACATCGCAGCGGCGCAACTTCCTTCACCTAACATGGCGACAGCGCCACCCTCTCTCCCAACGTCGCTGCGGCGCAGCTCCGCCTCCCCTCTCCACCCGGCGACATCGCCGCCCTACAGATCGGAAAAATGCGCGGCCGCCCCCTTTTTCTTCGAACGCCACCGCCCTTGCCCTCGTCCACCACCGCCCGTTTGAAGGTAGGTTTTTGAAAGTTTTTGAAAAATTAAGAAATTTTAGGAAAATTTGGGTTTTTAGGAAATTTAGGGTTTTTAGAAGTTCGGGGATTATTTTCGAACATATTGAGTTTGTTTTGGAAAATTTTTCGAACAATCTGTGTTTGTTTTGGAAAAAAATTCGAACAACATGTTTTTGTTTTGGAAAAAAATTTGAAAATCTTGTTCGATTTTTTTTTTCGGAAAAATTTAAGTTGTTTTGAATATTTTTTCGAACATATTGAGTTTGTTCATTAAAAATTTCGAACAACTTGAGTTTGTTGGGTAAAATTTTTTGAACAAGATATCCGATTTTTTTTTCCGGACAAATGAAAGTTGTTCATCAATTTTTTTGGAACACATCTTAAGAATTTTTTTTTAATTTTTTTTGTTGATTTTTTGGGTTTTTTGGGTTTTTTTTTGTTGAAGAATGGTGTTTTGTTTTGGTGGTGGTGGAGATGATTCTGTCATAAAATAGAAGCGGTGGGTGTACTCATCCGTCTATTTTTTTAAAAAATTGCAGGAAGGGTACAAACGATATTTCGTATATCCCTTGTAGATAAAAAAAATTTCGACGAGTGTCCTCATAGGATCCGTGTGTGCCTTTAGCCGCGCCCTTATTCGTGGCCTTAACCGAATGGAAGGCTCATGACCATGAGTATTTCAACCCAAAAACACGAAAACTAACGAACTTTTGTATGGTGTGGGTTATTTGATACACACATCTTCTCTTTATCCATTACCTATGTAGTGGATCGAAAATATACATTTTCATCGATAAATTGTTATAGACTTATATATTTGACACTAGTTTGTCAAAAATTTTAAAAAATATATATATAAAATGTCGTACATTTTTTTTTTAAAATTTCTGAGATTTTTGTAGCGGTGGCGGCGGTTGCAATTAGGGTTAGAGTTTAAATGTTGAATGGAGAGTGCAGTTAGTAATATGGATGCATTTAGTAGTGATATTTTACTTAAAAGGTACTCCATCCGTCCAATTTTATAATGCTTTGTAAAAAGTGAAAGTTTGAGTGGGAAGATAAAGTAGAAATAAAGTAGTGAGTGAAAGTAATATTTTCTTTTTAAGAAAGGAGAATTATAAAATTGAACAGATAAAAAAAGGAAATTGAAAATTATAAAATTAAATAGAGGGAGTATTTTAGATTTTTTACACCATAGGGAGAGTGTCCTTAACAAAGCTGGAGGTGCAAATTGTACAAAGTAACTATGTAGTCAGCGCGTCGAATCGCGCCATGTGGCGTCGTATGCGTCGTATGAACCTGCTTCCTGTTATGCAGGTTTAAATTATTTTTTAAATTGTATTTTTTATTTACTATATTACCCTTCTTTTATTAAAATTATTTAAAAAATATATATATATATATATTAAGCAAAATTACTATTCTACCCATTTTATGCAAATATTATTATTATAAAAATTAAATAAATCAATCAAAAAAATAATTAAATAATAAATGTACTGGAAGTATTCACTTGCACGGTCCAACAGCCGTGCACGGTTGCACGGTCGATACTTAGTAAATCATATAATCCAAACAATGTGTTGTAAGTGCTCACTTTCACGGTCCAACAGCCGTGCACGGTCGATACTTAGTAAACCGTATAATCCAAACAATGTGCTATAAGTGCTCACTTTCACGGTCCAACAGTCGTGCACGGTTGCACGGTCGATACTCAGTCACCCGTGTAAATCGAAACATGTATTGGAAGTACTCGCTTGCACGGTCCCACAGTCGTGCACGGTTGCACGGTCGATACTCAGTAAACCGTGCAATTCAAAAAATGTGTTGTAAGTGTTCACTTTCACGGTCCAACAGCCATGCCTGGTTGTACGGTCGATATTCAGTAAACCGTGCAAACCAAAAAAATGTTCTTTTCTTGTTCACGTGCTCGAGCCACAAATAGGGCAACGACTTGGCGGCGTCAGTGGAGTGCGTGTTCGTAGGGGAAAGAAAGTGCGTGTTCGTAGGGGGAAGAAAACCAACGCATTCATGTTTTAGGTGTAGGTTCATATGACTTTTTTTTTTATTTCATTTAATTTGTTTTTTTATTGTTAATTTTAATAATAATAAAAGGGTAAATAGATAGTTTTACCATTATAGTATAATTTAATTAATAAATATAATAACTTTTTTTATTAAATTAAGGATAAAAATGTAATTTTTAAAGTATATATTTCAATTAAATTAATTAATTATAAATACGACACCATACGACAACATACAACACATACGATGAATATTTTCAACACAAAGTACAAAAGGTAACAGGTCATTAGATTTAAGCCTTTAGATTAGATTTTTAATGGTTCAGATTTAATTGACTACGGTAGTCATACGACACCATACGACACTTTGACTGCATGTAGGAGCTCCCAAGAAAGTAAGGAAATTCTTACGGTAGTCACATTTTACAAAGTGACTACGCAGTCACTTTGTCGAATCGCGCCATGTGGCGTCGTAATCGTAAAAACAACCTGCTACCTGTCATACAGGTTTCAGTTATTTTTAGCATTATTCAAATTATATTTTGTTATTTACTATATTACCCTTCTTTTTAAATTTTATTTATATTTAACCTGCACCCACTAATTTAATGAGTGCACCCCCTAATCATATTTTTACTACAATTATCTGCACCCGCTAATTTAAAGAAGAATTCCCCCTAATCATATTTTTACAACAATTATCTGCACCCGCTCATTTAATGAGTTCACCCCCAAATCATTTATTTTTTACAACAGTTATCTACACCCGCTCATTCTATGAGTTCACCCCCAAATTATTTTTTACCACAATTATTTGCACTCGCTCATTTTATGAGTTCACCCCCAAATTATTGTTTTACCACGGTTATCTGCACTCGCACATTTTATGAGTGCACCCCAAAATATTTTTTAAAAAATAATCACATTTAAAAGACTATATTATTCTTTTATTATTTTACACAAAATATAATAAAATAAACTCTAAAAAATCAATTCACCACCAAATCACCCATATTTAAAAAAAAAGCGTAAAAATATAATTAATAAAAAACTATCGAAATTAGCCACAAATCTCAATTTTTTTCTTTTTAATTTTTCTTCCCCCTCCTCTTTTTCTTTTTTCTTCCCATTTTCAAATTTTTTTTCAAATTTTTTATTTCCTTGTTTTTTTTTCTTTTCCTTTTTAAATTTTCCTGTCTTTCTTTTCCATTTTTTGCATGTGTATTTTTTAAATTTTAATACAAAATAATATTATAGGTATAATTTTATTAAAGTCGATCGGCGGTGCACCTAAATTTTAATTTTAATTTGATGAGTAAAGGACCTGTCGAAAATCCATGCATGTCGGTGGGTGACCCAACCACCACCATGCCCGACCACCCCCTCGACGGCGACGGCGACGGCGGCGCTTCGGTCTCGGCCGCTGAAGCCCGAGACCCCTCCTCGAATCGCAATCGCGATTCTTCACTTCCATAACAATCGACATAATCTTCCATCTCGGCCACGATCCATGGCGGCCGAAATCCTCTCCTCATTTCGACCACCGATGCGACTGCTTCGATCAATCTCCCTTGCGTTAGCGATCTAGGAGCTTCTCCTACATCAACGACGCTCGCCTGCAACACTCGGATCGACGTTGCCTCTCTCTCGTCGTTCATCTTTGTCCAAATCGAAGCTACATTGCTTCATCCGTCTTCTTCACCCTGCTCCTGCGCAGCCTCTTCCTCCGGCTGACGACGGCCCGACGGAGGACTGTGAGTATGTTGCTGATGGATCTCTGGCCGGACGATACTCGGAGCCGGTGACCTTGCTGATGAAATCCCAAGCGACGACTACTGACCTAGGGTGCCCTCCCATTGGGCTTGGGTTTCCTTCAATTGGGCTTGATAATGTGCACCCTCTATTTTCTTTAGTACACCCCGATCTGCACTCTCTCCACTTTTTTTTATGGTATTATTGTTATTGATATTATTGATACTGGTATTACTAGTTACTGATTGCGGTATTACTATTAATACACTATTGAATTAATATTAATGATTATTGATTATTAATTGTGGTATTACTGATTATGTGAAATTATTTATTACTGATTATTATTATTTTTATGGTATTACATATTATTGTTTATGGTATTACTGATAATTGTTTTTGGTATTATTGAATATAATTAGATTTGTGGAATTATTTGTCATTGTATGAGATATTACTATTCAATGTTCATTGTATTACTACTTACTGTTCATGGTATTACTGATAATTATTTTTTGTATTATTGAATATAATTAGATGTGTGAAATTATTTGTTATTGTATAAAATTTTACTGATTAATATTAATGGTATTACTGATTAATGTTCGTGGTATTACTAATTATTGTTAATGGTATTACTGATTATTGTTTATGGTATTACTGGTTATTACTTGTTGTATTACCGACTACTCCCTCATTCCTATTGAAAGCTACCCAACTTTCCTTATTCGTTTGTCCCAATGAAAGTTACTCATTCCTTTTTTGCCAAACTATTCCCTCTCACATTTCATTATATTCTTCTCTCTCTCAATCACATCACCTCTCATACACTTATTATATCATATTTTTTAACCTCTGTGTCCGAAGCTCATGAGGAGCTTTCACTGGGACGGAGGGATTATAATAAAATCATACATATAATATTATTTTGTATTAAAACTAAAAAATATACTAATGAAAAAAAAGTAGGAAACAAAAAAAACGAAGAAATAAAAAGTTTGGAATAAAAATTGAAAATGGAAAGAAAAATTAAAAAGAAAAAAAAATTGAAATTTGTGCCTAATCTCGATAGTTTTTTTTAATTATGTTTTTACGATTTTTTTTTCTAAAAATATGAGTGATTTGGTGGTGAATCGACGGTAACTCGGCAATGACTCAGTTGTAGATTGTAAATGTATAAATTAGGGTTGATTTTATTATATTTTGTGTTAATTAATAAAAAAAAAAATATATAGTCTTTTAAATGTAATTATTTAAAAAAAAAATTTTGGGGTGACCTTATAAAATGAGCGGGTGCAAATAATTGTGGTATAAAAATAATTTGGGGGTGAACTCATAAAATGAGCGGGTGTAGATAACCGTTGTAAAAAAGAAATGATCTGGAGGTGAACTCATAAAATGAATGGGTGCAGATAACTATGGTAAAAAATGATTTGGGTGAACTCATAAAATGAACGGGTGCAGATAACTAGGGTAAAAAATGATTTGGGGTGAACTCATAAAATTAGCGGGTGTAGATAATTGTTGTAATAAATTATTTTATTGTATAAGGATAAAAATGTAAATTTACAATAATATATTTTAATTAATTTAATTTAATAGAAAATACAAATTTACGACACATTACGACACATTACGACAATACATATCGTAAAATTTACAAAAGGTAACAGGTCATCAAATCTAAACCTTTAGATTAGATTTTTAATGACTTAGATTAACTGACTACGGTAGTCATTACGACACGTTACGACACCCTAACTAAATAGAAAGTAGTGAGTGAAAGTAATATTTTCTTTTTAAAAAAGAAGAATTATAAAATTAAACAGATAAAAAAAGGAAATTGAAAATTATAAAATTAAATAGTGGCAGTATTTTAGATCTTTTACACCATAGGGGGAGTGTCCTTAACAAAGCCGGAGGTGCAAATAGCCATACCCATTCATATCGCTGCTTCCAAATCCAAAAGGACACAAACACCCAAGATACACAGCAAATACCCCTCGACTAAGGGATGTGCGTTAGTTGTGTCAATTCGCGAGCTACTCATGCTCGACTCAAAAAATGATTGAAATCGATCACATTAATTTGGTTCTGCTCGATTTCTTCAAAGTTCAATATCGATTTTATATAGGAGTATAACAAATTGACAAAACTGAATGAATTAACTGAATGCTCATCCCTAACAACATTTATAGATATAACGTTTCAGGTTAAAAGTACAAAAAACATATGTAAAATCCAAAAACAAAAGTGCACGCAAAAAAATAAGCAAGAAAATTTCAAAAGATAAAGCGATTGAGTACAAGCCCATAGTACTTAAACTGAAAGTAAAAGACCAAAAAAAAAAAAAGAGGAAAAAAAATGTTTTCAACTGTAGCCATGAATCTACTAAGCTTTTACATTCAGCTCCACAATCATTCTAACCAGCTGATACCAACCAACATTACTGAAAAAGCCACATTTCTTGAACTACTTCTGTTGTAGTAATGCTGCATCCTTTTGCAAACTTATCAGGAGGATGGAATCATGTATCAGCTGCAAAAACAATATCTAAGTTACCATCATTTCAACAGTAAATATGTTCACATGAGTAATCAAAGATGGGGAAAGTCTTGATTGTAAAGAGCAAAAACACATACCCTGTTTCGTCCTTTGCTTCTGGTGGATCATGAGGATTATCAAGAGTGTTCGTGGTGGCGCTGCTAGATGCACCTCTTTCAGCTTCTTCAACATGGGAAGCCACAGAACTGCTGGGAGAATCAGTAGGGCCCACCCCTCTACGGGGGAGCTGTGAAGGCCTCGACAAGCTGGCATCCTTACCCCTGCGTTTCTGAGGTACTGACAGAAATCCACTAGCAACAGCTTCTAGTGCCCTGCTTGTTGGAGAGCGGTTTCTTGTACTCAGCCGACGTGTATTCACAACACCCTGCTCCTCGTTTTTGGCCTCAGAACTCGGTAAATGGGGGTCAATCAACAGCTGCGGCTGAGAGGGTTTGAACTCCGGGGCAGGCAACTTGAGGTCAATCAGCAGCTGACGTTGAGAGGGTTCACATGGACTGACTTGAGTCACGGAAGATTTATGAACGTCTGAAGAGCAGTGAGACGTCCTCTTTTCCAATGTGGGGGTAGTCGAGGGATGAATCACTCCGTCTCTCGTTTCTTCATTGCCACCAGCAGTTGATCTCTTACAGCGTTTGCTCGTGGGAGCTATATCATCAGCATTGTCTTGCTTCTTCTTTCGACTCAAGGTCTTCGTGACCTTTTGAGGCTTCTTCGACATTGATGACTCCACACCAGCTTTAGATATCAGTAGAGTGTCTGCTGCAGCAGACACATCGACTATGATGGTCGGAATATCTGTTGTGTCATCTGCTTCATCGTCTTCATGAGGACCATCAGAAATAATCGTATTGGAAGAAGGAAGCGTTCTCAGTTCCCTAACATTGCCATCTGAGAGGCTTGTATCAACTATGGTAAATTTTATAGCGTCCAAATTCTGGTTAGATGTCCTCGGTTGCAGATAGAAATGGTGCTGCTTTGCAGGCAGATCATTTTCCATCTCTGCTTCGTCTTTCTTGTTAACTTCATCTTCAAGCTCGAGTAACTCTGGCTCCTTGGCAACTTTACTCAAAACATCAGTGATTGAATCAAAATAATCATGACCTTTAACCAGCTTCCTTCTTGAAAATTCCTTTATTCCGGGCACAAGAAAAACCAGGAACTTAGACCCGCCAATGTATCCCTGATTGTGAGGCTGCTCGGAATGCCAACCCCTTGCCAGCAAACGGGGCCAAACGGCTTCCCAGAATAAGTCATTCGATCGAGCTTTGCTCAATCTGTGATCACCACTTAAAAATTTGATTATCTCTGTGGTTGTGAGAGAGGAGCATGCTTTTCCAGCAGGAATCTCTGGGCGTGCACGGGTCTTCTGGCTAGCCTTCGGACGCTTCAACACCATTTCAGTAATGTCTTGATTACCTTTTCCAATACCCACAGCTTCTACAAGGGTGTGCATCCCGACCAAGGCCTTTAAAGTCGAGATGAAGTCTTTAAACAACATTTTGTCCTCACCGAAATTAGTAAAGACCTACCAAAGAAACATGAAATCAATTTCAAGATGAAAGTATTGAAACAAGAGACTAATCTTGACGGAAACACAATAGATACAGTTACATAAAAACGGAATCTAGGCAATCAAAGGCAAAGACAGCCAAAAACATAATGATTCAGATTATTAAGCCAGTGATTCCAAAAACATAATGATTCAGAGATTAAACCAGCGATTGATAACTCAAAATCTCTTTAAACTAATCCATATCAATAAAATTCTTTAATCATCAAAGTAGGCAACTGCCTAAACCATAATCAACCCGAATTCATATCTTAGATTTATATGATTATGTCATCCAGATTAATGATTTCCTAAGCCCATGATCATCACACTGCACCAAACTAGACACAACAATTAGAAAGCGGCTTCCTCTTTAAGCTCAGATAATCAAAGCCTAATTTCAATAAAAAATATATCCATTTGTTCTCTCGTACAGAGGAAAAGAGTAAACATCATCAAGCAGCATACAAGAAGAGAACAAAAAAACCAAAAAAGAAAAATTGAATGTTCGAGTTGCATCCCAATACACACAACACTAGAGTAATGAGTTACATAACACATATCAACTAATACATTTTAGTAGAACAACTAATACAGTTGAAAAATGCCCTTAAACAAAATATACCATTTAAAATGCAGTTGAGTTGCATAGAAGTATTAGCCTTGAAACAACAATAAGTAGCACAACCACAGCATTATACTTTCAAATTTTTTTCAACAAGTCATCAAACTTGTCAAACCAGACACAATGCCAAAAGCTTGCTTCAACAGGATAGACTATAAGCATTTCAGATGTGCATGCGTATATTTAAACTAATGAACTAAATTGGAATTTTATGCTTAATGAAAATATTAATGGATGCAGTTTTGTGCAAAATTAAATTGTTTAATTACCTCCAGTACAGCACTTTGAAATTCTTCTGGCACTCTCTGAATCAACCGAGACAGTAACTCCTGCTTCCTTAAGCCAGAAAATATTTTCTCCCCATGTACACTTTTCTTGCTTGACTTTCGACCTTTTGACCATTTTTTGTATTCGGTCGATCTATGAAAGTCCCCATAATAGAAGGCGAGCACTGCACCCATGTCTTTAGTGTCAACGAATCGCCTCACCTCAAAAAAATTCTTCTCGAAGATGTACAAGGCAAGGAGGAAACTAGACTTCTCAGCATCACTCCAACTTTCACTGGGTATTCCAGGAATCAGAACATGATCATCAACAGTGTCTGAAACGGTTTCTGGGCCCTCACGCTTCTGACAATTGATCTCTTTTAATGGTATGGAGAACTTGATCATAAATGGCACAACCGAACGTTGTTCATCTTCTGAGTCAAACATACAATTGGGCTCTCCATTAAGTGGAGGAAGTACAGCCTGATATTCATCACCAATTCGAGGTGGAATTTCTGGTTCTCCAAATGAATCATCATCGATATGCATGAAGTTGGCCTCTCCACCTTCAGCATTGTCTGATGAAAGTACCTGCTCATCAGGAATATGATCAATGCAATCTCCGTTCTGATTTAAAGGACTTGAAGACATCTGCAAATGAAACCAACAAAATGTTCATTAGGGCTGAAGACACTACTTTGCTTCACACTAGTCTAAACGGTGAAGAAACATGCACCAAGATTCTTTGCAGGCAAAAACACAAACAAAGACAAATTCAAAGAGCTATAAGAACCAAAACTGCAGTCATATTTCTTACTTAAAGCACAGATAAAAAAAGGTGAGGAAATAGGTTGATTTTGCAAGACAACACAAGATTCCAACACAAAAATATGGCCTTTGAACCAAAAAGTTTTACCACTCACCTTATATCGGATAAATCAGAGGCAAGAGAGATTATTGTCCAGTAAATTTCACTATCTTAGATGGACTCTATAAAGCAGTTTGCTTTTGTTACGAATGAAGAAGAAACATTTCAAGGAATAATGAATCAAGTATTCTTTCCATACCTCTAAGGAGCTTTGTATTAGAGTTTTTTGATTATATTCTCATATATAGCAGGGATATGGATCAACACAGGGAGCATTTAAGAAAAGTGTTTCAACTGCTATTGGAGAATCAATTGATGGCCAAAGCTTCTTGGTGTGCTATTGGTCAAAGGCAAGTTGAATATCAAGGACACATAATATCTGACACAGGAGTATATGCAGATCCTGAAAAGGTGAGAGTGATGAGAGAATAGCCAACTCCAAAATCTGTAACAGCTCAAAGAGGTTTCCTTGGATTAACAGGGAATTATAGAAAGTTCATCAGGCACTATGGGGTGATAGCTAAGCCTTTGACACAGTTAACTAAGAGAGGACAATTTGAATTCGGAGAGCAAGATATTGAGGCTTTCCTAAAATTGAAGTAAGCTATGATAGCCTCACCTGTTGTACAACTTCCTGATTTCCCAAGATAATTTGTAGTAGAAGAAACTAATGCTTTCTATTGGAGATTGGGGGCAGTACTAATGCAAGACATTCATCCATTGGCCTACAGTAGTAAAGCCCTGGGAGTTACGAGTCTGGGCCTTACAATATACTTTGTACCTATAATTTTGGCTGTGGAGAAATTGAGAAGCTACTTGATTCATGCTCCTTTTGTTATAAGGACAAAAATCAACAAAGTTTGAGATATTTGCTTGAGAAAAAGATTTTCACTCTGCAACATAAATATTTGACTAAATTGTTGGTATAACTAAAAAATAGAGCATAGAAAGGGAAAAGAGAATATGGTGGCTGAATACAACATGTATTTTCATTGCCACGACGTGAATTATCCAACTCTCACGCTCAATCAATATCTCACTTTACAAATGCACACCATTCGAATTCAACCCGAAATGATAGAAAATACTCAGCCTTTCCCTCATTCATCAGTCATCACCGTGCTTAAATTATTCTTATCAATTTACAAAGAATCGAATTCTTCCAGCAGCAGTATCACATCGTGAATCCGTGGTTGCAACTCTATCGAGTTTAGAACTATTGTGGTTCAGTTATGCTGTGTCGAAAAGGGGTGACTGTGTTACAAGGGCTGGTTTCGTACGAGACTTCTATTTATCACTTTGTATTCATCTTTTGAGGTGGGGTTTTAATTGCTTTATGCTCTACAGTGGTTGGTAGAATTTTTAATGCATTTGCTATTCTTTATTAAATGCTTTAAATAAATTGTTTGAGTTGTTGTTACATGAATTGAATGTGTGCACGATATTCGATTATCAAAGTTTCTAATAGCCAGGGATCATGACGAGGGTCCGGGATCGACGGGTCGGTCTTCGGGTCTAACCCGCCGTGCTCAATGGTAAAGTATATGTGTTTAATTTAATGCTGGCAAAGTATATGTGTTTATTTTAATGTTGGCAAAATATATGTGTTCAATTTAAAGTTGGCAAAGTATATATGCAAATGCTATATATTCTACGTTAATGACATGAATGTTTATTTTTCAGTATTTAATTTGGAATAACTTAGCTCCACTGAGTATACTTTGAATGTACTTGCACACTCACCCCAATTATCTACCATTTCAGGTTGAGGAGTTGGTCGACGAGAGGTGGTGATGTGATGAGAATACAAGAAGTGATACGAAGGATTATTCGAAAGTATATTCAAGGAGAAATAGAGTACAGTAATGCAGCGTGATATGGGCCTTGGGCATTGGGCCGGGCCTTAGACAGTTTCTTAGTTTCTCTTCTTTAGTTGCAGTTATGTTGTAGTTAGTTCTTAAGGCTATGGGTATATAAATACCCTAAGATTGCCTTGTACATCCATTGGATCAATATATGAAAGTATTACTTTTCTACAGTTCCTAAACTGGTTGCCAGGGTAATTTGGAGAGTAGTGCTCCAAGTTTCTAGAATTACATCTTGGTTCTTATCAATTGGCCTGAGAGCCAATTTACGATCTAAGGCAGGAAAAGAATGGTGGCCAACAAGCAGAGGTTCGCTCAGATTGAAGCGTTGATAGCACGATTGTGCGACGCATTGCAGACGATGCCTACGTAATCTGGGGAACGTTCAAAGGGTGAACGCGAGAGCAGATCACGGGCCCACCAACGCCACAGACACGAAGATGAATCATCAAGAAGTAGGGAGAAAGGGAGCGACGAACACCGCCGACGACCAAGAAAACATACCAACAAAGAGGAGAAAGGAAAGGGGAAGATCAATGATCAAGAAAGCGATCAAGAAGGGGAGAGTTCCAAGCAGCAGTCACGAGAACGAAAAACCCTTTCAGAAGAGATGGATCCACATCAGAATCAGAATCATATAGCAGCGCACAATCTAGCGAACAGACGAGTGACACGAGTTCAAGTGATGGCCGAACAAGAAAACATCACCGATACGAACGACCAAACGACCATCGACCAAGAAGATTGAAAATGGACTTTCCGAAATTCAGTGGGGAGGACACCATTAACTGGATCGACAAAGCCGAGCAATACTTCGAAATTAAGAAGATTCGATCAAAAGACAAAGTTCAGATTGCGTCATTTTACCTAGACGGTGACGCACGACAGTGATGGAGATGGTTCGAGTACGATGAAGGCCGTCGAGCAAAAGAGTGGGACCGATTCAAGAAAGGAATCTTGTTACGGTTTAGTGAAGCACAATACGAGGATGCCAACGTATTGATGAACCAAATACGCCAAACGTGTACGTTCAAGGATTTTCTTAAAGAATTCAAGAAGATAGTAAACCGAGTACACCATTGGCCCCCAAGTGCAGTCCTGGGGGCATTCATGGCAGCCGTTTTTTTGAACCAGAAATCGCAAAAGAGATAAACTTGTGGAAACCAAGAACTCTGCAAGAAGCCATCGAACTAGCTACGAGGAAAGAGGACCATCTACAACCGATAAAACAAAACTGGCCGCAATCCAGAACCCCCAATACTCATTCGTTAAACCCTTGATCATGGGGAACGATGACACCCAGCACAGTGCCGACGACAACCGCCATACCCACGGACAATAAAACAGCGACTGAAAATACGACTCAAGAAGGCAGACGGCGAGGGCAGCTGTCCGCCGAGGAAATCAACCGGCGCCGACGAGATGGCCTGTGTTTTTACATGCAGTGAAAAGTTCTCGTGGGATCACAAATGCACGAGGGCCAAAATTGATGACGTTGCTCGTTGATGAGGACGAGATGGCCAAGGATGAGGAACCACCAAGATACTACGAGGAACCAGAGGGGGTAGTTCGTGAGGAAAGTCGAATTGAGTTTCATCAAATGGACGCCATGGCCAAAGGGGAACGGGGAAGATCGTTGAAATTTCGGGGACATATCGGCAAGACCGAAGTACTGATATTAATAGACAGTGGCGCCTCCCTAAACTTCATATCGGAGACAATGGCGACCAATCTGCAGTTGCCCCCACAAACGACTATTACCTCGTTTCAGATTGAAACAGGTGGAGGTAACATGTTAAATTGCAATTCTAGATATGAAAACGTGACACTAACGGTGCAGGGGAACGAGTTCATTATTGATCTGTACGTATGTCGATCACCACACATCGACATTTTCTTGGGATTACCATGGCTTGAATCCGTAAGCCCGATCACTTTGGATTGCAAACTGATGACCGCTGAATTTGGGAAGCAGGGACACTCACCCCTACTCCGAGCAATTGGACATCACACACTGCATCAAATAAAACCGGTACAAGTGCCTTAGAGAATGGGAGAGAGGGGGAGAAATCTTCCTGCTCGCTGAAACCAACCTGGATCGACCAACAGAGGACAAGTGTGGGGGCGAACAGAAAATCCAAATCCAAGAAATCCTTAACCACTTTCCAGAAGTAACGGCGGCAAGCAGTAAGTTACCACCACGTCGTGAGCTTGATCATCGTATCTGCTTAATCGACGAACAGAAACCAGTTTTTCATGTTTCTCTTCTTCGCCGAAGAATTGGATACGCCGCAGCAGTCAGCCCGACACTTCCGCCTTACACACCGAACGGCGTTCCCGAGGTCGTGCCAGAATTGGTTTTAGATTATCGCTGGAGTTCAACACGCAAGGGGCAGCAATTGGAAGCTTTGGTTCAATGGAAGAACTTGAGTCCGGAGGATGCTACTTGGGAGCGTGTCGACAGTCTACGGTCTCAGTTTCTGACCCTCAACCTTGAGGACAAGGTTATTTTTAACGGTGGGGGTGATGATGAGAATACAAGAAGTGATACGAAGGATTATTTGAAAGTATATTCTAGGAGAAATAGAGTACAATAATGCAGTGTGATATGGGCCTTGGGCATTGGGCCAGGCCTTAGACAGTTTCTTAGTTTCTCTTCTTTAGTTGCAGTTATGTTGCAGTTAGTTCTTAAGGCTATGGGTATATAAATAGCCTAAGATTGCCTTGTACATTCATTGGATCAATATATGAAAGTTTCTAGAATTACATCTTGGTTCTTATCATGATGGATGTTGGTTTATTATGTTACTTAATTTGAAATACTTATAAGATTATATATGATTTTTCACTTAAATTATTTGATTGAGACCTTTTGGCACCTTTTAGCACCCTTTGTGGTTAAATTTATGTATAGTTTTTCACTATTTGAGTATTTTTTATTATCAAATGTAATTCAATATATTCATGTCCTTAAAATAGCTTTTGCTTCATGCCTTTATATTAAATTATGAAGTATTTTTTGCAAAATTTACTTTAATGAAAATTGGGGCGTGACAGTGGTTGATTGTCTAGGAGAGATGGAATTGATGGGGAATGTGTTGCGATCACATTGTTGAAACAAGCCTGAATAGAGGAGATTCAGTCCAGCTATGACAATGATGGCACAGTTTCACAAAGTGATTACTTAATGCATAGCATCTCCCAATATTATGTTCCTATACTCTTATTCTGGAGGATTGGTTAGATATAATAAAGGAAAATTATGTAGGGCCTGGACAAGACTTCAGGCTCAAAATACTGAGTTTTGTTCACTCTTCTACTCAAGGAGGTCATTCAGGAGAGAATGCCACTTTTCAGAGGGTGAAGAATGTTTTTTGGTGGCCTGGAATGGGGGAGGATGTTCATTTATTTGTTTCACAATGCCATATTTGTCAATTGTGTAAACATGAACTATCAAAATCTCCAGGCCTGCTACAGCCTCTTCCTGTCCCAGATCAGGTCTGGAAGGATATATCCATAGACTTCGTAGAGAAGTTGCCTAAGTCAGGGGGTAAGGATGCTATTTGGGTGATAGTGGATAGACTAAACTAAATATAACCATTTTATTGCACTTTATAACCCCTGTTCAGTATCCCAATTGGCTCAAATCTTCTTGAATACCACATAAAAGCTACATGGTGTACCAGCTACAATAATTTCAGATAGGGATAAGGTAAGGTGTTCACAAGCCAATTTTGGCAAAAGCTTTTCAAATCACTTGGGGTGCAACAGCTGATGAGAACAGCTTATCATCCCCAAACATAGAGAGTTAATCAGTGTTTGGAGGGATATTTGAAATGTAAGTATATAAGCCCACTTTCCTATCTTTTGGACCCAATATTCAGACCACAGTGGAAGATGCAATTCAAGATAAAACAGCTCATAGTTAAACAACTCAAATTGCTCTTGCAAAAGGTTAGGATAGGAAGAACATTATGCAAACACAGGCCAAAGTG
The DNA here is from genome assembly GCA_963675135.1 of Galeopsis tetrahit. Taxonomy (NCBI): domain Eukaryota; kingdom Viridiplantae; phylum Streptophyta; class Magnoliopsida; order Lamiales; family Lamiaceae; genus Galeopsis; species Galeopsis tetrahit. Next base: position 20,148,049 of record OY776133.1, read on the forward strand.
AAAGAGAGTTCAAGGTGGGTGAATGGGGGTACCTCAATCTTAAGTCTTTCAGGCAACTGTCGATTCACGATAGCACTGTGTGGGAGCTGAGCTCAAATATGCAGGCCCTTTTTAGGTGATTGAACGGGTGGGTTCAGTAGCATACACCCTTGCCCTTCCACCTACAGCAAAAATAAATTACACCCTTGCCCTTCCACAAATATAATAACTTCGATCATCAAAATAAATTACATAACCAAGAGACGAAATGAAGCCCCCTTAAATTCCAAACCAATATGTCAACTGAATCCAAATTCAAAATCAAACAAAAATCACATCAGGAGCTCTCATTTTAGCAGTTTTCATCTTTAGGGGTAAGTTCCCAGAAAACCCGATGCCCCAAAAAAGAAAAACAACGCAAAAAATAAAAATCAGGCACAAAAGGGGAAAAAATCGAACTCAAACAAACTCAATCGAAATTTCCAATGTGATCCAACTAAATTTAACTCTTCCAAGAATTTACAACTCAGATGTTCCTTCAATCCATCACATTTCTCGAGCAGAAAACGAATCTCACTAGCAAAGGTACACACATAATAGCACACACATAGATAAGAATTGCATTTATATACTGTAATGGCTCAAACACAACAAATTCGTATCGAATGCGATATTAGATGATTGCTTGACATAAACTCTCAATGAACAATAACAAATTGTTTAAAAAAGCAAACAATTAACACTTACAATCGTAAATGATGAACAACGATGAATGGGATAACAGAACAATGAATGAATCTTCAAGATGAGTAATCGACCGCCTGAGATGAATAGGAATGATTTACGATCGGAATTATAAAGAGAATTTGATCGGAAAATGGGTAAAGGTGCGCACCTGCGGACCGATATAAGGAAAGTAAAACGTGCCTGAGATGAATAGGAATGATTTACGATCGGAATTATAAAGAGAATTTGATCGGAAAATGGGTAAAGGTGCGCACCTGCGGACCGATATAAGGAAAGTAAAACGTGTTTTCTTCTATAGAACCAGATTTTTCATGGGGTAAATTGAATCAAAGAGACTAGAGACAGAGAGAGGATATTTTTAATTTTTTCTATGCCTGTTACTTAATTCTTTTGCATGTATATAATAGAAGTAACAAAAATAATATCTTGATAGATTTAAAATTTAAGTGGTCGAAATCTAGTAAATTAATCTAATACGGTAAATTTCATTTGGTATTCACTTCAATTATAGATACACAAAATGACAAAAACTTGCACGGGACTGTCGCATGCATCAAACATGCTACTTCATGGGGTAAATTGAATCAAAGAGACTAGAGACAGAGAGAGGATATTTTTAATTTTTTCTATGCCTGTTACTTAATTCTTTTGCATGTATATAATAGAAGTAACAAAAATAATATCTTGATAGATTTAAAATTTAAGTGGTCGAAATCTAGTAAATTAATCTAATACGGTAAATTTCATTTGGTATTCACTTCAATTATAGATACACAAAATGACAAAAACTTGCACGGGACTGTCGCATGCATCAAACATGCTACTTTTGTAAGTTTTTGTGATACTTTGGAATTTATTTTGGTATTCACTTCAATTATAGATACACAAAATGACAAAAACTTGCACGGGACTGTCGCATGCATCAAACATGCTACTTTTGTAAGTTTTTGTGATACTTTGGAATTTATTTTGAAATGATATACTCCCTCCGTCCCACAAAAGTTTGCATGCCCTAAAATGGAAATAATCTTCACAATATACACATATTTACCCTTCATGCCATTACTTTTGGGGCCCACCATACACTCATTCCAACAAATTTCTTTACTTTATATATATAAGTTCACAAAATTACCCTTCAAAACTCTAATCATTACACTTAGTTCTTAAACTATGTGCCCAATATTCACTGCAAACTTATCGGGACGGAGGGAGTAACATATAATCATATTACATGTATGAAATTGTCTCATGCAAAACTTCCTGGTGTATATATACGCAAAATTAACACCGGGAAGTAGTGTATTTAATTGGTGAGATAAATAGATAGGATCAAATTTAATTTTATACTTAACCGGTCAGGAGTAAGGAATGAAAGGAAAAAATAATAAATTTGCAGAGATACAAACTGGAGGGTATTTTGGACCTGTGTAACACTAACATCAACCCGAAATCTTTATGCAATTGAGAAGCATCCATAGGATCATCATGGTCATTTAACTTCCCTTGATGCAGTTGGATAATTTGGCGTATCTGAGTTATATTAAGGGTTTCGGGGGGAACATGCCTCTGCTTGTATCTGATAGATTCTGTTGTTGTGTTCCTCAGCTTTGGCAACAGCCTTTTGCACTTCTCCACCACAGAATCCTTTTATAACATCCCAGAAATAGAAACAATATGTGACTTGCATGTAAGAGTCGAGAAAAGCAATGCAGATACAAGTTTTATTAAATTTGAATACGGTCTATTAGTAGAAAACAGTAAAATCTTGAAGAATATAGTGAATGGGATAACATAGGAATGTTTATTGGGATTGGATGCTAGTGGTTTAATAACGTAAGTTAGATTGTATATTTAACTCATTACTACAAAAGGATTTGCAAAACTATGCACTGGCCCTCCCTTACAATTAGAGAACTAATTTACTATCAAATCCATAAAATCATCTGTATTGAAACGTTCTTACAATTTCTCTCAGAAAAGCTGCCCGGCAGATTTTTAAACCAATAGCATTTTAAACTTCTATATATTTCGCTTCATGTTCTTTTATTGCTTCTATATTTTTGTAATAATTTGGTAGTTATAGTCTTGAAATAAAAGCAAGCAATTTTTTTATAGTGGACCTTTGTCTTTGAGCTGTATATAAATTAATGTCTACATTATTGACCTTAATCAATGCAAATACTTCATACTATCTTTTTTCTATATTATAGTGTTAAATGTTGAATTATGTCGTAGCCCATCATATGAAAATATCTAGCTCCGTCCTCGATAGTAGATACATGAGATTCTAGATAAAAGGTGTGCCCATGTGAATGATGACTTCTATAGTATCAATGAATCATAGGAGGGGAAATTTAACAGAGGCTTCACATTATATCAACAAGAGATTTTATGTATTAAAAATCAAAACACAGCTCACTCTTTTGATCAATAGATTCCAGTTCAAAAAAGATTAAGATTAAATGGTATAAGGTTTACTAACAAGCTTGCAAAACTCACCTCGCCCATCCCAAGCTACCCTCCATCTTACTAAGCATGTCGTCATATTTTGGTTCCCGATCCTCACGGACATTTTCCATATTCACTCTTGGTGCCCCTTCTACGTAAAGTTCAAAAAATGAACATTGAAATTATTACAAACCAGGTCAAAGGCAATGATGATAAGATCTCTGTTCATAATAGCATATGAAGTTAAAATATGATTCTTTTGCATAATCCAATATCATGCATGCAGTTAGCAAAGAAATCGCTCTGTAAAATTTCCTGGCAATCTAACATATGTATGCATAACCTCATCACAAGATTTTTTTTTACTAAAATCCAGTGAACTTTCAAAACTATACTGTTTAAGAGAATCCCCTTTGCTTTAGTTATCTCTCCATTAACTTTGTCACTTAGCATCATAATCAAGACATATCAGCAGCACTGCACCTCTTCAATACTATTACTTCGGAAGTGTAATGATTTTATTTTTCTCAAAAAAGACTGAAATTTTCAAAATAACCAGAGAATAATTCATCTTAAGCCTTAGTTGAAGCTATAATATATGAAAATTAAAAAAACAGAGGTTATCTGGCCTTTCAATTTGAACACCCAAAATCATAAATCATAGGTCAGTGCACTGTATAAAACAATACCTAAATTATACATGCAAACTCGTGCTAATAAATACCAATGTTGCAAATAAAAAAAATTCTGAATTAAAATTAGTGATTGTATTCTATTCTCACAGAATACCTAAATTAACAAATTACCAGAACCATGAGTAACATGATCAGCAGGGAGTTTATCAACAGGAACAGCACCGGGAAGAGGCAGCGGCGGCGGCGGCGGGGGGCCGATTGGCGGACCGTTCAATGGGTTGCCAATTCTTCCAGTTGCTCGGCGAAGTGCCTGACCCATTTGGATCAAATTCTATTCAACAATCTTTGTTTTCTGCAGATCTCTTATATAGCCCAGAATTTATAACGAATCAAAGGTTACACTGTAACACTGTAATTTGGAAATACTGCTGTTTATTAAATTGTTTTATCAGAAATATGGAGTAAAACTTACCGTCTTTAAAAATTTAAGCAAAATTGAAGTTTATGAGAATGGAGTTGTATGGCTTTTTAATTAATATGATACTCTACAAGTCCACATACTAATTTACCACTAACCTGAAAACAAAATAAATTTATTATGATAAAAAAATTTGTGTGAGACTGTGACTTTTTTTCCTGTGATGATCCTTTTGAATAGGACAATCCATTCTTTTCCCTAATTTTTATGTTTGTAAAAAATTACGAGTGGGTGTACTATTTACTAATTTTTGGGTGAGTGTACTATTTAATAAATATTTTGAAAAAAAATGAAGGTCTAATTTTTGGGTGAGTGTACTATTTAATAAATATTTTTTTTTGGGTGAGTGTACTATTTAATAAATATTTTGAAAAAAAATGAAGGTAAGGGGGGTGAGTGTACTATTTAATAAATATTTTGAAAAAAAATGAAGGTCTAATTTTTGGGTGAGTGTACTATTTAATAAATATTTTTTTTTGGGTGAGTGTACTATTTAATAAATATTTTGAAAAAAAATGAAGGTAAGGGGAGTTGAACCATGTTTCAAATGAAAATGTAGGGTTCACTCTTACCATCTAGGCCGCTGCCATACTCATTAATTAATTGATATTATTATCTATATATGGATTAAACCTCATCAAATAATTGATATTATTATCTACATATAGATTAAACAAAACGATGGTAAGAGGAATTGATGGAACACATAGGGATAGGGTTCACTTTTACCATCTAGGCCGCTGCCATACTCGCCAAATAATTGATATTATTATCTATATATACATTGAAATTATTAAAATCAAATGTAAATTGTATAAGATACACTTTTACCTTATATAACATACACATTTTAGTAATATCGTGTTGCACTCTTAAACTATATAACCATGCACTTTTATATTATATTAACAAAAACTTTAATATCTCCATCACAGAATAAGAAATATACATAAAAAAATACATATAAAATGCCACAAAATAGAACATCAATCCAGCAAAAAACATAAAGTCACTTAGACAATATCATCACCTTTCTTCCTTTGCTGCGACTTACTAGCTAACAACTCAGGCTTATTTTCATAGAATGATCGGACTTTCGCAATGAGGTATGGTCTACATTAATTTAAATTTGAGAGCATAATAGTTGCACAAATACTTATTTCACAGGTAAATAAATAAATCATATAAATCTCACAATAATATAATCGAAGTACTAAACCCTTCAATCAGAAATAAAAAACTTAGCCTTGGATTATAATCTTGAATAAAATCTCCATAAAAGTCACAAGTCTCCAAGAAAATGAAAGTGAGAAAATGGGAGAAAGAATGATAATCTTTCCTAAAAAATCTACAAAGAATCTTATACAATTAGAAAATCAATTAATTAAAGGGGGCTCCAATTCTTCAAAATAGGCCAAAAACAGTCTTGTAGCCCACTTTCACCCAAGTCCATCAAGTTGTTTCCTACAACAGAATAAGATTAATCTAATCAGTATAGCCCAAAAGAAACAAAAAATATGGGGAATAAATATTATTACAAATATAAGACCAATTAATAATAACTCATCAGCTTACCCTTGCATCCTGTGAAGGCCTCGATGAGCTGGCATCCTTACCCTTGCCTCTCGAAGTTACTGTCAGAAATCCACTAGCAAAAGCTTCTAGTGCCTTGGATGTTGGACAGCGGTTTCTTGTACTCAGCCTCCGCGTATTCACAACAGCCTGCTCCTCGTTTTCGGCCTTAGAACTAGCTGAAGTCTGGTTTTCTTGCACGACTGGCTGCTCATCAGGCTCATTAGTAGCAATGGTGTCGTTTTTTAACTCTGGGGCGGGCCAATTGAGGTCGATCAGCACCCTCCGTGCCTGCTCATCATCTTTGGCCTCAGAACTTGGTACATTGAGGTCGATCTGCAGCTGCGGTTGAGAGGGTTCCAACTCTGGGGCAGGCCAATTGAGGTCGATCAGCAGCTGCGGCTGAGAGGGTTCGATTCTCTCACATGGACTGAGTACTTGAGTGATGGAAGATTCAAGAACGTCTGAAAAAGAGCAACGAGACGTCCCGTGTTCCAGTGTGGGGGTAGTCGAAGAATGTATCACCCCGTCTCTCATTTCTTCATTGCCATTAGCAGTTAATCCCTTATGGCGTTTGCTAGTGGGAGCTACATTATCAGCGCAGCTTTGCTTCTGCTTTCTACTCAAGGTCCGAGGCTTCTTCGCCACTGATGATTCCCCACCGTCAGAAATTACCGTATTGGAGACTTGAGAAGGAAGCGTTCTCAGTTCCGAAACATTGCTATCCGAGAGGCTCGTATCAACTATCAAGTATTTTATGGCGTCCAACACCATTTTGGTACCTGTAAGACAAATTCAGATAAAGATGAGGAAATAAGTTGATTTTGCAAGACAACACAAGATTCCATGAAAATGAACACAAAAGTTTTATCACTCACCTTATACAAGATAAATCGGAGGCAAGGCGAGATTATTGTCCAGTAAATTTCAGTATCTTAGATGGACAAAATAGTCCTGAGGCAGTTTGCTTCTATCTATTTCTATTGACCTGCTTACCAGAAACAGAAAGTATTATTGATGCATAACAATTAACAATTTGATATATATTAATGGCCATTCAATTATAACTCCATGACTAAAGATGCTTCTTTCTGCAAGGCGCCAAGGCCAGTAACAACACTATGCAAATTTAAATTGAATAGTCCCAATTACAACATATGGTTAGTAGCAAACAATAAACTATCGAATTCTCACCATGAAAAAAATCCCTTAATGATGATACTACCCATTGCCTAGATGAAATCTTGGATAAGAACAAGGATACAAAATATGCTAAACCACAACCACCAAGAATTTTCTTTCAGAAACTGATGCACCAAAAGGGAAAATATATACAACAAAGAAACTTGGACTTGAATCATCGAGTATCAATAAAAAGAAACGAAAAAAGATCAATTTTATGAAGTAAAATAACTACATTTCACCACAGATATAACATCTTCATCAAAATAAATTACATAACCAAACCACAAAATGAAACACCTGTAGATCCCAAACCAATATGTCACCTGAATCCAAATTCAAAATCAAACAAAAACCACATCAAGAGCTCTCATTTTAGCACCTCTTATCTTTACGAGTAAGTTCACAGAAAACCCAATGCCCGAAAAAAAAAAAACAATGCACAAATAAAATCAGCACAAAAAGGAATAATGTCGAACTAAAACAAACTCAACCAAAAATGAAATCAAGAAATACCACAGCATGTACATAAAATACACATACTTACAAAACAAATACAAATAATCATGTATACATCTACACATATGCACACATGAGGTGTATATATATAAGTATAGAAGAGAACAGAGAGGGTAAAACCTGATTTCTTCTATAAAAGCAGAGTTTTCAGGGGGAAAATTGAATCAAAGAGAGAGAGAGAGAGGGGATGGTTTTTATTTTTGCCTGTTGTTATGGAGAGTGAAATTGTTACTTAAGACAAATACCACGCATGGGGAGGGGGGCTTAGTTGGAAAGTTTTTGCATGAATATAATATAAGTAACAAAAAGTAAATCTTGATAGATTTCAAATTTAAGTGGTAAATTTAGTAAATTAATGGAATACGGTAATTTAATTCGGCATTCACTTCAATTATAGATATACAAAAACTAGCATGGGACTGTCGTGTGCATCAAACACACTACTTTTGTAAGTTTTTGTGATACTTTTGAAATTTATTTTAAAATGATACAAGTCCTCAACAGTCCAATCCAACTAGACCACTACCAACGTCTAAAACGAAAAGACAAAACAAATAACAACTTAACAAAGTAAAGACTAAATAGTCAAGTTCGATTAAACGGAATCCCCAAAGAACACCAAACATATGTTTCACATCAAATTAAGTAGCTCGATTGCGCGAGCCTTGTTGAGGAACTTGAGAATTCCAAACAACTATATATCAATTATAAATGCTAATCAAGTCTACTGTCTATTGTCTACATATTTCCAATTCCACAAAGATACCCATCCTAAATGCTAATTCAGAAACTTTAAAACAGAAAAGAGAAGAAAAAACCAGAAAAAAATAGATAAACTAACTACCTTAGTGGGCGGACGACGATGAGCAGGGATGACGGGACGGCGGGCGAGCAGATGGCGGGCAAACGTGGGCAGACGTCAGTGAACGGCGCCCTTCTCTTCTCTCTCAATTTAGGGAAGCTTGGTTCTGCCCTTTGCCCTCTTTGCCTGTTTTGATTTTTTTTAAATTTTCAATTGAGTTTTTTTTTTTAATTCACGACTGAAACGACGACGTTTCACATATAAAAATAAAATTTCTAAGAAAAGACGGTCTCATGCAAAACTTCCCGTGGTATATATAGCAAAATTAACAACGGGAAGGAGTGTATTTAATTAGTGAGATAAATGGATAGGAACAAATTTAATTTTATACTTGACCGGTCATGGGTGAGGAATGAAAGGAAAAAAATATTAAATTTGCAGAGATACAAACTGGAGGATATTTTGGACCTGTGCATTATCAATCCGGAATCTTTCTGCAATTTGAGAAGCATCCATAGGGCGATCATGGTCATTCGACATCACTTGATGCAGTTCGATAAGCTGGTGTATCCGAGTCATATGAAGGGTTCCAAGGGGAGCATGCCTCTGTTCGTATTTGGCAACGCCCTTTTGTGTACTTCTCCACCACAGCAGCCTTTTATAACAACCCAGAAATAGAATCAATATATGACTAGCATGTAAAGAGTCGAGAGAAGCAATGCAGATACAGCTTTTACTATGGTATTAATGAAGGCTTAATAAAAAAAACAAATTTATTAGTTTGAATGCGGACTATTAGTTGAGAAGAATAAAATCTTGAAGAATATGGTGAGTGGGAATGTGGGATAACATAGGATTTTTTTATTGGGATTGGATGCTAGTAGTTTAATAACGTATGTGAGATTGTATATTCAACTCCTTACCACAAAAGGCCCACCCTCCATCCAAAATAACATGTAGAGAAATATACGGACATTTAAAATGCTATTGGTTTAAAATAAAGCTCAACTCTAATGTTATTTGATCAACAGATTCCAGTTCATAGAAGATTAAGATTAAATGGTACTCCATAAAGTTTTACTAACAAGCTTGCGAAACTCACCTCACCCGTCTCAAGAATGACATCATATTTAGGATCTTGATCCTCAAGGACATTTTCCATGTTTACTCTTGGTGCACCTTCTAACACATGTATGCATAACCTCTTCACAAGAAGTTTCCACAAAACAATACAGTTAACTTCAAAACCATACAGTTTAATAGGATAATCTTTGTTCTACTTATCCCTCCATTAACTTTGGCACTAAGGCTAAAAAATTAATTATATGAATAATTGAGATTAGAATTTTGTATGTCGTTTGGTAGGAAGACCGAATACAACAATCTCCCCTACCAAACGACATACAAAATCATGCCCCCACCTTATACCCCCTACTAAGCATCATAATCAAGACATATCAGCAACAATGCACCCCCTACTAAGTGAAATTTTCAAAAAGACTGAAATTTTCAAAATTCAAGAGGATAATTCATCTTAAGCCTTAGTCAAATTCATCCTCTTGGCTCTTGTTGAAGCTGTAATATATGAAAAATAAAAACAAGTTAATCAGTGTTTGGAGGGATATTTGAAATGTAAGTATATAAGCCCACTTTCCTATCTTTTGGACCCAATATTCAGACCACAGTGGAAGATACAATTCAAGAAAAAACAGCTCATAGTTAAACAACTCAAATTGCTCTTGCAAAAGGTTAGGATAGGAAGAACATTATTCAAACACAGGCAGAAGTGAAAGAGAGTTCAAGGTGGGTGAATGGGGGTACCTCAATCTTAATTAAGTCTTTCAGGCACCTGTCGATTCACGATAACACTGGGTGGGAGCTGAGCTCAAAATATGCAGGCCCTTTTTAGGTGATTGAACGGGTGGGTTCAGTAGCATACACCCTTGCCCTTCCACAAATATAATAACTTCATCAAAATAAATTACATAACCAAGAGATGAAATGAAGCCCAAGTAAATTCCAAACCAATATGTCAACTGAATCCAAATTCAAAATCAACAAAAACCACATCAAGAGCTCTCATTTTAGCAGTTTTCATCTTTAGGGGTAAGTTCCCAGAAAACCCGATGCCCCAAAAAAGAAAAACAACGCAAAAAATAAAAATCAGGCACAAAAGGGGAAAAAATCGAACTCAGACAAACTCAATCGAAATTTCCAATGTGATCCAACTAAATTTAAATCTTCCAAGAATTTACAACTCAGATGTTCCTTCAATCCATCACATTTCTCGAGCAAAAAACGAATATCACTAGCAAAGGTACACACATAATAGCACACACATAGATAAGAATTGCATTTATATACTGTAATGGCTCAAACACAACAAACTAGTATCGAATGCGATATTAGATGATTGCTGGACATAAACTCTCAATGAACAATAACAAATTGTTCAAAATAAGCAGACAATTAACACTTACAAACGTAAATGACGAACAACGATGAATGGGATAACAAAACAATGAATGAATCTTCCAGATGAGTAATCGACCGCCTGAGATGAATAGGAATGATTTACGATCGGAATTATAAAGAGAATTTGATCGGAAAATGGGTAAAGGTGCGCACCTGCGGACCGATATAAGGAAAGTAAAACGTGTTTTCTTCTATAGAACCAGATTTTTCATGGGGTAAATTGAATCAAAGAGACTAGAGACAGAGAGAGAGGATATTTTTAATTTTTTCTATGCCTATTACTTAATTCTTTTGCATGTATATAATATACGTAACAAAAATAATATCCTGATAGATTTAAAACTTAAGTGGTCGAAATTTAGTAAATTAATCTAATACGGTAAATTTAATTTGGTATTCACTTCAATTATAGATACACAAAATGACAAAAACTTGCACGGGACTGTCGCATGCATCAAACATGCTACTTTAGTAAGTTTTTGTGATACTTTGGAATTTATTTTGAAATGATATACTCCCTCCGTCCCACAAAAGTTTGCATGCCCTAAAATGGAAATAATCCTCACAATATACACATATTTACCCTTCATGCCATTACTTTTGGGGCCCACCATACACTCATTCCAACAAATTTCTTTACTTTATATATATATGTTCACAAAATTACCCTTCAAAACTCTAATCATTACACTTTTTTCTTAAACTATGTGCCCAATATTCACCGCAAACTTATCGGGACGGAGGGAGTAACATATAATCATATTACATGTATGAAATGGTCTCACGCAAAACTTCCCGGTGTATATATACGCAAAATTAACACCGGGAAGGAGTGTATTTAATTGGTGAGATAAATATATAGGATCAAATTTAATTTTATACTTAACCGGTCAGGAGTAAGGAATGAAAGGAAAAAATAATAAATTTGCAGAGATACAAACTGGAGGGTATTTTGGACCTGTGTAACATCAACCCGAAATCTTTATGCAATTGAGAAGCATCCATAGGATCATCATGGTCATTTAACTTCCCATGATGCAGTTGGATAATTTGGCGTATCTGAGTTATATTAAGGGTTTCGGGGGGAACATGGCTCTGCTTGTATCTGATAGATTCTGTTGTTGTGTTCCTTAGCTTTGGCAACAGCCTTTTGCACTTCTCCACCACAGAATCCTTTTATAACATCCCAGAAATAGAAACAATATGTGACTTGCATGTAAAGAGTTTAGAAAAGCAAAGCAGATACAACTTTTATTAAATTTGAATACGGTCTATTAGTAGAAAACAGTAAAATCTTGAAGAATATAGTGAATGGGATAACATAGGAATGTTTATTGGGATTGGATGCTAGTGGTTTAATAACGTAAGTTAGATTGTATATTTAACTCATTACTACAAAAGGATTTGCAAAACTATGCACTGGCCCTCCCTTACAATTAGAGAACTAATTTACTATCAAATCCATAAAATCATCTGTATTGAAACGTTCTTACAATTTCTCTCAGAAAAGCTGCCCGGCAGATTTTTAAACCAATAGCATTTTAAACTTCTATATATTTCGCTTCATGTTCTTTTATTGCTTCTATATTTTTGTAATAATTTGGTAGTTATAGTCTTGAAATAAAAGCAAGCAATTTTTTTATAGTGGACCTTTGTCTTTGTGCTGTATATAAATTAATGTCTACATTATTGACCTTAATCAATGCAAATACTTCATACTATCTTTTTTCTATATTATAGTGTTAAATGTTGAATTATGTCGTAGCCCATCATATGAAAATGTCTAGCTCCGTCCTCGATAGTAGATACATGAGATTCTAGATAAAAGGTGTGCCCATGTGAAAGATGACTTCTATAGTATCAATGAATCATAGGAGGGGAAATTTAACAGAGGCTTCACATTATATCAACAAGAGATTTTATGTTCATTAAAAATCAAAACAAAGCTCACACTTTTGATCAACAGATTCCAGTTCAAAAAAGATTAAGATTAAATGGTATAAGGTTTACTAACAAGCTTGCAAAACTCACCTCGCCCATCTCAAGCTACCCTCCATCTTACTAAGCATGTCATCATAAATATGATCCCGATCCTCACGGACATTTTCCATGTTCACTCTTGGTGCCCCTTCTACGTAAAGTTCAAAAAATGAACACTGAAATTATTACAAACCAGGTCAAAGGCAATGATGATAAGATCTCCGTTCATAATAGCATATGAAGTTAAAATATGATTCTTTTGCATAATCCAATATCATGCATGCAGTTAGCAAAGAAATCGCTCTGTAAAATTTCCTGGCAATCTAACATATGTATGCATAACCTCATCACAAGATTTTTTTTTACTAAAATCCAGTGAACTTCAAAACTATACTGTTTAAGAGAATCCCCTTTGCTTTAGTTATCTCTCCATTAACTTTGTCACTTAGCATCATAATCAAGACATATCAGCAGCAATGCACCTCTTCAATACTATTACATCGGAAGTGTAATGATTTTATTTTTCTCAAAAAAGACTGAAATTTTCAAAATAACCAGAGAATAATTCATCTTAAGCCTTAGTTGAAGCTATAATATATGAAAATTAAAAAAACAGAGGTTATCTGGCCTTTCAATTTGAACACCCAAAATCATAAATCATAGGTCAGTGCACTGTATAAAACAATACCTAAATTATACATGCAAACTCGTGCTAATAAATACCAATGTTGCAAATAAAAAAAATTCTGAATTAAAATTAGTGATTGTATTCTATTCTCACAGAATACCTAAATTAACAAATTACCAGAACCATGAGTAACATGATCAGCAGGGAGTTTATCAACAGGAACAGCACCGGGAAGAGGCAGCGGCGGCGGCGGCGGGGGGCCGATTGGCGGACCGTTCAATGGGTTGCCAATTCTTCCAGTTGCTCGACGAAATGCCTGACCCATTTGGATCAAATTCTATTCAACAATCTTTGTTTTCTGCAGATCTCTTATATAGCCCAGAATTTATAACGAATCAAAGGTTACACTGTAACACTGTAATTTGGAAATACTGCTGTTTATTAAATTGTTTTATCAGAAATATGGAGTAAAACTTACCGTCTTTAAAAATTTAAGCAAAATTGATCTAATACGGTAAATTTCATTTGGTATTCACTTCAATTATAGATACACAAAATGACAAAAACTTGCACGGGACTGTCGCATGCATCAAACATGCTACTTTTGTAAGTTTTTGTGATACTTTGGAATTTATTTTGGTATTCACTTCAATTATAGATACACAAAATGACAAAAACTTGCACGGGACTGTCGCATGCATCAAACATGCTACTTTTGTAAGTTTTTGTGATACTTTGGAATTTATTTTGAAATGATATACTCCCTCCGTCCCACAAAAGTTTGCATGCCCTAAAATGGAAATAATCTTCACAATATACACATATTTACCCTTCATGCCATTACTTTTGGGGCCCACCATACACTCATTCCAACAAATTTCTTTACTTTATATATATAAGTTCACAAAATTACCCTTCAAAACTCTAATCATTACACTTAGTTCTTAAACTATGTGCCCAATATTCACTGCAAACTTATCGGGACGGAGGGAGTAACATATAATCATATTACATGTATGAAATTGTCTCATGCAAAACTTCCTGGTGTATATATACGCAAAATTAACACCGGGAAGTAGTGTATTTAATTGGTGAGATAAATAGATAGGATCAAATTTAATTTTATACTTAACCGGTCAGGAGTAAGGAATGAAAGGAAAAAATAATAAATTTGCAGAGATACAAACTGGAGGGTATTTTGGACCTGTGTAACACTAACATCAACCCGAAATCTTTATGCAATTGAGAAGCATCCATAGGATCATCATGGTCATTTAACTTCCCTTGATGCAGTTGGATAATTTGGCGTATCTGAGTTATATTAAGGGTTTCGGGGGGAACATGCCTCTGCTTGTATCTGATAGATTCTGTTGTTGTGTTCCTCAGCTTTGGCAACAGCCTTTTGCACTTCTCCACCACAGAATCCTTTTATAACATCCCAGAAATAGAAACAATATGTGACTTGCATGTAAGAGTCGAGAAAAGCAATGCAGATACAAGTTTTATTAAATTTGAATACGGTCTATTAGTAGAAAACAGTAAAATCTTGAAGAATATAGTGAATGGGATAACATAGGAATGTTTATTGGGATTGGATGCTAGTGGTTTAATAACGTAAGTTAGATTGTATATTCAACTCATTACTACAAAAGGATTTGCAAAACTATGCACTGGCCCTCCCTTACAATTAGAGAACTAATTTACTATCAAATCCATAAAATCATCTCTATTGAAACGTTCTTACAATTTCTCTCAGAAAAGCTGCCCGGCAGATTTTTAAACCAATAGCATTTTAAACTTCTATATATTTCGCTTCATGTTCTTTTATTGCTTCTATATTTTTGTAATAATTTGGTAGTTATAGTCTTGAAATAAAAGCAAGCAATTTTTTTATAGTGGACCTTTGTCTTTGAGCTGTATATAAATTAATGTCTACATTATTGACCTTAATCAATGCAAATATTTCATACTATCTTTTTTCTATATTATAGTGTTAAATGTTGAATTATGTCGTAGCCCATCATATGAAAATATCTAGCTCCGTCCTCGATAGTAGATACATGAGATTCTAGATAAAAGGTGTAATGATGGATACATGAAAATATCTTTTTTCGTGAATGATGACTTCTATAGTATAGGAGGGGAAATTTAACAGAGGCTTCACATTATATCAACAAGAGATTTTATGTATTAAAAATCAAAACACAGCTCACTCTTTTGATCAATAGATTCCAGTTCAAAAAAGATTAAGATTAAATGGTATAAGGTTTACTAACAAGCTTGCAAAACTCACCTCGCCCATCCCAAGCTACCCTCCATCTTACTAAGCATGTCATCATAAATATGATCCCGATCCTCACGGACATTTTCCATGTTCACTCTTGGTGCCCCTTCTACGTAAAGTTCAAAAAATGAACACTGAAATTATTACAAACCAGGTCAAAGGCAATGATGATAAGATCTCCGTTCATAATAGCATATGAAGTTAAAATATGATTCTTTTGCATAATCCAATATCATGCATGCAGTTAGCAAAGAAATCGCTCTGTAAAATTTCCTGGCAATCTAACATATGTATGCATAACCTCATCACAAGATTTTTTTTTACTAAAACCCAGTGAACTTCAAAACTATACTGTTTAAGAGAATCCCCTTTGCTTTAGTTATCTCTCCATTAACTTTGTCACTTAGCATCATAATCAAGACATATCAGCAGCAATGCACCTCTTCAATACTATTACATCGGAAGTGTAATGATTTTATTTTTCTCAAAAAAGACTGAAATTTTCAAAATAACCAGAGAATAATTCATCTTAAGCCTTAGTTGAAGCTATAATATATGAAAATTAAAAAAACAGAGGTTATCTGGCCTTTCAATTTGAACACCCAAAATCATAAATCATAGGTCAGTGCACTGTATAAAACAATACCTAAATTATACATGCAAACTCGTGCTAATAAATACCAATGTTGCAAATAAAAAAAATTCTGAATTAAAATTAGTGATTGTATTCTATTCTCACAGAATACCTAAATTAACAAATTACCAGAACCATGAGTAACATGATCAGCAGGGAGTTTATCAACAGGAACAGCACCGGGAAGAGGCAGCGGCGGCGGCGGCGGGGGGCCGATTGGCGGACCGTTCAATGGGTTGCCAATTCTTCCAGTTGCTCGACGAAATGCCTGACCCATTTGGATCAAATTCTATTCAACAATCTTTGTTTTCTGCAGATCTCTTATATAGCCCAAAATTTATAACGAATCAAAGGTTACACTGTAACACTGTAATTTGGAAATACTGCTGTTTATTAAATTGTTTTATCAGAAATACTAAAACTTACGTCTTTAAAAATTTAAGCAAAATTGAAGTTTATGAGAATGGAGTTGTGTGGCTTTTTAATTAATATGATACTCTACAAGTCCACATACTAATTTACCACTAACATGAAAACAAAATAAATTTATTATGATAAACAAAATTTGTGTGGGACTGTCTCACAAATCTTTTTTCCTGTGATGGATTCTTTTGATTCATATTTTAAATTTTTGAATAGGACAAATCCATTTTTTTTTTCTAAATTTTATGTTTGTAAAAAAAGTTATAATATTTAAGTATAATGTGATAATGTTTTAAACAAGCTAAATTCTTATATGTTGTCGAGTATAGGTGTACTCTAGTTAATTAAATTTTTTCCAGCCTATTGTATTATGGGGCGGCTAAAGGCACCCAAGGATCCAATGAGGACACCCACGCAATGAGGATACACACAAAACGGATGAGGACACCCACGTGGAAAATACAAAAATACCATTTTTCTTCTACTTAACCCTAATTTTGTTATATATTGGTACACCCACCATAAATCAAATTCTGTCGCCCCTCCACTTCGCCAACGCCGCCTACAGCAACCTTCTCCTCCCGTCGCGCTGTCCTCACGTCGCCGTCGTCTGCCTCCCTCCATAATCGCCATTGTTGCTCCTCCTCCCAAGCACCGTCGCCGACGTAAATTGTCCCTCCTCCCAAGCTTCAAGAAAATCGCTGCCCTCACCGTCGCCGACGGCCGTCGTATCCCTTTCTCCAAGCTGTCGCCACCGCCCCTCCTCCATGCGAAGCGGCCGCCGTTCACATCGTCGGCCAGTCGACGCGGCCCTTGAAGAAGACAAGTAGGTCAGTTTTTTATTTTTTGATTTAGGGTTTAAATTAGAGTTGTTATTCGAGCCGAGTATTTGAGGTTCGAGCTCGACTCGAGCTCTTATCGAGCCGAGCTCGGCTCGATAACATTGCCGAGTTAAAAATTGAGCTCGGCTCGACTCGTTAACAAGTCTAACGAGCTTAACGAGCCTATCGAGTCGAGCCTAATGGAATTTTTTACAAAAAATTAATTATCGAGCCCAACAAGTCGAGCCGGCTCGTTAGTAAATCGAGTATCTAACGAGCTCGAACTCGGCTCGTTAAGCTAAACGAGTCGAGCCTTAACGATTCGAGCCGAGTCGAGTCTCGTTAAGGCTCGGTTCGAATAACAGCACTAAGGGTTTTTAAAAAATTTAGGAATTTTAGGAAAATTAGGGTATTTTAGAAGTTTGGGAATTATTTTCGAACATATTGAGTTTGTTTTGGAAAAATTTTCGAACAATCTGTGTTTGTTTTGGAAAAAAATTCGAACATCTTGTTCGATCTTTTTTTTCGGACAAATTTGAGTTGTTTTGGAATTTTTTTCGAACATATTGAGTTTGTTTTGGAATTTTTTTCGAACAGTTGGTGTTTGTTACAAGATGTCCGATTTATTTTTGTTGAAATTTTGAAGTTTTTTTTGTTGAAGATTGGTGTTTGTTTTGGTGGTGGAGGAGATAATTCTTTGAAATATAATGGGTGGGTGTACTATTTAGGAGTTTTTTATTTTTTTGTGAAATAGAATGGGTGGGTGTACTGTTTAGGAGTTTTTGGGTGGGTGTACTATTGAGGGGTTTTTTTTTTTTGTGAAATAGAATGGGTACTATTTAGGAATTTTTGGGTGGGTGTACTATTTAGGAGAGTTTTTGGGTGGGTGTACTATTTAAGAGTTTTTGGGTGGGTGTACTATTTAGGAGTTTTTTTTTTTTTGTGAAATAGAATACTACTAGTGTAAGACCCGAGAATTTGGCGGGATTGAAAAAAATACATTATTATTTAATAAGATTTTATATAATTAATGTATTTGTAATATGTGAGTTTTTGTCTAATAATATTTTTGTACGTGCATGAGGTATGCAGGTATAACTTGTTTTTTAAAATGCTTATAAAATTATAAAAATAAACATAAGAAATTTAGAGCATGACATAGAAAATTAAAGTCACTCGAAATGAAGAATAAAACAATGACAATATTATTTTTTGTTAGGAGAACAATTATAAACATTAGATATAAATGTGTAGTATTTGTAGAAGTTTGTAGAATAATATAGAGAACATGTAATTTGTAGAATAATATAGAGAACATTTGTTGTCAGCAGTTTAATTAAAATATCATATATAAGGACAAAGATTAAATTATGGTCTAATTAAAATGTGTGCTAGTTGATTGAAAATACAATTGCATAACTTTTACTTTTAATAATTAAAAAATTCTAAATAAAAATAATTGTGAATAAAGAATTTTCTCGGTTAGTTTTCAATATGCATAGTATAAAAAATAGAGCTTCAAATCTTAAAAATACATTTACAAACGAAGTTTTTAAAAAATACATAAACATATATTTAACATGACTACTTCTTCCAATCAACTTTTCTCAATCTTGATCTGGATATGGAATGAATGGTGTTATCCTCATCTTTCAAGTAGTACAGGAAATTTTCTCTTGCCACCAGAATACTGACTATCAGAAGGTAGTTACAATTTCATAATTAGTTTCACATATTTATATAGAAATATATTAAAAGTAATGTAATCTATATATATATATATATATAAAAGGAGGAAAGTTCTCTCCTGAGCTTGACATGTGGCTCTCCAGCATTTGACACGTGGATTTCTGATCTTGCCACCTAATGCCACATCAACTAGGTGTAGACATGTGGGCAATGACTCTTCAGTTTTTGCCACTTAATCCTTTTTATTTAATGTAATTGTTTATTTAATGTAATTGTTTATGAAGGAATAAAAAAGACTACATAACGGTTAAAACTCTTCTTCTTCCAAATTCTCTCTAAGAAAATTGCATTAGTCTTCCATTGACTAGTTCCAATTGCATTCTTATTTGAACTGTGAGCAAATAATTAGTCTTATGCAGGGAAAATATATGCTTTTACTGGAGGGTATTTATATTTCAGATTGAAATTCTTTTGCATTTGATTCTCTTTGGTGATGCCTTAATTTCTGTTTTACAGGGAGGTTTTCATCTCTGCAGAAGAAGTTGGTGCATTAGCTGTCATATTTTTCCTTTACCACACTTTTGTTAAATTTGTGTCATCTGAGCAGAATGCTTATTGCTTAATGTGTGTGTTTCCTTCTTGACTCTTATCTTTGGATAGTTAACACTTTGATGTTTGCTGGAATAATGAAGACTTCAAGAAAATATAAGTGTTGTAGCTGGACAGACTCATGAGGTTTGTTTTAATTTTTAGCACAATGCATACTGATAAAGTGTATGCATCCAATTTTACATATGTATAGCTTTCTGGATTCACATACTCTCTTGCTCCAATACTGCTGCATCAGCTGCTAATAGAAATAATTAACCCTTAACAGTCCATCATTAATTAGTGTAAGTAAATAATGTTCTTTTTTGTATAGTCCGTGCCTTATGGGTTTTACTGTTTCTTTTGGTGTCTCTGACAGTTGAATCATTAAGCTCATACATTACTTGGGATTTTTCGTTGGTACAGGGCAAAATGAATCTGGTATTCTTCTCACCCCTGAATGATTTAGATATGTTGTAGATCATGAGAAATCACTGCTTTCGCTGCTAAATATTGAAGAGAAGTTTCCATATGTGTATTTTCTGTATACTAATTAAAAAATCAGTAAAACAATTTTTGATTGTTTTCTCCATCTATCTGCCTTCCATTTGATTATCTCAGTGTTTGAGAGTTTTAGTGTTCAATTTCAAGAGGCTTAATTGATGTTATGTAGTGTCTAAGCTGGTTTAGATGTATTTTTACACCAACTGTTTGTGAATATGTTTCTTTGACAATCAATTACCGCAATAAGAAATTAACCATATTAGGATTTATAACAATACTTATTTATGTGACTTTATTTTGCAGTTCAATTTCTATTGCGATAATTAAAGAAAACGGTGTATTATCTTCGAATTATTGATATGCTTTGCAAATTGTATTTTCTGTTAAAGATCATGATTGTTTCCTAAAATTTTATTTCGAAGTTAAAATGTAATCTAATATACATACCAGAGTCAAATTTCAAGCTCTCTTTGCACTTTCCCATATAGCATCATAAGAAAATAACTTGATTCAGTCCACTAAAGCAGCCTACTCGAAGGAAGTTGGTAAGGTACCTCCTCATTCTGCGTTTTTGCACTTGTGAATTTGATTTAAAGAATTACAAAACTTGATCAACTTTCTTTGTGCCATATTTTTCATGATTATTTTATTTATGCAATCTTTTCAAATTATAGAGTTGGACAATTGATACATTTACTGAATATGGAGCACAAAAATGGATGTACCAACAAAAGAAGCCGCAAAATGTTAAGACTCAATTGAGACATGAGGCATTGGATTCTCGGTACTTTCTCCTCATCTGCTTTTGTCTATATTTTTTTTAATTTGTTGTTCTGAATTCTTTATTAATTCATATTCTCCTTTGTCGATCGTTATGGTAATTCTTTATTAATTCATATTCTCCTTTGTCGATCGTTATGGTAACTGTGTGAATATACATGTAATATGTTTAAGTTCATCATAGATATGCCTCTTCTATAACCATATTTTCTCCTTTGGTAATATTACTAAAATGTGCTAAAAATAATAAAAACATAATTAAGCCAAACAAACTAAGTTCGTTTGAGATCTATTATATGAACCCAACAATACTTCTTTTAATTGAAATAAAGGGTTCTTTATTCAAATTGCCAACACGGGAGCAATGAATTGAAAGTGTTTAAATTTATACTAAAAGCTTGATATGATTCATTTGAATTTCTTTATGTATTTAATCACTTTTGTGTTGCCTTTTTTGTGTGCATAATTTTTTTTCTTTACATTTTTGCTTTGTCGATAGGATAAAAATGTCCAGGACATCAGCTGCAGTAACTACTTTTTTTTATCAGTTCAATTTATGAGAGTTCTTTTATAAAAAAATAATATTAATACTATATGTCATTTTGACTCTTATTCTTTTGTTTCTTTCACACTTTCATCCATTTCTTTGTTTTCAATTACAAAAAAGGTTTGCATAGTAGGCATAGCAAGGCCATGGAATTCAAGTTATATAGATAGACTTATTGATCATTGTGAAATATGAGAAAAGCATATCATCTCTATGCTTGCAGTAATTTCATTTTCTAATGAACTATGAGACAAATTTTTTTTCATTTTCTGTGGAATTATCCTTTAAAAAGATTCCCAAAGATTTAAGATTATTATATTATAATTCTTTAATTTTGTGTGTGCGGATTGTATACTAAAAAAGAGAACAACAGACAGTAACTCAAGCTAGAACGTACTATGTGGATCAAACACTTCTATAATGACAATGCTATATTTTTCAAAGTATGTTAAAGTCTTTTTTTTTTCGACACTCCATGATTAAGGAGGAAAGGCGGCTAAGAAACAAGATTGATTCGGAAGGAAAAGAAGATTGTCGTAGTCACTGGTGTCATGTGGTGAATGATTAAATTGTGTTTTAAGTTTCGTTAATTTAAATCGTGAAAAATGGATCGAAGTAAAGGATTTGAGTCACGAAAGCAATAGGATCACCACCAACTATAGAATAACTTGATTCAAGTTGCAACTTAAAATTTGTGCATTTCGTCATAGAACATGTAAGCAACCTCAATGGGTCTTTAGATATATGGACACACTTGAACTTGAAATTAATAAACTTCGACAGTATATATATTGCTCATGAAAGTTATATATATATGGTGTAAAAATGATTTTCCTAAAAATGTTGTTTTTGATTCACGAAGAGAGTAAACTTTTGATTTATTTTAAAATTTAAATGACATAATTTTTTTTTCAATAGCTTACAACGTATTGCAAGAAAGTCTACTGTCAAACAACTTCATAATTGTATATGACCATTAGAAAAAATTACCAATTTTCTAAACTTAATTTTTGTTCAAAATTTTAAGAATAAGCTTCTGAAAACATTTCTTAAAGATTAACTCCATGAAAGTTAAATAGAATAATAATTAATTAATATTAATTATTCATATTTAATCCACACATGAATGTGGATAAAGGTATGAGCGGTTATTGCATAACCTCCTATATATAAGAAAATCCAACGGGATTTTCCAACAGACTAAGACAGAGAGAATTCTGTTCTCTTCCCTCCTGAGACAGAATACAGAAACCTGGGAATTCTGTGTTCTGTATAATACGCATAACATAAATACATCTAGAGGACACTTAGATTGTGGATATAAGAAGGATTCATGCAATTCATGTGATCGTGTTCTGACTACGAGGATCACAATACGTATGTGGAATTCAACCGAGTTCTAGAATCTTCCGCTGCATTGAGAATTACAGGTTGGTAATTCTAATTCTTATTTCTAGATTAATTAATTCCAACATTGGTATCAGAGCCAATGTGTTGGATTCTCGTACGTATAATTATATGCTTGTATGTGTTATATGTTTTTGGCACTGATATGACATTACACACGGCATAGATGAACAATCTGTATTTTTTAAGATTTTCGATTTTTTCAAACGGTTGAATTAGAGGCTGATTTTTTTACTGTACATGCGTAGTATACTGTAGATGATATCTGGAAAGTTTCAGATTTTTTGGCCTTACCGTTTGGGAGAAAAAAAATCAGTCTTTGAAAATTTACAGAAACTTTGATTGGAAATTACGAATGATATATAGGGAATCGTGATTAATTCTTGTTACTGGGTTGAAGTACGTTGAATGAGGATTCCATCGATATAAAGTTCGTTAATTTTGGCCAAGAAACGAGTGAGTTATGAATTTTTGAAAAATTCACGTTTCTGGGGTAATTCTGAAAAGTTTCAGAAACTTTGTGGGTGGCTTAATGAGAATTAGATATTCTCTAGGGACCATTCTGCAATTAGTAGTTGTGCGCTCTTTCAAAATCTTGTTTTGGCTCGTTTAGGCTCGTTATAACTCCGTTTTTAGTTCCGAAAATTCCTGTGAGCTCCGTTTTTCGTGTAGATTCTTAATTTTCATATTATGGATGTATTTGAACAAAGAAAAGTTTAAGTACTTATTTATCTATAGGAATGAGAACTTTGGTATGAACTTATTTCACTTGTGAATTAGCTATATATACGCATTGGATTAAATTTCTTTGCGTAATTATGGGCTTGAAATTCATGTGTTCGAGTTTGTAAACATTAAATTAGTTTTAAAGGTTGCTCGTTTTATGGGTATGACTCGAAAGAATAAGAACATTTAATGTTCAAGAAATTCGAGATAATGGAGTTAAGCTCCGTGATTTTAAGAATTACATGATTAAAAGTCACTACATTTTTTTGGGAACTTTACGTTAATTAATGGAGATTTATAGTTTGTCGCTCTTCTATTATCACGTAAAGATATTCCGATTGCAAAGCTCGTGATTTAATTGGAGTTAAAATTCGAGCTAAGACAATTTCAAGAGAACTTATTGTAGTTTTCTGAGATGAATTATGTCTAGATTGGAAAGTGATAATTTTATGAAAATTGTTGACATGATTGGGTAAAAAGATACTAGTGAACTAGTCGTTGGAACGACTTGTTTACGTGTTGAAAAATGATTTCGGGGATCCGACGTTCTTAGCTTGAGAAGTTGGAGCAACATTCGGATGGAGAACCCTGGTCTTTGATTTTTCCCATTATTTTTTCATAATATTAGTACTAAAGTAGTACTATATACAAGAGTGCATAAAATACATTGAAGGTTATCCGAAATCTTCAAGTTAACTGCCTGATAGTGTAGCTGAAACGAGATTTTTCTGAAATAACCATTGTAGTTGGTTTATTAAACTTACAATAGTTTTTTGATTACCTGATCTACTTTGGGTTGTTTTAACTTATGACATGATTGTGCTTTATTGTGTTTATGTTGATAAATGTTTAAGCATGCAGATTCATGTTGTTGAGTGGGAGTTTTAGCAATTTTTTTGGATTAAAAGCTAGAACTAATATTGTTCATATTTTGGAACTGAATCTGTTAAATGAGGATACTTAGTGAGATTGATGATTAATAACTTTAAGTTATTTTTCGATATCAAATTTTGTATCGAATTTTTCAGATGTCAGTTAGCTTAACATTGAACATAGTGATACATAAATGAACATTAACTTGTTGAATCACTTCGATTAAAAACCCGACAAACGCAATGAACTCAAAGGCGATAATAATGACACATGGTGTCATAATTAATTTTTTAAATGTTCTTGAAAGAACATGATTCATTGTATACTATCAACCATATTATGGATGATCCTGAAGTTAGGATGGAGACTCAGATTATTAAGGGTCAAGAGACTTACCATAATTGAAAGGTATTCACATAGTTTGTGAAATACGGGTAAACTCGGTCATAGTTGACATGATCCATAATTGTTGAACACCGTACTGCCTATGATATTTGGGAATGTCTGAAGGAGAAGTATGGTGATACTTAATTTTCTGAGAAACATAAAATTCGAGATCGAATCCAATCACTTCGTGAAAATTGAGAACACTTTTGGGTCATTACAATATTTGATGAAAGTATTGAGACTCTCACTTAGACAACTCAAAACATTGAGTTATATGATGAGTGACTTGAAGTTGATTAAGTCTACATCTAATGTTCTCATTTCTAAATCCAGTTCTAAACATAAGAGATACAGGAGAAAAAAAAAAAAAAAAAAACAAACATAGCTAGTAGCCTAAGATTGGGCACACTATTAGAAATATAGATATCAATCTTAATGCTAAGAAGAATAAGGATAAGAAATATGCTAAACTGAAAATGGATAAGAGTGAGATGGCATGCTACAGATGTAACAAGCGTGGTCATTATACTCGTGAATATCTTGAGTCCATGATGGACATGGTAGTTCATTCTGATTTTTAGTTGTGGCATAAATGTCTTTAGTACTGTATTTCCGTCTAAATCTTATGATTGGGGATTATAGACACAGGAATGACAGACCATTGAATATAGACATATGAGCATTTGTAGATCTCTGTCTATTCCACGAAAGACGAGATTGAATTGTGTAGGAAACCGAGCTCGAGTTATAGTTTAAAGACTCGTAAAACTTGATATTGACAAAGGTCAATGTTTCGTAATGCATGATGTATAGTTTGCTCTAAAGATCACTCAGGATCTCACCTCTAGACCATGTTCTTCTATGATTGAGATGTGATTTATTATTTCCTTTTAGAGATGGTTGTGATTAGTATAAACAATGTGGATTATGGTACTAAACATTTTTCTAAGTTTTATATGATTTTGGTTTGTATGAGAACAACAATTAGTTTTATGAAGCGAGTTCATAGTTACTAAAGGTTTGTTCCTCTGGCAATGCTTGAGTTATTGATAAAATTCGGTATGCTAGATTATGTCATATTGTGCAAGATTAGGAGAACTGACTTGTGAAAGAAGGACTACAGTGTTCGTCTTTATAAGTTTAGTTTTTAACACGTTGATATTGTCTTGCTCATAAGTGACTGAAAAACCATTTGATTATTGTTAATTCTTCATTGCATATATTTCGTTATGATAAATGTGATTTTGTAAATGTCAAATAACATGGAGCTGGTTGTTTTCACTTCTTACGTCGATAATTTTTCACGTGTTGGACTTGTCCATACAATTTCTCAAAGTCTAGGCATTTGGATTGCTTTAGACATTACCTAATAGATGTTGAGAATAAAAGACACAATTTTAAAGGTTTTAAGAACCTATAGAGCGTGAATGTTTATCCAACAGTTCAAGGAACTGTGTAATGAAAACAACATAATCCGACAATTATCAAAACCTAATACTGTTACACAAGGATGTGACTGTAAGAAGGAGTACATGTTGTTGGATATAATAAAATCCATGATGGCAAAACTTTAACTATCATCTTTGGGAGATGAGTTGTTAATAATTGTCAATGTTTTATGAATAAAGTTATTCGTAGATATTTACTTCAACTCCATTAGAACTCTAAACGAGTGGAATACCTGTTCTTGAGTAATTTTTTGTATCTGAATATCCGCAACTTATATACTTGATTCTACGAGTCAGTATGAAAAGTTGGGTTTTGGGGGTTTAGAAACGTATCTTCATAAGGATATTATGCTAAATCTAAACGATACATGTTGATCGAAGATCGAGGAGTTGGGAGTGTGACATGAGATAGAATCATATAATACCATTTTTCTGAGAATTTCCTAGTATTGGAAGCATTTGGTATGCTAAACCATTTTTGTGATTGAAATAATCACTCTCTATCAGATCCAAGTGGGAGTGATTTACTTAATGTGATATTTGATAGAAGTTTACCCATTAAAGATCAGATGGATCTTGATGAGAGTAATTATCTAGAGAAGATGTCACAGAGTTTCAATCTGAAACTTTTAGGAAACGTGTGTCTAAGAGACATCATGATATTGAAGGACATGCCTTCTATATATCTTCAGAAAATAAGATAAGTTTTAGTGAATGAGGAAGAAACTACAAACGTTTCAGAGGTTCTAGCTCGTTCTACAAGAGACTAATGATAGAAAGCAATGGAAGAAACGACAGAGTCAATAAGGTCAAATCAAGTTTGGAAACTTGTCGATCTTTCATCGAGACACAAAGAAATTGAGAATAAATGGATTCTCAGATTCTTAAAGAGACTGATGGGTCTATAGTGAGGTAGAAAAGTTCACATGGTAGAAAATAATTATACTCAGGTGTGGGTATATAACCTTTTTCCGCATGTTGTGAAATTTACCTTGATTCGTCTACTTCTGGCTAGATTTAGAATTACATTAGAATGGACATTTAGACTGTGTTTTCTCAATGGAGAGTTGGAAGAAGAAATCCACATGTTGAGACAAGTAGGATTTCATTCTTCAAAGAAGAGGATAATGTTTGTGAATTGATGAGATCGATTTACGAACTTAAACAATCCTCAAGATAATGGTACTTGAGACTTCATTGAATTATTGTCTCATATAACTTTGTGATGATAGACAAAGACCATTGTGCTTACGTTAAACGGTCCTAAGTAGTTTTGTAATTCTATCCTATGTATGTTGATACGATGTTAGCTGGAAAACGATAATGAGTATATTTGGTGAAAATATTCATAGAGATAGTTCAAGGAAGTTACTTGGGTTGTCTCAAGAGACATGGAAAGAGACTTCTAGAACAGATTCAAAATGGATGCATGAAAGCCTATTGATACTCTTGTCTTAAAAGACGAGTTATTGATTTGTGATAAGTGTCCAAAGACTCAAAGATGGAATGTTAGTAGTACTATATGCGAATGTAATTGGAAGTCTGATGTATGCTAAGACGAGTGAACATCCAGACGTATTATGAGCTGTTGGTTTGGTTAGCAGATATCAATTCAATTCAGTATAGACACTGGTGACAGTGTAAGGGATTGTAAGATATCAGAAATGTACTACAGATTAATTTGAACCTGAAAGGGTATATAGACATGTACTATCCACTGTGCAAGAAGAGTATGTGGCAAGTGCATCTGTAAGTACGAGGAATAGTTTGGGTAAGAAATTTATTGAAATTTTTGGAAAAGTAAGCAGTCCATTAGGAGTTGTAACGATTCATCGTGCAATCAAACACTCAAGTAAGAGTTGTAGCGATTCACTATGGAATTGAACACTCCAGTGGAAGTTGTGACGATTCATTGTTGAATTAAACACTCTAGTGGGAGCTGTAGCAATTCATTGTGGAATCAAACACTCTAGTGGGAGTTATACCGATTCATTGTGGAATCAAACACTCTAGTGGGAGTTGTACCGATTCATTATTGAATCAAACACTCTAGTGGAAGCTGTAACGATTAACTGTGGAATCAAACACTCTAGTGAGAGAGCTGTAACGATTTACACTATCTTGGGAGTTGTAACGATTCATTGTTGAATTAAACGCTCTAGGGAAGTTATAACTATTCATTGTGGAATC
The DNA here is from genome assembly GCA_963675135.1 of Galeopsis tetrahit. Lineage (NCBI taxonomy): Eukaryota > Viridiplantae > Streptophyta > Magnoliopsida > Lamiales > Lamiaceae > Galeopsis > Galeopsis tetrahit. The sequence goes on from OY776133.1 coordinate 20,176,798, forward strand.
AAACACTCTAGTGGGAGTTACACCGATTCATTGTTGAATCAAGCACTCTAGTGGAAGCTGTAACGATTCACTGTGGAATCAAACACTCTAGTGGAAGAGTTGTAACGATTTACACTACGTTGGGAATTGTAATAATTCACACTCCAGTGAGAGTTGTGGTGATTTACTACAGAATCAAACACTTCAGTGGGAGTTGTAGTGATTCATTGTAGTAATCAAAATAGTTAAAGCTTACAATCGAAATTCCGAGTTTCATGAAAAACCAAACAAATTAGATACAAAGTTTTAACTTTGTGAAAACATAAAAAGAAGAAAATTGTGATTCTTAAATACATGACTACTCACTTGATGTTTGCAGATCCTCTTGTCAAATATATTCCTGAGAGATGTTTTAGACATCTAAGGTTTTGGGTTTGTGGATTTGAACATAGTGTGATGTAGTTGTTAATGTTGTTGAACATTTATGTATTGTGAATTATATGATGTTTCATATAATAGTATGTCGACAAGTAAAGATTGGCTCACTCATACGAGCAATCGCCTCTGACATCGAGGCATGTGCAGAGATGAGATTATTTAGAAATAATCGTAATAGATTTTACCACAAATCTATTTAACTTGTTACAAAGCTAAATCAACGAATTTTCTAGACAATAGTGGGAGGAAATTCAAGTTAAGTGTCGAGGGTACACTTGAACTGTGATTTATACGATGTCAAATAAAAGAATGACATACGCTTCTATCTTGGGAAGTTAAGATATCGTGATGTGCTAAGATGACCATAAGGAAATGAGAAAGATATCCCTATTTTCTCATTGTATGAGGCCTTGAGGGTTAAGAAATCCTCTAACAAATACCCTTAAGACTTTTTACTGTATTCTTAAGTCTTCACTGTAGTGTTGCTACTTTAGCATGTTACCAATATCTATAAGTTATATGGCAATGCGGTGCATGTCCAGGAAAGCAGCTATAGTGGGAGTCTGGAGATATTAGTGTAAAAGGAAGGACGTCTTTATTAACATGTTCTATTGTGATTCATTGACCGGTCAATCAAGTTCGGAACTTGATTATGAATACATAGATTTGATAAAAGGTTGAATATGCTCTTATGTTCAAGGGATTGAAAGAGATATGTTAACTGATGTTAAATTGAAAGAGTTCTGGGGTATAACGAGTTTTGAAATCTTCATATAAAACTGGTTGAGTTGTTATATATCCTTAACAAGTGTATAACATGAAAACTCATATTCTCGAGGGTCACACGATTTATTTGCCTGTATGGAAATGTGTTATGTGATGGTATACATAAGTGAAGTAAAGGAGTGTAAGACTCAAACTTCATGTGTGAGTGGGAGATGAAAGTTAAATAGAATAATAATTAATTAATATTAATTATTCATATTTAATCCACACATGAATGTGGATAAAGGTAGGAGCGGTTATTGCATAACCTCCTATATATAAGAAAATCCAACGGGATTTTCCAACAGACTAAGACAGAGAGAATTCTGTTCTCTTCCCTCCTGAGACCGAATACAGAAACCTGGGAATTCTGTGTTCTGTATAATACGCATAACATAAATACATCTAGAGGGCACTTAGATTGTGGATATAAGAAGCGATTCATGCAATTCATGTGATCGTGTTCTGACTACGAGGATCACAATACGTATGTGGAATTCAACCGGGTTCTAGAATCTTCCGCTGCATTGAGAATTACAGGTTGGTAATTCTAATTCTTATTTCTAGATTAATTAATTCCAACACTCCATCTATTGAATTAGTCAAATTTTATTTTAAAAAGATAGAAAACACAATTTTAAGGAAAACGAGAGTATAACAAGCCCGTGCATCGCACGGGTAAAAAACTAGTATTCAAAATTTAAAGAAAATATGATCTCCTTGTTTTTAGATGTTATCAATGAACTATGTTGAACATGGGTTGCAGTAACACTTTCATCATCAACCGGCACCTTTAAAAAAAAACACAATATAATTATTTGTAAAATATGCAGGATTATATAAGAGTAATGAACAATAGGATATTAAAAAAAAACACAATATAATTATTTGTAAAATATGCAGGATTATATAAGAGTAATGAACAATAGGATAATGTGGTTGTACCTTTGATGAAGAACTTTTGCATTGAAAGTGTGTTATCAAATTATTGTCATCCGATAATTTGACCACTGTATAGTTATTCCAGTTACTCTTCAAGTCTTCTTCAGAGAGATGTGGATTCTTGTACCTAATAAAAGTAATGAGTAAGAGTAGTTCATTTTTTAAGTTAGAAAATTATAATAAAATCACCATAGACTGGTTAATACCTGGTATCAAAATTTTGTAATTTGATGTCACAATTTTTGCATTTGATTGTGTCGGCACCATACAAAATTTTCCTACGACGCAGGCTTGGTAGTACCAACTGCACTTAGTGTCAATATTTTGAATGGTAGCAACAATGACCATGTAACATTTCTTAGACAGGAAATAATTTTCGAATGTTATTTTTTATTCAATATTGTATGGTTTGCCGTTATTGAAAAATATATATTTACCTTTGAAACATTTAACATTCACGTTGTCTGTAAATTCAGAATATGGGGTTGAATCACTCTGTTGCTGGGTGGAGCAGGAAGATTGTTCATAATTTTCTGAAGATTGTATCAATAAAATAGATGAAATTAAATAATTTTATAAATTAATAAAATAGATGAAATCATGCACTTCAGGTATATATCTACATTTATTTATGGTCAGGTGCGTACAAAGAATTTGACAAATGTTTTCCTAATTTGAAAACATAAATAATGAAAGACAAACCTTTATAACTGTTTTGGACTTTAACATAGTGCAGAACAATTACAATGGGCTGAGCTGGGTGATTGTTTCGGTAGTCAATGAGCGTTCATAAAATCCCTCCCAAAGTGTGCAACTCTTTCGTATGCCTAATAAAAGAATACGATGATACCAAATAAATAAATTGTGATTTGAAAAATTAATTACAGAGTACATAAATGCTATAATATCTTAAAATCAAAAAAATGAAAATTAGTTTGAAAAAGAAAGTATAATATACTAAATATGAAATATATTTCATAATGACTCTAGATGTCTTACCTCTCATAATTTTATCATCTTCGTTCGTCGGACTGAGATTTGATATCATCAAAATCAATAAAATCAAATCCAGATTGAATAAGTTCAATGGCAGAACACTTTGTCATTTGTATGGTTGTGAAATGTTAGTTTGTAGGGGGTGTTTTGTAGCTAATATAAGGGTGTTGGGCTTTTCAACTCCGAAATTATACAAATTGTACGTAATACATGCAATCTGAAGATAAGTAATGTAATACAATCTGAAAATAAGTAATGTAATATTCAAAAGTTAAAGAAAAAATGATCCTCCTTGTTTTTTTGGTGATAACCTGGTTGTACCTTTGATGAAAAACCGCTGCATTGGAAAGTAACTTTGTCATTGCATAATTATTCCAGTTATTCTCCAAGTCTTGTTGAGAGATATAGAATCTGAAAAAAAAATTGTATGTATAAGTAAATAGAGGAAAAAAGAAAAAAAAAACAAAATAGCCGACATAAAGTATTTGAAGAATGTTATAAAAAAAAGAGACATGTGAACTCTTGTTCTCATTCTCTTCACATCTTCTTTGAACTCTTATTGAACATCCTCCTTGAACTCTTGTTCTCATTCTCTTCATTCTTTGAACTCTTATTCAACATCCTAAAAATTAGAGAAGAAAAATAGATGCATTAAAGAAAAATAATAAAAAAGTAAACTAAACTAATCACAAAGTTTTGAGAAGAATAGAGAGAACGGAGAAGAAGAAAACTGTAAAAAGAAAAAAAAATCGAGAAAAAAAAAGTTGAAAGGAGGGAAAAATATTTAAGGAAATTTAAAAAAAATTAAAAAAAAAAGTAAAAGAATATTGAAGAAAACTTAAATTTTAAACAAATATACGTTTAAGGGTATAAATCTCATTAATGATTCAATCTTTATATATCTCATCATCTAGTTAGTAAGATTTGATTAATGTAAATTAAATAGAAAAAAATTAAAAGAGAATTCTAGTAGAAGGAATGAAAGAGAAGAATACATTTGGAGAATTAATAATCATAATTCAAAGATTCTAAAACACAGAAACTTAAAATTTCACATCTTCATTGAACTCTTATTCCACATTGTCTAAAAAAAAATTATAAGAAAATTAGAGAACATAAAAACATAAAATTACCTTAATATATTCTTAAGAAAGAACTCGATCTAGCAAGGCAAGTGAGAAGATGCAATCAAGAATTCGACGTCTAAAGAAAAACAATTAAAAAGTGAATTCCGCATCTAAACAAAAACAATTGAAAAGTAAACTAAACTAATTGTAAAGTTGTAAGAAGAATAGCAGAGAACGGAGAGGAAGAAAACCGTAAAAGGAAAAAAGAACTGAGAATTTTTTTTGAAAAGAGATAGAAATATTTAAGGAAATTAAAAAAAAACAATTTTATTTGGAGAAAACTGTAAAAAGAAAACCGTAAAGAACCTGGAAAAATAATTATTTAAAAAAATAATTTAAGAAAACTGTCGAGAAAAAAAAGGAAAGAGGGTGAGGAGAAAAATATAAAAAAAAATGTATAAAGAATAAATATAAATAAAACAATTATTTAAGAAAAAATATAAAATAAAATTATATAAGAAAACTAACCGAGAAAAAAGGGAGAGAGAGAAAAAAATGTACTCCCTCTGTCCACAAAAACTGTGCTCACTGTGGGCACAGGTTTTAATGAAAACTCATTTTCTATTAAATAAAGTAGAAAAGTCCATAAAGATTGAAGGGCATTTTGGGTACACCCTTAGCAAGACAAATTTACTCAAAAAGCAGTACCTTCACAACATGGGTTTGATGGATTAAATTTACAATTTCCCTCCCAAAAATTAGATTTCAGTTTTCCACCCAATTCAAACTACTGCCATAAATACACTATAAATACATTCACACCACCATTACCACCTAACACATTACTACTACCATTAATACTCCTACAAAAAAAAAACACCAAAAGATGAGATGCCACGTCAGAAAGAAAAGATTCAGAAATAGTAATTAAGGGTAAATTAAAAAAAATTGTTGAGAAAAAAAAGGGAGAGAAGGAGTTGAGAAAAATGAAATTTTAAAAAATAAATTTTAATGAAAGTGGAAGTGGAAGAGGAGAGAATTAAAAAAAGAAAAGAAAAAAACTGTCAGAGAAAAAAAAGGGAGAGTGGGAGTTGAGAAAATGGTAAAAGAATAGAGAAGAGGAGAGAGAGAGAGAAAATAAAATCTAAGAAAATTAGAAAATTAGAAAGGGAGAAATGTGAAAAGCCATGTAGTAAGAAAAAGATTCATAAATAGTAATTAAGGCAATTCTTACGCAGTCACATTTTACGAAGTGACTACATAGTCACTTTATCGAATCGCACCACGTGGCGTCGTAAACGTCGTAACGACCTGCTACCTGTTATACAAGTTTAAGTTATTTATATCATTTTTTAAATTATAGTTTGTTATTTACTATATTACCCTTCTTTTATTTAAATTATTTTTAATATATATATATTAGGGTAAAATTACTGTTTTACCCTTTCTTTTTAAATTTTATTTATATTTTACCTGCACCCACTAATTTAATAAGTGCATCCCCTAATCATATTTTTACTACAATTATCTGCACCCGCTAATTTAATGAATTCACCCCCTAATCATATTTTTACAACAGTTATCTGCACCCGCTCATTTAATGAGTTCATCCCCAAATCATTTCTTTTTTACAACAGTTATCTAAACCCGCTCATTCTATGAGTTCACCCCCAAATTATTTTTTACCACAATTATCTGCACTCGCTCATTTTATGTGTTCACCCCCAAATTATTGTTTTACCACGATTATCTGCACTCGCACATTTTATGAGTGCACCCCAAAATATTTTTTAAAAAATAATCACATTTAAAAGACTATATTATCCTTTTATTATTTTACACAAAATATAATAAAATAAACTCTAAAAAATCAATTCACCACCAAATCACGCATATTTAAAAAAAAAGCGTAAAAATATAATTAATAAAAAACTATCGAAATTAGCCACAAATCTCAATTTTTTTCTTTTTAATTTTTCTTCCCCCTCCTCTTTTTTTTTTTTTCTTTTTTCTTCTCATTTTCAATTTTTTTTTTCAAATTTTTTATTTCCTTGTTTTTTTTTTCTTTTCCTTTTTAAATTTTCCTGTATTTTTTTTCCATCTTTTGCATGTGTATTTTTTAAATTTTAATACAAAATAATATTATAGGTATAATTTTATTAAAGTCGATCGGCGGTGCACCTAAATTTTAATTTTAATTTGTTGAGTAAAGGACCTGTCGGAAATCCATGCATGTCGGCGGGTGACCCAGCCACCACCATGCCCGACCACCCCCTCGACGACGACGGCGGCACTTCGGTCTCGGCCGCTGAAGCCCAAGACCCCTCCTCGAATCGCAATCGCGATTCTTCACTTCCATAACAATCGACATAATCTTCCATCTCGGCCACGATCCATGGCGGCCGAAATCCTCTCCTCATTTCGACCACCGACGCGACTGCTTCGATCAATCTCCCTTGCGTTTGCGATTCAAGAGCTTCTCCTACATCAACGGCGCTCGCCTGCAACACTCGGATCGACGCTGCCTCTCTCTCGTCGTTCATCTCTGTCCAAATCGAAGCTACATTGCTTCATCCGTCTTCTTCACCCTGCTCCTGCGCAGCCTCTTCCTCCGGCTGACGACGGCCCGACGGAGGACTGTGAGTATGTTGCTGATGGATCTCTGACCGGGCGACACTCGGAGCCGGTGACCTTGCTGATGAAATCTCAAGCGACGACTGCTGACCTAGGGTGCCCTCCCATTGGGCTAGGGTTTCCTTCAATTGGGCTTGGTAATGTGCACCCTCTATTTTTTTTAGTACACCCCGATCTGCACTCTCTCCACTTTTTTTTATGGTATTATTGGTATTGGTATTATTGATACTGGTATTACTAGTTATTGATTGCGGTATTACTATTAATACACTATTGAATTAATATTAATGATTATTAATTGTGGTATTACTGATTATGTGAAATTATTTATTACTGATTATTATTATTTTTATGGTATTACATATTATTGTCTATGGTATTACTGATAATTGTTTTTGGTATTATTGAATATAATTAGATTTGTGGAATTATTTGTCATTGTATGAGATATTACTATTCAATGTTCATGGTATTACTACTTACTGTTCATGGTATTACTGATAATTATTTTTTGTATTATTGAATATAATTAGATGTGTGAAATTATTTGTTATTGTATAAAATTTTACTGATTAATATTAATGGTATTACTGATTAATGTTCGTGGTATTACTAATTATTGTTAATGGTATTACTAATTACTGTTTATGGTATTACTGGTTATTACTTGTTGTATTACCGACTACTCCCTCCTTCCTATTGAAAGCTACCCAACTTTCCTTATTCGTTTGTCCCAATGAAAGTTACTCATTCCTTTTTTGCCAAACTATTCCCTCTCACATTTCATTATATTCTTCTCTATCTCAATCACATCACCTCTCATACACTTATTATATCATATTTTTTAACCTCTGTGTCCGAAGCTCATAAGGAGCTTTCACTGGGACGGAGGGATTATAATAAAATCATACATATAATATTATTTTGTATTAAAATTAAAAAATATACTAATGAAAAAAAAGTAGGAAACAAAAAAAACGAAGAAATAAAAAGTTTGGAATAAAAATTGAAAATGGGAAGAAAAATTAAAAAGAAAAAAAATTGAAATTTGTGCCTAATCTCGATAGTTTTTTTTTAATTATGTTTTTTCGATTTTTTTTTCTAAAAATATGAGTGATTTGGTGGTGAATCGACGGTAACTCGGCAATGACTCGGTTGTAGATTGTAAATGTATAAATTAGGGTTGATTTTATTATATTTTGTGTTAATTAATAAAAAAATAATATAGTCTTTTAAATGTAATTATTTTTTAAAAAATATTTTGGGGTGAACTCATAAAATGAGCGGGTGCAGATAACTGTGGTATAAAAATAATTTGGGGGTGAACTCATAAAATGAGCGGGTGCAGATAACTTTGGTAAAAATATAATTTGGGGGTGAACTCATAAAATGAGAGGGTGTAGATAACCGTAAAGAAATAATTTGGGGGTGAACTCATAAAATGAATGGGTGCAGATAACTATGGTAAAAAATGATTTGAGGGTGAACTCATAAAATGAATGGGTGCAGATAACTATGGTAAAAAATGATTTGGGGTGAACTCATAAAATTAGTGAGTGTAGATAATTGTTGTAAAAAAATAATGTGGGGGTGAACTCATAAAATGAGTGTGTGTAGATAACTGCTGTAAAAATATAATTCGGGGGTGAACTCATTAAATTAATGGGTGCAAATAAAATATAAATAAATAGTTAAAACTAAAATAAGGGGTACGGTATATGCGAGTGTACCCAAGTATCACCCTTTTTTCTTCCCCAATTTCAATTAGTCGGCACACTTCTTAAGATGTTTGAGAATGACTTATTTCTCCCCAAATTGATTTAATTTGAAGCTCTCAATCGCCATTAGGAGGTTTGAAACAAATGTTTGAAGCAAGAATGAGTTTTTCTCATTGATTTGGTTTGTTTTATGGTTAATAAATTGATTTGATTTATTTTTTGTTATTAATTTTATTAATATCATAAGGGTAAATATGTAATTTTAGCATTACATATTTTAATTACATTAACAAAAATATAATAAATTATTTTATTGTATAAGGATAAAAATGTAAATTTACAATAATATATTTTAATTAATTTAATTTAATAGAAAATACAAATTTATGACACATTACGACAATACATATCGTAAAATTTACAAAAGGTAACATGTCATCACGACACGTTACGACACCCTGACTACATATAGAAGGTCCCTAGTAATTAAGGGTAGATTTAGGAGTTTTTGGGTGGGAGTACTATTTAATAAATATTTTTTAAAAAAATGATGGTAAGAGAAATTGAACCATGTATCACATGGAAATGTAGGGAACACTCTTACCATCCAAGCCGATGTCATACTCATCAAATAATTGATATTATTATCTATATATACATTAACAAAAACGATGGTATATATAAACATGCATCACATGGAACAATAGGGTTCACTCTTACCATCTAAGCCGCTGCCATACTCATCAAATAATTGATATTATTATCTATATATACATTAAAAAAACAATGGTTAGAGGGAATCAAACCATGCATCACATGGAACACATAGGGTTCACTCTTACCATCTAGGCTGCTGCCATACTCATTAAATAATTGATATTATTATCTATATATACATTGAAATTATTAAAATTAAATGTAAATTGTATAAAATACACTTTTACCTTATATAACATACACATTTTAGTAATATCGCGTTGCACTTTTAAACTATATAACCATGCACTTTTATATTAAAAAAAACTTTAATATCTCCATCACAGAATAAGAAATATACATAAAAAAATACATATAAAATGCCACAAAATAGAACATCAATCCAGCAAAAAACATAAAGTCACCTAGACAATATCATCAATTCACATCGAGTAAAGAACATAATAAAAAATGAGTATGTTTTACAGCAAGACTTCTTCTTTTTGGCATTTATCTTCCGGGCAGCTACACCTTTCTTCCTTTGCTGCGACTTACTAGCTAACAACTCAGACTTATTTTCATAGAATGATCGGACTTTCGCAATAAGGTATGATCTGCATTAATTTAAATTTGAGAACATAATAGTTGCACAAATACTTATTTCACAGGTAAATAAATAAATCATATAAATCTCACAATAATATAATCGAAGTACTAAACCCTTCAATCAGAAATAAAAAACTTAGCCTTGATTATAATCTTGAATAAAATCTCCATAAAAGTCACAAGTCTCCAAGAAAATGAAAGTGAGAAAATGGGAGAAAGAATGATAATCTTTCCTAAAAAAATCTACAAAGAATCTTATACAATTAGAAAATCAATTAATTAAAGGGTGCTCCAATTCTTCAAAATAGGCCAAAAACAGTCTTGTAGCCCACTTTCACCCAAGTCCATCAAGTTGTTTCCTACAACAGAATAAGATTAATCTAATCAGTATAGCCCAAAAGAAACAAAAAATATGGGGAATAAATATTATTACAAATATAAGACCAATTAATAATAACTCATCAGCTTACCCTTGCATCCTGTGAAGGCCTCGATGAGCTGGCATCCTTACCCTTGCCTCTCGAAGTTACTGTCAGAAATCCACTAGCAAAAGCTTCTAGTGCCTTGGATGTTGGACAGCGGTTTCTTGTACTCAGCCTCCGCGTATTCACAACAGCCTGCTCCTCGTTTTCGGCCTTAGAACTAGCTGAAGTCTGGTTTTCTTGCACGACTGGCTGCTCATCGGGCTCATTAGTAGCAATGGTGTCGTTTTTTAACTCTGGGGCGGGCCAATTGAGGTCGATCAGCACCCTCCGTGCCTGCTCATCATCTTTGGCCTCAGAACTTGGTACATTGAGGTCGATCTGCAGCTGCGGTTGAGAGGGTTCCAACTCTGGGGCAGGCCAATTGAGGTCGATCAGCAGCTGCGGCTGAGAGGGTTCGATTCTCTCACATGGACTGAGTACTTGAGTGATGGAAGATTCAAGAACGTCTGAAAAAGAGCAATGAGACGTCCCGTGTTCCAATGTGGGGGTAGTCGAAGAATGTATCACCCCGTCTCTCATTTCTTCATTGCCATTAGCAGTTAATCCCTTATGGCGTTTGCTAGTGGGAGCTACAATATCAGCGCAGCTTTGCTTCTGCTTTCTACTCAAGATCCGAGGCTTCTTCGCCACTGATGATTCCCCACCGTCAGAAATTACCGTATTGGAGACTTGAGAAGGAAGCGTTCTCAGTTCCGAAACATTGCTATCCGAGAGGCTCGTATCAACTATCAAGTATTTTATGGCGTCCAACACCATTTTGGTACCTGTAAGACAAATTCAGATAAAGATGAGGAAATAAGTTGATTTTGCAAGACAACACAAGATTCCATGAAAATGAACACAAAAGTTTTATCACTCACCTTATACAAGATAAATCGGAGGCAAGGCGAGATTATTGTCCAGTAAATTTCAGTATCTTAGAAGGACAAAATAGTCCTGAGGCAGTTTGCTTCTATCTATTTCTATTGACCTGCTTACCAGAAACAGAAAGTGTTATTGATGCATAACAATTAACAATTTGATATATATTAATGGCCATTCAATTATAACTCCATGACTAAAGATGCTTCTTTCTGCAAGGCCAGTAACAACACTATGCAAATTTAAATTGAATAGTCCCAATTACAACATATCGTTAGTAGCAAACAATAAACTATCGAATTCTCACCATGAAAAAAATCCCTTAATGATGATACTACACATTGCCTAAATGAAATCTTGGATAGGAACAAGGATAAAAAATATGCTAAACCACAACCACCAAGAATTTTCTTTCAGAAACTGATGCACCAAAAGGGAAAATATATACAACAACAAAGAAACTTGGACTTGAATCATCGAGTATCAATAAAAAGAAACGAAAAAAGATCAATTTTATGAAGTAAAATAACTACATTTCACCACAGATATAACATCTTCATCAAAATAAATTACATAACCAAACCACAAAATGCCGAAAACCCAATGCCGAAAAAAAAAAACAATGCACAAATAAAATCAGCACAAAAAGGGAAAATATCGAACTCAAACAAACTCAACCAAAAATGAAATCAAGAAATACCACAGCATGTACATAAAATACACATACTTACAAAACAAATACAAATAATCATGTATACATCTACACATATGCACACAAGAGGTGTATGTATATAAGTATAGAAGGAACAGAGAGGGTAAAACCTGATTTCTTCTATAAAAGCAGAGTTTTCAGGGGGAAAATTGAATCAAAGAGACAGAGAGAGAGAGAGGATGGTTTTTATTTTTGCCTGTTGTTATGGAGAGTGAAATTGTTACTTAAGACAAATACCACGCATGGGGAGGGGGCTTGGTAGGAAAGTTTTTGCATGAATATAATATAGGTAACAAAAAGTAAATCTTGATAGATTTTAAATTTAAGTGGTAAATTTAGTAAATTAATGGAATACGATAATTTAATTTGGCATTCACTTCAATTATAGATATACAAAAACTAGCATGGGACTGTCGCGTGCATCAAACACACTACTTTTGTAAGTTTTTGTGATACTTTTGAATTGTATTTTAAAATGATACAAGTCCTCAACAGTCCAACTAGACCACTACCAACGTCTAAACCGAAAAGACAAAACAAATAACAACTTAACAAAGTAAAGACTAAATAGTCAAGTTCGATTAAATGGAATCCCCAAAGAACACCAAACACACGTTTCACATCAAATTAAGTAGCTCGATTGCGCGAGCTTTGTTGAGGAACTTGAGAATTCCAAACAACTATATATCAATTATAAATGCTAATCAAGTCTACTGTCTAGTGTCTACATATTTCCAATTCCATAAAGATACCCATTCTAAATGCTAATTCAGAAACTTTAAAACAGAAAAGAGAAGAAAAAACCAGAAAAAAATAGATAAACTAACTACCTTAGTGGGCGGACGACGATGCACAGGGACGACGGGACGGCGGGCGAGCAGATAGCGGGCAAACGTGGGCAGACGTCAGTGAACGGCGCCCTTCTCTTCTCTCTCAATTTAGGGAAGCTTGGTTCTGCCCTTTGCCCTCTTTGCCTGTTTTGATTTTTTTTAAAGGTTCAATTAAGATTTTTTTTTTTTAATTCACGACTGAAACGACGACGTTTCACATATAAAAAGAAAATTTCTAAGAAAAGACGGTCTCATGCAAAACTTCTCGTTGTATATATAGCAAAATTAACAACGGGAAGGAGTGTATTTAATTAGTGAGATAAATGGATAGGAACACATTTAATTTTATACTTGACTGGTCATGGGTGAGGAATGAAAGGAAAAAAATATTAAATTTGCAGAGATACAAACTGGAGGATATTTTGGACCTGTGCATTATCAATCCGGAATCTTTCTGCAATTTGAGAAGCATCCATAGGGCGATCATGGTCATTCGACTTCACTTGATGCAGTTCGATAAGTTGGTGTATCCGAGTCATACGAAGGGTTCCAAGGGGAGCATGCCTCTGCTCGTATTTGGCAATGCCCTTTTGTACTTCTCCACCACAGCAGCCTTTTATAACAACCCAGAAATAGAATCAATATATGACTTGCATGTAAAGGGTCGAGAGAAGCAATGCAGATACAGCTTTTACTATGGTATTAATGAAGGCTTAATAAAAAAAACAAATTTATTAGTTTGAATGCGGACTATTAGTAGAGAAGAATAAAATCTTAAAGAATATGGTGAGTGGGAATGTGGGATAACATAGGATTTTTTTTATTGGGATTGGATGCTAGTCGTTTAATAACGTATGTGAGATTGTATATTCAACTCCTTACCACAAAAGGCCCACCCTCCATCTACGGACATTTATTATGCTATTGGTTTAAAAATAAAGCTCAACTCTAATGTTATTTGATCAACAGATTCCAGTTCATAGAAGATTAAGATTAAATGGTACTCCATACAGTTTTACTAACAAGCTTGCGAAACTCACCTTACCCGTCTCAAGAATGTCATCATATTTAGGATCTTGATCCTCAAGGACATTTTCCATGTTTACTCTTGGTGCACCTTCTAACACAACTATGCATAACCTCTTCACAAGAAGTTTCCACAAAACAATACAGTTAACTTCAAAACCATACAGTTTAATAGGATCATCTTTATCCCTCCATTAACTTTGCCACTAAGGCTAAAAAATTAATTATATGAATAATTGAGATTAGAATTTTGTATGTCGTTTGGTAGGAAGACCAATACAACAATCTCCCCTACCAAACGACATACAAAATCATGCCCCCACCTTATACCCCCTACTAAGCATCATAATCAAGACATATCAGCAACAATGCACCTCCTTAATACTATTACCTCTGAAGTGAAATGGTTTTCTTTTTCTCAAAAAGACTGAAATTTTCAAAATTCAAGAGGATAATTCATCTTAAGCCTTAGTCAAATTCATCCTCTTGGCTCTTTTTGAAGCTGTAATATATGAAAAATAAAAACAAGAAGTTATCTGGCATTCCAATTTGAACACACAAATCATGTAAACTCGTGCTAATATGTGATCAATAAATACCAAGAATAAAAAAAATAATGACTGTATTGTCACCGAATAACTAAATTTACAAATTACCAGAACTATTAGTAACAGCACTGGGAAGAGGAAGAGGAAGCGGCAGCGGAGGCCGAGGGCGGTCCGTTCAATGGGTTCCCTGAGATACGACGTCGTATCCACTATAGAGTTGCCACTTCTTCCAACTGCTCGACGAAATGCCTGACCCATTTTGATCAAATTCAATTCAACAACCTCTGTTTTCAGCAGGTCTCTTATAGCCCAGAAATTATATCGAACCAAACGTTACACTGAAATTTGGAGATATTTGCCGTTTATTATGTGTTTTCCTCAGTAATTTCGAAAATATTGAAGCTTTTGTGGAAAAAATGGGAAGGTTTTCTTGTTTAGACTTCTCTACTCATATCCGATTTTAGTTGATTTTTTATACTTCATATTTTATTTAATTTACTTTGATATTTCCGATCTTTGTTTAATAGATATTTTTAATTAACTGTTTTCTTTTTTTTTTTTATTTTTTTTTTATTTTCATATTTTCTAGATTTTAGTTGGATTTTATTTAAGATTTTCAATTATTTTTTCATGTTGTAAAATTTGACGGTGAGATTAGTCCACTAAATTAATTGGTCATTCAGACAGATATCGAAACATATGAGTAACTTCGGTGGAACGATTAAAATGACAAAATGGATAACTGATTCGGATGAAAATTGCATGATTTTCTTGAGCATTTTAGTCTTAATTTTAATAGTATTTCATGTTATTTTTAAAATTTTTTTTTTTTGCTAATTACACTTTATTATGAAAAAGGTGGTGTTTTGCTATTTTTGTGGGTAAATTGAGCATCTTTAAAAGAAAAACACGTACTTAATTTTTAGTGAAGCCAACGAAGGAAGAAATCAAAATTGAGGACAAAACGAGTAGAAATTAAGGTTGGAAATTGTTTAACCCATTTAATTAGGCGTGGGTTATATGCCCCTCTAGCCTTCCGGGTATGTTAGATGCACTCCTCTGATACACGCACCCCCTCAAAACACACGTAAGATAGATGCAGTCCCCCCAAATTACCTATTATACCCCATCATCTTAAAATTAGTAGGATAAATGCACACCCCATAAAATCCTACTTTTCCCTTTTCTTCTACCAACCAACCTTCTTCCTCATTTACCAGCCGTCGGAAACGCCACCCGCCTACCTCCTAGCCCCGCCCGTCGCCCTCCTCCCTTTTTCTTGTTCTTTTTTTTTTTTTTTTTCCATTTCTAAAACAACGCCAGCCCCAACCGTCCGCCGCTCAAGCCGCCCGCCTTCCTCTTTTTTTTTTTTGCAATAAGCGGCGCTGCCGCCTCCTCTTTCTCGCGAAACAGGTAGGGTTCAGGTGAGTTTTTAATATTTTTGTATTTTCATTTTCGACAAGAAATTGTCGACCGAAAATTCTAATTTTTTTAAAAAAATTTCTTTCGATTCAATGTTGTCGACATGAGTGTTTTTCGTCGACAAATTATAGTCGATCATATACTCTGTGGTCGACAAACCAAACCAGTGTCGATCGACACTGGTTTGTCGAAAAATGTAATTTTTTTTTTTAAGATTTCTAAGTGGTGAGGCGGTTGCTGGAGTTGGGTGAGGCTGTTGCCGGAGTTTGGGCGACGGCTACCTCCTCTGAAATTAGGGTTATGGTTAGGGTGTGTGTTTAAATGTTAGGGAGAGTGTATCTATTCTAAAATATATTACTAAAATGACAAAGCAATATTTTACATGAATATTTAATTAATAAAAGTTGAAGGAAGTGTATCTAACATACCTGGTGAGGGCATATAACCCACGCCATTTAATTATTTGCAACAGCCCGCGGCCTATATTTCAGGAAGCCCAAATGGGGGATTAATTTTGGGCTCAAAATGGAAGCCCATTTAGGCCATTCTCATCGGGATAGGGTATATACCCCTCCATCTTTGTTAGATGCACTCCCCCGATACATCTACTCCCCTCAAAACACATCTAAGATAGATGCACTCCCCCCAAAATATCTATTATATTCTTTATCTTAAAATTAAGTGTAATAGATGCACCTCCCCTATAAAACCCTATTTTCCTCATTATTTTCCCCAAAATCCACTCTGCTTCATCTTCTTCATGCCACTCCCTCAACGGAGAACTCCGCCACCCACTGCCATCGTCCGTCGGCCACCGCTCAAGCCGCCCACCTACGAGGCGTCTGCCGGCCGCCGTTCAAGCCGCCCCTTCCTCTCTCCATTTTAATATCTATCCAAGCAGCGGCGCGGCGCCGCCGCTTCCTTTCCTCTCCACCTTGCCCCAATCTTCTCCTCCGACCACTCCTCCCTCCCTTCTCCCCGGACGGCTCCCCCCTCCCGCTTCCTTTCTCCGCCGCCTGCTTTTTTTTTTTTTTTTTTTAATTTTTGCAACAAGAAGCGTAACGCGGCGGCGGCGGCCCCTTCGCCCAGCGTTGCCGCCTCCTCTCCTCCGCCGCCATGCCCCAACCTTTTCCCTCGACGGATCCTCCCTCCTCCCCGACGTACGGTCGCGAAACAGAGGTAGGTTTTTTTTTTTGTTTTTTGTTTTTTTTTTTTCTATTTTCAACTAGCCAATGAGAATTTGTCGACCATAAAACTTATGATCGACAAATTGTTGTCGATCATAAGGTTTAGGGTCGATAATTTCTTGTCGACCATAATGTTTAGGGTCATAATTTCTCGTTGAAAATTCTATTTTTTTTTAAAAAAATTCAATCGGTAAAATGTTGTCGACGAGAATGTTTCTCGTCGACAAATTATAGTCGATTAGATGCTTTATGATCGACAAACCAGTGTCGATCGACACTGGTTTGTCGAAAAAAAAATGAAATCTTCATTTTTTTTTTTTTTTAGATTTTTACGTTTTTTTTTAATTTTTGGAATGTTCTTGTGGTGGCACTGGCGGCGTCTGACGGAGGTGTTGGAGGTGTTGACGGCGGTCGGAGTGGAGGTGTTGATGGCGGCCGCCGGAGTGGAGGTGTTGACGGTGGCTGCCTGCCCTAAAATTAGGGTTAATTCAATTAAGTTAGGGTTTTGAATAGGGGGTGTATGTATCTTTAATATTTTACTAAAAAGGTAAATGTGGTATTTTACATGAATATTTAATTAATAAAAGTGGGAGGGGAGTGTATCTAACAAAGCTGGAGGGGTATATACCCCAACCCATTCTCATCAATTAGATAAAGGAAAAAGTTTGTGAGATGGCGGGCTTTATATAAGTTAATTAAAGGCGTTGGCTATATACCCCTCCAGTTCTGTTAAGTATACTCCCCAGATTAATGTACTCCACTGAGTATGATAAATGTTAGATGTACTCCCCTCAAAATTACCCAAATTACCCTTTTCTTCAACAAATGTTAAATATACTTCCCCATTCAAAACCCTAATATCACTTTTCCTCGTCTTTCTTCTTCCTCTTTTCTTAAAAAAAAAAAAACTTAATTTTCTGCGCCGGCAGCGCCGCCACGCCCGCATCCGCCACCCCTGCGCGCAGCCCCCGCCGCAGCCGCCTCCCTGAGCGCGGCCCTCCGCCCCAGCCGCCTCCCTGAGCGTGGCCCTCGCCGCAGTCGCCCCTGCGCGCCGCCCCCGCCGCAGCCGCCTCCCTGAGCGCGGCCCTCCGCCCCAGAAGCCTCCCTGCGCGCGGCCGCCGCCCCATCCGCCTTCCCGACGACCCTGCCCAGCCGCCGCCGTCTGCAACACAGGTAGGGTTTTTTCCATTTTTTTTTCGACGACCTTTAATTGAAAATATAAACTTTCGTGGACAACTAATTGTTGACGATAGTGTATATTGTCGATTAACAGTTGTCGAATTTTTTTAATTTTTTTTTAAAATTTCTTTCGATGAATAGTTGCCGACAAGAATGCTTCTCGTCAACAAACCAGTGTTGACGAGAGTATTTTTCGTCAACAAACTAGTGTCGACCGAAACTAGTTCGATCGACATTGGTTTGTCGAAAATATGTCAATGTTTTTATTTTTTGTTCAATGTTAGAAAATATGTTGAATGTTTATTTTGGAGGTGGAAGTCGGCGGCGGCGGAAGGGTTGCCGGAGGCAGCGGCGGCCGGAGTGTTGGTGGTGGCTGCAAAAAAAATTAGGGTTATGGTTAGAATTATTTTTTTAGGTTTAAGGGGTGTATTCATCTAACAAATATGTATAAAAGGGTAAATTGAGTATTTAATATGTATATTTAATTAATAAATGAAGAGGGGGAGTATACTCAACAGAGCTGGAGGGGTATATAGCCAACGCCTAATTAAAAAGTAATACTCCCTCCTTCCAATTTCATTATAGTCACTTTCCTTTTTTTTTTTGTCCAATTTTATTATGTCCATACCCTTTTTAAAAACAATACTATTCATACTACTTTATCTCCACCCTCCTACCTTCACTTATTTACGCATTTTGTCATTCACTTTATTCTTAAACAATTATTTATTTATTTTATTGGACGGGGGAGTATATTTTATTGAAAATATTATAATTAAAAAGTAATATATTTTATTGAAAATATTAATAAAAAATTGACACATACAATTTATTTACGAATGATAGATGATTTTTTGTTATTAATATTGAGAAACAATTAATAGGGAAATTATTATTTCATTGATTGAATATTTGAATGTAAAGGATTACATGAGATAGTATTTATAGGTACAAAACATATCTAACCTATCTAATCTATATGTCAAGTCTAGGTTAAATAAGAAAAGATAACATACACACCCCTCAAGATGGAGCACCGTAGGAGAGTCCAAAATCTTGATCATAAGTATTTGAAGACGAGAACTAGCAAGTGGTTTCGTGAGAGCATCAGCTAGTTGGTCTTCGGGCCGATGTGAGCAAGTTCGTCCACTGTAGTGCGGATGTCATTCATGAATTCCGTTATAGAGCGAGAGCCTTTCGATGGAGAGTGAAGTTTGTTTTTCAAGGCCAAGATGCGACCGCGAGAAGATTTACTGTAGATATTCTCAAGGGTTTTCCAAGCCTCGCAGGCGATGAAGGGGATGATCGTTGGCGTTAGAGAGCCTACGATAGCGGATAGGATGAGGTGATCTTGTCGAACCCAGTGCTCGACATCGGGAACAGGTTCGGCATCGTCGCTTGTCGCCAGTTTGGAGGGAGTCCAACACTTTTTGGTGCCAGTGAGGTGGCCGAAGAGGCCATAACCCGTGAGTAATGTTCGGAATTGGAAAGCCCACACCATGTAATTTACATAGAGAAAAATGCACTTTTGGTCCCACCATCCACGGGCATTCATGATTTTGGTCCCAACATTCTGAATTTTGGTCCCGAAAGAGAAAAACTTGACATATTTGGTCCTAAAGTTAGCCAACCGTTAGTTGACCTTAGTCAACCGTTAGTCAACCGTTATTTTCCCATTCGCTTAACACACCCTAAGAAAGTACAAAAGTACCCTTCATTCCTCCTTCTTTCCTCTTCTCATTTTCGCCCTAATTCATTCATTTCATTCACTCATCTTCTTCCTTGCTCCACTAGCCAGGCAGCCCCGCCGTCTCCCTCATCGGCCACGCCGACGCGCCGCTTCCCCCACTCCATCGCAGACCCAAGCGCCGACGTCCATCGCAGACCCCTTCATCCACGACGCCGCTTCGCCGTTTGCCGACCGTTCGCGGCGGCGTCCATCGCAGATCTAAGCGCCGCCATCGCTCTTCCCTCGCGCCGCCATCTCTTCCCTCGGCCCTGTTCTAAGATCTGTTTCTCCCACCCTCCGATCTGGATAGCTCTTCTTCAAAAAAGTTTCATGAATTTCTGTTATTTTTCCAATTTTTTGCAGCGGAAATCGAGTATGCACGTCAGTTTCTGCACCAGATCCGGACGGAACACGGCGGCGGAAGGCGGATACGAAACGTCCAGAATCCCCAAATTGTGCGCGGTTATGATGGTTACCTGAATTTTTCAATTTCAAATTCGATTTCAATTTCAGATCAAATTCGATTTCAATTTCAGATCAATTGAATACAGACCTGTTTGTCGAGTTTGAGGGAAACTAGGGCGGAGTGGATGGATTCCATGGCGGGGAGGAGTTCGGAAGAGATAGTGGAGTCGTTGAAATTGAGGACTTCATTGCCGACGACAATGCATGTGATTTTGGTGGCGGGTAAGTAGCATTAGACGTTGGATTTGAGCCAGGCTTGAGCTTGATTTGGATCTCGCATGGCAGAGAGGTACTCGTTGCCGATTCCGACGATGAATTCGATGCCGATGTTGGCAAAGGCTTTGAGGACGTTAGGGTCGGCGTCGTAGAGCTTGATGCGGGAAATTTATTTAATTTTAGCAGAGGGGTAGAACTGGCATTTTAATGTTCAAAAAAATTCTTGGTGGGTGTCCTCAATAAAGCCGTGTGTGCGTATAACCACATGACACGCACGTGAGTCGTTCCGTCAACATTTAACATGGACGGGACCAAATGTGTTAACTTTTTCGATTTTGGGACCAAATGTGTCAAGTTTTTCTCTTTCGGGACCAAAATTCAGAATGTTGGGACCAAAATCATGAGTGCCCGTGGATGGTGGGACAAAAAGTGCATTTTTCTCAATTTACATACATGAGTTTGAGGGGTGCTTGTGCCACTATGTTAAACGCGAGACATCATATCCATCTACTTTTTTTGCCGGATCTGCCATGGAGGTTTGATGAAATTCTGGGAGGAGTTAAGTTGCAGGGGATTGCGTGAAGAGATTTGAGTGGGCTGTTGGATCAAGAAAGTAATTAGTGGTATGGGAGGCTGGATTTATCAAACCAGAGGAGTTCTTGGGCGGTTATGGAGGATTTGTTAGGGGCGGTTGTAGGGCTTGAGAGATAAGGGATGTAGTTGAGAGGTTTGAACGATTGGAAGAGTCGATCAACAACTACGAGGTTGCAGGGCTTGAGTGATAAGGGAGGTAGTTGAGAGGTTTGAACGACTGGAAGAGTCGATCAACAACTACGAGGAAGAGTGTCGGATCGAGGCGTTAGCCGTACGACTCGTTGATACCATATAGAAAAACAATGAATTGAGAAATTATTATTTCATTGATTGAATGTAATAGATACAAAACATATTTAACATATCTAATCTATATCTCAAATTTAGGTTAAATAAGAAAAAATAACATATACAAAAATATAAAATATATTATATGTCCAATAATTAAGAAGTAAATAAAAAACCTGGTACCCAATTTACAACAAGTATTTAAGAATAAGTGTTGATTATCTTTTTTAATTACATTAATTTTTAATTTTTAAGTTAATTGCCATTTTTATATGAAAGATATCATTATTAAAAAAAAGTGATAAAAAATTAATTAAAAAGTGATAATATTTTTATAAAAGTGACTATCACTTTTTATTTAAACATTATTACTTTTCAATGTTGAGTTAGATTATTGCTTAGTGGGCATGATTATATTTAGTTATTGCATCCAATTTCTATACTTATTGCATTCAATTTCTATGTTAATTGTAACTTTTTACTTTTGAAAGAATATAAACTATTACAAAAGTGATAGTTTAATTTAAAAGTGTGATCATTTCTTACTTAATGATTATTACTTTTTAATTTTGATTTAATGAATGAGATTATTTGTTATTGGACATAATTATCTTTACTAATCGATTAATTTTTTAAGTTCATTATCACTTTTTACTTAAAAGAATATCATTATTATAAAAGTGATAAAAGTTAAAGATGAAAAATGATCAAAAGTGACTATAATTTTTTACTTAAATATTATCACTTTTTACTTTGGATTAATGTATGAAGTTATCTATTAGTGAACATAATTATATTTAGTTATTCCATCAATTCTGTGTGGTAATTGTCCCTCTTCACCTGGGAAAATCAATACTCTATTTAAAAAATGTTGTATTATCTTATAATTGATTTTTTTTTTTTTTCTTGGAAATGTCGGGAGGCTAAAATATTATAATTAGTTCTTCCATTTTTCCAAGTGTTGAGAGATACGCAATAATTTCATTTCTTTGGCTTAAGTCATCTTACATTCTTACCCGACCCATATCAGCTGACTATAAGATTATAAGATAACACTCACATGCTTGATATGTTTACTTAAAAGGTCCGATCAAATCTATAATTTTTTTTTTATTATAAATAATAGAGGACTTAGACTAAGTTTTTGCAATTCAGATCGAGGCTTTTCCAATGTAAGGCCCGACCTAATTAATAGTTAAAACAATAATGTGTATCTTTGAAGAATATTGCACAAATCACAATCCTATAAATACTCCCAACAATTTTTACAATTTAATTTCATTAGCTATTGTGCACTAATTTTATTTTTGGAAAAATTGCAAAACTTGTCCTATCAGGTACGAGGTAGAAAAAGTTGCCCGTCATACTCCAATCGTCATTTTCACAATTTATGCTCAAACTTGCAGGAAAATGTAAATTGCTCACTCTCTAATTCCCTCAATTTTGTAGCTTCACAAATTTTAGTTTGAACGATTGTTTCACAACAATTTTTCGAAATTAGACCATTTCCATCTAATGAAAGGCCCAATCATATACTCCCTCCTATTCAAAATATATGTCATCCTAAGCTCATGCACACATATTAAGAAAACAATTGACTTCTAATTTTACCCTTAATCAATGTAATTTTCATTAAAAAAATACATATACGTAAATATTTATTGATCTTAAGGGTAAATTTGGAATAAATGCAATTAATTTGCATTGAAAAGTGCAAAACGACTTATATTTTGCAAAGAAAACGAAAGGTCAAAATGACTTATGTTGGTCCCAAAAGGAGTGTGACACGTGTCGGGGGGGGGGGGGGGGGGGGGGGGGAATACACGTGTATGTGTTTTTCAAAATCTTTTGCAATTAAAACAACACAAATAATCAGAGTCAAATAAGTTACACAGTATGTCAAGTCCTATGAAAATACCAAATAGAATATTCTAACAGAACTTAACAGTAGGCAACTTGTATGCGGAATAAATGATAGACCCTATTATACTCCTTAAAATGCACTTAAGTACAAAGTTACCAAATAGCAATAAGCAGTTATAACAATGCAAAAGCTTAAGCAAGAAGATATATACAGTAAATAAGAACACAAGACGTATTCGGAGGCTAAACTGCTCCTACGTCCACTCTCCTAATTTAATAGGATAATTCCTTAATCTCTTGGAATTAACTTGCTTTTACAGTGCCAAGGTGCACTCTACTTCTTCTTCTTCTTCTCTTCTCTTGATTTCTTACAACCTTCTCTCGTTGCAATACTCTCAACACTCCTACGAACTCAACAATACTCTCAAACTATCTCTCAAGGTGAAAGTAGGGTTTTATTCTTGTACCAACTAAGTGTGTTATCCTTTACAGTTTAAGAACAAATGTAAAGGCTAGGATATCACTTTCTAGGCTCTGGATAATAAAACAATAAGCTTGCTTAGTGGGGATTAAAGATAACACTCACAAACGAATATGCTTAAAAGCTTTTATCTCTCGAGTGTTTTGAATACTTTTGAATGCTAAAATATTGCTAGAATGTGTATGGCTTGTGTGTCCTGTAATCTCGAAATGATTCAAGATATGGCCTATTTATAGATGAAGCAAAACTATCCGTTGGTGGAGATAGCAAACTTATCCATAAATTTGAACTTTCAAATTATTCAGGGGCCTGCATGCAAATAATACATGCATTCACGTCCATTCTTCATTTTGCATTCCATTCTCAGAATTTGTTATGCGCAGTGACAGGTGACACTAATTCTTTGGCTGTTTTGGAATAATTCCGTCCTTTCCGCTAACGGCCTCGTACTAGGTAAATTGCCTCGTCATTCATCGTCTTTGACCATAAGTGTGCTAAGTCCAAAGTATATGAATATCTAGATTCATCATACTTGACTTTTTGTTATTCAACATACTTGTCTTTATGAGTCCTTGCCACTTTTTCATAACACTTCAACTTCTTGTCTTCAATGCTACTTGTCTTCATGTGCTTTGTGCTTTCAAGTCATTTGTCATAGATTCGAAGAATAATCTATCTAATAAAAATTAAAGCTCCCTAACATATACGAGCTTTTCTAACTTGAAAATCTAGACTTTGACAAATCATCATACTTGGGGTTTTACTTAGGGTTTTAGTATCTAATCAAAATCAAATTTTCTTTTATTAATATAAACCATATCCCAACAATTTCCCCATTTTTGATGTTGCCAAAACCTACTTACTTCAAAAGATCCATAGAGATTTCTTTTTTCAGTAGATTTGACAAAAACAGGACAACTAGCATGTATTTTCTATACTTAGAGAATTTCACAGAATAAATTCAGATTATTAACCTAGAAGGGCTAATTTCTCTGAGTTTTATAAAACTTGATCTAAGCAAGAATAAAATTTTTTTTTGCTAGAGCCTATTTTTTTTTAGACAAAAATAACATAAGTAAAAAGACTCAAAAATTGTTGTCTAGTGCATGAAATAGATAATCATCATCCAAATAAAAACAACACATAGTAAGAGCAAAAAGTTGTAAGTTCTAGCTCTTAAGGAGCAACAATTGTTCAGAATTAAAAATTAAACATAGATAAAAAAGTTCATGATAGTTTGAATCTTGACTTGACCTTCAGCAGCTTCATCACTTGCCGAGAAAAAAATTATTTACGTCCCGTAACTTTTACCTTTTTTGAAAAACATCCCAAAATAATTAAAATTTTAATTTACGTCCCATAACTTTTTCAATTGCTTAATTTACGTCCAATTTTCACTGGAAATCCCCAAATTTATGTAAATGGGACGTAAATTAAGCAATTAAAGAAGTTATGGGACGTAAATTAAATTTTTAATTAAAATGGGACGTTATGCGAAAAAGATAAAAATATTCAACAAATGTGTATAATTCACTATAAAATTAATATAGTTTATGTTATACAATCAAATAAAAAAAATTCATTTATTCATAAATTAATTATTCATAAATTAATTATTCATAAATTAACTTATTTTAATATAAAAAATAATTTATTTATTTATTCATAAATTAATTAATTATTATAAAATCAATTAACTTACCTAATTCATTATTAGAAAAATTATTAACTTACCTAATTATAATTTTTTTTAATTACAATATAAGTATTATAAAATTATTTATTTATTTTAACGTAATCAAATAAATATAAAAATTTATCTAAGTATTACACAAAGTAGGTCCACATATTTTTGTACGAACTAATATCAAATTAAAAATTATATAATAAAAATGAAAAACAATAAAATTAACAAATTGTTAAAAAATATATTGTTCATCATCATTTTTAAATTACCGTGGGTAAGGGGTGAGAATTTTGGATATATTTTAGTATTTTTTATTATTTATTTGGGGATTTTAAATATTTGTGGATTTTTGTATTTATTTAAAATATTAAAATAATTGTTAAGTTTTAATTAATAAGAGTTTTTGACAATTTTAATAAAAAAACTTATTTGAGATTTTTATTATTTTAAAGATAAAATTTATATTTATTTGAGTATATTAATTGATTTTTTAAATTATTTTTTTAATTAGGTTAATTGAATTTTTAAATAATTAATTAGGTAAGTTAATTGATTTTTCTAGTAATTAATTGACTTAGAAATAAATCTTGATTTTCTTTTTCATATTATTATTTTTTTGATATTATGATAAATTATTTACTTATTTAAATATTATTCTAAATTTATTTTTATATATTATTTATTATTTTAATTAATATTCATAATTTATTTTATAATAATTATATTGTAATTATAATTTTTTTCTAATTAGGTAAGTTATTAATTTTTCTAATAATGAATTAGATAAGTTAATTGATTTTTATAATAATTAATTTATTAATTTTTTTTTTATTTGATTGTATAACATAAACCACATTAATTTTATAGTGAATTATACACATTTGTTGAATATTTTTATCTTTTTTGCATAACGTCCCATTTTAATTAAAAATTTAATTTACGTCCCATAACTTCTTTAATTGCTTAATTTACGTCCCATTTACATAAATTTGAGGATTTCCAGTGAAAATTGGACGTAAATTAAGCAATTGAAAAAGTTATGGGACATAAATTAAAATTTTAACTATTTTGGGAAATTTTTCAAAAAAGGTAAAAGTTACGGGACGTAAATAATTTTTTTCTCATCACTTGCGTGCATCTGATTTCTTCTTTAGAAAGGTAGGAAGTTCTTTGAACAGTGGAGTCAGCCCATAAGATGCAAAGTTCCTGTTCTTCAAGGCCATGACTTCTTCATTCTTCCCAATCAAGTCTTCATCCTTGATAAGTTGCACGAACTCATCAGTAATAGCTTTCCTATCAATTCCATTTCCATCAGCCTTCATTGGTGGAGTTTACCTTTTCTTCCAAACTTTCAACTTTGATACATAATTCCAAAGAATTATTATCAACAGTCTCCTCCAAGTCCTCCATCCTTCTTGTCATTCTCCTTGCCTTAGAGTTTAAGTTGAGCAATAACCTGTGCTGGGCTTCATTTGTGGGTATGATTGTCTCATCCAGGCTGTCTCTTACATACTTTCCCATGTTTAGACAGAGACCTACAACATTCTCCAATCTTTTCCTTTCAACTTCATCAATTTGTTCAATTTGTGAATTGAACTCCTCCTGCACAGTTTTCAATCTCTTGTCCTCCTCATCAATGATGTAGACTTCAGTCAGTGGAAGAGCATCTAGGTGAATTGGGAATTCCATCGAAGTTGATGGTGCTGCAGCTATTGCCTCATTTTCCAAGGGCTTCTCCATAGCAGCTGGTTCCTCAGGTTTCACAGCTTCTTCTTCAGCAATATTGGCCTCCACTTCATCTTTCTTGGCCTCAGCTTCTGTGACTTCAGCAAGAGTTGACTCAATCAACTCAGCATCATGAGTGATAGGTTCTTCAGCAATCTTTCCAGTTTGAGTGTCATCTACCATGACAATCTCCATTGTTTTTGTAGTTTCAACAACTGGCTGTGCTTCCTCTTCAACTTTTTCAATTGACTTTGGTCAATTTCATCAATGTTCTCTCCTTCACTGGATTCTCCATTCTTTATCTCTTCAATGGCAGTTTCAACTCCATCAAATAAATCTTTTTCATTAGTCTTTTCACCAACATTTTCTCCTTCATTGTTGTCTTCCTCCATGGCAGCATTCTTTTCTTCCTCTTTGTCCTCAACAGTCTTGGACATCTCCTCTGTCTTGTCCTCAGTACTTTTGGACATTTTTTCTGTCTTGTCCTCAGCTTGTTTGGACATTTCATCATCCTCTTCCATCTTGTCTTCAAGATTCAGATCAATTCCAGCAATAATAGATTGAACAACTTCTTTTTGGATCTTAATATTCACTAAGTTGGCAAACAACCTTTCATCTGTCAGCTCAAATGTGGATTCCACCTCAGCAAACTCTGTCAGCCTTGACTCCTCATTTTCCCACCAGTCCAGTCCCTTGGACTCAATAACCTTCCCAATATCATACATAGACTTCTTCCTTATGTCAACAATCAATCTAAGATCATAGAAAGTGGATCTTAAATCAGGATATTTGGCAAGTTGGGGGTAAAGTTGGTCTAGGAAAAATTTAGATTCATCTCTTAGTGACATTTCATAGGTGTATTCTTGGGCTGTATCTGACTTGGATGAGGGTTGGGGTTCTTAAAAAAGAATGGGTATGGGGGTATCAGACTTGTAAGAAATTTTAAGAATGGTTGGGTCATTCAAGTGAGGGGTGGTTTCAATAGCTTTTGAACTGTGGATAGGTGGTTCTGGATCATTCAAATCCAAGTTTCCAGGTGATACTCTTCCTTCATCATCACCTTCATCATCACCTTCATCATCATACTCTGAACCTTCTAGTTCAGCTTGCTCATCCACATCCATTTCTTCATCAAAAGTATCATCATACTCCTCTGCAGTTTCTTCTCTACTCGAACTAGGGCTTGACATGGCCCTTTTTTTCTTGAATTTTGAGGCTTGCTCAACCTCCTTTCCCTTCCCTTCCTTCTTGTCTCTTTCAAGAATGTTGATCACCATCTGTGTTGCTTCTTCACTCTTTTGTTTGGCAGATTTAACTTGCTTTCTTGTTGAGGCTTTTGGTGACTTGATCTCCAAGCCCAATCTTTTATGGGTTCTCACAGATAGTTGTCTGAACAAAATCTTGGTGGTGTTGAACTTTACTCCATCTTCAACAATGTCATCGGGTCCTTTCTTGTATAAGAATGCAACAACCTTTGTACAGAAGGCAAGTTTCTTCTCAATAAACACCTTCCTTACATCCACAATCTTAAACTTTGCTTTCTCTTCTGCTAGCTTCTTCAGAAAATAACCCTTCCAGTTCATTGGCTTCTTTCCTCCATCAATGATTGCTTTCATCAATCTTACTTTGGATTTGCTGATCTGGTCATAGCTTCCTATGGTGCACATAACAGTCTTTGCAACCACATCTAACAGAAGTTGATAATCCTTCTTTAGAATTCTCTTGTGTAGACCAGATTTGAGAGGTACTGGTTTGTCCATCCATTGGTTGACAACTTCTTGTTCATGAAGTCTCATATATTCTTCAGGATCCTCTCCAGTAGCATTAAAACCAAATAAATCATCAAAGTCTTCTTCAGTAAACTCAAACTTTTGAGTTGTCTTCTTGGTTGTATCTGGCTCATGAGTCATTATGTAACCAGATCCTGAGCTTTTCTGAGTGAAAGTGCCTAAGAATTGAGTGGTTGAAAGTTCCAGGCATGTTTTGGGGATGGCCTCGAGCCATTTTCTTAGACCAGCTTGCTCCAGCCAAGTGACTATCCTTCTTGTGTGTTTGTTTGACAGATTATCAAAACACACAGTCTACTCAAAATGGAGCATGGTTGACTCGCTTAAGTAGTCTCAGTTGATGTCCAAATCAGGGTGATTGAAGTCAACTAAGAACATAACCAATACATAGTATTAGTATGACAAAGTGGGATAGCTCAAGTGGTTAGAGCACCACTACCTAGGCCTTAGATCCTGGGTTCGAGTCATGGGGAGGGAAAAAAAAAGGATGGGTATTTAATGTAATTAAAAAAAAACCTAGTATTAGTATGGATAAATATCAAAATCTCTCCATATAATTACTGAACCATATGATTAGACTATATTTAATCAATATCTTGCATTTATGTCTAGGATTTATTGTGGATAGATTTACAGAGCATGTTCATAACACCATAATACCATATCCAACAATGTATTTAAGCTCGTAATCATAATATCTAGATGCAATATCTGTAAGATTCTAAGGCTTTAAACATATCAATCATGTATTCAATAATATATATGACCCAATAAATGTAGAATCCGCAAATATAACATTTAAAAAATTCAAACAGAGTCATTTGAAATAAAACAGAGCATGTTGTATTTCTTGAAAGCTTGATGTATATGCATGTTTTCAAAAGATGAATATGAGAAATACTAACCCATTTCCAAAGACATTTTTGTTAAGGTAGTAGAGCTTTGAGCAAAAACTTGAAGATGAGCTTGAGGATTCTTGAGAAATTTTAGCTTAGGGCTTTTTCAGAAATTTTGAAAACGTAAATGGTGAAAAAATTCTAAGTCTTGCTTTTATACCTCCTCAGCTGTACGTTTTGAAAAATGTTAGGTGTAAGGCTGAGATTGAATTGATCAAGATTAAGGGTTTAGATCAATTATGTTACACCAAAGGACGCAGATGTCGTGTCCAGTGCACAGTACGTTGTTTTTTCTCAAAAAATCGTGCAATTGATCGTCTTTTAGCAAAAATCTCTTGTTTGTCGATTATGAGCATTAAATGCGTACTAAAATGATGAACAGAGTTTAACTTATATGAAAAAGAAAACTTATCTACAGTCAAGTGACAACTTGACTGAATAACCCTTGACAACTTCTATTGAAGTTTCTCATGTGCTTTGTCATCCTCTACGTTGTCCAAATTTCTCATGAACTTTGTCATCCCACGTTTCCTGCATGAAAAATTCTTGAAAATAATATTAGTATGTGAAGAATAAATTAATGAACCTTGAGTTTGTCTCATCTATCTTAACCTTCATCTGGATTGTCCTATAATTTCACTCTAAGTTCCCCCTTGGATTAATACTAGTATCTCTGGCATGATTAAAGTAATTCCTTATACTTTAAACATTCTCTCCAGGATCTAATAAACAAGTTCCATTGAAAGTTCCTTGAACCTTGTTTCAGCTAGAGGTTTTGTGAGAATATCAACCTTTTGCTTATCAGTATGATTCTTTTCCATTCTGATATCCTTTTTCTCAACATGATCTCTTATGAAGTGATGTCTGATATCCACATGTTTACACCTTGTGTGTAACATATGATTTTGGGTAATAGCAATGGCACTATTATTATCACAGTAGATGGGTACATCTTTTGTGACAACTTTATAATCCCTTAGCTGTTGTTTGAGCCATAGGATTTGAGCACAACAGCTTCCAGCAGCCATGTATTCAGCCTCTGTGGTTGAAGTAGCTACATCAGTTTGCTTCTTAGAAAATCATGAAATCAATTTGCTTCCTACGAATTGACAAGTGCCAGTAGTTGATTTTCTGTCTATCCTACATCCTCCATAGTCAGCATCAGAATATCCAGTCAACTCAATGTTGTCTTCAGATGGATACCACAATCCTAAGTTCACTGTGCCTTTTAAATACCTAAGTATTCTTTTGGCAGACTCTAAGTGACTTTTCTTTGGATTGGACTGAAATCTAGCACATACTCCAACTGCAAAAGTAATATCAGGTCTGCTTGCAGTTAGATATAATAAGGAACCTATTATTGCTCTATATTCAGTGGGGTTGGTATCTACACCATCAATATCAAGATCCATTTTCCAATTTTTATTCATAGGAATCCTAACTGGTTTTCTATTTTCACAACCAAACTTCTTGATCATTTCTCTAGTATACTTAGCTTGATTAATGAAGATCCCTTTCTCTGTTTGTTTAACTTGTAGACCTAAGAAAAAGTTCATCAATCCCATCATTGACATTTCAAACTTCCCTTGCATGAGAGTTGAAAATTTCTTGCACATATCCTCATTAGGCGAACCAAAAATGATATCATCAACATATATCTGTACTAATAGAATATCATTTCCTTCACTTATCCTAAATAAGGTCCTATCAACTGTGCCTTTCACAAATCCATTGTCCAATAGGAATTGTGATAAAGTCTCATACCAAGCTCTTGGTGCTTGCTTGAGACCATAAAGTTCTTTCTTCAATCTATACACTTTGTTTCCTTCTTCAAAACCAGGTGGCTGCTCCACATATACCTCTTCCTTAAGTACACCATTCAGAAATGCACTTTTTACATCCATTTGGTATACTTTGAACTTCATATGACCTGCATATGCTAAGAACAGCCTAATTGCTTCTAATCTAGCTACTGGGGCAAAGGTCTCATCATAGTCTATTCCTTCATGTTGACTATAACCTTTGGCAACTAGTTTGGCTTTGTTTCTAACTATAACATCATTTTTATTCTTCTTGTTCTTGTAAACCCATTTAGCTCCTACAACATCCTGATGTGTTGGTCTGTCTACCAGCTCCCAAACATAATTTCTTTTGAACTGATTTAGTTCTTCATACATAGCTGTAATCCAGTTGGAGTCTTTCATTGCTTCTTCAATGGTTGTGGGTTCTGTTTCGAAAGAAAACAACAAAATAAGGCACTCTCTCCATGTTGTCTCCTAGTGATTACACCACTAGTAGGATCACCAATGATCTGGTCTGAAGGATGAGCATCTAGCCATGTCCTTCTAGACTGATCATTTACAAATGATTTAGTCTCATCTGTTTCAACATTTAATTCAACATAGAATTCAGGAAAATTAAAAGCTGGATCAGTTTCATATTCAGGGGTTTTGTCCATGTCATTGACATTGGTATTCTCAAATTGAGTTCCCCCTAAATCATTTGATCCTTGTACTCCCACAACATTACCAACTTCTTCATTGGGAGAACTTACCTCAGGTTGAGTGGGTTCATTTAACTCAACATTGCAGTTTTCCTCAAAGATGTTGGCTTCAAGTAAGTTGTCTTTATCTTGATTGGCTTCAGATATGTTGGATATCTTGAGGTTGTACAAGTCAGGATAATTTACATCAATAAATACAAATTCTTTTCTTTCACCATCTCTTAGCCTTGTCATCCTTGTGTTGATTTCACCATGAGATTTGTCTTCTTTGTTTGAGGTCCTGTGCTTGAAAGAAAACTCATCAAAGATAACATGAGGTGTTTCTTCAACAATAAGAGTTCTACAATTATAAACTCTGAAAGCTTTGCTGGATGAAGAATATCCTAGAAAGATTCCTTCATCTGCCTTGCTATCAAATGTTTTTAATTGTTGCTTCCCATTATTGTGAATGAAACATGTACATCCAAAAATATGAAAGTAAGAAATTCTTGGTTTTCTACCTTTGAAAAGTTCATAAAGAGTTTTTCCTTGTTCCTTTGTTAGCATGGATCTGTTTTGGGTGTGACAAACAATATTAATAGCTTCTGCCCAAAACCTCTTTGGAATCTTTGCTTCTGCTATCATGGTTCTTCCAACTTCCTTAAGTGTTCTAACTCTCCTTTCTGCTACACCATTTTGTTGAGGTGTTCTAGCTGATGAAGTCTCATGAGTGATTCCATTTGCTTGACAGTACTCATTTATGTATGAGTTGATGAATTCTGTTCCTTTGTCTGATCTGATCTTCACAATGCTCAAGCCTTTCTCATTTGTAATTTTCTTCATAAGTTATGGCAGCTTCTGTTGAGTCTCCTTCTTCTTTAGCAAGAATATTACCCAAGTGTATCTTGAGAAGTTATCCACTACTACTAGTGTATACTTCTTTCCACTGATGCTCACAGGGGTAATGGGTCCAAATAAATCCATGTGAAGTAATTGTAGTACTCTTGCAGTTGAGATTGCAGCCTTTGTTTTGAAAGATGCTTTGAATTGTTTTCCTTCTTGACATGCTTGAAAACATGTTCTTTTTTGAATACCTCATTTGGTAGACCATCAGCTAAAGATAATCTTGCTAGCTTGTTCAAAGTTTTAAAGTTCAGATGGTTTAACCTTTTGTGCCATAGCCAACTGAGATCTTTAGAGCCTTTTGCAATTAAGCAGATATCTTCAGGGGATTTGTTCCAATCTGCAAGATAAACATTACCTTTCCTTGACCCAGTTGATTTGATTTGTTCTTAATATAACATAAGTTACTAGAAAACTCAACATTAAAACCTTTATCACAAAATTGACTTATTGAGAATAGATCGTGTTTCAGACCATAAACATATGAAACATTTGAAATACTTACAGTACCAATTTTGAGAGTTCCATAACCTTTGGTTGTTCCTTATGAGTTGTCACCAAAAGTTACTTGTGGTCCATCTTGTTCAACAAAATCATTTAGAAGCTCCTTATTTCCAGTCATATGTCTTGAACATCCACTGTCCAAGTACCATATTAGTTCTTTAGGACTTCTTTTCTTTGTCGATGGCACCACTAGAACCTCATCATTGTCTTCAATAGCCATTAGACAATCTTCATCACTGCTGTCAGTAAATATCTCAGATGATGAAGATGGAAGTTGATCATCTTCAGAGGTTTCTTCTTCAGCTTTCAATGCTTTCCTTTTTCCATACTTCTTGTCCCTCTTAGCTTGTCTTTCCTTCCTTTCCTTGGAAGTCAGCTCTGGACAATCATATTGGAAATGTCCTGTCTTCTTGCAGTTGTAGCATGCATCCTCATCTTCATCTTTCTTCTTTTCAGCATCTCTCTTCTTAGTTGATGAAGATGGATCTTCTTTGGAGTTGTCCCTTCTGGATCTCCTTTCATCGTTCTTCTTCTCAGGTGAGTTGTATCTTCTTCTTCTATCTTGGTAATACCTCTTGTATTTACCAAATCTAGAATTTAGTTTTTCAAATCTTCTAGCCATCATTGCCAATTCATCTGAAATGTCAGCTTTGGAAGCTACTTTTACACTTTTGCTTGATCTGCTGGCTTTCTTGGAATCAGGTTCATTGGATTTGGCCTTCAGTGCAATTCCTTTGCTTTCTGGTTCCTCAGTGTTGTTCTTTCTGTTCAAGTCATATTCATATGCCTTGAGTTCTGAGAACACCTGTTGCATTGGCATGGTTGACAGATCCTTCGTATTTTGCATCATGACAGCATACACATTCCATTTGGATGTCAAGATCCTAAGAATCTTTAAGGGCACTTCTCTCTTGGAGTATTCCTTTCCGAGTGAGTTGATCTCATTCATGATGTCTGTGAACCTTCCATCCAGTTGATCAATGCTTTCATCAGACTTCATTATAAATTGCTCATACTTTTGAACAATAACTTGAAGTTTGTTTTCCTTGATCTTGTCAGTTCCTTCACACATTAAAGCTAATGTGTCCCAAATCTCCTTTGCAGTTGTGAAGTGAAACACTCTACCCATTATAGCATCTGGAATGGTCTGATATAGGGTGTTCATTGCCACATAGTTGAGATCCTGCTTCTTTCTTTCTTCAGGAGTGAGCCCATCATCATCTTTTGAAATTTCTTGTGCTCCAATTGCTCTTTGGGCTTCTGTAACATTTGTGTTAGGTTTCATGAACCCAAATGGACCTTTAGTGATCACCCTTAGCATTTCATCATAAAGACAAGTCAAGTGAGCTCTCATCCTTATCTTCCAGAAATCATAATTCTCAATAGAGAACATAGGCTGTTTCTGGTAGGATATCTTGTTGATGGGGTTGGTTCCCATAGCAGTAGGTGGTGGAACAGCTAGACCAGAATTCTCAGAAGAAGATGTGTTAGGCATAATGAATAATAAGGATACTAAATATCACATAAAGTGCACAAGTAGATCAATTTAGGTAACCAAAGTTGATCCTCAAAGCAGTGGTCTTTAAACCCCTGCTCTGATACCACTTGTTGGTCCCAAAAGTCAAATAAGTTACACAGTATGTCAAGTCCTATGAAAATACCAAATAGAATATTCTAACAGAACTTAATAGTAGGCAACTTGTATGCGTAATAAATGATAGGCCCTATTATACTCCTTGAATAAAATGCACTTAAGTACTAAGTTACCAAATAGCAATAAGCAGTTATAACAATGCAAAAGCTTAAGCAAGAAGACAAATACAGTAAATAAGAACACAAGACGTATAGTGGTTCGGAGGCTAAACTGCTCCTACGTCCACTCTCCTAATTTAATAGGATAATTCCTTAATCTCTTGGAATTAACTTGCTTTTACAGTGCCAAGGTGCTACTTTATTAATACTTTTGAACTATATTTTAAACCGAAAAATATTATATTTCGTGTATATGATGCTCTCATGCAAAACTTCCAGTTGTATGTATAAGCCATTAACACCATGAATGAGTAAATTTAATTGGTGCGATATATAGATAGGATCAAATTTAATTTTATTCTTGACCATATATCATACACCTCCCATTTTATTTATATGTGCATGTATTACAAGATGGTATGGAGTTAGTGAAATAAAATTAGTGCAAGTAAATATTATTGGCAAAAAAAGAAGTTTTTGAGAATGGTACATAGCGGCGATAATCCGATATGCGCGTGAGTTGCACGCGTTAAAACTGTGAAACTAATACGCTAAACAACTTTGTGTCATTTATTATTTTTTCTAGCTTTTAGATTTGGAAATTTTTTATTGTGACAAAAAATTGTTTGAATTTCTTTTACTCCACAAAAAATGCTCGAAATCGTGAGGGAATTAGCAAAGGAAATGGTTGAGGGAGTTCGATGCTCTCACATGGACTGACTTGAGTGACAGAAGATTCATGAACGTCTGAAGAGCAATGAGACGTCCCGTTTTCCAATGTGGGGGTAGTCGAAGAATGTATCACTCCGTCTCTCATTTCTTCGTTGCCATTAGCAGTTAATCCCTTACGGCGTTTGCTAATGGGAGCTACATTATCAGCGCTGCTTTGCTTCTGCTTTCGACTCAAGGTCCGAGGCTTCTTCGACACTGATGATTCCCCACCAGATTTAGCTATCAGTAACTCGTCCGATGCAGCAGACACGTGGACTATGATAGGGGGGAATATCTGTTGTGCCGTCTGATTCATCGCCTTCACGAGGACCGTCAGAAATAACATTATTGGAGACTTGAGAAGGAATTAAGTTGATTTTGATAGGAAACACAAGACTCCATGAAAATAATACTACCTTTAAATTTAATTTGACATAAACCCATTCTGCAAGTGAATTGCACGCGCTAAAACTATATTATCTCACGCGCTGGGCAGATTTTATCCGTTATATTATTTTTTGGTATATGGTTTTAAGATCTGGAAAATTATATTTTGAGTTAAAATTATCAAATTTCTATTATTGTCATTATTTTATTATCATCAAAACATGAGTGATGGTGCGCGTGCAATGCACGTGTCGCGAGTGCACATCTCCACAACCAACATCCATATTAAAACGGTGTAATCTCATGTGTTGAACAGTTTTTTCCCATGTACACTTTTCTTGCTTGAGTTTCGACCTTTTGATCAGTTTTTTTTATTCAGCCACTCTATAAAAGTCCCCATAATAGAAGGCGAGCACTGCACCCATGTCTTTAGTTTCAACAAATCGCCTCACCTCAACGAAATTCTTCTCAAAGATGTACAAGGCAAGGAGGAAACTAGCCTTTTCACATCGCTCCAGCTTTCACTTTTGATGAACTATGTCTGAAACGATTTCTGGGGCCTCATGCTTCTGACATTAAGTGGCATATGATGGTCTCATGCAAAACTTTCACTTTATTAATACTTTTGAACTATATTTTAAACCGAAAAATATTATATTTCGTGTATATGATGGTCTCATGCAAAACTTCCAGTTGTATGTATATATAAGCCATTAACACAATGAATGAGTAGATTTAATTGGTGCGATATATAAATAGGATCAAATTTAATTTTATTCTTGACCAGTCACGCACGAATGAAGAGTAAGAGGAAGATAATAATAAATCTGCTTAATTACTGTGTTTCTTTCACACTGTGTTCACATCTAATTAATTGATGCACATATAAATAAAATGGGAGGTTTGTGATATATATTGTCCGGTTGATATTAAATTAATGCGGATAAAGGAACAATTCAATTTGTACTTATAAATAAAATAAGAGGCCTTGTGCGAGATCATTTTGTGCGACTGTACTCTAGTTAATATTTTGACAAATTTTCTCAAAAACATTGACGTACTTGATTGAAAAAATAGTATCTGACCTACGGATTGAGATTCGTGAAACAGTTTTACACAAATTTTGATGGTAATAAAATCATGTTTAAAATAGAAATTTAATAATTTTTTATCTCTCAAAATACAATTTTCTATATGTGAAACCTAATGAACATTTTGTTGGTTTCATTTGTAGATGTCTTCGAGTCCTTTAAATCAGAACGGAGATTGCATTGATCATATTCCTGATGAGCATTTACTTTCATCAGAAAATGCTGAAAGTGGAGAGGCCAACTTCGTGCATATCGATGAAGAAGTTTCTGTTAGCATAAATTAATCGTTAAACATAGATCTTGGAATTTCACGACTTTCACATTCCTGACATTCATAGATCATAATTAAATAATCAGAGTACTAACCGTTCGCAGCCATTCTGATTCCTTCTGAAGAAGATGAGTTGTAATTTCTCCCTCTTGGCCTTATCGTAATCACAGATTAATTATTAACTTACGTGATAGCAGAAGAACATAATTATTGTAATCTGTATTCTTAATAGGCAGAGAGAGGAGCGGTTTTATTCAGTTTTAAAACTACTCTCAAGATAACGTAACCCCACATGGTCTATCAACATGTGAGAGAAAATATTTGAACTTATCCTTTTCATTGACCAATATTCTTAAATATTTAAACCTTAATATTAGATATTAAATTCAATAATAATATCTAATTATTTATTATGTGGCATGATGACCACAAATCTTACATTCTCCCACTTGGCCCATGCGGCAGAATATACCTTCAAGGTTTAAACACTTACATAAAGTGCACATGATAAATTAACTTCATTGGTCAAATCATAATGTCAATATTAAGTATATACTAACACGAGTCATGGCGGTTCTACATCATTTACTCGACATAGTTCCTTCCATGTACTACAGTGCTAGCTTTCTACTTAATATAACTCATAAATGAAAAGTTTAATAAATAGTCCACTTAAACGTCTCGGTTGGAGACTAGATCCTATTGAACTTCATGTCAACCATTAATGTATACGTATAATGACAAAATAGGATATTATTCAATATCAGAAACAAAATATAAAAGAGCTCAAAGTGTCTAATGCACCATACATTCATTAAGGTTTTTCAATAATGCCCATTCTTTCGACATGCCCAATAAATGTCTTTGGAGGCAGTCCCTTCGTTAATGGATCAGCAATCATTAGATGAGTGCTAATATGTTCAATTGACACTTTTTGTTTCTGAACTTCTTCTTTAACGGCAAGATACTTCAATTCCATATGTTTGGCACCTTTGGAATACTTGTCATTTTTAGAGAAGAATACTGCTGCAGCATTATCACAATAAATTTTCAGCGGCTTGGATATACTGTCGACTATTCCAAGTCCTGAAACAAAGTTCCGCAGCCAATTTCCTTGAATTGTGGCCTCGAAACACGCCACAAATTCAGCTTCCATGGTGGATGCAGCAATTACAGACTGCTTCGCACTCTTCCATGAAATTGCTCCTCCAGCTAATAGGAACAAAAACCCAAATGTGGACTTTCGAGTGTCAACACATCCGGCATAATCTGAATCTGAATATCCAATCACCTCAAGATGATTAGACCTTCGATAAGTAAGCATGTGATCTTTCGTTCCTTGCAAATACCTCAATACTTTCTTTGCAGCTTTCCAGTGATCCATTCCTGGATTACTTTGGTAACGACCAAGCATTCCAACAGCAAAGCTGATATCTGGTCGTGTACAAGTTTGTGCGTACATCAAGCTACCAACAATTGATGCATAAGGAATGTCTTTCATTTGTTCATGTTCCAATTCATTATTTGGACATTGCTTAAGGCTGAACTTATCTCCCTTCTGGATTGGAACGATGCTTGACGAGCACTTTTCCATTCTAAATCTCTCTAGAACTTTATTTATGTATGCTTTCTGAGACAATCCTAATATTCCTTGTGATCTATCCCGAAATATTTCTATTCCGATCACATAAGATGCCTCTCCCATATCTTTCATTTCAAAGTTCTTAGATAGATATTTCTTGGTTTCATACATCATACCAAGATCATTTGTTGCAAGCAAGATATCATCAACATACAGGATCAAAAAAATAAGCTTGCTCCCACTGACTTTAAGATATATACACCGATCAACGGTGATTTCCTTAAATCCGAAAGAAGTAATGGTATCATTGAACTTGAGATACCATTGACGGGAAGCTTGCTTAAGTCCGTATATTGATTTCTTTAGTTTACACACCATATGTTCTTTTCCTTCAATGGAAAAACCTTCAGGTTGATCCATATATACCATCTCCACTAAATCTCCATTAAGAAAAGCTGTTTTAACATCCATTTGGTGTAGCTCCAAATCATAATGAGCCACCAAAGCCATGATAATTCTAAAGGAATCTTTTCGAGACACCGGTGAAAATGTCTCTTTATAATCAATGCCATTTTTCTGAGTAAAACCTTTGGCAACAAGTCTAGCTTTATATCTTTCGATATTGCCTTTTGAGTCTCGTTTGGTCTTGAAGACCCATTTACATCCAACTCTTTTACAACCTTCTGGCAATTCTACAAGATCCCAAACTTCGTTATGAGCCATTGATTTAATCTCTTCATTCATAGCATCTAACCACTTAGTAGAATTATTACTTTCCATGGCTTGTGAAAATGAAACTGGATCATTATCATTAACTCCAATGTCAAATTCCGCCTCTTGTAGGTAAACCACATACTCATTAGAAATGGCGGGTCTTCTTTGTCGTTCAGACCTTCTTAATGTTATTGGTTGTGGTTCATCTACTATAGGTTCATTAATGACAGGTTCATTAATTATAGGTTCATTATTGATATGTTCATCAACGAGAGTATTGTCATTTATATGTTGTTCTTGTAAGTTGTGTGGCAGTTCAACAACTGCAGGAACAACAACATGAGGAGAAGTTTTAGGCAGAGGAATTTCAACCCTAACTTCTTCAATGTCCACCTTTCGTGGTTCTACACTCCCACTGATTTCACCATTCTCAATGAACCTAGCATTTCCAGTTTCAACAATTCTTGTACTATGATTAGGACAATAAAACCTATACCCTTTAGACTTTTCAGGATAACCAATGAAGAACCCACTTATGGTTCTTGGATCCAACTTCTTCTCATTTGGATTGTAAATTCTTACTTCTGCTGGACAACCCCAAACATGCAGGTGCCTTAAACTGGGTTTCCTACTCGTCCACAGTTCAAAAGGTGTTTTAGGAACTGCTTTACTAGGAACCCTGTTTAACACATACACAGCAGTTTTCAATGCATACATCCATAATGAGGTGGGTAATGAGGAATTACTTAACATACTCCTAACCATATCCATTAGAGTACGGTTACGCCTTTCTGCTACACCATTTTGTTGCGGTGTACCTGGCATAGTGTATTGAGCACAAATACCACGCTTTTCAAGAAATTTAGCAAATGGGCCTGGGCATTGCCCTGATTCATTATATTTTCCATAAAATTCACCACCCCTGTCAGATCTGATGATTTTCACTTTCCTATCCAATTGTCTTTCTACCTCATCAATAAATACTTCTAAGGCATTTACAGATTGAGATTTCTCTTGTAATAGATAGAGATAACCATAACGTGAAAAATCATCGATAAAGGTGATAAAATATCTTTCCTTCCCAAAGGAAGGAACATCAAAAGGCCCACAAATATCGGTGTGTATTATTTCAAGAAGCTGTGTGCTTCTT
The DNA here is from genome assembly GCA_963675135.1 of Galeopsis tetrahit. Taxonomy (NCBI): domain Eukaryota; kingdom Viridiplantae; phylum Streptophyta; class Magnoliopsida; order Lamiales; family Lamiaceae; genus Galeopsis; species Galeopsis tetrahit. The sequence continues at coordinate 20,218,167 of OY776133.1, forward strand.
GTGGCTCCTTTCTTTGTGTGCGTTGTTTGTTTTCCCTTAATACAATCCACACAAATACCAAGATCAGTAAAATCCAAATCATGAAGGATTTCATTCTTTACCAACCTTTGTAATCTTTCTTTGGAGATATGCCCCAAACGTTTATGCCACAAGAAAGCAGAACTTTCATTGACTAAACCACGTTTAGTTCCGACATTATGATGCAGTGTTAAAAGAGTCTCAGCAAAAAGACTATCAAGCTTAAATCTATACAAGCCATCATTCAAAACACCAGAACCAATAAGAAGATTTTGTTTGAACAAACTAAAACATCCATTGCCAAATTTAAAGCAACATCCAACAGAGTCAAGTTTAGACAATGAAACTAAATTACGTGAAACTGAAGGAACATACAATGTTTCAAACAAATCTAAATGATGTCCAGTATCTAAAATTAAACGATAAGTTCCAATGGCTTCTACAGGAGCTTTGACTCGATTCCCCATGAAAACGAAGTTTTCATTTGGATTTGTGATTCGGGTTGTAAGGAATCCCTGCATCGTATTTGAAACATGAGTGGTACAGCCAGAATCAAGCCACCAAGTATTATAAGGAACTTCAACTAAATTTGATTCAAAACATACTAGTACATTCAGTATACCTTTCTTTTCGAACCAATCTTTACGTTTCTGACAATCCTTTTGAAAGTGTCCTGGCTTACGACAAAATCGACACTTAGGACTGTCTTGTTCCTTTTTCTTGATTTGAGCAGATGACTCATTCACATTATTAAGTCCTTGCTTGCCCTTTTCTTTCTTCTTTCCGGCTTTCTTTTTAGCTCCTTGATTCATCGTGAGATGAACAGAATGAGTTCCTTGATTCTTAAGTCTCGTTTCCTCCTGAACTAACATTCCGTGAAGTTCATTCACATTCCACTTGTCTTTCATGGTGTTATAGTTCATTTGGAAAGGACCATATTCAGATGGTAATGAGTTTATGATAAACTGCACAAGGAAATTCTCATCCACAGTCATCCCCAAAGTCTTAAGTCTTGCTGCAGTGTTCGTCATTTCAATGACATGTTCATGCATGCTACGAGAACCATCAAATTTCATGGTGGTTAAAGTAGCCATTAGTGTTCCAGCAGCAGATTTGTCAGCAGTTTGAGAACGTTCTTTCACAAATGCCAAAAATTCCTTAGCACTTTCAGTGTGAGGGATGGTAGACTTAATGTTGTCAGCAACACTCATTCGCATAAACATAAGGCTTAACTTGTTTGACTTCACCCAAATTTCATAGGCAAGCCTTTCATCAGCACTGCTATCATCATTAATAACAGGTCTCTCAACTTCAAGTGCTGAATCATAATCCAAAACACCAAGATGAAATTGGATTTGTTCACACCAATTAGTGAAGTTAAGTCCGTTAAACATTGTAACAGACGAAGCATGCGAATGGAGAGCGACGGGAATGGGAACTGCATACATAATATAATTAAATCACATTAATGTAAAACAGATTCAGGATCGATAAACAATAAGTGTATACTAATGCTCTCCTTTGGGTGATACATCAATATAAAAACATGATCGTAATGATGCTTTATAAATTCACATAATTGATAATTGAATATTTTCTTTCTAAACCATTTTGCTATTTTTGGATATACAAAACAGACTATCATAATACATCAATCATCACACTTAATTTCATAATTATTTAGACTAAATGATCGACCTTTGGGTGATCCACAAATGTCTTATAATTATGAATTTTGATTATCCATAGATCTAAAAGATTATTCAAATCTCAAGCATCACATATATATAGATAATCAAATCATTAATATAATTTTGATTTGCTAGACTTAATGGTCAGACCACTTTGGTGATTAACAGACCAGCATTATTCCAAATCAAATAATTATATAAACATAATAATATACTGTAATCAATTATCATTAGCATATCTCGTCATTATGTAAATTCTAACATATAATAGTAAAATATGTATGCAATTAAATATCTTCAGCAAATTACATGCGAAAATACAATTTAATTAGATAAGTTCTAAAAAACACTCCAGATAATTGCTAATGATGGCAGTACTCACAATCATGCTACCATCTCAATCTTAATGAGGCAAAACTAATATACATGATCATTCAATTATGCTGTGTTTCACATATTATAGCAGCGGAGTCATATAAATTGAAATTTAATTCAATCATCAATCACAGAAATCAAACACATACATAAAAGATTATTCCCCAATTAAATTCTAAATTCTAGGGATCAAAGATCATCGATCAATACAGAATAAAAAAAATCATGAATTCCATAACCATGCTCTGATACCACATGTTAGCATAAATTAATCGTTAAACATAGATCTTGGAATTTCACGATAATTAATCGTTAAACATAGATCTTGGAATTTCACGACTTTCACATTCCTGACATTCATAGATCATAATTAAATAATCAGAGTACTAACCGTTCGCAGCCATTCTGATTCCTTCTGAAGAAGATGAGTTGTAATTTCTCCCTCTTGGCCTTATCGTAATCACAGATTAATTATTAACTTACGTGATAGCAGAAGAACATAATTATTGTAATCTGTATTCTTAATAGGCAGAGAGAGGAGCGGTTTTATTCAGTTTTAAAACTACTCTCAAGATAACGTAACCCCACATGGTCTATCAACATGTGAGAGAAAATATTTGAACTTATCCTTTTCATTGACCAATATTCTTAAATATTTAAACCTTAATATTAGATATTAAATTCAATAATAATATCTAATTATTTATTATGTGGCATGATGACCACAAATCTTACAGTTTCACCTCAAATTGGTGATGAATATCAGGCTGAACTTCCTCCACTTAATCGCATGTTTGACACAGAATATGAACTACGTTCGGTTGTGCCGTTTATGATCAGGTTCTCCATACCATTAACAGAGATCAAATGAGGGCCCAGAAACCATGCATATTTCAGACTCGATCCGTTCTTCAAAAGTGCTGTGTTGATGATCATGTTCTGGTTCCTGGAATACCCAGTGAAAGTTGGAGTGATGTTAAAAAAGTCTAGTTTCCCCCTTGCCTTGTACATCTTTGAGAAGAATTTCGTTGAGGTGAGGCGATTTGTTGAAACTAAAGACAGGGGTACAGTGCTCGCCTTCTATTATGGGGACTTTTATAGATCGCCTGAATACAAAAAATGGTCAAAAGGTAGAAGGTCAAGCAAGAAAAGTGTACATGGGAAAAAACTGTGAGATTACACTGTTTTAATATGCAATGATTATGATGATTTGAACCAAAAATGAGAGAAAGTTTGTGTTTTGTAGATTTTGTAGGAAATACGATGGAATTTGGAGCAAAACACCAACCATACTTCACTGGATCAGGAAGAGGAGTGCACGGTTGGATTCGTCTCGAAAAACGGAGTAGAATAGCCAAAAGGATCGAGTCAATCGGATACCCGAGGTGAAAGATATGCACGAAACGAGAAAGGGTTGAAGTCGACCGAGCGAGCACGCCCGAGACGAGTGCTCGAGACCGAGAGTTTTGGGCCGAGAGAGGGCACGGCCGAGCACCCTTCTCGGCCGAGCTCGAGCCAAGACAAAATCCATGCAGCACGGCCTAGCATCGAGCTCGAGATGAGGCTCTTCGAAACCGATGAATTTTGGCTCATCACATGCCTCGAGCGCCTCGGCCGAGCACATGCCACGGCCGAGCACATGTCCACCCCTGCATCCGTGCACCTCGGCCGAGCACCAATCTCGGCCGAGCACTCCCATTTCTTCCATCCGTCGAGCACGGCCGAGCCGCCTACTCGGCCGAGCACCTGCAAGCCCACATGTCCGTTTTACACGGCCGTGCTCCGTGCACGGCCGTGCTACCTCCATTCTCGGTGCCATTCCTCCATTTTGGCCATTTTTGAAGGACTAACTTGCAATTTTGCCATCCAAACCCTACCCCAACACTATATAAGCCCCCTTTCTTGAAATCCAAGAAATTCTCCCCCAATTCCTCAAATTCCACACATAGTAGCACATACTTGGAGGTGTTTTGGCCATATCTTCCTCAATTCTTCATCAAATCAAGCAAGAGAGGATGCAATAGTTTGGAAATTCCATTCTCTACCACATTCTAAACTAAGCTTTCTCTTTCCCTTTCTTTTTATTTAGTTATTTCATTTGGATTTTGTAATTTGATTATGCTAGTTATTGGCTAAACACTTGTGGTTCTAAGGCTTTGTAAATATTTGGATTGAAGTTTATGAACTAATTTCTTGCTTTAATTGGTGTTTGTCTCTTATTTGTATGCTTAATTCTTCTTTGGAAGCATGTTGTTATTGGCCATGATGATTTGCTTAATTCATTGTTAATTGGGGTAAGATCGAGAGATTTATTCCATTAATCGTATGCAAGCATGCAACCCGGTATTATTATGATCTCGAGAGAGGATTAGTTATTGGAGAGGGAATTGAATGATCTTTGGGGCTATTTTAGGTGGTGTGATGTTTGCAAGGTAGAGATACAAACTTATGTCGCATGCTCCTTTGGATTAATTAGATCGAGAGATTGATTAATTCTTCTTTTGTGATCAACCCTATATGAAGACAACCTTAATGGCCATTTGAACGAGTACAATTCATAAACGGATATCTAAATGTTGTAAATGCCTTGGAACCTACCCTCTCATATTTGAGTTTTCATTCGTTTTACTTTCGTTTTCTTGATTTGCATGTTAGTTGATCGATTTTACATTACTCTTTATTGCTTATTTGTGACAATTTGGTAGGCAATTTTAGGGTAATTCACCACATTCACCTTAATCGATCGCGTCTAAATAGAATTTCGTTAACAAAATACACTTTTACGCTATACCTTCTCATGGGATCGACCTCGTACTTACTTCTCTACGATAGACACTGTATACTTGCGGTCGTTTATTCTAGCGTTGTAGAATACGTGAATCAAGTTTATGACGCCGCTGCCGGGGAGGTTTTATAGCTCTAGAGTGTAGGTTAATAAAGTTTTAGTTTAGACATTTTACTTGCTTTCTTTATTTAAAAAAATCCAAAAATATTTGTGTGTTTTACTTTGATTCCACTTGCAATTCTCACTTTCTCTTGAAATTTTGTCTAGACATGGCCTATGATCACCCGAGCTAGGAGAGATCAACAAGTTTTGCTACCTCTAGACCCGGAAATCGAAGCTCGTTGTCGAAGACAAAACGCCGAAAGAAGAAGAATTGATTTAGAAGCCATGAATAGAAGAGAGAATCCAATTTTGGAAGAGGTTGAAGAGGAAGTTGAGAATCAAGGGGTGGAAGGAGTTGAGGAACCAAATGGGAATGGAGTTAACCGACCTCAAAGAATATTAAGGGACAACTTTCACCGGGGAGTTGGAGAGAATGTTGGTGTGGAAAGATGTTGGTCCCTGAACGAGTAGTGAATGGGATTAAAGTCTAAAGGGGAGGGGTGAATAGACTTTAAAACTTTTTCAAGAGAGTTGGGAACCTCTTCTGATTGCTATGTCAACTAGACTACAGGTCTGCTGGTCCAGATGACTATAGTGATCTGAATGAAGAGGTTATATGCGGAATTATGGTAGGCCTTGATTAGACTCGTTCTTTTAGTTTCTTAAGAAAGTGTTAACTTGTTTTGCTTAATGAAAATGCTCAGCTGATGCTGGTTTGAAAGTTATGGCCTTGTTTTGAAGACAGTTGAAAATACAGTATGCACTATATAAGGATAAATGAAATGACAGAAATATAAAGTGCAGTAAGTAAATAACACCAGGTTTATAGTGGTTCGGATATACGTTCCTACGTCCACTCTCACGTCCTAACGTGATGTTTAATCCCTTTAATTTACCAAAAATTACAAGGGTCTTGTCCTTTATAGTCCCAAGGGTAGGACTTTGAGATCTGAGCCGTCCTAACAACTACGGTCTCCACAAGTGATTGTAAGCACTTGCACTTTGAGGGGTTCAAAAACTTTAACCTTTCGGTGAGGGTTTGGGGTTTTTGAAGGGTATCCAACTAATGGTTCAAACTTATAAATTGCTTAACCACTATGCCTAAAACAATGAATATACAATATGAACAAGTTTTAGGTTCTTATGGGTTGGATAGAAATCACTTAAGAGCTATAAATATTCTAATGGTTTCTGGCTCTTGGAGAACTCTTAGAACAGTATGGCTTTTTGCTCGATTGCTTGCTTAGCTTGTTGAATTCTCTCGTTGTGACTTCTTATTTGTGATTTCTCATCCTCTTGTATTTATAATGGTGATTGCTTGCAACTAGCCGTTGGAGTTGACTAGCCGTTGGAGCATTCTTTCCATAATGGCTTGATTCCTTGATTCCAGCCGCTTGATTGCTTCAATCCTGGGATCATGTCAATCTTTTAAATAACGTAGGTCTTCGTTTGAATTGCAAGATGACTTTGGAATCAGCCGAGTCCTGGAAGAGCACATAGTCTTCTGATCTGTACTACTAGTCTTCTGACTACTCTTCTGGCCTTAGGTCTTCTGTCTTCTGATATCAGTCGAGTAACACTCTTCTGATCTGCCAATTCTTTGTGCTGCTTTAGGCCATCTTCAATCTTGGACTCCATCAGATAGATAGGTATACAAGCACCTTAACTTATCTGGTCTTCAAGGATCTTCTAGTCTTCATGTCTTCTACTCTTCTCATCTTGAGGATAGGCATGTAAGCCAGGGCTGTGCTGATCAGCTGATATCAATACAGTTGATCACACAAGACTAGTCTAAGCTGTTCTATACAAGTCAGCTGATCCTATTACATTTATAAACTCTAAGTGTTTTGGCCATCAAAACTATTCTAACATCAAGTGGGGCTTAGGATGAATTTATATCCCAACAATTTCCCCCTTTTTGATGAAGCCAAAACTATACTTGATAAATGCTCTTAATGAAATAAGATAAGAGTTTATAACATTTTAAACTGAAGTATCTGATGAAGACAATGAGAGTTTGTCTTGTAAGCAAAAAGAACTAGAACTTGAATATATATAGAGCTTTTACAGATTACAAGTAATAGTTTCTTTAAACTTCTAAAGTAGTCTTCATCAGGTCTTCTGATCTTCAAATGCGGTAGGCAAGGTACAGACGAACTCGAACATCTTCCATGTGTTGCACGTCTGTAACATTCTCCTCTTCATAGATTTTATACAAAATCCTTTTGATTTCAATCATGTTGGCTCTTCCTGAGTCCAGAATGGGTGCATCCCATTTGGGTTCTTCAGGTGTTAGGATTCTGCAATTGTCAAGTTCTTTGGATGTCTTGACAATTTCTTCCCAGAACACTGGATCTTCAAAGGTCATGCACTGATTGAACTGGAAGAATTCATCTTCATAGGTAGGGAGAGGGCCAAATTTCCTTACTATGTGGTGTTGAATTTGCCACTTCTTCTTCAGGGGATACCATTTTGGTAGCTCATCTTGAAGGGCTAAATAATCCACATAATTGCTATCAAACACCAGGGCATTGTCTTCTTCTGCTTTGTCCTTGAGTGTTTTCCTGAGTTTGGCTATTTTCCTTTCAAATTTGGTTTGACTGCCTTCGCATCATTTAGTTTCTTTTGCTTAAGCTTATGAGCTTCAAGCAACTTTCTTTTCTTCAACTCTAGAGCCTCTTTCTCTTCTGCAGTAGGCTCTGCTGGAGTTGACTTCTTACTGGACTGAGCTGACTGAGCTTGCTCATCTGCCTTCCTTTTCCTTGTCATTCTCTTCTCAGGAACTTGTTCTACAGGAGCAGTGATCTGTAGAGTCTTGGCAGGAGCTTGAGTGGGTGCTTGGGTATCTTCTTGAGCAATTTCTTTGCCTTTGCCTTTGCCTTGCTTGCTCTTGATTTTGCTTTTTAAACCACCCAAGGTTTCATTCAACTCATCTTGAGATACTACCATTACAACTTGCTGTGCAGTAGACTTCTCAAGAGCCTTTATCAATACATCTTCCCCCTTTTTGGCTTCAGCAAGTGCAGCCGCAAAAGGCTTCATGGCATTCAGAATTTCTACTTTCAGAGTCTGCTTCAGGGCCATGGCATTGACTTTGCCAACTTGGGTCAGATGAGATATGCTGTGCTCTAGAACTTCAGCATGAGAATTGGAGGAGGAGGCAGCTTCAAATCTAGTTGTAAGTGCTTCCAACTTGGCTGTTGTCTCCTTCAACTGAGTCTGCAGTTTCTCATTCTCCTCTGCAGCTGCCTTAAGAAGGGTTTGACCTTCAGTGGTTCTTGCTTCAGCATCTTTAATTCTTGACTCGTAGGCGGCCTCCAATTGGGAGATCTCATCAGCAAACATTTTGGAGACATCACCTGCCCTATTCTGGATGGTGCTTAAGTATTCACCTATCTGATGGTGAAGTGACTCTCCAAAATTGTCTTCAATGTCAATAATCTGGTCATGAAGACGGGTCTTCTGCTCCCTAACAACTTTTTCAACATATCTTCCAAGCTGTAGGCCTAAACCTTTCTCAAAGTGCAAGTCTATTGCAGCTTTGACCTGTGAGCAGATGTCTGCTGTATAGTCAACAGATGAAGTAGAAGGTGAGGCAGTACCTTGAGGTTTTGGATGAACTATTAGAGCTTTGCCTCTCTCTTCAGCTGAAAGATAGTCTTCATTAAGGAATGAGGTAGTGGCCTTAACCAGATGGGTCATGAACTTTTCTCCTTTATCAATGAAGTGAGTCAATTTATCTGAAGGCATGAAGTGAGCTGGTACTCTGACTACTTCTCTTTCAACCTCTGCTTTGTCAGCTGGTTCAGCTGAGTCTTCTACAGGGGCTGTTGCAACCGAGTCTTCCACCAAGGCTTGTGCAGCTGAGTCGTCTGCCAAGGTTGGTACAGCTGAGTCATCCACCTTTGCTTTTTCAGCTGTCTGCTGATCTGATGAGCCTTCTGGGACAGAGACATCATCAGTTGGGATTCCTAGAATCCGGTTGCAAACTACAGTCAGTGCCTTTGCTGATAGTAGCTGAGCAAAAGATTGAACCTGAGCAACTTCCTTTTGCTCCATTTCCCAATCGAGGAAATTTTCCTTTCCTCCCATTCCTTCCATGACCTCAAGAAGGTCATCCACATCATCTCTTCTGAGCTCAATCCAAGTACATATCCTAAGTACTTGTTCAAATTGGATTGAATTCTCATCAACACCAGGAGTAGTAGACTTGAGCAGGTTGGCTATCTTCATCCTCATTATCTTCTCCCTTGTGCACATAGGATAGTGCACCATGTTGTAGTGAGGCTGAGAAGGGCCTACTTGAACCAGGTCTGCTGGTGCCAAGTCTTCTGGAGCAGATGGGGCGGTGAGGGTAGGAGATTGGGTAGCTGGGGCATTTTCCTCTGCTGTGTGAGTATCAGTAGGGGTTTGGAAGTGATATCTTCTTGTTGGGTAGGAAGTTGAGATTGATCTTCAGTGGGTTGTTCATCAGCAGGGTTTTGGGTCTGCTGGTCTGGTTCTATTTCTACTTGAAGATCAGTAGATGGTTGAGCTTGATGATCTTGGACATCTGCTGTTTGAATATCAGCAGGGGGCGAGGATGTGAGCTGAGTTTGATCATCAGCAAGGGTAGGCAATTGTGGTTCAAGGGTTGATTGATGCTGGGCTTGTTCCTCTGCTGTGTGAGTATCAGCAGGGATTTGGGTATCAGTGTTTGAAGGTTCAGATGGGTTGGAATCATCAGAAGGGTTGAAGGATGTAATAGGGGCTATGCTCATGGGAGTAGGGAGCCTGGATTTCTTGGATTTCTTGGTGAAAGAAGAATTGTTCTTCTTTCTCTTCTGACCCTTTGACAACTTGGAAGGTGTGAAAGTGAGAGAGGGGTTAGAAGTACCTGCCTTTTTCAAAGGAGAGGCAGTGGGAGTGGCATCTGAATCAGATGGGGAGATGAGCCCTGATCTGATTAAAATTCTTCTTTGTGCTAAGGTCTGATTGTCATCATCATCATCATCCTCATCAGCCTTCTTTTGAGCCTCTTCTTTGGATGGCTCCTCTTCTTGTTCTGCAGCAGAGTCATGAGCAGACTCTTCTGCCTCCTCAACAACATCTTTGGAAGATGCTTCAGCCAACAACTTTCTCTTCTCTTCTTTCAACCTTGCTGCCTCAGCAAGAGCTTCCTTTCTCAAATAATACTTGGAGATGTGGAAGGTCTTATGAGGTCCCATCTTGTACTTCTTTGGGAGAATATCTGGAAGGATGATGCTCAGCTTGTTGACAAAGCTGACTGTAGCTGTTACCTTCCATTCTCTTGACTGTAAGTCCAAAGTAACTTTCTTGGCCTCAAGAGCAATCCTATCCAGAAATAGCCCTTGCCAATCTCCATCAATCTGATCCCAGATTGCAGCCATAACTCTAACCTTTAGAGTAGTAACAGCATCATGACTGAATGTGTTACCCAGTAGCATCTTTCCTGCAATGTCCATCAAGGTCTGAAACTTGGGGTCAAGTTGGGATTTCTTGAGTCTAGAGGCATCAATAGCCTTGATTCTTCCATCAGTAAACATCTCCATATACTCCTTTTCTCTACCCATAATGTAGGTGGAGATATTTATGTTCCCCCTTGACAAGCCGAAAAGTTCCTAAAGGATTTCCCTTGTTACCTTGACTTTGTGTCCACCCATGACACTTTCAACATAAGATCCCTTCATCATAGCGTTTGAGTAGAAAGCCAGCACATCTTGTTCATAAACATTAGTTGGTGCTGCTTCCAGAAAATCATGAAGGTTGAGGTTGATGCAGCGAAGAAGGATCTCCTTGTTTGCAGCTGTGTGTTTGCCCTTGAAAAACAGAGCATTCTCTGTGAAAATCTTCCCTTCCCTAGACCACTTTGTTGCATCTAGAGTTCCAGACCTCTTGGTCTTCTCGTCGTAAATCTCAATGGTTGCCATTCTGAGAATTTGAGTGTAAGGTTTGGAATGCTTAAGAAAATTTGCAGAACGAGAGAGTTTGAGAGCAATTGAGTAATGTGAGCGAAAGGGTTTGGGAGAGGTTTAAGGGTGTGTATATATACTCCAACAATTCTTGATCTAACGGTCATATTTGATTTTAATGTGGAGTAGTACCCAAGTTTTCCTTCTTTGATTTCAGGCCTTTCTTTAAATTTGCCGGCTGAATTTGCCATGTGGCAATTGTTGATTTGCTGGCGATATGGTAATCAAGTATTAATGACATCATTACCAAAATTAGCCGTTGTGACTAATTTTGTGGTAAGAATTGATCATCAAGGCCATTTTCTATAAGTGAATTTCATTCCTTATATAGGCCAATTTCTTTAATTACTGTTGGGATATAAATTCACCCTAAGCCCCACTTGATGTTAGATTAGTTTTGATGGCCAAAACACTTAGAGTTTATAAATGTAATAGGATCAGCTGACTTGTATAGAACATCTTAGACTAGTCTTGTGTGATGAACTGTATTGATATCAGCTGATCAGCACAATCCTGGCTTACATGCCTATCCTCAAGATGAGAAGAATAGAAGACATGAGGACTAGAAGATCCTTGAAGACCAGACAAGTTAAGGTGCTTGTATACCTACTTATCTGATGGAGTCCAAGATTGAAGATGGCCTAAAGCAGTACAAAGAATTACCAGATCAGAAGAGTGTTACTCTGCTGATATCAGAAGACAGAAGACCTAAGGCCAGAAGAGTAGTCAGAAGACTAGAAGTACAGATCAGAAGACTATGTGCTCTTCCAGGACTCGGCTGATTCCTAAGTCATCATTCAATTCAAACAAAGACCTACCTTATTTAGAAGATTGACATGAGCCCAGGATTGAAGCAATCAAGCGGTTGGAATCAAGGAATCAAGTCATTATGGAAAGAATGCTCCAACGGCTAGTCAACTCCAATGGCTAGTTGCAAACAATCACCATTATAAATACAAGAGGATGATAAATTACAATGAAAAAAGTCACAAGAGAGAATTCAACAAGCCAAGCAAGCAATCAAAGCTAAAAGCCATACTGTTCTAAGAATTCTCAAAAGAGCCAGAAACCATTAGATTATCTATAGCTCCTAAGTGATTTCTATCCAACCCCTAAGAACCTGAAACCTGTTCATATTGTATATTAATTGTTTTAGGCATAGTGGTTAAGCAAATTATAAGCTTGAACCATTAGTTGGATACACTTCAAAAACCCCAAACCCTCACCGAAAGGTTAAAGTTTTTGAACCCCTTAAAAGTGCAAGTGCTTACAATCACTTGTGGAGACCGTAGCTGTTAGGACGGCTCAGATCTCAAAGTCCTATCCTTGGGACTATAAAGGTCAAGACCCTTGTAATTTGTGGTAAATTAAAGGGATTAAACATCACGTGTGAACGTGAGAGTGGACGTAGGAACGTATATCCGAACCACTATAAATCTGGTGTCATTTACCTTCTGCACTTTACATTTCTGCCTTTACATACATTTTTATATAGTGCATACTGTATTTTCAACTGTCTTCAAAATAAGGCCATAACTGTCTTCAAAATAGTGCATCAGCTGAGTACTTTCATAAAGCAAAACAAGTTAACACTTTCATAAGAAATTAAAAGAACGAGTCTAAACAAGGCCTACCATAATTCCGCATATAACCTCTTCAATCAGATCACTATAGTCATCTGGACCAGCAGACTTGTAGTCCAGTTGACATAGCAATCAGAAGAGGTTCCCAACTCTGTTGAAAAAGTTTTAAAGTCTATTCACCCCTCCTATCTAGACTTTAATCCCATTCACTACTCGTTCAGGGACCAACAAGTGGTATCAGAGCAGTGGTTCTAACAGACTACTGTCTCTAGATTATCAGAAGACTTGAGGGAGTCTTTCTGTATTCCTCTTGAACAGATCTATATTTTTGAAAAACTTGTTTTTGAAAACTCATACAGCATGAGTGCTAATATGCGAAAGTTGCCTAAGTTTTCAGTTGAGGATTATGATTACTGGAAGATCAGGATGAGGAAGAATCTCACATCAGTCCACTACAAGATGTGGTCAATAATCACTGAAGGCCCAATCACCATCATGGCAGTCAACACTGCAAATGGTGATCCAGAAATTCCAGTTGGAGAACTTGCCCCCAAGCCTATGAAGGACCTCACTCCAGAAGAGATGAAGCAATCCAATCTTGACAGCATTGCTCAAGATTACATAATGCAAACTCTTCCAAATGAGTACATTGCAAAGGTAATCCACTGTGACTCAGCCAAAGAGATGTGGGATGCATTGGCTCTTCTCTGTGAAGGAACTGAGCTGATCAAGGAGAGCAAGTTGTCAACAGCAGTCAAGAAGTTTGAACACTTCAAGATGCAACCAGAAGAGTCTATTGATCAACTAGACAATAGATTTACCAAGATCATCAATGAGATAGAATCTCTGGGCAAGAAATATACAAATAGAGAGAAAAATCTAAAGATCTTAGACTCTCTAACCAAGAAATGGAGACTCAAGAAGACCATCATCAAAGATACTCAAGATATCAAGAAGTGGTCTGCACAGACTCTATTTCAGAACCTAAAAGCTCATGAATATGATCTTGAAAGAGAAGAAAACTCAGGAAGTGATGAGCCAACTGCAACACCATCTACTTCCAAGACTGTAGCCTTCAAAGTAGCCAATACAAAAGCTGCAAGTACCTCATCTGGCAAGACCTCACTGAAAACAGAAGACTGTGAAGGATCAGACATGAGTCTGAAAGAAAAAATGGCTCTTATGATCAAGAGATTCGAAAGGATGAACACTCTCAATAGCAAATATAGAAAATTCTATAGAAACTACAAAGATAGAAGAGCAAGTTCACCCTCCAGAGGTTCTAGAGAAAGAACACCAGAAAGACATCCTAGAAAGGATGTGGAGTCATCTGACAGCCGAGGATCTAGAAGAAGAGATGCCACTCCTCCAAGGAAAGGCAACTCAAATCAGAAATCTGGATCATGCTTCAATTGTCGTAAACCAGGACACTATGTATATGAATGTCCTGAATTGAATCTAGATGACAAAGAAGGCCAAGAAGAGACAGAAGGAATTCGGATAAACAAGCAATGGTGACTGAAGAATCTGAATATCAAAGTGATGAACTTCCTACATCACCAGACTGCCAAATCTTCTCAGATGATTCAGATGACCTAGCTATGATGGCCATAGGTGAAAATGAGGTAAACTCCTATACTACTACTTTCCATTCACCTATTTTTTCACAATCAGATGAGATAAACTCATCTGAAGGCGAATCAGAAGACACCTATTATCAATCATTAAGAAAGGTAAAAGGTGATCTGGATATTACCACTAGAGCTTTTATAGAAGTGGAAGAGGAGAACAAGGATCTAAGGAAAAAAATTGCTAAGTTAAAAAAGACTAAGTTTGATAACACCCCTGAGTTGGTCACAATGAATGAAAGATTGACCAGAGAAGTGGAACTTCTTAAGGAAGAAAATACCACAATAACTCAGTTGTATGAGGGGATGTTAGAAACCCAAGCTTTAGAGACTAAGGAATTTCGTTCACTACAATCCAAGTTCGATGACCTCTTCCAAGCACACAAGCTCTTAGAAAAGGAGAAGGAATGCCTAAATCAAAAGATATCCGAATTCAATAAAGCTTCCACAACTATTGAAAGTATCTCTGAGTATTATAGATCAAATGGCAATAAGATGGGTTTTGGTTATGAACTCAATCCATCTACATCCTCTCCAGCTGGGGGTAGTACACCTAACAAGTGCACTACTCAGACACATGAAAAGGGTGAGTGTTCTAAACACAATGAACCTAATATGAACCAAAAGGCATCTGTACCAGTTAAGGCTAACTATTCCAACACCAAAAATGGTAAAAGAAAAGTTAACCCCAAGCCTGTACAGAGGAACAACAAACAGCCTAGACCATCTCGTCTGAGACAGTCTCAGTTGTATGCTGCTCCAGCCAAGAAGAAGAAGTCTTTTTCAAACAAATCTGTTCTCTTTGCACCCCCTATCTCTTATGATATTGTGAGAACAGAGGAGTATGGTCCATATAATCGTGTGCATCGACCAGCTAATGCACCCAGGCCGAATGTAACTAGTCAAAAGATCATGTATGTACACTCCTATAAAGGGAAACCATTTGACTATTACTTAACTGACACAAAGAAAAAATCAGATCAGTCCAAGG
The DNA here is from genome assembly GCA_963675135.1 of Galeopsis tetrahit. Classification (NCBI taxonomy): domain Eukaryota; kingdom Viridiplantae; phylum Streptophyta; class Magnoliopsida; order Lamiales; family Lamiaceae; genus Galeopsis; species Galeopsis tetrahit. The sequence goes on from OY776133.1 coordinate 20,233,312, forward strand.
TGCTAACTGGTAAGATTTGGTTCTGTGATGCCCGAGGGAAACAACTCAAGTGCTCAAGGTTGTTCAAACGACCAATGTATATGTGGGTTCCCAAGGGTAGTACTAACACCCAAGGACCCAAGACAAAATGGGTACCTAAGACTTAACCTTTCTTGCAGGAAAGGAGGGACCTATACAGAAGAGGAGGTCTAGCAGGAGAACATGGTACATAGATAGTGGATGTTCAACTCACATGACAGGAACCAAAGCCCTGCTGACCAACTACATAGAGAAGAAAGGTCCAAAAGTCTTCTTTGGTGATAACGCGCACGGTAACACAAAAGGATATAGCACCCTTAAAAATGGTGACATTGAGGTACATGATGTATCATATGTAGAAGGTCTTAAGTTTAATTTATTATCTGTTTCTCATTTTTGTGAGACTGGTTACTCAGTCAAATTCTCTAAAGATGAGTGTCTCATAAGTGATAAAAGAACAAAACAAAACCTTCTGATAGGATCTAGAAAGGGAAGTATGTATCTTGCAAATTGGAACAGCTGTCCTAAGGATACATGTCTGCTTGTGAAGAGCCCTAAAGATGTCAGCTGGCTATGGCACAAACGCCTTAGTCATCTGAACTTTAAGACTATGAACAAGTTAGCAAGGGAATCCTTGGTTGATGGTCTGCCTAATGAACTCTACTGTAAAGATCAGGTATGTGATGCATGTCAACAAGGAAAGCAAACAAAGGTCTCCTTCAAGACCAAGAAGACAACATCAACCAGCAGAGTTCTTGAAGTACACTCTTATTGTTGTAGATGACAGCATCAGACCAAGAAGACCGCATCAGACAGCATCAACCAATCACTCCAACCACTCTAACAGGGAGGAAGTACACTCTTATTGTTGTAGATGACTATTCCAAGTTTACTTGGGTTATCTTCTTATACAAGAAGAGTGAAACACAGCAGAAGCTCCCTGAACTATTGAAGAGGATCCAAGTAGAGAAAGGAGAACCAATTGTGAAAATTAGAAGTGACAAAGGCACTGAATTTATTAACTCTTATATTATTGCCTATTGTACTTCTAATGGTATTCAGCATGAGACAAGTGCAGCAAGAACACCACAGCAGAATGGTGTAGCTGAAAGAAGAGTCAGAACACTCAAAGAAGCTGCAAGAACACTCCTTGCTGAATTCTCCACACCTAAGAAGCTATGGACAGAAGCTATCAACACAGCTTGTCACACTCAAAACAGGTCAGGTATTCACAAAATCCATGAGAAAACCCCATATGAACTGTGGAAAGGAAGAAAACCTAGAGTATCTTACTTTCATATATTTGGTTGTAAGTGTTTCATTCACAACAATGGGAAGAGTAAGTTGAATGCTTTTGATGCCAAAGCAGATGAGGGGATATTCTTAGGATACTCCTCCACTAGCAAAGCATTTAGAGTACTCAACAAACGAACCCTTCTTGTGGAAGAAACACCTCATGTTGTTTTTGATGAGTCTTGTGAAAAGAGTGCAGTAGAAATAAACTCAGCTGCAGATCAGATGAGACATCTAGTGATCAAGTCCAAACCAGATGAGTTCATTGAAGTCAATGAACCTTTCCCTGAAGAACCAGAGGAGGATAAGCCTCATAGACCTGTCACTAGATCTCAAACTCAAGCAGGACAAGCTGACCAGAATCAAGATGCAACAATCCCAAATGCCAGGGGGAATGATCTTTTTGACACACAAGATACAGATGATGATCGACCTAATCAAGTCAACCCCCCTGATGGCACTAGATCAGATGAGAATCCAAGCTCATCCAATGCAGATACTCCTGTGAGGCATACATGGAGAAATAATCATCCATCAAACCTCATCTTAGGAGGAGCAGACTCAGGTGTCAAGACCAGAAGACAACTGAATCAGAACTCACAATCATCTATGTTCTGCTGGTGTGCCTTCCTATCCAACATTGAACCAGCTGACATAGAAGAAGCAATGACAGATAGCAATTGGATCACTGCTATGCAAGAAGAACTAAACCAATTCGAAAGAAATGAAGTCTGGGAATTGGTAGATCGTCCTGAAAACCACAATGTAGTAGGAACAAAGTGGGTATTCAAAGAACAAAAAGGACGAAAATGATGTGATAACTAGAAATAAAGCAAGGCTAGTTGCAAAAGGATATTCACAATCTAAAGGGATTGACTATGATGAAACCTTTGCTCCAGTAGCCAGACTAGAAGCTATTCGACTATTTCTAGCTTATGCATCATATATGGGCTTCAAAGTGTACCAAATGGATGTCAAGAGTGCTTTTCTAAATGGTATTCTGGTAGAAGAAGTATATGTAGAGCAGCCTCCAGGATTTGAAAAAGGTGATCAAGTATATCAAATGATGAAGGCTCTTTATGGTCTAAAACAAGCCCCTAGAGCTTGGTATGACACATTGTCACAATTCCTACTTGACAATGGATATACAAAAGGCAAAGTTGATAGAACTCTTTTCAGAATACAAGAAGGAGAAGACATTCTAATGGTACAAATATATGTAGATGACATTATATTTGGATCACCCAATCAAGACATGTGCAAGAAGTTCTCTGAACTTATGCAAGGAAAATTTGAAATGAGCATGATGGGAGAGATGAATTACTTCCTAGGACTTCAAGTCAAGCAGAGTCCAGAAGGGATCTTCATCAACCAGTCTAAGTATACCAAAAGCCTATTAGAAAGATTCAAAGCTCTACAAAACAAGACTGCAAGAATCCCAATGATGACATCTTTCAAAATGGAACCAGATGAGCCTGGTAAGGCAGTCGACCAAGCTGAATATAGAGCACTGATTGGATCTCTACTATACCTTACAGCCAGCAGACCAGACATAACATTTACTGTAGGAGTATGTGCTAGGTTTCAAGCAAACCCAAAGCTAAGTCATCTAGAAGCAGCAAGGAAGATTCTCAAGTACCTAAAAGGAACAGTCAATCTAGGACTATGGTACCCTGCTGATGACAATCTAGAATTGAGTGGCTATTCTGACTCAGACTATGTAGGATGTAGAATTGATAGGAAATCCACATCTGGAACCTGTCAATTCCTAGGCAACAAGTTGATTTCATGGTTCTCTAAGAAGCAAACTTTAGTTGGAAACTCCACCACTGAAGCAGAATACATGGCAGCTGGAAGTTGTTGTAGTCAGCTGCTCTGGCTAGTTCAACAACTCAAGGATTACAATGTAGAGGCAAGAGAAGTCCCTATATATTGTGATAGCAGCAGTGCCATTGCCATCACTCAAAATCCAGTCCTCCACACAAGGTGCAAGCATATCGACATTCGACACCACTTCATAAGAGACCACCTTGAAAAGAAGGACATCAACGTGGAGAAAATTCACACAGATATCCAAAGAGCAGACATCTTGACTAAGCCCCTAGTTGAAGAACGATTCAAGACCCTATGCTACATCTTTGGACTCCTGGATCCAAGCACATGAAGAGCAAAGTTCAGCTGAAGACCTCAGCTGATACAGTTGCAGCAGACTAGGAGGATCAGATGAGGTGAATAGACACCCTCATCTTCAGGTAAGTTTCTCTCCCGATGAAGACAAATAAAGCTGAGGGAAAACATAGAGTTATCTAATCAAGGGGGAATCAATGATACCTTAAGAATCCTTGATGAAATACTCTAAAATCTGCACTGCATATTACATATATATATATATATATATACAGCAGACTTGAACAAAGTTATTTAACATCTTTACTTTAAGCAATGTATATCTATGTATATTAATAAACTATTCTTCATAAAATACTTTATTCATATACATATATACAGTATACTATTGAGTTATACTTGGTTGGATTAATACACCATCCTCACCGACTCAACAGTATGCATGCACTGTACGGATTTCAAATAACTCTTACTCAAAATTTATAATTTCTGCATTCCATAAGATAAAGTCTGAATATCTTTAAATGTGAACCCTTAGATCAAGAATCTCATTGTTGATCTTAAGAAGTAACTTTTCAGAAATTCAGACCTATCAACTCTATAGTTTTGTCATCTTTCACTCCACTACCTCATTTCTACCCCTATAAAAGGAGGAAGTTATGAGAACACCTAAGAACACAAATCACTAACCATTATTTTTGTTTCAGGTATGGAGATATTCGAAAGAAGAGATGGAATGGAGATCATCCTTCAACCAAGGTCTTGGATGAAGGAGATGAAGATTTGTCCAGAAGATGAAGATGATGTAGATCAGCACACTTGGCTTACTCAACATGAGTATGCCTATGAAAACTAGACGAAGGAGAGATGTTCTTGTTGAAAACTAGAGGAAGGAGAGATGCAGAGGACAAAGTAGCAAGCAAGCAGAGCTTCTTCTCCAGGGGGAAGTTCTACATGGAGAGCTTGTTATCAAAGGCTACTGTGTCTAAACAAAATATGAAGACCAAGTCCATGGCTCTCTCTTCACACTCCATTGAAGCCTCTTCCAATCTTCCTTCCCTTTCAAGAGAAGCGAAGAGATTCAACAAGGACACATTAGATGCTACAACCCATCTGATGATGAGGAACATCAGATGGTGAGGGCAATCTGAACCAGTGGGATATCATCCAGGCTGATCATCAAATTGATTTGATGGTCCTACATGGTTCAGAGGTAGAGCTGGAAGATCCATCAAACCAGGTTGGATCACCACTCACAATAAAGCTGGAAGATCCATCATCCAGGTTGGATCATCACAGCAGCACTGAAGGATCCATCAAACCAGGTTGGACCTTCAAAGCACAGAAGATTTACTCAGCAAATCTTAATCCTCTACTCAGCTGATCAGAAGACCAACTCAGCTGACCAGAAGACTTTCAAGGAAAATCAGCAGACATTTTTGAAGAAATCAGAAGACCTCACTCTGCTGATAAGATCACTTCAATTTAAAGTATAATGACTAGCTTTGATCATGTAATTCATTCTAGATTTATTCATGAATGTAATTAAACAAATTGGCCTATATAAGGAATGCAATTCACTTATAAAAAATGGCCTTGATGATCAATTCTTACCACAAAATTAGTCATAACGGCTATTTTTGGTAATGATGTCATTAGTACTTGATTACCATATTGCCAGTAAATCAACAGTTGCCACATGGCAAATTCAGCCGGAAAATTTAAGGGAATGGTCCGAGATCAAAGAAGGAAAATCTTGGGTGTTACTCCACATTAAAATCAATCTGACCGTTAGATCAAGAATTGCTGGAGTATATATATACAACCCTTAAACCTTTCCCAAACCCTTTCGCTCACAAATCTCAAATTGATCTCAAACTCTCTCATTCTGCAAATTTGCTTAAGCTTTCGAAACCCAACACTCAACCACCAGAATGGCAATCATTGAGATTTACGACAAGAAGACCAAGAACACCAGAACTCTAGATGCAACAAAATGGTCTAAGGAAGGGAAGATGTTCACCGAGAATGCCCTGTTTTTCAAAGGCAAGCATACAGCAGCGAACAAGGAGATACTTCTTCGATGTATCAACCTCAATCTTCGTGACTTTCTGGAAGCAGCACCAACAAACGTCTATGAACAAGATGTGCTGGCTTTCTACGCAAACGCTGTAATGAAGGGATCTCAAGTTGAAAGTGTCACGGGTGGACACAAAGTCAAGGTAACAAGAGAAATCCTTCAGGAATTGTTCGGCTTGTCAAGGGGGAACATAAATATCTCCAACTACATCATGGGTAGAGAAAAGGAGTATATGGAGATGTTTACTGATGGAATAATAAAGGCTATTGATGCCACTGGGCTCAAGAAATCCCAACTTGAACCTAAGTTTCAAACCCTGATGGACATTGCAGGCAAGATGTTGCTTGGTAATACATTCAGTCATGATGTTGTTACTACTCTAAAGGTTAGGGTTATGGCTGCAATCTGAGATCAGATTGATGGAGATTGGCAAGGGCTATTCTTAGATAGAATTGCTCTTGAGGCCAAGAAAGTTACTTTGGACCTACAGTCAAGAGAATGGAAGGTGACAGCTACAGTCAGCTTTGTCAACAAGCTGGGCATCATCCTTCCAGATATTCTCCCAAAGAAGTACAAGATGGGACCTCATAAGACCTTCCACATCTCCAAGTATTATTTGAGAAAAGAAGCTCTTGCTGAGGCAGCAAGGTTGAAAGAAGAGAGGAGGAAGTTGTTGGCTGAAGCATATTCCAAGGATGCTGCTGAAGAGGCAGAAGAGTCTGCTCATGACTCTGCTGCAGAAAAAGAAGATGAGCCATCCAAAGAAGAGGCTCAAAAGAAGGCTGCTGAGGATGATGATGATGACAATTAGACCTTAGCACAGAGAAGATTTCTGATCAGATCAGGGCTCATCTCCCCATCTGATTCAGATGCCACTCCCACTGCCTCTCCCTTGAAAAAGGCAGGTACTTCTAATCCCTCTCTCACTTTCACTCCTTCTAAACTGTCGAAGGGTCAGAAGAGAAAGAAGAACAATTCTTCTTTCACCAAGAAAACCAAGAAATCTAGGCTCCCTACTCCCATGAGCATAGCCCTTATTACATCCTTCAACCCTTCTGATGATTCCAACCCATCTGAACCTTCAAACACTGATACCCAAATCCCTGCTGATACTCACACAGCAGAGGAACAAGCCCAACCTCAAACAACCTCAGAACCACAACTGCCTAACCCTGCTGATGATCAAACTCAGATCACATCCTCATCCCCTGCTGATACCCAAACAGCAGATGTCCAAGATCATCAAACCCAACCATCTACTGATCTTCAGGCAGAAATAGACCCAGACCAGCAGACTCAACACCCTGCTGATGAACAAACCACTGAAGATCAAGAAAATATCACTTCCAAAATCCCTGCTGATATTCACACAGCAGAGGAAAATGCCCCAGCTACCCAATCCCCTATCATCACAGCCCCATCTGAGCAAGAAGACATGGCACCAGCAGACCTGGATCAAGCTGGTCCCTCTCAACCTCAGTTCAGAATGGTGCACTATCCTATGTGCACAAGGGAGAAGATAATGAGGATGAAGATAGCCAACCTGCTCAAGGCTACTACTCAGATGTTGATGAGAAATCAATCCAATTTGAACAAGTACTTAGGATATGTACTTGGATTGAACTCAGAAGAGATGATGTGGATGACCTTCTTGAGGTCATGGAAGGAATGGGAGGAAAAGCAAATTTCCTCGACTGGGAGATGGAGCAAAAGGAAGTTGCTCAAGTTCGATCTTTTACTCAGCTGCTATCAGATGCGGCACTGACTGCAGTTTGCAACAGGATTCTAGGAATCCCCACTGTTGATATCTCTGTCCCAGAAGACTCATCAGATCAACTGATAGCTGACAAAGCAAAGGTGGAAGACTCAGCTGCACCAGCCTTGGTGGAAGGATCAGTTGCAACAGCCACTGTAGAGGACTCAGCTGAACCAGCTGACAAAGAAGAGATTGAAAGAGAAGTAGTCAGAGTTCCAGCTCACTTCATGCCTACAGAAGAACTGACTCACTTCATTGATAAAGGAGAGAAGATCATGACACATCTGGTTAAGGCCACTTCCACATTCCTCAATGAAGAATATCTTTCAGCTGAAGAAAGAGGCAAATCAATAATTGTTCATCCAAAGCCTCAAGTTACAACCTCTACTTCTACCCCATCTGTTGATCATACAGCAGACATCTGCTCCCAGGTCAAATCTGCAATAGACTTGCACTTTGAGAATGGTTTAGGCCTGCAGCTTGGAAGATATGTTGAGAAAGCTGTTAGGGAGCAGAGGACTCGTCTTAATGACCAAATCCTTGACATCGAGGACAAATTTGGTGAGGCACTCCATGATCAGATAGGAGATTACATGACTCTCATTCAGAAAAGAACAGCTGACGTTTCCACAATGTTTGCTGATGAGATCTCCCAAATGGAGGCCGCCTACGAGTCAAGAGTTAAAGATGCTGAAGCAAGAACTGCTGAAGGTCAAAACCTTCTTAAAGCAGCTGCAGAGGAGAATGAAAAACTGCAGACTCAGCTGAAGGAGACAGCAGCCAAGTTGGAAGCACTTACAACTAGATTTGAAGCTGCCTCCTCCTCCAACTCACATGCTGAAGTTCTTGAACACAGCATATCACATCTGACCCAGGTTAGCAAAGTCAATGCCGTGGCTCTAAAACAGACCCTGATGGTAGAGATTCGAAATGCTATGGTACCTTTTGCGGCTGCACTTGCTGAAGCCAAAAAGGGGGAAGATGTGTTGATAAAGGCTCTAGAGAAGTCTACTGCCCAGCAAGCTGAACTGGTAGTAGCACAAGATGACTTGACTGAAACCTTGGGTGGTTTAAAGAGCAAAATAAAGAACAGGCAAGGCAAAGGCAAATAAATTGCTCAAGAAGATACTCAAGCACCCACTCAAGCTCCTGCCAAGAGTCTACAGATCACTGCTCCTGTAGAACAAGTTCCTGAGAAGAGGATGACAAGGAAAAGGAAGGCAGATGAGCAAGCTCAGTCAGCTTAGACCAGTAAGAAGTCAGCTCCAGCAGAGCCTACTGCAGAAGAGAAAGAGGCTCTAGAGTTGAAGAAAAAGAAGTTGCTTGAAGCTCAAAAGCTTAAGCAAAAGAAGTTGAATGATGCGAAGGCAGTCAAAGCTAAATTTGAAAGGAAAATTGCCAAACTCAGGAAAGCACTCAAGGACAAAGCAAAAGAAGACAAAGTCCTAGTGTTTGATTGCAATTATGTGGATTATTTAGCCCTTCAAGATGAGCTACCAAGATGGTATCCCCTGAAGAAGAAGTGGCAAATTCAACACCACATTGTAAGGAAATTTGGCCCTCTCCCTACTTATGAAGATGAATTCTTCCAGTTCAATCAGTTCATGACCTATGAAGATCCAGTGTTCTGGGAAGAAGTTGTCAAGACAGCCAAAGAGCTTGACAATTGCAGAATCCTAACACCTGAAGAACCCAAATGGGATCCACCCATTCTGGACTCAGGAAGAGCCAACATGATTGAAATCAAAAGGATTTTGTACAAGATCTATGAAGAGGAGAATGTTACAGATGTGCAGCACATGGAAGAAGTTCGAGCTCGTCTGTACCTTGCCTACCGCATTTGAAGAACAGAAGACTAGATGAAGACTACTTTAGAAGTTTAAGGAAACTATTACTTGTAATCTGTAAAAGCTCTATATATATTCAAGTTCTAGTTCTTTTTGCTTAAAAGACAAACTCTCATTGTCTTCATCAGATACTTCAGTTTAACATGTTATAAACTCTTATCTTATTTCACTAAGAGCATTTATCAAGTATAGTTTTGGCTTCATCAAAAAGGGGGAAATTGTTGGGATATAAATTCACCCTAAGCCCCACTTGATGTTAGATTAGTTTTGATGGCCAAAACACTTAGAGTTTATAAATGTAATAGGATCAGCTGACTTGTATAGAACAATTTAGATTAGTCTTGTGTGATCAACTGTATTGATATCAGCTGATCAGCACAGTCCTGGCTTACATGCCTATCCTCAAGATGAGAAGAGTAGAAGACATGAAGACTAGATGATCCATGAAGACCAGACAAGTTAAGGTGCTTGTATACCTACTTATCTGATGGAGTTCAAGATTGAAGATGGCCTAAAGTAGTACAAAGAATTACCAGATCAGAAGAGTGTTACTCTGCTGATATCAGAAGACAGAAGACCTAAGGCCAGAAGAGTAGTCAGAAGACTAGAAGTACAGATCAGAATGTGCTCTTCCAGGACTCGGCTGATTCCTAAGTCATCTTGCAATTCAAACAAAGACCTACCTTATTTAGAAGATTGACATGATCCCAGGATTAAAGCAAAACAAGTTAACACTTTCATAAGAAATTAAAAGAACGAGTCTAAACAAGGCCTACCATAATTCCGCATATAACCTCTTCAATCAGATCACTATAGTCATCTGGACCAGCAGACTTGTAGTCCAGTTGACATAGCAATCAGAAGAGGTTCCCAACTCTGTTGAAAAAGTTTTAAAGTCTATTCACCCCTCCCCTCTAGACTTTAATCCCATTCACTACTCGTTCAGGGACCAACACAACACACCTCAAAAGTTTTGGGCTGAAGCTATCAATACTGCATGCCACTCATAGAACAGAAGTGCGATCAACAAGACGTTAGGCAAGACACCTTATGAGGTTTGGAAAGGTAAAAAACCCAGAATTTCAGATTTCCATATATTTGGTTGTAAGTGTTTTATCCATAACAATGGAAAGAGCAAGTTGAATGCTTTCGATGCCAAAGCAGACGAGGGGATATTCTTAGGATACTCCTCGACTAGCAAGGCATTTAGGGTATTCAACTACTCAACTCTTTGTGTGGAAGAAACACCACATGTGGTTTTCGATGAATCTCGACAGGACCCGTCTGCCGACAAGATCAGTGAGAAGGTGACTGATCTATCGATCGAATCTGACAAAGAATCAGAGGTATATGAATCCGTTCAAGCCTACAATCCATTCATGAAAGCTCTCGAGTCTGATGACAAAGAGAAGGTAAGTGCTCAAGGTAAGTCTTCTAGACCAGTTGACATGCCTGCTCTAGTCGACTCGTTTTCGTGAGTTATGCATTAGTCTAGGACTAATTGATTTAGACCCTACTTGCCTATAGCTATGTACTAACCAGACAGGTACATCAAAGAAATAAGGAGACAAGATCACTGGAACAGAGCACTCGTCTACTCGCTCAACAGACAGGTATACAAGGTCAGACAAGATGACCAAACAACCCGATGAGGAAGCTGGTAAAGCTGATGGTAATACTAAGGGAATAAACATTTAAGGGGGAATCTATGATTTCTTAAATATCCTTATGTTGACTCTTAAGTTTGTTAAAAGTCATCTTGTTCGAACCTTGATCATTGCTTTAGATTGATATTCATCTTAATTATTCTACCCTACTTGTACCTACGATCATACGTTGCATAAGTCAAGATAGGTACATGAAGTCGTTCGACATTCAGAATAGACAAGCACAGTCGAAGGGGGAACTCGTCTTGTGCGCATTAGTCTACTCGTCTGTTCTGGATAGACTCGAACAGACAAGATAAGTGTTCTTTTGATCCAAAAACATTCTAAGTTTTGGAACTAAACGAATTAAGGGTATTATTGTAATTTGCTAATGCGAAAATTGGAAAACCCTAGAATTGGATTTATACACTCCCATTTAATGAGGTGTATACACCCAGTTCGCGCCAAACCCTACTACCCTAGGTCAGATGAGTACACTCCTCTGTCCTAACCAATAGGAAAGGCGGATTCCAAATTTTACAATATCAAATCACGTAATATTCTCGATTCCGTAACTGAATCTCAAAAGACACACCGTTGGATCAATTCATTCAATCTTGGCCGTTGATTCTCAAATTCAGTTTTCAAGCAAAACCCAACAGTTACACTCCACTCTTCTCACGTTTCTTAACTCTCCTACTATCAATGCTTTCGATTTCTTACGAAACCTAACTATTTGTTCTCAATCAATCTATCTACTATGTCGATCATTTCTCTTTTCGATGTGAGGACTAACATGCAGGCTAGGTTCGACCTAGGCAAGTTCATATCAGAAAATAAGGTGCATGTGGAACCATCTGTGTTTTTCAAGGGTAAACATACAGAAGGCAATCAAGAGATATTGACAAAATGTATCAGATGTGGGTTGAAACCCTATTTGGAGGCTTTTCCAGAGATCGTATTGGAGCAGGAGGTGTTGGAGTTTTATGCCAATGCCACCAGACGAGGAGACTCCATTGAGTCATTTGTTGGTGGAAGTCGAGTGGAAATCACTCGTGATGCTGTGTTTGAACATTTGAAGCTGCCAATTGGATCTATTGATGTGGAAAATTACGCGATTGGCCAAGAATTGCGATATCTTAGCATATTTTGTGGCAAGAAATTGAAGCTCGGACGTGATGGAAAAATCCCAGCTGTCAAGAAGAAGGAGTTGCTTGACAAGTACAAGACTCTCCTTGACATAGCTAGCAAGATGTTGCTATGTGTCACTGGTTCCTATGATTCGGTCACTCTACAGAAATCGAGAGTAATGGCCGCAATTTATGATGGAATCACAGAAGGAAATTGGTTCAAGTTATTTGCTGATAGGATTATGTACTTTGAAAGAAGTGTTCGTGTTGACACCGAGTTGGCAAATTGGGTGGTGTCTGCTGTGGTGGGTTTCAGAAACAAGTTATCAATCCTTCTACCCATCTTGTTGCCGAACAAGACGGAATTGAGCAAGGGCAAGCCGTTCCATGCATTGAAATTTTATTTGAAAAAGGAGGCATTGAGGAAGCAAATTGCTGCGAGACCTGCTGCCCCCAGGCAAGTCTACATTAATCCTCTTGATGCAATGCCTGAGGCCGCCTCGTCTTGTTAGTCCCTGAACGAGTAGTGAATGAGATTAAAGTCTAGAGGGGAGGGGTGAATAGACTTTAAAACTTTTTCAACAGAGTTGGGAACCTCTTCTGATTGCTATGTCAACTGGACTACAAGTCTGCTGGTCCATATGACTTTAGTGATCTGATTGAAGAGGTTATATGCGGAATTATGGTAGGCCTTGTTTAGACTCGTTCTTTTGGTTCTTATGAAAGTGTTAACTTGTTTTGCTTAATGAAAATTCTCAGCTGATGCTGGTTTGAAAGTTATGGCCTTGTTTTGAAGACAGTTAAAAACACAATATGCACTATATAAGATATAAGAAATGACAGTAATGTAAAGTGCTGAAAGTAAATAACACCAGGTTTATAGTGGTTCGGATATACGTTCCTACGTCCACTCTCACGTCTCAACGTGATGTTTAATCCCTTCAATTTCCCAAAAATTACAAGGGTCTTGTCCTTTATAGTCCCAAGGTTAGGACTTTGAGATCTGAGCCAGTTCCCTTAACTGCTACGGTCTCCACAAGTGATTGTAAGCACTTGAACTTTGATGGGTTCAAAAACTTTAACCTTTCGGTGAGGGTTTGGGGTTTTTGAAGGATATCCAACTAATGGTTCAAGCTTATAAATCGCTTAACCACTATGCCTAAAACAATGAATATACAATATGAACAGGTTTCAGGTTCTTAGGGGTTGGATAGAAATCACTTAAGAGCTATAGATAATCTAATGGTTTCTGGCTCTTTTGAGAACTCTTAGAACAGTATGGCTTTAGCTTTGATTGCTTGCTTAGCTTGTTGAATTCTCTCTTGTGACTTCTTGTTTGTGATTTCTCATCCTCTTGTATTTATAATGGAGATTACTTACAACTAGCCGTTGGAGTTGACTAGCCGTTGGAGCATTCTTTCCATAATGGCTTGATTCCTTGATTCCAGCCGCTTGATTACTTCAATCCTGGGATCATGTCAATCTTCTAAATAAGGTAGGTCTTCGTTTGAATTGCAAGATGACTTAGGAATCAGCCGAGTCCTAGAAGAGCACATAGTCTTCTGATCTGTACTTCTAGTCTTCTGACTACTCTTCTGGCCTTAGGTCTTCTGTCTTCTGGTATCAGCAGAGTAACACTCTTCTGATCTGGTAATTCTTTGTACTACTTTAGACCATCTTTAATCTGGGACTCCATCAGATAAGTAGGTATACAAGCACCTTAACTTATCTGGTCTTCAAGAATCTTCTAGTCTTCATGTCTTCTACTCTTCTCATCTTGAGGATAGGCATGTAAGCCAGGACTGTGCTGATCAGCTGATATCAATACAGTTGATCACACAAGACTAGTCTAAGTTGTTCTATACAAGTCAGGTGATCCTATTACATTTATAAACTCTGAGTGTTTTGGCCATCAAAACTATTCTAACATCAAGTTGGGCTTAGGATGAATTTATATCCCAACAATTTCCCCCTTTTTGATGAAGCCAAAACTATACTTGATAAATGCTCTTAATGAAATAAGATAAGAGTTTATAACATGCTAAGACTGAAGTATCTGATGAAGACAATGAGAGTTTGTCTTGTAAGCAAAAAAGAACTAGAACTTGAATATATATAGAGCTTTTATAGATTACAAGTAATAGTTTCTTTAAACTTCTAAAGTAGTCTTCATCAGGTCTTCTGTTCCTTAAATGCGGTAGGCAAGGTACAGACGAGCTCGAACTTCTTCCATGTGCTGCACATCTGTAACATTCTCCTCTTCATAGATCTTGTACAAAATCCTTTTGATTTCAATCATGTTGGCTCTTCCTGAGTCCAGAATGGGTGCATCCCATTTGGGTTCTTCAGGTGTTAGGATTCTGCAATTGTCAAGTCCTTTGGCTATCTTGACAATTTCTTCCCAGAACTCTGGATCTTCAATGTTCATGAACCGGGAGAATTGAAGAAATTCTTCTTCATAAGAAGGGAGAGGGCCAAATTTCCTTACAATGTGGTGTTGAATTTTCCACTTCTTCTTCAGGGGATACCATCTTGGTAGCTCATCTTGAAGGGCTAAATAATCCACATAATTGCTATCAAACACCAGGACATTGTCTTCTGTTGCCTTGTCCTTGATTGCAGTAAGCTCTGCTGGAGCTGACTTCTTACTGGTCTGAGCTGAATGAGCTTGCTCATCTGCCTTCCTTTTCCTTGTCATTCTCTTTTCAGGAACTTGTTCTTCAGGGGCAGTGATCTGAAGAGTCTTGGCAGGAGCTTGAGTGGGTGCTTGGGTATCTTCTAGAGCAATTTCTTTGCCTTTGCCTTGTCTGTTCTTGATTTTGCTCTTTAAACCACCCAAGGTTTCAGTCAAGTCATCTTGTGCTACTACCAGTTCAGCTTGCTGGGCAGTAGACTTCTCTAGAGCCTTTATCAACACATCTTCCCCCTTTTTGGCTTCAGCAAGTGCAGCCGCAAAAGGTACCATAGCATTTCAAATCTCTACTATCAGGGTCTGTTTTAGAGCCATGGCATTGACTTTGCTAACCTGGTTCAGATGTGATATGCTGTGTTCAAGAACTTCAGCATGAGAATTGGAGGAGGAGGCAGCTTCAAATCTAGTTGTAAGAAAGTCCAACTTGGCTGCTGTCTCCTTCAGCTGAGTCTGCAGTTTTTCATTCTCCTCTGCAGCTGATTTAAGAAGAGTTTGACCTTCTGTGGCTCTTGCTTCAGCATCCTCAATTCTTTAGTGTCAACGAATCGCCTCACCTCAAAAAAATTCTTCTCGAAGATGTACAAGGCAAGGAGGAAACTAGACTTCTCAGCATCACTCCAACTTTCACTGGGTATTCCAGGAATCAGAACATGATCATCAACAGTGTCTGAAACGGTTTCTGGGCCCTCACGCTTCTGACAATTGATCTCTTTTAATGGTATGGAGAACTTGATCATAAATGGCACAACCGAACGTTGTTCATCTTCTGAGTCAAACATACAATTGGGCTCTCCATTAAGTGGAGGAAGTACAGCCTGATATTCATCACCAATTCGAGGTGGAATTTCTGGTTCTCCAAATGAATCATCATCGATATGCATGAAGTTGGCCTCTCCACCTTCAGCATTGTCTGATGAAAGTACCTGCTCATCAGGAATATGATCAATGCAATCTCCGTTCTGATTTAAAGGACTTGAAGACATCTGCAAATGAAACCAACAAATTGTTCATTAGGGCTGAAGACACTACTTTGCTTCACACTAGTCTAAACGGTGAAGAAACATGCACCAAGATTCTTTGCAGGCAA
Organism: Galeopsis tetrahit; assembly: GCA_963675135.1. Classification (NCBI taxonomy): domain Eukaryota; kingdom Viridiplantae; phylum Streptophyta; class Magnoliopsida; order Lamiales; family Lamiaceae; genus Galeopsis; species Galeopsis tetrahit. The sequence goes on from OY776133.1 coordinate 20,248,988, forward strand.
AAACACAAACAAAGACAAATTCAAAGAGCTATAAGAACCAAAACTGCAGTCATATTTCTTACTTAAAGCACAGATAAAAAAAGGTGAGGAAATAGGTTGATTTTGCAAGACAACACAAGATTCCAACACAAAAATATGGCCTTTGAACCAAAAAGTTTTACCACTCACCTTATATCGGATAAATCAGAGGCCAGAGAGATTATTGTCCAGTAAATTTCACTATCTTAGATGGACTCTATAAAGCAGTTTGCTTTTGTTACGAATGAAGAAGAAACATTTCAAGGAATAATGAATCAAGTGTTCTGTCCATACCTCTAAGGAGCTTTGTATTAGAGTTTTTTTATTATATTCTCATATATAGCAGGGATATGGATCAACACAGGGAGCATTTAAGAAAAGTGTTTCAACTGCTATTGGAGAATCAATTGATGGCCAAAGCTTCTAGGTGTGCTATTGGTCAAAGGCAAGTTGAATATCAAGGACACATAATATCTGACACAGGAGTATATGCAGATCCTGAAAAGGTGAGAGTGATGAGAGAATAGCCAACTCCAAAATCTGTAACAGCTCAAAGAGGTTTCCTTGGATTAACAGGGAATTATAGAAAGTTCATCAGGCACTATGGAGAGATAGCTAAGCCTTTGACACAGTTAACTAAGAAAGGACAATTTGAATTCGGAGAGCAAGATATTGAGGCTTTCCTAAAATTGAAGTAAGCTATGATAGCCTCACCTGTTGTACAACTTCCTGATTTCCCAAGATAATTTGTAGTAGAAGAAACTAATGCTTTCTATTGGAGATTGGGGGCAGTACTAATGCAAGACATTCATCCATTGGCCTACTTTGTACCTATAATTTTGGCTGTGGAGAAATTGAGAAGCTACTTGATTCATGCTCCTTTTGTTATAAGGACAAAAATCAACAAAGTTTGAAATATTTGCTTGAGAAAAAGATTTTCACTCTGCAACATAAATATTTGACTAAATTGTTAGGGTATAACTAAAAAATAGAGTATAGAAAGGGAAAAGAGAATATGGTGGCTGAATACAACATGTATTTTCATTGCCACAACGTGAATTATCCAACACTCACGCTCAATCAATATCTCACTTTACAAATACACACCATTCAAATTCAACCCGAAATGATAGAAAATACTCAGCCTTTCCCTCATTCATCACCGTGCTTAAATTATTCTTATCAATTTACAAAGAATCGAATTCTTCCAGCAGCAGTATCACATCGTGAATCCGTGATTGCAACTCTATCGAGTTTAGAACTATTGTGGTTCAGTTATGCTGTGTCGAAAAGGGGTGACTGTGTTACAAGGGCTGGTTCGTACGAGACTTCTATTTATCACTTTGTATTCATCTTTTGAGGTGGGGTTTTAATTGCTTTATGCTCTACAGTGGTTGGTAGAATTTTTAATGCATTTGTTATTCTTTATTAAATGCTTTAAATAAATTGTTTGAGTTGTTGTTGCATGAATTGAATGTGTGCATGATATTCGATTATCAAAGTTTCTAATAGCCAGGGATCCTGATGAGGGTCCGGGATCGACGGGTCGGTCTTCGGGTCTAACCCGCCGTGCTCAATGGCAAAGTATATGTGTTTATTTTAATGTTGGCAAAATATATGTGTTCAATTTAAAGTTGGCAAAGTATATATGCAAATGCTATATATTCTACGTTAATGACATGAATGTTTATTTTTCAGTATTTAATTTGGAATAACTTAGCTCCACTGAGTATACTTTGAATGTACTTGCACACTCACCCCAATTATCTACCATTTCAGGTTGAGGAGTTGGTCGACGAGAGGTGGTGATGTGATGAGAATACAAGAAGTGATACGAAGGATTATTCGAAAGTATATTCAAGGAGAAATAGAGTACACTAATGCAGCGTGATATGGGCCTTGGGCATTGGGCCGGGCCTTAGACAGTTTCTTAGTTTCTCTTCTTTAGTTGCAGTTATGTTGCAGTTAGTTCTTAAGGCTATCAGGCTATGGGTATATAAATACCCTAAGTTATGTTGTCAGGGTAATTTGGAGAGTAGTAATCCAAGTTTCTAGAATTACATCTTGGTTCTTATCAATTGGCCTGAGAGCCAATTTAGTAATTTACGATCTAAGGCAGGAAAAGAATGGTGGCCAATGATACACGCGTTATGCAACACTAAACAAACAACCGCAAGTATACGGCGTCTATTGTAGCGTGATAAGCACGAGGTCGATCCCACAGGAAGGTTAAAGCATAAAAGGGTAGTTTGCTAGTCGAATTCTAAATAGACGTGATCGAAATTTGAATATGATTATTTACTCTAAAATTACCTACCAAGTGTCACGAATAAGCAACAAAGAGTAAAGATAAAATCGATCAAATGGCATACAACTCGCAAAATAAAAGTAAAATGGATGTAACTCAAAGAGAAAAGGTGGATCCTAAAGCACATGCAACACTAATGTATCCATCTATGATTAATTATCTACCTAAGTGGTGTTCATGCTTTGTCTATAAGATTGATCACGTAATAATGAATTAAAAGTCCTTTCGATCCAAGTAATTCAAAGGAAATACTACACAACCTAGTATCTCTACCTAAGTTGCACAATAAGTCCCAATCAAGCTCTTAAGCTCATCACATATCTTCCTAATCATTGATCATCTTTCAATCTCACAATAAAATTAGGTTAAATGCTTGCAATCAATTAATCAAAGTAGATTTCTCAACCTAATTCAATTAACTAGGATTAACATATCATCATTGTACACTAATGACATGCTTTGCAATGAAAATCAAGCATCCAAATAGAATTAAGCCACACAAACACCAAATAAGCAAAACATTAATTCATAAACTTCAACAAAAGTATTTACATGGCTTTAGAATCACAAAGTGTTTAGCTAACTACAAACATAATCAAATTACAAAATCCAAATGAAATAACTAAATAAAAAGGAAAAGGAAAAGAAAGAGAAAGCTTAGTCTAGAATGTGGTAGGGAATGGAATTTGGGAGCTATTGCATCATTTCTTCCTTGATTTGATGAAGAATTGAGAGAGAAATGGCCAAAACACCTCCAAGTATGTGTAACTATGTGTGGATTTGGGGGAGGATGTCTTGGGTTTCAAGAATGAGGCCTTATATAGTGTTGGGGAAGGGTTTGGGTGCCAAAATTGCAAGTTGGTCCCTCAAAAATGGAGAAAATGGCCAAAAACCCCCGAGAATGAGGTCACCCGGCCGGGTGGCTCCCACCCGGGCATGCCACCCGGCCAAAATACGAAGCTACACATTGTTGGGCCTTGCCCGGGTCGAAACCACTCGGCCGGGTGGGTTTCACCCGGGCTAAATACGAATGTCCACCAAATTCAGCCTTGCCCGGGTCGTTTTGACCCGCCCGGGTCGTTTTTGACCCGCCCGGGTTGATTCTACCCGGGCATGTTTTTTCGTCTCTTCGTATCTCGAGCTTCCGACCTCCGATTGACTCGATTCTTTTTTTCATTCCACTCCATTTTTCGAGACGAATCCAACGGTGCACTCCTCTTCCTGATCCAGTAAAGTATGGTTGGTGTTTTGCTCCAAATTCCATCGTACTTCCTATAAAATCGACAAAACACAACCTTTCTCTCATTTTGGCTAAAACAATCATATTCCATGCATAATTCAATGAAATCCACATCAAAATATACTTCACATGTGCCCCTAAAACGCGTAAATTCCACCCGAATCAAACTCCCCCAAACTTAAAATGTTGTTTGTCCTCAAACAACTAAGCACTTAAAGCAATGAGGGTGGAATGATCACAATGGAATATTCAATGTAATTCACACATGTAAAGTAAGATGTAATGATATCTCTTTCTCAAAGTGCATTTCTCAATGAAAGTTATAGGCTCACTATTGCAATCCACATTCATAGATCAAAGAATGCACAAGTACACAACACATTGTGATGGGAGACATAATCCAAATGCTCAAGTCCTCTACTCACATGATGGAGTGTTTCTCTCAAACACACAAACAAATTAAGGATATTAATGCACTCATCAACCAAGTCATGCTATGTAATCACCATATGCTTGCCCAACTTCTACTCTCTACACACACTCAAGTGCTCAACAATGTGATCAATAGGACTTAATCAAGGATGTAACATTGGCTCTTTGGACAAGGTAAGATGAATTTGGAAATTGTGACTCTTCTAGTGGAGGACAAAGCTTGTTGTTTTGCAATATGTGCTTTCACTTTCAAAGCTTACAAACTTCATCCTCACTTTTCTTTTTCCATTCTTTTTCAAACATTCATCACCTCATCTTTTGAACCATTTTTTTTTTCTTTTCAAGCTTTTGGGGCTCTTTGTCCCTCTTTTCTTTTCCTTGATTTTCTTTTCATCTTTCTCTTCTTTTTCTTTCAACTTCTCTAATTTCTCCTTCCACCAAAGATATTCATTCAAGCACATGTTTTCCTCTTTGTCTTTTATCCCCCACTAGATATAGGTATCAAAGGCTCAAAAAGGCTAAGTGGTTAACATTGTAGTTTGCCAAGAAAATGAGGAATTAAGCTCAAGGGGTTAACTACGGAAAATTACTTCGATTTTGGGAAATTTTGGCTAAGTGACTATTTTTAGAACAAGATGGCCTATATCACATCACAAAGTTTCACACAATCATGCTTTCAAACAAGAACTTAGGCAAGTTCTAGGATCACTAGCAATAACCTAGTCCACTCTCAAATGAACTAAACCGGATTACATGCTCGATTTAAGGCTCAATTCTCACCGGCTTATTCAATAGGGCTCTCACAATCATCAAATGTTCCCAAACAACAACACATCATATATCCATGCTATCCAAGATCACAAATATGAGCACAATCATGAAACTATATCCAACATCAATCATGCTTACATTCAAAGCAAATAAACATCACCACAACTACTCAACAATGGATTTCAATGACTATTCATGCTCACATTTCACCAAATGTCCACTACCCAACATATAATCAAGACCAACTTAAACAATCTAAGCATGCGAAAGCCAAGTGTGCGCCGGTGCAAAATGTGACACAAGTAGAATGATGAACCGGTGCAAGGGTAACAATTAGTAGAAAAATAAAAGAAAAATAACTCCCCCAAACTTAGAATTTTACTATGTAAATATTCTAAGTTTGGGGCTACAAATTGTTACCTCCCTCCTTGCACATCCAATGCTTCCTCAAAGATCACCATTGCAACACTTGCTTCCTCCACTCCAAAGTTGGTTTTGCTTCCTTCTCCATTCTCCAAGACTTGCTATCCATAGTACTTTTCATCCATACCTACAAAATAAACCAAGCTATCAACACTATCAAAGCAATAAAAACAAGAAAGCAATAAAACCTTGGGTTGCCTCCCAAGAAGCGCTATTTTTAACGTCCTATGCCGGACGGTTCTCCTTGAGGGGAATATCAAGTCACCCCCTTATCACCCTTGTTCTTGACTTTCTTTGCCCATACAACTTTCTTAAGTACATCAAAACATCCACTAGCCACTCCATCCGGCTCTTCAATCATGCCATAGGATGTTGATGCCTCATTCATCCCCAAGTTTGCACAAGTAGCTTTCTTTGATTTGGGGGAGTTTTTAAAAAAAACTCCCCCAAACTTGGCCTTCTTGCCCATCTTCAAATCATTGTCTTCCACCTTGGGGTTCTCTTCCACAATATTTATCTCGGGCTCTTCTTTAACCTTATCTTCCATGAGCTTTGAATAAGGATCTCTCTTGGAGTACACATACTCTTCCTCCTCATCCTCATCATCACGAAATCTAACGACCTTGTAGATGTTGAATGAGACTTTCTCCTCACCAACATGTAGTTCAAGCTCTCCGTTTCGTACGTTGATGACGGCTCCACCCGTTGCTAGAAACGGTCTTCCTAAGATCAAGGGAATTGCCCTATCTTCCTCCATATCAAGTACCACAAAATCAACCGGAAATATGAATTTCCCAACTTTGACAAGCACGTCCTCAACCGTTCCCAAGGGATAAACTATGGAGCGATCCGCCAATTGAAGATTCATGGTAGTAGGCGTCAATTTTCCCAAGCCAAGTGATTTGAAAAGTGATAATGGCATGAGGTTTATGCTCGCTCCAAGATCACACAAAGCATGATAGGTTCCCTCTTTGCCAATCACACAAGGCAATGTAAATGAACCGGGATCTCTAAGCTTTGGAGGTAGCTTAGCTTGGATGATGGCACTACACTCTTCGGTGAGGTTCACGGTTTCAAATTCTACCATCCTTCTCTTGTTGGACATAATCTCCTTCAAAAACTTGGCATAATGAGGCATTTGCTCAAGGGCCTCCGCAAATGGGATGTTGATGTGTATCTTTTTGAACATCTCCAAAAATTTGATGAACTTTGCATCCAAACTCGTCTTCTTGAGTCGTTGAGGGTATGGAATTGGAGGCTTGTGTGGAGATGGAGGCTTATGTGCATCATTCTCTTTCTCACTTGTTTTCTCCTTCTCAACATCTTTCTCTTCAACTTTCCTTCCTTGTTGTTCCTCTTCACCATCTTCCTTTGGCATCATAGGGCCTTCATAGCTTGTGCCACTCCTCAACTTAATTGAGTTGCATTGCTCCTTGGGGTTTAGCTCCGTGTTAGAGGGGAATTGCCCCGGAACGTGTTGCTTTCCAATGGCATTAGCAAGTTGACCTATTTGCTTTTCTATGGCCTTCACGTTGTTTGCCACATTCTTGATCATTTCACCATGCTCATCAATTCTTTGCCATGTTTTGTTTGCATTCTCCCTAGTTTCTCTCATGAATTTCGTGGTTTCCCCCATAAAAGCACCAAACATATCCTCCATTGATGGCTTTGATGAAGACTCCACAATAGCTCCATCTCTCACATTGAAATTTGGAGGTGGGATGATGGCATTCCTTGTGTTGGCATAAGAGAAGTTCTCATGGTGCCTCAAATTCGGATGATATTGGTTGGAATTGGAGGGACTTTCATAGGCTTGCCTATCGTTCCAACCTCTCTCTCTAAATTGCCTATCCCTTTGATTGTTCATGTAGTGGGCTTCTTCATATTGTTCATCACGTGGCCCCACTAAAGCTTTAGCCGTCATAAGGGATATCAATTTATCCACCTTGTTGGAGAGGTTAGCACTTTCATCCAAATCTTGGGTTGAAGCAACTTTCCGGTTTTGTCTTCGTTCGGATGGCCATTGATTACCATTCTTAGCCATTTCTTCCAAAAGCACATAACCCTCATCTGTCGTCTTTCCCAATAAAGAACCTCCACCGGCCGAGGCATCTACCATCCCTCTCGTACGATGGTCCATCCCGTTGTAGAAGTAACAAATCAATTGGTCTCTTGAGAAACCATGTTGAGGGCAACTCCTTATCAAATCCTTAAAACGCTCCCAAGCCTCGGCTAACGACTCATCATCATCTTGCATAAATGAAGAAATCTCTCCTCGTATCTTGATGGTCTTACTTGGAGGAAAGTACTTCATAAGGAAGGCATCTACAAGGTCGGCCCAATTTTCGATCGTCCTTAGATCAAGAGACATGTACCATTGTTTTGCACGATCACGGAGTGAGAAGGGGAACAATTGGAGACGAATATAATCTTGAGGAACTCGGTTTATCTTCACCGTCCCACTTATCTCTAAGAATTGAGATAAATGGAGGTTGGGATCCTCCTTCGGCAACCCTCCGAATTGGTTGTTTTGGACCATCATGATCAACGCCGGTTTGAGCTCAAAGTTATGAGCGTCAATGGGTTCCCTACCCGCTCCTCCATATGGTCTAGGGATGGGACGGAAGTGGTCTCTCAATACTCTTTGATTCCCGTTTTCCTCCCGTTGCTCTCCATCTCCTTCCACATTGACATTCCCTTCATTCCTCCGGTTGAGGTTATCTCTTATACCTCCTTGTGGTCGATTACCACCATTCCCATTTGGCTCCACTATGCCTCCAATATCCTCTTGGTTCCTTTCTTCTTCCACTATTGGATTCTCTCTTCTATTCATGGCTTCCAATTCAATCCTTCTTCTTTCGGCGTTCCTTCTTCGACAATTGGCCTCAATCTCCGGATCTAAAGGTAGCACTTCTTGGTGGTTCCTTCTAGATCGTGTGTTCATAAACCATGTCTATCAAAAGAACAAACGAGAGTGAGAATTGTAATTAAGATCAAGATAACAAACTCAAATATTTTTGGATTTTTGCAAATAAAGAAAGCAAGTAAATTGTCTAAACTAAAACTCTCCTAGCCTACACTCTAGAGCTTATAAAAACCTCCCCGGCAGCGGCGCCATAAACTTGATACACGCGTTATGCAACACTAAACAAACAACCGCAAGTATACGGCGTCTATTGTAGCGTGATAAGCACGAGGTCGATCCCACAGGAAGGTTAAAGCATAAAAGGGTAGTTTGCTAGTCGAATTCTAAATAGACGTGATCGAAATTTGAATATGATTATTTACTCTAAAATTACCTACCAAGTGTCACGAATAAGCAACAAAGAGTAAAGATAAAATCGATCAAATGGCATACAACTCGCAAAATAAAAGTAAAATGGATGTAACTCAAAGAGAAAAGGTGGATCCTAAAGCACATGCAACACTAATGTATCCATCTATGATTAATTATCTACCTAAGTGGTGTTCATGCTTTGTCTATAAGATTGATCACGTAATAATGAATTAAAAGTCCTTTCGATCCAAGTAATTCAAAGGAAATACTACACAACCTAGTATCTCTACCTAAGTTGCACAATAAGTCCCAATCAAGCTCTTAAGCTCATCACATATCTTCCTAATCATTGATCATCTTTCAATCTCACAATAAAATTAGGTTAAATGCTTGCAATCAATTAATCAAAGTAGATTTCTCAACCTAATTCAATTAACTAGGATTAACATATCATCATTGTACACTAATGACATGCTTTGCAATGAAAATCAAGCATCCAAATAGAATTAAGCCACACAAACACCAAATAAGCAAAACATTAATTCATAAACTTCAACAAAAGTATTTACATGGCTTTAGAATCACAAAGTGTTTAGCTAACTACAAACATAATCAAATTACAAAATCCAAATGAAATAACTAAATAAAAAGGAAAAGAAAGAGAAAGCTTAGTCTAGAATGTGGTAGGGAATGGAATTTGGGAGCTATTGCATCATTTCTTCCTTGATTTGATGAAGAATTGAGAGAGAAATGGCAAAAACACCTCCAAGTATGTGTAACTATGTGTGGATTTGGGGGAGGATGTCTTGGGTTTCAAGAATGAGGCCTTATATAGTGTTGGGGAAGGGTTTGGGTGCCAAAATTGCAAGTTGGTCCCTCAAAAATGGAGAAAATGGCCAAAAACCCCCGAGAATGAGGCCACCCGGCCGGGTGGCTCCCACCCGGGCATGCCACCCGGCCAAAATACGAAGCTACACATTGTTGGGCCTTGCCCGGGTCGAAACCACTCGGCCGGGTGGGTTTCACCCGGGCTAAATACGAATGTCCACCAAATTCAGCCTTGCCCGGGTCGTTTTGACCCGCCCGGGTCGTTTTTGACCCGCCCGGGTTGATTCTACCCGGGCATGTTTTTTCGTCTCTTCGTATCTCGAGCTTCCGACCTCCGATTGACTCGATTCTTTTTTCATTCCACTCCATTTTTCGAGACGAATCCAACGGTGCACTCCTCTTCCTGATCCAGTAAAGTATGGTTGGTGTTTTGCTCCAAATTCCATCGTACTTCCTATAAAATCGACAAAACACAACCTTTCTCTCATTTTGGCTAAAACAATCATATTCCATGCATAATTCAATGAAATCCACATCAAAATATACTTCACATGTGCCCCTAAAACGCGTAAATTCCACCCGAATCAGCCAACAAGCAGAGGTTCGCTCAGATTGAAGCGTTGATAGCACGATTGAGCGACGCATTGCAGACGATGTCTACGTAATCTGGGGAACGTTCAAAGGGTGAACGCGAGAGCAGATCACGGGCCCACCGACGCCACAGACACGAAGATGAATCATCAAGAAGTAGGGAGAAAGGGAGCGACGAACACCGCCGACGACCAAGAAAACATACCAACAAAGAGGAGAAAGGAAAGGGGAAGATCAATGATCAAGAAAGCGATCAAGAAGGGGAGAGTTCCAAGCAGCAGTCACGAGAACGAAACAACCCATTCGCCACATGGCCAAACCCTTTCAGAATAGATGGATCCACATCAGAATCAGAATCATATAGCAGCGCACAATCTAGCGAACAGACGAGTGACACGAGTTCAAGTGATGGCCGAACAAGAAAACATCACCGATACGAACGACCAAACGACCATCGACCAAGAGGATTGAAAATGGACTTTCCGAAATTCAGTGGGGAGGACACCATTAACTGGATCGACAAAGCCGAGCAATACTTCGAAATTAAGAAGATTCGATCAAAAGACAAAGTTCAAATTGCGTCATTTTACCTAGACGGTGACGCACGACAGTGATGGAGATGGTTCGAGTACGATGAAGGCCGTCGAGCAAAAGAGTGGGACCGATGCAAGAAAGGAATCTTGTTACGGTTTAGTGAAGCACAATACGAGGATGCCAACGTAATGATGAGCCAAATACGCCAAACGTGTACGTTCAAGGATTTTCTTAAAGAATTCGAGAAGATAGTAAACCGAGTACACCATTGGCCCCCAAGTACAGTCCTGGGGGCATTCATGGCAGCCGTTTTTTTGAACCAGAAATCGCAAAAGAGATAAACTTGTGGAAACCAAGAACTCTGCAAGAAGCCATCGAACTAGCTACGAGGAAAGAGGACCATCTACAACCGATCAAACAAAACTGGCCGCAATCCAGAACCCCCAATACTCATTCGTTCAACCCTTGATCATGGGGAACGATGACCCCCAGCACAGTGCCGACGACAACCGCCATACCCACGGACAATAAAACAGCGACTGAAAATACGACTCAAGAAGGCAGACGGAGAGGGCAGCTGTCCGCCGAGGAAATCAACCGGCGCCGACGAGACGGCCTGTGTTTTTACATGCAGTGAAAAGTTCTCGTGGGATCACAAATGCACGAGGGCCAAAATTTATGACGTTGCTCGTTGATGAGGACGAGATGGCCAAGGATGAGGAACCACCAAGATACTACGAGGAACCAGAGGGGGTAGTTCGTGAGGAAAGTCGAATTGAGTTTCATCGAATGGACGCCATGGCCAAAGGGGAACGGGGAAGATCGTTGAAATTTCGGGGACATATCGGCAAGACCGAAGTACTGATATTAATAGACAGTGGCGCCTCCCTAAACTTCATATCGGAGACAATGGCGACCAATCTGCAGTTGCCCCAACAAACGACTATTACCTCGTTTCAGATTGAAACAGGTGGAGGTAACATGTTAAATTGCAATTCTAGATATGAAAACGTGACACTAACGGTGCAGGGGAACGAGTTCATTATTGATCTGTACGTATGTCGATCACCGCACATCGACATTTTCTTGGGATTACCATGGCTTGAATCCGTAAGCCCGATCACTTTGGATTGCAAACTGATGACCGCTGAATTTGGGAAGCAGGGACACTCACCCCTACTCCGAGCAATTGGACATCACACACTGCATCAAATAAAACCGGTACAAGTGCTTAGAGAATGGGAGAGAGGTGGAGAAATCTTCCTGCTCGCTGAAACCAACCTGGATCGACCAACAGAGGACAAGTGTGGGGACGAACAGAAAATCCAAATCCAAGAAATCCTTAACCTCTTTCCAGAAGTAACGGCGGCAAGCAGTAAGTTACCACCACGTCGTGAGCTTGATCATCGTATCTGCTTAATCGACGAACAGAAACCAGTTTTTCATGTTTCTCTTCTTCGCCGAAGAATTGGATACGCCGCAGCAGTCAGCCCGACACTTCCGCCTTACACACCGAACGACGTTCCCGAGGTCGTGCCAGAATTGGTTTTAGATTATCGCTGGAGTTCAACACGCAAGGGGCAGCAATTGGAAGCTTTGGTTCAATGGAAGAACTTGAGTCCGGAGGATGCCACTTGGGAGCGTGTCGACAGTCTACGGTCTCAGTTTCTGACCCTCAACCTTGAGGACAAGGTTATTTTTAACGGTGGGGGTGATGATGAGAATACAAGAAGTGACACGAAGGATTATTTGAAAGTATATTCTAGGAGAAATAGAGTACAATAATGCAGTGTGATATGGGCCTTGGGCATTGGGCCAGGCCTTAGACAGTTTCTTAGTTTCTCTTCTTTAGTTGCAGTTATGTTGCAGTTAGTTCTTAAGGCTATGGGTATATAAATAGCCTAAGATTGCCTTGTACATTCACTGGATCAATATATGAAAGTATTACTTTTCTACAGTTCTTAAACTGGTTGCTAGAGTAATTTGGAGAGTAGCGCTCCAAGTTTCTAGAATTACATCTTGGTTCTTATCATGATGGATGTTGGTTTATTATGTTACTTAATTTGAAATACTTATAAGATTATATATGATTTTTCACTTAAATTATTTGATTGAGACCTTTTGGCACCTTTTAGCACCCTTTGTGGTTAAATTTATGTATAGTTTTTCACTATTTGAGTATTTTTTATTATCAAATGTAATTCAATATATTCATGTCCTTAAAATAGCTTTTGCTTCATGCCTTTATATTAAATTATGAAGTATTTTTTGCAAAATTTACTTTAATGAAAATTGGGGCGTACCAGTGGCTGATTGTCTAGGAGAGATGGAATTGATGGGGAATGTGTTGCGATCACATTGTTGAAACAAGCCTGAATGGAGGAGATTCAGTCCAGCTATGACAATGATGGCACAGTTTCACTCACAAAGTGATTACTTAATGCATAGCATCTCCCAATATTATGTTCCTATACTCTTATTCTGGAGGATTGGTCAGATATAATAAAGGAAAATTATATGTAGGGCCTGGACAAGACTTCAGGCTCAAAATACTGAGTTTTGTTCACTCTTCTACTCAAGGAGGTCATTCAGGAGAGAATGCCACTTTTCAGAGGGTGAAGAATGTTTTTTGGTGGCCTGGAATGGGGGAGGATGTTCATTTATTTGTTTCACAATGCCATATTTGTCAATTGTGTAAACATGAACTATCAAAATCTCCAGGCCTGCTACAGCCTCTTCCTGTCCCAGATCAGGTCTGGAAGGATATATCCATAGACTTCGTAGAGAAGTTGCCTAAGTCAGGGGGTAAGGATGCTATTTGGGTGATAGTGGATAGACTAAACTAAATATAACCATTTTATTGCACTTTATAACTCCTGTTCAGTATCCCAATTGGCTCAAATCTTCTTGAATACCACATAACTTCAGATAGGGATAAGGTAAGGTGCTCACAAGCCAATTTTGGCAAAAGCTTTTCAAATCACTTGGGGTGCAACAGCTGATGAGAACAGCTTATCATCCCCAAACATAGAGAGTTAATCAGTGTTTGGAGGGATATTTGAAATGTAAGTATATAAGCCCACTTTCCTATCTTTTGGACCCAATATTCAGACCACAGTGGAAGATGCAATTCAAGAAAAAACAGCTCATAGTTAAACAACTCAAATTGCTCTTGCAAAAGGTTAGGATAGGAAGAACATTATGCAAACACAGGCCAAAGTGAAAGAGAGTTCAAGGTGGGTGAATGGGGGTACCTCAATCTTAAGTCTTTCAGGCAACTGTCGATTCACGATAGCACTGTGTGGGAGCTGAGCTCAAATATGCAGGCCCTTTTTAGGTGATTGAACGGGTGGGTTCAGTAGCATATACCCTTGCCCTTCCACCTACAGCAAAAATAAATTACACCCTTGCCCTTCCACAAATATAATAACTTCGATCATCAAAATAAATTACATAACCAAGAGACGAAATGAAGCCCCCGTAAATTCCAAACCAATATGTCAACTGAATCCAAATTCAAAATCAAACAAAAACCACATCAAGAGCTCTCATTTTAGCAGTTTTCATCTTTAGGGGTAAGTTCCCAGAAAACCCGATGCCCCAAAAAAGAAAAACAACGCAAAAAATAAAAATCAGGCACAAAAGGGGAAAAAATCGAACTCAAACAAACTCAATCGAAATTTCCAATGTGATCCAACTAAATTTAACTCTTCCAAGAATTTACAACTCAGATGTTCCTTCAATCCATCACATTTCTCGAGCAAAAAACGAATCTCACTAGCAAAGGTACACACATAATAGCACACACATAGATAAGAATTGCATTTATATACTGTAATGGCTCAAACACAACAAATTCGTATCGAATGCGATATTAGATGATTGCTTGACATAAAATCTCAATGAACAATAACAAATTGTTTAAAAAAGCAGACAATTAACACTTACAATCGTAAATGATGAACAACGATGAATGGGATAATAGAACAATGAATGAATCTTCCAGATGAGTAATCGACCGCCTGAGATGAATAGGAATGATTTACGATCGGAATTATAAAGAGAATTTGATCGGAAAATGGGTAAAGGTGCACACCTGCGGACCGATATAAGGAAAGTAAAACGTGTTTTCTTCTATAGAGCCAGATTTTTCATGGGGTAAATTGAATCAAAGAGACTAGAGACAGAGAGAGGATATTTTTAATTTTTTCTATGCCTGTTACTTAATTCTTTTGCAGGTATATAATATAAGTAACAAAAATAATATCTTGTTAGAATTAAAATTTAAGTGGTCGAAATCTAGTAAATTAATCTAATATGGTAAATTTCATTTGGTATTCACTTCAATTATAGATACACAAAATGACAAAAACTTGCACGGGACTGTCGCATGCATCAAACATGCTACTTTTGTAAGTTTTTGTGATACTTTGGAATTTATTTTGAAATGATATACTCCCTCTGTCCCACAAAAGTTTGCATGCCCTAAAATGGAAATAATCTTCACAATATACACATATTTACCCTTCATGCCATTACTTTTGGGGCCCACCATACACTCATTCCAACAAATTTCTTTACTTTATATATATAAGTTCACAAAATTACCCTTCAAAACTCTAATCATTACACTTAGTTCTTAAACTATGTGCCCAATATTCACTGCAAACTTATCGGGACGGAGGGAGTAACATATAATCATATTACATGTATGAAATGGTCTCATGCAAAACTTCCTGGTGTATATATACGGAAAATTAACACCGGGAAGTAGTGTATTTAATTGGTGAGATAAATAGATAGGATCAAATTTAATTTTATACTTAACCGGTCAGGAGTAAGGAATGAAAGGAAAAAATAATAAATTTGCAGAGATACAAACTGGAGGGTATTTTGGACCTGTGTAACACTAACATCAACCCGAAATCTTTATGCAATTGAGAAGCATCCATAGGATCATCATGGTCATTTAACTTCCCTTGATGCAGTTGGATAATTTGGCGTATCTGAGTTATATTAAGGATTTCGGGGGGAACATGCCTCTGCTTGTATCTGATAGATTCTGTTGTTGTGTTCCTCAGCTTTGGCAACAGCCTTTTGCACTTCTCCACCACAGAATCCTTTTATAACATCCCAGAAATAGAAACAATATGTGACTTGCATGTAAGAGTCGAGAAAAGCAATGCAGATACAAGTTTTATTAAATTTGAATACGGTCTATTAGTAGAAAACAGTAAAATCTTGAAGAATATAGTGAATGGGATAACATAGGAATGTTTATTGGGATTGGATGCTAGTGGTTTAATAACGTAAGTTAGATTGTATATTCAACTCATTACTACAAAAGGATTTGCAAAACTATGCACTGGCCCTCCCTTACAATTAGAGAACTAATTTACTATCAAATCCATAAAATCATCTCTATTGAAACGTTCTTACAATTTCTCTCAGAAAAGCTGCCCGGCAGATTTTTAAACCAATAGCATTTTAAACTTCTATATATTTCGCTTCATGTTCTTTTATTGCTTCTATATTTTTGTAATAATTTGGTAGTTATAGTCTTGAAATAAAAGCAAGCAATTTTTTTATAGTGGACCTTTGTCTTTGAGCTGTATATAAATTAATGTCTACATTATTGACCTTAATCAATGCAAATACTTCATACTATCTTTTTTCTATATTATAGTGTTAAATGTTGAATTATGTCGTAGCCCATCATATGAAAATATCTAGCTCCGTCCTCGATAGTAGATACATGAGATTCTAGATAAAAGGTGTAATGATGGATACATGAAAATATCTTTTTTCGTGAATGATGACTTCTATAGTATAGGAGGGGAAATTTAACAGAGGCTTCACATTATATCAACAAGAGATTTTATGTATTAAAAATCAAAACACAGCTCACTCTTTTGATCAATAGATTCCAGTTCAAAAAAGATTAAGATTAAATGGTATAAGGTTTACTAACAAGCTTGCAAAACTCACCTCGCCCATCCCAAGCTACCCTCCATCTTACTAAGCATGTCATCATAAATATGATCCCGATCCTCACGGACATTTTCCATGTTCACTCTTGGTGCCCCTTCTACGTAAAGTTCAAAAAATGAACACTGAAATTATTACAAACCAGGTCAAAGGCAATGATGATAAGATCTCCGTTCATAATAGCATATGAAGTTAAAATATGATTCTTTTGCATAATCCAATATCATGCATGCAGTTAGCAAAGAAATCGCTCTGTAAAATTTCCTGGCAATCTAACATATGTATGCATAACCTCATCACAAGATTTTTTTTTACTAAAATCCAGTGAACTTCAAAACTATACTGTTTAAGAGAATCCCCTTTGCTTTAGTTATCTCTCCATTAACTTTGTCACTTAGCATCATAATCAAGACATATCAGCAGCAATGCACCTCTTCAATACTATTACATCGGAAGTGTAATGATTTTATTTTTCTCAAAAAAGACTGAAATTTTCAAAATAACCAGAGAATAATTCATCTTAAGCCTTAGTTGAAGCTATAATATATGAAAATTAAAAAAACAGAGGTTATCTGGCCTTTCAATTTGAACACCCAAAATCATAAATCATAGGTCAGTGCACTGTATAAAACAATACCTAAATTATACATGCAAACTCGTGCTAATAAATACCAATGTTGCAAATAAAAAAAATTCTGAATTAAAATTAGTGATTGTATTCTATTCTCACAGAATACCTAAATTAACAAATTACCAGAACCATGAGTAACATGATCAGCAGGGAGTTTATCAACAGGAACAGCACCGGGAAGAGGCAGCGGCGGCGGCGGCGGGGGGCCGATTGGCGGACCGTTCAATGGGTTGCCAATTCTTCCAGTTGCTCGACGAAATGCCTGACCCATTTGGATCAAATTCTATTCAACAATCTTTGTTTTCTGCAGATCTCTTATATAGCCCAAAATTTATAACGAATCAAAGGTTACACTGTAACACTGTAATTTGGAAATACTGCTGTTTATTAAATTGTTTTATCAGAAATACTAAAACTTACGTCTTTAAAAATTTAAGCAAAATTGAAGTTTATGAGAATGGAGTTGTGTGGCTTTTTAATTAATATGATACTCTACAAGTCCACATACTAATTTACCACTAACATGAAAACAAAATAAATTTATTATGATAAACAAAATTTGTGTGGGACTGTCTCACAAATCTTTTTGGCAATGCCTCTGCTCGTATTTGGCAATGCCCTTTTGTACTTCTCCACCACAGCAGCCTTTTATAACAACCCAGAAATAGAATCAATATATGACTTGCATGTAAAGAGTCGAGAGAAGCAATGCAGATACAGCTTTTACTATGGTATTAATGAAGGCTTAATAAAAAAAACAAATTTATTAGTTTGAATACGGACTATTAGTTGAGAAGAATAAAATCTTGAAGAATATGGTGAGTGGGAATGTGGGATAACATAGGATTTTTTTATTGGGATTGGATGCTAGTCGTTTAATAACGTATGTGAGATTGTATATATATTCAACTCCTTACCACAAAAGGCCCACCCTCCATCTACGGACATTTATTATGCTATTGGTTTAAAAATAAAGCTCAACTCTAATGTTATTTGATCAACAGATTCCAGTTCATAGAAGATTAAGATTAAATGGTACTCCATACAGTTTTACTAACAAGCTTGCGAAACTCACCTTACCCGTCTCAAGAATGTCATCATATTTAGGATCTTGATCCTCAAGGACATTTTCCATGTTTACTCTTGGTGCACCTTCTAACACAACTATGCATAACCTCTTCACAAGAAGTTTCCACAAAACAATACAGTTAACTTCAAAACCATACAGTTTAATAGGATCATCTTTATCCCTCCATTAACTTTGCCACTAAGGCTAAAAAATTAATTATATGAATAATTGAGATTAGAATTTTGTATGTCGTTTGGTAGGAAGACCAATACAACAATCTCCCCTACCAAACGACATACGAAATCATGCCCCCACCTTATACCCCCTACTAAGCATCATAATCAAGACATATCAGCAACAATGCACCTCCTTAACACTATTACATCTGAAGTGAAATGGTTTTCTTTTTCTCAAAAAGACTGAAATTTTCAAAATTCAAGAGGATAATTCATCTTAAGCCTTAGTCAAATTCATCCTCTTGGCTCTTGTTGAAGCTGTAATATATGAAAAATAAAAACAAGAAGTTATCTGGCATTCCAATTTGAACACACAAATCATGTAAACTCGTGCTAATATGTGATCAATAAATACCAATGTCAGAAGAATAAAATAAAATAATGACTGTACTGTCACCGAATAACTAAATTTACAAATTACCAGAACTATGAGTAACAGCACTGGGAAGAGGAAGAGGAAGCGGCAGCGGAGGCCGAGGGCGGTTCGTTCAATGGGTTCCCTGAGATACGACGTCGTATCCACTATAGAGTTGCCACTTCTTCCAACTGCTCGACGAAATGCCTGACCCATTTTGATCAAATTCAATTCAACAACCTCTGTTTTCAGCAGGTCTCTTATAGCCCAGAAATTATATCGAACCAGACGTTACACTGAAATTTGGAGATATTTGCCGTTTATTATGTGTTTTCCTCAGTAATTTCGAAAATATTGAAGCTTTTGTCGGAAAAATGGGAAGGGTTTCTTGTTTAGACCATAAAATTCCTCTAATCATATCACTTTTTCTTTTCAAAATTTAGTTGATTTTTTATACTTCATATTTTATTTAATTTACTTAGATATTTCCGATTTTTGTTTAATAGATATTTTTAAAGATTTAATTGTTTTTTTTAATATTTTCTAGATTTTAGTTGGATTTTATTTAAGATTTTCAATTATTTTTTCATGTTATAAAAATTGCCGGTGGGATTAGTCCACTGAATTAATTGGTCAATGAACCATATATCGAGACACATGAGTAACTTTCGGTGGAACAATCAAAATTGTAAAATGGGTAACATTCGAAGGGGAGGGCAATAGCGTATCCAGGATTTCAAATTTGGGGTACGAAAAATATTAAGTAAAATATTACTCTCTCCGTCCCGTGATCGACGTAATTTTTAAGAAAAGAGAATTTACTTTGTTTGGGTCAAATAAATGAAAGGTATTTTTGATAATTTAGTGAGGTGTAGGGTAAAATGTGAGCCCAAAGTAACAATTTTAAAAATAAAATAATGTTGTGAATATATTAATTTTTTTTGAATTGTTTTCATACTGAGACATTCTAATAAGAAATGTGTGCAAGTAATGACTGGACGAAATAATTATTTAATAATACAAGTCGTATGATTTAATGCAACTTAAATTAAAAAAATTACATAATGTTCAAATCAAATTACAATTAGTCAACAAAATTCTAATATATTTAAAAATGATTTATAATATCATTATATTTTTTTTATAGAAGTACATTATTCTCAACAAAATAATTAAAGGGTTGGGGTATATACCCCTCCAGCTTTGTTTAATACACGCCCCCGATACACGCACCACCCTCAAAATACATCTGAGATAGATGCACTCCCCCCAAATTACCTATTATACCCCTTTCTCCTAAAAATCTAAGATAAATACACACCCCTATTCTATCTTCCTCATTTCAAACCTAACCTTTCCCCTTCCTCATTCCCAGCCGCCGCCGCCTCTCCATTCCCAGCCGCCGTCGCTCGCACACCCCCTCCGTCGCCACCGCCGCTCGCACACCCTCCCTCGTCGTCGCCACCACCGCTCGCACACCCTCCCTAACTGTCGCCGTCTGCATCGCACTCCCCCTCCATTTTTTTTCACGTTCTGCACTCTCCCTCCCTCCACCTCTCGCCGTAGCTCTCCCCCTCCTTCCCCCTCTCGTCGCCGGATTTCCCCTCCCTCCCCCTCGCGCCTGTGCCCAGATCGCCCAACCCCCTCCCACCCCGCGGCCCTCCTTTTTTCCTCTTTGTAACAGGCGGCGGCGCCGCCTCTTTTGTCGAGCGACGCCGCCGCATCCTCTTCCCCCAACCAGCCACGCTTCCGTCGCCTCCCTCCCACTTCCGTCGCCGGCCGCCGCTTCCGCTTCCGTCCAGGTTTGTTTGGTTTTTTTTTTTTTTTTAATTTCTGCAGGTTGACCGACCATAACCACTCTCATCGACCCTCGATGGTCGATGAGAATGTTTATGGTCGACCCTTCATTGTCGAAATTTTTTATTTTTTATTTTTTAAATTTTTTCGATGAACCAGTGTCGACGGGGATGTGTTTGGTCGATAAATCAGTGTCGACGGGGAGGTGTTTGATCGACAAACCAGTGTTGACGAGAGGGCTTTTGGTCGACACTGGTCTGTCGAATATAAGTTTTTTTTTTAACTTCTAAATGTTGTGGCGGCGCCGGCGAGTGGCGGCGTCGGCGAGTGGCGGAGGCGGTGGCTGTCTAATTCTAGGGTTAGGGTTTAAATTGTAAGGGGGAGTGTATGTATCTTAATCTGTTTTAGTAAAAGGGCAAAAAAGGTATTTTGTATGAATATTAAATTAATAAAAATGAAGGGGGAGTGTATCTAACAAAGCTGGAGGGGTATATACCCCAACCCATAATTAAACTATCATTTAATAATGATTTGAAGAGGCGTGTAAACGGGAATGGTTTGCAAGATTTGTTTTTAAAAAAAATTAACAATTGGGCTGTGGGAAATTGGGCCTCCTGTAAAAAAAAAATTCATATGAAAAATAAAAGGGCGTGGTTATACACACATCAACCTATTGAGGACACCCACTAACTGAGTACACACACCGTAAGTTGAGGACACTCACGTGGAAAACTCTAATATACTTCTCCCCTCCTAAATCCTAATTAAAAGTCTCTCCCTCTTCCTCTCTCATTCTCCAGTGCACACCCACCTCTTCTCCCTCCCACTGCTCCGTCGTCGTCCACCCCCTCCGTTCTGAGGCCGCTCCTTCCCCTCCCCGTCCCGTACACGACCGCCCCCTCCCCTTGCCGCCCCGCGCTCGGCCGACCCTTTCCCTCCCCTTCCTGTCCTGCGCGCGGTCGATCGACGCCACCGCCACCATGAAGAAGAAGCGATGTGCACCCCCTTGTCGTCACCTCTCCTCCAAACCACGCCGTCGCCTCTCCTCCACGGCCGATCTACATTTCCCCCCTCCTCCAAGTTGTACCCCCATATACCACAATGCCTGGGGGAGGATGTATATTTTATAATAAAATAGTTTTTAAAATCTAATTAATATTAAAATTAATAGTAAATTAAAGTAAATTAAATTTTTTTAAGTACTTGAGAAGCCGTTATATGTTTTTATTTGAATTTATCGACGTTATGCACTTATTTTAGTTGTGAATTTATTTGTAATTTTAAATATTGAACTGATTTTTCGTATTTGGCAAATTTTAATTGACTTTTGAAAGGTTCGTAGACTTGACCTCTTTATTTAAAAGGTCAGGTAAACCCTATAATTTTTTTTTATTATAAATAATAGATAGACTAAGTTTTTGTAAATCAGATGTAGGAGCTTTTCCAATGTAAGGGCCGACCTAATTAATAAATTAAAACAATAATGTGTATCTTTGAAGAATATTGCAAAAATCGCAATCCTATAAATACTCCCAACAATTTTTACAATTTAAATTCATTAGCTATTGTGCACTAATTTTATTTTAGGGAAAATTGCAAAAATTCACAACAAAATTTGGCTTGGAGAGGGAAAAACTCTCGGGATTGAATTTTGAGAGGGAATTCTTGAGGGAAAGAGTCACCGAGCACATTTCCCTCGAGAATACCGAGCATTAATTTTCCTTGACAATTTTTTCGAGGGAGAGAATACCGAGCATTAATTTTCCTTGACAATTTTTTCGAGGGATTTCCCTCGCTAAAAAAAATGCCGAAATTTAAAATGAACTCCCTTTAAGGCAACACAATATATGGCCCATTTAATTCCCCCAACTGTATGGGCAAGGAGTTGAACACAGGACCTCTCGGTTCGGGTAATGCTTATGGATGCTCCTATTGCCATTAGGGTAGGAGCTATTTTCTTTTATAGTTTGAATGTCTTAATATATATATGTTATATTTTCAGTCTATTTTTTTTAATAATTTATGTATTATTTAATTTAATTGCTTATTTAATACATTTATATTTTTTAATAATTTATGTACTATTTAACTATATAAGCCATTTTTTTGTTGTTGCTTTTTGTTCTATTTTTAATTTAAAATTTATGTTTCGTTTTCTTTCTAATTTTTTAGTTCAACATTTTATTTAATTTTTCTTCCTATTTTTTTATTTAATTTTTCTTTTACAACATTTTAGTTCAATTTCTGCTATTTTATTTTGCCTTTTGTTGTATTTTTTCTTATTAAATTTTTTTTTTACATCCTTTAATTCAATTCTATTAGTTTATTTTTCTAACTTTTTTATTGTCACTACCCGTAAGTATTTTTGCAAAAAATCCTCAACTATATATGATGGATGCACTAATTCTTAATAAAATCATTATATAAAAAAATATTGTTGAATATGGTTAGAATTATATTATGTCAAACATGGTCTTAAAATGCCTGATTTAAATATTGATAGTTTTTGTATATATAAAAAAATCGTACTTTTAACTACTACGTCGAATTACATGCATGATTAGATATGTTAGTTTTTGTATAGTTTTGTGAATGTTAACCTGGCAAATAGAATAATTAAGGGTTGGTCTGCTGTGAACTCGAGTGCATGTTCTGCACCCTAGTCCATGTTGCACTTTTCAGTTTTACTGACTTACACTTTTTGGTAAATGGTGTTGCACTTTTTAATTATTAAACTATATAATAATATTTTTAGTCATAGTGACTTACACTTTTTAGTAATATTGTGTTGTACTTTTCAGTTTAATAACATACACTTTTTAGTAATATTGTGTTGTACTTTTCAGTTTAATAACATACACTTTTCTTTAAACTAGGGTGCACAACATGCACTCGAGTGCATACTAGACTTTACCAATAATTAATCTAGAATATTCTCGAGGGCCAGTCCGTCGGCAAATTTTTAATTTGATTTTCCTCGGGAAATTGCTCGGTATTGCCGAGGGATTTAATTTCCCTCGCCAATTAGCGAGGGATTTTATTTCCCTCGGTATTTTCCCTCGCCCGATATGCCCCTCGCCTATCCCTCGGGAAATTCCCTTGGTACCAGGGCCAAAATTTGGCATGTTAAATATACCGAAATTTTTGGTACGGTAACGGTATGAAAAATGATCATACCGCGGTATTTCGGTGTACCGAAAATTTTTCGGTATTCGGTATGAAATTATGGTTATTTTAAAATTAAAATAACTTTAATTATTAAAACATAATTTCATATCGATATACCGAAACTTTAATAAAATAATAATTTTATGTTATTTTAAAATTAAAATAACTTTAATTATTAAAACATAAATAAAATAAATCTTAAATAATTGATTTCGTATAAAACAATGCTTCAATATTTTCGGTATAAATTGGTATACCTGTATTTCGATATGAAATTATGGTTCAATATTTTCGATATGAATCGATATACCGATATGGTACGGTATACCGATATACCGTACCGAAAATTCGGTATATCGAAATTACGGTACGATATCGGTATGAATTTTTACATACAAAAAAATTCGGTATACCGAGATTACGATATACAGAAATTTCGGTACGATAACGGTATGAATTTTTTCAATATCGAGAATTTCGGTATGATAACAGTATGGTTCGATATGGTCGGTATACCGTACCGAACCACCCCTAGGGATGTATACCGACGGAATTAAAGACGGATTTTCCTACGAGACAATCTCGCACAAGGTCTCTTTTTCTATTTATATGCACAAATTGTTCCACTACAAGAAACAGGGGGAATAGCGACGAAAATTTTGCGACAAATCTAATTTCATCGCAAAAATCAATTTTTAGCAACGAAATAGAAATTTTCGTCGCTAAATTCTTAGATTTAATATTTGCAACAAAATTTATATATTTCATCACTATATTAACAACAAATTGCTTCATTTAGTTGTTAATAATCAAAATAGCAATGAAAATTATATTTCGTCGCTAATATTTTGCAACGAAAAAGAAATTTTCGTCGCTGAATTCTTAGATTTAATATTTGCAACAAAATTTATATATTCCATCGCTATATTAGCAACAAATTGCTTCATTTTATTGTTAATAATAAAACAACAATGAAAATTATATTTCGTCGCTAATATTTTTGATGAAATAGAAATTTTCGTGGCTAATTTCTTGAAATTAATTTTTGCAACAAAATTTATGTATTTCATCGCTATATTAGCAACAATTTTCTTCATTTTGTTGTTAATGATTAGAACATAAATGAAAATTATATTTCGTCGCTAATATTTTTGCGATGAAAAAGAAATTTTTGTGGCTAATTTCTTGAAATGAATTTTTGCAACAAAATTTATATATTTCATTGTTATATTAGCAACAAATTACTTCATTTGTTGTTAATAATCAGAACAACAATGAAAATTATATTTCGTCACTAATATTTTGCGATGAAAATGAAAAATTTGTGGCTAATTTATTGAAATTAATTTTTGCGATGAAATTAAAATATTTCATCGCTATACTAGCCACAAATTGCTTCATTTTGTTGTTAATAATCAGAACAACAATGAAAATTATATTTCGTCGCTAATATTTTAGCGACAAAATTGAAATTTGTATGACTAATTTTATGGATTTAATATTTGCGGGAAAATTAAAATATTTCATCACCTTATTAGCAAAACAATATTTTATTTTATTGTTAATAATCAGAATAATAATGAAAATTATATTTCGTCTCTAATATTTTAGTGATTAAATAGAATTTTTCATGTTTAATTCTCATGAATTAAAAATGGTTGTCGTTTAAACATAATAAAGGAAAAAAGTTTGAGTGCATGCATAGTGTGAAACAAATAGACGATTCCAACACTATGATGTTTAAAATAAAAGGATCAATATAATTTCATTTACATGCACTCATTAATTTGAAATATTAAGTTTTTTGTTTGATTTATTTGGGGTATAATTTCTTGATTTCATTATGTATAATTTGGTTTATGTTTTTCTATTTTTCTGTTTTCTTGATTTCATTAATTATTTGTTGTTATTTCTACTAAGCATGAGGGAATAGTACTACTTCGACTATGCATATTAAATCTAGAAAATCGGTTTAAATGTTTAATAATTCTCTAAAATTTTGTGTCTTATATAAATCAGTTTGAATGTTTATATAAATATGAAGATGGACATAAAGATGAGAGGATGAAGATTGAATATAATATTTATTATTTTTTTGGAATTGTTAAAGTAACATTGATTTTTTTACAATTGAAATTGTTTTAAATATTACAATAATATATATATATATATATATAATTGTTACAAGTTAAAAATTAATCAATTAATATATATGAATAAATTAATTAAATAAGTAAAATTAACTAAATTAGTAACAATTGAATACATATATAATTAATATTAAAAACTGAACCAAATAAATATTCATTTAAATAAAATGGGGAGGGATGTGCGGGTCGGGTTGGTCGAGTGCGGAAGTGGGTTTAATTAGAGAACAATTCATAAATCAGATATCCATAGCCAAATATTAGCGACAAAAATATGGGTTTCATCACTAACATTTGCAACGAAATTAAAATATTTATCACAAAAAAGTAGTCACGAAGTAAGGAGCTACTATTTTAGACACGAAAAAAATTTGTCGCTAATTCTAATATTTTTCGTCGCTAATATTTTGTGATGAAACTCAAATTTTCATCGTTAATATTTGTGATAAAATTAATTTTTTTGTCACAAACACGTTAGCGACGGGTGTATAGCAACAGATCCCGCGACAAAATTATTTTATTGAGACAATTTTTTTCGCGGCTAAATTACAGTTTTCTTGTAGTGTTCCTTTATCCGCATTTAATATCAACCGGACAATATATCATAGACCTCCCATTTTATTTATATGTGCATGTATTACAGGTTGGTGTGGACCGGAGTTGGTGAAATAAAAATAGTGCAAGTAAATATTATTGGCGAAAAAAGAAGTTTGACAATGCATGGTACATGGCGATAATCCCGACCAAAAAAAAAAAAAAAAAAAACGTGGCGATAATCCTACGCGAATTGCACGCGTTAAAACTGTGAAACTAATGCTCTAAACAACTTTGTGTGTCATTTACTATTTTTTCTAGCTTTTAGATTTGAATTTTTTTATTAATTGCAACCAAAAAATGTTTGAATTTCTTTTATGACATGATTAGTCTATTATCATCAAAAAAATTGTGAAACTGTGTAAGAAATCTCATTTCTTGCTTAGGATATTATTTCTTGAGAATCAACAAGTAAGCCCCAAAGAAACAATAAATATGGGGAATATGATTATAAATATATGGTTAATAATAACTCATCAGCTGGCATCCGAGGTACTGCCAGAAATCCACTAGCAATATAGCTTCTAGTACCCTGGTTGTTGGAGGGCGCGCGGTATATATCTTGTACTCAGCCTCCGTGTATTCACAACAGCCTGATCCGATCCTCCTTTTAATTTGGCCTCAGAACTCAGTAAAATTGAGGTCGATCAGCAGCTGTGGTTGAGAGGTTTCGATGCTCTCACATGGTCGACTGACTTGAGTGACGGAAGATTCATGAACGTCTGAAGAGCAATGAGACGTCCCGTTTTCCAATGTGGAGAAGGAAACGTACTCAGTTCCCTAACATTGCCATCTGAGAGGCTTAAGGATTTTATAGCGTCCAACACCATTTTGGTACCTGTACCAATACTAATAGCTTCTTCATCGAAATGTGTAGCTAGACAAAAAGACATATTTAGATAAAGAAGATGAGGAAGTAAGTTGATTTTCCCAGACAACACAAGATTCCATGAAAATAATACTGCCTTTATATTTAATTTGGAACTCACTTCAATTATTTATAATAAATACACAAAAACTTGCATGGGACTGACGCGTGCATCACACGTGCTACTTTATTAATACTTTCGAACTATATTTTAAACCGAAAAATATTATATTTTGTGTATATGATGCTCTCATGCAAAACTTCCAGTTGTATGTATAAGCCATTAACACCATGAATGAGTAGATTTAATTGGTGCGATATATAGATAGGATCAAATTTAATTTTATTCTTGACCAGTCACGCACGAGTGAAGAGTAAGAGGAAGATAATAATAAATATGCTTACCGTGTTTCTTTCACACTGTGTTCACATCTAATCAAAATTTGTGCAAAACTGTACTCTAGTTAATATTTTGACAAATTTTCTCAAAAACATTGACGTACTTGATTGAAAAAATAGTACCCGACCTACGGAATGAGATTCGTGAAACAGTTTTGCACAAATTTTGATGTTAAAGTCGGAAGAAGAATACTTTGTATATCATATATGTGTAAGTTTCAAAAGAAGGTTACGGCTATATATATATATATATATATATATATATATATATGACAACAACTAACTAATCAAGAACTAAAAGAGAGCCCTAATATATGAATGGGCTTTATAATAGCCAAATATGCGTATTTGCTATCTTATCCCAAATATGAAAAACGTATCTTCATGTTTATTCTCAATACTCCTCCTCAAGTTGGAGTGTGAAGGATACGAACACCAAAATTGTCTTCACAACTGGTCGTTGCCAAATGACTTCACAACTGGTCGTTGCCATTTCCCTATATTCAGCTTCAGCCGACGAGCGAGATACGACAGATTGCTTCTTAGTTCGCCACGAAACGGGTGAGCCAGTGATTCACGTATTATGCAACACCAAAATATACAACCGCAAGTATACGACGTATATTGTAGCGTGATAAGTACGAGGTCGATCCCACGAGAAGGTGTAGTGATAAAAGTGAAGTTTGTCGATTTTAGTTCTAAATAGACGCGATCGATAAAGTGGAGTGGTTAATTACCCTAAAATTTTCTACCAATTGTCACGAATAAACAATAAAAGAGTAATGTAGAAATCAATCAAATATCATGCAAATCAAAGAAATGAGGAAAATACGGGTGAACTCAAAGATGAGAAAGTAGGTTCCAAGGCATTTGCAACATTTAGATATCCATTTATGATTTGTAACTCATTCAAATGGCAATTAAGGTTATCCTCTTATAGGGTTGACCACTAAAGAAGAATTAATCAATCTCTCGATACAATTAATCCAAAGGAGCATGCGACATAAGTTCGTATATCTACATTACAAACATCACACCACCTAATATAGCCCCAAATATCATTCAATTCCCTCCCGATAACTAATCCTCTCTCGAGATCATAATAATACCGGGTTGCATGCTTGCATACGATTAATGGGATAAATCTCTCAATACTACCCCAATTAACATTAGATTAAACATATTATCATGGCCAATAATAACATGCTTCCAAATGAGAATTAAGCATACAAATAAGAGACAAACACCATTTAAAGCAAGAAATTAGTTCATAAACTTCAATCCAAATATTTACAGAGCCTTAGAACCAAAAGTGTTCTAGCCAAGAACTATCATAATCAAATAAAAAAAACTAAATGAAATAACTAAATAAAAAGAGAAAGAAATAGAAAGCTTAGTCTAAAATATGGTGGAGGATATATGGAATTTCCAAGCTATTGATGCCTTCCTTGCATTGGTTGATGAAGAAATGTAGAAATTATGATCAAATCACCTCCAAGTATGTGTTACTATGTGTGAAATTTTAGGAATTGGGGGAAGGTACAAATGATTTCAAGAATGGGGGCTTATATAGTGTTGGGGTAGGGTTTGGATGCAAACATTTCAAGTTGGTCCCTAAAAAATGGCCAAAATGGGCAAAAGGCACCGAAATTGGGGATAGCACGGCCGTGCAAAACGGATATTGGTCGCTAGGGGTGCTCGTCCGAGCTGTGGCCTCGGTCGTGGCATGCAGATGATGATTTGGATGGGGGCTCGGCCGAGCTAAGGCCTCGGCCGTGCTGCATCGGCGCCCAAAAATCTGTCTCGATCTTCCCTGTCTCGAGATGGAGACTCGGCCGTGGCCCTTGATTTCATGGATGAAGGCAGCTCGGCCGTGCCTTGAGCTCGGCCGAGACATTGAGTAGCCTCCAACTTGCTGTCTCAAGGGGCCCAATTCCGCGCACTTGTCTCGACCGTGGCCTGATTTTGGCCTGAAAAATGGCTCGGCCGATGAACACTTTTCTTTCTTAAGTTTCGACCTCTTGACCATTTTTTGTATTCAGGCGATCTGTAAAAGTCCCCATAATAGAAGGCGAGCACTGCACCCATGTCTTTAGTTTCAATGAATCGCCTCACCTCAACGAAATACTTCTCAAAGATGTACAACGCAAGGAGGAAACTAGCCTTTTCAGCATCACCACTCCAACTTCTACTTTTGATGAACGGAGTCTGAAACGGTTTCTGGGCCCTCATGCTTCTATGGGAGATTGGGGGCAGTACTAATGGCTGTGAGGGGGGCAACTTCACATTCATTAAATATATATAAATATTACAGATTGTTGTAGATGTAATATAATAAAAATAGTGCACGTAGATATTCATGGAAACAAATCGCACGGGGTACGTAGTCATCGACCCATTCTACTAGCTAGTGAGTTACACACGTTAAATCTATGCATTATCACGCGCCGAGCAATTTTTCCTCCATTATTATTTTTTTTGCTAGGTTTCTGATATAGAAAATTGTATCTTGAGAAAAAAAATATTAAATTTCAATTTTTGACATGATTTTCTAATTATGATCAAAATTTGTGCAAAACTGTTTCATGAGTCTCATTTCGTAGGTCGATCAGATTTTTTTTTTTTTTGGTCCAATCATGAAGTAGGTCAATGTTTTTTGAGAAAAATTGTCAAAATATTTATTGCAATACAGTCGCACAAAATAATATTTACGAGACGATTTTGCACAAGGCCTCTTATTTATTTATATTTACAAATTTTTCCTTTATCCCTGTTTAATATCAACCGGACCATATATCATACACCTCCCATTTTATTTATATGTGCATGTATTACAGGATGGTATGGTGTTAGTGAAATAAAATTAGTGCAAGTAAATATTATTGGCAAAAAAATAAGTTTTTGAGAATGGTACGTGGCGGCGCTAATCCGATATGCGCGTGAGTTGCACGCGTTAAAACTGTGAAACTAATACGCTAAACAACTTTTTGTCATTTATTATTTTTTCTAGCTTTTAGATTTGGAATTTTTTTATTGTGACAAAAAATTGTTTGAATTTCTTTTACTCCACAAAAAAATGCTCGAAATCGTAAGGGAATTAGCAAAGGAAATGGTTGAGGGAGTTGGATGCCCTCACATGGACTGACTTGAGTGACAGAAGATTCATGAACGTATGAAGAGCAATGAGACGTCCCGTTTTCCAATGTGGGGGTAGTCGAAGAATGTATCACTCCGTCTCTCATTTCTTCGTTGCCATTAGCAGTTAATCCCTTACGGCGTTTGCTAATGGGAGCTACATTATCAGCGCTGCTTTGCTTCTGCTTTCGACTCAAGGTCCGAGGCTTCTTCGACACTGATGATTCCCCACCAGATTTAGCTATCAGTAACTCGTCCGATGCAGCAGACACGTGGACTATGATAGGGGGGAATATCTGTTGTGCCGTCTGATTCATCGCCTTCACGAGGACCGTCAGAAATAACATTATTGGAGACTTGAGAAGGAATTAAGTTGATTTTGATAGGAAACACAAGACTCCATGAAAATAATACTACCTTTAAATTTAATTTGACATAAACCCATTCTGCAAGTGAATTGCACGCGCTAAAACTATATTATCTCACGCGCTGGGCAGATTTTATCCGTTATATTATTTTTTGGTATATAGTTTTAAGATCTGAAAAATTATATTTTGAGTGAAAATTATCAAATTTCTATTATTGTCATTATTTTATTATCATCAAAACATGAGTGATGGTGCGCGTGCAATGCACGTGTCGCGAGTGCGCATCTCCACAACTAACATCCATATTAAAACGGTGTAATCTCATGTGTTGAGCAGTTTTTTCCCCATGTACACTTTTCTTGCTTGAGTTTCGACCTTTTGATCAGTTTTTGTATTCAGCCAATCTATAAAAGTCCCCATAATAGAAGGCGAGGTCTGCACCCATGTCTTTAGTTTCAACAAATCGCCTCACCTCAACGAAATTCTTCTCAAAGATGTACAAGGCAAGGAGGAAACTAGCCTTTTCAGCATCACTCCAACTTTCACTTTTGATGAATGGAGTCTGAAACGATTTCTGGGGCCTCATGCTTCTGACATTTGACTCTGTTAATGGCATGGGGAACCTGATCATAATTAAACTGCACAACTGAACGTGTGATTGGGCTCCATTAAGTGGAGGAAGTTCAGCCTGATATTCATCTCCAATTCGAGGTGAAACTTATGGTTCTTCAGATGCATCGTGCAATCGTACACGATATGCACGAAGTTCGCCTCTCCACTTTCAGCATTGTCTGATGAAAGTACCCGCTCATCAGGAATATGATCAATGCAATTTCCGTTCTGATTTAAAGGACTCGAAGACATCTGCGCAAATGAAACCAACAAAATGTTCATTAGGTTTCACATATAGAAAATTGTATTTTGAGAGATAAAAAATTATTACAGTAAATATCTATTATTGACATTTTATTTTCATCAAAATTTGTGCAAAACTGTTTCATGAATCTCATTCCGTAGGTCAGATACTATTTTTTTGGTCCAATCAAGTAGGTCACCGTTTTTTTGAGAAAATTTGTAAAAACATGAATTAGAATACAGTCCACAAGAAATGATACTCCTACGGGACAATCTCGCACAAGGCCTCTTATTCTATTTATATGCACAAATTGTTCCTTTATCCGAAGTTAATATCAACCGGACAATATATCATAGACCTCCCATTTTATTTATATGTGCATGTATTACAGGTTGGTGTGGAGTTGGTGAAATAAAAATAGTGCAAGTAAATATTATTGGCGAAAAAAAGAAGTTTGACAATGCATGGTACGTGGCGATAATCCCGACCAAAAAAAAAAAAAAAAAAACGTGGCGATAATCCCACGCGAATTGCACGCGTTAAAACTGTGAAACTAATGCTCTAAACAACTTTGTGTGTCATTTACTATTTTTTCTAGCTTTTAGATTTGATTTTTTTTTTTATTAATTGCAACCAAAAAATGTTTGAATTTCTTTTATGACATGATTAGTCTATTATCATCAAAAAAATTGTGAAACTGTGTAAGAAATATCATTTCTTGCTTAGGATATTATTTCTTTAGAATCAACAAGTAAGCCCCGAAGAAACAATAAATATGGGGAATATGATTATAAATATATGGTTAATAATAACTCATCAGCTGGCATCCGAGGTACTGCCAGAAATCCACTAGCAATATAGCTTCTAGTACCCTGGTTGTTGGAGGGCGCGCGGTATATATCTTGTACTCAGCCTCCGTGTATTCACAACAGCCTGATCCGATCCTCCTTTTAATTTGGCCTCAGAACTCAGTAAAATTGAGGTCGATCAGCAGCTGTGGTTGAGAGGTTTCGATGCTCTCACATGGTCGACTGACTTGAGTGACGGAAGATTCATGAACGTCTGAAGAGCAATGAGACGTCCCGTTTTCCAATGTGGAGAAGGAAACGTACTCAGTTCCCAAACATTGCCATCTGAGAGGCTTAAGGATTTTATAGCGTCCAACACCATTTTGGTACCTGTACCAATACCAATAGCTTCTTCATCGAAATGTGTAGCTAGACAAAAAGACATATTTAGATAAAGAAGATGAGGAAGTAAGTTGATTTTCCCAGACAACACAAGATTCCATGAAAATAATACTGCCTTTATATTTAATTTGGAATTCACTTCAATTATATATATATATATAATAAATACACAAAAACTTGCATGGGACTGACGCGTGCATCACACGTGCTACTTTATTAATACTTTTGAACTATATTTTAAACCGAAAAATATTATATTTTGTGTATATGATGCTCTCATTTAAAAACTTCCAGTTGTATGTATAAGCCATTAACACCATGAATGAGTAGATTTAATTGGTGCGATATATAGATAGGATCAAATTTAATTTTATTCTTGACCAGTCACGCACGAGTGAAGAGTAAGAGGAAGATAATAATAAATCTGCTTACCGTGTTTCTTTCACACTGTGTTCACACCTAATCAAAATTTGTGAAAACTGTACTCTAGTTAATATTTTGACAAATTTTCTCAAAAACATTGACGTACTTGATTGAAAAAATAGTACCTGACCTACGGAATGAGATTCATGAAACAGTTTTGCACAAATTTTGATGGTAATAAAATCACGTCAAAAATAGAAATTTAATAATTTTTTATCTCGATCTCAAAATACAATTTTCCATATGTGAAACCTAATGAACATTTTGTTGGTTTCATTTGCAGATGTCTTCGAGTCCTTTAAATCAGAACGGAGATTGCATTGAACATATTCCTGATGAGCAGTTACTTTCATAAGAAAATGCTGAAAGTGGAGAGGCCAACTTCGTGCATATCGATGAAGAAGTTTCACCTCAAATTAGTGATGAATATCAGGCTGAACTTCCTCCACTTAATCGCATGTTTGACTCAGAAGATGAACTACGTTCGGTTGTGCCGTTTATGATCAGGTTCTCCATACCATTAACAGAGATCAAATGAGGGCCCAGAAACCATGCATATTTCAGACTCGATCCGTTCTTCAAAAGTGCCGTGTTGATGATTATGTTCTGGTTCCTGGAATACCCAGTGAAAGTTGGAGTGATGCTAAAAAAGTCTAGTTTCCTCCTCGCCTTGTACATCTTTGAGAATAATTTCGTTGAGGTGAGGCGATTTGTTGAAACTAAAGACAGGGGTACAGTGCTCGCCTTCTATTATGGAGACTTTTATAGATCGCCTGAATACAAAAAATGGACAAAAGGTTGAAAGTCAAGCAAGAAAAGTGTACATGGGAAAAAACTGTGAGATTACACCGTTTTAATATGCATGTTGTTGTAGCCTGCACTCATGCGCACTCGTGACGCGTGCATTGCACGCACCATCACTCAAGTTTTGGTGATAATAAAATAATGACAATAATATAAATTTGATAATTTTTGCTCAAAATATAATTTTCCAAATCTTAAAACTATAAACAAAAAATTAATAATGGATAAAATCTGCTCGGCGCGTGAGATAACATAGTTTTAACGCGTGCAACTCACCTGCATAACAGGTTTATGGCTTACTTATTGATTCTTAATAAAAAATATTCGACTCAAGAAATGAGATTCGTGACACAATTTAATTTGGCATTCACTTCAATTATAGATATGCAAAAACTAGCAAGGGACTGTCGCGTGCATCAAACACACTTCTTTTATATGTTTTTGTGATACTTTTGTAATTTGTTTTAAAATGATACAAGTCCTCAACAGTCCAACTAGACCACTGCCGACGTCTAAACTGAAAAAGACATAACAAATAACAATTAAACATGGTAAAGATTAAATAGTCAAGTTGTTATCCGATTTAAACGGAATCTCCAAAGAACACCAAACACATGTTTCACATCAAATTAAGTAGCTCGATAGCGCGAGCCTTGTTGAGGAACTTGAGAATTCCAAACAACAATATATCAATTATAAATGCTAATCAAGTATTTCCAATTCCATAAAGATATTACACATTCTAAATGCTAATCCAGAAACTTTAAAACAGAAAAGAGAAGAAAAAACCAGAAAAAAATATATAAACTAACTACCTTAGTGGGCGGACGACGACGAGCAGGGGCGACAGGTCGGCGGGCAGACGTCAGTGAACGGCGCCCTTCTCTTCTCTCTCAACTTAGGGAAGCTTGGTTGTGCCCTTTTCCCTCCTTTTCCGTTTTGAATTTTTTTAAATGTTCGATTTTTTTTGTTTTTTTTAAATTCACGACTGAAACGACGACGTTTCACACATAATAAGAAAATTTCTAAGAAAAGACGGTCTCATGCAAAACAACATCCATACGTGCTGAGCAGTTTTTTCCCATGAACACTTTTCTTTCTTAAGTTTCGACCTCTTGACCATTTTTTGTATTCAGGCGATCTGTAAAAGTCCCCATAATAGAAGGCGAGCACTGCACCCATGTCTTTAGTTTCAACGAATCGCCTCACCTCAACGAAATACTTCTCAAAGATGTACAACGCAAGGAGGAAACTAGCCTTTTCAGCATCACCACTCCAACTTCTACTTTTGATGAACGGAGTCTGAAACGGTTTCTGGGCCCTCATGCTTCTATGGGAGATTGGGGGCAGTACTAATGGCTGTGAGGGGGGCAACTTCACATTCATTAAATATATATAAATATTACAGATTGTTGTAGATGTAATATAATAAAAATAGTGCACGTAGATATTCATGGAAACAAATCGCACGGGGTACGTAGTCATCGACCCATTCTACTAGCTAGTGAGTTACACACGTTAAATCTATGCATTATCACGCGCCGAGCAATTTTTCCTCCATTATTATTTTTTTTGCTAGGTTTCTGATATAGAAAATTGTATCTTGAGAAAAAAAATATTAAATTTCAATTTTTGACATGATTTTCTAATTATGATCAAAATTTGTGCAAAACTGTTTCATGAGTCTCATTTCGTAGGTAGATCAGATACTTAATTTTTTTTGGTCCAATCATGAAGTAGGTCAATGATTTTTGAGAAAAATTGTTAAAATATTTATTGCAATACAGTCGCACAAAATAATAGTTACGAGACGATTTTGCACAAGGCCTCTTATTTATTTATATTTACAATTTTTTCCTTTATCCCTGTTTTGCATGGACATCTCAAACTTGCTTTGCATTAGCTTTGAGAATTTCTCACACAGCTTCTCATTGGGGGATCCAAATATTATGTCATCCACATAAATTTGGACAAGCAAGATGTCCTCTCCTTCAGATATTCTGAAAAGAGTTCTGTCCACAGTTCCCTTGGTGAATCCATGATCCAAGAGAAATTGTGACAGTGTATCATACCAAGCCCTAGGGGCTTGCTTGAGTCCATATAGAGCTTTCTTGAGTCTGTAAACTTGGTTTCCAACCTCAAAACCTGGTGGTTGCTCTACATAGACTTCTTCCTTCAAGACTCCATTCAGAAAGGCACTCTTGACATCCATTTGGTATACTTTGAACCTCTTGTGGGCTGCATAGGCTAGAAAGAGCCTTATTGCTTCTAGCCTTGCCACAGGTGCAAATGTCTCATCATAGTCAATGCCTTCATGTTGGCAATAGCCTTTTGCCACAAGTCTTGCTTTGTTTCTGACAATCACATCATTTTCATTTTTCTTGTTCTTGAACACCCACTTTGTTCCAATAACATCTTGATGTGAAGGCCTATCCACCAGCTCCCATACTTCATTTCTGGTGAATTGATTCAGTTCTTCCTGCATGGCTGTGATCCAATTGACATCTTGAAGTGCTTCTACAATATCACTTGGTTCTTGCTCTGACAAGAAACAACAGAAAAGAGCACTTTCACCATGAAATCTTCTAGTTTTGACTCCAATACTTGGGTCACCAAGTATTAGATCAGTAGGATGGTCTGATAACCAAGTCCTTCTTTTTTTGATCTCTTCAGTAGAGTTGTCCTCTACTGAAGTTGAGTTAATTTGATCATAGAATTCAGGATAATTGAATGCAGGATCTAATTCAGGATCATAATCAGGGGTGTTGTCCTCAATGTCAGGGACATTGGTATTTTCAACATTTTGAGTTCCCCCTTGATTATTTGACCTGTTAACTACCTCAGCAGGAACTGCTTCTTCATTGGTAGTTGTTACCTGGATGTGAACTGGGATTGGATCATTCAGTTCACCATTCCTTTCAGTGGGATTTGCCTCAGAAAGGTTGCCTTCAGGATGGTTGTCCAACATAGAGTTTTCAGGTACATTGGCTTGGACAACATCTATGATTTCAGTGTCTTTGTCTTTTAGGCTTAGTCTGGTTGTTCTTTGTGTGATTTCTTCTGATTCCAAGTTCTCATTCCTGAACTAATGAGTAGATTCATCAAACACAACATGAGGTGTTTCTTCCACAATAAGAGTTTTCTTGTTGTAGACCCTGAAAGCTTTACTGATTTGGGAGTATCCAAGAAACACTCCTTCATCAGCTTTGCTATCAAAGGCTTTCAACTGATCTTTCCCATTATTGTGAATGAAACACTTGCAACCAAAAATGTGAAAGTAAGACACTTTAGGCATTCTTCCTTTCCAGAGTTCATAGGGGGTTTTGCCTTGCCCCTTAATAATCAAACATCTATTTTGAGTATGGCATGCAGTGTTTATAGCTTCAGCCCAAAACCTCTTAGGTAATTTTGAATCAGCAATTAGAGTTCTAGCAGCTTCTTTTAAAGTTCTATTTCTTCTTTCTGCAACTCCATTCTGTTGGGGAGTTCTAGCTGCTGAGGTTTCATGAGCTATTCCATTAGATGTGCAATACTCATTGATGTATGAGTTAATGAACTCTGTGCCTTTATCAGATCTTATCTTGATAATACTAAGGCTTTTCTCATTTGACAATCTCTTTAGAAGTTCAGGCAGTTTGACTTGAGTTTCCTTCTTATTAAGGAGAAATACTACCCATGTGAACCTAGAGAAGTCATCTACTACAACCAATGTGTATTTTCTACCATTTATGCTTGCAGGGGTAATTGGTCCAAAAAGGTCCATATGTAACAGTTCAAGTACCCTTTCAGTAGAGATGACTGGTTTTCCCTTAAATGAGGTTTTGATCTGTTTTCCTTCTTGGCATGGTTTGCAAACATGCTCTTTAATGAAAACCTCATTAGGTAGTCCTTTGACTAATGCATTTCTAGCAATTTTGTTCATTGTTTTAAAGTTCAGGTGGTTTAATCTTTTATGCCATAACCAACTTTGTTCACTAGAACTCTTAGCAATGAAGCATGCAGCATCAGTAGACTTGTCCCAGTCTGCAAAATACACATTTCCTTTCCTAGTTCCAGTCAATAGAATTTGTTGAGTCTTATTTTTTATTAAGCATTTTCCACTTGAAAACTCAACATTGAAGTTTTTATCACAGAATTGACTGATACTTAGGAGATTATACTTGAGACCAGCCACATAAGATACATTGGATACTTTGATGTTACCAATCATCAAAGTACCATAACCTTTTGTAGTTGCTTGTGAGCTGTCTCCAAAAGTGACATTTGGGCCTTCTTTTTCAATAAAATCAGTGAGAAGTTCCTTGTTTCCAGTCATGTGCCTTGAACATCCACTGTCAAGATACCATGCTGACTTTTTGCTCATGCTCCTCTTCTTGTGGCCCAATGGTACCTACAATTAGATGGGTTTAGGTACCCTTTGAGTTTTGGGTCCTGAGAGGTTAGCTGTACCTTTAGGAACCCAAACTTGCCTAATAACCCTGATTGATTCAAGGTGGCTAAGTTGTCTTCCTTTAGCATCTAAATACACTATCTTTCCCTTAAATGCCTTTGGGAAAGTGTGTGTGAATGTGTTAACTTTATAAGTTTCAGGAGAGTTGTCAAGTCTCCTGAACTTTTGAGTTCTTTGTGCAGCTTGAGGGAATCTTTGAGGAAAGGCTTTCTTATGACCATTACCCTTTGGTATGAAGGGTTTTGGTTGTCTCATTTTATTCTGCCTTTGAGGAAAGTTGTCCCTAGGTCTATTCAGCTGAGGCTTTCTCAGAAGAGTTGGCCTAGGCGGATTATACCTTGGATACTTCCTCTGAACATTGTTCAGTAGAGTTGCCCTACCATTGGGTCTACTCTGCTGACCAATATTCCTCTTGTGTTCGGGAGCTTTGGCCATTTCCTTAGGTTTTGGCCTAATCTCCTGAAGCACTTGAGTAGGCATAACATCCATTTTGCCCTTTCCTTTGTTCAGTGGCTGAATTATTTCATTTTCAGTTTGTGCCACTGACTTAACAAAGATTCTCTTAGTGTTACTCACAGAAGCAACACTAAGACAAGGTGAAGATTCAAATGGATCAAAACCTAATCCACTTCTTTGAGCCATAGGTCTTTGATAACTCTGAATTTCCTCTATTGCTCTAGAGGATTTATTCAGAGCAGACATCTTTAATTTCAGGCTCTCTTCACTTGATTTAAGAATATCATATTCATGTGAGAGGTTTTCAAACTTGGCATTGAGAATTTTGATTTCAAAATCTTTTCTCTTCTGAGAGAGAAGTTGATCATCAATCTCCTTTTGTTGGTCAACTATCCTGAGATTTGCTTCCTCAAGCTCTCTCAAGACTTGTTGATACAACTCAGTAGACTTGACATCAACAACTGCCTCAGAGTTTTTGGCAAGTTCAATAGCCAATCTTTCATTTTCCCTCACACAGTTATCATGAAATTCTTGTAACATAGTGAAATCTTCCATCAACTTTCCAAGGGAGAGTTTCAAGTTGACCTCACTACTGTTTTGTGAGATGAATGATGGTGAGCTAGAAGTGGAGGATACCTCATCATCCTCAAGAGCCATGTTGCAGACATCATCATCATCATCACTGTTGGAGAATAGTCCATCAGATGAGTTGAGGCTTTCAGCACTATCAGATTCTTCACCAGCCATCATGGCCTTTCTGTTGGTGAATTTCCTATCTCTTTTGGCCTGCCTCTCCCTTCTCTCCTTAGAGCTTAATTCAGGGCAATCATACTGGAAGTGCCCTTTCTTTTTACAGTTATAGCACAGATCTTCATCATCTTCTTTCTTTGATTCTTCTCTTCTTTTTGATGATGAAGGTTCAGCTCTACTGGACCTTCTCCTATCAGAGTACTTGTCCTCTGATCTTTTCTCTTCAGGCTTTTTGACTTCAGCCTGTGCTTCAGGAGAGTTGTATCTCCTGAATTTGTTGTCCTGGTAGAATTTCTTGTATCTACCAAACCTTGAGTTTAACTTTTCAAACCTTCTAGCCATCAAGGCTAGTTCTTCCTTCATTTCAGTCTTTGAGACTGACTTTGATGATCTTGGAGTGGACTGCATCTCTGGTTCAGCAGTTTTGGCTTTGAATGCCACTCCCTTAGTAGGATTTGAAGGTTCCTCAATAGGCTTTCTTCTATTGAGGTCGAACTCATAAGCTTTGAGTTCAGAGAAGATTTGTTGCATGGGCATGGTGGAAAGATCTTTGGTGTTTTGCATCATTACAGCATAGACATCCCACTTTTGAGTGAGACTTCTCAAGATCTTCAACCCCACTTCTCTCTTGGTGTAGACCTTGCCCAGTGAGTTGATTTCATTCATCACATCAGTGAATCTACCAGCAAACTTATCAATGGATTCCTCAGACTCCATTGCAAACTGTTCAAATTTCTGCACAGCAACTTGGAGCTTGTTCTCCTTGATCTTTTCAGTACCCTCACACATTTCAGCAAGAGTATCCCAAATTTCTTTGGCTGTTGTGCAGTGGTAGACTCTACCCATAATTGCATCTGGAATTGTTTGGTAGAGGGTGTTCATTGCTAGATAATTCAGATTATCCTTCCTCTTTTCATCAGTAGTGAAGTCATCTTCATCTTTGGGTAGTACATCTCTTGTATCTGCCCTTTGAGCCTCTGTGACTCTGGGATTGACAAAGGTGAACACAAAAGGACCTCTTGTGATCACTCTCAACATATCAGTATGAAGAGATGCAAGATGAGCCCTCATTCTGATTTTCCAGAAATCATAATTATCAATTGAGAACATGGGCAGTTTGTGATGTGAAATGTGGTTGACTGGATTTGTGGCCATGTTGTCCAATCCTTGGATAGTAGGAGGTGGAACAGCAGCATTGTTGTTGGCCATAATTCAAGAACAAATAGTCAGTCAATATACAATAAGGATTTCAGAGAGATCAGTTCAGTGACCACAGCCAATATGTGATTTTGAAAACCAAGATGGCTTTTCAGAAGCAGTGGTCTTTGAACCCCTGCTCTGATACCACTTGTTGGTCCTGAAAGGAGTATATAACAAGTGTATGGGGGGGGGGAATACACTTGTATGCAAATTCTTTTCAAACTTGATCAAACCAGATATCAGCAATGTTGTCTTGGACAACTCTGCTGAAGATGATTAACTTCTTAAAGATAATCAAACTACTAAGTACTATTGAGTACTTAGTTGAATAACTATCTAAGAGAGTTATATGTGCGGAATAGTGGTTGGCCCTTTAGTTTAGACTCCTTTAAAGTTCTGAAATCACTTAGTTAATCAAAAAGTCCAGTTTTCAGGGAACTTGTCCAAATAGGTTTTTTTGCACAGTCTTTGAATGTTTATCCTTGAAAGATCAGTTTTGTGTGCAGTGTTGATGTATTGTAAGTACTTGAAATGTAAATCAACACAAGAGTTTATAGTGGTTCAGAGACTCAAGCTCCTACATCCACTTTCCCTGATTTAACAGGATAATTCCTTCACTCTTGGAATTAACTTGTTTTATAGTGCCAAGGTGCACTTGATCAAGAACACCACTCTTGGTGAATTGATCCCTAGGATGTCTAGAGTCCTAGTACCCTCTTCTCAACTCAGAACTGAACTGTTCTTCTCTCAACAGTCATCTCCTACCACTTCTACTACTACAATCTTCTCTCAACAGAAAGCTTTGAAAGCACTCTAGCTTGTAAGAACTTGAGCTAGGTTGGATTGTGTTGAGATTAGTTGGATGCTTTCAAATGGTCTTCACACTTCTGTATTTATAGACAAATGAAGGATTTGCCCGTTGGAGAGGCAGCCTCCAATGTCCATAAATGTCTTCTTTCAGTTCTTCAACTTTGAAGACAGTTTCTTGATAGTGACATGTCCTCATTTGGGAAATAAACGGCTGTAAGAGCTTTGTCTTCATTCTGCAGCACTCTTCCCAATATCTGACTTTCAGATTCTCTTGTTAGAACTTGGACATCACTTCTGAAGGTTGTTCCAATGATAGGACAACATTCCTCAACATTTGGACAACACTCCTTATCACCATCAGCAGTCTTGCTTATCAGCAAGGTTGGCTTGCTCTTCTTCAGATGACTTGGCTCTTTCCCTTTATTTCTCTTGAAGATGATCTTAGCTTGTTTCTTTGAAGATCTTTAGGGTGTGATTGTCTCTTTCTCTTCAGCATAGTTGACCTCAGGCTTTCAGAGCACTTGATCTTGATTAATTGAGCTGAGACAACTCCTCTGGACAACTCTCCTGATCAGCATACTTGTCTTTCAGCAGACTTGATCATGATTCCAGAGTTTGAGCCTTGAGGGGACTTGTTCTTGATGTACTTCAAAGCATATGTTCCCCCTCAATTTGTGCATCTAATCATCTAAGAGCTACCTAACATATTAGCTCCTCATCTAGCCTTTATACTATATGTTCTAACATGTCTAGAGCATATTCAATCATAACTTAGGCATGTCTCAGGGGGTTTTGGTATTCAATCAAAACATAACTCATTTTATTCCCAACACCACGTCTGTTCCAGCTTGGAGGATAGCCAACTCTTTCAAAACAAGTTTCATACGTATGATTAGTTTTCCCATAGTGATTGCAATATCGGCTGTCCTTCGAATATGGCTTGCGATTCGTATCAGGTGCCTTCTTGGACTGCAATTGAAATGCGGTTGTCTCAGTAACCGACTTTCTTGAAATGGTGATCGTTCTATGCTGCTCGTCCTCGGAAACCAAATTATATACCGTACTCAAGGACGGAACTGGTCGTGTGCTCAATATTTGGGTTCGGATGGGACCGTGCACGTCATTGAGTCCCATCAAGAAATCATACAATATGTCGCGGTCCATACACTCAAGTAGTTGCTTCATCAAATTGCAGGTAAAACCTCCACAAGAACACGTGGGGGTGGGCGTTACAGAACTTGCCTCATCCCAGATTCTCCGTAATCTGCTGTAATATGCCGAGACGGAATCATCGTTTTGGCGTATGAGTCCGAGTGAGCATCGCAATTCATATCCTTGAGGAGCTCTCTCCTTCCCGAATCTCTCGTCGAGATCTACCCAGATTTCTCGTGCGATTCTAAATTTGACGCTTTGCCGTATTTCGGGTTCCATGCTGCTCAACAGCTAACCCCTCACCATTGCGTTGGCGCGTTTCCAATACGGTAAATATGGATCTGCTGCCGGAGGTATTGGGATTTCACCGTCTACAAAACCAATTTTATTCTTGGCATATAATGCGTTGGTCATATCATCTAACCAGTCGCCATAATTGCAGTCTTTAAGAAGGGCCCCCACAAAGACATCTCCGGGCTTGTCCGATGCGTGAAGATAATAGGGTGACATGGGATCAATCACAACAGCCTGAGTCTTCAAGCCACTGCAGGTCCCGATTTCTTTTTCATCAATTTTGTCGTCTGCCATGACTCAATCTTTCTGCAAGAAGCAAATCAGGAAAGAGGAACGAAGAA
The DNA here is from genome assembly GCA_963675135.1 of Galeopsis tetrahit. NCBI lineage: Eukaryota > Viridiplantae > Streptophyta > Magnoliopsida > Lamiales > Lamiaceae > Galeopsis > Galeopsis tetrahit. Next base: position 20,292,891 of record OY776133.1, read on the forward strand.
CAACGATCTTGAACAAATTACCAAGAAAGATTCTGCTCTGGTGCCATGTTAAAGTCGGAAGAATAATACTTTGTATATCATATATGTGTAAGTTGCAAAAGAAGGTTACGGCTGTATATATATATATATGACAACAACTAACTAATCAAGAACTAAAAGAGAGCCCTAATATATGAATGGGCTTTATAATAGCCAAATATGCGTATTTACTATCTTATCCCAAATCTGAAAAACGTATCTTCATGTTTATTCTCAATATCTTTCACACTGTGTTCACATCTAATTAATTGCTGCACGTATAAATAAAATGGGAGGTTTGTGATATATATTGTCCAGTTGATATTAAATGCGGATAAAGGAACAATTCAATTTGTACTTATAAATAGAATAAGAGGCCTTGTGCGAGATCATTTTGTGCAACTGTACTCTAGTTAATATTTTGACAAATTTTCTCAAAAACACTGACGTACTTGATTGAAAAAATAGTATTTGACCTACGGAATGAGATTCGTGAAACAGTTCTGCACTAATTTTGATGGTAATAAAATCATGTCAAAAATAGAAATTTAATAATTTTTGATCTCTCAAAATACAATTTTCTATATGTGAAACCTAATGAACATTTTGTTGGTTTCATTTGCAGATGTCTTCGAGTCCTTTAAATCAGAACAGAGATTGCATTGATCATATTCCTGATGAGCAGTTACTTTCATCAGAAAATGCTGAAAGTGGAGAGGCCAACTTCGTGCATATCGATGAAGAAGTTTCACCTCAAATTGGTGATGAATATCAGGCTGAACTTCCTCCACTTAATCGCATGTTTGACTCAGAAGATGAACTACGTTCGGTTGTGCCGTTTATGATCAGGTTCTCCATACCATTAACAGAGATTAAATGAGGGCCCAGAAACCATGCATATTTCAGACTCGATCCGTTCTTCAAAAGTGATGTGTTGATGATCATGTTCTGCTTCCTGGAATACCCAGTGAAAGTTGGAGTGATGCTAAAAAAGTATAGTTTCCCCCTTGCCTTGTACATATTTGAGAAGAATTTCGTTGAGGTGAGGCGATTTGTTGAAACTAAAGACAGGGGTACAGTGCTCGCCTTCTATTATGGGGACTTTTATAGATCGCCTGAATACAAAAAATGGACAAAAGGTTGAAAGTCAAGCAAGAAAAGTATACATGGGAAAAAACTGTGAGATTACACCGTTTTAATATGCATGTTGTTGTAGCCTGCACTCATGCGCACTCGTGACGCGTGCATTGCACGCACCATCACTCAAGTTTTGGTGATAATAAAATAATGACAATAATATAAATTTGATAATTTTTGCTCAAAATATAATTTTCCAAATCTTAAAACTATATACAAAAAATTAATAATGGATAAAATCTGCTCGGCGCGTGAGATAACACAGTTTTAACGCGTGCAACTCACCCGCAGAACAGGTTTATGGCTTACTTGTTGATTCTTAATAAAAAATATTCGACTCAAGAAATGAGATTCGTGACACAATTTAATTTGGCATTCACTTCAATTATAGATATGCAAAAACTAGCAAGGGACTGTTGCGTGCATTAAACACACTTCTTTTGTATGTTTTTGTGATACTTTTGTAATTTATTTTAAAATGATACAAGTCCTCAACAGTCCAACTAGACCACTACCGACGACTAAAACGAAAAGACAAAACAAATAACAATTTAACATGGTAAAATTTAAATAGTCAAGTTGTTATCCGATTTAAACGGAATCTCCAAAGAACACCAAATGCATGTTTTACATCAAATTAAGTAGCTCGATAGCGCGAGCCTTGTTTAGGAACTTGAGAATTCCAAACAACAATATATCAATTGTAAAGGCTTTTTTTTTTTAAAGGAAAAAGACTGTTATTAATGTAATAGAGTACCAGGAGTACTCAAAATGGAGTTTGTCAAGTTACATCTAAGAATCACTTCTAAGAAGTGAGAAACAATAAACACCAGACAAAGTTACAAAGAGCATTACAGTATTTTGGGCGCAAACGGATCTTGGGGTCGCACACCAGTCATTAAAAGATGTTGTTGTCGAGCATCCTTTCTGTAGGTAGAAAATATTCCAAGCTTTAACTCTGATTTCGTCGAAAATTCTCTCCGGTTTTAGGTCTTCGTTTGAGAAGATCTTCCTGTTTCAGGCACCCCAGATGAACCACACAGTCGTCAGACTCCAAATGCATTCCAAGACGAACCTTTTACGCTTATCACCAAGAATGCCGCAGAACTGGTGGAAATGAGTTACAGGCCTTGGCTGGAGAGGCGTGCTGCTGTTGAACCATTTTTTAATTAGTCTCCATATGGTGAACGAGAAAGGGCAGTCGAAGAACAAGTGTTGGTGGGATTCCTCTACAGCGCCGCATAGAGGGCAAGATAAGTCATCACCGTCTTTTAAAATACTTCTCTTTTGCAGTTCAATTCGAGTGGCGATCCGACCCCTAATCACCTTCCAAGCTAATCCTGAGTACTTGGTGGGAGTCCCTTTATTCCATATCAATCTACAGGCTGATAATGCATCCTCCGTTAAGGGCTGGGTTCGACCGGCAGATCCTGGCCTCCATATGCTGATTTCACGCTGTATATGCCATCCCCAGTGAGCTTCCACCTCTAAGTATCAGGGGTTAGGGGCTGCAATTGGATGGCTTCGAGCGCGCTAAGGAGTTCTACAGTAAGGGCTTGTTCCCGTGTGAAGAGGCTCCTTCTCCATGATACATTCCAGGTCCAAATGTTGTCTACCCACTCGCCTCAATCGCTGACCTTTTCTTCGGTATTTGAGCAAACCGTGAAGAGCCTGGGGAAACGTTCTTTCAAATTGGATTCATCCGACCAGCGCTCATGCCAGAGTAGAGTGCTGCTGCCGTCGCCTAGGATTTTTCGTGTGTGCTGAATGAACCAAGGGCTGGACGAATCAGCGAAGAACAGGTCCCGAATTGTATTCCACCAGCACGATGCGTTGTTCCTGTTTACCGTCCCTGAAATTGTCCCTGTTGAACAAATATCATATTTAGAATCCAAGATTTTTACCCACAGTGCATTTGGCTCCGTCCGTATTCTCCATGCCCACCTGCCAAGAAGAGATTTGTTAAATAAATCAAGGTTACGAGCGCCAATTCCCCCGACTGACTTAGGTCTACAAACATCATTCCATGAGACCCATGGAATTTTTGTAGAACGCACCCCCCCCCCACAATTTGGAATTCGATAAAAGGATAGATAATAAATGGGCAACGAGACAAGAACCGCATTGAGGAGTGTAATTCTACCACCGAAGGAAATCTATCTATCCTCCCAAGAATTAATTCTGTTTTTAATCTTCTGCACTACCTCTTTCCAGGCTTCTGTCCTGCTGTGATTGATTCCCACCTGAATACCAAGGAAATTCATTGGGAGTTCTCCGACCCGACATCCGAGGAAGGTTGCTGCCTCTTGCACTACTTCTGCATCCATATTAATTCCAAGTAGGCTACATTTGGAAAAATTAATTTTCAAACCCGAGAGTTGTTAGAAATTCACCAACAAGCATTTGAGTGCCCAAATGTTTTTTGTAGTCGCTTCGCCTACTAAAATCGTGTCATCCGCGTATTGTAGATGTGAGATGGGAATAGACTTTCTTCCAACTACTGCCGCATCGTAAAGGCCAGTAGAAATGGCTTTGTTAATTAACACGCTAAGACCCTCGGCAACGATAATAAAAAGTAGCGGTGAGAGGGGATCCCCTTGCCTTAAACCCCGATCCAATTTGAACTCCTTCGAGGGGCTGCCATTTATGAGTACAGAAGCAGAAGCAGAAGTGACGCACTCTCGAATCCATTTGCACCACAGTGGTGCAAATCCCATACTTCGCATCATATCATCTAGAAAATTCCAGTCAACCGAATCAAAGGCCTTGGCGATGCCAATTTTAAATAATAGCCTCTCCTCCTTCTTCTTTTTTGCCTCATCTATAATTTCGTTTTGGACAAGCACTCCGTCTAAAATCCGCCTCCCCTGAATGAAGCCTTTTTGGGACTCCGAGATCACCGAGCCGATAACTTTGGATGTCTTCTGGCCAAGACTTTAGCGATGACTTTGTAGTAGCTGTTGATCATAGAAATAGGCCTCAAGTCGCCTATGGTTGTGGGACTCTGCTTCTTTGGAATCAGTGCAATGAAGGATGAATTAAATCCTTTGACGAATTTCCCATTTGAGTGAAATTCATTGAAGAGATTCTGAAAGTCATCTTTTAGAATCTCCCAGTTAGCCTTGATGAAGGCTAAGGAGAACCCATCGGGTCCGGGCGATTTCGAAGACTCACAACTCCAAACTGCCTCCTTGATTTCTGTGTCTGTGAAAGCTTCTGTGAGGAAGTGATTGTCTACTGCTTTGATGGTGTGAAGAGCAAAGCCATGTGGGATGATAGGACGAGGCGACGATGAAGCTTGGAAGTGTTGTTTGAAATGCGCTGCAATGGATGATTTTATATCCGAGAGAGTGGATAACCATGCTCCGTCGAAGCACAGGTTTGAGAGGTCGTTGGCTTTGCGCCGAGCATTGATGCATTTGTGGAAAATTTTTGTATTTGCGTCGCCCTCCTTGATCCATTGGTTTTTTACCTTTTGACTTAACATCCTGTGCCTTGTCTCGCATCCTGAGTAAATATCGTTCAAGATCTTTCTCCTTTGCTCAATTTCTTCTTCATCCAATCCCAGTGTATCATCTGTGAGGTCAAGTTCCAGGAGTTTTTGTTTATTTTCTTCAATCTGTTGTTCCAGGTCTCCAAAATTCCTTTTGTTCCAGTCCCGGAAGAAGGCTTTGGCCGCTTTAAATTTTTCCTTGATGATAAAACTGCTCCTTCCTTCGATCTGTAAATTTCCCCAGAGTTCTGTCAGATCATCTTTAAAAGAGGGGCGATTTAACAAAGCATTGAAAAAGCGAAAGGGTTTTGGGCCCCAATTTAAGGGTTGATCTTCCAATACTAGGGGGCAGTGATCCAAGATGGATCTCGACAATCCTTTGAGGCGTGTAGGGGGGTCAGCGAGCATCCAATCTTCATTGAGCAATACTCGGTCAAGTTTACTTTTACATGTTCCGTCGACACGGTACCATGTGAAGCTTCGGCCGAATAGGGGGATTTCGTAGAGATTGTTGGCTGTGATGAAGTGCTCGAAATATTCCATCTCCCTTCTGTTGTTGCATCCTGTTCTCCCTACTCTCTCGTTCGGTTGTCTAACCGCATTGAAGTCCCCTGCCAAACAGATTTGCTTAACCATGTTTTGCTGGATAACGAGACTTAGTGTGTCCCAAAGAATTCTCTTTTCGCGAGTATGGCATGGAGCATAAATGTTTATTAAGCAGATGTCCGCAAAATCTTTCTTTCGGATAGCGTTAACCACTAGAAGACCGTTTGTGTGCCAGGCATTAACACATTGAAGGTAGTCGTCGTCCCATAGTGTGGCGATACCACCTAAACGTCCATTGGAGGGGCGAGATACATATCCACACTTCTTGATACCCCATATTCCTCCACTCAATGAATCATCGATGGCCTCTAATTTTGTTTCTTGTAAAAAGCAATCTTCGATCCTGTTTCTTGAGATCAGATCACTAACATTGTTTCGTTTTACTCCACTACCAAGACCCCGTATATTGTAACTGAGTAATCGCATAAAAATGATCTGTTTACCCCTGGGACCGAGAACACTCTCAAGAATCAGCGTATTGAGCTGCTGACCTCTGACCCGGGCGTTCTGTTCTTGAGTCCCAGTCTGAGGCCAAAGTTACGAATGTGTTGAAGGGATTGTCCTTCGTCGAGGTCAGCCATGTCTTTGGAGGAGGCTTCCCATTCCGCTTTAATCAATTTATTTTTCTTGTTGGGGGAATCTTTGGTTTCTTGGGGAGGGGGCAGATGGGTCTAGGAGGGGCAAGAGAGGGAGGATTGGCGTTGATAGGGGTGGACGACAGGTTGGGAGTGTGAAAGGGGACCTGAATCGGAGAGGGGAGAGAGGAGGAGGTCGGGAGGCTCGGGTAGGGAGGGGAGGGGTTATCTTGGAGGGGAGGGCGGGTCAGAGGAGGAGAATCAGAATCAGAAAGAGGTGATGGGGGAGGCGAGTGATCGGAAGGGGGTGGGTGGATTGGGGAGGGTGAATGGAACTTTGGGGGTGTAGGGGAGGGGGTGGATGGATCTGGGCGTGGTTGTTAAGGCTTCCTTCTTCAGGGGATGAAGGCTCAGTAACTGCACCTTGAGAAGTGGGAGGGTGTGCACCACAATTAATATCCACAATTAAATTAATGTCTCGTGGATCTTCAACCGCCTCTCTCAAATGAATGTTGACATTCAATTCACGTGTGTCATCATTTTTCAAGGGGGATATTTCTGCTTCCAATGAATCGGGCACAATAGGCGATGGAGTAGTAATTGCATTAGATGGTTGGGCCTCGCACGAGGAATTAATCTCTTCTTCCAATTCACGCGTGACATCATTTTTCAAGGGGGATGTTTCTGCAATCAATGAATCGGGTACAATAGACGTTAGAGCAGTAAATGCATTGGATAATTGGGCCCCACACGAGGAATTAATCTCCCCTTCATCCAATTCGCCGATGAGTGCGTCGCCGGTGGGCGGTTCTTGTGCAGTGGGCACCCTTGCTTCCGAGAAAGCCGGTTCGGCCTCAACTCTTTCCCATAGTTCGTCCAAGTCAGTTTCTGAATACTCTGAATTAGAGGACGTCTCCATATTGTAGGGATTCAGCATTTCTGGTTCTTCGAAAATACGGATGTGGAACACCGTATCATCAATGAGGGGGGAGATGCGGACATTGGTGAGGATTGGACCCGCCGCAAGGATTCGAATTCTCGCGAAGCTGAAACTAGACTTCGATTCCGTGTTATGATCGATCTCCACCAGGCTTCCGAAGAGGAGAGCCAGGCGTTTGAAAAATCTTATATTCCAGACATGAATTGGAACGCCATACAACCTGATCCAAACCGATCTTTGAGTGCTAACATCGGTTTTTTCCCATGGGGTGATGGAATCGAACCAATGATCCGACCATTCTTCAAGCCCGACCAACGCTGTTTCGAGGGGGGCAGTAATGGTAGGCTTAAGGAGGACCAACCTACCACCCATGTGGGTGAGCCTGATATTTTGTCTACATTCGCCGGATATCTCCTCCATGTGTGAGTCCCAGTCGAAGCTCAGTTTCAGTTGGCCTGTGAGGCAACCCTCTGTCCAGGCCCTCTCGTCTGATGTGGATTGAAAAACGAATCGCGTTGAGGGCCTCCTTCCTCCGTGGGAAGAGGTATCAGGGTGAGGGCTTGGAGGTCGTGATGGATGCGGGGGGAGTGGTGGCATGCTGGCCTGTGGGATTCTGCTTTTAGCTCTATCCAGGTACGACACACCCAGTTGCGTTCTGTTCGGGGAGGAAATCACGAACCGTAGTGACGGGTTGTTCAACCTTTCGTTTCCATTTCTTGAGAATTTTTACAAGTTTGCCCGAAGTTTGAAGGAGTCGAACCAGATTGCATTCAAACCTTCTTCGATCCTTCGACATTCCCCGTTTTTGGAGAATCTGACGAAGCCGAAAGGCTCCTCCCTTTGATTCTGTTTCTTGGAGATGTAAATATCCTTCACCAGTCCAATATGGCTGAATTTCTCTAAGAGCCTTGGGATGGTGACAGTTGGGGGAAAGTTTCTGAAGAAAAAGGTGAAGGTGGAGGATTCGATCCTCTTAATCCACGCCGGTGCACTGCCTCTATTCTTCGGTAAAACTCCACCACTCAACTTGGAATCTCGAATAGGAGCCCGGTAATCATCTATCCTAGGGTGTTTAGGTTCTTTCTGCCTCACCGGAAAACGCTCGGGAAGGTGTGTGTCGCTAAGCCTAGAAGCTACCCCTCTCCTCCTTACCCACTCCACTCCCTTTCTCTCTCTAGCTCTCATTCTCTCTCTGACTCTAGGAAACATTGAAATTATCCATTTCATTTGGTGGGTTACTTGGTTTATCAATTATAAATGCTAATCAAGTCTACTGTCTATTGACTACATATTTCCAATTCCATAAAGATATTACACATTCTAAATGCTAATCCAGAAACTTTAAAACAGAAAACAGAAGAGAAAACTAGAAAAAAAAATATAAACTGTTGGGATATGGTTTATATTAATAAAAGAAAATTTGATTTTGATTTGATACCAAAACCCTAAGTAAAACCCCAAGTATGATGATTTGCCAAGTCTAGATTTTCAGGTTAGAAAAGCTCATATATGTTAGGGAGCTTTAATTTTTATTAGATAGATTATTCTTTGAATCTATGACAAATGACCTGAAAGCACAAAGCACATGAAGACAAATATCATTGAAGACAAGAAGCTGAAGTGTTATGAGGAAAGTGACAAGGACTCATGAAGACAAGTATGATGAATATGGATATTCATATACCTTGACCTTGGCATACTTATGGTCAAAGACGAGGAATGACTAGGCACTTTACCCAGTACGAGGCCGTTAGCGGGAAGGACAAAATTATTCCAAATTAGCCAAAGAATGAGAGCCACCTGTCACTGCGCATAACAAATTCTGATAATGGAATGCAAATTGCAGAATGGACGTGAATACATGTACTATTTACATGCAGGCCCCTGAACAATTTGAAAGTTCAAATTTATGGATAAGTTTGCTATCTCCACCAACGGATAGTTTTGCTTCATCTATAAATAGGCCACATCTTGAAACATTTCAAGAAGACGGGACACACATCAAGATACAAGCCATACATATTCTAGCAATCGTTTTAGCATTCAAAAGTATTCAAAACACTTGAGAGGTTAAAAGCTTTTAAGCATATTCATTTGTGAGTGTTACCTTTAGTCCCCACTAGGCAAGCTTATTGTTGATTATCCAAAGCCTAGACAGTGATATCCTATCCTTTATATTCGTTCTCAAATTGTAAAGGATATCACACAATTAGTTGGTACTAGAACAAAACCCTACTTTCACCTTGAGAGATAGATTGAGAGTATTGTTGAGTTCGTAGTAGAGATTGAGAGTATTGCAACGAGAGAAGGTTGTAAGAAATCAAGAGAAGAGAAGGAGAAGAAGTAGAGTGCACCTTGGCACTATAAAAATAAGCTAATTCCGAAGTGATTAAGGAATTATCCTATTAAATTAGGAGAGTGGACGTAGGAGCAGTTTAGTCTCCGAACCACTATACATCTTGTGTTCTTACTTACTGCATTTATCTTATTGCTTTAGCTTTTGTGTTGTTATAACTGCTATTTGCTATTTGATAACTTAGTATCTAAGTGCATATTAATTAAGGAGTATAAAAGGGCCTATCATTTATTCCGCATACAAGTTGCATACTGTTAAGAATTCTTAGAATCTACTGTTAGTATTTTCATAGGACTTAACACACTGTGTAACTTACTTGACTCTGATTATTTGTGTTGATTACTTGCAAAAGTTTTTGAAACACACACACACGTGTATTCCCCCCCTCCCCATACACGTGTCACACTCCTTTTGGGACCAACATAAACTAACTACCTTAGTGGGCGGACGACGACGAGCAGGGGCGACAGGTCGGCGGGCAAACGTGGGCAGACGTCAGTGAACGGCGCCCTTCTCTTCTCTCTCAATTTAGGGAAGCTTGGTTGTGCCCTTTTCCCTCTTTTTCTGTTTTGAATTATTTAAAATGTTCGGTTTTTTTTATTTTTTTTAAATTCACGACTGAAACGACGACGTTTCACACATAATAAGAAAATTTCTAAGAAAAGACGGTCTCATGCAAAACAACATCCATACGTGCTGAGCATTTTTTTGGAAACAAATCGCACTGGGTACGTAGTCATCAACCCATTCTACTAGCTAGTGAGTTACACACGTTAAATCTATGCATTATCACGCGCCGAGCAATTTTTCCTCCATTATTATTTTTTTTGCTAGGTTTCTGATATAGAAAATTGTATCTTGAGAAAAAAAATATTAAATTTCAATTTTTGACATGATTTTCTAATTTTGATCAAAATTTGTGCAAAACTGTTTCATGAGTCTCATTTCGTAGGTCGATCAGATACTTATTTTTTTTGGTCCAATCATGAAGTAGGTCAATGTTTTTTGAGAAAAATTGTCAAAACATTTATTGCAATACAGTCGCACAAAATAATAGTTACGAGACGATTTTGCACAAGGCCTCTTATTTATTTATATTTACAAATTTTTCCTTTATCCCTGTTTTTAATATAAACCGGACAATATATCATACACCTCCCATTTTATTTATATGTGCATGTATCACAGGATGGTATGGAGTTAGTGAAATAAAATTAGTGCAAGTAAATATTATTGGCAAAAAAAGAAGTTTTTGAGAATGGTACGTGGCGGCGCTAATCCGATATGCGCGTGAGTTGCACGCGTTAAAACTGTGAAACTAATACGCTAAACAACTTTTTGTCATTTATTATTTTTTCTAGCTTTTAGATTTGGAAATTTTTTATTGTGACAAAAAAATTGTTTGAATTAAAATAAAAATATTATTGGTGTGGAGTTGGTGAAATAAAAATAGTGCAAGTAAATATTATTTGCAAAAAAAGAAGTTTGACAATGCATGGTACATGGCGATAATCCCGACCAAAAAAAAAAACGTGGCGATAATCCCACGCGAATTGCACGCGTTAAAACTGTGAAACTAATGCTCTAAACAACTTTGTGTGTCATTTACTATTTTTTCTAGCTTTTAGATTTGAATTTTTTTTATTAATTGCAACCAAAAAATGTTTGAATTTCTTTTATGACATGATTAGTCTATTATCATCAAAAAAATTGTGAAACTGTGTAAGAAATCTCATTTCTTGCTTAGGATATTATTTCTTGAGAATCAACAAGTAAGCCCCAAAGAAACAATAAATATGGGGAATATGATTATAAATATATGGTTAATAATAACTCATCAGCTGGCATCCGAGGTACTGCCAGAAATCCACTAGCAATATAGCTTCTAGTACCCTGGTTGTTGGAGGGCGCGCGGTATATATCTTGTACTCAGCCTCCGTGTATTCACAACAGCCTGATCCGATCCTCCTTTTAATTTGGCCTCAGAACTCAGTAAAATTGAGGTCGATCAGCAGCTGTGGTTGAGAGGTTTCGATGCTCTCACATGGTCGACTGACTTGAGTGACGGAAGATTCATGAACGTCTGAAGAGCAATGAGACGTCCCGTTTTCCAATGTGGAGAAGGAAACGTACTCAGTTCCCTAACATTGCCATCTGAGAGGCTTAAGGATTTTATAGCGTCCAAGACCATTTTGGTACCTGTACCAATACTAATAGCTTCTTCATCGAAATGTGTAGCTAGACAAAAAGACATATTTAGATAAAGAAGATGAGGAAGTAAGTTGATTTTCCCAGACAACACAAGATTCCATGAAAATAATACTGCCTTTATATTTAATTTGGAACTCACTTCAATTATATATAATAAATACACAAAAACTTGCATGGGACTGACGCGTGCATCACACGTGCTACTTTATTAATACTTTTGAACTATATTTTAAACCGAAAAATATTATATTTTGTGTATATGATGCTCTCATGCAAAACTTCCAGTTGTATGTATAAGCCATTAACACCATGAATGAGTAGATTTAATTGGTGCGATAGATAGATAGGATCAAATTTAATTTTATTCTTGACCAGTCACGCACGAGTAAAGAGTAAGAGGAAGATAATAATAAATCTGCTTACCGTGTTTCTTTCACACTGTGTTCACATCTAATCAAAATTTGTGAAAACTGTACTCTAGTTAATATTTTGACAAATTTTCTCAAAAACATTGACATACTTGATTGAAAAAATAGTACCTGACCTACGGAATGAGATTCGTGAAACAGTTTTGCACAAATTTTGATGGTAATAAAATCACGTCAAAAATAGAAATTTAATAATTTTTTATCTCGATCTCAAAATACAATTTTCCATATGTGAAACCTAATGAACATTTTGTTGGTTTCATTTGCAGATGTCTTCGAGTCCTTTAAATCAGAACGGAGATTGCATTGATCATATTCCTGATGAGCAGTTACTTTCATCAGAAAATGCTGAAAGTGGAGAGGCCAACTTCGTGCATATCGATGAAGAAGTTTCACCTCAAATTGGTGATGAATATCAGGCTGAACTTCCTCCACTTAATCGCATGTTTGACTCAGAAGATGAACTACGTTCGGTTGTGCCGTTTATGATCAGGTTCTCCATACCATTAACAGAGATCAAATGAGGGCCCAGAAACCATGCATATTTCAGACTCGGTCCGTTCTTCAAAAGTGCTGTGTTGATGATCATGTTCTGGTTCCTGGAATACCCAGTGAAAGTTGGAGTGATGCTAAAAAAGTCTAGTTTCCTCCTCGCCTTGTACATCTTTGAGAAGAATTTCGTTGAGGTGAGGCGATTTGTTGAAACTAAAGACAGGGGTACAGTGCTCGCCTTCTATTATGGGGACTTTTACAGATCGCCTGAATACAAAAAATGGACAAAAGGTTGAAAGTCAAGCAAGAAAAGTGTACATGGGAAAAAACTGTGAGATTACACCGTTTTAATATGCATGTTGTTGTAGCCTGCACTCATGCGCACTCGTGACGCGTGCATTGCACGCACCATCACTCAAGTTTTAGTGATAATAAAATAATGACAATAATATAAATTTGATAATTTTTGCTCAAAATATAATTTTCCAAATCTTAAAACTATATACAAAAATTAATAATGGATAAAATCTGCTCGGCGCGTGAGATAACATAGTTTTAACGCGTGCAACTCACCTGCAGAACAGGTTTATGGCTTACTTGTTGATTCTTAATAAAAAATATTCGACTCAAGAAATGAGATTCGTGACACAATTTAATTTGGCATTCACTTCAATTATAGATATGCAAAAACTAGCAAGGGACTGTCGCGTGCATCAAACACACTTCTTTTATATTTTTTTGTGATACTTTTGTAATTTATTTTAAAATGATACAAGTCCTCAACAGTCCAACTAGACCACTGCCGACGTCTAAAACGAAAAAGACAGAACAAATAACAATTTAACATGGTAAAGATTAAATAGTCAAGTTGTTATCCGATTTAAACGGAATCTCGAAAGAACACCAAACACATGTTTCACATCAAATTAAGTAGCTCGATAGCGCGAGCCTTGTTGAGGAACTTGAGAATTCCAAACAACAATATATCAATTATAAATGCTAATCAAGTATTTCCAATTCCATAAAGATATTACACATTCTAAATGCTAATCCAGAAACTTTAAAACAGAAAAGAGAAGAAAAAACCAGAAAAAAATATATAAACTAACTACCTTAGTGGGCGGACGACGACGAGCAGGGGCGACAGGTCGGCGGGCAAACGTGGGCAGACGTCAGTGAACGGCGCCCTTCTCTTCTCTCTCAATTTAGGGAAGCTTGGTTGTGCCCTTTTCCCTCTTTTTCCGTTTTGAATTTTTTTAAATGTTCAGTTTTTTTTTTATTTTTTTAAATTCACGACTGAAACGACGACGTTTCACACATAATAAGAAAAATTCTAAGAAATGACGGTCTCATGCAAAACAACATCCATACGTGCTGAGCAGTTTTTTCCCATGAACACTTTTCTTTCTTAAGGTTCGACCTCTTGACCATTTTTTGTATTCAGGCGATCTGTAAAAGTCCCCATAATAGAAGGCGAGCACTGCACCCATGTCTTTAGTTTCAACGAATCGCCTCACCTCAACGAAATACTTCTCAAAGATGTACAAGGCAAGGAGGAAACTAGCCTTTTCAGCATCACCACTCCAACTTCTACTTTTGATGAACGGAGTCTGAAACGGTTTCTGGGCCCTCACGCTTCTATGGGAGATTGGGGGCAGTACTAATGGCTGTGAGGGGGGCAACTTCACATTCATTAAATATATATAAATATTTCAGATTGTTTTAGCAGATGTAATATAATAAAAATAGTGCACGTAGATATTCATGGAAACAAATCGCACGGGGTACGTAGTCATCGACCCATTCTACTAGCTAGTGAGTTACACACGTTAAATCTATGCATTATCACGCGCCGAGCAATTTTTCCTCCATTATTATTTTTTTTGCTAGGTTTCGGATATAGAAAATTGTATCTTGAGAAAAAAAATATTAAATTTCAATTTTTGAAATGATTTTCTAATTATGATCAAAATTTGTGCAAAACTGTTTCATGAGTCTCATTTGGGAAAATATCACAAACAGTCCTGTAACTTTTGTCGAATCCGCGTTTGGTCCTTTATCTTTTTAAATTATCATCTGTAGTCCTTTTATTTTCGCAACAGGTCCTTTTCGGCAAAAAATTAAAAAAATGACCTGAATTCACATGTGCCGGTCACGTGAGTGTCAAATTCCGGCGAATTTGCTTGCGTGTCATTCCACATCACTAACTATTGAGAAAAAAATCACAAATAGTCTTGTAACTTTTATTTAATCCACATTAGGTCCTTTATCTTTTTAAATTCTCACCTGTAGTCCTTTTATCTTTATTTTCAACAAAAAAAAGGCTTAAACCACATATTAATTAGACACCACATATAATCCTCACTCTCTGATCAATTACCTTCAAATTGTTGTCATGATACACATGAGCATTGATTGGGCCAGGGACAGACCCAGAACTCGTGGTTAAGGAGGGCAAATTTTTTTAATAATTTAAAATACTAATATATATATAATTATAATATTTATGCAATAAACTGTGCATAATTCTTCTTTTATATATATATATATATATATCCAACCACAATTATTTTATCTCCTCTGTATATCTATTTTAATTTTCATACACATTATACATAGATGAAGGGAGTATTAATAATTAAGTTTCTAAAATACATTTATCAATACAGTAGGATCATCTTTTTATCAATAATAATTTATTAAATTAATCTAACATTAATTGTATTTAATTTAAAAAATACTAAAAACATTAAAATATTATATTTTAATTTTAATATATAAATATATATATATATAAGAGGGTGGAATGGGGTGGCCATGGCCTCCTAAATATATACTTAGTTCTCTGGAGTCACCCCATATATGTGGAAATAATTAGTTAATTAATCAATTACCTTAGAAAAGTGAAATATGAAAATTAATTATTTTGTATTCCCTACAAATAAAAAGTAAATTGATATGATAAGTTTGACAATTTCTAATACTATATATTGCTAAGGAGGGTGGGTACTGTAGAGTAAAATAATTACTCCTTCAATTCACACATAATATTTACTTTTCTCTGAGTACAAATTTAAAAAAAGGAATTAGTAGTAGTTCATTTAAAAAATGTGGGGACAACCATTTTCTTAATTAAAAATATAATTTAGAATTATATGTGGTATCTAACTAATATGTGGTTTAAGCCTTTTTTTTTTTTTTTTTGTTGAAAAATGAAAATAAAGATAAAAGGACTACAGGTGAGAATTTAGAAAGATAAAGGACCAAATGTGGATTAAATAAAAGTTACAGGATCATTTGTGATTTTTTTTCTCAATAGATAGTGATGTGGAATGACACGCAAGCAAATGCGTCGGAATTTGACTCTCACGTGACCGGCACATGTGAATTCAGGTCATTTTTTTTAATTTTTTACCGAAAAGGACTTGTTGCGATAATAAAAGGACTACAGACGATAATTTAAAAAGATAAAGGACCAAACGCGGATTCGACAAAAGTTATAGGACTGTTTGTGATATTTTCCCGTCTCATTTCGTAGGTGGATCAGATACTTATTTTTTTTTTGGTCCAATCATGAAGTAGGTCAATGTTTTTTGAGAAAAATTGTCAAAATATTTATTGCAATACAGTCGCACAAAATAATAGTTACGAGACGATTTTGCACAAGGCCTCTTATTTATTTATATTTACAAATTTTTCTTTTATCCCTGTTTTTAATATCAACCGGACCATATATCATACACCTCCCATTTTATTTATATGTGCATGTATTACAGGATGGTATGGAGTTAGTGAAATAAAATTAGTACAAGTAAATATTATTGGCAAAAAAAGAAGTTTTTGAGAATGTTACGTGGCGGCGCTAATCCGATATGCGCGTGAGTTGCACGCGTTAAAACTGTGTAACTAATACGCTAAACAACTTTTTGTCATTTATTATTTTTTCTAGCTTTTAGATTTGGAAATTTTTTATTGTGACAAAAAATTGTTTGAATTTCTTTTACTCCACAAAAAATGCTCGAAATCGTGAGGGAATTAGCAAAGGAAATGGTTGAGGGAGTTCGATGCTCTCACATGGACTGACTTGAGTGACAGAAGATTCATGAACGTCTGAAGAGCAATGAGACGTCCCGTTTTCCAATGTGGGGTAGTCGAAGAATGTATCACTCTGTCTCTCATTTCTTCATTGCCATTAGCAGTTAATCCCTTACGGCGTTTGCTAATGGGAGCTACATTATCAGCGCTGCTTTGCTTCTGCTTTCGACTCAAGGTCCGAGGCTTCTTCGACACTGATGATTCCCCACCAGATTTAGCTATCAGTAACTCGTCCGATGCAGCAAACACGTGGACTATGATAGGGGGGAATATCTGTTGTGCCGTCTGATTCATCGCCTTCACGAGGACCGTCAGAAATAACATTATTGGAGACTTGAGAAGGAATAAAGTTGATTTTGATAGGAAACACAAGACTCCATGAAAATAATACTACCTTTAAATTTAATTTGACATAAACCCATTCTGCAAGTGAATTGCATGCACTAAAACTATATTATCTCACGCGCTGGGCAGATTTTATCCGTTATATTAATTTTTGGTATATAGTTTTAAGATCTGGAAAATTATATTTTGAGTGAAAATTATCAAATTTCTATTATTTTCATTATTTTATTATCATCAAAACATGAGTGATGGTGCGCGTGCAATGCACGTGTCGCGAGTGCGCATCTCCACATCCAACATCCATATTAAAACGGTGTAATCTCATGTGTTGAACAGTTTTTTCCCCATGAACACTTTTCTTGCTTGAGTTTCGACCTTTTGATCAGTTTTTGTATTCAGCCAATCTATAAAAGTCCCCATAATAGAAGGCGAGGTCTGCACCCATGTCTTTAGTTTCAACAAATCGCCTCACCTCAACGAAATTCTTCTCAAAGATGTACAAGGCAAGGAGGAAACTAGCCTTTTGAGCATCACTCCAACTTTCACTTTTGATGAACGGAGTCTGAAACGATTTCTGGGGCCTCATGCTTCTGACATTTGACTCTGTTAATGGCATGGGGAACCTGATCATAATTAAACTGCACAACTGAACGTGTGATTGGGCTCCATTAAGTGGAGGAAGTTCAGCCTGATATTCATCTCCAATTCGAGGTGAAACTTATGGTTCTTCAGATGCATCGTGCAATCGTACACGATATGCACGAAGTTCGCCTCTCCACTTTCAGCATTGTCTGATGAAAGTACCTGCTCATCAGGAATATGATCAATGCAATTTCCGTTCTGATTTAAAGGACTCGAAGACATCTGCGCAAATGAAACCAACAAAATGTTCATTAGGTTTCACATATAGAAAATTGTATTTTGAGAGATAAAAATTTATTACAGTAAATATCTATTATTGACATTTTATTATCATCAAAATTTGTGCAAAACTGTTTCATGAATCTCATTCCGTAGGTCAGATACTATTTTTTTGGTCCAATCAAGTAGGTCACCGTTTTTGAGAAAATTTGTAAAAACATGAATTAGAATACAGTCCACACAAAATGATACTCCTACGGGACAATCTCGCACAAGGCCTCTTATTCTATTTAATTTTATTCTTGACCAGTCACGCACGAGTGAAGAGTAAGAGGAAGATAATAATAAATATGCTTACCGTATTTCTTTCACACTGTGTTCACATCTAATCAAAATTTGTGAAAACTGTACTCTAGTTAATATTTTGACAAATTTTCTCAAAAACATTGACGTACTTGATTGAAAAAATAGTACCTGACCTACGGAATGAGATTCGTGAAACAGTTTTGCACAAATTTTGATGGTAATAAAATCACGTCAAAAATAGAAATTTAATAATTTTTTATCTCGATCTCAAAATACAATTTTCCATATGTGAAACCTAATGAACATTATGTTGGTTTCATT
Source organism: Galeopsis tetrahit (assembly GCA_963675135.1). Taxonomy (NCBI): domain Eukaryota; kingdom Viridiplantae; phylum Streptophyta; class Magnoliopsida; order Lamiales; family Lamiaceae; genus Galeopsis; species Galeopsis tetrahit. The sequence goes on from OY776133.1 coordinate 20,311,075, forward strand.
TGCAGATGTCTTCGAGTCCTTTAAATCAGAACGGAGATTGCATTGATCATATTCCTGATGAGCAGTTACTTTCATCAGAAAATGCTGAAAGTGGAGAGGCCAACTTCGTGCATATCGATGAAGAAGTTTCACCTCAAATTGGTGATGAATATCAGGCTGAACTTCCTCCACTTAATCGCATGTTTGACTCAGAAGATGAACTACGTTCGGTTGTGCCGTTTATGATCAGGTTCTCCATACCATTAACAGAGATCAAATGAGGGCCCAGAAACCATGCATATTTCAGACTCGATCCGTTCTTCAAAAGTGCTGTGTTGATGATCATGTTCTGGTTCCTGGAATACCCAGTGAAAGTTGGAGTGAGGCTAAAAAAGTCTAGTTTCCTCCTCGCCTTGTACATCTTTGAGAAGAATTTCGTTGAGGTGAGGCGATTTGTTGAAACTAAAGACAGGGGTACAGTGCTCGCCTTCTATTATGGGGACTTTTACAGATCGCCTGAATACAAAAAATGGACAAAAGGTTGAAAGTCAAGCAAGAAAAGTGTACATGGGAAAAAACTGTGAGATTACACCGTTTTAATATGCATGTTGTTGTAGCCTGCACTCATGCGCACTCGTGACGCGTGCATTGCACGCACCATCACTCAAGTTTTGGTGATAATAAAATAATGACAATAATATAAATTTCATAATTTTTGCTCAAAATATAATTTTCCAAGTCTTAAAACTATATACAAAAATTAATAATGGATAAAATCTGCTCGGCGCGTGAGATAACATAGTTTTAACGCGTGCAACTCACCTGCAGAACAGGTTTATGGCTTACTTGTTGATTCTTAATAAAAAATATTCGACTCAAGAAATGAGATTCGTGACACAATTTAATTTGGCATTCACTTCAATTATAGATATGCAAAAACTAGCAAGGGACTGTCGCGTGCATCAAACACACTTCTTTTATATTTTTTTGTGATACTTTTGTAATTTATTTTAAAATGATACAAGTCCTCAACAGTCCAACTAGACCACTGCCGACGTCTAAAACGGAAAAGACAGAACAAATAACAATTTAACATGGTAAAGATTAAATAGTCAAGTTGTTATCCGATTTAAACGGAATCTCCAAAGAACACCAAACACATGTTTCACATCAAATTAAGTAGCTCGATAGCGCGAGCCTTGTTGAGGAACTTGAGAATTCCAAACAACAATATATCAACTATAAATGCTAATCAAGTATTTCCAATTCCATAAAGATATTACACATTCTAAATGCTAATCCAGAAACTTTGAAACAGAAAAGAGAAGAAAAAACCAGAAAAAAATATATAAACTAACTACCTTAGTGGGCGGACGACGACGAGCAGGGGCGACAGGTCGGCGGGCAAACGTGGGCAGACGTCAGTGAACGGCGCCCTTCTCTTCTCTCTCAATTTAGGGAAGCTTGGTTGTGCCCTTTTCCCTCTTTTTCCGTTTTGAATTTTTTAAAATGTTCAGTTTTTTTTTTTTTTTTTAAATTCACGACTGAAACGACGACGTTTCACACATAATAAGAAAAATTCTAAGAAATGACGGTCTCATGCAAAACAACATCCATACGTGCTGAGCAGTTTTTTCCCATGAACACTTTTCTTTCTTAAGTTTCGACCTCTTGACCATTTTTTGTATTCAGGCGATCTGTAAAAGTCCCCATAATAGAAGGCGAGCACTGCACCCATGTCTTTAGTTTCAACGAATCGCCTCACCTCAACGAAATACTTCTCAAAGATGTACAAGGCAAGGAGGAAACTAGCCTTTTCAGCATCACCACTCCAACTTCTACTTTTGATGAACGGAGTCTGAAACGGTTTCTGGGCCCTCACGCTTCTATGGGAGATTGGGGGCAGTACTAATGGCTGTGAGGGGGGCAACTTCACATTCATTAAATATATATAAATATTTCAGATTGTTTTAGCAGATGTAATATAATAAAAATAGTGCACGTAGATATTCATGGAAACAAATCGCACGGGGTACGTAGTCATCGACCCATTCTACTAGCTAGTGAGTTACACACGTTAAATCTATGCATTATCACGCGCCGAGCAATTTTTCCTCCATTATTATTTTTTTTGCTAGGTTTCTGATATAGAAAATTGTATCTTGAGAAAAAAAATATTAAATTTCAATTTTTGACATGATTTTCTAATTATGATCAAAATTTGTGCAAAACTGTTTCATGAGTCTCATTTCGTAGGTCGATCAGATACTTATTTTTTTTTGGTCCAATCATGAAGTAGGTCAATGTTTTTTGAGAAAAATTGTCAAAATATTTATTGCAATACAGTCGCACAAAATAATAGTTAGAGACGATTTTGCACAAGGCCTCTTATTTATTTATATTTACAAATTTTTCCTTTATCCCCGTTTAATATCAACCGGACCATATATCATACACCTCCCATTTTATTTATATGTTCATGTATTACAGGATGGTATGGAGTTAGTGAAATAAAATTAGTGCAAGTAAATATTATTGGCAAAAAAAGAAGTTTTTGAGAATGGTACGTGTAAGAACCCAAAAATCTCATGAATTGAGCCCTTATATTTGTTTATGTGAAATTATGTGATTTATCATAATTATGTGAAATTTACATAATATTAAATGTTATTCACCTATTAAATTATTTATTTACTAATGGTAGTAAGATTAATGTTGGTGGATGGCATAAGACTAGTTAAGTTATTCATTAAGGATTGATTTGATATAAGAAGTGGTCTTAATATAATATAAGAAATGGCCCAAACAAAAATATTAAGTCAAGGCCCATTCTTATGGCCCACTAAGGAAACCCTAGGACATTTTGCACCTTATAAATAGCCACTTTCAGAATTTTTGCACATTTTTGGCACTTCACATTAGGGTAAGATTTTGACTTCACACTCAAGACACACACTTTACCCACACACACTTCAGGTTCCTTCTAAATTCCAGCCAACTTTTCGACGTCCGATCATTGATCGGCCAGCACCGTTGGAAAGATCTCGTCGAGAGCTTTCTGGAACACTTTTCCGATTCTCGATCGGGGTTCTAGATCTCCAGTTATGGCTGGTCAAAGATGGGTTAAAACCCTTATAGTCGGAACTTGTTATTTAGGTCATTACTTTCAGTACAGGAGTCCGATTTTTATGTTTTTGGTCTTGTTTGAAAGCTATTTTCATAAGCTTTCCAGAACATATTTTAGTTTCTAAATAGGAGTTATAAAACTCTAGTTATGTCCAGTCAAATTGTTTGAAAACTTTTAGATCTACTTTATTTCCTTCTCACTTTCATACTCTCTCTCTCTCCCGTTTTCCGGCGACTCTCCGTCGGTACGCCGCCTGTTTTATTGGTGGACCACCTTGCCGGAGCTTTTTTCGATAGGTGGTGGAGGTATGAGTTGTGGTGTTGAATATATTGAGGTATAAAGCTACGAGTTGCGTTTTGTAGATAAATTTGTATCTTGGGGTCAAAACATTATTTTTCGGTTTTTCATTTTGGCCCAAGCCAAATATTTTCCATCTTGTCAATGCATTTTTATTATTTACGAAAATGCACTATTTTATTTAAGAAAAGTCACAAATTTTTCATAAATTTGCAACAATGCCCATAGAACTTCAAATGCACATAAAATGTTCGTTTTTCATCCGTTTTGAATGAAATCAGTGGCATTTAATCCCAAATTTTGAAACCTACTGTTTTTCATTAAAATATTGAACTTCCAGATTATTTAAATCTGCCTTTCAGTCCTTAAACTTTTACGAGAATGCATTCTTTTCCTAAATCCTTTAATTTCTATGTTTGGCCAACATTTCTACTTGTTTTAAGTACACTATCACAACCACATACACTTAGACTATAATTATTGTTCATATTAATTAAGGACTAAGTGGTAGAACTATTATTGTAGGATTTAAGGAACGAGAAGTGGGAAAGGACTTGGAACTAAGAGGGGAGGATACCGTTTAACTTTCCAAGCTAATAGGTGGGGTAACTGTCACATCCCGATTTTAGGGGCCTAGATGAAAATGCATATTTTTATAAAAAATTGGCAGCGGAATTAATTTGGTAAATAAATACTGAAACACTTTTAAGAAATTCATATTAAAATGTAATTTCAACTAATGAGTACCAAAACTTGTTCAAAAAAAAGGATGTGAACATTCCTAAAATGAAAATAGTTTAAACTTTTAAATACAAATAATTAAATAAAATAGCATGAAGGTGTACGCATCCAACGTCCCTCCACTTCAACTCCTTCAATCTGTAAAATGTTTAGATTGGGGTGAACAAAACAACTAGCTCAGTGGGATTAACTTTGTCACAGTTAAATATAACATATGAATAAAATCATAACTCACAAACATGCATACAATTTCATAAGCTTGTTGGCAGAGCCAACCATAATAACATAGGCTTGTTGGATAAACCAACCATAATAACATAAGTTGTTGGATAAACCAACCATAAGTTTGTTGGATAAACCAACCATAATAACATAGGCTTGTTGGATAAACCAACCATAAGTTTGTTGGATAAACCAACCATAAGATGTAAGATGCAGCAAGAAATAAAATCACTCATACGAAATACTTAAAAATGACAAAGTATAGCCAATCAAGAAAATCCCACCTTAAAGTCTTGGTTAATCTCGAAAATATCTAGCTCGACTTATCATGAGTGTCTCTCATCACCTAAAACAATAAGTAACAGCATGTCTTAATACTACTGCTAAAATAGCTTAATTGAACTAATGACATGTCTTGTATCTCTAACTTAGAAAATATACAGAATCTTAAAATAAATTATTAACCCATATCATATTTATTAATATGAGTACTCGACTTGCAAATGTTTATATAAATTTATCACTACTAATATAACAGTAATTATTTACAAACTAAATTAACAGTTGATATGTTTAGTTAAATGTAGAATATTTTTATATAGATATACATTCAGTCAAATAACCAACTATTATTAAATATAAATTTTATGAATAAATAAAAAAGGGTTGGTCAATAGAAGTTATATTAAGAAAATATGTTGGTCATTTTCTTTATAAAAAAAACAAGAATTTACGGAAACCAAAAGCATTAGAACACCAAACTTATTTTCTAAAGAAAATAACTCAAGTAGTTGGAAACTTGGAAGGAGTTGAGCATTTAAATTTTCTGAGGCTTAGACATATATGAGATATTGGTCGGTCATTGGAATGAAATAACAAAAGCAATTATTTGGCCTTCTAAAAGATTTAGGGAGATGAACTGCTAAAAATAATTTGTTGGTGGACTTAAATTCGTCAGAATAAAATTAGGTCTCAGGTATGATTAGAACAAGTTTGGTAACGACATGGATTTTGAAACAAAGAAGACCATAGCCGCATATCTCAGAAACTGGAAGTTGAAAAACCCAACAACGAAGAAATTAAAATACGATTAGGGGGAAATAAATCTTTACCGTACTCAATAATAGGGAAAACCGCACTAGCTCTATGATCCTGAGAACACGGCGATGTAGATGATAACGACTCTGTCAATATTTGTGCTAGGCTTAAAGTGTTTAAGGCTAGAGATGTTTCGTAGAGATCTTTTTAGTAGAGAGGGTGTTCTTTTACGTGGGTTTCTGTGAAAACTACTGTATGCTAAAATAAGAGAAAATGAATAAAATTAGTTGAGAATAATTTGGGATTTGGAGAATAATTTGGAATTAGGGGAGTGATTCACGTAAAAAACTAGTCTTTCAATTTGAATTCTAATTGCAAACAGAATTGACATACTTAAGGAATGTGATCATAATTAATGTAAATTTTCAAACCAAAAACTATCAGTATAATTAAAATATCTTAACTTTTAAAATTACACCTATACAGTATACAATATACTTATAATACTTTATTTAAAATAGGTACACAATTATATATATAAGTATTATATATTATATATTATACATATATATACACTAAACGTTTAATCATATAAATAATATATATTTTATGCAACTCTTTATATAGATTTATTATAATCTCTTTTAAAATATTTTTATTAAAACCTTTAAATAAAATAATATATATATCTATATATATATATATATCTAAAATAATATCTTATGTACTTTTAATAATTTATGGTAATCAAAAATTTTGCGGGTGTTACAGTAACTCTCGTTGACTTTTACAATGCCTACTTTATATATCATGTGATTTATTGTATTAAATGTCCTATGTGAATTTGTGTATAAATATGTTCATGTTCAAGTGTGGAATATATGATTTATGAATATGTGGGATTATGCATGATCACTTGTGTTAAGTATGTTCTATGGATACATAAATGATTATGATTATGCATGTCCATATGTGAAGAAGTATGATACATGAATGTTTTCATGCGTGCACGTTTCAAACGTGAAGATATATGATATATGGTCAAGACCGTGCAAGATGTATGGTATACGGATAATAACCGTACTAGCTATGATAAAATTACGGGTAACACCGTTCCAAGATTTGATCGAAAGATCACATTCGGGTAGCTCCCGAACAAGATGCTCGAGCGGGGTAAAGCGTGCCCCAACAAGATTGATGTGCTCTTACGTGTATTATATTATAACTATCACTATTTATTAATATAAAACATGATGTTGAACGTGTTGCATGGTCGTCATATGATTGATGATACTTAAATGATGTAATTTGAGTTGTCACTATGTGACTTAATGCTATGATTGAAAGTAATGAATCTCAAATTTATGTTTATTATGTACATTGATCCCCATGGTTGGCCTTTATTACGGTTGATTGTATGATATTCTAGTGGCCGTTTGAGTGAACCCACTGAGTATTTTTCAAATGCTCACCCCTTCCACTTTCAGGTGGGAATGTTCGGGAGGATTGAAGGTGGATGTGAGCACTCGATCTCGAAAGTGCAACCCTTTAATTCATGTCTTTTGAAATTTAAAATTCTATTTTGGATGACTATTTGAAATTGTAGTATTTTATTGTAAGGCAAATTCTTAAGGACCTTACTTGCTACTTTACTTCCGCTGTTGTCACTTCTTAATTATTTTGAGGGTTTTGGTGATGATCATCTTGGTTTGAATGGTTGCATTCATTTAAATTATTAGGTTATTTTCAAGCGTAGTAATGCCCCTTACCCCTTTTAAAAAAAAAATCTATGTTTATTCCTTTAAAATTTTGGGGTTGTTACAATGTGGTATCAGAGCGGGTCTACCTTTCTGGAGACTTGTCCACTTGTATTTTTACTTAATTTATTATAAGTGTCTTAAGTTGTTATTGAATCGCACTTCGAGACGAGACTCACAACCAGCTTCAGTCCGCCGCTTCAACTTGGTACTTTATTTGAGTTTGTATTACACATTTATGTTATGTTTTGATTGATGTATATGACTCATTACCCGTTATATAAAGTCGTTATTTTTAGTTTGAAGCTTATGACATTATGAACCTTTTTTTTTTTTTTTACCTCATTATGTTGGATGGTAGTTGGGTAATGAGACAATTTTAAGTCTAGTTTTCTCTCTTACTCTTAGAATTAAACAATGGTATGCATGTTAAGGACTGCTAGAAAGTCCTTGAGTGGAGATCGACTAGTTCATATGGTTTCATTTAATTAATTAATTAATTTACCTAAGTTCGAACTACTGGACCCATCATGGCGCGTCGAGGACACTCTCGTCGAAATGAACCACCCGTCCAGGACCCTCCGATTCCCGGACAAACTGAAGCTGCTTAAGAAGTGCCTGCTGCAGGCGCTAACGTTCCGCCCCACGATTTTCTCAATTTACTCTGAGGGTTGACGCAATACCTTAATGCTGCTCAGGCACCTCCTCCACCTCAACCCCCGCGTGAGGACACCAACTCTGTCGTTTATCAATTCCGAAGATTTCAACCACCGACGTTCGATGGAAAAGGAGACCCAACTGAGGCTGAGGAGTGGCTTCGGGCGCTCGAGAGACTCTTTACCCACATGAATTGCACAGATGCGCAAAAGGTATCGTGTGCTATTTTCCAACTGACCGAGGATGCCCATTTTTTGTGGGAATCCTATCGCAGGACACGAACTCCAGCTCAAATAGAAGCTATGACTTGGAATGATTTCAAAGAAGCGGTCATACAAAACTACCTGCCCCGCTCTTATCGTGAGAAGAAGGAGACAAAATTCATGTACTTAAAGCAAGGGAGAATGACAGTGATGGAGTACGAGCGAAAATTCACCATGCTATCGCGCTATGCCACTCATATGGTAGATTCTGAGGAAAAAAAAGCTCGTCGTTTTGAGAGGGGGCTAAGGTCGGAAATTGGATGTATACTTGCTAGGCAAGGGGCTATGACTTATGGTGAAGTGGTAGAGCGAGCTCATGAGATTGCCTCTAGGCTAAGGTTGGACAATGCTATAAAAAAAAAACTAGTTGAAGCTTCTAGTAAGAAAAGATGGGAAAATCAGCCACAAGCCAAGAATAAACAAGCTAAAGTCGAAGTAAAATGTGGGCCCAGTGCTGCCAAGGACCCGTCTACGTGCCCTAAGTGTGGGAGGCCACACAAGGGTGAATGTGTGATTGGTGTTGGGAATAAAATGATTTTGATCTAGATACCAAAACCCCTGAATGATGATGTACAAATTAGTTGAGATATGCTCAAGTTAGTGTTCAGGCAAGTTGTCCCAGAACACTTGAGTATGTAGAATGCTTAAGTTAAAAATCTCAGAAATGTTGTGAGATTTTAGAGTTCAGGATAGTTGTCCAAAGCTACATGTTAGAAAGCTTGATAGGTATTAAATCTTAAGGCCAAAGTTGCTGAAGCATCAGGACAACTGAACAAGTGGACAACCAGGCTGAAGAGATCAAGAACACTGAAGCTGTGCTCTTAAATGCAAAAGATCTAGACAGTTGAAGTGCAAATGATCAAGAGAATTAACTGTCAAAAGCTTACAGAAGACACATTCAATGAGGCATTTATTTCCAATCATGCCTGAACCAAGCATTGAAGACTTAGAGCATTAAAGAATGAAGCATTGAATGAATGTTGGAACATTCTAAAACTGCAGCAAGAATGTTCAGGGAGCTTGTCCCATCTGACCGTTGGTTGAGTGTAGATTCTGCCACAAATCAACCTTGGAAAGTGTGCTTATTTGGAAACTGTCACAAGTCATCTCAGCCGCATTTTTCAGAAGTCAACACATTCATTCAAGCAACCATTGAAGAGCCCTTTTACACAGTGGATAAAAGGAAGTCAAGCTACTTAGCCGTTTCAATGGAGCTGCAAATAGACATGTTTGAAATGATATCTCTCCAACGGATAGTTGTTCAAACATGACTATATAAACAGAAGTGATCAAAGGGATTTAGTATCCAACAATAAGCTATCAAACTCATATAAAGCTTTCAAAGGAAACCAAGCTATTCTCAAGTATTCCAAGTTTCCTGAATCACTTCAAGTCAGCTAAGCCAATCTTTGTAAACATCCTAGCTTAGCATTGAGATATCCTAAGCCTTTACATCTGTTCTCATTGTAAAGGATATCTCTATTAGTTGGAACCAAACCTCAAACCTTATCTCATTTAGTGAAGAGAGTGTTTGTTGTAGAAGTGAGGAGTTAAGGACTGTTAGAGTGAAACACAGTCTTAACTTAGAGAGATTGAGCACTAGGACTCAGATTATCCTAGGGATCAAAACACTAAGAGAGTGTTGTTGATCAGTGCACCTTGACACTATAAAACAAGCTAATTCCATTGTGAAGGAATTATCCTGTTCAATCAGGCAAAGTGGATGTAGGAGCTTGAGTCTCTGAACAACTATAAGCTTGTGTGTCTTTTACTTACTGCACTTTTTATTGCATTCATATTCAAACATATTTCAAAGAGTAAAACTTGTAAGTTTAAGGAAAACTGTTTTGGACAAAGTCCCTGATAACTATATCTTTTCAGAAATTAACTTGGAGTATTTCTTTAAGTCAAAGCCCAACCACATTCCGCACTTAGCAACTCTTTTAGATATTTAGCCAACTGATCACTCTTTAGTAATCAGTAGGACAAGTATCTATCAAAGTTCACACTCAGGCCAGTTGTGAGACAACCTGCCTGATAAGACCAGTTTTGTTAAAAGAAAAGAATTTGCATACACAAGTGCATTCCCCCCCCCCCCCCATACACTTGTGTTATACTCCACCAAGGACCAACAATTGGCACATGAGTTTTTTACCGTTGTAGAGAGCCTGGTCACAATGCTCATGATTGTCCGCATGCAAGAGACACAGGTGCCGGGAAGGAATATCCAAAGAAACCCAACGTTGGAAAGGCCCGGACATTTGCAATGACCAAGGGAGAAGCAACTAAGAAACCAAGGACCATGGCAGGTATGTTACCCATTTTAAGTATACCTGCTCTTACGCTTTTTATATCTGCTAAATTCTATGAGCATTTAAGGAACGAGGACATCACTGTTATAGATTATAGTTTAGAAGTTAGTATACCTTCTGATAGGGTTATCATAACGGATAAACTGTGTAAGAACGTGAGTGTGGACCTTGAAAATAAGTTTTATTGGCCGACTTGCACGTCATCGATATGAGGGATTTTGATGTAATTTTGGGCATGGATTGGCTCCAAACCAACCATGCTACAATAAAGTATCGAGAAAGAAATATCATTCTTGATACCCGGAGAGGAAGAGTTTACATTCTTTGGGGTGAAATCCATGTCTATGCCTAGAGTTATATCCGCAATGAAGGCAGCTAAGTTAATAAGAAAGGAAGGCGTCCAAGCTTTCTTGGTGCAAGTGACGAGCATCAAACCACTGGAGTTATCATTGGACGATGTGCCAATAGTGAGAGAATATAAGGATGTTTTCCCTGAAGACTTACCAGGCTTACCTCCGAATCGTCTAGTGGAGTTTACGATTGACCTTCTCCCTGGAGCTGCACCCGTATCAAAGGCACCTTATAGAATGGCACCCAAGGAACTTCAGGAGTTGAAAGTCCAGCTACAAGAGCTCCTTGATAAAGGATTCACACGACCTAGTGTATCCCCCTGGGGAGCCCCAGTGTTGTTTGTCAAGAAGAAGGATGGGATGTTCCGTTTGTGCATAGACTACTGCGAATTGAACAAGCCCACGATAAAGAATAAGTACCCGCTTCCACGGATTGAGGATCTATTTGACCAACTTAGAGGTTCAAGTGTATTTTCCAAAATCGAGTTACGATCGGGTTACCACCAAGTGAATATCAAGAAAGAAGATATTCCCAAAACTGCTTTCAGAACGCGTTATGGGCACTACGAGTTTGTGGTCATGCCTTTTGGGCTTAGCAGTGCACCCGCAGTATTCATGGATCTCATGAATCGAGTCTTCCATCCATTTCTTGATAGATTTGTAATTGTATTCATTGACGATATACTAGTCTATTCTCGGGATGAGAGGCAACATGAGGAACACCTAAGGATCACATTAGAGACACTTCGGAAGAAGAGACTTTTTGCCAAGTTTAAGAAGTGTGAATTTTGGTTGGACAAGGTGGTTTTTCTTGGGCATATAGTGTCAGCAAAAGGTATTGAAGTAGATCCAGCCAAGGTGGATACAGTTAGTAATTGGAAGGCGCCAACCAACGTGAGTGAGGTTCGTAGCTTTCTCGGTTTGGCTGGGTACTACCGAAGGTTCATTGAGAATTTTTCAAAGATCGCAGTACCTCTAACTCTTCTTACCCGGAAAGGAGTGAGCTTCCAATGGAGCGAGAGGTGTGACATTAGTTTTCAAGAGCTCAAAAGGAAGTTGGTTTCAGCACCAGTTCTAGCTATTCCCGATGGTACCGAAGGATTCGTCATCTATAGTGATGCATCTAAACATGGGCTTGGATGTGTTTTGATGCAACATGGAAGGGTGATAGCCTATCCCTCAAGAAAATTAAAGGTCCATGAGCAGAATTACCCAACGCACGATTTGGAACTTGCCGCCGTTGTTCATGCCTTGAAAATTTGGCGTCATTACCTTTACGGTGGGAGATGTGAGATCTACACTGATTACAAGAGCCTCAAATACCTGTTTGAGCAAAAAGAGTTGAACATGAGACAAGGGAGATGGTTGGAATTAGTTAAGGATTATGATTATTCTATCTTGTACCATCCCGGGAAAGCTAACGTGGTCGCTGATGCTCTGAGTCGTAAAGGCAATGGAAACATAACTTCCATGTTGACTACTCAGGAGAAGTTGGTGGAAGAGTTTAGCAAGATGAAGTTAGAAATCACGATGCCGCCTACAACCACCAACCACATTATAGCGACTTTAGTAATGAAGCCGACATTACGGGAAAGGATAGTCGAGGCCCAAAGAAGAGATGCATTTTTAGAGAAATTACGGGATAAGGTCGAGAGTGGTGCCACAAATGTTTTTGCCTTAGACATCAACAGAGCACTGTCATATGGAAGAAGGATATGTGTTCCGAATGATGAGGTCATTCGAAGAGAGATCCTCGAAGAAGCACACAACACCCCATACACCGCCCATCCGGGAACTACAAAGATGTACCGGGACTTAAAAAGGATGTTCTGGTGGAGGAACATGAAGAGGAGCATAGCATTATTTGTTCAAAAATGTTTAACTTGTCAGCAAGTTAAGGCGGAACATCAACGGCCAAGTGGCCTTCTACAACCACTTGAGATTCCAGAATGGAAGTGGGAACACATCACAATGGATTTCGTTGTTGGTCTACCAAGGTCGGCACGGGGAAACCACACAATTTGGGTTATCGTTGATCGTCTAACCAAATCAGCGCACTTTTTACCAATCAAGATGACATATAATATGGATAGACTAGCTCAAATATATCTTGAAGAAGTATTGAAACTTCATGGAGTGCCAGTATCGATAGTTTCCGACCGGGACCCGAGGTTTACATCTCAATTTTAGCAAAGCTTACAGAAGGCCATGGGAACCAAACTAAACTTTAGCACCGCCTTCCACCCGCAAACAGATGATCAGTCAGAAAAGACTATACAAACATTGGAAGATATGTTAAGGACTTGTGTTTTAGATTTTGGAGGGAAATGGGAAGATTACCTGCCCTTAGTGGAATTTGCTTACAACAATAGCTTCCACGCAACCATAGGGATGGCTCCCTATGAAGCACTCTATGGGAGAAAGTGTAGATCGCCATTGTACTGGGATGAGGTTGGAGAAAGAAGGCTCTTAGGACCGGAGATTGTTGAAAGAACAGTTGAGGCCATAGACAAGATTAGGGCAAGAATTAAGCTGGCCTAAGATAAACAAAAATCCTACGCTGATCAAAGGCGAAAGGATTTAGAATTCACAATCGGTGAAAAGGTTTTTCTCAAAGTATAACCGGTAAGAGGTGTTATCCGATTTGGCAAGAAAGGAAAGCTACGACCAAGATTCATTGGACCATACGAGATTTTAGAACGCATTGGAGAAGTTGCTTACCGTCTTGCACTACCACCAGACCTATCTGGAGTGCACAATGTTTTCCATGTTTCCATGCTGAGGAAGTATGTGTTTGATCTAAGCCATGTAATCCACCACGAAGGACTCGAAGTCAAGAATGATTTGTCTTATGAGGTATCACCAGTCGCAATACTAGAACACAAGATCAAAAAGCTTCGAAACCGCGAAATTCGTCTAGTCAAGATCCAATGGAGTCATCATGACAAGGAGGAGTCCACTTGGGAGCTTGAGAGGGCAGTTCAAGCAAAGTACCCAGATCTGTTACAACTCGGTATGTTTTCAATTTCGAGGACAATTTTTTTTTTTGAGGGGTAGGGTGTAAGAACCCAAAAATATCATGAATTGAGCCCTTATATTTGTTTATGTGAAATTATGTGATTTATCATAATTATGTGAAATTTACATAATATTAAATGTTATTCACCTATTAAATTATTTATTTACTAATGGTAGTAAGATTAATGTTGGTGGATGACATAAGACTAGTTAAATTATTCATTAGGGATTGATTTGATATAAGAAGTGGTCTTAAAATAATATAAGAAATGACCCAAACAAAAATATTAAGACAAGGCCCATTCTTATGGCCCACTAAGGAAACCCTATGACATTTTGCACCTTATAAATAGCCACTTTCAGAATTTTTGCACATTTTTTACACTTCACATTAGGGTAAGATTTTGACTTCACACTCACACTCAAGACACACACTTTACCCACACACACTTCACCTAATGAACATTTTGTTGGTTTCATTTACAGATGTCTTCGAGTCCTTTAAATCAGAACGGAGATTGCATTGATCATATTCCTGATGAGCGGTTACTTTCATCAGAAAATGCTGAAAGTGGAGAGGCCAACTTCGTGCATATCGATGAAGAAGTTTCACCTCAAATTGGTGATGAATATCAGGCTGAACTTCCTCCACTTAATCGCATATATGTTTGACTCAGAAGATGAACTACGTTCGGTTGTGCCATTTATGATCGAGTTCTCCATACCATTAACAGAGATCAAATGAGGGCCCAGAAACCATGCATATTTCAGACTCGATCCGTTCTTCAAAAGTGCTGTGTTGATGATCATGTTCTGGTTCCTGGAATACCCAGTGAAAGTTGGAGTGATGCTAAAAAATTCTAGTTTCCTCCTCGCCTTGTACATCTTTGAGAAGAATTTCGTTGAGGTGAGGCGATTTGTTGAAACTAAAGACAGGGGTACAGTGCTCGCCTTCTATTATGGAGACTTTTATAGATCGCCTGAATACAAAAAATGGACAAAAGGTTGAAAGTCAAGCAAGAAAAGTGTACATGGGAAAAAACTGTGAGATTACACCGTTTTAATATGCATGTTGTTGTAGCCTGCACTCATGCGCACTCGTGACGCGTGCATTGCACGCACCATCACTCAAGTTTTGGTGATAATAAAATAATGACAATAATATAATTTTGATAATTTTTGCTCAAAATATAATTTTCCAAATCTTAAAACTATATACAAAAAATTAATAATGGATAAAATCTGCTCGGCGCGTGAGATAACATAGTTTTAACGCGTGCAACTCACCTGCAGAACAGGTTTATGGCTTACTTGTTGATTCTTAATAAAAAATATTCGACTCAAGAAATGAGATTCGTGACACAATTTAATTTGGCATTCACTTCAATTATAGATATGCAAAAATTAGCAAGGGACTGTCGCGTGCATCAAACACACTTCTTTTATATGTTTTTGTGATACTTTTGTAATTTATTTTAAAATGATACAAGTCCTCAACAGTCCAACTAGACCACTGCCGACGTCTAAAACGAAAAAGACAAAACAAATAACAATTTAACATGGTAAAGATTAAATAGTCAAGTTGTTATCCGATTTAAACGGAATCTCCAAAGAACACCAAACACATATGTTTCACATCAAATTAAGTAGCTCGATAGCGCGAGCCTTGTTGAGGAACTTGAGAATTCCAAACAACAATATATCAATTATAAATGCTAATCAAGTATTTCCAATTCCATAAAGATATTACACATTCTAAATGCTAATCCAGAAACTTTAAAACAGAAAAGAGAAGAAAAAACCAGAAAAAAAAAATATAAACTAACTACCTTAGTGGGCGGACGACGACGAGCAGGGGCGACTGGTCGGCGGGCAAACGTGGGCAGACGTCAGTGAACGGCGCCCTTCTCTTCTCTCTCAATTTAGGGAAGCTTGGTTGTGCCCTTTTCCCTCTTTTTCCGTTTTGAATTTTTTTAAATGTTCAGTTTTTTTTTTTTTTTTTAAATTCACGACTGAAACGACGACGCTGAGCAGTTTTTTCCCATGAACACTTTTCTTTCTTAAGTTTCGACCTCTTGACCATTTTTTGTATTCAGGCGATCTGTAAAAGTCCCCATAATAGAAGGCGAGCACTGCACCCATGTCTTTAGTTTCAACGAATCGCCTCACCTCAACGAAATACTTCTCAAAGATGTACAAGGCAAGGAGGAAACTAGCCTTTTCAGCATCACCACTCCAACTTCTACTTTTGATGAACGGAGTCTGAAACGGTTTCTGGGCCCTCACGCTTCTATGGGAGATTGGGGGCAGTACTAATGGCTGTGAGGGGGCAGTACTAATGGCTGTGAGGGGGGCAACTTCACATTCATTAAATATATATAAATATTTCAGATTGTTTTAGCAGATGTAATATAATAAAAATAGTGCACGTAGATATTCATGGAAACAAATCGCACGGGGTACGTAGTCATCGACCCATTCTACTAGCTAGTGAGTTACACACGTTAAATCTATGCATTATCACGCGCCGAGCAATTTTTCCTCCATTATTATTTTTTTTGCTAGGTTTCTGATATAGAAAATTGTATCTTGAGAAAAAAAATATTAAATTTCAATTTTTGAAATGATTTTCTAATTATGATCAAAATTTGTGCAAAACTGTTTCATGAGTCTCATTTGGGAAAATATCACAAACAGTCCTGTAACTTTTGTCGAATCCGCGTTTGGTCCTTTATCTTTTTAAATTATCATCTGTAGTCCTTTTATTATCGCAACAGGTCCTTTTCGGCAAAAAATTAAAAAAATGACCTGAATTCACATGTGCCGGTCACGTGAGTGTCAAATTCCGGCGAATTTGCTTGCGTGTCATTCCACATCACTAACTATTGAGAAAAAAATCACAAATAGTCTTTTTAAATTCTCACCTGTAGTCCTTTTATCTTTTTAAATTCTCACCTGTAGTCCTTTTATCTTTATTTTCAACAAAAAAAAGGCTTAAACCACATATTAATTAGACACCACATATAATCCTCACTCTCTGATCAATTACCTTCAAATTGTTGTCATGATACACATGAGCATTGATTGGGCCAGGGACAGACCCAGAACTCGTGGTTAAGGAGGGCAAATTTTTTTAATAATTTAAAATACTAATATATATATAATTATAATATTTATGCAATAAACTGTGCATAATTCTTCTTTTATATATATATATATATCCAACCACAGTTATTTTATCTCCTCTGTATATTTATTTTAATTTTCATACACATTATACATAGATGAAGGGAGTATTAATAATTAAGTTTCTAAAATACATTTATCAATACAGTAGGATCATCTTTTTATCAATAATAATTTATTAAATTAATCTAACATTAATTGTATTTAATTTAAAAAATATTAAAAACATTAAAATATTATATTTTAATTTTAATATATAAATATATATATATATAAGAGGGTGGAATGGGGTGGCCATGGCACCCTAAATATATACTTAGTTCTCTGGAGTCACCCCATATATGTGGAAATAATTAGTTAATTAATCAATTACCTTAGAAAAGTGAAATATGAAAATTAATTATTTTGTATTCCCTACAAATAAAAAGTAAATTGATATGATAAGTTTGACTATTTCTAATACTATTGCTAAGGAGGGTGGGTACTGTAGAGTAAAATAATTACTCCTTCAATTCACACATAATATTTACTTTTCTCTGAGTACAAATTTAAAAAAAGGAATTAGTAGTAGTTCATTTAAAAAATGTGGGGACAACCATTTTCTTAATTAAAAATATAATTTAGAATTATATGTGGTATCTAATTAATATGTGGTTTAAGCCTTTTTTTTTTTTTGTTGAAAAATGAAAATAAAGATAAAAGGACTATAGGTGAGAATTTAGAAAGATAAAGGACCAAATGTGGATTAAATAAAAGTTACAGGATCATTTGTGATTTTTTTTCTCAATAGATAGTGATGTGGAATGACACGCAAGCAAATGCGTCGGAATTTGACTCTCACGTGACCGGCACATGTGAATTCAGGTCATTTTTTTTAATTTTTTACCGAAAAGGACCTGTTGCGATAATAAAAGGACTACAGACGATAATTTAAAAAGATAAAGGACCAAACGCGGATTCGACAAAAGTTACAGGACTGTTTGTGATATTTTCCCGTCTCATTTCGTAGGTCGATCAGATACTTATTTTTTTTTGGTCCAATCATGAAGTAGGTCAATGTTTTTTGAGAAAAATTGTCAAAATATTTATTGCAATACAGTCGCACAAAATAATAGTTACGAGACGATTTTGCACAAGGCCTCTTATTTATTTATATTTACAAATTTTTCCTTTATCCCTGTTTTAATATCAACCGGACCATATATCATACACCTCCCATTTTATTTATATGTGCATGTATTACAGGATGGTATGGAGTTAGTGAAATAAAATTAGTACAAGTAAATATTATTGGCAAAAAAAGAAGTTTTTGAGAATGTTACGTGGCGGCGCTAATCCGATATGCGCGTGAGTTGCACGCGTTAAAACTGTGTAACTAATACGCTAAACAACTTTTTGTCATTTATTATTTTTTCTAGCTTTTAGATTTGGAAATTTTTTATTGTGACAAAAAATTGTTTGAATTTCTTTTACTCCACAAAAAATGCTCGAAATCGTGAGGGAATTAGCAAAGGAAATGGTTGAGGGAGTTCGATGCTCTCACATGGACTGACTTGAGTGACAGAAGATTCATGAACGTCTGAAGAGCAATGAGACGTCCCGTTTTCCAATGTGGGGTAGTCGAAGAATGTATCACTCCGTCTCTCATTTCTTCATTGCCATTAGCAGTTAATCCCTTACGGCGTTTGCTAATGGGAGCTACATTATCAGCGCTGCTTTGCTTCTGCTTTCGACTCAAGGTCCGAGGCTTCTTCGACACTGATGATTCCCCACCAGATTTAGCTATCAGTAACTCGTCCGATGCAGCAGACACGTGGACTATGATAGGGGGGAATATCTGTTGTGCCGTCTGATTCATCGCCTTCACGAGGACCGTCAGAAATAACATTATTGGAGACTTGAGAAGGAATAAAGTTGATTTTGATAGGAAACACAAGACTCCATGAAAATAATACTACCTTTAAATTTAATTTGACATAAACCCATTCTGCAAGTGAATAGCATGCGCTAAAACTATATTATCTCACGCGCTGGGCAGATTTTATCCGTTATATTATTTTTTGGTATATAGTTTTAAGATCTGGAAAATTATATTTTGAGTGAAAATTATCAAATTTCTATTATTTTCATTATTTTATTATCATCAAAACATGAGTGATGGTGCGCGTGCAATGCACGTGTCGCGAGTGCGCATCTCCACATCCAACATCCATATTAAAACGGTGTAATCTCATGTGTTGAACAGTTTTTTCCCCATGAACACTTTTCTTGCTTGAGTTTCGACCTTTTGATCAGTTTTTGTATTCAGCCAATCTATAAAAGTCCCCATAATAGAAGGCGAGGTCTGCACCCATGTCTTTAGTTTCAACAAATCGCCTCACCTCAACGAAATTCTTCTCAAAGATGTACAAGGCAAGGAGGAAACTAGCCTTTTCAGCATCACTCCAACTTTCACTTTTGATGAACGGAGTCTGAAACGATTTCTGGGGCCTCATGCTTCTGACATTTGACTCTGTTAATGGCATGGGGAACCTGATCATAAATAAACTGCACAACTGAACGTGTGATTGGGCTCCATTAAGTGGAGGAAGTTCAGCCTGATATTCATCTCCAATTCGAGGTGAAACTTATGGTTCTTCAGATGCATCGTGCAATCGTACACGATATGCACGAAGTTCGCCTCTCCACTTTCAGCATTGTCTGATGAAAGTACCTGCTCATCAGGAATATGATCAATGCAATTTCCGTTCTGATTTAAAGGACTCGAAGACATCTGCAAATGAAACCAACAAAATGTTCATTAGGTTTCACATATAGAAAATTGTATTTTGAGAGATAAAAAATTATTACAGTAAATATCTATTATTGACATTTTATTATCATCAAAATTTGTGCAAAACTGTTTCATGAATCTCATTCCGTAGGTCAGATACTATTTTTTTGGTCCAATCAAGTAGGTCACCGTTTTTGAGAAAATTTGTAAAAACATGAATTAGAATACAGTCCACACAAAATGATACTCCTACCGGACAATCTCGCACAAGGCCTCTTATTCTATTTATATGCACTAATTGTTCCTTTATATACGCATTTAATATCAATCGGACAATATATCATAGACCTCCCATTTTATTTATATGTGCATGTATTACAGGTTGGTGTGGAGTTGGTGAAATAAAAATAGTGCAAGTAAATATTATTGGCGAAAAAAAGAAGTTTGACAATGCATGGTACGTGGCGATAATCCCGACCAAAAAAAAAAAAACGTGGCGATAATCCCACGCGAATTGCACGCATTAAAACTGTGAAACTAATGCTCTAAACAACTTTGTGTGTCATTTACTATTTTTTCTAGCTTTTAGATTTGAATTTTTTTTTATTAATTGCAACCAAAAAATGTTTGAATTTCTTTTATGACATGATTAGTCTATTATCATCAAAAAAATTGTGAAACTGTGTAAGAAATCTCATTTCTTGCTTAGGATATTATTTCTTGAGAATCAACAAGTAAGCCCCAAAGAAACAATAAATATGGGGAATATGATTATAAATATATGGTTAATAATAACTCATCAGCTGGCATCCGAGGTACTGCCAGAAATCCACTAGCAATAGCTTCTAGTACCCTGGTTGTTGGAGGGCGCGCGGTATCTTGTACTCAGCCTCCGTGTATTCACAACAGCCTGATCCGATCCTCCTTTTAATTTGGCCTCAGAACTCAGTAAAATTGAGGTCGATCAGCAGCTGTGGTTGAGAGGTTTCGATGCTCTCACATGGTCGACTGACTTGAGTGACGGAAGATTCATGAACGTCTGAAGAGCAATGAGACGTCCCGTTTTCCAATGTGGAGAAGGAAACGTACTCAGTTCCCTAACATTGCCATCTGAGAGGCTTAAGGATTTTATAGCGTCCAACACCATTTTGGTACCTGTACCAATACTAATAGCTTCTTCATCGAAATGTGTAGCTAGACAAAAAGACATATTTAGATAAAGAAGATGAGGAAGTAAGTTGATTTTCCCAGACAACACAAGATTCCATGAAAATAATACTGCCTTTATATTTAATTTGGAACTCACTTCAATTATTTATAATAAATACACAAAAACTTGCATGGGACTGACGCGTGCATCACACGTGCTACTTTATTAATACTTTCGAACTATATTTTAAACCGAAAAATATTATATTTTGTGTATATGATGCTCTCATGCAAAACTTCCAGTTGTATGTATAAGCCATTAACACCATGAATGAGTAGATTTAATTGGTGCGATATATAGATAGGATCAAATTTAATTTTATTCTTGACCAGTCACGCACGAGTGAAGAGTAAGAGGAAGATAATAATAAATCCGCTTACCGTGTTTCTTTCACACTGTGTTCACATCTAATCAAAATTTGTGAAAACTGTACTCTAGTTAATATTTTGACAAATTTTCTCAAAAACATTGACATACTTGATTGAAAAAATAGTACCTGACCTACGGAATGAGATTCGTGAAACAGTTTTGCACAAATTTTGATGGTAATAAAATCACGTCAAAAATAGAAATTTAATAATTTTTTATCTCGATCTCAAAATACAATTTTCCATATGTGAAACCTAATGAACATTTTGTTGGTTTCATTTGCAGATGTCTTCGAGTCCTTTAAATCAGAACGGAGATTGCATTGATCATATTCCTGATGAGCAGTTACTTTCATCAGAAAATGCTGAAAGTGGAGAGGCCAACTTCGTGCATATCGATGAAGAAGTTTCACCTCAAATTGGTGATGAATATCAGGCTGAACTTCCTCCACTTAATCGCATGTTTGACTCAGAAGATGAACTACGTTCGGTTGTGCCGTTTATGATCAGGTTCTCCATACCATTAACAGAGATCAAATGAGGGCCCAGAAACCATGCATATTTCAGACTCGGTCCGTTCTTCAAAAGTGCTGTGTTGATGATCATGTTCTGGTTCCTGGAATACCCAGTGAAAGTTGGAGTGATGCTAAAAAAGTCTAGTTTCCTCCTCGCCTTGTACATCTTTGAGAAGAATTTCGTTGAGGTGAGGCGATTTGTTGAAACTAAAGACAGGGGTACAGTGCTCGCCTTCTATTATGGGGACTTTTACAGATCGCCTGAATACAAAAAATGGACAAAAGGTTGAAAGTCAAGCAAGAAAAGTGTACATGGGAAAAAACTGTGAGATTACACCGTTTTAATATGCATGTTGTTGTAGCCTGCACTCATGCGCACTCGTGACGCGTGCATTGCACGCACCATCACTCAAGTTTTGGTGATAATAAAATAATGACAATAATATAAATTTGATAATTTTTGCTCAAAATATAATTTTCCAAATCTTAAAACTATATACAAAAATTAATAATGGATAAAATCTGCTCGGCGCGTGAGATAACATAGTTTTAACGCGTGCAACTCACCTGCAGAACAGGTTTATGGCTTACTTGTTGATTCTTAATAAAAAATATTCGACTCAAGAAATGAGATTCGTGACACAATTTAATTTGGCATTCACTTCAATTATAGATATGCAAAAACTAGCAAGGGACTGTCGCGTGCATCAAACACACTTCTTTTATATTTTTTTGTGATACTTTTGTAATTTATTTTAAAATGATACAAGTCCTCAACAGTCCAACTAGACCACTGCCGACGTCTAAAACGAAAAAGACAGAACAAATAACAATTTAACATGGTAAAGATTAAATAGTCAAGTTGTTATCCGATTTAAACGGAATCTCCAAAGAACACCAAACACATGTTTCACATCAAATTAAGTAGCTCGATAGCGCGAGCCTTGTTGAGGAACTTGAGAATTCCAAACAACAATATATCAATTATAAATGCTAATCAAGTATTTCCAATTCCATAAAGATATTACACATTCTAAATGCTAATCCAGAAACTTTAAAACAGAAAAGAGAAGAAAAAACCAGAAAAAAATATATAAACTAACTACCTTAGTGGGCGGACGACGACGAGCAGGGGCGACAGGTCGGCGGGCAAACGTGGGCAGACGTCAGTGAACGGCGCCCTTCTCTTCTCTCTCAATTTAGGGAAGCTTGGTTGTGCCCTTTTCCCTCTTTTTCCGTTTTGAATTTTTTTAAATGTTCAGTTTTTTTTTTATTTTTTTAAATTCACGACTGAAACGACGACGTTTCACACATAATAAGAAAAATTCTAAGAAATGACGGTCTCATGCAAAACAACATCCATACGTGCTGAGCAGTTTTTTCCCATGAACACTTTTCTTTCTTAAGTTTCGACCTCTTGACCATTTTTTGTATTCAGGCGATCTGTAAAAGTCCCCATAATAGAAGGCGAGCACTGCACCCATGTCTTTAGTTTCAACGAATCGCCTCACCTCAACGAAATACTTCTCAAAGATGTACAAGGCAAGGAGGAAACTAGCCTTTTCAGCATCACCACTCCAACTTCTACTTTTGATGAACGGAGTCTGAAACGGTTTCTGGGCCCTCACGCTTCTATGGGAGATTGGGGGCAGTACTAATGGCTGTGAGGGGGGCAACTTCACATTCATTAAATATATATAAATATTTCAGATTGTTTTAGCAGATGTAATATAATAAAAATAGTGCACGTAGATATTCATGGAAACAAATCGCACGGGGTACGTAGTCATCGACCCATTCTACTAGCTAGTGAGTTACACACGTTAAATCTATGCATTATCACGCGCCGAGCAATTTTTCCTCCATTATTATTTTTTTTGCTAGGTTTCTGATATAGAAAATTGTATCTTGAGAAAAAAAATATTAAATTTCAATTTTTGAAATGATTTTCTAATTATGATCAAAATTTGTGCAAAACTGTTTCATGAGTCTCATTTGGGAAAATATCACAAACAGTCCTGTAACTTTTGTCGAATCCGCGTTTGGTCCTTTATCTTTTTAAATTATCATCTGTAGTCCTTTTATTATCGCAACAGGTCCTTTTCGGCAAAAAATTAAAAAAATGACCTGAATTCACATGTGCCGGTCACGTGAGTGTCAAATTCCGGCGAATTTGCTTGCGTGTCATTCCACATCACTAACTATTGAGAAAAAAATCACAAATAGTCTTTTTAAATTCTCACCTGTAGTCCTTTTATCTTTTTAAATTCTCACCTGTAGTCCTTTTATCTTTATTTTCAACAAAAAAAAGGCTTAAACCACATATTAATTAGACACCACATATAATCCTCACTCTCTGATCAATTACCTTCAAATTGTTGTCATGATACACATGAGCATTGATTGGGCCAGGGACAGACCCAGAACTCGTGGTTAAGGAGGGCAAATTTTTTTAATAATTTAAAATACTAATATATATATAATTATAATATTTATGCAATAAACTGTGCATAATTCTTCTTTTATATATATATATATATCCAACCACAGTTATTTTATCTCCTCTGTATATTTATTTTAATTTTCATACACATTATACATAGATGAAGGGAGTATTAATAATTAAGTTTCTAAAATACATTTATCAATACAGTAGGATCATCTTTTTATCAATAATAATTTATTAAATTAATCTAACATTAATTGTATTTAATTTAAAAAATACTAAAAACATTAAAATATTATATTTTAATTTTAATATATAAATATATATATATATAAGAGGGTGGAATGGGGTGGCCATGGCCCCCTAAATATATACTTAGTTCTCTGGAGTCACCCCATATATGTGGAAATAATTAGTTAATTAATCAATTACCTTAGAAAAGTGAAATATGAAAATTAATTATTTTGTATTCCCTACAAATAAAAAGTAAATTGATATGATAAGTTTGACTATTTCTAATACTATTGCTAAGGAGGGTGGGTACTGTAGAGTAAAATAATTACTCCTTCAATTCACACATAATATTTACTTTTCTCTGAGTACAAATTTAAAAAAAGGAATTAGTAGTAGTTCATTTAAAAAATGTGGGGACAACCATTTTCTTAATTAAAAATATAATTTAGAATTATATGTGGTATCTAACTAATATGTGGTTTAAGCCTTTTTTTTTTTTTTTTGTTGAAAAATGAAAATAAAGATAAAAGGACTACAGGTGAGAATTTAGAAAGATAAAGGACCAAATGTGGATTAAATAAAAGTTACAGGATCATTTGTGATTTTTTTTCTCAATAGATAGTGATGTGGAATGACACGCAAGCAAATGCGTCGGAATTTGACTCTCACGTGACCGGCACATGTGAATTCAGGTCATTTTTTTTAATTTTTTACCGAAAAGGACCTGTTGCGATAATAAAAGGACTACAGACGATAATTTAAAAAGATAAAGGACCAAACGCGGATTCGACAAAAGTTACAGGACTGTTTGTGATATTTTCCCGTCTCATTTCGTAGGTCGATCAGATACTTATTTTTTTTTGGTCCAATCATGAAGTAGGTCAATGTTTTTTGAGAAAAATTGTCAAAATATTTATTGCAATACAGTCGCACAAAATAATAGTTACGAGACGATTTTGCACAAGGCCTCTTATTTATTTATATTTACAAATTTTTCCTTTATCCCTGTTTTAATATCAACCGGACCATATATCATACACCTCCCATTTTATTTATATGTGCATGTATTACAGGATGGTATGGAGTTAGTGAAATAAAATTAGTACAAGTAAATATTATTGGCAAAAAAAGAAGTTTTTGAGAATGTTACGTGGCGGCGCTAATCCGATATGCGCGTGAGTTGCACGCGTTAAAACTGTGTAACTAATACGCTAAACAACTTTTTGTCATTTATTATTTTTTCTAGCTTTTAGATTTGGAAATTTTTTATTGTGACAAAAAATTGTTTGAATTTCTTTTACTCCACAAAAAATGCTCGAAATCGTGAGGGAATTAGCAAAGGAAATGGTTGAGGGAGTTCGATGCTCTCACATGGACTGACTTGAGTGACAGAAGATTCATGAACGTCTGAAGAGCAATGAGACGTCCCGTTTTCCAATGTGGGGTAGTCGAAGAATGTATCACTCCGTCTCTCATTTCTTCATTGCCATTAGCAGTTAATCCCTTACGGCGTTTGCTAATGGGAGCTACATTATCAGCGCTGCTTTGCTTCTGCTTTCGATTCAAGGTCCGAGGCTTCTTCGACACTGATGATTCCCCACCAGATTTAGCTATCAGTAACTCGTCCGATGCAGCAGACACGTGGACTATGATAGGGGGGAATATCTGTTGTGCCGTCTGATTCATCGCCTTCACGAGGACCGTCAGAAATAACATTATTGGAGACTTGAGAAGGAATAAAGTTGATTTTGATAGGAAACACAAGACTCCATGAAAATAATACTACCTTTAAATTTAATTTGACATAAACCCATTCTGCAAGTGAATAGCATGCGCTAAAACTATATTATCTCACGCGCTGGGCAGATTTTATCCGTTATATTATTTTTTGGTATATAGTTTTAAGATCTGGAAAATTATATTTTGAGTGAAAATTATCAAATTTCTATTATTTTCATTATTTTATTATCATCAAAACATGAGTGATGGTGCGCGTGCAATGCACGTGTCGCGAGTGCGCATCTCCACATCCAACATCCATATTAAAACGGTGTAATCTCATGTGTTGAACAGTTTTTTCCCCATGAACACTTTTCTTGCTTGAGTTTCGACCTTTTGATCAGTTTTTGTATTCAGCCAATCTATAAAAGTCCCCATAATAGAAGGCGAGGTCTGCACCCATGTCTTTAGTTTCAACAAATCGCCTCACCTCAACGAAATTCTTCTCAAAGATGTACAAGGCAAGGAGGAAACTAGCCTTTTCAGCATCACTCCAACTTTCACTTTTGATGAACGGAGTCTGAAACGATTTCTGGGGCCTCATGCTTCTGACATTTGACTCTGTTAATGGCATGGGGAACCTGATCATAAATAAACTGCACAACTGAACGTGTGATTGGGCTCCATTAAGTGGAGGAAGTTCAGCCTGATATTCATCTCCAATTCGAGGTGAAACTTATGGTTCTTCAGATGCATCGTGCAATCGTACACGATATGCACGAAGTTCGCCTCTCCACTTTCAGCATTGTCTGATGAAAGTACCTGCTCATCAGGAATATGATCAATGCAATTTCCGTTCTGATTTAAAGGACTCGAAGACATCTGCAAATGAAACCAACAAAATGTTCATTAGGTTTCACATATAGAAAATTGTATTTTGAGAGATAAAAAATTATTACAGTAAATATCTATTATTGACATTTTATTATCATCAAAATTTGTGCAAAACTGTTTCATGAATCTCATTCCGTAGGTCAGATACTATTTTTTTGGTCCAATCAAGTAGGTCACCGTTTTTGAGAAAATTTGTAAAAACATGAATTAGAATACAGTCCACACAAAATGATACTCCTACCGGACAATCTCGCACAAGGCCTCTTATTCTATTTATATGCACTAATTGTTCCTTTATATACGCATTTAATATCAATCGGACAATATATCATAGACCTCCCATTTTATTTATATGTGCATGTATTACAGGTTGGTGTGGAGTTGGTGAAATAAAAATAGTGCAAGTAAATATTATTGGCGAAAAAAAGAAGTTTGACAATGCATGGTACGTGGCGATAATCCCGACCAAAAAAAAAAAAACGTGGCGATAATCCCACGCGAATTGCACGCATTAAAACTGTGAAACTAATGCTCTAAACAACTTTGTGTGTCATTTACTATTTTTTCTAGCTTTTAGATTTGAATTTTTTTTTATTAATTGCAACCAAAAAATGTTTGAATTTCTTTTATGACATGATTAGTCTATTATCATCAAAAAAATTGTGAAACTGTGTAAGAAATCTCATTTCTTGCTTAGGATATTATTTCTTGAGAATCAACAAGTAAGCCCAAAGAAACAATAAATATGGGGAATATGATTATAAATATATGGTTAATAATAACTCATCAGCTGGCATCCGAGGTACTGCCAGAAATCCACTAGCAATAGCTTCTAGTACCCTGGTTGTTGGAGGGCGCGCGGTATCTTGTACTCAGCCTCCGTGTATTCACAACAGCCTGATCCGATCCTCCTTTTAATTTGGCCTCAGAACTCAGTAAAATTGAGGTCGATCAGCAGCTGTGGTTGAGAGGTTTCGATGCTCTCACATGGTCGACTGACTTGAGTGACGGAAGATTCATGAACGTCTGAAGAGCAATGAGACGTCCCGTTTTCCAATGTGGAGAAGGAAACGTACTCAGTTCCCTAACATTGCCATCTGAGAGGCTTAAGGATTTTATAGCGTCCAACACCATTTTGGTACCTGTACCAATACTAATAGCTTCTTCATCGAAATGTGTAGCTAGACAAAAAGACATATTTAGATAAAGAAGATGAGGAAGTAAGTTGATTTTCCCAGACAACACAAGATTCCATGAAAATAATACTGCCTTTATATTTAATTTGGAACTCACTTCAATTATTTATAATAAATACACAAAAACTTGCATGGGACTGACGCGTGCATCACACGTGCTACTTTATTAATACTTTCGAACTATATTTTAAACCGAAAAATATTATATTTTGTGTATATGATGCTCTCATGCAAAACTTCCAGTTGTATGTATAAGCCATTAACACCATGAATGAGTAGATTTAATTGGTGCGATATATAGATAGGATCAAATTTAATTTTATTCTTGACCAGTCACGCACGAGTGAAGAGTAAGAGGAAGATAATAATAAATCCGCTTACCGTGTTTCTTTCACACTGTGTTCACATCTAATCAAAATTTGTGAAAACTGTACTCTAGTTAATATTTTGACAAATTTTCTCAAAAACATTGACATACTTGATTGAAAAAATAGTACCTGACCTACGGAATGAGATTCGTGAAACAGTTTTGCACAAATTTTGATGGTAATAAAATCACGTCAAAAATAGAAATTTAATAATTTTTTATCTCGATCTCAAAATACAATTTTCCATATGTGAAACCTAATGAACATTTTGTTGGTTTCATTTGCAGATGTCTTCGAGTCCTTTAAATCAGAACGGAGATTGCATTGATCATATTCCTGATGAGCAGTTACTTTCATCAGAAAATGCTGAAAGTGGAGAGGCCAACTTCGTGCATATCGATGAAGAAGTTTCACCTCAAATTGGTGATGAATATCAGGCTGAACTTCCTCCACTTAATCGCATGTTTGACTCAGAAGATGAACTACGTTCGGTTGTGCCGTTTATGATCAGGTTCTCCATACCATTAACAGAGATCAAATGAGGGCCCAGAAACCATGCATATTTCAGACTCGGTCCGTTCTTCAAAAGTGCTGTGTTGATGATCATGTTCTGGTTACTGGAATACCCAGTGAAAGTTGGAGTGATGCTAAAAAAGTCTAGTTTCCTCCTCGCCTTGTACATCTTTGAGAAGAATTTCGTTGAGGTGAGGCGATTTGTTGAAACTAAAGACAGGGGTACAGTGCTCGCCTTCTATTATGGGGACTTTTACAGATCGCCTGAATACAAAAAATGGACAAAAGGTTGAAAGTCAAGCAAGAAAAGTGTACATGGGAAAAAACTGTGAGATTACACCGTTTTAATATGCATGTTGTTGTAGCCTGCACTCATGCGCACTCGTGACGCGTGCATTGCACGCACCATCACTCAAGTTTTGGTGATAATAAAATAATGACAATAATATAAATTTGATAATTTTTGCTCAAAATATAATTTTCCAAATCTTAAAACTATATACAAAAATTAATAATGGATAAAATCTGCTCGGCGCGTGAGATAACATAGTTTTAACGCGTGCAACTCACCTGCAGAACAGGTTTATGGCTTACTTGTTGATTCTTAATAAAAAATATTCGACTCAAGAAATGAGATTCGTGACACAATTTAATTTGGCATTCACTTCAATTATAGATATGCAAAAACTAGCAAGGGACTGTCGCGTGCATCAAACACACTTCTTTTATATTTTTTTGTGATACTTTTGTAATTTATTTTAAAATGATACAAGTCCTCAACAGTCCAACTAGACCACTGCCGACGTCTAAAACGAAAAAGACAGAACAAATAACAATTTAACATGGTAAAGATTAAATAGTCAAGTTGTTATCCGATTTAAACGGAATCTCCAAAGAACACCAAACACATGTTTCACATCAAATTAAGTAGCTCGATAGCGCGAGCCTTGTTGAGGAACTTGAGAATTCCAAACAACAATATATCAATTATAAATGCTAATCAAGTATTTCCAATTCCATAAAGATATTACACATTCTAAATGCTAATCCAGAAACTTTAAAACAGAAAAGAGAAGAAAAAACCAGAAAAAAATATATAAACTAACTACCTTAGTGGGCGGACGACGACGAGCAGGGGCGACAGGTCGGCGGGCAAACGTGGGCAGACGTCAGTGAACGGCGCCCTTCTCTTCTCTCTCAATTTAGGGAAGCTTGGTTGTACCCTTTTCCCTCTTTTTCCGTTTTGAATTTTTTTAAATGTTCAGTTTTTTTTTGATTTTTTTAAATTCACGACTGAAACGACGACGTTTCACACATAATAAGAAAAATTCTAAGAAATGACGGTCTCATGCAAAACAACATCCATACGTGCTGAGCAGTTTTTTCCCATGAACACTTTTCTTTCTTAAGTTTCGACCTCTTGACCATTTTTTGTATTCAGGCGATCTGTAAAAGTCCCCATAATAGAAGGCGAGCACTGCACCCATGTCTTTAGTTTCAACGAATCGCCTCACCTCAACGAAATACTTCTCAAAGATGTACAAGGCAAGGAGGAAACTAGCCTTTTCAGCATCACCACTCCAACTTCTACTTTTGATGAACGGAGTCTGAAACGGTTTCTGGGCCCTCACGCTTCTATGGGAGATTGGGGGCAGTACTAATGGCTGTGAGGGGGGCAACTTCACATTCATTAAATATATATAAATATTTCAGATTGTTTTAGCAGATGTAATATAATAAAAATAGTGCACGTAGATATTCATGGAAACAAATCGCACGGGGTACGTAGTCATCGACCCATTCTACTAGCTAGTGAGTTACACACGTTAAATCTATGCATTATCACGCGCCGAGCAATTTTTCCTCCATTATTATTTTTTTTGCTAGGTTTCTGATATAGAAAATTGTATCTTGAGAAAAAAAATATTAAATTTCAATTTTTGAAATGATTTTCTAATTATGATCAAAATTTGTGCAAAACTGTTTCATGAGTCTCATTTGGGAAAATATCACAAACAGTCCTGTAACTTTTGTCGAATCCGCGTTTGGTCCTTTATCTTTTTAAATTATCATCTGTAGTCCTTTTATTATCGCAACAGGTCCTTTTCGGCAAAAAATTAAAAAAATGACCTGAATTCACATGTGCCGGTCACGTGAGTGTCAAATTCCGGCGAATTTGCTTGCGTGTCATTCCACATCACTAACTATTGAGAAAAAAATCACAAATAGTCTTTTTAAATTCTCACCTGTAGTCCTTTTATCTTTTTAAATTCTCACCTGTAGTCCTTTTATCTTTATTTTCAACAAAAAAAAGGCTTAAACCACATATTAATTAGACACCACATATAATCCTCACTCTCTGATCAATTACCTTCAAATTGTTGTCATGATACACATGAGCATTGATTGGGCCAGGGACAGACCCAGAACTCGTGGTTAAGGAGGGCAAATTTTTTTAATAATTTAAAATACTAATATATATATAATTATAATATTTATGCAATAAACTGTGCATAATTCTTCTTTTATATATATATATATATCCAACCACAGTTATTTTATCTCCTCTGTATATTTATTTTAATTTTCATACACATTATACATAGATGAAGGGAGTATTAATAATTAAGTTTCTAAAATACATTTATCAATACAGTAGGATCATCTTTTTATCAATAATAATTTATTAAATTAATCTAACATTAATTGTATTTAATTTAAAAAATATTAAAAACATTAAAATATTATATTTTAATTTTAATATATAAATATATATATATATAAGAGGGTGGAATGGGGTGGCCATGGCCCCCTAAATATATACTTAGTTCTCTGGAGTCACCCCATATATGTGGAAATAATTAGTTAATTAATCAATTACCTTAGAAAAGTGAAATATGAAAATTAATTATTTTGTATTCCCTACAAATAAAAAGTAAATTGATATGATAAGTTTGACTATTTCTAATACTATTGCTAAGGAGGGTGGGTACTGTAGAGTAAAATAATTACTCCTTCAATTCACACATAATATTTACTTTTCTCTGAGTACAAATTTAAAAAAAGGAATTAGTAGTAGTTCATTTAAAAAATGTGGGGACAACCATTTTCTTAATTAAAAATATAATTTAGAATTATATGTGGTATCTAATTAATATGTGGTTTAAGCCTTTTTTTTTTTTTGTTGAAAAATGAAAATAAAGATAAAAGGACTATAGGTGAGAATTTAGAAAGATAAAGGACCAAATGTGGATTAAATAAAAGTTACAGGATCATTTGTGATTTTTTTTCTCAATAGATAGTGATGTGGAATGACACGCAAGCAAATGCGTCGGAATTTGACTCTCACGTGACCGGCACATGTGAATTCAGGTCATTTTTTTTAATTTTTTACCGAAAAGGACCTGTTGCGATAATAAAAGGACTACAGACGATAATTTAAAAAGATAAAGGACCAAACGCGGATTCGACAAAAGTTACAGGACTGTTTGTGATATTTTCCCGTCTCATTTCGTAGGTCGATCAGATACTTATTTTTTTTTGGTCCAATCATGAAGTAGGTCAATGTTTTTTGAGAAAAATTGTCAAAATATTTATTGCAATACAGTCGCACAAAATAATAGTTACGAGACGATTTTGCACAAGGCCTCTTATTTATTTATATTTACAAATTTTTCCTTTATCCCTGTTTTAATATCAACCGGACCATATATCATACACCTCCCATTTTATTTATATGTGCATGTATTACAGGATGGTATGGAGTTAGTGAAATAAAATTAGTACAAGTAAATATTATTGGCAAAAAAAGAAGTTTTTGAGAATGTTACGTGGCGGCGCTAATCCGATATGCGCGTGAGTTGCACGCGTTAAAACTGTGTAACTAATACGCTAAACAACTTTTTGTCATTTATTATTTTTTCTAGCTTTTAGATTTGGAAATTTTTTATTGTGACAAAAAATTGTTTGAATTTCTTTTACTCCACAAAAAATGCTCGAAATCGTGAGGGAATTAGCAAAGGAAATGGTTGAGGGAGTTCGATGCTCTCACATGGACTGACTTGAGTGACAGAAGATTCATGAACGTCTGAAGAGCAATGAGACGTCCCGTTTTCCAATGTGGGGTAGTCGAAGAATGTATCACTCCGTCTCTCATTTCTTCATTGCCATTAGCAGTTAATCCCTTACGGCGTTTGCTAATGGGAGCTACATTATCAGCGCTGCTTTGCTTCTGCTTTCGACTCAAGGTCCGAGGCTTCTTCGACACTGATGATTCCCCACCAGATTTAGCTATCAGTAACTCGTCCGATGCAGCAGACACGTGGACTATGATAGGGGGGAATATCTGTTGTGCCGTCTGATTCATCGCCTTCACGAGGACCGTCAGAAATAACATTATTGGAGACTTGAGAAGGAATAAAGTTGATTTTGATAGGAAACACAAGACTCCATGAAAATAATACTACCTTTAAATTTAATTTGACATAAACCCATTCTGCAAGTGAATAGCATGCGCTAAAACTATATTATCTCTCGCGCTGGGCAGATTTTATCCGTTATATTATTTTTTGGTATATAGTTTTAAGATCTGGAAAATTATATTTTGAGTGAAAATTATCAAATTTCTATTATTTTCATTATTTTATTATCATCAAAACATGAGTGATGGTGCGCGTGCAATGCACGTGTCGCGAGTGCGCATCTCCACATCCAACATCCATATTAAAACGGTGTAATCTCATGTGTTGAACAGTTTTTTCCCCATGAACACTTTTCTTGCTTGAGTTTCGACCTTTTGATCAGTTTTTGTATTCAGCCAATCTATAAAAGTCCCCATAATAGAAGGCGAGGTCTGCACCCATGTCTTTAGTTTCAACAAATCGCCTCACCTCAACGAAATTCTTCTCAAAGATGTACAAGGCAAGGAGGAAACTAGCCTTTTCAGCATCACTCCAACTTTCACTTTTGATGAACGGAGTCTGAAACGATTTCTGGGGCCTCATGCTTCTGACATTTGACTCTGTTAATGGCATGGGGAACCTGATCATAAATAAACTGCACAACTGAACGTGTGATTGGGCTCCATTAAGTGGAGGAAGTTCAGCCTGATATTCATCTCCAATTCGAGGTGAAACTTATGGTTCTTCAGATGCATCGTGCAATCGTACACGATATGCACGAAGTTCGCCTCTCCACTTTCAGCATTGTCTGATGAAAGTACCTGCTCATCAGGAATATGATCAATGCAATTTCCGTTCTGATTTAAAGGACTCGAAGACATCTGCAAATGAAACCAACAAAATGTTCATTAGGTTTCACATATAGAAAATTGTATTTTGAGAGATAAAAAATTATTACAGTAAATATCTATTATTGACATTTTATTATCATCAAAATTTGTGCAAAACTGTTTCATGAATCTCATTCCGTAGGTCAGATACTATTTTTTTGGTCCAATCAAGTAGGTCACCGTTTTTGAGAAAATTTGTAAAAACATGAATTAGAATACAGTCCACACAAAATGATACTCCTACCGGACAATCTCGCACAAGGCCTCTTATTCTATTTATATGCACTAATTGTTCCTTTATATATCCGCATTTAATATCAATCGGACAATATATCATAGACCTCCCATTTTATTTATATGTGCATGTATTACAGGTTGGTGTGGAGTTGGTGAAATAAAAATAGTGCAAGTAAATATTATTGGCGAAAAAAAGAAGTTTGACAATGCATGGTACGTGGCGATAATCCCGACCAAAAAAAAAAAAAACGTGGCGATAATCCCACGCGAATTGCACGCATTAAAACTGTGAAACTAATGCTCTAAACAACTTTGTGTGTCATTTACTATTTTTTCTAGCTTTTAGATTTGAATTTTTTTTTATTAATTGCAACCAAAAAATGTTTGAATTTCTTTTATGACATGATTAGTCTATTACCATCAAAAAAATTGTGAAACTGTGTAAGAAATCTCATTTCTTGCTTAGGATATTATTTCTTGAGAATCAACAAGTAAGCCCCAAAGAAACAATAAATATGGGGAATATGATTATAAATATATGGTTAATAATAACTCATCAGCTGGCATCCGAGGTACTGCCAGAAATCCACTAGCAATAGCTTCTAGTACCCTGGTTGTTGGAGGGCGCGCGGTATCTTGTACTCAGCCTCCGTGTATTCACAACAGCCTGATCCGATCCTCCTTTTAATTTGGCCTCAGAACTCAGTAAAATTGAGGTCGATCAGCAGCTGTGGTTGAGAGGTTTCGATGCTCTCACATGGTCGACTGACTTGAGTGACGGAAGATTCATGAACGTCTGAAGAGCAATGAGACGTCCCGTTTTCCAATGTGGAGAAGGAAACGTACTCAGTTCCCTAACATTGCCATCTGAGAGGCTTAAGGATTTTATAGCGTCCAACACCATTTTGGTACCTGTACCAATACTAATAGCTTCTTCATCGAAATGTGTAGCTAGACAAAAAGACATATTTAGATAAAGAAGATGAGGAAGTAAGTTGATTTTCCCAGACAACACAAGATTCCATGAAAATAATACTGCCTTTATATTTAATTTGGAACTCACTTCAATTATTTATAATAAATACACAAAAACTTGCATGGGACTGACGCGTGCATCACACGTGCTACTTTATTAATACTTTCGAATTATATTTTAAACCGAAAAATATTATATTTTGTGTATATGATGCTCTCATGCAAAACTTCCAGTTGTATGTATAAGCCATTAACACCATGAATGAGTAGATTTAATTGGTGCGATATATAGATAGGATCAAATTTAATTTTATTCTTGACCAGTCACGCACGAGTGAAGAGTAAGAGGAAGATAATAATAAATCTGCTTACCGTGTTTCTTTCACACTGTGTTCACATCTAATCAAAATTTGTGAAAACTGTACTCTAGTTAATATTTTGACAAATTTTCTCAAAAACATTGACGTACTTGATTGAAAAAATAGTACCTGACCTACGGAATGAGATTCGTGAAACAGTTTTGCACAAATTTTGATGGTAATAAAATCACGTCAAAAATAGAAATTTAATAATTTTTTATCTCGATCTCAAAATACAATTTTCCATATGTGAAACCTAATGAACATTTTGTTGGTTTCATTTGCAGATGTCTTCGAGACCTTTAAATCAGAACGGAGATTGCATTGATCATATTACTGATGAGCAGTTACTTTCATCAGAAAATGCTGAAAGTGGAGAGGCCAACTTCGTGCATATCGATGAAGAAGTTTCACCTCAAATTGGTGATGAATATCAGGCTGAACTTCCTCCACTTAATCGCATGTTTGACTCAGAAGATGAACTACGTTCGATTGTGCCGTTTATGATCAGGTTCTCCATACCATTAACAGAGATCAAATGAGGGCCCAGAAACCATGCATATTTCAGACTCGATCCGTTCTTCAAAAGTGCTGTGTTGATGATCATGTTCTGGTTCCTGGAATACCCAGTGAAAGTTGGAGTGATGCTAAAAAAGTCTAGTTTCCTCCTCGCCTTGTACATCTTTGAGAAGAATTTCGTTGAGGTGAGGCGATTTGTTGAAACTAAAGACAGGGGTACAGTGCTCGCCTTCTATTATGGGGACTTTTACAGATCGCCTGAATACAAAAAATGGACAAAAGGTTGAAAGTCAAGCAAGAAAAGTGTACATGGGAAAAAACTGTGAGATTACACCGTTTTAATATGCATGTTGTTGTAGCCTGCACTCATGCGCACTCGTGACGCGTGCATTGCACGCACCATCACTCAAGTTTGTTGATAATAAAATAATGACAATAATATAAATTTGATAATTTTTGCTCAAAATATAATTTTCCAAATCTTAAAACTATATACAAAAATTAATAATGGATAAAATCTGCTCGGCGCGTGAGATAACATAGTTTTAACGCGTGCAACTCACCTGCAGAACAGGTTTATGGCTTACTTGTTGATTCTTAATAAAAAATATTCGACTCAAGAAATGAGATTCGTGACAATTTAATTTGGCATTCACTTCAATTATAGATATGCAAAAACTAGCAAGGGACTGTCGCGTGCATCAAACACACTTCTTTTGTAATTTATTTTAAAATGATACAAGTCCTCAACAGTCCAACTAGACCACTGCCGACGTCTAAAACGAAAAAGACAGAACAAATAACAATTTAACATGGTAAAGATTAAATAGTCAAGTTGTTATCCGATTTAAACGGAATCTCCAAAGAACACCAAACACATGTTTCACATCAAATTAAGTAGCTCGATAGCGCGAGCCTTGTTGAGGAACTTGAGAATTCCAAACAACAATATATCAATTATAAATGCTAATCAAGTATTTCCAATTCCATAAAGATATTACACATTCTAAATGCTAATCCAGAAACTTTAAAACAGAAAAGAGAAGAAAAAACCAGAAAAAAAAATATAAACTAACTACCTTAGTGGGCGGACGACGACGAGCAGGGGCGACAGGTCGGCGGGCAAACGTGGGCAGACGTCAGTGAACGGCGCCCTTCTCTTCTCTCTCAATTTAGGGAAGCTTGGTTGTGCCCTTTTCCCTCTTTTCCCGTTTTGAATTTTTTTAAATGTTTGGTTTTTTTTATTTTTTTTAAATTCACGACTGAAACGACGAAGTTTCACATCTAATCAAAATTTGTGAAAACTGTACTCTAGTTAATATTTTGACAAATTTTCTCAAAAACATTGACGTACTTGATTGAAAAAATAGTACCTGACCTACGGAATGAGATTCGTGAAACAGTTTTGCACAAATTTTGATGGTAATAAAATCACGTCAAAAATAGAAATTTAATAATTTTTTATCTCGATCTCAAAATACAATTTTCCATATGTGAAACCTAATGAACATTTTGTTGGTTTCATTTGCAGATGTCTTCGAGACCTTTAAATCAGAACGGAGATTGCATTGATCATATTACTGATGAGCAGTTACTTTCATCAGAAAATGCTGAAAGTGGAGAGGCCAACTTCGTGCATATCGATGAAGAAGTTTCACCTCAAATTGGTGATGAATATCAGGCTGAACTTCCTCCACTTAATCGCATGTTTGACTCAGAAGATGAACTACGTTCGATTGTGCCGTTTATGATCAGGTTCTCCATACCATTAACAGAGATCAAATGAGGGCCCAGAAACCATGCATATTTCAGACTCGATCCGTTCTTCAAAAGTGCTGTGTTGATGATCATGTTCTGGTTCCTGGAATACCCAGTGAAAGTTGGAGTGATGCTAAAAAAGTCTAGTTTCCTCCTCGCCTTGTACATCTTTGAGAAGAATTTCGTTGAGGTGAGGCGATTTGTTGAAACTAAAGACAGGGGTACAGTGCTCGCCTTCTATTATGGGGACTTTTACAGATCGCCTGAATACAAAAAATGGACAAAAGGTTGAAAGTCAAGCAAGAAAAGTGTACATGGGAAAAAACTGTGAGATTACACCGTTTTAATATGCATGTTGTTGTAGCCTGCACTCATGCGCACTCGTGACGCGTGCATTGCACGCACCATCACTCAAGTTTGTTGATAATAAAATAATGACAATAATATAAATTTGATAATTTTTGCTCAAAATATAATTTTCCAAATCTTAAAACTATATACAAAAATTAATAATGGATAAAATCTGCTCGGCGCGTGAGATAACATAGTTTTAACGCGTGCAACTCACCTGCAGAACAGGTTTATGGCTTACTTGTTGATTCTTAATAAAAAATATTCGACTCAAGAAATGAGATTCGTGACAATTTAATTTGGCATTCACTTCAATTATAGATATGCAAAAACTAGCAAGGGACTGTCGCGTGCATCAAACACACTTCTTTTGTAATTTATTTTAAAATGATACAAGTCCTCAACAGTCCAACTAGACCACTGCCGACGTCTAAAACGAAAAAGACAGAACAAATAACAATTTAACATGGTAAAGATTAAATAGTCAAGTTGTTATCCGATTTAAACGGAATCTCCAAAGAACACCAAACACATGTTTCACATCAAATTAAGTAGCTCGATAGCGCGAGCCTTGTTGAGGAACTTGAGAATTCCAAACAACAATATATCAATTATAAATGCTAATCAAGTATTTCCAATTCCATAAAGATATTACACATTCTAAATGCTAATCCAGAAACTTTAAAACAGAAAAGAGAAGAAAAAACCAGAAAAAAAAATATAAACTAACTACCTTAGTGGGCGGACGACGACGAGCAGGGGCGACAGGTCGGCGGGCAAAGAGATATCCACTTGAAGACATGAGCACGGGAAAGGGATTAGTATTGGCCACAGGGTAGGACTACTATCGAAAAGCTCTTCATTGCACACATGAAGGAGAGAATGGATGCAAAGAGATATCCACTTGAAGACATGAGCACGGGAATGAGCTTAATGGTCATTGTCAAAAGAGATGAAGAGGAATGTCCTTTGATGGACATGAGCTACAAGGAACAAAAAAATCAAGAAGCATCACAAGATGAGTTGGAGAGCGAAATGAGCATTTTTAACAATAAATTGATTCTTACATAAATTCTACTTATATAAGTGAAGATGAATAACATCGAGAATAGGTTTATATGCAATCTTTCTTCTGGTTCTTCTGGTTCTTCTGGGAAAAAACTGTGAGATTACACCGTTTTAATATGCATGTTGTTGTAGCCTGCACTCATGCGCACTCGTGACGCGTGCATTGCACGCACCATCACTCAAGTTTTGGTGATAATAAAATAATGACAATAATATAAATTTGATAATTTTTGCTCAAAATATAATTTTCCAAATCTTAAAACTATATACAAAAATTAATAATGGATAAAATCTGCTCGGCGCGTGAGATAACATAGTTTTAACGCGTGCAACTCACCTGCAGAACAGGTTTATGGCTTACTTGTTGATTCTTAATAAAAAATATTCGACTCAAGAAATGAGATTCGTGACACAATTTAATTTGGCATTCACTTCAATTATAGATATGCAAAAACTAGCAAGGGACTGTCGCGTGCATCAAACACACTTCTTTTATATTTTTTTGTGATACTTTTGTAATTTATTTTAAAATGATACAAGTCCTCAACAGTCCAACTAGACCACTGCCGACGTCTAAAACGAAAAAGACAGAACAAATAACAATTTAACATGGTAAAGATTAAATAGTCAAGTTGTTATCCGATTTAAACGGAATCTCCAAAGAACACCAAACACATGTTTCACATCAAATTAAGTAGCTCGATAGCGCGAGCCTTGTTGAGGAACTTGAGAATTCCAAACAACAATATATCAATTATAAATGCTAATCAAGTATTTCCAATTCCATAAAGATATTACACATTCTAAATGCTAATCCAGAAACTTTAAAACAGAAAAGAGAAGAAAAAACCAGAAAAAAATATATAAACTAACTACCTTAGTGGGCGGACGACGACGAGCAGGGGCGACAGGTCGGCGGGCAAACGTGGGCAGACGTCAGTGAACGGCGCCCTTCTCTTCTCTCTCAATTTAGGGAAGCTTGGTTGTACCCTTTTCCCTCTTTTTCCGTTTTGAATTTTTTTAAATGTTCAGTTTTTTTTTGATTTTTTTAAATTCACGACTGAAACGACGACGTTTCACACATAATAAGAAAAATTCTAAGAAATGACGGTCTCATGCAAAACAACATCCATACGTGCTGAGCAGTTTTTTCCCATGAACACTTTTCTTTCTTAAGTTTCGACCTCTTGACCATTTTTTGTATTCAGGCGATCTGTAAAAGTCCCCATAATAGAAGGCGAGCACTGCACCCATGTCTTTAGTTTCAACGAATCGCCTCACCTCAACGAAATACTTCTCAAAGATGTACAAGGCAAGGAGGAAACTAGCCTTTTCAGCATCACCACTCCAACTTCTACTTTTGATGAACGGAGTCTGAAACGGTTTCTGGGCCCTCACGCTTCTATGGGAGATTGGGGGCAGTACTAATGGCTGTGAGGGGGGCAACTTCACATTCATTAAATATATATAAATATTTCAGATTGTTTTAGCAGATGTAATATAATAAAAATAGTGCACGTAGATATTCATGGAAACAAATCGCACGGGGTACGTAGTCATCGACCCATTCTACTAGCTAGTGAGTTACACACGTTAAATCTATGCATTATCACGCGCCGAGCAATTTTTCCTCCATTATTATTTTTTTTGCTAGGTTTCTGATATAGAAAATTGTATCTTGAGAAAAAAAATATTAAATTTCAATTTTTGAAATGATTTTCTAATTATGATCAAAATTTGTGCAAAACTGTTTCATGAGTCTCATTTGGGAAAATATCACAAACAGTCCTGTAACTTTTGTCGAATCCGCGTTTGGTCCTTTATCTTTTTAAATTATCATCTGTAGTCCTTTTATTATCGCAACAGGTCCTTTTCGGCAAAAAATTAAAAAAATGACCTGAATTCACATGTGCCGGTCACGTGAGTGTCAAATTCCGGCGAATTTGCTTGCGTGTCATTCCACATCACTAACTATTGAGAAAAAAATCACAAATAGTCTTTTTAAATTCTCACCTGTAGTCCTTTTATCTTTTTAAATTCTCACCTGTAGTCCTTTTATCTTTATTTTCAACAAAAAAAAGGCTTAAACCACATATTAATTAGACACCACATATAATCCTCACTCTCTGATCAATTACCTTCAAATTGTTGTCATGATACACATGAGCATTGATTGGGCCAGGGACAGACCCAGAACTCGTGGTTAAGGAGGGCAAATTTTTTTAATAATTTAAAATACTAATATATATATAATTATAATATTTATGCAATAAACTGTGCATAATTCTTCTTTTATATATATATATATATCCAACCACAG
This sequence comes from Galeopsis tetrahit, assembly GCA_963675135.1. Classification (NCBI taxonomy): domain Eukaryota; kingdom Viridiplantae; phylum Streptophyta; class Magnoliopsida; order Lamiales; family Lamiaceae; genus Galeopsis; species Galeopsis tetrahit. The sequence continues at coordinate 20,353,135 of OY776133.1, forward strand.
TTATTTTATCTCCTCTGTATATTTATTTTAATTTTCATACACATTATACATAGATGAAGGGAGTATTAATAATTAAGTTTCTAAAATACATTTATCAATACAGTAGGATCATCTTTTTATCAATAATAATTTATTAAATTAATCTAACATTAATTGTATTTAATTTAAAAAATATTAAAAACATTAAAATATTATATTTTAATTTTAATATATAAATATATATATATATAAGAGGGTGGAATGGGGTGGCCATGGCCCCCTAAATATATACTTAGTTCTCTGGAGTCACCCCATATATGTGGAAATAATTAGTTAATTAATCAATTACCTTAGAAAAGTGAAATATGAAAATTAATTATTTTGTATTCCCTACAAATAAAAAGTAAATTGATATGATAAGTTTGACTATTTCTAATACTATTGCTAAGGAGGGTGGGTACTGTAGAGTAAAATAATTACTCCTTCAATTCACACATAATATTTACTTTTCTCTGAGTACAAATTTAAAAAAAGGAATTAGTAGTAGTTCATTTAAAAAATGTGGGGACAACCATTTTCTTAATTAAAAATATAATTTAGAATTATATGTGGTATCTAATTAATATGTGGTTTAAGCCTTTTTTTTTTTTTGTTGAAAAATGAAAATAAAGATAAAAGGACTATAGGTGAGAATTTAGAAAGATAAAGGACCAAATGTGGATTAAATAAAAGTTACAGGATCATTTGTGATTTTTTTTCTCAATAGATAGTGATGTGGAATGACACGCAAGCAAATGCGTCGGAATTTGACTCTCACGTGACCGGCACATGTGAATTCAGGTCATTTTTTTTAATTTTTTACCGAAAAGGACCTGTTGCGATAATAAAAGGACTACAGACGATAATTTAAAAAGATAAAGGACCAAACGCGGATTCGACAAAAGTTACAGGACTGTTTGTGATATTTTCCCGTCTCATTTCGTAGGTCGATCAGATACTTATTTTTTTTTGGTCCAATCATGAAGTAGGTCAATGTTTTTTGAGAAAAATTGTCAAAATATTTATTGCAATACAGTCGCACAAAATAATAGTTACGAGACGATTTTGCACAAGGCCTCTTATTTATTTATATTTACAAATTTTTCCTTTATCCCTGTTTTAATATCAACCGGACCATATATCATACACCTCCCATTTTATTTATATGTGCATGTATTACAGGATGGTATGGAGTTAGTGAAATAAAATTAGTACAAGTAAATATTATTGGCAAAAAAAGAAGTTTTTGAGAATGTTACGTGGCGGCGCTAATCCGATATGCGCGTGAGTTGCACGCGTTAAAACTGTGTAACTAATACGCTAAACAACTTTTTGTCATTTATTATTTTTTCTAGCTTTTAGATTTGGAAATTTTTTATTGTGACAAAAAATTGTTTGAATTTCTTTTACTCCACAAAAAATGCTCGAAATCGTGAGGGAATTAGCAAAGGAAATGGTTGAGGGAGTTCGATGCTCTCACATGGACTGACTTGAGTGACAGAAGATTCATGAACGTCTGAAGAGCAATGAGACGTCCCGTTTTCCAATGTGGGGTAGTCGAAGAATGTATCACTCCGTCTCTCATTTCTTCATTGCCATTAGCAGTTAATCCCTTACGGCGTTTGCTAATGGGAGCTACATTATCAGCGCTGCTTTGCTTCTGCTTTCGACTCAAGGTCCGAGGCTTCTTCGACACTGATGATTCCCCACCAGATTTAGCTATCAGTAACTCGTCCGATGCAGCAGACACGTGGACTATGATAGGGGGGAATATCTGTTGTGCCGTCTGATTCATCGCCTTCACGAGGACCGTCAGAAATAACATTATTGGAGACTTGAGAAGGAATAAAGTTGATTTTGATAGGAAACACAAGACTCCATGAAAATAATACTACCTTTAAATTTAATTTGACATAAACCCATTCTGCAAGTGAATAGCATGCGCTAAAACTATATTATCTCTCGCGCTGGGCAGATTTTATCCGTTATATTATTTTTTGGTATATAGTTTTAAGATCTGGAAAATTATATTTTGAGTGAAAATTATCAAATTTCTATTATTTTCATTATTTTATTATCATCAAAACATGAGTGATGGTGCGCGTGCAATGCACGTGTCGCGAGTGCGCATCTCCACATCCAACATCCATATTAAAACGGTGTAATCTCATGTGTTGAACAGTTTTTTCCCCATGAACACTTTTCTTGCTTGAGTTTCGACCTTTTGATCAGTTTTTGTATTCAGCCAATCTATAAAAGTCCCCATAATAGAAGGCGAGGTCTGCACCCATGTCTTTAGTTTCAACAAATCGCCTCACCTCAACGAAATTCTTCTCAAAGATGTACAAGGCAAGGAGGAAACTAGCCTTTTCAGCATCACTCCAACTTTCACTTTTGATGAACGGAGTCTGAAACGATTTCTGGGGCCTCATGCTTCTGACATTTGACTCTGTTAATGGCATGGGGAACCTGATCATAAATAAACTGCACAACTGAACGTGTGATTGGGCTCCATTAAGTGGAGGAAGTTCAGCCTGATATTCATCTCCAATTCGAGGTGAAACTTATGGTTCTTCAGATGCATCGTGCAATCGTACACGATATGCACGAAGTTCGCCTCTCCACTTTCAGCATTGTCTGATGAAAGTACCTGCTCATCAGGAATATGATCAATGCAATTTCCGTTCTGATTTAAAGGACTCGAAGACATCTGCAAATGAAACCAACAAAATGTTCATTAGGTTTCACATATAGAAAATTGTATTTTGAGAGATAAAAAATTATTACAGTAAATATCTATTATTGACATTTTATTATCATCAAAATTTGTGCAAAACTGTTTCATGAATCTCATTCCGTAGGTCAGATACTATTTTTTTGGTCCAATCAAGTAGGTCACCGTTTTTGAGAAAATTTGTAAAAACATGAATTAGAATACAGTCCACACAAAATGATACTCCTACCGGACAATCTCGCACAAGGCCTCTTATTCTATTTATATGCACTAATTGTTCCTTTATATATCCGCATTTAATATCAATCGGACAATATATCATAGACCTCCCATTTTATTTATATGTGCATGTATTACAGGTTGGTGTGGAGTTGGTGAAATAAAAATAGTGCAAGTAAATATTATTGGCGAAAAAAAGAAGTTTGACAATGCATGGTACGTGGCGATAATCCCGACCAAAAAAAAAAAAAACGTGGCGATAATCCCACGCGAATTGCACGCATTAAAACTGTGAAACTAATGCTCTAAACAACTTTGTGTGTCATTTACTATTTTTTCTAGCTTTTAGATTTGAATTTTTTTTTATTAATTGCAACCAAAAAATGTTTGAATTTCTTTTATGACATGATTAGTCTATTACCATCAAAAAAATTGTGAAACTGTGTAAGAAATCTCATTTCTTGCTTAGGATATTATTTCTTGAGAATCAACAAGTAAGCCCCAAAGAAACAATAAATATGGGGAATATGATTATAAATATATGGTTAATAATAACTCATCAGCTGGCATCCGAGGTACTGCCAGAAATCCACTAGCAATAGCTTCTAGTACCCTGGTTGTTGGAGGGCGCGCGGTATATATCTTGTACTCAGCCTCCGTGTATTCACAACAGCCTGATCCGATCCTCCATTTAATTTGGCCTCAGAACTCAGTAAAATTGAGGTCGATCAGCAGCTGTGGTTGAGAGGTTTCGATGCTCTCACATGGTCGACTGACTTGAGTGACGGAAGATTCATGAACGTCTGAAGAGCAATGAGACGTCCCGTTTTCCAATGTGGAGAAGGAAACGTACTCAGTTCCCTAACATTGCCATCTGAGAGGCTTAAGGATTTTATAGCGTCCAACACCATTTTGGTACCTGTACCAATACTAATAGCTTCTTCATCGAAATGTGTAGCTAGACAAAAAGACATATTTAGATAAAGAAGATGAGGAAGTAAGTTGATTTTCCCAGACAACACAAGATTCCATGAAAATAATACTGCCTTTATATTTAATTTGGAACTCACTTCAATTATTTATAATAAATACACAAAAACTTGCATGGGACTGACGCGTGCATCACACGTGCTACTTTATTAATACTTTCGAATTATATTTTAAACCGAAAAATATTATATTTTGTGTATATGATGCTCTCATGCAAAACTTCCAGTTGTATGTATAAGCCATTAACACCATGAATGAGTAGATTTAATTGGTGCGATATATAGATAGGATCAAATTTAATTTTATTCTTGACCAGTCACGCACGAGTGAAGAGTAAGAGGAAGATAATAATAAATCTGCTTACCGTGTTTCTTTCACACTGTGTTCACATCTAATCAAAATTTGTGAAAACTGTACTCTAGTTAATATTTTGACAAATTTTCTCAAAAACATTGACGTACTTGATTGAAAAAATAGTACCTGACCTACGGAATGAGATTCGTGAAACAGTTTTGCACAAATTTTGATGGTAATAAAATCACGTCAAAAATAGAAATTTAATAATTTTTTATCTCGATCTCAAAATACAATTTTCCATATGTGAAACCTAATGAACATTTTGTTGGTTTCATTTGCAGATGTCTTCGAGACCTTTAAATCAGAACGGAGATTGCATTGATCATATTACTGATGAGCAGTTACTTTCATCAGAAAATGCTGAAAGTGGAGAGGCCAACTTCGTGCATATCGATGAAGAAGTTTCACCTCAAATTGGTGATGAATATCAGGCTGAACTTCCTCCACTTAATCGCATGTTTGACTCAGAAGATGAACTACGTTCGATTGTGCCGTTTATGATCAGGTTCTCCATACCATTAACAGAGATCAAATGAGGGCCCAGAAACCATGCATATTTCAGACTCGATCCGTTCTTCAAAAGTGCTGTGTTGATGATCATGTTCTGGTTCCTGGAATACCCAGTGAAAGTTGGAGTGATGCTAAAAAAGTCTAGTTTCCTCCTCGCCTTGTACATCTTTGAGAAGAATTTCGTTGAGGTGAGGCGATTTGTTGAAACTAAAGACAGGGGTACAGTGCTCGCCTTCTATTATGGGGACTTTTACAGATCGCCTGAATACAAAAAATGGACAAAAGGTTGAAAGTCAAGCAAGAAAAGTGTACATGGGAAAAAACTGTGAGATTACACCGTTTTAATATGCATGTTGTTGTAGCCTGCACTCATGCGCACTCGTGACGCGTGCATTGCACGCACCATCACTCAAGTTTGTTGATAATAAAATAATGACAATAATATAAATTTGATAATTTTTGCTCAAAATATAATTTTCCAAATCTTAAAACTATATACAAAAATTAATAATGGATAAAATCTGCTCGGCGCGTGAGATAACATAGTTTTAACGCGTGCAACTCACCTGCAGAACAGGTTTATGGCTTACTTGTTGATTCTTAATAAAAAATATTCGACTCAAGAAATGAGATTCGTGACAATTTAATTTGGCATTCACTTCAATTATAGATATGCAAAAACTAGCAAGGGACTGTCGCGTGCATCAAACACACTTCTTTTGTAATTTATTTTAAAATGATACAAGTCCTCAACAGTCCAACTAGACCACTGCCGACGTCTAAAACGAAAAAGACAGAACAAATAACAATTTAACATGGTAAAGATTAAATAGTCAAGTTGTTATCCGATTTAAACGGAATCTCCAAAGAACACCAAACACATGTTTCACATCAAATTAAGTAGCTCGATAGCGCGAGCCTTGTTGAGGAACTTGAGAATTCCAAACAACAATATATCAATTATAAATGCTAATCAAGTATTTCCAATTCCATAAAGATATTACACATTCTAAATGCTAATCCAGAAACTTTAAAACAGAAAAGAGAAGAAAAAACCAGAAAAAAAAATATAAACTAACTACCTTAGTGGGCGGACGACGACGAGCAGGGGCGACAGGTCGGCGGGCAAACGTGGGCAGACGTCAGTGAACGGCGCCCTTCTCTTCTCTCTCAATTTAGGGAAGCTTGGTTGTGCCCTTTTCCCTCTTTTCCCGTTTTGAATTTTTTTAAATGTTTGGTTTTTTTTATTTTTTTTAAATTCACGACTGAAACGACGAAGTTTCACACATAATAAGATAATTTCTAAGAAAAGACGGTCTCATGCAAAACAACATCCATACGTGCTGAGCAGTTTTTTCCCATGAACATTTTTCTATCTTAAGTTTCGACCTCTTGACCATTTTTTGTATTCAGACGATCTGTAAAAGTCCCCATAATAGAAGGCGAGCACTGCACCCATGTCTTTAGTTTCAACGAATCACCTCACCTCAACGAAATACTTCTCAAAGATGTACAAGGCAAGGAGGAAACTAGCCTTTTCAGCATCACCACTCCAATTTCTACTTTTGATGAACGGAGTCTGAAACGGTTTCTGGGCCCTCATGCTTCTATGGGAGATTGGGGGCAGTACTAATGGCTGTGAGGGGGGCAACTTCACATTCATTAAATATATATAAATATTACAGATTGTTGTAGATGTAATATAATAAAAATAGTGCACGTAGATATTCATGGAAACAAATCGCACGGGGTACGTAGTCATCGACCCATTCTACTAGCTAGTGAGTTACACACGTTAAATTTATGCATTATCACGCGCCGAGCAATTTTTCCTCCATTATTATTTTTTTTGCTAGGTTTCTGATATAGAAAATTGTATCTTGAGAAAAAAAATATTAAATTTCAATTTTTGACATGATTTTCTAATTATGATCAAAATTTGTGCAAAACTGTTTCATGAGTCTCATTTCGTAGGTCGATCAGATACTTATTTTTTTTTGGTCCCACTACAAAAAAAGTCTGATTTTGAAACCAATGATTTAGAGACTGATATCCAATCTGTCTCTAATAGGTACAAATTAGAGACTGATTTGTAGAAAAATCAAGATTTGAAACCAAAAATAAATGAAAATCAGTCTCTAACCGTACCTATTAGAGACAAATTGAATATCCGTCTCTAAATCATTGGTATCAAAATCAGACTGACTTGAGTGACGGAAGATTCATGAACGTCTGAAGAGCAATGAGACGTCCCGTTTTCCAATGTGGAGAAGGAAACGTACTCAGTTCCCTAACATTGCCATCTGAGAGGCTTAAGGATTTTATAGCGTCCAACACCATTTTGGTACCTGTACCAATACCAATAGCTTCTTCATCGAAATGTGTAGCTAGACAAAAAGACATATTTAGATAAAGAAGACGAGGAAGTAAGTTGATTTTCCCAGACAACACAAGATTCCATGAAAATAATACTGCCTTTATATTTAATTTGGAACTCACTTCAATTATTTATAATAAATACACAAAAACTTGCATGGGACTGACGCGTGCATCACACGTGCTACTTTATTAATACTTTCGAACTATATTTTAAACCGAAAAATATTATATTTTGTGTATATGATGCTCTCATGCAAAACTTCCAGTTGTATGTATAAGCCATTAACACCATGAATGAGTAGATTTAATTGGTGCGATATATAGATAGGATCAAATTTAATTTTATTCTTGACCAGTCACGCACGAGTGAAGAGTAAGAGGAAGATAATAATAAATCCGCTTACCGTGTTTCTTTCACACTGTGTTCACATCTAATCAAAATTTGTGAAAACTGTACTCTAGTTAATATTTTGACAAATTTTCTCAAAAACATTGACATACTTGATTGAAAAAATAGTACCTGACCTACGGAATGAGATTCGTGAAACAGTTTTGCACAAATTTTGATGGTAATAAAATCACGTCAAAAATAGAAATTTAATAATTTTTTATCTCGATCTCAAAATACAATTTTCCATATGTGAAACCTAATGAACATTTTGTTGGTTTCATTTGCAGATGTCTTCGAGTCCTTTAAATCAGAACGGAGATTGCATTGATCATATTCCTGATGAGCAGTTACTTTCATCAGAAAATGCTGAAAGTGGAGAGGCCAACTTCGTGCATATCGATGAAGAAGTTTCACCTCAAATTGGTGATGAATATCAGGCTGAACTTCCTCCACTTAATCGCATGTTTGACTCAGAAGATGAACTACGTTCGGTTGTGCCGTTTATGATCAGGTTCTCCATACCATTAACAGAGATCAAATGAGGGCCCAGAAACCATGCATATTTCAGACTCGATCCGTTCTTCAAAAGTGCTGTGTTGATGATCATGTTCTGGTTCCTGGAATACCCAGTGAAAGTTGGAGTGATGCTAAAAAAGTCTAGTTTCCTCCTCGCCTTGTACATCTTTGAGAAGAATTTCGTTGAGGTGAGGCGATTTGTTGAAACTAAAGACAGGGGTACAGTGCTCGCCTTCTATTATGGGGACTTTTACAGATCGCCTGAATACAAAAAATGGACAAAAGGTTGAAAGTCAAGCAAGAAAAGTGTACATGGGAAAAAACTGTGAGATTACACCGTTTTAATATGCATGTTGTTGTAGCCTGCACTCATGCGCACTCGTGACGCGTGCATTGCACGCACCATCACTCAAGTTTTGGTGATAATAAAATAATGACAATAATATAAATTTGATAATTTTTGCTCAAAATATAATTTTCCAAATCTTAAAACTATATACAAAAATTAATAATGGATAAAATCTGCTCGGCGCGTGAGATAACATAGTTTTAACGCGTGCAACTCACCTGCAGAACAGGTTTATGGCTTACTTGTTGATTCTTAATAAAAAATATTCGACTCAAGAAATGAGATTCGTGACACAATTTAATTTGGCATTCACTTCAATTATAGATATGCAAAAACTAGCAAGGGACTGTCGCGTGCATCAAACACACTTCTTTTATATTTTTTTGTGATACTTTTGTAATTTATTTTAAAATGATACAAGTCCTCAACAGTCCAACTAGACCACTGCCGACGTCTAAAACGAAAAAGACAGAACAAATAACAATTTAACATGGTAAAGATTAAATAGTCAAGTTGTTATCCGATTTAAACGGAATCTCCAAAGAACACCAAACACATGTTTCACATCAAATTAAGTAGCTCGATAGCGCGAGCCTTGTTGAGGAACTTGAGAATTCCAAACAACAATATATCAATTATAAATGCTAATCAAGTATTTCCAATTCCATAAAGATATTACACATTCTAAATGCTAATCCAGAAACTTTAAAACAGAAAAGAGAAGAAAAGACCAGAAAAAAATATATAAACTAACTACCTTAGTGGGCGGACGACGACGAGCAGGGGCGACAGGTCGGCGGGCAAACGTGGGCAGACGTCAGTGAACGGCGCCCTTCTCTTCTCTCTCAATTTAGGGAAGCTTGGTTGTGCCCTTTTCCCTCTTTTTCCGTTTTGAATTTTTTTAAATGTTCAGTTTTTTTTTGATTTTTTTAAATTCACGACTGAAACGACGACGTTTCACACATAATAAGAAAAATTCTAAGAAATGACGGTCTCATGCAAAACAACATCCATACGTGCTGAGCAGTTTTTTCCCATGAACACTTTTCTTTCTTAAGTTTCGACCTCTTGACCATTTTTTGTATTCAGGCGATCTGTAAAAGTCCCCATAATAGAAGGCGAGCACTGCACCCATGTCTTTAGTTTCAACGAATCGCCTCACCTCAACGAAATACTTCTCAAAGATGTACAAGGCAAGGAGGAAACTAGCCTTTTCAGCATCACCACTCCAACTTCTACTTTTGATGAACGGAGTCTGAAACGGTTTCTGGGCCCTCACGCTTCTATGGGAGATTGGGGGCAGTACTAATGGCTGTGAGGGGGGCAACTTCACATTCATTAAATATATATAAATATTTCAGATTGTTTTAGCAGATGTAATATAATAAAAATAGTGCACGTAGATATTCATGGAAACAAATCGCACGGGGTACGTAGTCATCGACCCATTCTACTAGCTAGTGAGTTACACACGTTAAATCTATGCATTATCACGCGCCGAGCAATTTTTCCTCCATTATTATTTTTTTTGCTAGGTTTCTTATATAGAAAATTGTATCTTGAGAAAAAAAATATTAAATTTCAATTTTTGAAATGATTTTCTAATTATGATCAAAATTTGTGCAAAACTGTTTCATGAGTCTCATTTGGGAAAATATCACAAACAGTCCTGTAACTTTTGTCGAATCCGCGTTTGGTCCTTTATCTTTTTAAATTATCATCTGTAGTCCTTTTATTATCGCAACAGGTCCTTTTCGGCAAAAAATTAAAAAAATGACCTGAATTCACATGTGCCGGTCACGTGAGTGTCAAATTCCGGCGAATTTGCTTGCGTGTCATTCCACATCACTAACTATTGAGAAAAAAATCACAAATAGTCTTTTTAAATTCTCACCTGTAGTCCTTTTATCTTTTTAAATTCTCACCTGTAGTCCTTTTATCTTTATTTTCAACAAAAAAAAGGCTTAAACCACATATTAATTAGACACCACATATAATCCTCACTCTCTGATCAATTACCTTCAAATTGTTGTCATGATACACATGAGCATTGATTGGGCCAGGGACAGACCCAGAACTCGTGGTTAAGGAGGGCAAATTTTTTTAATAATTTAAAATACTAATATATATATAATTATAATATTTATGCAATAAACTGTGCATAATTCTTCTTTTATATATATATATATATCCAACCACAGTTATTTTATCTCCTCTGTATATTTATTTTAATTTTCATACACATTATACATAGATGAAGGGAGTATTAATAATTAAGTTTCTAAAATACATTTATCAATACAGTAGGATCATCTTTTTATCAATAATAATTTATTAAATTAATCTAACATTAATTGTATTTAATTTAAAAAATACTAAAAACATTAAAATATTATATTTTAATTTTAATATATAAATATATATATATATAAGAGGGTGGAATGGGGTGGCCATGGCCCCCTAAATATATACTTAGTTCTCTGGAGTCACCCCATATATGTGGAAATAATTAGTTAATTAATCAATTACCTTAGAAAAGTGAAATATGAAAATTAATTATTTTGTATTCCCTACAAATAAAAAGTAAATTGATATGATAAGTTTGACTATTTCTAATACTATTGCTAAGGAGGGTGGGTACTGTAGAGTAAAATAATTACTCCTTCAATTCACACATAATATTTACTTTTCTCTGAGTACAAATTTAAAAAAAGGAATTAGTAGTAGTTCATTTAAAAAATGTGGGGACAACCATTTTCTTAATTAAAAATATAATTTAGAATTATATGTGGTATCTAATTAATATGTGGTTTAAGCCTTTTTTTTTTTTTTGTTGAAAAATGAAAATAAAGATAAAAGGACTATAGGTGAGAATTTAGAAAGATAAAGGACCAAATGTGGATTAAATAAAAGTTACAGGATCATTTGTGATTTTTTTTCTCAATAGATAGTGATGTGGAATGACACGCAAGCAAATGCGTCGGAATTTGACTCTCACGTGACCGGCACATGTGAATTCAGGTCATTTTTTTTAATTTTTTACCGAAAAGGACCTGTTGCGATAATAAAAGGACTACAGACGATAATTTAAAAAGATAAAGGACCAAACGCGGATTCGACAAAAGTTACAGGACTGTTTGTGATATTTTCCCGTCTCATTTCGTAGGTCGATCAGATACTTATTTTTTTTTGGTCCAATCATGAAGTAGGTCAATGTTTTTTGAGAAAAATTGTCAAAATATTTATTGCAATACAGTCGCACAAAATAATAGTTACGAGACGATTTTGCACAAGGCCTCTTATTTATTTATATTTACAAATTTTTCCTTTATCCCTGTTTTAATATCAACCGGACCATATATCATACACCTCCCATTTTATTTATATGTGCATGTATTACAGGATGGTATGGAGTTAGTGAAATAAAATTAGTACAAGTAAATATTATTGGCAAAAAAAGAAGTTTTTGAGAATGTTACGTGGCGGCGCTAATCCGATATGCGCGTGAGTTGCACGCGTTAAAACTGTGTAACTAATACGCTAAACAACTTTTTGTCATTTATTATTTTTTCTAGCTTTTAGATTTGGAAATTTTTTATTGTGACAAAAAATTGTTTGAATTTCTTTTACTCCACAAAAAATGCTCGAAATCGTGAGGGAATTAGCAAAGGAAATGGTTGAGGGAGTTCGATGCTCTCACATGGACTGACTTGAGTGACAGAAGATTCATGAACGTCTGAAGAGCAATGAGACGTCCCGTTTTCCAATGTGGGGTAGTCGAAGAATGTATCACTCCGTCTCTCATTTCTTCATTGCCATTAGCAGTTAATCCCTTACGGCGTTTGCTAATGGGAGCTACATTATCAGCGCTGCTTTGCTTCTGCTTTCGACTCAAGGTCCGAGGCTTCTTCGACACTGATGATTCCCCACCAGATTTAGCTATCAGTAACTCGTCCGATGCAGCAGACACGTGGACTATGATAGGGGGGAATATCTGTTGTGCCATCTGATTCATCGCCTTCACGAGGACCGTCAGAAATAACATTATTGGAGACTTGAGAAGGAATAAAGTTGATTTTGATAGGAAACACAAGACTCCATGAAAATAATACTACCTTTAAATTTAATTTGACATAAACCCATTCTGCAAGTGAATTGCATGCGCTAAAACTATATTATCTCACGCGCTGGGCAGATTTTATCCGTTATATTATTTTTTGGTATATAGTTTTAAGATCTGGAAAATTATATTTTGAGTGAAAATTATCAAATTTCTATTATTTTCATTATTTTATTATCATCAAAACATGAGTGATGGTGCGCGTGCAATGCACGTGTCGCGAGTGCGCATCTCCACATCCAACATCCATATTAAAACGGTGTAATCTCATGTGTTGAACAGTTTTTTCCCCATGAACACTTTTCTTGCTTGAGTTTCGACCTTTTGATCAGTTTTTGTATTCAGCCAATCTATAAAAGTCCCCATAATAGAAGGCGAGGTCTGCACCCATGTCTTTAGTTTCAACAAATCGCCTCACCTCAACGAAATTCTTCTCAAAGATGTACAAGGCAAGGAGGAAACTAGCCTTTTCAGCATCACTCCAACTTTCACTTTTGATGAACGGAGTCTGAAACGATTTCTGGGGCCTCATGCTTCTGACATTTGACTCTGTTAATGGCATGGGGAACCTGATCATAAATAAACTGCACAACTGAACGTGTGATTGGGCTCCATTAAGTGGAGGAAGTTCAGCCTGATATTCATCTCCAATTCGAGGTGAAACTTATGGTTCTTCAGATGCATCGTGCAATCGTACACGATATGCACGAAGTTCGCCTCTCCACTTTCAGCATTGTCTGATGAAAGTACCTGCTCATCAGGAATATGATCAATGCAATTTCCGTTCTGATTTAAAGGACTCGAAGACATCTGCAAATGAAACCAACAAAATGTTCATTAGGTTTCACATATAGAAAATTGTATTTTGAGAGATAAAAAATTATTACAGTAAATATCTATTATTGACATTTTATTATCATCAAAATTTGTGCAAAACTGTTTCATGAATCTCATTCCGTAGGTCAGATACTATTTTTTTGGTCCAATCAAGTAGGTCACCGTTTTTGAGAAAATTTGTAAAAACATGAATTAGAATACAGTCCACACAAAATGATACTCCTACCGGACAATCTCGCACAAGGCCTCTTATTCTATTTATATGCACTAATTGTTCCTTTATATATCCGCATTTAATATCAATCGGACAATATATCATAGACCTCCCATTTTATTTATATGTGCATGTATTACAGGTTGGTGTGGAGTTGGTGAAATAAAAATAGTGCAAGTAAATATTATTGGCGAAAAAAAGAAGTTTGACAATGCATGGTACGTGGCGATAATCCCGACCAAAAAAAAAAAAAACGTGGCGATAATCCCACGCGAATTGCACGCGTTAAAACTGTGAAACTAATGCTCTAAACAACTTTGTGTGTCATTTACTATTTTTTCTAGCTTTTAGATTTGAATTTTTTTTTATTAATTGCAACCAAAAAATGTTTGAATTTCTTTTATGACATGATTAGTCTATTATCATCAAAAAAATTGTGAAACTGTGTAAGAAATCTCATTTCTTGCTTAGGATATTATTTCTTGAGAATCAACAAGTAAGCCCCAAAGAAACAATAAATATGGGGAATATGATTATAAATATATGGTTAATAATAACTCATCAGCTGGCATCCGAGGTACTGCCAGAAATCCACTAGCAATAGCTTCTAGTACCCTGGTTGTTGGAGGGCGCGCGGTATCTTGTAATCAGCCTCCGTGTATTCACAACAGCCTGATCCGATCCTCCTTTTAATTTGGCCTCAGAACTCAGTAAAATTGAGGTCGATCAGCAGCTGTGGTTGAGAGGTTTCGATGCTCTCACATGGTCGACTGACTTGAGTGACGGAAGATTCATGAACGTCTGAAGAGCAATGAGACGTCCCGTTTTCCAATGTGGAGAAGGAAACGTACTCAGTTCCCTAACATTGCCATCTGAGAGGCTTAAGGATTTTATAGCGTCCAACACCATTTTGGTACCTGTACCAATACTAATAGCTTCTTCATCGAAATGTGTAGCTAGACAAAAAGACATATTTAGATAAAGAAGATGAGGAAGTAAGTTGATTTTCCCAGACAACACAAGATTCCATGAAAATAATACTGCCTTTATATTTAATTTGGAACTCACTTCAATTATTTATAATAAATACACAAAAACTTGCATGGGACTGACGCGTGCATCACACGTGCTACTTTATTAATACTTTCGAATTATATTTTAAACCGAAAAATATTATATTTTGTGTATATGATGCTCTCATGCAAAACTTCCAGTTGTATGTATAAGCCATTAACACCATGAATGAGTAGATTTAATTGGTGCGATATATAGATAGGATCAAATTTAATTTTATTCTTGACCAGTCACGCACGAGTGAAGAGTAAGAGGAAGATAATAATAAATCTGCTTACCGTGTTTCTTTCACACTGTGTTCACATCTAATCAAAATTTGTGAAAACTGTACTCTAGTTAATATTTTGACAAATTTTCTCAAAAACATTGACGTACTTGATTGAAAAAATAGTACCTGACCTACGGAATGAGATTCGTGAAACAGTTTTGCACAAATTTTGATGGTAATAAAATCACGTCAAAAATAGAAATTTAATAATTTTTTATCTCGATCTCAAAATACAATTTTCCATATGTGAAACCTAATGAACATTTTGTTGGTTTCATTTGCAGATGTCTTCGAGACCTTTAAATCAGAACGGAGATTGCATTGATCATATTACTGATGAGCAGTTACTTTCATCAGAAAATGCTGAAAGTGGAGAGGCCAACTTCGTGCATATCGATGAAGAAGTTTCACCTCAAATTGGTGATGAATATCAGGCTGAACTTCCTCCACTTAATCGCATGTTTGACTCAGAAGATGAACTACGTTCGATTGTGCCGTTTATGATCAGGTTCTCCATACCATTAACAGAGATCAAATGAGGGCCCAGAAACCATGCAAATTTCAGACTCGATCCGTTCTTCAAAAGTGCTGTGTTGATGATCATGTTCTGGTTCCTGGAATACCCAGTGAAAGTTGGAGTGATGCTAAAAAAGTCTAGTTTCCTCCTCGCCTTGTACATCTTTGAGAAGAATTTCGTTGAGGTGAGGCGATTTGTTGAAACTAAAGACAGGGGTACAGTGCTCGCCTTCTATTATGGGGACTTTTACAGATCGCCTGAATACAAAAAATGGACAAAAGGTTGAAAGTCAAGCAAGAAAAGTGTACATGGGAAAAAACTGTGAGATTACACCGTTTTAATATGCATGTTGTTGTAGCCTGCACTCATGCGCACTCGTGACGCGTGCATTGCACGCACCATCACTCAAGTTTGTTGATAATAAAATAATGACAATAATATAAATTTGATAATTTTTGCTCAAAATATAATTTTCCAAATCTTAAAACTATATACAAAAATTAATAATGGATAAAATCTGCTCGGCGCGTGAGATAACATAGTTTTAACGCGTGCAACTCACCTGCAGAACAGGTTTATGGCTTACTTGTTGATTCTTAATAAAAAATATTCGACTCAAGAAATGAGATTCGTGACAATTTAATTTGGCATTCACTTCAATTATAGATATGCAAAAACTAGCAAGGGACTGTCGCGTGCATCAAACACACTTCTTTTGTAATTTATTTTAAAATGATACAAGTCCTCAACAGTCCAACTAGACCACTGCCGACGTCTAAAACGAAAAAGACAGAACAAATAACAATTTAACATGGTAAAGATTAAATAGTCAAGTTGTTATCCGATTTAAACGGAATCTCCAAAGAACACCAAACACATGTTTCACATCAAATTAAGTAGCTCGATAGCGCGAGCCTTGTTGAGGAACTTGAGAATTCCAAACAACAATATATCAATTATAAATGCTAATCAAGTATTTCCAATTCCATAAAGATATTACACATTCTAAATGCTAATCCAGAAACTTTAAAACAGAAAAGAGAAGAAAAAACCAGAAAAAAAAATATAAACTAACTACCTTAGTGGGCGGACGACGACGAGCAGGGGCGACAGGTCGGCGGGCAAACGTGGGCAGACGTCAGTGAACGGCGCCCTTCTCTTCTCTCTCAATTTAGGGAAGCTTGGTTGTGCCCTTTTCCCTCTTTTCCCGTTTTGAATTTTTTTAAATGTTCGGTTTTTTTTATTTTTTTTAAATTCACGACTGAAACGACGAAGTTTCACACATAATAAGATAATTTCTAAGAAAAGACGGTCTCATGCAAAACAACATCCATACGTGCTGAGCAGTTTTTTCCCATGAACATTTTTCTATCTTAAGTTTCGACCTCTTGACCATTTTTTGTATTCAGACGATCTGTAAAAGTCCCCATAATAGAAGGCGAGCACTGCACCCATGTCTTTAGTTTCAACGAATCACCTCACCTCAACGAAATACTTCTCAAAGATGTACAAGGCAAGGAGGAAACTAGCCTTTTCAGCATCACCACTCCAATTTCTACTTTTGATGAACGGAGTCTGAAACGGTTTCTGGGCCCTCATGCTTCTATGGGAGATTGGGGGCAGTACTAATGGCTGTGAGGGGGGCAACTTCACATTCATTAAATATATATAAATATTACAGATTGTTGTAGATGTAATATAATAAAAATAGTGCACGTAGATATTCATGGAAACAAATCGCACGGGGTACGTAGTCATCGACCCATTCTACTAGCTAGTGAGTTACACACGTTAAATTTATGCATTATCACGCGCCGAGCAATTTTTCCTCCATTATTATTTTTTTTGCTAGGTTTCTGATATAGAAAATTGTATCTTGAGAAAAAAAATATTAAATTTCAATTTTTGACATGATTTTCTAATTATGATCAAAATTTGTGCAAAACTGTTTCATGAGTCTCATTTCGTAGGTCGATCAGATACTTATTTTTTTTTGGTCCCACTACAAAAAAAGTCTGATTTTGAAACCAATGATTTAGAGACTGATATCCAATCTGTCTCTAATAGGTACAAATTAGAGACTGATTTGTAGAAAAATCAAGATTTGAAACCAAAAATAAATGAAAATCAGTCTCTAACCGTACCTATTAGAGACAAATTGAATATCCGTCTCTAAATCATTGGTATCAAAATCAGACTGACTTGAGTGACGGAAGATTCATGAACGTCTGAAGAGCAATGAGACGTCCCGTTTTCCAATGTGGAGAAGGAAACGTACTCAGTTCCCTAACATTGCCATCTGAGAGGCTTAAGGATTTTATAGCGTCCAACACCATTTTGGTACCTGTACCAATACCAATAGCTTCTTCATCGAAATGTGTAGCTAGACAAAAAGACATATTTAGATAAAGAAGACGAGGAAGTAAGTTGATTTTCCCAGACAACACAAGATTCCATGAAAATAATACTGCCTTTATATTTAATTTGGAACTCACTTCAATTATTTATAATAAATACACAAAAACTTGCATGGGACTGACGCGTGCATCACACGTGCTACTTTATTAATACTTTCGAACTATATTTTAAACCGAAAAATATTATATTTTGTGTATATGATGCTCTCATGCAAAACTTCCAGTTGTATGTATAAGCCATTAACACCATGAATGAGTAGATTTAATTGGTGCGATATATAGATAGGATCAAATTTAATTTTATTCTTGACCAGTCACGCACGAGTGAAGAGTAAGAGGAAGATAATAATAAATCCGCTTACCGTGTTTCTTTCACACTGTGTTCACATCTAATCAAAATTTGTGAAAACTGTACTCTAGTTAATATTTTGACAAATTTTCTCAAAAACATTGACATACTTGATTGAAAAAATAGTACCTGACCTACGGAATGAGATTCGTGAAACAGTTTTGCACAAATTTTGATGGTAATAAAATCACGTCAAAAATAGAAATTTAATAATTTTTTATCTCGATCTCAAAATACAATTTTCCATATGTGAAACCTAATGAACATTTTGTTGGTTTCATTTGCAGATGTCTTCGAGTCCTTTAAATCAGAACGGAGATTGCATTGATCATATTCCTGATGAGCAGTTACTTTCATCAGAAAATGCTGAAAGTGGAGAGGCCAACTTCGTGCATATCGATGAAGAAGTTTCACCTCAAATTGGTGATGAATATCAGGCTGAACTTCCTCCACTTAATCGCATGTTTGACTCAGAAGATGAACTACGTTCGGTTGTGCCGTTTATGATCAGGTTCTCCATACCATTAACAGAGATCAAATGAGGGCCCAGAAACCATGCATATTTCAGACTCGATCCGTTCTTCAAAAGTGCTGTGTTGATGATCATGTTCTGGTTCCTGGAATACCCAGTGAAAGTTGGAGTGATGCTAAAAAAGTCTAGTTTCCTCCTCGCCTTGTACATCTTTGAGAAGAATTTCGTTGAGGTGAGGCGATTTGTTGAAACTAAAGACAGGGGTACAGTGCTCGCCTTCTATTATGGGGACTTTTACAGATCGCCTGAATACAAAAAATGGACAAAAGGTTGAAAGTCAAGCAAGAAAAGTGTACATGGGAAAAAACTGTGAGATTACACCGTTTTAATATGCATGTTGTTGTAGCCTGCACTCATGCGCACTCGTGACGCGTGCATTGCACGCACCATCACTCAAGTTTTGGTGATAATAAAATAATGACAATAATATAAATTTGATAATTTTTGCTCAAAATATAATTTTCCAAATCTTAAAACTATATACAAAAATTAATAATGGATAAAATCTGCTCGGCGCGTGAGATAACATAGTTTTAACGCGTGCAACTCACCTGCAGAACAGGTTTATGGCTTACTTGTTGATTCTTAATAAAAAATATTCGACTCAAGAAATGAGATTCGTGACACAATTTAATTTGGCATTCACTTCAATTATAGATATGCAAAAACTAGCAAGGGACTGTCGCGTGCATCAAACACACTTCTTTTATATTTTTTTGTGATACTTTTGTAATTTATTTTAAAATGATACAAGTCCTCAACAGTCCAACTAGACCACTGCCGACGTCTAAAACGAAAAAGACAGAACAAATAACAATTTAACATGGTAAAGATTAAATAGTCAAGTTGTTATCCGATTTAAACGGAATCTCCAAAGAACACCAAACACATGTTTCACATCAAATTAAGTAGCTCGATAGCGCGAGCCTTGTTGAGGAACTTGAGAATTCCAAACAACAATATATCAATTATAAATGCTAATCAAGTATTTCCAATTCCATAAAGATATTACACATTCTAAATGCTAATCCAGAAACTTTAAAACAGAAAAGAGAAGAAAAAACCAGAAAAAAATATATAAACTAACTACCTTAGTGGGCGGACGACGACGAGCAGGGGCGACAGGTCGGCGGGCAAACGTGGGCAGACGTCAGTGAACGGCGCCCTTCTCTTCTCTCTCAATTTAGGGAAGCTTGGTTGTGCCCTTTTCCCTCTTTTTCCGTTTTGAATTTTTTTAAATGTTCAGTTTTTTTTTGATTTTTTTAAATTCACGACTGAAACGACGACGTTTCACACATAATAAGAAAAATTCTAAGAAATGACGGTCTCATGCAAAACAACATCCATACGTGCTGAGCAGTTTTTTCCCATGAACACTTTTCTTTCTTAAGTTTCGACCTCTTGACCATTTTTTGTATTCAGGCGATCTGTAAAAGTCCCCATAATAGAAGGCGAGCACTGCACCCATGTCTTTAGTTTCAACGAATCGCCTCACCTCAACGAAATACTTCTCAAAGATGTACAAGGCAAGGAGGAAACTAGCCTTTTCAGCATCACCACTCCAACTTCTACTTTTGATGAACGGAGTCTGAAACGGTTTCTGGGCCCTCACGCTTCTATGGGAGATTGGGGGCAGTACTAATGGTTGTGAGGGGGGCAACTTCACATTCATTAAATATATATAAATATTTCAGATTGTTTTAGCAGATGTAATATAATAAAAATAGTGCACGTAGATATTCATGGAAACAAATCGCACGGGGTACGTAGTCATCGACCCATTCTACTAGCTAGTGAGTTACACACGTTAAATCTATGCATTATCACGCGCCGAGCAATTTTTCCTCCATTATTATTTTTTTTGCTAGGTTTCTGATATAGAAAATTGTATCTTGAGAAAAAAAATATTAAATTTCAATTTTTGAAATGATTTTCTAATTATGATCAAAATTTGTGCAAAACTGTTTCATGAGTCTCATTTGGGAAAATATCACAAACAGTCCTGTAACTTTTGTCGAATCCGCGTTTGGTCCTTTATCTTTTTAAATTATCATCTGTAGTCCTTTTATTATCGCAACAGGTCCTTTTCGGCAAAAAATTAAAAAAATGACCTGAATTCACATGTGCCGGTCACGTGAGTGTCAAATTCCGGCGAATTTGCTTGCGTGTCATTCCACATCACTAACTATTGAGAAAAAAATCACAAATAGTCTTTTTAAATTCTCACCTGTAGTCCTTTTATCTTTTTAAATTCTCACCTGTAGTCCTTTTATCTTTATTTTCAACAAAAAAAAGGCTTAAACCACATATTAATTAGACACCACATATAATCCTCACTCTCTGATCAATTACCTTCAAATTGTTGTCATGATACACATGAGCATTGATTGGGCCAGGGACAGACCCAGAACTCGTGGTTAAGGAGGGCAAATTTTTTTAATAATTTAAAATACTAATATATATATAATTATAATATTTATGCAATAAACTGTGCATAATTCTTCTTTTATATATATATATATATCCAACCACAGTTATTTTATCTCCTCTGTATATTTATTTTAATTTTCATACACATTATACATAGATGAAGGGAGTATTAATAATTAAGTTTCTAAAATACATTTATCAATACAGTAGGATCATCTTTTTATCAATAATAATTTATTAAATTAATCTAACATTAATTGTATTTAATTTAAAAAATACTAAAAACATTAAAATATTATATTTTAATTTTAATATATAAATATATATATATATAAGAGGGTGGAATGGGGTGGCCATGGCCCCCTAAATATATACTTAGTTCTCTGGAGTCACCCCATATATGTGGAAATAATTAGTTAATTAATCAATTACCTTAGAAAAGTGAAATATGAAAATTAATTATTTTGTATTCCCTACAAATAAAAAGTAAATTGATATGATAAGTTTGACTATTTCTAATACTATTGCTAAGGAGGGTGGGTACTGTAGAGTAAAATAATTACTCCTTCAATTCACACATAATATTTACTTTTCTCTGAGTACAAATTTAAAAAAAGGAATTAGTAGTAGTTCATTTAAAAAATGTGGGGACAACCATTTTCTTAATTAAAAATATAATTTAGAATTATATGTGGTATCTAATTAATATGTGGTTTAAGCCTTTTTTTTTTTTGTTGAAAAATGAAAATAAAGATAAAAGGACTATAGGTGAGAATTTAGAAAGATAAAGGACCAAATGTGGATTAAATAAAAGTTACAGGATCATTTGTGATTTTTTTTCTCAATAGATAGTGATGTGGAATGACACGCAAGCAAATGCGTCGGAATTTGACTCTCACGTGACCGGCACATGTGAATTCAGGTCATTTTTTTTAATTTTTTACCGAAAAGGACCTGTTGCGATAATAAAAGGACTACAGACGATAATTTAAAAAGATAAAGGACCAAACGCGGATTCGACAAAAGTTACAGGACTGTTTGTGATATTTTCCCGTCTCATTTCGTAGGTCGATCAGATACTTATTTTTTTTTGGTCCAATCATGAAGTAGGTCAATGTTTTTTGAGAAAAATTGTCAAAATATTTATTGCAATACAGTCGCACAAAATAATAGTTACGAGACGATTTTGCACAAGGCCTCTTATTTATTTATATTTACAAATTTTTCCTTTATCCCTGTTTTAATATCAACCGGACCATATATCATACACCTCCCATTTTATTTATATGTGCATGTATTACAGGATGGTATGGAGTTAGTGAAATAAAATTAGTACAAGTAAATATTATTGGCAAAAAAAGAAGTTTTTGAGAATGTTACGTGGCGGCGCTAATCCGATATGCGCGTGAGTTGCACGCGTTAAAACTGTGTAACTAATACGCTAAACAACTTTTTGTCATTTATTATTTTTTCTAGCTTTTAGATTTGGAAATTTTTTATTGTGACAAAAAATTGTTTGAATTTCTTTTACTCCACAAAAAATGCTCGAAATCGTGAGGGAATTAGCAAAGGAAATGGTTGAGGGAGTTCGATGCTCTCACATGGACTGACTTGAGTGACAGAAGATTCATGAACGTCTGAAGAGCAATGAGACGTCCCGTTTTCCAATGTGGGGTAGTCGAAGAATGTATCACTCCGTCTCTCATTTCTTCATTGCCATTAGCAGTTAATCCCTTACGGCGTTTGCTAATGGGAGCTACATTATCAGCGCTGCTTTGCTTCTGCTTTCGACTCAAGGTCCGAGGCTTCTTCGACACTGATGATTCCCCACCAGATTTAGCTATCAGTAACTCGTCCGATGCAGCAGACACGTGGACTATGATAGGGGGGAATATCTGTTGTGCCGTCTGATTCATCGCCTTCACGAGGACCGTCAGAAATAACATTATTGGAGACTTGAGAAGGAATAAAGTTGATTTTGATAGGAAACACAAGACTCCATGAAAATAATACTACCTTTAAATTTAATTTGACATAAACCCATTCTGCAAGTGAATTGCATGCGCTAAAACTATATTATCTCACGCGCTGGGCAGATTTTATCCGTTATATTATTTTTTGGTATATAGTTTTAAGATCTGGAAAATTATATTTTGAGTGAAAATTATCAAATTTCTATTATTTTCATTATTTTATTATCATCAAAACATGAGTGATGGTGCGCGTGCAATGCACGTGTCGCGAGTGCGCATCTCCACATCCAACATCCATATTAAAACGGTGTAATCTCATGTGTTGAACAGTTTTTTCCCCATGAACACTTTTCTTGCTTGAGTTTCGACCTTTTGATCAGTTTTTGTATTCAGCCAATCTATAAAAGTCCCCATAATAGAAGGCGAGGTCTGCACCCATGTCTTTAGTTTCAACAAATCGCCTCACCTCAACGAAATTCTTCTCAAAGATGTACAAGGCAAGGAGGAAACTAGCCTTTTCAGCATCACTCCCAACTTTCACTTTTGATGAACGGAGTCTGAAACGATTTCTGGGGCCTCATGCTTCTGACATTTGACTCTGTTAATGGCATGGGGAACCTGATCATAAATAAACTGCACAACTGAACGTGTGATTGGGCTCCATTAAGTGGAGGAAGTTCAGCCTGATATTCATCTCCAATTCGAGGTGAAACTTATGGTTCTTCAGATGCATCGTGCAATCGTACACGATATGCACGAAGTTCGCCTCTCCACTTTCAGCATTGTCTGATGAAAGTACCTGCTCATCAGGAATATGATCAATGCAATTTCCGTTCTGATTTAAAGGACTCGAAGACATCTGCAAATGAAACCAACAAAATGTTCATTAGGTTTCACATATAGAAAATTGTATTTTGAGAGATAAAAAATTATTACAGTAAATATCTATTATTGACATTTTATTATCATCAAAATTTGTGCAAAACTGTTTCATGAATCTCATTCCGTAGGTCAGATACTATTTTTTTGGTCCAATCAAGTAGGTCACCGTTTTTGAGAAAATTTGTAAAAACATGAATTAGAATACAGTCCACACAAAATGATACTCCTACCGGACAATCTCGCACAAGGCCTCTTATTCTATTTATATGCACTAATTGTTCCTTTATATATCCGCATTTAATATCAATCGGACAATATATCATAGACCTCCCATTTTATTTATATGTGCATGTATTACAGGTTGGTGTGGAGTTGGTGAAATAAAAATAGTGCAAGTAAATATTATTGGCGAAAAAAAGAAGTTTGACAATGCATGGTACGTGGCGATAATCCCGACCAAAAAAAAAAAAAACGTGGCGATAATCCCACGCGAATTGCACGCGTTAAAACTGTGAAACTAATGCTCTAAACAACTTTGTGTGTCATTTACTATTTTTTCTAGCTTTTAGATTTGAATTTTTTTTTATTAATTGCAACCAAAAAATGTTTGAATTTCTTTTATGACATGATTAGTCTATTATCATCAAAAAAATTGTGAAACTGTGTAAGAAATCTCATTTCTTGCTTAGGATATTATTTCTTGAGAATCAACAAGTAAGCCCCAAAGAAACAATAAATATGGGGAATATGATTATAAATATATGGTTAATAATAACTCATCAGCTGGCATCCGAGGTACTGCCAGAAATCCACTAGCAATAGCTTCTAGTACCCTGGTTGTTGGAGGGCGCGCGGTATCTTGTAATCAGCCTCCGTGTATTCACAACAGCCTGATCCGATCCTCCTTTTAATTTGGCCTCAGAACTCAGTAAAATTGAGGTCGATCAGCAGCTGTGGTTGAGAGGTTTCGATGCTCTCACATGGTCGACTGACTTGAGTGACGGAAGATTCATGAACGTCTGAAGAGCAATGAGACGTCCCGTTTTCCAATGTGGAGAAGGAAACGTACTCAGTTCCCTAACATTGCCATCTGAGAGGCTTAAGGATTTTATAGCGTCCAACACCATTTTGGTACCTGTACCAATACTAATAGCTTCTTCATCGAAATGTGTAGCTAGACAAAAAGACATATTTAGATAAAGAAGATGAGGAAGTAAGTTGATTTTCCCAGACAACACAAGATTCCATGAAAATAATACTGCCTTTATATTTAATTTGGAACTCACTTCAATTATTTATAATAAATACACAAAAACTTGCATGGGACTGACGCGTGCATCACACGTGCTACTTTATTAATACTTTCGAATTATATTTTAAACCGAAAAATATTATATTTTGTGTATATGATGCTCTCATGCAAAACTTCCAGTTGTATGTATAAGCCATTAACACCATGAATGAGTAGATTTAATTGGTGCGATATATAGATAGGATCAAATTTAATTTTATTCTTGACCAGTCACGCACGAGTGAAGAGTAAGAGGAAGATAATAATAAATCTGCTTACCGTGTTTCTTTCACACTGTGTTCACATCTAATCAAAATTTGTGAAAACTGTACTCTAGTTAATATTTTGACAAATTTTCTCAAAAACATTGACGTACTTGATTGAAAAAATAGTACCTGACCTACGGAATGAGATTCGTGAAACAGTTTTGCACAAATTTTGATGGTAATAAAATCACGTCAAAAATAGAAATTTAATAATTTTTTATCTCGATCTCAAAATACAATTTTCCATATGTGAAACCTAATGAACATTTTGTTGGTTTCATTTGCAGATGTCTTCGAGACCTTTAAATCAGAACGGAGATTGCATTGATCATATTACTGATGAGCAGTTACTTTCATCAGAAAATGCTGAAAGTGGAGAGGCCAACTTCGTGCATATCGATGAAGAAGTTTCACCTCAAATTGGTGATGAATATCAGGCTGAACTTCCTCCACTTAATCGCATGTTTGACTCAGAAGATGAACTACGTTCGATTGTGCCGTTTATGATCAGGTTCTCCATACCATTAACAGAGATCAAATGAGGGCCCAGAAACCATGCATATTTCAGACTCGATCCGTTCTTCAAAAGTGCTGTGTTGATGATCATGTTCTGGTTCCTGGAATACCCAGTGAAAGTTGGAGTGATGCTAAAAAAGTCTAGTTTCCTCCTCGCCTTGTACATCTTTGAGAAGAATTTCGTTGAGGTGAGGCGATTTGTTGAAACTAAAGACAGGGGTACAGTGCTCGCCTTCTATTATGGGGACTTTTACAGATCGCCTGAATACAAAAAATGGACAAAAGGTTGAAAGTCAAGCAAGAAAAGTGTACATGGGAAAAAACTGTGAGATTACACCGTTTTAATATGCATGTTGTTGTAGCCTGCACTCATGCGCACTCGTGACGCGTGCATTGCACGCACCATCACTCAAGTTTGTTGATAATAAAATAATGACAATAATATAAATTTGATAATTTTTGCTCAAAATATAATTTTCCAAATCTTAAAACTATATACAAAAATTAATAATGGATAAAATCTGCTCGGCGCGTGAGATAACATAGTTTTAACGCGTGCAACTCACCTGCAGAACAGGTTTATGGCTTACTTGTTGATTCTTAATAAAAAATATTCGACTCAAGAAATGAGATTCGTGACAATTTAATTTGGCATTCACTTCAATTATAGATATGCAAAAACTAGCAAGGGACTGTCGCGTGCATCAAACACACTTCTTTTGTAATTTATTTTAAAATGATACAAGTCCTCAACAGTCCAACTAGACCACTGCCGACGTCTAAAACGAAAAAGACAGAACAAATAACAATTTAACATGGTAAAGATTAAATAGTCAAGTTGTTATCCGATTTAAACGGAATCTCCAAAGAACACCAAACACATGTTTCACATCAAATTAAGTAGCTCGATAGCGCGAGCCTTGTTGAGGAACTTGAGAATTCCAAACAACAATATATCAATTATAAATGCTAATCAAGTATTTCCAATTCCATAAAGATATTACACATTCTAAATGCTAATCCAGAAACTTTAAAACAGAAAAGAGAAGAAAAAACCAGAAAAAAAAATATAAACTAACTACCTTAGTGGGCGGACGACGACGAGCAGGGGCGACAGGTCGGCGGGCAAACGTGGGCAGACGTCAGTGAACGGCGCCCTTCTCTTCTCTCTCAATTTAGGGAAGCTTGGTTGTGCCCTTTTCCCTCTTTTCCCGTTTTGAATTTTTTTAAATGTTCGGTTTTTTTTATTTTTTTTAAATTCACGACTGAAACGACGAAGTTTCACACATAATAAGATAATTTCTAAGAAAAGACGGTCTCATGCAAAACAACATCCATACGTGCTGAGCAGTTTTTTCCCATGAACATTTTTCTATCTTAAGTTTCGACCTCTTGACCATTTTTTGTATTCAGACGATCTGTAAAAGTCCCCATAATAGAAGGCGAGCACTGCACCCATGTCTTTAGTTTCAACGAATCGCCTCACCTCAACGAAATACTTCTCAAAGATGTACAAGGCAAGGAGGAAACTAGCCTTTTCAGCATCACCACTCCAATTTCTACTTTTGATGAACGGAGTCTGAAACGGTTTCTGGGCCCTCATGCTTCTATGGGAGATTGGGGGCAGTACTAATGGCTGTGAGGGGGGCAACTTCACATTCATTAAATATATATAAATATTACAGATTGTTGTAGATGTAATATAATAAAAATAGTGCACGTAGATATTCATGGAAACAAATCGCACGGGGTACGTAGTCATCGACCCATTCTACTAGCTAGTGAGTTACACACGTTAAATTTATGCATTATCACGCGCCGAGCAATTTTTCCTCCATTATTATTTTTTTTGCTAGGTTTCTGATATAGAAAATTGTATCTTGAGAAAAAAAATATTAAATTTCAATTTTTGACATGATTTTCTAATTATGATCAAAATTTGTGCAAAACTGTTTCATGAGTCTCATTTCGTAGGTCGATCAGATACTTATTTTTTTTTGGTCCCACTACAAAAAAAGTCTGATTTTGAAACCAATGATTTAGAGACTGATATCCAATCTGTCTTTAATAGGTACAAATTAGAGACTGATTTGTAGAAAAATCAAGATTTGAAACCAAAAATAAATGAAAATCAGTCTCTAACCGTACCTATTAGAGACAAATTGAATATCCGCCTCTAAATCATTGGTATCAAAATCAGACTGACTTGAGTGACGGAAGATTCATGAACGTCTGAAGAGCAATGAGACGTCCCGTTTTCCAATGTGGAGAAGGAAACGTACTCAGTTCCCTAACATTGCCATCTGAGAGGCTTAAGGATTTTATAGCGTCCAACACCATTTTGGTACCTGTACCAATACCAATAGCTTCTTCATCGAAATGTGTAGCTAGACAAAAAGACATATTTAGATAAAGAAGACGAGGAAGTAAGTTGATTTTCCCAGACAACACAAGATTCCATGAAAATAATACTGCCTTTATATTTAATTTGGAACTCACTTCAATTATATATAATAAATACACAAAAACTTGCATGGGACTGACGCGTGCATCACACGTGCTACTTTATTAATACTTTTGAACTATATTTTAAACCGAAAAATATTATATTTCGTGTATATGATGCTCTCATGCAAAACTTCCAGTTGTATGTATAAGCCATTAACACCATGAATGAGTAGATTTAATTGGTGCGATATATAGATAGGATCAAATTTAATTTTATTCTTGACCAGTCACGCACGAGTGAAGAGTAAGAGGAAGATAATAATAAATCTGCTTACCGTGTTTCTTTCACACTGTGTTCACATCTAATCAAAATTTGTGCAAAACTGTACTCTAGTTAATATTTTGACAAATTTTCTCAAAAACATTGACGTACTTGATTGAAAAAATAGTATCTGACCTACGGAATGAGATTCGTGAAACAGTTTTGCACAAATTTTGATGGTAATAAAATCATGTCAAAAATAGAAATTTAATAATTTTTTATCTCGATCTCAAAATACAATTTTCCATATGTGAAACCTAATGAACATTTTGTTGGTTTCATTTGCAGATGTCTTCGAGTCCTTTAAATCAGAACGGAGATTGCATTGATCATATTCCTGATGAGCGGTTACTTTCATCAGAAAATGCTGAAAGTAGAGAGGCCAACTTCGTGCATATCGATGAAGAAGTTTCACCTCAAATTGGTGATGAATATCAGGCTGAACTTCCTCCACTTAATCGCATATATGTTTGACTCAGAAGATGAACTACGTTCGGTTGTGCCATTTATGATCGAGTTCTCCATACCATTAACAGAGATCAAATGAGGGCCCAGAAACCATGCATATTTCAGACTCGATCGGTTCTTCAAAAGTGCTGTGTTGATGATCATGTTCTGGTTCCTGGAATACCCAGTGAAAGTTGGAGTGAAATTTTGGTCGAAATAAGAGAAAGGTAGTGTTTTGTCGATTTTGTAGGTAAAACGATGAAATTTTGGAGAAAAACACCAACCATACTTTACTGGATCAAAAAGAGGAGTGAACCATTGGATCCGGCTCGAAAAATGGAGTGGAATAGCAAAAAGAATCGAGTCAATCGGAGGTCGGAAGCTCAAGATACGGAGGGACGAAGTTGGAGGACGAAAGCGAAGGAGCCAATACGAAAGTTTGGCCCGGCCGGGCGGCCAAATCCAGAATTTTCACTCATTTACGAAGTATTGGCCCGGCCGGGCCACATCACCCGCCCGACCGGGCGGTCGAATACCCCAAATTAGACCTCCATTTACGAAACTTCCGCCCGGCCGGGCGGCATCACTCGCCCCGCCGGGCCGACCACCCCCTGTTTCAAGATCTCTCGGCCACACTCCCGCCCGGCCGGGCCACTTTCCCACCCGGTCGGGCCAACCAATTTTCGGTGCCAAACTTGCATTTTCTCCATTTTCAAGGGACCAACTTGCAATTCTTACACCCAAACCCTACCCCAACACTATAAATACCTCACTTCTCAAATTCAAAAGCATCTTACCTCTTCTTCAAGCATTCACACACACAATCACACACACTTGGAGGTTTTCATCATCCACTTCTTCAATTCTCCATCAATTCATGCAAGGAGGCCACCATTAGCTTTGGAATTTGATTCCTCACCATACAATAGTCTAAGCTTTCTTTTCTCTTCACTTTTTATTGCTTTTATCTTAGTTTTCTTTGTAATTGGATTATGTTGTTGATTGGCTAGAATACTTTTGGTTCTAGGGCTATGTTTATACTTTGGATGATGTTTATGAATTAATTTCTTGTTTATTTGGTGGTTGTGTTGCTTTTTCTATTTGAATGCTTAACTTTCATTGCAAACCATGTTGTCAATGGCCATGATAGTATGTTTTATTTATTGTTTATTGGAATTGGATTGAGAAATCTCTTTCATTAATCGTATTTAAGCATTCGACCCAATATTATTGTGAGCTCGAGAGAGAGGATCAATTATTGGTAGGGTATTAGATGATCTTAGGAACCTTTTGGGGATTTATTATGCATGCTAGGTAGAGATACTAGTTTGGGTGATATGTCTCTTGGATTAATTGGATCGAGAGAACTCTTAATTCATCATTTCGTGATCAACCCTATAGTAATAATCACAACACCACTTAATTAGGCTTTTGATCATAAATTCCGTCAACAAAATGCACTTTTATACTATACCTCCTCGTGGGATCGACCTCGTACTTACTTCTCTACGATAGACACCGTATACTTGCGGTCGTTTATTCTAGTGTTGTAGAATACGTGAATCAAGTTTATGGCGCCGCAGTCGGGGAGGTTTTGTAGTCCTTGAGTGTAGGTTGATAGAGTTTTAGTCTAGACACTTTACTTGCTTTCTCTATTCTCAAAAATCCAAAAATATTTGTGTGTTTTACTTTGATTCCACTTGCAATTCTCACTTTCTCTTGAACTTTTTGTCTAGACATGGCCTATGATCACCCGAGCTAGGAGAGATCAACAAGTTTTGCTACCTCTAGACCCGGAAATCGAAGCTCGTTGTCGAAGATAAAACGCCGAAAGAAGAAGAATTGATTTAAAAGCCATGAATCGAAGAGAGAATCCAATTGTGGAAGAAGTTGAGGAAAAAATTGAGAATCAAGGGCCTAATGTAGAGGAAGAAGAGAGGGTACCAAGAGTGAATGAGGAACATGGACCTCAAAGAGTTTTGAGGGATCACTTTCGTCCCGTTCCAAGGCCGTACGGAGGAGCGGGTAGGGAACCCGTAGACGCTCATAACTTTGAGCTCAAACCGGCATTGATCATGATGGTCCAAAACAACCAATTCGGAGGGTTGTCGAAGGAGGATCCTAACCTCCATTTATCTCAATTCCTAGAGATAAGTGGGACGGTGAAGATAAACCGAGTCCCTCAAGACTACATTCGTCTCCAATTGTTCCCATTCTCCCTCCGTGATCGTGCAAAACAATGGTACATGTCTCTTGATCTAAGGACGATTGAAAATTGGGCCGACCTTGTTGATGTATTCCTAATGAAGTATTTCCCTCCGAGCAAGACTATCCAAATCCGAGGGGAGATATCTTCATTTATGCAAGATGATGATGAGTCATTGGCCGAAGCATGGGAGCGTTTCAAAGACCTCATTAGAAGTTGCCCTCAACATGGTTTTTCAAGAGACCAATTAATATGCTACTTCTACAACGGTATGGATCACCGTACGAGAGGGATGGTAGATGCTTCGGCCGGTGGAGGGTCATTGTTGGGAAAGACGACGGAAGAAGGTTATGTGCTCTTGGAGGAGATGGCGAAAAACGGGAACCAATGGTCATCCGAGAGAAGAAAAAACCGAAAGATTGTCTCAACCCAAGATTTGGATGAGAATGCTAAACTATCCAACAAGGTGGATAAATTGATATCTCTTATGACGGCTAAAGCTTTAGTGGGATCACGTGACGAGCAATATGAAGAAGCCCACTACATGAACAATCAAAGAGATAGGCAATTTAGAGAGAGAGGTTGGAACGAGAGGCAAGCCCGTGAGAGTCCTTCCAATCCAAACCAATATCATCCGAATTTGAGGCAACATGAGAACTTTTCCTATGCCAACCCAAGGAATGCCATTCAACCACCACCAAACTTCAATGTGAGGGATGAGATGATCACTGACCCATCACCAAAACCATCCTTGGAAGAGATGTTTGGTGCATTCATGGGAGAAACTAAAAATTTCATGAGAGAGACTAAGAACAATGTGGCAAAGGTATGACAAAGACTTGATGAGCATGGTAAAATGATCAAGGATGTGACCACCCACATGAAAGCTATGGAAAAGCAAATGGGCCAACTTGCCAACATCATTGGAAATCAACAGGTTCCGGGGCAATTCCCCTCTAACACGGAGCTAAATCCCAAGGAGCAATGCAAAGCCATAAGGTTAAGAAGTGGGACAAGCTACGAAGGGCCCAAGATGCCATTAGAGGATGAAGTGGTAATGGCACCCGAGGGTGTTGACAAAGGAGATGGCCAAGTGAAAGAGAAGCAAGAAGAGAAAGAAAGGGAGAAGAAGAGTGGGGAGGCAATCCCTCCACAACACAAAGGCAAGAATGTAGTGCCTCTCCCATATCCTCAAAGGATGAAGAAGAAGAACTTGGATAGCAAGTTTGCCAAGTTTGCGGAGATGTTCAAGAAGCTCCATATCAATATCCCTTTCGCCGAAGCTCTTGAACAAATACCACATTACTTCAAATTCTTGAAGGAAATAATGTCAAACAAGAGAGAAATAGAGGCGTATGAGACGGTGCACTTAACCGAACAATGTAGCTCCATAATTCAAGCCAAGCTACCTCCAAAGCTTAGGGATCCCGGATCCTTCACTTTGTCATGCACCATTGAAGATGGAGGTACATTAAGAGCACTATGTGATTCGGGAGCAAGCATAAACCTCATACCATTATCACTCTTCAAATCACTTGGTCTAGGAGAGCTCACACCAACCACAATGAACCTCCAATTGGCGGATAGGTCTATGACATACCCTTTGGGTATAGCGGAGGATGTATTGGTCAAAATCGACAAGTTTATCTTTCCGGTAGACTTTGTGGTTTTGGATATGGAGGAGGACAAAAACATTCCATTGATATTGGGAAGGCCATTTTTTGGCAACCGGAGGGACCATAATTGATGTAAGGAATGGAGAGTTGGAGCTTCGAATGAACCAAGAGATAGTTGTGTTTGACATTCAAAGAAATGCCAATTTCCGGGATGATGAGAATGAAGAGTATGTGTATTCCAAGGAAGATCACTCTCCAATGCCCATGAAAGAGAAGATGGAAGAAGAGCCCAAGATCAATATTGTGAAGGAGAACCCCAAGGTGGAAGACAATGAGTTGAAGATGGGCAAGAAGGCCAAGTTTTGGGGAGTTTTCTTCAAAAACTCCCCCAAATCAAGAAAAGTTACTTATACAAGCTTGGGGGTGAATGAGGCATCAACCTCTTATGACATGATTTAAGAGCCGGATGGGCTAGCTAGTGGATGTTTTGATGGACTTAAGAAAGTTGCATGGGCAAAGAAGGTAAAAAACAAGGATGACAAGGGGGTGACTTGATATTCCCCTCAAGGAAGAACCGTCCGGCATAGGACGTTAAAAATAGCGCTTCTTGGGAGGCAACCCAAGGTTTTATTGCTTTGTGTTTTTATTGCTTTGGTAGTGTTGATAGCTTAGTTTTTTTGTAGGTATGGATGAGGAGCATTGTGGACACCATATCTTGGAGAATGAAGAAGAAGCAAAGCCAACTTTGAAAAGAGAGAGCAAGTGGTGCAATGGTGATCTTTGAAGAGCATTGGATGTGCAAGGAGGGAGGTAACAACTTGTAGCCCCAAACTTAGAATTTTTACATAGTAAAATTCTAAGTTTGGGGGAGTTGTTTTCTTTTTCTACTACTTGTAGCCCCTTGCACCGGTTCGTCATTCTACTTGTGTCACATTTTGCACCGGCGCACACTTGACTTTCACATGCTTATATTGTTTAAGTTGGTTTTGATCATATGTTGGGTAGTGGATCTTTGGTGAAATGTGAGCATGAATAATCATTGGAATCTGGTGTGCTGTCGCCGGCACCCAAAAATAATTACCTCAAATACCCACTATGTAGTAGAGTAAGCAAGGGTCGATCCCACAGGGAATGGTGAAACTCAACTGAATAAATTTGTGTTACGAAAGCAATAAAATGGGGGGAGTTTGATTGGTGGTTTCTAATTCTACTAAAAAGCAATAAAAATAACACGTAAACAAATAAAATGAAATTCTAGTTCTCGGATTTGCTTTCCCTTGAATAATTCTCATACACAATTAAAATTCACAAATATCTCAACTCTTCTTTGAATCTTGCCCCTAAATTAGTGGTACGACCAAACTAGTTCGAATTATTTCTTAAGTTTAATTAATTAAAAGGTACGATCTCTAATTAACCTATTCTAATGAATAACCCCAAAACATGTATTCGGGATTCAACTCATAGAATGCATTAATGAACCAAAATAATAGAGCAAACTAGACTATGAATACGAGACGCTCGTTTCATACAACCTAGACTTCGCTATCCCTAGGGTGTTCTGCCCTATTTGCTACTCCAATTACACAATTATAACAATTACGGATTATAACGTGCAATATAGCTAGAAATAATTAATTAATCCTGCAAGTTGATCAGGCTCACAAAATAATTAAACATCACATGCATAGCATAAAATAAATAACGAAGAAATCAAATAGAAAGGGTTGAGAAATTCGTTACTAAATAATCGAGAATTAAATCATAACAAAGGTTTGCGCCTCCTCGAACTAGAAAACAAATTAGCCGAACATGGCTACAAAAATCTCACGATAGACTCTCATTGAAAACTCTGCAATATTTAACTCACGCTGCTTTTTTCCTCAAATGTGCACGGCTGCCCTAGGCGTGTGCCTTTTTCTCCATTATAAGTTGTTTCCCAATTCAATTCATGAGGCCCAGCCACCAATTATTGGGCCCAAACATGCTTCTCTTTAATACCATAAAGTCCATGGCCCAACTTCTTCTTTTATTTTGGATTTTCTTTACTTGGCCCATTTAGCTCTTTATCTCCACACAACTCGTCTGTGTAGTATGTATTAAAATACTCCATTTATTTCCTGAATTAATTAGGAAAATAAAATATCAAAGTACTTATCACCATAAAATAATGAGTCGGAAAAATACACTTAATTAACAAATTAAATCACATAGAATATCCAATTAAAGCACAATAATATGTCAATAATCCCGACTCATCAGAATCCATTGTTGAGTAGTTCTGGTGATGTCTATTTGCTTTGAATGTATGCATGATTGATGTTGGAGTATAGTATCATGTTGTGTTCATATTTGTGATCTTTGATAGCATGGATGCATGATGTGTTGTTGTTTGGGGACATTTGATGAATGTGAGTGTCCTATTGAACAAACCGGTGAGAATTGAGCCCTAAATCGAACATGTAATCCGGTTTAGTTCATTTGAGAGTGGACTAGGTTATTGCTAGTAATTCTAGAACTTGCCCAAGTTCTTATTTGAAAGCATGATTGTGTGAAACTTTGTGATGTGATATAGACCATCTTGTTCTAAAGAGTCACTTAGCCAAAATTTTCCTAAAACCGAAGTAATTTTCCGTAGTTAGCCCCTTTGAGCTTAATTCCTCATTTTCTTGGCAAACTAAAATGTTAACCACTTAGCCTTTTTGAGCCTTTGATACCTATATCTAGTGGGGGATAAAAGACAAAGTGGAAAAACATGTGCTTGAATGTCTTTGGTGAAAGGAGAAATTGGAGAAGTTGAAAGAAAAAGAGAAAAGATGAAAAGAAAATCAATGGAAAAAGAAATTAGGGACAAAGAGCCCCAAAAGCTTAAAAAGAAAAATGGTTCAAAAAGATGAGGTGATGAATACTTGAAAAAGAAAGAAAGGTGAAAAGTGAGGATGGAGTTTGTAAACTTTGAAAGTAAAAGCACAAATTGTACAACAACAAGCTTTGCCCTCCACTAGAAGAGTCACAAATTCCCAAATTCATCCCACCTTGTCCAAAGAGCCAATGTTACATCCTTGATTAAGTCCTATTGATCACATTGTTGAACACTTGAATGTTGTAGAAAGTAGAATGTGGGCAAGCATATAATGATTGCATAGCATAACTTGGTTGATGAGTGCATTAATATCCTCAATTTGTTTGTGTGTTTGAGAGAAACACTACATCATGTGAGTAGAGGACTTGAGCATTTTGATTATGTTTCCCATTCACAATGTGTTGTGTGTTTATGCATTCTTTGATTCATGAATGTGAATTGCAATAATGAGCCTATGATCTTCATTGAGAAATGCACTTTGAGAAAGAGATATCACTATACTCTACTTTGCATGTGTGATTTGCATTGAATATTCCATTGTGATCATTCCACCCTCATTGCTTTAAGTGCTTAGTTGTTTGAGGACAAACAACATTTTAAGTTTGGGGGAGTTTGATTCGGGTGGAATTTACACACTTTAGATGCACATGTGAAGCTCAATTTGATGTTGATTTCATTGATTTATGGGGTGATTATCATTGTTTTGGTCGAAATAAGAGAAAGGTAGTGTTTTGTCGATTTTGTAGGTAAAACGATGAAATTTTGGAGCAAAACACCAACCATACTTTACTGGATCAAAATGCGGAGTGAACCATTAGATCCGGCTCGAAAAATGGAGTGGAATATCAAAACGAATCGAGTCAATCGGAGGTCGGAAGCTCAAGATACGGAGGGACGAATTTGGAGGACGAGAGCGAAGGAGCCAATACGAAAGTTTTGCCCGGCCGGGCGGCCAAATCCAGAATTTTCACTCATTTACGAAGTATTGGCCCGGCCGGGCCACATCACCCGCCCGGCCGGGCGGTCGAATTTCCCAAATTACACCTCCATTTACGAAACTTCCGCCCGGCCGGGCCGACCACCCCCTGTTTCAAGATCTCTCAGCCACACTCCCGCCCGGCCGGGCCACTTTCCCACCCGGCCGGGCCAACCCATTTTCGGTGCCAAACTTGCATTTTCTCCATTTTCAAGGGACCAACTTGTAATTCTTACACCCAAACCCTACCTCAACACTATAAATACATCCCTTCTCAAAGATGTACAAGGCAAGGAGGAAACTAGCCTTTTCAGCATCACTCCAACTTTCACTTTTGATGAACGGAGTTTGAAACGATTTCTGGGGCCTCATGCTTCTGACATTTGACTCTGTTAATGGCATGGGGAACATGATCATAATTAAACTGCACAACTGAACGTGTGATTGGGCTCCATTAAGTGGAGGAAGTTCAGCCTGATATTCATCTCCAATTCGAGGTGAAACTTATGGTTCTTCAGATGCATCGTGCAATTGTACACGATATGCACGAAGTTCGCCTCTCCACTTTCAACATTGTCTGATGAAAGTACCTGCTCATCAGGAATATGATCAATGCAATTTCCGTTCTGATTTAAAGGACTCGAAGGCATCTGCAAATGAAACCAACAAGTTGATAAAAGCGTGGCACGCTTTCCACTTACTCCACTCGGCCGAGTGAGCCCAACTCGGCCGAGTCACTGTGCACTTTTTGCCCACTTCCAAATTTGACCTAGGGACACGTGTCAAGCTTAATTGGAGGGGTATATAAGGCCACAAGTTCGTTTTTGAAAGGGAGGCAGCCATTGGAAGAGTTCTCAAGCTCCCCAAATCCAAATTTCACCATCATTTGCTCATTTTACTTAGTTTTAGCCATAGAACCTAGTGAATTTCCATAGCTAGTTTATCTTTGAAGTTGTAATTTCATTTTCAAGGTAGAGATTCAAGATTGTGTTGAAGTTTTGAAGGTTTATTTCATATTTGCAAGACAACAGGTGATATCTTAATTTAATTTGAGTATTTTGTTATTATTAAGCATGGGTATGTTTGTTTTCTCAATTTTCTTCCTTAATTTCCCTAAATTAGCCATGGGCTAAGCATATTGGTGTTTGGGTGTTGTAGAATTGTGATGGAATTAATGTTTTAGTTTGATTTTGATTGTGGAATTCATTGGTAGGTTCATTGGTTAGGTTTATGGGTTTTGATAGATCATTTGCTAGAACTCAATTAATAGGTTGTATTAGAAGCTCAATTAATGCAACGAGAGTTGGTTAATCGGGGTAGATAGTATAATCGAGGGTTGGGAATCGAGTGAATGAGTTAATATTGGTTTATCGCAACGAGAGTTCAGTAAATTTCATTAGAACCCCATTTATCTACATTAATTGCGTGAATTAACATTTGAGTGATTAGTGAGAAGGCCATAGGAGCTTGGTTGTTAGTATTCAAGTGGAAAAGCATAACTAGGGATTAGTTTAGTATAATTTAGGTAGAGTCGAACCCCCTAGTCGTGTGATTACCCGGGTAAGAAAGCCTCTATTCATCCTCTCGATCCTAGGTGCTTTACTCGTTATATGCTTAGTGATTGCTTCTACCAAATTCCATCCAATGAATTACACATAGAATTCGACTATTAACATCGATTCCACACAAGGACGAACACCCGAACACTACCTCTCTCCACTTGATTTCTATCATTATATTTTTAGTTATTGCTTATCATTAATTTATTAACAGCGACTAGAACGATATTGTGAGCATTGTTAGGAACCGTAAACCCAAAAAAGATTAGGAGAGCAACATTCGACAAATTTCCATAATTAATCAGGATCTCATCACCTTTAGCATAGCCAAGTATAAAACACCCTTTGCATTTTTCTGCCCTCAGAGATATAGCTAATCCATATGAATACATGAACTGACATTTGATTACTTCCAATTCTTCAGAGCTCGGGTTGCCTAATAACATTTAATATTTCCCAGAACTGTTGCTCGACTTTATGCTTTAGTTTGCGAGTTTCATCATACACAAAACTGAGTTGAATCATTTTCAGTTCATCATCACTCCAAAATATCGAGTTATTCATATCCCCGGGCAGAGGAAGGCAATCCATATAATTTTTCCAAATTGAATATTCTCCCTGTTACGATTGTCAATGATAATTCGCTTAGACTAGACGTCTCCAATCACAAGCAAAGTAATCGGCCAATATTCAATCCAACGAAAGCATGGCAATTCACAAATATAAACGAAAACGAAAAACAGAGCACAAGAAGATTTAAGTGGTTCGATCAACGTGATCTACATCCACTAGACACACGACTTCAATTTAATTAGTTCAAGAGATGTTTACAAACACTCATCACTCGGAAAGGGATTATATCCTCACTTCGCTCGTGAACTCTCAACTCTCAAAACGAATGCTCGCAGGCGTCAAAGATTACAAGAAAGCAATGAGGTATTTATAGGATTCAAGGTGATTGCAGCGTGTGTTGAAAGCGTGCTCTGTTGCCACGTGGATTCTGTTACAACCGTGTAACAAACTCACACCTTCAGCGTGACTCAATCTGAGTTGACCTCCTTGCCCTTCACTTGTTTTCGCAAACAAGACGACTCCATACTTAGCCAAAAATTAACCCTGCTAACAGAACTCGACTGGTCTGGTCTTCCCAACTCGTCTTGTCCTTCGCAATACCCATCTCATCTGATTGGACTCCTCCAACTCATCTGATCTGGTCTGAGCTAACCAGTCTGACTCCACCAGCTGATACGCCCAACAGTTGAGTCCTTCAGAAGACTTCTATCAACTAAGTACCTCGACTGATCCGCCCAACAGACGAGTACAGTAGTAGTGTAGAATCTACCTGATCTTCACAAGACGAGTCACACTCGTCTAGTCTAGGAGATTTGAGATAAACCTCACAATTCTCCACCTTTAGCTCAAAATCTCCACCTTGAACTAAACAACTCCGATCTATCCTTCTCAAAGGACAGATTCTACTACTAATCTGCCGCCACCAGACTAGTAGCCTTCTCCGCAGAGGCCACTAATGCAAACCAACTGACCTAAGACATAAACCAAACTTCTCCTTTGGTAATGCCTTAGTAAATGCATCAGCAGGGTTCTCCTCAGTAGCTATCTTAACCACTTGGACGCTCCCCTTCTCCACAATATCTCTCACAAAGTACAGCTTCACATCAATGTGTTTGGTTCGTTCATGATACCCCTGATGCTTTGCGAGATGAATTGCGCTTTGATTATCACAGAAAACAGTCACACTGTTCTGAGATAAACTAAATTCCTTAAGAATCCCTTTCAGCCACATGCTTTCCTTAACTGCTTCAGTCAAGGCCACGTACTCCGCTTTAGTAGTAGATAATGCAACTACGGATTGATGTATAGACCTCCACGACACTGCCGTACCAAATAGAGTGAACACATATCCTGTTAAGGATTTCCGAGTGTCAACATTGGCTGCGTAATCTGCATCCACGTATCCCACAAGTGCATCCCCCTCACTTGGCATCTTCTGAAATTTCAGACCCGTCTGTGCTGATCCCAGAACATATCTCATAACCCACTTAACCGTTTCCCAATGGCTTAAGCCTGGATCACTCATATATTTGTTGATCACACTCATAGCATACATCAAACTCCCTACAACACTGGCATAAGGTATCTTGCTCATCTGAGTTCGCTCTTGGCTGTTCCTGGGACTCATCTGATTGGACAAACGATGATGTTGGCCAATAGGAGTAGAGACAGTCTTTGCCTTATGCATTCTGAACCTCTCTAGCACCTTCTGAAGATAAGTAGGTTGACTCAGCAGAATAGACCCGTCTAGTCTACTAATCTCCATCCCAAGAATCACTTTGGCTTCACCAAGATCTTTCATCTCAAACTCATATTTGAGGATCTCCTTAACTTGATTAACACTGTCAATATACTCGCCTGCTATTAACATGTCATCAACATACAACAGAAGATAGGTAGTAGCAGTCCCAACCCGTCTGAAATAGACACATCTGTCGTACAAGCTCCTTGTAAAACAAGCTGAGCAAATGTACTCATCAAATCTCAAGTACCATTGTCTAGGGCTTTGTTTGAGGCCATAGAGGGACTTCTTCAACAGACAGACCTTGTCTTCCCCTTCTTCTATGTCCAACCCTTCTGGTAGCTTCATGTAGATCCTCTCGTCTAGAGATCCATGTAAGAAAGCTGTGGTCACATCCATCTGATGTAGCTCCAATTCATATTGAGAAACTATAGCTAACAAGATTCTGATGCTACAATGCTTCACAACAGGTGAGAAAATTTCATTGAAATCGATACCTTCCTTCTGTGTAAATCCCTTAGCTACAAGCCTCACCTTGTATCTAAGTCTGCCACCCCTCTGAGCCTCCACCTTCTTTTTATAGATCCATTTACACCCAACCAACTTCTTGTTCTTGGGCCTCTGAACAATCTCCCATGTCTGGTTCTTGTTCAGAGAAAGCAGCTCCTCCTCCATAGCAACTATCCACTTCTCCTTGTCGTGGCAGTTGATGGCTTCTGAATAAGACGTTGGCTCCAGAGACTCCACCTCAAGAGCTGCACATAATGCAAATGAGACTATGTCAGCTTGACCATACCTCTGAGGTGGGTGGACTTCTCGTCTGGTTCTGTCCCGTGCCAGCTGATAATGTTGAAGATCATTCTCACTTTGAGGATCGCCCTCCTCATCTGGATCAATATCATCTCCAACTGGTCTTGTGGAGTCAACTTGCTCCACCTCGACTTGTGTCTCGTCTGGTTGGTTATCAGCTGCACTAGTACTCGTACTAGTCTGTTCTGATAGAGGCATCCGACTCTCATCAAACGTAACATCTCTACTGATTATGCACTTTTGCACACTACAGGAAATTTGAGAAATCGCGACGACAGTAATTTATCATAAAAGCATCATTTTTCGTCACAAAATGTGATTGACGACGAATTTTTTCTGTCACAAAGAACGTCGTTGTATGTGCGTCGCATTAGGTAAGTGCGACGTTATTTGAATTCGTCATCATAAGTCATCTTTTTGTGACGCTAAAGTTCAACATCACTATAACGTTATATCTATGGCGACGAATAAAACATCACATATGACATCGAATTTTGTCACTAAATATGGTATTTCGTCACTAAAAGTTCAACTTTACGTGACAGTTTGATTTATTGTCACTAAAATATTAAATTTTAGTGACGACTATCCATTTCCTATCAACTTTTTTAAAATTTAATGACGAAAATTTTGTCACAATTAGATTAATTATTTCGTCATACTTTAGACAGTTCGTCACCAAAGAGTTCAACTTTACTTGACAATTTATTTATTGTCACTAAAATATAAATGTATTGTGACGATTTTTCATTTTTTTACTAGTTTTGTCAAATTTTAGTGACACAATTTTCGTCACAATTAGATAAATTATTTCGTCACATTTTATATAGTTCGTCATCAAAGAGTTATACTTAAGTGACAAAATTTTAATCGTTGTTATATGTATCTACATAATGACGATACAACGTGTCACAAAAGAGTAACATTTAGTGACAAAATATTTATGGTCGCTAAATAGTATAAGGTGACGAATTATTTTTGTCATAATTAAATATTATTTAGTGACGAATATGATAATTGTCACTAATTTTTTTTTAGATATAATGACAATATATATTTCGTCTTCTTTTAAATATTTGCAACAAAAGAATTACACTATTATTACGATTTTTTTTTTATAGGTTTACGAATTTTTTATTGTCATCATATGTGTGTATATATAATGAGAACACAAATAGTAAAAATTTAGTAACAAAAACATTTACAGTGACAAATAAATTAAAGACCAAAAATTTAGTTTGCATTAACAAATTCAATGAACAAATAGTATTAAGCATCAAAAGCAACAAGTAAGTTTGAGTAAGAAACACTAGTTGTCAAAAAAAAAAATACTCCGTATATATATTCCGAAATCTTATTTCTATGTCGGTGCTCCTTTTCACGCTCCAATATAATGCTGAAAATCTCCTTTTTCAGATCTCCTGTAAATTTAAAAGTATATATTAATATATATTTAAGAGAAATGTTAAAAATCAAATAATATTACGCAGATGCTATAATTAACTCAATACCTAAAACACCAATGCATATATCCCAACTTCATACAAAATTACAAAACTACATTAAACAGAAGTTGTATAACTATGAACATGTTTAAATTGTGTATTAGAATCATCTAATATGCTACCGTGCAGACTACAACAAGAAAAAAAAGACAAATAATTGAACATGAACAAGACTTAACCACATAGTATATTTCAATGGTTCTTTTATTTCCAAAGTTTGCAACTAGCTTAAAAGGAAAAAAATAAAAAAAGATTCAAAATGGGGAAGTCTGTATCAATTTTAGCTTTAGTTTTGAGAAGAGTAAAAGGTCAAAACAAACCTTTATCGAAATCTGAAAGTAGATATTCTTTATTTCTTGGACACCTGAAAAATGGATGAAGAATGCAATGATTAGAAGTAAAAAATCTTGAACTCAGGTTTAATCGTTTTAAAATTGCCCAAATTTGAAACAGACATCTATGTGAGCATTTACCAAAAGTTTTGGCACTAAGCCATTGTTTGTAAAAAATTATGCAATTCTCTCCGTCCCATTGTTTGTTGTTCGATAAGACCCGAGCATGAGCAGCAAGATCCTATATTGAGCAATTATAAAATGATAATGTGAACGATATACTGTATATTAATAGCAACATAGGCCAAAAACCAATGTAAAGAAGAAGCAGGTTCATACCTGTGGTGAGAGCTGAGGAAGCTCATTCTGTTGTATGTGCATCCATCCTAGAAACTCCAAGTCGTTCAGGAAGAGCCGATGGAAGATGAAGAGGAAGATCATATCCACAGCAATGCAAAGGATTTCCT
The DNA here is from genome assembly GCA_963675135.1 of Galeopsis tetrahit. Classification (NCBI taxonomy): domain Eukaryota; kingdom Viridiplantae; phylum Streptophyta; class Magnoliopsida; order Lamiales; family Lamiaceae; genus Galeopsis; species Galeopsis tetrahit. The sequence goes on from OY776133.1 coordinate 20,397,149, forward strand.
TCACCTGAATGCCATAAAGAAACGGACAAACTGAGTACGTAGATTAGCTATGCACATGAACTTCTACAAGATATTGTTGTGCATACTGTTTCCTGAGGTTTATTAGGCTATTAGCAAATTCCATCTTCAGCATCTTCCAAAAAATATTATTTTGTAGATAATTGAGAAAAAATTCCTTAATATCTTCTAAGTCCACGTATATATATGTGATTGACACGAAGATGGAGATTGGTGACAGATATTGCTCTTGTACGCTATTCAGTCTTAGACCCAAATCCAGCTTTTTAGATTATTGCACAAGTCCTCTACGGCATATCGCATAATAAGTCTGATTCGGTTAATTCTTGAATAGGATGATTCTCGGATTATTGCATAAGTTTTTATTGATTCGGCTGTTTATGTTAATTCTGCTATTACTTAGATTAATTAGTGTTTCTATGATGTTATGGCGGATTAGTTGGATTATTTTGATGATAAGAATGAAACCTAATTTTTAAGTCTTACATGCCTTTGCATTATTTTGATCTATTTTTTTTTTTGTAAAATCTTTTGATTATTAGAAGAATTTCTACTCTTTAGCAAGTAGAAGATTATATTGACGTCAGTTTTTTTTAGTTAACTTGGTGATAAACTGCTGACATTGGTATTCTTTACATCCGTTGTTGGCTTGTCCACCTAATAGACTAAATATCAACACGGGCAATTAGTTTCACATAAAAGCCAGGAATTCTCTCACAGAAACTTAAATACTCTTGGGTCCTGGCAAGAGCTTTCTTAAAATATGGTCTATCACTAAAGTAAAAAATAATATTGCACTAAAACTGTGGAAGGAACTCCCATTTTCTTGGTTTGGTTGGTAGCATAAAAGTACAATTCAGTGTTGTCCTAACTACTGCCTTGAATAATTATATTACTACAGATGTTGGTCAATATTTGTTTGTCATGTATGTCTGACCTATGAAAGTGAAATTGATGAGACCTATCTGCCGTAAACAGGATAAGCATTCCATGATGGGGAATTGACTAGTGTTAGTTTCTTGTGAAATTGGCTGTGAGTTTTTCATCTATTTGGTCAATTCCAGGTTTTATTTAATTGATTACATTGATCCATAGAGTTTGGATGTCAATTTTACAACAAATGCTTTGTTACATAAATTGCAATAGTTACGAGAATCGTGGAAAAATTGTATTCTATAGAAATTTTGTGATTTTGTACTGAATCTCTCCTTGCTATTTTTTAAGTAGACAAAACTAGTTAAATTTTCTACCTAATTGGAAGAATCATGCTTTATGTTTTATGAACTTAACTATAAAGGTTGCTTCATGTTATATTAGCACCAAGAGCCAATCAGGTAATTGATTAGACATGTAATATACAATTATATAGTTGTTGGTTAGGAATGATACACTATCTCATATACCTACATTTTGAAGTAGGGTTGTAATGCAACTTAAAATTAGTCTCCTGCACCTCGCCAGTTAACATCTCATCCACATTGCGCCTTGTGCTCGCCGGCACACAGAATCAGCCCTCTCCAACTCACGGCGTACCTCCAGTCCTCCGCCACGGGTCCACGGTGCACAGCAGCTCTGCCTCCCATATTCCAGCTTCACCTCCGGTCCTCCATGGCTCCAGGTATGCAAATCTTTTCTGTTTTGTTTGTTTTTATTAATTCTTATCCCTTCATCATGTTTATGCAGATTCTTCGACGCAGGAATTATGCCTGTTTGCTTTTAGGTTATGTGAAATCATATGTGGTATGCCGAAGATATATAATTCCTCATGCCAGTAAAACTTTGTTTAGATTGTTAGTGTGATAAAAATAAAGTAGTGCATATGCCCGATTCATTCTCTTTTTAAATTATTTAGCTAACTATGTAAATCTGAAGGAGCCTCATTTTCAGCAGCAGATTATAACTTAACAAATGAAAGGCACTTTTTCCACTGGCTTCAAGAGGGTGATGGTTGTCTGGACTCTGGAACTTGTCATCAGATAGCACTAGCAGGTACTTTCTATATTACACTCATTCTGACTATAAGCTTTTGTGATGATATTATTATTATTTTCATGTGGTGAAGGCCTCTGAATGATGTGATTACAACAATACAAGTTCACACCACTTTGCTTTGTGAGAAAATAGAGAATTTGAGTGTAGAAGTTTTTCTTGGAGTTTTCTTGTGAAGAAGATAAACTTTTCTCAAGAAGGAAATTTGAAACACAATTTTTATTGTATATAAAATTGGTCAAATGAGTTGAGGGCTAAAAATAAATGTTTAGTATCATTATATAGCTCAAAGTAGCCGCGGGTGGCATTCTGCTTGTGAATGACTGCGTAACCACGAGGTTTGAGGACCAAGACACGTATTAGTTAGATTATTCTACACTTGTAGAAAAGATGGAGAAGGCAATAATTCCATTCATGGACACTGGAAAGTGGTGGTTATAATTGCTGGATATCCTCAAGAATTGGAGTTCTTAATATCAAAATATGTTGTACTGTGTAACCGGCTTTCCACAATTTCGGATATTGCTGTAGTGGTGACCTTGCCAAGATTCTTCACATGAAGGTATGTAATGAGGACAAAAATAGCTCTTTTTGTAGATTTAAGTTGCACCCTTTGTGCACTAAAGATGCTCTTGGTAATCTCATTCTTAAAGCAAGATCTTCCGGGTGTACAAGGGAGAATAGACACTTAGTAGATGAGATGCTGAAAAAAGCTACAGAGATTTTGGATTTCAGAATTGATGTTGAATGTGCAGATGGAGATTCTTGGGTTACGTTTACCATTAATGATTTTGCTGCTGCTGCTGCAGCTCTTTCTAAATATTACTCCTAGTAATTAAAGATTAATTGTTTTGTTACAATATTCCAAACTAATTCTATATATATTCTTCAAACTTCAATGTTTTTGCTATCAATTTAATTTCTGAATGTACCTATTTTGCGCATCTATTCTACTATATAGTTCTGAAATGAAGAATAATTGGATAAAAAATTTCGTGTTAACTTATTTTGCAAATGGTTGGATTTCTTTATTTTATAATACAATATAAATTGCTGTAAAGTTGCCAAGTCTGTTCTGAACAACAATTGCTGGATTTTAACTGCTCTTTTTTTTACCATCAATTCCTCTTGTTCTTATAAAGCTCTAGGTTAAAAATTAAATTATAATCTTCTTTCCCTAATTCTGAAGAACTTTCATGTTGCATTGCCAGTGTATTTATGAACTGGTTGACATGTGTGTATTTAGAATTAACAATAAACAATTTCTTTTTTTAAACTTTATTGTGGTTAGAGTTAACATATAATTAACCTTCATTTCATGAAATTTAATAGAGAATATATTCCTCTTGATTGATCTTTTTAACTTCAGATAGGATACGTGCCCTGCACATTAAACTTGGAAAACAAAATAAACCAACCAAAGTCTACAGGTCTACTTTACTTGATGCTTTTCTTGAAAATTTAAATCCACACTGCCTTCATTGCATTGGTAGTGATTCTCTTTTTCTTCTGTTTCTTTATTTGTTCTAAAGTTTGTTTAATTTGTCTGCCTGTTGAAGTAGATGATCTTGTGGTTTGTTTAGGCTGAAACAGAGAAAGAAGCAAGAGATAACAAAGATGTTTCAGACAAAGGTGAGTAGGGATAATTCAAGTTTAGCTTTAAGTTTTCAGTTTTAAGTTTTAAATTCTAAGTCTCAGTTTCCTTGCTGTAATGCTGTTTTTTTTTCATTTTTTAAATTCATTTTCTTGGTTTGCAACCTTAAATTCATTTGGTTGTTTTATTTGACTTTTTTACTTGTACAATTGTGTGTGTTTACAACTATTCATCAACATTGTGGATGCATTTTAGGCAAAGTGTAGTAGATGGTTCAAATGTACTGGAGACTCTAGATCACATTGCACCAGACAGTCAACATCACCACCACCAGATTCTGCAGCGTCTTGACAAATCCCTACATCTTCGACATGTTCTACGACACCCACAGGGACATATGTATGTGTATTTACATGGAAATATGTAAGTACACTTCACTCAGTTGAAATTGCATACTATAATTAATTACATGAATGTTATAATTTAATTTGCTTTTGGTTTATTTCAATGGATTACAATAGTTATTGCAAAATATTCAATTGATAGTAGTGTTTTTGTGATAGTAGTTTTATTACTCATGATTTTTTGTATGACTTTGAAAAATAAATTATATTACGTGCGGAAATGAATCATATTAAAACCAATTATTATTAAAATTGTTAGTGATTATTATTGAGATTTGTGACAAAATAAATTTTGTCACTATTATTTTGAATAATTAACGACAAATAGCATCGTCGTGAAAATAAATATTTTTTATGATGATAAATATCACCATCAATTATTATTAAAATTTTCATTAATTATTATTGTGACGAAATAAATTTGTCATTAATTATTTTGAATAATTAATGACGAAAAATAGTATCGTCATGAAAATATATTATTTATGATGTCAAATATTGTAACCAATAATTATTAAAATTGTCATCAATTATTATTGTGACGAAAATATTTTGTCACTAAATATTTCAATTAATTAATGACAAAATATAATATTGTCATGAAAACATATTTTTTTATGACGTTGAATATCTGTCACCAATAATTATTAAAGTCGTCACCAAATAATTATTGTGATAAAAACAATTTGTCACTAAATATTTCAAATAATTAATGACAAAAAACAGTATTGTCATGAAAATATGTTTTTATGCCGTTGAATATCGTCACCAATTATTATTAAAATTGTCACTAATTACTAATGCGACGAAATAATTTCATCACAAATTATTTATAATAATTAATGACGACAGTTTAGCATCGTCAAGAAAATATATTTTTCATGACGTCCAATTTCGTCACCAATTATTATTAAAATTGTCACTAATTATTACTGCGGCGAAATAATTTTATCACAAATGATTTCTAATAATTAATGACGAAAGTTTAGCATAGTCAAGAAAATATATTTTTCATGACGTCAAATTTCGTCACCAATTATTATTAAAATCGTCACATATTATTATTGTGACATATTTATTAACATCGTCATGAAAATTAAAAAATTGTGACGAAAAAATTTGTAAATGATGGTGAAATTAAATTTTGTCACAATTTTTAGTATTTTAATGACGAAAAATAAAATTTGTCACCATTAAGTAACAAATTGTGACAATTTTTGTGTCGTCGCGAAAATTTTCGTCATGAAATGTCTTATTTCCTGTAGTGGCATCCCAGCTTCGAGGCACCATAACCTGTATCCTTTCACGCCAGAAGGATACCCAACAAACACGCATCGCAATGCTCGAGGCTCAAGCTTATCTTGCTTGACATGAGCATAAGCTTGACTTCTAAATACCTTCAAATGATTGTAATCGGCTGCACGTCCAGACCACAACTCCTCTGGGGTTTTGTATTGCACAGCCGAGGAAGGACTTTTGTTTATCAAATAGGCTGCAGTAGACACAGCCTCTCCCCAAAACACCTTCGGCAGACAAGAACTGTTCAACATACACCTGACTCTCTCAAGTCACTACAGGAAATTACACTTTCCATGACGAATTTTTTCGTGACGACACAAAATTCGTCACAATATGCTACGTAAAGGTGACGAGTTTAAATTTTGTTACTTAATAATGAGAATTCGTAACAAAATTTTATTTTGTCACCAATAGTAGTTTTATTCATGACGAAATTTTATTTTGTCGACAATAATATTTGTTTTCGTCACTACTGTGAAAAAAATCATGACAACAATAAGATATTCGTCACTAAAAACTTTGGGGACGAAATTTATAATAATTGGTGACGATATTCTGTGTCATGAAAATTAATATTTTTATGACAATGCTATTATTTGTCATTAATTATTCAAAATAAATAGTGACAAAATTATTTCGTTATAATATTATTTGGCAACGATACCCATTGTAATTAGTAACGATCACATTTGTCATATAATATAATATATTCATGACGAGATTATGTTTCGTCATTAATTGTTCAGAATAATTAGTGACATATTTTTTTGTCACCAATGTATACATATAGTGACGATTAATAACAATTTGTCACTTTTCACAGGACACAGTCGTAAATTTTATAACCATTTTTTGTGACGCATGAATTTTCGTCATCATATGTTACAAAAAAAATGACAAATTTGTATTTAGTCATTAAATTTTTTATTTATGACATGTTGTCGTTTTCATTATTAATAATTTTATTTGTCAATAATTAGTATACTTCATAACGAATTTAATAAATGCATCTTACAATTGAATATTCGTCAATATATGCACCACAATTGAATATTCGTCAGTATATGCATCATAAAATTGAATAATATATTCAATCTAAGTAAAAGGTGAATTTTAGACATTTAAATAATGTATTCAATCTAAGTAAAAGGACATGAAGTATATGAGAGACTCCTACTTACAATAAATATTTGAAACTTTGTATTTATTTACATAAAACATCTTAAAATTAAATTAAAATAGCATTATATTAAAATAATACACTCATAAGATTTGAACACTAATTGGGACGCTAAAACACTCCCACACACATCTCTTCTTCCTCGAGAAAGAGTTCTCTTACAACATCATACATTATATAAAAGATACTATTTGCTTGGTTATGAAATTTCGGGACATAGAAAAGTGTTCTGAACAAATAACAATAAAAAATAGATATATAATAACATTATACACAGATTGTATAAATTATTTTGCTTATGATGTACTTATTTAATAAATAATCTAATTTCTTTCTTCTCTCTTTCTCGATTATCCTTATTTTGGTGAAGTCTAAATTACTTTTTTAACTAATTTCTAATTGTTGGTAGTTGGTATTTTCTTTTAGACATTATTATTGGTGAGTTAATAACATTCATAACCTGGAAACTCAACCCCTCTATCTTTGCTCAAGATTCAAATATTGTAGTTGAATAGAATATAACATAATTAGTTCCAGTTGTTGTTGGAGAACAAGTAACCCACTTCTTGTTTGACAGAGAAACAAACTATGAGAAAAGCATAGCTCGGACTTGACCATATGCTTTAATAGAGAATGAAGGGTCAGGATTCCTCGGTTACTCTTACACCATTACATTGGAATGTTCTAAAAGGTGCACAATCAAGCAAGATGGAAAATCTCAAATAAGAGCATATAAAAAATAAAAATAATATGTCAATGGAAATCATTTATAAGGACTTTTTGAAAGATAAAACAAAATTGATCAATATGCATGTCATTTTTGTTCTTTTCTTATTTATCATTGTTCATTTTTGTTTACCTTCCAGATCCTTGTAGTTACAACGGCCTGGAACTGACAGTCCAGCGATCGCCGACAACCATGGCATGAGAACCTTGCAAACCATCAATACTCAAATCCAGTTCTAGGTCGTCCGCGACTGAACTGATGGGTCTGGGAACATATGAAAAAAAGAAATAAAAAGCATGAAAATAGAGTGAAATAAAAGCCGACAACAGCCACCATCTAATTCTAAAACCCTGACCAAGAACAAAGGCAGAATAATCATCATGGCACCAAGTGGACACCCAGTAATTAAATAAAAAGATTTCAGTTACCTGAATTTTAACCATATATAGTTTTACTGATCAAACTAATTTTAAAAGTCATGTTTTCAGTAAGCTGGACCGTTTCTTATTACAGGAAAATTATGACGTACCAAGCAAAATCGTCAAGATACATGAACCCAGTTTAGTTGGGGCAAGGATATTGATCAAACAACAAAATATTAATCTGTGACTTGATTTTCCAAATCTAATTACCGATACATTTATCACACTGCAGTAAGACTAACTGATTCTGGGTGAGTAACATGACTAGCCACCCATAAATCCAAAGCAGGAACACTATATATGTGTTGGAAGGGTGTAACATTGTTGTCTCCATGATTTTCCGGCAAAACAGAGACAGTAATATGGTATAATTAGACATAGTGGATGGATGGAGGAAGACAATGGGTGGGGTGGGTTATGAATGGTCTCATCTCTCTCAAAAATCATGAGTGGGCTGCTTTCCATTTTATTAAATCATTTGAACTATAGAACATCCTATATTCCTATTATAATTTAAGGCCACGATCTCTCTTCTTAAATTATTATATAAAGTTCATTAATTAGTTTATTATCTCTATACAATAGAACCAGAATATTGCAAATTTCAATTGTGGTGCAACCTGGAATGAGTATTAATTATCAGAGCTTTTGTGGTGTAATCTGACTCATGCCACAAAATTCAATTATTTGATTACCCAAAATCCTACCATCAAACTGAAACAAAAGTAAGTGTACCTTAAACAGTTTTCCCAAAAGTAATAAAGCATTTCCCATCTCGATAGCACGGGTAGCTTTGAAATCTACAACCTGACATTGATGTACCTGGTGTTAACACGAATCAGTAATCTTGAGTGGATTTCTCAGAGCTGTAAAGAATGCTGACCTTGCTAACTCAGCATATAAGGGTAAAGTTAAATCGATAAAGGATATCTACATCAAAGTCACTTCCAACATTTTGATATTTAACCAACGTAACCCAGAGAAAACTTGGAACTAGTTAATAAGCTCTTCATGGAAATTAGCAGATGTGCCATTCAATTTGACTGAAAAAGTTCTTTATACTTAGAGCTAAAATAGCACATGTTCAGGACTGTGCTGAGTTCATTCTTATCTAGCCAAACTGTTAATTGGTGAAGGCACGCATTATATTTTTTCTTTCTTATTTCTCTTATTTCTTGTAAGCATATAGCAAATTAGCAATATTTAAATGTGATGTGGAAAAAGGCAAAAACAACACATAACAAAGTCTAGATATTGAGGGATAAGATGTTCATACAGTAGTTGTTTCTCTCGGGGGAATTATTCATCAATGCGGTATAAATTCCTGTTGCTTATGCAAAGACATAGCTTGAATTTGATTAACAGAAGAATTACGATTCTCAAAATCTCCAATCCAAGAAATATGATTTACAAACCAATTCTGCAAATCTGATGCAAAACACGAGCAGATAAATCATTAAAGTGTACCTTTCTTTAAACTTGAGTGGCCGGATAATGCATTTTATCCATGGTTATCGATTGGAAAGTGGAGCGATTACGGTGATTGGAGACAAAACCACATGGCATCCAATAAATTAGTATACTGTAAAGAACAATAATGAAGGGGTTAGGGGAGGTGATAAGATTCTATACTAGACACTATAAAGAGTTTGCCTTGAAGAAATAACAAAAAATCAGCTTCCTGGTCATAATAATAATAATGCAGTGGTCTTAGATGCATACCTAATCCTCAATCACATATGGTTTTCAATAAGAAAAACAACACACATGTCAAATGCTTTCATTAGTGTCTAAACCAAAATCACCCAAATGACAATTTTACTTAATAGCCCATATTTAACGTCTAAACCAAAATCACCCAAATGACAATTTGAATATCGAAGGCCCGAAGCAATATCAAATAAATGAAATTGAATCTAAAACTCTGACTTTGAAAAGATTAACCTAAATCAGCGCAAGTCAGATAGTGGAATAAAAAATATCTCGTAAACTAGAGATGATAAATAACCATCTGCCATCTGAATGGAGAACTTGTTTCTCGGTGTATACATCTGAATTGAGATTCGACGGTAAGCGATTAAAAAAGTACCCACCGGTATTCAAGCTAGCAAGAGATAGATTAAAAAGAAAAAGAAAGGGTGAAAGAGCAGAGAGAGGAGGATGAGAAAAGGGAAGAAGATAGGAGAAAAATTGGCACAATTTCATCCGAATCTTGTTAGGTTTCGAATTAAATTAGGGATGCATAAAAATTTAGGCCTTACGTGCTTGAACGATAGGATGCCACGAAAGACGTCGAACGATGCTTCAACGGAGTTCAGCGGTGAACAGGGAGAAAAGAACCGGTACTGGTGGGAATTGTGAACAGAGGGGACGCTGAGAACAGAAACAGGCGAGCGACGATCGACAATCCTACATTTTTCTGAGTATCGTATGTTTGCAGAGGAGGCTGCATAATTGCGAATGTTAGTTTGTAGAGAAAATCTCAAAATTCTATACGAGTATATCTAACCTTGGCGGCAAATTGCACTCGAAAATCATCATATTGCCACCAAAATCACCATTTACCGCCAAAATTTTGATTAAACCGGAAAAATCTTCAATCATTAAATTTTAATTATATTCTCTTAATTTTTTTTATCAAATATATGTTTATAATTAGATATGTAATTTCATATTTATATTTAAAAATTAAATAAATTAGGCAAAATTAAAAGTGAGATGTTTAAAATAAAATTAAACAAATCAATTTCATAAAACTTCACAAATAATATTAAATTTAGCATTTTTTGTTGGGTATGAACCTCAAATTTCGGTGTCATTCAAGCCTCATCGATTCTTCGCCGATGTTAGGCTAAGTACGTTTCGTCTCTATTTCGATGTTCTTATAACAAATCATTCTCTATTCATATATTCAAATTTATCTACTCAAATGTGCTTTTGATTAATTATGAATTCATTGTATTTGTGTAGTTTGTTAATTGATCGTCGTATGAACTAGGTCTCCTGTGGAGATGAGCAGCATCAACATAGTGTGGATGTGCGGCACCACACTGAAATGATCTTATGTTGCTCACATTCATGCTCTATGAGTATTGAAGGTAATCTAATTTAATATTTCAATTCAAGGGCCTTTCACGACGCTAGATGCTTGGAATTTTGGCAAATAGTTCTTGAATTAGAAATATAAATACCTTTATTAGTCTCGTATCATACATTAACCTAGATCAACGGAAACCATGTGATGAAAATCGATCATTGAACCTACACTCAAAGGGTGAATCGAAACTAACGTAAATAATTTGTTTCGTTGGTCTCGTATCACTGCACAATAACCTAGATTGCTGGAAATCATATTATCTTGAAACTGATCAGTGAACCAACACTAACGTAATTCATTTAGTTGGTTTCATATATATCACCGTAGAGTAATGTAGATCACTGAAAATCATATTATAGGAAAATCGATTAGTGAGTCAACACTGGATTGGTGAACCGACACTAATGTACTTTACTTCGTTGTTCTCGTATCATTGAAAAGTGATACTTGTAGGCATAATAGTTATAATTCGTATTTGTAATTTTTTATAGTTATCGATGACAATTATACTTCGTATCTACAATTTTTTACAAATTTTATTAATTTTCATTTTGTTTTACAATATTCACCATATCTTTAAAATGATTATGTATTTTTTAAAATCTTTTTTTTCTTTACCAGAAGAATATTATTTTTAAATTTATCATACAATATTCACAATTTCTTTATCTTCTAAATTTTACAAGTAAAATAATGGCTCAATTCTTTCCATCTCTATCAAATCAAATTAATTAAAATAATATAAAAATTAAAAAGTATTCTAAAAAAATCTAAATCACCAACGTGTATTTTCAAATTTCAAGCGTGAGAATCTTTATCAACAAAGTCGATTCTCCCCCTTAAAATGAAAATGAAATGAAAATTTGCCTCCACCTTTCCCCCCAATATTGAGAGTGAAAACCCTAACTTATTTCAATTTTACCTAATTTTCTTTTACCAAATGAAGTAGAGACACCTTTCAATCGCTTTCGATGGTGCTTGGTCGGTCATGAGCTGTGTTCCACCGTCGCCTGCCTCCCACCACCATAGTCGCGCTCCGCCTAAACTTGCAGCCCTCCCCCTAGTCATACGAAATAGATCGCAACCTGCAGTATGTGTGGGCGCTAGTACAGAGAGCGCGACGCCGTCTTCGTGCACGGCCAGATCTCGCCGCCGCCACGCAATCCACCGCGTTTGGGACTGATCTGCGCCACCACCTTCTATCGTCGCTGTCTCTGTGATCGAAGCACCACTGCCTCTCTTGTGTAGCGTCGCTGCCGTACTGTTGTCGTAGCTGTGACTTCGTAATTACCGCCCTTTCATTGCAGATCCAAAGGCAGCCTCTGCGCAGGTAAATTTTCTCAATTCCTTTTTTCAACATTGTTTGAAATTGGATAGATTTGTCCGCTTGTGTATTATGTTTTTGGTCGCTTAGCGCTGCTGACTTCTTTGAATGGTAAAGTAAGTAGTGGGTTAAAAGATTATCAATTTACTATTACTATTATTATAATTATAATTTCTTATGCTATTTCCATTTTGTTTGAGGTAATTTGAGTGCAATATTAACGGTTATTGATTACCTGAATAAATTTCTATTTGTGTGTGTTTCTGAAAAATTAGATTATATATGATGGATGGTAGGTGAAAGTCTCTGCTTAACTCAATGTGGCCTTGTGAACATGGAAACTCAGTACATATGGATCAATTATTTTAACTGTCATTTGAACTTTGCTTCTTTGTGATTTACTTATTTTCCTTTTCTCCAATACTATATATATGTGTATATGTGTGTTTGGTTTGGTTTATTAATAATGAAACCAACTAGCTCAATTTCTGCAAGTTGTTGAAATAAGCCAGGGTGGTAATTAAGGTGAAATACTTATTAAATTTTTAGGTTAGCTTTATTAAATTTTTATAGGAATTAATGATTAATCATTTGTAAGCTAGTATTCTTTAAAGACATTTTAAATGGATACTCTTCAATCAGATAAGAAGAAGGGTTTGGAAGTTGGAACTTAACCAACTGACTAATTTCACCCTATTTTTCTTTTCCTTTTTAAGGAATATTAGTTAATTCAGTGGGTCAAGGCGAGTCCTTGTTTTGAATTAAGACATCACATATATAGTCCACATACACACACATATATCTTATATTACATATTTAAGAACTTTAACAACATTAGGGAACTCATTTAGAAGGATTTTCTTAATTTTCTCCAATAAGAACACCAACCCCTCCCCCCCCCCCACACACACACACATATATATATATATGTAACAACTTTAATAATATTTGGGAACTCGATTATAGGAAATTTCTTAATTTTCCCGCAATATGAACACATTGTTAAGTTATTTCAATGTTGATCTGTGACTCTTATCAGCGTCTTTATAGGGAAATGCATTTTGAATTATCAGATTACTATCTAGTTTAATTATTATTTGTTGTTGTTTCCAAGAAACATACCTTAATTTGATTTATAGTACATTTAAATTTTATCTCAGAAGTTGAAGGAGAATATAGCTTTACTTGTAGGTTTACTTAAGCTTTCACCTTATAAGTTGTAGGAGAATATAGCTTTGGCTTGTAGGTTATACATCTGCAAGTCTTCAATCTCCAAACCTGTCTTCTATATACCTAATATCTTTTTTATTTTGTGACATTGTTGTTTGTTTTTTTTTTCTCTTTGAAGCATTGCAACTAGTAAAGCTCATTCACAATTGTACAATTTGGAGCTTCCTTCAATCCAAACATCATTGTGAGTTATCTATCTTCTGTTTACCGAGTCTAATATTTCATTTTGTGCTTCTTGATAAATCTTTTTAGTTCATACATCAAATCTGCATTCATGAGATTCTAGTTTGTAATTATATTAGTGAATTGATCACCATGTTTGGAAGACATCTATTTTCTGGTTCATTTAATCTCATGTCATTTTAGTTTTATTGAAAAATGTTCTTTTACATGAAGTTTGATTCTTTGTGTCTACCAATTGAATACATCTTCTTGGTTAAAAGATTTCTTTTAGTTGGTTTTGTACTCGAGAAAAATAATTTACACACTAGGGGGAAGTTACCTTACATGATAGAAGAACAAATATTTTAGTACTAGATGATGTTAGCACAATTTTGTGATTATGATTCAACAAGCATTTAAATTTAGTAACGAGTATTGTCCATTGTAGTAGTAACTAATTTTAATCTTACTCGGTTATCATCTGGATCTTAGAACTGGACCAAAGTTTATACTTCCAATAATCTAATGTTGATGGCAGTTAGAAGAATCTGTTAAGTTTTACATATACAAAAGAGAAGTAATCTATATAACATTATTGGCCTTCTACGAAGTTTGCAATTAGGAAGGTTTGCTTATAAATATCAAAACCTGTTAGCATTTTTTACTTGGAAAAACATTTTTTAATGGATTTTGCAATATTTAATCATGTTTTTCTTGTGATGATTTGAGACCTCCTAGGAGATATTTTAGTCTCGGTGTATTAAAGCTGACCAGAAATTTTAGCCACTATGTTTTCCAACATGAGCTTCTTTTGGTATACTAAGTGTTAACTAAGTATGAGCAGATTTGAAGTTGATCATTCATATTCTTGTCTAGCCATTTTCCATGGCAGATTTGATTTAAGGAAGCACAATTGAGTTTTTCAGTGATCGTCTTGTATTTATGGCAGCACAATTAGTGTTCAATTCTTCTTTGCTCTACTACAGATTTTCCTTGATAAAAATGTAGTATCACTGAAATTATTTAAAGGTATTAGTTGTAATATTGATCAAATACTTAGGTTTAGTACATTAAATTTTATGTTTACTTAGAAGCTCTACCACTGAAGAAGTAAAGATGATGCATGGTCATCTTTATAGTCTGCTTTAAAAAAAAATTTGGGTAAATATTTATGAGATTTTGTTTTATTACTAAAATTGATGGTAATTTTCTTCTTTTTATGTTTAATTATCAGGAGATGATGAAAAAAAAAAACAAAAACGAGACGAATATATTGATCTTAGAATTGAAAAGAGTGCAAATGAGATAGTGTTTGAGGTGTTGGACCATGAAACAAGATATGTAAAAGGTCCTGGTTATGGCCCAAAGCTTCCAAGCAGACGTAAAACATTGTACGATCCTTCTAATCAACTACGTGTGTTACCATCAATTTGCAAGAATCCGAAGTTCGAGTGCAAGAACTTAGAACATAAGTGTATGTTTTGAATGCAAACATAATTGCGCAAGATGCAAAGATGGCTGTCGAAGGTGCAAATATTGAGAATTTAGTGACTTTTTTTTACTGATAAAGTGATGGTTATAAATTTTATATTTTTTTAGTTTCATGAAGTGATAGAAAAATATTTCTTGTTAGTTAATTTCTAAATGCTTGAATTCTGTTTATTAATGCAAATTCATTTTATCTTTTAAGATAGTTATTGTTGTAAACATTTGTTCTTTTCTTAATTTATGATGAAAATTTGTTCTTTTTATAATAATATTTTATCGTTGCATGTTAATTAATAATGATGATATATGTTGTTACCATGTTTTTGTGACCATTATCATTTTTGTCATTGATTTTTTTTTTATTATGACAAAAATATTTTGTCACCATTTTCACATCCTTTAATGACATTGAACAATTTGTCACTAAAGTCTTGTTTGGGTGACAAAATGTGTCGTCGTTGTATCTATATTTATAATGACGATCAAATTTTTAGTTACTATAATGTAAATTTTTTACGACGAAAGATTTGAATTATTACGAAAAATATGTTGTCACTATTACTAAACTTTTAGTGATGATCACAATTTTCGTCACTAAACAGTATATTATAATGACAAAAATAATTTGTCACAATTTCCACATTATTTAGTGACGGTAAAAAAATTGTCACTAAATCATTACTTTTTAGTGACAAATTTTGTCGTCATTATATATACATATGTATAACAACGAACAATATTTTGTCAGGGAAGAACAATTTTTTCGTGACGAAATATACAAATTATGACGATAGTTAATCTAACGGTGACAAAAAAGACGTCACTAAAATTTGATAAAGTTGGTAATATATAGAAAATCGTCACAAAAAAATATTTTTTAGTGACAATAAATTAAATTGTCGTGTAAAATTTCACCTTTAGTGACGAAACATCATATTAAGTGACGAAATTTTGATGGCAAATGTGACAATTTATATGTCACTATAGATGAAATGATATAGTGACAGTGATCTTTATCGTCATTAAATGATGACTTTTGGTGACGAATCCAAATATCGTCGCCTTGATCTATCGTGACGCACATATGGTGACATTCTTTGTGACAATTTTTTTTGTCACCAAACATCTTTCGTGACGAAAAATGATGTTTTTATGACGATTGTTGTCGTCGCGATTTCTCAAATTTCTTGTAGTGAGTAGTGTCTGGTTCATCCTCTCAGCTACTCCGTTTTGCTGAGGGGTCCCTGGCACAGTCCAATGTCGTACTATTCCTTTCGATTTGCAGAACGCATTGAACTCGTCTGATAGGTACTCTGGACCATTATCAGTTCTCAAATGTTTGAGAGTCTTGCCTGTGACATTTTCACATTCAATGAGCCATTCCTTGAATTTCTCAAATGCTTCTGACTTCGACTTGAGAATAGACACCCACACCTTTCTTGAGTAGTCGTCTATGATAGACAGAAAGTATTTTCCACCAGACCTAGTCTGATTCCTCGCTGGCCCCCATAGATCAGAATGGACATAGTACATGATCCCATTGGTAGTGTGAACACCCTTACCAAACTTAAGTCTCTTGGACTTACCAAGGATACAAGACTCACACAAGTCGAGTTGAGTGATCTTGTCTTTGCCAAGCAGACCTTGTTTAGACAACTCCACTAGGCCCTTCTCGCCTACGTGAGCTAGTATTTTGTGCCACAACATCGAGTTGTCTTGCACCTCCGCTACATCTGATCTACCAGCTACTGTTTCTCCCTTAAGAAAGTAGAGATCACTCCTTCTCTTGCCTTTCAGGACAGTCAGCTCCCCTTTTGACACACTGAGCTCTCCATCAGCAGACTGGAATTTATAGCCCATAGAATCTAGCATCCCAAGTGAGATCAAATTCCTCTTGAGTTCAGGTACGTACCTAACACTCTTGAGTATTCTTACTACCCCATCGAACATCTTCAGGTGAACACTACCTTCTCCAACAACTTTGCAAGTGTGATCATTCCCAAGCAGAACAGAACCGCCCTTCTGTTGCTTGAAGTCATGAAACCAATCTCGTCTTGGAGTCATATGGAAAGAACACCCTGAATCAAGGATCCGTGCTTGCTGTTCTGTAGAGGATGTGATGGTTAGCGCTTGAGCAGACTCATAGCCTTCATGCTCCTTCTCAACTTGAGTCTGGTTAGCTTGATTCTTGTCATTAGAGGTATTGGCACTAGATTTCCTCAAGAACTGCTTGTATTTGTGACAATCATTCTTATAGTGCCCAGGCTTGTTGCAATGGTAGCACACTGCATCACCTTGATTGGACACAGCTGATTTTCCCTTATCAGCTCCTTTGGGTTGACTAGACCCCTTCTTGGCACCAGATCGCTTCTGGCCACCTCTGATTGCCAATCCTTCTCCGCTACTGACCTTGTCTGCTTGAGACGTCTTGTTGTGCAGCAGCTTGGACTTGACAGCCAGCATTACATCCTCCAATGTAATACTTTCCTTCCTACCATACAAGATGGTATCCTTTAAGATTTCAAAGGACTTAGGGAGAGCACTCAATAGAATCAGAGCCTTATCCTCTTCCTCTAACTTGACATCTAAATTCTCTAGATCATCAAGAATTCTATTGAACTCATCAAGCTGATCCGGAATGGGTTTGTCATCCACCATTCTGAAGGCATACAGCTTCTGTTTCGAATAGAGACGGTTAGCTAAGGTTTTAACCATGTAAAGTTTACCTAGCTTGTCCCAGACCTCTTTCGCGGTTTTCTCTTTAGCAACTTCTCTCAAAACCTTATCACCAAGGCAGAGCAGAATATTACTTCGAGCTTTCCTGAGCATCTTACTCCTTTCAGCAGCTGTTGCAGATTCACCAGTTGGGGCTGTAGACTCTTCGAGCACGTCGAACAAGCATTGCTGTTCTAGGAGAGCCTGCATCTTGACTCTCCACAACCCAAAGTCACCCGTGCCTAAGAACTTCTCAATATTATACTTGGTCGAATTCTCCATCTTCGAACTGGCAGTTGATTAATGGCTGACAATCGATTCCTCTCGATTCCTCTCGTTCCCACAGACGGCGTCAATTGTTACGGTTGTCAATGATAATTCACTTAGACTAGACGTCTCCAATCACAAGCAAAGTAATCGGCCAATATTCAATCCAACGAAAGCATGGCAATTCACAAATATAAATGAAAACGAAAAACAGAGCACAAGAAGATTTAAGTGGTTCGATCAACGTGATCTACATCCACTGGACACACGACTTCAATTTGATTAGTTCAAGAGATGTTTACAAACACTCATCACTCGGAAAGGGATTATATCCTCACTTCGCTCGTGAACTCTCAACTCTCAAAACGAATGCTCGCAGGCGTCAAAGATTACAAGAAAGCAATGGGGTATTTATAGGATTCAAGGTGATTGCAGCGTGTGTTGAAAGCGTGCTCTGTTGCCACGTGGATTCTGTTACAACCGTGTAACAAACTCACACCTTCAGCGTGACTCAATCTGAATTGACCTCCTTGCCCTTCACTTGTTCTCACAAACAAGACGACTCCATACTTAGCCAAAAATTAACCCTGCTAACAGAACTCGACTGGTCTGGTCAGACCTCTACTTGTCTGGTCTTCCCAACTCGTCTTGTCCTTCGCAATACCCATCTCATCTGATTGGACTCCTCCAACTCATCTGATCTGGTCTGAGCTAACTTGTCTGACTCCACCAGCTGATACGCCCAACAATTGAGTCCTTTAGAAGACTTCTATCAACTAAGTACCTCGACTGATCCGCCCAAAAGACGAGTACAGTAGTAGAGTAGAATCTACCTGATCTTCACAAGACGAGTCGCACTCGTCTAGTCTAGGAGATTTGAGATAAACCTCACACTCCCCACCTTTTGTATTCCACTTGGTGTTCTATTCTTATAGATCTTTAACCCATATTGTCTCCGTTATTATGAGACGTAGATCATTTTTTGATATGACGTGTATTAATAAACTAGATAATGAATCAAAATGAAACACTAAAACTAATGGAGGTGCGAACTCATACCATTTGGGCCCGAAAGAATATTGTCAGCCCAATTTCAAGTAAAACTTCTGTCTAATGCAGCAAACAATTGCAAGTAAAACGTCTGTCTAATGCAGCAAACAATTGCAAGTAAGAAAATTCATTATCATGATTCATGTCAACGAACTTAACATGAGACAGTAGTCCTCCAGCCAATCAATCGCAGATTGCATCACTCGTATCTCACTTTGCCGCAGTTGTTGAGCTAATTCCCTCCTTGCAGCACTCTTCATACACAAATTCCAAAGATTAGTTTTGTCACGCCCCAAATATAAAAATAATGACCTTTCAAAAAGTAGTTAAAATAACTAATTTTAAACGCGCCAAAATTGAATTTAAACTTACAACGATAAAGTAAGGGACGCAACGACTATTATATTTAAAATCACGTTTAAATATTGCAGCGGAAACAATTTAAAATAAAATCAAGAATTTCATAACTAACTCATTAACCAAATATCCATAAGAATAACCATAATTCAATTTAATAAAAATGAGCGCAAATAGACTTTTATTCTTAAATAAATAATATCGATCGTCTCCCATCACCACTCCTCGCCATCCAACTCTTCAACCTGAAATTGTAAATGTTGGGGGTGAGCATGCAAGCACACTCAGTGGGATTAAGTCATTCAATAGTTAATGCTAAAAATAAATAATCAAGTAACTGCAACTTAGTAAATAACATTCACATTGCCACATATACTTTGCCATTAACTTTGCCATTGATACTTTGCCAACTTTGCCAATAGAGTTTGTGGACCTTCCCAAAGCCAAATAAATGACTAAGGTATTCCCACACATAGTGAGCACGGCGGGTCGCACCCGAAGACCCGTCGGTCCCGGACCCCATTTGGAGCCCCTGGCTATTAGATAACTTTGCCACAAACTTTGCCAATATATAATGTACTTTGCCACAAACTTTGCCAATAGAATGATAACTTTGCCAATAGAATGATAACTTTGCCAATAGAATAACAATAGAAATGGATTCACATAGTAAACAATTAACTCAAACATTTATCTAAAACATTAAATAATGAATAACACTGCATTAGAGCTCTACAAACCACCGTAGAGTATAAAGCAATTAAAAACCCACCTCGATAGAAGATAGTAGCCACTAATGATAGGTGAAAGCCTTGCACGAACTAGTCTTCGTAATTATCGTCGCCTTGCATTAATTATCGTGTATGGCTAATTAGTATAATATTTGACAAATAACTAATTGAAACACTCGCGTGGCGATGAACTATAAATTTAGGGACGAAGTCGCAAGGATTAAAATAATGACAGACTAAACTAAACGAATAAGTCAATTTGAGAGAATCAAAATCTCTAAATCATAACTCTAAATTCCTAAATCGAAAGTAACGTAATTTTATTAAATCTTAAATATTTGAATATTGTATTATCCTCCAGAAATGATAGAAGCCAGCTACTGCATAAACCCCCTAGATTAATGAATCGGTATCAAATAATAGATTAATAAATTATGACCGCATGATAACACTAATATGAAAAAGGATAAAAATGGTATAGACATGAGATGATTTGGGTAGCATGCGACATATATATATAAAAGGGGTTAAGCTGTTGCAAAAATGTCATCACTGAGGCTGGAATTTTAAATAAATGGATGGAAAAATTGAATAAGAAAGATCATGTCTGAAAAATATTATGTCGCGAAACAAAACTTAACAACATACATTAATTTGTTTAGAGGCAGAATAAAATAGAATTATAAAAATACCTCTACAATAACAATGGCTAGAACAAAAACTGTAGAGACACCAAGTGAAAGAAGTAGAGGCATCCAAAGATCCATAGAGAGAGAAAATAAATATCAGAACGCTATTTTCTGTATTTTTTTCATGGTTGAGAAAGAGAGGAACCATGTGGTTAAATAGAGTTGAAAATGAGAAAGTGATGAGTCTCTTATGATGGGATTTAAATTCTACCGTTCCATTCTCATTATTATGGAGAGGTAACCCAAATGTGAATGAAATAATATGTTGCGGCAGGAAAATTTGAGAATGCCAAAGGATAAAAATCCAACCAACAAGAAATGTGAAATAAGTTACTGTTTTGAAACAACAGGAGAGAATGAGTAAAGATTCATGAGAGTATAAATTCAGAATTAAACAATTTAGGTCCATGAAAGGGATTTGGGTTTTTAACAAGCTGAGCGGTACAAAAGTTAACAATATTCAAACAAAGTGAGTTGAGTAATATGTTCTAAACTGTGGCAGAATATTATTCATAAATAAAAAGTCAAAAGAGATGATTACTATTGTATAATGTATACATACAAGGTGATACAGTGCGTGAGAGAGATGAGAAATCTGCTAATTTTAAATGATAATATTAGGAGAGAAGAATAAACTCGAATTCATCATCTTCATCAAAGCAAGTGTGGACAAATTAATTTGCATAATCAAATAATTGAGGAAACAACTGATGAAAGCTTGAATATAGAGAAGTATGGAGAATTACCTCGATAGCAACAATGGTGAGAAACACAATGAAGATGAACCGGATGTAGTGCCCCGAAAATCCGTTTATAGAAGATGGTTAGAAAATGAAACTGGCTTGAGAGAATTTTAAAAGAATCTAGATATATATCGTGTGAGGCAGAAATGATAAAACAAAGGGTCTTTTATTCATATGAGCAACCGTTCAATTCCTCACCACTAATAGAGTTTTAATTGTGGGTATAAATGTGGAGTAGTTATTAGGATCAGTTTTTGTTTTAATAATTATAATTAAATAAAATACTAATTGCTAATTATCTAAAATTTGTAACGGGTTATTACAAGTTTCCACCAGCATCTGTATATATTGATTATGAACCACAATTAAATTTCCCAATTCGTCGATCAAAAGCTGATGTGTTGCAGCCTCTTTCTTCGTGTTCTTCAATCCATTATTATATTCAGAATAACACAACTCGTTTAGTTGTTGCTCAGAATCGCAAATCAGAACACGAAAAAACACACGAAGATAAACGGGGATTCCCTTTCCATCTACATTGTTTTCGTCAACAGATACTAGTTCGAGTTTGAAACCATTCCAAGAAAAGCACTTTTCGAAATCACCCTCCCCATTCGGGGGGAGCATTGCGCCCTTAGAATATTGATCTTGTGATCGTAAAGTGGGTCGTCTTGTGGTATGTTAAACACAACACGAACAAAATCATGAGCGTTGTTAGGTAAAGTAAAGCCATAGGCCAGCATGAGTGCAGCATTCGAGAGTTTTCCATAGCTTACGAGCACCTCTTGATCGGCGTCATAGCTACGAAGGGCCGTAAGACCTTATTGCTTATTCTTCTCATCAATCCAAACACATGGCGCCTCTGAACTACCACTATGGTTCAGAAAATCTAGAAAAGGAATTATGCATACAACACCACTTCCACTTTTCCGGGCACGAGTTTTAACTAGTCCGTATGCATATGCAAAACCTCCAACTGTAGAGCCTCGAAATACATGAGGGAATTGAGCAAACGCAAATTTAACCCCATAGTATTCTCTCGCGAGTAACTGCTTTTGTCTTAGAGATTCTTCATACAAACAACTGGGCTGAAGCATCTTTAGTTCTTCGTCGCTCTAGAATATGGTGCAATGCATATCGCGGGGCAGAGGAAGACGACTGATGTAAGGTGCCCACTCTGAATTTTGTCCCCGTTTCATCTCAATCAGAATGACTAGAGCAAGTTTTGCAGTGGGACTAATTTCTTTTCTAAGCGCATACTTAATTTCTTGAGGAAGATTATTTTGCGTTAGATGCACACTAAACGGGACCTTCAATAAGATTTCCCCTGCATTTATATCTCTAGTAGTGTAGAGTATCCTTCCATGGGCGGATGTTTTCCCAATGGCAAGTTCTGTAGAAATACTTTGCCCCGCTTTCGCTTCAAGCCAATAGAGAAAATCCCTGCAATCTTCATCAAAAAAAGGCGCTGTAGATGACGACGACGAAGCAAGATATGAAGGGGAGAAGAAACAACACTGGAACAGAGGAAACAGTGGTTTTCGACATGGTGCCCACCAATTGTTTGCTATAATGCCGGAATGACTCAACATCTTCAATCAGTTACTTCAACAATCTACTTTCTTCTTCTTCGTTCTTCGCAAGCTGTAGAAACCGTTTATGATTTCATTCAATCAAGTGTTTAAATATGCCGTTATTTAAACCCCCTTTGGCAGTTAAAAAAATTGGCAATATTTTGTTAATAAACAACCGCCTCTAACGACTCCTAGCAGCCGTTTATGATTTCATTCGATTGTTTATTCTTTTTTCATTTTGGATCCTTTTTTTTTTTTTTTTTTATTATTATTATTATTATTATTATAAAAGCGGATGGAATCCATAAAATTATTGTGGAACATTGTGATTTTATCTAAGACCACGGTTATACACACAGATTTATTGAGAACACCCACCTAAAAAAAATCAACTAAAGGGTGTGTGGAATGTCCAATATACCCTTTACTGAAACTTAAAAAAAATGACAGATGAGTACACCCTCATTCTATTTCACGGCAGAATCATTCCCACCATCACCACCACCCCCAAAATCTTCTTCCACCATCACTATGATGTCCAAAAGAGAGGCTAAAATGAAAAATTATGGTTTAGGAAGAGAGGGATATTTTTTATTTTTCATGATTTGTGTACTCATCCCACGATGGGTGTTCTAAGCGAGTAGGTATCCTCAATAACACCAAGTGTTCAAGCCCAGCTTCACTCATTTTAGTTAAGGTCAAGGTCCAGCTTAGCCCCACCAAAGCCGCCATCTCCTCCCTCCCTCCCTTTTTTTTTCTACAACATCGCGGCGGCGGAGTCGCCTCTCCTCCCTCGCCCAACGCCGCCGCCAACCTGCCTTCCCCCTCTCAAACCGCCCCTCCTCCCTCGCCCAACATCGCGGCCACCCCCTGCCTTCCCCCACTTTTGCTGCCCTACCTGAACCAAGCCGGCCGTTGTCACTTCTCCCCATGTGGCAACGCGCAGGTTTGAATTTTTTATTTATTTTCGACAATAATGTGTGGACCATAAACACTCACGTCGACAACAATTTTTCGATGAGAATGTTTATGGTCAACACATTATTGTCGAAAATTTTCAATTTTTTTTTCATTCGTCGAAATCTTGTCGACGAGAGTGTTTATGGTCGATCATATACCTTATTTTTTACAAACCAGTATCGACCATAAAAATTATTTTCGACATTGGTTTGACAAAAATAAGTCAATTTTTTTTTAGACTTCTAAGTTTTTTATTTTCTTTGGAAATGTTTGGTGATGGCGACGATGGGTGTCAGAGTCGTGGGAGGCGGCAACGGCTGCTACAAGGGCTGCTACCATTAGGATTAGGGTTTTAATCTATGGGGAAGTGTATCTATCATTAGGGTTAGGGTTTCCACGTTTTGATTCAAAATCGGCCAACTTTTCCACGTTTTGATTTAAAACTCGGCGAACCAGTGCTGAATCAAAACGTGGAAAATAGGCCGAGTTTTGAATCGAAACGTAGAAAAGTTGGCCGAGTTTTGATTCAAAACGTGGAACTTTTTTCCGAAAAATCTCACAAAACTCGGCGAACCATTGTTGAGTTTTTGCAAAATGCAATTTTTGTAAAAAAGAAACGAAATACACTACACATATATTGAATAGTAAGTGCGAAATCGAACCATGGAGAAGAGAAATTAAAAAATGGAGGTGAGGAGGAAGGAAAATTAGGATTTTCGACATGGTGCCCACCAACTGTTTGCTATAATACCAGAATGACTCAGCATCTTCATCAATGAATTACTTCAAGAAACTAAATTTACAATATCCTTTCTTCTTCTTCTTTCTTCTTCGTTCTTTGCAAGCTGTAGAAACCGTTTATGATTTCATTCAATCAAGTGTTTGAATATGCTGTTATTTAAACCCCCTTTGGCAGTTTAAAAAATTGGTAATATTTTGTTAATAAACAACCGCCTCTAATGGCTGTCGCAACCGTTTATGATTTCATTTTTTTTTCATTTTTGATCCTTTATTATTATTATTTTAAAAGCAATGGAATCCATAAAATTATTGGGAAAAATTGTGATTTTATCTAAAAATCCATTTTACAAAAATTCAGGCCATTAGACCAGAGCAATTAAAGCCCAATTTCACTCATTTTAGTCAAGGTCCAGCTTATTTGTACTCTAAAGAGGCTAAAGTTAGTGATTTGGGTGAGTGGGTGAATGGCATTTGGCATTGGAATATATTGTGGAGACGCGAGCTATTCTCGTGGGAAGAGGCACTCGTACACCAATTGCATTCCCTTTTAGGAACCTTTAATTTGCAGGAGCACGCTACGGACTCGTGGAGATGGAAATTATCAAGCGATGGGCGCTATACGGCCAAATCGGCCAGCCTGAGTCTGCACCGTCCCAGGCTCTTCACGAGGACGTTCTAACAGCCCATCGGACTATCTGGAACAAGCTAATTCCCACGAAATTCTCGGACTAGCATGGAAAGTAATTCGAGAGAGGCTCGCTACACAGACTGACCTAAAGAAGTGTAAGGTTCTTGGAGATGGAGACGTCTTGCTCTGTCCCCTCTGCAGCATCGAAGAAGAAACTGTCCCTCACCTCTTCCTTCGGTGCAACTTCTCCATCAGGCTGTGGGATCTCAGCTGCTCGTGGCTTGGAGTCAACACCGTTCTCCACAGCAAACCTGCTGCTCATTTTCAGCAATTTTGTGGACTGATTGGCGGCAAACGGAAGAAGAGCATCCTTGATTGTCTGTGGTGCATGATCGTGTGGCGTGTATGGAAAAATATTCGCAAACGAAGACATGAAGCCGGAGAAGATTTTTGACGAAGTGAGAGTTAAGATGTGGGGAATTCTATCACTAAGTAGAGATTGCCCTCACCCCTTCTCATTTAACGACTGGTGCTCATCTCGTAGGACAGCTTGGACATAGGAAATTGACTCAATTGTAATGGTGCAACTCTATATATCTTCGCTCTTAAGCGAAACTATGTAACTCTCTTTGCCGAGTACCACTGGTACTCCAATTTGAAATAATATATTTTCTCCTTCCAAAAAAAAATAAAAATACACCAATACATGCAATTAATTAGTACTCCCTCCGTCCAATTTTATTATGCCCATTTCTCTAGGCACGGGTTTTAATGAATATTGACTAGTTAATTCATAAAGTAGATAAGTTGAGGATATGATGGGGTATTGTGGGGTACATTTGTAAATAAATGATTGTTTATGAATAAAGTGAATGGCAAAGTGGGTAAATAAGTGATGGTAGGAGGGTGGAGATAAAGTAGTATGAATAGTATTGTTTCTAAAAACAGTATGGGCATAATAAAATTGGACAACCAAAAAAGGAAAGTGGGAATGAAATTGGACGGAGGGAGTATTACATTACAACGATTATAAAATTATTATACTCCCTACGTTTTTATTAGATTGTCTCTTTTATTTTGGCACAAATTTTTTTGTGAGAGTTGTTTATTAGTATTATAAGAGGTAAAATATTTTTTTGTTAGGAGTGTATTAGTCAATTCAGGAGAATAAGACAAACAAAATATTATTTTTGTGAGAAATTAAGTAACGACCTTTGATGTAATTTTGAAACATTTAGAAGGGAAATTTCAAAATACGCAGTCAAAGAATGATCCAAAGAGAATGGCTGTTTTTATAGATTTTTTATGATATCTTGTTGAGCAAAATCCCAAGATAAGAAAGGGAGGGGGCGGAGAAGTCCCTAGCCCGCTTGATCAATTCTCTATTATCCCATTGATTCCTATTCGAATAGGAGACTTGTTTTTCTAATTCACAAATCCATCTTTGTTTATGCTACTCACTCTCAGTTTTGTTCTATTTTTATTTTATTTTGTAACTAAAAGGGTAAAATGCAAATGTGGTCCCAAGAGAATTAATGCTCACGAAAATGGTCCCATTTTGAGCAAAAAAGGTCCCGCAAGATTTTTTCGTAAAAAACTAACGGAATTGTGAGCGTGAGGCACACACGCCGTTAAGTTAAAAAATGGGAAAATGCAGATTTGGTCCCAAGAGATCAGGAAAATGCAAATTTGGTCCCAAGAGATTCGTGCTCACGAAAATGGTCCCATTTTGTTCAAAAAAGGTCCCACGAGATTTTACCTTCTAAAATAAAATCTTCAAATGCTCGATCGGTTTCAATCAAATTGCTCCAAAATCACATCTAATTCTAAAAAAGCCAAAAAAAATCTCCCCCAAATAAAACCACACGAATCCATGCCAACTTGAAAATTCAGGAAAATTTGAAGCCGAAACAGTCATTAAGCATTCCCAAATCGCAAACTCTTACTTAAATTCCTCAAATCATAAACCCTCACTTAAAACCCCCAAATCGAAGTAGACAAACCACATTCACTAAAATTGCACGTCAAATCGTTCTTGATTTTTAGTATCTTTAGTTTAAAATTTTGATGGAATTTGTAATTTTTAATTTGAATTTCTTCAAAATTTACGTTTTAAAAACTATACCTGATATTTTTTATTAATATATAAGATAAATTTTTATGATTTTATAAATAAAAAAAATAATATCGTCAAACTTTAATTATTTAAATTTTTTAATTTGACAAATTTTACATAAAATATTAATTGGTTTGAATTTTTTTTTTAAAAATGTTGTAGGCTTTCTATAATTTTTTCTTAATTTTTAAATTTGATATAATTTATTACTTATATGTTTTTTCAAATTTACACAAATTATAATTTAATTTGAAAAAATTTGTGTCATTTTTTCTCATTTTTTGTTTTGGGACCATTTTTGCAATATCACTTAACGGAAACCGTTAAGTATTTATCGGTTGGGACCAAAATTGTTTTTGAAAAATTATCTTGGGACCAAACTTGCATTTTACCCGTAACTAAAAAGGGAGGAGGTAAGTCAGTACCAACTACTTGGCAATCCCTGGTAGAGCTTCTTTATGATTTCGTGCCCAACCTGTTAAACGGACAAATAGGTGGTCTTTCCGGAAATGTGAAACAAAAGTTTTTCCCTTGCATCTTGGTTACTTTTACTTTTTCGTTATTTCGTAATCTCCAGGGTATGATACCTTATAGCTTCACAGTTACAAGTCATTTTCTCATTACTTAGGGTCTATCATTTTCTCTTTTTATTGGCATTACTATAGTGGGATTTTCAAAAAATGGACTTCATTTTTTAAGCTTCTCATTACCCGCCGGAGTCCCACTGCCTTTAGCACCTTTTTTAGTACTCCTTCACCAAATCCTTCATTGTTTTCTCACATTAAGCTTAGGAATACGTTTATTTGCTAATATGATGGTTGGTCATAGTTTAGTCAAGATTTTAAGTGGGGTCGCTTTGGTCGATTCCATTTTAAATCTTTTAAGTTTTTAATTTTTCAAAATACATCCTACGGTGTCCAATTAATTTACATCCTGGAAAATTTCAAAATACGTCTTATAACTTATGTGAGATCCATTTTAAATCTTTTAAATTTCACTTTTCAAAATACGTTCTAAATTGTCCAGTTTACATCCTTTTTATCGAAAATTAAAATTTTCGCAGAAAAATGACTCGCACAACTCAAACGTGTGTTTAAATTGGGGCTTTCGGCAAATTTGGTGACTGGGCGCTACACGTAATTAAAAATATGGCCATGTCATCATCCCCCTCTTATAAATATAAATATCAAATTTTGTTTATAGTAAATGTTCCAAAATACACTCACAAAACTCAACTCGACGGTCCCTAAAAAATATATATATATATATATATACCAACAGAATTTACAGGGGCCATCGAGTTGAGTTTTGTAGGTGTATTTTGGAACATTTGTTATAGGCAAAATTTGTTGTTTAAAATTTATAAGAGAGGGGATGATGATGTTTTCATATTTTTAATTAAATGTGGAAATTTTTATTACATGTGGCACTCAGTCACCAAATCTGCCGGAAACACCTGTTAGTTTCTGGTGAAAATTTTAATTTTGTGATCAAAAGGATGTAAATTGGACACCTTAGGATATATTTTGTAAAAGTGAAAACTTAAAGGATGTAAAATGAAATTGACCTAAGTTACGGGATGTATTTTGAAATTTTTCTGATTTAGAAGGGATGGTTTTGATGTTTTTTTTTTTTTTTTTTGGAAAAAGCCAAAGAATTCATTATAATAACGAGAATGAACATAAGACATGCATCACTCCACAAAATTACAGGAATAAAAATAGCAGAAAAAGCATTGGGTGGCTAGGCACTCATACAACCAAATAACACCAAATTCACAAGGTTAAATATCGTGGGGATTCTGTCTTGGGATCAACCTTAAGCGGGATCATGTTGTTCCAAATCTGTCCAAGATGGGTGAAGCACTGCCTATCAACGTTTAGTTCATCCGATAAGTGGTTATATGTCGAATCAGAGGCCAGAGCGCCATTTAGGTGCTTTTTTTTAATATAGACGAACCTTTATCCGTCGATAGTAGTGGTTATATGCGAAGCTAACATGATGATAACTTCCACGACCATTAAAATGTATTTCGACACATGTAATTAAATAGGAAAAAACTGGAATGAAAATTAAATGCCTCGTGGCAGTTATCAGCTACCAAACCTTCAATAGTGGTGAAATTACCTAATTCAAAAATTCAAGAAATTAAATTTAATGAACTAAATTAGAAAAGTGGTAATCATGTGGACTAAATTTAAAATCATGGCAATTTAACGGGCTTGAAAAAATTTAATCCTAAGCCGAATATAATAATGGGCCAACAAAGAGACCAATTCGATAAGCAGAAAATAAAAAATAAAATGGATTTTAAGAAATATTTACCATAATAAGAAGCAAAACAGGACAAAGGCAAACATAGGAGGGAGTTACAATCAAAGCTAGCTTACACTTGAATTCTCTCAATGGGCTGATTCTCTATTAATTAAACGTTTTGTAGCTTGGGTTAACTTTTAGTTCCTACTGCGGGCCGAACTTAATTTTCATCGAACACCTTCTCTAACCAACTTAATTTCACTCTATTTTGGAGTGAATTTCATATTCACCCAAGTCCCTCAGCTAGCGATTAGTTAGAAATAAGAAAAGAACTTTCAATCCAAATAACCACAACTAAATTTGCTACAAATTCATTCCAAAACTGAGAAACATGTGGAATTTAACATCAATCAAAGAGCTAGGGAGTATGTAATTGTTTACAAGACTTGCATCTGCAAATTTTCTAGTTTCCATTTTTTGACTAACATCGAGACGTAGCATTTCAGCCAATCACTAACAGAATTCAAGATTCTTACCTCAGCTTGCAGGAGATCTTTAGCTAATCGCCTCCTTATATCCTCTTCACACACCTCTGTAGATTTTACCAGTTCATTTTCATCATATTTCACTATTAGTCCATTTATTTCATGCAACAAATGCTCATGCGCTTTAATCTCTTTTTCCAGCTTCTTCAATGGATGACTGCCTACCTGTCCAACTATTGCAGCTTCTTTCAACTCCTTCAGTTCTTCCTCAGAATC
The DNA here is from genome assembly GCA_963675135.1 of Galeopsis tetrahit. Classification (NCBI taxonomy): domain Eukaryota; kingdom Viridiplantae; phylum Streptophyta; class Magnoliopsida; order Lamiales; family Lamiaceae; genus Galeopsis; species Galeopsis tetrahit. The sequence continues at coordinate 20,427,671 of OY776133.1, forward strand.
GCAAACACGAACACGAAGAAATGCTCTAAGTGGTAGGGGGATTCCCTCTCCATATTTAGAGCCAATCTCTACTTGCTTGACCTTGAAATAGACGGGCTTATCGTCCTTGTTTAGAATATCAGATTTCTGAGCATAAAGTTTGTCATGCACATCTAGATTAACAGCCACTAGAACGATATCGTGAGCATTGTTAGGAACCGTAAACCCAAAAAACATTAGGAGAGCAGCATTCGACAAATTTCCATAGTTAATCAGAATCTCATCACCTTTAGCATAGTCACGATCAACTCTAACCTCTGCTCTCAACCACGACCATGGAACTATTATCATGGTTTAGAAAATCCAAAAAAGGAGCCAAGTATACAACACCCTTTGCATTTTTCCGCCCTCGAGATGTAGCTACTCCATATGAATACATGAACTCTCGTTCGATTACTTCCAATTCTTCAGAGCTCGGGTTGCCTAATAGATCGGGCTTAGCATTTAATATTTTCCAGAACTGTTGCTCGACCTTATGCTTTAGTTTGAGAGTTTCATCATACACAAAACTGAGTCGAATCATTTTCAGTTCATCGTCACTCCAGAATATCGAGCTATGCATATCCTGGAAGGCAATCCATATAATTTTTCCATTCTGAATCTTCTCCCTGCTTTTTCTCAATCAGAATGAGAACTGCAAGTTTGGCTTCATTAGTAACTCCCATCAAACTACGAATATTGGGAGGAAGATCGTCTTGTGATAGTTGCAGAGTCGACGGAATCTTCAAGATGCAATCACCCTTTTGTATATCTTCAGCAGCATACAATCCCCTTCCACGATTGGACGACTTTCCAATGGTAACTACTTTAGAAATCTCTTCCGTAGCCTTGTATTCAAGCCATGTCAGTAAACCACAGCAATCTTCATAGTCGACACGTTTCACTTCAGGTGACGACATGGCTGTAAAATCAGTAGCAGGTATAAAAGATCACTGGAACAATCAACCAACTGTTTGTTATCTGCACAATCAATTGAATTACTTCATCATATTTAGAACAATAACCGTTTTAGTCAAAAAAAAAAGAACAAGAATCAATTGATTTACCTCTATTCTACCTAGCTAGCTATCTCCGAGAATCTACACAAAGATTACCATTAGTATATATAAGAGAACAAAAATTCGATTAAAAAAAAGTTCAATTTCATGAACATTGCGAGATCATCAATATCAATAGAAACAAAATGCAGAAATCATTGAATTACCTGATGAAAAATCTTCTATTGTTTCTTGGTTGTTGTTGAGGGATGAAAATCCAATCCGTTAAACCACCAAAGCTACACAACAAATGAATCAGTATAATTAACAAGATTTAATTAAAATATATTGATAAATATGAAAGACGACTAACCAAACGAATGAAAACGTAAAAGAGAATGACAATCGTGATCACTTCCAGAAGATCATCCATAGAGTACGAATATTCTAAGTAGTGATTAATTGTTTTCCCCATATTTTAGTCTTTAAGTAGTCACTACTCTCAGCAACCACCACAGCCTAACTGCCTTAACAATCCCTTAACCGCTGCATGGGTGCAACCGAACAGAGGAACCTCCGAATTATTTTAAACAATTATTTGTTTGTTTAGTTGAAAAATACATTTATTTTGCGTCAATTCAAAAGAATGAAAGAAAGAGCATAGTTGTACCAAAATATATACTTTAAGGGCATGTTTGGTTTACAGGTTGGGATAGATAAGGTAGGATAGGATTAGATGGGATTGCAGTATTTTTTGAATTGAGATTTGTGTTTGGATTGATGGATTAAATTTTGAAATTTCTTAGGGATAAGTTTTGTTTTATGTTTGGATTCAAGGATAAATTGAGATAAATGTGACAATTTACTTTTCTACCCTTGAGGCCATTAATTAGGGTTCTTTTGTATATATATGTGGCAAGTTGTAATTACCCACAAATTGGAGGGCAATAAAGTCCATCTACATATTTTTTTGTTCTGCAAGATTAATTATCCCACCTTCTCTTTGGGACTAATAAACACTCAAATAAATGATTAGGAAGGATAATAATTCTGGGCCTATTTTAATCACGGGTTTAATTCATGTAAACCAAACATAGGAATAATTGGGATAAAACAATCTATCATGTTTAATCAATTAAACCAAACATGCCCTAAGGGTTTATTTGTTTGTTTAGGATTCCGATTTTTCGGTCCGGTCTAAGACCGGAATTTTCCTGTCCGGACCGGTTTGGATTAGAAATTTTTATTTTTTTACTAATGCACTCTCACTTATTTTTCAAAACTAAGTAATTGGTGAGGATGTGAGGTAAAATTGTTGAGATCTATTACATTTTTTTCAAATATATAATTTAACAAACATAATTAATTTACTTTGAAAAAATTCCTATTAGGTTCATTTCACTCCTACTTTTACAAATAGAGCCTAGCTTATTATTTTTTTTATTTAGAATGTGTCGCCCCGCCCCATTACCCCATTACCGTACCTATTTGGGTTGAATATTCTTCAATTTTGTTCGGTTTATTAATGTTCTTGTTTTTTTTTTTAAATCTCGAGTATCCTATCAAGGACCAACTAATTTCGGGTGACTAATTCCACTTGCCCTTGCGACCGCTTGATGCACTATCTCCCTTCAACCCTTTGAGCGAAATGCGGCAAAAGAAAAGGAAGGAAAATCCACGGACCGACCTCATCATCTCTACCCCGTATGAACTACAAGATCACCCCAAGGGCGCCTTCGGCATACAGGGGTCACGGACCGACCATAGAACCATGTTACTCACCCGTCCCCCACTGGAGACACCACTTCCTGTCTGATTTGCATGTGTTAAGCATGCCGATTCGCGAATAGGATTTGTTCCGTGTTTCGGGAAGCCGCTTTTGAAGGTGAAGGGGACTACTGAAGTGAACATTGGACTTCGTTCAGTTTGTTGGACCGTTTAAAGCCAGAGCTTAATGTTCGTATTGTTTCAATTTAATTATGCTTTAGTTGGGTTTAATTATGGGTTATTGTGATTAATTTTGTTTATTAATGCTCAAATAAATAATTAATTTGTTGGTTGTTTAGTTGAATTTGTCGGCGGATGAATTTGTTGCCTGGGTAGATGAATAATTGAACTTTCTTTTGTTGACACGAAAGTGTGGTAAGTACGAGTCGATCTCATATGAAAGTGTTAGTATAAAAGTATATTCGTTGACACGATTCTATCTAGATACGATTGATTTTCATGTAATTTTTAATAACTAATTAAGACTAATGCTAATACTATCTGTCACTAAGATTGAAAGTAAAATCAGTCCAATTTAAATTGAAAATGAAAATAACAAAAATAATCAATTGAAATGTAGTTGAAAATATACACTATTGTCGACAAATAATTGTCGAAAATAGTGTATATTTTCGACTAAGAGTTGTCGAAAATAAAAAAGAAACCTACCCTGTTGCTTACGGGAGAAAAAAGAAAGGAAAAAAAAAAGGATGGGGCGGCCGCCGGCATCGCTAGGGGTGGAGGGGCAGCGACGTCGTGGGAGTGAGGAGGGGGCGGCAACGAGGAGGAAGCTGCAGAAACAAAAAAAAGTTGTAGAAACAAAAAAGATGGTGGGAGAGGAGAGAGGAGGGATGGCGATGGTGGGAAGGGAAGGGAGAAGACACTGAAAAGGGGGAAAAAAAGAGAGAGAGAGGACGTTTTGTGGCTTGGGCTAATTTTTAGTTCCTACTGCGGGCCGAATTTCTCTTGAGAATCCGCAGTATGAACTAAAAAAACCAATACATTCTTTCGGCCCAAAATAATAGGACAAGATACATACCCAAAATGCCCCTGCCGGTAGAACAAAGAAGGAAGGTGATAGGACATAATGATGTCATCTCATCTGCAGTTAATTCATCCCCATAATCTATTCAGAAAAGACCTAAGGAAGGTCTTGACTTCAGAAGAGATGATCTTAAGATCTGAATCAGACCTGAACTATTGCTTTGATGACTCACTCATCGAACTTCAGTTCTGAAAGCAACTCGTCTCATGTGATCATATCACAGTTCTGAAAGCAACTTAAATCAGGAATCCTTTTTGGATAATTCTTTTGTCCTAGACAGCTTACTCACGTGGTCCCACTTTGTACCATGTGTACCTTCTCTGCAAAATACTCAAAATATCTCCTGAAAAATCATATTTCTCTCATTCAAAAATAACCGAATGGCAGTAAAGGACGATGAGGTGGCGTGGTCCCCTCTGAATAAAACCCTAGTTTCTGTAATTACAATATTACCCTTGAGTCTTGAAAGTATAAATAGTGTAATTCCCACATTTGTAAAGGTTAACTCATTCTTATCTTAAAACTCTCTCTCTCTCTTTCACAATTCTATATACACAATTTATTTAATCCACTGACTTGAGCGTCGGAGGGCCGTCGCCGGAATCCTCTCCGGCCCGGCTTTGTTGCAGGTCCGCGTTTTCAGACCTCCATCCTAATATTCAAGCAAATATCACAAAGGATTCTCGAAGGACTTAAATAGGTATTATTACATTTTATCTCTTTTTAGAGTGGTTCATATCTGAACTCACTTTCGTTTCATCAGAAGGAATAGGATGCAATTGTTTCATAAATTTTGTAGATTAACAGGATTGACTTATTCAAGAATAAATTTTGTAGATTAACAGGAATAGCTTGCATGGGTGTTGTTGCAGTGCAATGAATAACTTTAGTAATTGATTCTTAACTTTTCTACATTAAAAAACAAAAAAGCATCAACTCATATGCTCACTCATCAAACTTGTCTCAATGAATCTTTGAAATCATGCAGTCTGAAAACAAGCTAGCACCCAGAAATATTTACAGGAGCTTATATAATCTATCTTCACATTAAGTAATGAAACAATCAAATTGATCTTTGACATTTCATCAAACACCTTCTCTGCGAACTTAATTCCACTCGATTTTGGAGTGAATTTCATAATTCATATTCACCCAAATCCCTCAGCTTGTGATTTGTTAGAAATAAGAGATGAACTTTCAATCCAAACTACTACAACTAAATTTTGCTACTATCAGAGTAGCTATATGTATTCTAAAGTCATTCTAAACGCAACTTAAGGTTGAAATGCATATAGATTTATAGGCCATAAATTAATCCCATTAATTAAACCATGTGGTAAATTTTTCTTGGAAAGAGTCTGAACAAATATTACAATAATTTATTTTTACAGTACATGTGTCAAGGCTCAGATTTGGGACACCGCAGGTCAAGAAAGGTACTTTCGATTTTCGAATCTCGAATCCAATGCATTTTCTTTTTCATAGCAGCAGCTTATGGCATTGTAGGTATGACAATTATATATACAAGTCTTTCTGAGTGATTATGCAATGTATAGTTTGTTGAAGCTTTGCTTTTCATTGATTATTATAAGTGCATTGATGTGTGGCCATGAATTAGATAGTTAAAGAGTGGTGTTGTAATCGTAGGTATCGAGCAGTAACAAGTGCGTACTATCGACGGGCAGTTGGTGTAATGCTGGTCTATGACATGTCGAAGCGTCAATCGTTTGATCACATGGCTAGGTGGCTTGAGGAGCTAAGAGGGCATGCTGATAAGAACATGGTTATAATGCTGATCGGAAACAAGTGCGATTTGGGGACTCTGCGAGCGGTTCCAACAGAGGATCTATACTTCATGGAGACATCAGCACTTCAAGCAACAAACGTTCATGACCATTCTTACTGAAATATATCGCATCGTAAGCAAGAAAACTTTGGCTCCTGACTATGGCAAATCCTCCTCTTTGAAGGGTACTGCCATTATGGTTAATCATGCTCCAGATTCCACATCAAGGTCTGGTTCTTGCTCATGACTTATTTACTTTTATTTCCAAATTCATTATAAACTCAACTTAAGGTTGAAATTCATTATAAACTCAACTACGAATTTTGGGAGGAATATCGTCTTGTGTTAGTTGCAGACTCAACGGAATCTTCAAGATGCAATCACCCTTTTGTATATCTTCAGAAGCATACAGTCCCCTTCCACGATTGGACGACTTTACAATGGTAAGCACTTTAGAAATGTTGTCGCCAGCCTCGTATTCAAGCCATGTGAGTAAACCACTGCAACCTTCATCGACACATGTCACTTCAGGTGACGACATGGCTATAAAATCACTGGAACAGAGGGAAGAGTATTGATCTTCAGTATTGTGCCCACCAACTGCTTGTTATCTGCACAATGAATTACTTCATCATATTTAGAACAATTAACCGTTTTAGTCAAGAAAAAAACCCCAAACAAGAAACAAATGCACAATCAATTCATATACCTCTATTCTAATTCTTTAATTTCTACCTAGCTATCTCCTTTCTTCTTCAAGAATCTACTGATGAGACCAAGTTCGTTCACCTCAGAGAGAGACGAATCTCGGTTGTTCTGGTCTGCGAACTGGTTGACCTGCACAAAAACTGGGCCGGAGGGGGCTCCGGCGACGGCCCTCCGACGCTCAAGTTAGTGGAGGAAGATAATGAATAGTAGAGAGAGTTTTAAGAGAAAAGTGAGTTAACCTTCTAAAATGATAAAATGACACTATTTATACCTTTAAGGCTTGAGGGTAATATCGTGATTTCCGGAGCTAGGGTTTTAGCCTAGGAGGACCACGCCATGTCATCGTCCTATTCTGTTATTTGAATGAAGGAAACGGGATTTTCCACCTCCAATAAATTCTGTTATGGACAGAGAATAGTACATGGTGTGGACCACCAAGATGAGCTGTCATGGATTTAAATCCGCATGATGAGGGTCTTAGCTCTGTGGATTCGTGATTCTAAATTAAGGTCTTTGAAGATATGATCATAAAAATATTCAGTTCTGCGTCAGTGCTTCTTTTTATCATGATTCTGAGCCCCGAGATGAGGCTAACCAGTATAGTCAGAAGAGATGATATTCAGATCTGAAAATCTAAAGGATACCCACAAAATTTGGAGATACGATCTTATTCAGACGTCAATAGTCTCTTTTCTGCAAATAATCTTGGCTCAAAGGGTGAGTGCCTTTCAAACGGCTGTTTTCCAGATGATATGACATCATTATGTCTTATCAAAATCAGGTCTGATTCAGATCTTGAAGACCTCTCTTCTGATTTCAATCCAAGTCATGTCAGTGATTAGGAATGAGTGTTCTGTAGGGATTAGTTCTGTATGATAGGACATCATTATGTCCTATCATCTACTCCCCCCTCAACTTAGAGTGATCAGTTCTTCAGAACTGATACTCTAAAACTGCGCTTTCTAAGGAAAATTTCCAACACTCGAAAATATTTCAATTCTCAAATCACCCTAGAGCTGAATATATTTCGACTTTCAATACTTCAAATATTTTCCAAGGCATTAAAATATTTCAGTTCCACTCCGACCTATAGTTGAATATCTTTCAGCTCCCATTACTTAAAGTATTTTTCGAAGTATGAAAATACTTCAGATCTCAAATCTTTCGGAGCTGGACATCTTTCAACTCCTAATTCTCTAAATCTTTTCCGAAGCATGAAAAATACTTCGGATCTCAAATCTTTCGGAGCTGAACATCCTTCAACTCCAAATCCTTAAAAGTAATTTCCGAAGCATGAAAATTCTTCGGGTCTTAAATCTTTCGGAGCTGGACATCTTTCAGCTCCTAATTCTCTAAATCTTTTCCGAAGCATGAAAAATACTTCGGATCTCAAATCTTTCGGAGCTGAACATCTTTCAGCTCCTAATTCTTAAAGTATTTTTCGAAGCATGAAAATACTTCAGATCTCAAATCTTTCGGAGCTGGACATCATTCAGCTCCAAATCCTTAAAAGTAATTTCTGAAGCATGAAAATTCTTCGGGTCTTAAATCTTTTGGAGCTGGACATCTTTCAGCTCCTAATTCTCTAAATCTTTTCCGAAGCATGAAAAATACTTCGGATCTCAAATCTTTCGGAGCTGAACATCTTTCAGCTCCTAATTCTTAAAGTATTTTTCGAAGCATGAAAATACTTCAGATCTCAAATCTTTCGGAGCTGGACATCTTTCAGCTCCAAATCATTAAAAGTAATATATTTCCGAAGCATGAAAATTCTTCGGGTCTTAAATATTTCGGAGCTGGACATCTTTCAGCTCCTAATTCTCTAAATCTTTTCTGAAGCATGAAAAATACTTCGGATCTCAAATCTTTCGGAGCTGAACATCTTTCAGCTCCTAATTCTTAAAGTATTTTTCGAAGCATGAAAATACTTCAGATCTCAAATCTTTCGGAGCTGGACATCTTTCAGCTCCTAATTCTCTAAATCTTTTCCGAAGCATGAAAATACTTCGGATCTCAAAATCTTTCGGAGCTGAACATCTTTCAGCTCCTAATTCTCTAAATATTTTCCGAAGCATGAAAAATACTTTGGATCTCAAATCTTTTGGAGCTGAACATCCTTCAGCTTCAAGTCCTTAAAAGTAATTTCCGAAGCATGAAAATTCTTCGGATCTTAAATCTTTCGGAGCTGAACATCTTTCAGCTCCTAATTCTCTAAATATTTTCCGAAGCATGAAAAATACTTCGGATCTCAAATCTTTCGGAGTTGGACATCTTTCAGCTCCTAATGTTTGAAATATTATCTGAGTCCTGAAAATATTTCAAGTATTATTCAGGTCTCAAATCGAATCAGAGTTGAATATCTTTCAACTCACATTCTCTAAAATATTTTCTGGAAATATTTCAGATCTCAAGGTAGCCCAGAGTTGAACATCTTTCAACCCGTAATGTCTTCTTAAGAAGTTCATCTCATACCTCGTGCAATCTTTGAATTTCTATTCTGGCTTTATTGCCCTTATCTGCTTGTTTTACTCCCCGTCGTATGGGGTGCACTCTAAGTCTGGGGGATTTTACCTCTACATTAGATCTCTTCTTGAGTTGAGTATCTCTCAACTCTCATTCATCCCCTAGAAAAATAATTTCTAAGGGAAATTATTCTAAGATATCACTTCAGATCTGAGTTGAGAGACTTCTCTCAACTCGTATTCCTCCCTTGAAAAAATTTCTAAGGAAAATTATTTCAAGATATCACTCCAGATCTGAGTTGAGAAAATAGTACATAGTGAGGACCACCATGGTGAGCTGTCAAGAATTCAAACTGATTCAGATAAGATTTAAATTCATATGATGGTGGCCTTAGGTCTGAAGGTTCATGGCTTCAGGTAACGATGTTTTCAGATCTGAACCTCCAAAATGTGGTTAGAAAAATAAAATAATCAGGTCTGGATCTGTTCCGGATATCCTCTCATCTGAAGACGATCCTGGATCCTAATCAGAACTCGTCGACACCTTCCTCGTAGTGATCAGCTCTGTTTGAGAGGACATCATTATGTCCTATCATCTGAAAGAGTTAGTTCTGAATGATATGATATCATTATGTCTTATCATGTCCAGAAAATGATAATTTCAGATCTGGATTTTTAGAAGTCGCCTACCAAAATAGGATAATCAGGTCTGATTCAGATCTTGAAGACCTCTCTTCTGATTTCAATCCAAGTCATGTCAGTGATTAGGAATGAGTGTTCTATAGGGATCAGTTCTGTATGATAGGACATCATTATGTCCTATCATATAGATAAGAGAACAAAAATTCGATTAAAAAAAAGTTCCATTTCATGAATGTTGATAGCAATGAATTAGTTGGAATATTTACAGTTAGTTTTCAAGTGGAAAAAAAAATGCCCACAGTTCATATTGAGAAATACCTGATGAAAAATCTTCTACTGTTTCTTGGTTGTTGTTGAGGGATGAAAATTCAATCCGTTTAAATAAGTGAAGCTACACAATTAAGCACAACAAATGACAGTATAGACAAGATTTTAGCCTTTAAAGAGAATGACAAACGTGATCACATTCAGAAGATCATCCATATATTCGAAGTAGTGTTGAATATGAAATTAATTGTGAATGTTGTGTTTTTCCCAGATTTTAGTCTTTTAAGTAGTCACTCACTTCAGCCTAATTGCCTTAACCACAGAGGAAGCTCTCGTAATTATTTGCGTATATTTATTTATTTTGTTAATGAAAATGCCTATATCTATATATATATATATATATATATAAACGACTGCAGAGTGTGTGTAATGCAATGCCTTCAATTTATTTTGTAAACAAATTTAACAGTTTGGATTATGAATTGATGCTATTGGACCTTATTTATTATTTTTTCTTAATTACAATGTTTGACCCTTTCCATATGAATACATCACTCTCAACCACAACCATGGAACTAGTATCATGGTTCAGAAAATTAAAAAAAGGAGCTAAGTAAAAAACTCGCGGCCACAGGACCATCCCAAAACTTGCGGCCACAGCCTTTATCGGACTGTTAAGCAGAGCAAAGATCAGTTCTGAGACTTCATGGGTACGGAGTGCTTCGTTCTCCACTCTTGATAAGAGACCTGCAGCAGCCCACCCAGTCACATTGAAAGAAAAAGTACCCCATAACACACATCGGCCATTCACCTCCACCCTCTTTGCCGTCAAATTTTGTTTCGTGGGCAAGAAGTTCCGTGCAACTCTCCATAGGAAATCTTTCACCTTGGGTGGTACACACAAACCTCAAATGAGATGTCGTTGCCCCTCGGATCATCCGACACTTTTTTAAATTCAAAAACACTTTAAACTTCGTTAACGAAACGATTTAACACTTAAAAAAAATCAGTTTAAAATTTTGGAAGCTTGTTTATAAAAAATCAATTCCACTTTTCGTATTTGAGGGACACTTATGTGAAATGGAGTATTAATATATTTAAGGAAGGACAAAAAAATCACTAAACAGGTCAAACGGATCTTTCTAAAAAAATCACGCAGAAGGCTAACAGATCGATTTTTATAGAAGGAGTTGCGCTGCATACCGGGTAGGGATGGAGGAATGGAAAATTTTCAAGGTAGTACTAATATACAATATTTCATAAAAGTTTTTGTCTTTCGTATTCTACATGGTGTTCCATTCGAATGGATCTTTAATGCATATAGTCCCCGTTATTACGCTGGTTATTTTTTGACATGACACATAGATAATGAAACACTATTTTTTGATATGACACATTAATAAAACAGATAATGAATATGGTGCAATGCATATCGTGGGGCAGAGGAAACCACATTCATTTAATCCAATAAAATTATGATTGACTGTTTAAAAGACTTTGATTGTCAAACAAATTGCAGAGGATTTGAGTTCTCTCTCTCTGTAAGCTGTTTAAAACAAATTGTCATTCATACATACTAAATGAGGAAAAGGCAAATAATGTAACTTTTTCATAGAATCATAATTAATACTACTACTACAATGAGTCTCTTCTTGCTTTATTCTCTCTTTTCCCTTTCGGGCTATGCGATTCGCCTAAATTTGCCAATAACAGCCCGTACGAACCCATTCTCGACAATCTCCTACTCTCCATGTCGTCCACTCCTGCTCCCGTCCCCAAGTTTAGTAACAAACCAACAGACTCTATGCTACTCATACTCCCCTGAGGATGAATGCCAGACATGCATCCGACAATCATTGCCACAAAACATTCTAAAGCTTTGTAATCACAAATACGACTGATGTAATCCCTCTCTTCAAAAGATTATTCGCCGTAGCCACTCTTCCGTGAATACATATCCACCAGATTCTCGACCAAGGGATAACATTGCCATCAATCTGATCCTCGGAATCTGCAAGGATGCATGTGATACATGCTTTTCGTACTGAAACTCCCTGCGAATACACAACCATAACGAAGCAAAATCCAAAAAGTCGTTAGCACAAAGGAGGAAGGAATAGGCCGGATGCAATTGTTTCATTGATTGATTCAAGAAGAAGGGGAAAACAGAAATATGAGTTTGCATTGGTGTTGTTGCAGTGCAATGAATGAATTTAGTAATTGATCGATTCTCAACTTAAAAAACAAAAAAGCAATTTGAACTTATTCATGCTCAATTCCACTCGATTTTGGAGTGAATTTCATATTCACCCAAATCCCTAAACTAGTGATTAGTTAGAAATAAGAGATGAACTTTCAATCCAAATTACCACAACTAAATTTTTCTACTATTAGAGTAGCTATGTATTCCAAATTCATTCTAAACGCAACTTAGATTGAAATGCATACAGTTTTATAATAGTGGTAAATTTTTCTTGGAAAGAGTCTGAACAAATTGGTATCTTCTTCAATTTTTCCAACAGAGGAAACCTGTTTTGCTATCCTAATAACCACAACAAAATTTTTATCGTCCTTGTTTTGAATATCAGATTTCTGAGCATAAAGTTTGTCATGCACATCTAGATTAACAGCGACTAGAACGATATTGTGAGCATTGTTAGGAACCGTAAACCCAAAAAAGATTAAGAGAGCAACATTCGACAAATTTCCATAGTTAATCAGGATCTCATCACCTTTAGCATAGCCAAGTATAAAACACCCTTTGCATTTTTCTGCCCTCAGAGATATAGCTAATCCATATGAATACATGAACTGTCATTTGATTACTTCCAATTCTTCAGAGCTCGGGTTGCCTAATAGCATTTAATATTTCCCAGAACTGTTGCTCGACTTTATGCTTTAGTTTGCGAGTTTCATCATACACAAAACTGAGTTGAATCATTTTCAGTTCATCATCACTCCAAAATATCGAGTTATTCATATCCCCGGGCAGAGGAAGGCAATCCATATAATTTTTCCAAATTGAATATTCTCCCCACCTTTTGTATTCCACTTGGTGTTCTATTCTTATAGATCTTTAACCCATATTGTCTCCGTTATTATGAGACGTAGATCATTTTTTGATATGACGTGTATTAATAAACTAGATAATGAATCAAAAGGTTAGGTCCTTCGATTACATCGGACGGGCGAAGGTAATAGATGATATGAAATCTTTTTCTAATTTTGTTTGAATAGTAAAGTATAATCTCCTCTTCACTTACCCAACATAAAAGGTTAGGTCCTTCGATTACATCGGACGGGCGAAGGTAATATTGCAACTCCATCCATGAACCCTTATCATCTAGTATTTTCATAATCATTATCTGATCCGGACCGATTTTGTGCCACAAACAGACACTTCCTCCTCCAGAAGAACTCAACTTGAACCTCAAAAGGTTACAATAGTTGGATATAACAACTTCTTTGAACTTTTCTTCTTTCCAATCAAAACAAATTCTCAAACGGATTCCTTGGTGCAGGTGCAGATACCAGCCAATACAAAGTTCCATTAACGGAGACCGATCTATCGGTGAGTCCACAATTATAAAGAATTGAAGACCAGGAAATATCTTTAGTCTCTTTCACCTCACTCCATTTGTTGAGTCTACAAGAAAATATTGCATAATGCTTCCTATCACCAATTACTACTTTATAATCCTTCATCAATGGATTGTAATAAATCCCATACAGGGTATAACAACTATCTATTTGTTTCGGACACCAGATTTCTCTGTACGCTCTACAAGATGGATTCCACACCACACAAATATTCTTCGCCTCGCGATGAACGTATAAGATATAATCCATCATGCACAATTGCCCAGAATATTACCAAACCTCAAGGGACATTTCCATGAATGTTCAATTGTTGACACAAAATTTAAATTGTGGGTTTCAAGTTGGGCAACTTGTAATACAGAATACCTAATTGATGCAGAAGAAGAGCCCATTGAGGTTGACTCCTCAAATGCAAGTAGATTTCGCGAGGAGGATGAGTTGTTGTATTGTTGGAGATGGGTTTCAGCGAATCTTGGATCGGATATCGTGGCCTTCCACTGTTTGCAAACCAATTTGTATCTAATGAGATATTTCACAGGTAACCGCGAAAGGATGCATTCTACAATGTCATGTGGAAGCACATTTGGTGTGTCTCGAGTTTTGGAAGAAGATGTGGTCCACTTCAGATTGCTATATTTCAAGATTCGGTGATCATAATTATGTGGACAGTTGTTGTAATCATGGCCAATGGTACCACAAGAGAAGCAATAGATTGGCAGTGACTCGTACAAATGTTCCCCTTTAACCCGAATAGTGATTCCTCTCAGCAATGGTCCCGTTATGTTAATAGAAACCTTTAACCTTATAAATGTGCCAATTAAATCTTCACCTGATATATCCACAGATTCCAGAGTTCCAATCCGTTTGGCGAAAAGGCTGAGTGTTGTTTCATTCATACAACCGAGCCCAGAATGAAGCGACATTAACTGACTGCTCGTCGCCTCATGTAAACTTCTTTATGGCAAAAAGAGATTCATTAAAAAGCCAGGGCTGATTCTTCAACACCCATTCTCTATCAATAATATAAGTTTCGACTCCTCAAACTCTTTCCATGACATACCATGTTTCAATTTCCAGTCTTGTGTAATGGCATCTATTAGATTTGAGGGATTCCAGTATTGAATATCCGTAACAAGCCTTCCCACAAGAAGAGATTCTTTCTCCACCTCATTAATATCATCCACATCAATTACTTCCATAGCTGAAAAATTAATTATCAACACTGCAGACAATTTTAGCTTCTTATAACAGTAATTCACAAAAAAATTATTTATTTTATTTTGTAGTTTGATACAAATGATTATTTTTTTGACATATCACTGGTACCTAATGTAACGTCATTAAGCTATAATCAAATTGCATCAAAAAAAAAAAATTATTACAATTTTGGATGGGATTAAAGAAATACTAATTTCTAGGAGACCATGCAGAATATATTATACACATACATACAGGTGAAAATGTCCTAACCCTAGTCCCTAGCACACATATTTTAATCGAGTGAGAGAAATTAAAGAAAATGGTTTCGAATGACATATAGTTCCATTGTGATTCTAAATTGTACAACTAAAATTCCATTACTCCTAAATCTAACTGATTTTAACTCATTATTGAACAAAATATTTAATAAAAACTCATAAATCCATGTATATGAATTATAAATAAATCGATCTAAAAGAACTGGGATCACTTACAACAGATATGCAGAGGCAAAACGTCGTCGAAGTCCAACTCTTTTGGGGAGACGAGAATTTTGAATTTTAATATGATTTTAATATTTATGAACTTAATAAATTTTTGGGATTAAGAGAATTTTAGGGAGTTTGTTTAAACACTCCTACAAATCTGAAATTAGTTATTTTGATTAATGACATATTCATTCTAACTGAAAAAAAAAAAAAAAAAAAAACAATTTAAAAAATTAAAACGGAAAAATCTTTACCTTATGTTGAAATTATGAAATATGTAAAATTTAATTAATCTAAGTAATTTTTTTTTTTTTTGATGAATTCTGAATTAATAGTTCAAAGTTGTTAAGGGTGATTTATTCGATCTAAATATTTTATTTTTTTCATAGCTAGGCAAGAATTAATTAATCATGCTTCTTGCGTGTCTAGTGTTTTTACATGGATGTCGACATCAGCTAAAGCGTCATATGTCGACGAAGGTTGCCTTGATTTTCTCCCATGGCTTGAACGTAAGTAAGGCCGGGGCAAGGATTTCTACTGCACTTACCATTGGAAAGGTTCGGTTGATTGTGCAACTATCAGTAAACACACTTCCACTAGACAAATTTCTTTACCATTTATAGGAATCCAAGATTAATGGCTAATGATACAAAACTTGCTCTATTCATTCTGCATGAGAAAAATCTGGGACAAGATTCAGAGTGGGCACCTTATATCAATCGTCTTCCTCTACCATAGCCCGATATTCTGGAGTGACGAAGAACTGGATATGATTCGACCCAGTAGTTTAATTTTGTATACAGAAGTCGACAAGAAAAATAATTTAATCAAAATGAAACACTAGCTGCATATCAATTGAGCGTGATTTCCCTCTTAATTATCACGCTGAAAGAGTTCAAGTATGCATATGGATTAGTCAAATCTCGAGCCATTATAAACGATGGTTCCTTTTTTGGATTTTTTTTCCGAGTCATGTGTTGGGAGTTTTGAAAAAACCAACAGTATGTAGAGGTTACAGCTGATGGCGACTATGTTGAATGAAGGTGATGACGCTCCAATGCTATGCTCCTCCTAAATTTTGGATTTACTGTTTCTAACAACATCCATGATATCTCTGGAGTTGTTGTTGCACTACATCCAGATGACAAACTTTATGCTCTGAAATTCGATATTCTTATCCGACAAGCAGAGAGAGAGAGGAGACGAAGTTGGATAGCTCAAGTGGTTAGAGCACCACTACCTAGGCTTTAGATCCTGGGTTCGAGTCATGGGAAGGGGAAAAGGGATGGGTATTTAATGTAATTAAAAAAAAAAAAGAGAGAGAGAGAGAGGAGGAAAATGAGCCACTCATACCTCCTTGGTATTGTTACAAGATCAATCGAGTAGAGATTGGCTGTAAAGACCCAACTTCACTACTTTTAACAACCATATGTTAGTAATTTTAGCAAACAGTTTGCGTGCACAATCTCAAAGGCCAAATATTTCCGAATTATTTTGATGTCAAGTGTAGATGAAGATTTTGTCCCATGGCTTGAAGGCAAGGCGGGAGCAAAGATCGATCACTTACACAGTTTCAATTGGAGGAAGGGGGTTGTTTGCTTCTGAAAACATTAAAAAGGGGGATTCCGCACAGTGTACGTGCAACTAGCACGAAACAATCTTCTTCCTTCAGAAATTAATTCTTTGTTAGAGAATAATATTATTGATCCTTTTTCGGTAGTTTCTGTAGTGAGAAAAATGATTCGGAGATTATAGCTGATCGGGACTATGCTGCAGGGGAGGAGGTGGTGATCAGTTATGGAAATTACAGCAATATTGCTACACTCCTGTTGAGTTATGGTTTCACTATTCCTAATTAATAATCCTTACGATTTCGATCGACTTAGCCTTAGTAGCATGGCTCAACACGGCAAAGATTTAGGTTCTATCAAGATTAAGAGTACGGATGATATCTCACCATCTCTTCGAGCCTTTGCTCGTTCTCTGGTTCCCCGGTTTCGACAAGATATGATACTGGAGATAGAGATTGCAGCCAATCAGCTGTTGCACGACGAAATATCGAAATTATTAGTTGCCAAACGTGATGAACATATGGTGAAGTTGCTGGAGAGTAGTAGTGCTTGTGTTGAAGTAAGGAGACAATTGGCTCTACAACTGCTGGACGGTGAGGTACGAGTCCTCAAATCTGCTCTTTCGAGGCTGGAGGATTACTCTTCGACGTTACGTACAAAATGATAATTGATGTTTGTTTTGTATCTTGGAATGAATTTGTTTGTAGCTTCTTGTGGTTGTTTAGTTGATAAAGAAACCAAATTCGTTGCTCTTATTTCTACCTGATAATATTGTTGAGGAGTTTGGGTTGATTCATTGCAAAAAATTTAGTACAAATATAGACATAGTGCAAGTCTGTTCGTGTTTTTCCCAACAAATTGGCTTGGGTTATATACCCCTCCCACGTTGTTAGATGTACTCCCCTGCCATTTATTAATTTAATATGCATATAAAATACTTTTTATAATTATCAACACACCTGATTCGACCATATACACTCCCATCGACAAATTATTGTCGACGAAAGTGTATATGGTCGTTCAACAATTGTCAAAAAAAATCAAAAATATTTTTTTTTTAAATTTTCGACAATAGTTGGTCGATCATATACACTCTCGTCGACAACAATTTATCAACGAGAATGTATATGATCGAACTTGATGTGTCGAAACAAAAAAAAAATACATACCTTGCGGCTTGTTCCGGCGAAGGTGGGGGAAAGGGCAATGGTGGGGAGAGGGTGGGTGGCATGGGGTGGGGGAAAAGTTGTTTTTTTTTTCAGCAGCGCGCAGCGTTGCATGTGGGAGAGGGGGGGGGGGGAGGGGGGAGGGCGGCGCAGGGGCGACGGTGGCCGACTATGGTGAAGTTTGTGGAAGAAGGTGGAAAGTGTGGAAGAAATTAAGTTTGTGGCCAGCTAATCCCTCATTGTTTTCGCACATTAAGCTTAGAAATACGTTTATTTGCTAATATGATGATCGTCATAGTTTAGTCAGGATTTTAAGTGGGGTCGCTTAGGTCGATTCTATTTTAAATCCTTTAAATTTTATTTTTTCAAAATACGTCCTACGGTGTCCAATTTGTACAAAGATGATGTAAATTGGACAACTTAGGACATATTTTGAAAAAGTGAAAATTTAAAAGATGTAAAATGAAATTGATCTAACTTACGGGATGTATTTGAGAAAAAAATTATTTACGTCCCGTAACTTTTACCTTTTTTTAAAAACGTCCCAAAATAGTTAAAATTTTAATTTACGTCTCATAACTTTTTCAATTGCTTAATTCGTTCAATTTTCACTGGAAATCCCCAAATTTATGTAAATGGGACATAAATTGAGCAATTAAAGAAGTTATGGGACGTAAATTAAACTTTTAATTAAAATAGGACGTTATGCGAAAAAGATTAAAATATAACAAATGTGTACAATTCACTATAAAATTAATGTAGTTTATATTATACAATCAAATAAAAAAAATAGTTCATAAATTAATTAATTATTATAAAAATCAATTAACTTACCTAATACTCCAATTAGAAAAAAATTATAATTACAGTATAAATATTATAAAATAAATTATGAATATTAATTAAAATAATAAATAATATTTTAAAATATATGAAAATAAATTTAGAATAATATTTAAATAAGTAAATAATTTATCATAATATCAAAAAAAAAATTGAAAAAAAAACCAAAATTTATTCCTAAATAAATTAATTACTAGAAAAATCAATTAACTTACCTAATTAATTATTTAAAAAATTAATTAACCTAATTAAAAAAATAATTTAAAAAATCAATTAACATACTCAAATAAATATAAATTTTATCTTTAAAATAATAAAAATCCCAAATAAGTTTTTTATTAAAATTTTAAAAAACTCTTATTAAAACTTAACAATTATTTTAATATTTTAAACAAAACTAAAAAATTAGCTAGTAGTGAATTGATTTGGGATAGAAGTCAATTTAGTCCCATAACTTTTAACTTTTTTTTAAAATGGTTTCCAAAATATTAATATTTCAATTTAGTCCAATTTTTTCTAATTTATAATGTTTAGGTCCAAAAAAGCTAAATATAATTGCGAAAAAATGAGATTTAAATTGATATAATTAATTTATTTGAAACCATTTAATAAAAAGTAGAAAGTTATGAGACTAAATTGGTTTATAGAATCACAACCCCTACTCTAGGCAAGAATCTATTTATTTCACACCGACAGTACTCGAGTCGGGTGGGTGTGGATTTATTGTGATTACATGCCTTCAAAGCCCTACTAACATCTACAAGATTAAAACTCATACTTTTTAGTAAAACAAATAATATTATTTGAAAATATCTTTGAATTGCACATTGCACCTAATGCACACAACTAGTGTTTGTCAAAATTTTGTGATTGGTAATTTTTCTTTTATAGTTTTTTTTTTTTAAAGGAAAAAGTAATTTTATTATCTGAGTACCAGCAGTACTCAAAGAAGAAGTACACTCCAGTGTTTTACATATAATTTGTTCTCGCACTCAATGACCACCTAGTCTTCTATACAAGAAAGAGATTACATGTCCACAAGGCTTGACTTTGCGCACCAATCGTTGAAAGATACCGAGTTAGGACAACCCCTACGCTGGGATAGAGTGTTCCAGGCTTGGGCTCGGACCTCATCGAAGACCTTTTCCGCCTTAGGTTGCTCATTCGCAAAAGCTTTTCTATTTCGAGCATTCCAAATGAACCAAACGATCATACACCACATACATTCCAAGATTGGAGTCTTCCGTTTGGCCCCTAACAGCAGCCCACGAAATTGCAGAAGATGTTCCGCCGGTCTATGTTGAGTTGCCGAAGTGACGGATAGCCACGAGTAGGTTAGATTCCACACTTTACCCGCGAAGTCACAGTCGAAGAAGAGGTGCTTAATGGTCTCCTCTTCCTGACCGCAAAGAGCACAGGAGCTATCGTCTCCGTCCGCAAGGATGTGTCGCTTTTTGAGTTCAGTCCGAGTTGCCACTCTTTCCCTGATGACCTTCCACGCGAGTCCAGAGTATTTGGATGGAGTTAGGCTGTTCCAAATTTTGCGAAGGGCTTCTCTCGCTGCAGCGTGAAGAATCTGAGTAGGGGCGGGCGATTCCTGGCCATCGTATGCAAATTTTTCCGAGTATGATCCGTCTTTGGTCAGCCTCCACTTCCATGAATCGTCGGTGTGTTCCTGCAAATTAATGGTGCCTAACAAAAGATTAAGGTGAGCGACTAGATTTTCCTCCCAAGAGAACAGATTTCTCCTCCATGTCAAATTCCATTTCCATATGCCATTCACCCATTCACCACACTCACTGATCTTTGCACATTTGTTCAGACTGATTGGAGAATAGCCTTGGAAAGAGCTCTTTAAGATTTGCTTCATCAAGCCACCTGTCGAGCCAGAATTACGTGCGCCCTCCATTGCCTAATGTTTTCATCATGTTTTTTCCAAACCAGCTGCTGGATGTGTTTGAGGACAGCAGCTCCACCATGTTTTTCTACCAGTTTGAGGCTGAGACCCTGTTCGCCATTGTCCCAGCGCCTAGGGGTGGGCAAAAAACTGAGAAAACCGAAAAACCGAACCGAACCGACGATTTTCGGTTTATTTGGTTCGGTTTATTCGGTTGTTCGATTCGGTTGAAATTTTTTTAAATTTTGGTTTTTTCGGTTCGGTTTATATTTTACAAAAACCGAATAAACCGAACCAACCGAATTATAAATAAAAATAAATATAATTAATTAATATATATATATTATATATATAAATAAAACCCTAGATCTAATTTATTAGTAAACAATTAAACATTCATTTTCATTTCTGCCGTTTCTTCCTCATTTCTGCCTAAACTGAAGAAACTGAATGAAGAAGTCGAAGAAGATAATGGAGGTAAGTTCAACATTCTATTATTTTGGTGGAAAATGAATTCTCATAGATTTCCCGTTCTCTCAGAAATTGCTCGGGATTTTTGTTGTTCCCATCTCAATGGTAGTTTTTCCTGTTCTCTCAGAAATTGCTCAGGATATTTTTGTTGTTCCCATCTCAACGGTAGCTTCAGAATCTTCCTTTAGCACGGCAAAATGAGTGCTTGATGCATGTAGGATTCCCATCTCAACTCTTTTCCAGTTGAGATTGAAGAAATTCGGTTCGAACCGAATCGAACCGAACCAATCGAATTGTAATTCGGTTCGGTTTTTATATAATTTCGGTTCGGTTCATTTTTTTTAAAACTTCGGTTATTTCGGTTCGGTTGAAAAAAGGTCAGAACCG
The DNA here is from genome assembly GCA_963675135.1 of Galeopsis tetrahit. Taxonomy (NCBI): domain Eukaryota; kingdom Viridiplantae; phylum Streptophyta; class Magnoliopsida; order Lamiales; family Lamiaceae; genus Galeopsis; species Galeopsis tetrahit. The sequence continues at coordinate 20,448,987 of OY776133.1, forward strand.
AACCGAACCGACCGAATGCCCACCCCTACCAGCGCAGCGCCTGTTATCGAGTGAAGGTCGTATTTGGAGTCGAGTATCCTCACCCAAAGTGAGTTGGGTTCAACCCGAATCCTCCAAGCCCACCTGCCAAGAAGAGATTTATTAAAATAGTCAATATTTTTCACTCCTAATCCCCCATCTACTTTTTTTCTACAAATATCATTCCACGAGACCCATCGGATTTTTGTAGAGCACACCCCTCCCCCCCCTAAAGAAAATCCATATTCTCCTCTTCTCAATTATTTCTTCAATTAACTCCACAATATAATCGAGGCGTGTTTTGCTCTAAAAATGCTCATTTTCCTACAAAATAAACAAAACACTACCTTTCTCCAAATTAAGAGCAATGAGTCAAATTAGTGTAAATAATGCACAAAATCCTATAAAATTAAGCGAATAAAACACATGAATTTCGAGCAATTTTCACACAAATCACTTGCTTAGGATATTATTTCTTGAGAATCAACAAGTAAGCCCCAAAGAAACAATAAATATGGGGAATATGATTATAAATATATGGTTAATAATAACTCATCAGCTGGCATCCGAGGAACTGCCAGAAATCCACTAGCAATAGCTTCTAGTACCCTGGTTGTTGGAGGGCGCGCGGTATCTTGTAATCAGCCTCCGTGTATTCACAACAGCCTGCTCCGATCCTCCTTTTAATTTGGCCTCAGAACTCAGTAAAATTGAGGTCGATCAGCAGCTGTGGTTGAGAGGTTTCGATGCTCTCACATGGTCGACTGACTTGAGTGACGGAAGATTCATGAACGTCTGAAGAGCAATGAGACGTCCCGTTTTCCAATGTGGAGAAGGAAACGTACTCAGTTCCCTAACATTGCCATCTGAGAGGCTTAAGGATTTTATAGCGTCCAACACCATTTTGGTACCAGTACCAATACCAATAGCTTCTTCATCGAAATGTGTAGCTAGACAAAAAGACATATTTAGATAAAGAAGACGAGGAAGTAAGTTGATTTTCCCAGACAACACAAGATTCCATGAAAATAATACTGCCTTTATATTTAATTTGGAACTCACTTCAATTATATATAATAAATACACAAAAACTTGCATGGGACTGACGCGTGCATCACACGTGCTACTTTATTAATACTTTTGAACTATATTTTAAACCGAAAAATATTATATTTCGTGTATATGATGCTCTCATGCAAAACTTCCAGTTGTATGTATAAGCCATTAACACCATGAATGAGTAGATTTAATTGGTGCGATATATAGATAGGATCAAATTTAATTTTATTCTTGACCAGTCACGCACGAGTGAAGAGTAAGAGGAAGATAATAATAAATCTGCTTACCGTGTTTCTTTCACACTGTGTTCACATCTAATCAAAATTTGTGCAAAACTGTACTCTAGTTAATATTTTGACAAATTTTCTCAAAAACATTGACGTACTTGATTGAAAAAATAGTATCTGACCTACGGAATGAGATTCGTGAAACAGTTTTGCACAAATTTTGATGGTAATAAAATCATGTCAAAAATAGAAATTTAATAATTTTTTATCTCGATCTCAAAATACAATTTTCCATATGTGAAACCTAATGAACATTTTGTTGGTTTCATTTGCAGATGTCTTCGAGTCCTTTAAATCAGAACGGAGATTGCATTGATCATATTCCTGATGAGCAGTTACTTTCATCAGAAAATGCTGAAAGTGGAGAGGCCAACTTCGTGCATATCGATGAAGAAGTTTCACCTCAAATTGGTGATGAATATCAGGCTGAACTTCCTCCACTTAATCGCATGTTTGACTCAGAAGATGAACTACGTTCGGTTGTGCCGTTTATGATCAGGTTCTCCATACCATTAACAGAGATATATCAAATGAGGGCCCAGAAACCATGCATATGATCAGGTTCTTCAAAAGTGCTGTGTTGATGATCATGTTCTGGTTCCTGGAATACCCAGTGAAAGTTGGAGCGATCGATGCTAAAAAAGTCTAGTTTCCTTCTCGCCTTATACATCTTTGAGAAGAATTTCGTTGAGGTGAGGCGATTTGTTGAAACTAAAGACAGGGGTACAGTGCTTGCCTTCTATTATGGGGACTTTTATAGATCGCCTGAATACAAAAAAATGGACAAAAGGTTGAAAGTCAAGCAAGAAAAGTGTACATGGGAAAAAACTGTGACATTACACCGTTTTAATATGAGATAAAAATTATTTACGTCCCGTAACTTTTACCTTTTTTGAAAAACGTCCCAAAATAGTTAAAATTTTAATTTACGTCCCATAACTTTTTCAATTGCTTAATTTACGTCCAATTTTCCCTGAAAATCCCCAAATTTATGTAAATGGGACGTAAATTGAGCAATTAAAGAAGTTATGGGACGTAAATTAAATTTTTATTTAAAATGGGACGTTATGCGAAAAAGATAAAAATATTCAACAAATGTGTACAATTCACTATAAAATTAATGTAGTTTATGTTATACAATCAAATAAAAAAATAATTCATTCATAAATTAATTAATTATTATAAAAATCAATTAACTTATCTAATTCATTATTAGAAAAATTATTAACTGGTGAAAAAAATTATAATTACAATATAAGTAATATAAAAATATTTATTTATTTTAAAGTAATCAAATAAATATAAAAATGTATCTAAGTATTACACAAAGTGGATCCACATAATTTTGTACAAACTAATATCAAATTAAAAATTATATAATAAAAATGAAAAACAATAAAATTAACAAATTGTTAAAAAATATAACGTTCATCATCATCTTTCAATTACCGTGGGTAAGAGATGAAATTTTTTGGATATATTTGAGTATTTTTTGATTTATTTGGGGATTTTAAATATTTGTGATTTTTTTTATTTATTTAAAATATTAAAATAATTGTTAAGTTTTAATAAGAGTTTTTGACAATTATAATAAAAAAATTATTTGGAATTTTTATTATTTTAAAGATAAAATTTATATTTATTTGAGTATGTTAATTGCTTTTTTAAATTATTTTTTAATTAGGTTAATTGAGTTTTTAAATAATTAATCAGGTAAGTTAATTGATTTTTCTAGTAATTAATTGACTTAGAAATAAATTTTGGTTTTTTTTTTCATATTATATCTTTTTTGATATTATGAAAAATTATTTCTAAATTTATTTTTATATGTTATAAAATATTATTTAGTATTTTAATTAATATTCATAATTTATTTTATAATACTTATATTGTAATTATAATTTTTTTTGGTAAGTTAATAATTTTTCTAATAATGAATTAGGTAAGTTAATTGATTTTTATAATAATTAATTAATTTATGAATTATTTTTTTATTTGATTGTATAACATAAACTACATTAATTTTATAGTGAATTGTATACATTTGTTGAATATTTTAATTAAAATTTTAATTTACGTCTCATAACTTCTTTAATTGCTCAATTTACGTCCCATTTACATAAATTTGGGGATTTTCAGGAAAAATTGGACCTAAATTAAGCAATTGAAAAAGTTATGGGACGTAAATTAAAATTTTAACTATTTTGGGACGTTTTTCAAAAAAGGTAAAAGTTACGGGACGTAAATAATTTTTTTCTCGTTTTAATATGCATGTTGTTGTAGCCTGCACTCATGCGCACTCGTGACGTGTGCATTGCACGCACCATCACTCAAGTTTTGGTGATAATAAAATAATGACAATAATATAAATTTGATAATTTTTGCTCAAAATATATTTTTCCAAATCTTAAAACTGTATACAAAAAATTAATAATGGATAAAATCTGCTCGGCACGTGAGATAACATAGTTTTAACGCGTGCAACTCACCTGCAGAACAGGTTTATGGCTTACTTGTTGATTCTTAATAAAAAATATTCGACTCAAGAAATGAGATTCGTGACACAATTTAATTTGGCATTCACTTTAATTATAGATATGCAAAAACTAGCAAGGGACTGTCGCGTGCATCAAACACACTTCTTTTGTATGTTTTTGTGATACTTTTATAATTTATTTTAAAATGATACAAGTCCTCAACAGTCCAACTAGACCACTGCCGACGTCTAAAACGAAAAAGACAAAACAAATAACAATTTAACATGGTAAAGATTAAATAGTCAAGTTGTTATCCGATTTAAACGGAATCTCCAAAGAACACCAAACACATGTTTCACATCAAATTAAGTAGCTCGATAGCGCGAGCCTTGTTGAGGAACTTGAGAATTCCAAACAACAATATATCAATTATAAATGCTAATCAAGTATTTCCAATTCCATAAAGATATTACACATTCTAAATGCTAATCCAGAAACTTTAAAACAGAAAAGAGAAGAAAAAACCAGAAAAAAATATATAAACTAACTACCTTAGTGGGCGGACGACGACGAGCAGGGGCGACAGGTCGGCGGGCAAACGTGGGCAGACGTCAGTGAACGGCGCCCTTCTCTTCTCTCTCAATTTAGGGAAGCTTGGTTGTGCCCTTTTCCCTCTTTTTCCGTTTTGAATTTTTTTAAATGTTCGGTTTTTTTTGTTTTTTTTAAATTCACGACTGAAACGACGACGTTTCACACATAATAAAAAAATTCCTAAGAAAAGACGGTCTCATGCAAAACAACATCCATACGTGCTGAGCAGTTTTTTCTCATGAACACTTTTCTTTCTTAAGTTTCGACCTCTTGACCATTTTTTGTATTCAGGCGATCTGTAAAAGTCCCCATAATAGAAGACGAGCACTGCACCCATGTCTTTAGTTTCAACGAATCGCCTCACCTCAACGAAATACGTCTCAAAGATGTACAAGGCAAGGAGGAAACAAGCCTTTTCAGCATCACCACTCCAACTTCTACTTTTGATGAACGGAGTCTGAAACGGTTTCTGGGCCCTCATCGCTTCTATGGGAGATTGGGGGCAGTACTAATGGCTGTGAGGGGGGCAACTTCACATTCATTAAATATGTTAATGTATATTGCATACAGCTGAATGTAATCACCAGAAACATATATATTAGTTAGTCATTTAGATATTTTAGATGATAGGAAAGTTTGTTGTAACAAACCCACTCTAGAAGGGTCTAGAATAGAAGTATGAAAGGCAAGCCTAAACCGTGTGAAGCTCTGCCTATATATACACCACCATTTGTAAATGTAAATCTTGTGAAATGAAATATCCTTTTTAGATTCTTAACATGGTATCACAAGAGCCACATGCTTTCCTTTCATCTCTTACTGACTTCCTCAATTCTGTCTTTGAAATTCTTCAGAAAGTGTTTGATTTTCTCTCTGCTCTTCTCGATCTTCTCTTATCTCAGTTCTAAATCTACTTTTAATTTTCTGTTCTTCTCAAATTCTATTCGAAATTTGTGTTGTTTAGGTCTCAATTTTCTTAAATTTGCTCAATCTGTTACGAATCATTACTGGATCCACCTCCACAACTGCTCAAACTTCCCAACTGCCTTCTCAGAATCATCCTCCTCCTCGATTTCTCACGTTAACTCTTCGCCTCGATCGATCGAACTATGTGTTTTGGCGATCGCAGATTCTCGCGACGGTTCGTGGTCACGGTTTTGAAAAATTTCTTCTGAGCACTGAGCAATCTATTCCTCCTCTCACCATTATTGATCCTGAATCGGGCTCTATGGTGCCAAATCCAGAGTATCTCACCTGGATTCGCGAAGACCAGTTTCTTATGAGCTGGATCTTTAGCTCTATCTCCGAATCAATGTTCGGTCACGTTAATAGATGTACTCACTCCTTTGAGGTATGGCGCATCCTTGAAAACTTGTTTCATTCTCAATCCAAGGCTAGAAGCATGAGTTTGAAGCTGCAACTTCATTCTATTCGGAAAAACGGTTCATCAATTGATGAATATGTACTTCAACTCCGCACTCTTAGTGATCAGCTCAAGGCCGCCGGTCATCTTATATCGGAGGATGATCTGGTTATGCAACTTCTCTCTAGATTAGGGTCTGACTTTGATGTCGTTGTTGTCAATCTAACAACACGCACCGAACCTATTACTCTCTCTGAGGCTCATTCCATTCTTCAGACTCATGAGGCTCGTATATCTCACAATGCTTCTGACTCTCAGATTGTTCCACCAGCACCAATTTCCTCTCCTAGTGCTCATGTAGTCTCTACTGGTGGTCGCATCTCTGCCAGTCGATTTAGGGGTCGTGGTGGTAGACGATTCACAAAAACACGCATGATGTGCCAACTCTGTGGAAAGTCAAATCACATTGCAGTTAAATGCTTCAAGCGATTTGATGCTTCATTTCTAGGGCTAGAAAATGTGAATCAAGGTCCTCCTGGTCCACCACCTGCTCCAATTCCCAATCTCCCTCATGTACAAGCTCAAGCACATGTTGCTCAAGTTATGGCTCCTCCTGCATACTCTGTTATGCACACTGGTACATCCAATCCATCTTCTCAATCATTTCATACTAATGCATCTACTTCCTCCTCAGGACCGTGGTATATGGATAGTGGTGCTACTCACCATATCACATCATGCAGCTCTGAATAATCTTCAGGTTCATTCTCCTTACAGTGGTAAGTCTTCTTTGATTGTTGGAAATGGATCTGCTACTGAAATTCATAATGTAGGCAGTTTAACTTTACCTAACTTAGACAAATCTACTGCTATTCATTTAAATCATGTTTTGCATGTACCAGATATTACTAAGAAACTCATTAGCATATCTTAATTTCTTCGTGACAATTCTGCTTACTTTGAATTTCATGTTGATTGTTGTCTTGTTAAGGCTCTGAGCAACCATCGTGTCCTCCTCCGGGGGAGACTTGGGAATGGCCTCTATCAGCTTGATATTACCTCATTGAATAAAGCTTCTAGTCGGCTGAATAAGGAATGTGCCTCGCCTAATCAATGTTTTACTGCTGTGAAGACATCTGATGATAGCCTTTTATGGCATTGTAGGCAAGGGCACCCATGCACTAGAACTCTTTCCACTATTCTTAGCAATTTGAATATTCATGTTATTCCTAAGTCTAGTTGGTTTTGTGAACCTTGTAAACTTGGGAAACTTCATCAAATAAAATTTGACTCTATTGTTCGTAAATCATCTCAATGCTTTGATACTTTGCATCTTGATGTTTGGGGTCCAGCTTCATGCTTATCTACTGATAGTTATCGATATTATCTTACAATTTTAGATGAATTCACACGATATACCTGGATTTTTCCTCTTCGCCTCAAATCTGATGTGAGTAATGTTGTTAAGAACTTTTTTGCACTTGTTGAAAGACAATTTAATGCCAAAATAAAATGTGTTCATAGTGATAATGGTGGTGAATTCTAAGCTCTTAAGAGTTTCTTTGGTAGTCTTGGGGTCTCTATGCGTCTGGCATGTCCTCATGTGCACCAACAAAATGGTTTAATTGAGAGAAAACACCAGCACATTGTTGAGATGGGTCTCTCACTACTTGCTCAAGCTTCTATGCCAATGGTTTTTTGATGGGATGCCTTTTCTAGAGCTGTACTTCTCATCAATTCATTACCAACTCCAACTCTTAATCTAACATCCCCTCATCAAAAATTATTTGGCAAACTACCTGATTATAAGTTTCTTCGTGTGTTTGGGTGTGTATGTTTTCCTTATCTGCGTCCATATAATACATCTAAACTTTAATATAGGTTTGTTAAATGTGTCTTTCTTGGGTATAGCTCGTCTCATAAGGGCTATCGTTGCCTACATCCGTCAGGTCGAATCTATGTCTCTATAGCTGTGGATTTTAATGAAACTGACTTTCCATATGCATCATTGTTTGCATCTACCCAATCACACACCTCACCACCTCTCATTTGCTCATCACTCCCAATTCTTCCTCTGCCTACTGCATACTCACAGCCTATTGCTCCTTCTTCACCACCTCTGGATTTTAATCCTACTCCACCTTTATCTCTAGTAACCTGCTCTCCCATTCCTCAAACTGAAGTTTCTCTTCCAGCCCTTCCTAAACCCTCTACATCAATCCATCCCATGCAAACTCGTCTTAGGTCTGGTATTTCAAAGCCAAAGGTATTTCTCACTGAGTCGGATCTTAATGAGCCTTACTCAGCTGCTGAAGCTCTCCAGTCTCCCAAATGGAAAGCTACCATGGTAAGTGAGTACAATGCTTTGATTAATAACAATACATGGGAACTTGTTCCTTGGGCCCCAAATATGAACCTTATTTCGGCAAAGTGGATATTTCGGGTGAAATATTGCCCGGATGGCACTGTTGAACGATTTAAGGCTCGCTTGGTTGCTAGAGGTTTTCAACAAACAGCGGGGGTAGATTATTTCCATACATTTAGTCTTGTATTGAAACCCATCACTCTTCGTATTGTACTCACTTTGGTTGTCACCCGTGGTTGGCAAGTTCAACAAATTAATATTAATAATGCTTTCCTTAATAGTGATCTTAACGAGGCTGTCTATATTCATCAACCTCAAGGTTTTGAGGATGTCACTAAACCTTCTCACGTTTGTCGTCTTAAGAAATCCCTTTACGGCTTGAAACAAGCCCCAAAAGCTTGGTATGATAAGCTCAAGGGCTTCTTGGTTAGGTATGGATTTACACATTCTTCATCTGATCATTGTTTGTTTCACATGATTCGTAATGGGCAGCTTTTTATTCTTCTTGTATATGTGGATGACATTCTTGTCTCAGGTGATGATTCGAAATTTGTTGAGCAAATAATTACAGACCTCAACACTGCCTTTTCTTGAAACACTTGGGGCAACTCAATTATTTTCTTGGCCTTGAAGCTAAGGTTTCATCCTCTTCTATAACTCTCACTCAGTCTAAGTACATTCGTGATCTCCTTGCAAAAACACATCTCTCAAACTGTAAACCTTGTCCCACCCCCTCTTGCTCAAGCTTAAAGCTATCTAATTTTGATAGTGCTCCATATGAAAATCCCACTTTGTATCGCAGCACTGTTGGTGCCCTCCAATATCTTCTTCTTACTCGGCCAGAAATTGCCTTCAGTGTTAATAAGCTGAGCCAGTTTCTACAGGCCCCTACTCGTAATCATTGGCAAGCATGCAAAAGGGTTCTTAGATACTTAAAGGGTACTTCACTTCAAGGCATTATTTTTCTCCAGTTTCAAAGTTTCAATTGCAGGGGTTCGCGGATGCTGATTTTGCCTCTTCTCTTGATGATCGTCGAAGTACAAGTGGATACTTCATCTCAATTGGCTCGAATATCTTGGCTTGGTGCTCAAAAAAGCAGTCGGTCGTTGCTAGAAGCAGCACTGAGGCTGAGTATCGTGCTTTGGCAATGGCAACAACAGATTTTCTTTGGATCACTTCCTTGTTCCAAGAACTTCGTCTTCCATTGCTCAATCCCTCGATCCTGTGGTGTGATAATTCTGGGGCTATTACTCTTGCATTTAGCCCCGCTTTTCACTCTCGAATGAAGCATGTGGAAGTTGACGTGCATTTTCTTCGGGAGAAAGTTCAATCCCAACAGCTGGATGTTCGTTATGTACCCTCTGAGGACCAAGTTGCAGACATTTTGACTAAACCATTGTCACCTTTGAGGTTTCAGTCCTTAAGTCACAAGCTGCTTTCATCTTATAAATTATGTTTGGTTCCAAAGGGGGCATGTTAATGTATATTGCATACAGCTGAATGTAATCACCAGAAACGTATATATCACTACTACATATTTGGTTTTGGAGAGCTTTAAAAAAGGGTCTTGGAGAGCTTTTAAAAGAGCTCTCCAAGTGGGAGCTGTGCAAGCTAAATTGCACTTGGAGAGCACTTTTTAATGGTTGTGCAAGCGAGGTCTTAGACAGCGGTTTTGAACCGCTGTCCAAGTAAAGTCACTTGGACAGCGGTTCATAACCGATGTCTATGTGTATTTTTTTTATTTTTTTTGACTTCGACAGCGGTTATATGAACCGCTGTCTAAGTGAATTTTTTTTTTAAAACGCTTGGGCTTGGAACCGCTGTCTAAGTCATTTTTTTTTTCATTTCACTTGGACAGCGGTTATGAACCGCTGTCTATGTTTTTTTTTAATAATTATTTTATATTTTAAAAATCAATTTTATACAAAACCAAATTTATTTATATACCAATAAATAAATTTTATATTTTAAAAATCTATTTTATACAAATCCATTTTATACACGTCAAATACCAAAAAATTAAATAAATAAACGTACACTAACATACATTCAATATACACCAAAAAACATTAAATATCATCACAAATGTATAAGTTAATATATTACATGCAACAAAAGTTATACTATAGCTACTTTAATTATACCTATACTTTAATTAAAAGCTCTCCAAGTGCAATTTAGCTTGGACAGCTCCCACTTGGAGAGCTCTTTTCAAAGCTCTCCAAGGCCAAATATGTAGTAGTGATTCCAATACAACTTGAGCCAAGAGGTTTTAACTATGCTTATTTATTTCATTCTGAAGCCTCTATACAGTAGAATACTTGGGAGTTCATAATTTAAAAACTCTGTATAAATAAGCACTTCTAGTAGACGTACTGTAAGAATTGTTAATACCATAGAATCTAAATAGTGGCTGTATTTTTTTCTGATCAACTTAGTATAATACCCTACATTCCCACAATAATACTCTTGGACATGATAAATTCCTAACATAAATGAAATCCATATCATTTAACATGTCATATTTTTCAAATAACCTTCTGAATTAAGTTTTTTGATCTCATAGGGCACTACAAAACCTACATCTACTAAATGCTATTTGTTCTTTACATGCACAAACCTCACCCTTAATTACCACATAATCCTGCTCGATCTGATCCCTTTGCTCTATTGGTTTAGTTTTTGATTTATTGAAGATAAATTCTTTTGTGAGACGGTGTACACCAAACAGGTTGGGAGACTATTCAAATCCATTAACCTTTCACACACACTACTACACATTTGGCCTTGGAGAGCTTTAAAAAAGGGTCTTGGAGAGCTGAGCTTTTAAAAGAGCTCTCCAAGTGGGAGCTGTCCAAGTAGTGCTGTTATTCGAACCGAGCCTTAACGAGACTCGGTTCGGCTCGACTCGTTAAGGCTCGATAAGGCTCGACTCGTTTAGCTAAACGAGCCGAGCTCGAGCTCGTTAGATACTCGATTTACTAACGAGCCGGCTCGAGCTCGACTTGTTAGGCTCGATAACTAATATTTTGTAAAAAAATCCATTAGGCTCGTTAGGCTCGGCTCGACTCGATAGGCTCGTTAAGCTCGTTAGACTCGTTAACGAGCCGAGCCGAGCTGAATTTTGAACTCGGTAATGTTATCGAGCCGAGCTCGGCTCGACTCGATAAGAGCTCGAGTCGAGCTCGAACCTCAAATACTCGGCTCGACTCGGCTCGAATAACAGCTCTATGTCCAAGCTAAATTACACTTGGAGAGCGGTTTTTAAGGGCGGTGCAAGTGAGGGTTTAGACAGCGGTTGGGAACCGCTGTCCAAGTAAATGCACTTGGACAGCGGTTCATAAACGCTGTCTAAGATATATATATATATTTTTTCATTTCACTTGGACAACGGTTATGAACCGCTGTCTAAGATTTTTTTTTTTTAATTCGTTTCATTTTTACAGCTGTTTTAATATATATATATTTTTTTTTTAATATATATTTTTTTAATAATTTAAATAATACATCTTAATTAAAGAAATTTAACATACATATAACACTAATAATATAAAGTGAGCACAGCCACGAGGATATTCAATAAAAATAATATATTTTCTTAAAACCAAGTGAGCACAGCCACGAGGATACACAACGTCCATATATTTGGCGATAAAACCATATCTCTACATCGACTAGTGTAAGTAAAGGGACAACTACCCAATCTAATAGCAACAAGGAATTCGGTAAAAGATCCTCACAAGCACGACCCAAACAGAAAAGGTTCAATGTTTTGCGAGCACTCCATAGTGGTTTTACTTGTTCGTCCCCATTACACATCTCCACTGTCCCACACGAGGACTTCGGTCTAAAAGTACTAACAAGCCTGCTTTGTTGGCTGATAAACCGAACATGTACCTAAGATAAGAAAAGCATTTGTAAGCATGCACGTCTCTCAATAACTAAGAGCAACAATTTTTCTAGAGCATCAATAAGATTTTTCCACTTAAACCGTTCTTTCCCCTGCCAATTAGAAATCATGTGAACCCACAAATTAGCGAATCTATTAGTGCACTATAAATAATTAGGAATTATCAATTTGGTTGGGAAAGTATTTATAAACTTTCCTTTCAAACATGATCTCAAGTATCCAGACAATGTACTAAAATACACAATTACATTTAATTTTGGAGGTGATGGGCAACAACAAACAGCTTAATTTAGATATAAATTCAATCCAATGGGTATAAGAATATTCTATACTAAGAAATGCAACTTTAAAGTAGTAAGTTAAATATATCAGAAAATTAAAAGGCAAAAATCCAGTCAAAAAGTTTTATAGATATGCACTTACTTGCATCTGCGCACTTTTTTCCTCCAAAAAGTAAATTTTACAATATTTGACAGCCATATATATAAATATTTAATTAATTAATTTGATGCATATTGCAGGGGGATATTATCTGCATGAACAGAGGCACCATCTTGGAAAACAACCTAACCATTTTCATCAATATTATTAATCTGCAGCAGCATTAACCCTTAAAATAAATTAATACACCATAACTCACCCAATCCAACCATATATATAATGAAAATATTCACACATTCTAGCTACAAAACAATTAATGTCTTTGTTTAATTTACCTCTTCTTAGTAGGATATAAAACAATATTTGACAGCCATATCTTACATCAGCTTTTAATGCATATCCAGAGCTCAAGAAATTTAGTATCTTCACCAGTTTCTAGAATAACATTTCAAGTGATATCAATTAAAAAGGTCAGTGGGTTAACAATTGTTTATCTAATCACATGGCTAACTGGCTACAAACACTAACCACCCCAAACTATTTGTGTCCTCTTATTAAAGAAATAAGGGGATCCCACAAAATCAGCAACAGACCATTGGAATGGAATGGACACATAATGCAGCAGAACATAAAAGTTGCAAAAATGCTGAAATAGTTGAGCAAAAATATGGAGACAAATGAATTAAAAGATCATGTTTTCTGGTCAAATAGACAAGATTGCAGTTCTCATTATCACAATCACCTTGAAAATAGAGATGAATGAAAACCATGGAACTTTAGTGATGTTCATGATATCCATTTTGGTGTAAATTAATGGATTACAAGTCTAATCCATGACGACAGAAGTGGTGAAGTTACTGGGGAACAAGATATACATAAGTCACACTTACGAGGTGCACTCAAAAAAGCCACAATTTTAATTTGGTTGGCTAAAAAATCCAATTGAATAATTCAGATTATATCCATAAGGATCACCTAAAATCCAATGGCATATATATAAGAATCCATGCACCTAAATCCAAGGTGCTAATCGCTTTTGAAGGAAAATGGGTTAACATTGAGGAGATGCAAAGTTTATTTGGGAATGTCCACCTTCTCACTCTAGAGTAAGAGACTCCAGTTTATAGCTATATAGAGTGCCCAACAAACTGAAAATATGGGATTCAACATTCTTTTCAGAAGTTCTAATCAAAACTACAGTGCCTCTAATTGTGATGATATATATGGTGGAGAGTAAGTGAGCAAAAAATGTATAGAATGAGAAGTAGTTATACATACCCTTGGATTGGCGGGGTTTTCGGCTTACTGGAGAATGTAAGAATTGGGCGTCTTATCGCATATTTCTTGGGCTTTTTCAGCAGCACCTTGAAACCCTTTAGCAGGATCACTGAGCACCAAGTGAGCTCCAAAAGCAAGCAGAACAACTCTGCATTCAAAACTAATGGAAGCAGGCATCACAATGATGAGCTTGTACCCTCGTATGGCTGCTACGAATGCCAACCCTATACCAGTATTACCACTTGAATGCTCAATCAGGACACTCTTTATCAACAACACAAATTATTAAATCATTAAATATTAATTATACCCAAGTTTTGTAATACTAATATTTCATTAAATATAATCTACCTCTCCAGGTTTTATAACGCCCTGTTCTTCAGCACTTGTAATCATACTATACGCAATCCTGCAGCAGTACAATTAGAAAAAATAATTTGCCTATCTGGGTAAGTAACCTATACAGATAAATTGATTTGGTATCTAGCATCAATATGGGCAGAACAGATCGTGATTGCGAAAAATGAGTAACTTTTAGCAATAAATTGACCCTCGATCTCATCAAATATGCAGTGTTCAAAGTTCAACTTCAATTCGTTAACCTACAATATCTCAATTGCTAACATTAACAACGAAAACTACAGCTTCACGATGGACTTTCAGATTATGGAATATGAACTTCACTAATCCAAGCTCTTGGAATTGCAAATTCTATGAACTATAAACACATCGATTTGTAAAATTATCAACAAAGTCTAAAAAACAGAGTTATGTGGAATTTGACAAATTAAACCCATCGAGTAAACAAACAGCCAAATAAACGAACTCCAATTACATCCTAAAAAGCTGCAATTCAAATAACAAAATGCAGAAAACACCAAAGAGAGTCCCCGAATTTCACTAATCCAATTAACCTCAAATCAAATTAGAAATTGGCAGAAAAAAGTGCAATAAATGAAACTTACTCGGTGCCCTTCTGCCTTAGAATATGGAACTGCTCCGGTGACAGAACAGCGCGCCACTCCTCCTCCGACTTCTGCACCGGCGCGAGGAGAGAGAGGGAGGCGACGGCACGAGGAAGGAGGCGAGGAAGGCGACGGTGGATTTGGCTTCACAATACTCCCTTTTTTTTTTTTTTTTTTTGAATTTTAGGTTAAAAATGCATTTGTGGGATTTGGGGGAGAACACCCAGCTTCAATTCGATTTGTGGGAGAAAATAAAACGCATCGTGAATTAATGGGGGCTTGAGGGCTTTGATCAAAGAAACTATCTTGGAGAGCGGTTATGAACCACTTTCCAAATGTCTATTTTTTTTTTTTTTATAAAATCGCTCTCCAAGCTATATGTTGGAAAGCTGTTTGAAAAAAGAGCTCTCCAAACTATATCTTGGAGAGCTATTTGAAAAAAGAGCTCTTCAAACTATATCTTGGAGAGTTGTTTAAAAAAAAAGCTCTCCAAGTGCAGCTCTTCAAGCTTAAATGTGTAGTAGTGACATTTACCTACTAACCCTGTTTGCAGTTTTATTTCTAACTAATTGGTTGATTTTAAAAGTCTCATGTTTTCTTCCCATTGAATTTCCAGTGGTAAAGCAAACCGAGTCTTACACAGATCCCAACATACATTATACGGAGTATAGTTCTTAAGTTTCTAATACAGTCCAAATGAAATAATTAGGGCTTGTATCCTTAATTATATTGTACTTCTCAGATTAGATTGCAAATCAAAGATTTAAGTAAATCATTGGCTGTTTTCTCTTCCACTCATTTTTTTTTCCTGTTATTAAACGCTGCTGATCTACAAAATTGGTTGTGCCATAAGACAAAATCAAAATAATACCTCTTTCGTCGACGACATCGAGAGAACAGTGGACGATGTGATGAAGCTTGAGCGCATCATCTAACATCGTAAAACTCTGTATGTATAGCGGATTGTTCTGCAAATAACACGAAATTCAACAGAAAACCACTTTAATTAGATTTTAATTCAAGCATCAACACAATTGTAAATTGAATTTGTACTGGAAATGTGAAAAGAGGAGATGCGGCGGAGAACCTCGTGGCCTACGGCGACGCAGACGATCATATCTTGGAGAGCTGTTTGAAAAAAGAGCTCTCCAAGTGTAGCTCTCCAAGCTTAAATGTGTAGTAGTGATGATACATCAATCTAAATCTTAACTAATACTATTATTATCCAAGATTATGAAAAAATTTGACTCTTTATTCCTAATTGATTCAGATCAATATCCACAGCTACAATGAGTAGTAGCAGTGAAAAAAAACTAATTAAGATTGATGTCTGTGCTGACACTATATGCCCATGGTGCTTTGTGGGCAAAAAGAATCTGGAGAAAGCTATAGCTTCATCAAATGATCGCTACGATTTTGAGGTCCAATTTTTAACTTATTTTTTTGTAAGATTCTTAATTTCTGAGCAATTGATGTGAATGTTTGAATTACAGATCAAATGGCATCCCTATATGCTTGATCCTAATGCACCCAAGGAAGGATTGGGAAGGACAAATATTACCTAAACCGGTTTGGGCCTCGATCTGTACAAATGGAATCAAGAATGACAGAGGTTCTGAATCTTTGGTTTTGATGCCATTTGCTTTATACAGAGTTTCTTTACGACATAACTTGATGATATGATGTTTTTTGCAGATTTTTAAAGGTCTTGGGATGGATTACGACACGACTGGACTTACGTAAGTTTAAATATGGCTGGTTCTTGATGCTCTATAGCTAGAAAGTGTTGGTGGTTTGTCGTTGAATACGGGTCGTTTCTTGGATATGCAGGGGTAGTACTTTGGATAGCCAATAGGTTGATATACTTTGCTGGGACATGTGATTATATTAAAAATATATAATATAATCACTCAAAATTAGGAACACAATCACTTTGTTGCTAAACATTCCATTTTTTTGCTAAACATTCTAATATGTAGCTGAAGCTGATGATGCTAAGCCCATATGAAATATTCTACTGACTATCATATTCATATCTACACTACACATCTCACCAAATGTAATAATGTCTACATTTATACATGCCATGTATTTTCATCAAATGGTAAGTGTATCATATATTTTAATCATCTCTACGGGACAAAGACCGCAACAAACTATATCAGCAAACACAGTTTTTCAATATGTTAGAAGAATCCACACAAAAAAGATTGTTGCAGCTATCATTATCAATTCTTCAGCAACAAACAATGTACATGAATGAACATACTAAATCAAGGTACAGCAGATTGAGCTAAGATTATCAGCACAACAAGTAAAACTGTTGGTAATTAAAGCACTGCATAGTAAACATTGGAAAATGTATAAAAACAGATATGAATCAATTTGTAGCCATATATAGTATTCAATAACAATCAGGTCATTACACAGGAAAGGCTCCAAGTAAACATGCTTAAACATTCCAATAGTGAGATTAAAATATCAATCAAAATATCCTAAGTTAAAATGATCGCTATCGAGTCTAACGAACCTAAAAAAATAATACTTCGTAACAAACAAATTCTCAAATATCGAGTCTAGCAAATTGAAGCATCGAATGAGAACTCGGGCTAGATGATTACAAATTGTCTTTTATAATATCCCCACACAAGCATATTATCAAACACTTGAGTACTTCAAATTGACACTAATATATATACACCAATAATATACATTGCATACACCATGAATATACATACACATAAACTGAAAATAATATTATACGCGTACGTATATACATATATATACAAGCTAGACTACGTACCTGTGGGAGTGAGAGACGATGCGACGGCGGTGTACGGCTGGAGCTAGAGGAAGTCGACGGCGACGTACGGCTGGAGCTAGAGGAAGTCGACGGCGACGGCTGGAGCTAGAGGACGGCGACAGCGACGAGGAGTGAGAGCAGTGCGATGACAGCGACGAGGAGTGAGAGCAGTGCGACGACGGCGACGAGGAGTGAGTCGACGGCGACGGCGCGAGGAGCGAGGAAGGAAGCCGGCGACGGCGCGAGGAAGGAGGCCGACGTGAGGAAGGAGGCCGGCGACGGCTGATTTGTGGGACAACTCTTCGATCAATTTTTTAAAATTAAAATCGCGAATGTGAGGTTTGGGGGAGAAACCCACGACTTAATTTGAAACTAATGTGGAGGCTAGGGTAGAGAAAACGCTTCAAATTAATTGAAATTTGGGGACGGAGGGCGTTGACCAAAATTTTTGGCTTGGAGAGCTGTTATGAACTGCTTTTCAAGTGTATACTTGGAGAGCGGTTCTAAACCGCTGTCTAAGCTCCCTTAGACAAAACCGCTGTCTATGGTAAAAAAAAAATTATATAAAACCGCTCTCCAAGGGCTATCTTGGAGAGCTTTTCCAAAAAAGAGTTCTTCAAGTGCAGCTCTCCAAGTTTAAATGTGTAGTAGTGTATTAGTTAGTCATTTAGATATTTTAGATGATAGGAAAGTTTGTTGTAACAAACCCACTCTAGAAGGGTCTAGAATAGAAGTATGAAAGGCAAGCCTAAACTGTGTGAAGCTCTGCCTATATATACACCACCATTTGTAAATGTAAATCTTGTGAAATGAAATATCCTTTTTAGATTCTTAACAAAATATATATAAATATTACAGATTGTTGTAGATGTAATATAATAAAAATAGTGCACGTAGATATTCATGGAAACAAATCGCACGGCGTACGTAGTCATCGACCCATTCTACTAGCTAGTGAGTTACACACGTTAAATCTATGCATTATCACGCGCCGAGCAATTTTTCCTCCATTATTATTTTTTTTGCTAGGTTTCTGATATAGAAAATTGTATCTTGAGAAAAAAAATATTAAATTTCAATTTTTGACATGATTTTCTAATTATGATCTAAATTTTTGCAAAACTGTTTCATGAGTCTCATTTCGTAGGTCGATTTTGCACAAGGCCTCTTATTTATTTATATTTACAAATTTTCCTTTATCCCCGTTTAATATCAACCGGACCATATATCATACACCTCCCATTTTATTTATATGTGCATGTATTACAGGATGGTATGGAGTTAGTGAAATAAAATTAGTGCAAGTAAATATTATTGGCAAAAAAAGAAGTTTTTGAGAATGGTAAGTTGCGGCGATAATCTGATATGCGCGTGAGTTGCACGTGTTAAAACTGTGAAACTAATACGCTAAACAACTTTGTGTCATTTATTATTTTTTCTAGCTTTTAGATTAGGAAATTTTTTATTGTGACAAAAAATTGTTTGAATTTCTTTTACTCCACAAAAAATGCTCGAAATCGTGAGGGAATTAGCAAAGGAAATGGTTGAGGGAGTTCGATGCTCTCACATGGACTGACTTGAGTGACAGAAGATTCATGAACGTCTGAAGAGCAATGAGACGTCCCGTTTTCCAATGTGGGGGTAGTCGAAGAATGTATCACTCCGTCTCTCATTTCTTCATTGCCATTAGCAGTTAATCCCTTACGGCGTTTGCTAATGGGAGCTACATTATCAGCGCTGCTTTGCTTCTGCTTTCGACTCAAGGTCCGAGGCTTCTTCGACACTGATGATTCCCCACCAGATTTAGCTATCAGTAACTCGTCCGATGCAGCAGACATGTGGACTATGATAGGGGGGAATATCTGTTGTGCCGTCTGATTCATCGCCTTCACGAGGACCGTCAGAAATAACATTATTGGAGACTTGAGAAGGAATTAAGTTGATTTTGATAGGAAACACAAGACTCCATGAAAATAATACTACCTTTAAATTTAATTTGACATAAACCCATTCTGCAAGTGAATTGCACGCGCTAAAACTATATTATCTCACGCGCTGGGCAGATTTTATCCGTTATATTATTTTTTGGTATATAGTTTTAAGATCTGGAAAATTATATTTTGAGTGAAAATTATCAAATTTCTATTATTGTCATTATTTTATTATCATCAAAACATGAGTGATGGTGCGCGTGCAATGCACGTGTCGCGAGTGCGCATCTCCACAACCAACATCCATATTAAAACGGTGTAATCTCATGTGTTGAGCAGTTTTTTCCCCATGTACACTTTTCTTGCTTGAGTTTCGACCTTTTGATCAGTTTTTGTATTCAGCCAATCTATAAAAGTCCCCATAATAGAAGGCGAGGTCTGCACCCATGTCTTTAGTTTCAACAAATCGCCTCACCTCAACGAAATTCTTCTTAAAGATGTACAAGGCAAGGAGGAAACTAGCCTTTTCAGCATCACTCCAACTTTCACTTTTAATGAACGGAGTCTGAAACGATTTCTGGGGCCTCATGCTTCTGACATTTGACTCTGTTAATTGCATGGGGAACCTGATCATAATTAAACTGCACAACTGAACGTGTGATTGGGCTCCATTAAGTGGAGGAAGTACACGATATGCACGAAGTTCGCCTCTCCAATTTCAGCATTGTCTGATGAAAGTACCTGCTCATCAGGAATATGATCAATGCAATTTCCGTTCTGATTTAAAGGACTCGAAGACATCTGCAAATGAAACCAACAAAATGTTCATTAGGTTTCACATATAGAAAATTGTATTTTGAGAGATAAAAAATTATTACAGTAAATATCTATTATTGACATTTTATTATCATCAAAATTTGTGCAAAACTGTTTCATGACAGATACTATTTTTTTGGTCCAATCAAGTAGGTCACCGTTTTTGAGAAAATTTGTAAAAACATGAATTAGTAATAGAGAAGATTTGATTGATGAATAAATTGATTAGGTTCCTTTCTTGTACAACAAGTTCTTTCCTTGTATATAGATTCTTTTCTTGTACAACAAGTTCTTTCCTTGTATATAGATTCTTTTCTTGTACAACAAGTTGTAATTCACCTATATTAATGAGAATATCATACACCGTAAATTACACGGTGATTATTATCATTCTGTCATGGTATCAGCAAATTAAGTGCTGAAAACCCTAGCCCAATTTTTTTTTTCCCATCCGTTTCTTCCTTCTCCTTCACAATGTCGGATATTGTTCCAGCAACACCTAAGGATCCCGATCACATTCCCCTTGCCACTCTGATTCACATGGTTACAATCCGCCTCTCTTCATCAAACTACCTTCTTTGGAAGAGTCAAGTTCTTCCAATGCTTCGATGTGATAATCTCGCAACCTTTGTCGACGGTTCTGGTCCCGAGCCCGAACCTCTGATTAAGTCGTCCGAAGACAAGGACGAACCCAACCCAGCCTATCTTCTCTGGCGCAAACGCCACGATCGTGTCCTTTGCTTGCTTCTATCCTCTCTCACGGAAGAAACTATGTCTGAAGTCGTTGGCCTCTCTAAGGCTCGTGATGTTTGGCTTGCCCTAGAGGCCACATTCAATCCCTCCTCCCCATCCCACGCTCAACAACTCCGGGATGAACTACAATTCCTCCGTCGTGGTTCGCTTTCCGTCGTCGAGTTCAATAGGAAGTTTACTAATCTCTGCCACCAGCTTGCTGCAATCGGCCACTCAGTTTCTGATGCGGACAAGGCTCGATGGTTCCTTCGCGGACTTGGCCCGAAATTTCGAGCGTTCACTGAGGTTCGCCTAGCCATCGCCCCCTTACCCTCCTTTCGTGATTTGTTGTCTCAGGCCAGAGATCATGAGTTACGCGAGAAAGCTATGTAAGCTTCTGACGCTCAGCCGCCTACTGCTGCCTTTTACGCTAATCGTTCAGGCCATCGCTCGTCGTCTTCCGGTAATCGTACTTCGAATCAGGTCCGCGACGGTGGTCGTGGTCAGGGTGGTCGCGATGGTGGCCATACCTCCAAAAGTGGTGGCCGTCCCCAAGGTGGCGGTACTAAGCGTGTGCCTCGCTGCCAAATCTGTCGCGATGCTCATTACGCCACTAATTGCCCGAACAGGTTCTCTCGGGATTATAATTTTCATGATTCCCAGTCCAGATCTGCAAACATTGCCCAGGCGTTTCAAACTCAGTGTACCGTCAATCCCTCATCTGTATCAGATTGGTATGTTGACACTGGTGCCTCGGCTCATATGACGTCCTCCTCCACTGCTCTGGATTCCTTTGAACCCTATTCTGGCAATGGTTCAGTCATCGTCGGTAATGGTGACTCTCTTTCCATTTCGCATATTGGTTCTCGTGTTATTAATACCTTGCCCTTGTTAGATGTTTTAGTAGTACCTCATATTACTAAAAATTTATTATCTATTAGCAAGTTAACCAATGATTTGCCTGTTGATGTTATGTTCTCTAACAACTCTTTTGTGGTTCAGACTCGGTTGTCAAAGAAAATCCTCGCTCGAGGGACATGTAAGGATGGCCTTTACATTCTAGAGCAGGGCACATCTGCCCTGGTTGCTGCTTTAAATTCTAGTCTATTGAAGTCTTCTTTTGAGTTGTGGCACTCCCATTTGGGACATGCTTCTATTTCTGTTATTCAGTTGTTAAAAACTTTAGGCCATTTGAGTGTTACTTCTGTTTTGCCTAAGCCGTCACCTTGTACTTCTTGCCAATTGGCTAAGAGTAAAAGGTTACCGTTTGATTTAAACGATAAACGTGCTTTACATGTTTTAGATCTTATACACTGTGATTTATGGGGTCCTTCTCCTGTTTTGTCTGTCGATGGTTTCAGATATTATGTTTTATTTGTGGATGATTTTTCTCGTTTCTCGTGGATTTATCCCTTACGCGCAAAGTCTGAGTTTTTTTATGCTCTCAAACAATTTAATACTTTCGTTTCCACTCAATTTAACTCATCCATTAAAAATTTTCAGAGTGATGGTGGTACTGAATTTACCAACCATCGTGTCCGTGATTTTTTTAATTCATTTGGTATCTTACATAGATTTTCTTGTCCTTACACTCCTCAACAAAATGGTCGAGCTGAGAGAAAACATCGTCACATAACTAAAACTGGTTTATCACTTTTGTTTCACTCTCATACCCCTCTTCCTTTTTGGGTTGATGCCTTCTCTACCATTGTCTACATTATTAATAGGCTTCCATCTCCTGTTCTTAACAATAAGTCACCATATGAGCTTTTATTCCACTCTCCTCCTTCATATAGCAATTTTAAAGTTTTTGGTTGTCGTGTGTTTCCGTATCTCCGTGATTATGCTCCTCATAAGTTGGCTCCTCGTAGTCATCCTTGCATTTTTCTTGGCTATAGCAGTATTCACAAGGGTTTTCGGTGCTACGATCCTGTTTCTTCGCGCACTTACATTACTCGTCATGCTCAATTCGTTGAGACTCTATTTCCTTTCTCTTCTAATACTTTGTCTACATCTCATACTGACTTGGACTTTTCTTGTTTTTTGGATCCTCAGGTTTCTCGATCGACAATCTCGAGTCCTGCCTCTTCACGATCTGTTCTGCACGATCCTCCTTCATCGTCACATGCGTGTTCTTCTCCTACTGAGGTTTGCACGCTCTGCCCTGTTGATTCATCTCATGAGCCAACGCCAATGCTCCATCCCGTTGTTCCCGACCCGATTCAGGTTCCAGTGCCTGATCCTGCCATACCCGCACCCACCGACCCTGCTGGTCATGGCTCTCCTTCCACGGTTCCCGTTCCTCCGGCTAGTCCTCCACCCACTCCATCCGTTTCACTTCATCCCATGCAAACCCGTGCCAAATCCGGTATCTTTAAACCCAAATATTCGGTTGATATTGCTACCACTAAGCTGCTACATTCCCTGTCTGTCTCCACAGAACCTCGAGGGTTCAAATCTGCCTTAAAGCTTCCACATTGGCATTCTGCCATGCGTGACGAAATGGAGGCTTTACATTCTAATCAGACATGGGATCTTGTCCCTCGTCCGCCTTCTGTCAACATTGTTGGTTCTAAATGGGTTTTTCGTACTAAGTACAAATCTGATGGATCCATTGAGCGATATAAAGCTCGCTTAGTTGCTCAAGGGTTCTCTCAAATTCCAGATTTTGACTTCTCGCACACCTTTAGTCCTGTTGTTCGTGCTGCCACTGTTCGTGTCATACTGTCTTTGGCTGTGCAGCGCTCTTGGCCTTTGCATCAACTAGATGTGAAAAATGCCTTTCTGCATGGCGTACTTCCTAAACCTGTATTTATGTCACAACCTCCTGGTTTTACTGATCCTCGTTTTCCTAATCATGTTTGCAGGTTGAAGAAGTCTCTTTATGGCCTCCGCCAGGCTCCACGTGCTTGGTTTGATAGATTTAGTGTTTTTTTATTCTCCTTAGGATTCTCTCGTTCTCGTTCTGACACCTCTTTATTTTTCTTTCATAGTTCCTCTTGTACCATTTTTTTATTACTCTACGTTGATGATATTATTGTTACAGGAAGCAACTCTGCTGCTTTACAAAAGTTAATTGTTCGTGTCAACAAAGAGTTCGCTGTCACTGATCTTGGTCGTCTCAATTACTTCCTTGGTCTTGAGATTACTCATCATCCTTCTGGCCTTTTCCTTGGTCAAGCAAAGTATGCGTATGATATTCTCACACGAGCTGAAATGCTCGATTGCAAGCCGGTCTCTACTCCACTGGTTGCAGGTGACTCTCTGGTCAGTTCAGGTGAATCGTTCAAGGATCCTACACTTTATCGATCCTTGGTGGGTGCTCTACAATATCTCACCATCACTCGCCCAGATCTGTCCTATGCCGTTAATCACGTTAGCCAATTTCTTCATTCACCCACAACGGATCACTTCTTGGCTGTTAAACGGATCCTTCGATACGTTAAAGGGACTATTCATCATGGGCTATCCTTCTCGCCCTCTTCAGACTACAACATTGTTGGCTACTCTGACGCCGACTGGGCCCGCTGTGTGGACACACGTCGTTCCACCTATGGTTACTCCATCTTTCTAGGCGGCAATCTGATTTCTTGGAGTGCAAAGAAACAACCTACAATTGCTCGCTCCAGTTGTGAGTCTGAATATCGTGCACTAGCAAACACTGCTCAAGAAATGGTTTGGCTTTCCCATTTACTTAAGGAGCTTCGTGCACTTCCTTCTTCTCGTTCGCTACTCTTATGTGACAACAAGAGTGCCCTATTTTTTAGTCAGAATCCAATTGCTCACAAGCGTGCTAAACACATTGACATAGATTGTCACTTCATTCGCGAACTTGTAGCAAACGGACATTTGGAGACACGCTTCGTTCCCTCTCATCTCCAAATTGCAGACATTTTTACAAAGAGTTTACCCCGGCCAAATTTTGAACTGCTTCGATCCAAGCTTCGTGTCGATGCGATTCCGACTCTTCGCTTGAGGGGGGGGGTAATAGAGAAGATTTGATTGATGAATAAATTGATTAGGTTCCTTTCTTGTACAACAAGTTCTTTCCTTGTATATAGATTCTTTTCTTGTACAACAAGTTCTTTCCTTGTATATAGATTCTTTTCTTGTACAACAAGTTGTAATTCACCTATATTAATGAGAATATCATACACCGTAAATTACACGGTGATTATTATCATTCTGTCAATTAGTATACAGTCCACACAAAATGATACTCCTACGGGACAATCTCGCACAAGGCCTCTTATTCTATTTATATGCACAAATTGTTCCTTTATCCGCATTTAATATCAACCGGACAATATATCATAGATCTTCCATTTTATTTATATGTGCATGTATTACAGGTTGGTGTGGAGTTGGTGAAATAAAAATAGTGCAAGTAAATATTATTGGCGAAAAAAGAAGTTTGACAATGCATGGTACGTGGCGATAATCCTGACCAAAAAAAAAAAACGTGGCGATAATCCCACGCGAATTGCACGCGTTAAAACTGTGAAACTAATGCTCTAAACAACTTTGTGTGTCATTTACTATTTTTTCTAGCTTTTAGATTTGAATTTTTTTTTATTAATTGCAACCAAAAAATGTTTGAATTTCTTTTATGACATGATTAGTCTATTATCATCAAAAAAAATTGTGAAACTGTGTAAGAAATCTCATTTCTTGCTTAGGATATTATTTCTTGAGAATCA
Organism: Galeopsis tetrahit; assembly: GCA_963675135.1. Taxonomy (NCBI): domain Eukaryota; kingdom Viridiplantae; phylum Streptophyta; class Magnoliopsida; order Lamiales; family Lamiaceae; genus Galeopsis; species Galeopsis tetrahit. The sequence goes on from OY776133.1 coordinate 20,474,663, forward strand.
ACAAGTAAGCCCCAAAGAAACAATAAATATGGGGAATATGATTATAAATATATGGTTAATAATAACTCATCAGCTGGCATCCGAGGAACTGCCAGAAATCCACTAGCAATAGCTTCTAGTACCCTGGTTGTTGGAGGGCGCGCGGTATCTTGTAATCAGCCTCCGTGTATTCACAACAGCCTGCTCCGATCCTCCTTTTAATTTGGCCTCAGAACTCAGTAAAATTGAGGTCGATCAGCAGCTGTGGTTGAGAGGTTTCGATGCTCTCACATGGTCGACTGACTTGAGTGACGGAAGATTCATGAACGTCTGAAGAGCAATGAGACGTCCCGTTTTCCAATGTGGAGAAGGAAACGTACTCAGTTCCCTAACATTGCCATCTGAGAGGCTTAAGGATTTTATAGCGTCCAACACCATTTTGGTACCAGTACCAATACCAATAGCTTCTTCATCGAAATGTGTAGCTAGACAAAAAGACATATTTAGATAAAGAAGACGAGGAAGTAAGTTGATTTTCCCAGACAACACAAGATTCCATGAAAATAATACTGCCTTTATATTTAATTTGGAACTCACTTCAATTATATATAATAAATACACAAAAACTTGCATGGGACTGACGCGTGCATCACACGTGCTACTTTATTAATACTTTTGAACTATATTTTAAACCGAAAAATATTATATTTCGTGTATATGATGCTCTCATGCAAAACTTCCAGTTGTATGTATAAGCCATTAACACCATGAATGAGTAGATTTAATTGGTGCGATATATAGATAGGATCAAATTTAATTTTATTCTTGACCAGTCACGCACGAGTGAAGAGTAAGAGGAAGATAATAATAAATCTGCTTACCGTGTTTCTTTCACACTGTGTTCACATCTAATCAAAATTTGTGCAAAACTGTACTCTAGTTAATATTTTGACAAATTTTCTCAAAAACATTGACGTACTTGATTGAAAAAATAGTATCTGACCTACGGAATGAGATTCGTGAAACAGTTTTGCACAAATTTTGATGGTAATAAAATCATGTCAAAAATAGAAATTTAATAATTTTTTATCCCGATCTCAAAATACAATTTTCCATATGTGAAACCTAATGAACATTTTGTTGGTTTCATTTGCAGATGTCTTCGAGTCCTTTAAATCAGAACGGAGATTGCATTGATCATATTCCTGATGAGCAGTTACTTTCATCAGAAAATGCTGAAAGTGGAGAGGCCAACTTCGTGCATATCGATGAAGAAGTTTCACCTCAAATTGGTGATGAATATCAGGCTGAACTTCCTCCACTTAATCGCATGTTTGACTCAGAAGATGAACTACGTTCGGTTGTGCCGTTTATGATCAGGTTCTCCATACCATTAACAGAGATATATCAAATGAGGGCCCAGAAACCATGCATATTTCAGACTCGATCCGTTCTTCAAAAGTGCTGTGTTGATGATCATGTTCTGGTTCCTGGAATACCCAGTGAAAGTTGGAGTGATGCTAAAAAAGTCTAGTTTCCTCCTCGCCTTGTACATCTTTGAGAAGAATTTCGTTGAGGTGAGGCGATTTGTTGAAACTAAAGACAGGGGTACAGTGCTCGCCTTCTATTATGGGGACTTTTATAGATCGCCTGAATACAAAAAATGGACAAAAGGTTGAAAGTCAAGCAAGAAAAGTTTACATTGGAAAAAACTGTGAGATTACACCGTTTTAATATGCATGTTGTTGTAGCCTGCACTCATGCGCACTCGTGACGCGTGCATTGCACGCGCCATCACTCAAGTTTTGGTGATAATAAAATAATGACAATAATGTAAATTTGATAATTTTTGCTCAAAATATAATTTTCCAAATCTTAAAACTATATACAAAAAATTAATAATGGATAAAATCTGCTCGGCGCGTGAGATAACATAGTTTTAACGCGTGGTTTTAACGCGTGCAACTCACCTGCAGAACAGGTTTATGGCTTACTTATTGATTCTTAATAAAAAATATTCGACTCAAGAAATGAGATTCGTGACACAATTTAATTTGGCATCCACTTCAATTATAGATATGCAAAAACTAGCAAGGGACTGTCGCGTGCATCAAACACACTTCTTTTATATGTTTTTGTGATACTTTTGTAATTTATTTTAAAATGATACAAGTCCTCAACAGTCCAACTAGACCACTGCCGACGTCTAAAACGAAAAAGACAAAACAAATAACAATTTAACATGGTAAAGATTAAATAGTCAAGTTGTTATCCGATTTAAACGGAATCTCCAAAGAACACCAAACACATGTTTCACATCAAATTAAGTAGCTCGATAGCGCGAGCCTCTTGTTGAGGAACTTGAGAATTCCAAACAACAATATATCAATTATAAATGCTAATCAAGTCTACTGTCTATTGTCTACATATTTCCAATTCCATAAAGATATTACACATTCTAAATGTTAATCCAGAAACTTTAAAACAGAAAAGAGAAGAAAAAACCAGAAAAAAATATATAAACTAACTACCTTAGTGGGCAGACGACGACGAGCAGGGGCGACAGGTCGGCGGGCAAACGTGGGCAGACGTCAGTGAACGGCGCTCTTCTCTTCTCTCTCAATTTAGGGAAGCTTGGTTGTGCCCTTTTCCCTCTTTTTCTGTTTTGAATTTTTTAAAATGTTCTGTTTTTTTATTTTTTTTAAATTCACGACTGAAACGACGACGTTTCACACATAATAAGAAAATTTCTAAGAAAAGACGGTCTCATGCAAAACAACATCCATACGTGATGAGCAGTTTTTTCCCATGAACACTTTTCTTTCTTAAGTTTCGACCTTTTGACCATTTTTTGTATTCAGGCGATCTGTAAAAGTCCCCATAAACCCATGTCTTTAGTTAATTTCAACGAATCGCCTCACCTCAACGAAATTCTTCTCAAAGATGTACAAGGCAAGGAGGAAACAAATCGCACGGGCTACGTAGTGAGTTACACACGTTAAATCTATGCATTATCACGAGTTGAGCAATTTTTCCTCCATTATTAATTTTTTTCTAGGTGTCTGATATAGAAAATTGTATTTTGAGAAAAAAAATATTAAATTTCAATTTTTGACCTTATTTTCTTATGATCAAAATTTGTGCAAAACTGTTTCATTAATCTCATTTCATAGTTCGATCAAATACTATTTTTATTTTTGGTCCAATCAAGTAGGTCAATGTTTTTGAGATAATTTGTCAAAATATTAATTAGAATACAGTTGCACAAAATGATAGTTACGAGAGAATCTCACACAAGGCCTCTTACTCTATTTATATGTACAAATTGTTCATTTATATGCATTTAATATCAAACGGACAATATATCATAGACCTCCCATTTTATTTATATGTGCGCATGTATTACTGGTTGGTTTGGAGTTAGTGAAATAAAAATAGTGCAAGCGAACAAAAAAGTTTGGTAATGGTATGTGGCAATAATCCCATATACGCGTGAGTTGCATGGTTTAAATGCGTCAAACAACATACTTTGTGACATTTATTTTTATTTTTTTTGCTTTTAGATTTGAAATTTTTTATTGCGACCAAAATATGTTTGAATTTCTTTTATGACATGATTCTATTATCATCAAATAATTTGTGAAACTATGTCACAAATCTCATTTCTTGCGTCGCATATTATTTTTTAAGAATCAACAAGTAAGCCCAAAAGAAACAATAAATATGGGGAATATTAATTATTGGAAATATTATTATAAAAATGTGGTTAATAATAACTCATCAACTGGCATACTTACCCTTGCGTCTCCGTGGTACTATCAGAAATTTAAAGTTATTGTAATAGTGTAAATAAATTCGATTTTATAATTAATTGGCATTTTTAAAATTTAAAGTTGTTTTTTATTTAATTGATATAATTACACTTTTATTTACATTAAATTTCTTATTCTGATTTTAAAATTATTTTTCACAATTTTAATTATTTATTAAACCCTCAGTCGCATGATTTCTTTCACAATTTGAAGCGGCACACAAAATAAGAAAAGTGAATTTAGTGTGGATTTTGAGGGGTAATTTTATAAACTTTTATGTGTAAAGTAAAAAAATGAGTTGACTTTTGTGTATATGTGGAGAAAAAGTAATGGCATTTACGTAAAATTGAGGAGGGTGTATTCCATTGAGATTCTATTGAATTTTTTTGAACTTTAAAAAGTACATGAATTTATAAAATTCATAGAGTCCATGCAGAGTTTGACTGACTTTTTTTATTGATTTATATGGATTTTCATAAACTTGACAGGATTGTGGAATATATTTTTTTATGGATTTACAGATATTGATGCAGAGAGTAGTTAATTTTAATTTTTTTTAAATTAATATAATATATATTATATAAAATATTTTACCAATAAAATATATATATATATATATATATATATATATATAATTTATTTTACCAATAATATATATATAAAAAGTATTTTATCAATAATATATATATAATGTTTATATATTAGTCCGGGGCGGGGCGGATACGTACCCGCGGGTCGGGCATAAGACCCAAACCCGACTCATACTCATTAAGGGGCGAATCTGACCTGACCCAAAGCTCGCGGGTGGGGTGGGTATCCGCGGGTCGGTCAATATTGTCATTCAGAGTTCTCTGAGAGAATCCGTTGAAATCTCTTGTTTTTAGAAGAGATTTTAGATAGTGCAATTTATTTATATTTTTGGGGGAGAATCCAACCAAATCAAATCCATAAATTGTTGAACACCTAAAGATTTTTAAAGACTTTTTAAAATCCGTATTGAATACCTCAGAATTTTTAAAGACTTTTTAAAATTCGAATTGAATACCCCAAACTTTGAAAGTCCAAAAAAATCATACAGAATCCACAACCAATACACCCCAAATGATATTGTGAGAGTGTAGTTTATAAAGGTTTTCCATGAGTGTGAAAGTCATTGTGGAACGTCCAGATAAGAAAAATGTGAAAGCAATTGTAGGAATGGAAGGGGTATTAAAATATCACAAAAAAAAAAAGAAAAAATCACACGGGCATTGAGTCGATGAGTGGCCCAAAATCAAATTTTGAAAAGTCCGTTTTTTTGGGATTCAGTTTAATCCTGATCATAAGACTAGGACATGTGTGGGGTACTTATGGTGAGAAATTAGTTGAAGCTTTTATTGTATGTTTGCCTTGAATTAATATTAATTCGAAAGAATTACTACAATGTAAAGCGAATTGTAAAACGTACCCATATATCTTCTTCTTTGTTATTGTTATGATGAGGAGACGTCATCTGGCAAAACGTCGTCTTGACCCTTAGCCACTTTATCATGATTTTGGCCATCTTCCAAAACGTCGTCTTGACTCTCAGTCACCTTGTCGTCATCTTCGTCTAGAATTTTGGAGATGGGATCGTCGACTTCGAATGTATCCATTTTTCGAGCACTTTTAATCGATTGAAATTGATTATTCACATGATCAAGCCAGGGGATATGATGAAAAATTATATAAATAATTACGATATATAATTAAAGGAATTAATTAATTTAGAGAATGAATGAAGTCATTATATATACCTGGTTAGAGTAAAAATGTCTTCAAGTTTGGTGGCGTACTCCATAAATTCTTCATCATCTTTGTCAATTTCTATGCGTTTCTTGTCATCATTTCCGCCCGCCGCCATTGATTAATCTTCTCAACTCTAATAATTATTGTATATAATATATAGTATAGGCGAAGTTATTTGATTCGGAGTAACTCAAGTTTTAACTAATTCTCTAACTACTACTTTTTTCTTCACACTATTATGGAGTATTATATATACACACACAAAACCTAGCTTTTAATTGTTGAATATTAAATATTACCCACATCAAATAATTATTTTTTAAAAAATAGCTATTTTTTTTTATAATTTACAAAAAAAAAATCCGTTTAACAGTTTATTAATTTAAATGTTTAGTTTTTAAAATGTTTATATATTTTTTACATTATTTTTAAATAAGTGCATATTACTTAAATGTTCGATTGCTCCGATAAATCATTTCTTTCTCGTTACCAACAAAATTATAACCAAATTTGAAAAGAGGTCACTATCATTTTGGCTGGGGTTATTTGTCCCTCCAACAATGTTAGATGCATTTCTCCTCTTCACATTTATTAATTAAATATAGAGAAATTTTTATTTTACATCCTGTAACTTAGACATATCCTTTAAGTTTTCACTTTTTCAATTTATATCCTTTTAGATTCAATTTATGTCATTTTCGCCGAAAAATTAGAATTTCGGTCAAATAATTCAATTTACGTCATTTAAGTTTGAAATATATATATATATATATATATTAGTGGGGTGTGGGGCATTGTCCCCGCTGGGCCATACATGGCTCCGTCCCTGGTTGGAGGGGCGGCGGATTGGAGTGAGAATAAGGTGGGAAAAAGAAGACGGAAATTAGGGTTTAATTGGGGTATATTTATTAAAGAATATTTTAAAATGAAAAAGGTATTATAAGTAATTTGAGGAAAGTACATTTATCATATGCTTGTGTTGGGGTGCACTGAGTACATGTATCGGGGTGTGTATCTAACATTGTTGGAGGGTCAAATAATCCACGCCTACCATTTTACCTAGTTTAAAAATCAAATTACAAAATGGGCTTTTAGTTTGCCGGCCCATTAATCTTTGTGAGGACTTAATATTGTTTTTAGGGCATATACCCCTCCATACTTGTTAAATATAACTCTCCTCTCCATTTATTAATTAAATACACATGTAAAATTTCTAATTTATCGTTCTATTAAAATATTCATGAGTAGACACACCATCTTTTAAAATTAAAACTCTAACCCTAATTGAAGGAGCAGTCGCCGCCGCACCACCTCTAGAAATTTTAAAAAAATATATATATACATTTTTAGACACTGATTTATCGATCAAAAACACTTTTATCGATACTGGTTTGTGGACGAAAAACAGTCTGATCGACAACTCTTGGTCGGAAGAAAATTTAAAAAAAGAGGAAGAAACAGTAATTGTCGGAGAGAAAATGGAAAAAAAAGGGGCAATTGCCGACGTGGGAGGGAGGAGGCGGCGCCGCGTGCGTATTTTTTCAGAAAAAAAAAAAAAAAAACCCTTACCTTGGGCGGCGTCGCTGGACGAGGGACGGCGGGGAGGACACGTTCAGGCGGGACGGCGGAGGAGGAGGCGGCGGCGTTGTTGGACGAGGGAGTGGCAGCCCCGCCTGGGAGGGAGGAGGCGGCACCGCGTGCGTAATTTTTCAGAAAAAAAAAAAAAAAAAAACCTTAACTAGGGCGGCGTCGCTGGACGAGGGACGGCGAGGAGGACACATTCAGGCGGGACGGCGGAGGAGGAGGCGGCGGCGTTGCTAGACGAGGGAGGGGCGGCCCTGGCGCTAATAGGTATGGGAGGAAGAAGATATGAAAATTAGAGTTTTAATTGGGGAGTGTATGTATAATGTATATATAATTTAATTCAAATGTATAAAAGAGCATATTAAGTATTTTAGAGGGAGTATATCTAACATAATCAATTTTGTGGGGGATTGCATGAATCGGGGGTATATTTAACAAGTATAGAGGGGTATATAGCCTGGCCCTTGTTGTTAGGCTTATTGATATAGATGGGCTTGTTTCCTATTTGGGTCTGACTATTTACACCTCCATTTCAGATGGATGCACTCCCCCGATTTATACACTCCACATAAAATTGGACACAACCCCTTTAATTATCTTAAATGCCCTTATCTCCATAAAATTCTATTACTACCCACACCCTACCACCAAAACCTAATCTTCTCCATTCAATTTCCCCACTAACCCATCCCAACAACAGTCGTTTACCAGCCCTAATTTTGTATTTTTTTGTATTTTTTGTCCCCTCTCTCGATTACCAGCCCCGCAGCCTCCCTCTCCCCTCGATTCCGGCCCGGCCCCCTCCATTTTTTGAGTCGACCGCGGCGAGCCGCGACCTCCCTCTCCCGTCGACCTCGCCACCGCCCCCATCCCCAGGTTTGCCCCCTTTTTTTTTTAGGGTTTTCTGCAGAAACCCTCTTTTTTTTTTAATTTTCGACAGCTTAATGTCACAAAATACACAACTCGTCGACAAATTGTTGTCGACAAGGGTGTATTTTATCGACATTAAGCTGTCGAATTTTTTTTTAAAAAAAAATTATTTGTTTTCGACCAATCAATGTCCGGTATATGCACTTTCGCCGACAAAATGTTGTCGACGTGAGTGTATATGGTCGACACTGGTTGGGCGAAATTTATAAAAAATAATTTGTAATCTTTTTAAGTATTTGTTGGATTTTTTTGGTTTGGTGGTTACCGGAAATGTGTCTGACGGTAGTCGGAAGTATTGGTTGAGGAAAAAGGTGAAATAAACGACAATAGGGGTGCGTTCAGTAACGAGGGTGCATCTAGTACACAGTATTTTAGTGAAGGGTATTTTTGATATTTTGCATGATTATTATATTAATTAAATGAGAGGTGGGTGTATCCATCTGAAATGGAGGTGTAAATAGTCAGACCCTTCCTATTGTTTAGCAACCCTTTTTTGTAAACACACCCACTGTGTTTGATAGGCCCAATTAGCCCTAAATAAATTCTGAATTATGGCTTACACAGTGTTATGCGGCCGTATTTGTATATAGTGTCTCACATCGCTTTGTATATAGTATGATGCGAATGAGGGTGGTTCTCATTACACTATTAAAACTTCTCATTATTGTGAATAAAAGTATCTTTCAATTATTTCAATATGCTATATTGCTATTAGAGCCTAATTTGGTCAACGTAATCAAATCATCGATCCTCCTCTTTTTTTTTCTTTTTTTTTGGTCAACTCTTTTCTTTCTAGAAGCAAAATTCCACAATTTATACATCTCTTTCATATTCACAACCTATCCAGGTTCATCATGGCAAATCCAGCCACTTTGTTACGATCATCAGCCACCTTACGCATCACTTGGCCTCGTCTCTCCTCATGCCCAACACTGCACTCGGCCGCTGCTGGCGCTCGCCCCCTTCCCAGCAACGCAACAAGTCTCGCTCGTTCCCTCGACAACAACCTCACTCACCTAGCTCCTTTCAGTCGAGCCCACGGCCTTATTAGCTCGATAAGGTTAATAAATAAATAATTTTAAAATTTGATAACATTTAAATACTTTTGAAAATTATTGTGTCCGGCTCGACACAAATTACAGTCCTATCTTGTACAATAAAATATTCTCACAATTTTAACATTTTAACTACATTGAACTCTTGTGCACTAATATTATCTTATTGTCTCCGTATGTATTTTATTTCCCATATCAAGAATTTTTTAAGTGTTTCGAGTCCAAATAAAAGCTTAAAGACTTAATAAAACAAACTATATTATTTTGGTTTTTTTGGGCCTTTTTTTTTTTTTTTTTTTTTGTTGACAAGCTCAATAAAATGTACTAATTATTTAGAAATTCTTGAACAACAGTTTTACATGACAAGTCCAATTCTTTAGTTGATTGAAACATGTGAGTGTATATTTTTTTTGTCTCATAGTAATATGTGGGACATGGCTTAAAAAAACAGCAGTAAAATAATAAAAATGCTTTTCTAATTAAAATTTAGGTCTAGATGCAATTAAATTACGACCTTTTTTTAAATTGTAATTTAATTTAAAATTTTCAATCTTGTTAAATAAAATTCAGAAACTCTAAGTTAATTGAAAATTGTAGAAATTTTATTAGTATTTTCAAATATTCAAAAAAAAAATTCTAATTGTAGACAACGCGTAAACAACGGGCAGGGCCAATTATACACGTAAGCCGAATTGTTAAAAAAAAAAAAAAAAGAGTCTTTGTTTTACAAGGTTGAAAAGTTTAGATTAAATTAAAATATCAATGTCATGATTTAAATTGTAATTAAGTCTAAAATTTATTATATTAAAAATATTACACTACAAAAAATTGCTCAAATAACGAGGGGAATTGGCGAGGGGTATTTCACCCATGCTATTTGGCGAGGGATTTAAAGAGGGGAATAAATAACGAGGGATTTGGCGAGGGGCGGAATCACACTCGCTATTTAGCGAGTGGAAAAAGATGCCCTCGCCAATTGGCGAGGGATTTAGCGACGGCGTGTTTTGCACTCGCTCATTGGCGAGTGCATTGTGGCCCTCGAAAAATGGCGACGGTTCCCCACTCGCTAATTGGCGAGGGGGGTGGGGCCCTCGTAATTGCCCTCGCCTATTTCCCAATTAAAACCCTCTTCTTCTTCCCCAAATTCGTACAGCCTCCTTCACCCCCAAAAATAGACACAGCCGCGGAGCTTCCGTCCACCGCGCCACCGCCGCTGCCGGAGCTACCGACCAAGACTAATTTTTGGATATTTCTGTTCTACACTTCGAGGGGTTCATTTCTACGGTAAATTTATGCGTTTTTATTGATTAAATTAAAAGTTGTATATATATGTTTGTATTATATTATATATGTATATATATATATATATATATATATGCATGTATATAGTTTTGTTGTGTAATGTTAGGATTGTAATTATGTTAGAAAAATATGTATATTGTTTATTAGGATTAATTAAGATTGTTAATTGATGAAAGTTATAAAAATTGTTAATTGTTATGAATTAATGTGTTAATATAATTATTGTTATATATGTTTTATATATATATGCATGTATATATATGTGTTAATTATTAATTGGTGTGTTAATTGTTATGCATGAATGTGTTAATTGGGAGAATTAATTTTATAATTAATTGTTGGAAATAAGTGAAATTAAATCGATGTTGGAGGCCGGGATGAGTTGTTTGTTTGTTGTAGATTGTGCGTTCCGACTTGAGTAATTTTACTCGAGTCGGAAATGGATGCACTAGGAACCTAAATATTTGGTGATACGATAGATTTAGATGAAACTCTGCCGAAATTTTTAAAAATATATATATAAACTATATATATTTACATTTGAAACAGATCGATTAACATGAATTATTCAAGTCGTAGTTGGATGTATAGACCAAGATTGGTCAATGGGATTATGAGCCCCGAATTTATTAGTGGTGTAAATGGATTTATTGAAGCTGCCACTAGTAATCCGAATTCGATTTGGGAAGGAAAAATTAGGTGTCCTTGCTCGAAAGCTAGATGTCGAAATGAGACTTATAGAGATCCTAATGAAGTGAAGTCTCATTTATATCGAAATGGGTTTACACGAAATTATTATAATTGGATTTATCACGGTGAAGAGAGTTGGGGTCCACGTCCATTTCAAAACACTAGTGAATTTGCGTCAACTTCAAATGAAGTTGACCCTATGGGACCTAGCTCGTACCACACTATGGTAGAAGAATTAATGGGTGACCCAAACATTGATTTTGGAATCAACGCGGAAGAGGAGGCACATAATGAAGAACCCCCTAACGAGAATGCGTCACAGTTCTACGACATGCTTCGTGCAGCGGACCAAGACTTGTATCCCGGTTGTGAATCTCATTCGCAGTTGTCGTTCAATTCCAGATTGTTGAATATTAAAACCGAAAACAGATTGTCCGAAAGGGGATACAATCAAGTCGTTGAGTTGATTCGTGAGATTTGTCCTTCAAAAAATAAGGTTCCCAAGAAATTTAACGACACCAAACACTTGATGAGTGGGATGGGTCTTCCGGTAGAAAGGATTCATTGTTGTGCACAGAACTGCATGTTATTTTGGGGTGCAGACAGCGAACTAGAGTTCTGTAAGATTTGTGGTGGACCACGGTATAAGCCGAGTAGGGTTGATGCAGATGGTCGGTTGAAAAAGAAACGTCCGGTTAAGGAAATGTTCTACTTTCCCATAATTCCTCGTTTGCAAAGATTGTACATGTCCAAGGCCACTGTGAAGGATATGACATGGCATGCCTCGTGCAGTTCTGATGACTCTGGTGTTATGCGTCACCCTGCAGACTCGTTGGCTTGGAAGCATTTGGACCGTTCGTATCCTGATTTTGCGGCTAAAATTAGGAATGTTAGGTTGGGCTTGAGCACAGACGGTTTTGCACCATTCGGAATGACGGGGAAGCAATATTCGTCATGGCCAGTTATTCTTACTCCGTACAATCTACCCCCGTGGTTATGCATGAAAGATCAATTCACGTTTCTTTCGATTCTTGTGCCCGGGCCAAAAAGTCCGAAGGACAAGCTTGATGTGTTTTTACAACCTCTGATAGCTGATTTGAAATTTTTATGGGAATATGGGGTGCAAACGTACGACGTCTCTAGGAAGCAAAACTTTTTGATGAGAGCTGCACTGATTTGAACCATTAGCGACTTTCCAGCGTACTCAATGTTGTCTGGTTGGAGTACAGCTGGAAAGCTTGCTTCTCTGTATTTTGGGGAGTACACCGATGCATTCACTTTGAGGCTCAGTCGAAAGCAATCGTGGTTCGATAACCACCGAAAGTTCTTACCACCTAATCATACATGGCGAAAGAACAAGACGGCATTCAGGGCTGGAGTAGCAGTCACAGATGATCCGCCACCTATCCGAACAGGTGCGAGTCTCCTATACGAAATTGATCATTTGGGACTTAGAAAGGTTACAGAGGAAGGTGCTGAGGCACACAACAAAAAAATTGACGGAGGGTGGAAGAAAAAAAAGCATTTTTTGGGATTTGCCTTATTGAAGTACTTTGTTAGTTCGACACAATTTGGACGTGATGCACATTGAGAAAAATGTGTTCGATAACGTGTTCAACACAGTGATGAATGTGGAGGGGAAAACAAAGGACACATCAAAATCAAGAGATGATTTGAATGAATATTGTCGTCGTCCCTCTCTCAAGAAATGTCCACGTACAAACAAGTATCTCAAGGCTTGTTATGCGCTTGATAAGAATGAAAAAGATGTTATCTGTAAGTGGATAAGTGGGTTGAAGTTTCCCGATGATTATGTGTCTAACATGTCTCGATGTATTGACTGGACGAAGTTGAAATTGTATGGAATGAAGAGTCATGATTGTCACGTGTTTATGCAGAGACTACTACCGATTGCTTTTCGTAATATTCTGCCGACTGATGTGTGGACAGCAATCACTGAGCTTAGTCTTTTTTTTAAGGACTTAACTTCTACGACCATAACAGTTGACAACATGACTCGGTTGGAAACGGATATCCCAGTAATATTGTGCAAGTTGGAACGTATCTTTCCACCCAGCTTCTTCAACTCCATGGAACATCTACCTGTGCACCTTGCATATGAAGCAAAAGTTACTGGTCCAGTTCAATACAGATGGATGTATCCATTCGAGAGGTATTTTTAAAGAATTTTAAGATATAATGATCATATTCAATGTTTTTATTATCTTAATCACGATCCTTGAATTCTAATTATAGGTATCTTCGCACCTTGAAACTGAGTGTGGGTAACAAAGCACGTGTTGAAGCTTCGATTGCAAATGCATATTTAACCAGAGAGGCGTCAATGTTTTGTTCTCATTACTTTGAGGATCATGTTATGACGAGGATACACAATTTACCTCGTAATTACGATGGTAGTGGAGATGTACAACAGTATGTGGATGGTACACTTTCCATATTTAAGGCGCCTGGCAAGCGATTTGGAAAACCAAAGAAGAGATGGATTTTGGATGAAGAGAAAAAAGTTGCTCATACGTACGTGTTGTTGAATTGTGATGAGGTGCAGCCGTATGTTCAGTAAGTGAATCTGGCCATAGTATAAATATATATTGGTTAGTTTTGAGATGTCTTATTAATCAAAATACGTATGTAGGCTATTCATGCATCAACTTCAAGTTGTTGAACCAAATCTCTCGGCTGCAGCATCGGACAATAGGCTACAAAATGAATTTGCTTCGTGGTTTGAAGAAATTGTAAGTCATATTTTATACAAATATATATATATATATATATATTTAATAGCAATAACGTAAATCTCACATAGAGTCGACTTATATAGGTGAAGATAAATCCCGTGGAGAACAAGTTTATTTGCGATCTTTCTGCAGGTCCGTCTGGTCACGTAGTTACGTACTCAGGGTATTACGTGAACGGGTACAAATTTCACACTATGGCTTATGGTGCATCTAGAGCAACATCAAACAGTGGGGTTTGTATCAAGGGAAAAAACTATGATGCAGATGAAGAGGATTTCTACGGGAATCTCGAGGAAGTAGTCGAATTGGACTACCAGGGGTACCACGAGAAGAAAGTGGTTTTGTTCAAGTGTCAGTGGTTTGATAACTCAGCCAGTGGTACAAAAATTGATCCTAACTACAAGCTTGTGGATATTCATCAGAGGCGACGATACGGTCGGTACGATCCATTCGTACTAGCAAGTCAAGCCACTCAAGTCTACTATTGTTCGTACCCTGGACCCCGTACTGATTGGATAACTGTATGCAAAATCAAGCCGAGATCCTTCTTGGACGCACAACAGTCATCCACTACTGACGATGAAGCAGATGTTCCCGCGTTCCAAGAGGAAAGCATAGAACATCAAATGATTGTGCAAGTAGATGATGATCCTGTTATATTAACTGATACCACTGGTACATTGATGGACGTAGCAGAAGAAGAAGAAGAAGAAGAAGAAGAAGAAGAAGAACAAGAAGATGAGGATGAAGATGAAGAAGATGATGAAGAAGAATATTACTAGAGTGTTCATGTATATGTTATATTATATAAAGAATGTTGATTATGACTCGGTTTCAGTGTTCTTAATGCATGTTTATGATTCAGTTTGAGTGTTCATAGATGTTATTAATTATATCAAGAATGTTAATTTATTAATTGTTATATTTTAATATTTATTTTTACAGATGAGTGGATATGGGGGGTCATGGACAGCGTTCTGGTGGACATGGTTCTGGTGGTCATGGTTCTGGTGGTCAGGGTTCTGGTACTGGGCAGGATTCGGGTGGTAGAGGTAGAGGTAGAGGTAGAGGTAGAGGTAGAGGTAGAGGTAGAGGTAGAGGTAGAGGTAGAGGTGAGACGCCGCCTGTACCTATACCACATCATCCGGGTTTCTATTTGCCGGATATGATTGAGATCATCCAGATGCCCCAGATGCAGGGATCGACCCCCTATCCGTACTACACACAGGTTCCCCAGATGTCCCCCATGTATCCAGCGCAGGAGGATCCACCGTTACCGGACCCAGTCGGACGTGCGTCTGTCGAGACAGAGGTCAGCCAGGCACCAGATGCACACGAGAGTCGTATTCGTCTTACGATCTATCGTGGAGCGTAAGTATTACATATCTTATAATTTTCATTATAATGAATTACATAATTATTCATTTTCAAATTAATTATGTGTAACAACAGGATGATGCCTTCGGGTCTACTCTCGACCACCATCAGACATATCATGTACCGGAATATGGAGATTGGCGCACACACATTCGCCTTGATATCCCCAGCTAGGCTTCAACGGTGGTGGGATACATTCCAGGTATAATTAATATAATTTAATGATGTGTAACATATCTATTAATTCACATTTTGTTAACATATTCAATGTTTTTTTTGGCAGAATGAGGTTACGTGGGATCCAGAGACTGTTGACACTGCATTAGTGTACAGGCTCTTTCTTGAGAGAGCAGCAAATCGATACAGTGACATGTTGAACCACTACAAGGGATTGTGGGAGACGGAAATGAAGAGGCCGAAGTGGGACAACGATGTCTGGGAGTCCTTGGTTCGCCACTGGAATCATCCGGACACAAAGAAGAAGAGCGAGCAGTGTCGGAAGAACCGACTATCAGAGCCTGGAGGCCCGGGTACCGGTTTTGCTAGACATAAAGGGGGATCTTGTGGGGCAGCCGAGGTGGCCAGACGGATTGTAAGTATTTATGTTCAATTATATAAGTAATTAATTTGAGTTCATTTTAATTGATTTAATTTTATGTTCTTCAAAATATAGGAGGAGAGGACGGGACGACCAGCTTACGACTGGGAGATTATCGAATATTACCACCGTTACACTAACGGAACGTACACATACGGGCATATGGGTGATATTCTGGTAAGTATATACATATATTATATTAAATATAATATTTAATTGTATTGACATGTATATTAACCAATTTTTACATATGCACAAATAGGATCAGGTGCAAGAGGAATTGTCACATCTTACCCAGCCGTCATCTGATCATGATCCTTCAGATGATGGTTCCAGTACCCGGACCCCACCCTTGCCGGAAATGTCTGAGTTGTACGTGAATAAAGTTGGAAGATCTCACGGTCGCGTGAAGGGTCTTGGGCAACTAGGAAAGAACAGACGTGTCACTTCTGGTCCTGGTGAGACATCTTCCGGTACGACGTTTGGACGATTTAGCCAGGCCGACATCGACAATGCTCTTTTGGAAGAGCGGAGGGCTAGTGAAGAGAGAGAGTGTCTCATACGTGAAGAACTGCAGCAATCAGTCACTCAGACGGAGGAGCGCTTACGTCAAGAGTTTGCTGCTCAGATGGCATCACAGATGGCATCAATGATGAGACGTTTCAGAAGGGGGTCGGGTAACGGGAACGGGGATGATGATGATGATGGTGATGATGACGCTGCTGAGGATGGTCGATGATTGATACATTTTAAGTTATGTTGTCTTGTTGGATTTTAAAAAATTGATGAAGTTGTTTGGGATTTTTTTTTTATGTTGTGTACTTGAATTGAAGTGAACGTACGAGACAATGTTTTATTTTATATGGTTTTAATTCATATTGCTTGTGTGTGATTAATTAAGTATTGATCTAATATATAAATGAATTGAGTTAATACCATATAGTTGGTAATTTATTAAATAAATTGAGTTAATAACATATAGTTGGTAATTGAGTTAATAAGTTATTAAATTTAATAATAAAGGGCTTTTGTTAAATTAATTAAGTATTGAGCTAATATATAAATTAATTGAGTTAGTAATCTATTCAATTAATTGACTTAATTAATAATAAAAGAATAAATTTGAGTTAATACATACATAAGTATAAATTATTAAATTTAGTACATATTAATGAAGGGATTTGTTAAATAAATTGAATTAATTAATACATATATAATTATAAGTTATTAAATTTAGTAACGAGGGATTTGTTAAATTAATTAAGTATTGAGCTAATATAATTAATTTACTTAATAACATATACTCCCTCTGTCCCACAATTGTTTGCACTCTTTCCTTATTCGTCCGTCCCACAATTGTTTACACTTCCTAAAAAGGAAACTTTTTCATAAACTCCACCCTCACAAAATTCACATATTTACACAAAATGTCATTACTTTTACACTTATTTCAACCACTCTCTTTACTTTATTCATATAAGTTTACAAAATTACCCCTCAACACTCCACTCATTACACCTTTTTCTTAATAAGTGTGCCCACAAAGTGGTGCAAACACTTCCGGGACGGAGGGAGTAGTTGGTAATTTATTAAATTAATTGAGTTAAAGAATAAAAACAGAAATTAAAAGGGATAAATATATAATGCATTTGAAATATTACGACTAAAGCTCCTAGCCTAATTGGCACACGGGGGGCGCATAAACTCTTCAGAATCCGGGAGGTCGCGAGTTCGACCCCCCATGCGCGCGCCCAGGTGCGAAAAAATTGAATAAAGGGTGGCCTGGTGGTGAGGGGTAAGGGTAGTGGCCTTAGAGACCTGGGTTCGAAACCCAGGTCTGTTTTTTTTTAAATCCAGCGTATTGGCGAGGGGCCTCGCGCTCGGGAAAAGGCGACGGGATTTGCCCTCGGGAATTGGCGAGGGTTATGACTCTCGCGACTGGGCGACGGGGATACACTCTCGCTAATGGGTGACGGCACGCGCCCTCGCTAATACGCGAGTGTGTTTGGCCCTCGCCAATTCGCGAGTGCGATTCTGCCCTAGGGATTTGGCGAGGGTGCCCTCGCCAATAAATTAGCGAGGAGCACTTAGGCGACGGCGACGGCGACTGCCCCTCGCCTCTGCTGTCGCCAAATCGCTTAGCAAGGGCTTTTCCCTCGCCAAAACCCTCTCCATATGGATGGTTTTTTGTAGTGTTATTTTAGTTAACCTCTCCAATAGTTCAATTCAAACTTAATTAATTCTATTTTAGTTGACCTCACGACTAATTCAAACTTAGCTTGTACTGGCAAAATTTTGTACATTTTGATTATTATAATACTTAAAATAACTACCCTATTGCCTAGAACATGAATTTTGTACAATAAAATAAGAGAAAATTTATAAAAAAGGCCATTTAGGCACCTAGCTTCTTAAATAAAGACAACTTTTATAATCTTTTTAAAAAAGGACAAAAACGCATGTTAATAACCCATTATACCCTTATATTTAAATATGGAAATTAATTTATTAATTTAATAATTAAATAACAAGTCTTCATCTTCCTTATTTGTCGCCATAGATTTTTGGTTAATTTATTAATTTAATAATTAAAGAACGGATTTCTTGGCCGGAAAACTCAAATCTTCAAGCTTTTTGGTTAATCCATGATGAATCAAACATAATCCCACTGCATCTACAAACGATTGGCCATAGATTTCAGATTGGTGAAGCAACAATCCTCGATTTCCTCTTGAAATCGAGGGATCTTTTTCTTCTTTTAGTTTCTGTTTCAGTTTTGGGTGACCCCTCACGCCCAAAAACTGATTTCCGATGATTCTCAAAGTTTCTGCTGCTTAGAGGCTTGTTCCTCTCTTTCAACGACGGCCATGGCTATAAGGTCTCGTCTCCTTTGCTCTTCCATAATTGTTTCCTCGATCTGTTCTTACGACTGCACATGATCAAGAGACTTTCCACGCGATCGTTTCTTTATATTCCTAGGGGATTCAAACTTCACCGATTTCTTCATTATGGATGACGGACGCGAAGCCGTCGGAGATACAGTAGAAACTTTTAATTCCAAGGGTCAGATGAAGAGTTTTACCAAGGGTATGATTATTAATTCCACATGTACACACATAATTTGCAAAGAATTTAGGATTTTTTGAGATGATTTTAATTTAGGTTCAATTTTGCTCTGTTTTCGTGAAATTGTGATGATTTACGTGCGTGTTGCTGAAATGTAGTTCATGATTATTTGTTATTGGTTTGGTCAAGGGATAATGCAGATCTTATTTTGCATATGTATACGTATTTCTGCATAATCACATTCTAATATGAAGACACCGTACTATTTTTTCTGCATTATTCATTTTATTATGCAGTTTTAGATTTCATTGTTCTGCATTATTCATTTTATTATGCAGTTTTAGATTTTATATTAATTTTCCAACCATGGTCTAGGGAGCAAAATGTTCTTCTCACTTCTCACTTCGTCTTCTTCCGTACTTCACGGTTTCCTTTCTTCACAAATTGAAAAACCCCAAAATTCTGCACAAAATTTACAAAGTTTGACCGGAATTGTTGATAGAGTTTAATTTTAGGAAGTTTTAATTAATTGCGTAATTCGAGGGGACTTTAATGAGCTGATAGAACTTTAGTACCAAACCTGTTTTTCTTCTCATTTAATTTTAGGAAGGTTTTTCTTAATTGCGTAATTCTCGAAATTAATGAGCTGATAGAGTCAGCTTTAAATTTCAAACAGTTAAATAATTTATCCATATTAATTTTGAATTTATGTATTAAGGGCATGATGGTACATTTATGTGCCATTTTGTCCTTATTCTGAAACTATTTTGAATCATGTCTTTATTTAAAAAAACACTAGGTGAAATGACCTTTTATGTGAAATCCCCATAAAATAATACTCCATCTTTAATTTGACTACTCATTTAATTCAGACACGAATTTTAATATAAAAGTCGAGTGAAATAGGTTAGAAAATATTTTTGAGATTATTAAACCCCTGGTTCAAAATTTGGCCCCTTAGTCTTAGAAGATACATGCGAAAAATTGTGAAAAATTGTTCCACTTGTCAATACAAAATCTAAGGTAAAAGGTCTCTTTTGTCCTTCATTTTTCTTTTTGCAAGCATTAATACTATTTCATTTGCCTACTCTCTCTTCACTCTCATTAATTTCCTCCCTCCTCTCTCTCTCTCTCTCTCACATTAATTTCCTCTCTCCTCTCCCCTCCCAGAAATTGGAGTGGTCGTTCAACACCCCTCTCCATTTTCGGCGGCCCTCCAACGACGACGGCGACACGAGTGGTGGGTTCACGGTCTCCATCTTCCTCGGCCCGCTCCCGACTTCGTCTTCTAACAGCGGCGACCATAGCGATGTGGCTTCGTCTACTAAGGTTTGTTCGAAACCCTCCTCCACGCCGTTGCAGAGCCTGAATGCTCCGTCAAGGGGCTCGTCTTCTCCGATCGCGTGGTGGCGGCGTAGATATAGGGTTTTGTGGGTGGTGTTGACACACTGAGTTGACTCGGTAAATTTTTATTTTGGTGCCTCTCTCTAAAAATCCATCTACTTTCTTTACTTTAGAAAATATTGTTAAAATTCAGCTTCTGATCTGGGGCTTTTGTTTTAGTTACTCTTCTTTTTGTTTATTCTAGGTAAAATTATGTTCCTGGGTGGATGTGTATATGAATTGTTCAACATAATTGTAAAACAGGTATTTCGACCACGTTCTTGGGTGGATGACGAAATCTGTAAACCCTCCTATCAATGGCGTTTTGGGATCTGATTGTTGTTTTGTTTCTGTAGTTTTTGAATCAGATTTGTGGTTTTTTTTGGGAGTGTTTTCTTGATTTATTTCTTTAGTTTGTGAATCAAATTTTGTTTCTTTAGTTTTTGAATAAAATTTGTAAACCCTTTCAACATTTTTCAAGATCCTCTGATCTGCTTCTGCTAAGCTTGAGAAAACATCCTGGAAAGCCTTCATGCCCTGTTACTTCATTGGTAGAAATGGAAATCAGTATTTCTCCTTTTTTGTATATTTGGTTTTACTGTTTATTCTGATGTGTGTAATGTTTCCTTTTGATTCAGGGAATGGGAAAATGCATTGATTTATCCAGAAGTTGTATTGTTGTTAGGGAGGTATGTAGAAATGATTTGTTCTTCCACTGATTTTCCTTGATGAAATACAGATTTGAGCTTTTCTATTTGACTCATAATGATGTAGTTGATTGATGAGAGAATGAGAATAGACTAGGAGATTCTGCCTTATTTATATTAGTGTAGTGATCTTATTATGTTAGTTATGAGTGGAATTAGGATGCATAATTTTGACTTGTAGAGTGAGTGGCATTTAACCAATTAAGTTTGGTGTTTGAATGGAAAGCAACAGTAATTTGTCAAGGTTTGGCAGCCAGATGAATTTGAAATTGACATATTGGTCAACGTTAATTCTTGACAAGTTCATCACTAAAATGCAGTAAGTAAAATAATTTCGTAAAACTTTAGATACTAGGAAAATTCTTGATTGTTGCTTTGTTCCTTTGTTTTATATCTCGTGATTTTTGACAACTAGTCCTAGGAATATCTAGGCTTGAATCGAACTTTAAAATAAGGTCTCATTCCTTCAGAAGATAACCAACAAATCAGTATTTCTCCTTTTTTGTATATTTGGTTTTACTGTTTATTCTGATGTGTGTAATGTTTCCTTTTAATTCAGGGAATGGAAAAAGACATGCATTGATTTATCCAGAAGGTGTATTGTTGTTAGGGAGGTATGTAGGAATGATTTGTTCTTCCAGTGATTTTCCTTGATGGAATACAGATTTGAACTTTTCTATTTGAGTTATAATGGGCTGATAGTTTGTGTTAAATATAAGTTAACCCGTATGTAACTCATATTAGTCATATACAAGAATCCAACTCAAGAAATTATTACATAAGATTCTAGTATCAATCTACTTCAATTTGTTTTCTTGATTAAATATTCTTTTTTCCTAATAAATTCCAGGAAGACACTTGTTAAGTTGTTATGAATCTTGTATTTGGTTGATTAATTATCTTGTATCTACCAAAATCGTATTTAGATACTACATTTCATGTTGCAAGGTCAAAATGTGTTGGAAGTGTTTTACCTTTAAGCTAAATTTTTGGTACCTTATATTTTTCCTCATTTTGTTCCCAAAGAAATACGCCCATGTAGTTTTGCAGCATTTAATATGTGAAGTTTTGGTACCTTATATTTTTTCTCATTTTGTTCCCATGTGTTTCACAATTCATGCTCCAAAATTTACTATTAGAAGCTCTTCAAGAAACCCAAAATTTTACTCTAAAGATTCCTCTCAGTCCTCAAAGATTCTTCTGTTTCCCTACTTTTTAAATTTATAACTTAATGTATAATAGTGCTTGTTGATGTTCAGTGTTATATTGATGTTCAATATTTAATTATATTCAATATACAGTATATGGATATTCAGTGTTCAATATTGGCATATAGTTGTGCAATTTACGGCTTTACTTACATAAGCAGATATGTTCAAACTATCTGTCATCTGTGCTTCAACTTTAGAATGATTTGCTGATTTAGTTGGTGGAACTTTTACTGCTTAAATCATAGTATGAAATGTCTATGTTGAACTTTTTGCTTTTGCATATTCTTATCCTTTCAAAACTTCATACTCTGCCTTTTATTTTCCAGCAAAGATTCCATTTTCACTTACTCAGAGATTCAGGGCAATGCTGCAAAATGGTATTCACTGATCATTCTTTTTCTAGGACGAAATTTATCTTTGGGAAGATGGACAGCAAATCCTCTGATTTCAACCCAGGCATCAATAAGTGTCCATTTTTTCGTAACATCAATGAGCTCCTCCTTCTCAACAACAAATGGCTTTCCCCATGCCTGTAAGTTGTTCATTTGACTTTCACTTTTTATCTTTACATTGTATCCAATCGTGTTTCCTAATCTTCTCTGTCTTGCTCCTTTTAGGTAACGGAAGGTAAAGGTCCGATTTTTGAGGATGGTCCAAATTTTGATATGGCATTCAGGGTTTTCCATGGGCAGAATGGTATTGTTCAGCTCGTTTGTTCGGGGGACGTAGGTTGTCAAACAACACGCACCCTTCCATTGATGATTAATGAGCTAAAGCTCATATATTGCTTTTTAGTGTTCGTTTAGAATTGACTTTATAGTTACTTGAATTTCAATTTGCCGAAGGCGACAAGTCAAATTCTTAGTTGTTAACAATGAGAAGAATTTGAGGAAAATGTGTTATTTTCACCTTGAGAAAAGGAAATTGATTTAGAAATTGCCTTGTAATTTTGATTGTTGCTAAGGGATATATATATTATTCTACAAACCAACCTCCTTCCCAAAAAGAACAACGAATTAGTTGAATGTTCGGAGGGTTGTGCAATATATATATCGATATTCAATATTTAATGATATTCAATATATATTGATATTAAGTGTTCAATATATATGTCGATATTCAATATTTTATTATATTCAATATATATTGATATTAAGTGTTCAATATTCAATATATATGTTGATATTCAATATTTAATTATGTAAAAAATACAAATTATGGAGATTTGAATAAAGAAAATTGAACTAAAAAAATTGACTTAGAAGTTTTGAAAAAAAAAATTCAACGATAAAAAAAAAATTCAACAAAAATTCAAAATAAAATCAACAAAGTTCTATAAAATGTTCAATATATTCATAAAATATAAATAAAAATAATTTGAATAAAAAAATTGAATTAAGTGGATAAAAAGGTATCATTTGACAAGTCAAAAGACTTACACCCTCCGTCCCCGAAAAGATTGCGGTATGCAAACTTTTGGGGGGACAAATAAAAAAGAAAAGCAAACTTTTCGGAGGACCGAGGGAGTACTTTTAAATGAAGAGAGAGAAAAAATATCTAAAAATTAATTTTAAATAAAAATATTTGAAAAAAATATAAATTAAAAAAATCCAATAAAAAGTCTTATTTAATTTTTTTGAAAAAAATGAAAAAAAAAATCAAGTAAAATTTGAATTAATTTTTTTTTTTTTTTTTGGTGAATTAGAAAAACTAAGAAATCGGAATAATTTGAATAAAATATGAATTAGAAAAACTAAAAAACTAAGTAAAACTAATTTGAATAAAATATAAATAAATGAACTGAAAAAATAGTTTAAATAATTTTGAATAAAAAAATACTCTAATAAAATTTATTTTGAATAATTTTGAATAAAAAATTGAAAAAAGAAAATTGAATTAAAAAAAACACTCTAAAATTCTGCGTTAAAATTTTAAAAAATAAAATCTTAATAAAAATTATAAAAAAAATCTTGAATAAAAAATCTGAATTAAAAATTGCGTAAATTAAATAAAAAGAAATCTGAATACAATATTTTTAATAAAATAACATTTTTTTAATAAAATAATGGAGGAGTTGAAAGGTTGAAGTAGTTGATTGGACATTCAATTAACTTTTGAAATATTTTTTGTCCCTTTCAAATTAAACTAAAATTGGGTTTGATGAATTTAAGGGTAAAATGATCTTTCCCCCTACAAAATTGTATCACCTGCCACTAAATAAATAACATGTACCATTAGATTTTTAAGGGCTCCCATTTGTACTGCAAACCACTTTGCCCAATATTTTTTATTATAGATAAAGTAATGGCATTTAATATTTTGGTGTGTGAATGAAATGAATGGTTAAAGTGAACTATTTCTCTTCTCGAAAATGTGTAATTTAGTAAATAACGAATTAAAAAAAAATAGATAATTTAGTAAATGATGGAAAGAGTAATAATAATGCCCTCATCAATTGTCACCACCCATCATTCATCAAGACAATGTGTCATTGATTAAAGTTAAAAATAAAAATAAAATGGGCAAATGCTCAGTTTTTTTTTCACTACTCGTTAGTAAAGCATAAAAACAATGTAAAAATCAAAATACAAAAAAATAAAAAACAAGAAAAATTCAAATGATAAGCTGATCATCAAGTATAAGTCCATAGTACTTCAACTGAAAGCAAAATTTTAAGGACAAAAAATGAAGAAAAAGAAAAAAAAATGTTCTCCATGTAGCCATGAAATCTACTAAACTTTCAAATTCTCACCAGCTGATGCCAGCAAACATTACAGAAAAGGCCACATTTCATGAACTACTTCTGTTGTAATAATGCTGCATCACTTTGCAAACTTATCAGGATCGACGAGGATTGAATCTTTTATCAGCTGCAAAAGCTATACATCTTTCTTGATTTTAAAGAACGAAAATATATGACCTGTTACGTCTTTCTGGTGATCGATTTCTTACCTTGAGACTTGTTTCTATTGGTGGTCAGGGCATCAACTCATTGTCTGGAATGTGACTCGTCTGCTCCTGGTGGATCATGGGAATTATCAAGAGTATTTATCGTCGTGCTGCTAGATGCGCCTCTTTCAGAACTGCTGAGAGACTCAGTAGGGCCCACCCCTCTACGGTTGCGCTTTGAAGGCCTCAATGAGCTGGCATCCTTACTCTTGCGTCTTCGAGTTACTGACAGAAATCCATTTGCAACAGCTTCTAGGGTCCTGGCTGTTGGAGGGCGGTATCTTGTACTCAGCCTCCGTGTATTCACAACAGCCTGCTCCTCATTTTTCGCCTCAGAACTCGGTAAAGACTGGCTTTCTTGCTTGATCCGCTGCTCATCTGGCTCATTAGTCAAATTTGTAGCAAGGGTCTCGTTTTCAAACTCTGGGGTGGGCCAATTGAGGTCAATCAGCATCTGCGGTTGAGGGGGTTCGATGCTCTCACAGGGACTGTCTTTTGATGAGCTCGTTGACGACATCTTGTCATGGCAAGAACTGACTTGAGTGGCCAAATTCCCGTTAGATTCACGAACATCTGAAGAGCAACGAGACATCCCGTTTTCCAATGTGGGGGTTGTCGAGGAACGAATCACTCCGTCTCTCATCTCTTCATTGCCATTAGCAGTTAATCTCTTGCAGCATTTGCTCATGGGAGCTATATTATCAACACTGCCTTGCTTCTGTTTTCGACTCAAGGTCTTCGTGACTTTCCGAGGCTTCGACACTGATGATTTTAACTCCTGGTTCTTCGACACTGATGATTTTAACTTCTTTTTCTTCGACACTGATGATTTCCCATCACGTGCTATCTGCAGAGTTTCTGATGCAGCAGACGCGTCGACTTTGATAGTGGGAATATCTGTTGTGTCGTCTGATTCATCGCCTTCATTTGGGCCCTGAGAAATAATTGCATTGGAAACTTGAGAAGGAAGCGTCCTCAGTTCTCTCACATTTCCACCGGAGAGGCTCGTATCAACTATTGTGAATTTTATACCGTCCAAACTCCGATTAGGAGCCCTCGGTTGCAGATAGAAATGGCGCTGCTTTGCAGGCTGATCATTCTCCACCTTCGCCAAAAGTTGTTCGTCTTTGTTGCTACCTTCAGCGTTTTCTTCATCAAGCTCGATTAACTCCGGATCTTTGGCAACTTTACGCAAAACATCAGTGACTGAATCAAAATAATCACCACCTTTAACCAGCTTCCTTCTTGAAAATTTCTTTATTCCGGGCATAAGAAAAACCAGGAACTTAGACCCACCAATGTATCCCTGATTGTGAGGCTGCTCGGAATGCCAACCCCTTGCCAACAAACGGGGCCAAACAGCTTCCCAGAACAAGTCATTCGACCGAGCTTTGCTCAACCTGTAATCACCATTTAAAAATCTGACTATTTCCATGGTTGTCAGGGACGAGCATGCTTTTCCAGCAGGAATCTCTGGGCGTGCATGGGTCGTTTGGTTAGACTTTGAAGGCTCCGACACCATTTTGGTAATGTCTTGTTTACCCGAACCAATGCCAATAGATTCTACAAGGGTGTTCGCCCCAACCAAGGCCTTTAAAGTCGAGATGAAGTCTGTAAGCAGAATTTTGTCCTCCCCCAAATTAGTACAGACCTACCAAAGAATCAGAAAATTAATTTCAAGATGAAGGTATTGAAACAAGAGTAACATTTGGGAATACTGTTCAAAACCACTAATGTACAATTTAAAAATGCACTTGAGTTGCACGGTGCAACCGGTACATGGAAGTATTTGCCTTGTAACAATAATAAGTAGCACCACCACAGCTTAATCTCTTCAAATATCCATTCAAAAAGTCATCAAACTACTCAAACCAAAGACAATGCCAAGTGCTTGCTTCAACAGGATACAGTAATAAGCATTACAGATGTGCATGCCGATATGTAACTAAGGAACTAAATTGGAAAATTATGTTTAATGAAAAGATTAATAGATGCAGTTTTGTCAACTGATAACACTTTGCAAAACTAATTTGTAAAATTACCTCCTGTACAGCAATCTTAACTTCTTCTGGCACTCTGTGCATCAACCGAGACAGTAACTCCTGCTGCCTTATGCCAGAAAATAATTTCTTCCCATGTACACATTTCTTGATCGACTTTCGACCTTCTGACCATTTTTTGTATTCATCCGATCGATAAAAGTCCCCGTAATAGAAGGCGAGTGTTGCACCCATATCTTTAGTTTCAACGAATCGCCTCACCTCAACGAAATCCTTCTCAAAGATGTACAAGGCTAGGAGGAACCTAGCCTTTTCAGCATCACTCCAACTTATGCTGGGTAATCCAGGAACCAGAATATGACAATCAACACAGCACTTTTGTATGTTCTCAATATCACCATTCCCAGAAGTCCCCATTTCCGTAACATGGTTGAAATCTTGATGTTTGGAGTTTGAAATGGCTTTTGGGTCCTCATGCTTCCGACATTTAATCCATGTTAATGGTATGGGCAATCCGACCATAAACTGCACAACGGAATGTTGTTCATCTTCTGAGACGGACAAGCGATTGGGATCTCCAATAAGTCGAGGAAGTACAGCCTGATATTCATCTCCAATTCGAGGTGAAACTTCTGGCTCGTCGGATGCATCATCATCGCAATCGTACACAATATGCACAGAGTTGGCCTCCCCACTTTCAACATTGTCTGATGAAATTAATTGTTCATCAGGTATATGATCAATGCATTCTCCATTCTGATTTGAAGACATCTGCTAATGAAACCAACAAATTGGTCATTAGGGCTGAAGACACTATTTGCTTCACACTAGTCTAAAACGGTGAAGAAATGGGGCACCAAGATTATTTGCAGGCAAAAACACAAACAAAGACAGACTCAAAGAGCTAAATGAACCAAAAACTGCTGGCATATTTCTAAATTAAAAAACAGATAAAATAAAAAAAGGTGAGGAAATAGGTTGATTTTGCAAGAAACCACACGATTCAAACCAAAAAAACACTGCCTTTGAACAAAAAAGTTTACCACTCACCTTATATCAGATAAATCAGAGGCAACACGAGATTCTTGTCCAGTAAATTTCACTATCTTAGATGGACTCAATAAAGCAGTTTGCTTCTATCTATTTCTACTGACCTGCTTGCCAAAAAAACAAAAAGTGTTACTGATGCATAACAATTAACAAGTTGATATACATATAAATATATATATATATATATATATATATATATGGACATTCAATTACAACTCCATGACTAAAGATACTTCTTTCTACCAGGGCAGTAACAACACTAAGCAAATTTAAAATGTTGAGGTGAAGGGAATGATCCCGATTACAACATATCGTTATCTACAAATGATAAATCGAATTCTCACCACGAAAAAAAGCCCTTAATCATGATAATACACAATGCCTAGATGAAATCTTCGATAGGAACAAGAACACAAGATATGTCAAACCACAACAACCAAGAATTTTCTTTCAGAAACTGAAGCACCAAAAAGGAAAATACACACACACACACACATATACATATGAATTAAAAGAATTAAAGAAGCAAAAAAAGATCAATCTCCTAAGCAAATTAAACCACATTTCAATAATAACTTCACCAAAATAAATTAGAGAAACAAACCACGAAATGAAGCCCCCGTAAATCCCAAACCAATATGTCACCTGAATCCAAATTCGAAATCAAACAAAAGAGCTCTCATAATTTAGCAGTTTTTATATTTACGGGTAAGTTCCCAGAAAACCAAATTGAAAAACAAACAATGCACAAAATAGAAATCATGCACAAAAAGGTAAAAAATCGAACTCAAACAATCTCAACCAAAAATTCCAATGTGATCTCACTAAATTTAAACTCCTCCACAACTCAGATATTTCTACAATTCATCATAAAATACGAATACCAGTAGCAAGTAACACACACAAACATACAAATAGATAAGTATTGCATGTATACAGCAGGAAGAAATAGAGGTGCAAAGAGAGTCTGCGGGGTCATGGGTTCAGATGTGAAGCAGAAAAACGAAAACGAGAAATACCAAAGCAAGTGCATAAAATACGCATACTTAGACAAATAATAGTGTATACATCTGCACATATGCATACAAGAGGTGTATGTATATATGCATACAAGAGAAGAGAGAGAAGGTAAAACCTGTTTTCTTCTCTATAGAAGCAGAGTTTTCATGGGGTAAATTGAATCGAAGAGAGAGAGAGAGATTATTTATGCCTGTGTTGTTTTTGAGAGAGAAATTGTTTTGATATGGTTTTTATATTTATAATCAACGAAAAAAGGCAATACCACGCGCGGGGAAAGGGTTTGGTTCAAAGATTTTGCATGTATATAATAATCCATAAATATATTGATAGATTGTTTTTGGGAATTTAATTTATTTTGGGATTCATTTTAATTATAAATAAATAAAAACTTGTGTGTGACAAACAGTGCTACTTTTGTAAAAAAATATTGGAATTTATTTTTAAATGAAAATACCATATCTTTGATTCATATTTGTCAATCTATTTCTATTCTACATAAGCATCTCCCAAACTCCCTTTTTAAAATTATGCCTTGTAAATTTACATTTTTATTATATTATATTATATTTATTTATTTATTTTTTAGTTGTGTTAACAAACTTAAATTTAACACCGCCAACTCCAAAATGTTCTTCGCTTGATGGAGTATTAAGTAATTACCCTTATCATAATTATTGTTTAAATTATATTTTCAATCGATATATAATGTTAAAATTTAACTAATGTTTACTTATGTACTCCAGATATAGATAAAAAAATATATAACTATAATTGTACTGAATTAATCTAACTAAATAAATGTTTAATCATGAAATAATAATACTTTTTAAAAAAAAAAAACTCACAAAATACAAACTTCTTGTATATATATATTAGCAAAAGCAATATTGGGATTCTTGTTTAAAAAAAATGGTAGAATTGAGTGTATTTATTCGATGAAATACTTAATCGATCACGGGTGAGGTATGAAATGAAAAAAATAGAAATAAATTTACTTATTCGTGAATGATCATTTTAACGGCGAACTGTTGAGAACGTGTTACAACGACATATGTAGTCTTTTTACTTTATAAAATATAAAAATAAAAAAGATTATTCACTTATAGCATGTTTACTAGATAGGTTAAAATGTAATGGGGGCTGTTTACTATTTGGGTGTATTAATTAGCATATTAGGTTTTGTTGAAAATCCTATATTTGTTTCACGTGGATTTATAACGAAAATTACATTAATTGACAAAATTGTCCAACTCACTCCAGCAAATCGTGAAAAACTTCTCAACCCAAAATATGTTATCTTGACTGATCATCAAAGCTCGTCTTTTTATACTTGATTGATTATGAAAACTGTGTTTTAAACTTAGTAAAATTCTTAGTTAATTTTTATACAATTACTCAGCTTATGTTAGTTTGATAAATCAAATGAATGAATAATAGATATCAAAGCAGAGTAAATAAATAAATAATACAAGAAATTATAGTGATTAAAAAATTGAGCTTGTACATTCACTCCATATACTCGATTGTGAGTTAATTGTACGCTCTACGAACTTTGTCTCCAGCAATTTATATGAGTTTTCGTTCTCTTACAAAGTTGTTATTAAACAAACAAATTCTAACAGACCTCTCAAAGAAATGATAAATTTGTAAAGTAGCTTCCTCTATATATGAAATCTCTCTCACAAGTTAGACTTGAGAAATTTCTCTTAAATTGTAGAATTAGGATATAATAGTCTAGAATACTGTATAAGTTAGAACATTTTAGTTTACACTGAAATAATAATTGAGTGGAAGAAAAATATTGTGTGAATAGAAAAAATTTATAAGAGAGTAAAAAAAATAGAAATAAAAATGTAATTGTATATGGTAAAGTCTAGTATGCACTCGAGTGCATGCTGTGCACCCTAGTCCATGTGCATTTTTCAGTTTACTGACTTACACTTTTTGATAAATGGTGTTGCACTTTTCAATTATTACTTATACAGTTTAATAATTAAAAAGTGCAACATCATTTACCAAAAAGTGTAAGTAAGTAACTGAAAAGTGCAACATGGACTAGGGTGCACAACATGCACTCGAGTCCATAGCAGACCAGTAAATTGAAAAGTGCACATGGACTAGGGTGCACAGCATGCACTTGAGTGCATACTAGACTTTACCTAAAAATAGATGTATAAACTTATTTTAGAGGTTGATGGGTTGAGGAATGAGCAATTGGACGGGGTCATATGACCTTTCCAAACGTGGCCTTATGAAATCTATTCAATACACATTCCACCGCAATTCTTACATGCGATGTGACACGCAATCACGCGCTGCTGTTGCAAGTGGTCACCCATTCTACTTTTATTTGACCTATTTTTCTTTTCCTTTTTTTTAAATATTATTATCCCTCAATCTCATGCTACATCTTATATCCACTTCCAATTATCAAATAACGAAATTTATTTGATGAGATTTATATTTTACGTACAATTGTTTTCAACAAAGTGTTTGATGATACGTAAAACTCGTAGTAAAATATTACTCCCTCCATCCAGAGAAAACTGGCACGAAGGTTAAAAAATACTAATATAATAAGTAGATGTATATAATAAGTAGATGTATATAATAAGTGATGTGATTGAGAAAGAAAAAAATATAGGAGTAATTAAATATGAAAAAAAATAATTACCAAAAATATGAATGAGTAACTTTCAATGGACATACTTTTTTAATTTAAACATAAAAAATGAAACTTTTAATGAAGAATAATTATTTATTCGGAGGCAGAATTAATATATTTATTAAGCTGTTCTCTTCTTTCTATAATAGTATTTTTTACATCTTAAAATGTAAAATCATTTATAAATTTTTTCGTCACAATATTCATAATTTTATACAAAATGTTAGTATTACATTTGTTCGACACAAATCAACTTATTTGGGGTCATTTAAGGATAGTCTAGGTGTCACCCCAAATATCAACCGTCCATTAATTTGAGTCATCAGATCTGAAATCTAATGGCTTATATTTTTATTTTTATTTTGAATCCAATGGGGTTTAGATTCTATTATTGCAAGTGCATATGGGTGAAACTAGCCCAACCACAAAATTCGGTGGGTCTACCCAAGCATAAAAAGCGCCAAAACGGCGAGATTCGCGCGCCAACGTGTGTGCCACGACGTTGGCACTTCGTCTAGTAAAAATAACTTTAACATTGTCCATATGAGCCAACATGGCTCTACAAGCTTCCACGTAATCACCGAAAGCTGAATCGTAGATGGTACTTGAGTTGATAGTGTCCACGACGATCTTAGCATCACCTTCGACAATACAATCGGTGATGCCCTGGGTTTCACCCATTCTAGGGCCTCAAAGAAACCCATGGCCTCACCCAGCGCAGCGTCAAAGCATCCCGATAAAGTTTTCGATCGACACATCTGTATTGTGCCATCCCTGTCCCGAACCACCATGCCTATACCCATTTGGCCTGAATCCGAAAATACTGTTGCGTCCACATTTACCTTCTGCATACCCAGGGGTGGTGCGTGCCACGCGGCACACCTCCCCTCCATTCTTTCTGCTTCTACAGGGCCATATGCATTCCTTGTATTTGCTGCTTTCCATTCTGTCCAGGTGCTTGCTGATTTGTGGACTGCTTGAGAGGGTGTAGCACAATGGGAAGACCAGAGTTTCGCATTCCTTTCTTTCCAAATATGCCAAAGAACCATCCCAAAACTGGCAGCTATTTCCCCAATCGGACTTCGAAGCATCTCAAAGACCAATTCGGGGAAACTATTGACGCGGGTTATACAAATATCCATCTTGTTCATGAGACCCACCGCCGTCCAGCACGATCGGGCATAGGGGCATGCCGTGAAGATGTGCCAACAATCCTCTGTTTCCCCTTCACACAACACACAATCAGTATCATGGACTATCCTTTTTGTGTATAGATTCGCCTTTGTCGGTAGGCAGTTTCGGCCGACACGCCAAATGAAATCACGAACATTCGGCGGGACCTGCAACCTCCATATGGCCCTCTAGTCTCCATCTGCTCTCAGCTCCGGATTTAATTCCAGATTCTGCAGCAATTCGTAAGCAGATTTTACAGTGTAGCGGCCCCGTCCAGCCGGCTTCCATACAAGTTTATCCGTTGCACCCCTAGGCGGTAGAGCCGTGTTGAGGATACTTGTAACATCCATAGGTACAAGGTCATGTAATAATGGGACATCCCATTCCCTGCTATCCACATCAAATAAGGTCGCGACCCTGAGGTCCTCTAATCCTTCCACTTGGTCTGATTGAATCAAATTACTGTTCATGTTGTTCACCCAAGGCATGTCCCATACTTTTATGCTCTCACCAGTTCCCACTTTCCACTTGGCCCCTGCCCTGACTAGTTGTTGGCTTGCAAAAATGTTGGACCATGTAAAACTAGGCGACCAACCTATTTGTGCATCAAGAAAAGAGGTACGGGGAAAATACCTTGCTTTTAGAACACGGCAAACGAGAGCATCGGGGTCGGTAAGCAGGCGCCACCCCATCTTCCCCAGCATCACCACATTAAATTTATGTAAATCTCTAAAACCCCGTCCTCCTTCCTCCTTAAACACGCAAAGTTTCTCCCACCCCATCCAGTTTACCCCTTTCGATGCATCCGTCGAGTTACTCCACCAAAATTTATTTATCATCACTTGCAGCTCCTCCAGAAGAGTCGAAGGGAGCAAGAAAGTCGTCATACAGTAGGCTGGGATAGCCTGTGCAGCTGCCTTAATAAGCACTTCTTTTCCTGCTTTCGAAATCTTTTTGTTCCTCCACCCCTGAAGTTTAGACCACAGTCTGTCTTTGACATAGGTGAATATGTCCCTCTTTTTCCGGCCAATCAGTTAAGGCAGCCCGAGATAACGGCTTGTGTTTATTTGTTGTTGAATACCCAATATCCCTTTGAGCTCCTCTCTTCTGTCCTCCGCCACATTTCTACTAAAGAACAGCCCTGACTTGGTGTAATTAATAGCCTGACCAGAAACGTTCTCATATTCATCCAATAAATTTTTCAAAAACCCGCATTCCTCCACCGTGGCCCTACAAAAAAGGCGGCTATCGTCGGCAAATAAAAGGTGGGTGATTTCAGGTGCTCGTGGGCATATCTTGTTGCCATGTAACGAACCCGTCGTGCTCGCTCGGTTCAGTGCCTGAGATAAGCCTTCTGAACAGAGTATAAAAAGATAAGGAGATAGGGGGTCCCCTTGCCTCAAACCTCTCCCTGGAATAATCGGCCCCACCATGTCCTCATTCACTCGAATCGAGTAACGGACAGATCTCACACACATTAACATCCAGCGCACCCATTTGTACACAAAACCCAGTTTCCGTAGCATGGCTTCCAAGAAACCCCAATCGACCCGGTTGTACGCCTTGCTAATATCAATTTTTATTGCCACGTCCCCCCTAGATCATGTCCTTATGTTCTTCATGGCGTGCAGCGTTTCAAAAGCAATCAAAACGTTGTCCTGGATAGCGCGCCCCGTCACAAACGCAGATTGTGCTTTGTCCACAATACTAGGGAGCGTCGACTTCAGTCTATTACAGAGTACCTTCAAGATGATTTTATAGGCCACATTGCAAAGGGATATGGGGCGAAGGTCCCTCATTGTCTGGGGGTCATCAACCTTTGGAATAAGCACCACAGTGGTGTCTGTGAGTCCCTATGGGAATTCCTCCCTCTCCAGCCAGCCCCTCCCCTCCGCAAAGACCTCGTCACCCATCAAATTCCAGTAACGTTGGAAGAAGGCTGGATTAAAGCCGTCCGGGCCTGGGGCTTTGTCTCCGTGCATCTGTTTTAAAGCCCTTTCGAATTCCTCCTTAGCGAACGGCCTGATCAATTCTGCGTTTTGAGCCTCCGAAATAACGGTATCGACCGGATCAATAAATTGCATAATGTTCGGATTGCTGGGATTTTGCACAAACAATTCTTCAAAATATTTATGCGCTGTATTGCAGATTCCAAACTGTTCAGACGTCCAGTTCCCATCTTCCCCTATCAATCTGTTAGTTTTATTGTGACGTTTGCGTGTGGTTGCCGCTTGGTGGAAAATTTTAGTATTTCGGTCCCCATCGCGCATCCAATAAAGCTTGGCTCTTTGCTTCCAATAGGTTTCCTCCTGGAGCATAACAGTACCCAATTCACCTCTGAGGTTTTGGTAGATGGCCATTCCTCTGGAACTCATGTCTCCTTCATACACCTCCAGTTTTCGTTCCAAAACCTTCTTCTTTGCCTTGAATTTAGAATCCGACTTTTGACCCCATTCTGCAATAGCGGCACCCGTTGCATTTAGTCTGTTCGAAAAACCCATGTCTCCATACCCTGTCCAGCATCGTTTCACCATTTCCTCCAGTCCTGGTTTCGACAGCCATCTATTCTCAAATCGGAAACCCCTCTGTTGTGACCGATATGCCTTGGGATTAGAATCAAGAAGCAAGGGATTATGATCAGATATTGGGGCCACTAAATTGCGTAACTCAGCTTGTGGGAATTTGCTATGCCATGCCGGATTGCCCATTGCTCTATCAAGGAGCTCCTCAATTGCGTTGTAGGGCTCCCTTCCACGTCGCCAAGTGAATTGATGACCGAGGAGAGAGACATCAGACAAGTTGCAGTCAATAATTGCATTCCGAAAACCTTGGAACAAGGGTTGTGGGTGTGGGTTTCTCCCCCGTTTGTCCACGGCACTGAGTAGGTCATTGAAGTCCCCTATACAAAGCCATGGGAGGACCTGCGAGTTGGCTATTTGCCTCAATAGGTCCCAGGAGAGGTGCCTACGATTTCGTTCAGGGTGGCCGTAATAACCTGTCAAAAGCCAATTTCCATCTGTTTGTTGTATAAGCAAGTTAATGTGGTTCATAGAGTAGTTCAAAACAGAGCATTTCGTATTATTATTCCATAAAATAGATAAGCCTCCACTTTGGCCGATACAATCCACAGTAAAACAACAATCAAAATTAAGACGCACACGAACCGCTTCCATTTTTATACCAAAAGACTTAGTTTCACACAAAAAGATAACATCGGGCCGACGAGCTCGAGCGAGCTCACACAACGCCGGAACTGCAGTCGGATGGCCCAGACCCCTGCAGTTCCAACTCAGGATTTTCATAAGTCCCGACTGGCCTCCGAGCTGGGACCAGCCGATAAAAAATAGGGGGTGTCATCTTTGTTGCCATGCAAGGTAACTTGTCTTTTCCTTTTCCGCAAATCATTAAGGGTCATTTCGTCACTTCCTTCTTCTTCTTCATAATTATTTTGGTCAAACATTGGGTTGCAAATTAAAGATCCGCATTTCTGGAAACCCTCATTCCCTAACTTCCTCCTTTCCATAACTTCCGTAACTTCCCCTTTGTCCGCGTAGTTATTGTGGTGATGGGTGTTTCCCCCTTGATTCACGCCTTCAGTTTCGCTCCTGGTAGGACAGGCTGCCCCTCCCGAGAACCCATCCGGCCTGAGCCATTTACTCCCCGGCATATGCATTTTTCGGCGATCTGGTGCCACCAGATCCTTCCCCCAGTTCTGTTTCGCGTTCTCGTCATTCGCCTAAAAAAAACTTGTACAGAAGCTGATCGTGTGGTCCAGAAAACCACAGAAGAAACAGAAACGCGCCAGCCGTTCGTATTTAAAGTTCACCTTCGTCGCCCCTTCATTGATCAGTCGAAGGACTTTGTGCCGTTTTAACGGGGCAGTAGTGTCAATTTCGACCCTAATCCGCATGAAAGGCATCCAGATAGCACCCTTGTTCGTCGCATCGTATTCCACAAAGGTTCCAATAAAGTTTCCCAGAGCTTGTCCCACATCTTCAGAGAAATATCTCACTGGCACATCGTGAACTTGTACCCAGAAAGGGACTTTCGTCAACGGGACTTCATTTGGATTTGCTCCCAGGGTGAGTTGGCTTAAGAGGACCATGCTTGATTCCACTGCCCATGGGCCACCTGTCAGTACTCTCCGGAGATCCATCAGATGGTTGAACTGGGCTAGGAATCTCCCATCGCCAATGTCTCTGATTGCCACTCCTCTCATCGGCTGCCATAAGCCTGCCAATCTGCTACGTGTTAGGTTGAAAGACATGTTTGGGGCTATTAGGAATCTCCCAACCAGCGTGAGGTTGACGTCTCCTATCGAGGCTTGCAAGATATCTGCCTCGAACGCCATTGCGTCATTCTCGTCGGAAATATTCAGGTTTTCCATGGTTGCAGTGCATACAATAATACTAAAAACTCCAGATTAAATAACCGGAAAATTTCAGAAGATCAAGAGCCAATAATAGCAAATCGAAAACAATCAATAAGGAAGATCCTCCGAATCCCGGATACACAGTGATTCTCGAATCAATAAAAATCAGTTAAGGCTCTCGACGGTGGAGAGAAAAAATGTTGTGGAGATTCAAACTTCTAAACATATAAATAATTGATCCAGAACAGTTTAAAAATCAACTAAATTCATTTTTCTTAATTTGTGGGTCGTTACACACGTACAACTAATCTCATGATTGTGTAATGCAATATTAATCACTATAAAATATTAATTTAACATAAAATAAAGTAGTTCTACCAAAATTTTAAAACAAACCAAATCTTAAAATTATAGATTTGTGACTTTCTTCATACACATAAGTCTCAGAAGTCAGAACAAAACATAAATTAAACGACAGAAAAAAATGATGGCATTTCTCTAATGGCTTATATTTGATGATCTGTTAAATGTTGCACTTGGTGTTGCAGAATCCATTGTCTTGCATTACACTTATTATCATTTTTTGTTGCTCTATTGTACTTTTAAATTAAATTTAATAATTTTAAATACATAATTATAAAATTACAAATGTATCCTCACATAATTAATAAAAAAATTAATTGATAATATATAATTTTTATTTTAATACTCATATATTAATCCATCCCAAAATTATATTTTTGAGTTTTAAGAAATAATAATTTAATTTTAAATTTATTATATATATTTAATTTTACAAAAATGATATAGTTCCCACTGTTTACCTGCATTGTCACATTAATATTTTTTTAATATTTAATTTAATTTTATGTTTATCAAATATTAGAGGCATATCTCTTTAATTTATCTATTTAACTATAATTTTTCAAGAATACTCCATGGCCGTCATCAATGGAAGAAGATGTGATTCAGAATTTTAGAAGAATTTATTTGCTTACACGATAAAGTCCAAAGAAATGGAGAATTTTAGAAAATTTTATTCGTTCAGAGTGCAAAATGAAGGATGGATCGTTCAACTTCTTCCACGGAGAAAATATTATTGGAGGAGTTGGTCTCCTGTGCATAGGGCTATTACACGAGCCGCTCGTGAGCTCGGCTCGATAAGGCTCGAGTTCGGCTCGGCTCGGCTCGTTCGTTAAATGAGCCGAGCTCGAGCTCGTCAGATACTCGATTTACTAACGAGCCGGCTCGAGCTCGACTTGTTAGGCTTGATATCTAATTTTTTTCTTTAAATTCCATTAGGCTCGGCTCGGCTCGATAGGCTCGTTAGACCCTTTAACGAGTCGAGTCGAGCTCGTTTCTTAGCTCGTCAATGTTATCGAGTCGAGCTCGAACTTCAAATACTCGACTCGGCTCGAATAACAACCCTACTTGTGCATAGTGTGCATGTGCACACTAATGCACAAGTAGACCCTCTATGTATTAATAAAGACAAAATTATACAACAGAGTAACCATTCTCCAAGTGGTCACAGGCACCTTGCATAAGTACAAGGTCCAAATAAATTAAATTAAATATAATTTTTTTTAGTAGTGAATATATTTTATTGTTAAAAGAGATATATTTTATTTCTATTTATATGGAAAATATTTGATAAATATAAAATTAAAATTAAATAAATAAATAAAACAAAATATTAAAAGAATGTTGATGTGACAGTGGACATTATATCATTCCCGTTTAGTTTATCAGTATTATTTTTAATTTCAATGGAGGATAAAATAGTAAATAATAAAATAAAATTTAAAAAAATATTTAAAAATATTAAAAATAGGTGTCAGATATTAAATTAGGACGACACGATGCGATGCAATTCGACATTCAAACTGTTGATAGTTTATGCGACACCGAGACTATCCTGAGAAAACCCAAACATTTTTTCACTTTATACAAAATTACTTCTCAAAAGATTGATTAATTAAAATTTTTAAAAATAGTGATTTTACCTAATACCACTACTCTATCATATCTCCATTTGTGTATTTTATAAATAAACTAATTAATATTTAATAAGTTTGTGTGGAGAAATTCGAATTTAGAAGAGTAACATTTATTTTCTTTTAAGTGACAACAAAAACTATTGAAAATTTATTTTGAAAATATTGCATGTAACTCGATACTAATAGAAATTCAAGAGGCAAATGTCATTTTTTTAAAGGTAAATGGGGTAAGGGGTATAGTACGTACAGGAACAATGTCTTGTAGTCGTAGATAGTGTTTTAACACTTACATGGACTTAACTAAGCCTTACCCTTACATGCAATTAGGAAATACTCCTTTTATTTGGAGATTCAATATGTTCAAGTAGGGAAGTGATACAGCGGGGAGTTCGATGGATGTTGGGTAACGTCAATACAATTAAATTATACAAACATGCGTGGGTGCAGGGTCTGCATGGTGGACAGATCCGATCGAAAATAGCAGTTGTGAATAATGTTTCTTTTTTCTTGAATGAATGTAGAGAGTGGAATGAAGAATTGGTTAGAATGACTTTTCTTCCTTTTGAAGCAGAAGGTGTTCTCTGAACGGCAGTGGGAAAGTAGAGGATGAGGATCGAAGATTCTGGATGCATGATGTGTATGACCGGTATACGATTCAAAATGGGTACCTACATATTATGGAGGAAGAGAAAAGAATTAGAGATGAATGTACGACTTCCAATGCAGAACAAATAAGGCAATGGTGGAATGTAATTTGGAAAATGAATTGTTGCCACTAAAAGTCAGGATTTTCGGATGGAAGGTGCGTATAGACTTTATTTCAACATAAGGTAATTTAGCAAGGAGACATGTACCGATAATCCCAGTGTGTGGTTTGTGTGGGCACTTTACGCCAAACACAATACATGCCATTTTTCTATACTCCAAGGATCGGAAAACTTGGAAGGAATTTAGATTGGGGGAGTTTTTAAGGAAAGGAAGTCATTTATCGATGATGTAATTTATAGCCCTACTGAAAGGGGATCTAACACCATTGTCCCTTGATGAAGTCGTCATGATTGCATGGAGAATATGACGTGATCGGTGTTCAGTTGTCCATGACAATCGGAAAGGTAAGCACTTCATCAATGGTAAAGTAGGGAGAGAACACTAAAATACCTGACAACCTTTCAGAAAGTATCTCCATGTGAAGATCATGGGACGAGGTTGGATTTGACTACGACAACAGATGATGAGGCAAGCCCGCTACCAAAATTAGTAGTGGTTGAGGTAGATGGAGCCTTCAATGTGGATGATATGAAATATGGTGTGGGTGAAATAATTTACAAGGCGGATGAAGAACTTTTTCTCAGTTTCTTCGCAAAAATTCCACCACAAATGAGTCCATTAGGTACGTAACTAAGAGCAATTAAAATTGGTATGAAGAAGGCCCATAGGCTGCAATGTGAGAGAATAGAAATTCTGACAAATTCCAAATAATCAATCACGTTGTGCAACGGTAGTAAACAAGGGTCTGGACCGAAAAATAGCACAGTGGAAAAGATTATTCAGTCTCCACAAGAATTTAAAGTGCGCAAATTCACATATCTTCCCCGCTCCAGAAACGGAAGAAGAGCACATATTCTGACTTAAAAGACAATTCACTCACTCTACCGTTTCTTACGATTGAAATAAAGTAGTTTGGTTAGGATCATAGGAGATTTGAAGTTGTATGTCTCTCACGTGTATCAAATCATATGTCCTTCCGTTCAAAAACGAAAAAGAAAAAAGAAACTAACTTATATTTTCACCCACCCTATTTGAGTTTTACATTTTGCTATTTCAGGTATTCTTTTAAAAATGTTAGATTTAATCTTTTTGCAAATTGTGACCTCATATTTATTAACAATTATCCATATTTTTACACGAAATTACACTAGTTTTCCTTTCTCTTTTCATCTTTCTACCTTTTTTTTTTTTGTTTACACTTTTCTCTTCACATTTTCCCTTTTTTTTACAAATTTTCACCAACAATTTTACATAAAATATTATATTTTTTGAAGCTCAAAGGGGAATGAATGAAATATTACTTTATGTAATATTTTTCACATTGTTTTCACAAGGAAATATATGCCAAAATTCCAAATAGGTATGTCAATCATTAAAAAACACGGAAGGTGAGGGCGCTGATAAAAAATGGGAGGTGTAGGTATTTGAAGACTCAAACCCGACCTTTTATCTGAACGAGACTAGACGAGCTACCCATTGTAGATCGTAGTAAAAAGTCGGACAATTTCAAATAATGTTTTTAAAAAATATAACATATAATTAAGATTATATTAAATAAATAAATACGGTTTTTTCCATCCTGTAATAAACTTTACATATAGGAGGGCACACTTTTTAGAAAAAAAAGAGTAATGAGTATGATATTGATGTGTAATTTAGTAAACATTTATGCATAAAATAAATAAATGAGTTGAATTATGTGCATGTTTGAGCAAAAAAATAATAGTATTTTTTTTTGTATAATGGTCTGGTTAACCCTAAAAAATGCAGAGTTAGTGTTGGTAAATTGTAGGCCCGTTTAAATTTGGGCTTTTTTAACCCAGATCGGTTAGCCCGCAGGTTAAACGGGCTAACCCAAATTACTATGTATATATATATTTTTAATAATGTGTGTATACATTTAAATTTTAGTCCAATAAATGGCCTATTAAATCTTTTAAAAGAAAAGATGAAATAAAAAAAAAATCCCCTCTCCAAGTTTTCCAACCTATTTAGTGTCATGAAATTAAATACTTTTTTTTTTTCGAACATAGGAAGGCTTATCTTCCATTATTGCATGAACAAGGAGAATGAGGTAGCCCAACCACAAAATTCGATAGATCTACCATATTACAAGGGTTTGATAAAAGACGAGATTCCCTAGCAAAACAATGCGCTATTTCATTCACACTTCTTTTGACAAAACAAATCGAAACATTTGTAAATAGAGCTAATAAAGCTCGACAGGCTAAAATATAATCCCCAAACGTATAATCGTAAAAGTCCGTGGAATAAATTGCATCAACTACCACCTTCGCGTCTCCTTCCACCATAACACCGTCCAAATTGTTGGCTTTCAACCACGAGAGGGCTTTGAAAAAACCCATTGCCTCCCCAATATCCACTCTGAAGCAACCCATTTTTACAATAGTTCTGCCCATCAAGAATGTACCCTGGTCGTTGTGTAACACCATTCCCACACCTGTTTGACGAGAGTCTTGAAAAAAAGCCGCGTCGACATTCAATTTATTCATTCCTTCCTTTGGAGGGTGCCATGCGCCACAGCGCGACACTCTGCCAACTTCCTCTCTATCATTTTCTTTAGCTTTTTTCCATTCGAGCCATTCACTTGCCGACATATGCATTGCTTCGATTGCTGATTTTGTACAGTTGTTCCATAGCATTTCATTTCTTTCTCTTCATTAACCATGGCAAAGCTAATTGCTACCATGTGAATAGGGCTCCCAACCATTTTTAGAATTAGATCATTCATTGATTCAACATTCTGCATTTCTGCTTCCAACTTTGTAAGCAGGCCAGCAGCGTCTAGCATACGTACATGTCGTGAAAATATGCCAGGCGTCTTCCTATCCATGATCACACAACATGCAGTTCGTATCCTGGATACCCTAATTTGGTAAGACATTATGTCATAATCCAATATCAGCGACAACCACAATTCGCCAAATACTTTTGTTTCCTCATTTATTTATCCTTCCTTAACTGTTTAATTATTTATTTTGCTACTTTATTACATTGTTGGATATGTCACACGTGGCTTTTAATTTTAAAATTCAATTATTTTATTTAATAATATATTGAAGCCCGTTAGAGCATCTCCAATGAAGACCCAATTACCCTATTTACCACTTAAAATGCTCTCCAATGTTGTATCATTGTTGATTGCAATTTGACGCAATTCACTTTTTTTTGTGGCAAATTTGCAACCAACTCAAATGTGTACTCAATTTTTTTCTTTGCCTATTTACCATCTTCCAAGGCTTTTTCTTCCGTTTATATTTTGTTTTCATTTTTTTATTAATTTATTTAGAATTTATTATTTTATAATCATTATTTAAATTAAATAATAAAACAATTTTAAATTTTATGATTAACAATTATAAAATATTTAAAAACTGAAAGCATATAATTTAAATTACAAAATACAGTATAAAAACATACGTATCTACTACAAATTATATATAGGATGATAAACAAATATTTAATAAAATATAAATAAAAAAAATAATATTAAGAATATTCTTTAGAGATGATTTTACTGTTTGATTCAAATTTGAAAATAGTCTTAGTGGCCCGTTTAATTCGTGGTCCACTAGGGTTAGGTTTCAACTATTGATGGATCGATTAAGAACTGATCGGATAAGATCTAGTGTATTTAGTATGTGAACCGATAAACATCTCTAATGATATCCATAAATTTGAATAGTTGATATTTATATTTTATACAGTATATGCTAATAAGAAAAAAGATACAATAATATATTATATTTATATATACAATATATATTAAAATTTTAATAGGGTAAATGGGTCGAAACAGATTGGATCGGGATGGACTAGGGTCGAATTGATAGTGTTTTTTTATTTATAGTAATAATTTTTTTTAAAATTATTTCATCAACCCCCTAAATTGACATTATTTTTAACCAAAAAATGCCTCGAATTTCCAAATCTCAAAGGCCTATGGACTAAAAACATAAGACTGCTATCTTTTAGGGGTCTAAAATAGTATTACGAAATAATCGGAGGTTTTGAACATCTGTAACATTTATAAGAGGGCTGAGCGCAAAATAGTAGAAGGTAACACAATGGCGAAAGGGATTCCTCCTAACACGGAATTCTCTCACTCCGTATCAGATTTCATATCTCTCCTATAAATCACATACATCGCATACAACTTTTGTGTGTTACGTGTTTTCTGGTGGGTTTTTTCATATGTTAATTTACGATGATTGTTTCAGCGATCGATATTGAAATTGCTGGATTTTTTTTTAATTACGGATCCCGATGTATAGATAACTCTAGATATACAAGCTTCAATTTGCTTTTGACCACAGCCTTAGGGTTTCTGATTAGGTTTCTACTTGTTTAGTTGCGTTTCTAGTGATTTTTAGGGTTTCGCTGTTCGTTGTTTTTCATGGGTGGGATTTATTTATTATCATTGTGGATAC
This sequence comes from Galeopsis tetrahit, assembly GCA_963675135.1. Classification (NCBI taxonomy): domain Eukaryota; kingdom Viridiplantae; phylum Streptophyta; class Magnoliopsida; order Lamiales; family Lamiaceae; genus Galeopsis; species Galeopsis tetrahit. Next base: position 20,519,328 of record OY776133.1, read on the forward strand.
GCGTATTCATCTTTGTGTGTCGCACTCCTTCCACGTGATGCTTTCTGAGCGTATGTTGAGCTTGGGGTTGAAACTCTTTGTCACTGTATTGAGTTTGCCGGAGATTAGCTACTCTGAATGAGAGTTTTGACTGTAGAGGACTTTAAGGAGATTTTAATATAATTTAGTTTTAGGGTTTGATGAGAATCGTTTGGTAACATAGCAGTGGAGATAGTAATTCCTGTACTATTTGTATCGTCCTTCATTATCCATCCCTAGTGTTATCACATTGATCTCCTTATTCTTTATATGGTCAGTATATCATCCGAAGTTAATTTTCTGATTTCCAGGACATAATATTTAATTGTTGAAATTCACACCAAGTCACCAATACATCATAAGATACTATATGAAGTTTAAATTTATTAGCACAATTTATTTTGTGAATTATTATTTGATCCAATTTATTTTCCCATGAATAAATTGCTTAATTGTTTGTTGCATTTTGCTTCTTAATGAGTGACTTTGATTGCTTTCAAATTTCTCTTTCTATTGGTTCAGCTTACTATTTCTGTGGCAACTTGAATTGGGAGCAAGTTGTGTATATGCCTTGATCTTGGTCTCGTATAAAAGATGACGATGAACCAGAGGAACACCATTGATTTAGAACAAGGATGGGACTTCATGCAGACAGGAATTACAAAACTTAAAAATATCCTTGAAGGACTGCCGGAGCCACAATTTGGTTCAGAGGACTACATGATGCTCTACACGTACTATATTGATACTTTGTACTTTTAGCGCAAGATTATTTTTTATTGACTTATCAAAAGATATTGGCTTTTATTTTGTTCTTAATTACAGGACAATATATAACATGTGTACCCAGAAGCCACCTCATGATTACTCTCAGCAATTGTATGACAAGTACCGAGAGTCTTTTGAAGAGTATATAACATCTACAGTAAGGATGTAGTTATGTTCTTTTTAGTGGCACAATATTATAAAATCTGTATTGTTGCATGCAAAAGTGGAAGTACCCATTCAAATTCTAGGTGCCAAACTTGGAATCACTAATTCACTAGAAGTCAACCTAGATGATCATCTATATTCTCACTGAAGTATCTCCTGCACTTGTCTTCCTTGCTTTGGATGTTCTGCTTGTAGATTCTGCATCATGCCCTTTCCTGTGATACATTATTATATTTCATCTGTGTGGCTGATATGGTTTTCCTTACTATCTAATGGCTGATAAGTAACTTAGCTTTGAGTAATAATAATACTAAAAACACTAGTATTCTGAACTTCGTAGAGTTTCTTAGTAAGAGATCTCTTGCACTTCACTAGTTCATCTCCATTTGTTAAGTAGCTTCTCTGTAGTGTATAGTAAAATGTCAAGGCTGGAAAGTTATCAGCAGTGGAATTTCATTACAGTGGAAATTAATTTATTAATGTGGCTGTGGTTTAAAAATTATTTTTTATGGCCTGTCCATACATATACTTGCGAGAAAGTAAATTTATTTTCTTTTTATTGACCTTCCTCATTTCTCATTTAGGTACTGCCTTCTTTGCGGGAGAAGCATGATGAGTTCATGTTAAGGGAGCTTGTCAAAAGGTGGACAAATCATACAGTCATGGTGCGGTGGCTTTCAAGATTTTTTTACTATCTCGATCGGTACTTCATCGCTAGAAGGTCACTTCCTGCCCTGAAAGAAGTTGGTTTGACGTGCTTCCGAGATCTGGTAACTGTTAACCTCTATCTTTGTTTAAGCTTTCTTTACTTATTGAACATACAAATCTCGTTGGTGCTTTCTGAGAAGTGTGGTTATTTCGAAGCCAATTTCTGAGTTATGCATGCTCTCTCCCTCTATTTTTATCCTTTCCTTCAAACTTTTTCTGTTGACTCTTTGAATGTTCTGGAACATGGGATTTAATTTCAGGTGTACCAAGAGTTAAATGGAACAGTAAGGGATGCTGTTATATCTCTGGTATGTCTTTACTCCTATCCTTTTTATTATAGTCTCTTTTTATTTACTAATGAGGCTTATTTTAATTCCTTCCTAACTAGATTGATCAAGAGCGGGAAGGAGAGCAAATAGACCGAGCTTTATTAAAGAATGTGTTGGATATTTTTGTTGAAATTGGAATGGGGCATATGGATTGTTATGACAATGACTTTGAAGCAGCAATGCTGGAGGGGAGTGCTGCTTACTATTCCCGGAAGGCTTCTAATTGGATCTTAGAGGATTCATGCCCTGACTATATGTTGAAAGTAATTATTTTCTTTTTTGATTCAGAACAACCATTTCACAACACATGCACTCCATCTAAAGTACAAAATGTTACATGTACACAGTACACCACATACACCAAAATATTGCAGAATGTTACTAAATTGTCCCTTCGTAAAATATTTTCACATGGTTTATAATATGATCATTTTTGGACATCCAGGCAGAGGAGTGCTTGAAACGAGAAAAGGACAGGGTTGCACATTATCTGCATTCAAGTAGCGAGACAAAGTTGCTCGAGGTTGGTTCTTGCTCTTGATAATCAGTTCTAGAAGGGGCCATCAACTAACATTCCGAGTATTGTAATGGGATATATTTGACTTGAGGCTCGGTTTCACATGTTTCGATTCAATTGCAATGTTTTTTGTGTAGTATTGATTGATTTGGTTTTTTTAAATTCTGGTAGAAAGTACAGCATGAGCTGTTGTCTGTCTATGCCACCCAATTGCTTGAGAAGGAGCACTCAGGCTGTCATGCATTACTCAGGGATGACAAGGTACTTACATTATAAAGTACTTTATTATGTATTTGACTATTTGTATTATCTGTCCAATTGAGTCTCTCTTTGAAGCTAAATCATTCACTGTCCATTAGGTGGAGGATTTGTCAAGGATGTATAGGCTATTTTCAAAAATTACTCGAGGCCTGGACCCTGTGGCTAATATTTTTAAGCAGGTTTGTGATTACTTTGGTATTGCCTTGTAAAAATTACTGCTGTTCCATAATTAAATTTTATAGTGTACTAACGCGTTATGTATTTCCAATACCAGCATGTTACTGCTGAAGGTACTGCATTGGTTAAACACGCAGAAGATGCTGCAAGTAACAAGAAGGTTTGTTTGTCTTCATATATGTTCTTTAGTGGTTGTACTTGGTCATCTAGAGGTTCTACTCGGTGAACTGTATATATAGTTTGTGTGATTGTGTAAAGTGCCATGTTTCTTCATGTATATCAGTTGTAGAAATTTATATATTCAGGAGATATGGAGAATTATCTGTACTGTTGTTTTTATTAATTGATATGGTGGATTGGTATTTATTCTATATTTCTATGTGTACAATGAAAAAGTGTGATTGTGGTGCTTTTCTATAATACATTTCACACTGACTTTATATGTTGTATGTATGGTGTATAAAAAAAAACTTTTGGAAAAGAAAACAGTTCTTGAACAGTAGATGGCTGTGATTTCCTTTGTTTCCTAGTAATATATGCTGTAGTGTCAAAGCAACTATGAGTCAATTTCCATTCCATTTTCTTACTACGCTATGTTGTTTATGAGTGCAATAGTTTCGATATTGTTCTGCTAAACATGGCTGATGACTAATGAATATTTTCTTTCTATAGTTAACACTGTTGTAACTTTGTAATTGTTGTGACTTTTTACAGCCAGAGAAGAAAGATGTTGTGGGGTTACAGGAACAGGTATTTTCGCTGAGTTTTCTTTACCTTAAACTTGTTCCCACACTGATATTAATTGTGTTTCTTACTTTCTTATCTAGATATTTGTCAGAAAAGTGATAGAGCTCCATGACAAATTCATGGCATATGTGAACAACTGTTTTCAAAATCACACGCTTTTCCACAAGGTTTGAATTAAATCTAAATGTCTTGCCGTTTGTCTTGCCCTGCCTTCAACACCAGCATTGTGTGATCAATTCTCTCTGTTCAACTTGTAGGCTCTCAAAGAGGCATTCGAAGTTTTCTGCAACAAGGGTGTTGCTGGAAGTTCTAGTGCAGAGCTTCTAGCCACCTTTTGTGATAATATTCTCAAAAAGGGTGGGAGCGAAAAGTTGAGTGATGAAGCTATTGAGGATACACTGGAAAAGGTGTGGATTCGTGTTGACTTCATCTTTGGTTTATATTGATTGAGATCATGTTTCAAAATCTATAATTGGGCATAAACTATCCTATAGGTGGTGAAACTCCTTGCTTATATCAGTGATAAGGATTTATTTGCTGAGTTTTATAGGTGAGTTTCCGAAACTACTACTTGGTCATGTATTCCTGCCATTGAATGGTAGATTGTACATTACTCTTTACCTGCTTTTGCTGCAGGAAAAAGCTTGCTCGACGATTGTTATTTGATAAAAGTGCCAATGATGAACATGAGAGAAGTATTTTGACAAAGTTGAAGCAGCAATGTGGTGGCCAATTTACGTCAAAGATGGAAGGGATGGTCAGTTTCCATATTATCACCTATTATGAACTGTGTGTACGTCTTGCAACGTGATTTAATTTGACTTCACCCTCTTCAACAATTTCAGGTCACAGATTTGACACTAGCCAGGGAAAATCAAACCAGCTTTGAGGAATATCTTAGCAATAATTCAAATGCAAATCCAGGGATTGACTTGACTGTCACTGTCCTAACTACTGGTTTCTGGCCAAGTTACAAGTCCTTTGATCTTAACCTTCCAGCTGAGATGGTAATTATATTCGCATTAAACATCATGTGTTGCAGAGACCATATTCATTGTTACTTATTTTTTTCGTATGTTTACATAACTCCTTTTGATTGTAATACGTATTTTTTCTACTAGGTCAAGTGTGTAGAAGTATTTAGAGAGTTCTACCAAACGAAGACAAAGCACAGGAAACTTACCTGGATATATTCATTGGGGACTTGTAACATCAATGGAAAATTTGAACCAAAGACAATAGAGCTTATCGTCACTACCTATCAGGTTATGCGACGGGACAGGATAATAACTAGTTTATGCCTCCTGTGACTGATATTTAAGTGATTAAAGCTTTTCAATTCCATCTTGCAGGCTGCTGCCCTTTTGCTGTTTAATACCTCTGATAGGTTGAGTTATCAGGAAATTATGGTTCAGTTGAACCTATCTGATGATGATGTTGTTAGATTGCTTCATTCACTCTCATGTGCCAAGTACAAGATTCTAATCAAGGAGCCAAGCACCAAAACAATCTCTCCAACTGACGTTTTTGAGTTCAATTCAAAGTTTACCGATAAAATGAGAAGGATCAAGGTACTGATTCCCCCACCCTGTATTGTTTTTATGTTTGTGTTATACTCCCTCCTGTTCCTAATGTATGTCACTTTAGATCAATGCACACATATTAAGAAAATTAATGACTTCCTACTATCCCTTGATTAATTGCTTTGGAATTTTGCACTATTATTATCTAAGTTATTTTTAACGATTTTGAGGGTAATTTTAGAAGAAATGTAATTAATTAACATTGAATGGTCTAGAAAGATGTTTAAATTGCATATAGTGTGAAACGCCAAAAAGACATTTAAATTGAATAGGAGGGAGTATGAAACAGCACTATTTAAAATAATGAGTTCACATACTGGAACTTGAAAGAAGCAGTGTAGACCGGAATGTTTGGTTGTGGGGGTGGGGGTGGGTCGAGGGGTGCATTCTTATAATTACCCGCTTATACTGATTTATTTTTTTTAAACTAATTTTCATTGGAATAAAGATACCTCTCCCTCCCGTGGATGAGAAGAAGAAGGTCATTGAGGATGTTGACAAGGACAGAAGGTCATTGAATGGTCTAGAAAGATGTTTAAATTGCATATAGTGTGAAACGCCAAAAAGACATTTAAATTGAATAGGAGGGAGTATGAAACAGCACTATTTAAAATAATGAGTTCACATACTGGAACTTGAAAGAAGCAGTGTAGACCGGAATGTTTGGTTGTGGGGGTGGGGGTGGGTCGAGGGGTGCATTCTTATAATTACCCGCTTATACTGATTTATTTTTTTTAAACTAATTTTCATTGGAATAAAGATACCTCTCCCTCCCGTGGATGAGAAGAAGAAGGTCATTGAGGATGTTGACAAGGACAGAAGGTACGCCATTGATGCCTCAATTGTACGCATCATGAAGAGTAGGAAAATGTTGGGATATCAGCAATTGGTCATGGAATGTGTCGAGCAATTGGGTCGAATGTTCAAGGTACGTACTTCAATATCTTTGCTATTTTAATAAATACGAATACTATTATATTATTATATCTGAAATGTAACTTAAACAAAATATGCAGCCTGATGTGAAAGCAATCAAGAAGAGGATAGAAGATTTGATTACTCGGGACTATCTTGAAAGGGACAAGGATAATCCCAACACATTCAGATACCTGGCTTGAACAAACTTCACTATGATCAAATGTGTACAAGTCTATTGCTGCTGCCTCAAGACTGCCAAAAGTGTTCGATCTTAAACCTATGTAAATGCTCCGAGAGTCCCATCATAACTTTTGTGATCATTGGGCTTTTAAGAATTACTGTACATTTCGACCAAAACTCCTGCAGATCGGTCCAATGTTGAGAAAAAGGCGTAGTTGAGAGCTCCTGATATTAAATTCTTATCCTGGTTTCAGATTGCTTTTTTTCTTGAACTAAATGTAAAGATATCTTAAGATTTTTTTCACTTATAATCGTGGTAGTTAAAAGCTTCGGATGTTGATGCTATGCGTAGTTTTATAAACGTCATTTAGTGACTTGCGTAGTTGCATTGTCATTATATATATATTTTGATTATATTGAATTTATTCAATTTGCATCCTCACTTGGCGGTAAAATAAAAAAATTAACTCCCCCACCTGATTTACAATCTGTAAATTTGGTTAATATAGGTTATTTTCCCTTTTTATTTTAGTATTATTTGTGAATAAATTTTCCACTTAACAAAAATATTCACAATTATGGGTGGCGAAATGGGTTTATTCCAATGGATCAAGCCCAGTATGGCTGGCTATCCTGTCTAATACAAGTACGTTTTTATAGAAGACCTCTGTCCTTTAAAAGTTCTTTTTTTTTTTTTTTGCGATTTTCAGTGGTGTGATGTTTAAAATGATAAAAATTGACTTAGAAACAAGTTTGTATGTTTTTACAACACTTTTAAAATGAAAAGTGTCGTAATTTTGTTTGTAAAAATCTTTTTCTCACGCAAGACTTTGATAGTTTGATTAATGAATTATAAATAATACTCCGTATTACACAAACAAAAAAGTAGTTTTCACAAAGACAGTCACGGCACAAAATAAAAGGCCGAATCTTTAAGGAATAAAGTTGGCTTCTGAAAATATTTTATTACAACTTCAACTAAATAATCATTAACATACCCAGATTTAACTGTTTTAAAAAAAAAAAAAACATAACGTAAATATTTAATTACAACTTCAACTAAATAATCATTAACATACCCAGATTAACTGTTTAAAAAAAAAAACATAACGTATACTACATCATTTTGAGCAAATTATTCTACAGTATAATAAGTAACAAATAAATAAATAAATAAAAGAGCCGAATTCGACTATTACAATTGTTGGAAAGGAATGAATATTTTTTACCATGAACCCTTCATTATGAACTTGACTTAATGTCTCTCGTATCAAGTCAAACTAAACGAGACAAAAGCTTCTATGAATAAAAGTTATGGTTACCGCTGCTATATTGTTTAGTACTCCCTCCGTCCCGGTATAAGTTTCCTCTTTCTTTTGGTTGTTTTGATTAAGAAATATGATTAAATAATAGATGTAGTACAAGTGATGTGATGGTGAGAGATAAAATAATAGATGAGTGTGAGATGAAGTATGATAAAATAATAGATAAAGTGTAAGTGATGTGATTGAGAGAGAGAAAATCATATGCCAAAAATGGAAAAATATGAAATGGGAAACTTATTGTGGGACATCCATAAAAGGAAAGTGGGAAACTTATAGGTGGACGGAGGAGTATGTAAAATATACAGATTATTAATAAAAGTATTACTATAATTTAGAGATTTTTAAAAGAGTAACGCATAAAACAAAAACATTTTATGTCAAATATTTAAATGGACTATTCGAATTGTAAAATGAACTAGTGTGCAGGTTCGAACCCTTTAATGTGCAAATAATTTATATGGGATCAATTCATAAATAGTGTAAAACTCTGACTTTAAATGAGGTATCCGCAAGTGAACGGTGAGATTCATCACCCGAACGAAAACTTAAACAAATAAAATCATGTTATTTAACCCACTTGACCAATAAATAAAATTAACATATTACCCTCTTCCACTTTTAAGTTTTAACTATAGTTGTTTTATGGAAAAAACTTTGTTCCAAAATACATGTCACGTTTGGTTTTTTAAGAGACACTGTACTAAAAAAAAAAATCTTCAACTTTGTTTCTTTCTTTCCAAAATAAATAATTATAAATGATTCATTAAAATTCGCGAGAGAATATATTAGTCAATTTATACAAATAGTTATTAATATTAAATGAATTTATTAATCTATGTGAAAAGCTAAAAAAGCAAGTGAGAGTATTAAATAGAGAATCTTATATAGTATACTAATAAATACGTATTCCATCTTGTATAAGACTTTGAATAAATATGTATAAAAATACTAGTAGTAACAAACAATTAATTTGATATAAATTAAAAAAAGGATCTGGCGTAATTGTGAGCGGAAAAATAAATAATAATAATCGTGGTGAGTAAGCAAGTGAATGGGAATCTCATAGTATGGGACCCAGTTAATAATTTCTTCCAATAAATGAAAAAAATGTCTATTTTTCGGAATAAAAAAATAGAGAAATTAGAATATTTTAGGGTAGGAAAATTCTTCTCTCTCCCAATATTCTCATATTGTATTGTATGTCTGAAAATCCTCAGTTCTCCCGTTTTATCGAAAAGTTCCCATTTTGATGTTCCCTGCTTTGCATTTTGGTACCTAATTCATCCTTCTTTAGGGTTTATTTTTTTTTTAACTTTGGTAATTAGCTGCAACTAGCCTATTATTGATTGAATAAGTTGAGTAATTCCATCAAATTCTGAAATTAGAAGTAATTTGGGTGACCTTGTTCACAATTTTGAGCTGAATGCGTTACTGTGTTTTCGCAATTATTGCTTTCTTTTGTTGTTGATACTGTTTAATTGTAATCACGCAAATGCTAGGATTTTTTTCCGGTCAAGTGTTTTTCTGGGAAATTTGAAATTATTGAGGAGTGGTGAATGTGTGATATGGAGTTTTCTCGCGAGAGTGGAATGGTGTTGATTCCGACTCGGTTCGTGTGGCCTTATGGTGGCCGAGTAGTGTATATCAGTGGCTCCTTTACAGGGTCAGTTTATTTGCAATGTTTTACTATTACCCCCAGATGTACTCTTTGTTTCTCAATTAATTTTTCCTTTAATCGTAAAATTAAGGTGGACACAATGGCCAATGACCCCAGTTGAGGGTTGCCCTACAGTGTTTCAGACTATTTGTAGACTACCGCCTGGTTACCACCAGGTTTGTGGCATTTTGTTCTTGAACCTTACTTTTAGTTGCCCTGAATTTGGCTCGAAATACCTGTTGTCTGTTTTGCAATTAATTTAGTTTGGTAAGTAGGTTGGTGGTGTTTGTCTTCAAGTTTACGCGCATTTCTTTTAAAAACAAATTGCTCACTTTAGTTGCTTTGGGGTGGTCTGATTTTGGCTGGAAATAATCGTATAATGTGTGGATAGCTATTGATTAGCAGTTAGTTTGGTATTTCCTTATTTGCCATGTTGTATCACGCGTGTTTGGTTTGTTCTGTGTATTCTGCAACGGTATTACTCGGTTACAGTTCATGCATTAGTTTTTGACTTGGGGCAGTAATTGAAAAAAGTAATATAAAATAATTCTAGTCTAGAAAATGAATGCTAGTTAATGGCTGTAGTATATAGTGTGGCTTTGGCATGACACTTGTCATGAAACTGTTTAAATAAAGAGGAGGATTGAGAATTATTAGCTTTTAAATATTAGTGTCAATGTATTGTCCTTAAAATACTTGGAACTCCAGGTGGAAGTAAGTAATTAGGTTAAGATGTTGCACATAGGCGCGCACACACACATTCATATATACTTGTATGTGTGTGTGTGTGTGTGTACTGACAATTGACAAACTAACAAGTTATCCACCTCTATTAGATAATAATCTGGATATTTTACTAAGATGAATTGCAAGAGGCTTGCTGTAATCAAATACCTTAACTGCAAATCCTATAGGGAAGAGTCATTATAAATTTTCTTGGAAAGGGCTAGTTGTCTTAAACATTTGAACCTCGAGGAGATATTTATGTGGATTTACTAAACACTCTTTGTGGAATTCTGTATAATTTAAATACTACTCCTTTGTTTGCAGTACAAATTTGTGGTTGACGGGGAATGGAGACATGATGAACATCAACCTTTTATCAATAATAACATTGGAATAGTAAACACCATCCTCTTAACTAGGGAATCTGAGTACCTTTCTCCGATGCTAAGCCCACAAGGGCCTCTCTCTGGTCATGGTTCCAGCATGGATGTGGATAACGAGACCTTTCAGCGTGTGGTATATTGCTGCATTCTTGTTTATCATTTCTTTTCACGATTCTGTTATATCAACTATTTTTGAATGAGAGGATTGAGTTGCTGTTTGGATAACTTGCATGCTCCTCAAGTGTGTGTATATTTGATATTTTTCAAGCCTTGCCTTGATTTTTAGTTGCCCAAGTAGAGCATTTGCAGGCAAAAATCCTAGAATAAAAGCTTTGGCTCTTTCTTTTTGGCAAACTAAGTAAGTTGTACAGTAAATACTACGTATGCCTTCAGCTCCATTACTGCTTGTGGCTGTAATGTCAACGATTTGAAACGTTGAAATATGGGAGCACATTACGTGTTAATTATTCACAAGAACTTGACTATTGAGATTTGAAAGAAGCTTATAGTTACTGAATATCAGTCAACTTGATCTCAACCAAGGCCTTCTCCAGTTGCATGTGGCAGCGTGCTATTATATCTTCAGAAGTTTTATTTTTTTTCCTTTCACATCAAACATAGTAAAATTATGTTCTTATGATATATCTTGTTCTCAGGTTCGTTTATCAGATGGCACATCTCCTGAGACCTTTCCAACAATATCAGATGCTGATTTAGAAATTTCCCGGCATCGTATAGCTGTATTCATGTCGGCTCACAAGGCTTATGAGTTGCTCCCTGATTCTGGGAAGGTCTGAATGATCTTTGTCTGCCTTAATGTTCCCTCTTCTCCTCGATGTTATGTCAGAGTTCCTTTTATTTGATGTATTTACTTGGATTGGGTCCAGGTTATTGCATTGGACGTCGAGCTGCCTGTAAAGCAAGCATTTCATATTCTGCACGAGCAGGTACCTTAAAAGAGTCAATTGGTTAATATTTTCTTGTAAGCAATAAAAACTGAATTTTCTTGAAAATTTTGTCCCCTAATCCTTTATTTTTGTCTTTCTGATTTATTATCACTAAGGGTCTGCTGGATCTTTGATCTGTTAATTAGTAGTGCCTGTCTACTCTTTCTGATTTCTTTTGTTCACTGACTCTGTTTTTGTAAAATTACAACTCTTACGAACATATTCTTTTCAGGGTATTGTTATGGCACCCTTGTGGGACTTCTCAAAGGGGAAATTTGTTGGAGTTCTTAGTGCACTGGATTTTATCTTGATTATGAGAGAGGTAGAGCCTTCTATCATATTTACTGGTGTGTTCTGTCAAAAAGCCTTAGATATGTTTCATGATGTTGTCGATGTGTGGCAGCTTGGCAGTCATGGGTCGAATTTGACAGAGGAAGAGCTGGAAACGCATACTATATCTGCTTGGAAAGAAGCAAAGTCTTATCTGAAAAGTCAAATAAATGGGCAAGGAGCTGTTTCTAGTCAGCTTATACAAGTAAGCAGTCTTATCGATGTGCTGAATGTCAGTATTGAGACTCTGTACCTTGGACCATTCGTTTTAAAATCCTAGCTCTATCTTATGCATTGATAATTGTTTTCATTTTTTAAACTAATACGGACCAAAGATCTAGTAGCGTGCTGGCCATTTGCGCCCGTATGATGATTGAAGCTGTATAACATCCAGTAAAAGCTTGTGTCAACTTTCTACTAGTTTATTGTAGACTTGTAGTATTTCATGACTTGTGAAAGGTTATAGGATGAGTTGTGAACTTTTATTTTTTCATTTTTCTTTTCTATCATTTTAATGTATCACTCTACTTGATCTAGCATAGTTAATCTAATTCCTGAATACTTTTGATTTCCAAAATTTGTTCAGCTAGCATTGCAGAAGTTCAGTTACTAGCTGTATTCCTCTCTTATATGCTAGAATTCAATGTAGCATCTCTTTCATGTTAACTTGATAAAGTTTTCAGGCAGGACCAGATGACTCTTTGAATGAAGTTGCTTTGAAGATTTTACAAAATGGTGTAGCCACAGTTCCAATTATTCACTCTCCTTCAGCAGATGCCTTAAATCCACAACTGTTACATCTTGCTTCACTTTCCGGAATACTAAAATGTGAGTAGCGATATGAATCATACTCCTATGCTTTCAGTATGGACTAAGAATGAGGTAATAATAAGTGTCGGTATTGTAATTAACATAATTAGTGGCTTTACAGGTATTTGCCGGTATTTTAGGCATTCACCCAACTCATTACCTGTACTTCAGTTGCCAATTTGTGCAATTCCATTTGGCACTTGGGTTCCCAAAATTGGAGAGCCAAATGGCCGTCCATTGGCAATGTTGAGACCCAGTGCATCACTTAGTGCTGCATTAAATTTATTAATTCAAGGTACGCACGTGTACTGGGTCCATTGATCATGCGGCTGAAGGTTTATTTTTTTATTTATCATTTTGAATATTTTGGAAAGAAGACCATTAGTTAACATTGTCTAACCCAATTTTCTGTATTTATTGGATCGTTTATTCATTTGGTGGTTCTGAATGTGAAACTACGCAAGGCATGATGCTTTTCGCTGTAGTGTGTGGAGGATTCTGCACATATCAGTTCCATGAACAAATGAAACTACTTTAATGTGTTTTATACATTTTATGAATTATTTGGATAATTATTCCCTAGTCATGTTAGATAGTAATTTATATCCAACATATCTGCATCACTCTTTATATGACTCATTCCTTTGCAGCGCAAGTTAGTTCAATCCCAGTTGTCGATGACAATGACTCTTTATTGGATATATATTCTCGAAGGTTGGTAATGTGTAAATTCATGTAGCTATACGTGAATGTTATTTTCGACAATTGAAATTTCATCAGTAAGTTGTCATTATTTTGCAGTGACATAACGACTTTGGCCCGAGACAAAATTTATACACACATCAATCTCGAAGAAACAACTGTTCATCAGGTAGGCGCATTTGTTCTATTAGAACTGGTGCTTCTGAAATATTCTCTATTGATATTTTATTTTAAAATTTCAAGGGATTCCTATTAGTCTTTCCTTCCAAATTTATTGCACTGAACAAATGGGAACTAATTTTCTTTTCATTGTCGCTGTATATATTGTAGATTATAGCTACAGATGGATTTGCCTCTTCAATATAATGCTTGCTTCACATATAATATTAGTCCCTTTTTTGAAATTTCAGGCATTGCAGTTCAGAGACGACCCATTTTCATCGTATGGCTCCAACACTCAGAGATGTTTTATGTGCTTGCGATCTGATCCACTAATCAAAGTCTTGGAGAGATTAGCCCAACCAGGTTAGCTTTTCTTCTCTTCTTTCGTTTCAAGGCTCATAATCGCCAATTTAATTTCTTCGGGCTCATTTGGTCTACTTTATTTTTAGGGGTGAGGCGGCTTGTTATTGTTGAAGCTGGAAGCAAACATGTAGAAGGTATCATTTCATTGGGCGATGTTTTTCGGTTCCTCATGGGTAGTTAAACAAGCAACGACCAGTCCTACGTGGCATGTTTCGTGTATACAGTGGGTGGATTGTTCTCATTCAAGGCCTGGTTTTAAGTTAATAGGCTGAAAGATGAGAAATTGTAAGTGGATGTAGTGGTCATTGTCTAATTTGTTTCTCTAGTTTCTCATATTTTTGTTTTAAAAGTATTGACAGCTGCAAAAAGTCTACCTCTTCTGTTATGGAAAGTGGAAAAAAGGAAATAAAAAAAAGGGACATGAGGATTGAATTATTGATTTTCTTTATTTTCTTTTATAATTATGTACTTATAATTCTTAGCATTGATTTTGTTTATGAAATGGAAATTGAATACTGGATAGTAATAGTAGAAGGATAGTCTCATTCATTCGATACGCCAGATGTCATGGAGTGCATTATTCATAATTCATTGCACGAGTCAAATTCATCAGGGATGACAATGAGGCAGATGTAAGACGAGTTTGGTCCATCGCAGCCACGGGACTTGCCCTGGTCGTGTCCAACTCAGACTGTACAGGTTGAAGAATGTACAACTATAGTTCTAGCCGAACACATTAGATTATGACATGTACAGATTGAAGAACATACGGTCACAGTCGTAGTCGAAAACATTATGGGATGTGATTAGAGAATTTTGAGATGTAGGTAGTGATTCTGGCTCAAAATAACATGTCTAAAGTATACACACAAATATATATGCACTAATTTGAATATAGATTTATATACAAACACATAATAATATTAATACTCCAATAATATTTAAGTGTGATCTGTCTTGAAACATGTTTTATAAAAATCAGGACCCCTCCCAAAATCGGGTCCAAATCCATCCCGAGGTTCAATACGAATATGTTTATTTCGTAACTATCCCGACTGGATTTTGGACTTTGTGATCCTAAAAGTCCCCGACTCCATCATCTCCGTTCTTTTTTCTCTCAATACGCTCACAATAAATATAATAATACAACAACATCAATCAACTTTTTTTCCTACCCACTATCCCAAAACAAACCTAGGGGGTCCTGATAGTGATATTGGTCAAAATAAGGGTAAATGAATGGAATATATGATACTGGATGATGAGCAGCTAGAGTTTCAAGTTTTTATTTATTTGTTTCATTCAAATAGTCCACTTATTAATCAACAATAACCAAAAGCAGATGATCTCATCTGATACGCACATAGACATATAAGTCTACGTTATTAAAAAACCTGTCTGTCTCAAAGTCTCAGGCACAAGCTTTTGATATATCATACTATCATGTAGTAGACGCAGGCACTAGTGATATTATTTGGTTCCTGATGACACCCAGGCATTGCTGTATTTCTGCATAAATGCCAAGGTTTTGCGAACTCCGAGGTTTCAAGCTTTTCACTGCAGAATCCAGAATCTGTGCCACATCCGACGGAGGCCACTGCTCTTCCGTACATTTCTGCAATTACAAGGATCAATTAGTTCAACTCAACTGTAATACTTCAGTTAAATGGGATCCAATTCCTATCCAGCTGAGCTTAATCTTCATTTGAGTTAAAATTCAATTTGGTCCCATAACTTTGGACTTTTCCGCAAAAATTTACAAAAAAAATTAAGATTCTCAATTTTGTCCAAAAGTTGTCCAAAATTCCACAAACAACGACGTATAAGCACACGTTTTTTGGGACATTTTTCGAAAAACTCCGAAGTTATAGGACGAAAAGTTCAAAATCCAGCGAAAAATGTACCAAAATAGTACTAATTATGGAGTTATGGGACGAAATTGAAAATCCTAAATTTTTTGGGACCTTTTGCAGAAATGTCCAAAGTTTTAGGACGAAATTGAATTTTAACTCATCTTGATTCGGCCTAGGGGGTGGGATTGGAATTGGGGGTGCTTTCTTCATATTGTTTACCTTAATCATAATCATAGTAGCCACACATTTGGAGATCAATTCGGTAGGAATTTGTGCCTCCATGTCTGATGCACTCGTGGCGTTGAAGTCGGAAGCCTGCAACAATTATTACGTTCAAAATATCAATGGATTCTGGCAAAGTGGAGAACATCATGGGCTAAATAATAGTAAGGGTGAAGATCTTACTGCAGGCACACTGGAATCATCGGATGGAAGCTGCTCACTTGCAGAATCTACAGCTTCCTCAGAATTCTCATTGGTGTCTTCTTGGCTCTTGAGTGATGACATTTCCTAAGAAAAATGAGGAAAATTCTTGATATCGATCTGATAGGAAGTGACTGCTGACAAAAGGTGATTCATATACATAATACAAAATTCAACAAACTGAGGTTGCATAAGGTTATTATCCTCTAATTAACGTTCTTGCTAGTGTGAACCGTGAGAGTCCAGCAATTATTACATTATGCTTGTCAATTATAGTGAGTCAAAAATAAGGATTTGGGGTAATATTGAACTCTTGACAAATAAGAAACTTATTGAACAAAAAAAAAAGATCACAGTTGAAGGCTATATGCACCTGCACAGCAGCATCTACCATTGCTCGAGCTTCAGCTCTCGAGCTTTCTATTACTTCATTCACATGTAATCCCGATTCCCAAGTTTGACTAGCAAAATCGTTGCCTGAGCTAGACAATCCAAACGCAGTGTTTCCTAGATATGTGTTCCGCTGTCTCAAGCGATATAAAGCATAAGCAACCTGACCCGAGAAAAAATTCAGTTTAGTATTTTACATTTTATAAAGTTAAAACTGAGAAATTCAGATTTCTAAATTTCTTATACGGAGAGCTATACCTGTTCGTTGGTTTCATTCAATTGTACAAGTACTGCTGCGTATTGCTTTTTAAACGGTTCGCAGTCCTTCAAAGAGCTGCGACCTTGCTTCTGATTGGCATCATCATTCAAATACCTCAATTCCTCAATAAGGGCTTCCTAAACATACAAACACAACGAATGAGCCCACTTACACAATGAACAATTAAAGCTTAAGGAAATAATAAGCAGGAAAGGATGGTTTTATTTTTATAAGTATGAACAATCAAACAATGAAGTAAAAAAAGTGTTGCTTTAATGGAGAACGACATAAATGATGGTTTAGGTTGTGAATGCTTATGACCTTTTTTTCAAGAGCACGAGTCAAATCAGCAAGAGCTTCAGTATCCGCTTCCTTTGCCTGGATCTGAACAAGTGTAGAAGGTTGAGAATATTAGTATTCATAGAATGAATTTATTGTTTCTGCTTGCAAGATAAAAAATAGTTCGAGATTTTACTCCAAACACATGCATACAAAATATTATTGAACTAAATTTCAGCAACTGGTAAGGCTTTGTATCTCCCTGTGAAGCTAAACACCGCTCAAGCAAAAAATGAACACATCAAAAGAAAGTAGCACGAGAAGTTAGGGACAGTCCATGCCTTTACCTGCTTCAACGAACTTGTAGGATTAGCTGATGGAGATAACTCAGAAATAGCAAAATCTTCATTTGCATTATCGCCAGACGAAAGCTTCATGTAATCTTGTACTCGCAATGCAGGCATGTTCTCAGAATAGTTCAAAAGCATGCAGTCGATGTCCTGCAAATGGATTAGCAACTTAGCAGGCATTTACATAAGACAGTGACACATGATGCATTAAGCATGAAATTCCTCTAGTAATTTTTTTTTATTATCAACAATATAAGAGATCATTCATTAAAAAGGTCATAATCTGAAAAGTTCAAGAAATATTCATATTAGCCTAGTGGAAACTGATTCTAAAAGGCTAAGGCAGACATAGACAATTGTAAAAATGGATTCAATAATTTTAGATAGATGGTGCAACTTTTAAGTGGAAAATATCATCCACAAAAAATGAGATCGATGAGCGCAAACCACAAATCAGGAAGTAGATTACCATGACATATTCAACTCCAAGGTCATGACGGTCAAATTGGACCTGACACCTCGAGTGGTCAACAGTCAACACTCTTCCATCATGAATCTCTCTTGTTTTCGGATGGATGGCAATGACTCGTTGACCAACTGACAGAATCTCAGTATGTTTTCTGGCAAAATCTCGATACTGATAAAGCTTCTCTTTCTCTTCCTTCAGGAACTGCTCTGAAAATCGCCGTGGCTTACCAAGAGAACTGCTTTAACATTAGAAAGTGATGCATTGTTATCAGGGTTAATATGATTAATAGAAAATAATTGAACTTAATGAAAATAAGACATATTACCTTTTTATGACGCCCCACTCCAGACGAGTTAATCTTGGCACATGACCCAAGCCAACATGATGCAGATATTCAACAAACTCCCTTTTTGCAAACCAAGGATAATCAATAGCACTGTAGAACCATTCATAAGTGCACCATTTTCTTAGGCGAGGATTTGACAAGCAAATAGACAATTTTTCCTGCGTGTGAGGATAAAGGCAATGTATTTAGATTTGATATGTTCAGCTTCAAGAATTAAGGAATTGGAGAGTATTCTACCTTTAAATTAAATGCTCTGTCATGGAGCAAAGCGAACGACAGATCTTGTCGGTCATTTGAGATGCTATCAGGAATATTCATATCTTTCTGAACTCGTAGTTTTCTTGGCTCAATCTTACGCGTACTTCTAACTTTAGTAGGTAGGGCCTGGTTTACCACAAGAATCTCTTCAGCTGATTGGCCTGAGTTTCTCAATAAATTTAGTGAACCACTTCCTAAAGATTTCTGTCTCTTATTCATTAACTTCTTTGCAGGATCTCCATACTAGAGGAAACATCATAAAACCAGAGAACTCTTAATTAGAGAACAAAATCCAAAATTGTTAGGCAGATGACAATCCTACTATAAGATCTCAAGGAAGAAAAAATGTTCAATCAAGACATAAGATAAAATTATGAAAACCACATTTATTTTTCAGGATTCCCCCAATTTCAAAATTTAGAGAACCGTGTACATAATAATCGTCCTGTTCAAAAAGAATATTTTAGGATCTCCATTTATTTTCCAGAAGAAATGTTAATAGCAGAACAAAGAGAGATTAAAGAACATTGAGTAGAGTACCTCCAATCTAGGATATCCAGAACAATGAATATCAAGACCAGCTGCAGTTTTCTGAATCTGCAATTGTTTATGTTGTAAAAAATAATCATTCCGAAAATCTTGATTTATATCAAAAGAGTTATATGTTAACTCACCTTAGGAACTTGTCTCGTTTGGTTTTTTCTTGGTGTTTCAGTGATGGACAGTTGAAGATTCTGAAATTTTTCTTCAGAACTTGGCCTTGGTTTATACCCCTTCTTCCTAACCCCTGAGTATTTATCCTTTCCCTTTTGATGTTTTATGCGCAGAGCTTCGGCAGACACCAACCCATTGGCATGATCATCATTGCCGTCTTGATACTGCGCCTTAGAATCTGATGAATTGGGAACTGCTGAATAATTATGACTAGAAAAGGAATGACTAAATGCTCGACTTGAGAAATTTAACTTTGGCATTAATATTACTCCCCCATCCCGAAAAGATGGTCTCCTATTCCTTTTTGGATTGGATTGGATTGGATTGTCCCAAAATATAGTCTCTTTTCTTTTAGGAAGTGTGTAAAATGTTCAAAATACACATATTTAATGAATGATTATTGTTTTAATGTTCAATAAATAAGGGTATATTTGGAAGTTTATAGATAAAATTCAGAATTTTTGGCACAATAAATGATAGAATGAAAGGAGACCATCATTTTGGGAAGGAGGGAGTATGATATAATTCACAAATTGCACAATTTCATCAAATGGAACGTGAGAATGCAAACTTCTAAAGGCTTTTTCTTCATAAAAAGAAAATTAAAAATCGAAAAGCATTGAATTGCTAACGAGTCAGACAAAAATGGTCCAGGCTGTCATTAATTAAAAAGGAACACAACTTTTCACTCTTTTAGCAATATTACAGCCAGATAGAGAAAGGTTCGAAAATTAAAAAATTCAAATTCCGTAACATGATATCATTTATAAAATCCTAAAAGTTTAAGGAAATGCTGAGGAAATTTTCCAAAAGGTATATTAAGATACATGAAAAAATCCCATTCATTACTTAACAGGGGAAAAAATAGATGTTAGATCGCTTACCATCTTCATCTGTTGCTGACATCATCAATGACAAATCCGCCAGAATATGCAGATCAGCAAAGGCTGGATCTTTATCTATAAAGAAAAATAACTTAATCTGCAAATAATTGATGATAAAACAGCGTATGCTACAAAATGGCATTCCCTAAGACCAAAAAATATTTGAGAGTAAAAGGACTGTGGTCTATATAATGATATGTCTAGCCTCTCGTACCAAAAGACTGATATAACTGAGTTATGCAGCATCTCCGCATTCAAAAAACTTTACAATATATGCGTTCGTTGTCAGTGTGAAAAGAACTCATGTTAAGATAATTATAAAGCCTTAAAAAGTTGGTGGCAGATAGAAAAAGAAATAGAAAAAAGGAGGAATAAATTTTAATAAACTATACAACAGAAATGAATTGCAAGTTCTACAAACAAGATGCTGATATAAGATAAAACAAGATTGAAAACATAATATAAAAGGAAAAGAATTTAGCAGATTTATGATCTGTCGTACCTTTTTTTAAAATAACCTTTTTACTCTTCTCTCTCTGTCTCTGCATTGAGAAGCTAGAAACCTTGTCGTTGGTGATTTCCACACCAATCTTGCCTCTTGTTCTACCAAAATTCTGACCTGTTTCACTGAATCCTTCCTTGGTGTCATCCAAGTGACTATTTTGTTCAAATTTAGACAACTCACAAGTGTCAGACCCTGTGCTTCCTTCTAAGACTCTTCCGTCCATGTCAGCAGCCAATGCTAGAGTAGGCTGTAACCAAGAGCAGGTACATAAGTTTGGTGAAAAACATACTGATTCTGAAAATCAATTAAAGCCATTACCTTCATTTGCGAGACCTTCGTCAAACTAATGGCTATTTCATAAAATAATGCATCGTCGTCATCATTGGCATTAGCATTAGCATTTAGCTTCAAGCCTTGCCTGGTAGGAGAAGTATTTTTTTCCCCATTACTATTTTCATAGAGAATGGGGAACCTTGGGGTCCTTTTCCCAACAGGGCGAGGTCGGCTTACTGAAGAACAACTCAAATACGTAAATAACGAGGCTGACATCTTAAGGTTAGTGAATTACAATCAGCAAGAAAAAGAAAATGTGTGAACCTTTTAAAAAATTACAAAATAGGTAATTACATCGAAGCCAAAGAACTAAAGATGTGCACATAGTATAATGGTTATCAAACTAACAAATGGACATGCATGCCATACCATGGGCCAACAGAGGATATGAGAAATTAAAGACTGAGGGGCATCCATGTAATTTTGTGTGATAGGTATGTATTTCAGATTAGGCATGAAAACACTCTCAAAGCTGTAGCATATATGCTGATGCACTTCTGTAACACCTACATGGATGTTACAAAATCCATGCAACAAAAGAATAAGAAGAAGCCAATTGGGGATTTTATGCATAAGCATTCATATCTCAAAACCTGATTTAACATACCTCCAGAGCGTTTCTTCTTTAACAAGGACGATGAACCATTATTTGATGAAACGGTCTGAGAATGTGAAACACAATGACTGGTGGATGCTTTAGAAGTAGAAGGCTGGAATTTTCCACGAGCATGCTTCTGAATCTTTTGAGACGATCTTGCTTCATCGCTGCTTTCTTGGTCACTGTCACTTCCTACCTGATAAGCCAAGATCAGCTTGATTTAGTACAGGTATCAAAAGAGCCAATAACTGTGTTCACACCAAATTATGAAGACAGTTACCTTATACCTAAGCAACTTAAAACGTACATGATTTTCCATACACAAAAGTACAATTAAGCCTCAGATGCTATTGTGCTTTAACAGTAACTTCAAAATAGAACAAGAGCATAGAGAACAGGATATTTATAATAAATTATGCACCATTATCGAAACTCCAATTATCTTAATAATGAACTACAGTGTTCTTCAAGTCAAATACCATTTTTATTTCAGATTAGTATACACAGAACATGCACACAAGGGCATCCAGGAATAGAACATGAGCGAAGCGAAGTGTAGAGAATAAGTATCTCAATAAACCCCGAATGCTTGCACCTAATTTTTTCACAAATATTGATATTATGAAAACAGTTCAGCACATCACAGTGTCCATTTGACTGCACGATAATTAATAAATGATTGTAACTTGCTGTCTGATATAAAATATTCTCACCAAATTTAAGTAATGATCAGTCACCATAGCAATTAACCCAGCGGCAGAAGCAGTCCCGTGTGGAAGAGATAAGTACGCCTGAAATTAAGGAGACATAGTTAAACACTTCAGTCATAGTCGAAGCATGGGCCTCTGTGGCCTCATTTGGAGGTCTTTTCGACGTACGAATTGCATATTGAATACCTCAGACTAGTGTCAACTTTAGTCTGAACGTAGCTCTCATAGCTATGAAGACTAAGTTGTCAGTTCAGATGTAGTAATTTATTGTCATGCTGATAAAGCTACAGTAGTGATTTATGTAGTTAGCACTGAGAATGCCGTGGCTATTTTGAGATAGATTGTAAGGCTTGTGTTCTCCAAGGACTTACTAAGTCACGCTGCCATGCATAAAACTTTCTAAAATTTTAATAATTTCACTCTACTGCATGCTATCTTTGTCCAAATTCACATTTAACAAAACTATAGTTTGGACTTACGAGATAAATAGGTTATCTAGTGTCAGCCTCTTAAAGTAAGTTTAATAAGATTAAAGAAAATTGTGTATCGTAATCTGTTTATTCGTAGACCATGTATGATTCTGCATTCTAGGCTAAAAATGGCAGTCTGTAGTAACATCAGGCTATCAGTAGATCAGGTGATATTGATTTGTCGAAATAAACGGAAGCGACCAATCATTACTGTTGAGGTGTTGAAGACATAAATTAGTAACCAAATTTACCCGATTCATTTTGAAAAGGGCTTCAACCATCTCTGGAGATCGACTTCTCACAGCCCCAGCTACCTGTAACCACAGAAAACATTAAAAAATAAAGCCTTTGTTGAAATCATACTGATAATTTCATAAGTAGCAAGAACCCTAGTTAATCCATGGATAAATCATCTCAAGGGCAACTCTACTTGTGATTGTATTGCATTCAACGGAAAGGCAATTAAAGCAATTTTTTAAGAGTATTATGAAGAAGATATTTCTTAATAACTTTAATATCATTAATGCAATTAGTGATTTTTCATCAACTAGTCCAATATAATATTCTGAACTGACCTTTTTCCAATCTGTACTATACTTGCGGTAAGCATCATAAAAACGGGATACCTCTTCCACGGTCCATCGAGGCCCAAGCATATAAGACAACTTTCTTTTCTGAAGAAAAAAAAAAAGGAATGGTCAATTTATTGATGTAAAGAGAAGATTTCATGAATGCTTCAAGAAAACATATACGCCAGTATTACTGAATGGAGGAACAAAACAACAATACATAGCTGTATAAAATTCTCAATGGTACACGTGCTGAGTACCAGCAGCTGACTGTAAGAAGTCAAGCTGACAATAATCCTCAAAGCCCGAGAGATTTTCTTATCAGACTGAAAATTCATTTGACTAGTTAATGTAGCATGCATAAGGAATGTAACCAAGTAAAATCTGTAAATGTGCAAATTGGACCAATAAATCATTGTTCGCTAACTTCAGAGACACTTGTAATCCTTGCTCGTAAACTATTGTTATTCTTTCTGAGTGGTGGCCCATAGGCAGATGAGACCCCCATTATCAGAAGCCTAGTTGTAGAGCTCTTGAGAAGAACTTTATATTTACAAATCCAAGTCTGTTTCAACTAATACAAAAAAATGGAAAGGAAACTGGCCTGTGCCTGTGGAGCTCTATAAGGCCAATAAGACAATATAAGGCTTCAACAACAATTTGAGAAAGTCTGTAAATGATGAGGGACTTCAAGATAGAAGTTTCTGTATTTAATGATTGCCTCACCGGAAATTATACATGAAAAACCATCAAGAAGATGACCACCAAATATACATTTTTAACAAGCAAGGATCAAAGTTAAATAATTTGGTTACAAAAGGAAACTAATTAATTAAACTAGATATCTCACCTTACTACTGCGTCTTTCGGAAATATCTGCATCTCTCGGGGGAGAAACTTCATTGATATACCGCCTAGTCACACTTTTAGATTTTCTTGTAGGCCCCATTATCAGCTAAAAACCATGACACAATTAGCAACAAGCATAGATGAATTATAAATAAAGATTAGAAAAAAATACAGGCCAACTCAACTGTTAACTATGGTAAATATGGAAACCCCCATTCTTTTGAGCTGAAACACAACTTAGAATCTTGAAGTATCACATTTCAGTTCATAAAAAATTTATTCTTGCTCATACCGAGGAATAATTGTCGAAAAGTACACGTGTTAAAAACGCCTAATAAATACATTCAGAAGAGTATTTCACAACCCAAATAGCCGAAAGAGTACAACAAAAGAGCTCCACCAATTCAGGATAACCCCACTTCCATGTCGAACATTAGCTCGAAGACTGAGGTTTACTTAGTAACATGAGACACACACACACACACACTACAAAAAAAAAAAAAAAAAAGAATGTCATCAACATCAAAACCCTAAAAATCAAACCACACCCAGAAAAGCGAATTTTATGCTTAAACAAAAAAATCATCACAGAGAATTAGCCAAAAAAATAGTCTTTCCCTTTTTGGGTGATAACAAGGAACACACACAAAAAAAAAAAAAACAGCACAATTTTTACTTGAATCTCAAAGCTGAAAATGATAGCTCCAGCCTTACAATCATCAGCACTGCTGCCTCATGCACACACTCCAAACCTACATGAACTCTTCAAATTCATCATTAAACACACTTTAGATACTCATTTTCGGCATAAAAAAGATTGAATTCACAAGTAAAACCCCAAATTCAGTCAGATGCAGAATCATACACAAATTCATAGCAAAATAAAGCAATTACACCATTGATCAACTTCATTCTACAGTCAGAACAAAATCACAGCAAAAAAACACAAAATTAAAATCATTCACTTAAAATCCAAGCTGTTCAAAACTCGAATTCAAATCGTTATAACCGATATAAGCACAGAATACAAACGAAAAATGAATAAAAACGCGCTTTATTCCATTCATGTTCTTCTTCTTCCTCTTTACCTCTGTAATCAATTCAATTCACCATTCCATTGCAGAAAGCTTTCAGATTTGGAATTGTGAATGCCTTTTAGCAGAATATATCAGATAACGACAATTAGCTCAAAGTTGGAACGTCTAGAGAGAGAAAGTGGAGTGTTTTAGAGAGAGGAATGTGAGAAGAATGAAGTATTTTTCCTTTTGCTCTTGGGGGTGATAACCGCGAAATACTGCTCTTTATATTTGTATTGCTTACACTTTTTTTTAATTACACATGCAGCCCCTGTAACCTCTCATTTTTTAAATATAGCCCCAAAAGTTTATGTTTTTGGACTTTTTTTTAATTCTGCATATTTTAAATTGTTGTTATTTGGACCAACCGCTGACTTTCTTTTGGCAAAATTCAATAAATAAAGTTACTGTAATAATATTAATTATATAAGCCACATTTTAATTAAATGTGAATATATATTTAATAGCCTTCGATGCATGCCCTTTTATATCTGAAATAAATTTAAGTAGAATCTATTTCAAAACACAAGTCATAAATTATGATTCTACTTTTTTAAGGGAATTACATTTGAGTTAAATTAACGTATACAAATTGTGATTTCTATTAAGAAGAACATTCTTTATGAATGATTTATTTCAATAAATTATATTCCATTTTATATATATATTTTTTTTTAATTATAGAAACACAGTACAGTATACCAATATTTTATATAAAAACAAAAAAGATTAATTTTGAATATTTTAAAGACAACAAAGTAATACTAAAAACTGAGAAAAAAAATTTGCAAATATCTCTGGAATAGGAATTTGGTATAGTCCTTGAATGAGGCCTAAAATAGTTTGGACTTTTATTTACACATGGGCTCATTGAGCCTATATTGCCCACTAAAAGGGCCCATTTTCCCATAAGATGACAAAATATTAATTTTTTTATTTAAAGTAATAAATGTGGTATGATGATAAGAGTCAATCTTATACAGTACTTTTGGTTGTTAAATTTTATTATCACACTTTAAAAGAATTGTTTATAAATAAATTGAATGACAATTTAAATAAATAAGTGATGGTGAAAGTTGTAGATAACTTTAATTGAAAAGGCATAATGTTTTCCTTGAAAAGTGACAATCACTTTTTCAATAATTAAACTATCATCACTTTTCAATTAAAATATTACTCTATTTTTTTCTTACTTAATGATCAATTTTATCATTTTATTGTATCCCTTAATGATCTATATTTAAAATAATAAAAGAGCATTTTAATTTTCTCATCAAAATATTACATCAAATGTTATTATTTTATTCACACCAAAAAAATATTTTAATTACTTTTAAAGCTGATTTTTTTTATTATCCTCACTTTATCTTTTATAGGTCCTTAAGTAAGAGATAGAGGAGTACCACTTTTTACTAATGGATAATACTAAATGTGTTGGATCATTTTTCAATTTAAAATAGTACTCCCTCCGTCCTGTAAAATTTTTGCTCAGACAAATTTTTGGGTTCACAAACTATATGCTTATTCTATTTAAATAGTTAACTTTTGAGTTTTTTTTTCTACATTATTAACAAGATTGAGTATGTACCAACAATATTCTTTATTTGTTATCTCACGAGGAAATATTTGTTTTAGTCCTGTAACTTTGAGTTATTCCAAAATAAATCCTTTAAGTTTTTAACTTTACAAAATACATCCTATATCTTACAAGCTATTAATTTTTGTCCTTTTTTAAATCTATTTTAGTCCTTTAAGTTTAAACTCCAATTTTAATCATTTAAATATAATAAAATCTAAAAACTTTAATAAAATTTTAAAAAAAATACTGATTTTAATGTATAATTTTTTTAAAACATCATTAAAATATATATTTTTTAAAATTAAATAAAAACATCATTAAAATCTTAATTATGCTCAAATTCTACCTAGTCATTTTTTCCTAATTAATAAAAAATATAAAAATTCGAAAATAAAAATAGATACTAAAATCTAGAAAATTGAAAGAAAATTATAAATATGTTAAAAAAATTGGACAACTCCAACTACCCCTGTCATATTCCTCAAATGTAAATTATAGTATGATTTATATAATAAATTGAACGAGATTATACGAGATTTTATGTATCCGTAGACCTCCCATCCAAGAAATTATTTCCCGAACTAAATTGAACACAAGTATAATTAAATCTAAACTCTATAAGTAATTACTGTGATAAACATAATATTAAATCATATAAAAACGCATTCCAATTAATTTAATGCACATTTATTAAGTTTTGAAATTCTTATTTAAGCTTGTTTGATAATTATAAGAGTAGAACTCAAACGAGCTTTAATCGAGTCGAAATTAATTTAAACCCTAAACCCGTGTCATATTCCCTAAATGTAAATTATAAATTATTATATAAATCAAATAATTTACATTTGGATAATATGACCGGGGTAGTTGAAATTGTCCCTTTTTTTAATACATATTTATAATTTTCTTTCAAATTTCTAGATTTTAGTATATATATATATTTTTTATTTTCGGATTTTTATATTTTTAATTAATTAGGGAAAAATGGCTAGATAGAATTTGAGCATAATTAAGATTTTGATGATGTTTTTATTTAATTTTAAAAAATATATATTTTAATGATGTTTTTAAAAAAAATATACTTTAAAATCAGTAAAAAAAAAATCAGATTTTATTATATTTAAATGATTAAAATTGGATTTTAAACTTAAAGGACTAAAATAGATTTAAAAAAGGATAAAAATTAATAGCTTGTAAGATATAGGATGTATTTTGTAAAGTTAAAAACTTAAAGGATTTATTTTGGAATAACTCAAAGTTACAGGACTAAAACAAATATTTCCTCTTATCTCACATATATTTTTTATAATTAAAATATGATTTTTTTTAAAAACATATATAAAAAGAAGTGAGCAAAGTTTTACTGGACAGAGAGGGGGGAGTATCACTTTTAAGAGCATCTCCAATGGATAATGGATGCATCCATCCAACCAACTTCTCTCCTCCAAATCACCAATTTATCAAATATTTTATTTTGTGAGCAATTTTTCACAATGGTCATTCATCTATAAATGGGTCTCACTAAAAATTAAATTATAAAAAATATTTGAAAGTTTTAAATTTCCTCTCTCATTACTTTATGTGGGCCTACCTTTTTATTTTTATAATACAAAAGAAAATAAAAAATGTACTTTTCTGCCCACCTCCTCGGTTAATGTGTGTCCAAAACTTTGGACAAATTCCACTCTCTCTCCATCCATGAGTTTAGCCACAATTGCTATGGACGTCCATCCAACCATTGGACACCTCTATGGATGGCCATTGGAGATGCTCTAAAAATGTGACTACTTTAATTACAAAAGTGATAATTTTCCTTTAAAAGTGACTTATCACTTTTTATTTAAAACATTATCACTTTTCAATTCCGATCAATTTCTGGAATCACCCATTCACCTTCATCCTCTTTTTTCTCTCTCTTCCACATTCACTCCTTGTTAGATTGAGAGAAACTCACTAGAGGAAACGACCAGCGCCATAGAAACCCTTCTTGAGAAAAAAAGTGGAATGTCGATCCAAATTTTAGAATATAGGTAAAAATGATTCGTCTCACACAACTTTTTATCTAAATAAATTTTCAATTTTGATTTTTAGATAGATCATTATTACAGGTTTTTTGTTAGTGTGTTGTTCTATTAAAAAAAAGTTGATTATATATTGAAAAGAAAGGAAAAAAACAGATATGTTTCTCCTTTAAACACCACACCTTCCAAACATTACAAACCTTCTTAAGAAAAAAAATGGAATGTCGATCCAAAATTTTAGAATATAGGTAAAAATGATTCGTCTCACACAATTTTTTATCTAAATAAATTTTTCAATTTTGATTTTTAGATAGATCATTATTACAGGGTTTTTTTTTAGTGTATTGTTCTACTAAAAAAAAAGTTGATTATATATTAAAAAGAAAGGAAAAAAAAAACAGATATGTTTCTCCTTTAAACACCACACCTTCCAAACATTACAAACTTTCTTGAGAAAAAAAATGGAATGTCGATCCAAAATTTTAGAATATAGGTAAAAATGATTCGTCTCACACAATTTTTTATCTAAATAAATTTTCAGTTTTGATTTTTAGATAGATCATTATTACAGGTTTTTTGTTAGTGTATTGTTCTATTAAAAAAAAAGTTGATTATATATTGAAAAGAAAGGAACAAAAAAAAAACAGATATGTTTCTCCTTTAAACACCACACCTTCCAAACATTACAAACCTTCTTGTGAAAAAAAATGGAATGTCGATCCAAAATTTTAGAATGTAGGTAAAAATGATTTGTCTCACACAATTTTTTATCTAAATAAATTTTCAGTTTTGATTTTTAGATAGATCATTATTACAGGTTTTTTGTTAGTGTATTGTTCTATTAAAAAAAAGTTGATGGTTAAGTCTAGTATGCACTCGAGTGCATGTTGTGCACCCTAGTCTAAAGAAAAGTGTAAGTTATTAAATTGAAAAGTACAACACAATATTACTAAAAATTGTAAGTCACTATAACTAAAAATATTATTATATAGTTTAATAATTTAAAAGTGCAACACCATTTACCAAAAAATGTAAGTCAATAAAACTGAAAAGTGCAACATGGACTAGGGTGCACAACATGCACTCGAGTCCATAGCAGACCAACCCAAAGTTGATTATATATTGAAAAGAAAGGGAAAAAAAAGCAGATATGTTTTTTTATCTAAATAAATAGGTTTTTTGTTAGTGTATTGTTCTATCAAAAAAAAAAAGTTGATTATATATTGAAAAGAAAGGAATAAAAAAATTTTAGAATATTAGGTAAAAATATCTGCTTTTTTATCTAAATAAATAGGTTTTTTGTTAGTGTATTGTTCTATCAAAAAAAAAAAAGTTGATTATATATTGAAAAGAAAGGAATAAAAAAAATTTAGAATATTAGGTAAAAATGATTGCGTTGAACGTGGATCGAACACGTGACCTTCAGATCTTCAGTCTGACGCTCTCCCAACTGAGCTATCCCCGCTTAGTGTACAATGGGCAAGACTCTTAGTACTGATTTTATTTGGACAAGAAGGTCCAACGTTATGTAATGACAAAAAGAAATCAAATGGGCCTACTAAAGGAAGAACATTCATTTTAGCCCAATTTTATTAAAAAAGGGGCGCGGCTAAAGGCACTCAAGGATACTATGAGTACCCCCACATGATGAGGACACCACGTGAAAATCTCAAAAATACCCTCACATTTCAAATCCTAATTAAATTCTTTACATTCTTTCATTTCTCACATTTTCAGAGAAAGGGTGCACCCACCTCCCCCTCCCTCCAAATCGCCGCCGTCGTCGCCGCCCTTCCCACTCACGCCGCGACGCCGCCCTTCTCCCTCCCCACTCACGCCGCCGCCCTTCTCCCTCCCCACTCACGCCGCCAAGCCTGTTCGCACCGACGCCGCCCGCCACGCCGTCCCCCACGCACGCAGCCCGTTCGCATCGACGCCTCCACCGTTCGCAGCGACGCCGTCCCCCACGCCGCCCGTTCGCATCGCCTCCTTCCTCGTCCGCCGTTTCAAGTAAGTTAAGATTTTTTCTGAAAATTAGGAAATTTAGGTTTTTGAAAAAATTAGGGTTTTTTGATGTTTTGGGATTATTTTCGAACAATCTATGTTTGTTTTGGAAACAAATTCGAACAATCTGTTTTTGTTTTGAAAAAAAATTCGAACATATTGTTCGATTTTTTTTTTCGAACAAATGTGAGTTGTTTTGAATATTTTTTCGAACATAATACGTTTGTTCATTAAAAAATTTGGAACACATTGAGTTGGTTGGGTAAAAAATTTCGTACATCTAAACTTTGTTCGGTTAATATTTTCGAACATCTTAAATTTTTTTTTTTAATTATTTTTGTAGATTTTTTGTGTTTTTGTTGAAGAATGGTGTTGATTTTTGTGTTTTTGTTGAAGATTGGTGTTGATTTTTTGTGTTTTGGTGGAGGTGGAGATAATTTCGGTACGGTGGGTGTTCTCATCCGTTCTTTTTTTAAAAAAAAGTGTAGAAGGGGTACAAACGTCATTTTGCATACCCCTTGTGTTAAAAAAATTTTTTGGTGGGTGTACTCATAGGATCCTTGGGTGCCTTTAGCCGCGCCCTTAAAAAAGGTTCAATAATAAACGTCCAACAGCACTTAAATGATCCACGCTTAGACAATGGCTCAGAATATTGTATTTCATCTCTCACCAACTTTTGAGCATGTTTGGTCTCTTTTGGCTTCTCATTGTTTAAAATTTACAACTTTGCAATTTGTCTCCCTTAATTGAGTTTGTTCATCTTTTTTATTATTACTTTTGTTGATTGATATACATGATTTATCTTTTTTGTTTTTCTTCCTTCATTCCACCCGTCAAGCTTACAAATATCCTTTCATACAGCTATATAATTACTCACCAACTGTTTAATAAATTGTTGCTTCAAACAAAACCTTAAAATTTTTAATTTAAAATATTAATAAGTTTTCATAGCTTCACACCTCTTTAGATTAAGAATTAGGCAAAAAAACGTGTATCAGAAGTTGGCATAGGAAGCTAATTCAAACATGTATTTTATATCGGTGGTGAATTCTATAAGAAACTCATTATTTTTATTAAAATCGTGTGTATATAATTCACGTGTTTGTCAGATAAAGGATCTCTGGCAAGTACCAACAAATTAAAGTCTCTTCCTATCCTATGTTCAAGATGATGACATTTGAGCATTTGAAATCCTTAAGGTTGTGTTTGAATGCTGGAATTTGATTTGAATAGGTATTTTAAAATAAATGATTTAGAAATAGATAAATTTCAAATGACATGGTTTTAGTGAAAAATTAAAATTCTCTCAATTTTAATCTAAATAAAATATGTTAAGTATTTCAAATTCATTCATTTACCTTTTAATTCAAATAAGTGGAGTGAATTTAGATTATAAATTTACAATCTATACCTAAATTAGTCGATCCAAACATAATCTAAAAATATTTTGTCAAATCTAAAAACAAGTACTGTATCAACAAATTAAAATCTCATACATCCCATGTTTCAGATGATGACCTTTGAAGTCCTCCCTAAAAAAGCAGTGCACAATTTACCTACAAATCAAATGGCTGCCCCTGAATTCTATTTTGTTTTTTTATTACATGGCTTGCTGACTTCAACAAAAAAGTTGAATAGAATATTTTCTAACTACTAATAATAAACATTGAATACTATTCAAAATGTGGGTAATTAAACTTCGAGTAATTAGCATGTATTATGTATACGCATTTTTGCATGTGTTTGTTTACAAAATAAAATATTGTATTCCAGTTGTCCAAATCAAATCTATATATATATTTAAAAACAATATAGAGGTGTACGATACATAAAAAAAAGAAAAAAAGAAGGTAGTGCTGAGATCTTGGCTTGAAAGCAAAATACAAAATCGTATATGGGAGGGAGGGGGCCATTCATATTTGACCCAATAACAAAATCTAAGATGCGCCGACGCACATTTGAATTTAGGAATACCAATAGGACGCCCCTACATTACCTCTTCTGTCCCACCAACCAAATTTCACTCTTTTTAAAAAATATCTCAACAAATTGATTAACAACACTTGTCTCATTTCATTTTAGATTCATATGTAAGATAAAAGAAGAGGAATTTTAGATAATTTGGTGAAGTGTGAAGTGGATATGATGAGATGTAAAAAGAGAGTGACAATTTTGAAAATAAAATGACGTTGAGAGAGTATTAATTTTGTGGGGTATTTCCATATTAACAGTGTGCAAGTAATTTTGGAATGTTCAAATAAGGAAAATGTAATCACGGGACGTAGGGACTAATATTAAAAAAAAAACAAAAAAAAAGTAAAATAGAGTGTCCCAAAGTTTTTGGGAAAATATTTGGTCACTAAACTTACCACTCTTCAAATTTCATCACTCACATCACTATCAAAAGGTTATTCAGTTGTTTTTTTATATCAATTTTGATGCTGCTCATTGACTAATCGAGAAAAGATTTTGAGTGTGAACTTTTTTTTATTTTCTTACTTCATTTTCCTTTTTTAATTCCTAAAATTTAAATCCCAAATCAATTTTTTTTTCAATTTTTTTTGAATTTGAAATAAAAGCAAGTGAGGGTGACTAGAGTGGCAAGTCAAATTGTGATGGTTATGTACTAGTTAGTTATGTCCTCTATTTTTATAATTATAGTGTGGAGTTCAATGGTTTATAATTATTGTTTTGAAAATTATTCAGACTTATTTTTGTACTCTTTTTTCAGACTTTTTTTAACAATATTTCAATTATTATTTTTCATATTGAATTTGTATAATAATTGTGAATAGAAACTTATTTCAAAGTAGTTAATTATTAAAATTCATTTCCCCATTTATAATTATTCGGGCATGATCATCTACTGACATTTGTGGTGAATATTAATGGTAGGGAACTCTCTAAAATTATCAATTCATATTAAAAATATTTCAGAAACTACTTTTTCTTCTTTCTTTTATATTCTAGATATTTTTCTGTTATCATTATTATTGCAAATTTTTCGTGCTCAACATCATTATATTTGTGGATTTTATATTTCTTAACCACACACCCTTAATATTAATTGAAGATAAATTTAGTAAAAATTGAAAAAAAAAAAAAACTGGGTTTTTGGGTTTAGGGTTTAGAAATTAAAATATAGGAAATGATGTAAAACAAAAATTAGCGGCTCAAAACCTATTGACTGATTAATTAACAACTAGGGGTGTGCATCGGTTCAAAATCGGACCGGACCGGAATCGACACTAATGTGTGGACCGAAGACCAGACCGGAATTAACCGGTTTTTTATTTTATTTTTTATTTTTTTAAGTTTTTTTTTCATGTTTTTTTTTTATGTTTTTGGAAGCGAGAACAAGAATGATGAATTTGTGTATGAAAATTAGGGTTGGTTCTTCATTTGAGATCAATCTCGACCAATGTGAATTTTAGTTACGATATTATTAATAATATTTTGAAACTAAAAGTAAATTGATTATTTTTGTTCAATTATATACTTAAAAAAATGCAATAGATCTCAACACGTTTACCTCACACCCTCACCAATTATTGTGCTTCCATTCTTTTTTTAGAGTCTTAATGAAAGTAATATTTTAGAAGTTTTCAAATTAGCAATTCTAATTTTATTTAGTTTATAATAATTATGGTTTTATTATTAAAAAAAATATAAAGAATATGAATATAAAAAAAAATTGATTTTCCGGTCTGATCCGGACCGGTAAATTCCGGTCTTAGACCGGACCGGAAACCCGGAATCATAAAATTTAATGGACCGGAGACCGGACCGAAATCTAACTGGTCGGTCCGGTTCCGGTCTTTTTTTCGGTCCTGTCTTTATTTGCACACTCCTATTAACAACAACATCAAAATTAATATAAAATAATAACTGAGTGACCAATTTTGATAGTAATTAAATGTGGGTGATCAAATCTGAAAAATTGTAAAGTTTAGTGACCAAAAGTGATATTTTACCAAAGTTTTTTCAATTAAAAAGTAATAACACGTTGTGTAATTTTTTAATGTTTAAAGGGTGTAATTTAAAGTGAAAAAAAATATTTACTATTAAATTATAAAATGAAGAATTTAATTTGAAAGGTCTATTTTTCCAAAAGTTCAATTCAATAATGAAAACACTAAAAAGAATAAGTCACTCTAGTCAAACTATGTTCACAAAATTTACATGATGATACACAAGAAGAACATAATAGAAGTGCTTGGAACTTAAAATATTTTTACAAGCAATAACGAAATTGCAAAGCAACTCAAATCAGTTTTTACACTTTACTTTTCGTTCTACATTAGTTTTCACACTTTAAATATTGAAGTTTTTAACAATTTTTATCCTTAAAATTTTCATTGATTTACCCTTTATACCATATATTTTTCTTACCAAATAAACATATTTTATCACTTTAATAAAGTTATCACATATTTTTAATTTTTTTTTTTTAAAAATCAATGTGAAGATAAATCTAGCACGGAGGGAGTGTCAAATTTAGTTCATTATATATTGTTTTGATTTCAAAGTGTTATTATTTAAATTAAATTTCTTGTAGTATATTATTTAGATTTGAAGTGTTATTATTACTAAGTGAATACCACGCAATAATAAAGCGTAGCGAGGACTTGGAGTTGGAGGTTTGAAGTCCTCAGAAAGTGAAAGACATGAAACCATATTTACTGATTTACGTATGAAACTATGACTAAATTCAAACCTATTTTTAAAACGTACGGATTATGAAAAGCAAACTTTCTTCCATATTTGATTCTCAAAATACACATATTTCGATTATTTATTTTTAAATGAGTCGAAATCTAGAATTTATTGCTAGAAGCATAGAATTCTTGGGTATTTTCAAATGAAATATATATAAGATCAAAATCAGATTACTCATTACAATTAATTACACATTAAATAATTTCAAAAAGTAAATTACTCATTGCAATTAATTAATTAAATCAAATGAGATCATTTTCATATTTTGTTTTATTATGTGTTAATAATTCAACATGATGAAACACCGATAAAGATAAAATACGAAAAGTGAGATAGATAAATTGAACCGGTGGAATGGTAGTTAGTAAAAATAGTAAAGGTAAAGGGCTAGTCTTATGTGAAATATTTGCATTCCATACTAATTTGACCAAGTCAAAATCCTAAGTCCAAAAATCAAATTAAGATAATTTTAAAAAAATTGCGGGTAATAAGCCCGGATCCGGGTTGCCCATAAAATTTGCGGGTAGCAAACAGGTGATTTACTACATGACCAAAATATTGTTACTACAAGGTCAAAAAATTATCACTACAAGGCAAAAAATTTAATACTCCACTACATGTCAAAACATTCTGCAAATTCACCTAAAAAATTAATGTCCAGAATATTTTTTGACATGTAGTAATACACTTTTGACCGTGTAGGGATAAAATTTTGGTCTTGTAGTAACATTGTTTTAGTCATGTAGTAGCTGAATAAGTCAAAATTATTTTAGTAATTTTGCTAAAAAAAAATAAGTGTCCAGAATATTTTTGAATTTGCAGTAATACACTTTTGGTCTTGTAGTGACAAAATTTATGTCATATAGTAACAGGGACGGATCCAGAAATTATAGATTGGGGGCCCAATTTATATTAATACGAAGACAAAATAATTATATATATAAAAAACTTATTATAGAATTTTCAATACATCTCATTTCATTAATTTAAATTTAACGATTTTTGTTATGTTTTGAAAGAAAGTAATTTTGATTGTTCTAGTCTATAATAGGTGAAACAATGTTAAAATTTAAGATACAACTCCGATCTGCAGAGACTTTAGCCACTATTAGTGAAATGTAGAACTTAAAATATACACCCCCGTCCTATGGTGATTTGTATATCTTTGATTGACTAACTTATTAAAAAATGTAAATTTAGTGGAGTGTGAGATCAAATAAGTGAGAATCATTTTGGGTGATTTAATAAAGTACAAAATAGATTTTGTGAGGTCTAAACAAAATTTAGTGAGGTGTATTAATAAGAGAAAAATGTGGATCTAAAATTAATAATAATTTTAAAAATAAAATGATTAGTAAATATATCTATTTTGTGAATGTGAATTATTTTTATATTTGAAATGTGCTGGAAAAAAAATATAATATATATATATATATTAAAAAAAAATTGGTGGGGGCCCATTGATCTGGCCCTTCCTCGGTCCATCTCTGTATAATAACATAGTTTTGATCATGTAGTAAGATAATATTTTAGAGCGAAAATAAATATTATTCCCTCCATCTCAAATAAACTTTCACACCTACTTTTTCGATACTTTAGAAACTTCACCCATATAATATCTAAAATATTACTCCGTATATTTAATGTCATTAGTTTTATGGTACATATATACACACAAGTCAACTCACTTATTTATTTTTTTATAAAATTATATCTCAAAATTCTACTTCTACTAATATTTTTTAAAAAGAGAGTGAACAGTACGTATGAAAATTAATCCGGAACAAAGAGAGTATAATTAAGGTTGACCCGTTTTAACCCACAAAATTTGACTTGTTTGATCAATATATATTGCATATAAGTTTTTTCCGGTAGGGCAAAATCAAAAGTAGACAAGTTGATTTTTTTTTGCTTTTATTTAAATTTTATGCTTAAGTTTTTTTTTTTCTATAAAAGAATATAAATTATGTACCGAATTTTGATACACAGGGTTGCTGCCGGTAGCCGGTAAAAGTTCCTGAAACACATGCATTTATGGACTGGGCACCTACTTTGTTCACCCGTCATCGTTAAGACGTCGACATTCGGTAAATCCTAGCCGTCCATTGAAACTGAATCCGAGCCGTTGGATTAATGAAACAGTACAACGGTGATCAACTGAAAAACCCTCCTTTATGGTTGGTGCATGTTTAATGAATTTGACCTAAACCCCTGTCAATTTTGTGCCTATATATTACTCCTTTCATTCCGTAATTGTTTTTACTTGCACACTTTTAATATGAAAATATAAATACTATAAAAAATTAATATTCTTTCAATATTATTTTATTTTTAAAATTATCATTCATTTTTAACCTACATTTTACTCTTTTCGTCCCATAATAAGTTTCATACGTAGATGGACACACATATTAAGAAAGTGTAATAATGAGTGGAGTTTTAAAATACTTCATCCGTCCGCTTATAAGCTTCACGTTACTTTTTGGCACAAAGATAAGAAAAGTGATTAAATAATAGATATAGTACAAGTGATGTGATTGAGAGATGAGAGAAAAAGTAAAATATAAAGTTAAGTGTAAGAAAAAATACTTACCAAAAAAGGTATGAAAAGCTTATAGGCGGACGGACCAAAATGGTAAAATGTGAAACTTATAGACGGATGGAGGGGAGTATAATTTTATAAACTTTTATGTATAAAGTAAATAAATTAGTTGACTTGTGTGTATGTGTGAAGAAAAAACAACGTCATTTCTGTAAAATTGAGGATATTGTGAGAGTAAAGTTTATAAAAAGTTTTTCATTTGAAGGGTGTGAAAAATTACTCCCTCCGTCCGCCTATAAGTGTTACGTTACTTTTTGGCACAGAGATTAAGAAAAGTGATTAAATAATAGATATAGTACAAGTGATGTGATTGAGAGAGGAGAAGGATAGAAAGAAAAAAGTAAGATATAAAGTGAAATGTAAGAAAAAGTACTTACCAAAAAAGGTATGGGAAGCTTATAGGCGGACGGACCAAAATGGTAAAATGAGAAGCTTATATTGAACCTATATTAGTAAATACACTCTCATTCTTATTTATTGTATAGGCCCATCTTAGTTTCCTATGGGCTCTCTTATAAAGCCCATTAGGGTTAGGTTAGCCCTAAATATCTCTTGTATAAATACCCATTGTAAATCACCTTTACAACTAATCAAGAAATCATATTTTCAATATTCTTTATTTCTCTATATTACTTTATATGGTATCAGAGCGATAAAAAACAACATTAACATTGTTGTCACGACAGAGACTGGAGACTGAAATTAAGTTTTTCGAGATGTGTGGGACGACTAAGACATTCGAAAAACTGAGAGACTCAAGTTGAGGAAAACACATAGAGCCAGTGTGAGATATGTGTAAACCTTTACCATCACCAATTTCTACATTGTCTGGCCCATCAAATGGGGAGTGAAGAGAGAGGTTGGCAAGGTCGTTTGTGATGTGATGCGAAGCACCCGAGTCAAGAATCCAGTGATCGGCAGGATGTGCCGAGGAGGCTGAGTGAGCCGAGTATGCCGGGCGAGCAGCTGTCCGAGTGGGACGAGAGGGTGGTGTGTACTGTCCATGTGGGCGACGAGAACCTGTAGGAGGAGCAGTGGGCGAGAGTGATGAAAGAATCTCAGGGCAGGTGCGAGCAGTGTGACCTGGTGTTCGGCAATATTGACAGGTGCCAAGATAGGGCCTTTGCGAGGACTGGCGAAAACGAGTGTCAGCATTTTTAGTCCTCGAGTCAGGTCGCGAGGGGCGATGTTGAGGTTTACTGGCAGTGAGTGCAGAAGCAGGTAGCAAGGCCGAAGGTGGTCGCGAGGCAATTTGAGCCTCGGCACTAAGGAGCTTGTCGCAGAGCTCGGCAAAGGAAATGGGTTGTTCGCGAGCTTGGATGGCATTTGCTATGTCATTGTAGGATTCATCAAGGCCAGTTAGGACTTGGAGAGTGACGTCCTCGGCATCAGAGGAAGTGCCGAGGAGGGCAAGCTCGTCGACCACCGAGCGAACTTCCATTAGGAAGTCAGAAATTGGGCGAGCACCTTTGGTCAGAGAGCGAAACTTGGTTTTGAGGGCAAGAATGCGGCCTCTGGAGGGTTTCCCATACATGTTTTCAAGCATTGACCAAGCTTCGCAGGAGGTTTTGGTCGATGCCACAAAGGGAATGAGTTCCGGAGACATGGATCCAACCATGGCTGAGAAAATAAGGTTGTCCTGGCACACCCACAGGTCGTGCGCAGGGTTGGGAACGGTGGCGGTGGTGTTGGTGGTGCCGTCGGCAGCTGGGATTGTGGACGGGGGACATGGATGTGTGCCCAAGACATAGCCAAAGAGGTTGTGTCCAGTGAGGAGAAGACGAAGCTGGAAAGACCAAGCACCATAGTTGGTGGAGGTGAGCTTCAGGGACATATTTGCAAGTCCTTTGAAGGTGATTGGTGCCGGCGACTGAGAGGAGGTGGCCATAGTTTTGAGTAGAGCAGCGGAGAGAGAGGTTGGTTGTTTGGGATGAACAACAGTAGCTGGGTTTTAGAGCGGCGGCTGGGTTTGGAGCGGCGGTGGCGACGGCTAGGGTTTGGATCAGGCGTGAGCCAAATGAGGGAGGGAGTATTATGGAGTGCTTTGAAAAGGAAGGTGTGAAAGTTATTATGGAACGGAGGAAGTACATAATTACACCTCACCAAATCACCTAAAGTATTCCTCCTTTAATATATCTTACATCACCAACAACTAAATTCTATTTTTTTTAGACAGTGTGTCGATCAAACCGTACAAGTCATTCTAAAATGAAGAGAGTATTAAAAAATTTATATAAATGAATTGATTTCACATTTATCAAACAATTTTTTTTTTTATAGTATCATAGTTTCAAAATTAGTAGATAGGGGTAGTATTATAATTTACGCGTGATGATTCATTTATGAACTAACATTAAAAATATAATTCAAAATGATATTTTAATAATCATATGTCTACGTATAATGTGTTTAGATAGTGAAACACAAATGATCGAAACAAGTAATCTCATATAATATGTTTATGGATTTTAAATAAATACGATAAATAATTTAGTCTGAATAGTAAATTAATGATTTCTCAAAACTGGAGTACTCCGTATTATATTGTACGCATGATCACGCGCGAATACTATGCAGTGGGGGATCTTAAAGAGTTTGATGTCCACGTGTTTCCTCCTCATTGGTTAGTAAGATGGCTCGTACTTTCTCTGTCCGCATCTGATTTTGTTGCCATTCTTTTTTCTTTTTTTTTTTTTCACCAGTCAATAAACATGCAACAAATGAGTTTATGCAGACATATCATAATTTGGACATGTACGTTTTTGTCGTAATAAATATATTAATGTTGTAAACTATTTTCAGGACTATTTAATCCTTATTTGAAATGGAAAGTTTTAAATT
This sequence comes from Galeopsis tetrahit, assembly GCA_963675135.1. Lineage (NCBI taxonomy): Eukaryota > Viridiplantae > Streptophyta > Magnoliopsida > Lamiales > Lamiaceae > Galeopsis > Galeopsis tetrahit. The sequence goes on from OY776133.1 coordinate 20,560,205, forward strand.
TCACTTATTGCAATTTGGAAGTAAGAAAATGATTTTGGGGAGTTTTCGAATTATAATTAATACTCCATAAGAGTTTTGTTTATTTTGAATAAAAACAATACTACAATAATGATTTATAAGTGTAAATAAAAAATAATTCTAGTTAAAATGAAGAATTGACACTTGACAGCCATATGCTGAATGTTTAAAGTCTCAATTCTAACTTCTAAGACAAACTTTGAACTCCGAGTAAAAATAAATAAAAAAAAATCTGCTACGTACCATACTCAATTAAAATACTCCGTATTAAGTATTACTGTAGTAATAAAACAATTTAAAAATGTTACCAAAATAATAAGAGATATTTTATGTTGGTTCATATAAATCGTCAACTTATATACGACATATGCGTAGGTAATTTAATTCCCAACTACTCTATGAAGTTGTTTAGCTTTGAAAATAGCTTATAATTAATCTCTATAATTTATACTCCAGTACTCAGAAGTGGGGAGAACACTCCAGCTATGTTGAGTTAATTTAGGAAATGATCAAATCAAATTTCTTATTTCATATTTTATTTTATTAATTAGTTTATATAGTTTAATACAATTGTCGTTATTATCATATGTTGTGAAATTAGAGCTAAAACAATGAAATCTCATTTGAAACCCTCTCACAAGTCACAAACTAGTGATCAAACAATCACATGAAATTATTAACATGAAAGATGGGTGAACACAAGAATTTAATGACACAATTGATACCATGAAATGAAATTATGGGGAATTATGAAACAAACTTATTAATGTAACGAAGGTATGAAATTATGAATAACAATTTTTATGATTCATATAGATCGGAAATGAATTGCGAGCATGGTGTAAAATTAATTAAATTATTATTGTTAATTATTGAAATTATTTGTTTTTATTACTATATATTATTAATTGTTAAAGTTATTATTAAATTATATTTTATTCAAAAGTTGTTCATTTACTTTTTGTACATTGATTAAAAAAATTGATATTATATAAAGAGATCATTAATTAAGAAAAAAAAGGTAGAAATAGTAGAAAAAAGAAGATACAAATAGAGAGATAGAGATAGGAAAGGAAAGGAAAAAGGTAGAGAGATAACAAATTTTGTCCAAAAAGGAAATTGGTTCGGTGAAACACTCGAAATGACAAAATGAGTAATTTTCGAAAGGACGGAGGAGTATAATATATTTAATGTAGGAAATTGTTGTCATATATGTTATTATCACTTATTTGTAAATTTTACTCCGTATTATTATTATTGACTTTCCGAATGAGTTTTTAGAGGTACAACATCACACTAATTATACATATACCAAATACCTGTAAAATGGAACAAATTAAAATATAAAAAGAAAATTGATGATAAAATTATTTTAATTTGTGACAATAAAAAAAAAAGATGGGTTATTATGACGTTGATTTTGTCATATAAATTTCATATTATAACACGTGCCATATTACTTTCTTTTTAAAAATAGTGTATCATTTTGCCCACAAAGGGAAATACCTCATCATGATGACAAAAAGCTTTATTTGTATTTGTATCTTGTACAAGAAAGATGCCCTCCCATACGTGACCAAAAAACATTGCCATGAGTATCTATTCCCTGGGCAGGGGCAAAAATGGAAAACCAACACATTCTTTTTAGGGATTAACGTTTTTTCATTCCTTTAAATTGAATTGATTTTAAATTTGATCATAATGAAATACACATTTTAATTTTTTTCTCAAAAGTTGGTCCAAATTTTGAATTCAGTTCAATTACATGTCATTACAGGTAAATGAATCAGTCAAATCCTTAGGTCGTGTGAAATTCAAACAACCATGAATAATCGTGAATTTATTTATGTGCAAAAAAATACAGAAAAAGATTAATGGATCTGACCGGTTCATTTACATGCAAAAACAGATAATTGAATTGAATTCAAAATTTGAACCAACTCTTAAGAGGAGAATCAAAATGTACTGTATTCCATTAGAACCAAATTCAAAATTAATCTAACTTAAACTTTAATCCCTATTGATTCACGTGTTATACAACACTAAAATAAACAACCGCAAGTGTACGACGTCTATCGTAGCGTGATAAGCATGAGGTCGATCCCACAAGGAGGTTTAGCGTAAAAGTGTAGTTTGTTAATGTAGTTCTATTTAGACGCGATCGATAACTTGAAAGTGGTGAATTACCCTAAATTATCTACCAAATTGTCACTAGTAAACAATGAAAAGAGTAAATAAGAAATCGATCAAATAACATACGAATCAAGAAACGAAAGTAAAATGGATGAAGACTCAAAGAAAGAAAAGGTGGGTTCCAAGGCAATTGTAACACCTAGATATCCGTTTATGAATGTTAACTCGTTTAAATGGCCATTAAGGTTATCTCATATAGGGTGATCACACAAGAAGAATTAATCGATCTCTCGATACAACTTAATCCAAAAGCGCATGCAACATAGGCTCGTATCTCTACATCACAAACGTTACACCGCCTAAAATAGCTCCTAAGATCATTCAATTCCCTCTCCGATAATTAATCCTCTCTCGAGATCATAATAATACCGGGTTGCATGCTTGCATACGATTAAATGGAATAAATCTTTCAATATTATCCCAATTAACAATGAATTAAGCAAATCATCATGGCCAATAACAACATGCTTTATAATGGATAATTAAGCATACAAATAAGAGGCAAACACCAATTAAAGCAAGAAATTCATCATAAACTTCAATCCAAGTATTTACAATGCCTTAGAACCACAAATTGTTTAGCCAACTACTAGCATAATGAAATTACAAAATCCAAATGTAAAAACTAAATAAAAAGAAAGAGAACAAGGAAGCTTAGTCTATATTGTGGTAGAGAATGAAATTTGCAAGTTATTGCATCCTTTCTTCCTTGAATTGATGGAGAATTGAGAGAGAAATGACCAAATCACCTTGGAGTATGTGAAACTATGTGTAGGAATTGAGGAATTGGGGGTGAATGGCTTGAATTTCAAGAAAGAGGGTTTATATAGTGTTTGGGTAGGGTTTGGATGGCATAATTGCAAGTTGGTCCCTAAAAAATGGCCAAAATGTGGAAAAAGCACCGAAATTGAGTTTTGCCTAGGTGGAGCTCGGCCGAGCAGGTGGCTCGGCCGTGCTCGGCGTGTAAGGAATCGGGATTGCTCGGTCGTGGCCTTGTCTCGGCCGAGGCGTGTGGAGCAGGGGAGGATGGAAGCTCGGCCGAGCTGGAAGCTCGGCCGTGCTCGGTCGATGCATGTCTTGGCCAAAAATCATCGATTTCGAGGTGCACTTCCTCGAGCGGGGAGCTCGACCGTGGCCTTGGCATGGTGCTCGACCGAGAAGCAAGCTCGGCCGTGCCATTCGGATTTCTTCCTGGCTGCAGCTCGGCCGTGCCCTTCCCTTAGGCCAAAATGTCTCCGTTTCGATGTGCGTTTCTTCGAGCGTGGTGCACGGTCGTGGCGTCGGATGGCTTGATGTGGAGCTCGGCCGAGCTGGGAGCTCGGCCGTGCCCTTGCTTGGCTCAAAAACTCTCCGTCTCTTGGTGCAATTCCTCGAGAACGATGCACGGCCGAGGTCTGTTTTTGGCTTGAAAATGGCTCGGCCGAGCCATGAGCTCGGCCGTGCTCCCTCTTGATTTCCACCTCTTCCTCGTTTCGTGCATATCTTTCTCCTCGGGTGTCGGATTGACTCGATTCCTTTGGCTAATCCACTCCGTTTTTCGAGACGAATCCAACCGTGCACTCTTTTTCCTGATCCAGTAAAGTATGGTTGGTGTTTTGCTCCATATTTCATCGTATTTCCTACCAAATCGACAAAACACAACCTTTTTCTCATTTCGGTTTAAACAATCATATTCAATGCATAATTCAATGAAATCCACATCAAAATACACTTCACATGTGCCCCTAAAACGTGTAAATTCCACCCGAATCACCTATCTTTTTTTTAAATTCAATTGACAACTAATAAAAACACTATATTTATTATTAGGGTCCCGGCTATTATAACTATCTAGTTATATTTTCATATATATAATAATATACAAATTACCACATGTGACAAATATAAATCACATCACAAAATAATATAAACAAGACTTGTAACGTTGGTGACTTGATCTAATTATCGTCTTACTATGTTATTTTCACATGTCGTATTTGTTCATTGTATGCAAATATAGAGACATAAATTTAATGGTCGTAAAGACATCTAACAGAGAATTTAATTTGGCCCTTCATTTGTGTGAAAAAAATAATATTAATCTTTGTTTATTAATACAAATATTTATTAAGTTACGTGGTTATATCAGAACATTAATTTGTTGATTAATCAATATTTGTAGATGTAATATATTATTTAAAATTACATGATAAAATTAATGCACATATGTACATTGTATATTACATTTACATATCTAACCTTCTCTAAAAGAGTAAAATGAAAAAATGAAATTTATTTTATATTTTACAATGGTCATGTAGGTTTTCAAATATGAATAAATAGATCGATAGGTAAATTCACGTCTATTATTCTTTCATAGATATATAGTACGTAGTGGTATTTCTCGATGACGATGTTCTTCTATTCAGAGATAATTTACCTTTTTTTAAGAGATTGTGCACTATATATATATATATATATATGATTTATTCTAACCTGCTATATTTTAAATGATTGTGAGAAGATCCAAAATTCGATATAAGTCATAAAATAAATTCAATAGTTTATTGTCAACCCTTAAAATAAATTAATACACATTTGATTACAATGCGCATAATGTGTATGATACATTGTATGTATATAACAAAAATCAATATGTGACATATAATGGCACCTCAAACTTTAAAATTTGATCGAAATATGCATTTTATTTTTTTGACTATAAAAAATAAAAATATCAAAACACGCACACATGCACACATATATGTATATTGAGAGGCTAATACGTCTATTTAGTTACAACTTACAAGACACACGTAGATATATACACTGTGTATTACATTTACATATATAACCATCTTTAAAATAGTCAAATGAAAACGGTGAAAATTAAATTTATTTTATATTTTACAATGGTCATGTTGGATTCTAAATATGAATAATTAATAGATCGATCATTGATATGTAAATTCACACTTGATATTCTTTCTATAGATAGTAGTTTGAAAGAGCCATCACTGCATTAAAAGAGTATTCAGAAATTGAAAATCCACTATCCATGATTTATTCGAAACTAATTAATTAAAATACACATATGTGTAAGTAATATGATACCCGTGTGTATAATAAAAATTAATGCGTGACATAAAATGAACCTCGATCAAACCTAAAAAATTAATGGATTGAAATATGCATTTTATTTATTTAATTATTAATTATAAAATATTATATATATATACATATATATTGTATTTTCATGTAAACCGTCTCTTCCGTTATAGTACACACGTAAATGTATTATGTATATATAGTATACTACATTTACATATCTAAACCTCCCTAAAAGAGTCGAATGAAAGAGACTATACTTGATAGTATATGATTTATTGGGAGATGCTATATTAGTAATAGATAGAAGATCCAAGATTATATCTTTACAAATCCCGATTTTACTAACTCTAAAAAATACTATCTCCATTCATTAAAAATGTATTTACTTTTTATAACACGTATTTTAATTATAAAATAAATATGTGAATAACGAGTAAATGACATTGTTGATAGATCATCAACTTTTTAAAAAAAAATATATTTAAAAGTTAACTATTTAAATAGAATAAGCATATTCGTTAAAAAAAATTGTTCTGAACACACTTTTAGTGAATAAAGAGTGTAGACACCTAAATTTTATCGGTCCCTCCAATTGATTTGAGCCTCTAAGGCCCAATAAATTAATTTATAAAGCAAGTTGGGCATCTAAAGTCCGATAAATGAAGACGGGCCTCTAAAGTCGCATAAATGAAAACGGGCCTCTAAAGTCCAACAAATCAAATTGAGCCCAAATAGGGTATTCTTAGCCCAAGTAATTCAAAATTTGAATTTAACCCTAACCACTTGCACAAATATCTCTTTGGCCCATAAAAAAACCCTAGGTTCTACACCTATAAATAGAGGTCTCATTTCATTCATTTCAGGATCAACAAAACAGAAGCATTCAAGGCTCTAAAATTCTCTGCAGAGATTTTAGAGTGTTCTTCAGCAATTGGAGGAGCTTCAAAGGCGTTCTTCGTGCAAAGCAGCAAAAAGCAGTGTTCGAGTGGAGATCAAGGTGCTAAGCCTCTTCGATTCAGCGTTTCTTCAAGGAGTTCTTCGTGAAAAGCAGCAAGAAGCAGTGTTCGAGTGGAGATCAATGTGCTAAGCCTCTTCGATTTGGCGTTTCTTCAAAGTTCTTCGTGGATCTTCAACGGAAAAGTCCCAATAAGTCCTGAAAAAGTCCCGAAAATCAACGTTTAATCCAAAATACGGCGTCAAGCCCTTGGATTAACGTTACAAAGTCCCAAGTTCAAGAACGATCTTCAACGACGTTCATCACAAAAGTCCCTAAATTCAACGTTTAATCCAAAAATACCGTGCTAAGCCTTTGGATTAACGTTATAAAAGCCCCAAATACAAGATCGGAAAGGATTCGGCTGCGGATCCAGCTCTAAAAGCTCAAGAAGTTCAAGTGAAGTTCAAGAAGAGAGAATCAGAGGAGAAATTAGAGATTGTAACCCGCAATATTCATCGATTTAATACAAAATTAAATAAAATTGTTCGCATTTTCGCGTTTTATATTTAATTCACGAATTTGTGTTTACAAATTGGCACGCCCGGTGGGACTATCTCTACCTCTACTCTTCAAGCAAATCAAGTCTCGACGATGACACCAATCAAGATTAAGATCAAGAGAGGTGTTGCATCCGGATCAGTTGGTCTTGACTTTGAAGACGTGAACGTAGTCACGAGAAGTATGTCAAGAAGCTCGAAGTCATCGTCTTCTTCAGAGAAGGCTACTGCAGAGGGTCCACCACCCAACACTGTGAATGAGGAGAACAATCCAGCATGTTCCCCCACTCGTTCCACAGCGAGCTCATCAGATTCAAGCACAACCTCAACAATGGCGACAGACACTACGACTGTTGAGGAGCAATTGTCAAGCTTAACTCGAGCCATAGAAGGACTCACGAAACATGTCCACGAACAAGATGCCCGGATTGCTAAACTGATGAGCAATGCAGATAAAGGAAAGCAAGTCGAAGGGCTTGATGCTGAGACGTCTGGTGAACGCCAGCCAATGGAAGTTGACCAAACTCTTAAGGATTTACAAGTTTCTCCCGATGGTTTGGTCCCCGTCGACCGACTGAAAGAAATCATACTTGGGGCAATTAAAGATAAATTGGAGGAAAATCCCAAGTCTTCATTTACCTACAGTAAGCCTTACACGAAGAGGATTGACGGTTTGAAGATGCCAGCTGTTTATCAACCTCCAAAGTTGCAGCAGTTCGATGGAAAGGGTAATCCAAAGTAGCATATTGCTCACTTCGTAGAGACTTGCAACAATGCCGGCACTTACGGAGATCACTTGGTAAATCAATTTGTACGCTCTTTAAAGGGCAATGCATTTGATTGGTATACCGATTTGGAAGCTAAATCGATTGACAATTGGGAGCAAATGGAGCAGGAATTTCTCAACCGGTTTTACAGCACTCGTAGAACGGTTAATATGCTTGAATTGACGAACACTCGTCAATCAAAGGAAGAGCCGGTGATCGATTACATAAATCGATGGAGAAATCTAAGCCTAAATTGTAAGGATAGATTGACTGAAGCTTCAGCTATCGAGATGTGCATCCAAGGAATGCAGTGGGGTTTTCGATATATCCTTCAAGCAATTCGACCAAGATCATTCGAGGATTTGGCTACTAAGGCCCATGACATGGAGTTGAGCATGTATACAAGTGAATTTGAAGGGCCACTATCTCAAGAGTGGGGGCAAAGGAAAACGAGTTTGAAGGAGTTGCAACGAAAGCAATATCCATTTCTAGACTCAGACATCCCTGAAATTTTCGATGACTTGATCAAGAATGATCTCATTGAACTACCACAAATGAAACGACCCGATGAGGCTGGGCAAACGGACGACCCCAAATATTGCAAGTACCATCCATTGGTAGGGCATCCAACTAAAGACTGTTTTATACTTAAAGAGAAAATCATGCGGCTAGCCAAAGAAGGAAAGATCTTTCTAGAAGAAACTGAAACAACGGCGAATCACGTCACAGTTGAAGACAATCAAATTAAGGAAGTTTATGGCGCCTACAAACTGATTTCTGAAGACGGTGTATACATTTATCCCATGAACGAAATGTTTTTGAAACGCTACTACGCGTAAAGAAAACAAGTACACTCTATAAACGCATGAGCCTAAACTGCTTGTCGCTCCATAAACGCACGAGCCTAAACTGCTTGTCGCTCCATAAACGCACGAGTATAAACTGCTTGTCGCTCCATAAACGCACGAGCCTAAACTGTTTGTCGCTCCAAGAACGCACGAGCCTAAACTGTTTGTTGCTCCATGATGCACGAGACTAAACTACATATTACTCCTGGTCCGCATGAGTCTAAACTGTGTACGACTAGCACCAAATGTAAATACATGTGGTTAAACTGTTAACTTACTCCACTAAAGGCGTTTTAAGTGGTTAAATAATTAAATCTCCACTTTGTCAAAAGTAGTTAAAGAATAGTCACTCCTAAACTGTTTGTCGCTCCAAGAACGCACGAGCCTAAACTGTTTGTTGCTCCATGATGCACGAGACTAAACTACATATTACTCCTGGTCCGCATGAGTCTAAACTGTGTACGACGACCACCAAAGGTAAATACATGTGGTTAAACTGTTAACTTACTCCACTAAAGGCGTTTTAAGTGGTTAAATAATTAAATCCCCACTTTGTCAAAAGTAGTTAAAGAATAGTCACTCCTGGCCCGCATGTGGGAAATCATTTGAGAGTAATTCGCAATTCGTCCACATCAAAGTCAAACGTTCTCGTGAACGAAATGCGAGGGGGCATTTGTAGACACCTAAATTTTATCGGTCCCTCCAATTGATTTGAGCCTCTAAGGCCCAATAAATTAATTTATAAAGCAAGTCGGGCCTCTAAAGTCCGATAAATGAAGACGGGCCTCTAAAGTCGCATAAATGAAAACGGGCCTCTAAAGTCCAACAAACCAAATTGAGCCCAAATAGGGTATTCTTAGCCCAAGTAATTCAAAATTTGAATTAAACCCTAACCACTTGCACAAATATCTCCTTGGCCCATAAAAAAATCCTAGGTTCTACACCTATAAATAGAGGCCTCATTTCATTCATTTCAGGATCAACAAAACAGAAGCATTCAAGGCTCTAAAATTCTCTGCAGAGATTTTAGAGTGTTCTTCAACAATTGGAGGAGCTTCAAAGACGATCTTCGTGCAAAGCAGCAAAAAGCAGTGTTCGAGTGGAGATCAAGGTGCTAAGCCTCTTCGATTCGGCGTTTCTTCAAGGCGTTCTTCGTGAAAAGCAGCAAGAAGCAGTGTTCGAGTGGAGATCAAGGGGCTAAGCCTCTTCGATTCGGCGTTTCTTCAAAGTTCTTCGTGGATCTTCAACGGAAAAGTCCCAATAAGTCCCGAAAAAGTCCCGAAAATCAACGTTTAATCCAAAATACAACGTCAAACCCTTGGATTAACATTACAAAGTCCCAAGTTCAAGAACGATCTTCAACGACGTTCATCACAAAAGTCCCTAAATTCAACGTTTAATCCAAAAATACGGTGCTAAGCCTTTGGATTAACGTTATAAAAGCCCCAAATATAAGATCGGAAAGGATTCGGCTGCAGATCCAGCTCCAAAAGCTCAAGAAGTTCAAGAAGAGAGAATCAGAGGAGAAATTAGAGGTTGTAACCCGCAATATTCATCGGTTTAATCCGAAATTAAATAAAATTGTTCGCATTTTTGCGTTTTATATTTAATTCACGAATTTGTGTTTACAAAGAGAATAACACATTTTTCCATCCCAACTTTCTAAGTTGAAAAACATTGGTATTTTACTGGATTTCAAGGGAATCCACAAGCACATCAAAGACACTTTTCTCATGATTTGCTTGCTAGAATTAATGATACTCATGTTGATTCTAAGGCATGGGTAATTGGAGGTGACTTCAACGAGATACTTTCACCAATTGAAAAATATGGTGGTGTGATTGATGGTAGAATCAGAAGAAATATGAATTCATTCAGAAATGCGTTAAATAAATTGGATCTCTTTGATTTGGGTTTTAAGGGACCTTGCTTCACTTGGTCAAATAAAAGGAAAGGTAAAAATAATATTATGGAACGGCTGGACAGATTTGTTGCAAATCTGGACTGGAGCCAGTTGTTCACTTCTTATCAGGTCAGAAATCTTCATTGGTTTGGGTCCGATCATCGGGCTATTTGTCTTTCTTTTTATGATCAAAAACTGGTTTGGAAACAAATTTCGAATGTCAGATTCCACTTTGAAAACGCATGGTTGTTGGATGAAAAGTGCAAACATGTAATCTCTAACACCTGGAATTTTAATATTGACAAAGGTCCTCTCTCTTTTCAACTTAATAGCTGCATGAAGGCTCTCAAAAATTGGTCAAAAAATTATTTTGGAACATTGGATTTGAGGATCAAAAACATCAGTGATAAAATAAATAAAGAGTGTAATCTGGGAGGGCAATTTGGAAGTTATGAAGAACTAGAAAATCTGGAGTGTGAATTGGACATGTTATTTGCCCAACAGGAAGAATTTTGGCATCAAAGATCTCGTATCAATTGGATAAAATGTGGGGACCGTAACACAACCTATTTCCATAAAAGAGCTTCTGAAAGATTCAAACAAAACTGGATTTCAAATCTTCAAGATGATCAGGGTAAAGTAGTCTCCTCGGCCCCTGAGATTGAGAAGATCATTTCAACCTATTTTGAAAAGATCTTTACATCATCTAAACCTTCGGAAGAGGATATTCACAGAGTCTCCCAATACACCTCAAACAAGATTTCTTTGGGGATGGTGAAATTTTTGGGAGGGCCCTTCAGTTGTATGGAAATAAAAAAGGCAGCCTTTGAGCTTCACCCGAATAAGGACCCGGGTCCAGATGGCTTCAATGCCAAATTTTATCAAGAGACATGGGATATCATAGGAAAATTGGTGACGGATGAAGCACTTAAAATTCTTAATAATCAGGCAGAATTAGAGGATTGGAACAACACCCTAATTACTCTAATTCCAAAGATTAAAGACCCAAGCAGCCCAAACCACTATAGACCAATTAGCCTTAGTAATGTGTGCTACAGAATTGTTGCAAAGACAATTGCTAATCGGCTCAAACAAGTCTTGCCAAAGGTGGTTGATGACAATCAGAGTGCGTTCATTAGAGATAGACAAATTACGGATAACATTCTGATCAGTTATGAGTGTATGCATTGGCTTCGTAATAACAAAAGCGCAACGGGCTACGCGGCTCTCAAACTTGACATGAGTAAGGCTTACGATAGAATTGAATGGAATTTTTTGAATCATCAATTGTTCAAACTGGGATTTCCTGAAAACATGATTTAACTTATTATGAGATGTGTGTCGTCAATTTCTTATTCTTTTAGGATAAATGGCAAGATCTGTGGTTATGTCCGCCCATCGAGGGGTATCCGACAGGGGGATCCACTTTCCCCTTTTCTATTTGTTATCTGTGCTCAGGGGATGTCAGCGTGCATTAGTAAGCTCGCGAAAAATAAAGAGATTGAAGGAATCCAAGTGGCCCGAGGAGCACCTGTTATTTCACACCTTTTGTTCGCAGATGACAGCCTCGTTCTTTTCAAAGCAAAGCCGGATTATGCTAGAAAATTAAAAGCTACCCTCGTGGATTATGAAAGAGCTTCGGGTCAAATGGTTAACTTTGATAAATCGACTATTATGTTTAGCCCGAAAACATGCAATTCCAATCAAGCTCAGGTGATTAGTGAATTTAATATTAGATTGACGCAGGGACATCAGTTATATCTTGGCTTGCCATCCTTCTCTCTTCGGGGTAAGAGGATCCAATTCTCTTATATCTTGGACCGTATTAAGGAGAAAATAGATAACTGGAAGAACAAGACTTTTTTAGTGGGAGGTAAAGAAGTTTGGATTAAAGCTGTGCTTCAGGCAATTCCGACCTATGAAATGTCTTGCTTTAAACTACCAATCCAACTGTGTGGAGAAATGGAGGCGGTAATAGCAAATTTTTGGTGGGGTCAAAGTAAGGACAAAAATCATATACATTGGCTGAAGTGGGATGAGTTATGTAGACCAAAAGATGAAGGAGGTATGGGATTTAGAAAAATGGAATCATTTAATCAGGCCCTTTTGGCCAAACAGATGTGGCGTATTATGGAAAATCCTCATTCTTTAGTAGCAAAGGTCCTCAAAGCAAGATATTTCAAGCATACATATATTTTAGAGGCGGAGATTGGAAATAACCCATCCTTTACTTGTAGATCCCTCTTCTCAAGTTTGCCTCTCCTTCAGGAAGGTATCCGTTGGACTCTGGGTAATGGACAAACGATTTCTTTATTCAAACATGCATGGGTTCATGGTCTGGAAGGAGGCTTTATTAAATCTCGAATTGCAGCAGGCAACAATGTGTCAGTCTTTCTTGATGAATCTCGAAATTGGAATGAGGATATGGTTCGATTGGCATTTCTCCCCTACGAAGTGGAAGCAATTTTAAGAACAACGGTGGGAAGGAATGATGAGGAGGACACCAGGTTTTGGAAGTTTGACACTCATGGGAGTTATTCGGTAAAATCAGGATATAAAGTCTCCATGCACGCACTCTTTAAAGCAAAATATGGATTGGAAGTGCCAGAGAGTAGTCACCTAGTGCAATGGTGGCCCATCATATGGAGACTCTTCTTGCCACCTAAGGTTCGTATTTTTGTTTGGAAGTTGTGTAGAGATTTTCTGGCCACAGAGGGGATTCTTGTTAATAGACATGTACCTACTTCTCCTTGTTGTGGCATTTGTGGAGCTTATATGCCAACACCAATTCATGTTTTATTTCATTGTGAGGGTGTTAAAAATATTTGGAAATTTCTGGGATGGTGGCAGCATATCAAGAGTGCAAGACATTTACGGACTTTGGATTTTCTTTGGTTTATTAAAGACAATCACTCTCAAATTGATTTGGAACGCATATTGATGGTTGCTTGGGGTATTTGGAATGAAAGATGTCATCTCATCCATGACGGGTCGTTAAAAAATACCTCTTTAAACAAGAATCTAGCAGTGAGAGTGTTGGGATATTTAAAGAATTTTCAGGAGTTAAATCAACAACAGTCCAATAGTAAGGTTGGTGTCTCTATCTCCCACTCAGACGATCAACCGATGCAGGGGAGTGCATTTTCTTATTTTGAGGTTGATGGTGCCTTCAATCCCGAGTTAAAGAGATATGGCATTGGGGAAATCTTTTACTCCCACGAGGGAACCACAATTGATTTTTTCTCACTCAAGATTGGCCCTCAAAGAACTCCATTGGGATCAGAATTGAAGGCTATTGAAGAAGCTTTGACTAGGGCAAAGAGGCGTGGAGAACAGTTTATTGAGATCAAAAGTGATTCTAAAAACGCATTGGCTCTTTGTCAAAAGGAAACACGGGAGCTTAAAGGAGGGCCCGAAGACATCATTGCTCGTCGTATTACGCAATTAAGAGAGAAATTTGTAATGTGCAGATTCACTTTTTTACCACGCGACGCCAACAGAAAGGCTCATTCTTTGACTCAAGACGCTTGTTAACTCTACCAGTTCTCGTGACAGAAATGAAGTAGTTTTTGTAGAACCTATTTTTTCAGGAATTCTTTCCCCAGACTTTATCTTTAGGTTCTACTGCCTCAAAAAAAAAAAAAAAAAAAAATTGAAAAACATTCATGAAATGGTTTTAAGATGAAACTGTCACAAGTTAGTTCCCACTTATTTAAAATATAATTAATTTGGGTTGGTCTGCTATGGACTCGAGTGCATGTTGTGCACCCTAGTCCATGTTGCACTTTTCAGTTACTGACTTACACTTTTTGGTAAATGGTGTTGCACTTTTCAATTATTAAACTGTATAAGTAATAATTGAAAAATGCAACACCGTGTAAGTCAGTAAACTGAAAAGTGCACATGCACTAGGGTGCACAACATACACTCGAGTGCATACTAGACTTTACCAATTAATTTTGTATCAATGTAAAAAATTAAGAAAATAATTGATTTTTCATTTATTTTTAATTAATGCTTGTACTTTTTATTAAAAGAAGAACACATTTATCTATGTATTTATTAACCTTAAAAGATAAATTAAAAAAAAAATACAATTAATCTGTGTTGAAAAATGCAAAACATCATTTAATTAACAAATACTCCGTATTATGAAAGATTAAAACTACATATATTATAAATAGAAAGAGAATATAAAATTAATATTGATCCTTTTAAAATACTACTATTATGTTATACTTATACCCAAATTATACGGTTTCACGCACACCTGTTCTGAAATACTTAATTACAAACTATATTTAATTTTTTTAAATGTAGGGGCAAAATAGTCTTTCGGGCCACCGACGCCAGGCGTGGGGAATTAAGAGTTAGGCGCGCCTATTTGGCGCGTAATAAAACTGACAGAAACAAATATAATAATGGCTCAAAAGAAAAAAAGAGGGAAATAAATAAAAAGGTGAATAAATCTGAAATCCAGATAAGAAATAAAAGGGAAAAAACAAACAACTCCTAGGAAAAAAGCGAAAAGACGAAATAAAAAACTGAATAATAATAATAATAAAAAAAAAAAAAGAAGGATTTTAAAAAGTGCATAAAATATCAGAGAGAGGCACACATTGAGTGTGGACTATATAAAAGGCTGACTGTGTTGAAAAAGGAAAAATAAAACCATTAATAAAAGCAGTTTCTCTCTCTAAAACTACCAAACCCCCCTCTCGATCAAACCACCTCCATTTTCACACAACTGTGTTTTTGGGGTATATAGGTATATAGATACAGTTAATACATATATATTTATATACGCCCACTTGTGAATTGTATTGGTGAATATACAAAATTACTTGTATAGTATATATATATCTGTATATATTGAGGAAGCGATAGAGTGCGTGTAAATGGAAAAAAGGTACAGTACGACGGAGGCGATGCCGGCGGATCTGGTGGCGGAATGGTCGGCGCCGGGAGTCGAAACCGGGCTGGAAGGCGAGTTACATTTGAATTTCATTTAAATTTCACTTGAATTTGGTTCAATTTTGCTGACTTTAGCTCTGTAGTTGGGTAATGCTGATTGCTTTCAGGGTTGATTTTGTTAATGCAGAGCCTATGTGGCAGCTGGGCCTCGGTGGTGGGCCCGATTCTTACCCCGAAAGGCCCGATGAGCCCGACTGTATTTATTACTTGAGGACTGGAATCTGTGGCTATGGCAATCGATGCCGGTTCAATCATCCCCGTGACCGTAACACTGTAAAACCCCCAATTTTTTTTAGCTTTAGACTTCAATTTCACTTTTTTGATGCATGATGGATGTGATCACTATGTGAAAAGGAGATTTTTTTGGGATTTTTTATATAGATTTGATGCTGGTTTTGATACGAATCTACTCTTTATTGTTTTTTTCTTTTTTTCCTGGGAATGGGTTGGTTTAATCGATTTATAGAATATAAATTTTAATTTGCGGTGGCCTCATCATAAGGGCAAGCATGCATTGAGCTGAATTTGGTGGTTTATTTATGTACGATATGGTAACATTTTTACTGGATTTTCACATCAAATTGGCGCATGCACATTGAATAGGATTTGGGGTGGGGTGGGGGGTGGTATATGGATTTGATGGTTGAAAAAAATGGAATCTTTCCTTAAATCATGGTTTATGGTTTTGATGATGCAGTGGACAAACGTTTATAATTTGGATGACAGTACATCACTTTCGTAAACATGCATTGTGTAATGAGCTGATTTTATATTGATTACAGGCAATGGGAGCCATAAGGGTTAGTGGAGGAGAGTATCCAGAACGCATTGGCCAACCTGTCTGTCAGGTATACAACTGCATGTCATTTTTCATTTCTCCCTTTGGTGGGGATGGGGGGTCTAGGAAAAACTTATGTAGCAAAATACTTCAATATAAACATGTACAATATGAGGATTACTTAAAAATGTATGAAACATAAATCTTTAAATGCTGCATATGACTCTTTGAATTTACTGTCCTAGTTGTTGCTTCATGTGGAAAGTGGAAACATGCAACTCTTACATCGTACTGCCTAATAATTAACTGTTTAAAACTTGGTTTCTTGAAGGGAAAGTTATGTGGTTTTTCCATAGCTGTCCTCTTACTCAGTGTGGTTTTTATGGTTTATAAAGCTTGATAGTTGTTTTAATTTATTCCAGACTCAGAGAGTCAGAGTGGAGTATGAAAATCTGTTTTTAACTCTCAGTAATTGGTGAAAATCAATATTCTGTATCATGAAAATAACTAATTTGTCTGCTTACTGGTTAAGGATGTCAACCTCTGGTCTACAGGGGAAGACCTTTTGAATTGCAAAAGTCAGCATGCTCCTAAAGAAATCACTCATTTTGGAGTGGTGCTTCATTTGCTTGTTGCGTGAGTTTTTTCGCTTCATTTTCTTCTTGTGTGAATTCTTTTTTTAGTGTTTGATGTCAGAATTTATAATATGCAGTTGCAAGATTGCTCTAAAATTTTATTCTTTACTCTTTCTTAAATAAGCAACTTCTATGTTAATAAACATGGAGTCCTCTTTTTTCTGTTTGTTATTTAATATTTTTGTGGATGTTCTTCCTAATGATTGGTAACTGACTATGTTTTTATGAAGTCATCCTCTTCACCATGAAAATTAGATCAGCCTATTTAAATTCCTGTAAAGTACTCTCCTTCGAATTATTTAACTAATGAAACATGGAAATATGCTTTTTCTGTCATTTTATGCTTTTCCTTTAAAGTACTCTCTTTCAATATCAGTGTTCTTGATTTATTTGCAAAATAAGTGCTATATTTTAAAAGTAAATAAAAAAAGAGGTGGAGCCACAACCTGACTCAGTGCAAATAACAAAATAAGGCTATCCTTGTTGATTGTATCCCGTGTTGATAATTGTTTTTGGTTTACCAAATAAATTTATCTGGGATTAGCACTTAGCATTTCAACTGTCATGGCACTCTACAATGTTATTTAGCAATAAGCATTGCATCTTCATGACATGCTATACTATATTGAATCTAATACCCTACACTTCATGACATCCTCTGTTATTGCCAATTTTCTCTGGAAACACTATTTTGTTTGTAAAAGTTACGGTTTTAAACTGAATTTGTAGTACTACATGCGTACGGGAATGTGCAAATTTGGGGCTTCCTGCAAGTATCACCACCCCAAGCACGGAGTTGGACCTTCCGCCCCAATCTCAATCAATGTTTATGGATATCCATTGCGACCGGTTTGTGTTTATATTTTTCGTTTGATAATTTAAGTTTCCATTTAGATAATATTCTCGGACTACTCAGCTCTCTCATAAATTCCTATGTTGCAGGGAGAAAAGGAATGCTCATATTATATCAAAACAGGGCAATGCAAGTTTGGTGTAACTTGTAAATTCCATCATCCACAGCCAGCTGGGATACAATTTTCCCCCGCCCCTACCCATACCCCTGCGGTTGGGCCTGGGCCTTTGGCTGGCCCACCAGCCATGCCTACACCTGCACTTTATCCAACTGTGCAGTCTCCTTCTGTTCAGTCTTCACAACAATATGGGGTTATTCCCGGAAACTGGCCCGTTGCTAGGCCCACCATGCTCCCTGGTTCATACATGCCTGGAAGTTATGGTCCTATGCTACTTGCTCCAGGAGTTGTTCCCGTTCCTGGTTGGACTCCTTATCCGGTAGGTAAAGTTGAAACTGTCTTTTATTCAGAAGATCGTTGAGATATGCCCTGATTTGTGTACTAAACTGTACGAGCACATGATACAGGCACAAGTTAGTCCCGTTGCCTCCCCAAGTGCTCAGCACACTGTGGGCCCGGGCCCTCTTTATGGGATTACACAGTTACCTCCTTCATCGACTGGATACACGGGACCATACCTCCCCAGTACTTCTGCAGGTCCCTCAAGTAGCAGCCAGAACGAACGTGCATTTCCTGAGAGACCTGGTCAACCCGAATGCCAATATTATTTGAGGACGGGAGACTGCAAATTTGGTCCTACATGTAAATATCATCATCCACCTGAGTGGAAAATGCAAAACACAACTTTTGTACTCAGTCCTATGGGTCTCCCATTGCGCTCTGTAAGCACTCGTTCATCTAAAATTCTCAGTACAATAGCGAAAATTTCCTTGATATAGAAGAGTTATTTGATCATTTTCATGCAATGTGACACTGTCAGTTCTACGGGTAGGTCCTGCAGATATGCATGCCTTATTTTTTCATTTATTAACTCCGTACAATGTAATACATGCGTTTACTTGTGATCGCTTTTTGTTATGTCCTTGTATGTCTTTCTCACAGTTTCTTCGATTGTTCTCAGGGTGCACCACTTTGCTCTCACTATGCTCATAATGGAGTATGCAGATTCGGGCCTTCATGCAAATATGATCATCCATTGAGAATTTTGAGTTACAGCTCATCCTCATCTTCTCTGACTGATATGCATTTGGCTCCTTATGCTATTGGATCTACAAACGCAACTTTGGCCCCATCATCATCTTCAGCAGACTTAAGACCTGAACTTTTCTCATCAAACTTGTCATCCATGAACCACTCAAATGCTTTAGTTGATTCAACTTTCTCAAGTAGTGGGCCAGTTCCTCAATTTAGTGTTCAGCGTACTGGGCAGGGTTCTACCTCTTCGAGTGGTGGTAGCAGCTCTAGTCATGGCGGTGAGGCTCACATATCAAGTTAAACGAAAATCCCCCATTGACTATGATCAAGCAACTTCCATTGATCAAACTTTAATTTTTGGTTCAAGTCCTCCATGACGAAATCTTCAGCCTTCACATCCAGCTATGGCAACTGTTTCTGTTTCAAATAAGTCATACAATACTCCCTCAAAAAAAGCTCGCGGGACTCATTTTGCTTTCTGTCTTGTCTTTGAATAACAAGAAACCAAATGGCTTCCTCACAGGTAATTCTTATCCCTGCTCAAATTTTGGAGCTTGTTGTGTCTATTTATGCTCTATCTTTTTCTGAACGAAAAAGATGTGTTGTCACCATTCTCCACCGGATTTAACTGTATTTTGCCTCTGTTTCATTCCAGCATTACGATGAACTTATTAATTATAGTATGGAATGAATAACATCAAGGTGTTGTTGCTCCTCTCTTTTTTGTCTTGGGGCTTTGTTGTGGAAACATGGATAAACTTTTTCTAGTTATGCTGCTGTTAATTAATGGATGCTTGTTTACAGTAATATCAGAGAAACTCCATTTATTTACTACTCCATCATGTATCTTTTGCTAGTGTTCAGATACCTTTCAATCATGTGATTGGAAAATCATATTCTTGTTGATAGTGTCATCAAGAAATAACAACATCCTCTCCTTTAATTTAATGCTTGATTCATTTCCTGATACAAATTTTTAACAGTTGTGCCACTTGATGGATTGCTTCATCTTCTCATCCAACTCTCTAGCTTTCTTCCCTCCTAAGCCCCGAACTCCTCTTATGTAGTTTCCGCCACCCCTTGGCCCGTTGAACTCTCCATTTTTTTCGTCTCTCATCACCTCCCACTCCACCACCAGCCTGCAATTCATCGGCACCCCTACGGCCCTACTCCAACCGCCCACACTCCATTTCTCTGTGTGGGAAAGATTTAGGGGAAGGTGGTATTATAAATTGGGCACACAAGACAATGCCATTTCATTTGAAAAGCCCATATTCTAAATCTTATTTTTCCATTTTAGGCTCTTCTGTTGGTCACCATTTCCAGATTTGATAATTATTTTGCTAGCTATTATGGACCCCTCTCTCTCTCTCTCTCTCTCTCTCACCTTCACAATCGCCTCATTTATTGCTTTTCTTTTTGTGAAAAAATTATCACTCTTTTGAGGATAGAGGGGTAGAAATAGATTACTGCGTTTTTTTTTTTTTTTTTACAATAAGAGGTTAAATGAAGAATGCTGGAGTATGAATTTTGAGGATCGTCGCCTTCATTACAATATACATGTGTGTATACTAGTATAGAATCTGCGTACTACACGGGATTTTAAAAAATTTTGTATCATTATTTTTTATGATTAAATATATAAACATTTATTTAGTTCAATTAATTCTACACGTGGAATACACTAGTAAACATTAATTTAGTTTTAACATTATATATCAATTGAAATTATAATTTAAACAAAAATAATAATAAGGGTAATTACTTAATATCGAGCGAAGAACATTTTGGAATCGGCGGTTCCAAGGTGGGTACAAAGTTACATTAAATTTAAGTTTGTTAATAAACGTCTGACTGACCCAAATAAAAAAACATGCCAATATTAAATAAATTTAATATTATAAGAAATGCAAATTCACATAAATAGATTTTATATATAAGAGTTTGAAAGATGACACGTAGAATAAAGAGAGACTAACAAATATACAAGATAAAGATATATATATATATATATATATAGTTATATATATACATTTACATATCTAACCCTCTCTAGAAGGGTTAAATGAAGTTGGTAAAAATGAAATTTATTTTATATTTCACAATGCTCAAGTTGGATTCTAAATATAAATAGACAAATTAATATGTAAATTCATGCATGATATTCTTTTATAGATAGCATTATCTCTCCATGATGCATGATGTTCTATTTGAAGATAATTTGTCTATTTAAGACAGATTATGCACAAGCTATACTTTAACAAAAAGAGGTATTCAAATTTCTATACATGTCACAAAAATAAATACATTATTTAATATAAAATACATTCAACCACAATACACATAAACTAATGTATCAAATAGTATGATATAGTAACAAATAATTTTGTGCATATAATAAAAAATAATTTATAATATAATATGAACCTCAATCTTAAAAAATAGATCAAGATATGAATTTTATTTTCTTGATTATTAATTATAAAATATCAATAATATATTGTAAATTTTGAGAGGCACCGCTGCGACAGTGCCATTCACGTGGACCACACGTCTCTTCAGTTGCAACACACGCATTGATAAATATACACACTATATGTTTTACACGTGTACCATCTCTTTTGTTAGAATACTCACATACACATATATATACATTATGTATTGAATTTACATATCTAAGCTTCTCTAAAAGAGTAAATTGAAGTCGGTGAAAATGAATTTTGTTTTTATACTTTATAATGGATATTTTGGTTTCTAAATATGAATAGATATGTCGTAAATTCATGGTTATTATTCTTCTACAGATAGTAGCGGTATCTCTTCACAACAATGTTCTATTCCGATATAATTTGCCTATTTGCTAGGAAATTGTGCACGATATATGATTTATTCGAAGTTACCATATTGTACTTTAACAGAGAAAAGATTCAAAATACTATATATTGTAAAAAAAAAAAAAAAAAAAAAGAATTCATTAGTTTATTGTCTCAAACCTAAAAAATATACTACACATTTGATTACAATGCACTTAATGTGTCAAATAATATGTTGTAACATGTGTATATAATAAAAATTAATCAGTGACAAAAAAGGACCTCAAACTTTAAAAATAGATCAAAATATGCATTTTATTTTCTTTGATAATTAAATATAAAATATAAAATTACATGTGCGCACACATATATATTGAGTGGCCCGGTGTAGCTAGGAGTGTTCAAAATAAAACCGGACTGGAAAAAAGATTGGACCGGAACCGGACCGGCAAATTTTGGATTCCGGTCTTTCGGTCCGGTTTAAGACCGGAATTTTCCGGTCCGGACTGGTTTGGACCGATTTTTTTTTTTTTTTTTTATATATATTATTTTACTAATGTACTCTCAATTATTTTTCAAAACCAAGTAATTGGTGAAAATGTTTTGAGATCTATTACATTTTTTGCAAATATATAATTTAACAAACATATTTAATTTATTTTTAGGATCAAAAGATAATTAATAATAATGTAAATAAAATTCACATTGACGTAATGAAGAGCAAATACTTTAATTTTCATACACAAATTCACCAATCTTATTCTTGCTTCAATAAACTTTTAAAAAAAAAATAATAAAAAAAAAAATCCGGTCCAACCGGTCCAAACCCGGACCGGACCAAAATTTATCGGTCCGGTCCGATCTGGACCGGATTAATTTTGGTCCGATTCTCCGGTCCGCCCTTTAACAAACATTCCGGTCCCGGTTTTAAACCGGTGCACACCCCTAGGTGTAGCGTTGCCCCCCACGTGGACCGCACGCCTCTTCAGCTACAAGATACATGTAGATTATACATTATGTGTCTTCAATGTGAAGTGTGTCTTCCGTTACAATACACACATAAATATGTTGTGTATTACGTACATAATTTACTTACATATCCAACCAAGACAAAAGACGTCGGTGAAAATGAAATTTATTTTATATTTTACATGTTGGATTCTAAATATAAAAGAGATAGGTCGATATGTAAATGAATGCCTAATATTCTTCTATAAATAGTAGTAATATCTCTCCCTGCGATGTTATATTCGAAAATAATTTACGTTTTTAAGTTAGATTGTGCACAAATATATGATTTATTCAAAGTTGCAATACTTTAATAGAGGGAAGGTCCAATTTGTTTTATACATGATAAAATAAAAATAATTATTCAATACCTTATTATTCACTCTCGAAAAGGTAAATACATTATACATCTAATTACAATATGTTAAATAAAAACAATTATTCAATACCTTATTATTCACTTTGATTTTTTTAAATTTTAAAGTGATTTTTTTTTTTTATATCAATTCTAACTTTTTATTTTTTTTTCTCTTAATTTTCTTAATTATTCTTTCATTTTATTCTCAAATAAAATAGTTAAATTACATACACCTATACTTTTTTTATTAAATAACTTTTTTTTCACAACCCACCAGTAAAATGAATAATACTCTCTCCGTTTCTATAAACTTCTCATTTTACCATCTTGGTCCGTTTATCTATACATTTTTCATACTTTTTATTTTTACACTTCACTTTATATATTACAGTGAGCGTTATCTCATAATCAACTGATGTAGTCAACTGATAGAATCAGATAAAATGACTTAGGCCGAATCAGATGAGTTGAAGGTTTCAATCAGCTGAGGAGGAGATGTTTAGAGTTCAGCTCAGTTGGTC
The DNA here is from genome assembly GCA_963675135.1 of Galeopsis tetrahit. NCBI lineage: Eukaryota > Viridiplantae > Streptophyta > Magnoliopsida > Lamiales > Lamiaceae > Galeopsis > Galeopsis tetrahit. The sequence goes on from OY776133.1 coordinate 20,583,611, forward strand.
AGATCAGCAGAGTAAAGATCAGCACAGTATGAAGTCTATCAGCAGAGTCAACTTTTGATCACAAAACAGAAGAGTTGGGTACCAGATGAGTAGAAGTCAACTGATATTTATGGACAAGTCTTCTGATACGAAAGTTGGTTAGTTTAACTAACTGTATTACAGTTACAACTACTTGAGGGAATAACTAACATTCCAGTTGAGTAATAACAGAGCAAATGGGTTGTTACAAGCGGTTGCAAACGGTTGCTAACTACTCAACGGTTCCCGCCATTGACTTGTTCGTATTTTTAGATAAGTTTTTCCCAAGTATATTTTCGTTCCAAGGACTTAATTGAGTGTCAATGAATCCCTAAAGTTGCAAGTTATCATGCTATTGTAGTAACTAAGCTTGTTTGTTTGGATTTTCGGGAATAAGAACAAAGATATTAAACTAAATTAACTAAAGTAATAAGTAATAGTGACCAGAAATAGTGAACTAACTAACTTTCTTTTGGAAAGTGCAAGAGAAGTGTATTGCCTCGGGTGTTTCCGTTTTGTTAGGAATAAATGAACTAGTGAAACAATTACATGAGCTAGATATGAATTCGAATTAAGCTAAAGGCTATCACATAAGTGTGCAAACCCCCTCGAAAGGCATAGACGAACATCGTGCATTGATTAGCAATTATAGGATCTAACCAAATACCATAAGCTCCTAGGATAGTGTTTCATAAGCACTTTCAACACGGTTACTAATGCTTATGAAACGCCCTCTCACCAAACTCCTAGACGACCTCTATTCGTTTAGTGTCTAAAGTTGTCGGTCTAGCCATTATCCTCCTCTCGGTTAGCTAATTACTAATTAACTTATATTCAATTGACCAAAGCTCACACTCACACCCCAATCATGCAAACCCAACTCTCGTTGCAATCAACACAGTCGAAAATGCTAGCTAATAGGGTTGATCAATCAAATGAATCAAACAAAATACAACTCTAGAAACATTTACACCCAAATCCTAAGTGAATCATGCAATTACTTCACAATTACACTAAATTCCCATCAAAACATCCACACCCAAGGCAATTGGGGATTAGCCCATGGTTCTAGAAGAGAATCCCATGGCTACAACACAAAATAACATAAAGCCCATGCTAATTAATAGAGAAATTTCAATGTAGAAAGTAATTACCGAATTGAAACTTAAAATTGAGAGATATCACCTTGATGATGGATTTGTAGCTACAATATGATGAAATAAGCAAAGCCCACTTACAATCCTTGATTGAAATGACAAATTAACTAAGTACTAAGCTAATCTATCAAAAACTAGAAGGAAAAATGCTTCAAAATCTATTACTATGTGTGTAGTCTTCTCAATCTGTGGAATTTAGGAATTTTGGGGGTCAATGGCTTGGATTTCAAGAAAGGGAGTTTATATAGTGTTTGGGTAGGGTTTGAATGGCATAATTGCAAGTTGATCCCTCAAAAATGGAGAAAATACAAGTTTGTCACCGAAAATGGGGTGACTCGGCCGAGTTGGGGTCACTCGGCCGAGTGGAACACTTAAGAAGCGTGTAGCAACTCTTTCCAGCCGAGACTCGGCCGAGTTGGGGTCACTCGGCCGAGTGCGCAGTAAATATGAAACTTGCAGATTCGGCCGAGTAACCTTACTCGGCCGAGTGATGTTCGATTCTAGGGGCTACGCATTCAACCTTACTCGGCTGAGTTGGCTCACTCGGCCGAGTGTGCAGTAGTGTGCAAAGTTGCAGATTCGGCCGAGTTGAGTCACTCGGCCGAGTTGCCTCTTCCCCTTCTCGTTCCATGCATAACTTTCGCCTCGGATGTCGGATTGACTCGATTCCTTTGGATAATCCACTCCGTTTTTCGAGACGAATCCAACCGTGCACTCCTCTTTCCTGTCCGATCACTTGTGGTATGTGTTTTGCTCCAAATTCCATCGTATTTCCTACAAAATCGACAAAACACAACCTTTCTCTCATTTCGGCTTAAACAATCATATTCAATGTATAATTCAATGAAATCAACATCAAATGAGCTTCAAATATGCATCTAAATCGTGTAAATTCCACCCGAATCAGTTCCTAACAGCAACAACTATCTTTGATCTTTATATACTCTTGTAGGTGTACATTGTAAAGGTTGACGAGAGGATGCAAGTATGATTGTAATCTTTGAATTGTGTGAGTTCACGAGTGAAGTGGGGAAATATTTTATTCCAAGTGAATGAGTGTGTAAACATTTTTTATCAATCAAAGAAGTACTCGTCTGGTCTAGTGGATGTAGATCACATTGATCGAACTATATAAATCCTTTGTGTGTTGTTTGTCTTGTTGATTACTTTTCGAATTATTATCTTAGTTGAGTTATTTCTTATATTATCAAGTCTTCTACTTGTTTGGAGACGTCTAATCGACTGGATTTCTTGACACTCACTTTCTATCTCCATCTCTCTTTCTACTATCAATCACATCACTTATACTTACGGGGCTATTTGCAAATTCAATTGGAGGGGACAAAATCACTTTTTTTTTAAAGTTGTCCCCTCGCAGCTTTAACTTTTAATAAGTACTTTTAAACTGTAGTAATAGAGTTTATAAACACCCTCTAAATCTATTATTTAATCATTTTCTTTAATTTCTATTTAAAAAAATAACGAAAAATTTATAGATAAAATAAGAAATACTCCCCCCGTCCCGAAATTATTTGCATAATTTGACCGACACGTTGTTTAAGACAAATGAATTTAGTGGTTGATGATGTAAGATAAAAGAGGGGTATTTTAGGTAATTTGATGATGTGTAAAATAGATTTGATGATGTGTAAATTGAAATGTATAAAAAAGGAGTGGCAAATTTGAAAATAAAATGATGTTATGAGGTTATTAATTTTGTAGGGTATTTCCATATTAAAAGTGTGCAAGTAATTTTGATATGTCTCAATAAAGAAAGTGTGCAAGTAATCACGAGATGGAGGGAGTAGATAGTAATAATAAGAGTTGGTCTCCTGTGCACAGTGTGTACGTGCACACTAATGAACAGGTCAATCATATATCTATTTATAAAGGCAAATAAATATAACTAACTAATGAATGTTCTAGTGGTTATAAATATCCTTCATAAGCATGAGGTCACAAGTTCAAATCCTTCCAAACTCTTTTTTTCCTTATTTTTTTTTTCCCTTTTTTTCTCATTTTTTTTTTCAAACTTTTTTTTTCCCCTTTTTTTTTCCCAAATTTCCAACACGTTTTTTTTTCTTCTTTCTACTTTTCATTAATAATTACCACTTTTCACTAATAATAGCCACCACTTTTCAGTAACAAAATTTCCACTTTTCAATAATAAGAATTACACTTTTCAGTTAAAATATCTACCACTTTTCAATAATAAGAATTACACTTTTCAGTTAAAATATCTACCACTTTTCAATAATAAAAAATACATTTTTCAGTTAAAATATCTACCACTTTTCAATAACAAAATTTCCACTTTTCAATAATAAGAATTACACTTTTCAGTTAAAATATCTATCACTTTTCAATAATAAAAATTACATTTTTAAGTTAAAATATCTACCACTTTTTAATAATAAGAATTACACTTTTCAGTTCAAATATCTACCACTTTTCAATAATAAGAATTACATTTTTCAGTTAAAATATCTACCACTTTCAATAATAAAAACTACATTTTTCATTTAAAATATATACCACTTTTCAATAATAATAATTACATTTTTCAATAACAAAATCTACCACTTTTCATTACTTAATTAATTACAGTTCTCATTTTTATCGATCAATATTTACAATTATTAATTAACTTACAATTCTCATCACTTAATTAATTAATTTACAATTATTAATTAATCTATAATTTTCATTTTTATTTTGCTTATTGTTATCATTGTTAACTTAATTAATTAAAACGAGTATATTTAATTATAAATTGTACCGTTAAAATTATTATTAAAATTGAAAAAATGTTATTCTTATTATTGAAAAGTGGTAGATTTTGTTATTGAAAAATGTAATTATTATTATTGAAAAGTGGTAGATATTTTAACTGAAAAATGTAGTTTTTATTATTGAAAGTGGTAGTTAGTTAAACTGAAAAGTGTAATTCTTATTATTGAAAAGTGGTAGATATTTGAACTGAAAAGTGTAATTCTTATTATTGAAAAGTGGTAGATATTTTAACTTAAAAATGTAATTTTTATTATTGAAAAGTGATAGATATTTTAACTGAAAAGTGTAATTCTTATTATTGAAAAGTGGTAGATATTTTAACTGAAAAGTGTAATTCTTATTATTGAAAAATGGAAATTTTGTTACTGAAAAGTGGTAGATATTTTAACTTAAAAATGTAATTTTTATTATTGAAAAGTGGTAGATATTTGAACTGAAAAGTGTAATTCTTATTATTGAAAAGTGGTACATATTTTAACTGAAAAGTGTAATTCTTATTATTGAAAAGTGGAAATTTTGTTACTGAAAAGTGGTAGATATTTTAACTGAAAAATGTAATTTTTATTATTGAAAAATGGTAGATATTTTAACTGAAAAGTGTAATTCTTATTATTGAAAAGTGGTAACTATTATTATTGAAAAGTGGAAATTTTGTTACTGAAAAGTGGTAGTTATTATTAGTGAAAAGTGGTAATTTTGTTACTGTTGGGAATAAAATGAGACATGTTTTGATTAAATACCAAAACCCCCTGAGACATGCCTAAATCATGATTAAGTATGTTCTAAGAAATGATAGAACATATAGTATAAAGGCTAGATGAGGAGCTAATATGTTAGGTAGCTCTTAGATGATTAGATGCACAATTTGAGGGGGAACACATGCTTTGAAGTCCATCAAGATCAAGTCCCCTCAAGGCTCAAATTCTGGATACAACACTAAGTCTTTTGAAGACAAACCATGCTGATCAGGAGAGTTGTCCAGAAGAGATGTCTCAGCACAATTAAACCAAATCAAGTTCCCTGAAAGCCTGAAGTCAACTATGCTGAAGAGTTTGAGACAATCATTCCCTAAAGATCTTCAAAGAAACAAGCTAAGATCATCTCCAAGAGAAATAAAAAGGGAAAGAGCCAAGTCATCTGAAGAAGAGCAAGACAATCTTGCTGATAAGCAAGACTGCTGATAGTGATAAGGAGAGTTGTCCAAATGGTGAGGAATGTTGTCCTATCATTGGAACAACCTTCAGAAGTCATGTCCATGTCCTAACAAGAGCATCTTAAAGTCAGACATTGGAAAGAGTGCTGCAGAATGAAGACAAAGTCTTAACAGCCGTTTATTTCCCAAATGAGGACATGTCACTATCAAGATTCTGTCTTCAAAGTTGAAGAACTAAAAGAAGACATTTATGGACATTGGAGGCTGCCTCTCCAACGGGCAAATCCTTCATTTGTCTATAAATACAGAAGTGTGAAGACCATTTGAAGCACCTCAACCAAAAACAATTGACAAGATATCCAACTATCTTATAAGCTAGAGTGCTTTCAAAGCTTTCAAAGACTATCTTAGTCTTCAAACACTTCATCTAAGCTGTACTACATTGTATATCCATACACAAGCTTAGAGAGATATCCTATCCTTATACACTGATCTTCATTGTAAAGGATATCTCATTAGTTGGAGCCTTACTTCAATCCTCATATCTTTCAAGAGTGAAAGTGAGAAGGTTGTAGTAGTAGAAGTGGTAGGAGCTGACTGTTGAGAAAAGAACAGTTCAGTTCTGAGTTGAGAAGAGGGTACTAGGACTCTAGACATCCTAAGGATCAATTCACCAAGAGTGGTGTTATTGATCAAGTGCACCTTGACACTATAAAACAAGTTAATTCCAAGAGTGAAGGAATTATCCTGTTAAATCAGGGAAAGTGGATGTAGGAGCTTGAGTCTCTGAACCACTATAAACTCTTGTGTTGATTTACATTTCAAGCATTTTCATACTTCAACACTGCACACAAAACTGATCTTTCAAAGGATAAACATTTAAAGACTGTGCAAAACTGATTTGGACAAGTTCCCTGAAACTGGACTGAATAGACTAAGTGATTTCAGAATCCTAAGGAGTCTAAACTAAAATGGCCAACCACTATTCCGCACATATAACTCTCCTAGATAGTTATTCAACTAAGTACTCAATAGTACTTAGTAGTCTGATTATCTTAGAAGAGTTAATCATCTTCAGCAGAGTTGTCCAAGACAACCTTGCTGAGCTCTGGTTTGATCAAGCTAGAAAAGAATTTGAATACAAGTGTATCCCCCCCATACACTTGTTATATACTCCTTTCAGGACCAACAGTTACTGAAAAGTGGTAATTATTATTAGTGAAAAGTGGAAATTTTGTTACTGAATAGTGGTAACTGTTATTAGTGAAAAGTGGAAATTTTATTAATGAAAAGTAGGGACTATTATTATTGAAAAGTGGAAGTGAGTAACGAAAAAAAAAAGAAAAAAAAAAAAAAACCAAGTTTGAAAAGATTTGAACACCTCATGGTTATGAGAATTTGTAAATTAATTAATTAAGTGAAAGAATTGTAAATATTGATTGATAAAAATGAGAACAGTAATTAATTAATAATGGTAAATTAATTAATTAATTAATAAAGTAATGAATTATAAATTAATTAATTAATAAATAGAAAAAAAATGGAATTATAACCATAAGTAGAGAAAAAAGGATAATAAATTAGGGTAGGAGGATAAGGAGTGCACATGGTGCATTTGAGAATTTCCCTAATAATAATAGTCCCTCCGTCCCACAGGAATTTGCACACTTTCCATATATGGATGTCTCATACCAATTTGCACACTACATAAAAGGAAATATCTTTACAACCCTCACATTTGAAATATACTCATATTTACCCACATATGTCATTACTTTTCCACGCTCAATCTACTTTTTACTTTATTCATAAAAGTTTACAAAACTAATTCTCAAAACATCAATTATTACACATTTCTTAAAATGTGTCCGATCAAAGGATGCAAATTCTTCCGAGTAAAACAGAACGATTTAAAAAGTGCATAAATATCAAGAGAGAGACGAGGAGAGAGAAAGAGACACACATTGAGTGTGGAGTGTGGACTATATAAAAGGCTGACTGTGTTGAAAAAGGAAAATAAAAACCATTAATAAAAGCAGTTTCTCTCTCTTCCTTCTCTCTCTAAAACCACCAAACCCCCTCTCGATCAAACCACCTCCATTTTCACACAATCAAACACAAACAACTGTGTTTTTGGGGTATATAGGTATATAGATACAGTTAATACATATATATTTATATACGCCCACTTGTGAATTGTATTGGTGAATATACAAAATTACTTGTATAGTATATATATATCTGTATATATTGAGGAAGCGATAGAGTGCGTGTAAATGGAAAAAAGGTACAGTACGACGGAGGCGATGCCGGCGGATCTGGTGGCGGAATGGTCGGCGCCGGGAGTCGAAACCGGGCTGGAAGGCGAGTTACATTTGAATTTCATTTAAATTTCACTTGAATTTGGTTCAATTTTGCTGACTTTAGCTCTGTAGTTGGGTAATGCTGATTGCTTTCAGGGTTGATTTTGTTAATGCAGAGCCTATGTGGCAGCTGGGCCTCGGTGGTGGGCCCGATTCTTACCCCGAAAGGCCCGATGAGCCCGACTGTATTTATTACTTGAGGACTGGAATCTGTGGCTATGGCAATCGATGCCGGTTCAATCATCCCCGTGACCGTAACACTGTAAAACCCCCAATTTTTTTTTAGCTTTAGACTTCAATTTCACTTTTTTGATGCATGATGGATGTGATCACTATGTGAAAAGGAGAATTTTGTGGGATTTTTTTTTATATAGATTCGATGCTGGTTTTGATAGGAATCTACTCTTTCATTGTTAAATTTAAATTTGTGATGGCCTCATCATAAGGGCAAGCATGCATTGAGCTGAATTTGGTGGTTTTTTTTATGTACGATAAGGTAATTGGATATAAATTATGCCTTTCTCGTTTTAATGGTGGATTTGATGGTTGAAAATGGAATCTTTCCTTAAATCATGGTTTATGGTTTTGATGATACAGTGGACAAATGTTTATAAATTGTATGATAACATCACTTTCGTAAACATGCATTGTGTAATGAGCTGATTTTATATGATTATAGGCAATGGGAGCCATAAGGGCTAGTGGAGGCGAGTATCCAGAACGCATTGGCCAACCTGTCTGTCAGGTATACAACTGCATGTCATTTTTTATTTCTCCCTTTGGTGGGGATGGGGGTTCTAGGAAAAACTTATACTCCATATTCATTGAATTGCAAGAATATCTAACCATTTACCAGGTATGTACATTATGAGGATTACTTGAAAATGTATGACACATAAATATTTAAATGCTGCATATGACTCTTTGAATTTACTGTGCTAGTTGTTGCTTCATGTGGAAAGTGGAAACATGCAACCCTTATGTGGTTTTTCCATGTCTGTCCTCTTACTCTGAGTGGTTTTTATGGTTCATAAAGCTGGATGGTTGTTTTAATTTATTCCAGACTCAGAGAGTTGAAGTGTTGCTTCTGCTGAATATGAAAATCTGTTTTTAACTCTCAGTAATTGGTGAAAATCAAAATAACTAATTTGTCTGCTTACTGGTTAAGGATGTCAACCTCTGGTCTACAGGGGAAGACCGTTTGAATTGCAAAAGTCAGCATGCTCCTAAAGAAATCACCTCTGTCCATATTTATTTTGGAGTGGTTCTTCATCTGCTTGTGTTTTTTTTGCTTCATTTTCTTGTTGTGTGTGTTATATATAAATATATATATATATATATAGTGTTTGATGTCAGAATTTATAACATCTATATGCAAGATTGCTCTAAAATTTCATTCTTTACAGTTTACTCTTTCTTAAATAAGCAACTATCATGTTGTTAAACCATGGAGTCTTCTTTTTTCTGTTTGTTATTTAATACTTAGTATTCTGGCTGTTCTTCCTAAAACTGACTATGCTTTTATGAAGCCATCGTCTTCACTATGGAAATTAGATCAGTGTATTTAAATTCCCTTAAAGTACTCTCTTTCTAATTAGTTAACTAATGAAATATGGAAATATGCTCTTTCGGTCTTTTTCTGCCATTTTTGTCAATGTGTCATCACAACTTTCTAATTGCAATATCAGTGTTCTTGATCTATTTGTATATTATAAAAGAAAATACTGGAGTAGTAAAAAAGAGGGGGAGCCACAACCTGCAAACAACAAAATAAAGCAAGAAAATGAGGCTATCTTTGTTGAATGTATCTCGTGTTGATAATTGTTTTTTAATTACCAAAACAATTTGTCTGGTATTAGCAGTTAGAATTTCAACTGTCATGGCACTCTACAATGTTATTTAGCAATAAGCATTATATGTTCAGGACATGCTATACTATTATGAATCTAATACACTCCACTTCATGATATCCTCTGTTATTGCCATTTTTCTCGGGAAAACACTATTTTGTTTGTAAAAGTTACAATTTTAAACTGAATTTGTAGTATTACATGCGTACGGGAATGTGCAAATTTGGGGCTTCCTGCAAATATCACCACCCCAAGCATGGAGTTGGACCTTCCGCCCCAATCTCAATCAATGTTTATGGATATCCGTTGCGACCGGTTTGTGTTTAAAAAAATTGTTTCTTATTATATTTTTCATTTTATAATTTATGCTTCCATGTTGATAATACTCTCGGGCTTCTCAGCTCTCTCATAAATTCCTATGTTGCAGGGAGAAAAAGAATGCTCATATTATATCAAAACAGGGCAATGCAAGTTTGGTGTAACCTGTAAATTCCATCATCCACAGCCAGCTGGGATACAATTCCCCCCCGCCCCTGCCCATACCCCTTCCGTTGGGCCTGGGCATTTGGCTGGCCCACCAGCCGTTCCTACACCTGCACTTTATCCAACCGTGCAGTCTCCTTCTGTTCAGTCTTCACAACAATATGGGGTTATTCCCGGAAACTGGCCCGTTGCTAGACCCACCATGCTCCCTGGTTCATACGTGCCTGGAAGTTACGGTCCTATGCTACTTGCTCCAGGAGTTGTTCCCGTTCCTGGTTGGACTCCTTATCCGGTAGGTAAAGTTGAAACTGTATTTTAGTTCAGAAGATCGTTGAGATATGCCCTGATTTTTGTACTAATACGAGTAAATGATACAGGCACAAGTTAGTACCGTTGCCTCCCCAAGTGCTCAGCACACTGTGGGTCCGGGCCCTGTTTATGGGATTACACAGTTACCTCCTTCATCGACTGGATACACGGGACCATACCTCCCCAGTACTTCTGCAGGTCCCTCAAGTAGCAGCCAGAACGAACGTGCATTTCCTGAGAGACCTGGTCAACCCGAATGCCAATATTATTTGAGGACGGGAGACTGCAAATTTGGTCCTACATGTAAATATCATCACCCACTTGAGTGGAAAATGCAAAATACAACTTTTGTACTCAGTCCTATGGGTCTCCCATTGCGCTCTGTAAGCACTCATTCATCTTTTAATTCTCAGTACAATAGCGAAAGTTTCCTTTATATAGAAGAATTATTGATCATTTTCATGCAATGTTAGACAGTAGGTCCTGCAGATATGCATGTTTTATTTAATTATTTATTAACTCCATACAATGTACTACATATATGTTTACTAGTGATTGCTTTCTGTTATGTCCTTTTACGTCTTTCTCACAGTTTCTTCGATTGGTTCTCAGGGCGCACCACTTTGCTCTCACTACGCTCAAAATGGAGTATGCAGATTTGGGCCTTCATGCAAATTTGATCATCCATTGAGAATTTTGAGTTACAGCTCATCTTCATCTTCTCTGACTGATATGCATTTGGCTCCTTACGCTATTGGATCCACAAACGCAACTTTGGCCCCATCATCATCTTCAGCAGACTTGAGACCTGAACTTTTTTCATCAAACTTGTCATCGATGAACCACCACTCAAGTGCTTTAGTTGATTCAACTTTCTCAAATAGTGGGCCAGTCCCTCAATTTAGTGTTCAGCGTACTGGGCAGGGTTCTACCTCTTCGGGTGGTGGTAGCAGCTCTAGTCATGGCGGTGAGGCTCGCATATCAAGTTAAATGAAAATCCCATTGACTTTGATCAAGCAACTTCCATTGATCAAACTTCAATTTTTTGGTTCAAGTTCTCCATGAACGCAATCTTCAGCCTTCACATCCAGCTATGGCAACCGTTTCTGTTTCAAATAAGTCATACATACCCCCTCACGTGAAACCTCCTTTGCTTCGTCTTTGAATAACAAGATGGCTTCCTCTCCAGGTAATTCTTATCCCTGCTCAAAATTTGGAGCTTGTTGTGTCTATTTATGCTTCCGAACAAAAAAGATGTGGTGTCACCATTCTCCACCGGATCTAACCGTATTTTGCCTCTCTTTCATTCCAGTATTACGATGAACTTATTAATTTTTCTATGGAATGAATAACACATCAAGGTGTTCTACTGTTCTTGCTCCTCTGTTTTTTGTTCAATTTGCCTTAATTAGCAATATTTAATGTATGAAATATTGTACTGTATATAAATTTTTTACGATGAATCTATTATTATAATAAAGAAAATTCACAATGCAAGTCCATCTATCAAAGCTGAATATTGATGATGCACGATTATTAAATTCTTTGTATAAGATACAAACACGTTTATTAAATTTCTAGGGCACCAACATGTATGAGCTTGGGTTCTAGGGTACTGTTGAGGTGGAGGTTCAAAATTTCCCTTGCCCCTCCTTCAAACTCCCCACCGATGTACACCGCAGGCACCGTGGTGTTGCTGCCCAGCCGGGGAATCGCCTCCTCGATTTCTTTTCCCGTTAACCTCGTACACCGTTGGATTGACTCCAATTTCGTAAAAGAGTCGCTTAATCGTGTGGCACATACAACATGAACTTTTGCTAAAGATCACCACAGGATTCTCAGAAACCATATCACTTATCCTATCCATGGTTGTGTACTTGTGTTACCAAATTTAATTAATTGGAGTAGGTTGTGACATTTATATAAAGAGGACATGTACTTGTGTTACCAAATTTAATTAATTGGAGTAGGTTGTGACATTTATATAAAGAGGAGGGGTGGGGGATATTTATCATCTATTCAAAAAAAACCATTTTTTAATTAATTATATATTTTATGGTAATAATGTGATAGAATAACCAAAGGTTTAATTTCATCGAAAAATTTGAGTAGAAGAATTTAAACTCATAATTATCTTACATCACCAATTCGAATAACTCTAAAAGGAATGTTTAATTTCTTATTACCACAGGGGAAAGGTGACGCATACAATTGTTTGGACCTGCTATTTATTTACTATTTATATATTTATTATTTTATATAATGATAACTTCAAGACTGATCAATTCTAAGCAATGTTTATATAATGATAACTTCAAGATTGATCAATTCTAAGCAATGTTTTGGAGTTCACGTCGTCGTACAATCTCTCTCTTTTTAATATCATTGTATAATCATTTATTCTTTTTCAACATTTGTAATTTATACTAGTATGGCTTAGGGTTTGTTTGCAAACAATAGTGATTGATTCAAAGTGATTAAAATTGATTTTTGTAGTAAAATTGAAAGTGAGTAGTGTTTTAAAATTAAGCACTTCTAATCAATTTTTTATATGTTGAAATATATGCAAAATAAATCATTTTTTAATAATTTTACAAAAAAAACCCTTATTAAATTTGAATAAATAATAGGTAGAGATAAAATATTATTTAAATTGTGAGGACAAAATGGTAAAATTAGTTAGTGCAATGATGAGAAGCACTTAGAAGCTGTTAGAAGCATGGGAAAGGGTGCTTCACCAAAACTGCTTTTAATTAATTAATTTAATCACTTAGTTGTGTTTGAAAACACTCCAAAAGTGATTCTATTTAAAAAAGAAGTGATTTTAAGCACATAGTAGTGTTTCCAAACACCCACTTAGTCGATAAATATGTCGAGACATCTGCAAGATTCAAAAATATTTAAAATGAATGCGAATAATATATTTTTCAATCATTTGTGCATATAATGTATTTTTATGTATTGAATAGTTGATGATATATCTTTAGTTCATTTGCTATTGCATACAAATTATACAGTTAATTGTATTTTTATGTGTTAGTATAGTTTTATTTAGGTGCAATTAGTTGCACCAATACAGATGAAATTGAATTCCAATTAATTGAGTTAAGTGTAGAGGTAAAATATTAAATTGGATAAATTAAACATTAAAATTTAAATATATTAATACACTCAATTACATTTACATAGAAGAATTTACATTTAATTTTAGACTTGATTTTCTATTTATTTTGAATGGAAAAGGGTATACTATCCATGTTATACTCGTCAATATTTTTAAGTTTTGGCATATTTTTAGAGTGATTTAAAAAAGAAAAAGGAGTAAGATCGACCTTTTTGTACGGGGGCGGATTTCAGCAGTCAGCAGCATCTACATACTACTTCCGGGAAGAAGAGATTTTATTATTAATTAAAAAAGCAGACACTATTTAAATTTATTTATACTATTATAATATTAATAATATTCTGTTAAAGATTTTGGGATAATTTGATTTCTTAATCTGATGAGATTGCATGCATGAAATCAGAATCAAGATCAAATTAACAACTTTCGGCACTAATTAATTTCCGCAGAGAATTAAGTGCTACTTTTCTGTATAAAATCAATTTTACGTTTTGAGGAACTAATTAAAATCTTCATTAAATAAGAAGCAAATCAACATTTATTTTCTTTGATACAAGCAACAAAATATTTTCAATGTCAAGTCTCATATGCATCCACGTTGTGTTTCAATCAAAGTTGTTAGTTTCACGTTTCATTTACATACATTAATTTAATTATATATATTAGTTTACACGTTTTCAGTTAAAGTACGTTAATGATCACCCTATGCCCATTAGACATGAGTCTGACTCTAATTTCAATTGTATGATATAACAAAGTATTAATCACTAGTAATTAACATGAGTTATGTACTAAAAACAATAAATAAAAAATAAGTGGAATTTATTCTCTTCTTCCTAGTTAAGTACGTATATATAAAAAAAATACCTTAACTTATATAAACTCTTTAATTATCCGATTTTGGCGACAATAATTTCATGATGACGTTTACAATTATTGACTAGAAAGATGCTAAATATGCAACCTTAAATTTTTGAAGTTATATTCTTGATAAATAAATACTAGTGTTTTTAAAGATTAATAATAATAATCCATTTAAAGCACAAACATCCCACGTTTGAAAATGAGCATGAGATTAAGAACATGACCTTATTTAGAGCATGCAAGCATATATTCCTAGCTTGATCGATCGATATGAACGAATTATTTGACCTCTATACATATTCTTCACTTTTATTGCATTAAACAAATAATTTGTCACATTCTCATCACCTAACCAATCTTCTTTTCTTTGAAAACGAATGGACGACTCTAAATCAATAAATCAATTAAAATAAAAAATTATCTAAGAACCACTTTATTTGAAATAATATAATACTAAATACGAAATAAATATATTACAAAATTAATTAGTTTAAATATTTTCATTTTACATAAACGTGACGTGGCTTGCTAGATAAATTAAGTGTCAATCTTATGTATGAAGTGTTATCTATTTGTTAAATTAAAAAAAATAAAGAAAGAAGAAAATCCAATAAGTGAAATAATTCGAATGAGATCATATGTTCCAATTTTAGTGTTTTACATTTTATAATTATATGAAGAATTAACATGAAAAACAAGAAAATTGAACGGATCGGATAACCCTTTTTCATTTTTTGATGATGAGTCAAACAAATTAATTCTTTTGTCGGTCAATGCCGGGGTAATTTGGCAATATTTTGACCACAAACACTTTTGATAATTTGGACAAATTAAATTAAGTGTGTAGATTCGATACTAGCCTAAATCCATATCCACCGATCGATCCCTCTACCTATATATAGATGATAAAATCAAAAGCTCAAACCCATCATCAAGATTTCAAGAAAAACATAAAAATGGAGTCTTCGAAAAATAATAATAATATAGTAGTGAAATTAGGTGCACAAAATGCAGTGGTGATATTTAGCAAGAGTAGGTGCTGCATGTGCCACGCAATCAAGAGGCTCTTCTACGAGCAAGGAGTTAGTCCAATGGTGTACGAGTTGGACGAGTTGCACGGAGGCCACGAAATGGAGGCAGCCCTCAAGAAGCTAGGGTGCACCCCATCGGTTCCAGCTGTGTTCGTTGGTGGCAACTTTGTTGGTTCGTCTCGTAATGTCTTGACTCTTCACCTTGATGGCACCTTGAACAAGATGCTTAAAGACGCCGGAGCTCTCTGGCTTTAATGTAATCACTTCTACACTTTAATCGTCACATTTAACCTTAAGTGTAAATTAATGTAATGTAGCTTCACTTGGCTGATCATCAGTCATCCTTGTTTTAAGACAAAAACTTATATATATCAATGATCTCAATGTTAATATATGTGATCGTGAGTTTGTGGAGTCCAAATGCAAGAATTGTTGATTCACACGAGACCAACTTTGTCAAACACAATATCCTATTACGAATAACTCAATTTCACACAATATCTTACTCCCTCATGTTTTAATTAGAAGAATATACTACACATGCAATATGTTTTTATTTAAGGAAGAGACAGAGAAAATTGCGAATTAAATTCGGGTCGAAATCGAATCAACGGAATCTTCTCACAAAATTCGTGCAAGATAAAGATAAAAACTCGCTCCCAAATCTATGTTATTATAGAGGAAAAAAATGTGTGTTACTGTAAGGAAAATATGTGTTACTTGTTCTTACAATAACGCATATTTTCTCTTACAGTAACATATATTTGTAGTTATAGTAACACATGTTTGAAAACGAGTTTTTCTGTTGGTGTTGAACATATTTTGTGGACAAATTTGTTCAACCCTCAGATTTTTTCACACAATTCTAATTTGGGCTAATATTGCCTTTTTGCCTATTTTAATTACCTTATATTGATTGTGTTTTATTTGAACAGTTCATGTTACATACATATTGCAAAATAATGACATGAATCGCATATTGAAAATCAAAGAAAACAATCGAAACTGTATAACTCCATCGTTAACTTGGTGGATTAAATACTATGCGACAATTAATTAAAGCTTACAAAAAAAGTGATCAATGTAATTAGCTTTCTAGTAACTACAATTAGCTTTTCTCTGTACACTCGTGCCATTATTTTGCATAATTGACAAATTTGTATGTGAATCAGTTTTACCGTAAAATTGATTTGCATTTTAGGTATATTTCTTTAATGATATTACTTGTTTTATATAAAACTATAGTATATGATATTCATTGCAAAACAAATGTATGATAAAACTAATTCACACAAGATCAACTCGGTATAATTTTGTATGAGCTGCCAAACTAACTCTTCAATATTAATTTTAGTCCTCTTACTAGTTCAAAAATGGCTTGATTATATTTTTGCTGTCTAACAACTATTCGATTGAGATCTCTTAATGTTGCTAGTAAGTATTTATGTATGGTCAAAAAATATAAGTGACTTATGATTTGACTAACAAACAAAGGTGAAAGGATGTATAGGATATGTTTCTACTTAATGTTAGAGATGAAGAGTGAGATCGAGTAATTTTCTTTTGCATTTAGATTGTGTCTTTATTAGTGGTCAATGACCTATAAATAGTATGATCAAGATTTGTCGCTATTACATTCAACATGAATATCATAGAAGAGGTTGTGTGTTCTCTTATGGATCACCACTTAAGATCCGGTGACTCACTATTAAGTGTTTGATAAATGAGCTGACTTTATTATTCTACTGATTATAAGTAGAACGT
Source organism: Galeopsis tetrahit (assembly GCA_963675135.1). Classification (NCBI taxonomy): domain Eukaryota; kingdom Viridiplantae; phylum Streptophyta; class Magnoliopsida; order Lamiales; family Lamiaceae; genus Galeopsis; species Galeopsis tetrahit. Next base: position 20,600,520 of record OY776133.1, read on the forward strand.
GACAACTTATGTGAAAAGTTTTCTTGATGGAAGTGACAATTCGTCCTAGGTGAGTAGCTACGTAGGATAAGCTTGACGACCCGAGATTGAGCTTCGAATTGGACGAACACAATTGCGGAGGTGATATTGACGAGGAAGAAGCCTTTGAAGTCCCTCCATTCAAAGATTGGCCATATGATGAGATTCATAATTTAGACTTTTTTTTTAAAAGTGAATACTCATGAACACTGAGCATAACACATCTCACTCCGCAGGGATTCCCTGGTTAGATTGAAGAATAATCCGCACAAGTGGGAAAATTAAAAAATGTCAACATCTTACACGTATACAATTGATAGGAATATATTTTGGCCATATCATTATCCATCAGAGGAATGGGTTGCTCATATATATATATGCATCAACTATATATTTTTCTCTTTTTTAGTTTCTGAAAATTTAGAATGTAAAAAAAAAAGGAAAAGGTCATGAAGAATATATATATATATATATATATATATATATATACATATATATTACATTTCAATATATTTTCAATTTAACGAACCTAGCTTTAAAAATCATGTTTTGTTAATTAACTTTAAATATATTAAAAATAATATATAAAAATGATTCATTTTGCTATTTTTATGTCCTCAACATAACTGACTAATTTTTTTAATATGTTAACATCTGAGTAGTTATATCTCTTTATTTTTTTTAAATCACTTTTCACTAATTTAATGGAATATCTTAATACTATATTTTTTAAAATCCATGTAAAAAGCAAACATGCAAGTTAATGTTAGAGAGAGAGAGAGAGAGAGATGAGGGGAGTATATCTCAATGTCTCAAATGTACCAAGTGCATGGTGTACTCGTTGCACATTTTAATTTCACATTTTTTCAGTCAAATTCAGTGTACATTTAAATTTCAATATTTTCAATAAAATCTAATATATACTACGTTTTAATTATATATACTACTATTACTCTGTACGTTTCAATTATATTAGTCTTTTGCATTGCACAAAATGAAATTGGCGGGTCCAACATTAATGATTATATATATATATCACTTGATATACTTGGCAGAATTGGGACAACACATGCATCTAGGATGTTCTATCTAATCCAACTAAGGAGAGCTGCTAGCAAAGCATTTTCGCGTCGTTTCAGCATCAGCTGATGCAAGTGTGTCCAATTTTCCCATCTCTTTTTTCAGATTCTTTAATTTCTATAAGTTGACATTCCCCTTGCACACTCGTCCAATCACCACACAGCACGTTGCACGCTTTATATCCACAACAATAATTAATTCAAACACAACGAATAAATTAGTTACCATTCTATCTATCTATAAATCGTACGTGTAACTGTGAATCTACTTTAAGTTAAAAAGTATAATTAGTTGAATATATGCATGTAATACATATGTGTATTATCGGTCTTTGAGATTCCAAGAACATCTGTACATGTCATGTCTTGAACCACACATGTCATTTCTATACAAATATCTTAAACTACCTTCATCTTTAATTAATTTATTTACTAACAACATATTACTTTGCCCATTTCGCAATTATTTGCATAGTATCAATATAAAAATAACAAACAAAATTAATATATTTACAAAATTATTTTATTTTTTAAATTGTCTCTCATTTTAAGTCCATATTAAATTTTCTATACACCCACTAAATCACTTAAAATATTCATCTTTTATACAACTAGCTAAATTTACTTTTCTTAATCACAAAAATTTATATGAAATATTTCATACATAAAATATAGTACTATATAGTCAATTAAGACAATATAAGATAAACATTCGCAAGTAAAATATGATTTGCGAATTTTAAAAAACGGTCTCAATTAAACATATTTATATGTAAAATATTTTATACAAGTGTACGCCTTAAATTTGAATTTGTCCTATAAGATTTTGTCTAAACATGTTAAAAATAAGATTTTAATTGTACTTAATACACAAACTAGTGGAAGATGTGCATGCTTATTCAACAACAGTTACAAAATTAAAGAGGGTAAAATTTTACGAAATGAGTAGTCACATTAATCCAAATAAGACAAATTCTTAAAGAGTGAAATTTCAAAATCCAATAGTAATTGACCCTGCGCAGGCTGCGCGTACAGGACTGTAAAATGATCATCACAGTGAGTCAAATGCTCAGTAGTCGAACTCAAACACTTTACGCTTGTTTTATTTAATAAACTCGAGCTTTAATTTAAATTAATTGTATCAAACTTATTTGATATTTATTCTTAATCAAATTCTTAGGGGCGGCAAAATGAGAACCGTAACATAAATTTATGGGTTGACAATTTAAGTAAAACAACTATTAAAATTTGCAAATTAGGCCAAATCGACATAATTGGCTTGAATTCGTGCTGATTGACCCAACTTCACCCAAATCCAAGCCGAATTTGGGCCCGAAATGGTTTTTTTTGAGCCAATTTTAAAAGTTAATGTCCTTAAATATTGTCATTAAAAAAGGTTACGGTCCTTAAATTTAAGGCTCGTTAAGTTGTGGTACTTATTTTGTCACCCAGTTTGCGGGCCATAAAACAAATTCCCCATGCACGTACCCTACGTACGTCCCTGTCCACTCGCCTCTATAAATACATTATACATTCCCACCAAATTAAAGCCTTACTAATTATCACAAACCAAACCACACACAAAGAAAAAATTAATTCTTATATATCAATATCGCATATTGATGGATCGTGTGGCCAAGATTTGTTCCGAAAGAGCAGTAGTGATCTTCAGCAAGAGCACGTGCTGCATGTGCCACGCAATCAAGAGACTCTTCTACGAGCAAGGGGTGAGCCCCTTGCTCGACGAGGACCCCCGAGGAAAGGAAATTGAGTGGGCCCTGACGAAGGTCGGGTGCAGCCCTCCCGTCCCGGCTGTATTCATCGGGGGCAACCTCGTCGGCTCGGCCAACACCGTCATGACCCTGCAGCTGGATGGCTCACTCAAGAAGATGCTTATAGATGCCGGAGCCTTATGGCTTTAGCTACTTATATAAATCATGAGCCCAAATCAGCTTCACTCATTTTGTAAACTATTTTTTTTAATTAAGCTTCTTTGCATTGGCTAGGTGCGGCCTTTTTTGTTCCAAAATGTGTCAATACACTTTTAATGGACTACTTTTTCAAGTTAATTTGTATATATATATACTGCTTTTCCTTCAACTTTTAGCTTCACACCACTATTTTGTCTTGTTCCATAATTCAACTCATGAGGTTCAATTTTTTTATTTAAATGTACTACTCCCTCCCTCCCATATTTAAATTGTTGGCACATGTACAAACTTAAAAAAAAATATGGGTGGAGTGTTAAGAGGTAATTTTGTAAAATTTTATGAATAATTTTGTAAAAATAATGATAAATATGTGAATGTATTGTGAGGGTGGAGTTACTTTTTTTTGTGTGTGCAATTAATTATTGTGAAAGAGATGAATAAAACAAATAAATGTGCAAACAATTATATATAGAACGGATGAAATATATATAAAATTTTAATCGATCTATTAAATTAAAATCCGGCCAAAACAATGTTTATTTTGTTTGATCGACAAGCAAATAAATTTATTAAGGAGGGATAAAGGGGTACTCTAACCCTTCATACACATTTGTATTGTAATCATTCCAAACAAGTACTGTAATAGGATTCATGATCCATGCACTTACAACAACTATAATTCATATAATTCGTCTTTAGCTAGCATTGTTGAAAGAAATATTTAATTTGTTTTTGGAATACGTACATAGAAGAACAGATGATTTAATTAGTTGGCAAAGTTTTTTTCACAGACAGACTAGTTGTGCAAAAGGCCAAAAAAGATTTCACTGTACTAATCGCAGGCAAATCTCGTGTAGAGAATCACCGGCCAAAACGATCGAACATGTTGAATTAATACAAAATGTGAAGATTCTGAGCTATCCAAAAGAGATAGAACACATGCTAGGGAATCAGCTTTCAAGTCCAGACAACTCTACGTGCCTTTTAATTAAAGTACTGATTCTGCAAGATATATATATGCATGATCGATGTCATTATTTCAATAGAATAATTAATTAATTAAAACTGGACTTTTTTTTAACCAAAATTAATTTCAAAACTTAGAAATATTTCAAACAAATTTAAAAATTGATATATGAGTATGAATGTATGATTATATATACTTCTTTGCACATGAGGATATTACTACAACTTTTACAAGTTCTACTCTATTGAAATACAATCAACGACCCTTTGATCGTTACGTGCAATACTTGTCATTAATTAATTGATCAATATCCAATCTAGAATGAAATAATAAAATGAAGCATAAAACTTGGAGTAGATAATAACCAGGTAAGTCTCCTTAATTAATTTTAACCAGATTCATGTAAATTATCTTTTTAAAAATAATACTCTCTCTATTTAAGAAAGTATAATGTACACTACTGTACAATATTAGTGGGGTGCATACAGGTACAGTACGTGCACATAATATTTTGTCGCACTGTTTAGCATATGAAGTAATAAACAGCATGACTAATTAAACTGTAATACTTTTGTATATATACTAGACAATATGAAGTTCGCCATAAAAATTTTGTAAACCAAGTTTATAGAAGTTTTTGTCTCACACACACCCCACAATACCGGATTATCAATGATCAGCTGATGCAATAGCGTCACTTTCCTTTTATATATGTCTAAAAATTTATGAGATTCTTGTCTATCAATATATAGGGGTATATATATCAAAGTTGACATTCCTCCTGCAGCAGAGTCGACGACTTATCATGATATTGCACGTAGCATACTAGCATGTGTACAATTAATACAAACACACACCAAAAGCTATATAGTTGCCGTACGACCTTAATAATTAATTATATTTATATTATTGTCAAACAGTAAGTGAATCTGCTTTTTTACCTAGCAAATTAATTAACTAAGCTCTGATTAATTATCTTTACATTTTTTTATTCTAATTAAAGATATTCCAGTTTAATTAAGAACATATGTGTGGATGATGATGGACCACAGATGTCATTTTCCAAATAGCATCCATGATCTATCCACATATCTGAAAGAATTAATGATGCATGCAGACGAGACGAAAGATCAATTAATCATTGATTTAATTTCATAAAGGAATATTTATTGAATAATAGTCATGAAATATAATCAAATTACAATTCATATGTACATAAAAGGCCACTTTTACAATTAATTTTAAAATAAAAAATATCATTTTGATTAGAAAGATAAATTTCATTTTAACTAGACGACTACCGTAACTATATCTTGATTTTATTTGACTTTTTTTAATCCTTTTGTTACTGCCAAAAATCATAACTAAATTAATGATCAAATTAAATTAATTGGGTAGACCCTTTTTTCAAGTAGTATACATGTGAAATGTCACCATTAATTTGAAAATCAAATATTTTTTTAACTTATAACTTTTTTAATGACAGAATCCAGCCTCTCAATTTCTCTAACTAAAAGTTTTCAGTGACAGAAAATTAAAAACTAATAACATGATATTTTACTAAGAGTCAATTTTTATCATTAAAAACTTTTAGCTAGAAAAATGACACGATTTCTGTAATTAAAAAAAAAATAAAAATTCGTGAACTAGAGTTTACAATCCATGAATAAACTAATCCGGCCACCACCTTCAAATCATATTCTAGCTCCACATATATATTAGCATATTTCTATCCAAATATCTAGAGAACCTTCACTTTTTTAATTAAACAAATCAAATACTACTGTATATAATATAATCAAATCAATCCACCACCTTCACTTGTCTAGGTCTCTATAAATACAACCCCCATGAAGCCTTACAACCATCACAAACCAACTCATATATTCTTCATCAACAAATTAAGTAATTACTACATTTGATCGAAAGATCATGGATCGTGTGGCCAAGATCTCTTCCCAGAAGGCTGTGGTGATCTTCAGCAAGAGTACATGTTGCATGTGCCATGCAATCAAGAGACTCTTCTACGAGCAAGGGGTGAGCCCCTTGGTCATCGAGCTCGACGAGGACCCCCGAGGAAAGGAAATCGAGCGCGCCCTGATGAAGGCCGGGTGCAGCCCTGCCGTCCCCGCTGTTTTTATTGGGGGGAGACTCGTCGGCTCGGCTAACACCGTCATGACTCTGCAGCTCGACGGTTCACTCAAGCAGATGCTTAAAGATGCTGGAGCCTTATGGCTTTAGAATCTGTTGCAAACTCTATTAACAGCTTTTAAAACTTTTTAAAAAAAGTAATTGTACGTGGCTTGTTTTGTAGAGTTTGCAAACGGTCTGAAATGCTGATTTAGTTAAGCACTTTTTTTTGCTTCGTCCCTTAGATGGGCTGATCAGCTTTTCTGTTACAACAGAAATAGTACTTTTTTGTTAACTACTTATGTATGCATGGAAGTTGTTAATACATGACTATTTTCAAGCTTATAAGCTACTGCTCTTCTTTCAACTTTTAGCTTCAATATAATGATTACACAACCATTAAAGAAACAATTACGAGAAAAGTCTAACACAATATTATTCACAATTAAGAGTTTGTAGTGAAACTGCCTTTCAATTTACTGTTGAAGCTAGTGAAACAATATGTAACGAGAATAATTGTGATTAAAAATATGCCTTTTAAAATATGTAAAGACCTAGAATCCAGTGATTAAAAAAAGAATACTGATTAATAATTGTGAAACTTTAACTTAATGTTGATTCTCAACGGTATTTTTATAAAAAAGGGGAAACTACCGTATCATAGTGATACTCATTCTTGCTCATTATATGCAATACTTAATTGGGTGCATTTTTTTTATTTTTTTTAACGGGTACTTGGGTGCAATTAATTGTACTTATACAATTGAAATTTGACTTTAATAAATTTGGTCAAATATTGGGTTATTAAGATTAAATTGAACTTTAAAATCTAAATGTATATACACTCAATTGCATGAACGAATTTGTCTAATTCTGTTCACTTGACTTATTTATTCGTCTACATTTTTTTTTATTTTATGAAAACATCATTTTATTTTCACCTGTCAATCATCTCTACTTAAATTGACATTCAATTTTACCTCACAAACAATAACTTTATTTATAATAGCTCCACAATTCTCTTATTTTATTTACTTTATTAACTTTTTCTTAAAACTCACATTCAACTACCGGCCGACTACTTATGAGTGCAGAGAGGGACAGGTATAGGCTTTTACAAATGCATGCATGTCTGGGAATCAAATTTAAAGTGCATGATGTCATATCTCTATATTCTTTTTGATAAATACAAACCCATTTGAAATAACACAGATGATTCTTACATACAATACAAGTGTCCTCCCATATATATAGGTGACCTTTCAACGTTCTTTGGGGCAGATACATATATTTGAGAAAAAGTAAAGTGATCGAGGATTAGTAAAAAGATCAAAGTTTGGACAATCTTATGATCAGCTGAAAGAACACTTGATTCCAACTAATCTTTGCTTAAAAAGATGGATTCTTTCAACACTTAAGTCATATATATATATTAACTAATTGCCATACGTACAAATGATCAAGTATAGTAACTAATTGCTCTTGGAAAGGTACTGTTTGACTTAGAACCAGTAGGGCCGGGGTGTTTTTAGCACTACAAAAAAACTGACTTTTAATGATAAAATCATTTAATTATTGTTTTCTCGAGCTAAAAGTTGTTAGTACAGAAAAATGAGAAATATTAATAACAGAACTTGTCACCAAAAGTTAATTTTTATCAGACTTTTAGCTAATGAGAAACTATAATGACAAAATTTTTATTATTAAAAGACAATTTTCTTATAGTTCGATTACCACATAATAGTGAAATTCACTTCTTAAATAAAAAAAATGGTGAGTGCTTTTACTAAAAATGATTATACTTTTTAATAGAGTTTAAAAACATATCTAATTAGCGACAATGAAAAAATCCCTGTAATGTTTATGGTATAAGAAGATTGAATTCCATTTTATAATTACAAATAGGTTTTAATTGTAATTTTATTTTATTTTTTTAAAAATTAAGGTTTTTTTTTTTTTTTTTTTGTGTGTGTGTGAGACGGGTTGTTTTAAAGCGTATTTTTACTCACTTATCTATTTATCCTCTAATATTTACTCATTTTTTCTTTTGGACTACTAGCTCAATGAATTTTACATTCTCACAATCTTGTAGAATTTATTCTCTCGTATAGTTCATAGGTTAATATACGAGGACAACCTTCATCCCATATGTATCATGATCAACAACGTATGGAGCATATTTTTGTTGTCCTGATGTTATTCTTTACACATGCTTAAGTGAATTATATAGATTTTAATTAGAAATTTGTTCACATTTTTCGAAGCAAAACACAAAAATATAATATGAAGACATTTTAGCCTACAAAATTGTTGCGCGGGGTGAGAAGTCGTTGTTTCCGAAATGCGACTTTATCGTTTTAGAATTTCGGTTAAGAGATTACAGAATAAGATATCTTTCAAACATAACGAAGTAACTGATAAATTTGCTGCAAGGTACTCCTAGCACTTTTCTTTTCTTTGATTTTTTTTTTTTAAAATTAGTGATAATATTCTGAAGATTTCTGCATGTGACGTGAAATTGGTGAAATCTCTGTCAAATTCTAGAATTTTTTTACACACAATGAGGTATTAAGCGCCGGAATTTGTGGAATTCATGATATTAGAGGTCCAGTGAACTCACTTGAATCGTGATTTTTAATGCAATTTGCTGATTTTATTCACTACTTCTGTAATAGCTGGGATTGTGCTCTGTATTTGTTGATATTTTATTAAATTTTCTCAATGAGCTGCTTAAAATTGCTGAAAATTAATGAGAATTTGCATCAGAATTAGGAACAAATTTTGTGTCTAGGGTTAGGAAAAATTCAGATTTTTGAAGTTGATTGCTACATAGCTAACTTGCTCTGGTTGTTATGAATCTGTTTCTTGGGTAATAATGTATAGTAGAAATGAATATAGAATATTTTTGAAATTTTATTTCATTATGATCATGTCTTTATATGGTTTTTGCAGGGAACTGGGAAATTCTACCTGTTCCTTATATGGTTTATTCTCTGTTTTTATCTAACATTAAAGGTATTAGAATTTTGCTAATGTTAACCTCTGTTTAATTTTTACAAGAATCAAATGGCAAGTGTTGTAGCAGCATCCAATCTCTTACACTTCCTTCCCGGATCCTCGGATCCACCCTATGAAATTCTCCAAATCCATCCGTCTCTCGCCCTTCTCTCCAAATGCAATAGTGTTGAAAGATTTAAACAAATTCATTCTCAATTCATCAAAGTTGGCCTTCACAACACGCAATTTTCTCTAAGCAAACTGATCGAGTTTTGTGCTGTTAGACCTTATGGAAGCCTTTCTTACGCCGTGTCAATCTTCAACTCTATCAACAATCCCAATCATGTCATATACAATACAATGATTCGTGGATTTTCACTAAGCTCGTCTCCAACTTTGGCTCTAGATTATTATTCAAACATGTTGGTTTTCGGTCTTCAACCAAATTCTTACACATTCCCTTTTCTTCTCAAATCCTGCACAATGCTCCTGACAGAACATACAGGAAAACAAATCCATGGTCAGGTATTTAAATTTGGGCTTGACGATGATGTATATGTACATACTTCACTTATTAACATGTATGCACAGCATGGGAATTTAGATGATGCAAGAATGGTGTTTGATAAAAGTAGTTATAGAGATGCTGTGTCTTTTACAGCACTAATCACAGGGTACGTATCGAGAGGCTATGTTGATAAAGCACGTGAGCTGTTCAATGATATTCCTGATAGAGATGTCGTGTCTTGGAATGCCATGATATCAGGTTATGCTCAAGTTGGTCAGTATGATAATGCTTTGAGTTTATTTCACGAGATGATTAAGGTGAAAGTTACGCCTAACACGAGCACATTGTTGAGCATTCTGTCAGCCTGTGCTCATATAGGCGATATTGTAACTGGAGAGTGGGTTCGATCTTGGATTGAAGAACATGGGCTTGATTCAAATCTTAAGCTTCGTAATGCCATGATTGATATGTATGCCAAGTGTGGAAATCTCAAAATGGCACGTAATTTGTTTGATGCCTTACAAGAAAGAGATCTAGTCTCATGGAATGTCATGATTGGTGGTTATACACATATGAGCAAGTACAAAGAGGCCCTAGAGATTTTTCGCCTACTGCAGATGAACGACGTGAAGCCTAATGATGTAACTCTGTTGAACGTTATTCCAGCTTGTGCGCATATGGGCGCCCTTGATCTTGGTAACTGGATACATATATATATCGAAAAGCACTATCATGACTTTCCCAATGAGACTCTATGGACAAGTCTCATTAATATGTATGCTAAATGTGGAAACATCGGAGCTGCAAAAGAAATCTTTGACCGAATGGAAAACAAAAGTTTGGCTTCCTGGAATGCCATGATATCGGGTTTAGCTATGCACGGAGAGGCAAACAGGGCTATCGAGCTTTTCTCTGAAATGAATGAACAAGGATTCAGACCAGATGAGATAACCTTTGTTAGTGTCCTATCTGCTTGCTGCCACTCGGGTTTGGTGGATCTTGGTCGAGAGATTTTTAATTCAATGATGCGAGATTATGACATTTCGCCACAGTTGCAACACTATGGATGTATGATTGATCTTCTAGGTAGAGCAGGATTGTTCGAAGAAGCAATGGAATTGGTATCACAAATGGGAATAGAACCAGATGGAGCTATATGGGGCTCGATTCTTGGGGCTTGTAGAATCCACAAAAACGTCGAATTGGCTGAATATGTTGCTAAAGTGCTTTTCCAACTTGAACCTGATAACCCCGGGAACTATGTTCTTTTATCGAACATATATGCAGGGGCGGGGAGATGGGACGAAGTGGCAAGAATACGAACATTCTTAAACGACATGGGAATGAAGAAAGTCCCTGGTTCTACATCCATTGAAGTTGATGGGATTGTGCACGAGTTTCTTGTCAGTGATCGAACACACCCAAAGAGCGATGAAATATACAGGATGCTCGATGAAGTGGACAGGCTTCTTGAAAAGGCTGGACATGTGCCCGATACAACAGAGGTGTACTATGATGTTGATGAAGAGAGGAAGGAAGGTGTGGTGTGTGAGCACAGTGAGAAGCTGGCGATCGCCTTCGGTTTGATCAGCACAAAGGCGGGTACGACGTTAAGGATTGTTAAGAACTTGAGAGTTTGTGGGAATTGTCACAGTGCTACTAAGCTTATATCTAAGATTTTTGATAGGGAGATCATTGCTAGAGATAGATGTCGTTTTCATCATTTTAAGGATGGGCATTGTTCTTGCATGGACTATTGGTGAAAACTTTGTTGGCTCTTTGGTGTAAGTATATACTATTCGATGGTATTTTAGTAATTTAAGCATTCCCAACCCTTTTAGGGTGGATCATAAAAACGAATGTCATCCCTAGTAAGTGTATTGGTTTTTGTATAAAAATACATTACTGAATTTGAAAGTTTCGATTTGTAGGTTTGAAAATAAAAGTATGTTAGATTGAGTATTTTGGTGTTAAAGAATGTCAGGTCTTTTGTGATAATAGTGTAGTACTCTATATAATAGGTTTTGACTATGAATCTCTTTATGGTTTAAAAAAAATTGCATTCCTTTCCTTTTCTTGTTATAAACTTTTTTAACACGTCTCATCGTAAAATTTTTATTTTTTTAAATGACAAAATTTATTATCTTTTGTGCAAATCTTATGACAGGTCGGAGCAAGTATAAATTAATGTTTTGAGTGAAAATACGTGAAACGAACGTGATTTTTATTGTGAAGAGTGAAAGGATTTTATTCTGAAAATCAAGAAACAAATAAGATGAAACTCTTTTCGTTTGATTTTTGAATTTTTGTATGCGGCAAAGAGAAATATGAAGAAAAGGTTGTGATTCTAATTTTTTTTTTTAATAATTACTTAATAAAAGGAAAAAAAAAAGAATGGTCCTTTTCTGCCGTGATTTATGTATGTATAAATAGTCAAATACAATGATGGTACATGATCAATCTCAAACTTGAAACAAACATTGAGGTGATTGTTTTTCTTTTCTTTTATGAACATTCTGGAATGAATGAATCATCAATAAATTAAGTAATGGAGTAGTAAGACAAATGTCTCAAACTTGTGGAATAAAGTTGGTCATATTATATGATTACACTAAAATTCGACCAGGAATTTTTTTTTTTTGTTGAAAGAAAAGAAATAAATATGAAATTATAGTAATGTGTTTATTCGACAAGTGTTAGGTCAGGACAACGTTGGCGGCGGTGAACAAACAAGAGTCCACTACCCCACGCTAAATCCTAAGTTTGGCATATATTTATAATTGATGAAGTATAATTTTTTAATGTGTCTTAATCAAATTTTATTTATTTTATTAGAGAATAAAATGAGATAATAGTTAAAAAGAGAAAATAATTAAAATTAAAATAAAAAAAATGCAGAATTTATTTCCTCCCCCTTCTACCTCTTCTTCATTTTCTAATTTTAATTTTAAATTATATATTAAATTAGAATAATGTAGGTGGGTAGAGAAGAGAAAGAAGGATGAGGAAATATAAAAAAAAGGAGTAGTAATTTTTAAAAATACAGAATTGTTTTAAAATAAAAAAAAATAAAAATTTGGTATAAGAGAAAATCAAGATTATAAGAATTGATGAAGAAAAACTCGATTATATCTTTTGAATAAAATGGTTCAAGAAAATTAATTCAAAATCGAAAAACTTGCTCAAAAGATACGCTTGCTATGTTGGCTAGATCTAGTTTTTTTTTTTTTATTATTAAATTATTATTATATTAATATTTTGAGTTATAATTTGGCACCAAATTGAATGACAATTGCTACCATTTGTCGTAATTTTTATTAATTCTAATATAGTGAACTAAAAATTTAATTGAACAATTAAATATATATTCAAATAATTTAAAATACAGTTGTATAATATACATTCAGTTACAATTATTATAAAAAAAAGTTATGTTTGTCTAGTCATTTTTTGTGGACTTGGTATAGTCCCATTTATTATTGTTGCCAAAGTCTCTAATAATTAAGCTACAGATTTTATTGTCGTAGATGGCTATATATTCTTACATAGTATTTGTTGAAGTTAGATCATCAACCCTATTTTGGCAATTGAGACATGCAAGAATAAGATCTTCAATATTAATCCTTAGTCATATATATCAAAACGATTGTTTTTTTGATTGCGACAATATTAATTATGGTTTCTTCAAGTTTACATGTAGATAAGACTCGTGTTCATCAAGAAGAATAAAAGTTGGAACATTTTATACTTATCCTCAATTTTTTTATAATTTTCTTCATACTTGTATTTTTTTTTCTGAAATTTACATGACAGCTATTTAGAAAGCTGATGCAACTGTCATTAACATGTACTTCACACTATTGACTTTTTAAGGTGGAATTAAACATAATTTAAAAGATACTTATATAAAATGAAATATAGTAAAATTCATGTGATTTGATATAGAAAAAAATACTAATGCGGGTTGAATATGTAGGTTCACATATATTAAAAAAATGAAATGAGAAGTGTGTGGAATGAAGTAAATTTATATTAGGTCTCAATTTTTAAATTGATAATTTTAAATTTCAGTTTTCGAAATAATTTGACAAAAAATGAAATGAGAGATTTATTTTGAGCTTTGAGTTGTTTTAAAAATGGATTTTTAAAATTCTGAGTGTTTAATACCTAATAAATAATAATATGTGTATTTCTTAATTAGTTTTGAAATAATAAAAGATTTTAACTTTATGTCAAATCAATGTGTAAGATTAAATAAAATTGTATTATTATATTATTGTTGGCCCGGGTGAGATTATAATATTTAGTTGATTGTGTAATGATTGAATGTGTTATATTATTGAAAAATATTATGTATAATGATTGAAGTGATATTATATAGATATAATTTTATGTCAAATAAATATGTTTGATATGAGTGGTTTTGAGTGGATTTTAAAAATCAATTTTTAAATTTCGAAATAAAACGAGTGTAGGATCTTAAAATTCAAAATCTGATTTTTAAAACAAAAAAGTAAACATCACCCTAGATTAAGAAAGTTGGGACCTTCTACATGTAGTCAGAGTGTCGTACGTTGTCGTATGGCTACCGTAGTCAATTTAATCTGAACCATTAAAAATCAAATCTAAAGGCTTAAATCTGATGACCTGTTACCTTTTGAAATTTGTGTTGAAAATATTCAACGTATGTGTTGAAAATATTCAACGTATGTGTCGTATGATGTCATATTTATAATTAATTTAATTAATTAAAATATATAATTTTGAATTTACAGTTTCATTCTTAATTTAATAAAAAGATTTATTATATTAATTAATTTAATTAAAATATATAATGGTAAAACTACTTATTTACCCTTATATTATTATTAAAATTAATAAAAAAAACAAATTAAATTAAATTACAGAAGTTATAATCTAGAACATAATACGTAGGTTTTAACACGCACTCCACTTCAGCCCCAAGTCGCTGTCCTTTCGCCGCCGACGAGCAGTTGCCATGTTGCCAACGCGCCGCTTCCCTACTGCCGCCGACGATCATCTCCTCCCCCCTTAGTTTTCTTAATTTGTAAGTTTAATATTATTGTGGGGTAGGTGAATTACCACCACTGAACGTTGTTTATGTATATCTTCATATTTTTTCTTACTTCCGTCATTTGTTATGAGTATTTGAATTAACATTGTGAAATTGTTAAAATTGTGGTTGAGTTGTTGAGTAGTAATTATTTTTGAAATTGCCTCAAATCAAATAGAAACATAACTGCTCAACAAGTGTTTGACAAAATGTTTTAAAGAAAATTTGAAACACAATTTAGCAAAGGAAGTGTCTATTGAATGCACATTCCTAACCATATTTGTTGTTTGAATCCTCTAGCTAAAAGGACATAATGTAGAGTTGAATCATCATGTAAAGTTTTGAATTTTATATTTAATATAGTGTTTAAATTGAATTTTATGTTTATAACCACATAGTATTCCTCGATTTTATGTTAGAAGCACATGTTGTTAGTTGTCGTAAATGACATTAAAATAGGTGATTGAAATATATAATATAAAGATGTTGCTCGAGCACATGAACAAGAAAAGAGATTTTTTTTTCAAGGTTTACTTAACATTGATATCGACCGTGCAACCAGGCATGGTTGTTGGACCGTGAAAGTGAGCACCTACAACACATTTTTGGATTGCACGGTTTACTGAGTATCGACCGTGCAACTGTGCACGGTTGTTGGACCGTGCAACTGAGAATTCTTCCAGTACATGTTTCTATTTACACGGGTGACTGAGTATCCACCGTGCAACTGTGCACGGTTGTTGGACCGTGCAACTGAGAATTCTTCCAGTACATGTTTCTATTTACACGGGTGACTGAGTATCGACCGTGCAACTGAAAATTCTTTCAGTACATGTTTCTATTTACCCGGGTGACTGAGTATCGACCCTGCAACTGTGCACGGTTGTTGGACCGTGCAACTGAGAATTCTTCCAGTACATGTTTCTATTTACACGGGTGACTGAGTATCGATTTGGGGAAGAAGAGTCTAAAGTCGCGATTTGGAGGAGAATAATCCGAGGTCGCGATTTGGGGGAGAAAACACGAGGTCTTGATTTGGGGGAGAAGAACCCTAACTCGGCTTCTTCAA
This sequence comes from Galeopsis tetrahit, assembly GCA_963675135.1. Lineage (NCBI taxonomy): Eukaryota > Viridiplantae > Streptophyta > Magnoliopsida > Lamiales > Lamiaceae > Galeopsis > Galeopsis tetrahit. The sequence goes on from OY776133.1 coordinate 20,616,293, forward strand.
TTCAGAATGTTAATTTATTTAATTGTTTATTTTTAGGTTTAATTCATTTTTGAATTAACAATTAAATTTGTATTAAAAAGGGTTGGATAGTAATTTTGTTGTTTTTCGTAAATTTTAGTTTTTAAAAATAAATAATTTTATAGAATATAATAGAAGGATAATATAGTAAATAACAAAATAAATTTTAAAAAATGATTTAATTAATTAAAACTTGTATATAAGGTAGCAGGTTCATACGACACATACGACGCCACATGACGCATTTCGACAAAATTTGGTCTAGACGGATTACATAGTCATTTTACCGGTAATAGCAATCACAAAAAAGGTGAACACACATGTGAATTCTAATTTTTCTTTTTAGTAATATGTGACATTTTTTTTCTTTTTATATTTTAATACCAATTAAATACTTATTTATATTTATTAATTTAGAAAACTTATGAATATTAGTTAAAATACTAAATAATATTTTAAAAATTTTAAAACTAAATTGTGAATAATATTAAATTTTTTTTTTTATAGAATCTAAAATTTTATAATATTGATAAAATAAAATACCAAGTAAATTTATTCCTAAATAAATTAATTACTAGAAAAATTAATTATCTTATCTAATTCATAATTCCATGTATTAGACGAGTTATTCCTTTTCCTTGATCGGAGTTTTTCTCTGAGAAGGATTTTTCTCGGTAAAGTTTTTAGTGGCACTCCGACCTCTTGAATGGAGTGTATTCATATGGCTTTAGAGATTTTTTCGTAATATAAAATCTAATTTCATCCATTCATTGTTAAAAACTCAATTAATTTACCTAATTAAAAAAATCTATAATTACAAAATCAATTGACTTACCCAAATAAATATAAAATTGTTAAAAAACTCTTATTAAAAACTTTGCATTTATTTTAATATTTTAAATAAATTCAAAAAATATTTTAAATCTCCAAATAAATAAAAAATTATCACCCCTCCCCCGACTGTAATAGGAATATGATGATCAATATTTTTTAACTATATGTTAATTTTATTTTTATTATATAATTTTTTATTTGATATTAACTCATACAAAAATATGTGGATCCATTATTTGTAATACTCACTTTAGATAAATATACTTCAATTGGATTAATTTAGTGATATTTTTTGGGTTGGGGGGGGGGGATTTATTTGAGGATTTTTTATTTTATTTAAAATATTTTAATATTTATATATAAATAAGTTTTTGTTGAGGATTTTTGATAGCTTTAATATATATATATATATATATTTATTTTTCATTGGGGAGTTTCAATATTTTGAATAAAAATTTGTATTTTTATTTTATTACTTTAAAAATAATTAAATAATTTTTGTATTATAGATTTTTTTAATTAGGTAAGTTAATGAATTTTATAATAATTAATTAGATAAGTTAATTGATTTTTTCTAATAATTAATTAATTGAGGAATGAATTTATTTGGTTTATTATTTTTCCATATTATAATATTTCGGATTTTTGATAATATTATTTAGTATTTTTTAAATATTATTCATAATGTATTTAATTGATATAAAAAACAAAATAAAAAAGAAAATGCCACTAATTACAAATAAATTAAAACTCACATGTGCGTTGATCTGTTTGGTGACTTGTTTTTACAGATAAAAATGATAATTTTCAAAATTTAAGCATACTTATTGAATGGAAATTAAAATGTGTAATCCAGTGTGGATTAAATTCAAAACCAGTCCAACAAAATAACTCCCACCAAAATTTAAAGACTAAATGACGTTTATTATTTTAGAAGTGGATAAATTTATTTATTTTCCCTAAGTTTGTGCCAATATTAATTTTTGTCTTCTACATTCTTCGATTTAAAATTAGTCAACTTTATTTATATGATTCAGTATTTTAATTTCTTTACCTACTAACCAATGTAACTCATTCGATAAAATGTGACATGATAATTATGTTCAAAATTTTAAAAATAATGTAAAATAAAATGTGGCATGTCAGGTATAAGAAGCGCCTAATTGAAACACGTTTATATAGTTTATTCAAAATTAGATAGTTATAATCAATTCCAAAAGTAGTGAAGATATTCATAGACTCAAAATCCTTAAATCTTAAAGCTATCATTTAAAAAATTCACTCTAATTTTTATCGTATAGCTGCAAATCAGTCTCAATTGATTGAACTTACTATAAATCATTATCTTCATTAGCTGGTATATGAATTTAAACACCTAATTTTATAAATATTGTAAAATAAATTTAAAGTAAAATAAAATTAAAGGACAGGAAAACACATTTACCCTCTCATAAGACTACTGAATTTGCTTGTCTTTAAAAAAAAAAAAAAAATCCCACTTTTGTCAACATTTTTAGAGAATTAATTTCATTGCTGCCCCGAAAGATGTACTAAATTGCATCCATGACCCCCCGAATAGTTTACACATGGATAATAATGGATTACACATTCCACGGTTCCAAGAAGATTATTCAGACAAGATTCACCTAATTCCGCTGTTACATAATTAATTTAACTTTACAAAAAGATAAATCTAACTTTTTTTACTTTCACCATCTCATTTCTTTATTTCCACATATAAAACCACCCCCCACACAATCGAGTAGCAGAATTGTTTCTCATAAAATTTATTGATTTTATTTTGCTTCTGCTTCTTCTTCAGCTTTCTTTACCTTTCTCTTGAAGAATCAAGATTTTCTTTGATTTGTTGATCTGCTTTTGTCTTAAAACAAGCTGTGTGCTGATCTCAAATCTTTTGCCAAATTGGGATGATCGATAAGTTGCTTATGGCTAAAAAAATCACCAATAATCTCCAAAGATTGGATTTTTATAACATGGGCTGCTTTCAAAAGCTAGGAAAACACACTTGGTGTTGAAATTTTGTGGTGCATGATTATATAATAAAGAGGGATCTTTTGAATTGATATGGGTAGGTGTTTTCCCTGTTTTGGATCATCAGATGAGGAAGAAAATGCTTATAAAAGTAATAATGGAGTTAAAGAAGTGGCGAAAAAGGAGTCTTTTAAAGAAGGTTCAACTGCTCATTCTAACAGCCATGCCAATAGAGTGAGCTCAGGTACATAATTCAGCATTGCCCTTTTTTGTGTTCATGTAATTTCATCTTATGGGATTGATATAATTGTGGCTGAATTTCTTGAACTTTTGAGTTGTTATGCTTGGTTTTGATGGTGTGATAGGGAGATCCATTCTTCTTATTGATCTGTGTCTTGTTCAATTTTTGTAATTTTGATGAATTTAGGTTAAAATTGTGCTTTTTTGGAATATGGAGAGTGGTTTGTTATAGAGTGGTTTGTTATAGGTATGGTTCTTGTTTTGCTGAGTGCATTGTGAAAATCTGCCTTTTATTAGGGGTCTTGGAGATGCAACATTTTTTTCTGGTTTGAACTTAATCAAGGGGTTAATTGCACGAAATTCCCTTGTGGTTTGGAAACGTTGCGCGAAATCCCTTTGTAGTTTGGAAATTGCTCGAAATTCTATTGTGGTTTATTAAATTAAGGGAATGCCCCCTTTTTATAAACCACTGTGGGGTTTCATGCAATTTTCACCTAATTTAATAAACCACTGTGGGGTTTCATGCAATTTTCGAACCACGGGAGGATTTCGTGTAACGTTTTTAAACCGCGAGAGGGTTTCGTGCGACTAACCCCTTAATCAACATTCTTGTGGGTTAATTAAGGAGTTACTTCTGAAACTTAGTTTTTGTTATCTGTCTGAGAGATGGAAAGAGCAGTATAGATGGTTTAGGTGGTGTTTGCAAATGAGATAGGAAACCCAAAATCACCTTTTTTTTCAGCTTTGGAAAAAAGTGATTCTGGAGTTCTCTATAGAATTTGAAAACAGGATTTTATTAGTAGTTGCCTAGTTGGAGACTTCGACTGCAAAAGGTTTTCATATGTGACTTGACCTTGTGCTTTTCAGATAGATCAAAAGCTCGAAATAGTATTGATTCTAAGAAGGAAGCTGGAATACCGAAAGGGCCAACACCCCATATTGCAGCTCAAACATTTACGTTTCGTGAACTTGCTGCAGCCACGAATAATTTTAGGCCAGAGTGCTTGCTCGGTGAAGGTGGATTTGGACGAGTTTACAAAGGCAAACTGGAAAGCACGGGTCAGGTATGTTATATTCCTTGTAAATTGGAAATCAAATGATTAAATTAACATCATTCATAGTGTGATTTGGTTTGTTATCTACTACGAAGATGTAACCAATGTTGTATTCGTACTTTGGAAAATGTACACTTGTGCAGGTGGTTGCAGTAAAACAACTTGATCGGAATGGTCTTCAAGGGAATCGAGAGTTTCTTGTAGAGGTTCTCATGCTTAGTCTGTTACACCACCCAAATCTCGTCAATTTGATTGGATATTGTGCTGATGGTGATCAACGTCTACTTGTTTATGAATACATGCAATTGGGGTCTTTAGAAGATCATTTACATGGTTAGTCACGTATATAGAATGACATAATATATATATACACGGTTTTGATATGGAACTAGATGGTGGGAATCTTATGGAACCCAACACCTGCATAAACTACTTGTAGCATGCTATTGTGTACAAGTGTTTTATGCATGTGTTGGACAAAATCCGGTTTGACAAACAGGGATTTGGATGAAACCCCTTACATTTTTATTTCAAATCCATATCCTCGCTTGTTTCTCCGGATTTTGAAATCCTATAAAATTTACGCTAGACTCTAATACCTATAATACGTCTATTAAACTTTGAGGTATGCATTTCCAAGAAGTTGGCCTTCCTATTTTTTGTAGTAATTATTATATGATGTCTATCTGCAGATTTTCCACCTGATAAAAAACCTCTGGATTGGAATACTAGGATGATTATAGCTGCTGGTGCAGCCAAGGGACTGGAATATTTGCACGACAAAGCCAATCCACCCGTCATTTACAGAGATCTAAAATCGTCCAATATCCTTCTTGATGAGGGATTTTTTCCAAAATTATCGGATTTTGGACTTGCAAAACTGGGCCCCGTTGGCGATAAAACTCATGTCTCTACGAGAGTGATGGGAACATATGGCTATTGTGCTCCGGAATATGCCATGACAGGTCAGCTCACTTTGAAATCTGATGTTTACAGTTTCGGAGTCGTCTTCCTCGAACTCATCACTGGCCGCAAGGCTATCGACAATGCTCGATGTTCAGGGGAGCATAATCTTGTTGCATGGGTAGGTGCTGCTTTCTTTACTAGTATACAATACATCTCCGTTTTACAACAAGTGTCTTTTTAGAGTCTAAATTTTGTTCATAATTATTTGTCCTTTTAACTATATTCCTTCATTTTTTTTCCCAATTTAACAACCTGAAAGACCTCTTAGTATTTTTTAATTATGGATATTTTTTATTCTTTATTTCATACTTTTGAATTTTCAATGCCTAAATTTTATGTTCCTTTTGTAAGTCTCTAAAAAGACACCTATTGCGAAACAGAGGTAGTACATGATAATGATTAAGATTGATGTGAAATATGAGCTGATATATCCTTTCACTTGCTTAATTCCATGGATTTAGGCAAGACCACTTTTCAAGGATCGAAGAAAGTTCCCGAAAATGGCTGATCCTCTATTACAAGGCCATTACCCGATCCGTGGACTCTATCAAGCACTAGCCGTAGCTGCAATGTGCTTGCAAGAGCAAGCTGCCACAAGGCCTCTAATCGGAGACGTTGTGACTGCTTTGTCGTATTTAGCCTCACAAACTTATGATCCTAATGCACCTTCTGGTCAGAGTAACAAAGTCAGTCCATCAACTCCAAGGCATAGGGATGAACGGAGGAGCATGTCTAATGGAATGGACGGCCTGGATGAATCATCCAGGCATGGGGACCACCTCGGTTCCCCTTCCATTCACAAGAACTCCCCTGATTCAAGGAAGAAAAACTCGGGTGGAGAGTTACGAAGATTGGAAACAGGTGGAGGGTCCGGGAGCAAATGGGGTTTAGACGAGTTTGAGAATCCCGATTCTCAAACAGACAGCCCTGCTAGAACAAGAGAAACTCCGAGGAATCGGGGGATAGACAGAGAACGGGCAGTTGCGGTGGCGAAGGTGTGGGGAGAGAATTGGAGGGAGAGAAAAAGAGCAAATGGCACAGGGAGCTTCGATGGCACGAATGAATGATTTCAATTTCCAAGCATATCATCATTCTAAGGTAGCTGTTTCATCTTCTGAGGATCAGGATTGAGTGTTAGAAAGTCGACGATTCACTGAGTTTCACTCTTTCTTGGCACCGAGCTGCTCGGTTCGAGCATTGCTATGACTCGACCATCCAAGGGTAGCTGAAATGGAAGGAAGGCTGTGGTGGATGCTGTTTTTTGGGTAATCTCTGGTATTGCATTACCGGATACTGTATGCAACTTGTTAATCTATGTATGTAGGTTTTTTGTAATAGAAAAGTTGGGGAAAATGTCGTGAAAGTGTTCACTGGATTTGGTACATATAATGCAGCCATTTTGTCCCAGTTTTATAAAATTCAATTCCATTATTAGGTTGGGAAGCATTCAGATTTCATCCTAACCTCGAGGCAAAATTAATTTTTGAGAATGCCAATCTCTTCTATTTTTCTCATTAAATTTTAAAAAATAAATGAGAAAATTATACACTAATGTCAATCAATATTATTATTATATTTCTTTAATTTTAATTAAATCAGCAAATTTAATCTTTATATTCAGGTCACAACTATTCATTTTTTCTTTTCTAAAAAAAAGATCTCATGTGTTGGGAGTTCTTGTACTAAAAAAAAAAAAAAGAATAAAAAAAATGAAGGTAATAACAAATGTAAAATCGTGATATGAATTGATAGAGAGCAGTGGTCCGGGAATCAAGTACAGAAATGATGCAAACTTGATCTTTGCCTTGTTATCTTAGAAGATACCTAACAACAATTCATTCATTCCTATACCAATTTAGGCTACTAACAAAATTAGATCAAGGCAAGATAAACTGCACAAAAATCAATCGAGTCGAGTCGGAATCACCTTCTCTTCTTTCCCTGTAAAACAAAACCCAGATCATCTTCAGTATTAATCAGCAACCAAATAATGCATGCCAGCAAGTATAAAAACTAACTTACCGAACTAGCATAGTCATCTTTAGTTCGCCTTTTCTGAGCCGAAGGAGGAGGGCTGTCTGCAGCATTTCTAGCAGCAGCACGCTTAGACGGGGTCATGTTCTGTTAACAACAAATAAGTGGAATCAGTAAATACATCTGTGTGTAGATAGAGATAGAGAGATGAATTGAATACCTTTGCTAGTCTTTTCTCTTTACGAGCCAGTCTCTCCTGCTCATCAAGATCCTGGTTCTCTCTCTCCACCAGTCGGATAAGTGTATCACATCTCCTAGCAAGTTCTTGAGTTGTGCGAGACTTGACAAACCAATCAAACCGAAATATCGGTGAGGTGCGAAATGCTGACTTCAACTCTTCCCAGTTCCCATACCCAAGCTGGTGAACCATGCATATCTGACAAACAATAGTATATTTAGAGTAACAAGACTGAAATAGAATCAAGACGTAGATAGAATGATTCCAACAAGTCTCACCATAAAACGGTCACATTCTTCATTGTATAACTTCCCTTTGTTCTGCCCATAATGGATCTTTAGTTCCACCCATGGGTTCTTGTATCGATCCAGTTTCTTCCCAATAGCTTTCATGATCTCATCTTTGCGTGAGAGTCTAGCCTCTCCTCTCTCAATGTTTTTAATAATCCTATCAAATTCTGGAAGAAACCATATTCATGCTTAAAATGCAGAGGCAGGGCTAAAGAAATTATCAAACAATTACACAACAAAATCCATATTCTTCAATGAAAAACTTAGAAACATTGTAGTTTTAATACATCAACCAAAGCTTACAACTTACCATTCAATTCTTTATATCTTTCCTTGAAAACCTTTGCATATTCTTCGACCTCTTCCTCTGTTTTCCCTTCCATTTCAGAAGCAATGCCCGTGATATCATTTCGACCATACTTTTCGCAGGCCCGGATGAAATTGTTGAAGTCTTTTCTACTCCATGTTGAAAATCCCTAACATATATGACGAAATATGTCAGGTGAATCTATAAGGCAAAGTTTTGAAGTCAAATAGAGATTACAGAAAACCTACTTCTTCGAGCAGTCTTTCCTTCTCTTCCTGCTCCTCAGCAGTCAAAGGGTCTACCACATCTGAGCAGACAACAATTCATCAAGAAGACGTCCAGTGAAAAATGACAGAGTAAAAGTTAAGTGTCTTAAGAAAAAGAAAAAAGAAAATACCTTGAGGTTTGTCTTCATCTATAGTATCTTTACCTTGAGCCTTCTTGTGTGCTTTCTGCGCCACATTAAACAGATAAAGTCAGATATCTCAAGCAGATAAAAGGGAAAACATAATAGTAGCCTAGGCACTCACCATAAGACACCGCACTTCTTTTTCGTATAACTCACTAAGGCGTTGAGTGTTGAAGAACTGGAAATCGTGCCTTGTAAAAGATAACACATGTTAAGATTTAGAAACTAATAAACAGATAAACTCAGTGAAGCTAAATTGCTTACAACTGTGGCATGCGAGGAATTCGAGGCTCTTTGGTTCTTGCAGGCCCACCTTGGCGCGATGTCTGCTTAGAGTAATCTGTTTCAGTGTAACTGCAGAAACATTGGAGAACACATCATTTTAATGAGTAAAAATATTACTCCATTATACATATTTTGGAAGGTGAAGAGACGTACATGCGCTTCCTTTCTCTTCTTGAAGGTTCAGTCCAATTATCACTGACAATTTTCTTGAAATCAAATTTATTTTCATCCTTTACCAACAAGAAACGGAAAGTGGAAACATAAGCCCAAATAAAAAAAATCACGATAAGTTACAATAGCCAACTATAAGTATAATGTCTACCTTTTCATCATCAAAGTCATACAAGTCAGCACCTGCAGAACAGTTAAACTAGTGTTGTTAACAGAGAAACATTCTGAATAATGAGTAAAACAGATAAGCATTTTGAATATTAAGTTCTGCATTGAGAAGCATACTGTCATCCACTTTAAATTTGATGGCATCTTCAGTAAATCTTTTCATCTTGGCATCAAGTTCAGCAGTTGCTTCTTCTCCTTTGGCAATAATTCTATCTATATCTTCATCTGTTATCGTGCTATCTTTGGAACTGAATACCATTTCAGCACCAAATCGCACCATTTGCAGCAGCTCATCTTTATTAACCGCTGAACACCATGAACAAATTGAATGTTGGAATTTTATAGTGAAATAATATACTCCAATGAAAGGAAACATGTGGTGATGCAAAAGCCTCACTCTTTTGTTCTGCTAGACGCCCTTGCTGGATAACCAAAGCATCAAGGGCAAGCTTCTTATAAGCCCTTTCAATCACTTTTTCCTCAATGGTGTACTGTCAATGTATCATCAGAACACATTATGAACACATTACACATTTACACTTATAGAAACCAACATACTTCCACAAGGATGAAGCCAGACAAACCTCTGTGCAGAACCGGAAAACTTGGACTTCCTTCTTCTGTCCAATTCTATGAGCACGATCCTGAGCCTGCAAATCAGCTTGTGGATTCCTGCAGGATATCCTAGTCAACACATGCTATGTTCAAGTCAACCTTAACACATCACCAAACAGAAGCCTCACCAGTCACTGTCATAAATAATGACAACATCAGCAGTGGCAAGATTGATGCCAAGACCTCCGGCTCTGGTTGATAAAAGGAAGACAAACTTATCACTTCCTGGCTTGTTGAAGTTTTCAATCGAAGCATCTCGATCTTCACCACCAGTATTTCCATCAATCCGACAGTAATAGTATCCTCGGAACATCAGGTAGTCTTCAAGAATGTCCAGCAGCCTTGTCATCTGTCCACACAATCCAAAGGATTGTTGTGAGGAATTAATCCAAAAGAGAAAATAGGTGCAAGCAAGCAGACAAATCAAGATAAGATTTGGCAGCGATAAGTCTAGAGTAGGACCGGTAGTGAATGACAGAATAATAAAAGAAGATCAGGTGCTCAAGATAACCAACCTGGGAAAATATCAAAACCCTGGAATCACGCTCTTTCAGTTTTGGAAGCAACTTGTCAAGAAGTACCATCTTGCCTGCAATTGTCACCATAATTTACAAAAGAAAAAAATATCATAAAGGGGTCCAGAGGGACAAGTACTCATCATTTTTTCCTATGATGTTGAAGCATGAGCATACCAGCACTTTCAACTAGATGTTCCCCAGTTGTATAAGGTGGACCAGGCTCAGCACCTTGAAATAGATATGGGTGATTGCAACACTTCCTAAGCTGCATGGCTACATTAAGAAGACGTTTGCGTTCTCCACCAGCATTTACAACCTCAAGATCTTTCTGCAGCAACGCCCTATAGTATTGCTTTTGCATCTGAGACATGCCAACTTTAAGTATTGTCTCCTTCTTAGGTGGCAAACCTTTCTCAACATCAGACTTCAGCCTCCTGAGAAGAAAGGGCCGAAGAACCTAGTTCATCACCAAAAGAAAGAACAATCTCAATCAGAGATACTGAAGAAAAAACAGACTCATTGACTCAAGTCTCTTCTGCACCCAAACAATGGGATGCAGTCAATTTAAGAACATTGAAAGCTTCCCTAATCAATACAAGCTGCATTTACAATAATCCAACTCATTAGATCATAGCATAATCCTCAGAAACAGTGAACTTTTATTGGGTCTGGTTTAACTGGTGTCACATGAGTGGTGGACAAAGTAAAACCAAGTACATCTTGCAATTAATAAAAGCATATATCATCAATGAGAGATCAAACACTAGGTTAAAAAAATGCACCGTCAAATTGGGTGGGGGGTGGGGGGGAACAAAAAAAAGTGGATACCTTGTGAAGTTGCTGCACAACTTCCTGCTGATCATTTTCACCAGAAATTTGGAACCATTCATCAAAAGTCTCAGAAGAGCTAAATATCTCGGGAAGCAAAAAATTAAGGAGGGACCAGAGCTCATGAAGATTATTCTGCAAACAAATACCACATCATGATCAAAGATATATAAACTAACAGCAAAAAAAAAAAGTACTCCAGAGAATGGAAGGTGACACCTGACATGAAACAAATATAGATATTATAACCTCAAACTATACCATGTCACATCATGGTAGGTAAATCAAATTGCTAGTCAGTTAGAATATGCCAGTGGAGAAAGTAAGAGAAAACTGTGTGTCCGAACTCTGAATTAGCTTGGCAGTATTTTTTATGTTCCCATGGACAGACCAACTCTTCCAACAAACATGCAAACGATGTAATGAAGGTAATTTTTCACTTATTCCAGCACTTCGCATGTTCATAAAGTTCCACAGATCTTTTTTTGAAAAGCGGAAATTTCAAAGCATAAAGTATATATTCTAGAAATCTTACTAAAGATTTGAAAAAATAATTTCAAACTCAAGATCAAGAAGCTTCTAAAAGAACCAAAACCAAATCAATAATCAGATAGGAAAATGTAAATTGCAGCCATAAGTTATTGTAACAATACCTGAAGAGGTGTTCCTGTAATTAGAAGTCTATAATTAGTATTAAAAAGTCTCATCGTTTTTGAGAGAAGAGAATTCTCATTCTTGATCCGATGAGCTTCATCAATAATGATGTAGCGCCAGCTAAAACGACGCAACATAGTTTTCTCCTTGATGGCCATCTCAAAACTTGTGACACAAACATCAAATTTGTTGGCAACAAGTAATTCCTCACGTATATGTCTCTGAAAGTTCAAGCATTTGGGAGATTAGAAAAGTACCAAGACAAGGTTAGCAAAGCAATGTTCTATCTGAGAGTGCAGGCTTACTCTTTCCTCAGGATTTCCAAGAAACTTAACAGCACGCAAAATAGGACAAAACCTTTTGATTTCATTCATCCAATTGCCAAGTGTGGATTTTGGAGCAACAACCATGTGAGGACCGGTAATGCCTCTGAACTCGTGCAAATAACCCAGAAGGGATATGGTTTGCAAAGTTTTACCAAGCCCCTACATTAGGAACAGAAAATTTATCATCCTATTGAAATATAACCAATAACTAGATGCAAATACTATCCTCTTTAAATACCATTTCATCAGCAAGTATTCCATTGATGCCATTCTCATAGATTCGTATAAGCCAGTTTAAACCAGCGAGTTGGTAATCCCTCATCTTTCCTTGAATACCTGTAAGACAAATAAGCACAAGGGAAGGGTCATACTTGAAAAAACTAAATACATGATACTTGAGAAAGTGAAGCACATTAACGGAAGGAATGAAGGCACATCAAATTGTGACAGATAGCAAGATCATCTTACAAGATGGTTGCACCAATAGTCTTGTATTTCCATTGCCAGATAGACCATTTTCTTCCTCTTTCAGATATTCCTCATCCTCTTCCTCTTCAGTTAACTTTGATGCATGGCGACCTCTGCAAAATACAATTGGAGAATACAAGACACATTAGATTGAATCTCAAAAAAACTTTCTTTTGGCTGCAAAGGACCAATTACTTTAACAAAAAAACTGGTTAAGTTGAAAACTATTACTTGTAAAATTTACAAATATGTTAATTTGGAATTCCCTTTCTCCTAAATTTTATTCCTCTTCAACTGAAATACCACACTTTCACTGCTTCAGTAGCCCCACTGCCAAAGAATTACAATCTTTGTTCTCTACAAATTCCATTCCAACCTCCTCTTAAAATGATTCAACGCTGCCAGAGTTGATCATTGTCTTAATCACAAATATTACATTTACTTACTATCTATCGATAAAAAGAAAAGGAACAAAAAAAGTCTCACATGTGTATTAATATGTAAACCTGTTTCCGCAATAAATTTTACAAAAGGACTTGGATTCTCACTGTTCCAAGTGATTAAGCTACCAACAGCAGTGGCTCAAAACAGTAGAAACTAAAACCCAGTGCAGGTTTTTTACAATGGGAAAGCTGTGTCTCTCTGTCCATATTCAGCATTTGGAGTACAAACTGAGTAGCAAATTAAATTGATTAGTCTGAATTATTGTTTAGAATTTATTTTTAACACAATTTATCCAAGCTCATGCAATAATATTATTAACACGATTGATCTAAGGTCATTTAGTTTATTATTTCTTAATACTTTCTTTTTGTCAATTGTTGAACAAAAACAATGGCAATTTACAATTGTATCTCTTTTCTTATTTAATCATGCATCACAAAAATATATCTTATTCATATTGATCGGAACAAGAAAGCTGGTTATCATGATAATAGAAAGTGAATACTTGTCAAGGAAAAGTGAAATACTAAGTGGATGAGGCCTTTTAGGAAGAAGGTCTATTAGAGCTCTTGCTTATGGTTATTCTGTATTCATATTACTTTCTGTCAGATATAGAGTTCTGTATATTTCAATATACTTAAGGAAACCATCTGGCGCCATGCTTATGTTGCTTAAGGCACTAATGGCCTTCCATGGCATCACCTATATAAGCCGTACATAAGCTGGTAAAAATAAGAGCTTGACTACCACTCGTAGATAATCTAAGGAAGTACATGCCATGGACCACTAAGGCTCCCTTACTTTCATAAGTGGGATGGACGATTGATACATAAAATACATGAGAGATGAAGGATGAGGTTATCTTTTTAAACAATAATGTGTGTACTTCATATGGTTAGTTTAAGAATACTAGATGCTATTTGATTATATTTCTACATTTTGTTAACTTTGATGGATTGAAGAATATTAGATGTTAAAGATCTCAATTAACAAAGCCATACTGAACACTCACCAAGAGTTAAAACCAAATTATAAGAGAATAAAAAAAAAAAATTACTCACTTTCCTTTTGCCTTCTTCTGAGAGGCAGTCTGATTGCCCTTGGCAAAATGAGCAAATAACTCTGTCTGCTGCAAGAGATAGGTAAGACGGCCCTTTCCTTTCTTGTTCTGTCCAATAAGATCAGTTTACATGTAAAATCTAAGTAGATCGCATGTTAGTGTGATGATAAAGTAATGATTTTTTGTAAGATACACACCATGTCTGCATCAATAACAGCATTTTGAGCATCTAGTATTTCTTGTATCTTCTCTTTCTTTACCCTCTGCAATTCTTTGAGCCGGGCCTTTTCATGCTTGGAAACTTCATTTGGAACATCATCATCTACCTGCAAAATAACACATAACAAGTAAAACACACACACTACTAAAATGACTAAATCTTTCAAACAAATAAGTAGATCATTATGACATGACTAAATAAGAAACAACAAAACTACTCTTCAAATTCCGTTAATTTGTTCCATTTTCCTGAACTGCTCACACATAAAGCAAGATATGATTATAACAATTTCTTTAAAAGGACTCCAAAATCCAAGAAAATTACACTAAGAAACACTTTAAATTTGCCCATACATCATTCTCAAGATTTTCAATAATACTGACCTGTCCAAAATAAGTTAAATCTGAAAGAAAGAAAAAAACTAACTAAAAAAATCCTAATAAGAGATGAAGAGATTTTCTTGAATGTATGTCACCCAGCTCCCGTGCACACAAATTAGCACCAAATTCGAGTAACAAAGTGGAGTAGTTGCTAATATTAACTCCATTAAAAAAAAATCAAAATGATAAGGTGTCTTTCACTCAAAATCCACACCTACAGCGCCACGCTAAGAAAAAGCAAAACAGATTAACAACCAAAAAATTATCTTTCACTCAATGTCTCACAGCAGAACCCCGAATTCAGACATGCAGGAATTTTCCGTCGCGTATCCAACATCAAGCTCTCAAAACAAGTCAGTAACCGAAAACAAATAGTTGAACAACTTTTTCAATCAATTCTCAATGCTGCAAATACCAGATCTCAGAGAAACAAACCTCATTGTCTTCCTCTTCTTCGTCAACAGCATTAGGTGTCTCCGCGTTGTCGCTCTCGTTGTCGTCGGAATCATCGGCGGGTCGAGCAACGGCTTCGAGCTCCTCCTCGTCCTCTTCATCATCGACTTGATCTCGAATCATCTCTTCATCTGACGATGAATTTGACAAGTAATCGCTAGATGAATCCTTAGCGGCCGAGGGTTTCACCATTGCGCTAATTTCTCGTTTTCGAAGACGAAAAAGGGACTCCAACTAAAATTGAAAGAGGAAATAATTTGAAAAGAGAAAAAGAATGTACGGAGTACTTGTTCTGAGTTGTGCAGGAGTCGCCCAAGATATAAATACGGGTCGGTTCTTCGGGTTTGGATTGTACCGAATCTTTATTTTCCCGCTATAACGCGAAATTGTGGGCCCTTGTCAATGGGCTGTCGTTCTTGGTTTATGGGCTGATATCTGATGGCCCAAGGTTATATGCACTCACCAATTTAACTAGAACACCTCCAATAGTATTATATATATATATATATATATATATATATATATATATATATATATATATATACATACTAGTATAAGACCCCTTAATTACGAGGGCATGTTTGTTTTGGGACTCACACGTCCGTCTTGTTCTAGTTCGGGATTTCACATTCGTATTTCAACATCCAATTACATTCACCCCTAAAAATATCTATATATTATACTATTATAATAATACAACATCACCCACTTTTACTAATTGATTTGACATAAAGTTATATTATATAATACAACATCACACACTTTTACACAATTGATTTGACATAAAGTTACATCTCATCCTACTCAACATCCCAAAACAAACAAACACAATCACTATTCATCAAAATTTCTCCATCCAGAATTTCCCCATCCCCATCTCCCCAATCCTACATAATCCCAAAACAAACATGCCCTTAATTACGCGGTTTGTGAAAAAAAGAATATTTATTAAGATTTAATATAATTTTTTTAAAATAGATGTATGTAATTTTATTTATTTTATTGGAGAAGAAAATGAAAGAATGATGAAGAAAAAAAAATACTTAGAATTGATATAAAATTAAATTAGAAAATACGGATAGAGAAGAGTGAGAAAGGAGACAAAATAAGAAATAATTTTAAAATTTCTAAAAAATACAATCAAAGTTATAAAATTAAAGAGATATTAAAGAGAGAATGGAGAAAAAAGAGAGAATAGAATTGTTGAAAGAATAACGCGAAGGAGACAAAAGATGGAGTGAAAGGGAAGGGGAGAGATAAAATAAGAAAATACTCGGAGTATAAAAGAAGGGGTTTTGAAGACCATATAGAAGTGAGAGGTTTAAAAATAGATGTAAGGAAGATTACTAGGTACATAAAATATCATTTCTACTCTTTGCTCAAATAATAAAAATGTGATAAATACATTAATCTCTCTCAGAAAGAAGAGTTTCGTAAAACAAAAATTCACTCGTTACGCAATTGAAGGTTTGGTCCAATGGTGACTTCGACTTTGGTCAATTATTAGTGCATTGCCGACTTCTGGTTGTACTAAATATTCATTTTTTAGTTTTTATTTTAATTTTAAAACTAGGTTTCTAGCTATATTATGCTTTATCATAGTGGTTTGTTTAAATATGAATCGAGAACATGATGATATCCTAACACAAGTTGTTTTTTTTTTTTTTTTTTTTTTTTTTTGTTACTTTGAAGAAATTTGAAATCGGCTTTGATTTGTTGAAAATTTAGTCATATATCAAAAAAAGTTTTAGGACATTTCTATAATTTCAACACTAGTTGTTTGAGAAGATAGTGATATTTCAGAAAAAAAATCAAATTTATGCTCGAAAAAAAAAAATACATGAAAAACATAACAATGTTCGAAAATCATATTTATAAAACATGCCAATGTTCGATAAAAATGTATAAAAAGCATGTTAATGTTCGGAAAAAAAAATGAATCGGTGGAGTTTTTTTTTTTTTTTTTTTTTTAAGGTTTACAAGATCATAACAAAATAAAATATATTTTCAAGCT
This sequence comes from Galeopsis tetrahit, assembly GCA_963675135.1. NCBI lineage: Eukaryota > Viridiplantae > Streptophyta > Magnoliopsida > Lamiales > Lamiaceae > Galeopsis > Galeopsis tetrahit. Next base: position 20,633,220 of record OY776133.1, read on the forward strand.
ACATATTTTGATCTTCAATCCAATGTGGATCGGTATTGATGTCCCCTCCAATCGTGAGAAGGGGAAAAACGAGTGTTCATTTTGCCTTAATAAACGTACAGGTCTCCAACCTTTAACCGAAACAACCACACACTCACTAAGGTGTTCTCATGTCAAGAATAATAAACAAAATAAATAGACAAAGTTTCACCAAGTACGAGATCCTAAGACTCTCGAGTCTATCTCAAAAGAGCCCCACCTCCATGTAAGAGTCTCACAAACACGACCATAGAGTCCCACAAAGGGGAAAGAGCCGCACAAGGGGCAAAGAAGAAACTAAAAATCTATACTAGGAAAGCACAATAAAATTACCTAAAAAAACAGTAAAAGGGATCAACGAAAAAGTACCCGAACGGTCACAGTAACTCCGTTAGAGATACTTTATACGTTGATCCTAACAATATACGAAGAACACTACATAAAAAGGGAAAGAAACTATGATGGCAGCAACCAGTGACGACGACGAGAACTTCTCGTGGAGTTAAGTAGATTTGAAGATCTACTAACTAAATCTTGCAAAAAATTGTAAAAAGAAGAAAATCAAAAGGCGGCGACAAAACGACATCGGATAGGCGAAGGAACGATGGAAAAAGGACGACTACAACGACGGCAGAAACGAAACAACGACATCAAACGATGAAAACCGAATTGACCGGTGGAGTAGAAGAAAAGCAACTCTTTAGAGGGTGAAGCTCTCCCTATCTATAAAAACTCCCAATATGTAGGTTAAGGTAAAGCTTAATAAGAAAGGGTATTTTGAGTGTATCTGTACTCATCAAACGGTGGGTTTTCTAACCCGTCGGTGTTCTAATTAAAAACGGTGAGTGCAAATAACAGTGGCCTATCAGGTGTTTTTACTGGGCCCCACGTTTTGGGCCTCTATCTAATATAGCCCAATATCGTAGCCCAATACTAAGCCCAGCCCACCTCCTCGCTTCCTTGCGGTTTTCATTAGTCAGCGAATCTAGTTTACAGAGTGAAGTAGCGGTAGACATCGGCCACTTTCTTCTCTCTCTCTCTCGGGGTGTGAAGAGATGCAAGCGATTATGAAATCAGTGCGATTGGCTAGGGTTTGGAGAAACTCCTCGCCGAGTATGTGCAATTCAATGGAACGAATCAACTCACATCTCCCTATTGGTGAATTAGCTACTGAAAATGCTTGCGAATTCAACTCCTCTCAATCAATGCGCCGCCGCTTTCACTCGTCTGTGTTATTCTCAGGTACTTTATATATTTTTACGGAGTCTTCAATATTAGAGGAGAACAACGATGAGAATGAACGACATATTTGGTTATTAATTTGGTAGGAAATGAAGAGTTTGAAGTTATTTCGTGGTGAATAAGGAAAAAGGAAAATACTTTATATTTTAATGAGCTAGAAGGACAACAGAAAATAATTAACTCAAAAATGAATAGTTTGAAGATCAATTTTAGTTGAAGAAATCAGATGGCTTGATTTTAGTTCAGTAAACTCGCAATGTAATTTCGTGTTGCTTTTGGTTTTAGTCTTTCTAAAAGGTAAATTATAAATTAATATTAGCTAGTGAGTAATTTAATATACATAATTATTGCGTTTGTTTGAGCATTCAACCTTTATCCTAGTAAAAAAAATGTTATACATCCATGCAATTTTCCGTGTGAACTATGGGAAACAGTATTCTGCTGTTTTAAAAGGAAAAAAAAAAAATGATATGCTGCTGTTTTCTGCGTCTCATCTTTGATTAATCATGGATTGATGCTGTTTTTTATTTTATTTTCCGTCGTACACTCTTACTGGACAGTTAAGAAAAATGTTGAACTCTATGTCAAAGGAATGGAATAGGATTCATTACACTTGTATATATAATGGTTTTAATGTTGAAGTTTTGCACGCAAATAATGCTCTGACGAAATGTGGAAGTGCAGGGAATATCGAGTTAAATCATAAAAAAGATGGTATTCTATTATCATCAACAGTGATGCCAAATCGATTGTTTTCTTCAGAAGCAATAGAGGCTGAAAATGAGTCTGCAGGTTCTTATTTGATTTCACCTGTTTTTAATGGTTTAAGAAATTTGGAGTTTGAAGGTAATTTAGTGAGCAATACTGTTTGCTGTTTTAGATGCAGAGACAGTGAAAGGACTATATGATAAGATATTGAACTGTGTGGCAGAGAAAAGAACTGCACCACCGAATGCTTGGTTGTGGTCACTAATAGCTAAATGTTCTACTGGTGAAGATATCAAGCTCCTCTTCGATATTTTGCCTAAACTTCGTACATTTGTCAGTAGTTACTTTACTCAGAGCTCTAAACTTGATTTGATTACTTTTATCTTCTAGTTTATATATTCTTTTGTTTTTTGGGTTGCAGAGACTCTGCAATCTTCGGATACCAGAAGATTTTAACCCTGCACTTTGCAGGGAAGTTTCAAAGGCTTGTGTTCGTGCTGGAGCCATTGACTTTGGTAAGATAATGTGACACCACTAATCGATTTATTTTGTTTTATTTGTGAGTATAAGGTCTAAACTGGATATTTAAATTAGAAACAGAAAGTATAATGTTTGTGGTTTAGAAGTTCAGATATCTTACTAAGCCAGGGCCCAACATCACCACCATGCCCCCGCTTACAACAGTAACATTCTCCTTTTCTCATGACCTTTATTTCTCTAATCAAACCCACCTGATGCTCGATAGGGCTCATAAACATTCCCTGCTTGCTAGACATGTACTGATTTAAAAAACTACTTTGATCTTTTCCCGAAATATAAGGAAGAGAAGGATTGGAGTACTAGTAATTGGCATCAACATATTCTACTTCTCTTACATGCTCTGAGTTCAGTGAAAAACTTTTGTATTTTTTGTGATCAGCCATTTCTATGGTGAACGCCGATGCCTTGAAATTCAACTTTTTCATGATTTGACTTTTCTGTAACCTTGTATATGTAGGAACATTAATTGTTGAGAGACTCTGCTCTCCCTCTCTCTCTGTTTTTTCTTGCTCTGGCAATCATGGTCTTAAAAATCTTTTTCTTATTCAACAGTTGAAAATATTTATGATGTTATATTTCAACAGGTAAGAAGGCACTTTGGAAGCACAATTTATTCGGACTGACTCCTGACATTGGCTCTGCACACCATCTGTTGGTATTTAATTGCTCTATTGAGGGTTTGTTTTGTCCACACAAGTGCATAAAAATAAATATATAATTTTCGATTCATGGTTGCAGTTACATGCTAAACAGAATAGTGATCTGAAACTCATGCTCGAAGTAATGGACCTTGTGAAGAAGAATGATTTACCTTTGCAACCTGGCACGGCAGATATAGTTTTAAGGTTTATGTCAATTATATAAATCTTTCAGTTTAGTTATCTCCTGTACTAATAATTTTAATGACTATGACTATGCATTTTATCTTTTCTATATGAATCTTGTTTTTTTGTATGTTTTCTCTCTTTAATTTCTACTTGTTTGAAATGAAGTCCATGAGTGAACATAAATACCTACTAGAGTGCTAACTGTCGAATAATATTTGGTTTACATATGTTGCAAAATAACTATAAAAGTTAATTTGGTACTAGTTGTTCAGCATTTGCCAATGCTTATTTGTTCTTATTGTAGTTCTTTTCTTCATTGCTCCACCTTTTCACTTGGATCTTCACATTTTCCGACTGGTTGCTTATTGCAGCATTTGTCATAGCTCGGGCAGATGGAATCTGATGTCAAAATATGGAAAAAGGTTTGTCAAGTCTGGAGTACGCCTTAGGCAGACTGCATTTGAGTTGTGGATGGACTTTGCTGCCAAAAAAGGTCTTTGCACAATTGTTCTTTGATCCCAAGAGTTCAATTTTTTGCTATCTGTGCTTCTCCCTAATTTTGTCATGATTGGCTAATATATGGTATTTGATAGAAGGTGTGTAACAAACAATCCTAAATTTTGGAAGAAAGAAAGAAAAATGAGCCAAGAGGAAAGAGACTGGGGTACTATCTCTATTTTCATTAGGTTATGTCTTAGCCACATTCATGAGTATAGAACCATCACTAAGCATAACCAATCATTGCATATCATTTGCTTGTACAAAGACAAGGTAATAACCCTAGTGTACTAACCAATTCGATCCGTCCGAACCATTCAATTATCACAAGATTAAGGGAGCAAAACTACATATAAAGCTGTAATCAACTTAGAAAAGTAACATGTTTAGAGGGGGCATGTGCAGAGTGAGTTGTGGACATGTTCCCCGTGGTGATAGAAGTTGCATTTGCCAAGAGAAACACAATAAGTTGATTGCGCCATCATCGTCATGGAGTTTAATTCTCTTAAATTCATGTTCCATCATCATCTTCATGCATTTGATTGATGGTTAGCATAAACCAGAGAGCGAGAGACACTGAACAATGAGCTGATGTATTAGCTCTCATTGTTGTAGGGGATGTTGAGTCCTTATGGAAAATTGAGAAGTGGAGATCAGAAGCAATGAAACAGCATAGTGTTTCAACTGGGGTTTCTTGTGCAAAGGTAATTCATATGTTGTCCCATTGCTTTAAATTCTTACTGCCTGCTGTTAAGAATTGCAAGGATCTTGATCTGACCCTTGATGAGATAATTATTCTTGATGCTTTACCACATATGACATTCTTGGTTATTTAGAAAAGAGATTTTCATTTCTTGTAATAGATGACATTGCTATTTTTAAGAAATTGCAGCATGCAACCTTAATAGGATTTTTTTAAACAAAATAGTTCAATATGTATAATATCTAATTTTTATTTACCACTCTCTGTTTGTTAATGGTGTTAACTGAAGGTGTTTAGATGGATTCATCAATAATTTAACCTGGAATATGTAATAGGAAGCTACTATACACAGTTATTGGAACTGAAGTTAGTATTGATCTCTCTATGATATGCCCAGGGTTTCCTTCTTCAGCATAAGCCTGAAAGTGCTGCTGCAATTATTCAAGTACTGTATCAGGTGAATTCTGATCTCGATTGGTTTTTATATAATTTTCTATAAATGAAATAATTCCAAAGGCAAAAGTGATAATTCTGTGTTGATATTATTTGTATGTTCAGACTCTGCCCGATGCAAGAAGGCCAAGCATTGTGGTTGAACTTCAGAAGCTAGTGAGTGAGTGGCCATTGGATGTTATAAGGCATCAGAAAGATGAGAACAGAGAGGTATCATTCCTGCTATGTTTCTTTTCACAATAACAAGAACTTTGATAAAGCTTCTAGAAAAGCATACATATTAGATTCAGATATAATTTGGTCTCTGGTCGACGTCTTAGCATGACATTTACCAAAATCATATTTTGTTGTCTTTGCCAGGCATTTGCCGCAGCATTACAAAATGACATTTCTGCCCTGATAGATGCTTTACCGCGCTTGGGTGTGAAGGCAAACATCTCCATGCAAGATTTTAGCAGAAAAGAAGCAATCTTGTCGTAGAAGTGAGATTCCAAAATCAAATTTTTGTTTGCTGTCATTAAATTTCTGGCAATGAATTATGCTGTAACTATCTGGTTCGTGAGCCCTTGTAGTAGTAATCTGCCTTTTGGATTTCTCTAGCAATCCGTTATTGACTTTTTTCGTCCTATATCAATATTCCAAATAGGTCATTCAGTTGGTAATTTCCTATTGTTGATGCTGATATTGGGTAGGTACGAAATTTATGATTATAGTGTGATATAATAATCATTAAATTTAGAAAATGATCATGGAACTCATGGAGTTGGTTTGCCTGAGAGGTGAATATTTGATTGTTTGAGCTCAATTTACTTAATTCGTTAATAATTTATTGAAATAAGTAATACTACTATATTCTTATAAATATAAAAATTAATAATTGTGTATATCAATAATTAATCAGACGATTTCTTTGTTAGAATATTTTGTTGGTTCTAATGATTTGTTTGGTTCACAAGAAATATCGTGTAGGAATACTCTGTACAAATAAAAAATTGTGGTTGGGACTCGAGACTAGTTATATATTTATGAATAAACTTCACACAGTCATATTTTTTCCATATAAGAATAATGACATTGTTGTTCTTCCAACAATGGATACTAAACAAACCAGAGTTTTGTTGATTATTTTTATGTATACTTTGGAGATGAATCATAGTATTAAATAGTTTCAGGACATTTTTATGCAATATCAAGAAGATGAGTGGAAAGCTAACAAGAAACATACTCCTATATTTTAGATATAGATGGATTGATTAGTTGGATCCTTTGAAACAAAATCAATCTATAGTATACAATATTTAAAACCCTAAACATGTGAATAGACAAAAACAAATATGTAAAATATCAACAAAACATACAGTTATTTCAAATCTCAGGACCTCCATTACCAAAGCTCGATCTTACTCGGCCTTTGGCTCATTCTTGCAGCAAAGCTGCCACAGATGCTCAGCTGTTTCCTCCATTGCTCCCTCCTCTTCCATTCTCATCTTCTCACTCAACTCTTTAGCTCTACGCCTCAGCCCATCACCACTCTTGTCCACAATCACCTCATTTATCGCCTTCGCGATCTCTTCTCCCTTGTAAACTCCATCTTGCTCCTCTCTCACAACCTCCACACATGCACCAGCATTAACCAACATTTTAGCATCTATAAACATGTTAATTTTCATTGGCATTCCTATAACTGGCACCCCATAATATAAGCTTTCATTCAAAGAACTCCATCCACAATGACTTATGAACGCACCAGTACTAGGATGTCCTAATATGTTCGCCTGCGGAACCCATCCCGACACGACCACTCCTCTGTTTTTCACCCTGTCAAGAAACCCCTGAGGAAGCATCTCTTGTATGCTCATTGTCTTGTCCATTACAGGAAATCTGATGACCCATATGAAGTTTATACCTTCACAAAGCTCAACCCCTTTTGCAATCTCCTCAGTCTCTCCCTTGGACAAGAAATGCTCACTTCCAAATGATATATACACAGTTGAATTCTGTTTTTTCTTGCTTAACCATTGCATGATTTCTGAATTTTCCTCCTCTTTTCTATCAATATGGGTGACCAGTGGACCAACGGCTAACATTATTTTTCGGGTTACAGAAGAAACATAGTCTATATACTTCCCTTCAAGAGCCCTGCTGGTTTTCACCAGAACAAACTCAGATGAAAGCTTATAGTTAACAAAGAAAATATTTTTATCTTGCTCAAAAACATTGTTAAACAAAAACTCCATGAGATTATCCTGACTTTTCCTCTCTTGGGCCTCAAGACACAACTCTGGGAAAGGAAACTCATCATCCCAACAAGTGTAATGATGGTAGTTAAATGCCCTTGTTGCTGCGCCCACAATAACAAAATTAACTGCAGGAATACCTTGGGATGAAGCGATTCTCGCAGCCCAGGGTTGGAACACATCAAATATGAGCAAGTCAGGCTTTAGATTAGTGATGATGTCTGAGAAGCTGGATTTGGATGTCTGAAAGGCCTTTATAAGTGTGAAAATGAGATCTGTTGGGAGATTCTTGGTTGTGTGGTAGTGTGGAGGAAGTTGAGGATGTGCCTCTAACTCTAGTTGCACCAATTCTATTGAATCTTGCAACATGTTTTTGTTAATGAAAGCATTGATTGAACTGAAATTTATGGATGTGGTACACATGTATATGTGGAAATTCTTGTTTTTGAGGATTCTTTTGGCTAATTCAAGAAATGGGAAAATATGGCCATGAGCTAACCATGGGAACATCACAATTCTGAAACTGTTTCTTTGAGAATCCATAATATTCAATGGAGGAAGAGAATTGAAGTGAAGGAGGTGAGGGTTTTATTTGATTTTGATTAAAAGTACATGAGAAAAGAAGAAAGTATTGGTTACAACTTACAACTAAAGTAAAATACAATGTAGGAGTATATACAATACTCCTATACTATCCCAACATAAAGTATCCAAAATGAATGAGAGAGAGAGACAGATTTTAATGTGAATGAAAGTGATTTTGTAGGAGAGATAAAAGTAGATTACGACAGATGCATAGGTACAATGTAATTAATACTCTTGTCTTGAATGATAGTAGTAATGTAAAACATTCTACATAAGACACCCACCTTCATCAAAGGGATATTGCGGTATATACCCTTTTTATACTATAAATTGCAATTTTGCCCCCCATGTTTTTTTTCACAAAATTCCCCTTAAATGATGGATATGGATTTATACTAGATTATCAATAACCATTCACGACCCGTAGATTTATATGACACAACTAAACAATAACTCAAAATTAAATAAGCTTAAAAGATAAGTGTTAGATTTTTTAACAAAACTTGTGAGTTTCTTCACTTTCTTTCCTTTCAAACTCTTCGTTATCTTTCACCTATTTTATTATCACCACCGATTGACCGCGAGACTTTGGTCATCCTCATTTGCAATATGCGACTATACACGGCCAACTGCAATTACATACAAAACCATTTTAATTAAGGGTAATAAAGTACAAAAATTAAAAAATGAGGGCATTTTCTCAATAAAATATGAAGGGATAAAATTCCAATTTATAGAATAAAATGGGGCATGGCAATTTCCCATCATCAAACACACGTCCCCTCCCCAATCTCACCGAATCTGTCATACTTCATCTTTTTATTCAATTATTCCTTTGACTTTAATATGTATTTTAATGTAAGGATTGTTTATTAGTGTTATACAGTAATAAGTAAAATATTTTTTTGTTGAACAATTAAGAAGAAGAAGATGAAAGGAAAATGTTTTTGTATTAAAAAAGTAATAACATTGAGATGTTTAAAAGTGATAATTGAAGAAATCTGTGTGCATTTGGGTTATGATTGTGTTGGTTGAAGTGGGGGTTTGACGGTGTTTTGGAATAATTCTTCGAACTATAACCTTCTCAACTATTCTCATAACCATATTGATTTACATATTGAGGACAACAGAGGGGATTGGAGACTTGTGGGTATCCGGAACGCCATAAATGACGACTTTTCTGGGACTTGCTCAAACAATTATCGGGAGTTAATGGCATGCCTTGGCTGTGTGTGGGAGATTATAATGACATTCTTTCAATAGAAGACAAACGAGGAGCAATACCCCACCCAAATTGGCTGTTTCGGGTTTCTGTGAGGCAATCTCTGACTGCAACCTCACTGATATTCCCATAGAAGGTCATAAGTTTACCTGGAGTAGAGGCAAAATTTCTTGGGATTTGGTGGAAGAGAGACTGCACAGGGCTATGAGAACCCAGGGGTGGCACAACTTGTTTCTGACGACACAGCTTGTTTCCGACTGCAAACCTTCTAAACTTGGTTGCCCCCATATCAGGCCACAACCCGATCATGGTGGATACGACTCCGATGATAAAAGTTAAAGGACCAAGCAATTTAAATTCGAGACCAAATGGATGCAAGAACCTGATGTTAGAAGCGTGGTTGAGAAGAGTTGGACAGGGTTCTTGGGACTTAGGGGGTAATTAGGAGGCTAGGAGCTACAACGGAGACTCTCTAGGTTTGGGGTGAGCATGTTTCGTCAGCATGGTTTAAGAATAAACGGGACCTCAAGGGCAAGATCAATAGACTGCAAAGGAATACTGATCAGAGATCCCTCGACCGGTTGAGGGAGGTGAAAAAAGAGCTGTCTGGCTTGCTTCTAAAGGAAGAGGTGCACTGGAAGCAACACTCCAAAGTGTTTTGGCTTCGGGACGGTGATTTCAATACTAGATTTTTTCACCAAACAACCTCAGCTAGGAAAAAGGAAAATAAAATTAAAGGCTTAATGAACTCCAACAATGTGTGGGTGACGGATTAAGGGGGAATGGAGGTGATTGTTACTTTTAGAGAGTATTTAATTTCTCGGATCTGTTCACATCATCAGAGGGTCTGTCGGACGTTGAGCAGGTAATGCAGGTTATCCGGCAAATCATATTGGTCGATGATAATGTCATGCTAACAAGGGAATTTAAGGCTAGAATTTAAAACGACTATATTGCAAATGCATAAAGATAAGTCATCCAGACCTGATGGCTTTAATCCGGGTTTCTATCAAAAGTTCTGGAGCATTGTGGGGTGTGACATAGTAACAGCATGTATCAGATGGTTGAAATTGGGCAGCTTCCCGGAAGGTTTGAATAATACAAATGTGGATAATCCGACAACGATGAGGGAGCTTCGACCTATCTCTCTATGTAATGTGGTCTATAAGATCGTGTCGAAGGTACTGTGCAATAGAATAAAAACGGTCCTACCCGGACTGATTGACGAGGCGCAATCGACATTTGCGGCGGGGAGATCGATGCAAGATAATGTGGTGATTGCCTTCGAGATGCTGCATGCTATGAAAAATAGACAGTTGGGTAAACAAGGAGACGTATGCTCAAGGATTGTCAAGTTTATTACATAATGAAAACCGTCGAGGACAGATACATGGGACGAAAATCTATCGAGCCGCTCCAACAATCTCCCATTTGTTATTCTCCTATGACAACCTGTTGTTTTACCGAGCGACCAAAGAGGAGTGCACCGTGTTAAAAAAATCATTCAATTTATTTGAGCGAGCGTCGGGCCAAACAATGAATTATGATAAGTCTGGTATATTTTTCCAGCACAAATGTGGATCCTAGAGCAAGGCAGGAGTTGAGTGAGATCTTAGGTGGTCATGGCCCATTGAACATGGACCGATATCTTGAACTGCCTTCACTTTTGGGCAAGAGAAAGGTGGAAATTTTTCGGAATATCCGGGATAGATTATGGGGGAAACTACAGGGCTGGAGAGGAAATAAGCTTTTTAAAGCGGGATAAGAGGTTTTGATTAAAGCGGCGGCCCAAGCAATTCCGGCATATTGTATGAGCACGTTTATTCTACCAGCCACTTTGGTGGACGAATTACAGAAGATGATGGATTCGTTTTGGCGGGGTCATGGGACAGATCCAAAGAAGGGCATGAAGTGAGGACGATGGGAGGTCCTATGCCATCCGAAAGATGAAGAAGGCATGATCTTTAGGAACCTCTATCTGTTCAATGTGGCTCTTGTTGGGAAGCTGTGTTGGCACCTGATTGATAAACCACAGTCTTTGATGAGCCGAATCGTGAAGGCCCGATATTACCCGAGGGCTAGCTTTGTTAGAGCAAGTCTAGGCTCGGACCCTAGCTATATTTGGCGTGGAATTCATGAAGCACGAGGCCTGGTAATGCAAGATTTGAGATGGAAAATAGGGTCAGGAGCTGCGGTCCGAATCTAGGGGGATGCGTGGCTCAACCGGGACGATAATTTTCGTATTACACGCTGGTGGTACCTACGTTTGAGGATATGGTGGTTGAGGACCTGTTGTACCGAGTACAAGAACATGGGATGTTGATCTAATTTAAGCTGCTTTTTCAAATGAGGATTCCCGGAGCAATCTTAAACACGACCCCGACACCGATGGGTTTTGATGATCGCCTTATTTGGCACTTTGAATCAAATGGCAGGAATTCGGTGAAGAGCGCCTAAAAACTGGCGGCAATGCTGGTTAGGTCTAGGAGAGACGATGAGGCACCTACGTGGAAAGGTATATGGAAGGTGGTTGTTCCCCCTAAGGTTAAGATCTTTTATTGGAGGCTGTGTAAGAGGTGGCTGGCTGTGAAGAAGACCCTCTATAGAAGGGGTATTAGTGACTCGATTGATTGCCCAGTATGTGGGGAAGAGGCTGAGACGTTGTGGCATTTGTTTGTTACATGCAGGTTTGTGCAAAGTAGCTGGGCGTGCCTGGGTTTGACTAGGGTTTTTGAGGATATTATTGAGTAGGTGGAAGGGCAAATAAGCCTTTTCTGTAGATTTCGGGGAAGCTCGACGAGGCTGGGAAGGAGCAGATACTTATGGGGGCATGGCAAATATGGAAACACCGAAATGGTGTGGTATGGAATTCAGAAAGTTGCACAGTTGATGTGTCAATATATCGGGCTATGACATATCTCTTGAAATGGAAAGTGGCAAGGGCCCACAAGTCGAGGTGTAGCACAGTAGTTCCTTGCGATCGCTGGCATAAACCGGGCAGGGGTTGGGTAAAAGTTAATGTGGATGTGGGTTTTTTAAGGACACAATGGAGACGGGAGTGGGAATGGTCGCATGCGACGAGGAGGGAAAATTTATTACTTGCAAGACTATCAAGCGCTCATGCCTCCTGGAAGTTGACGAGGGAGAGGTGTCCTGCCGAGGCCTTATCTTGGGTGACGGAGCTGGATATTGAGAGGGTGGTAATTGAGATGGATGCGAAACGGGTGTATGACGCCATCAAAGGTGGTTGGACTATATTTTCGACGTTTGGAAACTATATCGATGTGGTTAGAAGGTTATTGGTGAACCTTCCTTTATGTGAGATAAGTTTGGTTAGTCGTAATGCTAATTTTGTAGCACATTCACTTGCTAGGAGTTCTCGTGAGTTCGAGAGTCCTCATAATGGGTCAAGCCTCCAGATTTTGTGAATGACCTTCTCAATTCTACTTGTTTTTCGTGTGAATAAATGAAAAAAGTTATTTTCTTTAAAAAAAAAAAAAAGAGATCGATAATTGAAAAAAAAAAAACGTTTAAACCCACCACCACAATATTTTTTTTTTGAGGGGATAAGGGGCTAGAGATCCGATTACATAGACTAATCAAATACACTTCCAACGATCTCGATAGAGTCCCCTACGAACCTGCTCCATTTCATTTTGAAGAAATGGTAGAGTGAACCGCACTTTGCGCCAAACTGTGCGCTCGTCGATTTAAGCTTCGTGGAAAGTGATTGAACTTGTACACTACAAATTCTTTCGAAAGTTTGATAATTCGTTCCACGATGCCACATTCCGGTCCTCTTCCTATTGTGCCCTTTTGGCACATACGTATCGCCTGGATCGAGTCCGACCGGACTTCCATTGATGTGAGATTTTCTGTCTTAGCCTTGCGTAATCCAATTTCAATAGCTTTTAGCTCAGTCCCAAGTGGTGACTGTTGTGGTAGAATTCTTTCGGCGAAGCATATTTTAATTTGCCCATCTCTTGCACTCACGCAACCCCCAACACCAAACTTCAATTCATCTGGATTATGCGCCCCGTCAACTTCAAGAAAGTAAGATGTCGCCTCCACACTGACCTCCTCATCGTTGCTGGGTTTATCAACCCGTTCCTCTTCATGTACCTCCCCTCGGTTAGCTCTCCTAAAAGCATCCAGATATGCTATTACTCTTTCTCCCGTGGTTTCCCGTATCTTGCGTGGGCCTGGTTCGTCCAAGTGTAATCTTGTATGCATCATTGAGCACCTTTATCTCCACACTCCCCATGCAATCATGATTACTTCTTCAAACAAAGATGTTGTCAAGGAATTTTGAAGGCCTTGAAGTAAATCAATCATGTTGGAACATTTTCCACTTTTAATTAACCCCCAAATTCCAAACAATTTCCACACTTTTTTAACTTCTGGACATGTAAAAATTACATGCGTTGTGTTTGGTGCAAAGGTGCCGCAAAAACCACAATTTGGATTAACTGGAATATGCCTTCGACTCAAGTTTCCTTCCGTAGCTACAAACTCCATGCATAATTTCCAACCAAAATTTTTAATTTTTGGAGGAATTCTTAAGTTCCAGATCTTATTCCACCAACTTTGCAAGGTTGTCGAATTTGAGGTTGTAGGTATCTCATCAGTTCCTTTTTTGCCTTCGCACGCCACTCTATATCCCGATTTTACTGTGTATCGGCCATGTGATTCCATCGGCCAAAACCTTGTGTCCTCCTCATCGGCCCCACCAATTGTTGTTCTAAGAATGCCATCCACTTCAAAAGGTAAAAAACCAATATCCAACATTTCTTTATCCCACTCCCTTCTTTCGTTAAGAAATCTTGTTACATTGGTGCCTGCTGCAATAGATGATTCGATTTTCCCTTCATTTAGGCCCAAAACCCATGCATCTCTATGTAATCTAATTGTGTTCCCGTTTCCAAGCATCCATCGTAATCCTTTTTGTAAGATTTCCCGACTAGCACATAACGATCTCCATGTGAAAGACGGGTTACTCCCCACTTCAGCTTCCATAATATCTCCATGCTTAAAATACCTGGCTTTAAAAAGTCTTCCCACAAGAGATGTTGGTTGTTCAATCATTCGCCAAACCTGCTTGGCCAGAAGTGCTTGATTGAATTGAGTCATTTTTCGAAAGCCCAAACCTCCTTGTCCTTTTGGTTTACACAGATTCTCCCATTTTGTCCAATGTATTTTGTTATGCTCAGTATTCTTTCCCCACCAAAAATTCGCAATAAGAGCCTCCAGTTGGTCGCAAATTCCTTTTGGAATTTTGAAGCACATCATAGCATATGTTGGAATTGCCTGGAGTACAGCTTTGATTAAAACTTCTTTTCCGCCTTCCGAAAATTCATTATTCTTCCAATTTGTAATTCTTTCCCTCATTCTATCAACCAAATATGCAAATTGCATTTTTTTTCCTCTCAATGAAAAAGTCGGGAGCCCCAGATAAATCTGGTGCCCCTGGGACATCCTAACGTTCAAGACCTCTTTAACCATCTCTATATTAGCTCCCTCCGTATTTGGGCTGAAAAGAATAGATGATTTATCAAAATTCACCTTCTGACCCGACGCCTCCTCATACTGGTTAAGAATTTTTTGAATTCTTTCTGCATTCACCTTAGCAGCTTTAAAAAACACAACACTATTGTCTGCAAAAAGGAGATGTGTGATCATAGGTGCTCCTCGAGCAACTCTGATTCCTTCAAGACTTCCATTGTCTGCTTGTTTTGTAAAAGAAGAAGATAATCCTTGTGCACAGAGAACAAAAAGAAAGGGTGACAGAGGATCTCCTTGCCTGAGGCCTCTTGATGGTCGAACTTTGCCAATAACAGAGCCATTTACTCTAAAAACATAACTAACTGTAGAAACACATCGCATGATAAGGCTGGTCACCTTCTCAGAAAACCCCATCTTCAACATTTGAGACTCAAGAAACTTCCATTCAATTCTATCATAAGCCTTGCTCATGTCAAGTTTCAACGCCGCATACCCCTGCTTGCTCTTATTATGTCTCAACCAATGCATGCATTCAAAACTAATCAGGATATTATCAACAATTTGTCTATCTTGCACAAAAGCACTTTGGTTTTCATCAATCACATTTGGAAAAATCCTTTTCAACCTGTTAGCAATGGTTTTTGCAATGATTCGGTAACATACATTGCTCAAACTAATGGGACGGAAATCTTTCAAAGTTTCCGGTTGCTTTACCTTGGGTATGAGTGAGATAATGGTTTCATTCCAGTCACTGATGTCTTTTTCCTCATTTAGAACTTTAAGGGTCTCCTCTGTAATTTTTTGTCCCACATCTCTTGATAGAACCGTGCGTTGAAACCATCAGGGTCAGGAGCCTTATTTGGATGCATATCAAATAGAGTCTCACGTGTATCTCTTCCTTTGTAAAAGGGATATCCAAGAAGGAATTCATTTGGGAAGTCACCGCAGGCTTAATATTTCCTGTAATATTTTCAATTTGAGCCTCTGTAGGCTGTGTTGATGAAAAGAGGTCCCCATAATAAGATTCAAGCAAGCTAGTAATATCTTCCTTCGTTGAGCTCCACTTGCCATTCTCATCTTTAATCCTAGAGATCTTATTTCTCGACCTTCTCTCCGAGGCTCTCCTATGAAAATATGTGGTATTGCGGTCTCCACATTTCATCCAATTTACTCTCGACCTTCGTTGAGCTCCACTTGCCAATATTCCTCTTGATGAGCAAATAAAGCTTCAAGTTCACTTTCTAATTTATGATTTTCCTCCTCATGGGCTTCACTCATGTTATTGCTTTCCAAGAGCTGCATCTCTTTGGTAATTGTTTGGATTCTTGTGTTAATATTTCCAATCGAACTCGCTGCCCACTTTCGAAGATCCTTTCCACACTGCTGTAATCGAACCTTGAGTGGTGATTCCTTTTCATTTCTTCCCCAAATTGATTGAAATTCTTTCATAAAACTCTTTTCCAACAGCCATGTATTTTCAAAGAGGAAGTGTTTCTCTTTGTCACGAGGCCATTGGTAAACATGTCTTCGCACCGCGAGTGAGATTGCTCGGTGATCCGAGCCAAACCAGAAACCATTCTTAACAGAAGCTAAATCAAAGAACTCGATCCAATTTTTTGTTGCAATAAAACGATCTAGCCTTTCCTGAATCAACCGATTTCCTTTTCTTTTATTTGTCCACGTAAATTTTGGGCCTTTGAAACCAAGATCTTGAAGTCCCAAATTATTAAGGGTATTGTTAAATCTGTTCATATTATGCATCATTCTTCCATCCGAATTACCTCCTCTTTTTTCATGAGAGTACATCAACTCATTGAAATCCCCCCCTCCCACAACCCAGGGTGACATTGGGCGGTGAAGAGATCGAATCTTTGAGAGTAACTTTAGAGAGTGATGTCTTTGTGTATGATCCGGACTTCCATAAAATCCCGTAAAATGCTAACTCAAATCTTCGTTTGAGATCAAAACATCAATATGCGCACAGGAATAAGAGCTCAGGCTTACTTGCACTTCATTGTTTTTTGCAAAGAGGAGCAGACCCCCTCTTGTGCCAATCGATTCAACAACAAAACATACATCAAATTGTAACAAATTCCTCCAGGTCTGAGCTATTCTAGAGGACAATCTAGACTCACTAACAAAAAGCAAAGAGGGGTTATTTAAACACGTACACTCAATTCAACACTTCACCCATTACATTTTTTCTTAAAAAAGTGTATCAATCATTGATCATTGATAGTTAATGAACATAGGGAGCAAGTCACTTGATATCACCTCTACCAGTTTTAGTGTTTCATTTTATATTTTACTATTTGGTTTTTTAACACGTGTTATGTCCAAAAATAACAATCTCTCAAAATAATGAAGACTAACACGTGTTAAAAATTTAGGTGGAAGTACAAATGAATTGATCCAGGAGCAAGTTCTTTCTCTACTTCCAATCATTGATGGATTCAGAAAGAAGCAATTTCTCAATTCTAATGTCCCCATGGCCATATCTTCCCTTTTCTTGAATACAACAACTTCCACATCTACTTGTGCACCACATCAATCAATTTCACTTCAATAAACCAATTTATCCACCAAAATCTTCTGCAAAACTCCATAGAAATTGTACAACTCAATCTAGAACCAAACCCCAATCTTCCTCCAAACTACTAAACAACCAAGAATCTCCAATCACATCTCAAACATCCCCACACATCTGAAAACGAGATTCAACGGGAGATTCTTGGTTGTGTGGTAGTGTGGTGGAAGTTGAGGATGTGCCTCTAACTGTAGTTCCACCAATTCAATGGAATCTTGCAACATGTTTGTATGAATGAAAGCATTGATTGAAGTGAAATTGATTGTTGTGGTGCACAAGTAGATTTTGAAAATCTTGTATTTGAGGATTGTTTTAGCTAATTCAAGAAAAGGGAAAATATGACCATGAGCTAACCATGGGAACATCACAATTTTGAAACTGCTTCTTTCTGAATCCATCAATCAAGAATGATGTCGTTCTCTTTCTGGTAAATATCACATTAAGTAAATCACGTGAGCCTGTTTCTTACTCGAGACTCCGCCCTCTTGTTTAATCCAACTGATGAGATTTACATAGAGGAGTACCAATTGTGTTCAAGTGAATAAGATATTGACAGAAGCTGCTTCCCTTATTAAAGTGCTCAACACTAAAAAAAGACTTGAAATAACTAGTAAAATAGTTTGTGCACATTTTTATGCAATCTCAAGAAACATATATTTTAGATATTGAGGTGGATCCTTTCCTTTCCTTTGGAACAAAATCAATCATTTAAATAACCACAAACATGTGAAGAGACGAAACAACTAAGTATATTTCAAATCTCCATTAGAAAAGCTCGATCTTACTCGTTCGTCTTGCAGCAAAGCTGCCACAGATGCTCAGCCGTTTCCTCCATTGCTTCCTCCTCTTCCATTCTCATCTTCTCACTCAACTCTTTTGCTCTACGCCTAAAACCTTCCCCACTCTTGTCCACAATCACCTCATTTATCGCCTTCGCTATCGAATCTCCCTTGTAAACTTCATCTTTCTCTCTTACAACCTCCACACATGCACCAACATTAACCAACATTTTAGCATCTATAAACATGTTAATTTTCATTGGGATTCCAATAACTGGCACCCCATAATATATACTTTCATTCAAAGAACTCCATCCATAGTGACTTATGAATGCACTAGTACTAGGATGTCCTAATATGATAGCCTGCGGGGCCCATCCCGACACAACCATTCCCCTATTTTTCACCCTGTCAAGAAACCCCTGAGGAAGTGATTCTTGGACAGTGATTGTGTTATTATCGATGATAGGGAACCTGATGATCCATATGAAGTTTACACCTTCACAAAGCTCAACCCCTTTTGCCACTTCCTCTATCTCTTGTTTGGACAAGAAATTCTCACTCCCAAATGAAATGTACACGGTTGAATTCTGTTTTTTCCTTGCTCACAAGTGTATCAAACAATTCATTAAAATTTAATAAGTTACAATCATATATGCTTAAGTATATAAAAAAAAAATCATTCGTTTACCTTCTACATTGATTTCAATAATTAAATTTGGAATTTCTCATAAAATTTACTCCGTAATCTATATATATAAAAGGAAGATTATGGCTCTCAAATTCTGCCACGTGTCATCCAGAATTTAATTGAATCTTAAAATACTCCATAACTCATGCACATTACAATTCTCATTTAACTCACACACGTTACAATTCACATTCATTCAACTGCCTCTTCAATTCATCTATTAGGTAATTGCTATTTGATTGAAGAAGAAGGACAGTCTGATTCACAATTGTTGAACTACATTTTATTTTCATGGAATAACTCTGGGTTGTTTCTCAATCCAATCGAAGTTTGTATGGACTGATGAACGATCTAATTTTGAGAATCCTGCTTCATCATCATTTTGCTTTTGGTGCTAATTAATTAGAGCTTATCTTCGTTTTGTTGAACTACGTACATTTTATTTTCATGGAATAACTTGGTTTTTGTTAGATTGAAGATGGATCTTCGGGATAAGCCTTCATTTGAGAAGCTTTTGCATCTGAAAAGTAAGTTCTTCTTCGCTGTGTTATAAATTGACGAGTGTGGAATGATGCTCTCTCTCGGATCCTAATTTTTTTTTTAGGAAAATGAAAGAGGTATAATTGTTGATTTATTATTTATTTTCCTTATAAATTGTTGCCATTTTAGATAAATAATGCCATGACAAGAAAACAAACTCTTTTTTTCTTTAAAGACAGAATGTTAATTTGCTGAAATTTCGACACATAGAATAGGTTGAGAGAGAGCAAATGTGGGTGTTATTAATTTAATCTCATTCAAGGTATGATTATAATTCTTATTTGTTGTTTTACTATTAATTTGTTATTTGTTATCTAAAGGGCTGCTTGGGGATACATCTATTCACTGTGATAAATGTTAGCTATTGTATAATTTTATTTTATTTTTTTAGTTTTTGAATTTATATTTTCATGGAAGCCGATTATGTTTTTTTTTATCGAACTGTAGGTGCTCTTCAATCCTACTCCGATGATTGCAGCCACCACAGTCTCCAAGATTTTCCCCTAGAATACACAAAAAAAAAACATTGTATTTCTTGCCTTCTCAATGTCAAGCAAACATTTTTTTGTACCAATTTCTGTTGCATTTGTTTATTTATTATTTTAAATTGCAGCGATTGAGTTTCTTAAATTTGTAAGTGAATTGAATATTTGGTGATAATTGTCAAGCAAATAGTTTGAAACTATATTGTAATTCTACTGAATACTATACTATGGAATCTACAGTGGATCTTGCAGTGTTCTCGCCGATGCGTTGGCCTCTCGATGCTCCAATTATTTTCAAGTCGGTGTGTGATAAATTTCAAATCGTAGAAGATACTCATTTACTATGCACTGTGTTAGGTTCTGAATTTTAATGACTAGATGATGCACTCATTTGAAACTATATCATGCTTTTCGATTATTTAATTATGCCTAGCTGTTGGAGTTTAAAGCGTACTCTTAAAGTGAGAGGGGCCATCGAAGAACAATTTGAGCGTGAACGAAGTTCTCATACAGTCATACTATACAACATTGTAAATGCTTTCCTTTTGTTTTGTCTACCAGACGAGCCTCTTACATCAATGAGGGACTTAGGTATAATCAATTTGTCTTGGTTTAATCATATTGCAGTAATAGATGGAGTACATATTCATATTCATGGGGAAAGCTAATACAACAGTTCTACGTAATTGATAGTATTGATTTCGAGAAAAATGCAGAATTGGTCCCACAGGTCACACCCCTTCACGCTTTTGGTCCCAATACTCTTCAAACTGGTCCCATACAAACAAAAAAGACATTTTTAGTCCCAAATTCTGCATTTTTGGTCCCAAAGTTTGCTCTCAGTTAAAACATCCGTCTCTTTGGACGGAAATTCCGCCTGCTCCGTTAATTTAATTTTAATAAAACAAAAAACAAAAAAAAAACAAAAACAAAAAACAAAAAAGCTATCTTCCCCAGCGGGAAAATCATTCCCAAACCCAAACCCCAAAATCATTCCCAAACCCAAGCCCAAAAAAGCTATCTCCCCCGCAGCCAAAATTCAGAAAAATTGCAAGGAGAGTCGAAAAATGTCATCTATGAGAAAGCCCAGTAAACCATCCCCCAGGCCAGTAATCGGAGCTCAGTTACGAAGGAAACATCTTTTTCTATTTGGAGCCCCCAACTATGGTAAGTTAACATCTTCTTCAATTTTTCTCCATCTTCTTAGAAATTAGGGCATTATTCTCGAACATATATATACATAGGTATTTATGAAATTAGGGAAATTGGTGAAATTAGGGCATATTCCTCGAACATTGTAGAATTTAGGTCATATATCTCGAACATATACCAAGGTATTTGTGAAATTAGGGAAATTGGTGAAATTAGGGCATAAGTTCATGTTAATTTGCTAATAATTTGTTAATTAGGGCTTGGTAGCTGAGATATATAAAATTAAGGCATAAAAATAATTGTTTCTGTTTTTTTTTTCTATTGTAGGAAATTGTCGAACACTTTATTCCATTAAAATTCACCATGGGGGAACCATGTTTTTGAATGATGTTGGGGATGTTGAGTATAAAGGAGGAACTATCAGTGCATTTGACTTTGTTAACACAGTTAGGGTGGATATGAAGTATTTAGATGGCTTATCTATTCAATTAGGATATTCTGGTGACAAGGTGTACTATTCCTACAACAAAAATGGGAAACTTCAGGTTATTGATGGATACTTTGATATTGAGAGATTTTTCAACAATGCAATAAATAGGGTAGGCCACTTGTATTTGGATGCACTAAGGGATGATGATCCTGACTTTGAGGAAATAGAAGGGGAGGCAGATTACTATCATGAAGAAGTAGAAGTGATGAGCACACCAGTTTTAGGCAGTGAGATAGCAGATAAGGGTAGTGAGATAGCTCCTACTGATGCAAGACTTGCTATTGAGGCTCAATCTCAGAACAAAGGTGTTGAACCAGAGACAGAGTTATTTGAAGCTACCACTGAGGCTAATTTAAAGAACAAAGGAAAAGGTGTTGAACCAGTGACAGAGTCATTTGAAGCTAGCACTGAGGCTAATTTAAAGAACAAAGGAAAAGTTATTGAAACAGAATGCCTTGAAGAATTTGAATGTGAAGATGAAAGTGGTGATGATTCAGATTGGGAGGGCAGAATCTCAAGTGGTGATGAGCTCTTAGATGATATAATCTTTCAGGAGAATATAGACAATGAAGTTGAATGGCAAGGAACTGAAAAGAGCAAAGAGGATAGTGAAGACAGCAATGATGAAGTAGCAGATAATGAATCTGATTTCATGAGTGTTGCATCATCTGAGGGGGAAGATGAGGGAGACATGTATATGACCTTTAGAAAATCTCAAGTTGATGCTCCTGTGTTCTTCATACAACAAATCTTTCCTACCAAGGTCATGTTTAGAGAGGCTGTCATCATGCATGGTATCCAGACAGGGAGAAGTTTGAAGCTTACTAAGAATGACAATAGAAGGATGTATGCTAGATGCAAACAAAATGGATGTGATTGGCATATCTATGCATTGAAGGTTAAAGACAAGGAGTGTTTCCAAATCAGAACACTTAACCAAGATCACAACTGTGCAAGACAATATCATGTGGACAATGTCAAATCAGGTTGGTTGGCAAGGAAGTATGCACCATAGTTCAGGGCTGATCCAAAGCAGAATGTGAGAGGTTTCAAAAATTTAAAAATGGTGGAGTTAGGGTGCTACATTTCTCATCACCAAGCCTACAGAACAAAACAAAAGGCTTTGAAAATAATTGAAGGAGATACTACAGAACAATACACTAAACTTTGGGACTACACTCAAGCACTGATTGATAAGAACCCTGGTTCTACTGTCATTCTGAAGTTGGATCAAACACCATCAGGAACAAGATTTAGCAAGCTATACATATGTTTGGCTGCTCTGAAGAAAGGGTTCAAATCAGGCTGCAGGCCATGGATTGGTGTAGATGGCTGTCATCTAAAAGGTTCCTGTGCTGGTGTCCTGTTGACTGCAGTAGCAATGGATCCCAACAATGATCCATATCCTTTAGCTTGGGCAGTAGTAGGGAGTGAGACTAAGGAAGCATGGATGTGGTTTTTGCAACTTCTAAAGGATGACTTGATGCAAGAGAGAGAAGATGTGTACACTTTTATGTCAGATAAGCAGAAAGGATTAATCCCAACTTTTGAAAGTATTATGCCAGGTGTGGAGAATAGATTCTGTGTAAGACACCTTCATGGTAACATGAAGAGAGCTGGATTCAGAGGTGGTGCATTCAAAAAGGCATTGTGGGGTGCAGCTAAGGCCACTACTATCCCAAGTTTTGAAAGAGCAATGAAGAAAATTGAAGAATTGGATCCTAAATGCCTTGCTTGGCTTCAAGATAAACCTGCCTCACAATGGTCAAGGTCACATTTCTACCCATATTCAAAGTGTGACACACTTGTCAACAACATGTGTGAGGTCTTTAACTCAGCCATTTTGGATGCTAGATCATCACCCATCATAACTATGTTGGAGTGGATTAGGGAATACATAATGACTAGGCTGGTGAAGAATAGAGTGAAGTGTGAACTTAAGTGGGAAGGCAGATCTATATGTGGCAGGATAAGATCAATTGTGGACAAGAACATGGAGGCTTCTAAGGACTGCACCCCTTTAAAATCCAATGATTGGAAGTATGAGATTTCAAGCTTTGATTCAAGGAAATATGCAGTGGATTTGAAGCAATGTAAGTGTGATTGCCAATCATGGGAGCTATCTGGTATACCATGCAAGCATGCTGTGAGTGCAATATGTGCACAAGGCTTAGAAGTGGATAATTTTGTGCACAAGTGTTATTCCGTGGATACATACCAGGCTATATATCAACACTCTATTGAACCAATGAATGGAGAAGAACTGTGGGCAAAGATAGGTTATATCCCTCCATTGCCACCTAACTTTGGGAAAAGAAAGAGGGGGAGACCTGAGTCAAGAAGAAGACTTGGTGCAGATGAAGGGGGAAGAAGAGGGAAAGGAGTAGAAATTATGCCCAGACAATCCTTCAAGGTGAAGTGTTCATTTTGTAAGGAATAGGGGCACAATAAAAAAGGTTGCCAATGGAACAAGTTGGCTCAGGAATGCATAAATGATGAAGTGAATCAAGCAGGTACTGAACAGCCTATGGAGATGACCCAGCCAACTGATGGTCCACCATTGACACAAGAAGAAGAAGATCAAAATGATGAAGAGGTAAGTCCAACACTTTTGATTTTATATTTGAGTAATTTATTTACAATAGCATGATCAACTGACTGTAATTTATTTACAATACCAGGTTCCTCAAAAGAAGAAAAGGGGCAGACCAACTACTAGAAAAGGAAGAGCTGAAATGGTAGTTTATTTTTTAAGATTTTATTTTATATGTGATAATATATCCATTTTAACATTTGAAATGCAATATTTAGGTGAGGAGAAGGGCAGAATCTGGAGCCAGTGGTTCAAGGAAGGTTCAAAAAGGGGCAGAATCTGGAGCTAGTGGTTCAAGGAATATTCAAGGAGGAGCAGAATCTGGAGCTAGTGGTTCAAGGATGCATCAAGGAAGAGCAGAATCTGAAAATGAAATATCTCCAACACAACTACCTGTTGAAGCTCAGGTATGTGTGTGTGTTAATTTTTTTATGCATTATTGAAATTGAAATAGGCTGAAATCTTAATTATATTTTATTATTAATTAAATTGCAGAGGCCAGGAGTAACAATAAGGGAGCCTCCACCTATGACATTTAACCCTCACAATTTAATTGGGGGTCAAATTCATGTTGCTGCTTCCACTTCAATGGCACCAACCATAGGAATGCAGTACAATCCAAACACATACATTGGCTGCAATGTCAACATTGGTGGTGTGAACACAAATAGAGATGGCATGAGAATCATATCACAAGGAGGTAAGAAGTTTGTCACCTTATCTAGTCTAACTGAGGCTGCTGTGAGTGTCAAAGCCAAGAAGAAAAGTAAGAAGACAAAAATATAAGAGTTGGTTTGAAGGGAGATGAGGTTTAATTGGTGTAGAACATGGTGTTTGTTTTTATTTTGGTTTGTTTAACCTATGGGTTATGCTACCCTGCT
This sequence comes from Galeopsis tetrahit, assembly GCA_963675135.1. Lineage (NCBI taxonomy): Eukaryota > Viridiplantae > Streptophyta > Magnoliopsida > Lamiales > Lamiaceae > Galeopsis > Galeopsis tetrahit. Next base: position 20,657,953 of record OY776133.1, read on the forward strand.
ACTCTGCTTTTATTTTGATTTGTTTAAACTATGGGTTATGCTTGTTTCAGTTTGTTTTGCATTCATGTTGGGACTTGTTTAAATCAGTTTGATTGTGTTGTTTCGTGTTGTGTTTAAATCAGTTTTGTTGTATTTAAATCAGTTTGGTTATGTTTATTCTTGTGGTAATTCAGTGCATGCATGTTGGACTTTAGGAAACAATAACTAAACATAACATTGCATATATTGAAAACAGAACATAGTACATAGATCCAACTTATATGTTGGTGCTTTAGGAAACAGTACATAGTAGGTTGGAATTTAGGAAAACAGTACATAAATTCAAGCCATAGACTTGAAGATAGTTGGTGCCCAAGACATAATTATTACAATAAAAAGGATAACTTTCAGTTGATTCAATTGGGAAATTTCCTCTACCATATGCTTCATCTCGTTCTTCAGTTGTTCGACCATTTCAATTGCATTTCTCTCCCCTTGTGTTGCCTCAATTACCTTTTGAGCTAGGTCCAGATTTTCAGTGAGTAGAGAATCGATTCTCCTCATCATTCCGGGGAACTGGCCTTGCCCGGCAACTTCATGTTCATCTGCCCACACGAAGAATTTGCATCCTCCACCATGAATTGAGTCACTACAGGTATGGAATAGCCTACCCTTGCTTCTTTCCTTTTGAGATACATATGTGGCTGCAGCTTTGTGACAATGACACACAAGTTGGTGTTGGAAATTTTGTGTTGAGGAAGATGAACCTTCATTGCTCATTTTTTGATTTTTTGGATTTTTTGGTGCATGTGAATGAAGTTTAGGGTTTTGGGGCATATATATAATGGGTGGAGGGAAAAGTGGCGCCAAAAAATGACCAAGTTTCCCTCCAGTACTGCCAAAATGTGTAAAATGGGAGGGAAAAATCGAATGGGATCAAAATTGCAACTTTGTTAACGGCAGGTTTAACTGAGAGCAAACTTTGGGACCAAAAATGCAGAATTTGGGACTAAAAATGTCTTTTTTTGTTTGTATGGGACCAGTTTGAAGAGTATTGGGACCAAAAGCGTGAAGGGGTGTGACCTGTGGGACCAATTCTGCCATTTTCTCTATTGATTTCTAAATCTATTATCATCCTCCGAACAGGAACATACACAACAATGTTTTAAAATTCTGATTCCATATTGTTCTTCACTGTTTTTAGTTATTTATTTTAATTTTATACTTAGATTCTTGCTGTTTGATTTCTAATACATTATCATCAATTTATGTAATTTAATTTTCAATAATTAACTTGATTTATTATTTTTATCTTTGCTTATATTTATTTATTTTTAACCGAATTTTTATTATTGCTTGCAGAAGAGGCATCCGTGTCAAAGGTTAAACATGCACTTGTTTGAAACATGCTGCTAGGAAGGCTGATTCATAATTATTATTTTTTTGTCAATTGAATGTAAATTTTTATGTATTAACACTATAACTGGTATTTCCTTGAGGGTATGTGTTTGTTCCTTTAATTGGAATCATGATGTATTGTTATTAAAAAGAAAATAGTTACGTACTTCAATGTTAAAGTTAAATTACAACAAACCCGTGCATCACACGGGTAAAAAACTAGTTCATTATAATAGTACACATAAAAACAATTATTATGATCTTTAAAAATTATACAAGTAATCAAAAGGAGGGACGAGATGATAGAAAAATAGATGAGAAAACAACGTCCAAATTGAGCAATAATGGTTAGGGACCATGAGAACTTTCATTATTAAAAACACAATCGTTTAAATGAAATCAACCAAACGCCAAAATTAGACACCTCTTCTCCACAAGCAAAAATCAAGTAGATCAAAATGCCTAGTAATTAGTCTCTAAAAGGACTTTAGAAACAAAAAACTATTGTCCATCTTCCTAGTCGAAGGCATCATCATCGTCATCAGGAAGAAGCTATTAGTAGCGCGTGTCTAGTAATTTCATCAAGGACTCCAAGACAAGTAACTATTAACTCACTTCTCATCGGATGGTTCATTTCTTAGAAGCTGTGGGGCCATCACTCTGCTTGCACATTGTGAAAGATAACCACTATCAAATGTGATAAATGTGATTCAAGAAAGTTCAGCAAAGAAATAATTAAATTGGAATATAAGAACTTTATCTTATATTTTGATAACATCATATCTAAAAATTTAATTACATCAACTAATAGGAAATAAATAATTTAATTATTCTTTACCATATCTAGTAAATATTTCCTTTAATTGTTTGTTATTATTTCCTTGTAAATCTCTTATACCTTGACTATACATGTTGGAATTTCTCAATCACCTCATATACATGTTGGAATTTCTCAATCACCTCATTAACGTTGATCTCATACCTATTCTCACATGGTATCAGTCAAACTCACCTAAACCCTAGCCGTCACTCATAACCTTATGCTAAAATTATCCCTTCCCCGTTAGTCTCTCTCTCCGGCACCATGACAGAATCCTCCTCCACCGCCTCTCTTCCTCTCAACACTCTTGTCCATATGCTTACTATCAAACTCTCTGCGTCAAATTACCTTGTTTGGCGCAATCAAATCGTCCCTATTCTCACCAGTCACGATTTATTTTCCCACGTCGACGGTTCTTGCCCGGCTCCGCCCAAAATCGTCAAGTCCGACAACAAGGACATCCTAAACCCGGATTATACTGCCTGGATTGCATTGGATCAGAAAATTATGAGCCTTATCCTTTCTTCCCTCTCTGAGGATACTATGGCCGAAGTCATCGGCCTTACCTCTTCTCGCTCCGTTTGGTTGGCCATCGAGGAAGCGTTCAACCATTCTTCTGCCTCCCACCTTAATCAACTACGCAATGAGTTGTTCAATCTCTGTCGCGGATCTTCTTCCGTTGATGAATACAGTAAGAAGTTTCGACTTCTTTGTGATCAGTTGGCTTCCATCGGCCGCCCTGTTGATGCCGTCGACAAAAGCCACTGGTTCCTTAATGGTCTTGGTCCTCAATTTATTGGCTTCTCCGACACTCGCATGTCCATGAACCCGATGTCCTCTTTTTGCGATCTGGTCCATCAGGCTGTAAGTTTCGATCTTATGCAGCGTTCAATGGACGCTCCTCCCGTTCCAGTTCCTGCCTTTGCTGCTGATCGGCGTTCGGGCTCCTCCCAGCCCCGTTATTCCTCGCATGCTCGCCCACCCAGATCAGGTGGTCGTCCCTCTGCTGGCTCCAGTGGTCGCCTTTCCTATGCCCAGCAGGGTCCTCGTACAAAACGCTCTTTTGTCCCCACGTGCCAGATCTGTCGCCAGTCGGGTCATTATGCTAGTCGTTGTCCTGAGAGGTATGCTCGTTCCCCTTAGCCTTCTGTCAATCTCGCCCAGGCCTTCCAGTCACAGTGCTCAGTTGCTCCTTCCCCCATCTCGGGCTGGTTTCTTGATATTGGTGCTTCTGCCCACATGACTCCGGACTCTACTGCTATGGATGATCTCGCCCCTTACACTGGTAACGATCACGTTATTGTCGCTAATGGTACTTCTATTCTCATTACTCATACTGGCTCTTTTCGTGTTCATGATAAGTTTCGCTTATTGGATGTCCTAGTCGTTCCGCACCTCACTAAGAATTTATTGTCCATTAGCAAGTTGACTACTGATTATCCTATTGATGTTATATTCTCTGATCGATCGTTTGTGGTTCAGAATCGGGTAACGAAGGAGCCCCTGGCTCGCGACAGGCGTAGCCGAGGACTTTATATATTGGAACATGGTCGCCCAACTCTCGTCGCCGCTCTTCACACTGCTTCTCGACGGGCCTCTTTTGAGCTTTGGCACCATAGATTAGGGCACACTTCTATTTCAGTTGTTAATTTGTTGAAACGTTTGGGTCAATTGGATGTAACTTCAGTCTTACCTAAGCCTTCTTTGTGCACTCCTTGTCAATTGGCAAAGAGCAAACATTTATCATTTACTTTGAATAATAAGCGAGCATCTCGTGTTTTGGACCTTATTCACTGTGATTTATAGGGACCTCCCCCGGTATGTTCTAACGATTGTTATCGTTATTATGTTATCTTTATTGATGATTATTCTCGCTTCACGTGGTTTTATCCTTTACGTGCTAAGTTTGACTTCTTCGGTGTTTTGGTCAGCTTCCATACCTTTGTGTGCAATCATTTCTCTGTTTCTATGAAAGTTTTTCAGAGTGATGGTGGTACAGAATTTGTTAACAGCAGAGTTCGGGATTTCTTTTCCACCAAAGGTATTCATCACAGATTATCATGTCCCTATACTCCTCAGCAGAATGGTCGTGCGGAGCGTAAACATAGACATATCACTAAAACTGGATTTTCCCTCATGCTTCATTCCAGTGTTCCTTCTCTCCTTTGGGTAGATGCCTTTGCAACTGCAGCCTATATTATCAACCACCTGCCTACTCTTGTTCTTGGTGATAAGTCTCCGTATGAGCTGCTCTTTCATACGCCTCCAATTTACGGCAATTTCAGAACATTTGGTTGTCGTGTATTTCCGTACCTTCGGGATTACTCTCCTCATAAATTGGCTCCTCGTAGTGTTCCTTGCATTTTATTGGGTTACAGTTCTTCTTATAAAGGGTTTCGGTGTTACGATTCGGTCCCTTCCCGCTCCTACACTACTCGGCATGCTCAGTTTGATGAGTCATCGTTCCCCTTTCAGGCAAGGGCTCCTCGACAGATTCTAGGTCCCTCGATTACAACTCATTTCTGGTTCCAAGGTCCCCCACTCCCACGCCAGTTCCTCGCCCTACACCTGTTGTTGCTCACCCCACACTTGCTCGTACCGAGCCTTGCTCGCTTTGTCCGCATCCCACTGATGCTATTGCGGATCTACCTCCTCGCACACTTGAGGTTCCACCTATCGAGCACCCTCCTGCTCGTCCTGCTGTGCCTCCTGCCAAGCCCCAGCCTGACGACCTGCCCCGATCCACTCATCCAATGGTTACTCGGGCTCGATCTGGCATCTTCAAGCCTCGCTATATGGCTGACATTGCGACCACATGCTTGTTAACTGCTCTCGTTGTCTCCGATGAACCCAAGGGGTTCAAGTCCGCTTTGAAGCTTCCCTACTGGACGGCGGCCATGCGTTCAGGGCTTGATGCTCTCCACACGAATCAAACGTGGGATCTAGTTCCTCGACCGCCGAGTACGAACATTGTCGGTTCAAAATGGGTTTTTCGAACAAAATTTCATAGTGATGGTTTTGTTGATCACTACAAGGTTCGCCTAGTCGCCCAGGGTTTCTCTCAGATTCCTGGTTTCGACTTCTCACACACTTTCAACCCAGTTGTCAAAGCCGCCACTGTTCGCATTGTCCTCTCTCTCGCTGTTCGAAATGGTTGGCCCCTTCATCAATTGGATGTTAACAATGCCTTTTTACACGGTGTTCTGACCAAACCCATCACTATGCTTGATGAAGTTAAGTCTTACATAAGGCTGTCCTCGGGGTAACGGGCACCAACGGCCTCGGCCGAGATCGTCCGAGAGGGACTTTTCGATCCATCGGAACTCGAAGAGACCACAACTATTTTTCCTAGATTCTGATGAATCCTCGACGTCGAGGCATCGAAATCCACCATTTCCGCCGGCGGTGGTGGTCCCGACCCATCGGAGTGCGCAACCCTCACCATTTGTTTCGTTTTTTGAAGAAAAGGAGCAAAGGAGAGAAGAAAAGAAGTTTTTTGATTACCTTACAAGTCGGAAATCGAAGATTCAGTCGCCGGAGTTGTCAAAGAACCACCAAAGAAGCTTGAAGAAGAAGACTTGAGAGTTCTAAAATTTCCAAAGTTTCGAAAGTGATTTACGAGGGAGAGAAGTCCTATTTATAGGCACAAAGTGCCCAGGGACTAAAGTGCAAAAAATGGGGTAAAATCCGTAATTTTGCCAAAAATTTGGGGTCATCCCCGAAATCGAGGCGAAGAAGTGGGCGTCACGCGCGACCTTTGAGGGTCGGCACGCGCCCACGCACGCAAATTCAAATTTTCGCGCCTTTCCACGCGCCAGACATTGGCAGCGCCCGACGTTATTAAAGTGCTCGGGAAATGTCACCTTTTGCGGAATACGAGGCGACCATTTTGGCAAATCTTATCATCAAAGATTTTCCAAGTTTTGAATGTCCAAGATAAGTCCATACCCATCGAAGACGACCATACTGCCCGCCTTCCTATTTCGAGCACGAAGAAAGGCGACCAGGGGGCAAATGTTACACCGGGTTAAAGAAGTCAATCTTTGACAAGTCAATCCTAGTCACCAGCTTGCGTGGCGACGACTAGTCAACATTACAAAGAAAATGTAAGCGTGTGCTCGCCCTAGAGATGTGGACGAGTACGTGTAGAGCTATCTGGGAAAAGAACAAGTCCTGAAGCCATTGATGAATGGCGAGGACGACCACCATCCATGAAGATGATCGGACGACCAGATCTCCGGCGACCACCATGGCCCAGCTCCTCGTCTCAGGCGAGGAAGACCACCAAAGAGGCGGTTTAGCATTCAATGCGGCGTCCCATCACCTTTTTGTGATGGGATCTCAAAGCCCAATAGGGGCTGCCACGTGTAAAGCGTGGGCAGCCAAAAAACCTAGTATATAATTCCTAAATGACTCATTTGTAAAGACAGGTTACATTCCTACACAAAATCCCTAAAGCAATACACTCCCAAGCTCCTCAAAGCTTTTAGCTTTTCCAAGAAGCTACATCAATTGTTCATCACTGTTCTTCATATTATTCATCATAAATCATCCGATTAATCTTCTAAATACGCGTAATAACCCCGATAATATTACATGTTTGTTTAGTGCTAACGAAGTCCACATCCAGATCAACCGATCAAAAGCACGTACAACAAAGACGACGACGCGGTCGGGTCACGAGAAAACTACCTGAAACTTACCTCTCTTAGGCGCGCAGACAGTGGTGACGAGGCTAGTCTCAGGCGGCGGCGCGGACAGTGGTGACGAGGTTGGGCTTAGGCGGCGATGTAATTTTGAGATGTCACCTGGAACAGCAGGAACAAGAGGATCACCACATTCACCTTCCCCTTCACTTGGAAGGTCACTTTCACATGAACGGAGGATAACCACATTCACCTTCACTTGGAAGGTCACTTTCACCTGGAACAGCAGGAACGGAGGATCACCACATTCACCTAGAACAGCTGGAACAGAAGAATCACCACATTCACCTGGAACAACAGGATATTTACCTAGATCAGCAGGATCAGCTTCACCTTCACCTGCAACAGAGGAACAGGAGGATCACCAGATATTTACCTGGACCTAGAACAGCAGGATCAGCTTCACCTTCACCTGCAACAGAGGAACAGGAGGATCACCACCTTTCACCTTCACCTGGAACAGAGGATCACCACCTTCACCTTCACTTGGAACAAAAACGTGAAGGATCACCACCTTCACCTGGAACAAAAACGTGAAGAATCACCACCTTTCTCACCTTCAGCAACATAGAATCACCACCTTCACCTGGAAACGTGAAGGATCACCACATTTCACCTTTTTCAGCAGGAACAGAAGGATCTTTACCTGAAAGAGAAGGATCTAGAAGTTTTTCCAACAAAGCCTGCAATAATAAATTAATATAGTTCAATATAAACATCAGAGTTTATATATTAATATAATAAGTTAATCTTACCCGACTCGAGGTTAGTTTTGTCATTTCGTTGTGTGTTAAAAACTACTTAATTCATAAAACATACTAGCAGTAGGAAACTAAACTACTTAATTCAAAAGGAAATTAAACTACTTAATTCAAAAACAACTAAAATATTCAACAAAACCCAATGATTCCTATTTAATTCATAACAACATTACCTGATCTATCATAAAATGATTACAAACAAAATATTGAGCAATATCTCATTGATTCCTACTTCAATTCTTCAATATTGAGCAACATGATTTGAATTTCATTTGTTGAGACAGTAAACTTGGCAACAATAACACTAATAAACTATCAACATTCAACACAACACCAATTCACCAATATACATTCTCTTACAAAATTAAGAACATTAATACAAATATACAACTATCAACACAATAATTCAAGTAGGGATTCGATAAACGACGAGACTCGAGTGGGACGGTCGATGGGGGAGTTCGTCTGTGACTGGGGGAGTTTGTGCGACGAAGGGAGATTTCGAGCGACGAAGGGGGATTTCGTGCGATGGCCACAAACTGAGAACTGAGACTAGGGATTTCGTGCGATAGCCTGTGAGACTGAGAAGGGAACGATAGCCGGAGACTGAGAAGGGGGAGTTTGTGTGACAGTCGGTGTGCAACTAAGGTAGATTTCGAGCGACGACCGATGTGCAACAAAGGGGATTTCGTGCGATGGCCACGAATTGAGAACTGAGAAGAGGGATTTCGTGCGATAGCCTGAGACTGGGGAAGTTCACTGAGTTGGGTGTTAAAGAAAATTGAGCAAATTCAAAATGTGTTTTCATTATGATTTGAATATACCAAGCTCATGGCTATTTATACATATGAGTAGATGATTCTCGAATCGGTTCTAGGCTGCTAAGCTAATATGTAAACTCGAACAAGTTAAGTTAATATGGAGATGATTCTAGATCACGTTTTCTTCATGTATGGGAAATGGGTGTATTTATCATTTTTGTGTGTGCAGAAAGTGTCACATTTTCTTCATGAAAAAGGTGTATTTACTAAGCTGTTTGACTATGGGTGAGAAATGGAATAAGGGATTACCGGAATCAGATTTAGGGTTAGAGTACTAAACTCTAATATCAGGAATTTACGATAACACCCTTTTGAGCTTGAGCCTAATGAGTAACTCGCGAGCCGAGCAGGGCTCGTTTAGTAATCGAGCTTGGCTCATTAATTAAAAAAATTTCATACCCTATACTTTATCCCTTTAATACAAATAAACAACACACACATTAAACTACTTGTGAACCGTAAATACACAAACAAACTTGGGACGAAGGAGTATAAATTTTGAGAAAGATATGAATAATCTATAATTTTCAAGATCATGTGAAATCTCTTTAATGTGTATATAAAATAACTAACTTGTCATAACATGAACCTAGATGTAATTGAAAATGACTTTAATCCTCGATATTGTAGTTGCTTTCCATGAACCAAGAGTTATTAGGGGGTGTATTCAATTGAGATTCTGTTGGATTTTTTTGGACTTTTAAAATCTGGGGGTATTCAATCCGGATTTTTAAAAGTCTTTCAAAATTTTGAGGTATTCAATACGGATTTTAAAAAGTCTTTAGAAATCTTTAGGTATTCAACAATCTATGGATTTTAATACTCTATGGATTTCGTTGGATTCTCTTTCAAAAATATAAATAAACTTCACTAATCAAAATCTCTTCTAAAAAGTAGAGATTTCTATGGATTCTCTTAGAAGACTCTAAAAGAGAAGAAAAAATAAAACTGTGTTAACTATGTTCTTTGATAAGCATCACAAATTCTTCACCACCATTATTATCATTATTATCGTGAAAAAAATTACATCTCTGTATTTTAAAATTATGTTCTTTCTTTAAAAATTATAGTATATCGGACACCGTCAATAATATCTAATCGACGTCAATTCCCCATTACGTGGTGTTCGATATCATCTAAAAGATTTTGGTGGTCAAGGTCGAATTTTTGGTATTTTCAAATTGCAATTCACAAGTTCGCTGGATTACATAACTTTCTTCGGAAAGAAGGTCGCTCTGATGAATTTCCAGTCGAATATAAAGAAGATCAAGATTCACCACATCTCGACATGAAAGAGGAAAATTTGGAATTGCTTTCTCAAAGACAACTACAACAAACAAAGAACTTAAGCTAATGCATGGAGAACTAGTATTGCTAACTATGTGAAAATGAGGCCGAGGTATAACTGTGATGAAAAATGAAGATGAGAATAATAATGATAAATAATAATATTTTTTTTGAACTAGCTTTTAGGTGGCGTGGTTTATGGAAATCCATGTAAATCAATAAAAAAATGTGTATTTCAGAATCCTGTCAAATCTATAAAAATCCATATAAATCAATAAAAAAGTCAGTCAAACTCTGCATAGAGTCTATGCATTTTCTAAATCCATTGACTTTTTAAAGTCCAAAAAAATCCAACAGAATCTCAATTGAATACACCCTCCTTAGTTTGTGAATAGGGTCCTCTAAATATGAGAAAAAATAAATTTTCTTGAAAGAAAAGTTTAAGATTTAAATTTACCATATAAAAATTAAAAAAAAAAGTTTGAGATTTGAATTTATCATAAAAATAAGATTTAATTTACCTAAAATATATTTTAGGATATTGATGGAAGTTTAGCTTACCAAATCTTATTGCCTATTATATTTAAATAAAGTAACTTAAATTTTAATAATAATAATACTCCCTCCGTTCCACAAAGATGGCTACATATTCCTTTTTTGGATGTCCCAAATTATAGCTACATTTCCTCTTTTACTTTAGTATTAAATGCTTTATTGACAATTTTACCGTTAATTAATAAGAGTAATTAATGCTTAACAGATTTTGGAGTATGAAATTTCAAGGACAAAATTGGTACATTAGTTAAATTTAACTACATTTATTAATTTTTCTTAATCTGTGTGTAAAGTCAAATGTAGCTATCTTTATGGGACGTAAAGTCAAATATAGCTATCTTTATGGGACGGAGGGAGTAAATAAATAAGAGAATTAGGATCTAAAATCAAGTTTGGTGTCTTGAAAATCCTAAGTTTTGGAACATGTATTCGTGGAGTAGATTTGAGGGTGAAATTGATATAACTATCAGAATTTTTTTTGGAAAGAAAATAATTAAAAATATTTTAACTTAATACCTTTTACTTTTAATTTAGTAGATTAGTAATCAATAAAATTCATATAAGAGAAATAATATTATCATAAATAATTTAAAAAAACGAAAGTTAGAGAAAATATTATAGATGTACAATAGAAAAACAAATATTAGTGATACATCAACAAATAATAATATATGTATACACGAATTTATATATGAGTAAAAATAAGAATGTAGAAAAATTACCGTATCATCAAAAGAAAATTTTGGAGAAGACACCCCTGAGATTAAAAGTTGAGTAGTTGAAATAAGAAGAACGATAATTTATATAAGAGTAAAAAATAAGAGTGTAAGGCTCAAGAAATTTATAATATATTTTAATTTTAATTTATTGATTAAAAATAATATCACATTGTATTCATTATAGATAAGATATTATAAAAAGACACACCTTGATTTAAATAAGATATTATAAAAAGATACACCTTGATTTAAATAAGATATTATAAAAAGGTGCATCTCCATTTAAATAAGATATTAAAAAGATAAAATCAACTGTAATTTTATTAAAAATAGATTGATAAAAAAAAAACTTGAATTTGTAAGTTCTATCTAAAAAAATTAGCACAATAGAAACTCACCAATTGTCGCAAGAGAAAGAGAGGGAAACAGTGGAATTAAGTGAAGCAAACAAATAATTTATGTCTATATTTTATAGTTGAAATTATAATTTGAATGTACAATAATTAAGGTGGAAGGTGGAGGAAAATCTTAAATTTGAAAATTCAAAATTGAAATTGTTAAACAAATCCAAATTTGAATATTCAAAATTGGATTTTTTTAAAATCTTTTGAGAAGTTATGCCGCAAATATATTTAATTTAATATAAAAATAATTAATTTATATTTATAAATTTTATTATTCAAATTAATATTGAAAAGTGGTTATTCAAAAGTTTTGTTTCATTTAAATTTTAATATTCAAAATTGGCATTTAAAATATGAGATTAAAAAATGTATGGTTAATATTAATGATTAAGATTAATATTAATAAAAAGTGAAATTAATGAGAAAAAAGAGATTGCATTTAAAATATGAGATTAAAAAATGTATGGTTAAGATTAATGATTAAAATTAATAAAAATTAAAATTAATGAGAAAAAAGAGATTTTGAAATGGAGTGATTTGAGAAAAGAGAGATTGTGATAAACCAAGTTGTTGAAATGTTTGCAAATATATGATATTAAGATTTTAGCAATATTAACTAAAAATTAGAAAAAAAATTGAGGTTTGGGATTTAGGGTTTAGAAATTAAAAGAGGAAAATGATATCAAAAAAAAGTTCGCGGCTCAAAATCTTTTCTCCGTAGTCAATGAAAAGAATATCTGAGTGACCAATTTTGATAACGATTAAATGTGGGTGACCAATTTTGATAGCGATTAAATGTGGGTGACCAAATTTGAAAAGTGGTAAAGTTCGATGACCAAAAAGTGATATTTTCCCTTTAATAAAACATGAAAAGTATAGGTATAATGGGCAATTCTTATGGTAGTCAAAATTTACAAAGGGACTACATAGTCACTTTGTCGAATCGCGCCACGTGGCGTCGTAAACGTCGTAACGACCTGCTACCTGTTATACAAGTTTAAGTTATTTATATCATTTTTTAAATTGTATTTTGTTATTTACTATATTACCCTTCTTTTATTTAAATTATTTTTAAAATATATACATATATATTAGGTAAAATTACTGTTCTACCCTTTTTTATAAAAATATTATTATTTTAAAAATTAAATAAACCAATCCAAATAATAATTAAATAATAGATTAGTTAAATTAGAAATTAAGTTTTTTGTCGTTTCCAATTCCCTTCCATCTAGTCTGGCACATCTTAGTTCTCCCACGGGAATTGAAATTCAAGAGAATTTGAGATGTCATTCTATTCTTCATTAACTTGAACGAGGTATTAAAATAGACAATTGCTTCAGTAGCATTCTTTTTTAAACTTATGATAAATACAAAAACTCAAACATCACGCATTCTTTGAAGCATTTTGTCGAATACTTGTTGATCAATCAAGTTTCTATTTGATTTGAGTCAATTTAAAAAATAATTACTACTAAACAACTCAACCCCAATTTTAACAACCCCAAGTTAGATTGTAGAATTCAAGAAATCGAGCATAGAACTCGTAAACAAAATCAATCAGAGAAAATTAAAAATTCTAACAAGAATTTCAAAATCAGTTGGAGGCTGGCAGGCAGCGTGGAAGCTGAGCGGCGGAGGCTGGCAGGCGGCGAATGATAGCAGGCGCGGATGAAGGGTCGCAGGGAGGAAAAAAATGGATGAACTTGAAAACGCATGTATTAACTAGGTTTTAATGAATTTGATTTCTTTAGGGTTTAATTTGATTTGTTTTTCTGTTAATAAATTGATTTGATTTATTTTTTTTGTTATTAATTTTATTAATATCATAAGGGTAAATATGTAATTTTAACATTACATATTTTAATTACATTAATAAATATAATAAATTATTTTATTGTATAAGGATAAAAATGTAATTTTACAATAATATATTTTAATTAATTTAATTTAATAGAAAATACAAATTTATGATACATTACGACACATACGATGAATACATACCGTAAATTGTACAAAAGGTAACAAGTCATCAAGTTTAAGCCTTTAGATTAAAATTTTAATGGCTTAGATTAACTAACTACGGTAGTCATTACGACACCTTACGACACCCTGACTACATGTAGGAGGTCTCAAGTATAATTTGGTTAAGACAAAAGTATGTGCTAAATTTGATGGGAAATGAAAAATATAGGTATAATTTAATTAAAAAGAAAAATATGGGCTAGATTTGATAAAAAATGAAAAGTATGGCCTAAAATTGATAATTTGGCCTTTAATTAACTAGAAGGTACAACCCCAAATTAATAATATCTCTAGAACATGTATTCAAGGTTCAACTCGAATAACACATTAACGAATCAAAACAATAGTATGTTCAGTCAAGTATGTTCTGCCCTTGACTGTGAATATAAAACGTTCGTCACAATAATATAATAATTATGAATTATATATCATAAATTAGCTAGAATTAATAAACATTTAAATTTGAATAATCAGTCATAATAAATCTATTAATCAAACATAAGCATAAAATAAAATAAACAATACACATTAATTTGGAAAGATGGGTACGCGCCGCACGCGGGTAGTAGGGGCGATTCCACCATAACTGTGTGCGATTTGCTTCTTCGAGAAAAGGCGAGTTTCTCTGACAGCGTGAAAAAGGAATTTACCTAGGGTTCTTAGCCAAAATAGCGGTAATCATTGGGTTTAGGGGCAAATTTGAGTGTGGGCATTAACTATGTCGGAGAATCAACCTATAGGATTAATTGTGAAGATATTAACGTGATCTGGGAGATCGATTACGCCGGATTTAGATTATCAAGATAACTCTTCATCTGGTTTTAGGGTTCTTCGAGGCAAAGATAATCATGAGATGGGCTCGTGGGATACTCCTCCTATGTGGATTGGCCATGGGAACGGTGGAATGGAGTATAAATTCAGGAGCAAGAAGGCAAATTCAGCACTCACTCAATCTTCTCTCATTTTACTCACTTAAACACTCTAATCTCTCTAAACTTCAAGCTTTTCTGTCAATGGCGGAATACCTTCACGAACCGCTTAGAAATGTTCGGATCTCGGACGCTGAAGATGCGAATCTACAAGTGAATGAGGATGAACTAGCCATTCCCCGATTCGCGTTACTAGGGCATTTCACCATTCGCAGACCACAGGGCCTCAATGAACTGCTCAATATATTGAGGAGGATCTGGAAAGTGGAGGGGATGGTAAGAATCATTCTGGTAGCTGACGAGTATTTTATGCTTGATTTCGAAAATGAAGGAGACTACAACAGGGCCTTCTATAGACAGCCATGGATCGTTAATGGCCCAATGCTCATACTGTCCAAACTCCAAGGCGATGAACTGCCACGTGATCTTGTCATCAACAGGATCCCGTTCTGGGTACAGTTCCATGGGCTGCCTATCTTTAGCATGACAAGAACTTTGGCACAAAGGTTGGGAGAAACCCTGGGGGATATGATAGACACCGACTGCCCTGAAGAAGGAGCTGCATGGGGACGATGCTTAAGAGTTCGAGTGCTGGTCGATCTACATCAACCACTAAACCGCAACACCAACATCACAGTTCGAGGGGAAGCCATCCTTGAGGCGCTAAGGTATGAAAATCTGGTTGAATTCTGTTACAGATGTGGACTGCTGACACACAATGAGAAAGAATGCATGGAGAGGTACAATGGAGGTAGCCAACACAGGGGTGAGATGTAGGAATTTCCAATGTGGCTCCGAGCCGATGGACAAAAAGGACTGGGACAGCAGCAATATGAACACTTAAGAAACCTTATGGATGCGAGGATGCCGGAGCAACAACCATCTCCACAAAGGGAAGCAAGAAGAACTATCAACTCTATTGTCATCAGACCCAAATGCTAGGATGGAAGGACTTGTGCTTGCTGAGGAGGAATGGCACCAACAGAATCAGGAACTCTCTCAAGAGGCTGACCGCTTTGTAGAATCAGTTTTGGTGGAGGATGCACATCAAACTCTACAAATTAACGAGACCAGGTACCTCACTAATGTGGAAAGCTCACTGAGGTTATAATGGGAAGGGGTTGCACAAGCCAGCTACTATGCGGCGCTTATGGGCAGTGAGCATGATGGAAGCACAAGTGGGGGACAAGGGCTAGGAGCAGGTAAAGGTCTTTGGAAAGCAAAACAAGAGAAAGGAAATGAGATAATGGAAAGTGGAGGATACACCCAAAGAATGAATGCAAAAGGACCGAACAAGCGAGGTAGGCCAATGATTGGAGGAGTTCGAGTGATGATGGACTGTGAAGTTACAAACTTGGAGATGGAGGAGAAAGACGGTGGAGGAAGTAAGAGGCAGAAAAGTGAAGATGAGATGTCAAGCTCCAACAAAGCGGAGGAGGGTGAAACCCCTCCCCGCCATTGCGTATGATCGTGACATGTTGGAACGCGAGAGGCTTGAAGGGTATCAACGCGTTCCAGAAATTGCGGCAAGTAGTAACCTTAAATAAACCCTCCCTTTTGTTTATTATGGAGTCTAAACTACCCACTAGAATAGTAAAAACTTGGATGCCAATGCTTAATTTTTCTTTTTGTTTTGCGGTGGAACCGAATGGCAACAGTGGGGGTCTTTTGATGTATGCTTTGAATGGAATCAAAATAGATATTTGCTCCTACTCTTCTTTCCATATTGACGCTTTTGTAAGCAATAACAATTCACAGTGGTGGTTTACGGGGTACCATGGCCCCCCGAATCAGAAAGATATACAGATTTCAATGGAACTATTTAAGCGGATTAAAACAACACATCAATCGAATCAACCATGGCTGGTAGGGGGAGACTTTAATGAAATTCTTAGATTTAATGAGAAGAAAGGAGGGAATCAAAATGGCAGAACTTTGAGCAATATGAACAAATTTAGAGAAACACTTGAAGTGCTTGATTTACATGATTTGGGATTCAAAGGGCTAAAATACACTTGGAACAATAAACGAAAAGGAGCAAATCAAATCTTGGAAAGATTAGATCGATACTTGGCTAATTCAGAATGGAAAAATCTGGATTTGCAATATCAAGTCAGACACTCACATTGGTTTGGGTCCGATCATAGAGCAATTAATTTAGAGATCTCTTTAAAAGCAGAAAAGTGGGAGAACAACCATCTTGGTTATTTTCGTTATGAAAACGCATGGGGATTAGAACCAAATTGCATGGAAGAGATTAACCACTGTTGGAATGCAATGGAAAAAGAACTCTCGGTTCCAAAGAAGCTTCAAATATGTGCAGATCACTTACAAAAGTGGGCAAAAATGAATGTAGGAAACTTGGAGAAAAGGGTCAAGAAACTGTCTGAACATATCTTAAAGAAGAATCGAGAGATCAATAATGATGAAAATGAGGAAGTAATGTCTACATTAGAAGGAGAGTTGGAGAAACTTCTTACTCAACAGGAAGAGTATTGGAAACAAAGAGCAAGAACTAATTGGATGATCAATGGAGATAGAAACACCACATATTTCCATCGAAGAGCAACAGAGAGGCGAGGAAGGAACTTCATTTCTCATATTGGGAGAGATGATGGAACATGGGCGCAAAATAAAGGGGAAATCACTGAACTTATTGTGGACTACTACAAGAATCTTTACACATCTAACGAACCAAACTCTGATCAACTCAATGGAATTCTGCAACATACAGAACCAGTCGTCACTAATGAAATGGCTACATTCCTGACCAAGACATATTCAAGGGGAGAGGTTAAGAGTGCGGTCTTTGAGTTGAATCCAAGCAAAGCACCGGGCCCCGATGGGTTCAACGCAAAATTCTTTCAAGATTATTGGTACATTGTGGGGGAGGATATTACGAAAGGCATTCTGGAGGTGTTGAACAATAAAAAGGAGATCAGTAGCTGGAATGAAACATGGATCACGCTCATCCCAAAAACCAAAAGTCCAAAGGTGCTGAAAGACTTTAGACCAATTAGTCTTTGCAATGTGAGCTTCAGAATAATAGCAAAAGTGATAGCCAACAGGCTTAGAAGGATCATGCCAGAGGTGATTGATGAGCATCAAAGTGCAATCGTGAAGGATAGGCAAATATCCGACAATATTCTGGTAGGTTACGAATGTATGCGTTGGCTTAGAAATAACAAGAGTAACACTGGATATGCTGCAATGAAGTTGGACATGAGTAAAGCCTATGATCGTATTGAATGGAGTTTTCTACACAAACATCTTATTAAGATGGGCGAACCATTCGTGGAAATCATTCTCAGATGTGTTACAACTGTTAAGTATTCATTCAAAATAAACAATACGATTGTGGGAACCTTTGTACCAACCAGGGGAATCAGGCAAGGGGATCCACTATCCCCGTTTCTCTTTGTCATTTGCGCCCAAGGCTTATCATCGTATATTAGTGAAAGGGTAAAACAAGGAAGAATTGAAGGAATTAAGGTGGCAAGAGAGGCCCCAATGATTTCTCATCTCCTATTTGCGGATGATAGTGTAGTTTTTTTTAAGACTAAGCCCAATAGTGGAAAAGAGATGAAACAAGTGCTAGAAGACTACGAAGAAGCATCGGGACAGATGATCAACTTTGATAAATCCACCATCATTGTTTAGCCCGAGCACTAGAGAGAGCACAAAACAACAAATTTAACGTGAACTAGGAATCCGCATTACTCAAAGGCATCAAATTTACCTGGGTTTACCAACATTCTCAGTGAGGGCTAAAAGAGTACAATTCTCTTACTTGGTGGATCGAATGAAAAATGGAATTGATAATTGGAAAAACAAGGAATTTTCAGAAGGAGGTAGAGAAGTCCTAATTAAATCAGTTTTACAGGCAATCCCGTCATATGCTATGACATGTTTCAAGATCCCGCTACAAGTATGTAAACAGATGGAGAATTTAATGGCAGACTTTTGGTGGGGGAAGAAAGAAGGGGGTAAGCGAATGCACTGGCAAAAGTGGGAGGACCTATGCAAACCTAAGGAGGAGGGTGGAATGGGATTTAGAAGGATGCATATTTTTAATGATGCACTGTTGGCCAAACAAGTATGGAGATGCATCAACTCCCCAGAATCGATGCTTAACAAGGTACTCAAAGCTAGATATTTCAAACATATAGACATCATGGAAGCGGATACGGGATACAACCCATCATTTACATGGCGATCCCTATGTAAGAGTAGGTACATTCTAGAAGCAGGAATACAGTGGGTTATTGGAAATGGGGAGACGATCAAAATACGCAAGCATGCATGGGTCCACGGAACTGCAGAAGGGAGAATCAAATCGAAGGTGGTGGCGACCCAAAATATCAATTTCTTTCTTAATGAGAAAAGAGAATGGAAGGAGGATCTGGTCCGAATGGCCTTTCAACCTCATGAAGTTGAAGGAATCTTATGCACTCAGGTGGGACGGAAGGAGGATGGTGACGGGAGGTTTTGGGAGGATGAAAATATGGGACAATATACGGTGAACTCAGGCTATAAGAAGGGCGTTGAGATGGATAGCCAGGTAGGAGAATTCACACCATCCTCATCAATAAGGAGTCATATGGAATGGTGGAAAAGTATTTGGAAAATGAAAGTTCCCCCGAAGGTCAGAATATTCGGATGGAAAATGTATCACGATTTTGTACAAACGGAAGGCAACCTCGCAAGGAGACATATCCCAATACAGCCGACGTGCGGATTATGTGGACGCAGCTATCCGAAAACGACCCATGCCCTATTCCATTGTCACAAGGTGAAAAAAGTATGGATAAAGTCTGATTTTAAAATGATAACCAAGATAGGAAAAAGGGCCAACACAGTGGAGTTCCTCGAATATCTTCGTGCGGAATGGAATAAGGAGGACTTTGAAAGGATCATCATGATAGCATGGAGAGTATGGAGAGAAAGGTGCACGGTCATCCATATGGAACAATCACTCAAAAAAGATATTGATGGAAGAATTGGAGAAAGAGTTAATGTACTTAGAAAGCTTCCAAAACCAGAATAAGGAACATCAAAGAAGCAATAAATATTATAAAAAGGAAGAGGGACAAAGGGATAGAACTAATATGAACGCCTTTGTCCTGAAAGTTGATGGGGCATTCAAAAAGGACGACCGAAGGTATGGTGCAGGCGGCATGCTATATACAAGGGGCGGGCGAAAAATTAGCACATTCGCGGAGAAAATTAGGCCCCAGAGAGGTCCCTTAGGAGCGGAATTAACGACGATTCTCATTGGGCTCCAGATGGCTAAATAATGGGGTGCAGATCAACTGGAAGTTAGAACTGACTCACAACTAGCAGTGGCACTTTGTACTAAACAGAAAAGATCAGCAGGACTGGAGGATAGTGTGGTGAAAGAGATTATGTCTTTGACCAACGAATTTGTAGAGTGCAAATCCACATACGTCCCAAAAGCTGATCTTAAGGAAGCCCACGTTCTGGCCCAAGTAGGTGCAGGCTCTACCAGCTCATAAGTAGGAGTGTTAAAAAAAAAAATCGGACCGGAAAAATGATCGGAACTGGACCGGTTAGATTCCGGTCCGGTAAATTTTGGATTCCGGTCTTCCGATCCAAGACCGGAATTTTCCGGACCGGTTTGGACCGGAATTTTTTTTTTTAATTTTTAAATTTTTTTTTTTTTAATTTTTTTTACTAAAGCACTCTCAATTATTTTTCAAAACCAAGTAATCGGTGAAAATGTGTTGAGATCTATTACATTTTTTGCAAATATATAATTTAACAAACATATTTAATTTATTTTAGGGTCAAAAGATCATTAATAATAATGTAAATAAAATTCACATTGGCGTAATGAAGAGCAAATACTTTAATTTTTATAAACAAATTCATCAATTTTGTTCTTGCTTCCATAAACTTAAAAAAAAAAAAAAAACCGGTCCAACCGGTCCAAACCCGGACCGGATTAATTACGGTCCGGTCTTCGGTCCGTAAAATTTTAAAATTCCGGTCCCGATCCGGTTCTGGACCGGTGCACACCCCTACTCATAAGTATGAGATGGAGTAGTCGTTGGTGATACAGGAAGGAACTCAATTAGATATTTTAATCTCCTGATCATAGGACCAACAACCCCCCCAAAAAAATAAAAAATAAAAATAATAATACAATACTTAATTAAAAAAACATAAATTAATCTATCAGACCTGTTACCTTTTGTATAATGTGTTGGAAGTATTCTTCGTATGTGGTGTACGTTTGTATTTTTATATTTAATTTAATTAATTAAAATATACAATTTTAAAATTACGTTTTTACCCTTATATAATTAAAAAAAAATAAAAAACAGTAATCTGTAATGTGTGTATTTCTTCCAAATCTATTTCTTCACAATGTCGTCTTCTCCCAAATTCTTTCTTCACAGCGTCGGTTACGTACCTTCTCAAAACACTTGTCTGATCGTCTTCTCCCCAATTTATCCAAGCTGCCATTGTCGCCACATGAAACCATCGCCGCCGTAGTAGGCTTTGTCTCAGGTTTCCCCTTCTTACGAGTCCCGTAGTGAGCGAGCAGTCAAGCCATGCGCAAGTCGAATTGGAGTTGAGTCTGAATCGACGGGCATCTAAGAATCGATGGCGGCGAGTTCACAATCGCGGGCGAGGGGAGAATTGGGGGAGAAGAAACCTTCTAATTTCTGATTAACTCGTCTGATGGAGAATTGGGAGAGCGGCCGGACTGAGAATCGACGAACGCGAACAGAGAATTGAGGGAGAAACCTAATTTTATGAATGAAGTCGACGATGATAATGTTTTTTAGTTTTTGTTTGATTTTTTTTTTTTAATTTTTAAAATAAAGTAATTTTTATTAAAGAAAAAAAAAAGGAGAAATGTAGGATATTAATTTTATATAATTTGTTTATTTTATTTTGACTATTCAATTTGATGTAATTCAATTTCTATATTTTTGTATTATCTCAATATGCACTCTATCCAATAGTGGATGGAGGGAGTATGTATGTATATCTTTTTTTATCTATCCAAAATGATGAAATAATATTTTTATCATTTCCTCCAAACTATGAAAATACTTATTTATTCAAATTGTCATTCACTTTATTTATACACAATTATTTTATTCAAAATGAGACATGTTTTTGCAACAACTAGGTACAACAAAAAAAAAAAAAAAAACTTTACAACCAACTACACCAACAACTTAAAGACAATTCGGTTGGTTCTCCCAGTGGAGCAGAGAATAACATAAATATTGAACGAAGAACACCTGAAGCCATTTCCACGAGCAGAATTGGATGCCTCCAAAACACTTAGGAATGTGGAATTTCATAACGAGAAGAAATGTAATAGAATACATATTGAAAGAATCATATTGAATAGAGAATTACATGATCAAATTGAATTATCACCCCTCTTCTATATAAGAGGGAGATTTACAAAAGAGAAGTTACAACTAACAAATGAACACTCCACTAACTACTCTAACTAATAATCTTGCTTGATTTATTTTTATTCTTCACAAGGAATCAAAGGGTTGGTTTGATTGAATACCGTATTGTTCCTCATCTTCTAAATTCCATATTGCACATTACTATATATTAATTAGCTAGGCTGCTGTCTACACAGAGACTTTGCAATAAAAACAAGTACCTCCACTCACTTGGTTTATAAGAATTCCATAGCCAACACCATTACGAAAGCTCAAACTTGAGATCCTACTCGTCTTTATGCCGGCCCATTCTTGCAGCAAAGCTGCCACAGATGCTCAGCCGTTTCCTCCATTGCTTTCTCCTCTTCCATCCTCATATTCTCTGCCAATTCTTTAGCTCTACGCTTCAGCCCTTGGCCACTCTTCTCCACCATAACCTCATTTATCGCCTTCGCTATCTCTTCTCCCTTGTAAACCCCGTCTTCCTCTCTCACAACCTCCACACATGCACCAACATTAACCAACATTTTAGCATCTATAAACATGTTAATTTTCATTGGCATTCCTATAACTGGCACCCCATAATATAAGCTTTCATTCAAAGAACTCCATCCACAATGACTTATGAACGCACCTGTACTCGGATGTCCTAATATGCTCGCCTGCGGGGCCCATCCAGACACGACTAGTCCCCTGTCAAGAAACCCCCGAGGAAGTGACTCTTGGATATTGATTGTGTTATTATCCATGATAGGGAATCTGATGATCCATATGAAGTTTATACTTTGACAAAGCTCAAGCCCTTTTGCAATCTCCACTATCTCTTCCTTTGACAAGAAATACTCACTCCCAAATGAAATATACACACTTGAATCCTGCTTTTTCTTGCTTAACCATCGCAAGATGTCTGAATTCTCCTCCTCGTTTTTATCAATACCGGTGACCAGTGGACCAACGGCTAACATTCTTTTACGGATTACAGATGAAACATAGTCTATATACTTCCCTTCAAGCGCCCTACTGGTCTTTATCAGAACAAACTCAGATGAGAGTCTATAGTTCACAAAAGCACCATCTTTATCTTGGTCAAAGACATTGGCATGTATAAAGTCTATCACACCATCAAGACTTTTCTTCTGGTTGCCCTCAACACATAATTCTGGGAAAGGAAACTCATCATCCCAACAAATGTAATGACCTTGTTGCTGCTCCAACAATAACATAATTAACAGCAGGAATACCTTGTGATAAACTGATTTTCGCAGCCCAAGGTTGGAACACATCGAATACAACCAAGTCGGGCTTAAGATTAGTGATGATGTCTGAGAAGCTGGATTTGGATGTCTGAAAGGCCTTTATAAGTGTGAAAGTGAGATTCGATGGGAGATTCTTGGTCGTGTGGTAGTGTGGAGGAAGTTGAGGATGTGCCTCTAACTGGAGTTGCACCAGTTCTATGGAATGTTGCAACATGTTTGTGTGAAGGAAAGCAGTGATTGAACTGAAATTGGTGAGTGTGGTACACAAGTATATGTGGAAATTCTTGTTTTTGAGGATTCTTTTGGCTAATTCAAGAAATGGGAAAATATGGCCATGAGCTAACCATGGGAACATCACAATTCTGAAACTGCTTCTTTCTGAATCCATCAATCAAGAATGGTGCGTTCTATTTCTGGTTTTTGGCAGATATGATTGAACGTGTGAATATTTAAAACAAGAAAATCAATATTAGGTAGCTTCTTTGGAATAAAATCACTCTATATAATAAAATATTAACAACCAGAAACATGTGAATAGACAAAATTTACAAATATATCTGGACCATGCATCTTAATTATTTTCTTGGCCTGCTCTCTAGTATCTCACAATCACACGTATAATACTTTTGCTGTTTTACTGTTGATAATTTTTTAGCGGTTAAGCGTATCTTCGTTATGTCAAGGGTACTTTGTCCTCGTTCACTTGAGACTCCGGCTTCGGCCTCTTGTACATAGAGGAGTATCAATTGTGTTCAAGTGAATAAGATATTAACAGAAGCTGCTTGCCTTATTAAAGTGCTAGACACTAAAACAAGACTTCTCAAGAAACATATATTGGAGTAGATATTTAGGTGGATCCTTTCCTTTCCTTTGGAACAAAATCAATCATTTAAACAACCACAAACATGTGAAGACACAAAACAACTATCTGAGTAATATTTCAAAAAACACATACAGTTATTTCAAATCTCCATTACAAAAGCTCGTCTTTGCGCTCATTCTTGCAGCAAAGCTCCCACAGATTCTCAGCCGTTTCCTCCATTGCTCTCTCCTCTTCCATCCTCATCATCTCACCCAATTCTTTAGCTCTACGTCTCACCCCTTCACCACTCTTGTCCACTATCACCTCGTTTATCGCCTTTGCTATCTCGTCTCCCTTGTAAACTCCATCTCCCTCTCTCCCAACCTTCACACATGCTCCAGCATGTACCAACATTTTAGCATCTACAAACATGATGATTTTCATTGGCATTCCAATAACTGGCACCCCATAATATATACTTTCATTCAAAGAACTCCATCCACAGTGACTTATGAATGCACCAGTACTAGCATGTCCTAATATGTTCGCCTGCGGAACCCATCCCGACACCACCATTCCCCTGCCTTTCACCCTGTCAAGAAAACCCTGAGGAAGTGATTCTTGGACACTGATTGTGTTATTATCCATTGCAGGGAATCTGATGATCCATATGAAGTTTACACTTTCACAAAGCTCAAGCCCCTTTGCAATCTCCTCAATCTCTTCCTTTGACAAGAAGCACTCACTCCCGAATGAAATGTAGACAGTTGAATTCTGTTTTTTCTTGCTTAACCATTGCAAGATTTCTGAATTCTCCTCCCCATTTTTATCAATATCGGAGACAAGTGGACCGACGGGTAAGATTCGTTTACGGTTAACAGATGAAACATAGTCTATGTACTTCCCTTCAAGAGCCCTGCTGGTCTTCAACAGAACAAACTCAGATGAGAGCCTATAATTAACAAAGAAAATGTGTTTATCTTGCTCAAAAACATTGTTAAACAAAAAGTCCATGACTCTATCCTGACTTTTCTTCTCGTGGTCCTCAAGATACAATTCTGGGAAAGGGAAATCATTGTCCCAACAAGTGTAACGATGGTAGTTAGATGCCTCTGATGCTGAACCAATAACACAAAAATAAACCGCAGGAATGCCATGGGATGAAGCTATTCTGGCAGCCCAAGGTTGAAACAGATCAAATATGAGCAAGTCAGGCTTGAGAGTAGTGATGATGTCTGAGAAGCTTGATTTGGATGTCTGAAAGGCCTTTATAAGTGTGAAAATTAGATTTGGTGGGAGATTCTTGGTTGTGTGGTAGTGTGGAGGAAGTTGGGGATTTGGATCTAACTCTAGTTGCACCAATTCTATGGAATCTTGCAACATGTTTTTGTGAATGAAATCATTGATTGAACTGAAATTGATGTATGTGGTGCATAAGTATATGTGGAACTTCTTTTTGTTGATGATTAATCTTTTGGCTAATTCAAGATATGGAAAAATATGGCCATGAGCAAGCCATGGAAACATTACAACTCTCAAACTTGTTGTTTTTGCATCCATGGAATGGAATGGAATGGAAGCTAGAGAGAAGAATTCAATAACTGGCGGTGGATTACGACAGCTGCAGGGTCTTATTAAAAGTATAAATGCATACTGTATGTAAAAACAAGGCATACAACATGCATCATCAAAGGGAAATTGCAGTATATACCCCCCTTTATACTATAAATTGGAATTTTAACCCCATTGAGGAGAAAATGCCCCTTAAGGGAAATTACTATCACGACCCACAATTTTTTTTACTCCGTATAAAATACTATTTCACAATGTACTATTATGAAATATGTCCAAAATAGGTAGGTGAATCTGAGTCATCTGACCCACTATCCATACCCGATCCGCACCCTTCTATTTTTTTGTTTTTTTTTAGAATAGACCTAGATCAATTCTATTATAGGTGTATCTGTTTTAATTAATTGTTGATTGTTATGTTGAGATGTGTGGATCTAAATCTATATTTTTTATTTTATTTACACATTAATGACATTTTATTCATACAGCACTGTCAGCACACATTTTTCTCTATAAAGTACTCCCTTCGTCCGTCTATAAGTTTTCCATTTTGGTCTGTCCGCCTATAAGTTTTCCATACTTTTTTTGGTAAGTACTTTTTCTTACACTTCACTTTATATCTTACTTTTTCTTTCTATCTCTCCCCTCTCTCAATCACATCACTTGTACTATATCTATTATTTAATCACTTTTCTTAATCTATGTACCAAAAAGTAACGGGGAGCTTATAGGCGGACGAAGAGAGTATTACATTTATGTTTATATAGTAACAAAATTTTCTAACACGAGTTACATTAAGGACCAAAGTCATTCTCTCACTATTTCTATCCACATTTATAAACTCGAAATTGGGTCTCCCACGGCCACATGCATTCATTTTGGACCATTGATTTAATACTCCCTCCGTCCCGGTATAAGTTTTCCCTTTCTTTTGGGTGTTTTGATTAAGGAATATGATTAAATAATAGATGTAGTATAAGTGATGTGATGGTGAGAGAGAAAATAATAAATTAGTATTAAATGAAGTATGATAAAATAATAGATAAAGTAGGAGTGATGTGATTGGGAGAGAGAAAATAATTTGTCAAAGTGGAATGAGAAACTTATTGTGGGACATCCAAAAAAGGAAAGTGAGAAACTTATAGTGGGACGGAGGGAGTACTACTTTATATTGGGATAGTACTGTAACCGACACTTTCTGTAGTTTAGTTGTGACCGACACTTTCTTTCTAATAGCGCATGCCCATATTTTCCTTCAAGATTTTAACGGAACAAACTCAGATGATAATGTGTAATTCACTAAAGCAACATCTTTATCTTGCTCAAAAACATTATCCCTCAATCCCACAAAAATAGCTACATTTAACTTTACACATTGTCAAGGCACTTAAACTTGCCTCTTCTTTTAATGGCATTCTACTTTCATCAAATTACCCTTTCACTCCTGAAGGATACCCTACGAACACACAACCTATACCCTTTCACTCCTGAAGGATACCCTACGAACACACATTTCAAGGCTCGAGACTCAAGCTTATCTTGCTTGACATTGACATATGCTGAACAACCATAAACCTTCAAATTACTGTACTCAGCTGCATGGCCAGACCATAACTCTTCTGCGGTTTTAAATTGCATAGCTGAGGAAGGGCTTATGTTTATCAAATAGGCTGTTGTTGACACTGCTTCTCCCCAAAATACTTTAGGAAATCCAGAGATGCTCAACATGCATCTAACCCTCTCAAGCAAAGTCCGGTTCATTCTCTCAGCTACTCCATTCTGATGAGGTGTACCAGGTACTGTTCTGTGCCTCACTATACCCTTCTTCTTACAGAAAACATTGAACTCTTCTGATATGAACTCCAGTCCATTATCAGTTCTCAAATGCTTGAGCTTCTTTACAGAGACATTCTCAACCTCAGTGAGCCATTTCTTAAACTTTTCAAATGCTTCTGACTTGGATTTCAGGATAGTGATCCATACCTTTCTTGAGTAGTCATCTATGATAGACATAAAATATTTCCCACCACTTCTGGTCTGATTCCTAGCTGGCCCCAATAAATCTGAATGGACAAAGTCCAAAATTCCTTTGGTAGAGTGTGAACTCTTCCCAAACTTCAATCTCTTCAATTTCCCAAGAATGAAGTGCTCACACAAATCAAGCTTTGTGATCTTGTCACCACCTACCAATCCTTGCTTACTTAGCTCAAGTAGACCCTTCTCTCCTACATGACCTAGTCTTCTGTGCCACAACATTGAGTTGTCTTGCACTCTTGCCACATCTGATCTGCCAATCACTGTTCCTCCCTTAAGAAAGTAGAGATCATTCCTTCTCTCACCTTTCAGGACAATAAGCTTCCCCTTTGAAACTCTGAGATCTCCATCTTCTGACTGGAATTTATAGCCCAATGAATACAACATACCAAGAGATATCAAATTTCTCTTGAGTTCAGGAACATATCTGACCCTCTTGAGAATCCTCACTGCTCCATCATACATCTTCAAGTGTACTGTACCTTCACCTTTAACTTTGCAAGTGTGATCATTCCCTAACAACACAGAACCTCAATTCTGATGCTTAAAATCATGAAACCGGTCTCTTGTTGGAGTCATGTGGAAAGAGCACCCTGAATCTAATCCAATCTTGATGTTCTTCAGTGGTGGTGATGGAAAGTGACTGCGCTGATTCATAGCCCTTCTGCTCCTTATCTTCTTGGGTTTGATTTACTTGATTCTTATTAGCAGGGTTCTTGGGACCAGATTTTCTCATAAGCTGTTTGTACTTGAAACAAGCACTCTTGTAGTGCCCATGTTTGTTGCAGTGTTGGCACACTACTTCCCCTTGATTTGACACTGCTGATTTCCCCTTATCAGCTCCCTTGGGTTGACTAGACCCCTTCTTGGAGACAGATATCTTCTGTCCTCCCTTAATTGCCAATCCTTCTCCACTGCTACTTTTATCTCCTTGAGATGTCTTATTATGTAGCAGCTTGGACTTGACAGCCAAGATCACATCCTCCAATGTGATTGCCTCCTTTCTACCATACAACATGGTGTCCTTTAGGATTTCAAAGGACTTAGGAAGAGCATTCAACAAGATAAGAGCATTATCCTCTTCTTCAAGCTTGACATCCAAATTCTCCAGATCATCAAGTATCTTATTGAACTCATCTAGCTGCTCCGTAATGGGTTTGTCATCTCCCATTCTAAAGGCATACAACTTCTGTTTTGAATAGAGTCGGTTAGCAAGATTTTTCACCATATATAACTTCTCAAGCTTATTCCAAACCTCCTTCGCTGGCTTCTCTTTAGCAACCTCCCTCAAGACCTTATCTCCAAGGTAGAGTAGTATCGTGCTTCGAGCTTTCCTGAGCAACTTGCTCTTTTCAGCCGCAGCTGCTGCAGTTTCTTCTGCAGTCTCTTTGGATTCTTCGAGAGCCTCGAATAATCCTTGTTGTTCGAGGAGGGCATGCATCTTGACCTTCTATAGCCCAAAATCTCCCGTGCCTGTAAACTTCTCTATGTTGTACTTGGTAGAATTCCCCATCTTAGATCTGCAGCTACTTCAGATTCCCATAGACGGCGCCAATTGTCAAGGATTCCAGTCGATTAGACGTCTCCAACCAAGTAGAATACTTGAAGATATAAGAAATAATCAGCTAAGATAGTAATTCAAAAAGTAAGCAAAGAGACAAACAACACACAAAGAATTTAAGTGGTTCGATCAATGTGATCTACATCCACTAGACCAGACGAGCACTTCTTTGATTGATCAAGAATGTTTACACACTCATTCACTCGGAATATGATATTTCCCCACTTCACTCGTGAACTCACACAACTCAAAGATTACAATCGTACCTGCATCCAAAAAACCCCAACCCTTACAATGTACACATACAAGAGTATATAAAGACCAAGGTAGTTGCTGCTGTTTAGTAACTGCTTGAGTAGTTATCAACCGTTTGCAACCGCTTGTAACACCCCATGTGCTATGTTATTGCCCAACTGAAATGGTAGTTATGCCCTCAAGTAGTTGTAACTGTAATACAACTAGTTAAACTAACTAACTTTCATATCAGAAGACTTGTCCATAAAGATCAGAACACTACTTAGTGTTCTGATACTCAACTCTTCTGTTCTTGTGATCAAAAGCTGACTCTGCTGATAGAATTCTACTGTGCTGATCTTTACTGTGCTGATATACCCTGCTGCAGTACTGTGTTGATATACTCTGCTGAAGTATTGTGCTGATAGTATTGTGCTGATAGTATTGTGCTGATCTGACCAACATTGCTGAACTCTAAGCATCACCTCCTCAGATGATTGAAAACCTTCAACTCATCTGATTTCGGCCTAAGTAATCTTATCTGATCCTATCAACTTACTACGTTACTGTGCTGACTATGAGATTATGAGATAACACTCACACACACAAATTAAGAAAAATCAATAAATGTTGTCAAGTTTAACTAATATGCCTATTTTACCATTGATATTCCATAAATAGTGTCAACGTACCAATTCGGAAGAGAGGCGAAAGGATGCGAGGAGGGACAGTGAAAGGATGCGGCCACGTTCACTTGACGAGAAAGAGGACCAGAATAATGTTGAGGGCAAGAGTCGACATAGTGATCGTTTTTGATTTGGGTAGTTGAGAAACCATGAAAATCTTGGCCAAAGCCTCTAAGAAACCAATGGGACTTGTCCGTTTCATCAAGAATGCATCCCATGGATGCAAGTTTGTCGCATAAACTCTTAAAAATAGAACCAAATTCTGTAACCAAACAATTATCCTTCTTAATTGACTGGAGTTCGTCCTTGAGACGCAGCTCATAAGCCTTGGAGGGCTGATTGTAAGCGGCAGAGAGAGTCGACCAGATGTCTGCCGAGGACGAGCAACCAACAACTAGAGCCATTGCTTCTTCCGAGAGAGTAAGACCCAAGAACACTCGAACAATTTGTTCTCGAGAGATCCAGGACTCATAGTCTGGATTTGGCACCTTCAAGCCATTTTTGACGATTGTGGGCGGCGGTTGAGGGGAAGAACCATCAACGTAAAGAAGAAATTTTTTGGTGGTAAGAAGAGGGAGAATTTGGCCACGCCACATTATGAAATTTGACGATTTGAGTTTGATAGTAATAAGGTGAGTCATGACGTGCAAGGTGAGAGTGGATTCGAACACCGATGACGAAGAAGAAGCGGAGTCCGCCATGAACGTAAGGATCCAGGGGCCATCTATTTGTATGTTGTGTCGTAAGGATTCAGAGTCCCTTGAGCGTCTACTAGCACAGTGCCCCTTAACTTTGGAGGTTTTTCAGCATCTGACTCAGTTATTTGACATTACTATCCACACTGGGATTAGCTTTTTGGATATCTTCCTTCAAGCTACTAGAGTGCAGCTGGGCCCGCAGTCTTTGGAGCTTTGGAGGGCGGGGTTCGTCAGTACTGTTTGGGCCATTTGGGCTTTGCGGAATAGGGTGATCTTTGATGGGGTCTCCTCCTTTGTTAGACGAAGTATGACGCAGATCGTGACTGGTATTAGGGAGACTAACAGTATATTCCGGGGTTATGCAGACGACTTTGTTAGAGCCTTTATGATTGCTAGGTTGCTTGGAGTCTTGGGTAGACATAGGCCACCACGCCTGTGAGGTGGATTCCTCTAGATCCGTCTTGGTACAAGGTCATCGTTGACGGCAGTGCAACATCATCTTACGATAGCTTGCATGCAGGGGTGGTGTTTAGAAACTTCAGAGGGTTCTTAGTTGCGGCTATTGTCTAAAAAGTGGATGGGGTCTTCCTTTTGAGGCGGAGCTTGCGGCTGCTCTTATTGCGATTCAATATGCCCATTTCCAGGGCTGGAGGTTTTTATGGATTGAATCTGACTCGGTTCTAACGGTTAGCACATTGACAGACTCCTCTCCTAACATACCGTAGCGTCTACAGGGTCTTTGGAGTTAGGTCCACCCTCACACAATTGACATGCACATTTGGTTATCTCACACGTTTAGAGAGGCCAATCAGGTGGCGGATGAAGTGGCCAAGACAAGAATCAACTGCATTTGGAGGAGATACCCTCCATACTTTTTACACACTATTTTGCACAATGATTTGTACACAGTTTATTTTAGATGATGATTTTTAGAGGAATCTACATTTTTCCTTTACCCGAATTTTGTCCCTAATTAGGAGGATTTTCTCAGGTAAGATTTTAATGGCACCCCGACATCTGACTCGGCTTGTGAACTTATGGAATTTTTTTTTTATATACATCCTACCTTTTATTGTCATCTTAGTTTCACTCATTTCCAAGACGCGACTTTACCCGACCAACTGCAACTACATACAAAATCATTTTAATTGAGAGTAATATAGCTAGCAACAAAATATGAAGGGGTAAAATTCCAATTTATAGTACTCTCTCCGTCCTGGAATAACTTTTATATGTATGTGGACACGTAAATTAAGAAAGTGTAATAATGAGTGGAATTTTGAGGGGTGATTTTGTTAAATTTTATGTATAAAGTAAAAAATGAGTTGACTTTTGTGTATGTGTAAAGAAAAAGTAACGACATTTGTGTAAAATCCCCTTATATACTAATAGGGAGTTTAAATTGATGATGTGTCATTTTGTGATTAATTTGACTTATGTGTCATTTTGTGGTTAATTTGGCTTATGTGTCATAATTTAATGAAGTTGTTAATTTTAAAAAGTATGATGTGTAATTAAGTTATTGGTTGAGTAAGATATGATTCATAAACTCTTTCAAAATATTATATTTTTATTAACTATTGAATTTTTTTCCTAATTAATTATTTATTTTATTTAAGGGGTTAGTGGTTGATATGAAATGTTGAATTTCTTATTATTTTAATATTGACTAATTAAATTAACTTTTATTTTATTTACTTAACTTTATTGTATTATTCATTTTATTTTTTAGTTTAATTTATTTTAAAACTATTTAGTGTACTTTTGAGTAAAATACAATCTAAAATGTATTTTTATTTGTGTGTACAATTCTTTATTTAATTAGTTATTAATTTTATTTTATAATTATTTTTATCTTATATCTCAAGTAATTTTTTCTGCAATTATTTTAAATTTATTATAAGTTTAATGTATTTAAAAAATAGAGCTCGAAAATATATATGTAAAACTTATTATATAATTATACTATTATTTTACATGATTAAATTTTTTGTTATATATACATAATACACTACTTCTATAATATAATCACGACCTTTTGCTCATTTGCAATCTAATCTAAACCTTAAAAGAGTTGCAAATAAATCACAAACTTTAAATATTATTGCAAATTAGACTTCTTAGAAGTCTACTTTGTCCCTAAATCATATCTTTTGATATTTGGTTTGATTGAAAAATAATATTGTTTTATTAAGGTGTTGTTATGTTATTAAGAAGTCTAAATTATGTTAGATTCGAACAAAATTAAAATTGTCAAAAAGACTAAATTGCAACTATATTTAAAGTTTGTGATTTATTTGCAATTAACTTAAAGTTTAGATTGCAAATGAGTAAAATGTTATGATTTAATTTGCAATTAACTAAAATATTTATTTAAGGTGTTGTGGTTGATATTGAAGGTTAACTTACAATTTATTATTAAGAGTTATCTTAATATTATTTAAATTATTTGTTTCCGAAATTTTAAAAAAAAAATTTAAAGTTATTTTTTCATATTTATTAAATGTAAGGTGTTGTGGTTGATATTGAAGGTTGATTTACAAATTATTAAGAACTATTTTAATATTACTTAAATTGTTTGTTTCCAAAATTTTATAATTTTTTTAAAAGTTGTTTTCATATTTATTATTCTGTATATGTCAACGTCTCATTTGATTCTCACAAATTTTCTTTGAAATTTGCTTTATAAAATTAACTAACATAAGTGTAATTATTTTGTATAACTCAAAATATTATATTAGTTAAACTTTTATATTATAATACAACGTTATAATAAATATAATTGAAAAAAGGGTAGGTCTCATATGGAATTGAGTTTATATAAGAAATTGAATTTTTTGTTACACTTTTTAATTGTAGTGACTTACACTTTTTACAATAATATATTTTAAGTTATATTGACGTACATTTTTTAGTAATGTTATATTGCACATTTTAGTTATATAGACGTGCACTTTTCAGTAATATTGTGTTGTACTTTTTAGTTATAATGACTTACACTTTTCATTAAAAATTGTCATGCACTTTTCAATTATAGCAACTTACACTTTTCAGTAATATTGTATTACATTTTTTTAGTTATAATGACTTACACTTTTCAACCTACATTTAAAAAAAAAAATTGACTTTTAATCAACTCAATTCCTTATAAGGAATTGAGTTTATACAAGACCTTGGCTTGAAAAAAATGTTAAATTTTTTTAACAAAATAATTACTATAATTCTGCGAAATCATTTTTTTTAAATATAATTATAATAATTTATTATACAAAATAAAAATATGAAAAATTAAATTAAGTAAATAAATATAAATTTATTATTAAATATTTAAAAATATATAAAAATTATTGTGAAACATCTAAAAAAAAGAGTGTGAAAGTTATTGCGGGACGAAGAGAGTATAAAATTAGGCATCCCAATCATGAAACACGCGTCCCCCACCCGCACCGAATCTGTAGCCAAACACAAGCTGCATACTTCATCTCTTCTTTACTTTAATAAATAACTGTTTATTAATTAGTATTATAATATACTCCCTCTCCACGAAAAGTAGTCCCATTTGACACATATTCTTTGTCCACCAAATGTAGTCCCATGCACTTTATGGAAACTATCACCCTTCAACTATCACTTAATTACTCAATTTGCCATCAACTTTATTCCTAAACAATCACTTTATTCACAATGGACCCCACAATACCCTATAATACCCTTACTTTATCTACTTTATCTACCATTTTCTTAAAACTTGTGCCCCATCCCCATGTCCCTACTTTTCATGGATGGAGGGAGTATAAAATATTTGTTTGTGAAAGAGTACACTCCATAAAATTAAAAAAGATGTTTTTATGTGAAAAAATAATACTTTCTCGTTCCATAAATTTTATAGGTAGATGAACATACACATATTAAAAAAATATATAATAATGAGTAGAATTTTGAGGAATAATTTTGTAAAATTTTATTTATAAAATAAAAAAATGAGTTGACTTGTGTATATGTGGGGAAAAATTATGACATTTGTGTAAAATTGAAAATATTATAAGGATGAAATTTATAAAAGATTTTTTATTTTAAGAGTGTGAATGTTCTCGAAGAGAAAAGTGTGAAAGTTATTATGGAACAAATTTAGCACTCCTTCCGTCCCGTGATTACTTGCACACTTTTCTTATTGGAACGTCCCAAAATTATTTACATACTCTTAATATGGAAATACCCAACAAAATTAATATCCTTCCAACGTCATTTTATTTTTAAAATTGTCACTCATTTTTTACATGCATTTTACTTTACAACTCGCCAAATTCACTATACACACCTCATCAAATAATCCAAAATACCCCTCATTTATATTACAACACCAACCATTAAATTCATTTTTTTTTAAAAGTGTGTCGGTGAAACCGTACAAATAATCCCAAAATGGAGGGAGTAATATTTAGTGTAATTTTAAAATATTTTAAAAGTATTTCCAAAAAAAAAAAAATAAAAAAAAAATATTTTAAGAGGGATAGTTGAAAAAAAAAATGAAAATTATTTCAAACCTAAAACCACAATATTAATTCACATACTCTACTAAACAAAACAAAGAAATCCCTTCCAATCTCATAATATTTACATATTAAAATTAAAAAATCTCCTCAACTCCACCTCCACAAATGACTTTTTTGCATTGATAGTTAATGAACATAGAGAGCAAGTCATTTGATATCCGATTTATTAACATGTGTTAAACAAACAAATGAATCGATACCAACTCCCTCCCTAACTCTTTCTCTACTTTTTGATTATTGATGAATTCTGTTGTACGTGCTTTTGATGGTTGAATCGGATGTGGAATATTTGTTAGCACGAGACAAACATGTATAATGATCGGGGGTTTATTACGTGTTTAAGGAGTATTTATATGATGATATTGATGATCTAATGAAGAACAAAGAAGAACACCAAAAGTAGCTTCTTGGAGAAGCTAAAGCTTTAGAAGCTTGGGAGTGTTTATTGCTTTGGGTTGGGAGTGATTTGTAGGAATGAGGTAACTTGTGTACAAATGAGCCTCTTTTAGGCATTATATAGTGGTTTCTAGGGGCTGCCCACCCTTTACACGTGGCACGCCCTTATTGGACCTGACTTCTGCCCGAAAAGGTGATTTGATGGCGCATTTAATGCTAAACCGCCTCTGGTGTTCGTCCTCGCCGAGATGCCGAGGAGCTGAGCAACGGTGGTCGCCGGAGGACCATGTCGAGGAGTGTGGTCGCCACGCTCCATGCTGTCTCCCAAGGCTTCAATACTTAGACTTTTCTAGCTAAGATAGACATGTGCTCGCCAACACATTTGGGCGAGCAGCTAACTAAAACAGGTGCTCGCCAGCATCTTTGAGCGAGCACTTAAACATATTAAATACACCTATTCTATTACATTTTCTTGGTCTTGTTGACTAGTCGTCGCACGACTTTGTTGACTAGTCCTCGCCACGTAAGCTGGTGACTAGGATTGACTTGTCAAAGATTGACTAGGTATAACATTTGCCCCCTGGTCGCCTTTCTCCGTATTCGTAGAATGGTAAGGCGAGCAGTATGGTCGTCTTAGAAGGTGAGATTGTTTGACAAACAAAATCAAATTTGGGATCTTGATGACGTGAGATGGAGGCGGTCGCCTCGTCTCCAGCGCCGAGCACGATTATCGAAACAACTTTTAATAATGACTGATCTGACATGTGTCAGGCGCGTGATCGGCGCCCAAAATTTGAAAAGCGCGCGTGCGGCGCGTGCCAACCTCAAAGGTCGCGCGTGGGGGCCACTTTTCGAACTCGATTTCGGAATTGACCCCAAATTTTTGGGAAAATTGCGTTTTTGACCCCGTTTTTTGCACATAGGTCCCTGCACATGTTTGCCTATAAATAGGCCCTTCTTCTTCATAAAACCCTTTTCACTTCTGCAAAACTTTGAATCCTCTCGAGCTTTCTACTTCAAGCTTTCTACTCCAAGCTTTTCCGGCGTGTTTGGGTGGTTTTCGATCGATAAAAAGGTAAACTACTCACATTTCTTTCTTTAAAACTTCTTTCTCCCCCATTTCTTAAGAAAAAATGGAGTTTGGTGGTGGCTCCGGTGGTGGTTCCGACGGTGGTCCGCCGCCGTTGGTTGGTGGTTCTGAGAACTCCGGCGGCGGAGACCGTTTGGCTTTTGCCTTGATGGAGAGGGCATCCTCCTCGGACTCTAGGATCCACTCCCCCGAACCCATAAATGTTGGAGTCCGTAATCTTGGAAAGGCAGTGGTCGTCGACATCGACGAGCTCGATGAATCCGATAGGGACGATGCCGGCAATGATGCCGAGGAGGGTGATGCCGAGGAGGGTGGCAGTGAGACTAGTTCTGATCTGCGCGACCAGGGCTTGGATCGAGGGGTGGGCGAACAGATAGAAACTGCCCAAGTCGAAGAGACCTTGACGAGGAGTCTCCGCGAGGACTTTGAGGAGGTTGTTCAATATGCGGAGAGCATAAAGGACATTTTAAGTGGAAGGGAAAATTTGGATGGCGACGAGGTCTCGAGGGAGGCCTATTATAAATATTTCTGCGAATACCTCCCTCGAGAGGTTCCTCGCCCGCATCGAGCAGCTTCCCAAACAATATACGAGGCGAGCAAGTATGCGAGCAAAGTCTCCTCGACCCAGCTAGAGAATTCTCGAAAGAAGTATCAGCTGCCGGCCGATGTCTGCTTTTTTGTTCCTCGCCCGGATGAGAGGGCCGACCAGCCGCCAGAAGGGATGGTCGCCGTCAACATCGGCATGATGGAGGCAGGGCTGAGGTTCCCCCTGCACCCCAGTATCTCAAACTTTTTACATATCTTGAAGGTGGCCCCCTCTCAAATTTTGTCGAACGGTTGGTCGAACCTGATCGGCATTCTTACCCTGTTCGGCCTGGTGGCGGTCGAGAACGGATGTCGCAACACATGGCTAAGTCCTAAAGAGATTAGCTATCTCCTTCAGGCGGCCGAGGCCGGAGAGAAAGTGGGCCATGGATACTATTACGTGAGGGGCCGAGATAATTTCAAGTTGGTTGAAGGGGTTCCCAACAAGATTAGAGATTGGAAAACCAACTGGTGGTGGGTAGCCGGGGACTGGAAAAGTCCAGTGAGGCCGGATGGCTCCTCGGATCGCATTCCCATTGACACTGAATATCAAAGAATTCGTGGTAAGTTTTTTTATTTCTGCTCGTTCTTGTCTATACTGACTAACTTCTCGTTTTTGTAGGTGAAACTGCTCGCAAGAAGACTGCCGAACACCGTCTCACGCCCCTCTTCCAATACCACGTTTGCTGCGTTCTCAATCGTCGCTACTTGGAGAGGTCCTGTCGCTTTCTGAACAGGGAGTGTATGCGTGAGCGAGCAGGTCTCAAAGTACCTCCTCATCACTTCACCCGAGAGTTCCCTCCAGGTATCAACATATTTCTAAGTTTTTATTGAATTTGCTAAGTTTTGTCAAATTGCTCTTCGTAAACACTGACTTCTCGCCTTTCTTTCTTAGCAGTGGTTCCAGAGAGAGTTGTCACTTACCTTCCTCCAACCGTCGAAGTTGAACGCATACTATCGAGCAGGATGATGCAACAGGCGAGGATGCTCCGCGAGCGCAATATAGTTGATGGCACTAGCAAGAAAAGGAAGGGGGCGGAGACCTCGGGGGCTCCACCTAAAAGAGTTGCTAGATCAACCCGAGGGGGTTCTTCTCGCCCACCTGCTGCCGAGCAAAGGGTCGAGCCAGTTGGCGAGCAGAGGATCTCGCCGAGGAGATCTCCTCCGCCGAGGGGTAACTCGCCTCCCCCCACACAGGTCGTATCCCCTCCTCCCCGAAGCACTCGGTCGCGAGAGACTGCAGCGAGCTCGTCGGCCGGGGAGAGGGCTCAGGGAGACAATACACTTCTCGGCTGGGATGCCGCATGGGTTGCCAGGTAAGCTTATTATCAATAAAGCTTTAGAATATTTTCAAGTACCTTTTCCTAAATTTTTTCTTCTTCTTCATTAGGGTTGCCGAGAACTCGATCGTTGAACCTTACAACGACAACCTCCTCAGCTACTACCGGTCGCGGGATGCGGCCAATCAAGACCCTCTGGATCCGCTCGTCGTAAGGGTCATGAAGAATGTGCCCAGATCGCTGACGACCACTCTGGTCGACGAGGTAAACAACCAGAGCTCTATGGAGAATGCTCGACTGGCCGCCATCGATATGACCCGTGCCACATACACCATCGAGAGGCTTGCCGTCCAGATCACCGAGAGTCGCAAGGTCAGCGAGGACAGGAGTGCAAGGCTCGCCCAAATGGCCAAGGCCAAAGCCGTTGTTGAGAGGCAGTTGGGGGTCGCTTCCGAGAAGGTGACCGACCTTGAGGCAAAGTTGGCCGATTCTGAGGCCCAACTTGAGATGGTTCGGAAGAAAGATCAAGAAGATCTTCAAGAGATCGAACGTCTCCGCGCTCGCCTCAGGGCTGCCGAGGACGAGCTGAAAATGAAATCCGCCGAGGTAAACACTTTTCAAAATAAATCTGCAGCTGATGAAGAAGAGTTGGCTACTCTCCGGCAAGAGCTGGTCGACATGACCAATGAGCGAGATGAGACCAATGAGCTCGCTGGGGGCGTGGCCATGTTATCGGTGGCGCTTACTGCCCACGGGCTCATTCATCGATTATTGGAAGTTCATCCGGAAGTGGACGTGATTCCGCTCGGCGGGTTTTTGGACGACCTCCTTATGAAGGAGAATCCTCAGCCGGAAATGGAACTCCCTCTGCTTCCTTTGATGGAATTGGGACTCCAGTTCCCTCGCCTTTTGGGTGTTCCGGTACTCTTCTCGACTCCTCCACAAGGCTCCCCAACTCAGCAGGGCGAGCAGAGTGCACCTGCCGAGGTTGTGGTTGTGAACGAGGAGCAAGTTGCCGGCGAGCAGGATGCTGCTGCCGAGGGGAATGTTGCAGAGACTTAGTCTCTTTTATTTTCTTTTATTTTGTTTCTTAGAACTGTTCGGCCGTTAAGGCCTTTTTTGTAATTTCAGCCTCTTTAAGGCTTTTCAATGAATGGAACTTTTTGCTTATACGATGTTTGGTACTACTTTCCAATTTATGTTAAGTACTTTTGAATTTGCCTTTTATTTGTTTTGCGAGCATCTTTTAAAAAAGGGTGCTCGTCTTTCCTTGCGAGCATCTTTAAGAAATAGTGCTCGTCTTTCCTTGCGAGCATCTTTAAGAAAGAAGAGTGCTCGTCTTTTAGAGTTAACCATTCGTCGGTTGAACTCTTTTGTTTGATAGGTAGTGATCGTCGTCGCCACTACCTTGCGAGCATCTTTAAGAAAGAGTGCTCGTCTTTATTTTGCGAGCATCGTTAAGAAAGAGTGCTCGTCTTTTAGAGTTAATCATTCGTCGGTTGAACTCTTTTTTGTTTGATAGGTAGTGGTCGTCGTCGCCACTACCTTGCGAGCATCGTTAAGAAAGCGTGCTCGTCTTTGTTTCCTAGATGGCTACGCAGAGCCTTGTCTAAAAATTCAAACTTATCTAACACTTTATGGAAATTTAAAACTTTACTTGTTTTGAAATGATGACTAGATACAAACTATACATATATAAAGAAATTAAAAACTTACTAATAATATTTCTTCAGCTTGACCGCGTTCCATGGGTACTTGCTCGGCTTGCCCTCGAGATCTTCTAGCTCGTACGATCCGTTCAGGAGTGTGCGCGTTATTCGGTACGGACCCTCCCAAGTCGGGCCAAGTATGCCAATGGACTGCTCCGTCGCCCGTCGAAGTACGAGCTGGCCGATAGAGAATTGACGAGCACGTACTTTGGTGTTGTAGTAGCGCTCTGACCTTTGCTTGTAGACCACGTTCTTCTCGTCCGCTGTTAGCCTTCGCTCTTCTAGGAAGTCCAAGTCGGAGAGCTATGCATCGTTATTCAACTGCTCGTCATAATTTGCTACTCGAAAAGTTGGGACCTGCCCCTCTGCTGGTATGACAGCTTCGGTTCCGAACGCGAGCGCGAACGGAGTTTCACCACTAGAATTCCTCGTGGTCGTCCGATATGCCCACAAAACCATGTGCAGCTCGTCCGCCCATTTGCCCTTCAATCCATCTAGCTTAGCTTTTAAGGTGTGCTTGATGATTTTGTTGATTGCCTCTACTTGACCATTTGATTGTGGATGATAGGGTGTTGAAATTTTTTTCTTGATGTTCCACTCTGAGCAGAAATCCAGCATGTCTTGACTTGTGAACTGACGTCCGTTGTCCGTCACTATCGCTCGTGGTAGGCCGAACCTGCAAATTATGTTTTTCCAAATGAAGCTTGTCATCTGGGCCGTTGTGATGGTCTTTAGTGCCTTTGCTTCTGTCCACTTGGTGAAGTAATCGACTGCTACGACTACGAAAGTTACCCCCCCGACGCCAGGCGGGAAAGGTCTGATGATGTCGATGCCCCACTTCGCGAAGGGCCAAGAACTGTAGACGGAGATGAGCTCGTCTGGAGGTGAGTGAATGGCGGGTGCAAAAGCTTGACATCTCTTGCACGCCTGGGCGTAATGAATTGCATCCTTCTTCAGTGTTGGCCAAAAGTAGCCTTGCCTCATGATCTTTAAAGCGAGCGCTTGCCCCCCTGTATGATTTCCACATGCTCCATCGTGGATTTCGTGCATGACGATCTTCGCTTCGTCTCCCCCGAGGCATTTCAATAAAGGCATTGAAAAACCCCGTTTGTACAGCTGGTCGCCAATAATTGTGTACCTTGCGGACCTGAGCTGCAACCTGGTCGCTTTCACTTTGTCCACCGGGAGCTCGCCGGTCTTGATGTACTTGATGATCGGCGATCTCCAGTCCTCGTCGCTGGTCGCTTCAACCTGCAAAATTTGACCTCTGTTCACCGATGGGGAAGAAATTTTAGTGATGGTTGCTTCTGAAAATATTGCCTCCCCCTCTGAAGTGGCCAGCCGAGCTAACGCATCTGCTTGCGTATTGTCCTCCCTAGGGATTTGCTCGATGTGGAATTGATCAAATTGCTCGAGTAATCCTTTCACTAGCTCTTGATACTTTATCATTTGATCGCTGCAAGCCTCGTAGTCGCCCGTAATTTGATATACAACCAGCTGAGAGTCAGAAAAAATTTTCAGTTTTCTGGCGCCCACGGCCATAGCCATCTTGATTCCTGCAACCAGAGCCTCGTACTCTACTTCGTTGTTGGTCGCCCGATACTCGAACTCGATCGCCGAAGCAAACGTCTGTCCGGTTGGGCTGGTGAGGACAACTCCTGCCCCTTCTTTGGTGCTCGTCGACGAGCCATCGACGAACAGTGTCCAAGGAAGTTCGATTCCCTCGTCCAATTTCTTCGGGAAAGTGAGTTCTACTATGAATTCTGCCAGCACTTGTCCCTTGATTGCCGTTCTGGGTGCGTAGGTGAGCCCAAATTGCCCTATTTCCACCGACCATTTCAAAAGTCTTCCAGTGGTATCCGGACGATGCAGTGCTCGTCGGAGAGGAAAAGTTGTGAGGACGACCACCTCGTGGTCGAACAGGTATTGCCTTAATTTTCTGACGCTCATGACTAGTGCGTACGCCAATTTTTCCATTGGAGTGTATCTCAACTCCGCATCTCTCAGTGTTTGACTTACGTAGTAGATAGGCAGATGTGTGCTCCCCTCAGCTCGGACGAGCACTGAACTGATCGCACAGTCAGTGGCCGCCAAGTATAGATATAAAATTTCGCCGGGGACTGGCTTAGATAGGACCTTCGGATCCGATAGGTATTCTTTTAGCTTTTCGAAAGCTTTCTCACATTCATCGGTCCATTCGAACCTCCCTTTTTTCAGAGCATCGAAAAAAGGTTTGCAACGATCGCCCGTTCGTGCAATAAATCTGTTCAGCGATGCAAGGCATCCTGTCAACCTCTGTACTTCTTTCACGTTCCTTGGGCTTTGCATGTTAATGACTGCTTGTATTTTACTCGGATTCGCCTCGATGCCTCGCTGGCTAACCAGGTGCCCCATAAATTTTCCTGAGCTAACACCAAAACTGCATTTTTTCGGATTTAACTTCATGTTGTATTCCTTCAGTATATCGAACGTCATGGCGAGGTGGTGTAGGTGATCCTCTTTCCGAAAGCTTTTGACAACGATGTCGTCGATATAGACCTCCACCATCTCGCCGATGTGTTTCTCAAACATCTTATTTACCAGTCTTTGGTATGTTGCCCCCGCGTTTTTCAAACCGAAAGGCATTCTCTTCCAGCTATA
Source organism: Galeopsis tetrahit (assembly GCA_963675135.1). Lineage (NCBI taxonomy): Eukaryota > Viridiplantae > Streptophyta > Magnoliopsida > Lamiales > Lamiaceae > Galeopsis > Galeopsis tetrahit. The sequence goes on from OY776133.1 coordinate 20,700,895, forward strand.
CATATCGGTGGCCGTCATGAAGGCCGTATGCCGCTGGTCGTCGGGATGCATCGCGATCTGATGGTAGCCCGCGAAAGCATCCATGAAAGTTAACATCTCGTGCCCCGCTGTATTGTCTACTAGGTGATCAATGTGGGGCATCGGAAAGTGATCCTTCGGACAGGCATCGTTTAGATCTGTGAAGTCTATACACAATCTCCACGACCCGGTCGTCTTTTTGACGAGCACTGGATTGGCCAACCACTCGGGATCAGTTCCAGTTTTCTCGATTAATTTATTGTCGATCAATTTCTTGACTTCGACCGCCAAAGCCGCATATTTATCAGGCCCAAATTTCCTTCCTTTTTGGGTGATAGGTCTCCTCGCTGGATCAATATTCAATCTGTGGCAGGCATGATTCGTGGGAATGCCCACCATATCCTCGTGCGACCAGGCGAATGCACCGATATTTTCTTTCAAAAATGCGACCATGTCTGACCGCAAATGTTCTGGTAAATTTGAACCAATGAATACCTCGAGTTCTGGACGAGCTTCGTTTAAATGGATGGTTTCAAGGTCCTCCGCTGAGTTGCCCGTTCTTTAGGCTCCTTCCAACGAGGATCCTCGATTCCGAACTCTGGCTCAATGCCTAACCTAGGCTCCAGATTTGGAAAGTTTTCTAGAACCTGGTCGTCGGGGAGCTGGTCGCCCGAATCTGTCTGCTCGTCGATATCCATTGGGGTGTGGTCGTCCACTTCCATGGAGGCATGCTCGTTCGCCTCCACTTGGTGGTTGTCGGAACTACGACTGAACTCCCCAACTTCAATCTTTCGGTACTTGCTAGGAAGACCCTCCAAGTAGTTCACTTGTTGATTTTGTGTTTGACACTCAATATACTGGCCAATCATAGTACTTTCCTTAGAATGACGCTTTGCAAAACGGACAAGACACTCCCTCGCCCGCGTCTGATCGCCCTTGACGGTTATAACTCCCGCTGGGGTTGGAAACTTTACACAGTAATAAAAGATAGAAACGGCCGCCTTGAACTCGTTGAAGAAAGGTCGGCCGAGGAACACATTGTAGGACAATGGCATGTCGATGATCAGGAAGTCGAGCTGCCTAGCTTGGTGCAACTCGGGCTCTTTTGACGATGCCAACTCCAGGGATAGTCTGATTTTCCCAATGGGATGGCTGTGCGTATCCCCAAAACCTACGATTATATCATCGCAAGGCTTGATGTATGCTGCATAATCACCGAGAGCATCCAAAGTATGCTTGAAGAGGATGTTGGTGTATGCCCCAGTGTCGACCATCATGCGATGGACGTTTGTTCCCATGATCTTCCCCGTGATGACCAAAGCATCATTGTTTGGGTGCACCACGCCGTTCAGGTCTTCGTCCGAGAAAAGGATTTGGTGAGATAGAGGCTTCTCGGCAGTCGGAGCGACGCACACCTGATGGACATTGTTCAGTGCTCGCTGCTCGCTCTGAGCCCGGCGAACAGATAGTTCTTTCCCGGATTGAGTTCCTCCCAAAGGGCCTTCTATCACATAACAGGCTCCGCCCACGTTATCAATGTCGCCGCCAGGATTTTGTGGCATGGGAGGAGTTAGCTTGGGACGATTCAACTGTTGGCGCAGGTCGTCGCCGTCGTCGCGACGCTTCTTCCCCCTGTTGTCGCCATTGCCAGGAGGCTTGATGAACTGGGCGAGCTTGCCCTCATTGTACAGCTTAAAAAGGTTTCTCACCAAGTCTCGGCACCCATTGGTGTGGTGGCCGATGGAGTTGTGGTAGTCACAGAATTTACTACCATCGAGGTTCTCATCACTCGTATGCATTGGCTTTGCCTGGGGGAGCATATTCTTTCCCCTGACTGCATTGAAAATGCCCCTGGGATCAAGAGAGAGAGATTCTCTAAACTGGATGATCTCAGGAGACTCCTCGAAAGGCCTGAAGTTCGCTGGGCGAGCACTGCCAGCTTGAGTGGTCGCCTTCTTGGGCTGGGACGACTCCCCAGTGTTTGTATTTTTCTTGGGCCAGTTGGTCCTCTTGGACGCCTCCGGCTGCTCGTTAGCCTTGGTGGCGTCCATTATTTCCTCCATTTGAATGAAATTCCCAGCCCTCGTGCGGAAGTCCGCATAAGAACTTGGGAAAGTAAGATGGATAGATTCCCAAAGCTTGGTACCTATCCTCAGACCGGAAACAGGTGAGATCAGCTTCGTTTTATCGTTTACGGCCTCCCCATCGATCACCAGCCTATCAAAGCGCTCGATGAAGTCCTTGCCTGATTCATTCAAGGATTGGCGAACGTTCGCCAAACGTTGCTTTGAGGCTGGGCGAGCAGCAATAGACCCGTAGTAGGTCAGAAAGTGTTGTCCCAGCTCAAGGAATGAGGTGATAGATCCGGGACTCAAAGTTGTGTACCAACGATGAGCCCGGTCTCCCAAGTTTAGGGAGAAGTTTCTGCATTGGGTGGCGTCCGTTGCCCCGATTGAGGCCATATAGTTGGAGTACTTGGACAAGTGTACTCTGGGGTCGGATGCACCATCGTATGCCGGCATGGAGGGCATTTGAATCTTTCTTTGAATGGGGGCGGTAAGGATTGCAACACTTAGTGGAGGTACGGGCAGAGTGATTGGTGGAGTGGTTCCTTGCTTCGAGGCGACCACCTCTGCTCGCAGAGCGTCCATCTCCAGCTTCATCAATTTTTGAGTCTCGAGGAACTGGGCGATTTGCCCCTCCTCGGCGGTCTGTGGCTTGGGGACGACGTCCTCGTCGCGTCGACTCCCTTGGGATGCGACTGGGCGATCATCATGACGTGATCGCCTGGGAGAGTGCCTGTCAGAATGGTGGCTGCGATAACTCTTCGCCGGAGCTCGCGAACCCTTCCTTGGTCCCACTCGATCAAGAGCTGAGACTCTGTCGCCCTGATCTCTCTTATCAGCGCGATCCCGGTGGTCGGCTCTGCCTGGTCGGCCGTCCACATTGAAAGGCACTCGGCGAGGAGCCCTTCCAACTTTATCATCCATTCGGTTGAAAACCGAATCTCTGTGTCGTGAGTCTCCCGTGTGGCTATTGTGGGAGTGCTCGTCAACTTTGCCCTTGCCTTTGTCTTGGGGGCGAACAGGGTGTGAGTGATAGGAGCGGTCGTCCTCCTCATTCCCCTTGGCTTTGCGAGCTTTGTCGAAGGCCTGATCCTTGGCCTTCTCAAGCTCTTCATTTTGCCTCTTCTTCTCCGTGAGGTAGTCACAAAGATCTTTCAAATGCTGGGGATCATTCAGAATGTCCCCCATGTTTAAGTTTGCAAACGGATTCACCGGCGGCGGAGGGGGTTCGTTCCCTCCGGGAGCAACAAATCCGTCATGAGGAGTGTGATGAGACATCGTTTAAAGAGTGTCTCCTGGGGATTATTACAAAGATATGACTGTTCTTAAGCTTTCGACGCTTAAAAACGAAAGATTAAAGTTCTTACGCAGAAGAACGTGCTATTACAACTACTTACTAGCAAAGTAACAACAACTAAAGCTTAAAAACAAGATTACACGGAGATCAAACTCCAAAATATGTCTCGAATATCGCAAATATTCAAGAACACGAAGAACACGAAAATACGTAAATAAAGCTTTAAACGGTGGAACTACCGATTAAAACCTGAAAAACGGAGTTTGCTAACCGATCGCTCGATGATCGGACGAAACTGAGATGAAGAACACGTAAAAGGACCCCTCCTTCTAGCGCCAAATGTTGTACGTGCTTTTGATGGTTGAATCGGATGTGGACTATTTGTTAGCACGAGACAAACATGTATAATGATCGGGGGTTTATTACGTGTTTAAGGAGTATTTATATGATGATCTTGATGATCTAATGAAGAACAAAGAAGAACACCAAAAGTAGCTTCTTGGAGAAGCTAAAGCTTTAGAAGCTTGGGAGTGTTTATTGCTTTGGGTTGGGAGTGATTTGTAGGAATGGGGTAACTTGTGTACAAATGAGCCTCTTTTAGGCATTATATAGTGGTTTCTAGGGGCTGCCCGCCCTTTACACGTGGCACGCCCTTATTGGACCTGACTTCTGCCCGAAAAGGTGATTTGATGGCGCATTTAATGCTAAACCGCCTCTGGTGTTCGTCCTCGCCGAGATGCCGAGGAGCTGAGCAACGGTGGTCGAGTGAGGACCATGTCGAGGAGTGTGGTCGCCACACTCCATGCTGTCTCCCAAGGCTTCAATACTTAGACTTTTCTAGCTAAGATAGACATGTGCTCGCCAACACATTTGGGCGAGCAACTAACTAAAACAGGTGCTCGCCAGCATCTTTGAGCGAGCACTTAAACATATTAAATACACCTATTCTATTACATTTTCTTGGTCTTGTTGACTAGTCGTCGCACGACTTTGTTGACTAGTCCTCGCCACGTAAGCTGGTGACTAGGATTGACTTGTCAAAGATTGACTTCTTTGACTAGGTATAACAGATTCAGAAAGAAGCAAATTCTCAATTCTAATGTCCCGGCCCATGGCTAGCTCACGGCCATATCTTCCCTTTTCTGGAATTAGCCAAAAGAATCTTGAAATACAAGAGCTTCCACATCTGAAACCTAATCTTATAATATTTGATTTCCAACCATGGGCTGCATGCTACACTCGCTGCATCTCAAGGAATTCCCGCTGTCCATTTCGTCACTGTCGGAGCAGCCCACATGTCATTTGTTGGAATGATGATTTCCCTTTTCCAGAATTACACCTTCAGGACAACGAAAAGAGGAGTCTTGCAATCTGATGAAGTTTCTGTTTCAAGAGGTTTTTAATCGAGATAAAGATGTTCTCTTTGTCAATTTTAGATTGTCTTCTCAAGTTGTTCTGTTGAAGACTAGTACGGGGATTGAAGGGAAGTATATAGACTACGTTTCATCTGTAACCAAGAAAAGAATCTTGGCCGTTGGATCACTTGTCACAGATGCTGATGAAACAGAGGAGGAAAGCTAGCTCAGAGATGTTGCAATGGCTAAACAAGAAAGAAGGCAATTCAACAGTTTACATTGTTGTAGGTGCTTTCGAGTGGATGATCTGGATGTGGACTTTTCGGTAGCACTAAACAAACATATATTAATGATCGGGGTTTATTACGTGTTAATACGGATTTATATGATGATTTATGATCTTAATGAAGAACAATAAGAACACAAGAAAGTAGCTTCTTTGAGAAGAAAAGCTTAGAGTTTTGAGAGTGTTTATTCTTAGGGTTGAGGGATTGTAGGAAATCTGTTACTTGAATCTTACAAATGAGCCTTCTAGGCATTATATACTAGTTTCTTAGGCTGCCTGGCCTTTACACGTGGCACACTACCACAGGACCTGACTTTCTGCCCGAAAAGGTGATGGGACGGCGTATTTAATGCTAAACCGCCTCCAATGGTCGTCCTCGGCAAAGGCGAGGAGCTGGGCCGTGGTGGTCGCCGTAGGACCTGGTCGTCCGGTCATCCTCGTGAAAGGTGGTCATCCGGTCATGGAGAGGCGATGGATGTCAGCTTTTATATTATACTATTATGAACTAAATTTCCTTCCAAGTTTTTTGATTGATTTTTTTGCGAGTTTCTTCTATTTCTGTATAATTGGTTTGTTAAATTTAATTTTTATTTGAGATTACCTTTCTAATTGTAATAATTAGTTCATTTGAGTCAAAATAGAATAAAATTCAATTCACACCTAATATTTTATTATTATTATTATCAATCATTTCGAAATATCTTTTATAGTGTGATTTGTATAACTGGATAATGCATGAATGAAATGGAAACTTGAATAAAATGACATAAAGAATAAAAATCCTTGTGATTGTTATTTACTAGAAATGAAATCTAATAGTATGAATTGTATTATTGTTTTAAAAAAAAATTATATTTTTAAGACAAAAATATCTCACGCATCTCAATCCGTGAGACAAATATTCTTTAATCCATATATTCTAAAAACTTAGCTCGTCGGGTACAACCCATTTCAAATTTTCAGAATTTTTGAGTGCCAAACATGGCCTGACTTTTGTTTAGCCCATCATCTTCCAATTTTTTGAATTAATTATCTCTTTTTATTTGAAAGAATATCACTATTTCAAAAGTGATAAATGTTTAATTGAAAAGTAATAATGTCTTGGTAAAAAAAAAAGGATCATAAGATGTATGATGAACTTGGCTAGATATATCATCCATAAATTTTTTTTGAAACTCAGTGTTCAAAGAATTAACAAGAACAAGAAACATTGGGAAGGCTTTCCACAACAGTTGGAAGCTCGATCCAACAATAGGGGATAGGAAAATTTTGCGCCACTTTAGCAAGAGAATGTGCCATAACATTGGCATTTCGATTCACCCACGCCACATTGCAATGAGGATAATTCCTCACCAGTTCCGTACAAGCGGTAATGATGTCCCAAGGCTGAATTAGTGTTTTCCTTAGCGTTGAAAGCGTCCACCACTAATTATGCATCCATCTCGATGATAATATTTTGCAGCTCCATTCTTTATCCAAGATAGCACTTCATGCAAACCCAAGGCCTCACCTTTGTCTGATTTGTATATTCCAAGCCATACCTTGGTGCGACTAACCACATGTTCCCCTCTATCATCACGTAGAACCATTCCTAATCCCATCTTGTAAGAATCTCCAAAAAATGCTACATCAATGTTTAATTTCAGCCATCCCGTTGGCGGCTTATGCCATGCTTTGCATTTCTCTTCCCTCGTACTTGGAGTTTTCCCTGTCAGTTTTGCCTCCTTCCAATCTGATAGAAATTGTCGAGCGAGGCCCACTGCTATTGGCGCGCGAGTATAAGTATTATTCCAGACTCTATCGTTGCGAGTATAAGTTTCATTGGCATTCCTATAACAGGCACCCCATAATATATGCTTTCATTCAAAGAACTCCATCCACAGTGAGTACTTATGAATGCACCAGTACTAGGATGTCCTAATATGTTCGCCTGCGGGGCCCATCCCGACACGACTAATTCCCTGTCAAGGATTCCAGTCGATTAGACGTCTCCAACCAAGTAGAATACTTGAAGATATAAGAAATAACCAGCTAAGATAGTAATTCAAAAAGTAAGCAAAGAGACAAACATCACAAAAAGAATTTAAGTGGTTCGATCAATGTGATCTACATCCACTGGACCAGACGAGTACTTCTTTGATTGATCAAGAATGTTTACACACTCATTCACTCGGAATAGGATATTTCCTCACTTCACCCGTGAACTCACACAACTCAAAGATTACAATCGTACTTGCATCCAAAAAACCCCAACCCTTACAATGTACACATACAAGAGTATATAAAAGACCAAGGTAGTTACTGCTGTTTAGTAACTGCATGAGTAGTTATCAACCGTTTGCAACCACATCAATCAATTTCACTAATTCAATCAACCAATTTATCCACCAAAATCTCCATACATTTGGTACAACTCCACCTAGAACCAAAGCCCAATATTCCTCCACACTACCAAACAACCAAGAATCTCCCATCACATCTCAATCTCACCCTTCTAAAAGCCTTCCAGACATCAAGTTCCAGCTTCTCAAACATCTGAAACCTAATCTTGTAATATTCGATTACCAACCATGGGCTGTATGCTACACTCGCTGCATCTCAAGGAATTCCCGCTGTCCATTTCGCCACTGTCGGAGCAGCCCACAGGTCATTTGTTCACCATAATTACGTTTCTTGGAATGATGATTTCCCTTTTCCAGAATTACACCTTCAAGACAACGAAAAGAGGAGTCTTGACAATCTGATGAAGTTTCTGTTTCAAGAGGTTTTTAATCGAGATAAAGATATTCTCTTTGTCAATTTTAGATTGTCTTCTCAAGTTGTTCTGTTGAAAACTAGTAAGGGGCTTGAAGGGAAGTATATAGACTACGTTTCATCTGTAACCAAGAAAAGAATCTTGGCCGTTGGATCACTTGTCACAGATGCTAATGAAACAGAGGAGGAAAGCTCACAGATGTTGCAATGGCTAAACAAGAAAGAAGGCAATTCAACAGTGTACATATCATTTGGGAGTGAGAATTTCTTGTCCAAACAAGAGATAGAGGAAATGGCAAAAAGGATTGAGCTTTGTGAAGGTATAAACTGTTGGTTTTTGAAGGTACGAACACCATGCTCGTAGCAGCGGAAGTTGCCAACACAGATTCTTGATATGACTGTATAACATAATTGGAGGATAATTAAAGCGTTAAATAATACTTATAGTGTTTCGTATGCGAGATCCCCTACTACACTATCCACGTAATACTCGTCTACGAACTTGTGATCCAGATTGGAATTTTCTAAAAGAATTCGCTAGTAGAATTCTATAGAGAGAACCGGAGAAAAATATTATGCGTGGTAAAATTGTTACTACCCAGAACCTCTAACCCTAGAGGTATTTATATAGTAAAATCAGTATAGATAGTGTTGGGGTCCACGTCTGCTGAAGCCATATCAACTGATACAAGTCTACTGATTCAGTTATTTTCAGAGTTGGTTTTATTGGTTATTTTTATTAGGTAGTTAGTTAGTTGTGGCAGTTTCTAGTGACATTGTATATCTATAAATACACCACTTAGTGCTTAGATTGAGATTTAAACTTTGTGTTAATCTTTGTGAGTTGAGCGAGTTAGCAAGTTCCTTTGTGAACCATACTTGTAATTGTAAACACTTGTGATGGTCCCAAAACGAGGGGTATTAGACGAGTAATCAGATGACTTGATGTCAGCTGATATGAGTTCAGGTGTAGAAAACAAAACTAGCTCTCTATACAGATGACTTGGTCAGCTAATTCGTTAGAAGTCTAAAACTAACTAGTCTGTTGATTGTATCAGCTGATAGAGAAGCGTGTAGAAATGTAGTGTGCCCATTTTAAGGATTATACTCGTGTTGGGATATGAATCCTAGAACAAGTCCTAAATGATGATTGAAAGATGAAGTTTTGATAAGCCAAAAGTAGTATGAATATTTTCTAAGTGTTGACTAATCTAGTTGAGTTAAGTCATCTTGTACCAGACCAGTAGAGTTCACATAAGTTCACATGAAAAGATAAGTACAGTTTATAAGTACTTCATATGTGTTTACAGTATTTGTTAAGTTTGTTACTGAGCTATTTAAATGTTGTATAGAGCTCATGATGTTTTATATGTAATAGATTAGTTTTATTGTATAGTTTATAAGTTGACTAAGCTTGTAGTATGAAAGCTTAAAGTAATGTAATAGTCTTGATAGGTTTAGTATAGTCTACTGATTGAACAAGGAAGACCGGACAAGAAGAGTTGAAGTCTACTACTCAAGACAGGATGGACTACAAGACAAGACAAGTACATACAAGTCTACACAAGACAAGTCAACGTGAAGATAGTTAGTTAGAAGCGCGTGAAAAGATAAAGATAAAGAAGTTAGTTATGGAATAACTAATTCGTAACAGAAACGCATGGATTGATAAGAAGATTCAGTTGAAGGTAGTTATCAAGAAAAGTTGGTTACAACTAACTAAGTTCTTGATGTTTATAAATACTTCATGATGGTGATCATTTGAAGACTACTGTTACTGCAACTACGCATACTGAAACTTGATATACTGAAGCGTATTAAAAGCTATATACTGAAGGTTACTCTCAGAGATTGAAGATTCAGAAAGAAGCCAGAAGACAAGTGAAGAATTCAAAAGGCTACTACTGAATAAGTGTTTAGTTTTTGTTTGTTATTTTTCAAGGTGCTAGATACTTGTAAAATTTCTAGTTAGATCATAGACATATCTGGAGGTATAGTCTGTTGAAGATCTAAGTCTTCTTCTTGGGACTTTAAAGACAGGAATATACACTTGTACTCGATTGGAAGAGTTTAGTGGAAACATCACAACTGGGTTGTGAGAGTGGATGTAGACAAGTTGTCGAACCACTATAAATCTTTGTGTGTTGTTTACTTTACTGTTTGATTGATTGCTTAATTGTTACACACATAACTGAACAAGACAAGTTGAGTATAGAACAGAGTTCTCGAATTAAGAAGTTGAGTATAATCTTGAATTGGGCTCATTGTTAATTTCGTATTCCGCATATTGTATTCTGATATATCGAAAGATTTTAGAAAAGTCTATTCACCCCCCTCTAGACATTTTCTTTAGCTTCCCTCGATATTAACTCAACTTTCGGGACCTACAAGTGGTATCAGAGTAGTAGTTTTCGAACTGCTGTTTCTTGATAACCGACTTAAGACTTAGGGTGAAGTCTTGTTCCTTGATTGTAGTTGCTTACGTGTTCTTGATCAAACACTCTTGTTATATCTGTTTCGTGCTCCCTGTTCTTGACTTATTTGTTTTCCTTGATCATAACTCTACTTAGCACTTATTTCTTGAAATCATGTCTCTTGAGATCAGCGCTAACAAGTTACCCAAGTTCCAGGTTCAGGACTATGACTACTGGAAGCTGCGAATGGAAGCCATTTTCAGTTCCACGCACGACCTAATGATCTCTGTTATCACAGAAGGACCTATTGTTACTATGGTTCCTAATACTGCTGTTCTTGACCCAAGCAAACCAATCGGTACTCTCGTCAAGAAACCCAGGTCAGATCTAACCTCAGAAGAAATGCGTCAAAATAATTTGGATAGTTTGGCAAAGAATTACATTTTACACACCCTTCCTAACGAGTATCTGGGAAAAGTGTTAAAATGTAAGACTGCCAAAGAGATGTGGGACAGACTAGCTATTCTTTGTGAAGGGACTTCCCTAATCAAAGAGAGCAAACTCTCCACAGCTGTCCAAAGATTTGAATCATTTCAGATGAAAGCTGGCGAAACTATCGACCAGCTGGATACTCGTTTTACTAAGATCATGAATGATTTGGAAGTACTTGGTAAATCTTATACTGCTCGTGAGATCAATCTTAGGATTTTGAAGAGTCTTGATAGTCGTTGGAAAATGGTAAAGATGCTTGTTAAGAACACTCAAGATATTGATACATGGACTGCTGAAACCATGTTCCAAACTCTTAAAGCCCATGAGTTTGATTTAGACGAAGATGAACCACTAGCCAGTAGTGATAGAGAACATGCTGTATCTAAGAACGTTGCCTTTAAGTCTAGCTCTTCTAAGTCTTCTAAGGTAGACAGGTCCAAGTCTAGAACTAAGTCTGCCTCTGTGAAAGATGAGTTAGATACTGATCTTAGTCTGAAGGATCAGATGAGTCTCATGGTTAGAAAGTTTTATAGGCTCAACAAACGCTTCGGAAGATACAAGAAGTTCTATAGGGATCATAGAGCATCTACGTCTAAGAACTCGTCTGAGACCAGACGAGACCGAAACTCGTCCGAAAGGAGAGACGAAGTCTCGAAAAGTAACAGACGAGATAGAGAGTCTGACGATAGGAAGAATCAACGTTCTGATAGACGTGATAAACGTAGGGACAAATCTCCTATTAAAAAGGCTACTAATGATCTCTTGTGCTATAATTGTGAAAAGCCAGGTCACTACATATATGAATGTCCAGGCCTGAGCACTGATGATCGTGAAGAACGCAAGGCACGAAGAGAAAGAAGATATAACCGTGGCAAAAAGGCTATGATGGCCAATGATGACTCTGATTCGGATTCAGACGAGTTGCCATCGTCCGTATCTAGCCACTCAACTGATCAAGATTACGACGAAGCATTCATAGTAGATGATGGCCTATGCTGCATGGCTAAAATCGACCAAGAGGTATCATCTGCTACATCTTTTCAATCTTGTAATGATTCAGAAACTGATGAAAGTGACACTGCTAGTAGTGAAGTAGGAAGTAGTCTTCAGCACTCGTCTAGTGCAGTCGAAGACGACCTTCTACTTGCTAACCAAGCATTCATTGAAGTCAGTGATGAAAACATTGCATTAAAACAAGAAATCATTGATCTTAAGGAAGCTCAGTCAAAAGTAGATCCTAATATAACAGTCCTAAATAAACGCTTGACTGAAGAGTTGAGTAAACTCAAAGAAAAGTGTGCGTTGACAGACAGGTTATATCAAGACCTACTTAAGATACATGCAACTGAGAGAAATGAATTCAATGTTTTAAAGAACAAGTGCAACAGACTTGAAGAACGTAATAAGTTCTTAGAGACCGAGGTAGTTACACTTGATCTCAAACTTACTGACCTGGTTAATTCTTCAAAGATTAACCTTGAACTGTCAGATAGGTATAGAGATCCAGGTGACAAGACTGGTATAGGTGCTGAGTCATCTAGCTCGTCTACTCGAGTCATTAAGAACCCTACTACTATTAAAGCAAGACTTTTGCCAAATGATAAAGGAAAAGGACCAATGTTATACGATATTGGAACTCCTTCTAAAGGTACTGTACCTAAACAAGCTCGAGTTAACATTCCGATTACCAAGGGAGGTAAAAAGAATGGTAACAGCAAGCCTGTTCCATCTAGAACTAATCTTCAAAGGACCACTAATCGTGGACGACCCAACCAGGTCAGATACGAGGACTGGTATCCTGAGGAGACGAGTACTAGACAGGTACAGACTAGACGACAAGAGTTCAGACCTCCATTTATAAGGCAGTCTCAACTCTACTCGTCTAGACCTAGACAGGTAGCTCCAAAATATCGTACACAAGCTGTCCTATATCCTCCACCTCTATCATACGATATTTTAAGTGAGGAAAGACCCAAACGCGTCTATAAACCGTATGGACCTAATGCTTTCAAACCCTACTCTAACTATCATAGACAAGTGCCTGCTCAAGTAGAGATCAAGTCGAAAGGCTATCTCCAAAGAGTAGACCCGAACTCGACTGATAGGCCAGAGAAGGACAACAAGGTCTTATTTTGCAACAAATATGGGCGAAAGCTTAAAAGATCGAACTTGTTCAAGACTCCAATGTATATCTGGATTCCTCTGAACATGACTAACCCCCAAGGACCCCAATAAACAAATGGGTACCTAAGTTATTGAATATCATCTATTGCAGGGTCGACTTGACTTGTATAAGAAGGGTGGCTCAGTAGGAGAAACCTGGTACATAGACAGTGGTTGTTCGCACCACATGACTGGTACCAAGGCTCTCTTATCAAGCTATCATGAGCAAGAAGGACCAAAAGTGATATTTGGTGATAGCTCCACTGCTGTCACTAAAGGATTTGGTTACATCCGGAATGGAGACGTTGAGATTCAAGATGTCTCATATGTTGAAGGTTTGAAATATAATTTACTCTCTGTCTCTCAGTTCTGTGATCGTGGTTACAAGGTGCAGTTCAAGAGCCGCAAATGCGAAATCATTGACAAAAGGACGCACACAGTCCTACTAGTCGGCGTAAGACAAGGTAGTGTGTACATAGTGAACTGGAACAGTTGTCCGAGGGACACCTGCCTACTTACTAAGAATCCTAAAGAACTTGGCTGGCTCTGGCATAGACGCCTCTGTCATCTAAACTTTAAGGTTCTTAATAAGATAGCCAGAGATTACCTTGTAGAAGGTATCCCCAATGAAGTTTACTACAAGTCACATGTATGCACGGCTTGTCAACAGGGTAAACAGGTTAAAGGTTCATTTAAGTAAATTCCTACTCTCTCAACTAGTAGAGTTCTAGAACTCCTACATATGGATCTTCATGGACCAATAACTCCTCCAACCTTGAACGGTAGAAGGTACACACTTGTTGTTGTAGACGACTATTCTAAGTTTACTTGGGTAGTCTTTCTACACAAGAAGAGTGATACACAAACACTTCTGCCTGAACTGTTGAAGAAGTTACAAGTTGAGAAGAACCAGTCTATTGTCAAAATTCGAAGTGACAAGGGAACTGAGTTCATTAATTGCTATATCAAAGAATTTTGTACTAAACGTGGTATCCAGCACCTTACTAGTGCAGCTAGGACACCACAACAGAACGGTGTAGCAGAAAGAAGGAATCGAACTCTCAAAGAAGCCTGTAGAACCATGATAGCTGAGTTCAACACACCTCAAAAGTTTTGGGCTGAAGCTATCAACACTGCATGCCATTCACAGAATAGAAGCGCGATCAACAAAGCTCTAGGCAAGACACCTTATGAGGTTTGGAAAGATAGAAAACCAAGAGTTTCATATTTCCATATATTTGGCTGTAAGTGTTTCATTCACAACAATGGAAAGAGCAAGTTGAATGCTTTCGATGCTAAAGCAGACGAGGGGATATTTTTAGGATACTCCTCGACTAGCAAAGCATTTAGGGTATTCAACTACTCAACTCTTTGTGTGGAAGAAACACCACATTTGGTTTTCGATGAATCTCAACAGGACTCGTCTGCCGACAAGATCAGTAAGAAGGTAACTGATTTATCAATCGAATCTGACAAAGATTTAGAGATATATGAATCCGTTCAAGCCTACAACCCATTCCTAAAAGCTCTCGACTCTGATGATAAGGAGAAGGTAAGTGCTCAAGGTAAGTCCTCTAGACCAGTTGACATGCCTGCTCTAGTTGACTCATCTACTCCTATTAAAATTGATGATTCAAATGATGTTGACATGCATGATGCTGTAAATGATATAGATGATGATAGTATTCCTGTTAAGAATAGGAAAACATGGAAATCTGCGCATGATACTGAAAATATCATTGGTGACTCTACTATTGGTGTGAAGACTAGACGACAACTCTTTGAGTCACAAGAACAGCCTAGTCCAACTATGTTTTGCTGGTGTTGTTTCCTCTCTGCTATTGAGCCTACCACTGTTAAAGAGGCATTGGCTGATAGTAATTGGATCATCGCTATGCAAGACGAGTTGAACCAGTTTGTTCGAAACGACGTCTGGGAACTTGTCGATAGGCCGAAACATCATAATGTAGTTGGCACTCGATGGATTTTCAAGAATAAGAAAGATGAGAATGATTTAGTCGTTAGAAATAAGGCTAGATTAGTCGCCCAAGGCTACTCACAAGCTGAAGGCATAGACTATGATGAAACATATGCTCCTGTTGCTAGACTAGAAGCCATTAGATTGTTCCTTGCATATGCTGCTCACATGAAGTTTACTGTATATCAAATGGATGTTAAAAGTGCATTTCTTAACGGTATTCTTGCGGAAGAAGTGTATGTTGAACAACCTCCAGGTTTCGAAGTCAAAGGCAACCAGGTGTACAGATTAAAGAAGGCCTTATATGGACTAAAGCAAGCCCCAAGAGCATGGTATGACACTCTATCTCTCTTTCTATTGGAAAATGGTTTTACTAAGGGCAAGGTCGATCGAACCTTGTTCAGAAGACAAGAAGGGAAGGACATTTTACTCGTCCAAATTTACGTAGATGACATCATTTTTGGGTCACCTAACAAAAAGCTGAGTGAAAGTTTTTCAACACTCATGCAAAGTAAATTTGAGATGTCTATGATGGGTGAAATGAACTACTTTCTTGGACTTCAAGTAAAACAAACTCCAGAAGGTATTTTCATAAATCAGGCGAAGTACACTAGAAATCTTCTAGACAAGTATGGGATCAAAACATGTAAGTCCACTGGTGTACCAATGCAACCAACTTATAGAATGGATCCAGATGAGAACGGTAAATGTGCTGACCAATCCTATTATCGTGGCTTAATTGGTTCTTTACTGTATCTAACTGCTAGTAGACCTGACATTGCATTCTCTGTTGGTGTTTGTGCTCGATTCCAAGCCAATCCAAAAGAAAGTCACATGGAAACTACCAAAAGGATCTTGAAATATTTGAAAGGGACCATCAATCGTGGTATATGGTATCCTTCAAATGATGATCTATCCTTAAGTGGGTATTCAGACTCAGACTTTGGAGGCTGTAGAATAGATAGGAAATCTACTTCTGGTTCTTGTCAATTTCTAGGCACAAAACTCATATCTTGGTTTTCTAAAAAGCAGACTAGTGTTGCAACTTCAACTACCGAAGCCGAGTACATGGCTGCTGGTAGCTGTTGTAGTCAACTACTCTGGCTCATACAACAGTTACGTGATTACAATATACATGAATCAAATGTTCCTATTTTCTGTGATAGTAATAGTGCAATTGCCATTACACAAAATCCTGTTTTACACACACGATGTAAGCATGTTGATGTGAAGCATCATTTCATACGTGATCATGTAGAAAAGAAGGATATTCGCATGGAAAAGATTCATACTGATTTTCAAAGAGCTGATATTTTTACAAAACCATTAGCTGAGGCACGATTTCGTGAGTTATGCATTAGTCTAGGACTAATTGATTTAGATCCTACTTGCCTATAGCTATGTACTAACAGACAGGTACATCAATAAGAGGAGACAAGATCACTAGACCAGAGCACTCGACTACTCACGCAATAGACAGGTATACAAGGCTAGACTAGATGACCAAACAACCCGATGAGGAAGCTGGTAAAGCTGAGGGTAATACTAAGGGAATAAACATTTAAGGGGGAATCTTTCATTTCTTAAATATCCTTATGTTGACTCTTATGTTTGTTAATAGGTCATCTTGTTCGAAACCTTGATCATTGCTTTAGTTTGATATTCATCTTATTTATCTTACTCTACTTGTACCTACGACTACACATTGCAAATGATAAGATAGGTACATGAAGATGTTCGACGTTCAGAATAGACAAACACAAGCAAAGGGGAACTCGTCTTGTGTGCTTAAGCCAACTCGTCTTGCGAAGCTTAAGTCTACTCGTCTGTTCTGGATGGACTCGAACAGACAAGCTAAGTGTTTCTCTTGATTTAAATATGTTAAGTGTCTATTCAAACGGATTAAGGGTATTATAGTAATTAGATAATGCTAAATTTTGAAAACCCTAGAATTGGATTTATACACTCCCATTCTTAATGAGGTGTATACACCCAGTTCCTACTCTACTACACTAGGTCAGATGTGTACACTCCCTGTCCTAATTAAGAAGAGCCGGATTTCAAAACTTACAATATCAAATCACATAATATTCTCGATTCCGTAACCGAATTTCAAAGGTCTCGACCGTTGGATTAAACCTTTCAATCGTGGCCGTTGGATCAATTTTTTGTTTTTCACAAAACTCATCTTCCACACTCACTTGACTTACGTTTTCATAACTCTCCTACTCTAGCTCTCGATTTTCTTGCAAATCAAACTCTTCTAAGTTCTTACTCTACTCTCAAGAATGTCGATCGTTTCTCTATTCGATGTTAGGACCAACATGCAAGCAAGGTTCAACCTTGGAAAGTATATTTCGGAGAACAAGGTGCATGTGGAACCCTCGATGTTCTTCAAAGGGCATCACACTGCTGGAAACCAAGAGATCCTTGATAAGTGCTCACATTGTGGATTGAAGCCTTATCTGGAAGCATTTCCCCAAGTCGTCTTGGAGGAAGAGGTGTTATTGTTCTATGCCAACGCCACAAGACGAGGAGATGAAATTGAATCTTTCATAGGAACGAGCCGAGTTGAACTCACTCGTGAGGTGCTGTTCAGACATTTGAGGCTGCCCATCGGAACGATTGATGTGGAGAACTATGCCACTGGACAAGAGATGAGATATTTGAGCATCTTTTGTGGAAGGAAGATGAAGCTCAAATCGGACGGCAAGGCTCCTGCTGTTAAGAAGGCCGAATTGTTGGAGAAGTATCGCACCCTTCTGGACATAACAAGTAAGATGCTTCTATGTGCCACTGGTTCGTTTGACGCTGTCACTCAAGCCAAGACAAGGGTAATGGCAGCGATCTACGACGGAATTACTGAAGGCAATTGGTTCAAGCTGATTGCGGATCGGATGATGTATTTCGAGAAAAGTGTTCGAGTGGATACCGATTCATGCAATTGGGTGGTGTCTCACACGGTTGGGTACGGCAACAAGTTGAGTATCCTACTCCCCTTGTTGTTACCCAACAAGTCAGACTGGAGCAAAGGAAAGCCCTTCCATCCTCTCAAATTCTACTTAAAGTCGGAAGCCCAGAGGAAGCAGGCTGCTGCGAGGCCAGCTGCCCCTAGACGAGTTCAGATAGACGACTCAGATGTCTTACCCTATGGCAACTCATCTACTTCATCAGAAGATGAGTCTGATGATGAAGAAGCGAAGGCCACTGCGAAAGCTGAGTCGAATGGTGATGATTCAGAAGAGACCCAATCAGAGGAGGAGACTGATCTAGTGAAGAAGCCTAGTGCTCAAGTTCCTGAGATGTATACTCTTGTAAGAGTTGGAACTCCACCTCCACCAGAAGAGACGAGTCACCAGGTTGGTACCTCTTCACAAACTTTGTCAATTCCTTCTCTCTCTCTCTCTACTGTTCGAACCAAGGCTAGATCACACCGATCTAGGCCTCGTCCTTTACCCCCAACCTCACAAGTACTGGCGGCATTACCGCTTAGAGCCAGTCTACCCCAAATCACTCCCATACAAGATACAACTGATACTCCTACAGTTGTCACACCAAACCTAGCCTCATCAAAGCCCCAAGAAACCACAGTCCAAACTTCTTCTTTACCCTCAACAGAAAATGTTGAACCCTCCAACCCATCTACTTCAGACAAGACGCCAGTTGCCACTGCAACAGCTGAGTTAGAGACCCCATATACTCAGGACCCGTTTGATGTTAGATTTGAATCCCTAGTGTATTATCCGATGTGTCTGCGAGAGAAGAGAGTTCGTGCTCGAGTGTCTAGGAATCTGAAGAAGCAGCTCTCGACTCTTGACATCGACACTGCTTCAGAACAGTTTGAGAAGCTCGTGCGGATTTGCACTTGGTTTGCTCTGAAGAAATCTTCTACGGATGATCTTTTTGAAGTCATTCAAGGCATGGGCGGAATCTCCAACTTCATGGATTGGGAGATGGAACAAAAAGAAAACAGTGGAGTTAAGGATCACTCCGAGCTGTTCCCACGCAAGGCCTTGGTTGATCTAGTCAAAAGATTGTTGAGTATTCCAGATGGTGTTATAGAAGATGTGTTCTCATTTGATGTTGGAACCCAGACTGATCTGGTGGAAGACGTGGTCAAGCCAGACGTTGCTGATATTGCTGTTCAGACTTCAGAACCCTTTTTGGAAATTGAAGATGGTTCAGATGAAGAAGCTGAAACTTCAGGAAACATTGAGTCTTGTGAACTTGGTGAAGAAGATAATGAGTTCATGGATGCAGTTATGTTTACTGAAGATGAACTTATTGAGAAAATTCAGGAAGATAATGTCATTAATGTTCAGTCGTCTCATGCTATCCCAGTCGCATCGATGGATGAGTTGAAAGAAGATTTGAAGTCTGTCATCAAGTCAACTATCGATGAATTTCTTAAGACTGAACTTAAGAAGACTCTTGTTGAACAGAACAGTGTCCTTGTGACAAGTTCAAAAGAGATGATCTTGAATGAAGTCAATCAGTTGGATAACGACTTCAGGCAAGAGATGTTTAAGCAGATCGAAGGATTTCTCCAGAATCAAGTTGAATACTCGGAGAAAAGCTCAGTTGATTTTGCTCGTGTTCTAGCTACTGAATCCAAGAAGATGGAACGAGTCTATAGAGCCAAAATCGAAGTAGCTGATGTTCAAAGGAAAGAAGCCTATGACCAGTTAGCACAAGCGAAAGAGTTTATCAGTGCTATGACTGAGGAGAACAGGAAGTTACGTCTGACTGCAACTCATTTTAAGAATGAATTGAACTTGTCTACACAGAAGCTGGAGTTGGTGGCAACCAAACTGGACAAGTTGAGTCAAGACGGTTCTCATCAAAGGCAGATTGAAAAAGCTACTGAAACTATGAAGCAAGCTATGCTAGAAGAGATGACTCGATTTACTAGTCTTTTCACTCTTAAGGCTACTGATGAAGCCAAAAAGGGGGAAGAGTCAAGTAAGATTGAGAAGGCTAAGTCTGCTGAACCAGAAGCGAAGGAGGCTGCTGAAGCAATACAAGAGCTCAGAAGGCCTAAGAGAAGGCTAGTCAAGACTGCTGAACTTGAGAAGGTAAGAGCAGATGAGCTGAAGTTAGAAAAAGGCAAAGGTATTGCGTCTCCTGAAGCAGAGATTCAGACCAGACGAGTTAAGAGAAAGCTGAATATTGAAGAGCCTACTGCTACTGCAACAGTTGAGAAGAAACAAAGAATTGCTGATGATGAGATTCACTATGCAAGCAAAAAGAAGATTGTTAAGCATATTGAAAGGTTGCAGAAGTTGAAAGCTGATGAAGACAAGATGGAAGACAAGTTCATTGATCACTTCATAGATAATGAGCATAGAGCTGAATGGATTGAAGTGAAGAGTCAATGGGAACTTGATCATTGGATAATTAGGAAGTATGGTGATGCTGAAAGTCAAGATGAACTATACTCTTTATTTGACAGGTTCATGGAAGGACAACACAGGAAGTTGTGGCATCTAATCTTGAGGATTTCTGCTGGTGCTAACTTCAACATTCTTGTTCCTGAATTTCCTGAATGGAAATGTCCCATGACAAGTTCAGGTAAAAGAGTTGACATCAATAGAATCAAGAAATTTGAAGAACAACTACTCGAGAAAGAGAAGATTGAAGATGAAGACCATATCTGTCTGATTCACAAGAGACTCCTTGATGCATTCTGCGTTCCAAATCCAGAAGGAGGTACTCTTTCAGATTAGTTTTGTTTGTTTGAAGTTTAGTTTTTTTTACTCTGATACTTAGTTGAATTTGATATTCGAAGTATGTGTAATATCTACTGATCTATTTTGAATAAATGAAAGATAAGTACTATTTGATGTTAAAAGACAAGGTAACTACTTAACTAGTCTACTTATGAGAAAAGATTCAAGTAGTTTTGGCTTCATCAAAAAGGGGGAAATTGTTGGGATATGAATCCTAGAACAAGTCCTAAATGATGATTGAAAGATGAAGTTTTGATAAGCCAAAAGTAGTATGAATATTTTCTAAGTGTTGACTAATCTAGTTGAGTTAAGTCATCTTGTACCAGACCAGTAGAGTTCACATAAGTTCACATGAAAAGATAAGTACAGTTTATAAGTACTTCATATGTGTTACAGTATTTGTTAAGTTTGTTACTGAGCTATTTAAATGTTGTATAGAGCTCATGATGTTTTATATGTAATAGATTAGTTTTATTGTATAGTTTATAAGTTGACTAAGCTTGTAGTATGAAAGCTTAAAGTAATGTAATAGTCTTGATAGGTTTAGTATAGTCTACTGATTGAACAAGGAAGACCGGACAAGAAGAGTTGAAGTCTACTACTCAAGACAGGATGGACTACAAGACAAGACAAGTACATACAAGTCTACACAAGACAAGTCAACGTGAAGATAGTTAGTTAGAAGCGCGTGAAAAGATAAAGATAAAGAAGTTAGTTATGGAATAACTAATTCGTAACAGAAACGCGTGGATTGATAAGAAGATTCAGTTGAAGGTAGTTATCAAGAAAAGTTGGTTACAACTAACTAAGTTCTTGATGTTTATAAATACTTCATGATGGTGATCATTTGAAGACTACTGTTACTGCAACTACGCATACTGAAACTTGATATACTGAAGCGTATTAAAAGCTATATACTGAAGGTTACTCTCAGAGATTGAAGATTCAGAAAGAAGCCAGAAGACAAGTGAAGAATTCAAAAGGCTACTACTGAATAAGTGTTTAGTTTTTGTTTGTTATTTTTCAAGGTGCTAGATACTTGTAAAATTTCTAGTTAGATCATAGACATATCTGGAGGTATAGTCTGTTGAAGATCTAAGTCTTCTTCTTGGGACTTTAAAGACAGGAATATACACTTGTACTCGATTGGAAGAGTTTAGTGGAAACATCACAACTGGGTTGTGAGAGTGGATGTAGACAAGTTGTCGAACCACTATAAATCTTTGTGTGTTGTTTACTTTACTGTTTGATTGATTGCTTAATTGTTACACACATAACTGAACAAGACAAGTTGAGTATAGAACAGAGTTCTCGAATTAAGAAGTTGAGTATAATCTTGAATTGGGCTCATTGTTAATTTCGTATTCCGCATATTGTATTCTGATATATCGAAAGATTTTAGAAAAGTCTATTCACCCCCCTCTAGACATTTTCTTTAGCTTCCCTCGATATTAACTCAACTTTCGGGACCTACAACTCGTCTATACAGTTCTTGGAAATTTAAAACTTTATTTCATGCATAAACACATTTTATGATATTAGAAGACTTGGTGTCTTCTGATTATGAACTTTCGAATAGCAAATTAGATCAGCATATCAGCAGACTCAGTGTCTGCTGATATAAGACATTTTCCTTTTAAACACTTATGCTAATATAAATATGTATGCTAAAACTGTAAATAACACATAGATTTATGGTGGTTCGAATCTCAATATCCTACATCCACTCTCACGATCTCAATCATGATATGAGCCTCTTTGAACACCTTAAAGTCCCAAGAGGAGGACGTCTTGCTACTTTATAGTCCCAAGAGAAGACTTGTGATCAAGAACCTCAACTACTTTCTGAGGCTACGAATCCACTTGTTGGTTAGGTAACAAGTAACCTTTATAGTGGTCTTCTTCTTGATTGTACCTAGTGTGTATATCTCGACCTATCATCTAAATGGGAGTATAGGAGGGAGGACTCGAGAATGACTAAGTATGAGAAATTCCCTTACAATCTGAGTTAGCCTAAAGCTAGGATTGGGAATTTCTCTTCTAAGCTTGGGATGTGTATAAGACTATGCAGGTTTAGATATCATGAGTTCACTCACTGGGGGTGTGGGTATGGATGTTTGCTTGATGTCTTCTATTATGATGTTTTTGAGCTCTTCTGATTTTCTGGACTGAGAATATTTTGCTCAGCCTCTAAGCATCACCCTCACTCATGTATGAGATATGAATTGAACAAAATATTTATAGTGTGATTTGCTTGAATGTTACCGTTGGAAAGTAACAAGCAAATCCCACTATTTCAGGAAAGCAATCTTTTGTTTGATATTCTGAATATTACATTTCCATGTAATATTCAGAGTATCTTTGACTTTGAAGAATCTGCAGCCTTTGTGTCAGATCCGTACTTCCGTTGTCGCGCTTCCATTGGTCCACATCAGCTTGTATGGTTACTGTCTAACGGATAATCAACTGATGTACAACTGATTTCTGCTGTCTTTACTCTGCTGTAGACCACAACTGACTTTTCACAGCAGATTCTACTCTGTTGTCTTTACTCAGCTTATCTAATGGACTTCTCTTCTGATCTTGACACTTAGCTTCTCTGATTGTTTCCTAAGCTGTGTAGACTTGTCTGGTTAGTCAAGCAGACTAAGTCTCAACTGTGTTTGGTTTTACTCAGCTGATCTTGTTGACTTAGCTGATCTTGCCTCAGCTGATCATACTCAGTTGAACATCAGATGAGTACTTACTCATCTGATTCTTCACTTCAGGTCTGGTTCTTCTCTTCTCATTTCTTCTGATTCTTCAAATTGTTTAAATCTTTATTGCTAAAATGACGCTATATAATATTCAACAAAACGTTTAATTAACAAATCAACCCAATTATCAGTAACAAATGTCAATTTACGATACACATCTCAGCACATACTCTCTCAATTTACTCATAATTCCCGGAATAATGTGAATACGTGGGCTACAACGATGTATTTTCATTCTTAAATCTCAATGACGTTTCATATAATATTTTGTGATTTTTTATCTTGATTTAATGTTGAACTGAATCCATAAATTTCTAGTTATCACATCTTTACTCACAATTACACCTAAAAAATAACACATTACTTATTCATTCAACCTTAAAATAATAATATAAAAATATTTTCTTTTTAAAAGCCCACGATCTGGCCCATATACGCTCGCATTTTAAACGATCTTGTATTACTTAATCAAACCCTTTTTTATAGGTGGGGTCGGACTGGCCTAATGAGCCTAGCCCATTTTGACAGCTCTAGTCTTTGCCCATAAATTTAATTTTAAACTTGAAATATCGATAATGTTATTGAGTAATATATAGGTTATATAAAGTGTTTGTCAAATGAAATTAGCTTAGAGATATAACATTAACACAAAACTACAAAAAAATATAATTCATCCGTATAATTTTATTATGTCCATTTCTTCGGACACGAATTTTAATGAATATTGATTAGTTTATGTATAAAGTAGATAAGTTTGGGGTATGATGAGATGTTGTGGGGTCCATTTATAGATAAAGTGATTGATTATAAATAAAATCAATGACAATTTGAATAAATAAGTGATGGTTGAAGGGTAGAGATAAAATAATGTAAATAGTACAGTTTTCAAATTAGAAATATGAATATTGAAATTGAATAGTCGAATAAGAAAAGTGAGAATTATAAAATTATACGGAGTATTATATTAAACTATTTGAATTAGAATATATATACGTGCAAAGCACGGTTGGGTGGATTACCAATTAAAAATAAAATTGACGGAGAGGGTATTAATTAAACTATTTGAATTAGAATATATATATATATATATACGTGCAAAGCACGTACGTTTGGGTAGATTACCAATTAAAATAAGGGCAAATAATCAACAATTATATTTGATGATCATTGGATATTGGAGATTTGATTCCATTACATCGAGAGAATTCATGATTGATGATAACTAAACTTCCAATTTATTGGTGATGGCAAAGGGGTATTTGCAAACTCAATTTGTGGGGGCATAATCACTTTTTTTTAAAGCTGTCCATTCACAATTTTAGCTTCTGAAAAGTGTTTTTAGTGGATGTTTGGAAACACTAGAAGTTGCTTAAAAACACTTTTTTTTTTTCAAATAGAATCACTTTTGGAGTGTTTGGAAACACAACCAAGTGATTAAGTTAATTTATTAAAAGTGATTTTGGTGAAGCACCCCTCCACCTACTTTTAATAGCTTTTATGTGCTTCTCATCATTATAATAATCAATTTTACAATTTTGCCCTCACAATTTAAATAATATTTCATCTTTACACATTATATATCTAAATGTAATAAGGGTGTTTTTTGTAAATTTATAAAAAAAAATAGTTTATTTTGTAAACACCACAACATATACACAATTGATTTAAAGTGCTTAATTTTAAAACACTATCAACTACATATTTTATTGCAAAAATCAATTTTAATCACTTTGAAGCAATCACTATAATTTGCAAACACACCCTTAAGCTGTGAGTAGAATTTACAAACACCCCCAAAGTCAACTATCCAAAACTATAACGGCCCCACAAATGACCGGTTGACCGGATATATGTCAAGCAAGCAAAAAAAAAAAAAAAACCAAAACTATATATATTAGTATATTGGGACCTTTCAGAGTGTTGTATGGTGTCGTATGATATGACTACCGTAGTCAATTAAATCTAAACCATTAAAAATCAAATTTAAAGATTTAAACCTAATGACCTGTTACCTTTTGTACTTTGTGTTGAAAATATTCATCGAATGTGTCGTATGGTGTCGTATTTATAATTAATTTCATTAATTAAAATATACTCCCTCCATCCACCAAATGTAGTTCCATTGGGGTGAGGCATAAATTTTAAGAAAAAGGTAGATAAAGTAAGGGTATTATCGAGTATTGTGGGGTCCATTATGAATAAAGTGATTGTTTGTGAATAAAGTTGATGGCAAATTGAGTAATTAAGTGATGTTTGAAGGGTGATAGTTTTCATAAAGTGTATGGAACTACATTTGGTGGACAAATAATATGAGACAAATGAGACTACATTTTGTAGACGGAGGGAGTATAATTTAAAATTTACATTTTTATTCTTAATTTAATAAAAAAAATTATTATATTTATTAATTTAATTAAAGTGTATAATGTTAAAACTACCTATTTAACCTTATATTATTATTAAAATTAAAAAAATATAAATAAGTAAATTAAACAAAAAAAAAAAGTGATATGAACCTAAACCTAAAACACGAATACGAAAATTTTCTTTTCCCCTGCGAACACGCACTCCACTGACGCCGCCAAGGGCAGCCCTGCTGTCTCGATTAGAACATAACTCCCACTGGCACTCTGATACGACAGCTGGAGCGGCTCACCCGCTGCCCTATTTGTGGTTCGAGCACGTGAACAAGAAATTTTTTTTTTTTGGTTTGCACGGTTTACTGAATATCGACCGTGCAACTAGGCATGACTGTTGGACCGTGAAAGTGAGCACTTACAACACATTTTTTGGATTGCACGGTTTACTGAGTATCGACCGTGCATAGCTGTTGGACCGTGCAAGTGAGTACTTTCAGTACATGTTTCGATTTACACGGGTGACTGAGTATTGACTGTGCAACCGTGCACGGCTGTTGGACCATGAAAATGAGCACTTACAACACATTGTTTGGATTACACGATTTATTGAGTATCGACCGTGCAACTGTGCACGACTGTTGGACCTTGCAAGTGAGTACTTCCGGTACATTTATTATTTAATTATTTTTTTGACTGGTTTATTTAATTTTTATAATAATAATATTTGTATAAAAAAAGGGTAGAATAGTAATTTCGCTATATATTTTTAAAATAATTTTAATAAAAGAAGGGTAATATAGTAAATAATAAAATACAATTTAAAAAATGATTTAATTAATTTAAACTTGTATAACAGATAGCGGGTCCATACGACGCCACGTGGCACGATTCGACGTACGCGCTGACTACATAGTCACTTTGTACCATTTGACTACATTAAGAAAAATCCAACTATATATTAATCAAATTAGAATATAGGTAGGAAGCATATTTGGGTAGTGTAATAGTTAAGATAATGAAGGATGAAGATTTGATTATTCCATTTTCTTTAAATGAGCTAGCCAGCTAGCTAGTTTATAATTAAGAACGTACAATTAAAAATATAAGTTAATATTGAATTAAACGTGCATGCATCAACTCATGTTATACTATATATAAACCTCCACAATAAACCTACACTACACCCATGCACAGATCTCGACTCTCAATTAATTAGCTAAGCATGGCAAATGTTAGAGTTATACACTCGGTTCTTATTGCGTTTTTCTTGGTTTCAACTTCAGGTATATATGTTTCTTGAATGGTCCAAATAAACTACGTGTTCGATCATATTTTTCTTTTTGGTATATATATATTTATATTCTCTAGATACTTTATCTATCTATATATAGTTATGGTATGTACGAAGATGGTTGAAGCTGGTGGCAGAAGAAGTTTACTGCAGAGTGGCAGTGTTGATGTAAAAAGATGCAACAGAAATGATGAATGCGGCGAGATGTGGTGTAGCATTCATGGAATTTGCGTTCCAAGGCTTCCTGATACTCTAGAAAGGGTGCTCCAATGGTAATTAATTAATTAATTGCTCATCACAATTATTAGTATTTCATTAGCTACCTAGACAAATTAATACTCCAATTGCCTACTATTTAATGATTTTATTTTTCAATAATGTACGATCGCCTCGCCGCCCATTCTCGTCACACCTTGCCTCCACCCACCACCACACAACCGCCGCTAGTGGGGATATACGCGTCCCATAATTTTCTACCTTTTTGGAAATGGTCCCAAAAATGTTAAAATGCATCAATTTAGTCCCATTTTTTTTTACACTTTGTTTTGTTTTGGTCCCAAAAAAGTAAAATTTACCAATTAGTCCCATTTTTTTGTTGTTTGTTTTGTTTTGGTCCCAAGAAAGTTAAATGTATCAATTTAGTCCCATTTTTTTCGCAATTACATTTAACTATTTTTGGGACCAAAACATAACGAATTGCAAAACTATGTGACTAAATTGATACATTTAACTTTTTTGGGACCAAAACAAAACAAAGTGTAAAAAAATGTGACTAAATTGGTACATTGTTTACTTTTTTGGGACCATTTAAAAAAAAAGTAGAAAATTATGGGACTAAATTGGCTTATATCCCGCCGCTGGTGTTACCCCCATTTTTTTCAAATCCTCATGAAAAATTTGGCTATGAAATTCGAATTCGATCACGAAATTCTTAGAGGCTACCCACTCTAGCCTCGTCCCACTGCTAGAAATCAAAGCCCCTTGTTAATTTTAAATTTCAATCTCTCATTCGTCTCCAATTTACGAATTTTCATGGTGATTTTTTGCGATTTTTTTTTTTACAATTTACTTAAGTTTATTTTTCTGATTTTCGTATTCGTGCTGTGTTTGGGAGTGGGGCTGGTGGTGTGGGGTGACATTGAAGGGTGCTGTTAGCGACGAGGTGTAGCGAGGGTAGTCGTGAGATTTGAGACTTTTTGTATTTCTATTTCCTAGTTGCAACATCTTCTTCAACACCCATAAAGCTTCAATTATTTACTTCGATTTGGAGAATCTGAGTGAATGTTGTGCGATTTGTGGGATTTGAGTGAGTGTTGTGCGATTTGGGAACGGTTTCATGCTTGGTTTGTGCCAATTTGGGAACGATTATATTTGGGGTGGTGTTGGGCAATTTTTTTTAGGGTTTTTTAGAATGGAATGGTGATTTTTTTTTTTTTCAGGAGTTAATGAAAGCGTGTGGCTCACGCCCACAATTCCGTTAATTATAGATGGTAAGATTACGAGTGATTATTTTTGTTCAAAATGAGACCATTTTCATGAGCACAGATTTTTCCAAGGACCAACGAACAAATATTGAAATTTTATATGGCGTCCACAACGAAGATTGAAACTGTTTAGTTAAGTTGCATCCATTTGAATCTCTATATGATATTCACTCAAGGATGCTCAATGATGATTTTTTTTGCTCCGTCTATATAGTAGTTAGTAAGGCAAAGTTGTTTATTACTCCCCCGTCCCACAAAGATAGCTACATATTCCTTTTTTTTTTATGTCTCAAATTATAGCTACATTTCCTCTTTTATTTTAGTATTAAATGCTTTATTGACAATTTTACCGTTAATTAATGCTTAACAGATTTTGGAGTATGAAATTTCAAGGATAAAATTGGTACATTAGCTAAATTTAACTACATTTATTGATTTTTCTTAATCTGTATGTAAAGTCAAGTGTAGCTATCTTTATGGGACGGAGGGAGTAATTACATGTTTTACTTGTTATGTTGATTATATTTGCTACGTGTTATGTTTCTTGATATTTTATAACATGAAATTAGATAGAGATTGTTTACTATACATTTATATTTACGCTGATGTTTTTAACTATATGCTTGATAGTTGACTTTAAACAACATGATCCATCTGAGTGTGATGATATATTTACCCTTTATTTTAACATTTTACAGATTATGATGGTTAAGGAGCTCGTGACGTCATGGAGAGGCGATGGATGTCAGCTTTTATATTATACTATTATGAACTAAATTTCCTTCCAAGTTTTTTGATTGATTTTTTTGCGAGTTTCTTCTATTTCTGTATAATTGGTTTGTTAAATTTAATTTTTATTTGAGATTACCTTTCTAAGTTGTAATAATTAGTTCATTTGAGTCAAAATAGAATAAAATTCAATTCACACCTAATTTTTATTATTATTATTATCAACCCTTTCGAAATATCTCTTATAGTGTGATTTGTATAACTGGATTTCGAAATATCTCTTATAGTGTGATTTGTATAACTGGATAACGCATGAATGAAATGGAAACTTGAATAAAATGACATAAGAATAAAAATCCTTGTGATTGTTATTTACTAGAAATGAAATCTAAATGTTGAAAATGCATACAAAGAAATGAAATCTAAATGTAGTATGAATTGTATTATTGTTTTAAAAAAAAAAACTATATTTTTAAGACAAAAATTTGTGTGAGATCCGTCTCACGCATCTCAATCCGTGAGACAAATATTCTTTAATCCATATTCTAAAAACTTAGCTCGTCGGGTACAACCCATTTCAAATTTTCAGAATTTTTGAGTGCCAAACATGGCCTGACTTTTGTTTAGCCCATCATCTTCTAATTTTTTGAATTAATTATCTCTTTTTATTTGAAAGAATATCACTATTTCAAAAGTGATAAATGTTTAATTGAAAAGTGATAATGTCTTGATAAAAAAAAAGGATCATAAGATATAAGATGAACTTGGCTAGATATATCATCCATAAATTTTTTTTGAAACTCAGTGTTCAAAGAATTAACAAGAACAACAAACATTGGGAAGGCTTTCCACAACAGTTGGAAGCTCGATACAACAATAGGAGATAGGAAAATGTTGCGCCACTTAGCAAGAGAATGTGCCATAACATTTGCATTTCGATTCACCCACGCCACATTGCAATGAGGATAATTCCTCACCAGTTCCGTACAAGCGGTAATGATGTCCCCAAGGCTGAATTAGTGTTTTCCTTAGCGTTGAAAGCGTCAACCACTAATTATGCATCCATCTCGATGATAATATTTTGTAGCTCCATTCTTTATCCAAGATAGCGCTTCATGCAAATCCAAGGCCTCACCTTTGTCTGATTTGTATATTCCTTCCAAGCCATACCTTGGTGCGACTAACCACATGTTCCCCTCTATCATCACGTAGAACCATTCCTAATCCCATCTCGTAAGAATCTCCAAAAAATGCTACATCAATGTTTAATTTCAGCCATCCTGTTGGCGGCTTATTCCATGCTTTGCATTTCTCTTCCCTCGTACTTGGAGTTTTCCCTGTCAGTTTTGCCTCCTTCCAATCTGATAGAAATTGTCGAGCGCTATCGTTGCGAGTATAAGTTTCATTGGCATTCCTATAACATGCACCCCATAATATATGCTTTCATTCAAAGAACTCCATCCACAGTGAGTACTTATGAATGCACCAGTACTAGGATGTCCTAATATGTTCGCATGCGGGGCCCATTCCGACACGACTAATTCCCTGTCAAGGATTCCAGTCGATTAGACGTCTCCAACCAAGTAGAATACTTGAAGATATAAGAAATAACCAGTTAAGATAGTAATTCAAAAAGTAAGCAAAGAGACAAACATCACACAAAGAATTTAAGTGGTTCGATCAATGTGTTCTACATCCACTGGACTAGACGAGTACTTCTTTGATTGATCAATGTGATCTACATCCACTGGTCGTCCGATCATCCTCGTGGAAGGTGGTCGTCGGGTCATGGAGAGGCGATGGATGTCAGCTTTTATATTATACTATTATGAACTAAATTTCCTTCCAAGTTTTTTTATTGATTTTTTTGCGAGTTTCTCCTACTTCTGTATAATTGGTTTGTTAAATTTAATTTTTATTTGAGATTACCTTTCTAAGTTGTAATAATTAGTTCATTTGAGTCAAAATAGAATAAAATTCAATTCACACCTAATATTTTATTATTATTATTATCAATCAATTCGAAATATCTCTTATAGTGTGATTTGTATAACTGGATAACGCATGACCAACGCGACATGTGTTGAATGATGGGCTTTGACCATGACCAACGCTTGCACTCCTAACGGTGTAGATTAGGTATGTGTCACCATAAAGTACATATGCGCGATAGTTGAGCCAAGAATAAGATTCATTCCTCAAATAGATTTGGAGAGGATACTCGTCTTCTCATAACTAATTGGATCTTTAGTCATTGGCCAATGCACGTCATATTTTGAATGGTGTTCAAATGCGACAATGTGATCAATTAGTGGAATGAGATAACGTGATTAAATTATTGGAATAGACACATTATGATGTTCTAGATTTAATCGGAGTATTAGTGAATGGAAGGACAATATTATCGTGAGCTTCACATTACAGGTTGTTGATGTATCCTCGCAACGTACCTCACATATTGAGATTGTCTGGTTCATTGTCTAGGGTTCTACTAAGACCGTTAGTTTGACTAACCATATTATATGTGAGGGCCTATGGGTCACACAACAAGTAGTCTTAATTTATGAATTAAAGTTGGATGAATTAATTATTTGATTTGATCAAGATATTTAATTTATAGAGAAATATATTGGATAACTTATTTAATTAAATTAGATTTAATTAATAAGATGATATATTATATATATGGTAATTACTTAATATATTACGTGATAAATATGGTAAGAGATATTTTATTATATATTGGATTTGTAAATAAAATAAAATATATATGTCACAATTTATCACTCATAAAATTACTTGTCAGAGTGGAGTCGAACACTGATGACGAAGGAGAAGCGGAGTCCGCCATGAACTCCATGAACACAATCAAGAAGGAAGGAGAATAGAAGAAGAGAGATGGATTTCTCAAAAAAGTTAGACTGACACCACGTGAGAGTAAAATAAACTTTTCATTGACTTCAAATTGACCGATATATACAAGAGGAAGTTTTTTTTTTTTTTTTTTTTAGGATAGAATTACAGATAGGAATATTTGAATACATTTCTCGCTCACCTATCTATACAGAGGAAATTCTATCAGAAGAGTCATTCTCCAAACTCAATCGTGAGAGAGTGGAAAGAAACATAGGCATACCAGCATCCATCGAGACGGCTAGATCTAAGAAAATAGCAAATCTGCTCCAGAAGGAACAAATTGCCGCACACTACGACTCGCGCTACAACCTCCCAAATCATAAGAGCACTGCCCCGAGGACAACCAGTTCCATCAATCGCAAAAGCGACCCACCATGGGGAAAAATACCCATACTCGGGGAGAAAAACCCATAATACTAGGGGAAGGGGGAGAAAAACAACAGATCCCAGCAAGGGAATAAACTAAAGTAACATGCAACAATAAAAACGGAAAATAAATGCAGAAACTAAAGCAGAGAACTAAAAGCATAATGAAAGCAGAAAACTAAATAAAACGGGATCAACGGATATTCCCCCAAACGGTCACCGTGGCTCCGTCAGGGAGGTATACCCGTTGATCCCAGCTAAATTCCTGAAAGAGCTCCTACATCCAGTTGAGAAGGGACGGCGACGCGGTGGTCCGGCGACTGTTCGACAAGGGCTACTCTATTTCTATAGGGATTCAACCGATCTACTTATTTTTCAATCTAAAAACAAGGTTTGAGGGACCAAAAGGATGAAGGTGGAGGAAGAGTGATGGGTCTGCGATTTTAGGCAGCGGTGGCCACTAGAGCCCCGATCTTGACGGCGTGAAAGCGATCTACATTAAAGAGGGGAGGGTATAGCGGATGGATATGGGAGGAGACAGTTTTTCCGACGACTTGAAGGTGGGGAATTGGGTTTTCTTCAAGAGGATTTTAGAGAGATGATTTTAGACAAGGAAGTTATAGGAGGTTGAAACCAACTAACAATCTAACTTGTTCTTGGTTGACTAAGTCTTATACTAACATATATAATAAAATATTAAAATTAACAACTAGAAACATGTGAATGGACAAAACAAAACTTACGAATATATCCCGACCATCTTAATTATTTTCTTGGCCTGTTCTTTAGTATCTCACAATCACGAGACGTATAATTAATAGTTTTGCTGTGAATCACGTGAGCCTGTTTCTTCAGGCCCTGACTGTTGATAATTTTTTAGCGGTTAAGCGTATCTTCGTTATGTCAAGGGTATTTTGTTCTTGTTCACTCGAGACTCCAGCTTCGACCTCTTGTTCAATCCAACTGATGAGATTTACGTAGAGGAATACCAATTGTGTTCAAGTGAATAATATTTAAACAACCATAAACATGTGAAGAGACAAAACAACTAAGTAATATTTCAAAAAAATATACAGTTATTTCAAATCTCCATTACAATAGCTCGATCTTACTCATTCGTCTCGGTCTTGCTGCAAAGCTGCCACAGATGCTCAGCCGTTTTCTCTATTGCTTCCCCCTCTTCCATTCTCATCTTCTCACTCAACTCTTTAGCTCTACGCCTAACATCTTCCCCACTCTTGTCCACAATCACCTCATTAATCGCCTTCGCTATCGAATCTCCCTTGTAAACTCCATCTTCCTCCTCTCTCACAACCTCCACACATGCACCAACATTAACCAACATTTTAGCATCTATAAACAATTTAAATTTCATTGGCATTCCAATAACTGGCACTCCATAATATATGCTTTCATTCAAAGAACTCCATCCACAGTGACTTATGAATGCACCTGTACTAGGATGTCCTAATATAATATGCTCGCCTGCGCAACCCATCCCGACACGACCACTCCTCTGTTTTTCACCCTGTCAAGAAACCCCTGAGGAAGCACCTCTTGTATGCTCATTGTCTTCTCCATTACAGGAAATCTGATGACCCATATGAAGTTTATACCTTCACAAATCTCAAGCCCTTTTCCAATCTCCTCAATCTCTCCCTTGGACAAGAAATGCTCACTCCAAAATGAAATATACACACTTGAATTCTGTTTTTTCTTGCTTAACCATTGCATGATTTCTGAATTTTCCTCCTCTTTTCTATCAATATGGGTGACTAGTGGACCAACGGCTAACATTATTTTTCGGGTTACAGAAGAAACATAGTCTATATACTTCCCTTCAAGTGCCCTGCTGGTTTTCACCAGAACAAACTCAGATGAAAGTCTATAGTTAACAAAGAAAATATTTTTATCTTGCTCAAAAACATTGGCAAACAAAAACTCCATGAGATTATTATCAAGATAAGAGTTAGTTAGCCCTTAATTAGTTTTAGTAGTTATCTTATTAACCACTAAGTGGTTACTTTAGGTGGTTATTTGTACTTAGCATATAAAGGGTATTCTACCCTTGTAAAAGAATTAATTCATTCTTCAATTCAATTTTTACTTTGAGAAAGAATGTGTTCATTCAATCAATCTTTGTTTTCATAAGCTTGATATGGTATCAGTATAATGGTTCGATCAGCCACCGTTTCCGTTCATTTCCCAATTTATGGTTGCCCTCATCTTCTCCGGCGACCGATTTCTTTTTCTCTTCGAGACTGCGTCTTCACAGGGCATTTTCCCCTCTTTCTCGAAATCGTTTTTCCCCTCTTCGCCATCGCCTGTAATCATCAATGGCGACTGATTCAACCTCTTTGGACCCAGCCAAGAACCCCCCTTCGCCCCTCGCCCTGCATCACAACGATAATCCCGCAGTTGCGATTGCCCTTGATCCCCTTATTGGATCGAATTTCGTCTCTTGGAGTCATGCTATTAAGAGAGGCCTAAGTGTCAAGAACAAGTTGCCCTTAATCGACAGTTCCTTGTCTCAACCCATTGAAGACGACGATCCAACAATCTTTGTAGCCTGGGTTCGCGCCAATGACTTAGTTCTGATGTGGATTCTCAACTCCATCTCTCCAGACATCAAACACACCCTCGAATACTTCTCTTCTGCACAACAGGTATGGGATGAGTTAAAAATTTGATACACTAGTTCTAATGGCACTAGGGTGTATAATCTTGAGAAGAGCCTTAGCACCATAGCCCAGGGTAGTCAATCTTTGGTAGTATACTATAATCAGTTTAAGAGTTTATGGGATGAATACCTTAGTTTTAGGCCTGTTTTGTCTTGTTCTTGTGATGCTTTAAAACTCTGTGAATGTGATCTTCCTAAGAAAATTTCGACCACTCAAGAACAGGATGCAGTTATGAAATTTTTGATAGGTCTTGATGATTCTTACTCCACTCTTCGCAGTCAATTGCTTTTATCATCACCTTTGCCTCCTTTAGCCAAGGTTTTTTCTTTGTTACTGCAAGAGGAATCTCAAAGAACCTTGAACACCCCTCATCCTATCACTCTTGATTCTGTGGCTATGCTCTCTAGGCAACCTAACCCAAAAAATTTTAAAGATAAGAAAAAGCCTCTTCTATGTAGTCACTGTGGTGGCACCACACACACTGTAGATAGATGTTTTCACTTAATTGGCTTTCCCCCTGGCTGGAAACAACCTAGAGGCCCTAAATTTAAGAGTGAGAGCACTTCTACTGCTAATCTGGCTTTTCCTCCTCCTATTAAAGAAGGCCCTGTTCCCTCTAACCCTCTTGTAAATCAAGAATTATTTGAACAATTCTTGAAATATAACAAGACACAGCAGAGCCAACAAGCTCCACCCTCTCCTCATGCTGCTGCTGGGGCCTTTGCTCATCAATCTGACCATCTTCAGGACATAGGTATATCCCTTTGTTCTAACTCTTCAAGTAATAATCCTACTTTTTCCAACTGGATTTTGGATACAGGGGCCACAGATCATATGACCTCGAATTTCAACTTGTTTTCTTCTCCCCCTTCTAAGTCTAACATAAAAATCAGCCTACCTAATAATGATATTTCCACAGCAACTTATATAGGGAATATTATCTTGAGTGATTCTTTAACACTATATAATGTTCTATATGTCCCTGATTTCACCCATAATTTGCTTTCCATTTCTCATCTAACAAGGTACTCTAGTTGTTCTGTCAATTTTTTGTCCTCACATTGTGTTTTGCAGGACATCACAACCAAGGGAGTGATTGGTACTGCTGAACAAACTGGAGGGCTCTATATTTTGAAGATTGCAACATTCCCTGTACACTCTGCTTCCTTTTCTAGTACTTTTGATTTGTGGCATCATAGATTAGGTCATATTTCTGATAAATACTTGTCCAACATTGAGCAGTTGAATGTAAAAGACAGAAACAAGAAACATGTTTGCACTATATGTCCTTTGGCTAAACAAAAGAAGAAATCATTT
Source organism: Galeopsis tetrahit (assembly GCA_963675135.1). NCBI lineage: Eukaryota > Viridiplantae > Streptophyta > Magnoliopsida > Lamiales > Lamiaceae > Galeopsis > Galeopsis tetrahit. The sequence goes on from OY776133.1 coordinate 20,737,347, forward strand.
CCTATTAGTACTTCTGTTTCTTCTTGTGCTTTTCATTTAATCCATTGTGATGTTTGGGGCCCCTTCTCTACTCCTTCTCATTTAGGACACAAGTTTTTCTTAACTATTGTAGATGATTTCAATAGATGTACTTGGATTTATCTATTGAAACACAAGTCTGATGTTAAGATCTCTTTACTAAATTTCTCCAATATGATCCACACTCAATTTGATGCTAGAATTAAAATTTTGAGAAGTGATAATGGCACTGAGTTTCTGCTTCATGATTTTTACCACAACTTGGGCATTATTCATCAAACATCTTGTGTGGAAACCCCTCAACAAAATGGTTTGGTGGAAAGAAAACACCAACACTTACTCCAAGTGGCTAGGTCTCTCCTTTTTCAGTCTAGTCTCCCCCTTAAATTTTGGAGTGAGTGTATTCTTACTGCTGTTCATTTGATAAACAGAACACCCATGCCTATCATTTCACAAAAATCCCCTTTTCAATTATTGCATAATAAGGCTGTGGATTATCCATACATGAGGGTCTTTGGATGTCTTTGTTATGCTAACACATTGAATGCTCATAGGCATAAGTTTCAACCTAGAGCCACTAAATGTGTATTTTTGGGATATCCCTTTGGCACAAAGGGATACAAACTTTTAGAGCTTGACACTGGCAATATTTTTATCTCCAGAAATGTTAAATTTATTGAAAATGTGTTCCCCTTTTCCACTGCTCCCTCAAACCAGATTTTGCATGATTCCAATCCCACTTTGCATTCTTCTCCCATTTCTTTGTCTATTGATGATGATCAGTGCTCTGAAACCTGTGATATCCCTGTTTGCTTGGATCAACCACAATTGCATAATTCTCAGGATCACATTGACACTATTACTTCTCCTATTTGTAATGCACCTATTGTTGATCACCCTATCAGAAAATCTGAAAGGCATAGACATCCCCCTGCCTATCTTAATGTTTATCATACCAATTTACCTTCTTCTAGTCAAACCAACAATCCCAATGTTAATGTTTTGACTAAGAAAGGCAAACTTTGTCCTATTTCTGACTATTTGTCTACAAAGAATCTTTCCAAATCTTTCTTATCCTACACAGCCAATATTTCTCAGGTTATAGAACCATCTTCTTATAAACAGGCTATGACAGATCCTAATTGGCAAAAAGCCATGGACATAGAGCTCCAAGCCCTTGAAAGATGGATCTATAAGGTAAAGTACAAATCTGATGGTACTATAGAAAGATACAAGGCTAGATTAGTGGCCAAAGGATACACTCAACAAGAAGGTATTGACTATTTTGACACCTTCTCTCCTGTAGCTAAAATCACTACTGTTAGAATTTTACTTGCTATAGCTGTTGCTAAAAATTGGCACATACATCAACTTGATGTTAACAATGCTTTTTTACATGGTGATTTAGTAGAGGAGGTTTACATGTCACCCCCTCCAGGGTATCATACTCAACATAAGGTCTGCAAATTAAATAAAAGCTTATATGGCCTAAAACAAGCTTCTAAACAGTGGTTTCACAAGTTGTCCGCTTCTCTTGTTTCTGTTGGTTATGTACAATCTGTGGTAGACAACTCTTTGTTCACTAAGACCACTGCTTCTTCATTCACTGTCATACTTTGCTATGTGGATGATCTTATTGTCACAGGGAATTCTCTACAAGATATTATATCCATTAAAGAATACTTGCACAATCAGTTTACTATTAAGGATCTTGGCACCTTAAGATACATTTTGGGCATTGAGGTGGCCAAGAGTCCAAAAGGCCTACACTTGTGTCAAAGAAAGTATACTTTGGATCTTTTGCATGAATTTGGCTATTTAGATAGCAAACCATTCTCCACACCAATGAATCCAAAGCAATCTTTCCTTGATACTAATGCCCCTCTTCTTACTGACCCTTCTTCTTACAGGAGCATTGTGGGAAAGCTATTGTATCTCACAATAACAAGACCTGACATTTCTTACTCTGTTCATGTCTTGACCCAATTTATGAGTAATCCTAACACAGCACACATGGCTGATGTGCACCGGCTACTTAGATATCTTAAGAGTAATTCGGGTCAAGGCATTTTCTATTCCTCCACTAATACCTTTAAACTTCATGCCTTTTCAGATTCAGATTGGGCAAGGTGTCAAGTGACAAGGAAAAGCATCAGAGGCTATGCACTATACTTGGGAGACTCTCTCATTTCCTGGAAGTCCAAAAAGCAACCCACAGTAGCAATGTCTTCAGCTGAAGCTGAATATAGAGCTCTTGCTACCACAACTTGTGAGGTGCAGTGGATACTATACATCTTGAAGGACCTACACATCACTCATCCACAACCAGCTGCTTTGTACACTGACAGTAAGTCAGCCCATGCCATGGCACACAATCCTTGTTTCCATGACAAGACCAAGCACATCTCCATAGACATACATTTCACAAGAGAAAACATACATCAAGGAGTAGTCAAGTTGATCCACATTTCATCTCAAGACAACTTGACGGATATTATGACTAAACCTTTACCACCATCAACCTTCAACTTGTTCAAAACCAAATTGGGCCTTCTCAACATCCATGCTCAATTTGAGGGGGGGGGGGGGGGTATCAAGATAAGAGTTAGTTAGCCCTTAATTAGTTTTAGTAGTTATCTTATTAACCACTAAGTGGTTACTTTAGGTGGTTATTTGTACTAAGCATATAAAAGAATTAATTCATTCTTCAATTCAATTTTCACTTTGAGAAAGAATGTGTTCATTCAATCAATCTTTATTTTCATAAGCTTGATAATTATCCTGACTTTTCCTCTCGTGGGACTCAAGACACAATTCTGGGAAAGAAAACTCATCATCCCAACAAGTGTAATTATGGTAGTTAAATGCCCTTGTTGCTGCAGTGCACCCCCAATAACAAAATTAACTGCAGGAATGCCTTGCGATGAAGCGATTCTGGCAGCCCAAGGTTGAAACAGATCAAATATGAGCAAGTCAGGCTTGAGAGTAGTGATGATGTCTGAGAAGCTTGATTTGGATGTCTGAAAGGCCTTTATAAGTGTGAAAATTAGATCTTGTTGGAGAAATTGGGTTTTTATTCAATTTCTTAATATTTAATTAATTTTAATTAATCAATTATTTGAGGGTATGAATATTTAATTTCCGAAGAATTAAATGTTATAGGATCGTTCTACTCTCGGAGTAGATGATCGTAGTATATTTAAAATCTCAAAACCGAATTTCGGTGAGTGAGAAATTAATGTACGAAGATTAAGACAAAGTGATGCATTGGGAGTAATGTTAATAACTATCCCACATTGATAAATGTGAGAATTAAAGAAGGTTCAAATTGTAGTGACTATTGAACCATTCAATTAGCCACACGCGCGCGCGCCGCCCTCCCGTCCGGCCGAGCCGCGCCGGGTCCAAGGTCCCGGGGCCTTGGCCTTGGATCTTGGCAATTGGACTTTGGGTGGACTTTGGGGCAGCCCAAGTCTGTGGAAGTCAAGCGGATTAGTTGACTTCTGTAATTTGAATTTGAAATTTGAATGTCTTAATTGCGTGGAGGTTTAAGAATGGAAGTTACCATTCCTGAAACTGTCATATTTTAATGTGCTGGAGGTTTAAGAATGGGAGTTACCATTTCGGGAATAATGACCAGCCGTTACTGCCATAAATACCCCCGCTCCCTACCTGAGTGGCACTGCCTATAACAGTTCAGGCGTGTATTCAGTTCGTCAGAGCTTTGTGCGTTGTAGTGTTGCTCGTGCAAAGACGAAGCTGTTTTACCTTTCGAAACATCTCGTCAAACCGTGAACACCAGCCGGGACGTGTTTGTTTTACGGGAAAAGGTATAACCTTGACTCGGCTTTTCCCTAACAATTTTCTATTTTGCAGTGTTGCTTTTCAAGGACTTCGTACCTGCCTTTTCAAAGAACTGCTTAAAAGAAGAAGAACTGCCCCTTTTGAAAATTAGAAGAATTTTGAAGATATTGTAATTTATTTTCTGTCCTTTTATTTTTCCGTCCAATTTGTAAGCCATTGTTGGTAGTAAAATATCCAACAATCGTAAAACAAACAAAAGAAAAAAAATATATATATACCACAATGGCATCTGACGGAAGTGACCCTAAGAACAAGGACACCACCTTAATTCCTCATTCCGAATCGCCGAACGTGACCAATGTTGGGATGTCGTCGGTTTTCCCTTTTCCTCTTCCTTCTATTTTTCCATCCTCTGAATCACGCCCTTTTATGATTCATGGTGAAAAACCCGAGAAGTTCTCGGGTACTGATTTTAAGAGGTGGCAACAAAAGATGTTGTTTTACCTCACGACACTTCACCTAGCAAGGTTCGTCCGGGAGGATCCGCCCGTTGTCGCTGAAAGTGAAACGGATAATGCTAGGAGTGTCGCATTTGACCAATGGTCTCATGGCGATTTCTTGTGTAGGAACTACGTCCTTGGAGGACTAGTTGACGCGTTGTATAACGTGTACCAACCGGTTCGTACTGCCAAAGAACTGTGGGAGTCTTTGGAACGAAAGTACAAAACCGAGGATGCCGGAACTAAGAAGTTCGTGGTGGCGAGATTTTTGGACTTCAAAATGGTAGATGGTAAATCTGTCGTTGAACAAGTTCAAAAATTTCAGTTAATCCTACATGATATCCTCGCGGAGGGTATGGTCCTTCCGGACGCTTTCCAAGTAGCCGCAGTGATTGAGAAACTACCACCTTCTTGGAAGGAGTTCAAAAGCTATCTCAAACACAAACGAAAGGAAATGAGTCTCGAAGACTTGATTGTAAAACTTCGAATTGAGGAAGACAATCGAAAAATGGACGAAGTGTCCAATAAAGTGAAAATAGAGGCAAGAGCCAACTTGGCGGAACGTGGAGAACCGTCAAAGAAAAGGAAACGCCCTAACGAAAATAAAGGCAAGAAACTCGTCTTGGAAAGGACAAAGTTTAACGGCGATTGTCATAATTGTGGTAAGCCAAACCACATGGCACGCGACTGTCGGGCTCCTCGTCGAAATGAGAAAGACAAAGGAAAAGGCAAGCAGTCTAGTGCAAATGCAAACATGGCAGAACACGAGTTCACCGAAGAAGACATGTCAGCTTGAGCTAGTAGTATTCAAAAAAAATAAAGTTGCAATAGGTCTTATTTGATTGATTCAAATAAAATATTGTAATAAAGTGATATTTTGAATAAAATTGCATTTTGTTTATGTAATTGATGTTCCTTTTATAGAGTGTGAGATTTCTTGACATGTAAATCTAAAACTCGATTAATAAATGTTAATTTGTTAATATTCCAATATCAACAAACCTGAAAGGTCTAAGATATGTGGAAATGAAAAACTTGACAAAAGTTGTCAATTAATTTTGAAAAGGAACATTAGACCTCCACACTTAAGTCACATAGACGTATGTGAATTGAAGACTGTGCTATTAGAGGTGAATTTGTAAATACCTCAAAATGTGGGGGTATTTAAAATATTTGGTCTTAAGCAGATCTACTACAAAAGGCTTAGAAATCGAGATCAAATAAACGTGCTAAAGGGAATGGGTTAAAAATCCACAAAGTAACAGCTGAAACAGCGGCAACCCAACCATGTTGACGGGAGATCCCAAGAACTTGGTTCAATGGGAAAACTAAGCTGTGAATGTTGAATTGTAAGTGAAGGAGGTGAGGGTATAATTTGATTTTGATTAAAAGTACATGAGAAAAGGAGAAAGTATTGGTTACCACTAAACTAAAATACAATGTAGGAGTATATGTATGAAATATGCAATACTACTATCCCAACATAAAGTATCCAAAATGAATGAGAGAGATTCTAATGTGAATGAAAGTGATTGTACGAGAGATTACGACAGATGGGTACAATGTAATTAATACTCTTGTCTTCAATGATAGTTGTTGTAATCATCAAAGGGAAATTGCGGTATATACCCTTTTTATACTATAAATTGCAAATTTGCCCCCCATGTTTTTATTCACAAAATTCCCCTTAAATGATATGGATTTATACAAGATTATCAATAACCATTCACGACCCGTGGATTTATATGACACAACTAAACAATAACTCAAAATTAAATAAGCTTAAAAGATAAGTGTTAGATTTTTTAACAAAACTCGTGAGTTTCTTCACTTTCTTTCTTTTTAAATTCTTCGTCATCTTTCTCCCATTTATTATCACCACCGACTGACCGTGAGACTTGGGTCATCCTCATTTGCAATATGTGACTATACACGACCAACTGCAACTACATACAAAACCATTTTAATTAAGGGTAATATAGTACAAAAATTAAAAAATGAGGGCATTTTCTCAATAAAATATGAAGGGATAAAATTCCAATATATTTTATAGAATAAAAGGGGGCACGGCAATTTCCCATCATCAAACACGCGTCCCCTCCCCAATCTCACCTCACCGAATGTTGCATACTTCATCTTTTTATTTTTTTTGTTGAACAATTGAGAAGAAGATAAAAAGAAAATGTTTTTGTATTGAAAAAGTAATAACATTGAAATGTTTAAAAAAGATAATTGAAAAAAATAAAAAATAAAATACATTTAAACGCACCCCATAAAATAATTTTTTTAGTCCATTAAGTTACCATAATTTTGAATTTAGTCCATCAGGTTACCACTTTTTGAATTTAGTCCATTAAGTTTCGATTTATTTTGATTTTGGTCCAATTACCTGCTACAACAGGTTTAACAGGTCATTTTTTTAAAACACACCCCATAAAATGTTATACACATCCCAAATGTTAAACACACCACGCTAAAATTTTAAAATCAGTTTTTATTACTATACACACCCCCAACTATTTCCTATTTAATAAATTGCCAAAAATAATTATATTAAAAAAATAAGAATTCAAATTAATATAAAAAATATAAATAAATCCTATAAAAAATAGTCTAAATCTTCAAAAATTAAACAAAACTAAAAAAAAAAATCAATTAATTTAACTAGTTATTGAAAATTTAGTTGATTTTCTACTATTTTTAAATTTTATTTAACCATATTTTCGACGTTTTTTTATAGAAGTTAGAACGCAAATAAAACATTAATAAAGCAATTGAGTTTTAAATTTTTTTATTTTATATTTTTTAAATATTTCTTTTATATTACATGGAACTACTAACACCGCATAAATTTTATATACACTCCAAATGTTAAACATAAAAATTCAAAAATCAAATATAGTTAAATAAAATCATAAACATATTTAATAAATTGTAAAAAATAATTTCATTAAAAAAGTAAGAATTCAAATTAATATGAAAAATATAAATAAAACCTATAAAAAATACATAAATCTTCAAAATTTTAATAAAGCTAAAAAATTAATTAATTTAATTAGTTTTAAAATTTTTGTTGATTTTTTATTACTTTTAAAGATTTTTTTTATTTAATTTAATAATTTTTTTCAAGTTGATTTTTTTAAATTTATTAAAAATCTTAAAAAATAGTAAAAAAATCAATTAAATCTTCAAAACTAATTAAATTAGTTAATGTTTTTAGCTTTGTTTAATTTTTGAAGATTTTAGTAATTATTTATAGGTTTTATTTATATTTTTTATATTAATTTGAATTCTTACTTTTTTTTTTAAATTTAATTATTTTTAACAATTTATAAAATATGTTTATGATTTTATTTAACTATATTTGATTTTTGAATTTATGTGTTTAATATTTGGAGTGTATATAAAATTTATGGGGTGTTAGTAGGTTCATGTAATATAAAAGAAATATTTAAAAGAAAAATAAAATAAAAAAATTTAAAACTCCATTAATTTATTAATGTTTTATTTGCGTTCTAACTTCTATAAAAAAAAGTCGAAAATAAGGCTAAATAAAATTTAAAAATAGTGAAAAATCAACTAAATCTTCAAAACTAATTAAATTAATTATTTTAGCTTTGTTTAATTTTTAAAATTTAGGCGATTTTTTATAGGTTTTATTTATATTTTTTATATTAATTTGAATTCTTATTTTTTTAATAAAATTATTTTTGGCAATTTATTAAATAGGAAATAGTTGGGGGTGTGTATAGTAATAAAAAATGATTTTTAAATTTTAGTGTGGTGTGTTCAACATTTGGGGTGTGTATAACATTTTATGGGGTGTGTTTTAAAAAATGACCTATTAAACTTGCTGTAGCAGGTAACTGGACCAAAATCAAAATAAATCGAAACTTAATGGACTAAATTCAGAAAGTAGTAATCTGATGGACTAAATTCAAAATTGTGGTAACTTAATGGACTAAAAAAATATAATCTCTTTACTAAATAAAGAAATTTATTTCTGTGAATGTTATTTCATAATCTTATTTCAGTTGTATGTACAAGCTGAGTCAGATGTCAGTTGATTTAGATATCAACTCATAGAGTCAGGTAAGATGACTTAGATCACTCAGATGAGTTGAAGGTTTTCAGTCAGCTGAGATAGAGTCAGGTAAGATGACTTAGATCACTCAGATGAGTCGATGTTTCACTCAGATATCAAAATCATCTTGATCGAACAACTTAAATCCTTGTGTGTTTTACTTGTTGATTCTTTAAGTGCTACTTCCTTAGTTGTTGGGTTATCAACTCTTCTGATTCTTACGTGGGCTTGAGACTTCATAACACGTAAATTTCACGACACTTCCAACTCCAACTCCAACTTCATAATATTCACTTATTAAAAAAAAAAGTCTTCAACTCCACCTTCACAAGTGACTTTTTAAATTTTACTATCTGAACCACACGTACACTCAATTCAACACTTCACACATTACATTTTTTCACTATACATGATATCAATCATTGATAGTTAATGAACATAGGGAGCAAGTCACGTACTTGATATCACTATCAGTTTTAGTGTTTCATTTTATATTTTAATATCGAATTTATTAATACATGTTATGTCAAAAAATAATGAGGGCAAACACGTGATAACGACTTAGGTGGAAGGGGATATGAGCAAGTAGTGTTGATCACCATTCTAATGTGCCACCATTCTCAAACACCCCTCCCTTACTCTATCTCTACTTTCTGATCATTGATGGATTCAGAAAGAAGCAATTTCTCAATTCTAATTTCCCCATGGCTAGCTCATCCTTTTTCTTGAATTAGCCAAGAGAATCTTGAAATACAACAACTTCCACATCTACTTATGCACCACAGCAATCAATTTCACTTCAATCAACCAATTTATCCACCAAAATCTTCTGCAAAACTCAATAGAAATTGTACAACTCTATCTACAACCAAATCCCAATCTTCCTCCACACTACCAAACAACCAAGAATCTCCCATCACATCTCAATCTCACCCTTCTTAAAACAACCAAGTCGGGGTTGAGAGTAGTGATAATGTCTGAGAAGCTGGTTTTGGATGTCTGAAAGGCCTTTATAAGTGTGAACCAGAGTCTGTGTTGATTAATATGTATACTTTGGAGATGAATAATCTTATACAAGCTAGTAAACTAGTTTAAACAACCATAAACATGTGAATTGACAAAACAAGTAAGTAATATTTCAAAAAACACATACAGGTATTTCAAATCTCCATTACAAAAGCTCGATCTTACTCGTTCGTCTTGCAACAAAGCTGCCACAGATGCTCAGTCGTTTCCTCCATTGCTTCCTCCTCTTCCATTCTCATCTTCTCACCGAATTCTTCAGCTCTACTGATGTCTGAGAAGCTTGATTTGGATGTCTGAAAGGCCTTTATAAGTGTGAAAATTAGATTTGGTGGGAGATTCTTGGTTGTGTGGTAGTGTGGAGGAAGTTGAGGATGTGCCTCTAACTCTAGTTGCACCAATTCTATTGAATCTTGCAACATGTTTTTATGAATGAAAGCATTGATTGAACTGAAATTGATGGGTGTGGTGCACAAGTATATGTGGAAATTCTTGTATTTGAGGATTTTTTTGGCTAATTCAAGAAAAGGAAAAATATGGCCATGAGCAAGCCATGGAAACATTACAACTCTCAAACTTGTTTTTGCATCCATGGAAGCTACACAGAATTCAATAACAAAGGTGGATTAAACACATGAATTCCAATTTATGGTATAAAAAGGGGCCACATTTTCCAATTTCACATACGTCCGAATCTGACGCGAAATATTGTCGTGTGAGGTCCCTTTTTCGTTTGGGCTGGTACAATATAGAAGGTAGTTTGGGCTGCTACAATGGGCTAGTCCGTGCAATCCATAAATAAAAGTGGGTTGAATAAGGCCTCGGGTATATACCCCTCCAGTTTTGTTTAATGCACGCCCCCGCACTCCCTACTAAATACATGTAAGATTGATGATGCACTCTCCCCAAATTACCATTTATACCCTTTTATCTCAAAATTATCTATAATAAACACTCTCCCCCAAACCCTATTTTTCACGCTTAAACCCTAATTTTCTCCAATTTCTTCCTCCCCACTCCATTCTCTCCCACCATTCATCTTCTTCTCCACCCCTTCTCCATCCCACATATCACTGTCGCCTCCCACCGGTCTTCGCCGCCTACCACCTTCATCCAGCGCTGCCTCCTCCTCTTCTTCCATCGCGCGCTGCCGCCTCATCTTCTTCCATCGCGCGGCGCCGCCTCCTCCTCCGTACTGCCTTCTGCCCCCTTTCTCATTCTCAGGTTTTTTTTTTTATTTCGTCGATAACGGATCCACCAAAAACACCTTCGTCGACAAATGGTTGTCGACAAGGGTGTTTTTGCCTTCATCGACAAATGGTTGTCGACAAGGGTGTTTTTGGTCGATCCATTATTGTCAATTTTTTTTTATAATTTCTAAATTATATCGACGAGATTATTTTTTGTCGATAAACCAGAGTCGACTGGAGGATTTTTGGTCGACTCTGGTTCATTGAAAATAAGGTTTATTTTCTAACTTTATGTTTTTAATTTATTTGAGATGGTGGTGGCTGCCGGGGGTATGGCGATGACGAAAGGGTAAAATGGGTATTTTATATGAATATTTAATTAATAAAACTTGAGGGGGAGTGTATCTAGCAAAGCTAGAGGGATATATACCCCTCGCCTTGAATAACAGGCACAGTTATATGCACACACAACTTTGATGAGAACACTTGTATTTTTTTCAAATTAATGATTTGTAAAATGTCCGAAATACCATTATTTGAACTTGAACGGATCTCTACCGGATCTCGTGCCTGACCTCTTGCACATATCACTGATTTTTCACTCCTCTGTTGAGAGCCATATCTCCCAAATACGCCGTTTTGCTTAATTTCGGGGATTTGCCGACGTCCCAAACTACTATATGACTTGCGATCAAATTTTCTGATTTCCACCTCAAACAGAAATTCCCAATTGCTCATACCGTCACACATGGAGAATCTCAACATCTCTGATGAAAACGAGGAACTGGTATGCGAAGGAAACATAGATCGGAACAGGGGCCTCAATGCCAACCTCAGCATAGTCGGAAGGTTTCTCACGGACCCAAACCTCTCCTTCAAACTCACCCGTAGCCGGCTTGCTAGCCTATGGAGACCACAGAGGGGCGTGGACATCAACAATATTGGGGGTGGAAGGTTTTTAGCACAATTCCACCACGTGATGGACATAAATCGCATTCTCTCGGGAGGGCCTTGGATGGTGGGGACGGACATGATTATTATCGATTGCCTATCTACGGGGGCAGTCCCACACTCTACCCCACTAACCAAGATCCCTTTCTGGGTTCAAGTCCATGACATTCCGGTGGGATATTTCTCGGATGACATAGGAACAGCCCTGGGAAACATCATTGGCAAGTTCTTGGAATACGACTCCACAAATAAGGGAGCCATATGGATGCCTTTTATGCGCATTAGAGTTGAGCTGGACACTTTGCTTCCCTTAAAAAGGTACAAAGTGATGCGCCTAGATGATGGAGGGAGGGCTACTGTAAACTTCAAATACGAGCGGCTCTCACGCTTCTGCTTTTTCTGTGGAAAATTGGATCACACGATCAGCATATGCTCCGCGTTCTACGACATGAATGACGACAAGGCCCCTCATAACTGGACCAGAGACCTGGTGGCGCCTGACCGTAGGACACTCAACCTACCAGACGAACAATGGCTCAGACGCGACGACCACTCTGGCGAACCAACTCCACCTAATAATGGAATGGGCGCAAATCAAGGAACCGAAGGTCAACGCAATAAAGAGCATACCCCAAATCAGCACCCAGATACTACAAACGACGAGAGTTCAGCCATGGGCATTAAAACTCCAATAACGGACTTCAATTCAGGGGCGGTTACACCAAATTGGGGGAGGCAGACCAGGGACTCGTTGACCACCAACCCCGTGTTCGACGCCCGCTATGTCGACGGCATGATCTCTACTTTCGAATTCCTGGAACAAAAGAAGCGGAAGAGAGCAGAGACTATACATACCACAGACACCCCCCATTTTCAACCCCACTCAATAAACGAAGATGAGGACGCCCTCGACGACTCTGAGGATTTTTTATCGGCTGGCCCCGGCTCGGAGGCCAGCCGGGGTCAATGATCGTGCTCAGCTGGAACTGTAGAGGCCTTGGTCATCCTAATACAGTTCCAACACTCTGTGAACTCGTTAGAGTTCGACGACCTGATGTAATTTTCTTATTTGAAACACTTTCTTTCGGTATTAGACTAGAAGCACTCCGTGTTAGACTTGGCTTTGAATCATGCTTCGCTGTTGACAGTGTGGGTCACAATGGAGGCATTGCAGCTTTGTGGAACAATAATAAAACTTGCAACATTTTGACCTACTCCAGGAACCACATTGATCTATTATTTCTGGACTCATATGGTAACTGGCGTTGCACGGGGTACTATGGACACCCGGAAAGACACAATCGCCATTTGTCTTGGGCTCTATTAAGACATCTTGCAAACTACGATGCACTCCCATGGGCCTGCATTGGTGATTTCAACGACCTCCTCTCACCAAATGACAAAAAAGGCCGAGTCCCCCACCCCCAATGGTTGTATCGAGGATTCAGGGGAGCCGTTACTGATTGTCAACTCTCGAACGTCCCTATGTCTGGATATAACTTCACCTGGCGCAGGGGCAGAAACCCACAAAACGCAGTAGAAGAGAGACTCGACCGATCAATGGCAACTTCTTCGTGGCACATCAGATTTCCAAACTCCGTACTTCACAATCTTGTTACCCCCGTCTCAGACCACAATCCAATCCTCTTGAACACCACTCCAACGGAGAGCAGACTCAGCCGACGAACCTTCCGGTTCGAAAATAGGTGGCTAGACGAACCAGATATTGGGATGGTTATTCGAAACTGCTAGATCGACAAACAGGACCTCAACATACTGCAAAAATTAGAGGGTACGGGTGAAACATTGGCCATGTGGGGAACAAAAGCGAACGCGAATTTCTGGCGCCAGAAAAAATTGGCTGAAAATAATATAAAACAGTTACAAGGGAACATGAGCACGGGTGGGCGAGCAGCCTATGCCGCAGCGAGAAAACACCTGGGTGAGCTGCTTAGAGGCGAAGAAACAATATGGCGTCAAAGAGCAAAAATGCATTGGCTTAGTGAAGGGGATTTGAACACTCGATTTTTCCATCAAACCGCCACCACTAGGAAGAACAGGAAGAGAATCGAGAGGCTGCAAACCGACGAGGGCCACTGGATTGAGGCACAGGGGGATCTATGCACCACTATACGTGACTATTTTGCAACGATATTCAATGCAAACACAAATAGAATTGAGGACTCGGAATTCCTGGAACCAGTTCACGCTATGATCTCGCCAGAACAAAATGCTATACTCACAAGGCCTTTTGAAATTGAAGAGTTTGCAACAGCAGTCAAACAAATGAAGGCGGATACGGCTCCAGGCCCTAACGGTTTCAACACGACTTTCTACCAAAAGTTTTGGAACCTGGCTGGAAATGACATTTTCACATCAGCTATGGTTTGGTTGAATAGGAAGGAGTTGCCCATACCTCTAAACAATACCAACATTGTACTGCTCCCCAAGGTGGAAAATCCACAAAAGGTACGCGATCTCCGCCCCATTTCGCTATGCAACGTGTTGTACAAGATTGTATCGAAGGTCCTATGCAACAGGCTCAAAGGGGTCCTTCCGGGTCTGATTGACCAAGCCCAATCGGCATTTGTGTCAGGTCGAATTATCCAAGACAACGTGCTCATAGCTTTTGAGACTTTGCACATGATGAAGAACAAAAGAAAAGGAAAACGAGGCGACGTTTGCTTGAAAATAGACATACAAAAAGCATACGACAGACTCGATTGGGGGTACCTCGAGGATATTTTGAAAAAGCTGGGGTTTGATGCCATATGGGTTGAGTGGATGATGATGTGTGTCCGGTCAGTCACCTATTCTATACAGGTCAACGAAGATCTAGTGGGCCCTATAATCCCTCATCGGGGCCTTCGCCAAGGGGACCCCCTCTCGCCCTATTTATTTATCATCTGCGCCGAAGGACTCTCAGCCGCACTCAATAAAGCGACCCAAAGGGGCAGTATTCATCGGTCTAAAGTGACTAGGAATGCACCTCAAATTTCCCACCTCTTGTTCGCCGACGACAGCCTTCTATTTTGTCGTGCCACCCGAGAGGAAGCAACACACCTCCGCCGAATTCTGGATGACTTTGAACAGGTCTCAGGCCTAGCAGTGAACTACTCCAAATCAGGCATTTTCTTCAGCAAAAATGTGGATGGAAATAGCAGGGGCCTTATCAGAAATCTCCTTGGCGTTCACAACCCTATTAATACAGGGAAATACTTGGGGCTTCCATCTTTGATAGGGAGGAAAAAAAATGAAATCTTTCGATACATTAAGGATAGATTATGGACAAAGTTGCAAGGGTGGAATAAGAGAAACCTCTCTAAAGTAGGAAAGGAAATCCTCATAAAAGCTGCAGCGCAAGCCATACCCACTTTCTGCATGACCACATTCCTCTTGCCATCGACTCTATTAGATGAATTCCACACTATGCTCAACAAATTCTGGTGGGGGAGTAAACGAGACGCATCCAAGGGTATGAACTGGCTAAAATGGGAAAACTTATGCTTGAGCAAGCCGGAAGGAGGCCGAGGATTTCGGAACCTCCACGCTTTCAACCTTGCGCTCCTCGGCAAAATGGGCTGGCGATTACTCACGGACACCCAGTCGTTAGTATATATGCAAAGTGCTCAAGGCTCGTTATTTCCCGAATAGCGACTTCCTCAACGCTCGACCGGGCTGGAATCCGAGTTACACATGGTCGAGCATCTACGCTGCCCAAGAAATTATTAAAGAAGGGCTCTGTTGGAAGGTAGGCTCAGGGGACAATATAAACATTTGGCACACTCCCTGGGTCCGTGACGATAGCAACTACTATGTTACAACCCCTGAAATCTCCGGCCTGGAAGATATGAGAGTCTCCGCGCTCATTGACACCGAACACAGAGCATGGGATCGCCCACTTATTCAAGAACTCCTCCCGGACGACCTCGACCGCATTTTGAACACCACACTTCCGCCTGAAGGGGCCTCCGATAGGCTGATGTGGAACATGGACTGAAGCGGAAATTACACAGTTCGAACGGCGTACTGAATCGCTGCACGGGCATTACCTTCCTCGTCCCAACAACACGATGGTGACTAGGGTCTCATCTGGGGCCTGACTGTCCCCCCGAAGGTAAAGGACTTCTCCTGGAGAGCAGGGAGAAATGTTCTCCCCAATCGGTCGAACCTCTATCGACGGCACGTGATTACGGATAAGAGCTGTGTAATGTGCGACGCGGACTCCGAAGATAATTGGCACATCTTTGTAGACTGTGCATACGCGAACTCCTGCTGGAACGCGTCAGGTCTGAGATCGAAAATCGATTCAGTAAAGGGAGAGACGACCAGTTTTCATGAACTTCTCTTCAGTATGCTGAAAAGCCCAAGTAAACCTCTCGCGGCCAGTTTTGCTATGGTCTTATGGCAAATATGGAAAGAAAGGAACAACAAATTATGGTCCAACATATGCGCCTCCCCTGCTGAAGCCGTGCACCTATCCGCCGCTTCTTGGGTGGAGTGGAAGGCGGCAAATGAGGGGAAGAGACGGGTAATACACTCTGGAGCAGCACGACCCAACACATCATGCGAAGCGTGGCACCCGCCCCCCACAGGTTGGATGAAAATTAACATCGATGCAGCTTTCTTTGAAGACACGCACGAAACCGGAGTGGGATTCGTTGCTCGCGACCCTCAGGGCATGTTCATCAGAGCAAAATCGAAGCTATTCCAAGGAACTATGAGGGTTGACGAGGGCGAAGCCGCAGGGATCGCGGAAGCATTGTCATGGGCAAAAGATTTAAACTGGGACAACATTATATTTGAAGGAGACGCCAAATCAGTGATAGATGCTATTAACTCACCATCCATCCAAAATACAGTTTTGGGTGATTACATAGACCATTGTAAAACACTTCTTCATGCTTTCAATAATGCTTCTATTTCTTTCGTCAAAAGGGGTGCCAACGCGTTAGCACACGAATTTGCTCGAGCTTCCCGCTTCTACGGGGAGTATCACTGTTGGAGTGACCCTCCGGTGTTTGTGGACGGGCCTCCCATTATTTCGTGCCGTTGCAATAATAATCCATAGATTGCCTTGGTGTCGAAAAAAAAAAATTATTTGAACAAGTCCAAAGAAATGTGAAAAATTATCAACTTAATTATTGAAAACAATTAGCTACACGTTATTTGACATTTACATAACCACATTTATCATACCAAAATATATGCAATGAAGTTTTAGCAATAATAATTTAATAAAATAATTTTTTAATCACTTATGAGCAAAACAATGTTTACGAGTTAAAAAAACTCAACTTACAAAGATGAACATCATAGTCTTTCTTTCAAAAGTCAATTTTCCTAATTTTGCACAACATGACTTAATCCGGTATGACTTAATCTAGCATACCGAATTTCATCAATAACTCAAGCATTGTCAAAAGAAGAAACACTCAATTTAGCTTCGTAAAATTAAAATAGTTGTTCTCAACAAATCATAACCATATTAACTTTTAAGATGAAAAAATACAATACCATATTACGTTGTCAACACTTATCAGTTATCACCAAACCATGTTTAAAAATAATAGAAAATCATATTCCAAATCATAGACGAATAAATATATATGTGAGATTCTAAGGGGATGTTTGTTTTGGGATTATGTAGGATGGGGGAAATTTTGGATGAGGAAATTTTGGATGGGAAAATCCTAATGAATAGTAATTGTGTATGTTTGTTTTGGGATTTTGAATAGGATGGAATGTAACTTTATGTCAAATCAAATTGTGTAAGAGTAGTTGGATGAGATGTAATAGTAGGATGTATAGGTATTTTTAGGAGTGAATGTAATTGAATGGGGAAATCCGGATGTGAAATCTCGAAGTAGAACAAGGACGTGGGACGTTACGTCCCACGTCCGCACGGGTGAGTCCCAAAACAAACATGCCCTAAATAACCTCTGAAGCAAATAAAATAAACATGCAGTATGAAACTATGACCAATGTCATCTCAATTTTGCAAATTCATTCATTTCAACTTGATAAGTTCACCGTATAAATCAATCTTGTCCACTTTTTTTTTTTTTTGAACTTGACAAAAAAATGCTCCACAATATCAAGTTAGATGTCTGTCGTTCTGAAATCTATAATCCACAAGGATAAGATCTAGTTAGTATTATAGTATCAGAGACAATTATGCTCAAACAATTAAAAAAAAAAAAATGTAGAATTACCTTGTCGATCCCTCTTGGACTTGGGGCTTTCACGGGTTAAATGACCAGGCTTGCACCATTTAAAGCATGTCACCTTACCCTTATCCATTTTCTTTTTAGCATAACTCTTTTTCTCATTCATCCTAGAATTATGATGATTAACTCCAAGATCAATAGAAGTACATACAGGTCGAGACCTCTTACCTTTTTTACTTTACTCCCATATCCTTTTTTTTCTTTAAAGCTCGAAGCCTCTATAGAATTGGACTCAGCAAACGAAACACTTGATGAAGATTTTATTGAGTTAATTAAGTCCCTCATCTTTCAACTCAACATTATGAACTGCATAAGAGAAAATTTTAACACTTTCATCAAGAGTCATGTTGACCCTTAATTGTTCCCATTTATCTGAAAGTGGCTGAATTAGATCCCAAATTTTATGTACTTCTGAAGACGAAGGATTGTCATACTTTTCCTTTAGATATACCCAAATATCATAGACAGTAGGATATAACTCACAATTATTGATCATGTCATCATTGACTGATTGAGTTGAACCCAGTATGTCACGAGCTATGAAATATTTTATTTTCCAAGCCTGTTAACCCTCTTTAACCTCTCTAATTTGAGTCTTCATCCCAATCTTAGGATTTTCCACAATTTGGATGATAGCATCCAATGCATCATGTTCTCCAAGAACATTCAAAATATCATGACGCCACATCTCATAATTATCGTCATTGAGTTTTTCAATTTGGATTAACTCAATGATAGATAGCTTTTGTAGCCATTCTCTAATTAATAATACAAGTGATTAAAAAAAATTAATGTTCATATATGTATCACTGTGTTCAATGTTAAGCTAACTGACATCTGAAAAATTCGACACAAAATTTGATATCGAAAAAATATGAACGAATGAACAATGTTCAAAAAATGATTATGAACCAATTTTTGAAAAAATATTATGAACATATGAACAATTTTCGAAAAAAAATTGAACATGGAATTCAAATTAAAAAAAAACTCGAAAATGGGACTCGCGCATGCATTCATTTTGGACCATTCATACAACTTGTAACCGATCGACACTTAGTAGTAACCAATAGTAACCGACACTTTCTTTCTTTCTTTCTTTCTGTTAGCGCATGGCCATATTTTCCCCTTTCTTGAATTTGCACAAAACTATCCTCAAATACAACAATTTTCAAGTATACTTTTGTTTTGGCAGATATGATTGAACAAACTTGTTGTTAACGTGTGAATATTTAAAACAATAAAATCAATATTAGGTAGGTTCTTTGGAATAAAATCAGTCTCTATATATAGTAAAATATTAAAATTAACAATTAGAAACATGTGAATAGACAAAACAAAACTTACAAATATATTCTTGGCCTGCTCTTTAGTATCTCACAATCACACGTATAATAGTTTTGTTGTGAATCACGTGAGCTGTTGATAATTTTTTAGCTAGCGGTTAAGCGTATCTTCGTTATGTCAAGGGTACTTTGTTCTTGTTCACTCGAGACTCCGGCTTCGGCCTCTTGTACATAGAGCTAGGAGTACCAATTGTACGTGTTCAAGTGAATAAGATATTGACAGCCTTATTAAAGTGCTAAACACTAAAAAAGGTTTGAAATAGCGACTACTTGCTTTCGAGGGGTGTGAACCAGTCTTATACAAGTAAAATAGTTTCTGCACATTTTTATGCAATATCGAGAAGATGACAGTTATAATAGTTTGGATTGATGGATGGGAAAACATGGGACAAATTAACTCACCCCTCCCCTAGGACTATAAGTCCTACAAATGCATGATAAATAGTACAAAATTAGCGGGTCTTGCATTAATCCCGGGCCACAATCAATCAAACCAAACGTTTGATTTGTTGGGAATAAAAAGTTAATCAAGCCTAATCCAACCTAATCAAGCAAACCAAACTAGGAGTAATATTTCAAAACAAGAAACATATATTTTAGATATTGAGATATTTTAAAGACAAAACAAGTAAGTAATATTTCAAAAAACACATACAGTTATTTCAAATCTTCATTACAAAAGCTCGATCTTACTCGTTCTTCTTGCAACAAAGCTGCCACAGATGCTCAGCCGTTTCCTCCATTGCTTCCTCCTCTTCCATTCTCATCTTCTCACTCAACTCTTTAGCTCTACTCCTCAGCCCTTCCCCACTCTTGTCCACAATCACCTCATTTATCGCCTTCGCTATCTCTTCTCCCTTGTAAACCCCGTCTTCCTCTCTCACAACCTCCACACATGCACCAGCATTAACCAACATTTTAGCATCTATAAACATGTTAATTTTCATTGGCATTCCTATAACTGGCACCCCATAATATATACTTTCATTCAATGAACTCCATCCGCAATGACTTATGAATGCACCAGTATTAGGATGTCCTAATATGTTAGCCTGCGGGGCCCATCCCGACACGACCATTCCCCTGTCTTTCACCCTGTCAAGAAACCCCTGAGGAAGTGATTCTTGGATACTGATTGTATTATTATCCATGACAGGAAATCTGATGATCCATATGAAGTTTATACCCTCACAAAGCTCAAGCCCTTTTGCAATCTCCTCTATCTCTTCCTTTGACAAGAAGTACTCACTTCCAAATGAAATATAGACAGTTGAATTCTGTTTTTTGTTGCTCAACCATTGCAACATCTCTGAGCTTTCCTCCTCTGTTTGAGTGACTAGTGGACCAACGGCTAAGATTCTTTTACGTATTACAGAAGAAACATAGTCTATATATTTCCCTTCAAGAGCCCTACTTGTCTTTAACAGAACAAACTCAGATGACAATCTGTAATTCACTAAAACAACATCTTTATCTTGCTCAAAAACATTATGAAACAACATCTGTATAAGTTCATCCATACTTTTCTTCTGGTGGGCCTCCTCAAGACTTAATTCTGGGAAAGGGAAATCATCATCCCAATAAGTGTAATGATGGCAGCTAAACGCCCTTGTTGCTGCACCAGTGATGTTGAAGAGAACAGCAGGAATACTTTGCGACGAAGCGATTCTGGCAGCCCAAGGCTGGAACACATCGAATACGACCAAGTCGGGCTTGATATTAGTGATGATGTCTGAGAAGCTGGATTTGGATGTCTGAAAGGCCTTGACAAGTGTGGTATTGAGATTTGGTGGGAGATTCTTGGTTGTGTGGTAGTGTGGAGGAAGTTGAGGATGTGCCTCTAACTCTAGTTGCACCAATTCTATGGAATGTTGCAACATGTTTTGTTGAATGAAAGCATTGATTGAACTGAAATTGATGGGTGTGGTACACAAGTATATGTAGAACTTGTTTTTGTTGATGATTAATCTTTTGGCTAATTCAAGATATGGAAAGATATGGCCATGAGCAAGCCATGGGAACATTAGAATTCTGAAACTTGTTTTTGAATCCATGGAAGCTACAGAGAAGAATTCAATAACAAAGGTGGATTAAACAAGACATATAGTAGTAATGTAGAACATTCGGCATATGTAAAAACAAAACATCCAACATCATCAAATTAAGGGAAATTGCAGTATATACCCCCTTTTATACTATAAATTGGAATTTCAACCCCACGTATTTATTGAGAAAATGCCGCTTAAAAGGGACTACAGACACCAGCGACTACATACAAAACCATTTTAGTTAAGGGTGATATAGTAAAGATATTAAAAAATGCGGGCTTTTTCTCCATAAAAATAAAATATGAGAGGGTAAAATTCCAATTTATGGTATAAAAGAAGGGCATATTGTCCAATTTCCCATCATGAAAATGAAACATACGTCCGCTCCACCCACCGCACCGAATACGCTGTATATTTATCTTATTTATACTCCACATCACATTATTATTTATACACTAGACTAGACTGATGATGTATGACGCCGAATATAAATATATATTTAAATCATTTTTAAAAATAAATTCCAAATAATCTTTTTTTTTTAAAAGCACACGGAATGAGACTTGCAATTTTGTTTTTATACAATCTTTAATAAATATGAACATAATTTTAAGAAATAAATAAACTTTTAGATAATTACAAACAAATTACTAATTTTAATTATGTTATGTTATAATATATGATCAATAAGAGCATTATGAACTAAATTTCCTTCCAAGTTTTTCGATTGATGTTTTCGCGAGTTTCTTCTTTTTCTGTATAATTGGTTTGTTAAATTTTGTTTTATTTATTTGGGATATATGCATGATTTATGTTAAACTTGTTTATTACCTTTTTAATTAGTTGAAGTCAAAGTTTTATTTAGTTCATTCGATTGGACGTGATTATTTTTATTAATTGCATCGATTTTCTGAGTTAATTATCTCATTTTAGTTGAAAGAATATATCACTATTCAAAAAGAGATAAAAATTTAGTTGAAAAGTGTTAATATTTTTTTATAAATTTAGTGAACATGAATAATTATTTTTACTAATTGCATTGATTTTTTGAGTTAATTATCTCTTTTTAATTGAAATAGTATCACTATTAAAAAAGTAATAAAAGTTGAATTAGATTGGGGCCACGGTTAAATGTCCCCTTTATTATGTCTTAAGCCCAAAACAAAATACTCAAGACGCAATGAAATGAACAAGTAAGAACAAACACAAAATTTTACGTGGTTCGATCCAATTGTTCTACGTACACGGAGGATAGATGTTCTCTTCACTAAACTTAAACAAGTGTTACAGATTACAAGTATGATTCACAAAAAAACTTGTTAACTCACTCAAGTGTTTAACTCACAAAGAATATCACACACCGTTCTCACATTATGCACCAAGGGTTGTATTTATAGAGATACAATGCCCATATGAAATGCCACAAACTAACTAACTACCTAACAAAAATAACCGCTAGAAACTAACCCTGGAATAACTGAATCATCAGACTTGACTCAGTTGGTTGCCTATCAGTTGACTTGGCTTAGACGACTTGAACCCAACACAACTGATATAGATCAGCTGACACAGACTCAGTAGAGTTGTCCTTACACTACCAGATGAGTTGCTCCAAGATTAGCCTTATCAGCTGAGTTGACCTTAATCAATTGATCTGATCCAATCAAACGACTACGACTTATTTTATGCTAGACATTAGAACTAACTGACATCTTCAATATTGCATTACTTCTAACAACTTTATTTTTTCAATATAATACCTAATTATTTCATTTTATTTTCTGCCTTCTGTCTTTTTCCCTTTTGTCTTTTCCTTGTGTATGCTAGCTACTCTTGGGGACCCCTTAACAAACACAAAGTAAACCTCAAACTTCAATTATGAACAACATTAATATAATTAGCCATAGTATTAGTATATTGCATGCAATATAATACATATACCTCCTCCACCTCCACCTGCACTTCAATTCATAATATATATAAGTTGAATATTTGCATCAGACAAACCTCAATTATTTGGAATAATTAATTAATCTCTACCAATGTAAATATATTTATAATGCACACTATTCTCCTTTCATTTGAGTTCCCTTTTAATTTGCAACTGTTGGATTTTCGAGGTACGAACACAATGCTCGTAGCAGCGGAAGTTGAAAATTTTGTTTACCAACACAGATTCCTGATATGACTGTATAACATAATTGAAGGATAATTAAAGCGTTAAATAATCCTTACAGTGATTCGTATGCGAGATCCTCTACTACGGTATCCACGTAATTCTCGTCTACGAACTTGTAATCCAGATTGGAAATTCTCTAAAGAATTAACTAGGAGAATTATATAGAGAGAATCGGAGAAATATTATGAGTGGTAAAATTGTTACAACTCAGAACCTCTAACCCTAGAGGTATTTATATAGTAAAACAGAAACCTTATCTGTGCACATGGGCTTGAGCCCAAGTATATATTTTACCATATTTATGATATACCTAATATATCATCTTATTAATTAAATCTAATTTAATTAAATAAGTTATAATTCTATCAAATAGAATTATTCTATATTTCTCCATAAATTAAATATCTTGATCAAATCAAATAATTAATTCATCCAAACTTTAATTCGTAAATTAAGACTACTTGTTGTGTGATCCATAGGCCCTCACATATCAAGCGATTAGTCAAACTAACGGTCTTAGCAGAACCCTAGACAATGAACCAGACAATCTCAATATGTGAGGTACGTTGCGAGGAAATAGCAACAACCTGTAATGTGAAGCTCACAATGATATGATCCTTTCATTCACGAATACTCCGATTAAATCTAGAACATGATGATGTGTCTATTCCAATAATTTAATCATGTTATCTCATTCTACTAATTGATCACATTTTCGCATTTGAACACCATTCCAAATGTGACGTGCATTGGCCAATGACTAACGATCCAATTAGTTATGAGAAGGCGAGTATTCTCTCTAAATCTATTTGAGGAATGAATCCTATTCTTGGCTCAACTACCGCGCACATGTACTTTATGGTGTGCCCAACACATGCCTAATCTACCCCGTTAGGAGTGCAAGCGTCGGTCATGGTCAAAGCCCATCACGCCGTACACGTCGCGTGTATTGACCTCAAGTCGAAGGACATTACATTGCTCCACAAATCGATATTCCCGTAGACACGTAAATAGAATACACCAAAAGGTTTCTCGATTGGGCAAGCCAATACTCTCAAAGTATCCGTGCATCCATCATGAGATACCTAGTATCTCGTAGTTGTGAGAACCACTACATCCTCTAAGGATATGATGCAGATCGCACACCAATTTCAATCGCATCATCGATATCCCAATCTCGATGATCCTTGATTGGGGCTACTTTAAGAACCATGATATAGTCAATCGAGATCTCACATCTCAATGACATTATTGGTTCATGGGAACACATATAAGAATAAATGCAAACAATCAAACATAACATTTTATAAGTGTATCACCGAATATTATTACTAACGTCAATAATACTTAAATAACTGAATATGATCAAGTACAATGTCCTTATAATGATTGTCTTTAGGACATCTATACTAACAATCTCCCACTTGGACTAGAGTCAATCACCCACATGTCTAACATTCATGATTGTTAAAGTCTTTCGTGTTTACATGAACACCAAGTGTTTGGTGAAACATCTTCCAATTTATTCTCGGTGGGAATTCGTTCAAATTCTATTTCTCATCTTGTCATGATCTCTTAGATCAAATACTAACACTTAGGTACATGCTCGTTTCTGTTATTGGATCTTGGTTCCTTTGCCTGTGCAACCGCACCAGTCTTGTCACAATACAACTTTATTGGACGACTGACACTCGAAACTACCCCTAGTTCTTTCAAGAACTTTAAAATCCAGACAGCCCATTTCGTGGCTTCTGATACAGCAATGTACTCAGCTTCAGTTGTTGAATATGCAGATGTTTCTTGCTTGGAACTATTCTAGCTCACCGTTCCGCTATTGAGTGTAAATGCATTACTTGACTATGACATGTAGTCATCGCAGTCAGACTGGAAACTAGCGTCAGTGAATCCAGTCACTACTAGTTGTGGTTGTCCACCATAGACTAGGAAACATTCTTTAGTTCGTCTAAGATACTTAAGGATGTTCTTAACAGCAATCCAGTGAGTTCACCTGAATTCTGCTGGTATCTACCAGTAATGCTAATAGCGTAGGCCACATCGAGTCTCGTGCAATTCATGACATACATGATTGACCCATTAGCCGATGCATATAAGACACTGTTCATGCACTCGATTTCAACTTTCTCAGAAGGACAATCCTTTCTTGAAAGTTTAATCCCATGAATCGCAAGCAGAGAACCTCTCTTAGAGTTCTCCATAGAAAAACGCCTTAGAACCTCATCTATGTAGGTGGATTTTGAGAGCCCCAACATCTTTATGCCAAGAATGTAGCAGGCTTCACCCAAATCCTTCATCAGGAAGATCTTGGACAACGAATCTTTTATGGATTACATTAACAGGATCTTCCTTATTTCTGACAAAGTCAAACGATTTGACAACTTCATCAAAACGGATATTCCAACTCCTAGAGGTTTGCTTCAGTCCGCCTCTCTGAATTGATATCTAATATCACTTCAGTATAAGTCGTAGGATCATCTTTGTCCGGGATTTCCGCGTCATCATGCTCCTCCAAGAGGAAATTAAATCTGACGGGTAGACGACGATTCCTAGTAGACTTACGGAGTTACGTTTGTGCAGGCTGTACATTCTGATCGTGAGGAGGTTCTTCAACGATGATCTGATCAACGCTTGGAGAATTCTCAAGAGCTATGCTTTCTAGCGTCTCCTGAGCAGGATATTGAACGATGTCCAAATCGTTCTCATTCAGCCTATTCGAGATGTCTTGCGTATGCCAGATATCCCTAATTACGATCCCACTGGCTGGAAGACGATCACCTAGTGATAGGCTCCCACCATGAGAGTCACTGAATGCTCCCACTAATTCCTTGTCGTGGTTCTCCGACAGGTACTCAGCCTCAGTATTATTTTGTGGTTCTTGAATTTCTTCAAGTTCTATCTTTTTACGACCTTTGTTCCTTAAAGACATAGGCAACAAGGAACGTCGCCTGTCTAGAAACAATAACCTTATGTTTCTCAGGGAGATAGATATAATATCCTCTCGTTTCTTTAGGATATTCCACAAATAACACTTTTCACCTTTTGATTCCAATTTATCAGTGATCATCTTCCTCACATACATAGGGCAACCCCACGTCTTTCTATGTGAGAATGATGGCTTCTTGCCACACCACAACTCGTATGGTGTCCGATCAACCGACTTAAATTGAATCATATTCAGAATATAGATTGAAGTTTGAAGTGCGTAACCCCAAAGAAGTGTTGGAAGATAGGAGAAAATCATCATGGACCTCACCATGTCTAACAGGTTCGGTTCCTCCTTTCAGACACACCATTCATCTGCAGTGTTCCGGGAGGTGTCCATTGTGATTTGACTCCATGTAACTTTAAATAATCCAGGAACTGATGGCTAAGGTATTCACCTCCTCGATCTGATCGAAGAGTTTTAATACTCTTACCAAGTTGTTTCTCTACTTCCACTTTATACTCCTTAAACTTTTCAAAGGCCTCAGATTTGTGTTTCATGAGATACACATATCCATACCTAGAAAGGTCGTCAGTAAAAGTTATGAAGTATCCGAAACCACCCCTTGCTAGAGTCGGTAGCGGTCCACATACATCACTGTGAATCAACTCTAACGTTTCTTTGGCTCGTATCCCTTTCCCAGAAAAAGGTTTATTGGTCATCTTTCCTTTGACACAAGATTCGCAATTACCGTATGACTCCAAGTCAAACGGGGTTAAGTAGTCCAATTTCCTTAACCTTGCAATTCTTTTCTCATTTGCATGACCAAGTCTACAATGCCACAAGACGGTAGTGTTTTCCTGATTAGTCAGTTTAAGTCTCTTATTTTGTATATTAAAACATCATGTCCACAATTCAACAAATATAAACCATTCACAAGAGAAGTGTTTCCACAAGTAACACCATTTAACGTAAAATAACAACTACTATTAGAAAAATGGAATGAGAAACCTTCAATGTCTAACATCGGAATGCAAATAATGTTTCTAGTAATAGACGAAACAAAATAACAATTATTAAGTTCTAGTCTAAAACCACTAGGTAAGTCTATACTATATATCCCTACGCGCTCGGCAGCAACTCGTGCTCCATTTCCCATGCATAGGGCGACTTCACCCGGTCTAACCGCTCTGCTTTCCCTGAGACCTTGCACATTCGTACAACTGTGTGAGCCACATCCGGTATCTAATACCCAGCAGTTAGAATTGTTAGTGGACATGTTTATTTCAATAACAAACATATTTGTTCCACTGCCAGAAGCACCTTGTGCATTCTTCTTGGCAGCCAGAACCTGTCCTGCATCATGTTGATGCTTCTTCTGAGCAGCAGCGTCAAACGTAGCAAGCTCAGTAGAACCAAGTGCTGGGGGTTTTTGGGATTGGCGTGTCCAACACGTATTCAATCTTTTTTTGCCTTAGCACCAAACGCATATTTCGGTGCCAATCCAGAAAATTTGGCCCAGCCAATTTGTTAGATTCCAGTACGAATCTCAAAAAAAAATTATTCATTTCAACCAACCTAGAGAAATAATATAACGGGAATTAAAACACATAATTCCTATGATCAATATTCAGCAATCAAAATAATCACGACTTTTATGTTTACTTTGTCTCCATTATTTTCACATACTCAACAACCTCATCAGAAGAGTACGAAGTTATATCAAATATAAATCATAATGGACTAGGATCCACATTCCTACTATCACAGCAACTGCTTGGGCTGAATACTGTAATGGCAGAACTGGTAGGTATCAATACCAATTGCACTTTCTGCAATTCCTAGTTGATTGAACCTAGTTCAATCGATGTCCCCTCATTGTTCCCTTGCTTGGGCTAGTGAAACAACTTAGGTGGTTTACAACCATCACACGGCGACATCACATGTCCCTATAAAAGTTTCGTTAGACGTAACTCCGAGCAGAAGACTTAGGTCTTAAATACTCATTGGAATGAAATCTCCGGTCTTCTTTTAATTATGATGGAAGCCATCTTTCATTCTAAATTAAAACCATATTTAGTTGAGGAACATTTTAAAGCGGGGTATTTAATTGCTTAAACAAGATCCAATTATACATGCTCAAATAGATAAGAGCAAATACTGGGCGCCGCCTACCCAAACATAAAGTACACGGTCCGACAAGTATTGTGCGCCGCCTACCCAGACAATAAATGCGGACTCTAACTAATAATGTAAATTCAATTTACATACAGTTAGACAAATAAGAGCAACCATCAAGTTCTCATGCTTTATTATAAAATTCTAAATATTATAAATAAAGAACACAATAGGATTTAACACATAAATCAAATAAACGTGCAATTAATAAATATGCGTAGGTAAAATATTGCTAAAATTAGAAATACTAACAAGCTCCAAGCTCTTAGTTAGTTCTAAAATGATTTTATTTGAAAAATCAGACTTTTGGTCCAACCAAACAGTCCCTAAT
This sequence comes from Galeopsis tetrahit, assembly GCA_963675135.1. Lineage (NCBI taxonomy): Eukaryota > Viridiplantae > Streptophyta > Magnoliopsida > Lamiales > Lamiaceae > Galeopsis > Galeopsis tetrahit. Next base: position 20,766,170 of record OY776133.1, read on the forward strand.
TAATTATCAGATTTTCAAAATCCTCCAGCCAAACAGGGGATTACAAATTTAACATTTTAAAAATTGACCTCAGGGACCAAGTTGCAAATTTCCAAAAATCATCTTAATTGCATATAAGCCCCTAGGGCTGTTAAGCAATCGCCACCACCAATTTCTTTCAATCCCACACCCGTCTGCCGACATCAACGGCTGTTCCAAACAAGCCGTGAGCCGCGCGGCTTTGACAAAATTGTTCAGTCGCTTGATTTCTACAGTGAAGGCGAGCGAGGTGCGGCCCGTTTGCACCTCACGAAAACCATACTCGCTAAGCGAGCGTATCGGCGACGGCGTGAGATATCCTCTTCCTCCTACAGCAATGTGCTTGGGCTCTGTGTTTTCTTGTTCAAAACAAATCGTAACAGAAGCAATGGTTTTCCCAGAAACTATTTCTTCAACATATTTTATTTCAATAATTAAATTATAAAATAAAATCTCTATTTTAATAGTTTTCTCACGTGTGAATAGTGTTCCCGAGGTTGGACATATATATGTGGTGAAGTTTTGGATAAGGGATTCACCCTATCTTCAAATTTTAAATTCAATTAAAGAATTAGGGCAAAACAAAATTAAAGAATCCACATAACGAGAAATCAATAAAATTACATAGAACTACAGTACTAATTTCTCCTCCGATCCATTGATGGATTCAGAAAGAAGCAGTTTCAGAGTTGTGATGCTCCCATGGTTAGCTCATGGCCATATCTTCCCTTATCTTGAATTAGCCAAAAGATTAATCCTCAACAAAAAGAATTTCCACACCCATCAATTTCCCTTCAATCAACCAATTTATCCACCAAAACCTCCTCCAAAACTCCATAGAAATTGTACAACCAAATCCAAATCTTCCTCCACACTTTCACACAACCAAGAATCTCCCATCACATCTCAATCTCACCCTTCTTAAAGCCTTTCAGACATCATCACTAATCTCAACCCTCACTTAGTCATATATGATATCTTCCAGCCCTGGGCAGCCAGTCTTGCTTCATCACGAGGCATTCCCGCGGTTCATGCAGCAATGCCGTTTTCCCATAATCATTATGCTCGTCGCAGCAACGAGCATTTTCCGTTCCCGGGATTATGTCTTAATGATCATGAGAAGAAGAGCTTCGATTCTCTTGTTGAGTTTTTGTACTTGAATGTTTTTGATCAAGATAAAGATGTTTCATTTGTGAATTTTAGACTTTCTCATGAGGTTGTTCTGCTAAAGACAAGTAGAGGGTTTGAAGGGAAGTATATATATAGACTATGTTTCATCTGTAACACATAAAAGAATCTTGGCCGTTGGTCCATTAGTCACTGATGCAGATCAAACTGTCAACCCCACGTATTTATTGAGAAAATGCCCCTTAAAAGGGAAATTAAATTCTTACAAGACTATATTCATGACACAAAACCATTTTCGTTAAGGTGATATAGTAAAGAAATTAAAAAAGGAGGGCTTTTTCTCCATTAAAAAATTATGAGAGGGTAAAATTCCAATTTATGGTATAAAAGAAGGGCATATTGTCCAATTTCCCATCATGAAATTGAAACATACGTCCGCTCCACCCACCGCACCGAATATGTTGTTGTATATTTATCTTATTTATACTCCATATCACATTATTATTTATACACTGACTAGACTAGATGATGTATGACGCCGAATATAAATATATATTTAAATAATTTTTAAAATAAATTCCAAATAATTATTTTTTAAATGCAGACGGAATGAGACTTGCAATTTTGTTTTTATACCATCTTTAATAAATATGAAAATAATTTTAAGAAATAATAATGATAAAATTTGGAAAATTAATAGACAATTTAAATAATAAATAAATAAATAATTAGGTTAATTGCATATTAAATTTTCACCTCTTGCTTATTTATAATCTAATATATAAAAACTTTTAAATAATTACAAATAAATTATTAACTTTAATTATTGTTACACTTTAGACATATTGACAATTGCATTTGTGCCTGAAACTACGTAATTTAGATTTTTTATTGATATGACATCTGCTTATTGAAAAAATATTATTTTTAATCTAATCTAATTTAAAAAATCTGATGTGGCCATTCTTGATCAATATTCTTGATTATATTCAAAATTATTCGCGACCATCCGCAAACACATAATTTCACATACAAAATTATCAATGATCATTCTTGATTATATTCAAAATCACTAGACCGCGAGGTTGTGGTCATACTCATTCAGAAAGATGTGACTATACGCAACCAACTTCGACTAGCATAAAATCATTTTAATTGAGAGTAATATAGTAGAATTAGAATATAAGGAATTAACTGAATAAAAATAAGGGCATTTTCTAAATAAAAATATGAAAGGGGATAATTATTATCCCCTACCCCCCACTTTCACTGAATCGGCTCGTTCATCCACTGAAGTAGAATATTGTTCCACCACTTTTGTTGTTGTTGAGTTACAGTGACTCGGTCCATTCTTTGTGAGTTTGGGGTTTCTCTACCCACTTCTCGAGGTGATATATTGTGACAATGTTGGGACTACCTATTTGTGCTCCAATTTGGTGTTTCACTTTTGGATGAAACATATAACTATTGATTGAAGTGAAATTGATGGGTGTGGTACACAAATGTATGTGAAAATTCTTGTATTTGATGATTTTTTTGGCAAATTCAAGAAAGGGGAAAATATGGCCATGAGCTAACCATGGGAACAGACATAGTTGGATAGCTCAAGTGGTTAGAGCACCACTACCTAGACTTTAGATCCTGGGTTCGAGTCATGGGGAGGGGAAAAGGGATGGGTATTTAATGTAATTCAAAAAAAAAAGCTAACCATGGGAACATCATCACAAATTCTTGTTTCTGAATCCATCGTCAATGGAAGAGAAGGGACTAAAAAGAAATGTAGACAGTTGAATTCTGTTTTTTCTTGCTTAGTCATTGCAAGATTTCTGAATTCTCCTCCTCGTTTTTATCAATATCGGAGACCAGTGGACCGACGGGTAAGATTCTTTTACAGGTTATAGAGTCTATGTACTTGCCTTCAAGACCCCTGATGGTTTTCTGCCTAACAAACTCAGATGAGAGTCTATAATTGACAAAGCGAAGATGTTTATCTTGCTAAAACACATTGGCAAACAAAAAGTCCATGGCTTTATCCTGACTTTTCCTCTCGTGTTCATCAAAACACAACTCTGGGAAAAGAAAATGATCATCCCAACATGTGTAAGGATGGTAGTTAGAGGCCTCTGATGCTGAACCAATAACACTAAAATAAACAGCAGGAATGCCATGGTTCGAAGCTATTCTGGCAACCCAAGGTTGAAATAGATCAAATATGAGCAAGTCGGGCTTGAGAGTAGTGATGATGTCTGAGAAGCTTGATTTGGATGTCTAGAAGGCTTTGACAAGTGTGAATAAGAGATTTGATGGGAGATTCTTGGTTGTGTGGTAGTATGGAGGAAGTTGAGGATGTGGCTCTAACTCTAGTTCCACCAATTCTATGGAATGTTGCAATCGAGTGGATAATTAACTAACAATTGCCGCCGTCTGTGGGAATCGAGAATCACACTTGAAGCAATTGCCAGATCGGAGATGGAGAATTCGACCAAGTATAACATTGAGAAGTTCTCAGAGACCGGTGACTTTAGGCTGTGGAGAGTCAAGATGCAGGCACTCCTAAAACAACAAGGTTTGTTCGACGTGCTCGAAGAATCTACAGCCCCAGCTGGTGAAACTGCAACAGCTGCTGCTGAAAGGAGCAAGATGCTCAGGAAAGCTCGAAGCACGATTCTGCTATCTTTGTTGGATTGTTTGAGGGTCTGATTGTTCATTTAGATTGGAGACGTCTAATCGAGTGGATAATTAACTAACAATTGGCACCGTCGGTGGGAATCGAGAATCACCCTTGAAGCAATTGCCAGATCGGAGATGGAGAATTCGACCAAGTATAACATTGAGAAGTTCTCAAGCACCGGTGACTTTGGGCTATGGAGAGTCAAGATGCAGGATCTCTTAGAACAGCAAGGTTTGTACGACGTGCTCGAAAAATCTACAGCCCCAGCTGGTGAAACTGCAACAGCTGCTGCTGAAAGGAGCAAGATGCTCAAGAGAGCTCGAAGCACGATTCTGCTCTGCTTTGGTGATAAGGTTTTGAGAGAAGTTGCTAAAGAGAAATCCGCGAAGGAGGTCTGGGACAAGCTAGGTAAACTCTATATGGTTAAAACCTTAGCTAACCGTCTCTATTCGAAACAGAAGTTGTATGCCTTCAGAATGGGTGATGACAAACCCATTCCGGATCAGGTTGATGAGTTCAATAAGATTCTTGATGATCTAGAGAATTTAGATGTTAAGATAGAGGAGGAGGATAAGGCTCTGATCCTATTGAGTGCTCTCCTTAAATCCTTTGAAATCTTAAAGGACACCATCTTGTATGGTAGGAAGGAAAGTATTACATTAGAGGATGTAATGTTGGCTGTCAAGTCCAAACTGTTGCACAACAAGACATCTCAAGGAGATAAGGGCAGCAGTGGTGAAGGATTGGCAATCAAAGGTGGCCAAAAGATCTCTAGTGCCAAGAAGGGGTCTAGTCAACCCAAATGAGCTGATAAGGGAAAATGAGTTGTGTCCACTCAAGGGGATTCAGTGTGCTACCACTGTAATAAGCTCGGACACTAAAAGAATGCTTGTCACAAGTATAAGCAGTTCTTGAGGAAATCTGGTGCCAAGAACCCTGCTGACAAGAATCAAGTTAATCAGACTCAAGAAGGTAAGGAGCAAGAAGACTATGATTCTGCTCAAGTGCTAACCATCACATCCTCTGCAGAACAACAAACATGGATCCTAGATTCTGGGTGTTCTTTCCATATGTCTCCAAGAAGAGATTGGTTTCATGACTTCAAGCATCAGATGGGCGGTTTTGTTATGTTTGGGAATGATCACACTTGCAAAGTTATGGGAGAAGGTAGTGTTCACCTGAAGATGTTTGATGGTGTAGTAAGAATTCTCAAAAGTGTCAGGTATGTGCCTGAGCTTATGAGGAATTTAATATCTCTTTGGATGCTGGATTCTATGGGCTATACATTCCAGTCTGCTGATGAAGAGCTCAGGGTGTCAAAGGGGGAGCTGACTGTCCTGAAAGGTGTGAGAAGAAATAATCTCTACTTTTTTAAGGGGAATACAGTAGCTGGCAGGTAAGATGTAGCAGAGGTGCAGGACAACTCTATGTTGTGGCACAGAAGACTAGTTCATGTAGGTGAGAAAGGCCTAGTTGAGCTGTCTAAGCAAGGTTTGATTGGCAAGGACAAGATCACAAAGCTGAATTTGTGTGAGTCTTGCATTCTTGGTAAAGCCAAGAGGTTAAAGTTTGGGAAGAGTGTTCACTCTATGTTGGTCCTGAAAGGAGTATGACACAAGTGTATGGGGGGGAATGCACTTGTGTATGCAAATCTTTTTCTGTTTTAAACAAAACAACCTATCAGCAGAGTTGCCCTGGACAACTTCTCTGGGTATGTATAACTTTGTTCAGATAATCAATCTACTAAGTACTATGAAGTACTTAGTTGAATAACTATCTAATTAAGTTATATGTGCGGAATTATGGTTGGCCCTTTATATTTAAACTCCTTTTAATTCTGAAACTCTTCTTAACACTTAACAACTTTTCAGGGGACTTGTCCTAAAACAGTTTTGCACAACTTGTGATGTATATCTTTTGAAGATCAGTTTGTGTGCAGTGTATGAATGTGTTACTTGTATGAAATGACTTGAAAGTAAATAACACAAGAGTTTATAGTGGTTCAGAGACTCAAGCTCCTACATCCACTTTCCCTGATTTAACAGGATAATTCATTTTCTTGGAATTAACTTATTTTATAGTGCCAAGGTGCACTGATCAACCATACTACTCCTTAGTGCCTTGATCCCTAGGAATTCAGAGTCCTAGTACTCTCTCAACTCTTGAACTAAACTGTTCTACACTTGACAATTCTAGTTCACACTTCTACAACAACTCTTCTAACTTTCCTTGAAAGGTTTAAGGGTTGAGGTTGGTTCCAACTAGGGTGAGACATCCTTTACAATTAAGTTCTGTGTAAGGATATGATATCTCTCTAAACTTTGTATGATTTACAATGAGTTCAGCTTAGTTGGTAACTGGAAGTGTATGGAAACTCTTAGAATGAAATATTATTTGAGAGTGCTTAAGGCTTTTAAGGCTTGAATGCTTGTAGTTTCCACACCTTAAATGGTCTCCATACTCCAGTATTTATAGAGCAAAGTGAGGTTATGTCCGTTGGAGAGACAGCCTCAAAATGTCTATATTTATCTTCCTTGAACTTTGCAACTAGAAGACAGATTCTTGAAAGTGACATTTCCTTAATTTGGGAAGTAAACGACTGGAAGCTTCTTGTCTTGACTTTGATGCACTCTTCCCAATGTCTGACCTCAGGATTCAGTTGGTCAAACGTGGACATTACTTCTGATCATTGGTTCCTTGATAAGTGTCAACTTTCCTTATCATCAGGACAAATCTGCTTATCACTCTCAGCTGATTTATCTTATCAACAGTGTTGGCTAGCTCTCTTCAGTTGAGTTGGCTCTTTAACTTCACTAATTAATAGTTGATAGCTCTTAAGCATCCTTGCTTCCATATCAGTGGACTTGACCCCATCAGCACAGTTGTCTTTTGCTTTAGAACATTTCTAGTTTTGTGTGCTTGGTCAATTCTGCTGGACATCTCCTCTGATCTTGATTGCATAAACATCAGCAGACTTGGTCAACTTGATGTGTTCTTCTGAATTGATCATCGGGGAGGTTGTCTCTTTACTGAGCTGGTCTGAATCTCAGCACAGTTGGTCATTTAGCATTTCAGCAGTGTTGGGATCAACTTGATTCTGAGCCTTGAGGAACTTGATTCTTGTAATCTTCTAGGCTTGTGTTCCCCCTCAACTTATGCTTCTAAACCATCTATGAGCTGCCTAATATGTCAGCTTCTCAACTGGCCTGATCTATATGTTCCAACATTCCTGAAACATATTCATTCAAATTGACTTATCTTACTTGGCATGTCTTAAGGGGTTTTGGTATCTTAATCAAAATCTCATTTTATTCCCAACACTCTACCAATGGGATCATGGACTATGTCCATTCAGATATGTGGGAGCCAGCTAGGAATCAGACGGGGTTTGGTGGTAGATACTTATTGTCTATCATAGATGACTACTCAAGGAAGGTGTGGGTAGCTATTATCAAATTCAAATCAGAAGCATTTGAAAAATTCAGGAAATGGCTCACTGAGGTAGAGAATGTCTCTGGGAGGAAGCTCAAGCATTTGAGAAATGATAATGGACTAGAGTTCATATCAGCAGAGTTCAATGAGATCTGTAAGGAGAAGGGGATAGTGAGACATAGAACTGTGCCTGGCACACCTCAGTAGAATGGAGTTGCTGAGATGATGACTCATACCCTACTTGAGTGAGGCAGTATTTTGAACAACTCTGGTCTGCCAAAGGCGTTTTGGGGAGAGGATGTGTCAACAAAAACCTATTCGATAAAAAGAAGTCCTTCCTCAGCCGTGCAGTTCAAAACCCCAGAAGAGTTATGGTCTGGCCATGCAACTGATTACAATTATTTGAAGGTATTTGGATGTGCAGCTTATGCCCATGTCAAGCAGGATAAACTTGAGCCTCGAGCATTGTGATGCGTGTTTGTTGGGTATCCTTCAAGTGTTAAAGGATACAGGTTATAGTGCCTTGAAGTCGGGATGCAGAAATGTATTATCAGCAGAGATGTTACTTTTGATGAGAGCAGGATGCCTCTATCAGAAGAGGCTAGTACAAGTACTAGTGCAGCTGATAACCAACCAGACGAAGCACAAGTTGACACTAGAGGACCTGTTGAAGAACATATTGATCTAGCTAAGGAGGTCGTTCCTCAGAGTGAGAATGATATTCAACACTATCAGTTGACACGGGACAGAACCAGAAGAGAAGTCCACCCACCTCAGAGGTATGGACAAGCTGAAATTGTTTCATTTGCATTATGTGTAACTCTTGAGGTGGAGTCTCTGGAGCCAAAGTCTTATTAGCTATGGTTGCTCAATATGAATTGAAGCTGCATCAGATGGATGTGACCACAACTTTCTTACATGGATCTCTTGATGAGAGGATCTACATGAAGTTATTAGAAGGGTTGGACATAGAAGAAAGGGAGGACAAGGTGTGTCTTCTGAAAAAGTCCCTCTATGGCCTGAAACAAAGCTTTAGACAACGGTACTTGAGATTTGATGAGTACATTTTCTCAGCTGATTTTACAAGGAGCTTGTATGACAGCTGTGTCTATTTCAGACGAGTTGGGTCTTCTGTTACTTATCTCCTGTTGTATGTTGATGACATGTTAATAGCAGGGGGGGTCTATTAACAGTGTTGATCAAGTTAAGGAGATCCTCAAACGTGAGTTTGAGATGAAAGATCTTGGTGAAGCCAAAGTGATTCTTGGGATGGAGATCAGCAGAGTAGATGGGTCTATTCAGCTAAGTCAACCTAATTATCTTTAGAAGGTGTTAGAGAGGTTCAGGATGCATCATGTCACATCCCAAATTTAGGGCCTAAAAGAAATCACCATACTTTTTTACTTTTTGACGGTCAACTAGATTAAATAAAATAAAATTTGGCGGAGGCGACATAAATGAAACACTTATTCTTAAATTAATATACTGCTTAGGCATTTTTCTTTAAAATAAAAAGAAGATATGACACTAATACTTGAAATATTAATTTGAAAGAACCAAAATATTTTAATATAACCATAACATAAAACAATTCAATGAAAACAAATAAACAAATAAAAATGAAATAGTTTTCCTAACTCTAAATTAAATAAAACATTAAATATGACCATGTTGAGTTCATTAAATTGCATATTAAGCTACTAGTCTCCACCACCTCGCCACCACGTCCAAGCCTCCTTAATCTGAAATATTTAAATCCATGAAGGGTGAGCAACAACAACTATAGTGGGGACCCGTTTGTCAATATTAAACACAAATCATGCAAACAATTATCGAATACTACAACACACTGTAAATTTAGCAAGGACCCACAAGTGATCCGGGCTACTATGAAAACTGTTGAACATATAATATCATATAACTGTAGCTGTTGACTGTTGACTATGGAATGTCGCATTTAGACAATAATAATTTACACTCAAAGCATTTAATAGAGACAAACATATTGAATCGAAATCCCAACCTCAAATGCCGCTAGAAAATATGCAATGCAACCTATTACTGATGTGTCTCGTTTTTGCTTTGAAGAAATTGGATCTGACCGACGTACTTACTGGTGTACAGAAAACTCAACTCAAATTCACCGTGAAGAAATATTTTATGTGCCTCAACTGGAGAGAAATACGGTGTACAATATGAAACAGACTGACATATATAATTAGTTGAGAAAAATCAGTGATTACGGGCTGTAAATTATCCCCGGATTTGACGCTTTGAGTACCTAAATTTTGGTCTCTAACTAAACAATCTCGAGAAAAACCAGGGAAATAATATTATAGAATATAGTATGTTTTAAATTTCTGTTTACATATTTATATAAGGAAAATATATATATGTGCGTGTATATACATACTATTAAATCACTATACTAAGATAATATTTTAAGCACTATATATATATATATATATATATATATATTTGTCTTAATTTATTTATAAAATAAGATCTTACTACTTTTAGAATTTTTATGGGTGTTACACATCAAGTAAAGACTGTCTCTACTCCTATTGACCAACATTATCGTTTGTCCAATTAGATGAGTCCCCTGCCAAAAGCGAGCTCAGATGAGTAAGATATCTTATGTCAGTGTTGTAGGGAGTTTAATGTATGTTATGGTGTGATGTAGACTAGACTTGACTCATGCTATAAGTGTGATTAACAGATATATGAGTAATCCAGGCTTAAGTCATTGGGAGAATGTTAAGTGGGTCATGAGATATGTTCTGGGATCAGCTGACAAAAGTCTGAAGTTTCAGAAGATGCCAAGTGAGGGGGATGCACTTGTGGTGGATGCAGATTATGCAGCCAATGTTGACACTAAAAAATCCTTAACAAGATATGTGTTCACTCTGTTTGGTGCGTCTGTGTCTTGGAGGTCTATTCACCAGTACGTGGTTGCATTATCTACTACTGAGGCGGAGTACGTGGTCTTGACTGAAGCAGTCAAGGAAAGCATCTGGTAGAAGGGAATTCTGAAGTAGTTTAGTTTATCTCAGAGCAGTATGACTGTCTTCTGTGATAATCAAAGCGCAATTCATCTTGCAAAGCATCAGGGGTATCATGAACGAACTAAGCATATTGATATGAAGATGTACTTTGTAAGAGTCATTATTGAGAAGGGTACAATCCAAGTGGTTAAGATAGCTATTAAGGAGAACTCTGCTGATGCATTCACTAATAAGACATTACCAAATGAGAAGTTTGATTTATGTCTTAGGTTGGTTGGTTTGCATTAGTGTTCTTTGAGGAGAAGGCTGCTGGTCTTGTGGCAAAAGAGCAGTGGTGGAGGCTGTCCTTTGAGAAGAATAGTGGCAGAAGAGCAGTGGTTGGTTGGTTCACACTTCTTATTTATTTGTTTAAACAAATTCTCATAGCTCCTCTACTGCTTCATCATCAATGGTTTCTTTCTCCTCCATCTTCATCTTCTCACTCATCTCTTTCGCTCTCCTCCACAAACACTTCCTTTATACTTGTCGCCACCGCCTCACCGTCTAAACCTCCATTATCATCCCTCACCAACTCCGCACCAACACCAGCCTCCACCACCAATCTCGGACTACACTGGCACTGCCATGTTAGGAATTAATATACAAGAATTAATTCCCCACCTCTCTACAAGTTCGAACTTTTAGATGAGACGGAATTCTTTCATGGTATCAGAGCAAACCGGGCAAACGACCTGGGTTCGATTCCTGTTGAAATCACTCCACCCCCATTTAAATTGTCCACTTGATGGGCCTCCTCCCCAAAAAGGGTAAGAGGTGTTAATCCTCCCCAAGAATTAATTCCCCACCTCTCTACAAGCACGTAAGGGATAAATCCACGAGAAACGAGAAAAATCATCCACAAATAAAGCATAATATCTGAAACCATCGACAAACAAAACAGGAGAAGGACCCCATAAATCACAGTGTATAAGATCTAAAACATGTAAAACACGTTTATCATTTAAATCAAACGGTAACCTTTTACTCTTAGCCAATTGGCAGGAAGTACAAGGTGACGGCTTAGGCAAAACAGAAGTAACACTCAAATGGCCTAAAGTTTTTAACAACTGAATAACAGAAATAGAAACATGTCCCAAACGGGAGTGCCACAACTCAAAAGAAGACTTCAACATACTGGAATTTAAAGCAGCAACCAGGGCAGATGTGCCCTGCTCTAGAATGTAAAGGCCATCCTTACACGTCCCTCGAGCGAGGATTTTCTTTGACAACCGAGTCTGAACCACAAAAGAGTTGTTAGAGAACATAACATCAACAGGCAAATCATTGGTGAACTTGCTAATAGATAATAAATTTTTAGTAATATGAGGTACTACTAAAACATCTAACAAGGGCAAGGTATTAATAACACGAGAACCAATATGCGAAATGGGAAGAGAGTCACCATTACCGACGATGACTGAACCATTACCAGAATAGGGTTCAAAGGAATCCAGAGCAGTGGAGGAGGAGGTCATATGAGCCGAGACACTAGTGTCAACATACCAATCTGATACAGATGAGGGATTGACGGTACACTGAGTTTGAAACGCCTGGGCAATGTTTGCAGATCGGGACTGGGAATCATGAAAATTATAATCCCGAGAGAACCTGTTCGGGCAATTAGTGGCGTAATGAGCATCGCGGCAGATTTGGCAGCGAGGCACACGCTTAGTACCGCCACCTTGGGGACGGCCACCACTGTTGGAGGTATGGCCACCATCGCGACCACCCTGACCACGACCACCGTCGCGGACCTGATTCGAAGTACGATTACCGGAAGACGACGAGCGATGGCATGAACGATTAGCGTAAAAGGCAGCAGTAGGCGGTTGAGCGTCAGAAGCTTCCATATCTTTCTCGCGTAACTCATGATCTATGGCCTGAGACAACAGATCATGAAAGGAGGGTAAGGGGGCGATGGCTAGGCGAACCTCAGTGAATGCTCGAAATTGCGGGCCAAGTCCGCGAAGGAACCATCGAGCCTTGTCCGCATCAGAAACTGAGTGGCCGATTGCAGCGAGCTGGTGACAGAGATTAGTAAACTTCCTATTGAACTCGACGACGGAAAGCGAACCACGACGGAGGAATTGTAGTTCATCCCGGAGTTGTTGAGTGTGGGATGGGAAAGAAAAAAAATTGGGCTAGGGTTTTCAACACATAATTTGCTGATACCATGACAGAATGATAATAATCACCGTGTAATTTACGGTGTATGATATTCTCATTAATATAGGTGAATTACAACTTGTTGTACAAGAAAATAACTTGTTGTACAAGAAAAGAACCTATATACAAGGAAAGAACTTGTTGTACAAGAAAAAAACCTATATACAAGGAAAGAACTTGTTGTACAAGAAAAGAACCTAATCAATTTGTTCATCAATCAAATATTCTCTATTACCACCAACTTTATAAGGACACCCACTTTAAAATTAGTATACTCACACTAAAAATCACAAATTAATTATTACCGCACCTTTACTCGTTATAAACTTCCTTCACTACTATTGACTCATATATTTCGGTACACCCACCATGTACCTTCCTCTCCCACTCTCAACGCCCTCTCCACTACCCCAATCTCCACACCCTTTGAAAGTATACGAATTATGAACGTAGAAGGGAGGAGAAGAAGATTGCTTAAAAAGAAAAATATGGACAAAGTTTAGTTCTTATCTTTTAGATTTAATTTTATGAATTTTACTTTTGATAAGTAAGTATAATATGTACTCCCTCCGTCCCAAGATTTTGTGCATGGTTTGACCGGCACGAAAATTAAGAAAATGGAATATAGTGATGTGTATGGTGGAATAAAATAGGGGTATTATTGGTAATTCATTGACTAAAAGTGAATGAGATTTGACTAGAGTGAAAGGAAATATTAAATTGTGGGCCCAAATAGAGTGGTATTTTTGAAATTAGATGAATGTTGTAAGGGTAAAAATTATGTGAGTTGTTTTCTTTTTTGGAGTGTGCAAATAATGTTGGGACGCCCGTTAAGAAAAGTGTGCAAATAATTAATCACGGGACGAGGGAGTATAAGTTATGATTATTTTTTAAAATTTATGTATAATATTCTACAAAATAAACATGAGTTTGCATTTTAGATGGAGATTGGATTCCATTGCATTTTCTTGAAATACAAGTATGAACAGGTCATGCAATTAAGACTTACTGGCGTGTAGTTCACATAGCTGGTTTTTATTAATAAAAATATACGGAGTATAGCTGTGCTTAATTATTGCTAATTACAAAGTCAACTTTCAAAAAATTGATGGGAGATTTGATATCCCATTACACAATTTCTTCAGTGTTAGTGTTTTGGGTGTCTTTGCCCATGAATTTAATTTTAAACTTGAAATATCGAGTAATATATAGTTATAGAAAGGGTTTGTGTAATGAAACTAGCTAGTTCAATGATATGATCATATAACATTAACACAAAACTACCAAAAAATATATAGTCTTTTTTTTCATAAAATAATTAAATTATGTTTTTTTTTAACACTTTTTACATTATTTGTTCCAATTATGCCCTTCTCTAACGTTAAAAAATCTAATAATTTCTAGAGTTGGTCTCACATAGACTCAGTCCTTATTAGGACTAGAGTTGACCAGTCAACTTTTAATTTTTAAGTTTTTTTTTTTTTTTTTACATTTTTTTTCTAAAACATATAGGTTGAAAAGTGTAAGTCACTATAACTGAAAAGTGCAACATAATTTTTTTATGAAAAAGTATAAGTCACTATAATTGAAAAGTGCAACATAGTTTTTAATGAAAAGTGTAAGTCATTATAACTAAAAAGTGCAACAAATAATATTACTGAAAAGTGCAACACAATATTTAATGAAAAATGTAAGTTATTATAATAGAAAAGTGCGACACAATATTACTGAAAAGTGCAAGTACATAAAACTAAAATATGCAATATAACATTACTAAAAAATGTACGTCAATATAATTTGAAATATTATTGAAAAGTGTAAGTTACTACAATTAAAAAATGCAACAAAAACAATATTATAAAAAAAAAGGTAAAAAGTCAACAGTCAACCATTGACTGATCAACTCAAGTTCTTATATAGACTTGAGTCTACACAAAATCCACCGTAATTTCTAACTAAAATTAGAGAATTATATAATGTGATAATAAACCTCCTCTATTAATGAAGGGTATACTAATAATTGTTAATACATACTTTTTTAATTTAAAAAATTATTATAAAACGGATTGGAGCTGGAGTATTAAACTATTTGGAATTGGAATATATATACGTGCAAAGCACGTACGTACGTTTGGGTATATATTACTAACTATATAATCAACAATATACATGATGATCATTGGATGGAGATTTGATTTAAAATAATCAACCATATATATGATGATCAGTGGATGGAGATTTGATTTAATTACATATATTTTCATAAAATATAAATGTGAGCAGGTCATGCAATTAAGACTGGCATGTGGTTCAATTTTTTTTTAGTTATATTATATATATATTTTTTTCATGATTCGAATCAGAATTTTAGACCTATATAGTAGTGGTTTAATCACTTGAGTTATCTCACACATAGCTGCGGATTTATAATTAATTAACAAAAATAATACTATATATATAATGTTAATAATATTTTTTTATTAGTAGTGCTTATCATGGTAATTACAAAGTCAATTGTTGGGAGAATATGATTCCATTACAACAAGATGGATAATCCGATGATCACTAAAATTCCTTATTGCTGACGGCAAAGTCAACTATCCAAAACTATTAAAAAAAATCTGTTAAACTATACTCCCTCCCCTAAAGAAACTTTCACACCTACTTTTTCGATCCTTTAGAAACTCCATTCATACCATATCTAAAATATTATACTTCCTCCGTCCCAAGATTTTATGCACACTTTGACAGGCACGAAAATTAAGAAAATTGAATAAAGTGATGTGTAAGATAAATAAAGGAGGGGTAAATATTTATATATAAAGTAAAAAAAATAGTTGACTTTTGTGTATGTATGAATTAAAAGTAATGACATTTTGTGTAAAATTAAGGATATTGTGAGGGTGGAGTACTTTATATTATAAAGGTTTGGTTTTCTTTTCACTTGTTAATAATAATGCCTAAATTTAGTAGTAATTAATATATAATTTTGAATACATTTAAAATCTCACATTTTCTATTTAATTTTTATAGGGTAAAATGCAAGTGTATCAACGAATTTCTTTTAAAACAATTTTAATCCCATGTACTTTTCTAGTTTTTTTTTTTTTTTTTGAGAAAAAAGTTTCAACCGTTGGATATTTAAATGGTTTCCGTTAAGTGATTTAATCTGAAATATATATACGGTGTTGTATTTTTCAATTGTACGTTTCAAAAGTCAATTGGTCAACTCGAGTTCTTATATGAACTCGAGTCTACGTGAGACTTTATGATCATATATGCATATATCTCTCCCCTCCCCCATTTTTCTTCTCGTCGGTGAGTGAACATCTCCTTCCCCACACCGATCGCCTCTGGCCCATTCTCGTCACCACCTTGCTTCCAAGTTCCAGTACCCACCATTGTCGCTGGTGTTACCCCATGCATATTTTTCAAATCCTCATGAAGAATTCGGTTACGAAATTCGATCACTAAATTGTTAGAGGCTACCACTCTAGCCTTGACTCACTGCTAAGAATCAAAGCCACTTGTTAATTTCATTCTCTCCATCTCCAATTCACGAATTTTCATGGTGATTTTTTGCAATTTTTTTTTTACAGTTTTCTTGAGTTTATTTTTCTGATTTTCTTATTCGTGCTGGTGTTTGGGAGTGGGGCTGGTGACGTGGGGTGACATTGGAGGGTTCTGCTGGCGACGGGGTGTGGCGAGGGTAGTCGTGAGATTTGAGACTTTTTGTTTTTCTATTTCCTAGTCGCAACATATATCTTCTTTATCAACACCCATAAAGCTTCAATTATTTGCTTCGATTGGGAGAATCTGAGTGAGTGTTGTGCGATTTGGGAACGGTTTCAATGTGATCTAGGGGACGATTTCATGCTTGGTTTGTGCCATTTTGGAACAATTATATTTGGGGTGGTGTTGTGCAATTATTTTTTTTAGGGTTTTTCAAAAAGGAATGATGAAACGGATGCGTGTGGCTCACGCCCACAATTCTGTTAATTTTAGATGGTAAGATTACGTGTGATCATTTTTATTCAAAATGAGACCATTTTCATGAGTGTGGATTTTATCGGGACCAAATTTGCATTTTACACAATTTTTATATGAGACAGCAAATATTGAAATTTTATATGGCGTCCACAACGAGGATTAAAACTATTTAGTTGCATCCATTTGAATCTCTATAGTCAGAGATTCTTTACCGTACATTTATATTTACTTTGATGTTTTTAACTATCTGCTTGATAGTTGACTTTAAACAACATGATCCATCTGAGTGTGATAATATATTTATCCTTTATTTTAACATTTTACAGGTTAGGATGGTTAAGGAGTTCGTGGCGTGGAGAAGCGATGGTTGTCAGCCTTTCTATTATACTATTATGAACTAAATTTCCTTCCAAGCTTTTCAATTGAATTTTTTGTGAGTTTCTTCTATTTCTGTATAATTGGTTTGTTAAATTTAATTTTTATTGAGATTACCTTTTAAACTTTTAATTAGTTCATTTGAGTCAAAATAAAATAAAATTCAATTCACTCCTTTTAATATTGTATTATTATCTCAATCATTTCGAAATATCTCTTATAGCGTGATTTGTATATATAATTGAATAAAGTAAACACATGAATGAAATGAAATCTTGATTAAAATGACACAAGAATAATAATTCTTGTAATTTTTATTGACCAGGAATGAAATCTAAATGTAGTATGAATTGTATTATTGCTTTTTAAAAAATAAATATATTACTATGTTTTTAAGATAAAAATCTGTATGAGAATGTCTCACGAATCTCATCACTCCGTGAGACCGATTATTTTTAACCCATATTCTAAAAACTTGTCCGGTATAAACCATTTCAAATTTTCAGAATTTTTGAGTGCCAAACATGGCCTGACTTTTGTTTAGCCCATCATCTTCCAATATTTTGAATTAATTATCCTTTTTATTTGAAAGAATATTACTATTTCAAAAGTGATAAACGTTTAGTTGAAAAGTAGTAATGTCTTGATAAAAAAAAAGGATCATAAGATGTAAGATGAACTTGTCTAGATATATCATCCATGAAATTAAAACGAACATTTACACACAAAAGTATCACAATTACAGACATAAAAAAAAAAAAAAAAAAGGCCAGCACAATGCTACAATTGCAACAAGAATACGATCATCATGGTGTTGGAATGTCTTGAACCCTACGACCATGTCACACTCCGCAGAAAATGGTCGGAGGTCTCGCTGTGTATGTTATGTTTGGGCTTAGTTTTTGTTTTGGGCCTGCTTTGGGGCCCAGTCTATTAGGGTTTATATTTATATCTCTATTTTGACCTAGTGTCATTATGTACTCTGAAAACTATCTGAATAATATACAGATCCTCTCTTCTCTGTCGTGGACGTACGTAGCTATCACATTGATAGTGAACCACGTAAATCTGTGTTCTCGTTTATCATTTTATTTATCTTTCTCACATCAGTAATAACAAATTGGTATCTAGAGCCCGGTTAGGGTTTCCGTAGTCTAGTGAGAAAGATGTCTAGGATGAACGTGCAAATCGAAAAGTTTACGGGGAGGAATAATTTTAGTTTATGGCAAATCTAGATGTGTGCTTTGTTGAAACAATAAGGGTTGTGGGAACTGCTGATAAAAAGTTGGTGGATCCGGACGAATCTGAGATGGCCACTTTGGAGGAGAAGGCATGCACACTCAATGATTATGTTGTGCCTTGTAGACGACGTCAATACCGAAGTCGCGAAGGAGGAAACTGTGGCGGGTCTCTGGTTGAAACCGGAGAGTCTCTACATGACGAAGTCTCTCACCAACAAGTTGCTTTTGAAGCAATGTCTGTTCAGTTTGCATATGCAAGAAGGCCAGTCATTCCGCGAACACTTAAATCAATTGAATACAATTTTATTAGAATTGCGTAATATTGATGTTAAAGTTGAGGATGAGGATGATGCGTTAATTCTGTTAGTTTCTCTGCCTTTATCGTATGAGATTTTGTACAATCTTTGATTGTTGGGAAATATTTTATATCTCTTGAAGAGGTTAGATCATCTCTTCATACGAGAGAGTTGAGACATAAGGACAGTGGTGGGGGTGCAGACAATTAGGTTGTTGGGCAAGTAGCCAGCGGGAGTAAGGGACGTGGAAAATTTGAAAAAAAGAAATGAATTCTAAAAAGTCTGTTTTCAAAGGTTCTAAGCGTAATGACATCTGTAACTACTGCAAGGAGAAAGGGCATGTGAGAGGATTCAAGTCAAGGTGGAGATTTGTTGGAATGCCTTGAACACTACGACTATGTTACACTCCGCAAAAAATGGCCGGGGGTCTCGCTGTGTATGTTATGTTTGGGCTTAGTTTCTGTTTTAGGCCTACTTTTAGAGCCCAGTCTGTTAGGGTTTATATTTATATCCGTGTTTTGATCTAGTGTCATTATGTACTCTGAAAACTATTTGAATAATATATGAATCCTCTCTTCTCTGCCGTGGATGTATAGCTATCACATTGATAGTGAACCACGTAAATCTGTATTCTCGTTTATCATTTTATTTATCTTTCTCACATCGATAATAATACATGGAAATTCAATTGTAATATGAGAAGTCTTAAAAGACATTTCATCGAACACCTTTAAAACATCAACGAATTAAATATATACCACGTCTAAATCCTAATAAATCCTAATGCAATTTCGTTTTTATAAATTCAACAACCACTATTTCCTCCAAAATATTTTTTTGGGAACTCATATATTCTCAATCAACTTTTGAAAAAATGTCTCGAGACATACTTGTGATTTCATCAATTTTCCAACTCCGACAACTCATCCTGTCAAATTCCCCGGTGTCTTGCTTTTCCCTGCTGCTGTCATGTAACTATCCATTTTGTATTCGTGTTAAAAAAATCGTCACTAATTCATACATTACAAGAAACAGGGGGAATAGCGACGAAAATTTTGCGACAAATCTAAATATCATCGCTAAAATCAATTTTTAGCAACGAAATAGAAATTTTTGTTGCTAAATTGTTAGATTTAATATTTGCAACAAAATTTATATATTTCATCGCTATATTAGCAACAAATTGCTTCATTTTGTTATTAATAATCAAAACAAAATAATGAAAATTATATTTCGTCGCTAATATTTTGTCAAGAAATATAAATTTTCTTGGCTAATTTCTTAAAATTAATTTTTGCAACAAAATTTATATATTTCTTCGCTATATTAGCAACAAATTGCTTCATTTTGTTGTTAATAATCAGAACAACACTGAAAATTATATTTCGTTGCTAATATTTTGCGATGCAATAGAAATTTTGTGGCTAATTTCTTGAAATTAATATTTGCAACAAAATTTATATATTTCATCGCTATATTAGCAACAAATTGCTTTATTTTGTTGTTAACCACTTGAGCAATCCCACTTTGTCAACGAATTGCTTCATTTTGTTGTTAATAATCAGAACAACAACGAAAATTATATTTCGTCGCTAATATTTTGCGATGAAATAGAATTTTTTGTGGCTAATTTATGAAAATTAATTTTTGCGATGGAATAAAAATATTTTATCGCTAAACTAGCAACAAATTCTTTTATTTTGTTGTTAATAATCAGGACAACAATGAAAATTATATTTAGTCACTATTATTTTGCGATGAAATATATTTTTTGTGGCTAATTTCTTGAAATTAATATTTGCAACAAAATTAAAATATTCATTGCTACACTTTCAACAAATTATTTTATTTTGTTGTTAATAATAAGAACAACGATGAAAATTATATTTCGTCGCTAATATTTTAGTGACAAAATTAAAATTTGCATGACTAATTTTGTGGATTTAATATGATGATGCAAATGAAGATGGACATAAAGATGAGAGGATGAAGATGAGATGTAATATTTATTATTTTTTTGAAATTGTTAAAGTAACATTGATTTTTTACAATTGAAATTGTTTTAAAAATTACAATATATATACAAAAATATATACATATATATAATTATTACAAGTTAAAAATTAATCAATTAATATATATGAAATAAAATATTAAATGAGTAAAATTAACTAAATTAGTAACAATTGAATACATATATAATTGTTGGTCCCAAGTTGAGTTAAGATTGATTAAGCTAGTAAAAGTCTAGAGGGGAGGGGTGAATAGACTTTTAAAATTCTTTCAAAATATCAGAGTTTAATGCGGAATAGTGTTCTGAACAGTACTGTTCTTACTGAGTCAGATCAGTACTTCTCAGTTTAGTTTATACTCAACTTTTATTTAGATCTTTACTTAGTAAATTCTACTGTTCTTGGTTAAACGAATATTAAACAAATATCAAACAAATATCAAACAGAAAATACCAAACAGAAAGTAAAGAACACAAGATTTATAGTGGTTCGACAAATGTCTACATCCACTCTCACAATCCCAGTTGTGATGTTTTATTAACTCTTCCTTGAGTTTCTTGTGGCTTAAAGTCCCAAGATTAAGACTTTGATCTTTTCGATTACACTTCCAAGTGTATCTTCGATCTACTAGTAATTTCACAAGTAACTAGCACACTTGTTTACAAAACACAAACTTAAAATGAAAAGTAAAACTTCTCTTTGAATAGCCTTTGATTCTTCTCTTCAATTCAGTGGCTCTTCACTTCTTTCTTGATCTCTTCAACTCTGTGAGTTCTTCAAATGCTCTGTAGACTTGCTCTTCGATTGCTCTTAGATCAGTAAAATGTTCAGTAGTAGCAGCCTTTAGCAGTATGAGATCACACAGTATTTATAGAACTTAGTATGACAGTTAGCAGTTTGTAAAACTAACTCTAAAACTGTTTTTGTTGTAACTTCCTTTTGTAACTGACTTTGTAACTTCCTTCCAAGTCAGCATCTCTTCATATAAATCTTCAGTTACGCTTTAAATAAGTTTTCCAAACTTATTCTTCAAATTCACCAAATCAGCACAGTAACTTACTGTTCTGATTTTTACTGTTCTGAGCCAGTCAGCACAGTAACTTCAAAACTGTTCTAACTTCTCCAGAATTCTTCTAAGCTTTTCTTCAACTCTTCTTGAAGTCTTCTTATTCTGAAGTAGTCCTCTGAGTCTTCATTAATCTTCTGATCTTCTTCTAATCTAGTGTTCTAATCTACTGTTCTAAACTATTACAATGCTGAATACAATAGAATACAACTTTACATATATAAAACCTATCTATACATCAACTGAACTTCATACAGATGAGTACATCTAAGTCCTATACTATAAGCTGTCTATACAATACAAAACATCAGCTTAGTTCCTAACAGTTCATATATCAGATCAGTAAACACAATAAGATCAGTAACTCAGTTTTCAATATCTCATTAAGATCAGTAAACTTATTTCAGATCTCATTAAGACCAGTAATCTTATTTTCAGATGACTTAGTTAAGATGACTTAGAACCACATATATTACTAACTTTAAGTTGCTTTTGGCCATCAAAACATACAATCATCAACTAGAACATTGTTTCAAGGATTCATATCCCAACAATTTCCCCCTTTTTGATGAAGCCAAAACTACTTAAATGTTAATAAATCAGTAGTTAAGTATGTAGTCTATCATAACAGTTCATCAAAGTTAAATTTCAGATTCGTATTCATAATCAGATCAGATAATGCACATATTACACATAATCATGAAATATGAAAAATATAGAAATAAAGATTAAGGTTAGAAATGTTATCTTGTGAGCTTCTCCTTCATCTTCTTTCTTTATCTTCAGATTCTGAATGCAACATAAAGCCTTGCTTTGATATCCATCATATGTTGATGATCAGTAATACCTTCATCCTTAATGATCTTCTCAATGATTCTCTTCACTATAACATTTATAACTTTTCCTTCCCCCTTTTTGGCTTCATCATACAACTTCCTAATAAGATTTCAGTTTGTTGCATGATTTCACCTTTCAAGGTCTGGGTAAGGTCATTAGTATATTGTTTAGTAGATACAACACCAAGTTAGGTTAAAAATACTCTGCTGATTTTATCAGCACAGTTGTTTCCAGCACACATTTACATCATTTTTATCACAATTTTATTATAAGAACTACTTATCTGGATTCAGCTGAGTACTGTGATCAGCTGAGTATCATTTTCTTTTCAGACATCAGATCAGTAGTTGGGTCAGTGATTCACGTGTTATACAACACTAAAATAAACAACCGCAAGTGTACGGTGTCTATCGTAGCGTGATAAGCACGAGGTCGATCCCACAGGGAGGTTAAGCGTAAAAGGGTAGTTTGCTAGTCGAATTCTAAATAGACGTGATCGATAATTTGAAAGTTGAATTACTCCTAAGATTGTCTAACAATGTGTCACAAATAAACAACTAAAGAGTAAATATGAAATCGATCAAATACCAAGCAAATAGGTAAAACAAAAGTGAAACGGATGTAACTCAAAGAGAAAAAGTGGGTTCCAAGGCGATTGTAACACTTAGATGTCCGTTTATGAATGTTATCTCGTTTAGATGGCCATTAAGTTTATCTCATATAGGGTGATCACACAAGAAGAACTAATCGATCTCCCGATACAAATTAATCCAAAGACGCAATGTAATATAAGCTCGTATGTCTACATCACAAACATTACACCATCTAAAATAGCTCCTAAGATCATTCGATTCCCTCTCCGATAATTAATCCTCTCCCGAGATCATAATAATACCGGGTTGCATATTCGCATACGATTAAATGGAATAAATCTCCCGATACTACCCCAATTAACAATAAATCAAGCAAATCATCATGGCCACTAACAATATGCTTTACAATGAATAATTAAACATGCAAATAAGAGATAAACACCAATTAAAGCAAGAAATTACTCATAAACATCAATCCAAGTCTTACAATGCCTTAGAACCACAAAGTTGTTTAGCTACTAACTAGCATAATGAAATTACAAAATCCAAATGAAATAACTAAGTAAAAAGGAAAAGAAATAGAAAGCTTAGTCTAGAATGTGGTAGGGAATGGAATTTGGGAGCTATTGCATCCTTTCTTCCTTGATTTGATGAAGAATTGAGAGAGAAATGGCCAAAACACCTCCAAGTATGTGTAACTATGTGTGGATTTGGGGGAGAGTGTCTTGGGTTTCAAGAATGAGGTCTTATATAGTGTTGGGGAAGGGTTTGGATGCCAAAATTGCAAGTTGGTCCCTCAAAAATGGAGAAAATGGCCAAAAACCCCCGAGAATGAGGTCACCCGGCCGGGTGGCTCCCACCCGGGCATGCCACCCGGCCAAAATACGAAGCTACACATTGTTGGGCCTTGCCCGGGTCGAAACCACCCGGCCGGGTGGGTTTCACCCGGGCTAAATACGAATGTCCACCAAATTCAGCCTTGCCCGGGTCGTTTTGACCCGCCCGGGTCGTTTTTGACCCGCCCGGGTTGATTCTACCCGGGCATGTTTTTTCGTCTCTTCGTATCTCGAGCTTCCGACCTCCGATTGACTCGATTCTTTTTTTCATTCCACTCCATTTTTCGAGACGAATCCAACGGTGCACTCCTCTTCCTGATCCAGTAAAGTATGGTTGGTGTTTTGCTCCAAATTCCATCATATTTCCTATAAAATCGACAAAACACAACCTTTCTCTCATTTTGGCTCAAACAATCATAATCAATGCATAAATCAGTGAAATTCACATCAAAATACGCTTCACATGTGCCTCGAAAACGTGTAAATTCCACCCGAATCAGTCAGCACAGTAGTTTTCAGATCAGTACCCAATTTTTCTGATTCCATCTGTTTGATATCAGCACAGTAATCCTCAGATCAGTACTGTGACAGATTAGTAGTAATCAAATCTTTCTGTAGACAGTTTAATCAGTAGTCAGATTAGTTCTGTAGAATGATTGAATTGTAATCAGATCAGTACTGTAGACAAAGAAACTTTGTAATCAGATCAGTTCTGTAGACAAGTCAATTTATTAATCAGAACAGATCTGTAGACTAATATAGCCTGTAATCAGATCAGATTTGTAGACTTTTCAAATCTGTAATCAGATCAGTTCCCCCTTCAGTGGAGAACTCCTCTTCTGTGCCTGTTTCACCTTGGTAGAAGTGTTAGTTCATGAGATATAAGTGTAAAACAGTACAGAGTAGTAATGTTATAATTAAATCAATGATCACATCAAGGTTTATGCTAAAGTGACTTAGTGTTCTGAGTCAACAAAAGGATCTTTAAGAAATCACAGATTCTCCCTTAATGTGTGTTCTCAGTGTCCCTCAGCTTTACCAGCTTCCTCATCGGGATTAAGGTCACTTTAGTAACCTTGTTACCTGTTTTGGTCAATGTAGTGGTCTGACATAGGATTGTCTCTTCTGAATTTTGATATTTGATGTACTGCTCTTAGTTTCTGCTTTATCTTCCTCTTGGTATAAGATCAGTACCTGAAATGTTAGTACAGATCTCTATATACATGCAGTTTAGGTACCCACTATTTATTGGGGTCCTTGAGTGTTAGTAGCAGTAAGAGGCACCCAAATAAACATTGAAGTTTTGAATAAGTGAGACCTCTTCAGTTTTCTTCCATATTTATCACAAAACAGTACTTTGTTAACCATTTCAGAACTATCAGCAGACTTAGGATCTATTTTCCTGAGATAGCCTTTCCTTGGTTCTATCCCTTTTTCAGTAAGATCAGTATGCCTGTAATAGTTTGAATAGGGTCTGAAAGCATGTGGACCATATGGCTTATAGATGTGCATTGGTCTTTCCTCTCCAATGATATCATAAGATAAAGGTGGAGGATAAAGAACAGGTTTGTTATGATAATGAGGCACAAATTTCCTAGGTTTAGTTGAATACAGCTGAGACTGCCTTATAAAAGGAGGTCTAGGCTGTTCCCAACTTGCCTGTGCTTGTCTTGACCTACTGTTCTGAGCTTGTCTCTTCTGATACCAGGACTGATCTGATCTGGTCAGAGGAGCATAACTCTTCTGGTATGGTCTTGACTGTACTGGTCTTAATACATTCTTCATTTTATCATTCTTGGTAGTAGGAGGGATGTATTTAGACTGTACTTTGAGTTTTGGATCATCATCATAAATCATAGGTTCTTTCCCTTTATCTAGTTGCAAAGAACTTGAACTAGCTCCATTAGTGTTCTTAAATTCTGAAGTAGAGGAACTAGGCAGATCAGTACCTATCCCACTTTTGTCATTTGGAGCTCTATATCTGTCTGAGATTGTTTGATTAATCTTGGTAGAGTTAATTATCCCAGATAGCTTTCGATCTAGGCTCACTACTTCAGATTCTAAGAATCTATTGCGCTCTTCAAGTTTTTCACATTTAATCTTTAAATCATTGAATTCATTAGTCTCTTTGGCTTGAGTTTTAAGCATACCCTGATATAGTTTGTCAATGGATGCATACTTTTCTTGGAGTTGGGACAACTCTTCTGATAGTCGCGCGTGCATTTATGACAACTATATTAGGATCCACTTTCAACTGTGCTTCTTTAATGAGTTCTTGCTTTAAAGATATGTTCTCATCACTGATTTCAATGAATGCTTTGTTAGCTTGTAGAAGGTCTTCTTCAGTCACTCCTTGGGAATGATGAAGACTACTTTCTACACTACTATCATCAGCATCACTTTCATCAGTGTCAGAATTTTTGCAAGATTGAAAAGAATTAGCAGGTGATACCTCATCATTTATTTTGGCCATCATTGCCAGTCCATCATCTGCTATGAAGGCTTCATTCTCATTGCTAGAGGGGCATTCAGATGAAGACGATGGCAACTCTTCTGAATCCGAATCAGATTCATTGTATGCCATCATTGCCTTCTTACCCTTGGCATATTTTCGATCTCTTCTGGCTTTCCTTTCTTCTCGATCTTCAGAACTCAGATCAGGACATTCATAAGCATAATGACCTGGCTTATCACAATTATAGCAAACAGGATTGTTAGAAGATCTCTTAGGAGGTGAATGATTTCGGTTCCTGTCATGCTTGTCAATAGAGTTCCTATCCTTCTTATCAGAATACTTTCTATCTCTCTTATCAGATGAGTTCCTATCTCTCCTGTTCTCATTAGAGATCTCATCCCTTCTTTCAGAAGAGTTTTGATCCCTTCTGTTCCCAGAAGAGTCCCTGTTACTAGAACCCTTGGTTTCCTTATAGAATTTCTTGTATCTACCATACCTCTTATTTAGTCTATCAAATCTTTTGATCATAAGGCTCATCTGATCTTTCAGACTAAGATCAGAACTATCTAGTTCATCTTTTATGCTTGAGGCCTTAGACTTAGATGATCTAGACCCCTTAGAGGTAGAGGCTTTAAAAGCTATGTCCTTAGAGGTATCCTTATCCTTATGATTTACAGTAATAGGATCTTCTTCATCTAACTCAAACTCATGAGCCTTAAGTGTCTGGAACATAGTTTCTGCTGGCCAAGAATCAATGTCTTGTGTGGTTTTAATGATCATCTTGACCATTTTCCACCTTTCATCCAAAGCTTTCAAGATTCTCAGGTTAATTTCTCTTTCAGTATAAGTCTTTCCTAACACATCAAGATCATTCATAATTTTTGTAAATCGAGTATCCAATTCATCAATTGATTCACCTGGCTTCATCTTAAATGTTTCAAACCTTTGGACAGCTGTTGATAATTTGCTTTCTTTGATCAGTGTAGTACCTTCACAAAGAATAGCCAATTTGTCCCACATTTGCTTTGCAGTCTTACATTTTAACACTTTACAAAGATACTCATTTGGCAAGGTGTGTAAAATATAATTCTTAGCAAGACTATCCAAATTGTTTTGTCGCATTTCTTCAGAAGTCAGTTCTGACCTTGGTTTAGGGACCAGTGCTCCAACTGGTTTAGAAGGATCCATAACAGCAGTGTTTTCCACCATGGTAACAATTGGTCCTTCAGTTATCACAGAAACCATCAGATCATGGGTTGAGCTAAAGATGGCCTCCATCCTAAGCTTCCAGTAGTCATAATCTGCAATCTTGAACTTAGGAAGTTTGTTCACATTAGTGTCATTCATGTTTGATTAGACAAATAGGATAGTAGTATAGCAGATAATTTTCAAGTATTCAGATAGTGACAAATATCAAGAAATAGTAGCAAGATCAGTGAGATTTCCCTCAAGATCTACAAGGTTATCAAGAAACAGCAGTCCAAAGAACTACTGCTCTGATACCACTTGTTGGTCCCAAGTTGAGTTAAGATTGATTAAGCTAGTAAAAGTCTAGAGGGGAGGGGTGAATAGACTTTTAAAATTCTTTCAAAATATCAGAGTTTAATGCGGAATAGTGTTCTGAACAGTACTGTTCTTACTGAGTCAGATCAGTACTTCTCAGTTTAGTTTATACTCAACTTTTATTTAGATCTTTACTTAGTAAATTCTACTGTTCTTGGTTAAACAAATATTAAACAAATATCAAAAAAATATCAAACAGAAAATACCAAACAGAAAGTAAAGAACACAAGATTTATAGTGGTTCGACAAATGTCTACATCCACTCTCACAATCCCAGTTGTGATGTTTTATTAACTCTTCCTTGAGTTTCTTGTGGCTTAAAGTCCCAAGATTAAGACTTTGATCTTTTCGATTACACTTCCAAGTGTATCTTCGATCTACTAGTAATTTCACAAGTAACTAGCACACTTGTTTACAAAACACAAACTTAAAATGAAAAGTAAAACTTCTCTTTGAATAGCCTTTGATTCTTCTCTTCAATTCAGTGGCTCTTCACTTCTTTCTTGATCTCTTCAACTCTGTGAGTTCTTCAAATGCTCTGTAGACTTGCTCTTCGATTGCTCTTAGATCAGTAAAATGTTCAGTAGTAGCAGCCTTTAGCAGTATGAGACCACACAGTATTTATAGAACTTAGTATGACAGTTAGCAGTTTGTAAAACTAACTCTCAACTAACTCTAAAACTGTTTTTGTTGTAACTTCCTTTTGTAACCGACTTTGTAACTTCCTTCCAAGTCAGCATCTCTTCATATAAATCTTCAGTTACGCTTTAAATAAGTTTTCCAAACTTATTCTTCAAATTCACCAAATCAGCACAGTAACTTACTGTTCTGATTTTTACTGTTCTGAGCCAGTCAACACAGTAACTTCAAAACTGTTCTAACTTCTCCAGAATTCTTCTAAGCTTTTCTTCAACTCTTCTTGAAGTCTTCTTATTCTGAAGTAGTCCTATGAGTCTTCATTAATCTTCTGATCTTCTTCTAATCTAGTGTTCTAATCTACTGTTCTAAACTATTACAATGCTGAATACAATAGAATACAACTTTACATATATAAAACCTATCTATACATCAACAGACGAGCTTGTATTCCTCGTCCCCCTTCTTCTTGAGCGAGCAAGTCTCCTCGTCCTCCATTTTTCTTCTTCTCGGCGAGCAAGTCTCGTCGTCCCCCCTTTTTCTTCTTTTCGAGCGAGCAAGTCTCCTCGTCCCCCCATTTTTTCTTCTTCTCGAGCGAGAAAATCTCCTCGTCCCCTTCTTCTTCTCGAGCGAGCAAGTTTCCTCATTCCCTCTCATGGTCGATCATGTTATCTCCATGACTGTTTTCACTCATATGGTGTTAGTCACACCCACTTACACTCTAATTTTCTCTCTAACCTCACGATATATCTTTTTTCTTCTACTTTTCTCTCTATTCGGAGAGCCCATGATCAATATCATTGGTTGGTCGCCCATTCGATCTATCTAGTTTGTGCTCGAATCAACTGTTTTCGACACACTTTCAAGTGTTTCTTGCCAAATTTCTTGTCATCGTTCGTCCTTTAAAGGATTTCAGTGTTTCGATTCATTTGCTTCCCGCTTTTATGCGTCTTGGCATGTCCTATTTGGTGATTCTGAATTTCCGTTATTTCTCCTATTGTATGACAACAAAAGTGCATTGTTTTGCGGATGGCTTCACAAAGTTTCTATCTCAAACTCGCTTCAGATTGTTGCGTACCAAGCTCGTGTTCATTTACATTCCCACCTTCGCTTGACCGGGGGTATTAGAGAATATAATAGAATAATATATTATAGAAATAGTATAATGTATTATAGGAATATTATAATGTATTATAGGTAGCAATCTTTTATTTATTCTTTATATTTATTTCCTTATTTATATATTTCCTTGTGTATCTCTTGTAATCCCTATATATAGTGGACCACTCTTATCATCTCATTAACGGTGATTGAATATAATTCTCATAGGCAGCCTCCGTTTCGCCAGCGCCGCTCTCGTCGCCGGCAGTAGCGCCTCCCTCCCTCTCCACGTCTCCTCTCGTCGCCGTCCCCGTTTCGCCAGCGCCGTCCCCGTCTCCCTACCCAACACGCGCGAAGACGCCTCCCTCTCTCCCAACGTCGTCGCGGCGCAGCTTCGCCTCCCCTCCCCACGCGACGACAGCGCCGCCCTCACTCCCCACCCAACTCGCGCGACCAACCCCTCTTCTCCTCTCTCGTCCGCCGCGATCGCCTTCGCCCTCCTCCCAGAGACGCTGCCCCTCGCACCCCTCCTCCCTCCTCCGCCACCGCCGCCCGTTTCAGGTAGGATTTTTGAATTTTTTTGAAATTTTAGAAAAATTAGGGTTTTTAGAAGTTCGTGATTTATTTTCGAACATATTGAGTTTGTTTTGGAAAAAATTTCGAACATTTTGTTCGATCTTTTTTTCGGACAAATTTAAGTTGTTTTGGAATTTTTTTCGAACAATTTGTGTTTGTTTTGGAAAATTTCTCGAACAATCTGTGTTTGTCTTGGAAAAAATTTCGAACATTTTGTTCGATCTTTTTTTCCGGACAAATTTAAATTGTTTTGAATTTTTTTTCGAACATATTGAGTTTATTCATTAAAAAATTTCGGACATCTCAACTTTGTTTGGGTAAAATTTTCGAACATACTAAGATTTTATTTTTGTTGATGAAATTTTGGGTTTTTATGATTTTTTTTGTTGTTAAAATTTTCGAACATACCTCTGTATTGGGCCTTCCTATATGATTTTTGTTGTTTTGGAGGTGATGGTAGGGATTCGAATGATTCCGGTGTGAAATGATGAATCGGGTGTGAAATGAAATGGGTGGATGTACTCATCCGTCCTTTTTTTTTTAAATGTGTAGGAGGGGTACAAAAGACATTTTGCATACCCCTAGTGATAAAAAAATTTTCCATGGGTGTCCTCATAGGATCCTTGGGTGCCTTTAGCCGCGCCCTTATATATATTGAACCCCAATTGCAAAATCATCAAAATGTTGGCTGATGAAAGAAGAATTTAATGAGGCACCCACCCCATTATATCAAGTGGGCCACTTATGTCGTTCCGCTGGGCCATTTCATTAATTGAAACCCATTTAAAAGGGTTTGACTATTTACACCTCCATTTTAGAGAGATGCACCACATCTTTTATTTAATTAATATAATAATCATGTAAAAAATTAAAAATACCCTTCACTAAAATACAGTTGACACGTGATTTTACCAACACGCTCCCCTCAAGTATAAGAGGATCGTAGTAATAAAAGCAATGCCTGGTTAAATTATTTATCCACGAGACTAGAATGCTAAGTAGCCTTAGTGCTATGTATTATTTTTTGAATATAGTGAAAATTCATGGTTTGTGCAAAGAAATGTAAATTAAACTACCAATTAACAACTATGATAAACAATAACTAAAGAGATAATGATGAAAATCAAGTGGTGAGAAGTAGCGTTCGGGTGTTCGTCCTTGTGTGGAATCGATGTTAATAGTCGACTTCTATGTGTATTTCATTAATGGATGGCACTTGGTAGAAGCAATCGATCACTCATGCATATATCTCATAAGGCACATAGGATCGAGATGATGAATATAAGCTTTCTTACCCGGGTAATCACACAATTAAGGGGTTCTACTCTATCT
This sequence comes from Galeopsis tetrahit, assembly GCA_963675135.1. Taxonomy (NCBI): domain Eukaryota; kingdom Viridiplantae; phylum Streptophyta; class Magnoliopsida; order Lamiales; family Lamiaceae; genus Galeopsis; species Galeopsis tetrahit. The sequence continues at coordinate 20,797,541 of OY776133.1, forward strand.
AATTTAAACTAAACTAATCCCTAATCATGCTTTTCCACTTGAATACTAACAACCAAGCTCCTATGGCCTTCTCACTAATCACTCAAATTTTCATTCAAGCAATTGATGTAGACAAATGGGGTTCTAATGAAAATTACCAAACTCTCGTTGTGATAACCCAATATTTACTCATTCACTCGATTCCCAACCCTCGATTATACTATCTATCCCGATTAACCAACTCTCGTTGCATTAAGTGAGTTTCAAATATAACCTATTAATTGAGTTCTAGCAAATGATCTATTCAAACCCATAAACCTGACCAATGTACCTACCAATGAATTCCACAATCAAAATCAAACTAAAAACATTAATTCCATCACAATTTTACAACACCCAAACACCAATATGCTTAGCCCATGGCTAATATAATGAAATTAAGGAAGGAAAGAGAGATAATCATCAAACCCATAATTAATAAAACTAAATTGCTTGAATAAAAGTAAGGTATCACCTCTTGAATGTAAAATGTAGACAAAAACTTTAAACTGCTTCAATAAAATCTTCAATCCTTTGCTTGAAATGAAATTACAACCCAAATTAACAACTAAACTATGAAAACTACCAATATTTATGGATTAAACTAGCTAATTTGAGTGAAAGATGATGAAATTTTTGGATTTGGGGAGCTTGAATGGTGTTCCAATTAGGGGTGTCAAAATCAGCCCGGCCCACCCGACAAACAGGCCAGGCTGGGCCTGATTTATAGTGGCCCAAAAAAATCGGGCCGATTTGGCCCGGCCCAAATGGCCTGTCGGGCCAACCGGGCCCAGACTGGGCTTGGCCCGGATTTTCGGGCTGGCCCGGTTCCCAATCAAAAAAATTAAAATAAAAAATAATAATAATAAAATACGGGCCAAAATAGCCCGGTGGCCCGACAGCCCGACCAGGGCCAGGCTGGGCCTCAGATTTCTAGGCCCGATAACAATCGGGCCGGGCTGGCCCGGCCCAATAAAAACATGTGGCCCGATGGCCCGGTGTCAAGTTGGCCCGGCCCGGCCCATTTGACAGCCCTAGTTCCAATGGCTGCCTCCTTGCAAAAAACGAAAATTAAAGCTTATATACTCCTAAAAAATGGTCTTGCACGTGTCCCTAGGTCAAAGGGGAAAAACAAAACTTTTCAGCAGAGCACAACCACGTACTACAAGAAAAAAGGTCTTTTGTCACACGTTTTTTGTCACACTATAAAATAAATGTTGTAAAAAGTATTATGTAGTTACATTAAATTTTTTAGTGTGTTAATATGTGTTTTTATAAAGACATTGAATAATAAGTGTGTGAATATATACTCCATTACCACACACGATAATAAACATTGTCTATTGTCACATCCCTGTTAACACACTAAAAATAGATATGTTTATAAGTACCCTTTAAATACATTATATTTTAAGTGTGTTAATAAGTATGTTATTTACACACTAATAAAAAAAAGGTGTGTTAATATTAACTCTAATGCCACACTATTGTGTTAGAATTATAAAAATTCAACACTTGAGCGCTTTGGCCTCTATCGCTCGAAAGCTGACTCTTCATTATTCACTCTTCACGCTAACACTGAAACCCTAATTATGTTAGCTTATGTGGATGATCTGGTGCTCACAAGGACCTCGCCCTCTCTTATTTCCTCGCTTACTAAGCATCTTCAATCTATTTTTGATGTGAAGGATCTTGGCTGCCTCTCTTATTTTTTGGGGATCGAAGTTCCCCACTGCAACAAAGTTCTTTTCTTATCTCAACATAAGTACTTGGTCGACCTACTGCGGTGTCACAATATGGACGGTGTTAAACCTGTCTCCACACTGTCTTCTCCAAAACCGAGCACGGGATCCTCGCCTATGGAAACCAGTGAATACCACAGTACACTTGGCGGCCTCCAATACATGTACTTAACAATGACAAGGCCAGACATAGCCTTCACAGTGAACCGTCTTGCCCAACACATGTCTGCACCCACTCCTGATGCTTGGGCTTCTGTTAAGCGATTATTCAGATATCTCAAGCATACAATACACTATGGCATTCTTCTTCGGCGAACGGCGAACTTCACACCCGATCATTGCTTACTCGAATTTCGACTTGTTTGATTGTAAGTCAACCTCCGCCTATGTCGTGTTTTTGGGTTCAACACCCATATATTGGCGCTCCCGAAAACAACGAGGAGTTGCCCGCTCCTCCACGAAGGCAGAATATCGAGCACTGGTTGCGGCTACTTCGGAAGTCTGCTGGCTTCGACATCTATTTACTGCCTTACACCTCCCTCTCCCTGAACCTCCCCGTCTCCTCTACGACAACATGGGTGCCACTCGCCTTGCTCTCAATCCAGTCGAACACTCCCGGATGAAGCACATTGCAATAGATCTTCATTTTGTACGAGGTTTAACTTCAAAATGGGTGTTATATGTAACCTACGTTAACACCCGAGACTAGCTCGCGGACATCCTCACCAAACCACTTCATAGAGCACGGTTTCAAGATCTACGCTCCAGAATTACTATTGCGGATGGAACGTCGATCTTGCAGGGGCGTATTAGTAAAAAATTATAATCCATGTGATTAAGCACTCTCATACTAATCTTATGCCCAGACTTTTGTACATATCGATCTCTTAGTCAATCTTTCCTAATCTACTGTACAATCTTACTTTTATATATATATATATATATATATATATATATATATATATATTCATGTAAATCCCCTTTTGTAAATCAATGAAATACATTTTTATACCTTGTATAGGAGGAAGTACTATTTATAATTTGCATAATGAAGAAAAAAAGGACATAAATAAATTAATTTATGAAATTATGGGATGTTAATTAAACAATTTACGAAATTATAAGATGTAAATTAATTTTTTATCTTTTTTGAGACGTTTTAAAAAAAAAAGGTGAAAGTTTCAAGATGGTAAATAAAAATTTTCTCTAATCACTAGAGAAGTGGAGAGAGAAATCCAGGAAAAATAGACTCTGAGCCACTGTAACTCAACAACAGCATAAGCAGTGAAACCATATTTAACTTCAGTGGATGAGTGAGCAGAGTGAAACCATATTTAACCTTCACGATGGGAAATTGGAAAATGTGCCCTGGCCTTTTTTTAAACCATAAATTGGAATTCTACATTATCATTCTGTTGGGAAATTAATTCCCCCAAGGGCAGACGAAAAATAAACAAGAAATAAAATGGAGAGATAACACAATCAACAACACAAGAATTTAACGTGGAAACTCCAAAACCGGAGAAAAACCACGACCCACCAAAGAGATCACTATATGATAAATTTTTACAATCACACAGAATTCCTCTCTTTTGACACTCAACCCTCCTACACTCTTTCAAGTCTACAATGACTCTCACCTTTCTCTCACGAGACTCTATTACAAGAGAATATAAGAAAGGACTTTAAACTAGAATCAAATACAAGACTAAAGTGTATTGATTGGTGCACCTGTAACAAAGACCTAAGGACTCCTTATATAGATTTATCAAACTTGTCCTACACTCCAAGCCCATTAGTGCCAAACTTGCTCCACACTCCAGGCCCGTTAGGATCAAACTTGCCCTACACTCCAAGCCCGTTAGGATCAATTCATGCTTCTTTTATTTTAGCACAAGCCCAAGCATAAAAAACTCCACCTTGATAAAATAAAAGAAAGCTCCATTGTCTTCACCGACAATCATGATTCTTAAACCAAAGAACCAACATTCTCAAAACAGAGAACACATACTCCACCATATGAGTAGAACTACATTGTCTTCACCGACAAACATGATTCTTAAACCAAAGAACCAACATTATCAACATAGAGAATACCTACTCCACCATATGAGTAGAACACTTAGAATCACCCATTCTAAGAATTCCTTCGGCACATGTCGAAAAATACCTGCTGAAATTTATGGTGCAACTTCTAACTTTTGGCATTCCTAAAAATCCTTCAGCCATCGACATCCTTCACCACACAACTTGCATCCTTGTCAAACCAATGCACATGTGGTCCAGCTAACGTCATCACATCCTTTTTCATGACAGTTGGACATGCCATAAGGATGTTCATTTCCTCAATCAGAGGTACTACCACAACGTTAGCAACTTTTTCAGAGCCATTTGCAGCCACCGCTCCACCTTGATTAACTTCACCTTGTGTACACCAGATTGTATCAGCTTATCCTTAACTTGCACTTGCCACAAGTTAAAACTGATTCTTCCATCAAATTTTTCCATGTCATACTTCATTGCCTCAAAGTATTTGACATACCGTTTCTCCGCCCTTAAACAACCGTCTCAAAAGAGACCCCCGAACCTCTCTAAAAAATCTTTTCTGATGTGGAAGATCAGACTACGCTGCAACCACAGAGCATACTAAGAAATAAATAGAGACTAAACCCGGGCTCTGATACCACTTATTGGGAAATTAATTCCCCCAAGGGCAGACGAAAAATAAACAAGAAATAAAATGGAGAGATAACACAATCAACAACACAAGAATTTAACGTGGAAACTCCAAAACCGGAGAAAAATCACGACCCACCAAAGAGATCACTATATGATAAATTTTTACAATCACACATAATTCCTCTCTTTTGACACTCAACCCTCCTACACTCTTTCAAGTCTACAATGACTCTCACCTTTCTCTCACGAGACTCTATTACAAGAGAATATAAGAAAGGACTTTAAACTAGAATCAAATACAAGACTAAAGTGTATTAATTGGTGCACCTGTAATAAAGACCTAAGGACTCCTTATATAGAGTTATCAAACTTGTCCTACACTCCAAGCCATTAGTGCCAAACTTGCTCCACACTCCAGGCCCGTTAGGATCAAACTTGCCCTACACTCCAAGCCCGTTAGGATCAATTCATGCTTCTTTTATTTTAGCACAAGCCCAAGCCCAAAACATTCATATGTTTAATAAGACTCCGCTGCTGTCGTAATCCACCTTTGTCTCCTCCTCTCCCACCGCCAGTTATTGAATTCTCTCTAGCTAGCTTCCATGGAGGATTCAAAAACAAGTTTGAGAGTTGTAATGTTTCCATGGCTTGCTCATGGCCATATCTTTCCATATCTTGAGTTAACCAAAAGAATCATCAACAAAAAGAACTTCCACATATACTTGTGTACCACATCCATCAATTTCACTTCAATCAATGATTTCATTCACAAAAACATGCTGCAAGATTCCATTGAATTGGTGCAACTACAGTTGGAGGAACATCCTCAACTTCCTCCACACTACCACACAACCAAGAATCTCCCGTCGAATCTCTTCTTCACGCTTGTCAAAGCCTTTCAGACATCTAAATCAAGCTTCTCAGACATCATCACTAATCTCAAGCCTGACTTGCTCATATATGATCTGTTTCAATCTTGGGCTGCCAGAATCGCTTCATCCCACGACATTCCTGCTGTTTATTATAATGTTATTGGTTCAGCATCAGAGGCATCCAACTACCATCGTTACACTTGTTGGGATCATCACTACTACACATTTGGCTTTGGAGAGCTGCACTTGGAGAGCTCTTGTTTCGAAAAGCTCTCCAAGATAGCACTTGAAGAGCTCTTTTTTCGAAAAGCTCTCCAATTTAGCACATGGAGAGCGGTTTTTTTTTTTAAAAAAAAAAAATACTTAGAGAGCGCTTCAAAACCGCTGTCCAAGTGAAGCTCTTGGCCGGCGGTTGAGAACCGCTTTGCAAGCCAACATTAGACAGCGGTTTAGAACCGCTCTCCAAGTAAACACTTGGAAAGCGGTTCATAACCGCTCTCCAAGCACAATATTTTGGTCAAAGCCCTCCATCCCCAAATTTCAATTAATTAGACGCGTTTTCTCTACCCTCCAACATTAATTTCAAAGTCGAAGCTGGGTTTCTCCCCTTTCTCCCCCAAACCTAACATTACCGCCTCCTGCATCTACATCGCGCTGCCTTCCGCTCGCTCCCTGCCACCACACTCCACCCTCTATCTGCGATTATTTCGATTCCCATTGTCGCCACTCACCTCTGCGTTTGCATTGCGCCGCCGCAGCTCTGCCACCATGCCACCGCCGCTCTGCGTGACACTCCCTCTGCCACCACGCTCCGCCATATCTCTGCGTAAGGTGTATTTAGTTTTTTTTTTTACTTTGAAATAAAACTGAAAAAAATCAAATTTTGTGCTTTGAAGAAAACTGGAAAAATAAGGTTTTTTGCTTCGGTTGATTTTCTGCTTTGAAAAAAAAAAACAGAATAATTATGTTTTCTGCTTTGATTTTATTTTAAACCTAATTTCAAAAAGCAGATCGAAGAGTTGTCCCACAAATCAACCGTCGCCGTCGCCGGCCTCCTTCCTCGCTCCTCGCGCCGTCGCCGTTGCATCACTCCCTCTCACTCCTCGTCGCCGTCGCCGCACTACTCTCACTCCTCGTCGCCGTCGACTTCCTCTAGCTCCAACTGTACGTCGCCGTCGCATCGTCTCTCACTCCCACAGGTACGTACTCTAGCTTGTATATTCGCGTATAATACTATTTTCAGTTTATGTGTATGTATTAATTTGTGTATGTATATTATTGGTGTGTATATATTATTGGTGTATATATATATATATATATATATATATATATATATATATATATATATATATATTAGTGTTAATTTGAAGCACTCAAGGTGTTTGATAATATGCTTGTGTGAGGGATATTATAAAAGTCAATTTGTAATCGTCTAGCTCGAGTTCTCATTCGATATTATGCTTCAAGTTTAAAAATTAGGATTTTTGTCAAGAAGAAGTTTAATTAATTATAGAGGGTATAGGGTGTGTTTGAGTTTGAATGCCTTCCCATGATTTCAACTAACATACCTTATGGAATTGGGATCTCATAATTGCAACTTGATGGATATCTCTTCCCTGCTTGCGTAGTTTAAGATGATTGGTTGGTGTAATTTCCCTTCTCTCTGAGTTTGACAGTAGAGTGGGTTGCTGGAATGTGTTTATGCTAGCTTTTAAATGAAAATTAGCTTTAAACTTAAGGAAGGGCCCATTATGAAAGAATCTGGCTGTCTGGAAATGAGTTTTCTTATTACGTATTGTGATTCCTCTGCTGTAGGATCTTAGAAAAGTGTGGTTTTCAGAAAATCGGCATTTACTTAAAAAATAGATCATATTGTAAATAAGTAAATCATCTGCCCTGTTCATGGTTTCTCTTACGACTTCATAATTGGATCCTGATGTTGGTTCCCTTTAGTTTTCTACTTAAATATCTCTCATATATATGTTAATCATTGTAATTAGTTCTTTTATTTATTTATTTATTTCACCCGTTGTTCTAACTAATTACCTTCTGCTATGTTATGCGACTCAGGAGAGGAGCGATTGCCACAGCCTTTGTCGTATGTTATGCTTTTACATCATTCATTGCTGGTTATGTCAGTGGTGGCATGTATTCTCGCCATGGTGGTATGTGATCTCTTTTAATTTCTCACTGCCAAAATGATAACTAATTTTAAAGGCCCACAACCTTTTGTGAATATCATATTATCTATCTTCTATCATCTCTTGTTAAGTAAAAACTGGATAAAGTCGATGATCCTGACAGCATCACTCTTCCCTTTCATATGTTTTGGTGTTGGCTTAATCTTGAACACAATTGCCATATTTTATGGTTCTCTAGCTGCCATCCCTTTCGGCATAATGGTCGTTGTTTTTGTGATATGGGTGTTTATTTCGTTTCCCCTGGCACTTCTTGGCACTGTGGTCGGAAGAAACTGGAGTGGGGCCCCGAACAATCCTTGCCAAGTGAAGACAATCTCACGTCCAATTCCCGAGAAGAAATGGTATCTCACACCTTCTGTTATCTCTCTCATGGGAAGCCTACTTCCTTTCGGGAGCATTTTTATCGAAATGTATTTTGTCTTCACTTCCTTCTGGAATTACAAGGTAAATTCACTTTTTATAATAATTTTCCCGAATATTTTCAGTTGCTGTCTTTCTTAGATATTTACGAACAATCTGCCTCCCAAATGTCTCCGATACTTTCTCCTATTTGCTTTCTGGTAGGCTATGCTTTATGTCACGTTTCTACCCTATGTGAATTTTGAACATTTTGATTTGTTTTGCTGTTCTTGATTATTGCTAGAAACTGAACAATGAGAAATATTTTTACATTGAAATTTCTGCACTGGTGTTTATTTTTTGGAGTCTTGTCAATTCAGGGCCTGAAAAAATAGAACTATCAATACTACTCTGATGCATCTCTCTCTGTTGCTGCTAGAAATATTTCTTACATTGAAATTTCTTGATATATTTTTGGAGTCTCACATCATATATCCATACTACTCTGATGCATCTCTCTCTGTTGCTGCTATGATCCTCATCCGATTTTTGTTGTTGATAGGTTTATTATGTGTACGGCTTCATGTTGCTCGTTTTTGTGATTCTGATAATTGTAACCGTATGCGTGACAATCGTGGGAACATATTTCTTGCTGAATGCTGAGAACTATCACTGGCAATGGACTTCATTCTTCTCGACTTCATTCATTAATTCCACCATTCCTCAACCAACAATTATTATTTGTCCCTAAATATTCCAATGTTAGAGCGGAAACACTAACAACGTAATTGCAATTCACTATTCAATGATTCGTATTACCATTCCATTGAAGAATTTTGAACCAAGTGCCCCCTCACTTGTCATTTACATAATTCTCATGCCACGTTTTTTCCATCTGGATTGATCATAATTTACAACTATGTTACATTTTTCCTGAAATTATAACTCTTTCTTGCAACTTTCCTTCATATCCAGAAAGCATCGCCAGTGTTTATCCTAATGTTACTCTTTCTTACACAGTCAAGAGGTGAAGAATATAGCTGCTATGAAGACGATGGCGATGCAAAGGAACCGCAGGTAAATACAGATCCAATAACAACACTGGATGACTGGATTTGTGTTTGATCACTATATATACTGTATCTAATCATGTCGATTCTTTTGCATGTTCGACAGTGTTCTTTCACAATCAAACCTAAAGATCTAGTTTCAATAAAGTGAGCTGGATAGATGTTAAAGTAATTTAATTTAGTACGTTATCAAATTAATAGAAAATAATCATAATTGTAATGCACGCATGCTTATAATTGCTAATCATAACAGGTTCCGAGGCAACGTGATGGAGACCATTGTGGACATTTTGTATGTTGTTATATTGAGGATATAATCAATTTTTCTGGATTGGAGATTAATCCTAACACTGTAAGTCAATTTATTGATTTATTTAAATTATTATTGATTGAATAAAAATTCATATACTATATATCTAACTATATTAATTGATCGTTGTTTGCAGTTTGTCTATGCCCGTCCGCTCAACACTTACAAAGACAAAAGAATGGACAAATGGAAAAAAGATTGGATCGAGTACTTGTACAATCGATTTTTGTATAGGTATAATTTAAGTAGCTAGTATAACTTTTGTTGCATGTAATATATTAACTTATACATTTGTGATGATATTTAATGTTTTTTGGTGTATATTGAACGTATGTTAGTGTACGTTTATTTATTTAATTTTTTGGTATTTGACGTGTATAAAATGGATTTTTAAAATATAAAATTTATTTATTGGTATATAAATAAATTTGGTTTTGTATAAAATTGAATTTTAAAATATAAAATAATTATTTAAAAAAAAAAATTGACTTAGACAGCGGTTCATAACCGCTGTCCAAGCCCATGCGTTTTTAAAAAAAAGTCACTTAGACAGCGGTTATGAACCGCTGTCCAAGTCAAAAAACAAAAAAAAAAAATACACATAGACAGCGGTTATGAACCGCTGTCTAAGACCTCTCTTGCACAGCCTTTAAAAAGAGCTCTCCAAGTGCAATTTCACTTGCATAGCTCCCACTTGGAGAGCTCGTTTAAAAGCTCTCCAAGACCCTTTTTTAAAGCTCTCCAAAGCCAAATGTGTAGTAGTGCATGCATCATTTTCCTTTCCCAGAGTTGTATCTTGAGGACCACGAGAAGAAAAGTCAGGATAAAGCCATGGACTTTTTGTCTGAAAATGTTTTTGAGCAAGATAAACATCTTCGCTTTGTCAATTATAGACTCTCATTTGAGTTTGTTATGCAGAAAACCAGCAGGGCTCTTGAAGGCAAGTACATAGACTATGTTTCTTCTGTAACCCGTAAACGAATCTTACCCGTTGGTCCACTGGTCTCCGATATTGATAAAAACGACGAGGAGAATTCAGAAATCTTGCAATGGCTAAGCAAGAAAAAACAGAATTCAAGTGTCTACATTTCATTCGTACTTCTTGTCAAAGGAAGAGATAGAGGAGATTGCAAAGGGGCTTGAGCTTTGTGAAGGTATAAACTTCATATGGATCATCAGATTCCCTACCATGGATAATAACACAATCACTGTCCAAGAATCACTTCCTCAGGGGTTTCTTGACAGAGTGAAAGGCAGGGGAATGGTCGTGTCGGGATGGGCCCCGCAGGCGAACATATTAGGACATCCTAGTACCGGTGCATTCATAAGTCACTGTGGATGGAGTTCTTTGAATGAAAGTATATATTATGGGGTGCCAGTTATAGGAATGCCATTGAAAATTATCATGTTTGTAGATGCTAAAATGTTGGTTAATGCTGGAGCATGTGTGAAGGTTGTGAGAGAGGGAGATGGAGTTTACAAGGGAGACGAGATAGCCAAGGCGATAAACGAGGTGATAGTGGACAAGAGTGGCGAAGGGGTGAGACGTAGAGCTAAAGAATTGGGTGAGAAGACGAAAATGGAAGAGGATAGAGCAATGGAGCAAACGGCTGAGAATCTGTGGCAGCTTTGCTGCAAGAAATGAATGAATTACTCCAAGCTTGTAGTGTCTAATTTAGCTATATTTTCATAAACGAAAAAGAATAAATTACATGTCAATTTGTTTCTTTCAACTTTAATTTGAAATCTGTAGTTATGTTGTTAATTCTTGATGCTTGTCTACAATAGTTCACCATAAAACTTTCGTGAATCAAGTTCATATAACTTTTTAAGCCTGGTTGGTGCATGAATCCATCAATGGTTAAAATAAATGGGTGGAGGAGAGGATTATATCAGTATATTAATATAAGTGAAGAATCTTCTCATGATTTGATTTATGTATGATATATATTTTTGTGTTTCATAGGATACTTATAAAATTACAAAAGAGAGCAACATTATTCCAAATTCCAAAAGATGAGTTTTTTAATGCAAAAAAGTCTCTTAATAGGGACAGATCTAGAACGAGATCCTCCATCCGAACGTTACTCTAACTTCTCAAGCTAAGAACGTCGGTACCCGAAATCATTTTTAGCACATAAACAAGTCGTTCCAACGACTAGTTTACAAGTATCTTGTTACCAATCATGTCAATAATTTTCATAAAATTATTACTATTCAATCCAGATATAATTCACTCAGAAAACTACAATAGGTTCTCTTGAAATTGTCTTAGCTCGAGTTTTAACTCAAATTAAGTCATGAGCTATGCAATCAGAATATCCTTACGTGATAATAAAAGAGTGATAAACTCTACATCTCCATTAAGCAACGTAAAGTTCCCAAAAAAATGTCTTAACTCTTAGTCATGTAATTTTTAAAATCATAGAGTTTAACTCCATTATCTCGGAGTTATTGAACATTAAATGTTCTTATTTTTTTCGAGTTATACTCATAAAACGAGCAACCATTAAAACATATTAATGTTCACAAACTTTAACACATGAATTTAAAGCTTATAATTACGTAAATAAATTAATTCAATGCGTAATTAGTGACTTGAACGAATTTTAGGCAATAAGTTTTGACTAACTACTTCCCCTCAAGCATAAGGGTTCGTAGTAGTAATGGAAGTATTCGACCAAGTAGTATCGACCTAGGAGGTGAGTTTGTGCAATGGATCCCTAGAGTTTTATGTTGTAATAGCTAATGTAACTACGGTTTCGGGTTTTTGGATTTCTAAAATAAAACTAAGTTACTACCAAACTTCAAAATATTAAATCAAACACCAAACTAGAAACTAACAAATAATTTAAACTACTAAAAGTAAGAAAATTAGCAATAATAGAAATTACCACAACTTGAGAAGGAAAATTACTATCAAAGCAAAAAATTGACAATTAAAACAAAGAACAACAACGAATATAATTCGAAGAAGTGCAAGGGTGGAAAATGCTACGGGTGTTCTCAACCTAGTGAAATCGAGTGGGATTGTTTATACCGTGTCTATGCTTCAATTTGGACTTGCTAAGAGCATCAAGATGCTAGGATGGAATTTTTTTCCCTTCGGGTACTATAGCCTTACGTCTAAGGTGTTCCCAAACCCGGTAATACGACCTCTTCCTAATCCTCACCAACTACCCAAATAACCAATCAAGTAATTAATGTCTCTTAATGATGTTCTAATACAATTAACTCTCTCTCGACGAATTAAAAGTATAATAAACGCATTTGTATACCAACAACTCACACCGTAAATTTAAACATGTTCATGTAACTCTCATCTACGCTAAACATGCCTCAAAATACGGATTAATAGAAGCTAATACACAAAGCACCAATAAAACTCAATAAAAGAAGCAACAATTCAAATATCAACAATATTCAAAGCATAAACCATTCCAACACTAAATATTCACATGATTTTAAACACCCAAAGCATGAAAACCTTAGCCCATGGTGTTTGAGAAAACACCCATGGCTAAAACAACAAAATAAAACATGAAATGAAATTTACCAAACAAAGCTTAAATAAAAGAAAAATAGCACCTTGAGAGTCTTGAAATTCTTCCATTCTTACATGAAAATGAAATACCCAAATGATTCTAAACTAAAAGGCATAAAAACTATCTAACGGAGAGTGTGTTTGAGGAGAGAAGCTCCTCAAACCCTAATCTATTTACTCTTCTACTTATCTCATGTTGTAGCAAAATGAGCTAGGGTTTTAGTGTGTATAAATGAGGCAAAACTCTTTAATAATCTGATTTGGGGAGGTATTTATAGTTGGGAAGAGTGTTTGAGACGAAATTAACATTTGGGTCCTTGAAGTTCTTCAAAATTCGCGAAATTTTCCAAAAAACGTAAGTTCAAACGGCCAACCGAGTGAGTTCACTCGACCACCCGAGTGAAAATGGATTACAGTACAAAACTGGGTTCCATATCCCAAACGGGTGCCAGTGTGGGCTCACTCAGTGTGAACTCAACTCCACTCGACCACCAGTGTGGGCTCACTCGACCGCTAGTGTGAGATCAAGTCACTCGGCCGCCAGTGTGGCATCAGGTCACTCGACCGCCAGTGTGGGCTCACTCGACCGCCAGTGTGGTTTCTGCTCCTTGGATTTTTTCTTGGCTTTCCTTGCTCGTCCTTCAACCGAACTTCACTTCCCATGCGCCAATGCTCGGTTTTCCAAAAAAATGGACTATTTCACCTTATTTCCTACACTTTGAACACATTTCTTGACAACAAGGTTAGTAGCACAATTTCTATCAATTACGACCAAAATCACATCAAAATGCTACGATAATATAGCAATAATGAGCACAAATATGAGCAATCTCACACCCAATCAATTAGCTAATTCACAAGTGAAATAAGTTCAATCAAAGTTCTCATTTCTATAAATAAATAAGTACTTAAATTTTTCCTTTTTCAAATACCTCAATACTAAATAAATTAATAAATACCTCAATACACGAAAAATGGAGCTCACGAGATTTTCGGAACTAAAAACGGAGTTAAAACAAGCCTAAACGAGCCAAATCAAGATTAAAAGAGCGCACAAGTACTTCGTACACCGGAAAACAGCTCTGATAGATCGAAACATTGCCCAGAAATGTCGTTAGTCGTCGGAAACCACCTCCACACGTCGGAATCTAATCGAACGCGCCGCCACATGTCAAAAATTGGTCAGACACACCTCCACGCGCTGACAATACCCATCACGAGCCTTCACGCGTCGCGTGTGGGCCGCACACACCACCTTCTACATTGCGCGTGTATTACACGCGCCGATGCATGTGATCGCGCGTGTCGTGTACGCATAACCGAGTCAGTACCGTGTAGCCACCGAGTTGCCGCTAGTTATACCCCAGTTCGTATTGGGTTAACTCAGTACCGTGTCAGCCAATCGCTAAGTTTGACCAGTCTTGACTCACCATTTAAAAAAAATTCAGAATGGCTCCTAGAGAATATTTAATTCAAGCAAAAAAAAAATTCGGCAAAATCTTCAACGAAATCTCTCAAAAAATTTGCTTAGTGTTTTGAAAAAATTTGAATTTGTGTTTTTTGACAAAAACTTGAATTTTTTTCTCGAGAATTCCTAAAAAATTCTTCCTCCGTGTATCATTGTCGAGTTCGACACTGTTGTAAAACTTCGTGATATTCACTTATGGCCGTGCATGCAAAAACCCAATGTTGTCGTGTAATTCGTACGAAATCATGTCCAACTAGTTTGAAATTGAGAAAGTTTGAATGAAGGAGGGGAAATGGGGTGTGTGAGAGCGTGGATAAGTGGGGGAGGCTAACTAGAGAAAATATTAGTTTTAGTCCTGTAACTTAAGCCTTGTCCAACTTTAGTTCTGTAATTTTACACTTTTTCAATTGTAATCCTGAAGGTATCAATTTTAGGCCTGACAATATCAATTTTAGTCTTGTAACTTAGGCATAACTCAATTTTTGTTATATAACTTTACTTTTTTATTTTTTTCAATTTTAGTCGTGTAATTTGCACTAAAATTGGAGAATTTTTTTGTTTAAGTCTCGTAACTTTTACCTTTTTAAAAAAAAACGTCCCAAAAAGATAAAAATAAATCATTTATGTCCCATAATTTCTTAAATTAGTTAATTTACGTACGATTTTTGTCTTTTTTCGTCCAATAACGAGGAAAAAAAATATTTACATACCGTAACTTTAACATTTTTTTAAAAAAATGTCATAAAAAATATTAATTTTTTTTTATTTACGTCTCACAATTTTTACGTCATTTTTTTATTCTGCAAATTGTAAATAGTGACTTGTAATTTTTTTTTAAATCCACATGGTCATTATTGTTTTTCCACGCTATACAAGTCAAGCTCGGCCATGTGAGAATAGGTCTGATATCACCATTAATGAGGTGATTGAGAATATCCAATATCCAATATATATAGTCAAGGTACAAGAGATTTAGAAGGAAATAATAACAAACAAATAAAAGGAAATATTTACAAGATATGGTAAATAATAATTTGAATATTTATTTCCTATTATCCCCCCTCAAGCGATGCAGTGGGTGAATGGACACGCAAAGCTTGGAACGAAGCAACTCAAAACTGGAACGAGGATGACTCTTCGTGAAGATGTCAACAACCTGGAGCTCGGAGGGAACAAACTGAGTGGCGAGGCGACCAGATGAGACAAGTTCTCGAACAAAGTGACAATCAATATCTCCTTTGGATTACTTGGATCGAAAAAACTTTTAATTCATTATTACATGATCAATCTTATAGATAAAGCATGAACACCATTTGAATAAGCATTTAACCATAGATGGATTCACTAGTAGTGCATGTGCTCTAGGACCTACCTTCTCTTAATTGAGTTTTCATCCATTTTTACTTTCGTTTCTTGATTCGCATGCTATTTGATCGATTTCGTCTTTGCTCTTTATTACTTATTTTTGACACTCGGTAGGTAATTTTAGAGTAAACCATCATATTCAAATTATCGATCACGTCTACTTAGAACTCGACTAGCAAACTACCCTTTTACGCTTATCCTTCTCGTGGGATCGACCTCGTGCTTATCACACTACAATAGACGCCGTATACTTGCGGTTGTTTATTTAGTGTTGCATATCACGTGTATCAAGTTTATGGCGCCGTTGCCGGGGAGGTTTTTATAAGCTCTAGAGTGTAGGCTAGGAGAGTTTTAGTTTAGACAATTTATTTGCTTTCTTGATTTGCAAAAATCCAAAAAATATTTGTGTTTGTTACTTTGAGCTTATTTGTATATCTCACTTTCGTTCGTTCTTTTGATAGACATGGTTTATGATCACACGATCTAGGAGGAACCACCAAGAAGTGCTACCTTTAGATCCGGAGATTGAGGCCAATTGTCGAAGAAGGAACGCCGAAAGGAGAAGACTAGAGTTGGAAAGAATGAACCAAAGGGAAAATCCGGTTGAAGAAGAGGAGGAATTTGAGAATCACGGGGTCGAAGGAGTCGAGGAACCTAACGGGAACGGAGGTAACCGACCTCAAGGGGTACTAAGGGACAATTTTCGTCGGAGAGGTGAAGAGAATATTGGTATGGAGAGAAATGGAGAGCAAAGGGAGGAAAACGGGAATCAACGAGTATTGAGAGACCATTTCCGCCCTATCCCAAGGCCCTATGGAGGAGCGGGTCGGGAACCCGTTGATGCTCATAACTTTGAGCTCAAGCCGGCCCTAATCATGATGGTTCAAAACAACCAATTTGGAGGGTTGTCAAAGGAGGATCCTAACCTCCATTTATCTCAATTCCTAGAGATAAGTGGAACGGTTAAGATCAATCGTGTCCCTCAAGATTACATCCGTCTCCAATTGTTCCCATTCTCCCTCTGTGATCGTGCAAAGCAATGGTACATGTCTCTTGATCTAAGGACAATCGAAAATTAGGCCGATCTTGTAGACGCTTTCCTCATGAAGTACTTTCCTCCAAGCAAGACCATCAAGATAAGAGGAGAAATTTCTTCTTTCATGCAAGACGATGATGAGTCTTTAGCCGAGGCTTGGGAGCGT
Organism: Galeopsis tetrahit; assembly: GCA_963675135.1. Taxonomy (NCBI): domain Eukaryota; kingdom Viridiplantae; phylum Streptophyta; class Magnoliopsida; order Lamiales; family Lamiaceae; genus Galeopsis; species Galeopsis tetrahit. The sequence goes on from OY776133.1 coordinate 20,814,351, forward strand.
TTCAAGGATCTCATACGGAGTTGTCCTCAATATGGGTTCTCAAGAGATCAATTGATTTGTTACTTCTACAACGGGATGGACCATCGAACGAGAGGGATGGTGGATGCCTCGTCCGGTGGAGGTTCTTTACTAGGAAAGACGACGGATGAGGGTTATGTGCTCCTAGAGGAGATGGCAAAGAACGGAAACCAATGGCCATCCGAGAGAAGGCAAGCCCGGAAAGTTGCTTCCACTAAGGAGTCGGATGATTTTGCTACTCTATCCAACAAGGTAGACAAGTTGACTTCGATGATGGCGGCCAAGTCATTAATGAGACCTAGTGATGATCAATATGAAGAGGCCCATTATATGAACAATCAAAGGGACCGTCATTTTCGAGAAAGAGGTTGGAACGAGAGACAAAATCCCCCTAACCCAAATCATTACCATCCCGGGTTGAGACAACATGAAAACTTCTCCTATGCCAACACAAGGAATGCCATCATCCCACCTCCAAATTTTAATGTTAGAGATGGAGCTATTGTGGAGTCTTCATCAAAGTTGTCATTGGAGGACATGTTTGGTGCTTTTATGGGGGAAACAAAGAACTTCATGAGAGAGACTAGGGAGAATGCAAACATAACTCGGCAAAGACTTGATGAACAAGGGGAAATGATCAAAAATGTGGCAAATAATGTGAAAGCCATAGAGAAGCAAGTGAGTCAACTTTCTAATTTCATCGGTAGTCAACACACTCCAGGGCAATTCCCCTCTAACACGGAGCTAAATCCTAAGGAGTAATGCAACGCCATAAGGCTAAGAAGTGGGACAAGTTACGAAGGGCCCAAGATGCCGTTAGAGGAGGAAGTGGTAATGGCACCCGAGGGTGTTGACAAAGATGATGGCTTAGTGAAAGAGAAAGAAGGGGAGAAGAAGAGTGGGGAGGCAATCCCTCCTTTGTTTAGTAAAAATGTAATGCCCCTCCCATATCCACAAAGGATGAAGAAGAAGAACTTGGATAGCAATTTTGTCAAGTTTGCGGAGATGTTCAAGAAACTCCATATCAACATCCCTTTCGCTGAAGCTCTTGAACAAATACCACATTACTTCAAATTCTTGAAGGAGATAATGTCACACAAGAGGGAAATTGAGGCGTATGAGACGGTGCACTTAACCGAACAATGTAGCTCCATAATTCAAGCTAAGCTACCTCCAAAGCTTAGGGATCCCGGATCCTTCACTTTATCATGCACCATTGGAGATGGAGGTACATTAAGAGCCCTATGTGATTCGGGAGCAAGCATCAACCTCATGCCATTGTCACTCTTCAAATCACTTGGTTTAGGAGAGCTCACACCAACCACAATGAGCCTCCAATTGGCGGATAGGTCTATGACATACCCTTTGGGTATAGCGGAGGATGTATTGGTCAAAATCGACAAATTTCTCTTTCCGGTAGAATTTGTGGTTTTGGATATGGAGGAAGACAAAAGCATTCCATTGATATTGGGAAGGCCATTTTTGGCAACCGGAGGAGCCAAAATTGATATGAGGAATGGAGAATTGGAGCTTCGAATGAACCAAGAGATAGTTACAATTGACATGTTTAGAGCTATCAAGCTCCAAAATGATAAGAATGAAGAGTATGGGTTTCCCAAGGGAGAGTATCCCCCAATACCCATGAGAAAGGAGGTGGAAGAAGAGCCCAAGATGAATATTGTGGAGGAGAACCCCAAGGTGGAAGAGAATGAGTTGAAGATGGGCAAGAAGGCCAAGTTTGGGGGAGTTTTCTTCAAAAACTCCCCCAAATCAAGAAAAGATACTTGTGCAAGCTTGGGGATGGATGAGGCATCAACCTCTTATGACATGATTGAAGAGCCGGATGAAGCTTTTGGATGCTTCAATGGGTTCAAGAAGGTAGCATGGGGAAAGAAGTGCAAGAGCAAGGAGGATAATGGGGTGACTTGATATCCACCTCAAGGAAGAACCGTCCGGCATAGGACGTTAAAAATAGCGCTTCTTGGGAGGCAACCCAAGGTTTTATTGCTTTATGTCTTTATTGCTTGAGTAGTATTGATAGCTTAGTTTCTTTGTAGGTATGGTTGAGGAAAATTGTGGATACCTTGTCTTGGAGAATGAAGAAGAAGCAAGGCCAACTTTGGGAAGAGAAAGCAAGTGATACAATGGTGCTCTTTGAAAAGCATTGGATGTGCAAGGAGGGAGGTAACAACTTGTAGCCCCAAACTTAGAATTTTTACATAGTAAAATTCTAAGTTTGGGGGAGTTATTTTTCTTTTATTTTTCTACTAGTTGTTACCCTTGCACCGGTTCGTCATTCTACTTGTATCACATTTTGCACCGGCGCACACTTGGCTTTCACATGCTTAGATTGTTTAAGTTGGTTTTGATCATATATTGGGTAGTGGACATTTGGTGAAATATGAGCATGAATAGTCATTGGAATCCATTGTGGAAGTAGTTGTGATGATGTTTATTTGCTTTGAATGTAAGCATGATTGGTGTTGGAATATAGTATCATGATTGTGTTCATATTTGTGATCATTGATAGCATGGATGCATGATGTGTTGTTGTGTGGGAACATTTGATGAATGTGAGAGTCCTATTGAATAAAACCGGTGAGAATTGAGCCTTAAATCGAGCATGTAATCCGGTTTAGTTCATTTGAGAGTGAACTAGGTTATTGCTAGTCATTTGAGATAGCATGATCGACCATGAGAGGGACTGAGGAAACTTGCTCGCTCGAGAAGAAGAAGGGGACGAGGAGATTTGCTCGCTCGAGAAGAAGAAAAAATGGGGGGACGAGGAGACTTGCTCGCTCGAGAAGAAGAAAAAGGGGGGACGACGAGACTTGCTCGCTCGAGAAGAAGAAAAATGGGGGACGAGGAGACTTGCTCGCTCAAGAAGAAGGGGGACGAGGAATACAAGCTCGTCGGGACGCCTTAAAGCGGCCAGAAGAGGGAACGAGTGAGACAAGCTCGTTCGAGAAGAAGAGGGGGGACGAGGGATACCAGCTCGTCAGAGGCGGCTAAAAGCGGCCAAGAGAGGGAACGAGGGAGACCAGCTCGTTCGAGAAGAAGAAGAAGGGGGACGAGGAATACAAGCTCATCGGTGGCGGCTAAAGCGGCCGGGAGAGGGAACGAGGGAGACCAGCTCGTTCGAGATAAAAAAAAACAAGGCGGCGACGAGGGATACCTACTCGTCGAGGACGCCGAAAAAATTGAGAAAGGGGAAGGGGCAAGGCGGCGACGGGGGATACCAGCCCGTCGGAGACGCCGAAAAAATAGGGAGGAGGAGTGACATGTATTTTTAAATACTCGCCTCTCAAGTGTAAGAGGATCCTCGTAGTAAAAGTAAGTGCCCGGTTAAATTATCGAACCACGGGACTAGTTAGCTAGCATAGCCTTAGTGTTGTGTGAGTCACGTAATTATAGTGATAGAACATGGGGGTGAGCTAAAGACTAAATGCAAAATAAAATAAAATAAATGCTAAGGAAGAAAAACAAGTAAAATGATGATCAAATATCGAATGTGAGAAGTAGTGTTCGGGTGTTCTTCATTATGTGAAAATCAATTAAAGTTTAACTTGGACGTTTAATTCATTGGTTGGTGTATGATAAGAGCAATCACTAAAAATGTATCTAATGAAGGACCTAAGATCGAGAGGAAGGATAGAGTCGTTCTTACTCGGGTAATCACAATTAGGGGATTCTACTTTATCTAAATTAATCTAATCTAAGCCTTAATCATGCTTTTCCACCTGAATACTAGAAACCAAACTTCAATGATCTCTTCACTAATCACTCAAACTCTCATTCAAATACTTAGTGTAAATTAATGGGGTTCTAATGAAAATTACCCAACTCTCATTGCGATAACCCAATATTAACTCAATCTACTCGACTCCCAACCCTCGATTATACGATCTATCAAGACTAACCAACTCTCGTTGCACTAATCAAGCTTCAACAAATAATCTAATAATTGAATTCAAGTAAATGATCATGCAAAACCCATTAATCTAATCAATACACCACCAATAGAATTTAACAATCCAAAATCAAGCTAAAAATCTAATTCCTCATAAATCCAAACACCCAAACACTAACAAACCTAACCAATAACTAAATTAACAAATGAAATCAAACTCATAAAACATAAATAACAAAGCATTAAATTAAAGAAAGGTATCACCTCAAATGTCTTCAAATGCTTGCAATAAAATAAAATACTACATTAAAATCTATCTAAAACATTAAATGAAAACTAATGAGTGGAGTGGAGTGGAGTGGAGTGTGGAGGATATTTTCCCCCAATGAGCTGCATCCTCTGTTTCGTGCCATATCCCCCAGCGTATTAGCTTCCAGCTTCTCTATGCATGTCCTCTATGTCTTGGCCGAAAAGCCAACTTTTTAAATGGGCCTGCTGCTTGTAAATATGATGGTCCTCCCTTCTAAAAACAACACCTCCTTTTTCATTTGATTATCGGCCGACATGATCAAATGGGCTGCAAGTTATTAACTTTTGCTAACCAATTAACCATTGGGCCTTCAGTTAATTAAAAAGACATGTGGGCTTATTAATTGATGCCAATTCAATTCCAGCTGCTATGTTGCGCCACCATTCTATATATGATCACGGCTAAATTGGTTGATAAATGGCCATGTAATTCTTGGGCCCAATTACTCAATACCCCAACATTTATTAAATGGACCATCAATTAAATTGTTGGACTAAATAATTTTTACCTTCAACATTTTCTCATTTCAATTTCTTTCTCAATTTTTCCCTTCAATTGACTTCACAATATAACCGAGGCGTGTTTTGCTTCAAAAATGCTCATTTCTCTATAAAAATAGCAAACAACACCACTTCTCCAAATCAAGTGCAATTAGTCAATTTAATGTAAATAATGCACAAAATCCTATATAATTATGCAAATTAAACACATGAATTTCGAGCAATTTTCACACTAATCAAGGAGAGAAGGGTTTCATTGTATTAGGCTGATACCATGTGAGAATACCAGCTCCGATACCATGAAAGAATTCTGTCTCATCTAAAAGTCCGAACTTGTACTGAGGTTGAGAATTAATTCTTGTATATTAATTCCTAACACTCCCCCTCACTCGTCACTCGTGGGCCGGATTAACACCTCTTACCCTTTTTTGGGGAGGAGGCCCATCAAGTGGACAATTTAAATGGGTGGAGTGCTTTGAACAGGAATCGAACCCAGGTCGTTTTGCCCGTTTTGGTCTGATACCATGAAAGAATTATATTCAATCACCGTTTATGAGATGATAAGAGTGGTCCACTATATATAGGGATTACAAGAGATACACAAGGAAATAAATATAAAGTATAAATAAAAGATTCCTACCTATAATACATTATACTATTCCTATAATACATTATACTATTCCTATAATATATTATTCTATTATATTCTCTAATACTGTCGGCGACGAGACGTGGGAGGGAATGTGAGGAGGTGAAAATGGGGTGGGTGTACCAAATGACTTGAGGGATTAGGGTTTTAATGGAAGATGGGTATTTTTGAGTTTTTCACGTGAGTGTCCTCATCCGTTTTGTGTGTATCCTCATCGCGTGGGTATCCTCGTAGGATTCTTGGGTGCCTTTAGCCGCGCCCTATAAATAATTGGCCTAATTTAATTTACATGTTGCAAACTTCCTCAAGGCCCTGTTGCCGGCATATTAGTGAAGCAAATGGTTGGGCTCAAAGAATTTAATTAAATGGGCCGAATAAATTAATTTTCAAGCCCAAATATTTTTAACTTTCATCTTTTTCGTTCCGTCTCTATTCTCGTCTCACTTCTTCAGTTGACTCCATAAAATAATTAAGTGTGTTTTGCTCCAAAAAAATCTAATTTCCCTACAAAAATAACAAACCGCACATTTTCTCCAAATCAAGTGCAAATAGTCAATTTAGTGTAAAAATGCAACGAAACTCTATAAAATTATGCGAATTAAACACATGAATTTCGAGCAATTTTCACACAATTTACTTGTTACTTTTCTTTTCACACAATTTGCTTGTTCCTTTTCTTTTAAGCATATTCTTCAGATAACCTGCAATGTATTTTATGCACTCTTGTTGTACTACTTTTTTAGTACCATTAATGAAAAAAATATATAGAACGAGATCCTCCATCCGAACGTTACTCTAACTTCTCAAGCTAAGAACGTCGGTACCCAAAATCATTTTTAGCACATAAACAAGTCGTTCCAACGACTAGTTTACAAGTATCTTTTTACCAATCATGTCAATAATTTTCATAAAATTATTACTATTCAATCCAGATATAATTCATATCAGAAAACTACAATAGGTTCTCTTGAAATTGTCTTAGCTCGAGTTTTAACTCAAATTAAGTCATGAGCTATGCAATCAGAATATCCTTAATTTGGGAACTTTACGTTGCATAGCTCGAGTGATAAACTCTACATCTCCATTAAGCAACGTAAAGTTCCCAAAAAAATGTCTTAACTCTTAGTCATGTAATTCTTAAAATCATAGAGTTTAACTCCATTATCTCGGAGTTATTGAACATTAAATGTTCTTATTTTTTTCGAGTTATACTCATAAAACGAGCAACCATTAAAACATATTAATGTTCACAAACTTTAACACATGAATTTAAAGCTTATAATTACGTAAATAAATTAATTCAATGCGTAATTAGCTAATTCACAAGTGAAATAAGTTCAATCAAAGTTCTCATTTCTATAAATAAATAAGTAGTTCAATTTTTCCTTGTTCAAATACCTCAATACTAAATAAATTAATAAATACCTCAATACACAAAAAATGGAGCTCACGAGATTTTCGGAACTAAAAACGGAGTTAAAACAAGCCTAAACGAGCCAAATCAAGATTAAAAGAGCGCACAAGTACTTCGTACGCCGGAAAACAGCTCTGATAGATCGAAACATTGCCCAGAAATGTCGTTAGTCGTCGGAAACCACCTCCACACGTCGGAATCTAATCGAACGCGCTGCCACATGTCAAAAATTGGTCAGACACACCTCCACGCGCTGACAATACCCATCACGAGCCTTCACGCGTCGTCGTGTGGGCCGCACACACCACCTTCTACACTGCGCGTGTATCACACGCGCCGATGCATGTGATCGCGCGTGTCGTTTACGCATAACCGAGTTAGTACCGTGTAGCCACCGAGTTGCCGCTAGTTATACCCCAGTTCGTATTGGGTTAACTCAGTACCGTGTCAGCCAATCGCTAAGTTTGACCAGTCTTGACTCACCATTTAAAAAAAATTCAGAATGGCTCCTAGAGAATATTTAATTCAAGCAAAAAAAAAAAAAAAAGGGCAAAATCTTCAACGAAAACTCTCAAAAAAAATTGCTTAATGTTTTGACAAAATTTGAATTTGTGTTTTTTGACAAAAACTTGAATTTTTTTCCCGAGAATTCCTAAAAAACTCTTCCTCCGTGTATCACTGTCGAGTTCGACACTGTTGTAAAACTTCGTGATATTCACTTATGGCCGTGCATGCAAAAACCCAATTTTGTCGTGTAATTCGTACGAAATCATGTCCAACTAGTTTGAAATTGAGAAAGTTTGAATGAAGGAGGGGAAATGGGGTGTGTGAGAGGGTGGATAAGTGGGGGAGGCTAACTAGAGAAAATATTAGTTTTAGTCCGGTAACTTAGGCCTTGTCCAACTTTAGTTCTGTAATTTTACACTTTTTCAACTGTAATCCTGAAGGTATCAATTTTAGGCCTGACAATATCAATTTTAGTCATATAACTTTACTTTTTTATTTCTTTCAATTTTAGTCGTGTAACTTGCACTAAAATTGGAGAATTTTTTTATTTAAGTCTCGTAACTTTTACCTTTTTTTAAAAAAAACGTCCCAAAAAGATAAAAAAAAAATCATTTATGTCCCATAATTTCTTAAATTGGTTAATTTACGTACGATTTTTGTCTTTTTACGTCCAATAACGAGGAAAAAAATATTTACATAACGTAACTTTAACATTTTTATAAAAAAATGTCATAAAAAATATTAATTTTTTTTATTTACGTCTCACAATTTTTACGTCATTTTTTTATTCTGCAAATTGTAAATAGTGACTTGTAATTTTTTTTAAATCCACATGGTCATTATTGTTTTTCCACGCTATACAAGTCAAGCTGGGCCATGTGAGAATAGGTATGATATCACCATTAATGAGGTGATTGAGAATATCCAATATATATAGTCAAAGTACAAGAGATTTACAAGGAAATAATAACAAACAAATAAAAGGAAATATTTACAATATATGGTAAATAATAATTTGAATATTTATTTCCTATTATCCCCCTTCAAGCGATGCAGTGGGTGAATGGACACGCAAAGCTTGGAACGAAGCAACTCAAAACTGGAACGAGGAAGTTCTTCGTGAAGATGTCAACAACCTGGAGCTCGGAGGGAACAAACTGAGTGGCGAGGCGACCAGATGAGACAAGTTTCCGAACAAAGTGACAATCAATATCAATGTGTTTTGCTCGCTTAATTATGCGCAACAGGATTCTGAGAGAGAAAGAGAGCACTCTTGTTGTCACAGAGAAGAAGAGGGCGACCAGGGGGCAAGGCACCCAATTCGCGAAGAAGCTGGGTGACCCAAATGATTTCCTGAGCAGTGTTGGCCATGACACGATATTCAGATTCACAGCTGGAACGAGAGACGGTGGGCTGCTTTTTGGCACTCTAAGAAACCAAATTACCACCCAAGAAAATGGAATACCCATACGTCGAGCGGCGTGTCTCAACACACCGAGCCCAATCATCATCCGAGTAGCCGATAAGAGAGGGATCGGAACCACGAGTGAAAGTGAGACCGAAATTGATGGTACCTTGAACATAGCGAAGAATACGCTTGACAGCGGCGAAGTGATCCACCGTGGGAGAGTGAATAAAATGACTGACGTGATTGACAGCATAGGAAAGGTCCGGACGAGTGATGGTGAGATACTACAGGGCACCGAACAGGGACCGATATAAGGTTGGGTCATGGAAGGGTGCACCTGTGATGACAAGCGAGGAACCAGCGACCAGAGGGGTAGAGACTGGCTTGGACTCTAGGAGGTCGGCCCGAGCGAGGATGTCATGGGCGTACTTGGCCTGACCAAGAAACAAAGTCTCCGAGGAGCGAGACACCTCAAGGCCGAGGAAGTAATTGAGCTCTCCCAAATCTTTGATCTAAAACTCTGCATGGACGCGAGCAATGAAACGCTTAAGGAAGATAGGGTCATTGCTCGTCACAATGATGTCATCGACATAAAGAAGGAGATATAGAGTGACCCCCTTGCGAGTGAAGTAGAATAGGGAGGTATCAGCTCGGCTGCAGTGAAAACCAAGAGAGGCGAGGAAGGAACTGAACCGAACAAACCATGCCCGAGGCGCCTGACGGAGCCCATAGAGAGCCTTCTTGAGTCGACAGACATGATCCTGAAAACGAGGATCAATAAAAGCCGGAGGTTGAGGTATGAAAAAAGGTTTGGTCAGAACACCGTGCAAGAAGGCATTGTTGACATCTAACTGATGTAGGAGCCATCCATTTCGAACAGCGAGAGAGAGCACAATGCGAACAGTGGTGGCCTTGACGACCGGGCTGAAAGTGTGGGAAAAGTCGAAGCCAGGAATCTGAGAGAAACCCTGGGCAACCAGGCGAGCCTTGTAGCGATCAATTGAACCATCACTGTGAAACTTTGTCCGAAAAATCCATTTGGAACCAACTATGTTTGTGCTCGGCGGGCGAGGAACCAGATCCCAAGTTTGGTTCGCGTGGAGAGCATCAAGCTTCGAGCGCATAGCCGCCGTCCAATGAGGAAGCTTCAAAGGGGACTTGAACCCCTTTGGTTCATTAGAGACAGTAAGAGCAGATAACAAGCATGTGGTCGCAATGTCAGCCACATAACGAGGCTTGAAGATGCCAGACCGAGCACGAGTAACCATCGGACGGGTGGATCGGGGAGTGGAGGGTAGGTCGGCACGCTGGTGCTCGGCCGGAGGCAAGGCAGGACGAGCAAGAGGTTGCTCAATAGGCGGGACCTCGAGTGGGAGAGGAGGCATATGTCGAGGAGCCAGATCTGAAATAGCCTCTGAGGGGTGTGGGCAGAGCGAGCAAGGCTCGGTGCGGCCAGGATGAGGGCGAGCAACAAGTGTAGGGCAAGGAACTGGACTGGGAGCAGGAGACTCCAGAACCAGAAACAAGCTGTAATCAAGAGACTGAGAATCTGCCGAGGAGCCCTTATCGGAGAAAGGGAACGATGACTCATCAAACTGAGCATGTCTAGTAGTATAGAAGCGGGAAGCGACCGGATCGTAACACCGAAACCCTTTATGAGAAGAATTGTAACCTAAGAAGATGCAAGGAACACTGCGAGGAGCCAACTTGTGAGGAGAGTAATCCCGAAGGTACGGAAAAACACGACAACCAAAGGTTTTGAAATTGCCATAAATATGAGGTGTATGAAAGAGCAATTCATACGGAGACTTGTCATCAAGTACAAGCGTAGGCAAACAGTTTATAATATAAACTGCAGTGGCAAATGCATCAACCCAAAAATGAGAGGGAACACTGGAGTGAAGCATGAGAGACAATCCAGTTTCAGTGATATGTCTATGTTTACGCTCCGCACGACCATTCTATTGAGGAGTGTAGGGACATGACAATCTATGGTGAATACCTTTGGCGGAAAAGAAATCCCGAACTCTGCTGTTAACAAACTCCGTGCCACCATCACTCTGAAATGCTTTCATGGAGACAGAGAACTGATTACACACAAAGGTATGGAAGGCGACCAAAACACCAAAAAAATCGGACTTGGCACGCAAAGGGTACAACCATGTGAAGCGAGAAAAGTCATCAATAAAGATAGCATAATAACGATAACCATCATTAGAACACACCGGGGCAGGCCCCCATAAATCACAATGAATAAGATCCAAAACACGAGATGCTCGCTTTTTATTCAAAGTAAAAGTCAAAAGTTTGCTCTTTGCCAGCTGATAAGGAGTACATAGAGAAGGTTTAGGCAAAACAGATGTAACATCTAAGTGACCCAAACGTTTCAAAAAATTAACAACTGAAATAGAAGTATGTCCTAATTTATGGTGCCAAAGCTCAAACGAAGCTCGCCGAGCAGTAGTGTGCAACGCGGCGACCATGCTCCAGAATGTAAAGACCGCGACTACGCCTGCCGCGAGCCATAGGTTCCTTGGTTACTCGGTGATGAACCACAAACGAACGATCAGAGAAAACAACGTCGATAGGATAATCTGAAGTCCGTTTGCTTATGGATAATAAATTTTTTGTTAGATGGGGAACAACCAGAACATCCAATAAGCGAAATTTATCATGAGCACGATAAGAACCAGTATGAGTAATGGGAATAGAAGTACCGTTCGCGACAATAACATGATCATTACCATTATAAGGCGCGAGATCATTCATAGCAGTGGAATCCGGAGTCATGTGGGCAGAGGCACCGGTGTCAAGAAACCAATTTGAACTAGGGGAGGGAGCAACCGAGCACTGTGACTCGAAGGCCTGAGCAAGGTTGACAGAGGGCTGAAACGAGCGAGCATATCTCTCGGAACAACGACTAGCATAGTGGCCCGGTTGGCGACAAATCTGGCAAGCAGGAGTGAAAGACCGTTTGCCCCGAGCGCCTTGCTGGGCAGGGGAAGAGCGACCACCATAGGTAGACGGTGGGCGACAACCATGACCAGAGGGGCGAGCATGAGAGAAAGATCGGGGCTGCGAGGAGCCAGAGCGCCGATCAGTGACAAAAGCAGGAACAGGAGCAGTTGGGGCATCCATGGAACGCTGCATAAGGTCAAAACTAACAGCTTGATGAACCAGATCGCGAAAAGGAGGCATCGGGGTCATAGACATGCGGGTGTCAGAGAAACCAAGAAACTGAGGGCCGAGACCGTTTAAGAACCAATGACTCTTATCAACGGCATCAACAGGGCGACCAATAGAGGCCAACTGGTCACAGAGAAGTCGAAACTTCTTGTTATATTCATCAACCGAGGAGGTGGCACGGCGGAGGTTGAACAATTTACCACGTAACTGGTTGAGGCGAGAGGCTGAGGAATGACTAAAGGCCTCCTCGATGGCTGTCCAGACAGATCGAGATGAGGTGAGGCCGATGACTTCGGCCATGGTGTCTTCAGAGAGAGAAGAGATAATAAGGCTCAGAATCTTCTGATCCAACGCAAACCAGGCAATATAATCCGGGTTTAGGACATCCTTGCCATCGGACCTGACGGTTTTGGGCTGTTCCGGGCAAGAACCGTCAACGTGGGAGAATAGATCGTGGCTGGTCAGAACAGGAACAATCTGATTACGCCAAACAAGATAGTTTGATGCAGAAACCTTCACGGTAAGCATGTGCACGAGAGTGTTAAGGGGAAGAGAGGAGGAGTCCGCCATGGCGCCGGAAGAGGAGGAACGGACGACGACGGTGGAAGGAGAGGGAGAGGAAGAATTTAGCGTGAGGCTATGAGTGACGGCTAGGGTTTAGGTGAGTTTGACTGATACCATGTGAGAATAGGTATGCGATCGCCAATGAAACTGAGCATGTTTATAGATGCTAAAATGTTGGTTGATGCTGGTGCATGTGTGGAGTTTGTAAGAGATGGAGATGGGGTTTACAAGGGAGACGAGATAGCGAAGGCGATAAATGAGGTTATCGTGGAGAAGAGTGGGCAAGGGGTGAGGCGTAGAGATAAAGAATTGAGTGAGAAGATGAGAATGGAAGAGGATGTAGCAATGGAGGAAACGGCAGAGTGTCTGGCAAATTTGTTGCAACAATGAGAGCAAAGACTAGTTATTTTCAAGATATATTCAAGCTTTGCATACACTTCTTCCATCTCTCCCTCCCTCCCTCCCTCTCTCTCTCTCTTTAAGTTACACATTCAAACACACCCGACACTATCTCTACTTACATTTTTTTTCCCTACATTTCTCAATTTTTCTCTTTTCTACCTCTTTCTACCTCAATACTCAATTTAGTCAATTACACATTAAGTATTATATTTCTTAAGATTTGTGTAAACAGTAAATTAATAATTTAATGGGGGACGAAGAGAGTATTAATTTGCTAAATCAGTATTTCTATGATAAAAATGAAAAAAAGCCTAAATAAACATAATATTATAATTTATAAATATTTTCACACCCTTGAAGTAAATTTCTAGATGTGTCCTTATTAAAAGACTTTTTTGCATTAGAAAACTTATCTTTCGAAATTTGGAATAAATTAATGTCGCTGTCTTTGTAATTTTATAATATAATGCAACCAGTTTCTCCACTCACTTGTTTTATAAGTATCCTATGAAACAAAAAAATGTATCATACAATAATCAAATCATGAGATGATTCGTCACTTATATTAATATATGATATAACAATTAATTACACGCCTACTAGCAACTCACACCAATAGAAGAAAGCAAGTGGTAAAACCATTGAAATTAAAAAAACATCTTACTAGCAACTCACACGAAAATTTTAACTGTATGAACCTATCTAGATGGAAAAATTACATAAACTAAACAACACTTTTCAAACTCTTCTTCTCATGATCATCAAGACATAATTCTTATTATTATAATGATGCCTTATGGACTAGTACCAACTTCAGTTCAACTACAAAACTAATCAATTTAACTCACAAACATCAATCTCACTAACTATTTGTAAACAACCCATCTTTTTACCCTTACATTAATCCATTCTCAATTATTACAAAAGCATCAACCTTACTAATTGTCATTGTGCTCATTCTTGCAGCAAAGCTGCCACAGATTATCAGCCGTTTCCTCGATTGCTTCCTCCTCTTCCATTCTCATCTTCTCACCCAATTCTTTAGCTCTACGCCTCACCCCTTCACCACTCTTCTCCACAACAACCTCATTTATCGCCTTCGCTATCTCTTCTCCCTTATAAATTCCATCTTCCTCTCTCACAACTTCCACACATGCACCAGCATTAACCAACATTTTGGCATCTATAAACATGTTAATTTTCATTGGCATTCCTATAACTGGCACCCCATAATATATACTTTCATTCAAAGAACTCCATCCACAGTGACTTATGAATGCACCTGTACTAGCATGTCCTAATATGTTCGCCTGCGGAGCCCATCCCGACACGACCATTCCCCTGTCTTTCACCCTGTCAAGAAACCCCTGAGGAAGTGATTCTTGGATATTGATTGTGTTATTATCCATGACAGGAAATCTGATGATCCATATGAAGTTTATACTTTCACAAAGCTCAAGCCCTTTTGCAATCTCCTCAATCTCTTCCTTTGACAAGAAGTACTCACTCCCAAATGAAATGTAGACACTTGAATTCTGTTTTTTGTTGCTCAACCATTGCAACATCTCTGAGCTCTCCTCCTCTGTTTGACCTGCATCAGTGACTAGTGGACCGACGGCTAAGATTCTTTTACGTATTACAGCAGAAACATAGTCTATATACTTGGCTTCAAGAGCCCTACATGTCTTTAACAGAACAAACTCAGATGACAATCTGTAATTCACTAAAACAACATCTCTATCTTGCTCAAAAACATTATGAAACAACATCTGTATAAGTTCATCCATACTTTTCTTCTGGTGGGCCTCAAGACTTAATAATTCTGGGAAAGGGAAATGATCATCCCAATAAGTGTAATGATGGCAGCTAAACGCCCTTGTTGCTGCACCAGTGATGTTGAAAAGAACAGCAGGAATGCTTTGCGACGAAGCGATTCTGGCAGCCCAAGGCTGGAACACGTCGAATACGACCAAGTCAGGCTTGAGAGTAGTGATGATGTCTGAGAAGCTTGATTTGGATGTCTGAAAGGCCTTTATAAGTGTGAAAATGAGATTTGGTGGGAGATTCTTGGTTGTGTGGTAGTGTGGAGGAAGTTGAGGATGTGCCTCTAACTCTAGTTGCACCAATTCTATTGAATCTTGCAACATGTTTTTGTGAATGAAAGCATTGATTGAACTGAAATTTATGGATGTGGTACACATGTATATGTGGAAGTTCCTTTTGTTGATGATTCGTTTGGCTAATTCAAGATATGGAAAGATATGGCCATGAGCAAGCCATGGAAACATTACAACTCTCAAACTTGTTGTTTTTGAATCCATGGAAGCTAGCTAGAGAGAATTCAATAACAAAGGTGAATTCAAAATTATCCAACTGCGACTACATACAAAACCATTTTAGGTAAGGGTGATATAGTAAAGAAATTAAAAAATGAGGCCTTTTTCTCCATTAAAAAATATATATGAGAGGGTAATTAGATTCCAATTTATGGTATAAAAGAAGGGCATATTGTCATCATGAAATTGAAACATACGTCCGCTCCACCCACCCACCACACCGAATATGTTGTTGTATATTTATCTTATTTATATTATTTATACACTAGACTAGATGATGTATGACGCCGAATGTAAATATATATTTAAATAATTTTTTTAAATAAATTCCAAATATATATATTTTTTTTAAAGCAGACGGAATGAGACTTGCAATTTTGTTTTTATACAATCTTTAATACATAGGAAAACAATTTTAAGAAATAATAATGATAAAATTTGGAAAATAGACAATATTTTAAATAATAACTGGGTTAATTGCATATTAAATTACCACCTTTCGCTTATTTGCAATCTAATATAAACTTTTAGATAATTATAAATAAATTACCACTACAAAAAACTCGTTGTTTACCGACGAAAATTTCGACGGAAATCTGGTCGGTAACCGTGGTTACCGACGGAATTTTTCAGTCTGTGCTACCCTCGTCGGGAAGGTATACCGACGGATTCCCGACGGAATTAAACAGTCGAGTCTACTGACGAATATCATTCCGTCGGTAACTCGGATGACCCGTTTTCAAACCGGGTCTGTATTCCGTCGGTCGTCCGTCGGTAGTACCGACGGCCTTACCGACGGAATTTTATTTTAACATTTTTTTTTAAAAAAAAATATCCGTCGGTTTCTGTCGGGAATTCCGTCGGAATTTAATTTTATATTTTTTAAATTCGAAATTATATTGCGTCGGTATCCGTCGGTAACAGAACCCGAAATAAAAAAATTAAGGGGTCTGGATCGCACGACACAACCCACAAACTTTCACTTTAGGCCGCATTTAATATGCACCTTGCTGGGAATCGAACCCGGGTTTGTGGGCGCCTAGTCAGGGGCGCCTACCACTCGAACAAGTGTGTTACTTCTTTGTAATTGTAATATTAATTGTATATATACTCATTTTCGGCCCATTTTTTTAAAAAAAATTCATAAAATTAATTTCTTTCACATACATTAAATAATTAAATTTGTAATCTATAATTTATATTTTTATAATTTATATATTTTAAAATACTAAAATATTCATATTTTAACTAAAATATTCATATTTTTTACTAAAATATTCATTTTTTTCCTAATTATTTTTTAGAAAAATTTAAAAAATTAATTTCTTTCACATACATTAAATAATTAAATTTTTAATCTATAATTTATATTTTTATAATTTATATATTTTAAAATACTAACATATTCATATTTTAACTAAAATATTCATTTTTTTCCTAATTATTTTTTAAAAAATTTCAAAAAATTAATTTCTTTCACATAAATTAAATAATTAAATTTGTAATCTATAATTTATATATTTTTAAATACTAAAATATTCATATTTTTTACTAAAATATTCATTTTCTTGCTAATTATTTTTTAAAAAATTTCAAAAAATTAATTTATTTTCACACTTTTTAGTTGTAACTTAATGATAAAATAAATCTTTTTAAATTGTACGTACATCTAATAAAATAATTAGCTTACATTACATAATTTATTATTCATCTTCATCTTCTTCATCTACATTTTCATTATTTGTCTCATCTTCCTCCTCTTCATCATCTTCCTCCTCTTCATCATCCTCCTCCTCTTCGTCCTCTTCCTCTTCATCATCCTCTTCATTTTCATCATCTTCCTCATTTCCATTATCGTTTTCAATTTCGATCAATTGTGAATTTCCAACTGTCAAGTCTACATGGATATTCAAATCTCCCGTAAAGATTTCAGTTCTAGCCTCTATTTGTTCTGTTTGAAACGGAGAATCATCTTCATCACTCATTTCCTTTGTAGGGACTTCTACCATTGATCTTACCTTTACTTTGCAAACAGCGTGCCATTCAATTTTACTACGTGATCGTACTGGAAACTTGCAGTAGTATACTTGAGATACTTGATGGGCAAATACAAATGGATCATTCCCGCTATAGCTCCTTTTCGGATTAACATCCACGAGTTTGTACTCCGGATGAATCCTTGTTCCTAAAGGGCCTGAATCAAACCAATGACACTTGAACAACACTACAGTCTTTGCTGGATATCCCGGATATTCTACTTCAACGACTTCGTGCAACACCCCATAGTAGTCACTTGCATCTGCATTGTAGTTTGCACTGCTAATGCAAACACCATTGTTAGTAGTCGCTTTTCTTGATGCATACTCGGATGTATGAAATCTGTAGCCCTTCACAATATAGTCGTTGTAAGTATTTACACGACGTAGTGGTCCTTTGCTGAGATCCCTTAAGAATCGATTCTCAAAATCGTTTGACCGTCCCTATACAGTTCAAATAATTAACATTAATTATGAATCATATTTATTTTCGTAAAATTTAAGGAAATGGTACTCACATAACGTTGGAACCATTGGGCAAAATCACGTTGAAGACGAGCATCTATATCTGAGATGTTTTATTCTGTTCATCTTAGTTCTTGAGTATACATCCTAATTCACAACATCCAATCACAATTAATATTAAATTACATAAATGAAGTAGTGATAAAAATATGAAATACTTACTCAATGTAAGACTGAACTTCATCACAATTCAATAACACATACGTTTGTGCTATTTCTGCCTCTCTGTTCGTCTCCCACTCTCGTTCAGTGAATTTTCCTATAGGTCGTCCCTTAGACTTGAATATAGACAACATTCCATCAACCTCTTCACCGATATTGTCTGTACCTCTACCACCGTAGTTACGTGGTTCACTTCTCAACCGAGTGTTGACATGGTCTTCAAAATAATAAGAACAAAATATGCCAACCTATTCATTCAAATATGCATTAACAATCGATGCTTCCACATTTGCCTTTTGTTTAGCATTGCGTTTCAAGTTGTGGAGATATCTGATTTATAATAAAAAAATATATATATTAATTAAGTGAACATGCAAGTAGTATAAAAAATGAAACATGTAAGAGTTTACCTTTCAAATGGGTACATCCACCTATACTGCACTGGACCACCAATTCTGGCTTCATACGCTAAATGAACGGGTAAGTGTTCCATAGAGTTGAAGAAGTTAGGTGGAAAAATTTGTTCCAACTTACACAAAATCACTGGAATGTCTTGCTCCAAACGAATCATATCATCGATCTTGATCGTTGAAGATGTTAAATCTCTAAAAAAAAGACTTAATTCAGTGATAGCCCTCCACACATTGAGAGGAACAACGTCTCGGAACGCAATCGGTATCAAGCGCTGCATAAAAACATGACAATCGTGACTTTTCATCCCTGAAACCTTACCTTTGTTTATGCCTGCGCATCGACTCAAGTTTGACACATAGTTTTCTAGAAAATTCAACTCGTGAATCCAACGACACAGTTATTGTTTCTGTGGCTTATCCAGTGTGTAGCAAGCCTTCGGATATTTACCTGTACTGGGATCCATTTTCAACTCTTCACGACGACAATAAATGTTCAGCTCTTCCCGAGACTTTGGAGTATCTTTCGTCTTGTCTTCTGTGTTCATCATTGTGTGGAACACATTATCAAACACATTCTTCTCAATGTGCATCACGTCCAAATTGTGTCGGATCAATAGTGAACTCCAGTATGGCAAATCCCAAAAAATCCTCTTTTTATTCCATCCACCTAGGATTCGACAGTAGTGTTCAGCTGTATTTTCCTCAGTAGATTTTTTCAAACCCGTCCACTGAATCTCATATAACAACCTTTGTCCTATACGGTAACATTATACTAGAAGAAATTAATAAAAAATATACGTATAACATTATACTAGATCAAATAATTGTATAATTAAAATACCGTTTCGAAGGGGCGGTCGATTGTTTGTTACTGTTCTGTTCTTCAAGAAGTTGTTCTTATTCCTTCTAAATGGATGATCTCGAGGTAAGAACTTTCGGTGATTATCGAACCATGTAACTTTCCTACTCTTCTGAAGACTGAAAGCTTCAGAATGCTCCATACAATACGGACATGCTTGCAACCCAGCCGTTTTCCACCTAGACAACATAGAATAGGCAGGAAAGTCGCTAATGGTCCACAATACAACTGCACGCATTGTGAAATTCTATTTTCTGAACACATCATACGTTTGGACACCACTTTCCCATAAAAAAGATCAAGTCTTTTATAAGAGGCTGGAGATAAACGTCAAGTTTATCCTTTGGATTCGACGGACCTGGCACCAATACAGTCAGAAACATTGTTTGAGGTTTCAAGCACATCCATGGAGGAAGATTATACGGAGTCAGAATCACCGGCCACAACGAATACTGCTTTTTAAAGCTCCCAAACGGTGCAAAACCATCAGTACACAAACCTAGCCTCACATTCCTCGGTTCAGAAGAAAAATTGGGATACACGTTGTCAAGGTTTTTCCAGGCCTCCGAGTCCGCCGGATGTCGCATCTCCCCAGACTCGGTCGAAGACGAATCTGTTGCATGCCACGTCATGTGTTGTGCTGTGGCAGTAGATTGATACAATCTCATTAAACGAGGAATGATTGGAAGATAATACATCTTCTTGTGTGCCACTTTCTTCTTCGATAACTTCGATTGACCAGCGGGCCCCTTCCGATGTGGCTCTTTGTAACGAGGATGACCACACATCCTACACATGTTCAGATTGTTATCTTCATCACCCCAATATAACATGCAACCGTTTACACAAGAATCAATCTTCTCGACCGGCAATCCCATATTTTTCATCATTTGCTTGCTTTGATGATACGTTGTAGGCGCCTTATTCTCAGGAGGGCCGATCTCACTGCATAATTGTGTCATTTGCTCACACTACAAGAAATTTGAGAAATCGCGACGAAAATTTTCGTCATAAAAATATCATTTTTCGTCACGATTGGTGTTTGGTGACAAAAAAAATTGTCACAAAGAACGTCACCGTATGTGCGTCACAATAGATTAATGCGACGATATTTGAATTTGTCACCAAAAGTCGTCATTTGATGACGATAAAGGTCACCGTCACTATATCATTTCATCTATAGTGACATATAAATTGTCACATTTAAAATCAAAATTTCGTCACTTATTATGATATTTCGTCACTGAAGGTTAAATTTTACACGACGATTTGATTTATCGTCACTAAAAAATAACTTTTTGTGACGATTGTCCATATATTACTAACATTATCAAATTTTAGTGACGCCTTATCTTGTCACAATTAGGTCAACTATTTCGTCCTATTTGTATAATTTGTCGCGAAAAAGTTGTTCTTTCATGACAAAATATTGTTCGTTGTTATATGTGTGTATATATAATGACGACAACACTCGTCACTAAAGAGTATAATTTAGCGACAATTTTTTTACTGTCATTAAATGATGTGAAAATGGTGACAAATTATTTTTGTCACTATATTATGTTATTTAGTGACGAAGATGATAATTATCACTAAAAGTTTTAGTATAGTGACAACATATTTTTGTCATATATCAAAATTTTCGTAATGAAAGAACTACACTAAAATGACTAAAATTTGATCGTCATTATACATATAGATATAATGACAACACGTTTCGTTAGCAATAATAAGACTTTAGTGACAAAATGTTCGGCATCGTTAAAACATGTGAAAATGGTGACCAAATATCTTTGTCATAATAAAATTTTGTTCAGTGATGAAGATGAGAGTCGTCACATAAAATGTCATATACCTGTATTAATTAAATAAATTTATAATTGACTAAAAATTATAAAGATAAATTAATTCAATTACTAAATTGCAATAAACATAATATTTACATAATAAATGTAATGAACTAAAATGAACAAACTTATTCAAATTTATAAATTTAAAAAAAATCAGGAAAAAATAGAAAGAAAAAGAAAAGGCTCTGCTAAATCTTATATCTGTGCTCCACATCCACGTCGTATGTAGCCTTGGGCTTCTGCTTTAACACGCGATACCCCAAACCTTGTTAGCATAATTTGAACTTGCATCCTTTACAGTAGGCCTCTACGTCCTGCAAATGATTATATAATAAGAAAGTATGTCGTACTCTGTCATAAAACATTATTCTACACAGATATAGGCGAAAAAAAAAATCACTCATGCAGTGTAGTAGTTCTAATAATTAGAAGGTGCTAGATGTTCATGAAATCACATAAAGCTTGTCACTCAACAGTTTAAACATGCACATAATTGATTGGAAAGTGAAGTGAATTAAAAAGAAATCACACACACACATAAAGGATGGTTAAAGAAATTGACAAGTAACTGGAAAATCAAAGGAAACAAGTAATAATTTGAGGTAATATACATTGAAATAAACAAAAATCAGGAAAGAAAACAACATATAATTTCACTTATTGTTCTATTGTTAAGGTGAAAATGAAAATTGTTACTAATATTCATATTATTTATAATACAATATACATGTTTGTATATCTCTCTATACATATTAACACATAAGATCATTTACGATGTTTTTGATTCAGCTTGCATTCCACAGGTTATAGACACAAGGAAGTTAAGCTCTCCTGGGCCCATGAGTGAACAAGGCATTCAGGCCTGCTGGAAAGAAGAGAGCAGTAATAGAAGAAAGATAAGAAGTACAGCAAGGAGAGTCCCAAGAGATATCCATTAGAACTAAAGATGTATAAGGAGTCACAAAATGGTCGGTCAAGAGCATGGCAATAATAAAAATCTGGGCGGTAATAAAAATAGTGAAAAATATACCAATGACATATCACAGAGTTAAGACTACCTGTCAGCCAACAGGCCGGGTGATAGGCAACAACAGAGAGAATGGGAAGAGAAAGTCCCTTTTGTAGCCTAGTGATTTCAAGGTAATTTCATTTATAATATCACCATTGAAATCCCAAACAATCTTTAATCTTCCTACGACACATTAAATTACTTGTGTGAACTCTTCTGGATGCTTGGAGCTATTTTTTGCTCCTGGAGTTTAGATCCTGATGATTGCCAGGGGAGGGGGGAAGAGTAATGAGAAACAATAGGAAGTAGTTGGCTAAATAACTTCTACATACCATCATTGACCAGTAGGAAAAAGAAAAAAAAGTGATGTAGACTAAATGCAGTTCATCATTAGTTAGCTCATCATCTAAAACACCAGAATAATGCTTCAAAGGTATAAAAAGAGCTTAGAATTCACAGATACACACAATGCAGTAGAGTCTCTTCTACTAGGGAACATATCCAAGTTTGTCGACTTGAAACCTAAACCAAATAACTCGAAGTGTATGAAAAGATAAATACTAGGACAAGTAACTCAATTTATTAGAATATTTTAACATACAAGTCCAATATATTCACTTTTCAAACATGTAATTCAAAGCACACACGATG
Source organism: Galeopsis tetrahit (assembly GCA_963675135.1). Classification (NCBI taxonomy): domain Eukaryota; kingdom Viridiplantae; phylum Streptophyta; class Magnoliopsida; order Lamiales; family Lamiaceae; genus Galeopsis; species Galeopsis tetrahit. The sequence continues at coordinate 20,837,060 of OY776133.1, forward strand.
ATTTGATGTTGAATCAAGCAGTATTACTTGGCTTAACGCAAGTAGAAAACACATGTTCTTCATTATAATTCAAACCCTTTTCCTAATTGAAAAGAATACCATCCAAACAACTGGGAGCTCATTCACTTAAATATTATGATTCATGTTTAAAGTGTAATAAGCATCACATCTAACCACCCATCCCCACCCAACACATGAAAATGACAAATAAATACCTTGGCTACTATAATGAAAGAATGTCAATGCAGCTTAAACAAAAAGGTTACTAAGCATGCCATGATACAAAATAATTAATTAGCACATATAAGTCACCACTTTTAAAGCTTAGAATCAGCTAATTTACAAGTGAAAAGAGTTGACCCAGTTTTACCCGAATTGTTAAAAGAATAGGAAAAACACGTTTGGAATCACCCAATGCAAGACCTGCTAAAATAGTGGCTTGCAATGCTATGATACCCACTAACCATGTCCTAAATTCCTAAACCAAAAAAAGTAGGAGTTGAAATATTGAATGCAAAAGAACTACATAGATCTGTCTGTTTGCAAGTATATTGGCATTTGGTAGTGACTTTACGTATTATCAATAACTTGATACCAAAATTAATCATTTAATCTACTACAACAGTACCAATTGCTAAATCATACATTTTTGTAATCTTAAGAACGTCTTTCATTAAGAAGGAGAAATTGGGGAAAAGGTATTTTGAAAATTGAATACTACTTTGATAACTAAAACTGCTGCTGAAGGTGGATTAAATATCCACTTCAGTTGACAAAAACGTGAATGAACTTACAACTAAAAAAGAAAATGGAAAAAAGAAACTTACAACTCTTCTTAGACGATTCTCAGTTCATAACCTGAAGAGACGCCTTATTGAAGAAATTCACCCTTCATGTTCGTGACAGCGAATCTTCCATTTGGCGCCGTGCTTCTCAATATATCGTACATCTCCTTGCTCGTGGTATTGAACGGCAAATTCACACGTACGTAACCCAGATCGCCTCCGGTGAGAGGCAATTGTTTCCATTGCGGTTGCTGATTGCTGCCATTGCTCAGATTCGTAGTTCCTGAATTGGGATCCTCGTCCTAGGGCTGAAAATTGGGTTTGGGGGCTGCGGATGTTGAATGAGAAAAAAATGATGGAGAGGGATATATTTTCCTTTTAAAGTACTTGAGTAAAGTTTATTCTATTATCTTTTTGAGGATTTTCCCAAGTAAATTGAAATACCGCCCTAAATTGGGTTTATATTTAAAAAAATAGAATTTGAAAATTTTGTTAGTAATTGGTAGATTAAAATATTTCAATTAACATGAAACAAATCAAATATGGCTATTATTAATATTTATAAAATGATAAAATTTATGTGTAATATTAGCACAAATTTGGAAATAGACAGAAATCTCGAGGTTGAAAGCAAGTCAAAATGATCTTTCAAAACAAATTGCATAAGACAAACATAAAAACTCGATATATGTTACTAAGAAGTCCCTCCGTCCTGGTGAAAGCTATTCGAGAGTTTTGTATTAGAGGTGATATGATTGATAGAGAATAATATATTTAAATGTGAGAGGTGTAGTTTGCTAAAAATTAGAACATGTAGCTTTCATTGAAACAGATGAAAAAAGAAAGTTGAGTGGCTTTAATTGGGACGGAGGGAGTACATATTTGTGTTTACAGTAACTTTGATTGGGACGGAGGGAGTACATATTTGTGTTTATAGTAACACGCATCTTCTTTTATTGTAAAACGGATCTAAGAGTGATATTTTAGGCTTTGCACGATTTTTGTATAAAAAAATCATTTAACGCGGTGTCGACCTGTAAGATTTTATGTCATTTTCTTAAATAGAAGAGTATTACCGCTGTAATATTATACACAATTTTTTTTATCTTTTAATTATAAAGAAGATATGTCAGGGTAACGGGTAAAGAATATCGTTGATAGATTATCAATCTTGTTAATAAAGTAAAAAAAAAAAAAACTCAAAATTTAATTACTTAAATAAAATGAGTATATTCTTTGTAGACCAACAAATAGAATTGAGCCCACTTTTGATAGACTAGGGGAGTATTGAATTTTGAAAGTTATGTTTAAACCTTTTTTTTAATAATTTACTAAGTCGAGTTGAAATGAGAATTAATTGAGTCGAACACAGGGTGAACTAGTGTAGTTTAATATTTTGATCCTAATTTTAAAGTCTTAATTCCTCAAACTCGAACTTCGGACTTTGTGACACTAGGCACACAGTGTAGGTCTATAGTAAAAACTTATATAAAATTAATTTTATTTACTATATGACTCATGAGCTCGTGGATTTCAATTTAATCAAATTTAAAAGGAAAATATGACATATATACAAAATTGGAACACATTTTTTTAGATTGAGCCATTTTGATATACAATAAAATTTACACAATTTATAGAAAAAGATACTCCCTTTCTCACTCAATCCAATATAAATGTTGTTTTGATCCTCCATTTTATTTATAATTTAATTGGTGTTTTACATTTTTCAATGCTAATTAAATATGTTTCCTTTTAATTTGCTTTAGAAATATATTAAAAACAATTTATACATATTATGGGTATAATATAAAATTAATAATTTCCTTAATATATGTTCATAAATTATTTTGAATTGAAAGAAATAATATCATAATTAATATGTTAGGGCTAGTTAAAAAAAAAAGGCGGGACTCCAAAATACAGCCCGCCAAATGAAATGAAGGAGACGGGACGCTAAAATACAGCCTGGCAAGTGAAGGGGGCGGGACGCCAAAATACAGTACATCCACATTCATAAACGTCTGCCCAGTTTTTGTTCTCAGTTTATTCATTTTCAATCCCTAATTCGGTCTATTTCGCTCCGCCGCTCCACTTCCGCGCCTTTTTTTTCTTTCAGATACCCTTGAAACTGGCAACAAAAGGTCGTCTCTCTACACGTTTGGCATTAGGCATGAGAAGGTTTTAAAAGTTGTCTCTATATTTTTTTTATTCTCTCATGTTTGGTGTTTGGTTTTCTTGAATCCTGATACTTTTTCTTTGCATACTGCTCCCATGCCACTGTAGCTCGTTCAAATTCCATTTCATTTTGTTTTTTCTGATTTATGAGGGTTTTTTCAACTAAATCTAATTTCTATTTGAAGGTTTTTTATTCTGGAATTTTACTGTTTTTCTCTCGTAAATTAGGAGAATTTTAATAAATTTGAAGTTTACTGATGAAATTCTGTCATGAGATTTATTGGTTTGACAATGTCATCTTTAAATTACTTAATTCAATTTAATTTTAAAGCAGAGTGCACCAAAAGTAGTACCTTTTCTTTTGAAAATTGTTGCTGCAGGACAATTACTGGGGCAAAATAGCACTACTCTTCATTGAAAAACTTGTTTATGGAATAGGGAGATTTATAAACAAATAGGCACACGTGCTTATGTCAATTTAATTAATATTAAACTAGAATTACCAGAAACTATAGAATTTGGATCTTTTGCATCGGGGAATTATTGGGTAATTATGTGGAGTGGGTCATTTGAATTTATACAATAAACTAGAAGCAAGCAATATAATGTACTTGTGTTTATCTGCGTATACTTATTATATATGAGAAATTATCTGGTTGGAATTCGAGTTTTAGCTTGACGGACGAACCTTTGTTAGATAGACTTCAAGTATTATTTTTAAACTTTAGTGTTTTCAGTGACCCATTTTTTGTAGTGAGTATCTGAATATCGGTATTTCATTTGTCTGCCACTTGAATAATTTGAAATGTGGAATCAGGGTGAGATTTTGAGTTAGTATGGGTAAACTAGAATTGAATTTATTGATTTTTAACATAGTTTTGCATTTTCTGTAGAGTATGTCTGGCTGTCTGCGGATGATGGCTCTAGTGAATCTGACTATGAGCCAAGTGAACTCTCTCAGGATGAGGTACATAGTAAATCTTAGTTTGGGTTGGTTTTGCTAGAGAATTTCTGTTTTTGTGCTTGGGCACAATTCAATTGCTGGTGTTAATTAGTGCAACTTGATTTGGTTTTCTTCTGGAATTACATCTTAGTATTTCTAACTTTCTCCCTATTTTATATATTTTCCTCTAAATATCGATATTGACAATTATTTGCTAGTTGCTACTTTTGTTATATTAGAGACTTGTATATGTTTGAATGTAAAATGATTTACCGAAGGCCTGAAGTTGATATTTTGATATTTGGTGTTGATCGAAGATGATATCCTGAAATTTTGTGTCGTGTATTGCTCTACCAGTTTGCTCTTGGGGTCTTTTTACATACTTATAATACTCTTAGATTAATATGAACTTTACGACGATGATTGTAGGCTAGCAAAACCACAACTATCAGGGGCTGCAATGCAAAACAACAACATCAACAAAGGAGAACCTGTGCTGAAGGTATTCTTCTCCTTATATTATTTGCATCTCATGGTATAGTAATATTTTTCCTGATATATAAGCTTTTCTTATAATTTTATTATTTTAATTTGTTATATATCCTTGTGATTTTAATGCTTGTTTGTAAATTTTCTATGCAATTACAGGATGAGCTTGTTCCAACTTCTTGGTCTTTCTCTCTCCTGCATTTCATTTCAGGTTATGCAGCTTAACATAGAGTTTCATATGTTAATATTGTCAGCAATGAACTTCATTCATTAGTTAATGAAACACTCTGTTGATAGTTCTAGTTAATTAAAGCTTCCTCCTTATACTAGAATACAAGGCCAGCCATAGGATAAAATTTTCACTAATTTGTTTGCACGCATTAACATTTTTTATGTGTAATTTGCACTAATTTGTTTACACGTACCTTTGTGACTTGTGGTCTCCCTGAACATGAAGCTTTGATCACATTCTGTCATTTTAACTGCATTTTGAACAAGTTTGGTCATTCTATATTGACAATCTTGGGTTAAGGTGTACTCAACTTCTTTATTCGTCAACAATACGAGTATATCATATTTCTTTTCGAGTTAAATACATCGATGCTTCTAATGTTATTTATTATTTTTAGCTCTTAGTATAAAGCAATTTTTCAGTCAAATTGATTGGCATGTCTGCTAATTTCCTCGAAGGTCTTATCAAGTTCTAAGTTTCCCCTCGGTAACGTTGGTTAAAATGTCAAAATGTTGGAAGTGACTTTGATGGAGATACCCTTTATCGATTTAACTTTGGCCTGTATATTGAATTAGCAAGGCCAACATTCTTTACAGCTCTGTGAAATACTTCCAAGATTACTGATTCATTGCTCTTGACTTACAGATGTATCAAAGGATAGTTGAGGCCATCTGCTCCTTTTGCTTGTGGGATGTTGGAGAAATTGGATTTCTGGTTACATGTTATTAAAGCAATGTTTTTGATCTGGTAACCTTGATTGCTGAGGTAACCTAATCAGGAATTTTCTTGATATCATTAATTAGACCAGGATGCAATGTTGCTTTTAGCTTGATTTGTCCTGAATAGTCTTCATTATTTTAGCTGCAGAGTGTGTGTGAAAATAAATTGCACGATCCATGAAAAGAATGGAAACAAAGAAGCTAAGGATTACCAGTGGTTATTTCAGCGGATGATAGCAGCAAGTGACCGTTCTGAATTGAAAGATTTAACATAGGCAGCAACTGCTGAAACATGAGGGCAAACCATTGATGTTCCAGGTTCAATATTGTATCTCACCACTCTTTAAGTCTTTTATCACCATGTTTGCATCCTGTTACTGTGGTGAATTTTATGTGAGATGTCAATATGTTAACACCGAGTGCTACAATGTCAGGTTGTAGATTTCAAAGTTGTCTGTGCTATCAAGATGGGAAATGCTTTATTACTTTTTGGCAAAGCTAGTGGTTAAGTTACACTTTTGTCGCAGTTTGATGGTAGGATTTTGGATAATCAAATAATTGAATCCTGTAGCATGCACGTGTAGTCTTTATGAGTCGGATTTGATCATAAAAGCTATGATAATACTATGTTCCAGGTTACACTACTTTTGAAAGTTGATATTGTTTGCTTGTCATGTATGTTGAAAGCTCTGATAATGTACACTTACTATAAATGTTGTGGTTGTTTGCTAAATATTTTCCAATACTTGATTGAATTTGAACATGTTATTTATTTTTTTAATCAATAAGAAAAGGGTTATGTAGGATTGATTGAATTTGAACTCGTTGTTATATGTTTAATTAAAAATTGTCCTGTTTCGTGCTTTTAGCTTTTTAATTGTTGTTCACTTTATGGGTCTTAATATGTCTAGGGAACCCTGCCATCTTCCTTACTCACTTCCTGCCGTAATATTTGCGATCGTGTAAGAATATTTGTTCATTGTCTACTTTATTAAAGTAGTGCAATAGAATGCAGCTAGTATTCTGAATATATTATGTTACATATTCTAAATAGCACATGATCGACTGGTTTCCCCTTTACGTTACCACCTTTCATTATGTTAATGATTTATAATTTAGTTTCACTAATTGAAATGTGAAATTAATAGTTGTAAGTTGTATGCAGTTATAAGTTTTCTTCCTAACTGCTACATGAATTTGTCAAGTCTGAATATGACTATTCTTATTTATGGTCTTGTAGATCACGTGGTCTATACAAAAGAAATGCAGGTTAGCTGTAATCTGATCACCACACTCCTTTTCTTTAAAATCTTCGTCCTTATTCACATTTTAGTTCACATAATCTATAGGTTACATATTCTTGCATCTGAATATAGAGTTTTGCACGTATTACGCCTACATTATTTAGTCACATGTGATTTACATTTCTCTACTGTCCTCTTGTTATTATTGTTTCCATTAACCAAATCTTGATTATGCATATCAAATCCACAAAATAAAGTCTTTAGCTTATGAGTTGAGCATATGCATACTATAAATTGTTTAACTTTTGGAACACGTCTCCACCAGGGGTGGGAACACAGTTTTCTGAATGGTTCAAAAACCATGTAAAATAAATAGGCTTTTATATAGTATTTATTTTGCAATTTCATACTATCTTATTCATTAAATTGTGGCGAAAGACTTTTATCACTAATTATATAGTTTTCTGAATGGTTCAAAAACCATGTAAAATACTCCCTCCATCCCAAGATTTTATGCACACTTTCCTTAACGGGCGTCCCAACATTTTTTGCACACTCTAAAAAAGAAAACAATAATACCCCTCCTTTATTTTACCTTTAATCAAATCTCTTTCACTTTAATCAATGAATTATCAATAATACCTCTCATTTATTTGCCTTACACATCACTTTATTCCATTTTTTTAATCTCTGTGCCGATCAAAGTGTGCATAAAATCATGGGACGGAGGGAGTAACTAGGCTTTTGTATATTTATTTTGCAATTTCATACTATCTTATTCATTTAATTGTGGCGAAAGACTTTTATCACTAATTATATATCAAATAAGTAATGATGAAAAATAACATCGGCATGTAAATATATATATAATTTATATAATGTCAAATATCATCGCCATTGATTATTAAAATCATCATCAATTATTATAGTGACAAAAAAAATTATCACTAAATATTTTAAATAATTAATGACAAAAAATAGTATCGTCATCAAAATATATATTTTTATGACGGTAAATATCGTCATCAATTATTATTAAAATCGTAACCAATTATTATTGTGACGAAGACATTTTGTCACTAAATATTTTCAATAATTAATGATGAAAAATAGTATTGTCATGAAAATATATATTTTATGATGTCGAATGTCATCATCAATTATTATGAAAATCGTCACTAGTTATTATGACGTAAGCATTTTGTCACTAAATATCTTGAATAATTAATGATAAAAAATAGTATTGTCATGAAAATATATTTTTATGACGTTGAATATTATCATCAATTATAATTAAAATTGTCATCAATTATTTTTGTGACGAAAACATTTTGTCACGGAATATTTTGAATAATTAATGATAAAAATAATATTGTCATTAAAATATATTTTTATGACGGTGAATATCGTCATCAATTATAATTAAAATCGTCAACAATTATTATTGTGACGAAAATATTTTGTCACTAAATATTTATACTAATTAAGGATGAAAAATAGTATCGTCATGAAAAAATATTTTTTACGACGTCAAATGTCGTCATTAATTATTATTAAAATCGTCACCAATTATTATTGTGACGAAAGGTCAGCATCGTCAAGAAAAAATATTTTTCATGATGCCTAATTTTGTCACCAATTATTATGAAAATCGTCACATAATAATATTGTGACATATTTATTAACATCGTCACAAAATATACTAATTTGTGACGAAAAAAATTATAAGCGATGACAAATTTATATTTTGTCACAATTTCTAATATTTTAATGACGAAAAATAAAATTCGTCGTCTTTAAGTAACAAATTGTGACAATTTTAGTGTCGTTGCAAAAAAATTCGTCATGAAATGTGTGATTTCCTGTAGTGTCATATGCCCTGTTAGAAAGCTTGTTCTCGGTCTTGATAGCCATAAGTCGGGCATTAAATGACAGTTGAGAGTGAGAATCACAACCCGGATACAAATCTTGATCGACAAATTTGAGCATTTCATAAAACCGAAATGCTTCATCCGTCGGCTCCTCTTCTACATTTGAAAACCCGGCTTCCATTATCATAGTTTGATACATATTGGGTTCTCCCTCACCAAGTTGTTGTTCCCCACCAAACTGTTGTTCCCCACCAAACTATTGTTCATTACTCGTGCCGGCTTGATTACCATATATTTGTCTTTCATAGATACCAGCAGTGTAATAGTATAAAACTTGATCAAAGTTATAAGGCCAACGTCCTTCGCCGTGAAATGTCCAGTTATAATAATTAACAGTGAAACCATTCTTCAGAACATGTACCAAAACCTCATCAATCGACTTAAATATTTTATTCTGACATTTTTTGGCATTACACGGACACTTGATACAATCCTCATACATGCAATGTGGGTGGAACTTTGCAAATTCAACAAATGACACAAGTTCATTGTAAAATTCACCATTCACATTTCCTAAAATGAACCTAGGAGTACAATACATCCATCGACGATCCGGCAATTCCATCTGTTAAACATTTAACATAAAATTCTTACAAACATATAAAATGCACAACTAATTATTCCGACAAAAAATATAATTAAAATACACAACTAAACTACAAATATATAATATGCACAACTAATTAAACTACAACCATATAAAATGCACAACTAAACCACAAAATTTAACCATATAAATAAATTACGTACTAACTTTAATTATTGTTGCAATTTAGACTTCTTGACAGTCACATTTGTGTTCGAAATTAACGTAATTTAGACTTTTTCCTTAGTGAAAAAAAAATATTTTTTAATCTAATCTAATTTAAAAAATCTGACGTAGGCATTCTTGATCAATATTCTTGATTATAATTAAAAACTATCCAAGACTACACATAAAATAATTTTAATTGAGAGTAATATAGTAAAGAAATTGAAAAATGAGGATAATTTCTAAATAAAAATGCGAAAGGGGATAATTCCAATTTATAGGATAAAATGCCCCCCCCCCCCCCGGCGTTCTGAAAATCAAATCAACCTATTCGATACTCGATTCGAAATCGTTCGGAAAAAACTCGATTCGACATAAATATAAAACAAGTTTAAACATATATTTATATTCGGTACGGCCTAAAGCTCGGCTCGAACTCGATAAGTAAAAAAAGATAAATTTAGTGTAAAAATGTCAAACTACTCAAGCACGGCTCGTTAAATTATCAAACAAGCTCAAACAATAATTTCAAAGTTCGATAATATTTTAAACAAGCTTGAACTATATCGCGTTCGGCTCGACTCGACTCATTTACAATCCTAACCCCACCTCACCTCACTGAATCTGCTTGCTCATCCACTGAAGTTGAATATTGTTCCACTGCTGCCGTTGTTGAGTTACAGTGGACTCGATCCATTCTTCATGAGCATGGGGTTTCTCTGTCCACTTCTCTAGTGATATATTGTGACAATGTTGAGGCTACCTACTTGTGTTCCAATTAATATGGTGTTTCAATTCAATTTCCGATGTAAAAACATATAACTATGATTCTCATTTTGTTTGTGATCTGATCAACACGTCTCAACTTTGTGTTTCATGTACTTCGTATGCTGATCAACTTGTTGATGCTCTCACCAAACCTCTCTCGTGCTCGATAGAAACTTCTTATCAATAAGATTGGTGTCACTAATGTGTTTCATCTTGAGTGGAGCACATTTAGATAGTATTGTATATTTATATATTATATACATTGTACAACTTGTATTCTAGTTTAGTTGTCCCACATTCCTTAACCAAAAATCATAAATCATAGACAGTTGCAACGCTAGGCAGGGCCAATGTTCATTTGACACAACAAAGCCTTTTGACCTTTAACCGGATGGACATATTGAGTGTAAAGCCAAACTTTCTTTGACACACACACCTTTGACCGGTTGGAAACCCACCCATTTTGAGTGAGGGGTATATCCTGGCCCATTAGATTGGGGCCACGGTTAAATGCCCCATTTATTATGTCTTAAGCCCAACCCAATTTTTTTGTTTTTTTTTTTTTTAATTTTGAGTAAAAAAGACTGTAATATCTCCTGGATCCATCGATTCCATCCCCACTCCAAAAAAAATAAAAATAAATACAAAACCTTTATGTATTTCTTTCTTCTTTTCAAAATTTCGTATAAAAAGAAATTCGTTTTTTATTTCAATGGTTGAAAAACGGAGTTTTCGGTACACAATTTTTAATGAAAAGTGTAAGTCATTATAACTAAAAAGTGCAACACAATATTACTTAAAGGTGCAACACAATATTACTTAAAGGTGCAACACAATATTATTAAAAAATGCATTTTAGTATAACTGAAAAGTGCAACACAACATTTAATGAAAAATGTAAGTTATTATAACTAAAAAATGCAACACAATATTACTGAAAAATGCAAGTACATATAACTAAAAAGGTGCAATATAACATTACCAAAAAGTGTACGTCAATATAATTGAAAATATTATTGAAAAGTGTAAGTCACTACAATTGAAAAATGCAACAAAAAAAAAAAAAAAATCAATGATCAACGGTCAACTGGTCAACTCAAGTTCTTATATACACTTGAGTCTACACAAAATCCACTGTAATTTTTAATTTGCTTTTATTAACTAAAATTAGTTGCGTCAAAAATTAGTTTTTTTTAGTAAACTAAAATTAGAGAATTAATGTATTAAAATAATTTATTAATTTATTAACTAACGTATGATTGGTATGATGGAATGATATTAGGATTGAATGGAATAAATTCAAAAATTGAATGATAATGGGAAAGGAATGAAATAAGAATGGTAATTCTTATGATTGGTATTGAGAAGGAATGAAAAAGATATTCTTTATGTGATTTTAATCTCGTGATTGGTATGCTACAATGAAATGTAAGGAATTTTAAAAATTTATCTTAAATGACTAAATTATATATCCTTGAACATGTATTATTTTTAAAAACATATAAATTAATTAAAAACTATGTAAATATTTAATAATTTTGCAAAATTTAAAATTCCTATGGAGTATTAATTATTTTTTACATATTCTTCTATGTAAATTATTTTATATTTTATTATAAAGTTATTTTTAGCTTCAAATTATAATTAGTTGTTGTTAAATAATTTCAATTAATAAATAAATCTACTACAATTTTTTTATAACAAGTAAAGTAAATTATTAAAATAATTAGGATTGAGAATAATTATGTAAACTTAAAAAATTAATGAATGGAGTATAAATTAGTCAAAAAAAATAACCTTTCATCAAGGAATGGAATAGATAAAAATAGGGAAAGGAAGGAATCAATATTCTTAAATTTTTGGGAATAATCATTACATATGGAATGAGTATTCAATACAAAAAATTTTACCAATAGGATTAGAAATATAATTAAGAATGCACATTTCATTCCTACGTCATTCCTTTGTACCAATCATGCCTTTTTTTTACTCCAACAAATTTTACGAAAACTCAGTTATTATAGAATGGATCGGAGCTGGAGTATTAAACTATTTGGAATTAATTAGAATATACGTGCAAAGCACGTTTTGGGTATATTACTAATTAAAATAATCAACAATATATATGATGATCATTGGATGGAGATTTGATTTAAAATAATCAACAATATATATGATGATCATATTGGATAGTAGTATTCTAATCATTTAAACTATCCCATTTCCTTTTTTTTTTTTTGACAGAGAAACTAAATATATTAATTATGTAGGCAGTAAATCAGTCGACACATCATGCTCAATATGAGCAGGTAGGTACATGAGGAGAGAAGAAATCCTGATTACAATTAAAACCAAAGCAAGCTAATCTATATATGTGCAACTAAATTGCAGGTTCTCCTTGCCCAAACAAAATGAGCAGCAACAAAATTACTGGACAAAGCTAATATTTCATGAGTTAACACTCCCAGGTATGATAAGTCCGGTCGCGATTTCAGCAAGGCATTGATAATAATTTGGGAGCCAGACTCAATGATCACCTCCATCTCCCCAGTTGACAGCGGCCATTGTAGTCCTCTCCTAATAGCCTCTGCCTCCCCCATTTCTACACTCCAGTCCATCGGCCGAAACTCCGCAAAACACCATTTAACGACTCCCCCACAGTCAGTGACGGAGCCAGAAAATCTCGAGTGGGGGGTCCGATTAACATTACTTTAAAAATAAAATAATATGTATTAATTATACTTATCAAAATTTCTAATAATAAAATTGTCAGTACATTTCATTAAATTAAAGTGAACAAACTAACTTTCATTATGTTTTGTAAAAAAATTTAATAGTTCCAATTTAAAATGAAGCAAAACAATTTAATAGTTTATTAGTTGAACACTAAATGTCTCTAAAATAATACATTACTGTGTTACAGTATTCTATAAGTCATACAATATAATACTTTTAAATATAAATCACTACTACACATTTAGACAATAATTTCAAATACACCATCAATTAATTATCTCTATTAAAAAAATATTAAAAAATTGGAGTACTATGAAATAAATTTAAGAAGAAAATACATGAAAAGAAAAAAAAAAGTTATTCTTTTCAAATTTTGTATACAAGCATTTATTTTTTATTCCGTCTAAATTTAATATTAATATGTATATCTTAAAATGAAAATAATATTTTTATTTATATATTTATATATATATTAAAAATAATTATTAAAAAACAATACATATAATTATTAAAAAATATATATATAATAAAATGAAAAATGGGTGGGGGGCCACTGGGCCCCTCTGGGCCCAGTGTGGCTCCGCCCTTGCCCACAGTCCCGAGCCACACCACCAATCCCAACTCCCACTCCAGCTCTCACAGAAGCATCTGTGTTAATTTTAATGAGTTGCCCCGTGGACACTCCCACTTCCTCGCCACTCGATTCGATCGCACCACCGAGGCAGATATCATCGCCCGCCGTAACCCAATTATGTGCTCATCCGCCATTTTAATCAGCTCATTGTGACCATAGAGCTTCTCCCTAAACAATAAAGTGTTTCGAGCAAACCATAAGAACCAAAGCAGCACTACAAATCGGCATCGGCGATCATCATACCCCTACATGCCATTCAACAAATGTGAAAGTTACGGGACTTAAATAATTTTGCTCTCTCCATATAGACTAGTTGATGTCTTTAACAACGCGATAGATACTCAATTGACTCAAATGAATATTAGATTTAGAGATGCGACAGTGAAACTTTTTAGGCTTAATAATGTCTTGGATCTCAAGAACAAACTTCAGTTCAGTTGTTTAATGAGGATTTTATTTATAATCTCGCCTACAAATTATATTTAGATGATTTTCAAAATCAACCAAAACTCAAAGTAAATATCACTTTATTGATGATTTTTATAGGATAAAAAATTGTAGGGTGCGGTGCAACAATTAATTATGTAAACATTTTTTTTTTTTTTTGTACTATATTCACTTTAGGCTTCCAGCCCACCCTAATTTTTTTTCCTGGCTCCGCCCCTTGTACGTTATTCTATTTAGCGATCCGCTTTTCCCTCGTTAAACTTACTTTTTTTTTAGTGCTAAAAGAAGGTACATATATATCTATATTTTTCCTGGCTCCGCCCTTGCACGTTATTCGATTTGGCGATCCGCTTTTCCCTCGTTAAACTTACTTTTTTTTAGTGCTAAAATAAGGTACATATGTATCTATATTAAACGTGCATGGGATGTATGCGCTTCAATGATACATCATACAGTAATATATATTGATTCCTTAATTGACACAATTAATTATGAAAAAGTAGCTTGTATATCGAGGACAAATCTCCAACTTAATTAATAGAATTACTAATTGTACTTGGGATATAATTAAGTTGATTAATTTGTCAGCTACATATTCGATTGCACGTTATCATTATTGAAATTAAAGCATTAATAATTAAGCATATATATAATTCAGAAAACCAGGGATTTAGGCCTATATAAAGAGCTGCATACATACCTAGAACCAAAATTTTTTAAATAATTGTTTGATGATGAAGATCCTTCTCGTAGCTTTCATGATCGTTCAAGTAGCAGTGTTGCCTGCGGAAGCAGCTGATACAGCTGCTTGTTGCGATCAGTGTACCCGATCAACGGAAGAATGTCTGACTACGTGCCGGGGGCTACCGGCCATTATAGCCAAAGAAGTTAACTGCGAGAAAGGTTGTAATGACTATACTCCGTATTGTAAAACTGGGTGCGGAGGCTGTGTCTGAAGTGAGATCAATTTGGATCTAACAACTTCGTTATTGTAATAATTGCATGAATGCATCATGCACCTTGTTTTTTCAAATTCTCTTGTTTCTTTATTCAATCTCCCCTCATGTACTTCTCGTCTCGCTTATATATATATATATATCGCCCATCTATTTCTTTTTCATTCCATCTCTTGTTAATATTGTATTATATGCTCCATTTGTCCCTCTGTAATTGACAAGTTTATTTTTTTTTACAAATTTAAAAAATTATAATATTAAAATGATATTGAGCTACTAGGTAAAATGTGATTAAAAAGATATAAAAGAGAAATATGTTGGAAGATAGTGAGAT
The DNA here is from genome assembly GCA_963675135.1 of Galeopsis tetrahit. NCBI lineage: Eukaryota > Viridiplantae > Streptophyta > Magnoliopsida > Lamiales > Lamiaceae > Galeopsis > Galeopsis tetrahit. Next base: position 20,852,207 of record OY776133.1, read on the forward strand.
ACAAATGTGCAACTATTTTCTAATTGTGAATTACTAGGGGCAGTGACGGACCTAGAAATTTAAGATTGGGGGACCCAATTTACAAAATAATACTATACATAAAAAATTATTTTATTACGTAGTATAAAATTTTCAATATATCTCATTTCGTTAAATTTAACGTCTTTTATTATATTTTGAAGGGAAATAATTTTGATTGTTCCGCCTCGTACTAAGCGAAACGGTGTTCAAATTTAACTTGCAACTATGCAGAGACATTAGTTACTAGTATTAGATAAATGTAGAGCTTAAATTATACTCTCCCGTCTCGTGATGTCTTGCTTTACAGGCTCACTTAAATAAAGGAGGAGTATTTTGGACGATTTAGTGAGGTGTAAAATAGAATTTAATGAGGTGTAAAAAAAATATGGGTAAAAAATGAGTGGCAATTTTAAAAATAAAATAATGTAGTGATTGGGGTATTTATTTTGTGAATTATTTTCGTATTAGGAGTATACGAGTAATCTTTAAAACGTCTCAATAAAAAATACATAAATAATTATGAAAAAAAATATATATAAAAAATAAAAATAAAATAGTGGGGGCCCCACTGCCCTCGCTTGGACCCCTGTAGGTCCGTCACTGACTAGGGGCATGCATGGATGCGGGACATAACGTCCTGGCCCGTTTAATTTGTTCTAGTTCGAGATTTAACATTTAGATTTCATTATTCAACTACATTCACCCCTAAAAATACACACATCACAATCTTTTACATAATTAATTTGACATAAAGTTACATCTTATATATAATGCTCAAAACTTCAAAACACATTAAACACACAAAATCGCTCTTCATCAAAATTTCTTCATCTCTTCATTAAAAATATCACAATCCTACATAATTCCAAAGCAACATGACCCGGATGATTTGGTCAACTACAAATGTGGATGCAAGTTAGTCATGAGAACAATTCTATTAATTATTCATCAACAAAGTATTACAATTAATTATAAAAAATGAAGCTTGTATATCTTGGCAAATCTTCACCTTAATTAATTAATTACAAATAGTGGAATACTAAATGCTTTAGTGGTCAAAGGAAGCAAACCTTCCTTTATTACTTTGGTGTGCCTAAAACTCGAAAACCCATCTCTATCAATGAGTATAGACCGATTTCGCTCGATGTATTTATAAAATGCTTTCAACCGAATATTTAAAATGTTAGAGAATATTATCGCTCCTCAACACTGTTCTCTTTCATTGATAATTATGTTGATCCTAGAAAGAGTGTTACACGTGTATGGAAGAGGAGAATGCACATGTATAGTGAATTTAAACTTTTAAAACAACTTAAAATAAATCAAGCAACTTTCGCAAAAAACTATCCCAATGATAGTTTTAAGCTTTTCTATTGGAAAGCTATGTAACTAAGTCAAAGTGCAAAATGCGGTTGGTCTCGCCACCTCCCAAACCTCATGCACCCACTCCCATTTCGTTGGTTCACATAGTTGTTGGTTTATAATTAATTAACAAAAATAATATTGTACTACATACGTTCTACAATAACTTTCACACTTTCTTTTTCAAAATGTCTCACAATAACTTTCACGTACACCCTTAAAATGGAAAATCTGTTACAACCTATACCCTCACAATATTCTCAATTAATTTTACACAAAATGTCATTACTTTTTTTTTTCCACACATATACAAAAGTCAACTCATTTTTTTACTTTATACATAAAATTTTATAAAATTACTCATCAAAACTCCACGCATTATTACACTTTCTTAATATATGTGTTCATCTACTTAAGAAAATTATTATAAAACAGAGAGAGTATGACTTAATATTTGAGAATTTTTATAAAAATGGTCATTTCTAAAGACACTTATTCAATTAAGAACAAAAATTCTAATCATTTAAAATAAGGTCAAAATTGAATGTAAATAACACATTGGGGATTTCACCAATAAGGTCTTTTCACTTATAGTTTTTTCATATAAGAGCAAAGTTTAAATTTAGTTACAAATAAGATCAAAATCCTACTTAAATGTACTATCTTACCCTTAATATTTAAAACTGAGTTTTAATATATTAATTAGTCAACGATTTTAAAATTTGAAATGCAAATCTTTCTTTCTTTCTCAAACTCACTGATTATTCTACATCCCCAATTTTAAGAGTTTCCCTAAAGCTCTGATATTCAAGAATCAAATCTTTCACAAATTTCGGATATTCAATTGCATTTTCCCAAATCTCTGATATTCAATTTCATTTTCAGGCTTGAAGATCTGCAAAAAAATCGTCTAATCAAATTAGATCTTTTCTTCAGAAAAAATTCTGACTTGATTATGTAGAAAGATTTGCAGAAAAATCTCTGACTATAATGCAGAATTTTTTTTTACTAAAGTTGCATCAGCATATAAATAAAATTACTAAAAATTACTAAAATTACAACTCTGGGAAAGGAAAATGATCATCCCAACATGTGTAAGGATGGTAGTTAGAGGCCTCTGATGCTGAACCAATAACACTAAAATAAACAGCAGGAATGCCATGGGATGAAGCTATTCTGGCAAAGGAATGCCATGGGATGAAGCTATTCTGGCAACCCAAGGTTGAAATAGATCAAATATGAGCAAGTCGGGCTTGAGAGTAGTGATGATGTCTGAGAAGCTTGATTTGGATGTCTGGAAGGCTTTGACAAGTGTGAATAAGAGATTTGATGGGAGATTCTTGGTTGTGTGGTAGTATGGAGGAAGTTGAGGATGTGGCTCTAACTCTAGTTCCACCAATTCTATGGAATGTTGCAATCGAGTGGATAATTAACTAACAATTGCCGTCGTCTGTGGGAATCGAGAATCACACTTGAAGCAATTTCCAGATTGGAGATGGAGAATTCGACCAAGTATAACATTGAGAAGTTCTCAGACACCGGTGACTTTGGGCTGTGGAGAGTCAAGATGCAGGCACTCCTAAAACAACAAGGTTTGTTCGACATGCTCGAAGAATCTACAGCCCCAGCTGGTGAAACTACAACAACTGCTGCTGAAAGGAGCAAGATGCTCAGGAAAGCTCGAAACACGATTCTGCTATCTTTGTTGGATTGTTTGAGGGTCTGATTGTTCATTTAGATTGGAGACGTCTAATCGAGTGGATAATTAACTAACAATTGGCACCGTCGGTGGGAATCGAGAATCACCCTTGAAGCAATTGCCAGATCGGAGATGGAGAATTCGACCAAGTATAACATTGAGACGTTCTCAGGCACCGGTGACTTTGGGCTGTGGAGAGTCAAGATGCAGGATCTCTTAGAACAGCAAGGTTTGTTCGACGTGCTCGAAAAATCTACAGCCCCAGCTGGTGAAACTGCAGCAGCTGCTGCTGAAAGGAGCAAGATGCTCAAGAGAGCTCGAAGCACGATTCTGCTCTGCTTTGGTGATAAGGTTTTGAGAGAAGTTGCTAAAGAGAAATTCGCGAAAGAGGTCTGGGACAAGCTAGGTAAACTCTATATGGTTAAAACCTTAGTTAACCGTCTCTATTCGAAACAGAAGTTGTATGCCTTCAGAATGGGTGATGACAAACCCATTCCGGATCAGCTTGATGAGTTCAATAGGATTCTTGATGATCTAGAGAATTTAGATGTTAAGATAGAGGAAGAGGATAAGGCTCTGATCCTATTGAGTGCTCTCCTTAAATCCTTTGAAATCTTAAAGGACACCATCTTGTATGGTAGGAAGGAAAGTATTACATTAGAGGATGTAATGTTGGTTGTCAAGTCCAAACTGTTGCACAACAAGACATCTCAAGGAGATAAGGGCAGCAGTGGTGAAGGATTGGCAATCAAAGGTGGCCAAAAGATCTCTGGTGCCAAGAAGGGGTCTAGTCAACCCAAATGAGCTGATAAGGGAAAATGAGTTGTGTCCACTCAATGGGATTCAGTGTACTACCACAATAATAAGCCCGTACACTAAAAGAATGCTTGTCACAAGTATAAGTAGTTCTTGAGGAAATCTGGTGCCAAGAACCCTGCTGACAAGAATCAAGCTAATCAGACTCAAGAAGGTAAGGAGCAAGAAGACTATGATTCTGCTCAAGTGCTAACCATCACATCCTCTACAGAACAACAAACATGGATCCTAGATTCAGGGTGTTCTTTTCATATGTCTCCAAGAAGAGATTGGTTTCATGACTTCAAGCATCAGAAGGGCGGTTTTGTTATGTTTGTGAATGATCACACTTGCAAAGTTATGGGAGAAGGTAGTGTTCACCTGAAGATGTTTGATGGTGTAGTAAGAATTCTCAAAAGTGTCAGGTATGTGCCTGAGCTTATGAGGAATTTGATATCTCTTGGGATGCTGGATTCTATTGGCTATACATTCCAGTCTGCTGATGAAGAGCTCAGGGTGTCAAAGGGGGAGCTGACTGTCCTGAAAGGTGTGAGAAGAAATAATCTCTACTTTCTTAAGGGGAATACAGTAGCTGGCAGGTCAGATGTAGCAGAGGTGCAGGACAACTCTATGTTGTGGCACAGAAGACTAGTTCATGTAGGTGAGAAAGGCCTAGTTGAGCTGTCTAAGCAAGGTTTGATTGGCAAGGACAAGATCACAAAGCTGAATTTGTGTGAGTCTTGCATTCTTGGTAAAGCCAAGAGGTTAAAGTTTGGGAAGAGTGTTCACTCTATGTTGGTCCTGAAAGGAGTATGACACAAGTGTATGGGGGGAATGCACTTGTGTATGCAAATCTTTTTCAGTTTTAAACAAAACAGCCTATCAGCAGAGTTGCCCTGGACAACTTCTCTGAGTATGTATAACTTTGTTCAGATAATCAATCTACTAAGTACTATGAAGTACTTAGTTGAATAACTATCTAATTAAGTTATATGTGCGGAATTATGGTTGGCCCTTTATATTTAAACTCCTTTTAATTCTGAAACTCTTCTTAACACTTAACAACTTTTCAGGGGATTTGTCCCAAAACAGTTTTGCACAACTTGTGATGTATATCTTTTGAAGATCAGTTTGTCTGCAGTGTATGAATGTGTTACTTGTATGAAATGACTTGAAAGTAAATAACACAAGAGTTTATAGTGGTTCAGAGACTCAAGCTCCTACATCCACTTTCCCTGATTTAACAGGATAATTCATTTTCTTGGAATTAACTTGTTTTATAGTGCCAAGGTGCACTGATCAACCACACTACTCCTTAGTGCCTTGATCCCTAGGAATTCAGAGTCCTAGTACTCTCTCAACTCTTGAACTAAACTGTTCTACACTTGACAATTCTAGTTCACACTTCTACAACAACTCTTCTAAATTTCCTTGAAAGGTTTAAGGGTTGAGGTTGGTTCCAACTAGGGTTAGACATCCTTTACAATTAAGCTCTGTGTAAGGATATGATATCTCTCTAAACTTTGTATGATTTACAATGAGTTCAGCTTAGTTGGTAACTGGAAATGTATGGAAACTCTTAGAATGAAATATTCTTTGAGAGTGCTTAAGGTTTTTAAGGCTTGAATGCTTGTAGTTTCCACACCTTGAATGGTCTCCATACTCCATTATTTATAGAGCAAAGTGAGGTTATGTCCGTTGGAGAGACAGCCTCAAAATGTCTATATTTGTCTTCCTTGAACTTTGCAACTGAAAGACAGATTCTTGAAAGTGACATTTCCTTAATTTGGGAAGTAAACGACTGGAAGCTTCTTGTCTTGACTTTGATGCACTCTTCCCAATGTCTGACCTCAGGATTCAGTTGGTCAAACATGGACATTACTTCTGATCATTGGTTCCTTGATAAGTGTCAACTTTCCTTATCATCAGGACAAATCTGCTTATCACTTTCAGCTGATTTGTCTTATCAACAGTGTTGGCTAGCTCTCTTCAGTTGAGTTGGCTCTTTAACTTCACTAATTAATAGTTGATAGCTCTTAAGCATCCTTGCTTCCATATCAGTAGACTTGACCCCATCAGCACAGTTGTCTCTTGCCTTAGAACATTTCTGGTTTTGTGTGCTTGGTCAATTCTGCTGGACATCTCCTCTGATCTTGATTGCATAAACATCAGCAGACTTTGTCAACTTGATGTGTTCTTCTGAATTGATCATCGGGGAGGTTGTCTCTTTACTGAGCTGGTCTGAATCTCAACACAGTTGGTCATTTAGCATTTCAGCAGTGTTGGGATCAACTTGATTCTGAGCCTTGAGGAACTTGATTCTTGTAATCTTCTAGGCTTGTGTTCCCCCTCAACTTATGCTTCTAAACCATCTATGAGCTGCCTAATATGTCAGCTTCTCAACTGGCCTGATCTATATGTTCCAACATTCCTGAAACATATTCATTCAAATTGACTTATCTTACTTGGCATGTCTTAAGGGGTTTTGGTATCTTAATCAAAATCTCATTTTATTCCCAACACTCTACCAATGGGATCATGGACTATGTCCATTTAGATCTGTGGGGTCCAGCTAGGAATCAGACGGGGTTTGGTGGTAGATACTTCTTGTCTATCATAGATGACTACTCAAGGAAGGTGTGGGTAGCTATTATCAAATTCAAATCAGAAGCATTTGAAAAATTCAGGAAATGGCTCACTGAGGTAGAGAATGTCTCTGGGAGGAAGCTCAAGCATTTGAGAAATGATAATGGACTAGAGTTCATATCAGCAGAGTTCAATGAGATCTGTAAGGAGAAAGGGGATAGTGAGACATAGAAGTGTGCCTGGCACACCTCAGCAGAATGGAGTTGCTGAGATGATGAATCATACCCTACTTGAGTGAGTCAGTATGTTGAACAACTCTGGTCTGCCAAAGGCGTTTTGGGGAGAGGATGTGTCAACAACAGCCTATTCGATAAAAAGAAGTCCTTCCTCAGCCGTGCAGTTCAAAACCCCAGAAGAGTTATGGTTTGGCCATGCAACTGATTACAATTATTTGAAGGTATTTGGATGTGCAGCTTATGCCCATGTCAAGCAGGATAAACTTGAGCCTCGAGCATTGTGATGCGTGTTTGTTGGGTATCCTTCAAGTGTTAAAGGATACAGGTTATAGTGCCTTGAAGTTGGGATGCTGAAATGTATTATCAGCAGAGATGTTACTTTTGATGAGAGCAGGATGCCTCTATCAGAAGAGGCTAGTACAAGTACTAGTGCAGCTGATAACCAACCAGACGAAGCACAAGTTGACACTAGAGGACCTGTTGAAGAACATATTGATCTAGCTAAGGAGGTCGTTCCTCAAAGTGAGAATGATATTCAACACTATCAGTTGACACGGGACAGAACCAGAAGAGAAGTCCACCCACCTCAGAGGTATGGACAAGCTGAAATTGTTTCATTTGCATTATGTGTAACTCTTGAGGTGGAGTCTCTGGAGCCAAAGTCTTATTAGCTATGGTTGCTCAATATGAATTGAAGCTGCATCAGATGGATGTGACCACAACTTTCTTACATGGATCTCTTGATGAGAGGATCTACATGAAGTTATTAGAAGGGTTGGACATAGAAGAAGGGAAGGACAAGGTGTGTCTTCTGAAAAAGTCCCTCTATGGCCTGAAACAAAGCTCTAGACAATGGTACTTGAGATTTGATGAGTCCATTTTATCAGCTAATTTTACAAGGAGCTTGTATGACAGTTGTGTCTATTTCAGACGAGTTGGGTCTTCTGTTACTTATCTCCTGTTGTATGTTGATGACATGTTAATAGCAGGGGGGGGTCTATTAACAGTGTTGATCAAGTTAAGGAGATCCTCAAACGTGAGTTTGAGATGAAAGATCTTAGTGAAGCCAAAGTGATTCTTGGGATGGAGATCAGCAGAGTAGATGGGTCTATTCAGCTAAGTTAACCTACTTATCTTTAGAAGGTATTAGAGAGGTTCAGGATGCATCATGTCACATCCCAAATTTAGGGCCTAGAAGAAATCACCATACTTTTTTACTTTATGACGGTCAACTAGATTAAATAAAATAAAATTTGGCAGAGGCGACATAAATGAAACACTTATTCTTAAATTAATATACTGCTTAGGCATTTTTCTTTAAAATAAAAAGAAGATATGACACTAATACTTGAAATATTAATTTGAAAGAACCAAAATATTTTAATATAACCATAACATAAAACAATTCAATGAAAACAAATAAACAAATAAAAATGAAATAGTTTTCCTAACTCTAAATTAAATAAAACATTAAATATGACCATGTTGAGTTCATTAAATTGCATATTAAGCTACTAGTCTCCACCACCTCGCCACCACGTCCAAGCCTCCTTAATCTGAAATATTTAAATTCATAAGGGTGAGCAACAACAACTATAGTGGGGACCCGTTTGTCAATATTAAACACAAATCATGCAAACAATTATCGAATACTACAACACACTGTAAATTTAGCAAGGACCCACAAGTGATCCGGGCTACTATAGAAACTGTTGAACATATCATATCATATAACTGTAGTTGTTGACTGTTGACTATGGAATGTCGCATTTAGACAATAATAATTTACACTCAAAGCATTTAATAGAGACAAACATATTGAATAGAAATCCCAACCTCAAATGCCGCTAGAAAATATGCAATGCAACCTATTACTGATGTGTCTCGTTTTTTCTTTGAAGAAATTGGATCTGACCGACGTACTTACTGGTGTACAGAAAACTCAACTCAAATTCACCGTGAAGAAATATTTTATGTGCCTCAACTGGAGAGAAATACCGTGTACAATATGAAACAGACTGACATATATAATTAGTTGAGAAAATCAGTGATTACGGGCTGTAAATTATCCCCGGATTTGACGCTTTGAGTACCTAAATTTTGGTCTCTAACTAAACAATCTCGAGAAAAACCAGGGAAATAATTTTATAGAATATAGTATGTTTTAAATTTCTGTTTACATATTTATATAAGGAAAAAATATATTATATATGTGCGTGTATATACATACTATTAAATCACTATACTAAGATAATATCTTAAACACTATATATATATATATATATATATATATATATATATATATATATATATATATATATATATTGTCTTAATTATATTTATTTATAAAATAAGATCTTACTACTTTTAGAATTTTTATGGGTGTTACACATCAAGTAAAGACTGTCTCTACTCCTATTGACCAACATTATCGTTTGTCCAATTAGATGAGTCCCCTGCCAAGAGCGAGCTCAGATGAGTAAGATATCTTATGTCAGTGTTGTAAGGAGTTTAATGTATGTTATGGTGTGATGTAGACTAGACTTGACTCATGCTATAAGTGTGATCAACAGATATATGAGTAATCCAGGCTTAAGTCATTGGGAGAATGTTAAGTGGGTCATGAGATATGTTCTGGGATCAGCTGACAAAAGTCTGAAGTTTCAGAAGATGCCAAGTGAGGGGGATGCACTTGGGGTGGATGCAGATTATGCAGCCAATGTTGACATTCAAAAATCCTTAACAAGATATGTGTTCACTCTGTTTGGTGCGTCTGTGTCTTGGAGGTCTATTAACCAGTACGTGGTTGCATTATCTACTACTGAGGCGGAGTACGTGGCCTTGACTGGAGCAGTTAAGGAAAGCATCTGGTAGAAGGGAATTCTGAAGTAGTTTAGTTTATTTCAGAGCAGTATGACTGTCTTCTGTGATAATCAAAGCGCAATTCATCTTGCAAAGCATCAGGGGTATCATGAACGAACTAAGCATATTGATATGAAGCTGTACTTTGTAAGAGTCATTATTGAGAAGGGTACAATCCAAGTGGTTAAGATAGCTATTAAGGAGAACTCTGCTGATGCATTCACTAATAAGGCATTACCAAATGAGAAGTTTGATTTATGTCTTAGGTTGGTTGGTTTGCATTAGTGTTCTTTGAGGAGAAGGCTGCTGGTCTTGTGGCAAAAGAGCAGTGGTGGAGGCTGTCCTTTGAGAAGGATAGTGGCAGAAGAGCAGTGGTTGGTTGGTTCTCACTTCTTATTTATTTGTTTAAACAAATTCTCTCATAGCTCCTCTACTGCTTCATCAATGGTTTCTTTCTCCTCCATCTTCATCTTCTCACTCATCTCTTTCGCTCTCCTCCACAAACACTTCCTTTATAGTTGTCGCCACCGCCTCACCGTCTAAACCTCCATTATCATCCCTCACCAACTCCACACCAACACCAGCCTCCACCACCAATCTTGGACTACACTGGCACTGCCATGTTAGGAATTAATATACAAGAATTAATTCCCCACCTCTCTACAAGTTCAGACTTTTAGATGAGACGAAATTCTTTCATGGTATCAGAGTAAACCGGGCAAACGACCTGGGTTCGATTCCTGTTGAAAGCACTCCACCCCCATTTAAATTGTCCACTCGATGGGCCTCCTCCCCAAAAAGGGTAAGAGGTGTTAATCCGGCCCACGAGTGAGGGGGAGTGTTAGGAATTAATATACAAGAATTAATTCCCCACCTCTCTACAAGCGCGTAAGGGATAAATCCACGAGAAACGAGAAAAATCATCCACAAATAAAGCATAATATCTGAAACCATCGACAGACAAAACAGGAGAAGGACCCCATAAATCACAGTGTATAAGATCTAAAACATGTAAAGCACGTTTATCGTTTAAATCAAACGATAACCATTTACTCTTAGCCAATGGGCAGGAAGTACAAGGTGACGGCTTAGGCAAAACAGAAGTAACACTTAAATGGCCTAAAGTTTTTAACAACTGAATAACAGAAATAGAAGCATGTCCCAAATGGGAGTGCCACAACTCAAAAGAAGACTTCAACAGACTGGAATTTAAAGCAGCAACCAGGGCAGATGTGCCCTGCTCTAGAATGTAAAGGTCATCCTTACACGTCCCTCGAGCGAGGATTTTCTTTGACAGCCGAGTCTGAACCACAAAAGAGTTGTTAGAGAACATAACATCAACAGGCAAATCATTGGTTAACTTGCTAATAGATAATAAATTTTTAGTAATATGAGGTACTACTAAAACATCTAACAAGGGCAAGGTATTAATAACACGAGAACCAATATGCGAAATGGGAAGAGAGTCACCATTACTGACGATGACTGAACCATTACCAGAATAGGGTTCAAAGGAATCCAGAGCAGTGGAGGAGGACGTCATATGAGCCTAGGCACCAGTGTCAACATACCAATCTGATACAGATGAGGGATTGACGGTACACTGAGTTTGAAACGCCTGGGCAATGTTTGCAGATCGGGACTGGGAATCATGAAAATTATAATCCCGAGAGAACCTGTTCGGGCAATTAGTGGCGTAATGAGCATCGCGGCAGATTTGACTGCGAGGCACACGCTTAGTACCGCCACCTTGGGGACGGCCACCACTGTTGGAGGTATGGCCACCATCGCGGACCTGATTCGAAGTACGATTACCGGAAGACGACGAGCGATGGCCTGAAAGATTAGCGTAAAAGGAAGCAGTAGGCGGCTGAGCGTCAGAAGCTTCCATAGCTTTCTCGCGTAACTCATGATCTCTGGCCTGAGACAACAAATCATGAAAGGAGGGTAAGGGGGCGATGGCTAGGCGAACCTCAGTGAACGCTCGAAATTGCGGGCCAAGTCCGCGAAGGAACCATCGAGCCTTGTCCGCATCAGAAACTGAGTGGCCGATTGCAGCGAGCTGGTGACAGAGATTAGTAAACTTCCTATTGAACTCGACGACGGAAAGCGAACCACGACGGAGGAATTGTAGTTCATCCCAGAGTTGTTGAGCGTGGGATGGGAAAGAAAAAAAATTGGGCTAGGGTTTTCAGCACTTAATTTGCTGATACCATGATAGAATGATAATAATCACCGTGTAATTTACGGTGTATGATATTCTCATTAATATAGGTGAATTACAACTTGTTGTACAAGAAAAGAACTTGTTGTACAAGAAAAGAACCTATATACAAGGAAAGAACTTGTTGTTCAAGAAAAGAACCTAATCAATTTATTCATCAATCAAATCTTCTCTATTACCACCAACTTTATAGGACACCCCACATTAAAATTAGTATACTCACACTAAAAATCACAAATTAATCACTACAAAAAATTGCTCAAATAACGAGGGGAATTGGCGAGGGGTATTTTACCCTTGCTATTTGGCGAGGGATTTAAAGAGGGGCACAAATAACGAGGGGATTGGCGAGGGGCGGAATCACACTCGCTATTTAGCGAGTGGAAACAGATGCACTCGCCAATTGGCGAGGGATATGGCGACGGTGTGTTTTGCACTCGCTCATTGGCGAGTGCATTGTGGCCCTCGGGATTTGGCGATGGTCCCCCACTCGCTAATTGGCGAGGGGGTGGGGCCCTCGTAATTGCCCTCGCCTAAAGCCCATTTAAAAAGCCCTCCTCCTTCCCCAATTTTGCTTACAGCCGCTTCACCCCCAATTTGACCCCACCGCTGCAGCTGCTTCCACCGCGCCACCGCCGCTGCCGGAGCTACCGATCGAGGCTAATTTTTGGATATTTCTGTTCTACACTTCGAGGGGTTCATTTCTACGGTTAATTTATGCGTTTTTATTGATTAAATTAAAAGTTGTATATATATGTTTGTATTATATTATATATGTATATATATATATGCATGTATATAGTTTTGTTGTGTAATGTTAGGATTGTAATTATGTTAGAAAAATATGTATATTGTTTATTAGGATTAATTAAGATTGTTAATTGATGAAAGTTATAAAAATTGTTAATTGTTATGAATTAATGTGTTAATATAATTATTGTTTTGTTTTATATATGCATGTATATATATGTGTTAATTATTAATTGGTGTGTTAATTGTTATGCATGAATGTGTTAATTGGGAGAATTAATTTTATAATGTATTGTTGGAAATAAGTGAAATTAAATCGATGTTGGAGGCCGGGATGAGTTGTTTGTTTGTTGTAGATTGTGCGTTCCGACTTGAGTAATTTTACTCGAGTCGGAAATGGATGCACTAGGAACCTAAATATTTGGTGATACGATAGATTTAGAAGAAAATCTGCCGAAATTTTTAAAAATATATATATAAACTATATATTTACATTTGAAACAGATCGATTAACATGAATTATTCAAGTCGTAGTTGGATGTATAGGCCAAATTGGTCAATGGGATTATGAGCCCCGAATTTATTAGTGGTGTAAATGGATTTATTGAAGCTGCCACTAGTAATCCGAATTCGATTTGGGAAGGAAAAATTAGGTGTCCTTGCTCGAAAGCTAGATGTCGAAATGAGACTTATAGAGACAATGTTTTATTTTGTATGGTTTTAATTCATATATATTGCTTGTGTGTGATTAATTAAGTATTGATCTAATATATAAATGAATTGAGTTAATAGCATATAGTTGGTAATTTATTAAATAAATTGAGTTAATAACATATAGTTGGTAATTGAGTTAATAAGTTATTAAATTTAGTAATGAAGGGCTTTTGTTAAATTAATTAAGTATTGAGCTAATATATAAATTAATTGAGTTAGTAATCTATTCAATTAATTGACTTAATTAATAATAAAAGAATAAATTTGAGTTAATACATACATAAGTATAAATTATTAAATTTAGTATTAATGAAGGGATTTGTTAAATAAATTGAGTTAATTAATACATATATATATATATATATATATATATAAGTGTAAGTTATTAAATTTAGTAATGAGGGGTTTGTAAAAGAATAACATATAGTTGGTAATTTATTAAATTAATTGAGTTAAAGAATAAAAACAGAAATTAAAAGGGATAAATATATAATGCATTTGAAATATTACGACTAAAGCTCCTAGCCTAATTGGCACATGGGGGCGCATAAACTCTTCAGAATCCGGGAGGTCGCGAGTTCGACCCCCCATGCGCGCGCCCAGTGCCAAATAAATACAATAAAGGGTGGCCTGGTGGTGAGGGGTAAGGGTAGTGGCCTTAGAGACCTGGGTTCGAAACCCAGGTCTGTTTTTTTTTTAAATCCAGCGTATTGACGAGGGGCGTCGCGCTCGGGAAAAGGCGACGGGATTTGCCCTCGGGAATTGGCGAGGGTTATGACTCTCGCGACTGGGCGACGGGATTCACTCTCGCTATTTGACGACGGCACGCGCCCTCGCCAATTCGCGAGTGTGTTTGGCCCTCGTCAATTCGCGAGTGCGATTCTGCCCTCGGGATTTGGCGAGGGTGCCCTCGCCAATAAATTAGCGAGGAGCAATTAGGCGACGGCGACTGCCCCTCGCCTATGCTGTCGCCAAATTGCTTAGCGAGGGCTTTCCCCTCGCCAAAACCCTCTCCATATGGATGGTTTTTTGTAGTGAATTATTACCGCACCTTAATTTACTCGTTATAAACTTCCTTCACTACTATTGACTCATATATTTCAGTACACCCACCATGTACCTTCCTCTCCCACTCTCAACGCCCTCTCCACTACCCCAATCTCCACACCCTTTGAAAGTATACGAATTATGAACGTAGAAGGGAGGAGAAGAAGATTGCTTAAAATGAAAAATATGGACAAAGTTTAGTTCTTATTTTTTAGATTTAATTTTATGAATTTTACTTTTGATAAGTAAGTATAATATGTACTCCCTCCGTCCCAAGATTTTGTGCATGGTTTGACCGGCACGAAAACTAAGAAAATGGAATATAGTTATGTGTATGGTGGAATAAAATAGGGGTATTATTGGTAATTCATTGACTAAAAGTGAATGAGATTTGACTAAAGTGAAAGGAAATATTAAATTGTGGGCCCAAATAGAGTGATATTTTTGAAATTAGATGAATGTTGTAAGGGTAAAAATTATGTGAGTTGTTTCCTTTTTTGGAGTGTGCAAATAATGTTGGGACGCCCGTTAAGGAAAGTGTGCAAATAATTAATCACGGGACGGAGGGAGTATAAGTTATGATTGTTTTTTAAAATTTATGTATAATATTCTACAAAATAAACATGAGTTTGCATTTTAGATGGAGATTGGATTCCATTGCATTTTCTTGAAATACAAGTATGAACAGGTCATGCAATTAAGACTTACTGGCGTGTAGTTCACATAGCTGGTTTTTATTAATAAAAATATACGGAGAGTATAGCTGTGCTTAATTATTGCTAATTACAAAGTCAACTTTCAAAAAATTGATGGGAGATTTGATATCCCATTATGTTTTGGGTGTCTTTGCCCATGAATTTAATTTTAAACTTGAAATATCGAGTAATATATAGTTATACAAAGGGGGTTTGTGTAATGAAACTAGCTAGTTCAATGATATGATCATATAACATTAACACAAAACTACCAAAAAATATATAGTCTTTTTTTTTATGAACATAATTAAATTATGTTTTTTTTAACACATTTTACATTATTTGTTTCAATTATGCCCTTCTCTAACGTTAAAAAATCTAATAATTTCTAGAGTTGGTCTCATATAGACTCGAGTCCTTATTAGGACTAGAGTTGACCAGTCAACTTTTAATTTTTAAGTTTTTTTTTTTTTTTTTACATTTTTTTTTTTGAAACATATATGTTGAAAAGTGTAAGTCACTATAACTGAAAAGTGCAACATAATTTTTTTATGAAAAAGTGTAAGTCACTATAATTGAAAAGTGCAACATAGTTTTTAATGAAAAATGTAAGTCATTATAACTAAAAAGTGCGACAAATAATATTACTGAAAAGTGCAACACAATATTTAATGAAAAATGTAAGTTATTATAATAGAAAAGTGCGACACAATATTACTGAAAAGTGCAAGTACATAAAACTAAAATATGCAATATAACATTACTAAAAAATGTACGTCAATATAACTTGAAATATTATTGAAAAGTGTAAGTTACTACAATTAAAAAATGCAACAAAAACAATATTATAAAAAAAAGTAAAAAGTCAACGGTCAACCATTGACTGATCAACTCAAGTTCTTATATAGACTTGAGTCTACACAAAATCCACGTTAATTTCTAACTTACTTTTATTAACTAAAATTAGTTGTGTGAAATATTAGTTTTTTCTTTATATATAGTAAACTAAAATTAGAGAATTATATAATGTGATAATAAACCTCCTCTATTAATGAAGGGTATACTAATAATTGTTAATACATACTTTTTTAATTTAAACAATTATTATAAAACGGATTGGAGCTGGAGTATTAAACTATTTGGAATTGGAATATATATACGTGCAAAGCACATACGTACGTTTGGGTATATATTACTAACTATATAATCAACAATATACATGATGATCATTGGATGGAGATTTGATTTAAAATAATCAACCATATATATGATGATCAGTGGATGGAGATTTGATTTAATTACATATATTTTCATAAAATATAAACGTGAGCAGGTCATGCAATTAAGACTGGCATGTGGTTCAATTTTTTGTAGTTATATTATATATATTTTTTTTTCATGATTCGAATCAGAATTTTAGACCTATATAGTAGTGGTTTAATCACTTGAGTTATCTCACACATAGCTGCGGATTTATAATTAATTAACAAAAATAATACTCCCTCCACTTTTAAATAAATGTCACTTTAGTTTTTTTCAATAAATTAAGATTATAAATTGTGGTCTATATTACCCTTCATTAATTATAACTAATTTTTATATAGAAATATATTTTTATAAAGAATGTGGTTAAGAATGTAGTCAGTATTCATAAACTAAATTAATTATGGTATAAACAATATTTATGAAATTTATTTATGAACAATATATATGGTAAATGAATAAGGGTAAAGTAGTCAAAATTAAAGAAAAAATCTCAGAATGACACTTATTTTAAAATTAGTTAAAAAGTCAAAGTGACACTTATTAAAAAACGGAGGGAGTACTATATATATAATGTTAATAATAATTTTTATTACTAGTCCTTATCATGGTAATTACAAAGTCAATTGTTGGGAGAATATGATTCCATTACAACAAGATGGATAATCCGATGATCACTAAAATTCCTTATTGGTGACGGCAAAGTCAACTATCCAAAACTATTAAAAAAAATCTGTTAAACTATACTCCCTCCCCTAAAGAAACTTTCACACCTACTTTTTCGGTCCTTTAGAAACTCCATTCATACAATATCTAAAATATTATACTTCCTCCGTCCCAAGATTTTATGCACACTTTGACCGGCACGGAAATTAAGAAAATTGAATAAAGTGATGTGTAAGGTAAATAAAGAAGGGGTATTATTGGTAATTCATTGATTAAAGTGAAAGAGATTTGATTAAAGGTAAAATAAAGGAGGGGTATTATTGTTTCCTTTTTTGGTGTGTGCAAAAAATGTTGGGACGCCCGTTAAGGAAGGTGTGCATAAAATTCTAGGAAGGAGGGAGTATTTAATGTCATTATTTTTATGATATATACATACACAAGTCAACTCACTTATTTATTTTTTTTGTAAAATTATATCTCAAAATTCTATTTATTATAATATATTTTAATTAAAAATTGAGTGAACAGTAAATGTGAAAGTTAATAGAGGAGTATATTAATCAAATTAGAATATGGGTAGGAAACATGTTTGAGTAGTATAATAGTTAAGATTTTGATTTGATATAATATATGGTCACAGCTGGATGGAGATTTGATTCCACTTTCGATCTAATTTAAATTAAGTAGTTTATAACAATATATAGAGAAAAAAATTATTTACGTCCAGTAATTTTTACCTTTTTTGAAAAACGTCTCAAAATAGTTAAAATTTTAATTTACGTCCCATAACTTTTTCAATTGCTTAATTTACGTCCAATTTTCCCTGAAAATCCCCAAATTTATGTAAATGGGACGTAAATTGAGCAATTAAAGAAGTTATGGGACGTAAATTAAATTTTTAATTAAAATGGGACGTTATGCGAAAAAGCTAAAAATATTCAACAAATGTATACAATTCACTATAAAATTAATGTAGTTTATGTTATACAATCAAATAAAAAAATAATTCATAAATTAATTAATTATTATAAAAATCATTTAACTTACCTAATTCATTAATAGAAAAATTATTAACTTACCAACAAAAAAATTTAATTACAATATAAGTATTATAAAATAAATTATGAATATTAATTAAAATACTAAAAGAATATTTTAAAACATATAAAAATAAATTTAGAATAATATTTAAATAAGTAAATAGTTTTTCATAATATCAAAAAAATATATAATATGAAAAAAAAACAAGATTTATTTCTAATCAATTAATTACTAGAAAAATCAATTAACTTGCCTGATTAATTATTTAAAAACTCAATTAACCTAATTAAAAAAAATTTAAAAAATCAATTAACATACTCAAATAAATATAAATTTTATCTTTAAAATAATAAAAATTCCAAATAATTTTTTTATTAAAATTGTCAAAAACTCTTATTAAAACTTAACAATTATTTTAATATTTTAAATAAATAGAAAAAAATCTAAAATATTTAAAATCCCCAAATAAATCAAAAAATACTCAAATATATCCAAAAAATTTCATCTCTTACCCACGGTAATTGAAAGATGATGATGAACGTTATATTTTTTAAAAAATTTGTTAATTTTATTGTTTTTCATTTTTATTATATAATTTTTAATTTGATATTAGTTTGTACAAAAATATGTGGATCCACTTTGTGTAATACTTAGATAAATTTTTATATTTATTTGATCACTTTAAAATAAATAAATAATTTTATAATACTTATATTGTAATTATAATTTTTTTCTATTAGGTCAGTTAATAATTTTTCTAATAATGAATTAGGTAAGTTAATTGATTTTTATAATAATTAATTAATTAATTTATGAATGAATTATTTTTTTATATTAAAATAAATTAATTTATGAATAAATGAATTATTTTTTTATTTGATTGTATAACATAAACTACATTAATTTTATAGTGAATTGTATACTTTGTTGAATATTTTTATCTTTTTCGCATAACGTCCCATTTTAAATAAAAATTTAATTTACGTCCCATAACTTCTTTAATTGCTCAATTTACGTCCCATTTACATAAATTTGGGGATTTTCAGGGAAAATTGGACGTAAATTAAGCAATTGAAAAAGTTATGGGACGTAAATTAAAATTTTAACTATTTTGGGACGTTTTTAAAAAAAGGTAAAAGTTACGGGACGTAAATAATTTTTATCTCCAATATATAATTAAAATTAATATTGAAGTAGTGCTTAAACTTAACCATGATGCATCAAGTGTTATATATATGCTTGCATTCCTAATTAATTAATTCACAATAACACCCACCATATACCATGGCAAATGTTAAAGTTATACACTCGGTTGTTATTGCGTTTTTCTTGGTTTCAACTTCAGGTATGTATGTTTCTTGGTTACATATATGAAAATTTATCAACAGTACTAGAAATTAAATAATTCAGAAAATATATACTTCGATCCCGCCTCCTCCGTACGTCGAGATAAAGTGTTCATATTTTTCTTTTTTGGAATGTCGTGTTTTCTGCTTTATTATATTTTTATATTCTCTACTTTATCTACAGTGATGGTTGAAGGTGGCAGAAGAAGTTTACTGCAGAGTGTTGATGTGTCAGCTGTACTGAATATAAAAAGCTGTAGCACAAATGATGAATGCGGCGAGATGGGCAGCTGCAGCATTGCTGGAACTTGCGTTCCAAAAATTGATGTATGTGTCGATATTGTAGAAACATGTTCCAATAATGATCAATGCGTCTGCGACCACACCTGCGAAAACGGAACTTGCTCTTTCCAAGACCCCCCCAATGGTATATTCTTTTATTAGCTAATTAATGAATTCTAAAAAGTCTGTTTTCAAAGGTTCTAAGCGTAATGACATCTGTAACTACTGCAAGGAGAAAGGGCATGTGAGAGGATTCAAGTCAAGGTGGAGATTTGTTGGAATGCCTTGAACACTACGACTATGTTACACTCCGCAAAAAATGGCCGGGGGTCTCGCTGTGTATGTTATGTTTGGGCTTAGTTTCTGTTTTAGGCCTACTTTTAGAGCCCAGTCTGTTAGGGTTTATATTTATATCCGTGTTTTGACCTAGTGTCATTATGTATTCTGAAAACTATTTGAATAATATACGAATCCTCTCTTCTCTGCCGTGGATGTATAGCTATCACATTGATAGTGAACCACGTAAATCTGTATTCTCGTTTATCATTTTATTTATCTTTCTCACATCGATAATAATACATGGAAATTCAATTGTAATATGAGAAGTCTTAAAAGACATTTCATGGAACACCTTTAAAGCATCAACGAATTAAATATATACCACGTCTAAATCCTAATAAATCCTAATGCAATTTCGTTTTTATAAATTCAACAACCACTATTTCCTCCAAAATATTTTTTTGGGAACTCATATATTCTCAATCAACTTTTGAAAAAATGTCTCGAGACACAGTTTACTTGTGATTTCATCAATTTTCCAACTCCGACAACTCATCCTGTCAAATTCCCCGGTGTCTTGCTTTTCTCTGCTGCTGTCATGTAACTATCCATTTTGTATTCGTGTTAAAAAAATCGTCTCTAATTCATACACTATAAATTTTCTTGGCTAATTTCTTAAAATTAATTTTTGCAACAAAATTTATATATTTCTTCGCTATATTAGCAATAAATTGCTTCATTTTGTTGTTAATAATCAGAACAACAATGAAAATTATATTTCGTTGCTAATATTTTGCGATGCAATAGAAATTTTGTGGCTAATTTGTGGCTAATTTCTTGAAATTAATTTTTGCAACAAAATTAATTTTGTGGCTAATTTCTTGAAATTAATTTTTGCAACAAAATTAATTTTGTGGCTAATTTCTTGAAATTAATTTTTGCAACAAAATTTATATATTTCATCGCTATATTAGCAACGAATTGCTTCATTTTTTTTTTTAATTACATTAAATACCCATCCCTTTTTTCCCCTCCCCATGACTCGAACCCAGGATCTAAGGCCTTGGTAGTGGTGCTCTAACCACTTGAGCAATCCCACTTTTTCAACGAATTGCTTCATTTTGTTGTTAATAATCAGAACAACAACGAAAATTATATTTCGTCGCTAATATTTTGCGATGAAATAGAATTTTTTGTGGCTAATTTATGAAAATTAATTTTTGCGATGGAATAAAAATATTTTATCGCTAAACTAGCAACAAATTCTTTTATTTTGTTGTTAATAATCAGGACAACAATGAAAATTATATTTAGTCACTATTATTTTGCGATGAAATATATTTTTTGTGGCTAATTTCTTGAAATTAATATTTGCAACAAAATTAAAATATTCATTGCTACACTTTCAACAAATTATTTTATTTTGTTGTTAATAATAAGAACAACGATGAAAATTATATTTCGTCGCTAATATTTTAGCGACAAAATTGAAATTTGCATGACTAATTTTGTGGATTTAATATGAAGATGCAAATGAAGATGGACATAAAGATGAGAGGATGAAGATGAGATGTAATATTTATTATTTTTTTGAAATTGTTAAAGTAACATTGATTTTTTACAATTGAAATTGTTTTAAAAATTACAATATATATACAAAAATATATATATATATATAATTATTACAAGTTAAAAATTAATCAATTAATATATATGAAATAAAATATTAAATGAGTAAAATTAACTAAATTAGTAACCATTGAATACATATATAATTAATATTAAAAATTGAACTAAAGAGTTGTATGTCCGAGTGGTGGGCGCCCAACTATGGGGGCCCATCCACCCGGGATCAATTCCCACGAAGACCAAAAAATTTCATGGCTAAATAAAAACCATCGAAAATTGACCTAATTTTGAAACGGTTCAAAGATGCCTCGTCTGTCGCGCTATTAAAGTACGTCCACAATCTTTGTTAGGATATTCACCCACTCCTAAAGAATATGCTTAAAAGAAAAGGAACAAGCAAATTGTGTGAAAAGAAATTTAACAAGTAAATTGTGTGAAAATTGCTCGAAATTCATGTGTTTAATTCGCATAATTTTATAGAGTTTCGTTGCATTTGCGGTTTGTTATTTTTGTACGTCCACAATCTTTGTTAGGATATTCACCCACTCCTAAAGGTAACAATGTAATTATGTATGATTAAATACATTGCAGGTTATCTGAAGAATATGCTTAAAAGAAAAGGAACAAGCAAATTGTGTGAAAAGAAAAGTAACAAGTAAATTGTTTGAAAATTGCTCGAAATTCATGTGTTTAATTCGCATAATTTTATAGAGTTTCGTTGCATTTTTACACTAAATTGACTATTTGCACTTGATTTGGAGAAAATGTGCGGTTTGTTATTTTTGTAGGGAAATTAGATTTTTTTGGAGCAAAACACACTTTAATTATTTTATGGAGTCAATTGAAGAAGTGAGACGAGAATAGAGACGGAACGAAAAAGATGAAAGTTAAAATTATTTGGGCTTGAAAATTAATTTATTCGGCCCATTTAATTAAATTCTTTGAGCCCAACCATTTGCTTCACTAATATGCCGGCAACAGGGCCTTGAGGAAGTTTGCAACATGTAAATTAAATTAGGCCAATTATTTATAGGGCGCGGCTAAAGGCACCCAAGAATCCTACGAGAACACCCACGCGATGAGGACACACACAAAACGGATGAGAACACTCACGTGGAAAACTCAAAAATACCCTTCTCCCAATAAAACCCTAATCCCTCTAGTCATTTGGTACACCCACCCCATTTTCGCCTCCTCACATTCCCTCCCACGTCTCGTCATCGGCAGTATTAGAGAATATAATAGAATAATATATTATAGGAATAGTATAATGTATTATACGTAGGAATCTTTTATTTATACTTTATATTTATTTCCTTATTTATCTATTTCCTTGTATATCTCTTGTAATCCCTATATATACACTACAAAAAAAACGCGTTTTAGAGACGGATTTACCGACGGAATATTCGTCGCCCGCCGAGGTTACCGACGGAAAGTTGTCCGTCTCCTTTGTCGGCGTCGGCATTTTTTGCCGACGGATTTTTGAATTCCGTCGGCAATACCGACGGAATATTTCAGTCATTATTTCCGACGGAATGTCCGTCGGTAATCCGGATAACCCGTTTAACAATCCGGGTCAACATTCCGTCGGTAATTCCGACGGAATTCCGTCGGAAATTAATTAATTAAAATAATTATAAAAGAAATTAAATTTTGTCGGTATTTTCGACGGATATTCCGTCGTCACTTCCGTCAACAATGTCGTCGGAAAATCCGTCGAAAATGCCGTCGGATAATCGGTCACCATTTCCGTCGGCACTACCGTCGGATTTCTCGTCAGAATTTTCGTCGGTAATAATACCGACGGAATCCCGACTAAATTAATTTTCAATAAATTAATTTCGCAAATTCATATATTAGAATACCGATGGAATATTACCGACGGAATATCCGTCACTAAAACAAAATAGTAATAAAAAAATATGGGTGGGACCGGGGAGACCCCGACCCGACACTGCCCCGACCCGCACTGTAGCATTTTGTAATAAATTGGTCAATTAAAATTTTACTTTCCAAGTAATATAAGTAATATTACTACTTCTATTAAACAAAACACATCAAACTCGTAATTGTGGTTTGCATTAATATACACAATTCTTATTAGTACTAAGTTTGAAAAATATATCAAGAAAAATTGAATCACACGGTCATGACGAATCCAAAAGAACAAAGACAGTCAAATACATTAAAAAACCAGTAATATCAACTTCATCAAATGCTAAATCTACGAAAAAATCATATTTTAAATTTATCGAAAGTGAAATAACACAAAATATCCATCAAAAGTAAGACATATAACATAGTTTCCCTCACTAATCAATAGTTTGCATAATATCTTCAACCTACTTATAAGATGCATCAAATTTAATTAAAAACTACAGATTTTACCAATTACTTTCACTTGCAACAAACTCATCAACGAGAACAAGATCGTTTCTCTTGCGCCGGGAAGAAGAAACACGCGGCCAAAAACCTCTTCGTCTTCACGGCATCTTCGTTCAAGGCGATGGAAGCTCGGCGGCCATGGCGAAGGCCACCATCTTCGTCGGAGAAAATCTTTATAGCGGCGGCGGCTATGGAGCCTCGATGGCCATGGCGAAGGTTCGCCGCCAACGTTCAAGGCGATGGGGGCAGGCTGCTTCGAAGCTCCGTCTCGGCGGCCATGGTGGTGATTAACGGAGAAGATGGGAAGATGAAGGAAGAAGATGAAGGAAGAAGATGGAGCGAGAGAGACGGAAATAGAGAGAGAAGAGTGAAAGAAACCCTAGGTTGAGGCTTTATATAAGGCCCAATATTCCGTCGGCATATATAAATACCGACGGATAATCCGTCGGTATTTATCAAATTGTGAATTCCGACGGCGGTATATATAAATACCGACGGATAATCCGTCGGCATTTATCAAATGGTAAATGCCGACGGAAAGTTAATTCCGTCGGCATATTGGCAGTTTTTTTTTATTTTTTATTTTTAATTAATTCAATTTTTTCTATATACTAGACCTACTAAATTACCAAAATATTTTTTTTAAAAATCTCGAAATTCATTTCTTCCACATATATTAATAAATATATTGGTTGTGGCTTATATTTATAGTAAATTTAATTTTTATAATTTGTACCTAAATGATAAATAATTAATTAACTTTTATAAAATAAAAATAAATATATTACATTAATTGAATTAATTTTCATCTTCATCGTCTTCATCCTCCTCTTCATCATCTTCCTCATCCTCCTCATCATCATCCTCCTCCTCATCCTCATCTTCTTCATTCTCCTCTTCATCCTCATCTTCATTCTCCTCTTCATCCTCTTTTTCATCCCCCTCCTCTTCACCTTCAATTTCGATTAATTGGGGATTTGCAGCCGTCAAGGGTACATAAAGATTGAAATCTCCCGTAAAGACTTCAGTTGGAGTCTCTATTTGTTCTGTTTGAAATGGAGATTCATCTTCAGTATTTTTGTCTTTTTTAGGGACTTCTACCATTGACCTTGCCTTTACTTTGCAAACAGCGTGCCATTCATAACCACGTGGAGCTCCCGGATATGTGCAGTAGTATACTTGAGATACTTGATGGGCAAATACAAATGGATCATCCCCAACATATGTCCTTTTCGAACTAACATCAACGAACTTGTACTCCGGGTGAATTCTTGTTCCTAGATGGCCTGAATCAAACCAATGACACTTGAACAACACTACAGTCTTTGTTGGATATCCTGGATATTCTACTTCGACGACTTCCCGTAACACCCCAAAGTAATCACTTGCATCTGCATTGTAATTCGCACTGCTAACGCAGACGCCACTGTTGGTAGTTGCCTTTGTCGATGCATACCCAGACGTATGAAATATGTAGCCCTTCACAATATAACCGTTGTAAGTCTTTACACGACGTAGTGGTCCCTTGCTGAGATCTCGTAAGAATCGACTGTCAAGAGCGTTATCCCGTCCCTATACGGCTCAATTTAAAATTAATTAAAATAAATATTAATTTATTTACGTAAAACATAATTAAATGGTACTCACGTAACGTTCGAACCATCGGGAAAATTCACGTTGAATACGAGCATCTATATATGCATCTGAGATGTTTGGTTCTGCTCGTCGTAGTTCTTGAGTGTACATCCTAATTCACAACATTCAAAAACTTGGTTAATATTAAATGACATAAATGAAGTGGTATTTAAATAGACGATTTATATATGAAATACTTACTCAATGTATTGCTGAACTTCATCACAATTCAATAACACATACGTTTGTGCTATTTCCGCCTCCGAGTTCGTCTCCCAATATCGTTCAGTGGGGTTTCCTATTGGCCGTCCCTTAGACTTGAATATGGAGAGCATTCCATCGACCTCTTCACTGATATCGTCAGCGGATGTACCACTGAAGTTACGTGGAGCACTTCTTAACTTTGTGTTGACGTGATCTTCAAAGTAATAAGAACAAAACATGCCAACCTCTTCATTCAAATATGCATTCACAATCGATGCTTCAACGTTTGTCTTTTGTTTAGCATTGCGTTTCAAGTTGTGGAGATACCTGATACACACACACACACACACACACACACATATATATATATATATATATATAACTTATAAGAATGCATGTGTAATTGTAATGAAATAAAATAAGTAAGATTTTACCTTTCAAATGGGTACATCCACCTGTATTGCACCGGACCACAAATTCTCGCTTCATACGCTAAGTGAACGGGTAAGTGTTCCATCGAGTTAAAGAAGCTAGGTGGAAAAATTTATTCCAACTTACACAAAATCACTGGAATGTCTTCATCTAAACGAATCATATCATCGATCTTGATCGTTGTAGCCGTTAAATCTCTAAAAAAGAGACTTAATTCAGTGATAGCCCTCCACACATTGTGAGGAAGAAGTTCTCGGAACGCAATCGGTATCAAGCGTTGCATAAATACATGACAATCATGACTCTTCATCCTTGTAACCTTACCCGTTGTTGTGTCTACGCATCGACTCAAGTTCGACACGTAGCCGTCCAGAAAGTTCAACTCCTTTATCCACCTACACAATCTTTGTTTTTGTGGCTTATCCAGTGTGTAGCTAGCCTTTGGAAATTTACATGTACGCTCATCCTTTTTCAACTCTGGACGGCGACAAAGAGTGTCCAAATCCTCCCGAGACTTTGGAGTGTCTTTCGTCTTGCCTTCCGTGTTCATGATTGTGTGGAACACATTGTCAAACACATTCTTTTCAATGTGCATCACATCCAAATTGTGTCGTATCAATAGTGAACTCCAGTATGGTAAGTCCCAAAAAATACTCCTTCTCTTCCAACCAACCTCAATTCGCCTGTTGTGTTCCGCTGCATTTTCCTCGGTACTTTTTTCAACCCCGTCCACTGAACCTCATATAACAACCTACGTCCTGTACGGAGAGTAAATTATAAATGACACTAAAAGCAATAGATAAATATACGTTTAATACTCATTAAATAAATGTATAAAATACCATCTCGAAGTGGAGGTCGATTGTTTGTGACTGCTCTGTTCTTTACGAAGTTCTTCTTATTTCTTCGAAATGGGTGACCTTGAGGTAAGAACCTACGGTGATTATCGAACCATGAAACTTTTCTACTCACCGGGAGACTGAAAGCTTCAGAATTCTCCATACAATACGAACATGCTTTCTTTCCGGCCGTACTCCACCCGGAGAAACATACCATATGCAGGAAAGTCGCTAATGGTCCATAAAAGAGCAGCACGCATCGTGAAGTTCTGCTTTCTAAAAACATCGTACGTTTGGACTCCATTCTCCCATAAGAAGACCAAGTCTTTTATAAGAGGTTGGAGATAAACATCCAGGCACCAATACAGTCAGAAACATTGTTTGAGGTTTCATGCACATCCACGGAGGAAGATTATACGGAGTCAATATCACCGGCCACAAAGAATACTGCTTCCCATGCATCCCAAACGGTGCAAAACCATCAGTACACAAACCTAATCTCACATTCCTCGGTTCACAAGCAAAATCTGGAAACACGTTGTCAAGATGTTTTCAGGCCTCTGAGTCTGCCGGATGTCGCATCTCCCTCGACTCAGCCGAAGAGGAATCTGTAGCATGCCACGTCATGTGTTGTGCAGTGGCACTTGATTGATATAATCTCATCAAACGAGAAATGATAGGAAGGTAGTACATCTTCTTATATGGCACTTTCTTCTTTGTCTTCTTCGATTGACCACCAGGTCCCTTTCGACATGCCTCTTTGTACCGGGGATGGCCACACAATCTACACATATTCAGACTGCTATCTTCGTCACCCCAATATAACATGCAACCCTTCACACAACAATCAATCTTCTCAACCGGCAAACCAACATTCTTCAACATTTGTTTGCTTTGATGAAACGTCGTAGGCACCTTATTATTTTGAGGACAAATTTCACTGCATAACTGTGTCACTTGCTCATATGCCCTGTTAGAAAGCTTGTTCTCGGTCTTAATGTTCATGAGTCGTGCATTAAATGACAATTGTGAGTGAGATTCACAACCCGGATATAAATCTTCTTCGACTAATTTGAGCATCTCATAAAACCGAAATGCCTCATTTGTCGGCTCCTCTTCCATGTTTAAAAACCAGCTTCCCTGATCATTGTTTGATACATATTCGGTTCTTCGTCCCCAAACTGTTGTTCTTCGTCCCCAAACTGTTGTTCTTCGTCCCCAAACTGTTGTTCTTCGTCCCCAAACTGTTGTTCTTCATCCCCAAAATGTTGTTCTTCGTCCCCAAACTGTTGTTCTTCGTACCCAAACCGTTGTACTACCTCGTTACTAGTGCCAACATGATCGAAATTTGCTTCTTGTTGATAGATTCCAACAGTGTAATAGTAAAACACTTCATCAAATCTATAAGGCCAACGTGTTTCGCCATGACTAGTCCAATTATAATAATTATCAACGAAACCATACTTCACAATATGTACTAAGACCTCATCAATCTCTTTATATTGCTTATTCTGACATTTCTTAGCATTACACGGACACCTAATGCAATTTCCACTCATGTAATGTGGCTGGCTTTTTGCAAATTCAACAAATAACACGAGTTCATTATAAAATTTCACATTCACATTTCCTCTAATCATTCTAGGAGTACAGTACATCCAACGACGGTCAGGCAAATCCATCTGCTAAACATTTAAGTGGAGCAACACATTACTAAACTAAACTTATAATAAATTCAAACAAAACTTATGATATATATAAAACATGTAATTACATTATATTGAATTTTATAGAGTAAATTAAAAATGGTAGAAAATGTACCGTAATCGTAATTTGATGTTTCTGAATACCCGAGCATGAGCATAAAAAATTTCGCAGTATAAAGTTTTGGTGTAAATTTGCAATACGAAAGTGAAGTGGGAAAAAATTAGACAGTAGAAAGTTTATTTCCCGACGGAAATGCCGACGGACTTATCTTTCCGTCGGCATTTCACCCGCCCAAATTTCCGTCGGCAAAGATAAATGCCGACGGATAATCCGTCGGCATTTATCAAATGGTGAATTCCGACGGAAAGTTAATTCCATCGGCATTTCACCCGCCCAATATTCCGTCGGCATAAATAAATACCGACGGATTATCCGTCGGCATAAATAAATACCGACGGATTATCCGTCGGTATTTATCAAATTGTGAATTCCGACGGAAAATATATTCCGTCGGCATTTGGCGGGTTTTTTTTTTTAATTAATTCAATTTTTTGTATATATAGCACACACAAAGCAACACAAAGCTCACACCATATTCGATTTTTTCTATTTTGCAAAGAAATATCATGTCTTCTTCATCTTCTATTCGATTTCAGCAAGGCCTTGTTTGTTATTGTGGAAAGGCATGTCGTACATATGCTTCTAAACAACCTAGAAGTAAAGGGAGGATATTTCATAATTGTCCTGACTCCCTAAGTGATGGTTGTGGTGGTGGATGTGGTTTCTTTGTATGGGCTGATACTCTAGAAAACTGTGGTGTTGACAAGTGTAACATCTCGAAAATTTAATATAAACTTTAATAAAAGTATAAGATATTACTTTCTTTAATATAAATAAAATATGATATCACATATTTATATACTAAAGTAGATATTATTAATTTAATTAATATATATGGATAGATTGATACTTATATACATACGATTTGTTTATATAAATATATCATATATACGTTACTGCATACAAAATATAATATATCATATATATATATAATTTATTATTATTACTATATACGTTACTGCATACAAAATATAATATATCATAAATATATCATATATACGTTGAATTGAAACTTTGAAGTCTATTTCAATGCTTCTCATCCCATATTATTCTCAACAAATTCCAGCATATTCTCTTATTTTAAATACACTGTTTTCACTATTATTTTTCCCACCAATTAAATCATAGAAATATTTTACGATAAAAAAAAAAAAAAGAGTTCTCTCTATATCAGCTCAATTAGTGATATTTCACTCATTTGCATCCACAACATTAATTCCAGGTGTGGTTTCTTTGCCTTTATTAACTGCTTCATATGAATAGACTGTTTATGTGCATTGTGATATGACTTGAATGTGAGTGAATATTTAATATAAAAGTTATGAATAGATTGTTTATGTGCATTGTGATATGACTTGAATGTGAGTGAATATTTAATATAAAAGTTTATGAAAGGCCAGGGGCTTAAAAGAGGCCCGGGACT
Source organism: Galeopsis tetrahit (assembly GCA_963675135.1). Classification (NCBI taxonomy): domain Eukaryota; kingdom Viridiplantae; phylum Streptophyta; class Magnoliopsida; order Lamiales; family Lamiaceae; genus Galeopsis; species Galeopsis tetrahit. Next base: position 20,882,452 of record OY776133.1, read on the forward strand.
GAAAAAAGGTCCTCGGTGAACCCGGGATTGAAGAGAGATCTTTGGGGGATCCGCCGTGCACAAGAAAAGAACTCGGGACTGAAAAGAGGTCTTTGAGGGGGACCCAGTGGGATTTAAAAGAGATCCTTGGGATAACCGTGAAACGTAATTAATAATTAATCAAAAGTATGATGAAAAGTGTTTATGTGAGATGAAAGGTGCTTATGTGACTTTTTGTAAATTACGTGATTTTATGTGATTATACATTTTATTTGTATGTTGCATTTAATATTGTCAAAGTGACTTCACTGAGCTAGTGGTTTTGCTCATACCATACATTTAACATTTCAGATTCAGGTTGATGAGTTGATGGCGAGGAGAGGCGGTGGATGTCAAATCGTCATATTTTATTTCATGAATTTAAGGAATTAAAATTCAAGTGTATTAATATTTAGGCTTTTTAATTAAAAATCATTTTGAGATATTGTTTAATGTCTCGAGGCTTCCGCTGTTATTCAAATAATTTTATTATTAAATAAATTTATGGTCCACTTTCTTGTATTTAAATTTCAGTTCATGCCCTTTATTTTAAGATTGTTAAGTATTTCTGCAAAATTTGCTTTTATGAAAATTGGGGCGTGACAGAGTGGTATCAGAGCAGGTCTACGTTCTTGTAGACTTGTTAAAATAAAAATCATTGAGTCAAAATTGTTTAAAGAATTTTGTTTAACGAGAACATTTTTAAAAGTAAAGGTCATTCATCACCGCCTCCCGCTTCAACTCTACGAGGTACGTACATTATACATTTTAGTATATGTTTAGATGCAAGACTATGCTATTATGTTTCATGTGCATGCATATTTTATCAAGTAAATTCTAATTTTCGAGGACGAAAATATTTTAAAGAGAGAAGGATGTAACATCTCGAAAATTTAATATAAACTTTAATAAAAGTATAAGATATTACTTTCTTTAATATAAATAAAATATGATATCACATATTTATATACTAAAGTAGATATTATTAATTTAATTAATATATATGGATAGATTGATACTTATATACATAAGATTTGTTTATATAAATATATCATATATACGTTACTGCATACAAAATATAATATATCATATATATATATATATATATATAATTTATTATTATTACTATTTAAACAGTTTATTATTGATTAATTAACACGTTAGTTGCTTTAGCCGAAATATATCAATTCTGTTACATGTGAATTGAAACTTTGAAGTCTATTTCAATGCTTCTCATCCCATATTATTCTCAACAAATTCCAGCATATTCTCTTATTTTAAATACACTGTTTTCACTATTATTTTTCCCACCAATTAAATCATAGAAATATTTTACGATAAAAAAAAAAAGAGTTCTCTCTATATCAGCTCAATTAGTGATATTTCACTCATTTGCATCCACAACATTAATTCCAGGTGTGGTTTCTTTGTCTTTATTAACTGCTTCATATGAATAGACTGTTTATGTGCATTGTGATATGACTTGAATGTGATTGAATATTTAATATAAAAGTTATGAATAGATTGTTTATGTGCATTGTGATATGACTTGAATGTGAGTGAATATTTAATATAAAAGTTTATGAAAGGCCAGGGGCTTAAAAGAGGCCCGGGACTGAAAAAAGGTCCTCGGTGAACCCGGGATTGAAGAGAGATATATCTTTGGGGGATCCGCCGTGCACAAGAAAAGAACTCGGGACTGAAAAGAGGTCTTTGAGGGGGACCCAGTGGAATTTAAAAGAGATCCTTGGGATAACCGTGAAACATAATTAATAATTAATCAAAAGTATGATGAAAAGTGTTTATGTGAGATGAAAGGTGCTTATGTGACTTTTTGTAAATTACGTGATTTTATGTGATTATACATTTTATTTGTATGTTGTATTTAATATTGTCAAAGTGACTTCACTGAGCTAGTGGTTTTGCTCATACCATACATTTAACATTTCAGATTCAGGTTGATGAGTTGATGGCGAGGAGAGGCGGTGGATGTCAAATCGTCATATTTTATTTCATGAATTTAAGCAATTAAAATTCAAGTGTATTAATATTTAGGCTTTTTAATTAAAAATCATTTTGAGATATTGTTTAATGTCTCGAGGCTTCCGCTGTTATTCAAATAATTTTATTATTAAATAAATTTATGGTCCACTTTCTTGTATTTAAATTTCAGTTCATGCCCTTTATTTTAAGATTGTTAAGTATTTCTGCAAAATTTGCTTTTATGAAAATTGGGGCGTGACAACAAGAATCAAGGATCTAATCAAAGTGACCAAGAAACTGAAGACATGAAGAAAATGACTCAAGAGATGAAGAAATTGGTTATAGAGATCAAGAATTTGGCTGAAGAAATCAAGGATTTAATCAAAGTGAACAAAATCATTTTGATTGTGCTAGTTGTCATGGTTGCATCTACCACCTTCAAGTGGTTTGGTTAAATATATGTATAATGCACTCTATATGAGGCTATCTTGTACTAGAATGCACTGTTATTTGTACTCAATGAAACAAATGAATGCACCTTATTTTCATCTATACACCAAATGCATTATTCCACCAATAAACTACACAAATAAACTGCAATATATAGTTCAACATAAAGATAAATATATAGATCAACATAAAGATAAATAAGTTCAACAGAAAAGTAAATAAGTTCAACAGAAAAATAAATTAGTTCAACACAAAATTAAATTGTTCAACCACGATAGTTAAAAAACTGATCAACCACATCGTCAGTACTCAAGTTGACGTCGTCATCGTCGGCCTGAGCTTGATCTGGAGCTTGATCTGGAGCTGGCGGGGCTTGCCCCATCGTCTCTTGATAGATGGCCTCGATCTGCTCAGTAGACATCCCCAACGTCCGACCCGCGTTGGCACTCCAGAGGCGGAAGTAGTTCTCGAACGTTGCCATGACGTTCGGATCCGGGACGGCAGTGGAGGATACGGACGCCTGCGATGCACTCCGGGCCGACCGACCACTTGGTGTCCTCACGGCGTTGCTCATCCCACCAAGGCCAAGGACCCTTCCCTTGGAGGTCGGGGCAACATCAAGGTAAACCTGGTCCACGTCAACAGCCGGAGGGGACCGCTGCTTCCGGATTCAGCAGTAGTCGCCGCGGCTTGCGTCTCGGCCTCTTCAATCCTCTGTCGGACGCTCAACTACATAATTAAAAAATTAAAATTAATTTAATTATCTATATATATAATTTAATTAATACATAAATTTAATTAAACTTACGTGGAGGTCAGTAGTGCGCCCGTAGGTGGACGTCAGTGTATCGACATTAAACGGATGAATAAGACTCATCCGATCCAAGTGGGTGTGTGAACGTCCAGATAAGACTCATCCGATCCAAGTGGGTGTGTGAACGTCCAGTCGCCCGCTCCTATTACGTATCAAATAAACATATACAAATTAATTTAGATAACTAATATAAAATAATTAACTATAATTATTTAATTTTTAAAATTAATGAAAACTTACGATAGCAAGTGATTGCTCGAGGACGGACCGAGCTCGCCCCCGATGCACTGCCATCCCGCCTCCAACGTCGGTTCTGCGGTTGGCCCGAGCTTTCTCACACTTCTCTTGGTAAGCCGGGTCCATCCACTTCTCAACCAACGACTCCCACAGGTCAACACCATCCTCGTCTTCCCCCAGATCACGATTCGTGTCACTATCACGCCAGGACATTCTCCAGTCGTACATCATGTTCGTGTACCGAGTAGAACAAACACCGTACCACTTCTGGTAAATAGCGTCGTCCGAGTAGATCGCCGTATCCCAACGGGCCTTTTTCTATACAAATATTCAACATATTTATCAAATAATATGTATAATTAGTTATTTAATAAACTTTAATTATTGTAATTATATACCTGGAACTCCTCGAAGTATTCATCCTTTTTAGTTTGCGGCACCGCCAACCAAGTGATAGCACCCTTAGAAATCTTGCACTTCTTAAAGGATTGTGTGCAGATCCTGGACACCTCATTACCGGGCAACAACCTGTAAAATTATTAACAAATCTATAAACTAACACATTATAAATAAATAAAGTTAATCGTTATTGAATACTGTTAAACATTAGAATTATTGACTTACGCTCCTGAAATGATTTCAACGGGTTTCCTTTTTCTCGAACGGGATGCTGACGAGAAGAGGATCCTACGGCTGTTGACGAACTAGACGACATCGTAGTCGGCGGCGGCGACACTGCCACAGGAGGAGGAGCCATCACAGGTACTGATTCACCCCGAGACCTCCTTGAACGTGACCAAAATGACCTACGTGAACCAGAACCCTGATTCGATACATGTTCACTCATCTGTTTCAATCAATAAAAAATACATAATTTTACTAATTATCAATTTAATGAACATGTTGCTAATTTAAAATTTTTACTAATATAGCATATTCCTAATTTAATCAATTCCTAATTTAATCAACATATTCCTAATTTAAATCAAAACAATATATATATATAACCTAATTACAACGTGATACCACCGTCGAACCATCTAATTAACTAATAATTTAAACAATTGATTGAAACATGCATCACCTACATTAAAAATATTTCTAAATTAACATATTCCTAAATTAACAAATCTAAACATAATTAAAATAATAGTTTTCTAATTGGAGTTTTCTAATTATCAATTAAATGAACATATTCCTAATTTAATTTTTTTACTAATATAGCATATTCCTAATTTAATTAATCAACATATTCCTAATTTAATCAACAATAACCTAATTTAATTATTATTTTTCTACCTAACTTAATCAATAATAAAAAATTGAACATATTCCTAAATTAACAAACCTAAAACTAATTAAAATAATAATTTTCTAATTGGGTCAATAATTATAAATTTAATGAACATATTCCTAATTTAAATTTTTTTACTAATATAGCGTATTCCTAATTTAATCAACATATTCCTAATTACAACGTAATCCAACGGTCGAACCACTATATCTAAACTAATTTAAACAATTGATTGAAACATGCACTACCTACATTAAAAATATTCTATATCAAAATTACACCATTAAATTAAACTAGTAATTAACTATACATGCATATAACAATTAATTAATCAACCTTAAAAAACTACTCTATGAAAATTATTCTAGCTTAATCAACAAATTAAATAACATACATACTAATTAACATGATCATAATATTTTAACAACTAACCAAATCAATAACATGCAAATCAACATTAAATTATTCATATTTACATATATCCATGCATAAACATATATAAGTATTAAAACTAAGTAATAGAATTAATTAAGAAAACGTACCGTATCAATGTAATCGGAGAAATTTGCTTCAATAGCCTCGTCCTCGTCTTCGTCTTCCCCCCCGAATCGACTCACTCACGCACGCCTTTTTTTTTTCTAAAACGCATTCTGTGATTTGAGGCCCTTATATATAAAAAAAAAAAAAAATACCGACGGATATTCCGTCGGCATTTCCCTCGGTAACCGCCCACTTTTAATGGTAACCGTTACCTTTTTGGAAAACGAGGCGATGCAAAATTAACGGGTCCGATGCCGACGGATTATCCGTCGGCATAAATATTTCAAAAGATCCGTCAGCATTTTCCCTCGGTAAATGCTGACGGAACGGAAATCCGTCGGCAAGCTTGTTGACTTTTCAAACAACAGTAATCCGTCGGAAATGCCGACGGAATATTATCCGTCGGCATGTGTCCGTCCCTATGACGCGTGTTTTTTGTAGTGATAGTGGACCACTCTTATCATCTCATTAACGGTGATTGAATATAATTCTTTCATGGTATCAGAGCAAACCGGGCAAAACGACCTGGATTCGATTCCTGTTGAAAGCACTCCACCCATTTAAATTGTCCACTTGATGGGCCTCCTCCCCAAAAAAGGGTAAGAGGTGTTAATCCGGCCCACGAGTGACGAGTGAGTGGGAGTGTTAGGAATTAATATACAAGAATTAATTCTCAACCTCACTACAAGTTCAGACTTTTAGATGAGACGGAATTCTTTCATGGTATCAGATTTGGTATTCTCACATGGTATCAGCCTAATACACTGAAACCCTTCTCTCCTCCTCCCTATTTTTTCGGCGTCTCCGACGGGCTGGTATCCCCCGTCGCCGCCTTGCCCCTTCCCCTTTCTCAATTTTTTCGGCGTCCTCGACGAGTAGGTATCCCTCGTCGCCGCCTTGTTTTTTTTATTTTTTTTTTATCTCAAACGAGCTGGTCTCCCTCGTTCCCTCTCCCGGCCGCTTTTAGCCGCCACCGACGAGCTTGTATTCCTCGTCCCCCTTCTTCTTCTTCTTCTTCTCGAACGAGCTGGTCTCCCTCGTTCCCTCTCTTGGCCGCTTTTAGCCGCCTCTGACGAGCTGGTATCCCTCGTCCCCCCTCTTCTTCTCGAACGAGCTTGTCTCCCTCGTTCCCTCTTCTGGCCGCTTTTAGGCGTCCCGACGAGCTTGTATTCCTAGTCCCCCTTATTCTTGAGCGAGCAAGTCTCCTTGTCCTCCATTTTTCTTCTTCTCGAGCGAGCAAGTCTCGTCGTCCCCCCTTTTTATTCTTTTCGAGCGAGCAAGTCTCCTCGTCCCCCCATTTTTTCTTCTTCTCGAGCGAGAAAATCTCCTCGTCCCCTTCTTCTTCTCGAGCGAGCAAGTTTCCTCATTCCCTCTCATGGTCGATCATGCTATCTCCAGGACTGTTTTCACTTATATGGTGTTAGTCACACCCACTTACACTCTAATTTTCTCTATAACCTCACGATATATCTTTTTTCTTCTACTTTTCTCTCTATTCGGAGAGCCCATGATCAATATCATTGGTTGGTCGCCCATTCGATCTATCTAGTTTGTGCTCGAATCAACTGTTTTCGACACACTTTCAAGTGTTTCTTGCCAAATTTCTTGTCATCGTTCGTCCTTTAAAGGATTTCAGTGTTTCGATTCCTTTGCTTCCCGCTTTTATGCGTCTTGGCATGTCCTATTTGGTGATTCTGAATTTCCGTTATTTCTCCTGTTGTATGACAACAAAAGTGCATTGTTTTGCGGATGGCTTCACGAAGTTTCTAGCTCAAACTCGCTTCAGATTGTTGCATACCAAGCTCGTGTTCATTTACATTCCCACCTTCGCTTGACAGGGGGTATTAGAGAATATAATAGAATAATATATTATAGAAATAGTATAATGTATTATAGGAATATTATAATGTATTATAGGTAGCAATCTTTTATTTATTCTTTATATTTATTTCCTTATTTATATATTTCCTTGTGTATCTCTTGTAATCCCTATATATAGTGGACCACTCTTATCATCTCATTAACGGTGATTGAATATAATTCTCATAGGCAACCTCCGTTTCGCCAGCGCCGCTCTCGTCGCCGGCAGTAGCGCCTCCCTCCCTCTCCACGTCTCCTCTCGTCGCCGTCCCCGTTTCGCCAGCGCCGTCCCCGTCTCCCCACCCAACACGCGCGAAGATGCCGCCCTCTCTCCCAACGTCGTCGCGGCGCAGCTTCGCCTCCCCTCCCCACGCGGCGACAGCGCCGCCCTCACTCCCCACCCAACTCGCGCGACCAACCCCTCTTCTCCTCCCTCGTCCGCCGCGATCGCCTTCGCCCTCCTCCTAGAGACGCGGCCCCTCGCACCCCTCCTCCCTCCTCCGCCACCGCCGCCCGTTTCAGGTAGGATTTTTGAAATTTTAGAAAAATTAGGGTTTTTAGAAGTTCGTGATTTATTTTCGAACATATTGAGTTTGTTTTGGAAAAAATTTCGAACATTTTGTTCGATCTTTTTTTCGGACAAATTTAAGTTGTTTTGGAATTTTTTTCGAACAATTTGTGTTTGTTTTGGAAAATTTCTCGAACAATCTGTGTTTGTCTTGGAAAAAATTTCGAACATTTTGTTCGATCTTTTTTTTTCCGGACAAATTTAAATTGTTTTGAATTTTTTTTCGAACATATTGAGTTTATTCATTAAAAAATTTCGGACATCTCAACTTTGTTTGGGTAAAATTTTCGAACATACTAAGATTTTATTTTTGTTGATGAAATTTTGGGTTTTTATGATTTTTTTTTGTTGTTAAAATTTTCGAACATACCTCTGTATTGGGCCTTCCTATATGATTTTTGTTGTTTTGGAGGTGATGGTAGGGATTCGAATGATTCCGGTGTGAAATGATGAATCGGGTGTGAAATGAAATGGGTGGATGTACTCATCCATCCTTTTTTTTTTTAATGTGTAGGAGGGGTACAAAAGACATTTTGCATACCCCTAGTGATAAAAAAAAGTTTTCGTGGGTGTCCTCATAGGATCCTTGGGTGCCTTTAGCCACGCCCTTATATATATTGAACCCCAATTGCAAAATCATCAAAATGTTGGCTGATGAAAGAAGAATTTAATGAGGCACCCACCCCATTATATCAAGTGGGCCACTTATGTCGTTCCGCTGGGCCATTTCATTAATTGAAACCCATTTAAAAGGGTTTGACTATTTACACCTCCATTTTAGAGAGATGCACCACATCTTTTATTTAATTAATATAATAATTATGTAAAAAATTAAAAATACCCTTCACTAAAATACAGTTGACACGTGATTTTACCAACACGCTCCCCTCAAGTATAAGAGGATCGTAGTAATAAAAGCAATGCCTGGTTAAATTATCGATCCACGAGACTAGAATGCTAAGTAGCCTTAGTGCTATGTATTATTTTTTGAATATAGTGAAAATTCATGGTTTGTGCAAAGAAATGTAAATTAAACTACCAATTAACAACTATGATAAACAATAGCTAAAGAGATAATGATGAAAATCAAGTGGTGAGAAGTAGCGTTCGGGTGTTCGTCCTTGTGTGGAATCGATGTTAATAGTCGACTTCTATGTGTATTTCATTAATGGATGACACTTGATAGAAGCAATCACTCATGCATATATCTCATAAGGCACATAGGATCGAGATGATGAATATAAGCTTTCTTACCCGGGTAATCACACAATTAAGGGGTTCTACTCTATCTAATTTAAACTAAACTAATCCCTAATCATGCTTTTCCACTTGAATACTAACAACCAAGCTCCTATGGCCTTCTCACTAATCACTCAAATTTTCATTCAAGCAATTGATGTAGACAAATGGGGTTCTAATGAAAATTACCAAACTCTCGTTACGATAACCCAATATTTACTCATTCACTCGATTCCCAAACCTCGATTATACTATCTATCCCGATTAACCAACTCTCGTTGCATTAAGTGAGTTTCAAATATAACCTATTAATTGAGTTCTAGCAAATGATCTATCAAAACCCATAAACCTAACCAATGTACCTACCAATGAATTCCACAATCAAAATCAAACTAAAAACATTAATTCCATCACAATTTTACAACACCCAAACACCAATATGCTTAGCCCATGGCTAATATAATGAAATTAAGGAAGGAAAGAGAGATAATCATCAAACCCATAATTAATAAAACTAAATTGCTTGAATAAAAGTAAGGTATCACCTCTTGAATGGAAAATGTAGACAAAAACCTTAAACTGCTTCAATGAAATCTTCAATCCTTTGCTTGAAATGAAATTAAAACCCAAATTAACAACTAAACTATGAAAACTACCCATATTTATGGATTAAACTAGCTAATTTGAGTGAAAGATGATGAAATTTTTGGATTTGGGGAGCTTGAATGGTGTTCCAAACTTCCAATGGCTGCCTCCTTGCAAAAAACGAAAATTAAAGCTTATATACTCCTAAAAAATGGTCTTGCACGTGTCCCTAGGTCAAAGGGGAGAAAACAAAACTTTTCAGCAGAGCACAACCACGTACTACAAGAAAAAAGGCCTTTTGTCACACACTTTTTGTCACACTATAAAATAAATGTTGTAAAAAGTATTATGTAGTCACATTAAATTTTTTAGTGTGTTAATATGTGTTTTTATAAAGACATTGAATAATAAGTGTGTGAATATATACTCAATTACACACACGATAATAAACATTGTCTATTGTCACATCCCTCTTAACACACTAAAAATAGATGTGTTTATAAGTACCCTTTAAATACATTATATTTTAAGTGTGTTAATAAGTATGTTATTTACACACTAATAAAAAAAAGGTGTGTTAATATTAACTCTAATGCCACAATATTGTGTTAGAATTATAAAAAATCAACACTTGAGCGCTTTGGCCTCTATCGCTCGAAAGCTGACTCTTCATTATTCACTCTTCACGCTAACACTGAAACCCTAATTATGTTAGCTTATGTGGATGATCTGTTTCTCACAAGGACCTCGCCCTCTCTTATTTCCTCGCTTACTAAGCATCTTCAATCTATTTTTGATGTGAAGGATCTTGGCTGCCTCTCTTACTTTTTGGGGATCGAAGTTGCCCACTGCAACAAAGTTCTTTTCTTATCTCAACATAAGTACTTGGTCGACCTACTGCGGCGTCACAATATGGACGGTGTTAAACCTGTCTCCACACTGTCTTCTCCAAAACCGAGCACGGGATCCTCGCCTATGGAAACCAATACATGTACTTAACAATGACAAGGCCAGACATATATAGCCTTCATAGTGAACCGTCTTGCCCAACACATGTCTGCACCCACTCCTGATGCTTGGGCTTCTGTTAAGCGATTATTCAGATATCTCAAGCATACAATACACTATGGCATTCTTCTTCGGCGAACGGCGAACTTCACACCCGATCATTGCTTACTCGAATTTCGACTTGTTTGATTGTAAGTCAACCTCCGCCTATGTCGTGTTTTTGGGTTCAACACCCATATATTGGCGCTCCCGAAAACAACGAGGCGTTGCCCGCTCCTCCACGAAGGCAGAATATCGAGCACTGGTTGTGGTTACTTCGGAAGTCTGCTGGCTTCGACATCTATTTACTGACTTACACCTCCCTCTCCCTGAACCTCCCCGTCTCCTCTACGACAACATGGGTGCCACTCGCCTTGCTCTCAATCCAGTCGAACACTCCCGGATGAAGCACATTGCAATAGATCTTCATTTTGTACGAGGTTTAACTTCAAAATGGGTGTTATATGTAGCCTACGTTAACACCCGAGACTAGCTCGCGGACATCCTCACCAAACCACTTCACAGAGCACGGTTTCAAGATCTACGCTCCAGAATTACTATTGCGGATGGAACGTCGATCTTGCAGGGGCGTATTAGTCAAAAATTATAATCCATGTGATTAAGCACTCTCATACTAATCTTATGCCCAGACTCTTGTACATGTCGATCTCTTAGTCAATCTTTCCTAATCTACTGTACAATCTTACTTTTATATATATATATATATATATATATATATATTCATGTAAATCCCCTTTTGTAAATCAATGAAATACATTTTTATACCTTGTATAGGAGGAATTACTATTTATAATTTGCATAATGAAGAAAAAAAGGACATAAATAAATTAATTTATGAAATTATGGGATGTTAATTAAACAATTTACGAAATTATAAGATGTAAATTAATTTTTTATCTTTTTTGAGACGTTTTAAAAAAAAAAAGGTGAAAGTTTCAAGATGGTAAATAAAAATTTTCTCTAATCACTAGAGAAGTGGAGAGAGAAATCCAGGAAAAATGGACTCTGAGCCACTGTAACTCAACAACAGCATAAGCAGTGAAACCATATTTAACTTCAGTGGATGAGTGAGCAGAGTGAAACCATATTTAACCTTCACGATGGGAAATTGGAAAATGTGCCCTGGCCTTTTTTTAAACCATAAATTGGAATTCTACATTATCATTCTGTTGGGAAATTAATTCCCCAAGGGCAGACGAAAAATAAACAAGAAATAAAATTGAGAGATAACACAATCAACAACACAAAAATTTAACGTGGAAACTTCAAAACCGGAGAAAAACCACGACCCACCAAAGAGATCACTATATGATAAATTTTTACAATCACACAGAATTCCTCTCTTTTGACACTCAACCCTCCTACACTCTTTCAAGTCTACAATGACTCTCACCTTTCTCTCACGAGACTCTATTACAAGAGAATATAAGAAAGGACTTTAAACTAGAATCAAATACAAGACTAAAGTGTATTGATTGGTGCACCTGTAACAAAGACCTAAGGACTCCTTATATAGAGTTATCAAACTTGTCCTACACTCCAAGCCCATTAGTGTCAAACTTTCTCCACACTCCAGGCCCGTTAGGATCAAACTTGCCCTACACTCCAAGCCCGTTAGGATCAATTCATGCTTCTTTTATTTTAGCACAAGCCCAAGCCCAAAACATTCATATGTTTAATAAGACTCCGCTGCTGTCGTAATCCACCTTTGTCTCCCCCTCTCCCACCGCCAGTTATTGAATTCTCTCTAGCTAGCTTCCATGGAGGATTCAAAAACAAGTTTGAGAGTTGTAATGTTTCCATGGCTTGATCATGGCCATATCTTTCCATATCTTGAGTTAACCAAAAGAATCATCAACAAAAAGAACTTCCACATATACTTGTGTACCACATCCATCAATTTCACTTCAATCAATGCTTTCATTCACAAAAACATGCTGCAAGATTCCATTGAATTGGTGCAACTACAGTTGGAGGAACATCCTCAACTTCCTCCACACTACCACACAACCAAGAATCTCCCGTCGAATCTCTTCTTCACGCTTGTCAAAGCCTTTCAGACATCCAAATCAAGCTTCTCGGACATCATCACTAATCTCAAGCCTGACTTGCTCATATATGATCTGTTTCAACCTTGGGCTGCCAGAATCGCTTCATCCCACGACATTCCTGCTGTTTATTTTAGTGTTATTGGTTCAGCATCAGAGGCATCCAACTACCATCGTTACACTTGTTGGGATCATGCATCATTTTCCTTTCCCAGAGTTGTATCTTGAGGACCACGAGAAGAAAAGTCAGGATAAAGCCATGGACTTTTTGTCTGAAAATGTTTTTGAGCAAGATAAACATCTTCGCTTTGTCAATTATAGACTCTCATCTGAGTTTGTTATGCAGAAAACCAGTAGGGCTCTTGAAGGCAAATACATAGACTATGTTTCTTCTGTAACCCGTAAACGAATCTTACCCGTTGGTCCACTGGTCTCCGATATTGATAAAAACGACGAGGAGAATTCAGAAATCTTGCAACGGCTAAGCAAGAAAAAACAGAATTCAAGTGTCTACATTTCATTCGTACTTCTTGTCAAAGGAAGAGATAGAGGAGATTGCAAAGGGGCTTGAGCTTTGTGAAGGTATAAACTTCATATGGATCATCAGATTCCCTACCATGGATAATAACACAATCACTGTCCAAGAATCACTTCCTCAGGGGTTTCTTGACAGGGTGAAAGGCAGGGGAATGGTCGTGTCGGGATGGGCCCCGCAGGCGAACATATTAGGACATCCTAGTACCGGTGCATTCATAAGTCACTGTGGATGGAGTTCTTTGAATGAAAGTATATATTATGGGGTGCCAGTTATAGGAATGCCATTGAAAATTATCATGTTTGTAGATGCTAAAATGTTGGTTAATGCTGGAGCATGTGTGAAGGTTGTGAGAGAGGGAGATGGAGTTTACAAGGGAGACGAGATAGCCAAGGCGATAAACGAGGTGATAGTGGACAAGAGTGGCGAAGGGGTGAGACGTAGAGCTAAAGAATTGGGTGAGAAGATGAAAATGGAAGAGGAGAGAGCAATGGAGCAAACGGCTGAGAATCTGTGGCAGCTTTGCTGCAAGAAATGAATGAATTACTCCAAGCTTGTAGTGTCTAATTTAGCTATATTTTCATAAACGAAAAAGAATAAATTACATGTCAATTTGTTTCTTTCAACTTTAATTTGAAATCTGTAGTTATGTTGTTAATTCTTGATGCTTGTCTACAATAGTTCACCATAAAACTTTCGTGAATCAAGTTCATATAACTTTTTAAGCCTGGTTGGTGCATGAATCCATCAATGGTTAAAATAAATGGGTGGAGGAGAGGATTATATCAGTATATTAATATAAGTGAAGAATCTTCTCATGATTTGATTTATGTATGATATATATTTTTGTGTTTCATAGGATACTTATAAAACAAGTGAGTGGAGAAACTGGTTGCATTATAAAATTACAAAGAGAACAACATTATTCCAAATTCCAAAAGATGAGTTTTTTAATGCAAAAAAGTCTCTTAATAGGGACAGATCTAGAACGAGATCCTCCATCCGAACGTTACTCTAACTTCTCAAGCTAAGAACGTCGGTACCCGAAATCATTTTTAGCACATAAACAAGTCGTTTCAACGACTAGTTTACAAGTATCTTTTTACCAATCATGTCAATAATTTTCATAAAATTATTACTATTCAATCCAGATATAATTCATCTCAGAAAACTACAATAGATTCTCTTGAAATTGTCTTAGCTCGAGTTTTAACTCAAATTAAGTCATGAGTTATGCAATCAGAATATCCTTACGTGATAATAAAAGAGTGATAAACTCTACATCTCCATTAAGCAACGTAAAGTTCCCAAAAAAATGTCTTTAACTCTTAGTCATGTAATTCTTAAAATCATAGAGTTTAACTCCATTATCTCGGAGTTATTGAACATTAAATGTTTTTATTTTTTTCGAGTTATACTCATAAAACGAGCAACCATTAAAACATATTAATGTTCACAAACTTTAACACATGAATTTAAAGCTTATAATTACGTAAATAAATTAATTCAATGCGTAATTAGTGACTTGAACGAATTTTAGGCAATAAGTTTTGACTAACTACTTCCCCTCAAGCATAAGGGTTCGTAGTAGTAATGGAAGTATTCGACCAAGTAGTATCGACCTAGGAGGTGAGTTTGTGCAATGGATCCCTAGAGTTTTATGTTGTAATAGCTAATGTAACTATGGTTTCGGGTTTTTGGATTTCTAAAATAAAACTAAGTTACTACCAAACTTCAAAATATTAAATCAAACACCAAACTAGAAACTAACAAATAATTTGAACTACTAAAAGTAAGAAAATTAGCAATTATAGAAATTACCACAACTTGAGAAGGAAAATTACTATCAAAGCAAAAAATTGACAATTAAAACAAAGAACAACAACGAATATAATTCGAAGAAGTGCAAGGGTGAAAAATGCTTCGGGTGTTCTCAACCTAGTGAAATCGAGTGGGATTGTTTATACCGTGTCTATGCTTCAATTTGGACTTGCTAAGAGCATCAAGATGCTAGGATGAAATTTTTTTCCCTTCGGGTACTATAGCCTTACGTCTAAGGTGTTCCCAAACCCGGTAATACGACCTCTTCCTAATCCTCACCAACTACCCAAATAACCATTCAAGTAATTAATGTCTCTTAATGAGGTTCTAATACAATTAACTCTCTCTCAACGAATTAAAAGTATAATAAACGCATTTGTATACCAACAACTCACACCATAAATTTAAACATGTTCATGTAAGTCTCGTCTACGCTAAACATGCCTCAAAATACGGATTAATAGAAGCTAATACACAAAGCACCAATAAAACTCAATAAAAGAAGCAACAATTCAAATATCAACAATATTCAAAGCATAAACCATTCCAACACTAAATATTCACATGATTTTAAACACCCAAAGCATGAAAACCTTAGCCCATGGTGTTTGAGAAAACACCCATGGCTAAAACAACAAAATAAAACATGAAAATGAAATTTACCAAACAAAGCTTAAATAAAAGAAAAATAGCACCTTGAGAGTCTTGAAATTCTTCCATTCTTACATGAAAATGAAATACCCAAATGATTCTAAACTAAAAGGCATAAAAACTATCTAATGGAGAGTGTGTTTGAGGAGAGAAGCTCCTCAAACCCTAATCTATTTACTCTTCTACTTATCTCATGTTGTAGCAAAATGAGCTAGGGTTTTAGTGTGTATAAATGACGCAAAACTCTTTAATAATCTGATTTGGGGAGGTATTTATAGTTGGGAAGAGTGTTTGAGACGAAATTAACATTTGGGTCCTTGAAGTTCTTCAAAATTCGCGAAATTTTTCAAAAAGCGTAAGTTCAAACGGCCAACCGAGTGAGTTCACTCGACCGCCCGAGTGAAAATGGACCGCCAGTGTGGGCTCACTCGGCCGCCAGTGTGAACTCAACTCCACTCGACCGCCAGTGTGGGCTCACTCGACCGCTAGTGTGAGATCAAGTCACTCGGCCGCCAGTGTGAGCTCACTCGACCGCCAGTGTGGCATCAGGTCACTCGACCGCCAGTGTGGGCTCACTCGACCGCCAGTGTGATTTCTGCTCCTTGGATTTTTTCTTGGCTTTCCTTGCTCGTCCTTCAACCGAACTTCACTTCCCATGCGCCAATGCTCGGTTTTCCTAAAAAATGGACTATTTCACCTTATTTCCTACACTTTGAACACATTTTTTGACAACAAGGTTAGTAGCACAATTTCTATCAATTACGACCAAAATCACATCAAAATGCTACGATAATATAGCAATAATGAGCACAAATATGAGCAATCTCACACCCAATCAATTAGCTAATTCACAAGTGAAATAAGTTCAATCAAAGTTCTCATTTCTATAAATAAATAAATACTTAAATTTTTCCTTGTTCAAATACCTCAATACTAAATAAATTAATAAATACCTCAATACACGAAAAATGGAGCTCACGAGATTTTCGGAACTAAAAACGGAGTTAAAACAAGCCTAAACGAGCCAAATCAAGATTAAAAGAGTGCACAAGTACTTCGTACGCCGGAAAACAGCTCTGATAGATCGGAACATTGCCCAGAAATGTCGTTAGTCGTCGGAAACCACCTCCACACGTCGGAATCTAATCGAACGCGCCGCCACATGTCAAAAATTGGCCAGACACACCTCCACGCGCTGACAATACCCATCACGAGCCTTCACGCGTCGCATGTGGGCCGCACACACCACCTTCTACACTGCGCGTGTATCACACGCGCCGATGCATGTGATCGCGCGTGTCGTGTACGCATAACCAAGTCAGTACCGTGTAGCCACCGAGTTGCCGCTAGTTATACCCCAGTTCGTATTGGGTTAACTCAGTACCGTGTCAGCCAATCGCTAAGTTTGACCAGTCTTGACTCACCATTTAAAAAAAATTCAGAATGGCTCCTAGAGAATATTTAATTCAAGCAAAAAAAAAATTCGGCAAAATCTTCAACGAAATCTCTCAAAAAAAATTTCTTAGTGTTTTGAAAAAATTTGAATTTGTGTTTTTTGACAAAAACTTGAATTTTTTTCCCGAGAATTCCTAAAAAACTCTTCCTCCGTGTATCACTGTCGAGTTCGACACTGTTGTAAAACTTCGTGATATTCACTTATGGTCGTGCATGCAAAAACCCAATTTTGTCGTGTAATTCGTACGAAATCATGTCCAACTAGTTTGAAATTGAGAAAGTTTGAATGAAGGAGGGGAAATGGGGTGTGTGAGAGCGTGGATAAGTGGGGGAGGCTAACTAGAGAAAATATTAGTTTTAGTCTGGTAACTTAGGCCTTGTCCAACTTTAGTTCTGTAATTTTACACTTTTTCAATTGTAATCCTGAAGGTATCAATTTTAGGCCTGACAATATCAATTTTAGTCTTGTAACTTAGGCCGAACTCAATTTTAGTTATATAACTTTACTTTTTTATTTTTTTCAATTTTGGTCGTGTAACTTGCACTAAAATTGGAGAATTTTTTTATTTAAGTCTCGTAACTTTTACCTTTTTTTAAAAAAAACGTCCCAAAAAGATTAAAAAAAATCATTTATGTCCCATAATTTCTTAAATTGGTTAATTTACGTACGATTTTTGTCTTTTTACGTCCAATAACGAGGAAAAAATATTTACATATATACCGTAACTTTAACATTTTTTTTAAAAAATGTCATAAAAAATATTAATTTTTTTTTTATTTACGTCTCACAATTTTTACGTCATTTTTTTATTCTGCAAATTCTAAATAGTGACTTGTAATTTTTTTTAAAATCCACATGGTCATTATTGTTTTTCCACGCTATACAAGTCAAGCTCGGCCATGTGAGAATAGGTATGATATCACCATTAATGAGGTGATTGAGAATATCCAATATATATAGTCAAGGTACAAGAGATTTAGAAGGAAATAATAACAAACAAATAAAAGGAAATATTTACAAGATATGGTAAATAATAATTTGAATATTTATTTCCTATTATCCCCCCTCAAGCGAAGCAGTGGGTGAATGGACACGCAAAGCTTGGAACGAAGCAACTCAAAACTGGAACGAGGAAGACTCTTCGTGAAGATGTCAACAACCTGGAGCTCGGAGGGAACAAACTGAGTGGCGAGTCGACCAGATGAGACAAGTTCCCGAACAAAGTGACAATCAATATCAATGTGTTTTGCTCGCTTAATTATGCGCAACAGGATTCTGAGAGAGAAAGAGAGCACTCTTGTTGTCACAGAGAAGAAGAGGGCGACCAGGGGGCAAGGCACCCAATTCGCGAAGAAGCTGGGTGACCCAAATGATTTCCTAAGCAGTGTTGGCCATGACACGATATTCAGATTCCACTACTACACATTTGGCTTTGGAGAGCTGCACTTGAAGAGCTCTTGTTTCGAAAAGCTCTCCAAGATAGCACTTGGAGAGCTCTTTTTTCGAAAAGCTCTCCAATTTAGCATTTGGAGAGCGATTTTTTTAAAAAAAAAAAAAATACCTTGGACAGCGGTTGAGAGCCGCATTGCAAGTAGAACTTATACAGCGGTTTAGAACCGCTCTCCAAGTATTCACTTGGAAAGCGGTTCATAACCGCTCTCCAATCTCAAAACCTTGGTCAAAGCCCTAAATCCCCAGAATCAATTAATTCATTCTACGCATTTAATTTATGTCGAAGCTCTCCCTCTCCCAAACAAATTAAACGCGTTTTCTCCTCCAACCTTCCCTCTGTAAAATCGAAGCTTGGTTTCTCCCTCCCCCAATCATCATCCAATCCCACGAAATCCACCTCCAATTGATGAGAATACGTCCTTCTTTGCTGCAGTCGTCTCCGCGAAACTGGATTAGGGCTTCCGCGCTGTCGCGGTTTGATGTTTCGAACGCGTAAATCTGATTCTAGGGCAGATACTTTAGCTTCAATCAGTTGAATTTTAGGCTCGAGATGGTGAAGACTTACAGATTCCTTAAACAGAGAAGTGTATTTTTTTTCAGGTGCTTCCTTCCTTGCTTGAAGAAATGGCCACAAGCAGAAGATTTTCGATACCGTACGAAACTTCTCGGGTTTCCCCAATCCAATTACGGATTCCATCGTCGATTTCCTGCCTTGCATCTGCAATTTCTAATATGGAATTCAATTGTCGCAGCTTCATTTGGATCACTTCGATTCGCCCTCGCAATTCTGGTGAGTTTTTTCCATTGTATGTATGTATATATATATTAATTAGTATATTCAGTAGTGTATATATATATTAATTAGAATATTCAGTAGTGTATATATATATATATATATATATATATTAATATGTATATTAATTATATATACCACTCACCACATTGATAGTATTGAATCTATTACTTACTGATGCATATCCCTCTGAAACTAGATGACCAAGTTTAGTGCCTGCTTAATGTTTTGACTTTGAGAATAAATTGAGCTATCAGATTATATAAGTAATGAGATGCTTTCGCATGTTTCTTACCTGTAGGTGTTCCTTGTTGATCAACTGATCATCTAGAAGATATAGATATATCAATCACTTTTTGTTTCCGAAGATACTGAGACTTGGATTGGCTTCTTATATATTATTTATGATGAAATACTGAGACTTGGATTGGCTTCTTTACATGTTACTGTTATCTGTAATCTTTTGCTTGAATTTTCTTTTACTGAAATTCAAAAGCAGATGGCAACTTTTACGATTTCTACTGTTTTGACCATTGGGTATAGAATTGTGGGAAATGTGGGTGATCAATGGAGTGATTTAGTTGGTGAAAATGTCGGAAGCCGGACGTTCAAAGTGCCTGATCCTATGTACTACATTGGCTGATTAATGATTTACTAGTATATGTTATTTTTAATTCTATGTAATTTTGATTAAAATTGTGTCTTGGAATTATGCAATATGATGAGATATACTAGTATATGTTATGGAATTGATAAATGGTAGCAATGTTTTGGTCCAATTAAGACTCTTGTTTGCTTCTAGTTCATTGGAGCTTGCAAAGAACCTGTAATGGTAATAGTAACCGAGCTTCTGCTCGGTGGGACGTTGCGAAAATACTTGATTAACTTGCGTCCGAGGAGCCTGGATTCGCGCGTTGCTGTTGGTTTTGCTCTTGATATTGCTCGTGCAATGAAATGTTTAAACTCACATGGAATCATACATCGTGGTCTCAAACCTGGTAGATTTCTTTTCCAAGTTTTTAGGCTTATTATATAAACTTGCTGCTGGAGTTTGAGCTCTTGATTATTGTTATACTATGGAGTTTGCTTATTATTATTATTTTTTTTAAATTTACAGATCTGTTGTTGTATTTGCTTTTGAATAATACCAACTGGATTTGAACAAGGGTTGATTGGAATGTCGTCTCTTAGTAGAGAATTGGTATTCCTGATCTTACCGTTCCTTGATGAAGAAAAGTTCAAAGAATATGCTTGTGTGTTGCTATATTGAAGATATAATGTAAGTCAATTTATCGATTTATTTAAATTATTATTGATTGAATAAAAATTCATATACTATATATCTAACTATATTGATTGATCGTTGTTTGCAGTTTGTCTATGACCGTCCGCTCAACACTTACAAAGACAAAAGAATGGACAAATGAAAAAAAAGATTGGATCGGGTACATGTACAATCGATTTTTGTATAGGTATAATTTAAGTAGCTAGTATAACTTTTGTTGCATGTAATATATTAACTTATACATTTGTGATGATATTTAATGTTTTTTTGT
This sequence comes from Galeopsis tetrahit, assembly GCA_963675135.1. Lineage (NCBI taxonomy): Eukaryota > Viridiplantae > Streptophyta > Magnoliopsida > Lamiales > Lamiaceae > Galeopsis > Galeopsis tetrahit. The sequence goes on from OY776133.1 coordinate 20,903,420, forward strand.
GTATATTGAACGTATGTTAGTGTACGTTTATTTATTTAGTTTTTTGGTATTTGACGTGTATAAAATGGATTTGTATAAAATGGATTTTTAAAATATAAAATTTATTTATTGGTATATAAATAAATTTGGTTTTGTATAAAATTGATTTTTAAAATATAAAATAATTATTTAAAAAAAAAAAATTGACTTAGACAGCGGTTCATAACCGCTGTCCAAGCCCATGCGTTTTAAAAAAAAAAGTCACTTAGACAGCGGTTATGAACCGCTGTCCAAGTCAAAAAACAACAAAAAAAAATACACATAGACAGCGGTTATGAACCGCTGTCCAAGTGACTTTACTTGGACAGCGGTTCAAAACCGCTGTCTAAGACCTCTCATGCACAGCCTTTAAAAAGAGCTCTCCAAGTGCAATTTAACTTGCATAGCTCCCACTTGGAGAGCTCGTTTAAAAGCTCTCCAAGACCCTTTTTTAAAGCTCTCCAAAGCCAAATGTGTAGTAGTGTTCACAGCTGGAACGAGAGACGGTGGGCTGCTTTTTGGCACTCTAAGAAACCAAATTACCACCCAAGAAAATGGAATACCCATACGTCGAGCGGCGTGTCTCAACACACCGAGCCCAATCAGCATCCGAGTAGCCGAAAAGAGAGGGATCGCAACCATGAGTGAAAGTGAGACCGAAATTGATGGTACCTTGAACATAGCGAAGAATACGCTTGACAGCGGCGAAGTGATCCACCGTGGGAGAGTGAAGAAAATGACTGACGTGATTGACAGCATAGGAAAGGTCCGGACGAGTGATGGTGAGATACTGCAGGGCGCCGAACAGGGACCGATATAAGGTGGGGTCATGGAAGGGTGCACCTGTGCTGACAAGCGAGGAACCAGCGACCAGAGGGGTAGAGACTGGCTTGGACTCTAGGAGGTCGGCCCGAGCGAGGATGTCATAGGCGTACTTGGCCTGACCAAGAAACAAAGTGTCCAAGGAGCAAGACACCTCAAGGCCGAGGAAGTAATTGAGCTCGCCCAAATCTTTGATCCGAAACTCTGCATGGACGCGAGCAATGAAATGCTTAAGGAAGATAGGGTCATTGCTCGTCACAATGATGTCATCGACATAAAGAAGAAGATATAGAGTGACCCCCTTGCGAGTGAAGTAGAATAGGGAGGTATCAGCTCGGCTGCAGTGAAAACCAAGAGAGGCGAGGAAGGAACTAAACCGAACAAACCATGCCCGAGGCGCCTGACGGAGCCCATAGAGAGCCTTCTTGAGTCGACAGACATGATCCGGAAAATGAGGATCAATAAAACTCGGAGGTTGAGACATGAAAACGGGTTTGGTCAGAACACCGTGCAAGAAGGCATTGTTGACATCTAACTGATGTAGGGGCCATCCATTTCGAACAGCGAGAGAGAGCACAATGCGAACAGTGGCGGCCTTGACGACCGGGCTGAAAGTGTGGGAAAAGTCGAAGCCAGGAATCTAAGAGAAACCCTGGGCGACCAGGCGAGCCTTGTAGCGATCAACTGAACCATCACTGTGAAACTTTGTCCGAAAAATCCATTTGGAACCAACTATGTTTGTGCTCGGCGGGCGAGGAACCAGATCCCAAGTTTGGTTCGCGTGGAGAGCGTCAAGCTCCGAGCGCATAGCCGCCGTCCAATGAGGAAGCTTCAAAGCGGACTTGAACCCCTTTGGTTCATCAGAGACAGTAAGAGCAGATAACAAGCCTGTGGTCGCAATGTCAGCCACATAACGAGGCTTGAAGATGCCAGACCGAGCACGAGTAACCATCGGATGGGTGGATTGAGGAGCGGAGGGTAGGTTGGCACGCTGGTGCTCGGCCGGAGGCAAGGCGGGACGAGCAAGAGGTTGCTCGATAGGCGGGACCTCGAATGGGAGAGGAGGCATATGTCGAGGAGCCAGATCTGAAATAGCCTCTGAGGGGTGTGGGCAGAGCGAGCAAGGCTCGGTGCGGGCAGGATGAGGGCGAGCAACAGGTGTAGGGCAAGGAACTGGACCGGGAGCAAGAGACTCCGAAACCAGAAACAAGCTGTAATCAAGAGACCGAGAATCTGCCGAGGAGCCCTTATCGGAGAAAGGGAACGATGACTCATCAAACTGAGCATGTCTAGTAGTATAGAAGCGGGAAGCGACCAGATCGTAACACCGAAACCCTTTATGAGAAGAATTGTAACCCAAGAAGATGCAAGGAACACTGCGAGGAGCCAACTTGTGAGGAGAGTAATCCCGAAGGTACGGAAAAACACGACAACCAAAGGTTTTGAAATTTCCATAAATAGGAGGTGTATGAAAGAGTAATTCATACGGAGACTTGTCATCAAGTATAGGCGTAGGCAAACGGTTTATAATATAAACTGCAGTGGCAAATGCATCAACCCAAAAATGAGAGGGAACATTGGAGTGAAGCATGAGAGACAATCCAGTTTCAGTGATATGTCTATGTTTACGCTCCGCACGACCATTCTATTGAGGAGTGTAGGGACATGACAATCTATGGTGAATACCTTTGGCGGAAAAGAAATCCCGAACTCTGCTGTTAACAAACTTCGTGCCACCATCACTCTGAAATGCTTTCATGGAGACAGAGAACTGATTACACACAAAGGTATGGAAGGCGACCAAAACACCAAAAAAATCGGACTTAGCACGCAAAGGGTACAACCACGTGAAGCGAGAAAAGTCATCAATAAAGATAGCATAATAACGATAACCATCATTAGAACACACCGGGGCAGGCCCCCATAAATCACAATGAATAAGATCCAAAACACGACATGCTCGCTTTTTTTTCGAAGTAAAAGTCAAAAGTTTGCTCTTTGCCAGCTGACAAGGAGTACATAGAGAAGGTTTAGGCAAAACAAAAGTAACATCTAAGTGACCCAAACGTTTCAACAAATTAACAACTGAAATAGAAGTATGTCCTAATTTATGGTGCCAAAGCTCAAACGAAGCTCGCCGATCAGTAGTGTGCAACGCGGCGACCAGGACTGGGCGACCATGCTCCAGAATGTAAAGACCGCGACTACGCCTGCCGCGAGCCATAGGTTCCTTGGTTACTCGGTGCTGAACCACAAACGAACGATCAGAGAAAACAATGTCGATAGGATAATCTGAAGTCAGTTTGCTTATGGATAATAAATTTTTAGTTAGATGGGGAACAACCAGAACATCCAATAAGCGAAATTTATCATGAGCACGATAAGAACCAGTGTGAGTAATGGGAATAGAAGTACCGTTCGCGACAATAACATGATCATTACCATTATAAGGCGCGAGATCATTCATAGCAGTGGAATCCGGAGTCATGTGGGCAGAGGCACCGGTGTCAAGAAACCAATTTGAACCAGGGGAGGGAGCAACCGAGCACTGTGACTCGAAGGCCTGAGCAAGGTTGACAGAGGGCTAAGACGAGCGAGCATATCTCTCGGGACAACGACTAGCATAGTGGCCCGGTTGGTGACAAATCTGGCAAGTAGGAGTGAAAGACCATTTGCCCCGAGCGCCTTGCTGGGCAGGGGAAGAGCGACCACCAGAGGTAGACGGTGGGCGACAACCATGACCAAAGGGGCGAGCATGAGAGAAAGATCGGGGCTGCGAGGAGCCAGAGCGCCGATCAGTGACAAAAGCAGGAACATGAGCAGTTGGGGCATCCATGGAACGCTGCATAAGGTCAAAACTAACAGCTTGATGAACCAGATCGCGAAAATGAGGCATAGGGGTCATAGACATGCGGGTGTCAGAGAAACCAAGAAACTGAGGGCCGAGACCGTTTAAGAACCAATGACTCTTATCAACGGCATCAACAGGGCGACCAATAGAGGCCAACTGGTCACAAAGAAGTCGAAACTTCTTGTTATATTCATCAACCGAGGAGGTGGCACGGCGGAGGTTGAACAATTTACCACGTAACTGGTTGAGGCGAGAGGCTGAGGAATGACTAAAGGCCTCCTCGATGGCTGTCCAGACAGATCGAGATGAGGTGAGGTTGATGACTTCGGCCATGGTGTCTTCAGAGAGAGAAGAGAGAATAAGGCTCATAATCTTTTGATCCAACGCAAACCAGGCAGTATAATCCGGGTTTAGGACATCCTTGCCATCGGACTTGACGGTTTTGGGCGGTTCCGGGCAAGAACCGTCAACGTGGGAGAATAGATCGTGGCTGGTGAGAACAGGAACAATCTAATTACGCCAAACAAGATAGTTTGATGCAGAAAGCTTCAAAATAAGCATGTGCACGAGAGTGTTAAGGGGAAGAGAGGAGGAGGAGGAGTCCGCCATGGCGCCGGAAGAGGAGGAACGGACGACGACGGTGGAAGGAGAGGGAGAGGAAGAATTTAACGTGAGGCTATGAGTGACGGCTAGGGTTTAGGTGAGTTTGACTGATACCATGTGAGAATAGGTATGCGATCGCCAATGAAACTGAGCATGTTTATAGATTCTAATTAAAATGTTGGTTGATGCTGGTGCATGTGTGGAGGTTGTAAGAGATGAAGATGGGGTTTACAAGGGAGACGAGATAGCGAAGGCGATAAATGAGGTTATCGTGGAGAAGAGTGGGCAAGGGGTGAGGCGTAGAGATAAAGAATTGAGTGAGAAGATGAGAATGGAAGAGGATGTAGCAATGGAGGAAATGGCAGAGTGTCTGTGGCAAATTTATTGCAACAATGAGAGCAAAGACTAGTTATTTTCAAGATATATTCAAGTCAGGAAACAGCAAAGACTAGTTAATTATTTTCACACCCTTGAAGTAAATTTCTAGATTTGTCCTTATTAAGAGACTTTTTTGCATTAAAAAACTCATCTTTTGGAATTTGGAATAATGTCGTTGTCTTTGTCATTTTATAATATAATGCAACCAGTTTCTCCACTCACTTGTTTTTCAAGATATATTCAAGTCAGGAAACGGCAGAGTCTCTCTCTCTCTCTCCCTCTCCCCCTCCCCCTCCCCCTCCCCCTCCCCCTCTCCCTCTCCCTCTCCCCCTCTCTCTCTCTCTCTCTCTAAGTATCCTATGAAACAAAAAAATGTATCATACAATAGGGCCCTGTTTGATGCGCCAGATTAGGGGCAGATAATTCCCTAATCTGGGCCTATCTAATGTTTGATTTCAAATGAACAGGCCCAATACAAAAATGAGGCCTGCTCGTTAGCACTGTTCACCTTTGTGGGAGTTCTCGGGACAAAAAGGCGAGATTACAATCGATCGCTTTTATCGAGTGTAAGATTAAGGGTGAAATTACTAATTTGTCCATCAAATTTATATCCAAACCCTAATTTTTGCCTCATTTTGTGCTGAACACACATTTGGCCTCTCTTCTCTGGCGATTTTTCACCGCCTCTCCATCACTTCAATAGTCCACCATCTCCAACGATTCTCGTTTGTCTCAGGTAAGTTTTCCACCATCTCCAACGATTCTCTCGCCGTCTCTCCATCTCTCTGTCATTTCTTAGAATTTTCTTTTACTCCTTCTACGTTCGCGTTCATTGACAAAAGCTTGTTTCATTTATCTAGGGTTCATCCACGCCTCGCACGAACGATTGGAAATTTCCATCTGGATTTTACAAATCTGAGCAATTTATGTGTTTAAACAAAAAAGGATTGGAAATTTTCGTATGGGTTTTGTTCTTTTATTGCTTTCATAAATTGGGTGTTCCAAATTTCTGCATCTGGGCTTTGTTTCTCTTCTTCATTATCATACTTCTTTTTGTACCAATTTGTGGTAATCTTTTTTAGATTTGTACTGTGGATAATATGGATTCTAATTTTTGTAGCAAGATCTGTGGCCTTACTCACATTTGGGTTTTCCTAATAAAAATCTCAACTATTTCCCCTGTTTTTAGTTAATCTTACATAGATACATCCTTTGTATGAAAGGTTAACTTTTGCTGTATTTCAATTCTCATTCTAATTCACTGTTATCTTCAAATTTCTTCAAATTGCTGAAATTGAACCCTATACACAACGATAGGTAAGGGTTGGCATGCTTAATTCAACCTAGAAGCAAAATTGGAGGTTCTTCCGCAAGAAAACTTGAAGAAGAATGTTTATGAAAATGGCTACTGCGTTAATATGGATGAAGGTTAAAATTGGTATATCCCAATTTGAATGAGGAGAAAAGGGTAATTTTACATGAAAATTAAATATGAAGTCATGGGGTAAAATTTTCAAATCAAACAATTGTTTTAAATTTTGAGAGATGGAATCTTGCAAAATATCGGCCCACATTAATTAACTGAGTTGTCGGCCCCATTAGTTATGGGGCCTATCAAACGCGCCCTAATCAAATCATGAGATGATTCGTCACCTATATTAATATATGATATAACAATTAATTACACGCCTACTAGCAACTCACACCAATAGAAGAAAGCAAGTGGTGAAATCATTGAAATTAAAAAAAACATCTTACTAGCAACTCACACCGACAGTTTTAACCGTATGAACCTATCTAGATGGAGAAATTACAAAAACTAAACAACACTTTTCAAACTCTTCTTCTCATGATCATCAAGACATAATTCTTATTATTATAATGATGCCTTATTGACTAGTACCAACTTCAGTTCAACTACAAAACTAATCAATTTAACTCACAAACATCAATCTCACTAACTATTTGTAAACAACCCATCTTTTTACCCTTACATTAATCCATTCTCAATTATTACAAAAGCATCAACCTTACTAATTGTCATTGTGCTCATTCTTGCAGCAAAGCTGCCACAGATTATCAGCCGTTTCCTCGATTGCTTCCTCCTCTTCCATTCTCATCTTCTCACCCAATTCTTTAGCTCTACGCCTCACCCCTTCACCACTCTTCTCCACGATAACCTCATTTATCGCCTTCGCTATCTCTTCTCCCTTGTAAACTCCATCTTCCTCCTCTCTCACATAGTCTATATACTTCCCTTCAAGAGCCCTACATGTCTTTAACAGAACAAACTCAGATGATAATTTGTAATTCACTAAAACAACATCTCTATCTTGCTCAAAAACATTATGAAACAACATCTGTATAAGTTCATCCATACTTTTCTTCTGGTGGGCCTCAAGACTTAATAATTCTGGGAAAGGGAAATGATCATCCCAATAAGTGTAATGATGGCAGCTAAACGCCCTTGTTGCTGCACCAGTGATGTTGAAAAGAACAGCAGGAATACTTTGCGACGAAGCTATTCTGGCAGCCCAAGGCTGGAACACGTCGAATACGACCAAGTCGGGCTTGAGATTAGTGATGATGTCTGAGAAGCTGGATTTGGATGTCTGAAAGGCCTTGACAAGTGTGAAGTTGAGATGTGTTGGGAGATTCTTGGTTGTGTGGTAGTGTGGAGGAAGTTGAGGATGTGGCTCTAACTCTAGTTTCACCAATTCTATGGAATGTTGCAACATGTTTTTATGAATGAAATCATTGATTGAAGTGAAATTGATGGGTGTGGTGCATAAGTATATGTGGAAGTTCTTGTTTTTGTTGATGATTAATCTTTTGGCTAATTCAAGATATGGAAAGATATGGCCATGAGCAAGCCATGGAAACATTAGAATTCTGAAACTTGTTTTTGAATCCATGGAATGGAAGCTACAGAGAAGAATTCAATAACAAAGGTGGATTAAACAAGACATATAACATGCATCATCAAATTAAGGGAAATTGCAGTATATACCCCCCTTTTATACTACTATAAATTGCAATTTTAACCCCACCTATTTATTGAGAAAATGCCCCTTAAGAGGGAAATTAAATTCTTACAAGACTATATTCATGGCCACCAGCGACTACATACAAAACCATTTTAGTTAAGGGTGATATAGTAAAGAAATTAAAAAATGAGGGTTTTTTCTCCATAAAAAAATATATTAGAGGGTAAAATTCCAATTTATGGTATAAAAGAAGGGCATATTGTCCAATTTCCCATCATGAAATTGAAACATACGTCCGCTCCACCCACCGCACCGAATATGTTGTATATTTATCTTATTTATACTCCATATCACATTATTATTTATACACTGACTAGACTAGATGATGTATGACGCCGAATATAAATATATATTTAAATAATTTTTAAAATAAATTCCAAATAATTGTTTTTTTAAAGCAAACGGAATGAGACTTGCAATTTTTTTTTTTATACAATCTTTAATACATACGAAAATAAATTTAAGAAATAATAATGATAAAATTTGGAAAATAGACAATATTTTAAATAATAAATAAATAAATAATTGGGTTAATTGCAATCTAATATAAACTTTTAGATAATTACAAATAAATTACTAACTTTAATTATTGTTGCAATTTAGACTTCTTGACAGTCGTATTTGTGCCCGAAACTAACGTAATTTAGACTTTTTACTGATATGACATCTCCTTAATGAAAAAATATTATTTTTTTAATCTAATCTAATTTAAAAAAACTGACGTAGGCATTCTTGATTATATTCAAAATTATCCAACTCCACTGCACATAAAATCATTTTAATTGAGAGTACTATAGTAAAGAAATTGAAGAATGAGGATATTTTCTAAATAAAAATATGAAATGGGGCATATTATCCCTCACCCACCTAGCGCTGAAAATCAAACCAACATATTCGATACTCGATTCGAAATCGTTCGGTAAAGGCTCGTTTAAGCTCGATTCGACGTAAATATCAAATAAACTTAAACATATATTTATGTTCGGTACGACCTAAAGCTCAGCTCCAGCTCGATAAGTACGTAAAAAAAGATAAATTTAGTGTAAAAATGTCAAACTACTCGAGCACGACTCGAATAAAGCTCGTTCGAGCTCGACTCGTTAAATTATCAAACAAGCTCAAACAATAATTTCAAAGTTCGATAATATTTCAAATATCGTGTTCGGCTCGACTCGACTCATTTACAACCCTAACCCCACCTCACCTTACTGAATCTGCTCGCTCATCCACTGAAGTTGAATATTGTTCCACTACTGTTGTTGTTGAGTTACAATGGACTCGATCCATTCTTCATGAGCTTGGGGTTTCTCTGTCCACTTCTCTAGTGATATATTGTGATAATGTTGAGGCTGCCTACTTGTGTTCCAATTAATCTAGTGTTTCAATTCACTTTTGGATGAAACATATAACTATTGATTCTCATTTTGTCTGTGATCTGATCAACACGTCTCAATTTTGTGTTTCACGTACTTCATATGCTGACCAACTTGTTGATGCTCTCACAAAACCTCTCTCGTGCTCGATAGAAACTTCTTATCAATAAGATTGGTGTCACTAATGGTGTTTCATCTCGAGTGGAGCACATTGATATAGTATTGTATATATATTTATATATTATATACATTGTACAACTTGTATTCTAGTTTAGTTGTCCCACATTCCTTAACCAAAAACCATAGACGGTTGCAACGCTAGGCAGGGCCAATGTTCATTTGACACAACAAAGCCTTTTGACCTTTAACCGGATGGACATATTGAGTGTAAAGCCAAACTTTATTTGACACTTAGGGGTGGAAATAGGCCGGCCACTCGGTAGGGGCCTACGGCCTGGGCCTATTAAGGGCCTAGCCTGACCTATCCTATTTATAACATGAGTCAGACTAAGATTTTTTTAAAAAGCCTATTTACTTAAGTAGGTCGAATTTAGGTCTTGTACAAGGCCTTATTATAAGCCTAACAAGCCAGCCTTTTTAAAACTATGTAATATATATATATATATATATATATACACAATTATATATATATATATATATTTATAATAAAATAATTTTTAAAATATAATACTAACATTAATAGTAAATTAAATTTATTTTATTAATTGAGAAATAATCGTAAATTTATTTATAATTTTAAATATTAAATTGGGTTTTTAAATTTTCGTATTAAATAAAATTTTAAATAGGCTTCTAAAAGGCTCGTAGGCCTGATCTATTTACTAAAAAGGTCGGGTTAAACCCATAAAAAAAGTCTATTATAGATAATAGACCAGACTTAGATTTTTTTTTTTTTAAATAGGTCCAGACCTTTTCATGTAAAGCCACCTGGTCTGACCTATTTCCACCCCTATTTAACACACCTTTAATGACAAAGTGGGATAGCTCAAGTGGTTAGAGCACACTACCTAGGCCTTAGATCCTGGGTTCGAGTCATGGGGAGGGAAAAAAGGGATGGGTATTTAATGTAATTTAAAAAAAAAAAAAAAAAACACTTGGAAACCCACCTATTTTTAGTGAAGGGGTATATCCTGGCCCATTAGATTGGGGCCACGGTTAAATGCCCCCTTTATTATGTCTTAAGCCCAACCCAATTTTTTTTTTTTAAATTTTGAGTTAAAATGACTGTAATATCCCCTGGATCCATCGATTCCATCCCCACTCCAAAAAAATAAAAATAAAATACAAAACAAAACATTTATGTATTTCCTCCTCCTTTCAAAATTTCGTCTAAAAAAATTGAAATCTTGAAGGAACTTCAATATAAAGTGAAAGAATTCGTTTTCGATTTCAATGGTTGAAAAACAGAGTTTTCGGTACACATTTTTAATGAAAAGTGTAAATCATTATACTGTAACTAAAAAGTGCAAAATGTTACTTAAATGTGAAACACAATATTATTAAAAAGTGCATTTTAATATACTCGTAACTGCAAAGTACAACACAATATTTAATGAAAAATGTAAGTTATTATAATAACTAAAAAATGTAACACAATATTACTGAAAAATGTAAGTACATATAACTAAAAGGTGCAATATAACATTATCAAAAAGTGTATGTCAATATAACTGAAAATATTATTGAAAAGTGCAACAAAAAAAAAAAAAAAAAGGTCAATGATCAACGGTCTACCATTGATTGTTAACTGGTCAACTCAAATTCTTATATAAACTTGAGTCTACACAAATCTCTCTGTAATTTCTAATTTGCTTTTATTAACTAAAATTAGTTGTGTGAAAGATTAGTTATTTTTTATTTTTTATAGTAAACTAAAATTAGAGAATTAATGTGATAAAATTATTTATTAATTAAGGTTATACTATTAATCGTTAATACATACCTTTTTTTTAATTCTAATAAATTTTACGAAAAATCAGTTATTATATAATGGATCGGAGCTGGAGTATTAAACTATTTGGAATTAGAATATACGTGCAAAGCACGTTTTGGGTATATTACTAATTAAAATAATTAACAATATATATGATGATCATTGGATGGAGATTTGATTTAAAATAATCAACAATATATATGATGATCATATTGGATATTAGTGTTCTAATCACTTAAGTTATTGGTTCACATAACTGCTGATTTATAATTAATTAACAAAAATAAGAGAAAGTCTAGTATACACTCGAGTGACGTCACCTCTTTTTTTTTTTTTTTTTTTAAAGTTTTTTAATTTTAAATATTAAAATAACTAAATTACATTTTTTCTTCTTTATTTTTAGCTTCTTTTCCTCATTTTTTTGCTTCTCTTTTTTAATTAAAAAAAAATTGAATTACATCTTTTTTGCTTCTTTTTTTACTCTTTTTTTTCCTTCTCTTTTTTAATTAAAAATATGTAACTCAACTTTCAAAAAAATTTACATCCACATGCTCATTAAAATTTACAGCATGCAACATTTTATAGTAAATTTTTGTTTGAGCAAAACGTGCAACATTGTTTACTGAATCGTGTAACTTACTATAACTAAACAGTGCAATACAAAATTATTACTATAAACCATAATTCTGAATTTTAACTTAATAGTGTAACATTATATTACTAAAAAGTATAAATCCTTATTAATGAAAAGTCCAATATTATATTTAGTAGAAAGTGTTGGTCATATTTTTTTTTAGTTATTAATGTTATACATTTTTATTAGGTACTACTTGCAATTTTATTATTATTAATGTTACACCTTTATTAATTAGTACTTGTACTCTTTTATATCTAGGAAAATATGTGTTAATTTTTTTATTAATATTACATATTTTATTAGTTACTACTTGCACTTTTATTATTTACAACGTACACCTTTGTCAATTAGTATTTGCACTTTTATAATCTTGGAAAATATGTATTAAAAAAAAATTCGAATCAATTAGTATTTGCACTTTTATAATCTTGGAAAATATGTATTAAAAAAAAATTCGAAAAGGTGCTAAAATACATAAAAATATTGTAGTAAGTTGGAATCAAACCAGTGACGTTATATAAATTTAAGGGACGAAGTGCCACTGGGACACAAGTTACTTTGCGTAATAGTTCTGTTGTTAATAATAAATAACCTCTTACTGGACTCGAGTGCACAACATGCACTCGAGTCCATACTAGACTCACCCCAAAAATAATTCTATACTCCATTTGTTCTACAATAACTTTCACACTTTTCTTTTCAGGATGTTTCACAATAACTTTCACACCTTTAAAATGGAAAATCCATTATAAACTATACCCTCACAATATCCTCAATTTTACACAAATGTCATTACTTTTTCTCTACATATATACAAAAGTCAACTCATTTTTTTACTTTATACATAAAATTTTATAAAATTAACCCTCAAAACTCCACGCATTATTACACTTTTTAATATATGTGTTAATCTACCTATGAAAATTATTATGAAACAAAGAGAGTATGACTTAATATTTTTTATTAGTAGTGCTAGCTTATCATGGTAATTACAAAGTCAATTGTTTTGGAGAATATTCGATGATCACTAAAATTCCTTATTGGTGACGGCAAAGTCAACTATATAAAAAAAAAAAAAAAACACTACTATTCAAATTAGAATATACTCCCTCCATCCGTCTATAAGTTTTCCATTTTATCATTTTGGTCCGTCCGCCTATAAGCTTTCCATACTTTTTTTTATAAGTATTTTTTCTTACACTTCACTTTATATCTTACTTTTTCTCTATATCTCTTTCCTCTCTCAATCACATCACTTGTACTATATCTATTATTTAATCATTTTTTTTAATTTATGTGCCAAAAAGTACCGTGAAACTTATAGGCGAACGGAGGGAGTAGCTAGATAGGAAGCATGTTTGGGTAGTGTAAGAGTACTAGTTAAGATTTGATTTGATGGTCACAGCTGGATGGAGATTTGATTCCATTTTCTAATTTAAATTAAAGTAATTAGCTAGCTAGTTTATAACAATAATTAAAATTAATATTGATGAAGTAGTGCTTAAACCATGATGCATCAAGTGTTATATATATATAAATCTACCTATATATATGCTTAATTGCATTCCTTAATTCACAATAACACCCACAGATTAATAATTAATCTAGCATGGCAAATGTTAAAGAACGTTATACACTTGGTTCTTATGGCCTTTTAATTTTCTTGGTTTCAACTTCAGGTATGTTTCTTGCATGGTTACACATATGAAAATTTATCAACAGTACTAGAAATTAATTGTACAAATTGAATCTCCAACTTTTACATAATATCGATCAATCGATCTCTAGCTAGCTTTTGGATCTCTGTACGTACGTAGTGTTCATTTTTTTTTTTTTTTAAATTTATCGTGTTTTTTATATTTTTATATTCTCTATTTTATCAATATATAGTGATGGTTGAAGGCAGGAGGAGTTTACTGCAGAGTAGTGTTGATGTGTCAGTACTGAATATAAAAAGGTGTAGCGGAAATGATGAATGCGGCGAGCTTGGCACGTGCAGCATTGCTGGAATTTGCGTTGTTGATGTATGTATTGATACCGTAGACACATGTTCCAATGATGATCAATGCGTCTGCGACCACACCTGCCAATCCGGAGTTTGCTCTTCTCCATGGTAATTAATTGCTAATCATAATTATTTTATTACTCCCTTACTTCGTTTATAAGTTTTCCATCCACTATTTTTAGACACATAGGTTAAGAAAAATTATTAAATTATAAATACAAGTGATGTGATTGAGAGAGAAATAGATAAAGAAAAAAAAAAAGTAAAATATAAAGTGAAGTGTAAAAATAAAAAGTTAAAAAATATTTACTAAAATAAATATAAAAAATTTATAGACGACATACTAAAATGGCAAAATAAGAAGTTTATAGGCGAGCGAAGGAAGAAATATTTGTCAACTATTTAATGATTTTAATTTTCAATAATGCTAAATATTTTAACAGTAACGAATCTCTTTATATTTAAAACTTAATCATGTACTCCCTCCGTCCGTCTATAAGCTTTCCATTTTACCATTTTGGTCCGTCCGCCTATAAGCTTTCCATATCTTTTTTGGTAAGTATTTTTTCTTACCCTTCACTTTATATCTCATTTTTTCTCTCTATCTCTCTCATCTCTCAATCACATCACTTGTACTATGTCTATTATTTAATCACTTTTTATAATCTCTGTGTCAAAAAAGTAATGTAACACTTATAGGCGGACGGAGGGAGTATTCAGCTTTGAATATAATTGTATATGTATTTTGTACCTAGGCACACAATTTCGGGTTTCTTTTCACTTTTTAATAATAATTCCTAAATTTAGTAGTTGCATAATTTTGTATACATTTAAAATATTACAAGTTAATTTAGTCATATAACTTTTTACCTTTTCTGAAATATTCCTAAAAAAAATTAAATATATCAATTTAGTCTTATTTTTTGTAATTTGTTTTATTTTGGTCCTAAAACAGTTAAATGTGTTAATTTAATCCCATTTTATTGTAATTTGTTCTATTTTGGTTCCAAAAATGTTAAATGCAATTGCAAAACAATTGGACTAAATTGATACATTTAACTTTTTTATGACCAAAATAGAATAAATTGTAAAAAAAATGGGACTAAATTGATACATTTAACTATTTTGGGATCATTTTAAAAAAGATAGAAAAATGTGAGACTAAATTAACTTTTTTTATTTAATTTTTATTTATGAGTCAACCACTATTGAAATTTTATATGGTTTCAACTCGGGAAAATTGTTTATACCTACATTCCTGAAAAAAATTTAGGAAAAACTACCACCTCAATTTTTTATTTGTTAGAGCAACAAAATGAGGTATGAAATTACTATTATATCCTTCATTTAACTTATCTCACTTTATCATCTCAAATTTATTATTTTATATTCAAATTTTAAAAATTATTTTTCAACATCATTAATTAATATTATTATTTTATATTTGTATTCAAATTTTATTTAAAAATTATTTATTTGTCCTTATTTTTTTATTCTGTTTTTTTTAATAGAATTGAGAAATAATTCTTTTTTTTTTTACTTTTCTTACATTATTTCTTTTTTATATTATAAGGCATTTGGAAATTAATTTTTCTTTTTTTATATTATATTTATTTTTTTCAAAAATTATTTACATTCAAATTTTAAATTATAGAATAATTTTTTGTTTCGATTTTATTTATTTTTTTATATAATATTACATTATATTGAGTATATGTTTGCATACATGCATTGCATACGAGCATTATATATTGCATACATGCATTGCATACGAGCATTATATATTACATACATGCATTGCATACGAGCACTATATATTGCATACGAGCACTATATATTGCATACGAGCAATAAATATTTCATATACCGAAAAAACGATCCATATTTACAACACATTGAGTTTATTTAACAGATAATAATTATATTTAATGCTTTAGACGATAATAATTACTTAAAATGAATTAAAAGTGTGGAATGAATTGTTTTGCAAAAACATCCCCAAATACTAGATAGACACGGTCGATTAATACCGAAAAAAATAGATTATTTTTATTTTGAGTACTCGTCATTAATTATTTATTTTATAGTATTTGGTTGAATGAAACTAGTGGTGTGAATCTGGGGGTGTATTAAGTGAAACTGGGGGTGCACATCTGGGCTAGTAAACCCTAGCCCATTAGTAAACCCATTGGAAGGATAGAACCCTAGTCTCTGCCTAGAACATGTTTGGCCGCCGCCGCCGCCTTAGAAATCGTCGACACCACCGTCGGCGAAGCATAGAGCTCCGCCGCCCATCCGTTACAGCAACACCACCTGTGGAAAACCCCAAATCAGGAAAACGCGCAGAGCTCCGACGCAAAGCCGGAAAAAACGAAATACAAACCAGAAAATCGAAACACGAAACCCAAAGCCAGAAAAGTACATCAGATTTGAAAACATAAAAAGTAATACAAAAAAATCACAAACCCCATTGTAGACACCTAAATTTTAAATTCCTTTGGACCTCTAAAGTCCAATAAATCAAGACGGGCCTCTAAAGTCCGGTAAATCAAGACGGCCCTCTAAAGTGCGGTAAATCAAGACGGGCCTCTAAAGTCCCATAAATGAAGATGGGCCTCTAAAGTCCAACAAACCAAATCAAGCCCAAATATGGTATTCTTAGCCCATCAAGTAATTCAAATTTTGAATTAAGCCCTAACCACTTGCACAAATATCTCTCTGGCCCATAAGAAACCCTAGGTTCTACACCTATAAATAGATGCCTCATTTCATTCATTTCAGAATCAAGAAATTAGAAGCATTCAAGACTCTAAAATTCTCTGCAGAGATTTTAGAGTGTTTTTCAGGAGTTGGAGGAGCTTCAAAGACGTTCTTCGTGCAAAGCAGCAAGAAGCAGTGTTCGAGTGGAGATCAAGGTGCTAAGCCAGGTGCTAAGCCTCTTCGATTCGGCGTTTCTTCAAGGAGGAGGTGCTTCGTGGATCTTCAACGACGTTCGTCCCGGAAAAGTCCCGATAAGTCCCAAAAAAGTCCCGAAGGTCCCGGAAAGTCCCTAAAATCGACGTGTAATCCAAAATACGGCGTCAAGCCCTTTGATTAACGTTACAAAGTCCCAAGTTCAAGAACGATCTTCAACGACGTTCATCCCAAAAGTCTCTAAATTCAACGTTTAATCCAAAATACGGTGCTAAGCCTTTGGATTAACGTTATAGAGCCCCAAATTCAAGATCGAAGAGGATTCGGCTGCGGATCCAACCCCAAAAGTTCAAGGAAATCAAGTGAAGTTCAAGAAGAGAGAATCAGAGGAGCAAATTAGAGATTGTAACCCACAATATTTATCGGTTTAATTCACGTTTTTATATTTAATTCACGAATTTGTGTTTACACCCATCGTCTTCAGTCGCCGCCACTCTCACGGTGGAGTTGCAGATCGGCGCCGACGTCGACCAAAGCTAGATCCAGGCGGCGGCACCGACGAACCATCGAGGGCAGAGACTTTCTTCACCGGCGTCCACGAATCATCGAGGGCTTCGTCGCAGCCGCCACCAAAGTTACGCCCCAGCGCCGCCTCCTTCCCTCCCTCGCTTTTTTTCTTCAAATCTGTTACATCACAACAGCGGCGCCTCTTCTCCCTTGCCCAGCGCCGCCGCTGCCCTACCTTCCCCCACCCAAACCCTCGCCCCAACACCGCGGCCGCCGTCCCTTCTTCTCGACGCGCAGAGCTCCGCCGCCCATCCGTTGCAGCAACACCACCAGTCGAAAAAAACGTAAAAAGTAATACCAGAAAATCGAAAAAAATCGACAAACCACTTCGTCTTGAGTCGAAGACCACTTCGACTCCCACAGTGTTGCAGATCGGCAACGATCGACCCCTGCCTTGTC
Source organism: Galeopsis tetrahit (assembly GCA_963675135.1). Classification (NCBI taxonomy): domain Eukaryota; kingdom Viridiplantae; phylum Streptophyta; class Magnoliopsida; order Lamiales; family Lamiaceae; genus Galeopsis; species Galeopsis tetrahit. Next base: position 20,920,987 of record OY776133.1, read on the forward strand.
TTCGTCTTCGCCGATCTCTCTGGCGGCCAAAAAAATCACCACCACCAGCTCGGCCACAATTTCGACGGCCAAGGCTCGATCCAGGCGGCGGCCACGACAAACGGTGGCTGGATTTGAAAACTATTGGAGATATAATGAATGAGAGAGTTTTGTAAAAAGGAGAGAGAGAATAGATGGAGATTTGAAAATGATATTTGAAATGGGGAAAAGGGAGGACATATATTAACCCTAGGTTTAAAGATGAAGGACAAGGGCAAAATTGGGATTTCCCATCAAATTTGAAGATATAAGTAATATAAAATAATTGTGGTAGTTTTACACACTAAAGGGGGCTAGATTGAGGTTTTGAGTAAATATTCACTTTCAACAACGAGAGAATTAAAACTATTTAGTTGCATCCATCTATATGATATTTACTGAAGGATGGTTTTTTTTGCTCCGTCTCTATAGTAGTAGGACAAAGTTGTTTATTAATTAAATGTTTTACTTGTTATGTTGATTATATTTGCTGCGTGTTACTGTACATTTATATTTCCGTTGATGTTTTTAATTATCTGTTTGATAGTTGACTTTAAACAACATGATTCATCTGAATATTATGATATATTTACCTTTTATTTTAACATTTTACAGATTATGATGGTTAAAAAGCTTGTGGCATGGAGAGGCGATGGATGTCAGCTTTAATGTTATACTATTATGAACTAAATTTCCTTCCAAGTTTTTTCGATTAATTTTTTTACGAGTTTCTTCTATTTCTGTATAATTGGTTTGTTAAATTTAATTTTTATTTGAGATGCTTGATTTATATTAAAATTATTTATTACATTTCAAAGTTTTAATTAGTTCATTTGAGTCAAAATAGAATAAAATTCAATTCACACCTTTTAATATTTTATTATTATCAATCATTTTGAAAAATCTCTTATAGCGTGATTTGTATAACTTAATAAAGTAAACGCATGTATGAAACGAAAATTTGAATAAAATGACGTAAGAATAATAATTACTACTCCCTCTATTCAATTTATATGTCATTTTGACTTTTTATTTATATGAAATTAAAATTATCAAACTAAATTTGCAAGAATAGAAAAATATCACATTTAGGTCTTTAAATACTTCAATGTCACTAACAAAATGAAATGCTAAATTAAATCTATTTAAAAAATGAAATAACAAGTTAAACTAATTGATGAGACATAATTGTGTGGGTCCAAGAAGAGAAGAGCTACTGGCAGAAGCCAGGACGAGACCTAATTACTTCCCCCAGGACCTGGTCATTCCGGGATCTGATCCCATAAAATGGGACACAAAATGTTCAGATCCTTTCGGGATCTGAACTGATATTAGCAACTTTATCTCCAACGCTACCAGAACTGACGAGCATGGCTAAGGGGGAAAGGATCTTATTAGGTCTTCCTTATTCACTTAGGACCAAGGAAATGAATTGTCTTGGCCTTTAAGGAGAGTAAGGAACCTTGTTGTGTCAGAATATCTCTGGACCCCTCTGCAAATGTGTGTGCACTACCCGAATAATCAGTTAGGTGTCAGAGTCGTACCATGACGTGGCACTATTTGTAACAAACCTTAGGTCTGAATTTACATCTTTACCCTTCAGTCATAAGGTATAAAAGGTACCCCCTTTTCATTTTCAAAGGTTGAAGTCACTTTCCATTACTATTCACTAAAAATACTCTTATCTACTTCATCTTCTCCATAAACTCGCCTGACTTGAGCGTCGGAGGTCCGTCGCCGGACACCCCTCCGGCCCGGTTTGCTCGCAGGTCTTCAACCTCATCAAAGGCGTGCATTATCATCATATATCCAAGGATTTACGAAGGGCTCATTTAGGTATTTCCTATATTAATCTCTCTTTGAATGTGTTCTTTATCATTCACTCCCGTGAATTCGATAAGGTCACATCAAATGGCGCCGTCTGTGGGAAAATCTGACTAGGACGTGAGGTTTTCCATTTATTCAAGATTTTCTAAAAAATGGTTGAAGAGAAATCAGTCTCTCAACCTGCTGTTAAAAAATCCATAGTCATGGGATCTGTTTATGTGTGTTCGTGGAGATATTAAATCTGTTTTGTGATCTTGCTCATTTAGCGATGGAGAATCAAGTGCAAAAGAACTTGAGTAAAGATTTCGAGGGCGTGGCCACTGATCCGGTTATTGCTACTGACCCAACCATTGTCACTGACCCAGCTAATGATACTAGAGTGGAGAATGTTACTACAGGTCAGAGAGGAGGAGTACCAAATCCATCTCCTCTCTCTGGGCATGTTGTTACCCTCCCTCTGGAAAGTTTAAGGGATCTGATCACTACTGCTGTGGATCAGGCCTTAGCTCGAAGAGGAGTGCCGGCCCAGGGTACTCCTACAGCTCCCCCAACAGTAAACATACGGGAGCAGGTCCTTCCAAGGGATGTTCCCCCAGCCCATGCTCAAGACGACCCGGTGTTGGATGAACCAACAAAAGTACTGGCCGCCGCTACGGAGAGGGGCACGAGGAAGAGAAAAGAAAGAGTGGTGCTGCCCGTGAATGATGAGGAGGAGGATAGTTCGGGAGAAGAATATGTTCAATCTTCAGCCCGAGAGAGTATTAATACTGACATCGTGGCATTAAGAAGAGAAATGGAGGAAATGAAGGGGATGTATGAGAAAAATGTCACTGGTGGAAGTAAGGTAGTGGGATCTCCTTTTGTTTCTGAAATCCTAATGGATCCCCTTCCTAAGAATTTTAAGACACTCTCTTATGAGTATGATGGTACTACTGATCCTCAGGAGCATCTCCTCCGTTTTCAAAACGGAGCTCTACTCCACCAATACACTGATGGAGTTAAATGTCATGTGTTCCTAACGACTCTTACTAAAGCGGCTCAGCAGTGGTGCGCACAGCTTCCTCCTAATTCTGTGAGTTCCTTTGCGGAGATGAGCTCTCTTTTCTTGCATCAATTTGCGAGTGCTCGAAGACAGCTCAAGACATCCTTGTCCTTGATGAGCCTCAAGCAAAGAGCAGGAGAAAGCTTGAGGACCTTCTTTGGGAGATTCAATAAAGCGGCCTTAGACGTGCCTAATGCTACAGGGGAGGTGAAAATCAATGCTCTCACTCAAGGCTTAGCCGAAGGAGATTTGTTTAAGTCTTTGGCCAAGCGCCCTCCGCTGACGTTTGATGAGCTCCTAGCCAGAGCAGAGAAGTACATCAATCTGGAGGAGATCCAGCATACCAAAAAAGGAGACGTGAGGAACTCTTACATAAAGAAAGAGAGCGGGAGAGATAAGAAGCGCAGGTACGAAGAAAAGGATGCCAGGGTAGAGACCAGGCACTTCCGAAATCACACCCCTCTGACAAAGCAACCTTCGGAACTATTGGAGGTGGTACAAAACAAACCGGGATTTAAGTTCCCATATTCCGCCAGAGGAGGTCCTAAGAATCCCAGATCTGACAAATATTGCAAATACCACAATGAATATGGTCATGACACTGACCAGTGTCGTCATCTTAAGGATGCGATCGAGAGGCTGATCCGAGAAGGACATCTGGCTGAATATGTGAGAGCCGAGAGAGATAAGAACTATGGTCGGGGAGAGGATAAAGGAAAGGAAAAGGCACAGCAGGAGCCACCCAGAGGAGGAGCACCACAAAAGAAGGGTAACATCTCCATGATTGCAGGAGGACCTACTGATGGTGACTCAAATAGAGCACGAAAAGCCTTTGTAAGAGAAGCTAAGGCTTGGGGAGCTGAAGTGCACAGCGTGTCAGATCTAAGCAAAACACCAATTATCCAATTTGGTCCTGCTGATGGAGGAGGTGCACTCCAGCCTCACAATGATGCATTGGTTATCACGACTGGGATAGGAGGATATGATGTGGCAAGGGTATTCATTGACACAGGAAGCTCTTGTGACATCTTGTTCAAAGAATGCTTTGATAAGATGGACCTGAACGTGAAGATCGTGCCAGTAAAGACAGCTTTGTATGGGTTCACTGGAGGAGCTATCCAATCTTGGGGGCAGGTCACTCTACAACTTCGGATAGGAGAACAGCCATTACAGAGAGTAAGGATGGTGGAATTCCTGATCGTGGATGCCCCCTCTTCTTATAATGTGATCTTAGGACGACCCTCTCTGAACTCATTGCAAGCGGTGGTGTCCACCTTTTACATGAAAATGATGTTCCCTGTTGGAGATGAAGTGGGAGAAGTTCTTGATGATCAGGTCAGTGCCAGGAGGTGCTATGTGGACACTGTGAATCAAGCGGACAGGGTGTTAAAAAAGGACCAGGGAAGAGGTGATGATCCTGTGGGGAAAATGATGAAAGAAGGAGAAATGATGGAAGAAGATCCCCATTTGCAGATTAGACATGAAGAAGAAACTATGGCAGTAGAACTGCTACCTCACAAAATAGGGTGTACAACCAGGATTGGAACTCAAATGAGTCATGAAGTGGCCCACAAATTAGTTCGATGTCTCAGAACTAATTCTGATATCTTCACATTTCATTCAACTGACCTCACAGGGATAGATCCTGCTCTGGCCATGCACAGCCTAAATGTGAGTACACAAGTGAAACCGGTGAAACAGAAGTTGAGAAGGTTTGGTCCAGAGAAGGATAAAATTATCATTGAGGAGGTGGATAAACTGTTAGTGGCAAAACACATCAAGGAAATCCAGTTCCCTGAGTGGCTTTCCAATGCAGTAATGGTTTCTAAAGGAGCTGGAAAGTGGAGGATGTGCATAGACTTCAGGGATCTCAACAAAGCCTGTCCAAAAGATCATTATCCACTACCTCGGATAGATCAGCTGGTGGACTCCACGTCAGGATGTGAGCTACTCTCTATGATGGATGCTTATCAAGGGTACCACCAGATCAAGATGGATCCAAGGGATGTGGCAAAGACTAGCTTTGTGGTATGCTGTGGAACATATGGATTCACAGATATGCCCTTTGGCCTGAAGAATGCAGGAGCTACGTACCAGAGAATGGTGGACTCGATCTTTCGAGATCAAATAGGGAGAAATGTGGAGGTATATGTAGATGATATGTTGGTAAAGAGCTTAAAGGAGGGAGATCATGTAAGAGATCTGAAAGAGACTTTTGGGGTGATTAGAGCAAGTGGCATGAAGCTTAATCCTGCGAAGTGTGCTTTTGGAGTTCAATCGGGCAAGTTCCTGGGATATATGGTCACACCAAGAGGGATCGAAGTGAACAAGGAGAAAGTGAAAGTTGTTCTAGAAATGCAAGAGCCCAGAAACATAAGAAAAATCCAAAGGCTGAATGGTCGCATAGCAGCTCTCAGCCGTTTCATCTCTAGATCTGCAGAGAGGAGTTTACCCTTCTTTAAAATCTTGAGGAAGGGGTCCAACTTCGAGTGGAGCGAGGAGTGTAGAAAGGCTTTTCAGGAGCTAAAGGATCATCTCTCAGCCTTGCCATTGCTCACTAAACCAGTTCCTGGCGAGATTCTATTCTTATACTTCTCTGTAGGAGAACACTCTTTAAGTTCAGTTCTCCTAAGAGAAGAAGGAGGTCATCAAAGGCCAATATATTATGTGAGTAAGATGCTCCAAGGACCAGAGGAGAGATACTCAGGAATGGAGAAGTCAGCATTGGCAGTAATGGTGACAGCTAGGAGGCTGAGGCCATATTTTCTAGCTCACAAAGTGATGGTGAGAACAAACTTGCCCTTAAGACAGACCATGGGGAGACCTGATCAGTCCGGGCGCATGGTAAAATGGGCAGTGGAAATAAGTGAGTATGATATAGAGTTTGAGCCAAGAACTGCTATTAAGGCTCAAGCTCTGGCAGACTTTATTCAAGAAACTACAAGGAGCACGGAGTTGGAAGAATGGATAGCTTATGTGGATGGATCCTCTACCATGATGGGGAGTGGAGCTGGGGTAATGATCATTACTCCAACAGGAGAAGAGTTGCAATTCGCTATCAAGTTTGGTTTCGAGGCCTCAAACAATGAATCTGGATATGAGGCCCTGGTGAGAGGTATGAGAATGTTAGCAGACCTGGGGGCTCAGAAAGTAAAGATTTTCTCAGATTCCCAGTTAGTGGGTCAACAAGTAGCTGGATCATATGAGAAAAAGGATGAAAAAATGATCAAGTATGTCAAAATGGTGGAAAATATCAGATCAAGGTTTGTGGAATTCTCTTTGGAACAGATACCAAGAGGAAAAAATATCAAGGCTGATTATTTAGCAAAATTAGATAGCTCAGTGGAAGAAGGAGCTAGAGGTCAGATCACTCTCTTAACGGCAGATAACAGAATGATAGACCAGGAGGTGTTTTCAGTGGAAGCAGAAGAAGAAAATGGAGATTGGAGAATCCCCATTATTCACTACCTGAAAACAGGGCAGAGGCTGGATCAACTTGGAGCTCCCAAAAGAGCAATGTTTGCAAGGTATTGTATGATAGGAGAGGATCTGTACAAAAGATCATTCTCGCAACCATATTTGAAGTGCATAACTAACGAAGAAGGAAACTATGTCATTCGAGAGATCCATGAAGGATGTGGGGGAAGCCACACAGGGTTCAGAGATGTGGTCAGGAGAGTCTTAAGAGCCGGATATTATTGGCCTAAGATGCTTAGAGAAGCTAAGGAGCTGATACGAAAATGTGATAAATGCCAAAAGCATGGAACTCTTATCCATGTCCCTGGAGAAGAGATGGGGGTTATGTACTCCCCATGTCCTTTTGATAAATGGGGTATTGACATTGTGGGAAAATTCCCCGAAGCATCAGGAAAGAGATCCTTTCTAATTGTGGCTGTGGATTATTTCAGCAAATGGGTGGAAGCCGAAGCAGTAGCCACAATCGATGAGAACAATGTTCAGAAATTCTTATGGAAGAACATTTGTTGTAGATTTGGGATCCCTAGAATTCTCGTTTCAGACAATGGAACTCAATTCAGTGGCAAAGCTATCAGGAACTGGTGTGAAAAGATGAAGATCAAGCAAAAATTCACATCAGTGGCTCATCCTCAGGTCAATGGCCAAGTGGAGGTAACTAACAGAACTATAGTTGAAGGGATCAAAGCTAGATTGGAGAAGAAGAAAGGAAGCTGGCCAGATGAACTAGATTCTGTTCTCGGGCCGTACAGGACCAGTCCCAAGACAGCCACTGGAGAAACACCCTTCAACTTGGTCTATGGGGCAGCAGCAGTGATCCCGGTGGAGATTGGATCTGAATCTCACCGAATCACGTCATATGATGAGGACCAGAACTCTATCCTGAGGAAAGAAAATTTGGACCTGGTTGAAGAAGAAAGAGAAATAGCACGTCTCCGGGCGAAAAATACAAAAGCCAGATCCGTGCTGGATACAATAAGCGAGTGAAAGTGCGAAAGTTTTGCCAAGGAGATATGGTTCTCAGAAGAGTTGATGCGCTGAAGCCAGTAAAGAAGCTGGAGCCAAATTGGGAAGGGCCATTCATTGTGAGCGAAGTGCTGAAAGGAGGAGCATACAAGTTGATGAGAGAAGATGGAAAGGAAGTAGCACGTCCATGGAATGTGAGCAAACTTAAGAAATACTACTGTTAAGAAACAGGCAAGATCTGAAACTTTTACTTTTGTCATCTTTCTTTGTTTATGAACTGGATGATGTATCCAGGTTATGAAAGATCTTTGTAATAGCTTTACGCTTTGAAAATTTCAATGAAACAAGGAGCTGGTGAGAGCAGTTCCTTTTTACTTTATCATTATGAGAAGTATCTGGATCTAAATGAACTCCCCGAGGAGTATAAGTAACTCATATAAGAGTATAAAATATAACTCGGAATAAGCAAACGCTGCTCCTAATATTCAGAGTATAAACAACTCCCCGAGGAGTATAAATAACTCATATAAGAGTATAAAATATAACTCGGAATGAGCAAACGCTGCTCCTAATATTCAGAGTATAAACAACTCCCCGAGGAGTATAAATAACTCATATAAGAGTAAAATATAACTCGGAACGAGCAAATGCTGCTCCTGATATCCAGAGTATAAACAACTCCCCGAGGAGTATAAATAACTCTTATAAGAGTATAAAATATGACTCCATGGGAACAAATAACTGTTCTCTACACGCAATATATAAACAAGAAGAGGATTCAAGAATAGAATCCAAGAAGAGGATTCAAGAACTGAATCCAAGAACTGGAAAATTATTTACTTAGAAAAAATTTCAATTTTTTCTAGGGATGAGAAGAGGATTCAAGAACTGAATCCAAGAACTGGAAAATTATTTACTTAGAAAATTTTTTAATTTTTTCTAGGGATGAGAAGAGGATTCAAGAACTGAATCCAAGAACTGGAAATTATTTACTTAGAAAAAATTTCAATTTTTTCTAGAGATGAGAAGAGGATTCAAGAACTGAATCCAAGAACTGAAAATTATTTACTTAGAAAAAATTTCAATTTTTTCTAGAGATGAGAAGAGGATTCAAGAACTGAATCCAAAAACTGAATCCAAGAACTGAAAATTATTTACTTAGAAAAAATTTCAATTTTTTCTAGGGATGAGAAGAGGATTCAAGAACTGAATCCAAGAACTGGAAATTATTTACTTAGAAATAATTTCAATTTTTTCTAGGGATGAGAAGAGGATTCAAGAACTGAATCCAAGAACTGAAAATTATTTACTTAGAAAAAATTTCAATTTTTTCTAGGGATGAGAAGAGGATTCAAGAACTGAATCCAAGAACTGGAAATTATTTACTTAGAAAAAATTTCAAATTTTTCTAGGGATAAGAAGAGGATTCAAGAACTGAATCCAAGAACTGGAAATTATTTACTTAGAAGAGGATTCAAGAACTGAATCCAAGAACTGGAAAATTATTTACTTAGAAAAAATTTCAATTTTTTCTAGGGATAAGAATAGGATTCAAGAACTGAATCCAAGAACTGGAAAATTATTTACTTAGAAAAAATTTCAATTTTTTCTAGGGATAAGAAGAGGATTCAAGAACTGAATCCAAGATCTGGAAAATTGTTTACTTAGAAAAAATTTCAATTTTTTCTAGGGATGAGAAGAGGATTCAAGAACTGAATCCAAGAACTGGAAAATTATTTACTTAGAAAAAATTATGAGAAGAGGATTCAAGAACTGAATCCAAGAACTGGAAATTATTTACTTAGAAAAAATTTCAAATTTTTCTAGGGATAAGAAGAGGATTCAAGAACTGAATCCAAGATCTGGAAAATTATTTACTTAGAAAAAATTTTAATTTTTTCTAGGGATGAGAAGAGGATTCAAGAACTGAAAATTATTTACTTAGAAAAAATTTCAATTTTTTATAGGGATAAGAAGAGGATTCAAGAACTGAATCCAAGATCTGGAAAATTGTTTACTTTTTTCTAGGGATGAGAAGAGGATTCAAGAACTGAATCCAAGAACTGGAAAATTATTTACTTAGAAAAAATTTCAATTTTTTCTAGGGATGAGAAGAGGATTCAAGAACTGAGTCCAAGAACTGGAAATTATTTACTTAGAAAAAATTTCAAATTTTTCTAGGGATAAGAAGAGGATTCAAGAACTGAATCCAAGAACTGGAAATTATTTACTTAGAAAAAATTTTAATTTTTTCTAGGGATGAAAAGAGGATTCAAGAACTGAATCCAAGAACTGGAAATTATTTATTTAGAAAAAAATTCAATTTTTTCTAGGGATGAGAAGAGGATTCAAGAACTGAATCCAAGATCTGGAAAATTATTTACTTAGGAAAAATTTTACTTCTTCAAATAACAATACAAGTATAAGAAAGCATAAACAAGGCAAAAAGATAAGAGATCTCATTAATCATAGGACGATAACATACACAAAGAGAATACAATAACAAAAGTACAGAGCGGGATAACAAAAGGAGCATACAAGCTCCTGAAACTAGAAGAACACTAAGTCTGGGTATCGGTGGCAGGAGCTTCTTCCTCTGCAGGGTTGGAGAGCCCAAGATCGGGAGTACTAGATCCTTCGATTGGGGGAAGATTGGGCAAAGAATCCGAAGTTGAGGTCAGAGTCTGACGAGGAGGAAAGATATCATAGATCAAAGGAGAAGTGGCAGGCACTTCAGGATCCAATTCCTTTTCAAAAGCCAACTTCAGAGCTGCTTTCTGGATCACGGGAAGCCACCATGCATAATCAGGTCCTGCCTGGAGATCCCCTTGAAAAAATGGAGAGGGTGTTAAACTTTGGATAATGGGAGCTGGGTCGATAGAGGGCTTGAAGCCTTGCTTCCTTGCTTGGGCTATGGTACACTTGATCCCATGAGTTATAAAGTGACCAATATGAGGGTTCACGTCTCTAAGGTAATGGGGGCTATGTTGATATGCTTCAACTAGCCCCAAATGGAGATCTTGAAGGAACTCTTTGCCAATGGAGGTCGTCAACAGCCTTTGACGACAATCATCAACACCCCTTTTCTGCCCCTGCTTAAAAGCCTCCTCTAAAGCTCCCTCCTGCTGAGCCTTCATAGCAGAGATCTCAGAACGAGCCTTTTCAGCCAGATCCCAACTCTCCTCGACTTTCTTCTTTAACTCCTCATTCTGGGCAGTGAGCAAACTAAGATCTGTCGCTGCTTTTTGAACTTCCTCATCCTTCTCGGACAACTCTAAACGGAGGCGTCCCAGATCCTGATTAGTCAGCTCCTTCTCAGCCTTGTCCCACAAAATCCCCTGGACAGCCATGAGCTGAAGGAAAAGAAATTTATCAAGAAGAGCAAAGTAATAAAGGCATGAGAGTCCAAGAAGAGAGGAATTACCTGGGTGTATAACTCTGAAGAGACATCTCGTAGTTGAGGGACTGAATAATCAAAGAACCGCTGCTTATCGTCCGGAGTCGGGATCAATTTGAGAAAAGAAGTGCTCTCTTCTCCTCTTAACTCAGAAACGGATTTGGGGATCTCCAAAGTAAAGAAATCCTTAGAGGATCTGCGGGGACCAATAGCTTCCGAACGAGTCCGATGGGATTTGGATTTCTTTGAGGAGATCTTTTCACCACCCTCGGGAGCGGGTCGCTTAGGAACTGGAGGAAGGGCACCTGAAGGGGCCTCACCAGGGGTCTTGGTGATAGCCGGGGCTAAGTCATCCTCGTGGACAGGTTGGGCCGAATTCAGGGGAGCTGCTATTGTAACAACGCCCTCTATTCCGGTTGGCAAGGTAGGAACCTCTGAAGAAGTCTCTGCCGCAGTAACTTCCTCATCTTCGCCAAGGTCTATCTTGACGGAACTAAAAACGAACTCCATTTCTGAAAAAGATGAGGAAAAGTTAAAATAAAAAACATAAGATACGAAAGAAGAACAAGAACAGACAAAGAAGAGAAGATGGTTTTACCGGCTCTGGGGGAAAGTTCCGCTCCAGAGCTATCAAGGCCAAATTGAATTAATACTCCCCGATCCCGTACAAGTTGAATTATTTTGAAAAGGCCGTTCTCCTTATCAAGAACATGTTTTTCTAAAGAACCCATGATCTTCCGATCCCTTTGGGAAACTATGGAGTCGGAGATACCAACATAAGAAGGGGTGGTCTATTGCCATTCGGAGCAAGGAAAGGGCCATTTCCCACTCTTAGGAGTAACCCAGAAATATTTCTTTTTCCAACCTCCTTCAAGACTAGGGGGTTTCTTTATGAAATTAGGGGGGCCATTTACACGAAAGCTGAAATAAAAGAACCCTTCCTTCAATTTCACTTCATGGCATGCTACGAACATTTCAGCGCTAGGGTTACCTCCATAGTATCTAAGGAGGATGTAGAAAGACAAACAGGTCCTTATGGATGAGGGATTAACCTGAGCTACCGAGATGTTAAATAAGCGACATACTTTGGCAAGATAGGGGCAAATTGGGAAATGAATTCCACAATCGATGTGTGCCTTGAAAAATGGCAACGAAGGATGACAGAAGAAGTTCGGCCTCTCTTCAGGAAGAGCCATGTCAAAAAGAAAATCGGGGACATTATGACATCTGCGTCGAACAGCCTTAAGTTCTATGGAAGTAAGGGAAGAATGTTTAGTGACCTTATCCCACGATTCCTCAGAAGAGTCCTCAGGAGTCGCTAACCTCCTTGGGCGACGAGAAATAGGAGGGCGCGAAGAAGAAGAAGAAGGATGATGAACTAACGCTAATGGAGGAGGTCCTATTTGGGATCTGGGGTATTGATCGGATAGGACGTCCGTGTGACCGGACGAGTAAAGCTGGTCAGGAGTTAAGCTCCGGGAACTATGGGTACGAGAATCGGACCGAGCTCCCTCCCCCTCTGTAGAAAAGGAAGAGGAACCAGGAGCAGAAGGAGATGGACTAGCCATCAAGGATCAGAGAAGGAGAAAAATGGGAAGAGGGCAGTACCTGGTTTAAATGTTGGTGGCGCCTGAGCAAAGAAACTCGCCGGAAATAAAGATCTCTTGCCGGAATCTTAGAGAGAGGATTTTTTCAGAAAAACTCTTTTACTCAAATAATCAACAGTGAAAAGTGAAGTTAAAACTACCCCTTTTATACTAAAGAATGAGGGGACAGCTGCCCTACTGAATGAGTGACGCGTGTACGGTCCAGATGAGAGGAGGCGAAACGTCGAGCTTGAATAAACGGCTCAGATCAAAAGTAAAAAAGTTTAAGAAAAAGGCGGGAAAATCTAGGGAAGTCGAAAAGACTCTATTCTTAACTACATTAGCAGGAACTGCAGTAGTCAAGAATAGGGGGGAGTGGATGATGAGACATAATCGTGTGGGTCCAAGAAGAGAAAAGCTACTGGCTAGAAGCCAGGACGAGACCTAATTACTTCCCCCAGGACCTGGTCATTCCGGGATCTGATCCCATAAAATGGGACACAAAATGTTCAGATCCTTTCGGGATCTGAACTGATATTAGCAACTTTATCTCCAACGCTACCAGAACTGACGAGCATGGCTAAGGGGGAAAGGATCTTATTAGGTCTTCCTTATTCACTTAGGACCAAGGAAATGAATTGTCTTGGCCTTTAAGGAGAGTAAGGAATCTTGTTGTGTCAGAATATCTCTGGACCCCTCTGCAAATGTGTGTGCACTACCCGAATAATCAGTTAGGTGTCAGAGTCGTACCATGACGTGGCACTATTTGTAACAAACCCTAGGTCTGAATTTACATCTTTACCCTTCAGTCATAAGGTATAAAAGGTACCCCCTTTTCATTTTCAAAGGTTGAAGTCACTTTCCATTACTATTCACTAAAAATACTCTTATCTACTTCATCTTCTCCATAAACTCGCCTGACTTGAGCGTCGGAGGTCCGTCGCCGGACACCCCTCCTGCCCGGTTTGCTTGTAGGTCTTCAACCTCATCAAATTAAAGGCGTGCATTATCATCATATATCCAAGGATTTACGAAGGGCTCATTTAGGTATTTCTTATATTAATCTCTCTTTGAATGTGTTCTTTATCATTCACTCCCGTGAATTCGATAAGGTCACATCACTAATTAATCTATTGAGTGGAATGTTTGGAGAGGAGGGTTTCCGTCAATGGAGTCGCGGCACTGGACCGTTAATTTCCAAATCTATTTAGTGGAGTGTTTGGAGGAGAAGAGGGTTTCCCCCAATGAAGTCCGTTAATTTCCCAAATTGTCGTATATATGCAGCATGCTTGTGGAGAATAAGGGTGCAGTTATACACACACGGACCTATTGAGAACACCCACCAAATATTTTTTTCATCTTGCAGGGCATGTGAAACGTCCAATATACCCCTCGTGTGAATTTAAAAAAATAATGAAGATGAGTACACTCACCCATTTCATTTCATGCCAGAATCATCCCCACCATCACCACCAAAAAAACCACCATAATTTGATTAAAAAAAAAAAACTCTTAAAAACACAAAATTTCAACAAAAAAAAAAATGAAAATATATGTTCAAAAATTTTATCCGAACAAAGTTGAGATGTCCGAAATTTTTTAATGAACAAACTCAATATGTTCGAAAAAAATTCCTGAACAACTTAAATTTGTCCGAAAAAAAAGGTCGAACATCTTGTTCGAATTTCGTTCCCGAACAAACTCATGTTGTTCAAATTTTTTTTTCCAAAACAAACACAAATGGTTCGAAATTTATTCCTGAACAGACACAAGTTGTTTGAAAATAATTCCCAAACTTCTAAAAACCCTATTTTTTCAAAAAACCCTAAATTTCCTAAAATTTTAAAAAACCCTAAACTTACCTGAAACGGGCGGCGGCGAGGGGAGAGGAAAGGTGGGCGGCGGCGGACGAGGGAGGATGGGTGCGAGCGACCGCGGCAGCGGCGGACAAGGGAGGAGGGGTGCGAGCGACCGCGTCTCTAGGAGGAGGGTGACGGTGGCCGCGGCGGACGAGGGAGGAAGGGTGCGAATCGGCGAAGGCTTGAGGGAGACGGACCTAGACAACAATGGCTAGGCGGCGGCGAACGACGAGCAACAGGGGCGGCGAAAGCGAAGCTTGAGGGAGGTGGCGGCTGGACGGGAGCGTTTTTTTTTTTTTTTATTACAATCGAGATGGAAGAGGAAGGGGCTGGGCGACGGTCGCTGAGATGGAGGAGGTAGTGGGCGGCGACCGTTGAGATGGAAGAGGTAGTGGGCGGCGGTCGTTGGAAGGAGGAGGGGGAGAGCGCCGCTGGAAGAGTGGGAGGGAGAACGGGGTGGGTGTGTTTGAAAAATGAGAGAGGAAAAGAGTGAGGGTTTTAATTAGGGTTTAGGAGTGGAGGGGTATTTTAGAACTTTCCACGTCATTGTCTTTATCCTACGGTGTGTGTGTTTAGCTAGTGGGTGTCCTCAATAAGCCTGTGTGTGTATAACCGTGCCCCTATTTTAATTCACGTGGGCTCTAAGAAATGGGCTTCTAATTATTTTTCTTCCCAATATCAAATTCTTCTTCTCTCGAATTATTCCTTCGATTGACTCCACAATATAATCGAGGCGTGTTTTGCTTCAAAAATCCTTATTTTCCTATAAATATAGCAAACTACACACTTTCTCCAAATCAAGTGCAATTAGTCAATTTAATATAAATAATGAATGAAATAAATTTAAGCAAAATAAGCATATGAATTTCAAGCAATTATCACACTAATCAACAACTAAGTTGGACTTGACTTACTAATGTACAAGAAGGATGAATGACAAAACAACACTGGTAAAATAACCTTGTACAAGATCAAGCCATTATTTAAAATTATTTAATGAAGGTCTATGATCGATATGATTGCCACCTATCACTACGCATAACAAATTTTGAAAACAGAATGAAGTTTTCAGAAATGGACGTGAACTATTTAAAAGTTTAAATTTATGGTTTAAGAGCTATTTCACCAACAGGTAGTTTTCTTAACACTATAAATAGGACATTCCTTGAATCATTTCAAGGTGACAGGAACTTACACAGAGCTGAAGCAACAAGAGAAATTTATTCTAGTATTCAAACACTCAGGCCTTCGAGAGATTAAGCTTTTAAGCATTATTTGAGTGTTAACCATTAGTTCCCACTAGGCAGTTTTACACTATCATCCAAAGCCTAGAAAATAACATCCTAACCTTTACATTGTTCTTAATTGTAAAGGATATCACAATTAGTTGGTAACCAAGAACAAAATTCTACTTACACTTTGAGAGATATTTGAGAGTATTGTGGAGTTCAAAGTAGTTTGAGAGTATTGCAACGAGAGAAGGTTGTAAAGAAATCAAGAAAAGAAGCAGAAGAGGAGAGTGCACCTTGACACTATAAAAATAAGTTAATTTCAAGAGATTAAGAAATTATCCTATTAAATTAGGAGAGTGGACGTGGCAGTAGTTTAGCCTTCGAACCACTATACATCTCGTGTCATTTTACATTCTGCACTATTTACCTGCTTACTTGATTATTACTTGATTGATTATTTACTTACTGATTATTATTAATATTGCATGAGATTGTATTAATCACTACTTCAAGCATTTGTTAGGTTTGTTAAAGTTTCATTGTTGTTGACATAAGAACTGTTTTGGTGTGAGTAAAAGTCTAGGTGATTTACTTAGTATTTTTAAGGAGTATAAAAAGGGCCTATCATAATTCCGCATATAGTTTGATTAAAAATTGTAAAAATATTCAAAAGATATTTTCACAAGACTTGTCACTGGGACAACTAATCTGATTCTGAGATTTGTGTATTATTGTTGAATTTTTTTTTGAAAAACGCACACACGTGTATTCCCCATACACGTGTCACACTTCTGGACCATCAGATAGCGGAAACAAAGAAAGAGAAAAGGATAGGGAGGACAAAGAGAAAAGGAACATAGTAATGAAGAAAGGAATCGGGCCGACGGACGGCAACACAAGAACGGGAGAGTTCTGACTGAGACACCCTATGACGGCGGTAAAAAAACCTAGCTCCTATCCATAGAGGAGAACTTTTTAAATCATTGCAAATTTTTAAAAACCACCCGTATTGAATTGTGGGCAACAAATGCCCCCTTTATATTATGTCTTAAGCCCAATCCAATTCCCCCCCCCCCCCTCTTTAATTTAGAGTAAAAAGACTGTACTACCTGTACCTCCTTACTGGATCCATCGATTCCATCCCCACTCCAAAAAGTAAAAAACAAAACCTTTATGTATTCCCTTCTTCTTTTCAAAATTTCGTATAAAAAAATTGAAACTTTGAAGGAACTTGAATATAAACGCGAATGATTTATTTTTAATTTCAATGGTTGAAAAATAGAGTTTTTGGTAGACATATACTACAAGAAATTAGTGAAATTCCATCGAAAAAATTCCAAAGGATTTTGGCATTTTTTCCGTTGGAATCACTGATTCCAACGGACATTCCATCGAAATTACGACCGTCGGAAAAGTTGGCGTTGGAATTACAAAATTCGAATGAAAATTCCGACGGTACATTCCATCGGATTGTGAATGTTGGAATTTTCACTGTTAATATTGAACTGGGCCGACTTCCCTCTCTTCCAAAATATCCAATGCGTACTTTCGTTGGCTTAATACGAATCCATCAGGTGATCTTGCAACCTCGATTCCTAGGAAATATTTCAGTGGGCCCAAATCTTTAATGCTAAAATTTTCATCCAAGTATTTCTTCACATAAGCGATGTAGGACGAGTCGTTGCCGGCCAGCAACACATCGTCAACATATATGAGTGCGGAAACGTAAGTGGTCCCTTTGCGAAAAATGAACAAAGAGTGATCCGGCTCGCGATTGTTGAAAGTTGATAGCAACAAGGGCTTGCGTGAATTTTTCATACCAATTACGAGATGCTTGGCGGAGTCCATAGAGAGATTTTTGGAGTTTACATACTCGGGTATTCCATTCCTTTGCAAATCCTTGCGGAATGTTCATGTAGACATGTTCACGTAGGTCACCATGGAGAAAAACATTATTGAAGTCCAATTGGTGAACCTCCCAACGTCGTTTAGCAGCGATGGTGAGCATGCACCTTACCGTAACTAACTTGGCAACGGGCGCGAATGTTTCATGGAAATCGATCCCCTCGATTTGTGTGAATCCTTTTGCAACCAATCGAGCCTTATATCTCTCCACATCTCCATTGGGTTTGTATTTAATTTTGTAAACCTACTTGGAGCCAACAACTTCTTTCCCGGTGGAAGTGACGTTAACGTCCATGTACCATTCTTTTCTAAGGCATCGATTTCTTTCGCCATAGCTTCACGCCATAAAGGATTCCTAATGGCCTGTGAAAAATACTTCGGCTCATCACGAGATGTGATGGCCGCTAAGAATGCTTTATGAGGAGAGGAAAATTTATTGTAAGAGATGTAATGTGAAAGGGGATATACCGTCGAATCCGCTGAATTGGCAGTGGGTTGTGCATGGTCTATGGAAGGAGGTAAATCTGTTTCGTATGCATCCAAATGTTTGGGATGTTTGCGGACCCTGTAACTGATGCGAGGGGCAACTATTGGTACTGACTGCTCGACAATCTCAATATCTGTCCCACTTGCAGTTGGTGAGGGATCAGGTACATGTTTGTCTGCGTCCCCAATTTCTGGTGCAACATTTTTGGTAATTTCACACTACGTATGAAGGGGGCAGGAGAGCATGTAGGCTGAGTAGGTGATGTATGGTGCCCTTTAATTCGTGTGAGGGCCTCTTGGATTGCATCAGGTAATTCCATAGACTCACAACCTTTGAAAGGAAAACAACTCTCAACAAATGTTACATCACGAGAAGCATAAAACTTATGGCTTTGCAAGTCAAAAACCCGATACGCCTTTTGACCAATTGCATAACCAAAAAATATGCAAGCACTTCCTCTTTCGCCAAATTTATCCTTGTGTCGATTTTCGTGAGGATACACCAAACAACCGAAAGTCCGGAGATGATCAATATTGGGCCTCCGTTTGAACAAAACTTCATACGGCGTCTTGTTTTCGATTACCGAGAAAGGTAAACGATTAATAAAGTAAACCGCTGTAAGGACACATTCACCCCAAAATTCAACTGGTAAACCAGACTCGAAACGAAGGGCTCTGGCAACTTCCATGATATGTCTGTGTTTACGTTCTACAACACCATTTTGCTACGGTGTATCCGTGCAGGAACTCTCAAATAAAATTCCATTGTCACTATAATAATCAAGTAGTATAGAAGATTGAAACTCCACCCCATTATCCGAGCGAATTCGCCTTACTTGCTCATTAAATTGTGTGGCAATCATGTTGCAAAATTGGATAAGATATTTGGCAACTTCAGATTTTTGTTGGATGAGAAAAATCCAAACTCCGTTGCTATAGTCATCAACTATGGATAAAAAATAACGTGCACCACTGAATGTATCGCATTTATATGGCCCCCAAATATCACAATGAATTAATTCGAAACAATGAGAAGTTTTAGTGGTACTAACAGGAAAAGGTAAACGAGTTTGCTTTGCCCTGATACAAGAATCACAAAAACGATTATGGTTTTTAAGGTCTTTCAAAGAACAAATATGTTTCAACTTGCCATCCGAGGCATGGCCAAGTCGCCTATGCCACAATTCTGAGTTTTCTGTGGTAGTAAGGGCTGCCCCTTTTATTATTTGAGGCTCCAAGTAGTATAAGTCGTTTGAGAATTTACCTACTCCAATCTGCGTCTTCGAAGGTGAGTCATGTATGACTTAGAATCTCGAAAAGAACGTAAACACACAATTCAAATCATTGGTCAGACGACTAACGGAGAGCAAGTTACAATGAAATTGCGGTATATATAAGACTCGATTAAGATGCAGCCCATTCAAATTGATCTTGCCAACACTGTGAACAGAAACTATTTCTCCTGTTGGGATTTTAACTGGTGGCTCCGATTGATTTATTACTACGTCTTAGTATATTTGCATCACAGGTTATATGCTCGGTTGCACCCGAATCCATAATCCAACGCCCTGAATATGTTCCATTCATACCTGCCATGTTGGCCATTGCCCCGAAAACAGAATTGGTGTCGTTGTTTACCTCTGATCGTCCATCTCCAACAAACACGTCTCTAGCTCATCGGAGGCGCGTAGAAAACGTGACGTCATAACGTCAATCACAACAGTCGACTTTCCAAAGCCGCTGCCGGAACTACCATCTTTCTTGACAATTGCATCATCGATCTTGTCGTCGGACATTATGCGGACGAAAAGGAACGTACTAGCATGAAATCGTGAATGAAGAACCGAACTCACCAAGATCGCGGCTCTGGTACCATGTTAATATTGAAAGCGGAAGACATGATCTTGAATAAACTGAGCTTTGATATATTGAATTTAATTGAGATGATAATCTGTTCTGCAGAACATATATACAGACTAAAAGCCCTTAACTGCATGGGCCAAGAATTAAAGATACGATAATTAAAGATGCGAAATCTTGTAAATATGGTAACAAATAAACTGCTTCCTAATAACCACGTAAGCCAAAATATTAGTGGGCCCAATATTCATCTTTTGAAATTTCTTCCAACGTAAATTCCATCAAGAAATCTAACGGTAATAAATTCCGACGGATTTTAACCTTTGGAATTTTAATTATTGAAAATTATAAATGTAAATTCCAGCGTTAATTCCAACAGAAAATTTCCGTAGGAATTTTTATTCCAACATACGTGTACTGCTGGAATATTTAGTGTCAATTCCATCGATATTATTTCGTTGGAATAAAATTTTCACTGAGCATGTACCTATTTGAATATTTAATTGTAAACAATTGTCCAATATGAATTCCAAACAAAATTTTATCCTCGAATTTATTAAAAAAAATATTTTTATTGCTATTTAAAAAGCTCTATCAAAATCAATCAATTACACAACATATATGATAACTTCAAAGTCAACAATCTAAAATAATTATCGTCATAACAAAAATAATAACTTCTAAAAATCGTAATCATAAATACCTAAGTGTTAATCATCCTTTAAATTCACATCACCAACCAAAATAAACTAATATAATAGCATGAGTAATTTTAACTCCAAGAATTCACCACTGTCATCATCAATATCAAGGGCACAATCATCATCTTCATTCTCAAATGGTCTAGGGTCTCTCGGATCTCTACGTATGCTTCTGCCTCAGTATCTGTCTCTACCATTATTTGATTTAGTACCTTTACCTTGTGCTCCACCACGATCACTTCTATGAATCATCTAAGACATTAAACATGAAAAGATAAAATATCAGTTAATATCATCAATTAACTGATATTTTATCTTTTCATGTTTAATGTCTTAGATGAATATCAGTTAATATCATCAATAGACAAAGTGGGATAGCTCAAGTGGTTAGAGCACCACTACCTAGGCCTTAGGTCCTGGGTTCGAGTCATGGGGAGGGGAAAAAAAGGGATGGGTATTTAACTTCCATCAAAAAAAAAAAAAAAAGTTAATATCATCAATAAATATCAAAAGATGATGCATTAAGATATCCGCACAAAAGAATATAAATGCTAAGCACATATAATTCACGAGATAAAATTACCGGTCGAAAATGATATGTGTCAGCCAGATTTAATGAGACTCTGAATGCAGCAAAAAAAAAAAAAAAACCACTTTAAATCAGTGATAATTTATTTGCTTTGTATGTTCAACGAGTAGCAGGAACTAGCCATGCCACAGTAAACCGATACTCATACTACATTTATGCATACTAGTGATATCTCCATCTCATGCAAAGCTCACATGTTAATAAATTGAAGTTTCAACCATGAATTCACTTCTGATCTATTAAGACCATTTTATTCATAAAACTTGTATTAAAAATATGTCTTTATATATATGCATCTGATTCTCTTGTATCAATAATATATTAGTTAAGAGCCCCTTTTTCGTTGGTTATTATTTCAATAAAATAAGTAGAAAATAAATAAAATATATAAAAGAAATCTAACAAAACAAACCAAGGTGGACAGGTAAATAAAAGCCAAATTGATTATGCAAAGAAATGAATTGAAACGAAATTTCAGATACAACCAAGAAAATCCTTGAGCTTTTGAACCCAAAAACAATTAATTAAGTCAAGAACTTCATAGAATGAGAAAACCTAACATCCTCGGCCACTTGTTTCACAATATTTCTCTAGACGAATGTTAGGAACTCCAATAGAAGCTTGGTAGATTTTTCCAGGGAAAAAACTACTGGTGTGGAATAACAAACAATATACTTCACATGTGTTTTTTAAGTAATAAGTTATACATTAAAAAGTACTAATAACCATTTTACTGAAAATGATCATTTGTGTATGTGAACATGGGTATATGATGCCTTCTAAAGATCCAGGCTAGTAGATAGTTGAGAAAATAAATCAGGTTTCCTCCAACGCTAGTAAGGATACAACACGAAAATAATAATCACACTATAAAAATTGCTATAAGTTCTTTTTAAACCAAATCATAAGCCTCAACTTAATAATAACTAAAATGCCTACGAAGGAAAAGGTTTGACTGATGAAATACAGAGCATGCATGCATGCCATATTCTCATTATATGTAGTGGCATATATATTAATTAATTGTAGTAGCCTCATCACAAGTTAGTTGTTATTTATATTTAAGGGATCTCACAACAAATTTTAAAACAACTTTAACCTAATTATCTAAGGCAGGGGCCGGGTCCATATATATATATATATATATATATATATACATATACTTGGCAACTCCATTACAATTTATATACTTGTCAATATCATTTGCTCAACAAGTTCTTACTAACTAGCTAGAATTACAAATGTATTAACAGTGTTTTGTGCAAAAAATTAATGAATACACACGTTCATCTTAAAACCGTGCTAGAATTAATTAATTATGTTGATAACAAAAACAAACTCAGAAAAGAATCGGTAAGAATTATTGAAATTATTTAATGTTAGCATTGTCTTTTTTAAACAACTACGTACTAGTATAAATTATATAAGGAAGCTCGACACACTTCTAAAAACTTCCATTAAAGCAGAAAAACATCCACAACAGAGATTGACTAGTGATTGTCCAAGATTGGATCATTGACAGCTTTAAAATTCTGTCAAAAATATGTTGATCTTAATCTATATTCTATGCATTCATAACTTTATGTAGATGCCTTGTAAATTAGTAATGCATAACAAAAGACTAAAAAACATACTACTCAATTAAGCATAACACGCACATGATATTCTACTTTGTAGTTTCATTGGATGAGAACAAAGAAAAGATCGTATAACTTTATTTGCAGCAGCCAGCAGGTGTAAGAAACATACAGTTGAAGCTTGACAAATTCTCCAAATCTTTCACAGCCTGTTCAATTGCATAAATACACAGTTTCTTCACCTGCATAGAAAGATCAAGATTTCAAAATCAGTCCTTTTTTTCGTGGGATTAAGGAGATATTGCTGTTATGGAATTACTCTTAGCAATAAGAAACAACGCTCCAATACAGATGCCGGCCCTACACTCACATCTCTCTCCCTATTTCAGATAATATAATTGGTAATCTTCATTAATGAATATGCTTGGGAAAACAATATATTTAATATAATAACAAAACATCAATAAATTTAGGTTGTGCGCACCTTGTTATTTTACCGGTGTGCTCATCAATCAAAATCCCCAAACCTTTCAAGAATAAAAACGGTTCCTAATGTGTGCGATTTACACATACCGACGGTGAGAAATTTCTCTTAGTCTCCACGGGCATCTATCTCCCGCTTGCCACCACCCGATCGGCCGCCGACCATGGGGCCTCTCTAATCATGGTTGGTCGACGCTGTCGTGCCATCCCAGGCCGCCGTCGCACATACCAGATCGCCTACATCACCACCTACCCGAAACCCTAGTTTTTGTAGAAAAAATAATCGTCAATGGCAACCAGTTATTAGCATTTGGGAATTAGGAACGACCGCCTCTTCCTCTTCTAAGTTCTCAAATTTTTTTAATTAAGCGCCAAATTTATTCTGTCCTATCAATCTATCATATACAAATAATTTATTCTCCAAATTCAATCTTATAATTAATAAATTTTTTTTATAGAGGAAATTTCATTTTACGTAACTTAGGCCTAATCCAATTTATATCCTTTAAGTTTTCACTTTTTCGATTTACATTCTTTTTGCCGGAAAATTTTCAAACCCACCGGAATGTGAGGAATAAAATGGGATTCCGGACAAATAGTCCAATTTACGTCCTTTAAGTGTAAAAATTAAAATTTTATAAATAAATTTTCTAAAAATGTCATTAAAAATTTTAAAATATTATTAAAAATCCGAAAATATCATTAAAATTATAAACTATAAAATGTGTAAAATAAAATTCAAAATATCTTATTTAATTTTTTTTAAAATCTTATTAAAAATTATAAAATGTGTAAAATAATAAAAAAAAATTCTATAATTCAAAAAAATCGAAAATGTTTAACTTAAAATTAAGAAATTCAAAAATCTCATCAAAAATTCTAAAAATCTCATTAATTTTTTTAAAAAATGTGTAGATTAAATATTACAAATTTTAAAAACCCAATAAGAATAATAAAAATTATTAATATTTCATTAAAAATCAAACTTGATTTGGACTCATCCGCCATTAAAGTTTTTCTCGAACTCCTAATTCTTTTTGTATTCCACGCCTTGATTGATTGTAGAACCGTGTCATATTCATTTTAATGAGGCTTTTAGAATTGTATAATTTTAAATTTTATTTTATAGATTTTTTATATTTAGAATTTTATATTTTTATGTGATTTTTAAAAAAAAAAAATTAATTTACAAATTTTTCAAATTTTTTAAATTGTAGATTTTTTTATTTTATTTTACACAATTTATAAATTTTAATGATATTTTTTGTTTTAAATGAGATTTTTAATTTTTTTCAGAATTTTTTAATTATTAATTTCTAATTTCCAAACTTAAAGGACGTAAATTGGACTATTTGACCAGAATTTCAATTTTTCGGCGAAAAGGACATAAATTGGACCTAAAAGGACATAAATTGGTCACCCTAGGATGTAAATTGAAAAAGTGAAAACTTAAAGGATATAAACTGGATTAGGCCTAAGTTACGAGACGTAAAATGAAATTTTCTCTTTTTTTATATAATTGAATCAAAGATAAATATAAATTAGTAAATTTTTTTAAAAAAACCACTCATCCTATTGGAAAATTTGTTGGAATTATACATAAAAATATCATTTGATTTAGGGAATCATTCTATCGGGCGACGCTCAATAGAATTTTCGTTGGAATGATTAAAGAAAAATCCAACAATAACGTACAAGTTATTGGAAATTTTGTTGGAATTAGATAAAAAAAAACATGAGTATTTAATTTACAAAAATCATTCCAACGGTCCAGCGTCAATGGAATTACCGTTGGAATAATTAAAGAAAAATCCAACGATAACAAGTCATTGGAAATTATGCTGGAATTAGATATAAGCATATCATTTTATTTACAAAAATCATTCCAACAGTCTGATGTCGTTGGAATGCTTGTTGGAATATTCTTAAAAGAAATTCCAATCCCTTTTCCAACGGTAAATTCCAACAGTTTTAATAGGATGTTGGAATCGTTGTTGGATTTTTCCAACAGTTGCTTACGTCGTTGGAAAAACTGTTGGAATTTTCAAAATTCCAACAGTTTATTTTTCCGCTGGAAATTTTTCATTGGAATTTGACTGTTTTCTTGTAGTCATATGTAAGTGTTCTTTATATATTTTAAAAAAGAAAAATCGCGAAACTAAAATCTCTAATCTAGTTCACTGAGAATTTTCACAATTCACGACTGAAATCTTCGAGTTTTCAGAGTTTTTTCGAAAAATTCTGCCACATAAATCTCTCAAAAAAATTTGTCGAGCTTTTGACAAAACTTGAATTTGTGTTTTTTTTTTTACAAATACTCTGAATTTTTGCCGAGAATTCCTAAAAAACTCTTCCTTGGTGAATCACTGTCGAGTTCGACACTATTGTAAAATTTCGTGATTTTCACCTATGATCGTGTAAAAACCCAGTTTTTTCATGTAATTCATACGAAAACATGTCCAGCAAGTTTGAAATTGAGAAAGTTTGAATGAAGGAAAGGAAATGGAGTGTGTGAGAGGGTGGATAAGTGGGGGGAGGGTAACGTACTGGAGAAAATATCAATTTTAGTCCGGTAACTTAGGCCTTGTCCAACTTTAGTTCTGTAATTTTACAATTTTTCAACTATAGTCCTAAAGGTATCAAATTTAGTACTAATAATATCAATTTTAGTCTTGTAACTTAGGTAGAGCTCAATTTTAGTCGTGTAACTTTGCACAAAAATTGGAGTAATTTTTTATTTAAGAATCCTATGAAACTTTTCACTAAATAATATATTTACAATGCACACTAGTATTCTCCTTTCACTTGTTTTGTAAGAATCCTATGAAACTTTCAATCCGACGTTATGGGTCAAGAGAAATCGACTGGTGGCGGAAGGTTGTGTTTGGTTTGAAGGACCTCACACTCCATCCAAATGTACACGGCGAAGGTTCTCACCGACGCCAAACCGAGGAAATTCTTGGAAACTCCTCCCAAAGTGATTCTTGAGGAAGATGTGGCCAACTTCTACATTTTTCTTACTCCAAGATCGGATGGTAGTCTTTTGACTTTCATCCGGAAGAACAAGATCAAGATCTACCCAGAGATCTTCGAGATCTTGTTTGACCTTATTTTCTGCCTTTTTCCCTTTTTCTTTTCCCTTAACAAACACAAACAAAGTCAACTTCAAACTTACAACATTAATTAATGCGCATAGCTCCTCCACGTGCACTTCATAAATATATACAGTAAGTTGTATATTTGCATCAAGTATTTGGAGCAATTAATCTTGCTGCCAATGTAAATAATATATTTGTAATCTTTTCACTTGTTTGTAAGAATCCTATGAAACACTTCAACAAGAATTACTTATATACATCTCATGCTTTTTATTCCATATTCTGTAATTTTATTTTAATGAAACAAAGGTCCCCAATGTAATTTCATTTACGTACACCGAACCTTGTAATGGGGGAATTAAGGTGATCGGCTTCACATAGCAATGAAAACCTCCTACTCTCTGCACTAGATAACTCATACCATAAGGCCGTGATGAATGCTTCGATGGAGAGCGAGGGCAGAGTCAAAGAAGGGCAGAATATTGATAAAAGTACTCAACAAAATTCTGGAATGGAGGACAAGGGGCAGTCCAACAATAGCAAAGCAAGGTGTTGGAGGAAGTTCTAAAGGCTTCGGATGAGTTTTTTTGTTGATTTTGTTTGTAGTGCTCATATGGGAATGTCCATAGAGAGTAATAGGACATTAATAGCATGTCACGTATGTGATTTTAGGATGGCTGCAACTTTGTGGTTGTAAACTTGATTGGCGTGACCCCTTTAGGGGTATAGCGTGCTGATATTATTTACCCTCCTTTCAGCCATAAATAACGATAAAACTATCACATCCACCCATTTACATTAATTTACATTTTCAAATTATTTTATTTTTTCTCTTTCAATCATTTATTATATACAGTAATTCATCCAATTGAAAGCTCAAAATAAGAGTCCATTGATGGATTCAGGAAGAAGCAGTTTCAGAGTTGTGATGCTCCCATGGTTAGCTCATGGACATATCTTCCCTTACCTTGAATTAGCCAAAAGATTAATCCTCAAGAAGAAGAATTTCCACATACACTTATGCACCACACCCATCAATTTCCCTTCAATCAACCAATTTATCCACCAAAATCTCCTGCAAAACTCCATACAAATTGTACAACTCAATCTAGAACCAAATCCTAATCTTCCTCCACACTATCACACAACCATCAAATCTCAATTTCACCCTTCTTAAAGCCTTTCAGACAGCAAGTTCCAGCTTCTCAGACATCATCACTAATCTCAACCCTCACTTAGTTATATATGATATCTTCCAGCCTTGGGCAGCCAGTCTTGCTTCATCGCACAAAGAGTCCCACAATAGGAGTAAACCGCACAAAGCGAAGGGAAGCAGAAAAATGACAGCTAAAATATAACAAAACAACATAAATTTAAACTATCTAAAAACACACTAAAATGAGGTCAAGGATAAATCACCCTAACGGTCACAATAGCTTCGTTAAGGATAATTTACAATTGTGTTAATTCCAAAAAAAAAAAAAAAATCACCTTTAGAGTATTTATCAATTACAACATAGTCCATTTTATTTGCAATTCGATACCCCATTTTTTTAAGTTTTACAATTTGATGCATTGTCATATATAATTTCTAGCAAATATTTTCTACCATAATATTAAAATTTAAAAATGGAGAAACCATCGAGATCGGAAAAATTTCGTGTTGGAATATGGTTTACATTAATAAAGAAAAATTTGATTTTGATTAGATACTAAAACCCTAGAAATTCCAGATTAGTCAGCAAGTAAGGAGTCCTTTACTTTGTAAGCATTGAGTATTAGTGCAAGCTTTGTCACTGTGTAATATGTAAACTTTAATTAATTTCGAGTACCGCTAGTACTCCAGTAATACAATTCTACTTTTTTCGTCCAAAAATATATATGATGAATTGTGACAATAAGTCTTTCAGGTTAGAAAGCTCATTCATGTTAGGGAGCTTATTTTAGTTAGGATATATTTTTTAACTTATATGTCATCTACAATGAAGAGTAGAGACCTATGAAGTTTAAGATCTATGGAAGACTAAGAACAATGAAGATTGACACGTATTTTCAATACTTACCTCTCAAGTATAAGAGGATCGTAGTAATAAAAGTAAGTGTCCGATTTAGTATCAATCCACGGGATCACTAGATTGCTCGTGTAGCCTTAATGTTGTGTATTACCACATGAATATAGTGAAAACACATGGTGTACAGGTTGGTGTTTGGTAGAAGCAATCACTATGCATACATATAATCTAGCACCTCAGATCGGGAGGAAGAATAGAGACGCTTTTACCTGGGTAATCACACAATTAGGGGATTCTACTCTATCTAAATTAAGCTAATTTAATCCATAATCATGTTTTTCCACTTGAATACTAGAAACCAAGCTCCTATGGTCTTCTCACCAATTACCTAAACTCACATTCGATTAATGAGGTTCTAATGAAAATTACCAAACTCTCGTTGCGATAACCCAATATTATTAGGAATTAATATATAAGAATTAATTCCCAACCTCTCTACAAGTTCAGACTTTTAGATGAGACAAAATTCTTTTATGGTATCAGAGCCATAAGGCTCACGCCCACACATCCTGGGTTCGATTCCTGCTAGAAGCAACTCCACCCATTTAAATTTTCCACTCGATGGGCCTCCTCCCCAAAGGGTAAGAGGTGATAATACGGCCCACGAGTGAGGGGGAGTATTAGGAATTAATATACAAGAATTAATTCACAACCTCTCTACAAGTTCGAACTTTTAGATGAGATAAAATTCTTTCAAATATATACTCAATCCACTTGATTCCCAACATTCGATTATACTATCATAAAGACTAACCAACTCTCGTTGCACTAATCATGCGTCAAAATATAATCTAAAAATTGAATTCAAGCAAATGATCAATCAAAACCCATTAAGCTAACCAACACACCTTCCATTTGAATTATACAAGCAAAATCAATCTAAAACTCAAATTTCATCACAAATCAAAACACCCAAATACAAATATGCTTAGCCAATGGCTAAATTAACAATACAAATGAATAAATGAAAGATAAATAACATACCCATGCCTAATAATAACAAAATACTAGAAGAAAATTAAGATATAACCTCTTTTCTTGCAAATATGAAATAAACCTTGAAAAGATTCAACAAAATCTTCACTCTCTTGCTTGAAATGAAATTACAACTATCTTGCACTCTATTCTATGAAAATCCACTAATTTCTATGGCTAAAACTAACTATTTGATGTGAAAAATGATGAAAAATGGTGTGGGTGAGCTTGAGGACTCTCCAATGGCTACTTCTTCTTCAAAAACTGAATTTATGGCCTTGTTTACCCTTCCAAACGAATCTGGCACGTGTCCCTAGGTCAAATGATAAAAATGGGTGAAAAACGGGTTGACTCGACCGAGTCGTGTCTTAAGAAAAATGTGGGCACGCTTTCTTCACTCAGCAACTCGGCGGATTCACAACCTCATCCTTACACGATCGAGTCACTGATGTGCACATTTTCAGCTCTGGAGGCTTGCTCGGCCGTTTCTGTACACTCGGTCGTGGCAACCTTCTGTCCTTTTTTTGTGCATAACTTTTGATTCGGAGGTCTGATCGACTTGATTCTTATTTCATTACGATCCTCTCTTCTATATCTTTCATATGATCCAAAATCATTGGATTGATCCATCGGCCCGATTCTTCGTGATTTTCTTCAAAATACCTCGTTTACCTAGAAATTAAGTAAGAATGATCATATGTCAACTTTTTGACAATTAAACCACTCTCTCACTATTATTGCAGGGAAGGTCTTGGGTGAGACCGTCTCACGGATCTCATTTCGTGAGACGGGTCCTTTTTGTAACCCACAAATCTCAAATACATTACTGTCGACCGCATTTTTTTAATCCACTTTCAGGCGCCCTACCCCACACAATAGCAACAATGGGGTTGTCAAGCCCAGGCCCACACGATAACAAAAATGTGGTTATCAAGCCCACAGGCCCACACGTGGATATTTAAAAAAATGTTAAGACTTATTTTTTTTCCAATAAATTAAAATATTCATGAATCAAATAAAATAACTTGGCAAAAAAAAAAAAAAGAATCAAATAAAATAAAGTATTTTCTACAAAAATAAAATGCTTATAATATAAATAATATTTTTGTGTACTTATTAATTGAATTTATGCAAAATATAAATAATATATTATCAATTAAATAGGAGTTATCACTTTTTACTTATATTTATTACTTTTAACTCTGAAAACTAAAACAATTAGTAAATATAATTTCACTTATTAACTCATAACTAAAAAGTGATAATGTTTTTTCAAAAAGTGATATTGTTTAAATAAAAAGTGATAGATATTTTTGATAAAATTATTACCACTTTTTGAATAGAAATAATTATATCAAGTAAAAAGTGACAACAATTAACTCTAAAAACTAAAACAATTAGTAAAGATACTCATGTATTCTAACATATAATCTCATTCATTAACTCATAACTAAAAAGTGATAATAATTTTTCAAAAAGTGATATTGTTTAAATAAAAAGTGATAGTCACTTTTCATAAAATTATTATCACTTTTTTAATAGAAATAATTATATCAAGTAAAAAGTTACAACAAAATAACTCTTAAAACTAACACAATTACTCCATCCGTTCACAAAAAATGTGTTTATTCCTTATTTTTTTGTCCACAAAGAATATGTTATAGTATTTAAGTACTTAACTTTTAAGTATATTTTTTACTTTATAACAAAGTTTTTTTTTTTTTGAAAGGATATTTTATAACAAAGTTGATAATCTAACAATAAGACCATTTACTCTTTACTCCACATATTTTTTTATAATTAAAATATTATTATTTTTAAAACATATGCGAAAAAAAAAAACTCAATTTTTGTGAACGAATTGAGTAATAATCATGTCAGTAAATCTCATTTAGTAACTTAGATCTGAGAAGTGACAATGTTTATACTCAAAGTGATAATGTTTAAGTAAAAAATAATAGTCACTTTTCATAAAAACATTATCACTATTTCACTAAACTGTTATCACTTTTTTTAATAATGATATTTTTTCATGTAAAAATGACAATGAACTTTAATCGATGTAATTAGTAAAAATAATCATAACCACTAAAAAATTAGTCATAAATGCGTTGTCGATCGTGTATCAATTATTTTTTAATAAGTTCTTAATAAAAAGTCCACCCTTCATTGGTTTGTACATATCGTTTTTTTTAAAAAATATTTTTGGGGAAAAAAATACTTTTTAATTAATTTATTAAAAAAATAATGGTATAAATTTATGGTTTTTTTTTTTTCCGATAGTGGTATAAATTTATGGTTAATAATGGGCTTAGAAAAGTAGTAATGAGCTTAGAAAGTGAAGCTACATGTCTAATGTTGCCGGGCTGTGTGTGTTGAAGGGAGTGGGATGGACTGGAGTAAAATGAGGAAAGATGGCTGGGCCCAACTTATATATAAATGGGTTAATGAAAGATCCGTCTCACAGAATGAGATCCGTGAGACGGTCTCACACAAGTTTTTGCCATTATTGCAAGCATAACTTGATATTCAAAGCATAAGGTCAATGAAAGAGCAAACAATCATGAAAACTAAGAGTTATGAAGAGCAAACAATCATGAAGAGATGAAGAACAATAAAGGCTAAGGACTATGAAGTCTAGCTAAAAGCTATGAAGTTATATGCAAAGAATAATGATCATAAGAGTTTCAATGACTTTGCATAAGTCATATGAACAAAGTCACATGAATGAAGAAAATAGGACTTTACAAGTGAAAATGGAAGGTCATATCCTATGAAGACATGTTCAGAATTAATTACGTACAAGTGAAAGCCAAGATAGATGGAAGTTCATTCAAGATGAGTGTGGTAAATTATGACCAGAAGATATGGATGCCTGAGCAATAACCTATGACGAGATCAATCTGTTATTTGAGAGTTAGAAATATTCCAAAAAGATCAATGAGTCAATGCCACATGTTACCTGTGCATAACAAATTCGGATACCAAATTAAGGATTCAAAAATGAACGTGATGTATGTACTATTTGCATGCATGCCATTGAACTATTTGAAAGTTCAAATTTATTGATTAGTTTGCTATCTCCACCAACGGATAGTTTACTAACTCTATAAATAGGCCACAACTTGATCCATTTCAAGTTTATATGGGAACATACACAAGCTAAAGTTATTGCAAGATTTTATTAGCATTCAAACACTCAAAGCATTCAAGAGATTAAGCTTTTAAGCAATATTTGAGTGTTAGCCTATAGTTCCCACTAGGCAGTTCTATACGATTATCCAAAGCCTGGATAGTGATATCCTAGCCTTTACATTTGATCTTTATTGTACAGGATATCACACTAAGTTGGTACCAAGAACAAAATCTTACTTTCACCTTGAGAGATATTTGAGAGTATTGTCGAGTTCGTAGTTAATTCCGAAGTGATTAAAGAATTATCCTATTAAATTAAGAGAGTGAATGTATGAGCAGTTTAGCATCTGAACCACAATACATCTTGTGTCATTTACTTTCTGCATATACTTACTTGTTTAGTACTTGCTTATTCATTACTTGTCTATTCTCTTAAGTGTGCATAAAACTGGTTTTGATTCTACACAAGATAGTTCATATTTGAAAAACGTGTTTCAGAAGAGTTTGCTTAAAACATTGCTTTGTGTGAGTAAACTTAAGTGTATTGTTAAAGTGCTTATTTTTAAAGGAGTATAATAGGGTCTATCATAAATTCTGCATATAAGTTGTTTAGTTGTTAAGATTTGTCAAAATACCTTAAAAATTATTCTCGTAGGACTTTGCATCTAGTCAACTCACCCGACTCTGATTATCTGTGTTTGTATTGTTGAATTTTTTTTGAAAAACACATGCACGTGTATTCCCCCCATACGCGTGTCACACTCCTTCTGGGACCATTATTTCACCAATTTTTTTATGAATCTAGTGTGCAATTTATGTAAATTAAAAAACGTGTGTCTTTCATAAAAAAAAAAAAAAACTTTATTAGTTTTCAGTCTACGTGTCGGGTTCGTCTTTCATATACTCCCTCTGTCCCACAGGAATTTGCACACTTTCCATATATGGATGTCCCATACCAATTTGCACACTCCATAAAAGGAAATATTGTCATAACCCTCACCCTCAAAATATACACATATTTACCCATATGCCACTACTTTTTCACACTCAATCCACCTTTTATTTTACTTTATTCATAAAAGTTTACAAAACATCACTCATTACACTTTTTCTCACATTTATTAAAATATGTGCTATTCCAAGGGTGCAAGTTCCTCTGGGACGGTGGGAGTACATTTTATCTAGTGTTTTGGGTGTCTTTGCTAGAGTTGTCAAAATTAGCTAACGGGGCGAGTCAGTTCATAACCCACCTTAAACCATTATTTTGCGGGTTTTGGCGGGCTGGTCCACGACAGGGACAGGTTAAAAATAACTCAACCCAACCCAACCCATGACGGGTTATAAAATATACTTTTGCGGGTTTTTCACTATATATTTATTTTGACGTTTTCACATGTATTATTATAAATTTTTTTAGAGTTTATTTACTTATAGGTGCCATTTAGGACACCTCATTACAATTATGTGCTATCTTTTAAAATAGTTTCCAATAGGTGCAAAATAGGTGATACAAAACCATTTCTACCCCTATATAAAAACTATTCATCCCACTTAAACCCTAATTTTTCATCCCCTCTTTCATTCTCTTCCTCCTCTTTTTCTCCCAACCTCCTCATTCCTCTTTACCATCATGCTGTCGTTGCCACTACAAGAAACAGGGGGAATAGCGATGGAAATTTTGCGACAAATCTAAATTTCATCGCTGAAATCAATTTTTAGCAACGAAATAGAAATTTTCGTCGCTAAATTGTTAGATTTAATATTTGCAACAAAATTTATATATTTCATCGCAAATTTTTAAAGTAACATTGCTTCATTTTGTTGTTAATAATCAAAACAACAATGAAAATTATATTTCCCACAAATTTTTAAAGTAACATTGATTTTTTACAATTAAAATTATTTTTAAAATTACAATATATATACAAAAATACACACACATATATATATATATATATAATTTTTACAAGTTAAAAATTAATCAATTAATATATGTAAAATAAATTATTAAATTAGTAAAATTAACTAAATTAGTAACAATTGAATACATATATAATTAATATTAAAAACTGAACCAAAGAGCTGTCTGCCCGAGTGGTGTGCGCCCATCCACCCGAGATCAATTTCCACGAAGACCAAATAAATAGTTATTTAAATAAAATGGGGGAGGGGGTATGTGGGTGCGGGTTGGGGTCGGTTGGGGCGGGTCGAATGTGTGTGCGCGTTGGTCGAGTGTGGAAGTGGGTTAGAGAACGATTGGGTAGGGTTGGGGTTGGTTGGGGCGGGTCAAGTGTGGGTTGGGTACGGGTTGGGGCGGGTCGGGTGTGGGTGCAGGTTGGGTTAGTCGAGTGCGGAAATAGGTTTAGAGAACAATTCGTAAATCGGATATCCATAGCCAAATATTAGCGACAAAAATATGGGTTTCATCACTAACATTTGCAACGAAATTAAAATTTTTATCACAAAAAAAATTAGCCACGAAGTAAGGAGCTACTATTTTAGACACGAAAAAAATTGTCGCTAATTCTAATATTTTCGTCGCTAATGTGAGTTAGCGATGAAATAATTTTGTTGCGGGATTTGTTGCTATACACTCGTCGCTAACGTGTTTGCGACAAATGTTTGATTTTTCTCGCAAACATTTTGCGACGAAACTCATATTTTCGTCGCTAATATTTTGCGATGAAACTCAAATTTTCGTCGCTAATATTTTGTGATCAAACTCAAGTTTTCATCGCAAACATTTGCGACAAAATTATTTTTTTTGTAGCAAATACGTTAGCGACGGGCGTATAGCAACAAATCCCGGGACAAAATTATTTCATCGCTAATTCACGTTACCGACGAAAATATTCGAATTAGCGATAAATTTTTTCACGGCAAAATTGCAGTTTTCTTGTAGTGTGCCCATCCTCGTCACTGCCGTGACCGCTCCCTGCTCCTCCTCTCCATCGCGCCGTAGCCCCATTCTCCTAATCGGCGTTGCGCGAGCCCCCTGCTCCTCCTCACCATCGCGGTCGTCGCCTTCCACAGCCACCGTCGCGGCCGCCTCCTCCACAAACCACCGTCGAGGCCGCCCCTCTCCACAAACCACTGTCGCTGCCGCCCCGTCCACAGAACTCCATTGCTGTAGCCCCCTCCACAGACCGCCATCGCTGTCGTCTGCCTTGAACTCCGCTGCCCTAGCCGTTAGTGAAGATGGAAGCGGTGCCCTACCACACCCAAGCCATAGCCGTCGTGCGCCGATCTGCAACACTGCGGCGAAGAAGCCATGGCCGCCGAGGGTGGGAAGACGAAGGGAGCCCCTAGCCGTCGCCGCCGATCTACAACACTCCGGCGAAGAAGTCATGGCTTCTGGTGAACGAAGTGGCCTTCTACTATGGAGTTTAGGGGAGTTTCTCTTTTGATTTTTAGGTTTGTTTCTGCTATGAAGACAAGTGGAATTCGTTGATATGCTGGTTCATAGGCAGATCGAAAGCGCGCCAATCTCAAATTTGATTTTTTTAAAAGATTTTTATGGTGAAACTTTGAAGATCAAGGTTGTAGAGTTTCCTTAGAAGATTCAAAAGACACTACTGTTATCATACCTTTTTTTCTTTTTATTTATTTTGTTCGTAGAAATTTCTTTCCTCTCTATTTTGAATTTTGAAACTGTATTCTTGAAGAAGTATTTTTGAAGAAGACGACTTGTTCGATCATCTTTTTTTTTTCTTTTTTTACTTCAACTGTTGGTGCAATTTTTCCGTTCATCGGAGAGATCGACGAAGTCGAAGCTCTCAAAGACGAAGGGATCTGAAGCCATGGTCGATGTTTTGAAGAAACCCACCAAAGGCATGGCCGATTTATTTCAGCTTGCTCTCATTTTGGCCGTTTCAATTTTGTTACAGATCTGTTCTTATTTTTGTCAATCTGTTATATTTCTGATCTACTTTTTAGATTTCGATTTCTGATTGTATTTTTGTATTTTCATGGAACTCGAAATGTATGGTTTCTAGTTATTATCGCCGGAATATTTTTGGAATATTACTCGAACGGTTGGTGCAAACTATTTTATCGTTGATGCAAATTATGTTGTCTTTGATGGAAATAGGTTCTTCGTTGATGCAAATTTTATTTCTTTGTTGAAATTTTTTCTTCGTATTTTTTGTGAATTTATTTTTCCTTTTTTTGTTATTTTATTTTTGGGAGTTTTTTTTTTTAATATTTTTGTTGATTTTTTATTTTTTTGTGAATTTATTATTGTGGATTTGTTGATTTTGAGAATTATATATATATATATTTTGTATTTTTTGTTAATTAAAATAATTTTGTTAGAAAAAAATGAAAATTGAAAGAAGGTTGAAGAAATAAAAATTATTGTAAGAATGAAATGAAAATTATTTTGTAAGAAGAAAATGAAAATTGAAATAAGATTAGAGAAATAAAAATAAATTTTAAAAGGTTAAAGTTTAAAATTCAAATAGAAGGGTATAAGAGTAATCTCATGAGTCATTTTGCACTTAAAGGTAACTAAAAAAAGGTACCACTAAAAGCTAATGGCCCCTCCTAGATTGCACTAAAGAGTATCTCCCCTTAAATTTTAAATAATATATAAATAATTACTTAAGAAAATAATAAAAATAAATTATGAATAATTTTGGATAATCTTTAATTAAATTAACCTAATTGACATGAATAATTTTAATCTCTTATAATAATAAGTAGACCTCATATATAGCTTTTTATTATTATTTAATTAACAAATCCATCGAACTATAATTTAAACATTTAAATTGTTTAAATCTTTATTGCTAAAATGGCAGAATCACTATATAATATTTAACTAAAGTTTAATTAACAAATCAATTCAATTAGCAGTAACAAATGTTATCAATTTACGATACACATCTCCCCACACACTCTCTCAATTTACTCTTAATTCACGGAATCATGTGAATACGTGAACGACAACGATGTATTTTCATTCTTAAATCTCAATGATGTTTCATATAATATTTTGTGATTTTTTATCTTGATTTACAATTTAATTGAATTCATAAATTTATTGTTATCACATCTTTACTCACAATTCCACTAAAAAAGAGAACACATTACTTATTCATTCAACCTTAAAATAATAATATAAAAATATTCTCTTTTTAAAAGCCCATACCGTCCCCGTCCACGGTTTGGCCTAGGGTTGTAAACGAATCGAATCGAAGCGAATACTGCAGTATTCGATTCGATTCGTGAAAATATTTGAATATTCATATTCGTTTAATTTTCGAATAATAAATTTGATTCGATATTCGATTCGATTGATTATTCGATACTATTTGATTCGATTCGAGTATTCGATTCAAATTTTTTAATACATATTCTAAACATTATTTTTCAAGTATTCGATTTTAAATTGATTCATATTCAATACTATTCGATTTTAAATTGATTCATATTCAATACTATATGATGAGATGTTGTGGGCCGGGGTTCATTTATAGATAAAGTGATTGTTTATAAATAAAGTCAATGATTATTTGAGTAAATAAGTGATGGTTGGAGGGTGGAGATAAAGTAGTGTGAATAGTAAATTTAGTCCCATAACTTTTAACCTTTTCTGAAATGGTCCCAAAAAAGTTAAATGTATCAATTTAGTCCCATTTATTTCTAATTTATTTTGAAATAGTCCCAGAAAAGTTAAATGTATCAATTTTGTCCCAAAAAAGTTAAATGTACCAATTTAGTCACAATTTTTTCACAATTATATTTAACTTTTTTGGGACCAAAACAAAATAAATTGTGAAAAATGGGACTAAATTGGTACATTTAACTTTTTGGGACCAAAATAAAACAAATTACAAAAAAATTGGATTAAATTGATACATTTAACTTTTTTGGGACCATTTCAGAAAAAGTAGAAAATTATGGGACTAAATTGGTTTATTCCCCAAATAAAGAATATGAATAATGATATTGAATAGTTTGAAAAGTAAATTGAGAATTATAAAATTGGACGAAGCGAATAATAAACTATTTGAGTTAGAATATATATACGTGCAAAGCACCTTTGGGTAGATTACCATTTACCAATTAAAATAATCAACAATTTGATGATCATTAATTGGATATTGGAGATTTGATTCCATTTCTTAAAATACAAGTGTGAACTACAGGTCATGCAATTAAGACTGACATGTGGTTTTCACATATTAGCTGGTTTATAATTAACAAAAGTATAACTTAATAGAATAAAATTAATAGTATTTTTTATTAGTAGTGCATGATTATTGATATAATTACAAAGTCAACTTTGTGGGAGAATATGATATAGTGTATTCCATTGCATCAAGACAATTCATGATTGATGATAAGTAAACTTCCTTTATTGGTGATGGCAAAGTCAAGGGTGAAATGCAAGTTTGGTCCCAAGAGATTTTCTTAAAAACAATTTTAGTCCCACGTTCTTTTTTGATCCCGTTTTTTGCAAAAAAGGTTCCAACCGTTAAATACTTAACGGTTTCCGTTAAGTGATATAATATAAATTTTTTAAAAATCATTTATACAATTTGAATTTATTTTAACCCCAAAATCTGATTATAATTTAAAAATCCAAAAAAAAAAAAAAACATTGAAAATTTTGATATTTAAATAAATAAATTTAAATAATTTTTTGAACAAAAAAAACTGAAATTAATTTTTTTTATATAAAATATGTGTTTAAATATAATTTAAAGATACAAAATATAATTCATATAAAATCTGAATATTGAATTATTATCAAATTGAATTAAAAAATATTAATTACAATTATTTAAAATGTAGATTCAGAAATAATTTTTGAATATTGAATTATTATCAAATTGAGTTAAAAAAAAATAATTACAATTATTTAAAATGCAAATTCAGAAAAAATCAAATTAAAAACTAAAGATACAGTATTAAATAAGTACAGTATATCAAATAAAAAATCTGAGCCATATGCATCTCCCCGTCCTCTGTTTTTCTTCTTCCCGGCGAACATCCCCGTCACCACCCCGATCGCCACCAAGCCGCCACTCTGCCCCCATTCTCGTCACCACCTTGCCAAGCCGCCACCCGATACCACACATCTACACCCCCGCCATCGCCACTACTTAAACCCCGTTCTTCCAAAATCTCATGAAAAATCTGGCAAATCCGAATTCGGTAACGAAATTCATAGAGGCTACCTACTCTAGCCTCGTCTCGGTGCTAGGAATTAAAGCCCCATGTCAATTTCATATTTCAATTTCTCCTTCATCTCCAATTTGTGAATTTTCATCGCGATTTTTTTACTGTTTCCTTACCTTTCTTTTTTTTAGATTGTGCAATTTGGGAATAATTACACTGAGTGTTGTGCGATTTGGGGGATTTGAGTGAGTGTTGTGCGATGTGGTGGACGAATTCAACGCGATTTGGGGAACGATTTCAAGATGGGTTTGGGTGTTTTTTTTGGAATGATTATTATTTAGGGTGACTGTTTTTTTCAAAATTGATGGATTGATTTTGGAGTGGTGGACAACAAACTATATGAATTTGTTAACGGAGCGTGGGACTAACATCCAGAATTCCATTAGTTTTAAACGGAAAAATCACCTGGGACCATTTTTACTCAAAATGGGACCATTTTCGTGAGCACTAATTCACCTGGAACCAAGTCTGCATTTTACCCGCAAAGTCAACCATTCAAAACTATAACATGGTTCCCTACAAATGAACGATGGAATTGGTCCCCCGAATTAGTCAATTCTTAGATCTAGGGGCGGACTCGGGATTGGATGGGGAGGGGGCCAAAAATCAAGTAGTGGCTAATATAATATTTAGTATTTTTATCCCCTCCATCTCACAATTGTTTTTACACTCATTTTTTTCATTCCTCTCATAATTTGAATATTCAAAAAAGTAAACTTTTCTATAAATTACACTCTTACAATATTAACATATTTACACAAAATGCTCGCTCAACCCAACTAATTTATTCACTTTATTCGTGACGGTTTTAAAAATTACATATTTACTTGATCTAAATTTTCACTAATTTCGTAGGTCAAATTTTAAAATTTGGAGAGTCATTTTCAATTAACAAATTTAACTTAGATGTTAAGCTTTGACATTTTTTTAAATGAATAAATTGTTTTTATCTTTATCATTTTCAAAAATAGCATAAAGCGCAATTTAATATTTTAATATAAAAATATTACAATAACATTACTAGTTTGTAAGTTATTTATACCTCAATATAATATTCTACCAAGTGGAGAATTATGATAGAATTTTGTTCAAATTGCCGAACCCTAAAATTTACAATCATAATGATTAATATATATATAAAAAAATTAAATTAAATAAAAGGAAAATTGGGCGCTGGGAGATTGGGGTCTTGTCAATGGAGTTATGTGTTCCCCGCGGCCGTCGATCTCTAATTTGTTTTGAATATTAACAAAGTGTAGAATAATTATTACTACTAAATGGACTGATTAATTTAAAATACTTCATTTCTGGGCCCATAGCTATTAGATACGCAAAATAATAACATGCGTATAATAGTAAAAAAATAAAAAAATTCAGGGGGGGCAGGGCCACCCTCACTAACAGCGTAGGTCCGCCCCAATCGATCCTTCGACCGAATACAAAGCATAAAAAATGATGTAGCGGAAATGATGAATGCGGCGAGGGCACGTGCAGTGATGGAGTTTGCGTTGTACTAGAGGCAAAATGTTCCGCTGATGACTGCGGCTACTACGACACGTACGTGCATTGCTGGAATTTGCTTTTTTGGTGACGTATGTTCTGCTAATGCTACTATTCAAATCGCAGCTGGTAATTCCGGAAGTCCTTGTTCCAGTGATGATCAATGCGTCTGCAACCACCACTGCATTCTCGGAACTTGCGCTTTTTGCGATCCAAGTAAACTTTTTTTTTTTTTTTTCTTTCTTCTGGAAGTTTTAATTACTTAAGAAATATGATAAAATAATAATATTTCATATAGTAATATTGACTTTGAACAACACGATCCATCTGAGTGTACGTTATGATATGTATTATTAACCCTTTATTTTAACATTTTACAGATAATCCTTAAGGCTGGATCGGAGCTGGTGGCAAGGAGAGGCGATCGTTGGATATTACCAGTCTGTTATGTAAAAATATATGATCAATAAGAGCATTATGAACTAAATTCCCTTCCAAGTTTTTAGATGGATGTTTTCGCGAGTTTCTTCTTTTTCTGTATAATTGGTTTGTTAAATTAATTTAATTTTATTTGTGATATATATATGCATGATTTATGTTAAACTTATTTATTACCTTTTTAATTACTTGAAGCCAAAGTTTTATTTAGTTCATGATTCACGTATTCTACAACACTAGAATAAACGACCGCAAGTATACGGTGTCTATCGACCCATGATAATCAACCCATAAATCAATGAAACACTACCTTTCTCTTATTTTGACTAAAACAATGATAATCAACCCATAAATCAATGAAATCACATAAAAATGAGCTTCACATGTGCATCTAAAGTGTGTAAATTCCACCCGAATCAGTTCATTCGAGTACGTGGACGTGATTATTTTTACTAATTGCATCAATTTTCTGAATTAATTATCTCACTTTAGTTAAAGAATATACACATCACTATTTAAAAGTGATAAAAGTTTAGTTGAAAAGTGATAATATTTTTTTATAAATTTAGTGGACGCATAATTATCTTTTGCATCGATTTTTTGAGTTAATTATCTCTTTTTAGTTGAAAAAGTATAATTATTAAAAAAGTAATAAAAGTTGAATTAGATTGGGGCCACGGTTAAATGCCCCCTTTATTATGTCTTAAGCCCAATCCAATTTTTTTATTTTTTTTAAAAGTTGGTCTCCTGAATTCATAGATCAACCCTCTATGTATGTGTTGGGATATGGTTTATATTAATAAAAGAAATTTTGATTTTAATTTGATACCAAAACCCTAAGTAAAACTCCAAGTATGATGATTTGCCAAGTCTAGATTTTCAGGTTAGAAAAAACTCATATATGTTAGGGAGCTTTAATTTTTATTAGATAGATCATTTCTTAAATCTATGACAAATGACCTGAAAAGCACAAAGCACATGAAGACAAGTATCATTGAAGACAAGGAGCTAAAGTGTTATGAAGAAAGTGACAAAGACTCTAGAAGACAAACATGCTGAACGACAAAAGTCAAGTATGATGAATATGGATATTCATATACTTTGGACTTGGCATACTTATGGTCAAAGACGATGAATGACTTGACACCTTACCCAGTACGAGGCCGTTAGCGGGAAGGACAGAATTATTCCAAATTAGCCAAAGAATGAGAGCCACCTGTCACTGCGCATAACAAACTCTGATAATGGAATGCAAAATGCAGAATGGACGTGAATACATGTACTATTTGCATGCAGGCCCCTGAACAATTTGAAAGTTCAAATTTATGGATAAGTTTCCTATCTCCACCAACGTATAGTTTGCTTCATCTATAAATAGGCCACATCTTGAATCATTTCAAGATAACGGACGGGACATACATCAAGACACAAGCTATACACATTCTAGAGATATCTTTTTAGCATATTCAAAACACTCGAGAGATTAAAGCTTTTAAGCATATTCATTTGTGAGTGTTACCTTTAGTCCCCACTAG
The DNA here is from genome assembly GCA_963675135.1 of Galeopsis tetrahit. Lineage (NCBI taxonomy): Eukaryota > Viridiplantae > Streptophyta > Magnoliopsida > Lamiales > Lamiaceae > Galeopsis > Galeopsis tetrahit. The sequence continues at coordinate 20,963,930 of OY776133.1, forward strand.
GCAAGCTTATTGTTTGATTATCCAAAGCCTAGACAGTGATATCCTATCCTTTATATTCGTTCTTAAATTGTAAAGGATATCACACAATTAGTTGGTACCAGAACAAAACCCTGCTTTCACCTTGAGAGATAGATTGAGAGTAATGTTGAGTTCGTAGTAGAGATTGAGAGTATTGCAACGAGAGAAGGTTGTAAGAAATCAAGAGAAGAGAAGGAGAAGAAGTAGAGTGCACCTTGGCACTGTAAAAACAAGCTAATTCCGAAGTGATTAAGGAATTATCCTATTAAATTAGGAGAGTGGACGTAGGAGCTGTTTAGTCTCCGAACCACTATACGTCTTGTGTTCTTACTTACTGCATTTATCTTATTGCTTTAGCTTTTGTGTTGTTATAACTGCTATTTGCTATTTGATAACCTAGTATTTAAGGGCATATTTATTTAAGGAGTATAACAGGGCCTATCTTTTATTCCGCATACAAGTTGCATACTGTTAAGAATTCTTAGAATCTACTGTTAGTATTTTCATAGGACTTGACACACTGTGTAACTTACTTTACTCTGATTATTTGTGTTGATTACTTGCAAAAGTTTTAAAGAAAAATACACACACGTGTATTCCCCCCCCCCATACACGTGTCACACTCCTTTTGGGACCAACAAGTGGTATCAGAGCAGGGGTTTAAAGACCACTGCTTTGAGGATCAACTTTGGTTACCTGAACTGATCTACTTGTGCACTTTTTGTGATATTTATTATTTCTGATTATTCACTATGCCTAACACATCTTCTTCTGAGAATTCTGGTGTAGCTATTCCACCACCTACTACTATGGGAACCAACCCCATCAACAAGATATCTTACTAGAAACTGCCTATGTTCTCTATTGAGAATTATGACTTCTGGAAGATAAGGATGAGAGCTCACTTGGCCTGTCTCCATGATGAAATGCTAAGGGTGATCACTAAAGGTCCGTTTGTGTTCATGAAACCTAACACAAATGTTACAGAAGCCCAAAGAGCAACTGGAGCACAAGAAATTCCAAAAGATGATGATGAGCTCACTCCTGAAGAAAGAAAGAAGCAGAATCTCAACTATGTTGCAATGAACACCCTATATCAGACCATTCCAGATGCTATAATGGGTAGAGTGTTTCACTGCACAACTGCAAAGGAGATTTCGGACACATTAGCTCTAATGTGTGAAGGAACTGACAAGATCAAGGAAAACAAACTTCAAGTTGCTGTTAAAAAATATGAGCAATTTAGGATGAAATCTGATGAAAACATTGATCAACTGGATGGAAGGTTCACAGACATCATGAATGAGATCAATTCACTTGGAAAAGTATACTCCAAGAGAGAAGTGGCTCTGAAGATTCTTAGGAGCTTGACAACCAAATGGAATGTGTATGCTGTCATGATGCAGAATACAAAGGATTTGTCAACAATGCCAATGCAACAAGTGTTCTCAGAACTCAAGGCATATGAATATGACTTGAACAGAAAGAACAACATTGAGGAACCTGAGAGCAAAGGGATTGCACTGAAGGCTAAATCCAATGAACCTGATTCCAAGAAAACCAGCAAATCAAGCAAGAGTGGAAAATGAACTTCCAAAGCTGACTTTTCAGATGAGTTGGCCATGATGGCTAGAAGATTTGAAAGATTAAATTCTAGATTTGGTAAATACAAAAGGTTTTACCAAGATAGAAGAAGTAGACTCAACTCACCTGAGAAGAAGAATGATGAAAGGAGATCCAGAAGGGACAACTCCAAAGAAGATCCATCTTCATCAACCAAGAAGAGAGATGCTGAAAAGAAGAAAGATGAAGATGAGGATACATGCTACAACTGCAAGAAGACAGGACATTTCCAATATGATTGTCCAGAGCTAACTTCCAAGGAAAGGAAGGAAAGACAAGCTAAGAGGGACAATAAATATGGAAAGAGGAAAGCATTGAAAGCTGAAGAAGAAACCTCTGAAGATGATCAACTTCCATCTTCATCATCTGAGATGTTTACAGACAGCAGTGATGAAGAGTGTCTAATGGCTATTGAAGACAATGAAGAGGTACAATCTATTTCTAGTTCTGTCAATTCTAGTAGCACAATGATGTCAAATGAAGACAACCTGAAACTTACTTTTGGAAAGTTGATGGAAGACTTCATGAGACTACAAGAGATTCATGATCAAACCTTAGAAGAAAACAAAGTCTTGAATGCTAAGATTGAAAGAATTACTCAGGTTGAAGCTGAACATGATCTGAGAACTAATGAGTTGTGCAATGACTTAACTAAGGAGTTGAATACTCTAAAGGACAAGTCATCTGAACAACTTATTATGTTGGAAGAAAAAGTTAAGCTTCATGAGAGTAAGGATTCAGACTACCAAGCATTGATGGCAAAGTTTGAACATCTTTTCAAGGAACATGAATGTCTTAAATCTAGTGAAGAGAGTCTGAAATTCAAACTGGCTGCCCTGTATAAGTCATCTAATTCAATAGATGAACTACAAGGGATGCAAAGGCCTATGACTCAAAGATCTGGACTTGGTTACAATCCAGATAAAACATCTTCACCATGCCTCAGTAATACTTCAACAAGTATTGCTAAGAGAGTCTTTGTAAAATCTGTGGCTCAGACTGAAATTGTTGAACCAAAGCTGCTACAGATAAAGGACAAAGGTAAACAACCCATTGTACCAACTATCCTGAATCACAAGTCAAAAGTTGCAAGACCTAAGACAAGATTTCAGAGGCCTGAGACAATTCAGATGAGTAAAGGTCAATGGAAGACAACTCAGCTGAAAAACTCTCAGACTCAGGCAAGAAAACCACAAGATATTCAAAGAAGACCAACTCAAATGAGAAGGCCTACAATGAATTATCAAAGGAATTTTCAGCCTAAGTACAATGAGTACAGAAGACTTGAATCCTACATGCCAAGGACATCAAGTAATCTGAATGCCTATCCACAAAGATTCAAGCATGCTGCACATGAATCAAAAGATAGATTTAGCAGATATATTCACAGGAATAGATACAACTCTTCTAAATCATCCAAGATTCACACTAATACTCAATCTCAACCTAAAGCATTTAAAATGAAGATTGTGTATTTAGATGTTTATGGAAAACAAATTAGCCCTTTTCAAGTAATGAAAATAAGGCAAGTTTGAGTTCCAAAATATATGTCTAACCCTCTAGGACCCAATTTTCAAAGGGTACCTAAGTTTTAATTTGTAACAGGTTCCTGTGGTGCCATCAACAAAGAAAAGAAGTCCTAAAGAACTTACATGGTACTTGGACAGTGGATGCTCAAGACATATGACTGGAAATAGGGAACTTCTGTCAGATTTTGTTGAACAAGATGGACCACAAGTAACCTTTGGTGACAACTCACAAGGAACAACCAAAGGTTATGGAACTCTCAAAATGGGTACTGTAAGTATTTCAAATGTTTCATATGTCTATGGTCTGAAACATAATCTATTTTCAATAAGCCAATTTTGTGATAAAGGTTTTGATGTTGAGTTTTCTAGTAACTTATGTTATATTAAGAACAAATCAAATCAACAGTTACTACTAACTGGTTCAAGGAAAGGTAATGTTTATCTTGCAGATTGGAACAAATCCCCTGAAGATATCTGCCTAGTTGCAAAAAGCTCTAAAGATCTCAGTTGGCTATGGCACAAAAGGCTAAACCATCTGAACTTTAAGACCTTGAACAAACTTGCAAGATTATCTTTAGCAGATGGCCTACCGAATGAAGTATTCACAAAAGAACACATTTGTCAAGCATGTCAAGAAGGAAAGCAAGTCAAAGCATCTTTCAAGACAAAGGCTGCCATCTCAACTGCAAGAGTACTACAATTACTTCACATGGATTTATTTGGACCCATTACCCCTGTGAGCATCAGTGGAAAGAAGTATACACTAGTAGTAGTGGATGACTTCTCAAGATACACTTGGGTAATATTCTTGCTAAAGAAGAAGGAGACTCAACAGAAGCTGCCAGAACTTATGAAGAAAATTACAAATGAGAAAGGCTTGAGCATTGTAAAGATCAGATCAGACAAAGGAACATAATTCATCAACTCTTACATAAATGATTATTGTCAAGAAAATGGAATCACTCATGAGACTTCATCAGCTAGAACACCTCAACAAAATGGTGTAGCAGAAAGGAGAGTTAGAACACTCAAGGAAGCTGGAAGAACCATGATAGCAGAAGCAAAGATTCCGAAGAGGTTTTGGGCAGAAGCAATCAATACTGCTTGTCACACCCAAAACAGATCCATGCTAACAAAGGAACAAGGAAAAACTCCTTATGAACTCTTCAAAGGGAGAAAACCAAGAATCTCTTACTTTCATATTTTTGGATGTACATGTTTCATTCACAATAATGGGAAGCAACAGTTAAAAACATTTGATAGCAAAGCAGATGAAGGAATCTTTCTAGGATATTCTTCATCTAGCAAAGCTTTCAGAGTTTATAATTGTAGAACTCTTATTGTTGAAGAAACACCTCATGTTATCTTTGATGAGTTTTCTTTCAAGCACAGGACCTCAAACAAAGAAGACAAAGCCCATGGTGAAATCAACACAAGGGTGACAAAGCTGAGAGATGCCAATCAAGATAGAGACAACTTACCTAAAGCCAACATCCATGAGGAAAACTGCAATGTTGAGTTGAATGAACCCACTCAACCTGAGGTAAGTTCTCCCAATGAAGAAGCTGGTAATGCTGAGGGAGTACAAGGATCAAATGATTTAGGGGGAACTCAACCTGAGAATACCAATGTCAATGACATGGACAACACCCCTGAATATGAAACTGATCCTGCTTTTAATTTTCCTGAATTTTATGTTGAATTAAATGTTGAACCAAATGAGACTAACTTATCTGAAAATGATCAGTCTAGAAGGACATGGCTAGATGCTCATCCTTCAGACCAGATCATTGGTGATCCTACTAGTGGTGTAATCACTAGGAGACAACATGGAGAGAGTGCTTTATTTTATTGTTTTCTTTCTGAAACAGAACCCACAACCATTGAAGAAGCAATGGCAGACTCCAACTGGATTACAGCAATGCAAGAGGAACTAAATCAGTTCAAAAGGAATGATGTTTGGGAGCTGGTAGACAGACCAACACATCAGGATGTTGTAGGAGCTAAATGGATTTACAAGAACAAGAAGAATGAAAATGATGTTATAGTTAGAAACAAAGCCAGACTAGTTGCCAAAGGTTATAGTCAACATGAAGGAATAAACTATGATGAGACCTTTGCCCCTGTAGCTAGGTTAGAAGCAATTAGGCTGTTCTTAGCATATGCAGCTCATATGAATTTCAAGGTATACCAAATGGATGTGAAGAGTGCATTTCTGAATGGTGTACTTAAAGAAGAGGTATATGTAGAGCAGCCACCTGGTTTTGAAGAAGGAGACAAAGTGTATAGATTGAAGAAAGCACTTTATGGTCTCAAGCAAGCACCAAGAGCTTGGTATGAGACACTATCACAATTCCTATTGGACAATGGTTTTGTGAAAGACACAGTTGATAGGACCTTATTTAGGATAAGTGAAGGAAATGATATTCTGTTAGTACAGATATATGTTGATGATATCATTTTTGGTTCACCTAATGAGGATATGTGCAAGAAATTTTCAACCCTCATGCAAGGGAAGTTTGAAATGTCAATGATGGGATTGATGAACTTTTTCTTAGGTCTACAAGTCAAACAATCTGAGAAAGGAATCTTCATCAATCAAGCTAAGTATACTAGAGAAATGATCAAGAAGTTTGATTGTGAAAATAGCAAACCCGTTAGGATTCCTATGAATACAAATTGGAAAATGGATCCTGACAATGATGGAATAGATACCAACCCCACTGAATATAGAGCAATGTTGGGATATGAATCCTTGAAACAATGTTCTAGTTGATGTTTGTATGTTTTGATGGCCAAAAACAACTTGAAGTTAATGATATATGTGATTATATGTTGATATAATTGTGTTATATGAAATATATGATTACTGATCTTAAGAGATATTGAATCTGAGTTACTGATCTTATATATGGTTACTGATCTTAGTGTGTTTACTGATCTGATATATGAACTGCTAGGAACTAAGCTGATGTTTTGTATTGTATAGGTATCTTATAGTATAGAACTTAGATGTACTCATTTGTATGTAGTTCAGTTGATGTATAGATAGGTTTTGTATTTGTAAAGTTGTATTCTATTGTATTCAGCATTGTAAAGTTCAGAACAGTAGATTAGGAATAGATTAGAAGAAGATCAGAAGACTTATGAAGACTCAGAAGACTACTTCAGAATAAGAAGACTTCAAGAAGAGATGAAGATAAGCTTAGAAAAATTCTGGAGAAGTGCAGAACAGTTTTGAAGAACTGTGCTGACTGACTAAGAACAGTAAAACTAAGAAGAGTAGTTTACTGTGCTGAGTTAGTTTGATTGAAGAATAAGTTTGGAAAACTTATTTAAGGTGTAACTGAAGATATATTTGAAGATATGCTGACTTGGAATTATTTGAAGGAAGTTACAAAGTCGGTTACAAGAAAGAAGTTACAACAAAAACAGTTTTAGAGTTAGTTCACAAACTGCTAACTGTCATACTAAGTTCTATAAATACTGAATGATCTCTACTGCTGAAGACTACTGAACATTTACTGATCTAAGAGCAATCGAAGAGCAAGTCTACAGAGCATTTGAAGAACTCACAGAGTTGAAGAGATCAAGAAATCTGAGAAGAGCCACAGATTTGAAGAGAAGAATCAAAGGCTATTTAAGAGAAGTTTTACTTTTCATTTTAAAGTTTGTATTGTTGTAAACAAGTGTGCTAGTTACTTGTGAAATTACTAGTCGATCGAAGATACACTTGGAAGTGTAATCGATAAGATCACAGTCTTAATCTTGGGACTTTAAGACACAAGAAACTCAAGGAAGAGTTAATAAAACATCACAACTGGGATTGTGAGAGTGGATGTAGACATTTGTCGAACCACTATAAAATCTTGTGTTCTTTACTTTCTGTTTGGTATTTTCTGTTTGATATTTGTTTAACCAAGAACAGTAAAGTTGTCTAAGTGAAGATCTAAATAAAAGTTGAGTATAAAACTAAACTGAAGAGTACTGATCTGACTCAGTAAGAACAGTACTATTCAGAACACATTTCCGCATTATAAACTCTGATATTTTGAAAGATTTTTGAAAGTCTATTCACCCCTCCCCTCTAGACTTTTACTAGCTTAATCAATCTTAACTCAACTTGGGACCAACAAGTGGTATCAGAGTAGTAGTTCTTTGGACTGCTGTTTCTTGATAACTTTGTAGATCTTGAGGGAAATCTCACTAATCTTGCTACTATTCCTTGATATTTGTCACTATCTGAATACTTGAAAATTATCTGCTATACTACTGATCTTAGTTGTCTGATCAAACATGGATGATACTAATGTGAACAAACTTCCTAAGTTCAAAATTGCAGATTATGACTACTGGAAGCTTAGGATGGAGGCCATCTTTAGCTCAACACATGATTTGATGGTGTCTGTGGTAACTGAAGGACCAATTGTTACCATGGTGGAAAACACTGCTGTTCTGGATCCTTCTAAACCAGTTGGAGCACTAGTCCCTAAACCAAGGTCAGAACTGACTTCTGAAGAAATGCGACAAAACAATTTGGATAGTCTTGCTAAGAATTATATTTACACACCTTGCCAAATGAGTATCTTGGCAAAGTGTTAAAATGTAAGACTGCAAAGCAAATGTGGGACAAATTGGCTATTCTTTGTGAAGGTACTACACTGATCAAAGAAAGCAAATTATCCACAGCTGTCCAAAGGTTTGAAACATTTAAGATGAAGCCAGGAGAAACAATTGATGAATTGGATACTCGATTTACTAAGATTATGAATGATCTTGATGTGTTAGGAAAGACTTATACTGAAAGAGAAATTAACCTGAGAATCTTGAAAGCTTTGGATGAAAGGTGGAAAATGGTCAAGATGATCATTAAAACCACACAAGACATTGATTCTTGGCCAGCAGAAACTATGTTCCAGACCCTTAAGGCACATGAGTTTGAGTTAGATGAAGAAGATCCTATTACTGTTAGTCATAAGGATAAGGATGCCTCTTAGGACATAGCTTTTAAAGCCTCTACCTCTAAGGGGTCTAGATCATCTAAGTCTAAGGCCTCAAGCATAAAAGATGAACTAGATAGTTCTGATCTTAGTCTGAAAGATCAGATGAGCCTTATGATCAAAAGATTTGATAGACTAAATAAGAGGTATGGTAGATACAAGAAATTCTATAAGGAAACCAAGGGTTCTAGTAACAGGGACTCTTCTGGGAACAGAAGGGATCAAAACTCTTTTGAGAGAAGGGATGAGATCTCTAATGAGAACAGGAGAGATAGGAACTCATCTGATAAGAGGGATAGAAAGTATTCTGATAAGAAAGATAGGAACTCTATTGACAAGCATGACAGGAACCGAAATCGTTCACCACCTAAGAGATCTTCTAACAGTCCTGTTTGCTATAATTGTGATAAGCCAGGTCATTATGCATAGGAATGTCCTGATCTAAGTTCTGAAGATCGAGAAGAAAGGAAAGCCAGAAGAGATCGAAAATATGCCAAGGGTAAGAAGGCAATAATGGCATACAATGAATCTGATTCGGATTCAGAAGAGTTGCCATCGTCTTCATCTGAATACCCCTCTAGCAATGAGAATGAAGCTTTCGTCGCAGATGATGGACTGGCAATGATTGCTAAAATAAACGATGAGGTATCATCTGCAAATTCTTTTCAATCTTGTAATAATTCTGACACTGATGAAAGTGGTGCTACTGACAGTAGTGTAGGAAGTAGTCTTCATCATTCCAATGGAGTGACTGAAGAAGACCTTCTACAAGCTAATAAAGCATTCATTGAAATCAGTGATGAGAATATATCTTTAAAGCAAGAAATCATTAATCTGAAAAAAGCACAGTTGAAAGTGGATCCTAATGTAGTTTCTCAAAATGCACGACTATCAGAAGAGTTGACCCAACTCCAAGAAAAGTATGCATCCATTGACAAACTATATCAGGGTATGCTTAAAACTCAAGCCAAAGAGACTAATGAATTCAATGATTTAAAGATTAAATGTGAAAAACTAGAAGAGCGCAATAGATTCTTAGAATCTGAAGTAGTGAGCCTAGATCGAAAGCTATCTGAAATGATTAATTCTGCTAAGATTAATCAAACAATTTCAGACAAATATAGAGCTCCAAATGATAAAAGGGGGATAGGTACTGATCTGCCTAGTTCCTCTACTTCAGGCTTTAAGAACACTAATGGAGCTAGTTCAAGTTCTTTGCAACTAGATAAAGGAAAAGAACCTATGATTTATGATAATGATCCAAAACTCAAAGTACAGTCTAAATACATCCCCCCTATTACCAAGAATGGTAAAATGAAGAATGTATTAAGACCAGTACAGTCAAAACCATACCAGAAGAGTTATACTCCTCTGACCAGAACAGATCAGTCCTGGTATCAGAAGAGACAAACTCAGAACAGTAGGTCAAGACAAGCACAGGCAAGTTGGGAACAGCCTAGACCTCCTTTTATAAGGCAGTCTCAGCTGTATTCAACTAAACCTAGGAGATTTGTGCCTCATTATCATAACAAACCTGTTCTTTATCCTCCACCTTTATCTTATGATATCATTGGAGAGGAAAAACCAAAACGCATCTATAAGCCGTATGGTCCACATGCTTTCAGACCCTATTCAAACTATTACAGGCATACTGATCTTACTGAAAAAGGGATAGAACCAAGGAAAGGCTATCTCAGAAAAATAGATCCTAAGTCTGCTGATAGTTCTGAAATGGTTAACAAAGTACTGTTTTGTGATAAATATGGTAGGAAACTGAAGAGGTCCCATCTATTCAAATCCTCAATGTTTATTTGGGTACCTCTCACCACTAACCTCCAAGGACCCCAATAAACTAGGGTACCTAAATTATTAAGATCACTACCTTGCAGGATCGACTGGACTTATACAAGAAAGGAGGTTCAGTTGGTGAGACCTGGTACATAGACAGTGGGTGTTCACACCACATGACTGGTACCAAGGCCTTGCTTACTGACTATCATGAGCAGGAAGGACCAAAAGTCATCTTTGGTGATAGCTCCATGGCAATCACAAAAGGATTTGGATTCATCAAGAATGGAGATGTTGAAATCCAAGATGTCTCCTATGTTGAAGGTTTGAAATATAACTTGTGATCTGTATCTCAATTCTGTGACAGGGGATACAAAGTTTAGTTCAAGACCAAAAGATGTGAAATAATAGACAAAAGGACTCACAATGTTTTACTTGTTGGCACAAGACAAGGAAGTGTATACATTGTGAATTGGAATAGTTGTCCTAAGAATGCTTATCTTATTACTAAGAGTCCTAAAGAAAACAGTTGGCTCTGGCATAAACGCCTCTGCCACCTGAACTTTAAGATAATCAACAAGATTGCAAGAGAACATCTTGTTGAGGACAATCCTAATGAAATCTATTCCAAATCACAAATGTGTGACTCCTGTCAAAAAGGTAAACAGGTAAAGGTTTCATTTAAGTCCATTCCAACTCTTTCAACAAGCAGAGTCTTAGAACTCTTGCATATGGATCTCCATGGTCCTATCAAACCTCCTACATTGAATGGAAGAAGGAATACTCTGGTTGTAGTAGATGATTATTCTAAGTTTACTTGGGTAGTCTTTCTACACAAAAAGAGTGATACACAAACACTTCTCCCAGATCTATTGAAGAGGTTGCAGGTTGAAAAGGGTCAACCTTTTGTCAAAATTAGGAGTGACAAGGGGACTAAGTTTATTAATTGCTACATTTCTGACTACTGTTCAAAGTCTGGCATACAGCATCTAACAAGTGTATCCAGAACCCCTCAAGAAAATGGTGTTGCAGAAAGGAGAAACAGAACACTAAAAGAAGCATGCAGAGCAATGATTGCAGAATTCAACACACCTCAGAAGTTTTGGGCTGAAGCTATTAACACAGCTTGCCACTCCCAAAACAGAAGTGCTCTTAATAAGGTGCATGGTAAAACACCTTATGAGGTATGGAAAGGCAGAAGACCTAGAGTTTCTTATTTTCATATCTTTGGATGTAAGTGTTTCATCCATAACAATGGCAAAAGTAAATTAAATGCCTTTGATGCAAAAGCTGATGAAGGGATATTCTTAGGATACTCTTCTGTAAGCAAAGCATTTAGAGTGTTTAATTACTCTACCCTATGTGTGGAAGAAACACCCCATGTAGTCTTTGATGAGAATATGCAGGACTCTGCTGATCATCAGCTCAGTAAGAAAATTGACAACCTAAAGCTTCAAACCAACAATGATGATGATGATACAGAAGTATATGAATCTGTTCAAGCATATAATCCTTTCTTGAATGTCCTAGATCAAGATTCTGATAAAGAAAAGGTAAAAGACAAAGGTGAGTCATCTAAAACTTCTGATATGCCAGAATTGAATGACTGTTCTCCTATGAACAAATCTGTTGATTTGATGCAAAACAATGATACTGATCTGCATGATGATTTGCATGATATTAATGGTGATAGTATTTCTGTTAAGAATAGAAGGACTTGGAAGTCTGCTCATTCTACTGATCCGATTCTAGGTGATTCCAGTAAAGGTGTTAAAACTAGAAAACAATTGTTTGACTCCCAGGAAGAACCTCATAAGTCTTTATTTTGCTGGTGTTGTTTTCTATCCTCTATTGAGCTTAAAACTGTGAATGAAGCTTTAAGTGATAGTAACTGGATTATAGCCATGCAAGAAGAACTTAATCAGTTCACTAGAAATAAAGTTTGGGAACTTGTTGATAGACCTAGTGATCATAATGTTGATGGCACTAAGTGGATTTTTAAGAATAAAAGGGATGAAAATGATCTTGTGGTTAGAAATAAAGCTAGATTAGTTGCTCAGGGCTACTCTCAAGCTGAGGGTATTGATTATGATGAAACTTTTGTTCTTGTAGCTAGACTAGAAGCTATAAGATTATTCCTTGCTTATGCTGCTCATATGAAATTCACTGTATATCAAATGGATGTGAAAAGTGCATTTTTGAATGGTATACTTGCTGAAGAAGTTTATGTGGAACAACCACCTGGTTTTGAAGTGAATAGTCACCAAGTATACAGGTTAAAGAAAGCACTCTATGGAATGAAACAAGCCCCAAGAGCCTGGTATGATACACTTTCTCTATTCTTACTTGAAAATGGTTTTACTAAAGGCAAGGTTGATAGAACTTTGTTTCGAAGACAAGAAGGTAATGACATATTACTTGTTCAAATTTATGTGGATGACATTATTTTTGGATCACCCAACAAAACCTTGAGTGAAAGCTTTTCTACACACATGCAAAGTAAATTTGAAATGTCTATGATGGGTGAAATGACATATTTTCTTGGTCTTCAAGTAAAACAAACTCCAGAAGGTATCTTTATAAATCAAGCAAAATATACAAAGAATCTGCTAGATAAATTTGGTATTAAAACATGTAAGACAGTTTGTGTGCCCATGCAACCTACATACAGAATGGATCCTGATGAAGGAGGTAAGTCTTCTGACCAACCTCATTATCGTGCTTTAATTGGCTCTCTACTCTATCTAACTGCCAGCAGACCTGATATTGCTTTTTCTGTTGGTGTATGTGCAAGATTTCAAGCAAACCCCAAAGAAAGTCATCTGGAAGCTGCCAAGAGGATATTGAAATATCTAAAGGGGACCATTAATCGAGGATTATGGTATCCTGCAGATGATGATATATCCTTAAGTGGTTATTCAGACTCTGACTTTGGAGGTTGCAAAATAGATAGAAAATCTACTTCAGGTTCATGTCAATTCTTAGGAACTAAGCCCATTTCCTGGTTTTCTAAGAAACAAACTAGTGTGGCAACCTCTACTACTGAAGCAGAATATATGGTTGCAGGTAGTTGTTGTAGTCAGCTCCTTTGGCTAATACAACAACTCAGAGACTACAATATTGTAGAATCTAATGTACCTATATATTGTGACAGTAATAGTGCCATTGCCATCACACAAAATCCCGTTTTACATACTAGATGCAAGCATGTTGATATTAGACATCATTTTATTAGGGATCATGTGGAAAAGAAAAACATTAGGATGGAAAAGATTCATACTGATATTCAAAGAGCTGACATTTTTACAAAACCATTGGTTGAAGTGAGATTTAGAGAGTTATGCATTAGCTTAGGGTTGATAGATATGAATTCTATATGTATATAGAACTGCACTAACATTTCAGGTACTGATCTTATACCATGAGAAGATAAAGCAGAAACTAAGAACAGTACATTAAATGCCTAAATTCAGAAGAGACAAATCTATGTCAAACCACTACATTTACCAACACAGGTAACAAGGTTACTAAAGTGACCTTAATCCCGATGAGGAAGCTGGTAAAGCTGAGGGACACTAAGAACATACATTAAGGGGGAATCTGTGATTTCTTAAAGACCCTTTTGTTGACTCAGAACACTAAGTCACTTTAGCATATACCTTGATGTGATCATTGATTTAATTATACTATTTCTACTCTGTACTGTTTTACACTTCTATTTTATGAACTAACACTTCTACCAAGGTGAAACAGGCACAAAAGAGGAGTTCTCCACTGAAGGGGGAACTGATCTGATTACAAATTTGAAATGTCTACAAATCTGATCTGATTACAAGCTATATCAGTCTACAGATCTATTCTGATTAAATAAATTGAATTGTCTACAGAACTGTTCTGATTACAAAGTTTCTTTGTCTACAAAACTGATCTGATTACAAATTCAATTATTCTACAGAACTAATCTGACTACTGATTAAACTGCCTACAGAATGATTTGATTACTACTAATCTGTCTACAGAAGAGAATTGATCTGACACACAGTACTGATCTGAGGGTTACTATGCTGATATCAAAAAATGTGAAATCAGAAAAGTTGGGAACTGATCTGAGTACTACTGTGCTGACCCCAACAACTGATCTGATGTTCAAAAAGGTTACTCAGCTGATCACAATACTCAGCTGATCCAGATAAGTAAATTTCTTTAATATACAAGTAAGAGAATGAAGTAAAATATTTTGGAAACTACTGTGCTGATATGCATCAGAACAGTATTTTGCCTTAGAATAGTCTAAGTCAAAAACTGCTCTACTTTAGATTACTAATAGAGAAGATTAATACACTACTCTATTTTGACCTAATTGCTATGGTGTATATATCAAACACAGATTGGCTCCAAGAATTGGTGAGAGTTTTTAGAATCTGGAACGTTTTTTTTACTTACAGATTTCGAGATAGAATCCTAACCATTCATCGTGCTAATTAAATTCAATCCAAGCCCTAGATTTGTTTTGAAATTATTATACACGATCTCTCATAACTTCATCGTCTTTACTTTCATTTCTGGAAACTCATACCTCAACGTCACATTAAATTTCAACACTCTATCTTCTACATTTCTTCAACAATCCTAAAATGGCGATTATCAATATTATCAGTGAATCTAACGAAGTCGCAGGTTCTTTTGATTCTGATTTTTGGCTTTGTGAAAAGGGCATTTTTGTAGAAAATGCGGTCTACTTTAATGGTCGCCAGTGTCCAGAAAATCAAGCAATTTTGACTATGTGTGAAGAAAGCGGGCTAAGGAAATATCTGGAATCATACCCACTCAATGTGTATGAACCGGAAGCGATGGAATTCTTTTTACAGCTCGAAGGTGACAACAATGGCGTTCGATCAATGCTGTCAGGGCACAAGGTCGCCATAACTCGAGAAGTTCTAGAGATTATGTTGGATTTACCCCAAGGCCCCGTTGATATTCTATCATACAAAGCAGGAGAAGAGAAAGAATGTGTGGGTAGATGGATGGGTGTAGAACCGGAAACTCTACTCAATCTGAAGAAAGCTATGCTTCCACCCGGACTTCAATTTTCGATGGATATTGCTGGAAAGTGTTTGTTAGGGCAACATCACAGTCAGGATGCTCTATCAAGTTTTAAAATTCGAATCATGGCAGCAATTATTGACCGTGTTCGTGGTGATTGGCAAGGTTTCTTTCTTGAAAGATTGCTAAGTGAAAAGGAAAAGGTTTTGTTCGATGAAGATTCCGAAGAGTTTTCAATAAAATTGAAACTAGGATTCGGAAATAAGCTGAGCATTCTTTTGCCTCAGATTGTCATCAAGAAATCTTATTGGAGTAATCCTAAGAAGTTCCATCAAGGGAAGTTCTTAATGAAAAAGGAGTCTGTTCGCTATGAACGAGAGAATCCTGTGCTGCTGCCTCTTCCTGAACAAGAAGAGTCTGGTGCTTCTATGTACAAATCGGATGATGATCAACCAGAGAGAAGGACCAAGGCAAGGCATGATCCTAGTGGTTCTGGATTAAGAAGAGGAAGGTCTGCTAAAATCTCAGCAGAGCACACAGTAAGATTTATTGAAACTGTGGTGAGAGACAGCTCTGAAGATCAAGGGGTTAGTACTTCTAGACCTAGGAGAATTCTTGTTGATTCTACTCCTACTTCCTCAAAATCTGTTTCTATTCAAGACCAACCCATTGATAGGGAACCAACCTGTTCTAAGGAGTCAGTACACTACTCTCCTATTAGACAGAACACTCCTCCCTCACCAACTCAGAACACTTCTTTTCATACCACTCCCTATTCTAGTCCTCAACATTTTTCAAGTCCTCATTTTTCCCCTGAACCAGTTCATGATCACTCTACTGAGCATGAACATATACCTACTTTTGATCCTATTGAAATCTCCTCATCCCCAGAAACTGAGATTATTGAACCTCATTCAGTGTTTTTGATGGATTATCCTGTGTGTGATAAGGAAGAAAGGATTAGGTTTAACTTGAGGAATGCACTTCTGAAAAGTTTTTATGGATTAGATGACAGCTCTATGGTTTTTGAACAAATTCTAAGGATAGGTACTTGGGTATATCTTAGAAGGATTGGGCTGAATGAGTTGTTAGTTGTAGCAGAAGGCATGGGTGGTTTATCTGTTTTTCATGATTGGGAACAAGAGCAGAGAGAAGCTGCAGGTGTTCAATCTTTTACAGAATTGGCCACTCTAGATTCAGTTATTCAATTGATTGAAAGGTTAACTGGCTGTAAGTATTCTGTGGTTAAGTCTGCTGATAAGAATGTTGATACTGATATCAATATGGAAGCTGAGGAAGTTGGTGCTGAAGATTTTGATAATCAAGCTGATATGGAAGCTGATTATGAAGTTGATACCAATGCAACTGAGGTGTTTGAGAACACAGTTGTAATTGAAGAGACTGATGTCATAGAGGAACCAAATTTGGGTTCTGATGAGTTGGAAAGCACACCTATTGAAGTTGCTAAGAATACTGGGCTTGATGATGTTCAAGAGACAGTAAGAACTATTCCTACTGACACAGCTCCAGATAGCTCAAGCTTTGAATTGTTGAAAAATCATAATGAAGAGTTACAAAGCAAGCTGGAAGCTACTTTGAAACAATTTCAAGAAGCTACTGCGAAATTAGAGAAACTTACTGCTACCAGTTCTTATGAGTAAGTAATTGAGCACACAATGTCTAAGATCTATGATCTGCATAGATTGCAAGAAAAGAACTTGTCTGCTGAATTGCAAAGGAAAGTTGAGCTGCTTGTGACACCATTGAAGGAATGGCAGGATGAAGCCAAAAAGGGGGAAGATAAGGTCATGAAAGTGATGGAGCAGACTCAAACTCAGCAAGCTCAATTAGTTGTAAGTCAAGATGAGCTGAAAGCAAGTATGGATGATCTGAAAGAAGAGATTATCAGTTTGAAGAAGAGAATGAATCTCAGAAAACAACAAAAGTCTTCTGAAGCTGAAACTCAAGTTGTAGCAACAGTTGAGAAGAACATTGTTGAATCCTCTTCAGGAAAAAGAAAGAGAAAATTGGTTGTAAGTGATGAAGAAGAAGCTGAAGAGACTGGAAGAGTTATCAGATCTAAGAGTAAGCTTAAGCATGTTGTTGCTAGTGGTAGGCCAAGTGATGAGAAGATGGCTGAAGCTGTTGAGAAACACAATGAGTTACTAGCCAAGAAGAAAGCTGAATTGGCTGAAAAGAGAAAAGCTGATGAACAGACTAGAAAGCAAAAATTGAAAGATGCAGAAGCTGCAAGAAAGAAGTTTGATAATCGAGTTGCTGCATTGAAAAGGAAAATGAAATCTAAGTCTGTTGTTTGGAGTTCTTAATGAGAATTACATAGAATTCATTATTGATGATGAAAATTTGGAATATTGGAATAATCTTAAGAAGAAGTGGCAGATTGCAAATTTCATTGTGAAGAAATTTGGTGATCATCCTAGCAAAGAGGATGAGTATGCTGATTTTGAAGATTTTATGATGAATGTTGCAAGAATCTTTTGGGAAGCCGTTTTATTGTTAGCTGCTGGTGCAAACATTCAGATTTTATGTCCTGAAGAACCAGTTTGGGAACCTCCAAGATTAGAAAATGGAGAACCTGATCTAAAAGAAGTTGGAAATATCATTTCAAAAATTATTCAAGATGAAGGTATTACAGATCACAAGCACATGCTGGAAATCAAGAATAAGATGTATTTGGCATTCAGAATTCCTAATGAAGATTGAAGATGAAGGACTATGCTGAAGAGATAATATTTCTTATCCTTATCTTTATTTTCTTCATTTTGATACTTTTGTGATTATGTGAAGTATGTGTAATATTTGATCTTATGTGAATACTATTCTGATGTTTGAATTGATGAATTGTTATATATCTTAACTACTGATCTGATTATACTTAAGTAGTTTTGGCTTCATCAAAAAGGGGGAAATTGTTGGGATATGAATCATTGAAACAATGTTCTAGTTGATGTTTGTATGTTTTGATGGCCAAAAGCAACTTCAAGTTAATGATATATGTGATTATATGTTGATATAATTGTGTTATATGAAATATATGATTACTGATCTTAAGAGATATTGAATCTGAGTTACTGATCTTATATATGGTTACTGATCTTAGTGTGTTTACTGATCTGATATATGAACTGTTAGGAACTAAGCTGATGTTTTGTATTGTATAGACAGCTTATAGTATAGAACTTAGATGTACTCATCTGTATGTAGTTCAGTTGATGTATAGATAGGTTTTGTATTTGTAAAGTTGTATTCTATTGTATTCAGCATTGTAAAGTTCAGAACAGTAGATTAGGAATAGATTAGAAGAAGATCAGAAGACTTATGAAGACTCAGAAGACTACTTCAGAATAAGAAGACTTCAAGAAGAGTTGAAGATAAGCTTAGAAAAATTCTGGAGAAGTGCAGAACAGTTTTGAAGAACTGTGCTGACTGACTAAGAACAGTAAAACTAAGAAGAGTAGTTTACTGTGCTGAGTTAGTTTGATTGAAGAATAAGTTTGGAAAACTTATTTAAGGTGTAACTGAAGATATATTTGAAGATATGCTGACTTGGAATTAGTTGAAGGAAGTTACAAAATCGGTTACAAGAAAGAAGTTACAACAAAAACAGTTTTAGAGTTAGTTGAGAGTTAGTTCACAAACTGCTAACTGTCATACTAAGTTCTATAAATACTGAATGATCTCTACTGCTGAAGACTACTGAACATTTACTGATCTAAGAGCAATTGAAGAGCAAGTCTACAGAGCATTTGAAGAACTCACAGAGTTGAAGAGATCAAGAAATCTGAGAAGAGCCACATATTTGAAGAGAAGAATCAAAGGCTATTCAAGAGAAGTTTTACTTTTCATTTTAAAGTTTGTATTGTTGTAAACAAGTGTGCTAGTTACTTGTGAAATTACTAGTCGATCGAAGATACACTTGGGAGTGTAATCGATAAGATCACAGTCTTAATCTTGGGACTTTAAGCCACAAGAAACTCAAGGAAGAGTTAATAAAACATCACAACTGGGATTGTGAGAGTGGATGTAGACATTTGTCGAACCACTATAAAATCTTGTGTTCTTTACTTTCTGTTTGGTATTTTCTGTTTGATATTTGTTTAACCAAGAACAGTAAAGTTGCCTAAGTGAAGATCTAAAAAAAAGTTGAGTATAAAACTAAACTGAAGAGTACTGATCTGACTCAGTAAGAACAGTACTATTCAGAACACATTTCCGCATTATAAACTCTGATATTTTGAAAGATTTTTGAAAGTCTATTCACCCCTCCCCTCTAGACTTTTACTAGCTTAATCAATCTTAACTCAACTTGGGACCAACAAGCAATAATAGGTTCTTTATTATATCTAACTGCAAGCAGACCTGATATTACTTTTGCAGTTGGTGTATGTGCTAGATTTCAGTCCAATCCAAAGAAAAGTCACTTAGAGGCTGCCAAAAGAATACTTAGGTATTTAAAAGGTACAGTGAACTTAGGATTGTGGTATCCATCTGAAGACAACATTGAGTTGACTGGGTATTCTGATGCTGACTATGGAGGATGTAGGATAGACAGAAAATCAACTACTGACACTTGTCAATTCTTAGGAAACAAATTGATTTCATGGTTTTCCAAGAAGCAAACTTCTGTAGCTACTTCAACCACAGAGGCTGAATACATGGCTGCTGGAAGCTTTTGTGCTCAAATCTTATGGCTCAAACAACAGCTAAGAGATTATAAAGTTGTCACAAAAGATGTACCTATCTATTGTGATAATAATAGTGCCATAGCTACTACCCAAAATCCAGTGTTACACACAAGGTGTAAACATGTGGATATTAGACATCACTTCATAAGAGATCATGTTGAGAAAAAGGACATCAGAATGGAAAAGATTCATACTGATAAGCAAAAGGCTGATATTCTTACAAAACCCCTAGCTGAAACAAGGTTCAAGGAACTTTCAATGGAACTTGGTTTATTAGATCCTGGAGAGAATGTTTAGAGTATAAGGAATTACTTTAATCATGCCAGAGATACTAGTATTAATCCAAGGGGGAACTTAGAGTGAAATTATAGGACAATCCAGATGAAGGATAAGGTCAAAGTTCATTTATTCTTCACATACTGATATTATTTTCAAGAATTTTCATGCAGGAAACTTGGACAAAGTACATGACATTCTTGAGTAAAATCAAGGAAAGTTACTCGACAAGTACGGGGAAAACTACGAAGGACAACGTAGAGGATGACAAAGTTCATGAGAAACTTCAATAAAAGTTGTCAAGGGTTATTCAGTCAAGTTGTCACTTGACTGTAGATAAGTTTTCTTTTTCATATAAGTTAAACTTTGTTCATCTTTATAGTACGCATTTAATGCTCATAATCGAAAATAAGGGATTTTTGCTAAAAGACGATCAACTGCACGATTTTCTGAGTAAAAGCAACGTACTGTGTACTGGACACGACATTTGTGTCCTTTGGTGTAACAGAATTGATCTAAACCATTAAATTTTGATCAATTTAATCTCAGCCCTACACCTAATATTTTTCAAAACGTACAGTTAAGGAGATATAAAAGCAAGACTTAGAATTTTTCACAATTTACGTTTTCAAAATTTCTGAAAAAGCCCTAAGCTAAAATTCTCAAGAATCCTTAAGCTCATCTTCAAGTCTTTGCTCAAAGCTCTACTTGCTTAATAAAAATGTCTTTGGAAATGGGTTAGTATTTCTCATAATCTTCTGTTAAAAGACATGCATATTTGTAAAGCTTTCAAGAGATACAACATGCTCTGTTTTAGCTTTAATGACTCTGCTTTAAATTCTCTAGATGCTATATTTACGGATTAGTCATTTATTGAATGATATGCTATTAGATACATGTTGTGATACTTGAAATTGTGTTAATATCTTAGAATCATACAGATCTTGTGTCTAGAGATTATTACAAGCTTAAAACATTGTTGGATATGGTATTATGATGCTATGAACATGTTCTGTAAATCTATCCACAGTAAATCTTAGACATAAATGCAAGATATTGCTTAAAGATAGCCTAATCATATGATTCAGTAGTTATATGGAAAGATTTTGCTATTAGACCATACTAATACTGTATATTTGCTATATTTTTAGTTGACTTCAATCACCCTGATTTGGACATCAACTGGAACTATTTGAGTGAAGCAACCATGCTCCATTTTGAGCAGACTGTGTGCTTTGACAATCTGTCAAATAAACACACAAGAAGAATAGTTACTTGGTTGGAGCAAGCTGGATTGAGGAAATGGCTCGAGGCCATCCCCAAGACATGCCTGGAACTTTCAACTACTCAGTTCTTAGGCACATTTACTCAGAAAAGCTCAGGATCTGGTTACATTATGACTCATGAACCAGACATAACCAAAAGGACTGCTGAAAATTTTGAGTTTTCTGAAGAAGACTTTGATGACTTCTTTGGATTGAATGCTTCTGGAGAGGACCCTGAAGAGTATATGAGGCACAATGAACAAGAAGTTGCCAACCAATGGATGGAGAAGCCAGTATCTCTCAAGTCTGGTCTACACAAGAGAGTTCTGAAAGAGGACTATCAACTTTTGCTAGATGTGGTTGCAAAGGCTGTTATGTGCACCACAAGGAGCTATGCCCAGATTAGCAGATCTAAGGTAAGATTGATGAAAGCTGTCATTGATGGAGGAAAGAAGCCAATGAACTGGAAAGGATATTTTCTGAAGAAACTTGCAGAGGAGAAAGCAAAGTTCAAAATTGTGGATATAAGAAAGGTAGTCATTGAGAAGAAACTAGCCTTCTGTACAAAAGTTGCTGCATTCTTATACAAGTATGGACCTGAGGACATTGTTGAAGATGGAGTTAAGTTCAACACTACCAAGATATTGTTCAGAAGGAAGCAAGTCAACAAAAGCCTCAACAAGGAAGCAAGTTAAGTCTGCCAAGCAAAAGAGTGAAGAAGCAACACAAATGGTGATCAATATTCTTGAACAAGCCAAGAAGAAAGGGAAAGGAAAGGAGGTTGAGACAGCCTCAAAGACCAAGAAAAAGAGGGCCATGTCAAGCCCTAGTTCGAGTGGAGAAGAAACTGAAGAGGAGTATGTTGATACTTCTGAGGAAGAGATGGATGTTGATGAGCAAGCTGAACTGGAAGGATCAGATGATGATGATGAAGGTGATGAAGAAGGAAGAATATCACCTGGAAACTTGGATTTAAATGATCCAGAACCCTCAAGTCATAGCCCAAAAGCTGTTGAAACCACCCCTCATTTGAATGATCCAACCATTCTTAAAACTGTCTACAAGTCTGACACCCCCATAACCATTCTTTTTTATGAACCTCAACCCTCATCTAAGTCAGATACAACCCCTGAATACACCTATGAAATGTCATTGAGAGATGAATCCAAATTTTTCCTAGACCAACTTTATCCCCAACTTGCCAAATATCCTGATTTAAGATCAATCTTCTATGATCTTAGATTGATTGCTGATATAAGGAAGAAATCCATGTATGATATTGGGGAAGTGATTGAGTCCAAGGGACTGGACTGGTGGGAGAATGAGGAAGCCAGATTGACAGAATTTGCTGAAGTGGAATCCACTTTTGAATTAACTGATGAAAGGCTGTTTGCCAACTTGGTGAACATCAAGATTCAGAAGGAAGCTGTTCAATCCATTATTGCTGGGATTGATTTGAACATTGAAGACATGATGGAGGAGGATGTTGAAATGTCCAAGAGCACTGAGGACAAGACTGAAGAAGTGTCCAAGATTGTTGAGGACAAAAATGATGAAGAGAATGCTGCCATGGAGATAGACATCATTGAAGGAGAAAATGAAAGCCAGAAGCCTGCTGAGAAAGAATTCTTTGATGGAGTTGAGACTGCCATTGAGGAAATAAAGAATGGAGAAACAAGTAAAGGAGGAAAGATTGATGAAATTGACCAAGGTCAATTGATTAAAAATGTTGAAGAAGAAATACAGCCAACTGTTGAAGCCACTGCATCCATGGAAATTGTCATTTTTGAACCTCCAACTGAGAAAACTGCTGAAAATCCTAACATTCATGATGCTGAGTTGAATGAGTCAACTCCTGCTGAAGTCACTGAAGCTGAGGCCAGGAATGACGAAGTGGAGGCCAATATTGCTAAAAAAGAAGCTGTGAAGACTGAGGAACCAGCTGCTATGAAGAAGCCCTTGGAAAATGAGGCAATAGCTGCAGCACCATCAACATCGATGGAGTTCCCAATTCACCTAGATGCTTCTCCTTTGACTGAAGTCTGCATCATTGATAAGGAGGATGGAAGAATGAAGGCAGTGCTGGAGGAGTTCAATTCTGAGATTGAACAAATAAATGAAGTTGAGAGGAAGAGGCTGGAGAATGTTGTAGGCTTATGCCTAAACATGGGAAAGTATGTGAGAGATAGTTTGGATGAAACTATCATTCCAACAAATGAAGCCCAACACAAGTCTTTACTCAACTTGAACACAAAGGCAAGGAGGATGACAATAAGGATGGAAGATTTAGAAGAAACTGTTGATAATAATGCTATGGACTTATGCATTAAGGTGGAGAGTTTGGAAGAAAAGATGAACTCCACAACCATAAAGCTAGAAGCTGTTGAAAAAGGTTTTCAGACCTTTGATAAAAAGATGGACAGTGTTGGAAATGAAGTGAAGGACTCGACCCTCAAGATTGGAGAGTCATCAAAGATCATGTCAGATGCTGTTATCACATACTTCCACACTGAGAAAGAGTTGATCAAGAAGGACAGGGAGGAAATTCTGAGGATAAAGGATGATGTTGCCAAGGAGAAGGAAGAGATTTCCCAGATGCTGTCGAAAGATATTGAAAAGCTGACTCAGTCTATGGGGAGTCAAAGAGATCAACTGATTAGAGAGACCATCAAGAGTTCACTAAATGCTGCTTCTGATCTATTTAAAAACAACTTGGAAGGCATAATCAAGATGATGAAGAACCAAGTTGATCAGGCTGTGAAGAAGCAAGTGGAAGAGTCTGTAAGTTCCACTATTTCTGCATTTCTATTGAATCATGTTGACCTCATTTCTGCCCAGATAAAAAGGATGGACACCTACCAACAAGAACTCTCACTTACTATGGCTAAGATTGATGCCAACCCTGCTGACCCCATCAACCTTGAGGCATTTGATGATGCCAAAAAGGGGGAAAATAAGAAGAAGGGGGAAGATCTGTTGAAGGAGGGTGAGAAGAGTAAGGGGGAAGGTAGCAAGGGAAAGGGGAAAGCAAAAGTTTTGGAAATTACTGATGTGACAGAAAAAGAGGACTGTCCTAAAACTAGAAGTGGAAAAATAAGGAAACCAACTTTGAAGAGAAAGAAGCTTGCTGATATTTCTGATCAAGAGAAAAGCAAGAAGTACAAGTCAAGTGAACCAGATGATGATGAAGAGATGGAAATTTCAACCTTGATTAGAAGGGAAGATAAACTGCCTGTTAGAAGAGCTTCTCCTGAAGTTACTGCTGCTGATCTTGTGAAAGACAAAGCTCATGTATTTGAAGAGGTTGCAAACATCTTTGCAGAAGGAGCTGGAAAAGATGTAGAAACTAGAAAAGGAGTGAGGAAGCTTATTATTGAAGAAAGAACCAAGATGTTCAATGATGCTGAAGAGTGCAGGTTGAAGAGGCACAAAGACTTTAATCCAGGAAATTCTAAATCTTACAAAAGTTCCTATGCCTTGATGATGGAAAATAGAGCTAAAAGGAAGTCTGAAAC
Organism: Galeopsis tetrahit; assembly: GCA_963675135.1. Taxonomy (NCBI): domain Eukaryota; kingdom Viridiplantae; phylum Streptophyta; class Magnoliopsida; order Lamiales; family Lamiaceae; genus Galeopsis; species Galeopsis tetrahit. The sequence continues at coordinate 20,988,693 of OY776133.1, forward strand.
CTTGAAAAGGATCCCTCATACTGACAGCTGGGTTCCTACTGAACTCAATGGTGCTTGGGATGAAGCCAATCGAGTATGGGATCATCTCTTCTTTGTTGTGAAGAGATGGGGAGACTTTGAAGACATTGATGGTCTTTATGAAGGTTTTATGATGGAGAATTATCCAGATTTGTACACAAAGATTCTTGGAGCTGCTCAAAAGGAGAAAGTGATTGTCAAATCTCCTGAACAGATTTTCTGGACTCCACCAATGAAGGCTGATGGTAAAGGCATTGATAGGAAGACTATTACTGATGAGTTTGTGCAACTTGTCAAGGATGAAGATTTGATTGGGAAGAACGAGGAGGTCATGGCCTTGAAGAATAGGCACTTTGCATCATATGGGCTAACTCCACTGTTCAAGGAACTCCCATCTTTCCTGAAGAAGAAGACAGATGCAGCCGAGTGATGAAGCTGCTGAAGGTCAAGTCAAGATTCAATTCAAACTATCATGAATTTTTAATCTATGTTTATTTTAATTACCAGACAATTGTTGCTCCTTAAGAGCTAGAACTTACAACTTTCTGCTCTTACATTGTGCTGTCTTATTTTGGATGTTGATTATCTATCTCATGCACTGGACAACAATTTTTGAGTCTTTATACTTGTGTTATTTTTGTCTAAAAATAGGCTCTAGCAAAATGATTTTAATTTGATTCTTGCTTAGATCAAGTTTTATAGAACTCAGAGAACTTAGCCCTTTTTAGGTTAATTATCTGAATTTATTCTGTGAAATTTTTCTAAGTATAGAAGATACATGCTAGTTGTCCTGTTTTTGTCAAATCTACTGAAAAAGAAATCCCTATGGATCTTTTTGAAATAAGTAGGTTTTGGCATCATCAAAAAGGGGGAAATTGTTGGGATATGGTTTATATTAATAAAAGAAATTTTGATTTTGATTTGATACCAAAACCCTAAGTAAAACCCCAAGTATGATGATTTGCCAAGTCTAGATTTTCAGGTTAGAAAAAGCTCGTATATGTTAGGGAGCTTTAATTTTTATTAGACAGATCATTCCTTGAATCTATGACAAATGACCTGAAAAGCACAAAGCACATGAAGACAAGTATCATTGAAGACAAGGAGCTGAAGTGTTATGAAGAAAGTGACAAAGACTCTAGAAGACAAACATGCTGAACGACAAAAGTCAAGTATGATGAATATGGATATTCATATACTTTGGACTTGGCATACTTATGGTCAAAGACGATGAATGACTAGGCACCTTACCCAGTACGAGGCCGTTAGCGGGAAGGACAGAATTATTCCAAATTAGCCAAAGAATGAGAGCCACCTGTCACTGCGCATAACAAACTCTGATAATGGAATGCAAAATGCAGAATGGACGTGAATACATGTACTATTTGCATGCAGGCCCCTGAACAATTTGAAAGTTCAAATTTATGGATAAGTTTGCTATCTCCACCAACGGATAGTTTGCTTCATCTATAAATAGGCCACATCTTGAATCATTTCAAGATAACGGACGGGACATACATCAAGACACAAGCTATACACATTCTAGAGATATCTTTTTAGCATATTCAAAACACTCGAGAGATTAAAGCTTTTAAGCATATTCATTTGTGAGTGTTACCTTTAGTCCCCACTAGGAAAGCTTATTGTTTGATTATCCAAAGCCTAGACAGTGATATCCTATCCTTTATATTCGTTCTTAAATTGTAAAGGATATCACACAATTAGTTGGGACCAGAACAAAACCCTACTTTCACCTTGAGAGATAGATTGAGAGTAATGTTGAGTTCGTAGTAGAGATTGAGAGTATTGCAACGAGAGAAGGTTGTAAGAAATCAAGAGAAGAGAAGGAGAAGAAGTAGAGTGCACCTTGGCACTGTAAAAACAAGCTAATTCCGAAGTGATTAAGGAATTATCCTATTAAATTAGGAGAGTGGACGTAGGAGCAGTTTAGTCTCCGAACCACTATACGTCTTGTGTTCTTACTTACTGCATTTATCTTATTGCTTTAGCTTTTGTGTTGTTATAACTGCTATTTGCTATTTGATAACCTAGTATTTAAGTGCATATTTATTTAAGGAGTATAATAGGGCCTATCTTTTATTCCGCATACAAGTTGCATACTGTTAAGAATTCTTAGAATCTACTGTTAGTATTTTCACAGGACTTGACACACTGTGTAACTTACTTTACTCTGATTATTTGTGTTGATTACTTGCAAAAGTTTTAAAGATACCCTTTAAACCTACCTACATAGGTTCAAAATCTTTTAATACAACTTTTTCTCAATAATAATTCTGTTTTTTTTTTTTTTTTTTTTTTTCTGTTTCTATTTTCAATATTAATAGTTATCGTTTTTCAATAATAATAGTTACCACTTATTAGTAACAAAATAATCACTTTTCAATAAAAAAGAACTGCACTTTTAAGTAACAATTACCACTTTTCCATAATAATAGTTACCACCTATCACACTACAAGAAAACTGCAATTTAGCTGCGAAAAATTTTGTCGCTAATTCTAATATTTTAGTTGCTAATGTGATTTAGCGATGAAATAATTTTGTCGCGGGATTTGTTGCTATACACCGTCGCTAACGTTTTTGCGATAAATATTTTAATTTTGTTGCAAATGTTTACGATAAAAATATTAGTTTTATCGCAAAATATTAGTGACGAAAATATAAGGTTCATCGCAAAATATTAGCGACAAAAATATGAGTTTTCATTGCAAAATGTTTGCGAGAAAAATCAAACATTTGTCGCAAACACATTAGCGACAGATGTATAGCAACAAATCCTGCGATGAAATTATTTCATCGCTAACTCACATTAGCAACGAAAATATTAGAATTAGTGACAAATTTTTTCGTGTCTAAAATAGTAGATCCTTAAATCGTGGCTAATATATTTTAGATAAATATTTTAATTTCGTCATTAATATTTTTAATGAACTCATATTTTCATCGCTAACATTTGACTATGGATATCCGATTTACGAAGCGTTCTCTAAACCCACTTCCGCAACCGACCCAACCCGCACCCAACTGACCCAACCCGTACCCAACACAGCCCCGCCCGCATACCTCCTCCCCATTTTATTTAAATGACTATTTATTTGATCTTTGTGGGAATTGATCCCGGGTGGGTAGGCGCATATAGTTGGGCGCCCACCACTCGGGCAGACAACTCTTTGGTTTAGTTTTTAATATTAATTATATATGTATTCAATTGTTACTAATTTAGTTTTTACTCATTTAATTAATTTATTTCACATATATCAATTGATTAATTTTTAACTAGTAACAATTATATATATATTGTAATTTTTTAAACAATTCAAATTATAAAAAATCAATGTTACTTTAACAATTTAAAAAAATTAATAACTATTACATCTAATCTTCATCTTCTCATTTTTATGTCCATCTCATTTTTATGTCCATCTTCATTTGCATTATCTTCTCCCTCGTTATCCTTCTCGTCATCGTTTTCAATTTCGATCAATTCAAGATTTATCATATAAAAATATATTGACCTATAACATATTTAGTATACTATAATACATATATTTATTTTAATACATATGTAATATTATCATTTAAAAAATATTTGTTTGATGCTATAACATAATTTAAACAATTGCTATACTAAAAACATTAATTATAGACATTTAAACATATTTATAAAAATTTAAACATTTATAAATATTTTTATAAACAAATAACTAATGAAATATTTTAATTTTCTCGCAAATATTAAATCAACAAAATTATTCATGCAAATTTCAATTTTGTCGCAAATATTAATTCAAAGAAATTAACCACGAAAATTCTATTTCATCGCAAAATAATAGCGACTAAATATAATTTTCATTTTTGTCCTGATTATTAACAACAAAATAAAAAAAATTGTTGATAATGTAGCCATGAAATATTTTAGTTTTGTAGCAAATATTAATCTCAAGAAATTATCAACAAAAATTTATAATTCATCGCAAAGCATTAGCAACGAAATTTATTTTTCATTGTATATAGTTCTGGTTATTAACAAGAAAATAAAACAATTTGTTTCTAGTATAACGGTAAAATATTTTAATTTCATCGCAAAAATTAATTCTAAGAAACTAGCCACAAATTTATTTTCATAGAAAAATATTAGCGACGAAATATAATTTTCATTGTTATTCTGATTATTAAAAATAAAATAAAATAATTTGTTGCTAGTTTAGCGATGAAATATTTTAATTAAATCCACAAAAAATTGTATTTCGTCGCTAATATTTTAGCAATGATATATAATTTTTATGGTTGTTCTGATTATTAACAACAAAATAAAGTATTTTTTTGTTAGTGTAGTGATGAAATATTTTACTTTCGTCGTCAAAATTAAATCCACAAAATTAACCGCGAAAGTTTCCTTTTTCATAGCAAAATATTAGCGACGAAATATAATTTTCATTGTTCTTCTGATTATTAACAACAAAATAAAATAATTTGTTGCTAATTTAGCGATGAAATTGAAATATTTCATCGCAAAAATTAATTTAAAAAAATTAGCCACAAAAATTTCTATTTCATCGCAAAATATTAGCGATGAAATATAATTTTCATTATTGTTCTGATTATTAACAATAAAATGAAGCAATTTGTCGCTAGTATAGCGATGAAAAATATAGATTTTGTTGCAAATATTAAATCTAAAAATTTAGCGACAAAATTTTTGTTGCTATTCCCCTTGTTTCTTGTAGTGTCAATAACAAAATTACCATTTTTCAATAAGAAAAAATTACACTTTTCACTAACAAAATTACCATTTTTTAATAAGAAAGAACTACACTTTTCAGTAAAAAAAATTTACAACTTTTCAATAATAATAGTTGGGAAAATTGTATTTTTGGTCCTGTAAGAATCTTTCCAAATCACTTTTGGTCCTGAAATTCAGGAGTGGTCCTTTTTCATGCAAAACTGGTCCTCTCAGTTTGTGTTTGGATGGAAACTTGGATGGAAACATTTACTCCGTTAGTTTGAAAAATTACATTAAAAATACATTAATTATATGATCAAATACATTCTCAAATTAAAAATTAATTGAAAAATCAAATATTATTTGAAAATGTAAGGAATATTTTTTTTCAAACTGAAAAAAAATAAAAGATCTATATATAATCTAAATACAATTAAATATATTTTTTTTCCAACCAAATAATAATTTAATGAAAATTCTGAAATTACTAACTTCAAAAAATTCTGAAATTTCTCTAAATAGTTTATAAATTACCACTTTTCAGTAATAATAGTTACCACTTTTCAGTAACAAAATTACCACTTTTCAATAATAATAATTACCACTTTTCAGTAATAAAATTACCACTTGAAATTAACTTTATCCTTTTTCATCATAATAAGAAATTTACCTTGGCGAACATCTGATATCTTGAACTTTTTTGAGAGCCATCCACATCATCAAGTGAAGTCCCAACTATTAACGAAGACTTGCTTCTAAATCTAAAGATAATAATTCTACATAGAGAAAATTTCATATAACTTAGGCCTAATCCAGAATATATCCATTAAATTTTCACATTTTCAATTTACATCCTAGGATGTTCAATTTACGTCCTTCTCGGTCCAATTTACATCTTTTTCACAGGAAAATTGAAAATCCGGTCAAATAGTCCAATTTACATCCTTTATGTTTGAAAATTATAAATTAATAATTAAAAAAAACTGAAATTATCATTGAAAATCTAAAAATCTCATTAAAAACATATAAATTGTGTAAAATAAATATAAAAAATCTAAAAAAAATTATAAATTCTACAAACAAAAAAATCTGAAAATGTGTAATTTTAATTTTTTTTTCTCTAAAATCTCAAAAAATAAAAATATCTATAATTTCTACAATTCAAAAAATCTGAAAATGTATAAATTTAATTTTTTTATCTAAAAACTCATAAAAATAAAAAAATCTATAAATTAAAATTTTAAAAATGTTTAAAATAAAAAAATTCCACAATTTTAAAAATATCGTGAAACTGAATTTGGGACGGTTCCAAAATCGATCAAGGTGTGGAACTTACACTCAACCTCGACGGTGAGTTGGAAAATCTCGTGGGACCCAAAATTTTTAGGAGTTCGAGCAAAACTTTAATGGCAGACGAGTTTGAATCAAATTTGATTTTTAATGAAGGCAAATATTTGTATACACTTGGATGCACCATGCCCCCAACCTATGAGTTTCCAGCTATTGGGCCTTCCTTGGGACTGGGCCTCAGATTCCAGTCACACACCCATCTGTTTACTCAGTTCACCCTCAATAAACTCGCACCCACAATTTTTTTAGTTCACCCAATAATGATTTGCACCCCCCTAATTTCAATTTCGATTTTTTATTTATATTTTATCTGCACCCACTAATTTAATGAGTTCACCTCCTAATCATATTTTTACAACAGTTATCTACACCCGCTCATTTTATGAGTTCACCCCCAAATTATTTTTTACCACAGTTATCTATACCCGCTCATTTTATGAGTTCACCCACACATTTTATGAGTTCACCCCAAAATATTATTAGAAAAATAATCACATTTAAAAGAATATATTATCCTTTTATTAATGTACACAAAATATAATAAAATAAACTCTAAAAAATCGATTCACCACCAAGTCACCCATATTTTTAAAAAAAATCGTAAAAATATAATTAATAAAAAAAATCAAAATTAGCCATAAATCTCAATTTTTTACTTTTTAATTTTCCTTTCCCCTACTCTTTTTCCATTTTTAATTTTTTTTTTCCAAATTTTTTATTTCTTCATTTTTTTTTTCCTTTTCCTTTTTTATTTAAAATTTTCCTACATTTCTTTTACATTTTTTGCATGTGTATTTTTTAAATTTTAATACAATATAATATTATAGGCATGATTTTATTATATTCGATCGACAGTGCACTTGAATTTCAATTTTAATTTGATGAGTAAAGGACCTGCCGAAAATTCATGCCGATCGGCGGGTGACCCTACCACCACCATGCCCGACCACCCCCTTGACGGCGACGGCGGCGCTTCCGTCCCGGCCGCTGAAGCCCAAGACCCATATTCGAATCGCAATCGCGATTCTTCACTTCCATGACAATCGACATCATCTTCCATCTCGGCAACGATCCATGGCAGCCGAAATTCTCTTCTCATTTCGACCACCGATGCGACTGCTTCGATGAATCTCCCTTGTGTTCGCGATCCAGGAGCTTCTTCGGCATCAATGGCTCTCGCCTGCAACACTCGGATCGACGCCGCCTCTCTCTCGTCGTTCATCTCTGCCTAAATCGAAGCTATATTGCTTTGTCCGTCTTCTTCATCATGCTACTGTGCATCCTCTTCCTCCGGTTGACGGCAGCCCGACAGAGGAATGTGAGTATGTTGCCGATGGATCTCTAAACGGCCGACACTCAAAGCCAGTGACCTTGCTGATGAAATCTCAATCGACGACTGCTGACCTAGGGTGCCCTCCCATTGGGCTAGGGTTCCCTTCAATTGGGTTTGGTAATGTGCACCCCCTATTTTCTTCAGTACACCCCAATTTGCACTCCCTCCACTTTTTTTTATGGTACTATTAGTTATTGGTACTGGTATTACTATTTATTGATTGTAGTATTACTATTAATATACAAATGAATTAAAATTAATGATTACTGATTACGGTATTATTAATTATTAATTGTGGTATTACTGGTTATTGTTTGTGGTATTACTGATTGTGTGAAATTATTTATTATTGTTTAAGACATTACTGATTATTATTATTATTTTTTATGGTATTACATATTATTGATTATGGTATTACTTAATATATATAATTAGATTTGTGGAATTATTTATTATTGTATAAGATATTACTGATCAATGTTCATGATATTACTAATTACTGTTCATTGTATTACTGATAATTGTTTTTGGTATTATTGAATATAATTGGATGTGTGGAATTATTTGTTATTGTATAAAATTTTATTGATTAATATTAATGGTATTACCGATTACTGTTCGTGGTATTACTAATAATTGATTTTAGTATTATTTAATATAATTAGATATGTGTAATTATTTGTTATTGTATAAGATATTGGAGTACTAATTATTTTTAATGGTATTAGTGTATTACTGATTATTACTTATTGTATTATTGAGTATAATAAAATCATACATATAATATTATTTTGTATTAAAATTTTAAAAAATACTAATGAAAAAAAATGAAGAAATAATTTTTTTTGAATAAAAACTGAAAATGGGAAGAAAAATTAAAAAGAAAAAAAAAATTGAGATTTGTGCCTTATTTTGATAGATTTTTTAAATTATGTTTTTACGATTTTCTTTTTCTAAAATATGGGTGATTTAGTGGTGAATCGACGGTAACTCGACAATGACTCGACTACATATTGTAAATGTATAAATTATGGTTGATTTTATTATTATATTTTGTGTAAATTAATAAAAAGATAATATAGTATTTTAAATGTAATTATTTATAAAAACAAATTGGGGGTGAACTCATAAAATGAGTGGGTGCAGAGAATTGTGGTAAAAAAAATTAGGGGTGAACTTATAAAATTAGCAGGTGTAGAGAACCGTTGTAAAAAAGAAATGATTTGGGGTGAACTCATAAAATGAGCGGGTGCAGATAACTGTAGTATAAATATGATTTGGGGGTGAACTCATAAAATGAGCAGGTGCATATAACTGTAGTAAAAAAATATTTGGGGGTGAACTCATAAAATGAGTGGGTGCAGATAACTGTAGTAAAAATATAATTTAGGGGTGAACTCATTAAATTAATGGGTGCACATAAAACATAAATAAAAAATTAAAATTAAAACTAGGGGGTACGGTGCACTAGGGGGTACGCAAGTGTGACCCTTTAATGAAATGTCAATAATTTTTATTATTCCTATTAGATTTTTAGAATTATTAATTTTTAATATACACAATTTTAATAATTTAAAGAGATTTTTAGAGTTTTTAGAAATTTTAATGAGATTTTGAATTTCTTAATTTTTAAATTACACATTTTCAATTCTTTGAATTGTATAATTTTTTATTTTTTGTATTTTCAAAATTTTAGAATTTTTTATTTTTATTTTACACATTTTATAATTTGTAATGATATTTTTTTGAAATTTTAGTGATATATTTTGAATTTTATTTTACATATTTTATATTTTATAATTTTAAGGAGATTTTTGGATTTTTAATTATACTTTTAGTTTTTTTAAATCTTTAATGTGATTTTTAGAAAATTTTAATTATTAAATTTTACTTTTCAAACTTAAATGACGTAAATTGGACTATTTGGCCGGAATACCAATTTAGTCCACACATTCCGGTGAGTTTTAAAATTTTTCCGACGGAAAGGACGTAAATTGGACCAAAAATGACGTAAATCGAAAAACTACAAACTTAAAGGATATAAATTGGATTAGGCCTAAGTTATAGGACGTAAAATGAAATTTTCTCCTTCTACATAATTCAGAAAGGAGGCAAAAATTATTCATAATGAAATCTCAAAGAGGAAATTCAACAAACACCTTGGGGGCAGAAAAGGAACAAATCAAATTAACCAATTGTTGAAATTCTAACATTAATTAAGACAAATTAAAGGTAAAGATGAAGAAATGCATACCCACCAACCATATATATTGCACACATTCATATGATACAACATAATCCCACCGAAACACACATTACACACACCAACAAACAAAGAGCAAATATTCGGAAGGTGAATACTGAAAAAAATTACAAAATTATGAGAGGAGTTGGACCTTTTGGCGATGGCGAATAGGGCATCAAAGCGGGAGAAATCATGTGCAAGGTAAGCTTCGTCATCGTAGAACAACCGCCTCAATATGCTATAAAGAAACAAACTTTCTACGAATAATTTCAGAGAAAAACAGAGAAGAAAGAAACAGTCAAGAAAGAAAGGAGGAGATTAGTAGAAATAACGGTTAAAAAAAGCGTGTGCACCAAACTTGGTTTGGTGTGTACGGTGTATTTGAAAATTTCTCTTTCTTAAAAATTTTCAGTAAAAAGTGTGAACTACCTCCAAACTTAATCCATCAATTCCATCCCGACTACAAAAAAAAAAAAAAAAAAAAGTTTATGTATTCCCTTCTTTTTTTCAAGATTTCATCTAAAAAAAGATGGAAACCTTGAAGGAATTTGAATATAAACGTGAAGGGATACATTTCCAATTTCAATGGTTGAAAAATTGAGTTTTCGGTACACATATGTAAGTGTTCTTTAAAAATTGTGAAACTAAAATCTCTGCTCTGGTTCACTGAGAATTTTCACAATTCTCGACTGAATCCTCCGAATTTTTAGAGTTTTTTCGGCAAAATCTCCAACGAAAATCTCTCAAAAAAATTTGCTTAGTGTTTTGACAAAACTTCATGAATTTGTGTTTTTTGACAAAATCTCTCAAAAAAATCTCCGACTTCATGAATCACTGTCGAGTTCGACACTGTTGTAAAACTTCGTGATATTCACTTATGGTCGTGCATGCAAAAACCAAATTTTGTCATATGATTCGTACGAAAGCATGTCCAACTAGTTTGAAATTGAGAAAGTTTGAATGAAGGAAGGGAAATGGGGTGTGTGAGAGGGTGGATAAGTGGGGGAGGCTAACTAGAGAAAATATCAATTTTAGTCTGATAACTTAGGCCATGTCCGCGATTTTGATTGGCCTAATTATTATGGGCCTAGAGAGTGGGGGCAACACGCTAGGATAAGGCGATTCATATAGATAGGGTGCGATTGCACGCAGAGTAGGGGCGATTTCACCATCCTCTAGGTGCGATTCTGATTGGCCTAATTACCCAAACATACTCCTAGGGTTTTTTGGAAAACCCAATTCGTCTTGCGCAAGGCTCTCGAGCAATGATTATCCCTGCTCCCTCCTCCTCTAGTATACTTTTTTGTGTATCATATTTTTAATGTGACTGAATAATGCGTGGTTCGAGATCGCCCAGATTGGTCAGTTTTGATTTCGCTTGCGTTTATCGCCGATTTGCACTCTCTCCGATGTGTCGCTTCAGTTGCTTCTGGTTTTGGAGCCTGAAAGTAATGATTATTAGGTGGTTTGAGGGAAATTCTCTCCCACGATTGTCCATCCCAACGGTGGGTTTACTATATTAGAAGGTCGAGTAGATTTGTTCTCAGCATCTCACCATACAACTTCCATCTCTTGCTATACTCTCATTCCTCTCTTCACAATGGCGGATGACCTTCGGAGCCCTTTCCGCAAAGTCTCTTTATCTGAAACAGAAGAGAACCCTCTCCTTGTTGCTGATCATGAACTGATCATCCCCCGCTTCGCTCTGCTTGGACGTTTCACCATCAGGAGGGCTATCAGCATTAAGGAGTTGGTGTCAACAATGAGAAAAATCTGGAGACCTGGAGGAAATGTGAGGGCTGTCCACTTGGGTGAAGGGTATTTTTGTTCGACTTTGAGGATGAGTTCGATTGGAGCAAGGCTTTTCACCGTCAGCCTTGGATTGTGAACGTCCAAATGCTTATTATGTCCAAAGTAAGATTGGAGCAAGTGCATGGACTCCCCCTGTACTCAATGACAAGATTGATTGCTTTTCGGTTGGCCCTGAAATTTGGAGATGTCATTGAGCTTGACTGCCCAAATGGTGAAGCGGCGTGGGGTCGCTGACTCCGAGTCAGAGTAATGCTGGATCTGAGCAAACCGCTACACAGAAGCACACATATCACGGTGAGGGAAGAAACAATCACCCTCCCCATTAGGTATGAAAAGTTGGGTGAGTTCTGTTACTTCTGTGGACTTCTCACCCATGTGGAGAAGGAATGCCCGGAGCAATACTACGAGTATGGCCACTGTCAAGTTGACAATCGAAAGTTCCCAATGTGGCTCCGCGCGGATGGGCAAAAAGGGCTGGATCCAAAACTGTACGAGTTCTTAATGAGGGAGAACAACAATCAAGTTCCGCCTCAGGCTGCTCCTACGAATGGGGACACGGGTGAAGCTTCTTCTTCCTAGATTGTTCGTCGAAGTGCTTCTCTGCTGGGTAAGGAACTTGCACCGATAGTATGGGAGAGGAGTTCAAACAGGTTTGAAGAGGAGGATAGGTTCTTTGCTGAAGCCGCCCTTCAAGACGAAGATATCCAGCTTATTGACAACGAACAGGCACGCTATTTTATCAAGGAAAGCCAGGTTTGGGATCAGGAAGAAGAAGTCCTTGCTGCGTTTAGACTGTTTGGACCGCCTAGACCTCTTCACATTCGAGAAGGTAGGGGTGCTGGAAAAGGTGCAATGATTAAGGCACAAGGCAATGATGGTGGGGAAAAAATGAAAGGCCCAATGTACAAGGAGAAGGAAGATCATACTAGGGTAAGCTCAACTTTCAAAACTTCAGCCAAGACTTCGAGGAAGAGGGGTCGACCAACTGAGACAGGTGCTTATGGGGCAAGGACAAGCTGTGTTCGGGATGAAGAAGTTCGTGAGCACAATACAAGTGCAGGTACCATAAGTGGACGAAAAAGATGTAAGAGTGATGAGGAGGTCTCTAGCAACAACAAGGTGGAGATGGGTGACGCCTAGCTCAGTCGGTCTGAATGAAGATTCTCTCATGGAACACTCGTGGTTTGAAGGGATCATTGGCGTTCCAGAAGCTTAGGCGAGTTATCGCCCTAAATAACCCTTCTTTTTTGTTTGTTATGGAATCGAAGCTGTCCACTAGATCGAATTGTTGAGGCATGGAATGCCAATTTTAACTTTAAATTATGTTTTGTTGTGGATGCTTATGGGAGGCAAGGTTGCCTTATTTTGTTTCCTAAAGATGAATTGGATGTATGCTTGGAATCTTACTCTTGTGGCCATATTGATGTTGTAGTTACTTGGAATGATAAGTCTTGGTACTTCACTGGTTTCCATGGAAACCCTAACGAACAACTTAGGAAACATTCTCATGAGCTGCTTAAAAAAATCAAAGATACACACGATTCAAATAAAGCTTGGGTTATTGGCGGTGATTTTAATGAAATTCTCATGTTCAATGATAAAAAATGAGGGGTTAAAAACTGGAAAACTGCTAAAAACATGGATGAGTTCAGGAATGTCTTAACTTTGGAGCTCTAGATTTGGGGTTCTCTGGTCCGTGCCATACATAGATAAATAAACGTAAGGGCTCCTCTAATATTCAAGAAAGATTAGACAGGTTCCTTGCTAATCAAGAATGGAAACTTATGTTTGAGTGTTTTTTAGTACACCATCTTCATTGGTTTGGATTAGACCATAGAGTGATAAGCCTTGAAATTAAATTTGTTAAGATGGGATGGAGACCTCACGCTCAAAAGTTATTTCGGTTTGAAAATGCTTGGTTTTTGGAAGATTCTTGCAAGAACACTATTAAAGAAATATGGAGCACGCATAACATGTCTTCTTCTTTCCCCAAAAAATTGGATACTTGTGCAAAAACACTTCATAAGTGGGCAAAAGTTAATTTTGGATCGGTTGAGAAGCAAATCAAGATAGTCTCGAATTGCATTTCTAGGCTGGAACAATCCAATGTGGATCAATCAAATGTGATAACCCCAAATGGGGCACTGGAAGTGACCTCTGAACTTGATGTCCTTGAAATTAAGCTTGAGAAATTACTATCTAAACAAGAAGAAATGTGGCATCAAAGGTCAAGAGTTAACTGGATGAGGAGTGGTGATCGGAACACTACTTACTTTCATAGATGAGCCTCAGAGAGATTTAAATGCAATAGGATTCTAGGTTTACAAGACGAGAACGGCTCGTGGGTGTCATCTTTAAATGGTTTGGAGAGTGAAATCTCGAAATTCTTTAAGGAACTCTACACATCCTCTAATCCGTCTGACATTGATATTCAAAAAATCACCAACTCGACACCAACCATGGTCACCGAGGAGATGTGTAGGTTTCTTACAACTCAATACAGCCGCAACGAAATTGAGGAGGCTGCTCATAGTCTGGGTTCAAACAAGGCTCCGGGGCCGGATGGTTTTAATGCAAAATTCTTTCATGAAATGTGGGACACGATAAAGGACTCAATGGTTGAGGCCTCTCTAAAAATTCTAAATGAGAATGGTGATATTGGGGAGTGAAACTCTACACTTATTACTCTTATCCCAAAGGTTAAAAATCCTCAAAATGTGTCGTAATTTAGACCAATTAGCCTAAGCAATGTATTCTACCGCATTGTGGCAAAGACTATTGCAAACCGACTCAAAAATTCTCTCTCGATGATTATTGATGAAAACCAGAGTGCTTTCATCAAAGAGAGACAGATCTTTGATAATGTACTGATCAGTTATGAATGCATGCATTGGCTTCGAAATAATAAAGGGGCCACCGGTTATGCTGCACTCAAACATGATATGAGCAAAGCTTACGATCGAATTGAATGGCCTTTTCTTGAAGCTCAAATGAACAAGCTTGGCTTCCCGGTGAGACTAACCCAACTTGTGATGCGATGTCACTACAAAAAAAGCCTGATTTTGATACCGAAATTTTGAGACGGACACCTAATCCGTCTCTAATAGATACGGATTAGATACGGATTTGTTAAAAAATCGAGATTTGAAACTGAAAATAAAACCGTCTCTCATTATAAACAGATTAGATACGACTTTTAGTTTCGAAAGTTTTAGATACGGACTAGATACGTGACTTTCAATTTCGAGAGTTTTAGATACGGATTAGATACATATACCACCGTCTCTAAACAATCAATTTTTTTCTCCCCAATATAAAACGAGATAAGGTAGTACACGAAATTTGGGATACGGAATCTAACCATCTCTAATCTGTATCTAATTAGTCAAATGATAAAATTAAATTAAAAAATAAATCAAAAACTTATGTATATAGAGAATTGAGAATGAGAGAATATGGACGGAGTTATATTAATTTATTTACTCTTTTATTTAATTAATAAATCGTAAAAAAAAATAAAAAAATCAATTAATATATCTTGTATGTATCGGATAAATATAAATGTTAGAATAATACTATGTACATATATTTTAGGATAGATATAGATATTATAATAATAATATTATTATATTATATCTTCAATTCCATATGCCAATATATATATATATATATATATATAAATATCAATTGATTTTCTAATGAAAATATTTCAAGAATTGATTCTCGTATATCAATTTTGTAGATTAAAAAAAAGGAGGTGTCATTTAATAATTTTTTAAATTTGTATAGTATTTTTAAAAGAAATTTAGATTAAAAAATAATTCTATCATCAATTTAGAAAAAGTATAAACTAATGAAAATATTCCAAGAATTGATTCTCTAATCAAAGTATGTATATCAATTTTGTATGAACGTTAGATTAAAAAAAAAAGTCATTCAATAATTTTTAAAAGTTTCTAAATCTTTATAAAACTACTATTAAGACTTATAAAGAAACTTGTATAGTATTTTATAAAAAGTTCTAGATTAAAAAATAATGCTATCATCCACTTAGAAAAAAGTATAAATACTTGAAGCATTGCTAATGGTAAAATAGTCTAAATAGTATAGTAAAAAGGATAAGATCAATCGAGATAAAAATAAAAAATTATTTTGTGTCAAAATGAACTTGAAATAAAAATTGAAAATCTTTTTATAGAAATTATTTTTATTTAGTTTTACTAAATTTGTGAAAAATACATTCTAAAGGAAATTAAACCTAATCCTATCTAATAATATAATAATATGTCAATTTCGATTTTTGTCCATTCTTAAAAAATAAGTTTATATAATAAATATAGATATTATAATAATATTATGTTATATATTCTATATCTTTTATATGGAAATATGTATTATATGACAATATATATAATATATGGATTAATGAAAATAATTCTTGAATTTCTTTCAAACTCGGTAACTCAAGAACGTAGGTGTCACGACATTAATAATATTGTCTCTACCATCAAGATTGACGAGGTAAGTTGTGCATCTCAAGCCTTTATTATAATATATCAATTTACTTATCAATTAGCCTACTATAAATTACAATTATCATTTAATTTAGTAAATTATTGTATAAAAATGAGATTTATCATGCTCATACACGCATATACACCTAACTAAATCAGCATGCGTCTAGAACACACATACACGTACACATAACTAAATTCAAGTAGGCAAACACCTTGAATCAATCTCTCAGTAAATTTCAAGATAATATTGACTCAATTCAGAATTCATTCAGGACTCGTTGAATACAAATTTCATATATCCGAGTTTGCATCAAGAAAGATCGACTATCAATAAAGACGGTAGTAATTAAAGTACTCAATTCAGAATTCATTCAGGACTCGTTGGATACAAATTTTATATATCCAAGTTTGCATCAAGAAGATCGACTACCAATAAAGACGGTAGTAATTAAAGTAGAATATTAGGATAAGATATAAATGGTATAGGAACAAAGATATAAATTGTGTGATTCAAGTGTGTCAAGTATACTACTGCACGGTAGGACTGTGTACTCAAGTACACGGTATTACTACCTAGTGGTTGTCCTTACCATAATGTCACAAGATCAAAACTCAATTTTTTGAAATTTAATTTAATACCAATTTTTCTATATTTAATTTAATTTTAGCACCGAGTACCAGTTTTTCTATATTAAGTAGTACCAGTTTTTCTATATTTAATTTAATTTTAGAATATGCGGGATGTCCTAGGATATCTTATTGTTCAAATGTGATTTATCCCCTTAGGAACAAAGATATAAATGGTATAGGAACAAATATATAAATTGTTCAAATGTGATTTATCCCCTTAGGAACAAAGATATAAATGGTATAGGAACAAATATATAAATTTTGTCATTCAAGTGTGTCAAGTATACTACTGCACCTATCCAGCGATATCACAGCCCTAGTGGTTGTCCTTGAATTGCCTTACCATAATGTCACAAGTTCAAAACTCAATTTTTGAAATATAATAACATACACTTTTCATTAAAAAACGATGATGCACTTTTCAATATACTAACATACACATTTTCAAAAAAACAAATCGATTTTTTTTTTCATAGTTTGACCATTGACTGATCAACGGTCAACAGTTGACCGGTCAAGGTCCACTCAAGTACACGGTGTACTTGAGTGCACGTAACAATGAATGAATCATTGATTAGATTTAAAGGCTGAAGATGAAGATTAAACGTAATTTAATTTATTTATTTTAATTTATAAAGTAAGATCGACTTTTACAATTGAAATTATTCAATAACAATTTTTTTTTATATATTTTTAAAGTTACAAATTAATTAATTAATTATATATGTTAAACTATTATAATAAAATAAAGTGTCTAAACTATGCATTGTTCTTAATATTTTACAGCTTATTGACGGCGGTGAGTAATTACAATTTTTAGATTTACAAATTTAAAAGTTACAATTTGAATACACGTAAAAGAAATAAATTAATATACATATACAATTAATATTAAAAGATAAAACAAAAGAGTTATCTGTCCTAGTGGCAGATGCTTAATAATAGACACTTATCCACCTGGGTTCAATTCCCATATAGACCAAAAAAAGGTCAATTAAATAGTTGGAGAGGGGGGTGGTTGTGGGGTGGGATGGCGGGTTGGGTTCGGGCTGGGACGGTGTGGGTTTGGGTTGGGATGGTGTGGGGTCGGGTCGGGTTCGGGCTTGGTGGGATTGGGATTAAGGCTTGAAATGGGGATTAAATAATTGGAGAGGGGGTGGTTGCAGGGTAGGGTAGGGTAGGGTAGGGTGGGATGGGTGTCGGGTCGGGTTCGGGCTTGGAATGAGGATTAAAGGCTTGGAATGGGGATTGGGTTGTTAACTCTTGGAGACGGATTTTTGCGGATTTAGAGACGACAAAACGTCGTTTCTAATTAAGAACGAAATTATAGACGGATTTTTGACCCGGATGTAAAACGGGTCGTTTATCGTTTAGATACGGATTTAGAGACGAAACGACATTTGAAACGGAATTTTGACCCGGATATAAAACGGGTCGTTCATCGTTTAGATACGAGAATATACGGTGTCAAATTCCGTCTCTCATTATAAACCGAAAAAACGGTCTCAAATCTGTCTCTTATTAGAAACGGAATTTAGAAAACCGTTCCTAACATTAGATACCATGCGATTAGGAACAGATAGAAAATGGTTCCAAAATCCGTTTCTAACCTGTTTAGATACAATGTTTATGGTATCTAATTCGTTTCTAAATCTCTGTTTTTTTGTAGTGTGTGTTAGGTCTGTCTCTTACTCTTTTAAGGTTAACGACGAGGTTCTGGGATTTATCAGACCATCCCGGGGCCTGCGTCAAGGAGATCCTTTGTCCCCGTTTCTGTTTGTTCTGTGTGCTCAGGGCCTCTCCTCCAGGATTAGTAGATTGGCAAATGAAGGCTGCATAGAGGGTATTAAGGTTGCACGGGGAGCTCCAACTATTTCACATCTCCTTTTTGCTGACGATAGTATCGTTTTTTTCAAAGCAAATGTGGAGTACGCACAAGAGCTCAAGAATGCATTGAAGGAGTATGAGAAGGCCTCTGGGCAAATGGTTAACTTTGAAAAATCGTCTTTAATGTTTAGCCCAAAAGCTGAGCCTTCAAATCAAACCTCAATCATGTCTATTCTTAATGTCAAATCCTCCCAAGGCCATCAACTGTATTTTGGGCTGCCATCTTTTTCTCTTAGGGGCAAGAAAGTTAGTTAGGGTACATTATTGATAGGTTAAAAGCAAAGGTGGACAATTGGAAAAACAAAAACTTCTCGGAAGGAGGTAAATAAGTGTTAATCAAAGCAATTCTACAAGCTATTCCAACATATGTGATGTCTTGCTTTAAGCTCCCACTTCAAATCTGCAAGGAGATGGAAAAAATCCTGGCTAACTTTTGGTGGGGTCAGGATAGGGGACGCAATAGGATGTATTGGATGAAATGGGATAGACTAAGCAAACCGAAAGAGGAAGGAGGAATGGGTTTTCGTAGAATGGATCACTTCAATCAAGCTCTTCTTGCCAAGCAAGTATGGCGACTGATGGAACGACCCGATTCACTTATATACCGGGTTTTGAAAGCTCGATATTTTAAACATTAAGATATTTTGGAAGCTCAAATTGGTAATAACCCGTCATTTACATGGAGATCCCTTGTTTCTAGTTTTCCAATGTTTCTAGTTTTCCAATTTTGCATAGTGGAATAAGATGGGTAATTGGTAATGGTGAAATTGTCTCCTTGTTTAAATATGCTTGGGTCCAGGGTTTGGATGAAGGCTTTTTGAAGTCAAGAATTGCATCTGGGAGAAGTCCATCTTTCCTCCTTGATGAAAATAGAAGGTGGAAAGAAAGGGAGGTTCGTATGGCCTTTTGGCCCTTTGAGGCGGAAGGAATTCTTAGAACGGTGGTTGGGGAGAAGGAGGAGAAAGACTCTCGATACTGGAAGCATGATGTGTTGGGAAGACTGACAGTGAAATCAGCGTATAAGGAAAGCATCCGAATGGAGCAGGTCATGATTGGATCCCCGAGTGAATCTGATCAGGGACAAAACAAAAGATGGTGGAACCTGAATATTCCCCCGAAAGTACGCATCTTTGGATGGAAATTGAGTCTAGAAATGATTGCAATTGAAGGTAACCTTGCAAACCGACATATCCCCGTCGATCCTAGATGTGGAATTTGTGGATCTTTTTCTCCTTCATCGACACATGTGCTCTTCTATTGTCCTGGAGTGAAGGAGGTGTGGAAAAATTCAATTTGGTGGAATTGCATAAAGAATGGTAAGTACCTTCAATCTCTGGACCTGATGTGGAAAATTAAGGAGAGTTTTTTGTCCCAAGATCTAGAGCATGTAATTATGATTTCTTGGGGTGTTTGGAATAGTAGGTGCCAGCAACTCCATGAGGAAAACTCAAGAAAGGTTCACCTTAAAAACTCTATCAGGGGAAAGGTGTTAAACTATCTTAGGTGCTTTCAGGAGACACGTAGTCAAGATTTTAAAACGGGTGAGAAGCATAAGCAAATTTTGGACCATAACCACATGAATTCCCCTGATGAGAGTGTAATCTGGGAGGTGGATGGGGCTTTTAATAAAGAACTTAGAAGGTATGCTATCGGGGTGTTTTACTAAAGCAGAATGGAGAAATAGTTTTCTCTTTCTCGAGATTAATTAAACCCCAAAGAAGTGTCCTTGGCTCGGAACTGAAGGCCATAAAAACAGCCCTTGAATTAGCCGTGGATAGGGGGGAGAGAAATATAGAAATTAGAACGGACTCGAGTCATGCTATCTCTCTTTGCTCAATGGAACTCCCCCGCCAGGCAAGGGGGCCGGAATGCTTGATCATAAGGCGGATTTTGCAAAAGATTAATGAATTTGTAGTGTGCAAATTTAACTTTCTTCCCCGTAATCAGAATAGTCGAGCACATAATCTAGCCAAATTAGCTCTCTCTACCATTTTCTCGTGACAGGGATGGAGAAGAATTTGAGGAACCATGATGTTTTTTGGGACACTTCGTCCCCTGTTCTTGATGTACTTTGGTTCACTTGTGTAAAAAAAAAACTTAGGCCATGTCCAACTTTAGTTCTGTAATTTTACACTTTTTCAATTGTAATCCTAAAGGTATCAATTTTAGGCCTGACAATATCAATTTTAGTCTTGTAACTTAGGGAAAACTATATTTTAGTCCTATAACTTTACATTTTTTTTTTCAATTTTAGTCGTGTAACTTTGCAATAAAATTGAAGAAAAAATTTATTT
This sequence comes from Galeopsis tetrahit, assembly GCA_963675135.1. Lineage (NCBI taxonomy): Eukaryota > Viridiplantae > Streptophyta > Magnoliopsida > Lamiales > Lamiaceae > Galeopsis > Galeopsis tetrahit. The sequence goes on from OY776133.1 coordinate 21,009,521, forward strand.
AAGTCTCTTAACTTTTACCTTTTTTTAAAAAAAGTCCCAAAAAGATAAAAAAAAAATCATTTATGTCCCATAATATCTTAAATTGGTTAATTAATTTACGTACGATTTTTGTCTTTTTACGTCCAATAACGAGGAAAAAATTATTTACATACCGTAACTTTAACATTTAAAATAAATATCATAAAAAATATTAATTTTTTTTATTTACGACTCACAATGTTTACGTCATTTTTTTATTCTGTGAATTGTAAATAGTGACTTATAATTTTTTTTTAAATTCACATGGTCATTGTTTTTCCACGCTATACAAGTAGGGCTGTTACACGAACTGAGCCGCTCGTGAGCTCGGCTCGGCTCGTTCATTAAATGAACTCGAGCTCGTTAGATACTCGATTTACTAACGAGCCGACTCGAGCTCGACTGGTTAGGTTCGATATCTAATTTTTTTCTTTAAATTCCATTAGGCTCGTTAGGCTCGACTCGACTCGATAGGCTCGTTAGACACTTTAAGGAGTCGAGTCGAGCTCATTTCTGAGCTCGTCAATGTTATCGAGCCAAGCCAAGCTCGACTCGATAAGAGCTCGAGCCGAGCTCGAACTTCAAATACTCGGCTCGGCTCGAATAACAACCCTATATACAAGTCAAGCTCGACCACATTCTAATTTTCATCAGTTATCCACAATTTTTATGTGTACGTGACAAAAGTGTGAATGAAATGATATCACTTTAGTGTCTTCAACAAAAATTGGACGCGAATTAAAATTTTATATTTTTTGGAACGTTTTCAAAATTAAAGGTGAAAATTACATACTGTAAATAATTTTGTTTTTCTCTTAAAATTGATATTTGTAGGATTAAAATTGATACTTGTAGGACTAAAATTGAGAAAATTAAAGTTACAAGACTAAAATTGATACCTTCAGAACTACAATTGAGAAAGTGTAAAGTTATAGGACTAAAGTTGGACTCAGCCTAAATTACAGGACTAAAATCAATATTTTCTCAAATTTTAATGCAAAGTTAACAGACTAACATTGAAAAAGTGCAAAGTTACAAGACTAAAATTAACCTCTACCTGAATTATAGGACTAAAATTGATATTATCAAGACTAAAATTGAAAAGTGCAAAATTATAGAACTAAAGTTGAACTCGTCCTAAGTTACATAACTAAAATTGATATTTTTTTCTCAGGGTAATTATGGTATTTCACGGGGATGAACTCAAAATTGAGATTTGAACTCAACTTGGAAGTGAACACATAATAAAGGGGCGAAATTTAACCGTGGCCTTGGAGAGAGAGTTTGGGAAGTAGCTCATGTGCGCCCATGGAGAAGATGTAACTTTGATGGCAACCAAAATTACTTTTGTTATGAAATTTGCACAAAGCTATTCCAAATGATAAAACAAGATACTCAAGACGCAATGAAATGAACAAGTAAAAACAAACACAGGATTTTACTTGGTTCGATCAAATTGATCTACGTCCACGCGTAGGATAGATGTTCTCTTCACTAAACTTGAACAAGTGTTACAGATTACAAATATGATTCACAAAGAAACTTGCTAACTCACTCAAGTGTTTAACTCACAAAGAATATCACACATCGTTCTCACATTATGCATTAAGGGTTGTATTTATAGAGATACAATGCCCATATGAAATGCTACAAATTAACTAACTAACTGCCTAAAAAAAATAATCGCTAGAAACTAACTCTGGAATAACTGAATCAGCAGACTTGACTCAGTTAATTTCTTATCAGCTGACTTGGCTTAGACGACACATCTGATACAGATCAGCTGGCACAGAATCAGTAGAGTTGTCCTTACACTACCAAATGAGTTGCTCCAAGACCATATGACTTAGCCTTATCAGCTGAGTTGACCTTAATCAGTTGATCTGATCCAACCAAACGACTACGCCTTCTCTTTTGCTAAACATTAGAACCAACTGACATCTTCAATATTACATTACTTCTAACGACTTTATTTTTTCAATATAATACCTAATTATTTCATTTTATTTTCTGCCTTTTGTCTTTTCCTTGATGTATATATGCTAGCTACTCTTGGGGACCCCTTATAACAAACACAAAGTCAAACTCAAACTTCAATTATGAACAACATTAATATAATTAGCCATAGTATTAGTATATTGCATGCAATATAATAAGCATACCTCCTCCACCTCCACCTGCACTTCAATTCATAATATATTTAAGTTGAATATTTGCATCAGACAAACCCAATTATTTGGAATAATTAATCTTGCTACCAATGTAAATATATTTATAATGCACACTATTCTCCTTTCATTTGAGTTCCCTTTTAATTTGCAACTACCTCGAACTACACTAATTTCTCCTCCATTGATGGATTCACGAAGAATCAGTTTCAGAGTTGTGATGCTCCCATGGTTAGCTCATGGACATATCTTCCCTTATCTTGAATTAGCCAAAAGAATCCTCAACAAAAAGAATTTCCACATCTACTTATGCACCACACCCATCAATTTCCCTTCAATCAACCAATTTATCCACCAAAATCTTGTGCAAAACTCCATAGAAATTGTACAACTCAATCTAGAACCAAATCCAAATCTTCCTCCACACTATCACACAACCAAGAATCTCCCATCACATCTCAATCTCACCCTTCTTAAAGCCTTTCAGACAGCAAGCTCCAGCTTCTCAGACATCATCACTAATCTCAACCCTCACTTAGTCATATATGATATCTTCCAGCCCTGGGCAGCGAGTCTTGCTTCATCGCGAGGCATTCCTGCGGTTCATTTCGCTCCGTTTGGAGCAGCAACAATGTCGTTTTCCCATAATCATTACGCTCGTCGCAACGAGCATTTTCCGTTCCCAGAATTATGTCTTAATGATCATGAGAAGAAGAGCTTCGATTCTCTTGTTGAGTTTTTGTACTTCAATGTTTTTGATCAAGATAAAGATGTTTCAATTGTGAATTATAGACTTTCTCATGAGGTTGTTCTGCTAAAGACAAGTAGAGGGTTTGAAGGGAAGTATATAGACTATGTTTCATCTGTAACACATAAAAGAATCTTGGCCGTTGGTCCATTAGTCACTGATGCAGATCAAACAGAGCAGGAGAATTCAGAAATCTTGCAATGGCTAAGCAAGAAAAAACAGAACTCAACTGTATATATTTCATTTGGGAGTGAGTATTTCTTGTCAAAGGAAGAGATTGAGGAGATTGCAAAGGGGCTTGAGCTTTGTGAAGGTGTAAACTTCATATGGATCATCAGATTTCCTGTAATGGATAATAACACAATCAGTGTCCAAGAATCACTTCCTCAGGGGTTTCTTGACAGGGTGAAAGACAGGGGAATGGTAGTGTCGGGATGGGCCCCGCAGGCGAACATATTAGGACATGCTAGTACTGGTGCGTTCATAAGTCACTGTGGATGGAGTTCTTTGAATGAAAGCTTATATTATGGGGTGCCAGTTATTGGAATGCCAATGAAACTGAACATGTTTATAGATGCTAAAATGTTGGTTGATGCTGGTGCATGTGTGGAGGTTGTAAGAGATGAAAATGGGGTGTACAAGGGAGACGAGATAGCGAAGGCGATAAACGAGGCAATTGTGGACAAGAGTGGCCACGGGGTGAGGCGTAGAGCTAAAGAATTGAGTGAGAAGATGAGAATGGAAGAGGATGTAGCAATGGAGGAAACGGCAGAGTGTCTGTGGCAAATTTGTTGCAACAATGAGAGCAAAGACTAGTAGTTATTTTCAAGATTCACGGTGTGTTTTGAAATCTAGCTTGTATGTAATTGACATTGCTTGGAGGTGAAAATTGTATGTAATTGTGTTTAATTTAATTCCATCTGAATTGTTGGCAATAAAACTATAATTACTTGCTTTCTTCCACATTCTAACTGTTTTCTGAATCATTGGCAATAACAATTATTTTAGTTTATCAATTTATAGTGGTAATTGCTTATGTTGCTTACCTATATTCTTTCCAGTCTCTCAGTTAAGTTACACATTCAAGTGTTCATTGTTAAGTTACACACACTATCTCTCCTTACATTTTCTCTATTCTACATTTCCCTATCGGATCCTTATATTTTTCTCTTTCCTACCTCTAAATACCCAGTTACACCTTAAATGTTATATTTCTTAAACTTGTATATATAAACAGTAGTGAATTGGTAATTCAATGGGGGACGAAGGGAGTATTAATTTGCTAAATCAGTTTTTCTATGATGAAAATAATAAAAAAAGCCTAAATAAACACAGGGACGGATTTAGGGGGAGCGATTGCTCCTCTTGGATTTATATTCTTCCCCCTCTCCCTTTAATTGAAAATACACATAATATTATAATTTATAAATATTTTCACACCCTTGAAGTAAATTTCTAGATTTGTCCCTATTAAGAGGCCTTTTTGCATTAAAAAACTCATCTTTTGGAATAATGTCGCTGTCTGTAATTTTATAATGCAACCAGTTTCTCCACTCACTTGTTTTATAAGTATACTATGACACAAAAAATATATTTTACAGAAACCAAATCATGAGATGATTCTTCACTTATATTAATATATGATATAATAATTTTAATATACACTTAAGAAGTTATATGAACTTGATTCACCAAAGTTTGATAAACTATTATTGACAAGCATCAAGAATTAACAACATAACTAACTACAATGCAGACTTCAAATTAAAGTTGGAAGAAACAAATTGACATGTAATTTATTCTTTTTTCGTTTGTAAAAATAGACACAACAAGCTTGGAGTAATTCATTCATTCATTTCTTGCAGCACAGCTCACACAGATTCTCAGCCGTTTCCTACATTGCTCTCTCCTCTTCCATTCTCATCTTCTCACCCAACTCTTTAGCTCTACGTCTCACCCCTTCACCACTCTTCTCCACTATCGTTTATCGCCTTCGCTATCTCGTCTCCCTTGTAAGCTCCATCTCCCTCTCTCACAACCTTCACACATGCTCCAGCATTAACCAACATTTTAGCATCTACATACATGATAATTTTCAATGGCATTGCAATAACTGGCACCCCATAATATAAGCTTTCATTCAAAGAACTCCATCCACAGTGACTTATGAATGCACCTTGCTCTCCTTAATTGCCTCGGTCAAGGCCACATACTTTGATTCAGTAGTAGATAGTGCAACTACGGAATGATGTATAGACCTCCACGATATAGATGTACCAAATAAGGTGAACACATACCCTGTTAAAGATTTTCTCGTGTCAAAATTTTTGCATAGTCGGTATCCACGTATCCCACAAGTGCTTTTGCCTCATCTAATATCTTCTAAAACTTCAGACCTTTGTGAGCTGATCCTAAAACATATCTCATAATCCATTTAATTGTCTCCCAATGACTTAAATCTGGATCACTCATGTATCTGCTGATTACACTCATCGCATGAGTCAAATCTGGTCTACAACACACCATAACATACATTAAGTTGCCTACAAGGCTACAACACTGGCATAAGGTATCTTACTCATCTAAGTCATTTTTTGGCTGTTCTTGGGACACATCTGATTTGACATCTTCTGATGCTGGCCAATTGGTGTAGAAACTGACTTAGCTTGATTCATCCTGAATCTCTCTAACACCTTCTTCAGATAGGTTGGCTGACTCAGCTGAATTGCTCCATCAACTATGTTGATCTCCATACCAAGAATCACTTTAACTTTACCAAGATCTTTCATCTCAAATTCACTTTTGAGAATCTCCTTAACTTGATTGATACTGTTAATAGACTCCCCTGCTATTAACATATTATCCACATACAACAGAAGATAGGTAATTGAACTTCCAACTCGTTTGAAGTAGACACAACTATCATACAAACTTCTTGTGAAATCAGCTGAGCAAATGTACTCATCAAATCTTAAATACCACTGTATGAGGCTTTGTTTAAGGCCATTGCGGGACTTTCTAAGTAAACACATCTTGTCTTTCCCATCTTCTATGTCCAACTCTTCTAGTAGCTTCATGTAGATCTTCTCCTCTAGAGTCCTATGAAGAAAGGTTGTGGTCACATCCATCTGATTCAGCTCCAGTCCATACTGAACAACCATAGCCAACAAGATTTTGATGCTACAATACTTCACAACAGGTGAGAAGATTTCATTGAAATCAATACCTTCTTTCTATGTAAATCCTTTAACTACAAGCATTGCTTTGTACCTAATCTTACCACCTCTCTAAGCCTCCACCTTCTTCTTGTAGATCCACTTACACCCAATAAGTTTCTTATTCTTTGGTCTCTCAACAATATTCCAAGTCTGGTTCTTATTAAGAGATAACAATTCTTCCTCCATTACAACTAACTACTTCTCCTTGTCATGGCAACGGATAGCTTCTGTGTAAGTTTTAGGCTCCAGAGACTCCGCCTCAAGAGCTGCACATAATGCAAATGATGCAATGTCAGCTTGACCATACCTATAAGGTGGGTGGACTTCTCTTCTTGTTTTGTCCCTAGTTAGCTGATAGCCATGAATCTTATTCTCACTGTGAGTAGTTTCCTCCTCATTGGATCAATATGATCTTCATTTGGTCTTCTGGTGTCAACATGCTACACCTCAACCTGTGTCTCATCTGGTCTATTGTATGTTGCACTTGAACTTGCCTCTTCTTTAAGTGACATTCTTCTTTCATTAAAAGTAACATAACTGCTGATAATACACTTCTGCATCCCAGCTTCAAGGCACCACAACCTATACCCTTTCACACTTGAAGGATACCCTATGAACACACATCTCAAGCATCAAGGCTCAAGCTTATCCTACATGACATGTGATGGAGATATTGATGGAAATCAATATCAAATATCTAATTAGATATTTATACTTATATTTAGGAGATTTATTTTGATTTTATTATATTTAGTATTTATATGTTTTTTATTCTCCAAGTATATTTTATATTATAAATAGATAGGTTCTAGATTGTTTATGAGGGAGTTGAATTTGATTAATAAAATATGAGTGTTTATCTCGGTATCTCCTTTACAGTATTTTTTATGAAACTTTTTCGGGTATTCGTAGAATCAACAGAATTAGTGTGTTTTTCGTATATTCTTCCTTTATACGCTCCTGTCGCTACATCAGTTGGTAACCAGAGACTAGGAACGATTCTCGATGATGGGTTTGAGATTTCAATCGGTTTACGATACTATTCGTGATGAACAATCAACGTATGAAGATGATAATCTGCAGATCTGTCATGGTGAATATAATGGACCACCAATTTTCGATCAATATTTTGATGAAGATTGTAGTTATGATGGACCACCAATTTTTTATATATATTTTGATGAAGATTGTGGTTCTGATGGACCACCAATTTTCGATAAATATTTTGATGAAGATTGTGGTTATGATGTACCACCAGTTTTCGATGAGTTTGTTGATGTGTTGGTTGATGGTGTTGATAATGGTTATTGTGGCCCCCAATTGTTTATGAGGAAAAAGAGAAGGGAAATATTTTTGTAGTTAAGAGTGTTCACGTTCATCTCAATATCTCTAACTTAACGATGGAAGTTCTTATAGTCTTATGGCCAAAAGAATACAAAGATGTTTCAGCTCGTCTTCGTACCTTTCCGATGAGAACCAACATGATTCGAGGGGGAATCATCTTCATGAAGGGAGAATGATGGAGATATTGATGGAAATCAATATCAAATATCTAATTAGATATTTATACTTATATTTATGAGATTTATTTTGATTTTATTATATTTAATATTTATATGTTTCTTATTCTCCAAGTACATTTTATATTATAAATAGATAGGTTCTAGATTGGTTATGAGGGAGTTGAAATTAATTAATAAAATATGAGTGTTTATCTCGGTATCTCCTTTACGGTATTCTTCATGAATCAACGTATTTGACTTTTATCACTTTTTCGGGTATTCGTAGAATCAACAGAATTAGTTGTTCTTCGTATATTCTTCATTTATACGCTTTCGCTGCTACATCAGTTGGTAGCATATGCTAAACAACCATACACCTTTAAATTTTTGTACTCAGCTGCATGGCCAGACTATAACTCTTATGGGATTTTAAATTGCACAGTTGAGGAAGGACTTATGTTTATCAAATAGGCTGTTGTTGACACCGCTTCTCCCTAAAATACTTTAGGCAATCCAGAGCTGCTCAACATACACCCGACTTTCTCAAGTAAGGTCTGATTCATTCTCTCAGCTACTCCATTCTGCTAAGGTGTACCTGGTACTGTTCTATGCCTCACTATACCCTTCTCAGAAAACATTGAACTCTTCTGATATGAACTCCAGCCCATTATCAGTTCTCAAATGTTTGAGATTCTTTCCAGAAATATTCTCCACCTCAGTGAGCCATTCCTTCAATTTTTCAAATGCTTCTGATTTGGATTTAAGGATAGTGATCCATACCTTTCTTGAGTAGTCATCTATGATAGACATGAAATATCTCCCACCACTTCTGGTCTGATTCCTAGCTGGCCCCCATAAATCTGAATGGACAGTCCAAAATTCCTTTGGTAGAGTGTGAACTCTTTCCAAACTTCAATCTCTTGGATTTCCCAAGAATGCAGTGCTCACACAAATCCAGCTTTGTGATCTTGTCACCACATAGCAATCCTTGCTTACTTAGCTCAAGTAGGCCCTTCTCTCCTACATGACCTAGTCTTCTGTGCCACAACATTGAGTTGTCTTGCACCCTTGCCACATCTGATCTGCCAATAATTGTTCCCCCTTAAGAACGTAGAGATCATTTCTTCTCTCACCTTTAAGAACAGTAAGCTTCCCCTTTGAAACTCTGAGCTCTCCATCTTCAGACTGGAATTTATAGCCCAATGAATCCAGCATACCAAGAGATATCAAATTTCTCTTGAGTTCAGGAACATACCTGACCCTCTTGAGAATCCTCACTACTCCATCATACATCTTCAAGTGTACTGTACCTTCACCTCTGACTTTGCAAGTGTGATCATTCCCTAACAACACAGAACCTCCATTCTGATGCTTAAAATCATGAAACCACTCTCTTCTTGGAGTCATGTGGAAAGAACACCCTGAATCTAAAATCCAATCTTGCTGCTCTTTAGTGGAAGTGATGGATAGGGACTGAGCTGACTCATAGCCTTTCTGCTCCTTATCATCTTGGGTTTGATTTGCTTGATTCTTATCAATAGGGTTCTTAGGACCAGATTTTCTCATAAGCTGTTTGTACTTGTAACAAGTACTCTTAAAGTGCCCAGGTTTGTTGCAGTGGTGGCACACTACTTCCCCTTGATTTGACACTGCTGTTTTACCCTTATCAGCTCCCTTGGGTTGACTAGACCCCTTCTTGGAGACAGACTTCTTCTGTCCTCCCTTGATTGCCAATCCTTCTCCACTGCTACTTTTATCTCCTTGAGATGTCTTATTATGTAACAGCTTGGACTTGACAGCCAAGATCACATCCTCCAATGTGATTGCTTCCTTTCTACCATACAAGATGGTGTCCTTTAGGATTTCAAAGGACTTAGGCAGAGCACTCAACAAGATCAGAGCCTTATCCTCTTCCTCTAACTTGGCATTCAAATTCTCCAGATCATCAAGAATCTTGTTGAACTCATCTAGCTGCTCCGTAATGGGTTTGTCATCTCCCATTCATGTGCCATACAGCTTCTGTTTCGAATAGAGTCGATTAGCAAGAGTTTTCACCATATACAACTTCTCAAGCTTATCCCAAACCTCCTTCGTTGACTTCTCTTTAGCAACCTCCCTCAAGACCTTATCTCCAAGGCAGAGTAGGATCGTGCTTCGAGCTTTCCTGAGCAACTTGCTCCTTTCAGCCGCAGCTGTTGCAGATTCTTCTGCAATCTCTTCGGATTCTTCGAGAGCCTCGAATAATCCTTGCTGTTCAAGGAGGGCCTGCATTTTGACCTTCCACAGCCCAAAATCTCCGGTGCCTGTAAACTTCTCTATGTTGTACTTGGTAGAATTCCCCATCTTTAAATCTGCAGCAACTTCGGTTTCCCACAGACGGCGCCAATTGTCAAGATGATTCCGATCGGTTAGACGTCTCCAACTAATTAGAACACTTGAATATAGAAGAAATAACTGCTCTTAGGATAGTAATTCCAAAAGTAAACAACAAGGTAAACAACACACAAGAATTTAAGTGGTTCGATCAATGTGATCTACATCCACTGGACCAGACTAGTACTTCTTTGATTGATAAAGAATGTTTACACACTCATTCACTCGGAATTGGATATTTCCTCACTTCACTCGTGAACTCACACAACTCAAAGAATACAATAACGTACTAAATCTCTCAATCCTCCAACCTTTACAATTTACACAAACAAGAGTATATAAAGACCAAAGGTAGTTGCTGCTGTTAGGAACGGTTTTGAGTAGTTATCAACCGTTTGCAACCGCTTGTAACAAACCCATGTGCTCTGTTGTTGCCCAACTGAAATGGTAGTTATGCCCTCAAGTAGTTGTAACTGTAAAATTGTTAGTTAAACTAACTAACTTCGAACCAGAAGACTTGTCCATAAAGATCAGATCACTACTTAGTGTTCTGATACCCAACTCTTCTGCTCTGATGATCAAAAGCTAACTCTGCTAATAGACTTCATACTGTGCTGATCTTAACTGCACTGACCAAGTACTGTGCTGACCCAAGTACTGTGCTGACCTGGTACTGTGCTGATCTACTCTGCTGAAGTACTGATCTTGGTACACTCTGTTGAAGTACTGATCTTAGTCCAGTCTGCTGAAGTACTGATCTTAGTCCAGTACTGTGCTGATCTTACTGTGCTGATCCCAACTGTGCTGAACTCTAAGCATCACCTTCTCATTTGATTGAAACCCTTCAACTCATCTGATAAGGCCTAAGTCATCTTATCTGATCCTATCAACTCAGTAGTTTGCTGTGCTGATTTTGAGATTATGAGATAACACTCACAGATGTGTTGGAAGATTCTTGGTTGTGTGGTAGTGTGGAGGAAGTTGGGGATGTGCCTCCAACTCTAGTTGCACCAATTCTATGGAATCTTGCAACATGTTTGTGTGAATGAAAGCATTGATTGAACTGAAATTGATGGGTGTGGTGCACAAGTATATGTGGAAATTCTTGTATTTGAGGATTCTTTTGGCTAACTCAAGATATGGAAAGATATGGCCATGAGCAAGCCACAGAAACATTACAACTCTCAAACTTATTGTTTTTGCATCCATGGAATGGAAGCTAGAGAGAATTCAATAACTGGTGGTGGATTATGAGAGCTGGGTCTTATTAAACATAGTATAAATGCATACTGGATGTAAAAACAAGACATCCAACATGCATCATCAAAGGGAAATTGCAGTATAAATTCTTACAAGACTATCATTTAAATATGTCCAAAATACCTTGTTGGATATGAGTCATCATTTAAATATGTCCAAAATACCTTGTTGGATACTAGTATACCAATATATACCGAAAATATTGAAGCATTGTTTTATATCAAAACTAATTATTTAAGATTTATTTTATTTAAATTTTAATAATTAAAGTTATTTTAATTTTAAAATAATATAAAATTATAAATTATATTATAAAATTATTATTTTATTAAGGTTTCGATATTTCGGTATATCGATATACCGTTTCATACCGAGTACCCAAATTTTTTCGGTATACCGAAATACCACGGTATGATCATTTTACATACCGTTACCGTACCGAAAATTTTGGTATGATATCATACCATATCGAAAATTTTGGTATACCGAAAACTTCGATAATTTCGATATTTTTTCGTTACGAAAAGCTGGGTATACTGAAATTTCGGTACTCACCCCTACTTTTTCTCCATAAAAAAAAATATGAGAGGGTAAAATTCCAATTTATGGTATAAAAGAAGGGCATATTGTCCAATTTCCCATCATGAAACATACGCCCCACCACCCCCAGCCCACCGTATCTATTGCGAAATACAAGTTGTATATTTATACACGTTACACTAGATTAAATGATGTATGACGTGTAATATAAACAAAAATAAATATTTATAATATATATTTAAATAAATTTTTAAAAATAAATTTCAATAATTATTTTTTAAAAACAAACGGAATGAGATGTAATATGCATTTTAGTCCAATTCACAGTAATTTTTTTTATAAATACCGTCACTGACACTCCAATTCACAAATCACAATTTTTTTATAAATACACCAACTAACCGTCCAATTCACATCCACATTTTTTGATAAATACACCCATTGACAGCCCAATTCACATCCACGTTTTTTATAAATACACCAACTGATGGAAACTGTACCTAAAGTCTTCTCCGGGCAGTTTCCGGCCAACCCAGGCCGCGGCCGGCCTTCTGGTTTGAGCTACTCCACCCAGGCTGTTTGCCTTACTGTCCTTTATCTATAATTTCACATATTGGCATCTTTCCTATAGACGTTTTACAATCGCGAATCACCATTGACATCCTATTCTCAAATCGCTGCTTACTTTCATGACGGCCCCATTCTAGCCACCGATCGATGCTCCAACATTGCAATTTACGACGACCTTAATCTTTAAATATTTTCTATTTTTTTGAATATTCTTTAATAATTATTATGAGTCAAGGATATTTTATATTTCTACCTGCAATAATATATGTTACTACATATTATAATGTGAGTTACTACATCAACAAAAACACTAGAAAAAACGTGTTGTCAAATAAAAGAATCTGTATTAATATATAAAATAGTTTGTGTTATTACTACATAAAATAATGTGTGTTACTACTTATTACAATTTGAATTACTACATTTAATAGTGTTCTGTTACTACATGTAATAATGTGCTTAACTACATAAAAAACTATATATTACTACATATTGTTGGAGTGTGGAGCCTGAATTAACCTAATGGGCTTGGAGTAGGGAGCAAGTTTATTCCTTATGGGCTTGGAGTGGGGAGCAAGTTTGTTCCTAATATGATTAGGGCTAATTATGGCAAGTTTGCTCCTAATGGGCCAGCTTGGAGTAGGGAGTAAGTTTGTTCCTAATGGGCTTAGGGTTAGGGCAAATTCTCTATTATAAATAGATGTTCTCTCATTGTAATCAGTATCCGAAAAACATAGTGAAATACCTGGTTTGGCATCGCCCCCAGACGTAGTCGTAAGACGAACTGGGTAAACAATTTGTGTGTTATTTTCTCTTTCGTTATCGTGTGCGTGTGTTTATTTCCTAACAACTGGTATCAGAGCTTCGGGTTCGAAGGGAGCAGTCACGATGAGCGACGAGAAGATTTCAATCAAGCAGTTTGACGGATCGAATTTCGGGTTCTGGAAGATGCAGATCGAGGATTACCTTTATGGTAAAGATTTGTATGTACCCCTAGAGGAGAAGGAGAAACCCGAAAAGATGGAACAGAAGGAGTGGAATCTGTTGAACAGAAAGGCGATGAGTGCGGTACGTTTATCGCTGTCCATGAACGTAGCCTACCACACGACTAAAGCCAAGTCCGCAAGGGAGATGCTGCAGATCTTGGATGAGATGTATCAGAAGCCCACAACGGCGAACAAAGTTCACCTGATCAGACGGTTGTTCAACCTTAGGATGTCGGAGAGCACACCCGTGCAACAACACCTGAACGAGTTCAACATGATCATTGGGCAGTTGTGTTTTGTCGAGCTCGAATTCAGTGACGAGGTACTTGCTTTAGTTTTGTTATCTTCTTTACCTGACAGTTGGGCTGCAATAGTTACTACAGTTAACGCTTCATCCACAAAAGATAAACTAAAGATTGACGAAGTGAGGGACCTGATGATTAGCGAGGAGGTTCGCAGGAAAGAGTCTGGATCCACTTCAGGGTCAGCGCTGAAACCGGAGGAAAGGGGCAGATCGACGAGTAGGCAGAATCGTGGCAGATCAAAGTTCAAAGGAAAGAGTCAATCCAAGAAAGATAAAGACTCGATCCAGTGCTGGAATTGTGATGAGTTTGGTCACTACAGCAACCAGTGTTCAGCATCCAAGAAAAATAAGAAGGGACAAAACGAGAAGAAGACAGCAAACGCAACCACAGATGATATTGGAGACGCGTTGGTCTTAAGTGTCAGTAGTCCGCTAGAATCGTGGGTGTTGGATTCTGGAGCATCATTCCACTCTTGCAGTGATGCTAAAATAATGGAGAACTATGTGTCTGGCGAATTCATACAAGTCTACCTTGCTAATGATGAGCCCCTGAAAATCGTGGGAAAAGGAAATCTTCGGATAACCACACCAAACGGATCGATGTTGAAGCTGAATGGTGTGAGGCACATTCCAGGATTGAAAAGAAACTTGCTTTCAATCGGGCAGCTTGATGTAGAAGGATACTCAGTGACTTTCGGCAGCAACAGTTGGAAGATCAGTAGAGGAGCCATGATAGTATCTCGGGGGAAGAAGGAAGGTGCGTTGTATACTACATCTAACCCCAAGGATTGTATTGACCTTGTGGGAGCTACGACCAACGTTGATTTGTGGCACTGTCGGTTGGGTCACATGAGCGAGAAAGGGATGAAGGTAATGTGTTCGAAAGGGAGACTTCTAGGGCTGAAATCTGTTGAAGTTGGCCTATGCGAGGACTGTGTTTTCGGGAAACAAAGAAGGGTGAGTTTCTCGAGAGGTGGTAGAGCATTGAAGGCAGAAAAGCTGGAGCTGGTGCATAGCGATCTATGGGGACCAGCGCCCGTGAAGTCCCTTGGTGGTTCGGAGTATTACATGACGTTCATCGATGACTCCACTCGAAAGGTATGGATTTATTTTTTGAAAAATAAAACGGATGCTTTTGATACCTTCAGGAAGTGGAAAGCTCTTGTAGAGAATGAAACAGGGCTGAAAGTAAAGTGTCTTCGTTCTGACAATGGAGGTGAATATGAACTCCGTGAGTTCAAGGAATATTGTGCTGAGAATGGGATTCGCATGGAGAAGACTGTGAGAGGAACTCCCCAACAGAATGGAGTGGCAGAACGAATGAACAGAACGTTGAATGAGCGAGCAAGATGCATGAGGTTGAAGAGTGGGCTGCCTAAGACGTTTTGGGCAGATGCAGTAAATACAGCAGCATACTTGATTAACAGAGGTCCATCAGTTCCGTTGGAGAACAGAGTACCCGAGGAAGCATGGACGGGAAAAGACGTAAATATGTCTTACTTGCGTGTCTTTGGCTGTGTTGCTTATGCTCATGTTAGCTCTGTTGATAGAAGTAAATTAGATCCTAAATTTGTTAAGTGTACATTCATTGGTTATGGTGGTGATGAATTCGGTTATAGACTCTGGGATGAGAATAACCGAAAGATTATTCGCAGTAGAGATGTAGTTTTCAATGAACATGTTATGTACAAGAACAGATTGGAGGCATCAGATTCTGACAAAACCAATACCCAAGAGGTCGATTTAGACATCTCAAACTCGAGTGAGAGTAAGGAGAGTCAGAATGAAGAAGAGGTTCTTATTGAAGAACCAAGGACCCCACCACCACCGGAGAATCCGCTGCAAAGACCCGTTAGAGAGCGACGTGCACCTAATAGGTATTCGCCCTCTAACTACTACCTGTTACTTACTGATAGTGGTGAACCTGAATGCTATGCAGAGGCAGAGCAGGGTGCAGATAGACGGAAGTGGAGAGTTGCTATGGATGATGAGTTAGCATCTCTTCTGTTGAACGGCACTTGGGATCTTGTTGAGCTCCCAAAGGGCAAGAAGGTCTTGCACTGCAAGTGGGTCTACCGAATCAAGAATGAAGCTGATGGTAGCAAACATTACAAGGTCCGACTGGTTGTCCAGGGGTTTGAGCAGCGACATGGTATTGATTATACTGATGTCTTTACTCCTGTTGTGAAACTGACCACTATTAGAATGGCGTTGAGTATGGTAGCTGCAGAAAACTTGTTGTTACATCAGATGGATGTGATGACAGCATTCCTCCACGGTGACTTGGTGGAGGAGTTGTACATGACACAACCTGAGGGATTCGTAGAGAAAGGAAAGGAGGAACTTGTATACAAGTTAAAGAAGAGCTTGTATGGCCTGAAACAAGCTCCAAAGCAGTGGTACATGAAGTTTGACAGCTTCATGATGGAGATCGACTACCAGAAATGCCACGCAGATCATTATTGCTACTACAAGAGGTTTGACAAAAGCTTTCTTATTCTCTTGCTATATGTTGATGACATGTTGATCATAGGAGCTGATGCAAGAGAAGTGAATAAGTTGAAGAGGCAATTGTTCGAACAGTTCTCAATGAAGGATCTCGGAGAGGCCAAACAAATTTTGGGTATGAGAATTGAACGTGATAAGGCGACAGGAAGTGTGTATCTTTCGCAGGCGAGTTACATTCAGAAGGTCCTGGAAAGATTCAACATGTCAGAGTCGAATCTCGTGAGTGTTCCATTGGGCAGTCAGTTCAAGCTTTCAAGAAGGGAGTCCCCCAAGAGCAAGGAGGAGCGTGCCCAGATGTTGAATGTTCCGTATGCCTCAGCGATTAGTAGCATCATGTATGCCATGGTGTTGTACGAGGCCAGACATTGCTCATGCAGTGGGAGTAGTAAGTCGGTTTATGAGTGATCCAGGCAAGCAACATTGGGAAGCAGTCAAGTGGGTCCTGCGATACTTAAGAGGTACCACAAACAAGGCCTTGTGTTTCAAAGGCAAGAGTATGGAGCTGGTGGGTTATGTGGATGCAGACTTGGCATCAAACGATCTTGATGGGAGAAGAAGTACAACCGGGTATGTCTTTACATATGGTGATACTGCTATATCTTGGACTTCTAAGTTGCAGAAGGTTGTTGCACTGTCCACTACTGAGGCAGAATATGTAGCTGGGACAGAGGCAAGTAATGAGATGGTGTGGTTGCAGAATTTCTTGGGAGAACTTGGGAAGGAGCATGAGAATAACACTATTTTCAGTGATAGTCAAAGTGCTATATTTCTTGCAAAGAATTCGGCGTTCCACTCAAGGACAAAGCATGTTAGGTTGAAGTACCACTACATTCGTCACCTTTTAGAGAAGAAGATCTTACATCTTGCGAAGATCCTTGGAAGTGAGAATCCAGCAGACATGTTTACTAAGGTAGTGACCTTAGAGAAGTTGAAGCTCTGCATAGCTTCAATTGGCCTTGGAACTTGAAGATAAGGTTTGGTGATGTCAGGCGGATACGGGAGGAGAATCAAGAAGATATGATTACATGGAGTATTCAGTCTCCAAGTGGGAGATTGTTGGAGTGTGGAGCCTGAATTAACCTAATGGGCTTGGAGTGGGGACCAAGTTTATTCCTTATGGGCTTGGAGTGGGGAGCAAGTTTGTTCCTAATATGATTAGGGCTAATTATGGCAAGTTTTCTCCTAATGGGCCAGCTTGGAGTAGGGAGCAAGTTTGTTCCTAATGGGCTTAGGGTTAGGGCAAATTCTCTATTATAAATAGATGTTCTCTCATTGTAATCAGTATCCGAAAAACATAGCGAAATACTTAGCTTGGCATCGCCCCCAGACGTAGTCGTAAGACGAACTGGGTAAACAATTCATGTGTTATTTTCTCTTTCGTTACCGTGTGCGTGTGTTTATTTCCTAACACATGCTACAGTTTGAATTAGTACATTGAAAAGTGTTTGTTACTATATGTAACGTTATCAAATGATCTAATATCTTTGCATCATCCTGCAACAAAACAATATGTATTACAATATGATTATTGTGTTTACTACATGCGATAATATATTTTACTACATATTATAATGTGAGTTACTACATCAACAAAAACACTAGAAAAAACGTGTTACCAAATAAAAGAATTTGTATTACTATATAAAATAGTTTGTGTTATTACTATATAAAATAATGTGTGTTACTACATATTACAATTTGAATTACTACATTTAATAGTGTTCTGTTACTACATAAAAAATCGTGAAATCATCAACCGTTTGAAAGACATGAAAGAGAAGACGAACTGGAGGAAAAGAATTCGAAAAGACAAAAATAAAACCAGCGTTTCGGCAATAAAATAAAATAAAAAATCACAGAAACAAATCAAATAAATGGGTTAAGTATTCCGGTCAAAATTAAAACACAAGCGAGCCCGTTGACAAATAGATTAAGAATTAACTCAAATGAATTAATGGTGATTCAATAACATATATTTCTAACCTATTACTTAATAAGTCAATATTTGCAGCTCAATTAATTTAATTGGTCAATACTGTATTTATGCAATATTGCATACAAGTTTTTGTGTAATAATAAAATTTAAAAAATAATTAATTGGATTAATTATATAATTAAATCACCATATTTGGCTTATTTGCAATTCAATTTAAACTTTTAGATAATTAAAAATAAATTTTTAACTTTAAATATTATTATAATTTAGAATCGCATTTATACTCGAATTTAATATAATTTAGACTTCTTATATTCAAAATCAATGATCATTTTTTGATTATATTTAAAATTATCTACGACCGTCCGCAAACACATACAAAATTATCAATGATCATTCTTGACTGGCACCGACAAAGTGGGATAGCTCAAGTGGTTAGAGCACCACTACCTAGGCCTTAGGTCCTGGGTTCGAGTCATGGGGAGGGAAAAAAGGGATGGGTATTTAACTTGTAATCAAAAAAAAAAAATCTTGACTGGCACCCCATAATATAAGCTTTCATTCAAAGAACTCCATCCACAATGACTTATGAACGCACCAGTACTATGATGTCCTAATATGTTCGCCTGCGGAACCCATCCTGACACGACCATTCCTCTGTTTTTTCACCATGTCAAGAAACCCCTAAGGAAGTGATTCTTGGACACTGAGGGAGTGTTTTCAAACTTTACAAGCTGCTTCCAAAATCACTTTTTTTAAAGCTGCCCTCTCACAGCTTTTACTTTTGAGAAGTGTTTTTAAGCTGTTTATAAAGTTTGTAAACACCCCCTGATTGTGTTATTATCCATTACAGGAAATCTGATGATCCATATGAAGTTTACACCTTCACAAAGCTCAAGCCCTTTTGCAATCTCTACTATCTCTTCCTTTGACAAGAAATACTCACTCCCAAATGCAATATACACACTTGAATTCTATTTTTTGTTGCTCAACCATTGCAACATCTCTGAGCTTTCCTCCTCTGTTTGAGTGATTAGTGGACCGACGGCTAAGATTCTTTTACGTATTACAGCAGAAACATAGTCTATATACTTTCCTTCAAGTGCCCTACATGTCTTTAACAGAACAAACTCAGATGATAATTTGTAATTCACTAAAACAACATCTCTATCTTGCTCAAATACATTATGAAACAACATCTGTATAAGTTCATCCGTACTTTTCTTCTCATGGGCCTCAAGACTTAATTCTGGGAAAGGGAAATCATCATCCCAATAAGTGTAATGATGGCAGTTAAACGCCCTTGTTTCTGCACCAGTGATGTTGAAAAGAACAGCAGGAATACTTTGCGACAGAGCGATTCTGGCAGCCCAAGGTTGGAACACATCAAATATGAGCAAGTCAGGCTTGAGAGTAATGATGATGTCTGAGAAGCTTGATTTGGATGTCTGAAAGGCCTTTATAAGTGTGAAAACGAGATTTGATGGGAGATTCTTGGTTGTGTGGTAGTGTGGAGGAAGTTGGGGATGTGGCTCCAACTCTAGTTGCACCAACTCTATGGAATGTTGCAACATGTTTTTATGAATGAAAGCATTGATTGAAGTGAAATTGATGGGTGTGGTGCACAAGTATATGTGGAACTTCTTTTTGTTGATTAATCTTTTGGCTAACTCAAGGTATGGAAATATATGGCCATGAGCAAGCCATGGGAACATAAGAATTCTGAAACTCGTGTTTGAATCCATGGAAGATAGAGTTCTTTGAACAAAACAAAATTAAAAAGTCGACTTTACAAGCATTAAACATGCAATTGATCATGAGAGGTACGGAATAAGTGAGTTGCATTAAAAAAACTGACGTTTGGGAATAATTTTCATATTTTATAGAAATCAAATCTTGGAAAGATCATGTTTAGTTGATCTGTCACTGTCATGCATCAAGAAGATATGATTATGTGTATAAGTTAAAGAGATAATTGGAAGAGTGATTTTATTGATAATGGAATGAACTATTTATAATGTACACTGTGGGCTTTAGATATATACAAAACAATATGGGCCTCATTCTAAAGACGAGATACATATATACAATTATCCTTAATATGCCCCCTCAAGATGGAGAGTTGTTAGTGATTCCAATCTTGGACATAAGCAGATGTAGACGAGCTCGAGCAAGGGGTTTTGTGAGAGCATCAGCAAGTTGGTCAGTCGAGGAGACATGTGAAACACGAAGGCGTGAAGATTTGACCAATTCTCGAACAAAGTGAAAATCAATAGCAATGTGCTTCATCCTAGAGTGAAAAATGGGATTGGAGCACAAGTAAATTGCCCCAACGTTGTCACAGTAAATGACACGAGTCGTTGTGGTGGGGACAAAGAGTTCAGTTAAAAGTGAACTAGTCCATTGAATCTCAGCAGCAGCAAAGGCAATAGCACGATATTCAGCCTCCGTAGAGGAACCAGCAACAGAACGTTGCTTACGAGTAGACCAGGAGATTGGATTGGCACCAAGATAAACAATGTAGGCTCCTGTGGAGGTACGATCATCACAATCATCTGCCCAATCAGCATAAGTGAAACAGTGAAGTGACAAGGGAGATTGACGACGAAGGGTAATCCCCAATGATCGAGTCTCATTGAGGTAGCGAAAGAGACGTTTGACAGTGCCCCAATGACGTTCAGAGGGTGCATGCATGCACTGAGAGAGTTTGTTTACTGCAAATGCAATGTCTGGACGAGTGAACAAGAGATACTGAAGACTACCAAGTGCCTGTCGATAGATCGTAGCATCAGCAAGAGGAGTGCCATCAGTAAGAGAGAGAGACACCCCTAGCTGAAGAGGGGTTTGAACAGGCTTGGCATCAAGCATATTATATTTGTCGAGAAGATCTGTGATATATTTCCGCTGAACAAGTTTACAGGTGGAGGACGTACGAAGGACTTCCACCCCAAGGAAATAAGAGAGGAAGCCGAGATCCTTGACAGAGAACTTCGAGGCTAGAGCAGTGACAACCGACTCTAGGAACTGAGGAGTATTTCCAGTGAGGATCAGATCATCAACATACACCAAGAAGTAGGCAATGACCCCTTTGCAGTTATATACAAAGAGTGAAGCATCAAATGTCGTATGTGTGAAACCCATTGTGGAGAGAAAATCGTGAAGAGCATTGTACCACGTACGAGGAGCTTGCTTTAGACCATATATTGACTTCTGTAATTTGCACACATAAGAAGGAAAATTCTTATCCGAGAACCCAGGTGGTTGAGCCATTTAAACCTCATCCGGCAGGGTACCGTGGAGAAATGCGTTGTTGACATCAAATTGTCGAAGGGGCCAATTCTGAGTGACAGCTAGACTGAGAATAACACGGACTGTAGTGGGTTTTACAACTGGACTGTAGGTTTCAAATTAGTCAATCCCGGGACGTTGATGGAATCCCTTAGCCACAAGACGAGCTTTAAACTTGTCAACGGAACCATCAGGTTTTCGTTTGATACGAAACACCCACTTACACCCAACAACATTATGAGATTGGGAGGGAGGAACCAGATCCCAAGTACCATTTTTAAGAAGAGTTGTAAACTCAGCAGACATAGCTTCTCTCCAACGAGAATCAGACATAGCTTGTGAAACAGTGCGAGGTTCAATATCTGATTGAAGAGAAGTGATGAGACCATACCTTGGATTGGGTTTGAAAATGTTGTTTCGAGCCCGTGTGACCATCGAATGAGATGGGACTGGTGAAGGAGGTCGAGCAAGAGGCGCAGGCACAAGCGGCTCGACAGTAACAGGCGATGTCGAGGCAGGTGGGTGATGAACCGGAGGTGGTGTAGGGACAGGGCTTAGATCAGGTGGGGGGATGGTGGAGGCTCAGGGGAGGACAAAGAGGCACGTTTGAGAAATGGAAATTCATTCTCAACGAACTCAACATGTCGAGATGTGTAAAGGCGATTTGTGGAGATATCGAGGCATAGGTAGGCACTTTGGGTGAGAGAGTAGCCCAAGAAGGCACAGGGAGTGGAACGTTGTTCAAGCTTGTGGGATGTGTATGGACGAAGCCAGGGGAAGCACTTACATCCAAACACACGAAGTTTCAAAAGATTGGGAGAAGAGGCAAAGAGAACCTCAAAGGACGATTTTAGGGAGAGGCCAACTTTGGGAAGGCGAGTGATGAGATAAGTGGCAGTGGCAAAAGCAAAGGGCCAATAGGATAGTAGCATGGATGAATGGTGCAGGAGAGCGAGGCCAGTGTCGACAATGTGACGATGACGTCTCTCTGAAGCACCATTATGTTCGGGTGTATGTGGGGGTTTAGTTAGGTGAAAAATACCATGAGAGACTAGGAATGGACGGAGAGCAATGAACTCTCCCCCATTGTCTGTATAGAGGGTGGTAATTTTGGTTTTGAGGGAGTTCTCAACGAGTGCTTTGAAGGCAACAAACGTGTTAAACACATCAGATTTGTGCTTTAAAGGATATAGCCATATATACTTTGAAAAATGATCAACAAACAGAACATAATATTTGTAACCGTCAGTTGAAAGCACAGGTGAGGTCCAGACATCTGAAAACAGTAATTGCAGCGGAGCAGTAGAAGTAAGAGTTGACTCAAAAAATGGTAACTTGTGACTCTTGATACATTTACAAGAATCACAAGAAAATTGTGTAATTTTATCCAACAATAGAGAGTTATTATTGGATGTAATGGTGTTTAAAATTTTAGAAGATGGGTGTCCAAGGCGTGCATGCCAGGTTGGGAGAGGGATTTTGGTAGTTGTGAGAGCAAAAGCCGATCCACACACACCACCAGGCCACAGATAGAGCCCGTTAACGCGAGGACCGCGAAGGCGAACGACCCCCGATCGACGATCCATCACCTGAAAATCATGATCAGAAAAAAGAATCGTGACATCATTCGAGGCGCAAAGATGAGAAACAG
Organism: Galeopsis tetrahit; assembly: GCA_963675135.1. Taxonomy (NCBI): domain Eukaryota; kingdom Viridiplantae; phylum Streptophyta; class Magnoliopsida; order Lamiales; family Lamiaceae; genus Galeopsis; species Galeopsis tetrahit. The sequence continues at coordinate 21,032,591 of OY776133.1, forward strand.
AGAGTAAATTTCGTGCAATGGAGGGCACATGCAGCACATCCAGAAATTTCAGATCAGGACAAGCAGTGAATTTGAGAGACCCAATATGAGAGATGATTAGGCCGTGGCCATTACCAATTACAACACTGTCGTTACCATTATAAGGAGAGTGAATGGACAAATTGGCAAGATCCGAGGTGATATGGTGTGAGGCTCCAGAGTCAAGGATCTAATCTAAATCAGAAGGAGTAGATGCGGCATTATAGGCCGATGGAGAAGTATAGGTTGAGGGCGAAACCTGGAAAGAGGTGCAGCGACGGGCCGAGTGGCCGGGAACATTGCATAGTTGACATTTGCCCATGTAGGGGCGTTGGGCGGAAGCAGGTGTTGCCGAAAAGGTTGGACGAGGCAGTAGGCCGGCAGTGGACTGCCGAGGCTTGGGACGGTGCTGTTGGGGTCGAGTACCAGGAACCGTCGAGTATAGAGCGGTGGCCGGAACGGGTGAGTATTTGATTTGTCCGTTCATGTTGATTGAGGGAGAGACACCAATCATGGAGGGAGGAAGATGAACCTGGACGAATTTGTGAAGTGGGAAGAAAGCCCAAATCGTGGGAAATCTTTGAGGGGAGGGAAAGTTGACTCAAATAAAAAGGAAAGAAGATTGAATTTGTGACGTTAGTCAAAAATTGGCTCTGGTTACCATAAAGAGATAATTGGAAGAGTGATTTTATTGATAATGGAATGAACTATTTATAATGTACATTGTGGTCTTTAGATATATACAAAATAATATGGGCCTCATTCTAAAAACTAGATACACATATACAATTATCCTTAATATAAGTGATATTTTACAGATATGATTAGCATGTAATACTTGACAATTCAAGAAAGATAAACCCCAAATTATTACTATCATTATAGACCAACTGACACAAAAGACTAACTAGATACAATTAATTACACGCCTACTAGAAGCAACTCAAACCAATAGATGAAAACATCTTTGTAGCATCCATTCTCATCTTCTCAATCAATTCTTTAGTTCTACGCCTCCGTCCTTTGATTTGCCAGTCGTCTACTCCACGATTACCTCGTTTATCACTCCCTAATGAAATATATACACTTGCAACTGCTCTGTTTGATCTGCACGCATCTGTGACCAAGATTCTTTTATGTGTTACTGATCTAACATAGTCTGTACACTTCCCTTCAAAACCCTTACTTGTGTTTACCGCAACAACTCGTAACACAGTCTATAAGAGCAACATCATTATCTTGATCAACAAATTACAAAATCCTACTCAACAACACTTTTCAAACTACAAATTAACTAATCAATGTAACTCACAAATAAACAACATCAATCTCACTAATTATTTCTAAACAACATACAATTTCCAACCTCTTACTCTTACATTAATCCATTCTCAATTATTACAAAAGCATCAACTTACTAATTGTCATTGTGCTCATTCTTGCAGCAAAGCTGCCACAAATTCTCAGCCGTTTCCTCCATTGCTTCCTCCTCTTCCATCCTCATCTTCTCACCCAATTCTTTAGATCTACGCCTCACCCCTTCACCACTCTTGTCTACAATCACATCATTAATCGCCTTCGCAATCTCTTCTCCCTTGTAAACTTCATCCTTCTCTCTTAACCAACATTTTAGCATCTATAAACATGTTAATTTTCATTGGCATTCCTATAACTGGCACCCCATAATATAAGCTTTCATTCAATGAACTCCATCCACAATGACTTATGAATGCACCTGTACTAGGATGTCCTAATATGTTCGCTTGCGGAACCCATTCCGACACGACCATTCCTCTGTTTTTCACCCTGTCAAGAAACCCCTGAGGAAGCACCTCTTGTATGCTCATTGTCTTGTCCATTACAGGAAATCTAATGATCCATATGAAATTAACTTGACTAAGCTCAACCCCTTTTGCAATCTCCTCAATCTCTCCCTTGGACAAGAAATGCTCACTCCCAAATGATATATACACACTTGAATTCTGTTTTTTCTTGCTTAACCATTGCAAGATTTCTGAATTTCCCTCCTCGTTTTTATCAATATCGGTGACCAGCGGACCAACGGCTAACATTTTTTTTCGGGTTACAGAAGAAACGTAGTCTAGATAATTCCCTTCAAGAGCCCTGCTGGTTTTCACCAGAACAAACTCAGATGAAAGCCTATAGTTAACAAAGAAAATATTTTGATCTTTCTCAAAAACATGAGATTATCCTGACTTTTCCTCTGGTGGGCCTCAAGACACAATTCTGGGAAAGGAAACTCATCATCCCAACAAGTGTAATTATGGTAGTTAAATGCCCTTGTTGCTGCACCCACAATACAAAAATAAGCCGCAGGAATACCTTGGGATGAAGCGACTCTGGCAGCCCAAGGTTGGAACGTATCAAATATGATCAAGTCAGGCTTGAGAGTAGTGATGATGTCTGAGAAGCTTGATTTGGATGTCTGAAAATGAGATTTGATGGGAGATTCTTGGTTGTGTGGTAGTGTGGAGGAAGTTGGGGATTTGGATCTAACTCTAGTTGCACCAATTCTATGGAATCTTGCAACATGTTTTTATGAATGAAAGCATTAATTGATGGGTGTGGTACACAAGTATATGTGGAAATTGTTGTGTTTGAGGATTCGTTTGGCAAATTCAAGAAAAGGGAAAATATGGCCATGAGCTAACCATCACAATTCTGAAACTTGTTGTTTGTGATTCCATCAAGTCAAGTGGTGTGAAAGTGGAATTGGTGGTTTGTAGAGGAAATATGAGGGAAAAAAAAATCCATATACGTACGGTTGCAATGGCCAATGTTCATTTGACACACCAATGCCTTTTGACCTATAACCGGATGGACATATTGAGTGTAAAGCCAATACCCATTTTGAGTGAGTGTTACATGCTTTATATATATAGTAACTGGTGGGGGTGCACCGTGCACCTCTATAATTGATTGAGGAGTTAGTTAACATGTGAAAATTATTTTACTATAGTAAATGAGTGGTCAGTCTGTTCTTGTATAATCGTTTTTTGGAATCTATCTTACTAATAAAATACGGTAATACTTCAAATAAGAAACTAGCTAACTCAAACTAAAATTAATTAACCAGGAAATTAATATATACTTCCTCCACTTTCACTAATTACCTAAATTTCCACTCAAGTAAATTAATGGGTTTCTAATGAATTTATCCAACTGTGATAAACTAATATATACTCAAATCACATTATCACAATCCTCACCAATATATACTATCAAACACAAATAATTATATCTAGTTGGTATAATCATGCATCAACCTACAATTTAATAATTGAATCATGAAATTAATCTGCAGACAAATACCTAATTATTTAATCAATACACCACCAATATAATCAAATAATCAAAATCAAGTTAAAAGTTTAATTTCATCATAAATATAAATACAACAAATCTAGTCAATAACTAAACTAATAAATGAAAGTAAACTCATAAAATATAAACAACAAAGTATAAAACTAAAGAAATGTATCGCCTCAAAACCTATCTAAAAATGAAATTCCCTCATTTTGATTGCGGCTGATGAGGGTAGAAACTGAGATGGACCCAAAAAAACAAATTCACCTACTTGCTTCTCTTCTATTTCAAATTCGGCCGGACAATTGTAATGGGCCGTAGGGTGTTACCTATAGTCGCAGCCTGGTTCTTTCCTCATTTCTCAAAGGGTACGACTTTCAACACCTCCCATTTGTTTAAGTGCACTCCCCCATTCCCGCGCCCCATTCCCTCTCGGGCGCTCCCTCTCTCCCACTCTCCTCATTCCCATTTATAATTTATGTGTTTAATGAGTTTATTTTGTAGTATTTATGTGTTTTAATGGTAGAAATTTAGAATTTAAAGTTTAGAGTGTTTTTTATGATTTTTTCTTTGATTTTAATGGTATAGTTAGAATAAAACTTGTTTGGTTGTTGGTGGAAGTTGTGAGGTTTATCTCATAATTTCTGAGATTCAGATGAGTTCTACTTGTCTGATGTTGAAATCAGAAGAGTTGTTTAGTCTGCTGAAGTATTCAGCTGTTGGGAGTATCAACTGGTTTACTCGACTGATAGAAATCTTCTGGAAGACTCAGCTGTTGGGCGTATCAGCTAGAGGAGTCAGGCAAGCTAACTCAGGCTTGATCAGATGAGTGTTAGATACAATCAGATGAGAAGGTGTTGCTTAAAATCAGCTGAGATGAGAAGATCAGAAGAGGTCTGATCAGACCAGTAGAGTTCTGTTGGCAGAGTTAGTCTTTGACTAAGTGTTGTGATCAGTAGAGTAATCAGAAGAGGAAAGTCTTCTGATATGTCTTCTGATGGTGTCGTCTGTTTGCAAGAAACAAGTGAAGGGCAAGGAGGTCAATTCAGATTGGGTCACGCTGGAAGTGTGAGTTTGCTAGGGGGTTGTAACAGAATTAACGTGGCAAGGATCACATTTTCAACGCACGCTGCAGTCACCATTGGCATCTACAAATACCCCATAGCTTGTCATTGTATTTTTTTACGCGTACGAGCATTCATTCTTGAGAGTTGAGAGTTCACGAGTGGAGTGAGGATAAATTCCCTTTCCGAGTGATGAGTGTGTAAACATCCCTTATCTTAATCAAGATTGAAGTCGTGTGTGTAGTGAATGTAGATCACATTGATCGAACCACCTAAATCTGTTTGTGCCCTGTTTTCTGTTCTCGCATTATATTTGTGAATTGCTATCTTTGTTGGATTGTTATTTGTGGTCTGATTATTCTACTTGGATTGGAAACGTCTAATCGAGTGGATAATTACTGACAATTAGCGTCGTCTATAGGAAACGAGAAGGAATCGAACGTCAGCCATAAAGCAATTGCCAGATCAGAGATGGAGAATTCGACCAAGTATAACATTGTGAAGTTCTCAGGCACCGGTGACTTTGGGTTGTGGAAAGTCAAGATGCAGGCTCTTCTAAAACAGCAAGGCTTGTTCGACGTGCTCGAAGAGCCTACAGCCCCATGCTGCTGTTGAAAGAAACAAGATGTTACGGAAAGTTCGAAGCACTATTCTGCTCTGCCTTGGTGATAAGGTTTTGAGAGAGGTGGCTAAAGAGAAATCCGCAAAAGAGGTCTGGGACAAGCTAGGTAAACTTTACATGGTTAAAACCTTAGCTAACCGTCTCTATTCGAAACAGAAGTTGTATGCCTTCAGAATGGGTGATGACAAACCTATTCCGGATCAGCTTGATGAGTTCAATAGAATTCTTGATGATCTAGAGAATTTAGATGTCAAGTTACAGGAAGAGGATAAAGCTCTGATTCTATTGAGTGTTCTCCCTAAGTCCTTTGAAATCTTAAAGGACATCATCTTGTATGGTAGGAAGGAGAGTATTATTCCCTCCGTCCCATACTTGAAGCTACATTTTACCATTTTGGGCGTCCCATACTTGAAGCTACATTACCTAAAATAGCAAAAACACTTTTAAACACTCTTCTTAAAACATCACAATATTACAACAAATGTCACTACTTTATTACACTAAAAAGTAACTTTATTACTATTTATAAAGTTGAAAAGTCTTTACTACCCCCACTTTATCTTACACAATACTAATAAACAACTCATTTATTAAAACCCGTGCCAATTTGGTTTGTAGCTTCAAGTATAGGACGGAGGGAGTATAACATTGGAGGATGTAATGTTGGTTGTCAAGGAGATAAGAGCAGCAGTGGTGTAGGATTGTCAATCAGAGGAGGCCAGAAGAGAAGTCTGGATCTAAGAAGTGGCCTAGTCAACCCAAAGGACCTGATAAGGGAAAATCAGTTGTGTCCAATCAAGGCTACGAATAAAGAGAAATAGAACAGTGAAGAAGAGAACGACGAATGACGTGGAAAACGAGAACAAATAAATTCTAACTGCAAATTTGGGCGAGGAATCCCGATGATAGATAAGAAAATTCAACTCATTCGATTACTTTATAATTAAAAGTTTACAAAATTACCCCTCAAAATCTCCTATAAATTCACTTTTCTTATTTTGTGTGTCACTCCTCATGTAAGAGAAATTATGGGATGGAGGGAGTATATAGTATATACTAATATTATAGGGAAAAAAAACTTAAAATATTATAAAATCTACTAAATAAAAAAACTAAATAGAATATGAAAAAAAAAACCATCTAAATAAAAAAAATTGAAAAAACTAAATAAATGGGTAAAATTTTAAGAACATCAACTAAAACTTAAAAATAATTAAATTAACAAAATAAAATTCTTCAAAAATCAATTAAAACTAAATAAAATCTTAAAAATATCAAATAATCAATACAATTTGAAGATTTGTTTATGAATTTTTTTAATATTTTTACATAGTATTATTTAGTTTTAATTGATTTTAATTTTTTTATTTTCTTGATTGATTTTTTTAATATATTTATTTTTTAGAATTTAGTTTATTTTTATAATATATTTCAGATTTTATTTAATTTAACAATTTTATTTGGTTGATTTCGTTTAATTTAATTATTTTTAAAGATTAATTTGATTATATCCGGGTAAGATCATATGTATAATTATATATACACATTGGGTAATTAATGGGTTTAGCTATTATAGCGCTAAACTAAAATATATGACAGCGGTTACAAAAAAACCGCTATCTATCAGTACACAAATTAAACAATATGACAGCGGTTCTATAAAAATAACTATATGACAGCGGTTTTTGAAATTTTAACAGCGATTTTAAAAAGCACCGCTGTTATTTAGCTGTTGTAAAAGCAAAATTTGGCATAGTGTAAACATGTTTTTGCATTGGAGGGAGATTTGATTTCATTACATTTTCTTGAAATACAAGTATGAACCGGTCATGCAATTAAGACATACTTTTTTTTTTTATTACAAGTTAAATACCCATCCCTTTTTATTTCCCTCCCCATGACTCGAACCCAGGACCTAAGGCCTAGGTAGTGGTGCTCTAACCACTTGAGCTACTGGCGTGTGGTTCACGTAGCTGGTTTTAAAAAATTTAACTTAATATTTTATTAGTAGTGCTTATTGGTAATTACAAAGTCAACTGTCCAAAATTGATGGAAGATTTGATATCCCATTACATTTTCTCTAGTGTTTTGGATGCCTTTGCCCATGAATTTAATTTTAAACTTGAAATATGAATTGGTAACGTTATCAATTAATATATAGTTATACAAAGTGTTTGTGAATGAAACTAACGATTTATGGCGGGATGAATCTAGTAAATATAATCATTTATATTTTGAGTGGTTTATACGGATTGAAAGATAATCAAAAAAGTTCTTGACGAACTCTTAAAATTAGAGTTTGTGTTCTTGAGTAAAGTTTGAAGAAAGCTTTGAGAGGAAGCTAAGTACGTAAAAGTCTAATATTTTCTTGGAAAAGTTTCGAATGAATCATATTAAGCCTTAAGAGTAGGGATGTGCACCGGTCCAGAACCGGACCGGGACCGGAATCTTAAAATTTTACGGACCGAGGACCGGACCGGAATGTAACCGGTCCAGACCGAACCGGGCCGGTAAATTCCGGTCCGGTCCGGGTTTGGACCGTTTCAGACCGGTTATTTTTTAAAATTTTTTTTTTTTTTATAATTCATTAGTCTATGAGAAGAAGTGGTAAATGGATCACATTTTTTTGAAGATCTAGAAATTTCTTCATATTTACCTTTATAATAAATTCTTTTTCAATATCCTAAAGAATAAGTTATGTTCTTAGATCAAGTTGATCACAATTGTGCAAGAATATATATATACTTGAAAACTTAATTAGTCCAAAATAAAAAAGTAGTAGTCCAAAATAAAACGATGCACAAATTTATCTTCATCAAATCTGTAATAACATATAAAGATGTTAAATTTTTTAAATGGATACAACTAATAAATAAACATGCTGAAAAATATTTGATAAGTATAAACCATTACCATTCTCAATTTCTTCTAACTCACGCAAATCGCAAATTATCATGTCAATGTCAAGTAAAGGTTGAAGAATTTTGAGAATGGTAAAAAATGGGAATTAGGTTTAAGAAAGTGGAAGAGGAATGGGATTTGTAATTTCTAAAATTCAAATAATAAAAAAAAAATTGTAAATCCGGATCTTCAATGTCACGTAAAGGTTGAAGAATTTTGAGAATGGTAAAAAAAAGAAATTAGGTTTAAGAAAGTGGAAGAGGAATGAGATTTGTAATTTCTAAAATTCAAATAATAAAAAAAAAAAATTGTAAATCCGGGTTTCCGGTCCTGGACCGGTAAATTCCGGTTTTAGACCGGACCGGAACCGAAATCTTAAAAAATTTCGGACCTAGGACCGGACCGGTCCGGTTCCGGTCTTTTTTCCAGTCCGGTTTTATTTTGCACACTCCTTCTTAAGAGGCATTATATACTAGGTTTACATTGCAATTAATTACTGGCAGCTCAGCATTATTACACATATTAATTGTAATACAACTTCCATTAATATGATCATTTAATGCATTTAATGCAGCTACTTTCATTAAATGCCTCTAAAACCAGCCATTATATATATGTCTCATCGTACACGATGCTCGTCGCCGAACAACCTAATTACACCGCCTTTGACTTGTCAACGCTCCAAAGATGATCAATTCCATAGTTTCTTGTTCACTGTTGCTCGATTATACTGTATTCTGGTCGTCCTCGCCCTATCTTGGCCCTTGGGCGAGCAACTAGTCTTGGATCTTCTCATAATAACTATACTCTTGAGTCTTCAAGGCTTCTTCTTCGTAACCATGACACTGCTCGTCATCTTTATCATCGTCGACCATCTTGACTTGGATAATACACATTACTTTATTAATACCTCTAATTCTTCTTTAACTAGGCGACCATTGATTACCTGTTTGCCAATATAATATCATTTCTCGTTCTCGCTCCCACGTGTATTTTCTTGACTTGTTGACTCTTCTATGAAGACTTTGACTATTCTCCGTTGAATAGTTGACTGGTCAATAAATGAATTGTTGACTCTTTGACTGAATATAATATATACTCCATCCTATTTAAAATGAGTTGGTCTCTTGTGCATAGTGTGCACGTGCACACTAATGCACATTTTAGAGACCAGTCAACCAATATGTATTAGTTAAAGCGAGAATTTAGTAAAATAACTGTTGGCCAAGCGGTTACCCCTGTCTAAAACAGGTGAAAGGTCACGAGTTTGAAACTTGATTTGTACAATTTAATTTTACTTTTCAGATTGTAATTTTTTTTTTAGAAAAATACACTTTTAAGACTTGGTTGGTACAATTTGATTTTTTTTTTTTAAATACACTTTTGAGTAAAACAAAATATATCACTTTTCAGTTTGTAATTTTTTTTAAAAAAATACACTTTTAAGTAAAATAAAATATCTACCACTTTTCAATAATAAAAATTACACTTTTAACTAATAAAATTTACACTTTTCAATAATAAGAATTACACTTTTCAGTTAAAATGTCTACCACTTTTCAATAATAAAATCTACACTTTTTAATAATAAGAATTACACTTTTCACTTAAAATATCTAACACTTTTCAATAATAAAAAAAGTTATATTTTTCAGTTAAAATATCTACAACTTTTCAATACAATATCTACCATTTTCAATAATAAGAATAATACAGTACCTTTTAGTTAAAATATGTACCACTTTTCAATAATAAAAATTACACTTTTCATTTAAACTATCTATCACTTTTCAATAATAAGAATTACATTTTTCAATAACAAAATCTACCGCTTTTCATTTAAAATATCTACCACTTTTCAATAATAAGAATTACATTTTTCAATAACAAAATCTACCGTTTTTCATTTAAAATATCTACCACTTTTCAATAATAAAAATTACACTTTTCAGTTAAAAAATCTAACACTTTTCAAGTGTAAAAATTACACTTTTCAAAATCGGTAACATTTACCGTGAGCTGACATTTGTACTGACATTTGTTGCTGAAGCATGAAGCAGTAGGCCTCCGTTTCGTTTGAAAAAAAATTGTTTCACCTCTCCTCTTCTATAAAAGTTTTTGCTACGAAAAACTAATTAACAGTAATAAAAATCCTATGTATTTTTAAATTCTTTTATAAGAATTAATTATTTGGTACAATAATAGAATTAAGTTCAATACCTGGGCATAGAGAGATATTATTGGATCTCTAGTATTTCGATCCATGGCTATAATAATCTCAACTTGAAATAAAGTTAAAGAAAGGAGAAAAATATTGAGTATTTTATTCAGGAGATTAGATCAATTATGGAGAATGAAATAGGAAAAAAAATACATTTTTTCGCGTTAGGTAAAAACAGTGAAAGAGGGGTACCTTCTTCGTCGTCTCCTTTCCAACTTCACACCTCCAAATAATTAACTTCGTGATTAACGTATCAACATCATAGACGAATGAATAAATATTAATTCAGAAAAGGCTTGTTGAAAACAGACTTGGGAGAGAGAAGAAAGGGGGAAAAGAAAGGAGGAGATTCAGAAAAGGCTTGTGGAAAACAGACGTGGGAGAGAAAAGAAAGGGGAAAAGAAAGGAAGAGAAGAAAAAAACAGTTAAAAAAAAGCGTGTGCAGGTGCATAGGGTGCATTTGAGAATTTCTCATTCAAAATATATGTCATCCTAAGCTCATGCACATATATTAAGAAAATAATCGACTTCTCCTTTTACCCTTAATCAATGCTTGTAATTCTCATTAAAAAAATACATGTAAATATTTATTGATCTTAAGAGTAAATTTGGAATAAATGCAATTAATTTGTATTGAAAAATGCAACACGACTTATATTTTGCAAAGAAAATGAAAAGTCAAAACGACTTATAATATGAATAGGAGGGAATATAACATGATACATATAACATTAACACAAAACTACCAAAAAAATATACTCCTTCCGATCTACTACAAAGTGAAGTTTGGCTTTTTTTTTTTTTTTTTTTTTTTTTTTTACACAATTAAATGAACTGTTTGTTCCAATTGTACCCTCCTTAAACTTTAAAAAATTTCATAATTTCTAATTTACTTTTATTACCTAAAATTAATTGGGTGAAAGATTAGTTTTTTTTTTTTTTTAATATAGTAATCTAAAATTAGGGAATTAATATGATTATAGACCTTCTTTATTAATTAAGAATATACTTATCAATACATACTTTTTTAATTCCAATAAATTTCACAAAAAATTCACTTATTGTAGAACGAGTATTGAACTATTTGAAATTAGAATATACGTGCGAAGCACGTTGGGAAGATTACCAATATGAGGATCATTGGATGGGGATTTGATTTCATTACATTTTCTCAAAATATAAGTGTGGACAGGTCACGCAATTAAGACCGGCATGTGGTTCACATATATAGCTGGTTTATAATTAACAAAAATAAAACTTAATATTTTTTATTAGTAGTGCTTATCATAGTTATTACAAAGTCAATTGTTTGGCGAGAATATATATGATTCCATTACATCGAGATAATATTCCATGATTGATGATATATCACTAAGGTTGTGTTTAGATAGGAGAGGATGTAATTTGAGGGGGTGTTTTAAGTGAAACGATTTAAAAATAGATGGATTTCAAATGATATGGTTTTAGTCAGGATTTAAAATCCTTTCAATTTTAACTAAAAAATATGTTAAATATTTGAAATTTATTTATTTACTTTTTGATCCAAACAAGTGGAGTGAATTTAGATTATAAATTTAAAATCCATACCTAAATTCCTCCATCCAAACACGACCTAAACTTTCGTATTGGTGATGGCAAAGTCAACTATAAAAAGAAAAAAAAAAACTACTCTCTCCGTTCCAGGATTTTATGCACACTTTGATCGGCACGGAGATTAAGAAAATTGAATAAAGTGATGTGTAAGGTAAATAAATGAGGGATATTATTGGTAATTCATGGATTAAAGTGAAAGAGATTTGATTAAAGATAAAATAAAGGAGGGGTGTTATTGGTATTATTGTTTTATTTTGTGGAGTGTGCAAAAAATATTGGGACACCGGTTAAGGAAAGTATGCATAAAATCATGGTACAAGGGAGTATTCAAATTAGAATATAGTAGGAAGCATGTTTGGGTAGTGTAATAGTTAAGGTTTTGATTTGATGGTCACAGCTGGATGGAGATTTGATTCCATTAATTTTCTAATTTAAATTAAAGTAGTTTATAAGAATAATTAAAATTAATATTGAAGTAGTGCTTAAACCATGATGCATCAAGTGTTATCCCTGCATTAATTATAACTAATTTCAATATAGAAATTTTATTTGATAAAGAATGTAGTTAAATGAATAAGGATAAAATAGTTAAAATTAAAGAAAAAACCATAGAATGACACTTATTTTAAAATTAGTTAAAAAGTCGAATACACTTATTAAAAAACGGAGGGAGTGTATATATATAAATCTACCTATATATGCTTAATTGCATTCCTTAATTCACAATAACACCCACAGATTAATTAAGCTATATAGCATGGGAAATGTTAAAGTTATACACTTGGTTCTTATTGCCTTTTTCTTGATTTCAACTGCAGGTATGTTAATTTCTTTTTGCATGATATTTTATATATATGGTACGTAATTCACAAAATATATATAGTATAAATTACTTTTTTTTTTTCTATACCCAATTCCCAATTAATATATAATTATATATATATATATATATTGATGAACATTGTAGTTATGCCATCTACAAAGATGGTTGAAGCCAGAAGTTTATTGTAGAGCATGTTTACTTTTGTTTTAAAAACCAGGTTTTGGATCTTGAGATCCAAAACCCGTTTTACTTCGGGATTTAAAAATCGGTTTTTAAAATCCACTCAAAACCACTCCTATCAAACATATTGATTTGACATAATGTTATATCTATATAATATTACTCAAATCATTATATTTGTCAAGATAATTCCGATCGGTTAGACGTCTCCAACTAATTAGAACACTTGAATATAAAAGAAATAACTGCTCTTAGGATAGTAATTCCAAAAGTAAACAACAAGGTAAACAGCACACAAGAATTTAAGTGGTTCGATCAATGTGATCTACATCCACTGGACCAGACTAGTACTTCTTTGATTGATAAAGAATGTTTACACACTCATTCACTTGGAATAGGATATTTCCTCACTTCACTCGTGAACTCACACAACTCAAAGAATACAATAACGTACTAAATCTCTCAATCCAACCTTTACAATGTACACAAACAAGAGTATATAAAGATCAAACGTAGTAGTTGCTGCTGTTAGGAACTGCTTGAGTAGTTATCAACCGTTTGCAACCGCTTGTAACAACCCATGTGCTCTGTTATTGCCCAACTGAAATGGTAGTTATGCCCTCAAGTTGTTGTAACTGTAAAACTGTTAGTTAAACTAACTAACTTCGAACCAGAAGACTTGTCCATAAAGATCAGATCACTACTTAGTGTTCTGATACCCAACTCTTCTACTCTGATGATCAAAAGCTAACTCTACTGATAGACTCCATACTGTGCTGATCTTTTACTGTGATGATGTACTGATCTGATAGTACTGTGTTGATAGTAATGTGCTGAAGTACTGATCTTGGTACACTCTGCTGAAGTACTGTGCTGATCTGACCAACTGTGCTGAAATCTAAGCATCACCTCCTCAGCTGATTGAAACCATTCCACTCATCTGATTTCGGCCTAAGTCATCTTATCTGATCCTATCAGCTCACTACTCACTTAGTGTGCTGATTATGAGATTATGAGATAACACTCACAATATTATTTCTCAACAATAATATAATAATACTATAATAATATAATAATACAATAATATAATACATTTAATCATTACACACTTAACTAATCATTATAATCTCATCAAACAATAATATAATAATACAAACTAATTCAATCTTATAACTTGATTTGATATAAAGTTAAATTTTTCACTATTCCAAAATTCAAAAGAAACATTCATATTACTATTCATGGGGATTTAAAAAATCAGGATTTCAAAAACCTAATTTTTAAAACCACCCAAAGTCCAAAGTAAACACCCCCTAAAGGTTAATTAATTAATGCTTATCTCAATTAATATTTAATTTATTAGCTAAAGAATTACATTTAATGATTTTATTTTTCTAAATATTTTATATCAGTAATATTGATTGTGGTAATTAATTAGTAACAAATGAGATGCAAGGCTCTCTCTTTATACTCATGTCCAGATTTTATATTTAATTGACAATTTTCAACTAATTACCTCAGAATTGCCATTTTCATTTCCAATTAAATTACTTTGTTTTTTAATCATGTATTTAGCTTTAATTTGATTATAATTAGTATATATTTTTGTACCCAGGCATGCACCAACCTCTTCACCAAGTTGTTCGGTTTTCTTTTCAGTACTTTTTAATAATAATGCATGTCTAAATTTAGTAGTGTAGTATATATAATTTTGAATACAATATTTAAAATCTCACTTTATATTTTATATGAGACAGCCACTGTTGAAATTTTATAACCTTCCCGCAACATATGGCTTCAACAACCAGGATTAAAACTATTTAGTTGCATTTGAATCACTATATGATATTAATTTACTCAAGGATGATTTTAGTTAATTAGTAGAGCAAAGTTGTTTATTAAATATATGTGTTACTCCCTCCGTCCCATACTTGAAGGCTCAAATTAATTGGGCACGGGTTTTAATGAATGAATTGTTTATTAATATTGTGTAAGATAAATTGGGGATAGTAAAGACTTTTCAACTTTATAAATAGTAATGAAGTTACTTTTTTAGTGTAATAAAGTAGTGACATTTGTTATAATATTGTGATGTTTTAAGGGGAGTGTTTAAAAGTGTTTTTACTATTTTAGGTAATGTGCATTCAAGTATGGGACGTCCAAAATGGTAAAATGTGCCTTCAAATATGGGACGGAGGGAGTACTTGTTATGTTGATTATATTTGCTACGTGTTATGATATTCTATAGCACCAAATTAGATAGTTATAGCGAATTATTTAAGGTACATTTATTTTTAAGTTGATGTTTTAATTATTTGCTTGATAATTGACTTTGAACAACATGATTCATCTGAGTGATGTTAATTTAACATTTTTACAGATGATAATAATTAAGGAGCTAGTGGCGTACGTGGAGAGGCGATGAATGTCAGCTTGTTATGTATGAACCAAATTTCCTTCCAAGTTTTTCGATTGAAGTTTTAATTCGCGAGTTTCTTCTATTTCCATATAATTGGTATATTATATTTTAATTTTTTGATTTGTATAACTGAATAAAGTAAATCCGTGAATGAAATGTAGATTTAATTGCATAAAAGGACATAGGAATAATAATTCTTGTGATGGTTATTGACTAGGAATGAAATCTAAATGTAGTATGAATTTGTATAATGAAATTCCCTGATGTCATGGTTTGGCGAGTCATAACCAAAATGAAATTATCATTATCCTCAATCTTTGTACTCATAATCTCTCTTAATCCAAATTTAGCAGGATGAAATTATCATTATCCACAATCTTTGTACTCATAATCTCTCCTAATCCAAATTCAATTCAGCTTCTGCTAATTTCTTTCCAAACATTCCGCAATCTCATATGAGGATTATGATTAGAACAATTTTGGAGGAATAATTTGTGTAGCGGTGAAACAAATGGTGGGATTGCATGATGCAATAATCATGCTTTTCACCATCAACATTGGGATCTTCTTAATATTAAAGACACGTACGGTTTAACCATAATTTAGGCCAATTCCATTTTAAATTTTTTAAGGTTTCACTTTTTCAAAATACTTCACAAGATGTTCAATTTACATTCTTTTAGTTCAATTTACATCATTTTGGTCAGAAAAATAAAATTTTGTCAAGAAACTGGCACGCGTGATTCGAACATGTATTTAAAATTGAGGCTTCCGACAGATTTGGTGATTGGGTGTCACGTGTAATAAAAATTGCCACATTTAATAAAAAATATGGACACATCATTATATATCATATCTCTAATAATTAAATTTAAACAACAAATTTTATTTATAACAAATGTTCCAAAATATACCCACAAAACTCAGCTCGATGGCCCCTCATAAAAAAAAAAACTCAACTCGACTGGATTTAGAGATAAAAGAAAGCGAAATTATAGAGCAAACGTACAAACGACACTATCCAACCAAATACAAGAAGATTTCGCTTGTACGTTTGCTCTGTAATTTCGTTTCCTTTCATTTGTAAATTCCGTCAAGTTTTTTTTTTTTTTTCAGGAGTCGTCGAGTTGAGTTTTGTGGGTGTATTTTAGAACAATTGCTACAAACAAAATCTAATATTTATATTTATAAGAGGGGGATGATGACATGGCCATATTTTTAATTACACGTGGCATCCAGTCACCAAATTTGTTGGAAGTCCCAATTTTAAGCACACGTTCGAGCCGCGTGTGTCAGTTTCCCGCAAAAAAATTATTTTTTTAATAAAAAGATGTAAATTTGACACCTTATAACGTATTTTGAAAAAGTGATAACTTAAATGATTTAAAATGGAATTAGTCTAAGTTATAGGACTTATTTTAAAATATTTCAGGATGTAAATTAGACAAAAAGAATATAAATTGGACACCTTCCAACGTATTTAAAAAATAAATAAAGGATTCAAAGTGGAATCTACCTAAATTATAAAAATAAATAAAGGATTCAAAGTGGAATCTACCTAAATTACGGACGTATTTTAACATTTTCGTTTAACCTATTGCTTTTATTCTTTTGCTATAGACATGTTTATAGAGGGGCAATAAAACAAATTTCCACTAAAATGCTTTTTCAGGTGCACACCAAAATTCAAAATGAAAATAGGAAATTAGGATCATCCATCACCGGCGCCATCTGAGAGAGAGATGTTTTTTTTTTTTATTTGAGGATTTTTATTTTATTCTTTTATAATTAAATAATTAAAAGACTTGTGAGGTGTGATATCATCATGTTAATTATATGCTATCTCTCTCTTTTTTTTTTTTGGGTAGGGGAAAAAGGAAAATCCAAGTGTGAAAAGATAAAAGACCCCGTCTTGTTCCATCCTACAACTTCTCCATTTTAGTCCCGAAAAATAGTAGAGTCAGCTCCTTGTCTTGCCAACGCATGTGCCTCCATGATTTCCGCTCTTGGGACGTGTCTGAACTTGCACACTACAAATTCATGTGAAAGTGAAATAATTTTTCTAATAATGCCCTCTTCCGGTCCCACTAATCTATTGTGTTGGATCCAAAGTGACACTGCAGTCAATGTGTGAGTGTAAAGGCCCTATTTATAGAAGATAAAAGTTGCAGCTAAGAAAGGAATCTGCCAGCTAATGTGAAAACAAAACAGAATAACCGTAGAGCATTCTAGAGTAGTCTAGGGTGTGGGTGAATAATCTAGTCCATACGGGAGCACGGTAAATGTGTGTGTACGTGATACTTCTACATCTCCTCCTCAAGTTGGAAGTGGTGGTATGAGAGCCATCTTCAACTTGGTGCATAAATAATGAAGCAAAGGTCGTGGGAGTGCCTTGGTAAATAAATTAGCTAGCTGGTGTGAAGTTGTGACATGATGCAAGGCAAGAAAGCCTTCTTTGTAAAGATTGCGCACAAGATGACAATCTATCTCGATGTGCTTCGTACGCTCATGGAAAACGGGATTTTCTGTAATGTGGATAGCTGCAGTATTATCACAGGAAAGCTGAAGCGGGAGGTTCACAGGTAATTGCAAGTCTGTAGCAATGTAAGATATCCACTTCAGTTCAATAGCTGTAGTAGCCAAAGCACGATACTCTGCTTCCGCCGATGAGCGCGACAATGTAGTTTGCTTCTTCGTTTTCCAAGATATTAAGGCATCACCAAGAAAAACACAAAAACCCGTGGTAGACTTCCGAGTATCTACACAGCTGCCCCAATCAGCATCCGAAAAGGCTCGAATAGTATGGTCAGATGAAGATGGGTAAAATAAGCCATGAGAAGACGTGCCATGCAAATATCGAAGCACATGAAGAGCTACATCCCAGTGTGTCGATCTTGGCGAATTAACAAATTGACTAAGCTGCTGAACTGGAAAGGTAATATCAGGTCTAGAAAAGCCAAGATAGAGCAACCTACCAATGATGCGTCAGTACATGTCTGGATTAGGAAGTATAGTACCCTCTGTAGCTGAAAGTTTGACCCCAGGCGGAAAAGGTGTATGAGTGGGCTTACGATCTGTGAGTTTAGAATCCCGTATAAGATCAAGAATGTATTTCCGTTGGGTGAGTATAGTGCCCTCCTTACTTCTGGCAATCTCTTAATGCCTAAGAAGTATTTTGCAAATCCCAAATCTTTAATAGTGAAGACAGCATGGAGATGAGCCTTTAAAGCATCAATGTGAGAAAGATGAACACCGGTAATGAGCACATCATCTACATAAACAAGAAGAGCAACAAAAGAATCACCCGTCCCCATGGTAAACAAACAATGATCAGAAGCAGACTGAGTGAAGCCATAGCGAATAAGAGTAGCACAAAACTCAGAATTCCATTCACGTGAAGCCTGCTTCAACCCGTATAAACTTCGCTTCAAGTGACAAACCTGTCCAGGCAAAGCAGTAGAGTACCCCGGAGGAGGCTCCATATAAACCTCCTCGTTCAAAAAACCATGGAGAAAAGCATTGTTAATATCAAGTTGACATAATGGCCATTCCTTAAGAGTTGCTAAAGCAATGAGCATGCGAACAGTTCTATTTTAGCAACAGGGGAAAAACTCTCTTCATAATGCACTCCATGAACCTGATGGTATCCCTTTGCAACCAAACGGGCCTTATAACGATCAATAGACCCATCAGGATGGAGTTTTACCTTGTACACCCACTTACAACCAATATGAGTCTTGTGCGAGGGGCGTGGGACCAAATCCCAGGTGTTATTACTTTCCAACGCCTGTAGCTCTTGCAACATAGCCTTCTCCCAACAAGGAATACCTGCTGCTTGACTATATGTCTTTGGTTCAAAGATATGAGAAACAGTAGCAGTAAAAGCAACATAATTATGATCAAAGGAAACAAGTGGGTAAGGCAGTAGCTTACTAGAAGGAGAAGTAGGACCCAGAGTAGAGCTAGCAGCCACAAGTTGCGAGCCGGAAGCTTCACAGTGGAAAACAAAATCAGAGAGCCATTCTGGCGGATGAGTGATGCGATGAGGACGAGAATGGAGAGGAGTAGAAGGGTGATGAGAGGAGCAGAGGGATATTTAGGTGGAAAGATGGGTGTTGATGAAGATGGGGTGGTTAGAGAATCTGGAACGAGAGGAAGGATAGGAGATGACTGTGTTTTAGAAGAATTAAAAGGAAAAATATGCTCATAAAAACGAACATCTCGAGAACTAAAAATCTCATGAGTAGACAGATTATACAAACGGTAACTCTTTTGCCCGGTGACATACCCTATCATAACTAGAGCCGTCAAAACGGGCTGGGCCCGTTGGGCCAGCCTGCCCCGCCACTAAAAATAGTAGGTTGGGCTAGGATTTTCCAAGCCCGTCAGGAGGCGGGTTGGTGCGGGCTTTGGCAGGCTGGCCCACTATTTTTTGTTTTTAAATATTATATTTAATTAAAAATATAAAAAACAAAATATATCCTCCATTTTTTCTTTTTAGAACTCGAACCTTGAACCTTACCCCTAGATAATAGTCCTCTAACCACTTGAGCTATGCAACATTGTCTTTAAAAAATAATTAAGTTGATCCATGTAACATGTAAATGAAAGTAAATTTATGTTAAATTATTTGAACATACAAAAACAATGTTTATACTTTATACTGTATTACTGTAATTTATGTTATTTTTTAAAAGTTAATTAACATCATGTATATTGTAATAAAAAAATTTGTTATAGTGAGTTAATTGTTGAATATATAGGTATATAATTGTAGTTTATAATATATTATACAATTAATAATTATAATATTTCTATTTAATTTTGTTCTTAATTAATAATTACAGTAAGTCTTGATATTTATTTCTATTATATATATATATATATATATTACTGTAATTTTTTTTTATGTTTTCTAATTAATTTATTAAATATTTTTACAAAAAAAAAAGTTGGCCCGCCGAAATCCGCGGCCCGCCCCGCCAAATGGCGGGCTTTTACGATTTTGGCCCGTCCCGCCCCGCCGACCCGTCTTGACAGGTCTAATCATGACACACTTTAGAGCACGGGGAACAAACTTTGATTTATGAGGAAGATTATTTGTGGCAAAGCATAGACAACCAAAAGTCCGAAGGAGGTTATAATCAGGGTTTTTATGATAAAGTATGGAGTATGGTGTTTTCCATGATAGTGTTGCACTTGGTATGATGTTTATAAGATGAGCAGTTGTAAGGATAGAGTAAGGACAAAGTTGAGATGGCAAACGAGACTCAAACATTAGAGCTCGGGCTGTATTAAGCAAGTGGCGATGTTTACGCTCAACTACCCCATTCTATTGAGAAGTGTAAGGACAACTTTTATGATGAAGTATGCCAAGAGAAGAAAGTAACACTTGTGTAGGTTTCCCAAAAATTCAGCCCCATTATCAGTCCGTAGGATTTGTACTTTTGCATCAAATTGAGTACGGACCATGGCAAAGAAAGTTTGAAGGATGCGAACAGTTTGGCTTTTATGAGTAAGAAGGTAGACCTAAGTAGCACGACTGAAATCATCTACTAAGGTCAGAAAGTATGGCGTGTTTGTGATCGAAGAATGATTATATGGCCCCCAAATATCTGCATGAATTAACTCAAAAGTTCGAGTAGTTTTAATGGTACTAAGAGGGAAAGGCAGTCGTGTTTGCTTAGATTCGTGACAAATTGAACAAGGAACATCAGAATTAAACTCAGCTTTATTTGATAGAGATTGATAAAAGCATAAATGCTTGAGTACAACTGAGGGAATATATCCTAATCTCTTGTGCCAGACAGCAAGGGATGAACTATTCTTCGGAATAATAGAAATCGAAGAATTACAAAGAACAGGAAATGAATGCAATATGTAAAGTTTCCCAACCAAACAACCAACAACCACCACCTCTTTACTCTACTAGTCCTGCAATTCACAAGAGGTTTGAGAAAAGATGCACTTAAGGTTAGTGTTCCGAAGAAGATATGAGATGGAAAGAAGGTTATAATGAAAACTGGGTATATATAGAACATCAAGTAGGATCAAAGATGGTTTAAGTACTATTGAACCAAAGTGAGTTACTGTTATTTTCTTCCCATCGCGAAGATACACAAATATGGGCTGAGGTAAGGAGATCAAACCAGAGGTAAACAAACTCTGATCATGACTCATGTGCCTACTTGCTCTTGTGTCTAATATCCAAACATTCTTAGGCATATAATCAAAAATAGATAGACATTGATGAGAAGAAAGGTTAGTGCTCATACCTGCGTATCCAACAAAATGAGCAAAATCCTCAGCAGGTGTGCTCATGTTACTAGTTCCAATACTACCTTCACCATGTGATTTGCCAAAATATTTAGCAAGCTCCAACTGAATCATATGTGCAGTTAGCTGTGGCCTTCTTAGCATCCTTCACTTTGTAGTACCAATCTGGATATCCATGTATCTTAAAACACTCACTAGCTTCATGCTTCTTTCCTCCACAATAGGAACAAACAAGTTTTTCCTTCTCTTCCTTACTTCGAAAATTGGAATTTCCTACTTTCAACCAACTCGACTGTTTTTTTCCAGATCCTCTAAAATTATTTCCCGATTTGACAAAGAATGCAGGAACCTCTGGCGTTGCGTCTGATGTATCATTTTGTTGTTCAACACGTTGGACAATTGAATAGGCTTTGTTCACGGTAGGTAAAGGATCTAAAATTAAAATCTGATTACGTACAACCTCATACTCATCATTTAATCCGATCAGAAATTGAATAAGTCTAGCACTCATCTGCTTTTCTTCGAATTGTTTCTCAACATTGCAATCGCAACCTCCACATACACAACCACGTATCACAACAAATTCCTTTAATTCATCCCAGTATTTCATCATTTTTCCATAAAAAACTGCTACACTATCATGCCCTTGTTTCATGTGGTAAACAAATTTGCTTAATTGAAAAAGCTTTGTGCCATTACTTACGTCATACCTTTCACAGATGTTAGTCCATAACATTTTAGCTGACTTTGCAGAGATGAAACTTTCTACCAGATCTTTTGATATAGCGCTCAAAATCCACGGTACAAAATTCTTTCCATTGAGAGGAACTGTAACAAGACGCATACCAGGATGTTCCGATCCAATGAAGTGTAGTTGGATCATTAATCGAAGTATTTAATGTTGGTATTACACTCTTTTCACTCATTTTATAATATTTTCAAAAAGCTCTGGCTCTAGATACCATGTAGAAAAGCTAAGAAATGATTCATTACTTAAAAATGGAAATAGAAAGATTGCATACAACTCCTCACCGAAAGTGTGAGTGTAAAGGCCCTATTTATAGAAGATAAAAGTTGCAGCTAAGAAAGGAATCGGCCAGCTAATGTGAACACAAAACAGAATAACCGTAGAGCATTCTAGAGTAGTATAGGGTGTGGGTGAATAATCCAGTCCATACGGGAGCACGATAAATGTGCCTCCATAATTTCCACTCTTGGGACGTGTCTGAAGTTGCACACTAGAAATTCATGTGAAAGTGAAATGATTGTTCTAATAATGCCCTCTTCCGGTCCTATTAATCTATTGTGTTGGATCCAAAGTGACACTGTAGTCAATGAATCCGAACGAAGTTCGATGAGATCAATGCATCGAGTTCTTGCTTTATAGAGGCCAATCAAAATCGTCATCATCTCCGCCCCAATAAGGGGACCTCGCTGAAGACGAATTCTTTCTGCAAAGCTCAGTACCCTCTGGCCCTCCTTCTCGCGCAAGATCCCCCCGACTCCATAACGCCTATCTTCCTCCTTAAAAGCTCCATCCACCTCCAGGATGAACGAGACATCTCCATCCCCGGTGAATCCTTCCGATTTATCAGTGTTCCAAGGGGAGGCAGGGATTCTTGGTGACGATAAGCGTCAAGATAGGAAAGTACCTTTCCCCCTGTCTTCACATCAATATTATTCTTCCGGGTTGCATCTGAATGCAATAATATTGAACAACGTTCCCTCCAAATTCCCCAAGACAACATGATAACTCTTCCGAACTCTTCTGATTTTTTATCACTTCATATTATCCTTTTTTCCATACCTGCTTAACCCCCGGACATTTTCTTCGTAGCACTTGACAAGATGTCTTATGCTAAGTCCTCTATTGGTCAATCCATCTGAATTTTTTTTTAACAACCAATTTGTGCTTACAAGCTTCTTGTCGTCAGGGCTCTTTGTCTTCATAGCTCTTGACTTTGTTGATTGACATACATTTTTAAAAATCTATTCTAGGTGAAATAAAGCTTCCTAACATATATGAGCTTTAATTTCTAATCTGAAAAAATTAACTTAAGCAAATCATCATATTTAGGGTTTTGGTATCGGGTAAAATGCAAGTTTGGTTCCAAGAAATTTTTTTAAAAACAATTTTGGTCCCACGTTCTTTTTTGGTCCCATTTTTTGCAAAAATGGTCCCAACCGTTAAATACTTAACGGTTTCCGTTAAGTGATATTGTAAAAATGGGCCAAAAGAAAAATAATGAGAAAAAAATGACATATTAAATAATTTTTCAAATAAAATAATAATTTGTGTAAATTTGAAAAAAAATGTATAGATAATAATTTATATCAATTTTATAAAAAAAAATTTTTTTATAGAAAACCTACAACATTTAAAAAGACAAGAAAAAAATTAAAAATTTTAAACCAATTAATATTATATGTAAAATCTTCAAATTAAAGAATTTGAATAATTAAAATTTGAAGATATTATTTTATTTATTTATAAAATCATAAAAATTTATCATACAGATTCTTTAAAAATATCAGATATAGTTTTTAAAATGTAAATTTTAAAGAATTCAAATTAATTCCATCAAAATTTTAAACTATAGATACTAAAAAAATGTTTACATATATCTATCATTAACACTTCTCTTCTCCCCGTCATTGACAGAAAATCTGAAGTCAATTTTCCAAAAATTCATTTTACATATTAAGTCATTTCAAACAAAATAATCATCCCTTCAAAATCAAATCGCGAGACTTGGTTTTCAAAAAATTGAGAATATATCTCAAAATTGTAAAATTCGGTTCAAGCAATACCGCATCCCGAACCCATGGTGATCACCGACACACACCACTAGCCCCAACAGAGGAAATAATAATTGAGAAAAATCAAGAACGATTTAACGTGCAATTTCAGTGAATGTGATTTGTTAGTCTTCTTCGATTTGGGGGTGGGTGGGGGGGGGGGGGGGTTAAGTGAGGGTTTGCGATTTGGGAATGTTTAATGAGTACTTCAGTTTCATTTTTTCGTGAATTTTTAAGTTGGATTCGTGTGGTTTTATTTGGGAGAGATTTTTTAGGAATTTTTTAGAATTAGAGGTGATTTTGGAGCATTTGATTGAAACAATTAAAGCATTTGGAGATTTTATTTCAAAAGGTAAAATCTAGTGGGACCTTTTTTGTACAAAATGGGACCATTTTCGTGAACACTAATCTCTTGGGACCAAATCTACATTTTCCTGATCTCTTTGGACCAAATCTGCATTTTAATTCCCGTTTTTTACCTTAACGACGTGTGTGCCTCACGCTCACAATTCCGTTAGTTTTTTACTGAAAAATCTCGCGGGACATTTTTTGTTCAAAATGGGACCATTTTCGTGAGCCTTTTGGTATCTAATCAAAATAAAATTTTATTTACAAGTACAAACCATATCCCAACATAGAAGAATGAGTGAAGTGAGAGAATGGTATGTTAGGGAAACTTAAGGGTAATAGTCATTTTACACTACTTTTTGTACATAGTTGTTATAACTTTATTTCCATGTACTTGGTTGCTATAGCATGTCTCCAAAATGTTCCTAATAGTAAAGTGTAAAATGCAAGTTTGGTCCCAAGAGAATTTTTTAAAAATAATTTTTGTCCTACGTTCTTTTTTAGTCCCATTTTTTATAAAAATGGTCCCAACCGTTAAATACTTAACGGTTTTCTTTAAGTGATATTGCAAAAATGGTCCCAAGGCAAAAAAATGAAAAAAAATTATACATTGCAGATTTTTTTAATAATTTGTGTAAATTTGAAAAAACATACTCCCTCCGTCCCATACTTGAAGGCACAAATGAATTGGGCACGAGTTTTAATGAATGAATTGTTTATTAGTATTGTGTAAGATAAACTGGGGGCAGTAAAGACTTTTCAACTTTATAAGTAGTAATAAAGTTAATTTTTAGTGTAATAAAGTAGTGGCATTTGTTGTAATATTGTGATGTTTCAAGGAGATTGTTTACAAGTGTTTTTGATATTTTAAGTAATGTGCCTTCAAGTATGGGACGCCCAAAATGGTAAAATGTGCCTTCAAGTATGGGACGGAGGGAGTATATAATAATTTATATCAAATTTAAAAATTAAGAAAAAACTATAGAAAATCTACAACATTTAAAAAGACAAAAAAATTAAAAATTTCAAATCAATTACGGAGTAATATTTTATGTAAAATCTGTCAAATTAAAGAATTTGAATAATTAAAATTTGAAGATATTATTTTTTTAGTTATAAAATTATAAAAAATTATCATATAGATTTTTTTTAAATATCAGATAATGTTTTTAAAACGTAAATTTTGAAGAATTCAAATTATAAATTATAAATTCCATCAAAATTTTAAACTAAAATACTAAAAAATGTATACATATATCTACCATTAATTCTGATCTTCTCCTCGTCATTGACATAAAATCGAAAGTCAGTCTTCCAAAATTCATTTTACATATTAAGTCCTCTCAAACAAAATAAACATCATTTCAAAATCAAATCGCTAGATTTGACTTTAAAAAAAATTGATAATATATCTCAAAATTGAAAACACTACAAAAAAAGCTTGATTTTGATACCGAAATTTTGAGACGGACACCTAATCCGTCTCTAATAGATACGGATTAGATACGAATTTGTTAAAAAATCGAGATTTGAAATCGAAAATAAAACCGCCTCTCATTATAAACAGATTAGATACGACTTTTAGTTTCGAAAGTTTTAGATACGGATTAGATACACGACTTTCAATTTCAAAAGTTTTAGATACGGATTAGATACATATATCAATCAATTTTTTCTCCCCGATATAAAACGTGGAACACGAAATTTGCGTTACGGAATCTAACCATTTATAATCTGCATCTAATTAATCAAATGATAAAATTAAATAAAAAAATAAATCAAAACCTTACATATAGAGAGATTTGAGAATGAGAGAATATGGACGGGTGAATTGAGTTATATTAATTTATTTACTTTTTTATTTAATTTATAAATAGTAAAAATAAAAAAAATTAATTAATATATCTTCTATGTATCGGATAAATATAAATGTTAGTATAATATTATGTAGATATATTTTAGGATATATATATATATATATATTATAATAATAATAATATTATATATATTATATCTTCAATTCCATATGACAATATATATATCAATTGATTCTCTAATGAAAATATTCCAAAAATTGATGTAAATATATTTTAGGTTAAATATATATATTATAATAATAATAATATTATTATATTATATCTTCAATTCCATATTACAATATATATATATATATATATATATATATATATATATATATCAATTAAGGAGATGTTATTGAATAATTTTTTTAATTTGTATAGTATTTTTTTTTAAAAATTAGATTAAAAAATAATTCTATCATCAATTTAGAAAAAGTATAAACTAGTGAAAATATTCTAAGAATTGATTCTCTAATCAACGCACGTATATATGAACCTTAGATTAAAAAAAAGAGTCATTCAATAATTTTTAAAAGTTTATAAATCTTTATAAAATTACTATTAAGACTTATCAAGAAACTTGTATAGTATTTTTTAAAAAGTTTTAGATTAAAAAATAATTATATCATCCACTTAGAAAAAGTATAAATACGTGAAGCATTAATTGTAAATAAGTCTCCATAACAAAGGGAATAAGATCAATTGAGATAAAAATTCAAAATCATTTTTATGTCAAAATGAACTTGAAATAAAAATTGAAAATCAAAAATAATTTTGGTGTCAAAATGAACTTGAAATAAAAATTGAAAATCAATGAAGGGGTTAGAGATACAAATTAAGTTAAATCTAATTTATAGAAATTAATTTTATTTAATTTTACTAAATTTTTGAAAAATATATTTCAAGGGAAATTAAACCTAAATTGTATCTAATAATATGTCAATTTTTTTCCATTCTTGAAAACAGGCGGTACCTAATCCCTATCTAATAATAGGTCAATTTTTGTCCATTCTTGAAAATAAGTTTATATAATAAATATAGATATTATAATAATATTATGTTATATATTTCATATCTTTTATATGAAAATATATTTTATATGACAATATATAAATAAGTTTATATAATAAATATAGATATTATAATAATATTATGTTATATATTTCATATCTTTTATATGGAAATATATTTTATATGACAATATATATAATATATAGACTAATGACAATAATTCATGAATTTCTTTCGATATCGCTAATAATAATATTGTCTCTACCATCAAGATTGACTAACTGAAGAACGTCTTTCAGATAAGTTGTGCATCTCAAGCCTTTACTATAATATATCAATTTACTAATCATCAATTGGCCTACTATTATCAATTTGCCTACTATACAATAATAATATTGTCTCTACCATCAAGATTGACGAGGTAAGTTGTGCATCTTGACACAAACCATCAAGATTGACAAGGTAAGTTGTGCATCTCAAGCCTTTATTATAATATATCAATTTACTTATCAATTCGTCTACTATAAATTACAATTATATGCAACACTATAAATTACAAACACAAACCATCAAGATTGACAAGGTAAGTTGTGCATCTTAAGCCTTTATTATAATATATCAATTCGTCTACTATAAATTACAATTATTTGCAACACTATAAATTACAATTATTTGCAACTGATCCATTTAAAATATGGATCTTAAAAGTGGATTAATATATTTATTTCGAAAGTATGCCTCTTAAAAGTGGGTTAATATATATATTTCAAAAGTATGCCATGTCTAAGGACGCTAGCATCTTGGTTAACTTTGTTAAATTTTCTTTAACTGGAGGGGAATCGATTCTCTTCAACAAAAAAATTATTTATTTTTTTCTAATTATTTTTAAGATAATTTTTTTAAATGAAATTTTCCATTCAAGTAGTAAGTAGAATTTTGTGGTGAACTCGCAAAAAATGGGAGTCAAATAAATGGGTCTTGTTTAAAAATCCAACCCTTTTATTTATTTTTTTCTAATTATTTTTAAGACAATTTTTTAAAATGAAATTTTCCATTCAAGTAGTAAGTAGAATTTGGTGGTAAACTCGTAAAAAATGGGGGTCAAATAGATGGGTCTTGTTTAAAAACCCAACCCATATAACTCATGAAACTCATGAACCGTTTGTATTTGCCAAAAGATATAAATGTATGATCCGTTTGTATTTGTCATTTAAGTGTGTCAAGTATACTAGTGCACCTATTCAGGGGTAGAGCTGTTGTGTACTCAAGTACATGGTGTACTTGGTAAACGCATAATTTAATAAAAACAGTGTGTAATTGAGATAAACGCATAATTTAATAAAAACAGTGTGTGGTAAACGCATAATTTAATAAAAACAGTGTGTAATTGAGATAAACGCATAATTTAATAAAAAAAGTGTGTAATTGAGTCCAGTTATATAGGATAAACGTATAATTTAATAAAAAATCGTTACAGCCTAGTGCTATATAGTATAAACGCATAATTTAATAAAAATCGTTACAACTCACATGTTCGAATCCAATTTTTAAAATTTAATTTAATTTTAGCACCTAATAAAAGTGCAAATTTTAAATAATAAAATTTGTAAAATTAATAACAATATTTAAAAAAAAATTAGCAAAAGATTAAATGTAATTTAATTAATTTATTTGAATTTATAAAGTAAGATCGACTTTTACAATTGAAATTATTCAATAACAATTTTTTATTTTATTTAAAGTTACAAATTAATCAATTAATTATATATGTTAAACTAATATAATAAAATAAAGTGTCTAAACTATGCATAGTTCTTAATATTTTGCAGCTTATTGACGGCAGTGAGTAATTACAATTTTTAGAAATTAATAAAAAAATTACATTTATAAATTTAAAAGTTACAATTTGAATACATGTAAAAGAAATAAATTAATATACATATACAATTAATATTAAAAGATAAAACAAAAGAGTTATCTGTCCTAGTGGCAGATGCTCAATAATAGACACTTGGGTTGGGTTCGGGCTGGGACGGTGTGGGTTCGGGTCGGGTTCGGGCTTGGTGGGATTGGGATTAAGGCTTGGAATGGGGATTAAATAATTGGAGTGGGGGGTGGTTGCATGGTAGGGTGGGATGGGTGTCGGGTTCGGGCTTGGAATGGGGATTAAAGGCGCTTGGAAACGATTTTTTGCCTTGTGATACGGATTTAGAGACGACAAAACGTCGTTTCTAATTAATAACGAAATTATAGACGGATTTTTGACCCGGATGTAAAACGGGTCGTTTATCGTTTAGATACGGATTTAGAGACGAAACGACATTTGAAACGGAATTTTGACCCGGATATAAAACGGGTCGTTCATCGTTTAGATACGAGAATATATGGTGTCAAAATCCGTCTCTCATTATAAACCGAAAAAAAGGTCTCAAATCCGTCTCTTATTAGAAACGGAATTTAGAAAATCGTTCCTAACATTAGATACCATGCGATTAGGAACAGATAGAAAATGGTTCCAAAATCCGTTTCTAACCTGTTTAGATACAATGTTTATGGTATTTAATCCGTCTCTAAATCTCAGTTTTTTTGTAGTGAAAATTCGGTTCAAGAAATACCACACCCCGAACCCATGGTGATCACCGACACACATCTTCAGCCCCAACAGAGGAAATAATAATTGCGATAGAATGAGAAAAAATCAAGAACGATTTGACGTGTAATTTCAGTGAATATGGTTTGTATGCTTCGATTGGGGGGTTAAGTGAGGGTTTACGATTTGAGGAATTTAAGTGAGGGTTTGCGATTTGAGAATGCTTAATGAGTGTTCCAGCTTCAATTTTTTCTGAATTTTCAAGTTGGATTCGTGCGGTTTTATTTGGGGGAGATTTTTTAGGGCTTTTTAAAAATTAGAGGTGATTTTGGAGCATTTGATTAAAATAGAGCATTTGGAGATTTTATTTTAGATGGTAAAATCTCGTGGGACCTTTTTTGTACAAAATGAGACCATTTTCGTGAACACGAATCTCTTGGGACCAAATCTGCATTTTCCCGATCTCTTGGGACCAAATCTGAATTTTCCCATTTTTTACCTTAACGACGTGTGTGCTTCACGCTCACAATTCCGTTAATTTTTTACGAAAAAATCTCGTGAGATTATTTTTGTTCAAAATGGGACCATTTTCGTGAGCAGAAATTCTCTTGGAATCATATTTGCATTTTACCCTAATAGTAAGTTGCCCTAACTTTATTTCTTTGGGTGCGTTTCTTATTGTTGGGAATAAATTGAGTTTTGATGAATATACCAAAACCCCTTTAGACATGCCAAATAGATAAGTCATTTGCAATGAACATGTTTTAGGATTGTTTGAACATGTAGTCTAAGACAAGTAGAGAAATTGATGTGTTAGGCATCTCTTAGAAGAATAGATGCACTAGTTGAGGGGGAACACTTGCTTAATAGCTTAAACATATATTCAATCCCCTCAAGGCTCAGTTATGAACTGATCTCAAGTCTGCTGAAGGACAAGTATGCTGATCAAGAGGAATCAGTCTAAAGACAACTTAGTGGATGCCAACATGAGTTAAAATGCAACATCAAAGCATCAATCTACTGCACCACACAAAGCTCAGAAGATTTGTGCAACAAGTGGTACA
The DNA here is from genome assembly GCA_963675135.1 of Galeopsis tetrahit. NCBI lineage: Eukaryota > Viridiplantae > Streptophyta > Magnoliopsida > Lamiales > Lamiaceae > Galeopsis > Galeopsis tetrahit. The sequence goes on from OY776133.1 coordinate 21,063,706, forward strand.
GAAGAGTTGTCCATCAAAATGGTTCAGAAGAGTTGTCCCAGCACACTTGAACCAGAATCTGTCTTTCAAGACAACTATGCTGAAGAAGTCAAATTCATCTTCCCAAGACATACACATCCAAAGGACTATCCTAAGAAGTCATGGAAGAAGAAAGAGCCAAGTCATCTGAAGAGCTTAAGAGCCAACACTGCTGAAGAATGAACTCTGCTGAATCTGATAAGTAGAGTTGTCCAAGTGATAAGGAATGTTGTCCTTATCTCAGGACTATTGATAAGAAGAGATGTCCATGTTTGACCAAGTGAATCCTGAAGTCAGACATTGGGAAAAGTGCTCAGAATGAAGACAAAGATGATACAGCCGTTTATTTCCCAAAACAAGGACATGTCACTATTAGAATCTGTCTTCCAGTTTGAAGAACTCAAGGAAGACATTTATAGCAATTTGGGACTGCCTCTCCAACGTGTAAATCCTCAAATTTGTCTATAAATACAGAAGTGTGAAGACCATTTGAAGCACCTCAACACATCCAACTATCCTACAATTTAACAAGTGCTTTCAAGCTTTCAAAGAGACTATCTTAGTCTTCATACACTTCATCTAAGCTGAACCCCATTGTATATCCATACAAAGCTTAGAGAGATATCCTATCCTTATACACTGATCTTCATTGTAAAGGATATCTCATTAGTTGGAACCTTACTTCAACCCTTATACCTTTCAAGAGTGAAAGTGAGAAGGTTGTAATAGTAGAAGTGGAAGGAACTAACTGTTGAGAGAAGAACAGTTTAGTTCTGAGTTGAGAAAGGGTACTTGGACTCTAGACATCCTAGGGATCAAAGCACCAAGGAGTGGTGTTCTTGATCAAGTGCACCTTGGCACTATAAAACAAGTTAATTCCAAGAGTGAAGGAATTATCCTGTTAAATCAGGGAAAGTGGATGTAGGAGCTTGAGTCTTTGAACCACTATAAACCACTGTGTTGATTTACATTCAAAGTACTCTACATACATTCAACACTGCACACAAACTGAACTTTCAAAGACTTACAACACAAGCTGTGCAAGAACCTGATTTGGACAAGTTCCCTGATAAACTGTGATAAACTGCTTAAGTGATTTCAGAATATAAAAGGAGTTTAAACTAGAGGGCCAACCACTAATTCCGCACATATAACTCCCCTAGATAGTTATTCAACTAAGTACTCAATAGTTCTTAGTAGTTTGATTATCTTAGAAGGGTTATTCACTCAGCAGAGTTGTCCATGACAACCTTGCTGAACTCTGGTTTGATCAAGTTTTTAAAAGAATTTGCATACAAGTGTATTCCCCCCCATACACTTATTATATACTCCTTTCAGGACCAACAAGTGGTATCAGAGCAGGGGTTCAAAGACCACTGCTTCTGAAAATCCATCTTGATTTTCAAAATCACATATCTAGTGTGGTCACTGAACTGATCTATCTGAAATCCTATTATTTGTTGACTGACACTTTACCTTTAAAGTCATGGCCAACAACAATGTTGTTCCTCATGATGCTGTTCAAGGAATCAACAACATGGCCACCAATCCAGTCAACCATATATCACATTACAAGCTGCCCATGTTCTCAATTGAGAACTATGACTTCTGGAAGATCAGAATGAGAGCTCATCTTGCATCTCTTCACATTGACATGCTAAGGGTAATTACAAGAGGACCATTTATGTTCACCCAAATCAACCCCAGAATGACTGAAGCTCAAAGAGTTGATATAAGGGAAGAGATTCCTAAAGATGAAGATGATTTCACTGCTGAAGAGAAAATAAAAGATAATTTGAATTATCTTGCAATGAACACTCTCTACCAAACAATTCCAGATGCAATCATGGGAAGAGTCTACCACTGTACAACAACCAAAGAAATTTGGGATACTCTTGCTGAAATGTGTGAGGGTACAGAAAAGATAAAGGAGAACAAGCTCCAAGTGGCTGTGCAGAAATTTGAACAATTCTTAATGGAGTCAGATGAGTCCATTGACAAGTTTGCTGGTAGATTCACAGATGTGATGAATGAAATCAACTCCTTGGGCAAGGTGTAATCCAAGAGAGAAGTTGGATTGAAGATCTTGAGAAGTCTCACTCAAAAGTGGGATGTTTATGCTGTAATGATGCAAAACACCAAGGATCTCTCTACCATGCCCATGCAACAAATCTTCTCATAACTCAAAGCCTATGAGTTTGACCTCAACAGAAGGAAGCCAGCAGAAGAGTCTTCCTTACCAGTCAAAAGAGTGGAATTCAAAGCCAAAGCTGCTGAACCTGAAATGCAACCCACTCCAAGATCATCAAAGCCAGTCTCTAAGGCTGAAATGAAGGAAGAAATGGCTCTTATGGCAAGGAGGTTTGACAAACTCAACTCAAGGTTTGGTAGATACAAGAAATTCTACCAAGACAACAAATTCAGGAGAAGGTACAACTCTCCTGAAACACAGGCTGAAGACAAAAAGCTTGGAGAGAAAAGATCAGAGGACAAGTCCTTTGATAGGAGAAAGTCCAACAGAGCTGAACCTTCCTCATCTAGAAGGAGAGAAGATCCAAAGAAGGATGATGATGAGGATCTGTGTTACAACTGCAAGAAGAAAGGGCACTTCTAGTATGACTACCCTGAACTCAGCTCTAAGGAAAGAAGAGAGAGGCAAGCCCAAAGAGATAGAAAATTCACCAATAGAAAAGCTATGTTGGCTGGTGATGAATCTGAAAGTGCTGAAAGCTTCAACTCTTCTAATGGACTGTTCTCAAACAGTGATGATGATGATGATGTGTGCAACATGGCTATTGAGGATGATGAGGTATCCTCCACTTCTAGCTCACCATCATTCTTATCACAGAACACTAGTGAAGTCAACTTGAAACTTTCCTTTGGGAAGTTGATGGAAGATTTCACTAGACTACAAGAATTTCATGATAATTGTGTGAGAGAAAATGAAAGGCTTTCAATTGAGCTTTCAAAACCTGTTGAGACAGTAGTTGACATTAAATCTACTGAATTGTATCAACAAGTCTTGAGAGAGCTTGAGGAAGCAAATCTCAAGATAGTTGACCAACAAAGACAGATTGATGATCAACTTCTTTCTCAGAAGAGAAAAGATTTTGAACTGAAAATTCTTCAAGCAAAGTTTGAAAATCTCTCACATGAATATGACATTCTAAAATCAAGTGAAGAGAGCCTGAACTTAAAGATGTCTGCTTTGAAGAAATCCTCTAGAGCAATAGAGGAGATTCAAAGTTACCAAAGACCTATGGCTCAAAGAAGTGGATTAGGTTTTGATCCATTTGAATCTTCACCTTGTCTTAGTGTTGCTTCCACAAGTAACACTAAGAAAATCTTTGTTAAGTCAGTGGCACAACAAGCTGAAATTGAAGTAATTCAGCCACTGAATAAAGGGAAGGGCAAAATAAATGAAATGCCCACTCAAGTGCTTCAGGAGAATAGGCCCAAACCTTTGGAAAAGGTCAAAACTCCTGAACATAAGAGGAATGTTGCTCAGCAGAGTAGACCCAATGGAAGGGCAACTCTTCTGAACAATGTTCAGAGGGGTTATCCAAGGTATGTTCAGCCTATGCCAACTCTACTGAGGAAGCCTCAGCTGAACAGACCTAAGGACTACTATCCTCAAAGGCAAAATAAAATGAGACAACCAAAACCCTTCATGCCAAAGGGTAATGGTCATAAAAAGGCCTTTCCTCAAAGATTTCATCAAGCTGCACAAAGAACTCATAAGTTCAGGAGATTTGACAAAACTTACAGAGTCAACACTTTCACACACACTTTCCCAAAGGCATTTAAGGGAAAGACAGTGTATGTTGATGCACAAGGAAAACAACTTAGCCACCTTAAATCAATCAGGGTAATTAGGTAAGTTTGGGTTCCTAAGGGTACAACTAACCTCTCAGGACCCAAAATTCAAAGGGTACCTAAAGCTTGCTAATTGCAGGTACCCAAGGGCCACAAGAAGATGAGGAGTATAAGCAGAAAGTCAGCATGGTACCTTGACAGTGGATGCTCAAGGCACATGACTGGAAACAAAGAACTCCTCACTGACTTCACTGAAAAAGAAGGCCCAAATGTCACATTTGGAGACAGTTCACAAGCATCAACAAAAGGTTATGGTACCTTGATAATTGGTAATATCAAGGTATCCAATGTATCTTATGTGGCTGGTCTCAAATACAATTTGCTAAGTATAAGTCAGTTTTGTGATAAAGGTTTCAATGTTGAGTTTTCTAGTGGAAAATGTCTAATCAAAGATAAAACTCAACAAACTCTACTGACTGGAACTAGAAAAGGAAATGTGTATTTTGCTGACTGGGACAAGTCTATTGATGCTGCATGCTTCATTGCTAAAAGCTCAAATGAACAGAGTTGGTTATGGCATAAAAGGCTAAACCACCTGAACTTTAAATCAATGAACAAACTTGCTAGAAATGCATTGGTAAAAGGACTACCTAATGAGGTTTTCATTAAAGAACATGTATGCAAACCATGTCAAGAAGGAAAACAGATCAAAGCATCATTCAAGGGAAAACCAGTCATCTCTACTGAAAGGGTACTTGAATTATTGCACATGGACTTATTTGGACCAATTACCCCTTCAAGCATAAATGGTAGAAAATACACATTGGTTGTAGTAGATGACTTCTCTAGGTTCACATGGGTAGTATTTCTCCTTAATAAGAAGGAAACTCAAGTCAAACTCCCTGAACTGTTAAAGAGATTGTCAAATGAAAAGAGCCTTAATATAATCAAGATAAGATCTGATAAAGGCACTGAGTTCATTAATTCTTACATCAATGAGTATTGCACACTAAATGGAATAGCTCATGAAACCTCAGCAGCTAGAACTCCTCAGCAGAATGGAGTTGCAGAAAGAAGGAATAGAACCCTAAAAGAAGCTGCTAGAACCTTAATTGCTGATTCTAATTTACCTAAGAGGTTTTGGGCTGAAGCCATAAACACTACATGCTATACTCAGAACAGATGTTTGATCACTAAGGGACAAGGCAAAACCCCTTATGAACTCTGGAAAGGAAGATTGCCTAAAGTGTCATATTTTCACAGGAACCAAAAGACATTGATGAAGCACTTCAAGATGCAAACTGGATCACAGCAATGCAGGAAGGGCTGAACTAATTCACCAGAAATGATGTATGGGAGCTGGTGGATAGACCTTCACATCAAGATGTTATTGGAACTAAGTGGGTGTTCAAGAACAAGAAAAATGAAAATGATGTGATTGTCAGAAACAAGGCCAGATTAGTGGCAAAAGGATACTGCCAATCAGAAGGCATTGGCTATGATGAGACCTTTGCACCTGTGGCAAGGCTAGAGGCAATTAGGCTCTTCTTAGCCTATGCAGCCCACAAGAGGTTCAAAGTATATCAAATGGATGTCAAGAGTGCTTTCTTGAATGGAGTCTTGAAAGAAGAAGTCTATGTGGAGCAACCACCTGGTTTTGAAGTTGGGAACCAAGTCTACAGATTGAAGAAAGCTCTATATGGACTCAAACAAGCTCCAAGAGCTTGGTATGACACTCTGTCCCAATTCCTCTTGGATCATGGCTTCATCAAAGGAACTGTGGACAGAACACTCTTCAGAATCACTGAAGGAGAGGACATCTTGCTAGTTCAAATATATGTTGATGACATCATATTTGGATCCCCAAATGAGAAGCTGTGTGAGAAGTTCTCCAAGCTCATGCAAAGCAAGTTTGAGATGTCCATGATGGGTCTGATGAATTTCTTCTTGGGTTTACAAGTCAAGCAATCAAGGGAAGGAATTTTCATCAACCAAGCCAAGTACACCAGAGAAATGATCAAGAAATTTGGGTGTACAACTAGCAAGCCAGTAAGGATCCCAATGAACACTAATTGGAAGATGGATCCTGATGAGAGTGGTGTTCCAACCAACTCTACTGAATATAGAGGAATCATTGGCTCACTCCTCTACCTCACAGCCAGCAGACCTGACATCACCTTTGCAGTAGGTGTTTGTGCAAGATTCCAAGCAAATCCTAAGAAAAGCCATCTAGAGGCTGCTAGGAGGATCTTGAGGTATCTCAAAGGCACTGAGAATTTAGGCCTTTGGTACCCTGCTGATGACAACATTGAGCTCACTGGCTATTCAGATGCTGACTATGGAGGCTGTAGAATTGACAGAAAGGCCACCTCAGGGACATGTCAATTCTTAGGGAACAAGCTCATCTCTTGGTTCTCTAAAAAGGAAAACACAGTGGCAACCTCCAGCACTGAAGCTGAATATGTTGTTGCTAGAAGTTGTTGTGCTCAGATTCTTTGGTTGAGACAACAATTAAGAGACTAAAATGTCAACTCTACTGAAGTGCGTATATTCTGTGACAATAACAGTGACATTGCAATATCACAGAATCCTGTATTGCACACCAGATGCAAGCATGTAGACATCAAGCATCACTTCATTAGAGACCATGTGCAGAAGAAGGATATCAAACTGGTAAAGATCCACACAGATCATCAAAAAGCTGATATATTGACAAAACCACTTGCAGAGGCAAGGTTTCTGGAGCTATCAGCAGAGTTGGGTCTACTTGATCCAGGGAAGTTGGACAAATAGGTCCAAAGGAGTTAACTGATCAAGGGGGAACTAAATTCAAACTTCAGCAGACTTGGTCAAGTCTACTGAAACTCAGGAGAGATGACCTCAATTCTTTAGGACACTTGTCCATTGAAATTCAGGACAGTTGTCCACATCATCTCAGGACACTTGTCCATGTAGGGTCAGATAAGTTGTCTTGGCTATCAAACAAATCTTTGTTTGATAAGCACCTATTTTGGGTAATCATTGCCTATTTCAATATCTGTCTCATTCCTTTTAAAGATATCGCATTTTCAAGGATTCAATTTGTCCCTTACCCAAAAAGTCGCTTTCAATGCATTAAATGCCAAGATTTAACTCTTGTTTGCATTAAACATTTCAAGACATGATCTACCTTGATAACCTCCCCCCAACTTTAAACTAACATTAAAACTCCTCCCACGTTTTGAATAAAACAGTTTTTCACTGTTTCATTGGTTATTGACCATTGGATCAAAACTGGTCAACTCCCCTGAAATTGATGTTGGCCGTTCATTTCAGATTTCCTCATTTGTAAACCGTTGAATTGCCTTAAGACTCACCTACTCATTGACATACATTCCTTTTGGAATATTCACAAGTCTTAAGAAGCCATACAACACTTCACTTCTCCCCCACGCATTCAAACTCTTTGAAACCCTAGTTTTTTTTTTCTTACTCTCTCAAACACTCTCAAAATCCTTCACTGTTCTTCAATGGCTCCCAAAGTAAGAACTGAAATGATTGTTGATTTCACCAACAAGGACTTGGACCTTGATTTTGGCTACCTTAGCCACAAAAACAATCTGATTTTTGAGCCCATCCTATCCTTTGAGAGTGAAGATCCAGAAATTACTCCAACCTTGAGATGGTTGAGAAGAGCAGGCCTTCAGAAATTTATGCAAGAGAAGCCTGACTCTTGCTTAGAAACATATATGGCTGAGTTCTTTGCCTTCTTGAAATGGAGAGGAAAGCCAAAAGATGGTGAGGTCACCACAAGGCTGTCCTACAGGGCATAAGGAGAAGAAGAAGAGAGATTTCACAGAGTGAAATTCTCTGAGGAGGATGTAGATGCTGCATTTGGATTGCCTTCTGAAGGGAAGAATCCAGAATTCTATGGCAATGGCCATGAGGAAGAGATTGCACAAGATTGGCTCCTTGTTCCAGGACCAATCTCATCTACACAACACAAGAGAACTCTCAAAGCTAAGTTTCTCAATCTTTTTGAGGTAATCACAAAGAGTTTGCTAAGCAACACTGGAAGTCTTGAGCAAGTAAGCTTTCCAAGGATCAGAGTTATAGCTGCAGTAATTGATGCCAGTGATAAGGGCATCAAGTTTAATCGGAGGACCTTCATCCTGTCTGAGATGATGAAGGAAAAAGCCAAGTTCAAAGTGAAAACTCACCAAAAGGTGGTTATAGAGGTAAAACTCAAGTATTGCACCAGGGCAAGCTTGTTGATTGAAAAGTTTGCTCACTATTCTCAAATGCAAACCTTTGCAAAACCCCTCCCTGCCCAGAAAGTGCTGTTCAGAAAGCTAAGCAAGAAAACTGAGCAAAGGAGGATGTTGATGGCCAAACCTGCTGAAAAGGTTGAGGAGAAGCCCAAAATGAAGAAAAGAACAAAGGCCAGGGCTGTCAAAACAAAGAAGATGTCTCAAATTTCATCAGGAGAAGCCTCAGGAGCATCAACTGAAGTTGATGAAGTGGCAGAAGAGGGAGTGAATGTGCCTTCTGACCACTCAGAAGAGTTGAGGCTAAAGTATAATGAGACAAGGCAGAAGAAGAAAGTTGATAAAAGGCCCAGGGAAGTTTCCCTGAGAAGGAAGTAGAGGGCAGTGGAAGTAGTAGGGCAAGCAAGAGAAGAGCCAAGCCCACTGAGAAGGTGCTGGAACTTCAGGAAGAAAGATCCCTTCAAGTTGCTCTAAGGGAGAGCAGGGCTGAAAGCAGGACAAAATCTAAGTCCAGGACCAACTCTTCTGGTTCTGGAACCCTAGAGTCCAAAATCCCTGAAGGCCAACCCTTAGAAGCCAACCTTCCTGAAATTTAAAACCCTGATCCCAACTCCCCTGAAACCCATGTTACCCCTTCCAACCAACCTATCACCCCTGTCAATCTTACAAAAAGATATTCTCCAGAAGGGAGTGTGCAAAGAAGTGGCATTGATGTGCTTGCAGATTTAGCAGTGGATGAGGTACCTTCATGAGCCAAACTCTTAGAACATGCACTTCATGAGCCAACCCCCCCTGAGCAAAGCCCCATCAGAATCATTGCTCTTAAAAGCAACTGAGGTACCTTCAATTGAGCTCAACCCTTCTGAAGCCAACCCTCTTGAATTCAACCTGCCTGAAGCTGCAATTGATGAAACAAGAGCCAACTCCCCTATAGCCCAAAGTTCTCAATTACTTGAGAATGAGGAGGAGTATACTTATGAAAGTATGCTCAGAGGAGGAGCAAAGGCTACTGTGGACAGCTTATATCCTCAGCTTGCAGAGTTTCCAAGACTACAAGCTACATTTCATGATTTGAGGATGCTTGTGGAAGTTAAAGACAAATCCGTAATGGAAATTGCACAAGTCATTCATGACAAAGGTGCTAACTGGTGGCAAATAGAAGAGGGCAGATTACTCCATTTTGCCGGTGTACTCAAAACAAGGTTCCTCATTGATGATGAAGTATTTGCCAATCTTGTTGCTGTCAAAATTGCTGAAGAAAGAGAGAGACTTGTTAAAGGGATCAAACACCCTGATAGCAGCTCAAGTGATGATGGCAATGATGACCCTTCAAACCCCTCAAACCCTTCGAACCCTCCTCAAGATAACCCTCCTGAACCCTCCCAGACCAACCCTCCTGAACCTTCCCAACCCAAGCCTTCTGAATCCAGCAGATTCTCAAACCCTCTTGTTATCTACGTTAGGAAAGGCTCTGTATCTTCAGAGGTGTTGACCAGAGTTGGTGACACAGCTAAGAACACATCTGCCAATGAAGGTTCATCTGAACCCAAGGCACAGCTTACAGATGTGGAGGCTCCTATTTTAGAAGCTGGTTTGGTCAAGGCCTATTCTGTGTCAGGAGAGTTGGACACTGATCAGCCCTTGATCATTCAGGATGACACAGTGGCTGCTGAGAAAAGCACTGTGATCTCCCAACAACTGCCTCCTTTGAACCCTGTTGAGGGTGAAGGAGATGCAGGTTTAGGAGATGGGGTTGAAAAGAAGAATAGAACTGAAAAATCAGAGGGAGTTTTGGATGAAAGAGAGGTAGTCATCACTAAGATAGTGAGTGTACCACCATATGAGGGTGGAATAAGTGAGGAAGGACAGGTTATTCTTGAAGTCAAATCTGAACTTCAAGAATCCCTTGATGAAAGGAGGCTTGTTCCTTTAAGTGAGGAAACTATCTATGAAGGGAGACAAAAAGAAGTTGAAAATGAGAAGAAGACTGCTGATGTATCAGAGTCTTATCCAAAAAATTCTGAGGGTGATGTGTGTTTATTCCCTAACATCTTTGATTTGTCTAATATTGCAGGTATTTCTCTTGACCAAATCTTTGCATATGAGTTCTTAACAGATGTACCCATCCAAGTAGATTCTGGATCAGCACAAGCCTTGCTTGGGATGCAATCAGAAAAGTTGGACTCCTTGGCTCATCAAGTCCAATCTGCTCGTGCTGAAACTTCTGGAGCATTGGATGAGCAAGGGAGAACTCTAGCATCTGTGGAGATGAGATTAACTGGCTCTGAAGATGTAGTGCTACCTACATTGGAAGCAAGGATAAGTGGAGTGGAAACTAGTCTCCAAACCATTTCCATTGAGGTTCAAAAGGCCAAATCCACCATGGAATCCATCTCAGAAGAGGTCAAGAAGGAACAGAAGCTGCTCAGAGATAATCACAATGCCAATGTCAAAGCTCTAAGGCTGACTGTCAAGCAAGCTCTTGGAAAGAAGACAGCACTTCAAAAGAAAAGAGCAGAAGAGTTAAGGCTGCGCTGGCCATGGTGAAAGCTGCATCAGATAAATTTTCCCAAGAGGTTATGGCCAACATTGCTGAAAGTGCTGTAACAAATCTTACTGAGTTCCTAAAAGCCCAGCTGGATGCATCTCTGAAAGCAACCTTGGAGGAGGTTGTTGAGCAAAAGATGAAGCCTGTTCTAGCTTTCCTTAGCTTGAGCAGTGATAGAATGCAGAATATATATGATGAGAATGTATATCTGCTGGAAGAGATGAAATCTCTGAACCTAGCCCAATCCCTGATGGCTACAACCATGAGTGAGCTCAAGCCTCAGTGCTTTGATGCTGCCAAAAAGGGGGAAAAGGAAAGAGCAAGGGCCAAAGGTGCCTTGATTATTGGTGGTTCAGAGAAGGGCAAGGAAAAGGCTGCTGGAGATAAGGGTAAAGAGCAAGCTGTACTAAATTTGGAAGACCTTGGAGAAGAAGAGCAGTTAGCCATAGCAATGAAAGCTTCTATGGCATCAGTACATGAAGAAAGAGCTAGATTCCAGCAGAGACCAGGAGGAGAAGTTTCTGGCTTGGACAAAGATGTTGAAGGTGTCCAAACCAGAGGCCAAATCAAGAAGGCCAAGGGAAACAAAAGAAAAGCTGAAACATTCACTGACTTTCCCAACAGCCTAGAACTTCCTCTTGAGTTCAGAGTTGTAGAAGAATCCATTCCCAAGAAGAAGAACAAAACTGCTGAGAAGCCCAAAGCTGCTGAAGAGGTCAAAACTGCTGAAATGACCAAATCTGCTGAAAGGTCCAAGATTGCTGAAGCTGAAAAGTCTGCTGAGACTAAGTCTACTGAAGGTGCCAAAGCTACTGAAGACATAGAAGAGCTGTATGATGAAGGCTTTGGACCTGGACCAAAGAAGACAAAAGTTGTGATACTGAATGATCCATCAAAATTGTTTCATGAAGGGTATGGCAAAGACCCTGAAACACAACAGAAGCTGGCCATGATGAGGGCCCAAGAAAGAATGGATTTGATGGAAGAGGCCAACAGAGCAAGAGATAAGAGAAGAGCTGACTTCCAAAAGCCAAGAAGAAGGAGAGCAACTTACAGCAAATTGAAGCCACAACTACTGATCCCTATGGACACCAAATATCCTCACTTGGATAAATGGGTGCCTATTCAGCTGAATGACATATGGGAAGAGGCCAAAAGGGAGTTTGTCTATGACTACTATGTCATTGACAGATGGAATGGAAGAGATGTCAACTCCACTTTTGCTGAGTTCATGATAGAGTATCACAGAGATCTATATCAACAACTGCTTGCAGCTGCTGACATTGCAAAGATTGAACTCACTGCCCCAAAGCAAATCATATATATGCCTCCAAAGCTGGATGGATGGATTGATTAGAACAAGATTCTTCAGGAATTCTTTGAAATCCTGAAACTAAACAGAATGGTGCTTGGACCAAAGGGCACAAACCAAGAGGCCATGGAGTTGAAGAGAAGAGTGTGGGCACAATATGGGATGGTGCCACCTCCTGAAGACAATCTCTGAATTGGCTAAGTCCTCTTGACCCCTTTCTGCTGTTCTGAATGTTTTGACTTATAAATTACTGAATTTGATCATCCATGTTGAATCTGATCAAGACTGCTGATGTGCCTTGCTGATGATTGTTTGCTCTAATGCTTAAGGATCAATACTCTGATAGACTATCCTATTCAAATTGCTCTGATCAATAGATAGTTTATTACTCTGAATATGTTTTAGAAAGTATTTGCTCTGATGTAATGTTCATGCTCTATTAAGTTTGCTCAACTATCAACATGCTTGTAATGATCCATTATTTGAATGATAGTTGAACATATTTTGAATCAACATTACTGAAACCTAACTTGTCTGACTTATCAATTTCTATGCCTTGAGAAACAGAAAATACACTAACACATTTTCTTTCAGGGAACTTGACTCAAATCACCTTCACTGATGTAAAATATAATAAGTGTAATCAAGTCACCTTTGCATAGATTGTATAGGTTTTGGCATCATCAAAAAGAGGGAAATTGATGGGAATAAAATGAGTTTTGATGAATATACCAAAACCCTTTTAGACATGCCAAATAGATAAATCATTTGCAATGAACATGTTTCTGGATTGTTGGAACATGTAGTCTAAGACAAGTAGAGAAGCTGATGTGTTAGGCAGCTCTTAGAAGAATAGATGCACTAGTTGAGGGGAACACTTGCTTAATAGCTTAAACATATATTCAATCCCCTCAAGGCTCAGTTATGAACTGATCTCAAGTCTGCTGAAGGACAAGTATGCTGATCAAGAGGAATCAGTATAAAGACAACTTAGTGGATGCCAACATGAGTTAAAATGCAACATCAAAGCATCAATCTACTGCACCACACAAAGCTCAGAAGATTTGTGTAACAAGTGGTACAGAAGAGTTGTCCATCAAAATGGTTCAGAAGAGTTGTCCCAGCACACTTGAACCAGAATCTGTCTTTCAAGACAACTATGCTGAAGAAGTCAAATTCATCTTCCCAAGACATACACATCCAAAGGACTATCCTAAGAAGTCATGGAAGAAGAAAGAGCCAAGTCATCTGAAGAGCTTTAGAGCCAACACTGCTGAAGAATGAACTCTGCTGAATCTGATAAGTAGAGTTGTCCAAGTGATAAGGAATGTTGTCCTTATCTCAGGACTATTGATAAGAAGAGATGTCCATGTTTGACCAAGTGAATCCTGAAGTCAGACATTGGGAAAAGTGCTCAGAATGAAGACAAAGATGATACGGCTGTTTATTTCCCAAAACAAGGACATGTCACTATCAGAATCTGTCTTCCAGTTTGAAGAACTCAAGGAAAACATTTATAGCAATTTGGGACTGCCTCTCCAACGGGCAAATCCTCAAATTTGTCTATAAATACAGAAGTGTGAAGACCATTTGAAGCACCTCAACACATCCAACTATCCTACAAGTTAACAAGTGCTTTCACGCTTTCAAAGAGACTATCTTAGGTCTTCATACACTTCATCTAAGCTGAACCCCATTGTATATCCATACAAAGCTTAGAGAGATATCTTATCCTTATACACTGATCTTCATTGTAAAGGATATCTCATTAGTTGGAACCTTACTTCAACCCTTATACCTTTCAAGAGTGAAAGTGAGAAGGTTGTAGTAGTAGAAGTGGAAGGAACTAACTGTTGAGAGAAGAACAATTTAGTTCTGAGTTGAGAAAGGGTACTAGGACTCTAGACATCCTAGGGATCAAAGCACCAAAGAGTGGTGTTCTTGATCAAGTGCACCTTGGCACTATAAAACAAGTTAATTCCAAGAGTGAAGGAATTATCCTGTTAAATCAGGGAAAGTGGATGTAGGAGCTTGAGTCTCTGAACCACTATAAACCTCTACATACATTCAACACTGCACACAAACTGAACTTTCAAAGACTTACAACACAAGCTGTGCAAGAACTTGATTTGGACAAGTTCCCTGATAAACTGTGATAAACTGCTTAAGTGATTTCAGAATATAAAAGGAGTTTAAACTAAAGGGCCAACCACTAATTCCGCACATATAACTTCCCTAGATAGTTATTCAACAAAGTACTCAATAGTGTTTAGTAGTTTGATTATCCTCCTTTCAGGACCAACACTTATGTTCGGTAATAAAATTCTTTGCTTTGTTCTTAATTTTTTTTATAAATAAGAACTTTAAGAATTTAAAAGGTTGCTGAGAGAATAAGAAAAATGATAATTTTATCACTTTGGGATGATTTAACCGCGGTTCAATTCAATCGATTTGAATCGTTATTTTTTTTTATAGTACGGTCATTTAAATCTAACTGTCGATATCTTCAATGGTCAAATGATCTTTGCCCTTGATTCAAAATTAAATTTGAAATTTAAAAAAAAAAAATCAACTATAAAACTAAAAAAAAGTTAAAAAAGAAATATTATAAAACATTTTATGGAGTGTTAATAATTATAAAACATGGAAAATTAAATAATTTGGTGTGATGCAAGTTCATCCATCACCGGCGCCATCTGAGGGAGAGGTGATTTTTTTTTATTTGAGATGGGAGAGGTGATTTTTTTTTTATTTGAGATGGGAGAGACAATAAATTTGAGGTTTTTTATTTTATTTTTTTATATGTAGTTAATAGTCGACAAGCATCGAGATTGTATAATGAAAACCACAATGATATAAATATTAGTTATCACCTGGCACTAATCTATATCATTGATGCCACTAGAAGATAGTCCGTTGACAAGATTTCTTGATGGACACGTAATTGATGGGTAATCCGAGCTAGCTAGCATGTTAAAAGGAAGAGTTTGTTGTAAAATTTTCATCACTCCACCGACTGTATCTTTCACAAAATATTTCTTATATGGCTGCAAAACCAATCATCTGGACTTTGCAGTCTCTTATACTCTCTTGGTGCACGGTGCACCTACCAAGAAGTGTGTGATGTTCTTGGACTTCTTCTTACATCTAATTTTTACTGTTAACGGAAATATTATAAGAAAATTTTCCATTAGATCATGAATTTAACTATATTTGTTAAATTAAATTTTAAGGAAAATGAAGCTTACAAGTTTTGTTCAAATAATTCATTAGATGTCTTATAATTTCCTGTGATTTTCTTTTATGAGTTTCTCTATACAATGTTGTTTTAGATACGAAGAAGAACAAATCCAACATGCCTTCGTAGTATCATGCCATTAAATTTCAGCTTAAGATTCACTTAAAACACAATCAAAATGAAAAATAACACAAGAGACAAAGACCCATAAGCATAAAAAAAAAAAAGATAAAACCCTATCAAAGTGAAAAATAAGATAAAACCACAATTCAATTAACATATGCACAGAATTCAAGCATCAATGGTGAAATTAGAAATCAGACCAGAGAAACTTGTATCATTTCACAGCGGCTTCATTTGGAATCTTATTCTCTATTTTTGCTTCAAATCAAGCCATTAACATGAAAAATAAGAACGGGAGACTAGAGTATTACACCTTAATCGCGCGGTGGAGGAAAATAGTTTTTTTTTTTTTAGAAAATAGAGTATTACACAACCAATTATCTTAGAAAATAGTTTTTTTTTTTTTTTTTTTTTTTACATTTGATTTATTATGATAATAATGGAGGAAAATAATAGAGCCGATTTTTTTTACTAAAAGTGAAGGGCACTCAATTTTATGGCTATAATTTTCTTTTGTTAATTTATATTTTTATTAAAAAAGGATTAACATACACGTGTATAAATATTTGTAATTGGTACATGAGGGTTTAATTGTGTCCAGCGTAGTGTGTATAAAATACAATCTCTCAAGAATAAATAACTTTTGCATAATTATTGTTTATTTTAATTTGGATATGTATACATTTCGTTAATTTTCTTTTTTTTTTTTTGTAATTCAAGAAGAAATTAATTTACAGGTTTTTTTTTCTTTAAAGATAAATTAATTTACATAGTTGCTCATAGTATAAAGTAAAAGTGTGCATCAAAACACCAAAAACTGAAAAACACAGGCTTTTTTTTTTATTTTTTTTGGGCTAATTATCTGCGTCTACTCTCTATTCGATCTGCCATGTTTTCTGTTGAAGCAGCACAAATAAAATTAACGCGGCACCTCCTCCGGATCGAGTTATCATTATGGATACACTATTGGGGAAGCGATGCTGGGTTCCGCTGAAAGACTGATTGCAGTCGTAAGTCACCGTGTGGCCGCCTCTGTGCACGGCCAAGTGGCGTCGTGAGCTTGAGATCAGATTGGTGTGCCACCGCGGCTGGAATTGTACCACCTCTTTCCAGATTGGCCTCCTTTCCTCCGTGGAGCGCCGCCGTCTGAGCAGTGCCGGTCCTAGGAATATGTGGGCCTAAATCGAACTTTTAAAAAAGGCCCCGTTCCTTCATATTTTTATTCTATAACAACTTATTAAACATAATGTAAAATAATTTCTAAAAGATTTTTTTTTACTCGTTTTAGAATTTCTAATTTCTAATTAATAAATATTTAAGATTTTAAGTTATTTAATTTTAAGAGATTTTTCAGGTTTTTAATGTAATTATTATAATTTTTTGAAAATTTAATGAGATTTTTAGAATTTTTTATTTAGACAATTTCAGATTTTTGGAATTTAAATTTTTTATATGAGTAATTTTTAATTTTAATGAGATTTTTAGAAAATTTTAATATTATTTTTTTATTTTTAAATTTAAAGGAGGTAATTTGAACTATTTGTTCGAAATCTCATTTTTTTTTCAACAAAAATGATGTAAATTGGAGCAAAAATGATGTAAATTGAAAAAGTGAAAACTTAAAAAATATAAATTGAATTAGGCTTTTGTTGAAACTTTTTTCTCTTAGTTTTTCCTTCACTTCTCCTTCACTAATTCTTTTTTACTTTTTTAGCCCTTCTCTTTATGAGTCTTGTATAATTATATTAATATTTTATATTAATTATATATATATATATATATATATATATATATATATAAAAGACATCTTAAAAAATGGGCCTCTAAAAAAATAAAATATTTTTGGGCCTGAATCGATCGGCTCGTTGACCTAACATTAGCACCGGGTCTGCGTCTGAGCAAACCAGATCTACCATTGTGTGCTGGTATGAAAAGGCATGTTAAACTACTCATGTAAAACCTAAATTAGTAAATACATTCCTGACTGCACACACACATTACTTTGATAAATTCACCCCTCCTGGTGCATGTATGCCAACGCATGCTTGTAATCTTTTGTATAGTTAGTTAGTAAAGTTGTGGGTAAATTGCAATATATTTTAGTCCATGAAAACATTTGAAAAGCAATTTTAGTCCCATATTCTTTTTTGGTCCCAAATTTTGCAAAAACGCTCCCAACCGTTAAATTTTTAACATTTTCCGTTAGTTTTCAAAATTTATTGTTAAAATCAATTAATTATATAAATAAATAATTTTATAAATGGACGATTAATTATAATATTATATATAGAGTTTGCATATGATTAAAAAGTACATAAATTACTTTTCAACCAAATATATAGCAGTTTAATGTAAATCTAATTTTTTTTAAAAATATATAATCTGAAATTTTAAAAAAAATATACTCCCTCCGTCTCGGAAGTGTTTGCACCACAAAGTGGGCACACTTTTTAAGAAAAAAGTGTAATGAGTGGAGTGTTGAGGGGTAATTTTGTAAAGTTATATGAATAAAGTAAAAAGGTGATTGGAAAGAGAGGAAAAGTAATGGCATTTTGTGTAAATATGTGAATATTGTGAGGGTGTGATTTATGAAAGAGTTTCCTTTTATGGGTGTGCAAACAATTGTGGGACGGACAAATAAGGTAAGTGGGCAAACAGTTGTGGGACGGAGGAATATAATTTTAAAAAGTGAATAAAAAATCAAATCTAATATTAAAATATTATATATAGAACCGGTATATAATTTAACAATACAAATAATAAAAAAAAAAAATTAACATAATAGTAATATTTTATGTAAAATTTCAAAATTGTGTACAGGATATTTGAAGATACGCAGTATTTTTTTTTATATAGTAAAAATTATCAAATAGATTAAACAATATTAATAATTATTTTTAAAATGTAAATTTAAAGAATTTAAATTAAATATTACAAATTCTAAAATTTAACTAAAGATAATAATAATAAAAAAAAAACTAAAGATAATTTTAAAAAAAGATACACATATATATCAGTCGTATCTTCTCCTCCCGGACCCCTTCTGCCCGTAGTCGCCGCCGCCCTCTCGGTTTCACCCTCGTCGCAATTTTGTTGCCATCCGTCAAAATCAGAATCAATCTCTCACAAATTAAGCTCTCTCAAACAAAACCAAAAAGAACCAAATAGCTGGATCTGGCTAAAAAAAAATTAATTTTTAGTTTTGAATTCATAAACAATCTTGTGAGAAATCCGCCTACAAAATTCGTCAATCTAGCCTCGCTTCAGTGCTACGAATCAAAGCCCCTTGTTAATTTCAAATTTCAATCTCTCCTTCATCTTTAATTTGCGACTATTCATAACTGTGTTTTCTGATTTGTTATGTTTGTGTTTGGGAGTGCGGCTTGCGGCGTGGGGTGGGGTGACATGGCTGGTGAGTTTTTTTTTTTTCAGATATTGGGATTTGCCGGCGAGTGAAGTAGGGGAAATGACGGGCTTGGAACGGCGTTCAGAGCTGTGTAGAGGAGGGGAGGTGGGTGGTCGGTAAATCGCCGAAAATTTCTACCGGAAGGGAGGCTCTCACTGCAAATGTTTGAGAAGTGAGTCACGTGGGAGTGGTTGGATTTTTAATATTTAAAATTTATATTATTAATTTATAAATTGGGTATAATTAGAAAAAAAAAAAAAACTTGAAAGTTAACCGTGCGTGATGTTAACGCGCACTATTCTGTTAGCATCTGACGGAAAATTCTCATGGTACTAAAATTGATAGAAAAGGGACTAAAATCGTGAGAGCAAATTCTCACGGTACAAAAATTGCAATTTACCCGTAAAGTTGTTAGGCTAACTTGTCACACAAGATAGCAATTCTAGAAACATCTACTATCAAGTATATAATCCAAGAGCTTGTGAAATTTCAATCATCAATGAAAATACATTTTAAATTACTTAGCTTGTTCAACATGGTATCATGCAGCCACATTCATTGATCTAAAACCATTTTTTTCAGTTTCTTTCATCCTTCTCTTCTCTCATACTCTTTATTCCTCTGTTTCTATTCTCTTATTCGTCTTCCTGTGATTAATCATGCATCAATCCCCTGAATCTCCTTTTGCTCTACCTCGATTCATCACTCTTTCTCTTCATTTGGATCAAGAGAATTACTGCTTCTGGCGCACTCTTGTCCATATACTCATCAGCAGAATGGCCTTGTTGAAAGAAAACACCAACATATCACTGAGGTTGGCCTCTCTCTTCTTGCTCGAGCTTCTCTACCTTTCACATTTTGGTGGGATGCTTTTCACACAACTACATTTCTTATCAATCAGCTTCCCTCTCCAATTCTTGCCAATATCTCCCCTTTCCAAAAACTCTATCACAAAACTCCCAACTACTCTCTTCTAAAAGTCTTTGGATGTGCCTGCTATCCTTTCCTCGGACCTTATGCCACATCTAAAATGCAATTCAGATCCTCCAAATGTACTTTCATTGGCTATAGCTCTTCTCATAAGGGCTACAAATGTCTTGACTCTTCTAGAAGATCGAATTTATATCTCAAATACTGTCTCCTTCAATGAATCAGAGTTTCCTTTCTCTTCACATCCTTCTGCCTCCTCTTCTCCATCCCAAACACTTCCCTCTTACACCTCATATAATCATCCAGTCAGAAGCCCCAACTCTTCTGATTCTAACTCTCCTGATCCCATCTCTCCTGCTCTCAACCCTACTGGTCTCAACTCTACTGATCTTCCCAACTCTACTGATTCCAACTCTCCTACACTCAACCCTCCTGGTCCCAACTCTATTGGTCTCAACTCTTCTGCTCTTAACCCTACTGGTCCCAACTCTACTGATCTTCCCAACTCTACTGGTCTTCCCAACTCTGCTACTCTCACTCCCTTTCCTTATGTTCCTCTTCCCACTCACTGCATGATCACAAGATCCAAAGCTGGAATTTTCAAACCTCATCCTAAAGAACTTATTTCTGAGCTTCCTGATATGGTTGAACCTGATTCTGCCTCTCAAGCTCTTGCACTCCCAGAATGGAAACAAGCCATGACAGATGAGTACTCAACTCTCATGAAGAATCACACATAGGAGCTAGTTCCTTGGTCTGCTGATATGAATCTTATCACCACTAAATGGGTTTTTAGGATCAAGAAACAAAAGGATGGCACTATTGAAATGTACAAGGCAAGGTTAGTGGCCAGTGATTTTCAGCAAACAACAGGGGTTGATTTCTTCCACACTTTCAGCCCTGTTCTCAAACCAATCACTCTAAGAATCATGTTTGCCCTAGCTGTAACAAAGGGATGGAGCATTCAGCAGGTGGATATTAATAATGCCTTCTTACATTGCACACTTAAGGAGATTGTTCATATTGAGCAACCTGAAGGTTTTGTTGATCCTACAAAACCAACACATGTTTGTAGACTGGTTAAAGCTTTGTATGGTGTCAAGCAGGCTCAAAAGGCTTGGTTTGACACTCTTATGGCCTTCTTATCTGATAAAGGTTTCTGTCAGTCACTACAGGAAATCATACATTTTGTGACGAATTTTTTTTTGACGACACAAAAATCGTCACAATTTGTAACTTAAAGGCGACAAATTTTATTTTTCGTCATTAAAATAGTAGACATTAAGACAAAATTTAATTTTGTCGCAACTTATAACTATTTCGTCATTAAAATAGTTGAAGTTATGACAAAATTTAATTTTGTCACCACTTATAATTTTTTTGTCACAAATTTGTAACTTTTGTGACGATTTTAATAAACATGTCACAATAATTCTATGTGACGATTTTAATAATAAGTGGTGACGAAATTTAATGTCATGAAAAATATGTTTTCTCGACGATGCTACACTTTCGTCATTAATTATAAGGAATAATTTGTGATAAAATTATTTTGTCACAATAATAATTATTGACGATTTTAATTACAATTAATGACGATATTCAATGTCATAAAAAAATATTTCTTCTTGACGATAATACTATTTGTCATCAATTTTTTGATATATTTAGTGACCAAGTATTTTCGTCGCCCTAATAATTGATGACGATATTCAACGTCATAAAAACACATTTTTCATGACGATAATACTTTCCGTCATTAATTGTACGAAATATTTTAGTAACGAAATATTTTCGTCACAATAATAATTATTGACGATTTTAACAATAATTGATGACGTTATTTGATGTCATAAAAATACATTTTTTCATGACGATAATACTTTTCGTCATTAATTGTTCAAAATATTTAGTGACAAAATGTTTCGTCACAATAATAAGTGGTGACGATTTTAATAATTACCGGTGACTATATTTGACATCATAAATAAAATATTTTTATAACGATGTAATTTTTCGTCATTAATTATTCAAAATAATTGGCGATAAAATTCTTTCGTCACAATAATGAAAAATGACGATTTTAATAATAATTAGTCACGATATTCGATGTCATCAAAAAAATATTTTCATGACGATAATATATTTCGTCATTAAGTAGTTTAAATACTCAAAATTATTTGTTCACCATTTACCTGAAATCAATATGTTTCGTATCCACCTCAAGAAAAAACATGACGTGCTAGTTTGCAAAAAGCCAAGATTATATATATATATATATATATATATATATATATATATATATATATATATATATATATGCAAAATACTATAGATAATGGCATTATGGACTCCCCTATGCACAAACCCATAAAACTAAATTTATATTAGTCAACTTTAAAAGTTTTTCGCATATAATCCTGAAATTCTAAAACAATCCAATGGTTTCACTATACTTTATTTTATTGCAATATCATGAGGACAGGAATGGACCACAAACATACATAAATATTTTGTCATCAATCACTCTCGTCATCAGAAACACTATTTTTTTGGGAATCCTCTCCACTGCTACAATAATTGACTATGGTGTCATCTAATTCATCCCCATCATAATTATCTGAGTAGACTTCCTCACATTCTCCACGTGCTTTTGAGATTATCAAGTTGTCAATGACATCGACCTCAGAATCATCTCTATTTAGTGATTGTATTTCGCAAAGACCGACTTCAAAAGCATCATCAATATGATTCTCTTGATATACTTCATCTTCTCCCTGTTCTTCAGTGTCCATTGTTTCATCTTGCATTTCATCAACATCATATATATGCCTATGTTGGAATGGTTGCAGTACTCGCCAATCACCTCCTAATTTGGGATCATTAATGTAGAAGACTTGTCGAGCTTGATCAGCAAATATGAAAGGATCATTTTCATACCATTTTCCCGTTACTCTAATACTTGTTATATTTCCTTCCATTAGTATCCCTGATTTCTTTCTAGTCCCAAGATCAAACCATTCACATTTGAATATAGTTACATGTTTATCCTTCACGTAGTCTAGCTTAATTATATCAGTCAAAATACCATAAAAATCTATGATATCTTCACCATGGTTCCCTTCTACTACAATTCCATTATTTTGACTCTTACGACGACTATCTCGTTCTTTAGTGAGAAATCGCACACCATTCACAATGCATCCAGTGTACTTTCTTATACACCTATAAGGTGCACAAGCAAGAGAATAAAGAGACTCGTTCATTTTAGACCGGTCTGCATGATATACTTGAGTCATCTAGGTCAAAGAATGTGAAAAGAAAATAAATTAAATGAGGGAAAGATATTTTGAAATTGCAAAACAAATATTTGAAAACCTAGTTATATATCTTACATGGTTTTTGAACCATTCAGGAAATTGTTGTTTTTGATCTTGATCTATGTTTGCACAACCCTTCAAGAGAAGCTCTTGCTTGTGCCTCCTACAATAATTTATGTCAAAGCATATGTTTGAAATTTATAAATACGTCACAGATATTCAACAAGTTAAGGTACACACAAAATAAACTTACTCAAAATATGGTTCAATCTCCTCACAATTCTGGTAAACAAACCACTGCATCACATTGAACTCATCATCCGATAATTGAACATAACGTGTTGCTCCAAGATGACGACATTTTTGGCTAAAGATATATACAAAGACTATCATCAGTTCCCGTATCATTGTTTCGCTCATCTCTATTAAATCTGGTCTCAATTCCCCGCAAATACATTGAGCAAAAAGTTAAGCTCTCATTCGCCACATATGCCTCAGCAACTGACCCTTCAGGATGAGCTTTATTAGGCACACTCTTCTTCAAGCCACATAATGATCTACACAAAAAAGTAAAAAGGAAATTAATACGTTATTAATAATGTGACTAGTATCAAAGAAATAACATAAGGGAAAAAAATTGAACACTACTTACCTTTCAATTGGATACATCCATCTAAATTGCACTGGTCCACATAATAAAGCCTCTCTTGGTAAATGAATAGATAAATGAACCATTACGTCAAAAAAAGCAGGAGGAAATATTTGCTCAAGCTTACACAAAATCAAGACGATATCTTCTTCCATCTTATGCAATTCTGATTTTTTCAGCTTCTTACAACACAAACGTTGAAAAAAATGACCCAACTCCGCTATTACTTCGAACACATTCTTGTTTAAAGATCCACGTATGCCAACTGAAAGTATACGTTGTAATAGTATATGACAATCATGACTTTTCAATCCAGATATTTTTTGATCACTTATACCAACACAACGAGAGATGTTAGAAGCATATCCATCTGGAAATTTAACAGACTTTAGGAACTCACAAAATTCGTGTCTTTCTTTCTTTTTCATGACATAACATGCAGGTGGCACAACATATTTTCCATCATTTCTCTTGATTAAATGTAGCTCCTTCCGAATTTTCATGTCCTCCAAATCTAGTCTTGCCTTTATTGTATCTTTTGTTTTGCCATCTATACTCATTAAGGTTCCTAATATGCTCTCACAAATGTTCTTTTCAATATGCATCACATCTAAATTGTGTCTTAATTTCAACTTGCTCCAATAAGGCAAATTAAAAAATATACTACGTTTAGACCAATTAACCTCCTTACGCATGTATTTTTTCTTCTTGGATGGATGTTTTCCTGGTGTTTGTTCTTGAACTCTCTCCAATTGTATCAACACATCATCTCCACTTAATTCTTTAGGTGGTTCTCCATTTTCTATTTTACCATTGAAATTTCTACTTCTCCTCCAAGGATGATCTTTTTCTAAATAACGACGATGTCCCATGAAACACAACTTACTACGTATTGACTGAGAGTAAGTGTTCTCATTACAAACCGGGCAAGCCCTATATCCTTTAGTAATCCATCCAGACAAGTCACCATACGCTGGGAAGTCATTTATTTTCCACAAGACATCAGCATGCATTTGAAAATTTTGTTTACAAGATACATCAAAGGTTTCGACTCCTTCGACCCACAACTCAGTTAGTTCTTTAACTAACGGTTGTAAGTACACATCTATGTCTTTTCCTGGTGACTTTTTCCCCGGGATAAGCAAAGACAATATAAGGAATGGTTGTTTCATGCAATCCCAAGGAGGGAGATTCAACGGTGCTAGAAGAACTGGCCACATGCTATAAGTAGTGCTCAAGTTTCCAAATGGATTAAAGCCATCAGCAGCTAGGGCTAGTCTAACATTTCTTGGATCATTAGCAAACCAATTAAACTCATTATCAAAATCTTTCCATGCTATGGAATCAGCTGGATGTCTCATATAATTAGAGCTGGCAAATCGGGCCGCCCGGCCCAGCCCAGCCTAGCCCATCGGGCCAAGCGATGTTCGTGGGCTGGGTCGGGCCGGCCCATAAATTAGTCGGGCCTATAAAATTTGAGTCCAACCTAGCCCACCCTAGCCCGCTGGGCTAGCGGGCCGGCCCAGCCCATGAAATATTTTTCAAAAAATAATATTTTTAGCAAAAATTATAATTAAAAATATATATTACTAATGTATTAATTATACATAATTCATAAACGGTCATAAAGTATAACATTACAATATATAAATAATTCATAAGTTCAAATTTCAAAGTCAAAATAAAATAAAAAACACAATAATATTTAAAAATAATGTACTTTACTTATTTTAATTATTTATTTGTCTAAAGAAAAAAAATTAATCGGGCCAAATGGGCTGCCCATGGGCCGGCGGGCCAAATTCAGCCTAGCCCATTAGGCCCATCGGGCCCATCGGGTCGGGCCACATAGGCCCAGTTTTATATGGGCCTCTAATTTTAGAGCCCAGTCCATACTAGGCTTCGGGTTGGCCGGGCCGGCCCATCGGGTCGGGCCCAAATTGCCGGCTTTACATATAATCATCATCAAGACGTTTTTCTTTATGCCAAACCATCTTTTTAGAGGTTTTCGAAGCCAAGTAAAGGCGTCGTAGTCTAGGTGTCAATGGAAAATACCTCAAGATTTTATGTGGTATCTTTTTCCCGATACCATCATTTACTTTCCAACGAGAAGTCCCACATGTAGGACAAGCCTCTAAGTTTTTATTTCATTCCAAAACAAGGCACAATCATGCTCACATGCATGGATACGCTCATATCCTAATCCCAAATCGCGTAAATATCTTTTAGCTTCATAATAAGTGTTTGGAAGTGTCTCACCATCGGGAAGAGCAGACTTCATCAGACTCAACATCATTTCTATAGCTTTATTACTCAACTTATTGTACACTTTTAAATGGAGCAATTGAATAACAAATGATGTCTTTGACATTTTCTTACAACCAGGATATAATTTTGTTTGAGTATCTGCAATGAGTGCCTCAAGATATGCAGGGAGACCATGAGTATTGTCATCATCCATTGACATATTACCACCATTTGCTTGAGAGTATTGTTCGCTAAGGTCAAACAACATTTCATTAACGCCATCATCTTCATCATTGTCTTCCTCATAATTGTTTTCTTCTATCGAATCACTATCAGTTCTTATACCTTCTTTATTCAACCTAGGCTCACCATGATAAAACCATGTAATGTACCCTGGATCTATTCCATTCACCATTATGTGATCTTTAAATATTTTTTGATCTCTGAAATTTAGGTTTAAACACTTTCTACACGGGCATCGAACATCACACTCTCGACCCATATGAATTCTAACATATTGCATAAAACTATTCACTCCATCAACATAACTCTTAGAAAACTTGGTACCACGCATCCAAGTCTTGTCCATTTTGCACCTATCATATTATTTGTTTATTTAAGTAATTAAAAAATGGCGTAAAAAGCAAGCAAGAATTATATCAAAGAGTTACAAAAATATGAAGATCTTTGTGAATGTTCCCATGACTTTGTTAGGCTTTCATTGATGTAACCAATGTGCTAATACATCTTTTTTTATCCTTTAAGATTTTGATTATCGTTTTCTTTTTAAATTTGTTTTATAAATTTCTAATAGTAGTAAGTCGATTAATTTTGATTATCATGTCTATTTATACGTCTCTATACTTGATTATTTCTTTTGACTATATATAATTATGATTTAAGGTGATATTATATAATAATTTATGGTGATTTCTCTTGTACTTTGTCTTGGTATAATATATATATATGTGTAACCCATTTCAGAAAGAGCTAAAGTTAAATTAGTAGAAATGAAAAATTATTTATCTAGCCATAAATTAAACCCAAAATGTTATTCAAATGAGTATAAGCCCAAACACATATCCTTAGTTCTTGCATTAATTTTTTCCACCAGTGCAAGAGACCTAAAAATAAATATGCAACTATATAACCCATCAAATTTTTTTTAGAAAAGTTTGATTCTAATTTATTATGTTGTCCAAATAATGTTCATTGACACAGTAAAAAAAAAAATCAGATTCAATAAAGTACCTATTAGTCGACATTAATATCTCAGCCCAAATGCAAATGAGAACAGAGGATCAAAAGATTTCTCCAACCATGGGAACAAATTAAAGATGTAGTACCTATTACTAGTTACAAATAATTCATGTGCCATTATTTTCAATCAAATACAACCAAATAATCTCGAACCAAATAGATCTATCCAACCAAGTAATCTTAAAATATTAGCATGTATTGACATTCACAGTTAATAATAATCTAAAATAAAATTTGTAATCATATCAGCGTGATCATTAATTTCATATAGAGATAAGAGAGCATGCTACAAGTACAATCATATAGTTGAAGCAATTCATCAAACAAATAGAGGGCGTGTAGATTAAGGCTAGTGAAAGTAAATGTAAGAGTTCTACCAATGTTTTATCATTTTTATTCCATTTGCAGCTACAAACTATGAATTAACAAAACATCAATTTTGAATTGCATAATGTCCAATTTACAACTTAAATGAGTATCTGAATCTTAATCCAAATTAGAAATGAGCACTGTTTTGAATGGCATATCTTACCCCTTAACTTACTCCCTCTCTATTGATAAACTGAACATAAAAAAGGTTGCACTTAAGGTAGGCAAGCATATACGTTGGCTGTAATTTTCGCTTTTCCAAATGGAGTTGAAGAGTAAATAAAGCACTGCAGACTCAAATAACCTTTATCTCATGAACCAACTATAGAAGTATGGTATGCATCATCCTTTTAATGCAGGGAGTTATTTAAGCACTATTTGAATTAAATTACCTTAAAAAGAGAGAATTAGTAGTAAATTAATAGACGCAGATAAACAGATTGTCTTTCATCCTATGTTACTTCCCTCAATTATTAGCCTTCTCTATATTGCTTCTCACTTCAATTTTTTTTTTAAAAAAAATTATGATTTCCAAATAAATATATTAAATAGTTAGCTAGTGTATCCATTTTGCAAAGCTTAGATTGTAGTACGTATACGAAGTGTAGGTTGAATAAAATCATTTAAAATCTAATGATTCCCTTTATACATAAAGCTTGTCAAGTAAGAGACGAAGTGAATGCTTACATAGTTTTCAATCTATTAAATAGTTAGTTATCCTGTATCCACCTTAAAAGGCCACAATGCTTTTTGTTTTTTTGATCGGTAAAGTAGAACTTTTATTGCAGCCACAATGAGGGCATAAGGAATACCCTTAATTAAAGATGCACAACATAATTAAATGAGTGCGAAAACGGCGTTAACAATGTTTCCTTATTACAAAATCAACATCATTCTGGGATTAGTATTCCAGGCCACAATGCTTAAGTATGTGGTGTTTAGATTTTTAATTTAAGGTAATACAAACAAACAAATTAATTATTTGAGATAATAAAGAAGGCACAAATGGTTGTTCAGGTTGAGGCAGCCTTAATTAACTTCATCTTAATTTTTCTAACTCTTGATCCAGCCTCTTATATTGCCTAATTAGACAAATACTAATTTATTGAACACTGTAAATTAACAAAGATTCAGCAATGATTCAGAATGACGAGCCATTAATCTCTCCCAGAATTCAGCAATTACGTATCTAAATTATCATTCTCAAAACAAGTAATTCAATAAATCGTGTGATAACATAATTAGAGAAAGAATAAGAAACAACTTACACACCCAAACGCGATTCTTCATGAACATCAATTCAACAGTCCCAATTCATCCGGGTAGGCACAACGACAAAATTGGGATTTGAGATTTAGGATCGTTTTTAACGCAAGATTTTGGATGTGGGATTTATAACCTTAATTAACATCACCTAAATTTTTCTAGCGTTTGTTCCAGCCTCTTGTATAACCTAATTAGACAAATACTAATTTACTATGACAAAAATATACAGAGATCGTCTTTTACAAAGTGGTACAAAGAGCGAGGAGATATATGGAGGACGTAAGCATAATCTGAGTATGGGTGCTGTATTTAATTACTTAATGTTTGCCATGATCTCATATTCCCCTTTCTGACTAATATGGTACCTAATCTAGTACCAAATCATGTTATATCTTCTAATTCTTGTAATTTTCTTTGACAAATCAAAAAAGAAAAGAAAAAAGAAGACAAATACTAATTTACTAAACACATTAAAACAAAGATTCAGAACACCATTAATCTCTCCCAGAATTCGGCAATTATATATCTAAATTAGCATTCTCAAAATAAGTAATTCAACAAGACCGCGTGATAGCATAATTAGAGGAAGAGTAAGAAACTGCTTACACAAATCTGCGGAGCCCCAGACGCGATTCTTCAAGAATACTAATTCAAGAACACAGTCCCAATTCAAGAACACTAATTAAAGGCACAACAACAAAATTGAGATTTGTAATTTATGATGGTTTTAAAGCAAGAATTGGAAGTGTGGGATTTATGATCAATTTTAGCGCAAGATTTGGGATTAAGGATTAGTGTGGGATTTATGATGGTAGGTTGATTAAGGTTGAGTGTGGGATTTATAATCGTTTTTAGCGCAAGATTTGGGATTAAGGATTTAGTTTCCCTCCTTATTCTCCCATCCTCTCAAATCTTTTCTCAACTACCGCCAATTTTTTCCTTTACATGATAAAAGGAAAATTATTTATATCTTTTAAAATATATAAGTATATACGAAGTATAATTTTGTTTTAGAATATTTTGTATTTTTTAGAATATTCTCACATAATGTAATATTGTTATTACAATTTTTAGAGAATTAAAATTGTAAAATTAGAGTAATATTTGGACAAAAAATATAATATTGTAAGGTACTAATTTAATTACCAAATGAGGACATTGAAAAAATGATTATTTGGTACTTGCTACTTGATATGAATGATAGTTGGGCAGCAATAATATGCTCGGGCTTGCACTTTCAATTTGTTTTCAGCAGCTTTTGATAATAAGTATAAGAACATTGTAACGCTTTGTTGCAGCTGACACGTCTACTTTTGCAATAACCTAGATTACTGAATATCATGTTATACATAGTGAAACTAATCAGTGAACTGATGAATCAACACTAACGTACTTCGTTTCATAAGTCTCGTATCCGTAAAATAATTTAGATCACAGAAAACCATATTATAGTGAAACTAATCAATGCATCGACACTCGGTTAGTGA
This sequence comes from Galeopsis tetrahit, assembly GCA_963675135.1. Classification (NCBI taxonomy): domain Eukaryota; kingdom Viridiplantae; phylum Streptophyta; class Magnoliopsida; order Lamiales; family Lamiaceae; genus Galeopsis; species Galeopsis tetrahit. The sequence goes on from OY776133.1 coordinate 21,093,942, forward strand.
ATAGACACTAACATACTTCGTTTCGTTGGTCTCATATCACTGTAAAGTAACCTAGCTAGATCACTAGAAATCTAATGTGGCACCCGAAGATTGAGTAATAGTTACGCGTATTCCGTGAATCAGCGAATTTTGATTGTTGTTCATCCCTAATTTTATCATGGACTTCAATCAATCGGTGTACATGTGTACCTCACGCTGTTGATCACGTATCACCCTAAAATTCTACTTCATATAGTAGAAATGATTACATGGCTTGCTCTTAACAGTGTCGAATTGTTAGTGTTGTAAACAAATCGAATGGAAGCGAATACTGCAGTATTCGATTCCATTCAATAAAGTATTCGAATATTCGTATTCGCTTATTTTTTGAATAATAATTTTGATTCAGTATTCGATTTGAATTATTATTTGATACTATTCAATTTCGAATTTTTTGATACATATTCTAAACATTAATAATTTTCAAGTATTCAAATCGAAATTTATTTGTATTCGATATTATTCGATTCGAAATTTTATGGAGAAAAATTGTAAAATAATAATTTAAATAATATTATAGGACACACAAATATACATTTAAAAATATATTTGTGTATATATATTATAATTATAATCGAATACTTACGAATATCAAATCGAATATTATAGTTTTGTATTTGTAGTTTTTTATTAATAGAATCAAAAAGAAATTTTTTATACAAATTTGAATAATAAAATTTCGAATATGAATAAAAATCGACTAAAATTATTTGTTTAGTTTACAACCCTACTAATTGTGCATTCATCCATCAACGTTTGATTAATAATTAAATTAGCTATAAAAAAATACGTATATGTTAATTCCTTTTTTTATTTAAATATAACATTCTGATTTTTTTTTTAATTATATATAAATTAATAACTATGAAACATATATTTTTTTTAAATTGAGGCTAAAAACAAGTAAAAAATGGTCCCCATTTTTTCTCCAAAATCAAATGAAATTAAATGTTAAAAAAAAACCGAAAAAATAGAAACGAATCAAAAAATATCATCTGCCCATATTTCTCTCCATTATCAAATCAAAAAATTATTTTATAAGATACGTATTCCCCCCCCCCCCCAATGAAAACTAAATGAATAATTGGCTCCACACTAAATGAATATTTCGCTCCAATCAGTGAAACCCTCCCCTATTGTTGATTCCTTCTTCACAGAAAAAACCCTTCCCTATTGTCAATTCCTTTTTCATAGAGACAACCCTTCCACGGCGACGCCAGAGAAAATTAGTATTTAGAGTGAAAACCCTTCCACGTCTCAAGTAACTCCTCTCTGTGAGCAAATTCTCGGGTAACTGCTCTCTCTCTCTAATCATCTCAATTACACAATTTTTTTTTTTTACATAGAGTCATATTTATAATACATGATTTTAAGAAGTTCTGAAAAAATAAATGTACGTATAGCATCCCTATATCTCTGTGATTGAATCAGATTTGAAGTGCAACCTTGAATTTTATTTTGTTTTTGTTAGATTTTTCATATTTTCACTAATTATTACAAGTATAGTGTATCCATTTTACAAATCACAAATTGTAGTATAAGAAGTGTAGGTTGAATCAAATCATTTAATATCTAATGATTCCCTTTACATAGAAAGTCGGCCAAGTAAAAGACGAAGTGAATGTTTACATAGTTTTCACTCTATTAAAAAGTTAGATATCTTGTATCCACCTTAAAAGGCAACAAGGGTTAATTATGTGGTTTTATATTTTTCATTTAAGGTGATCACTATTATAGAAGCTCTGCACATTTACAATTTAGATATATGCTTAATGGGCATTGTACAAGCAGAAATAGTGTGCAGATTAAGTTGCTCTACACTATATGAATTACTCAAGTGCAAATTAAGTTATAAGTGTTAAATTATGGATTAAATATTGAATGACAATTATTCAATCATGGGAAAATCATTATTTACTACACATATCTTAATCCTATACAAATAGATTCATGATGGGGGGGGGGGTTGAGAATTATGCTACTTTGTTTAAAATACGGAAGAGTCTATATTCAAACAAACAAATTAATTATTTACTGAACAAGTCTAGTCCTATAAAAACACAATTTTTTTGGAGGAATGCCAAGTTTATATGAGATAATAAAGAAGGCAAAAATGTTTGTTCAGGTTGAAGCAGCCTTAATTAACTTCGCCTTAATTTTTCTAACTTTTGATCCAGCCTCTTATATAGCTTAATTAGAAAAATGGTAATTTACTGAACAGTTTAAACAAAGAGTACAGATTGTAGGAGAAATAGAGTGCAGTTTAGAAAGAGCATAAAACAACATTTTTTGTAGTTCTCACTTTTCCATAATTGTGAAATTCATGAGCCTATCACATAAAATTAGTATTTGTCCTTTTTTTTTTGCAAAATCGGGTAAGAGAATTAGCCACAAGAACACATAGTGTTTACATAAATTGTTGTGTTATTAATATTTTCTTAACTTGTCTCAACTGCTGTATTTCCTCCTATTATAGCATCACTACATTAATATATTTGTTAGTGTGGAATGATCTAAGCTTTGCTGCTCATATTTGCCACAAACCAAGAAAATTTACTAGAAAAAATAATTATAACATGCAATAACTATTATACCTGCTGTGATTGTTTTATTTATACAACTTTATGCATGTCCTCTTTCACTTGTATATTTGAGTGTGCATTTATTAAGGTTTTCTGAATTTATACTATTCAGCTTAGATGTTGATAGGTCATATCATTTGTTTTGTTTATATAGCTTAATGCACGTGATCTTCCACTTGAACGCAATAACCATGGACTGCTATTAGTATTTTATTAAATACTGAAATATGGACAAGTTAATTTGTGGTTACATAGACAGCTGAGACAAATGGGACGAAATATAGAAGAAAGGGAAGAAGTGTTTCGTAAACTTGTGAATACATATTGGTAGCTTCATTTGTAATTTTCTTGGCCTAACTTGCATATTTAAGTTCTATTTCGATTCTCAATTCTTGGTTGTCCTCATCCACCATTACTATGTTGTTTCATTTAATTTGATATGCGATAAACCTGTTAGTGCATCACTAGCTTTAACTTTATTTTTTTGATGTGATTGCTCTCTTCCAGGTTTTTGATATGGCTCCTGGAGGTACAAAAAATTTGAAACAAAAACGCAACTACATTGCTAGAACAAGTATTAAAGAAATACTCCCTCCATTTTTTAATAAGTGTCACTTTGGCTTTTTAACTAATTTTAAAATAAGTGTCATTCTAGAGTTTTTTCTTTAATTTTGACTATTTTATCCTTGTTCATTTACCATAAATATTTTTCATTAATAAATTCCACAAAAATTGTTTATACCAAAATTAATTTGGTTTATGAATACTAGCTACATTCTTAACTACATTCTTTATCAAACAAAATTTCTATATTAAAATTAGTTATAATTAATGAAGGGTGATATCGACCACAATTTATAATCTTAATTTGTTGAAAAAAGCTAAAATGACACTTATTAAAAGATGGAGGGAGTATTCAATAAGGAAAGTGGTGGTACTGGAGGCCAACACGATACTACAATTCAACAATTGAAAGGAGGTGCACATATTACTCCACCAAATTTAGCTGCTGCAACCTCCCAAATTCCATCTGAAACTTACGAAATACCTGAAAAAGAATCCTCTGAAATTCCATTTATAGAGAATATTCATCATGCATCAATTGAAGATGCTGCTGCAACAACAGGTAAATGTATATTTTTTTCTATTTAATGTTAAAATTTCATTTTTGATATTATGGAAAATTATGTATGGTAATAAAATTTTATTGTTCACATGTAGTAGTTGGTTCCAAGAAAAGGAGTCGAGGTAAAACATTTGGAAAAGGGATCTTGAAGTATTTTGATACTTATAATAAAAAAATTAAGATTAATGTGGATCCATCAATCGGGAGACCTATAATGGAGATGAATCCGCGAAGCTGGCCAGTCAGATTGGTGTTATAACTAGGGATGTTATTCCGATACCCAAGAAATGGAAAGAAATAGACGAGGCCAATGGATTGGAGCCAGGATTTGACCATCTACAGGTATGAGTTAAAAATTAAATGTGTTTAATTTATAGCTTTCACCTTCTTGTAATTTAATGTGCATGTTTGTATGTGAATTGTAGATCCACATGGATGTGAATATCGATGCCCCTGGTGTGAAACAATGCTTGGTCAACAGAATGAAAAGCAGTACTCGACAAAAGCGTTATAATTTGCATCAACACTTCCTTAGGTTTTCAACTTTACAAGAGGCAAAGAATAACAAACCCAATTTTTGTCCTAGACAAGATAACTGGGAAGAACTGTGCGATCATTTCGCATCAGATAATTTCAAGGTAGTTTTTATTGTAAATTGCAAAAAAAGAATATTATAAATACAACTCAGTTATTTATGAGTATGTCTATCAACTTAATTAAAATATTTGGTGCTTCACTTACTCCTAAATTAACTTATTTTATGCTCTTGCAGCATAGAAGTGAGGTAAATAGAAGCAACAGGAAAAAACTAAGATGCAAACATACATCTGGAAGAAAGGCTTTTACAGTTATCAACCATGAAATTGTGAGTACACAATAACATTCTTGATTTCTATATTTGTTGGGTATGTATATATATTTTAATTTGTAATATTGGAGTCATGTTATGATTGGTTTGACGCATGTTGCTTGTATGTAATATTTGGTGTTAGAAAGAAATACTAATTTTGTGTGCATCCAATTATTGGATTGGTCATCCTTGACAAAATCAACAAAGAAATTACACTGCATATTCTTGTTAAATTCAAAATGATATGAATTTATGAATTATGTATTGAAACCAACTCGAATTGATGTTTGTCATTATATTTGTTACTCTGTATGGACTTTGACAAATGAAAAGAATTTTGATGAGGATAGTTGTGGAGATATGTTTCCGTATTCTAATTATATTAATTAGTCTTATTATATTTCAGTGTGTAATGATTATACTATTAATTTTTGGCTAGTATGATCAAGTATTAACCTATTTTTTTATTGTAGTCTGAACGTGAGTTAGATGGAGAACCGTGTGACCGAATTGACTTGTATGAGCGTACACACAGTTCAGAGAAAAATGGTTGGAAATCCACGGAGGCAAAGGAAAATTGGGTAAGTCAGTAGACACGTATTAAACAAAATAATCTCTTTATTTATAAGATTTAGTTTTATTACTAAAATTGGTAATTTACTTCTTTTTATGCTTAATTATTAGGAGCTGATGAAAAAAAAACGACAAGAATATATTGAGCTCGGAATTGAAAAGGATGTAGATGAGATTGTCTTGGAGGTGTTGGGTCATGGAACAGGATATATAAAAGGTCTTGGTTATGGTCCAAAACCTTCAAGCAGACGCAACACACTATACGATTCTTCAAATCACTTGCAAGAAGAATTAAAAGACACGAAAGAAAAGTTGCAAGAGTCTGAAGCTCAGGTGCAAGAACTCAAGACGCAAGTGGATGTTTTGAATGCAAATATGGCAGCACAGGGTGCAAATGTCGAAAAATTATTGGCTTTTTTGAGTGGTAAAGGGATAGAACTATAAATTTTATTTTTTTGGTTTAATGTACGTAGTGATAGATTTGTTTTTTTTTTTTTTTTGTTAGTTGTTACTTTCTAAATGTTTGAATGAATTTTTTTATTAATGCAAAATTATTTTTTATCTTTAAGTTTGTTATTATTTTTATAATTTTTTTCTTACATTTAGTAATTGAAATTAATTTATCATGAAAATTGTAATCATTTCATGACAAATGATATATCGCAATATGTATTACTTTTATGATAAAATAATATTTTGTCATTGTACGTTATTTAATAATGACAACATATGTTGTTATTGTAGTTATAAAAAATTGTAACAAATATCATTTTCACCACTAAAAAATATTTATGACAAAAAAAAATTGTCACTATTTTTACATCATTTAACGACATTGAACAATTTGTCACTAATGTCTTATTTTTGGTAAGGAAATGTATCGTCATTATACCTATATATATAATGACGCCAAATTTTAGTGACTACAGAGTAATTATTTCATGACGAAAGATTTGAAATATGACAATAAATGTGTTGTCACTGTTGTTAAACTTTTAATGATGACCACCGTTTTTGTCACTAAATAGTATAAATTAATGACAAAAATATTTGTCACTATTTTCACATCATTTAGTGACAGTGAAAATTTCGTCATTAAATCATATTCTTTAGTGATAAATTTTTTCGTCATTATATACACACACATATAACAACAAACAACATTTTGTCACGAAAAACAATTTTTTTGTGTCGAATTATACAAAATATGACGAAATAGTTAATCAAATTGTGACAAAAAATTATGTCACTAAAATTTTATAATGTTAGTAATATATGGAAAATCGTCATAAAAAGTTATTTTTTTAGCAGCGATAAATCAAATCGTTGTGTAAAATTTAACCTTTAGTGACGAAATATCATATTAAGTGACGAAATTTTGATGCCAAATATGACGATTTATATGTCACCATAGATGAAATGTATAGTGACAGTGACATTTATTGTCACCAAATGATGACATTCGGTGACGAATCCAAATTTCGTCATATTGATCTATTGTGACGCTCATACGGTGACGTTCTTTGCGACAATTTTTTTTGTCGCCAAACATCATTTGTGACGAAAAATGATGTTTATATGACGAATTTTTTCGTCGCGATTTCTCAAATTTCCTGTAGTGAGTCCACACTACAAAAACACTCGTTTATGCCGACGGACGTATACCGACGGATTACCATTCCGACGGCTGTACCGACGGAACTGAAAGTCAGAAGACTTTGCCGACGGAATTCAATTTCCGTCGGCTTTCCCGACGGAATGCCGACGGAAATGCCGACGGACACTCATAACTCTCTACACGGTGTCGTTTTTGGGTCACCGGCCGACGGATTTTTCAGTCGGTATTTTAAATAAGGATTACCGACGGATATTTTCCGTCGGTAACCGCGCCATATTATTGGCCCCCGCGCGATATTCTTAAACGGGCGCGGATATATTTAAATTCGCCCTTACCGACGGAAATTTCCATCGGTAACCGACCCGCATTAACAAACCGCCTCTTGAATGACTCCCAAAATTAAATGTGATCATTACCGACGGAAATTTCCGTCGGTAAAGGCAATTTTTTTTAGTATATAAACTGAAGAACATATTACATATTTCTCTTTCGAGAGAAAGATCGAAAACCTCTCCCTCTCCTCCCTGTTTCGTTTTCGTTCGTCTTCATCGCGCGAAGAGGCTCTGCCGAGGTGATCTCTCGACTCGATTAGAAAATCTATACGGTACGCTTTCTTAATTTATTAGTAATTAATTTTTAAGTTATATTGTATTGCCTATAATTATGAATTAAATTGCATGTGTTAATTTAATTTGTTATATAGATTAATATGAAATTGTTTGTAGTTTATGTATATAGTTAATTAGTTTGAATGTATGTAGTTGATATATCTAATTAATTAGTTGATATTGTAATGGATAATTGCCTATATATAGTTGATGTATATAGTTATTTATAATAAATTGATGTGATTTGTTAAGATCGATATTGCATGTTTTGCATAATTGATGTTATATATATAGTGGATATTAATGTTTAATTTGCATATACGTTGGAGTGGAGTTAATTACGTAATTAAATTATGATATTGTACGTTATAATTAGCTAGATTAATATTGTTGATTTACTAATTATGAAATTATTGATTAAATTAGGGGCTTTGTTAATTATATTAGGAAATTGTTATTTTAAAGTTAGAAAAAATTGTTACTAAATTTATTAGGTTATAGATTGTTAATTAAAATTGGAAATTATTGAATAAATTAGTTATTGTTGAATAAAATAGGAAATTATTTATTAAAATAGGTTATTATTGATTAAATTAGGTATTGTTGATTGAATAAAAAAATATTTATTAAAATAGGTTATTATTGATTAAAATAGGTTATTATTTAGGGATTAAATTTTAATTTATTAGATTATTGTTTTTTATTAAATTAAGAAATTTATTATTAATTAATTAGTATTATATATATAATTTATTAATTTAAATGTTTAAATTAAATAGATGACTGGAAATGGTGTTGGTGCCTCTTGTGGCTCGGGATCTCACGGGGCCTCCGAGTCACGTAGTCGATCAAGGAAGAGCCGAGCCAAACTTAGACCCGAGGCGCCGGCGCCTATACTGCCACGAACACCATTATCGTCGCCTCCGCCACCCATTCCACACCCGTCGCCTCAGCCGTCGTCTCATTCGTCTGTTCGGGACCATCCTGTTCTTCCTACTCGGGATGGCCGGGAGCGCATTTGGGTTACAAGTGGAGGAGTGTAAGTAATTAAATACTTTTATTGTTTAATAATTAATTTCGCATTCGTTTTAATTTATAATGTGTTTTGTTTGTTAATTAATGTCACAAATTGTTACCTGGTAACGAGGTCTCCAGGGCATGCACGATTGCTTTTGGCTCTTTACCGATCTCTGCGGGTGCAATTACTTGGTCGAAGGTCCCAAAACAAAAAAAGTTGGCGTACTTCGAGGAATTTCAGGTAGTAATTAATTACTTAATTATTTAATTAATGTTTGTTAATTTGTTCAATAATAAACAATTTATTATATGTGCAGAAACAAGCCACTTGGGATCGGAATATGTACTCAGACCAGGCTATGTTCAGGTATTTCTGTAAATCAGCGCAAGAGCGGTATAAGGATTTAATGTACGAATGGAGAATGGCATGGCGGAGCGATGGGACGACGCAGAGCTTGGGTAAGGATGATAATGATGTTGTGTTGTGGGATTCATTGACGAGGGAGTGGCTGGATCCTGAGTACATCAGGAAGTGTGAGATTGCTAAGGCCAACCAGAGATCCGACGTTGGGGGTGGGATGTCCAGGCATCGGACTGGAGCCCGGTCCATCCTTGAGCAGTCGATGGTCATTGTAAGTGTTTATTATTTTTTTAATTAATTTCAATAAATTTAATTATATATTTAATATATATAATAAATAATTTAATTATTAGGAACGGGATACGGGGCGTGTACCCACTCACTTGGACCGGATGAGCATTGCTCATCCGTTTAATGCTGATACACAACAATCCACATATGGGCGCACAACTAACCTCCACGTAAGTAATAAAATTGTTTAATTAAATACATTTTTTATAATTTATTCTATTAATTTAAAATTATTAATTATGTAGTTGGAGATGAACCGGAGGATGGCCGAGATCGGAACTCAAGTCGACCCTACTCAAGCCGGAACCAGCAGTGCCCCTACAGTCGAGGAGGTGGACCGGGCTTATTTGGAAGTTGCCCCCACCACCCGCGGACGAGTTCTGGGCCTTGGTCGTATGAGCGCTGATGTCAGGTCCGGCGCTGGTCCGTCCCAGACGGCATCGCAGGGTTCCGTATCTTCCACCCCAACTCCTGATATGATGGCACAATTCAACCATTACATGCATGTGATGCATGTGAATATGGGTCGAGAGTTGGGGTGGTCGGACGAGAGGATCGAGGAGGTTTATCAGAGAACCATGCAAGCTCCTCCACCGACGGCCAACGTGAACGTGTCTGCCCCCCCAGCCCACTCAGCCTATGTCCCGACCATGCAGCAGGATGATGACATCATGGGTCAGCAGTTCGGTGGTGGCGCCGACGTTGATATTGATTTGTGGAACTTTGGTGAATGAGTGTCTCTAAACAATTTATTTTTTATTTCTGTTGAACAATTTTATTTTTATGTCTCGTAGAACTATTTACTTTTATGTCTCGTAGAACTATTTATTTTTATCTGAACTATTGTTGAACTATTTACTTTTATGTTTAAGTATTAGTTGTTTAATTTTAGTTATGTGTGTTTTATGTGTTAAGAATGTGTATATTAATTTTAGTTATGTTGTATGTGTGATTTTGGATGTTATCTGTATTGGATCTTCATTTATGTTTGAATGTACTCTGTTTTTTCATGTTTGTGTTTATGTGAATGTGATGAGAGACTATATGTGATAGATAAACAACATTTTCATTGAAAATTGCTTTGAAGAAAGGCTGTTGTTGTGGTTACATTACATGCATACACTTAACATTACATAAACTTAGCAATACAAATTAGAGACATAAACTTAGGATTACATCCAACCTATAAACTTGAACACATAGGGTAGAACACAGAATATTATGGCCAAAATAAGAAAGTTCATCTTCTTCTTTAGCTCTTCAACCTTTCCAGCTTCAAATCCTAATTCTGAGGTTAGTTGGTCAGATGTATCCTTATACATATCCCCAACTAGTTGCGCATGATTCAACTTGTTGTTGAGCTCTTGATTTTCAAGCAAAAGTGAGTCAATTCTCCTCACCATGCCCGGAAACATTCCGTGTGAACCCGTTCCTTGTCCGTAGATTTCGTGTTCATCGGCCCAAACAAAAAAGGAGCATCCAGAACCATTTAGTGAATCTGGGCAAGTATAAAATAGTCTACCTCTGCTTTTTTCTTGCTTCGACATGCACACACGAGCTTCTTTTCCACAATGACATACCACAATTTTCATGGATGCCGAAGATGAAGACATGAATTTCTGTATTTTTTTATTTTTTGATGTTTGTGAAGAAGTAGGTTGTTTTGAGTGTGGTTGGAGTCTTAAGAATGCGCAGGTTAAATTTTTTATACGAGTCTTTACCGACGGAAAGTGATTCCGTCGGTATTGACACATGTTCAATGTCGACGGAAATGTCAGTCGGTAATGTAAATACCGACTGAAAATTGGTCAACGAAATCTGACTGATTTGACATACATTTGAAATCTTTGTTACCGACTGATATTTTCCGTCGGTAGTGCCAATACCGACGGAATTTAGGCGCGTGATATACCGACGGACTGACATTTCCGTCGGCATGTAGTATTGAAAAAATTTCCAGACCCCAAAACACGCGAAAATTCTAGTTTTGAGTAGAGCGAAAATTTTGGAGTGGAGTGAAAATTTAAGGTATGTTTTTCTATTAAGTGTCACATAGTTTTACTGCAATTAATTTTTATAAAATGTATATAGTTTTATAACTTTTAGTGTTTAATTTTTGTGAAATGTATATAGTTTTATAACTTTTAGTGTTTAATTTTTGTGAAATGTATATAGTTTTTACTTTTAGTGTTTAATTTTTGTGAAATGTATATAGTTTTTACTTTTAGTGTTTAATTTTTGTGAAATGTATATAGTTTTTACTTTTAGTGTTTAATTTTTGTGAAATGTATATAGTTTTTACTTTTAGTGTTTAATTTTTAGTGTGTAATTTTAATTATTTATTTAACAGATGGAATTGTCGGATCGTCGGTGGATGTATTGTACTCCTGGGCTCGTTTTAGGAAATGTGAATGCTGAATTTTATGATAAACTCGTGTCATTTGTTGAATTTGCAAAGCTACACCCACATTACATGTATGGGGATTGTATTAGGTGTCCGTGTAATGCTAAGAAATGTCGGAATAGATCATTTAAAAGCATTGATGAAGTCTTATGCCACATTGTCATGAATGGGTTCGTTGATAATTACTACAATTGGACAAGTCATGGCGAACAACGGTGGCCTTATAATTTTGATCAAGTCTTGTACTATTACACTACTGCAATTTATGAACAACCAGTACACGTCGAGCATGTCGGCACCAGTAACGATCAAGAGTTTGGAGTGGAAGAACCCGATATGTATCAAACAATGGTGATGGAAGCCGGTATGTCAAATATAGAGGAGGAACCAACGGATGAAGCATTTCAGTTTTATGAGATGCTCAAATTAGTCGATCAAGATTTGTATCCAGGGTGTGATTCTCATTCTCAGTTGTCATTTAATGCTCGACTTATGGCTATCAAGACGGAGAACAAGCTATCTAACAGAGCATATTAGCAAATGACACAATAATGCAGTGAGATTTGTCCTGTCGATAATAAAGTACCTACGACGTTTCATTAGAGCAAACAACTAATGAAGAATATGGGTTTGCCGGTTGAGAAGATTGATTGTTGTGTGAATGGTTGCATGTTATACTGGGGTGATGACGATAGCGATCTTCTTATGTGTAGAATGTGTGGCCATCCCCGGTACAAAGAGCCACGACGGAAGGGACCAGGTGGTCAATCGAGCAAGACAAAAAAGAAAGTGCCACATAAGAGGATGTATTATCTTCCTATCATTCCTCGTTTAATGAGATTGTTTCAATCTAGTGCTACAGCTCAACACATGACGTGGCATGCAAGAAATTCTGAAGATACTGAGGCTGGGGATATGAGACATCTGTCCGACTCTGAAGCCTGGAAACACCTTGATAACGTGTTTCCAGGATTTGCTTGTGAATCGAGGAATGTGAGATTAGGCTTGAGTACTGATGGTTTTGCACCGTTTGGAAGTTATGGAAAGAAGTATTCTTTGTGGCCGGTGATACTGACTCCGTATAATCTACCTCCATGGATGTGCATGAAACCTCAAACAATGTTTCTGACTGTATTGGTGCCTGGTCCGTCGAATCCAAAGCATAAACTTGATGTTTATCTCCAGCCTCTTATTAAAGACTTGATCTTCCTATGGGATAACGGAGTCCAAACGTATGATGTTTCTAGGAAACAGAACTTCAGGATGCGTGCTGCTTTATTGTGGACCATTAGCGACTTTCCTGCATATGCTATGTTGTCCGGGTGGAGTACAGCCGGAAAGCAAGCTTGTCCGTATTGTATGGAACATTCTGAAGCTTTCAGTCTCCCGAAGAGTAGAAAAGTTTCATGGTTCGATAATCACCGAAGGTTTTTACCTCGAGATCATCCATTTCGAAGGAATAAGGTGGACTTCACGAAGAATAGAACAGTCACAAACAATCGACCGCCCCTTCGAAATGGTATTTTATACATTTATTTTAACATTTTTTTAAGGGTTACATTTATTATAACATTTATTAATCGTACGGGACGAAGCCTGTTATATGAGATTGAGTGGACGGGTTTGAAAAAAACTACGGAGGAAAATGCAGAAGAACACAACAAAGAAATCCCAGGTAACTGGAAGAAAAAGAGTATTTTTTGGGACTTGCCATATTGGAGTTCACTATTGATCCGACACAATTTGGATGTCATGCACATTGAGAAGAATTTGTTTGACAATGTGTTTCACACAATCATGAACACAGAAGGCAAGACGAAAGATACTCCAAAGTCCAGGGAAGAGTTGAACACTAACTGTCGCCGTGATGAGTTGGAACAGGATACCCGTACAGGTAAATATCCGAAGGCTTGCTACACACTAGATAAGGCACAAAAACAGGAATTGTGTAGGTGGATTAAAGAGTTAAGATTTCCAGACGGCTACGTGTCAAACATGAGTCGATGCGTAGACACAACAAAAGGCAAAGTTGCAGGGATGAAGAGTCATGATTGTCATGTTTTTATGCAGCGCTTGATACCTATTGCGTTTCGAGAATTTCTTCCTCTGAATGTGTGGAGGGTTGTCACTGAATTAAGTCTCTTTTTTAGAGATTTAACGTCTACAACAATCAAGGTTGATGATATGAATCGTTTGGAACGAGACATTCCAGTTAATTTGTGTAAGTTGGAACGTTTTTTCCCACCTAGCTTCTTTGACTCGATGGAACACTTACCTGTTCACTTAGCGTATGAAGCTAGGATTGGTGGTCCAGTGCAGTACAGGTGGATGTACCCATTTGAGAGGTGAACAATTCGATCTATTTCTCTCATTTAATTAGTTTTTAGTATAAGAAGCCTTATTTTAATTTGTTAACTATTATAATTTAATTTAGGTATCTCCACAACTTGAAGCGCAATGCTAAACAAAAGGCAAACGTCGAAGCATCGATTGTTAATGCATATTTTAATGAAGAGGTTGGCATATTTTGTTCATATTATTTTGAAGACCATGTCAACACGAGGATCAGGAATGAACCACGTAACTTCGATGGTAGAGGTACGCAACAAGAAGTCGATGACATGCTCTCTGTATTCAAGTCTAAGGGGCGACCTACAGGAAAAGCCACTGAACGATATTGGTCAACAAACACAGAGGCTGAAATAGCACAAACGTACGTGTTATTGAATTGTGATGAAGTTCAGCCTTACATTGAGTAAGTATTTCATATATTTATCATCTAATTAAATAGCACAAACGTACGTCATTTATCATCTAATTGTGTTGTGAATTATTAGGATGTATACACAAGAACTACGACATGCAGATCAAAACATCTCAGATAGAGACATAGATACTAGTCTTCAACGTCAATTTGCCCGATGGTTCTAACGTTATGTGAGTATCATTAATTGAATTTTACGTGAATAAATAATTGTTTTGATTAATGTTAATTTTAACTGTACGTATAGGGACAATCGCACGATTTTCAGAGCCGGTTCTTACAGGATCTCAGCCAAGGACCACTACGGCGTGTGCGGACTTACAACGGCTATATTGTGAAAGGCTACAGGTTTCATACATCAGAGTATGCATCAACAAGAACGACTAACAACAGTGGTGTTTGTCTTAGGGGTGCGAATTACAATGCAGATGCAAGTGATTACTTTGGGGTGTTGCACGAAGTCGTTGAAATTGAATATCCGAGATATCCAGTGAAAACCGTAATGTTGTTCAAGTGCCATTGGTTTGACACATCCCCTTTAGGAACCAAAATTCATCCGGAGTACAAGCTTGTCGATGTTAATTCGAAAAGGAAGTATAGCGGGGATGATCCGTTTGTATTTGCCTCTCAGGTATCTCAAGTCTACTACTGCACGTATCCAGGAGCTGGAAAACGTAATAGAGAATGGCACGCTGTTTGCAAAGTGAAGGCAAGGTCAATGGTGGAGGTCCCCCAAAAGGAAAACAACGATGAAGATGAACCTCCGTTTCAAATGGAACAAATAGAGAATCAAACTGAAGTGTTTGCGGGAGATTTTAATCTTTCGGTAGACTTGACGGCTGCAAATCCACAATTGATTGTTATTGAAAACGATAGTGGACATGAGGAGGAGGATGAACATGACGAGAGGGAGGGTGAAGAAGATGAGGATGAAGAAGATGAGGACGAAGAGGAAGATGTGGCAAATAATGAAAATGAAGACGAAGATGAATATTAAATTAATGTAACCTAGCTATTTTATTTTGTACAATTTATAAGATTTCATTATTTATCATTTGGTTATATCTTATAATTTAATTATTTATCATTTGGTTATGTTATTAACTTATAATTTAATTATTTATCATTTGGTAATAAAAATCCAATGGCGATGGAACATATCCGTCGCCATTTCCGTCGCTAACGGCAACGAGCCAAAGCCGACAGCACATATCCGTCGCCATTTCCGTCGCTAACAGCAACGAGCCAAAGCCGACCGACAAATCCGTCGCCATTTCCGTCGCTAACGGCAACGAGCCAAAGCCGACCGAAAAATCCGTCGCCATTTCCGTCGCTAACGGCAACGAGCCAAAGCCGACCGACAAATCCGTCGCCATCTCCGTCGGCATTTCCGAATATAAATGTAACTTTCTCTCATTTCACGCGTATTTTCCCTCCCTCTCTCTATGTCTCTCCCTCTCCCCCACTCCACCTCCTTTCTGAATATAAAGCCGACCGTCTCCGGCCACCTCCTTTCCGAATATAAATGCCCCTTGCCCACGTTCGCAGCGGCGCCACCTCATTCTCCGGTCGTTCGTGCTCCTTCTCGCTGCGACCGTTCGCACACCCTCCTCCATACCAGCAGTCTCCGCCCATCCCCTCCTTGCCGCGGCCGCCGCCCATCCTCCCTACCTGCAGTCGTCGCCCATCCTCTCTCCAAGAAAGCCGTCGCCCACCGCCTCCTCTGCCGTCGCCGTCTTCGTTTGAAAGGTACGTTTTTACATATCTAAAAAAAATAGGGCACTGATTGGAAAAAAAATTAGTCCAGATCGGTGATCATTAGGGCTTTTGGGACGGCGAAGATTGAAACCGGAGTTTCAATCTCTTCGTCAAGTTCGTCATCTAGGGTTTGACGAACTTGTTTGACCCATTGGTGTTCGTCGAATTTTGAGGGTAAGCTTGTGAGCATGTTGTGTTGGAAGGACATGTTTGGATCTTGTGATTGGAAATTAAGGAAATATGCAGATAGCACAGGGCTTAAGAGTGTATAATATGTAGGAAAAATTTATGAAAAATAATTTATATAGTTTGAAATGGACAAGTTAACCACTAACACACTTAAATCTTATCTTTACATTGAGATAATTGGATTCCAATATGTCCTATATATATTCATCATTGGAGGTTTGTGGCAAAATGTGTTCCACGTTCTTGAAAGAAAAGGTTTTTTTTTTTTTTTTTTTTTAAAGTAGAAGAAAAGGTTAAACTAGCAGAGAGTGATTAGGTAACAAGTCATTGTCTTTGTATTACAAAGGACATACATATAAAAATATTTAAAAGAATTCAATAATGAGAGAAGTAGAAAATAGAAATAATGGCAATTAATTTAATCAGAATCTAGTTGTAATATTTGATCGTCTAGTATGAAATCATGAAGTTGTTTCGATTCCTTGTGGAATTTTTTTATTCAGTATAACGAATACACGAAAATGAAAATAAATACCATATGTTTATAATGTGTGCTTCGAAAATTGATTTGTTATATGTAAAATTAATTATGAAGCCCATTGGAAAATTATGTTCTAAGCCACCACTGATTTAGTGGGCCGTAGGAAACATTTCATTAGTACGGAGTATAACATTTATCTTTTCCAGACTGAAAGTTACTACTCCGTATTATTTTTTATTTTTAAAAATATTTTGTTATGCTTTGTATTGGTTATTGATTTATTTATTGTACTCTAAATCTCTTATCTTTGAACTACCAGCATATCGAATATTTGCTGAGACCGACCGAAACTATGCGAGCCTAATGAAGTTACTTGATCTCGTAGTATTGTTGAGGTATGTTCAATTTTTATGATAATTTAATTTATGTTTAAATATATAAAATGACAATTGAATCTTGATTCTTTGGAATTGATTTTGAAATGGCAGGGATGGAGTCGGCGAAGGACAGTTTAATCAAGTTCTTCTCTTTCCTGGTAATTAAACTGATCTAATTCTTACTCTGTGAATAAATGGAAAATAAGATTCTTACCTCTTGTAATTCTTCTTTAAACGATTTATCTTATAATCCTCTTGTAATTTTATATATTAATTAATTTCCTTATGTGGAAAATAGGTTGTGGAGCTGTCTTTAATTTCTCAAACTCCGCTGTCTGATCTCCTACTCAATACTACAACACACAAAGGTTGCTAGATTAATAAAATCTGAAGCAACGCCTAAAGCCAAAAGGATGATATTGAAAGTAATGTTTCAAAAATCAACCAACAAGTTGCTGTTTGCTCAAGCAAAGGACGACGATTTTGTTTATTCTGTTGGATCTAATGTAGATTTATGTCACCCAACTGAGTTCGATTTTGTTTATTCTGTTGGATCTAATGTAGATTTATGTATTGAATTATTTAAGCAATTTTGATCGGGTCGGATCCCGATCACAAATAATTTTTTTTTTAAATTTTTAGTACTTACCGACGGAATATTCCGTCGGTTTAGCGTCGGTAATGCCGACGGACAGGCCGACGGAATATAATTTTTTTAAAAAATGTTTGGTGCTTACCGACGGAAATTCCGTCGGTTTAGCGTCGGTAATACTGACGGGCGAGCCGACGGAATATCATTTTTTAAAAAAAAATTTGGTACTTACCGGCATAATTTTACGTCGGTAAATTAAAATAATAAAATTTATGTCCAAAATATACCGACGGCTCTACCGACGGAATCTTGACCCGGTTTGAAAACGGGTTGGCTTGACTGCCGACGGAATTGAATCCGTCGGTACGGGCGACCCGGTTTGAAAATGGGTTGGTTTGAATCCGTCGGGAATCCGTCGTCAGTATATACCGACGGACGCATATTTTCCGTCGGTAACCGATACCGACCAATTCATCGCCGACGGATAAAATCCGTCGGCAAGAGCCAATACCGACTGAATATCCATCGGCATAAACGAGCGTTTTTGTAGTGCCACCTCTGATCACTGTCTTCTCTACAAACACTATTATGGCAAAATGTTAATGATTCTTGTCTATGTTGATGATATCCTTATCACTAGTGATGACTCTCATGATATCCAGCTACTCATTCAAGCTCTTCATCTCAAATTCTCTCTAAAACATCTTGGTGAAGTCAACTATTTCTTAGGGATTGAGGCTCTTGTCACTCATGATCAGATCATTCTCACCCAATCCAAATATGCCAAACAAATTCTTCTCAAAGCTTAGCTCCACAAATGCACTCCAACTCCCACTCCCTCTTGTCCAGCTATAAAACTATCTCAATCTGACTCTTCTCCATTTTAAAACCCTTCTTTGTATCGTTCTATTGTTGGTGCTCTCCAATATCTCACCCTCACAAGGCCTGATCTTGCATACTCAGTTAACAAGCTAAGTCAATTTTTGCACACACCCACCACTAAACATTTGAAAGCTTGCAAAAGGGTGCTTCGTTACATTAAGGACACTCTTTCTAATGGTCTTGTTTTTAGTTCCATTTCTGATTTCAGGTTGGTTGCTTTCGCGGATTCGAATTTTGCTGCTTCATTGGATGACAGACGCAGCACCAGTGGATTCTGCATCAAACTTGGTCCCAATCTTCTTGCTTGGAGTTCTCGCAAACAATCAGTAGTAGATCGTAGCAGCACTGAAGCTGAGTACAGGTCTCTTGCCTTGGCTGCTACTGACCTCATTTGGGTTGCCTCCCTCTTTAGAGAGTTTGGCCTCCCCTTGACCTCTCCATCGATCCCGAGGTGTGATAATGAAGGAGCGATTAAGCTTGCCTTTAGCCCGGCCTTTCATGCTCGTACAAAACACATTGAAATTGATGTACATTTTATTCGAGAAAAGGTGTTTTCTCAAATCCTTGATGTTTGATACGTCCCTACGGCTGACCAACAAGCTGATATTTTCACCAAACCCTTAGCTCTTTCCCGCTTTCAAACGCTGTGCACAGCTCTTGGCCTCTCTTCTTCAGGGGTTTTATAGCCAGTCGGAGCATGTTAAACTACTCATGCAAAACCTAAATTAGTAAATACACTCCTGACTGCACACACACATTACTTTGATAAATTCATCCCTCCTGGTGCATGTATGCAACGCATGCTTGTAAGCATGCTTATAATATTTTGTATGTATAGTTAGTTAGCAAAGTTGTTAGGCTAACTTGTCACACAAGATAGCAATTCTAGAAACATCTACTATCATGTATATAAGCCAAGAGCTTGTGAGATTTCAATCATCAATGAAAACACATTTTAGGCTACATTTGGATGGAGGGATTTGGTGTATGGATTTCAAATCCACAATCCAAATTCATTGCACTTGTTTGGATTATGAATGGATTTCAAATACTTAGATTTGTGTTCACACACTTTTTAGTTAAAATTGAGAGAATTTTAAATTCTCACTAAAACCATGTCATTTGAAATCCATCTATTTTTAAATACATTCATTTGAAATGCCTCCTCAAATTAAATCTTACTATCCAAACACAACCTTAGTTTCTGTAGCAGGGGCTAGTTGCTTTTAAATGAAATTCTAGGTTGGGGCTCGAGATTATTGTTGTGGGTTATAGATTATTCTATAGGGCATGTTTGTTTTGGGACTCACCCGTACGGACGTGGGACGTAACGTCCCACGTCCTTGTTCTACTTCGGGATTTCACATCCGGATTTTCCCATCCAACTACATCCACCCCTATACATCCTACTATTACATCTCATCCAACTACTCTTACACAATTTGATTTGACATAATCATACTATTACATCCCATCCAACTACTCTTACACAATTTAATTTGACATAAAGTTACATCCCATCCTACTCAAAATCCCAAAACAAACACACGCAATTACTATTCATCATAATTTCCACATCCAAGATTTCCCCATCCAGGATTTTCCCCATCCTACATAATCCCAAAACAAACATACACGTAGTGATTTAGTTTATGCATATTAATTCAAATTAATTGAGTTATTTGCCTTAAATGATTTTATCCATCTAGCATTATTCGTTAAAATTAAATTTGTAGTTAGGAATTGTTTCATAATACTTCATGGTGAAAAAAGTTTAGTATTAATTGTGGCACCAGTGGTTCGATCGTTCGGCATTTTGAGATCCTTACATAGGTGTTTTGGTATGATAGCTAAACTTATATCTTTTACGATTTTTGTAGCGTAGTCCCTAGTCGCATAAAGTAATTTTATTATGTGAACGTTGTTGATTAATTGCTCCACTTCTGTTTTAATTGAGAGAATTACTTGTAGATCTTCTTCCATTAATGCATTCTTCAATAAATGCATTTTGTTATCTAATCAATCAGATTAACAGTTTTTAATGCTCTTTAAGGCTTTGACAAGATCTGGTGAAGTTCATATCAACTGGCATCTTCTGATCTGCTGATCTCGTGTAGCTACTATCAGATGACAAGGTATATAAGAACCTTTCAGTCTGATTTCACTAATGAACTTCAAGTGTCTTCTACTCTTTAAATCTTGAGAAAGTGTGCGTTTAACTAGATGTGGTATCAACTGATATACATACAGCTGATCCCACTGACTAAGACTTAGGCTTCTTACAAACTATCTTCTAAACTTTATAAAACAGTTTAGATAACATAACACTATATTACAAATTGAGATCTAACACTTTGAATACTGGTCTGGTTTTGGCCATCAAAATTAAATATATATAACTCTAATCTGATAGGGATAGAATGAATATCACAACAACAATATCATACTAAGTGAAATCCGGAGGTCGGGGGAACCCAACATTTATTAATTAGGTTGTTAGTCACGATTTCCAGATTTGCTAATTTATATGGACATTTATATCTTCAGTGTATTATTATTATCTTATTTTTACACGGAAAATTAAATAATTAGGTGTGATGCAAGTTCATTCATAACCGGCGGCATCCTTAGAGGTGATTTTTTTTTTTATCAGAGACTCGGTCGTGGCATGTGACTCGGTCGTGGCATGGCAAAAACTCAACCTCACAATCCATCACTCCAACTCGGCGAAGACTGCACACTCGGTCGCGGCATGGTCTTCCACTCGGCCGTAGCATGCCAAAATCCCAAAGTTGTATGTTGGCCTCCGACTCGGCCGAGACTGCACACTCGGCCGCGTCGCACCCTCAAACTTTGTTTGCTCGTAACTTATGCTTCCGGCCTCCAATTGGCTTGATTCTTTTTTCTATTCCACTCCATTTTTCGAGATGAATACAATGGTATAATCTTCTCTTCGGTCCAGTGATATGTGGTATGTGTTTTTCTCCCAAAATCCTCGTTTTTCCTACAAAATTGATAAAACACTACCTTTCTCTTATTTTGACCAAAACATCTATAATCGACCAATAAAGAAATGAAATCACAATCAAAATGAGATTCACTTGTGCATAAAAAATGTGTAAATTTCACCTGAATCACAGATCAGCTGAGGAAATTGGTCATCTCAGCTAATAGGTTTAGTCATCTGATCTAGGATCATCTCATCTGATAAAGTAAGGACAACTCTACTGTCCATGTCTTATGTTCTGTATCAGCAGAGTTGGGTCTAAGTCTTCTGAGCCAAGTCAACTGATAGGCATATTAGTTGAGTCAAGTCTTCTGATTTCGTTCTATTTTCAGAGTTAGCTCTATGCACTTATTCCGTTAATAGTAGTTAGTAATTAGTTTGTGGCAGTTCATATGGGCATTGTATAAATACATCTCTTAGTGCATGGTTGTAGGTTAATCGTGAGACGTGATTAGTTGAGTGAGTTAGCAAGTTATTTGATTGATTCATACTTGTAATCTGTAACACTTTTACTCATACTAGTAAAGTGAGCCTCTATCCTAGGTCTCCGTGGACGTAGATCAATTGGATTGAACCACGTACATCATGTGTTTGTTCTTTCTTATTCATTTCATTGCATTCTTGAGTGTGTTTGATTTATCATTTGGATTTAGTATTATTTTGAGACAATTCCATAACAATTGGCGCCGTCTGTGGGAAGCGAAAGATAAAATCAAGAATAAAGATGAGTTTGTGAAGATGGGAGTGGAGAAATTCAAAGGTAAGAATTATTTGGTTTGTGAAAAGGCAAAATGAAGGCACTCTTATCACATCATGGGCTAAAGGATGCACTAGTTCCTCTTGACCCTATTGCATCTGAGGCAGACAAGGCCGAGAAAGAAGAGTTGATGTAAAAAACTCAGAATATTGTCGTTCTGAGCCTAGGAGACAGAGTTTTGAGAGAGGTGATTAAGGAGAAGGATGTAGTTGTTGTATGGGAAACGTTGGATAGTCTGTATTTGACTCAATCTTTGTCAAATCAAATGTTCATGAAGAGAAAGCTCACAAAAACTTCAAGATGTCAGATGAGAAGACACTTGATAAGCAATTGGATGAGTTCATTCAAATTGTTGATGATCTTGAAAATGTGGGAGTCACCTAAGGAGATCAAGAGAAATCATTTCTACTTCTAGAAGCCTTACCACCATCTTATGATATCTTCAAAGATACCCTACTGATTGCAAAGCAAGGTACTACATAATACAATGAAGTCTTATCTATTCTATAAACTAAGAGTTTGCATGTGGAAAAATTTGTAATGAAGGCCAAGAATCAAGGGGAAGGTCTGAATGTGAAATTCAAGAACGGCAAGAAAGGGCAAGACAAGAAATATAATGTCAAGTCAACTGATAAATCTAAGGGTAGATCTAACAAGAAGACGACATGCTACAAGTGTCATAAAGAAGGACATTTCATTAGAGATTGTCCAGAAATGAAGAAGGTTACTGAAGCTCTCAAAGCTGATGTAACTGAGGCTAAGGATGGATATGAAAGTGCAGAAGTACTTATGAATTTAACTAAAAGCAAGCTTTACAGTGAATGGGTACTTGACTCTGGATGTTCATTCCATATGTGTCGCACCAAATCCTGGTTCCAGAACCTAGAGATGAGTGATGGTGGATCGGTGTTGTTAGGAAATGATGAGAGATGCACTGTATGGGGCATTAGGACTGTGAGAGTAAAGATGTTTAATGAGAAACATATGATCCTAACCAATGTCATATATGTTCCAGATTTAAAGAGAAACCTAATATCTTTTGGCACACTGAATACTTTAGGGTATAAGTCAGAACAGATAATGGTTATTTGTTGGTTACCAAAGCTGGTAGGATATTGATGCAAGGGAAGAAAGAAAATGGGTTATATTCTTTAATAGGGGATACTATTACAGGGTCGGCTGATATAGTCATGAGTACTGATGATGCAATGCTTTGGATAAAAGATTGGCATATGTTGGTGAGAAGGGACTGGTGGAGCTGTCCAAGAAGGGGGTCTTCTCACAGAAGATGATCAAGAGTCTTGAATTTTGTGAGCTGTGTATTCTTAGGAAGGCCAAGAAGAAGTCATTCAAGAAGGGTGAGCACACCACATCTGAGTTGCTGGATTATGATCATTCTGACATTTCGGGGCCATCAAGAACACAGACTCTTGGTGGAGGTAAGTATTTCATGTCCATTATAGATGACTATTCTAGAAAAGTTTGGATGTTCATTCTCAAACAGAAGAATGAAGCATTTTGGGGAAACTCAAAAGTAAAGCTATGAGGGTTTGGCAAGCCCAAAGCGTACAATATCATTCCAGGTGGGGAATACGGAAGGGTCCATCCCGGGGAACCCCTACAAGTGATATCAGAGTCGGGGGCCATGGTCATGACGAATGTGATGTGGAGATATCCCTGGTGTCGAAAATACAGACTAACCCTTTGGAGAAACGATAGGGTAAGCCTCTGTGGACTAAATATGGTGTTGTAGTTAGAGCAGTCGTTTGTGGGGAACTGTGTGGTCCTTTGTTTGAATGGGAGGATTGTTGGCATTGAAGGATCATGGGCTATAAAATGGTGGACTACTATTATCATTTGTATGAGGTATTTTAGGAAAACTAAAAAACAAAGCCGTGAGGGTTTGACAAATCCAAAGCGGACAATATCATACCAAGAGAGGAATACGGAAGTGTCCTCTCTGAAAATCCAACAAATTTAATTCGAAAGACAGGTATTCTAATCTTATTTTCCCATTTTAGATTGTTAGTCACGATTTCCAGATTTGCTAATTTATATGGACATTTATATTTTCAATGTATTATTGTTATCTTATTTTTACAAGGAAAATTAGTGAGGTGAGATGCAAGTTCATCCGGATCCGGATCCATCACCGGCACCATCTGAGATAGAGATGACTTTTTTTTTTATTTGAGAGAGACGATAAATTTGAGGATTTTTATTTTATTTTTTTATAATTAAATAATTAAAAGAATTTTTTTTATTTGAGAGAGACGATAAATTTGAGGATTTTTATTTTAATTTTTATAATTAAATAATTAAAAGAATTATGAGGTGTAATATGATCATGTTTTTTTTTATCGGTAAAAGATATATTATTATTATTGGGTACAAGGGATACCCGAGAACTCATTGTACAGGGTACAACATAAAAACAGAAAAGTCTTACACTACACAGATTTCATCTCATACACTGAATTGGGTCTAACACTCATGTCCTGAAAGAAAGGTTGTTCCGGTTAGGGTATTTGATCGTGAACCAGCTTCATATTCTTGCTCTCATTTCCTCCTTGACTTTTGTGATCGAGAAGGTTTCGTTGTTGAAGAGTACTGCGTTTCTCCATTTCCATATCAGCCAAGCCACACAAAGCCATATACATGTAGCAATCTTATTCCCATTTCTACACCTCAATATACCCCCAAAACCTAGGAAGTTGTCCAGGATATTTGACGGAAGTGCTGACGGGGATTTGAGCCACGACAGACATTCCATCCAGACTTGGTATGTTTGGGGGCATTCCAGGAAAATGTGTCTTTCGATTTCCTCACTGTTGCCACAGAGTACGCACCT
This sequence comes from Galeopsis tetrahit, assembly GCA_963675135.1. Lineage (NCBI taxonomy): Eukaryota > Viridiplantae > Streptophyta > Magnoliopsida > Lamiales > Lamiaceae > Galeopsis > Galeopsis tetrahit. The sequence continues at coordinate 21,119,069 of OY776133.1, forward strand.
TAAGTCATCGTTCTGGTTGAGGATGTTTTTTCTTGTGAGGTTGGACCTTGTTGGTAATCTGCCCCATAGAAGCCTCCGTGCATGGGCCTTGACTTTCGATGGTGCAAAATTCTTCCAGATTGTCTTGAACCCTTGCAACAGCTTGTCTTCTGGTTGGTTTTCTTGGTTTTGGTTGAATAATGTTGAGTACATCTCTTTTGTGGAGAACTCCCCTGTCTTCGATGCTTTCCATTTCTATGAGTCTTCAGTTCCTGCTTTTAGTTTTAACCTATCCATCACAGATAAGAGATCATTAAGATATATTTGTTCCCTGTCGAAAAGTGACCTTCTCCATCTCCAAGTCCACCTCCACATATTCCCTTCCCAAACCCCCATTTCCCCTACAGTTTTCCCCTTGCCTAAACTAACTAAGTATATGTTATATGGTATCTCATTAAGTAATAGATGGATTTATAAGCGTCAAGATATGCATAAACTAAAGGGCACTATTATATGCACACTTACATGAGATTTATTAGGAAACCCATTCTCTTAGAACAGCCACCTTTAAGATAAGTACACTCACGTTGAAAACCTCAGATTACCCTTACCCGTAATAAACTTCCTCCATGACTATTTGACTCATATATTTCGGTACACGTCCCACCACCCTCCTCTTCCATTCTCCACACCCTCTCCTCCACCCCGTAACCACTCCCACCGTGCCCTCTAAAAGAAGACGAAAGTGTACGTAGAAGCAGTGACGGACCCATGTAGGGTTCAGGGGGTCCATGGGACCCCACTGATTTTTTTTATATATATATATATGTTTATTCCGTCTTGTGATTATTCGTATATTTTTTTATTGAGACGTCTCAAGATTTTTTGTACACTTATAATACGTAAATAATCTACAAAATTAATACTCTTACTACATTGTTTTATTTTTCAAAATTGTTACTCATTTTGGATCCACATTCTTTCCTACACCACAGTAAATTATCTTTTACACCTCACTATATTACATTTAAACCTCACTAAATTACATTTAATTATTTAAACCTCACTAAATCACCCAAAAATATACTCCCCTACATTATTTATTTTTAAAATTGTCACTCATTTTTTGTACACATTCTTTCGTACACCTCACTAAATCACATTTAAATCGTACTAAATCAACCAAAATACTTCTCATTTATTTAACCTCATCCCTTTAAATCTCACTAAATCACTCAAAATACTCCTCATTTATTTGACCTCACACATCACAAAAAATTCAAAAGTGAACTTGTTAAGGTTTGCAAGTCATCACGAAATAGTGGGATATATTTTAATTTATATATTTGTTGACCAATGTCTCAACGAGAATACACGTTTAATTTTAACATCGTTCCACTTATTATGAGTTGAAACAGTTAAAATTAATTTTCTTTGAAACATAACAAAAGTCGTTAAATTTAAATTAATAAAATAAGATTTATTGAAAATTTTATAATAAATTTTTGTTTGTAGGTATAAAATTTTATAATATTATTTTTTATTTATAGTAATGTAAATCGGGCCCTCCAATCCAAAATTTCTGGGTTCGTTAGTGCGTAGAAGGGAGGAGATGAAGATTTCTTGAAAAATAAAATCTGGGTGGAGATTAATTCTTATTTTTTAGATTTTATGAATTTTACGTTTGAAAAGTAAGTCTAATATGTATAATTAATTTATTTATTTTGGAAATTTGTGTTTAATGTACAAAATAAACATGGATGAATTTGATTCCATTTCATTTTCTTGAAATACAAGTATGAATAGAATAATAGATCATGCAATTAAGACGTGTGGTTCACAATTAACAAAAGTATAACAATATACTTCATCCGTCCAGCTTAACTTTTATATCTATTTTTTCGATCTTTTAGAAACTCTAAAATATCTAAAATATTATATTTAATGTTATTATTTTTATGGTACATACATCCAAAGTCAACTCACTTATTTATTTTTTTATAAAATTATATCTCAAAATTCTATTTATTATAATATTTTTTAAAAATGGAGTGAACAGTAAGTGTGAAAGTTAAATTGGGACGGAAGGAGGGAGTATTTTATTGGTAGTGGTTATTGTCAATTACAAAGTCAACTCTTTTGGAGAATATGATTAAGTTACATTAAGATAATCCATGATTGATATCCCATTACATTTTCTCTAGCTATTTCGGGTGTCCTTGTTCATGTATTTAATTTTAAATTTGAAATATATATCGACAATATTTTGGATATGTAAATTTCTGTGGGTTCAAATTAAAAAAAAAGTATGGAAAACTTTGTAAGACGGAAAGAGTATTAAACTATTCAAATTATAATGTAGGTAGGAAGCACGCATGTTTGGGTAGTGTACATAATAGTTAAGATAATCAAAGGATTTGATTTGATGATCACTATATGGAGACTTTGTTTCATTTTTTTAATTTTTTAAGGTTGTATTTGGGGGGAGGGGATTTGATTTAAAGAGACATTTTAAATGAAATGATTAAATACATGAATTTCAAATGATATAATTTTAGTGGGAATTTAAAATTCTCTTAATTTTAACTTAAAAAAAAAAAAGTAAAACCTAAGTATTTCAAAATCATTCATTTATTTTTTAATCAAAATAAGTGAAATGGATTTTAATTGTTATAGTAATATATGTTTGATCATGTAGTAAAATAATATTTGAGAGCGAAAAAAAATATTATAATTAAGGTTAACCTGCTCTGACCTGCGTTGACCCGCGTTTGATCCACGAATTTTGATTTAATTTACCTTAATTGGTCAATATTGCATATAAATTTTTACCCCATCCATATGGAGTCTTAAATAAAATTAATGACAGCATGTGTTTGACATAAGCATAGCTAGCTAGATTATTGTTGGTCCCAAGTTGAGTTAAGATTGAGTAAGCTAAGAAAGTCTAGAGGGGATGGGTGAATAGACTTTCAAAAATCTTTCAAAATATCAGAGTTTATAATGCGGAAATGTGTTCTGAATAGTACTGTTCTTATTGAGTCAGATCAGTACTTCCAGTTTCAGTTTTATACTCAACTTTTATTTAGATCTTTTACTTTGTAAATTCTACTGTTCTTGGTTAAACAAATATGAAACAATTAACAAACAGAAAAGTAAAGAACACAAGATTTATAGTGGTTCGACAAATGTCTACATCCACTCTCACAAACCCAGTTGTGATGTTTTATTAACTCCTCCTTGAGTTTCTTGTGGCTTAAAGTCCCAAGATTAAAACTGTGATCTTATCGATTACACTCCCAAGTGTATCTTCGATCGACTAGTAATTTCACAAGTAATTAGCACACTTGTTTACAACAATACAAACTTTAAAATGAAAAGTAAAACTTCTCTTGATTAGCCTTTGATTTCTTCTCTTCAATTTTGTGGCTTCTTCTCAGTTTGATCTCCTTAACTCTGTGAGTTCTTCAAATGCTCTATAGACTTGCTCTTCAATTGCTTTAGGATCAGTAAATGTTCAGTAGTCTTTAGCAGTATGAGATCACACAGTATTTATAGAACTTAGTATGACAGTTAGCAGTTTGTGAACTAACTCACAACTAACTCTTAAACTGTTTTTGTAACTTCCTTCAACTAATTCCAAGTCAGCATCTCTTCAAAATATATTCAGTTACGCCTTAAATAAGTTATCCAAACTTGTTCTTCAAACTTACTAACTCAGCACAGTAAACTACTCTTCTTAGTTTTACTGTTCTTAGTTAGTCAGCACAGTTCTTCAAAACTGTTCTGCACTTCTCCAGAATTCTTCTAAGCTTATCTTCAACTCTTCTTTAAAGTCTTCTTATTCTGAAGTAGTCTTCTGAGTCTTCAATAATCTTCTGATCAAGTTCTAATCTAGTGTTCTAAACTACTGTTCTGAACTTTACAATGCTGAATATAATAGAATACAACTTTACATATATAAAACCTATCTATACATCAACTGAACTATATACAGATGAGTACATCTAAGTCTTATACTATAAGTTGTCTATACAATACAAAACATCAGCTTAGTTCCTAACAGTTCATATATCAGATCAGTAAACACACTAAGATCAGTAAACATATATAAGATCAGTAAACTCAGTTTTCAATATCTCATTAAGATCAGTAAACTTATTTTAAATATCTCTTAAGATCAGTAAACTTATTTCAGATCTCATTAAGATCAGTAATCTTATTTTCAGATGACTTAGTTAAGATGACTTAGAACCACATATATTACTAACTTTAAGTTGCTTTTGGTCATCAAAACATACTTTCATCAACTAGAACATTGTTTCAAGGATTCATATCCCAACAATTTCCCCCTTTTTGATGAAGCCAAAACTACTTAAATGTTAATAAATCAGTAGTTAAGTATGTAGTCTATCATAACAGTTCATCAAAGTTAAAATTCCAGATTCATATTCAGATAAGATCAGATATTACAAATACTTCACATAATATGAACTACAAAATATGAAAATAAAGATAAGGTTAAGAAATGTTATCTTGTGAGCTTGTCCTTCATCTTCACTTCAGATTCTGAATGCCAAATACATCCTTGCCTTGATGTCCATCATGTGTTGAAGATCAGTAATACCTTCATCTTGAATAATCTTCTCAATGATTCTCTTGACTATAACATTTATAACTTTTCCTTCCCCCTTTTTGGCTTCATCATACAACTCCCTAATAAGATTTCAGTTGTTGCATGATTTCACCCTTCAAGGTCTGGGTAAGGTCATTAGTATATTGTTTAGTAGATACAACACCAAGTTAGGTTAAAAATACTCTGTTGATTTTTATCACTTTTTCAACATTATGAACTACTTATCTGGATTCAGCTGAGTAATGTGATCAGCTGAGTAACATTCTCTTGAAGATCAGATCACTTTTTGGAGTCAGCACAGTAACATCAGATCAGTTCTCAAACTTTTCTGATTATTACTTTCTCGAAGTGTAGATCATTTTTTAGTATCAGCACAGTACTATCAGATCAGTACTATGACTAAGATCAGTTCCCTCTTCAGTAGAGAACTCTTCTTATGTGCCTGTTTTTTTATGAATGTAGTGGTCTTGACATAGTCTTATTCTTCTGGTTTACCCTTTTGATGTACTGTTCTTGGTATCAGCATAGTACCTGAAATGTTAGTGCAGTTCTATATACATATAGAATCCATATCTATCAACCCTAAGCTAATGCATAACTCTCTAAATCTCACTTCAGCCAATGGTTTTGTAAAAATGTCAGCTCTTTGAATATCAGTGTGAATCTTTTCCATCCTAATATTTTTCTTTTCCACATGATCCCTAATAAAGTGATACCTAATGTCAACATGCTTGCATCTACTATGTAAAACGGGATTTTGTGTGAAGGCAATGGCACTATTACTGTCACAATATATAGGTACATTAGATTCTACAACATTGTAGTCTCTGAGTTGTTGTATTAGCCAAAGAAGCTGACTACAGCAACTACCTGCAGCCATATATTCTGCTTCAGTAGTAGAAGTTGCCACACTAGTTTGTTTCTTTGAAAACCAGGAAATGAGCTTAGTTCCTAAAAATTGACATGAACCTGAAGTAGATTTTCTATCTATTTTGCAACCTCAAAAGTCAGAGTCTGAATAACCACTTAAAGATATATCATCATCTGCAGGATACCATAATCCTCGATTAATGGTCCCCTTTAGATATTTCAATATCCTTTTGGCAGCTTCCAGATGACTTTCTTTGGGGTTTGCTTGAAATCTTGCAAATACACCAACAGAAAAAGCAATATCAGGTCTGCTGGCAGTTAGATAGAGTAGAGAGCCAATTATAGCACGATAATGAGGTTGGTCAGAAGACTTACCTCTCTCATCAGGATCCATTCTGTATGTAGGTGGCATGGGCACACCAACTGTCTTACAGGTTTTAATACCAAATTTGTCTAGCAAATTCTTAGTATATTTTGCTTGATTTATAAAGATACCTTCAGGAGTTTGTTTTACTTGAAGACCAAGAAAATATGTCATTTCACCCATCATAGACATTTCAAATTTACTTTGCATGAGTGTAGAAAAACTTTCACTCAAGGTTTTGTTGGGTGATCCAAAAATAATGTCATCCACATAAATTTGAACAAGTAATATGTCATTACCTTCTTGTCTTCGAAACAAAGTTCTATCAACCTTGCCTTTTGTAAAACCATTTTCAAGTAAGAATAGAGAAAGTGTATCATACCAGGCTCTTGGGGCTTGTTTCAATCCATAGAGTGCTTTCTTTAACCTGTATACTTGGTGACTATTCACTTCAAAACCAGGTGGTTGTTCCACATAAACTTCTTCAGCAAGTATACCATTCAAAAATGCACTTTTCACATCCATTTGATACACAGTGAATTTCATATGTGCAGCATAAGCAAGGAACAATCTTATAGCTTCTAGTCTAGCTACAGGAGCAAAAGTTTCATCATAATCAATACCCTCAGCTTGAGAGTAGCCCTGAGCAACTAATCTAGCTTTATTTCTAACTATAAGATCATTTTCATCCCTTTTATTCTTAAAAATCCACTTAGTGCCAACAACATTATGATCACTAGGTCTATCAACAAGTTCCCAAACTTCATTTCTAGTGAACTGATTAAGTTCTTCTTGCATGGCTATAATCCAGTTACTATCACTTAAAGCTTCATTCACAGTTTTAGGTTCAATAGAGGATAGAAAACAACACCAGCAAAATAAAGACTTACTAGGTTCTTCCTGGGAGTCAAACAATTGTTTTCTAGTTTTAACACCTTTACTAGAATCACCTAGAATCAGATCAGTAGAATGAGCAGACTTCCATGTCCTTCTATTCTTAACAGACATACTATCATCATTTATATCATGCAAATCATCATGCAGATCAGTATCTTTGTTTTGCATCAAATCAGCAGATTTGTTCATAGGAGAGCAGTCATTCAATTCTGGCATATCAGAAGTTTTAGATGACTCACCTTTGTCTTTTACCTTTTCTTTATCAGAATCTTGATCTAGGACATTCAGGAAAGGATTATATGCTTGAACAGATTCATATATTTCTGCATCATCATCATCATTGTTGGTTTGAAGCTTTAGGTTGTCAATTTTCTTACTGAGCTGATGATCAGCAGAGTCCTGCATATTCTCATCAAAGACTACATGGGGTGTTTCTTCCACACATAGGGTAGAGTAATTAAACACTCTAAATGCTTTTCTTACAGAAGAGTATCCTAAGAATATCCCTTCATCAGCTTTTGCATCAAAAGCATTTAATTTACTTTTGCCATTGTTATGGATGAAACACTTACATCCAAAGATATGAAAATAAGAAACTCTAGGTTTTTTGCCTTTCCATACCTCATAAGGTGTTTTACCATGCACCTTATTAAGAGCACTTCTGTTTTGGGAGTGGCAAGCTGTGTTAATAGCTTCAGCCCAAAACTTCTAAGGTGTGTTGAATTCTGCAATCATGGCTCAGCATGCTTCTTTTAGTGTTCTGTTTCTCCTTTCTGCAACACAATTTTGTTGAGGGGTTCTGGCTGCACTTGTTAGATGTTGTATGCCAGACTTAGAACAGTAGTCAGAAATGTAGCAATTAATAAACTCAGTCCCCTTGTCACTCCTAATTTTGACAATGGGTTGACCCTTTTCAACCTGCAACCTCTTTAATAGATCTGGAAGTAGTGTTTGTGTATCACTCTTTTTGTGTAGAAAGACTACCCAAGTAAACTTAGAATAATCATCTACTAAAACCAGAGTATACCTTCTTCCATTCAATGTAGGAGGTTTGATAGGACCATGAAGATCCATATGCAAGAGTTCTAAGACTCTGCTTGTTGAAAGAGTTGGAATGGACTTAAATGAAACCTTTACCTGTTTACCTTTTTGACAGGAGTCACACATTTGTGATTTGGAATAGATTTCATTAGGAATGCCCTCAACAAGATGTTCTCTTGCAATCTTGTTGATTATCTTAAAGTTTAGGTGGCAGAGGCGTTTATGCCATAGCCAACTGTTTTCTTTAGGACTCTTAGTAATAAGACAGGCATTCTTAGGACAACTATTCCAATTCACAATGTATACACTTCCTTGTCTTGTGCCAACAAGTAAAACATTGTGAGTCCTTTTGTCTATTATTTCACATCTTCTGGTCTTGAACTGAACTTTGTATCCCCTGTCACAGAATTGAGATACAGATAACAAGTTATATTTCAAACCTTCAACATAGGAGACATCTTGGATTTCAACATCTCCATTCTTGATGAATCCAAATCCTTTTGTGATTGCCATGGAGCTATCACCAAAGATGACTTTTGGTCCTTCCTTCTCACGATAGTCAGTAAGCAAGGCCTTGGTACCAGTCATGTGGTGTGAACACCCACTGTCTATGTACCAGGTCTCACCAACTGAACCACCTTTCTTGTATAAGTCCAGTCGATCCTGCAAGGTAGTGATCTTAATAATTTAGGTACCCTTGTTTATTGGGGTCCTTGGGGGTTAGTGGTGAGAGGTACCCAAATAAACATTGAAGATTTGAATAGATGGGACCTCTTCAGTTTCCTTCCAAATTTATCACAAAACAATACTTTGTTAACCAATTCAGAATTATCAGCAGACTTAGGATCTATTTTTCTGAGATAGCCTTTCCTTGGTTCTATCCCTTTTTCAGTAAGATCAGTATGCCTGTAATAGTTTGAATATGGTCTGAAAGCATGTGGACCATACGGCTTATAGATGCGTTTTGGTCTTTCCTCTCCAATGATATCATAAGATAAAGGTGGAGGATAAAGAACAGGTTTAGTTGAATACAGCTGAGACTGCCTTATAAAAGGAGGTCTAGGCTGTTCCCAACTTGCCTGTGCTTGTCTTGACCTACTGTTCTGAGTTTGTCTCTTCTGATACCAGGACTGATCTGATCTGGTCAGAGGAGTATAACTCTTCTGGTATGGTCTTGATTGTACTGGTCTTAATACATTCTTCATTTTGCCATTCTTGGTAGTAGGGGGGATGTATTTAGACTGTACTTTGAGTTTTGGATCATCATCATAAGTCATAGGTTCTTTTCCTTTATCTAGTTGCAAAGAACTTGAACTGGCTCCATTAGTGTTCTTAAAGTCTGAAGTAGAGGAACTAGGCAGATCAGTACCTATCCCACTTTTATCATTTGGAGCTCTATATCTGTCTGAAATTGTTTGATTAATCTTGGTAGAATTAATCATTCCAGATAGCTTTCGATCTAGGCTCACTACTTCAGATTCTAAGAATCTATTGCGCTCTTCTAGTTTTTCACATTTAATCTTTAAGTCATTGAATTCATTAGTCTCTTTGGCTTGAGTTTTAAGCATACCCTGATATAGTTTGTCAATTGATGCATACTTTTCTTGGAGTTGGGATAACTCTTCTGATAGTCGTGCATTTATGACAACTACATTAGGATCCACTTTTAACTGAGCTTCTTTCAGATTAATGATTTCTTGCTTTAAAGATATATTCTCATCACTGATTTCAATGAATTCTTTATTAGCTTGTAGAAGGTCTTCTTCAGTCACTCCATTGGAATGATGAAGACTACTTCCTACACTACTATCAGTAGCATCACTTTCATCAGTGTCAGAATTTTTGCAGGAATGAAAAGAGTTAGCAGATGATACCTCATCATTTATTTTGGCCATCATTGCCAGTCCATCATCTGCTATGAAAGCTTCATTCTCATTGTTAGAGGGGTATTCAGATGAAGACGATGGCAACTCTTCTGACTCCGAATCAGATTCATTGTATGCCATCATTGCCTTCTTACCCTTGGCATATTTTCGATCTCTTCTGGCTTTCCTTTCTTCTCGATCTTCAGAACTCAGATCAGGACATTCATAAGCATAATGACCTGGCTTATCACAATTATAGCAAACAGGATTATTAGAAGATCTCTTAGGAGGTGAATGATTTCGGTTCTTGTCATGCTTGTCAATAGAGTTCCTATCCTTCTTATCATAATACTTTCTATCCCTCTTATCAGATGAGTTCCTATCTCTTCTGTTCTCATTAGAGATCTCATCCCTTCTTTCAGAAGAGTTTTGATCCCTTCTGTTCCCAGAAGAGTCCCTGTTACTAGAACTCTTGGTTTCCTTATAGAATTTCTTGTACCTACCATACCTCTTATTTAGCCTATCAAATCTTTTGATCATAAGGCTCATCTGATCTTTCAGACTAAGATTAGAACTATCTAGTTCATCTTTTATGCTTGAGGCCTTAGACTTAGATGATCTAGACCCCTTAGAGGTAGAGGCTTTAAAAGCTATGTCCTTATTAGAGGCATCCTTATCCTTATGACTAACAGTAATAGGATCTTCTTCATCTAACTCAAACTCATGTGCCTTAAGGGTCTGGAACATAGTTTCTGCTGGCCAAGAATCAATGTCTTGTGTGGTTTTAATGATCATCTTGACCATTTTCCACCTTTCATCCAAAGCTTTCAAGATTCTCAGGTTAATTTCTCTTTCAGTATAAGTCTTTCCTAACACATCAAGATCATTCATAATTTTTGTAAATCGAGTATTCAATTCATGAATTGTTTCTCCTGGCTTCATCTTAAATGTTTCAAACCTTTGGACAGCTGTGGATAATTTGCTTTCTTTGATCAGTGTAGTACCTTCACAAAGAATAGCCAATTTGTCCCACATTTGCTTTGCAGTCTTACATTTTAACACTTTACCAAGATACTCATTTGGCAAGGTGTGTAAAATATAATTCTTAGCAAGACTATCCAAATTGTTTTGTCGCATTTCTTCAGAAGTCAGTTCTGACCTTGGTTTAGGGACCAGTGCTCCAACTGGTTTAGAAGGATCTAGAACAGCAGTGTTTTCCACCATGGTGACAATTGGTCCTTCAGTCACCACAGACACCATCAGATCATGTGTTGAGCTAAAGATGGCCTCCATCCTAAGCTTCCAGTAGTCATAATCTGCAATCTTGAACTTAGGAAGTTTGTTCACATTAGTGTCATCCATGTTTGATTAGACAAATAGGATCAGTAGTATAGCAGATAATTTTCAAGTATTCAGATAGTGACAAAAATCAAGAAATAGTAGCAAGATCAGTGAAATTTCCCTCAAGATCTACAAGGTTATCAAGAAACAGCAGTCCAAAGAACTACTGCTCTGATACCACTTGTTGGTCCCAAGTTGAGTTAAGATTGAGTAAGCTAAGAAAGTCTAGAGGGGAGGGGTAAATAGACTTTCAAAAATCTTTCAAAATATCAGAGTTTATAATGCGGAAATGTGTTCTGAATAGTACTGTTCTTACTGAGTCAGATCAGTACTTCCAGTTTCAGTTTTATACTCAACTTTTATTTAGATCTTTTACTTTGTAAATTCTACTGTTCTTGGTTAAACAAATATGAAACAATTAACAAACAGAAAAGTAAAGAACACAAGATTTATAGTGGTTCGACAAATGTCTACATCCACTCTCACAAACCCAGTTGTGATGTTTTATTAACTCCTCCTTGAGTTTCTTGTGGCTTAAAGTCCCAAAATTAAGACCGTGATCTTATCGATTACACTCCCAAGTGTATCTTCGATCGACTAGTAATTTCACAAGTAACTAGCACACTTGTTTACAACAATACAAACTTTAAAATGAAAAGTAAAACTTCTCTTGATTAGCCTTTGATTTCTTCTCTTCAATTCTGTGGCTTCTTCTCAGTTTGATCTCCTTAACTCTGTGAGTTCTTCAAATGCTCTATAGACTTGCTCTTCAATTGCTTTAGGATCAGTAAATGTTCAGTAGTCTTTAGCAGTATGAGATCACACAGTATTTATAGAACTTAGTATGACAGTTAGCAGTTTGTGAACTAACTCTCAACTAACTCTAAAACTGTTTTTGTAACTTCCTTCAACTAATTCCAAGTCAGCATCTCTTCAAAATATATTCAGTTACGCCTTAAATAAGTTATCCAAACTTATTCTTCAAACTTACTAACTCAGCACAGTAAACTACTCTTCTTAGTTTTACTGTTCTTAGTCAGTCAGCACAGTTATTCAAACTGTTCTGCACTTCTCCAGAATTCTTCTAAGCTTATCTTCAACTCTTCTTTAAAGTCTTCTTATTCTGAAGTAGTCTTCTGAGTCTTCAATAATCTTCTGATCAAGTTCTAATCTAGTGTTCTAAACTACTGTTCTGAACTTTACAATGCTGAATATAATAGAATACAACTTTACATATATAAAACCTATCTATACATCAACTGAACTATATACAGATGAGTACATCTAAGTCTTATACTATAAGCTGTCTATACAATACAAAACATCAGCTTAGTTCCTAACAGTTCATATATCAGATCAGTAAACACACTAAGATCAGTAAACATATATAAGATCAGTAAACTCAGTTTTCAATATCTCATTAAGATCAATAAACTTATTTCAAATACCTCTTAAGATCAGTAAACTTATTTCAGATCTCATTAAGATCAGTAATCTTATTTTCAGATGACTTAGTTAAGATGACTTAGAACCACATATATTACTAACTTTAAGTTGCTTTTGGCCATCAAAACATACTTTCATCAACTAGAACATTGTTTCAAGGATTCATATCCCAACAATTATAATAATTAGAAATTATAATAATTAATACGGAGTATTTCTTTTGTCGTGCAATTACTTTCACTTTTTTTTTTTTTTTTGGTTTCACAATAACTTTCAAATCCTTAAAATGGAAACTCCTTTATAAACTTCACCTTCACAATATTATCAATTTTATACAAATTTAGTTACTTTTTCTTCACACATACACAAAAGTCAACTCATTTATTTACTTTATATATAAAGTTTTACAAAATGATCCCTCAAAACTCCACTCATTATTACACTTTCTTAATATGCTTGTCCACCTACCTATGAAAGTAATCTTAGACGGAAGAGTAATATTTTATTAATTGTGCATCAATTTGTTATGGAGCATATATAAACCTTCACAAAGTCAACTTCCTAGCTTATTGCCATGGCAAAGTCAACTATCGAATTGATTGAAGGGAGATTTGATCCCATTACATTTTCTCCGGTGTCTCGGCTGTCATTGCCTATGAACTTTTTTTTTTTTTTTTGAAAACTTTAAATATTGATCGACAATGTTATAATAGATTATATAAGAAGCTAATTAAGGCTCTAACCAAAAGTAGTGCCGGGCAATTGCGTTTGATACCGAATCTTTTTTTGGCTTCTTCTGACCCAAGACAACCATTCAAGGCAATTGATCGATTATATATGTATTAATATTCCTAATAGTGACAGCAAAATTAAAATGCAACGTTAATTTCATGAAGTGTTAAAAAAACAGAATAAAAGAAAATACATTTGGATTATTGCGAATATTAAATTTACTTTAAAGTGTATATATATATATATAGTTGAGAGATATGTATTCATCAACACATGAAATTATCAAATATTGAAATTAGAATATAGGTAGGAAGAATTGTTTGGGTAGTTAAGATAATCAAGCTAGGATGAAGATTTGATTCCATGCATTTTCTTTAAATGAAATTAATTAGTATATATATAGTGACATGTGGTTGACATAGCTAGCTAGCTAGCCAGCTGCTAGTTTATAAAATTAAAAATAATTGAAAAATATATAATTTAGTGCATATATATATACAAACCTTCACTTAATAACCTATATACATCCATAATATCAAGAGTAGTCTGAACTAACTAAAAGTTTTGACCATAGCATGGGAAATATTAAAGTTATACTGCAGTTGGTTGTTATTGCGTTTTTGTTGGACGTTTCAACTTCAGGTATGTTGATTTCTTGAAATTAATTATATATATATGTGCTAATTATGATCAATTCACAAAATATATACTCCGTATTAGTTATGGTTGAAGGTGGCAGAAGAAGTTTACTGCAGAGTTATACTGCAGTTGGAGTGAATATAAAAAGATGTAGCAGACATGATGAATGCCGCATCTGGGCCACCTGCATTGCTGGACTTTGCATTGACGTAGATTGCGCTCTTAGAGAAAGAAAATGTGCCAATGATAATGACTGCCCCTGCGGCCAGGACTGCATTTCCGGAGATTGCGCTCTTTCCGAGTCAGGTAATTAGAGACGATCTCAAATTCAAATTTTGATTATTTTATGTGGTGGGGAGAAAATTTAGCAACAATGATATTTGTATCTAAAAACTCTCAAAATTAATAGAGTATTTAATTTATTTATATATAATGAATTTTTGATTTTTTACTATCTATTAGTGTATGCTCATCTCAATTATAGTACTATATTTTATTTATTAATTAATAGATAATACATTTAAAATCTCACATTTTCTAATTTTTCATATGAGACAACCACTATTGAAATTTTATAACCCTACTATATGTGGCGGATTAAAATTATTTAGTTGCATTTGGATCTCTATATATATTCACTCAAGGATGATTTTTATTTTTTTCTAGTCTCTGCGCTAATTAGTTGAGCAAAGTTATTTATTATTTGAATGTTTTATTTGTTATGTTGATTATATTTATTATGGGTTATGTTTCATGTTATTCTATAACATTAAAGTAGATAGTCAGAGATTATTTATAATACATTTATATTTATATTTAAGTTGATGTTTTTAACTATCTGCTTTGATAGTTGACTTTAATTAAACAACATGATCCATTTCAGTGTGATGATATATTTATCATTTATTTTAACATTTTACAGATTATAAGGGTTAAGGATCAGTTGGTGGCGTGGCCTTCCAAGTTTTTCAGATTGAAGTTTTCGTGATCGAGTTTCTTACTTTCTTCTATTTCTCTACAATTGGTTTGTTAAATTTAATTTTTATTTGTGATGCTTGATTAATGTTAAACTTATTTATTACATGTTTACTTGAAGTCAAAGTTTAATTCTAATGAGTTCATTTGATCATGAGTCCAATAAAATTCAATTTACACCTTTTAATGTTTTATTGTTGTTAATCATTTCAAAAAATGAATTATTCTAGATTAAAAAAGGCATGTAGCCATTAATTTTTTAATTGTTATTAAAAAAGTTACATGTATAATTTTTTTTTTTAAAGTAAAGTACAATAAATAAACTAAACCTTTAATATGTAATATATTTAATAGTTATATATTATTAAAACCGTTAAAAAAATACTAAGATTTCGGTTCGATTTTTTTCATGCCTAGGGAAATTAAGGTGTTCGTTATTTATTATAAATAACAAAATCGTGTATGAGAAGGTATCATTGTTCTCATCAAATATACGGACTATATTAATGTATAATATGTGTTCTTATGGTCCTATTCCCATGGTTCTTTTGGTGTGAATTTTGGAAGGACAAAATTTGAAAAAAAATAAAAACATATAGGATTAAAATTGGATATAAAAAATAACACCATATATAAGTATGAAAATTGTACAAAAGTAAAAACATACAAGATCAAAATTGAAAAAAATAACAAAATACAGGACTATTAAAGAAAATGGTCTAAGTAACAAAATACATGACTATTATAGAAAATGGCCTAAATTACCCGGATGATTCTGGTATTAACTTATTTAAAGCAAAGTGAGGTTAAATACTTATTGTTTGTACTATTTTATCTATTCGTATGTTCTACAATTGTACATCTTAAAAATAATTTTTTTTCATAAACTCCACACTCACAATATTCACATATTTACATAAAATGTCATTTCTTTTAATTACCCTTAATTCAATCATTTACTTTATTTTATTTATATAAATTTATAAAATTACACATCAACATTCCACTCATTACACTTTTTTCTTAGTTTGTGTGTCCATAAAATGGTATAAATATTTCTGAAATGTAGAGACTAAAATGGAGTCTCATCTTATATAATACTCCCTCCACTTTTAAATAAGTGTCATTTTAACAATTTTCAACATATTAAGATATATAATTATGGACAATTTTACCCTTCATTAATGATAACTAATTTTAATATTAAATTTATGTTTAGTAATGAATGTGGTCAATATTGTAGATGATATTCATGTATACAATAATTAAGGTTTATGCATGATTTATGTTATAGTACTATATTTAAAAGGAAAAAAACTTAAATCAAGGTAAATAAAATTGAGGGAGTACAATGTACAAGGGTAAAATTGTCAAACTTGAAGAAAAAAGTGTAGAATGACACTTATTTAAAAAATATTAAAAAAGACAAAGTGACATTTAATAAAAAACGGAGGGAGTAGTATCAAATAAATCAAGATGATTTGATTCTTAATTATTCCTCTAATTTAGAGATTGTAATTATATTCTTTGACTTTCCATAGTAATATTCCTTTTGTATATATATTACCAATGTAATTACCTCACAATTCATTCAATAAAATAAATACAATTTTCATATTATCATGGTATCAGCCTAAATTAAGTAGGGCACCGAAACCTTTTTTCTCCTTCGCCGCTTATACACAGTAGTGACAGTACTCTGTTTTTTCTTTCTCTCTGTTCACAGCCTACTTTTCACTTTCTCTTTCTTCAATCACCGTCCCTCCTCAACCTAATCTTCACAATACCCCTTTTTCCTCTTAATTTATTCTTTTTTAATCATTGTCCATATATCTCTCTCCCTCTCACAAGCATATATCTTTGTCTCACTTTCTGATTCTTTGAATCTCCATGGCCGCCCAATCTGATTCTTCTGATGCACTACCATACAACACTCTAATACATATGCTCACGATTAAACTCTCATCTACAAACTATGCGTAGTCAAGTATCACGTCTCTTAATTGGACAGGGTCTCATCGGTCTTGTCGACGGTACGCGACCACCGCCACCATCTGAAACTGAGTCTGCCGGAAAGACCGTCCCAAATCCGGCTTACGCCACCTGGCGTGTTGCTGACCAGAGACTTGTAAGTCTTCTCGATCTCTTCTTTGACTGAGGAGGCTATGTCCGTTGTGGTGGGTTGCTCTTCTGCTCGGGAGGTTTGGCTTGCTCTCGAAAATTCATTCAGCCACCACTCAAAGGCCCGTGAGTTTCGTCTCAAGGGACAACTTCAAACAATCAAAAAGAGTGAAAAATCAGTAGCCGAATTTGGTCGTGATTTCAAGCTTATTTGCGATCAATTATCGGCTATTGGTAGCCGTGTGGATGACACCGATAAAATACATTTATTTCTCAAGGGTCTTGGTCCTGCTTTCTCGAGTTTCTCTGCTACACAAATGGCTTTGTCACCTCTTCCTACCTTTGCCGATCTCCAAAACAATGCCGAGGCTTGGGATATGTTTCAACAGGCACTAGACCCACCTGCTCCCGTCCAGGCTGCATACATTGCTCATCCTGTCCGATTTAATGGTAAGTCGGGGGGTCGTGGCACTGGTCAACGTCGTCCACCTCACTGTCAGATTTGTCGTACCAATGGGCATTATGCAAATACCTGCCCGGATCGTTTCAAACAGCCCTCTGCAGCTTCATCTCCCTTGCCTGCTCAACCTGCCCATCCGATCCCCGTCCCTCCGGCCTCTCTTGGTGATGCCTCTACTAATATTGCAGAGGCCTTCCAGGCCACTTGCTCTATTTCTGATGCCCCGTCTGATTGGTATCTCGACACTGGGGCTTCGGCTCACATGACTCCTTCCACATCTCGGTTGGACTCTTCCGTTCCATATACAGGTTTGGACTCTGTCGTAGTTGGTAATGGCGCTTCTCTCCCTATTTCACATATTGGCTCTCTTGTCTTAAATCCTTCTATTTCTTTATCTAATGTTATGATTGTTCCAGGCCTCACCAAAAATTTACTCTCTGTGAGCAGATTAACAACTGATTTGCCAGTTTCCGTTGTTTTTAATGATAATTATTTTTTGGTTCAGCATCGGGACACTCAGGCTATACTGGCTCGGGGCAGCCGTAGAAATGGACTTTACGTTTTGGATGTTATGCAATTGGCTTTGGTTGCTTCTAGTTCTCCTAAAGCCTCATTTGAGTTATGGCACTCAAGACTAGGCCATGTTTCTTTTGATGTAATTTCGTTATTGCAAAAACTTGGTTTTATTACTGTTACTGCTTTATTACCTAAACCCGTGATTTGTGGATCGTGTGAACAAGCTAAAAGCAAACGTCTACCTTTTAATTTGGACATTAAGCGTGCGTCTTCTGTTCTTGATATTATTCATTGTGATCTGTGGGGCCCTGCGCCCGTGTGCTCTGATTCTGGGTTTCGTTATTATGTTATTTTTGTGGACGATTTTTCACGTTTTACTTGGCTATATCCGTTGCGACAAAAATCTAATTTTTTTTAGGTGCTCCTTCAATTTAGTAAGTTTGTTGAGAATCAGTTTTCTTGTCAGATTAAAACTTTTCACAGTGATGGGGGTACTGAATTTACTAACAATAAAGTGAAACAATTTTTTCAAAGTAAAGGCATTCGTCATATTTTTTCTTGTCCTTACACGCCTGCTCAAAATGGTAGGGCTGAACGCAAACATAGGCATATCACTGAAACAGGTCTTGCCATGCTTTTTCACTCACACACTCCAATGAATTTCTGGGTAGATGCATTTAGTAGTGTTGTCTATATTATCAATCGTTTGCCAACGAAAATTCTTGATGGTAAATCCCCGTATGAATTGCTATTTTCAACTACACCGAATTTTGGGAATTTTCACCCCTTTGGTTGCAGGGTTTATCCATGTCTAAGGGACTATAACAAAATCAAATTTGAGCCCCGTAGCAAGGCATGTATTTTCCTATGCTACAGCAGCTCTCACAAAGGGTTTTGTTGCTACGATCCTTCGTCCTTCCGCATCTATATTTCTCGTCATGCTAAGTTTGATGAACTTTTTTTCCCTTTTTCTAAAAAGCCTAGCTTAACAAACTCTTCTTCTTTGCCAATTTTAGAATTTTTTGAGCCACTCAGATTGTCAGGCCTTGTTCCAGCTCCTGCACCGTCGGTTGTTGAGGTTTCTCCTAGTCTTCCTTGTTCATTGTGTCCTTCGCTTGATTCCACATCTCATACGCCCATTATTGCGTTGGACGATCATGCGCCTGTTGTTGAGGCTATCGTTATCCCACCAGTCAATTCGACGCCTAATGCTTCGCCCCCTCGGGCTACACACCCTATGCGCACCCGTGCTAAGTTTGGTATCTTTAAACCCAAGCATGTTACATATTATGCTCATTCTTCTCTTTTTCATGCCCTTGTTGCAGTTAGCGAACCCCGTGGTATTAAGACTGCTTTGAAGCACCCCGAATGGGTCGTTGCTATGCATGAGGAACTCTCTGCTTTGTCTCAAAATGAGACGTGGGATCTTGTGCCTCGTCCTACTAATACGAATATTGTGGGCTCTAAATGGGTTTTTCGCACCAAATTCTTGGCTGACGGTTCAATTGATCGTCACAAAGCTCGCCTCATTGCTCAAGGCTTCACTCAACTCCCTGGTTTTGACTACTCTCACACGTTCAGTCCTGTAGTTCGTGCTTCTATTGTCCGGGTTGTTCTCTCTCTTGCTGTTTTACGGAATTGGCCCCTCCATCAGCTTGATGTAAAAAATGCGTTCCTAAATGGTGTTCTGCCAAAACCAGCTTTTATGGAGCAGCCTCCTGGATTTCTTGATTCTCGGTTTCCTAACCACGTTTGTCGTCTCAAGAAAGCTCTATATGGTTTGAAGCAGGCCCCTCGTGCTTGGTTTCAACGACTCAGCGATTTTCTATTGAGTATCGGGTTTATTTGTAGTCGTTCTGACTCCTCTCTATTTATTTTTATCCGTAATTCTTCAATTCTTTATCTCTTGGTATATGTTGATGATTTTATCCTTACATGTAACTCTCCAGAAGAAGTGTCCTCATTTATTGCTTGTCTGAGTGCAGAGTTTGCCATCAAGGATTTGGGTAAGCTAAGTTATTTCTTAGGTCTTGAGGTTACTTACACTTCTTCGGGTCTATTCTTGAATCATGCTAAATATGCTCGTGACATTCTTCAACGAGCCGCTCTTGAGGATGCCAAACCCGTCTCCACTCCCTTAGTCGCTGGTTGCCAGCTACCAACCGATGGTCCCCTATTTGGCGACCCGACTCTCTACCGATCCTTAGTGGGGGCACTTCAGTAACTAACGATCACACGATCGGACATTTCCTTTGCTGTAAACCTTGTCAGTCAGAACTTACATGCCCCTACTGTTCCCCACTTTCAGGCCGTAAAACGTATACTTCGCTATGTGAAACACACTCCTTCATATGGACTCTCCTTCTCGAGGGGCCCTCTCCTGCTATTCATGCATTCTCGGATGCTGATTGGGCCCGTTGTGTGGGAACTCGTCGTTCAACCTATGGATACTCAATTTTTTTGGGTGGAAATCTTGTCTCTTGGAGCGCTAAGAAGCAGCCTACAGTCTCCCGCTCAAGTTGTGAGTCCGAGTATCGTGATATGGCCAACACCGCCTCTGAGTTAGTCTGTATTCTTCAACTTCTCCGCGAGCTTCATGTACAACCTCCATCTTTGCCCACGTTATACTCGGACAATAACAGTGCCATATTTCTCAGTCAAAATCCAAGTGCTCATAAACGTGCCAAGCACATAGATATCGACTATCACTTTGTCCGAGAGCTTGTTTCGGCTGGTCACCTTCAAACTAAATTTGTTGGTCCCAAAAGGAGTGTGACACGTGTATGGGGGGGATACACGTGTGTGTGTTTTTCTTTAAAACTTTTGCAAGTAAACAACACAAATAATCAGAGTAATGTAAGTTACACAGTGTGTCAAGTCCTATGAAAATACTAACAGTAGATTCTTAGAATTCTTAACAATATGCAACTTGTATGCGGAATAAAAGATAGGCCCTATTATACTCCTTAAATAAATATGCACTTAAATACTAGGTTATCAAATAGTAAATAGCAGTTATAATAAAACAAAAGCTAAAGCAATAAGATAAATGCAGTAAGTAAGAACACAAGACGTATAGTGGTTCGGAGACTAAACTGCTCCTACGTCCACTCTCCTAATTTAATAGGATAATTCCTTAATCACTTCGGAATTAGCTTGTTTTTACAGTGCCAAGGTGCACTCTACTTCTTCTCCTTCTCTTCTCTTGATTTCTTACAACCTTCTCTCGTTGCAATACTCTCAATCTCTACTACGAACTCAACAGTACTCTCAATCTATCTCTCAAGGTGAAAGTAGGGTTTTGTTCTGGTACCAACTAATTGTGTGATATCCTTTACAATTTAAGAACGAATATAAAGGATAGGATATCACTGTCTAGGCTTTGGATAATCAAACAATAAGCTCGCCTAGTGGGGACTAAAGGTAACACTCACAAATGAATATGCTTAAAAGCTTTAATCTCTTGAGTGTTTTGAATATGCTAAAAAAATATCTCTAGAATGTGTATAGCTTGTGTCTTGATGTATGTCCCGTCACTCTTGAAATGATTCAAGATGTGGCCTATTTATAGATGAAGCAAACTATCCGTTGGTGGAGATAGCAAACTTATCCATAAATTTGAACTTTCAAATTGTTCAGGGGCCTGCATGCAAATAGTACATGTATTCACGTCCATTCTGCATTTTGCATTCCATTATCAGAGTTTGTTATGCGCAGTGACAGGTGGCTCTCATTCTTTGGCTAATTTGGAATAATTATGTCCTTCCCGCTAACGGCCTCGTACTGGGTAAGGTGCCTAGTCATTCATCATCTTTGACCATAAGTATGCCAAGTCCAAAGTATATGAATATCCATATTCATCATACTTGACTTTTGTCGTTCAGCATGTTTGTCTGTTGGTCCTCAAAGGAGTATATAACAAGTGTATTGGGGGGGGGGAATACACTTGTATGCAATTCTTTTCAACTTTTGATCAAACCAGAGCTCAGCAAGGTTGTCTTGGACAACTCTGCTGAAGGTGATTAACTCTTCTAAGATAATCAAACTACTAAGTACTATTGAGTACTTAGTTGAATAACTATCTAGGGGAGTTATATATGCGGAATAGTGGTTGGCCCTTTTAGTTTAGACTCCTTTAGTTTCTGAAATCACTTAGTCAATTCAATCCAGTTCAGTTTCAGGGACTTTGTCCAAATAGGTTTTGCACAGTCTTTGAATATGTATCCTTTGAAAGATCAGTTTGTGTGCAGTGTTGAATGTATGAAAGTACTTGTAAAGCAAATCAACACAAGAGTTTATAGTGGTTCAGAGACTCAAGCTCCTACATCCACCTTCCCTGATTGAACAGGATAATTCCTTCACTCTTGGAATTAACTTGTTTTATAGTGCCAAGGTGCACTTGATCAATAACACCACTCCTTGGTGAATTGATCCCTAGGATGTCTAGAGTCCTAGTACCCTCTTCTCAACTCAGAACTGAACTGTTCTTCTCCCAACAGTCAGCTCCTACCACTTCTACTACTACAACCTTCTCACTTTCTCACTTGAAAGGGGTAAGGGTTGAAGTAAGGTTCCAACTAATGAGATATCCTTTACAATGAAGACCAGTGTATAAGGATTAGGATATCTCTCTAAGCTTTGTATGGATATACAATAAGTTCAGCTTAGAAGAAGTGTTTCAAGACTAAGAATGTCTTTTGAAGACTTTGAAGTTTCAGAATGATTGCTTAGTTGGAGGTAGAATGGATACTTCAAATGGTCCTCACACTTCTTGTATTTATAGACAAATTTGAGGATTTGCCCGTTGGAGAGGCAGCCCCAAATTGCTATAAATGTCTTCCTTGAGTTCTTCAAACTGGAAGACAGATTCTTCATAGTGACATGTCCTCATTTGGGAAATAAACGGTTGTATAAGCTTTGTCTTCATTCTGCAGCACTCTTCCCAATATCTGACTTTCAGATTCTTTTGCTAGGACATGGACAAGGCTTCTGAAGGTTGTTCCATTGATAGGACAACATTCCTCATTAATCTGGACAACTCTCCTTATCACTATAAGTAGTCTTGCTTATCAGCAAGGTTGGCTAGCTCTTCTTCAGATGACTTGGCTCTTATCCTTTGCTTCACTTGAAAGTGGTCTTAGCATGATTCATTGTAGTTCTTTAAGGTGTGGTTGTCTCTATTTCTTCAGCATAGTTGACCTCAAGTTTTTCAGAGTACTTGATCTTGATTGTGCTGAGACAACTCCTCTGGACAACACTCCTGATCAGTATACTTGGCCTTTGAGCTTCAGAGCCTTTGTTCTTGCACAGAGACAATTTCTCTGGACAGTTCTCCTTATCAGAGCATTTGAATACACTTGGCCTTTTGAGCTTCAGAACCTTTGTGCAGAGACAACTTCTCTGGACAACTCTCCTGATCAGCATTTTTGAGCTTTAGTGGTTGTTCCAGAATTTGAGCCTTAGGGGGACTTGTTCTTGATGATCTTCAAAGCATATGTTCCCCCTCACAATGTGCATCTAATCATCTAAGAGCTGCCTAACATATCAGCTTCTCATCTAGCCTTTATTCTATATGTTCTATCATCTCTAGAACATACTCAACTTGACTTAGGCATGTCTCAGGGGGTTTTGGTATTTAATCAAAACATATCTCATTTTATTCCCAACATTGTCTTCTAGACTCTTTGTCACTTTCTTCATAACACTTCAGCTCCTTGTCTTCAATGATACTTGTCTTCATGTGCTTTGTGCTTTTCAGGTCATTTGTCATAAATTCAAGGAATGATCTATCTAATAAAAATTAAAGCTCCCTAACATATATGAGCTTTTACTAACCTGAAAATCTAGACTTGGCAAATCATCATACTTGTGGTTTTACTTAGGGTTTTGGTATCAAATCAAAATCAAAATTTCTTTTATTAATATAAACCATATCCCAACAATTTCCCCCTTTTTGATGATGCCAAAACCTACTTACTTCAAAAGATCCATAGGGATTTCTTTTTCAGTAGATTTGACAAAAACAGGACAACTAGCATGTATCTTCTATACTTAGAAAAATTTCACAGAATAAATTCAGATAATTAACCTAAAAAGGGCTAAGTTCTCTGAGTTCTATAAAACTTGATCTAAGCAAGAATCAAATTAAAATCATTTTGTTAGAGCCTATTTTTAGACAAAAATAACACAAGTATAAAGACTCAAAAATTGTTGTCTAGTGCATGAGATAGATAATCAACATCCAAAATAAGACAGCACAATGTAAGAGCAGAAAGTTGTAAGTTCTAGCTCTTAAGGAGCAACAATTGTCTGGTAATTAAAATAAACATAGATTAAAAATTCATGATAGTTTGAATCTTGACTTGACCTTCAGCAGCTTCATCACTCGGCTGCATCTGTCTTCTTCTTCAGAAAAGATGGGAGTTCCTTGAACAGTGGAGTTAGCCCATATGATGCAAAGTGCCTATTCTTCAAGGCCATGACCTCCTCGTTCTTCCCAATCAAATCTTCATCCTTGACAAGTTGCACAAACTCATCAGTAATAGCCTTCCTATCAATGCCTTTACCATCAGCCTTCATTGGTGGAGTCCAGAAAATCTGTTCAGGAACTTTGACAGTCACTTTCTCCTTTTGAGCAGCTCCAAGAATCTTTGTGTACAAATCTGGATAATTCTCCATCATAAAACCTTCATAAAGACCATCAATGTCTTCAAAGTCTTCCCATCTCTTCACAACAAAGAAGAGATGATCCCATACTCGATTGGCTTCATCCCAAGCACCATTGAGTTCAGTAGGAACCCAGCTGTCAGTATGAGGGATCCTTTTCAAGGTTTCAGACTTCCTTTTAGCTCTATTTTCCATCATCAAGGCATAGGAACTTTTGTAAGATTTAGAATTTCCTGGATTAAAGTCTTTGTGCCTCTTCAACCTGCACTCTTCAGCATCATTGAACATCTTGGTTCTTTCTTCAATAATAAGCTTCCTCACTCCTTTTCTAGTTTCTGCATCTTGTCTAGCTCCTTCTGCAAAGATGTTTGCAACCTCTTCAAATACATGAGCTTTGTCCTTCACAAGATCAGCAGCAGTAACTTCAGGAGAAGCTCTTCTAACAGGCAGTTTATCTTCCCTTCTAATCAAGGTTGGAATTTCCATCTCTTCATCATCATCTGGTTCACTTGACTTGTACTTCTTGCTTTTCTCTTGATCAGAAATATCAGCAAGCTTCTTTCTCTTCAGAGTTGGTTTCCTTATTTTTCCACTTCTAGTTTTGGGACAGTCCTCTTTTTCTGTCACAT
The DNA here is from genome assembly GCA_963675135.1 of Galeopsis tetrahit. Lineage (NCBI taxonomy): Eukaryota > Viridiplantae > Streptophyta > Magnoliopsida > Lamiales > Lamiaceae > Galeopsis > Galeopsis tetrahit. Next base: position 21,144,246 of record OY776133.1, read on the forward strand.
CAGTAATTTCCAAAACTTTTGCTTTCCCCTTTCCCTTGCTACCTTCCCCCTTACTCTTCTCACCCTCCTTCAACAGATCTTCCCCCTTCTTCTTATTTTCCCCCTTTTTGGCATCATCAAATGCCTCAAGGTTGATGGGGTCAGTAGGGTTGGCATCAATCTTAGCCATAGTAAGTGAGAGTTCTTGTTGGTAGGTGTCCATCCTTTTTATCTGGGCAGAAATGGGGTCAACATAATTCAATAGAAATGCAGAAATAGTGGAACTTACAGACTCTTCCACTTGCTTCTTCACAGCCTGATCAACTTGGTTCTTCATCATCTTGATTATGCCTTCCAAGTTGTCTTTAAATAGATCAGAAGCAGCATTTAGTGAACTCTTGATGGTCTCTCTAATCAGTTGATCTCTTTGACTCCCCATAGACTGAGTCAGCTTTTCAATATCTTTCGACAGCATTTGGGAAATCTCTTCTTTCTCCTTGGCAACATCATCCTTTATCCTCAGAATTTCCTCCCTGTCCTTCTTGATCAACTCTTTCTCAGTGTGGAAGTATGTGATAACAGCATCTGACATGATCTTTGATGACTCTCCAATCTTGAGGGTCGAGTCCTTCACTTCCTTTCCAACACTGTCCATCTTTTTATCAAAGGTCTCAAAACCTTTTTCAACAGCTTCTAGCTTTATGGTTGTGGAGTTCATCTTTTCTTCCAAATTCTCCACCTTAATGCATAAGTCCATAGCATTATTATCAACAGTTTCTTCCAAATCTTCCATCCTTCTTGTCATCCTCCTTGCCTTTGTGTTCAAGTTGAGTAAAGACTTGTGATGGGCTTCATTTGTTGGAATGATAGTTTCATCCAAACTATCTCTTACGTACTTTCCCATGTTTAGGCATAAGCCTACAACATTCTCCAGCCTCTTCCTATCAACTTCATTGATTTGTTCAATCTCAGAATTGAACTCCTCCAGCACTGTCTTCATTCTTCCATCCTCCTTATCAATGATGCAGACTTCAGTCAAAGGAGAAGCATCTAGGTGAATTGGGAACTCCATCGATGTTGATGGTGCTGCAGCTATTGCCTCATTTTCCAAGGGCTTCTTCATAGCAGCTGGTTCCTCAGTCTTCACAGCTTCTTTTTTAGCAATATTGGCCTCCACTTCGTCTTTCCTGGCCTCAGCTTCAGTGACTTCAGCAAGAGTTGACTCATTCAACTCAGCATCATGAATGTTAGGATTTTCAGCAGTTTTCTTAGTTGGAGGTTCAAAAAAAACAATTTCCATGGATGCAGTGGCTTCAACAGCTGGCTGTATTTCTTCTTCAACATTTTTAATCAATTGACCTTGGTCAATTTCATCAATCTTTCCTCCTTCACTTGTTTCTCCGTTCTTTATTTCCTTAATGGCAGTCTCAACTCCATCAAAGAATTCTTTCTCAGCAGGCTTCTGGCTTTCATTTTCTCCTTCAGTGATGTCTACCTCCATGACAGCATTCTCTTCATTATTTTTGTCCTCAACAATCTTGGACACTTCTTCAGTCTTGTCCTCAGTGCTCTTGGACATTTCAACATCCTGCTCCATCATGTCTTCAATGTTTAAATCAATCCCAGCAATAATGGATTGAACAGCTTCCTTCTGAATCTTGATGTTCACCAAGTTGGCAAACAACCTTTCATCAGTTAATTCAAAAGTGGATTCCACTTCAGCAAATTTTGTCAATCTGGCTTCCTCATTCTCCCACCAGTCCAGTCCCTTGGACTCAATCACTTTCCCAATATCATACATGGATTTCTTCCTTATATCAGCAATCAATCTAAGATCATAGAAGATTGATCTTAAATCAGGATATTTGGCAAGTTGGGGATAAAGTTGGTCTAGGAAAAATTTGGATTCATCTCTCAATGACATTTCATAGGTATATTCAGGGGCTGTATCTGACTTAGATGAGGGTTGAGGTTCATCAAAAAGAATGGTTATGGGTGTGTCAGATTCGTAGACAGTTTTAAGAATGGTTGGATCATTCAAATGAGGGGTGGTTTCAACAGCTTTTGGGCTATGACTTGAGGGTTCTGGATCATTTAAATCCAAGTTTCCAAGTGATATTCTTCCTTCTTCATCACCTTCATCATCATCATCTGATCCTTCCAGTTCAGCTTGTTCATCAACATCCATCTCTTCCTCAGAAGTATCAACATACTTCTCTTCAGTTTCTTCTCCACTCGATCTAGGGCTTGACATTGTCCTCTTTTTCTTGGTCTTTGAGGCTGTCTCAACCTCCTTTCCTTTCCCTTTCTTCTTGGCTTGTTCAAGAATATTGATCACCATTTGTGTTGCTTCTTCACTCTTTTGCTTGGCAGACTTAACTTGCTTCCTTGTTGAGGCTTTTGGTGACTTGATCTCCAGCCCCAATCTTTTCTGAGTTCTCACAGATAATTGTCTAAACAATATCTTGGTGGTGTTGAAATTTACTCCATCTTCAACAATGTCCTCAGGTCCATACTTGTATAAGAATGCAACAACTTTTGTACAGAAGGCTAGTTTCTTCTCAATGACTACCTTCCTTACATCCACAATTTTGAACTTTGCTTTCTCCTCTGCAAGTTTCTTCAGAAAATATCCTTTCCAGTTCATTGGCTTCTTTCCTCCATCAATGACAGCTTTCATCAATCTCACCTTGGATCTGCTAATCTGGTCATAGCTCCCTGTGGTGCACATAACAGCCTTTGCAACCACATCTAGCAGAAGTTGATAGTCCTCTTTCAGAACTCTCTTGTGTAGACCAGACTTGAGAGATACTGGCTTCTCCATCCATTGGTTGGCAACTTCTTGTTCATTGTGCCTCATATACTCTTCAGGGTCCTCTCCAGAAGCATTCAATCCAAAGAAGTCATCAAAGTCTTCTTCAGAAAACTCAAATTATTCAGCAGTCCTTTTGGTTGTGTCTGGTTCATGAGTCATAATGTAACCAGATCCTGAGCTTTTCTGAGTAAAAGTGCCTAAGAACTGAGTAGTTGAAAGTTCCAGGCATGTCTTGGGGATGGCCTCGAGCCATTTCCTCAATCCAGCTTGTTCCAGCCAAGTAACTATTCTTCTTGTGTGTATATTTGACAGATTGTCAAAGCACACAGTCTGCTCAAAATGGAGCATGGTTGCTTCACTCAAATAGTTCCAGTTAATGTCCAAATCAGGGTGATTGAAGTCAACTAAAAATATAGCAAATATACAGTATTAGTATGGTCTAATAGCAAAATCTTTCCATATAACTACTGAATCATATGATTAGGCTATCTTTAAGCAATATCTTGCATTTATGTCTAAGATTTACTGTGGATAGCTATACAGAACATGTTCATAGCATCATAATACCATATCCAACAATGTTTTAAGCTTGTACTAATCTCTAGACACAAGATCTGTATGATTCTAAGATATTATCACAATTTCAAGTATCACAACATGTATCTAACAACATATCATTCAATAAATGACTAATCCGTAAATATAGCATCTAGAGAATTTAAAACAGAGTCATTAAAGTTAAAACAGAGCATGTTGTATCTCTTGAAAGCTTTACAAATATGCATGTCTTTTAACAGAAGATTATGAGAAATACTAACCCATTTCCAAAGACATTTTTATTAAGCAAGTAGAGCTTTGAGCAAAGACTTGAAGATGAGCTTAAGGATTCTTGAGAATTTTAGCTTAGGGCTTTTTCAGAAATTTTGAAAACGTAAATTGTGAAAAATTCTAAGTCTTGATTTTATATCTCCTTAATTGTACGTTTTGAAAAATATTAGGTGTAGGGCTGAGATTAAATTGATCAAAATTTAATGGTTTAGATCAATTCTGTTACACCAAAGGACGCAAATGTCGTGTCCAGTACACAGTACGTTGCCTTTTCTCAGAAAATCGTGCAGTTGATCGTCTTTTAGCAAAAATCCCTTGTTTGTCGATTATGAGCATTAAATGCGTACTATAAAGATGAACAAAGTTTAACTTATATGAAAAAGAAAACTTATCTACAGTCAAGTGACAACTTGACTGAATAACCCTTGACAACTTTTATTGAAGTTTCTCATGAACTTTGTCATCCTCTACGTTGTCCTTCGTAGTTTTCCTCGTACTTGTCGAGTAACTTTCCTTGATTTTACTCAAGAATGCCATGTACTTTGTCCAAGTTTCCTGCATGAAAATTCTTGAAAATAATATTAGTATGTGAAGAATAAATGAACTTTGACCTTATCTTTCATCTGGATTGTCCTATAATTTCACTCTAAGTTCCCCCTTGGATTAATACCAGTATCTCTGGCATGATTAAAGTAATTCCTTATACTCTAAACATTCTCTCCAGGATCTAATAAACCAAGTTCCATTGAAAGTTCCTTGAACCTTGTTTCACCTAGGGGTTTTGTAAGAATATCAGCCTTTTGCTTATCAGTATGAATCTTTTCCATTCTGATGTCCTTTTTCTCAACATGATCTCTTATGAAGTGATGTCTAATATCCATATGTTTACACCTTGTGTGTAACACTGGATTTTGGGTAATAGCTATGGCACTATTATTATCACAATAGATAGGTACATCTTTTGTGACAACTTTATAATCTTTTAGCTGTTGTTTGAGCCATAAGATTTGAGCACAACAGCTTCCAGCAGCCATGTATTCAGCCTCTGTGGTTGAAGTAGCTACAGAAGTTTGCTTCTTGGAAAACCTTGAAATCAATTTGTTTCCTAAGAATTGACAAGTGCCAGTAGTTGATTTTCTGTCTATCCTACATCCTCCATAGTCAGCATCAGAATACCCAGTCAACTCAATGTTGTCTTCAGATGGATACCACAATCCTAAGTTCACTGTACCTTTTAAATACCTAAGTATTCTTTTGGCAGCCTCTAAGTGACTTTTCTTTGGATTGGACTGAAATCTAGCACATACACCAACTGCAAAAGTAATATCAGGTCTGCTTGCAGTTAGATATAATAAAGAACCTATTATTGCTCTATATTCAGTGGGGTTGGTATCTATTCCATCATTGTCAGGATCCATTTTCCAATTTGTATTCATAGGAATCCTAACGGGTTTGCTATTTTCACAACCAAACTTATTGATCATTTCTCTAGTATACTTAGCTTGATTGATGAAGATTCCTTTCTCAGATTGTTTGACTTGTAGACCTAAGAAAAAGTTCATCAATCCCATCATTGACATTTCAAACGTCCCTTGCATGAGGGTTGAAAATTTCTTGCACATATCCTCATTAGGTGAACCAAAAATGATATCATCAACATATATCTGTACTAACAGAATATCATTTCCTTCACTTATCCTAAATAAGGTCCTATCAACTGTGCCTTTCACAAAACCATTGTCCAATAGGAATTGTGATAGTGTCTCATACCAAGCTCTTGGTGCTTGCTTGAGACCATAAAGTGCTTTCTTCAATCTATACACTTTATCTCCTTCTTCAAAACCAGGTGGCTGCTCTACATATACCTCTTCTTTAAGTACACCATTTAGAAATGCACTCTTCACATCCATTTGGTATACCTTGAACTTCATATGAGCTGCATATGCTAAGAACAGCCTAATTGCTTCTAACCTAGCTACAGGGGCAAAGGTCTCATCATAGTCTATTCCTTCATGTTGACTATAACCTTTGGCAACTAGTCTGGCTTTGTTTCTAACTATAACATCATTTTCATTCTTCTTGTTCTTGTAAACCCATTTAGCTCCTACAACATCCTGATGTGTTGGTCTGTCTACCAGCTCCCAAACATCATTCCTTTTGAACTGATTTAGTTCCTCTTGCATTGCTGTAATCCAGTTGGAGTCTGTCATTGCTTCTTCAATGGTTGTGGGTTCTGTTTCAGAAAGAAAACAACAAAATAAAGCACTCTCTCCATGTTGTCTCCTAGTGATTACACCACTAGTAGGATCACCAATGATCTGGTCTGAAGGATGAGCATCTAGCCATGTCCTTCTAGACTGATCATTTTCAGATAAGTTAGTCTCATTTGGTTCAACATTTAATTCAACATAAAATTCAGGAAAATTAAAAGCAGGATCAGTTTCATATTCAGGGGTGTTGTCCATGTCATTGACATTGGTATTCTCAGGTTGAGTTCCCCCTAAATCATTTGATCTTTGTACTCCCTCAGCATTACCAGCTTCTTCATTGGGAGAACTTACCTCAGGTTGAGTGGGTTCATTCAACTCAACATTGCAGTTTTCCTAATGGATGTTGGCTTCAGGTAAGTTGTCTCTATCTCGATTGGCTTCAGATATGTTGGATATCTTGAGATTGTCCAAGTCAGGATAATGTATATCAGTAAATACAGATTCTTTCCTTTCACCATCTCTCAGCTTTGTCACCCTTGTGTTGATTTCACCATGGGCTTTGTCTTCTTTGTTTGAGGTCCTGTGCTTGAAAGAAAACTCATCAAAGATAACATGAGGTGTTTCTTCAACAATAAGAGTTCTACAATTATAAACTCTGATAGCTTTGCTAGATGAAGAATATCCTAGAAAGATTCCTTCATCTGCTTTGCTATCAAATGTTTTTAACTGTTGCTTCCCATTATTGTGAATGAAACATGTACATCCAAAAATATGAAAGTAAGAGATTCTTGGTTTTCTCCCTTTGAAGAGTTCATAAGGAGTTTTTCCTTGTTCCTTTGTTAGCATGGATCTGTTTTGGGTATGACAAGCAGTATTGATTGCTTCTGCCCAAAACCTCTTTGGAATCTTTGCTTCTGCTATCATGGTTCTTCCAGCTTCCTTGAGTGTTCTAACTCTCCTTTCTGCTACACCATTTTGTTGAGGTGTTCTAGCTGATGAAGTCTCATGAGTGATTCCATTTTCTTGACAATAATCATTTATGTAAGAGTTGATGAATTCAGTTCCTTTGTCTGATCTGATCTTTACAATGCTCAAGCCTTTCTCATTTGTAATTTTCTTCATAAGTTCTGGCAGCTTCTGTTGAGTCTCCTTCTTCTTTAGCAAGAATATTACCCAAGTGTATCTTGAGAAGTCATCCACTACTACTAGTGTATACTTCTTTCCACTGATGCTCACAGGGGTAATGGGTCCAAATAAATCCATGTGAAGTAATTGTAGTACTCTTGCAGTTGAGATGGCAGCCTTTGTCTTGAAAGATGCTTTGACTTGCTTTCCTTCTTGACATGCTTGACAAATGTGTTCTTTTGTGAATACTTCATTCGGTAGGCCATCTGCTAAAGATAATCTTGCAAGTTTGTTCAAGGTCTTAAAGTTCAGATGGTTTAGCCTTTTGTGCCATAGCCAACTGAGATCTTTAGAGCTTTTTGCAACTAGACAAATATCTTCAGGGGATTTGTTTCAATCTGCAAGATAAACATTACCTTTCCTTGACCCAGTTAGTAGTAACTGTTGATTTGATTTGTTCTTAATATAACATAAGTTACTAGAAAACTCAACATCAAAACCTTTATCACAAAATTGGCTTATTGAAAATAGATTGTGTTTCAGACCATAGACATATGAAACATTTGAAATACTTACAGTACCCATTTTGAGAGTTCCATAACCTTTGGTTGTTCCTTGTGAGTTGTCACCAAAGGTTACTTGTGGTCCATCTTGTTCAAGAAAATCTGACAGAAGTTCCCTATTTCCAGTCATATGTCTTGAGCATCCACTGTCCAAGTACCATGTAAGTTCTTTAGGACTTCTTTTCTTTGTTGATGGCACCACAGGAACCTGTTACAAATCAAAACTTAGGTACACTTTGAAAATTGGGTCCTGGAGGGTTAGACATACATTTTGGAACCCAAACTTGCCTTATTTTCATTACTTGAAAAGGGCTAATTTGTTTTCCATAAACATCTAAATACACAATCTTCCTTTTAAATGCCTTAGGTTGAGATTGAGTATTAGTGTGAATCTTGGATGATTTAGAAGAGTTGTATCTATTATTGTGAATATATCTGCTAAATCTATCTTTTGATTCATGTGCAGCATGCTTGAATCTTTGTGGATAGGCATTCAGATTACTTGATGTCCTTGGCATGTAGGATTCAAGTCTTTTGTACTCATTGTACTTAGGCTGAAAATTCCTTTGATAATTCATTGTAGGCCTTCTCATTTGAGTTGGTCTTCTTTGAATATCTTGTGGTTTTCTTGCCTGAGTCTGAGAGTTTTTCAGCTGAGTTGTCTTCCATTGACCTTTACTCATCTGAATTGTCTCAGGCCTCTGAAATCTTGTCTTAGGTCTTGCAGCTTTTGACTTGTGATTCAGGATAGTTGGTACAATGGGTTGTTTACCTTTGTCCTTTATCTGTAGCAGCTTTGGTTCAACAATTTCAGTCTGAGCCACAGATTTTACAAAGACTCTCTTAGCAATACTTGTTGAAGTATTACTGAGGCATGGTGAAGATGTTTTATCTAGATTGTAACCAAGTCCAGATCTTTGAGTCATAGGCCTTTGCATCCCTTGTAGTTCATCTATTGAATTAGATGACTTATACAGGGCAGCCAGTTTGAATTTCAGACTCTCTTCACTAGATTTAAGACATTCATGTTCCTTGAAAAGATGTTCAAACTTTTCCATCAATGCTTGGTAGTCTGAATCCTTACTCTCATGAAGCTTAACTTTTTCTTCCAACATAATAAGTTGTTTAGATGACTTGTCATTTAGAGTATTCAACTCCTTAGTTAAGTCATTGCACAACTCATTAGTTCTCAGATCATGTTCAGCTTCAACCTGAGTAATTCTTTCAATCTTAGCATTCAAGACTTTGTTTTCTTCTAAGGTTTGATCATGAATCTCTTGTAGTCTCATGAAGTCTTTCATCAACTTTTCAAAAGTAAGTTTCAGGTTGTCTTCATTTGACATCATTGTTCTACTAGAATTGACAGAACTAGAAATAGATTGTACCTCTTCATTGTCTTCAATAGCCATTACACACTCTTCATCACTGCTGTCTGTAAACATCTCATATGATGAAGATGGAAGTTGATCATCTTCAGAGGTTTCTTCTTCAGCTTTCAATGCTTTCCTCTTTCCATATTTCTTGAACCTCTTAGCTTGTCTTTCCTTCCTTTCCTTGGAAGTTAGTTCTGGACAATCATATTGGAAATGTCCTGTGTTCTTGTAGTTGTAGCATGTATCCTCATCTTCATCTTTCTTCTTTTCAGCATCTCTCTTCTTGTTTGATGAAGATGGATCTTCTTTGGAGTTGTCCCTTCTGGATCTCCTTTCATCATTCTTCTTCTCAGGTGAGTTGAGCCTTCTTCTTCTATCTTGGTAAAACCTTTTGTATTTACCAAATCTAGAATTTAATCTTTCAAATCTTCTTGCCATCATGGCCAACTCATCTGAAAAGTCAGCTTTGGAAGTCCCTTTTCCACTCTTGCTTGATTTGCTGGTTTTCTTGGAATCAGGTTCATTGGATTTGGCCTTCAGTGCAATCCATTTGCTCTCAGGTTCCTCAGTGTTGTTCTTTCTATTCAAGTCATATTCATATGCCTTGAGTTCTGAGAACACTTGTTGCATTGGAATTGTTGACAAATCCTTTGTATTCTGCATCATGACAGCATATACATACCATTTGGTTGTCAAGCTCCTAAGAATCTTCAGAGCCACTTCTCTCTTGGAGTATACTTTTCCAAGTGAATTGATCTCATTCATGATGTCTGTGAACCTTCCATCCAGTTGATCAATGTTTTCATTAGATTTCATCCTAAATTGCTCATATTTTTGAACAGCAACTTGAAGTTTGTTTTCCTTGATCTTGTCAGTTCCTTCACACATTAGAGCTAATGTGTCCCAAATCTCCTTTGCAGTTGTGCAGTGAAACACTCTACCCATTATAGCATCTGGAATGGTCTGATATAGGGTGTTCATTGCAACATAGTTGAGATTCTGCTTCTTTCTTTCTTCAGGAGTGAGCTCATCATCATCTTTTGGAATTTCTTCTGCTCCAGTTGCTCTTTGGGCTTCTGTAACATTTGTGTTAGGTTTCATGAACACAAATGGACCTTTAGTGATCACCCTTAGCATTTCATCATGGAGACAGGCCAAGTGAGCTCTCATCCTTATCTTCCAGAAGTCATAATTCTCAATAGAGAACATGGGCAGTTTCTGGTAAGATATCTTGTTGATGGGGTTGGTTCCCATAGTAGTAGGTGGTGGAACAGCTACACCAGAAATCTCAGAAGAAGATGTGTTAGGCATAGTGAATAATCGGAAATAATGAATATCACAGAAAGTGCACAAGTAAATCAGTTCAGGTAACCAAAGTTGATCCTCAAAGCAGTGGTCTTTAAACCCCTGCTCTGATACCACTTGTTGGTCCCAAAATGAGTGTGACACGTGTATGGGGGGGGGGGGGATACACGTGTGTGTGTTTTTCTTTAAAACTTTTGCAAGTAATCAACACAAATAATCAGAGTAAAGTAAGTTACACAGTGTGTCAAGTCCTATGAAAATACTAACAGTAGATTCTAAGAATTCTTAACAGTATAAAACTTGTATGCGGAATAAAAGATAGGCCCTATTATACTCCTTAAATAAATATGCACTTAAATACTAGGTTATCAAATAGCAAATAGCAGTTATAATAAAACAAAAGCTAAAGCAATAAGATAAATGCAGTAAGTAAGAACACAAGACGTATAGTGGTTCGGAGACTAAACTGCTCTTACGTCCACTCTCCTAATTTAATAGGATAATTCCTTAATCACTTCGGAATTAGCTTATTTTTACAGTGCCAAGGTGCACTCTACTTCTTCTCCTTCTCTTCTCTTGATTTCTTACAACCTTCTCTCGTTGCAATACTCTCAATCTCTACTACGAACTCAACAGTACTCTCAATCTATCTCTCGAGGTGAAAGTAGGGTTTTGTTCTGGTACCAACTAATTGTGTGATATCCTTTACAATTTAAGAACGAATATAAAGGATAGGATATCACTGTCTAGGCTTTGGATAATCAAACAATAAGCTCGCCTAGTGGGGACTAAAGGTAACACTCACAAATGAATATGCTTAAAAGCTTTAATCTCTCGAGTGTTTTGAATATGCTAAAAAAATATCTCTAGAATGTGTATAGCTTGTGTCTTGATGTATGTCCCGTCACTCTTGAAATGATTCAAGATGTGGCCTATTTATAGATGAAGCAAACTATCCGTTGGTGGAGATAGCAAACTTATCCATAAATTTGAACTTTCAAATTGTTCAGGGGCCTGCATGCAAATAGTACATGTATTCACGTCCATTCTGCATTTTGCATTCCATTATCAGAGTTTGTTATGCGCAGTGACAGGTGGCTCTCATTCTTTGGCTAATTTGGAATAATTTTGTCCTTCCCGCTAACGGCCTCGTACTGGGTAAGGTGCCTAGTCATTCATCGTCTTTGACCATAAGTATGCCAAGTCAAAGTATATGAATATCCATATTTATCATACTTGACTTTTGTCGTTCAGCATGTTTGTCTTCTAGACTCTTTGTCACTTTCTTCATAACACTTCAGCTCCTTGTCTTCAATGATACTTGTCTTCATGTGTTTTGTGCTTTTCAGGTCATTTGTCATAGATTCAAGGAATGATCTATCTAATAAAAATTAAAGCTCCCTAACATATATGAGTTTTTACTAACCTGAAAATCTAGACTTGGCAAATCATCATACTTGGGGTTTTACTTAGGGTTTTGGTATCAAATCAAAATCAAAATTTCTTTTATTAATATAAACCATATCCCAACAAAATTTATATCTTCGGATCTCCAGATTGCTGATGTTTTCACTAAGGCACTGCCTCGACCATTGTTCGAGTTCTTTAGGGACAAGCTGCGCGTTGGACCCCATCCCTCGTCTTGCTTGCGGGGGGATAATAGTATCAAATAAATCAAAATGATTTGATTCTTAATTATTCCTCTAATTTAGAGATTGTAATTATATCCTTTGACTTTCCATAGTAATTTCCCTTTTGTATATATATTACCAATGTAATTCAATAAAATAAATACAATTTTCATATTATCATTATACATCGGACTATCTCACCCAATACTCGATCCCGCGAAATGATTAACCAGAAACGTAAATTTAATTTGAAAGACATATATTAATCTATCTAATCATATTTTTTCCATTTTAAGTTGTTAGTCAGATTTCTAGATTTGCTAATTTATATGGACAATTATATTTTTACAAGGAAATTTGTTTGAATGATACATGTCCTAGACAAGTCATGTGGGGCATGAAATAGTGGAATTGTGATATGATTTGAACTTCTGAGAAAATTAATCTTTAATAATCTTGTCATTATATATATATATTTTTTTTTTAAAGCTATAATTCTTTAATGATAGGACCAGTAATTAAAAATCAATTTTCTGTCGCAAAATATCTTTAATTAGAGAAGTTATATATAATGAGAGAATTCCATCATTAAAATTCAAATTTCTTGTACTCCAGTTTTTAATTATTAATTGCACTATTGGGCACCGGGCCAGCTAAATAAATATTACTCTCATCGTCCTATTATTTAAACATATAAATATTACTCTCATCGTCCTATTATTTAAACATTTATCACATACTCATAATTTTTTTAAAAGTCTCCGTTAAACATCTATTATTTATACTCCATGTCATTATTTTTTATAAATAAAATATATTTTCTCCAATATAAAGTATAAATATCCATAATATTCTTTTTTATAAAAGTTAATTTTATCAACTTTAATATTAATAAATATTTTTACATTAAAATAATAAATGTTCAATTAATAATAGAAAGGAGTAGTATAATGGATACCTCAAAGGACATTGTACACACGCAACTGCTTGGAAAATATATGGTCTTGTGTATAAACTAATATGGATTTTTTTTTTTTTTGGGCAAGAGTACATCACATCAACCTTTTTTTAAAAAAATTATGTTTCTCATTTAATTATAGATGGATTAATAAGCGTCAAGAAACGAACTAAAGGGTCCGGCTATATGCACCTCTTTAAGTGCACACCCTCAATTGATGCACTCCCCTTTAAATTTGATTAGGATATATGCACTTTTTTCAAATTGTCCTAAATATCGTTCTCTATAAAATATATTTACTAACCACACACTTCTAAAGCTTAATTTATCTCTTTCTTTCCACCCCAAATCCTAAAATCATTTTTCTCTCTAATCCAACCACCACCACCGCCCCCACCTACTTCACCGTTCCCTATTTGTAAAATGGGCTATAAAAATAATTCTAATAGTAAAAAATATCAAGAATAAAACTATTTAAAAAATGATAATGTCTTTATAAAAAAAGATCATAAGATGTAAAATGAACTTTGTAGATATATCTTCCATAAAATTAAAACCAATAATTACACACAAAAGTATCACAATTACAAAAAAAAAAAAAAAAATGTCAGCACAATGTTACAATTGCAACAACAGTGAGATTTTCTTGGAAATTCATTTGTGAGACGAGAAGTCTAGGAGGCATCTCGTTGAACACCTCTAAAGCATCAACAAAATACCACATCTAAATCCTAAAAAATTCTAATTCAACTTTTTTTTTTATAAATTCAACAGTCACTTGTAAACACAAATTTCGTGAATTAAATATTAAAACGCAAAAATGCAATACAATTTATTTCTTTCGAATTAAACCGAGTATTTTATAGATTACAATCTCTAATTTTTCCTCTAATTCTCTCTTCTTAAACTTCACTTGAACTTCTTGAGCTTTTGGAGTTGGATCCGCAGCCGTATTCTATCCTATTTTAAATTTGAGACTTTTATAACGTTAATCCAAGGGCTTGACGCCTTATTTTGGATTAAACATTGGATTTAGGGATTTTTGGGACGAACGTTTTGTAATCCCAAGGGCTTGAGGGCTTAGACCTTTGAAACTCCTCTAAATGCTGAAGAACACTCTAAAATCTTTGTAGAGAATTTTAGAGTTTTGAATGCTTCTGACTTTTGATGATCAAATGAGTGGAATGAGGCCCCTATTTATTTATAGGTGTAGAACCTAGGGCCTTTATGGGTCAAATCTAATGGACAAGAGATATTTGTGCTAATTAGTTAGAACTTAGGGGGTGTATTCAATTGAGATTCTGTTGGATTTTTTTAGACTTTTAAAATCTGGGGGTATTCAATCCGGATTTTTAAAAGTCTTTCAAAATTTTGAGATATTCAATACGGATTTTAAAAAGTCTTTAGAAATCTTCAGGTATTCAACAATCTATGATTTTAATACTCTATGGATTTCGCTGATTCTCTTTCAAAAATATAAATAAATTTCACTAATCAAAATCTCTTCTAAAAAGTAGAGATTTCAACGGATTCTCTTAGAAAGACTCAAAGAGAAGAAAAAAAAACTGTGTTAACTATGTTCTTTGATAAGCATCACAGATTCTTCACCAGCATTATTATCGTGAAAAAAATTATGTTCTTTCTTTAAAAATTATAGTATATCGCACACCGTCAATAATATCTAATCGACGTCAATTCCCATTACGTGGTATTCGATATCATCTAAAAGATTTTGGTGGTCAAGGTCGTCACCCCAGAAATGTAATTATTCAATCGAATTTGTGGTATTTTCAAATTGCAATTCACAAGTTCGCTGGATTACATAACTTTCTTGGGAAAGAAAGAGTTTCTAGTCGAATATAAAGAAGATCAAGATTCACCACATCTCGACATGAAAGAGGAAAATTTCCATAACTTTCTTGGGAAAGAAAGAGTTTCTAGTCGAATATAAAGAAGATCAAGATTCACCACATCTCGACATGAAAGAGGAAAATTTGAAATTGCTCTCTCAAAGACAACTATGTGATGAAAAATGAAGATGAGAATAATAATGATAAATAATAAATTTTTTTTGAACTAGCTTTTAGGGGCGTAGTTTATGGAAATTCATGTAAATCAATAAAAAATGTGTATTTAAGAATCCTGTCAAATCTATAAAAATCCATATAAATCAATAAAAAAATCGGTCAAACTCTGCATAGAGTCTATGAATTTTCTAAATCCACTGACTTTTTAAAGTCCAAAAAAATCCAACAGAATCTCAATTGAATACACCCTCCTTAGTCAAATCTTATCTACAACTTGGTGTTGAACTGAATTACTTAATGGGCTCAGAATACTTGGGTCCGTCTTGATTTATTGGACTTTAGAGGCCCGTCTTGACTTATTGAACTTTAGAGGCCCGACTGAATTTGTTGGGCTTTAGAGACCCATCTTGACTTATTGGACTTCAAGAGGCCCGACTAGATTTGTTATGCTTTAGGGGCTCAACTTGATTTGTTGGGCTTTAGAGGCCCATCTTGATTTGTTGAGTTTTGTAGGCTCAAATTAATTGAATTTTGCTTGTCTCCATCACTATTTCCTTCAAAATATTTTTTGCAAGTGATAACTAGGGAACTCATATTCTCAATCAAATTTTGAAAAAAATGTTTGGAGACATAGGTTTTCTTGTGATTTCATCAATTTTCCAACTCCGATAACTCATCCCGTCAAATTTCCCGGTGTCCGGATTAATTTGGCGAGTCAGCTCTTGATCGATAATCAACAGTTGTATAATCTGAAATCGTGTTTCTCTGCTGCTGTCATGTATGTAACGAACCGTTTTGTATTCGAGTTAAAAAAAAATGTCTTTAATAAATTCACATCACACAGAATCAGGGGCGGATGTACATTGAGAGTAGACCCCCCTCAACTTTTTATATATATATATATATATATATATATATATATATTATACTATTACAAGACCCGCGAAATTCGCGGGATGTAAAAAAAATAATATTTAGTAAATAAAATTAAAAAATGATGAAAAGAAAAATTAAAAATACTTTAAAAAATGCATAATTAAAAATTATAATTATAATTAGAAAACTTAAATAGGAAGAAGAAGTGAAGAAGAGAGAGAATGGATAATAACGAAAAATAATTTTAAAAATTATAGTTGGAGAAGAGAGAGAAAGATGTGAGAAAAAAACGGTTAAAACAAAATAAAATAGAAAAAAAAATCAGAAATTTTATAAAATTAGAAAAATAGAAAAGGAGTAGAATTGGGATGACACTTCGAAAAGAAAAGATTCAGAATTAGTATATAAGGGTAGATTAGTTATTAAATTAGATTATCAATTAATTAGTTTTGTTATTAAATTAACTTATACATTGACTTAGTTTTTTATTTGGCCAAAATTTAATTGTTTTCCGCTTTTTAAGTTACATAGACTTTATCCCAAAATTAATATTAATGATATAAATTAATACTAATTTATAAAAGCCAAACATCAAATATTAATATACATTTTAATTGATAAATTCTTGTCATATTATGTAATTAGATTTTAAGTGATTTTGATATATTTTTAATTATTTAATTGAATTTTTGATTTGTTACAATAGAACCAAGTCCAAATTGTAGTCTAATTACACCATAAAATTGGATGCATGCAAATGTGACTCGTTTTAATTTCTTATATTTTAATTATTAGAATTATGGATCATAATTTATTTTTCATTTGTTAAGTTTTTTTTTTTCTTCTTGTCTTAACAAGATCACAATACAACTAGTAGAAATACATACACAATTTTTCTAGATTTCATATTCTCTTTAAAATTTTAATTTTTTTTATTTACCATTCGTTATTATTTTTAATTTTCAACTCAAATGATTATAGATTATATATAGAGTTTTACATTTTGATATTTTTAACACGAATATATATATTGATATAAATAAAAAATATTTAAATTTTATTAACAAACATATAATAATATCGAACAATATTATTTTGGCCCCCCTCACTGTCAATCCTGGGTCCGCCCCTGCACAGAATATATATTCGGTCGCAAATTAAAAATAAATTTGTTGCGGCTAAAACCAATGGCTATCAACATTGGTTGGGATCTTAATATCAACGACAGGGTTTAACCAATTGCTTTTATTCTTTTGCTATATATATAGACATGTTTACACAGGGGCTCTAAAACAAATTTCCACTAAAAAGCTTTTTCAGGTGCACCCAAATTCAAATTTCCACTAACAAGTCTCAATCAATTTTATTTTTTTTTTGGAACGGAAAAGAGAAGAATTGCATTATTTGAGTATCAGAGGTACTCAAAAGTTATGGTTTTGAGTTACAAGATGTTAAGAGAAAGTTATGGTCCTGAGTTACAAGATGTTAATAGAAATACGAGACAGTTACAAAATAATTATCCTTAATTACGGACTAATTTGGGATTTTCACACCAGTCTAGAAAAGAAAGAAGTGAGTTTCCACCTTGCTTATGATACATTATACTCCAAGTCTTTGCCCTGATTTCGTCGAAGGTCTTTTCTAGTTGTATCTCCTCTTTGCGAATATTTTGTTATTCCTAGCTTTCCATAAAGACCATACCACGAGCACCAAAGACATTCCATGACAAATTTCTTCCTCTCCCCTCCAGTGGCGGATCCAGGATTTGGAATTTGGGGGTACGAAAAATATTAAGTTAAATACTATTCCATCCATCTCCTACTTAATGATACATTTTACCATTGTTAATGTTCCTTACTTAATGAAGTATATACTACTCCACTTTTATATCTCATAATACTAATAAACAATTCATATATAAATCTTAGTGCCCAAAAAGTATTGGTCCTAAATGATTGAGTTTATTTGACATAAGTTTATCTTTAGTCAAAATTAGATAAAAAAAATTTAACAATTATAATGTAGTAAATTAGCAAATATAATTAATTAATTCTACAATAAGTCTACGAAGAATTTAAATTTCAAAGTTTCAAACATGGTAGTAAATTAGCCATTATAATATAAACTCTAATTCATTACATATAAGTTATAAACTCAAATAAATTCATTTATAAATTAAAAATTATGGAGTAACTAAATAAATAATAAGTATGAATAAACATATTAAGTAAATAAAACATAAATTAAATAATACGAGTAGTAATAAGCAGTTTGACTGGGCCTTGATTTTGGTCCTTTTTGCTGTTTGTTACATGACCCTTTAATTAATTTGAATTAGTTAGGAAGGATGCGCAGAAAAAAATTGGGCCATTTTTTTTTAATATCTAAGATTATAAAAAAAAAAAAAAAAAAAAAAATCATTTTGGCATGCTAGGGCTAGCTACGCCACTGCTCCCCTCCAAGGATTTTGCAAAATTGATGAAAGTGGGATGAAGGTTTGATATGTGAGGCCATAGGTGTCTTCAGCCACGAGTAACAGAGGATCCATACTTTGTTGGAGTAGCAGCAGTCGAAAAATAGATGTCGGTTTCTTCGCCGGTTCCGCAGAGTCCACAAGAAAGGTCGCCGCCGTCTTTGAGCACTTGCCGCCTCCTCAGGTCCACACGAGATGATAGTCTTTCTCGAAGTATTTTCCAAGCTAACCCCGAATTTACGTCCCATAATTTTTAATTTACATCCCATAATTTTTTCAATTGCTTAATTTACGTCCAATTTTTACTGAAAATCCCCAAATTTATGTAAATGAGACGTAAATTAAGCAAATAAAGAAGTTATGGGACGTAAATTAAATTTTTAATTAAAATGGGACGTTATGCAAAAAAGATAAAAATATTCAACAAATGTGTACAATTCACTATAAAATTAATGTAGTTTATGTTATACAATCAAATAAAAAAATAATTCATAAATTAATTAATTATTATAAAAATCAATTAACTTACCTAATTTGAAAAAATTATAATTACAATATAAGTATTATAAAATAAATTGTGAATATTAATTAAAATACTAAATAATATTTTAAAATATATGAAAATAAATTTAGAATAATATTTAAATAAGTAAAAAAAAAATTATAATATCAAAAAAAATATAATATGAAAAAAAACCAAGATTTATTCCTAAGTCAATTAATTACTAGAAAAATTAATTAACTTACCTAATTAATTATTTAAAAACTCAATTAACCTAATTAAAAAAATAATTTAAAAAATCAATTTACATACTCAAATAAATATAAATTTTATCTTTAAAATAATAAAAATTTCAAATAATTTTTCTTATTAAAATTGTCAAAAACTCTTATTAAAACTTAACAATTATTTTAATATTTTAAATAAATACAAAAATCCACAAATATTTAAAATCTCCAAATAAATAAAAAAAACACTCAAATATATATAAAAAAAATTCTCACCCCTTGCCCACGGTAATTGAAAGATGATGATAAACAATATATTTTTTAACAATTTGTTAATTTTATTGTTTTTCATTTTATTATATAATTTTTATTTTGATATTAGTTCGTACAAAAATATGTGGACCCAACTTTGTGTAATACTTAGATAAATTTTTATATTTATTTGATTACTTTAAAATAAATAAATAATTTTATAATACTTATATTGTAATTATAATTTTTTTCTAATTAGGTAAGTTAATAAGTTTCTAATAATGAATTAGGTAAGTTAATTGATTTTTATAATAATTAATTAATTTATGAATAAATGAATTTTTTTTATTTGATTGTATAACATAAACTACATTAATTTTATAGTGAATTGTACACATTTGTTGAATATTTTTATCTTTTTCGCATAACGTCCCATTTTAATTAAAATTTTAATTTACGTCCCATAACTTCTTTAATTGCTCAATTTACGTCCCATTTACATAAATTTGGGGATTTTCAGTGAAAATTGGACGTAAATTAAGCAATTGAAAAAGTTATGGGACGTAAATTAAAATTTTAACTATTTTGGGACGTTTTTAAAAAAAGGTAAAAGTTACGGGACGTAAATAATATTTTTCTCTCATCAGCGTATTGCAAGTGGGAGACCTGGACGCCATTCTTGCCAACCGAAGTAGCGTCGAACAGCCCTGCAGCTATTGCTCTATTAATCAGGATACTCAGGCCCTCAGCCGCTATGAGAAACACAAGCGCGGGAGAGGGGGTCTCCTTGTCTCTCAAGTCACTCTCAAGTTTGAATTCGTTGATTGGGCTGCCGTTTACAAGGACCGAGGACGAGGCGTTGGTGATGCATTAATTTAAAAAAATGATAATAAAACTAATATTTACACACGAAAGTATAAAAAAAAAAGGGATTATATTTTTTTTAGTCCATTAAGTTACCACTTTTTGAATTTAGTCCATTAAGTTTCGATTTATTTTGATTTTGGTCCAGTTACCTACTACAACAGGTTTCACAGGTCATTTTTTAAAACACACCCTATAAAATGATATACACACCCCAAATGTTTAACACACCACACTAAAATTTAAAAATCATTTTTTATTACTATACACACCCCCAACTATTTCCTATTTAATAAATTGCCAAAAATAATTAAATTAAAAAAATAAGAATTCATATTAATATGAAAAATATAAATAAAACCTATAAAAAATCGTCCAAATCTTCAACAATTAAACAAAGCTAAAAAAATTAATTAATTTAAATAGTTTTGAAAATTTAGTTGATTTTTTTACTAATTTTAAATTTTATTTAGCCTTATTTTCGACGTTTTTTATACAAGTTAGAACGCAAATAAAACATTAATAAAGCAATGGAGTTTTAAATTTCATTTTTTTAAATATTTCTTTTATATGACATGAACCTACTAACACCCCATAAATTTTATATACACTCCAAACGTTAAACATAAAAATTCAAAAATCTAATATAGTTAAATAAAATCATAAACATATTTAATAAATTGTCAAAAATAATTTAATAAAAAATGTAAGAATTCAAATTAATATAAAAAATATAAATAAAACCTATAAAAAATACATAAATCTTCAAAATTTTAATAATGCTAAAAAATTAATTAATTTAATTAGTTTTAAAAATTTAGTTGATTTTTTAATACTTTTAAAGATTTTTTTATTTAATTTAATAATTTTTTCAAGTTGATTTTTTTTAAAAAAATTTATTACAAATCTTCAAAAATAGTAAAAAAATCAATTAAATCTTCAAAAATAATTAAATTAATTCATGTTTTTATCTTTGTTTAATTTTTGTAGATTTTAGTGATTTTTATAGGTTTTATTTATATTTTTTATATTGATTTGAATTCTTACTTTTTTTTAATTTAATTATTTTTAACAATTTATTAATTATGTTTATAATTTTATTTAATTATATTTAATTTTTGAATATTTGTGTTTAAAGTTTGGAGTGTATATAAAATTTATGGGGTGTTAGTAGGTTCATGTAATATAAATGAACTATTTAAAAGAAAAATAAAATAAAATATTTAAAACTCTATTTTTTTATAAATGTTTTATTCTATAAAAAACGTCGAAAATAAGGTTAAATAAAATTTAAAAATAGTAAAAAATCAACTAAATTTTCAAAACTAATTAAATTAATTATTTTAGCTTTTTTTAATTTTTAAAGATTTAGGCAATTTTTGTAGATTTTATTTATATTTTTCATATTAATTTGAATTCTTATTTTTTTAATTTAATTATTTTTTATAATTTATTAAATGGGAAATAGTCGGGGGTGTGTATAGTAATAAAAAATGATTTTTAAATTTTAGTGTGGTGTGTTTAACATTTGGAGTGTATATATCATTTTATGGGGTGTGTTTTAAAAAATGACATGTTAAACCTGCTAGCAGGTAACTGGACTAAAATTAAAATAAATTGAAACTTAATGGACTAAATTAAAAAAGTGGAAACATGATGGACTAAATTCAAAATTGTGATAACTTAATGGACTAAAAAAAATATAATCCCAAAAAAAAATGTCAGCACAATGTTACAATTGCAATTCAATTGTAAGACGAGAAGTCTAAGAGGCATCTCGTCGAACATGTTGGGAATGAAATGAGATATGTTTTGATTAAATACCAAAACCCCCTGAGACATGCCTAAGTCAAGTTGAGTATGTTCTAGAGATGATAGATCATATAGAATAAAGGCTAGATGAGAAGCTGATATGTAAGGCAGATCTTAGTTATATAGATGCACAATGTGAGGGGGAACATATGCTTTGAAGACCATCAAGAACAAGTCTCCTCAAGGCTCAAATTCTGGAACAACCACTAAAGCTCAAGAATGCTGATCAGGAGAGTTGTCCAGAGAAGTTGTCTCTGCACAATTAAAGCAAGAACAAAGGCTCTGAAGCTCAAAGGCCAAGTATGCTGATCAGGAGAGTTGTCCAGAGGAGTTGTCTCAGCACAATCAAGATCAAGTACTCTGAAAAGCTTGAGGTCAACTATGCTGAAGAAATAGAGACAACCACACCTTAAAGAACTACAATGAATCATGCTAAGATTACTTTCAAGTGAAGCAAAGGATAAGAGTCAAGTCATCTGAAGAAGAGCTAGCCAACCTTGCTGATAAGCAAGACTACTGATAGTGATAAGGAGAGTTGTCCAGTTGATAATGAATGTTGTCCTATCATTGGAACAACCTTCAGAAGCCGTGTCCATGTCCTAGCAAAAGAATCTTAAAGTCAGATATTGGGAAGAGTGATGCAGAATGAAGACAAAGTTTATACAGCCGTTTATTTCCCAAATAAGGACATGTCACTATCAAGAAACTGTCTTCCAGTTTGAAGAACTCAAGGAAGACATTTATAGCAATTTGGGGCTGCCTCTCCAACGGGCAAATCCTCAAATTTGTCTATAAATACAAGAAGTGTGAAGACCATTTAAAGGATCCATTTTTCTACATCCATCTGAGCAATCATTCTGAAGCTTCAAAGTCTTCAAAAGACATTCTTAGTCTTGAAACACTTCTTCTAAGCTGAACTTACTGTATATTCATACAAAGCTTAGAGAGATATCCTATCCTTATACACTGATCTTCATTGTAAAGGATATCTCATTAGTTGGAACCTTACTTCAACCCTTACCCCTTTCAAGTGAGAAAGTGAGAAGGTTGTTGTAGTAGTAAAAGTGGTAGGAGCTGACTGTTGAGAGAAGAACAGTTCAGTTCTGAGTTGAGAAGAGGGTACTAGGACTCTAGACATCCTAGGGATCAATTCACCAAGGAGTGGTGTTATTGATCAAGTGCACCTTGGCACTATAAAACAAGTTAATTTCAAGAGTGAAGGAATTATCCTGTTCAATCAGGGAAAGTGGATGTAGGAGCTTGAGTCTCTGAACCACTATAAACTCTTGTGTTGATTTTCCTTACAAGTCCTTTCATACACTCAACACTGCACACAAACTGATCTTTCAAAGGATACATACTCAAAGACTGTGCAAAACCTATTTGGACAAAGTCCCTGAAACTAAACTGGATTAAATTGACTAAGTGATTTCAGAAACTAAAGGAGTCTAAACTAAAAGGGCCAACCACTGTAGGTCCCCAAAGTTGAGTTAATAACGAGTAAGCTAGTGAAAATGTCTAGAGGGGGGTGAATAGACTTTTCAAAATTCTATCGAAATATCAGAATACAATATGCGGAATACGAAATTAACAATGAGCCCAATTCAAGTTTATACTCAACTTCTTAATTCGAGAACTCTGTTCTATACTCAACTAGTCTAGTTCAGTTACGTATGTAAACAATTAAACAGTTAAGCAATTAAAACAGTAAACAACACAAACAATTTATAGTGGTTCGACAACTTGTCTACATCCACTCTCACAAACCCAGTTGTGATGTTTCCACTAAACTCTTCCAATCGAGTACAAGTGTATATTCCTGTCTTTTAAGTCCCAAGAAGAAGACTTAGATCTTCTAAGACTATACCTCCAGATATGTCTATGATCTTACTAGAAATTTAACAAGTATCTAGCAACTTGATAAAACAACAAACTAAAAACTTCTCTGATCTTCAGTAGTAGCCTTTTGAATTCTTCACTTGTCTTCTGGCTTCTTTCTGAATCTTCAATCTCTGCGAGTAATCTTCAATATAACTTCAGTATGCAGCTTCAGTATGCGTATTTGCAGTAGTCTTCAAATGATTATCCTCATGAAGTATTTATAAACTTCAATCATCAAGAACTTAGGTAGTTGTAACCAACTCTTCTTGAAAACTAACTTCAACTGAATCTTCTTATCCTTCCACGCGTTTCTTGTTATGAATTAGTTATTCCATAACTAACTTCTTCATCCTTATCTTTATACGCGCTTCATTTAGACTTTTAAGTTTGACTTGTCTTCTGTAGACTAGTATGTACTTGTCTTGTCTTGTAATCCACCTGTCTTCTAAAGTAGTAGACTTCAACTCTTCTTGTCTGATCTTCCCATGTGATCTTCAATAGTAGACTATACTAATCTATCAAGACTTGTTATATTACTTTAAGCTTTTATACTACAAGCTTAGTCAACTTAGAATCTATATAATCAAACTAATCTATTACATTCAAAATCATGAGCTCTATACAACATTTATCCATAGCTCAATAATCAATCTAACAAATACAAACAGCATATATGAAGTATAAACAATATACAAATTTATAAGTACTTTATCTTTTCATGTGAACTCTACTGGTCTTGCTCAAGATGACTTAACTCAACTAGACTAGATCAGTCAACACTTAGAAAATATTCAAACTACTTTTGGCTTATCAAAACTTCATCTTATCTTTTCATCATGTAGGACTTGTCTTAGGATTCATATCCCAACAATTTCCCCCTTTTTGATGAAGCCAAAACTACTTGAATCTTTTCTCATAAGTAGACTAGTTAAGTAGTTATCTTGTCTTTAAACATCAAAAGTTGTTATCTTTTCATTCATTCAAAATAATACCAGTAGATATTACACATACTTCGAATATCAAATACAACTAAGTATCAGAGCAAAAAAAAACTTCAAATAAGAATATAAATCAACTAATCTGAAAGAGTACCTCCTTCAAGATTTGGAACTTGAAATGCATCAAGGAGTCTTCTATGAATTACTGCAATGTGATCTTCATCACCAATCTTCTCCTTCTCTAGCAGTTGTTCTTCAAACTTCTTGATTTGATTCATATTAACTCGTTTTCCTGAGCTTGTCATGGGACACTTCCATTCAGGAAACTTAGGAACCAAAATGTTGAAATTTGCACCAGCAGAAATCCTTAAGATTAAGTGCCACAACATTCTGTGTTGACCTTCCATGAATCTGTCAAACAAAGAATACAGTTCATCTTGTCCTTCAGCATCTCCAAATTTCCTTATAATCCAGTGATCAAGTTCCCATTGACTCTTCACTTCAATCCATTCAGCTCGATGCTCATTATCTATGAAGTGATCAATGAACTTGTCTTCTATCAGATCTTCATCAGCCTTCAGTTTCTGCAATCTCTCAATATGCTTACCAATTTTCTTTTTGCTTGCATAATGAGTTTCATCATTTGGATCAGTAGACTTCTGTTTCTTCTTAGCTATTGCAGTAGGCTCTTCAATAACTAACTTCCTCTTAACTTGTCTGGTCTGAATCTCAGCTTCAGGAGACGCAATATCTTTGCCTTTTGCTAACTTCAGCTCATCTGCTCTTACCTTCTCAAGTTCAGCAGTCTTGACCAACTTTCTCTTAGGCCTTCTGAGCTCTTGTATTGCTTCAGCAGCCTCCTTAGCTTCTGGTTCAGCAGACTTCTCAATAGTACTTGACTCTTCCCCCTTTTTGGCTTCATCAGTAGCCTTAAGAGTGAAAAGACTAGTAAATCGAGTCATTTCTTCTTTTACAGCTTCCTTCATAGCTTCAGTAGCTTTTTCAATCTGCTTTTGATGAAAACTGTCTTGACTCAACTTGTCCAGTTTGGTTGCCACCAACTCCAGCTTTTGTGTAGACAAGTCCAACTCATTTTTGAAATGTGTTGCAGTCAAACGCAGCTTCCTGTTCTCTTCAGTCATAGCACTGATAATCTCTTTAGCTTGTGCTAACTGATCATAAGCTTCCTTTCTCTGAACATCAGCTACTTCAATTTTGGCTCTATAGACTCGTTCCATTTTCTTGGATTCAGTAGCTAGAACACGAGCAAAATCAACTGAGCTTTTCTCCGAATATTCAACTTGATTCTGGAGAAATCCTTCGATCTGTTTAAACATCTCTTGCCTGAAGTCGTTGTCCAACTGATTGACTTCATTCAAGATCATCTCTTTTGAACTTGTCACAAGGACACTGTTCTGTTCAACAAGAGTCTTCTTAAGTTCAGTTTTGAGAAAATCATCGATAGTTAACTTGATGACAGATTTCAAATCTTCTTTCAACTCATCTATCGAGGCGACTGGAATAGCTTGAGACGACTGTGCTTCGATCAGTTCATCCTCAGTGAACATGACAGCCTCAATAAATTCATCATCTTCTTTTCCAAAATTGAAAGAATTAGCTTCTTCAGAACATTCAGCATCGACTTCATCTGAACCATCTTCTGTCTCCAAAATTTGTTCTGAAGTCTGAACAGCAATATTAGCAATGTCTGGCTTGATCTCGTCTTCCACCAGATCAGTCTGGGTTCCAACATCGAACGAGAACTCATCTTCTATAACACCATCTGGAATACTCAACAATCTTTTAACTAGATCAACCAAGGCCTTGCGAGGGAACAGTTCGGAGTGATCCTTAACTCCACTGTTTTCTTTTTGTTCCATCTCCCAATCCATGAAGTTGGAGATTCCGCCCATGCCTTGAATGACTTCAAAAAGATCATCCGTAGAAGATTTCTTCAGAGCAAACCAAGTGCAAATCCGCACGAGCTTCTTAAACTGTTCTGAAGCA
Organism: Galeopsis tetrahit; assembly: GCA_963675135.1. NCBI lineage: Eukaryota > Viridiplantae > Streptophyta > Magnoliopsida > Lamiales > Lamiaceae > Galeopsis > Galeopsis tetrahit. The sequence continues at coordinate 21,170,892 of OY776133.1, forward strand.
GTGTCGATGTCAAGAGTCGAGAGCTGCTTCTTCAGATTCCTGGATACACGAGCACGAATTCTCTTCTCTCGCAGACACATCGGATAATACACTAGGGATTCAAATCTAACATCAGACGGGTCCTGAGTAGATGGGGTCTTTAACTCAGTTGTTGCAGTGGCAACTGGCGTCTTGTCTGAAGTAGATGGGTTGGAGGGTTCAACATATTCTGTTGAGGGTAAAGAAGAAGTTTGGACTGTGGTTTCTTGGGGCTTTTATGAGGCTAGGTTTGGTGTGACAACTGTAGGAGTATCAGTTGTATCTTGTATGGGAGTGATTTGGGGATGACTGGCTCTAAGCGGTAATGCCGCCAGTACTTGTGAGGTTGAGGGTAAAGGACGAGGCCTAGATCGGTGTGATCTAGCCTTGGTTCGAACAGAGGAGAGAGAGAGAGATGGAATTGACAAAGACTGTGAAGAAGAACCAACCTGGTAACTCGTCTCTTCTGGTGGAGGTGGAGTACCAATTCTCACAATCCTGAGAACTTGAGTAGTTTGATCATCAGTCTTCTTCTCTTCATCAACATCCTTGTCTGAATGAGTTTCTTCCCAATCACCACCACTTGACTCAGCTTTCGCAGGAGCCTCTGATTCTTCATCATCGGACTCATCTTCTGAGGAGCTAGATGAGTTGCCATAAGGTAAGACGTCTGAGTCGTCTACCTGAACACGTCTTGGGGCAGCTGTCCTTGCAGCAGCTTGCTTCCTCTGGGCTTCCGATTTCAGATAAAATTTGAGAGGATGGAAGGGCTTACCTTTACTCCAATCCGACTTGTTTGGTAACAACAAGGGGAGTAGGATACTCAACTTGTTGCCATATCCAACAGTATGTGACACCACCCAACTACTAGAGTCGGTATCAACACGAACACTCTTCTCAAAGTACATCATTCGATCGGCTATCAGTTTGAACCAATTGCCCTCCGTGATTTCGTCAAAAATAGCTGCCATTACCCTTGTCTTGGCTTGAGTGACCGCGTCAAACGAACCAGTGGCACATAGAAGCATCTTACTTGCTATGTCCAGAAGGGTGCGATACTTCTCCAATAACTCGGCCTTCTTAACCGCAGGGGCCTTGCCGTCTGACTTGAGCTTCATCTTCCTTCCACAAAAGATGCTCAAATATCTCATCTCTTGTCCAGTGGCATAGTTCTCCACATCAATCGTTCCGATGGGCAGCCTTAAATGCCTGAAAAGCACCTCACGAGTGAGTTCAACTCAACTCGTTCCTATGAAAGATTCAATTTCATCTCCTCGTCTTGTGGCGTTGGCATAGAACATCAACACCTCTTCCTCCAAGACGACTTGAGGAAACGCCTCCAGATAAGACTTCAATCCACAACGCGAGCACTTATCAAGGATCTCCTGATTTCCAGCAGTGTGAAGTCCTTTGAAAAACATCGAAGGTTCCACATGCACCTTGTTCTCCGAAATATACTTTCCAAGATTGAACCTCGCTTGCATGTTAGTTCGCACATCGAAAAGAGAAACAATCGACATCTTTAGTGAGTAGAGTAAGAACTGGGGAGGTTTGATTTGCAAGAAATTCGAGAGCTTAAGCAGAGGAGTTATGAAAACGTAAGGCAAGTGAGTGTGGAAGATGGGTTTTGAGAAAAAACTGAAAAAATTGATCCAATGGCCAAGATTGAAAGGTTTAATCCAACGGTCGAGACCCTTGAAATTCGGTTACGGAATCGAGAATATTATGTGATTTGATATTGTAAGTTTTGAAATCCGGCTCTTCTTAGTTAGGACAGGGAGTGTACTCATCTGACCTAGTGTAGTAGAGTAGAAACTGGGTGTATACACCGCATTAAGAATGGGAGTGTATAAATCCAATTCTAGGGTTTTCAAAATTTAGCATTATCTAATTACTATAATACCCTTAATCCGTTTGAATAGACACTTAACATATTTCAATCAAGAGAAACACTTAGCTTGTCTGTTCGAGTCTATCCAAAACAGACGAGTAGACTTAAGCTTCACAAGATGGGTTGGCTTAAGTATACAAGACGAGTTCCCCCTTCGTCTGTGCTTGTCTATTCTGAACGTCGAACGACTGTGTGTACCTTTCTCATCGTTTTACAATGTGTAATCATAGGTACAAGTAGTGTAAGATAAATAAGATGAATATCAATCTGCAGCAAAGATCAAGGTTTCGAACAAGATGACCTTAACAAACATAAGAGTCAACATAAGGATATTTAAGAAATCAAGGATTCCCCCTTAAATGTTTTATTCCCTTAGTATTACCCTCAGCTTTACCAGCTTCCTCATCGGGTTGTTTGGTCATCTAGTCTAGCCTTGTTTACCTGTCTGTTGCGTGAGAAGTCGAGTGCTCTGGTCTAGTGATCTTGTCATCTCTTTTCTTTGATGTACCTGTCTAGTTAGTACATAGCTATAGGCAAGTAGGATCTAAATCAATTAGCCCTAGACTAATGCATAACTCACGAAATCGTGCCTCAGCTAATGGTTTTGTAAAAATATCAGCTCTTTGAAAATCAGTATGAATCTTTTCCATGCGAATATCCTTCTTTTCTACATGATCACGTATGAAATGATGCTTCACATCAACATGCTTACATCGTGTGTGTAAAACAGGATTTTGTGTAATGGCAATTGCACTATTACTATCACAGAAAATAGGAACATTTGATTCATGTATGTTGTAATCACGAAGCTGTTGCATGAGCCAGAGTAGTTGACTACAACAGCTACCAGCAGCCATGTACTCGGCTTCGGTAGTTGAAGTTGCAACACTAGTCTGCTTTTTAGAAAACCAAGATATGAGTTTTGTGCCTAAAAATTGACAAGAACCGGAAGTAGATTTCCTATCTATTCTACAGCCTCCAAAGTCTGAGTCTGAAAAGCCACTTAAGGATAGATCATCATTTGAGGGATACCATATACCACGATTGATGGTCCCTTTCAAATATTTCAAGATCCTTTTGGTAGTTTCCATGTGACTTTCTTTTGGATTGGCTTGGAATCGAGCACAAACACCAACAGAGAATGCAATGTCAGGTCTACTAGCAGTTAGATACAGTAAAGAACCAATTAAGCCACGATAATAGGATTGGTCAGCACATTTACCGTTCTCATCTGGATCCATTCTGTAAGTTGGTTGCATTGGTACACCAGTGGACTTACATGTTTTGATCCCATACTTGTCTAGAAGATTTCTAGTGTACTTCGCCTGATTTATGAAAATACCTTCTGGAGTTTGTTTTACTTGAAGTCCAAGAAAGTAGTTCATTTCACCCATCATAGACATCTCAAATTTACTTTGCATGAGTGTTGAAAAACTTTCACTCAGCTTTTTGTTAGGTGACCCAAAAATGATGTCATCTACGTAAATTTGGACGAGTAAAATGTCCTTCCCTTCTTGTCTTCTGAACAAGGTTCGATCGACCTTGCCCTTAGTAAAACCATTTTCCAATAGAAAGAGAGATAGAGTGTCATACCATGCTCTTGGAGCTTGCTTTGGTCCATATAAGGCCTTCTTTAATCTGTACACCTGGTTGCCTTTGACTTCGAAACCTGGAGGTTGTTCAACATACACTTCTTCCGCAAGAATACCGTTAAGAAATGCACTTTTAACATCCATTTGATATACAGTAAACTTCATGTGAGCAGCATATGCAAGGAACAATCTAATGGCTTCTAGTCTAGCAACAGGAGCATATGTTTCATCATAGTCTATGCCTTCAGCTTGTGAGTAGCCTTGGGCGACTAATCTAGCCTTATTTCTAACGACTAAATCATTCTCATCTTTCTTATTCTTGAAAATCCATCGAGTGCCAACTACATTATGATGTTTCGGCCTATCGACAAGTTCCCAGACGTCGTTTCGAACAAACTGGTTCAACTCGTCTTGCATAGCGATGATCCAATTACTATCAGCCAATGCCTCTTTAACAGTGGTAGGCTCAATAGATGAGAGGAAACAACACCAGCAAAACATAGTTGGACTAGACTGTTCTTGCGACTCAAAGAGTTGTCGTCTAGTCTTCACACCAATAGTAGAGTCACCAATGATATTTTCAGTGTCATGCGCAGATTTCCATGTTTTTCTATTCTTAACAGGAATACTATCATCATCTATATCATGTACAGCATCATGCATGTCAGTATCATTTGTATCATCAACAGATTTACCAGGAGTAGATGAGTCAACTAGAGCAGGCATGTCAACTGGTCTAGAAGACTTACCTTGAGCACTTACTTTCTCCTTATCATCAGAGTCGAGAGCTTTTAGGAATGGGTTGTAGGCTTGAACGGATTCATATATCTCTGAATCTTTGTCAGATTCGATCGATAGATCAGTTACCTTCTTATTGATCTTGTCGGCAGACGAGTCCTGTTGAGATTCATCGAAAACCACATGTGGTGTTTCTTCCACACAAAGAGTTGAGTAGTTGAATACCCTAAATGCTTTGCTAGTCGAGGAGTATCCTAAAAATATCCCCTCGTCTGCTTTAGCATCGAAAGCATTCAACTTGCTCTTTCCATTGTTGTGAATGAAACACTTACAACCAAATATATGAAAATATGAAACTCTGGGTTTTCTACCTTTCCAAACCTCATAAGGTGTCTTGCCTAGAGCTTTGTTGATCGCGCTTCTGTTCTGTGAATGGCATGCAGTGTTGATAGCTTCAGCCCAAAACTTTTGAGGTGTGTTGAACTCAGCTATCATGGTTCTACAGGCTTCTTTAAGGGTTCGATTCCTCCTTTCTGCTACACCGTTTTGTTGTGGTGACCTAGCTGCACTAGTAAGGTGCTGGATGCCACGTTTAGTACAAAATTCTTTAATATAGCAATTAATGAACTCAGTTCCCTTGTCACTACGAATCTTGACGATGGACTGGTTCTTCTCAACTTGTAACTTCTTCAACAGTTCAGGCAGAAGTGTTTGTGTATCACTCTTCTTGTGTAGGAAGACTACCCAAGTAAACTTAGAATAGTCATCTACGACAACAAGTGTGTACCTTCTACCATTCAAGGTTGGAGGAGTTATTGGACCATGAAGATCCATATGTAGAAGTTCTAGGACTCTACTTGTTGAGAGAGTAGGAATTTACTTAAAATACCCTTTAACCTGTTTACCCTGTTGACAAGCCGTGCATACATGTGACTTGTAGTAAACTTCATTGGGAATACCTTCAACAAGGTAATATCTGGCTATCTTATTAAGAACCTTAAAGTTTAGATGACAGAGGCGTCTATGCCAGAGCCAACCAAGTTCTTTAGGATTCTTAGTAAGTAGACAGGTGTCCCTCGGACAACTGTTCCAGTTCACTATGTACACACTTCCTTGTCTTACGCCGACTAGTAGGACTGTGTGTGTCCTTTTGTCAATGATTTCGCATTTGCGGCTCTTGAACTGCACTTTGTATCCACGATCACAAAACTGTGAAACAGAGAGTATATTGTATTTCAAACCTTCAACATATGAGACATCTTGAATTTCGACGTCTCCATTCCGGATGTAACCAAATCCTTTAGTGACAGCAGTGGAGCTATCACCAAATATCACTTTTGGTCCTTCTTGCTCATGGTAGCTTGATAAGAGAGCCTTGGTACCAGTCATGTGGTGCGAACAACCACTGTCTATGTACCAGGTTTCTCCTACTGAGCCACCCTTCTTATACAAGTCAAGTCGATCCTGCAATAGATGATATTCAATAATTTAGGTACCCTGTTTGTTTATTGGGGTCCTGGGGGGTTAGTCGAGTTCAGAGGAATCCAAATATACATTGGAGTCTTGAACAGGTTTGATCTTTTAAGCTTTCGCCCATATTTGTTACAAAATAAGACCTTGTTGTCCTTCTCTGGCCTATCAGTCGAGTTCGGGTCTACTCTTTGGAGATAGCCTTTCGACTTGATCTCTACTTGAGCAGGCACTTGTCTACGATAGTCAGAGTAGGGTTTGAATGCATTAGGTCCATACGGTTTATAGACGCGTTTGGGTCTTTCCTCACTTAAAATATCGTATGATAGAGGTGGAGGATATAGAACAGCTTGTGTACGATATTTTGGAGCTACCTGTCTAGGTCTAGATGAGTAGAGTTGAGACTGCCTTATGAAAGGAGGTCTAGACTCTTGTCGTCTTGTCTGTACCTGTCTAGTACTCGTCTTCTCAGGATACCAGTCCTCGTATCTGACCTGGTTGGGTCATCCACGATTAGTGGTCCTTTGAAGATTAGTTCTAGGTTGAACAGGTTTGCTGTTACCATTCTTTTTACCTCCCTTGGTAATCGGAATGTTAACTCGAGCTTGTTTAGGTACAGTACCTTTAGAAGGAGTTCCAATATCGTATAACATTGGTCCTTTTCCTTTATCATTTGGCAAAAGTCTTGTTTTAATAGTAGTAGGGTTCTTAATGACTCGAGTAGACGAGCTAGATGACTCAGCACCTATACCTGTCTTGTCACCTGGGTCTCTATACCTATCTGACAATTCAAGGTTAATCTTTGAAGAGTTAACCAGGTCAGTAAGTTTGAGATCAAGTGTGACAACCTCGGTCTCTAAGAACTTATTACGTTCTTCAAGTCTATTGCACTTGTTCTTTAAAACATTGAATTCATTTCTCTCAGTTGCATGTGTCTTAAGTAGGTCTTGATATAACCTGTCTGTCAACACACACTTTTCTTTGAGTTGACTCAACTCTTCAGTCAAGCGTTCATTTAGGACTGTTATATTAGGATCTACTTTTGACTGAGCTTCCTTAAGATCAATGATTTCTTGTTTTAATGCAATGTTTTCATCACTGACTTCGATGAATGCTTGGTTAGCAAGTAGAAGGTCATCTTCGACTGCACTAGTCGAGTGCTGAAGACTACTTCCTACTTCACTACTAGCAGTGTCACTTTCATCAGTTTCTGAATCATCACAAGATTGAAAAGATGTAGCAGATGATACCTCTTGGTCGATTTTAGCCATGCAGCATAGGCCATCATCTACTTTGAATGCTTCGTCGTGATCTTGATCAGTTGAGTGACTAGATGCGGACGATGGCAACTCGTCTGAATCCGAATCAGAGTCATTATTGACCATCATTGCCTTATTGCCACGATTATATCTTCTTTCTCTTCGTGCTTTGCGTTCTTCACGATCATCAGTGCTCAGGTCTGGACATTCATATATGTAATGACCTGGCTTTTCACAGTTATAGCACAAGAGATCATTAGTAGCCTTTTTAATAGGAGATTTGTCCCTACGTTTATCACGTCTATCAGAACGTTGAATCTTCCTATCGTCAGACTCTCTATCTCGTCTGTTACTTTTCGAGACTTCGTCTCTCCTTTCGGACGAGTTTCGGTCTCGTCTGGTCTCAGACGAGTTCTTAGACGTAGATGCTCTATGGTCCCTATAGAACTTCTTGTATCTTCCGAAGCGTTTATTGAGCCTATCAAACTTTCTAACCATGAGACTCATCTGATCCTTCAAACTAAGATCAGTATCTAACTCATCTTTCACAGAGGCAGACTTAGTTCTAGATTTGGACCTGTCTACCTTAGAAGACTTAGAAGAGCTAGACTTAAAGGCAACGTTCTTAGATACAGCATGTTCTCTATCACTACTGGCTAGTGGTTCATCTTCTTCTAAATCAAACTCATGGGCTTTAAGAGTTTGAAACATGGTTTCAGCAGTCCACGTATCTATATCTTGAGTGTTCTTAACAAGCATCTTTACCATTTTCCAACGACTATCAAGACTCTTCAAAATCCTAAGATTGATCTCACGAGCAGTATAAGATTTACCAAGTACTTCCAAATCATTCATGATCTTAGTAAAACGAGTATCCAGCTGGTCGATAGTTTCACCAGCTTTCATCCGAAATGATTCAAATCTTTGGACAGCTGTGGAGAGTTTGCTCTCTTTGATTAGGGAGGTCCCTTCACAAAGGATAGCTAGTCTGTCCCACATCTCTTTGGCAGTCTTACATTTTAACACTTTTCCTAGATACTCGTTAGGAAGGGTGTGTAAACTACTTCACACTTTTCCTAGACCAGTCTTACATATTAACACTTTTCCTAGACTCTACTGGTCTTGTACAAGATGACTTAACTCAACTAGACTAGATCAGTCAACACTTAGAAAATATTCAAACTACTTTTGGCTTATCAAAACTTCATCTTATCTTTTCATCATGTAGGACTTGTCTTAGGATTCATATCCCAACAACCACTATTCCGCACATACAACTCCCCTATATAGTTATTCAACTAAGTACTCAATAGTACATAGTAGTTTGATTATCTTAGAAGAGTTAATCATCTTCAGCAGAGTTGTCCAAGACAACCTTGCTGAGCTCTGGTTTGATCAAAAGTTGAAAAGAATTGCATACAAGTGTATTCCCCCCCCCATACACTCTTTATATACTCCTTTCCGGACCAACAAGTGGTATCAGAGCAGGGGTTCAAAGACCACTGCTTCTGAAAATCCATCTTGATTTTCAAAAATCACATATTGTGTGGTCACTGAACTGATCTCTATCTGAAATCTATTACCTGTTGACTAACTGTTTGTTCTTGAGATATGGCCAACAACAATGCTGTTCCTCATGATGATGTTCAAGGAATCAACAACATGGACACCAATCCAGTCAATCACATATCTCATCACAAATTGCCCATGTTCTCAATTGACAACTATGACTTCTGGAAGATCAGAATGAGAGCTCATCTTGCATCCCTTCACACTGACATGCTGAGAGTAATCACAAGAGGACCTTTTGTGTTCACTCAAGTTAATCCCAGATTAACAGATGAGCAAAGAGCTGATGTCAGGGAACTGATTCCCAAGGATGAAGATGACTTCACTGCTGATGAAAAGAGGAAAGATAATTTGAATTATCTTGCTATGAACACCCTCTACCAAACAATTCCAGATGCAATTATGGGTAGAGTCTACCACTGAACCACAGCCAAAGAAATTTGGGATACTCTTGCTGAAATGTGTGAGGGCACAGAAAAGATCAAGGAGAATAAGCTCCAAGTTGCTGTGCAGAAGTTTGAACAATTCTCAATGGAGTCTGATGAGTCCATTGACAAGTTTGCTGGTAGATTCACTGATGTGATGAATGAAATCAACTCCTTGGGCAAGGTCTACACCAAGAGAGAAGTTGGTTTGAAGATCTTGAGAAGTCTCACTCAAAAGTGGGATGTCTATGCTGTAATGATGCAAAATACCAAAGATCTCTCCACCATGCCCATGCAACAAATCTTCTCTGAACTCAAAGCTTATGAGTTCGACCTCAATAGAAGAAAGCTTGTTGAGGAACCTTCAAATCCTACTAAGGGAGTGGCTTTCAAAGCCAAAACTGCTGAACCAGAAATGCAGTCCACTCCAAGATCATCAAAGTCAGTCTCCAAGACTGAAATGAAGGAGGAACTAGCCTTAATGGCTAGGAGGTTTGAAAAGCTAAACTCAAAGTTTGGTAGATACAAGAAATTCTACCAGGACAACAAATTCAGGAGAAGGTACAACTCCCCTGAAGCTCAGGCTGAGGACAAAAAGCCTGAAGAGAAAAGATCAGAGGACAAGTCCTCTGATAGAAGAAGGTACAGTAGAGCTGACCCTTCATCATCTAAAAGAAGAGATGAGTCCAAGAAGGATGACGATGAAGACTTGTGCTACAATTGCAAAAAGAAAGGGCACTTCCAGTATGACTGCCCTGAATTGAGCTCTAAAGAAAGAAAAGAGAGGCAAGCCAAAAGAGACAGGAAGTTCACTAACAGAAATGCCATGATGGCTGGTGATGAATCTGACAGTGCTGAAAGCTTCAACTCTTCTGATGGACTGTTCTCCAACAGTGATGATGATGATGATGTTTGCAACATGGCTCTTGAGGATGATGAGGTATCCACTACTTCTAGTTCACCATCATTCATCTCACAAAACACTAGTGAAGTCAACTTAAAACTTTCCTTTGGGAAATTGATGGAAGATTTCACTAGATTACAAGAATTTCATGATAATTGTGTGAGAGAAAATGAAAGACTTTCAATTGAACTTTCAAAACCTGCTGAGACAGTAATTGACATTAAATCTACTGAGTTGTATCAACGAGTCTTGAGAGAGCTTGAGGAAGCAAATCTCAGGATAGTTGACCAACAAGGACAGATTGATGCTCAATTACTTACTCAAAAGAGAAAAGATTTTGAACTAAAAATTCTTCAAGCTAAGTTTGAAAACCTCTCACATGAGTATGACATTCTTAAATCAAGTGAAGAGAGCCTAAAACAAAAGATGTCTGCTTTGAACAAATCCTCTAGAGCAATAGAGGAAATTCAGAGTTATCAAAGACCTATGGCTCAAAGAAGTGGATTAGGTTTTGATCCATTTGAATCTTCACCTTGTCTTAGTGTTGCTTCTACAAGTAACACTAAGAAAATCTTTGTTAAATCAGTGGCACAACAGGCTGAAAATGAAATAGTTCAGCCACTAAACAAAGGAAAGGGCAAAATGAGTGAAATGCCTACTCAAGTGCCTCAGGAGACTAGGCTCAAACCTTTGGAAAAGGTCAAGGCTCCTGAACACAAGAGGAATGTTGGTCAGCAGAGTAGACCCATTGGAAGGGTAACTCTCCTGAACAATGTTCAGAGGAGTTATCCAAGGTATAATCAGCCTAGGCCAACTCTTCTGAGAAAGCCTCAGCTGAATAGACCTAAGGACAACTATCCTCAAAGGCAGAATAAAATGAGACAACCAAAACCCCTCATGCCAAAGGGTAATGGTCATAAAAATGCCTATCCTCAAAGATTTCATCAAGCTGCACAAAGAACTCATAAGTTCAGGAGATCTGACAACTCTCCTGAAACTTACAGAGTTAACACATTCACACATACCTTCCCTAAGGCATTTAAGGGAAAGACAGTGTATGTTGATGCACAAGGAAAACAACTTAGCCACCTTGAATCTATTAGGGTGATTAGGCAAGTTTGGGTTCCTAAAGGTACAGCTAACCTCTCAGGACCCAAAACTCAAAGGGTACCTAAACCTATCTAATTGCAGGTACCAATGGGCCACAAGAAGAGGAGTAAGAGCAAAAAGACAGCATGGTACCTTGACAGTGGATGCTCAAGGCACATGACTGGAAACAAGGAACTCCTCACTGATTTTATTGAAAAAGAAGGCCCAAATGTCACCTTTGGAGACAGCTCACAAGCAACTACAAAAGGTTATGGTACTTTGATGATTGGTAACATCAAAGTATCCAATGTGTCTTATGTAGCTGGTCTCAAATATAATCTCCTAAGTATCAGTCAATTCTTTGATAAAGATTTCAATGTTGAGTTTTCTAGTGGAAAATGCTTAATCAAAAATAAGGCTCAACAAACTCTACTGACTGGAACTAGGAAAGGGAATGTGTATTTTGCAGACTGGGACAAGTCTACTGATACTGCATGTTTCATTGCTAAGAGCACTAGTGAACAAAGCTGGTTATGGCACAAGAGGCTAAACCACCTGAACTTTAAATCAATGAACAAACTTGCCAGAAATGCATTAGTTAAAGGACTACCTAATGAGGTTTTCATTAAAGAACATGTGTGTAAACCATGTCAAGAAGGAAAACAGATTAAAGCCTCATTTAAAGGTAAACCAGTCATCTCTACTGAAAGGGTACTTGAACTACTACATATGGACTTATTTGGACCAATTACCCCTGCAAGCATAAATGGTAGAAAATACACATTGGTTGTAGTAGATGACTTCTCTAGGTTCACATGGGTAGTATTTCTCCTTAATAAGAAGGAAACACAAGTCAAACTACCTGAACTTCTTAAGAGACTGTCAAATGAGAAAAGCCTTAGCATTATCAAGATAAGATCTGATAAAGGCACTGAGTTCATAAATTTATACATCAATGAGTATTGCACATCTAATGGAATAGCTCATGAAACCTCAGCAACTAGAACTCCCCAACAAAATGGAGTTGCAGAAAGGAGAAATAGAACTCTAAAAGAAGCTGCTAGAACCTTAATTGCTGATTCAAATTTACCTAAGAGGTTTTGGGCTGAAGCTATAAACACTGCATGCCATACTCAAAATAGATGCTTGATTACTAAGGGGCAAGGGAAAACCCCCTATGAACTATGGAAAGGAAGAATGCCTAAAGTGTCATACTTTCACATCTTTGGTTGTAAGTGTTTCATACACAATAACGGGAAAGAACAGTTGAAAGCCTTTGACAGCAAAGCTGATGAGGGAGTATTCCTTGGATATTCTCAAATCAGTAGAGCTTTTAGAGTCTACAACAAGAAAACCCTTATTGTGGAAGAAACACCTCATGTTGTGTTTGATGAATCTATTCATGAGTTCAGGAATGAAAACCTGGAACCTGAAGAAATCACACAGAGAACAACCAGACTGAGCCTAAAAGACAAAGACACAGAATTCATAGATGTTGTCCAAGCCAACCTACCTGAAAAACTCACATTGGACAACAATCCTGAAGGCAACCTTCCTGAGACAAACCCCACTGATGGAAATGGTGAACTGAATGATCCAATCCCAGTTCACATCCAGGTAACAACTACCAATGAAGAAGCAGTTCCTGCTGAGGTAGTTAATGGGTCAAATAATCAAGGGGGAACTCAAAATGTTGAAAATGCCAATGTCCCTGACATTGAGGACAACACTGACTTGGTTCGTATTTTGCACACTTTTTAGCACAACAATAACAATCCCCACAAGCGTATGGGTTCGTTATAGTTGAGTAAGTACACGACCTAGTAGTTATCGTCCAAGGACTTGATTGAGTGAGAATGAGCCCCTAAAGTTGCAAGTTATCATGCTATTGTAGTAACTAAATGATGTGTTTGGATTTTTGGGAATGAGAACAAAGGTATTAAACTAGATTAACTAAGATAACAAGAATATAACAAAAGAAATAACGAACTATCTAACTTTCGATAGAAAGTGCAAGAGAAGGGTATTGCCTCGGGTGTTTCCGTTTTGTGAGCAATTAAGTGAGTTAGTGGACCAATTACATGAATTAGCTATGAATTCGGATTAAGCTAAAGGCTATCACATATGTGTGCAAACCCCCTCGAAAGGCATAGGTAAACATCGTGCATTGATTAGCAATTATAGGATCTAACCAAATACCATAAGCTCCTAATATAGTGTTTCATAAGCACTTTCAACACGGTTACTAATGCTTATGAAACGCCCTCTCACCAAACTCCTAGACGACCTCTACTCGTTTAATGTCTAAAGTTGTCGGTCTAGCCATTAACCCCCTCTCGATGTAGCTAATTATTAATTAACTTCTATTCAATTGACCAAAGCTCACACTCACACCCCAAATCATGCTACCCAACTCTCGTTGCAATAAACATAATCGAACATGCTCGCTAATAGGGTTGATCAACCAAATGAATCAATCGAAGTACATCTCTAGAAACATAAAAACCCAAATTATAAGCTAATCATGCAATTAATCCACAATTACACTAAATTCCCATCAAAACTTCACACCCAAGACAATTGGATATTAGCCCATGTCTAAATTAACAACTAGAATAAAACTAATGTAAATTAAACTACAAAACATTAATGAAATTGAAATTACCAAATTAAATTTACAATAATAGAAAAATATCACCTCATGTCTTCAAATCCTCCAAAGCTAACATTAAATTGAAATACTAAATTAAACACTAGCTAAGAAATGAAAGAACAATTAAAACTAACTAATCTATTGAGTGGAGTGGTGGGGAGGAGAAAAGATTTCTTCCCCAATGGAGTGCCCTCTGTTTCGTGCGCTATGTCTTGTGCGTTGTATATGTGTTTCTCCCAGCTTCTGCGCATATATGCCCCCAATTAATGAAACATGCGTGGGCTTCTTTTTCTTTTGGCTGAATTGGCCCAATGGCCTTTTGGGCCTTTTTTTAATTAAAATGTCTCAATTGCGCTTACATTCCAATGCTCACGCCTTCTGTCTTTTAATTCCAGAAAATGGAGCAAAAATGGGCCTGACAAGGCCATCAAAAATCAATTCTCACTTACCGCTTCTTGGTTGATTGCAATTCTTAGGCCCAATTAATTAAATGGGCCAGCAATTAAATTGTTGGCCCAAATAATTTCCATTCTCCATATTTTTTGTTTCAACTCGATTTATTCTTTCGATTGACCTCATAATATCATTAAGGCGTATTTGCTCTAAAAATCATCAATTCACCTATAAAAATAGCAAACGACACTCTTTCTCCAAATCAAGTGCAATTAGTCAATTTAGTGTAAATAATGCACAAAATCTTATAAAATTATGCAAAATATACACATGAATTTCAAGCAATTTTCACACTAATCAACCCCCCAAACTTAAAGTGTTGCTCGTCCTCGAGCAACGAAAGAAAAATGGAACAAGTGGGAGAATTGTGAAGGAATTCATTCAAGCCAAAATAGATCAAGTAATTGTCAAGTTATCTCAATCTAGTTAAGGCAAGAGGTAGAAAAATCAACAAACAAGTTCACAAATTATGCTCAAATCCATGCAAGATCAAGTGCTCAATTCACAATTTCCTAATAAGTAAGTGTATCACTCATCACTCAAAGTGTATATCAAGAAAGTGTATTCTCTCAACATCAAATCACACAAGTGCACTACCATATGCTTGCCAAATGTCTATGTTCTCCACCACATGAAAGTGTTCAATCAATGAATAAATAAGGACTTCACATTTGGTTGTAATGTAGGCTCTTTGGTTATGGTAGGGAAGATTTGGATAAAGTGACTCATAAACTAGTGGAGTGAAAAGGAAAGTTGCAATTGATCAAGTTGCAACTCAAAGTTCAACATCTCACACAAATTTACTTGCTTCTTCTCTTTTTAAGAATAATCTTCACCACCAACCAACCAACACTTTTGAATTAAAGCTCTACCAAATGTTTGTGCACAAGAGAGTTTTCTTTTTCGATTTTTCTTTTCTCATCAACTCAATCTTTTTATGCACAACTCACAATTCATCTTTTCTCTTTTTTTTTTTTTTTCTTTTCAATCTCTTCACTTTCCAACCAAACAAATCCACCAAATTCACATTTACTCAATTCAACCTCATTGTCAACATTCAAGCTCCACTAGTTCATAGGGAAAATTAGGCTCATAAAAGATGGACAATGGGCTAAACATGTAGGTTGCCAAAGAAATATAGGTCAATAGGCTCAAAGTGGCTAACTACGGAAAAATTTCATTTGGTATGAAAAATTTGGCCAAGTGACTATTCAAAACAAAGATGACATTATATCACTTCCAAAGATTTCACACAAATAGTAGCTTCACACAAGACAATTGGCAAGTTCTAGAGCACACAAGCATGAATGATACTCACATGAAGGAAAATAGACCATAATATATGAAAGTCTAAAGGCTCTAAAGCTCACAAGCTTGTCTAATCATGAATCGAGAGCACCAAACCAAGCACAATCTTCACATAATCAAGTGAACAAGCAAGCATGAATCAATACCAACAAGCTAAACCAAATCTCAATAACCAACAATCACCATCAATTAAGCCTCAAATACCAACCATCCACAAGATATCTCAATCATCAAAACTAGGAACAACGGTGCAATATAAATGAAGGTAAACACACGAAATCTCCCCCAAACTTAAATGAAACTATCTAGTTGAATGCAAAGTTTGGGAATGAGTGTGTTACCTTAGAATTTAACCACCAACGAAGCTCACCAAAGAAGTAAGCTACCGCCACCAATTGTCCCTTGAACTTCTTAGCACCAAAGCACCACTACCCTTGAGCTCCACCATGCGTATCTCTCATCCTTGACCACCAATACAGCACTCAACCTACAAAACAAAAACTAAACAAAAGATAAAACAAGCTACAAATCTAAAAATAAAAAAAAGCAATAAAGAATGGGTTGCCTCCCATTTAGCGCTAAGTTTAACGTCTTCAAGCCGGACGGAAATAAAAGAACTCATCGGAAAGGCCATGGATATCGATCCTCCTTCCCATTGTATTTCAACCTTTGAGCTTCAAACTCAAGGAGGCTCTTATGAAATGAAGACCAAACATCCACATTCTTCTTCCATGCTCTCATCAAAGAATGTTCATCTTGCTCCTTCCACATCTCTTGCCATTTCTTTCCCTTTTTCCCAAGGATACCTAAACACTTCTCAACTTCTTTCTTTGAATCAAAGTGATCAAGAGGTAAAATAAAATCAATAGAAGCATTAATATCAAATAAAGTGCAAATTGAAGAGTTTAAAGGTTTAGGAATGCTCATTTCGCTCTTCAACTCGTCTTTCGATGCTTCTTGATCTTCTTGTTCCTTGTAGCTCATGTCCATCAAGGGACATTCCTCTTTATCATCTTCTCCAATCACCATTAAGTTCCTTCCCGTGCTCATGTCTTCACGTGAATATCTTTTTGCATCCAATCTCTCTTTCATGTTTGCAATAAGGAGTTTTTCGATAGTAGTCCTACCCTGTGGCCAAAACCCATTGCTTTCCCACTCTTGATAATGAGAGGGATCTTGTTGCATATGATAATCATACTCAAAGCTCCTCTCACTATCATAACAATCTCCTTTCGAACCTCCATGGAATTCAAATCTATTGTGTGCATCATCTTTTTTCAAAAAATCGTATCCCATGCAGTTCTTGAATTTTTCTAGAAGAACTGGACAGCTGTCAATTTCTCTTGAGTCTTGATTGTGTGCATCATATTCTTCCAAAAAATAATACCCCGTGAGGTTCTTGAATCTTTCTAGAAGAACAACACACATTTCTCTCAATTCTTGAGAGTGTACTTGACGAAGCTCTTCCATAAGTGGAGGAGGAGGTGGACGATACACCTCTTGAGGTGGTGGGGGAGGATATGGATATGAGTGTTGAGGAGGAGGGTATTGATGTGGAGGTGGAGGATAAGGATGTTGCGGTGGAAGGTATTGATGTGGTGGAGGTGGTGGGAAGTAGGTTTGTAGTTGAGGTGTGTAAGGATAAGGATAATATCCTTGAGAAGGGGGAGGTGATTCTTCTTCATTCCTCCAATCTCGATAAGAGGAGGGAACTTGTTGCATTTGATAATGGTGATCAAACTTCCTCCAATCATCGTAGCTCACATCTCCATGTTGTGGAGGATAAATCATGCCACGTTGATCATAACAATGATTCAACGGGTATTGATTATATCCATCCATCTAGTCAATGAAGTGCACACCTACAAAATAACAAAGTATCAAAGCCCACAAAGAGAAACAAAAAAAAAAAATAATAATAATGAAAAAGAAATGCTACTATCAATAACACTCAACAAACTTAAAGTCTCACTAACAACACTCGCTTAAATGCCCGGCAGCGGCGCCATTGACTTGGTTCGTATTTTGCACACTTTTTAGCACAACAATAACAATACCCACAAGCGTATGGGTTCGTTATAGTTGAGTAAGTACACGACCTAGTAGTTATCGTCCAAGGACTTAATTGAGTGAGAATGAGCCCCTAAAGTTGCAAGTTATCATGCTATTGTAGTAACTAAATGATGTGTTTGGATTTTTGGGAATGAGAACAAAGGTATTAAACTAGATTAACTAAGATAACAAGAATATAACAAAAGAAATAACGAACTATCTAACTTTCGATAGAAAGTGCAAGAGAAGGGTATTGCCTCGGGTGTTTCCGTTTTGTGAGCAATTAAGTGAGTTAGTGGACCAATTACATGAATTAGCTATGAATTCGGATTAAGCTAAAGGCTATCACATATGTGTGCAAACCCCCTCGAAAGGCATAGGTAAACATCGTGCATTGATTAGCAATTATAGGATCTAACCAAATACCATAAGCTCCTAATATAGTGTTTCATAAGCACTTTCAACACGGTTACTAATGCTTATGAAACGCCCTCTCACCAAACTCCTAGACGACCTCTACTCGTTTAATGTCTAAAGTTGTCGGTCTAGCCATTAACCCCCTCTCGGTGTAGCTAATTACTAATTAACTTCTATTCAATTGACCAAAGCTCACACTCACACCCCAAATCATGCTACCCAACTCTCGTTGCAATAAACATAATCGAACATGCTCGCTAATAGGGTTGATCAACCAAATGAATCAATCGAAGTACATCTCTAGAAACATAAAAACCCAAATTATAAACTAATCATGCAATTAATCCACAATTACACTAAATTCCCATCAAAACTTCACACCCAAGACAATTGGAGATTAACCCATGTCTAAATTAACAACTAGAATAAAACTAATGTAAATTAAACTACAAAACATTAATGAAATTGAAATTACCAAATTAAATTTACAATAATAGAAAAATATCACTTCATGTCTTCAAATCCTCCAAAGCTAACATTAAATTGAAATACTAAATTAAACACTAGCTAAGAAATGAAAGAACAATTAAACTAACTAATCTATTGAGTGGAGTGGTGGATTTCTCCTCCCCCAATGGAGTGTCCTCTGTTTCGTGCGCTATGTCTTGTGCGTTGTATATGTGTTTCTCCCAGCTTCTGCGCATATATGCCCCCAATTAATGAAACATGCGTGGGCTTCTTTTTCTTTTGGCTGAATTGGCCCAATGGCCTTTTGGGCCTTTTTTTAATTAAAATGTCTCAATTGCGCTTACATTCCAATGCTCACGCCTTCTGTCTTTTAATTCCAGAAAATGGAGCAAAAATGGGCCTGACAAGGCCATCAAAAATCAATTCTCACTTACCGCTTCTTGGTTGATTGCAATTCTTAGGCCCAATTAATTAAATGGGCCAGCAATTAAATTGTTGGCCCAAATAATTTCCATTCTCCATATTTTTCGTTTCAACTCGATTTATTCTTTCGATTGACCTCATAAAATCATTAAGTCGTGTTTGCTCTAAAAATCATCAATTCACCTATAAAAATAGCAAACGACACTCTTTCTCCAAATCAAGTGCAATTAATCAATTTAGTGTAAATAATGCACAAAATCTTATAAAATTATGCAAAATATACACATGAATTTCAAGCAATTTTCACATTAATCAAACACCCCTGATTATGATCCTGAATTAGATCCTGCACTCAATTATCCTGAATTTTATGATCAAAATGACTCAACTTCAGTAGAGGACAACTCTACTGAAGAGATCAGAAAAAGAAGGACTTGGTTGTCTGACCATCCTACTGATCTAATACTTGGTGACCCAAGTATTGGAGTCAAAACAAGGAGATTTCATGGTGAAAGTGCTCTTTTCTGTTGTTTCTTGTCAGAACAAGAATCAAGTGATATTGAAGAAGCACTTCAAGATGCCAATTGGATCACAGCCATGCAGGAAGAACTGAATCAATTCACTAGAAATGAAGTATGGGAGCTGGTGGATAGACCTTCACATCAAGATGTTATTGGAACCAAGTGGGTATTCAAGAACAAAAAGAATGAGAATGATGTGATTGTCAGAAACAAAGCAAGACTAGTGGCAAAAGGTTATTGCCAGCATGAAGGCATTGACTATGATGAGACCTTTGCACCTGTGGCAAGGCTAGAAGCAATAAGGCTCTTTCTAGCCTATGCAGCCCACAAGAGGTTCAAAGTGTACCAGATGGATGTCAAGAGTGCCTTTCTGAATGGAGTCTTGAAAGAAGAAGTCTATGTAGAGCAACCACCAGGTTTTGAGGTTGGAAACCAAGTATACAGACTGAAGAAGGCTCTATATGGACTCAAGCAAACCCCTAGGGCTTGGTATGACACACTGTCACAATTCCTCTTGGATCATGGATTCACCAAGGGAACTGTGGATAGAACTCTCTTCAGAATCTCTGAAGGAGAGGACATCTTGCTTGTCCAAATTTATGTGGATGACATAATTTTTGGATCCCCTAATGAGAAGCTGTGTGAGAAGTTCTCCAAGCTTATGCAAAGCAAGTTTGAGATGTCCATGATGGGGTTGATGAACTTCTTTTTGGGTCTACAAGTCAAGCAATCAAAAGAAGGAATCTTCATCAACCAAGCCAAGTACACCAGAGAAATGATCAAGAAGTTTGGGTGTGCAACAAGCAAGCCAGTAAGGATCCCAATGAACACTAATTGGAAGATGGATCCTGATGAGAGTGGTGTTCCAACCAACTCCACTGAGTATAGAGGAATAATTGGCTCACTCCTCTATCTCACTGCCAGCAGGCCTGACATCACCTTTGCAGTAGGTGTTTGTGCAAGGTTCCAAGAAAATCCTAAGAAAAGCCATCTTGAGGCTGCAAAAAGGATCTTGAGGTATCTCAAAGGCACTGAAAATCTAGGCCTTTGACACCCTGCTGATGACAACATTGAGTTAACTGGCTACTCAGATGCTGATTATGGAGGATGCAGAATTGACAGAAAGTCCACTTCAGGGACTTATCAATTCTTAGGCAACAAACTGATATCGTGGTTCTCCAAGAAGCAAAACACAGTGGCTACTTCCACCACTGAAGCTGAATATGTTGCAGCTGGAAGTTGTTGTGCTCAAATCCTTTGGCTGAGACAATAACTCAGAGACTACAAAGTCAACTCTACTGAAGTGCCAATATTTTGTGATAACAACAGTGCAATTGCAATATCACAAAATTCTGTCTTGCACACAAGATGCAAACATGTGGACATCAATCATCACTTCATTAGAGATCATGTGGAGAAGAAGGATATCAAGTTGGTAAAGATCCACACAGATCATCAAAAAGCTGATATATTGACAAAGCCACTTGCAGAGGCAAGATTTCTGGAATTATCAGCAGAGTTGGGTCTACTTGATCTAGGAAAGTTGGACAAATGAGTCCAAAGGAGTTTATCCATTAAGGGGGAACTAATTTCAAACTTCAGTAGACTTGGTCAAGTCTACTGAAACTCAGAAGAGATGACCCTCACCTGTCAGGACACTTGTCCATTGAATTTCATGACAGTTGTCCACATCTTTTCAGGACACTTGTCCAAGTAAGGTCAGATAAGTTGTCCTAGCTATCAAACCAAATCTTGGTCTGATAAGCACCTATTTTGGGCAATCATTGTCTATTTCGAAATCTGTCCCATTCAATATACATATTTCACCTTTTTGGGATTTAATTTGTCTCCCACCCAAAAGGTCACTTTCCATGCATTAAATGCCAAGATTTAACTCTTGTTTGCATTAAACCCTTTAGGACATGATCTACCTTGAAAACCCCCCAGCTTTAAACAACATTAAAACTCCACCCACGTTTTGAATAAAACAGTTTTTCACTGTTACATTGGTTTTTTACCATTGGATCAAAACTGGCCAACTCCCCTGAAATCAATCTTGGCCGTCCATTCTGGATTTCTACTTTTGTAAACAGTTGAATAAGGTTTAAGACCCACCAACTCATTGACATACATTCCTTTTAGAATATCCACAAGTCTTAAGAAGCCACTCTCTCAAACTTTCTCTCAAAACTCTCTCAATTTCTTTTCTGTAAACCTTCAATGGCTCCCAAAGTTAGACCAGAAATGATCATTGATTTCTCCAACAAGGCTCTAGACCTTGATTTTGGATATCTAAGCAACAAAAACAGTCTTCACTTTGAGCCCATAGTATCATTTGAAAGTGAGGATCCTGAGATTACACCAACCCTGAGATGGTTGAGGAGAGCTGGATTGCAGAAATTTATGGAGGGAAGGCCAACCTCTTGTTTAGAAAGCTACATGGCTGAGTTCTTTGCTTTCCTCAAGTGGAGAGGTAAGCCTGAAGATGGTGAAGTCTCTACAAAACTTTCATATGTAGCAGAGGGAGAGGAGGAAGAGAGATTTCATAGAGTGAAATTCTCTTCAGAAGATCTTGAAGGAGCTTTTGGATTGCCTTCTGAGGGAAGGAATCCAGAACTTTATGGTGCTGATCATGAAGAGGAGATAGCACAAGAATGGCTTTTAGTTCCAGGTCCCATCTCTTCAACACAAAACAAGAAGACCCTCAAGCCAAAATTTCTCAATCTATTTGAGGTAATCACTAAGAGTCTTATGAGCAATACTGGAAGCTTGGAGCAAGTCAGTCATCCAAGAATCAGAATTATGGCCGCAGTTATTGATGCTAGTGACAAAGGCATCAGATTTGATTGGAGGACCTTCATCATGTCTGAGATGATGAAGGAAAAGGCCAAGTTTAAGGTGAAAGCCCACAACAAGGTTGTGCTAGAAGGGAAACTCAAGTATTGCACCAGGGCAAGCTTGTTTATTGAAAGATTTTCCCATTATTCTCAAATGCAAACCTTTGCAAAGCCCCTCCCAGCCCAAAAGATTCTGTTTAGAAAGCTCAGCAAGAAAACTGAGCAAAGGAGGATGCTTATGGCCAAACCTGCTGAAGAGAAGGTTGAGGAAAAGCCAAAATTGAAAAAGAGGACAAAGGCCAGAGTGGTGAAGACAAGGAAAATGTCTCAACTCACCTCAGAGGAGAAGTCAGGAGCTTCAACTGAGATTGAAGAAGTTGCTGAAGAGGGAGTGAGTGTGCCCTCCGATCATTCAGAAGAATTGAGACAGAAGTATAATGAGACTAGACAAAAGTCTAGAGGTGATAAGAGGATCAGGGAAGTTGTCCCTGAAAAGGATGGTGAAGGAAGTGGGAGCAGTAGGGCCAGCAAGAGAAGGGCCAAGCCTACTGATAAAGTGTTGGAGCTTCAGGAAGAAAGGTCTCTCCAACTTGCTCTAAGAGAGAGCAGAGCTGAAAGCAGGACCAAATCCAAGTCAAGGACCAACTCATCTGGTTCTGGAACTCCAGAATCCAAGGTCCCTGAAGGTCAACCAATAGAGGCCAACATCCCTGAAACTCAGAACCCTGAACCCAACTCCCCTGAAACCCATGTTACACCAACCAACCAGCCCATCACCCCTGTAAATCTCACTAAGAGATACTCTCCAGAAGGAAGTATGCAAAGAAGTGGCATTGATGTGCTAGTAGACTTACAGTGGATGAGACAAGGCTCATGTCCCCCCTTGATTCATCTATGCTAAATTACTCCAAACTCTTAGAACATGCACTCAATGAGCCAACCCCCCTGAGCAAAGCCCCCTCAGAATCATTGCTCTTAAAAGCGTCTGAGGTACCTTCATTTGAGCCTAATCCTTCTGAAGCCAACCCTCCTGAACTTAATTTGCCTGAAGCTGCAATTAATGAAACCACAGCCCACTCCCCTATAACCCAAAGTTCTCCATCAAATGAGAATGAGGAAGAGTATACTTATGAAAGTATGCTCAGAGGTGGAGCCAAGGCTATAGTGGACAGTTTGTATCCACAACTTGCTGAATTTCCAAGAATTCAGAAGACATTTCATGATTTGAGGATGCTTGTGGATGTAAAAGACAAAACAATAATGGAGATATCACAAGTCATCCAAGATAAGGGTGCAAACTGGTGGCAAGTGGAGGAGAGCAGATTGCTACACTTTGCTGGTGTGATGAAAACAAGATTCCTCACTGATGAGGAAGTTTTTGCAAAGTTGGTAGATGAAAAGATCATTGAGGAGAAAGAGAGAAAAGCTAAGGGCATCAAACACCCTGATAGCAGCTCAAATGATGATGATTCCCCTGATGATCCCTCAAACCCTTCAAACCCCAACCCTCCTGAAACCCCTCAAGCCAACCTCCCTGACCCCTCTCAACCCAAGTCTTCTGTAGCAGACAGACTTTCAAACCCTCCTAGAACCTATCATAGGAAAGGCTCTGTATCTTTAGAGGTGTTGACCAAGGGTGGTAACACAACCAAAGACACATCTGCCAATGAAGGTTCTTCTGAACCCAAGGCAAAGCCTAAAGATGTTGAGGTTCCTATGCTAAAGGCTGGTTTGATTAAGGCCTATTCAGTGTCAGATGAGTTGGATACTGATCAGCCCTTAATCATTCAGGATGACTCAGTGGCTGCTGAAATAAGCACTGTGATCTCCTCACAACTGCCATCTTTGAACCTTGCTGAAGGTGAAGATGTTGCAGGTCTAGGTGAAGGTGTTGAAAAGGAGAGTTTAGTCAAAAAATCAGAGGGAGTAGTGGATGATAGAGAGGTAGTAATCACTAAGATAGTGAGTGTACCACAAATAGAGGATGGTATAAGTGAGGAAGGACAGGTTATTCTTGAAGTCAAATTTGAACTTCAAGAATCCCTTGATGAAAGGAGGCCTGATTCCTTGGGTGAGAACATTTTAAACGAAGGAAGAAAAGAACAAGTTGAAAATGAGAAGAAGGCTGCTGATGTATCAGAGTCTTATGCTAAAGAAATTGAGGGTGATGAGTGCTTATTCCCTAACTTGTTTGATTTGTCTAACATTGCAGGTATAAGTCTTGATCAAATCTTTGCAGATGACTTCTTGACAGATGCTCCCATCCATGTTGATTCTGGATCAGCACAAGCCCTACTTGGCTTGCAATCAACAAAGTTGGATTCCCTGGCTCAACAAGTTCACACAGCTCATACAGAAACCTCTGGAGCATTAGATGAGCATGGAAGAACCTTGGCATCTGTGGAAATGAGGCTGACAGGCTCTGAGGATGTGGTGCTACCCACATTAGAAGCAAGAATTGAAGGAGTGGAATCTGGTCTTCAAACCATTTCCACTGAAGTTCACAAAGCCAAAGTCAGTATGGAGAACATCTCAAAGGAGGTCAAGAAAGATCAGAAGATGCTGAGAGATAACCACAATGCAAATGTCAAAGCTCTCAGACTCATTGTCAAGCAAGCACTTGGAAAGAAGACTGCATTGCAGAAGAAAAGGGCAGAAGAACAAAGACTTGCCATGGTGAAAGCAGTCTCTGAGAAATTTTCCCAAAAGGTGCTGGCCAACATTGCTGAAGGTGCAGTGGCCAACCTCACTGAGCTCCTTAAGGCCCAACTTGCTGCATCCTTGAAAGCAACCTTGGAGGAGGTTGTTCAACAAAAGATGAAGCCTGTTCTAGCTTTTCTTAGCTTGAGCAGTGATAGGATGCAAAATATACATGATGAGAATGTATATTTGTTGGAGAAGATGAAGTCTCTAAACCAAGCCCAATCCCTAATGGCTACAACAATGAGTGAGCTCAAACCCCAGTGTTTTGATGCTGCCAAAAAGGGGGGGAAAGGGAAAGAGCTAGAGCAAAAGGTGCCTTGGTGATTGGGAGCCTAGTCAAGGGAAAAGACAAAGCTGCTGAAGGAAAAGGAAAAGAGCCAGCAGTGCTGAATGTAGAAGAATTGGATGAAGAAGAACAACTAGCACTTGCATTGAAAAATTCAATGGCCTCAGCTCAAGAGGAAAGAGTGAGGTTACAGCAGAGACCAGGTGGTGAGGTGTCTGGTTTGGACAAAGATGTTGAAGGTGTCCAAACTAGAGGAAAGATCAAAAGGGCAAAAGGAAAGAAAAGAAAAACTGAGACATTCACTGACTTTTCTAACAGCCTTGATCTACCACCTGAATTCAGAATTGATGATGATGAGCCTATCTCAAAGAAGGCCAAAGCTGCTGAAAAGCCCAAGACTACTGAAAAGGACAAGTCCTCTGAATCTGCCAGAAGTGCTGAAGGTCCCAAGTCCACTGAAGATGTTGAAGAGCTATTTGCTGAAGGATTTGGACCTGAACCTAAGAAGAAGACAACTATCTTAGCTCATGATCCATCAAAGCTGTTTCATGAAGGGTATGGCAAAGACCCTGAAACACAACAAAAACTGGCCATGATGAGTTCCCAAGAAAAGATGGATTTGATGGATGAAGCCAACAGAGCAAGAGATAAAAGGAGAGCAGACTTCCAGAAACCAAGAAGAAGGAGAGCAACCTACAGCAAGATGAAGCCTCAGCTACTGATCCCAATGGACACCAAATATCCACACTTGGATAAATGGGTGCCAATTCAGCTGAATGACTCATGGGAGGAAGCCAAAAGGGAGTTTGTCTATGACTATTATGTCATTGACAGATGGAATGGAAGAGATGCCAACTCCACTTTTGCTGAGTTCATGATAGAGTATTACAGAGAGCTCTATCAACAACTACTTGCAGCTGCTGATATTGCAAGATTTGAACTCACTGCTCCCAAGCCAATCATATACATGCCTCCAAAGCTTGAAGGATGGATAGACCAGGCAAGAATCCTGAAGGAATTTACTGAGATCCTCAAGCTGAACAGGATGGTTCTTGGACCCAAAGGAACAAACCAAGAAGTCATGGCCTTGAAAAGGAGAGTGTGGGCACAATATGGGATGGTGCCACCTCCTGAGGATGATCTCTGGAAATTGGCTAAGTCTTCTGACCTTTTTGGATAGAAAATTATCTTATCTGAAGATATTTCTTTTATTTGGACAAACCTGCTGATGTGATGTGCCTTGTCATGCTGTTTGCTCTGATATGCATTGGATGCTCTGATACAAGCATTTGTCTTGATATCCAATATTCTGCTCTGATACTTGAAGTATTTTGTTATTGCTCTGATACTAGAAGATGCTCTGAAACTTGAAGATCTAGATACTCTTAAATGTTCAGTTGTTTTACTCTGATACTCTAGATCCTATGTTTAGTATATGATCTGAATAGTTGTAATGAAATGATCATTTGTAATGATGTCTTGAATTCATGCTCTGATAAGTTATCTTCAACTATCAACATGCCTGTAATGACTTTTATATGAATGATAGTTGAACTACCTTTGAATCAAGATACATTATTGCAGAAATCTCTCTATGCCTATCTTTGAAACCTACTTGCAACATAAACAGTGAATACACTAACACATTGTTTTTCAGGAATATTGACCTTAGTCATGTCTTCTGAAGATAAATGTAATAGATGTAGTCAAGTCACTTTTGCATAGAATGCGTAGGTTTTGGCATCATCAAAAAGGGGGAAATTGTTGGGAATGAAATGAGATATGTTTTGATTAAATACCAAAACCCCCTGAGACATGCCTAAGTCAAGTTGAGTATGTTCTAGAGATGATAGATCATATAGAATAAAGGCTAGATGAGAAGCTGATATGTAAGGCAGCTCTTAGTTATATAGATGCACAATGTGAGGGGGAACATATGCTTTGAAGACCATCAAGAACAAGTCCCCTCAAGGCTCAAATTCTGGAACAACCACTAAAGCTCAAGAATGCTGATCAGGAGAGTTGTCTAGAGAAGTTGTCTCTGCACAATTAAAGCAAGAACAAAGGCTCTGAAGCTCAAAGGCCAAGTATGCTGATCAGGAGAGTTGTCCAGAGGAGTTGTCTCAGCACAATCAAGATCAAGTACTCTGAAAAGCTTGAGGTCAACTATGCTGAAGAAATAGAGACAACCACACCTTAAAGAACTACAATGAATCATGCTAAGATTACTTTCAAGTGAAGCAAAGGATAAGAGTCAAGTCATCTGAAGAAGAGCTAGCCAACCTTGCTGATAAGCAAGACTGCTGATAGTGATAAGGAGAGTTGTCCAGTTGATAAGGAATGTTGTCCTATCATTGGAACAACCTTTAGAAGCCTTGTCCATGTCCTAGCAAAAGAATCTTAAAGTCAGATATTGGGAAGAGTGCTGCAGAATGAAGACAAAGCTTATACAACCGTTTATTTCCCAAATAAGGACATGTCACTATCAAGAAACTGTCTTCCAGTTTGAAGAACTCAAGAAAGACATTTATAGCAATTTGGGGTTGCCTCTCCAACGGGCAAATCCTCAAATTTGTCTATAAATACAAGAAGTGTGAAGACCATTTAAAGGATCCATTTTTCTACATCCAACTGAGCAATCATTCTGAAGCTTCAAAGTCTTCAAAAGACATTCTTAGTCTTGAAACACTTCTTCTAAGTTGAACTTACTGTATATTCATACAAAGCTTAGAGAGATATCCTATCCTTATACACTGATCTTCATTGTAAAGGATATCTCATTAGTTGGAACCTTACTTCAACCCTTACCCCTTTCAAGTGAGAAAGTGAGAAGGTTGTTGTAGTAGTAGAAGTGGTAGGAGCTGACTGTTGAGAGAAGAACAGTTCAGTTCTGAGTTGAGAAGAGGGTACTAGGACTCTAGACATCCTAGGGATCAATTCACCAAGGAGTGGTGTTATTGATCAAGTGCACCTTGGCACTATAAAACAAGTTAATTCTAAGAGTGAAGGAATTATCCTGTTCAATCAGGGAAAGTGGATGTAGGAGCTTGAGTCTCTGAACCACTATAAACTCTTGTGTTGATTTTCCTTACAAGTCCTTTCATACACTCAACACTGCACACAAACTGATCTTTCAAAGGATACATACTCAAAGACTGTGCAAAACCTATTTGGACAAAGTCCCTGAAACTAAACTGGATTAAATTGACTAAGTGATTTCAGAAACTAAAGGAGTCTAAACTAAAAGGGCCAACCACTATTCCGCACATACAACTCCCCTAGATAGTTATTCAACTAAGTACTCAATAGTACTTAGTAGTTTGATTATCTTAGAAGAGTTAAGCATCTTCAGCAGAGTTGTCCAAGACAACCTTGCTGAGCTCTGGTTTGATCAAAAGTTGAAAAGAATTGCATACAAGTGTATTCCCCCCCCCCCATACACTTGTTATATACTCCTTTCAGGACCAACAGAACACCTCTAAAGCATCAACAAAATACCACATCTAAATCCTAAATAATCCCAATGCAAATTTTTTGTTATAAATTCAACTGCCACTATTTCCTTCAAAATATTTTTTGCAAGTGATAACTAGGGATCTCATTAATCAATCAAATTTTGAAAAAAAAAAAAAAATGTGTGGAGACACAGTTTACTTGTGATTTCATCAATTTAATTTCCAACTCCGACAACGCGTCCCGTCAAATTCCCCGGTGTCCTGGTTTGGCGAGTCAGCTCTTGATCGATGTGATAAACAATTGTATAATCTGAAATAGTGTTTCTCTGCTGCTGTCATGTAACGACCCGTTTTGTATTCGAGTTAAAAAAAAACGTCTTTAATTTATATCACACAGAATATTATTCCGTCGCAAATTAAAGAATAAATTTGTTGCGGCTAAAGCCATCGCTATCAACATTGGTAGGGATCTTAATATTAATTAACTACACGGCTTAATCACTTGCTTTTATTCTTTTAATTTGCTATAGACATGTTTACACAGGGCCGGGGCTCTAAAACAAATTTCCACAAAACAAGCTTTTTCAGGTGCACCCAAATTCATATTAATGATCGGAGAAAGTGAACATCAACCTCAAAGAAAGTGAACATCAACCTCAATATGTTTTGTCCGAGAATGGAAAGCGGGACTAAAGGCAAGAGTAATTGCACTTTGATTGTCACACCAAAGATATGAGGGAGTGTGCAGCGGAATGTTGAGATTGAGTTCACGAAGAAGCAACATCACCCAAAGAATATCCGTAGTGGCTAGTGCTAAAGATTGATATTCAGCCTCCATACTACTTCTTGCGACCACCTGCTGCTTCTTTGAGCTCCAAGAAATCATGTTATCCCCAAGTTTTAAACAAAAGCCAGATGTACTCCGACGATCGTCCAAGCTGGAGGCATAATCTGCATCTGCAAAAGCATTTATCCTGAAATCACAAACAGGAGAAAAAACTAAACCAACTGTTAGTGAACCCTTTAGATATCGGAGTAAACGTTTACAGGCTGACCAATGATTTTGTGTGGGTGAGTTGAGAAACTGAGAGAGTTTGTTAACTGAAAAGCTGATATCAGGGCGTGTAAGAGTTAAGTACTGAAGAGTGCCAATAACACTCCGAAACAGTGATGGATCAGAAAAGGGTGGGCTGTCTTGGGACGAAAGTTTGAGACCAGGACACATGGGTGTAGGGCAGGAAGAGCATTGGGAGAGGTTTGTTTTAGAAAGGAGATCCTTGATGTATTTGGACTGAGTAAGGATAATAGATGAGTTGGTGACAAGAGCTTCAATGCCAAGGAAATAATTCACAAGGCCAAGATGTTTGAGGGAGAATTTAGTGTGTAAATCAGAAATGAGCTCATGAACATGAGAAGAAGAACCCCCTGTGATGAGAATGTCGTCCACATAAACGAGTACAAGAGTTAGATGACCATTACGAGTGCAATGAAAGAGGCAGTGGTCTGAAGTTGACTGTATGAATCCCTTAGAGCCGAGAAATGCATGTAGAGTATCGTACCAAGCTTTGGGAGCTTGTTTAAGACCGTAGAGGGCCTTATCCAGCTTGCAAACATGACCAGCTAAAGCATCATTCACAAATCCTTCTAGTTGCTTAATGTACACAACCTCTTGTAGCGTGCCATGCAAAAATGCATTATTAATATCCACTTGTTGAATTTCGCAACCAAAAGTCACAACCAAAGTGAATACGATTCTGAGAGTGGCCGGTTTGATCACCGGACTGAACGTATGAAAGTAATCCACCCCTGTTGTTTGTTGAAAGCCACGAGCCACAAGACGTGCCTTATATCTTTCAAGAGAGCCATCCTTCTTGTATTTTACCCTGAATAACCATTTTGTGGTGATGACATTCATATCCGAGTGTTGAGGAACTAGGTGCCAAGTCTTATTGCGAATTAAAGCATCATACTCCTCTTGCATAGCTTGTTTCCATTCTGGTATGACAAGGGTCTGAGATACAGAATCAGGTTCCAATATGGGATGAATTAAGACTAATGAAAACAGCCGAGGTTTAAAAACCCCAGTTTTGGATCTAGTGACCATGGGGTGAATGGAGGTAGAGGGGAGATCCACACTTAGTTAGACAGCAGGAGGGTCAGATTGTTGAGGGGAGGAAGAAGATGATTCTGAGTGAGCTGAAGAGTGGGAGGTATGTGGAATGAAAGAGTGTGAAGGGGCAGGAGATGTAGGATTCGTGATGTGTGGCAGAAACTGTGGTGGTTTAAAAGTGGGAATATGGAAAGATGAGAGAGTGGCGTCTGGAGATGTGGGTGAGAAAAGTGATGGGTATGGAAATTCACTTTCAAAGAAATCTACAGTATTTGAGATATACAACCTACCAGATGGGTGCAGGCATATGTAACCCCTATGAGATGAAGAGTAACCAAGAAATACACATTTAGTAGATCGAAATTGAAGCTTAGATGTGTTGTATGGACGAAGAAAAGGAAAACAGGCACATCCAAATACCTTAAGCGAAGAGTAGGAGGGATTACACTTATATAGGATCTGGAAAGGGGATTTGTTTTTTATTACAGGAGATGGGAGAATATTAATCAAATGGACTACAGTTGTGAAAGAATGCCACCAGAATTTCATTGGTAACTTACTTGTAGTAAGCATTGACAGACCCAACTCAACAACATGTTGATGCTTACGCTCCACTAGCCCATTCTGTTGATGTGTATACGAACATGAGTGATGAAATAAAATACCAGAATCTGCAAACAACTTCCGTAATGCCAAGAACTCACCCCCATTGTCACAATGGAACTTTTTCACTTTGACATTAAATTGTCTTTCGACTAAGACCAGAAACTGAGATACCACTCTTGTTACATCAGATTTTAATACCAGTGGAAATATCCAAGTGAAACGAGTAAAATCATCCACCAAAAGTAAGTAGTATTTATAACCATTGAATGAAACGTCCGATGCCGGACCCCATACATCAGCATGTACAATATCAAACGGATTATGTGTATGATGCTCAACAGATGAAAATGATTGTTGATGCATCTTACCTAGCTTACAACCTTCACACATCTCCAACACATTATTAGACAGACTCAAATTCACAGACTTAAGCACATTCCGTAAAGTAGATAGACACGGATGACCTAATCTGATATGCCACAAACGAGCTTTATTTTCATCACAGGATACCAAGTTACAATGAGTATTATTGCTTGCCACTTGATCTTTATTCAACCGAGGCTTCACATCACCACCAATATGACTCAAATCCAGCTGATATAATCTATTTTTAAGTACTCCCGTCAGTAGCACCTGATGAGTTTTCGTATCCTTAACAAAACAAGTAGTTGCATGAAATTCCATAACAGCATCATTATCCGCAAGAAATTTAGATATACTCAAGAGATTTTTCGTAATATCTGGCACATGCAACACATTCCTTAATGCAAGAGAAGCAGATTTATCCATAGTAGGTAAATAACAGGATCCAGTATTTAAAATAGAGGTAGTATGGCCATTTCCAACAGTTAACCGAGTTTTACCTTGGTAAGGAGAGGATAGATTCAGGTTCTCAAGTTGAGACGTGACATGGTGTGTCGCACCGCTATCCACATACCAAGGAGATGAAGGTGGAGGATTAGCTGATGTTGAAGCACCATACGGATTGAACGATCGAGGAGGTGGAGGAGTGTAGGAAGGGCGAGCTAAATGTGCCATATGTGCTTGACCTGAGGGCTGAACAGAGTATGGCATATGTGCTTGAGCTGGAGACGAAGCAGAGTAGGAATGGGACTGTCGATGTGATTGATCAGTTCCGTGAAACATGTTGTCAAACCTCCGAAAGCATTTCGCAGCCACATGATTGTTCCTACCACAGAGTTGACATACAATGCGCTGCTTATTATAATAAAATCGAGGTTTCTTACCCCCAGGTTTGGACTGAGCTTCTTTGGAAACTGCATTTGCAGATGGTGGAGAGGGGGAAGATCCCAAGGAATTGAGCTGAGATGATGAAGAAAGTTGTTGAAGACACATTTCATGTGTGAGAAGAATTGCTTGTACCTTAGATAATGATGGTAATTTGCCTCGTGTGGTTAGGTTCACAACAACCGCATCGAATTCAGCTCCTAATCCACCCAAATTATACAGCACTAGATCATCATCAGATAAAGAATTGCCAGATGCTTGAAGTCCGTCCGCTAAAAGTCTCATTTGAAGGAGATATTCATCAATGCTTAGATCATTCTTCCTTAGAGACAGAATTTGAAGCTTTAAGGTCAAGGCCTGAGCAGCTAACTGTTGATGAAACAAATTATCAAACACCTTCCAGGCTTGAAAGGCATGAGTGCATCGGCTAACATAGCCAAGCATTGTCTCGCTCACGGAGCTAAACAACCAACTGAGCAGATACTGATCTTTGCGATGCCACATAATTGAATAAGCATCACCTGTAACCGCCATGGGAACCGAATTTTCATCACAGAGTAAGATGTCCTCAAAATCATGAGCTTTGACTATAGCAAGGATCTGTGATCTCCAGAACATGTAGTTCTTTCGATCAAGACGAATGTTGAGTTTAAGAGTTTAAGAAAGGTAGGAGGAAAGGAAGGGGAGGAATCCATGAATGAATCAAATTCACGAAAGAAGAACAGAAGTTGAGTGAAGAAGAGCGAAGAAACAGAAATAAAAGCAACAAATCGGTAAAATTTCTGAAAATGAACTAGAATTTAGATGAGAAACTGATCGAGGATAGAAGAATACCACACAAAAGCATGATTTACCCTGGAAAGTAGACTCAAGATACCATGTTAAGATCACTTCACAATTTAAAAAATGAAAAATTTGTATATTAATGATCTAAAGGTTTTTTATTACAGAGAGTAGTATAAATAGACTGCTAGTTGTAACTGCTCACCTTCTAGGTTCTTCTATGTAACTGCTCCTAACAGAATTTGGTTGGAGCATCTAAAACATGTATCTAGACTAATTGTTCTATATTTGACTATCTAATGCTCACTTAAGTGAGTGCTCTGTTTTTACACTTCAACTTAAATGAGTGCTCTGTTTTTATACTTCAATAGATACAGCTTTCATTTCGGAGGGGGAAGAAATACACGGGTGTGTTTTTCAAACTTTTTAACAATATCAAAGTCAGGAGAGTTGTCTAAATTAATGGTCGGGACCCCTGAAAATACCTAAAGTGTATTTTAACAAGTCTCAATCAAATAAACAGTACTCTATATGCAGAAAATATGATAAGCCCAACTTGTTGGAAACTATACGTCGTGATAGTGTAAACTGCAATATCGAAGATTCAAATAATAAATAAGTCGAGTCAAGGGAAAACCCTTTTTCCCGCAGAACAGAATACGCCCAGGATAGTGCTCGACTGGTATGGCGTTCCGTTCCCAAAGGTAAAACGACTTTTACTTCTTACACAGTAGCACCACTGTATAAGAAGCCTCGGCGAACGTACGTAGTACGAACTGAACACTCTCGGATATAAATCCGGCACAAGAAAGAACAGAGGAAGGCATTCGAGAGCTCAACAAACTGCGTAGGGACGAGAGGAGAGTAGAGGGAGAGAGGGGCGAATTTCAGCGTAGGGATTTATGAGGGAAGAGACTGATATTTATAGGCAGAAGAAACCCTAGGAGGTTGTTGAAAAAACGTGTGGGCCCAGGCCCGAATCTTGGGATAACATCGCGCACGTGGATAAGTCTTGAAGACCGAGTCTTGAAGACCAAGTTTGAGACCCTAGGAGGTTGTTGAAAAAACGCGTGGGCCCAGGCCAGAATCTTGGGATAACATCGCGAACGATTGCGAAAATATCGCGCACGTGGATAAGTCTTGAAGACCAAATTTGAGACTTCCAGATAATTCTGGAACATTCTTTGAAGTAATTCGAATGGGCCGAACCCATTCCTGAGTTGGGCTTTCGGAGTTTTTGGGTCTGCAAAAAGATAGGCGGGCCCCAAAGACCACCAAAGACCGATTGCCAAATCCGAAGCCGAGCCGGCCGGCCGGACGGGCGGGCGCGCCCGTGTGGCTCTTAGAGGAGTGTACCTCTTTTACATAGTTGAACTCCAATGTTACTTCAATGCCTTTAAACCTCATAAATGTTTTGTAGGTTTCCTACGTGGGACAATTTCCCACATACCTCAAACTTCAAAGTTGAAACTCTCAACTTCAACAATTAATTTCTCACTCACCTTAACTCGGTTTTGAGATATTAAATATACCACGTTCATCTACTCCGCGAGTAGATCGACTATGTCACGTTCAATTATTTTATAATTAACGTTTTAGTCCATCTAATTAATTAAATTAGATAAGGGTGTCAAAACTCAATTAATCCCATTAATTCCAACAATCCCCCACATGAGTGAAAATCGTATCTATACAACATCAGACTCAGTGCTCAGTTCGATTGAGATCTCCGTGCGTCCGGAAAAGTAGTTTTTGGCTTTGAACTTTCCGTAGCCAAACACTATCGGGTACACTGGCGGCTTAGTGGACGCAGTGCCTTGAACTACTCCTCCATAGTGTATACCTAATCAACAGTGTCAGCACACTTCAATCTCGTCTTTGTAACGTTCTCACGTTTTTATCCGTTTTGACCATGGACGTCCTTTGTCTTCATAAATGTTTGGTCGAAGTGGCCCTCACTTCTCATTTATATAGGTGACTTCCTTTCGAGTATCCCGTTATACTCTAGAAATCATTAAGAGTCGAAGACTCAACCTTTACCACATCTTACGGGTCATTCACACTTGAGATAGCGTTGTCAGGAATAGTCATGGTTTTCAAGTGTTTTATCACTAACTTCCACAATTTCGTTTTCCCATTGAACCAAGTTCTTGGGATCTCCAGTCATCATGGTTGGGTTTCCACTGCTTTGGTTTTTCTTGTGGGTTTTAGACCCATTCCTTCTACCAGCTTGTTCAATTGATCTCGGTTTATGCTCTTCGTGAGCGGATCCGCTATATTGTCCTTTGTATTGACATAATCAATGGACATTACTCCAGTGGAGATCAATTCTCTAACGGAGTTGTGTCGACGACGTATGTGTCTCGACTTTCCGTTGTACATGACATTCGTAGCTCTCCCAATGGCAGTTTGACTGTCACAGTGTACCGTCACCGAAGGTACTGGTTTATTCCAACATGGAATGTCTTCCAGAAAGTTACGCAACCATTCAGCCTCAGCAGAAGCTATGTCTAAAGTGATAAATTTTGATTCCATTGTGGAACGGGCAATACACGTTTGTTTCTTGGACCTCCACGACACTGCTGCTCCTCCAATAGTGAATACATATCCACTAATGGATAACGAGTCTTTAGTGTCTGATATCCAATTTGCATCACTGTATCCTTCGACTACAGCTGGATGTCTTGTGTAGTGAAGCCCATAATCAAGGGTGTACTTCAAGTATCTTAATACCCTTTTCAATGCTTTCCAGTGCTCATGACTTGGATTTTTCGTGTATTGACTCAACTTGTTTACCGAACATGCAAGATCAGGGCGTGTACAGTTCGTGATGTACATCACACTTCTAATGATCCTTGCGTATTCCAGTTGAGCCACTGGTTCTCCTCTGTTCTTTTTCAAGTGAACATTGAGTTCCAAAGGTGTCTTAGCAGGTGGATCGTCAAAGGCATTAAATTGCTTTAGTACCTTCTCCACATAGTGAGATTGTGTCAAAGAAATTCCATTGGACGTTTTCTCTATCTTGATTCCAAGAATCACATCTGCTAGTCTCATGTCTTTCATGTCAAAGTTTCTACTTAACATGTTCTTCGTATTGCCTATGATATTGTGATTGTTACTCATGATTAACATGTCATCGACATATAAGCACACAATAACAAATCCATTAGGTGTATCCTTCACATATACACACTTATCGCATTCGTTAATTCGAAACCCATTTGACAACATTGTATTGTCAAATTTCAAATGCCACTGTTTTGGAGCTTGTTTAAGTCCATACAGTGATCGAACGAGTTTGCACACCTTTTTCTCGTTTCCAAGAGCAACATATCCTTCAGGTTGATCCATGTATATTTCAGCATCCATCTCACCATTAAGAAACTCCGTCTTAACGTCCATTTGGTGTATTTCGAGATTGTGCAAAGCAGCAATAGCGACTAACACCCGAATGGAGGTGATTCTTGTCACTGGTGAGTATGTATCGAAGAAATCATACCCTTCCTTTTGTTTGAAACCTTTTGCAACTAGACGAGCTTTGTACTTGTCAACAGATCCATCTGCTTTGTACTTTCTTCTAAGGATCCACTTGCATCCTAAGGGCTTACAACCTCTAGGGAGGTCGACCAACTCCCATGTGTGATTTAACAGAATAGACTCGTATTCACTTTTTATGGCTTCCTTCCAGAGGTGTGCATCTGGTCTTGCCATAGCTTCTTTGATAGTTTTAGGTTCATCTTCCTCCAAAACATAAGTAATGAAGTCTGAACCAAAATCTTTATCAATTCTAGCTCTCTTACTGCGTCTCGGTTCTTCACTCTCTTGAGTGGAAGGACTAACAGTGTCGTTTGTTGCTTCAAGAGTTCTCTTATTCGAACTCACTTCCTCTTTTTCTTTAAGAGTAAAAATGTTTTCAAAGAACACTGCGTTCCTTGACTCAATTGTAGTGCCTTCTGTCATATCCGGTATTTCAGATTTGTGAATCAGAAATCGATAGGCACTACTGTTTGAAGCATATCCTATAAAGATACAATCGACGGTTTTAGGGCCGATTTTAACTTGTTTAGGAAGTAATACTTCAACCTTAGCCAAACACCCCCACACTTTGAGGTATTTGTATGAAGGTTTTCGTTTCCTCCATATTTCATAAGGAGTTTGATCCTTAGTTTTATGAGGAATCTTATTCAGAATGTGGTTAGCCGACAGAATGGCTTCCCCCCACAGGTTCTGAGGTAGACCAGAGCTGATTAACATTGCGTTCATCATCTCCTTTAGTGTTCGGTTTTTCCTTTCCGCAACACCATTAGACTGAGGTGAGTAAGGGGCTGTCGTTTGATGTATAATCCCTGATTCAATACATAATTGTTCAAACGGAGCTACATACTCTCCACCTCTATCACTACGAATTGATTTAATTCGAGTGTTCAATTGATTCTCTACTTCAGTTTTGTAACGTTTGAAAGCTTCTATAACTTCGTCTTTACTACTTAAAAGGTAAACGTAGCAGAATCTTGTACAATCGTCTATAAAAGTAATAAAATACTTTTTCCCTCCTCTAGTTTGTACAAACTTCAAATCACATACATCCGTGTGAATTAAGTCTGGAGGAGCAGTGTTCCTTTCAACAGTTTTAAACGGTAGTTTGGTCATTTTTACTTCCGTGCATATTTCACATCGTTTGGATGTATCAACGTTGTCAATTTTAAGTAAATCGAGATTTACTAATCGTTTTATGGATTTTAGATTCACATGTCCTAATATAGAATGCCATAAAGAGGAACACTCAACGATATAAGCAGAAGTGGAAGCAATTTCATTAATAACTTGTTTGTCTTTGGGGCTTACAACCATTGTGCTTAATTTAAACAAGCCATTCTCGAGATAACCCTTCCCGAGAAAGTGACCAAACTTACTTAGAACTATCTTATCAGATTCAAAGACTAGTCTAAATTGATTGCTAACTAGGAGAGATCCCGAAATCAGATTCTTCCGGATGTCTGCGACATGCAGCACGTTCTTCAAGGTTAGCTCTTTTCCAGATGTCAGCTTTAGCACCACTGACCCAATTCCAGCCACTTCAGATGAGGCTTGATTTCCCATGAACAACTTTCTCCCATCAGATGGAGAATAGTTTGAGAATGCAGATCTCTCCGAGCAGACGTGGCAAGTGGCACCAGTGTCCACAAACCACTCTTTCTTATTGTCCACCATGTTGACCTCCGTCACCACTGCGGACATGTCCAAATTCGTAAGGTTCACAGAATCTTGTACTTTATGTTTGCCTTTTTCCTTGTCGTCACGACGGGGTTGACGACACTCACTGGACCTGTGGTTCGGTTTCCCACAGTTATAGCAGTTTCCAGTGAATTTCTGCTTTGTGGCCGGACCCTTCCCCTTCACACTCTTCGTTGTGTTGGCAGTAGACTCATTGGGACGTTTTCTTTTCCTTGACGGGCCCTCTTGTTCCATCAAGTTAGCCTTAGCTTCAATCTGGAGGGCAGATCCCTTGCCTTCTCTCTTTCGATTGTCCTCCTCAATCTTAAGACGGATAATCAGGTCCTCCAAGCTCATAAGCTTTCGTTTGTGCTTTAGATATGATTTGAAATCCTTCCATGATGAAGGCAGTTTCTCGACCACAGTAGCTACCTGAAATGCATCGGGTAGAACCATATCTTCGGCAGCTATCTTATGGAAAGTAATCTGCAGTTTCTGGACTTGATCCACTACAGATTTGTTATCGTCCATCTTAAAATCGTACAGTTGTGACACGACGAATTTCTTCAATCCGGCACCTTCAGTTCTGTATTTCTTCTCCAAGGACTCCCACAACTCATTGGCAGATTTTATATCACAATAGACACTGTAGAGGGTATCAGAAAGTCCTCCAATTATGTGATTTCTGCATAGATAATCAGCACTCGACCACTGATCATAATAGATCCTTTCCTGTTGGCTAGCACTTGCCTCAGGCTGTGTAGGTTTCGTTTCGGTCAAAAACCTATCCATTCCAAGCATGGTTAAGTATAATCGCATCTTACTTTGCCATCTTTTGAATTCAGTTCCTGAAAATTTTTCAGGCTTTTCTCCTTGTACGACCATTGGCCTCGGCTAATTGTGATTTCTGCATAGATAATCACCACTCGACCACTGATCATAATAGATCCTTTCCTGTTGGCTAGCACTTGCCTCAGGCTGTGTAGGTTTCGTTTCGGTCAAAAACCTATCCATTCCAAGCATGGTTAAGTAAAATCGCATATTACTTTGCCATCTTTTGAATTCAGTTCCTGAAAATTTTTCAGGCTTTTCTCCTTGTACGACCATTGGCCTCGGCCCAGGTGCAGAGAAGGTAAACATCTGATCCCTC
The DNA here is from genome assembly GCA_963675135.1 of Galeopsis tetrahit. Lineage (NCBI taxonomy): Eukaryota > Viridiplantae > Streptophyta > Magnoliopsida > Lamiales > Lamiaceae > Galeopsis > Galeopsis tetrahit. Next base: position 21,210,534 of record OY776133.1, read on the forward strand.
ATGGGATTGTGGAAAGGAGGAATAGGTGCAAACGGATCGCTTCTGTTCCTAACCCTTTCCGCATGGTCATTCTGTTTTTCTACACGCCCAGGATCTCGACTGGTATGGCGTTCTGTTCTCCGCATGGTCATTCTGTTTTTCTATACGCCCAGGATAGTGCTCGACTGGTATGGCGTTCTGTTCCCAAAGGGAGGAATAGGTGCAAACGGATCGCTTCTGTTCCTAACCCTTTCCGCATGGTCATTCTGTTTTTCTATACGCCCAGGATAGTGCTCGACTGGTATGGCGTTCCGTTCCCAAAGGTAAAACGACTTTTACTTCTTACACAGTAGCACCACTGTATAAGAAGCCTCGACGAACGTACGTAGTACGAACTGAACACTCTCGGATATAAATCCAGCACAAGAAAGAACAGAGGAAGGCTTGCTCGACTGGTATGGCGTTCCGTTCCCAAAGGTAAAACGACTTTTACTTCTTACACAGTAGCACCACTGTATAAGAAGCCTCGGCGAACGTACGTAGTACGAACTGAACACTCTCGGATATAAATCCAGCACAAGAAAGAACAGAGGAAGGCTTTCGGGAGCTCAACTGATATTTATAGGCAGAAGAAACCCTAGGAGGTTGTTGAAAAAATGCGTGGGCACAGGCCCGAATCTTGGGATAACATCGCGAACGATTGCGAAAATATCGCGCACGTGGATAAAGGCTTTCGGGAGCTCAACTGATATTTATAGGCAGAAGAAACCCTAGGAGGTAGTTGAAAAAATGTGTGGGCACAGGCCCGAATCTTGGGATAACATCGCGAACGATTGCGAAAATATCGCGCACGTGGATAAAGGCTTTCGGGAGCTCAACTGATATTTATAGGTAGAAGAAACCCTAGGAGGTAGTTGAAAAAATGTGTGGGCACAGGCCCGAATCTTGGGATAACATCGCGAACGATTGCGAAAATATCGCGCACGTGGATAAAGGCTTTCGGGAGCTCAACTGATATTTATAGGCAGAAGAAACCCTAGGAAGTTGTTGAAAAAATGTGTGGGCACAGGCCCGAATCTTGGGATAACATCGCGAACGATTGCGAAAATATCGCGCACGTGGATAAAGGCTTTCGGGAGCTCAACTGATATTTATAGGCAGAAGAAACCCTAGGAGGTAGTTGAAAAAATGTGTGGGCACAGGCCCGAATCTTGGGATAACATCGCGAACGTGGATAAAGGCTTTCGGGAGCTCAACTGATATTTATAGGCAGAAGAAACCCTAGGAGTTCAAGACTTCTAGATAATTCTGGAACATTCTTTAAAGTAATTCGAATGGGCCGAAGCCTAGATAATTCTGGAACATTCTTTAAAGTAATTCGAATGGGCCGAAGCCGGACCCGGGCCGACCGGGCGCGCGCGTGTGGCTCTTAGAGGAGTGTACCTCTTTTACATAGTTGAACTCCAATGTTACTTCAATGCCTTTAAACCTCATAAATGTTTTGTAGGTTTCCTATGTGGGACAATTTCCAAAATATCTCAAACTTCAAAGTTGAAACTCTCAACTTCAACAATTAATTTCTCACTCACCTTAACTCGGTTTTGAGATATTAAATATACCACGTTCATCTACTCCGCGAGTAGATCGACTATGTCACGTTCAATTATTTTATAATTAACGTTTTAGTCCATCTAATTAATTAAATTAGATAAGGGTGTCAAAATCCAATTAATCTCATTAATTCCAATACAGCTTTTATACTTATTTGAAAATAACTTAGTAAAGAACAAGTTTTTACTCACACCAAGGTTTTGTCAATTCTTATAAAACAACTTTTCTTTTGTAAATGCAATGTCAATTAAGAACACGTAATGAACAAACAATATATAAGCAAGTATATAAGGGCAGAATATAAAGATCCAACAGAAGTATGGTGGTTCAAAAGTTAAACTGTTCATACTACCACTTTTTTCTGATTTTAACTAGATAATTCCTTAATTTCTAATAATTAACTTGTGTTATAATGTCAAGGTGCACCCTCCTTTTCTACTTCTTCTCATGTTTTTAGTACTTGAACTTGTATTCTGCTATTATGAGTCTTCATTCAGATGTCTTGACGTACAGTTCACCCATGTATCAAAATATGCATAAACTAAATGGCACGATTATATGCACACATGAGATTTATTAGTACACCTATTCTCTTAAAACACCCACCATAAGATAAGTATACCCACGTTGAAAATCTCAATTTCCCTTGCTCGTAATAAACTCCCTCCACTACTATTTGGCTCATATATTTCGGTACAAATCCCACCACCCTCCTCTTCCGCTCTCCACACCCTCTCCTTCACCCCTGTAACCACTAACTTTAGGGAAATGAAAAAGTCACCTGTCACTCCAAAAAACACATCAATTAACAACCGATTAGAGACCGTAAAAATGGTCTCTAAACGCATTAGAGACCGTTTTGAGATAGTTTTTGGTCGGTCACTATTAGGTTCGTTTCAAATATTTTGAGACTATTTTCATGTATCGATCTCAAATTATAGACCGATTTTTTTCGGTCTCTAAATTGTAGACCGCTAATGTGGTCTACAAACGGTCTCAAACGATTGGTCGGCCCGAACTTTATTCGGGCCCTGAGACGGTCTCAAAACGGTCTTTAATTTAGAGACCGCAACTGCCGGTCTCGAACCCCGACCCACTCGGCCGAACTGAACCCACACCCACACCCACACCCGCCCCGATCCACCCGACCCGAACCCACACCCACCACTTTGACAAGTAATTGTCTTATATAATTTTTAAAATTAATTATATATGTAATAATTAATTTCTTTATTATTTACTCCCTCCATCCCACAGTAAGTTTCTCATTCATTTTTTTTTTATATATATATTATTTTCTTTTCTCTCTTTCTCCTTCACCTTCTCTTTATAAATTTATTTCTCTCATCTTTTAATATTAATCTAGTATCAATTCTTTCAAACAGAATCTCAAAATAGAAAAATCCAAAAATTACCTTCTTAAATTCTATGGAGACGATTGATAATCAACAGGCGGCGGCGCCGATATCGTCTTTAGAATAGGGACGGAGTCGAAGTCGTCGCGGCAGGAGAGCAAGAGAGAATCACGATTAAGGGCCGTGAGAAATTGTGTAGGGTGAAAGTGAAAAGAGGCGGTACAAATTAAATGAACTGGGGTTTATAAACGGATATATAAACGGGTTAGAGACCGTATTCACAAAACGGTGTCTAAATGAGCGGACAAAAATTGCGGTCAAAATAAAATTTGGAAATTGAAATTTTTAATACCAATTAAAGACCGCTAATGCGGTCTCAAAACAAAAATTAAAATCAGAAATTCAATTTTGAGTTAGAGACCTGAATACATAAAATTAAAGATTAAAGTGAAATCGGTCTCAGAATTCGTAATTTTTTTAAAACGATCTCAATTCAGTCTTTATTTTAGACCGTTTTATGATGGTCTCAAAACTTTAGCCTCTAATTTAGGCATTTTTTATAGTGTGTTAGTGTTTTGGGTGTTCTTGTTCATGAATTTAATTTTAAACTTTAAATATCGATAATGTTTTGGGTATGTAAATTTTTGTGGATCAAATAAAACAAAGTATGAAAAAATTTGTGGGACGAAGGGAGGGTTAACTATTCAAATTATAATATAGGTAGGAAGCAGGCATATATATATATATATATATATATATGTTAATTTGGGTAGTGTAATAGTTATAAGATAATCAAAGGATTTTTTATTTTATTTTTCTGAGGAGGAAAAAAAATGAATTAATGGCGGCATGTGTTTGAAATAATGTAGCTAGCTAGATTATAACAATTATTAAAAATATAACTTAATATTCAATTAATATTGAATTATTGCTTAAATCATGTATCAATTGTTGTATATATAAATCTTCTCAAAGTCAACTTCCTTATTGTTGATGGGAAAGTCAACTATCCAAGATTGATATAGTGACATGTGGTTGACATAGCTAGCCAACTAGTTTACGATAATAATTGAAAAAAAATACTCCGTATAATTTAATATTGAATTAGTGCTTATATCAACCGTTTTATATCTAATCTAATCTAACACTATCTATAAAGGGTCGATAATGTAAAAATGTCTGGTAATCTTCCGTTTTCAAGTCATTAAAACAATACGTGTATATCCATTTACTTGCCATCTGTCCTTTCACTCTTCCTCTACTCTCTCTTTCTTCATTCAAAATTTTCAATTCACGCCTCAGTCTCACCTCCACGCAGCAGCGGCAGCGGCAGCGCCTTCTGTTTCAGCTGTTTTTGTTTTTCTCTTGCAACAAAATTTGGTATATTTTTTTCTTTCTAGAATCTCAATTTTTGTTCTTGAAGTTTGATGATTAGTGAGCAAACACGAAGATTTAATCCGTTTCTTTTGATGATTGGTGAGTAAAGCTGGAATTTTAGTTCCTCATTTGTTGATTAAAAAAGTTAGTGCAATTTTTCATTGCCCAATACCTCCATTCCTGTTTTTACTCTATAAATATGACGAATTCGTGGGATGTTTCATTTGATCTTGTTGGTTGATATTTAACGAATATTCCTGCCAATACTTTGTTCTTATATGCAGTAGGTTTATAATTTGATTTAGATTTTTTTAACTTCATTCAAACGGGAAAAAAGATAAATAATTTTCTGTTTTTTCTGGGGGAGGGGCTAGGCTATTGTAGTTTGGGTTTTTACATGCACACCAACTGTTTGATAAATTGTTGGTTGAGAAAATGCTAATGGTATTCTACAGAAGTTGTGTACAGTGTCATCCATGTTGTTTTTTTGGGTTTGCTCTAACATAATTTGATAAATTGTTCTACTTACAGTTTTTCTAATTTAATTTTCGGGATTTCAAATATAGACATTAGATATGAATAGGCTTGGGATCACCTGCCTCTCGAATTTAGTAATTGGCATAATGTGATTTTATTTGAAAATTTATAGTAATTGTTATTTTTCATATGATTTAAGAACCATATTGAAAAAAGAGGGATGGATGACTCTCTAAAATTTTGCGTTGCAATGATTTTGACTCTAATTCAATAATTTATATAAGTCTTTTCATTTCTTGTAGTCAATGTAGATTTGGGGTTAAGGTTTTTGCATACCTTTTGCATAGGTGTGCAGACATTAGAATGTTTATGTTATCTAGGATATGGGGGTGGATCAAAGTTAGAGAAAGATTAAGAACCATTACAGTTTAAAAGATTGGAGCAGTAATCCTATTCATTGCCTTGAAGTAGTATAGTTGGTTGATAGTTTATGCCTTGAAGTTAGAGGAAAGAAATGAAATTTTGGGTAGAAAAGTGGGTGGGGGATAATTCTCTTAAAGTAAAATTCCCAAGACTATATAGATTTAGTGCAAATAAAAACAGCAACATTAGAGATATGGGAACTTGGGTGGGGGAGTATGGACATGGCAGTGGGCCTGGTCGAGAGAGCTATTAGAGAGAGAATTGGATATGCTTAATAATCTGACCTCTCTTGTTAACAGGCACAATCTAACGGAAGAAGATCGCGACGGGTGGATGTTGGTCCTGAAAGAAGTATATAACAAGTGTATGGGGGGGGAAATACACTTGTATGCAATTCTTTTCTACTTTTGATCAAACCAGAGCTCAGCAAGGTTGTCTTGGACAACTCAGCTGAAGATGATTAACTCTTCTAAGATAATCAAACTACTAAGTACTATTGAGTATTTAGTTGAATAATTATCTAAAGGAGTTATGTGTGCGGAATAGTGGTTGGCCCTTTTTGTTTAAACTCCTTTAAGTTCTGAAATCACTTAAGCAATACAATCCAGTTTTCAGGGGACTTGTCCAATACAGTTTTTGCACATTCTTGAATATATGTTCTTTGAAAGATCAGTTTTGTGTGCAGTGTTGAATGTATGAAAGTACTTTGAAAGTAAATCAACACAAGAGTTTATAGTGGTTCAGAGACTCAAGCTCCTACATCCACTTTCCCTGATTTAACAGGATAATTCCTTCACTCTTGGAATTAACTTGTTTTATAGTGCCAAGGTGCACTTGATCAAGAACACCACTCCTTGGTGAATTGATCCCTAGGATGTCTAGAGTCCTAGTACCCTCTTCTCAACTCAGAACTGAACTGTTCTTCTCTCAACAGTCAGCTCCTACTACTTCTACTACTACAACCTTCTCACTTTCTCACATGAAAGGGGTAAGGATTGAAGTAAGGTTCCAACTAATGAGATATCCATTACAATGAAGGTCAGTGTATAAGGATAGGATATCTCTCTAAGCTTTGTATGGATATACAATGGAGTTCAGCTTAGATGAAGTGTTTGAAGACTAAGATAGTCTCTTTGAAATCTTGAAAGCACTTTGACGTGTAGGATAGTTGGATATTCTTGTCAAGGTTGAGGTTTTTGGTTCAGGTCCTTCAAATGGTCTTCACACTTCTATATTTATAGACAAATTTGAGGATTTGCCCATTGGAGAGGCAGTCCCAAATTGCTATAAATGTCTTCCTTGAGTTCTTCAAAACTGGAAGACAGATTCTTGATAGTGATATGTCCTCATTTGGGTAATAAACGGCTGTTAAGACTTTGTCTTTATTCTGCAGCACTTTTCCCAATGTTTGACTACTTGAATAAGCTTGGACATGGCTTCTGAAGGTTGCTCCAATGATAGGACAATGTTTCTTATCAAATGGACAACTCTGCTTATCACTATCAGCATACATGCTTATCAGCATAGTTGGCTTGCTCTTCTTCAGATGACTTGGCTCTTTTCCTTTGCTTCATGTAGATGTGATCTCAGCATGATTCAATGAAGTCTTTTAGGGTGCAGTTGTCTTTATCTCTTCAGCATAGTTGACTTTCAAGCTTCAGAACTCTTGTTCTGATTTAATTGAACTGAGACAACTCTTCTGGACAACTCTCCTGATCGGCATACTTGGCCTTTAAGCTTCAGAACCTTTGTTCTTGCTTTGATTATGCAGAGACAACTTCTCTGGACAACTCTTCTGATCAGAGCATTTGAATATACTTGGCCTTTAAGCTTCCAGAACATTTGTTCTTGTTTTAATTGTGCAGAGACAGCTTCTCTGGACAACTTTCCTGATCAGCATACTTGGTCTTCAATAGACTTAGTGATTGTTCCAGAATTTGAGCCTTGAGGGGACTTGATCTTGATGGTTTTCAAAGCATATGTTCCCCCTCAAATTGTGCATCTATACAACTAAGAGCTGCCTAACACATCAGCTTCTCATCTAGCCTTAAGCTATATGTTCTAACACTCTTAGAACATAATCATCTTGACTTAGGCATGTCTCAGGGGGTTTTGGTATTCAATCAAAACATTTATCATTTTATTCCCAACAATTTCCCCCTTTTTGATGATGCCAAAACCTATACATTTTATGCAAAAGTGACTTGACTACACCTATTACATTTATCTTCAGAAGACATGACTAGGGTCAATTTTCCTGAAAAAGAATGTGTTAGTGTACTCACCATTCGTGTTGCAAATAGGTTTCAAGGATAGGCATAGAGAGATTTCTATAACAGTGTTTCTTGATTCAAAGGATGTTCAACTATCATTCATTCAAAAGTACTTTACAAGCATGTTGATAGTTGAAGTTAACATATCAGAGCATGTGAACCATTACATACAAGCATGAATCTAAAACACTATATTAAGGCATTTACAAGATATCAGAGCATATACTAAATAATTAATAGCATCTAGATCTTCAAGTATCAGAGCAAAACTTATATCAGTGCATATCAGAGCAAACAAGTTTTCAAAGCACATCAGCATTCTTGACCAGACTTCAGCATGGATGACCAATTAAACATATCTTCAGATAAGATAAGTTTTCAACCACCAAAAAAAAAAAAAAAAATCAGAAGACTTAGCCATTTTAGAGATCATCTTCTTTAGGTGGCACCATCCCATATTGTGCCCACACTCTTCTTTTCAGTTCCATGGCTTCTTGGTTGGTTCCTTTGGGTCCAAGGGTCATCTTGTTCAGTTTGAGGATCTCTAGAAACTCTCTCAGGATCCTTGATTGGTCAATCCATCCTTCAAGCTTTGGAGGCATGTAAATGATTGGCTTGGGAGCATTGAGTTCAATTCTTGCAATATCAGCATTAGAACTCAAGGATACAGAGGTACGAGCCTATAGAACAGATCCTGTTCAAGTAAGGTCGTTCTTGCAATATCAGCAGCTGCAAGCAATTGTTGATACAACTCTTTGTAATATTCTATCATGAACTCAGCAAAGGAAGAGTTGGCATCTCCTCCATTCCATCTGTCAATGACATAATAATCATAGACAAACTCCCTTTTAGCTTCCTCCCATAAGTCATTCAGCTGAATTGGCACCCATTTATCCAAATGTGGATATTTGGTGTCCATTGGGATCAGTAGCTGAGGCTTCATTTTGATGTAGGTTGCTCTCCTTCTTCTTGGCTTTTGGAAGTCAGCTCTTCTCTTATCTCTTGCTTTGTTGGCCTCATCCATCAAGTCCATTTTCTCTTGGGCCCTCATCATGGCCAGTTTTTTTTGAGTTTCAGGGTCTTTTCCATACCCTTCATGAAACAACTTTGATGGATCAAGGGCTAAGACAGATGTCTTCTTTTTGGGCTCAGGTCCAAATCCTTCAGCAAACAACTCTTCAATATCTTTAGTGGACTTGGGATCTTCAGCACTTTTGTCAGTTTCAGAAGACTTAGCTTCTTCAGCAGTTTTGGACACTTTTTCAGAATTTTTGGCCTTCTTTGAGATAGGCTCATCATCATCAATTCTGAACTCAGGTGGCAGATCAAGGCTGTTGGGAAAGTCAGTGAATGTTTCAGCCTTTCTTTTCTTTCCTTTGGCCTTTTTAATCTTTCCTCTAGTTTGGACACCTTCAGAACCAGACACTTCACCACCTGGCCTTTGCTTTAATCTTGCTCCTTCCTCTTGAGTTGAGGCCATTGAGTTCTTCAAAGCTAGTGCTAACTGCTCTTCTTCATCCAATTCTTCTAAGTTCAGCACTGCTGGCTCTTTCCCTTTTTCTTCAGAAACTTTGTCCTTTCCCTTAACTGGGCTTCCAATGACCAAGGCACCTTTTGCCCTTGCTCTTTCCCTTTCCCCCTTTTTGGCAGCATCAAAACACTGAGGTTTGAGCTCACTCATTGTTGTAGCCATCAGGGATTGGGCTAGATTCAGAGATTTCATCTCTTCCAACAAATACACATTCTCATCATGTATATTTTGCATTCTGTCACTGCTCAAGCTAAGGAAAGCTAGAACAGACTTCATCTTTTGTTGGACAACCTCCTCCAAGGTTGCTTTCAGAGATGCATCAAGTTGGGCTTTAAGAAGCTCAGTGAGGTTGGCCACTGCACCTTCAGCAATGTTGGCCAGTACCTTTTGGGAAAACTTTTCTGAGGCTGCTTTCACCATTGCCAGCCTTTGTTCTTCAGCCCTCTTCTTCTGTAGTGCAGTCTTCTTTCCAAGGGCTTGCTTGACAGTTAGTCTGAGAGCTTTAACATTGGCATTGTGATTGTCTCTCAGCAACTTTTGTTCCTTCTTGACCTCCTCTGAGATGGATTCCATGGTGGATTTAGCTTTTTGAACTTCAGTGGAAATGGTTTGGAGACCAGTTTCCACACCACTTATCCTTGCTTCCAATGTAGGTAGCACCACATCCTCAGAGCCTGTTAGCCTCATCTCAACAGATGCTAAAGTTCTTCCTTGCTCATTCAATGCTCCTGAAGTTTCAGCATGAGCAGATTGAACTTGATGAGCCAAGGAGTCCAACTTCTCTGATTGCATCCCAAGCAAGGCTTGTGCTGATCCTGTGTCCACTTGGATGGGAGCATCTGTCAAGAACTCATCTGCAAATATTTGGTCAAGTGAAATACCCAAGGAATCAGGCCTCCTTTCATCAAGGGATTCTTGAAGTTCAGATTTGACTTCAAGAATAACCTGTCCTTCCTCACTTATACCACCCTCTATTTGTGGTACACTCACTATCTTAGTGATCACAACCTCTCTTTCATCCTCTACTCCTTCTGATTTTTTGACTAATCTCTAATTTTCAACTCCTTCACCTAGACCTGCAACAACTCCACCTTCAACAAGGTTCAGAGATGGCAGTTGTGGGGAGATCACAGTGCTTATTTCAGCAGCCACTGAGTCATCCTGAATGATTAAGGGCTGATCAGTGTCCAACTCTCCTGACACTGAATAGGCCTTAACCAAACCAGCCTCTAAAATAGGAACCTCCACATCTTTAGGCTGTGCCTTGGGTTCAGAAGAACCTTCATTGGCAGTTGTATCTTTGGTTGTGTTACCACCCTTGGTCAACACCTCTGATGAAACAGAGCCTTTCCTATGATAGGTTCTAGGGGGGTTTGAAAGTCTATCTGATACAGAAGACTTGGGTTGAAAGGGTTCAGGGAGGTTGGCTTGAGGGGTTTCAGGAGGGTTGGAATTTGAAGGGTTTGAGGGATCATCAGGGGAATCATCATCATTGGAGCTACTATCAGGGTGTCTGATGCCCTTAGCTTTTCTCACCTTCTCCTCAATGATCTTCTCATCTACTAACTTTGCAAACACATTCTCATCAATGAGAAATCTTGTTTTTAGCATACCAGCAAAGTGTAGTAGTCTGCTTTCTTCTACTTGCCACCAGTTTGCACCCTTATCTTGGATGACTTGTGATATCTCCATTATGGTCTTGTCTTTAACATCCACAAGCATCCTCAAATCATGAAATGTCTTCTGAATTCTTGGAAATTCAGCAAGTTGTGGATACAAACTGTCCACAGTAGCCTTGGCTCCACCTCTGAGCATACTCTCATAAGTATACTCCTCCTCATCTCCACTTGAATTGGGACTTTGGGTTATAGGGGAGTTGGCTCTGTCTTCTCCTAATGTGGCTTCAGGAAGGTTAAGTTCAGGGATATTGGCTTCAGAAGGGTTGGGTGCAATTGAAGGTACTTCAGTTGCTTTTGAGAGCAATGTCTCTGAAGGGGCTTTGCTCAAGGGGGTTGGCTCATTGAGTGCAGCTTCTAAAAACTTTGAATAATTGAGCATAGATGAGTCAAGGGGAAACTGCAATCTTGTCTCATCTACAGCTAAGTCTGCAAGCACATCTATCCCACTTCTTTGCACACTCCCTTCTGGAGAATATCTCTTAGTGAGATTGATGGGGGTGATTGGTTGATTGGTTGGGGTTATGTGGGTTTCAGGGGAGTTGGGCTCAGGATTCTGAATTTCAGGGAGGTTGGCCTCTATTGGTTGACCTTCAGGGACCTTGGATTCTGGAGTTCCAGAACCAGATGAGTTGGTCCTTGACTTAGACTTGGTCCTGCTTTCAGCTCTGCTCTCTCTTAGAGCTAGTTGGAGAGACCTTTCCTCCTGAAGCTCCAACACTTTATCAGTAGGCTTGGCCCTTCTCTTGCTAGCCCTACTGCTCCCACTTCCTTCACCATCCTTCTCAGGGACAACTTCCCTGATCCTCTTATCACCCTTAGACTTTTGTCTAGTCTCATTGTACTTTTGTCTCAACTCTTCTGAATGATCAGAAGGCACACTTACTCCTTCTTCAGCAACCTCTTCAATCTCAGTTGAGGCTCCTGAAGTCTCCTCTGAAGGGATTTGAGACACTTTCTTTGTCTTTACCACTCTGGCCTTAGTCCTCTTCTTCAATTTTGGCTTCTCCTCCACCTTTTCTTCAGCAGTTTTGGCCAGTAGCATCCTCCTTTGCTCAGTTTTCTTGCTGAGCTTTCTAAACCTGATCTTTTGAGCAGGGAGGGGCTTTGCAAAAGTTTGCATTTGATAATAATGGGAAAATCTCTCAATCAGCAAGCTTGCCCTGGTGCAATACTTGAGCTTTCCCTCCAATACAACCTTGTTGTGGGCTTTCACTTTAAATTTAGTCTTTTCCTTCATCATCTCAGACAAGATGAAGGTCCTCCAATCAAACTTGATGCCCTTATCACTGGCATCAATAATTGCAGCCATTATCCTTATTCTTGGATGGCTGACCTGCTCCAAGCTTCCAGTATTGCTCAAGAGACTCTTAGCAACTACCTCAAAGAGGTTGAGAAATTTTGGCTTGAGAGTCTTCTTGTTTTGTGTTGCAGAGAGAGGACCTGACACTAATAGCCACTCTTGAGCTATTTCATCTTCAAGGCCAGTACCATAAACTTCTGGATTCCTTCCCTCAGAAGGCAATCCAAAGGCTCCTTCAATATCTTCTGAAGAGAATTTCACCCTATGAAATCTCTCTTCCTCCTCTCCTTCTGCTACATAAGAGAGTGTTGGTCCCAAGTTGAGTTAAGATTGATTAAGCTAGTAAAAGTCTAGAGGGGAGGGGTGAATAGACTTTTAAAATTCTTTCAAAATATCAGAGTTTAATGCGGAATAGTGTTCTGAATAGTACTGTTCTTACTGAGTTAGATCAGTACTTTTCAGTTTAGTTTTATACTCAACTTTTATTTAGATCTTTACTTAGACAAATTTACTGTTCTTGATTAAACAACTATCAAACAGAAAATACCAAACAGAAAGTAAAGAACACAAGATTTATAGTGGTTCGACAAATGTCTACATCCACTCTCAAAATCCCAGTTGTGATGTTTTATTACTCTTCCTTGAGTTTCTTGTGGCTTAAAGTCCCAAGACTAAGACTTTGATCTTATCGATTACACTCTCAAGTGTATCTTCGATCGACTAGTAATTTCACAAGTAACTAGCACACTTGTTTACAACAATACAAACTTAAAATGAAAAGTAAAACTTCTCTTGAGTAGCCTTTGATTCTTCTCTTCAATTCTGTGGCTCTTCTCTTCTTGATCTCTTCAATTCTGTGAGTTCTTCCAATGCTCTGTAGACTTGCTCTTCAATTGCTTTAGGATCAGTAAATGTTCAGTAGTCTTCAGCAGTATGAGATCACACAGTATTTATAGAACTTAGTATGACAGTTAGCAGTTTGTGAACTAACTCTCAACTAACTCTAAAACTGTTTTTGTAACTTCTTCTTGTAACCGACTTTGTAACTTCCTTCTTATTCCAAGTCAGCATCTCTTCAAATATATCTTCAGTTACACCTTAAATAAGTTTTCCAAACTTATTCTTCAAACTTACCAACTCAGCACAGTAACTTACTGTTCTGATTTTTACTGTTCTGAGCCAGTCAGCACAGTTCTCCAAAACTGTTCTAACTTCTCCAGAATTCTCCTAAGCTTTTCTTCAACTCTTCTTGAAGTCTTCTTATTCTGAAGTAGTCTTCTGAGTCTTCAATAGTCTTCTGATCTTCTTCTAATCTAGTGTTCTAATCTACTGTTCTAAACTATTACAATGCTGAATACAATAGAATACAACTTTACAAATATAAAACCTATCTATACATCAACTGAACTATATACAGATGAGTACATCTAAGTCCTATACTATAAGTTGTCTATACAATACAAAACATCAGCTTAGTTCCTAACAGTTCTTATATCAGATCAGTAACTTACATATAAGATCAGTAAACATATAAGATCAGTAACTCAGATTTCAAATATCTCATAAGATCAGTAATCTTATTTTCAGATATCATTAAGATCAGTAATCTTATTTTCAGATATCATTAAGATGACTTAGAACCACATATATTACTAACTTTAAGTTGCTTTTGGCCATCAAAACATACTTTCATCATCTAGAACATTGTTTCAAGGATTCATATCCCAATAGAGAGTCTTGTAGCAACTTCACCATCTTTTGACTGACCTCTCCAGTTGAGGAAAGCAAAGAACTCTGCCATGTAGCTCTCCAAACAAGAGTTTGGCCTCTCTTCCATAAACTTTTGAAGACCTGCCCTCCTCAACCATCTCAAGGTTGGTGTAATTTCAGGGTCTTCACTTTCAAATGACACTATGGGCTCAAAGTGGAGGCTGTTCTTGTTGCTCAAATATCCAAAATCAAGGTCTAGAGCCTTGTTGGAGAAATCAATGATCATTTCTGGTCTAACTTTGGGAGCCATTGAAGGTTACAGGAATAAATTTAAGAGAGTTTTGAGAGAGTTTGAAGAAATGAAGACTAGGGTTTCGAATACTTGGGGAAGAAGTGTTTGTGGGGGTTCTTAAGACTTGTGAATATTCTAAAAAGAATGTTTGTCAATGAGTTGGTGAGTCTCAAGAGTTTTCAACTATGGATGAAAATGGGAATTTCAATTTGGATGGCCAGGATTGATTTCAGGGGAGTTGGCAAGTTTTGATCCAATGGTCATTAAACAATGAAACAGTGAAAAACTGTTTTCTAAACAAATGTGGAAGTTATTGAATATTGGTTAATGCTTGGGAAGTTTTCGAAGTAGATCATGGCTTGAAATGTTTAACGCAAACAAGAGTTAAATCTTGGCATTTAATGCATGGAAAGTGACCTTTTGGGTGGGAGACAAATTAAAATCCCAAAAAGGTGATATATGTAAAAGGAATGGGACAGATATCAAAATAGACAATGATTGCCCAAATTAGGTACTTATCAAACCGAGAAAATTGTTTGATAGCCAAGACAACTTATTTGACCCTACATGGACAAGTGTCCTGAAATATTGTGGACAAGTGTCCTGAGATTCAATGGACAAGAGTCCTGAAACCTTTTGAGGTCATCTCTACTGAGTTTCAGTAGACTTGACCAAGTCTGCTGAAAACTATTTCAGTTCCCCTTAGTTCCATTAACTTTAAAGGATTTACTTGTCCAACTTCCCTGGATCAAGTAATCCCAACTCTGCTGATAGTTCTAGAAATCTTGCCTCTGCAAGTGGCTTTGTCAATATATCAGCTTTTTGATGATCTGTGTGGATCTTGACCAATTTTATGTCCTTCTTCTCCACATGATCTCTAATGAAGTGATGCTTGATGTCCACATGTTTGCATCTTGTGTGCAATACAGGATTTTTTGATATTGCAATTGCACTATTGTTATCACAAAATATTGGCACTTCAGTAGAGTTGACTCTGTAGTCTCTTAGTTGTTGTCTTAACCAAAGGATTTGAGCACGACAACTTCCAGCTGCAACATATTCAGCTTCAGTGGTGGAAGTAGCCACTGTGTTCTGCTTCTTGGAGAACCAAGAGATGAGTTTGTTGCCCAAGAATTGACAAGTCCCTGAAGTGGACTTTCTGTCAATTCTACACCCTCCATAGTCAGCATCTGAGTAGCCAGTTAACTCAATGTTGTCATCAGCAGGGTACCAAAGGCCTAGATTTTCAGTGCCTTTGAGATACCTCAAGATCCTCTTTGCAGCTTCAAGATGGCTTTTCTTAGGATTTGCTTGAAACCTTGCACAAACACCTACTGCAAAGGTGATGTCAGGTCTGCTGGCAGTGAGATAGAGGAGTGAACCAATGATTCCTCTATACTCAGTAGAGTTGGTTGAGATACCACTCTCATCAGGATCCATCTTCCAATTTGTGTTCATTGGGATCCTTACTGGCTTGCTAGTTGTACACCCAAATTTCTTGATCATTTCTCTGGTGTACTTAGCTTGGTTGATGAAAATTCCTTCCTTAGATTGCTTGACTTGTAAGCCCAAGAAGAAATTCATCAGACCCATCATGGACATCTCAAACTTGCTTTGCATGAGCTTGGAGAATTTCTCACACAGCTTCTCATTGGGGGATCCAAATATGATGTCATCCACATATATTTGGACAAGCAAGATGTCCTCTCCTTCAGTGATTCTGAAGAGTGTTCTGTCCACAGTTCCTTTGATGAAACCATGATCCAAGAGGAACTGTGACAATGTATCATACCAAGCTCTTGGAGCTTGCTTGAGTCCATATAGAGCTTTCTTCAGTTTGTAGACTTGGTTTCCAACTTCAAAACCAGGTGGTTGCTCCACATAGACTTCTTCTTTTAAGACTCCATTCAGAAAGGCACTTTTGACATCCATTTGGTACACTTTGAACCTCTTGTGGGCTGCATAGGCTAGGAAGAGTCTGATTGCCTCTAGCCTTGCCACAGGTGCAAAGGTCTCATCATAGTCAATGCCTTCTGATTGACAATAGCCTTTTGCCACTAGTCTGGCCTTGTTTCTGACAATCACATCATTTTCATTCTTCTTGTTCTTGAACACCCATTTGGTTCCAATAACATCTTGATGTGAAGGTCTATCCACCAGCTCCCATACTTCATTTCTGGTGAATTGGTTCAATTCTTCCTGCATGGCTGTGATCCAATTGGCATCTTGAAGTGCTTCTTCAATGTCACTTGGTTCTTGTTCTGACAAGAAACAACAGAATAGAGCACTTTCACCATGAAATCTCCTTGTTTTGACTCCTATACTTGAGTCACCAAGTATTAGATTAGTAGGATGGTCAGACAACCAAGTCCTTCTTTTTCTGATCCCTTCAGTAGATTTGTCCTCTACTAAGGTTGAGTCACCAGTGTTATAGAGTTCAGGATAATTGAATGCAGGATCTAATTCAGGATCATAATCAGGGGTGTTGTCCTCAATGTCAGGGACATTGGCATTTTCAACATTTTGAGTTCCCCCTTGATTATTTGACCCATTAACTACCTTAGCAGGGCCTGCTTCTTCATTGGTAGTTATTACCTGAGGGTGAACTGGGATTGGATCATTCAGTTCATCATCTCCTTCAGTGGGGTTTGCTTTAGGAATATTGCCTTCAGGGTTGTTGTCCAGTGTAGCATTTTCAGGGAGATTGGCTTGGACAACATCAATAAATTCAGTGTCCTTGTCCTTTAGGCTTAGTCTGGTTGTTCTTTGTGTGATTTCTTCAGTGTCCAGGTTTTTGTTCCTGATCTCAAAGATAGATTCAACAAACACAACATGAGGTGTTTCTTCCACAATAAGGGTTTTCTTGTTTTAGACTCTGAAAGCTCTACTGATTTGAGAATATCCAAGAAATACTCCCTCATCAGCTTTGCTATCAAAAGCTTTCAACTGTTCTTTCCCATTATTGTGTATGAAACACTTACAACCAAATATGTGAAAGTATGACACTTTAGGCATTCTTCCTTTCCAGAGTTCATAGGGGGTTTTGCCTTGCCCCTTAGTAATCAAACATCTATTTTGAGTATGGCATGCAGTGTTTATAGCTTCAGCCCAAAACCTCTTAGGTAATTTAGAATCAGCAATTAAGGTTCTAGGAGCTTCTTTTAAAGTTCTATTCCTTCTTTCTGCAACTCCATTCTGTTGAGGAGTTCTAGCTGCTGAGGTTTCATGAGCTATTCCATTTGATGAGCAATACTCATTGATGTATGAATTTATGAACTCAGTGCCTTTATCAGATCTTATCTTGATAATGCTAAGGCTTTTCTCATTTGACAATCTCTTTAAGAGTTCAGGTAGTTTGACTTGAGTTTCCTTCTTATTAAGGAGAAATACTACCCATGTGAACCTAGAGAAGTCATATACTACAACCAATGTGTATTTTCTACCATTTATGCTTGCAGGGGTAATTGGTCCAAATAAGTCCATGTGTAAAAGTTCAAGTACCCTTTCAGTAGAAATGACTGGTTTTCCCTTGAATGAGGCTTTAATCTGTTTTCCTTCTTGGCATGGTTTACAAACATGCTCTTTAATGAAAACCTCATTAGGTAGTCCTTTAACTAATGCATTCCTAGCAAGTTTGTTCATTGATTTGAAGTTCAGATGGTTTAGTCTTTTGTGCCATAACCAGCTTTGTTCACTAGAGCTCTTAGCAATGAAACATGCAGCATCAGTAGACTTGTCCCAGTCTGCAAAATACACATTTCCTTTCCTAGTTCCAGTCAATAGAGTTTGTTGAGTCTTATCTTTGATTAAGCATTTTCCACTTGAAAACTCAACATTGAAATCTTTATCACAGAATTGATTGATACTTAGGAGGTTATATTTGAGACCAGCAACATAAGACACATTGGATACTTTGATGTTACCAATCATCAAAGTACCATAACCTTTTGTTGTTGCTTGTGAGCTGTCTCCAAATGTGACATTTGGGCCTTCTTTTTCAATAAAATCAGTGAGGAGTTCCTTGTTTCCAGTCATGTGCCTTGAGCATCCACTGTCAAGGTACCATGCTGACTTTTTGCTCATACTCCTCTTCTTGTGGCCCAAAGGTACCTGCAATTAGCAAGTTTTAGGTACCCTTTGAATTTTGGGTCCTGAGAGGTTAGCTGTACCTTTAGGAACCCAAACTTGCCTAATTACCCTGATTGATTCAAGGTGGCTAAGTTGTTTTCCTTGTGCATCAACATACACTGTCTTTCCCTTAAATGCCTTTGGGAAAGTGTGTGTGAAAGTATTACCTCTGTAAGTTTCAGGGGAGTTGTCAACTCTCCTGAACTTATGAGTTCTCTGTGCAACTTGATGAAATCTTTGAGGAAATGCATTTTTATGACTATTACCCTTTGGCATGAAGGGTTTTGGTTGTCTCATTTTATTCTGCCTTTGAGGATAGTTGTCCTTAGGTCTATTCAGCTGAGGCTTTCTCAGAAGAGTTGGCCTTGGCTGATTATACCTTGGATAACTCCTCTGAACATTGTTCAGGAGAGTTGCCCTACCATTGGGTCTACTCTGCTGACCAACATTCCTCTTGTGTTCAGGGACTTTGGCCATTTCCTTAGGTTTAGGCCTAGTCTCCTGAAGCACTTGAGTAGGCATTTCATTCATTTTGCCCTTTCCTTTGTTCAGTGGCTGAATTATTTCATTTTCAGCTTGTTGTGCCACTGATTTAACAAAGATTTTCTTAGTGTTACTTGTTGAAGCAACACTAAGACAAGGTGAAGATTCAAATGGATCAAAACCTAATCCACTTTTTTGAGCCATAGGTCTTTGATAACCTTGAATTTCCTCTATTGCTCTAGAGGATTTGTTCAAAGCAGACATCTTTAATTTCAGGCTCTCTTCACTTGATTTAAGAATGTCATACTCATGTGAGAGGTTTTCAAACTTAGCTTGAAGAATTTTTAGTTCAAAGTCTTTTCTCTTCTGAGTAAGTAATTGAGCATCAATCTGTCCTTGTTGGTCAACTATCCTGAGATTTGCTTCTTCAAGCTCTCTCAAAACTTGTTGATACAACTCAGTAGATTTAATGTCAACTACTGTCTCAGCAGGTTTTGAAAGCTCAATTGAAAGTCTTTCATTTTCTCTCACACAGTTGTCATGAAATTCTTGCAGCCTAGTGAAATCTTCCATCAACTTCCCAAAGGAAAGTTTCAAGTTGACTTCACTGGTGTTCTGTGATAGAAATGATGGTGAGCTAGAAGTGGAAGATACCTCATCATCCTCAATAGCCATGTTGCACACATCATCATCATCATCACTGTTTGAGAACAGTCCATCAGAAGAGTTGAAGCTTTCAGCACTGTCAGATTCATCACCAGCCATCATAGCTTTTCTGTTGGTGAACTTCCTGTCTCTTTTGGCTTGCCTCTCTCTTCTTTCTTTAGAGCTGAGTTCAGGACAATCATACTGTAAGTGCCCTTTTTTCTTGTAGTTGTAGCACAGATCCTCATCATCATCTTTCTTGGATTCATCTCTTCTTTTAGATGATGAAGGGTCAGCTCTACTGGACCTTCTCCTATCAGAGGACTTGTCCTCTGATCTTTTCTCTTCAGGCTTTTTGTCCTCAGCCTGGTCCTCAGGGGAGTTATACCTTCTCCTGAATTTGTTGTCTTGGTAGAATTTCTTGTATCTACTAAACCTTGAGTTGAGCTTGTCAAACCTTCTAGCCATCAAGGCTAGTTCTTCTTTCATTTCAGTCTTTGAGACTGACTTTGATGATCTGGGAATGGGTTGTATTTCAGGTTCAGCAACTTTGGCCTTGAATGCCGCTCCCTTAGTAGGATTTGAAGGTTCCTCAACAGGCTTTCTTTTGTTGAGATCGAACTCATAAGCTTTGAGTTCAGAGAAGATTTGTTGCATGGGCATGGTGGAGAGATCCTTGGTGTTCTGCATCATCACAGCATAGACATCCCACTTTTGAGTGAGACTTCTCAAGATTTTCAAACCAACTTCTCTCTTGGAGTACACCTTGCCCAAGGAGTTGATTTCATTCATCACATCAGTGAATCTACCAGCAAACTTGTCAATGGACTCATCTGACTCCATTGAGAACTGTTCAAACTTCTGCACAGCAACTTGGAGCTTATTTTCCTTGATCTTTTCAGTACCCTCACACATTTCTGCAAGAGTATCCCAAATTTCTTTGGTTGTGGTGCAGTGGTAGACTCTACCCATAATTGCATCTGGAATTGTTTGGTAGAGGGTATTCATTGCAAGATAATTCAAGTTATCTTTCCTCTTTTCATCAGCAGTGAAGTCATCTTCATCCTTGGGAATCAGTTCCCTGACATCAGTTCTTTGCTCATCTGTTAATCTGGGGTTAATTTGAGTAAACACAAAAGGTCCTCTTGTGATTACTCTTAACATATCAGTGTGAACGGATGCAAGATGAGCCCTCATTCTAATTTTCCAGAAATCATAATTGTCTATTGAAAACATGGGCAGTTTATGATGTGAAATGTGGTTGACTGGATTTGTGGCCATGTTGTCCAATCCTTGAACAGCAGGAGGTGGAACAGCAGCATTGTTGTTGGCCATATCTCAAGAACAAACGGTTAGTCAATAGTGGAATAGATTTCAGATAGAGATCAGTTCAGTGACCACACAAATATGTGAATTTTTGAAAATCAAGATGGATTTTCAGAAGCAGTGGTCCTTGAACCCCTGCTCTGATACCACTTGTTGGTCCTGAAAGGAGTATATAACAAGTGTATGGGGGGGAATACACTTGTATGCAATTCTTTTCTACTTTTGATCAAACCAGAGCTCAGCAAGGTTGTCTTGGACAACTCTGCTGAAGATGATTAACTCTTCTAAGATAATCAAACTACTAAGTACTATTGAGTATTTAGTTGAATAATTATCTAAAGGAGTTATGTGTGCGGAATAGTGGTTGACCCTTTTTGTTTAAACTCCTTTAAGTTCTGAAATCACTTAAGCAATACAATCCAGTTTTCAGGGGACTTGTCCAATACAGTTTTTGCACAGTCTTGAATATATGTTCTTTGAAAGATCAGTTTTGTGTGCAGTGTTGAATGTATGAAAGTACTTTAAAAGTAAATCAACACAAGAGTTTATAGTGGTTCAGAGACTCAAGCTCCTACATCCACTTTCCCTGATTTAACAGGATAATTCCTTCACTCTTGGAATTAACTTGTTTTATAGTGCCAAGGTGCACTTGATCAAGAACACCACTCCTTGGTGAATTGATCCCTAGGATGTCTAGAGTCCTAGTACCCTCTTCTCAACTCAGAACTGAACTGTTCTTCTCTCAACAGTCAGCTCCTACTACTTCTACTACTACAACCTTCTCACTTTCTCACTTGAAAGGGGTAAGGATTGAAGTAAGGTTCCAACTAATGAGATATCCTTTACAATGAAGGTCAGTGTATAAGGATAGGATATCTCTCTAAGCTTTGTATGGATATACAATGGAGTTCAGCTTAGATGAAGTGTTTGAAGACTAAGATAGTCTCTTTGAAATCTTGAAAGCACTTTGACTTGTAGGATAGTTGGATATTCTTGTCAAGGTTGAGGTTTTTGGTTCAGGTCCTTCAAATGGTCTTCACACTTCTATATTTATAGACAAATTTGAGGATTTGCCCGTTGGAGAGGCAGTCCCAAATTGCTATAAATGTCTTCCTTGAGTTCTTCAAAACTGGAAGACAGATTCTTGATAGTGACATGTCCTCATTTGGGTAATAAACGGCTGTTAAGACTTTGTCTTTATTCTGCAGCACTTTTCCCAATGTTTGACTACTTGAATAAGCTTGGACATGGCTTCTGAAGGTTGCTCCAATGATAGGACAATGTTCCTTATCAAATGGACAACTCTGCTTATCACTATCAGCATACATGCTTATCAGCATAGTTGGCTTGCTCTTCTTCAGATGACTTGGCTCTTTTCCTTGGCTTCATGTAGATGTGATCTCAGCATGATTCAATGAAGTCTTTTAGGGTGCAGTTGTCTTTATCTCTTCAGCATAGTTGACTTTCAAGCTTCAGAACTCTTGTTCTGATTTAATTGAACTGAGACAACTCTTTTGGACAACTCTCCTGATCAGCATACTTGGCCTTTAAGCTTCAGAACCTTTGTTCTTGCTTTGATTATGCAGAGACAACTTCTCTGGACAACTCTTCTGATCAGAGCATTTGAATATACTTGGCCTTTAAGCTTCCAGAACATTTGTTCTTGTTTTAATTGTGCAGAGACAGCTTCTCTGGACAACTTTCCTGATCAGCATACTTGGTCTTCAATAGACTTAGTGATTGTTCCAGAATTTGAGCCTTGAGGGGACTTGATCTTGATGGTTTTCAAAGCATATGTTCCCCCTCAAATTGTGCATCTATACAACTAAGAGTTGTCTAACACATCAGCTTCTCATCTAGCCTTAAGCTATATGTTCTAACACTCTTAGAACATAATCATCTTGACTTAGGCATGTCTCAGGGGGTTTTGGTATTCAATCAAAACATTTATCATTTTATTCCCAACAGTGGAGATGGAGATCGAGCTCAAATGGGAAATATACCACAAAGTCTGCATATCGTCTATTACAAGCACAAGGGGACGTGAACACAACAGCAGGAACAAAAGAAAAGGACCAGATTCTCTTATGGAAAAATATCGATCCTTTCAAAACGGCAGCCATGGCCTGGTGATTATATTGGGACAGATTACCGACGCGGAACAACTTGAGAAAGCGACGAATATTGAATTCGGATGATGAAACAAAGTGCACGGCATGTGGGGATCTCGCCGAAACAGCTGATCACCTATTTCTTAATTGCAGAATGTTGCAGCAGGTTTGGCTCGAAGTACTAAAATGGCTAAATATAATGTCGGATCTACCTCTTGGTGTAAAGGAACATTTCACACAGTTCTCCGATTTATTGCCAACAAAAAGTGGAAATCAAATCATGGCAGGAATATGGAATTGCACAGTGGGGGCTATTTGGCAACGGAGGAACTCGGTTGTCTTCGAAAATGGAGTGTGGGAACAGGAAAAAATAATAGACGAGATAAAGGGGAGAACTTGGAGCTGGAGCTCGGCAAAGGCGATAACTAAACAAGGATCAACCTTCAGGGATTGGATCGGAACCAATGAGATGCTTGGAGACATAGAAAATTGGATGTAAAACAGGGACAAGGAGGGTACTGGACATGAGGACCAAAGTATAAGATTGGCAAGTTTCAATTTATTTCAAAACCTCTATTTTGTATATTGAATCACTGGGTAGTTTGCTGCTCTTTTCTTACTGTTAAACCCAAGTATTTCATTTACTTTGTAAATAGTGGGTTCATCAATAAAACTTTATTATTCATCGATACAAAAAAAAAAAAAAAGTAGTTTATGGGTTTGTTTTTCCTCTTATTAAAGTGAGGTAGAATAAAGTCACATTTTAGTTTTCATGATTGGTTTTAGTCTGATTTGGTCTTGAGGCAGTTTAGCTAGGCAGGTCGGCATTTTTTCTGTTCTACTTAACATTTTTCTCATTTTATTTATGATTTTTTCTTTAAAGAACATTTCTGTTATTCTTTAGGGGTACTCACTTTCTCATTTTATTCAGGGCTAATACCATATAAATTCACGTCCTTTAGGCTCAATCTCATGGTTCCAGATTCCCATATGTGGAACAAGAAGCTAATTAAAGCTATTCCACAGAGAGGATACAAAGATGGCCTAATATGGCATGGTGAGAGAAATAGCAAGTACTCAGTTAAAACAACATATAAATTGGCTATGAAATTAAATCGTGGCTCGACTTATGTAAGCGAGGAGGGGTGGAGCAGGGTTTGGAAGTTGAGAGTGCCTCCGAAAGTTAAAGCTTGTGTGTGGAGAATGTGTAAGAGTTTTCTTCCAACTAGATGTGAGCTTTTACGACGGCACATTATCGATCAAGGAAATTGCAGTTTATGCGAAGGCATCTCTGAAACAGATTGGCACACACTCATTTCCTGCTCTTACGCTAGAGAGTGTTGGCGAGCTTCCGCTGTAGGAGACGATATAGATCAAGAGGCGACGGGAGGTACAACGCTATCCAAGCTAATTTTTCGGGGCTGCTCCAGTTACTAAACAAGGATAAGACTGAGGAATTTTCTATAATCTTGTGGTAAATATACACACCCTCCGACAAGCCACAACTAAACCTAAAGGTTTTGTATTTATATGATCTTGTGGTAAATATACACACCCTCCGATAAGCCACAACTAAACTTAAAGGTTTTGTATTTATATGGAATTAACCATTTTATTTGTGTATTTAAAAAAAAAAAGTTTTGTTATTCTTTTTAGTACTTTTTATGCATTATATATAGGTAAAAAATAATATTTATTTCACATATTACATAATACTTAGATACACATGGAATAACAATATACAACAATATTATAATATGCATAGAAAAAATTAGTCACATAACACTTTGACAAACTATTATCCATCATATGTATATATACTTATACAATTATACCACAATTTAATATATATTATAATGTCACATCATAACTTTTACAAATTTCTGAATTTTGTAAGAATATTTTGTATGAAGGTTCATTTCTAAGAATTGTCAATAAGAAGATTTGTTTCTAATTCTAAGAATTGGACTATCATTTTACAAAGGGTTCTAAACATAGATAGAAGGCTTACTCTATCGATGAATTACGCAATAAATATTGAAGAAGAAATAAATGTCAATCGTTTGTTGAAAAAATCACAGTATACAATAACATGATATTACAATAAGTAATTTGTAATATTAATAATTTGTAGTTATAAAATACGAGTATTTAAAATATGTATGTTTATATAATTCTCATTATTTTAATAATTTATTTAATCAAAACTTCTACTCCCTCCGTCCAATTTTATTATGCCAACTTCTCCGGGCACGGGTTTTAATGAATATTGATTAGTTTATTCATAAAATAGATAAGTTGAGGGTATGATAGGGTATTGTGGGGTCCATTTGTAAATAAATGATTGTTTATGAATAAAGTGAATGGCAAAGTGGGTAAATAAGTGATGGTAGGAGGGTGGAAATAAAGTAGTATGAATAGTATTGTTTCCAAAAAGGGTATGGGCATAATAAAATTGAATAACCAAAAAAGGAAAGTGTGAATAATGAAATTGGACGGAGGGAGTATTATTTAATTCTGATATAATTAAATATAAAATACGGTGTACAAATTTAGACATAAAAATCGGGGTTAACACCTCAAAAATTGAGGTGCACCCCTACCTAGTATATATATAAATTACTATAGCCTACATCCATAACATCAAGACTCTGAATTAACAAAGTTTTGATAGCATATATGGGAAACATTAAAGTTATAGAGTTGATTGTTATTGCGTTTTTGTTGGTTTCAATTTCAGGTATGTTGATTTCTTGAGATTTTATGAGTACACTAGAAATTTTATTTAAAAAATTGGATTTATAACTTATCTCGATCTATCTATAATATATTTCTTTCTTTCAATGTGATATTTTATATATATGTGCATGCTAATTAATTCACGAATTTCTAATTAATTACTCCCTCCGTCCAATTTTATTATGTCCACTTCTCCGAACACGGATTTTAATGAATATTGATTAGTTTATTCATAAAGTAGATAAATTGAGGGTACGATGGGGTATTGTGGGGTCAATTTGTAAATAAATGATTGTTTATAAATAAAGTGAATGGCAAAGTGGGTAAATAAGTGATGGTAGGAGGGTGGAGATAAAATAGTATGAATAGTATTGTTTTCAAAAAGGGTATGGGCATAATAAAATTGGACAACTAAAAAAAAAGTGGAAATAATAAAATTGAAGGTATATGTAGTTATGGTTGAAGGCAGAAGAAGTTTACTGCAGGCTGGTGGTATAGACAGATGTAACAGAAGTGATCAATGCGGCACCGATTTTGTGTGCGTTGCTGGATTTTGCGTTAGGTTGTTCCAATGATATTGATGACTCCACAACTGCATTTCCGGAATTTGTTCTTCAGGTAATTGCATCACTACACAAAAAAAACTGATAGTATTAATTAGAGACGGTCAAATTTCGTATCTGATCTCAAATTCAAATTACAATTGTTTTATGTGGTGGGGAGACAATTTTGACTGATTAAAAGCGGCGGTGTGGTATATGTATCTAATTAATCCGTATTTAAAACTCTCGAAATTAATAGATGTCGTTTATAATGAGAGACGATTTTATTTTTCCTTTCAAATCTCGATTTTTTACCAAGGCTATGTTTACTTTTGGTTTTAAAAACCAGGTTTTGAATTTCAAAATTCAAAACCCGTTTTACTTCGGGATTTAAAAACCGGTTTTCAAAATCCACTCAAAACCACCCCTATCAAATATATTGATTTGACATAAAGTTATATTTATATATGGTTGGTCTGCTATGGACTTGAGTGCATGTTGTGCACCCTAGTCCATGTTGCACTTTTCAGTTTTACTGACTTACACTTTTTGATAAAATGGTGTTGCACTTTTCAATTATTAAACTGTATAATAATATTTTTAGTTATAGTGACTTACACTTTTTAGTAATATTGTGTTGTACTTTTCAGTTTAATAACTTACATTTTTCTTTAGACTAGGGTGCACAACATGCACTCGAGTCCATACTAGACAAAACCATTTATATAATATTACTTCAATCATTATATTCTTTAACCTAAAAGAAACACTCATATTACTATTCATTGGAATTTTAAAAATCCGATTTTTAAAACTAACCAAAATCTAAAGTAATTAAACATCCCCAAATCTGTATTTATTAGAGATGTCCGTCTCTAAATTTTGGCATAAAAAACACGCTTTTTTTTGTAGTGCATACTCATCTCAATTATACTATATTTTATTTATTAATAGAGAATACATTTAAAATCTTACATTTTCTAATATTCTATATGAGACAACCACTATTGAAATTTTATAAGGCTCCAACAACAAGGATTAAAATGATTTAGTTGCATTCATTTGAATCTCTGTATGATATTTACTCTAGGATGATTTTTTTTTTGCTCCGTCTCTGCAATACTTAGTAGAACTTTGTTAATTAAATGTTTTAATTTACTTGTTATATTGATTATATTTACTACGTGTTATATGTTCTATGTTATTCTATAGCATCAAATTAGATAGTCAGAGATTATTTACCATACATTTATATTTTCGTTGATGTTTTTAACAATCTGCTTGATAATTAATTTTAAACAACATGATCCATCTGAGTGTGATGATATAATATTTACCCTTTATTGTAACACTAGGTTGGGTGGTACCTCAAATTTTGAGGTGTTTACCCAGACTTTTAGCATTTTTAAAAAAAATTATAGGTGATGGCGTGATGCTAATCAAAAGACATAGTAATAATGAAATGCATTAAGTTATTAGTCTGATGTGCAGAGATTAATATTGAATAGAACATTGTTTTTCAAGTTCCCAAATATTATTTAAAAGCCTGTTGGAAGGGGTTGTTCATAAGAAAAACAAAAGACAAATTATAGGACACGGCGTGAAATTATTGATTAGATATCAAATGCATCAGTGCAATAGGCTCATTGAAATCAGATATAATTTGATTGTGCCCTGTTACCAGCAATATGCAGTAAACTAAATTTATTTCTATAGCAAGTGCACACTACAAAAAAGAGGTGTTTTACCGACGGTTATGCCGACGGATATTCAGTCGGTATTGGCTCTTACCGACGGAATTACCGACGGATTTTATCCGTCGTCAATGAATTGGTCGGTAGTGGTTACCGACGGAAAATATGCGTCCGTCGGTATATGCCGACGGATTCCCGACGGATTCAAACCAACCCGTTTTCAAACCGGGTCGCCTATACCGACGGATTCAATTCCGTCGGCAGTCAAGCCAACCCGTTTTCAAACCAAGTTTTCAAACCGGGTCGCCTGTACCGACGGATCCCAAATCAATTTTTCGTCGGTAGATCCGTCGGTATATTTTGGACTTAAATTTTATTATTTTAATTTACCGACGGAATTTTCCGTCGGTAAGTATTAAATTTTTTTAAAAAAAATGATATTCCGTCGGCTCGCCCGTCGGTATTACCGACGCTAAACCGACGGAATAGTCCGTCGGTAAGTACCAAAAATTTAAAAAAAAAATCATTTGCGATCGGGATCCAACCCGATCAAAATTGCTTAAATAATTCAATACACGATCAAAATTGCTTAAATAATTCAATACACAAATCTACATTACATCCAACAGAATAAACAAAATCGTCGTCCTTTGCTTGAGCAAACAACAAAAACTTGATGATGTAGACCAGAGTGCTAAGGCATCGAATGGTGTTCCGGAATTGGCAGAGGATCGATCAAGTAAGAAGCAAATAGAATTTTGCTGCTAATTATGACAACTATACCCCTCACTAGAATGCTTGAAAAAGCTCTGTGAAATATTAAAACAACGTAGTAAACATTAACAAAAACTTATATGAGAAATAATTTAACAAGAATGTGAGTATATTAATACGTACCGTGGAGTATATTAAATTGTCCTTCGCTGACTCGACTGCATCCCTGCCAAAATCAATTCCAAAGAATCAAGATTCAATTGTCATTTTATATATTTAAACATAAATTAAATTATCATAAAAATTGAACATACCTCAACAGAGATCAAGTAACTTCATTAGGCTCGCATAGTTTCGGTCATGCTGGTAGTTCAAAGATAAGAGATTTAGAGTACAATAAATAAATCAATAATTCAAATTTGTTAAGGCTTTTCTTTTTTTCTTTTTAATTTGTGTTTGCAAGGGATAGAATATTTTTTTTTTAAGTCGTTCCCTCAAAGCTTTTTTAAAAACAGATTAAATGTTAGAAAAGAAATCGGACACAATAAAATTTTCGAACAAATACAAAAAAAATTCAAAACCCTAATTTTTTTTGACTTTACCCCAAAAAATTTCAAAAAAAAAAAATCACACATAAAAACTGGAAAAGAATCGAAAATTATTCCAGAAAAGAATCAAATATTTGGAAAATATCTTCAAAAAAATACTAAAAAATGGATAAATAATTGGGTAGAAAATAGGAAAGAAGAAAAAATCCCAAATCAAATCAAAACAAAAAGAACATGTTCATCTTCTACCATACATCCAAATATAAAATTAAAAAAACAAAGAAGGGATGTGCTCACCTGACTTGGACGGCGGCGTGTCGGGGAGGGACGGTAGGGTGTCGCGGACGGTGGGGATGGGCGAACGGTCGCAACGAGGACGGCCGGAGAAGGGGGTGGCGCCGCTGCGAACGTGGGCAAGGGGCAGCATGTGGCGGAGGAGACGGTCGGAGTGGGGGAGAGGGAGAGACATAGAGAGAGACGGTCGGAGTGGCGGAGGAGACGGTCGGAGTGGGGGAGAGGGAGAGACATAGAGAGAGACGGTCAGAGTGGCGGAGGAGACGGTCGGAGTGGGGGAGAGGGAGAGACATAGAGAGAGGGATGGAAAATACGCGTGAAATGAGAGAAAGTTACATTTATATTCGGAAATGGCGACGGAATTGGCGACGGATATTTCGGTCGACTTTGGCTCGTTGCCGTTAGCGACGGAAATGGCGACGGATATTTCGGTCGGCTTTGGCTCGTTGCCGTTAGCGACTGAAATGGCGACGGATATTTCGGTCGGCTTTGGCTCGTTTCCGTTAGCGACGGAAATGGCGACGGATATTTCGGTCGGCTTTGGGTCGTTGCCGTTAGCGACGGAAATGGCGACGGATATGTTCCGTCGCCATTGGATTTTTATAACCAAAAATGATAAATAATTAAATTATAAGTTAATTAATAAAATAACCAAATGATAAATAATTAAATTATAAGTTATAACCAAATGATAAATAATGAAATCTTATAAATTGTACAAAATAAAATAGCTAGGTTACATTAATTTAATATTCATCTTCATCTTCGTCTTCATTTTCATTATTTGCCACATCTTCCTCTTCCTCCTCATCTTCTTCATCCTCATCTTCTTCATCCTCCCCCTCGTCATGTTCATCCTCCTCCTCATGTCCACTATCGTTTTCAATAACAATCAATTGTGGATTTGCAGCCGTCAAGTCTACCGAAAGATTAAAATCTCCCGCAAACACTTCAGTTTGATTCTCTATTTGTTCCATTTGAAACGGAGGTTCATCTTCATCGTTTTTTTCCTTTTGGGGGACCTCCACCATTGACCTTGCCTTCACTTTGCAAACAGCGTGCCATTCTGATCTATTACGTTTTCCAGCTCCTGGATACGTGCAGTAGTAGACTTGAGATACCTGAGAGGCAAATACAAACGGATCATTAACTTATGCAAGTATATTTTAACTATCACATTCACCTTCTTCCACCATATTCATTCATCCATTATACTCATTTCAAGAAATCAACTCAATTCAGATGGCCAAAAGTTCAAGCTCCATTTATGCTCAAATGCATCAGCTTAGATATGCTATAACGTCAAACAATTGCAACATCACAAATACTCAAAAACTTACTAACTTAACCTTTTTTCAAATTAGCTACTGATATTAGGGGAAAAGGTTCACCACTACTACTACAAGAACTAAGTTTTTTACATAATCAGATAACTAAACAAATCAAATGGCCCCTGTTTCAAGTAAAAAGCCCCAACACTCAAAAGATTACAAAAGTCTCTAAAATCTAATAGCTAAGGTTTTGACTATTTACTCAAAATAATCTTTACAAGACCAATCCTAAATATGGAATACCTGGATCATTCATGTGGTCAAGTAACCAAGTCATTGCTTCTTCCACTCCAGTATTGGAGGTATTCATTAGAAATTAAAACTCAATCTAAGACTGTGTTTGTAACTATGTAATGGACTAATATAAGACATAAAATATGCTCAAAAACCACCAATTAATCAGGATTAACCCATATTAACCACTAATCAGGATTAACCACTAATAATACAGATGATTTAATTGTTAATAATGAAACAGCCTTGTATACATACCTGTTGTCTCATAGTTGAAAATTCAGAATGATTTTTACAGCAATTACGGACTTGAACATACGATGAGGAATGCCTTCTTATTTCTGAAAGTTGCAGCAAATATGTCAAACACTTGAATAAAGGGAAATAATGCATCTTACAGAAGCAGTGCAACAAACATCTTAAAGCAATAAGTAATGCTTTAATTAACTTCAGTGTACCATGTTAGATCAGTTACCTGGCCAGGATTTCAAAAATAATTGGTCAAGTTGATTTTCTTTTTCTTTTCCTTTTGATTGTTGATGCTCCAACTACCATTGGCTCCACATCGGTTCTTATCCAAATATTTTGGTTATCTAAACTTAATGAATCATCCCCACCAAACTGCAAATTAAATGATTCACCATGTTGGTATGCCTCACCATCGCCTATCTCCCCCACATGGTTGTCATCAACCTCTTCTCGTAGTGGCATTTTGTACAAGTCACGCGGCAACATCTTAGTAACAACATGCCAACCTTCAATCAAGTTATCCATGGCATAGAACACCTGTGATGCTTGACTAGCTAAAATGAATGGTTCATTTGTTTTAAAGGTACGTTGGCAATTAATGGTTGTGAATCCATATTTATCTGTTTTAGCTCCTTTCACATTATCATGCACATCAAACCATCGACATCGAAACAGTACAACTCTTTTCCCGCCAAGATATTGCAACTCAAGAATCTCAGTCAATACTCCATAATACCGCATGGTCTTTGCTGCTACTTTCTTTCCATTCTTTTTTATTTTAGTTTCCCCACTACGACAATCTTCTTTCCATCTTGAAACACCACAAATGTTGCAGAAATCAGAATTCTCTTCATCTCTCCAGTACAACATACAATTATTAACACAAGCATCTATTTTAACATAAGAGAGCCCAAGATCTTTAATTGTCTTTTTTGAATCATAATACGTTTCAGGCAAAGTTGAACCAGTTGGAAGTATTTCTTTCAGCATTTTTAGCAACATGCCAAATGATTCATTACTCCATCGACCAACGCTCTTGATGTGTAACAAGTTCAAAAGAGCAGCCAATTTAGAGATATTGCAGCCTGGGTAAGCTGGTTGATCAGCATCTTTCAATAACCGATAGAACGCATCTGCTTTCTCATTTGGCTTATCCTCATGCTCAACTTGACTTGAAGAACTAGCTTCCCTTTCACTTCTATCACAATCACGATATTCAGGAAAAAAATCTTGTAATATTTCTTGAATCTCTTCAGTTTCACTTTCTTCCACTTCATCATCAGATTGAGGTTCACCGCGTCTTTCCCCATGGTGATACCAAAACGTATAATTTGACATCATCCCATACACATTTAGATGCATTTCAACCACTTCTCTTGATCCTTTCTCAGTATTTTTACATTTGACACATGGACACCGTATTTCATGCTCTTCACCCGTCTTAGAAAAAGCATAATTCAAAAATTCAGCAACACCAACTTTATATTGTTCATTCAATCGATCATTGATAAAACACATCCATTTCTTGCTAGGTGCCATCTAAAAAAATATTAATATAACAATATTTAATGTGCGTGAATATATGAGCGAGTATTAATCATTATAAGTAGATATAAATGTTAAATAAACACATAATATAAAGGCAAGGATTGAGAAACATACTTGTTTCAAAGAAGAAATTGTCCACTACTAAGCTAAGAATATATATCTTGCAACATTGTACCGTAGTTTCTCAGGCCAGGGAGCAGAGAAAGCTCTCTTGAAACTTTGTTTTATATCAGCTGAATTAGATTGCAGGCCTGTAGTTCACAAGAATTCAGCATAATATATTATTTGTTATAAACTTCAAGAAAAACAAGAAAGGTAATACATATTGATTACAGATTATTACTGAGATTATAGATTTTTTCTGAATCAGATCACAAACTGCAGATTTTTAGAGTTTGGTTCATGTGTTGTCATAAAGGTCATTGGGTTTCAGTTCTCTTGATTGATCTTTCTTTTTCTAGTTTAACCGAAAACTCTAGCAATACCAGTTTGCTGAGATTTTATGATGATTAGCTCTAGCCCTAGCCCCTAGGTTGAGCACATTCTTAGAAAACCTAATCAAAGTTTAGACAAGCCTTGAAAATTCAGTAACATTAACCAAATTAAATGTCCCCAAATGGATAGAAATTTGTAGTAACCTTCAATATAAAGCCATTACCAATATAAGGTCCTCAGCACTGATTTGTTTTTTAAAGCAAACACCATATATAAGGTATATATTCAGACAAACAAAAAGAGGTTTCATTTCATATATAAGGTATATATTCAGACAAACAAGGATAAAGTCATAAACAAGAGTTTCTACATTGCTGCAACTAATGAACAGAAACTTAGAGATTGACTATATTTAAAATTCACAATCAGATCAAGATTGCCCTAGTCTACCAGTAGTCAATCAAACTAACTTATTTCATTCTCCAGTAAAAAATAAGGAATATAGTGATACTGTTATACCAAAAGAAAAGAAAAAAAAAAAAACAGAGCAGAGATCAGAATGTTATTCATGAATTCTACTAATTACAATTTAAACAATAAAGGAAAGCCAGATCAAAAACATCCGCAAGACACCTCCATCTTCAGAATTAGCATCTTCTTAGACTACTAACATCACAGATAGAGACACAACTTAATTGTATATACATATGCCTTTAGATACTATGTGTAAACATAAGTCATCATTTAATTAAATACTATAATTAATTAGCTTTTAAAATACTATTTAATTAGGTTGTCTATATTCATCGATCAGTAGCTATCGTATGATTAGTCAACCTTAGTTTAAACTTCCTAAAGTTGTGAAGATCCTATCAACTGCAACTACTGGATACAGACAAGGCAACAACAACGACACAATTTAATTTCTCAAATCACTACACATTATATATATATGCTCAACCTCAACTACTCCATTTATTTATCTTTTAAATTATTGGACAACTTACTTTTATCTAAGTACATACTTGAATTTAACTGTCTGAAAATAACTCTATTATTTCAAATATAGTAGTATAATTTATGATAGTCATTCTGTAATTAATTAACAGAACTGGATAATCGTATGTTTGGAGCAAGTAACGAACCATTAAAATTGTATAGGAATCTGAAGCAATTACATCTCCATCAACCAAAACTGGGACATAGTGAAGGGGATTTAAAATTGTATAACGAAATGGTTACTTCTACATATGATCAATAATGGAGATATAAGAAAACTGCAGTGACCTTCAATATAAAGCCATTACCATTACATAGAATCCACATGACAATGCTACTACATCTACAAACAGTTATACATGTTCATGTCAAAATCTTAGCTATTTGGAGAATTTGGGTAGCTCTGAGAAACCTGTGAGTCAAGTCTCTGAAAATTCTTGGAAAAATATCAAATAATGTGGAATCTAAAGTTTCTTCTGTTCGACATTTGTAATAATGCATGACAAAGAAGAAAATCAAGTTGAGAAAGCAAAAAAAAAAGTAAAAAAAAAAAAAATAGACCTTAAATATAATAGGAGTAACTATTACTGCAAGTTTTGAGTATTATTTAATCAGCCAACCAAAAGAAGAAAAAAAAAGTCAAGACGAATCTTGCTCCACGTATCCAGTTGTTTATGTCACTCACGGTGCAGTCTTAGAATATATCTCAAATGATTCTAACAAAGCTTTCAAAGACAACGTCACTAATAGTTATTCAGAAAAGTCTTTATGTATCTTAAATATCTAACTACTAGACAATACTTATTTACTTATTCCAAGTAAAAAGTTTTGAGACAATAACATAACATCTTTGTTACACCTTCCAGGCTTCCACATGAATGACATTGTAAGAGGTGTTACATACATTTCTGGCATCAACCTCTGTATGGGTATCACGAAATTACAGCACCTGATCCAAATTGTGTGTGCAGTGCTGGCGTGTTTGTAAACAAACAAGCAACCAAAAATGCCTTTTCTAAATTCTAACACTTCACTTTGAGTTATTTAATAATTTACTGTATTTATTGAATTATTTTTTGGTTTGGCCATAAAGAAAAACCAGACCAGAAACATCCCCAAGGCACCTCCATCTTTAGAATTAGCATCTTAAACTTTTAACATCCCGGAACACACAACTTGAATGTATATATATCTCAAATTCAAATAAAAAACCAAAAAATATCTCGAAAGGAAAAAAATAAATCAAATCAAGTACAAAACAGAGCTATTTCATTCAAAAGGCATAAAATATATTACCATAACTTGAACCAAATAATATCTCAAATCCAAATCGAAAGGCAAAAACTATATTACTATAACTTGAACGGTAGATGTTAAATCAAAGTATTGCATTCAAAATTTAATCAAGGAGCTAGCCCTAACCCTTAGATTGAGCACATTCTTAAAAAATCTAAGGAGAAAGAAATATTGATAGAGAAGAAATGCTACCTGTGTTGTGTTGCTGTCGATTTCTAACTCAAAAAAACAACATCAAACTTAGGTTATGCAGCAGCTCGCACGACAATAGTAGAATATTTGTTAAGCGCACGACAATAGCAGATCCTAACTCAGAATATATGCAGCTGCCGATCAATCGTGTGAACTTTGAGGATTAAATCATGATCTGGAAGAAAATTAAGGAGGATTACATCGGTTAATTGCTACAATATGAATGAATTGAGAGGATGAATTTTCAGAATTGAAAGGACGAATTGAATTGGGGAAGAAACCATTGTTCTTCTTTTGATGCGTTTGAAAGTTTATGTTATTTTTACAAATTAATTTTTTATTATATAAATAAATATATGATTTTTTTAAGGTAAAAATATAAAAAATTTATTGATAATACAAGATTTATACATTTTTTTTTTTTTTTTAATTTTATCACCTATGATTATATTATTTTGTATAATTTTAATGAGAGTACTTTTTACCCTCACCGATTGCTAAGTAAAATTTACATTTAGTGAGGGTATATAAAATTTTCATACCAATATTTTAAGATTTTGATGAGAGTATTATTCTACCCTCACTAAAAGTAAACAATTATCACATTTAGTGAGAGTTTATCTTACTCTCACCAATTTTTTTGTCACTAAAAGTGATATTTCTTGTAGTGTTCCTTTTCGAATTAACATCCACAAGCTTGTACTCCGAATGAATTTTGGTTCCTAAAGGGGATGTGTCAAACCAATGGCACTTGAACAACATTACGGTTTTCACTGGATATCCCGGATATTCAATTTCAACGACTTAGTGCAACACCCCAAAGTAATCACTTGCATCTGCATTGTAATTCGCACCCCTAAGACAAACACCACTGTTGTTAGTCGTTCTTGTTGATGCATACTCTGATGTATGAAACCTGTAGCCTTTCACAATATAGCCGTTGTAAGTCCTCACACGCCGTAGTGGTCCTTGGCTGAGATCCTGTAAGAACCGGCTCTGAAAATCGTGCGATTGTCCCTATACGTACAGTTAAAATTAACATTAATCAAAACAATTATTTGTTCACGTAAAATTCAATTAATGATACTCACATAACGTTGGAACCATCGGGCAAATTGACGTTGAAGACTAGTATCTATGTCTCTATCTGGGATGTTTTGATCTGCATGTCGTAGTTCTTGTGTATACATCCTAATAATTCACAACACAATTAGATGATAAATGACGCACGTTTAGTGTTATTTAATTAGATGATAAATATATGAAATATATACTTACTCAATGTAAGGCTGAACTTCATCACAATTCAATAACACGTACGTTTGTGCTATTTCAGCCTCTGTGTGTGTTGACCAATATCGTTCAGTGGCTTTTCCTATAGGTCGCCCCTTAGACTTGAATACAGAGAA
The DNA here is from genome assembly GCA_963675135.1 of Galeopsis tetrahit. Taxonomy (NCBI): domain Eukaryota; kingdom Viridiplantae; phylum Streptophyta; class Magnoliopsida; order Lamiales; family Lamiaceae; genus Galeopsis; species Galeopsis tetrahit. Next base: position 21,247,458 of record OY776133.1, read on the forward strand.
CATGCCATCGACTTCTTGTTGCGTACCTCTACCATCGAAGTTACGTGGTTCATTCCTGATCCTCGTGTTGACATGGTCTTCAAAATAATATGAACAAAACATGTCAACCTCTTCATTCAAATACGCATTAACAATCGATGCTTCGACGTTTGCCTTCTGTTTAGCATTCCGCTTCAAGTTGTGGAGATACCTAAAATTATAATAGTTAACAAATTAAAATAAGGCTCCTTATACTAAAAACTAATTAAATGAGAGAAATAGAATTGTTCACCTCTCAAATGGGTACATCCACATGTACTGCACTGGACCACAAATCCTAGCTTCATACGCTAAGTGAACAAGTAAGTGTTCCATCGAGTCAAAGAAGCTAGGTGGGAAAAAACGTTCAAACTTACACAAAATAACTGGAATGTCTCGTTCCAAACGATTCATATCATCAACCTTGATTGTTGTAGACGTTAAATCTCTAAACAAGAGACTTAATTCAGTGACAGCCCTCCACACATTCAGAGGAAGAAATTCTCGAAACGCAATAGGTATCAAGCGCTGCATAAAAACATGACAATCATGACTCTTCATCCCTGCAACTTTGCCTTTTGTTGTGTCTACGCATCGACTCATGTTTGACACGTAGCCGTCTGGAAATCTTAACTCTTTAATCCACCTACACAATTCCTGTTTTTGTGCCTTATCTAGTGTGTAGCAAGCCTTTGGATATTTACCTGTACGGGTATCCTGTTCCAACTCATCACGGCGACAGATAGTGTTCAACTCTTCCCTGGACTTTGGAGTATCTTTCGTCTTGCCTTCTGTGTTCATGATTGTGTGAAACACATTGTCAAACACATTCTTCTCAATGTGCATGACATCCAAATTGTGTCGGAGCAATAGTGAACTCCAATATGGCAAGTCCCAAAAAATACCCTTTTTCTTCCAGTTACCAGGGATTCCTTTGTTGTGTTCTTGTGCATTTTCCTCCGTAGTTTTTTTCAAACCCGTCCACTCAATCTCATGTAACAGACTTTGTCCTGTACGATTAATAAATGTTAGAATAAATGTAACCCAAAAAAACATGTTAAAATAAATGTATAAAATACCATTTCGAAGGGGCGGTCGATTGTTTGTGACTGTTGTATTCTTCGTGAAGTCCACCTTATTCCTTCGAAATGGATGATCTCGAGGTAAAAACCTTCGGTGATTATCGAACCATGAAACTTTTCTACTCTTCGGGAGACTGAAAGCTTCAGAATATTCCATACAATACGGACAAGCTTGCTTTCCGGCTGTACTCCACCCGGACAACATAGCATATGCAGGAAAGTCGCTAATGGTCCACAATAAAGCAGCACGCATCGTGAAGTTCTGTTTCCTAGAAACATCATACGTTTAGACTCCGTTATCCCATAGGAAGATCAAGTCTTTAATAAGAGGCTGGAGATAAACATCAAGTTTATGCTTTGGATTCGACGGACCAGGCACCAATACAGTCAGAAACATTGTTTGAGGTTTCATGCACATCCATGGAGGTAGATTATACGGAGTCAGTATCACCGGCCACAAAGAATACTTCTTTCCATAACTCCCAAACGGTGCAAAACCATCAGTACTCAAGCCTAATCTCACATTCCTCGGTTCACAAGCAAATCCTGGAAACACGTTATCAAGGTGTTTCCAGGCTTCAGAGTCGGACGGATGTCTCATATCCCCAGCCTCAGTATCTTCAGAATTTCTTGCATGCCACGTCATGTGTTGAGTTGTAGCACTAGATTGAAACAATCTCATTAAAAGAGGAATGATAGGAAGATAATACATCCTCTTATGTGGCACTTTCTTTTTTGTCTTGCTCGATTGACCACCTGGTCCCTTCCGTCGTGGCTCTTTGTACTAGGGATGTCCACACATTCTACACATAAGAAGATCGCTATCGTCATCACTCCAGTATAACATGCAACCATTCACACAACAATCAATCCTCTCAACCGGCAAACCCATATTCTTCATCAGTTGTTTGCTCTGATGAAACGTCGTAGGTACTTTATTATCGACAGGACAAATCTCACTGCATAATTGTGTCATTTGCTCATATGCTCTGTTAGATAGCTTGTTCTCCGTCTTGATAGCCATAAGTCGAGCATTAAATGACAACTGAGAATGAGAATCACACCCTGGGTACAAATCTTGATCGACTAATTTGAGCATCTCATAAAACTGAAATGCTTCATCCGTTGGTTCCTCCTCTATATTTGACATACCGGCTTCCATCACCATTGTTTGATACATATCGGGTTCTTCCACCCCAAACTCTTGATCGTTACTGGTGCCGACATGCTCAACGTGTACTGGTTGTTCATAAATTGCAGTAGTGTAATAGTACAAGACTTGATCAAAATTATAAGGCCACCGTTGTTCGCCATGACTTGTCCAATTATAGTAATTATCAACGAACCCATTCATAACAACGTGGCATAAGACTTCATCAATGCTTTTAAATGATCTATTCTTACATTTCTTAGCATTACACGGACACCTAATACAATCCTCAGACATGTAATGTGGGTGTAGCTTTGCAAATTCAACAAATGACACGAGTTTATCATAAAATTCAACATTCACATTTCCTAAAACGAGCCTAGGAGTACAATACATCCACCGACGATCCGGCAAATCCATCTGTTAAACAATTTGACCAAATTAAAATTACACACTAAAAATTAAACACTAAAAGTAAAAACTATGTAGTAAAATTACACACTAAAAAATTAAACACCAAATTAAAATTACACACTGAAAATTAAACTATGTACACTTAATTAATAGAAAAACATACCTTAAATTTTCGCTCCAATCCAAATTTTTCCCTTAATTTTTTGCTCCACTCCAAAATTTTCGCGTGTTTTGAGGTTCTGGATCATTTTTCAATACTACATGCCGACGGAAATGTCAGTCCGTCGGTATATCGCGCGCCTAAATTCCGTCGGTATTGACAATACTGACGGATAATTTCAGTCGGTACCAACGATTTCAAATGCATGTCAAATCAGTCAGATTCCGTTGAACAAATTTCAGTCGGTATTTACATTGCCGACGGAAATTATCCGTCGGCATTGAACATGTGTCTATACCGACGGAATACCTTTCCGTCGGTAAAAGACGCGTATAAAAAAAATTAAAATGCGCATTCTTAACACTCCAACCACACTCAAAACAACCTACTTCTTCACAAACATCAAAAAATAAAAAAATACAGAAACTCATGTCTTCATCTTCGGCATCCATGAAAATTGTGGTATGCCATTGTGGAAAAGAAGCTCGTGTGTGCATGTCGAAGCAAGAAAAAAGCAGAGGTAGACTATTTTATACTTGCCCAGATTCACTAAATGGTTCTGGATGCTCCTTTTTTGTTTGGGCCGATGAACACGAAATTCACGGACAAGGAACGAGTTCACACGGAATGTTTTCGGGCATGGTGAGGAGAATTGACTCACTTTTGCTTGAAAATCAAGAGCTCAACAACAAGTTGAATCATGCGCAACTAGTTGGGGATATGTATAAGGATTCATCTGACCAACTAACCTCAGAATTAGGATTTGAAGCTGGAAAAGTTGAAGAGCTAAAGAAGTAGAGGAACTTTCTTATTGTGGCCATAGTATTCTGTGTTCTACCCTATGTGTTCAAGTTTATAGGTTGGATGTAATCCTAAGTTTATGTCTCTAATATGTATTGCTAAGTTTATGTAATGCTAAGTGTATGCATGTAATGTAACCACAACAACAGCCTTTCTTCAAGGCAATTTTCAATGAAAATGTTGTTTATCTATCACATAGAGTCTCCCATCACATTCACATTCACATAAACACAAACATGAAAAAACAGAGTACATTCAAACATAAATGAAGATCCAATACAGATCACATCCAAAATCACACATAAAACATAACTAAAATTAATATACACATTCTTAACACATAAAACACACATAACTAAAATTAAACAACTAATACTTAAACATAAAAGTAAATAGTTCAACAATAATGCAGATAAAAATAAATAGTTCTACAAGACATAAAAGTAAATAGTTCTACGAGACATAAAAATAAAATTGTTCAACAGAAATAAAAAATAAAATTGTTCAAAGACACTCATTGACCAAAGGTCCACAAATCAATATCAGGGTCGCCAACGAACTGCTGACCCAGATCGACGATGTCATCATCCTGCTGCATGGTCGGGACATAGTCTGAGGAGGCTGGGGGGGCGCCTGGGGGAACAAACGCCGTCGGTAGAGGAGCTTGCATGGTTCTCTGATAAACCTCCTCGATCCTCTCGTCCGACCACCCCATCTCTCGACCCATATTCACATGCATGAAATGGTTGAATTGTGCCATCGTCACATCAGGAGTTGGGGTGGAAGATACGGAACCCTGCGATGCCGTCTGGGACGGACCAGCGCCGGACCTGACATCAGCGCTCATACGACCAAGGCCCAGAACTCGTCCGCGGGTGGTGGGGGCAACTTCCAAATAAGCCCGGTCCACCTCCTCGACTGTAGGGGCACTGCTGGTTCCGGCTTGAGTAGGGTCGACTTGAGTTCCGATCTCGGCCATCCTCCGGTTCATCTCCAACTACATAATTAATAATTTTAAATTAATAGAATAAATTATAAAAAATGTATTTAATTAAACAATTTTATTACTTACGTGGAGGTTAGTTGTGCGCCCGTATGTGGATTGCTGTGTATCAGCATTAAACGGATGAGCAATGCTCATCCGGTCCAAGTGAGTGGGTACACGCCCCGTATCCCGTTCCTAATAATTAAATTTATGTATTATATATATTAAATATATAATTAAATTTATTGAAATTAATTAAAAAATTAATAAACACTTACAATGACCATCGACTGCTCAAGGATGGACCGGGCTCCAGTCCGATGCCTGGACATCCCACCCCCAACGTCGGATCTCCGGTTGGCCTAAGCAATCTCACACTTCCTGATGTACGCAGGATCCAGCCACTCCCTCGTCAATGAATCCCACAACACAACATCATTATCATCCTTACCCAAGCTCTGCGTCGTCCCATCGCTCCGCCATGCCATTCTCCATTCGTACATTAAATCCTTATACCGCTCTTGCGCCGATTTACAGAAATACTTGAACATAGCCTGGTCTGAGTACATATTCCGATCCCAAGTGGTTTGTTTCTGCACATATAATAAATTGTTTATTATTGAACAAATTAACAAACATTAATTAAATAATTAAGTAATTAATTACTACCTGAAATTCCTCGAAGTACGCCAACTTTTTTTGTTTTGGGACCTTCGACCAGGTAATTGCACCCGCAGAGATCGGTAAAGAGCCAAAAGCAATCGTGCATGCCCTGGAGACCTCGTTACCAGGTAACAATCTGTGACATTAATTAACAAACAAAACACATTATAAATTAAAACGAGTGCGAAATTAATTAATTATTAAACAATAAAAGTATTTAATTACTTACACTCCTCCATCTGTAGCCCAAATGCGCTCCCGGCAATCCCGAGTAGGAACAACAGGATGGTTGATCAGGCGACGGGTGTGGAATGGGTGGCGGAGGCGACGATAATGGTGTTTGTGGCAGTGTAGGCGCCGGCGCCTCGGGTCTAAGTTTCGATCGACTCTTCCTCGATCGGCTACGTGACCCGGAGGCCCCGTGAGATCCCGAGCCACCAGAGGCACCAGCACCATTTCCAGTCATCTATTTAATTTAAACATTTAAATTAATAAATTATATATATAATACTAATTAATTAATAATAAATTTCTTAATTTAATAAAAAACAATAATCTAATAAATTAAAATTTAATCCCTAAATAATAACCTATTTTAATCAATAATAACCTATTTTAATAAATAATTTTTTATTCAATCAACAATAACTTATTTTAATAAATAATTTCCTATTTTATTCAACAATAACTAATTTCCTATTTTATTCAACAATAACTAATTTCCTATTTTATTCAACAATAACTAATTTATTCAATAATTTCCAATTTTAATTAACAATCTATAACCTAATAAATTTAGTAACAATTTTTTCTAACTTTAAAATAACAATTTCCTAATATAATTAACAAAACCCATAATTTAATCAATAATTTCATAATTAGTAAATCAACAATATTAATCAATAATTTTTTATTCAATAACCTATTTTAATAAATAATTTTTTACTCAATCAACAATACCTAATTTAATCAATAATAACCTATTTTAATAAATAATTTTCTATTTTATTAAACAATAACTAATTTCCTATTTTATTCAACAATAACTAATTTATTCAATAATTTCCAATTTTAATTAACAATCTATAACCTAATAAATTTAGTAACAATTTTTTCTAACTTTAAAATAACAATTTCCTAATATAATTAACAAAGCCCCTAATTTAATCAATAATTTCATAATTAGTAAATCAACAATATTAATCGAGCTAATTATAACTTACAATATCATAATTTAATTATGTAATTAACTCCACTCCAACGTATATGCAAATTAAACAATAATATCAACTATATATATAACATCAATTATGCAAAACATGCAATATCGATCTTAACAAATCACATTAATTTATTATAAATAACTATATACATCAACTAGCTATATATAGGCAATTATCCACTTACAATATCAACTAATTAATTAGATATATCAACTACATACATTCAAAATAATTAACTATATACATCAACTACAAACAATTTCATATGAATCTATATAACAATTTAAATTAACACATGCAATTTAATTCATAATTATAGGCAATACAAATACAATATAACTTAAAAATTAATTACTAACAAATTAAGAAAGCGTACCGTATAGATTTTCTAATCGAGTTGAGAGAACACCTCGACAGAGCCTCTTCTTCGCGCAATAGAGGAGATAGAAATAGGGAGGAGGGATCGAGGAGGGAGGAGGCAGGGGGGCTTTCTTTCTCTCGAAAGAGAAAGAAAGTAATCTGTTCTTCAGTTTATATACAAAAAAAATTGCCTTTATCGACGGAAATTTCCGTCGGTAATGACCACATTTAATCGATAAAGAGGCGGTTAGTTAATGCGGGTCGGTTACCGACGGAAATTTCCGTCGGTAATGACCACATTTAATTTTGGGAGTCGATCAAGAGGCGGTTAGTTAATGCGGGTCGGTTACCGACGGAAATTTACAATACCGACTGAAAAATCCGTCGGCCGGTGACCCAAAAACGACACCGTGTAGAGAGTTCTGAGTGTCCGTCGGCATATCCGTCGGCATTCCGTCCGGAAAGCCGACGGAAATTGAATTCCGTCGGCAGAGTCTTCTGACTTTGAATTCCGTCGGTACAGCCGTCGGAAAGGTAATCCGTCGATATACGTCCGTCGGCAAAAACGAGCGTTTTTGTAGTGGCAATAGAGCATGCAATTCATTGACAAGATAAACATGGGTTGCATAATGTCACTCAACCAATTTGTCATACAAAAGTTCATTTAAAAAAAATGAAGCCTATCAATATAATACAAGTCTGAGTTCACATGGTTTAAAAATGACTAATAAGATACAAATATAGTGTAAAGCTTTGCTTTGACCAAAATAGTCTCGAACATCTAACGTCCAACAGTGAATAGATGCACCCTCAAGTCTTTTGCGAAAACGTTCTTTCAATCTCCAATAGCAGCGTACTAAAAGTTAGTATTAATTCAAAAACAGGTGGACGCATGGGGAAATTTTGAGCTACATATAATAAGGTTCTTACAACAGAAGGAGCCATTTGATCATCACATACACAAATGTCAAAAATCACAAAAGTCATCTGAACAATTTTGGTGAGTATAAAATATTTTGTTGTGTGTGAGATTGTGAATTTGAAAATTGAATTACAAATGGTGGAGAATAATATCAGTGAGGCATTCGAGTGGTTAATCTTTTGTCATTTTTGTCTCTATTTTTATCCTAATCACAAAGTACTCGATATCTTAATTTATAAATTACAACTACTAAAATATGGACAAGTAAACTACAAGTAGCGCGTCATGTTAATTTATTTTGTAAAATGTTGTGTGATATCTGATGATCAAAATTACTTTTGTTATATGAAGCATTTTGGTTGCTCAGATTTAATATATAATGTGCAAATTGTAAATGTTGTTGTGGATGAAGTTGATCTATTATTCCTAGAAATAAGTTGATGGCTAGTGCACAACACAACAATATAAATTTACTTTACGTCTATAACAGCTCACCAAGAATATAGTAGTGAAATAACAATAGAAGCATTACTCAATTCTGACGATGTTGAACCTCACAATAGTGCTTTCTAAACTGAAATCTGCACAATTAAAATATCAAATTAGAATTAAGACTTAATTATGTATTACAACTGACGTTCTAGTATTTGTATTAGATGCTACTAATGTTAAAAAATTCATACAAACTGTTGTCAAAGATAGGGGATGGAATAATATTTAAGAGATGGTAAAATTGACCAGTGCTGGTCTATAATATGCCGGTATGTCCCTCAATTATTTATTGAAGAACATTACAGGCAAAAACCAGTAACAAATGTGTTAAGCAACATTGCATGATTCATTCATTGCCTGATTGCGTAATATCTATTGTGTACAAGCAAGAACAAGAAACAATAAAAATGAAAAGGTACCTGAAGAAGGTAGAGTCAGCTTCAGTGGCAACAGCTTTGGCCAAGTATGACTTTTCTGTCCCAGGTGGACCATACAAGAGAAAAGCCCTCCATGGCCGCCTCTTACCTAAAAAAAGAAAGATGTAAAAACTGAGATAAAACTTATTACCAAGCTCCAACTAAATAAAACTTCTTCTCTTCTATACATGGTGCAATCTTGCAACGGTTTTTGTTGCTTATTCAGGGTGAAGCACTAAAGTGAGACTCAATATATAGTTTGGCTGGCACAACATATTGTAAATAAAGAGCACACCGGTTGAGAAAAGCACAACATATTGTCAAAAACAAAGAGGTAGTCTCATTGCGCCCATATTGACAGGCTAGATTACATGCCTTCCAGCGAAGTAATAAGTGAGTTCATGGTAAACAGAAATTTGGAGCTTCTGAATATATATATTGCAGAATATAAATGCCATGGCTGACCAAGTCAGCCTGTATTTCCACAATTCTAGTACTTGTTCCTTGTTCATTCCTCACTCAGAATTCTAATCAAAAACTTCATAACAAACTTGCACAGTAACATAGCACCAAGTTCATTCCTAAACTAATCATATTGGACACACCGACTACCAGATTCTTGATATTAATGTTGCAATTCTTTTGTTGTTCGGTAAGTTCCTGCCGAAATGCAGATGTAGATGTTAGATATAAATCAAGAAAGACGGATTATAAAATCTAATTCTAATGCACAAAATTCATAAATTGAAAGGACACATAACATTAGTTGAATATCAATTCAAAGTAATGTTTCTAAAATGTTCAAAGATTTTTTTTGTATAAATGGATACCAATGTTAACTTTCTAGTAAAAATAGAATGAATGAAAATGAATGCAACACAACAGTTCCTCATATGATTGCTTCCTTCTAAATAAGTGTGGCAGAATAGCCATAACTCATGTCTATGAAAATGTATTTTTAGTTTAATATATCTCTTTCTAGTTTCAAAATTTCTGCATATTACATATAAATTATAATGTGCCCTAGAAGATCTAAACATTGTACTTCCCAAAAAATGGAATAATTAAGTGAATTGTAAAAAAAAAAAAAAAAAAATCAAGAAACAACACTCAGGGAAATATGGTTAGGCAAAAGTATTACAATTCTCTTTTTAACATCCTTGGAAAACGCCTGCAAGATAATTAAGTTGTGGTGCCTAAAATACTCAAAATCATATCTCAATCCAAGTTAAATAATTTGTCATGGGCTCACCATCGGAGGGCACTCTTGGTGAGGAAGAAAGTACCAAAGTACTTCCATCAATTACTGGTCGGGATGCAGAGAAGGGCTCTTTGATTGTAATGGGCCAAATTGAATGAAGAAGATGATTTGGGCTTGTGGGCTTTATTTAATGCTTGTTGGGCTTGGTTAATTAGTTATGGGCTGAGTTATTTTATTATGTTTCTAGTTATTATTTAGTTTTCCAGTATGAGTTTTTAGCTAATTTGCAAAAGTGGACTTGTGGTCCCAAAATGTTGTTAAGATGCCAATTTTACCATATGGAATGATATCAGAAAAATTAACAAACTCTCATCTCTCTCCAAATTCTATCTCTCTCTCTCTCTTTCCTGTTGTTCATCTTCAAATATTCATATGTTTCTCATATAATACCCAGAAAATACAAAATATTACTTCAGGAAATTCCTAAAATATCAAGAACCTAACATAATTCATTGAGGACCAAGTTAAATAAAAAACATGCAAAAATCTCAATCCTATCCTAGTTAATAAATAATCCACTGAGCACTAACTTGTTGTCTTTTTTAAAGCATCCCAGTAAAACACAAAAGCATAAAAGTGAATGAAGATATGCAAAATATTAAACTAACAATCAGTGATTATGTTGATTTTGAAAGAAAAAGAAAGATAGGGAATAAAAATTTATAAAGAATACACAGTAACATATATCGCAAAACCCCTCCAAAAATACTTAAAAACTAAACAATGAAAAATAGCAAATATAAATTTAGAAAGAAAATCACATTGAAAGACAGTGGTTGCACCACTGCAGTACATTATTTAGCCCAAACACTTGGCTTGGGGAATACAATACAGAGATGATCTATGAATAGCTTTCACATGAAATCCATCTCTAGTTCCAAACATCAATCAAAAATGATCCAAGCATATCCTATACCTATCTAATGTGTAGCAGCGTATTACTATTTTCCAATACGACAATTTAACAAACAGATGGTGTGCATAAAAATTCTCAAACTACAATAACCTAGCCTTTTTCTCTTCATCAACAGCTTAGACAGAAAAAGAAGAAGAATACAATTTTGTGAGTCTTAGAAAATTGTAGAGACATAGAAAACAAGAAGCAAGCAAGACTAAACAAACTTATAAACCCAAATATACAAGATTAGGGGAGAGAACACAAAAGATGCTGGAAAACTTACCTGGCAAGATCATTGACGGAGGAACGGTGGGAGAGAATGAATTTGGGAGAGCGGCAGAGACGATATGGGGCTAAGGGAGCGGCGTTATGTGAGTAGTGAAATGAGGAATTTTAGTGCGCGTTTGGTAGCCCCAGTTAACACCCGATAGTTGGGTTAACCTGCGTTCTCTTGCGTTTGGTAGGAAATGTGAAGGCCTGCGTTAGTTTTGCGGCCCGCGTCCAAGAACTGTTCAACTGTGGAAGAGTTAACTGGCCTCAGAGTAGAGTTGGGCCATCTCGAATGTACAGTAAACCCAGACAACATTAAAATTACTAATATACCCTCTTGGTATTTAAAGCAAAAAATCACCGCATTTCTCATTTGCCCTAATTTTTTTCCTATGATTTATGTGGTGCCATGGGAGGCGATTCTGCGAATACCACTCCTCGACCGTATTCAAGCCATTATCTTACTCATCTTCACCGTTTCGCTTACTTAAATCCTAGCATAATCGGAATCTGCGGTGTCGACCTTTTGTTTCCTGTTAAGATCTTCAAAATAATAAGTCGAAACGGCGTAGATCTGGTCACGCTCCGGTCTTATTTTCTTGTAAAATCGTAATGCGCCATTTGTCATAACATTTATATATATACAGTAGATATGAAACTTCTTGCATCCAATGTTTGTGTTGAGGTAGTTTATATAAAAGGGAAAAAAGAATTATCAACTCTGTTCATGTTCTAACAGAGTGTTTGGGGTGAGGTAGATTATATACATAAAATGAGCTTTAAACAAATTTTATTTCTTTGTGTCGTATTTATGTCATTACTGAGATTAGGGAATTTTACAGTCGATTAGTTTACCCATAGCATTGAGGACGACGAACAGTTTCCATGTCGATGTGTGGTGTCCATTTTTCGACTAGGGCTTGAAAGTTGAAACGCCATTGCTGAAACAGAAGGGAAGTGGAAGGGATACAAAAAAAATTTGAATTAAAATAAGAGGACAATTTCGTCAATTTCAACATGAATAGTTGCACAACTTATTACAATCGTGTTCCACGTATTTATCAACCAAACAACTGCTTACTAACCCATCGAGGTCTATTTTTGTTAGATATGTTAACTGGGCTTAACCTAGGTTAACTTGTCTAGGCCTACCAAACACGCACTTAATGAAGAGAGAGAGAGCAGGAGCAGAAAGGGCAGCTGTCCAATAAATTGAGATATGAATGGCCGAAAAATGGTAGAGAAACAAACACGTATGCCCTTGGTAACTTGAAACCGACGGATTACCGGACCATTTCAACTTATTCACTCTTTATAGATAGGGTATGATGTTACAGATTATAATGGTTAAGCAGTTGGCGGCATGGAGAATCAATACTACTAGTGACGGAGCCAAAACTAATTGACGGAGCCAAAACTAATTGAGGGGGCTCAATTATGAATAATAAATTTGGCTTTTAATATCTATAATTTTTTTTGAAACATATGGAGTAATATATTACTAATGAATCAAGTTAAGTTTTAATATGTTTCAATAAAAGTTTCATTCATTCCGCTCATTACCTACAAAATAATATTTATACAGTCTATATACGAGCATCTTTTAAAAATTGACGTTATTAGTCTTAATTCTTGTTTTAAAATTTATCATTTTTAGCTATTTTTACCACGTTTCTCCCTAAATTACTTATATGTAAATTTCTATAATTTTTATTTTAATACTTTTTTTATCTTTCTTTCTTGATAATTGAAGCAAGTTATTCCACTCTCTCATACTTTCATTCATTTTTTCCCTCAATCTTTCATGATAATGAAAGATAAATTTGTAAAAAAAAAATGTTATTTAATTATACATAAAACAAGTATATTATAAGACGGAAAAAGTAATAATTGCATTACTAATATTTTATTAATACACTTAGAAATTGTTATATAACTATTAAATATAATTAATTATAATTATTTTTTCTTTTATTTTTTATTATTTAATATTTTTAAAAAAATTATTAAAGAAATTTTGTAAAATGGGTGGGGCCCAGTGACCCCCGGCCCCCTCTCCCTCCGTCCCTGAATACTACTATGAACTAAATTTCCTTTCAAGTTTTTCGATTGAAGTTTTCGCGAATTTCTTCTATTTCTGTATAATTGGTTTATTAAATTTAATTTGTATTTGTGATGCTTGATTAATGTAAACCATTTTTTTACTTGAAGCCAAAATTTTAAAATTGATTAAAATAAAAAATTATACAATTCTAAAAAACTCATTAAAATTAATTTGAGACAGTTCTACGATCGATCAAGACGTGGAACTTCCACTCAACCTCGGCGGTGAGTTGGAAAACCTCGTGGGACCCAAAAATTTTAGGAGTTTGAGCAAAACTTTAATGGAGAGCGAGTCCGTATTAAATCTGATTTTTAATGAAATGTTTATAATTTTTATTATTCTTATTAGATTTTTAGAATTTTTAATCTACACATTTTTTTTTAAAATAATGAGATTGTTAGAGTTTTTTCTAGAAATTTTAATGATAATTTTGAATTTCATATATAATATATAAGTTACACATTTTCCGATTTTTTAAATTGTAGAACTTTTTAAAAAAAAAAAAAAATTCAAAAAAAAAATATTTTTATTTTACACAATTTATAATTTTTAATGAGATATTTTGAATTTAATTTACACATTTTATAGTTTTTAAATTTAATGAGATTTTCGGATTTTTTATGATAATTTTAGGTTTTTTAGAATTTTTAATGGGATTTTTAGAAAATTTTAATTATTAAATTTTAATTTTTAAACTTAAAGGACGTAAATTGGACTATTTGACCGGAATCTCAATTTATTCCTTACATTCCGGTGAGTTTTAAAAAAAAAAATCGGCAAAAATGACATAAATTGAACCAAAAAGGACGTAAATTTAAAAAATGAAAACTTAAAAAACATAAATTGAATTAGACCTAAGTTATTGGACGTAAAATGAATTTTTCTCAATGTTTTATTATTGTTAATCATTCAAAAAATGAATTATTCTAGATTAAAATGCATGTAACCATTATTTTTTATATATTTAGTTTTAATTTTTTTTATTAACAAAATTACATATATAAATGATTTGTAAGTAAAGTAAAATAAATAAACTAAACGTTTAATATGTGTAATATATTTAATAGTTATATAGTACGGAGTACTATTAAACCTGTTTAAAAAATACTAAGATTTGGATTCAATTTTTTTTTTCATGCCTGGGAAATTAAGGAGGTAGTTATTTATTATAAATAAAAAAATCCTGTATGAGACAGTATCATTGTTCTCATCAAATATATACGGTATAATATGTGGTCTTACGGTTCTATCCTAATTTTGGTTCTTTTGGTGTTAATTTTGGTCCAAAAGGACAAAATTTGAACTAAAATTGAAAAAGTAACAAAATACAGGACTATTATAGAAAATTGTCTAAGTAATAAAATACATGACTATTATAGAAAATGGCCTAAATTACCCGGATGATTCCTAGTATTAACTTATTTTTTTCCATTTTAGGTTGCTAGTCAGATTTCTAGATTTGCTAATTTATATCGGCAATTATATTTTTACAAGGAAATTTGTGACAATGTCCTAGACAAGTGGGGCATATAACTTCAATCCAAGAAATAGTGGAATTATGATATGATTTGAACTTCTAAGAAAATTAATCATCAATAATCTTGTCATTGTTGTTTTTTTAGCTATAATATTTTAATGACATAAATTAAGAATTAATGATAAGATCGGTAATTAAAAATTAATTTTCTATTATAAAATATCTTTAGTGAGAGAATAAGTGAGTAAATTTCGTCATTAAAATTCAATTTTTTTTGGGATTGGTCTTATATAGAATCAATTCCTTATAAGGAATTAAGTTGACTTGGTCAACTTAAATCTTAAATATTCAAGAATAGTGTGAACCATAAATATTCAACATTATTGTGAATAAAAATTTTAACTTGGTTAATTTTTTTTTATTATTATTATTTTATTTGTAATTTTTTTTTATTGATAATTTTTTTTCGAAATTGTGTGTGTTGAAAAGTGTAAGTTAATATTACTAAAAAGTGTAACACAATATTACTAAAAAGTGTAACACATTTTTTTATTAAAAAGTGTAAGTCACTATAATTGAAAAGTGCAACACAACTTTTAATGAAAATTATAAATCATTATAACTAAAAAATGCAAGTTAGTATAACTAGAAAATGCAAGTTAATTAGTATAACTAGAAAGTGCAATACAATATTATTAAAAAGTGCATGTCATTATACTTGAAAAGTGCAACACAATATTTTAATGAAAAGTGTAAGTTATTATAACTGAAAAGTGTAACAAAATACGAGTAAAAAGTGTAACATAACATTACTAAAAAGTGTAAGTCACTATAATTGAACATATTGTTGAAAATTGTAAGTCACTGCAACTAAAAAGTGCAACAAAATATGACTAAAAGGTGTAGCATAACATTACTAAAAAGTGTAAGTCAATATAACTAAAAAATATTGTTGAAAATAGTAAGTCACTACAACTGAAAAGTGCAACAAAATATGTGTAACATAACATCACTAACAAGTGTATGTCATTATAACTGAAATTATTATTGCAAATATTGCAAAATAACATGCTAAAAAATTGTAAATTGTATGTTATACTTTTCCTTATTTTCAACATGAATTTTTAGAATTAAAATATATATATATATATATATATATATATGAAAATTGTTAGATGTAAGAGTTGAACACTATACCTCAACATAAAAAAAATTGTTCTCAACCGTTTAAGTTACATAAATTATCATATATATTTTTCGCGTATTTTATTTTTATTATCAATCCTGCCAATTTTTTAAAATTTACTCAATTCCTTATAAGGAATTGAGTTTACAAGAGAACTACCTTTTTTTTTTAATTACACCACCGATCATACTCTGTAGTATTAATTACTATATATTTAGTTGATGTTTCGAATAGATATCTCAAAGGACAATGTACACACGCAACTGCTTGGAAAATATATGATCTGATCTTGTGTATAAACAAATATTGGGTTTCTTTTTTTTTTTTTTTTTTTTTGGGTAAGTACACCAACCTTTTAAAAAAAAAAAAAAGTATATATCATCATGTTTCTCATTTAATATTTATAGATGGATTTATAAGCTTCAAGAAACGAATAAACTAAAACATGTGATCAAGGCCCAGCCCAATACTAAATTTATGAGAGCAAGTTGTTGGGCTTTAGATCAAACAGATCGTAGCCCTTTCTTAGGTATAATTAATGTTTTAGGGGTATGTATTGGTCGTGGATTCTGTAGAATTTTTTTGTACTTTCAAAGTTTGGATATATATTCAATTCGAATTTTTAAAAGTCTTTCAAAATTTTGAAGTATTCAATACAGATTTTAAAAAGTCTTTAAAAATCTTTAGGTATTCAACAAATAGATTTTAATACTCTATTGATTTTGTTGCATTCTCCTTAAAAAATATAAATAAATTGCACTATCCAAAATCTCTTCTAAAAACAAGAGATTTCAACGGATTCTCTTAAAGAACTCTGAAGACAAAAGATCAGAAGTAAAAATGGCAATATTGACCCGACCCGCGGGTACCCACCCCACTCGCGAGCTTTGATTAGATCAGATTCACCCCGTATTGAGTATGGGTCGGGTCTGGGTCTTATGCCCGACCCGCGAATATCTGACCCACCCCGAATTAATATATAAACTTTATATAATATATATATATATTATTGATAAAATACTTTATATATATATATATATATATTATAGGTAAAATATTTTATATAATATATATATAATATTAATTTAAAAAAAACACTTCACATTTTAAAAAAAAAACTCTTTGCATCAATATCGAGTTTATGAAAATCTACGTAAATCAATAAAAAAAAATATTCCACGATCCTATCAAATCTATGAAAATCCATATAAATCAATAAAAAGAGTCATTCAAACTCTGCATGGACTCTATAGATTTTATAAATCCACGTACTTTTTAAAATCCAATAGAATCTCAATTGAATACACCCTCCTTAATTTTAGCATTTTTAAATGAACTACAACAAGTTTTAGACTACTTAAGAGAACAATTTATTATATTTATGTCTAATTAATTAAACAAATGATATGTATCCTACAGCAGGTAGATTTTGGATGAACCAATGTGGACTTTTCAGCTACCAAGAAGAAAGTAATGGATAACAACTTTTTTTGTAAAATGACGTTATTAATTAGGTGTAGGTGGGAGGGTTTTGATTTAAGTTTTTCGTATGAACATGTACAATTTATTTTCTTCATCATTATACATCTAAACAAGAAATTAACTACTGAGATTTATATATTTGTACAACGTTAAACAAAACTTAAAAGAGTACTAATTTAATTTGTTGAATAATCACCTCGTTCAAGGGTATATATCTATCTTCTCTTATGAAATTAATATAAATAAATTGATTTCACATTTCTTTACAAATTCGAATTTCTAGATGAGACAAAAAAATCATGGTTTCGGAGCCATTGGCTCATGCCCACATCTTGGATCCAAATTCTGTTGAAAACAATTTTACCAATATCAATGTTTTTTATTCGATGGGTCGATCTCCAGATGATCGGGTTGAAATTCGACCAACAAATGAAAGGTGTTAAAAAATTAATATAAATAAATAAATTTCACATATCATCAATAAATTTAAGTTGTTAAAATAAGAGATGAAACATTAAAATTGAATATTTATGCGCTGCCAAAAAAAGGGTGTAAGGTATTAGGTATGTAAGAGGCTTTTAAATTACGATGATACGTTTGATCAAATGCATGTATAATTAATATTTATATTATTGTATATATATCGACATTTTATCCCTAAGATTTGTCTTCTAAAAATTGACTAAAATGAACCAAAACGTAGGTTTCTAGTTTTCAATCAATCATTTAAAGAATAACTAATGGCTGCAGTATTAACCTCAATCATTAGAGGTGTTTAAGCATTTGGAAAAAACAACAATTGTTTGTTGCAAGGCCCACATCAACTAATTGATTAACATATCGGAGTACATTATATAGATAATAGAATATAATGTTTTAAAATAACATATATACCACAAGAAAGGAAACACTAATAAAGTGTTAAATTGATGAGATCATACACATGATTTGAACACTTTTGAATTAAACTTCATATTCTTATCATTTTAATATTTGTATATATATTGTCGTGATGAATGATGATATCGACAGAACCATGCATTAATTACAAGGCTTTCTCATATTTCCTCCCCATGCACAAAGATATACTATTTGTTTTCTAGTATTTTGTTTGTCTCATAAAGAGGTCATGGCCCTATTTAATGTATATTGTATTTTTTTTTCCCAAATCAAAATCTAGATATATTACTTCTTCCACCTCAAAATATTGTTCGCACTTTCATTTTCGAATATTCCACAATAACTTTCACACTCTTAAAATGGAAAATTAATTATAAACTACACTTTTAAAATATTCATAATTTCACAACAAATGTCTAGATAAATTCAAAATTGATCTTGTAACTTTGTCCAAATCCGCAAAAGGTCCTGTAACTTTTTATTTTATCGATTTTTTGTCTCAATTTTGGTCATTTTGGTCCTCTGATTCCGAATTCAATCCAATGAGTCCATTTCAGTCCATTTAATCCTACTCACCAGAATAGAACGTGTGTATTTTAATTTTACGCAATAATTTTTTTCAGTATTTGTTGGGATATGGTTTATATTAATAAAAGGAAATTTGATTTTGATTTGATACCAAAACCCTAAGTAAAACCCCAAGTATGATGATTTGCCAAATCTAGATTTTCCGGTTAGAAAAGCTCATACATGTTAGGGAGCTTTAATTTTTATTAGATAGATTATTCTTTGAATCTATGACAAATGACCTGAAAACACAAAGCACATGAAGACAAGTATCATTGAAGACAAGGAGCTGAAGTGTTATGAAGAAAGTGACAAGGATTCATGAAGACAAGTATGCTGAACAAAAGTCAAGTATGATGAATTTGGATATTCATATACCTTGAACTTGGCATACTTATGGTCAAAGACGATGAATGACTAGGCACCTTATCCAGTACGAGGTCGTTAGCGGGAAGGACAGAATTATTCCAAATTAGCCAAAGAATGAAAGCCATCTGTCACTGCGCATAACAAACTCTGATAATGGAATGCAAATTGCAGAATGGACGTGAATACATGTACTATTTACATGCAGGCCCCTGAACAATTTGAAAGTTCAAATTTATGGATAAGTTTGCTATCTCCACCAACGGATAGCTTGCTTCATCTATAAATAGGCCACATCTTGAAACATTTCAAGATAACGGGACATACATCAAGACACAAGCCATACATATTCTAGCAATCCTTTTAGCATTCAAAAGTATTCAAAACACTCGAGAGATTAAAGCTTTTAAGCATATTCATTTGTGAGTGTTATCTTTAATCCCCACTAGGCAAGCTTATTGTTTGATTATCCCAAGCCTAGAAAGTGATATCCTAGCCTTTACATTTGTTCTTAAATTGTAAAGGATATCACACTTAGTTGGTACAAGAACAAAACCCTACTTTCACCTTGAGAGATAGTCTGAGAGTATTGTTGAGTTCGTAGTAGTGATTGAGAGTATTGAAACGAGAGAAGGTTGTAAGAAATCAAGAGAAGAAGAAGTAGAGTGCACCTTGGCACTGTAAAAACAAGCTAATTCCGAAGTGATTAAGGAATTATCCTATTAAATTAGGAGAGTGGACGTAGGAGCAGTTTAGTCTCCGAACCACTATACATCTTGTGTTCTTACTTACTGCATTTATCTTATTGCTTTAGCTTTTGTGCTGTTATAACTGCTATTTGCTATTTGATAACCTAGTATTTAAGTGCATATTATTTAAGGAGTATAATAGGGCCTATCATTTATTCCGCATACAAGTTGCATACTGTTAAGATCTCTTAGAATCTACTGTTAGTATTTTCATAGGACTTGACATACTGTGTAACTTACTTGACTCTGATTATTTGTGTTGATTACTTGCAAAAGTTTTAATAAAAACACATACACGTGTATTCCTCCCCCCCCCCCCCCATACACGTGTCACACTCCTTTTTTGGACCAACAAGTGGTATCAGAGCAGGGGTTTAAAGACCACTGCTTTGAGAATCAATTTTGGTTACCTAAACTGATCTAATTGTGCACTATCTGTGATATTCATTATTTCTGATTATTCACTATGCCTAACACATCTTCTTCTGAGAATTCTGGTATAGCTGTTCCACCACCTACTGCTATAGGAACCAACCCCATCAACAAGATATCTTACCAGAAACTGCCTATGTTCTCTATTGAGAATTATGACTTCTGGAAGATAAGGATGAGAGCTCACTTGGCTTGTCTCCATGATGAAATGCTAAGGGTGATCACTAAAGGTCCATTTGTGTTCATGAAACCCAACACAAATGTTACAGAAGCCCAAATAGCAACCGGAGCACAAGAAATTCCAAAAGATGATGATGAGCTCACTCCTGAAGAAATAAAGAAGCAGAATCTCAACTATGTAGCAATGAACACCCTATATCAGACCATTCCAGATGCTATAATGGGTAGAGTGTTTCACTGCACAACTGCAAAGGAGATTTGGGACACATTAGCTCTAATGTGTGAAGGAACTGACAAGATCAAGGAAAACAAACTTCAAGTTGTTGTTCAAAAGTATGAGCAATTTAGGATGAAGTCTGATGAAAACATTGATCAACTGGATGGAAGGTTCACAGACATCATGAATGAGATCAACTCACTTAGAAAAGTATACTCCAAGAGAGAAGTGGCTCTGAAAATTCTAAGGAGCTTGACAACCAAATGGAATGTGTATGCTGTCATGATGCAGAATACAAAGGATTTGTCAACAATGCCAATGCAACAAGTGTTCTCAGAACTCAAGGCATATGAATATGACTTGAACAGAAAGAACAACACTGAGGAACCTGAGAGCAAAGGGATTGCACTAAAGGCCAAATCCAATGAACCTGATTCCAAGAAAGCCAGCAAATCAAGCAAGAGTGGAAAAGGAACTTCCAAAGCTGACTTTTCAGATGAGTTGGCCATGATGGCTAGGAGATTTGAAAGATTAAATTCTAGATTTGGTAAATACAAAAGGTTTTACCAAGATAGAAGAAGAAGATTCAACTCACCTGAGAAGAAGAATGATGAAAGGAGATCCAGAAGGGACAACTCCAAAGAAGATCCATCTTCATCAACTAAGAAAAGAGATGCTGAAAAGAAGAAAGATGAAGATGAGGATACATGCTACAACTGTAAGAAGACAGGACATTTCCAATATGATTGTCCAGAGCTGACTTCCAAGGAAAGGAAGGAAAGACAAGCTAAGAGGGACAAGAAATATGGAAAAAGAAAAGCATTGAAAGCTGAAGAAGAAACCTCTGAAGATGATCAACTTCCATTTTCATCATCTGAGATGTTTACTGACAGCAGTGATGAAGAGTGTCTTATGGCTATTGAAGACAATGATGAGGTACAATCTATTTCTAGTTCTGTCAATTCTAGTAGCACAATGATGTCAAATGAAGACAACATGAAACTCACTTTTGGTAAGTTGATGGAAGACTTCATGAGACTACAAGAGATTCATGATCAAACCTTAGAAGAAAACAAAGTCTTGAATGCTAAGATTGAAAGAATTACTCAGGTTGAAGCTGAACATGGTCTGAGAACTAATGAGTTGTGCAATGACTTAACTAATGAGCTGAATACTCTGAAGGACAAGTCATCTGAACAACTTATTATGTTGGAAGAACAAGTTAAGCTTCATGAGAGTAAGGACTCAGACTACCAAGCATTGATGGCTAAGTTTGAACTTCTTTTCAAGGAACATGAATGTCTTAAATTTAGTGAAGAGAGTCTGAAACTTAAATTGGCTGCCCTGTATAAATCATCTAATTCAATAGATGAACTACAAGGAATGCAAAGGCCTATGACTCAAAAATCTGGACTTGGTTACAATCCAGATAAAGCATCTTCACCATGCCTCAGTAATACTTCAACAAGTATTACTAAGAGAGTCTTTGTAAAATCTGTGGCTCAGACTGAAATTGTTGAACCAAAGCCGCTACAGAAATTGGACAAAGGTAAACAACCCATTGTACCAACAATCCTGAATCACAAGTCAAAGGTTGCAAGACCCAAGACAAGATTTCAGAGGCCTGAGACAATTCAGATGAGTAAAAGTCAATGGAAGACAACTCAGCTGAAAAACTCTCAGACTAAGGCAAGAAAACCACAAGATATTCAAAGAAGACCAACTCAAATGAGAAGGCCTACAATGAATTATCAAAGGAATTTCCAGCCTAAGTACAATGAGTACAGAAGACTTGAATCCTACATGCCAAGGACATCAAGTAATCTGAATGCCTATCCACAAAGATTCAAGCATGCTGCACATAAATCAAAAGATAGATTTAGCAGATATATTCACAAGAATAGATATAACTCTTCTAAATCATCCAAGATTCACACTAATACTCAATCTCAACCTAAGGCATTTAAAAGGAAGATTGTGTATTTAGATGTTTATGGAAAACAAATTAGCCCTTTTCAAGTAATGAAAATAAGGCAAGTTTGGGTTCCAAAAGGTATATCTAACCCTCTAGGACCCAACTTTCAAAGGGTACCTAAGTTTTGATTTGTAACAGGTTCCAATGGTGCCATCAACAAAGAAAAGAAGTCTTAAAGAACTTACATGGTACTTGGACAGTGGATGTTCAAGACATATGACTGGAAATAAGGAGCTTCTGTCAGATTTTGTTGAACAAGATGGACCACAAGTAACTTTTGGTGACAACTCACAAGGAACAACCAAAGGTTATGGAACTCTTAAAATTGGTACTGTAAGTATTTCAAATGTTTCATATGTCTATGGTCTGAAACACAATCTATTCTCAATAAGCCAATTTTGTGATAAAGGTTTTAATGTTGAGTTTTCTAGTAACTTATGTTATATTAAGAACAAATCAAATCAACAGTTACTACTAACTGGGTCAAGGAAAGGTAATGTTTATCTTGCAGATTGGAATAAATTCCCTGAAGATATCTGCTTAGTTGCAAAAAGCTCTAAAGATCTCAATTGGCTATGGCATAAAAGGCTAAACCATCTGAACTTTAAGACCTTGAACAAACTTGCAAGATTATCATTAGCAGATGGCCTACCAAATGAAGTTTTCACAAAAGAACATGTCTGCCAAGCATGTCAAGAAGGAAAGCAAGTCAAAGCATCCTTCAGAACAAAGGCTCACATCTCAACTGCAAGAGTACTACAATTACTTCACATGGATTTATTTGGACTCATTACCCCTGTGAGCATCAGTGGAAAGAAGTATACACTAGTAGTAGTGGATGACTTCTCAAGATACACTTGGGTAATATTCATGCTAAAGAAGAAGGAGACTCAACAGAAGCTGCCAGAACTTATGAAGAAAATTACAAATGAGAAAGGCTTGAGCATTGTGAAGATCAGATCAGACAAAGGAACAGAATTCATCAACTCTTACATAAATGATTATTGTCAAGCAAGTGGAATCACTCATGAGACTTCATCAGCTAGAACACCTCAACAAAATGGTGTAGCAGAAAGGAGAGTTAGAACACTCAAGGAAGCTGGAAGAACCATGATAGCAGAAGCAAAGATTCCAAAGA
Organism: Galeopsis tetrahit; assembly: GCA_963675135.1. Taxonomy (NCBI): domain Eukaryota; kingdom Viridiplantae; phylum Streptophyta; class Magnoliopsida; order Lamiales; family Lamiaceae; genus Galeopsis; species Galeopsis tetrahit. The sequence continues at coordinate 21,271,346 of OY776133.1, forward strand.
GGTTTTGGGCAGAAGCAATCAATACTGCTTGTCACACCCAAAATAGATCCATGCTAACAAAGGAATAAGGAAAAACTCCTTATGAACTCTTCAAAGGGAGAAAACCAAGAATCTCTTACTTTCATATTTTTGGATGTACATGTTTCATTCACAATAATGGGAAGCAACAATTAAAAACATTTGACAGCAAAGCAGATGAAGGAATCTTTCTAGGATATTCTTCATCTAGCAAAGCTTTCAGAGTTTATAATTGTAGAACTCTTATTGTTGAAAAAACACCTCATGTTATCTTTGATGAGTTTTCTTTCAAGCACAGGACCTCAAACAAAGAAGACAAACCCCATGGTGAAATCAATACTAGGGTGACAAGGCTAAGAGATGGTGAAAGAAAAGAATCTGTATTTACTGATGTACATTATCCTGACTTGGACAACCTCAAAATATCCAACATATCTGAAGTAAATCAAGAAGATAAAGACAACTTACCTGAAGTCAACATACCTGAGGAAAACTGCAATGTTGAGTTGAATGGACCCACTCAACCTGAGGTAAGTTCTCCCAATGAAGAAGCTGGTAATGCTGAGGGAGTACAAGGATCAAATGATTTAGGGGGAACTCAACCTGAGAATATCAATGTCAATGACATGGACAACACCCCTGAATATGAAACTGATCCAGCTTTTAATTTTCCTGAATTTTATGTTGAATTAAATGTTGAACCAGATGAGACTAACTTATCTGAAAAAGATCAGTCTAGAAGGACATGGCTAGATGCTCATCCTTCAGACCAGATCATTGGTGATCCTACTAGTGGTGTAATCACTAGGAGACAACATGGAGAGAGTGCTTTATTTTGTTGTTTTCTTTCTGAAACAGAACCCACAACCATTGAAGAAGCAATGGAAGACTCCAACTGGATTACAGCAATGCAAGATGAACTAAATCAGTTCAAGAGGAATGATGTCTGGGAGCTGGTAGACAGACCAACACATCAGGATGTTGTAGGAGCTAAATGGGTTTACAAGAACAAGAAAAATGAAAATGATGTTATAGTTAGAAACAAAGCCAGACTAGTTGCCAAAGGTTATAGTCAACATGAAGGAATAGACTATGATGAGACCTTTGCCCCTGTAGCTAGGTTAGAAGCAATTAGGTTGTTCTTAGCATATGCAGCTCATATGAAGTTCAAGGTATACCAAATGGATGTGAAGAGTGCATTTCTGAATGGAGTACTTAAAGAAGAGGTTTATGTAGAGCAGCCACCTGGTTTTGAGGAAGGAGACAAAGTGTATCGATTGAAGAAAGCACTTTATGGTCTCAAACAAGCACCAAGAGCTTGGTATGAGACACTATCACAATTCCTATTGGACAATGGATTTGTGAAAGGCACAGTTGATAAGACCTTATTTAGGATAAGTGAAGGAAATGATATTCTGTTAGTACAGATATATGTTGATGATATCATTTTTGGTTCACCTAATGAGGATATGTGCAAGAAATTTTCAACTCTCATGCAAGGGAAGTTTGAAATGTCAATGATGGGATTGATGAATTTTTTCCTAGGCTTACAAGTCAAACAATCTGAGAAAGGAATCTTCATCAATCAAGCTAAGTATACTAGAGAAATGATCAAGAAGTTTGGTTGTGAAAATAGCAAACTAGTTAGGATTCCTATGAATACAAATTGGAAAATGGATCCTGACATTGATGGATTAGATACCAACCCCACTGAATATAGAGCAATAATAGGTTCTTTATTATATCTAACTGCAAGCAGACCTGATATTACTTTTGTAGTTGGTGTATGTGCTAGATTTCAGTCAAATCCAAAGAAAAATCACTTAGAGGCTGCCAAAAGAATACTTAGGTATTTAAAAGGTACAGTGAACTTAGGATTGTGGTATCCATCTGAAGACAACATTGAGTTGACTGGTTATTCTGATGATGACTATGGAGGATGTAGGATAGACAGAAAATCAACTACTGACACTTGTCAATTCTTAGGAAACAAATTGATTTCATGGTTTTCCAAGAAACAAACTTCTGTAGCTACTTCAACCACAGAGGCTGAATATATGGCTGCTGGAAGTTGTTGTGCTCAAATCCTATGGCTCAAACAACAGCTAAGAGATTATAAAGTTGTCACAAAAGATGTACCTATCTATTGTGATAATAATAGTGCCATAGCTATTACTCAAAATCCAGTGTTACACACAAGGTGTAAACATGTGGATATTAGACATCACTTCATAAAAGATCATGTTGAGAAAAAGGACATCAGAATGGAAAAGATTCATACTGATAAGCAAAAGGCTGATATTCTCACAAAACCCCTAGCTGAAACAAGGTTCAAGGAACTTTCAATGGAACTTGGTTTATTAGATCCTGGAGAGAATGTTTAAAGTATAAGGAATTACTTTATTCATGTCAGAGATACTAGTATTAATCCAAGGGGGAACTTAGAGTGAAGTTTTAGGAAGGATAAGTTAGATGAAACAATTCAAAGTTCATTAATTTATTTTTCACATACTGATATTATTTTCAAGAATTTTCATGCAGGAAACTTGGACAAAGTACATGGCATTCTTGAGGAAAGATACTTGACAAGTACGAGGAAAACTACGAAGGACAACGTAGAGGATGACAAACTACATGAGAAACTTCAATAGAAGTTGTCAAGGGTTAATCAGTCAAGTTGTCACTTGACTGTAGATAAGTTTTTTTTTTCATAAAAGTTAAACTCTGTTCATCATTATAGTACGCATTTAATGCTCATAAAAGACAAACAAGAGATCTTTGCTAAGAGACGATCAATTGCACGATTTTCTGAAAAAGCAACTCACTGTGCGTAGGACACGACATTTGCGTCCTTTGGTGTAACAGAATTGATCTAAGCCATTAAATTTTATCAATTCAATCTCAACCCTACACCTAACACTTTTCAAATTGTACAGTTGAGGAGATATAAAAGCATAACTTAGAATTTTTCACAATTTACGTTTTCAAAATTTCTGAAAAAGCCCTAAGCTATATCTCTCAAGAATCCTCAAGCTCATCTACAAGTTTTGCTCAAAGCTCTATAACTTTAACAAAAATGACTTTGGAAATGGGTTAGTATTTCTCATAATCTCATGTTAAAGACATGCATATTTGTAAAGCTTTCAAGAAAAATAACATGCTCTGTTTTAGCTTCAATGACTCTGTTTAAATTCTTTAGATGCTATATTTACGGATTAATCATTTATTGGATGATATGCTGTTGGATACATGTGTAATGCCTAAAATCGTGTTAATATCTTAGATTCATACACATATTTTGACTAGAAATCATGATTACAAGCTTAAAACATTGTTGGATATGGTATTATAATGCTATGAATATCTTATGTAAACTTATACACATGTTATCTTACACATAAGTGCAAAATATTGTTTACAGATAGCCTAATCATATGATTTAGTAGTTATATGGAAAGATTTTGCTAATTGGACCATACTAATAACTGTATATTGGCTATATTTTGTTTAGTTGACTTCAATCACCCTGATTTGGACATCAATTGGAATTACTTGAGTGAAGCAACCATGCTCCACTTTGAGCAGACTGTGTGCTTTGACAATCTGTCAAATAAACACACAAGGAGGATAATCACATGGTTGGAGCAAGCTGGATTGAAAAAATGGCTCGAGGTCATCCCCAAAACATGCCTGGAACTTTCAACTACTCAGTTCTTAGGCACATTCACTCCAAAAAGCTCAGGATCTGGTTACATTATGACTCATGAACCAGGCACAACCAAGAAAACTGTTGAGAAGTTTGAGTTCACTGAAGAAGACTTTGATGAATTCTTTGGTTTGAATGCTATTGGAGAAGATCCTGAAGAATATATGAGGCATAATGAACAAGAAGTTGCCAACCAATGGATGGATGATCCAGTACTACTCAAATCTGGTCTACACAAGAGAGTTCTGAAAGAGGACTATCAATTATTGCTAGATGTGGTTGCAAAGACTGTGATGTGCACCACAGGGAGCTATGACCAGATCAGCAAATCCAAGGTGAGATTGATGAAAGCTATCATTGATGGAGGAAAGAAGCCAATGAACTGGAAGGGTTATTTTCTGAAGAAACTTGCAGAAGAGAAAGCAAAATTCAAAATTGTGGATGTAAGGAAGGTAGTCATTGAGAAGAAACTAGCCTTCTGTACAAAAGTTGCTGCATTCTTATACAAGTATGGACCTGAGGACATTGTTGAAGATGGAGTTAAATTCAACACTACCAAGATATTGTTCAGACAATTATCTGTAAGAACTCAGAAACGATTGGGGCTGGAGATCAAGTCACCAAAAGCCTCAACAAGGAAGCAAGTTAAGTCTGCCAAGCAGAGGAGTGAAGAAGCAAAACAAATGGTGATCAATATTCTTGAAAAAGCCAAGAAGAAAGGAAAAGGAAAGGAGTTTGAGACAGCCTCAAAGACCAAGAAAAAGAGGGCCATGTCAAGCCCTAGTTCGAGTGGAGAAGAAACTGAAGAGGAGTATGTTGATACTTCTGAGGAAGAGATGGATGTTGATGAGCAAGCTGAACTGGAAGGTTCAGATGATGATGATGAAGGTGATGAAGGAGGAATAGTATCACCTGGAAACTTGGATTTAAATGATCCAGAACCCTCAAGTCATAGCCCAAAAGCTATTGAAACCACCCCTCATTTGAATGATCCAACCATTCTTAAAATTGCCTACAAGTCTGACACCCCCATACCCATTCTTTTTAATGAATCTCAACCCTCATCCAAGTCAGATACAGACCCTGAATACACCTATGAAATGACATTGAGAGATGAATCCAAATTTTTCCTAGACCAACTTTACCCCCAACTTGCCAAATATCCTGATTTAAGATCAATCTTCTATGATCTTAGATTGATTGCTGATATAAGGAAGAAATCCATGTATGATATTGGGAAAGTGATTGAGTCCAAGGGACTGGACTGGTGGGAGAATGAGGAGGCCAGATTGACAGAGTTTGCTGAAGTGGAATCCACTTTTGAGTTAACTGATGAAAGGTTGTTTGCCAACTTGGTGAACATTAAGATTCAGAAGGAAGCTATTCAATCCATTATTGCTGGGATTGAATTAAACATTGAAAACTTGATGGAGGAAGATGTTGAGATGTCCAAGCAAGCTAAGGACAATGCAGATGTTGAAATGTCCAAGAGCACTGAGGACAAGACTGAAGAAGTGTCCAAGATTGTTGAGTACAAAGATGATGAAGAGGTTGCTACCATGGAGGTAGACATCACTGAAGGAGAAAATGAAAGCCAGAAGCCTGCTGAGAAAGAATTCTTTGATGGAGTTGAGACTGCCATTGAGGAAATAAAGAATGGAGAAACCAGTGAAGGAGAAAAGATTGATGAAATTGATCAAATTCAATTGATTGAAAATATTGAGATAGAAGTACAGCCAGCTGTAGAAGCCACTGCATCCATGGAAATTGTCATTTTTGAACCTCCAACTGAGAAAACTGCTGAAAATCCTAACATTCATGATGCTAAATTGAATGAGTCAACTCCTGCTGAAGTCACTGAAGCTGAGGCCAAGAAAGATGAAGTGGAGGCCAATACTGCTCAAAAAGAAGCTGTGAAGACTGAGGAACCAGCTGCTATGAAGAAGCCCTTGGAAAATGAGGCAATAGCTGCAGCACCATCAACTTCGATGGAGTTCCCAATTCACTTAGATGCTTCTCCATTGACTGGAGTCTGCATCATTGATAAGGAGGATGGAAGAATGAAGGCAGTGCTGGAGGAGTTCAATGCTGAGATTGAACAGATTAATGAAGTTGAGAGGAAGAGGCTGGAGAATGTTGTAGGTTTATGCCTAAACATGGAAAAGTATGTCAGAGATAGTTTGGATGAAACTATCATTCCAACAAATGAAGCTCAGCACAAGTCCTTGCTCAACTTGAACACAAAGGCAAGAAGGATGACAAGGAGGATGGAGAACTTGGAAGAAACCATTGATAACAATGTTATGGATTTATGCATCAAAGTGGAGAGTTTGGAAGAGAAGATGAACTCCACAACCATAAAGCTAGAAGTTGTTGAAAAAGGTTTTGAAACCTTTGATAAGAAGATGGACAGTGTTGGAAAGGAAGTGAAGGACTCAACCCTCAAAATTGGAGAGTCATCAAAGATCATGTCAGATGTTGTTACCACATACTTCCACACTGAGAAAGAGTTGATCAAGAAGGACAGAGAGGAAATTCTGAAGATTAAGGATGATGTTGATAAGGAGAAAGAAGAGATCTCCCAGATGTTGTCAAAAGATATTGAAAAGCTGACTCAGTCTATGGGGAGTCAAAGAGATCAACTGATTAGAGAGACCATCAAGAGTTCACTAAATGCTGCTTCTAATCTATTTAAAGACAACTTGGAAGGCATAATCAAGATGATGAGGACCCAAGTTGATCAGGCTGTGAAGAAGCAAGTGGAAGAGTCTGTAAGTTCCACTATTTCTGCATTTCTATTGAATCATGTTGACCCCATTTCTGCCTAGATAAAAAAGATGGACATCTACCAACAAGAACTCTCACTTACTGTGGCTAAGATTGATGCCAACCCTGCTGACCCCATCAACCTTGAGGCATTTGATGATGCCAAAAAGGGGGAAAATAAGAAGAAGGGGGAAGATCTGTTGAAGGAGGGTGAGAAGAGTAAGGGGGAAGGTAGCAAGGGAAAGGGGAAAGCAAAAATTTTGGAAATTACTGATGTGACAGAAGAAGAGGACTGTCCCAAAACTAGAAGTGGAAAAATAAGGAAACCAAATTTGAAGAGAAAGAAACTTGATGATATTTCTGATCAAGAGAAAAGCAAGAAGTATAAGTCAAGTGAACCAGATGATGATGAAGAGATGGAAATTTCAACCTTGGTTAGAAGGGAAGATAAACTGCCTGTTAGAAGAGCTTCTCCTGAAGTTACTGCTGCTGATCTTGTGAAAGACAAAGCTCATGTATTTGAAGAAGTTGCAAACATCTTTGCAGAAGGAGATGGACAAGATGCAGAAACTAGAAAAGGAGTGAGGAAGCTTGTTATTGAAGAAAGAACCAAGATGTTCATAGATGCTGAAGAGTGCAGGTTGAAGAGGCACAAAGACTTCAATCCAGAAAATTTTAAGTCTTACAAGAGTTCTTATGCTTTGATGATGGAAAATAGAGCCAAGAGGAAGTCTGAAACCTTGAAAAGGATTCCTCATACTGACAGCTGGGTTCCTACTGAACTCAATGGTGCTTGGGAAGAAGCCAATCGAGTATGGGATCATCTCTTCTTTGTTGTGAAGAGATGGGGAGACTTTGAAGACATAGATGGTCTTTATGAAGGTTTTATGATGGAGAATTATCCAGATTTGTACACGAAGATTCTTGGAGCTGCTCAGAAGGAGAAAGTGATTGTCAAGGCTCCTGAACAGATTTTCTGGACTCCACCAATGAAGGCTGATGGAAAAGGCATTGATAGGAAAGCTATTACTGATGAGTTTGTGCAACTTGTCAAGGAGGAAGATTTGATTGGGAAGAACGAGGAGGTCATGGCCTTGAAGAATAGGCACTTTGCATCATATGGGCTAACTCCACTGTTCAAGGAACTCCCAACTTTCCTGAAGAAGAAGTCAGATGCAGCAAAGTGATGAAGCTGCAGAAGGTCAAGTCAAGATCCAATTTAAACAGTCATGAACTTGTTAAGCTATGTTTATTTTAATTTCCAGATAATTGTTGCTCCTTAAGAGCTAGAACTTACAACTTTCTGCTCTTACTATGTGCTGTCTTTTATGAATGATTATCATATATCGTATGCACTGGACAACAATTTTTGAGTCTTTACTTGTGTTATTTTTATCTAAAAATAGGCTCTAGCAAAATTATTTTAATTTGATTCTTGCTTAGATCAAGTTTTATAGAACTCAGAGAACTTAGCCCTTTTTAGGTTAATTATCTGAATTTATTCTGTGAAATTTTTCTAAGAATAGAAGATACATGCTAGTTGTCCTGTTTTTGTCAAATCTACTGAAAAAGAAATTCCTATGGATATTTTGAAGTAAGTAGGTTTTGGCATCATCAAAAAGGGGGAAATTGTTGGGATATGGTTTATATTAATAAAAGGAAATTTGATTTTGATTTGATACCAAAACCCTAAGTAAAACCCCAAGTATGATGATTTGCCAAATCTAGATTTTCAGGTTAGAAAAGCTCATACATGTTAGGGAGCTTTAATTTTTATTAGATAGATTATTCTTTGAATCTATGACAAATGACCTGAAAACACAAAGCACATGAAGACAAGTATCATTGAAGACAAGGAGCTGAAGTGTTATGAAGAAAGTGACAAGGATTCATGAAGACAAGTATGCTGAACAAAAGTCAAGTATGATGAATTTGGATATTCATATACCTTGAACTTGGCATACTTATGGTCAAAGACGATGAATGACTAGGCACCTTATCCAGTACGAGGCCGTTAGCGGGAAGGACAGAATTATTCCAAATTAGCCAAAGAATGAAAGCCACTTGTCACTGCGCATAACAAACTCTGATAATGGAATGCAAATTGCAGAATGGACGTGAATACATGTACTATTTACATGCAGGGCCCTGAACAATTTGAAAGTTCAAATTTATGGATAAGTTTGCTATCTCCACCAACGGATAGCTTGCTTCATCTATAAATAGGCCACATCTTGAAACATTTCAAGATAACGGGACATACATCAAGACACAAGCCATACATATTCTAGCAATCCTTTTAGCATTCAAAAGTATTCAAAACACTCGAGAGATTAAAGCTTTTAAGCATATTCATTTGTTAGTGTTATCTTTAGTCCCCACTAGGCAAGCTTATTGTTTGATTATCCCAAGCCTAGAAAGTGATATCCTAGCCTTTACATCTGTTCTTAAATTGTAAAGGATATCACACTTAGTTGGTACAAGAACAAAACCCTACTTTCACCTTGAGAGATAGTCTGAGAGTATTGTTGAGTTCGTAGTAGTGATTGAGAGTATTGCAACGAGAGAAGGTTGTAAGAAATCAAGAGAAGAGAAGAAGAAGAAGTAGAGTGCACCTTGGCACTGTAAAAACAAGCTAATTCCGAAGTGATTAAGGAATTATCCTATTAAATTAGGAGAGTGGACGTAGAAGCAGTTTAGTCTCCGAACCACTATACATCTTGTGTTCTTACTTACTGCATTTGTCTTATTGCTTTAGCTTTTGTGCTCTTATAACTGCTATTTGCTATTTGATAACCTAGTATTTAAGTGCATATTATTTAAGGAGTATAATAGGGCCTATCATTTATTCCGCATACAAGTTGCATACTGTTATGATCTCTTAGAATCTATTGTTAGTATTTTCATAGGACTTGACATACTGTGTAACTTACTTGACTCTGATTATTTGTGTTGATTACTTGCAAAAGTTTTAAGAAAAACACATACACGTGTATTCCCTCCCCCCCCCCATACACGTGTCACACTCCTTTTTGGGACCAACAGTATTCTTAACACATCATTTGATACATAAGCTGTTTGGATGACTAAAAATACAAAAGATCAACTTAAAAATAATTTAAAATTATGAAAGATTAAATATTAGAATTTTAATTTCTAATTTTAGATGATAATTGCATATATACATATGTATTAATATGTAATTTTTAGTATTAATACGTAACTGAATTTGATGTTTTAATTTTTTTTCAATGAAATCAATTTGTCTTTTTTTTAATTTTGTATTAGATATATCACTTTTTTTTAATTTAAATGACGAACACACGGAAATTATATATTTAATTATAAATAAATATTTGGTAAAATAGAACATAAAAATAGGATAAAATTAAGATTTTGATAAAATTGGTATATTTATAAATAAATATTTGGTAAAATAGAACATTAAAAAAAAGATAAAATTAAGATTTTGATAAAATTGTGTATATTTGATTATAAATAAATACGTATTAAAATTTTGTATTAAATATATCACTCTTATTTCTATTCAAAACAACTTGTGTGTTAAAATTGTCAAAAAAAAAAAAAGTCATGTAAAACACACATGTTTTATTCCGCTGTGAATGATTAAATTTGATTAAAATGGTTGAAATTGGACTTATAGAGTACCAAAATTGAGACCTAAAGGACCAAAATTGAGGCTGAAGGACTAAAATTGAACAAGTAAAAAGTTACAGGACCTTTGCGGATTCAAACAAAGTTACAGGACCATTTGTGAATTTATCTCTAATTTTATCAAAATCTTGATTTTATCTTCTTTTTTTTTTTTCTATTTACCAAATATGTATTTATAATCAAATATTTAATTTGATGTATTTATTTAAATTAAATAAAAAATGATATATCTAATCAAAATTTAAAAAAAAAGACATTGAATTCAGTGAAATAAATTAAAAATCAAACTCAATTACGTATTAATACTAAAAAATACATATTAATAAATATGCATATATTTGAGTGTATATATGCAATTATCATCTAAAACTAAAACTAAAATTTTAATATTTAGTTTTTCATAATTTTAAAATATTTTTTAAGTTGATCTTATGTATTTTTAGTCCTCCAAATAATTTATGTGTTGATGATGTGTTAAAAATATTGAGAAAAATATAAACGTTCTATTCCGGTGAGTATGATTGAAATTGAATTAAAAGGACTAAAGTTGAACTGGTTTGACTAAAATTAGACTCAGTGGACTGAAATTAGAACCTAAAGGATTAAAATTGATAACATAAAAGGTTACCGGACCTTTTGCGAATTCGGACAAAGTTACAGGACCATTTTTAAATTATCTCATAAAATTTTGTATATTTGATTATAAATAAATACTTACTAAAATTTTGTATTAAATATATCACCTCTTATTTCTATTCAAAATAGCTTATGTGTTTAAAATGTAAAAAAATAAAAAAAATTGTCATGTAAAATACATGTGTTCTATTCCGGTGTAAAGGGTGAAATTGGATTAAAAGGATTGAAATTGGACTTAAATCTAATTCAGAGGACTGAAATTGGATCTAAAGGAAAAAATTAAGAGTAAAGGACTAAAATTAATCAAGTAAAAAGTTATACGACCCTTTGTGGATTCGGACAAAGTTACATGACCATTTGTGAATTTATCTCCAAATGAGAAAACTTAAGAATATTCATCAATGATATTAGTAGCACATGTTCCCAATCAAAAAAAAAAATCTCCTCCAAGAAAACTTCCCCACCCAATTCCCCCCAATACCCCTCTCCCACATCTCCCTCACACTCTTCCCCTTATCCTCTAAAAAACCTCGGAAATAGATTACACTTCTTAATATACGAGTCAACTTGTATATAAAAAAACTATTATGAGACGAAAATGGAGTACTAGTTATCTTGGGAAACAAGTAGACATAAGGGCAAAATGGAAAAATATATAAGCAAAAAAATTAATGTTTTAACTATAATAATTAACTTCCATATTTGTGAAAATAATTATATATCTTTTGTGGGAGGGCCGGGGCAGTACAGTATTAATATATTGCATATTTGATGATAATAACATCCTATCAACCGTGACATACAATTACTCAAAACACTATACAAACCCTCGCTCATGGCGTGTACATAATCCAACCAAATACATATATCCATTTCTATATATATACCCCAAATATATTCATCCACAATTAATTAGATAGATATTATAAGCAAAACAAAACTCTCTCTCTCTCTCTCATGGCCTCCACAGAGACAGCGGCACCTCCTGCTCCGGAGACAGAGGAAACCCCGCCTGTGTCGGAGCCAGTAGCTGATACGGTGGAGGAAACCCTGCCTACGTCGACGGAGGGAGCTGATAAGGTGGAAGAAGCAGTACCGCCGGAGGTTAAACCCCAGGTGGATGCGCCGCCTACTGATTACTTTGCATTGGCGGATGTTGTGTTGAGATTGTTGGTGTTTGCGTCAGCAGTGGTGGCTGTTGTAGTCATTGTTACAGCCAAACAAACTCACAACCCTACTTCTCCCACCGCTAAATTCAATCACTCGCCATCTTTCATGTAAGTGCACTTGAATATGCATGCTAGCTATATATATATGTTCATGCATTCTAAAAATTAATGCTCCCTCTCATTGTTTGCACACTCAAAAAAAAGAAATAACTCACATAATTTTTACTCTTACAACATTCATCTAATTTCAAAAATACCACTCTATTTGGGCCCACAATTTAATATCTCTCTTCACTTTAGTCAAATTTCATTCACTTTAATTAGTCAATAAATTACCAATATTAATACATCTCCTTTATTCCACCATACATATCACTATATTCTATTTTCTTAATTTTCGTGCCGATCAAACCATGCACAAAATTCTGGGACAGAGCGAGGGAGTATATATATATTATCTCTCCCAAAAAGTAATGCTATCACTGGTAATACAATATAAAGAATTCCTATATTAAAACCCGTGCAAACAACAGATTATTTTTAAATAAAAATGGGACAGAGGATCAAGCTAGTAGTCATTATTCTCATAATAACTTTCACACTTTGTTTTTCAAAAAAAAAAAAAAATTACTATATTGATCCCAGCTTTAAATGTTACTACTCCTTTGTCTCATTTTGTTTGTCTTTCTAGAAAAAAACTTTTGTTCCAGAATCATTGTCATTTTACACTAATCTAATAGAATTAAATATTATATTCCAAGTATATATTCCCTTATTTTTTTTATTTAAGTACATACATTAATGATTCTATAATTAATAAATTAAATATATAGTAAAAATGGCACATTAAATATATATGTATTTTCTTTAAAAAAAAGACTATATTTGAGTTAAACATACAAGTAAAACAAACAAAAATGGGATAAGGAACGGAGTATTAATTACAAGTTGGTGGTGAATAAATGTCATCACTTCATGGAAGTGCCGATATATGTGCTATAATAATTATTATTGCATTGATTGCAAAACTGACTTTTTTTTGTCATAATATATCATTTAAGATTTATTTAATTTTTCTTTAATTTGTAATTAAGAGTACTGTAATTATAATTTAAATCATGCTGCTGCAGATTCTTTGTTGCAGCACTCTCAGTTACGGGCTTGTACAGCATCATCACAACCCTCTTATCATTCTACGCTCTCCTCAAACCTCCTGGATTCTGTCCCAAAGTGTTATCACATTTGGTCATATTTGATGTTGTAAGTTTTTTTTTTTAATTCAATTTAATTATAAATAATAACAGCAACTATTATTTTTTTCTCAATTAAGAACAATTTTTCTAGACTAGCAAATTAAAATAGTGAGCAATCTCACATGCAAAATTCTAGAAAAAAACACAAAATTCATGAGACGACGTTGTTGGAACTATATTGGAGATAAATTAAAAAATTGTCATGTATCTTTACCCTAATCCAATTATAGTCATTTTCTTAACTTTATCAATTTTCATCCTTTTTTACTGGAAATTTCAAATTTTGACCTGAAATTGTTCTTTTTTATTTAATTTTTTATTCTGGTGCACTCTCGTTTGAACTGTCTCTCATCTAGGAAGTAAACCCCTAAATCAATTTCAAGTTTCAATTACACGTCCCATGCATGTGAACTGCGCGCCAATTCAAAATTGAAAATTCCGTCAATTCTTGAGACAGTCGATCATTTTGGTACCTTTTTTGTGTCATGCATTATGGATGCTACAAATTACTCCTATACAATAGATTTCCGTCCATTTGTTGATAACTTTTTAGGCCAAAATTTCAATATTTCGCGGAAAAGAACCAAGATTGACACACAAATTTGATTAATTGGAACAAAAATATATACATAAAAACGCACGACTTGTCACTTGGTGGAGATGCCTCATGCACGTACATATAGTACAATTTATTTATTTATTTAAGGAAATAAATAAATTAAATTTCACGTTTCTTCAGGTACTGCTAGGAATTGTAGCAGCAGCAACCGGAGCAGCAGGTGCAGTTGCTTACACAGGTTTGAAGGGCAATTCTCATCTTGGTTGGGGGGGAATCTGCAACGTTTACGACAAGTTTTGCACACATGTCGGAGCATCCGTCGCTGTCTCCTTGTTCGCCTCCATTCTCCTCCTCTTCTTGGTTTCTCTCTCCTTCTACTCTCTCTCTAAGAAAATCCCAAAGTAGATTCAATTATGTTATGAATTATGAGTGTGTTTTAGGGTTTGTAAATTAATGCCGTGTGATTATTTAAGATCGTACGTCTACTTCACTTTAATTTGTTGTTTTATCTCGTGCATGTTTCAGTGTTTTTAATACATTAACACGTGGTATTAATAATGATTTGTAATATCATTTATTACACGTGTATGTATTAAAAGTATTGAAACGCGCGCTGGATAAAAAACCTGAAGTATGAAATCTGTTCTGAAATTTGATTTAATTACAATGTATTTGATGTGTATATTTGTTAATATATACTACTCATCGTTGGTTGAATTAAGGTTCACGTACGTGATGACTTGACTCTATTTTTTATTTTATTTTAAGTTTTTATAGTCTCTCTTGACTAGTAATATCTTCAGTTATAAATGAAGATTCCGAATTGGGCCTCACCGGTTACACTTAGGGTCTGACTATTTACAACTCCCATATATGGATGCACTCTCCCAATTAGTTATTAATATAATAGTAGGGTGAAAAATTAAAAATACATTTTCATTAAATTACATGGCACTAAATGCACTCCCCTTACCCCTCCTTTTTTTTTTGAACAGTAAAAGTATTATAAATTTCCACAAGTACTTAGGGTACTTAATCCATAATGTACAAGTCAATCTAAATACATAAGTATACATAGTGTTTTCCTCCTTACATTTCATAGTTTTACTCCATCAAGCATAGAAAGGGTTCTTGGAACCATGCTGCAACAGACGAGTTTGGACATATTGCGTTTATTCCACCCATCCAAGACCACATGAGTATCTTAATGCTTTCCACCGTCTTCTTTGTATTTTGACATGTCTCGTTGAATCTTTTCTCGTTTCTGTTCTTCCAGAGGACCCACACCACGCACGTCCATAAGCTTGTCATAAAATTCCTCCTCACCTTCCCATAACCGAGCGCCTCTGAATGTTGGAGGAGGTGCGTACCTAGGTCATTATGTGTTACCATTTGTATCCTAAGCCAGCGGTGTATATCCCCCCAAACAGAAGTCGTGAAAGTGCATTCTACAATGAGATGTTTGTTGCTTTCCAGATTGTTTTCGCATAACATGCACCTCGCCTCTTCTTCCGTAATCTGCACCCCTCTTCTCCTAAGATTATCCGTCGTGGCGAGTCTTCCTTTCAATGCCTTCCATGCTATTGCCTTTACCCTCCTTGGCGCACAATTTTTCCACAGCCTTACGAATTTCTGTTCATCTGGGTCTCCATTTCCTGTTTCATCTTCCTCGGTCACGGCCGTATACGCCTTGCTTGTAGAATATCTGCCGATCGGTGCCATTTCCCATTCCCACGTGTCCTCCATGCTCTGCGTCATTTTGTGCCTGTTCAAAACAGCAATAAGTTCAGTCAGATTACCTTGTTCATGTTCGTTTAAATTCCTTACCCATGCCCAGCCCCATTCCCAGCCGTTACTCCCCCATGACCCCATTCTGTCTATTGTGTCAGTCTTCTGCCCGCATATGAGATAGCGGCCTGGGAATCTGCTTCGTAGTGAGTCAATGCCATCGATCCAGTGCTCGCTCCAAAAAACCGTCTTTTCTCCGTTACCCACCACCTTTCGTATTCTATATCTCGCGTCATTCCCGCCAAGCTCGTTGTATATGCTTTTCAGCTCTTTCCACCAACTCGATTCTCCTCTTCGGCGTCTCCTCCTTCCTTGATTCTCTGTCTCTTCGTCCCCGAAGCCTCCATACTTTAATTCCAAAATTTTGACCCATAAGTTGTCTTTCTCCATATGGAACCTCCATATCCATCGCCCGAGCAGTGCCGTGTTAAATGAGTTGAGGTCGCGGATGCCAAGACCCCCTTTATTTTTGTCTTTACAAACCTCTTCCCAGCTTACCCACGGTATCTTCCTATTGTCACCCATCCCTCCTCCCCACAGAAAGTTCCTTTGTATCTTTTTTATCTCGTTTAACACTGTTTTTGGAATCTTAAAGAACGACAAGTAGTATGTCGGGATCGCTGATAGTACGGCTTGGACCAATGTGGCTCTCCCTCCTAGAGATATCTGTTTGTCTTTCCAGCCATCAAGCTTCCTCCTTATTTTCTTACACAATCCTTCCCACGATGCAGCCTTGTGGTGATTGATTCCCACATTCATGCCCAGAAATTCGAAAGGAAATTTACCTATGGAGCAACCCAAAAATTCCGCCATCTCCCGTTTTTCATCCTCCCCCATTTGGATGCCAAGAAGGCTGCACTTGTTAAAGTTGACCCCCAGGCCTGATATGAGTTCAAACAGATTTAGAATGGCCTTTATAGCTCGTATGTCTTTCCATTGCCCATTGCACATGAACAGCGTGTCATCCGCGTATTGGAGAAGGGGCACTTGAACTTTATTCCTACCAATGCTTACTGGTTCCAGCTCGCCGATCTCCACTGCCCGATTAACCATCGATTTCAGCCCCTCGGCTGCAATCAGGAATAAGAAAGGCGATAAAGGATCGCCTTGTCTCAGACCCCTCTCAAGTTTGAATTCTCCTGAAGAACTACCATTTACGAGGACAGCCGCGCTTGCTGTTGAGATGCATTCTTTCATCCACCTTCTCCATTTTGGAGCAAAATTCATGCCTTCCATCATACTATCGAGAAAAGTCCACTCGACAGAGTCATATGCCTTCGCAAAGTCGACTTTGAAGAATGTCCTTTTCTTGCGCATCTTCTTGGCTTCATCGATAGCCTCATGCGCAATTAATATCCTGTCCATGATTTGTCTCCCTCCGATAAACGTGGACTGGCTATCCGAAATGACTGCCTCCAAAACCTTTGCTAACCGTCTAGCCAGAATCTTTGCTATAATCTTGTATAAGCTTCCGATAAGTGAAATTGGTCTAAATTCGTTCAGGCTTTGGGCTATCTTTCCCCTAAACCATCACTTCCAACCGTCGCCGCCACCATTTTTCTTGACCACCAAACAAAAAAAAAAGACTAGAAATTCCAAAAAAAAAAAAAAACTTAGAAAAACCACAATTTTTTTTTAAAAAAATTCGATCAACCGATCAACCAGTGTCGATCATATACACTTTCGTCAATTTGTCGACGAAAGTGTATATGATCGACACTTGTTGGTCGAAAAAAAATATATAAAAAAAAAATTCGACCATTTTAGGTTGACAAATTGTTGTCGGCGAGGGTGTATTTGGTCGACCTAGAATGGTCGAAATTTATAAAATAAAATAAAAATAAAACAGAAAAAAACTGGACGACGGGGACGGTAAAAAAAAGAAAAAAGCAAACCTGAGCGAGCGGCGCCGTCTTGGATCGGGGCGGCGTCGAATGGGTGGGAGGCGATGTCGGTGGATGGGGGAGGGGAGCGACCGGACGGGGGCGGGGGAATAAAAACACCGAAAAAAAAGGGGTGGGGGGAAGAGGGAGGCCAGGGCCACGACGGCCCAGGGCGGGGGCCATGGCGGCGGGTGGACGGAGGAGGGGGCGGTTGGACGGCGGTGGATGGGGGAAAATATCACAGAAAAAATGGGGGAAGGGGGCGCGACGGCCGCAGCGCGGGGGGCAAGCGCCAGCGTCGGCCGGCGGTGGGGACAGTGGGGGCGACGGCTGGTGTGAGGGTTTGGGAGAAATAAGAGAATGAAGATGAAGTGGGAAATTAGGTTTTGGTGAGGGTGGATAGTAATAGAAATTTTATGAAAAAAAGGGCATTTATGACAATTAAAGGGGTGCACTGTCTTAGACCAATTTTAGAGGGTGCATGAATCGGGAGTGTGCATCCATCCGAAATGAAGGTGTAAATAGTCAAACCCTTACACTTATTCGTCGCATGGGCCTCTAGTTTATTACTCATTAGAAAAGTTATTGGGCTTAATTACTGGGCATAAATGGCCCAATATATATACTTTCTTACATTAAACTAAGCTCGTCTTTTTTTCTGAAAAGTTATATACTGTATATACATATATATTGTTATATTTATTTGTTTTTAGAAATATTGTTTTTTTGAAACGGGAATAAACTAAAAAATAAATTAATTATCATTTCAAAGTTTGAAAGATAAAATTATGAGGTACTCTCTTGTGAAATATAGCATATGCAATAGTAGCATATATATTTAAGAAAGCGCACAAAAGCTTGCGGATCAAATCAAGTCAATCGAATCTTTTTAAAAAAAAATTGTGTAAAGACAAATTGAAAATTGTGTTCTTAGGTACGTGGTACTGTAAAGATAAGTCACATATATACCCTACATTAATATATACTGTATATATTTATCCTTATATTAACACGGATAAAATAATAAAAAAAATTGTTATTACATGAACATAATTGTATTACTTTATGTAAAAATATGTGTTACTTTATAAATAAAAGCGTGATTTTTGGGACGACTATGAGCCATAGTTGTGTGATTTTTGGGAGTAATAGACGTCCATCCCTCAACCCACGTACCTACGGCTACACCTCCATTCATTCTTCTTCCACTTTTTTTTTTTTTTTTCTGATGAATCTTCTTCCACTTTTATGATTTTGGGGAGAGAGTGAGAGGGGTTTAAAAATAATGGGTGATAGAGAATGGTTTCAGATAACTATAATTGAGAAGAGAGAGTGTTTATTGAAGAGAGAGATCGTTTACTCAACTACAAGGGTATAATTGAGTTTTCGCATGGATTTTGTAGTTTTAAGTAATACATATTCTTTTAAACAAAATCAGTAAAAATGTGAAAAAAAAAATTAGAAGAAGTATTAAAATTTGTTACTCAAAACTTAATCAATGTATTGAGCAAAGACCAATGTGTGAATGCGAACTAGTTCTCTATCTTTCAAGTTTCATCCTTTCATCCTTCACTTGCACACTATTCTAACAAGATTTTTTTACTTTGGTAAATTAAGGAGTTTTTAAGCTAATTAAGGAAATGGTTAAACCTTGAAGAAGATGGATTAGGTAAATTGTGGTTTAGCTTGAAAGTTAGTATGATGTTGTTGAGTTTACGTCAAGTACGACTTCGGAATTTCTGTAAGAAAGTGAAAGCTAAAAAAATAACAAGGAATAAAATTGTTTTAAAATGATGATAAATTTGGTAAAAACAACTTTATAAATATTGCAAACTATCTTATATTTCACAATGAGTCTAGATATATGATGACAAGTAAAAAGGAAGCTTCAAAATTCAAATCCCATCATTTTTTTTTTCAATTTCTTTATCTTCTGGTAGAATATTAGGCTGGTCATTTGACAAATAGAAATGTGGAAAAAAAAAAAGATAAATTTGGTAAAACAACTTTAAAGAAATTACAAATCATCTCTCTCATAAATCACTAATGCAAATCATTATTCTAAACAAGTGTGCATGGTGTAGAATCTAAGAATGCTACACAAAAGGTTGAAATACTCGGAATAACATTAACATGAACGGAAGACTTAAATATAAAATTTGCAATGGATATAAATATGGATTAGTCTTGTCTCGATTCCTTATAAGGAATCCTTATAAACCGAGTTGACACTCGACTAGTCAACTCTTCAGTTTTTTATTTATTTTAAAAATGTGTATGTTAAAAAGTGAAACACAGTATTACTAAAAAGTGTAACACATATTTTTATTAAAAAGTGTAAGTTACTATAATTGAAAAGTGCAATACAGTTTTTAATTAAAAGTGTAAGTTATTATAATTAAAAAGTGCAATATAATATTATTAAAAAAGTGCTAGTTAGTATAACTAAAAAGTGCAACACAATATTTAATAACTTAAAATATTTAATGAAAAGTGTAGTTATCATAACTTAAAAGTTATGAAGTTAAATACCCATCCTTTTTTTCCCCTCCCCATGACTCGAACCCAAGACCTAAGGTCTAGGTAGTGGTGCTCTAACCAATTGAGCTATCCCACTTTGTCATAAATAACTTAATAGTTGATAGTTAAAACTTCATCGCTACTGCAATTTACCATCCAAACTAAAAACGAAATGGATTTTGAGTTTTAAAAAATCCCCAAGTATGTATATGTATGTTCATTCAACTCATGAGAGAAAAAGAAGAATAGTATTTTTATTTTTTTTTGAGAACAACAAAATAGATATGCAAAACAATAATATATATATGCATGCACATACTTTATAAGTTTGTTGTGAACAATTTAATACCTATTCTACACATATTTTGGTTTGATTATGGCTATTGGAAAACATGACTATCCAAATTCTGAATAGCCAGAATTGATTTAAAAAAAAAAAATTAAATGTAATTTTATCGTAATATCATTGTTAAAGAAAATATTATAATATTTATTTAAGAGTTTTTTTTTATCATTTATCAAATTTTGAATATTCCGAATATGTGTAGTGATACCCTATACTCATATACCTATTCTTCATATATATTTTGTGTACTCAATATAGGAAAAAAAAATGCATTAACTATTGAAACTTATAACATCAATGACTTTTTACTCAATAAAGAAAATAATTAAGAATTTATTTGGAGTGAATGGAGGAGCGATCGAGCCATCCCAGATCTTAACAACCCTAGTCATTGAATCCATCTAGGGCAGATTTGGACCTCGTCAAATGAATCTATGATGGGTCATAATTTCATAGAATTTGTCATCTGACCCGACTCATATATATATAATGTACTAGTGTAGAACCCGTGTATTACACGGGGTTTTAAATAAATATTTTAATATTCAATATTATATCTTAATTTATTTGCGTAATCTAATTTTTTTTAGCATGATATGTTATTATAATTATATTTAAAAAAATTGGTTGGATATAATTTTAAATTCAACTATTATAATGTAAAAGAGAAACTAATGTAAATGTAATTATATTATACCATTCAAAATAAATTAATAAATGAAAACACATAAATGGAAAGATTGTGTTGTAATTTAATTGAGATTTTGGAACTTTTTTTTAAACAACATTAATAATTTAGTTAGAAGATTTTTAATTATTACTTAAACAAAATATTTTTAATATATTTTGAATCTAGCTCTACACTTAAAACTCTGAACATAAAGTTGATCATATGTTATGTGATAATACAGGTCTTAAAGAAAATAAATCAACGTTGAAAAAAGTATATTTTTTATTTTTATTAATGATCATCGCAAAAACACAAACGAACAGAGATCTGTCTTCTCAAGCTTTACTTGTATGATTTGAAAGACTTAATATCAGAATGTAAAATAAAGTAAACTTAAGATAATTGGTAAAATAAATATATATATATATATATATATACTTCTAAATTAGCACCCGCGTATTACGCGAAAAGTTAATAAAATAAATATTTATATTATAAATAATTAAATAATTTTATAAAGTAAATTTCAAATAAAATAGGTGAGAAACAGATGAAATGAGACGTTTAATTTTTAATATTTAATAAATATGAAAATAACTTTTTAAAAAATTATAAAATTTTGAAGAAAAAAAAAACAAATTAAGTAATAATAAAATAACTCTTAATAAATTATAAGTCACCCTTCAATATCAACCACAACACCATAAATAAATAAATATTTTAGTTAATTGCTAATTAAATCACAACCTTTTCCTCAATTTAATCTAAACTTTAAGATAATTGCAAAAAAAATCATAAATTTTAAATATTGTTGCGATTTAGTCTTTTTGACAATTTCAATTGTGTTCGAATCTAACATAATTTATAGTTTTTAATGACATAACAACTCCTTAATAAAATAATATTATTTTTTAATCAAACCAAATATCATAAGATATGATTTAGGGACAACGTAGACTTCCAAGAAGTCTAATTTGCAATAATATTTAAACTTGATGATTTAAGGTTTAGATTAGATTGCAAATGTTTAAAAGGTGGTTATTTAATTTGCAATTAACCCTTTTTAAAATTAACAACCTACTTAAATTATGACACATAAGTCAAATTAACCACAAAATGACACATAAGTCAAATTAACCACAAGATGACACATCATCAATTTAAACACCCTATTAGTATATAAGGGGATTCTATATTATAGGAGTGGTGTATTATGTATAAATAACAAATTTGTTAATCTTGTAAAATAATATAATTATTTATATAATAAATTATGTATAAAATTATATAATAAGTTTTACATATATATTTTCGAGTTTTATTTTTTAAATACGTTAAACTTATAAATTTAAAATAATTACAGGAAAATTTTAATTGAGATATAAGATAAAAGTAATTATAAAATAAAATTCAATACACACCAATAAAAATACATTTTAGATTGTATTTAACTTAGAAGTACATTAAATCATTTAAAAATAAACAAAGCTAAGAATAAAATGAATACTACAATAAAGTTAAGTAAATAAAATAAAAATTATTTTAATTAGTCAATATTAATATAATAAAAATTTCAACATTTCACATCAACCATGTACAACACCTTAAATAAATAATTAATTAGGAAGAAAATTCAATACTTAATAAGAATATAATGTTTTGAAATAGTTTAGGGATCATATCTTACTCAACCAATAACTTAATTACACATCATACTTTTTAAAATTAACAACCTCCTTCAATTATGACACATAGGCCAAATTAACCACAAAATGACACATAAGCCAAATTAACCACAAGATGACACATCATCAATTTAAACTCCCTATTAGTATATAAGGGGATTCTATATTATAGGGGTGGTGTATTATGTATAAATAACAAATTTGTTAATCTTGTAAAATAATATAATTATTTATATAATAAATTATGTATAAAATTATATAATAAGTTCTACATATATATTTTCGAGTTTAATTTTTTTTAAATACATTAAACTTATAAATTTAAAATAATTACTGAAAAAATTTAATTTAGATATAAGATAAAAGTAATTATAAAATAAAATTCAATACAAACCAATAAAAATACATTTTAGATTGTATTTTACTTAGAAGTACATTAAATCATTTAAAAATAAACAAAGCTAAGAATAAAATGAATACTACAATAAAATTAAGTAAATAAAATAAAAATTATTTTAATTAGTCAATATTAATATAATAAAAATTTCAATATTTCATATCAACCATGTACAACACCTTAAATAAATAATTAATTAGGAAGAAAATTCAATAGTTAATAGGAATATAATGTTTTGACATAGTTTATGGATCATATCTTACTCAACCAATAACTTAATTACACATCATACTTTTTAAAATTAACAACCTCCTTATATTATGACACATAAGCCAAATTAACTACAAAATGACACATAAGCCAAATTAACCACAAGATGACACATCATCAATTTAAACTCCCTATTAGTATATAAGGGGATTCTATATTATAGGAGTGGTGTATTATGTATAAATAACAAATTTGTTAATCTTGTAAAATAATATAATTATTTATATAATAAATTATGTATAAAATTATATAATAAGTTTTACATATATATTTTCGAGTTTTATTTTATAAATACATTAAACTTATAAATTTAAAATAATTACAGGAAAAATTTAATTGAGATATAAGATAAAAGTAATTATAAAATAAAATTCAATACACACCAATAAAAATACATTTTAGATTGTATTTTACTTAGAAGTACATTAAATCATTTAAAAATAAACAAAGCTAAGAATAAAATGAATACTACAATAAAGTTAAGTAAATAAAATAAAAATTATTTTAATTAGTTAATATTAATATAATAAAAATTTCAACATTTCATATCAACCATGTACAACACCTTAAATAAATAATTAATTAGGAAGAAAATTATATATTTAATAGGAATATAATGTTTTGAAATAGTTTAGGGATCATATCTTACTCAACCAAAAACTTAATTACACATCATACTTTTTAAAATTAACATCCTCCTTAAATTATGACACATAAGCCAAATTAACCACAAAATGACACATAAGCCAAATTAACCACAAGATGACACATCATCAATTTAAACTCCCTATTAGTATATAAGGGGATTATATATTATAGGAGTGGGGTATTATGTATAAATTACAAATTTGTTAATCTTGTAAAATAATATAATTATTTATATAATAAATTATGTATAAAATTATATAATAAGTTTTACATATATATTTCCGAGTTTTATTTTTTAAATACATTAAACTTATAAATTTAAAATAATTACAGGAAAATTTTAATTGAGATATAAGATAAAAGTAATTATAAAATAAAATTCAATACAAATCAATAAAAATACATTTTAGATTGTATTTAACTTAGAAGTACATTAAATCATTTAAAAATAAACAAAGCTAAGAATAAAATGAATACTACAATAAAGTTAAGTAAATAAAAAAAATTATTTTAATTAGTCAATATTAATATAATAAAAATTTCAACATTTCATAGCAACCATGTACAACACCTTAAATAAATAATTAATTAGGAAGAAAATTCAATAGTTAATAGGAATATAATGTTTTGAAATAGTTTAGGGATCGTATCTTACTCAACCAATAACTTAATTACACGTCATACTTTTTAAAATTAACAACCTCCCTAAATTATGACACATAAGCCAAATTAACCACAAAATGACACATAAGCCAAATTAACCACAAGATGACACATCATCAATTTAAACTCCCTATTAGTATATAAGGGGATTCTATATTATAGGAGTGGTGTATTATGTATAAATAACAAATTTGTTAATCTTGTAAAATAATATAATTATTTATATAATAAATTAGGTATAAAATTATATAAGAAGTTTTACATATATATTTTCGAGTTTTATTTTTTAAATACATTAAACTTATAAATTTAAAATAATTACAGAAAAAATTTAATTGAGATATAAGATAAAAGTAATTATAAAATAAAATTCAATACACACCAATAAAAATACATTTTAGATTGTATTTTACTTAGAAGTACATTAAATCATTTAAAAATAAACAAAGCTAAGAATAAAATGAATACTACAATAAAGTTAAGAAAATAAAATAAAAATTATTTTAATTAGTCAATATTAATATAATAAAAATTTCAACATTTCATATCAACCATGTACAACACCTTAAATAAATAATTAATTAGGAAGAAAATTCAATAGTTAATAGAAATATAATGTTTTGAAATAGTTTAGGGATCATATCTTACTCAACCAATAACTTAATTACACTTCATACTTTTTAAAATTAACAACCTCCTTAAATTATGACACATAAGCCAAATTAACCACAAAATGACACATAGGCCAAATTAACCACAAGATGACACATTATCAATTTAAACTCCCTATTAGTATATAAGGGGATTTATTAGGCATATATAAATATATTAAGAGATATTATATATATCTTATATAATATATTTTATATATATCTTGTAAATTTTTATTTTCCTTAATTATAGATTTAGAATAGATATGTTTTGTATCTATAAATACTTTCTTCATGTATTTTTTACATTCACTCAATGAAATTATAATTTCACAATTCATTGTTTCTCTATATGGTATCAACGTGTCTCTCGGCTCACGCCTCGATCCCACAATAATCCTTGTAATCGTTGTTCGGCATTCTTGTCGTTCAAAACTCACAATTACAAAAACATCGGCGGTTTCAACTCTTCACGGTACCCTCTCTGGTTAAATCACCGTGCCCAATTTTTTTTTTATTACTCCACCGATTGTGCCCCACTCCCAATTATTCAATCTTTTCAACGATTGTATAATTCTCTAAGCAGCAGCAGCGCATATTACCTTTTCCCTCTCCAATCAAATTAAACTCCACTATTACATACTCATCTGTTGTCTAATGGGCCCGATCCACTACAGTACTACTGCTTACACCCCCAAATCTGGTAAATACACCCCCCGCATCTACGCACTCACTCCACTACTACATACACCCCACCTCGTATGCACACCCACCCTACTGGTATATATACCACCTCCGCCCACTCTCCTATTTCGAAGATCCCCTCCATCCCCTGGATCTTGGACTCCGGGGCCTCTCATCATATCACAACTCACCCCCATAATTTATATATTTCCTCTCCATATTCCGGCTCGGATGATGTCATCATTGGTGATGGTAACGGTTTGAAAATTTCACATATTGGTTCCTTGTCGTTTCCTCATGTTAATATGCTAACATTCTCAAACGTCCTTGTTGTCCCACAAATGGCCAAAAACCTTATCTCTGTTTCAACCTTGTGTCGAGATAATGATGTTAACATTATTTTTGGTTCGACTTATTTTCAGGTGCGGGATGGCAAAATGGGGACCATTCTCCTCACGGGGAGTCACGTGGATAATCTCTACGTATGGCCGACTCGAGCATCTCTTAACCCCACAACCTCCATCTCGGAAAAACAACCATCACCCATATGGCATGCTCGTCTAGGTCATCCGTCCTCCAAAATCCTTTCCCATACCTTATCCAAGTATAGCTTACCTATCACGAACTCAAAACTGCATTATTGTGATTCTTGCAACTGTATTAAAAGTCATAAACTTCCTTTTTACGATTCAAGCATTATATCTAGTTCCCCTCTTGAGGTTCTTTTTTCTGATGTGTGGTCGTCCCCTGTCCTGTCAACTGAAGGCTTCAAATACTATGTCATTTTTGTTGATCACTTTAGCAAATATATATGGATTTACCCTCTAAAACGCAAATCTGATGTCCTCCCCACCTTTACATCCTTTAAAAGCATCGTAGAAAACTTCTACAACACCAAAATCAAAACCCTCTATACTGACAACGGGGGCGAATTCATTGCCCTACGATCCCTCCTTCAAACTCATGGTATATCTCATCTCACAACTCCTCCCCACACCCCTGAACACAATGGCATGTCTGAACGTCGTCACAGACATGTTGTTGATACTGCCTTAGCCCTTTTACATCATGCCTCCATGCCCCTTACATATTGGCCTCATGCAGTTTGTGCTGCTACCTATATTATAAACCGTCTACCAAAACCCAATCTTAACATGTTGTCCTCATATCAATTCCTTCTAAAACAAACTCCTAACCTAGCCAAACTTAGAGTTTTTGGTTGCTTATGTTATCCTTGGCCCCGTCCCTACACTTCCCATAAATTAGACCCTAGATCCACTCCTTGTGTCTTCATTGGATACTCTCCTACCCAAGCTGCTTATCTTTGTCTTGATTTAAAAATCAACAAAATATATACCTCTCGTCATGTTCAATTTGTTGAAAATGTCTTTCCTCTAGCCACTCCTAAAACTGCTCCTGATACACCCCCCCTGCCTTAACAGATACACCCCCCAATCTGCCAGACACACCCACTGTTTTAATTTATCCACCCCCTACACCTACCAATACACCCCTGACCCCTTCCCTCAATCCTACCCCACCCACAAACCTTACGAATACACCCCCTCCCCAAAATATACCATCTCTCGACGAGAATCCAGCCCCGCCACCACCCCCATTACCTGCACCCCCTGTTCCTATTAATACACCCACCAGCCCAACGTCCAGTCCTGCTGCACCTCCTAGATTACAAAGTACACCCCCATCAACTCCAAACCCTAATTCCACTATACAAACCCTTGATCTCGAGTCGCCAGATGCTCCCTCACTGCCATCCCCACCTATACAACAACGAACTCGAATGGTCACTCGAGCCCAAAACAGTATCTTCAAACCAAATCGGAGGTATGGACTATCTTCTACTTTATCTTCTGACACTGAACCTAGCTGCGTCTCTCAGGCATTAAAAGATGTACGATGGAGGGAGGCCATGTCATCTGAATTTAATGCCCTTCTAAAAAATGGTACTTGGGATTTAGTACCACCTGATGATTCTGCAAACATTATTGGTTCGAAGTGGGTCTTCCGCATCAAACGGAAACCAGACGGTTCCTTAGACAAGTTCAAAGCTCGACTTGTCGCCAAAGGCTTTCACCAACGCCCTGGGGTTGACTTTTCTAAAACATTTAGTCCTGTGGTCAAACCATCAACCGTTCGAGCAGTCCTGAGTATTGCAGTCACCAAAGATTGGCCACTTCGTCAGTTCGATGTGAATAATGCTTTCCTTCACGGTTCCTTAGCCGAATCTGTATTTATGGCTCAACCACCCGGGTTTGTTGACAAAACCTTCCCTACATATGTGTGCAAGTTACATAAATCCATCTATGGCCTAAAACAGGCACCTCGAACTTGGTATTTTGCTCTTCGAACCTTCTTGGAGAGTATTGGCTTCATTCACACCAAATCTGATGAGTCTCTCTTTGTTTACAATAAATCCGGTATAACTGCATATTTTCTCGTGTATGTTGATGATCTAATCCTTACAGGAAACAACACCTCGTTCCTCACAAAAGTGGCCTCAGACCTTAGTACAAAGTTCTCTGTCAAAGATTTAGGCTCACTTTCCTATTTTCTAGGTGTGGAAGTACTCCGTACTAAGAAAACTTGCTTTCTCTCCCAACGTAAGTATATCATTGACCTACTCACCAAATATAATATGCTCACTTCCAAACCTGTCCAAACCCCTCTCTCCACCTCTACTCGTTTATCTCTTTCTGATGGAACACCACCCACTGATATTACACAATATCGCCAAGTTCTTGGAAGTCTCCAATACCTCCAACTTACTAGACCTGATATTGCTTTTGCTGTGCATAAATTGTCTCAATTCATGCATGCTCCCACCACAACTCATTGGGGCACTGTAAAACGCCTCCTTCGATATCTTAATGGAACTAGAGATGTTGGAATTACCCTCCGCCCCAACCCATCTGACTCACTTCACTGCTTCACGGATGCTGATTGGGCCGGAAACACTGATGATCGTACGTCGACAAGTGCCTATATTGTCTTTCTTGGACCAAATCCCATCTCATGGTCTTCTAAGAAACAAAAGTCGGTTGCTCGCTCCTCCACTGAAGCAGAATATAGGGCAATTGCATCAGCAGCTTCTGAGGTACAATGGTTAAAATCTCTCTTTCAAGAACTATGCATTTCCATCAAAAATCTCCCTGCCATCTACTGCGACAATATTGGTGCGACGTATCTTTGCTCCAACCCAGTTTTTCACTCTCGGATGAAACACATTGCCATTGACTATCACTTCGTTCGAGATTTGATCAAAACAACTCAGTTACGTGTTTCACATGTGTCTTCCGAAGACCAACTAGCCGATGCTCTCACAAAGCCTCTTGCTCGTTCTCGTCTTCAAATGTTGATGATCAAGATTGGACTCTCCTACGGTACTCCATCTTGAGGGGGCGTATTAGGCATATATAAATATATTAAGAGATATTATATATATCTTGTATAATATATTTTATATATATCTTGTAAATCTTTATTTTCCTTAATTATAGATTTAGAATAGATATGTTTTGTATCTATAAATACTTCCTTCATGTACTTTTTACATTCACTCAATGAAATTATAATTTCACAATTCATTGTTTCTCTATAGTATTTATATAAAATTTTATTTATATTATTGTATATATAATTATGTGTATCAATGTAGATAAATTTAATGTGATTTTTTTAAGTATTAGATGAATATTAAATACTACTTCATTAATTAAACAATTATATATTTTAATTTTAATTATTTAATAGATATTTTAAAATTTAATAAAAAAATAAAAAAATTTGATGGGATGAGTTGGACACGACACATCCCTTGGACAAGGTGGGTAGGTCCCAAGTCTCCAATTTTGTTGGAATAGTTCATTAATTCTCATGAGACTCGTCTCTTTGTCAATCCTTCAAAGTAATAATTCATTTACTACTTTATTTCTCTATAAATTTGACTTTTAGATATAATGTACTCCAATATTAGAATTTTTTACTCACGCTTAAATTCGATTAAAAGTAACTACTAAATTCCGACTTTTAAATGAAATGTATTTCTTGCAACGGAAATGATATAGAGCCATTACCACGTCAATAAATTCTTATTTATATTTAATTTAAACTTAATCTAATATCAATATTTTATTTTTTTATCCATATCAATATTTTAAAAAATCTTTTTTTATATTTAATTTAATATTATCTCTATCAAATTACGCTAACTAACGCCATAAATCTTTTCTCAAATCTTTCCATCACCATTAATTTTTTCTCAAATCTTATATCAATATTTTATTTTATGCGTAACTAACGCCATAAATCTTTTCTCAAATCTTTCCATCACCATTAATTTTTTCTCAAATCTTATATCAATATTTTATTTTATGCGTAACTAACCCATTAATCTTTTCTTAAATCTTTTCTATCACCATCTTATATCTATATCATTTCCGTAAAAATGACTACATTAATTTACATAACTCTAAACCTCTAAACTCATAAACCCTAAAACCCTAAACCCTAAAACCCCTAAACCCTAAACCCTAAACCCCTAAAACCCTAAACCCCCTAAACCCTAAACCCCTAAAATCCTAAACCCTAAAACCGTAAACCCTAAGATTCAATTAAGATTTGATAATATATTAATATTACATTAAACTCACGCCACATATAAGATTTGAGAAAAAATTAATGGTGATGGAAAGATTTGAGAAAAGATTTATGGCGTTAGTTAGCGTAATTTGATAGAGATAATATTAAATTAAATATAAAAAAAGATTTTTTAAAATATTGATATGGATAAAAAAATAAAATATTGATATTAGATTAAGTTTAAATTAAATATAAATAAGAATTTATTGACGTGGTAATGCCACATAGGCGGTGGGCACAATTGGTGGGCTCTATATCATTTCCGTTTCTTGCAATACCTACCTATGACGTCCCTATGATTTTACAACGGGTAGGATCTCTAAACTTGGTGGTTAAGTATTAACCTAGGATAAAAATGACAATATTTCCAATAAATATCTTGTATTTTCATAAATTTTGATTTGATTTGATTTATATATAGATTGTCAACATTAATTATCTTATCTTAATATATATATCATATATTTGCAAACATTTCCGGAGCCACGTGTCGTAAAATGATTGTTTTATCACAATCTATTTTTTCTCAAATTTCTCTATTTCAAAATCTCTTTTTTCTCATTAATTTCACTTTTTATTATTTTTTTTATTAATCTTAATCATTAATCTTAAAATCCATATTCATTTTGAATATTAAAATTTAAAATGAAAGAATTCCTCATAATCTTCTACGGAGTATTCTATATAAATCATCTCCATCTCTTCTACTTTCATTTCAACCATTCTCACATTTTTTGTTTTCATTTTGCAGAATTTGTTTATATAATTTTTTTTTTTTTTGTTAATTTCATCTACTATATAAATCTCTTCTACTTTCATTTCAACTATTTTCACATTTTTTGTTTTTGTTTTGTAGAATTTTTTAGATAATTATTTTTTATTAATTTCATCACCCATATAAATCTTTTCTATTTTCTTTCATTTCAATCATTCTCATATTTTTTGTTTTCGTTTTGCATAAAAATTTTAGATTAAATTTTTTTTGGAGAAAATTTGTTTTCGTTTTGCAGCAGAAATTTGCAATATGTTTTAATTTTGTTTTCTGCCTTTCAATCTGCCCCGTTTTTTAATATGCACTTTTCTTCTCATTCTCTTCATAGTATTTCTTTTCACTTTCATTTTTTTTAATTATTTACGATTATTGGTGCTATGATTGTTATTTTTTATTTAATTGGTAGATTTATAATCTATATTTTATGAATTTTTTTTATTCCGTTTCTCATTCAATATATAATGTAATTGAAATCAATAATATTACTGATTAATCTTATATCTACCTTAATTACTATTTTTCTCTTTCTATTTTTTTTTTTTTTTAGAATTTATATCTTTTTTCTCCTCTCTCCTTTTTTTTCTCGCAATTTTCTTTTATTTTTTTAAAAAATAATTATTTTCTTTATTTTTTATACAATTTTCTTTTATATATTTTTTAAATAATTGTTTCAATTTTCTCCTACCCTTCTCTCTCTCCCTTTTTTTTCTACAATCTTTTTAAATTATTATTTTTCCCTTTCCCTCTTTTTCGTTTGTTTCTTTTACAAATTTTTTTCAATATTCTTTCTTTTTAATATTTACGAATTCAATAATTTTAAATAAAACATTTCAATAACTTTTTGAATATCCACTTTTTTCTGTCCTCTTGAATATCCACTTTTTTCTCTTTCTCTTCATAGTATTTCTTTTCATTTTTTTTATTATTTACAATTCAATTGTTGCTATGATTGTTATTTTTTATTTGGTAGATTTTCATTATAATGTATTGTGTATTTTTGTATTATAATCTAAGTTTTATGAATTTTTTTTATTCTTTTTCTCATTCAATATATAATATAATGTAATTGAAATCTATAATATTACTGATTAATCTTATATCTACCTTAAATACTATTTTTCTCTTTTTATTTTTTAATTTTTTTTTTAGAATTTACATTTTTTTCTCCTCTCTCCTTTTTTTTCTCGGCAATTTTCTTTTATTTTTTTTTTAATAATTGTTTTCTTTATTCTTTATACGATTTTCTTTTATATTTTTCTTAAAAAATTGTTTCAATTTTCGCCTCTCTTTTTTTTTTTTGACAATTTTTTAAATTATTATTTTTCTCTCTCCTCTCTCCCTCTTTTTCGTTTGTTCTTTTACAAAAAATTTCAATATTCTTTCTTTTTAAAAAAATAAAAATATTTTTAAATTTCCTTCTTTTATTTACTCTAAAGATAAAAGATCAGAAGGGATGACAATATTGACCAGATCCACGGGTACCCACCCACCCCACGAGCTTTGGGTCAGGTCGGATCCGTCCCGTATTGAGTATGGATCGGATCCGTCCCGTATTGAGTATGGATCGGGTTTGGGTCTTATGTCCAACCCGCAGGTATCCGACCCGTCCCGAATTAATATATAAACTTTATATATTATATATATATATATTTTTTTTTTTTTTAAATTTATAAAATATTTTTTTATGTATATATTATATATACATTATCGTAGTTTATGAAAATCTATGTAAATTAATAAAAAAAAATATTTCACAATCCTGTCAAATTTATGAAAATTCATATAAATCAATAAAAAAAATTAGTCAAACTCGGTATGGACTCTATGAATTTTATAAATTCACGTACTTTTTAAAATCCAAAAAAAATCAATAGAATCTCAATTGAATACACCCTCCTAAATTTTTGTTGGGGTTAGAGAATTATATTAATTATCTTAATCTATGTCAATCATTTTTAGTGATTACAATTTTAATTACCATAATTCATGGAATAAGTACCTATATCATAATAATAATTGACGAAGGAAATGAATAAATGAGGGTTGTTGTAGAGAGAATTTTTTTTTTTATCGAGGCAAGAGTGTTTTTTTTAATTGAATTATATATTTGATTTGAATTGAATATATCTAAATTCACTGTTTATGAAATTTTTATATCTCATATTATATTTTTTATAATGAAAATCTATTATCTTTAAATTAAAGACTTTTTAAAATCTCTATTGAATATCTCAGAATTTTTAAAGACTTTTAAAAATTCGTATTAAATATCCCCAAACTTAAAAAATCCTACAGAATCCACGACCACGACCAATACATCCCCTAATAATTTAAAAAAAAAAAAGTGCAATATTAAATAGAAATTTTATTCAATTTCATAATAATTAGGCGTATTAAATATTTTCAAAATACAAATTATAAATTAATTTATTTATTTTAATTTTAGGTTATCTAATAAAAATAAATACAGTATTATATGTTATTAGGTCAATTTATTTATATTTAGTAAATCAAAAGGTAAAATTAGATTTAAAAAAAAATAGATCTATTATATTTTGTTAAAAGAATTGAGAGTGGATACGGTTATATACAGATATACACAATCAAATCTTTTTTGTATACTTTCCTTTAATTCCAATGATTAGATTAGAAAAATGGTTAGATATAAAATATATATGCATATACAATATATATATATACACGCTGAAATATATATATACTAGTGTAGAACCCGTGTATTACACGGAATTTTAAAATATTTTTAAATATTTAATAATAAATTTTTATTTATTTATTTAATTTAATTTTTTATATTTTTATAATTATATTTTTAAAAAAATGATATCGCAGAATTATAATTATTTTTTAAAAAATATTTAACATTTTTTTTAATTATATTTATTATAACGTTGTATTATAATATAAAAGTTTAATGAACATAATATTTTGAATTATACAAAATAATTACACTTATGTTATGTTAGTTAATTTTATAAAGCAAATTTCTAAGAAAATTTGTGAGAATCAAACGAAATGTGACATTGAAATTTAATAAATATGAAAACAACTTTAAAAAAAAATTATAAAATTTCGAAAACAAACAATTTAAGTAATATTAAAATATCTCTTAATAAATTGTAAGTCAACCTTCAATATCAACCACAACACCTTACATTTAATAAATATGAAAATAACTTTTTAAAAAATTATAAAAGTTCGGAAACAAATAATTCAAATAATATTAAAATAACTCTTAATAAATTGTAAGTAAACCTTCAATATCAACCATTACACAATTAAATAAATAAATATTTTAGTTAATTGCAAATTAAATTATAACATTTTCCTCATTTGCAATCTAATCTAAACTTTAAGGTAATTGCAAATAAATCACAAACTTTAAATATAGTTGCAATTTAGTCTTTTTGACAATTTTAATTGTGTTCGGATCTAACATAATTTAGACTTTTTAATGACATAACAACGCCTTAATAAAACAATATTGTTTTTCAATCAAACCAAATACCAAAAGTTATGATTTAGGGACAAAGTAAACTTGTAAGAAGTCTAATTTGCAATAATATTTAGAGTTTGTGATTTATTTGCAATTCTTTTAAGGTTTAGATTAGATTGCAAATGAGCGAAAGGTCGTGATTTAATTTGCAATTACCTCTTTTTAAAATTAACAACTTCATTAAATTATGACACATAAAAGTAATTATAAAATACAATTGAATAACTAATTAAATAAAGAATTGTACACCCCAATAAAAATAAATTTTAGATTGTATTTTACTCAAAAAAAACATTAAATAGTTCTAAAATAAATTAAACTAAAGAATAAAATAAATACAAAAATAAAGTTAAGTAAATAAAATAAAATTTAATTTAATTAGTCAGTGTTAAAATAATAAGAATATAATATTTGGAAAGAGTTTATTAATCATATCATACTCAACCAATAACTTAATTACACATCATACCTTTTTAAAATTAACAACTTCATTAAATTATGACACATAAGCCAAATCAACCACAAAATGACACATAAGCCAAATTAACCACAAAATGACACATCATCAATTTAAACTCCCTATTAGTATATAAGGGGATTATATACTATAGCAGTAGTGTATTATGTATATATATAACAAATTTGGTAATCTTGTAAAATAATATAATTATTTATATAATAAATATTATGTATAAAATTATATAATAAGTTTTACATATATATTTTCGAGCTCTATTTTTTAAATGCATTAAACTTATAATAAATTTAAAATAATCGCAGAAAAAATTATTTGAGATATAAGATAAAAGTAATTATAAAATACAATTGAATAACTAATTAAATAAAGAATTGTACACCCCAATAAAAATAAATTTTAGATTGTATTTTACTCAGAAAAACATTAAATAGTTCTAAAATAAATTAAACTAAAGAATAAAATAAATACTAAAATAAAGTTAAGTAAATAAAATATAATTTAATTTAATTAGTCAATGTTAAAATAATAAGAATATAATATTTGGAAAGAGTTTATTAATCATATATTACTCAACCAATAACTTAATTACACATCATACTTTTTAAAATTAACAACTTCATTAAATTATGACACATAAAAGTAATTATAAAATACAATTGAATAACTAATTAAATAAAGAATTGTACACCCCAATAAAAATAAATTTTAGATTGTATTTTACTCAAAAAAAAACATTAAATAGTTCTAAAATAAAGTTAAGTAAATAAAATAAATTTTAATTTAATTAGTCAGTGTTAAAATAATAAGAATATAATATTTGGAAAGAGTTTATTAATCATATCTTACTCAACCAATAACTTAATTACACATCATACCTTTTTAAAATTAACAACTTCATTAAATTATGACACATAAGCCAAATCAACCACAAAATGACACATAAGCCAAATTAACCACAAAATGACACATCATCAATTTAAACTCCCTATTAGTATATAAGGGGATTATATACTATAGCAGTAGTGTATTATGTATATATATAACAAATTTGGTAATCTTGTAAAATAATATAATTATTTATATAATAAATATTATGTATAAAATTATATAATAAGTTTTACATATATATTTTCGAGCTCTATTTTTTAAATGCATTAAACTTATAATAAATTTAAAATAATCGCAGAAAAAATTATTTGAGATATAAGATAAAAGTAATTATAAAATACAATTGAATAACTAATTAAATAAAGAATTGTACACCCCAATAAAAATAAATTTTAGATTGTATTTTACTCAGAAAAACATTAAATAGTTCTAAAATAAATTAAACTAAAGAATAAAATAAATACTAAAATAAAGTTAAGTAAATAAAATATAATTTAATTTAATTAGTCAATGTTAAAATAATAAGAATATAATATTTGGAAAGAGTTTATTAATCATATATTACTCAACTAATAACTTAATTACACATCATACTTTTTAAAATTAACAACTTCATTAAATTATGACACATAAAAGTAATTATAAAATACAATTGAATAACTAATTAAATAAAGAATTGTACACCCCAATAAAAATAAATTTTAGATTGTATTTTACTCAAAAAAAAACATTAAATAGTTCTAAAATAAAGTTAAGTAAATAAAATAAATTTTAATTTAATTAGTCAGTGTTAAAATAATAAGAATATAATATTTGGAAAGAGTTTATTAATCATATCTTACTCAACCAATAACTTAATTACACATCATACTTTTTAAAATTAACAACTTCATTAAATTATGACACATAAGCCAAATCAACCACAAAATGACACATAAGCCAAATTAACCACAAAATGACACATCATCAATTTAAACTCCCTATTAGTATATAAGGGGATTATATACTATAGCAGTAGTGTATTATGTATATATATAACAAATTTGGTAATCTTGTAAAATAATATAATTATTTATATAATAAATATTATGTATAAAATTATATAATAAGTTTTACATATATATTTTCGAGCTCTATTTTTTAAATGCATTAAACTTATAATAAATTTAAAATAATCGCAGAAAAAATTATTTGAGATATAAGATAAAAGTAATTATAAAATACAATTGAATAACTAATTAAATAAAGAATGGTACACCCAATAAAAATAAATGTTAGATTGTATTTTACTCAGAAAAACATTAAATAGTTCTAAAATAAATTAAACTAAAGAATAAAATGAATACTAAAATAAAGTTAAGTAAATAAAATATAATTTAATTTAATTAGTCAATGTTAAAATAATAAGAATATAATATTTGGAAAGAGTTTATTAATCATATATTACTCAACCAATAACTTAATTACACATCATACTTTTTAAAATTAACAACTTCATTAAATTATGACACATAAAAGTAATTATAAAATACAATTGAATAACTAATTAAATAAAGAATTGTACACCCCAATAAAAATAAATTTTAGATTGTATTTTACTCAAAAAAAACATTAAATAGTTCTAAAATAAAGTTAAGTAAATAAAATAAAATTTAATTTAATTAGTCAGTGTTAAAATAATAAGAATATAATATTTGGAAAGAGTTTATTAATCATATCTTACTCAACCAATAACTTAATTACACATCATACTTTTTAAAATTAACAACTTCATTAAATTATGACACATAAGTCAAATCAACCACAAAATGACACATAAGCCAAATTAACCACAAAATGACACATCATCAATTTAAACTCCCTATTAGTATATAAGGGGATTTTTCTTTAATTTTGGAATTATTTATTGATTTCCTTTTTTTTATTTAATAGAATAACATATTTACAAATTTATACCTATTTTAATTTTTTTAATTAATAAATAAAATATATTTATATTATAAATTTATTTCAACCCGCGTAATAAGCGGGTCTTACACTAGTGACTTATATTCAAATGTTTGGAAATTTTATATTTCAAAATTATTATGAATTTTTTTTAATGTAATTCAATTTTGATTATTTTTTTATCAAATTTTACTTATATGCATATTTTTCATCGTGCACTTTTGAAAACTGTCTTTTAATGACAAAATTATTTCATTATAATTTTTCTAGTTAAATTATTTTAATAACAATCAAATGACTTTTACGGTATGATTGGTATGATGAAATGAAAATATGACTGAATTGAATAAACTTATGGATGGAAAATGAATGAAATAGGAATGAAAAATTGGTGTTCTGTAAAATTACCTAAATTATTATTATTGTTAATTTTTATGGTTGAAATGGTTTGTTATTGTTACTCCACTATTTATTATTTTAAAATTATTATTATTGAAAAATTATTATTATTATTAAATATTATTCATATATTAATATATATTATTAATAATATATAAAAAATATTATTGTTCAAATAATAAATATTTTCTTAATTTAACGATATGTATTATTAATATTTAATTATTATTTAATTTTTAAATTTAATATTTTTATTATTTTATTTTCAAAATTTTATTATTAATAATAAATTATTATTTATTTAATAGTCATAATATTAAATATTAATTTTTTAATTATTATTATTGAAAGTGAAAATAAAATAAATAATAATATTTTATATAATAATAATAATAATAATAATAATAATAAAATGCATTCCTTACACCATGGAATACATAATACCATGGGTATGAAAGGAATGATTATTTTTTAATTTTTAATTTATTCCTAATAAATAAATATAATAATGATATTTGGAATGAATTAAGGAATGATCATTTTATTTTTAATTCATTTCTACATATCAATCATGCCCTTAATGGTATGTCTGAGATTAATTATAGTAGTATTTTTCTGTCATTAAATTTTTTTTTTTTTTTTTTGTAGTGGTGTGTACGTGTGTTTTTCTATCGTTTTTTCTAATATTTATATGCTAAAAAATATTAAGAAACAACTTAATTCAAAATCTTAGTTAAAATTACATCTGTTACACAATGCAAGTATTGGATTAAAGTGTTATTCTTAATTATTTGACTACAAATTAACCTTAAATGTTTTATCTTAATTTTTCAAGACCTCTTTATATTTTTTAAAAAATATCCAATAAGCACTAATTCAAAAATAAGAATAGAAACGTGGATCAATTTCAAAATTAATTAAAAAAAAGTGAGTTTAATGTATAACAAGTGATAATTAATATTATTCAATATAAATAATTAAATAATATTTAATAAAAATAAATTAATACTGAGTACAAAATATTATTCAATAAAATTTAATAAAAATAACTAATTTTTGGTGAAAAACCATCTAGGCATACGATACGTCTGAATTAAAAAGGGAAATACTTGTTTGCTGCAGTGTAAATAATAGTCAAAATCTATCTACACTCTCGCTGTCTCTCTCTCCGAGCATTTTATTTTATTTGGGAAAAAAAGTAAGAGCAAATCACACACTCACAAGCGCAGATCAACTGTTCGATCATTTGCCCCACTCGCATTATCCTACTAAACACAAAACAGCACAATTTTTTTTTGTTTCAGTTTTTTGACCAAAGTCGAAAGTGCGAATTCGACTTTGCGAACTTTATTTTACTGCCTACTCTTTTCCTTAATCCCGCAAGAAAAAGAAGCAGAAAGAAGGGAAGGCGCAATAAAATCTATTCTAATAGTGTATACTGTTTATATTATTGTCTTTGCCTTTTGTAGGTATGTTGTCTTAGCTTCTTGTTCTTGACTTCCTTGAATTGTGCTATTTCAATTATTGCTATGTCTGCTTCTTCGGGTAGTAGAGCTAGGGTTTTTTTTTCAGCCCATTATATTACAAGATTCTCTTTTTCTTCATTATTCCTTGTGAAATGCACATCTGAATGATTTTTTTTTTTTTGGATGATTAAATACAGCCCATTTGGCCTTAATGCTCAAATTTTGAATTTTCTTGATAGTTGGTATTGAATTCTACAGGTGCTATACTGAGTGAAGCTATTTGATGATCTGCTTTAGAAGTTTGTATTATGTAGAGTCTTGATTGGCTTTTTTCTCATTCTTCTTGGTTTTGGTGGTGGGTTTTGAATGTGGTGCAACAGTGTACTATGTGGTGAGAAATGAGATTTTTCGGGTCATTGAGAAATGGGGTGTGTTTTTGGGAAAGCGATTCAGTCAACTGGGCCCCCTAGTGGCGATTTTATAGTTGGTAGGGAGAGAGATAAAGCTGGAGAGAAAGATCTGCCCGTGCAATCAGAGAGGAGAGAGAAAGCAGTGGTTGGTTCAGTAAGTAATCCGGAGGAGGGGGATGGTGGAGGAGCTGGTGGCGGCGGTGAAGTTCCGAATGGTGGTGAAAAGAAGGATGAGGAGCGAAAGAACGAGAATGCACGACGCCCAAGAGGCGAAAGGAGGAGGTCTAGGCCAAATCCAAGGCTAAGTAATCCCCCTAAGAACATTCATGGGGAGCAAGTAGCTGCTGGATGGCCATCCTGGCTCTCTGCTGTTGCAGGAGAAGCTATCAATGGATGGACACCTCGTAGAGCCGATTCATTCGAAAAAATCGATAAGGCAAGAGGCTATATATCCCTTTAGTTCCCATTTTTCCTATATTAGTTCATTACCTTATGCTTTTGTGTTCTTTGTGGTTGTATTTAGATTGGACAAGGTACTTATAGTAATGTGTACAAAGCTCGAGATATCATAACTGGAAAGATTGTTGCTTTGAAGAAGGTTCGATTTGATAATTTGGAACCCGAGAGCGTGAGGTTTATGGCCAGGGAGATATTGATTTTGCGTCGTTTGGATCACCCAAATGTCGTGAAGTTGCAAGGATTAGCAACTTCAAGAATGTCATGTAGTTTGTACCTCGTATTTGATTATATGGAGCATGATTTAGCTGGCCTTGCTTCGAGCCCTGGGATCAAGTTCACAGAGCCTCAGGTGGAATTCTGCTCTTGTATGTGTGTGTGAGTGTATTTCTCTTTGTTATCGTTAGACTATGTTGTGCAATTTTCTACAACTTCTTATCATGTTTGCTATCTGATTGATACGATAGGTCAAATGCTACATGCATCAGCTGTTGTCTGGGCTTGAACACTGCCACAATCGCCATATATTGCACCGTGATATTAAGGGATCAAATCTCCTTATTACCGATGGAGGGGTTCTTAAGATTGCTGACTTTGGGTTGGCTTCCACCTTTGACCCTAACAACAAGCAGCCCATGACTAGTCGTGTAGTTACTCTTTGGTATAGGCCGCCAGAGCTACTTCTTGGTGCCACCCAGTATGATGTGGGTGTGGACTTGTGGAGCGCTGGGTGCATTTTAGCAGAGCTGTTTGCTGGAAAGCCTATCATGACTGGGAGAACAGAGGTAACTTCTAGTTGTAATATCTGATGCTGAATTATGTTTAGTATTTTAGCATGAACTCGTATTGTACTCATTACCTTTTCATTTCGGTCGCCTCTAACTATCATGTGTTCTCTGAAATGATGATCTTGCCTTCCATATCTGTTTCAGTCAGGTGTTTCTGAAACTATGTATGTTTGTTCGGATTAGCGCCTTGCGTTTCTTTTCTTTTCATTTTTTGTTGGCTTAATTGCAGATAAAATTGCAATCTTTTTGCAAATTTTAATCTAATCTAGACTTTAGAATTTTGGTAAACAAAACCTCAATTATTATTTTTTTGGAATTCGAACCAACGGGCAGATTCACACCTGCCAGGAAATGACAATTAATTATTTGTTGCCATCCAAACCAAACCAATCCAATCCAATCATGGCACGAGTCAATCTTCCCGTTGGTTCAAATTGCAAAAAAATAAAATTAAATCGAGATTTTGTTAATTAGTATTCAGAAGATTAGATTGCAATTTGCAAAAAGGTTGTGATTTTATTTCGTTTCTTCCTGATGATGATCAGTAGGAAGTAGCTCTATTAGTTAAAAGTGTTGTGATACGCTGTTCGTAGTATAAGTGAAGTATTATGAACTAAATTATGAAAAAGAATGATGTGATGATGTTAGGCTATGTATATGACATAATTGACTTTATAGCTGAAACTGAATGGTGTAAATGGTGCTTAGGTGGAACAGCTGCACAGAATTTTCAAACTATGCGGTTCTCCAACGGAAGAATATTGGAAAAAGGCCAAGCTTCCTCATGCAACCATATTCAAACCCCAACAATCATATAAAAGATGCATAAAGGAGACGTATAAAGATTTTCCTCCATCATCATTGCCTTTAATTGATACTCTGCTTGCAATTGATCCGAGTGACCGTCAAACTGCTACGTCTGCATTGAACAGTGATGTAATCCTTCTCTCAGTCTCAACCTTCTTATCTAACTACACTCAAACAGGCTATTTTCTTTATGTGCTGAAGGATATTAATTATTTGTTTTTTCCTATTACAGTTTTTCACAAGCAAGCCTTATGCATGCGATCCTTCTAGCCTTCCAAAGTATCCTCCAAGTAAGGAGATGGATGCTAAACGCCGTGATGAAGAAGCTCGAAGGTTTGGGAAGTAATTGTTTAATTGTGTCCTTATATTATGATTCATTTGAAGACATGATGTGCTTCTGTATCGTATGATTTTGTAAACGAACATGCTTTACTTCCATTTTGTTCTTTATTTTGCTTTTCTTGAATGATCTATCATGAGGCTTGTTATGTTTCTGTTAATACCTGACCCTATCTATGTGATTGTAGGTTAAGAACTGCTGGTA
This sequence comes from Galeopsis tetrahit, assembly GCA_963675135.1. Lineage (NCBI taxonomy): Eukaryota > Viridiplantae > Streptophyta > Magnoliopsida > Lamiales > Lamiaceae > Galeopsis > Galeopsis tetrahit. The sequence goes on from OY776133.1 coordinate 21,314,460, forward strand.
AAGCTCAAGGTGATACCGGCAAAAAAGTACGCTCACGCGATAGGGGAATGCGGGCCATGCCTGCTCCTGAAGCCAATGCCGAGCTGCAAGCTAATATTGATGTATGTCATTTGGCATCCTTTACTCAGTATAATTCATATTGTCACCTTCATATGATGCTATGCGTGATTGCTTTACAGCATATTTTACATTGTAAAGCCCTTTGTATTTTCGATTCTTTGGAAACAGTGTTATATCTCTTTTTAACGCACTTTTATTCCCTTTTAAGAAACAGTAGTACCTTAACCATTTTCTACACCATAGCCAACAAACAGAGGGCACTTCATCTATTTGTAACTTCACGAGTGAAAAGTATACGAGTATGATCTTAAGGCAAAATGTACTCCCCCTCTCCCAAATATGCAGTCCATTTTGATCTTTCTCACCGATTAAGAACGGTATTGGAAATGTAATAAACCTCCTACAATACCCTTTTAACATTGCGTATAACACAATGATTAAATGTTAAAGGGTTTAACATTGAAGCATATTAGATAATATCAAATATAGAAGCAATAGTAGATGTTCGGGACAAAGAAAAAGAATAATAGACCATATATTTGAGACGAACGGAGTATTTTAGTTGGATGTGAAGGTTGTAAAAGGAAAAGAAATAACACTTGGAATAACAAAATTCCTCAATGAGATAGCTTAGTGAGAGTTTGCATAAGCGATAGATATTTTTTGAGCGTATCTGTCTGCCCTCAAACTTGTTACTTACTTGAGGAGACTATCTAGTGCGTACTGGTTTTGGAACGAACATGCTAATTACTTATTCTCTCGCCTATGAAACAGAGACGACGCTTGATTACTCATGCGAATGCAAAGAGCAAAAGTGAAAAGTTTCCTCCTCCACATCAGGACGGAGGCATTGGTTTTTCAATGGGGTCGTCTCATCATATCGACCAAACCTACGATCCCCCTGATGTACCGTTTACTTCTATGAATTTCTCATATGCTAAAGAACCAATTCAAACTTGGTCGGGCCCATTGGTCGATCCTGGTGCTCCAAGAAGAAAATCAAAGCCATCAAAGAAGGATCATCGTAAAGATTAAGAATTCTACCAGGAATAACGAGAAAGATAATGTGTAATATAGTGCAGTCTTCCTATACTTGCTCCCAGATCAACACATGGAGGTTGCAAATCTGTGTGTTTTGTCCGAGCCGGGAAATGTCAGACTCTTTGAGAGGTAAATTGTCTTTTATTTCACATTCGTTTCTACTATTTTTGGAATCATGAGAACATTCTTATGTATGTTAATTCTCACATTCTTTTCCCTTTGTATTATCATTAATGGAAGCATTACATTTGAAAGTCACACTCAATTGACGTATCATCTCTTAGTTTTACGGGCGTTGTAGGGTTTTCTTTCCTCGTATTACTCGTCTGTTTATGATTGTAAACCTTGAAGCTGATGAACAGGGTAGCTATGCTAATTAGAATTTTGTTTGCTTTGAACTATTAGCACTTGAAAATGGGCAGGTCTGTTTTATTTCTGCCCTGTTATTCTCTTTTTCACTTGTATATATGAATTTTCAAATCACCCTTCAATCTTGATAGTCCTAAGATCTTTTATGTTTCGATTGATAGTTGTAACCCCTTCCCCCCACCCCCCAAAAAGGAAGTATTATTTCAATTTGCTCATATTCATGTATGTGTGTGCTTAGTATAGTAATAATATTTTGATAGGAGGAAGTTTTGTGTAAAACGGTCTCGTACACGAGACGGAGCTCTATTTTAGGATTAGATCTTACTTTACTCTAAAACATAATGCAGATAGTGATGGAAACTCATTTCAGGTATGAGATCGTTTTGTACAAGTTTTTGTTTCTTATAATATAGTAGCAATCTCATTTCATTTAATGGGATGGATACTACTCACTCCGTGATAGTTTATTACTCCCTTCATCCTTTTCTTTTCGTCTGTTCCAAGAAAATCTACACATTTCTTTTTTGATAAATTATTTTCTCTCACGTTTTATTTTATTCTTCTATTTCTCAATCACATCACCTCTAATACATTTATTTATTCTATCATATTTGTTATCCATCGTACCCAAAGTTCATGAGTAATTTTTACTCGGATTGAGTGAGTATTCATTTTTTATTTGTCTTAAATTATAGTTCACTTTCCTTTTACTTTAACATTTTTTTTTAAAGTACTACATTATTTAATGATTGTCGAAATTAAAATATTAATTATTAACATTAAATAAAGATATAACATAATGGATGGGTAGATTTTATTGTTTTGTCTAAAAAAAAAAGTGTATTATTTTTTTCATCATACTTGTCAAAGTATATAATCATATGGAGTGGTCAATGTTGTTAATTGAAAATGAATTAAATCTTAATACTATATATTTGTGAGAATATAATGGGACATGTCACAATTTTATCACTCTAAGCAATCTCTCTTTTCACCAAAATAGTCTATTTCAAAATCCCTGCATTTTCATGCATTTTGATTAAAAATATTCATTTTTCCTATTTTAATCTCAAAATAATAATTTAAAATTTTAAATCATAATTATTATTTTTAATCTCTCTCATCTTCAAATTCTTCCATTTCAAAATTTGGATATTGTCAGGCATTCTTATTAAAATTTTCTAATTCTCCTATTTTAAAATTTAATTTAATTTTAATTTTATATCTTAATTATCATATATTTGCAAACATTTTAAGTGCCACATATTACAAAATGATTGATCTATTTCAGTCTAATTTTTTCTCAAATCACTCTATTTCAAAAAAAAAAAAAATTCTTATTAATTTCACATTTATTAATTTTTTTTATTAATCTTAACTGTACATTTTTTAATCTCATATTTTAAATAGAGAATATTAAAATTTAAATGAAACAGAATTTGTATATAAATTTAAATCTCATATTTTGAATAGACGAATATTCAAAATTTAAATGAAACATAATTTGTATATAAATTTAAATGAACACAGGTTATGCTTTCATTTGCTCTCTATTCTATTTTTTTTTTTTTTTTTTTTTTTGTTCTCTTCAATCAATATATTGTTTTGGTTTTGCAGAATTTTTTTCTCTAATCAATATCAACGTTGTTTTTTGTTTTGTAGAATTTTTTTCTCTAATCAATATCAATGTTTTCGTTTTACATTATTATTTTCTCTAATCAATATCAATGTTTAGTTTTGTATATTTTTCTCTAAACAATATATTGTTTTTTTGTTTTGTAAATTCTTTTTTCTCTAATCAATATCAACGCTTTCGTTTTGCAATTTTTTTTTCTCTAATCAATATCAATGTTTTCGTTTTATTTGCAAAATTCTCATTTACGTGTTGATTATAATTTTTTATTTTTTTAGAAATTATCATTAAATTATTCATTAATGTAAAATTGGGGTGATTTTTGGCAATTTTTTAGGAGAACTCATCACTGTTGAATCCTTTGCGAGTTGCGACGGTTCTCAGTCAATCTGATTAAAAAAATCCATTTTCCTATTTTAATCTCAAAATTTTAAATTATAATTATTATTTTTAATCTCTCTCCCCTTCAAATTCTTCCATTTCAAAATCCCAAGCATTCTTATTAAAATTTTCTATTTCTCCTATTTTAAAATTTATTATAATTAAATATTATCTAATTTTGATTTTAGTGATATCAGTCCCCCTCTTCTCAATTAATTTTATTTCAAAAACTCTTCTTCTTATTTTATTTTATTTTATTAATCTTAATCTATGCAACGGATTAAAAAATCATTTTAATCCAATCTTCTAAATTCACTTTTAAATATTAATTTTAAATATTAAAATTTATAAATTAGTTATACATATATTAAATATTAAACTAAATATATATGCAACAAAAATTTTAGGAACAGAAGATTCTTGAAGGATTTAAAAAAAATCCTATTAACAAATTTAATTTTGAATATTTAAATTTAAGATTATCAGTAATTTTCATCTACCTTCTACCTTAATTTGTTTGCTTCGGTTAGTCTATATGAGACTATGATGTTTTAGCTTGCGTTTTATATGACGGTAAATTTATGCTCTCAGAACATCTACAACTATTTCGATCTTTTATATTTTTTTTAAATAATTGTTTAAGTTCTCTCTCCTTTCCCTTCTCTACAACTTTCTTCAATTTTCATTTACTTTTTTACAATTTCCTTTTCCTCTGTATTTTCAATTTTTTTTTTGTTCTTTTTTTTTTTTTTTTTGATGTCATAATGTATAATACTACTTCTGCTTATTCACTACAAATCTTTTATATCATTCCTATAATAAATTTTTGCTTATTCACTTCAAATCTTTATATCATAATAAATAAATAGATAATTTTCTACTGTATATAATAAATAAAAATTAGTTAATAGTGATTTCTTTTATAAATAATATTTTAATTTTTTTATTATATTATTGTTATCTTAATATTTTATATTTGTGAGAATATAATTGACAATCGTTAGAAAACTTAAATGAAGAATGGTGTATTTATAATTAGTGACAACGCATAAAAAGGGATGTTGAGTTAGTTGAGAAAATAATGTAATTATTTAAATTTTAAAATAATTAAATATATAAAATTGTTATAAAATGGTTTATAAGATAATTATTTAAAATTTAAAATAAAAATTTATGAAAAAATAAAGCAAAGAATTTAAAAATAGGCGATTGAAATAGAGTAATTATGTTGGTGATATAGTTGGATAAATAATGTATAAAGAAAACTTTACAACGCTTTTTTAGTCCGGTATAAAAGGAACAGGTAAGCGGGTCGTTTCATCTAAGAATGCTTTCGGCTAGGATGATAAAAGGAATTAGAAAACTTTTGAATTCAAAAGATTGAGACGAAAATGCAACTCACAACGCCTAGAGGCGGCTCTATCAACTCTTTGGTTACCGCTTTACGTTCTGTTTGTCCGGGCTACCTTACTTACACAATTACCGTTGCACCTAGCAAACGCTATCTCACCACTCGCTCAATGACCCATCTCACTGTATTTATTCTTTATTTATTATTAATATTTTTTTATATATTTAATATTTATCAAATTATTATACTAATTTTTTAATTTATTTATAAATACTCTTTAATAAATATACATTTTAAATAAAAATAAATTTTAAATGTCATTGTTTTTCACACACAGGTAAATATCAAATTTTATGACTGGATAAATTTCGTTCTTTCTTCTGAAGATACCGAAGATCCATTCTTCCATATTATTATTGCATACTTATCTTTAAATAAATTAAATATTTTTTGCAATATTTTGTGCAAATAAATTGTTAACTAAAGAAAAATAAATTTTCACGACTTTAAATATTGAAAAGCAAATTTCAATTTTTATATAATAAATTTTGAATTTTATGTAAATAATTATTTATAATATAAATGGACGGGCTATTTTATTTAAATAATTATTTATAATATACATGGACGGGCATGTATTTATTTTGTTAATTTTCTTCATAAATGAACGAAGATGTATTTTCTTTATATACATTCTAATCATCAAGAAGCGTGAATGTATTCTAAAATAATTTTTAAAACTTTATATATATATATATATATATTATTGTGGAATATTTTAGAGAATTTTTTAGTAATTGTCCATAAAAAAAATCAGAGAGTGAGTGTATTCTACAATAATTTAAAAAACTTTACTTAAAAAAGTTTTAGTAATTGTTAATAAAAAAAATGTAAAATCTTTCAACAAAGTTTGATTAGTTAATTGATCGAATAAATATGAAGAGTGATTGAACCGTTTTTAATAAAAAAAATTATTATTTTATATTTTATTATTGTTTATATAATATTAATTTATTATGTTTAAAGATATGATTCAAAGGGATTAAAATTGATTTTTGCAATAAAATTAAAAGTTGACAGTGTTTTAAAATTAAGCACTTTAAATCAATTGTGTATATGTTGTGGTGTTTACAAAACAAACCACTTTTTTTTTTATAAATTTACAAAAAACACACTTATTACATTTGAATAGGTAATGTGTAAAGATGAAATATTATTTAAATTGTGGGGGTAAAATTGTAAAATTGATTATTATAATGATTAGAGACTATTAGAAGTAGGTGGAGGGATGCTTCACCAAAATCACTTTTAACAAATTAACTTAATCACTTGGTTGTGTTTGAAAACACTTCAAAAGTGATTCTATTTGAAAAAAAAAGTGCTTTTAAGCACCTTATAGTGTTTAAAAACACCCACTTTGTGTTATGAAAATATGTTACTTGGAAGATGTCACAGTTCTTTCTTTTAGAGAGGTTTGTTTCGGATGGGCAAATTTCACTCATGTTCTACTTTAGAATTTTAAAATCTTACTCTACAAATTACTATAAACCCTACAAAAGTCAACCCTATAAATATCTACAAACTCTCTATATATATACTTTTTTTGACGGGACACTCTATATAGATACCTATAATAACCTATATAAACCCACATAATTCTATAATATAAAGTTAAATGATACACTACTTAAATTTCAAAACAAACATAACACATATACGTCATTAAAATTTCAAAATCTACTAGATTTTGAAATTCAGATTTTAAAATTTTCAAAATCTATTTTATTGTATTTTGTCATTATAAGCATACAAACTCTTTGATGTTTTTAGAAATTTATAATTTTATATTTTTTTATTAATAAAATTATTTTATAATACCCTTACTTATCAATTTTTTTTTTTAATTTTACAATTAAAATCACAATTTTATTAATGATTAATATATTAAAAAAATATTACAATATATAAAAATATAAATACAATAATATAGATTCAAATTTGTGGAAATGTATATATTATAAATATATTAGAATAAAAAAAAGTTTAACTTACATAGACTCATGAAAAAGATATAAAAATTAATATAGTATTTAGAGTTATTATTTTAATAAATCTAACCCTAATATAATATTTAATATTTATTATTTTAATAAATTGACCCCGCGTAAAACGCGGGTATAAAGCTAGTATACTAAAAATTGAGACTCGTTTCACATTTGAGTCGTGTAGTCCATGATCTCCCAACAAAATATATCTACACACAAAAAAGTCATTAAATAAATATGAATATGTTTGTTTCATTAACGTGTGTTTTTTGTTCTATTTGGTTGTTATGCGTCGCTAAATTATGGTGAGATGTCAAATATTTTTAACTTATACCTAAATGTAATCGTATGATGTGTATCATTCAACTTAGGTTACGACTTCTTTCATAATTTGTCGGGTTCTTTTATTTATATATTTTTTCTAATTTTTTTTTTTAAAGTTGTTCAATTTTATTTTCTCTGTCTTTTTAAAAAAATTATATTCACACTATTTATTTTTATTTTCTAATTATTATTTATTTACTTAAATTGTTTGAAAAAATGAGCATTAATAGATTTAGACAAGGGAGTAATGCAAGTGTTGGACCATTTGATAAAGCTTAATAAGTCGCATCGCATGTTTGATTTTTTTATTTAATAATTTTGCTTTGTTGGAACCATACATACTATTACACACAAACATCACATCCATTTGTGGCCATAATTTCACACTTTCTCCCCCTCACAAATTATTTGCCTTACTTACAAGTCACAACAATATAAACCAATGGATAGGAATTAGTAGTATTTGGTGTGTAGGGTTTTGGCAACTGATTATGTTTTTTAATAAGTGATTTATATAGTTTATTAATGTAGGAAAATTATCAGATGAGTATCAGTGTTTGAATATAAAGTGCTATATATTTTTAGATTTTTTTTTTTTTTTAAAAAGGAAGTAAATGTTAAAAATGTTTTGCATAAAACCAATTTTAAATATTTTTATGTTAGTCTATCACCGCGTCTCCTATAAATATGTTAGTACCTGTTTTCAAACTCTAAAAACTAAATCTACAAAATGATTCTGGTGTTGGGTTTGCAAACAAGTTTTTAAATCATTTTTCTAAAATTGCTTTTGAGCAATTTTTTTTTCTTTTAACAATGCGTAGAAGTATTAAAGAGATGAAGCATGTCATGATAGCTCATTTCAAATCATTATATCTACTTCAACAAATAGCTAATATGCACAAACACACCCACAAGTTATTTAATATTTATATATTGGATCAAATAAGAGAGAATAGTGGTCCAAATTAATTGAAAAAATTAAAAAAGAAAACAGGTATATATGTGTGTGCGTAGAGCCAAAATTGAAGCATTGGATATGGTTATGTGGTAGAAATAAATTTGTTATCTGTCGATATCACTTGGCACTGATTTTCTTTATCTTTTACACACCAAACAACACTAGTAATAAATTTCTTTTATTTGTCGTCATTTTTCTCTTCATCTTCTTTAATTATAATGAAGAATAAATTTGTAAAAATAATATTATGCTCCTTATTTTTATACAAAACAACTGTTGTTTTGGGACGGGTGGAGTATTTAATTAGACCTATAATTCTTTGGTAAATTTTTGCAAATTGTAAAGGCTGGGACTGGTCGATTATTTTCCCATGATCAATATTTCCATGTATATCAATATGGCTTGTTTATAATGTGCAAGTCGTTATTTAAATTATACTACATTCTATTAATAAATGTTTCATGTGTCTTAAGTTTATTACTCCCGGGCAGTCCCGGCATGTAAAATCAAAATTAAATATATGTGTGTTTTAAAAATCAAAATTAATTGTTTTCAAAATAAAAAAAAGATCAAAATTAATTATCAAGTAAAATATCTATCAAAATCAAATCATAAATACAAACAAAAATTAATGATAGAAGATATAGATTCATTGTATACATTCAGAATATTAGAATTGGGGTGAGTCTCTTGTGTATACTTGACTAGAGTTTAATTGGTTAATTGTTGACCGTTGACTCTTTTTTTTTTTTTTAAATTACATTTTTCAATAATATTTTTAACTATATTAACATACACTTTTTTTGTTATAATATCATACATTTTTCAATTATAATAATATACATTTTTCATTAATATAAAACACACTTTTTAATTATAATAACATACACTTTTCATTAATAGATCATACACTTTAGTTATAATATCATACATTTATAATAACATCCATTTTTCATTAATATTTCATATATTTTTCAGTTATAATAACATACACTTTTCATTTATAATAACATACACTTTTCAATATATAGTAACATATATTTTTCATTAAAAAACAAAGATACACTTTTCAATATACTAACCTACACTTTTTAAAAAAAAAAAAATTGAAAAAAAAATGTCAAAATTTGACCGTTAATCGATCAACGATCAACAGTTGACCAATTAAAATTTACTCAAATACACCATGTACTTGAGTACACTTGAGACTTTGGCTAGAACTTGCAATGACAAGAGTAAGAGTATATATATACGATTATATATCATATATGAACCTTATCTATAATCTTTTGCACCGATTTCAATGTTTATAATTCTCCATTTTCTACATTTTAAATGGAGTTTTAATTATTATTTTTACCTAGAGTTTTTAATATATGGGTTTTTTTAATACTCCAGAAGTTTCGAATTTCGATAATACCAGTCAGCGAATATGCAGAATTTAACAAAGTGAGTCAGCAACTAGTCACCTGCAACTTGTTATGTCACATGTCTGCTCAATGATTGGCTTTATAAATTTAAAACATTTATTTTATCTTATTTCAATTCAATTGATCACCTAAAACATTTATTTTATCTTATTTCAATTCAATTCAATTCAATTGATCACCTAAAAGATTTAAATATATTAATAAATCATTTATATTTTAATATTTATGCAAATAATAAATGGCACGTTGAGTGAGGTCTAATTTAATGAAAAATACTACTCTCTCGGTCACAAAATATATGTTTATTCTATTTAAATAATTAATTTTTAATTTTTTTTTTACTTTATTAACAAGATCCATATATATTTTTTATAATTAAAATATAATTTTTTTAAAACACATATAAAAATAAGTGAGCAAAATTTTAATCCAGTTTTCAATTAATAATAATAAAACTAATTAGATTGCCTCTTTACATTGTAATTCAGTTTTCAATTTTGTAATATTATCTTTACATGTCAGCAATGAGTAGGGCCTCCGCTTTTTTAATCCACAAAAATATTCTGTGATCCAAATTTCAGGGTGTCCATTTTCACAAACATTAATAATAATAAAACTAATTAGATTGCCTCTTTTTTGTAAAAAGGATAAAAAAATAACTTTATTTTTTTAATTATTTTATTCAAATATCTTAAAATTAGTGAGGGACGTTACCGTAACTAATTCAATTTGTTTGCTTTTTTTTTTTTCTTTTTTGGCATATTTCAGCCCTTTTCTGCCACGCCTACATCCCATTCCTATAAGTACACACGCAACATTCTCACATTTTTCTTGATTTCATTGGATTTTCAAACAACTCTCATCCCAAATCCGAACCCTTATCCACATTCTTCATCCCAAAAAAATCAAATTTCGAAACTCATTCAACTAAGAATCACTGCACAATCTCATCCATTTTCTTGACCCTCATTACCCTCAAAGATTCAATTTTTTTCACATATTTGGAGCTAAAGATTCAATTCTTTTGATTTTTAAGCAATTTCCCATCTGGGTTTTGTGTAATTATGGAAGTATCTCTGATCCGAAGCTCCCAGGTGAATTTAGGAAGAAATGGCGACGTTGACAAGAATTTTAGTGCTAAAATCTGTAATTTGAAGAACAATAATTTAAAGGGGATCTATTTTCTTGATGGCCATAGTTTGAAAATGCCTTCGAAATCTGCTACCAATTTCACACTCAGAGCCTCTTCCTCTGTTCAATCTGAAGCCACTATAAATTCTGAAAAAGCTTCAAGAATTACAAGAACCAAACCTGTAAGTTCTTTTCTTTCCCTTTCCCTTTCCTTTCCATTTATGTACTTATAGTTGCATTCTTCTTGAAAACTATGAACTGTTTTATTTTAAAAATGTCTGCATTTTTAGCTGTTCTTGCCAAATGATAACTTCAAATTATGTATAGTTTTGGTTTAATACTGTATTGAATCTATTGATATTTTTATATGAATATTTGGCCACTTGAAGCAGAATCCTATATTCTTGCCTGTTGTGGTTTAGGCTTATATACTCTGTTAAAAGGAATATTGATTGTTTATTTATAAAGTAGACGTGTAAAGTAAAAGGTGAATATTTTCGTTTATGGAAGTGTGTATATTAAGTTTGGACGGACAAAAAAGGAATGATTACGTATAAAGTTTGGACGGAGGGAGACTAAAATAGGCTGCAGTAAGCTAGAGATGTCACTTTCTGTCTCAATATCCAGTGGTTGAATGAAATGTAGCCTTACATTTCTCTTCTTCTGATCTGCATTTGTGCACAAATCTTGAATCTGCTCACTATGATTATACTTCTCCTTGAATCAGTTAAGAAATTTGCCAATAAACCAAGCCAAAATCATGTCAAATTTATGAGATGCTTTTTTATTTGGGTTGCAGATTAATGGGGTCAAATTGTTTGTGGGCCTCCCTCTTGACACCGTCTCCAGCTCGAATACTATAAAACACGCCCGAGCAATTGCTGCAGGGCTAAAGGCTTTGAAGTTATTGGGGGTAGATGGTGTGGAGCTCCCAGTGTGGTGGGGAGTAGCTGAGAAGGAAGCCATGGGGAAATACCAATGGACAAGCTACCTCGCTATTGTCGAAATGGTCCAAAAGTTGGGCCTGAAACTCCGTGTTTCGTTCTGTTTTCACACTTCTGACAAATGCAGGATTCCCCTTCCAGATTGGGTTTCTCAAATTGGTGAACAAGAACCCAGTGTTTACTTTGCAGATCGATCAGGGGAGACGTACAAAGGTTGTCTATCATTCGCCTCAGATGATCTTCCCGTTTTAGACGGAAAAACTCCAGTTGAAGTGTATAAAGAGTTTTGTGAGAACTTCAAATCTGCATTCTCACAATTCATAGGTTCCACAATCACGGTAAGGCTTTTGTGCTTAGGATAAAGAGTTTTGTGAGAACTTCAAATCTGCACTTTGGACTATTTAACAACATGCCCAATAACTTTTAAAATGTTGGTAAAAATGTCCGGCTACGGGCTGTATCAAGTTTTTTTTGGCTTATCCTTAAATTGTCACATTTTGAGGAACTGGATATAGCCGGTATTGGGACATTTTCACCAGCTTCTTAAAAGTTATAGGTATTTTTATAAAATTGCAACTTTACTGGACATGTTGTTAAATAGTCCAAAGTTATGGACTTTTTCAAGTACCCTTATTTTTTGTAGACACATTGTGTCATTAGAAACTTGCAAATTTGATTGCTGATTCTAGCTGTGTATTTTGTTACAGGGCATATCGGTGAGTCTTGGACCAGAAGGCGAACTTCGATATCCATCTCATCGTTGTCCAGCCAACATGACTCGCGGAGCTGGAGAATTCCAGTGTTACGACAAAAATATGCTCAGCAATCTAAAGCAACATGCTGAAACACATGGAAATCCTCTATGGGGGCTAGGTGGTCCTCATGATGCCCCTGCCTACAACAAATCTCCACTCTCAGATGGCTTCTTTGCAGAAAATGGCGGATCATGGGAGACCCCGTATGGCGATTTCTTCCTGTCTTGGTATTCAAATCAGCTGATATCTCACGGAGATCGAATGCTGTCCCTTGCAGCGTTGACTTTCAAAAACACACCTGTTACGGTCTCTGGTAAAGTCCCTGTCATGCAGTCGTGGTATCAAACCCGGTCCCACCCTTCAGAGTTAACTGCAGGGTTCTATAACACGGCTAAAAGAGACGGTTACCAAGAAATTGCTCAAATTTTTTCGAAAAATTGTTGTGAAATGATACTTCCTGTTGAATCTTGCTCGGGCCCTGAATCATTACTCGGGCAGATCACGTACTCTTGCAGAAAGCACGGAGTAGACGTGTTTGGCGAAAACGAGGGTGATTCACGGGGTTTCGATCAGATCAACAAGAACTTGATGGACGGAAATTCAGTGGTGGACTTGCTGACATACCAAAGAATGGGAGCTCGTTTCTTTAGTCCCGAGCATTTCTCTCCATTCGCTCAGTTTGTTCGGGGACTTAACCAACCTATCCAAAGCTTCAGCAACGTGCCAGTGGGAGACGAGCACGATGTGGAGTCTGTTTCGGGTTCAAATCACCATATGCAAACTGCTTAGAATTAGATTTTTATTAGTTATTGTTCTTGTATATAGCGGGTTGTAGTATTCGGGGCTAGCTCGATAATTATGTAATATACGATCTGGGCACTTTCTCGGAGAGAGGCTTGGTGAAAAATCATCTTATGAAGCTTTTTATAAATCGGGCTATGGTTGTAACTATCGCCTCTCAATTCTGTTCTTGCAATTTGCAATGCATGTTATACTGTTTGTTTAGGTGTGTTTACAATTGGGATCACACAAAAGACTTTACCAATGTACTCCCTCCGTTTTGTACCACAAAATGGAGTGTAATGAGTGGAGTATTGAGGGGTAATTTTATACTCCAAAATTATATGAATAAAGTAAAAAAGTGATTGAAAAGAGTGGAAAAGTAATGACATTTTGTGTAAATATGTGAATATTGTAAGGGTGAAGTTAATGGAAGAGTTTCCTTTTATAGATGTGCAAACAATTATGTAACGGACAAATAAGATAACTGTGCTGCAAATTGTGTTCTTTCACAAAGGAGGCGTATTGTACCAATCGAAAAGCTGGTAACGAAGAATAGAGATCGGCAAGCTCGTAACAAAAAAGAATGCTCGTAACATTAATAAAATAATATTTTTTTAATATTACATTATTAATTAAATAAATAAAACTTTAAAATAAAAAAAGAATTTTAAAAGTGTCTGAAACTCTAAAATCGCGCCAGAAACGAAACAGCTTACATTTCATTTTTTTGGAGAAACCCTAGTCCTGTTTAGCGCTGCACTGCCGGAGTCCCTCGCACGCCAGAATCTCTACGCCGGACTCGCTGCAAGGTGAACAACAACCTCCTCTCGATCTTGTTCTTATTTGATTCGTTTAGTTTGAAATCTGTGTGGTATTTCATTTAGAAGAGTAATTATAGGAGCTAGCAGGTGTAGTTTGATTCTTTTTTTCTTTTTTAAGTTGATTATCTGTAATACATACCCGTAAATAGAAGAAGAAAGATTCGAAGTCGAATACTTGTTATCTGTAATACATACCCATTTATCAGTCAACAGCCCATAAGGATAAGGTATTTTTTTATGAGTCAACATCACATAAATATCAAATAAATACCCAGATTATGTATTAAAAATAGAAATTCCGTAATGAGTGTTGTTATATTGTTGTTGGACTTGGGCATTGAAGATTGAATTTAACAGGGTATGTACTTTGTTTCACCTGAAAATGGCTTCTATTCTCACTTATCTTCGGTTATATGCATAACTGTACTAGGATATTAGGGTTACCTACAACAACACTTTTCTGTTAATTAATGAGGAACGCGTGTGCCTGTAAGGTGTTCGATTAAAGGCGCCAATTGTATTGAAATCAGAAGCCTTTGATTTGATTTGGGGGTTTCAGAGTATTTCCCGTTCTTGTTTATGCTGTTGCGGATGTAAAACAATTCTGTCTATTTTTGGAGGGCTTTTTGCACAACTAACAAAAACAAAAATCATAAAGAAAAAAATAATCATGGGTTTGTGAAGTTGTGTTTGAAATTTCCCAGCTGATCCTTTTTTTTTTTTTTTGAGTTTCAGATGGAAGTGCTTTACCAGAAGCTATACAAGAAATACTCAGAAGAGAAGGTCTTGACTCTGACCGTACTCATATTTTATGATATTATGGATTCATAATTCATTGTACTGATATTGAGTTATTTTCCGATGCAGGGAAGAAAGGAGTCCCAGTTTGACAATCTGAATCGTGATCAAGAAGTGAAATTCTTGAATTTTGCTGCTGGTATTGTATCAATATGCACCTTTTACATGTTAAGAGCTTATGCAACATTTCCTGTTTCCCTTCTGTAAACTCAAAATTTGAAATTCATGCATCATATGATCTAGAATTAAGCAGTTGTGATTTACTAATTTTGGATAATTTTACAGCAATAAATACAAAAGATGAATTATGCCTTTGCATGTTGAAAATGCATTATTCATATTATTTAGATTCAGTAATTTTGCATCATGATGATTGACACTTGTTACCTTTTGCTGCTTGAAGATGATTGTTTTTTATTGCAAAGTAATGTACTTCTCTTATATATTTTCATGGATGAACCCTCTACACGTTTCATCAGAATTCGTCTTAAGTGCTTGATGTTTCTGTTAATGCAGCTGCTGATGAAATGGTACAGTATTTGAAAAGTGAGAATGAAAAGCTATCTGGGAAAGTTGATGAATTGAAAAGTGAACTGTCTTCTATCAGGCATGAACTATGAGAATCATTTTATCTATTTGTATCTTCGACTTTCTTGAATGTAAATAATAAACATTGTTTGGCTGCATGCAGAGCTTCCAGTGAGCAGCTTGTTCAGTACCAAAACCTTATGATGGAAGAGAAACAGAAGAGTAAGGAAATGATCTTTATTAACTATTGATTTCACAATTGTAGTATTGTTGATTTGCCCATCTTAGTTATCCTACTTGATCCAAAGTAAGCAGGAAAGTGATGGGGGAAAGCTCAGAAGTTACAGTCCATGCATCCATATGGTGGTTGTCATATTGTTAACTTTTATATTTTCCTTTTAACTGCCGATACAAGTAGTTGAAGTTCTCTTTTTGGAACTAAATAACAAGATAATCCATGTGGGCATGTTCCTTTGGGGATTTAGGTGTGCGGGGGAAGTCATGACTTTGAAATCTTTGATGAATAGTAGAGGTTTGTGTTTGTTTTTCGATTTTGATAGGGTGAGATTTTACTTTATGTCAAATCAATTGGTGGGTGAGTTATTTTGAAGTGTATAAAGTAGACTGTATTGAGAAAAGTAATACTCCGTACTAGGTTTATAGGTAATTTTTTAGGTGTGGATTGAGTGTGAGATTCAAAATATGGGATTTAAATCGCTAACTTGTATGGGACGGAGATCGTAAAGTCCTAAGTCCATCTGTGTGAGTCCTGAAAGAAACATACCCTGTAGTATTAGGTACTTTACTCCATTCTTTAATTGAACTAGTTTAGACAGGCCTGTATTATTAAGAAGAGAACCCTGTTTCTGGCTTTCTCACTGAACATCTGCCATAGAAACTTAGATAAATCATAAATGTACAGATAATGTGTTGATATTTTTAGGGGTCAATCTAGAGAAAGTATTTGACGAAATATGATTCTGATCAGTTAACAAATGGACTGTAATGCATATAAGTCAAGATTGGATCCTAACTACTGCATGCGGATACATTTTTCTTTTGGCTTCACGATCATGCCTGCTCGGCTACTTTCTGCTTATTAGCTGTGTTGCTTTGTAATACTCATTACTTAAGTAGATAACTCTGCTTGTATTATACTCCCTCAGTCCCGGAATAACTTTCATATATAGGTGGACACGTAAATTAAGAAAGTGTAATAATGAGTGGAGTTTTGAAGGGTAATTTTGTAAAACTTTATGTATAAAGTAAATAATGGGTTGACTTTTGTGTATGTGTGGAGAAAAAGTAATGACATTTGTGTAAAATTGAGGATATTGGAGGGTGGAGTTTATAAAGGGTTTTCCAATTTAAGGGTGTGAAAGTTATTGTGGGACGTCCCGAAAAGGAAAGTGTGAAAGTTATTGTGGGACGGAGGGAGTAACACTTTTCAGTACATACTATATTTCTTAAGGGTCTATAGTTCACATTTCACATGATAAATCGATGCGTATTTATTTCTGCACTCCACATTGTTGTAGATAAGGAACTCTCTGAAGAAATTTCAAGGCTCCAAAAGGCTGAACGCGTTGACTGTTCACGCTGTACTATGTGTAAGAAAATTGAAAGTGGACAGGAAAGTTCACATGATACTCCAGGCAAAGAAATTCAGGGCCAATCTGGGACAGAAATGAGGAAAAAACGTAAAATTGACCATATTATTGAAGGTACATCTGCTCCATATGTTGATGTGGAATATGAGCGTCCAGGAGATCAACCTACTTTTGGGGACAAAAGTGATGGTGCTCCTCCAATCATCAAGGAGGTACATAGAATTAAATTGTATACATTTAGGTTAAAAGTTTGTTTTAAACTTTTGCTTGACTCTTGCTAAATTATGTTTCAGCCTTTATACTGTCAAAGAAAGATCTATAATTCAGGTACGTCTTGAAATAGAAACATTTCATTAACTCCATTGGCTGCAGGCCATGAGTTTGACCTGCTCTTCTTGATGGTAGGTGGTGATGCCACAGATACGAGTTCTCTCAGCTGCATGTTTCAATATCTTGTTGAGTTTGTAGTTGGCATGAAAGTAACCCCTTCTACTCAGAGCAATGAACTCTGTATATTGGTGCAGCATCAGTCTAGTGGTAATCTTCACTGATCTATCCGATTTCTGGAATTTTGACTCAGTTCATGGTTGGCTTAATGATCATGTTGTCTTTGGTGTTATATAATTGAAAATAATAAGCAGCATTTTTTTATAATTGCGTATACCATTAATTCATGCACATTACTCAACGTGATTTTATAATTGGTTCATGTAGCCTACTTCAATGATTTGGGATTAGAGGCTTGGTTTGTTAGTTTGCGTTTACCATATATTCTACTGTGAAAGGCATTTTAGGGCTTGCTTTCGATTCTTGTACAATCAACTCTTACCTCACAGCATTTGAATTCTTTAACTTTCTTTTTTTTTTTTAAACTTGGGGTTGGCTCAGAATCGTGATCATGGTAATTAGTTCTGTATTTTTTGCAAAAAACCCTCTCAGGTTCTATATATCGGTGTTACACAATATTTCTGTTGTCACACACTATTTTGTAACTTACATTGTTAAGTATTAATGCAAGAACATGGCTGTCATGGAGATAATGCTACTTCATATGTTTGGAAATTTATTACGTGGATCCTTTTACCTAGTTGAAAGTTTGATAAATCATGCAGGTTACACATTCAGTCTGACATGGATAACAAATTCAAATGGAGAAGTAGAGTTGCTATACCGTGTGTCGTCGTTGGGGACATTTGAAAGAGTAGCGCCAGAGTGGATGAAGGAGACACTAATGTTCAGCACAAGTATGTGTGGTGTCTTCTTTGATAGGATTTCTCGTGTTATCAAAAATTGTAGATGAATGTTTTTGAAGTGTATGATCATGTTTCATTCGTATTCATTGTTACCAGCTTCCTTACATGTCTTATGTGGACAATTAATTAGAAAAACATGGCTCAAAATACTAATTGCATGTCTTATGCAAGACATAAATCATGGCATTCGCTTGCCACAAACTGATTTTAATGGGTCTAACAAAGAACCAGAGTTGGTCTGACAAATTTTAAGGTGAGTCATCTAAAATTATTATTTCAAGCAATTTGAGAAATAATTTTAAGTTAATTCTAAAATGTATTTTCTAACAATATATAACAAATTATAATAACTACAATTTTATAAATATTAATAACACATTGGGTGGTGCACACTTATTTGCACATTTTGTGTAATGTCTATATTTGCACGTTTGTTGATTGAATAACATAAAATAAAGTTTTAACTTAATGATTTTTTTTAAGTAATAGTATAACAATATTTCATATTTATCAAACATTATATGAATAAAAGTAGCCCCCAAATTTAGGGACATAATAAGGTGGTCGTTCTCCCTCTCCCACCACTGCTCAGTAACATATTGAGATTTTAGCCAATTTTAAGAATAACATTGTAGGGAGCTACGATAGTGTCAATGGTAAACTGAAAATTTTATTCAAAGGGGTTCACTTCAAAGAAATGGGTTTTTTCGTGAGATTGTCTAAGATCTTATAGTATATTGCGAGTCTTTTTATATATTTTTTTTTTATGGAAGTTAAATACCCATCCCTTTTTTCCCCTCTCATGACTCGAACCCAGGACCTAAGGCCTAGGTAGTGGTGCTCTAACCACTTGACCTATCCCACTTTGTCGAGTCTTTTTATATTCACGTGACATATTTTTTTGTAGTGCACCGGTTATATAACTTGTTCCTATTTAATATTTGAATTAATACTATACACTATGTGAGTTAATAATATACTATATTTGAACTAATATTATACTCTATTCGAACTGATATTCTATTGTATTTGCCATAACTAATGAGTAACATTCACCCATTTAAAAAATTGTATTAAATAGAAACAAATTACATGTATGTAACTGGTACGCACAAGTATTTACTATTTGCTCCTTATTTTGAAATTCTACTGAGTTTGTTTTTATTATATAATTATAACTTATCTAAATAAATATTTAGTGTATTTAATCATAAAATAATGATTTTTTAAAATCTTACGTTGTACGCGAGTTCTGTACTAATATACTCAAAAAAAAAGAAAAAATTCAGAGGGCCAACGGCCCCCCCTTGGCCCCTTAATGATTTTGCCCCTAGTTAGTGCCATTAATCAAAATTGAAATTGCTGCAATAAAGTAAAAATTGCATCATACGAATCAAGGGCACATAAATAGTGGTGGTGCAAGCAGTCTCCCATGCACTGAGAAAAGACTCGGTGCAATTAAAATTTTCACCCAATATGCTCCAAAATCCAGCATATTAATTGTAACGGGTCATTGAATATATTTGACTGGCAACGGAAGAACGTAAAAATGAAAAAGGTTATGTTTAATTTCTTTAGTGCCAATAATCAAAATTGAAATTGTTGTATTATTGCATGACTTTTCAGTAAAAATTGCATTATACTAATCAAGGGCACATAAATAGTGGTGGTGCAAGCAGTTTCTCATGCACGAAGAAAAGACTCGGTGCAATTAAATTTTCCATCCAATATGCTAAATCCAGCATATTGTAACGAGTCATTGAAATATATTCGACAGAAGAATGTAAAAATAAAAAAGGTTATGTTTTCTTTTCAGTTAGTGTGTACGGAGTATTCATGTAACAGCATCCTAAACAAATAATTTAGGTCTGGGTGAACAAAAATATTTAGTATTTTAGAACAACAACAATACAAATGGTAAATCAATATATACACACAGAAAAAATATCAATGGAAAGTTAATTATTCTAAGTATTTTGAGAAGTAAATTTAACAATATTTTATTAATATCGACAATTGTAAGTTCAAATTTGTATTTTCTAACAATGTAATAATGATAATAATTTTATTAACAATAGTAATAACACAATATGTGCTACACGGTTCTTTATCAGTATTTTAACGGGTCAATGAATACAAGTTCAATTTATAGAAAAATTTTAAAATACGTCCGTAAAATATAATGGGTTGAGTATTTTTCAACTCGTCCCGTCGGGACCGACCTGCCAAAACCAGTAAAATAATGGGTTGAGGTGAGTTATAAATCGATCCACCCCATTAATCCGTTTTGGCAGTTCTACTTGTTAGACTCTTTCATTCACCGATACAATTAACTAAACCCGAACCGACAGAATGTTCCGCCTACTCATTGTGGCATTTTATCAAGCATGTAAAGGGGCCATTTAGACTAACAACCTAAGTTGGCAACAATTATGAGGGCATGACCCAGTGTCACTATTAACAGCGCATTTGTTAGGCTAGAGTGTGCTTCTTGCTTAAATTCTTTGTCTGCTAGTTACTCTGCACTCTAATACCTTTCACACCTATTTTTTCGGTCCTTTAAAAATTCCAACTGTACAATATTTATAATATTACATTTAATGTCATTGTTTTTAGGGTCCATACATGCACATAAGTCAACTCACTTATTTATTTTTTATAAAATTATATCTTAAAATTTTATTTATTATAATATTTTTTTTAAAAGTGGATGAATAATAAGTAAGGAAAGGTTTTCTGGGATGGAGGTACGTAGTAATATTTATTTGTCTCACTATTCAAATATTTACTTCCTAATATTACATTTTTTTATTTTATTTTAGCAAAAAGAGAGAATTGCATACATTGGAACGGGAGAACAAAGAATACGTGTTTTCTGGTTCATTTGGTAGATATAGAATTATCAATGGTTAGTTTGAATATTTAAACTATTCACATTGAATGTCCTTTTATGTGTTGAGTACGAATTTATTTTAGCTCTATTAAAGATCTATCTTAAGTCTAATTAAAGATTTATTTTGAGTTAATACTATATCCTACCGAATTGGACCAATAACCCAGTTACATTTTCACAATTTATTATATTTATTTATTAAAATTACTCTAAAATTGGGTGAGATGCGATTGCATTTAATTTTATTTATTACAAAGTTTGGTAAAATCAGATTTAGCCTAACTCTCACTATGCTCCTATTTAACCTAAATCTCACTATGCTCCCTAGAGGCATGTAAATTTTAATCGTGTTTAACCTCAAATTTTATCTTAGGCTTGAATCCAATAATAATCATTTAAAAAACTTGTTTAAAACTCTCAATTAATCCTATTAATTTTTTTTGTTAAGGAAGGTTATTGATATTGAACTACTGAAAATCACCGTGGCGATTAAACATATGAATTCTCATATATAGTAAATATTGGATTGGATTAGCAAACTAAACTAGACATGAAAATTCTATTATTGTATAAACTGCAATATTAATTATCTTGAATAATTGTTTCAAATATTCACAGTTTATAGCAAACTCGTGATCAACTAGTATATTAGTCTTAGAAATGAGGAAAATTTTGAATTATTTAAATTGCATAATTTTATATTTTCAAATCCTAAATATATAGGACTAATAGGAGTATTAACTAGTAGTATAAGACTGACGTATTTGTTAAAAAATATATTTAACAAAATTTAATAAATTTTTTAAAATGTATATGTATGCAATTTTATTTATTTCTGGAGCAAAAATAAAAAGAATGTTTGAGGTGAAAGAAGAGAGAGGCCGTTATGCCGATTCGGAAATTTAAAAAAAAAAATCCAAACCAATAAAATTTAAGATATTTAAAATTGAGGTATTTAGAGAAATTAAATCAATTAGAGATAATTTAGAATTAGTATATATAAAAGATAAAGACATAGATCATTGGTTTGATATGAAATTCATTGTCAATTATCTTATAAACTAAACTTTAATTCAAATTATTATGTTTCATTAAAAATACAGGTGTTTCGGAATCGGCTTTTAGGGGTAAGTGGAATTGTTAGATGGGAAATCATATTAAAGAAAAAAAAAAAAAAGGTAAAAAGATGGTTTTTGATATGTTTGGCTGGTAGCCTGGTAGATATAGTTAGGTTGGTGAGAAAATAAATGATAATGTAATTATTATATTCTAAAATATAAAAAATGTGATGTTGAAAAGATGAAAAGTTTTATATTTTCGAAAAAAAAATATACTCCCTCTGTCCACCAAAAGTGTGCTCACTTTTATTTATATATGTTTTTAAAAAAATTATATTTTAATTATAAAGAATATATTTAATATAATGAGTAAAAAATATATTTGGTAGATACTCAATCTTGTTAGTAAAGTAGAAAAAATATTTAAAAGTTAACTATTTAAATAGAATAAACACGTTTTTTGTGGATCAAAAAAAAAAATGAGCACACTTTTGGTGGACGGAGGGAGTATTAATAACAGGTATTAATATTAAGCATAAAATTGCTGTGATATTTAAAATTCATCCATAAAATCTTTTGAAATTACGTAGAGGGGACTTCAAAAAAAAAAAAAATCTATTACAAGTAAGGAATACTTTTTTAGGTTAAATTTCATATAGGTCTCAATTACTGTCCTTTTTTTTTTCCATTTTAAATTATAAGAGACGATTACAAAATATAATAGGTTGTATACTATACTATTTTTTTTATTATGATGATTCATAACGACTCCTCTTACTACAAGACGCTTACCTAATCAATGCTGGATCCGGCTCTGCTCAAACTTTTCTGATTCGCCCTAACATTCCCCACTTGTTCGATTGTTGTTAAGCAATTTTTGGATATTAAACTGATTTTCTCAGACGGTAATTTTAATGCGATCGATTTTCTCTCTTTTGCAAAATTAGTTTCACTACAGCACCTCTAACTAATTGTCCACCTTTTTTAGTGTGATTTCTATGTTATGTATAGTCGTGATTTTTAAATATATATTCATCCGACTTTGAATTGAGAGAGAAGAATTAAATTGAATCTAAAATTAAGAAAAATAACAAAAAATAGAACTAGATTCGTAACATTTAATAAAATTCTTTATTTATTTATTTTTTCTCAAGTTTTGGTGAAAAATAAAAGAAGCCAAAGATACTACTAAACCAGCATCCAAACGCCCCCAGTTTCGATACAAACGAAATTTGAGAAATGAACAAAACAAGTTAAAGAGAAATGTGCCTATAAAAACGCAGAGCTCCTCCTCACTTTCTCTCACTCCACTTTCTTCCACCATACGACAAAGCTCACGCTCTTTGAGCTTTCCTCGTGTTCTCCGCCACCTTCTTCTCTCTCTAATTCTTTGATCTATTTTCCATTCTTTGATCCATCACAAATGGCTTCTTTCACCGCTTCCTCTGTTTCATCCCCCTCTGTTTTCTGCAGAATCAACAACAAACAGGTTTGTTTCTTTGCCGTTTTCTCACTTTCTCGCTTCTGTATTGTAATTTTATCAGTTTTTCGTTGCTGCGAATTTGGGTTTGTAATTGTTTTTTTTTTTTTGGGAATTTATGGGCTGGGATGTTTCCTGCTTAAGATCCTATTTTTTGTAATGGACTTTCGTTTTACCAAAATTATATGCATGGGATTGTTAGGCTTTATGGTTTCTCTAGTTTTTTCTTAAATTTGAAATGATGTTTGCTTTGGATCGTGAGATATAAAGTTTGTCAATTGTAAATCTGTATTTTAATTTTCTTTAGTTGGTTTTTGATTCAGTGTTAATTGTCTTGTTTTGTTTAGGTTCATAGGCTTTTGTAAGCTCAATTTTATGATTTCCATTTTCAGTTTTTATTCGAATTAATTATGGATCTTTGATTCATATTTACAGAGTAATTTCCTGATGTGGCTTATATTTTTGCATGTGCTTATTAGTGTTTTATTTTGGTTTTGAACTGCTCTAACAACTATGTTTGTCTCATTCTCCTAAGCTAAAATTCTCAGGAATTCTTTTGCACTTTTCTGATGATTCTGCAGTTAGATTTTTAAGTTCAACCTAACTAAGTTTTCTTTCAACAATTTTGATTAGCTTCTAGATTATTGTGTTCTATTTTGATGATTGATGTTATATTTTAAATTGAAGCAGGTTTCTAATTTGAGGCCGGCTGCACTTTCCTTCAGTGGGAAGAGCTTCCCTTCTCACAGGCTTCCCGCCCTTCGTTTCCGAGTTTCCTGTGCGGTATGATATTTATAGCCATCATTTGTTTCCCTAAATTGGTTAAACTTCTTGTATTTTGCTTTAATGCTAACTTGGCTGATTCATTGTAATCAAGTTTCCAGTCTGTGATTTATCAATTCTTAATGGTTGCTTTGAGTAGGCCAAGCCAGAGACTGTGAAGAAGGTGGTCGAAATTGTGAAAAAGCAGTTGGCTCTTCCTGATGATCGAGCTGTCAGCGGAGAGTCTAAGTTTGCGACACTTGGTGCTGATTCCCTTGACACGGTAATGTTTCTTTTGTTAGAACAATGTTGTCGAATCTAGTTCATACTTGGAATGCAGAGTTTTTTTAACTGTGGATTATAACAGCATATATATCTCTCATATTCACTTGTTTAATATGTGGCCTGCATATATATCTCGCATCCTTGACTTGATATTGTGAATATGTAATGGATTTGGACACTAATTCGGTTTGTATAAACTGGGGTTGGTACATAAATCACAATCAAGTTCACTTGATTATTGTTGGATAAACGTGTTAGTTTTGGGTGTAGGTTGAGATTGTGATGGGATTGGAGGAGGAATTCGGGATAAGCGTTGAGGAGGAAAGCGCTCAGAGCATTGCGACCGTTCAAGACGCAGCTGATCTCATCGAGAAGCTCCTCACAAAGTAGAATGTCTTAGTAGAAACTGTGTCTTTCGTTGTTTTCAACTTATCGTGTTAAGCTTCAACCGAGGTTTAGATCCAAACTATCGGCTTATATCTAATGCAATAATCTGTACTACTGTCATCTGAATGCATGTTTTCCTGGGGCATCAACTGTCTTAATCTTTTACAGTTCTACGCGGGGATGGTTTGGTACTTAAAATATTGTTTATTAATGTATACCGAACTGTAACTTTCGGTATATATAAAGAAATTGCATATCAATATCATAGCAAAAATATTGATATTGTCAATATTAGTTCGACAAGTACGGGTATATCTAAATTTTTGGTATTTTTTTCCAATTTTCTGAGTCTTTGGGTCCTTTTTTTTAAATAAAATTTTGCACCCACAGTCTGTTGGGTCCAATTTTCTAGACTGTACACATCTGTTGGGCCGGAAAGAACCCACAGTCTGTGTTGAGCTGGAGCGAATCACGCAGTAGGTATTGGGCCGGACTGAAACATACAGTGTTTGTTGGGCTTGAACGAATCATGCAGTGTGTGTTGGCTGGACCGTCGGCACTCTTAAGAAGGTTTATTGGTGAGCGTGGTTTATGTGTCCCTCCATGAATGTTTAATGCACTCCCCCTTCACTTTTATTAATTAAATATTTATGCAAATACCAATTTTAGCCTTTTAGTAAAATATAAGAAGATAGATACACCCCTTAAAATTCAAAGTAACTCTAACCCTAATCCTAATTCTAGCGCCTCACTTCCGGCCTCCACCGCCCCAAATAAATGTAGATATTAAAAAAAAAACGTAGAATTTTTTTTTTTTTTTTTTGACAAATCAGAGTCGACAAAAACACTCCCGTCGACATTGGTTTGTCGACCAAAAACACTCCCGTCGGCACTGATTTGTTGAAAAAAAATAAAAAAATTGATATTTTCGATAATAATGGGTCGACCAAAAATACTCCTATCGACAACAATTTGTCGACAAGAGTGTTTTTGATCGACTCATTATTATCGAAAAATTATAAAAAAAAACCTGCTTCAGGAAGGGGAAGGAGGCGCTGGAAACGGGGCGAAGGACGACGGCGACGCTGGGCAGAGGGAGGACAGCCGCCACCGCTGTTGCGTTACAAGCAGAACGAAAAAAAAAAAGAGGGTGGCGAGCGCAGCAGGCGGCTTGGGCGAAGGGCGACGACGGTAGGAGGAGTTTATTTTATTATATATATTTTTAAATGAATTAAATGATAATATAGTTTTTTAAATGTGATTATTTTTAAAAAAATATTTTGGGGTGAACTCATAAAATGAGCGGGTGCAGATAATCGTGGTAAAACAATAATTTGAGGGTGAACTTATAAAATAAGCGAGTGTAGATAACCGTGGTAAAAAAATGATTTGGGGGTGAACTCATAAAATGAGCGAGTGCAGATAACCGTAATAAAAAATGATTTGGGGGTGAACTCATTAAATGAGCGAATGCAAATAATAATAGTAAAAAATAATTTAGGGGGTGAACTCATTAAATGAACGGGTGTAGATAAAATTAAAATATGCAGCATACAAATATTTGCCATAAATATAATTTATAAAATCTTCTCGTGAAAAAGAAAAGTCAACTATACACAAAAAAGGCGTGAGTTATATGACCCTTCAAATATCTTATATGCACTCCCGCGATAACGCACCCCTTAAATATAGATGAAAGATAGATGCACTCCTCCCAAATTATCTTTTATACTCCTTTATTTTAAAATTCTCTATAATAAATATATCCCCATAAAAATTCTAATTTTTTCCTCCATTTCTTCCACACCCATATTTAAAAAAAAAACAATCGTAAAAATACAATTAATAAAAAACTATCGAAATTACCACAAGTAATTTTTTTCTTTTTAATTTTTCTTCCTCCTTCTCTTTTACTTTATTTCTTCCCATTTTCAGTTTATTTTTCAATTTTTATATTTATTCATTTTTTTTCCTTTTACTTTTTTTATTTTATTTTGATGCCTTTCTTTTCAAATTTTTTCATGTGTATTTTTTAAATTTGAGAATATTCCCTAATAGAGTCATTTCTATTATAGAGTCTTAAGCAAGTAAAACCTACAACTTTTAAAATTATCTAATAGGGTCAAATTAATGTCAAAAAACCTTAAATGCCCTTAATATTCATATAATTCAATAATTAATATATGTTACCCATTAATTCGAATTTTAAATTCAAATCTTAATTACATCACATCAATTCCCCAATTATAGCGCATATTCAAAAAAAATCTTGACCTTCTTAAAATCTTCCAGAAAACGCGATTACCATTTAATTCATCTCCATCATCGGTTTCTGGGTTGAGACCGGCGTTCTCAGCGTTGTTGATCCTACTTTCGGTGTTTAGAGATTCATTAACATCAATGAAATCGATGCATAATTCTGGAATTTCTGGACATTTAGGCGTTGGATTTTGGGATTGGATCTCATTCTGTTTGGCCTGTCCGCGATTAATTTCTACGCTTCTGGAGTCGGATCGGTACGTGTGCGAGATCTGCAACCAGGGGTTCCAACGGGACCAGAATCTGCAGATGCACCGGAGGCGGCATAAGGTGCCGTGGAAGCTACTAAAGCGCGAGACTCCGATAGCAAAGAAGCGTGTTTTCGTGTGCCCCGAGCCGAGTTGCCTCCACCACGACCCGTGTCACGCCCTCGGCGATCTCGTCGGCATCAAGAAACACTTCCGGAGGAAACACAGCAACCACAAGCAATGGGTTTGCGATAAGTGCTCCAAAGGCTACGCCGTTCATTCGGATTACAAAGCCCATCTCAAAACATGTGGCACTAGAGGCCATTCTTGTGGTTGTGGCCGAGTCTTTTCCAGGTTTATTATTATTTAATTAATTAATTAGAACAAGGATAGATGATGATGCATCATGTCCTTTTCCAATGATTCTTGTATTGGATTCGGTGCGGGAATAATGTTTAAGGTTGGTTAATTCATGCTTTCTACTAAATTTAAGTGTTGTGTCAAATCATTTTCTACATCAAATCCACACCTCGAGGAAAATTTATGATTTGAGTTTGAAGGACTTGAGAGAGAGCATGTGGTTATGAGAATATTTGTACATAAACTTTCTTCACTCCATTCCAGATTGCAGAGCTCTTTCCAACTCAAGTGGTATGGTTTGCTGATCGTCCTTTTTTATGTAGCTTTTGGAAATGTTTTGATGTGCATATTTTCCTGTAACTATAGATATGAACATTACCGTATGCATGTATACATGCATATCGTATAGTGCATTTCACATATTCACATATATAAAATGCATGTACCCCGTTTTCAGTGCATATTAAACTTCATAATCTATCTTCGTATATGTATGCATATTCAAACAATGGGTTTTCTTTCCTTTTCTCACAGTGTTGATTTTCTTGAATGAACTTTTTGCCGGAAACAATGGGTTTTCTTTCCTTGAAATCTCTCTGACGATGTCTGCAGATTTTTTAACTTTATTTGTTTGAATAATAAACAATTAATTCGAATTGCTTAATTTTAGGAATATGCGTATAACCAGGAACTGCATTAATTCAAAAGATTTGATGTAAATCCAATTAATTTTTATTAATTTCAAATTATTTAAATTGGTAAAGGGCAACTATGTCTTATTAGGTGCCATTTTGACTCTAATAGATTTAAAAAAAAAAAAACTATTCCCTATTAGATAAAACTCTGAGTGAAATGACCTTAACAATAATTTCCCCTTTAAATTTTAATACAAAATAATATTATAGGTATGATTTTTATTATAGTCGATCGGCGGTGCACCTGAATTTCAATTTTAATTTGATGAGTAAAGGACCTGCCGGAAATCCATGTCGTTCGGCGGGTGACCCTGCCCGACCACCCCCTCGACGGCGACGACGGCGCTTCCGTCCCGGCCATTGAAGCCCGAGACCCCTCCTCAAATCGCAATGGCGATTCTTCACTTCCATGACAATTGACATCATCTTCCATCTCGGCCGAAAACCTCTACTCATTTCGACCACTGACGCGATTGCTTCCATCAATCTCCTTTGTGTTCGCGATCCAGGATCTTCTCCGACATCAATGGCGCTCGCCTACAACACTCGGATCGACGCCGCCTCACTCTCGTCGCTCATCTCTGTCCAAATCGAAGCTACATTGCTTCGTCTTCTTCACCCTGCTCCTGCACAACCTCTTCCTCCGGCTGACGGCGGCCCGACGGAGGATTATGAGTATGTTGCTGATGGATCTCTGATCGGACGACACTCGGAGCCGATGACCTTGCCGATGAAATCTCAGGCGGCGACTGCTGACCTAGGGTGCCTTCCCATTGGGCTAAGGTTCCGTTCAATTGGGCTTGGTAATGTGCACCCCCTATTTGTTTCAGTACACCTCGATCGGTACTCCCTCCACTTTTTTTATGGTATTATTGTTAGTGGTACTGGTATTACTAGTTATTGATTGTGGTATTACTATTAATTCACTATTGAATTAATATTAATGATTATTGATTACGGTATTATTGATTATTAATTGTGGTATTATTGGTTATTGTTTGTGGTATTACTGATTATGTGGAATTATTTATTATTTCTTAAGGCATTACTGATTATTATTATTGTTTATGGTATTACATATTATTGTTTATGGTATTACTGATAATCATGTTTTGTATTACTGAATATAATTAGATTTGTGGAATTATTTGTTATTGTGTAAGATATTACTGATCAATTGGTATTACTAATTATTGTTCATGGTATTACTGATAATAGTTTTTTGTATTATTGAATATAATTAGATGTGTGAAATTATTTGTTATTGTATAAAATTTTATTGTAATTAGATGTGTGTAATTATTTGTTATTGTAAAGATATTACTAATTATTGTTAATGATATTACTAATTATTGTTGTTTATGGTATTACTGGTTATTACTTATTGTATTACTGACTATAATCAAATAATACATATAATATTATTTTGTATTAAAATAAAAAAATACTAATGAAAAAAAAAACAGGAAAAAAAAATGAAGAAATAAAAAGTGTGGAATAAAAACTGAAAAATGAGAAGAAAAAAAAATCGAGATCTGTGCCTAATTTCGATAGTTATTTTAATTATGTTTTTACGATTTTTTTTCTAAAATTATGGGTGATTTAGTGGTGAATCGACGGTAACTCGGCAATGACTCGACTGCAAGATTGTAAATGTATAAATTATGGTTGATTTTATTATTATATTTTGTGTAAATTAATAAAAAGATAATATAATATTTTAAATGTAATTATTTTTAAAAAAGTATTTGGGGTGAACTCATGAAATGAGCGGGTGCAGATAATTGTGGTAAAAAAATAATTTGGAGGTGAACTCATAAAATGAGCGGGTGTGGATAACCGTTGTAAAAAAGAAATGACTTTGAGGTGAACTCATAAAATGAGCAGGTGTATATAACTGTAGTATAAATATGATTTGGGGTGAACTCATAAAATGAGCGGGTGCAAATAACTGTAGTAAAAAAATAATTTGGGGGATGAACTCATAAAATGAGCGGGTGTAGATAACCGTTGTAAAAAAATGATTTGAGGGTGAACTCATAAAATGAGCGGGTGCAGACAACTGTAGTAAAAAATGATTTGGGGTGAACTTATAAAATGAGCAAGTGCAGATAACTGTAGTAAAAATATAATTTGGGGTTAACTCATTAAATTAGCAGATGCAAGTAAAATATAAATAAAAAATTAAAATTAAAATTAGGGGATACGGTGCATACGAGTGTACGCAAGTGTTACCCTATATATATATATGAATATGACATGCATTATCAATTTCGGTAAGTTACTCATTTATTATTTGTATAAATATTAAAATATATATATATATATACTCCCTCCGTTTTGGAATACATTTCACATTTAAGCAGACACACTTGTTAAGAAAGTATAGTAATGAATAGAGTTTTGAGGGGTAATTTTATAAACAGTTATGTAAAAATTAAATAAATGAGTTGACTTGTGTGTATGTGGGTGTCCAAAAGTAATGTCATTTTATGTAAAATTGTGAATATTGTAAGGGTGTAGTTTATAAAGATTTTTCATTTTAAGGGTGTGAAGGGTATTGTAGAACATCTAGAAAATGAAAGTATAAAAGGTATTGTGAGACGGGTTGAGTAGTATTTAATTTATAATGGAGTATTGAGATATAGAGAAAGAGATTGAAAAGAGGAATACGCAGATAAAAGATGTATATTAAAAGAAAAAGAAAATGTCTAAAACCATAAGTTCATAAGCTGAATCAGAGGTCGGGGCGCCGCTAAAACCGTGTCCGGTGAAACTCGGGATAGGGAAAAAGGTACACCCCTCTAAACCAGCCAACCAACCAATGCAATAAAAACCCGAAAAAAGAAACGATTGAAATCAAAATGACCGAAACAGAAAGAAAGACTTATGGGGATCAAATGCATTGCCCCATCGTCCTAAAAATTTGGCGACGAAGTTCATTTCGATGTCACATCCTGCCGATGTATCAACCGAAAAAAATTCGGAAGCTCTAGCCTCCAACTCGTCAATAACGTTTTCTGATGCTTGTCGTTTCACCTCGAACAAACTAGGGTCACTGGGCTTTTTCGTAGAACAGGAAGTAATTGCGAGAGGAATATTAGGGGCGTCAACGGCGTGCGGCTCCAACAAAGCAACAATTATCAGCTCTAGGGCGTCACCCGGGAACTCGTCCATGCAATCATCAGAGAGGCTGGAGAATGAGTTGCTCATCGTGATCGGAGCGGCCACAATAGCCGAGGATGGAGTGCGGTCCTTCAGGGGTGCACGAGTCTGGTGGTCTAAGGGCTCCGCTTATTCCTTCTTTTATGACGGGAAGAACTCCGACCACGTTTGCCGTTTTGAGGAGGCGGTTGTGGGTCCAACGACGGCGATACCCTACTCTTATTGCAGTGGGCAGTCATGTGACCCACAATCATACAATGGTTACAGTATTCCGGGAGCCGCTCATAATGTATTTCCACAATCACAGACCTGGTCCCCACATTAGAGCACCAACTACTCCAAAAGTGTTGCTTCATATCCATCTCAACCAAAATACGAGCAAAATGTGCCACTGTTTTTGTCGAGGTGTGACCGTCCATCTTAACAAACGTGTCAAAGGCGGAGGTCGCTGCCGAGATGGCCGTGGGCTACCAAAGTTCAATCGGAAGACCAGCTAGGCAGACCCATATCTGAGATGTGAAAGTTGACACCTGGTTTGGATTGAAACCGGGTGACCAATTTTGTAGACGAATGGAGCCTGGTGCTAACTGCCGAACCCGTCTCTTGAAAATGTGATCACGCTTCTCCAAAAAGTGAAATTTGAGGACGACGAATCCATTTCCAGTTGGAATAGCGGATGACCCCCATTGGACAGACCAAGTCTAAATGAGTCTTTTAGACAACTCAGCATACTGGATCAGATTTTTACCACGAGGAGTGAACAAGCAACCAATTAAGAACTACCATTGGCGTCATCAATTGAAATCGTGAAAAGTCACCATTTTTACACGGGTGCATATGGTCCAGAACTACCACTGGACACGTAGAGGGGCCAGCCGGCAAGCCAATCTTGGCAGTATTGGACGAAGCCGAAGTAGCCCGTCCAATCAAGTGAGACACAATTGATGTAGGAGACAACAATGTTGGTAATGTGCTAATAATGGGCGCAAGGAAGGCAAGAAGCCCTAGGAATTGAGCCTCTAAATTCGAGAGGGGTTCACCAATGAAGACGTCCGGATCGAGAGAGTACGGAAAAAGAGAAAATGTATGAAAGAGATAGAAAATGAAAAGGGAAAATAAATAATGGATTGTTCAAAAAAAATGAAAATGAGAAGTGGTGTTTAAAATGACAAAATGAATAATTTAATGTGTTATTTAAAAAAAATAGAAAATACAATATTGTATACTCCATTATATAAAAAAACAAATTAAGTTTATAAACTTATACTCCATTATATATATAAAAAAAAAGTATAGAAGTAATGAAATATAGGTTAAAAGAGATTTATACATGAAGTTTGAATTTTGAAACTATGAAAATATAGAGGATGGCCCTCTTTCACATGCCACACAACTTGATATTATTAACATAGAGTGGGGTCCAGTTGCCATTATCAAACCCCAGACAATTTTACCTAACTGTAAAGGAGACAATCCCTTTCCTCTCTCGTTTATTATTATTGTTATTTTTATATGAGAATTCAAGCTTCAACTTCATTACAACCTTTGGTACTTTAAACTCTCATGCTTGAAACAAATCCAGCTTAGGAATTTCACCATCATATGTTTCTGTTAGAAATAGGGGATCAATGTAACTCAAGAAAATAACAGGCACAATCATATTCATATACACTACAAAGAATAAAATACATCATCAACTTAAAAGCTAGGAAAAAGCAAACAAAAGAAAAGGTAAGGAAATCATGATCTACTTCACACAATGAAAACCAAAAATAACCAAAAGGTCAAGAATCCTAGAACAGCATCAAATCCCAATACTTTCACTAAAACTTGAGCCACTGCAGATGAATCTTGCAACGAGCCGGATGGCCCGAATGCAGTACCCAGGCCCGTAGAGCCTGTTATACCCGGGTTTGGCGGGCTAAGGGTGGAGGGTATCGTCGGCATGATTGATCCCTCCGGAGGATAGGCAGCGCCACCGGAGGAAGGGAAGAGAGGAGCAATATCAGGTGGCAAGTCTGCAGAGTAAGAAGAGAGGGGAGGAGTTTGTTGATTTATGTTGTTTGAAGGCAATGCCAGCGTGGATGTTATAACCACAAAGGTTGTAGTAATGGCAGCTGCAAGAAAGTTTAAAGATGCCATTGTAATGATAGAATGAAGCTAGTGGATGATCACACTTGTATTTGATGAAAATATTTTACTTTTGGATAATGAGATTGAGGAGATGAAAAGGGTGTGAAATCAATATAGAATAAAGTGTGACAAGAATTTATAATCATTGAGCAGTTGATATATATATATATATATATATTTTACTTTATGTAATGAGTGAAATTGCATGTGGTGTACACTACACAGGTTGGGTGGAGGTTAACTGGTTAAGGTTGTTTGCTAGTGAATTAGCAATAATTTAGAGTCTTGTTTGGTTTAAAATGCTTGATTAGCGCACAAATTTCATATTTTGCCCGTTAGTAAAAATAAAGAATTAGAGAAAGAATACTATTAAAATAGAGAATAGAGGGTATTGTCTAATTACATTTTAAAATATAATGCATGAGATTATACTAGTGTATAATAATTTCCCATAGATTCCCTCATTGGAAAAATGATGTTTCCTTATGACTTTTGAGACCATCATCACTTTTACTTGTACACATAATTGTGCCATTCTGTCAAATGCTACATAGGTTAGGCTGTAACAACTAAGTGGAAAAATGTGATAGTTTTGTCATTACTTGCACAAATTTCGAATTAACCTAACAACTTTCTTATTTCTTATTTAATTAATCCTAATGTGGTAGTATTAAAGTTGTACGTGATTCTCTGTTCACTATATATAATTCATACATCCAATTCATTCTCTCTCTCTCTCTCTCTCTCTCTCTCTCTCTATACTAAACTCTATAGCAGAATCAGATATGTAAAAATAATTGGATGCCATAAGTAATGGTGTGGAATTCAAGTATTCAACGCATCTTTATGATACAGATATTACATAAAACTGTAACCAAAAACAAAAATCATGAACAGAGATTGTCACCTCCAGGATTGTCATGTTTTAGCAACCATTTTGATTCCTACAAGATTGAAAATCAACCATGAGTACGAGGTAAATCCTCTAAGGGATTCAATAGAGCATAATGAGCACGATAAAGAACAAGAA
Source organism: Galeopsis tetrahit (assembly GCA_963675135.1). Lineage (NCBI taxonomy): Eukaryota > Viridiplantae > Streptophyta > Magnoliopsida > Lamiales > Lamiaceae > Galeopsis > Galeopsis tetrahit. The sequence continues at coordinate 21,349,430 of OY776133.1, forward strand.
AAATATGAACCTCTGAACTAAAAGCTAGCGAGGAACTCTCTGCAACTCCAGTGCCACCTGAAAGGAGGCATCAGCAACATTTTTATTGCTTGAGCCCCTGAGATTCGAAACAATTGCCTCGATTTTCACCAACTCCGGAATACAGAGAGAAAGTATCAGCATATGCAACAGATATTGTCTACAAGAGAAACCAAGAGCATGTAGAATTCGCTCTAACACCAAATCGGAGATACTACCATGGAGACCAGAATCAAGAATTACAGACACCTTGTTCAGATTCATGAGAAAGTTCATTGTTGCTTCTCTTGGAGCTGCTTTGAACAACAAAACCAAACATTCGGAGGCCAAATCAGCTACACATGTCTCACAGGACTTGCTCAGGTCGAGCAAGGCTCCAACAGTGCTTGAAAAGTCAGTTATATCCTTCACATACTGCTGGTTATTTTCACTAGAACTGTCGTGTAAGAGTGTCGGTTGTTTTGAATACAAGGAGCCTGGCCCAGAGGTCACAGAGCGTAAAAGGATTGCCTTACACAGAGCAAGTGTTGGCTCAATAAAATCTTCCATCTCCTTAGCATATACAAATTCCAAAAGATTTCCAATCTTTCTCACAACTTTTAACTGAGAGATGATCTTTGTTTCCAGCTCTGGGGCAGATGCTAGAGCGAGACAAAGCATTACATTACTCACATTTATAGTCGAGAAATCACCCAGCAAAAATTCAAAGCACTGAGAGACAGCTTTCATGTGAAGAATGTCCGAGATTTTTATGTAACTGGATTCAATAAGCATCACAAGAAGTTTCTGAGCATACATGGGACTGGGGTCTTCATCCTCAATCAGAGATGGGTAGAGCGGGAGGAAATGAACATTAGATACACACTTCAAGTCTTCTGCCCTTTGTTCATCCTCTAATGCTTCACTCAAAAGAAGGACCATCACATCAAAGAAGATTTTCAAGCATAAAAACCGAGCATCTCCATCTTTGTTACCCTTGTATAGTGCAGAAAGGCCGGGAAGAACCTGGCGGATGAAGATAGTGGGGTTATTGTTGATTACTGTTGGCTCCTCCGATATTGATTCCAGAATTCGCAGAAGAGTTATCTGAAAGTCATCCCTGCCCTGAAATTTAAATAAAAAGAAAAAAATAGAGATTATTTTGCGTTCACTTGCCTGAATGCAAATTTCAGTATCATAGTAATTAGTAAAGCCAAGTTTGTAGAGAATGCATAATATTTGTGACTGTATCGTACTTGAGTTCTGTGCTCGATGTGATTTAGGTAAAGCACTAGTGAATATTTTTTTAAATAATCACTACAAGAGCCAAAATGTTTCCAGGAAAATAACAGCTTCAGTTTTTTCGATTAGTATGTACCTGGAAAGGCATTTCTGTCGATTTAAGTAGATCAGCCACCAGCTGTAGAACCTGTGGAGTGACAACTGAATTCTTGAATGAGGCACTTCCTAGAAGATGGAGAACCACAGGAAATAAATGAATACTGTTCTTTGGAGAACTTCGACTGCTGAGACCAGCAATCAGCCCTTGACGTCTGCCTCCCATAAGTTGCTGAATATCTGCTGTTATTGTTTCCAGCAAACCTGGTAAAGTTGACACCACAGCATGCACAAATGCATCTAGACAGTGCTGCACGTATTTATCTTTCTCTTTTGCAAGTCTATCCACAGCTGATAGTAATCTTGCATTGCAAAAAAACAGTGAGAGACACCTCTTCGCATTCTTACAGAGTAGAGCAACAAAGAGGAGTGTCTTCCCTCTCAGTACTTCACTTCCCTGCTCAATAAGAGACACGAGATTTGGAACTAGATTCTTGTCTTCCATTAGGGGATGAAGGAGACGGCCCAAATTTGCCAACGTATGGGTTCCAAGCAATGCCATGTTCAGAAGGTTCACGCAGATTTGCTGTTCACGTTGATTTCCCTTGAAAAGACTGGAAGTAATGTCCTTCAGCGGAATTTTGTCGATAACGTGTTGAATGCTAGGCGGGTTGAAGCGAACCAGACGCACCAAACATGATCCAGCAGTGAATCTCATGGTCTCCTGTTTTCCTGGAGCTCTAAAAATGTAACAAAGGTTACTAATTACATCTTGGCTGGTGAAACGAGAGGCCCAATATCCTCCGTGACCGGAGATATTTTCTATTGTCCTTAAAGCATAAAGCTGGGTAAGATCATCCTCGCCTTTCCGTAAGACAGATGAGATCAAAGAGATTAATGAGTTTGGAACCTGATAGAAATTTGCATTGAAAAATCGGATTAGGACACAAATCATATTAAATAAATTTGTTACAAAAATTAGTGAGTAAGCTAACCTGCCAGCTAGATGTGGGTCGGTTGTCTTTGGATGGAGATTCCTGAGGAGTATTATCCTTAGCAGGATCATTTAGAGTAGATATGTAAAAGAGCAACTCTCCCATAGCAGCCATAGAAAACCTCCTCACTTTCTCCTGCCTGTCTCTGAGGCCATCAGTTAAAGCACCTAAAATTCCAGAATTTGCCAAATCATCCCCAATGATAGTGGAATGGCGAATCAAGAGCCCTATAAGTGACGACAGTTGTACCCGCAATGCAAAAGCTTTAGACTGCCTCAGCATTTTGACAAGAACTAGAATTATTGGTCCATTTGTCAAAATATTGGCAGAATCAGCATTAATGCTTAACATCTCAAGATACCTAAGCACGTTTTGCTTCTCACCATTGACATTCCCATTCAGGATACTCACAATCCTATTATACATAACATCCAATTTATCCTTGGGAATCTTGGTAAAATCAGTTGGGGGAATTGCATGGAACGGAAGGGTGGGCATTGCATCAAGTCCTTTATCAAATTTTCTGCTAGGCATTACTGGTCTAACCGAGAGATCGGATGGATGCCATAGCACCTCTGAGAGGTCTGAAGATGATTTTGCTGCATCAAAGTCCAGGGCACGACCGGAAACATCTTTTGTTCTTGGGGTCTTCAGGTGAGGACTAACACTGGGCGGTGTTTCTGGCACTGGGCTCATGTCCATGGGTTCTGAAGATGATTCATGTTCTTGTGCTCTTGAGTCATCAAATGAACGTGCGTCAACATCTGAATGGCTGATAATGTCGTTCATCTCTTCAGCTTTTCCCTCATGCTTGATTGGAGTTGATAAGTTATCTTCAGTGGTGGAGGATGCATTGTCAGAACCTTCAGCTTCATCATGCCCGTCGTCTTCTGTATTCTCATTAAAATCAAGTTCCATGTCGTTGTTTTCAATTTTGACTTCTGCCTCATTCTTAGAGCTATTAGGTAGTGGCCTTCGGTAGTTCTCTTTCTCATTTTCCTTATGCAGGTTAGATTTTGCAATTCTTGAAAGACGCAGGAGATTCACACCGCCCATATTATTTTTGTGCTTCCCATCCGCTATTCTGCCTGAGGGTTTGGTTTGAGCTTTACGACCACTATATACACCTTTGTTCGGTGTTTCTTCTCCTTTAACATTCTCATCTTTTTTGTTAGGCACTCTTGAATCTTTTCCACAAGTGTTGGTTGGAGTCTTGTTTCGAAGAGGTCTATCTCCATTACGCTCTGTAAGACGTGGTTCAGCAGACTGCTCAACCATGTCAGCAAAAGCAGGCTGAGGAGGTAATGCCAAAGGAACCAATTTTGTTCTCCAGAAAGCATGATTGCAAAGTTCAGGCCACTGTATTCTTTCAGCTGGATCTTTGATCAAAAGAGAATTTATCAAATTTACAAATGGGCGAGTAGGGGTTCCAGGAACAGGAGGATATGCTTCAAAAAGAATTGAGTTTGCCAGCCGAGTGAACTCCTTCTCAATAAATGGAGGCCTGCCAGTATAACACTCATAGAGCACACAACCAAGAGCCCAAAAATCTGAGGCATATGAATGAACCCCTCCATCTTCGAATAATTCGGGAGCCATGTAACAAGGAGTTCCACGTTTTGCTTGAGGCAACTGGGCATCCAAGTGAGAAAATAAATAGAATACTCAATGGGAGAACAGGAAAAAGAACAATATATTGAAAATCAAATGCCAAGTTTCAATTGATAAATGCATGCAATTAACTACGCCAGCTATTCATATTGCTGATGCAAGCAGATATTAACTTCAAACCCACCTGGGAAGAAGGTGACACGGATATGTCACTCAGTTTTCTTGCTAATCCAAAGTCACACAGCTGTAAACACAGAACAATGAGAGGAGATCTCGTCAGAATTGTCCAAAACACTCACAATGATCAAATTGGGAAACATAATACCTTTGTATGCCCATTTTCATCTAGTAGAATATTTGACGGTTTTAAGTCACAGTAAATAATTCCCTTTGAATGCAAGTACCTGCTTGTCCTCCATCAATAATTGAAAACACAATCTAGTTTTAATAATGAACAAGAAAGAATGAAGCAAAACTCTTACTGCAGAGCTTCAACAAGGCCATGAGCCAAATCATGTACAGAATCTTCAGGAAGCTTTCCATCCTGCCATTCAGCAATCAAATCATTGTTAAATAGGTCTCCAATCCATAACATGTAACACGGTAACACCAAGCACAAAAAGTAGTTGATAACAACTAAAAGTGAAAAGCAACACCAAAATTTTTATCTTCAGCAATTTGGTGTATATAGTTAAACAATCAATCACCTGTTGCAATAAGGTCAACAGATCTCCTCCAACACAGTACTCCAATACTAACCACAAATGAGCTGATGTTTCGTACCTATAATATCAGTTGGCAAAAAAAAAAAAGGAATTAAAAGAATGGAAGTTAACACTGAAGGCCTCATCAATGTCTAGAATTACAGCGACCAATGAAAGCCCAACTTATATTTGATATGTCAAGTGAAAGAATTGGGTCTCATCTAAAAGTCCAAAATTGTAGAGAGGTGTGCAATCAATTCATTATATTAATTCCCTAATATCAAGAAGACTTTACACGCTCTTGGTGCCAAATCTTACCATGTGTGGAACTTTAGCACATTAGAATGATCAAGAGTGTGAAGAGTTCTCACCTGTCATAAAAGTACAACATTAGAAAAATTGAGAAGAAAAAAAAAACTCATTAGGAAAGGAATATCATGCACATTCATCACGAAAGTATGGAGCAAAGGGGAAAAGTTCAGCTACGAATCCATTTTATGTGATAAAGATATTCATATCAATCACAAATTAGGTATTGTGGGAATCAGCAAGTGAATAAAAATAAAGCCAGCAAGCTGGAATTACTGAACAACATAAATCTAACGGCGACCGGTTTCAGAATTAATCAACTAACTGAAATCCTGAGGAAAATAACTAAATAAATGACAATCCGCTCCTCAACACTCGAAATTCCCCCAATCGCATAAATCAGACCATAACCCAAAATTGAAATAGAACAAACAATTGATATGAATGCTTACTTCTTGATGAACTTTAGTCCTCTGAGATTTATCGACGCTCTTAATCGCGTAGTATTCGATAGTCTTCTTCTTTCGTCCTTTGTACACAGTCTGCCACACAGTATAATTTCACATAAATACGGTTCGGAAATGAAACTCACACCCAAAAATACTGGGATTTTCTCTCCAGCTGAAGTAATAATCGGAGTACAATTTACCGAATATTTGCCGCGGCCGATAGCTTCATAAATATGGTACTGATTCATGCTTAGATTTCTGCAAATCTGAGACAACCGACGTAGAGAGAGAGAGAGAGTGTGTGATGGGGAGGGAGAGAGAGGGACTTTGATGAAATTCAAATTTGGGAGAAACGGAAAACTGGGTATAATTAAAAATTAAATAATGTAGATACACCCATTTATGTTTCTATATTTTAAAATAATTATAAAAATATCTCTAATGTTTTGAATATATATACTCTCTACTAACTCATTTAATAGATACACCTCCTATCTCAAATTTATATTCACTACTTTTTCATTTTCTTCTCTCGTCACCCTCTCCTCCTCGCGGCCACGGGCCTTATCACCTCCGTTCAACACGACCTAGTTAGATAAATCCTACTCCCTCCGTCCCATAATAACTTTCACACTTTCCTTTTCGGGACATCCCACAATAACTTTTACACTCTTAAAATGAAAAACCATTTATAAACTCCACTCTCACAATATCCTCAATTTTACACAAATATCATTACTTTTTCTCCACACATACACAAAAGTCAACTCATTATTTACTTTATACATAAAATTTTACAAAATTACCCCTCAAAACTCCACTCATTATTACACTTTCTTAATTTACTTGTTCACCTACCTATATGAAAGTTAATACGGGACAGAGGGAGTATTTTTTTCTCGTTCTCTCATTTATACCGTTTTTTCTCTCATTTGTTTCCTTTTTTTTTTCCGTCATTGGTCTCCACCCAGACGTTGTCGCCCCCTCTACTCCACAACCACAATGCTACCCTCACTATTTTGTGTTTGTTTCGTTTTGAATTTTCTTGTTGATTAAGTATTCTATGTGTTTTTTTTTTTTTTTCATTTTCAATCGACTAGTGTCAAAAAAATACTCCCTCCGTCCCATACTTGAAGCTACATTACCTAAAATAGTAAAAACACTTTTAAACACTCTCCTTAAAACATCACAATATTACAACAAATGTCACTACTTTATTACACTAAAAAGTAACTTTATTACTATTTATAAAGTTGAAAAGTCTTTACTACCCCCACTTTATCTTACACAATACTAATAAACAACTCATTTATTAAAACCCGTGCCAATTTGGTTTGTAGCTTCAAGTATGGGACGGAGGGAGTAGTGAATTTCCGACCGATTTTTTGAAAAAATATGGAAGTTTTCAAAAAACTTAATTTTCAATTCATCTCAATCCAAATACAAATCCAAATACTAATCCACCCCTATAATACACCTATACACCTATTTTTATACAATCAAATCACTCTTTTCAACCACTCATTCTCTCTCCTACTTTTTTTCTCTCTCATACTTTGATGTGACATAAAAATACATCTACCCCTACTTCTCAATCCTTAACCAAACACAACTTACAAATCTCAATCCAATCCACCTCAATCCAAATCTCAATCCAAATCCAATCCAAATCAATCACAAACCAAACACCACCTAAAGTTAGTCGAAATTATGGCATGCTTTGAAAGGGATGGAGTATATACCCCTCCAACTTTGATAGATGCACTCCCCCGATACAACTACTCCCCTCAAAACACATCTACGATAGATGCACTCCCCTCAAATTATCTATTATACCCTTTATCTTAAAATTCAGTGTGATAAATGCACCTCCCCCATAAAACCCTAATTTTCCTCATTTTTTTCCCCAATTGGCCCAAACCCATCTCATTCTTCTTCTTCACGCCGGCACTCCCCCAACGGCAAGCTCCGCCATGCCCAGCCGTCGCCGCCGTCTCACTCCCCCTTCTTCGTTGTCGCCGTCTCACTCTCCATCCCTCTCCATCGTCGTCGCCGTCGCACTCCCCCTCCCCTTTTTTTTTTTTCATTTTCTGCACTCCCCCTCCCCTTTTTTTTCATTTTCTGCACTCCCCCTCCTTCCCCCTCTCGCCGTCACACTTCCCCTCCCTTTCTGTCGCACTATGAGAGTGTTTATGGTCGACCCTTTATTGTCGAATTTTTTTATTTTTTAAATTCTTTCGATGAACCAGTGTCGACGGGGATGTGTTTGGTCGACAAATCAGTGTCGACTGGGAGGTGTTTGATCGACAAACCAGTGTTGACGAGAGGGCTTTTGGTCGACACTGATTTGTCGAAAATAAGTTTTTTTTTTTAATTTCTAAGTTTTTTTTTAATTTCTAAATTTGGTGGTGATGGTGGTGATGACGACGGCCGGCTGCCGGAGTGGAGGTGTTGACGGTGGCCGGCGGCCGAAGTGGCGGCGGTGGCTGTCTGTCCTAAAATTAGAGTTAATTCAATTAAATTAGGGTTTTAAATAGGGTGTATGTATCTTTAATATTTTGCTAAAAGGGTAAATGTAGTATTTTACATGAATATTTAATTAATAAAAGTGGAAAGGGTATATACCCCAACCCGCTTTGAAATATGAATAACTATGGACTACGTTTATTTGAATCTTATGAATTAATAAGTACACCCACTCACTTTGCACACGCACAATTAGTACACACCCCACGAAAAACCTACTAAAATATTAAATTTCTTAAACTTTCCCTTCATTCCCTCTCTTATTGTACAAATCACCACACCCCATCACCCAAAAAAAAAAAAAAAAAAAAAACTCCCTACACGATTTCTTCATTCTTCTGGAGAAGAAAGTCACAGTCAGTGTTGCTCGTCACCATCATACCAAAGAAGAAGATTGTGTACTACCTTGAATTTCATTCAAAAATCACACTACAAGAAATTGTTGAATTGCCTACAAAATTTTCCAACGAAAATAATTCTGTCTTTAAATATTAAAAATTGCCTACGGATCTTTATAAATTATTTTACACATTTTCACCCACGAAATTACCAAAAAAAATTTTGATGGTGATTTACCTACAAAATAATCCGTAGGTAAAATCACATTTTCCTACCGAAACGGTTGTAGGTGATTTTTTTTTATTTATCAACGAAAACTTTCCTAGCTATTTATATGTATAAATTATTTAATTGTATTACCTACAAAATTAGCTAGGAACTTAAAAAATATTGATTTACCTACAAAATAATCCGTTGGCAAAATAGCATTTCCCTACAAAAATGATTGTAGGTGATTTGTTTATTTATTTGCCTACGGAAATTTTCCTAGCTATTTATTTATATGTATAAATTATCTAATTGTATTACCTACAAAATTAGCTAGGAACTTAAAAAATAATGATTTACCTACAAAATAATCCGTAGGCAAAATAACATTTCCCTACCAAAATGATTGTAGGTGATTTGTTTATTTATTTACCTACGAATTTTTTTTCTAGCTATTTATATGTATAAATTATCTAATTGTATTACCTACAAAATTAGCTAGGAACTTAGAAAATATTAATTTACCTACAAAATAATTTGTAGGCAAAATAGCATTTCCCTACCAAAATAATTGTAGGTGATTTGTTTATTTATTTACCTACGAAAATTTTCCTAGCTATTTATATGTATAAATTATCTAATTGTATTACCTACAAAATTAGCTAGGAACTTAGAAAAGCAACAGTGTTATAACAAATAAACATATGAACTTTATTATGTCCCACATCGAAAGAGTAGAAAAAATATAAGAGAAAAAACAATATAAAAGTAGTAGTATTAATAAGTTAGTAACCAACAAACATAAATTTTTTGTCCCACATCGAATAAGGAGTACAAGAAATATGAGAGAAAAACATTATAAAACACTACAAAAAAGAGGTGTTTTACCGACGGTTATGCCGACGGATATTCAGTCGGTATTGGCTCTTACCGACGGATTTCATCCGTCGTTAATGAATTGGTCGGTAGTGGTTACCGACGGAAAATATGCATCCGTCGGTATATGCCGACGGATTCAAACCAACCCGTTTTCAAACCGGGTCGCCTGTACCGACTGATTCAATTCCGTCGGCAGTCAAGCCAACCCGTTTTCAAACCAAGTTTTCAAACCGGGTCGCCTGTACCGACGGATCCCAAATCAAGTTTTCGTCGGTAGATCCGTCGGTATATTTTGGACTTAAATTTTATTATTTTAATTTACCGACGGAATTTTCCGTCGGTAAGTATCAAAACTTTTTTTAAAAAAATGATATTCCGTCGGCTCGCCCGTCGGTATTACCGACGGAATAGTCCGTCGGTAAGTACCAAAAATTTAAAAAAAAAAATTATTTGCGATCGGGATCCGCCTCGATCAAAATTGCTTAAATAATTCAATACACAAATCTACATTAGATCCAACAGAATAAACAAAATCGTCGTCCTTTGCTTGAGCAAACAGCAAAAACTTGATGTAGTTTCATTAGTTTCATTTTGCTTTTGGCTTATGAATAGTTTAATATTACATGCCAGTCTGTTTCAAAAAAAAAATACTGCCTAAGGCATCGAAGGAATCTAATGGTGTTCCGGAATTGGCAGAGGATCGATCAAGTAAGAAGCAAATAGAAGTAGTGTCTGAGGTGACTGAATTGAAGAATTTTGCTGCAGAATTGCCTGATGAAGAAAAACTTATATGAGAAATAATTTAACAAGAATGTGAGTATATTAATACGTACCGTGGAGTATATTAAATTGTCTTTCGCTGACTCGACTCCATCCCTGCCATTTCAAAATCAATTCCAAAGAATCAAGATTCAATTGTCATTTTATATATTTAAACATAAATTAAATTATCATAAAAATTGAACATACCTCAACAGAGATCAAGTAACTTCATTAGGCTCGCATAGTTTCGGTCGGTCTCAGCAAATATTCGATATGCTGGTAGTTCAAAGATAAGAGATTCAGAGTATAAAACACAGTTAAAAACTACATATTCTTAAACGAAAATCAGAAAAAGTACAATACAAAACCTAAAGTACAACATAAAACAGACGTATTCCTACATCTTCTTAAACTAAAATCATCACTTACATAATATTTTCAGAAATTCGAAAAGCCTTCTTTCAAGTCCCAGACTATACACTTACGAACAAGCCATACAAATTTAAACAAAGCCCAGTCCATTAATTGTAAAAATCAGTCCACTGTGTTCGGCCACACATTAGAACCGAATAGTAGCTATTGTGTTAGGTCATAAGTAACCGAAAAAAAATACCGTATTATTTTGAAGAACTTGTTTGGTCAAGAACAACCAAACACAGAGCTTGACATTCAATCTCGCATTTTTGGCCGAACAAAAGTTGGAAAAAATACCTAGTTTATTCAGCCTCTTATAACAATACATATAAGGCAGCGTTTGATTGGTTCTGGGGTGGTTTTATTTCGTTCCTTTCGCACATAATAGGATTTTCCCTTATTTACAAATTTCCTCATAGGAAAATCCAAAACCCTAATTTTTTTTAGATATGTAAAAACGTACCTTTCAAACGAAGACGGCGACGGTAGAGGAGGCGGTGGGCGACGACTGCAGGTAGGGAGGATGGGCGGCGGCCGCGGCCACGGCAAGGAGGGGATGGGCGGTCGCAGCGAGAGAAGGAGCACGAACGGCCGGAGAAGGGGGTGGCGCCGCTGCGAACGTGGGCAAGGGGCAGCATGTGGCGAAGAAAATAGAGAGACGGTCGGAAAATACGTGGAGTGGGCAAGGAGGAGACGGTCGGAAAATACGTGGAGTGGGGGAGGGGGAGGGAGAGGTAGAGACATAGAGGGAGGGAGGGAAAGAAAATACGCGTGAAATGAGAGAAAGTTACATTTATATTCGGAAATGGCGACGGATATGTTCGGTCAGCTTTGGCTCGATGCCGTTAGCGACGGAAATGGCGACGGATATTTCGGTCAGCTTTGGCTCGATGCCGTTAGCGACGTAAATGGCGACGGATATTTCGGTCAGCTTTGGCTCGATGCCGTTAGCGACGGAAATGGCGACAGATATTTCGGTCAGCTTTGGCTCGATGCCGTTAGCGACAGATATTTCGATCAGCTTTGGCTCGATGCCGTTAGCGACGGAAATGGCGACGGATTCGTTCCGTCGCCATTGGATTTTTATTACCAAATGATAAATAATTAAATTATAAGTTAATAACATATAACCAAATGATAAATAATTAAATTATAAGTTATAACCAAATGATAAATAATGAAATCTTATAAATTGTACAAAATAAAATAGTTAGGTTACATTAATTTAATATTCATCTTCATCTTCGTCTTCATTTTCATTTTCATTATTTGCCACATCTTCATCCTCATCTTCTTCATCCTCCCTCTCGTCATGTTCATCCTCCTCCTCATGTCCACTATCGTTTTCAATAACAATCAATTGTGGATTTGCAGCCGTCAAGTCTACCGAAAGATTAAAATCTCCCGCAAACACTTCAGTTTGATTCTCTATTTGTTCCATTTAAAACGGAGGTTCATCTTCATCGTTGTTTTCCTTTTGGGGGACCTCCACCATTGACCTTGCCTTCACTTTGCAAACAGCGTGCCATTCTGATCTATTACGTTTTCCAGCTCCTGGATACGTGCAGTAGTAGACTTGAGATACCTGAGAGGCAAATACAAACGAATCATCCCCGCTATACTTCCTTTTCGAATTAACATCCACAAGCTTGTACTCCGGATGAATTTTGGTTCCTAAAGGGGATGTGTCAAACCAATGGCACTTGAACAACATTACGGTTTTCACTGGATATCCCGGATATTCAATTTCAACGACTTCGTGCAACACCCCAAAATAATCACTTGCATCTGCATTGTAATTCGCACCCCTAAGACAAACACCACTGTTGTTAGTCGTTCTTGTTGATGCATACTCTGATGTATGAAACCTGTAGCCTTTCACAATATAGCCGTTGTAAGTCCTCACACGCCGTAGTGGTCCTTGGCTGAGATCCTGTAAGAACCGGCTCTGAAAATCGTGCGATTGTCCCTATACGTACAGTTAAAATTAACATTAATCAAAACAATTATTTGTTCACGTAAAATTCAATTAATGATACTCACATAACGTTGGAACCATCGGGCAAATTGACGTTGAAGACTAGTATCTATGTCTCTATCTGAGATGTTTTGATCTGCATGTCGTAGTTCTTGTGTATACATCCTAATAATTCACAACACAATTAGATGATAAATGACGCACGTTTAGTGCTATTTAATTAGATTATAAATATATGAAATACTTACTCAATGTAAGGCTGAACTTCATCACAATTCAATAACACGTACGTTTGTGCTATTTCAGCCTCTGTGTTTGTTGACCAATATCGTTCAGTGGCTTTTCCTATATGTCGCCCCTTAGACTTGAATACAGAGAGCATGCCATCGACTTCTTGTTGCGTACCTCTACCATCGAAGTTACGTGGTTCATTCCTGATCCTCGTGTTGACATGGTCTTCAAAATAATATGAACAAAACATGCCAACCTCTTCATTCAAATACGCATTAACAATCGATGCTTCGACGTTTGCCTTTTGTTTAGCATTGCGCTTCAAGTTGTGGAGATACCTAAAATTATAATAGTTAACAAATTAAAATAAGGCTTCTTATACTAAAAACTAATTAAATGAGAGAAATAGAATTGTTCACCTCTCAAATGGGTACATCCACCTGTACTGCACTGGACCACAAATCCTAGCTTCATACGCTAAGTGAACAGGTAAGTGTTCCATCGAGTCAAAAAAGCTAGGTGGGAAAAAACGTTCCAACTTACACAAAATAACTGGAATGTCTCGTTCCAAACGATTCATATCATCAACCTTGATTGTTGTCAAACACATTCTTCTCAATGTGCATGACATCCAAATTGTGTCGGAGCAATAGTGAACTCCAATATGGCAAGTCCCAAAAAATACCCTTTTTCTTCCAGTTACCTGGGATTCCTTTGTTGTGTTCTTCTGCATTTTCCTCCGTAGTTTTTTTCAAACCCGTCCACTCAATCTCATGTAACAGACTTTGTCCTGTACGATTAATAAATGTTAGAATAAATGTAACCCAAAAAAACATGTTAAAATAAATGTATAAAATACAATTTCGAAGGGGCGGTCGATTGTTTGTGACTGTTCTATTCTTCGTGAAGTCCACCTTATTCCTTCGAAATGGATGATCTCGAGGTAAAAACCTTCGGTGATTATCGAACCATGAAACTTTTCTACTCTTCGGGAGACTGAAAGCTTCAGAATATTCCATACAATACGGACAAGCTTGCTTTGCGTCTGTACTCCACCCGGACAACATAGCATATGCATGAAAGTCGCTAATGGTCCACAATAAAGCAGCACGCATCGTGAAGTTCTGTTTCCTAGAAACATCATACGTTTGGACTCCGTTATCCCATAGGAAGATCAAGTCTTTAATTAGAGGCTGGAGATAAACATCAAGTTTATGCTTTGGATTCGACGGACCAGGCACCAATACAGTCAGAAACATTGTTTGAGGTTTCATGCACATCCATGGAGGTAGATTATACGGAGTCAGTATCACCGGCCACAAAGAATACTTCTTTCCATAACTCCCAAACAGTGCAAAACCATCAGTACTAAAGCCTAATCTCACATTCCTCGGTTCACAAGCAAATCCTGGAAACACGTTATCAAGGTGTTTCCAGGCTTCAGAGTCGGACGGATGTCTCATATCCCCAGTCTCAGTATCTTCAGAATTTCTTGCATGCCACGTCATGTGTTGAGCTGTAGCACTAGATTGAAACAATCTCATTAAACGAGGAATGATAGGAAGATAATACATCCTCTTATGTGGCACTTTCTTTTTTGTCTTGCTCGATTGACCACCTGGTCCCTTCCGTCGTGGCTCTTTGTACCGGGGATGGCCACACATTCTACACATAAGAAGATCGCTATCGTCATCACCCCAGTATAACATGCAACCATTCACACAACAATCAATCTTCTCAACCGGCAAACCCATATTCTTCATCAGTTGTTTGCTCTGATGAAACGTCGTAGGTACTTTATTATCGACAGGACAAATCTCACTGCATAATTGTGTCATTTGCTCATATGCTCTGTTAGATAGCTTGTTCTCCGTCTTGATAGCCATAAGTCGAGCATTAAATGACAACTGAGAATGAGAATCACACCCTGGGTACAAATCTTGATCGACTAATTTGAGCATCTCATAAAACTGAAATGCTTCATCCGTTGGTTCCTCCTCTATATTTGACATACCGGCTTCCATCACCATTGTTTGATACATATCGGGTTCTTCCACCCCAAACTCTTGATCGTTACTGGTGCCGACATGCTCAACGTGTACTGGTTGTTCATAAATTGCAGTAGTGTAATAGTACAAGACTTGATCAAAATTATAAGGCCACCGTTGTTCGCCATGACTTGTCCAATTATAGTAATTATCAACAAACCCATTCATAACAACGTGGCATAAGACTTCATCAATGCTTTTAAATGATCTATTCTTACATTTCTTAGCATTACACGGACACCTAATACAATCCTCAGACATGTAATGTGGGTGTAGCTTTGCAAATTCAACAAATGACACGAGTTTATCATAAAATTCAACATTCACATTTCCTAAAACGAGCCTAGGAGTACAATACATCCACCGACGATCCGGCAATTCCATCTGTTAAACAATTTGACCAAATTAAAATTACACACTAAAAATTAAACACTAGAAGTAAAAACTATGTAGTAAAATTACACACTAAAAAATTAAACACCAAATTAAAATTACACACTGAAAATTAAACTATGTACCCTTAATTAATAGAAAAACATACCTTAAATTTTCGCTCCAATCCAAATTTTTCCCTTAATTTTTTGCTCCACTCCAAAATTTTCGCGTGTTTTGAGGTTATGGATCATTTTTCAATACTACATGCCGACGGAAATGTCAGTCCGTCGGTATATCGCGCGCCTAAATTCCGTCGGTATTGACAATACCGACGGATAATTTTAGTCGGTACCAACGATTTGAAATGCATGTCAAATCAGTCAGATTCCGTTGAACAAATTTCAGTCGGTATTTACATTGCCGACGGAAATTATCCGTCGGCATTGAACATGTGTCTATACCGACGGAATACCTTTCCGTCGGTAAAAGACGCGTATAAAAAAAATAAAAATTACAAAAGAAAAATATATACACACTCAAAACAACCTACTTCTTAACAAACATCAAAAAACAAAAAAAATACAGAAACTCATGTCTTCATCTTCCACATTCATGAAAATTGTGGTATGCCATTGTGGAAAAGAAGCTCGTGTGTGCATTTCGAAGCAAGAAAAAAGCAGAGGTAGACTATTTTATACTTGCCCAGATTCACTAAGTGGTCTTGGATGCTCCTTTTTTGTTTGGGCCGATGAACATGAAATCCACGGACAAGGAACGTGTTCACACGGAATGTTTCCGGGCATGGTGAGGAGAATTGACTCACTTTTGCTTGAAAATCAAGAGCTCAACAACAAGCTGAATAATGCAAAAGTAGTTGGTGAAATCTATAAGGATTCATCTGATCACCTAACATCAGAAGTAGAATTTCAAGCTGGACAAGTTCAAGAGCTAAAGAAGCAGAGGAACTTTCTTATCATGGCCATAATATTATGTGTTCTACCATATATGTTCAAATTTATAGGCTGGATGTAATCATAAGTTTATGTCTCTAATATGTATTGCTAAATTTATGCCTCTAATATGTATTGCTAAGTTTATGTAATGCTAAGTGTATGCATGTAATGTAACCACAACAACCGCCTTTCTTCAAGGCAATTTTCAATGAAAATGTTGTTTATCTATCACATAGAGTCTCCCATCACATTCACATTCACATAAACACAAACATGAAAAAACAGAGTACATTCAAACATAAATGAAGATCCAATACAAATCACATCCAAAATCACACATAAAACATAACTAAAATTAATATACACATTCTTAACACATAAAACACACATAACTAAAATTAAACAACTAATACTTAAACATAAAAGTAAATAGTTCAACAATAATGCAGATAAAAATAAATAGTTCTACAAGACATAAAAGTAAATAGTTCTACGAGACATAAAAATAAAATTGTTCAACAGAAATAAAAAATAAAATTGTTCAAAGACACTCATTGACCAAAGTTCCACAAATCAATGTCGTCTTCGTTGCCAACGAACTGCTGACCCATGATGTCATCATCCTGCTGCTTGGTCGGGACATAGGCTGAGGAGGCTGGGGGGGCGCCTGGGGGAACAGACGCCGTCGGTAGAGGAGCTTGCATGGTTCTCTGATAAACCTCCTCGATCCTCTCGTCCGACCACCCCATCTCTCGACCCATATTCACATGCATCACATGCATGAAATGGTTGAATTTTGCCATCGTCACATCTGGAGTTGGGGTGGAAGATACGGAACCCTGCGATGCCGTCTGGGACGGATCAGCGCCGGACCTGACATCAGCGCTCATACGACCAAGGCCCAGAACTCGTCCGCGGGTGGTGGGGGCAACTTCCAAATAAGCCCGGTCCACCTCCTCGACTGTAGGGGCACTGCTGGTTCCGGCTTGAGTAGGGTCGACTTGAGTTCCGATCTCGGCCATCCTCCGGTTCATCTCCAACTACATAATTAATAATTTTAAATTAATAGAATAAATTATAAAAAATGTATTTAATTAAACAATTTTATTACTTACGTGGAGGTTAGTTGTGCGCCCGTATGTGGATTGCTGTGTATCAGCATTAAACGGATGAGCATCTCCAACTACATAATTAATAATTTTAAATTAATAGAATAAATTATAA
This sequence comes from Galeopsis tetrahit, assembly GCA_963675135.1. Lineage (NCBI taxonomy): Eukaryota > Viridiplantae > Streptophyta > Magnoliopsida > Lamiales > Lamiaceae > Galeopsis > Galeopsis tetrahit. The sequence goes on from OY776133.1 coordinate 21,366,769, forward strand.
AAAATGTATTTAATTAAACAATTTTATTACTAACGTGGAGGTTAGTTGTGCGCCCGTATGTGGATTGCTGTGTATCAGCATTAAATTTATGTATTATATATATTAAATATATAATTAAATTTATTGAAATTAATTAAAAAATTAATAAACACTTACAATGACCATCGACTGCTCAAGGATGGACCGGGCTCCAGTCCGATGCCTGGACATCCCACCCCCAACGTCGGATCTCCGGTTGGCCTTAACAATCTCACACTTCCTGATGTACGCAGGATCCAACCACTCCCTCGTCAATGAATCCCACAACACAACATCATTATCATCCTTACCCAAGCTCTGCGTCGTCCCATCGCTCCGCCATGCCATTCTCCATTCGTACATTAAATCCTTATACCGCTCTTGCGCCGATTTACAGAAATACTTGAACATAGCCTGGTCTGAGTACATATTCCGATCCCAAGTGGTTTGTTTCTGCACATATAATAAATTGTTTATTATTGAACAAATTAACAAACATTAATTAAATAATTAAGTAATTAATTACTACCTGAAATTCCTCGAAGTACGCCAACTTTTTTTATTTTGGGACCTTCGACCAGGTAATTGCACCCGCAGAGATCGGTAAAGAGCCAAAAGCAATCGTGCATGCCCTGGAGACCTCGTTACCAGGTAACAATCTGTGACATTAATTAACAAACAAAACACATTATAAATTAAAACGAATGCGAAATTAATTAATTATTAATTATTAAACAATAAAAGTATTTAATTACTTACACCCCTCCACCTGTAACCCAAATGTGCTCCCGGCCATCCCGAGCAGGAACAACAGGATGGTCCCGGACAGACGAATGAGACGACGGCTGATCAGGCGACGGGTGTGGAATGGGTGGTGGAGGCGACGATAATGGTGTTTGTGGCAGTGTAGGCGCCGGCGCCTCGGGTCTAAGTTTCGATCGACTCTTCCTCGATCGGCTACGTGACCCGGAGGCCCCGTGAGATCCCGAGCCACCAGAGGCACCAGCACCATTTTCAGTCATCTATTTATTTAAACATTTAAATTAATAAATTATATATATAATACTAATTAATTAATAATAAATTTCTTAATTTAATAAAAAACAATAATCTAATAAATTAAAATTTAATCCCTAAATAATAACCTATTTTAATCAATAATAACCTATTTTAATAAATAATTTTTTATTCAATCAACAATACCTAATTTAATCAATAATAACTTATTTTAATAAATAATTTCCTATTTTATTCAACAATAACTAATTTCCTATTTTATTCAACAATAACTAATTTATTCAATAATTTCCAATTTTAATTTCCAATTTTCTATTTTAATTAACAATCTATAACCTAATAAATTTAGTAACAATTTTTTCTAACTTTAAAATAACAATTTCCTAATATAATTAACAAAGCCCCTAATTTAATCAATAATTTCATAATTAGTAAATCAACAATATTAACCTAGCTAATTATAACGTACAATATCATAATTTAATTATGTAATTAACTCCACTCCAACGTATATGCAAATTAAACAATAATATCAACTATATATATAACATCAATTATGCAAAACATGCAATATCGATCTTAACAAATCACATCAATTTATTATAAATAACTATATACATCAACTAGCTATATATAGGCAATTATACACTTACAATATCAACTAATTAATTAGATATATCAACTACATACATTTAAAATAATTAACTATATACATCAACTACAAACAATTTCATATTAATCTATATAACAAATTAAATTAACACATGCAATTTAATTCATAATTATAGGCAATACAATATAACTTAAAAATTAATTACTAACAAATTAAGAAAACGTACCGTATAGATTTTCTAATCGAGTTGAGAGAACACCTCGGCAGAGCCTCTTCTTCGCGCGATGAAGACGGGAGATAGAAACAGGGAGGAGGGATCGAGGAGGGAGGAGGCAGGGAGGATCGACTTCTTTCTTTCTCTCGAAAGAGAAAGAAGTAATCTGTTCTTCAGTTTATATACAAAAAAAAATTGTCTTTACCGACGGATATTTCCGTCGGTAATGACCACATTTAATTTTGGGAGGCGATCAAGAGGCGATTAGTTAATGCGGGTCGGTTACCGACGGAAATTTCCGTCGGTAATGACCACATTTAAATTTGGGAGTCGATCAAGATGCGGTTAGTTAATGCGGGTCGGTTACCGACGGATCCGTCGGTAAGGGCTAATTCAAATATATCCGCGCCCGTTTAAAATTATCACGTGAGGGCCCAATAATATGGCGCGGTTACCGACGGAAATTTACAATACCGACTGAAAAATCCGTCGGCCGGTGACCCAAAAACGACACCGTGTAGAGAGTTCTCAGTGTCCGTCGGCATATCCGTCGGCATCCCGTCCGGAAAGCCGACGGAAATTGAATTCCGTCGGCAGAGTCTTCTGACTTTGAATTCCGTCGGTAATCCGTCGGTACAGCCGTCGGAAAGGTAATCCGTCGGTATACGTCCGTCGGCAAAAACGAGCGTTTTTGTAGTGAAAGGGGCTTAATGTGCACCTAAATTTGTATTTTTAAAATGTTTATATATTTTAACACTTTTTGAATCGATTTTATGATCGATTCATGGTTGGACCGGTTGAACCGGCTGGTCCAATTTCAAATGAATTTATTTTGTAGGCTAAGGCTAAAAAAATAATTTATTAATAAAAAAATTTAAAAATATATATTAAATTTTTTTCCACCGAAATGTTTGTTGCCAAATTTAACTACGGAATTACCAACGAAATGTTTTGTAGTTGATATTTACCTACGGAATTTCATTTATTATGGTAATCATATTACCTACCGAAATGTTATGGATTTGCTACGAAAATGTGGTAGGTAATTGCCTACGGATTAAATTTTCATGGGCAACCGAATTACCTACGAGCGAATTCCATACGAATGGTTTTCGTTGGTATTCCGTAGGTAAATATAAATGCCTACCAAATTGGAATTATTACCTACAAAATATTCCCTAGCCAATTAATTATTTTCTTATAGTGTCATGAGTACAAGATTATTTTTTCAATTTTTTTTTTTTGGGGGGGGGGGTGGTTTATGTATTTTGAAAATCTCATCGAATAATTCATAGATTGTTAGGTATGTGATTTTTTTTTTTTTTATTTTGTCCTGGTTGAATCAAGTTTAGGGTTTGATAATTTGATAATCTTATGTTAGGTTTAATTTTTGAAAAATTAAGTTAAATGCATGGTTGAAGTTCATTATAGGCATAAATCTTGTTTTTCTTCAAAAATTGTGTATAATGTATAAAAATAAACATGTGCTTGAACGAAAAAAATAATAATGGGCAATTTGTTGAGTTGATGTTCGAATCTGGTTTCCTGAATTTGTAGAACCTCTTCATTTTTTTTTTTCAAGAATTGTAACATTATTCTTTCTTTTTTTTACGAAAATGGTGTGTGTTTTTCTTCTTCAAAATTTGTGTGTTCTTTCCTATCTCCAATCTGGAATTGTTGTCTATTTTTATATATTTTTTCGAAATTCAAACTATTTTCATTTTAATAATTTTGTCTGTTTTTACAATCATATTATTGTACTTTTTTTTTGAACCAAGGAAGGCTTAGCTTCCATTATTGCATTGACAAGGAGTGTTAGAGATCCCCACCACAAACGGCGGCGGGTATTCCCATCGATAGAAATTATTGTAAGAGCAAGTCTCTCTGGCTAATAGATGTGTCATCATATTGGCACTTCTCCTACAAATGTAACAGAAACATTTGAAAAGTGAGACAACAAATTGCGACAAGCTGCTATATAGTCTCCAAAAGTAGAATCGTATGAAGTTGAGGCGTTAATGGCGTCGACCACCACTTTCGCGTCCCCTTCTAGCACCACATCATCCATATTATTTTACTAATTTAACCAAGATAGGGCCTCAAAAAAACCCATAGCTTCCCCCGTGTCTACACTCATACAACCCGTTCTGATGCTCGTTCTTCCCACCATGAACGTGCCTTGATCGTCATGCATAACCATCCCCAATCCAGTCTGATTGGAATCCGAAAAGAAAGCCGCATCGACATTGATCTTTCTGAGCCCCGGCGGCGGCCCGTGCCATGCATCACAACCCTTTTCCCTACTATCTGTGGCGTTACATTGTCTCCCCACCTTGGTCGCAGACTTCCACTCCAGCTAAGAACAGACGGATAAGTGGACAGCCGTAACCGCAGTGTTACACCTCCCGCCCCACAACTTTGAGTTTCGTTCTCGCCAGACTTACCATAGTATCATACCAAAGCTGGAAGCAGTCGATCGACTTGGATTATTTATCATTTTGAAGATAACTACCGTCACTGAACTTGCACCCTGGATGCAGTCATCCAGCTTCGAGCGCAAACCTGCTGCTGACCAGCAACCTCTAACATACTCGCATGAGGTAAATAAGTGTCAAATATCTTCTATCTCAGTGTCGCAGAGTAAGCAATTTGTGTCATGTACCACTCTAACATTATTTTTTTCTATTTACAAATGGTGATAATAGGATTCGACCAACCGCCTCTTATAGAAGAAAGAGACAATGCGTGAGTGGACCAGAAACACAAGAGCTTGAACCACAACCACCAGAAGTTGATGATGTTGCAGAGTATAACGTAGATGAAGAAGATGATAATGAGGAGGGACACGTAGATGAAGATGTATATGATGAAGAGAGAGAGAGAGGGGTTGCGAGAGATGGTCTAAAATAAAACCCACACCTGCCATTCTCCCCAACTTTCAATATCCTGTCGCCAAATACATTTGACAGGGAATTGAGCGAGGTGTGTTGAAGTGTCACGATTATGTGGCCAAACCTCTAGCTTGGGAGATTGATGATGAAATTATTTTTCGTCAGTGTCAACCAATTTTTTAAAATTTCAAATTGCTTTACATTAGAAGCGGGAGAATTCGAACAATAATTTGATCACCCAAATCAATTGGTTATTTTCTTCCACCTCAACAAACTCGTCATCAAGGGTATCATATTCCTCATTATAATCATCTGGAGTGAGGTCCTCATTATCAACTAAGCTCGTAAGTTATGAAAAATAAGAAGAGACATGTGTTGGACTATGTTCTGAAATAAATTGAAAATAATTTTTTTTTTTTTTTTTAAGTACGACAAAAGTTTATGTAAGTTATCACATTCAAGTTCCCACCGTTCCCACCTCATACTATTTTAAGCAATTAAACTGCTATAATAAGCATAATATAGCAAAAAAACAAGTCATGAACATTTTTCAAAAGGGTTTACACAAAATACTAGTTTTTTTTAATATATATATATATAGCACTAACAGGAGACTTTGTTATATCAATATTCGACAAAAAGGTGAGGGCACCATGGTATGGAAGTTCTATCGAGCGAGAAAGTGTAATTTTTTTTTTTCCAGAGGGGTATTTATGTGACTGGTCGACAAATTCAATGTGTCTAACAACTTAAAAAAAAAAAAAAAAAAACGTGATTCTCAAAGGTGATTTAAAGAGTTAAAAAACAGACTATAACTATTTTTATAAGATAATACTTAGGTGCACCAACCACGAATGCATTGTACTCCCTCCGTTCTCTTATAAGTTTCTCACTTTCCTTTTATGGATGTTCCACAATAAGTTTTCCATTTCATTTTTTTCCATTTTTGGCATATGATTTTCTCTCTCTCAATCACATCACTTACACTTTATCTATTATTTTATCATACTTCATCTCACACTCATTTATTATTTTCTCTCTCACCATCACATCACTTGTACTACATCTATTATTTAATCATATTTCTTAATCAAAACAATCAAAAGAAATTGAAAACTTATAGCGGGACTTAGGGAGTAGTATTCAATTTTTTGAATTACATTATATACACTCCTTTTTCCCTTTTCAACTAACCCTTTTAATTTTCATTTGAGATTATTTTTATTGAATAAAAAATGCCATTGAGATAGAAATAGTAATGGATACATAAATTTATTAGCCCAATAACAAATTTTGATTTGACGTCCATTTTCACTATTCATTTAAAACTTCAAATCTTTTTTTTTTTTTTTTTAAATATTGATAAATTGAGTGTGGAGATACATTTGCACAATTGTATAGATGTAATTAATGGGAGAAAATGCCAATTTTAGTCCTGTAATTTAAGCTGAGTCCAATCTTATTAATGTAATTTTGTATTTTCTCAATTTCAGTTCTAAAAGTATCAATTTTAGTTCTACAATTTGTACTTTCTCTATAGTCCTAAAGATATCAATTTTGGGAGATTTTTATTTATTTATTTACTGCCCATAACTTTCACCTTTTTAAAAAACGTCCCAAAAAAGATAAAAAAATAATTTACATCCCATAATTTTGTAAATTCATTAATTCGCGTCCAATTTTTACTGGTGACACCAAAACGGTATTGTTTCACTCACGTTATTTTCACGTGCGCATAAAATATATGGATAACCGACGAAAATTGTAATATGGCCGAGTCTGACTTGTATAGCGTGAAAAAAACAATTGTTATGTGGATTAAAAAAAAATTACAACTCACTATTTACAATTTGCATAATAAAGAAAAATGACGTAAATTAATCAAGTTACGAAATTGTGTGACATATTCTTTTATTTTTTTTGATGTTTTTTTTTTTTAAATGTTAAAGTTACGGGACATAAATAAAAAAAAAATCCTTATTATTGGACGTAAGAAGACAAAAATTAAACGTAAATCAATCAATTTAAAAAATTCTGAGCCATAAATTAATTTTCTATCTCTTTTGAAATGCTTTTAAAAAAGGGTAAAAATTACAGCATATACATATTTTTTTCTCCAATTTTAGTGTAAAGTTATAGGACTAATATTAAGAAAATACAAAGTTACAGAATTAAAATTGAGTTCAACTATAGAATTAAAATTAGGGTGGGGCTATTAACACCTCATACAATGTTATAGACACCCCAAATGTTAAACACACCCATTAAAATTACTAAACATACCCCAATTCTTTCCTATTTGCCTTTAACACTTAAAATAAAATACAAATTAAATAAAAACCAAAATAACATTATTAAAATTAAATAAATCTTATAAATATATCATTAAAAAAAATATCTCGATAAAATATATTGATTTTAAAAAAAAAATCTGGACAAAAGATATCCGTAAAAAAAATCAAAAAATATATTCAATAATATAAAATAAAAAATTTAATAAATATTTGAATGAAAAAATCAATTAATTTTTTTTAAAACATTATAAAAAATCAACTAAAATTTCAAAATAATTAAATTGATTTTTAATTAAATCTGGACAAAATTAAATAAATCAAATAAAATTTAAAAATAATTAAATTAAAAAAATCAATTCAATCTTAAAAAATTACTAAATAAAAAAAAATCTTCAAAAAAAAATTAAAGCCACAAAAAATTTAAAAATATTAAAAAGTCAACTAAATCTTCAAAACTTATTTAATTAATTAATTTTTGAAGATTTAGGTGATTTTTTTAAATATAAATTTTTGATTTATTTATTTTTTTATATTAATTTGAATTCTTAATTTAAATATTTTTTACAATTTATCAAACTTATTAAATATTTTTACCTTTTTTGTTATCTCTAAGTGATTTTTAAATTTTTTATTTATTTATTTTTGAATATTTTCAAATTTTATTAATTTTTCTCAGATTTTTTTCAATAAATTTAATTAATTTTTTACTTTAAATATTTTGTTGACTTTTTAAAAATATTTTCATATTTTAAATATATTTTTTCAGATATTTTTTTAAATATATAAGGGTTACTTAGTCATTTTATCCATAAATATTTTTGTTTTTAAAATAATGGATATCTTAAAATTAATACTATCAAAATTAAAATTGAAAAAGAACAAAATTACATAACTAAAATTAAATTCAGTTTGAGTTACATGATCAAAACTGCTATTCTCTCCAATTAATTGCAAAATTACAGTCTATTCATTTACCGGGCACACCAATCTCCCCAAAAAAGTAGGGTTTGATTTCCCTCCAAAATCATCAATTGGCAAAAAATTCCCCCAAATTGCCCCTGCCAAAGCCTAATCGTGCGCCACTCACAGTGACTATCTCTCTACTCGATCATTCCGACGATCCTAACATTCGCATCTCTGCAACTTCTTCTTCTTTTCTCTCTATCAGTTTGTATTTTAGATTTCAATTCCCCTTTATTTTTTCTATTTCAGGATCTTTTTTTTCTTTCACTACCTTGAACGAATGAACCGAGATGGGTCCTCTTAAAGGTGAAGAAAACCGCAACGATTATAATTCGAAAACGAGAAAACTGAGCCTGGATCCAAGCGACGACGAAACGCAGCAAATTGACAGTCAATTTTCTCCGGGTATTTTTTTTTGTTTGCTTAATGGTTTATTATATTTATATGGTAAATTATGCATTCACTTCATTGTACTGTTACGGGATTGAATAAATTGAAATATTTTGGTTCTTGTTTTCACTAATGATTTTTTAATTATTTATTTGTTTAGAGGGAACTTAGGGTTTATGCTTTTCGACAAAGTTTATGCTTTGAACGCGAAACCAGTCTGCAATCAGTGTTCAAAAAAAAGAAAAGAGAGAGAGAGAGAGTATATTTTGGGGTTATATATGTAAACAAAAATATTAGTTTTTTTATGCATTTTAAGGTATTTACTAAGTTTGTTGCTAGAATTATTGAGTTTGTGATGAGTTATTTCGTTGGTGGCTAAAGTAAAATATCAGAAAGGTCGGTGATACATTAAATAATGATAAACTTATTATGTTGTCATCAAACTTTGTATTCTTGGGATTTGGGTAGGAAAATTTTCAGTTTCATGCTCCTCTATAATGGCAGTTTGTTTAAAATGACTTGTGATTTTTGGTTCACTAATGATATTAACTGAGTACAGACATATTAGTTGAGTAAAATAATTTTTAATGGTTTCAATTGGTCTAATAAGTAGTCGTGTCCTCTTGTTATCGTAACAGGTGGTGTTTCAGAAGACAGCGAAGATGACGATCTCCTATATCTCAGCAATACAATGCCTGTTGATGATACTTATCTATTGGATGATGAATTTGAAACTCAATCAGTGATTCTTGCTGGGGAAACACAAATGGTTGATCTTGATGAGGAAACCCAACTGATGGATTTTGCTGGGGAAACACAAATGGTTGATCTTGATGAGGAAACCCAAGTGATGGATTTTGCTGGAGAAACCCAAGTGGTGGATCGCGCTGGAGAAACTCAAGTCTTGGATGATTTTGATTGCATGAAAAGTATGGATATTGAGTTTTTCAATGAACTAAATTCTGAAGTTTGTGCTGATAGTGAAGATGAAGAAACTAATAATACTGACATCATTTGTGAGACCCAAGAGCTGTCTCAGGATGACTTGGTGAAAAATAATGACAGTGACTCAGTTGGACTAAGAAGAACAGCAGATAAGGATCCTACCAGAGAAGGTGAATTATCCCGATGATATCAAAGTCATCTTTATTTTTTATTTTTTATAATGAGTTATCTTTCTGTCTCTCTTATTCTATGATTCTAGCATAGTTTGGGGCCACCCTTTTCCCATACACATACTATGCCATTTATTTAACTTAATCAACTGACTGTCATGTGGATAGGGGAGCATTAAGAAAAGTGTTTGCTGTCTTAGTTAGCAAATTTTTTGGATTATCATTTTATTCTTGCTTAATTTTGTACTGTTTTGGACACCTTTAAATCCTTTACAATATCGAAGGGGAATCTGGGGAATTTTAGGTCAGTAGAAAAAAAAAAAAAGTACTCAGTGCTTGATTCTTAGCATGCATTCTTTTTATTTGAATTATAGTGGACCTACAGCACAATCTTTTTAATAAGAATGGTTCTTCTGATCACTGATGGCATCTCAAGGTTCTTCCTTCCATGTCCTTTCGGTTTTAAGATTGCACAATTTACGAAATTAAATACATTTGTTAATAACTGCTGTTGCTTTGTTGTGCTGGCTATAATAATTAGTCATTTCAGGATCAGTCTGCGGCGGATTTACTTCAATACGTGCTGCATCAATTAGGGCCTCTGGGTTGGCAGCCAAAGCCAGAAGAACGAGTGGCAATTTGTGTACTAGTAATGATAAAGCTTCTCTTGAAAAAGAAACATGTGATCAAGATGGTTCATCTCTTGAGGAGCATTCATTAAATTCCGACAGGAAAAATAATTTAGACAGCAATGAGAGATTGATGAATTCAAGCAAATGTAAGGTTGGTAGTAGAGCCGTGCGGCAACTTTTCAGAGATGATGAAGATGCTGAAGTTAGCGACTCAGAAACTGACAATAACTCGACAAATGACATTCATGATGTGCCTGAGCAGCTTGCTTCTGAAGACTGCTTGGCTGGGTTAAGCTATGCCAATTCTCAGGAACCTGGAGAGCTATCACAGGAACATGCACTTGAGGTTGTTGACAAATTTCTTGATCTTAATTTCATGGATTGTGATAAAAGATTTGGCACAAGAGTTTGCAAATCAGAAAAACCAAAGGTTGTCTCTGGAGCAAAAGGTTCTCGTGATTTGGCCAAAAGTTCTACCCTCAAAAGCAAATTTGAAGATTGTGGAATTTATGATTTGGATGTCACACGTGAAGATGATGGTGGGGGAGAATTTTTTCTGAAGAAAAAAGAACTTTTCTTCCCCAAAGGAGGTCCGAAGCAGAGATGCCTTACTGAACCGAGAAAATTTAAGAAAAATGTTAAGACTGTTGGTGATTGTGTAGACAAAGATGTCAGAAAATTCACTAAGAATAAATTAGGGGATTCAGTGTACTCAGATTCAGGGGTGATGTTGCATAAGTTAAGATCAAAGGGAAAATCACTTCATTGTGGAGAAGACATGCTGCAGAAGAATCTTATAAATGATTTGAACATGGTTTCTGGGCATAAATTGGCAGACGAAGGTTCAGACAAAGATGTTCCAGACATGAGAAGCGTTGGTCCTGATACTCAAATGGCTGCTGAAGCAATGGAGAACTTGTGTTTTGAGGTGCAATTGGCTGACAGCAACAATAATGGGTCCAACAATGGTGTCCAGAGCATAGCAAAAGCTGCTAAAGGAAAGAAGTTGAGAAATAGAACTGTTCATGCCGAAGAAAACTTGGCCTCGAAAGTACCATATCCTGATAGTGTTGGAGTTCTCACTAGGCAAGCCAAGCGAACAAAGAGGGTCAGCCCAAGCAATGAGTTGTCTCTTTCACCATTACAGAGCAAAAAAATTAGGAAGAAATGTGATAAGATGATAGGGGAGGCAGAAAAAATGAGGCTGGCAGATTTGAATGTTTCTACTGATCATAAACCTGAAGCAACTGGTCAAAGGCCTAAGGAGAAGCATGAAGTGGAGGATCAACTTTATTTCTGTGTACCTGTGGCTCATCGAACTCGGAAATCCACAGCAGCAAAACGTACAAAAGTGTCTGCTAATTCACTAGACGCTAGGGATGAGATAAATAATGATGCAAGTGTTCGTGGATGTGGAGAAACAGCAGCTGCTATAGATAAAACGGTCACCATTGAGAAAGCTAGAAAGGTTGGATCAACTGGGTTTAAGCAGTCAAATAAAACACGTGTTGATACATCTGGTGCAAGTATTCGTGTAAATCTCGACAGAAATCTTTTGAATAACTCATCTGCATGTAATGATCATGCATTGCCGTGCTTAGATCCACAATCCAAGAAAAGAAATTCACACCGAACTGTCAAGACTAGAAGTTCAATGAATGATGCTGTTCCTTGTGATTCCGTTGACTTGAAAGCGAAAGCAATTCAAGATGATGCTGTTGGTGCCAACACACCTAAGCAAGGTCATAAGAAAAGTGCAGAAAGAACTGATAGACAAGAAGCATCACTAAGACTTAGAACTCCCTCTTCAACCTGTGCTACACCTGCTAATTGTACAACACCGAAAGCCAATGTAATGAATGCGTCTCCTATCTGCATGGGGGATGAATATCACAAACAGTCCAGTGGAAGCAGCTCGTTAAGACTCTCCCTTCTTAAAGAAATTGAAGACTTAAAAACTGCCTCACCGGGACCATCTGATGGAACAAGAGAGTCGAGAAAGAGGAAAGGTATCACTTCTATTAGAGTCCTGTTTAGCCAGCATCTGGATGTGGATGTTGTCAAGCAGCAGAAAAAGGCAAGTCTTATTTTCATTTGCAAACTCAATTGTGCCACTAAATATGTCTAGTTTTAAGTTCAATTATATTTTTTGTTATAGATATTGGCTCGGCTGGGGGGTGCAGTTGCATCCTGTATGTTGGATGCAACACATTTTGTGGCTGATGAGTTTGTCCGCACAAGGAATATGCTAGAAGCAATTGCTTTTGGAAAACCTGTGGTTACTCACTTATGGATCAAATGTTGTGGACAAGCTAATTGTCTTATTGACGAGAAAAATTACATTCTTAGAGATGCAAAAAAGGAAAAGGAGTTTGGCTTCTCTTTGCCAGTTTCTCTCGCAAGAGCGTGTCAGCATCCACTTCTGCAGGTAAACATCTGACTTCTGCAAAAATGGTTTTCTGTAAGTTCACAGTTTCTCACAACCATTTTTGCAGGGACGAAAGGTCTTGGTCACCCCAAATACAAAGCCCGGTAAAGACATTCTAGCAAACTTGGTTAAAGCGGTTCAGGGTTTGGTAAGAAGTTGTCCGAAGTTATAGATTTCCTTTTCCCTTTGAATGTTGAGCGTAATAAATCATATTGAATAGCTTTTTTCAAGTGTGTGTATTGGGTGTACACAATAGGAAGAGCTGTTTTCTTTTTGCTCTTTATAATGTGCCTTATTCTCTCTAATGAAATTGTTGGAATATAAATATAGTAATTCTTGGCTCATTGCTATTTAGGTGGTTGAAAGACTTGGCAAATCTGTATTGAACGCTAAGAAACTTCCAGATGATCTTCTGATTCTATCTTGTGAAGAAGATCATGAGGCCTGTGTTCCTTTTCTTGAGAAAGGTCGAAATCTCTCCTTTAAACTATATGTCACCTAATCTAATAGACAAAGCTTCTCACTGGACAAGTATTGCAGGTGGTGCTATCTATAGTTCGGAGCTGCTATTGAATGGGATAGTTACACAGAAGTTAGAGTACGCAAGGTTTGTTCGATTTACTGATTCTCATGCACACCTGGACTGTATAAGATTTCTTCTAACAAGTCTCGACTATTTCTCTTATTTCGTATATTGATGGTTGTATTGTTCATTTGCAGGCATCGCCTATTTGTTGACGATGTGAAAAGGACTCGATCCACAATATGGGTGAAAAAGAATAATAAGTTTCTCCCTGTAAACAAATAAGAAAGTTATTAGCTTTTATTGTAAATTGTAGTCGCAAGTTCCTCCTTGTAGGTTTAGTTTTTTTTTTTTACCAAAAGCACACCTTTGTTAATGTCATCTCTTCACTCGTCAAGCTCTTTGTCCCTTTTCAGTTTTTCTTCCTTTTTATTTTCACTAGATTTTTACCCGTGCAATGCACGGGCCTGTTGCAATATTTGTTTAAAGCATGTAAAAGAATAAGTGAATGTCCTATATATAAATATATGAAAACACTTCCGAATAAAAAGTTTGAAATCTATCTTGTTACCATTATTTTTAAAGTTTACTTATTTCGAATAGGGATCATACAAAATCCTACGCAAGACAGTATTTGGGTGTTAGAACTTGAGGTGAATAATCTATTAAGAAAAATATATCCTGAGAAAGTATCATAGTTCGCAATATGCTAAAGCATTGATAATTGGAAAACAAATAACTCCATTGATAGTGTAATTAACCAAAACCGAGGTCTAGATAATTGATGTATATACTAATGTAATAAAATAGTTATCGTAGTTGTTGCCATCTTTTATATCCACTATTGCAGATCTTTTGCATGAGGAGAAAAAACATTATTTGTAAAATCTCTTGAAGATGGCAAACCAAGTTATCCAACCATAGTCCTCTAATATTTAATTAAAGACCTACCTAAGGGAAAGAATGCTTCAACCCATAGTAATTGGATTCAATTAGGCGATGTTTACTTTTGGTTTTAAAAATTAAGTTTTTAATTTTAAGATCCTACACTCGTTTTACTTCGAGATTTAAAAATCGATTTTCAAAACTCACTCAAAACCTACCCTGTTAAAAATATTCATTTAACATAAAGTTATAATATACTCCCCCCGTCCCACAGGAATTTGCACACTTTTCATATATGGTTGTCCCATGCCAATTTGCACACTTCATAAAAGGAAATATCTTCACAACCCTCACCCTTGAAATATACTCATATTTACCCATATGTCATTACTTTTTCACACTCAATCTACTTTTTACTTTACTTTATTCATAAAAGTTTACAAAAGTACCCCTCAAAACATCAATCATTAAACATTTTCTTACACATCTTAACAATAATATAATAGATTCAATCATTACCCACTCAACTAATCATTATAATTTCACTCAACAATAATATAATAATACAATTTCATTCAATCTTACACATTGATTTAACATAAAGTTAAATCTCCCACTATTTCAAAACTCAAGACAAACATATACAGAGTACTATATTACTATTCATCAGGGTTTCGAAAAACCCAGAATTTAAAAAAACGATTTTCTAAATCACCCAAAGCTACCCAGACTTCCATTATATATATCTTGCCTATAATTCAATACATTGGGGAAAAAAATGATTTGTTGATATTGTGGTGAGTAATAAATATCCATTCTCCAAAATGAACATATAAAATTAGGACCCCAATTGATTCATATTGGATGATACTTTTAGATATGTTTTTAGGGTACATATGACCTTTGTAGTACACTTACACTGCAAAAACATGGTCTTCGTGCATGCAACTCTCGCGTCTTATTTCCGAACATCATAACTATAGCAATTGCAATCTTCATTTTCCTACAATAATATGATGAAGTCGTAACAATAATTTGCATGCAGGACATGAGAATATCAACTCTTGGTTTATAGTGCATGCATTTGTTAAGAAATGAAACATAGTAAACATTAGAGAAGCATGTACAAATATCGTTAAAGGAATAAATGGTTATTCCACCACAAACAAAACACATAATTCTCTGTTTTCAATTGGTAATTCAGGCTATATATAAATGCTTGGATTCTTTTGAAAAGCCTCATCAGTCTTTGGTTAAGATCGACTCCCAAACAACGGCAATGAAAAAAAGATTAATTTGTTTCACAGTTGGCTTACAGCTATGAAGTTCATCGGGTTCATTGGTTTATAAAAAAGAAGAATATTGATGATGAGGATAAGTATTTATAAAATTTAAAATGAGTAACTACTCACAAATAAACCTAGCAGCAGTGTCTTCAAATAGTTATAATTATAGTTTTTGTTTAGTTTAGTAATCTATACATGATTTTTATGTCTATCATACAACTATGTCTGCTACAATCCATACTTTCGTTCCTCGGTCTTCCATATATTCAATCAGCTTTTTGTCAGTCAATTAAAAAATTCAAGAAACAAAAATTTTCAAGCATCTAATACTGTCATTTAACCACATCCATTAAAAACTAAGAAAAAAATATTTATATTTTTTAATCTCTGTTGGGTATTATATCAAACCCTTATTAACATAACTCATTTCCTCATATCTTTTGCCCTTACAACGCAGTCGCACAATATAGAATCAAATAATTTAATTTGAACTTCAGAGAATTGTATTATTTTAAGAATTCTGTAAATCATTTATCTTTCTACGAATTCTCATGACAACACAAACACCTCATCAAAAGAATTTCAATCAATTGTATCTACTCAACCTAATTAATTCAAAAGGATAAAGTTTCAACCAAAAGATTTAGAAGTACCAATTACCTACATAAGCAATCCTGCAACACCTTGATTAAACTGTCGATCTTGCTAGACTCTCATCACAATGACTTAGAAGACAAATCAGTTGTCTTTTAGAAAAAATAAAATGTGAAACAAAAATAAATAGCAATCAATTAATACTGCAAATTAACTTAAATATTTTACCTTTTCCAAATCTCCACCTTTATCAAGATGATTGTTAATTGCTGGAGACACAATAAACGATGAGAAATTAAGTTCTAATTGATCATATAGATTACAAAAATAAATTAAAAATACTATATACAATTAGAACATGCATATTAAATCCTTTTATTAAAAAAAAAAGGTCACGTCTTTAAAGCATTTCAAATAAAAAATTACCAATTCTTTAACTTACACTAATAAGGAAGAGATATAGACATATATTGCAACTGTTGTTGCAATCTTTCTGACAATCTACCTGCCTGTGAGAGCTTTTATTGATAATTTCAGGAGTCAACTAAATATGCAATGGGTACCACTACTAACACCCCAAAACATGTTATACACACCCCATCATTTTAAAAATAAAAATAGATAATTGTAAAATGACTAAGTAATCCTTATACAAATTAAAGATAATTTTTTTAAAAAAATTGAAAATATCTTATAAAATATAATTAAAATCTGAAAAATATTTTAAAAGATTAATAAAATTTTAAAAAATAATTAATTTAAATAAATCAAATATTTTTAAAAATAATCTGAAAAAATAAATGTTTTTTAAAAAGAAAAAAAAAATTCAAATAAAAAAAATTAAAAATCAATTAAAAATAAATAAATTCGTAAATTTTTTAATAAATCATAAAAAATAATTAATTAAAAAATCAATTAAAATTAAGAATTCGAATAATGATAAATAAAATCTAAAAAATTAAAAAACACATAAATCTTAAGAATTAATTAAATTAATTATAAATATTAAAAATATATTTGATTTAATTATTTTTTAAATTTTAGTTTAAATTTTTAAATTTTATTTAGCTTTATTTTATTTTTAAAGATTTTATTTTTTAATTTAATATTGAGTTGATTTTTCTTTATTATTTTATTTAATTTTTAAAAAAATCGTTAAACGTTAATTTTTTTTTTATTTTTTTTCAGATTTAATTATTATTTTTTTCATTTTTTTAATTGATTGTTCCATTTTTAAATGATTTTTAAAATTTAGCTAATTTTTTTTTAAAAATCAACGTTACACGTAATTGTATTATTTATTAATTTTCTGTTTATTAAATTTTAAATTTTATATGTTTTTAAACATTTAGTTAATTTTTATTAGTAATGAGGATTTAAGGGTAAATAGGAAATAATTGGGGTGTGTATAGTAATAAAAATTGAATTTTAAATTTTAATGGGATGTGTTTAACATTTGGGGTGTGTATAACATTTTATGGGGTGTTATTAGCCCCACCCATATGCAATAAACGAAAATGAAAACTATTAGATATGAACTTAATTCCAACTTAATCTACTGCTCGGAAATGCAGGAGATATATATGGTTTGTGAAGAGGTTGAAATATTAAAGTACCTGAGTTGGCCCATGAGGCAAGCAACAGAACACGCATCTACCTTGGAAAAATCGGGCAAGTCCTGAAGAATCATTTGTAATGAAAAAGCTACACACTTGTGATCGATCGATCAGTTCATGTGGGGGTGATAGAATACATGAAAAGAATGATTTCAATTAATCCAAAAATTGAGTACAATATGTACTCGAACCCGAAACAATTACACATGCATGATTAATAGGGGCATAACAAAAAAAGAAATATGATCAGAAGAAAAAGAAAAAAGGAAGAGAAACTACATATCAACTTATGAGTAGAGAAGGTAGAGGATCAACCAGCCACTCCGAATTTAGACTCCCCTTAACAAAAGACATCTTGAGTTTCAATTTTAGAATCACCACAGTTTTTTTTCACTCGTGCAATTCCATTGTTAAAGCAAACATCATTCCTTAAATTTTATAGTGTCTCTTCTGATTCTACATTCAATTCCATCGTGTCTCTTCTGATTCTACATTCAGTGGTAGACTTTTAAGATACTACATTCAATTGTATTTCTTCCTTTTATTATATAAGATAAGATAATATATATAGATTAGTAGGAGAGTAGAGGGAGAGAAGATGAACGGCTGAAACTTGAAAGTAGAAACGGTTGAACATAATTATAAGCATTAAAAAACAATATTGACACATGGCAGGAACCTCAAACGACATGTGTCGATGACGTGTCATACACATGTCAAAACCTGAAGAGCCACGTGTCAAGCTCAGGAGAGAGTTTTCCTCCTTTTATATATATAGATTAGTTATGTACGAGGTTGTATTTTTATGGTTTTACTCGTATTTTCATCCTAGCCTAGAATGTTAATAAACTTAATATTGATAGAGGACGGAGGGTGAGGTGGGTGTGGGTCAGAGATGTTTATCGGGCTAACTCTAGCCCTATAAGGCCAGTTCTATAGAGCCAAAGATGAAAATATTGCTATTGCAATAAATATTGCAATCTTAATTTTACGGATATATCACTGAATATATTGATATTGTAAAAAAAAATTAAAAAATGATGAAAATCTTATTAAAATATTGAGAATTTATGCATGTATTCCATCTAAAAGTCAAACGAAAACTAATTGATAATATAATACAATATAAAATGATTAAATATACATGAAAAAATACAATTAATATCAAAATAATGGCCAATAGGTGAAATGACATATTTGTTCAAACAACATTGATAAAATATGGAGTAATTAATACTGATTGACGAGAGTGGACCTTGACTGGTCAACGGTCAAACTTTGACTTTTTTTCCCCAATTTTTTAAGAACAAAAATTTACATTTTTCAATAATATTTTCGGCTATATTAATATACACTTTTCAGTTATAATATCATACATTTTTCAGTTATAATAACATACACTTTTCATTAATATATAACTTACAATTTTCATTAATAGAACATACATTTTTCAGTTATAATAACATACATTTTTCATTAATAGATCATACACTTTTCAGTTATAATAACATACACTTTTCAGTTATAATAATATACACTTTTCAGTTATAATATCATACACTTTTCAGTTATAATAACATACACTTTTCAGTTATAATATCATACACTTTTCAGTTATAATAACATACATTTTTCAATTATAATAACATACATTTTTAATTAATATAACATACACTTTTCATTAAAAACAATGTTGCACTTTTTAATATAGTAACATACACTTTTCATTAAAAAAAAAGATGCACTTTTCAATATACTAACATACAATTTAAAAAAAATTAAAAAATAAGAAAAAGAAGTCAACAGTTGACCAGTCAAGGTCCACTCAAGTACACCGTGTACTTGAGTGCACATGAGACTTTGACTAATGATTAAATATACATGATAAAATATAATTAATATCAAAATGATGACATATGTGGTTCAAATATAATAGGTGAAATGACATGTTCAAACAACATTGATACTCTCATCACATTATAATAATTTAGAATATATAGTTATGCACCCACCATTCATATGTTTAAAAAAATTATTACGGTTTTTTTTCAGATTTTGCGATATATCCATGATATTCGGGAAAAAATACATTAGACCCCAATATCCATATCGCAATATTAAAATTTGCAATATATCTTTCTTGTATAGAACTACGAGCTAAACTGATTAGAACCAGTAAATTCGTATAAATTTAAAATTTATGATGAATATTTTTTTTTTTTTTTTTTTTACAATTAACATTATATAAAAATATATATATACTTAAATTATTCAATAAAAATATTGACTAAATATATGATTTTTTTAAATATATAATTTTTTTTTTTTGTAATTAATCGAATAATCTAATTCAAGATTGATTTATTAAGTTCATTTAGGCTAAAAAAAACTCAATTAAGATTGAAAAAGTTTGTGAATCGACGATATATTCAATAAATAAGCTCAAACCAGACTTGATCATAAACAAATCAAACTCAAAACACCTGGAAATTCAGCTCAACTCAGTTCGATTACAATCA
The DNA here is from genome assembly GCA_963675135.1 of Galeopsis tetrahit. Taxonomy (NCBI): domain Eukaryota; kingdom Viridiplantae; phylum Streptophyta; class Magnoliopsida; order Lamiales; family Lamiaceae; genus Galeopsis; species Galeopsis tetrahit. Next base: position 21,386,767 of record OY776133.1, read on the forward strand.
TGGATCATACACCAAGGATCACCATCACAATAAGGTGTAAAAAGTCACTTGACACTCGAGTTTAAATCACATTACAACTACTTAGGAATTTCTTTTTCTTATCATGAGAAGCGGGTATTAAGATGTAGTAGCTAATTTATCTCAAAAATACATGAAATAGTGCTCTATCGATTCCGATGAGTTGCGTTTTAATTCAAGAATCAGCAGTAAAGCATTGTGCAGCCTATACTAGAGTCTAGAAATATGTTCAACACGATCACAAAGTCCTTGAGTTCAAATGCCTGCAGAAACACATAACAGGGTCATATTGTTACATTCAGAAACAATTCAAAGAATGTTTACGCAATATTATATTGAGTGTTGCTCATGCAAGGAACAGGCGCAAAGAAAATCTCTTAAACAAGAAGCAAGAAAATGATCCCGTAATTCTTTTTTAACTAAGAAATAGCAGATGATAATCATGCATATGCCAATAATATTGTGTAAACAATATTACCATTCCGTACAAATCATATTACCATTAACAAGCATATTACCATTCCGTACAAATCAATGAGTGGCCTGAGAAGGTTGTGGATATGAATAGCTTCCGCCAGTTGCAGGAGGAGCAGCTCCCATGGGATTAACGTTGTGCACCTGTGCACCAGTCGAACTAGGAGGTGGTGGTGGGCCGCTTGTACTTGGTGGGGCCGATGCACCATTGGTTTGTAAGGGTAAGGAAGAAAGAGGTGGGTGCTGCATAGCCTGCATTGGCATATAACCTGATACCCAACAAAATGACAGGTTGAGTACAAGGATAATAAAGTAAAATACTTCCATATCGCATTATTAGGTCTTGGAAATTTCAGTCACATTCGAGTTAATTTTTGCAATTAAGTCCTATAACTTTTGAATTTTGCAATGTGAGCAGCCGTAGACTCGTAGTTCCATGTGACGACCAATCTAATGACTCAATGTCACTTATGTGGCATAATTAATTTAAATAAAAAATAAAAAAGTTCCCAAATTAATTACTTATCCCGAAACAACAATATCTATTGGTCATAAACGCAAAAACAAAATCCAAACAAGTAATTTATGAGGTTTCCCTCTTTGAAAAATGCTGATTATTTATTCTATCAAAACAAGATTATATGCAGCAAGTTTTATGTGCTAAAAGTTCTGCCCAAATTTTTTAGTAGTATTAATTAATTTGGGATACTCTTCTTATAAATATATATAAATTACATCTTGAGGCTCACTATGCCATGTAAGCGATGCCAAGTCATTAGATCGGTTGCCAAATGGAATTCCAGCGTGCCAAAAAACGACAATATTATCAATAAAGGACTAAAATTGCAGCATTTTAAAAGTTATGGGACTTAATAGCAAAAAATAATTTTTATAGGGTGGAAATTGCCAAGACCCAATAGATAAGTGACCAATTTTGCAATTTGCTCCTTCTAGTGAGCACCCTCGCCAGAAATACAATATCAAAATGTAGTTGGGTAATTAATCTATACGATCACGACCACAGTACAACAAAATAACAATTTACTAAGAGATACAAGAAAAAGTAGCATGAGTAGTTGGCTTACCAGGAACGGGCAAAGGCAAACCAGGAGGCCGAATACCAGGGGGGAACTGAGGGGCAACGACTCCGGGAATAGGTAACAAGGGGGGTGGCATCATAGGAAGGCGTGGTCGTGCTCCCGGGTAAGCAGCAAGATGTTGGTTATAAACTGCACCAATCTGTTGGTTATACACTGCTGTCTGCCCAAGGTGGTCCTTGATCTTCTGATCAATCAAGATTTGTGTTTGCTGCTCCTCAAACTTTTGGTAGTAAGCCCTTATATTTGCCTGCATACCATATATATAAACTCATAGTCAGTGTAATGTATTGAATTCAAGATGGTCATATACATCAAATGGTCTACTATTTCGTTGTTGACTTGCTGGGAGTTTTTTACCTTGTGTTTGTAGCCAGAATTATGCTGCTTTCTGACAGAAGGCTGAAAAAACAAGAGACGTTGGAAAAATATTAGTACTAGAGTATACAGAAAAAGCACAAACAATCATGTTGACGCTTCAGAAAATTAAATAGCACTTATTTAAAATTATAGGACAGTGACAAAACTTATGATAAACGGTAGGATAAGGTATGGACAAATAAGTGGATGCTTACTTGTTATAGAGCCAGATGGTAAATACATTCGGATTCATGTAACATGGTAACGTCAAGAACTTTACAATCTCTATCAATTTTACTCTATCAGATGTTTACCAAATATTTTTAGAATGATCGAAGTTTAGAAAGCTTCCTATTAAAATGAGTTATATCACCTATACGATATTAAATATCCAGAAAATTTTATTTTAAAATTTTATACAAGTTTAAGCGAGGCCAATCACAATAATACACATTTTTGCCATCCGTTGAAGCTTTAGGCATGTTTTATCCGGTGTTTGAAGGCCCATACTTTCACTCTGTAAGTTACCAACATAAGCTAGATCCAAAATTTCCCCACTAGTTGAATATTAAGAGCAGTAAAGCTTAAATTAGGTAGAATACATGCCAAAATTGGAATTTAAAAAAAAAATTAAAAATGAGAGAGAGAACAAAAACATTTTTTTTTTAATTACTAGTCGTACAATTACACTGGTACATTCAGACAATACCACAAGTAGAAATCATTATTGATGTAGAGATATATATTCCCCTTGATGTTATTAAGAGACGTGTCCTTAATGAATAGAGAGGATGTAAAGTCACCCCTCGAGGGGTGAACATGAGAATTGAGGTAAGGGGATAGAAAGGTAGTTCAAAGTCTCCACTTTTAGTGGAAGACTTGAGTAAAGAAGGGAGTAGTGTATCCTATTTTCCAAGAACATGGGCATCAAGCTGCGGGGTTGTTCCGATTTTTACAGGATGTGATGGCGTGTGCAAGAATATAGGGAGTCAGTTTGAGCCACACAGGTATAAATACCCCATTCCAGTCCTGGTAAAAGGGGTCGAAAATTCTTACTTTTGACACTTCACTGATAAATTCTGATTATTTCAGATCAAGAGAGACTTGATTGATATTTCTGATCATTCCGATCAGAGAGACATGACTGAGATTACTGATTATATCAAGGGAAGGTTTTATTCTGGAAACCCGATTTGAGCTTCGGAGGATCTCCAACGTATTTTTGCAGGTATGATTCAAGTGAAATGTGTAAGCATCCTTGGGGATACGTCCATCCAGGGGAGATATTTTTGCTGAGAACTCAGTAATGGATTTTTCTGGTGAGTATTGTCACTTCAATACTCATTATAAGCTTTTGCAGAGCAAATGGAATAAATGGCAAAGGCGAGAACTTTACAATCTCTACCATCTTTTCTCTATCAGATATTTGCCAAGTATTTTTAGAACGAACATAGTTTAACAAGCTTCCTATAAAAATGAGTTATATCACCTATACATCAATATCAAGATAATTTTATATTACACGAGTTTAAGCGAGGACAGTCGCAAGAATTCACATCTGTGTCATCCGTTCACGCGTTATAGTATGTTTTATCCGGTGTTTGGAGACCCGTGTTTTCACTCTGTCAGTTACCAACTAAAGCTAGATTCAGGATATCCCCACAAGCTTAAATTAGATAATACATGCCAAAATTGGAAAAAATGTATAAGACAGGACAAAAGCATTTTTTTATTACTCGTTGAATTACATTCAAACAATGCCACAAGTAGAAATCATTATATTAGCTGCTAGTTAAGAATATATACGATTGTATGGATTAATACCATAACATCTGTTATCACTTAACACTAAATATTTGAAAATTTAAATGGCCAAGTTTTATTTCGTCTATATTCAGAATTACCACATGTGATTTCAGATTGAATCAGGGAAATGAGTTAGGACAGTATGAGCCATAATTACAAAACTTGAGTACCAATCACTAGTAATACTAACATATAATCCAGTATTAATTAAGACTTCATGCGGAATTAAGGGGAAAAAAAAACTTACAGAATCATGGGTCAAGTAAGTGTCGCAATAATCACAGTAGTAGCTGCAACGAAAATGAAAACAATAATTATATCAGCAATTGGAACCTAAATTGATAAACGTCAAAATAAAATAAAAATTGCACAGTAAACCACAGGCAGAAGAAGATGGAGATATAAGTACCGCGGCATTTGTAGAAAATTGCCGTTTATCTGAAACTTTGGAAATGTAAGGAGACAAGTTGCGGGTGATTAAGAGGGTTTTGGGGGGAGATTGTAGGGTTTATAGCTGTTTTGGAAAGAGGAGGGGGGGGGGGAAGGAGAGAACTGAGGAGAGATGGTACTGTACAAAAAGATTTGCCGGATATTTTCGGGTCGGAGCATCCGGCGAATCCCGCCCCGCTCATCTCGGCCCATCCCAGCCCACCAGTAGTTTGGAACTGATTGGCCCAATGATATATGCTACTTGTCCATCTTCTTTTTATTTTAAGTGGAGAAAAAATGTCACATTTGGTACATATGAAACATTTGTTACAGACTTAATCTCAAACAAAAAATGTAAAACTGATCTCAAAATTGAAAAAAATAATTAATTAATTAAATATTATTATTTAAATTAATATAATAATTAATATTAATAAATATATAAAATCTAAATAGAATTTATAATTCTAAAATTTATATGGTAATTCTCCTTTTAAAATAATATAAAATTAGTATTTATTATTTAAAAAAAATCGATCTTTTAAAGAAATAAATCAAACTTAAATTTTTTTAAAAGTCCATTGATCTAACTTTTATAAAAACATTTTAAACTCAACAGAAAACCCCTCATTATATATATATATAGTAATGATATAGAACGGGGAGAAATACAAAAATGACCTAGTTAAAGTAGACTTTATAAAAAATGGCCCAACTTGTTTAAAACATACGGAGTACAAAAATGACATTATTTAATTAAAAAAAGAAAAAATAAATAAATAACAGAATCAAATTCCATGCTGGGGTTTGCTATTGTGAGAAACAAAAATAAATCCCCATATTCTCTTCTCTCATTCTTCTTTCATTTTTTTCATTCTCTACACTTAAATTTTCTCATTTTTTCATTCTCTACATTTAAATTCTCTCATTTTTTCTCAATAATGTAATTGAAAGTTGAATTGAAGGTAAGAAATATATTTCTATTATACATATTTTGTTTGATTTTGTTGTTTAATATTTTATCATAGTAAATTCAACTGGAAATTTTTTTAGGTTTACACCCAAAACTCCCTTTTGGTTGTTTAGAGTTGTTTAAAATTGTGTAATGTGGTTATTTAGGGTTGTTTAATGTGGTTGTTTCGGGTTGTTTAATGTGGTTGTTTAGGGTCGTTTAGGGTTGTGTATTGTGGTTGTCTAGGTTTATTTAGGGTTGTGTAATGTGATCGTTTAGAGTTGTTTAATGTGATTGCTCAGGGTTGTTAAATGTAGATGTTTAGAGTTGTTTAATGTTTTTTTATGGTGGTTGTTTATGGTTGTTTAAGTTGTTTGTATTTTTTTTTATTAACTATTTTAGTACTAACACTTATAATTTTCTTATTGAATTGTAGACATGGAGTTGCCTCAATTTTGGGTCAACATAATTTATTTTGACGAGTTTATTAATGAAAATTGTCAATGGGAATGAAAAATAAGTGAGGAGTGAGGGTGATCATGGTAATAATGTAGAAGGGCTTCCAATATCTTCGAACATGACATATAAAGAGCTTCATTCTGTTGTACTAAGTATGTGCAATGTTGATTCTTCGATGCATGATGTGGAAATGCGATTTCTTCTTACTAGAAAAAAATGAATTTCAAGTTCCAGTTCAAATCACTTTAGATAGACATTTGCAATGATGGGTGGGTCACAACAAACAAGGTCACTATTGTTCCATTTGTGTTACCCTTATGAACAAAGTTGTATCGGAAGTGCAAGAAATTGAAGTTAATTGATTGATTTTTTTTGTTATGAAGTTCACATGAGATTTTTTTGCTACTATATTAGGTAGTTTTGTCCCACTCTAAATAACTATGTACAACCCTAAACAACTCTAAACAACCATGTACGACTGTAAACAACTTTTAGTAACACTAAACAGCCTTAAACCCTACACAACTAGATACTCCGTATAAAACAACTCTAAATAACTACAAACAACCTTAAACAATTCTTAGTAACACTAAACAACCTTAAACAACTCTAAACAACCCTACACAACTAGATATAAAACAACTATAAATAATTGTAAACGACCTCTTTATTTAAATAACTCTATACTAAACAACGTCATTATTAATCATTAAAAATATGTTATTTGTACCATTTTAAATATTAAAGTGTCAAAATTGAAGTTTCTAATCTATGTGTGATCAAATAGTGTTGTTTAGTTTTGAATGCACAATACTATATAATAAACTTATGTTAAACATTCTCATTGTTTATCATTAATAAGATGTTATGTGTATCATTTTAAAGATTAAAGTATCTAATTTTAAAGTTTATTCACTTAAAAATAAGTAATTCACATTTTGTTTCATCTTATGTATGATCAACAATATCGTTTAATATGAATTTAAATGTTGTTTAAAGTTGTGTAGCGTTATTTAATGTTGTTTCAGAGTTGTGTAGTCTTGTTTTATATCTAGTTGTTTAAAGTTGTTTAGCGTTGTTTAGAGTTGTGTAGTCTTGTTTTATATTTAGTTGTGTAAGGTTGTCTAGAGTTGTTTAGTGTTGTGTAGAGTTGTTTAGTGTTGTGTAGAGTTGTTTAGAGTTGTGTAATCTTGTTTTATATCTAGTTGTGTAAGGTTGTTTAGAGTTATGTAGTCTTGTTTTATATTTAGTTGTGTAAGGTTGTTTGGTGTTGTTCAGTGTTGTTTAGAGTTGTTTAAACACCTTAATACACAAAACTTGCTGAAATAATTTAAAATATTTCAAACGTAATTTCTCTAAACAAAACGAGCATGCTAGATCAAACATTTCTTATGAATATAGATGATAATACTTATTCGTCTTACCATGATATTTCTCTGCAACTTTCGTCGATATTGGTTACAAACTTAAAATTGATCTTAAAAGTGAAAAAAAAAACTCATTAATTAAATATTATTATTCAAATTGATATAATAATTAATATTAATAAATATATAAAATTTAAATACACTTTATAATTCTAAAATTTATATGATAATTCTCCTTTTAAAATAAAATGTAATTAGTATTTATTTTTTAAAAATATCGATCTTTTTAAGGAAATAAATCAAACTTAATTTTTTTTAAAAGTCCTTTTATGATCTGACTTTTATAAAAACATTTTAAACTCAACAGAACACGCCTCATTAATGATATAGAATGGGAAAAAATCAAAAAATGGTCAAGTCAAAGTAGATTTTATATAAAAAATGGCCCAATTTATTTAAAACATACAAAAATAGTATTTTTTTAATTAAAAAAAGAAAATAAAAAACAGAATCAAATTCCGCTAGAAAATAAAAAACAGAATAAAAAAAAATTGAATAATTGTGTTTGGAATATTTTAGATGGTAAGAAAAGAAGAATTATGTTTGGAATATTTTAGAATGTAAGAAAACTTAAAGAATTCTACAAGTTTTAATGTTTTTCTAGCATGCTCGTTTTGTTTAGAGAAATTACGTTTGAAATATTTTAAATTATTTCAGCAAGTTTTGTGAATTAAGGTGTTTAAACAACTCTAAACAACACTGAACAACACCAAACAACCTTACACAACTAAATATAAAACAAGACTACATAACTCTAAACAACCTTACACAACTAAAAAACAGAATCAAATTCCGCTGGAGTTTACTACCGTGAGAAACAAAAATAAATTCCCACATTCTCTTCTCTCATTCTCCTTCCATTTTTTTTCATTCTCTACACTTAATTTTTTTTTTCAATAATGTAATTGAAAGTTGGATTGAAGATAAGAAATATATTTCTATTATATATATATTGTTTGATATTTTATCATAGTAAATTCAAGTGGATTTTTTTTTAATTATTTGGGTCATTCTTTCTTTACATAATTGGATTGAAGCTCTAACAACCCAAAAAGTAAATGTAATTGTTTAATACAATTATTCTGTAAATTTATTACTTCCTATAATTTAAAATACTATAAGTTATTTTGGATCAATCCACCTGTATTAAGAAAATAATTGATTTTTTATTTATCATGTTTGTATTTTTTATCGAACCATTTATATAAGTATTTATTAATTTTAAGAATAAATTTTTGTATTAAAAAATATAAAATGTCTCATAATTAAAAAAAAATGTTGGAGATGAGAATTTCTACCCTACCAAACACTCTATCCCATATATTTTTTAAAAAAACTGCCTACATTTTTTTCCATTTAATAGTACTAGCTACATTCTTAACTACATTCTTTATCAAACAAAATTTCTATATTAAAATTAGTTATAATTAATGAAGGGTGATATTGACCACAATTTACAATCTTAATTTGTTGAAAAAGACTAAAATGACACTTATTAAAAGATGGAGGGAGTATTTTATTAAGGTTTCGGTATTTCGGTATATCGATATACCATTTCATACCGAATACCGAAAAATTTTTGGTATACCGAAATACCGCGGTATGATCATTTTCCATACCGTTACCGTACCGAAAATTTCGGTACGATATCATACCGTACCGAAAATTTCGATATTTTTCGGTATGATAAGCTCGGTATACCAAAATTTCGGTATATTTACCCACCCCTAACAATAACCATAAGCATTTTTAGTGAGAAACAACAATTCAATGTAATACGAACTACTTTTCGAGTTTAATAAATCATACTTGAAAAAACAATTAAGCTTCGAGTAAAGCAAGAACCCTGAGGACAATTTGTCAATGCATAGAGAAATAAAAATTCTCACCTATTAAATGATTAAATCAATAGAAGCTCCATCTTCCAACGTTATATCAGATACCGAGGCCCCCAGATCCAAAAGCAAGTGAACATTTCAGTGTGCCCATTCAGTGCAGCCATATGAAGGACAGTAACACCACCATCAACAGGTTTATTGATTATTGAACATAATACACTAACAATAATAAAAAATAAAAACAGATTACTCAGAGAACAACAAAGATAAATTTTGACAAAAAGTACCCTTTATCAAACTCTGAAAAAGATTCATCATTTCTCAATCTTTTCCAATAAAAATCAAGGTATTAGGAATGTAATCAGCCAGGAGAAGTAGGCTGCACCGAGAATGGTCATTTAAAGCAGCTAAATGGTGTGTTGTTCCTCCATTCAGATAATTTGATCTGTGAACCTAATATAAAAAAAAAAATGGAAAATATGAGATTTCTTTGAGACAACATAAATTTCTTACATTGACTTTAAAAAGAATCAGAATCATAACAACTCTCAGTGACCATATTGGTAAGCTTGCATCAAGACAGTCTCTAAAAAGTAGAGAAGAAAAAACCTTTCAAAACTCCTAAAAAGAAATTCACTATCCATAATTAAAACACTGATCCTTAAGAACTCAGTGATTCATTTGTTAACCATAATCATTTCTAAAAATTCACCTATCCGTGATAGTTCCTGAGATTAATATCGACCCCAAACTCAAGCAAGGGCGAAACAATCTAAAGACACAGGAAGAAATTAAAGCATAATCAAAGTTAACAAATTGATAGTATAAGATAGCTCTATTATATGATTAAAGTTAGTTTGATTGAATCTTTCCGCATTACCTTGTGATGACCTTGAGTTGCAGAATAATGCAACAGGAAATTACGAACTCCAAAAGTAGAGTACCTCACATGGGAGTAACATTGCCTAAGCTATTCATCAATTCTCCTTTCTTTATCCCTGAAAAAGTAAAACCCATCATATCATTTTATTTTATTTTCAGAAAATTCACTAAATAGGGTCTTGTAAATTGTGGAGGAAAGAAAGAGAGGGGGAGATGAAAGATCAATTAGCGTTAGATATTAATAGGCTTCTAATTTGAAATTTCGGTTTCAGAACTAAGAATTAAACCGTAGAAAACCGTTACTCCCCACATGGCATAAGGAGAAGATACCTCAAATGCACACGTGTCAAACACAGAATAATACTCGTCCTCCTTTTATATATAGAGATAAAGAAGTAAAAAATTGTCGAAATTGAGGGTGTGTGCAATTTTGATATTGTTGGCTCAAATTCCGAAAATGCATTAAACGACAAACTCATTTGCAAAAGGTAACGTTGTTCACTGATTTTAGATCATATCATCATTTAATTTTGCTTTGTGTTTACTGCTTTTCGTGAATTTAATCTTCATTTTCTGTTATGTATATTTGGGAATTAGGGCTTCTAGTTTTCATTCTCTTTTGATTGTCTAGTTGAATCCAAAATGCTAAAAGAAAAGCCAGTCAATTTTGTTTTCAATTTGAATTTTTTGTCGAACTCGTTCGTGCAACATTTTTAAGCTGTCCGTAGTGGAAAAAAAGCTAAAGTGGGTGTGTAAAGTAATTTTGTGGTGTCAATAGCCATGCTCATTCTGTTAATCCTCACTATGAAGCATTTACAAGGGAAGAAGAATGCATCTTTGTGAAAATGATCAATCAACATAACAGGCGAATTCTTGTGTGGGACGGTTTTGAGTTTTTATTTATAACTAATTGCTAGACTCTATCATAAGAGAGTAGAAATATTGTGTTGGTTTATAAATTACCAACAATGGCTTACAAATAATTTAGACGATAATAAAAAGACAGTAATTGAAATTACAAAGTCTTCGAATTCTTCAATTTTCCAAAAGAGGCAGCTTCCTTGTTTGAGCAGCTTCTTAGAAAGGCAGGTCCAGAAAGGGAAGAAACAACACTGTAGAAACAGAAAAATTAGGGAAAAGAGCCGAGTCAAGGTGATACCTTTTCCCGTAAAACAAACACGTCCCGGCTAGTGTTCACGGAGTGACGAGTTGCTTCGAAAGGTAAAACGGCTTCCTCTTTGCACGAGCAACACCACACCGTACAAAGCTCCAGCGAACAGAAACACGTTAGAACCGGATTGCACTCTAAAATGCTATGCAGAATGCTGAAAATAGTGTATGCAATTTTCTGGAAAAACTCAGGTGAATTTTTTTTGTATGCAAAAGTAAGTTTTTCCCAAAACCATGCACTCCTATTTATAGGCAGTGTCACCCAGGTGTGGAACAGGCGGGTATTTAAGGCAGTAACGGCTGGTCACATTAATATGACAATTTCAGGAATGGTAACTTCCCATTCTTAATACTCCAGCACATTAATATGGCAGTTTCCGGAATGGTAACTTCCCATTCTTAATACTCCAGCACATTAATATGGCAGTTTCCGGAATGGTAACTCCCATTCTTAATACCCAACACTTAATATGGCAGTTTCGGAATGATAACTTCCCATTCTTAAACTTCAACGCAATTAAGACAATCACATTTCAAATTCAAAAGTCAACTTCCGCTTGACTTCCATAGACTTGGGCTGCCTAAATTCGTGTGGGTCGAGGCCCACATTTTTAGAACCTCAAAAAGATAGAGGGGCCCCAGGCCCAAGCCCAAAGTTCAATTGCCAAGATCCAAGGCCAAGGCCACGGCCCAGGCCCACGGACCCGGACCCGGCGCGGCTCGGCACGGGCGGGCGGGCGGCGCGCGCGCGCGTGTGGCTAATTGAATGGTTCAATAGTCACTACAATTTGAACATTCTTAACTAACTCCTATTAATAAGGAGGTAGTTAATTCTCTCATTTATCAATGTGGGATAGTTATTAGCACTACTCCCAATGCATCACTTTGTCTTAAACTTCGTACATTAATTTCTCACTCACCGAAATTCGGTTTTGAGATTTTAAATATACTACGATCATCTACTCGGAGAGTAGAACGATCCTACAATATTTAATTCTTCGGAAATTAAATATTCATACCCTCAAATAATTGATTAATTAAAATCAATTAAATATTAAGAAATTGAATAAAAACCCAATTTCTCCAACAATCCCCCACATGAGTGGAAATTACTACCCATAATCATGCAGACTCGCAATCCAGTTCAATTGAGACACTGTTGCATCCGGAAAGGTGGCTTGTGACCTTGAACCTTCCGTAGTCAAACATCATCGAGTACACTGGCGGCTTAGTGGACGCGATGCCTTGAACTACTCCTCCTTAGTGTGTACCGAGACAACGGTGCTGACACAACAACATCTCAAACGTGTTTCGTTCTCACGTTTTTGTCCATTTCGGCCATGGACACCCTTTGAATTCATAAGTGCATTTCGTGAAGCGGCCCCACTTCTCACTTATATAGGTGGACTCCCATATTGAGTATCCCGCAATACTCTACCTCCCGGAGGTCTTTGGGAACCATTAAAAGTCATAGACTTATCCTTACCACAAATCTTACGGGACAACACTTGGTGTTGTGCTTTTCTAAGGAATGGTTTGAATATCCAAGTGTTCCAATTCAACATTCACAGCTTAGTTTTCCCATTGAACCAAGTTCTTGGGATCTCCAGTCAACATGGTTGGGTTACCACTGTTTCAGTTGTTATTTTGTGGGTTTTAGACCCATTCCTTCTAGCAACTTATTCATCTGATCTCGGTTTATTCCTTTCGTAAGCGGATCCGCTATATTGTCTTTTGACCTTACATAGTCAATTGACATCACACCACTCGAAATCAGATGTCTAACAGAGTTATGTCGACGACGTATGTGTCTCGACTTTCCGTTATACATGTCGTTCAAAGCCCTGCCAATTGTGGCTTGACAGTCACAGTGTACCATCACAGTAGGCACGGGTTTGTTCCAACATGGAATGTCCTCGAGGAAATTTCGAAGCCACTCGGCTTCTTCACCAGCTTTATCCAAAGCTATGAATTCTGATTCCATCGTGGACCGGGCAATACACGTCTGCTTCGTTGATCTCCACGATACAGCAGCACCTCCAATAGTGAACACATATCCACTAGTGGAAAATGACTCATTCGTGTCAGAGATCCAATTGGCGTCACTGTACCCTTCAAGTACCGCCGGAAACCTTGTGTAATGAAGCCCGTAGTCAATGGTGTACTTTAAGTACCTAAGGACCCTTCTAAGAGCCTTCCAGTGCTCTTTATTTGGATTGCTAGTGAATCTACTCAACTTGTTCACTGCACAGGCAAGATCCGGGCGTGTACAGTTTGTAATGTACATCACACTTCCAATGATTCTTGCATATTCAAGTTGTGCAACCGGATAGCCTCGATTCTTGCTCAAGTGTACATTGAGCTCCATGGGCGTCTTGGCAGGTGGATCATTAAAGGCATTGAATTTCTTTAACACACTCTCAACATAGTGAGATTGTGTCAAGTAGATTCCATTAGACTTTCTCTCGATCTTGATTCCTAGAATCACATCAGCCAATCCCATGTCTTTCATGTCAAAACTACGTTTTAACATAGCTTTTGTTTCCATGATCATGGCATTGCTGCTGCCCATGATCAACATGTCGTCCACATAAAGACACATGATAACAAATCCTTTTGATGTATTTTTCACATACACACATTTGTCACATTCGTTTATCTTGAAACCATTGGACAACATAGTTTCATCAAACTTCAGATGCCACTGTTTTGGAGCTTGTTTGAGTCCATACAGTGAACGAACGAGTCTACACACCTTTTTCTCGTTGCCAGGTGCTATAAACCCTTCAGGTTGATCCATGTATATTTCTTCAACTAATTCCCCATTCAAGAACGCAGTCTTGACATCCATTTGGTGAATCTCGAGATTGTGCAAAGCAGCAATCGCAATTAACACACGAATGGATGTAATCCTCGTTACTGGGGAGTAAGTATCAAAGAAATCATACCCTTCTTTTTGTCTAAAGCCCTTTGCTACCAAACGGGCTTTGTACTTGTCAATTGATCCATCTGCTTTATATTTTCTTCTAAGGATCCACTTGCATCCTAAGGTCTTACAACCTCTAGGGAGATCAACCAACTCCCACGTATTGTTCTGCAGAATAGAATCAAATTCGCTATTGATAGCTTCTTGCCAGAATGATGCATCTGGTCTTGACAGAGCTTCCTTGATAGACTTAGGTCCATCTTCAATCACAAAGGTGATGAAGTCAGGACCGTAAGTTTTTGCAATTTTTGCTCTTTTGCTGCGTCTAGGTTCTTCATGCTCTTGAGCTGAAGAACTAACAACCTCTGCTTCTACGTGAGCCCTCTTATTTTCAGGTCTCACCTCATCTTTATCTTTATTAGGAAAGATATTTTCAAAGAATATTGCATTCCTTGATTCTATCATAGTGCCTTCTGACATGTCAGGTATTTCTGATTTGTGAATCAGAAACCTATAGGCACTACTGTTGAGTGCATATCCTACAAAGATACAATCGACCGTTTTAGGGCCAATTCTAACTTGTTTAGGAGCAGGCACTTCAACCTTTGCAAGACACCCCCACAGTTTGAGGTACTTGTAGGATGGTTTCCGCTTTTTCCACATTTCATAAGGTGTCAGATCCTTTGTTTTGTGTGGAATTTTGTTCAAAATGTGGTTAGTCGATAGTATAGCTTCCCCCCACAGATTCTGCGGTAAACCCGAGCTGATTAACATTGCGTTCATCATCTCCTTTAGTGTTCGGTTCTTTCTCTCCGCAACACCATTAGACTGAGGTGAGTAAGGGGCAGTAGTTTGATGTATGATGCCAGACTCAGCACATAACTGTTCAAAAGGTGCTACGTATTCCCCACCTCTATCACTTCGAATCACCTTAATTCGAGTGCTAAGTTGATTTTCTACTTAATTCTTGTAAAATTTAAAAGCTTCAATAGCTTCATCTTTACTTCGCAAGAGATAAACGTAGCAAAATCTTGTGCAATCATCAATAAAAGTAATGAAATACTTTTTGCCACCTCTAGCTTGCACAAACTTTAAATCACACACATCAGTGTGGATTAAGTCTAGAGGAGCAGTGTCCCTTTCCACAGAAGTAAATGGCAACTTTGTCATTTTAGCTTCAACACATATCTCACACTTTTTAGGTGTTTCAATATTGTTCATTTTAAGTAAATCAAGATTTACTAAACGCTTTATAGATTTTAGATTTACATGTCCTAATCTTAAATGCCATAAAGAGGAACACTCCACGATGTAAGAGGAAGTAGAAACGTTTTCATTGATAACTTTCTTGCCTTTACGGCTTACAACCATTACACTCATTTTGAACAGACCATTCTCGAGATAACCTCGACCAAGGAACTGTCCAAACTTGCTAAGTACAACTTTATCAGACTCAAAAACTAGTTTAAACTGATGACTAACTAGAAGAGAGCCGGAGATCAGATTCTTGCGGATGTCCGGGACATGCAGCACATCCTTCAGCTTGAGCTCTTTGCCAGAAGTGAGCTTGAGCACAACAGTTCCAACACCAGCCACATCAGACGAGGCATGGTTTCCCATATGGAGCTTTCTCCCATCAGCAGGAGCATAAGTCGAGAAGACACTCTTCTCGGAACAAACATGGCAAGTAGCACCGGTATCCACGAACCATTCCTTTGGATTGTCAACCATGTTGGTCTCAAACACAACAGCAGACATATCCATTTCAGTGAGATTATGTTGTGCCACATTAGCACTTGATTGTCCTCCCTTACCCTTATTTTTATCAACTTTCTTAGAGACGCGACAATCAGTTGCTTTGTGGCCCGGTTTTTCACACTTGTAGCAATTGCCATTAAATTTGGGTTTTGCAGGAACAGGTGCTTTACCTTTGTCATTAGGCCTTTTCCGTTTTTTAGACGATTCACCACGTTCCATTAAATTTGCCTTTGCCTCAACCGAGACTTGATTTGATTTACCGTCCATCCTTTTATTATCTTCTTCAATTCGAAGTTTGACGATCAAATCTTCTAGGCTCATTTCCTTTCGCTTGTGTTTGAGATAACTTTTAAAATCCTTCCAAGAAGGTGGTAGTTTCTCAATCACTGCGGCTACTTGGAAAGCGTCCGGAAGGACCATACCCTCCGCGAGGATATCATGTAGGATTAACTGAAATTTTTGAACTTGTTCAACGACAGATTTACCATCTACCATTTTGAAGTCCAAAAATCTCGCCACCACGAACTTCTTAGTTCCGGCATCCTCGGTTTTGTACTTTCGTTCCAAAGACTCCCACAGTTCTTTGGCAGTACGAACCGGTTGGTACACGTTATACAACGCGTCAACTAGTCCTCCAAGGACGTAGTTTCGACACAAGAAATCGCCATGAGACCATTGGTCAAATGCGACCCTCCTAGCATTATCCGTTTCACTTTCAGCGACAACGGGCGGATCCTCCCGGAGGAACCTTGCTAGGTGAAGTGTCGTGAGGTAAAACAACATCTTTTGTTGCCACCTCTTAAAATCAGTACCCGAGAACTTCTCGGGTTTTTCCCCATGCACCATGAAATTGCGAGTTTCAGAGGGTGGAAAAAACATGGGGGGTAAAAACGTGTTATTTGGGACAACGTTTGGAGTTGGGTTCGAGGTGTTCTCAACCAGGGTATTGTCGATAGGGGTGTTATCGGAGCCATTTCCGTCAGATGCCATTGTGGTATCTTTTTTTTTTTTTTTTTTCTTTTTTTCCTTTATTTGTTTTACGATTGTTGGTTTATAGATTACCAACAATGGCTTACAAATAATTTAGACGAAAATAAAAAGACAGTAATTGAAATTACAAAGTCTTCGAATTCTTCAATTTTCCAAAAGAGGCAGCTTCCTTGTTTGAGCAGCTTCTTAGAAAGGCAGGTCCAGAAAGGGAAGAAACAACACTGTAGAAACAAAAAAATTAGGTAAAAGAGCCGAGTCAAGGTGATACCTTTTCCCGTAAAACAAACACGTCCCGGCTAGTGTTCACGGAGTGACGAGTTGCTTCGAAAGGTAAAACGTCCACGCAATTAAGACAATCACATTTCAAATTCAAATTCAGAAGTCAACTTCCGCTTGACTTCCATAGACTTGGGCTGCCTAAATCCGTGTGGGTCGAGGCCCACATTTTTAGAACCTCAAAAAGATAGAGGGGCCCCAGGCCCAAGCCCAAAGGCCAAGGCCAAGGACCCAGCACGGGCGGGCGGCGCGCGCGCGCGTGTGGCTAATTGAATGGTTCAATAGTCACTACAATTTGAACATTCTTAACTAACTCATATTAATAAGGAGGTAGTTAATTCTCTCATTTATCAATGTGGGATAGTTATTAGCACTACTCCCAATGCATCACTTTGTCTTAAACTTCGTACATTAATTTCTCACTCACCGAAATTCGGTTTTGAGATTTTAAATATACTACGATCATCTACTCGGAGAGTAGAACGATCTTACAATATTTAATTCTTCGGAAATTAAATATTCATACCCTCAAATAATTGATTAATTAAAATCAATTAAATATTAAGAAATTGAATAAAAACCCAATTTCTCCAACATATTGTTAGGGCCCGGCTATTTACAGTCATGAAATTACTCAGACACTCACTTTATAGCTGTGTTTGATTGTACAAGTAGTTAGTGCATAAAGCAGTTCAATAGGTGTTGGTTGTGCCCATATTGTTATGCTGATGTTAATTGGTTTTGTTTTTACTTTCTTGTTTAATTGTTGATAATATTGGTTTTAAGGTTAGCAACTAACATCAGTTCTTGGAAAAATGCTGTCCATAGAAACTCGACACAATGCTATGAAATATCATCCGTTTTAGTCTGTGATGAAGCACATTCTAAGTATGCATAAAATGTTTCTGATATCTTAATATGCGTTTTACGTTAACAGATTAATCTCATTGGAATTTTTCTACGCGTGAATGTAGTAAATGTTCAGCCCTTAGAATTTTCTCATTATTTGTTGTTAGTATATTTCTTGCTGAAATCGATCTTAATGTCAACGTAAGGCTATCTTTCCATATTGTGTTTAGTAATATAACTGCTGGAATTCACATATGCATGGATACTACTCATTTGAAACTGTTGAATTATATGGTGTTAACTGCTGCTTATGGGTGATCCATAATGGTAATAGTCTGCCCGTTTCTTTCCATTTAATGGGGGCACTCAGTGTATAGCAATATGCCCAGATTCTTTACTCTTGTGTGATGTTTGTTTTGGGTTTTAAGTGACTTTTATAAAAAGGTTTTTGAAATCTAGGGAATTTTAAAATCCTGATAAATGGTAAGGTGTGTGTTTGTTTTGGATTTTTGAGTCGGGTAAGTTGATTGCGTTGGAAATGGTGATAATCGGTTTATAGGTGTTCAGGTGTTGTAGACTTGTAGTGGTGGTTTTTTAAAACCGATTTTCATCCTGAAGTAGAAGTAGATTTAGATTTGCAATTCCTAAAACCTGTTTTTTAAACCCAAAACAAACATTTTGCCTTAGTTCTACATCCAAACCATTTGAACAAATAGGAAAGTGGCCAATTGCCTATGGAATTTTTCGTTGTAGAATTTTGTTCTTCTTGATCATGGCTTGAAATAGGAAGTAGCGACAAAATCAACTGAACTAGCATGTTTCTCTATTGGCATGACAAAATCAACATGTTCATTCTAAATGCATCATTTGATCGTTGACAAAAACTAGTATGCACCAGGTACACCGTGCAACTCAAGTGCATTTTTAAATGGTATTAGTTGTTTTACTAAAAAGTATTAGTACTTGTTTTCACTCAAAAATATTGTTTGTGTATAGTTGCACCGTACAACTGGTGTATAAGAGTGTTACTCTTGATTGTTTGCTTCTCCGTTTCTCTCACTTACGATGTCCTTTTCAGGTATCTACATTGAGGTAGGCTTTTGGTATTCCAAACGACTATTAGCATATACATTATCAATTGGATGGAGGCATGAGCAAGATGAAGTCTACTTTGCGGTTTTAGCAGCTTTTACTAAAATTACATGTGTCAAAATTCTGTTGCACGAACTTTATTTTCCCTTTTTCTTTTTTTCACATAGAAAATTCAAACTAATAGATTATGTTTAGGTTCCATCACTTTGACATATGTCAAAAAAATATTGGGACATCTCATTTCTGACAGCCTTCTCAAATTGCTTATTTTTTATGTATCGAAATGGTCGATTCCATTGCTTCGAATCAAAAAGAATAGTTACAAGAGGTTTGTCAAAGATAATTAGTTCTTTGTTTTCGAACTTGACCATTGGTCAGGTAACAAAATCATAGTCTCCAGATTTCACCATTTAAGGTCGAACCGGTTTGTCCATTCGGCTTGGCCATGTATGTATGAATTTCTGCCTAATTTCATGTTTGTGAGAGAAAGATAAGGATCTTGTGTGATTGAATTCAGACCAAGGATTGTTTTTGTTTGGGCAGTGTAAAGTTGCAATTTTAGAAGATTGAATTTTTGTGAGATAGTGTAATATTAAAGGTGTAAGAATGTAATCTCTTGATTATTCTCATTGCAAAGAGTCAAATATATACACATATTGATCCACTATTCTAGGCTATAATTATGCTAAAATACATTAATTCTATGCCTACCATATATACAAGATATGGAATATATTTACATATATATCCTGTCTATTACACCCCCTCAATCGAAGCAGGAGGAAGACGAATGCTGAGATTGTTCCGAAAGTCTTCAAATAAAATCTGAGGTAAACATTTCGTAAAGATGTCTGCAAGTTGGTATCGGGAAGGAACGTGAAGCACCCGAACTTGACCACGAGCAACTTTTTCGCAGACAAAGTGAATGTCCATTTCAATATGTTTTGTACGCTGATGTTGAACTGGATTTCCTGTCAAATAAATTGTGCTAATATTGTCACAATACACAAGAGTGGCCGTAGGAATCGCACAATGAAGCTCAAGGAGTAAGTTTCGTAACCAACATGTCTCGGACACGACATTCGCCACCCCACGATATTCAACCTCCGCGCTTGAACGAGACAAAGTAGATTGGCGTTTGGCGGACCAAGAGATTAGGTTGTCCCCCAAGAAACACAGTAACCGGATGTCGAACGACGAGTATCGGGACAGCCACCCCAATCCGCATCGGTATAAACCAGAGTCGACCAAAAATAATACGATCGACAATCCATTGTCGACAAAAAATAATCCGATCGACTCTGGTTTGTCGACCAAATTTAGAAAGAAAATTTTAAAAAAAAAATTGAATTTTCGACCATTATTGGTCGCTCAAAAACAGTCTCGTCGACACTAGGGTGACGATGAGAGTGTTCTTGAACGACCAATAATGGTCGAAAATAAAAAAAATAAAAAAAAGCAAACCTGTGTTCTCAAGTGGAGGAAGGCGGGGCAAGATGAAGCGGCGGCGAGGATAAGGACGGGCGAGCTGCGACGGCCGATGGAGAGCCGGAGCGGCGACGAGCGCTGGGGATGGGCCGCCACGGCCGAGGGAGAGCCGGAGCGGCGGCGAGCGCCGGGAGTGGAGCGGCGGCCGAGGGCGAGTAGAAGAATAACAATAATAATAAAAAAAAAGATGTGCGGAGGCGAGAAAAGAGGAAGGAAGAGAGAAGGGCGTTGGCGAACGCAGGCGGCGGTGAATGGTGGCGGTGGCGAACGCAGGCGGCGGTGGATGGGTGGCGGCGGCGGATGAGAAGAAGGAGGAGAAATGTGGGAGGAAAAGAGAAAATGAGGAAGAAGATGAGAAAATTAGGTTAAGGTTAGGGTTATGAGGGGTGTGTATGTATCTATACTATTTTACTAAGGGCAAAATTGGTATTTCATATATATATTGAATTAATAAAAATGGAGGGGGAGTGTATTAAACAAAGCTGGAGGGGTATATACCCCAACCCATAATTGTTTCTCTTCTATAAATCTAAATTTGTAGAATAATGTTATGGGTCTGACACCTCCATTTTGGAGAGATGCACTCCATAAAATAATAGAGTAAAAAATAAAAAATACCCTTCATTAAAATACAGCGTACTAGATGCACTCCCCTTTACTAAACGCACCCCTACTGCCATTTCTTTCACCTTTTTCCTAAATCAAATTTCCGGCCACCATCACCATTTTTTCCGGTAACAAGAAATAAAAAAAAAATCCAAAATTTCAACAAATCAACCATATTCATCCACAAATCACCATTATCAAAACCATTAACAATATCAAACCCATTAACAAACACCATTATCAAAACTTAAAAAACAAACAATTTTAAAAAAAAAATTCGTCAAACCAGTACCTACCGACCCTATATCCTCCCGTCGACCACATTTGATCGAAGGGAGGATATATGGTCAACTAACAAAGGTCGATTGACACTGTAATGTCGACCATATACACTCTGGTCGACAACATTTTGTCGACGAAATTGTACATGGTCGACATTACAGTGTCGAAATAAAAAAAAACATGTTGTGCTAACACCGTGGACGGCGAATCGGGGTGGGCTAACGTCGTGGACGGAGCGGCGTGGGGCCAACGCCGGTGAAGAGAGGGAGAGAAGAGAGAGGTAGGGGCGGCCGCGGCGGCCGATGGACGGGGGCGGCCACGCGAAGCTTTTTTGTTTTTTTTACAGATCGTGCTGGTGGGGCTGAGGCGCCATGGCAGAGTGTGCGTGTGGGGGGGGGGGGGAATGGAGTGGAGAGAAGAGATCGGGGTGGTGGGGCGATTCCGGCGGAGGCGGCATAATTTTTTTCTTCCTTTTTTTTGCAGAAACGGAGGAGGGCGGCGCTGCGAGGGCGACGTAGACGGAGGCTGCGAGGGCGGCGGAGGGGAAATGGAGGGGAGAGAAGAGATCGGGGTGGTGGGGCGATTCCGACGGCTGCGGCATAATTTTTTTTCTTCTTTTTTTTGAAGAAACGGAGGAGGGCGGCGCTGCGAGGGCGGCGGACGGGAAATGGAAGGGAGAGAAGAGATCGGGTTGGTGGGGCGATTCCGGTGGCGGCATAATTTTTTTTCTTCGTTTTTTTGCAGAAACGGAGGAGGGCGGCGGAGGGTGTAGGCGAGAGATGGTGTTGTCGGCGGCGGCGGCACCAGGTGGTGGGGAGAAGAAGATGGAGTGATTTGGGGGGGGTGTGTGTGGATAGTAAATTGAATTTAATGAGAGAAGGGTACTTTGGACATTTTGAAGGAAGGGTGCATTATTTTAGACAATTTTTGTGTGGTGCATCTATCTGGGGCGTGCATCTCTCCTAAATGGAGGTGCATATAGTCAAACCCTAATGTTATATATTAATTATCTTAATAGTCCCCTCACTTGTATGTGGGCCGGATTCAATGGGCTCACTTGGGGGCAAAAGCCCATGAAATAGGGCGCGGCTAAAGGCACCCGGCGATCCTATGAGTACACCCAGGTAAGTTTTTTTTTGTGAAAAGGGTGCAGCGAAATTACGTTTTTATCCCTCCTGTATATTTAAAAAAAAATTCCCGGATGAGTACACCCACCCACCCATTCTACTCCATCACCACCACCACAACTCCACCACCACCACCACCACCACCACCAAACAAAAAAAATTCCAAAATTGCAACAAAAATTAACACAAAACACCAACTTTTCGAAAAAATTTCTAAAACAAACATGTTCGAAATTTTTACCAAAACAAACTCAACATGTTCGAAAAAAATTTCAAAACAAACTCAATATGTTCGAAAAAAATTCCAAAACAACTCAAATTTGTTCGAAAAAAAAGATGAACATCTTGTTCGAAATTTTTTCCAAAACAAACTCAAGTTGTTCGAAATTGTTTCCAAAACAAACTCAAGTTGTTCGAAATTGTTTCCAAAACAAACACAATATGTTCGAAAAAATTTTCAAAACAACTTAAATTTGTCCGAAAAAAAAAATCGAACATGTTGTTCGAAATTGTTTCCAAAACAAACTCAAGTTGTTCGAAATTTTTTCCAAAACAAACGCACTATGTTCGTAAATAATTCTCAAACTTCAAAAAAAATCCTAATTTTTTTTCCAGAAAACCCTAATTTTTCAAACCTAAACTTACCTGTTAGCGGCGGCGGCGGCGAGGGGAGAGCACTACGGCCGCGGCGAAGGGGAGGAGGGGGTGGGCGACGGCCGCGGTGAAGGGGAGGAGGGAGGGCGGCGGCCGCATCTGTGGGGAGAAGGGAGGGCGGCCGCGACGAAGGGGAGGAGGGGGTGGGCGGCGGCCGCGTCTGTGGGGAGAAGGGAGGGCGGCCGCGGCGAAGGGGAGGAGGGGGTGGGCGGCGGCCGCGGCGAAGGGGAGAAGGGAGGGCGGCGGCCGTGACTGTGGGGAGGAGGGGGGCGGCCGCGAACGAGGTTGCAGGGGAGGGCGCCGCGACGGGAGGGCAGCGCGACGGGGAGGGCGGCGTTGGCGGAGTGGGTGCCGTCGTGCCGGCGAAGCAGCGTAAGAATTGTGGAGTGGGTGTCTCAATTGTTGAGAAAGAGAGAGGATGAGAAAGGGAGAGGAAGAGGAATGTTTTATTTGAAGAGGGCATTTTTGGTTTTTTCAGGTGGGTGTCCTCATCTCCTGGGTGTACTCATAGGATCGCCGGGTGCCTTTAGCCGCGCCCCATGAAATATATGATTTAATATAAATGGAGATGTTTTCAACAAGATTTGAACACATGGCGTGTATGCGAGCTTAGTGTGAGATATCTTAAAAAGTATTTTTCATTTAAAAGTATGTACTTATAATAAAGTGGTGTGTAATTGTTTTGACACTGATGTTCATCCCCTGGCTAGCTTGTTTGGTCAATGACAAATTCTACTTTTTAGTAATACTGTAACTATTTTTCGCAAAAACGAACACAATAATATTATATTTGATCTAAAATAATTTTCTATATTTATAGTAGCAAATAAAATAAAACATGAAAAAAATCCCACTTCAACGAGCACCTCTGCATGTAATTTGAGTCATTCCAAATCGCAGTCTTGGAATTCAACTGTTACACCCCAATTGCCTGGGATTCAACGGTCACCTAATAATTCCACTTTCACCGGTACATAATGTCCGTGTATTGGGACTGGGTCATCGAACAAAAGGCATGAAGACAACATCCATTGGGATCTAGGGGTCCTATGGGTCTATACACAGTACACACTCTTGCTATATTGGGACGTTCAACATTAATTTGCACATTCTAAAATAAGAAACATTTTTCATAATCTTCATTTTCAAAATATACACATACTTATAACTTACCCATATATCATTACTTTTCTTTCCTCAATCTACATTTTTCTTTACTTTATTAATAAAAGTTCACAAAATCACATCTCTAAACTCTAATGATTACACTTTTTTGTAACATTTTTCTTAAAAAATGTGCAATCTCAATGATGCAAATTTCTTTGGAACACAGTGTATATATATAATAATAATAATAAAAAAAAATGTATATTATTTGAATTCTAAGAAAAATTGAAGACGCACCTTGAACTAGATCATGCACCAATCAGCACGATTCAGAAAGGACCAAATTAAGTGTATGGCGCATAGCTCAAAAAATCAAACAATAATTTAAAAGCGTGTACCAAATTACAACAATTTAAAATGTAGGGTGTATTTACAAAATGAAAAAAAAGAGTCTGTCATACTTGAAATTATATCAAAAGGTTAACATTTTAATATTACACTGTCTCACAAAAATTCAATCTTTTAAAATTGCAACTTTACACTGCCCAAACAAAAACAAACCTTGGTCTGAATTCAATCACACAAGATCCTTATCTTTCTCTCACAAACATGAAATTAGGCAGAAATTCATACATACATGGCCAAGCCGAATGGACAAACCGATTCGACCTTAAATGGTGAAATCTGGAGACTATGATTTTGTTACCTGACCAATGGTCAAGTTCACCTAAACATAATCTATCAGTTTGAATTTTCTATGTGAAAAAAAGAAAAAGGAAAATAAAAAGTTTGTGCAGCAGAATTTCGACACATATAATTTTAGTAAAAGCTGCTAAAACCGCAAAGTAGACTTCATCTTGCTCATGCCTTCTTCCAATTGATAATGTATATGCTAATAGTCGTTTGGAATACCAAAAGCCTACCTCAATGTAGATACCTGAAAAGGACATCGTAAGTGAGAGAAACGGAGAAGCAAACAATCAAGAGTAACACTCTTATACACCAGTTGTACGGTGCAACTGTACACAAACAATATTTTTGAGTGAAAACAAGTACTAATACTTTTTAGTAAAACAACTAATACCATTTAAACATGCACTTGAGTTGCACGGTGTACCTGGTGCATACTAGTTTTTGTCAACGATCAAATGATGCATTTAGAATGAACATGTTGATTTTGTCATGCCAATAGAGAAACATGCTAGTTCAGTGTTTTGTGTAAGGACACGTTTAGTTCCCGAAATAAAAATTGAGAATGTCGCTACTTCCTAATTCAAGCCATGATCAAGAAGAACAAAATTCTACAACGAAAAATTCCATAGGCAATTGGCCACTTTCCTATTTGCTCAAATGGCTTGGATGGAGAACTAAGGCAAAATGTTTGTTTGGGTTTTAAAAACAGGTTTTAGGAATTGCAAATCTAAATCTGCTTCTACTTCAGGATTGAAAACCAGTTTTAAAAAACCACCATTACAACACCCGAACACCTATAAACCTATTATCACCATTTCCAACGCAATCGATTTTCTCTTACCCTACTCAAAAATCCAAAACAAACACACACCTTACCATTTATCAGGATTTCAAAATTCCCTAGATTTCAAAAACCTGTTTATAACAGTCACTTAAAACCCAAAACAAACATCACATAAGAGTAAAGAATCCGGGTATATTGCTATACACTGAGTGCCCCCATTAAATGGAAAGAAACGGGCAGACTATTACCATTATGGATCACCCATAAGCAGCAGTTAACACCATATAATTCAACAGTTTCAAATGAGTATCCATGCATATGTGAATTCCAGCAGTTATATTACTAAACACAATATGGAAAGATAGCCTTACGTTGACATTAAGATCGATTTCAGCAAGAAATATACTAACACCAAATAATGAGAAAATTCTAAGGGCTGAACATTTACTACATTCACGCGTAGAAAAATTCCAATGAGATTAATCTGTTAACGTAAAACGCATATTAAGATATCAGAAACATATTAAGATTAATCTCTTCTCTCCCCTCCATTCCCCCCCCCCCCCACACACACACCCTCTGCCATGGCGCCCCAGCCCCACCAACACGATCTGTAAAAAAAAAAAAAAAAAAAAAAAAGCTTCGCGTGGCCGCCCCCGTCCATCGGCCGCCGCGGCCGCCCCTACCTCTCTCTTCTCTCCCTCTCTTCACCGGCGTTGGCCCCACGCCGCTCCGTCCACGACGTTAGCCCACCCCTATTCGCCGTCCACGGCGTTAGCACAACAAGTTTTTTTTTTTTTTCGACACTGTAATGTCGACCATGTACAATTACGTCGACAAAATGTTGTCGACCAGAGTGTATATGGTCGACATTACAGTGTCGATCGACCTTTGTTAGTCGACCATATTGTTGAAAAAGGAGAAACTTAAAATTCTTTTTCATATTATTGATCTCCATGTTATGAATACAATGTGTTTGCTTAAATACTAATCAGAGCATAACCGCCTTCTAGTTTAGCTCAACTGTCAAGCAGTTATACTAACCACTTAATGAACCTACAATGTGAAATAGCGCAATACATCAATACATATATCCTCCCTTCGATCAAATGTGGTCGACGGGAGGATATAGGGTCGGTAGGTACTGGTTTGACGATTTTTTTTTAAAAATTGTTTGTTTTTTAAGTTTTGATAATGGTGTTTGTTAATGGGTTTGATATTGTTAATGGTTTTGATAATGGTGATTTGTGGATGAATATGGTTGATTTGTTGAAATTTTGGATTTTTTTTTATTTCTTGTTACCTGAAAAAATGGTGATGGTGGCCGGAAATTTGATTTAGGAAAAAGGTGAAAGAAATGGCAGTAGGGGTGCCTTTAGTAAAGGGGAGTGCATCTAGTACGCTGTATTTTAATGAAGGGTATTTTTGATTTTTTACTCTATTATTTTATGGAGTGCATCTCTCCAAAATGGAGGTGCATATAGTCAGACCCATAACATTATTCTACAAATTTAGATTTATAGAAGAGAAACAATTATGGGTTGGGGTATATACCCCTCCAGCTTTGTTTAATACACCCCCCTCCATTTTTATTAATTCAATATATATATGAAATACCAATTTTACTCTTAGTAAAATAGTATAGATACAAACACACCCCTCATAACCCTAACCTTAACCCTAATTTTCTCTTTTCCTCCCACATTTCTCCTCCTTCTTCTCATCCGCCGCCGCCACCCATCCACCGCCGCCTGCGTTCGCCACCACCACCATTCACCGCCGCCTGCGTTCGCCAACGCCCTTCTCTCTTCCTTCCTCTTTTCTCGCCTCCGCACATCTTTTTTTTTATTTTTTTATTGTTATTCTTCTACTCGCCCTCGGCCGCTGCTCCACTCCCGGCGCTCGCCGCCGCTCCGGCTCTCCCTCGGCCGTGGCGGCCCATCCCCAGCGCTCGTCGCCGCTCCGGCTCTCCATCGGCCGTCGCAGCTCGCCCGCCCTTATCATCGCCGCCGCTTCATCTTGCCCCGCCTTCCTCCACCTGAGAACACAAGTTTGCTTTTTTTTATTTTTTTTTTTATTTTCGACCATTATTGGTCGTTCAAGAACACTCTCATCGTCACCCTAGTGTCGACGAGAGTGTTTTTGAGCGACCAATAATGGTCGAAAATTCAATTTTTTTTAAAAAATTTTCTTTCTAAATTTGGTCGACAAACCAGAGTCGATCGGATTATTTTTTGTCGACAATGGATTGTCGATCGAATTATTTTTGGTCGACAATCCATTGTCGACCGTATTATTTTTGGTCGACTCTGGTTTGTCGAAAATAATTTTTTGTTTTTGTTGAATTTTTAAGTTTTTGGTTTAGAGTTTAGGGTTTGTTGTTGAGTTTTGTCAAGTTTTGTGGATTAATGGAAGTTTATTTCTAAGTTTTGTTGTTGAATTTTTATTTTTTATTTTTTATGGATGTAAGAGAAGGTGGTTGTGACCGCCGGAGGTGATGGTGGTTGTCGGAGGAGCAGCGGAGGCAGCTGGGTTGCAAAGTTATGATTAGGGTTAGGGTTTTAGTGGGGAGTGTATGTATCAAACATGATTTAGTTAAAGGGCAAGATTGATATTTCATATATATATTT
This sequence comes from Galeopsis tetrahit, assembly GCA_963675135.1. Classification (NCBI taxonomy): domain Eukaryota; kingdom Viridiplantae; phylum Streptophyta; class Magnoliopsida; order Lamiales; family Lamiaceae; genus Galeopsis; species Galeopsis tetrahit. Next base: position 21,414,941 of record OY776133.1, read on the forward strand.
TGAATTAATAAAAATTAGGGGGAGTGTATTAACCAAAGCTGGAGGGGTACACCTTGTCTAGGACAACGGTCTGGGCAACAAATATGGACCGATCACCAAACGCGGGGATAAGAGTATAGGGCAACCCAAGAGTACACATCAAAGCACACGTGTGACATTTAGTTTCTTAAAAACAGGATTTTTTTAAAAGGATCGATTTTTTTATTGAAGAACCTGTACATTACCACATACATTAAAAATACAATTTATTGTGGACCTTATCATGAGTATCAAGTGCACTAAAAAGGGAAATAAAACTTAATCATCTTACTTTATTTTAAATTTTTTATTATTTCATATTCACTATAAGAAAATTGACATATAATGATAGAGATCATGTTATTTTAAATATACACATACAACACACATGTGACATTTTTTAGTTTCTAAAAAAGAACAATTTTTATTTTAAATAGGTAGAATAATTTTATTGGACATCCTTTACATTACCAAATGCATTAAAAGGCGATACAATCTTATGCTGACTTTATCATAACTGTCAAATGCACTTTAAAAGTAAAATTTAATTCAATCGTTTAACTTTATTTTAAAATTTTAATTATAATATATCCACTATAAAAAAATTTATCTATATTGATAAAAAAATTATCAATGAAATTTTTTAGCAAGTGAAACTATAAGTGTAGACTTATGACATGATTTGTGTCATTGTAAGTCAATTTTCATGTAATGGTCATCTAACACTAAAATTTATTGGATATGTTTTGTGTGAGATTGTTTCATGCATTAGAGGGAGTTAACCTTATTATTATCTTTAATTGGTTTGAAGCTCTGACAACCCACAATCAAATGATAGGGTAAATGTTTGCCACATACAATTTTTTATCAATTTATTATTATATTGTGATTTGAATCCTTATATGCAATCCAGTTCTTGTAGTATCTTATAACACTAAAATTTATTATAGTACATCTTATATGAGATAGTTTTATACATTTAATGCCCTTTCACATGCCCCACGTACCCTAGATAGCAACTAATTACCCCGTCCCATTACTACCCTTATACACATACAAACACACCTGTAATATTTAATTTCTAAAGATGAATAATTTTTATATTAAATTTACTGAATCATTTTATTGAACACCCTGTACATTATCAAACACATTTAAAAAAAAAAAAATACAATATCACCATTGTCAAATACACTATAAAAGTGAAATTTAATTCAATCATCCAATTTTATTTTAAATTTTAATTATATTATATTCGTTACAAGAAAACTAATCTATAATGATATATATCTTGGCATTACATGCAATTTTTTGTCATTAAAAACATTTAGCAAGTGAAACTATAATTACATGTTTATGACATTATTTATGTAATTGTATGTCAATTTTCATGTAATGACTATCTAGCATTAAAATTTATTGGAGTATGTTTTGTGTGAGATAGTTTCATACATTAGAGAGAGTTCCACCTTATTATTTGGGTCATTCTTTTTTACATAATTGAATTTAAGATCTAACAACTCAAATGATAGAGTAAATATAACCGTTTTATACAAATTTTTGACTATTTATTATTAAACCAATGACAATTTATGATTTGAATTTCTTATGGTGATCTCTATCATTGCATTTCAGTTTTTTTATAATAGTGATCATCTAACACCAAAATTTATTGGAGTATATCTTCTGTAAGATAGTTTTATACATTAGACTAAGATAGTTTTATACATTAGACGGGGTTCTACGTGCCCCGCCGTAGGTAGCCAGCCACCAGCCCCATTACTACTCTTATACATATACAAACACACATACGACTTTAGTTTCTAAAAATAAATACTCACCCCTTCCTAAAAAGCTTGCACACCCACTTTCACAATATACACATATTTATTTTTCATGTCATTATTTTTAGGGCTTCTCATACACTTAATCCAACTACTTTATTTACTTTTTATATAAAAGTTTACAAAATTACCCACAACACTCTAATCATTACACTTTTTCTCTAAACCCCGTGCCATAAAATACAAGTTTTTCAGGGACGGATGTAGTATTTTTTATTTTAAATTGACTGAATCATTTAATGGACATCATGTACATTACAAAATGCTTAAAAGGGTGATACAATTTAATGCGAACATTATCATGACTGACAAACGCACTGTAAAAGTGAAATTTAATTCAATCACCCAATTTTATTTTAAATTTCAATTATACTATATTCATTACAAGAAAATTGATCTATAATGATATATATCTTGTTATTACATACACCTTTTTGTTACTAAAGACTTTTAGCAAGTGAAACTATAAACTTCAATCTTATGTCATTATCTATGCCATTGTAAGTCCATTTTAATGTATAGGGACCAACACTAAAATTTATTGGAGTATATTTTGTGTGAGTATGTTTACATATGAGAGAGAGAGTTTCACCTTATTATTTGGGTCATTCTTCTTTTACATAATTGAATTGGAGCTCTAACAACCCAAAAATCAAATGATATAGTAAATGTGAATTAGAGAAAGGGCACTTTATGATTTGATATTCTTATAGTTGATTAGTTCAATTTTCTTATAGTGATCGTCTAACACTAAAATTTATTAGATTATGTATCGTGTATTTTAATACATTAAACGAGGTTTCATATGCCCCACCCTAGGTAGTTAGCTACATGCCATGTCTCATTACTACACTTAAACACATACAAACACACTTATGACATTTAGTTTCTAAAAATGATTTTTTTTAATTGACTGAATCATTTATTGGACACACGGTACATTATCAAACGCATTAAAAGGGAAATACAGTTTAATGCGGGCCTTATCATGGCTGTAAAAGTAAACTTTAATTCAATCATTCAACTTTATTTTATATTTTAATCATAATAATATATTCATTACAAAAAAAATTGACATATAATGATAGATATCTTATTTTTACATACAATTTTTTATCATAAAGACTTTTAGCAAGTTAATCTATAATTGTAGGCATGCTTATGACATTATCTATATCATTGTAGGTCAATTTTCATGTAGTGACTATCTAACACTAAAATTTATTGGATATGTTTTGTGTGAGATTGTTTCATACATCAGAGAGAGTTCCACCCTATTATACGAGTCATTCTTCCCTTACATAATTGGATTGAAGCTCTATCAACCCACAAATCAAATGATAGAGAAAATGTGGTTGTGTAATACTTTTCTTTGTCCAATTTTATAATTTTCACTTTCCTTTTTTGTCTGTTCAATTTTATAATTTTTCTTTCCTAAAAAGGAAACAATACCCCACCCACTACTTTATTTCTATTTTATCTCCACTCTCAAACTTTTACTTTTTACATAAACAATCAATATTTCTTAAAACCCGTGTTCAACCCAAATGAGCATTATAAAAATGGACGAAGGGAGTACAATTTTTTGTCAATTTATTATTAAACTAAGAGCACTTTGTGATTTGAAATTCTTTTAGTGATCTCTATCACTGCAGTTCAGTTTTCTTGTAGTGATCATCTAACACTAAAATTTATTAGAGTGTCTTGTGTGAAATAGTTTCATACATTAGACAAGGTTCGACATGCCCCGCCCTATTACTACTCTTAGGGTATGATTGGTATGGTGGAATAGCCCAAGAATGGAATCATCATTCATGGGTCTATTCCAAATTTTATACTCCAATTGATATGATTTTTGAAATGAAATCATCAATCCATAGGAAATGGTGATTCTCAAAAGTATGAAATTGTGATTCCTTCCCACCCCATGAGTTTAGCTAAGGAATCAACCTTTTAATAAACAAATAATAAAAATAATATTACTCTTATTTAATAAAAAAATATATTTAATAAAAAATAAAAAAAATATAATATTTCTCAATAATATAATATATAATCTAAAAAAAAAAAATATATATATTAAATTTTAATGATAATAATATTTCTCAATAATATTAAATTATAAATATAATAACATAAAAATAATTTAAAATTTCTCAAAAATATAAATAATATATATCCAATATATTATTTTTAATAATATAAAATAATACTCCTACTTAATAATATAAATAATAATATTATTGTTTAAATATATTTAATATTAAAAATAATGATAATATTCTTATTTAAAAAATAAAAATATTATTTTCATATAAAATATATATTTATTATAAATAATAAAATCAATAATAAGACAAATGGAGTATATATTAATAATAATATCACTTCTATCAATAATAATTATTGAAATGTTAATAATAAAAATAATTTATTTTTAACAATAACTAATAATAATAATATTAATTTAAAATAATAATATATTAACAACACTTAATAATAATAATTTAAATAAATTTATGGGGTATTATATTTCATTTCCACATTCATTCTCATAATATACCAATCATAAGAATGATCATTCTTATGTCATTCCATTCAAACCTTCATTCCATTCATGAGTTCATTCCATTCCACCATAAATTCATATCATCATATCAATCATGCCCTTATAGACATACAAATACACTTGTGACATTTAGTTTCTAAAAATGAACAATTTTTATTTTAAAATTGATATAATCATTTATTGGACACCCTATACATTACCAAACGTTTTAAAGGGCAATAAAGTATAGTGCGGACGCTGCCAAATGCGCTGTAAAAGTGAAATTTAATTTAATCATCCAACTTTATTTTGAATTTTATGTATACTATATTCATTGCAAGAAAATTTATCTATAATGATAGATATCTTGTCAATACATACAATTATTTTTGTCATTAAAGACATTTAGCAAGTGAAACTATAATTTAAGGCGTATGGCATTATCTATGTCATTGTAGGGATCAATTTTCATATAGTGACCATCTTACCATTAAAATTTATTAGAGTAGATTTTGTGTGAGATAGAGTTTTTCTTCTTATTAATTAGGTTTATACCCAAAATTTCCTTTTAGGTTGTTTAGGGTTGTGTAATGTGGTTGTTTTGGGTCGTTTAGGGTTGTTTAGGGTTGTGTAATGTGGTTGTTTAAGTTTGTTTAGGGTTGTGTAATATGGTTGTTTAGAGTTGTTTAATGTTGTTTATGGTGATTGTTTAAGGTGATTGTTTATGGTTGTTTAAGTTGTTTAGATTGTTTTTTATTAACTATTCTACTACTAACAATTATAATTTTCTTATTGAATCGTAGATATGGAGTTGCCTCAATTTTGGGTTAACATAATTTATTTTGACGAGTTTATCAATGAAAGTGGTCAATGGGAATAGAAGAGAAGTGAGGGTGATCCTGTAATAATGTAGAATGACTTCCAATATCTTCGAACATGATATATAAAGAGCTTCATTCCAAAGTACTAAGTTTGTGCAATGTTGATTATTATATTCGACGCATGATTTGAAAATGCGATTTCTTCTTACTAAAAAAAGAATTTCAAGTTCTAATTCAAATAACTTTAGATAGACATTTGCCATGGTTGGTGGGTCTCAACAAACAAGGTCACTATTGTTCCATTTATATTACCCTTGTGAACAAAATTGCATCGAATGTGTAAGAAATTGAAGTCAATTGATTGATTTTTTTTTGTTATGAAATTCACGTGAAATTTTTTTGCTGATGTAAATCACAACATATTTATATTGAAAAAATAGCATTTTTGATCTTATAAGAATGTGGTCAAATCACTTTTGATCCTTTTTACAACACTTTTGATCCTATAATAATTTTCTGTCAAATTTACAAAATTTAACGGTTGTAAAACGTGTGTATTACACGCTTCCGTTAAACATAGCAAAAAAAAAAAAAACCAATAGTTCAGAAATGAACTCAAATTCTACCCCAATAATTTAACCCAAATTACAAACACAAATCACAAGTAATCGATCCCAAATCTTGCAGCCCTAATTTTTCTTCCAAAATTGAACTGAAATTTTCATGGGGCTGAATGAAATCGATTTCCCTAAAGCTCAGCGTGATGAGCATCCTCGACGGTGGTAGTCATCGCCCTTACCTCCGCCTTGCGCCGCCGTCGGATTCCTCTTGATTTAAAAAAAGCTAGAAAAAATTGAATACACTCCTCAATACTGGTTCTCTTCTACGGTGGTCCTGCCCAACTCGTCAATGGTGGTCGTCATCCTTGCTCTATCGTCGATTGCATCTTGTTGTTATGATTATGATGGATTGCTGTTGGGGTGGGTGTCGTGGGTTTTTTATTTTTGGAAAGAATGGGTCAAGGACTCAAGGCTGGGGGGTATGGGTTAATTGCAAAAAAAAAATCACTACCTTTACCGTTTTTATCAATTACAACATATTTTTTTTTTATTTGCAATTTGATACACCACATTTTTAAGTTTTGCAATTTGATGCATGAGTTTATTTTTCGACAACACATGAATGATGTATATAACAAAGTCGTGTTAAGGTTCTACACAAATGACCACATAAATGTCATGACTGATCAATAAAAAAAATTATTTTATTTTTTATTTTAAAAACGTTTTTAAATAAAAATAATATACAGAATTTTACATTATTTTTTTATGGACTGTGATTTGGAGGACGCGGTTTTATTCTTTTGATTTTTGTAGGGAAATGATTTTTTTTTTTTTTTGAATTACATTAAATACCCATCCTTTTTTCCATCCCCATGACCTTTTCCCCTCCCCATGACTCGAACCCAAGATCTAAAGCCTAGGTAGTGGTGCTCTAACCACTTGAGCTATCCAACTTCGTCTTTGTAGGGAAATGATAATAATTAAATTGGTTTACGATTTATTTTTAAAATAATTTTTTTAGTATTATTTTTAATTTAAAATGATTTTTTAGTATTATTTTTAGTTAAAAATGTTTTTAAATTAAAATTATAAATTATTAATCATTCGTGACATCTATGTATCACCCCTCGACAGCTTTGACAATCACATCATGATTTAATTGTTGTTAGAAATTTAACAAATGCATTGAATTGCAAAACTTAAAAAGGTGGTGTATCAAATTGCAAAGAAAAAAAGAATATGTTGTAATTGATAAAAACTGAAAAGGTCGTGATTTTTTTTGCAATTAACCTTAATTTTTTACATGTTTTTAAGTTTCATATTTAAGTCTATAATTTATTATCATTTAAGACAGTTTTGATGATTTTTTTTAAATTATTTAATATTTATTTTTTAAAATATTTCATTTCTTGGTTTTTTAATCATTTTTATAGAAATGTAAAAATTAGTTAATATTTATTGTGGTCCCTTCATGAATTATAACTAATTTTGATATATAATTTTTTTTTATAAAGAATGTGATCAATAATGTAGTTAATATTTATAAACTAAATTAATTTTGATATAAACAATATTTATGGAATTTATTTATTAACAATATATATGATAAATGAATAAGGGTAAAATCTTCAAAATTAAAGAAAAACACCCAAAATGACACTTATTTTAAAATTAGTTAAAAAATCAAAGTGACATTTATTAAAAGAGTGAGGGAGTATTTAGTTTAGAAAAAAATATTCATTGCAATTTCAAATAATATTTAAATTAAATATATAATTTTTTAATTAATTAATTTATAATTTCAGAATATATTTGATTATATACTTAATTAATTTATAATATTATTTTACAAACTAATGGTTTGCATCCGAATATTAACAGACATGACCAATTTTGCAATAAAAAAAACTATTTTCGAATTACAGGATCAAAAGTGATTTTGAAATATTCTTACGGGACTAAAAGTGCAATTTTTCCTATTTATATTAGTTTGTTTTGTCAACTGTAAACAACTGTACACAACCCTAAATAACTCTAAAAAAACCTCTTACACTAAACAACCTTAAATAACTCCAAACAACCATTTACGACTGTAAACAACTCTTAGTAACACTAAACAACCTTAAACAACTATAAACAACCCTACACAACTAGATATAAACAACTCTAAATAATTGTAAACAACCTTAAACAATTCTTAGTAACACTAAACAACTGTAAACAACCATACACAACTAGATATAAAACAAGTCTAAATAACAATAAACCAACATTGTTATTTAAATAACCCTATATTAAACAACCTCATTATTTATCAATAAAAATATGTTATTTGTACTATTTTAAATATTATAGTGCTAAAATTGAAGTTTACTAATCTTATGTGTGATGTGTTGTTTAGTTTTGAATGCCCAATACTATATAATAAACTTATGTTAAACATTTTCATTGTTTATCATTAATAAGATGGTATGTGTATTAAAGTATCAAATTTAGAGTTTATTCACTTAAAAATAAGTAATTCATATTTTGTTTCATCTTATGTGTGATCAACAACAATATTGTTTAATATGAATTGTTTAATGTTGTTTAAAGTTGTGTAGCGTTGTTCAATGTTGTTCAGAGTTGTTTAGTCTTGTTTTATATCTAATTGTGTAATGTTGTTTAGAGTTGTATAGTCTTGTTGTGTAAGGTTTTTAGAGTTGTTTAGCATTGCGTAGAGTTTAAAATATTTCAAACTTTATTTCTCTAAACAAAACGAGCATGCCAAAAAAACATTAAAACTTGTAGAATTCTTCATGTTTTTTTACAATAAAAAATAGGGATTATATTTTTTTTAGTCCATTAAATTTCGATTTATTTTGATTTTGATCCAGTTACTTGCTACAGCAGGTTTAAATAAGGCTAAATAAAATTTAAAAATAGTAGAAAATCAATTAAATCTTCAAAACTAATTAAATTAATTAATTTTTTTAGCTTTGTTTAATTTTTTTTTAAATTACATATTTTTTATAGGTTTTATTTATATTTTTTATATTAATTTGAATTCTTATTATTTTAATTTAATTATTTTTGTCAATTTATTAAATAGAAAAGAGTTGGGGGTGTGTATAGTAATAAAAAAATATTTTTATATTTTAGTGTGGTGTGTTTAACATTTTATGGGGTGTGTTTTAAAAAATGACCTGTTAAACTTGTTGTAGCAGGTAACTGGACCAAAATCAAAATAAATCGAAACTTAATGGACTAAATTCAAAAAGTGGAAATCTGGTGGACTAAATTCAAAATTGTGGTAACTTAATGGACTAAAAAAAAATATAATCCCTAAAAAATATTCCAAACATAATTTTTAAAATTTTCTTACAATCTAAAATATTCCAAACACAATTCTTCAATTTTTCTCACAATCTAAAATATTCTCAACATTATTCTTCAAATCTTCTCACAATTTTTCTAATACTGCCCATTCAATATATATATATATATATATATTAGAAAAATAAATTACCTATAGATACATTCCTTCGTATAATCAAGGCGGATAATCAGGACGGATAAGGGCCAACATCTTTTTTAGCAAATAAAAACTCAATAAACTTCACAGTAAACATTACACAAATAAAAATGAGTGTTAGTATTAAGAAAAATTATAACTCATACAACATACTAAATTTTCCTAAAATGAGTGTTAGTATTAAGAAAAATTATAACTCATACAACATACTGAATTTTCCTATACTCAGTTTCATTCCTTTCACATGTCCCTCTTTTTAATACTCAGTTTCAGATTCTTAATATTCAGTTTCATCTTAATACTCAGTTTCAGATTCATTCCTTTCACATGCCACTATTCTTAATACTTAGTTTCATTTCTTTAACATGCCACTCTTCCTTCATTAATAATGGTGCAAAAACTCCGTTCCTTTCACATGCCACTCTTCTTAATACTCAGTGCTCCATTTCATTTCTAATAATGCATGACAACTCTTCTTAATACTCTTCTTATACTCAGTGCTCCTTCATTTCTAATAATGCAATGCACTGTTCCTATCACAATTATTCAATGTTCCAATCACAATTCTTCAATTTTTCTCACAATCTAAAATATTCTAAACATTATTCTTCAAATTTTCTCACAATTTTTCTATTCCTGCACATTCAATATATATATATATATATATATTAATAATTATCCTTGTATGACTATTTATAAAGGGAAAAGAAAAATAAATTACCTATGGATCAAAATGTTACATTCCTTCGTATAATCAAGGCGGATAATCAGGACGGATAAGGACCAACATCTTTTTTAGCAAATAAAAATTCAATAAACTTCACAGTAAACATTCCACTATCAAATCGGCATAAAAATGAGTGTTAGTATTAAGAAAAATTATAACTCATACAACATACTGAATTTTCTTAGACTCATTCCTTTCACATGCCACTCTTCTTAATACTCAGTTTCAGATTCATGCCACTCTTCTTAATACTCAGTTTCATCTTAATACTCAGTTTCAGATTCATTCATTTCACATGCCACTCTTTTTAATACTCTGCCACTCTTCTCTTAATACTCAATGCTCCTTCATCATTTAATAATGGTGCAAAAACTCCTCCTATGTTCCTTTCACGTGCCACTCTTCTTAATACCCAGTGCTCCTTCATTTCTAATGCTGTAAAAAAAAAACTCTGTTCTATCACACATGCCAACTCTTCTTAATACTCAGGGCTCCTCCATTTCTAATAATGCAATGCTGCAATATCACAATTCTTCAATTTTTCTCACAATCTAAAATATTCTAAACATTATTCTTCAAATTTTCTTCCTTTCACGTGTCACTCTTCTTAATACTCAATACTCAGTGTTCCTTCATTTCTAATGCTGTAAAAAAAAACCCTGTTCTATTACATGCCAACTCTTCTTAATACTCAGGGCTCCTTCATTTCTAATAATAATGCAATGCTGCAATATCACAATTCTTCAATTTTTCTCACAATCTAAAATATTCTAAACATTATTTTTCAAATTTTCTCACAATTTTTCTAATGCTGCACATTAATAAGTATCCTTGTATGACTATTTATAAAGTGAAAAGAAAAATAAATTATCTATGGATCAAAAATGTTCCATTCCTTCGTATAGTATAATCAAGGCGAATAATCAAGACGGATAAGGGCCAACATCTTTTTTAGCAAACAAAAACTCAATAAACTTACTTCACAGTAAACATTCCACAATCAAATCGGCATAAAAATGAGTGTTAGTATTAAGAAAAATTATAACTCATACAACATAAGTTTCATCTTAATACTCAGTTTCAGATTCATTCATTTCACATGCCACTCTTCTTAATACTCAGTTTCATTCCTTTCACATGCCACTATTCTTAATATTCAGTTTCATTTCTTTATGTTCCTTTCACATGCTACTCTTCTTAATACTCAGTGCTCCTTCATTTCCAATAATAATGTTGTAAAAAAAAACTCTGATTCTGTACAAAAACTATGTATGGGTGATTATGGATGGTTACAAAAACTATGTATTGGTGATTATGGATGGTTGCAAAAACTATGTATGGGTGGCGAAAACTCTGTATTGGTGATTATGATTTCACATGCCACTTTTTTTAATACTCAGTGCTCCTTCATTTCTAATAATTTCTTTCAACATGCCACTTTTCTTAATAAACCCAGTGCTCCTTCATTTCTAATAATTTCTTTCACATGCCACTCTTCTTAATACCCAGTGCTCCTTCAATTTCTAATAATTCCTTTCACATGCCACTCCTTCATTTCTAATAATGCAAGTGCTCTTTCATTTCTAATAATTCCTTTCAACACGTCACTTTTCTCCAGTGCTCCTTCATTTCTCTGTCTTAATACCCAGTGCTCCTTCATTTCTAATAATACTTCATTTCTAATAATACTGCGTGGGCTTATTTTTAAATTAGACTAGTCTTTAACCGGAATAACATACTCCATTAACTGTTACATGTAAGGATGTTATACTTACTTTTAGCCCACCACCAAAAATGACCAATGTATAGTTTCTCAAGTCTATTACTCTGTAAATCATATTTGATGACTTGCCAACCTTAAGAACTAAGGTTTGGATGCTAAATTATTCTGAAAAATGAAAAGAACAAACAACTACTACTGACCATTAATTCTTAAGAACTAAGTTGCTGACAATTTTTAAGAACTAAGTTAACATGGTCTACAACTTCTTCTTTGCAGAAGAACCAACTTTGAACAAACAACTAAGACATGGTCCATCAAAGAATTCAGGATAACAAGATAATTCATCTTGTTAAATATAAAATTCTGAAAATGTGAGCATTATTTCTAATGCAAAATCATATAGTTTGTGGTTCAATTATCAAATCCATTCAACAGAAAATACTTGAAAACAATAATTCCCCACATATTCGTAATAAAGGTCAATTATCATTAAATTCATCCACATTAAAAAATAACAAAAGAGGCTTATAACTGGCCTCAGCTCCAAGAATCAAAACCTAGGTTCAGGGACTGCAACCACCATACCTTGCAATTCCTGAGTCAGACATCCAGGGCTCAAGTCAAAACCGGATTCCTAGAATTCCTCTTCAACACATCTACGCGGCAGCTCGTACGTGCAATATTGACAAGGTTCAAAGTGTTTAAAATCAAATCTGATTACAATGCTAATGGAGAAGCGAAGAAGAAGAAAGAAGAAGATCGAGAAGGAGAAGGCTTTGCAGAAGCTTGGGAGGAAGAAAGAGAGGGCAGAAGCTTGGAGGAAGAAAGAGGAGTTCTTTTTGCAGAAAACCCTAATTAATTTTCTTTTTTAATTAATTTTTTTCCACTTAAAAGTGGTCAAAGTCCAAAATTAAGTATTGGGCTAGTAAACCGACATAATTTCCACTATATAGAACCAACTCTCATTTTAATTTTAATTTGGTACACCAATATTGAGCATCGAGAGATTCTATTTTGAATATTTAGAGCAATACAAGTTTCTATCACAAAAACTCTAGATAAAAGTAGCACATGCTGTATGTCAGATTCTACAAATGCAAGATGACCATTGCATCTACATGACAACAAATGTTGCTTTATTTATAATACAGTTTTGGACGTCTAGGGCATAACTTCCCGAGCTTCCCTAGCTTTCCCGACCATACTTAAAACGGTCGCAGCGATGTGGGACGGCGTGAGCCCGGCTTCCATCACTTGGTCGGCCGGAGAACCATGGTCGATGTATCGATCCGGAAGAACAAGTGGCCTCCACTACACAAGTCAACATTCGTGATAAGTGTTTTGAAACGACTTACTCTAGCTAGTGATGTATTCGAATTAGGTGTCGTTTGCAAGTGATTCTAAAAACTGTTAAAAGACTTGTTTTCAATAACTACAAACAGTTTCCAAAATAGTACATTTTTTTTTAAAGCTGACTCTTGACACTTATGAAAAAAAAAGATTTTTGAAAATGTTCCGTAGAGTTTGAAAGCACACCTATTTAATATAGTTTGCAAACACACTCTTATTCTACCTTTAGCTTTCCATCGAGGAGTCCATCGAGTGCCATAAAGTGAGCGACGTGAGATCCAAAACCACCAATTGATCCTTCTTCGACCGTGATCAAGAAATCGTGCGATTTAGCCAAGCTCCGAATAAGTGCATGATCCAGCGGCTTGCAAAATCGAGCATCTGCAACCGTCAACTTCAAACCATGGGGTTCTACCAAGGTAGCAGCAGCCAAACAGCTCTGAACGGGTGTGCCATACCCCAAGAGAGCCACTCGCTCGCCTTCAACCATGATCCGGCCCTTGCCAACCTGAGAAAACACACAAACACGAGACAATTCTAACTCAACAAAAGCTGGTTTTTTTCTTTAGGTTGTAAGAGATAGAGAAGGCAAGGTTGGGTACCTCAAGAGGAATGCCTTTGTTTCCTGGCGGGAGGCTTACGCCTATCCCGTTACCTCTAGGGTAACGGAAACAGCTAGGTCTGTCGTCTATAGCCACAGAAGTTGCAACCATGTGAAATAGTTCAGCTTCATCTGAAGGAGCCATGACCACCATGTTAGGAAGGCATGCCATGAAAGTAACATCAAAAGCCCCACAATGAGTCGGCCCGTCTGCCCCCACTAATCCGGCCCGATCCATTGCAAATCTCACAGGCAGCTTCTGCAAATCAACATCATGAACTACCTGCACGTATACCCAACAAACAACATTATTATGAATTTATGTTTAACAACTCAAACACTATAAAGGAAAGGACACAAAGGCATGCATGCCTTCACTTGCCTGATCATAAGCCCTTTGAATGAAAGACGAGTAGATTGCACAAAATGGTTTGATGCCTTCACACGCTAAACCTGCAGCGAAAGTAACGGCATGTTGTTCGGCTATCCCAACGTCGAAACATCTCTTGGGAAAACGACGTTGAAAGAGGTTCAACCCCGTCCCACCTCCCATTGCAGCATGTATAGCAACTATGTCATTGTCTGCTTCGGCTTCTGCTATCAGAGCCTCTGCAAAGTAGGTTGTGTAAGACTGCGTTGGAGAGCTCGTTTTCAATTGCTTCCCAGTTGCTGGATCAAACTTTGTCACACCTGCAAAAATCAAGAAAATCAATTTCAAATCTTCATTACATTTCTTATCAATATAAATGATAATACTCATCTATTCGTCTTACCATGATATTTGTCTGAAGCTTTCTCTGCATACGGATATCCTCTGCCTTTCTCAGTGATAACATGGATCAAAACCGGACCAGTTATATTCGTATTCTTGACTTCTTCAAGAATCACGGTTAGATCATCCATATTGTGGCCATCAACAGGGCCAATATAGTAAAGTCCAAGCTCTTCAAAGAGTGAAGATCCTGAGCCACTAATGAGTCCACGAGCATATTCGTCCATTTTTGCTGCTAGCTCATGCATAGACCCTCCGATTTGCTTTGTAACTCCCTGCAATAATTTGAACAAAGTATTTGTAAAAAGTCATCAAATACACATATAAACTAGCTATTTGAAATTTTGAACGACATTAACCTTGGCAACTTCTCGTAGCTCTCTAAGAGGGCGATTGGACTGCAACCTGCTCAAAGTACTACTCAAGGCACCAACAGGAGGAGTAGGCCCGTCTAAGTTAGCAGTCGGGAGAGAAACTTGTTTGTTGTCGTTAAGAATCACAATCATGTCAGAATCCAAATAACCGGCATTGTTCATTGCTTCGTACGCTTGGCCTGCTGTCATAGCACCATCTCCTATCACAGCCACTACATGATTTCTTCTTCCCTTAAGGTCCCTTCCGACAGCCATCCCTATTCAGAGAACAAATCGAAGAATCAAGAAACCTTGAACCTTTAATCTTATAAGTATCAACAACCATTTCACATAAAAAGTAGCCCAAATTGCATAATTGTAACTTCAGATTGTACCTAATCCAGCAGAGATGGTTGTAGAGCTGTGACCTGCACCAAAGCAATCATACTCACTCTCGGACCGTTTAGTAAAGCCGGAGAGACCATCCGTCTGTCTCAAAGTTGGCATTTTGTCTCGTCTTCCAGTTAAGATCTTATGAGGATATGACTGCAACATAAAAAACCACACAATCACAACAAATTCAAAACAATACTAATTCCTAACAAAACACCAATTCATAACATAACAAAACAACACCTGATGGCCAACATCCCAAAGTATCTTATCTTGAGGAGCATTGAACACATAATGAAGAGCCACAGTGAGCTCAATCACGCCAAGGCTCGAACCGAGATGGCCCCCCGTTTTAGAGACATTGAAAATGACATCGGATCGCAGTTCATCTGCAAGTTGCTTCAGTTCCTGCATAAAAACAAAATGAACCATCCCTTATATATAACACATATTAAAAAATTAAAGATTCTTGATTCAGTACAAAATGAATGTTAATTATACCTTTACTGAGAGATTCTTAGTATGAATAGGATACGTGATAGTGTTTAAAAGAGGAGTTGGAGGCTTCTGTGAGAAATACTCAGCCCCTTCAGAAAACTTTGCACAAACCCCATATGACCTTTTCCTTGCCTTTAACAGAAAAAAAAAAAAAAAAAGCCATTTCAATCAACTAGTACAATATTAAACACCATCTTGAAACAAAAGTACATCCCAGAATGCACAAGGTACAACATATAAATAAACAAAGGTGTAAGATTGTACACGTGTTAATCCAAAATTCAAGATTTCCAAACATTACTCATCCCAAAAAGCACTCAAACAGATAGCTTTTGAATTCTCAAATCATGAGAACAAAAAATGGAACTGATTTCAAACCTTATTATTCTGGCCGAAAACGTGGCACGGTAGATCCATGCCATGTAGCCATTGAGGGCCTAAAGTGAGTTGCATTTGAGCATCTGCACCCAACCCTTTGCTAAAATTACCAAATGTGCTCAAAGCCATCCTCTCTCTATAACAAAGATTTCCCCTTAACTATAGACTCAAACAGAAATGAGTTAAATCTGATCTAGGCTAAGAAGAAATTAAAGTGAAAAAACAAAGTGAGAAGAGAGAGGGTTTCAGAGATTCTTGAAGAAAATATATACTCCGTAGTTGGCTTTTCCTTGTTGCAAGAGACTACTCAGAGTGCCTCTGTATTATTTATACAGGTTGAAGCAATGCAAGGGAGTGCCCCAATTAGGCCACATCACCCCAAGATAGATATACAATAATTTATCTATCATTTTGCATTGAAGTGAACAAACAACACGGTGTGACCGCGTGTGTGGGTTGTGGGGTATCAAAAGCCTGACCAGATGAATGATATTGATGCTAATGTAATGTGTTTCTGTTTAACAAAAAGTTGTTTTTGTTCTTTTGCAGCAAAATAACAATTTTTTAAAAATCATTTTCAAGAATTTGCGTTGTATTTGGTCTTACTTTGAGATTGTGATTAAATGCATGCATTTATATTCTCATTTATTGTTCATAGGAGATTTGGTGGCAATTATAATGCTTTGATTTTTTGGTATTTACATTGAAGTTTATTTGACATTTTGGTAAATTATTCAATCTATCATAGATTTATGGGTTTTTTTTTCGTTAATTATTCAATCTAAAAAAAAGAAGAAGATAGATTTATGGGTAAATTTAAAAAAAAAAAAAAACTGTTTATCATGTTAGACTTAGAAAAGAAAAAAAACAGTTGCTTGTAATAAATTCCAGCAACCCTTATTCAATGAAGCATTTAGTTTCAAAATAATTTAGATTTTTATATAACGGTAGTTGATTAAAATACGGAGTAGATTTTTTTATTGTACATTAAAATTTTATTTATTATATTGAAGAAGAAAAGAAGAGAAATGATTGATGGACTGATTTTGAATTTTGTTCCAGCAAATTATATATTGTGATTTCGATCCAATAAGTGCACAAATTTTGAAAATTAAATTTTACTTGCAATATCATATCACAACTAGCTCAACACACATTCGATTTTTTTTTCTTTTTTGTAATATGTAGCCTTTTCTTTTTATATTTTTTAATTAAAAAATTGAATATTTAAAAAAAAAAACTAAATAAGAGTATATTTTAAAAACTGAAAATAAAATTTGAATAATATTTCAATTATTTTTTTTGTTTTCATAAAATCTAAAAAATTATAATATTGATAAAATAAAATACCAAATAAATTTATTCCTAAATCAATTAATTACAATAAAAAATTAATTAACTTACCTAATTATTTATTAAAAACTAAATTAATTTGAAAACCTGAAAAATTATTATATTGAAAAAATAAGATAACATATAAATTTATTCTTAAATCTATTAATTACTAGAAAAATTAATTAACTTACCTAATTAATTTGCCTAACTAGAAAATAAATATAATTATAAAATCAATTAACTTAAATATAAAATTGTAAAAAATCCTTATTAAAACTTTATACTCCCTCCTATTCAATTTAAATGTGGTATTAATTTTTCATTTTATTTTCAATTTAAATGTGTTTCTTCCAATTTAGTATTTATCCTTAAACTTATTAATAATTACTTAGATAATACTCCCTCGTATTCAAAATATATGTCATCCTAAACTCATGCACACATATTAAGAAAACAATTGACTTCTCATTTTACCCTTAATCAATGTTTGTAACTTTCATTAAAAAAAACACATGCATGTAAATATTTATTGATCTTAAAAATAAATTTGGAATAAATGCAATTAATTTGCATTGAAAAGTGCAAAACGACTTATATTTTGCAAAGAAAACGAAATGTCAAAACGACTAATAATATGAATAGGAGGGAGTAATAGTTTTCAAAATTCTATAAGAATCACAAAGTAATTAATTAAGGGTAGTGTGAGTGTTATCTCATAATCTCATAGTCAGCACACTAAGTGAGTAGTGAACTGATAGGATCACGTAAGATGACTTAGGCCGAAATCAGATGAGTTGAAGGATTTCAATCAGCTGAGGAGGTGATGCTTAGATTTCAACACAGTTGGTGGATCAGCACAATACTAGGTCAGCACAATACTGGATCAACACAGTACTTCAGCTGAGTATATCAGCACAGTACTTCAGCAGGGTATATCAGCACAATACTTGGTCAGCACAGTACTTGACCAAGCACATTAAAATCAGCACAGTAGAAGTCTATTAGCAGAGTCAGCTTTTGATCACTAAAACAGAAGAGTTGAGTATCAGCACACTAAGTAGTGTTCTGATCTTTATGGACAAGTCTTCTGATCTGGAAGTTAGTTAGTTTAACTAGTTGTATTACAGTTACAACTACTTGAGGGCATAACTACCATTTCAGTTGGGCAATAACAAAGTGTTGGATCCGGTTTACGCCGTGTAAACTGCAATATCAAAAATATCAGAATAAACAGAAAAAACACAGAATACCTCAAATAAGTCGAGTCAAGGGAATCCCTTTTCCCGCAGAACAGAATACGCCCAGGATAGTGCTCGACTGTTACGGCGTTCCGTTCCCAAAGATAAAACGACTTTCACTTAATACACAGTAGCACCACTGTGTAAGAAGTATCGGCGAACGTACTTAGTTACGAACTGAACACTCTTCGGATATTAATCCGCCACAAGAAAGAACAATGTAAGGCTTTCGGGAGCTCAGTACACTGTGTAGGGACGAGAGGAGAGCAGAAAGGTTGAGGGGCGAATTTCAGCGTAAGGATGTATGAGGGAAGAGTCTGATATTTATAGGCAGAAGAAAACCCTTGGAGGGAGAGGAAAACGCGTGGGCCCAGGCCCGATTTATGGGAATATATCTCGAAAATATCGAAGCGGTTGAGATAATATCTCGTACGTGGATAAGTCTTGAAGATTCAATCTTGAAGACCAAGTTTGAGATTTCCAGATGATTCTGGAATATTCTTGAAGTAATTCGAATGGGCCGAGCCCATTCCTGAGTTGGGCTTTTCAGAGTTTTTGGGTCTGCAAAAAGATAGGCGGGCCCCAAAGACCACCAAAGACCAATTGCCAAATCCAAAGCCGAAGCCGGCCGGCCGGCCGGCCGGAAGGGCGGGCGCGCGCGCGCGCGTGTGGCTCTTAGAGGAGTGTACCTCTTTTAGATAGTTGAACTACCATGCTACTTCAATACCTTTATACATCATAAATGTTTTGTAGGTTTCCTATGTGGGACAATTTCCCACATTCTCAAACTTCCAAGTTGAACCCTTCAACTTCTACAATTAATTTCTCACTCACCTTAACTTGGTTTTGAGATATTAAATATACCACGTTCATCTACTCCGCGAGTAGATCGACTATGTCACGTTCAATTATTTCTTAATTAACGTTTAGTCCGTCTAATTAATTAAATTAGATAAGGGTGTCAAAACCCAATTAATTCCCATTAATTCCAACAATCCCCCACATGAGTGAAAATCGTATCTATACAACATCAGACTCAGTGTTCAGTTCGAGTGAGATCTCCGTGCGTCCGGATAAGTGGTTTTTGGCCTTGAACTTTCCGTAGCCAAACACTATCGGATATACCGGCGGCTTAGTGGACGCGATGCCTTGAACTATTCCTCCATAGTGTATACCTAGACAACAGTGTCAGCACACTTTGATCTCGTCTTCGTAACGTTCTCACGTTTTTGTCCGTTTTGGCCATGGACGTCCTTTGCACTTCATAAATGTTTGGTCGAAGCGGCCCTCACTTCTCATTTATATAGGTGACTTCCTTTCGAGTATCCCGTTATACTCTAGGAATCATTAAGAGTCGAAGACTCAGCCTTTACCACATCTTACGGTTCGTTAACACTTGAGATAGTGCTGTCCGGAATAGTCATATTTTTCAAGTGTTTTCTCACTAACCTCCACAGCTTCGTTTTCCCATTGAACCAAGTTCTTGGGATCTCCAGTCATCATGGTTGGGTTACCACTGCTTTGGTTTTTATTGTGGGTTTTAGACCCATTCCTTCTACCAGCTTGTCCAATTGATCTCGATTTATGCTCTTCGTGAGCGGATCCGCTATATTGTCCTTCGTATTGACATAGTCAATGGACATTACTCCAGTGGAGATCAATTCTCTAACGGAGTTGTGTCGACGACGTATGTGTCTCGACTTTCCGTTGTACATGACATTCGAAGCTCTCCCAATGGCAGCTTGACTGTCACAGTGTACCGTCACCGCAGGTACCGGCTTCTTCCAACAAGGAATGTCTTCCAGAAAATTACGCAACCATTCAGCCTCTGCAGCGGCTAGGTCTAACGCTATAAATTCTGATTCCATTGTGGAACGAGCAATACAAGTTTGTTTCTTGGACCTCCACGACACTGCTCCTCCTCCAATAGTGAATACATATCCACTGGTGGATAGCGAGTCTTTCGTGTCTGATATCCAATTTGCATCACTGTATCCTTCGACTACAGCTGGATGTCTTGTATAGTGAAGCCCATAATCAAGGGTGTACTTCAAGTATCTTAATACCCTTTTCAACGCTTTCCAGTGCTCATGACTTGGATTGTTCGTGTATTGACTCAACTTGTTTACCGAACATGCAAGATCAGGGCGTGTACAGTTCGTTATGTACATCACACTTCCAATGATCCTTGCGTATTCCAGTTGGGCCACTGGTTCTCCTCTATTCTTTTTCAAGTGAACATTGAGTTCCAAAGGTGTCTTAGCAGGTGGATCGTCAAAGGCCTTAAATTGCTTTAGTACCTTCTCCACATAGTGAGACTGTGTCAAGGAAATTCCATTGGATGTTCTCTCTATCTTGATTCCAAGAATCACATCTGCTAGTCCCATGTCTTTCATGTCAAAGTTTCTACTTAACATGTTCTTCGTATTAACTATGATATCGTGATTATTGCTCATGATTAACATGTCATCGACATATAAGCACACAATAACATATCCAGTGGGTGTATCCTTCACATACACACACTTATCGCATTCGTTAATACGAAACCCATTTGACAGCATCGTACTGTCAAATTTCAAGTGCCACTGTTTTGGAGCTTGCTTAAGTCCATATAGTGATCTAACGAGTTTACACACCTTTTTCTCGTTTCCAGGAGCAACATATCCTTCAGGTTGTTCCATGTATATTTCTGCATCCATCTCACCATTAAGAAACGCCGTCTTAACGTCCATTTGGTGTATTTCGAGATTGTGCAACGCAGCAATTGCGACTAACACCCGAATGGAGGTGATCCTTGTCACTGGTGAGTATGTATCGAAGAAATCATACCCTTCCTTTTGTTTGAACCCCTTTGCAACAAGACGAGCTTTGTACTTATCAACAGATCCATCTGCTTTGTACTTTCTTCTAAGGATCCACTTGCATCCTAAGGGCTTACAACCTTTAGGGAGGTCAACCAACTCCCACGTGTGGTTTAAGAGAATAGATTCGTATTCACTTTTTATGGCTTCTTTCCAGAGGTGTGCATCTGGTCTTGCCATTGCTTCTTTGATAGTTTTAGGTTCTTCTTCCTCCAAAACATAAGTAATGAAGTCTGAACCAAAATCTTTATCAATTCTAGCTCTCTTATTGCGTCTCGGTTCTTCACTCTCTTGAGTGGAAGGACTAGCAGTGTCGTCTGTTGCTTCGAGAGTTCTTTTACTCGAACGGTCTTCCTCTTTTTCCTTAAGAGGAAAAATATTCTCAAAGAACACTGCGTTCCTTGATTCAATCGTAGTGCCTTCTGTCATATCCGGTACTTCGGATTTGTGAATCAGAAATCGATAGGCACTACTATTTGAAGCATATCCTATAAAGATACAATCGACTGTTTTAGGGCCGATCTTAACTTGTTTAGGAAGTGGTACTTCAACCTTAGCCAAGCACCCCCACACTTTGAGGTATTGGTATGAAGGTTTTCGTTTCCTCCATATTTCATAAGGAGTTTGATCCTTAGTTTTATGAGGAATCTTATTCAGAATGTGGTTAGCCGACAGAATAGCTTCCCCCCACAAGTTCTGAGGTAGACCAGAGCTGATTAACATTGCGTTCATCATCTCTTTTAGTGTTCGGTTTTTCCTCTCCGCAACACCATTAGACTGAGGTGAGTAAGGGGCTGTCGTTTGATGTATAATCCCAGATTCAATACATAATTGTTCAAACGGAGCTACGTACTCTCCACCTCTATCACTACGAATTGATTTAATTCGAGTGTCCAATTGATTCTCTACTTCAGTTTTGTAACGTTTAAAAGCTTCGATAGCTTCGTCTTTACTCTTTAAAAGGTAAACGTAGCAGAATCGTGTACAATCGTCTATGAAAGTAATAAAATACTTTTTCCCTCCTCTAGTTTGTACAAACTTCAAATCACATACATCCGTGTGAATTAAGTCTAGAGGAGCAGCGGTGTTCCTTTCAACAGTTTTAAAAGGTAGTTTGGTCAATTTTGCTTCCGTGCATATTTCACATCGTTTGGATGTATCAACGTTGTCAATTTTAAGTAAATCGAGATTTACTAATCGCTTTAAGGATTTTAGGTTCACATGTCCTAATCTAGAATGCCATAAAGAGGAACACTCAACGATATACACAGAAGTAGAAGCAATTTCATTCATAATTTGTTTGCCTTTGGGGCTTACAACCATTGTGCTTAATTTAAACAAACCATTCTCGAGATAACCCTTCCCGAGAAAGTGACCAAACTTACTTAGAACTATCTTATCAGCTTCAAAGACTAGTCTAAATTTATTGCTAACTAGAAGAGATCCCGAAATCAGATTCTTCCGGATGTCTGGGACATGCAGCACTTCCTTCAATGTTAGCTCTTTTCCGGATGTCAGTTTAAGCACGACTGACCCAATTCCAGCCACTTCAGATGAGGCTTGATTGCCCATGAACAACTTTCTCCCATCCGATGGAGAGTAGTCTGAGAATGCAGATCTCTCCGAGCAGACGTGGCAAGTGGCACCGGTGTCCACAAACCACTCTTTCTTGTTGTCCACCATGTTGACCTCCGTCACCACTGCGGACATGTCCAAATCTGTAAGGTTCACAGAATCTTGTGATTTCTGTTTGCCCTTTTCCTTATCGTCACGACGAGGTTGACGACACTCACTGGACCTATGGTTCGGTTTCCCACAGTTATAGCAATTTCCAGTGAATTTCTGCTTTGCGGCTGGACCTTTCCCCTTCACAATCTTCGTTGTGTTGGCAGCAGATTCGTTTGGACGTTTCCTTTTTCTTGACGGACCCTCTCGTTCCATCAAGTTAGCTTTGGCTTCAATCTGGAGGGCAGGCCCCTTGCCTTCTCTCTTCCGATTGTCCTCCTCAATTCTGAGACGAATAATCAGATCCTCCAAGCTCATCAGCTTTCGTTTGTGCTTCAGATATGATTTGAAATCCTTCCACGATGAAGGCAGTTTCTCGACCACGGTTGCTACTTGAAATGCATCAGGTAACACCATATCTTCAGCAGCAATCTTATGGAAGATAATCTACAGTTTCTGGACTTGATCCACTACAGACTTGTTATCGTCCATCTTGAAATCGTACAGATGTGAGACGACGAATTTCTTTAATCCGGCACCTTCAGTTCTGTATTTCTTCTCCAAGGATTCCCACAGTTCCTTGGCGGTTTTAATGTCACAGTAGACACTATAGAGTGTATCGGAAAGTCCTCCAATAATGTGATTTCTGCACAGATAATCACCACTCAACCACTGATCGTAGAAGATCCTCTCTTCTAGGCTTGCACTTGCCTCAGGTTGTTTAGGCTTCGTTTCGGTTAGAAACCTATTCATTCCAAGCATGGTTAGGTAAAATTGCATCTTACTTTGCCATCGCTTGAATTCAGTCCCGGAGAATTTTTCCGGCTTTTCTCCTTGTACGACCATTGGCCTCGGCCCGGGTGCGGAGAAGGTAAACATCGGATCCCTTGTGGGGTTCTGGAAAGCAGGAAACGGTTCAAGCGGATTGCTTCTGTTCCTAACTTTTTCCGCATGATCACTCGGTTTTCCTTGTGACTTCATGTCGGAGCTGTGCGACTCTGAACGATCAGAAGACGCGCCGTTATTAGCATCGTTGCCAATATTTTCAGTACCATGTACTGCTTCCGTATTGACGGGACCGACATCCATGTTATCATTCATCTTTGATACTGCAGTGGATTATTTAAATTAATTAAGTCCGAAAAATTAATTTAGTTTCGAAAATATTAATTATTTATTCTGTTCTGCGATTGTTGGATCCGGTTTACGCCGTGTAAACTGCAATATCAAAAATATCAGAATAAACAGAAAAAACACAGAATACCTCAAATAAGTCGAGTCAAGGGAATCCCTTTTCCCACAGAACAGAATACGCCCAGGATAGTGCTCGACTGTTACGGCGTTCCGTTCCCAAAGGTAAAACGACTTTCACTTAATACACAGTAGCACCACTGTGTAAGAAGTATCGGCGAACGTACTTAGTTACGAACTGAACACTCTTCGGATATTAATCCGCCACAAGAAAGAACAATGTAAGGCTTTCGGGAGCTCAGTACACTGTGTAGGGACGAGAGGAGAGCAGAAAGGTTGAGGGGCGAATTTCAGCGTAAGGATGTATGAGGGAAGAGTCTGATATTTATAGGCAGAAGAAAACCCTTGGAGGGAGAGGAAAACGCGTGGGCCCAGGCCCGATTTATGGGAATATATCTCGAAAATATCGAAGCGGTTGAGATAATATCTCGTACGTGGATAAGTCTTGAAGATTCAATCTTGAAGACCAAGTTTGAGATTTCCAGATGATTCTGGAATATTCTTGAAGTAATTCGAATGGGCCGAGCCCATTCCTGAGTTGGGCTTTTCGGAGTTTTTGGGTCTGCAAAAAGATAGGTGGGCCCCAAAGACCACCAAAGACCAATTGCCAAATTCGAAGCCGAAGCCGAAGCCGAAGCCGGCCGGCCGGCCGGCCGGCCGGAAGGGCGGGCGCGCGCGCGCGCGCGTGTGGCTCTTAGAGGAGTGTACCTCTTTTAGATAGTTGAACTACCATGCTACTTCAATACCTTTATACATCATAAATGTTTTGTAGGTTTCCTATGTGGGACAATTTCCCACATTCTCAAACTTCCAAGTTGAACCCTTCAACTTCTACAATTAATTTCTCACTCACCTTAACTTGGTTTTGAGATATTAAATATACCACGTTCATCTACTCCGCGAGTAGATCGACTATGTCACGTTCAATTATTTCTTAATTAACGTTTAGTCCGTCTAATTAATTAAATTAGATAAGGGTGTCAAAACCCAATTAATTCCCATTAATTCCAACACAAAGCACATGGGTTGTTACAAGCGGTTGCAAACGGTTGCTAACTACTCAAGCAGTTCCTAACAGCAGCAACTACTTTTGGTCTTTATATACTCTTGTATGTGTACATTGTAAAGGTTGACAATTTTAGATTGTAGATTGTAGTACGTTTTGTAATCTTTGAGTTGTGTAAGTTCACGAGTGAAGTGAGAAAATATCCTATTCCGAGTGAATGAGTGTGTAAACATTCTTTATCAATCAAAGAAGTACTTGTCTGGTCCAGTGAATGTAGATCACATTGATCGAACCACTTAACTTCTTGTGTGTTGTTTGTCTCGTTGATTACTTTTTGAATTACTATCCTAGAGCGGTTATTTCTTATATCTTCAAGTATTCTACTTGGTTAGAGACGTCTAATCGACTGGAATTACTTGACAATTGGCGCCGTCTGTGGGAAGCTGAAGTAGCTGTAGATCTAAGATGGGGAATTCTACCAAGTACAACATAGAGAAGTTTACAGGCACGGGAGATTTTGGGCTGTGGAAGGTCAAGATGCAGGCCCTCCTTGAACAGCAAGGATTATTCGAGGCTCTCGAAGAATCCGAAGAGACTGCAGAAGAAACTACAGCAGCTGCGGCTGAAAGGAGCAAGTTGCTCAAAAAAGCTTGAAGCACGATCCTACTCTGCCTTGGAGATAAGGTCTTGAGGGAGGTTGCTGAAGAGAAGTCAGCGAAGGAGGTTTGGGATAAGCTTGAGAAGTTATATATGGTGAAAACTCTTGCTAACCGACTCCATTCGAAACAGAAGATGTATGCCTTTAGAATGGGAGATAACAAACCCATTACGGAGCAGCTAGATGAGTTCAACAAGATACTTGATGATATGGAGAATTTGGATGTCAAGCTTGAAGAAGAGGATAAGGCTCTTTTCTTGTTGAGTGCTCTTCCTAAGTCCTTTGAAATCCTAAAGGACACCATCTTGTATGGTAGAAATGAGGCAATCACATTAGAGGATGTGATCTTGGCTGTCAAGTCCAAGCTACTACATAATAAGACATCTCAAGGAGATAAAAGTAGCAGCGGTGAAGGATTGGCAATCAAGGGAGGACAGAAGAAATCTATCTCCAAGAAAGGGTCTAGTCAACCCAAGGGAGCTGATAAGGGAAAATCAGCAGTGTCAAATCAAGGGGAAGTAGTGTGCCACCACTGCAACAAACTTGGGCACTTTAAGAGTACTTGTTACAAGTACAGACAGCTTATGAGAAAAGCTGGTCCCAAGAACCCTGTTGATAAGAATCAAGCAAATCAAACCCAAGAAGATAAGGAGCAGAAAGGCTCTGAGTCAGCTCAGTCCCTATCCATCACTTCCACTAAAGAACAGTAGGATTGAATTTTAGATTCAGGGTGTTCCTTCCACATGACTCCAAGGAGAGATTGGTTTCATGATTTTAAGCATTAGAATGGAGGTTCTGTGTTGTTAGGGAATGATCACACTTGCAAAGTCAAAGGTGAAGGTACAGTACACTTAAAGATGTATGATGGAGTAGTGAGGATTCTCAAGAGGGTCAGGTATGTTCCTGAACTCAAGAGAAATTTGATATCTCTTGGTATGCTGGATTCAATGGGCTACAAATTCCAGTCAGAAGATGGAGAGCTCAGAGTTTCAAAGGGGGAGTTAACTGTTCTTAAAGGTGAGTGAAGACAAGATCTCTACTTTCTTAAGGGAGGAACAGTTATTGGGAGATCAGATGTGGCAAGGGTGCAAGACAACTCAATGTTGTGGCACAGAAGATTAGGTCATGTAGGAGAGAAGGGCCTACTTGAGCTAAGTAAGCAAGGATTGCTAGGTGGTGACAAGATCACAAAGCTTGATTTGTGTGAGCACTGCATTCTTGGGAAATCCAAGAGATTGAAGTTTGGAAAGAGTTCACACTCTACCAAAGGAATTTTGGACTATGTCCATTCAGATTTATGGGGGCCAGCTAGGAATCAAACCAGAAGTGGTGGGAGATACTTCATGTCTATCATAGATGACTACTCAAGAAAGGTATGGATCACTATCCTGAAATCCAAGTCAGAAGCATTTGAAAAGTTCAAGGAATGGCTCACTGAGGTTGAGAATGTCTCTGGAAAGAAGCTCAAGCATTTGAGAACTGATAATGGGCTGGAGTTCATATCAGAAGAGTTCAATGTTTTCTGCAAGAAGAAGGGTATAGTGAGGCATAGAACAGTACCAGGTACACCTCAGCAGAATGGAGTTGCTGAGAGAATGAACCAGACTTTGCTTGAGAGAGTTAGATACATGTTGAGCAGCTCTGGATTGCCTAAAGTATTTTGGGGAGTAGCAATGCCAACAACAGCCTATTTGATAAATAGAAGCCCTTCCTCACCTGTGCAATTTAAAACCCCAGAAGAGTTATGGTCTGGCCATGCAGCTGAGTACAGTAATTTGAAAGTTTATGGTTGTTCAGCATATGCCCATGTCAAGCAAGATAAGCTTGAGCCTCGAGCCTTGAAATGTGTGTTCGTTGGGTATCCTTCAGGAGTGAAAGGGTACAGGCTGTGGTGCCTTGAAGCTGGGATGCAGAAGTGTATTATCAGCAGAGATGTAACTTTTGATGAAAGTAGAATGCCATTGAACGAAGAGGCAAGTTCAAGTACAACACACAACAAACCAGATGAGACACAAGTTGAGGTGGAGCATGTTGACACCAGAACACTAACTGAAGATCAGATTGATCCAGATGAGGAGGAGACTACTCATAGTGATACTGAGCTTCATTACTATCAGCTCACTAGGGACAGAACCAGAAGAGAAGTCCACCCACCTCAGAGGTATGGTCAAGTTGACATTGTATCATTTGCATTATGTGCAGCCCTTGAGGTGGAGTCTCTGGAGCCTAAAACTTACACAGAAGCCATCAACTGCCATGACAAAGAGAAGTGGTTAGTTGCTATGGAGGAAGAACTGTTATCTCTTAACAAAAACCAGACTTGGGAGATTGTTGAGAGGCCTAAGAACAAGAAACTTGTTGGGTGTAAGTGGATTCACAAGAAAAAGGTGGAGGCTCAGAGAGTTGGCAAGATTAGGTACAAGGCAAGGCTTGTAGCTAAAGGATTTACACAGAAAGAAGGTATTGACTTTAATGAAATCTTCTCTCCTGTTGTAAAGCATTGTAGCATCAGAATCTTATTGGCTATGGTTGCTCAATATGAATTGGAGCTGCATCAGATGGATGTGACCACAACATTTCT
This sequence comes from Galeopsis tetrahit, assembly GCA_963675135.1. Lineage (NCBI taxonomy): Eukaryota > Viridiplantae > Streptophyta > Magnoliopsida > Lamiales > Lamiaceae > Galeopsis > Galeopsis tetrahit. Next base: position 21,443,702 of record OY776133.1, read on the forward strand.
TCATGGGACCTTAGATGAGAAGATCTACATGAAAATACCAGAAGGGTTGGACATAGAAGATGGAGAAGACAAAGTGTGCTTACTCAGAAAATCACTCTATGGCCTCAAACAAAGCCCTAGACAATGGTACTTAAGGTTTGATGAGTACATTTGCTCAGTTGGTTTTGCAAGAAGCTTGTATGACAGTTGTGTTTACTTCAGACGAGTTGGAAGTTCAATTACCTATCTTCTGCTATATGTAGATGATATGTTAATAGCAGGAGAGTCTATTAACAGTATCAATCAGGTGAAAGAGATTCTCAAAAGGGAGTTTGAGATGAAAGATCTTGGTGAAGCTAAAGTGATCCTTGGGATGGAGATCAGTAGAGTTGAGGGAGCAATTCAGCTTAGTCAGCCTACCTATCTGAAGAAGGTGCTAGAGAGATTTAGGATGCATCAAGCTAAGTCAGTTTCTACACCAATTGGCCAGCATCAGAAGCTATCCAATCAGATGTGTCCCAAGAACAGCCAAGAAAGAGCTCAGATGAGTAAGGTTCCTTATGCCAGTGCAATAAGGAGTTTAATGTATGTTATGGTGTGTTGTAGACCAGATTTAACTCATGCAATGAGTGTAATCAGCAGATACGTGAGTGATCCAGGCTTAAGTCATTGAGAGACAGTTAAGTGGGTCATGAGATATGTTCTGGGATCAGTTGAGAAGGGTCTGAAATTTCAGAAGATATCAGATGAGGGAGAAGCACTTGTGGGTTATGTTGATGCCGACTATGCAGCCAATGTAGACACAAGAAAGTCCTTAACAGGGTATGTATTCACTGTATTTGGTACAGCTATATCATGGAGGTCAATACATCAGTCCGTAGTTGCATTATCTACTACAGAATCATAATATGTGACCTTGACTAAAGCAGTTAAGGAGAGCATGTGGCTTAGGGGGGTCTTGAAGGAGTTTGGTATATCACAAAGAAGTGTGACTGTCTTCTGTGATAACCAAAGTGCAAAACATCTTGCAAAGCATCAGGGGTATCATGAGAGAACTAAGCATATAGATGTGAAGCTGTACTTTGTAAGAGATATTGTAGAGAAGGGGGTGGTCCAGGTAGTGAAGATTGCTACAGAGGAGAACCCTGCTGATGCGTTCACTAAGGCATTGCCAAAAGAGAAGTTTGGTTTGTGTCTTAGACTTATTGGACTGCATTAATTCCTCTAAGGAGAAGACTACTGTTCTTGTGGGAGAAGATCAGTAGTGGAGGCTATTCTTTGAGGAGGATAGTGTTGGTGTTTTTTGTTTTGGTGGAGTTTAGTTCGATTATGAGCTAAATATGGAGAATTGTGAGTGTTATCTCATAATCTCATAGTCAGCACACTAAGTGAGTAATGAGCTGATAGGATCAGATAAGATGACTTAGGCCGAAATCAGATGAGTTGAAGGATTTCAATCAGCTGAGGAGGTGATGCTTAGATTTCAACACAGTTGGTGGATCAGCACAGTAGTGGGTCAGCACAGTACTGGGTCAGCACAGTACTTCAGCAGAGTATATCAGCACAGTACTTCAGCAGGGTATATCAGCACAGTACTTGACCAAGCACAGTAAAATCAGCACAGTAGAAGTCTATCAGCAGAGTCAGCTTTTGATCACTAAAACAGAAGAGTTGAGTATCAGCACACTAAGTAGTGTTCTGATCTTTATGGACAAGTCTTCTGATCTGGAAGTTAGTTAGTTTAACTAGCTGTATTACAGTTACAACTACTTGGGGGCATAACTACCATTTCAGTTGGTCAATAACAGAGCACATGGGTTGTTACAAGCGGTTGCAAACGGTTGCTAACTACTCAAGCAGTTCCTAACAGCAACAACTACTTTTGGTGTTTATATACTCTTGTATGTGTACATTGTAAAGGTTGACAATTTTGGATTGTAGATTGTAGTACGTTTTGTAATCTTTGAGTTGTGTGAGTTCACGAGTGAAGTGAGGAAATATCCTATTCCGAGTGAATGAGTGTGTAAACATTCTTTATCAATCAAAGAAGTACTCGTCTGGTCCAGTGGATGTAGATCACATTGATCAAACCACTTAACTTCTTGTGTGTTGTTTGTCTCGTTGGTTACTTTTTGAATTACTATCCTAGAGCAGTTATTTCTTATATCTTCAAGTATTCTACTTGGTTGGAGACGTCTAATCGACTGGAATTACTTGATAGGTAGCATTCATATTGTCACACAGAAGGCGAGTTTTGTGGATAATTGAGAGGTCGAGATCCTTAAATAGTTGCATTACCCAACTGACCTCTGAGGCCGCCGACGCAAGGGCACGATATTTAGCCTCAGTGGACGACCTAGCCACTCTCGTCTATTTACGAGAGCGCCAAGAGATTGGGTTTCCACCGAGAAATAAGATGTATGCAGAGGTAGACTTACCATCACGTGAATTGCCCCCGTAATCAGAGTCCGAGTAGGCCGTAAGTGACATGTCCCTGGAAAGTATGGGCGCAACCAGGGAAAGCAGACACAACAAAAAGTTCATAGTTTGAGATAATTTGGCGTCCGACCGAAGAGGCACTAGAACGGGCTCTTGGAGTGCAAGAGTGGCGTAGGAATGCGATTGATCAAGTAAACGGTTGTTTGCACAGCAAAGGACCAAAATTGAAATGGTAATGTCGCATGATGAAGCAAGGCACGTGTGACCTCCATAATGTGGCGATTACAACGACGTTCAGAAATCCCATTTTGTTGAGGAGTGTGTGGGGTCGTTGTCAACCAAGTTATACCCTACGAGGCAAAATACGATCGAAGAGCCAAGAATTCTATTAGAGTAAAAATGTTTAATATATGTGTTGAATTGTTTTTTCGCCATTAATTTGAATTGATGCACAATGGACTGAACTTGAGATTTAGCAGCAATTGGAAATAACCAACAATAACGACTAAACAAGTCAACCAACAATAAGAAGTAACGACTCCCATCATGGGCAACACGGGAGGCGGGACCCCATACATCAGCAAAAATATAATCCAAAGGACGAGTGACAATGAATGAAGATCCAGTAAATGGCAAACGGTGAGACTTGCACACTCCGCAAGAAACACAATTAAAAGTAGATGAAGACTTCAAAACTGGTAAATTAAATGTGATAATAACATCTGAACACCGAGCAAGAGAAGGATGCCCTAAACGAGCATGCCAAGTATGACTCATTGTACGAACACCAAGAGCAGCAAATCTAGCAGGAGATTGAAGGTAATATGATGGCGACTTGATGTGATAAACACCCTTTTTCACATCTTCCCTGAGCTAGAAGATCCCCTGTGAGCCGGTCCTTAATAACAAAATGGTATGGAAAGAATTCCATGGAAACATCATTAGTTTTGGTAAATTGATGCACATATAGTAAGTTGTGTTTCGTAGTCGGAACACAAAGTACATTTGAGAGAGTAAAATCACGAGACGGAAAATTTAAATTAGATATACCAGTATGAGATATAGGGAGACTCGTTCCATCCGCAATTTGAATTTCGTCAGTACCATCATATTCAGAATGGATCGACATTTGAGAGAGGTCATTTGTTAGACTATGTGATGCGCCCGAGTCAACAAGCCAACTACCGGTAGAGGATTGAGTTGATGGGGAACGAGCCACATTTGCCACAACATTAAGACGGCGACAAGAGGAGGCTACATTCCCCTTGTAGCCACACCATTGGCAGATGGTCGGAGGATGATCTAGAGAGTCAAAGGAGTCGCGGCCACGACCATGGAATCCACCGTGGTTCTGAGAAAACCCATCCGAGCGAGATGGCCCACAGTTACTGGACCACTGACCACGATCAGAATGAAGAGCGGTTGAGCGGTGATGCGGAGACTGAGTTTGTTGTGAGAGGGAGACTTGGCGAGCACTATTGGCTATAGCGAAAAGAGTGACAAAATTGGCGTCCAGAGTTTTCAAGTATTGTTCATGAGCCACAAAAATGTCATGTAATTCTTCAAACTTAAGGGGTGTTTCACGTGAGAGTATTACACCAATGATGTCACGATAGTTTGGGCCAAGACCCTTGATGACGAATATGGTCAGGTCATCATCAGAAATGGGGGATTCAATAAGGCCAAGTTCATCTGCCTTCGATTTGATGGACTGCAAGTAAGTGGAGATGGACTTGTCTCCCAAATATGTATCAGTAAGATCAGATTTTAGTTGAAAAACACGGGTGCGAGACTTACCGACATACATACGACCAAGGATTTTCCAAGCAGAGGCAGCGGTGGTTGTTGTTGTTATCATAGGCAGAACATCGACGACAACAAAGCTGAATATTGCAGCGAGGATCAATTGATCCTGTCGGAACCATAAGTTGTAAGTCGGATCAGTAGTAGCAGGGGCGGGTTTAGAACCGTCGATATGTCCGACGAAGTCAAATCCGTTTAAAACAGCACGGAGATTTGCTCGCCACGATGTATAAGTGGATGGGGTTAGCTTGACTGGTATGTGGTGATGTGCGGACGTGCGGTAATGGTTACAACGGATGAGGAAGATTGAGTAACAGTGGGGTTGGTAGTGGGCTGCTGCGTGGGTGTTGCGGATGAATTGGTAGACATGGCTACTCCTGCAATGAGGAAGATGACGTGAGTTGGTAGGAAGCGTGAAAAGTGGATCTTGATCTCTTTAGAGAAAAACTACAAATACCATGTAGAAAGATAGGAATTGATATTTTATATTGAATGTATAATATCAATATATACAAATGAGTAATTGTCTGAGTAAGGAAACAAGCCTATCTAATGCACATGAATCAAGGTAATTACAATAAAAAATAATCTTTACAATAAATACCTTAATTATCTCTTATACAAGAGTCCTCACAGCAAAAAAAAGGGGTAGCATGCGAACAAAATAGAAATTGAAAGTGTGTGTGTATGATATCTAGTGTTTAAGAGAAAAACAGAATAATGTTACACTGAATGTTGAGACAAATAGTGCAACACTGACTCTAACAGAATATCAGAAATATATAAACACACAGTGGAAGACTTGAAACACTAAAAACAAATGAGACACAATGGAAATATTTTTAACATAGATTTTATAAATAAAAATCTATGTTAGCCTTATGGCGAAAATCAATACTTATCTTCAAGTACAAATGTTGTGTGAAATGTTACAACAATAACTTTCACAACTTAAACTACAAACATGGCAGGTGCCTTGTTTTAAAAACGGACTAAGTGTATAAATTACACACTGCCGAAATGCTAGACCTATCTATGATTACACTCTCAATAGATAAAGAAAAGCACACAGTCATACGGGTGGGATACTTCGTATGAACTAAAAAGTATAACTACTGGCCACAATTCCTAATAGGGATGAACGCTCGGTTTAGGAGATTGTTCGAGTAGTACACACTAAATTATGGAGCCATCCTTCTGTATTTATAGAGAGAAAAACGAATTCTAGAGGCTTCCATATAAGATCCTATTTTTTAGGATCTCAACTCTCATGATCTCTCTAAATCCTTCCACAATGTTCCAGATCATTCTAAGCTGCTTCCAGGCTCTTCTAGCACGTTCTCCAACATTCTGGAATCTTCCAGGTTCCAAACTCTTGTAGAATCTTCTAGATCGCCGCCTGAAATGTGATAGCATTTAGCTCAACATTTAATGTAACATTTCAGAAAAGGCTTAGAAAAAATCAAGGAAGGTCAAATTAAGATATTGTTGATAATGTTAAAGCATTTAAGAGTTAACAACATCTACAGAAATGTACAATAAAAGAAAAAAGGTGTAGAAACGTAAGAGATGAGAAATCAAATGTGACACTGAACAAGAGAAATGATGAACAAAAAATCTAAAACTTTCAGAAAATCATACTTCTTTGATTCAGTAATTTATGTGTTACTACATAAACAAAAGAATGTTACGACGTGATTAGTAACACGTATGCTCATACAATAATATTCTTTTATTCATACGATAACACAATTTTTAGCAGTATACAAATAGACTAGTATGATTAAAAAAAAATCAGCACTGGAAAATCGAGGCCTCGCAGACAGAGATGAAAATGGAAGAACTTGAACACTAAAAAAATGTAACCTGAAAAACGTGAAGAAGAAAGAGAGAGAAAAGAATGTGAGAAGAGAGCTAGCGTGTAGACATGGGCGATTCGAACCGGCCGAACCGTCGGTTTGTAACCGGCAAACCTTAACCGGTATTTTACGGTTCGATTTCGATTAGCCATTTCAAAAACCACCGATTACGGATAAACCACCAATTTTTTTTTTTTTTAAGTATTTGTATTCCCAAGTCCCAACTTTGCAACATTCCCTACCATCTCCTTTTTCACTTTCCAGCGCCTAGACAGTACTAGAAGGGCCTAGGGAGTAGCAATGTGTTTAGGGAATAGGGAGTAAGAAACCAGCTGTAAAGCATTTCTATTTTTTATACCCAACATTGAAACTCACATTCATATAACTCCAAAGTCCAAACTTTTACTCCCTCCGTTCCGGAAGTGTTTACACCACAAAGTGGACACACTTATTAAGAAAAAGGTGATTCCCTCCGTTCTGGAAGTGTTTACACCACAAAGTGGACACACTTATTAAGAAAAAGGTGTAATGAGTGGAGTGTTGAAGGATAATTTTGTAAAGTTATATGAATAAAGTAAAAAGAGTGGTTGAAATAAGTGTAAAAGTAATGGCATTTTGTGTAAATATGTGAATTTTGTGAGGGTGAAATTTATGGAGGAGTTTCCTTTTTAAGGTGTGCAAACAATTGTGGGACGGACAAATAAGGCAAGTGTGCAAACAGTTGTGGAACGGAGGGAGTAATTAATTTTCTTATGAAACACTGTCAATGGCTACCGCTTACTAGAAAGTAAACGGTGCATGGAGTCATGGATGTGTGCAAGTGCAACGCCAAAAACCAGATGCTGAAGACGGCCAAGGCACGACGAGCGACTTCACCAATTTTTCGGGATCTCAATCTCCAATGGGACGAAATGCTTAAATTCATGGTGCACGATGTCGATTTCATAACGATGTCGATTTCATAGTCGCCAATATTCTGGAACTCAATGTCTACATCCTACAACGACAAGAAGACAGGTAAGAGGGAAAAAAAGGGAAGAAAAAAAAAAAAAGAGAAAACCGTTAAATCGGCGGTTAAAAAATCGATTCGTAATCGACTCGGTTACGGTTCAATTTCAGTTACAAATTTTTGAAAACTGAAATCGACGGTTTGCAACCGTTGTGCATGTCTACTAGCGTGGAAAGAAGAGTGCAATATTGCACAAATTATTACATAAATCTTAAATTTGTGCAATATTGCAACATATATGACCAATATATACAACACAACAATTACGATTATGCAATCAACATCCATAAACAACAAGTGCATGAATAAATTCGAATATTAGAAAAAGGAGAGCATATGTAGAGTAATATGGAGATTATTTTAATAGGAAGATGGTGACATAAATATTTTATTAAAAATGATTGGTACAACGTAGTAAAATATGTACTCTTACAGTTATTTTAATATGTTGTTTGGTAAGGTGAAATAATTCATAAGATAAAATGTCTTATTTTACCCCTTTGCTATTAAATTGATAGTTGGAATTAGGGGTGTATTCAATTGAGATTCTGTTGGATTTTTTTGGACTTTTAAAATCTAGGGGTATTCAATCCAAATTTTTAAAAGTCTTTCAAAATTTTGAGGTATTCAATATGAATTTTTAAAAGTCTTTAGAAATCTTTAGGTATTCCAATCTATGGATTTTAATACTCTATGGATTTCGTTGGATTCTCTTTCAAAAATATAAATATATTGGTAAAGTCTAGTATGCACTCGAGTGCATGTTATGCACCCTAGTCATGTTGCACTTTTCAGTTTTACTGACTTACACTTTTTGGTAAATGGTGTTGCACTTTTCAATTATTACTAAAAATATTATTATACAGTTTAATAATTGAAAAGTGCAACACCATTTACCAAAAAGTGTAACATGAACTAGGGTGCATAACATGCACTCGAGTGGCAGACCAACCCAAATATATTTCACTAATCAAAATCTCTTCTAAAAAGTAGAGATTTCACCGGATTCTCTTAGAAGACTCTAAAAGAGAAGAAAAAAAAACTTTGTTAACTATGTTTTTTTTTATAAGCATCACATATTCTTCACCACCATTATTATCGTGAAAAAAATTACATCTCTGTATTTTAAAATTATGTTCTTTCTTTAAAAATTATAGTACCGTCAATAATATCTAATTGACGTCAATTCCCCGTTACGTGGTGTTCGATATCATCTAAAAGATTTTGGTGGTCAAGGTCGTCACCCTAGAAATGCAATTATTCAATCAAATTTTTGGTATTTTCAAATTGGAATTCACAAGTTCGCTGGATTACATAAATTTCTTCGGAGAGAGGGTCGCTCTGATGAATTTTCAGTCGAATATAAAAAAGATCAAGATTCACCACATCTCGACATGAAATAGGAAAATTTGGAATTACTAATAATAATGAAAATGAGAATAATAATGATAAATAATAATTTTTTTTTAACTAATTTTTAGGGGCGTAGTTTATGGAAATCCATGTAAATCAATAAAAAAAAATGTGTATTTAAGAATCCTGTCAAATCTATATTCTAAATCTACTGACTTTTTAAAGTCCAAAAAAATCCAACTGAATCTCAATTGAATACACCCCCTTAATCTCAAATTTGCACGTACGACTAGTTTGAAGCCATAAACATGAATCATCAAAACAATATTATTTCTATTTCTTTAGATTTTTTTTCATGGTGAACCAAACGTGACGTCTAACACGAGGATCGTACTTGCGAACCCTAAATTCGGAATCATTCAAATGAAATTTCCTAGCCATGTTCTTGGATTGCATTGTCACATAGAAGAATCCCGTATTTTCAGTCGACACAAGCTTCATCACCTTAGCACCATTCTTCTCCTCTTTGTCCTTACCTTCCTTCGTCTTCTCCTTCTTCGTTTTCACCTTCTTCGCCGTCCTCTTCTTTTCCTTCTCATTCTCCTCCTCTTTACATCTTACTATGACTAAGATGAAATGATAATTAACAAATTCACATTTCAATATACCAAGAGGAAATATATATATATTTTTTGATTGTTTGATGCAACTAATGTCATTAAATATAACAAAGGCAATTATGCTTTAATAGGGAAAGAAAATCAATACTAACAAGCTAGACAATGTTTGCTTTAAATTGAATTTAAAATTCTACCCGATTTACATTGAAATTTAAAAATCGAATTTTAAAAATAATCGTAAAGTTAAAATATTACAAGATCAATTCAATTATTATAATTTTAATCTTTAATAATATAATAATACAATTTTATTCATTCTTATATTGATTTGACATAATGTGATAAAAATAATTTAAAAAATTTAGTGAATCAAAATTTTAAAAATCAAATTTCAATAACTACCAAAGTAAAAATACCATCATCGAAAACGTGACACAGTGGCTTGCTATGAAATTAAACTTTGCTAAATTACTTGAGGTTTTAGTGAGGAATCTAAATATTTAAAATTTACGAATTTACTTTTTAATCCAAACAAGTGGAGTAAATTTTGATTGTAGATTTAAAATTCATATCCTAATTAATCCCTCAATCCAAACGGAGCTGAAAAATCGTCAAGTCATTTAAAAAGAAAGAAAGTAGTGAGTAAACGATGAATACTTACAAGAAGGGGGGAGTATGGGTTTGGGTTTATTAAGGGTGAAGAATTGGAATGGAAGAAACGCCCCAGAAATGCACGAGGAGAAGGACGCCATTTTAGAATTAGGAGTAAATTAATTAGGAGGTGGTTAATTTATTTATAGTCTTATAGACTCAGTCAATCAGTTGTGATTGAATGAACAAGTCAAAACCATCTACTAATTTTTACAAGATTTATTCTATTAATTTAGGAATGATATATTATATTTTATTAATTTATACTGACCTACAAAATATATATGCAATTGAAGTTAATGAGTATATTATAAATATATAAAAAAAAATTATTAAATTCTACTCATGCAACTTTAAATTTGACACCGTCTCACGGACCAGATCTGTATGCAGGCATCCACTCAAGTCCATTAAAATTATGTGGACTTCCGGCCCATCGTCAGGGCCTCCTCCATGCTAAACTTTTTGTGGGCTGATAAATATATAATATTGTAACCAATTTTTTTGGCCTTGCATTAGGCCCGTAGTCATTTTCTTCAAAAAGATGAAATTGTTGCGTTTCTTTTTAGATAATTTTTTAGGGCGCGGCTAAAGCCACCCGGGTTTCCTATGAGTACACCCAGGGGATTAGAACACACACAAATTGGATGAGGACACCCATCTGAAAAACCCAAAATTACCCCTCTCTCCATTAATTAAAACCTTAAACTCATTCTTTCTCTTCTCATTCAACAGACACCCACCTCCCACCTCCATTTTCGCCACCCCGTCGCGCCGCTGCCCTCCCAGTCGCGCCGCCCTCCCCATCTCCACCGCCCCTCGTTCGCGGCCGCGCGCCACCGCTGGAAGAAGGTGAAGCCATGGCCACCGATCTGCTTCGTTTGCAAGGTGTGGGCCACCGTCGCGACCCCCTTGAAGGAGACGAAGTCGCCGCCGCGCCGCTGGAAGCAGGCGAAGCCTTGGCCGCCGCGAAGAAGACGACGTTGAGTTTTCCACAGAGGCGACGGCTGAGGCGGGTTTCCACGGCGGCGCTCCCTTCTCCCCACAGACGCGGCCTCCGCCCACCCCCTCCTCCCCTTCGCCGCGGCCGTCGTGCTCCTCCCCTCGCCGCCGGCGCCACTACACAGGTAAGTATTCTGAAATTAGAAAAAATTAGGGTTTCTTGAAAAAATTAGGGTTTTCTGGGAAAAAAAATTAGGATTTTTTTTTTAAGTTTGGGAATTATTTTCGAACATAGTGCGTTTGTTTTGGAAAAAATTTCGAACAACTTGAGTTTGTTTGGAAAAAATTTCGAACAAGAAGTTCGATTTTTTTTCCGAACAAATTTAAGTTGTTTTGAAATTTTTTTCGAACATATTGTGTTTGTTTTGAAAACAATTTCGAACAACTTGAGTTTGTTTTGGAAAAAATTTCGAACAAGATGTTCGATCTTTTTTTTCGAACAAATTTGAGTTGTTTTGGAAATTTTTTGAACATATTGAGTTTGTTTTGAAAAAAATTTCGAACATGTTGAGTTTGTTTTGTAAAAAATTTCGAACACGATTGTTTTGGAAATTTTTTCGAATAGTTGGTGTTTTGGATTAATTTTTGTTGCAATTTTGGAGTTTTTTTTGTTGAATGATGGTGGAGGTGGTGGTGGTGGAGAGGTGGTGGTGAAGAAATAGAATGGGTGGGTGTACTCATCTTAGTTTTTTTCATAAATTTTACCCTAGGGGTATATAGGATATTTCACATGTTCTGAAAAATTAAAAAAAATGTTTGGTGGGTGTACTCATAGAAAACCCGGGTGCCTTTAGCCGCGCCCAATTTTTTATTATTTTTCTGGAACTTGATTTTTTTTATACGGTAACTTGTACTTAATTTTAGTTTTTGTTTTTCTCAATTGTTGTCAATTTAATAATGCACTAATAAATATTCGCACTAATTACAAGTATTCGCTTAAAGATATAAAATTTTATTTCAACTATTTGCTTAAAATTGAAAAGTGATAGTAAAATTTTAATAAGTGATAAAGAAAAATGTGATAGTCACTTTTAATAAAAAAATATTAGTATTTTTTAAATAGTGATAACATTTTAATTAAAAAGTGATAACATTTATTTAAAAAATACATTTTAAGTAAAAGTGATTTATATTGCATTATTTTAAAGAAAATGTGATACCCAAATATGTATATTAAGTTTAAGTACGTACATTTTTTAGTATTGCTCTAAAATTAAAAAGTGATAATGTTAAAGGTGAAAGTGATGATAGTTTAGTGAAAAGTGATTGTCACTTTAAGAGAAAGCGTTATCACATTCTCAATTAAAGTTATCACTTAGGTAAAATACTACTCCGTAATATATTAATAGTATATTCATATTTCTAAGAAGCATTTGTTCAAGACACCTTCAAAGCATCAAAAAACACCCCTATCAATACATATTCTCATCAATTCTAATCAAACCTGAAACATAATAAATCAGATTGCATTTTGTTTTCAAAGATTTCTCACCGATCTACATCACACCAATAATCTTGCTTGCATTTAATAAAAAAAACAACAACAATAAACAACTCAAATTGCACGCATAAAAAGAGAATTGTCTCTTCTCTATCATCGTAAATATTTTTTGAAACTTTTACTTGATGTTGAATCTTATTTATGCACTCTTGTTGTTTCTACTTGAAATTGATTGCATTTATTCTTCCTTAGATGATTTTGATGACAACTATTATGTGAATAATGAGAGAATTACTCTCTAAGAAGCGAAGTGAAGGTGACAAAAGGCGGAACCCATGATGCGAATGGAACGATAGTAGTCAGAGTGGGTGTCACGGCGGGAGAAAACAACTTCACTTGTGACGATATATATTATTTTCAGCAAGAGTGAGAAGAAACGAGATTTAACTGTAGATGTTAGGGAAGAACCTATAATTATTTGCTTTCTATTTTTTAAAACGAGTTAAAATTAGTGTCCGTCTCACATAATGAGATCCGTGAGACGCTCACATCCAAGACCACATCTAATTGAAAAGTAACGATATTTATGTAAAAATTGATAATGTTTAAATAAAAAGTGATAATCACTTTTGATAAAAACATTATCACTTTTAGCTAAAACTTTATCATTTTTTTTATAGTGATATTTATATCAGGTAAAATGAAACAATTTACTCTAAAAACTAACACAATTAGTAAAGATAATCATGTCCAAGGGCGGAGCTACAGCCTGGCTAAGAGTGGTTGTAGCCCACCGCAATTTTTTTTTTTTTTTAATTCTATATATATCACTTTAAAAAAAAAAAATCTCTTATACCAAATCAACTATGTAACCCTATTTGGATGTAAAAAATAGTCTTTTCCACTAACTGAGATTCAATTTTGTTAAAATGTTCGTTAAACATATGTATTTAACTGAAATTAAAATTTTAATTAAATAATAAATTTTGATTAAATTATTACTCCATCCATTCCAATTTAAATTAAACATTTATTGTTTACGCGAATGACATGTAATGTAATTTTAAAATGTTTGAAGTGTGTAGTTTAAAATGAAAAAATGATTTATTGTCAAATAAGGAAATGCACAATCTAAATTGGGACATTCATTTTTGCTAATGCACAATCTAAATTAGGATGGAGGGAGTAATTCAAACCTCTTAAATAAAAAAAAATCAGTAACGAAGTGGGATAACTCAAATGGCTAGAACATCACTACTTAGACCGTGAGGTCTAACTCAAATGGAATTATGCCTCTACGTCTATCCAAATATTACTTCCATGATGTCCAGATAGACAGATAAGATCAGTAATATAACAAGTAGATTCAGATAGACAAGTATTGATCAAGATCAAGAATCAGTGACAAGAAACAGTTAGACTTTCCCAAAGTCTACAAGGTTATCAAGAAACAGCAGTCCAAAGAACTACTGCTCTGATACCACTTGTTGGTCCCAAAGTTGAGTTAAGATTGAGTAAGCTAAGAAAAGTCTAGAGGGGAGGGGTGAATAGACTTTTCAAAATCTTTCAAAATATCAGAGTTTTAATGCGGAATAGTGTTCTGAATAATACTGTTCTTACTCTCAGATCAGTACTTCAGTTTTCAGTTTTATACTCAACTTAGATTTAGATCTTTACTGTTTCAACTTTTAATGTTCTTAGTTAAACAATACAAACAAATATTAAACAGAAAGTAAAGAACACAAGATTTATAGTGGTTCGACAAATGTCTACATCCACTCTCACAACTCCAGTCGTGATATTTTATTAACTCTTCCTTCTTGAGTTTCTTGTGGCTTAAAGTCCCAAGACTAAGACTTTGATCTTTTCGATTATACCACCAGGTATATCTTCGATCTACTAGTAATTTCACAAGATACTAGCAAACTTGTTTACAACGAATCACAAACTAAAAGTAAAGTAAAACTTCTCTTTAGTAGCCTTTGATTCTTCAGATCAGTACGGTGGCTTCTTCTTGATTTGATCTTCTTCAACTCTGTGAGTTCTTGAATACTTGAATTCTCTTTGAATACTTCGAATACTTCGAGTAGCAATAGTATCAGTAGTCTTTTCAAGTAGAAGATCACACGGTATTTATAAGCTTTAGTATGACAGTTAGTAGTTTGTGAAATTAACTCTCAACTAACTCATAACCGTTTCTTGTTGTAACTTCCTTTTTGTTTTGTAACCAACTTAACTTATCCATAAGTCAGCATATCTTCAAATATATCTTCAGTTACGCTTCAAATAAGTTTTCCAAACTTATTCTTCAATTAAACTAACTCAGCATAGTAAACTACTCTTCTTTGTTTTACTGTTCTTGGTCAGTCAGCACAGTTCTCCAAAACTGTTCTGCTTCTTCAAAAATACTTCTCTTGTATCTCTGAATTTCGTTCTTACTCCTTTTGAATAGTCTTCTAACTCTTGAAGTAATCTTCTGATCTTCCTTAGTCTTCTTTAGTCTTCTGATCTGGTTCCAATCTATTGTTCTAAACTTTTACAATACTGAATACAATAGAATACAACTTTACACATATATAAAACCTATCTATACATCAACTGAACTATATACAGATGAGTACATCTAAGTCCTATACTATAAGTTGTCTATACAATACATTCTCAGCTTAGTTCCTTAACAGTTCATATATCAGATCAGTAATACACTAAGATTAGTAAACTCAGTTTTCATAACACATTAAGATCAGTAAACTTATTTCATATAACTCAGTTAGAATGACTTATAATCACATATATCATTAACTTCAAGTTGCTTTTGGCCATCAAAACATATAATCATCAATTAGAACATTGTTTATAGGATTCATATCCCAACAATTTCCCCCTTTTTGATGAAGCCAAAACTACTTAAATGTTAATAAATCAGTAGTTAAGTATGTAGTCAATCATAACAGTTCATCAATTCAAAATCAGATTCATATTCATAATGAGATCAGATATATCACATATTACACATAATCACAGAAATATGAAATAGAAATAAAGATAAGGTTAAGAAATGTTATCTCTTGAGCTTAGTCCTTCATCTTCATTCTTCAGATTCTGAATGCAACGTACATTTTTGCCTTGATATCCATCATATGCTTATGATCAGTAATTCCTTCATCTTGAATAATCTTAGCAATGATGTTACCAATCTCTTTATAATCAGGTTCTCCATTCTCTAATCTTGGAGGTTCCCATACCGGTTCTTCTGGACATAAAATATGTATATCTGCAGCATCAGCCATCAATAACATGTCTTCCCAGAAGTCTCTTGCGATGTTCATCATGAACACATCAAAATCAACATATTCAGCCTTTTTGCTTGAATGGTCACCAAATTTCTTCACAATGAAATTAGCAATATGTCATTTCTTCTTCAGATCATTCCAATAATTCATATTATCAGAATCAACAATGAATTCCATATAGTTTTCATCAATGACTTTTCCAACAGGTTTCTTTGATTTCATCTTTCTTTTCAAATTAGCAACCCTGTTATCAAATTTCTTCCTTGCAACTTCTGCATCTTTCAATTTTTGCTTTCTGAGTTGTTCATCAGCTTTCTTCTTTTCAGATAGCTCAACTTTCTTCTTGGCTAACAACTCAGTAGACTTCTTAGCAACTTCAATCATCTCTTCTTTAGTTGGTTGATCATTTGAAACAACATGCTTTAGCTTACTTCTTGACCTGGTCACTCTACCAGTCTCTTCAGCCTCTTCTTCATCATTTAAGATCAGCTTTCTCTTTTTCTTTCCAGAAGAAGATTCAGCAATGTTTTTCTCAGTAACTGCTAAACTTTGAGTTTCAGAAGTCTATTGCCTTCTGAGATTAATTTTCAGATTCAAGCTTATAATCTCTTCTTTCAGCTCATCTTGACTTTTCTTAAGGTCATCTTGACTCACAACCAATTGAGCTTGCTGAGTTTGAGTTTGCTCCATAACTCTTATGACCTTCTCTTCCCCCTTTTTGGCTTCATCATGTCATTCCTTCAAGGGTGTCATATGTAACTCAAACTTCTTCTGTAACTCAACAGAAAGTTTCTTTTCTTGTAATCTATGCAGATCATAGATCTTAGACATAGTGTGATCCAAGACTTGCTCAACAGAACTAGCAGTAGTCAATCTTTCAAGCTTCTCTGTTGCTTCCTGAAATTGTTTCAATGTGGCTTCCATCTTGGCTTGTAACTCCTCATTATGCTTTTTCAACTGTTCAAAACTGGAGTTATCCTGAGTTGTCTCAGCAAGAACTGTTCTTACTTCATCTTGAACATTTTCAAGAACAGTAGTTTCTGCAACTTCTATTGGTGTGCTTTCAAGCTCATCTGCACCCAATTCTTGTTCCACCAAGACTTCAGTCTCACCAATTACAACTGTGTTCTCAAACATCTCAGTTGCATTGTCATCAGCTACATTAACATTAAAATCAGCTTCCAAATCAGATTGATCAGCAATATCATCTTCAACATTCATGTTGACATCATCATCAACATTTTCTTCAGCAGTAGTGGAGTTTACCACAACATACTTGAAACCAGTCATTTTCTCCACCAATTTCACCACTGATTCTGGAGTTAACAATTCTGTGAAAGAATTAACACCAACAGCCTCTTTCTGCTCTTGTTCCCAGTCATTAAATACTGAAAAACCATCCATACCTTCAGCCACAACTAACAACTCTTTCAACTCAACTCTTCTTAGATACACCCAAGTACCTATCCTAAGAAGTTGTTCAAAACCATAGAACTGTCATCTAAACCATGAAATTCTCTAAGGAGAGCATTTCTCAATTTCATCCTTATGTCTTCTTCCTTATCACAGATCGGTTAATCCATCAAAAACACAGATTTGGGTTGAATGAATTCAGTTTCAGGAGAAGAAGAAATCTCAATAAGTTCAGAAGAAGGTATATGTTCATGCTCAGTAGAGTGATCATGAACTGGTTCAGGAGAAAAATGTGGAGTGGGTTGGTTTTGAGGACTTGATTGGGGAGTGGGATGAAAAGAAGTAGTGTTCTGAGGAGATGAGGGAGGAGTGTTCTGACGAATGGGTGAGTATTGAGCTGACTCATCAGAACAGGTAGGCTCTTGATCAAGGGGTTGGGCTGGGATGGGGTCAGAGTACGTTTGAGGGAGTAGAAGAAGTGTTCTTAAGTACTCTTCTGTGTCTAAGCACAGTCCTTCCTTTTGTTCTCTTATGAACAACAATAAGACTTGAAGTACTTACCTCTTGTTCTACAGAAGCCTCCTTCTCTTCTGCAGCAACAGACTGTACTGAGTGTTCTGAGGCAACCCTAGCAGATCTACCTCTTCTCAATCCAGCTCTGTGAGGATCATGCCTAGCTTTGGTTCTTGTTTCAGGCTCCTCATCATCAGAACAAAACATCGAATCACCCGAAACTTGAGGTTGTTGACGTCGAAGTTGATCTTGTTCAAACTTAATGGATTCCTTTTTGAACAAAAATTTACCCTGATGAAACTTCTTTGGAGGACTCCAATCCACCTTCTTATCAGCTAGTTGAGGCAAAAGCATGCTCAACTTGTTTCCATAACCCATCATAGCTTTTATGGAAAACTCATTGGTGTCCTCATCAAATAACACCTTGTCCTTTTCACTTAGCAATCTACCCAAAATGAAACCTTGCCAATCTCCATCAACTCGATCAATAATCGCGGCCATTACTCGAATTTTCAAGTGAGTGAGAGCATCCTGGCTATAATGTTGCCCTAATAAACATTTTCCAGCAACGTCCATTAACATCTGAAGACCAGATGGTAAAATAACCTTCTTTAGGTTGGTCAAAGACTTGGGTTCTTCACCTGTCCATCGACCCACACAAGCTTTCTCTTGCCCTGCCATGTAGTTAAGAATACTTACAGGCCCATCGGGTAAATCGAACGCGATTCCAAGAGTTTCTCTGGAAATAGCAACTCTGTGTCCAGAAATCATTGAACGAACGCCATTTGTGTCACCTTGGCGCTGTAAATAGAATTCCATTGCCTCAGGTTCAAAAACCATTTTGGGGAATGATTCTAGATACTTCCTTAGCCCGCATTCTTCACACATGGTAAGAATGGTTTGGTTCTCAGCATTTTGCCTTCCAATGAAGTAGACAGCGTTCTCGACGAAGATGCCCTTTTCTCTAATCCAATGGGATGGATTAAACGTACCTACAACTTCATTAGATTCATTTAGGATATCGATAATCGCCATTTGTGAGAAATGTAGAATATAGAGTAGAAAAGATTCGAGAAAGATTTCGAGCTTAGAGATTTTCCAGAAATGTTAAGTGAAGAAGAAGTAAATATGATCGTGGTTATCTAATTCAAAGCAAATCTAAGACTTGGATTGATTTAGAAACCCACGTTGTGTGGTTAGGATTGAGCCTTGAAATATGTAATTTAAAACGTTCCAGATTCATTAAGCCCTTTTCAATTTTGGAGCCAACTAATGATGATATATACACCATTTTAAATTAGGTCAAAAATAGAGGAGTGTATTAATCTTCTCTATAAATAATCTAATTTTGAACAGATCTTGACTTAGAAATATTCTAAGGCAAAATATTGTTCTGATGTGTATCAGCACAGTTGTTTCCAAGCACACTTTACTTCATTTTCTTACTTGAAATATATTGAAATTTACTTATCTGGATTCAGCTGAGTACTGTAATCAGCTGAGTACTTTCTCCAAAGATCAGATCAGTAGTTGGGTCAGCACAGTAATTCTCAGATCAGTTCCCCAACTCTTCTGATTATCACCTTTATGACATCAGCACAATATTTTTTTCAGTCCAGTACTGTGACTCAGATCAGTTCTATTCTGTAGACAGTATTTCATGTAATCAAATAAGCTCTGTAGACAGATTACTCAGTAGTCAGATCAGTTCTGTAGAAAAGATTGATTTTGTAATCAGAACAGTTCTGTAGACAAATTAACTTTGTAATCAGAACAGTCCTGTAGACTAATCAATTCAATAGTCAGAACATGTCTGTAGACAGATAAATGCTGTAATCAGATCAGATTTGTAGACAGATCAAATCTTGTAATCAGATCAGTTCCCCCTCCAGTGGAGAACTCATCTTTTGTGCCTGTTTCACCTTAGTAGAATTGTTAGTTCATGCATAGTTGGTGAAATATGGTACAGATCAGTAAAGAATAATTAAAATAAGTCTTTAAACGGTTTGTTCTAAGGTGACTAGTGCTCTGAGTCAACATAAGGATATTTCAGAAATCACAGATTCCCCCTTAAATGTATATTCTCAATTCCCTCAGCTTTACCAGCTTCCTCATCGGGATTTAGGCACCTTAGTAACCTTTTTACCTGATTGTGATGAATGTAGTGTTCTTGGTATCAGCTCAATACCTGAAATGTTAGTACACATCTCTATATACAAGCAGGATCCATGTCTATCAATCCTAAACTTATGCATAGCTCTCTAAATCTAGTTTCAGCCAAAGGTTTTGTGAAAATATCAGCTCTCTGAATATCAGTATAGATCTTTTCCATCCTAATGTTTTTCTTTTCAACATGATCCCTAATAAAGTGATGCCTAACATCTACATGCTTGCACCTAGTATGTAAAACGGGATTGAAAGTGTGCTGGTATGAAGTGTTTAAGTTTAAGTAGAATAATGTTGTACTAAATGTTGTGACAATTTGTACAACACTAACTCTAACAGAATATCAGAAATTAAGATTCACAGCGGAAGACTTGAAACACTAAAAACAAACGTGACACAATGAAAATAATTTTTCACATAGATTTTATAAATAAAAATCTATGTGAGCCTTACGGCGAAATTCAATAGTTATCTTCAAGTACAAATGTTGTGTGAAATGTTACAGCAATAACCTTCACAACTGAAACTACAAACGAGGCAGGTGCCTTGTTCTAAAAACGAACTAAGTGTATAAAGTATACACTGTCGAAATGCCTAGTCTATCTATGATTACACTCTCAATAGATAAGAAGACACACAGCCATACGGGTGGGATACTTCGTATGAACTAAAAGGTAAAACTACTGGCCACAATTCCTAACAGGGATCAACGCTTGGTCTAGGAAATTGATCGAATAGAATACACTGAATCGAGAAGCCTTCAATCGGTATTTATAGAAGTGGGGTGCTGATTCTAGAGGCTTCCACATTGAGATCCTATTTTTTAGGAACTCAACTTCCATGATCTTTCTAGATCCTTCTTGAATGCTCCAGGTCGTTCTAAATGGTTCCAGGCTGTTCTAGCATGTTCTCCAATGTTCTGGAATCTTCCAGGTTCCAGATCCTTGAAGAAGCTTCTAGATCCTGCCAGAAATGTGACAACATTTAGATCAACATTTAATGTAGCATTTCAGAAAAGACTTAGACAAAATCTCGGAAGGTCAAATTAAGATGTTGTTGATAATGTTAAGGCATTTAAGGATTAACAACATCTACAATCTCCCCCAATTTGTACTTAGTTGAGGTCGACATCATTGCTAAGCACTAGTCAAGACAATACCTGTTGTAATCGTTGGATCAAATCAAATGAAGATCAAGGATAATTTTACAATGATCTGTGCCATAAGATCAAGATAAATTTTATCCAAAATAGAACAAGTGTAAACACTACACTTATTCACAACATAAGTAACTTTACTAAGATCATAAGTTGAACTGGAAGAATTAACTTAGAATCTAAGTAAGACACAACAAAAACAAAAATCAGAGTAAAACAAAAAACAAATAAAAAAGCGTAAGCAACAGAGCAAAAGCACACCAACTCGGGACAAAACAAAAAACTAAGCAACCTGCAGTAGTCACATTATAACCTGTAAACAATTTAAGCAAAGGCAGTAAACAAATATCAAGTGGAACCATATTTAAACAAGTTGCAAAACAATAGACATCCTATCATCTAGAAAAATAAATAACAAGTGTATCAGAATTTCAGAATTCAAACTTAAACATTAATTACAGAGATTGAACTGAATAAATGGCATATATTGTTGTGGTAACAGCTGTAGCATCATCTTCCTGCACCATAGCCATTATGGAATTCAGATCTCCCCCTGTCTAGCAGCTTCCTCTATGGAGATCACCATACAAGGTGTCCATCTCAGCAGCATCATCATCATCTCCTTCATCAACAAAGTAAGTAGATGCAAGGTGTGCAACTACATCAGTCACTGCAGCCTCTCCAGCACCAGGTCCATCACCAGCATCAGCAGCAGCTGGAACTCCTTCATCATTTATCTCTTCAATGACCACATTGGAGTTGGATGGTGGTGGTACTTCCCCTGTTGTATGTGAAAGTAGATTTGTCCACCTGTCCTTCAGGAACTGGAGCTCATCAATTGTTTCCTGCAAGTGTTGGAGCTGTAGTTTGATGAATTCCTGTGAAAGATACACATTACCAGAAATGTTGATACGGATGTTCTCAACATTTGGGGTTGCATTTCTCTGTCTTTATCTGGATGATCAGTAGTTGAGGGTCTGGAAGGTTCTGGTTGAGCAGAAGTAGAGGGTCTGTGCTGATGTTCAGTACCAGGAGCAATCAAAGGCAGATCAATTACTCTATCCCCAGTGAGTAAGGCAGGAGCTATGGCCAATAATGGAACTCTCCCCCTCAACACATCAGTGTTCTTGGCAACAAATCCATGATGCCTCAAGTAATTAGAAATTAGTACACGATAGGGTAAATTGCCTTTCTCAGAAACTCTCCCAGTAAATCTCATCATATGTTCGAAAATTGTAAGGCCCAAATTGAATCTCTTAAGCACAGAAATCCTATACATCAAAACAGCTTGATCCTTTGTGATATTGGTAGTGTTTGTGGTGGGAATCCAGTTGTAGATAATGAGTTTGTATAACACAGAATGTAGGGAAGTGAGGTCTTTGGCTAGCATTTGTCTAGTCCATTTAACTACCCTACCAGCAGTTATTGCAGAAATTACCACATCCATGTCAGGTTCTTCATCTACCTCAACATTTGGAATTTGCAGAAACTCATTTATCAGCTCAGGAGTAAAAGGTACATCCCTCCCCCTAAAATTAACAGTCCCATACCACCTAGATGATCTCCTACCAGTGCTCTTTTTCATACAAGCATAAAATTCATAGGCCCAATTTGTCAAGAAAGATTCACCAAAATTCACAGCATGCATCAAATTCCTTTCCTCTAAGAAACTAATCATGCCTTTACTATCAAAGTCAGGTATATTAATGTTGGTCCTGAAAGGAGTATATAACAAGTGTATGGGGGGGGGGGGGGGAATACACTTGTATGCAAATTCTTTTCAAACTTGATCAAACCAGATATCAGCAATGTTGTCTTGGACAACTCTGCTGAAGATGATTAACTTCTTAAAGATAATAAAACTACTAAGTACTATTGAGTACTTAGTTGAATAACTATCTAAGAGAGTTATATGTGCGGAATAGTGGTTGGCCCTTTAGTTTAGACTCCTTTAAAGTTCTGAAATCACTTAGTTAATCAAACAGTCCAGTTTTCAGGGAACTTGTCCAAATAGGTTTTTGCACAGTCTTTGAATGTTTATCCTTGACAGATCAGTTTTATGTGCAGTGTTGATGTATTGTAAGTACTTGAAATGTAAATCAACACAAGAGTTTATAGTGGTTCAGAGACTCAAGCTCCTACATCCACTTTCCCTGATTTAACAGGATAATTCCTTCACTCTTGGAATTAACTTGTTTTATAGTGCCAAGGTGCACTTGATCAAGAACACCACTCTTGGTGAATTGATCCCTAGGATGTCTAGAGTCCTAGTACCCTCTTCTCAACTCAGAACTGAACTGTTCTTCTCTCAACAGTCAGCTCCTACCACTTCTACTAATACAACCTTCTCACTTTCACTCTTGAAAGATATGAGGATTGAAGTAAGGTTCCAACTAATGAGATATCCTTTACAATGGAGATCAGTGTATAAGGATAGGATATCTCTCTAAGCTTGTATATGAATGTACAATGAAGTTCAACTTAGATGAAGTGTTTGAAGACTAAGATAGTCTTTGAAAGCTTTGAAAGCACTCTAGCTTGTAAGAACTTGAGCTTAGTTGGTTTGTGTTGAGATTAGTTGGATGCTTTCAAATGGTCTTCACACTTCTGTATTTTTAGACAAATGAAGGATTTGCCCGTTGGAGAGGCAGCCTCCAATGTCCATAAATGTCTTCTTTCAGTTCTTCAACTTTGAAGACAGTTTCTTGATAGTGACATGTCCTCATTTGGGAAATAAACGGTTGTAAGAGCTTTGTCTTCATTCTGCAGCACTCTTCCCAATATCTGACTTTCAGATTCTCTTGTTAGAACTTGGACATCACTTCTGAATGTTGTTCCAATGATAGGACAACATTCCTCAACATTTGGACAACACTCCTTATCACTATCAGCAGTCTTGCTTATCAGCAAGGTTGGCTTGCTCTTCTTCAGATGACTTGGCTCTTTCCCTTTATTTCTCTTGAAGATGATCTTAGCTTGTTTCTTTGAAGATCTTTAGGGTGTGATTGTCTCTTTCTCTTCAGCATAGTTGACCTCAGGCTTTCAGAGCACTTGATCTTGATTAATTGAGCTGAGACAACTCCTCTGGACAACTCTCCTGATCAGCATACTTGTCTTTCAGCAGACTTGATCATGATTCCAGAGTTTGAGCCTTGAGGGGACTTGTTCTTGATGTACTTCAAAGCATATGTTCCCCCTCAATTTGTGCATCTAATAATCTAAGAGCTACCTAACATATTAGCTCCTCATCTAGCCTTTATACTATATGTTCTAACATGTCTAGAACATATTCAATCATAACTTAGGCATGTCTCAGGGGATTTTGGTATTCAATCAAAACATAACTCATTTTATTCCCAACAATTTCCCCCTTTTTGATGATGCCAAAACCTATACAGCTTGTGCAAAAGTGACTTAGCTACACCTATTACATTAATCTTCAGAAGACATGACTAAGGTCAGTTATCCTGAAAAGCAATGTGTTAGTGTATTCACCATTCATGTTGCACATAGGTTTCATAGATAGGCATAGAGAGATGAGTGTTTCTTGATTCAAAATAAGTTCAACTATCATTCATTAAAAGACATTACAAGCATGTTGATAGTTGAATTTAACATATCAGAGCATGAATCATCAACACTAAATACATCAGAGTATTTCTTTCTAACAGTTCAACACATATACAAGATTTTTCAGTATCAGAGCATAACCCTGTATCAGAGCACCAATCTTATATCAGAACAAATACTAACACTTCAAGACATATACAAGATTTTCAGTATCAGAGCATAAAGCTTGTATCAGAGCAATCCATATCAAGTCAGAGCAAACAGATTAGCACACCACATCAGCAAACTTGACCAATTTTCAGCATAGTTGATCAACTAAGATAGGTCAGAAGACTTAGCCATTTTGAGATCATCCTCTCGAGGTGGCACCATCCCATACTGTGCCCACACTCTCCTCTTCAAGGCCATGGCTTCTTGGTTGGTTCCCTTAGGACCAAGAACCATCTTGTTCAGCTTGAGGATCTCAGTGACTTCTCTCAGAATCCTTGATTGATCAATCCATCCATCAAGCTTTGGAGGTAAGTATATGATTGGCTTGGGAGCTGTGAGTTCAAATCTTGCAATATCAGCAGCTGCAAGCAGTTGTTGATAGAGTTCTCTGTAGTACTCAATCATGAACTCAGCAAAATTGATGTTGGCATCTCTTCCATTCCATCTGTCAATGACATACTGATCATAGACAAACTCCCTTTTTGCTTCCTCCCATGAGTCATTCAGCTGAATTGGCACCCATTTATCCAAGTGAGGATATTTGGTGTCCATTGGGATCAATAGCTGTGGCTTCATCTTGTTGTAAGTTGCTCTCTTCCTTCTTGGCTTCTGGAAGTTTGTTCTTCTCTTATCTCTTGCTCTGTTGGCCTCTTCCATCAAGTCCATTTTCTCTTGGGCCCTCATCATGGCCAGTTTCTGTTGTGTTTCAGGGTCTTTGCCATACCCTTCATGAAACAGCTTTGATGGATCATTGAGTACCACAATCTTTGTCTTCTTTGGTCCAGGTCCAAAGCCTTCTTCATATAAGATTTCCACATCTTCAGTGACTTTGGTACTTTCAGTGGACTTAGTCTCAGTAGACTTGTCTTTTTCAGCATTCTTGGGCTCTTCAGCTGTTTTGGCCTTCTTTGAGATAGGCTCATCGTCAATAACTCTGAATTCAGGTGGAAGATCAAGGCTATTGGGAAAGTCAGTGAATTTCTCAACTTGTCTCTTCTTTCCTTGGGCCTTCTTGATCTTTCCTCTAGTTTGGACACCTTCAGCATCCTTGTCCAAACCAGATACTTCACCACCTGGTCTTTGTTGTAGCCTCACTTTTTCCTCTTGAGCTGAGGCCATAGAGTTCTTCAATGCCAGTGCTAACTGCTCCTCTTCATCCAATTCTTCCAAGTTTAGCACTGCAGGCTCTTTTCCCTTTCCTACAGGGGTTTTGTCCTTCCCTTTCACTGGACTCCCAATCACTAAGGCACCTTTTGCCCTTGCTCTTTCCCTTTCCCCCTTTTTGGCAGCATCAAAACATTCTGGCTTCAGTTCACTCATAGTGGATGCCAATAAGGACTGGGCTTGGGTTAGAGACTTCATCTCCTCCAACAGATATACATTCTCATCATGTATATTTTGCATCCTGTCACTGCTTAAGCTAAGAAAGGCAAGAACAGGCTTCATTTTCAGTGAGGTTGGCCACTGCACCTTCAGCAATGTTGGCCAACACTTCTTGGGAAAACTTTTCTGAGGCTGCTTTGACCATAGCTAGCCTTTGCTCTTTAGCTCTTCTCTTCTGCAAGGCTGTCTTCTTGCCAAGAGCTTGCTTGATTGTCAATCTGATAGCTTGAACATTTGCATTATGATTGTCTCTTAGCCTTTTTTGATCCTTCTTGACCTCCTTTGAGATGTTTTCCATACTGACTTTGGCTTTGTGAACTTCAGTAGAGATGGTTTGAAGACCAGATTCTACTCCTTCAATTCTTGCTTCCAATGTGGGTAGCACCACATCTTCAGAGCCAGTTAGTCTCATTTCAACAGAAGCTAGGGTTCTTCCATGCTCATCTAATGCTCCAGAAGTTTCTTCATGAGCTGTTTGAACTTGTTGAGCCAAGGAATCCAACTTCTCTGATTGCATCCCAAGCAAGGCTTGTGCTGATCCAGTGTCAACTTGGATGGGAGCATCTGTCAAGAGATCTTCTGCAAATATTTGATCAAAGCTTATCCCTGCAATATCAGACAAATCAAAAGCATCAGTGAAAACACACTTATCTCCCTCATTTTCTTTTTCATAAGACTCTGATACATCAGCAGTCTTCTCCTCATTTTCAACTATTTCTTTTCTTCCTTCAATAAAAGTTTCCTCACTTAAAGAAATAGGCCTCCTCTCATCAAGGGATTCTTGAAGTTCAGATTTGACTTCAAGAATAGCCTGTCCTTCCTCACTTATACCACCCTCATATGTTGGTACACTCACAATCTTAGTGATAACTACCTCTCTTTCATCCACAACTCCCTCTGATTTTTCAAATCTACTTTCCTTTTCAACTCCTTCTCCTAAACCTGCATCATCTCCACCTTCAGCAAGGTTCAAAGATGGCAGTTGTGGGGAGATCACAATGCTCATATCAAAGATGGCAGTTGTGGGCTGATCAGTGTCCAACTCTTCTGACACTGAATAGGCCTTAATCAAACTAGCCTCTAGAGAAGGAACCTCCACATCTTTAGGCTGTGCCTTGGGTTCAGAAGAACCTTCATTGGCAGATGTGTCCTTGGTTGTGTTACCATCCTTGGTCAACACCTCTGAAATGACAGAGCCTTTCCTATGATAGGTTCTAGGGGGGTTGGAAAGTCTTTCAGAGACAGGAGGCTTAGGGAGATTGGCTTGAGGGGTTTCATGAGGGTTTGGTTTAGAGGGGTTTGAGGGATCATCTGGGGAGTCATCATCATTGGAGCTGCTTTCAGGGTGTTTGATGCCCTTAGCTTTCCTTTCCCTCTCCTCATTGATCTTGTCATCCACCAACTTTGCAAATACTTCCTCATTAGTGAGGAATCTTGTCTTTGAAACTCCAGCAAAGTGTAACAATCTGTTCTCCTCCACTTGCCACCAGTTTGCACCCTTATCTTGGATGACTTGTGATATTTCCATCAAGGATTTATCTTTTACATCAACAAGCATCCTTAGATCATGAAAGGCCTTCTGAATTCTAGGAAATTCAGCAAGTTGTGGATACAAACTGTCCACAGTAGCCTTGGCTCCTCCTCTGAGCATACTTTCATAAGTATACTCCTCCTCATCTCCACTTGAATGGGGACTTTGGGTTATAGGGGAGTTGGCTCTGGGTTCTCCTAATGCGGCTTCAGGCAGATTAAGTTCAGGAATGTTGGCTTCAGATGGGTTGGGTGCAGTAGAAGGATCTCCAGTTGCTTTTGAGAGCAATGGATCTGAAGGGGCTTTACTCAGGGGGGTTGGCTCAAAAAGTGCAGCTTATAATTGCTTTGAGTAATTGAGCATAGATGAGTCAAGGGGAGATTGTAATCTTGTCTCATCTACAGCTATGTCAGCTAGCACATCTATCATACTTCTCTGCACACTTCCCTCAGGAGGGTATCTCTTTGTGAGATTTATGGGAGTGATAGGTTGATTGGTTGGGGTTATATGGGTTTCAGGGGAGTTGGGCTCAGGATTCTGAATTTCAGGGATGTTGGCCTCCATTGGTTGACCTTCAGGGACCCTGGATTCTGGAGTTCCAGAACCAGATGAGTTGGTCCTTGACTTTGATTTGGTCCTACTTTCAGCTCTGCTCTCTCTTAGAGCAAGTTGTAGAGACCTTTCTTCCTGAAGCTCCAACACCTTGTCAGTAGGCTTGACCCTTCTCTTGCTAGCCCTACTGCTTCCACTCCCTTCCTCATCCTTTTCAGGGACAACCTCCCTGATCCTTTTATCACCCCTAGACTTTTGTCTAGTCTCATTGTACTTTTGCCTTAATTCTTCTGAGTGATCAGATGGCACTTGTACACCTTCTCTAGCAACTTCTTCAATCTCAGTTGAAGCATCTGAGTTCTCTTCTGAGATAATCTGAGACATTTTCCTTGTCTTCACCACTCTTGCTTTAGTCCTCTTCTTCATCTTAGGCTTCTCCTCCACCTTTGCTTCAGCAGGCTTGGCCATTAACATCCTCCTTTGCTCAGTTTTCTTGCTGAGCTTTCTGAATAGAATCTTTTGAGCTGGGAGAGGCTTTGCAAAGGTTTTCATTTGGGAGTAGTGGGAAAATCTCTCAATCAACAAGCTTGCCCTAGTGCAATACTTGAGTTTCCCTTCTAGCACAACCTTATTGTGAGATTTCACTTTGAATTTTGCCTTTTCCTTCATCATCTCAGACATGATGAAGGTCCTCCAATCAAACTTGATGCCTTTATCACTGGCATCAATGACTGCAGCCATGATTCTGATTCTTGGATGGCTGACCTGCTCCAAGCTTCCAGTATTACTCAAGAGACTTTTAGCTACTACCTCAAAGAGGTTGAGAAATTCTGGCTTGAGAGTCTTTTTGTTTTGAGTTGAGGAGAGAGGGCCTGGTGTCAATAGCCATTCTTGAGCTATTTCTTCTTCATGACCAGTGCCATAGATTTCTGGATTCCTTCCCTCAGAAGGCAATCCAAAAGCTCCTTCAAGATCTTCTGAAGAGAATTTCACTCTATGAAATCTTTCTTCCTCTTCTCCTTCAGCAACATATGACAGTCTGGTGGAAACTTCACCATCTTCAGGCTTGCCCCTCCATTTGAGAAAAGCAAAGAATTCAGCCATGTAGCTTTCCAAGCAGGAGCTTGGTCTTTCTTCCAAAAACTTTTGAAGACCAGCCCTTCTCAACCATCTCAGGGTTGGAGTAATCTCAGAATCTTCACTTTCAAAGGAGATTATGGGTTCAAAATGAAGATTGTTTTTGTTGCTTAGGTATCCAAAATCAAGGTCTAGAGCCTTGTTGGAGAAATCTATGATCATCTCTGGTCTAACTTTGGGAGCCATTGAAGATTGCAGAGATGAAATTTAGAAAGTTTTGGGAGAGTTTGAAGAGAATAGGTTAGGGTTTAGGGTTTCGAATGCTTGGGAAAGAAGAGTGTGTGGGGAGTTCTTAAGACTTGAGAATATTCTAAAAAGAATGTTTGTCATTGAGTTGGTGAGTTTTGTGTATTTTCAACTGTTGTCAAATATGGAAAGATACACTTGGACGGCCAGGATGAATTTCAGGGGAGTTGGCCAGTTTTGATCCAATGGTTAAAAACCAATGTAACAGTGACTTGTTGGTTTTATTCAAAACGTGGAAGGTATTTAATATTAGTTAATGGTTGGGGAGTTTTCGAGATAGATCATGGTTTGAAAAAGTGTAATGCAAACAAGAGTTAAATCTTGGCATTTAATGCATGGAAAGCGACCTTTTGGGTGGGGGACAAATTAAATCCCACAGAAATGATATCTGTAGTTGGGACATGTATCAAGGTAGGCAATGATTACCCAAAATAGGTGCTTATCAAACCAAGGAAATAGTTTGATAGCCATGACAACTTATCTGACCCCACTTGGACAAGTGTCCTGAAGAGATGTGGATAATGGTCCTGAATTCCAATGGATAAGTGTCCTGAATAATTTTAGCCATCTCTTCTGATATTCAGTAGACTTGACCAAGTCTGCTGAGAACCTTCTCAGTTTCCATATATCCATTAACTTTTCATGAGATTTACTTGTCCAATTTCCCTGGATCAAGTAATCCCAACTCTGCTGATAGCTCCAGAAATCTTGCCTCTGCAAGTGGCTTAGTTAGAATATCAGCTTTTTGATGATCAGTGTGGATCTTGACCAACTTTATGTCCTTCTTCTCCACATGGTCTCTAATGAAGTGATGCTTGATGTCCACATGCTTGCATCTTGTGTGCAATACAGGATTCTGTGATATAGCAATGGCACTATTGTTATCACAAAATATTGGCACTTCAGTAGAGTTGACTTTGTAGTCTCTCAGTTGTTGTCTCAGCCAAAGGATTTGAGCACAACAACTTCCAGCTGCAACATATTCAGCTTCAGTGGTGGAAGTAGCCACTGTGTTCTGCTTCTTGGAGAACCAAGATATAAGCTTGTTGCCCAAGAATTGACAAGTCCCTGAAGTGGACTTTCTGTCAATTTTACAACCTCCATAGTCAGCATCTGAGTAGCCAGTTAACTCAATGTTGTCATCAGCAGGGTACCAAAGGCCTAGATTTTCAGTGCCTTTGAGATACCTCAAAATCCTCTTTGCAGCCTCAAGATGGCTTTTCTTAGGATTTGCTTGGAACCTTGCACAAACACCTACTGCAAAGGTGATGTCAGGTCTGCTGGCAGTGAGATAGAGGAGTGAACCAATTATTCCTCTATACTCAGTAGAGTTGGTTGAAATACCACTCTCATCAGGATCCATCTTCCAATTTGTGTTCATTGGGATCCTTACTGGCTTGCTAGTTGTACACCCAAACTTCTTGATCATTTCTCTGGTGTACTTAGCTTGGTTGATAAAGATTCCTTCTTTTGATTGCTTGACTTGAAGACCCAAAAAGAAGTTCATCAACCCCATCATGGACATCTCAAACTTGCTTTGCATTAGCTTTGAGAATTTCTCACACAGCTTCTCATTGGGGGATCCAAATATTATGTCATCCACATAAATTTGGACAAGCAAGATGTCCTCTCCTTCAGATATTCTGAAAAGAGTTCTGTCCACAGTTCCCTTGGTGAATCCATGATCCAAGATAAATTGTGACAGTGTATCATACCAAGCCCTAGGGGCTTGCTTGAGTCCATATAGAGCTTTCTTGAGTCTGTAAACTTGGTTTCCAACCTCAAAACCTGGTGGTTGCTCTACATAGACTTCTTCCTTCAAGACTCCATTCAGAAAGGCACTCTTGACATCCATTTGGTATACTTTGAACCTCTTGTGGGCTGCATAGGCTAGAAAGAGCCTTATTGCTTCTAGCCTTGCAACAGGTGCAAATGTCTCATCATAGTCAATGCCTTCATGTTGGCAATAGCCTTTTGCCACAAGTCTTGCTTTGTTTCTGACAATCACATCATTTTTATTTTTCTTGTTCTTGAACATCCACTTTGTTCCAATAACATCTTGATGTGAAAGCCTATCCACCAGCTCCCATACTTCATTTCTGGTGAATTGATTCAGTTCTTCCTGCATGGCTGTGATCCAATTGGCATCTTGAAGTGCTTCCACAATATCACTTGGTTCTTGCTCTGACAAGAAACAACAGAAAAGAGCACTTTCACCATGAAATCTTCTGGTTTTGACTCCAATACTTGGGTCACCAAGTATTAGATCAGTAGGATGGTCTGATAACCAAGTCCTTCTTTTTCTGATCTCTTCAGTAGAGTTGTCCTCTACTGAAGTTGAGTCAATTTGATCATAGAATTCAGGATAATTGAATGCAGGATCTAATTCAGGATCATAATCAGGGGTGTTGTCCACAATGTCAGGGACATTGGTATTTTCAACATTTTGAGTTCCCCCTTGATTATATGACCTGTTAACTACCTCAGCAGGAACTGCTTCTTCATTGGTAGTTGTTACCTGGATGTGAACTGGGATTGGATCATTCAGTTCATCATTCCTTTCAGTGGGATTTGCCTCAGGAAGGTTGCCTTCAGGATGGTTGTCCAACATAGAGTTTTCAGGTAGATTGGCTTGGACAACATCTATGAATTCAGTGTCTTTGTCTTTTAGGCTTAGTCTGGTTGTTCTTTGTGTGATTTCTTCTGATTCCAAGTTCTCATTCCTGAACTCATGAGTAGATTCATCAAACACAACATGAGGTGTTTCTTCCACAATAAGAGTTTTCTTGTTGTAGACCCTGAAAGCTTTGCTGATTTGGGAGTATCCAAGAAACACTCCTTCATCAGCTTTGCTATCAAAGGCTTTCAACTGATCTTTCCCATTATTGTGAATGAAACACTTGCAACCAAAAATGTGAAAGTAAGACACTTTAGGCATTCTTCCTTTCCAGAGTTCATAGGGGGTTTTGCCTTGCCCCTTAATAATCAAACATCTATTTTGAGTATGGCATGCAGTGTTTATAGCTTCAGCCCAAAACCTCTTAGGTAATTTTGAATCAGCAATTAGAGTTCTAGCACCTTCTTTTAAAGTTCTATTTCTTCTTTCTGCAACTCCATTCTGTTGGGGAGTTCTAGCTGCTGAGGTTTCATGAGCTATTCCATTAGATGTGCAATACTCATTGATGTATGAGTTAATGAACTCTGTGCCTTTATCAGATCTTATCTTGATAATGCTAAGGCTTTTCTCATTTGACAATCTCTTTAGAAGTTCAGGCAGTTTGACTTGAGTTTCCTTCTTATTAAGGAGAAATACTACCCATGTGAACCTAGAGAAGTCATCTACTACAACCAATGTGTATTTTCTACCATTTATGCTTGCAGGGGTAATTGGTCCAAAAAGGTCCATATGCAACAGTTCAAGTACCCTTTCTGTAGAGATGACTGGTTTTCCCTTAAATGAGGTTTTGATCTGTTTTCCTTCTTGGCATGGTTTGCAAACATGCTCTTTAATGAAAACCTCATTAGGTAGTCCTTTGACTAATGCATTTCTAGCAATTTTGTTCATTGTTTTAAAGTTCAGGTGGTTTAATCTTTTATGCCATAACCAACTTTGTTCACTAGAACTCTTAGCAATGAAGCATGCAGCATCAGTAGACTTGTCCCAGTCTGCAAAATACACATTTCCTTTCCTAGTTCCAGTCAATAAAATTTGTTGAGTCTTATTCTTGATTAAGCATTTTCCACTTGAAAACTCAACATTGAAGTTTTTATCACAGAATTGACTGATACTTAGGAGATTATACTTGAGACCAGCCACATAAGATACATTGGATACTTTGATGTTACCAATCATCAAAGTACCATAACCTTTTGTAGTTGCTTGTGAGCTGTCTCCAAAAGTGACATTTGGGCCTTCTTTTTCAATAAAATCAGTGAGAAGTTCCTTGTTTCCAGTCATGTGCCTTGAACATCCACTGTCAAGATATCATGCTGACTTTTTGCTCATGCTCCTCTTCTTGTGGCCCAATGGTACCTACAATTAGATGGGTTTAGGTACCCTTTGAGTTTTGGGTCCTGAGAGGTTAGCTGTACCTTTGGGAACCCAAACTTGCCTAATAATCCTGATTGATTCAAGGTGGCTAAGTTGTCTTCCTTTAGCATCTAAATACACTGTCTTTCCCTTAAATGCCTTTGGGAAAGTGTGTGTGAATGTGTTAATTCTATAAGTTTCAGGGGAGTTGTCAAGTCTCCTGAACTTTTGAGTTCTTTGTGCAGCTTGAGGGAATCTTTGAGGAAAGGCTTTCTTATGACCATTACCCTTTGGTATGAAGTGTTTTGGTTGTCTCATTTTATTCTGCCTTTGAGGAAAGTTGTCCCTAGGTCTATTCAGCTGAGGCTTTCTCAGAAGAGTTGGCCTAGGCTGATTATACCTTGGATACTTCCTCTGAACATTGTTCAGTAGAGTTGCCCTACCATTGGGTCTACTCTGCTGACCAATATTCCTCTTGTGTTCAGGAGCTTTGGCCATTTCCTTAGGTTTTGGCCTATTCTCCTGAAGCATTTGATTAGGCAGATCATCCATTTTGCCCTTTCCTTTGTTCAGTGGCTTAATTATTTCATTTTCAGTTTGTGCCACTGACTTAACAAAGATTCTCTTAGTGTTACTCACAGAAGCAACACTAAGACAAGGTGAAGATTCAAATGGATCAAATCCTAATCCACTTCTTTGAGCCATAGGTCTTTGATAACTCTGAATTTCCTCTATTGCTCTAGAGGATTTCTTCAGAGCAGACATCTTTAATTTCAGGCTCTCTTCACTTGATTTAAGAATATCATATTCATGTGAGAGGTTTTCAAACTTGGCATTGAGAATTTTGATTTCAAAATCTTTTCTCTTCTGAGAGAGAAGTTGATCATCAATCTCCTTTTGTTGGTCAACTATCCTGAGATTTGCTTCCTCAAGCTCTCTCAAGACTTGTTGATACAACTCAGTAGACTTGACATCAACAACTGCCTCAGAGTTTTTGGCAAGTTCAATAGCCAATCTTTCATTTTCCCTCACACAGTTATCATGAAATTCTTGTAACATTGTGAAATCTTCCATCAACATTCCAAGGGAGAGTTTCAAGTTGACCTCACTATTGTTTTGTGAGATGAATGATGGTGAGCTAGAAGTGGAGGATACCTCATCATCCTCAAGAGCCATGTTGCAGACATCATCATCATCATCACTGTTGGAGAATAGTCCATCAGAGGAGTTGAGGCTTTCAGCACTATCAGATTCTTCACCAGCCATCATGGCCTTTCTGTTGGTGAATTTCCTATCTCTTTTGGCCTGCCTCTCCCTTCTCTCCTTAGAGCTTAATTCAGGGCAATCATACTGGAAGTGCCCTTTCTTTTTACAGTTATAGCACAGATCTTCATCATCTTCTTTCTTTGATTCTTCTCTTCTTTTTGATGATGAAGGTTCATCTCTACTGGACCTTCTCCTATCAGAGTACTTGTCCTCTGATCTTTTCTCTTCAGGCTTTTTGACTTCAGCCTGTGCTTCAGGAGAGTTGTATCTCCTGAATTTGTTGTCCTGGTAGAATTTCTTGTATCTACCAAACCTTGAGTTTAACTTTTCAAACCTTCTAGCCATCAAGGCTAGTTCTTCCTTCATTTCAGTCTTTGAAACTGACTTTGATGATCTTGGAGTGGACTGCATCTCTGGTTCAGCAGTTTTGGCTTTGAATGCCACTCCCTTAGTAGGATTTGAAGGTTCCTCAATAGGCTTTCTCCTATTGAGGTCGAACTCATAAGCTTTGAGTTCAGAGAAGATTTGTTGCATGGGCATGGTGGAAAGATCTTTGGTGTTTTGCATCATTACAGCATAGACATCCCACTTTTGAGTGAGACTTCTCAAGATCTTCAACCCCACCTCTCTCTTGGTGTAGACCTTGCCCAGTGAGTTGATTTCATTCATCACATCCGTGAATCTACCAGCAAACTTATCAATGGATTCCTCAGACTCCATTGCAAACTGTTCAAATTTCTGCACAGCAACTTGGAGCTTATTCTCCTTGATCTTTTCAGTACCCTCACACATTTCAGCAAGAGTATCCCAAATTTCTTTGGCTGTTGTGCAGTGGTAGACTCTACCCATAATTGCATCTGGAATTGTTTGATAGAGGGTGTTCATTGCTAGATAATTCAGATTATCCTTCCTCTATCAGTAGTGAAGTCATCTTCATCTTTGGGTAGTACATCTCTTGTATCTGCCCTTTGAGCCTCTGTGACTCTGGGATTGACAAAGGTGAACACAAAAGGACCTCTTGTGATCACTCTCAACATATCAGTATGAAGAGATGCAAGATGAGCCCTCATTCTGATTTTCCAGAAATCATAATTATCAATTGAGAACATGGGCAGTTTGTGATGTGAAATGTGGTTGACTGGATTTGTGGCCATGTTGTCCAATCCTTGGATAGTAGGAGGTGGAACAGCAGCATTGTTGTTGGCCATAATTCAAGAACAAATAGTCAGTCAAAATACAATAAGGATTTCAGAGAGATCAGTTCAGTGACCACAGTCAATATGTGATTTTGAAAACCAAGATGGCTTTTCAGAAGCAGTGGTTTTTGAACCCCTGCTCTGATACCACTTGTTGGTCCTGAAAGGAGTATATAACAAGTGTATGGGGGGGGAATACACTTGTATGCAAATTCTTTTCAAACTTGATCAAACCAGATATCAGCAATGTTGTCTTGGACAACTCTGCTGAAGATGATTAACTTCTTAAAGATAATCAAACTACTAAGTACTATTGAGTACTTAGTTGAATAACTATCTAAGAGAGTTATATGTGCGGAATAGTGGTTGGCCCTTTAGTTTAGACTCCTTTAAAGTTCTGAAATCACTTAGTTAATCAAACAGTCCAGTTTTCAGGGAACTTGTCCAAATAGGTTTTTGCACAGTCTTTGAATGTTTATCCTTGACAGATCAGTTTTATGTGCAGTGTTGATGTATTGTAAGTACTTGAAATGTAAATCAACACAAGAGTTTATAGTGGTTCAGAGACTCAAGCTCCTACATCCACTTTCCCTGATTTAACAGGATAATTCCTTCACTCTTGGAATTAACTTGTTTTATAGTGCCAAGGTGCACTTGATCAAGAACACCACTCTTGGTGAATTGATCCCTAGGATGTCTAGAGTCCTAGTACCCTCTTCTCAACTCAGAACTGAACTGTTCTTCTCTCAACAGTCAGCTCCTACCACTTCTACTACTACAACCTTCTCACTTTCACTCTTGAAAGATATGAGGATTGAAGTAAGGTTCCAACTAATGAGATATCCTTTACAATGGAGATCAGTGTATAAGGATAGGATATCTCTCTAAGCTTGTATATGAATGTACAATGAAGTTCAGCTTAGATGAAGTGTTTGAAGACTAAGATAGTCTTTGAAAGCTTTGAAAGCACTTTAGCTTGTAAGAACTTGAGCTTAGTTGGTTTGTGTTGAGATTAGTTGGATGCTTTCAAATGGTCTTCACACTTCTGTATTTTTAGACAAATGAAGGATTTGCCCGTTGGAGAGGCAGCCTCCAATGTCCATAAATGTCTTCTTTCAGTTCTTCAACTTTGAAGACAGTTTCTTGATAGTGACATGTCCTCATTTGGGAAATAAACGGCTGTAAGAGCTTTGTCTTCATTCTGCAGCACTCTTCCCAATATCTGACTTTCAGATTCTCTTGTTAGAACTTGGACATCACTTCTGAAGGTTGTTCCAATGATAGGACAACATTCCTCAACATTTGGACAACACTCCTTATCACTATCAGCAGTCTTGGTTATCAGCAAGGTTGGCTTGCTCTTCTTCAGATGACTTGGCTCTTTCCCTTTATTTCTCTTGAAGATGATCTTAGCTTGTTTCTTTGAAGATCTTTAGGGTGTGATTGTCTCTTTCTCTTCAGCATAGTTGACCTCAGGCTTTCAGAGCACTTGATCTTGATTAATTGAGCTGAGACAACTCCTCTGGACAACTCTCCTGATCAGCATACTTGTCTTTCAGCAGACTTGATCATGATTCCAGAGTTTGAGCCTTGAGGGGACTTGTTCTTGATGTACTTCAAAGCATATGTTCCCCCTCAATTTGTGCATCTAATCATCTAAAAGCTACCTAACATATTAGCTCCTCATCTAGCCTTTATACTATATGTTCTAACATGTCTAGAACATATTCAATCATAACTTAGGCATGTCTCAGGGGGTTTTGGTATTCAATCAAAACATAACTCATTTTATTCCCAACAATTAATCCTCTTCTCTATCAGCAGTTTTCTCTTAGAATAAATGGCCAACCTAATCTCTAGAGTTTCAAGAGAATCAGAAATACCTTCCTCTTCAGAAATAAAGTCATCTGAGCTTGGTGTAGAGCTTTTAGCAGAGCTCTGATCAGGGCTACTTTCTACACTGGAAGAGCTATCCCCACTGCCACCATCTTCAGGTTCTAGTGCAGCTTCCTTTGCAGCAGCATAATGCTCAGCATTTTTCTTTAGAGACTGCAGTATGTCTCTCAAGCATCTCTCAGAATCAGAGTTGGTATCTGATTTAGCAGGTTCATCTTCAATGATCATCTTCTCTTTGCCTTTTGGTTCAGCAACAGACTTTCCTTTCCCTTTCTCTTCAGCAACAGCCTTCTTTTTGGATTTCTCAGCAACAACAGTCTTTGTTTTCTTGGGTTTCTCAGCAACAACAGGAGCTTCTTCTTCAGAATTGGTGAACACTTTGGATGGGTTCACCAGCATCAGCTCCAGCTTTCTTCTTCTTCCTCATGGATTCAGAATAATCCACACGAGTGAATACGCGGTTTGATCTCCTTCTTCGTACAGGGCTTCTCTGTCTTTTGCCTTTCTGTGCATTCTTCTTGAGAGGAATGGGGGCAGACTCATCTGAGACAAAGAGTGAGGAGTTTGTACCTTCAGAGATGTTTGCTTCCTCCATTTCAACTTCTTCAGGGTCAGACGTAGCAGTAGCTTCTTCTTCAACAGAAGCTTCAACATTTCCAGCTTGCGGTTCGTGAACAGTAGGTGAATTGGGGCTTTTTGAAGCAGAAGCCATTTGGGCGGTTTGATCAGCCAAATAGCTTGAGATATTCATAGTGATATCTCCAAAAGTCATCACGGGCAGATGACTAGTAGTTCGAAGAGTATCAGACACCTCTTCGATAGCCCTAGTGACCTGTTCGACGGTTGCATCTTGAGGAAAGTTTGTTTGAGGAGTGGGAGCGGTTGTTGATGGTGTTGCAGAGACATTTGAGTCAGCATTTGACGAGGTTGAGTTTTGTGAAGCCATGGAAGCAAGAATTTCGAGAGGATTTGTGCGAGAGTGGGATGAATTTTTCGAATCAGAGTGAGATTGTGAGGATTTCGAGTTTCTTCCAGCCATTTAAGTTAGGCAGTTGGAATTTCAAGGTATAGAATGGGAATTTGCACACACTTCTTTGAGATATACACAACTAAAAATCAATTCTGCAATCTTAGTACTCAACAAATTCAGAAATCACAATTAGCAAATGAATGGCATCTTATGTTCGATATTTATAGAGAGAATAATGTAGTTGGAGGTTAAGAAAATAAAATAGAAGAATTAATCTAGAAATTTCGATAGTGCTCCACATTTTTAGCCACAACCTAGATCATGGTTAATTAGTGGAAAAAATCAATTAAATAAATTAATTAAAATTAAAGAAGCTTCCAGAATAAAAATCGCATAATCTGAAAAAAAAGATGTGGGTCAGTAATTAATTAAATAAATAAAATGAATCTCAATAAATAATTAAATAATTACAACAGATAAAAATAAATTCGAATCAGGCAATGTTGTGCTCAAAACTGTTACAAACACCTCAACATGGTTTTTACATGAATTTGCTTCATTTGTGTTGCACCATATTTTTTCTTTTTGTGTTATAGCATCTAATTTGTATTGATCCATTGTTCCTGTAGAGTACATCGTAGTAGCGAACTCCGTGCCCCATACTTACTTAATGGATTACAAATATGTTGATGTTTTTACCAAATATCACCTTTTGAAAAGAAGGCATCGTAGTAGTGAACTCTGTGCTCCATAGTTACTCAGTGATTTGGTACATCTTTTAGTATGCTAATAACATTCTCATTTTTATGCATTTGATAGGTGTAAGACGTTTATTTTTGCACTCCAAGGTTCTTAGATTCGTAGATATTTTACAAAGGAATTATTTAACTAAGTAAGAAATAAATTCAACTTATAAAATTTATACAACCCATGATGTTGTCCCAAATGCTGACGCATTTGTGACAACATCCATCCGAATTTTTCAGATAGTGCTCATGCCAAGAGATTTCCTCAAAGTAGAGAATCTCTCATGGTCTAAGGCTTTTGTAAAAATATCAGCATTCTGTTTTTCAGTAGTTACATACTCCAACTTAACAATATTCTTCTCTACTAGATCTCTCATAAAAGGGTGTCTAATGCTAATGTGCTTTGTGAGTGAGTGTTGTACAGGATTTTTAGAAATGTTAATGGCACTAGTATTATCACAAAAGATAGTAAGTATACCATTCTCAATACCATAATCATGGAACATCTTGCTCAGCCACAAGAGTTTTGTGCAGCAGCTTCCAGCAGCAATATACTCAGATTCTGCAGTGGATTGTGAAACACAATTCTGTTTCTTGCTGTGCCATGATACAAGATTGTTTCCCATGTAGAAACATCCTCCACTCGTACTCTTTCTATCATCTATGTCTCCAGCCCAATCAGCATCACTATAGCCAATCAAAATGTTGTTGGTGTCCTTAGTATACCAGATTCCAAGGTCACTTGTACCTGAAACATACTTGATAATCCTCTTCACAGCATTCAGGTGAGATTCCTTTGGATTAGCTTGGTACCTAGCACAAACACACACACTATACATAATATCTGGTCTACTAGAGGTTAAATACAGTAAACTACCTATCATGGATCTGTAAAGTGTTGGATCAACATCTGTTCCAGCACTGTCTTTGCACAGTTTCAAAGAAGATCCCATAGGAGTTTTCATTGGTTTTGAATTTTCAAGACCAAATCTTTTAACCAAGTTCTTAGCATACTTACTCTGGGAGAAGAAAATACCATCACTACATTGTTTGATTTGAAGACCTAGAAAATAGTTCAAGTCTCCAACCATACTCATTTCAAATGTTGCAGTCATTGCCTCAACAAAGTTACTCAACATTTTATCACAAGTAGCACCAAACACAATGTCATCAACATATATTTGAGAAATAAGTAAATCTCCTTCAGTGTGCTTAATGAACAAAGTTCTATCAGCTTCTCCTCTAATAAATCCATATTCCAAAACAAAGTCAGTAAGCCTACCATACCATGCTCTAGGAGCTTTTTTAAGACCATACAATGCTTTCTTAAGTTTATATACATGATCAGGGTATTGTGGATCTTCAAATCCTATAGGTTGTTCAATATATGCTTCTTCATTTAATATGCCATTTAGAAATGCAGCCTTTACATCCATTTGATGAAGTTTAATATCAATAAAACATGCAATAGCTAGTAGTAATCTAATAGATTCTATCCTAGCAACAGGTGCAAAAGTCTCATCAAAATCAACTCCTTCAACTTGGGTGTAACCTTGTGCTACTAACCTAGCCTTGTTTCTAACAATATTACCATATTCATCAGTTTTATTCTTGAATATCCACTTTGTTCCAATGACATTAGTATGACTAGGTCTTGGAACAAGTGTCCATACTTCATTTCTTTCAAACTGACCAAGTTCTTCATGCATAGCATTAATCCAGTTTTCATCAGTTAAGGCTTCTTTAGCACTTTTAGGTTCAATTTCAGATAAATAGCATTCAGCATTTACAATGTTACACATAGAAGACATGCATATTGTTCTTACCACATCTACCTTGTTTGATCTTACTCTTCCTCTTGTTTGCACTCCAACTGTAGCATCGCCTATGATCTGGTCAGAAGGATGACTTTTACCTATTCTTGAAGAAGGATTCGTTTTGGGAACGTACTGGTCATTCTGTGAAGTTACAACTGTCTGTTCTGTAGATGTTGACCCAGATGTGTTAACATTTGGTGCAACATTTTCAGACTTCAGTGTATTCTCAGAAGTGTCAGTAACCTGTGATACATCTTCTTCATCTTTGTCATCTGTAAGACCTTTATCATCATCAAACACAACATTAACAGATTCTTGAACAGTGTTAGTTCTAAGGTTATATACTCTTGTTGGGAATAAAATGAGTTATGTTTTGATTGAATACCAAAACCCCCTGAGACATGCCTAAGTCATGATTGAATTTTTTACAAGAAATGATAGAACATATAGTATAAAGGCTAGATGAGGAGCTAATATGTTAGGTAGCTCTTAGATGATTAGATGCACAAATTGAGGGGGAACACATGCTTAGAAGTTCATCTAAATCAAGTCCCCTCAAGGCTCAAACTCTGGATACAACACTAAGTCTTTTGAAGACTAACTATGCTGATCAGGAGAGTTGTCCAGAGGAGTTGTCTCAGCACAAGAAGTCAAGATCAAGTGCTCTGAAAGTTGAGGTCAACTATGCTGAAGAAATAGAGACAACCATACCCTAGAAAACTACAAATCAACATGCTAAGATCACCTTGAAGTGAAGCAAGGGTATGAGCCAAGTCATCTGAAGAAGAGCAAGCCAACTTTGCTGATAAGCAAGACTGCTGATAGTGATAAGGAGAGTTGTCCAAATGATGAGGAATGTTGTCCTATCAATAGAACAACCTTCAGAAGACATGTCCATATTCTTACAAGAGAATCTGAATGTCAGATATTGGGAAGAGTGCTGAAGAATGAAGACAAAGCTCTTACAGCCGTTTATTTCCCAAATGAGGACATGTCACTATCAAGATTCTGTCTTCAAAGTTGAAGAACTAAAAGAAGACATTTATGGACATTGGAGACTGCCTCTCCAACGGGCAAAACCTTCATTTGTCTATAAATACAGAAGTGTGAAGACCATTTGAAAGCATCCAACTTCAACCTCAACCAAGCACATCTAACCTCAAGTTCTTACAAGCTAGAGTGCTTTCAAAGCTTTCAAAGACTATCTTAGTCTTCATACACTTCTTCTAAGCTGTACTACATTGTATATCCATACACAAGCTTAGAGAGATATCCTATCCTTATACACTGATCTTCATTGTAAAGGATATCTCATTAGTTGGAACCTTACATCAATCCTCACATCTTTCAAGAGTGAAAGTGAGAAGGTTGTAGTAGTAGAAGTGGTAGGAGTTGACTGTTGAGAGAAGAACAGTTCAGATCTGAGTTGAGAAGAGGGTACTAGGACTCTAGACATCCTAGGGATCAATTCACCAAGGAGTGGTGTTCTTGATCAAGTGCACCTTGGCACTATAAAACAAGTTAATTCCAAGAGTGAAGGAATTATCCTGTTAAATCAGGGAAAGTGGATGTAGGAGCTTGAGTCTCTGAACCACTATAACTTCTTGTGTTGATTTACTTTCAAGTACTTTCATACACTCAACACTGCACACAAACTGATCTTTCAAAGGACTAAACATTTTAAGACTGTGCAAAACTGATTTGGACAAGTTCCCTGAAACTGGACTGTATTGAATTGACTAGGTGATTTCAGAATCTAAAGGAGTCTAAACTAAAAGGGCCAACCATTATTC
This sequence comes from Galeopsis tetrahit, assembly GCA_963675135.1. NCBI lineage: Eukaryota > Viridiplantae > Streptophyta > Magnoliopsida > Lamiales > Lamiaceae > Galeopsis > Galeopsis tetrahit. The sequence continues at coordinate 21,486,742 of OY776133.1, forward strand.
CGCACATATAACTCCCCTAGATAGTTATTCAACTAAGTACTCAATAGTACTTAGTAGTCTGATTATCTTAGAAGAGTTAATCATCTTCAGCAGAGTTGTCCAAGACAACCTTGATGAGCTCTGGTTTGATCAAGTTAGAAAAGAATTTGCATACAAGTGTATTCCCCCCCCCCCCCCCCATACACTTGTTATATACTCCTTTCAGGACCAACAACTCTATAGGCTTTACTATTTCTGGAATAGCCTAAAAAGAAACCTTTATCACTCTTAGAATCAAAGTTATGAAGTTGATCCCTATCATTCAAAATATAACACACACAACCAAATACATGAAAATATTTCACACTTGGTTTTCTGTTGTTCAAAATCTCATACGGTGTTTGACTCATGCTCTTGTTGGGAGATCCAAATATTATATCATCAACATAAATTTGGACAAGTAGAATGTCTGTACCTTCTTGTCTTCTGAACAACGTGCGATCAACTTTGCCCTTAGTAAATCCATTTTCAACTAAAAATAGTGAAAGAGTGTCATACCAGGCTCTTGGGGCTTGCTTCAGACCATATAGTGCTTTCTTCAATCTGTATACTTGGTTACCATTTACCTCAAATCCAGGAGGTTGTTCTACATAAACTTCTTCAGCAAGTATACCATTTAAAAATGCACTTTTCACATCCATTTGATACACAGTGAATTTCATATAAGCAGCATAAGCAAGAAACAATCTTATAGCTTCTAGTCTAGCTACAGGGGCAAATGTTTCATCATAATCAATACCCTCTGCTTGAGAGTAACCCTGAGCAACTAATCTAGCCTTATTTCTTACAACAAGATCATTCTCATCTTTCTTATTTTTGAAAATCCACTTAGTACCTACCACATTGTGATCAGCAGGTCTCTCTACAAGTTTCCATACATCATTTCTAGTAAACTGATTTAATTCTTCTTGCATAGCAATTATCCAGTTACTGTCAGTCAAAGCCTCTTTTACAGTCTTAGGCTCAATAGAAGATAAGAAGCAACACCAACAAAACAAAGAATTACTAGGTTCAGGTTTAGAATCAAACAGTTGTCGTCTGGTCTTAACACCTTTATTGGATTCACCAATAATCAGATCAGTAGAATGAGCAGATTTCCATGTTTTTCTAGTCTTAACAGGAATACTTTCATCATCTACATCATGCATATTAGAATCACCAATATCAATATCATCATTTTCAGCAGGTTTATTCACAGGAGAACATTCAACCAATTCAGGCATATCTATTGGTCTGGAAGACTTACCTTTGTCTTTTACCTTTTCTACATCATTATCTTTGTTTAGGATGTTCAGAAATGGATTGTAGGCTTATACAAATTCATATACATCGGTCTCCTCATTATCTTTGTCAGTTTGAATGGTCAGATCATCAACTTTCTTACTGAGCTTTCCATACCTCATATGGTGTCTTACCATGTACCTTATTGAGTGAACTTCTGTTCTGAGTATGGCAGGCAGTGTTGATTGCCTCAGCCCAGAACTTCTGTGGTGTGTTGTACTCTGCAAGCATTGTTCTGCATGCTTCCTTCAGTGTTCTGTTTCTTCTCTCAGCTACACCATTTTGTTGGGGTGTCCTAGCTGCACTTGTCAAATGCTGAATTTCAGACTTAGAACAAAATTCTTTAATATAGCAGTTTATAAATTCAGTCCCCTTGTCACTTCTGATCTTGACAATGGGCTGACATTTTTCTACTTGCAACCTCTTTAACAGATCTGGTAGTTGGGTTTGTGTGTCACTCTTTTTGTGTAGGAAGATTACCCAAGTGAATTTTGAATAATCATCTACAACAACTAAAGTGTACCTTCTACCATTCAGTGTAGGGGGTTTTATTGGACCATGTAGATCCATGTGCAAGAGTTCTAAGACTCTACAAGTAGAAAGGGTGGGAATTTACTTAAAGGAAACCTTTACCTGTTTACCTTTCTGGCAAGCATCACACACTTGTGATTTGAAATAGATTTCATTAGGGATACCTTAAACAAGGTAATCTCTTGCAATCTTATTAATTATCTTAAAGTTCATATGGCATAGGCGTTTGTGCCATAGCCAGCTGATTCTCTTTAGGACTTTTACTAAGAAGGCAAGCATCCCTAGGGCAGCTATTCCAATTCACAATGTAGACACTGCTTTGTCTTACTCCAACCAGTAGAATAGTGTGAGTTCTTTTATCCCAGATTTCGCATTTGGTGCTTTTGAAGTAAACTTTGTAGCCCCTGTCACAAAATTGAGAGACAGATAACAAATTGTATTTCAAACCTTCTACATATGAGACATCTTGAATCTCTACATCTCCATTTTTTATGTATCCAAATCCTTTTGTGATTGCCATGGAACTATCTCCAAAGATCACCTTTGGTCCTTCTTGCTCATGATAGTCAGAAAGAAGAGCCCTGGTACCAGTCATGTGGTGAGAACACCCACTGTCTATGTACCAAGTTTCTCCAACTGAACCACCTTTCTTGTATAGATCCAGTCGACCCTGCAAGAAGTGATCTTAATAATTTAGGTACCCTTTCTTTATTGGGGTCCTTGGGGGTTAGTGGTGAGAGGTACCCAAATAAACATTAAAGATTTAAATAATTGAGACCTCTTCAGTTTTCTTCCATGTTTATCACAAAATAGTACTTTATTGACCTTATCCAAATTATCAGCAGACTTAGGATCTATTTTTCTGAGATAGCCTTTTCTTGGTTCTATCCCTTTTTCAGTAAGATCAGTATGTCTGTAATAGTTTGCATAGGGCCTAAAAGCCTGTGGACCATACGGCTTATAGATGCGTTTTGGTCTTTCCTCTACAATGATATCATAAGATAAAGGTGGAGGATAAAGAACAGGTTTGTTATGATAATGAGGCACAAATTTCCTAGGTTTAGTTGAGTACAGCTGAGACTGCTTTATAAAAGGAGGTCTAGGCTGTTTCCAACTTGCATGTGTGTTGGTCCTGAAAGGAGTATATAACAAGTGTATGGGGGGGGAATACACTTGTATGCAAATTCTTTTCAAACTTGATCAAACTAGATATCAGCAATGTTGTCTTGGACAACTCTGCTGAAGATGATTAACTCTTTAAAGATAATCAAACTACTAAGTACTATTGAGTACTTAGTTGAATAACTATCTAAAGGAGTTATATGTGCGGAATAGTGGTTGACCCTTTAGTTTATACTCCTTTTAAGTTCTGAAATCACTTAGTTAATCAAACAGTCCAGTTTTTCAGGGAACTTGTCCAAAAGTCTTTTGCACAGTCTTGAGTATAGGTTCTTTGAAAGATCAGTTTTGTGTGCAGTGTTGAATGTATGAAAGTACTTTGAAGGTAAATCAACACAAGAGTTTATAGTGGTTTAGAGACTCAAACTCCTACATCCACTTTCCCTGATTTAACAGGATAATTCCTTCACTCTTAGAATTAACTTGTTTTATAGTGCCAAGGTGCACTTGATCAAGAACACCACTCCTTGGTGAATTGATCCCTAGGATGTCTAGAGTCCTAGTACCCTCTTCTCAAATCAGAACTGAACTGTTCTTCTCTCAACAGTCAGCTCCTATCACTTCTACTACTACAACCTTCTCACTTTCTCACTTGAAAGGGGTAAGGGTTGAAGTAAGGTTCCAACTAATGAGATATCCTTTACAATGAGGATCAGTGTATAAGGATTAGGATATCTCTCTAAGCTTTGTATGGATATACAATTGTGTTCAGCTTAGAAGAAGTGTATGAAGACTAAGATAGTCTTTGAAAGCTTTAAAAGCACTTTGAAATTCTTCTCAAGGTTCAGGTTGAGGTGCTTAGCTGAGGTGCTTTCAAATGGCCTCCACACTTCTGTATTTATAGACAAATGAAGGATTTGCCCGTTGGAGAGGCAGCCTCATATGTCCATAAATGTCTTCTTTTAGTTCTTCAACTTAGAAGACAGAATCTTGATAGTGACATGTCCTCATTTGGGAAATAAACGGCGGTATAGACTTTGTCTTCATTCTGCAGCACTCTTCCTAATGTCTGACTTTAAGATTCTCTTGATAAGACTTGGACATGGCTTCTGAAGGTTGTTCCAATGATAGGACAACATTCCTTATCAAGTGGACAACTCTGCTTATCACTATCAGTAGACTTGCTTATCAGCATGGTTGTCTTGCTCTTTTCAGATGACTTGGCTCTTTCCCTTTGCTTCACTTGGAATTGATCTTAGCATGTTTATTTGAAGATCTTTAGGGTATAGTTGTCTTTAATTCTTCAGCATGGTTGACCTCAAGCTTTTAGAACACTTGTTCTTGATTAATTGTGTTGAGACGACTCTTCTGGACAACTCTCCTGAACAGCATACTTGGCCTTCAATAGGCTTAGTGATTGTTCCAGAATTTGAGCCTTGAGGGGACTTGTTCTTGATTGTCTTCAAAGCATATGTTCCCCCTCAAATTATGCATCTAAACAACTAAGAGCTGCCTAACATACCAGCTTCTCTTCTAGCCTTATTCTATATGTTCTAACATCCTTAGAACATAGTTATCTTGACTTAGGCATGTCTCAGGGGGTTTTGGTATTGAATCAAAACATATCTCATTTTATTCCCAACAATTTCCCCCTTTTTGATGATGCCAAAACCTATACATTCTATGCAAAAGTGACTTGACTACACCTATTACATTTATCTTCAGAAGACATGACTAAGGTCAATATTCCTGAAAAACAATGTGTTAGTGTACTCACTGTTCAATTTGCAAATAGATTTCAAGAATAGGCATAGAGAGATTTCTGCAATAATGTTTCTTGATTCAAAGTAATTTCAACTATCATTCAATTGGAAATCATTACAGGCATGTTGATAGTTGAAGTTAACATATCAGAGCATGAATCCAAGACACTATTAGATCATTTCATTACAAAGTTTCAGAGCAGATACTAATCACAAGATCTAGAGTATCAGAGCAAATACTAAACAATTAATGGTATCTAGATCTTCTAGTATCAGAGCACAAACTTATATGTCAGAGCAACCAAGGCATATCAAAGCAAACACATTATCAGTGCACATCAGCATTCTTGAGCAAACTTCAGCATAGATGACCAATTAAAAAACATATCTTCAGGTAAGATAAGTTTTCATCCACAAAAAAGGTCAGAAGACTTAGCCATTTCAGAGATCATCCTCAGGAGGTGGCACCATTCCATATTGTGCCCACACTCTTCTCTTCAGTTCCATGGCCTCTTGGTTTGTTCCCTTGGGTCCAAGAACCATCTTGTTTAGCTTGAGGATTTCCAGAAATTCCTTCAGAATTTTTGCTTGGTCAATCCATCCTTCAAGCTTTGGAGGCATGTATATGATAGGCTTGGGGGCAGTGAGTTCAAATCTTGCAATGTCAGCAGTTGCAAGCAGTTGTTGATAAAGCTCTCTGTGATACTCTATCATGAACTCTGCAAAAATGGAGTTGGCATCTCTTCCATTCCATCTGTCAATGACATAGTAATCATATAGACAAACTCCCTTTTGGCTTCCTCCCGTAAGTCATTCAGCTGAATTGGCACCCATTTATCCAAGTGAGGATATTTGGTGTCCATTGGGATCAAAAGTTGTGGCTTCAACTTGTTGTAAGTTGCTCTCTTCCTTCTAGGTTTTTGAAAATCTGCTCTTCTCTTGTCTCTTGCTCTTTGTGCTTCATCCATCAAATCCATCTTCTCTTGGGCCCTCATCATGGCCAGTTTCTGTTGAGTTTCAGGGTCTTTGCCATACCCTTCATGAAACAGTTTTGATGGATCATGAGCTAGGATTGTTGTCTTCTTTTTGGGTTCAGGTCCAAATCCTTCAGCAAACAGTTCTTCAACATCTTCAGTGGACTTGGTACCTTCAGGGGACTTAGTCTCAGCAGACTTTTCTTTCTCAGAAGACTTGTCCTTTTCAGCAATCTTGGACACTTCAGCAGTCTTGGTCACTTCAGCATTTTTAGCCTTCTTTGAGGTAGGCACTTCATCAACAATTCTGAATTCAGGGGGCAAGTCAAGGCTGTTTGGAAAGTCAGTAAATGTTTCAGTTTTTCTTTTCTTTCCCTTGGCCTTCTTAATCTTTCCTCTAGTTTGGACACCTTCAGCATCCTTGTCCAAACCAGATACTTCACCTCCTGGTCTTTGTTGTAGCCTAACTCCTTCCTCTTGAGCTGAGGCCATTGAGTTCTTCAAGGCTAGTGCCAGCTGCTCTTCTTCATCCAAATCTTCTAAGTTCAGTACTGCTGGCTCTTTTCCTTTTCCTTCAGCAACTTTGTCCTTTCCCTTTACTGGGCTTCCAATAACCAAGGCACCTTTTGCCTTTGCTCTTTCCCTTTCCCCCTTTTTGGCAGCATCAAAACATTCAGGCTTGAGTTCACTCATAGTTGATGCCATCAAGGACTGGGCTTGGGTTAGAGATTTCATCTCCTCCAACAAGTATACATTCTCATCATGTATATTTTGCATTCTGTCACTGCTCAAGCTAAGGAAAGCTAGAACATGCTTCATCTTTTGTTGGACAACCTCCTCCAAGGTTGTTTTCAGAGATGCATCCAATTGGGCCTTAAGGAGCTCAGTGAGGTTGGCCACTGCACCTTCAGCAATGTTGGCCATCACTTCTTGGGAAAACTTTTCTGAGGCTGCTTTCACCATAGCAAGCCTTTGTTCTTCAGCTCTTTTCCTCTGCAGGGCTGTCTTTCTTCCAAGAGCTTGTTTAACCACTGATCTCAAAGTCTTCACATTCCTATTGTGGTTATTCCTTAGCAAGGTTTGCTCTTTCTTGACATCCTTTGACACAGACCTCATTGTGTTTTTGGCTTTGATGACTTCAATGGAGATGGTTTGCAAACCAGTCTCAACTCCACTGATCCTAGCTTCCAAGGTGGGTAACACCACATCTTCTGAGCCAGTTAGCCTCATTTCTACAGATGCTAAATTTCTTCCATGCTCATCCAAAGCTCCAGAAGTTTCTGCATGAGCTGATTGAACCTGATGAGCCAAGGAGTCTAGCTTTGTTGATTGCAAGCCAAGTAGGGCTTGTGCTGATCCAGAATCAACATAGATGGGAGCATCTGTTAAGAAATCTTCTGCAAAAATCTGGTCAAAGGTTATACCTGCAATATCAGACAAATCAAAAGGGTTAGTGAAAACACACTCATCACCCTCAATTTCTTTTTCATAAGACTCTAATACATCAGCAGTCTTCTTCTCATTTTCAACTACTTCTTTTCTTCCTTCAGTAATAATGTCCTCACTTAAAGAAACAGGCCTCCTTTCATCAAGGGATTCTTGAAGTTCAGATTTGACTTCAAGAATAGCCTTTCCTTCCTCACTTATATCACCCTCATTTGGTGGTACACTCACTATCTTAGTGATTATAACCTCTCTTCCATCCTCTACTCCCTCTGATTTTTTATCTATGTTCTCCTTTTCAACACCAACACCTAGACCTGCAGCATCTCTACCTTCTACAAGGTTCAAAGATGGCAGTTGTGGGGAGATCGCAGTGCTTATTTCAACAGCCACTGAGTCATCCTGAATGACTAAGGGCTGATCAGTGTCCAACTCTCCTGACACTGAATAGGCCTTAATCAAACCATCCTCTACTATAGGAACCTCCACATCTTTAGGTTGTGCCTTGGGTTCAGAAGAACCTTCATTGCCAGATGTGTCTTTGGTTGTGTTACCACCCTTGGTCAACACCTCTGATGATACAGAGCCTTTCCTATGATAGGTTCTAGGGGGTTTGAAAGTCTGCCTGATACAGAAGGTCTTGGTTGAGAAAGATCAGGGAGTTTGGCTTGAGGGGTTTCAGGAGGGTTGGGATTTGAAGGGTTTGAGGGATCATCAGGGGAATCATCATCATTTGAGCTACTATAAGGGTGTTTGATGCCCTTAGCTTTTCTCTCCTTCTCCTCAATGATCTTCTCATCCACTAACTTTGCAAAAACCTCCTCATCAGTGAGGAATCTAGTCTTTAACACACCAGCAAAGTGTAGCAATCTACTTTCTTCCACTTGCCACCAGTTTGCACCCTTATCTTGAATGACTTGTGATATCTCCATGATAGTTTTGTCTTTCACATCCACAAGCATTCTCAAATCATGGAACATCTTCTGAATTCTTGGAAATTCAGCAGGTTGTGGATACAAACTGTCCACATTAGCCTTGGCTCCACCTCTGAGCATACTCTCATAAGTATACTCCTCCTCATCTCCACTTGAATGGAGACTTTGGGTTATAGGGGAGTTGGCTCTGTCTTCTCCTAATGTGGCTTCTGGAAGGGTAAGTTCAGGGATGTTGGCTTCAGAAGGGTTGGGTGCAGTTGAAGGTACTTCAGTTGCTTTTAAGAGAAATGTATCTGAAGGGGCTTTGCTCAGGGGGGTTGGTTCAAGAAGTGCAGCTTCTAAGAACTTTGAATAATTGAGCATAGATGAGTCAAGGGGTGATTGCAATCTTATCTCATCTACTGCTAAATCTGCAAGCACATCTATCCCACTTCTTTGTACACTCCCTTCTGGAGAATATCTCTTTGTAAGATTGATAGGGGTGATTGGTTGGTTGGTTGGGGTTATGTGGGTTTCAGGGGAGTTGGGTTCAGGATTCTGTGCTTCAGGAAGGTTGGCCTCTTTAGGTTGATCTTCAGGGACCTTGGACTCTGGAGTTCCAGAATCAGAAGAGTTGGTCCTAGACTTTGATTTTGTCCTACTTTCAGCCCTGCTCTCCCTTAGAGCAAGTTGGAGAGATTTTGCTTCTTGAAGCTCCAACACTTTTTCAGTAGGCTTGGCCCTTCTCTTGCTAGCCCTACTGCTCCCACTTCCCTCTTCATCTTTCTCAGGGACAACTTCCCTAAGCCTCTTATCACCCTTAGACTTTTGTCTAGTCTCATTATACTTTTGTCTCAACTCTTCTGAGTGATCAGAAGGCACTTGCACACCTTCTTCAGCAACATCTTCAATCTCAGTTGAGACTCCAGTAGTGTCTTTTGAGGGGATTTGAGACATCTTCCTTGTCTTCACCACTCTGGCCTTAGTTCTCTTCTTCAACTTAGGCTTCTCCTCAATCTTCTCTTCAGCAGGTTTGGTCAATAACATCCTCCTTTGCTCAGTTTTCTTGTTGAGCTTTCTAAACAGTATCTTCTGGGCAGGGAGGGGCTTTGCAAATGTTTGCATTTGTGAATAGTGGGAAAATCTCTCAATCAACAAGCTTGCCCTGGTGCAATACTTGATTTTTCCCTCCAAAACCACCTTGTTGTGGACTTTCACTTTAAACTTAGCCTTTTCCTTCATCATTTCAGATATGATGAAGGTCCTCCAATCAAATTTGATGCCATTGTCACTAGCATCAATAACTGCAGCCATTATTCTTATTCTTGGATGGCTGACCTGCTCCAAGTTTCCAGTATTGCTCAAAAGACTCTTGGTAATTACCTCAAAGAGATTGAGGAATTTTGGCTTGAGAGTCTTCTTGTTTTGTGTTGAAGAGATAGGACCTGGAACCAATAGCCATTCTTGTGCTATCTCTTCTTCATGATCAGCACCATAAAATTCTGGATTCCTTCCCTCAGAAGGTAATCCAAAAGCTCCTTCAAGATCTTCTGAAGAGAATTTCACCCTGTGAAATCTCTCTTCCTCCTCACCCTCTGCAACATAGGAAAGTCTTGTGGCAATTTCACCATCTTCTGGCTTACCTCTCCACTTGAGGAAAGCAAAGAACTCTGCCATGTAGCTCTCTAGACAAGAGCTTGGTCTTTCTTCCATGAACTTCTTTAATCCAGCTCTCCTCAGCCATCTAAGAGTTGGAGTAACTTCAGGGTCTTCACTTTCAAAGGATACTATGGGCTCAAAGTGAAGGTTGTTTTTGTTGCTTAAATATCCAAAATCAAGATCTTGAGCCTTGTTGGAGAAATCAATGATCATTTCTGGTCTGATTTTGGGAGCCATTGAAGGTTACAGAAATGGATTTGAGAGTGTTTGACGAGAATAAGAGCTAGGGTTTTGAATGTTTGGGGAAGAAGTGTTTATGGGGGGGGTCTTAAGGCTTGAGAATATTCTAAAAGGAATGTTTGTCAATGAGTTGGTGAGTTTTGAGAGTTTTCAACGGTTGTCAAAAATGGAAAAACACAATTGGACGGCCAGGATTGATTTCAGGGGAGTTGGCCAATTTTGATCCAATGGTCAAAAACCAATGTAACAGTGAGTTATTGGTTTTATTCAAAACGTGGAAGTTATTTAATATTAGTTAATGGTTGGGGAGTTTTCGAGATAGATCATGGCTTGAAAAGTGTAATGCAAACAAGAGTTAAATCTTGGCATTTAATGCAGGGAAAGCGACCTTTTGGGTGGGAGACAAATTAAAATCACAAAAAGGTGATATCTGTAAAAGGAATGGGACAGATATCAAAATAGGTAATGATTGCCCAAAATAGGTGCTTATCAAACCAAGAAAAGTGTTTGATAGCCAAGACAACTTATCTGACCCCACATGGACAAGTGTCCTGAAAAGATGTGGACAAGTGTCCTGAGATTCAATGGACAAGAGTCCTGATCATTTGGGGTCATTTCTTCTGAGTTTCAGTAGACTTGACCAAGTCTGCTGAAGATCAATTTAGTTCCCCTTACTCCCATTAACTCCAATGGAATTTACTTGTCCAACTTCCCTGGATCAAGTAATCTCAAATCTTGCCTCTGCAAGTGGCTTTGTTAGAATATCAGCTTTTTGATGATCAGTGTGGATCTTGACCAACTTTATGTCCTTCTTCTCCACATGATCTCTAATGAAGTGATGCTTGATGTCCACATGTTTGCATCTTGTGTGCAATACAGGATTTTGTGATATTGCAATTGCACTGTTGTTGTCACAAAAGATTGGCACTTCAGTAGAGTTGACATTGTAATCTCTTAGTTGTTGTCTCAACCATAAGATTTGAGCACAAAAACTTCCAGCTGCAACATACTCAGCTTCAGTGGTGGAAGTAGCCACTGTGTTTTGCTTCTTGGAGAACCAAGATATGAGCTTGTTGCCTAAGAATTGACAAGTCCCTGAAGTGGACTTTCTATCAATTCTGCATCCTCCATAGTCAGCATCTGAGTAGCCAGTTAACTCAATGTTGTCATCAGCAGGGTACCAAAGGCCTAGATTCTCAGTGCCTTTAAGATACCTCAAGATCCTTTTTGCAGCCTCAAGATGGCTTTTCTTAGGATTTGCATGAAACCTTGCACAAACACCTACTGCAAAGGTGATGTCAGGTCTGCTGGCAGTGAGATAGAGGAGTGAGCCAATGATTCCTCTATACTCAGTAGAGTTGGCTGGAACACCACTCTCATCAGGATCCATCTTCCAGTTTGTGTTCATTGGGATCCTTACTGGCTTGCTTGTTGCACACCCAAATTTCTTGATCATCTCTCTGGTGTACTTAGCTTGATTGATGAAAATTCCTTCTTTAGATTGTTTGACTTGAAATTCCAAAAAGAAGTTCATCAGCCCCATCATGGACATCTCAAACTTGCTTTGCATAAGCTTTGAGAACTTCTCACATAGCTTCTCATTGGGGGATCCAAAGATTATGTCATCCACATAAATTTGGACAAGCAAGATGTCCTCTCCTTCAGTGATTCTGAAGAGAGTTCTGTCCACAGTAGTTCCCTTGATGAATCCATGATCCAAGAGGAATTGTGACAGAGTATCATACCAAGCTCTAGGGGCTTGTTTGAGTCCATATAGAGCCTTCTTCAGTCTGTAAACTTGGTTTCCAACCTCAAAACCAGGTGGTTGCTCCACATAGACTTCTTCTTTCAAGACTCCATTCAAAAAGGCACTCTTGACATCCATTTGGTACACTTTGAACCTCTTGTGGGCTGCATAGGCTAGAAAGAGCCTTATTGCTTCTAGCCTTGCCACAGGTGCAAATGTCTCATCATAGTCAATGCCTTCATGTTGGCAATATCCCTTTGCCACTAGTCTTGCCTTGTTTCTTACAATCACATCATTCTCATTCTTCTTGTTCTTGAACACCCACTTTGTTCCAATAACATCTTGATGTGAAGGTCTATCCACCAGCTCCCATACTTCATTTCTGGTGAATTGGTTCAATTCTTCCTGCATGGTTGTGATCCAATTGGCATCTTGAAGTGCTTCTTCAATGTCACTTGGTTCTTGCTCTGACAAGAAACAACAGAAAAGAGCACTTTCACCATGAAATCTCCTTGTTTTGACTCATATACTTGGATCACCAAGTATTAGATCAGTAGGATGGTCAGACAACCAAGTCCTTCTTTTTCTGATCTCTTCAGTAGAGTTGTCCTCTACTGAAGCTGAGTCATTTTGATCATAAAATTCAGGATAATTGAATGCAGGATCTAATTCAGGATCATAATCAGGGGTGTTGTCTTCAATGTCAGGGACATTGGCATTTTCAACATTTTGAGTTCCCCCTTGATTATTTGACCCATTAACTACCTCAGTAGAGACTGCTTCTTCATTGGTAGTTGTTACCTGGATGTGAACTGGGATTGGATCATTCAGTTCACCATTTGCTTCAGTGGGGTTTACATCAGGAAGGTTGCCTTCAGGATTGTTGTCCAATGGGAGTTTTTCAGGTAGGTTGGCTTGGACAACATTTATGAATTCAGTGTCTTTGTCCTTTAGGCTCAGTCTGGTTGTCCTCTGTGTGATTTCTTCTGATTCCAAGTTCTCATTCCTGAACTCATGAATAGATTCATCAAACACAACATGAGGTGTTTCCTCCACAACAAGGGTTTTCTTGTTGTAGACTCTGAAAGCTCTACTGATTTGAGAATATCCAAGGAATACTCCCTCATTAGCTTTGCTATCAAAGGCTTTCAACTGTTCTTTCCCATTATTGTGAATAAAACACTTACAACCAAATATGTGAAAGTATGACACTTTAGGCATTCTTCCTTTCTAGAGTTCATAGGGGGTTTTGCCTTGCCCCTTAGTAATCAAACATCTATTTTGAGTATGACATGCCGTGTTTATAGCTTCAGCCCAAAACCTCTTAGGTAGATTTGAATCAGCAATTAAGGTTCTAGCAGCTTCTTTTAAAGTTCTATTCCTTCTTTCTGCAACTCCATTTTGTTGAGGAGTTCTAGCTGCTGAGGTTTCATGAGCTATTCCATTTGATGTGCAATATTCATTGATGTAAGAGTTTATGAACTCAGTGCCTTTATCAGATCTTATCTTGATAATGCTAAGGATTTTCTCATTAGACAGTTTCTTTAAAAGTTCAAGCAGTTTGACTTGAGTTTCCTTCTTATTAAGGAGAAATACTACCCATGTGAACCTAGAGAAGTCATCTACTACCACCAATGTGTATTTTCTACCATTTATGCTTGCTGGGGTAATTGGTCCAAATAAGTCCATATGTAAAAGCTCAAGTACCCTTTCAGTAGAGATGACTGGTTTTCCTTTGAATGAGAGGCTTTGATCTGTTTTCCTTCTTGGCATGGTTTGCAAACATGCTCTTTAATGAAAACCTCATTAGGTAGTCCTTTAACTAATGCATTTCTAGCAATTTTGTTCATTGTTTTGAAGTTCAAGTGGTTTAATCTCTTATGCCATAACCAACTTTGTTCACTCGAACTTTTAGCAATGAAACATGCAGCATCAGTAGACTTGTCCCAGTCTGCAAAATACACATTCCCTTTCCTAGTTCCAGTCAATAGAATTTGTTGAGTCTTATCTTTGATTAAACATTTACCACTTGAAAACTCAACATTGAACTCTTTATCACAGAATTGACTGATACTTAGGAGATTATATTTGAGACCAGCCACATAAGACACATTGGATACTTTGATGTTACCAATCATCAAAGTACCAAAACCTTTTGTTGTTGTTTGTGAGCTGTCTCCAAATGTGACATTTGGGCCTTCTTTTTCAATAAAATCAGTGAGGAGTTCCTTGTTTCCAGTCATGTGCCTTGAACATCCACTGTCAAGGTACCATGCTGACTTTTTGCTCATGCTCCTCTTCTTGTGGCCTAATGGTACCTGCAATTAGATAGGTTTAGGTACCCTTTGAGTCTTGGGTCCTGAGTGGTTAGCTGTACCTTTAGGAACCCAAACTTGCCTAATGACCCTGATTGATTCAAGGTGGCTAAGTTGTTTTCCTTTAGCATCAACATACACTGTCTTTCCCTTAAATGCCTTTGGGAAAGTATGTGTGAAAGTGTTAACTCTGTAAGTTTCAGGGGAGTTGTCAACTCTCCTGAACTTATGAGTTCTTTGTGTTACTTGAGGGAATCTTTGAGGAAAGGCATTTTTATGACCATTTCCCTTTGGCATGAAGGGTTTTGGTTGTCTCATTTTATTTTGCCTTTGAGGATAGTTGTCCTTAGGTCTAGTCAGCTGAGGCTTTCTCAGTAGAGTTGGCCTAGGCTGATTATACCTTGGATAACTCCTCTGAACATGGTTCAGGAGAGTTGCCCTTCCTTTGGGTCTACTCTGCTGCCCAACATTCCTCTTGTGTTCAGTGACTTTGGCCATTTCCTTAGGTTTGGGCCTAGTCTCCTGAAGCACTTGAGATGGCAAATCATCCATTTTTCCCTTTCCTTTGTTCAGTGGCTGAATCATTTCATTTTCAGCTTGTTGTGCCACTGACTTTACAAAGATTCTCTTAGTGTTACTTGTAGAAGCAACACTAAGACAAGGTGAAGATTCAAATGGATCAAAACCTAATCCACTTCTTTGAGCCATAGGTCTTTGGTAACTCTGAATTTCCTCTATTGCTTTAGTGGATCTTCTCAGAGCAGACATCTTTAATTTCAGACTCTCTTCACTTGTTTTAAGAATGTCATATTCATGTGAGAGGTTTTCAAATTTAGCTTGAAGAATTTTTAGTTCAAAATCTTTCCTTTTCTGAGATAAGAGTTGATCATCAATCTCCTTTTGTTGGTCAACTATCCTGAGATTTGCTTCCTCAAGCTCTCTCAAGACTTGTTGATACAACTCAGTAGACTTGACATCAACAGTTAGCTCAGAGTTTTTAGCAAGCTCAATTGACAATCTTTCATTTTCTCTCACACAATTATCATGAAATTCTTGTAACATAGTGAAATCTTCCATCAAATTTCCAAATGAAAGTTTCAAGTTGACCTCACTAGTGTTTTGTGAGATGAATGATGGTGAACTAGAAGTAGAGGATACTTCATCATCCTCAAGAGCCATGTTGCAGACATCATCATCATCTTCACTGTTGGAGAACAGTCCATCAGAAGAGTTGAATCTTTCAGCACTTTCAGATTCTTCACCAGCCATCATGGCTTTTCTATTGGTGAACTTTCTGTCTCTCTTTGCCAGCCTCTCTCTTCTCTCCTTAGAGCTCAATTCAGGGCAGTCATACTGGAAGTGCCCTTTCTTCTTGCAATTATAGCACAAGTCTTCATCATCATCTTTCTTTGGTTCTTCTCTTCTTTTTGATGATGAAGGTTCAGCTCTACTGGACCTTCTCCTATCAGAGTACTTGTCCTCTGATCTTTTCTCTTCAGGCTTTTTGACCTCAGCCTGAGCTTCAGGAGAGTTGTACCTTCTCCTGAATTTGTTGTCTTGGTAGAATTTCTTGTATCTACCAAACCTTGAGTTTAGCTTTTCAAACCTCCTAGCCATCAAGGCTAGTTCCTCCTTCATTTCAGTCTTAGAGACTGACTTTGATGATCTAGGAGTGGACTGCATTTCTGGTTCAGCAGTTTTGGCTTTGAATGCCACTCCTTTTGTAGGATTTGAAGGTTCCTCAACAGGCTTTCTTCTGTTGAGATCGAACTCATAAGCCTTGAGTTCAGAGAAGATTTGTTGCATAGGCATGGTGGAAAGATCCTTGGTATTTTGCATCATCACAGCATAGACATCCCACTTTTGAGTGAGACTTCTCAAGATCTTTAGTCCAACTTCTCTTTTGGAGTACACCTTGCCTAAAGAGTTGATCTCATTCATTACATCAGTGAATCTACCAGCAAATTTGTCAATGGATTCTTCAGATTCCATTGTGAATTGTTCAAATTTTTGAATTGCCACTTGGAGCTTGTTCTCCTTGATCTTTTCAGTACCCTCACACATTTCAGCAAGAGTATCCCAAATTTCTTTGGCAGTTGTGCAGTGGTAGACTCTACCCATTATTGCATCTGAAATTGTTTGGGAATCAATTCCCTTGCATCATGGCAAGATAGTTCGGATTATCTTTCCTCTTTTCATCAGCAGTGAAGTCATCTTCATCTTTGGGAATCAATTCCCTTGCATCTGCTCTTTGAGCTTTAGTGAGTCTGGGATTGACTTGAGTGAACACAAAAGGACCTCTTGTGATCACTCTCAACATATCAGTGTGAAGAGATGCAAGATGAGCCCTCATTCTGATCTTCCAGAAGTCATAATTGTCTATTGAGAACATGGGCAATTTGTGATGAGAGATGTGGTTGACTGGATTTGTGGCCATGTTGTCCAATCCTTGGACAGCAGGAGGTGGAATAGCAGCATTGTTGTTGGCCATATCTCAAGAACAAATAGTTAGTCAACAATCAAATATGATTTCAGATAGATCAATTCAGTGACCACACCAAATATGTGATTTTGAAAACCAAGATGGCTTTTCAGAAGCAGTGGTCTTTGAACCCCTGCTCTGATACCACTCGTTGGTCCTGAAAGGAGTATATAACAAGTGTATGGGGGGGAATACACTTGTATGCAAATTCTTTTCAAACTTGATCAAACCAGATATCAGCAATGTTGTCTTGGACAACTCTGCTGAAGATGATTAACTCTTTAAAGATAATCAAACTACTAAGTACTATTGAGTACTTAGTTGAATAACTATCTAAAGGAGTTATATGTGCGGAATAGTGGTTGGCCCTTTAGTTTATACTCCTTTTAAGTTCTGAAATCACTTAGTTAATCAAACAGTCCAGTTTTTCAGGGAACTTGTCCAAAAGTCTTTTGCACAGTCTTGAGTATAGGTTCTTTGAAAGATCAGTTTTGTGTGCAGTGTTGAATGTATGAAAGTACTTTGAAGGTAAATCAACACAAGAGTTTATAGTGGTTCAGAGACTCAAGCTCCTACATCCACTTTCCCTGATTTAACAGGATAATTTCTTCACTCTTGGAATTAACTTGTTTTATAGTGCCAAGGTGCACTTGATCAAGAACACCACTCCTTGGTGAATTGATCCCTAGGATGTCTAGAGTCCTAGTACCCTCTTCTCAACTCAGAACCGAACTGTTCTTCTCTCAACAGTCAGCTCCTATCACTTCTTGTTGGGATATGAATATCCTTAGTTTAGTTTTGATAAACCAAATCAAACATGTAATAGGATAAGTTGTATTGTATAGACAACTTTATTATACTTCTTGTAATAGATAGGACTCTGGTTAGAAGAGAAGACTTGTCAAATGCTCAAGAAGAGAAGACCAAGACCAGAAGTCATCTTACATCAGCTGAGT
Organism: Galeopsis tetrahit; assembly: GCA_963675135.1. NCBI lineage: Eukaryota > Viridiplantae > Streptophyta > Magnoliopsida > Lamiales > Lamiaceae > Galeopsis > Galeopsis tetrahit. The sequence continues at coordinate 21,504,205 of OY776133.1, forward strand.
AGAAGTCGTCTTACATCAGCTGAGTAGAAGTCATCTTACAACCAGTTGAGTAAAGACAGCAGAGTAAAGACAGCAGCTGAGAAGAAACAGCAGCTGTGTAAAGCCAGCTGAGTAAAGACAGCAGAGTAAAGACAGCAGCTGAGAAGAAACAGCAGCTGTGTAAAGCCAGCTGAGTAAAGACAGCAGAGTAGAAGTCTTCTTACCAGCAGAGTGAAGTATTCTTACCAGCAGAGTGAAGTCTTCTTACGAGCAGAGTAGAAGTCTTCTTACTCAATTAAAGGAAGGCCAATCAGAGTTAAAGTCAAGGATTGACAAGATACGCACAAGAAAGGAAAGTCAAAGATATGATTGAAATTACATGACAATGGTAATATTCAATCATATCAAATCAAGAGATTGGCAATTCCCGAATTAGTGGAGATTTGAATTGCTATCATCCAACGGTAACATTCAAACATCAACACTATATAAATGAGCTCATACATCATTGGGAGATGTGAAGAGGTGTGAGATGCAAAGGTCGAGCAAAGGTCATAAACTCCAGAAATAAGAAGAGCTCAAGAAGATCATTCATGAAGATTCAACACGCATCACCTCATCCCAGTGAGTGAACTCATACCATCTAAGCCAGTGCAACCACTCATATATATCCATAGCTTAGAGAGAATTTCTCAATCCTAGCATGAGGCTAAAACAGATTGTAAGGGAAATTCTCACCTAGTTCATATACACAAAACCCACCTTCTACCATAAAACCTTAGAAGTCAAGTTGAGTGTTTATCACTGTAAAGAGTCCAAGTGCTCTATAATCACTTGTGGAGTTCAAGTGCAAGTGCTTACAATCACTTGTGGGGAAGTGCAAGTGCTTACAATCACTTGTGGAGACCGTAGCAGTTAAGGGAACTGACTCAGATTTCAAAGTCCTACCCTTGGGACTATAAAGGACAAGGCCCTTGTAATTTGTGGTAAATTAAAGGGATTAAACATCACGTGTGGACGTGAGAGTGGACGTAGGAACGTATATCCGAACCACTATAAATCAATGTGTTATTTACATTTCTGCACTTTACATTTCAAGTCTTTTCATACATATTTGTGCATAAACTGTTTTACACACTGTATTTATTAAATAGACGAGTATAATATTTATGGGCACACTACAATTCCGCACTTAACTCCGATAAGTAATTAATCAGTCGACTAACTAGTCCTAGGCCCCTAGTGAAATCAGCGGACTAGTTACTTTGAAGAGTTAGTTTATTTTCCACACAATCAGCAGACATCAAGTCAGCTGATCTTACACTCGTCTCAGGGACCAACAAGTGGTATCAGAGCCGTGTGTTCAAAAGACCATTGCTTTGAATTTTTTATTTTCGAAAATCTGCACTTTTTCTGTTGTTTTCAGAATTTAACGTGTGAGTATACTTTTTAAAGTGGAATTTATGTTTTGAATCGAACTCACTGCTTTGCAGTGACATGTAATGCTTTTTGGCCAAATTCCATCGTTTGAGCCATCAAAAACACGTTTTACTGTTTTCAATGGTCACCTGAATAGATCCATTTTTGAAAAACTGTTTTGCATGCATTCTGTTTTCATAAAAATCATACTTGCATGTATTTGGATTATTGTGTGTTAAGAACAGGTCAACAACTAAGGGGGAACATCAGCTCAGCTGAGTTCTAGCCCTATCTGGATTTACACGCGTATGAGCAAGAAGAGGAGATCAAGATGATCAAGTTGTTAGAAGACCTGAAGACAAGAAGAGCTTAATTGAAGTCGTCTGATTTGCAACATATCAGCTGAAGAGTAGATAAGAAGACCTTTGTAATAGCTGATTAGGTGAGTCCGTGCTTGTAAAGTGCAATATTAATAAAACTCATCTTTTTAGCTTTTGGAGATAACATCTAGTTATTTCATCTGATGACAACTTCTCATTGTCATCATACAAAAGCCTTTTGTTTTTACTCTTCTGCACTATTATATGGACTCTAGCACTGTCTGTTCTTTATTGCTTCAGTTAGTGTTAGATGATTTGGTTATATCAAAAAGGGGGAAATTGTTGGGATATGAATATCCTTAGTTTAGTTTTGATAAACCAAATCAAACATGTAATAGGATAAGTTGTATTGTATAGACAACTTTATTATACATCTTGTAATAGATAGGACTCTGGTTAGAAGAGAAGACTTGTCAAATGCTCAAGAAGAGAAGACCAAGACCAGAAGTCATCTTACATCAGCTGAGTAGAAGTCGTCTTACATCAGCTGAGTAGAAGTCATCTTACAACCAGCTGAGTAAAGACAGCAGAGTAAAGACAGCAGCTGAGAAGAAACAGCAGCTGTGTAAAGCCAGCTGAGTAAAGACAGCAGAGTAAAGACAGCAGCTGAGAAGAAACAGCAGCTGTGTAAAGCCAGCTGAGTAAAGACAGCAGAGTAGAAGTCTTCTTACCAGCAGAGTGAAGTATTCTTACCAGCAGAGTGAAGTCTTCTTACGAGCAGAGTAGAAGTCTTCTTACTCAATTAAAGGAAGGCCAATCAGAGTTAAAGTCAAGGATTGACAAGATACGCACAAGAAAGGAAAGTCAAAGATATGATTGAAATTACATGACAATGGTAATATTCAATCATATCAAATCAAGAGATTGGCAATTCCCGAATTAGTGGAGATTTGAATTGCTATCATCCAACGGTAACATTCAAACATCAACACTATATAAATGAGCTCATACATCATTGGGAGATGTGAAGAGGTGTGAGATGCAAAGGTCGAGCAAAGGTCATAAACTCCAGAAATAAGAAGAGCTCAAGAAGATCATTCATGAAGATTCAACACGCATCACCTCATCCCAGTGAGTGAACTCATACCATCTAAGCCAGTGCAACCACTCATATATATCCATAGCTTAGAGAGAATTTCTCAATCCTAGCATGAGGCTAAAACAGATTGTAAGGGAAATTCTCACCTAGTTCATATACACAAAACCCACCTTCTACCATAAAACCTTAGAAGTCAAGTTGAGTGTTTATCACTGTAAAGAGTCCAAGTGCTCTATAATCACTTGTGGAGTTCAAGTGCAAGTGCTTACAATCACTTGTGGGGAAGTGCAAGTGCTTACAATCACTTGTGGAGACCGTAGCAGTTAAGGGAACTGACTCAGATCTCAAAGTCCTACCCTTGGGACTATAAAGGACAAGGCCCTTGTAATTTGTGGTAAATTAAAGGGATTAAACATCACGTGTGGACGTGAGAGTGGACGTAGGAACGTATATCCGAACCACTATAAATCAATGTGTTATTTACATTTCTGCACTTTACATTTCAAGTCTTTTCATACATATTTGTGCATAAACTGTTTTACACACTGTATTTATTAAATAGACGAGTATAATATTTATGGGCACACTACAATTCCGCACTTAACTCCGATAAGTAATTAATCAGTCGACTAACTAGTCCTAGGCCCCTAGTGAAATCAGCGGACTAGTTACTTTGAAGAGTTAGTTTATTTTCCACACAATCAGCAGACATCAAGTCAGCTGATCTTACACTCGTCTCAGGGACCAACACTTCTACTACTACAACCTTCTCACTTTCTCACTTGAAATGGGTAAGGGTTGAAGTAAGGTTCCAACTAATGAGATATCCTTTACAATGAGGATCAGTGTATAAGGATTAGGATATCTCTCTAAGCTTTGTATGGATATACAATTGGGTTCAGCTTAGAAGAAGTGTATGAAGACTAAGATAGTCTTTGAAAGCTTTAAAAGCACTTTGAAATTCTTCTCAAGGTTCAGGTTGAGGTGCTTAGCTGAGGTGCTTTCAAATGGCCTCCACACTTTTGTATTTATAGACAAATGAAGGATTTGCCCGTTGGAGAGGCAGCCTCATATGTCCATAAATGTCTTATTTTAGTTCTTCAACTTAGAAGACAGAATCTTGATAGTGACATGTCCTCATTTGGGAAACAAACGGCTGTATAGACTTTGTCTTCATTCTGCAGCACTCTTCCTAATGTCTGACTTTAAGATTCTCTTGATAAGACTTGGACATGGCTTCTGAAGGTTGTTCCAATGATAGGACAACATTCCCTATCAAGTGGACAACTCTGCTTATCACTATCAGTAGACTTGCTTATCAGCATGGTTGTCTTGCTCTTTTCAGATGACTTACCTCTTTCCCTTTGTTTCACTTGGAATTGATCTTAGCATGTTTCTTTGAAGATCTTTAGGGTATAGTTGTCTTTAATTCTTCAGCATGGTTGACCTCAAGCTTTTAGAACACTTGTTCTTGATTAATTGTGCTGAGACGACTCTTCTGGACAACTCTCCTGAACAGCATACTTGGCCTTCAATAGGCTTAGTGATTGTTCCAGAATTTGAGCCTTGAGGGGACTTGTTCTTGATAGTCTTCAAAGCATATGTTCCCCCTCAAATTATGCATCTAAACAACTAAGAGCTGCCTAACATATCAGCTTCTCTTCTAGCCTTATTCTATATGTTCTAACATCCTTAGAACATAGTTATCTTGACTTAGGCATGTCTCAGGGGGTTTTGGTATTGAATCAAAACATATCTCATTTTATTCCCAACACTGTGCTTGTCTTGACCTACTGTTCTGAGTTTGCCTCTTCTGATTCCAGGACAGTTCTGCTCTGGTCAGAGGAGTAAAACTCTTCTATTATGGTCTTGATTGTACTGGTCTAGATCCATTCATCTGTTTACCATTCTTGGTAGTAGGAGGAATGTATTTAGACTGTACTTTAGGTTTTGGATCATTATCATAAGTCATAGGTTCTTTTCCTTTATCTAGTTGCAAAGAACTTGAACTAGCTCCAGTAGTGTTCTTAATTCCTGAAGTAGAGGAACTAGGCAGATCAGTACCTATTCCACTTTTATCATAAGGAGCTCTATATCTGTCTGATAGTGTTTGATTAATCTTAGAAGAGTTAACCATATCAGATAGCTTCAGATCCAGGCTTAGTACTTCAGATTCTAAGAATCTATTGCGCTCTTCAAGTTTTTCACATTTAATCTTTAAATCATTGAACTCATTGGTCTATTTGTCTTGTGTATGAAGCATACCCTGATATAATTTGTCCATAGATGCATATTTTTCTTGGAGTTGAGACAACTCTTCTGATAGCCGTGCATTTAGAACAATTATATTAGGATCCACTTTCAATTGAGCTTCTCTAAGACTAATGATTTCTTGTTTTAAAGAAATATTCTCATCACTGATTTCCATGAATGCTTTGTTAGCTTGCAGGAGGTCTTCTTTAGTCACTCCATTGGAATGATGAAGACTACTCCCTACACTACTATCAGCAGTGTCACATAAATCAGAATCAGAGTCAGATTCATCACAAGATTGAAAAGATGTGGCAGATGATACCTCTTGATCGATTTTAGCCATCATAACCCGTCCATCATCTGCAATGAAGACTTCTTTCTCACTACTAGAAGGGTACTCAGATGAAGACGATGGCAACTCATCTGAATCTGTATCAGAATCATTGTGTGCCACCATAACCTTCTTACCCTTTGCATACTTGCGATCTCTTCTTGTCTTCCTTTCTTTTCTGTCCTCAACACTCAGATCAGGACATTCATGGATGTAATGGCCTGGCTTTTCACAGTTATAGCACAGAGGTTCGTTAGTAGAACGTTTAATAGGAGAATGATATCGGTTCCTATCCTTTCTATCAAAAGAGTTCTTATCCTTCCTATCAGCAGAGTTCTTATCTCTTCTTTTCTCATTAGAGACCTCATCTCTCCTTTCAGAAGATTTGTGATCCCTTCTGGGCCTAGAAGAGTCCCTGTTACTAGAGCCCTGAGATTCCTTATAAAATCTCTTATATCTACCATAACGCTTGTTAAGTTTATCAAACCTCTTAATCATTAAGTCCAACTCATCCTTAAGAGTAAGATCAGTACTATCTAGTTCATCTTTTAAGCTTGAAGGCTTAGACATAGATGGTCTAGACTTCTTAGAGGTAGATGTCTTAAAAGCAATATTCTTGGAGATTTCCTTCTCCCTATCACTGCTCACTATTGGATCTTCTTCATCCAATTCAAACTCATGCGCCTTAAGGGTTTGGAAGGTGGTTTCAACAGTCCAGGTATCTATGTCCTGTGTAGTTTTAATGATCATTTTGACCATTTTCCACCTCTCATCTAGAGACTTAAGTATACGCAGATTGATTTTCCTATTGGTGTATGTCTTTCCTAACACATCCAAGTCATTCATGATTTTAGTAAAGCGAGTATCTAGCTGGTCAATTGTTTCACCAGACTTCATTTTAAATGATTCGAACCGCTGAACAACAGTGGATAGTTTGCTTTCCTTTATTAGGGAAGTACCCTCACAAATGATAGCTAGTCGGTCCCACATCTCTTTGGCTGTCTTACATTTTAATACTTTCCCAAGATACTCATTGGGAAAGGTATGTAAAATATAATTCTTGGCCAAGCTGTCCAAATTGTTCTTTTTCATTTCTTCAGCAGTTAAGTCTAACCTGGGTTTAGGAACAAGAACACCAACAGCTTTTGTAGGTTCCAGTGTTGCAGTATTGGGCACCATGGTAGTGATTGGTCCTTCTTTGACCACAGAAATCATCAGATCATGGGTTGAGCTGAAGATGGCCTCCATCCTCAGTTTCCAGTAGTCATAATCTGCAACTTTGAACTTAGGAAGTTTGTTTACATTAGTTTCATCCATGATTGATCAGACAGATAAGATCAGTAATATAACAAGTAGATTCAGATAGACAAGTATTGATCAAGATCAAGAATCAGTGACAAGAAACAGTTAGACTTTCCCAAAGTCTACAAGGTTATCAAGAAACAGCAGTCCAAAGAACTACTACTCTGATACCACTTGTTGGTCCCAAAGTTGAGTTAAGATTGAGTAAGCTAAGAAAAGTCTAGAGGGGAGGGGTGAATAGACTTTTCAAAATCTTTCAAAATATTAGAGTTTTAATGCGGAATAGTGTTCTGAATAATAATGTTCTTACTCTCAGATCAGTACTTCAGTTTTCAGTTTTATACTCAACTTAGATTTAGATTTTTACTGTTTCAACTTTTAATGTTCTTAGTTAAACAATACAAACAAATATTAAACAGAAAGTAAAGAACACAAGATTTATAGTGGTTCGACAAATGTCTACATCCACTCTCACAACTCCAGTCGTGATATTTTATTAACTCTTCCTTCTTGAGTTTCTTGTGGCTTAAAGTCCCAAGACTAAAACTTTGATCTTTTCGATTATACCACCAGGTATATCTTCGATCTACTAGTAATTTCACAAGATACTAGCAAACTTGTTTACAACGAATCACAAACTAAAAGTAAAGTAAAACTTCTCTTTAGTAGCCTTTGATTCTTCAGATCAGTACGGTGGCTTCTTCTTGATTTGATCTTCTTCAACTCTGTGAGTTCTTGAATACTTGAATTCTCTTTGAATACTTCGAATACTTCGAGTAGCAATAGTATCAGTAGTCTTTTCAAGTAGAAGATCACATGGTATTTATAAGCTTTAGTATGACAGTTAGTAGTTTGTGAAACTAACTCATAACCGTTTCTTGTTGTAACTTCCTTTTTGTTTTGTAACCAACTTAACTTATCCATAAGTCAGCATATCTTCAGTTACGCTTCAAATAAGTTTTCCAAACTTATTCTTCAATTAAACTAACTCAGCACAGTAAACTACTCTTCTTTGTTTTACTGTTCTTGGTCAGTCAGCACAGTTCTCCAAAATTGTTCTGCTTCTTCAAAAATACTTCTCTTGTATCTCTGAATTTCATTCTTACTCCTTTTGAATAGTCTTCTAACTCTTGAAGTAGTCTTCTGATCTTCATTAGTCTTCTGATCTGGTTCCAATCTATTGTTCTAAACTTTTACAATACTGAATACAATAGAATACAATTTTACACATATATAAAACTTATCTATACATCAACTGAACTATATACAGATACATTCTCAGCTTAGTTCCTTAACAGTTCATATATCAGATCAGTTTTCATAACACATTAAGATCAGTAAACTTATTTCATATAATGACTTATAATCACATATATCATTAACTTCAAGTTGTTTTTGGCCATCAAAACATATAATCATCAATTAGAACATTATTTATAACATTCATATCCCAACAACAAGTACCATATATATTTAGGATATAGAATAGATTATGTCACTAATTCATATATACCACTAAATGTCGATATTGGTAGACATTATTATTTTTTATTTATATAAGTTCATGTACTATCACAGTCCACAGACAACATATATTAATAATAAAGATCAATGTTACTAATCAATATACGTCACTATATTGACGAAGTTGGATAGCTCAAGTGGTTAGAGCACCACTACCTAAGCGCTTTAGATCCTAGATTCGAGTCATGGGAAGGGGAAAAGGGATGAGTATTTAATGTAATTCAAAAAAAAAAAAAAAATATACGTCACTATAAATCTATATAAAATAAAATATAGTGATGATTTAAAATCCTTATAAACTTATAATTATATTAAAGTATCAATTCTTCTATGTGAAATTACGTCCTCGTGGAGAGCTAAATGAAAATTTAATATCAATGCAAACTAAACACAATTGAGTATAGTAACAAATTATACATTTGGGAATGACTGAACATAATTTAGATGATTAAAATTTATCTTGATTTTAACAAGTCAAAATAATCATTATGAGCTCAAAAGCGAACGTAATCCTCATCGACTTAGCCATACGCTATTCAAAAAAATTATTACTCCTGCTCAATCTAACTCCTCGCACCAAAAATACAGATTTTAAATGTTCTGAAAAGCGTACAACTAATGCAAGATAGAAGCACATGCATTTTTCAAATATCTCATACAAGTTAATTTCAATCGACTTTAGCGTTTCCAAATATTAGTATCATCGTGCATCAAGACTCGTTCAATTTACAACAAATAAAGATACAGATTGAAGACTGTAGTAACAGGGGCATGTTGAAACAAATTGCAATGAATTTGGACGCATTAAACATTGCTTTGCTTGTAGAACTTGGTGTCCAGTACTTGCTTACCACACATTGCACATACTCCTGCATTACATAAATACATCAAAACTTCACCCCAGCCATTCTTTCATCAGAATTAATACATCTAAAATACATAAACGATAATATTACCTTTACTGTAAGCGCACGTGTGACAGTACTTGCCATCCTGATGAACTTGCTGCTTACAGATGACACACTTTGTTTGTCCATAAGGCTTCCATCTGCAATGATACCAATTTCATATATAAATCAAGGGCTAGTTTACTATTGTGCATTTGATAAGGTGTGATAATGTAAAAAAAGGATGTGTTTAACAAGTGATAGCCTTATTCAACCGTGTGCTACAAGAAATTAGATACAATTGATATGTCACAGTACTTGTTATCTTATGTTTGATTCTGTGCATTAATACATGTGACAACATAACAAATGACAAATTTGTACCCCATTCAAAATTAAAATAAATAAAAGAGGAGAAATTAGGAGCATTTAGAAAATTGGGAGGTGGGATGCATGAGGGATTAAATAATACAGCGGGGGGTGGGATGGGTAATACCTTTAAAATTCGGGTTTAACATTAAAACATGAGATAAAGGGGGGATAAGGCATCATTACCTGCCTTATCACCCCAAGCAACAAGCCCCAAGAGGCTGACATAACTTTATGCACATCAACTATGGAATTTTATAAAATAAAGAATTGAATAAGAACATCAATGTAATGTACATAAAGGGTTGGTCACAAACCATGCTGCTGGGCGCTGGCGATGGGAACTTATTGTAATTAGTGTAGACTGTGTAGTAAAGCTACTACTACAACACTCAAATAAAACACCAACAAAGTCAATTGTGATAAACATTTTCTTTTTCCCAAGCAAATCACAACACTTCCACACGACAAATAGTTCCTTTCAGCCTCATGAATTATCATGGGCCAACGCTGCTGGTCAAAAACGAAAATAATATTGCATTTGGATTCATGAATTTGAGCTATGGATTTCAAAGTCATAAAAATCCATTTATATTGAGAAGCATTATCTAATTTAAGTGATTTTGGTCTATTTGAAATCCAATCCGCAGGAATAATTAATATTCACTCCCCTGATCATCTCCTCAAATGAAGCCTCACAAACCAAAGATTCCAAACGCAGCCTAACATTTCTGCACAACTGAGACAGCTCTAAACTCTTACCAGGAAAATACCCAGTCCCCATACCTTTACGGGGTACAATAGCTAAAACTACTAAAGTATTGATTATGGAGAAACATGGTAGACAAACAATATCAAATTATCACAACTCATGAATTCTCATTAAAGACAACGGAATTCACTATTCAAGAAATAATATGAAATGGGAAAGATGGCACGTATATGCACGTCAAAAAAGACAAAACAATGGCACATCATAGATTCATAATAATAACGGGATGCATAGTGTAGAATAGAAGCCAAAAGGAATCCGTGAGATGTGAGCTCGAGTAAATGAGTTGGTAATTGTATTTGACACTATTATTTGCGAAACAAATGCAGGAAGTCTAGGTGCTTCATAGGGCTTAGGTGTTGCTATCTATATCTAAAGTTCATCCCTGTAATTGAAGGTGAAAATCAACGAAACAGTAATCAGCCTATTCCCATTCCTAACCAAATATTTTCATTTTTGCAAATGACAAACACCGAGTCTAATTACAGAGCCATTAACAAGCCAGCAATTCAACAACTTAAGTTGCATATGATGTAATTACAAATAATCTTCAAGCTACACAACTCGTTTCTCAAGATGCCCATAAAAAATAAGATCAGCATTTGGTGATAATCAAAATTGGGCAAGAATTTAAGATATCAAGACGAAATCCAAGTAATGAGGGGATAAGAGAGGGTACCTATTTTTCTTTGAGAGGAGTTTGTTCTCGTTGATCTTACGGCCACCACCTTCGGTGGTATTGTGGGCTCCGTCCTTCCACTTGTCCGGCACGATTACCTTTGAAAGCTTCTTCTCGCCTGCATCGACATAGATATATACCTATAAATCCCCAATTCGGAAAACCCTAACGAGATTCGTAAAAGTAAATAGAACAGTATTAGGCATAACGAAGAGAGGAGAGAGAGAAATAAGCTTTACACTTTTCGCAAACCATCGTGAACTGCAAACTTTTTTACGATTGACGAGACTAAATCAAAATTGAGAGCAAACCGCCGAGATTAAATAAATTGTATTGCAATTTATGAAGGCTTTCTCTGCTGGTAACAGTAATAGGAGGAAGGAGATGCGATTAAAAAACGGCGATTTCTGTGATTGGAAATCGGTGGAAGGGTTGGCGGCTCGGGAACCAGAAGAAGAAGATGAAATTCACCGATACTGATTTCTATATGCTCCACGAAGTTTGTTTTTTTTTTTTTTTACACAGATATTTAAAAAATTAGTACTCATTCCATATTTGTTTACCCATTTTCCTTATTCTTATTTGTCTGTTTTCAATTATTTACGCGTCTTGAAAAAGAAACTATTTTATCTAGAGGAGGTTTAGGTGATGGGTTGGGGTACCCCTCCAGCTTTGTTTAATACACTCCTCCTACATTTTTATTAATTCAATATATATATGAAATGCCAATTTTACCCTTTTACTAAATCATGTTAGATACATACACTCCCCCAAATTAAACATAACCCTAATCCTAACCCTAACCCTAGAATTATACAGTCGTCGCCGTCGTAGCCGCCATCGACGCCGCGCTACCACCACCAAAAATTTAGGGAAAAAAAAAATCTTACTATTTTTTTAAAAACACCCCGATCGACACTGGTTTGTCGACCAAAAATACTCCGGTCGGCACTGGTTTGCCGACCAAAAATACTCCGGTCGGCACTGGTTTGCCGACCAAAAATACTCCGGTCGACACTGGTTTGTCGACCAAATTTCGAAAGAAAATTTAAAAAAAAAAAAAGAAATTTTCGACCATTATTGATCGCCCAAAAACACTCTCGTCAACTGTAGGTTGCCGACGAGATTGTTTTTGAGCAACCACTAATGGTCGAAATTAAAAAAAAAAAAAAAAAAAAGCAAACCTAACCTGTTATCTCTCAAGGCGGGGACGAGATGAAGAGGCTGGAGGGCCGCGGCGGGGCGCTGGAGCGGCGGCGAGCGTTAAGGGCGGGCGCGGACAGGCCGCGACGGCCGAGGGGTAGCCAGAGCGGCGGCGAGCGCTGGGGTTGGTCGCGACGGCCGAGGGATAGTCGGAGCGGCGGCGAGCGCTGGGGGCGGGCCGCGACGGCCGAGGGCGAGCTGGAGACGGCGTCGAGCGCTGGAGCGGCTGGGGGAAGAGAAGAACTGCAAAAAAAGAAGAAGAAGATAGGCGGCGGCGGAGGCGAGGAGGTGAGGAGGAGGAGAGGAGGGCGGCGGCGAAATAGGCGGCGAAACAGGCAGCGATGGATGGGCGGCTGCGGCGGTGGTTGGAAAGAAGGAAAAGAGAAGAATGAGGAAGAAGATGAGGAAGATTAGGGTTAGGGTTATAAGGGGTGTGTATGTATCTATAATATTTTACTAAGGGCAAAATTGGTATTTCATATATATATTGAATTAATATAAATGTAGGGGGAGTGTATTAATTAAACAAAGCTGGAGGGGTATATACCCCAACCCTTAGGTGATTTGAATAGGTAGAGATGCCAACATCATAGTGCATAAAATGGCTAGAAGGGTTGCTTCTTTTTTAAGCTCTTTTGGGAAGAACGTCCAACCTTTGTGGATTGTTCCCGTTTGATTCTTGCACTTGCAATTAATAAAATGAAAGTGGCTTTAAAAAAAAAAAAAATCATAAGCTACACCCTTACATATTTACAAAAAATGTCGTTACTTTTACATTCATTTTAACTACTCTCTTTAATTTTTTAATCTAACTTTATAAAATTATCAATCAACATTCCATTCATTACATTTCTTAAAAAGTGTACGCATTTTATAGTGCAAACACTTGTTGAACGGAGAGAGTATTAAACGTAGGCGGATGTAGTTAAAGTTATAAATATAATGAAATTTTGTATGAATTTGAATATATTCTGACTTAAATTTTTGGATAGAAAAGATAAAACTTAGTTATATAAGGATATTTTAGTAATTTTTATATTATTTTTTTAACAAAAATTACACTTTATTTAATGTCGAATTGCAATGGTCCATGACAAAGTTAAATAATGTGTCATTTTTTATTAGGCGCTTGTTGTTAGTCAGAACAAGCCTCATGTCTCACAGTAGAAAATACAGTTATTCAGGACAAGCCTCATGTCTCTCGGTAGAAAATACAGGTTAAAATGATCTTTTTACATGTAATTCCTTTTGTCAATTTTTTTTAAGGTGAGCTACTTAATTATGGGGATGTAGATAAACTGGGCCTACTGTACTGGGTCATAAAGTGGTCCAATAGGCCTTAAACTAGTGGTCTTTGGCCCTTATCGTAAAAAATCTGAATTGAATATAGGGTTGGGGTATATACCCCTCCAGCTTTGTTTAATACACTCCCCCTTCATTTTTTTTAATTCAATATATATATAAAATACCAATTTTGCCCTTTTACAAAATCATGTTTGATACATACACCCTCCCTACAATTTAAAACACAACCCTAACCCTAACCCTAGAATTAGACATCCGCCATCGCTGCCGCCACCGCCACCGCCGCCACCACCACCACCACATAAATTTTAAAAAAAAAAATCACACTCCGATCGACACTGGTTTGTCGACCAAAAATACTTCGGTCGACACTGGTTTGTCGATCAAAAATACTCCGATCGACACTGATTTGTCGACCAAAAATACTCCGATCGACACTGATTTGTCGACCAAAAATACTACGGTCGACCAAATTTCGAAAGAAATTTTTTTAAAAAAATTGAAAATTTCGACCATTATTGATTGACCAAAGATACTCTCGTCGACAACCTATTATCGACGAGAGCTTTTTTGGGCGATCAATAATGGTCGAAAAAAAAAACAAACCTGGGGTGGGCGCAACGGTCCGAGCGCTGGAGTATTTTTGGTAGGGCCGCAACAGTCGCGTCGAGGGATAGCCGGAGCGGCGGCATCAAGCGGAGCGAAAGAGAAGACTAAAAAAATGAGGAAGATGGGCGGCGGCGGAGGAAGGGGGGTGGAAGGGGTGTGCGACGTCGAGGGGGGAGTGAGAGGGAAGTGCGACGGCGAGGGGGTGGAGGGGGAGAGCGTGCGACAGCGAGGGGGTGAAGGGGGAGAGCGTGCGACGGCGAGGGGGTGGAGAGGGAGATCGACGGCGAGAGGGAGTGCAGAAAAGGAAAAAAAAACGGGGAGGGGAGGGAAAGAGAGATGCGACGATGCGGCAGAGAAAAGAAGTTGGGGAAGAGAGGAAAGTAGGGTTAGGGTTATAGGGGTGTATGTATCTATAACATTTATAAGGGACAAATATGGTATTTCATATATATCTTGAATTAATAAATAAATGGGGGGAGTGTATTAAACAAATCTGGAGGGGTATATACCCCAGCCCTTGAATATAACACCATACATTCTACTCCCTCCGTCCCGCTATAAGTTTCTCCTTTCTTTTGGTTGTTTTGATTAAAAAATATTATTAAATAATAAATGTAGTACAAATGATGTGATGGTGAGAGAAAAAATAATAGATGAGTGTGAGATGAAGTATGATAAAATAATAAATAAAGTGTAAGTGATGTGATTGGGAGAGAGAAAATCATATGCCAAATGGAAAAAAATGAAATGGGAAACTTATTGTGGGACATCCATAAAAGGAAAGTGGGAAACTTATAGGGGAACGGAGGGAGTATATTATTTGTAATGTATTTAATTATGAAAAAAATAAATTATCTATACTTTGTAGGCAACTTGAACAATAGTACTGTATTTGTTCTTACAAATAATAATATAATAAATTTTTAAACAGTCATTTTTTATTTACTTTTTTTTTTACAAATAATAGTATTAATGGTGTACAATGTACATAATATTCTATTTTTATTACTTCCTCCTTGATAGACATGTTTTTTAAGAAAAGTGAATTTAGTGGTCGGTGATGTAAGATAAGATAAATAAGGGGTATTTTATGTGATTTGGTGAGGTGTAAAGTAAAATGTATGTAAAAATATGGTGACAATTTTAAAAATAAAATGATGTTGGAAGGGTATTAATTTTATGGGGTATTTCCATATTAAGAGTGTGCAAGTAATTTTAGGACGTTTAAATAAGGAAAGTGTGCAAGACTGATGGAGTAATATAGAAAGATTGCAATGAAAAGAAAGTAAAAAATATTTTTTGAAATGCACATATAGAATAAAATATAGGATTAATTGCAAAAAAAATCACGACCTTTAGTAGATTTATCAATTACAACATGTCATTTTTTTCTTTGCAATTCGATACGCAATATTTTTACGTTTTACAATTTAATGCACCGGTAGATTTTCCGGTCAAAATTAATATGATGTGGCGCCGGAAACATCAAAATCGACACACGAGCGCCAAATAGATTGCCAACTAATTAATTATTCTTTAAAAAAAACAATTTAAAACTAAAAATCATACAAAATTAATTAATTCAACCCTAATTATCTACCCACCCACCCAGAATCCTAATTCCTAAACCCTTCACACACACAAGATGCAATCTTTTCCCTCGAAATTAAACCAACTCTAATTATTTGCATAGAAATCATAATCGCACGAATGTTCTTCAACTCCTCAATCCCTTTGTTTGTTTTAGATGAGTTCAGATTCGCAGTGCTCTTGTTATCGCACGAATATTCTTCAATTCTTCAATCCCTCAATTAGGGCTGGATTAATTAATTTGATATGTTTTTTAGTTTTAAATTGTTTTTTTTTTAAGAATAATTAATTAGTTGGCAATCTATTTGGCGCCCGTGTGACGATTTTGATGTTTCCGGCGCCACATCATATTAATTTTGACCGGAAAATCTACCAGTGCATTAAATTGCAAAACTTAAAAAGATTGCGTATCGAATTGCAAAGAAAAAAAGTACATGTTGTAATTGATAAATCTACTAAAGTTTGTGATTTTTTTTGCAATTAACCCAAAAATATATTATAATAAAAAAAAAATCCATAACCTAGTAATTATACTAAGAAAATCAACTTTGAGTCTTTATAATAAACTTTCTAGAATTGTTAATTAGCATTTCTTCTTCAACAATTTAATATTTGGGATTGTCTTCAATATGCGATAGGCTCAATTTAAATTGACCATAAATAAGTTTACTTATCCTAATCTTTATCTTAACGAGTTAAAATAATCATAATGAGGCCAATAGGCAATAGGTGTACGCAATTATCATTGACTTGAACACAAATTATTTATAAAAAAAAAAACTACATAAATTTGAAAAAGACAGAAGTAATATATGAGGACATGCTTTCAAGTTTCATGCTACACATACGACATTATGTAGTGTCGTTTGGTCGTCCGTCCCTTTCACTTTGTAGAATAGAATTTTGATGTCGCCATTTTCACTTCATTCAATGATTCAATTTTTGTGAACCCGCTTCACAACCCACGTTACTCTCATATGTTTCTCCCAAAGTACCATAAATATTTGCACCCTAAAATATTCACACTTTTTAAGAAAAAAATGTGTAATGAATAGAATATTTAGGAGTAATTTTGTAAAATTATATAAATAAAATAAAAAGAGTAATTGAAATGAGTGTAAAAGTAATTACATTTTGTTTAAATATGTGAATAGTGTGAGAGTGATGTTTATAAATGGATTTCATTTTTAGGGTGGACAAACAATTGTGAAACGGACGAAAAAAGAAAGTGTACAGACAATTGTGAAACGGAAATAGTATTATTTTATTGTGCATATGAAATATCACAGTTAAAAAATTAGAGGAGTTGTTGAAGGTGGGCTTTGTACCATTGTTCAAGGCTCCCAACGGATTCACTGTGTTGCTCCAGAAAAAAATGTGATGACTCGTGACAAATATGTATTGATTACAGGGTATCGAACAAGGTTACGAACTTATGATAAAAAATAAGTATTTTATTCCTGTTGGAGAAATTGGGTTTTTATTCAATTTCTTAATATTTAATTGATTTTAATTAATCAATTATTTGAGGGTATGAATATTTAATTTCCGAAGAATTAAATATTGTAGGATCATTCTACTCTCCGAGTAGATGATCGTAGTATATTTAAAATCTCAAAACCGAATTTCGGTGAGTGAGAAATTAATGTACGAAGTTTAAGACAAAGTGATGCGTTGGGAGTAGTTTTAATAACTATCCCACATTGATAAATGTGAGAATTAACTACCTCCTTATTAATAGGAGTTAGTTAAGAATGTTCAAATTGTAGTGACTATTGAACCATTCAATTTGTCACACGCGCGCGCGCGCCGCCCGCCCGTCCGGCCGTGCCGAGCCGGGTCCGGGTCCGTGGTCCTGGGCCTTGGCCTTGGCCTTGGATCTTGGCAATTGGACTTTGGGCTTGGGCCTGGGGCCCCTCTATCTTTTTGAGGTTCTAAAAATGTGGGCCTCGACCCACACGGATTTAGGCAGCCCAAGTCTATGGAAGTCAAGCGGAAGTTGACTTCTGGAATTTGAATTTGAAATGTGAGTTAATTGCGTGGAAGTTTAAGAATGGAAGTTACCATTCCGAAACTGCCATATTAATGTGCTGGATATTAAGAATGGGAGGTTACCATTCCGGAAACTGCCTTATTAAGTGCTGGAGTATTAAGAATGGGAGTTACCATTCCTGGTTTTGGGAAAAACACACTTTTGCATACAACAAATTTCACCTGAGTTTTTCCAGAAAAATTGCATACTATTTTCAGCATTGCATAGCATTTTAGAGTGCGATCCGGTTCTAACGTGTAATCTGTTCGCTGGAGCTTTGTACGCTGCGGTGTTGCTCGTGCAAAGAGGAAGCCGTTTTACCTTTCGAAGCAACTCGTCAATCCGTGAACACTAGCCGGGACGTGTTTGTTTTACGGGAAAAGGTATCACCTTGACTCGGCTCTTTTCCCTAACTTTCTGTTTATCTACAGTGCTGTCTTCTTCCCTTTCTGGACCTGCTATTCTAAGAAGTTGCTCAAACAAGGAAGCTGCCTCTTTTCGAAAGTTGAAGAACTCGAAGAATTTGTAATTTCATTTTCTGTCTTTATTTCTTTTCCGTCTAAATTCTTTGTAAGCCATTGTTGGTAATCTATAAACCAACAATCGTAAAACAAACATTGAAAAAAAAAAAAAAAAAAAATACCACAATGGCATCTGACGGAAATGGCTCTGACAACACCCCTGTCGACAACACCCTTGTTGAGAACACCTCGAACCCAACTCCAAACGTTGTCCCCAATAACACGTTTTTACCCCCCATGTTTTTTCCACCCTCTGAAACTCGCAATTTCATGGTGCATGGGGAAAAACCCGAGAAGTTCTCGGGTACTGATTTTAAGAGGTGGCAACAAAAGATGTTGTTTTACCTCACGACACTTCACCTGGCAAGGTTCCTCCGGGAGGATCCGCCCGTTGTCGCTGAAAGTGAAACGGATAATGCTAGGAGGGTCGCATTTGACCAATGGTCTCATGGCGATTTCTTGTGTCGGAACTACGTCCTTGGAGGACTAGTTGACGCGTTGTATAACGTGTACCAACCGGTTCGTACTGCCAAAGAACTGTGGGAGTCTTTGGAACGAAAGTACAAAACCGAGGATGCCGGAACTAAGAAGTTCGTGGTGGCGAGATTTTTGGACTTCAAAATGGTAGATGGTAAATCTGTCGTTGAACAAGTTCAAAAATTTCAGTTAGTCCTACATGATATCCTCGCGGAGGGTATGGTCCTTCCGGACGCTTTCCAAGTAGCCGCAGTGATTGAGAAACTACCACCTTCTTGGAAGGATTTTAAAAGTTATCTCAAACACAAGCGAAAGGAAATGAGCCTAGAAGATTTGATCGTCAAACTTCGAATTGAAGAAGATAATAAAAGGATGGACGGTAAATCAAATCAAGTCTCGGATGAGGCAAAGGCAAATTTAATGGAACGTGGTGAATCGTCTAAAAAACGTAAAAGGCCTAATGACAAAGGTAAAGCACCTGTTCCTGCAAAACCCAAATTTAATGGTAATTGCTATAAGTGTGAAAAACCGGGCCACAAAGCAACTGATTGTCGCGTCTCTAAGAAAGTTGATAAAAACAAAGGTAAGAGAGGACAATCAAGTGCTAATGTGGCACAACATAATCTCACTGAAATGGATATGTCTGCTGTTGTGTTTGAGACCAACATGGTTGACAATCCAAAGGAATGGTTCGTGGATACCGGTGCTACTTGCCATGTTTGTTCCGAGAAGGGTGTCTTCTCGACTTATGCTCCTGCTGATGGGAGAAAGCTCCATATGGGAAACCATGCCTCGTCTGATGTGGCTGGTGTTGGAACTGTTGTGCTCAAGCTCACTTCTGGCAAAGAGCTCAAGCTGAAGGATGTGCTGCATGTCCCGGATATCCGCAAGAATCTGATCTCCGGCTCTCTTCTAGTTAGTCATCAGTTTAAACTAGTTTTTGAGTCTGATAAAGTTGTACTTAGCAAGTTTGGACAGTTCCTTGGTCGAGGTTATCTCGAGAATGGTCTGTTCAAAATGAGTGTAATGGTTGTAAGCCGTAAAGGCAAGAAAGTTATCAATGAAAACGTTTCTACTTCCTCTTACATCGTGGAGTGTTCCTCTTTATGGCATTTAAGATTAGGACATGTAAATCTAAAATCTATAAAGCGTTTAGTAAATCTTGATTTACTTAAAATGAACAATATTGAAACACCTAAAAAGTGTGAGATATGTGTTGAAGCTAAAATGACAAAGTTGCCATTTACTTCTGTGGAAAGGGACACTGCTCCTCTAGACTTAATCCATATTGATGTGTGTGATTTAAAGTTTGTGCAAACTAGAGGTGGCAAAAAGTATTTCATTACTTTTATTGATGATTGCACAAGATTTTGCTACGTTTATCTCTTGCGAAGTAAAGATGAAGCTATTGAAGCTTTTAAACTTTACAAGAATGAAGTAGAAAATCAACTTAGCACTCGAATTAAGGTGATTCGAAGTGATAGAGGTGGGGAATACGTAGCACCTTTTGAACAGTTATGTGCTGAGTCTGGCATCATACATCAAACTACTGCTCCTTACTCACCTCAGTCTAATGGTGTTGCGGAGAGAAAGAACCGAACACTAAAGGAGATGATGAACGCAATGTTAATCAGCTCGGGTTTACCGCAGAATCTGTGGGGGGAAGCTATACTATCGGCTAACCACATTTTGAACAAAATTCCACACAAAACAAAGGATCTGACACCTTATGAAATGTGGAAAAAGCGGAAACCATCCTACAAGTACCTCAAAGTGTGGGGGTGTCTTGCAAAGGTTGAAGTGCCTGCTCCTAAACAAGTTAGAATTGGCCCTAAAACGGTCGATTGTATCTTTGTAGGATATGCACTCAACAGTAGTGCCTATAGGTTTCTGATTCACAAATCAGAAATACCTGACATGTCAGAAGGCACTATGATAGAATCAAGGAATGCAATATTCTTTGAAAATATCTTTCCTAATAAAGATAAAGATGAGGTGAGACCTGAAAATAAGAGGGCTCACGTAGAAGCAGAGGCTGTTAGTTCTTCAGCTCAAGAGCATGAAGAACCTAGACGCAGCAAAAGAGCAAAAATTGCAAAAACTTACGGTCCTGACTTCATCACTTTTGTGATTGAAGATGAACCTAAGTCTATCAAGGAAGCTCTGTCAAGACCAGATGCATCATTATGGCAAGAAGCTATCAATAGCGAAATTGATTCTATTCTGCAGAACAATACGTGGGAGTTGGTTGATCTCCCTAGAGGTTGTAAGACCTTAGGATGCAAGTGGATCCTTAGAAGAAAATATAAAGCAGATGGATCAATTGACAAGTATAAAGCTCGTTTGGTAGCTAAGGGCTTTAGACAAAAAGAAGGGTATGATTTCTTTGATACTTACTCCCCAGTAACGAGGATTACATCCATTCGTGTGTTAATTGCGATTGCTGCTTTGCACAATCTCGAGATTCACCAAATGGATGTCAAGACTGCGTTCTTGAATGGGGAATTAGTTGAAGAAATATACATGGATCAACCTGAAGGGTTTATAGCACCTGGCAACGAGAGAAAGGTGTGTAGACTCGTTCGTTCACTATATGGACTCAAACAAGCTCCAAAACAGTGGCATCTAAAGTTTGATGAAACTATGTTGTCCAATGGTTTCAAGATAAACGAATGTGACAAATGTGTGTATGTGAAAAATACACCAAAAGGATTTGTTATCATGTGTCTTTATGTGGACGACATGTTGATCATGGGCAGCAGCAATGCCATGATTATGGAAACAAAGGCTATGTTAAAACGTAGTTTTGACATGAAAGACATGGGATTGGCTGATGTGATTCTAGGAATCAAGATCGAGAGAAAGTCTAATGGAATCTACTTGACACAATCTCACTACGTTGAGAGTGTGTTAAAGAAATTCAATGCCTTTAATGATCCACCTGCCAAGACGCCCATGGAGCTCAATGTACACTTGAGCAAGAATCGAGGCGATCCGGTTGCACAACTTGAATATGCAAGAATCATTGGAAGTGTGATGTATATTACAAACTGTACACGCCCGGATCTTGCCTGTGCAGTGAACAAATTGAGTAGATTCACTAGCAATCCAAATAAAGAGCACTGGAAGGCTCTTAGAAGGGTCCTTAGGTACTTAAAGTACACTATTGACTACGGGCTTCACTACACAAGGTTTCCGGCGGTACTTGAAGGGTACAGTGACGCCAATTGGATCTCTGACACGAATGAGTCATTTTCCACTAGTGGATATGTGTTCACTATTGGAGGTGCTGCTGTATCGTGGAGATCAACGAAACAGACGTGTATAGCCCGGTCCACGATGGAATCAGAATTCATAGCTTTGGATAAAGCTGGTGAAGAAGCCGAGTGGCTTCGAAATTTCCTCGAGGACATTCCATGTTGGAACAAACCCGTGCCTACTGTGATGGTACACTGTGACTGTCAAGCCACAATTGGCAGGGCTTTGAACGACATGTATAACGGAAAGTCGAGACACATACGTCGTCGACATAACTCTGTTAGACATCTGATCTCGAGTGGTGTGATGTCAATTGACTATGTAAGGTCAAAAGACAATATAGCGGATCCGCTTACGAAAGGAATAAACCGAGATCAGATGAATAAGTTGTTAGAAGGAATGGGTCTAAAACCCACAAAATAACAGCTGAAACAGTGGTAACCCAACCATGTTGACTGGAAATCCCAAGAACTTGGTTCAATGGGAAAACTAAGCTGTGAATGTTGAGTTGGAACACTTGGATATTCAAACCATTCCTTAGAAAAGCACAACACCAAGTGTTGTCCCGTAAGATTTGTGGTAAGGCTAAGTCTATGACTTTTAATGGTTCCCAAAGACCTCCGGGAGGTAGAGTATTGCGGGATACTCAATATGGGAGTCCACCTATATAAGTGAGAAGTGGGGCCGCTTCACGAAATGCACTTATGAACTCAAAGGGTGTCCATGGCCGAAATGGACAAAAACGTGAGAACGAAACACGTTTGAGATGTTGTTGTGTCAGCACCGTTGTCTCAGTACACACTAAGGAGGAGTAGTTCAAGGCATCGCGTCCACTAAGCCGCCAGTGTACTCGATAGTGTTTGACTACGGAAGGTTCAAGGTCACAAGCCACCTTTCCGGATGCAACAGTGTCTCAATTGAACTGGATTGCGAGTCTGCATGATTATGGGTAGTAATTTTCACTCATGTGGGGGATTGTTGGAGAAATTGGGTTTTTATTCAATTTCTTAATATTTAATTGATTTTAATTAATCAATTATTTGAGGGTATGAATATTTAATTTCCGAAGAATTAAATATTGTAGGATCGTTCTACTCTCCGAGTAGATGATCGTAGTATATTTAAAATCTCAAAACCGAATTTCGGTGAGTGAGAAATTAATGTACGAAGTTTAAGACAAAGTGATGCGTTGGGAGTAGTTTTAATAACTATCCCACATTGATAAATGTGAGAATTAACTACCTCCTTATTAATAGGAGTTAGTTAAGAATGTTCAAATTGTAGTGACTATTGAACCATTCAATTTGCCACGCGCGCGCGCGCGCGCCGCCCGCCCGTCCGGCCGTGCCGAGCCGAGCCGAGCCGCGCCGGGTCCGGGTCCGTGGTCCTGGGCCTTGGCCTTGGATCTTGGATCTTGGCAATTGGACTTTGGGTGGACTTTGGGCTTGGGCCTGGGGCCCCTCTATCTTTTTGAGGTTCTAAAAATGTGGGCCTCGACCCACACGGATTTAGGCAGCCCAAGTCTATGGAAGTCAAGCGGAAGTTGACTTCTGGAATTTGAATTTGAAATGTGATTGTCTTAATTGCGTGGAAGTTTAAGAATGGAAGTTACCATTCCGAAACTGCCATATTAATGTGCTGGATATTAAGAATGGGAGGTTACCATTCCGGAAACTGCCTTATTAAGTGCTGGAGTATTAAGAATGGGAGTTACCATTCCTGAAACTGCCAGAAACTGCCGTATTAATGGGTGACCAGCCGTTACTGCCTTAAATACCCGTCTGTTCCACACCTGGGTGACACTGCCTATAAATAGGAGTGCATGGTTTTGGGAAAAACACACTTTTGCATACAACAAATTTCACCTGAGTTTTTCCAGAAAAATTGCATACTATTTTCAGCATTGCATAGCATTTTAGAGTGCGATCCGGTTCTAACGTGTAATCTGTTCGCTGGAGCTTTGTACGCTGCGGTGTTGCTCGTGCAAAGAGGAAGCCGTTTTACCTTTCGAAGCAACTCGTCAATCCGTGAACACTAGCCGGGACGTGTTTGTTTTACGGGAAAAGGTATCACCTTGACTCGGCTCTTTTCCCTAACTTTCTGTTTATCTACAGTGCTGTCTTCTTCCCTTTCTGGACCTGCTATTCTAAGAAGCTGCTCAAACAAGGAAGCTGCCTCTTTTCGAAAGTTGAAGAACTCGAAGAATTTGTAATTTCATTTTCTGTCTTTATTTCTTTTCCGTCTAAATTCTTTGTAAGCCATTGTTGGTAATCTATAAACCAACAATTCCTAATGCCATGAATATATTAGACAAACTAACTAGGTCACATTATTATACAAAAATTGATCTTCAAGCTGATATTGACAAGTTTGAAGTGCACCCGATGACGAGGCAAAAACAACTTGTGTGACGAGGTACAGTTTATTTGAGTTTTTGGTTATGTCTTTCGGTTTAACTTGATGAACGACGTGATGTACGATTTCTTGATTGATTCGTGGTTGTTTGCACGCATGCTCTCAATCTGAAAATAACACACAAAATTAACACCACTCTCTCCTCACCCCACAACATCATTTTATTTTTAAAGTTGTCACTAATTTTGAGCTCACATCCCACTAAATTTTCTTTATACATCACTAAATCACCCAAAACACCTCACTTTTATTTAACTTCACACCTTACTAATTTTTTTTTCTTAACTTATATGTCATTGCACACGTGTTAATAATCTCGAGGGAGTAATATATATATTTAAAATAGTGACATTTATATTGACACAATTTTGACATGTTTATGTAATAAAAATATACTCTAGTTAAAATTGAAGAAAAGAGAGAAGACAAACTTAGTACTCCCTACGTTCCCGATGAATTTGCACCCTTGGGACGACACACATATTAAGAAATGTGTAATGAGTGATGTTTTGAGGGGTAATTTTGTAAACTTTTATGAATAAAGTAAAGTAAAAAATAGATTGAGTGTGTAAAACTAATGAAGTGTTATGAAGATTCTTTTATGAAATGTGCAAATTGGTATAGAACATCATATATGAAAAGTATGTAAATTTATGTGGGGAGGAGGTAGTAGAATTTGATTCAATTATTCAAAGAAGACGCAGACTTCCCCCCACCGGCTGCACCGAATCTTGCGTCTTCGTGTCACCACCTACCGCCACCCACCCAACCCTTCCATTTCCCAAAAAACACAAACACACAGCTATGAGATTTTTCTAACCCCTAATCCCCTTTCTTCTTCCATTTTCTCCAAAAAATGCAGCAACAAATCCCATCTCCCACAATTCCGAATCCACTAAACGAAGCTAGAACTCCCTCCGCCGCTCTGCAAATCCCCTCTGATGACCCCACTTCTTCATCCCTCTTCGATTGGTCCGATTTTCTCGACTTCAATCTCGATGAAAGCCTCAACGTCTCGTTTCCGGAGCAACCCGGCTTCGACACGGGTCAACCGCCGGAGACCTCGGGTCGGTTGAGGAAAAGGGACCCGAGATTGGTCTGCTCCAATTTCCTGGCGGGTCGAATTCCATGCGCGTGTCCTGAACTCGACGAGAAGTTGGAGGCGGAGTCGGGTCTCCCGGGTAAGAAGCGGCCCCGGACGGCGAGGGGTCCCGGCGGAGCTCCGGCAAGGTGCCAGGTGCCCGGATGTGAAGTTGACATTAGTGAACTTAAAGGGTATCATAAGAGGCACCGTGTTTGTTTGCAGTGCGCGAATGCGAGTACCGTTGTTCTTGATGGGGAGATCAAGAGATATTGTCAACAGTGTGGAAAGTATGATCCTCCCTCTCTTTGATCCGTTATCGATTGGCATATTTATGAATCTTTTGATGTTCAGTTGATTGCGTTTTGTTTTCTTCTGTTGCATTGCATATTACTATTGTTGATGGTTTATGCCAATTAGCTCCTCTTTCAGATAAATTTATCATTATGTTCTGGTGCAGTGTTTTCTTATTGTTGTGATGGTTATGAGGAGATGCGTTTTAGTTGCTTTCTTTCGTATTTGAGTTGTTGTTGTAATGCTTTGAACTTTACTTCATTGGCAAAAATTGTGGCAATCTATAGAGGTACACGGGTGCTCAATTTATTGAACGAGTGGAATCTGTAGAGATTCGATTTCTTGAATGACTTAATGGCCATAGCAGCATTGGTTAATAGTGTTGGAAACTTGGTTACTCTTGGGTTATCACACTAACATATTTACGACTTTTGCAGGTTCCACATCCTGTCAGATTTTGATGAGGATAAACGTAGTTGTAGGAGGAAATTAGAACGCCATAATAACAGAAGAAGAAGAAAAACTAACAATTCTAAAGATGGCCCGGAAAAGGAATCTCAACTAACTATCTTGGCTGATGATCTCAGTGGTGATGATGACGCTGGGAAAGGTTTAACAATTATACATTAACAGCCCTCATTCTTTTCTTCTTTTAACTGCTTCACAATCACAACACTCTTCATTTTCTTCACTTAAGCCTCGAGTCATTTGCAGATGGAATATGTGTGACCAGTCAGAATGAAGAAAAGGAGATATTATTAGAGTCAGATGTACAACGCTCTACACTAAGCTCACCTCTTGGCTCACAGAATCTCCAAAGTGATAGTATTGTATCATTTACCACCTCTGGTGAAACTCAAATAGAAGGGGATAAGCTGAATCCAAAACCCAAGCATTCTCCATCCTACTGTGATAATAAGAGTAGTTTTTCCTCAATGGTATGCCTTAACTCTTATTGCTGCATTCTGTTTTTTTTTTTTCCTCCATGATTCCTGGTCAGATTAATCTGCAGTGTATTCATATTTATTGCAGTGCCCTGCTGGTCGGATCTCCTTCAAGCTCTATGATTGGAATCCAGCGGAATTTCCTCGACGTCTTCGACTCCAAGTATTCTAAATGCAGTTTAGTTTAATGATTATGAATAAATGCTTTCTTTATGTTTAAATATTTGATGGCTTCTAACTAATATGCTGTTACATATGTTTGTAGATATTTCAATGGTTGGCAAGCATGCCCGTTGAGTTGGAGGGGTATATCCGTCCAGGTTGTACAATTTTGACAGCTTTTATTGCAATGCCAAGGCCACAATGGCACAAGGTATTATGAATATTTCTCTTTTACTTTTCTACCATCGATAAATTTGTAGATACTCTTCCTTATCCCCAATTCTTAACATTATAAGTTAAGTGTGTTAACTTTGTCTTTTACTGTTCTACAAATTGATAAATTTGTAAATAGACATGCATAAGGAGAATCTATACATTTTCATCATGGATTCTAACTTTTCGGTAGAGCATGCATTATAAATTATTTATTGGCCTGATTGTGAATTGACGTTTGCAATGAGTAGTTAATGGAGGAACCATCGTTATGCATAAAAGATCTTATCGCCTCACGAGGGAGCCTGTTGTCTGGAAGAGGCATAATGCATGTCTATCTAAACGACATGATCTTTCGCGTCTCAAACGGTCAGTTGGTATTAATGATAACTAAAGAGCCTTTCTTTACATACTTATTGTTCCTCACTTTTTTCTGGTTCCTTGTTGAAACAGATGCAACTTCAGTACTGAAGGTCAAAGTAAAGGATCAAGCTCCAAAGCTTCATTATATTTTCCCAAATTGCTTTGAGGCTGGGAGGCCAATGGAATTTGTGGCTTGTGGAACCCATCTACTTCAAACAAACTTTCGGTATGAAATCATTTTGAGAAAAGAATTATGGTTAAATTTATTTATTTATTGAAACTTATTTTTCAGTCTTCAAGTTTCGTATCATATGAGGTTCTCCGTTTCTCTTAATAAGTTCAATTTTTCAGATTTCTATCAAGATTTGTTGTCTGATACATTGTAATCCCTAGATACGATCTAGATTGTGGTTACTTACACATAGTATTAATTTTATAGCAAGTGTAAAGTGTTACAAATATGATAATATGGATGTGTTACACATGTATTAGTTAGTAAATAGCATTTCAATTTTTCTGTTCTTCCCTTTTATATTATGTTACTTTTGGATGAAATCGAAGGCCCTAAATTATTTGAATTCACATGGTAGGTTTCTTATTTCATTTTCTGGACGATACCTAGCATATGATATTCGTGTTTCATCTCTGGATTCTGGGAAAGGAGATGCCAGCAGTGCCAACCATCAACTGTTGAAGATATGTGTCCCTCAAATTGATGTAGCTCTTTCTGGCCCTGCTTTTATCGAGGTGAGTCCCTTTGCCCGTACGAAACAAGCTGTCATATGTTCTGCTTTTCTGTACAACTCTTTTAACCTTATAGGTCCAACCGTCCAACTATTGAGAAAGTTTCTTGTATATATGTTACTTATTTCCGGATTCAACTTTAAAGTAAGTTTTTGAGTTACAAGTATGTGCTCGACTGCCAATCTAGGACTTCATTAAAGAAAAGACGGGAAGAAACTTGATTTGGCTCATTGTTATGATTTGTGGCGACTTGGGTGCAATTCACATGAAATGCAACATTCAAATGCACTTTTTATCTCATCAATTTCATTCCTGTTCAGAAGAGTTATTGGTACAAATGTTTTTAAAGAAGATAATTTTTTTAGTCTCATAATGACTTTCACAAATTTAAAATAGTCTTGTAACTATCAATTTTTCTACATTTTGGACTTGTGATCGGCTGTAAGAGGCAAAACATTCTGTTGACCAATCAGACATTGCCATGTGGACAAATCAGACCCTGCCAGTCAGCGTCAACCAGATGTTTCATCTCGTACAACTGGTTACTAGACCAAAATGTTAAAAATTGGAAGTAAGTAGGACTATTTTCAATTCGTGAAAGTCGACAAGACTGGAACCAAAATAGGGATAACTTACAGGACTAAAATAAATAATTTCCCATACTTTTATCAAGAAAATGAAAGGGGCTCTTTCTTGGAGATCACATTTAGTTCTATTATTTGAGTTATTTCAATTATTCATGTTTGTGGTAATCAATTGTATGTTTTCTTTCCCAAAGAAATAGTTTATGTTTTTACATAGATAGCCTTTGCAGGTTGAGAACCAGTCTGGCCTATCGAACTTCATCCCAATTCTTATAGGAGACAAAGAAACTTGTGCAGAAATGGAGGTCTTGCAACAAAAGGCCGACTTATCCCTCTCCTCCAATGAACATGAACTTTCTTTTTCACGGTCATCGTGTGAAGTCTTGGCTTCAAACCAAGCGAAGATTTCAGAGCTTGTTTTAGATGTGTCATGGTTGCTGAAGAAACCTTCATCAGAGCAACAGTTGACAACGTCTCAAATCCAAAGATCGAACTATTTATTAGAGTATTTGATAGAGAAGGATTCTTCCGTTATTCTGGAAAAACTAGTGTGCTCTTTGAGATCGGCAATAGACAACAATTCGACCATCAGCTGTTCTGACCCTGAGTTGAGTTTATTACTAAAAAACATGGATACTGCACACAGAAAGCTTGCTCAGAAATTAATCGAAAAGGAGTCTTCTGAACTGAACGAAAATTGTTACGATTACAGCCCTCAAAATGATAATAAATCTCCTCTTCCAGCTACTAATCAGGTACATGAATGTTTGAGGACATATTTGGAATTTCCCTCTAAATTCTAAGACGACGTTTATCTGTTTATTTCAGGGTCTAGAGACAATAGTGAAGAATATTCTGGGGCTGACTACACCATCGCCGTCTCTAGACAATGATGCTACGGTTCCTCTTTTAAACAGAGAGGTCATCATGAATGTTAATCTTGAGGAAAAACCAAGCAACCGTTCATTAACAAGAACATTTTTCACTTCACGGCCTTTAATAATGGCAGTTGTGGCAGTTGGTATTTGTTGTGGAGTATGTGCAGTCGTCCTCCACCCTCAAAAGATTGACCAGGTTGCCACAACTGTTCACAGGTGTTTGTTCGACAACTCTTGAGGTCAATTCTGTCTTTCTGCCCTCTGAGGTATTGTCTCTCATTCTGTATATATATTGACGGTACAATTACATTTTCTGGGGAACATATATCTAATGTTGAGCATCGACCTGAAAGATTCTGGTCGTGAGACCATATTTTTCCTTTGTATAATATCTACTGTCTGATGAAGAATCGGCGTAGATCAGACGACTTTCACCTGATCTTTTTGTTTGTACTAGGATGTTGTTTAGGATTTACAGATATTATGATTGCAAGGTCCAAAGAGTTTGATCTTTGTTGAAATAATTTAACAACTTTCTATACATGTAATGGTCATAATTTTTATTAGGTAGTGCAATACTTGATTTCCTATTTGTATTTTGTTTCTCAGTACATGCAACTTTTATAATAATGACATAAATGTTTAATTCTATTATATAATAGGAGTATTTGTTACGGCATCAATAATAGCTTTCAATGTTGTCTAATCCTTGTTATAAAAATAGTACTCCTATATGATAAAATTACCTAAAAAATACTAGTCTCAGTGAACCATTGGATTGATGTGTCTTATAATTATAAACATATGAACATAGGAGTATCTATTTAGACATTCCCGAATGTGTGTGGGATGAACTCATTGGTTCGAACATCGGATTACAAATAGACCAGTCCGTCGTAGATGCTAAAAACGGAAACGTTAAGAAGTTGGAATACTAACCCGTAAGGAGGGCCTGGAGCTTGGCTTGGCCTGGCCTTCATTCTCAATTCATGCACCTAAAAACAAACTCCAAATATAAACAGACCGCTGGTGTGTACTCAACAAACCTTCTTTGCAGCTCCTCTCTCTCTCTCTCACACAAAGATAATGAAAAAGGTGTTTTTTAGATGGTAGTTGAAGATGTTTGGGAATAAAAGGTAGAATCAAGGGATAATATTGAATATGATTTGTTTTACTGAAATGAATGTGTTGGACACAGACTGCAATTCTTGATTTGTTTTGTTACTCCTACAATTCTAAATTTCTATTCCAATAAATTATATCCGTGCTTCCACATCCACTTTTTCCTTCAATTCTCCACTACTTATAAATTGTACTCCACTAAAAAAACATTTATCAAGAAAGAAAAAGCACATTCAAAGATGCGCCTACTACTTTATTACTATTGTTATTCTCCTATGTTTAGTTTCACATATAATATATGTGCACTATACGGGATTCATTTTTTATGATATTGCACAAAGATTATACTAGCAATTTTATTTTATTTTTTTCAGGGGGATTATACTAGCAATTATAGTTTCCTTAAAAAAGCAAATATTTTTTTTGTGAAAAGGATATTGAGTCTCCTTTTTAGTGTGGCCAATTTCAATCAATGTTCCTTAAAGCTACCATCTTTTCACTCCCACTTTATTAGCTCTCCCGTGATTCACGTTAAAATAAAATTCCTGTATTATTTTTAAAAAAGCCTGTTATTATGAATAAAATAAATCCAAAATTTACCATTTTTATAAATTAAATAACAGACTATTTTTCAAATGAAGTAGCCAGTTTGGCATAGGACCGTCTCATATCATATATATGAATCACAAAGAACAAATTTGTATGTACTAAAAAAATTTAAACAGTGTTTCACTGTTTTCAGTGAACAATTTTATATACACCAATCCAAAAAACATTCTTTAAAAGAGAAATAATTGTAAAAATATCAAGAAGTCGGGAACTTATTCACAAATTTTTCTAAGAAAGTTAGGGGAATTGAAATTGATCACAACTTGCAAGATAACTGGTTTTGCAGTCATATCGTTTTAAAAGGGGAAAAATCAAACAGAACTTTTCATTATCACGCGGAGAAAGAGAGATACATAGAGGGTGGAATTGGTTGTCAAATTAGAAAGATAAGCTCAATGCGATTTACTATCATGGGATTAATGGTGGCTTAATATTTTGTTAAACAATGATAAGTACAACATAATCAGCTTTAAAACATTGTAAAATCTCCCCGGTTGCTTCTTTCTAAGATAACATACCTCACCATGCCACCTAATGCACGTTAATCGTCGATTTACACAGGCACACTTCCAATGTAGCTACACGTAAAATCAATAATGAATATTAGACCCGATGTAATAATAGATGAAAGGGTGCGTTCAATACACATATGTACATTTTCTAACACCATGTATCATCAAATTCACCTATAAAGTGGGTTTATCGAGCAAATATCCATGTTTTAATAGTCACGCCGTAGATGAAATACGCCTAATATCATTATGTGAAAATTAAGAGCAGGAACGACTAGCTGATCTTATGGTATAAACCGAGGAATCCTTCACAGTGGGAGTATGGGGCAATTTAGCTAGTTCCATTCTTTCAGGGGGGTGGGGGTGAGGGTACCTTGTGTTTCATCATGGCTCTTCTATCATTCCGTTCGAATATTCATGACCTGCATTTGCAGAACTTCCATTTGCTAAACGGCTCGTGCTGGAAGGATTCGAGTACGGGGGCTGATTGGTAAGAGGGCTTCCTCGTGAGTTCCGGTTCTGCGCAGCAGTTGTACTTCTCGTTGACTTGAGACGAGCCTTTCTACCCTGTATCCAATCAATCAAGGTATAAGTGAGCAACACAAGGTATTCAAGCTGTGTTGGCATGGTAATAAACAGAACATGTGTGTAAATGCAGTGATGTGGCACAATCGAGTCCATTCAAAATCATCAAGAGTTACCCCTACATTAAGGGCTTGACAAACATTAAACCATGCTCACCTTTCCCATGCACTTCTCCAAGTGAGGGGCGAATCGTCCAGCCATGATAGATCGGTTACAGTTCATGCACTCAAATATCTCGTTTGCAATTGCAGGGTGAGTTTGACCGAATATATCGACTACATATTTGCCGTTGGCTTCACCACTATGGCCCGGTTCAGACACTCTTGCTCGTGCTTCGGCAGACAACCTCAACTCCTCTTCCTCTTCGTCTAAATGACGGTCAAGTCCTAGTCTTGCGATTCGGTGCGACTCTGACGCAACATCAACAATAATAGAATCGAGAAGTTCTCCAAAAATGTCTGACAAGAGCTGCAAATTAAACCCAAGAACGAGCGAATCTCAATGAAGTTTATCACAATTTAGTCCATTGATTTCTTAGATGAATTGAAGTATGTATTGATAAATGAATAAAAGATTGTAATAAGGGAAGCAAAGTTGCAAAGATTTATGACAAAATCCAGTTCAATAGGGCATCAATATAAGCTACTCCAGTTCATAAGTATCCAGAAAAGTAACAGGAAGCAACTGGTGAACCTTTTCACAATAAACAACTGCAACTAAATTAAAACTGGAAAAGGTCAAAAACGACAGACATAATGAAAACTCCGATTGGTTAAAGCACAAGAAACAATAAAATGCTTGATTACCTCGGAATTAAAGACAACTTCATCCTCTTTCGGCATTATCAAGAGTAAAGCAAACCACGAAGCTTATCAAGGTAATGCTCTCCTAAAAACCAATAAACTGAGGCAAAAATTACTCTAAAAGCCTGTAACAAAAATCAAAATGCAATTTCTCAAAACAAATTAAACTTCAGATTCGTTTCTTATTT
This sequence comes from Galeopsis tetrahit, assembly GCA_963675135.1. Lineage (NCBI taxonomy): Eukaryota > Viridiplantae > Streptophyta > Magnoliopsida > Lamiales > Lamiaceae > Galeopsis > Galeopsis tetrahit. Next base: position 21,537,631 of record OY776133.1, read on the forward strand.
GATACAAAGATAAAATGGGGTAAGATTCGTGTAGGTTCGTACTCTATTTTCTCCTTTTCCAAATATGTTACTCTTAACATCACATGCATAGAACACTGATCCTTCAATTTCTAGAATAGAGATCCTCTACAAGTATGAATTCATGTAAAGAAATTATTACAGTTCCATTCACTAATATCTTCCAAACTAAACCAGCTTAATGTATGAACTTCATGATCCACAAATAGACCAGTTTTACAATGAAAAACATAAATAATTCTCAAATTAATTGACAAACGAACCAAGAGAATGGCATGATTTAACTATAGCAAGAATAATATCAACAAATCCCTAAATTTAAATAAATAAACCCTCGTACTTAGAAAATAATTACAAATGACAAGCAGAACGAATAGATTTGCACTTCAGTTCTCGAAAATGAGAGGCTCATCAGGTATTTCAAATCAAATTACATTGTCAACAACCGATAATTTCAACAAATTATATCAATCGCAACACAAACGAGAGAAATTTAGAAAACCAAAACCTCAATTTCTAGAAGTATCTCTGTAATGCCGATGAGGGAAGAACAGCTAAAATTATCTCCATGTACGCTTTATCGGTTTGGGAATGCGACTTCAATTGAAGTGATAAGTACAACGCGACTTAAGGCCCACGTCAAGACTCGAGCAGTCCTTTTTTCGTTAAGTAAATAAAATACTCCGTACGATTCTGGAGGAACTTGTATCTTTAGATTAGATGACACTCAATTTAAGAAATGTGTTTAAAAAAAAATGTAATGCTTGATGTTTTGAGAAATAGTTCTATAAAGTTTTATAAATAAAATAAAAGTTAGATTGAATGTAAAAAGTAATGATATATGCATAGATAAATTTCTAATAAAGTCATTTCACTAGTTTTATCTAATAGAATCTAGAGTTTTTTATTTTTTTAATTAATTCAAATTGAAATTTCTAAGACACTTATACCCTTTTATTTATTTGAATAAATTCGAAATAATTAATTCATATAATTAAGTCAACTAAATCTTCTAATAAGCTATTAACAGAGCATCTAGAAAACAATAAGATTTAAGCAACTTCCAAAATAAATTTTTTTTTCTAAAAAGTAGATATCCCTATTATTTCGTTTCATTTGGTTCAGCTTTGAGATTTTGGCATATGAAAGATTAACACAACATAAATGAAAAAAGCATATGGTTATGCAACAATAAGTGAATATGATAATGCGTATTATAGTGCATATTACAGAATCTATGGTATTATAGTGCATATAGACAATATTCCATGCATTTGTGTATGAATATGTATATGCGTATTGAAGTGCAATCTGATAATATGTATATTGAAGTGCATATGAATGGAGAAAATTCTCTTAACTTTTCTAAAACAAGCAATGACGTTCCATCTTTTCCAACGGTAGCGTATTTCATTTCCGCCACTCGCCGCCTAATCTCTTTCCCTGTCTTCGACTCCAACAACTCTCATCGCGAGCAACTACTACAGTAAATCACCAAAACAGAGCATCGCCTAACAAATCCACAAACCCGCCTCAACGACCTGGAACAACGAAAATCAAATCGCCAAAGCAGAGAATCGATCGACGAAACAAGCAATCCAGTGCAAATTCTTATTCTGGTTTCAGTGCATAATCGAGTATGAGAAATTGAAAATTAGGGTTGGCAACGGGGCGGGTATGGGACGGGTATGGCCCCGCCAAAAAAAGTTATACCTGTTACCCGCCCCGCCTCAAAACCCGCCCCGCCATAATTTTTTTTTTAATAAAAAAGAACTGTTATGTAAATAAAATAACACATTTAAAATCTGCTCTTAAAATCACAATAAAACATCAATTCCAACATTAAATAGAACAAAAAATCTTAAAAAACATACATATTGTTCAATGCAAAATTAACCTAACAAAATCAAATGCATAACACAATTAATATCTCAATTCTCAACACTCGTTGATAGATAATTCTTCACGTACGTCTTCTTCCTCGAATTAGAAGGCAGTGCGTGTGTATGTTTTGTTATTGTGTAAACCTTACAATTAGAATTTAGAATTTTTTTTAATATATATTTATTATACTAATATATATATATATATATTATATATATATATATATTTTAATTATTATATATATGCGGGTCGGGTATATACAATCCCATTACCTATCCCATACCCGGCGGGTATTCGTTGACCGGGTATTTACCCGCCTCGAAACCCGTTTGACCGGGTATTTACCCGCCCCGTGCGGGCCGGTTTCATGCGGGTCCGGGTTTTTACCCGTCCCATTGCCAACCCTATTGAAAATCCAATTTGAGAAATTTCTTATTCTGATTTCATTGCATATCCGAAACTCAGAAGTTGAATTTGCAGAGGGAATTTGAGAAATTTTATTATTTTGATTTTAGTGCATAACAAAGAATTTGACATTTTAATTTTCGAATTTGGAAAGTGAGTAGGGTTGGCAACGGGGCGGGTATGACCTGTCCCAGGACCCGCCCCGCCAATTTTTTTTGGACCCGTTACCCGCCCCGCCTCAAAACCCGCCGAAACCCGCCCCGCGAACCCGGCGGGTAAACCCGCCCCGCCCCGCAATCACTTTTTTTTTTTAAATAAATCTGTTATTTAAATTTATTATCTTGATTAATATTGTAACCAAGTTTTAAAAGAATCACATTTATATTAATAGTAAAGCATTCATGGAGTTGAGAGTGAAATAGTGATTTTGTTTAATGGGGGTGACAGTACTCCAATCTAATTTAGTTAGATAACTAATTTAATTTGAAAACTAATTGACAGCACTTAGAAATAATGTGATTAACTAATTGACAGCACTTAGAAATAATGTGACTTTTTATTTACTGTCCTTACAATTTTTTTATTTCTGATAACCTTGTAATCCATTTATTGGTTTTTTTTCATCATCAATAAATTATTTACTTGACAAAAAATAATAATAATAATAATTCGATTCAATCTCTAATATTTAAATTTAGAAAACATTTTTAATATATATATATACGGGTCGGGTTCGGGTCGGATATATACAATCCCAGGACCCGTCCCATATCCGGCGGGTATTCGTTGACCAGGTATTTACCCGCCCCTTAACCCGTTTGACCGGGTATTTACCCATCCCGTGCGGACCGGTTTCATGCGGGTCCGGATTTTTACCCGTCCCATTGCCAACTCTTAAAGTGACTTTTTGGTAACATAACCTAAATTATATAAATTGACTAGCGGCACATTTTATGAAATTTCAAAAATTCGAGTAAGTTTTAAATCACGAAATTAATTTAAATAATTAGATTAAGGGTAGTATGGATTTTTTTTGGCTTTCATTTAACTCTATTAGAAAATTATTAGTGACTCTATTAGGAAATAATCTGATAAATAAAGTATATTTTAAGGGTGTGAGTTATGAAGATATTTCATTTTATGAATGGTGTAAATTGGTATTGCACATCAATATATATGAAAAATATGCAAATTTATGTAGAACGGAAGGAGTATACTAGTATTATTTAGTTTAAAATCATTTCATTTGGATTAATATGCTTTTTATCTCTACAAAAATATGTCGGTTAATTTTTATTTTAATATAATTATATTATCAGTAATAGTATTTTTATTGATATTTACAGTAGAAATTCTACAAATTAATACTTTTGTGATTACTAAATTTTATCAATTTAATTATTTAAATTACTTTATTTATAGAAATTTATAAAATTATTCAATAACACTTTACTAATTATACTTTTTTTTCTTAGTTTATTTTTTTGTCCATAATGTAGTGTAAATATTTTTAAAACGGGAAAAGTATAAAATAGATAAATTATAGATAAATATAAGAATATATGAGTGAATAAGGGTTGGATTGTTAAAGATAGAGTAGTGGGTATATTATTACTCCTATATGATAAAGATGAAGATTTAATTTATGAAGATTTAGTAAGAGTTGCGACGTGATATTTACTACTAATATATTAATTAATTAATTTAATACACCGAAATGCGCGTGGCCCAATCCATACCATAGACCACCAGGACATGGTCTACTCAAACCCACCCCCGTTGAAAAGTCAATTACGGGCGGCCGACCTCAAATAAACTACTACAATATTGCTCAACACGTCCCCAGCGCGAAAGCCCCCTTCCGCCTAAATTACATATTAGTCCTATTGCTTCCGAGAGTTCCTACATTTGGTCCCATATTTTATAAGATAACGAAATTGGCCACACACTACAACTTTCTCTCTCTAGTTTCCTATATATAATCGACAACCCTAAACCCATTTCTTCATTATTCGGGCATAGAAAAGGAAAAGATTCTCCTCGCAATTTAGGGAGGAGTTTCATATTAAATCGTTTTCTCCTTTCAAAATTCGACAAACCCTTATTTTTAATTTTGGGGATCTCTTTTATTCGAGAATTATATTTCAGATCGGAAATAATGGCAACAACCGAGGTTTTACGGCCCCAAGATTTGTTAACTCCTACGACGTCTTTCCACCGCCTCAATACTCTCACGTCGAACGGAATCTTAGCCATGAAGCAAAATCACCAAGGAAAGCCTTATCCCAGAAACGATAAGAAGAGATCCAAAGCCTCACCGCCCGGCAAGAAATCCACCGTCGCAGATCGAAACCGCAGGGGTGGTGAAATAGCAACCGCCGGACTAACCATGGGCCAGGTTACGCTACTCAAGAGAGGCGAGTCCTTGGCTTCAATCGCCTCCGAAATCCCTAAGCCGTCTCCGCCGCAGAAAGTTGCGTCGAAGACCAACCGCTTTGTGGCGGTTCCGCCGCCTGCCGACACGTTCGCCGGATCCTGCATCTCACCGCCGTCGCCTCGATCGCTACCGTTCCCTACGTTCTTCAACAAATCGGTGGATTCAAACTCGGTCGAAGATGGCGCTACCATGTTTTTGAGGCGTGTTCTTCGTCTCGAATGATGCAGAAAGATCCGTGCATTTCGTTCGCTATTTATGGCTCAGATTCCCATGGATCTGGTTTCTTCTTATCCACAGATATTTTTTCCGAAGTGGATGAGAAGATCTGCCAGATTCTTGCAATTGTTCAGCCAAACAAAAATGGAAAGCGATGTAGTCGAATTATATCTTGTATTTAATCAGTTTGATTATTGTGTATTTATTCACAATGCTGTACATAGTTAGTAACTTATCTTGATTAGTTACTGGGTTTAGTAGTTAATAGTTTAGGTTTCCATCTAGAAAAATCTCAAGGGTTCAGATTATGCTCTTTTGTAATTGTTTATTTGGAATCGTTAATTACTTCGTTTTATTTTCAATCTACTTGTGTAAACTTGCTGAAAACAGTGATTATGCTTCTTGAATAATCTTTGAATAGTAGCAACATTTTTTGCAATGAAACAGAAGATAGATTACTGAAAATGAGTTAGTTGTTTGAGCCGCCTTGTTTTCCTCTTTTGAGCAGCATCTGCAACTCTCCACTTTAACTATATGGTGATCGGAGGTGCCCTTTGACGAAACCACCGAGTACGAACGCGTAATGCAGACCCGGTGATCCGAAAATGTAGTCGACTCGTGTCCCATACTTGCATGTCCCCTGCACATCTGCTTCAAACATGAGTTTTAGCTGTTTTTCTTTTAAAAGACACAGTTTTGTCTTCTCGTCTGGCGTGCGTAGTAAGAATAAGATGGACGACCTTTGGCGATCATGACTAATGGTTCACATTCCCCTGTGAAATCTTTTGCATCTGTGTACTCTTTCTGCTTCAACAACCTTGGGCGTCGGTTTTCCTAATTCCTCGTAGTACTGCACGACCATAAGACTTAAAAAGATGTGTACAACAAAATCATGAAGCATGAAAACGGACTTGTTACCTTAACAATGGTGTTCCATCTCTCCATTGAGTAATCTGTGGTATCAAGGGAGTTGAGTCCTCCTGCCAAGATATAAGGCTGCTCGTTTCTTTCAATTATCGCGTTTATCTGCTTCGTTCTCCAGTTTTCGTCCAAGTGATCGAGCTGTGTGCAGTACACGTCCAGCTCCCCAGCCCATGGCACATCAATTGTCGCCTTTATCACATTCCTGCATAATATCTCACCTTAAACACTCGAAAAAACGAATTAACCTGAAATCAGATAGAATCACCTGAAATCTCTGTCATCATAGATTTTCTGAACTCTCCATTTCGAGAGAACAGCATTGCCATACTCAGGAGCCCAGCTCTCAGCAAACGCGTAATTCATCCCCAACGCGCGAGCTAAATCAGACAAAGGCATTGGCCTTCACATCTTGCAAAGCTAATATATCAGCATCTACTTCTTTCAGGACATCATAAATCGTTCGACTGCCATACAGACCAGCATCACTCAACCAGTTAGACATGCTAGCAGAGAAGTATATAGGAGACCTCATCGGAGCTAAACTGTTGTTATTGAAACTAAACGAAGAACCTTATTCTGTGCCCTTGAAATCTCATCCTCTGGAAGGTTTATTGAAACCTTTTGTTTTGATCTTGTGACCTTATTATCTTCATCTTCTGATGCATGAGTGGAGATTGTTTAAGAACCCCCTTGGGACGAGCATTTGGCTCGTCAAAAACAGCTGAATTATCGGGATTTGCGTTGAAAGAAGCGATGCGGATAGACCTCTGTTCATGGCCATTTCGAGAGGCGGTTTTTGGTTTCTCTCTCAGCTTAGTCTTTGAACTCAACCTGCCTAGCCTCCTGATTACGAGTTTAGGCCTCGGACGACGCCATACCAAAAATCGTATCCTCGAACAAAATCGCCAAAACCTCTTCCTTAAAACATACAACATGGAGGATAACCCATTGTTGTATGAAAGTTGTGATAACTTTCTTGATTGCATTGTGGAATGAATCAGAGAATATTGAGTTTCTGATTAGCAATGAGAGAGAATTGCAAAAGAATTCATTGTAAGTAGGTATGTAATAGAAAGGTGAACAATCAAAACAACTCAAGAAAATTAAGTATTGTATAGGTTGACAAATGAGGCTTAAAACATACCAACTCCCACCTGTGAAACTGGACTTTTAAGTTGATCTAATAGGAACATCAACCTTGTGTAATAAAATAAGTAGTCAATCAAGGCCTAACAAGTAACAACTATGTAAAAAAAAAATCTTAAGTCTAACAATTATTTTTACATAGGATTTCTTTTGTTTAGGAAAAAGAACATAGGATTCTTTAAACACAGACTTTCCCTAGTTAATGGTAGTTGAAAGAAATGGAAAGGTACCGTATTTATAGATTTAGTAATCACTAACCCGTTATTTGTTATCATGCTTTCATATATAAAAAGGAAGTAGATTATGATGATGGGATTAAAAAACAAGCAGAAGATGCTAAACTGAAAGTCTTGTTATTGCTAAAATACGAACACGCGGTCGAGATAGTGATGGTTCTGGAAGTACATGGTTAATGGCATGGTTTACCTACTCAACATCATTTGAAGAGGAAGTAATCAATGACCATATTTAGGCGTAACCCACGCAGCAAATACAGTGATTGAAATCAACCATGAAAAGAATTCCAGATGTATATTCATGTGCAAAATGTTTTTGTATTGATTTTGCCTCACAAAGGTTGAGAATTACAATCATTATGTTACAAACGCCGCATAGAGCAGGCAGGCCACATTCTTTCGATTGTTAGTGCCTAAACATTGAAACACAGAATATTTGGAATTTCCTTGGATTAAAACTGACAGTCTGAGCTCTGTATAAATTATACTAATAGAATAAATCTTCTGGGAAACTGGTATGCTGACTGTTGTTGCTGCTTCCATATACAGAAGTAAATTGTTGTAGGAAAACATGTCATTTATGATTCACTTAACTATGAATCAAACAATGAATCCAAAAGGTTAGAAGGAGCTTCTTCTTTTCCATTCTCATAAAAGAAACCATTAGCTGCACTTTCCTTATTCAGTTTCCGTTCCTCTGCTATGTATTCAGCTGTTTCGGTGCAGTATTTTCTCCTTATCTGGTTAGCGGGTTTTTCAGTCACGAGAAATTTGTTTCCTTCACGGGATCTCTCAGAGAATCCAGCCCAAACTGAAAAAATCTCAAAAATGTCAGCCATGGACATTTAAACCACGAGTATGCCAACAATCAATGAATATTTTCTCATCGTGATTTTGCATACTTCCTATGATTTGCAAAGATAAGGGCCCCAAGGCCACTATAGTCTATATATCTCATGTAAAATTACAGCACACGGTAAAGTAGACGTGTTGAAACAGAGTATGCTGACGCTTTAAGAAATGCCTACAGATTTCTCACTTTATGAACTCTTTTGAAATGAATAAGGATCCACATATCCACAAGAGTGAGGAAGACACAGTGAACAAATAATTGGTCCAAGAATATGTGAATAATACCTCCAAACTGATGTAGGACAATGGAAGCTGCTACAGTAACATTCAATGAAGCAGTGCCCCCACCATATTGTGGAATATAAACAAAAAAGTCACATATCTCACACTCCTTTGCAGAAAGCCCTGTTCCCTACAGAAATTTCGGATTCGGTACTCAGTATCAAGACATACATACCCTAAAAAACAAACTAAATGACAACGATGCCAGGTCATTGTTAGCAGAAACTGAAATAACAACTCCGTCTTTAATTTGAATATATGTCTCTAAACAAGCACACATGCAAGCACATTCCATATATATCCTAATCAACAACATGAGTCTTGTTGACCTATAACAAAAAAGAGTGAACTTTACAGAATTTGTAAGATTAAGCTCCATTTTATATTTCCTACACCATTACACATCATCAACCTCAGATACTAATAAAGGATTTTAAGTTGAACTTTCAATTGGAAGCAATTTTGAAATAGAATAAATGATAAACCTCATTGCCGAGAAGAAACGCGGTGCTCTTTCTGAAAGGATGCTCATTCACTGCCATGGCACCATCTGTGATCTCCACACCACATATATCACAGTCCCTCTCCTAATCAATACAAGCATCATAAAGAAACCAAATTATAAAAATGATAGAATTCTCATGACACATCCCATTTCCAAATCACTAATCCAATACAAAAACTTTAAAAAATTGAAACTAGTTAATCAACAACTATGACTTAAAGAACAGGAAAGTATCAAACATTCATTAGACCGTCCGTAAGAACAGGAAAGTATCAAACATTCATTAGACCGTCAGCGATTCTCTACCCTCATCACCAAATTAATATCAAAGAAAGCCGTATTATTTCAGAGTGAATCCACTAGTTTCCTAAATTCAAGTTCAGAAGAACAAATTTTCTACTCAACGCATATGCAAGACACCAATAAATCATGGTGGATATCTTTCTAGCAGAAAAGTAAAAAAGGTGAAAATTTATACAAGACGAGTTAGAACTTAGAAAAGTAAGATTTAAGATCAAAAGGCAACAGACATATAACCTTTAGAAAGATTTAAGATCAAAAGGCAACAGACATATAACCTTTAGAAAGTTGCGTGCAAGAGAGAGAGAATGAAAATGGCGGACACTAAGATGTGAGGTAGATCCATGACTACCGAATGCATTGAAATCGCGCCTTCCCACCAAGATTAACTCAGACACTCCAAAAGCGGTGGCGCTGCGCGAAAGGGTTCCCACGTTGTGCCTCTTCGCTATATTGTGCACAATCACGTAGCTCTCGTATTTCTCCTTATTCTTCTCCTCGTTCTCCATGAAGTTGCGGTCGCACCAGCGGTATGGCGGAATCTACCGCGGAGGTTTAGGTTTTTTTTTATTTAGTCTCTTGTAAATGGGCAAGGGTTCTTGCCCATTAGCTGTGTTAATTGGACAAAATTTTGTTCGGTTCCTTAAAAAAACACTTTTGATCTCTAAATTCAGAATCGATTATACGGAGTATCTAATTACACTTACTTTCAAATTATTAAGATTTTTCTAATTATTTTAAATTAAATTTTATATATTGTATTTTAAATGTTCACCATAATTATTCTTAGTCCTACAACCATTCTATATATTATTTTAATGCCTTGTTCTTAGTCCTACAACCATTCTATATATTATTTTAATGCCTTGTTTTTTTTGGAATGAAGAGTGAGGAGTTAAAATGGAATTAAGGGTGAGGGTTAAAATGGTGACAAATTTTATCACTTCCTTTTTATAATATTTGTGGACATCAAAATGATTTGTAAAATTACATAAAGTGACAACAAATTTTATATTTGAGTTTTTTTTTTATATATTTATTTTTATAGGTTATTTATACAATAGCCAATAAAAAATGGAGTGAAGTTTTACAAATTTTAATGGTATACAAATAATATCCTTCTTCCATTTATATTAACTTACTCCCTCAATATATGGTGGAGATTTCTTTTATTCAGAAGATCCTCAATATCTTAAAACTTTATATAATTATTATAGAATATTTTATTTTTTCTAGATAGTTCTGAATTCGACAAATAACAAACCGTATTTAATATATATATAAGTATAGGAAAATATTAATTTTGATCACCCAGTTTTACCTCTTTTCATATTTGATCACCCACATTTACTCATTATCAAAATTGGTCACCCACTTATTTTATTCTATCAAAATTGATCATTCCGTTAGTCAATCATTGACTAACGGAGAAAGAGTTTTAAGCTCAAAATTGGTCACTCACTTATTATACAAATTCAATATGAAACCAAGAATTGAAAAACATAGTACAATTGTTTAAAAAAAAAAATACAAAGTTTCATTCTATCTCTTGAGTTTCTCATTTCCTATAAAATAAAAAGTAAACCAACAACAAATGAATACATAATTGAGTTAAATAATTATTAAAAACTTATCACGTTCTAGGTAAACCAACAACAAATGAATTCATAATTGAGTTAAATAATTATTAAAAATTTACTGAATTTTTTTGACTATGATTGAATCACGTTTCAAAAGATGCATGAGAATTCTTTCTGATCAATGATAAATATAATGAAAATTCCTTCTAAAAGATGCATGAGAATTCCTTTTGACCTATTACTACTGATAAATATAATGAGAATTCCTTCTGATCTATAAGATAAATATAATAAAATAATTTTGTCATAAAAAAACTTAAAACTTTTAAATTGAAATAAGAAATAATGTATAATTTTTGTGATTGACTAAGATTCTTCAATGGGTATTTTTTCACGCTCCAATAGGTTCACATGTTTCATTTTTGCTCCTGCGTTTGTTTCATTAGTTCTAAAAGATGCATCAGAAGTTTTTAACATTTTGAAAATTTTGAGCTCAAAACTCTTTCTCCGTTAGTCAATGACAGATTGACTAACGGAATGATCAATTTTGATAGAATATAATAAGTGGGTGACCAATTTTAATAGTGAATAAATGTGGGTGACCAAATATGAAAAGAGGTAAAACTGGGTGACCAAAATTGATATTTTCCCATAAGTATATATATATATATTATGAATGATAAATAAAATTATTAAATCTATTCATAATTATTAGAATTTTATATGTTATTTAGTGATAAGAGGCAAAAAAAATTTAAATAATAGTATATTTCTCCTCTTGCTAATGTAACAAAAATGAGATTTGTTTATAAAAATAGTCAAAGGCCTGTCTTAAAGGCACGGTCAACACCCACGACTTTTATTTTTATTTTAAATCAAATAATGAAAAATAAAAAAATAATATAACCATAAAATATACTCCATTAAACATCATAGAAATAAAAAAATCATGCAAGTATAGAAATTGAGTTGTTTGAGTACTAATCTTTATTAAACATCATAGAAATAAAAAAATCATGCAAGTATAGAAATTGAGTTGTTTGAGTACTAATCTTTATGATGATTCTTTCTAATCTTTTACAACTAAATCGTCACGTCCATCAACTGAAATTATCACATCCAACAACTGAAAATATTTTTAGCACATTTGTGTATATTAAACAAGTAAAAGTTATTAACAAATATTTATGTAAATAATTTTTTTAAAGAGAATTACCAAATAAAATTGTTAGAAGAATAAGAGCAGGAATAAGAAATATATATTAAAATAGAAAGGTTTGCAGTGGGCAATTTTTTGAGTTTTGGAGAACTAAAAATTTTCAAGTTTTGCAGTGGACAAATTTTATAAGTGCACAAAATTTTCGTGTCTGAAGGAATTGATTTGTAGTTCGAGTTTGAAGGAGAAAATAATAGGACTTGTAGTAAATTTTTCGAGTTTAACGAATGAAAAAAATAGGTATGTTTCGGTTTATTATGGGAGAGATTAATGTATATTGTTGCAGTAACCCTCAAAAATACACACAACGGTCATATTGAATGACTAGTCAAAGAGGCTCCTGCGAGGTGAGCCTCTATTAATTTTTTGTTTTTATACGTGTTCTCTCGGGCACGCCTAATACATGTTCTATGGGTTGTCTCGTCACATTCAGAGGCTCACCTGCCAGTTAAGCCTCTAAACATGTCCGAGTTCTATGGGTTGTCTCGTCACATTCAGAGGCTCACCTGCCAGTTAAGCCTCTAAACATGTCCGACACATTTGTCTGGGTTGTGTCTCGTCGCCTGTTAAAGGTGTTTTTTTTTTTTTTTTTTTTTATTACAAGTTAAATACCCATCCCATTTTCCCTCCACATGACTCGAACCCAGGACCTAAGGCCTAGGTAGTGGTGCTCTAACCCACTTGAGCTATCCCACTTTGTCGCCTTAAAGGTGTTACTGTCGAAAAAGCCTCTCTTAATTTTTTTTTCTCATTAATTTGATACAAAATAATAATAATAAAAAAAAAAAAGTCAAAAGCGTGAGTGCTGACCGTGCCTTTAAGACAGACGTGGGTCAAGCTCACGCATATGGCTATTTTCATAAATAATTTCATTTTTGTTATATTAGTAAGGGGAGCTCCCAAAAATGTACTACAGTATTATTTAAAAAAAACTTGTAGTGAAAACATAAGTGAAAGTGATCATGTAATAATACATTTTAGTTAAATAATTAATCCGATTGAAAAATGTACTTGAGTTGTATGGAATACCGATCCTCTCCATTTATTCGTGTAATTTTTTTTTTTTTGTAAAAACTTTGGGCAAATTGTTGTATTAATTGAATGTATACATGCATGCAATATTGGGTGAACATTGTGTGGGTTTCACTTTTTTTTTTCTTATTTATTTTCACTTACTATTTTATTACGATTTTGAAATTTGTAAATTTTTTAACCAAAAGACATGCAGATGTTCCATTTCCCTTGTGTGATGCACCCGATGTATATTAAACTTCGTCTACTCCATCTGTCCTTAAAATTTTGCTTATGTATCAATAATATTTTTTACTCTTATTCTACACATATTTTTTTTAAAAATATGTATAAAAAGAAGTGAGCAACATTTTACTGGATAAAGAAAGTACGAAAAAACACTCGGTTAGTCTGTTAGAGGAAAATTATTAGGAGACGAAATCGATAAAAAAAAAAAAGGTTAATTGCAAAAAAAATCACCAGCTTTGTGGTGTTTATCAATTACAATATGTCTTTTTTTTTTTTTTACAATTTAATACACCATCTTTTTAAATTTTACAATTTAATTCACTGATCAATTTTCCGATCTAACTTAATCATATGTGGCCGCGCGGAGATGCTATCTTTACCACGTGAGAGTCCACATGGAGCACCACGTAAGCTGGAACTTTAAAAAGGAAAATTAAATAATGTTTTCCTTTAACCATATAATAGCTTGAAATAATCAATTAACATTAAAAAAAATGTCGCAACCCCCAAAACATTTGTATTCGAAAAAATCAAACCAGAAAATGGAGATAAAATTTAAAGAATGAAGATGATTCTCTAATTAAGTCATTTAAAATTTGCAGCATTGTTTGAATCCTTTTCATATTCACAATTTACAGCATTCGTTAGAAACTCATTACGAACTAATCCACGAATTAATTAACACAAAATCTACTAAACAAATGATGTAAATCAAAATTCACAAATTTAAGAAATCAGAAATCGCAAATGCATAAACCCATAAACTCAAAAAAAAAAAAAAAAAATCTGAACATACCCTGCTTCACTTGTTTGAAAGATTGGTGAAAAAATAAATTATTTCTCCTCGCCTGCCTCCCATGTCGAAAAGAGAGAGAATCGCCTTGCGAGGTGCGATTTTAAATGTCAAATAATTGGTTGAAAGATGAAGTTCATCCCAATCTTCTTTCTATTCGATTGAACGATTTAGAGGTTGAGATGAGAGATTAAGTTTTGAATAAACATCAATTAAAATTAAAAAAAAAAAAAAAAGAATTAAACCTGGAATCTATGTGGAACTTATGTGGCGATTCCGACAGCCACGTAGGATTAGATTACACTCGAAAATTGATCGGTGAATTAAATTGTAAAAATGAAAAAGGTGGTGTATCGAATTGCAAATAAAAAAAAAGAAATATTGTAATTGATAAACATAGTAAAGTTGGTGATTTTTTTATGCAATTAACCCAAAAAAAAAAAAATCTATCATAATTAATTTTCTAATATATATATATATATAATAAAAAACTAAACAACAAATTATTAGAAATATAATATTATCCATATAATATTATTATTCATATATATCTTCTTTAAATATATTTCACCAAGTCTTGATATGTATCTATACAATCAGTAAACCTTTACAGTCAGTCAAAGTCTCAGGTGCAGTCAAGTATACGGTGTACTTGAGTTACGTTGACTGGTCAACTGTTGATCGCTGGTCAATCAATGGTCACTTTGACTTTTTTTTTTCGATTTTTTTTAAAAAAAGGTGTATGTTAGTATATTGAAAAGTGCATCTTTGTTTTTTAATGAAAAATGTATGTTAATATATTGAAAAGTGCAACATTGTTTTTAATGAAAAATGTATTTTATTATAACTGAAAACGTATGTTATATTAATGAAAAATGTATATTATTATAACTGAAAAAGTGTATGTTATTATAACTGAGTGTATGATCTATTAATGAAAAATGTATGTTATTATAACTGAAAAATGTAAGTTATATATTAATGAAAAGTGTATGTTATTATAACTAAAAAAGTATGAAAAGTATAAATGAAAAATGTATGATATTATAACTGAAAAGTGTATGTTAATATAATTGAAAATATTATTGAAAAATGTAAATTTTTTGTAAAAATAAAATAAAATCAAAGTTTGACCGTTGACCAGTCAAAGTCCACTCAAGTACACCGTATACTTGAGTGCACAAGAGACTCACTTTTACAATTATTCAATTAAATTATAATTTCATAGTCTCTATACAAATAGATTTTGACAAATCGTGTTATCGTGTCGACACAATAATGATACAACACGATAAGGTTAAATACAAACACAACACGATAAAAACATGTGTTAGATATGAATGTGATAATTTTCGTACCGACACGACACAATACAAACACAACATGATATATTTATTTATGTCGACTGTGACACAATACAACAATGACACAAAACATATCTTATTATTATCGAATACATTTCATTATCACGTCGTATGAGATCAATATCAAATGGTTAACTACTATAGATTAATTTAATCTTGAATACAATAAAATAAAATAGAATCACGTAATTTTTGTGTCAAGTTTGTATCGTGTTATCGTGTCGTCATGTCCAAAATCTCGTCATGGTCCTACTACCTACCGTAAGAAGATTCGAGTAATGATGAGAGAGCACACCAATTACTCCCTACACCTCCGTACTACCTTACAACAACTCCGACGCCCATCCTCAGCTACCGTCAAAAGCCGCATTCTACTGGAAATCCACCTCGGCTCAACCCCATCCAAATCCACTTAATTAATTCTGAATCCCTCTTATCCAATTTGAATTAATTAAAAACCTAACTGTTGTATTCTGCTTCAATTTTTAGCTATTCTGTTTCGATTTTGAGGTGCGATTTCTGTTCTTCGGTTATTAGTCGTTTTGGCGTCACAATGCGAGCTGGGTTTCATTGAATAGTGGAATCTAACTGGGATTTTCGGTGGAAAAAACCCTAGATTTTGGGATTTTATCTTAGCTTCAGCGGATATGCGAAAGGTAAAAACCCTAACTCTTTTCATTTATCAACAAGTTTTTATTTATTGCAACTTTTGATACGTTCCAATGTCGTGCTTTTTTGTGAGTTTTGCATTGTCATGGATTGAACTTCAGCTGTGTTGATTGGATAAGCATTTGCACCTTTTAGCTAAGAATTGACTCTTTTTTAATGTTTAATTTAGGCGCTGGGAAAGATTAGATTTTATTGTTTCTGTTTGTTAACTTGCTGAAGTTACCATTTTCTTTTTTTCCTTTTCCAATTACTTTGGAGAAAATTGTGTCAATAGCATTATTCTTTTCATCTTCCATTTTTTTTTATGCCCCCTCCCAAAACGAGGAAGTTGATGTTACGAACCTGCAAAGATTTCAAATCTGAACAACTGAGGGAGAGTTGAGAGATAAATTCTGTTATTGATATTCTACCAAAAACGTGCCCAATACTTTGGGAGTGTTTGTTATATAACGGTACTCACAGCTAAAGAAAAGTGACGTAATATCATTTACCGATCAGATCTAATGAAACTTGAGAACAACCCTTCTAAGAGTAATGCTACTATTAAAATGAAACAATTGAATTTAAGAGAAAATAAAAGAAAGAATTCTGTGTGGCTTAGATGGATCTCCTTCGTGACAGTTGACTAATTGATATGTTAACGATTTTGTGGTGGATGTTGCCTCTGAAAAGTGCAGATCTTTCAGTAATTTAATATCTGAAAATTAGTTTAAGCTCTTTTTGCCTTGGTATTGCAATATGGTTTCTTTTGAGATAAATTGGGATTGATAGGCACCATGCACAAAGTTGCTTTGAGAGGGTCCATAAAGTAGCTGGTGGATTATTATTTTACTTTTATTTATGTAGATGAGTTTCCTTTGATATTAATTACTGGTGGTTTCATTAGTTCCAATGACATGATTTTGCCATTATTATGGCTTTGGTTTCGATAGGGTTACCGTTTAAGGGTTCCAACATGTAAGGAAATTGTTAATGGATATCTTTTTTTACCTTGCAAAGGGAAATGCTTATGAGTATATTCATATTGAAAAAAACATTCATGACGTAGCTCAACAGATACGTGAGCTATAAGAAGCCTTTTTGTGGCTGTTAATTATATATATTACAACCTTTCTAGATTTTGGTAACCTTTAGTTTTTGCTTATTACTGCAGATACTGATATGAATAGGGAAGAGTTGGGATATATCATGACCGTCAGGACAAAACCAGCAACCCTAGTTGTTGCGAGAAGCAATGGCCACCGGGAAGATGATGGAAACTGGCAATCTAAAATGGAACCACATGTGGGGTTAGAGTTCGATACAGCAGAAGAAGCCCAAGATTTCTACAGTTCCTATGCAACTCAAGTGGGATTCAAAATTAGGATTGGACAGCTTTATAGGTCCAGAGTGGACGGCTCTGTTATTTCCCGGAGATTTGTGTGTTCAAAGGAGGGATTTCAGACCAACACAAGAACTGGTTGTCCAGCTTTCATAAGAGTGCAAAAGATCGATTCTGGAAAATGGGTTTTAGCCAATATTAAGAAGGAACACAATCATGATTTTGAGTCCTCAGCAGAAATTTGTCCACCTCGTATACAGAGGAAAAGCACTCCGACTCCGAGGACGTCGGCTGGTGGGGCTAGTCGGACAGGAATCAGATCACATGAGGACGATGATCCATCTAGTGTTGCTGATATGAAACGTCTCAAAAAAGAAGAGATGGATGGAATGATTGGGCCAATAGGTGAACCATATAAAGGACTTGAATTCAATTCTGCCAACGAAGCTTACAAATTCTACTACACATATGCAGCTAATGTGGGATTCAGGATCAGGATAGGTCAGTTGTTTCGTTCTAAACACGATGGGTCGATTACATCTCGAAGATTTGTGTGCTCCAAAGAGGGGCATCAGCACCCTTCAAGAGTTGGATGCGGAGCATATCTGAGAATACAAAGGCAAGAATCAGGAAGGTGGGTGGTTGATCGTCTTCAGAAGGAACATAATCATGAATACGAAACTCCCACAGATCCCAGTAGAACCGTGACTGTTGCATCAAAGGGGTATAGAGAGGAAGGAAGCAGTGTGCTGGAGAACTTGGATTTAGTCGAAACAAACGGAGGCCTCAGCCTCGTTAGGCGAGTTTTAGAAAGTAATATTAGTAACGATTGGTATGATTTGCTTCTTGAGTACTTCCAATCTCGACAAGCTGAAGATACGGGATTTTTCTATGGAGTAGAGATGCGTGAAGGTAAAGGCACAAATATTTTTTGGGCTGATTCACGATGCAGATTTTCATGCACTCAATTTGGAGATGCTGTTGTCTTTGATATGACTTACAGGAGAGGTAGTTATTTGATGCCATTAGCTTCATTTGTTGGGGTTAATCATCATCGCCAACCTGTACTGCTCGGTTGTGCTCTCATTGCAGATGAATCTGAGGAGTCGTTTACTTGGATATTTCAAACTTGGCTTAGGGCAATGTCGGGACACCATCCCATTTCTATAATAGCTGATCTGGACCGACCCATTCAGCATTCAATTGCTCGGGTTTTCCCTGGGACCCACCATCGGTTTTCTTCCTGGCAAGTTCTTGCTAAAGAACAGGAGAACCTAGGTGCATTGTTCTCCATGGATGCCAAGTTCAAATGTGAGTATGAAGCCTGCATTCGGAGTCAGGCAGCTAGTGAATTCGATTCTGCGTGGAATAAGCTCGTAGAGAAATATAACCTCAGAGAGAATCCGTGGTTCAAAGAGATGTACAGGACCCGTAAAAGCTGGGTTCCTTTGCACTTAAAAGGAACATTCTTTGCTGGTATCCCTTTAGATGGGATCTTAAAGTCATATTTTGGTACAATTTTGAATCCTTGTACCCCTCTCAATGAATTTGTTGTTCGATATGAGAAAGCTCTAGAACAACGTCGGGACGAGGAAAGAAAGGAGGATTTCAACTCTTTTAATTTGCAAGCAGTTCTCCACACAAAAGACCCGATTGAAGAACAATGCAGAAGGCTTTACACACTCACAATGTTCAAGGTTTTCCAGAAGGAGTTCTTGGAAAGCTTTAGTTACGCTGGTATGAAGATAAACATTGAAGGAGCCATTAGCAGGTATCTGGTGCAGAGGTGTCCGAATGGTGATGAAAGAACCGAGACAAACACCGTTGCCTTTAATGCTTCGAATCTAAACATCAGTTGTAACTGTAAGATGTTTGAGTTTGAAGGTGTTCTTTGTAGGCATGCTCTGAAGGTGTTCAATTTGATGAACGTAAGGGAACTCCCTTCTCGATATATCTTGCATCGGTGGGGTAAAACTGCCAAATATGGTATACTGAGAGATGCGGATTCAGGAGGTGGGGCCCAAGATTTTAAGGCTTTGATGGTGTGGAGTTTGAGAGAAGAAGCGCAGAATTATATTGAGGCTGGCGCGTCTTCTTTGGAACGATACAAACTCGCTTTCGAGATCATGCAGGAGGGTAGAAGGAATCTGTGTTGGCAAAATTAGGCAAGTATTTTGGTGAATTCCTGATCTTTGTAACTCTAGTCACAAGTTTTGGCTATAGTTTTGAGCCATGTAATTAAATACCAGCCCTTCTTTATACATGTATCCCTCCTGGAATTGTAGCTGTTGTTTTAATGTATCCATTTAGCATTGGTCCCATGAAGATATATTCAATCAATTCTAGTTTCTCCTTCAGTGAGTAATGAGTATGATGGTTTTATGTGCATTTACTACTTTACCCCCTTTTGAGAAAAAATGTCTTTTTCGAATAATATTACAAGGTAAAGTTGTACAGTGAACATGCAAAGATACTGGAGAAATCTAACAATCCATGGCCAAAGATTTCATCTTGGGATCGAAGATCCACCAAGAAACTCGAGAAATCCGTAGATTTCATCTTCAATCCATCAAGAAACTGCAGCATAGAACAGGTAGATTTGCAGAAGATATCATAGGTAGAGGTTTCTTGTCAAAGTGGAAGCACATATGAGCCCCAAAAGGCAAGAGAGAGAAACCACATTAGCGATTATCGTAGACGAGCCTGCTGCCAACAGGACTCTGTAGTTATTACAGTCTCCACGGAAACCTCTAACGATCATTGCCTGCATTTCCATAATCAGCAACCAATCAATTGATGTCCCATAGTATCTGCTAAGCTGAATTAATCATAGTGATAATACAAACCTGACTTATTTGAGCTGCATGCCTATAAATATTTTTGAAGATACGGCGAATGAATGTGAAGAAAACTGCAAAAAATACGATGTTTAACTGGCTGACACTCTTGATATTGAAGAAAACATTAAGTATGTCTAATGATCGCATGCATACATACATACATTAGAGTCATTTAGGTTGGAAAATACCGTCTATTGTCTCTATTGTTGTCAACTGTTGCCATTTTATTCTACGAGATACAATTCCCAAGGCCACATTACGAACCTGCAAACGTATGGATATTTTTGAACAGTGGGAAAAAAAACTTGATAAAACAAAAATGGAATTCGATCTACAAGAGTATGAAACTAGTTTACCAACTTTGAAATCCAGTAAATCATGGAAGGTAATCTCACCTCATCAAACACCAGACTGATAAACCTTAATGACAGTAGTAAAGTCAGAATGACTTCAGCCACAGGGACACCGAGATTTTTCAAAGGGAGAATAAACCATTGCAAAGCAAATGCAAGCTGCTCCGATGTTGTCGTTGTTAAGCAAAGGCTAGCACTTTGAAAGATCTTTTCAGGGAGGAAAAAATGAAAAGATTATACAATACAGAAAATAGACAAAATAATTTATTCAAGCAAATATTATTCTAGTTTCCTTCTCAGAAACAGGTCAATAAAGTGATTGTATAACAAAAAGATAAACATACTTTTCACCTCAATATAAATTAGCAAGACTACGAGATTGCAACACCATAGCTCAATTATATTGAAGAGCTTAATTCATTTCAAGATCTCAAAAGGAGGTTCGGCACACTCCTTTAATCTCCATTTTCAGGACTAATTATTGAAGAAAAAACCCTGAAAATTTATAGTCTTAATAATACCAAAGTAAAGCAGACTTACAGTGAATGTTAAACAAGCTGCTGTACTAGCAGCTGCTAAGCCTTTTCGAGTGAGTTGTAATGGGCCCAACTTCATTATTACATATCTATAACCTTCATATGATGCATGAAGATCTGGTAATCCGGTCACTGAAGATGGTGGGCTTCTTGACCGTAAAAGGGAAGGCACACTATCAGTACTCAACCCCAATAAAACAAACAAGATACCACAGAGCAATGTCACTCTTCCCAATTGATCCTACAACAATATTGCACATTTAATAAGGCAACTTCCCTGCATAAACAAAAGCATAATTACTAAAAATATGTATGCTATGCGTTCGTACTTAAACTAGAAAATTTAACAACACTCATGGGTATGCTTACACATTAACTATACAAGTTTAAAGTCGACCTTACCTTCCATACATCAGTAGGCTGAACCAAGATAGACAACGAGGCCAGAAATATAACTACTCCAAGACGCATTGCCATATCTGATTTTGCCGGTAAAATTACCAATGCCAATAGCCATACCTACACTTAAAAGGCAGTAAGATAATTAAATATACAGTTATGCACAAAGGTACTTGATGCTTTAAACATCTAAGTACTCCAGAAATATAGCTTACAAGATCAGAGAAAATTCTGGTAGATTTTTCAGTTTTCTAGCAAGTCTCCCTCTCTTTTCATTTTTCCTTTATGAGAACAAAGTTCCCAAATCACTGAAAAATAGATATAGGTACTATTTCTACTAATATTTCCTTTCCAATGGAGACAAGAACAAAAGTTTCATCACAACCATCTTTTTGTATGTTCCACATACTTAGCACACTAAATTAGAAGGTTAAAAGTCAAGTATAATTCACTTTACTCTTCAAGAAAATGGGGGGATCCAAATTTATGTTATAGACAGCAATGGTATTCATTTTTTAAAATGGCAAAGTATAAAACAAAATCAGCAAGAATTTTAGAGTTGTTCCAACAAGGCCAAATGTTGAAAACTACTTCCAAAAAAAAAAGGAAAAGTACCATACCATCTTGATTCTGGGATCGACAGTGTGCAAGAAAGTGGTGGGAGAAGATATGTACTGAGCAATTGGACTGGATGTTGCCTCGGATATTGCTCCAAATACTTTCTCTGCTGCGAAAAGGTTTCTTGGCATCCATTTTTCCCAGTTATTATTACTATTTCCTGTACATTTAATTTGAGGTTTGAGCCTTAGGGATTGGCGTTGTCGCGATGCTTGGTTCAAAGATTGTGGAGGAAATTTGGCGGAGGAAAGTGAATGGGAAAAGGACGGGAATAAGAGTAGTAGTTTAGGGTGAGCGGCGGTTAGGAGCGTCGGCTGCATCGGTGGCGCTCCGGCAGTTGAGAGAAGCGGAAGGCGGAGGAGAGATGCTGAGTCCAGTGTAAGAAAGATTGTTACTCCTATTTTAATTTTTTATTTAATATATAGACATATATTTTTCTTTCTCTTCAAAAAAAAAAAAAAAATGAAAAGAAAAGAAAAAAGAAGAAGAAGAAGAAAGAAATCCGTCTATTTTTTTCAATGTATAACTTTTTTTTAACCAATATATTTATTTCAAAGACATTTAAATTAAATTTTTTTAAAAGCTATATTTTTAAATGAATTATATCATGTGAGGTAGGGTCTTATTTTATGCATTTTGAAGTGATACTACTTGATACGGAGTATATTTTTGTAACGGGTGCCAAGTTGGATAGCTCAAGTGGTTAGAGCACACCACTATCTAGCAATATTTTAGATATTTTTCTTTTTTAATTAAAAAATAAAATAAAATTCTTTTTATTAATCCCACAAGTTTTGTAGAAAAATTACTAATATTTTATATGTCAAACTTTTTGTATCGAAAAAATGTCAAAATTTGGTATGGTATGATGTAATGTATGATACCATACCGAAATTTGTACTACGGTATTTTCATATATACTGAAATACCAAAAAGTTAATAAAATAATAATTTTACACTAATATAATTTTAAATTATTTATTAAATTATAATAGTGTTTTCAAATATTTTTAATATGAATCGTTATTATATCGGTTGTTCAATATTTTCAATAGGTAACAAAAATTCAGTATGGTACAATTTTTTTACAATACCCAAATTTTGGTCCACCCCTACTAGTCACATAACAAGTGGTTGTTTGCATAAAATGCGAACTCATAAATTACCAAACATGAGGCAAACTTTAAAATTTGGCACATAGTTTAGCGTAGATAGTTGGAGATATTCTTAATTTGCAGGTTTAAAAAAAAAAATTGATCGGTGAAAAACTCCCTTTTATTAAGATAAAGGCACAAATTCAGGATTTTGGATTCATATCACAATAATACACACTATACTAGTCATCCCAGGAAACATAAAACAGAGCTCCATAACCAACGCCTAAAAGCTTTCACACTGCTTCTAAAATTCCAGAGAGTTGAGAGGGTTCTGCAGCCACCCCCTGTAGGAGGATAACAGATTCAGCATGTTTTTCGCCTCAATACTTTAGCTTGTTTTTGCTATAGGGCATTTAAAGTAGAGGTATCACTAACCTCTACTCTTAAATCTCGTATTTCATTATCGCTGCTGTCTTTGGACATCACCATTTAAAATTTTGTTAAGAGTTTTTTCTTTCTATCCGCCATTAGAATAGCTTCAGGGTGTTCTTTGATGCAATTCATACGGCCAACATTGGCCTTTCATATTCATCAAAAGCATAAAGTTTCAATCCAAAAACTTACCAAGCATAAAGTTAATGATTGTGTTAAGGAAGAGCACAGAGTCCAATATAGAGCAACACAAAAATAAAATATTATGTACACTATTTAACAACTTTAGACATTTCCTTGTTATCTACAATACAATTTGAAGTGTACAGGACAGTTTTTATCCTTATTTTCTCTAATATTAGCACACAGCATACATCTCACTCAAGTCCTAATATCATGACATGATGCTAAGGCAATTAGTTGAAGATTCACAACCTTGAAAAGAAGAGTTATCTGCTGCTGCTACTATTTTCAACCATGCATCAAAAAGGATTCTTTCTCTACTCAATGCAACTCTTACTCTCAAATTCAGCAGGTCGCCAACGAGCACAGCATAATATATCGTATCCAGCTCAAAATAAACAATCAGGGGTACACTACCCACCATTACCAACCAGTAAGCACAATGAAGAAACAAGAGAGACTCTATTCTTTTAACATGAATGCATATGCTGTCCACTTTAGTAGCAGACAGTGTTTGTGAGGACATAGTTGGTTTGGCAACAGAGGTGAATTTGACAAAACAAGAACAGAAAATGCTGGGAATATTAGATTTAGAGGGTGCAATTTGTTGTAACTACAGATCAGATCAAATATTCTTTTCCTCAGCCATTATTGATGGCATTTTGTTTGCTACAAACAACGATTGAAACAAACTATCTAAGTATCAACTGTTAAGCCCAGAAAACTCTACAGCACCACGCAAACATTCACAACAAGAGACTTTTTTAAGAACAAATGATGCACAAATAAAATGAATTGCAATAAGTAGCAGTCTAACCCCTAAATGACTGCAATTCTTTGCTGCACTTTAGCTTTCTCAGCATCAATAATGGATTCCAAAAGCTCCACCGATCTCTCCAGCTCACCTTCCTTATTCACAACCACATAGTCAAACTCCTTCAAATGCCTCAGCTCTTCCCTAGCTGAAGCAACCCTCATTAGCAACGCCTCCGTCGTCTCCGTTTTCCGATCAATCAACCTCTTAACCAGAGCCTCCTCACTCTCAGCAACCAAAAACACGAAAACTGCACTCTCTCTCAAGATCCTTTTCAATGTCGCAGCTCCCTGAATATCCACTCTCAGCACAATGTCATATCCTTTTTCCATGTATTCCCTAATCTGCTGCTTCGGAATCCCCTTATAATCACCGTACACCAATGCATATTCCAAAAGCTCGTTTTTGTCAATCATAGTCAGAAACTCCTGTTTACTGATGAAGAAGTAGTCTTTTCCGTCGACTTCTCCGGGCCTTTTGGCCCGACTAGTGGCAGTTACCACAAAATGCAAATCTTCACGAACATCCCTCAATCCTTTAATCACTGCATCTTTTCCAACACCACTGGGACCGCTGATCACGATTATCAGAGGGTTCGGGTTTGGGACTATGGGTTGGGAGCTAAATGTGGAGCCCAATGTAGCTTCGAGAGCACGAAAGACTTCGGCCCGGCCCGCGGATCCCGGGTGCGGAATGGTGCCCGTTTCAGGCCTGTCCATCGTTGAATTTGTGGTGTAAAGTGAAACGAAGCTAGAATTTGCAGAAGAGGCGATTCTGTGCAACCCTAATTTTAGGGATTTGAAATTCGAGGAAGGTAATGGAAGGCCGAAGGGGTGGTTTGTGAATATGGAGGAAAGCAGAAACGGGTTCGGGTAGGGTTTTGATGCGGTGAAGAAGAACCTTCGGAACGGCATCGTATGCACTGGAACTACCTAGAAGAAATGATGCTGAACTTCTCCCATTTATTATTATATTATCCCAATTTAAGGCCCAGTTTGGTGAAATTTAACTTACGATAATTAGAATTGGAAGATTATGACCAAGTTAACATCACTCTTTTTTTTTTCTTTTTTCTTTTTTTTTATCAGTATTGGGGATTTTTTTTTTTTTTTTATGAAAGTTAAATACTCATCCCTTTTTTCCCTGACTCGAACCCAGGACCTAATGCCTAGGTAGTGGTGCTCTAACCACTTGAGCTATCCCACTTTGTCGGGGATATTTTGGTGCAAATTGGGGGTGCTCAATCTAGCGCTCCCGGTCTCCTTTATGCGCTGTTCACGGTGGACGAGGAAATTAAACGGGTTCTTTTGACAACGAATCGAGGTGCTTACGAGGTTAGGAAACATACCTCAATTGTTTGTGATTTTGATGACTTGATCGATAGCACACAATGATTCTAGAGAATGGAGTGCAACTGTACAATGCAGTATTTATATTGGAGGGATATTTTGGTCATTTTTAGAATTATACGAGTTTCTAAAACTCTCCAAAAAGTAAATGGAAATTTAAGGTGTAATTTGCACGGGATTTAGGTGTTAGAAAGGGCCCCTGTGGTAAGTTAACTACACTATCTACCCTTTAATAGACACCAAACCAATCCTAAAATATTTTTCAACAAGATTGTGTAGAAATTATAAATTTTGGATAAAGTTTCAAATACATCCACCCACTCAATTGTAACATTAAGTGGTGTTTACTTTGAAATTAAATTCTACTATATGACAACCCATTTAAAACCATTTTTATCAAATTTATTGATAATATCACTTTAATTATTATAATTTCTTTCAACAATAATATAATAAATTCAACCATTACTCCATCATTTAATTATGTTAATTGTATTTAATAAAAATATAATAATACAATTTTATTCTATTATATACATTAATTTGAGATCAAATTAAATAATTTTATATTAAAAACTCAAAAGAAACACACATATTATTCACCAAGATTTAAAAAATACTCCAAAATTTCAAAAATCGAATTTAAAACCATTGAAAATCTAAGTAAACATTACTGTGTTTTCATTGAACAATATTAATTGTTTTCACTAAATAATATTAGTAATTTCATTGAATAATGTTAATTATTCTCAATGAGTAGTATTAGTTGATTTCACTAAATAATGCTCTCTATATCCCAAATGGATTTGCATCTCCAAGTGTGCCACTTTAAGAAAAAAAAAGTAAGAAAATGTGTAATGAGTAGAGTTTTAAGGATAAATTTGTAAACTCTTATAAATAGAGTAAAAAAAAAAAAGATAAATTGAATGTATGTGAGGATCTTATAAGTGTGCCACACGTTTTAAGATAAAAAGTAAGAAAATGTGTAATGAGTAGAGTTTTAAGGATACATTTGTAAACTCTGATAAATAGAGTAAAGAAAAATAGATAAATTGAATGTATGTGAGGATCTTATAAGTGTGCCACACGTTTTAAGAAAAAATGTAAAAAAATGTGTAATGAGTAGAGTTTTAAGGATACATTCGTAAACTCTTATAAATAAAGTAAAGAAAAATAAATAAATTGAATGTATGTGAGGATCTTATAAATAAGTTATTATGTATATTTTGAGGGTGAAAGCTATAAAAATGTTTTTTTTTTTTTAAGTGTACAAATTAATATAAACTTACTAATAAAATAAGTGTGCAAATTTCTCTTGTATAGTGAAAATTAGCTAATTTTCCTGAACAATATTACGTAATTTAGTATTAGTTGCACCAGTACTATGTGAAACTGGTGTATACAATTAACTAGATGAGCATCCACGTATTACGCTGAATGTTGACAATTACATTAAGACGAAGAGAATAAAATAAGTAGTGACTTTTTAAATAAAATGTATGTACCTCATTTTTTTAAGCAATTAGTAATATTAATATAATTACTTATTTAATTATAATTAATATTGTGATAGTCAAACTTTGTATATTTTATGAACTCAATACAACCTTGATATATGAAAACAAATCACACAATAATTATGACACATATACAAATCAACCAATAAAATCACATTTACCAAAATATGTAACTCTTTGAGATAACGACACATCAACCAAATTAATATAAACGTAAGCATTCTAAACTCGCTATTAGTAATATAGGGGATACGTATTAATAAATAAATTTCCTAATTGAAGTATAAAATCTCTACAAATAAATAATTTCAATACCACCTCAAATTAATGATACAAGTGTAATATTCACACACATTTATATAACACTAAAAATTACATAAGGTTACAGTTAATAACCATGACAATCTTCCTACTTTCATTATCATCATCTTCAATCATGGCTTAGATCATTTGAATAACATGAACCGGTTATCCGAACGCCTGGACCCATGGATCGTCTGAAGTAAACATCCCGATTCTTGATCGTATGGCTGGAATCTCTCGGAGCTTACTACTGAGTAACATCAGAAGAGCTCCACGGGTTCTTCAATCTGGTCATTATCATGTCATGAAGTTAGTACCACTGGCTTCCAACTCCACCTTGAGCAGCAGCAACCTTCCGGGCCATGTACAGATCGGGTTTGGGCTGCAGCCCTGGCCCATCAATAGCACCGTCTCTCCCTTCGTTCTTACAGCCTACATTCTTTCTCGGGTAAGAAGAGCTTGGAG
The DNA here is from genome assembly GCA_963675135.1 of Galeopsis tetrahit. Lineage (NCBI taxonomy): Eukaryota > Viridiplantae > Streptophyta > Magnoliopsida > Lamiales > Lamiaceae > Galeopsis > Galeopsis tetrahit. The sequence goes on from OY776133.1 coordinate 21,565,945, forward strand.
CAATATATTGACCAGGCATACTAGGATTCCTCGTCATTTTTCGCTGCTCGGTTGTCTCTTCTGCTGCTCCAGAGTTGTTGTAACGCACTGCGGGCCCGTTGATTTTCCCAGGCCTTGCGACTCCTTTCCCTAAGATACCATTGTTATTAAAACTTGCTCAAGCTCGACTCTTGCTTGTAGCGACATCAAACTTTGTAAACCTCAACTCGTTAAGTTTCTATAGGCTCGACTAAACTCATTTAGACTCGTCAGTCAATCTTGAGTTGACCGAAACCCGGCTCGACCGGACTTGTTTTCCAAGGACATAATAATAGTAAATTGATTTTAAATGTTGTACCTTGGATAGTTTGAGGGACTTGGAGAGGTAATCTTGTCATGGGAATAGTCGAAGACTGATCCACTGGTGGCTTCCCAACTGCTTTCATCGAGCACTTCGAAAGATCATCGGCAACATTACCCGAGCTTTGGTTCAAGTCGTTAGAATATAGTACACATTGCCTGCAACGACACGGACAAACATTTAGTCACCTCTACGAGTCAGAAAACTTAGAAAGAGCTAAACGGGAAAATTAATGGAAGGTACCTGGGCAAAGACGATGATTGTTGTCTTTCGAGTGGAGCAGCAGCGCCGTTTCTCCAATGCTCCTCAAGAGACGCAAATTGCTTCTTGAATTTGTCAACAGCACTATGAAGAAGGACGTTAATTATCAATAGGGCTTAAAATCAAACTAAATTATACGAGATTGTTCGATAAAAAAAAGATGAAACAAGTGTTAAAATATCGAACTATTCGAGGCAATACCTCGGATACATGAAGCTCGTAGGTTCAGCGCCGTCTAAATACTCTTTCAACATCTTCGGGTGATACTCAAGAATCTCTCGATAAATCAACTCTCTAATATCATCCTTCGTTATCCTTCGCCTTTCAAATTCAAATTCCATTTTAGTGACAGGTTGTGCGGAAGGTTCCCTCTCGACTCTAGCTAAGTTCCTGAAGTACGGATGTGCAAGAGCCTGATAGATTGCAACAAAAACTTTCACATCTTCGAATACAGAGGGCCTTTGATCTCAAAAGATTTGGGATAAAGAAAAGAAAATGTTTAACCTCTTCTGCTGACGGTCTATCCTTAGGATCGAAAGCAAGCATTCTTTCTAACAGACGAAGCGCAAATGGGTCAGCCTTTGGAAATTTGTAGGACAGAGGAATCGCCCTCTTCTTTCTCATGCTGCTTAAGTATCTTCGAGCCTTTTCGTTTCTTATCTGTCAGATGATATGTTCAAATGGACAAATAAGCTAAGTACAGTGTATAGCAAGAAATTTGGAACAGTGAGAGAGAGAGAGAGAGAGAGAGAGAGAGAGGACACACACCCTTGCAATGGTTTCAGGAGGTGGAGTTCCTAACAAATCGGTCATTAGGTCTAATTGATGAACGACGTTTTTTCCAGGAAATAGAGGTCTTCCAGTCAAAAGTTCAGCAAATATGCAGCCAATACTCCAGATGTCAATTGCAGGTGTATACTGTGGAAGAACATAAGAAAATAAGTCGTATTTTTCATAAATTTGGAACATGTATAAAGGGTGGCAGATTTATACCTTAGAGAAAAAAGAACCACATAATTCAGGAGCTCTATACCACCTTGTTGCAACGTAATCCTAAACGAATAACAAATACACAAATTTTATTCCTTAATTTACATACGAAAAATGAAACAGCCTTGACTAAATTTAAAAAAAGAAAAGCATACCGTCCAAAATATTGCAGTTGGAGTATCATTGAAGGCAACTCTTGCAAGGCCAAAATCACAAATTTTCAGTTTGCAGTCAGCATTTGCCAAAATATTTTTCGGTTTCAAGTCCCGATGAAACACATTTGCTGCATAGAGCAACAAGATACGTTAAAGAGCACAAAATTATATGAAACTCCATTCTCAAATTAACTCAGGAGAGTACGTATATTAGTTGTGTGACCTGTATGTATGTATTTCATGCCTCGAAGAAGCTGATAAAGAAAGAACTGATAATGTTCTGGAGTCAAGTCATCGTTTGCTTTAATGACCTGGTGGAGATCCGATTCCATTAGTTCAAACACGACATATATGTCCTTAAATTCTCTTCTGGATGGAGGCAGCAAAATGTGTTTGATTTCCACAATGTCTGGATGGCGAAGAAGACGGAGAAGCTTAATTTCACGAAGAATTCGTGTGGCATCTGAGACGTGTTCAAAGATATCGTTTATCTTTTTAATTGCAACCTTTTCGCCAACATGGGTGTCGTACGCAGAGCAAACGACGCCATAGCTTCCTTTGCCAACTACTTCCTCAATTCTATATCTACTTCCTTCACCATATTGTGTGAAGAATTCTATATCTACAGGTGCCTGCAATTAAATATTGAAATACATTAACTTTAAATTCTAAGGGCTGCTTGCTTTGTTGGATTAGGAGGGATGGATATTTTTATCCTATTTATCTTGCATTTGGTTCATGTTACACCGACCCGGTAAAGAAACTCTACTTGTCCAATGAATGAGGGATACCAGTCACAGTTGGGAGGGGTCGGACTAGTTGTCACATGAATGAGAGATAATTACTTATCTATCCTGTCCACTAAACCAAATGAGTCCATTTCCTAAATAAACTAGTTTTATAGTTATTTTCAAGAAGAAGAACGTATGATCGAAAAGTAGACTAGTGCAACCTTAAAGGTTAAAACAGCGAAACAGAGTCGTTCTGATTGTTGAAACACGAAAAAAAATCAGAATGAGCAAAAGGCAAAACACAAATTTTCAACAATGCACATCATCACATACCCTCATGGGGTGTTTGTTTATGATGTGGCACTCCACATTTTTGTTTCAAATCCAAAACCTTGTTTTTCAAATCCGATTATGATATAGGATTTCAAATTCTATATAATTATATGTATAACACTTGTAATATACTCACTCCGTCCCACTAGAAGCTTTTCATCTTTCCATTTTGGGCATTCCACCAAAAGTTTCTTATTCTCAAATTTTGGACATTTGTGCCCCTACATCCTCAAATCACATCAATTTTTTTTATCTCTATCCAATCATATCAACTTTACTAAATGATCTCATTTTATATTACTATTCCTTAAACTTCGTAAAATCCAACCATTGGAAGTTTTAGTTGGGACGGAGGGAGTACCTCCTTTACTTTTTTTTAAATACAGTTTCCAATACACAATCAATCATCTATCTCCCACTTTTTAATTATTACTCTCTCCTTCCAATTTTATTATTCTCACTTTTCTTTTTTGGTTGTTCAATTTCATTATGTTCGGCCTCAACATTCTTTCCCCTCTTTTTTATTTTACACCCTCTCTCCCATACTTTACACACTATTTCCAAAACACAATCAATCATCTATCACCTAGATTTTCAAAATCCTACCTTATCAAATCCTACAAAATCTACGAACATATACGAAATCCAAATAAAACCACGAATGGCCCAAGGACACAAATTCTCAAACCCATGCAGAGAAACAACATTAATTTGTTATGTCTTAACATTCAAGAATAACTCATTCAGAGGAAAGTCAAAGTTAGCTCAAATGCCAAAAATTGATTCTACACATTAACTCTTAGCATCTGCCCCTCTTCTTAAACCCCATTTGAATTAAATTCAACCCCAAATCTCAGAAATCACAAAATCAAATTCTTACATAGAAATTTTGGTCCAAGCAGCCCTCTTTCATGACATGAAAACAGAAGTAAGAAACCACTACACTCCTCCCACCAATAAATACATACATACATACACATAGATATAATCAATAAAAAAATTGAGTACAATTGATTACACAGCTGAAACTGAAAGACTGTACCTTTTTTCTCTGCTCAGGGTGCATACTTTATCCAAAACGCAACTAAAATTATACTGAGGTGAATTAGATCACAAATGAACCACAAAAATGGATCGAAATTTGAAGAAACTTCAGGACATAAATAATAGATAAATTTAGAAGAAATCCCAGATGATATATTCAAGCGCAAAGCCCAAATTTGATGATTTCAGAAAACTTTGCGTGTAAAGATATGATTTTTAAAGGGTTTGCAGAGTTCAAGGCTTCCTTTTCATGGGGAAGAGAGAAAGAGAAACAGAGTAAAACTTATTTTACAAGTTTTTATTTTGGTTTGGAAATTGGAAGAGCGAAGGTGAATTCGAGGAGAAAGAATATGTAGCTGGAAAGATTAGGATTTTTTTCCTAGATCATTGGCGATGATCTCTAGCTGGGAGAGAAAAAGTGAGGAGTTTTAGAGAGAGAAAGTGAGGAACAATTTATGACTACTTTAATAACAATCGGATAAATGCATAAAGAATTGAAAGTGAAACTATTAAATATAAACAAATAAATCGAAATATGTACAAATTAAAGTGGATTTTTCAAGGCTTATTAGAATATAACTAGTCTGAGGACAAAGTGGGAAAGCTCAAGTGGTTGGAGCACCACTACCTAGGCCTTAGGTCCTGGTTCGAGTCATGGGGGGAAAAGGGATGGGTATTTAACTTGTAAAAAAAAAAAAAAAAAAAAGAATATAACTAGTCTGAGATCTTTGTTTGATATTGTAGACTAAAATAATATCACTACATTATTAAAAATAGATAAAGTATTTTGTGAATCGAATTCATTGTTGAGTCGGTCATGTATGCATTAAATTATGCTATTGAGTGACCATTTTAATTTGATTATAATATGAAGAATTAAAAAGTCAATTGAATAGTTAAATGACTTTTTTTTTTTTTTTTGTTATTCCTGAATGCATACATACAATTAAATTTTAAATGATTGTTAAATTGAATTTTTAATTTCATATTAGAATCAAACTAAAATTGTAGTTCAATTACATCAATTGCATCATATAATTGAGTGCATATATGAGTGACTCCAATTAAAATTTCAATTACGTGTATATATTTACAAGAATGTTTTTTTACATTTTATGTATATATTTTTAATAGAGTCAAATTTATGTGTACTCAATTACATTATGCAATAATATTTAATTCAAATTAAATCACAATTTTAATTTTACAATTGAGAATACATATATTACTAAAAAGTACTCCAATATACATGTAAATTGTAATAGTATTAATTGTTGCATAAAAATATTTAAAAAAAATTCGACATTCAATTATTTTACTATAATATATTAGTTGTAAATCACTACATGAAGTAACTCTTAAAATAATGAAATGGAAAAAAAAACGATTGAAACATAGTGGAGTATAACTTAGGTAATAAACTTGAAATATTAGTATATTTAAGTAACGTTAAAAAATTTGTAGATTTGTAGTGGATCAGACCGATCAAACGGATTTTTTTTAAAAATTTGTGAAAAAAGTCGTACTGAAGGCTAACAGAAATATGAGGCTCAGGTCTATGTTACTATAAATGTAATTATATGTTAACGTAAGAGCAAATATGTGTTACTGTAACTATAAGTGCAAATAAAATAACACATAACTTGACTTTTCACATGAAATATTAATATGATTAATTTAAGGAAGGATAAAAAACTCGAGATTTTTTGCAACTCATACCAAATTAAACATATCTTTAAAAAGAAATCACTCAAGAGACAACCAGAAAAACTTGTTCTTAAGCTGTGTTACTTTAAATACAATTATATGTTATTGTATGGATAAATATGTGTTACTGTAAGGACAAGTAACACACAACTGATTTTTGAGTAACACATATTCGTCTTTAAAATAACACATGTATTGATTGAAAATTGTGTTACTATATAAATACAAGTGTATTACTTTATAAAGAAAGATGTGTTACTGTATAATTAAAACGTCATTATTGAGAGAGAATGAAATATCCACAAGAACAATAATTGAAAACACGAAAAACATAACCATGTTGAATAGTTTATTGATCCATACAATAACAAAAATATAATTATCAACGATTAATTGGAATAAATCTGTGCGTGGTATTATTGTTAATTTTTTCTCATCAATTCATTTAAAAAATAATAATAATAATAATTTATTCGCCTTATTTCGTGATTAGGAGATCGAAAATCTGAACGAATTGATAACAATTATATAAACTTTTGGTCTCTTTATAATGCTACACAAATGCTATCATTTGAAATTTATTATTACCGTAGATTATTTAATGTCTATGTATAATTTTTCATTAATTTAGAGAAATTGTGGGGGGCCAGATGAGCAAAATGAAGGGCCCAAGAAACTTCAGCTGCTGCAAATTGTGTTTCACTGGCATGTGCATGTTGGCCAGGCCACCCTCTTGACATTGAATTTTTTTATATTTTGTTGGAATTGTTATATTTATTTATTAATTAATTTAAATTGGATAAGGTCAATATCAATCTTTAAATATCTGAAGCTACTATACATTAATTGGATACATATAATATCTAACATAGAGTTGTTTACTTTTTTTTTTTTTTTACAACAATTCAAAGAAAGACATTAACAACCACTTTTCCTTAAAAGACTCAATCCTATCTTCTCCAATCCATTCATGAGGATCTGAAGAGACGAAAGCTTTTTGAGCAGGACTGTAAGCTACATTATTTTCGATTCACATATCGATAATCCCACACTAGAATTGATCTTAGCCTGCTCCAAATATTTTTTGCAACTTCAATTTCAAAGCCATCCAAATCAATTTCAGCTCTAATAGCACCAATGGCCATCGACGAATCCGAACATATCCTCTTGATATTAATATTTTCGGAGATACATTTCTCAATACCCTTCTGTAATACAATAAGCTTAGCTGCTAAAACAGTCCCTGGATGGTTGATTTGCTATAGCCTGCTAAGAGGATAATATCATCATTTTTTCAGTAGAGCAAAACCAATTGCATAAAAATTCTTCCGCGGATTAAAAGCGGCATCCGTATATAGACTAAAATCATTTCCAAATTTCGATGCATCCATCACATTTGTCCCAGGAAGTTGTGTCTTCAAAGACCACCCATTAGTCTTATTAGAGTTGTTTACTTCTTACATTGTAAGATTAATCGAGGTATTTTCTTTAATATTTCTTTCGCTACGAGTTTAGCACGAAAACCTTACTCAATGACATGACCAGAGTAATCATATGAAGAACGAGCAATTACTAGAATGAATCTACATCGTTTTTCTACTGTCTACCTACCTATATTCGAGTTCATCCTACAACATTGATCGAACTATCAGGGCCGGTGATTCGGGTGGAATTTACACTATTTAGATGCATATTTGAAGCTCATTTGACGTTGATTTCATTGAATTATACATTGAATATGATTGTTTAAGCCGAAATGAGAGAAAGGTTGTGTTTTGTCGATTTTGTAGGAAATACGATGGAATTTGGAGCAAAACACCAACCATACTTTACTGGATCAGGAAGAGGAGTGCACGGTTGGATTCGTCTCGAAAAACGGAGTGGAATGAAAAAAAGAATCGAGTCAATCGGAGGTCGGAAGCTCGAGATACGAAGAGACGAAAAAGCATGCCCGGGTAGAATCGACCCGGGCGGGTCAAAATCACCCGGGCAAGCCAAATTTTCCCCTAGGTTCGTATTTAGGCCGGGTGGGAGCCACCCGGACGGGTCACATACATTTCGGGGGTTTTTGCCCATTTTCTCCATTTTCGAGGGACCTAAGTGCAAATTTCGTCCAAGACTTCTACCCCAACTGGCAACTATAAATAGCTCCAATTTGAGTTTTAAAAAGGGGTCTTACTCATTTTACAAGCAATTCCACACACACATCCACATAGTTGTAGATGTTCTTCATTTTTAGTTTAGATTCTTCATTAGATTAGATAGAATAGTGGTTATTACTTAGAATCAAGCTACGATTATCATCGGGTATCGTCTATTACATCGTTTTGTAGCTACATTTCCATGATCAAGGTGATATTAATTTATTTTGCAATTCAATTTAGTATTTTCTTAATTTCTTCAATTTATTGTTATTCTATTATGAGTTTTATGTTTATTGTTGTTTTAGCCATGGGATTCTCTTCTAGAACCATGGGCTAAGCTCTTATTGCCTTGGGTGTGGATGTTTTGATGGGTGTTTAGTGTAATTGTGGATTAATTGCATGATTAGCTTAGGATTTGGGTGTATATGTTTCTAGTGTTGTGATTTTCATGATTCAATTGATTAATTCACCCTATTAGCTAACATTATTGATTTTGTCGACTTCAACGACCATATTGGGTTGCATGATTAAGAGTGTGTGTATGAGATTGAATTAATCGATTAGAATTAACATAGTAAGTAGCTACACCGACCGGGGGTTGATTGCTTAGATCAACGACACTAGACACTAGTCTATTAGAGGTCGTCTATTAGATTAGTGAGAGGGCGTCTCATAAACATTAGTAACCGTGTTGAACGTGTTTATGAAACACTATCTTAGGAGCTTATGGTATTGATTAGACTATATAATTGCTAATTGATGCACGTGTTCACCTAAGCCTCACAAGGGAATGGTCTACACACACGAGTGGTAGCCTTTAGCTTAACCCAAAACCATAGTTTAACTCATGCAATTGGTTCGTTAACTCATTGAATTACCCACAAAACGGAAACACCCGAGGCAATACTCTCACCTTGCACTTTCGAAAGGAAGTTAGATATATTGTTATTGCTTTGTTCATTTCTTCTTGTTTAGTTCATCTAGTTTCATACTTGTCTTTAAATTCCCGAAAATCCAAACAAACAAGCTTAGTTACTACAATGTCATTATAACTTGCAACTTTAGGGATTCATTGGCACTTAATTAAATCCTTGGAACGAAAATATACTTGGGAAAAACTTATCCAAAAATACGAACAAGTCAATGGCGCCGCTGCCGGGGATTTAAGCGAGTGTTATTAGTGAAACTTAGAGTTTGTTGAGTGTTGTTGATAGTAGCATTTCTTTTTGTTATTTTGATTTTGTTCATCTTTGTGGGCTTTGACACTTCTCTTTTGTAGGTGCATGATCACAAGATCACGTGGAGGAAACCTTGAACCGTTAGACCTTGAGATCGAGGCACACGCAAGAAGAAGGAATCGAAGTAGAAACCGTCAAAGAGTCATAGAAGAACCACTTGAGATGGAAAACATTGAAGAGATGAATCCTCCACCAAATGGAGAAGATGAGCTTCAAAGAGAGAATCATCAAGTTGGAAATCAAGTTGGAGGGAATCCACCTCAAAACCCAAACCCACCACCAAATCTCCAATTTCCCAATCCACAATATCCACCCCAAAACCATCTTCCATATCAAGGATACAATCCTTACCCTTATCCACCTCCACAACAAGCCTACTATCCACCACCTCCACCTCATCCATATCCACTCCATCAACACCCATATCCTCCACTTTACCAATATCCTCCACCTCAACAAATCCAAGAAGAATATGTTCCTCACCCTCAACATATAGAAGAACCTCAACGTGTGTACCATGGAAGGCCAATGAGGGAATATTTTGAGCCTCAACCTAGGGAGCATTACGATGGGTTGGCAAGATCAAGGGTGGAGGCAAACAACTTCGAGATTAGTGCCTCTTTATTAAGGATGTTGAGGGAGAGACAATTTGAAGGAAGGACGGAGGAATGATTTGAGGAAGACCCGAATAAACATCTTGCTCAATTCTTGGAGATAGCCGACACTCTCAAGCAAAATGGAGTGTCGAAAGATGTTAAAAAGATGAGGCTATTTCCATTTACATTGTCGGGGAAAGCAAAAGCTTGGCTACAATCAAGCATTCCCGCCGGAGAAGTGAGGACGTGGGAAGAGTTGAAGAAAAGATTTCTATTGAAGTACTACCCTCCTTCAAAGACGATGGAAGCCAAGAAAAAGATCTCTACGTTCAAACAAGGTCCAAATGAGGGAATCAAAGAAGCATGGGAAAGGTTTACGAGTCTTCTCATCACATGCCCCCATCATGGTTTCCCAATAGAACAAACAACATGTTGGTTCGTTGGTGGGTTACGATTGGAAGATCAACACCACATTGATGCTTGTGCGGGGGGTTCAATTTGGATGAAATCGGTGGAGAAGATCAATGACATAATAGAGGGGATATCAAGCAATACTTTCAAGACGAGAGTAGACCGTGGAGCACAAAATCGGGTAGCCCAAGTGGATGCTAATGATAGCATAAAAGCAATGATGACTACACTCATTGAAAAGGTGAATGTTTTATCTCAAACAAGAGATAATCATTTATCCTTTGTGCAAGAAGATCCTCAAATGGGACATATGGAAGAAGTGCAATACATGGGTCAACAAGGATATCCACAAAATATTCAAGGGAATCGACAATATCAAGGCCAACCACCATATCAAAATCGTGGTCAAGGATATCAAGCTCCTTCTCAAAACCGATTCCAAGGGCAATCTTCATCATCTCAAGGACAAGGGGGACCATCCCCTCAATACCAAGCTCCTCTAAACCCGAATTTTCGGAGGAATGAGAATTTGTCATATGCCAATCCTAAAGGTGCTATTCAATATCCTCTCGGATTTGATCCCGGAGCAAAACTTCCAAGTGGAGAAGGGAAGTCTTCCACGGATGAGCTTCTTTCACACCTCGATAAGAGAATGGAGAAAAGTGAGAAGAAATCCGAAGCAACCGACTCAATCCTTGCTCAACTCATGAGTAATCAAAAATCAATGGAATCCATGATTGGCCAACTTATGAGTAATAAAAAATCAATGGAATTCCAATTGGGTCAATTGACAACTTCCATTGGATCTCAACATACAAAGGGTAAATTGCCCTCAAACACCGAGGTAAACCCACGTGAGCATTGTAATGCTATTACAATTTCAAGTGGTGAACATTATGGAGTTTCTTCAATTGAATTGGAAGAGGGTGAAGTGTTGAAGGCAAAGGAAAGGGAGGAAGAGGAAAAGAAGAGGATAGAGAAAGTTGGGAGTGGAGAGGTTGCTCCAAGAGTTCCAAAGTGGAGAATTGCAAAAGATTTAAAGAAGAAAAAGCTTGAGGTACCTTGTGATAAATGGGGGGTGCCCATTACATATGAGCCACTTCCATACCCGGGAAGATACATGAAGAAAATGGATGAGAAGTTTGGGAAGTTTTTGGATATCTTCAAGAAAATCCACATTGATCTTCCACTTTCGGATGCTTTAGAGCAAGTACCTCATTACATGAAGTTTCTAAAGGATGCAATAGCAAACAAGAAGAAACTAGTGGATGATGAGAAGATCAAGTTGACCGAAGAGTGTAGTGCTATCCTTCAACGAACTCCTCCCGAAAAGCTCAAGGATCCGGGTAGTTTCACTCTCCCATGTGAGATTGGTGATGGTCCCATGATGAAAGCTCTTTGTGATTTGGGAGCTAGCATCAATTTGATGCCACTTTCAATCTTCAAGCGTTTGGGACTTGGAGAAGTAGTGCCCACATCAATTACTCTCCAATTAGCGGATCGTTCCATCACCCATCCTAAAGGGATCATTGAAGATGTATTGGTGAAGATTGACAAGTTCATCATTCCGGCCGACTTCGTGGTGTTAGATATGAAAGAAGATGCAAATATCCCATTGATTCTTGGGAGGCCGTTTCTTGCCACGGGGGGAGCAAACATCAATTTGAGAAAAGGGGAGGTAACATTGGAGGTGAATGGAGAGAAAGTGATTTTCTCCAAAGATGGCTCAATTGAGAGTTCCCCAAGAAAAAAGGAATCCCCCTCCATCCAAGAATGTGACATTTATGTGAAAGAGCCATTACCAAAAGTCCCATTGAAAGATCCGGGAGATGATAACAAATTGAAGCAAACTCCCAAACTTGAGCAAAACTCAAGTTTGGGGGAGTTTTATAAGGAGAAGAGTTTTGATAAGTTCCTTGAAGGTAGTGAAGATGAAGAGGGAATAAGGAAGAGTTCAAAGGAGAGAAAGATTGAGAAGGGATTTGAAATTGGAGATACGGTGGTATGGGGCACCTTGGGAGTGATGGAAGTCCTTGGAAAGATGAAGCTCAAAGAACGAAAAATGTTGGTCATGAAGAAATTGGTCTATGGAGGAGGCATTGCGTTGGAAAGTGAGGAGGATGAAGTGTTCATCACCGATGAGCACAATGTCAAGCACTATCATCCTCCATTCAAAGAAAGGGAAGTATGAACTTGTTAAGTTCCGTCCGGCATAGGACGTTAAACCTAGCGCTAAATGGGAGGCAACCCATTTTTACTTGCTTTATTTCATTTCTTGCTCATTTTATTTGCTTTGTTAGTTTAGTTTGATGTGTTTGTGAGTTTTGATGTAGTTGGAGAAGCTTGGATCGAATGGACAAGTGGATTGAAAGTGGAACTTTGTGCTTAGAAGAAGGTGTAGCTATAGCAATCGTAAGAGGTACGCCCACCCCAATTCTTAGGAATTGCATAGCAATTACTAAGTTTGGGGGGGTAGTGGAATTTATATTCTTGTTCATAATATTGATTGCTTAGCTACTCTTAGTTTTAATTGTTGGGATAGTGGCCTATGTGTGTAGATTTGTATGGTTAACACTTGGTGTCAATATCATTGCAAAACTATTTTTCCAAACTTTTAATTGCTTAGCAATGAAAAAGTTTTGGGGGGTATGTTCGTTTTTACATTTTCTATTGACACCAATGTGTACTCTTGTGTATGTGTGCAATTTGAGCTTTAATGATCATTGAGACACATTTGATGGTGATTTGTTGTGAATTTGATTCCTTGAATGTGTACATGATTGGAATGAATCATCTTGTTTGTGTTGTTGTCATCTTGTTGCCTACGGATGTTTTGCATGCACAATGAGTTATGTGTGGTGGTGATTGATGAATGTTTGAGTCTTGAATGAACCGGTGAGAGTTGAGCTTTGAACCGAGCATTAATCCGGTTTATTTCATTTGTGAGCGAATCAATTCATTGCTTGCTTTTCTAGAACTTGCCCAAGTTCTTACTTGAGATCATGTTTGTGTGATACTTTGAGATATGATGTAGGCCATCTTTCGTATTACAAGTCACTTAGCCAATTGACACCAATGTGTACTCTTGTGTATGTGTGCAATTTGAGCTTTAATGATCATTGAGACACATTTGATGGTGATTTGTTGTGAATTTGATTCCTTGAATGTGTACATGATTGGAATGAATCATCTTGTTTGTGTTGTTGTCATCTTGTTGCCTACGGATGTTTTGCATGCACAATGAGTTATGTGTGGTGGTGATTGATGAATGTTTGAGTCTTGAATGAACCGGTGAGAGTTGAGCTTTGAACCGAGCATTAATCCGGTTTATTTCATTTGTGAGCGAATCAATTCATTGCTTGCTTTTCTAGAACTTGCCCAAGTTCTTACTTGAGATCATGTTTGTGTGATACTTTGAGATATGATGTAGGCCATCTTTCGTATTACAAGTCACTTAGCTAAATTTTTCCCAATAACCATAGTAATCCTCTGTAGTTAGCCCGTTTGAGCTTGATTTCCCATTCTCTTGGCAACCTACAATGTTTAACCACTTAGCCTTTTGAGCCTTTGATATCCAAATCTAGTGGAGAATAAAAAGAAAGTGGTAAAACATGTGCTTTAGTGCTTTTGGTTTGAAGAGACAATTGGTAAAGTTGTGAAAAGAAAAAAAAAAGAGATGGAAGTGAAAAGAAAATTTGAGAAAGAAAAGAGGGACAATGAGCCCCAAGAGTTTGAAAAGAAAATAACTTGGCTAGAAAAAGATGAGGAGATGAATGCATTTGAGGAACTTATATGAAAAGTGAGAATGAAGGTTGTAAACCTTAAGAGCATGAGCTTGAATTGTTGAAAAACAACTTTCGTTCTCCACTAGACGAGTCACTTTTTCCATATTCATCTTACCCCGTCCAAAGAGCCAATGTTACGTCCTTGGTTAAGCCATATTGATCCCATTGTTAAACATGTTTGTGGTGGAAAGATGGTAGAGCTTGGGCAAGCTTATGGTAATTGCAATGCGTGATTTGATTGATGAGTGTCTATTGTCCTTAATTTGTTTGAGTGTTTGAGAGAAACACTATATCTTGTGAGTTGAACTTGAGCATTTGGATATTGTCATCACCATCACTTGTTATTGTATGTTGAGCATGTGTGGGGTAATTAGTTTGATTTTCAATATTGAACTTGTGATCATTTTTGAGAATGTATCTTGAGGAAGAAGAATTAATTTCATGTCATTTGATACGTGGGATCTTTCATTGATCATCTAGTTGTAAATTTCACCCTCACGTTGTAATTCTTTCGTTGCTCGAGGACGAGCAACACTTTAAGTTTGGGGGAGTTGATTCGGGGGGAATTTACACTATTTAGATGCATATTTGAAGCTCATTTGACGTTGATTTCATTGAATTATACATTGAATATGATTGTTTAAGCCGAAATGAGAGAAAGGTTGTGTTTTGTCGATTTTGTAGGAAATACGATGGAATTTGGAGCAAAACACCAACCATACTTTACTGGATCAGGAAGAGGAGTGCACGGTTGGATTCGTCTCGAAAAACGGAGTGGAATGAAAAAAAGAATCGAGTCAATCGGAGGTCGGAAGCTCGAGATACGAAGAGACGAAAAAGCATGCCCGGGTAGAATCGACCCGGGCGGGTCAAAATCACCCGGGCAAGCCAAATTTTCCCCTAGGTTCGTATTTAGGCCGGGTGGGAGCCACCCGGACGGGTCACATACATTTCGGGGGTTTTTGCCCATTTTCTCCATTTTCGAGGGACCTAAGTGCAAATTTCGTCCAAGACTTCTACCCCAACTGGCAACTATAAATAGCTCCAATTTGAGTTTTAAAAAGGGGTCTTACTCATTTTACAAGCAATTCCACACACACATCCACATAGTTGTAGATGTTCTTCATTTTTAGTTTAGATTCTTCATTAGATTAGATAGAATAGTGGTTATTATTTAGAATCAAGCTACGATTATCATCGGGTATCGTCTATTACATCGTTTTGTAGCTACATTTCCATGATCAAGGTGATATTAATCTATTTTGCAATTCAATTTAGTATTTTCTTAATTTCTTCAATTTATTGTTATTCTATTATGAGTTTTATGTTTATTGTTGTTTTAGCCATGGGATTCTCTTCTAGAACCATGGGCTAAGCTCTTATTGCCTTGGGTGTGGATGTTTTGATGGGTGTTTAGTGTAATTGTGGATTAATTGCATGATTAGCTTAGGATTTGGGTGTATATGTTTCTAGTGTTGTGATTTTCATGATTCAATTGATTAATTCACCCTATTAGCTAGCATTATTGATTTTGTCGACTTCAACGACCATATTGGGTTGCATGATTAAGAGTGTGTGTATGAGATTGAATTAATCGATTAGAATTAACATAGTAAGTAGCTACACCGACCGGGGGTTGATTGCTTAGATCGACGACACTAGACACTAGTCTATTAGAGGTCGTCTATTAGATTAGTGAGAGGGCGTCTCATAAACATTAGTAACCGTGTTGAACGTATTTATGAGACACTATCTTAGGAGCTTATGGTATTGATTAGACTATATAATTGCTAATTGATGCACGTGTTCACCTAAGCCTCACAAGGGAATGGTCTACACACACGAGTGGTAGCCTTTAGCTTAACCCAAAACCATAGTTTAACTCATGCAATTGGTTCGTTAACTCATTGAATTACCCACAAAACGGAAACACCCGAGACAATACTCTCACCTTGCACTTTCGAAATGAAGTTAGATATATTGTTATTGCTTTGTTCATTTCTTCTTGTTTAGTTCATCTAGTTTCATACTTGTCTTTAAATTCCCGAAAATCCAAACAAACAAGCTTAGTTACTACAATGACATTATAACTTGCAACTTTAGGGATTCATTGACACTTAATTAAATCCTTGGAACGAAAATATACTTGGGAAAAACTTATCCAAAAATACGAACAAGTCAGCCGGTACAAGGAATTTTTGGGCCTGAATCGAACTTTAAACTAGGGTCTTATTCCTTTATATTTTTTATTATATATGAATTCATGAAAAATAATGTATCTATAATTTTTACTTATGCATTTTTTGACGGACTATTCACGCGCATATATATATATATATATAATTTCAATATGGAACCTAAATTTTTTAATAAGGTATTTTTTAAAATTGTATCGGATTTCATATTATTACCTGTTTATATATAAAATATTTCTAGAACTGAATAGGCTCGTTACTCATATTAGAATCAGGCTTGCGAACTACTTATACTTAAAAAGGAAGAAAAGCTATAGTGAAACAAAAAAGTACTACTAATATTTATGACTTATTTTATCCCTTGAGCTACCCAGTATACCGGATGCATAATTGCATAGAAAACTCTTTTTTATCTAAAAGTCTATACGAGTAGTATTTTTCAGTTGAAAATAAGATGTGATTTAGAGATACTCGGTAAAAAATAATAAATGAATATGAGATTAAATATGTTAAAATAATATAAATTTATTGTGAACGTCCTCAAAAAAAGTACTCTTTCCGTCCTGCAGAAAGCTCTCCATGGAGTTGCACTCTTGTGTACCAGTTACATGTATGTAACTACTATATTCAATCCAATATATGTAACTACTATATCCAATCCAATAACCTATTACAAATAACACATGACCCATTTAGTATATTCAATCCAATAACACATGACCCATTTATTTTACTTCAATTAATTTTTTTTTAATTTTATCATTAAAAAATAATACTCCATTAATTTTTTAAAATTTTATTTTTTTTATTTTACTCAATTGATATTTTTATTTATCTTTTTAATATTATTTTTTAAATTTATTTTTCTTCCTGTTTATCATTTGTGTTTCAAATGATAATTTTTTTAATGTACTTTCTTTTTATGTCATAAATAATTATTCTAAAATTTTAAAGTCTAATAATAAGAAAATTTTAAAAATAATATTAATTGTTTTTTTTAAGTATTAAATAGTATAATAATAATTTGTTTTAAAAAATAAAACTCTCACCTCTCTTAGGCAAGTGTTCAATTTTATTGGTACTATTTTACTTTAATTAATTGGTGTATAATTTTCACCTTATCCTTTTAAAATTTTACTTCATTCCTTACAAATTTCACTTCGTTTTACATTGTTTAATTATTTTTTTCATTTGAACTTTCATTTTTTAATCACTTTATTTTAATTTTTTATGAATATAATTTTTAGTTTATAAGTGTTATGATAACCGTTGATAAGTATTATGATATATTATTAGTTAATATGCAGTACTGTACATATTAGTTCATATACAGTATAATATTAGTTTATATTGGTACATGTTTTAATTTTTTCGAGTTTCGAGTTCACATACTTTATGGTAATAGTTCAAGTATAGTATAGTATTAGTTCAGATATTGTATAGTATTAGTTCACATACTCTATGGTACTAGTTCAAATATAGTATAGTATAAATTCAAATATTGTATAGTATTAGTTCATATATTAAATACTTCGTAATATTTTTATACCCACATTAATCTCTAGTACTATACAATATATTAACTAGTACTATACCATAGACGTACTAATACTATATCGTATTTAAACTAATATTTATATTTAACAAAAAATATATAACTTAACACATTTATAATTCCAGGCATACTATGCAAATTAATACATCAATATTAAAAAAATGATATTAACTAACTAGTAAGAAGAACAAAAGTGAGAATGAATCACACTGAACACACAATTCAATTAATAGATACGATCACACTCAATAAACATATGAATGCATCAACATGACGATGACCCCAAAGAAAATAATAAAGCTGATGCAATATTATGCTGGTTTCTTCCCCAATTCTCAACTCATTTAAGTTTCTAAATATAAATTTTATTTTTCAATTAGATTATATTATTAATTAGTTTTAAAAAAATAATCTACAACCTTAAAAAACTTGTAACAAACCAGATATCATTTTAGAAATAATGAATTAAAGCTAGAAAGTGAGCATGTCATATTCATACATTTATACCCAAATTAGAAAAAAATTGAATTTTTTAGTTTAGTTTTTTTTTTCAATTTTTTTTTGTATTTTTTTCCTAAATTTTGGTCATTTTTTGAAAAATAAAACTGAAAATTTTATTTCATAATTTTATTTTTGAGTTTCATATTTTTTTAATATTCGTTATGTTTTTATATTTATTTTTTAAAAGTTAAAAAAATAGAATAATATTTGACTTCGTGGTGATTCATTGGTGAATCGATAGTCGGTGTATAATTATAATTTTAATGAGTTGTATTTTAATTTAATTGATAAAATGGTAATATAGTATTTTACATGTATTTTTCTTTTAAAAAATTTGGGGGTGAAATTAATAAAAAAGAAGGTAAATAACTAATAACCCATGTAAAAAATTGGATTTAGTTACATGTATGTAACTTGTACACATAAGTGCCTAAAAGAAGGGAGTGCCTAAAAAAAGGGAGTGTGGATTTATTAAAAAAGGAGGATAAATAGCCAGTTACATACATGTAACCATGACCTCCGGACACGGAGGTTAAGAAATACTAATATAATAAGTAGATGTATTAGAGGTGATGTGATGAAGATAGAAGAATATAATGAAATGTGAGAGGAAATAGTTAAAAAAAATGGATGAATAGCTTTCATTGGGACTGACGAAAATGAAAAGTTTGGTAGCTTTCAGTAGGATAAGGATTAATATTTATGGGCTGGACAAAATAAGCCCAGTTTTATTGGGCTACGTTTAGGGCCCAACATGTGAACCCTGGGCCAGTTTGAAATTGCCGCTATATTTACAATTATCTCCCACCAAATAAATAAATATTAATTTTTCTTTTTGAAGGGAAAAAAATAAAAAATAAATAAATAGATAATAGAGCCCAGAGGTGTTAAGGCCATGCAAGAGGACACGCACGCGAAAAACCTAACCGAAGAAAAAATCTTCGGAGATAATAAGAAATATAATTGAAAATTTGGAATCATCTGCAAAATCTTGTTTGTTTGACTGGGGAGGGGAGAGGGGTTTTAGTAGGGTTTCACTCTTGTCTATTTCCACTCACACAAACACATATACTAATAGATAACGCGAAACTTTTCTTGATTCTTATTCCAAAAACGAAAATGGGTTCTTTGATAAACGGTACTACGGAGAAAGAATTAGTTCCGCAGAAGGAAATTGAAGAAGATTGGGAAGAACCCATTTTGATGAAGCAGCCTCAGAAGTACTGCATGTATCCAATTGAGTACCCTCAGCTTTGGGAGATGTACAAGAAAGCACAGGCCAGTTTTTGGACCGGTAAATTTGTAATTGTGATTTATGTATACAATTGGATTTGATTGTGTTTTAAAATATGGGGTTTTGTTAAATATGTGTTTTAAGAGTACTAATTGTTGGATAGTTGTATTCAATTGTTGAAATTGGGATGATATTTGGGTCTAGTATTTTTTACTTTTGTGTTTAATGTATTCTTGTCGGGTAATTTTGTAAAACTTTACGTATAAAGCAAAGAAATGAGTTGACTTTGGTGTATGTGTGAAGAAAAAGTAGTGACATTTGTGTAAAATTGAGGATAATGTGAGAATGAAGTTTATAAAGTGGTTTCCATTTTAAGTGTATGAAAGTTATCGTGGGACGTCCCGAAAAGGAAAGTGTGAAAGTAATTGCAGGACGGATGGAGTAGGTGCTAAACTGTGTACTTCAATTGCAAAGTAGACAGTTGAACATTATTTTGACAAAGGAGCCTCCTCTGTTTTATTGTTTGTCCCATGAATCTTGTTGTTGTTTCTAACATGAATGTCGGGATTCAGCCGAGGAGGTCGACCTCTCGCAGGATGTGCAGCAATGGGAAACTCTGTCTCAACCCGAAAAGCACTTCATAACTCATGTGCTGGCATTTTTTGCTGCTTCAGATGGGATTGTCTTGGAAAACTTGGCTGCTAGGTTCATTAATGATGTTCAGATTGCAGAGGTAATGAATAAATATACTACATTTAGAATTTGTAAATTTTGTATTGTTACTAAAATGGGATGGTCGGCGTTTCCCTCTGATCGTGAAACCGTTTGTTGTGTTAAAATGACCATATGGTGATTTATTCCGTAGCCTGTTGATATTGATTCTTTTGGTTCTTGATAGGCCCGGGCATTTTATGGGTTTCAAACTGCCATGGAAAATATACATTCCGGTACAGATCTTTAAGTAATGCTTACTAATCATTTTGGTACAATTTCAGTGAAACTGAATTTTTTTTCACTCTGTTTATAGAGATGTATAGCTTGCTTTTAGAAACATATGTCAAGGATTCAAAGGAGAAGAACAGATTGTTCAATGCAGTTGAAAATATTCCTTGCGTTGCACAAAAAGCCAAGTGGGCTTTGAATTGGATTAATAGGTATCCATTACTCTCTTAGATGCATTTTTTTAGATTATATTTTGGTGAATAATGACATCTACATGAAGTTAAATCCCAGCATTGTCTTGTAAAGATTTCGTCTCTTTGATCATATTTTCTGTTGCATTTTATTTGGCACAACGTGCAGTTCAAGCTCATTTGCAGAGAGACTCATTGCTTTCGCTTGTGTAGAAGGGATTTTTTTCTCTGGGAGGTACATCCACACGATTTTCATATTTAAATTTCCAACTGTTTCACTTATAATGATTAATTTTCCCTTTGTTTCAAGCTTTTGTGCCATTTTTTGGCTCAAGAAAAGGGGATTGATGCCGGGGTTGACATTCTCTAATGAACTTATATCTAGAGACGAGGGCTTGCATTGCGACTTTGCTTGCCTCCTATACAGGTAAATTCCATATCTTCTTCTCCCAATCTTTGAATTGGAAAAGGGTTGATTATTTTCCTTTGTTTCGATTCTGCAGTTTGCTTAGGAGGCAACTGCATTCGGACAGAGTTCATCTTATTGTGCAAGAAGCTGTTGAAATTGAGATCGAATTTGTTTGTGATGCCCTCCCATGTGCACTCATTGGTATGAATTCGACTATGATGAGCCACTACATAAAGTTCGTTGCTGATCGACTGCTGGTATCTTTCTATTGCTCTCTCCCCCTCTTTAACTCTCTCTCGTAATTATCACACACATTGACTAGGTTTATGCTTCCCAGGTTGCTTTGGGGTGCCCTAAGACGTATAACGTGGAAAACCCTTTCGATTGGATGGAGTTCATATCTCTACAGTAAGTATTGTTTCAAAAAAGATCAAGAAATCATCATTTTAGCATAATAGATTTGTATACCAATGGGTTTATGTTGCTAATTGAACAGAGGAAAAACCAACTTCTTTGAGAGGAGGGTTGGCGAGTATCAGAAGGCGTCTGTGATGTCAAATTTGCAAGGTGGTTCCGATAATTATGAGTTCAGTATGAACGAGGACTTCTAAATCATCTTGTCTGAGCTGAGCCTCGTTTTATACTAGTAAGTCAATTTTGAAACAGGGCAGCATTCGTGTCAAATCTTGACAATCATACATTACATTTCCACTCTGGTTTAATCGAGTCGAATGAGATTATTGTTATAGTACTTTTTAGTCATAAATAGACCTTGCATGCTGTGAATGTTAATGCTGCTTCAAAACAGAGTGAAACATCGTAGCAGGGATTGAAGAGATAATAAAGATACGAGTTATGAAAATTGTTACTATCATTTCTCAAGACACATGAGTGAGAGAGAGAGAGAGAGACATCAATCATCATGTTGTAATATAAAAATGAGTTCCTAAAGAGAGCTTTCCATGAAAGCAATGGTGTAATAATATTAAATCCACCAGGGTCAACGATGATCTCCTCCACCAGTAATTGTCAATCCCCTGATGTTAAAATCAAATTAAAGAGGGTTAGTTCATTTATACAAGTCTTGCTCTGAACATTAGATAGAGCTAACCACCCCAAAACTTAAATTCGAAAATCGGAGGTGCAAAATATGCATTTAGTTTGTGGTACAGTTTATACTAAGAAAAAGGGGACTGGAGATGGTAGCTTCTAATCGTGATCTCTTTCGTTCAACTTGAGAGACGAGGCATAAGTATACTCGATACAGTTTATACTAAGAAAAAGGGGACTGAAGATGGTAACTTCTAATCGTGATATCTTTCGTTCAACTTGAGAGATGAGGCATACGTATACTCGATTAAGTATCCATGATCTACATAATCTAGTATTCGATCAAAACCTAACAACACAAAACTTTCATAAATGATTTGAGGAAAGATGCTCAAAGGATCAAGATAGGTTTTGTTTAACTAGTTCTGCCTAGAACTACACTATACATACATATGGTAAAAGAAATCGAAACCCATATGAATCAAACAAGCCTATTGTTGTTATATAGCTCGATTCATCAAATCCATCTGACTGCCAACACTATTAACTATCCATAATCTAGTATTTGATCAAACTTAACAACAATACTTTGTAAAGAACATCAGAATGTCAAAGATCTCTCAAGGTAAAACAAAATGAACAAAGGATCAAGACAGTTCTGCATCATAGAAACTCATATGGATCAAACAAGCATCCTGTTTCCTATCATTGTTGCGGTGAAGCAAAAGCAATTGTTTACGAAAATTATCCCACAGCTCGATTCTTATCCGTGATCTACATTATCTAGTGTTTGATCAAACTTGACAACATAAAAACATTCATCACCAACTGTGATATACTAAGTAAACAACACCAGATTGTCAACAAGATAACAATGATCATAACCAATGATAACACCACACAGAACTAAATCAAGTGAAACACAGTTTGGCATTTGAATTCCAATCATCATCACAAGAAACACATCCTATCATTCAAATCAGGCAAGCTAAACACTCACTTCTTATGGCGGCGGCCGCGCTTAGGACCCCATCCCTCAAGCTTCGAAATCGGGCAGCCACATCTCAAGCAAAAGAGCAGCACTGCACGCCCATTAGGCGGAGCCATCTTCCTCAGCTCGGCCCGTAAACACTCGTAATCAGGGTTACCATCACTTCCCCCTTTCCATGGCAACTCATTCACATCTCTCACAGCCTTATTCTCATCTCCCTTTCTCAACAAATCCTCCCCTTGCAGCAGCAAATCAAACTCCAACGCCTTCTTCAACCCTCTACACCCATTTCTGCCACACCTTCTGGACCTATGCCCGCAGCAGAGCTCCAAGAAACCAACAAAGCCCACAAACGAGACAGCGAATAAAGTGAAAAAAATGAACTGGGATTGAGGGTCGGAAATCAAATGGTTATAAAAAAGCGAGACGATCGATGAAAAGGGGGGCAGAATTAAGGAGAGCGATTGGAATACGTAAGAGAAAGAAGAGATGATTAGGAATGCGCCGGAGAAAAGGACAAGGATTAGAATGAGGAGGTCGAGGGTGGCGGAGGGGGAGTGTCGGCAGAGGGAAGGGCAGTTTGGGGAATTCGAGGGGGATTGCGAGGAGAGGGGTTTGGAGGCGGTGGGTTTTCTGACGGAGGAAGGGGGCATCACGGCGGTGGAGGACAGGAGGTGATGGCGCATGTTAGTCAAAGGGTGGAGAAA
Organism: Galeopsis tetrahit; assembly: GCA_963675135.1. NCBI lineage: Eukaryota > Viridiplantae > Streptophyta > Magnoliopsida > Lamiales > Lamiaceae > Galeopsis > Galeopsis tetrahit. The sequence goes on from OY776133.1 coordinate 21,589,455, forward strand.
GGGGGTGGTCGGAGGGAGCAATTGGGGGGAGGAATTGTATTTCAGGTGGAGAAAGGAGGGGCGCGTATGTTAGCGCTAGGGCGGGGGGATGGCGCACGTTAATTGTGCTCTGCACGCTTGTACTTTAGTGTACAAGATCCGCTAGTTAATAGTACTACTAGTATATGTAATTTTTATTTTGGTCTATTTTTCTTTTAAAAAATTAGTATAATTTCTCAATAATAATAATGATAATAATAAAGATTTGCGATTTTAATTTGTAATTACTTTTACTTTAAAAATGTAATAAATTTATAATAATAATTAGGTACTCATCCCCGTTCAATAATATTTTTTACAATTTTTTTCTTTTTTAAAATGTTCCACAATAACTGTCACGTCACAATTTTACATAAATTATCATAACAATTTTATTTTCGACTTCATAAAAAAATTACAAAATTACTCTTAAATTTTTTATTTTTTTTTAGAAAATTAAATTCTTATTCTTTTTTTTTTTTGGGATACTTATTCTTTTTAATATAGTTGTTCAAATAAATGTAAAAATTATTATGATAATTTGTGCAACTCAAAATATAGTGAGCTAAATAACACACGTCGGCCCAACATCGAAATTTAAGATAAGATTAAGACACAATTATAAAGGCGTGGGTTACATGCCCACTTCATAGATACACTCACCCTCCATTTTTATTAATTAAAAATATTCGTTTATCATTTTATTAAAATATATTTAAATAGATACACTCTCCCTAAAATTTAAATAAAACCCTAACCCTAATTTTAGAGTAGAAGCCATCACCCCCGACACCATCAACTCCAACAACCACCTTCACCTTCTCCGGCTGCCGCCGCCTCCGGAGCCACTAGACATGGACAACGGTTCAAAACCGTTAGTTTCGATTAGAAACCGACGGTTACGGTTTGGGGAAATCGACAACCGTAACCGAAACCGTCGATTACGGTTACGGTTTTTGAATCGTGAGTTCGGTTATAACTGCTGGTTCGCCAAGATTTTTTTTTCTCCGTTTTTCCTCGTTTTCGCTCATTTTTTTTTCGTTTTAACTTCTATTTTAGAAAATACATTACTAGAATTAAATAAAAATTATATAACTTAAATTTATACATAGAAAATAGAAGAATTGTGTATTAAAAATAAAAAAAACGCCAAACCGACGCTTTGCGGTTTGTCAAAATATAAAACCGAAATCGAACCGTCATTTTTCGGTTATGGTTTGATTTTTTAACCGTAACCGGCGGTTAAAAAACCGCCGATTTGGCGATTTTCCGGTTACGGTTTGAGCATGTGTAGGAGCCACCCCATCCAAAATATATAAAAAAAACTTAAAAATCTTAAAAAAAACACTGATTTATCAATCATAGAATATATCGCCGACTATAATTTGTCGATGAAAGACACCATTTTTTGACAACATTTTATCGAAAGAAAAAAAATCGACACGAAATTGTTGACCATAAACATTGTGGTCGATAAGAATTTATCGACCACAATGTTTATGGTCGATAATTTTTTATCGAAAATTAGAAAAAAAAAAACCAAAGAACAGCGTATCTGTTTCGAAGAGAAAGATGAGGGAGAAATCGAGAAGGTGAGAAATGCAAGAGGGGGCTGCCGCCACGGCGAAGGGGAGGGGGTGTTGGAATGAGGCGGCGGGGGCAGGGCGGCGCGACACTGTGCACAGGGGAAAAAAAGTGTCAACCGTGGGACGGTCGTTTGCATACCTTGCCGACCACCATGACTAACGGGTTTGCACAGAGAGCAGAAATAAATAAATAAAAATAGAAGAAAAGGTGGGACAGTGGCGGCTACGCTGGTGGGCGGTGCAGGACGGCTGGGGCGGTACGTAGGCGGCGACTGAGATAGTTTGAGGAAGAAGAAAATGGGGAAGATGTAGGAAAATTAGGGTTTTTAGGGGATGTGCAATTATTCTACAGAATTTTAAGAGAAAATTGTATAATAAGTAATTTAAAGGGAGTGCATCTATTTTACATGTATTTTGAGGGGTACGTGTATCGTACCGGGGGAGTGTATCTTGCATTCATGGAGGGACATATAACCCATGATAACATTTAGGGCATATAACCCACGCCAATTATAAATGGTAGTGGACTGAATGATAGAAGCCTAGGTTATTTGCACCACTGTTTTTAATAAACACACCCTCCGTAGGATAGCAAATTAAGCAATCATCACTCAATTGTCTTTAATCTATTTAATGTACGTTGTTTAAATTAGTTGTCAAGTAACCTACTTGTAAAAGAAGCTAGTCTCAAATTCACGTCGAAAACAGAAGATGATAACGCAACAACTAACACATTAGATTTTAAAAGGATCAACAAGTAAAACAACACCCAAAGATTTAAGTGGTTCGATTAAGATGATCTACATTTACTGGACCACTTCAACTTTGATTGATCAAGAATGTTTACACACTCAATCACTCGAAATGAAAATTTTCCTCACTTCACTCGTGATCTCACAACTCAAAGACGAATGTTCGTTCTAGCTAACCTTTACAATGTACAACTACTTGAGTATTTATACTATCATAGTGATTGCAGCAGTTAAGATGACAGTTAGAACTGTTTGACAACCGTTGTAACCACCCATGTGCCAAATTAGAGCTCAACCGAATGACAGTTATTCCCCTCATTAGTTGAAACTGCTTTTAATGGCCACCTCAGAAGACTTGTCCAAAAATCAGATGACTCCCCTCATTTGATACAACTCTTCTGATCTTGTCAAAAGACTAACTCCGTTGATAGACATCAACCTGTTGATCCAACCCTTTTGATCTGACCAACTTAGCTAACTCTAAACGACTCCATCTCAGCTAACTTAAATTAAACCTTCAATTCATTTGATCTGACCTAAGTCATCTTATCTGACCTATTAGCCGATACACTCAGTTGACATACTATCAGCTTGTAAACACAGCTGACATGAGATTATGAGATAACACTCACATTAGTCGATGAGAATAATGTTATTTGATGAGGAAAGGACTGAGGAGGAAAATATTAGAGTAATTTTATGAAACAATTTTGAGATGTTGAAATATTTCAATCTTATCTAAAAGTTCGAACTTATAAAGAAGGGTAAAATTAGTCAATGTGTATTAATTTTCTAATATTCTCACTCACTCGCGGTTCAGATTATCACCTCACTGAACACAAGATGCACGGGCTTAAAACTTAGACGACTCTGATATCATGAAAATTTTGTGTTAAAAGTCAAAACTCATAGAGAGGCGTATAATTAATTAATTTTCTGATAATTGTTCTACAAAATTCTTAACATTAATAATTATTTTTTTTCTTCAGAAAATAGAATGGAGAATTAGAAGTGTGAAATGAATGGTATCCATCATGATCATCAACAAAATATCATGAACAGTGACACCCAATTTCACACCAGTTCGTTGTCAAACTCATAACACATTGTCAAAAGAGGAATGTTGTGATGGTGGTGTTTCAGTTAGTCACATCATTCAATTGCAGATAATGTGTGCAATTCTCTCTTTAATTACATGTATTATTGTGTGTTTCTTCTCTTTAAGTTTCATTCTCCTGCAAAAAAAAGGACTACACATATATCATGTATATTGGTTGCCACCATTCTTGGACCTTTTTGCCCCCCTCAATCTTTTTCTTGAAATTAATCCTGTGGCAGAGACAATTGGTGTCCCAATTTGATGAACATAGCCTCACCACTTGTGTTATTTTCATAGGGCAACAAATCATGCATGTTTTGTCCCTAGGTTTGGACACAAGTCACATGAGGGCCATAAGCTTGTCCAAGAATTCAGATATTTGAACTCTATATTAGCTGGATATCATTAGTAGTAGTACAATTTTTTTTAAAAAAAATAGGTCCACTCTTTATCATCTTATATATGCATGTTGGTAAAGATAATCTTATCTTGATTGCATGATCCTTTGCTTTAACTTAAGATAAGATATTGAAATGTGAAAACAACTCTTTTGATTGACAATTATTGGGACACATTTTTGGCTGGATGATATATTGAAGTTGATTTAATCCAATCCCTATATATCATGTTGGTCCCAAGTGGTAGGGGGTCTAAACGGGGTGAATAGACCTTCTAGCCAGTTTATTTTTATATATATATATATATATATATATATATATATATATATAAAATACTCCCTTCGTTCAAGATAACTTTCATGCGTAGATGGACACGTATATTAAGAAAGTGTAATAATGAGTGGAATTTTGAGGGATAATTTTATAAACTTTTATGTATAAAGTAAAGAAATGAATTGACTTTTGTGTGTGTATGAAAAAAAGTAATGACATTTGTGTAAAAATGAGGATATTGTGAGGATGGAGTTTATAATTAAAGAGTTTTTTCATTTTAAGGGTGTGAAAGTAATTGTGGGATGGAGGGAGTAAGTTTTATAGATCTTCTCAGGGTTTGAATAACACAAGATATGCAACTATTTTCTTTTTGAAGTCTTAGATATTCGGTCCAAGAACCGACTAATTTTGGAGGTCTCGTTTAAAGTTAAAATTTTGCGCTCTATATGGATTGTGGCTCATAGACACTAGCTAATACTAGTTGTTTTGCGGATTCTTAGAATGCTTTAATTGATTTTTGCTTCCCGTTAATTCTTTGCAATGTCTCTTCCTTCTTCTATTTATAGAGTTTTGGAGAATTTGGTTGTTGTTGTCTTCTTCGTCTTATCTTGGTCAAGGTGAAGTTGCAATAACTACATACTACAATCTTTTACCAATACAATTTTATCTTATAATGACTTTTAATTAGCTTCTAACTATGCCACTTGTCAAAATATAACTTGTTAGCAAGCATGTTAGTAATTCAAGACAATGTGTTTATTTGCTAGTATTACAACAAAGCACATATAACATCGATCTTTGAATTTAAAACGGTTTTAGTCATTCTCAAGATTTTACAACTAAGGTGATCATATGGTTTTCAATTGTTAACTGTCAACCTTAGAATTTTGAATCACACTAATTGTTGTCTTCTTCTTCAATATTCACTACTTCCAACACTTAGCAATTGGTCGATCGGTTAAGCCTTCAATGTTATCTTCTCCATTTTCAAATTCCGTTATCTTCAAGTCTTCTTAGCATCTACATAAACCGGTCACTTAAATTTACTAACAATTTAATAAGGATAATAAAATTAGTAAAAAATGTGCGTAAGAACAAATGGGATCTGAATGTCCTCAATGCACGTTTTTTAAAAGAAAATTATTGTCTTAAAAATTATCAAATTAATTAATTAGCTAGGTCTGATCAATTTGGATAGTACTAACTGCAATTTAAGATAATTTCTATGCTTCAACCCACAATTTAGGACAATAATTTTATTTTTTAAAATGTGGTCAAGGACACATTGGGTCCTTTTGTCCTCAATGCACGAATTTTAAAAGTAAATTAATGTGTAAATTGTCGCCTAAAGAAACATGATCAAATCAGGCCTAATTAAACTAATATTTTAAATGAGACAAAATTAATTCATATAAATTATTAACTGAATAAATAATGTAATTAGGCCTAAATTATAATCTTGAGTGGAATCGGGTCCTAAAACAACAAGGGAAATTGGTAAATTTACAGTATTTAAAAAAAATATATATATATATATATATATCCCAAAATAATTGGAGTTTATTGTTGATTGCACTTTTGGTATTTATGCTCCACCTATATATTATATATCTTGATAATACAGTGTTAAGAACAAGACAAATTTAAAATTCATTTTATTGAAAGTGATATCAAAATTACAAATGACCATCTCCACATTCCTATTTATACAATAGCAATACACTTAGCTGTAGAGAATTGGAAACCGTTACTAACTAACTTAACCATTACTAACAATAGAGGCTCCTAGCATATTCTAGAAGCAGTAGCATATTCCAAAGGATTCCAGAGTATTCCAGAGATTCATCAATATACAGATGGACTATTTGAACAAATACTTCATGAAATTTAAGAATCATATATGAGGCTCTTGTTTCATTCATGGGGTCTCTAGAAAGTTCAGCCATATATATATAAATACAAACATACATATATATATACTCAAATAAAAACGAAAAAAAAAAAAAAAAAAGGCATTTAATTTCCAAGATAGATATTAATTAAGGGTAATAAATAAATGTGGTAGGGTCTAATTAAATTTTAAAAACTGAACACACGGTTGGCAAAATTGCAATGATATATAGTAGTGATTAATGTGAATTTAGATAGGGTTAGTGCACGTGATGTCTGTGGATTTTAAGGGTACAAATTGTCCCTACCATGCACCCTCAAACTCTGCATGTCCATCCAAATTTCAACCCTTTAAATTCTTGCAAGACTCTTGTGAATTTGATCGATCGATCGAATTAAGAATTAGGGTTCTTCGTCGGAATCGAGAGAATGAGGAGGAGGTGTGAGAAATGGAGAAGAATGGTGAGGCAAGTGAGAGGAAGAGTTTATATAGTCAGAGTTTGCATAACCATGCTTCTCTGTTGGGACAAGTATTCTTGATATGTATATATATATATATATACACCTAGAATTAGTTTGTAATAATGTTTTTTTGATCTTTTTTTTCTTATGTTTTGATCTTGTGTAGTAAGAGCACAGGAAGACACTAATTAATCTCAGCTACTGATTTTGAAACTACTTTTCTTGTATATATGTAAGTGGGATTTAGTGTAAATTAATTAACCATATAGATTTAGTTTATTAGTTAATATCAGAGATTATGGTTTATATATTTTTGTACTGTTGTGATTTTTATTTTGTACTACTGCCATGCAGAAGAAAGAAAGAAAAAAAAAGAAAAAAACAGAGAAAAAAGTTCTATAAAGTCCAGGGAAAAAAACAGGTAGCAGAAGCCACAATGTGATTTAATAAATTAAACTGATTTTGGATATACTTAATTTCATGCTTGTTTTTATGTAACTTAAGCAGGTTGACAGCGTGGGTACACAAGTATTAAAATACTATTTTATTAAATGGGTAGTGAGTTATTGATGTGGAGAGAAATAGAAATAAAAAAAAAAAGGTAAAAACGAGTAGAAAAGAGGAAATGTAAGAAAATTAGTGAATATTGTAAAAAAGAAAATCATTAATTTTCGATGGAATGCCTAAATTGATAAAATATGAGAGAATGGTTGAGTAAGGGAACAATTGGTATATTAACTCTCATTTTGTACATACTGTGATACAAAAAGTAGTTTGTACTTTAGAATAATACTCATTGGAATTTGAGAGAAACTTATGGGTACTATTGCATATGTAATACTCCGTATTAAGTATTAACACAAATTAGAATGGAGCAGAAAATATCGCGGATCTTATGTAGGTCGAACCGAAAAATATGATTTTTTTCACAAAAATCGTGCAAAGGCAAACAAAATAACTCAATCACATGTATGTGTTAACATAAGAGAAAATATGTGTTACTGAAAAGAAAAAGAAAAAAAGTAACACATAATTGTCATCGTAATTACACATGTTTACCCTTATAGTAACACACTAACACATGCAAAGTATTGAAAAATTGTGTTAATATATGAACATAAATAAGAAGTGTGTTACTGTATAAACAAAATCAGTAAAAATGCTAAAAAAAAAAAAAAAAAACCTGAAGATGCTCAAAACTTTAATCCATCCGATTGAAACGTAAATTTAGCAAGTAAAATCACATAAATTCAATGAGTGAAAAGAATATTTTCTTGAAATTTTGTATATTAAAGAAGTACAGAAGTACTGTAGTTTTTTTCTTGAAATTTTGTATATTAGTAATAATATATTAAACTCAAAAGAAAATTATATCTTGTCCAAATTGAAATTTATGTTACCAAAGCTTCAGAGTGGACTCTGTCTTAATATTTTAGGTTTAAAAAAAGTAAAATATCTAGCAGTTTCTTAATTATAATCAGATACTTTACTGTAATATTCTGAAGCATATTCATGGATTATTTATAATATAGAAGCTCAGGTGAAACCTAAAAGCTTTTGTTTTTTCTGAAGGGGTTTCCCATAATTAAAAACTACTACAGGATGAGACAGGGATAGCAACAATACTATTTTATATATCCCACTAATCACAATCATGCATAAATTTACACACACAAATGAACTAGCTTCCAATTTCATCCCATACCAAAATCAGTTAGTTTGATAGTTTAATGAAATTTGAGATTTAAATGGCAAACAGCTTTTATATATATTAAATTATATTCGAGCTAGAAAAACAAATAAGATTAGGTAATTAAGGTGGATATAAATAAAAAATTAGAAAAGGATGGGTCGTTTTCCATGGAGTTTGGCAGGGAGACAAATTGATGAGTCTGCATATTCATCTTTTCCAAACAATGGGTCCCTAATTTGGAATCATAATCCCACCTTCATATCTCTTTAACCAAACACCCCAAATCCTGTCTCAACCACAAACCTCTTTCTACATATATATATATATATATACTCTACATAGCTACCATATATAAAAGAAGTGTGTTTCATGATCATCATCATCATTTGTTGCAACTAAAATTTAGATTGAAGGTGGAATTTGCACGGCGATGGGGTCGATTGATGAAGTGCAGAGAGCGCGGTCATGGAAGAAATGTTCGCGTTACATTCAAGAGCAACGGACTCGTTTCTACATTGTATGGAGGTGTTCTGTCACTCTTATAAGATTGAAACTAGAAGGAATAAGCTTTGATGATTGATGTTAACAAGATCACAAGTACTGTAGTTAAAATGCTGTCAAGATTTGAGCAAACTCTCAGTCTTTGAGTGTATATATACATGCAATGCAATGCAATGCAAAGTTAGTGTTTTCTTTTTATTTAATGGAATGGAATGGAATGATCATATATATGCATGTAATTATGTCACAACAGAGAAATGGCGAAAACATTAATTTTAGCTCCAGATTGAAACAATGTTGTAGCTATCTGAGAGATCAATTATGGATATGGAAGGTGGGACCAATTTCATGCTTAGAGTTGACTCTCTCTCTCTCCCCCACATTTAATGTAAATTATTTGGATATAATTATTCTAATTTTTTGGTGGAAATTGGAATATAAACCTTAATATTTTATCGAAATATATATTTCAAATTATTCAACATATAATGTAGCCGAGTAAACTGTTGATCAACCCTAGTGAAGATTTTACTTGTAGACTATATTTATGCATTTAGTAAAATTAATAAAGTAGTGGAGTAGTAGTATGTTTTAATAAAGGTTATATAAAACAACTAATAGTGTTTTTTTAAACACATTTTCTTTATCAATGAACCTAGTTTTTCTATGGAGTGAAGCAATTTGGGTTGGTTTAATATTACTCCCACTTCCTTCAATATATATATATATATATATATATTACTCCCACTTAGTACTTCCTCCGTACAAAATTTATATGTAAATATTTCTTTTTATTACTTTCAAATTTAATATCAAATTTAATATGTATATCTCAAAATAAAAATAATATTTTTATCATCACACCCTAAACCATCACTTATTTAATCAAATTGGCATTCACTTTATTCATACCCAATCACTTTATTTATAAATATACTTCATAATACCCTCCATTCCAACTCATCTACTTTATTCATTAAACCCCGTGTAAAGAGAATCATACATATATAAGTTTGGACGAAGGGAGTAATATATACACTGAATTAACAAATGACTTAAAAGAGCTTTCTTGAGATTCTTGGTCTTCCATGGTGATATCTGCAGTTATGAGTAAGAAAGTATATAGAGCAGCAGCTAAATTTATTGAATACTTCAAAATTTGGGGTGGACATACAAACAAAACAAATTAACACTATATATTGCACATGCTACAGTCTTGCATCACCTCCTTTCAGGATTATGAGTTTCGCCACCTTCATCTATTGTTTCCGGGAAGAGGCTCGGCCAGATTTTGCAATCTTCCTGAAGTGGAGTCGTCGTCACCAGCTTTTTTCGGTGTCTGGCCTTGCTTGTTTTGGCCTCCCTGTCTCAGATTTACCAAAAAAATGTTCATTACCCAATTTAATACAAATGTACCCGTGTAAAACCTATTTTGGTACCAATTAATGTTTAGTACCCAATTTGGCATAGTTTAGTAGTAAGTTGTCAGTACAATAAACCAACAGAAACGTATTAATGCAATATTGCATGAAGATGGGTTTAAAGAGTTCACTTACTGATCCTTTCTGGGCAGTTAACCGACGGATTGATGGGGCACGTGCGATTGATGAAGCAGCTGCAGCTGCTGCCACCCGTATCCTGCATCACCAACAATGTCAATATAATTTTATTGATTAAATTATTCAAAACCTCCAGTTTTGAAGTACCTCTTGTGAACATCAACATATACATCCGTCTCATCAACAATTTCCTCCTACAAAAAGAGAAAAACAACACGATGTGGATCCTCTGTCAAATGTACAGAGAGGTTGAAAAGGTAAATTTACTCTTAAACTTTACCTGCAAAAGTTCTTCAAATACATCTTCCAAGGTTATAATGCCAATAACTTCACCATCTTCAGAGTCTTCTGAAACTGGATCCAATCCGTTAACAACTACATCGGTGTATGTCACATTGTTTTTGGAGGGTATCCTCGTGGCCTTCTCATAGGCCTTCTCAATGTCAACAACGATACTATCTTCTTTCGTTGATAGCAATGGAGTATTTAAGTCTGATGTCTCATTTCTGACTTCGTTCTCTTCAGACTTCTCCTTAATAGACGGAGGTCTTCTGTTTCCTTTTGCCTTTACAACAGCTGCCATATGACTGCTGCCCTTTTGAAACTCGTTGAGTATGTCATATAGGGGCATATCTGCAGGAACACTGGGAAGCAACAGTATGAACGAAATCTTAAGTTGAACAACAATTTATGTGCAGGTAAAGGATATTGTGACATACCGTGGAATTCTACGAATTGAAACAGCACTAACTGGAGTCTCTGTTTCTGCTCTCACTGTGAGGAGACTCTTCACCTAATCGAAACAATGAATCTGGAGATACTTATTTATTGTAAAGATTTTAAAAAAATATATCAGGTTTTAGAAGCTCACTAGTAAAAGCCCAATAATGTTCCTTGGGTTCCCAGAATAGACTGGAACTCGACTATGACCACGAGCTAAAACCTTACCCATCGCTTCCCTGAAATGTGACACATTCCGTTCAATGTTTCAATTAAAATCAATATGTATGTACTCAAATACCAGAAGTCCCCATATATATAGATCAGCTCTATGATTGAATACACTTCAACAAAAACAAGAAGGCACGTTGCAATTTTTTTAACTTGATGAAATTTTTAGTAGTCCACTGGAAATCAACATATCAATGAAACACACAATATTTAATTTGGCATGCATGCCATATAAATATTGACAGTTGTTAAGTATAGCATATGAAGTCATGTTCAACAGAAACATAGACAGGCTTACAAATTACCAACAGCTCAAATTGATCAACTATATATATGTGTGTGTGTTATAGTCCTCCATTACTGTACATCGGACCTTCATATGAAAACCTGACTGGAAATTTAAATAGCCAAGATTGATACTGGAGATGATAGATGTGAAGTAGTTATATTAGAAAGATGAAGTTAGGAAGGTGAAGTTAGGACCGCAGTTAATAAGAGATGTATAATTTCACATTTTGAGTTGAGCCTGGCATACATATATTTTTATTCTCACTTGTGAAAGGCAGTAGACATTCTATTCCTATTAAAGCACCATAAAGCAATATTTTTCCTACCTGGCAAGCAATTCTTACCAGTCTAGCTTTGAATTTACATCAAGTGAAAAGGTAGATTCAATTGGTGTCATGGCCTCCTCAGCAGTCTGGTTACAGTAGGGTAAATAAGTGAGAAAAATGGCAAAAAGTAGCAGAAAGTTGCTTTTGTAACTCTAAAACGTCAAGATTATAATTATCTCTAGATACTGCAAAATTTGACTTCGAAATACTGTAGCATTATAACCTTAATGATCATTCTAGAATGTGTCTTGATTTACAATTCAGAAACTGAAAGAATTCTGTCTCATCTAAAAGTCCGAACTTGTAGAGAGGTGTGGTGTGGAATCAATTCATTTATATTAATTCCCTAATACTCCCCCTTACTCGTGGGCCAAATTATCACCTCTACCATTTGGGGAGGAGGCCCATCGATAAGACAATTTAATATGGGTAGAGTTGTTTTCAGCAAGAATTGAACACAAGATGTGTGGGCGTGAGTCTAAGGCTCTGATATCATGAAAGAATTTTGTCTCATCTAAGGCCGTGTTTGGTTTGGGATTGACCAATCCAGTTTGGATTGGTCATTCTCAATCCAATCTTCTTTAATCCCTCCTAATCCAAATACAAATTCAAATACAAATCCACCCCATAATACACCTACACTACACACCTATTTTTATACAGTCACATCACTATTTTTTTTTATCTCATTATCTCTCCTACTTTTCTTTCACACACTCATTCTCTCTCCTATTATTTTCCCACCCACTAATAAACTATTACAACATCACATTTGATTTGACATAAAGCTACATTCACCCCTAGTTCTCAATCTCTATCTAAACACAATTGAAACATAATTACTATTCATGAATTAACTCAATCCACTTTTTTCAATCTCAATCCAATCCACCACAATCTCTAACCAAACACCACTTAAAAGTCCAAACTTGCTGAGAGGTGTTGAATCAATTCATGTAGGAGTATATTAATTCCCTAATAGAAACTATTAAAGTGTGTTTAAAATTTATAACTTACCTTCTCCGTCAAATCTAGCGCCCCACTAATAATTGTTGTCTCATCATGCGTTAGTTCACCACCTTTGCCAGCCTATATAAACACCAAAGTACAGTTTAATGCATTTCAAAATGAAAAATACAATATTGCCAGCAGATTAAACCTGGCAATTGTGTACAAAGTTGTATACATATATAAGGCACAATGAAATCAACCAGTGTAAAAGTTCTGAGAAGCATAACAAAACCCAACGAAAATTCCAACCAAAGAATAAAATGAAAATCTTCCAACTATTACCTCCTGGCTGTGGATAGAGACAAGGGCCTTCAGCTGAGCACGTCTAAACAGTGCCTCATGGTGTCCTAGAACACAATCCAGAATCTGAGATTGCAGAATAACTTACTAAGAGACTCAGTTTGAGGGAAAAAGTAGATTGATCAATTCTATAAGAAAAGCTTGGCATTATTTGCACAGGATACTTTTTTATTACAATTCATCTCTTGAGAAAACGCATAGAACAAACAATGCTAATTGAATATCAGGTCACCACAGTTTCTAAAGTATTTAAGCACAGAAAGCACTTACTCCCTCCGTCCCACAAAGATAGTCATGATTTCCTTTTTGGTTTGTCCCAAATTATAGTCACTTCTATATTAAAAGTGTGTAAATTGTTTGAAAACCCTTATATAATACCCCTATTTATTTTGCCATTATTGTTTTTGTGTTGAATAAATAAGGGTATATCAGGAACTTTAAAGGTAAATCTAGAATTCAAGCACAATAAATGATATTTTATTGGTCTATGTAAAACTCAAAACATGATTATCTTTGTGGCAGAGGGAGTAATATGGTTTCAAGATAACAGGAATTCAATAGTCAATTGAATACAGAGTAATGTCAAAGACGTTATCCATCATCAGTGATGACAAATTACCTTGCCAATCGGGTAAGCAATTGGGTAGCATACAATCATTAGAATACGAACAAGCCAAACTAAATTAGCACCTACAGCAAGTCCATATCTGGTGCAGATTGCTTGAGGGATAACCTTACAACAGAAAGTAACAGGAGATAGATCACTAGAATGAAACCAAACACGGACAACAAAAGAGAAGGCTAAAAATCAAGATAAACATATACCTCTCCAAAAGCTAAAACAAAAGTCACCGATAATATAATGGCAACATATTGATTGAAAAGCTTGTCTAGGTATATTGGAAGGGCCTGCAAGAAGTAGCATGGATGTTAACTAAACAAGGCTATGCAACTTTGCTCATCTTTAGGTTTCATATGTAACTCCAACAAAATTAACACGGAACCTGGTACCTCCATTGAAGCAGCATTACATAGAAGCAATGTTACAAGAAGTTGGTGCTGCTTCTGAACCACCGGAAGTATCGCAGCTGAAGACAATGGACTTACTATCAAATTGAAGGACAAAAAGAGAAACCACTTCTCACAAAAAAAAAAGATACTTCCAAGAGAAAACATTTAAATCCTGGGAGGACCTGATTTTTCCATGGTACGTAAAACCCCAAAGTTAATCGAACCAACAAAATCATGCTTTTTTTGAGTTAGCATTTATTAAATCTGGAATACTGATGACTCATCACGCTGCCAGCATTAGTAGCAACTAAAGAACACTATGGTACTAACAACATGGTGTGAAGCATCACATGACATTGAGATTCCAGCATTTGTTTCTAAATTCTGATTACAAGTTCCCACAGGTCCAGATTAACTGTTTCACTACTACAGTAATGATTATGTGGCAATAGCAATACTTTTAAGGAAAAATAGTACATCGACAAAGATGTTGGCAATGATAATAAACTACAATTCAAGAAAACCAGACAAAATGCCCTGTTAAAATTTATCCAATTATGAAAGAAAAATAAAATCTAGCTCAAGCCACCCAGCTTCAAACAAATCGTTCAACCAGAAAAATATTCCCTTCAATTTAGAAGATAAAGTCATATCTTGCAATTATCTATTACCCAATATTCGACTAATCAAACAATTATACCAAAGCAGTCTCCTAATCAATCATAGATGATAGATCCACATCAACTGGATTCTTAAGCCAAAGAAATGCAAATCCAATCTATCATGCCACCAATATTCTATTGTAGCAATTATCAAGAATTGAAACTATAACATCAATAGCTATGATACGAAAAGAAATATATATAACAGAAACAACTAAAGCTCACATTTCCAGATATAAGAATTAATCTACTAATTCTCACCAGAAATTCATATCTAAGTAGCTAACAAAGCCACATTTGCACTAAACATAACAAAATAAACATCTTCTCTGCATCAATTTAACAAAACGACTAGACTACAGCATCTGATGCGTGAATTGAAGTCTTACTCAACATCATTTCTGCCAATTAAGGGGGAAATCTAACCAAAATCACTCCCCGCACAACCTATAGCAATACAATCCCTATTCCTTGTGATAACAAAAAAAAAAATCTAATACCGCTATGTTTGCATCAATCACAGAAAAACAGCATCAATTGTCCCCCTATCAGAAAATTAAAACAAATACTCCGACAGAATAGTAACTGACCAGCCTGTTTCTTCTCGGCCGGAGTGCCGCTCCGCTGGAGGATCTCAAGGTCGACGAGGCCGAGAGACATGAGGCCTAATGTGAGGCCCGACATAATCCCGGCGAACAGAACCAACACGAAGGATACACCCGCGTAGACGAACCACCATACCGTACCGAAGTCTATCTCGGCTCCCAATGCTCCGGCGTTGGCGCCACCGTTGGTAATGGCTATCGAAAACAGGGCGGCCGCATTTATGAAGTGCATATTAATTCCACAGCCTCAAACTCCTCACGAGTCACGAGCTTCACTCTGTCACAGTTTCCGAAATTTTGATTGTGACCCCCTCTGTGTGTGTGTGTGTGTGTGTTTTGAGAAGGGATAGCGTACGATCGTACGAATTTCGGAATTTCATTTTTAATTAATTTATTACTATCATCGAGCGTTTTCTCAATTTGCCTATCCTACTAGAATTTTCTTATAAATTAATGTATTTTCTTGACCTGCTTCACACGTCAATTACCTTAAACATGATCTGCTAGAAATTTCTTTAAATTTCACGTAAAACCTCTTATTTACTATCTTACCATAAAAATGTAAAAGTGTGCTACTTCATCTCTCTCCATCAATTACTTTCACACTTTCTTTTGCACAATAACTTTACCACCTTTAAAATGAAAAACTTTTATAAACTTTACCCTTAAAATATTCTCAATTTTACACAAATATCATTATTTTATACATACACAAAATTCAACTCATTTCTTTATTTTATACATAAAATTTTATAAAATTACCCCTCAAAACACCACGCATTATTACACTTTCTTAATATGCATGTTCATCTACCTATGAAAGTATTTATGGAAAGGAGGGAGTAATATTTTTGGACACAAATTTAAAAAAAAATAGATAAAATTAGAGTGTTGTGGAGTTGTTATAAAGTAAAAATAAAGTGATTTGTTTTCATAAAAGAAAATAAGTATACTTTTGATGGACTGATAAAAAGGAAAGTGAACATATTTTTAGTTTGAATTGAAGGTTGTGTAACATAGTCATAATGAGATTGTATTTTACACAAATATCATTATTTTATACATACACAAAATCAACTCATTTCTTTACTTTATACATAAATTTTTTTACAAAATTACCCCTCAAAACATCACACATTATTACACTTTCTTAATATGTATGTCCATCTATCTATGAAAGTATTTATGGGACGGAGGGAGTAATATTTTTTGACACAAATTTAAAAAAAAATAAAAAAAAGAGTGTTGTGGAGTTGTTGTAAAGTAAAAATAAAATGATTTATTTCCATAAAAAAAAAAAAAAACATACTTTTGATGAACAGACAAAAAGGAAAGTGAACATATTTTTAGTTTGAATTGAAGGTTGTGTAACATAGTCATAATGAGATTGTATTTTATCCTTAAATGTCTTGTTACTTGAAGATCTCTTTAATAATGACTTTAGAATTTTGATACATATGATTAGAATGGAGTAGGTGGGCTCGCGCCAGACATCTTCCGAGGTTGGCTTTGGCAATGAGATCTTCCGTTTTGGTCCAAGGTAGATGGCTGGAGCAAACTCACGACTTGCGAAGCTTCCCAAACTCGACCGACGACAACTCATAGTGGCCTCCCTATCCTTCAACTATGTCCCTAGACTCTAGCGAGCTTGCCCTCAGCAGCGCGACCAAATGAGTCATACCTAGGTTATCACTAATGTGCTTCTAGTTTGACTGGATTCTTCGGCTTGATCATGGTACTCGGTTCAACGCTTTATGGTCTACTCGTCTCGACTCGAAATCTACGCATACACATTTAACAATATTATAAATCACATTATGAAAAAAATCATGCCATTTTTAGTGTTTATTCTCTAATATATATATAAATATAATTATTCACTTGTTTCATCTTAGAAAAACATCTCTAATTTCCCATTTTGATTGATTTATTAACTAAATGAGCTTCTTTTAAGTTCTAACCAGCTGACTATTAACGTTTATTTATTTATCTCCTTCCACCAAAAGTGTGTTCACTTATTTTTTTTTAGATCCACATAGTAATTAACTTCTGAATATCCCCTATTATACTAAATAGGGAGTTGACTTTGCTTACGTGTCGTCTTCTGGTTGATTTTGCTTACGTGTCGTCTTCTGGTTGATTTTGCTTACGTGTCGTCTTCTGGTTGATTTTGGCTAAATTATCAATATCAATTATGTAATACCAATTTCAATGTTACTGATTGATTTACATAAATAATTCAATATCAATTAAAATCATTCAAATTTGTAATGTTACTAATTTTCTAAATTATATAATACCAATTTCTTCACAATTAATAATCCTCTTTCCATTGCTAGAATTTATTGAAATTTAATTCACCTATATACTAATAGGCATTTTTAAGATTATTTTGTATATTAATTAAAGGTTATATTAAGAAAATTTCCGCCTTCATTCTGTTTTGCTTCTCGATTTTTCTGATTTTTACCTTCCGCGTAATACGCGGGTGCTCATCTAGTTATTAAAAAGATTTAGTATTTATCAAATATATTATTTATAAATAAAAGGGAAAATATCAATTTTGGTCACCCAGTTTTACATCTTTTCATATTTGGTCACCCACATTTAGTCACTATCAAAATTGGTCACTCACTTATTATATTCTATCAAAATTGATCATTCCGTTAGTCAATCTGTCATTGACTAACGGAGAAAGAGTTTTGAGCTCAAAATTTTCAAAACGTTAAAAACTTGTGATGCATCTTCCAGAAACTAATTAAACAAACGCAGTAGCAAGAATGAAACATGTGAAACCTACGGAGCGTGAAAAAATACCCATTGAAGAATCTTAGTCAATCACAAAAATTATACATTACGGAGTATTTCTTATTTCAATTTATGTTTTAAGTTTTTTTATGACAAAATTATTTTATTATATTTATCATATAAATCAGAAGAAATTCTCATTATATTTATCCGGTCAAAAGAAATTTTCATTCATCTTTTAGAAGGAATTTTCATTATATTTATTGTTGATCAGAAAGAATTCTCATGCATCTTCTGGAACGTGATTCAATCAATTTGTCAAAAAAAATTCAGTAAATTTTTAATAATTATTTAACTCAATTATGAATTCATTTGTTGTTGGTTTACTTTCGAGAACGTGATTCAATCAACTTGCTGGTAGTCAAAAAATTTCAGTAAGTTTTTAATAATTATTTAACTCAATTATGAATTCATTTGTTGTTGATTTACTTTTTATTTTACCGGAAATGAGAAACTCAAAAGAGATAGAATGAAACTTTGTACTCTGGTTTTTTTTTTGAACAATTTTACTATGTTTTTCAATTCTTGGTTTCATATTGAATTTGTATAATAATTGGAGATATAAATATTTTTGCACATGTTTCATTATTGCTTCTGGAATTCTGGAAGATGCATGAGAATTTTTTAATCTAGGTTTTGAGAAATTTGACGGCTCAAAACTCTTTCTCCGTTAGTCAATGACATATTGACCAATAGAGTGATCAATTTTGATAGAAAATAATAACTGGGTGACCAATTTTGATATTGACTAAATGTGGGTGACCAAATATGAAAAGAGGTAAAACTGGGTGACCAAAATTGATATTTTCCCTAAATAAAATATAATTTTTGTAAAAACATGTATAAAAAAAAGTGAGCACGAGAGGGAGTACTCATCTTTTATTCATGAAAAAATGAATTACTCCGTATTTAAATTGAGAGTTAGAAGAATGCAAAAATCTCAAGTCCAAAAGAAATAAAATTTGACAACGAAAATATTTCAAAAGGGGGAAATAAAAGCAGCACTCTCTACTGACAATGGATTCTTTGAATTTCAATGGAAAATTCTGAAATGAATCCCTCCACGCCATCTTCGATCTCTACGACGGCGCCGTCTGGCGCTTCTTGGTTTTCCGGCATTGTGCGCGGGCGCTCCGCTTCCGCCAAGATGTCCAACAACTCATCCGTTGCCGCCGCCGCCGAAAGCGTCGGAGGTGGTAGTGGACCTATTAACAAGAAGCGTCAATTTCGTGGGGTGATGTTCAAGTACGGTCCAAAATCAACTCAGGTGAGGAGAAATAAAAAAATTGTTATATTCTGAATCAAATAATGATAATTTTTTGATTTTGTGCATAATTGCTCTGCAGTTTAGTTTTACTTGCCTTTTGAGGTGGATTTGAGTATTGTATCCAAGAAATTGGTCGTTGCTAGTTTTCGTTTTGAATTTCAGAAATTATGTAGTTTAAGTACCAAGTCAGAGATCAAGATTCTAAAAGGGACTGCTTTACATTTTCATGGTTTCATAGTTTAGAACTGATTCTAGAGTTTTTGAAATAGGCTTGTGGATACAGTTCCATTTCGTGCTAATATTTATAGTGGAAACTGAAAGATAAAGAGAATGAAATCAGTGAATAACCCCCTTTATGCCATTTGATTGCGTTAGGATGATAATGGTCTTAGAATTAGTACTGAAAAATTGAGTGACCATATTGAGTAATTAGATTGTTGATTGATAAGTTCCATTGACAAAGCTGAGCTTGAAATTTAGTAGTAAATCGGGGAATGGTAATGCGAAGGCCTTAACTTTCATGGAGTTGTTTAGTTTGATATGTAGAACATATAATTTTTGGTTTATTATTCCAAGGTTATGACCTGACTTTGAGTTATTAGCAACATCGTTTAAGTGTCTGGTAATTTTTCTTATATTCTCATCATCAGAGTCAGTAGATAACATGCTTGAAGTGTAAATGAAGAAAGTGAATGTGATAGGCTTGATGTTTGTGATGTTGCATCTACATCAATAAAGAATTTGATTCTCTAATATTAATTGTATCCATAAATCGACCTGAAATCTTATATGGCTTGGGTTTAGTTCTTTTTGTTGACTTTCAATTTTTGTATGACGATCATATTATAGAAGTAGCAATGGTGTAGATAAATATTTTCAAATGGAGATTCAAATTTGAAATTCAATACTAGGCATTATTTTCTTGTGTACTCTTTATTTGAAATCTCTTTGCAAATAAACTAGATATCATGGGATGATTCAATTTTATGCTTCTTCATTGCCTGCATATCGTGCTCATTCCTCACCATTATAATTGATTCTTATATTTGCCTTCTTTGTTTTCTTCTTTCTTTTTATCGGTACAGGTTGCATTTAAAACAGGTGATTACAAACAACAAGTTATTTTTATTGGTGGGCTGACAGATGGATTATTGGCCACTGAGTATGTCATTCGATGCTGGTGCTAACACATACGTTTTTTCTTGTATCTCTGTTATTATTTGTTAAATGTTATGCCAATTTGAGGTTTACATGATTCACAATCATGCAACTCAGACACCAAAGGCGTGCATTTGTCTGGAAAAGTATGTTATTGACTTCCGTTTTACTACCGGTTATCTCAGGGTCCTCATCATGTTCATAAGATCCCATAATTGACTATTTAGGGATTGGAACTTGCATCCAGTTACATAATACTATCTTTTATAAAATGTCTGAAACATAATCTAGCTACATTCCTTTATATAATCTAATTGCTTAGATTTTAAAAGCAAAAGGCTGTAGCCTGTAGCACATCAATAAGGCATATTATAGTTCGATATTTTCATTTCTTGTAACAGTTCGTTGTATTTCTCGTGTAGTCAGATTTATATTGTGATGAATTCAACTTTTAGATTCGTACTTCCAGATTCAAGTTTTTTTTTTTTGTTTTTTTGCTCAGTGTTTCATATGTACCTCAGCAGTGCATATAATAAATAACCATTTACAATTTTGATGCAAATATCTTCTGCTTATTTCACCCTAAATGGATTCTGAAAACTTGTAGATATTTGGAGCCTTTGGCAATTGCTTTGGAGAAAGAGCGTCGGTCACTGGTTCAATTCCTGTTTTCGTCATCTTACAGTGGATACGGCATCTCAAGCTTGAAACAGGTAAACTCTTTTTAGAGTTAATATTATCCCCCTTTTCGGACTTTTTTTGTACTTAAAATAAATGAGTAAATGTGTCTTGACCAACACTATAGCAGAATATAGCCGACTTCACATAGTGGGATAAAGGCTTAGTTTGTTGTGGTTGTTGTTGTTCATCATAAATCAAAATATTCTTCAGTGATTGGTTTATATTAGAGCTTCTGAATCATTATCGACATAGGTTATACACTTGCATTTTTATTAATCAACCTCAAGTTCTTCATATATTACAGTAATATGATAATAGCATGAACCGTGTAGCTATTTCTTGATTTTTTAAAAATATAATTATTATGGCCATATTGTGGATGTAAGGATGCTATGGAGCTTGACCAGTTGATCAGTTACCTAATAAACAAGGAAGACTCTGAAGGCGTGGTACTACTTGGACACAGTACAGGCTGCCAGGTAATTAGTCGATTCTCTATGACGAACAATCATCCACATTTTTTAATGACAAAATACGGCTAATGCTCATTTTATTATTCGTAGGATATTGTATATTACTTGCGTACTAATGCAGCATGTTCCAGAGCAGTTCGTGCAGCCGTTTTACAGGTAGACTTTTCCTTAATCTTCTCAAAGTGCTGTGCCCTAAATGTTTTTCTCACATTTATCTATTAATCAGGCTCCAGTTAGTGACCGTGAATATCAAGCTACCCTTCCGGAAACTGCTTCAATGATCGATTTGGCTTCAACGATGATAAACGAAGGCCGAGCAACTGAACTGATGCCCAGGGAAGCCAATCCACATGCTCCTATTACTGCCTATAGGTTTGTAATTTAAATGCAGTTTGATATTCCACTTTTCTTGTTCGAATTAATATCAATTTGGTCCCTAAAGTTTACATTTTCCCAGTTTTGGTTCCCCTTTTCACTCACTATCAAATTTAGTACTCCCACATTTGGTTCCACCGTTAGTTGACCATTTGTTGACTGACGAAATCAATTATTTGGGGGTGCTAAATGTAATTATTTATTGACTGTTGCCATTATGTGATCTTATTGTCTCTGAGGTGTATGCAGATATCATTCGCTCTATGCATACAATGGTGATGATGACATGTTCAGTTCCGACTTTAGTGAAGACCAGTTGAAGCAGAAAGTCGGACACATGTCGAACACACCTACCCTGGTACGGTACCTTCAATTTCTTGATTTTTAAAACATAAGATTTAGAGTAGGCCTCTTGTGAACTCTCTTCTTCAAAGTAATACTGTTTATAGAAAATTTTGTCTAAAACTTAATGCAACTTCTTGGTAGGTCATGTTTTCAATGGCGGATGAATACGTACCAGAATACGTGGACAAGAGTGCGCTCGTTGATAGGCAAGATCTTGAACCTATCAAATACTCGTATCTTTTGCTTGACTTTTGTGTGTGTGTCAAACTTCATCATTTAAACTCGAGCAATGTGTTGTCTGTCCAGATTGTGCGAGGCAATGGGCGGGGCGGAGAAAGTTGAAATTGAACATGGGAACCACTCACTATCTAACAGAGCACAGGAAGCTGTCCAAGCCATAGTGGATTTCATTAAGAGAGACGGCCCCAAAGGATGGGACGATCCGTGGAGTTAATATCATCGTGCTTCCCAACTGGTTTTTCGACTCCCATTATGGGTTTTAAGATGTTTTAGATAAGCAATCTTTCACCATTCTTTTTCATCTTTCCAGATTCCGGTATGTCCTTTTTATGTCTGTACATTAAAGGTTGCGAAAGTTAGAGCTTTTTTTTTCTTTTCTTTTAGCTAAATGAATCTTGATGCATACATTTCAGACAAATTTTCCGATTTACTACAGCTGAAATGTACCTATAGTATTGTTTGTTGATTATTTGTGAATTCATAATGGATTAAAAAAGAGTTGCTTCTTTTGTTTACAAGAATTGGCATCATCTGAATTTTGTTCCTGCTTGACTCGTGAATTTTATTTGTTTTTAAGTTGGGGAAATGGAATTATTTTGTTGATGTTGAGTGAAGTGAAATGTAATTAATTTATTATAATTATACAACCAAGTCAATAAATTGTTTTTTTTTTTTTTTGAATTACATTAAATACCCATCCCTTTTCTCCTCTCATGACTCGAACCCAGGATCTAAAGTTTAGGTAGTGGTGCTCTAAATATCCAACTTTAGCTCCAACTTCGTAACCAAGTCAATAAATTGTTGATATTTAATGTTATCACTATTATTTTAAATTTAATTTTGGCCACATATTGGAATTTGGAACATATCCTGCCAACAAGTCACAGCCAAACAAATAATTGAAAGACATTTGTCACGTGCACCGTCTCTATGTCACGTGATCTCTGTCCAGCATTTTAATGTCATCATTATTGAGCTACTAATAAATTCATCCACTACCTAAATAATTGACTATGAAAAAAAGATTCTCATTTAATCAATTAATTTTAATTCACACACAAACACAAACACGCGGGAGTGGAAACTGACACGCACGCTGAGCAATTCATATTATTTAGTAAAATTAACTAATACCAATATTTATTAAAAATATTTAATACTGTTAGAAATGTTTTTTATTTTTTTAAATCGTTTTCGTGCAAAATGAGTATATATATGTATGTATGAACACTATTTTAAAGTCAATTAACTGAACTAAATTTTGGGGGTAGGTTAGTCAAAAAAGTAGGCAACACCCTTTACCTTGCATTGAATTTACATAATGTGGTCTTATATTTTTAATTGGTATAGGTTTGAGATTTATAAGTGTGTTTCTCTTTAGTTTAAAGTTTGAACCTTTAAAGTGTAAACGATTTCTATGGAACTAAAGTTTGAACCTTTAAAGTGTAAACGATTTCTATGGTTCCAGTTCATATAGAACGCAAATCTTTAATTTTAAACGGAATTTTCGTAAGTGGACAGTGGAATTGATCCCTGAATTGGTCAGTTCTTGAACCGGATACTGACTTCAATTTTATTTTATTTCAATTACTCTAAAGTCTAAACCTGTTTTAAGTGCTATTTTTCCATTCAATTTCTCAATTAGTGTCATAAAGTTTCCACTTAATTTATTTGCATAATGGATTTGTTATCTAACCCACCCAACACAACACTAATGACAAACAGTACCCATTTAGGGTTGACATAAAAATGGGCATTTCAAAGTTGGCTTTTAAGGCATTAATTAACTTCAAAAAAATTCACTCAGAAATTAACGAGTATGTGACTGTACTGTGATGACGGATTCTTTAAAAAGGAAAAAAACCTTGTAATCTTGATGATACTGGGTGTTTGTAACTGTTGTAATTACTTAGACTTGTGAAAAATCGAAATGGAACTAGACGAATTAGTCAAATCGGTCGGTTCATCGAATCGTCGGTTTCGGTTTGAAAATTGAACTGTAACCTTAAAATTAAGGTTCGATTTTAATTTTGATATTAAAATAAAAAATCGACAGTTCGGCGGTTAAATTTGTCAAACCAACAATTTTGCCTTTTTTATCTTTTTTTTTTTATATATATTTTTCTATTAATACCTCAATTTCAACTCATTTTTTCATATAAACCTCTCACATATCTTATGTATTAGTAGTTTATTTTCTAAAGAATGGGAAAAAACCAAAACAAAAATGAGCTTAAAAAAATAAAAAAAGAAAGAAAGGAAGAAAACTCAAATCGAATATTCAAAATCGTAACTGGTTCTATTTCAGTTTGTAAAACCGCTAAACCGTAATCGAAGATTAAAATCGTATGATTATGAACATGTGTATAATTATTTTTTTAAGTTACTCCCTCATAACTTTTATCTTTAAAAAATGATTTTAACTATTTATTTGTGATTGAAAACACCCAAAAGTAAAAATAGTTCAGGGTTTAATTATATTACCGTTGAAGTGGGGGTGAAATAATAGTACATTAAAATTAACCATTTATTAAACTTATTGTTAACATGTTACTCCATATGATATCCACAATCGATTACATTAAATTAATGAGACTCTTATATTAATAATTAAATTTATTGATATAATATTGAAAAATAAATAAAAATATTCTCGTGGTCCACGTGGCACGGCGTCTTTCACCAGCCATGCAAATGTCCGTTAACAAAAAGACAAGAACACCCATAAGAAACCCCGTTCTCCTCCAGTTGACTGTCGGTGGACGGTTGAAACTATGAGGGTCTCATAGTAATTTCAGTCGCTCTCATAGCAATATGAACATTATAACGAGTCCTTTTCCCCTTTTTCCTCCCTTTTGTTCCATCATTTCTGTACAAATTACAATAATATATACACACTGCACAACATTCTAGAGAGAGAGAGAGGGGAGATTTTCAGCTGCATTATTTCAGATTTTTGTATTTGCAACTTGCAACTGATTTGAAGGAAAAGAGTAAGGTATGTTCAAATTATTTGTTTTATTTTTCCAAGAAAACATTGCAGTGTAGAATTTTTTGCTGGGAATGTTGCTTGTCAGCTGAAAATTAATCGTTTTCTAGTGATTCTTGTATGTGGGTTTTCTTTTTCTTGATTAGTCACTTTACTAACTGATGGCAAATTTCATGTGTTTTCTTAGATGCCGGAGAAATCTGCAAATTTAGGATGGGTTATAAGGCCAAACCCTATAGTTCATTCATGGTTCAAGATTTTGCTAATGGGTGTGTTTCTTGGAATCTTGATTATTTGGGGTATTGATGGTTTAAATATGAACACATTTCAGAAAGAGTTTGCTTTGTTGAAGCTCAATAGTTCAGAAACTTTGCCCTTTGTAGATACCAGCTTTAGGAATCTCTCTGTTGACCCCAGTTTAGAAAGTAATCCGGTTATTGATTTGAATTTCACAAGTCTAATTTTGGCACAAACCCATGAAAAAACTCTTGAGCTTGATCCCATTGTTAGCCCTATTGTTTCATCAAATTTGACCAAGAATCAGAGTACAACAAACACCCCTTTAAGTCCTAGGATTCTGCAGTGGGTTTCGTCTGATCTCGAGGCAAATTATTCGTCGAATCTTCTTGTGAAGTGGTTAACTCCAGGAGGTGAGCCTTGTAAGGATTCAAGAAGTGTTGATATCCGAATTCCTAGTTTGGATGGTAATGAGAACGTCGAATTGTCTTCGGGTGAAATCCATGAATTCGTTTTCCAAGCAGTGGATGAAGCGGGGGAGCCGCGTTGTTTAGGTGGCGATTATTTCGAAACTGATCTTTCCGGTGAGAACTGGAAGTCGAGGCCTCCGATTAAGGACATTGGGAATGGGACCTACGCGTTTTCCCTTCAAGTTCATCCTGATTTTGCAGGGGATTACAATTTGACAATCATTTTGTTGTTTAGAAATTACGAAGGTCTGAAGTTTTCAACTGCTAAATTTGCGTTTGATAAGGTTCTTCGTGTTATTCCGATCAAGTTCCTTAAGTCTTCGTCGCGCTTGCCACGCTTAAGGCAATGTAAGAAGACGGATTACACTAAGGATGTTTGGTCGGGTCGATGGACTAGACATGCTAGAAACGATAGTTGCCCGATTAGCAAAGATGGTCGGTATAGATGCCAAATGGCAAGCTTCCCTTGCCAGCATCCATGGTGTGATGGCCCATTAGGTGTGATAGAAAGTAATGGATGGGTATATTCGTCTCATTGCTCGTTCAAGCTCGTCTCGAGTAAAGAAGCTTGGAATTGTCTGAACAATCGTTGGATCTTTTGGTGGGGCGATTCGAACCATTGTGACACTATCCGGAACATCTTGCACTTTATTTTAGACGTGCAGGATATTCCAGTCGTCCCAAGAATATTCGACATGAACATCACGAATCCAAGAAACCCGTCCCAAACGGTCAGATTCACGAGTATTTTCAACGGGCATCCGAACCATACGGGCAATTATCAGGGCTTGAATTCTTTAACCAACGAAGAATACCGAGAGACATTGAAGGGTTACTTCTCGGGTAACGTAGTTCCCGACACGATGATCATGAATTCGGGCTTGCACGACGGGATATACTGGCCAAATATCAGGAGATTCATCAAGGGTGCTGATTATGCAGCTGCATTTTGGGCTAAGGTGATGGAGGGTGTCAAGAGGCGCGGGTTATCGAGGCCCGTGATTATATACAGGACGACGATTACTACAGGTGGATATGCTAGAGCTATGGCATTCAATCCTCAGAAAATGGAGGCCTTCAATGGGGTGGTATTGGATAAGCTGAGACGGTATGGTGTGCTCGATCGAGTCATTGATGATTTCGACATGACATATCCGTGGCACTATGATAATCGGTGCAACGACGGGGTGCATTATGGTCGAGCGCCACTGAAAGCCAGGTGGCGGGATGGCCAAATCGGGCACCAATATTTTGTTGACCTAATGCTCGGGCACGTATTGATTAACGTGCTGTGTGTTTGACCCGAGTGAACGTACCGATACTTTTCGACCTAATCGTCTACTGATTAACCTCGATCGTGCTATCGAGATCGATTGCTTTAGGTAGCAATCACAATCAGGGACAGATTTGGGGCCATGATTGAATGAATGCAGGCTGGGAAGATAAGATTTTGGGAGCAAGAAAACAAAGGGTGGTGAGAAATAGCAAAATATTAAATGTATACTAAGAATAGATAATAGGTGTGTGGTCGGATGTAACATTTTTTTGTAGCATATTGTTACTATATTTTTTCTTGATTTTTTGTGATTCTTATGATATGAATCTTGTATAGAAGTTCTATAGATCTATGAATAAATTACTGTACATTTTTTGCAGTAATATTTGTGTATAGGGGGTTGTGATTAAATTGAACTTGTATTAGATTCGAGACTTGAATTCAAGTATTCAAATTGTACGAATATCTATTTGTTTACATATTTTTTATAGTATTGATTTGTCCTACTCTGTTTATGCTATTTATTTCATTCCTAAATTAGCAGTACTTTATCTATTAAAATATAATTCTCGAATATTTTTGACAATTTATATGTTTATAAATATTTGAACACTCTCTCATGCAAAATTTCACCTTGAAAATGCTCCATGTTTGAAAGGATATGGTTTTTGCGGGTCAACCCGCATCTCACGGGCCATGCAACAGAAAAAGTTGTTTAGGCCCAAATAGTAGGGTATTGTTTAAGGATGTTGTTTGAATTTATTTTTTTCAGTAATAATACTACATAAAAAAAAATCAATTAAATTAAACAACATTACATTTGAGAATATATTAAACCATACAACTAGCTCTTTTCTTCTTACCCATTGTTTTGCCTTGGTTGAGTAGTTATGTATTCATGGAATCATATGCAAAATGTCAAAACTGTAACATACTAAAATAATTGTAGAAGATATATATGAGATATTTTACTTCAGACTTTTTTTTTTTTGGATTCTTAAAAGACAAAATATACTTATGTTTGAAACCATCAAATGATGGCGATAGGCTTGCTCTTAATGTAATTTAATTCACTTTTGTACATGTATAACAGTATAAATTAAAAGGTAGCAAAGCAAAAGGATATTATGAACAAATGACTAACATGACATTTTTTTTAAATGGATTATAAAAGAATAAACATGAAGTATTAATTTTTTTCGTTTAGCATCTCTATATTCCAAATTTAAATTTCATTTATATTTTTTCATGCATAAGTACATAAATATTTTAAAAAAAAATTAGACCAACAAAAATCTATATTAAAAAAAAAGTAAATATTATTGGTTCAAAACAAACAGCTAATTTCCGTAAATCACGTGAATAAATCAAGGGTAGTTTCGACCTTTCAGGTTACTAAATCAAATTCAAAACAGAAAGAAACAGCACAAATAATACCAACACATTTCCAGGGAAGGGAAAACAAAAGCAAGAAAAATCTGAAGAAGAAAAAAACAAAAGAATTGAAACTCCGCTGGAAAATCACTTTGATCACCCAATGAAACACGATCAATATACATTTCTGTAAAAGGGTTTTCATTTGGGTGGTGAAAGATTGTTTTTTTATTAGGGATTCAATTCAATCAGGGGAATAAATATATATCTGAGGCCTTGGAATTCAATTAAAATGGCTTTCAAAATCACTTGGATTTCTTTTCTCAGATTTTTCTTGCTTTTGTTGCTTCTCGCCGCCATTGTATTCGCTTGTTTCACTCTCCCTGCTGAACAGGTAACATTTCCTTTTCTGGGCCCTTTTCAATTTTTGGCATTGCGTTTCATTTGTTAACATGGTTTTAATTTATAAATTGTTTCTTGAATCATGACCCTCTGTTCATACATTTTACTGGAATTGAAAGAATGTTTAGTGTTATAATTAGTTTCCCATTTTCATTGTTTTTTCTCATATGGGGCTATGCCTATATTGCTCACATTGTGTTGTTTTGGTAACATAATTGATGAACAAAGACCATTTGATGAGCTAACTCAACATTCAATAATGTCATCAAGAAATTGCTTAATTTGAATTTATTTAACCTAAAGAGGATTAGGTAATTGCTGATCAGATGAAAAAAGTAGCATTCCTTTTCTACATTTACATGGTCACCATGGTGCTTGTTCTATTCATATTGAGAATTTGAAGTATCTACTTATTTCAGCTGTGTGATTGTGTTAGTGTACTTTCGAAGAATATTAAATAACTCTGGAGCTGTTGCTTTAGCTAAACCACATGCCTCGCATGAACTCAGAATTTGTTGTCATGCATTTTATATACATTGTTTTCTTTTGCAGATGCTAAAGGATTTCTTAGTGTGGATAGATCAAGATCTCGGCCCTTGGGGTCCTCTGGTTCTGTAAGTACAGTTTTAAAGTGCTTGGCCTTTTATTTGCCACCTTATTGTCATTACGCGTGTAGTTCTGGCTTATTAGTAATCGAAAGCTCTAATGTGAAACTTAGAGGACATTGCTTCTTCATATCATCAATTGACTCCAATTTCTAATCACAAAAAATTACTGTTCAAAGTGTCAAACATAAAGTGTCTTCAATTTGGTTTCATTAATTTTATAAGTTGACGTGTGGTTTGTGAACCTTACAGAGCTCTGGCATACATCCCTTTAACAATATTTGCAGTACCAGCTTCAATACTTACGGTAAGGATCAACTCTCATTTACTTGTAAAATTTCGGTTGCAAGTTCTAGTATAAAACTCTTGCCATAATCTTATACAAAAGCTAGAAATAACACGCATACTAAGTTCTATCCTTATATTCGTCTGTTGTCAAGTAGTTTGCTCTGTATTTTTCCACTAGTCTACTTAGCCTTACATACTTGTTACTTGTTAGGGAGGTATTTTTAGTAGTATTATTCCTCAATCAATGTTTAATTTGAAATTAATTTTCCTAGTTTTAGAGGTCATTCAAACTGCAAAAACGGTAACTTTTTCATCTTTTGCTTTCTTGTTTCAGCTAGGAGGTGGCTATCTGTTTGGCTTGCCTGTGGGTTTTCTCGCGGATTCAATTGGCGCTACATTAGGTGCTGGAGCTTCATTTCTTCTTGGGCGAACTGTAAGTTGTTGGAAGAAAAACAAGAAAACTCGTTCTCCGTTAGATATTCATTACTGATTTATTTTATTTTATTTTGTAATATGGCAGATAGGAAGGTCATTTGTCATGTCCAAGCTGAAAGACTACCCACAATTCCGTGCAGTCGCAATTGCAACTCAGAGGTCCGGATTTAAGGTCTGTATGTCTTTCGATTTCAAATCACCGTTTTTTTCTCTATGTTCGAGGTAGTGGTGGGCTTACTGCATATAGTTGAAATGTAAAAATTATTCTTCTATATGTGATATGTCCACAACCATCTTATTCGCACCTCAATTTCTCATGTTTGAACAGATTGTTTTGTTGTTGCGGCTCGTTCCATTACTGCCGTTTAACGTGCTTAACTACCTCTTATCCGTGACTTCAATCCCAGTACTTCCATATATGCTGGCTTCATGGTTGGGCATGATGGTAATTACTTTTATCAATTAGGATCAATTATATATTCATGTCATTTTTTATCAATTAAAACCTTTTAATTCTCAATTAGGGAAAATAACTCCATGTATGATGTAAATTAACTATCCATTTTCTTAATGCAGCCAATCACTTTTTGCTTGGTGTATGTTGGAACGACCTTGAAGGATCTTTCGGACGTAACTCATGGATGGGGCGAATTTTCTAAAACTCGTTGGGTAGGACATTTTAATTCTTATTTTCATTCGAAAGAGCTCAGCATTTCAGTGTTTTGATCGTTGGCTTTTCTTCTTTGCAGGCTTTTCTCATGACGAGCATTTTGGTGTCTGGTAAGTTTCTTGGAACTATTCTCATTTCGTTCACATGCATGACTAAAATCTATACATATATAAGTCAGCTCGTTTTTCCTGCTGTATTTGGTTCCAGTTATATTAGTGATCATCGTCACACGAGTTGCTAAGAATGCTCTAGATAAGGCATTGGCTGAAAACGAGGATTTAGAGGGAGACATCGTCTCTCACGAATCGTCAATTGTGGCCGATGAGCTCCAACACCCGCTTCTAATTAAGGTTAATCAAGCATAGTTGTTTTCTGCTTCTGTAAATTCTAGGGCTTCGTTTCTCGTTTTTACTCGAGCATCGTTAACTCGATGCTTGATGGATATTCTTCTGTATAGTCTGCAACAAAATTCCATGGTAGAAAATTAGAAATAGGAATTTTTTGAAAAAACAATTATTTTGTGTTGTGGATGAACCCTTCACAATGTAATGCTTGATTGATTGGTGTGGTTCTTCACCAGAATATCCAAATAAGAGTAACGTATATTGGCCAGTGATCATAAATTAGAAATGATAATGCAATTTAAGGACCTATGATTTTTTTTTAATTAGATTTAATTTAAATGGTTCTTTTGTCAAGTCTCATAAGGATTAATCTTTATATGCTAGTTATTTTAGTTTACATGTTTTAATATACACAAGTAACACAACCAACACTGTTTTAGGGTATGTTTATTTTAAAATTTTGAAACCCTACTAACTTGCAATGTTATATAGTACTTTGTTTTGAGACTAATTTATATAGAGTTTTTAAGTATTTATAATGTTGACTTTTGCAGTGTTCATATGTATTTATAGTATGAGATTTTAAAATTCGGTATTAGATTTCAAAAATTCAAATCCTACTTTTTAAAACCCAAAATAAGCATGCATCTAGTGAAGAAGACAATAAGATCTACTTTGTGATATAATATTTTGTTACATTAACTTACATATTTCAGTTAAAATTGATGTTACGTTCCATTTTCGTGTTCACTTGAACAAGGCAGCTAGTGCACATGACATTGACTCAAATTGCATGGTAAGTTGGACCATCATCAATGTATAGGCATTAGAGTTGTGCAACTATATATAGGCTAGGTAGGGTAAATTCCAGAAAATTATTTATTGTTTTTGAAAAGTTATTGCATCTGATTTCAGAGCTACATACACCCACCCACCATTCAAGTACATTTTATGTTATGTATACAGAAGTGTATAAATGAGGGAGAAAGATGGAAATTTGTGAAACTCATAGGTAAACTTTCAGTTGTGAAACACGAGTAATGAGTAGCATAAGACGTCAAAGGAGGACCATCTAGTCAAACCCTACCTACACTACACATTGAACCAACTTCATAGATAATCGAGTTCAAAATAGATGTATAATCAAATCTAAAATAAATACGGAGTAAATAAATTTACAAAAACATACTCAATTGTATGCCTACTAAATAATGAAAAGTCATCATTTACTATTTATTATAGATCAATTGTTATATTCGAATCTGATCATAGATATCTCGATATATATATATTGTAACATATTCATAGGAGTGTGTATGTGTTGGATACTAAACTTGTATTGTACTGCATCTGTCGTTATTGTTCAAAATCAAACTCTTCCAAGTGTGTATGTGTTTCACATGATGAAAGATACAAATGTAATTGGTCAAAAGTTATATTTATGAAATAATGTGAATTAAATTTTCAAAATTTGTTGACTTTTGGGCATTCTCATTGAATGGCCAAGCGTAAAATTCATGGGATCCTAAAATCTATACATTTAGCAAATTTATTTCTTCAATGAATCACAGTATCTAACACTTCTAATTAAATTATTTGCTCGTAAACCTCAAATTTTAAAAAACAAAAAAAATGAAAAATTCTAAACATAAACGTAGATTATATGAACACGTAATGAACAAAATTATGAAAAGAATAATGTATATAATAGAAGCTACATAACTTTTATTTGGTGCATTTGTTTGAAATTCAGGAATGGAAATATAAACGATCAAAATTAGTAGATTCTCTATCTAACTTTCAGTCACATTCTAGTGCTTTCCTTTAGCATTAAATACTTGTATCAGAAATCAAAATAAATTTACCAATTCTCACGTTCTTTTTCAACAATAAAAACAGGGAAAAACACAAACACAAAGTACCAAGTGCATAATCATCACCTTTTTTTTCCTTTCATATTTACTCACTCCAATTTCTTTTTAATTGTCGATTTTGCTTCATTTTTACGTTTCTTCCTAATTTATTCAATATTCCGGAAAAATCTTAGTATTATTATTAAAAATATATTAGTTTCTATGTCCTCTATTTTTCATTCATTAAAGGGTAATTTGTTGTTGTTGTTTTTTTTTTAAGAAAATCTTCAAATACATTAAAGAGACTAATCGATACGCCAAGGCTCGTAGACCTGACTCATTTCACATAGAACATGGTACGAAGGCTTGTCTATTTCACACAGAACATAATTCGTAGACTTGTCTATTTCACACATAGCATAATTCGTCAACTTGCTATAATTCACACAGAACATAACCCAAAGATCTGCTTGCTCGTATTAACACATAAATTAATCTAAGTAATGAAAATGTAATTAGATGTTACCCACTTTTTGTCGTTGATGGTAGTGGGTTAGCTTCCTGGAGATTCGACTGATTCGTACTACACTCGACACATTTAACAAATTTTTTAATTTAAAGTATATATATTTATATATGTATCTTCTTATATGTGTACGTTGCACTTCGTAAACGTCATTTGGTATGTCCACCACAAAATCTGAAAATCATACCTCATGAGGATTCGAAAACATTTTAGTTGCCCTAGAGGAGTAGGAATGAAGAAATCAAAGCGCTAAATTTGTTTTAAAAAGTATATATATTATAAAGAGGAAATATAGTTGTAAAATGAATTTCTTTTGTGTATTTTGGGAGTGTGAATAGTAAATGCCACTTAAAAAACATCATCATATAAAAGTTAAACTGTGACATATTCGATATCACCACATAACAAGTAAAAATTTGGTATTTATCACAAAGTATTTAAAAAAAAAAAAAACCAAAAACAAAGAATTTGGTAAGTATAATTTCAAAAGCAGCAAATAATAATTATAGTAGGGAGGAAGTTTGTTTTACAGCCAATCAAAAAGCCCTTTTTGGAGAAAAAGGGGGGGCCCCATGGCCCACCAAAGAGCACAAAATATTCAAACAAAGATGCAGAAAGAGCAAGGACAAAGCCACAAGGCCTTCATCATTGTTTAGCCTTTTAAGAAGAACACTACTTATTACAGTAGTTTGTTTTTATTTTTTATATTTTTTTAAAAAAGTGATGATTTAAATAAACAAAATGGAATAATAATAAAAAAATAAAGTTTTACCTAGTTTTTACAGCATTGAAATTTGGCTACACCTATGAAGAAGAAGAAAAGGACGAATAACATGTGACTAAACAAAGGAGGTGCATTAATAACTATTGTTAACAAACCAGTTCTCTTGAAAAATCTACACTCTTTCTTTAGCATTTATGGAGTTGATGAATTTAATATTTATTGATAGCAAGAAAATCTCATGTACAAGGATGTAATTTTCATTCAAATTTGGACTCATTAGACCCAAAAAAAAAAAAACCATATAAAGAATAGCATTAAATCTTATTAATAATATATATTATTCATTTGTATATATAATGAACAATCTTAAGATTAAAAACAAAAATAATTGTTTAGTTAAATTTTGTGTGTTAAAATTACTCTTGTTACTCAGTGCAATCGCTACACCAATATGTTATTCTTAGAGTTAAAAAAAACTATTTAGAGAATAAAGCAATATCCAATGAAAATTTGAGTCTATACCTATTATTTACTTTCTGTGTTTTATTAGATTACCTTTTTTTTTTTTATTATTATTTAGCCTATCTTTTATTACATTACAAATTTTTAAAAATAAACTTTTACATTAAAATTTATTTTCGAGTTAAATGAATAGTCAACTTGACGACGGAGGGAAGTATACAATATATATATACATAATTTCTCTAGCAACTACAGTATAAGACACGATATGTATACAAAATAATACTCCAGTATATGATCGGTTTGATTTCTTTATTCTATTTTTCGTATTTCACTGGTGTTCCACATTTCTAGATTCTTAACACGTGTCGCCCCCAATATTATAGGACGTTGATTATTTTTTAACATGACACGTGCTAATCATCTATATAGTGGAATAAAATGTGGAACATAAAAAGTGGAACAAGTGATTTCAAGATACTCCTTCCCTCCATCCCTCATTTAATTTGACATTTATTAAAATGGTAGTCATTTCTTTTTATCTATTGCTTCAAACATCTTGATATTACAATTCATGTCATTATTTTTTCTACATAAAATTATAATTTTTTTATCTTATCAACTTCAATCGATCATCTAACCCCATTAAAAATTAATTTGATCCTTTTAAATGTTTATAAACAACTTTTACCAACAATAAATATCAGGTTAAGTGAAAACGAAAAAATAAGGGTTAGGTATGCATGTTGGGATGAATATCTTTTTAGGAGTGTAGTGTAGTTACTTCATAATTTAATTTTGATATAGAATATACTAATAAAGAAGTCTGAATTAAATTAAATGGCAAAGTCGTAGGAATTAGGGAATAGTTTCGCAGCGATAAATTTTTCAACCCCTCACAACATTACTTATTATAAAAGAGTATAGATAGGGTCAAGTAATTTAATCAGTTTTAAATGCTTCAATTAATTTATACTCCAATTACTTAGTAATGTGCTGTATATTTGACCATGACATCAAAAGTAATCAAATAATTTTCAAGAGTGAGTTTAATTTTAAGACACTATAATTACAACCATTTTTTTCTATCAAGAGTATGATACTAGAATGAACATTAAATTTTGTGAAATTATAGAAATACTAGTATTTTTTTTTTTTTGAAAGGTATAGAAATACTAATTGAGAAGCTATAAATACTCAACCACGACACAAAGTATATTAATATTGAATAAAAATGTCGCATCAAAAAATCTAGTTGTAGATTATACAGAAACCAAACTACTTGTTCCACTTTTTAACTTCCATGTGTTTCATTTTTCGGAATTTTAAATACAAAATACCGAATACTCCCTCCGTTTTAGAATTTTTTGAACAGATAGTGTGATACACAAATTAAGAAAAACAATTTTACTAATCTAAGGAGTCAAATAAAGGTGTGAGGTTAAATATGAGTTGTAATTTTTTAAAATATTGAGATGTTAAAGAAATTTGGTAATGTGTGAGGTAAAATATGAGCTTAAAATGAGTAATAATTTTAAAAATAAAATCATTTTTGAGAATATTAATTTTATGTATTATTTTCATATAGAGTGCAAATAATGTTGGTACGGACAAAAAAAAAAAGTGAGCAAATTATTGTGGAATTGAGGGATGAATATTTTTTAAATTATATTTAAACATAAAAAAAAATATATATTTTCTCTTTGTCCCTTCAAAAGTTACTCATTTTACGATTTTGATTAGGGGTGGGTAAATATACCAAAATTTCGGTATACCGAGTTTTTCATACCGAAAAAATATCTAATTTTTCGGTACGGTATGGAAAATGACCATACCGTGGTATTTCGGTATACCGAATTTTTTTCGGTATTGGGTATGAAACGGTATATCGATATACCAAAATACCGAAACCTTAATAAAATAATAATTTTATATTATTTTTAAATTAAAATAACTTTAATTATTAAAACATAAATAAAATAAACCTTAAATAATTAATTTCGGTATAAATTATGCTTCAATATTTTCGGTATGAATTGTTATACCGGTATTTCGATATGAAATGATGGTTCAATATTTTCGATATGAATCGGCATACTGATATGGTACGATATACCGTATCGAAAATTCGGTATACCAAAATTACGGTACGGTATCGGTATCTATTTTTACATACCGAAAATTTCGGTACGGTAACGGTATGGATTTTTTCAATATCGAAATTTTCGATATGATAACGGTATGGTTCGGTATGATCGGTATACCGTACCGAACCACCCCTAATTTTGATCGTCACATTGAAAGTTACCCATTTCCTTTTTTGTGGCAACATTCATTTCTCTAACTTTTCTATTTCCTATTTAGTATTTATCCTACCTTTATTTTTCCTTACCTCTTTCTATTTTTTTTATCTTTATCTACATCAATAACTCACTTTACATATATATTACTCCATCTTTCCTTTCCTTTTATAATAATAAATTTCTCATTTCATTTTTTGACATATTATTTTATCCGAATAGATAAATAGAGTACAATTCTTTCTTCCCAAAAACATAAGATATGAAGGGGTATAATAGTAATATGAGATGATGAATGAATGGCCAACTGCAGCAATCTGTTTAGTGCAGTATGTACTATCATTTTCCATTTATTTTTCAATAATAGAAAGGAAAAAACAAAACAAAAATTTATTGCATCAACCAACAACTCATGGATGGGTAAAATCTGACACCAACTCCTTCATATCAGATTGCAATAAATATACAGATGTTTCACCGGATTTTCTCCTAACCTAACCATGGTTACCAGCTCAGTTAAGCCGAAGCCAAGCCGAGCCGACAACACAACTTTTTTTTTTTTGACGGGGACAACACAACTTAAAGCCCTAAATTATGCCATTTTGTATGAAAGTTGCAATTAAAAAAAGAGGGCGTTAATTATGACTCCCACCCCCCTATTATTTAATTGAAGAATTAAAAATTAAATAATATTTGGCCAAAATCTTGACCCGAAAAAGGGTTTTAACCATAAATAAAGGCCCAAAAGCAAGAAGAAGTGAGAGTGCTGTTTCGGTGTTTCTCTTCTGTTCCCTTGTCTTCTCTCTCTCTCTCTCTCTCTCTCTCTCTCTTCATCTTCTCTCTCATACTACTCTGAAATAGAGGTAACAAGAACTGAGCAGGGAGGTGTTAATGTGGTTTATTTACAGACCCTGAAATCTCTCTCTCTGAAGGGACTATTCATTGTTTCAAGAGAAGTTTCTTGCCTCAGATCTATTCCCCTTTTTGTTTCACCTCATTTCATTACACTATTCTGATTTCAAAATGAGTAAAGAAGAGTTCTTGAAGATCCAGGTAACTTCTTCTCTTCCCCATTTCTGTAGATGCAGTTTTTTCTGTTAATTTCAAGCATACATTCTCATAAAGTGTTTATTTTTCCTGTTAATTTCATGTTTCTGCTTCTCATTTTTGCCTCTAATTGATAAAGATGTGAACTTTACTCTCTTTCTCTCTCTCCCTCTGCTCTGTCTTTGCTTGTATTTGCAGACTTGTGTTCTTAAAGTCAATATTCACTGTGATGGCTGTAAGCATAAAGTGAAGAAAATCTTGCAGAAGATTGAGGGTATTCTTCTAATTCCTTACTCAAACTTGTTAATTTCAGAATAAAATTAGCCTAATTTGTGTGTAATGTAATTATAATAGGTGTATACACTACAAAAATAGATTCAGAACAAGGGAAAGTCACAGTTTCTGGAAATGTTGACTCTGCTACTCTGATTAAGAAGCTTATCAAGAATGGCAAACATGCTGAAGTATGGGGTGCCCCTAGTAAACCCAATAATCTCAACAATCAGCTTAAGAATCTCCAGATTGACAATGGTGGTAAACAGAGTAGTGGTGGTAATAATAATAACAAGGGGCAAGCCCAGAAGGGTAAAGGGAGTGGGCAGGGTCAGGGTCAGGGGGGGCATGGGCCGGGTCCGGGTCAAAACCAGCAGATTCAGCAGCAGCTGCAACAGATGAAGGGGTTTCAAGATCTGAAAATGCCTCCGGGTTTTATGAAGGATATGAAAATGGGGCCTCCGAATGGTAACAATAATGCCAAATCGGTGAAGTTTAAGTTGCCGGAGGAGGAGGATTTGAGTGATGATGAGTTTGATGATGAGTATGATGATGATGATGACGATGAGTTTGATAGTGAGGATATGGATGATGATATGGATGATGCTCCTTTGAATAAGATGAAGCCACAGCCGATGATGGGCAATGGTGGCCCGGGGATGATGCCGAAAATGTTGATGCCGAATATGATGAATGGCCATCCGCCTCCGGGTATGAAGCCCGGTGGGAATGGGAAGAAAGGTGGACCACCCGGAGGTGGTGGTGGTGGTGGAGGAGGCGGCGGTGGTGGGCCGAGCATGCCTCCTCAGATGAATCATGGTGGTGGTGGTGGAAAGAAAGGTGGAAATGGGAACAATCAAGGTGGTGGAATTCAAAATCAAGGTGGTGGAAAGGGTGGGAAGGGTGGTGGTGGTGGACAGGGTGGCGGTGGAAAGGGTGGTGGTGGCGGTGGCGGCGGAGGTGGTGCCAACGGTAATAATTTTATGGCAAATGGGGCCAAGAAAGTAAGTGGAATGAATGATGGGCCTCATGGCATGCCTAACATGAATGGTGGTGGTGTGGGCCATATGGGGAAAATGCCAATGGGAGGAGGGCAAATGGGTAATCTTCCCATGGGGCAAATGGGTAATCTTGCAGCCGTGCAAGGGCTGCCGGCTTCAGCCATGGGCGGGGGTGCGGGTGGTGGTCCGGGTTACTTTCCTGGGGGTGGGCCGCCTCCGGATCAAATGGCGGGGAACCCCTTCTATCAGCAACAACTTGCAGCGATGATGATGAATCAGCAACGCGCTCAAGGGAACGAGAGGTTTCAGCCAATGATGTATGCTCGACCACCACCGGCTGTTAACTACGTGCCGTCACCGTACCCGCCCTACCCGTACCCTCCTCCACCGGGCGAACGGGCAGATCAGTATGCGATGTTCAGTGATGAGAACACCTCCAGTTGTAATGTGATGTGAAACAGGCCGATTGATTATCGAACGATCAATCGTTGCGCCCGACGGAGTAGACCTAAAGTTGCTGATTCTTTCAGTGGTGGAAGGGGGGAAGTAGGGTTGGTTGTTCATGGCTTTTCTAGTCTTGATGCTATAGATCACATGCTTTGATTTGCTTTTGGTTATTGTCTTAATTCCCCATTTTAAACCCTAATTAAGTTTAGATTAGTGTTTCATGATAGGGAGAGGGAGAGAGTATTTGATAGAGATAATATATGAAGGAAGAACCCTTTAGATGATGAGAGATGTAAATGGGGGATTTGTGGTGATTTTGTTGATGATAATGTTTATATAATGTTTATATGTTGAAAAACAGAAATAAAATTGGAATTGAGAATGGGATTCAAGAAAAACAAACAAACCCCATCTCTCTCCTATTTCTCTCCCAATTTCTCTTTTTTTGTTAATCTTAATTTGCCTATGTGTACATGATGGTCTTATGTTGAGATAGACAAATACCTGTGTGAGATGGTCTTATGTTGAGATCGTTTACATATTAGTGTAAACAAATATTCATTCCTTCCGTCTATTGAAGCTTGATATTGTTTTTAGATACGTGGCAAACTCTATAAATGTTTGATAAAAACTTGTGTGTGACGGTTTTATGCTGAGATCACTTGTGTGTGACGGTCTTACGCTGAGATCGTTTGTTTGTAGTCTATTGAGGCTTGATATTGTTTTAGATACGTGCCAAACTCCATTAAATTGATTGTTATTAAATAAATACAACCATAAAGTAAAAGGTTTTGTATAAGTCCAAAGAATTAATGGATAATGAATAATGTGTTTAATTCCACTAAATTTATACAGTATATAAGTATAGTGGTGGTGGCCTAGGGTATTATTGAGTATAGAAAATGTGGGGGTATGGTGGGGGTACTAAATTTCATGAAAAACATCCTGTCCTTTTCACTGATAATAAACAGTGTCTCCACACTCAAATTTGTGCAAATCAATAATAGACCAATTGTTATATTTCTAAATTGCCTATTTCCGTGGAACCAATTAAATTAATTAATTCTCATACAATATGTACTATATAACCATATATCTAAATTTATAATTATGAACAGTCACCTCATTATTGAATACTGATAAAAAAAAACATTCTTATGATAGAATAAAAGATGTACTATATAACCATATATCTAAATTTATAATTATGAACAGTCACCTCATTATTGAATACTGATAAAAAAAACATTCTTATGATAGAATAAAAGAATGTAGTATTTGTAACTTGTAAAATTGAAGAATTATGTTGTAATTATATCCAGTCTAAAATATTCTTCTTATTCCTAATAATTACTATATATTGCTGTATAAAAATTATTACTGCTTTTAAAATTGTACA
Organism: Galeopsis tetrahit; assembly: GCA_963675135.1. NCBI lineage: Eukaryota > Viridiplantae > Streptophyta > Magnoliopsida > Lamiales > Lamiaceae > Galeopsis > Galeopsis tetrahit. Next base: position 21,631,309 of record OY776133.1, read on the forward strand.
ACGAATAACTTGCGAGCTCGTGACAATGAATTATTTATCAATAAATGGATGTTAAATCACTTTCATACCACAATAGTATCATTTACTATCATTCACGACAAATTTGGAATTTTCTGATAAAATCTTTGGGAATATTATCTGACAATAAAGGAAACAACAAAAACAACTCATATTACATATTTATAAAATTACACTGTTTTTTTTTTTTCATTAAATATTGATTAATTTATGTATAAAACGAGTATGTTATGAAATGGAAGAATTAATAAGAAAAAAATCAATTAAACTGAGGGAGTTTTTTTTTTTCAAATGAAAATATGATTTATTATTAAAATAATTAAATTAGTTATCAAGAATTATACTACCACCTACTTTATATACTATGGATTCGTTATCAAAGAATTGAATAGCGGTCACTTCAACTGTCAAGAATTTATAGCTCATTTCAAGGGACCAGCTCAATGTGGATTAGTTGATTTAAAATTCTTTTTTTATTGAACTTAATTCTGTTATATTTATTATATCTACTATAGCTCTTGCATATTTATATAACTTAGTAAGTAATATTTACACTAACTAAATATCATAATGAAATAAGAAAAATATTTAGAAGAATACAAAAATTAAGAAAATAAATAATACTAGTACTATATATCATTATTTCTATTTTTAAATTTAACAAGAGAACTTTTATAATTTAACAAATGCAAGAGCAAGAGCTATTGAGAAGGTCATTCACACTAGTTGAAAACTCAACTCAATAATAAGATTTGAAAATGATCCAATGCCCTAACAAAATGAGTAGTCAAATAATTGACATTTCTATAAATAAAATGTATCATGTAGTCACAATTAATATTGTTGTACAAATAATTATATATATATATATATAATCCTCAACTTTCTTTTATGTGCCTTTGTGGTAGTTTTCACTGGAATCTCCACCTTCAAAACTACGAAATGTCGCACTCGACGATTCTTTTTTTTCACTACGCAAGAAACATCTATCGTTGTTAAGTTTTGAAAATTTTGATTTTAAAAGTATTAATTTCACAAGATAAATTAATTTAAAGATAAATAAGATAAATCGTTCCCGTAGATAGAACATCAGTTGTAACACGAAAAATGGAATAAAAGAATCATATCGAAATATATTATTTAAATTAGTATTATTATTATTGGTTGGTGTGCAAATGCGACAGGTAGATGAAATATGAAATCCAAGGGCATAGAGAGATGACACGAGTACTATTGGTTTAGTCTTATCGATCAGCAGAGTCCCGTTCGGGTGTGGGAGGCCCTACCATTTTCTTTTACACTGTCCCGTTCTGATTGCTCTCTAATGTTTCTTGTTTTCCAAACATACCCCAACTCACATGTCTAATCATGGGTCCCCTACCTTCTACTTTCTATTTCACACAATTATTTATCTTATCTTTTTTAATTTAAACACACACTATTTCTTTGAAAAAGGGAAAAAAAAATAAAAAATACTCACTCTATTCAGTCTAAGGACCGAATTATGTGAATTATGTGTGGACAAATACTTGTGTGTACCAATTATATTACATATATGTAACTAGTACCAATTGGATATCACTTGATCCAATTTTTTAAATGGTGAGTGTTATCCATAAATTATGATAAATACAGTATAATATTAGTTCAAATAGAGTATAGTATTAGTTAAAATACAATATAGTATTAAATCACATATTGTATAATATTAGTTCAAATATTAAATAAAAACAAGCTACATATATGTAATTATATAATTTATACACAAGAGTTCAACCCTTACTTGTGTTTCATTCCAATTTTAAAAAATGACTACTCCACTTTATACACTTAAATTTTTATTAGGCAAAACATAAATTAAAAAAATTGACAAAAAAAGTTGTATAAGACAGTCTAATATAGGAGTGATACATAATACAAATTTTCATCACATGCATATTGTATGACTTATGAATTTATGAATCTAACCGAATTTTAAAGTAGAATATAATATACCCCTCTGACTCGAGATTAATTGCACAGTTTGTAAAGTAAAATGTAGGTAAAAAATGAGTGAAAACTTTAAAAATAAAATGATATTGTGAAAATATTAAAATTTGGGGTATTTGGAACATCAAATAAGTAATGTGTGACTAGTGAGTAAATGTTAAATTGTAGTTCCATCTCACTCATGAGATCATTTCATATAACGTTATCTCGTAAAAGAGAGGCGAGGGTGTATTGTACCCTTTACTCATTACATGATTCAAGTGGTGTGTATCGAATGTTTGATAGGGGGAGATATGATGTTTTCACCGATTACATTTTTTTTTTTTAAGGACGAACACTTTTGTGCCCATTTTCACATTGCAAATTGTTAAAATTATTGTAGATCTTCTCCAAATCAATGCAAACACTTTTCAAACCACTGTAGAAATTAAATTATCGCAACAAATCTCATGAATCTATCATGATCCACTACAAATATCGTGAATATATTCAAACATATTTCAGTAATTTAAAGTGACATATTTTAGATTACCGACTAATATTTATTTAGTAATTTTAGTAGTACCTTTAGCATTAAAATAAAATTAGTGTAGACTGTAGAAAATACAGTATTTTTTTTAATAAAGAATATTAGTGTCATTTTGATAGCCAAATGTGTGTGTGTGTGTTTCAACTTTCTTTCAACTATATGAGTAAACAAGTTAATAAAATTATAAAAAAGGGTAAAATAAAATTGAGCATTGTACCTAATGTACTACCATCTTTCTGCTTAGCTTTAAACGACTTGTACCTCTGTTTATGAAGAGTGGTGGGGCATACGATTCATATTTTAGTAGGTTTTTTTTGTTTCGAATAAGATAATTTAGGTTTCCAACTATACCCCCAAATGCAATGGTGTGAACTGTGGAGTGAGCACAACTTCATTCAACAACCCAATTACTATATTTTTTAGATGTTTTTTATAAAACAATTCCACTTAAAATTAGAAAACCAAATTACGTTTCTGTTTTGATGGTACAGTTTAACCATCTCACACAAAAATGTGCTATTATATATATAAAAAAAAATGCTACTATTAAACTATATTTAAAATGAGTGTGTGAAAATAATATTTGGACGACCTCTTGTCTATGAGGATCCAATTTGTCACTTTTACATAAATATACTCCATCCATCTTATTATTAGAGAATATAATAGAATAATATATTATAAGAATAGTATAATATATTATAGGTAGTATTAGAGAATATTATAGAAATATATATTATAGAAACAGTATATAGGTAGCAATCTTTTATTTATGATTTATATTTATTTCCTTGTTTATCTATTTTCTTATGTATCTCACTTGTAAACTTTATATATAGTGGACCACTCTTATCATCTCATTAAGGATGATTGAATATAATTCTCACATGGTATCAGACTAATACACTGAAACCCTTCTCCCCCTTCCCTATTTTTTCGGCGTCTCCGACGGGCTGGTATTCCTCGTCGCTGCCTTGCCCCTTCCCCCTTTCTTCTCAATTTTTTCGGCGTCCTCGACGAGCAGGTATCCCTCGTCGCCGCCTTATTTTTAATTTTTTTTTTATCTCGAATGAGCTGGTCTCCCTCGTTCCCTCTCCCGGCCGCTTTTAATCGCCACCGACGAGCTTGTATTCCTCGTCCCCCTTCTTCTTCTCGAACGAGCCGGTCTCCCTCGTTCCTTCTCTTGACCGCTTTTAGCCGCCACTGACGAGCTGGTATCACTCGTCCCCCCCTTCTTCTTGAACGAGTTGGTCTCCCTCGTTCCCTCTCTATCCATCTCCATCCATTCTTCAAAAGTTTTCACACTTTCCTTTTTTGTTTGTCCCTAAAAAGTTTGCATACCTCAAAATAGAAATAATCACAATCTTCACCTTACAATATACGCATACTGTATTTACTTTTGGGGTCCATCATACATTCAATTCACATACTTTATTTACTTTATATATAAAAGTTTACAAAACTACTTATTCACACTCTAATCATTACAGTTTTTTCTTAAACTACGTCTCAAAGATTCCCCGCAAATTTTTCGGGGGACGAATGGAGTATAAATAGTATGTGTGGGTAAAGAAAGGTCCATACTACCCTTTTAAAAAACAATTTTACTTTAAAATTAATAAACAATTTATATATTAAAATAAATGTAAAATCAAGTAAGATGTTAGATTGGGGTGAATCGTTGTATTAGATTGAGTTGTATTTACCATAAAAAAAATACTCTAAATAAGGATTTTTTTTTTAAATAAAAAAATATTCAAACAAGTATGAAATTGATGTTTTTGAAAAATGTTTAAATAAGTATGGGATGGAGGGAGTAGTATTTAGATTGAGTTGAGTTAATAAAATATATTTTTAATTCGTGTATTTGAGTATTACAACGAGTTGAATTATTACCATAAAATATATTTTCCTTATAATTCAATATTTTTATAATGAAAAAGAAAATTAAAAAATTGATTTAAGAGATATGATGATGCTACGTAAGACACTTGAAAAATCTGTAAATAGATGTTAGGAGAGATAAATTTAATATAATTTAATTTTAGGAGTACATGAGAGACCCCAATCACGCTTATTACAATCATTATATATCCTTTTATTAAAGCTACAATCTTACAATAAGTTATGATTGCATGTCGACTTCTATTTTTCTTCTGTTTAATTCTCCTTTTAATGTCCATTTTTCTTCTCCAACGTGAATTGGTAATCCCACCCCTTTTGGGTTCGTACGATGTGTAAATTAGTTCACAATCCAACCCAAAATAATGCATTTGGTATTATTATATTTAAATATAAAACACGGAAAAAATATCTGCTTTTTCTTAAAATAATAATTATCTCACCTTATTAATTTAAATTCTACTATTAAATATCAAAGTAATTAGTTTGAGAGGGGTGGTGAAGTGCACGCTGTTGCATGTGATACATAGGGTGCATGGTATTATTTATTTAAGCTATTAGGTATAAAGAAGATAATTTAAAGGTTTGATCAAGTATTGGGAGTTTTATTTATAAATAAAATAAATGATAATTTAAATAAATATGTGTAGTTTGAAGGATATAGATAAAATTGTATTATTCAGAATTTGAAAAAAAAAAAGTCTCTCAATAATAACCCCTCTAAGAAAGTCTTCTTTGGTGGAATGTCATATAATTGAACCATTTTGGATAAGTATATTGAATTTTTTAAAATATTTCAACCTAAAAATTGGTGCATTCCACGAGCGACACATGAAATCAAAATTTAGGTAATGATTTGAAAAATCTAATATACTACTAATAAATAGGTAGCACTAACTTTTGAGTTGTGGGTTTGAAAATTGACTTCGGACAAATAGTAACATTAGTCCAAGTATATAGTACTAACTTTTGTCCACTAGGGGTTACACAAACTTCATTATCAAATAATTTATTTTGGAACTATAGTAGTAGTAGTAGTAGTTTTGTAGGTTTAGTGATTGTCGTTATCCCTTTTAATAATTATAATAGTTTGAAATAAAATTCAATTCGTACAATCACACATGCATGTGAAAGAAGAATCAAATTGGACACTCTCCCCTAAAATCCTAATTGAGGTTCTTGGAATATTAATGGGACTGTTTATTTTATTATTATTACACATTATTATTCTGCACCTACTGCTCTACTACTAAATAAATACTACTAAATATATATATATATATATATATATATATATATATATATTTTGATTGTAGAAGGATATATTAAAATAAAATTAGAAAAAACAATAAATGCAATAATCAATAACCTCTTTAATGTTGTTAATTGTTTCTTGTTGGGACTACTGAGTGCAACATTAATAGTTTCTCTTTGTGGGAATATTCCAACATCAGGTCAGATGGAGAATTAGAGAAAGAATAAATAAAAATACTAAAAACTATACAAAAATAATGTTTATTTTTTTAAAAAACATCATTCGAATTTGGGAATGTAACAGCTTGTTAGTCAAACTCATAATTTCGGTATGAAATATTTTGTTCCAACAAAATAATTATCAAACCTCATGAGTACTGTATTGATTAAATCACGTTATATATTGAAAGACAAAAAAAAAAAAAAACATTAATTAGTAGTTGAAATAAATAATATTTTGCGTCCAAGCATTAACAATCCCCGCTTGGTAAGCAATGGAATCATTATATCCCATTATAATTTCTTGCTTTTAAATTTTAATAAACTTATGAGCTAGAGATGGCAATTTGACCCGCTCTACAATTAAGTCAAGTCGCTCAATCTTCTCCGTAACCTAGTGTGAGACGGGTCTGAATACCTCTTCTTTTCTATGTTGTGCTCGTTGATCGAGTTGAGAGTGGCAGAACAAGAAAGTCAGAATCATATCTTAAGGTTTATTTTCGAATTAAATCACTATGTATCACATAACTGCAGTTTAATCTAGAATTTTAAATAATTGTAAATAAGTAATAAATTTAAAAGGTTGTTACAAATTAATTTTTGTGACTATATTTGAGGTGACTTGTCGACGTGACACTTCCAATAAAATGTAGTTTAAAATTGGCATTATTTAATTAAGAGAGTGTCACATCGATAAAATACATACGTCAGTTCCGGACACAAAGGAGATTGTCCTGAACACTAATTTACAATAACATATAAAAAAGTGATTTATTTACAATTATTTAATTAATGTTTTAGATTAGATTACAATTAAACGAAATATGGTAATTTAATTTACATTTGTCAAAAAATCAATATATGTGGAGTATATAATTAACACTTGGGTACATTGAGTGTACCACACTTACTAATAGTATTTTTTAATAATACCTGCTAATTAACTAAAACTATTTTATGAAGTAACTAAGGTTGCGTTTGGTTGGGTGGATTTGGGCTTATGGATTTCAAATCCACAGTCCAAATCCATTCTGCATGTTTGGATAATGAATGGATTTCAAATACTTAGATTTGTGTTCACACACTTTTAGTTAAAATTGAGGAAGATTTCAAATCCTCACTAAAACCATGTCATTTGAAATCCATGAATTTTTAACTCCCTTCATTTGAAATGCCTCCTCAAATCAAATCCCATCATCCAAACACAACCTAATATCCACGGGTGTACGTACAAGTATTATTTGTCTAACTTATATGATATATATAAATATAATACATATTTTTTTCTTACCTATTAGTATACACAATTCATAAAATCAATGATAACATATTATATAATATTGCAATTAAAACTTATTTAAAATGGTAAAAGTAAACCATAAACATGATTTTAATATCATTATTTTTCATCTGAAATCTTAGTTATAAGTAGTACTTCCTTCGTTTCACTGTAAATTTCTCACTTTTTCATTTTAGAATAAGTTTCTCATTTCATTTTTGACAAATTGTTTTCTCTTTTTTCAATCATATCACTTATACTTTTATCTATTATTTTATCATATTCATCTTATACTCATTTATTATTTTATCTCTCTCCATCACATCACTTGTACTATATCAATTATTTTATCATATTTCTTAATCAAAACACCCAAAAGAAGTGGGAGACTTATATTGGAACTGGAGTAATATTTTAAAAACAATACATTATTATTATAACAATAATAAAATGTTAGGAGTAACTTAGAATGGGTCGCCATCCTACTATCCTCAGTACGTACTTGCTCTTCCCAATTCCCATAGTTATCATCCATAAAGCTAATTAACTAACCTAGTTTTGTTATAAATAGTAGGAATAATAAACTTGCAACCTTTTGGGATATAGTAGTACTACTTAATTTGTAAATATGCAATATTGCTTATATATAGAATAATCGATTTAGTAGAATATTATTTGAGCATCATATATAACCATTTATATGTACTGTAAATATCGATTATAAATTCAATTCGAAAGAGAATTATGTAGAGATGAAGTCTTGTGAGTTAATTAATTAATTAATTAGTATTGTTGAATGATAGAAAGTCAAAAGAAGTGGGGTTAATTTCGAGGAGGCCCATTCAAAGCTCAGATTTCAAGGCATTATTTAGCAGAATATCACATGAGGGGTGGGTGAGTGGATTGGTTGAGTAGTTTCTCTAACATATATAAATGCCTACACTAACCTACATAACTAGTTCGGAACTTGCATGTTTTAGTTCATACACCCTCACTCCATAATGTACGGATCAGATACAAATTTGTTAAAAAATCAAGATTTGAAATAAAAAATAAAAACGTCTCTCATTATAAACGAATTAGATACGGTTGTTTTGACGATTCAACTTTATGAATAGAAAATATGTTTTTTGGCATAGATAAAGTGATGACATTTTTAATATAATATTGAAATGTTTTGAGGGGATAGTTAATGTTCTTTTACTATTTTAAGTAAAGTCATTAAGTAAGGAACATAAAAAATGACAAAATAAATTATTATGTAAGGAACAGAATGAGTACTTAAAATTTGGATAAGTTCATTAAACTACTTACTATATATAAATTTTACTATTCATTCACTCTTACACAATTAAATTTATATCTTATTAAGCTTAAAATTTTAAAATAAACTTTCATAATCACTAATTCATCATGATTTTAAAATCTAAATTTTAATCATAAGTGTTTGATGGAGTAGCACTATAATAAAAATAGAGATATAAAAATAGATTAATAAGAATATGGTATTAAATGGTTACCAGCAGAATAGCCATATGACGAAAGAGAATAGCTCACCTTCCGCACTGCGCTTAATTTCAGCTCTTTGGTCCACATTCTTCTTACTAATTAATTCTTTTATATATATATTTAAATGGCCGATTATTTAATGGGACAATAACTCCTAACATTATTAAAAGATAATTCATGATTATATATTGAGATAATTACTACCGGCCCCTTCTACTTAGTTATATCCCTTTAGAAAAAACATTTACGTCAAAATATCTAACCTTTTTTTTTTTTACAAGAAATATTAGTAATTTTTTTCTCAGCTTTACCATTTTCTTAATTTCTCAGGTAGGATATATAAATGACCATAAATCAATACATACAAATAACCATTAATTAATAACTTGTGTGAGGATATATTAATTATTTATAAGTTGTTAATATTAAAACCGTTAAATAGAATGAAATTAGTATAAATGTTTTAACATACACTTTGCAAAGTGCAAACGCGTCATAAGTTATCAATTAAATCAATGCAACTTTAGGTAACATGTGTATAATTCATGGATATATAATATATCTCACATTTTGAATAAAAAAAATAGACTTTCACTTACTTACATTATTTTTTCACACCGTTTGTAGAAAAATGGTAAGTCATATATAATTTCGTTTAATTTTAATACTTATTTTAATGAGCTTGACTTTGAAGGACCTCAAAACTTGGACAAAAAGGTACAAAAAGCATTGTGTACATTTTCCCATGCAATATAATTGAAGAAGAAGAAGAGGTGGCTTATGCAAGAATTTTAAACTATTGCTTCGACGGAAAGTTTCCCCAAATTGTCCCTATTTTCTTTCTAGATTCTTATAAACTTAATTACTCCAGTATTTGAAAATAATAATTTTGTTTTCATGATTTTAATGTGTCAAATTAGAGAAGCATAAATTTTGGGTGTATATTTATTCTTTATTTTAATGCACTCACAACGTACGATATTGATACGTTCATTTATAGACACACACTATATAAGATGAATTAATTAAACTCAAACATGATTGGCATTTCTTATTCTCCAAAAATAATAATAATTGATAGTAGTTCAGATGTGTGGAGGTGATAGATTCGTAAATGAAATTCCTGTTTTTATTTATCTACATCTCACCACCTTAATACCAGATAGGTTAAGATTATCTATAATCCTATTTGAATATCTAAATTGATTCAAATTGAATTGCAAATTAAATATATATTTAGTATGCATGTTGAGTGTACACTTGTGAATTGTTTTTAAGGTAAAACTAAAAATGGCATTAAAATACTTTTATTCACAAATAAAGTTATAATAATAATTAAAAGGAAAAAAGAAAAGGGATTCTAAGTTTAGGTATTACTCCATCTTCCACACGAAAATCATCACCTTCACATTTATCTTTTTCTGTTGTTTGCTACTCATATTTTTTGTAATGAGAAAAGGAAAAAGAGTTAGCCGAAAGCAGAGCCGAGCCGATTAGCCGGCATAGCCAAGGGTAAAAAAGGTAAAGCGGGAAGCGATAACGATGATGAAATCTCATTTAACGGCCACGATTGCTATTACATCATTGGTCACACCAAAATTTAATAAAAAGTGTGAGAGCTATGGAAAATAAAAATTAATTCGCACTCGTCTTATAAAAGAGGTGTGAAACGCAGAATGATTTGAGAGATCGATGTTGCATCCATTTTGATCAATGAAATATTGTATATAATTTTTTATCTAAAAGATATACATCTATTTAAGTGCACTCTTAAATTTTAAGTGATATTAATTATTTTCTAAAATATATTAATTGATCAGTATTAATTATTTTATTAAAAAATATTAATTGTGCAGAACTGCAGCCCAAGTGTTACTTAAAATTATACTAATAATATTGGTTTTAAAAAGATTTACTATAATAATATAAAGGGTTTATTTTTGTATTTCTACTTATTAAAAGAAAAAGGTTGAGACCAAAACCAATTTAGAGGGGTGTAATTGGGTTGAGACCAAAACAAGATGGGTAAACTCATGGGCCAAGATAAACTTTTACTGTGTGTCTTCAACTGGGCCTTGAACTTATTTATGGAGCTTTCCAATCAAATTTAGTTTGGGTTTGACTATATGCACCTCCATTTCGGAGAGATGCACACCCCCAATAGATGCACCCCCCAAAATTTGTCAAAAAAAAAAAAATACATCCTCCCTTCGAATTGTCCAAAATACACTTCCCTCGTAAAATTCCTATTACTACCCACACACACCCAAACCCTAATTTTTCCTCCATCTTCTTCTCCCCTCCCCAAATCACTCCACCACCTGCCGCCGCCGACACCCTTCCTTGCCCCCACCTCGCAGCCCCAGCCACCGCCGCCGGAATCGCCCCACCACCCCGACCTATTCTCTCCCTTCCATTTCCCCCCACCCCACCACCCCGATCTATAAAAAAAAAAAAAATTGCTTTCAGCGGCCGCCCCTACCTCTCTCTTCTCTCCTTCTCTTCACCCACGCTGCCCCGTCCACGGCGTTAGCCCACTCTGATTCGCCGGCGTTAAACACCATGTTTTTTTTTTACACTTAATGTCGACCATGTACAATTTCGTCGACAAAATGTTGTCGACGAGAGTGTATATGATCGACATTACAGTGTCGATCGACCTTTGTTGGTCGACCATATATCTTCCCGTCGACCCCATTTTGTCGACGGGAGGATATATGGTCGGCACTGGTTTGACGAATTTTTTTAAAAAAATTGTTAGTTTTCTAAGTTTTGGTAATGGTGTTTGTTAATGGATTTGATAATGGTGTTTTATGGATGAATGTAGTTGATTTGTTGAAATTTTTTATATTTCTTGTTACCGGAAAAAATGGTGACGCCGGCCGAAAATTTGGTTTAGGGATAAGGTGAAAGAAGAAATGATAGTAGGAGGTGCGTTCAGTAAGTGGGTGCATCTAGTATGCTGTATTTTAATGCAGGGTATTTTGGGTTTTTCGTCCTATTATTTTAATAATTTCCTAAAAGGGGGAGTGCATCAAACTGAAATGGAGGTGCATATAGTCAGACCCATTTAGTTTGGGTACGACTATTTGCACCTTAGTCTTTTTAGGGTACACCCTAGATAGATGCACTTCCCCATTAGATTATGCTAGATGCACCTCCAAATTGTTCTAAATACAATTTTTTGTAATTTGATGTTTTTTACAAGCCACACCCCGATGGATTCACCCCACCCCAAAATTCTAATTTATCTACTTTTTACTTTCACCTTTCTCCTTTCTCCTTTCACCTTCCAACTTCATTTCTCATTCTTCACCACAAAATTGTCGTCGTTGCCCCCTCCCTCCCCCCCTAGCTGTACTTACAGCGGAAAAAAAAAAAACTCCCTTGCCCCCAGCCTAAGCCCACCGCCTCCAAGCCTCCTGAAAAAATAAACTGTAGGTGTAAGTATGTTTTTCTAAAAAAAATCGATTAACCAGGGTCAAACATATACTTTCTCGTCGACAACAATTTGTTGACGAGAGTGTATATGGTCGACACTAATTTGTCGAAATTTATAATGCTTTTTTTTTGGAGATTTTTCAAAGTTTTTTTTGGAATTTCTGATTTTTTTTTTTTTTTAGATGAAGTTGACCACCGAAAATGGTGGCAGCGACTACAATAAGGGTTAGGGTTTAAAGGTCGAAAGAGGAGTGTAGTTAGTAGAGGGGGTGCATTTAGTAGTAGTATTTTATCTAAAGAGTATTTTAAATTTTTTACACCATTATTAAATTGAAAGGGAGAGTGTGGTTAACAAAGATGGAGGTGCAAATTAGTTTTTCATTCTTTGAACAATCCCCTTTTGATTTGAGATACATTGGTTGAATGTGAAATATTAAGTCTCCCATTTTATTTTAGTAACCTCATGATAGTACTCTAAATATTGATATAAAAGTTTATACCGTCATACTTAAAACACAAACACTATTAATTAAGATTTTGATTACATAATCCCCATTCCCAAAACAAATACTATCAATTTCTTATAATTAGACAGATTATTATAAAACATTTTAGTTTCATGAAAATAATGAAATGTTAAGTTTGTAATCATAAAATATAGTACTAATAACCTTGACCCAATACAAAAACAAATATAGCAAAATTGTATTTAGTGATATTTGTTAATAACGATTTATGTTAGTCAATTAAACTATTTATAATTTTTTTAGAAATGGTAACTAAATTGATGGTTGCACAACCATGGAAGGGAGGGGAGAGAGTTGTTCTGAAACCAAGTTTCAAAAAATTCATAACAAGCGATACCAAATATACTCCCTATATATTCATCAAAATGTACTATTGAATGGTTTTCGATCATTTTTCGTTTCTAATTTCTTGTTTTTGGTTAAACAAATTGAATATCTTCTTTCCCACCAAAACAGAAGAATTTCAGCCTTCCTTCAATGTTCGAGATTTACATCTCCCCTCCATTTTTCCTGACACTTTGTGTCCTCGCAATCCTCTACTTCATCGTCCAGCCGAAGCCCGTCCAAGTCCCAATCAGAGGCAGCCACGTGTTCATCACCGGCGGTTCCAGCGGAATTGGCCTCGCCCTCGCCCATCTCTGCGCCGCCGAAGGCGCTGACGTCACCCTCCTCGCTCGCAATGACGCCAAGCTCGAAGATGCCAAGCAATCTATCAAGCAAGCCACCGGCCGTGACGTCAAAGTCCTCATCGCTGACGTCAGGGACTACGACGCCGTCAAGCGCGCCGTCGAGGAGTCCGCGCCGATAGACGTGCTCGTCTGTAATCAAGGGGTGTTTTGGCCGCAGGAGCTCGAGGAGCAAGATCTCGAGGAGATTAAATTCATGGTGGATGTGAATTTGATGGGGACTTTCCATTTGATTAAAGCAGCATTGCCCCAAATGAAGAAGAATCGGGCGGGTCGGGGCCCGGCCTCCATTGCTATCATGTCCTCTCAGGCCGGCCAGGTAACCTATCCATTGATTTAGCTACAAATTTGGTTTTGCTCGATTTTAGGTTTTTGAATTTTGAAAATGTTCAGGTTAATGAAACTAGAGAATTTGCAATTGAAAACCTGCAGTTGATTTTATGGATTTACGTGTTTGATGATTGATCACATGGTAGCTGATTGAATCTTCATAGCTTGAAGAAATCCGATATGATCTTCACGGCTTGAAGTAATCTGATACAATGATTTAATCAATTTTTAGGTTTCAGAATTTTGAGTCCAGAAATGTTTAGATTAATGAAACTAGAGAATTTTCAATATATCCACTGTTTGACATGCTTGATTGAAAATTGAAAACCTGCAGTTGATTAATCGATTTACATATTTGATGATTGATCACGCGGTAGCTGATATGATCTTTGATAATGCGGAATTTACTATGCATTGCAAGAACAATGATACAAAATTGCTTATTATATAATGGACGATTTTCAGGACAATATTTTTCTTGATATTCTACTCTATCTTCATCCTCTCCTTGTTAATTTGATGCAGGTTGGTATTTATGGCTATACAGCTTATTCAGCGAGCAAGTTTGGGCTAAAGGGTTTGGCTGAAGCACTTCAGCAAGAGGTTATCGGTGACAACATTCATGTCACCCTCATCTTCCCTCCAGACACTGAAACTCCTGCTTTCTTGGAAGGTAAATGTCACATTGTCTATCCTTCCTTTCTAGTGAAATGCATTATTTAGAGAATATCTATGTATATATATGTGTGTGTGTGTTTATATTATAATCAAACTATGCTGTGGTTATTGTTGAAAGGTGTGTTCTATACTCTCATTTGTTCGTAGTGGTGAAAATGCATTGCTTGTGATACGCTGGTGACGCGATGATAGAATTTATTTCGTGCATTGTTTTGATTCCGAAACAGTCAATTGTGTTTGTCTCAAGCAAATTCGTGTGATTTTAGCTTTCTCATTTGCTTCTTTATTTATGTTCCCTCTATTTCAACTACTGTACTTTTGAAACTCTCTCATAAATCAATGGACAGAGAAGAAAAGAAGGCCGCAGCTTACCAACATGTTATCAGCTTCATCTACAGTAATGAAAGCTGATGAAGTCGCCAGGAAGTCCTTGGACGGGATCCAGAAGGGCGCTTTTGTCGTTTCCTGCAACTTCATGGGATTCTTGCTTTCTATTGCGAATGCTGGTCTATCGCCTCAGAGATCGTTTCTGATAGCATTCGTGGAGGTAATGACTGCTAGCGTTGTTCGTCTCGTCGCCTTATTTTTCCAGTGGAATTGGTATGGGATCATTCAAAGATGGCATGCAACACGTACAACGTCTTAATTTGAAACGTCGATAGTGTTCTAAAAGGCCCACATTTTTTTTCCAAATCGGACCACCTAGCCTAGGTTTAGAAAATTGATGCGTTGATGGAGCAAATTGGCTTTCCATCTTACGACAGATGTGTATTTGTTTCTTGTAAACATTCTTTCTTACAACATTAATTTCGTCGTGTACAGTGCATATATGTGTAGTTTAACGCCTACACCTTTGAATTATAGGATAAATTTGGTGTAATATAGCCCAATGATTATTTTCCAGAATAGAAGTTATTGTTTTGTTTATCACTACTCTCAATATGTACTCTAGCAAGTGTTCGTTTTTGCCTTTTTGGTCATGTAATGAACTAATGAAGTGTACTCTAATAATAATGCAGCACAATACAAATTTGACATACAGTAAATCAAAATGCTAGGTGAAAACTATTACTCCTCATTTAAAGACAAAAATAGGCATACTTAAAATGACTGAATTGCCCTTATTTTAACTTTAGACATGGAAAAATAATTTAAAAATCTTTAATTAAAATCTGAAAATATATACTCTCTCCATCCCACAATAAATGTCTCATTTCATTTTATATTTTATTTTTTTTGACATGTGATTTTATCTCTTTCAGTCACATCACTTATAATTTATTTAATATGACATCTCATACTCATCAATTATTTTATCTCTTATAAGGGGACGGAGGGAGTATTTTTTTAAAAAAAAAATAATTAAATTACAAAAACGTTACGCAGTAATTTAAAAAGAATCGATTTTTTTTTTTTTTTGAGAAATTAAATAAAATCAGAAAAATATTAACAAAAATTCAACCAAACATTAAAAAAAATAGGAGAATAATACAACGTGCGTTTTAGAAAACGGAATCATCACACGATTTTTGTAGAACTAAAAGCGTGAAACACAAATGTGTTGGTCTCCTTTTCATTTTGGCAAGCAAATCTGATAAGCAATCAGCACAAAAGCTATGGCTTCCTCTGTATTGCTAAAGCGAACGTCGCTGTTGAAATCAACGGTGAACGCATTCGAAGCATCAAGGGCGTACGCGTCAGTTGCAGTGGGCTCCGACTTGATATCCGCCGCGCCGGATGTCTCCCTCCAGAAAGCCCGATCTTGGGATGAGGGCGTTTCTTCCAAGTTCGCCACTACTTCTCTCAAAGACATTTTCAAGGTCACTATTTTAAATCATTTTTTTAGGGTTATTCCTGGTTGTTTTGTTTGGATATTAATTTTGTTGTGTTGTTTCTGATTCCTCAGGAGAAAAAAATTGTCATCTTTGGCCTTCCGGTAAGTTTATTGAATTTGTTTTTGTGATGTTTTCGTATTGAAATGTGAACTGTGGATTCATGCCTTTAAAAAAAAAAAATTGAAGATTAATTTAGTTTATTTACTTGGAATGAAGCCTTATCTTTTACAGTCCTTTGAGTTTTTTGCAGATGATTTAGGGTATGTTTCTTCATTTTTTTCCTTTGGCTGCATTTAGATTAAAGGATTTAGATTGCAGATAGGAAGTCGAGCAAGGGTTTTAATGTAGTCATTTTATATGAATTTCAATGCCACTAAACATCAATTAAATAGCTCTAGTGAAAGTTTAAGGATTCAGTATCTATCATAAAATTAAGGTAAATTTAGGTTTTATAGCTAGATTATGTAGTTACTGTTTTTTTCCCTTTTTCCCAAGTGTTGAGCAAAGTATATGTTAGAACTTTTGGCAAGTTAAACTAGTGTATGATGTATGTTCGGCGATCTTGGTGATAGCTTGGCAATGATCAGGTAGTTGAAGGATTAGAATTGTCAATTACAAAACCATATATTTTAACAAAATCCAATCAAGCCAATGAAAACTTTCATTATGCTTAATTGATGCCTCTGTTAACATTGAATCCAGTGTTGTTGTCTGTTTTCTTTGCAAATAGAACATAGCATAAATCATCTGTTTCTATACTAAGTCTCGTTTCCGATGTTATTCATGCATCTCCTAGGGAGCATACACTGGCGTTTGTTCAGCACAACACGTTCCTAGCTACAAAAACAATATTGACAAGTTCAAGGCAAAGGGTGTCGATTCAGTGATATGTGTATCTGTCAATGATCCCTATGTAATCAACGGCTGGGCTGAGAAACTTCAAGCTACAGAAGCTGTAAGTTTCTCATATGGACTTGAGTAAGATGAGCATTTCCTAAGCTATATTTGTTTTGGGTTTTAAAACCAGTTTAGAATTTGCATTTCTAAATCCGGTTCTACTTCGGGATTTTGAAATCTGATTTTAAAAAACCACCACTAAACACCTTTAAACTTACTAGATTTCAAAAACCACTATAAACCCAAACAAACATTGCCTAAGGTTTTGATATTTATGTACTTATTTGACTGCAATGGAACCTTAGTAGTAACTCGTAAAACTAGTTCTCTTTCTCCGGCTACTTTGTTTCTTGCCGGTTTTCTTACCTCAAATATTTAACTAGCTGATCTTTTTACTTGGAATGGAAGGTTTATGAATATTATATAAGCTATTTTAGGACTACGGATTTGCCTTTACTAGTTTTACATTCTATTCTGCTGCCTGCCTGATTTCCTAGTGATAACTGGTATACCGTTATAACTGACTTCATAATCTTTTTAACTTTTGAACTTCATTGTCTGTCTACATGTTTCCTCGTTTCTTTAAGTATTATATTTGGCAGGAGAGATTGAAATATAATTTTGCAGTGTTTATATTTTGGAAAGGGAAGGATGAAATATCCTGTATTAATGACATTGTTGCAGATTGAATTTTATGGCGATTTTGAGGGTAGATTCCACACAAAACTGGACTTGATGATAGATTTATCGTCTGCTTTACTTGGACATCGATCCCACAGGTACTTAATCTTTGATTGTTTGCATCTATCAATCCTTCTTCTCAAAACTGATGCTCATCGTTAATTTGTTCTTGCAAAGGTGGTCGGCTTATGTGGTCGATGGAAAGATCAAAGCTTTTAATGTGGAAAAAGCACCTTCTGAATTCGAGGTTTCTGGTGCAGATGTCATTCTCGGACAGATCTAATGTGCGACTTATATAACACGCGTTGCTTTGTTTCTTTGTTCATCCTTTTAGCTCTGTCATTTGAACTGCTGGTATTTCTGCAAGCTTTTTGAATAAGAGTAGCCATTGATGGCAGATGATAGAAGATGGTTTTCTTGGATAATTAATTTGAAATCTTTCCACCGAATCTCTTCTTTTACTGCATTTATAAAAGTTAAAAAAAAAAAAAAGGAGATGGTTGATGCCTTGATGCGACCTTTGTTATTCGATTGTGTGGAGTGCAAAATACGGGATATCTAACCAACCTATTGGATACTCGATTGAAGAATGCTCGTAAAAAGCTCGTGCTCGATAATGATGTCTAATAAGCCTTTTTTTTACACCTGAATTATTATAGCTTGAATAAGTTGATGAATTTTGGTTCAATTGAAGTTTGTTCGAGGTTTTTTTTTTTTTTTTTCAAGTCCAAATTTGGATGGGTCAAACCCAACAAAAAAGTACTGATGTCCTGAAAAATTCTGTGTCATGTTATTAGCAATATGCAGTATGATTGAAACATGAGATGTAATATTAATTTTGTAATAATATAAATTTTCAAATTACTCGTTTGTGATTATTTAAGGACGTGCCGACATGCCGACATGCGCAAATTAAGTTAGATTTTTTTAGGAACTAGTAAACACCTTTCGAACATGTCTAATAGTAATATTATAATTATGGTTATCAGTTTCTTTTTATTTGTACTTTACAGGTCACTTCACTAGTCTTTGTCATGGTTGCTAGAAAATAATACTCAAAGTCTTTGCCGTTTACAAATAACACCATCATTTATTCACTACTTTACTTTTGGGCATGCCTATTTTTATCTTTCAAAATTAAGTATCAAAATGGAAACTAGCACTTTTGTTTGTAAAATTAAAGCGTGCATTATCGAACTCATGCAATTATAACTTGTCACCATGCACTCAATTATATTATATACTATATGAACACCCGCAACGAAATGTTAGCAAATGTCATTATATATTAATATATTTAAAGATAAAATTTTGTATTTTGTAGTAATATTTATTTTTAAAATTTTATATGGAGTATTATTTTGTAAGTCAAATCAATTTTATCATTTATTTTTTATATATAATTTTTTTAATTAATCAAAAAAATGTGAATAACATATATGAATAACTTATTAGTAATTTATTGTATGCATGCATCACAGAGTAATTTCTTTAAAGGAATAAAAAGAAATAAAAAATTGTGAAATAATTTTTTCCTAATTTCATTAATTTAATACAGTACATAATTATAATTTTCATGAACTTATGGTATGTTGGAGGATTTTAGGAAATTAGTCAATTAATTGAATTTTAAAGTTGATGAGACTTTTCATCATTTAAAAAATTTAATCAATAATTTAATTACATGTTTTAGAAATCAAACAACTTTATCAAATTATGATACGTGTCATCAATTAAATATAAAAACGATACGTAGGTAAAATTAATCAGAAGACGATAATTTAAACTCCCTATTAGTATATAAGAGGATTTATATATACACATTTAATCATTCGATTTTCACAAAAGTAACAACTTCAATGACAAATTAAATTAAAAACACCCACACAAAAATAAAAAAAAAC
The DNA here is from genome assembly GCA_963675135.1 of Galeopsis tetrahit. Classification (NCBI taxonomy): domain Eukaryota; kingdom Viridiplantae; phylum Streptophyta; class Magnoliopsida; order Lamiales; family Lamiaceae; genus Galeopsis; species Galeopsis tetrahit. The sequence continues at coordinate 21,650,987 of OY776133.1, forward strand.
AAAAAAAAAATTTCCATGTCAATTTCTCCAAACACGAATTTTAGTGAATATTGTATTATTTATTTTATGTATATAAAATTGATATATTTGGGATATTTATAAATAAAATAAATAATAATTTTAAAAATATAAACCATAGAAATGAATAATATTATTTAAAAAAGAAATAAAAAAGAGAATAATGACTAGCTAAGTGTTAATTGGTAAAAAGTATAAACTACAATTTTTGTTTGTCCCCTAAGAAGAAAGAAAGTATTAAGGGCTCAATTAAAATATGTAATTTTTTAAAATATTAGTAATGAAAATGACATGTTAACGGAACGACACCGTATCAAACATAATATAACCGTGTCTTCACCAAGACATCTGTTTTAAATAGTTGCAGAGAGTGAGGTGTGTGCATTCTCCACAGGAAAATTAATGGCGTCTCTCCAACAACTCCTCTTTCTCTCTCTACTCTTTCACTCCCTTCTCATCATCAGATGCGACGGTAAACTCTACAACACTTTCTTACACATACGCCCTTCTTTAATTTCCTACTCCATGATCTTATCTGCTTTGCTTTCTCGAATTGGCATCTTTCTTCATGTTTTTGAATAAGTGTATAGAAATTGTTTTTGCTAGTTAATGAATGCAATAATGACGCTTCTTTTATTGCTCTCTTGTGTGATTATTTATAGCTCAGATTGAATCTGCTCATTTATCAATTTATTTTGGATTTTGTATACTAAGATTAGGGCTACGGAAAAGGGAATATGACAAATCTCAGCTTGAATGTTGTGTTGCATTGTCTTGTGTTCTTAAATTTTGCGATTTAGGATGAGCTTGTTTGTTGACTTTCCTTTGAAATTAGGTATAATCTCAAATCTCAGTAAAGGGTCATCATTCTGGATGTTAGATCTTCCCTTTCTTCATGTTCAAGTCAAAACTTGTACCTGCCATTATGTGTTGTAGTTATGGGTGTGCAAGAATCAAGTTGACTTGATCCGATTATGAGTTCGAACGAGTTTTAATCGAGTCTAGTATGAATTCATATATAGCATGGAGTAGTTACTGTCCATCATCTCATTTTGGCCATAGAAGTTTCTGAATTGCAGATCTAGTATTTCTTAGAAGACCTCCATTGATTGTGGTTTTGAATTCTAGTATGAGATTATTGTCATTGCCCCATGTCTGCAGATTCGAGATTTGAACTTCCCCTTGCATCCTATGAACTGTTTAGATAGATAGAACCCTCAAAACTTAAGCCATTTTTGGAAAGAATCTGAGGGTTTTAGTGTGGATCTACATAGTTCATACACTAAGTAATTTCTTGAATGCAGATGAGGAAGACAATCTTCTTCAAGGAATTAACCAGTACAGAACATCCTTAAACTTGACTGCTCTGACTGACAACGATCGAGCAGACTGCCTTGCTGGTGAAATTGCAGACCAGTTCAAAAACCAACCTTGTACCAACTCCACAGGCTCCAACACCGTGCCTGGCACAGAACCTCAGTACTCCGACTATCCCAACCTTCTCAAAAAATGTCACTTGAACGTCACCACTACACGAGACGGTCAGATACTGCCTGCTTGTGTTCCTAACCTAGATCGAGCTCTCGTTCTTACAAATTTTACACAGTCACAGTACGCCACCCATCTGAACGACACCAAGTTCACCGGCATTGGCATTGGCTCAGAAGATAACTGGATTGTTGTTGTCTTGACTACAAACACACCAGAAGGGGGTTACTCACCGGGAACTAATTCAGACAATGGGGCGTTTCGTCTTAACGCCATCAGCAGCACTGTATGGGTTTTGCTCGTTGGTCTTTTTATGGTAATGTGAACTAGGTTGATGAACATATAACTTTGCTTGTCTTGTTTTCTTGAGTTAAGACACTGTCTTACTATGTAGTTGAGGATATACAGTGCTCATTCATGAGATGTGTAATGGAATATAGCAGGCTATGCCACTTTTTTTCCTTAAATTTATTATTCTTACAGAAACAGAGCGCAAGTATTCTAAAATAAAAAAATTGTCCAATTTAACCTCAAAATCACCAGGAAATTGAAATGACCTCATTTTATGGGATCAAATTTGGACAATAGAGTAGTTATAAAACCAAAACTGCACATTCGCATGACATAGTTTCAATTTTCAGGAAATTTTGGGTCCAAATTGGACATTTTTTAAGCTCTTGCACAGTATATCAAGATGAGAAAACATATACTGATATAACTAAGAATCTCATTCAGTGAAAAAACACCAAGAATCATTCGCCGAAAATACACTCAACTTGCTACTATTATAAGAGAATAAGTAAAAATTATACAAACAGCTCTGCATATTTGCTTTAAGAGGAGAAAATAGTCAATTCCATGGAAACAAGAAATCAACACATTCTTGATCTCAGGTGAATTCGTTCAAGAAAACGAGGTTGTGCTGAGCAATCTCATCGCCAATACTAAATACAAGTTGTGTTACAGACCTTATTCAACTTTATTACATTTGCCAAGATATCTGCTACTTACCTCACAGTGGGACTTAACCTGGACTGCTCTTCAAGAGCTCTTTAATCGACTTCTGGTTAGAAACAAGAATCGTCTTAATGCAATCATTATGACCCACGTAGACTTCGTGATTTTCTCCTTTACCATAAGAAGCAGTGCTGAACTCAAGACAGTCTTCAGGATCTGTGCCTGCAAACCTTTGAAGAAGCCAAGGATCCCTTCTCTCTCCCAAATTGCGTATATTGCCCAAGAAACAGTTTTGCGCGATTTTACTTGAGCTTTAATATCCTCATTTTCATTGGACTCAGCTGCCTGAATCATCACTTTACACCTGTCCAAACGTTACTTTGTTTGAGTAAGTAGACTCCCTATACGAACGTTCTGAGATGAAGATACGAGAATTTTGTTTTATGACAAAGAAAGGTGAGTTGAGATTTACCGTATAGCTGGATATGTTATGCAGGTTGCAATGCATTTTGAGACGGCACCTAACACGAAAGCTGAAAATGCAGAAAGAGCTTCTGGAGATGTTGCGTCACCTCCTTTCTTCAACTTCTCCTTTAATAGTCTCTGTTTTAGCTGATCAAAGGCCGTATACTACACATAATTTGTTACAATCAGAAAGCTTTATTTTTATTTTGGGTACAACTTACAGTCAGAAAACTATAGTAACAAGCAAAAGTAATAGAAGCATTAACCTGAATGGAAGGATTTGCGGTGAGAAGAAGTGAGATGCCTAAACCATCAAACAACTCGCTCCACGTTCTCTCTGAAAGGGATTCCAAAAGCCCTTTGGATTTTCCAAAATCACTTGTTTGCATCTTTGAAGATGCTGTATCAAGAGGCTGAAACAATTCGTATACATATAAATGAAATAATTCACGCCAAATTTTTAACAGAGTGAACAAAAAAGTAACCAGCTGAACAGTACAACACCAAAGGAACAGAGAACCTGAGTTGCCTCCCTCTTGCTCGGTCTCACTCTTCGACCCACATTAAGACATTTTACTTGACCAATATAGGACATCCATATCAATGTTTTCTTTCTAATTGATCTTGAAGATGATGGTAGCATGTGTTTCATTTAAAAGTTTAACTAATTATAGAAACTTGAGATACTTGTCTGGTTCAAAACTGTCAATAAACTTGCATGAATTTATGGTTTACTTACAAATTTATGATATGTTGGAAATTTATAAAATGGATTATCATATAACAAATCATTATCATTCAACATGAATTGTACTAGAATTCACCATCTAAAAATCAGTCACACCATCGATGAATACTTGCCTGTGTTGCTACGACTGTGCATGCACCAGCAGCCGCCGCTATGATCAAGTTGGCTCTAGTTCCAATAGACTTAGATCCACTTTTCTTCAAGTAAAGTCTCTTTAGAAAGCTGTATCCATAGAAATAGATAAACTGTGAAACGAAAGACTGGAAATTCTTCGTTCCCAACCCCTGGTATAATCCAAGCACTTGACGGTTGGATATTGCTTCCCACAGGACATCCGAAATATTTCTGTCCAACGCAAACAAATAGGTATTTCAGATTCCCTTACTCAGGACTCTCATATAATGTATATTAGACGACTCTACAAGTACGAAACGAGAGAAGACACACACACACATCTAACACTATATCCATCAGTACTTGTTATGGTTTAGACACACTTGTGTTACAAAATCGTGTCAATTTATGTTTTCAGAGGTTCGGAACTTCGTGTAATGTCAAGTCACACGCACCATTCGACAACTTAAGTGTCAAGACTAGGTTCGATACCACACGAGTAGAGCGAATCATCAACTTACGATTCCAATTAGTCACATAAACAAGAACAGGATGGAAAACTATATACATGATCCAATTGTCTAGGGGTGTTTGCAAACTCTAAGCTTAGAAACACTCCTCAAAAGCTAAAGCTGTGAGAGAAGAGCTATTAAAAAAAAGTGATTATGCCCAATTGAGTTTTCAAGGAAATTCACTTTCACACTCTCAGGTTTCTCACCTTTTCATGTTCTTAACCATAATAAAAAAATCCCAACATCTAACTAACATCCACCAACCTCATTAACTCAAGATAAAGACAGCATACCCTTCAAGATCAAACCACAAAATATCCAAGAGATGACAAATAGACAGCTATCATAAGGAAATGAATACAATTTGTTCTATAGGTTCAAGTAACAGAACCCCACCTCATTAAAAGGATCATTTTACAATAAAAAGCAAAAACCTGTATCTTTGGTGGTGATGGGCTCGATTTTCAGCTTGATATTTAGTCTTGCAGGTGTCAAGAGGGTACAAAACGGTGGTGCTAACCAGTGAACCCACCGCACCGGCCGTCGCTTCCACTAAAGATTCCATTTTTCTGAATTTTCTCTAAACTGCAACTCTTTTCATGGAGAAATTACTGATCCAAAATTGGGTATCAAGAATGATTAATGAAGAAATTGAGACGGGCGGTGGTTGTATTTGTATGCCGCCAAGATTTTGGGGGGCTAATCGCGTTGGGGAACGTGCGAAGAATGGCAAGTCTGAAAATATAAAGGATTTTTTTTTTTTTTTTTGGAACCTAAATATATATAGATAGGTGTTTTAAACGTTGCTAGATTTATTTTTATCTAGAACGATTAGATATGAAAATTACAGATTTGTGTTCGTGTCATTATTATCTCTTAAGGACATGAAATTTTTGTGTCTGAAAAGAAAATCAATCTGTAACGTTAGATTTTGTATTTCTTATCTTGTTTTATCATGTTCTATCAAATAGTATTATTGTGTCACATGACACAACTTTTTTAATGTCTGTTGTCATTATATGAAGACAAATAAGGAAAATCGAATAAGACTGACTTTGTATGGGCCTGCTTTCTTTACATATGGGCCGGTTTCCTTCTAGATTTGTCTCGGGTGTTGGCTATATACCCCTCCAGCTTTGTTAAGTATACTCCCCCTCCTCATTTATTAATTTAATAATCATGTAAAATACCTAAATTATCCTTACACTAAAATGTTCATGATAAATACACTCCCCTACTTTTAAACCCTAAATCTAATCATAATTTAAAGAGAAGTCGCCGCACCTCCGGTCATCGTCGTCGCCGATGCACCCCATAGAGGAAAAAAAAAACTTAGAATTAAAAAAAAAAAAAAAAAGTTTTCAACACTGGTTTGTCGACGAGAAACAAACGTGTCGACACTGGTTTGTTGACAAGAGTATTTCTCGTCGGTAAATCAGTGTCGACAATGTATTTTTTTTTTTTAAATAAAAATATTCGACAACTCTTGGTCGATAATATACTCTCTCATCCACAACAATTTGTCGACGAGAGAGTATATTATCGACCAAGGGTTGTCGAAAATTGAAAAAAAAAAACAAAAAAAAAGTGACGGAAAAATTGCAGAAAAGGAAAAAAAAGGACGGTCGCGCGGCCGCCGTGAGTGGGGGAGGAGGTTGTCGTGGGAGGGAGACGGCGGCAACGTCGCTGGGCGAGAGGCGGCGGCGCCGCCGTACAGCAGAAAAAAAAAATGAAACTTACCTGCTAGGCAAGGGGTCGGCGGCGACTAGCGGCGCGCGAGAGGGAAAGAGAGAGCGACGGGCGGCGCTGGGCAAGGGGGCCCCGCTGCGTCGCCTGAACAGAAAATAAGAAAAAAAAACCTATCTTCAACCTTCGGCGGCGAGGGTGGCAGCGGCGCTTGGAGGCGGAGGCGGCGACGAGGGAGGCAGCGGCACTTGGAGGCGGGGGCAACGACAATTTTGGGAGAAGAAGAAGAGGTGTGGAGTGTTGGGAGGAGGTTTAAAGAATTAGGGTTTATGATTTAATAGGGGGAGTGTATTTATAAGGGTAGATTAGGTATTTTGTAGGGGAGTATATATACTCCCTCCGTCCACCAAAAGTGTGCTCATTTCTTTTTTTGGGTCCACAAAAAACGTGCTTATTCTATTTAAATAGTTAACTTTTGAATATTTTTTCTACTTTATTAACAAGAATGAGTATCTACCAAATATATTTTATACTCATTATATTAAATATATTCTTTATAATTAAAATATGATTTTTTTAAAAACATATATAAAAAAAAGTGAGAGCACACTTTTGGTGGACAGAGGGAGTAACTTTTTACATTTAAAGGGGTACATGTATCAAGGGGTATATTTAACAAGGCTGGAGGGGTATATAGCCAAGGCCTTTGTCTCGGCCACAATCAATTCTCATTTAAGCATTAATAATAGAGTCCGACTATTTACACCTCCATTTCGGTTTAGAACACTCCCCCAATTGATGCACCCCCTAAAATTTGTCAGGATAGATGCACTCTTTGTAATTGTTCTAAATACTCTTTTCTCCCTTTTATCTGTATAATACACCTTTACTAACCACACCCTCCTCCAAACTCTAATTCTCTCCTCATTTTTCAATTTCCACCTTGCCGCCCCCTTTCTCCACCGTCCTCCCCCTCCTTCTCCGATTTCTACAAGTTCTTTTTTGCTTAACCCGCCGCCGCCGCTCCCGATCGACCTCGTCGCCCCGCCTTTTGGTCGAAGATGTCGGCCACCCCCACCACAGGTAAGTGTATCGGCCGCCGCCGCCTAGTAAAGGTGCGGTCGGCGACAAAAAAATTTTAGATTTTTCTACAATTCTGTAGAACCTTTTTTTTTATATATAATTTTCGACAATGTAATGTTGACCATATAACCTCTCGTCGACAACATGTTGTGGACGAGAGTTTACATGGTCGACATTACATTGTCGATTTTTTAAAGTTTTTTTTTAATTTTTTTTTTCGACCAACTTAGGTCGACCATATACACTCTTGTCGACAAATTGTTGTCGATGAGAGTTAATATGGTCGACACTGGTTTGTCGAAAATTTAAAAAAAAATTGAATTTTTTTTAAGTTCTATTTGAATTTTTTTTGTTTGTTGTTTGTTATTTAGTGTTTGGTGGTGGTGGTGGCGAGAGTAAAAATTAGGTTTAGGGTTTAAAGGTTGAAGGAGAGGTACAATTAGTAATGGGAGTGCATTTAGTAGTGTAATATGACTTAAAGGGTATTTTTGGTTTTACATGATTATTATATTATTAAACTGACAGGGGGAGTGTTCTAAACCGAAATAGAGGTGTAAATAGTCAGGCCCTTAATAATATGCAACTAAATATCGTCGAGTCAATGTCTAGTTTATCACCAACTAAATCATCGTCGAGTCAATGTCTAGTTTATACCAGTTGATGCGGCCAAAATATCTCGCCCTATAAGGTGATGACACGTGGACGAATGATAAATTATCCTCACCAAGTATTTGTACTTACCTCATAAATTGATGTATACACCCTTGATTCTCTGGGGCCCAATTGTAATAAGGGTTGACCTATAAATTAGCCCAACTTAAAAATAGCAGGATGTCCGGGTCGAGGCCCTTAATAAATTAATGGAAGAATAGCTCATGGGCCTAACCTCATTAGGGAAGGATATGCCCAGCCCGGGGTTAGGTGAACTTGGACGGTTGGACCTGGTCAATCTGGAGAGGAAGTGAGTTCCGAGATCGGAGGGATCGAAGAGAACGCGTGTGAAGAGGAATTGATTCTGGGAATATAGGAGTTGAGACGAAGTGGAAGGGAAGATGGGCCTTGGATTGAGTCCAGTGCTAGGTAGTTGAGAGAAAAGCGGAAAAGGCAACCTCTGACTTGAGCGTCGGAGATTCCACGCCATAATCCTCTCCGACGTGTTTTTGCAGGTATTCAGAAACTTTGGAGGGATTTATTCATACGAATATCACTCGAGAGTTATAATCCAGCGTGAAGGATTGGTAATCACTACTCGTCATTTTCTGACGCAACACACCGAGTTACCCTCAAGTCCATAAAAACCCGATTTTAAAAATAAAAAAATTAGTAAATTTTTAAAAATAATTTTTAAAAATTTGCTAATTTTTCAAAAATAATTTCCAATAAATAAAGGTTCAAAAAATCGGTAAAAAAAATTGAATAACACCACAAAATTCAAGAGAAATCTAAGAGGGTAATTTCTTTTTTAAAAACACACACACACACACAAATTAAGCACATTGAAGAGGGGAGAGGGATTGTGTGGGCTATGCGACCGGAGTTGGGGGGACGGGGTGGAGTGTCGCTGCTGCATCTTTGCGACGTGTGACGACAACGTGGATGAAGGGGGCTGCCGCAGTGGGGGAGGTGTCGTCCCTGTGCTTTGAGACGAGCGGCGACGATGTGTGGGGGTGGCGCTACCGCTACGTCTGTACGACGTGGACGTGGACGGTGGATTGGAGTGTGACTAGTTGGAGGAGGGGAAGGAGTGGAAGAAAAAAAATGAGTAAAATTAGAATTTATGTAGGAGGGTAGTGTTGGAAAATAGAAGGGGGGTGAACTCAACTTTTGGTGTGTGAACTCACCCAGAAATGAAATCAACAAAAGGTGGCATTTAAAAGAGGCCATTTATCTTGGCCCTAAAGTTTCCCTTTCATTTGAGACCAAGCCCATAAATTACCCCAACGGCTATATTTCATTCCACGATACTTTCAATTATTTTGTGGGTAAAAATACAATTAAGATAAACTACAGGGCTTACAGAAAATATCCTCCACTGTTCTATTATTATTATTCAAACCCCCTTTTCCCTCCTTCTCCACTCTTCTGTCAAATGATCACGAACAACTCTTAAAGATTCACTGTAACAGTATTACCACTCCGGCGATGCAAGAATTCATAGGCTCTGTTCGCCGATCACTAGTTTTCAAACCATCCGGTGAAGAATCTCCCGGATTTGGAGGAATCGTGGATAAAATCGGGTCGAGCATCAGGAATTCGAGAATAGGACTCTTTGCGAAGCTTCCGGTTTACGCGCTGCCTACAATTGTAACGCCGCGGAGAAATGTCGTGACGGCAGGGTGTCTGGAGGAGGAGGCGCTGCCGCCAATGGCAGAATGCGTAATTGAAGAGGAGGCCAGTGCAGTTACAGGTAATAATGCAGAAATTCTGGTTTCGAAAATTGTAAAGGAAGAAGAATTTAAGAAGAAGGAGGTTTTATTGCTTTCCCCAATTCGGTGGAGGAAGGGGGAGATGATTGGGTGCGGCGCGTTTGGCAGAGTTTACATGGGGATGAATCTCGATTCAGGCGAATTGCTTGCTGTCAAAGAGGTGAATATTGTTCATCTTGTTCTTTGCAATTTGAAAAACTTGTAGAATGTTCATGAAGTGTTTGTTGGAGTTCTCTTCTATCTAATATGCTGATCAGTTTCGTTTCGTTTCTCTGAATGCAGGTTGCCATCTCAGCCAACAGTGCTTCAAAGAAAACACAAGTAATTGTCTTTTAAGTTTGATTTTACTAGGTTCATCTGTCGACAGAATTAATATTTTGGCTCAATTCAAGTAATTTTGCTGTATTTATGTGTATCTCTATGAACTTGCTCAATTGTCAGGAATATATTAGCGAGCTTGAGAAGGAAGTGAACTTGTTGAAAAATCTCTCACATCCAAACATTGTGGTGAGCACAAATAAATTAAATTGAATTGTTTAATTCAAGTGTCATTCAACCTGATCTGTGCGTATATTCTCCTGCTGTTCAGAGATACTTGGGAACTGCTAGAGAGAAGGGTTCGTTGAATATATTGCTGGAATTTGTTCCAGGTGGTTCCATCTCATCTCTCTTGGGGAAATTTGGGTCCTTCCCAGAATCTGTAAGTGATGATATTCTTAATAATGAAAGCATATGAAATCAGGTACTGTAAGTCTATAACTATTAATCGAAGGCTGTAATATGTCAATTGCCTAGGCCATTTTGTTTAGCAAGGATTACGGCAATGCACACCAAATTGATTAACCTTGGAGTGGTGTTTAAATCTTTTTAAGAATATCCCTTTATTTGCATTTCAGGTTATTAGGATGTACACAAAGCAATTGTTGATAGGATTAGAATACCTGCATGAGAACAAAATTATGCACAGGGACATCAAGGTATTTTTTTTCTCTGTTGTAATGGTATTTGTAATCATTAAAAGGCATTAGATGCTGAGCAACTCCCTTGCTATTATAATTGGATTGTTTTTAGGGAGCCAATATTCTCGTCGACAATAAGGCTTGCATTAAACTCGCTGACTTTGGAGCATCCAAAAAAGTTGAAGCATTGGTATGTTGTTCTTCATTATTTGTGAGCTTTTGCTATTGATTCTAGTTTGAAACTAAATCATGAATGCTGCTGCAGGTGACTGTGACCGGTGCTAAATCGTTGAAGGGCACTCCATATTGGATGGCTCCTGAAGTTATTGTTCAGAGCGGTCATAGTTTGTGAGTAGAAACATATATAAATACTTAGTAACTGTAGCTGGTGAAATCTTCATATAATTGCTGTAGATTTTCTGTTCCCAGCCCTGCTTACTTACTTTTCTCTTCATACACTGCTATCCTATCACCTGATTTAGAGCCTGCTTGGCTGAGCTTTAAATATATTATAAGTTGTTTCAAGAGTTTATAAGATGTACTTTTTAAGTAGCTTATAAGTCGTTAAAGTGTTTGGCTAATAAAACTTATAAGTTCAGCCAAACAGGATTTACCTGAATTCTCTGCTTAAATATGTGCAGCTCTGCAGATATATGGAGTGTTGGATGCACTGTTATCGAAATGGCTACTGGAAAGGCTCCTTGGAGTCAGCAATATCAGGAGGTATAACCATAATAATGTGGTGAACACACTGGCTTTGAGGTAACTGTTTTCTAAGCTATCGTCTACTAACAGTTGATACCATTTTAGGTTGCTGCTCTTTTTCACGTAGGAACAACTAAATCTCATCCTCCAATACCAGAACATCTATCCACTGAAGCAAAGGACTTCTTGTTGAAATGTTTGCAAAAGTATGTGGATCATATTTACATTTTCCTGCTTTTACATTTGTTTAAATAAAGTGGGCCTTTAATTTAGTTGTTGAATGTCCTTCAAAGAATAATAGTATAAGGATATAAATCATTACTGTACTTGTTTCTCCTTCTCTCTTACTTGAGTGCTGAGTCTAAAAAAGTGCAATTTCACATATCATCGCAGGGAACCAGACCTGAGGCCTACTTCATCAGAATTGTTGAAGGTTGCCGAGTTTACACAACTTCTGTAGTAACTCTATATTTTGATACTGTATGCAAAAAAAATTAAAAAAATTGTGATGTTTGATTATAATGGCATTCTGTTGTTATTTTCAGCATCCATTTGTTACTGGAGAACATGAGGAATCCCACCTCACTCTTCGCCGTTCAGTTGTGGTGAGCAGATGCGCTTGTTCATGATTTATAGTACTTAGTTTTATATTTAAACAATTTACTAACTACAATAACATCTGGATCAGAGGGATGGAACTGGAAAGCGGATGGCAGATCATGGGGTTGAAATAAATAATACGTAAGTGCTTTACTGTATAAGAATGAGAATTTATAACTGTATCTTGCTTGAACCTGTTGTTTTAAAGGGTTTTTTCATGTTACAGAATGGATTTAGATGCAAAAAGGTCCTGTAATGGTTTGAGGAATATTGGCAACTTAAGTGGCACCAGATCCTCAAGTATTCATCCTGATCAACTCTCCATGTGGAAATCTGTCAATTTTGATGATGACATGTGCCGAATTGATGATGATGATGATGGTCTTGTACTTGGTGAATCTGTGAAATTTACATCAACGATGGTTTCCAATGATTGTAATAAGGTTGGAAAGAGTAACGTAGTTTTCATCTCAAATCTGAATACCTATTAATCCTCATAAGACTATTGTGTTAACTTAAAGTTCACTTATGCAGAGTTTTAATCCAATGTGTGATCCCGATGATGATTGGTCGTGCGAGTTTGATGAAATCCGGGAGTTGAAGAAAAGCAGAAGAGAGTTTCTTCCGAATGGGAATGTATTTACCTCATGTTGCGAGGTTGATTTGGGATTTACATCTCCAAGAGGGCAGCCGGTGGCAGTGGCAGAAGATGATGATGAAGTAACTGAATTGATGATTAGAGCATTTCTTGATGAAAAGGTATTAAGTTTGTAAAGTACTTTCTTTTACTCTGTGTTCAACAATAATTACTCAACTTGTTCAGGAAGATATAAATCTTACCTATGCACTACGTTGCTTTCTTGTAGGCAATTGAACTGAAGAAACTGCAAACACCTCTGTATGAATTCTACAATTCCTCAAATGTTGCTGGTTCGAACAAGGAAAATGTTATCGATTCAAGAAATTGCAACTTACGTCCAAAAAGTAATGGGAAGAAGAACTTGCGGAAGAGATGGGAAGAAGAACTAGCAGAGGAGATAAAAAGGACCAGAGGCAAGTGTTTCTATTATGTATTTTATGATTCTTTGATTTGCAAGTAATAGTAATTCATCAAAACATTCGTGTGAACTTCATCCACAATCTACTTTCCCTCCTCCTTCAGTCAAAGCTCTCTTTTATTTTAGTTCACGTTTTTCTGAAGCATAGTATGATATTTATTTGTTACAGAGTTCATGCGTCAAGAAGGTGCAGTATCATCTCCGAACAACAGAATCTTGCTTCGACACAGAGATCGATTAAGGCTTGCATCTCGAGGGAACTAAATATGTAAGTTTTAATGATTAATTTCATGAAAACGGTAGTTGAAGCAATATGATTCAAGTATGCAGCTGAAAATTAGATTTCATTACCACTAGTGAGATAATTTAATGAATGGTGAGCAATAAATCATCCATTCTTTGTTGTGTTTTATGATTCTTCTCTCCTTAGCTGGAGCATTTAGAGTGTATCTTGTTTTTTTTTTTTTTGATTACAAGTTAAATACCCCATCCCTTTTTCCCCTCCCCATGACTCGAACCCAGGACATGTGGCCTAGGTAGTGGTGCTCTAACCACTTGAGCTATCCCACTTTGTCTTTAGAGTGTATCTTGTTGTTGTAAAGGAAATACACAAGTATTTAAAATATTTAATTTAAAAGGATCACGGTCTAGTTTTATTTGTAAAAGATTATGTGATTCCAGTGCTTTTAATAGAGTATTAAATATTGGTGTTTCTGCATAGAAAAATGTGAAAACGAGATATCGTGTGCTAGGTTAAGTGAAGACGGATCGAGAACTGTAAATGGTGGGCTTTGGAGGATTCAGATCCGTCTCCACTTAGCCTAGGTTTTGTCATTTTTCATGCAAAAACACCAATATAACGCCAGATTCCACACCAAACGCTCATTTTCTGCCATTTAACCTGATACAAAAATACCAGTAGTGTCTGACTTCTTCACCAAATGCTCTTGCCTCACCATTTAATTTTAACCCTCCGATATTCATGGAGAAGCCTCTAGAGGGGTGCCAATTCATCTACACTTAACCTAACTAGCATACCATATCTCTTTATTTTTTTTCATAACACTAATATTAAAACCACTCATCATATCCCATAATAGATCTTTCTTGTGGTTTGAAATGCTGCGGCAAAATTCTCTTGCAGTTTGGAAATTGAACGAAACCCTCTATAATGAATTCTCCATTTTTCCAAATTGCACTAAACCCTCTATGGGGGATTTTCTTTTTGTCAGAAATATAATAAGTTAACGAATTTACATATTTTCTCTAATTTTCATATCATTTTTTTTAAAATATTGAAGCTTTGCGATCATATTATTTTTTAAATGTTGAAATTTTGAGATTATAATATGGAAAACATAAAAATCTTTATTAAGAAAAATGTACGTTGACTTATTTCATAAACTACAGAAGAATAGAGATTTGCTTTATTAGTAAATCAAAAGATGTTTCGTGCAACTTTTATCAAAAGATATTTCGTGCAACTTTAAAATCAAGAATTTTGTGTACTGTCTCTATATTTGTATCTTATTAAAATAAAAGATACAGTAGTAGTAGTAATATTTAAACTCACTCTAAAAACAAATACTACTAAATATAACTTGAGAAAGAGTTAAAAATAGTCAAAGAACTTGTTTGCCATGGCCGCCTCCACCAAAGAGGTTCTCACTGACCTCTCTCCAGTGATCAAACTCTACACTGACGGCACCGTCGACCGCCTCTTACCTTCCCCCAATGTTCCTCCATCGCTGGAGGACCCCATTACCGGAGTCTCCTCCAAAGACGTAACCATCTCTCCAGCCATTTCTGCTAGGTTTTACCTCCCCAAACTCACCCGTCCCTCACAAAACCTCCCCATCTTAGTCTACTACCACGGCGGCGGTTTCTGCATCGGATCCGCTTTCTCTCTCTTCGATTCCCGCTACATCAACCTCTTATCCGCCGCATCCGGCGCTCTGGTGGTCTCCGTCGAGTACCGCCTCGCACCGGAGCACCTCCTCCCGGCGGCGTACGACGATTCCTGGGAAGCTCTAAAGTGGATTTGTTCGCACGCCGTTGATGAAATCCAGATCCAGAAAGATGAATGGATCTCTAACCACGGCGATTTCCGCCGCGTTTTCATCGCGGGCGACAGCGCCGGAGGGAATATAGCTCACAACATAGCGATGCGTGCCGGATCGGAATCTCTACCCGGAGACGTGAAAATCGTGGGAGCGATTCTCTCGCATCCTGAATTCCTGGGATCTAATCGGATCGGAAACGAGCCGGAGGAGAATCTGCTGCACAGGATGTGGTTAATGGCGTACCCGTCCGCCGCGGGCGGGATTGACAATCCGTTGATTAATCCGTTGGTGGATGGAGCTCCGAGGTTATCGGGGCTGGGATGTGATAAGATTATGGTTTGTTTGGCGGAGAAGGATATATTGAGGGAAAGAGGGAGAGTTTATGCAGAGGAGGTGAAGAAGAGCGATTGGAAGGGGGAAGTAGAGGTGGTGGAGATTGAAGGAGAAGATCATTGCTTCCATTACTTTGATACTCAAACTGAAAAGGCTCGGAGTTTAATCAACCGTATGGCTGCTTTTATTTCCCACTAAAATCACTTGTTTCAATGTTTAACGTACTAATAAGTTGATATGTGTTATTATATTAAAAAGTAATCAACGATATTGAGTTACACGTGTAAAAGATTCAACAACTTTTATTGTTCTTTAAATTGCAAACTAAACTTGCTTATTGGTCCTGTGGTTTTCAGAATCGGAATCGAACCGAGAACCGTTCTATAACCGAATCAAAATTATGTACTATTAGTTGGTTCAATTTCGGTTCATCTATGCTAGAAATTGGAACCAACGTTTCTAAAATTATCGTTGTTATTTTTATTATTATCACTTGTAATATTTTCGTTGTGGACGATTGAGATTAATGCAAAAACTAATCGTTTGGATATAGGAACTACGTTAATCGGAATCAACGGTTTGACCACAAATTAATGTGAATTATTTGTTCAAACTTAACTTCGTGGAGTTGTATACAGAATGCACAATTGAGGATACTAAATTAACGGACTAGAAAAGTTGGACAATCTATATCTATATATATATATTTGCAAACCTATTATGTGACACATGTCACAACCTCATGCATTATCTCAATCTCTTTCTTCTCAATTCTCTCCAATTCAAAATCTCTTCATTCTCCTTCATTCTAACATTTAACTCTTAATCTCAACCCTCCATTTTAACTCTTAATCTCAACCCTTCATCCTTATTTTTATTCCTATAAAATCTCAATTCTCAACTCATTTTTACTCATCTCAACCACTCAAGTTTTAATCTCTTGAATATGTCCTCTTCAAAATTTGTCGATAAATTTTTTCGATCATTCTCTGACAAAAATTTTAGGCCATCAATTCCGGTCATCACTCAAACATCGCATATATATGATATATTATGTATTCTTTTCTTGCTTCTATGTACTCTATCAAGAAGAATTTTGTTAGATTAGATGAAGAATATAAAAAAAAAAAATTAGTCACCCATCTAAGATCTAAGGGCATATTATGCATCTTTCTCTTCTATGGGAATATTATGTATCTTTCTGTTTTTGCTTATTCATTGATTTACATTGACAAGGAGAATTTTGTTAGATCGAATGAAATATATCAAATCGTTTATATTATTTTGCCATGGTTCGCGAGATTTTTTTTTTTGCATTACTTCGTTGAATTCCCTTTAATTTTGAGATTAGTTTACTTTTAATTATTGTATTTCAATTTTGCAATGAATATAATATTAAACCTATTAAAACAAAAATCATTAGAATGACTTTTATATATATATATATATATATATATATATATATATATATATAGAGGCTGTGTATGTATAATTATTTATAAGTACCACTATATCAATACAAGAAATTATGGTGTAAGTATTAAATGTATAATTTGTAGAAAAATGCATTAATTAAGTTCTAATTTGTAGTATAATTTATTACACAAGTAGTTTTATATATTTATGAAATATTATATTTAGAAAATGGAGTAATAAATTGCACGAAATTAGCTTCAATGGTATAATTTATCTTTAACACAATTCATTGTTGATCAATTTACATTTAATATCTCTATTAAAAAAAATTAAATATAATTAATTTGAATTATTAATACCGAAACTCCAATAAAAATGAATTTTCAAGCATTGGGATCATTTGTTACACATTAATGTCTATTCACAATTTTATGGAAATCTAAATTTATTACGCTAATTGTTTAAGAAAGATGTAAAGTATTGACTAATAAGGTTTATAGCAAACTCGATTTTTCATACTAATTGTGAATTCTTATTTTAATGGAGTATATATTTCTAAAGATTTTTCTACCCATCTATATTACTCATATTTGCTATAATTATTTTTTCTACATTTATAATATATGTCTATAATCTTAATATCAAATTAATTACACTGTTGATCTAATTACAGGAAAATTAACATTAAATTTCAATTAAATTGTTGATCTATTTATATGAAAAATGTACTGAAACTTGACCTATTAAATACTATCTTTCAATCATGTATATATAAGTATAGATTTAGTTAGCAATTTCCACTTAAATTTAGAATTAATATATGAAAATTATAATTATTAAATTCGAAATTATATAGAAATAATTAAGAAATATCGAAATCTCTCTACCATCTACATTACTCAATATTTACTACTCCATTTACTATATACTATAATAATACGAAAATTAGAATTAAATGGTTGATCTATTCATGTGGAAAATATAATGAAATCGTATATAATTGGGGTGATTTGAGAAATTTTGGAAGATTTTGCGAATTTTGTTCTCAAATTTTAAGTGAAGCATTGAAAGTTGAGCATGAGAACTAGGGAGATAATGCTGTTGAGGTATTGAAGGCATTGATGATGCCTCTAATTTTGTATCCTAAATCACCATTGAAGAGTATAATTATAGATTCTCATGATTATATGTGGTTGCAAATACTTTCAATGTGAAAGTATAATAAAATTTGGAAGCTGAGAAATATAACAAGTCTCTGCACATGCCTCATTTAATTGTTTTTTAATTATTGCAATAATTCAGAAAAAAATGAGTTTCAATTCATTCACTTTATTTAAAGTGACGGAAGAAGTGACAATCCCGTAAATTTGGTATTTATTATATTTGACTAATTTTTCATTTCATAGATATATTAAGTTATGGCAAAAACTTGGGTGAGAAGGATACCTTTTAACCCATATTTTAAAATTTTGGGTAGGATAATTCATATTTTTTCCAAATTTTTGGTTTGTAAAAAAAATGATAATGTTTAAGTAAAAAATGATAATATTTTTTACAAAAGTGATTGTCACTTTTTATACGAGGGTTAAGGATGACCCGTCTCACAGGTCTTATTTTGTGAGACGGTCCCAACCAAGACTAACCCTTAATTAAGTTATTTATGGTCATGTCCAAATATCTCAACTAATTCACATTACTTAACAATTGTATACATCTTTGTTTTCCCTCCTAAAGCAATGTTAGGATCATTCTTTTTTAAATTAAGTTTTTTAATTCATATTTTGAATAACACTAATTAAGGATAAAATGTTAACTTTATAAAAATTTTAGTTAATTTCAAGAATGAGTTTTATGTGAAACGATCTAATACGTGATATGACGCTCAATTTTAGAATAAATGAGATTCGTCTGATGTATAAGAATGTCTCATATGTTTTTGTCATTATTAAAAATGGTTTGATTATACTTCAAATATGTTACTACTAATTATAATTGATTTTTATACTTTTCTTTCGCGATATCTATCTATATATATCTATATATATATATTTACAAACTTTTGTTGTGACACATGTCACATTCTCACCCCCTCTCCCTCAACCTCTCTCCTCTAAATTCTCCCATTTCAAAATTCCTTCATTCTCATCCATTTCATCTTTTTCTTTTAATCTTAATCATTCATTTTGTTTAATCTTCATTTTAAGTTTTAATCTTCACCCTTCATTCTTAATCTCACTCCTATATAAATTTCATGTCCTTTCATTTCAACCACTCAACCTTTCACACTATTCTCTAATCAAACATATTTTTCGTTTATGGTGTACATATGGTGTATTCATTGTCAATCAACGAATTGTGTATGTCTTTCATACCTAGAGTTATTTAGATCGTAGATCTCTAATATATTTTTTTTCTCAAATATATCGTTTGTTTATGATGTGTGTATGTATTATTCATTCTCAGTGAATTCATTATTTATTTTATACGTATATATAATGTAGATTTCTAATCTTTTTGTTTTTCATTCACGATCCATATACACGCGCGCACGCACGCACACACACTCACGTATATATATATATATATATATTTGTTTTTTGCCTCAATTTACGTTTTGCAGAAATTTAACATCTTCGCGTGCACTCATACTACTCAAAAAGTCATTCATGTGACCCAGTCATATTGAAAAAGTCTCATCTTCGTATCGTCATCCATAACATGCTAAACGATTCAAATAGCGCGTCTCAAATCCAAGAGCAACAATCGAAGCCCTAACGATTATTATTATTTCCTATGTACGATCCATTTACATAAGTTTCTTATGTAAATTATAAAGTTAGAATGAAAACGATGTATATTTCTGCCAATTTTTTATGGTGTAATTTTTTTGCTTTGATTTAGTAATTTATTTTATATTCGAAGATCATGTAATTAATTATTTTGATGATTTATAATTTATATTCGAAGCCAAGTTGTATACACCATTTTCTAGATATTCATTTTAACTATTTTATCTTATATGCAGTCTTTCATATTTTGGAGAAAATTGTTACACATCTAAAAACAATAAAAAATTTAATTGAATTTGTTAAACTTTAATATAAAAATGAAATAATAACTATATATCTTTCTTTAATTATATTAAGAAATCGAATAAAGTTGTTTTAGTAAAGTATATTTTATTGTTTTTAATGTAAGTAAAGTAAAGATTTAAATATATATTAATGTAGAATTTATTAATTAACATAAATGCATATGATATGGTATACACAATAACTAAGTACTATAAAAAATACTCCATAAATCAAGTTTTTTCGAATTCATATTTATAGGAAAAAATAATAGCACAATTTAATGATGCATTTAACTACAATTAAGTTTCTAGAATTATGTGTCAATTATTACTAATTGAGTACATGTTACTTAAATTGTGCTAATGAAATTAATTTTGAAATAAACTAATTTAGAACGTTTTATATATATAATTTTGGAATGCTGCAATCAATGCATGGATTAAGGTGAATCTATATATATTAATATATACTCCACAATCTTGATTACAAAATTTGAAGGAAACGTTTGACATATTTGGAGGGATTCAGAGATTAAACTAAAATAATTAGGAAAGAGTTTTAGTATTTTTTTTAATTCCTCTTAAATTCAAATTCTGACTACATTTTTTTATATGTGTATTAACTATCATAAATGTATATAGTAAATATATGTTTAATTTTCAGTTGACTAATTCAATTATAGTAAAAAAAAATTAATAATTTAATTTAATTATATATATTCAACTTCCAGTTGATTGATTACGTGAAACATTTTTTTTAAAACAAACGTATGCATATTTTTAAGAGTTTATGCTTTCAAAAAATAAAATTATAGTTTTATAAATCATGCAAGATACTAAAATCCAATTTGGTATAACATTAATTAAATTAACTTAAATACATAATCATATTCCATGTATGAGTACATGTTGTTAGAAAAATAATAATGACTCCCCTAAGCTACATTAGAGTTAGAAATCAAATTTTAAACACATGTCATAATAATATTAAGTAATGATATGGAATTGATAAATTATGTATCGAAATTTAAGGATATTTTTTTAGCATTATTTTACGAAAGTAAGTTATGTATCATTTTAAATTATATTATAACGAATTAAGGAGACATTTAAATTAAGAATATAAAATATTATCTAACATTTATTAGATTATATTTTTATAAAAATTGGAATGATTTAATTCCATCAATATAAGATGAAGCTAATTTTAATAAAAGTATAATGTATCTTTTATTCTAATTTTATTGTTAGTAATATATTACAATCAATATTTAGGCCTGCTATTTAATTTTAATTTTAATTTTATTGATTATCATCATATTATTATCACTCATTATTTTTTCTTTTAGAGTAAACTGAAATTTCTTTTGACCTTTCTTGCTTCACTTTAGGCTCACTATTTTATTTTGGAGTATATATTATCATAATATTTTTATATGGGTCTTCGCTTATAATTTAATTATTTCACTATTAATCTTAATTAATACATATAACGTATATTAATTATTTTTTGAACTAAAATACAAGATTATAAACATGGGATATGGAGTAGTAATTAGGATTTTACTAACTTTGTAATTTAGACTTCTTAGCAAATCTCATGTGACTGAATCTAATTAATGAAATTTAAACTTTTTTTGACCTAACATCTCCTTAATAAAATAATATTATTTTTTTAATTTGATTTAATTTCAAAACGTTTGATTCAACACAAATGAGTCTTTCAAGAAGTCTAATTATGTAACAATATTTAAAGTTATTGGTTTATTTGTAATTATTTAAAAGTTTAGATTAGATTACAGATGAGATGAGTGAGAAGTGGTAATTTAATTTGCAATTAATCATAAATAATTAGAAAGAAAATTCAATAGTTAATAAGAGTATAATAATATTTTGAAATAGTGAACAGAGGATGTGTCACATTACATATGTTGCGCAACCAATAATTTAAGCACAGGCCATAGTTTTTAAAATTAACGACTTCATTAAATTAAGGCACATAAACAAATTAAACTACAAAATGACACATAAGTAAAATTAACCAAAAAATGATAATCTAAATTCTCTATTAATATATATAGAGTAATTTAATTATCTTAGATCTCTGTGCTATAGAGTTTGAATGTGCATTGTGGGTATATGACACAACTAATATATAGGTAAGTTGGTTTTTTGTAATATATAGTACAAAATTTCTAATGAAGTTAGTAATTAAGAACTGCCTTAGTTAAGTAAAAAAAATTATGTCACAAATTATAATTTTTTTTTTTGTTACAGTGGTTTACCCAGTTGAGTTATAAGAGGGAGGATCGTTCTATGCCCACATATTATTGTTCTTGCATATGGACAACAAAATTCCAAATTCCGAGGATGTTGATCGTATTATATCTACATAATAAATACTTGAAAAAGACGTTGATTTGAGATTACACGATTTAGGATGCTTAGTTCGTGTGGTGCTGCGAACTAGAACCGTCCTTACATGATAGATAAGAGTTGTAGTAAAAGATTTTCAAAGAAACACATAGAACGAACTGCATACAATCGACGAGGACGACTACCCTCTTTAAAGGAGAAGGAACGAGGATCGTTCAGCCAATAGATGGAAAACAAGTCTCGACAATCGGTATGTGGTACCTTACAATGCCAATTTATTGAGTAAGTATCAAGTCCATATAAATGCCGAGTGGTGAAACAAACACAAATCTATCAAATACCTGTTTAAGTATATCAACAAGGGATGTGATAGTTATTTGCAACTATTTCCAGTGATGAAGAGGGAGAAGCGGATTTTACGTTTAAAGATGAAGTTAAAAAAATCTCAATTGTTGATATGTTTCCCCATGTGAAGTTGCCTGGAGAACACCTGAATTCGAAATTTACTACAAGTTCATTTCTTTGCAAAAATTGTTATTTCATCTTCCAAACAAACAATTGTGTTTGATGATGATGATGAACACATTGGCAATATTCTAGAAAGACCTTCTACACAACATTCGATGTTTTTTAGCCTAGATGGAATTCAACAGAGAAAATGAATTTGTAAGGGATCTTACGTATATAGAATTTCCCTTTAGGTTTATTTAGAATAATCAAAATCACAAGTGGATTCTTAGAGAAAATAATACTATGCAGTGAATATTTTAGATGATGATAGAACGTATGTTGATGAAATTGTATTGAAGGTAAGTTTTTGGACATCATCTCATTATTTTAGAAATTTATTTTCAACTCTACTTCTATTATCAAGTATGAGTTGTCTAGACATAATTTTTAAAGGATATGGGAGGCAAAGGCAATGTCAGACGATATACTCTCGGGAAGAAGATGATTGTTTAAATTACTATGTACAAATTATTTAACTATAATTTAATCTAATACTTTTATATACATGTTTAAAAAATTATTTTTTAATTAATAAATTAAATTATATAATAAATTTATTTTAATCCCGCGTAAAACGCGGGTCTTACACTAGTTTGATATATAACTCGTTCTTCAAATTGCCAAAAAATGAGAACAACAACGAAAACTTGTACTCCGTAAATTATACACCTCGAATGAAATTAGACATAAATTACGAAAAATTAATAATGTATCTATTGATGGTTACCCTATAATGTAGTTCGATTCCTTTGATATACTTTTTATATTTCACATGATGTTCCACTCTATTGGATCATTAACACTCGTCACCCACATTATTATGAGGCATTGATTTTTTTAAACGACACAGGTCAACAATCTAAAATGTGGAATATACTATGAAACATTAAAATTAAAATATGTGAATTCATGCCTCTAATTTGATGTGCATGTTTCACAATATCCCTTAAAATATATATTTCACTTACGAGCTACACTTGTGTACAGTCAATTACATGGTGTAATTGAGCCACAATTTAATCTGTTATAATTTGAAGGGCAAAAAGTTTAATCGTACTAATAGAGATAGAGATAAGAATATATGATAGAATACGTTTGAATTCATTTTATCATTATAGATAAGGATGATGTACATATTTGTTGCCTTCATTCTAGGAATTCTATTGTAACTCAACGGCGATTGTATTTTAACTCTCACATGGTATCAGCCTTTCACCTTAAACCCTAAATCTATCTTCTATTCTTCTTCGTCCCTATCCTCCTTTTCCTTCGGTTCAATGACAGCCTCTGACTCAGTCCCGCTAGCCACTCTTATTCACATGGTGACGATAAAATTATCGTCCACTTACTACTTACTCTGGCGGAATCAAGTGATTCCAATGCTCCGTTGCGACAATCTCCTCTCTTTTGTCGACGAAACTTCAGTCGAGCCCCCTCTCACAACCACAGATGATGATAACAAAACAATTCCAAATCATGACCACGATATTTGGAGCAAGAAAAATCATCGGGTTTTGAGTCTTCTCCTCTCTTCGCTCACCGAAGAATCCATGGCGGAGGTCATTAATCTTGACTCCGCGCGAGATGTTTGGGTCGCTTTGGAAACTGCTTTTAGTCACTCCCCTTCCAGGGCTCATCAGTTGCGTGATGAGCTTCAATTTCTAAAATGAGGCTCCTCCTCAGTCGTCGAATATAATCGCAAATTTAAAACATTGTGCGATCAACTTGCGGCTATTGGGCGACCAATCGATGAAGCCGACAAAAGCCATTGGTTCCTATGTGGTCTTGGCCCTCAGTTCTGCAATTTCACCGATGTCCGTATGGCCCTCACTCCGGCTCCTTCTTTATGTGATCTGATTCACCAAGCCCGAAACTATGAGTTGTACGACAAGGCTATGGACTCTCAATCTTCCCCACCTGCTGCCTTTTATGCTCACAATCATTCTGGCGGTCGTGGTTATTCTTCTCGTGGGGGTAATTCTGGTGGTCGTCGTAATAACTCTCGATCAAATGGAGGTCGTGGTTTTGGTTCTCAAAATTCTAGAAAGAAACCATACACTCCAAAATGCCAGATTTGTCGAGAACCTGGTCATTATGCAAGTAACTGCTCGCATCGTTTTGTTCGGGACTCTTCCTCAGCTTAACCTGCTGCTAACCTTGCTCACGCATTTCAGGCTCAATGCAAGGTGTCGCCATCTCCTCAGCTCGATTGGTACATTGATACAGGGGCATCTGCCCACATGACGAACAACACATCCACTCTTGACAATTTTGAGCCTTATAACGGTAATAATCACGTCATTGTCGGTAATGGTGATTCTCTTACTATTTCACATTTGGGTACTTGTCACTTAAATGCTAAATTACTGTTGTCAGATGTTTTAGTCGTACCTCACATCACGAAAAATCTTATTTCCATTAGCAAGTTGACATCGAATTTACCAGTTGAGGTTTTGTTCTGTAATGACTCTTTTCACGTTCAGAATCAGTTGACAAAGCAGATTCTGGCTCAGGGCAAGTGTAGAAATGGACTGTATATTCTTGAACGTGGCACCTTCAGTGTTGGTGGCAGGCCTTCATTCAAGAAATTTGAAAGCTTCTTTTGAGTTGTGGCATTCCCGTTTGGGACATGTTTCGTTTTCTATTATTCAGTTGTTGAGCAAGTTAGGATATTAATCTGTTTCATCTTTGTTGCCTAAACCGGGCATTTGTTCCTCTTGCTAATTGGCTAAGAGCAAACGTTTGCAATTTGATTTGAATGAGAAGCGTGCTAAATGTGTTTTGGATTTAGTTCACCGGTTGCTTCACCGGATGGTTTTCGTTATTATGTTGTATTTGTGGACGATTTTTCTCGTTTCACGTGGTTATATCCGATGCATGCGAAATCTGAATTTTTTGATGTCTTGATGAGGTTCACTTCTCTTGCTTGCAACCAATTTTCTTGCAATATTAAAATTTTCCAAAGTGATGGCGGCACCGAGTTTACAAATGGACGTGTTCGTGAATTTTTTGCTTCTCGTGGCATAATTCATCGTTTTTCTTGCCCATATACACCTCAAGAAAATGGGCGTGCTGAACGGAAACACAAACACATTACTGAGATTGGGTTATCCTTATTATTCCATGCACACGCTCCAGCTACATATTGGCTTGATGCTTTATCTACAACCGTGTATATTATCAATCGACTTTCTTCGCTCACTTTGGAAAATAACCCTTATCAGATTCTGTTTGGCACAACTCCAAATTTTGCAAACTTCAAGTCTTTCGGTAGTCGTGTTTATCCATACTTGAGAGATTATGCAGTGCATAAGTTGGCCCCCCGAAGTTCTCCACGTATATTTTTGGGTTATAGTAGTGTTCATAAGGGTTTTCGGTGTTTAGATCCTGCGTCTTCTCGGATTTATATTACACGCCATGCTATTTTTTACGAAGTTCAGTTCTCATTTTTGGTACTCTTAATACTCCTGCGGCTGATTTAGATGTCTTTATATTCTTTGAACCACAGATCAGTCCATCTATTTCTTCAGCAATACCAGATTGCTCACTGCCCCCTCAGTCGCAACTGTCGCCGGCCTATTCTCTCTGCCCAGCCGAGCCCTCCTTGGACCAGGTCGCTCAACCTCATGCTGCTCTTGTTCCAGTTGCTGTTGAGCTCGATGAGCAACCTGTGAACCCTCCTCCATCGACGGTTTCTACTCATCCTATGCAAACCCGGTCACGTTCTGGGATTCATAAGAGTCGACACTTTGTGGATATTGCAACCACTGTCCTACTAACAACTTTGACTTCATCTTCTGAACCAAAGGGATTCTGGTCTTCTATTAAACAACCTCATTGGTACAGTGCTATGCAAGAGGAAATGTCAGCCTTGCATAGTAACAACACCTGGGAATTAGTGCCACGCCCAGCATCCGGAAATATAATAGGCTCGAAGTGGGTTTTTTCGGACGAAATACAAGCCCAATGGCTCTATTGACCGTTTTAAAGGTCGTCTCGTTGCTCAGGGATTCACTCAAATTCCCGGATTTGATTTCTCTCACACTTTTAGTCCCGTCGTTCGTGCCGCCACTATCCGGGTAATATTATCACTTGCAGTTCAACGACATTGGCCATTGCATCAATTAGACGTTAAAAATGCTTTCCTCAATGGGCTACTTAATAAACTAGTTCTTATGTCACAACATCCAGGTTTCATTGATCCGCGGTATCCCGATCACGTTTGTCGTCCAAAGAAAGCTTTATACGGCCTTCGACCAGCCCCACGGGCCTGGTTCACCCGGTTCAACACCTTTCTTTATAGTTTGGGTTTCTCATGCAGTCGTGCGGACACCTTGTTGTTTTACTTGCATAGACTTGATTGCACCATTTTTCTCCTATTATATGTTGACAACTTTATTGTCACAGGAAGTGACTCCCCCGTTCTTCGAAAATTCATTACTCGAGTGAACAAGGAGTTTGCAACAAAGGATTTGGGTCGTCTAACTTATTTTCTCGGCCTTGAAATAACCCACACTGATTCCGGCTTATTTTTGGGTCAAGCAAAGTATGCCCATGATATTCTTACTCGTGCCTCCATGCTCGATTCGAAGCAAGTCTCCACGCCACTTCCTGCAGGAACGTCTCTCGTTAGCAAGGGAGATTCCTTTGATGATCCGACCCTTTACAGGTCATTGGTCGGTGCCCTCCAATACCTCACAATCACTCGCCCGGATTTGTCATATGTTGTCAATCACATAAGTCAGTTCCTACAGTCACCCACTATTGATCACTTTTTGGCAGTTAAGCGGATCTTACGTTATGTCAAAGGGACCTTGCATTTCGGCTTACACTTCACTCGGTCATCTAACTTTACTATTCTTGGTTATTCCGAAGCTGATTGGGCGCGTTGTGTTGAGACACGTCGCTCTACATATGACTACTCTATATTCTTGGGTGATAACCTCATTTCTCGTAGTGCAAAGAAGCAACCCACAGTCTCTCGATCTAGTTGCGAGTCTGAATATCGTGTCTTAGCCAACACTGCTCAAGAAATGGTTTGGCTAACGCATCTTCTAAAGGAGATTCGTGCTCTTCCGTCTACTTGTCCTCTCCTACTTTGCGACAACACTGGAGCTCTATTTTTAAGTCAGAATCCGGTGGCACATAAGCGCGCGAAACATATTGACATTGATTTTTACTTCGTTCGTGAACTTGTTTCCTCTGGGCGTCTAGCAACGAAACATGTGTCGCCTCATCTCCAAATTGTTGATGTGTTCACAAAGAGTCTTCTGCGTCCTGCTTTTGAGTTACTTCGTTCCAAGCTTCGCGTTGGTCTTCACCCCACATCTTGCTTGAAGGGGGTAATAGAGATAGAGATAAGAATATCTGATAGATTACGTTTGAATTCATTTTATCATTATAGATTGGGATAATGTACATAATGTATATATTCAACATATTCTCATCACCAATCTTAACGGTGATAGTATTTTAACTCTCACACGTACAATTAAAAAAATTATCCAAACCATTTTTTTCTCATTTATTTAGCGGCGGCAAATAACATCCGGCACGCCATCCACACAATCCGGAGGGTCGAACCATACCTGTGGACTCTGGACAGTCCTAGCAGCTCTAGCAAGTCGATGTACCATCTCATTGGCATCACGATAGACAAATTGAACAAAACAAAAATGAATGTAGTAAATAATATCCTTACATGATTGAATAAAGTCACCAACAACATAATTGTACCTATGTGGTGACTTGATAGCATCAACTATCACTTTAGTGTCCATCTCTACAACAACCCGATTGTACTCTATTTGTTGTATCCATGACAAAGCCTTGGGTAGCCCCCATGACCTCATCTTCATCTGCATGCATTAATTTCGAAACTGTCACCGCACGACATTTCAAAAATTCCCCCAAATAATTACGAACAATCGCCCTCAAACCCCATTTAAAGGTTATCGTCAAAGAAAGCGACATCAATATTTATTAAACTCGTTTGGAGGTTACATTCAATAATTTGAATTCACTTATTTGCGCTTTCTCTCTCTCTCTCTCTCTCTCCCCCCCTCTCTCTCTCTCTCCTTATTTTGCGCATAATTGTGAGTTTTCAGTCTTACTGTAATAGTTTTTTACGGGCCTGGTCCAAGATAAAAGGCGTGGGGTATATATCCCTCCAGCTTTGTTTAATGCCCTTCCCCGATACACGCACTCCCCCTAAAACTGATATATTATACATGCACTCCCCTCAAATTATCCATAGTACCCTTTCTTTAAAAACTCTCCATAAATACACTCCCCACACTTAAAACCCTAACTTTTCATCTCCTTCCCCCTTCTTCTTCCTCCCCCATTGCACCTGCTGCCGACCAAGCGCCGCCGCCCCCACCCCCGCTGGCCGCGTCGCCCCTTTCCTCTTTCTTTTTTCTAATTTTTCTACAACCGCCGTTGAGCCACCCCATCCGCCGGACCGCCACTGCCGTTGAGCCGCCCCCACCGCCGCTATCGCTGGTCGCGCTGCCGCCCTCTCTCCCGCTTGCCGCGTCGTCGTCTGCAACCTTTCCTCTTTTTTTTTTTTTTTTTTAATTTTCTGCAACAAACCACTTCCCCCACCCCCCAGCGCCGCCGCCTCCGCCTCTTCTCCCGGTTTCCGCCGCCGTGAACCCCACCCAAGCCAATCGTCGCCGACGAAGAAACTGGTTTGGATTTTTCTTGTTTTTTTTATTTTAGTCGACGAGAGTGTTTTTGGGCGATCCAAAATGGCCGATAATTTCAGTTTTCTTAATTTTTTTAAAAAAATTTCTTTCGAAACACATAGTCGACCGAAGTATTTTTGGTCGACAAACCAGAGTCGACCGGATTATTTTTGGTCGACAAACCAGAGTGGATCGAAGTGTCTTTGGTCGACAAACCAGTGTCCACCGGAGTGTTTTTGGTCGACTCTGGTTTGTCGTCGAAAATAAAGTTTTTTTTTTTTTTAATTTTCAAGTTTGATTTTTTAAATTTCTAAATTTATATTGTGCGGTAGTGGCTGCCGGAGGTATGGCGGCGGCCGTTTGTGGGGTGGCGGCGGCAGCCCGTCAAATTAGGGTTAGGGTTAGTTTAAATTTAAGGAGAGTGTATCTATCTTTTTGTATTTTAATAAAAGGGCAAAACATGTATTTTACATGAATATTTAATTAATAAAAGTGGGGGGGGGGCGTGTATCTAACAAAGCTAGAGGAGGGGTATATACCCCGCGCCAAGATAAAATAGTTTACAGGGCCCAATTTGTGTCTAGATACAAACGAAAAGTGGGTCTTGTTAAATATTTCGTTTATCCGTAGGCGTGGGTTATATGCCCCTCCATATTAGATGCACTCCCCGATAAATGTACTCCCAAAAAAACAGATCTAAGATAAATGCACTCTCTTGAATTACCATTTATACCCCTTTCTCTCAAAACTGTCTATGATAAATACACCCTCCACAAAAACCCTTATTTCCCCCTTTTCTTCTTCCCCACTCCATTTGATGCGGCCTAAAATTGTCATTTCATAAGAAGTCGACACGTGTATAGAGGATAAGATAGATGAGGATATACGAGCCTAAAGAATACTCTCAGAGTAAAGAATCTCGCCCAGACGTCCCTCCCGAGGGAGATCCGTCCAGGGGAGAGATATGAGGAAGACCTGGTCCTGAGGAGAATTAGTAGACCGAGGATTTAGGAGAAGTTCCGCACGCAACGGGCTCAGATTGGATAAAGGAAGATTTATTCTTCCTCTTCGCAACAGTTAAAGTCCACCATAGGAAGTGGTGCGCTTCTTCAGGGACTAAGAGATTGGAGGACCTAGTCAAAAACAACTGGACTAATTCAAAGATAAGGGGAAGTGCAGATCCGAAATAAGGGGAAAACCTAACTTCCCCTCAGGTATAATTCCTCTATAAATAGGTAAGCCTAGATACATTTCGGGGTTACGATCTCTAACTTCACTCAACTTACTACGCTGTTCATAAACATTCTGATTTCCTTCGAGAGCCTCACTGATAATTAAGGGACTCTTCCGTCCTTAATATATACTGAATCACCCATACTGACTTGAGCGTCGGAGTGTCCGCGCCGGACTCCCCTCCGGCGTATCTTTTGCAGGTTCTTGGAGGATCATTTCAGAGGAAGCAGTGTACCCGGATCATTCATACGCGTTCGGGAATTTGGATATCTGACCCCAAGGATATCTAATCCATCCGTGCAATTTGTGGCACAACAACTGGCGCCGTCTGTGGGAACGATTTAAGAGACCTTCTCACGAATTTCTATTTGTTTGAGCGATGGGCGGAGGAAATAACACAATCGTGCCTACTTTAGGGAAGAAAACTCTTCCAGGGGAAATCCCCCCTTTGCCAACTGATCCCACACCGAAGGGAGGCCGAGGAAAGGACCCAGTTCATGTCCCTTCCGGATCAAATCCGCCCTTGACACCAACCGACACACCAACCCCGGGCTTGGGCACTGAAAACCACCCCTTACCGGTCGGAGATGGGATAGCGGCGACCTCGGAAGTCCCAGCAGTCCGGACCTCAGGTCCCCAATATGGGGATACTCCAAATTCGGAACCATGCCTGGTTTCTCCAGATCAATTGAATGCCCTTATTAAGCAGGCTGTGGAAAGAGCTTTCGCGGCTCAAGGAGGTCAAGTCCCAAGAACTACACCGATGAATGCGGAGATACCTACTCCGAGACTCCAGGAAGAGGCACCAGGGGCCTCCCAAGTGTTCTCCAAGGATGCAGGAGTGCGGGCAGAAGGGGACGAGAAAGCGCCTTCTCGAGCAGAAAGAAGCGTTCCCCCCGGAACACAAGAAGGAATGCAGATTTGGCGTCTCGAGAGATGGAGCTCCCCGAAGTAGAAGAAAGTACAGATGATACATACCCGGGACCAGTTAGCGACCAACTGCAGGCCCTACAAAAGGAAATGAGGGATATGAGGAAACAGATGACTAATCGGGCAAGTAGATCTGCTTATGTTTCCGGTTGTCAGTTTTCTCCTAATATACTACAGGATGAACTGCCATTCAACTTCAAGCCCCTCAACTTTGAATACGATGGCACGGCGGATCCGTACGAGCACCTGGTAAGATTTGAGAATGCGGCGTTACTACATCGGTATGGAGAGGGAATCAAGTGTAGAGTGTTCCTGACTACATTGGCAAAAGCAGCACAGCAGTGGTTCACCCAGCTAGAACCCAATACCATTCGATCCTGGGAGGAGTTCAGTGAATTATTCCTCCATCAGTTTGCAAGTGCCCGGAGGCAGCCGCGGGCCACTCTGACCCTCTTCAATCTGAGGCAAGTGGAGAACGAGAGTTTGAGAGCCTTTCTCCGGAGATTCAATCAAGCAGCCCTGGAGGTCCCTACAGCCTCTCCGGAGGTGAAGATCAATGCTCTTACTAATGGACCGCGTGATGGAGATTTCTTCTCCTCCTTGGCCAAGAAGCCAGTCAAGAACTTCGACGAGTTACTACACAGGGCAGAGAAATACCTCACTTTGGAGGAGGTTCGTAAAGCCAAAAGACTGGAGGCTAGGCCACAGGATCGAGAGAGAAGGAGAGAGGGCCCCTCGAAACGATCCAGTCCAGAGGTCCCTCGGACCTCCGGGCCAACGGGAAACCCCAACCCATCTGGAGGCTCCCGTTCCGGCCCTCGCGGAAGGTTTGAGAAGTATACACCCCTGAGAATAGAACCTGCCGAAGTACTGGAGGTAGCAGGAGATCATCCCGACCTGAAATTCCCTTATTCCAGAAATCGGGGCCCTCAGAAGCCCAAATCCGATCGATTTTGCAGATTCCACAACGAATATGGACATGACACAAACCAATGTTATCACCTGAAAGATGAGATTGAAAGGATGATCCAGGCAGGGCATCTGAAGGAGTTTATATTCAGAGACAGGCAGGGCCCTCGAGGGCAGAAGCGGAAGGAACATGAAAGGAAACCAGAGGAAAAGGAGTCCAAGGAGGCAGCCGAAGATATGCCTCCTCCGCCGCAAAAAAGAGGAGTAATACATATAATTGTGGGAGGTCCCGCAGATGGAGATTCCTTCCGTAAGAGAAAACAGAGTGTTCGAGCTCTGAGAGCTGGACAGGGGAGTCAACTAAAAGAAGTAGGACGCATGACAGAGACGCCCAATATTAAATTTGGGCCGGAGGATATAAAGGAAATTATGGAGGATCACAATGACGCCTTGGTGATCACTACAGACATAGCAGGATTTGACGTTGCCCGAATCTTTGTAGACACGGGAAGCTCGGCTGATATTATGTTTTTTGAGTGCTTTAAAAGGATGGAGCTGAGTGTGAAGCTGCGACCTGTAGATACCTCCCTATATGGTTTCTCCGGAGGAGCCATCCAACCCCTAGGGTCTGTGGTGTTACAGGTAGGATTGGGGGATGCTCCGGCCCGAAAGGTCCACTCGGTGGAGTTCCTCATTGTGGATATTCCCTCATCGTACAATGTAGTAATGGGAAGACCCAGCCTGAATCTCTTTCAAGCAGTCATTTCCACATTTCATATGAAAATGAAATTCCCTACGGCTGGAGGAGTGGGGGAAGTGAGAGGGGATCAATATCAAGCACGGAAGTGCTATGCGGAGTCCGTAAAGATGGCAGACAGAGCTTTAACCAGGGGCCTGGAGAGAATGAGGGGAGATGACCCCGAGTTAAAGAAAAAGAAAGTGGAAGGAATGATACCTGAACAAGTGAGCGTTAAAACAGATGAGGAGCTGATGAATGTGGAGCTCTTCCCAGGGAAAGTCGGCTTCGCCACTAAGATAGGCACCCAGCTGGGACCCGAAATGACAGAGAAGGTAATCTCTACATTACGTCGAAATTTCGATATATTTGCATTTTCTCCAGCTGACATGACAGGTGTTCCTCCGGAGATAGCCATGCATTGTCTTAACGTTGACCCAAAGGCAAATCCGGTGAAACAAAAGTTACGAAACTTTGGAGTTGAGAAGAATAATATTGTGAAAGAAGAAGTTGAGAAATTATTAAAGGCAGGACATGTCGTGAAGGTACAATTCCCAGAATGGCTCTCCAATGCGGTGTTAGTACCTAAGGGAGCAGGGAAATGGAGAATGTGCATTGACTTCAGAGACCTCAACAAGGCATGCCCTAAAGACCATTATCCGCTGCCGAGGATAGACCAGTTAGTGGACGCGACTTCTGGCTTCGAGCTATTGAGTATGATGGATGCATATCAAGGTTACCACCAGATCCAACTAAACCCCTCAGATGTCCCCAAAGTGTGCTTCATAGCAGCATGCGGAACGTTTGGTTATGTTCGAATGCCATTCGGGTTAATCAACGCCGGTGCAACGTATCAGAGAATGGTTGATGCCGTCTTCCGATGACAGATAGGGAGAAACATGGAAATCTATGTGGATGACATGTTGGCCAAGAGTGTGAAAGCAGAACAGCATGTGGAGGACCTAGAGGAGATTTTCCAGGTAATTCGAGAAAATGGTATCAAATTGAACCCGGCCAAGTGCTCTTTCGGGGTGAAGTCGGGGAAATTCCTTGGATACATGGTTACTCAGAGAGGGATAGAGGTGAATCCAGCTAAAGTAAAGGCTGTACTAGACATGCAGCCACCGAGGAACGTGAAAGAGCTCCAGACGTTAAATGGGAGAATCACAGCGTTGAGTAGATTTATAGCCAGGTCCGCCGAGAAAAGTCACCCCTTCTTCAAAATTCTCAAGAAAGGGGCCAAGTTCGAGTGGAATGAAACCTGCCAGAAGGCCTTTGAGGATCTGAAATGTCACCTGTCCCAGCTGCCGAACCTGGTTAAGCCTTCTCCGGGAGATACTCTCATCTTGTATCTCTCTGTAGGGGAATTCTCGCTGAGCACAGCTTTAGTCAAAGAAGAATGATATATCCAACATCCTATCTATTACGTCAGTAAGGTCATTCAAGGGGCTGAAGCTCGATAATCGGAAATTGAAAAGGCTACTCTAGCCGTAGTATTCACGGCGCGGAGACTGCGCCCATACTTTCTCTCTTATAAAATACTGGTCCGCACTAATTACTCATTGAAACAGGTTATCGGCCGAGCAGACCTCTCGGGAAGGATGGTGAGATGGGCAATAAAGCTCCAAGAATATGATGTGGACTTCGAGCCAAGGAGGGCCATAAAAGCCCAAGCTTTGTCTGACTTCATCCAAGAATCCACCAAACCGGAAGAGGTAGAGGGATGGAAGGTATATGTGGATGACTCAGTAACTTTGAACGGGTGTGGAGCAGGAATAGTGCTAGTGAATCCCCAAGGAGAGGACCTACAATTTGCACTGAGATTCCAATTCATAACTTCAAATAATGGAGCAGAATACGAGGCTCTGATCAGAGGAATGGAGATGGCGGTTGAGTTGGGAGCCCTAAAGGTAATTCTATATTCCGATTCCCAATTGGTTGTTCAACAGGTAAATGGAGAATATGCAGCTAAAGATAACATAATGGCTGCTTACCTGGAACAGGCTAAAGAGGTGATGGGCAAGTTCCAAGATTGTACGGTGATTCAAGTACCTCGAGAGGAGAACATACAGGCTGATAGCCTCTCCAAACTTGCCAGTTCCACAGAATTTGATGGACAGGGAACGGTGACCTTGGTGGTAGCAGAAAGAGAAGCTCTCGGACGCCCCATTGGTTCCATTGAGGAAGGAGATGATTGGAGGAAAGATATCTGCACGGAACTCACCAGAGAAGCAGATGCCCCTACCACCCGAGAAGCTCGAGCTCTTAGGATCAAATACTGTATTATCGGAGGGCAATTATACAAAAAATCGTTCACTCAACCATACTTGAGGTGCATATCAACCCGGGAAGCGGCGTATACACTCAAAGAAATTCATGAAGGCCACACGGCTAGTCATGAGGGATATAAAACAGTGGTGAAGAAAGCCTTGAGGGCTGGGTTATACTGGCCCTCCATGACGAAGGATGCCAAAGAGCTCGTAAAGAAGTGTGCAAAATGCCAGAAAAATGGTCCCCTGATAAGGACTCCCGCAGAGGAGATGGGAGCCATGCACTCTCCGTGTCCTTTCGCCAAATGGGGAATCGACTTGGTGGGGCCCTTCCCTCCAGCCCTGGGAGGAAGGAAATTTTTGATAGTAGCAGTGGATTATTTTAGCAAGTGGGTCGAAGCCGCCCCTCTAGCTAAAATAGATGAGGAAAATGTGATTAGGTTCCTGGGAAGACAGATCTGTTGTAGGTTCGGAGTACCCAGGATATTGGTCTCTGATAATGGGACACAGTTCAATGGAGAAAATGTACGAGGATGGTGCGCAAGGTTAAACATAGTACAAAGATTCACTTCCGTAGCTCATCCCCAAGCTAATGGGCAGGTGAAAGTCACTAATCGAACCATAGTAGATGGTATCCGGACGAGGCTGGCGAAAATAGGTGGAGGATGGGTGAACGAGTTAGATAACGTGTTATGGTCCTACAGAACTAGCCCAAAGACATCAACTGGAGAATCCCCTTTCCAGCTGGTCTACGGGTCTGCGGCGGTGATACCTCCAGAGGCCGTGTTGCAATCCCACCGAATTGCCCAATTCGAAGAACATCAAAACGAGAGGCTGATGAGAGTGGCCCTGGATTTAATGGAAGAAGAAAGATAAATGGCTCGAGTACGTGCAGAGAGATACAAGAGTAGAATTAAAGCTGCATATGATCGAAGGGTGATTCCGAGGTCCTTTAGAGTGGGGGATCTGGTGTTAAGGAGAGCTAATGCTCTAAAGAACACGTGGAAACTGGTGCCCAATTGGGAGGGGCCCTATAGAATGACGCAGGTACTGAAGGGAGGAGCCTATAGATTGCAGAGCATGGAGGGAGTCGATATAGCCAGACCTTGAAATGTTTGCCACTTGAAGAGGTTCTTTGTCTGAAGAAAATGTAAGGTCTTGAGACCATTTGTGATTTTGCGTTAATCTCTGTTTTATTTAATGTACTTAGTAGCTTCACCGGAGCTCTTTTTCCCTCTTTACGGGTTTCCCCTTAGGGGTTTTTCCGTAAAGAGGTTTTTAATGAGATCGGCGTAGGTTACCTATGGCCTATGTTGAAAACTGATATTAATCAATGAAGCTTTTTCCCCTTTTTGAGGAAAATTATGCAAAGTTATTGCGTTTTGACTATACTTTTCTTATTAGAATACATGATGCATGAATATGAATTGTGAGAGTGAAAGACACTCGAAAGCCTAGAGGCCGAGGAGAGCTGGAGAGCTCCTCACCACACTCGAGACCCAAATGGGTTACTTAAGAACGAAAGAAAGATTTTTACGAGTTAAAATCTTCTAAGAATGAGAGTGAAAGACACTCGAAAGCCTAGAGGCCGAGGAGAGCTGGAGAGCTCCTCACCACACTCGAGACCCAAATGGGTTACTTAAGAACGAAAGAAAGATTTTTACGAGTTAAAATCTTCTAAGAATGAGAGTGAAAGACACTCGAAAGCCTAGAGGCCGAGGAGAGCTGGAGAGCTCCTCACCACACTCGAGACCCAAATGGGTTACTTAAGAACGAAAGAAAGATTTTTACGAGTTAAAATCTTCTAAGAATGAGAGTGAAAGACACTCGAAAGCCTAGAGGCCGAGGAGAGCTGGAGAGCTCCTCACCACACTCGAGACCCAAATGGGTTACTTAAGAACGAAAGAAAGATTTTTACGAGTTAAAATCTTCTAAGAATGAGAGTGAAAGACACTCGAAAGCCTAGAGGCCGAGGAGAGCTGGAGAGCAGTGCCGGTCCTAGGAATATATGGGCCTGAATCGAACTTAAAAAAAAAGGCCCCGTCTCTTCATATTTTTATTTTATACGAACTTATGAAACATAATGTAAAATAATTTTTAAAGGACTAACAATATATAATTTTTTTTTACACATTTTAGAATTTCTAATTTTTAATTAATATATTTTTTTAAGATTTTAAGAGTTTTTTTAATGTAATTATTATAATTTTTAGAAAAATTAATGAGATTTTTTGAATTTTTTTAATATTTTTTATACGAGTAATTTTTAATTTTATGAGATTTTTAGAAAATTTTAATATTATTTTTTAATTTCAAATTTAAAGGATGTAAATTGAACTAACTGCCCAAAATCTCAATTTTTCGATGAAAATGATGTAAATTGGGCACTCTAAGACGTAAATTGAGAAGTGAAAATTTAAAAGATATAAATTATAAACTGAATTAGGCTTTTATAGAGACTTTTTTCTCTTAGTTTTTCCTTCCCTTCTCCTTCACTAATTCTTTTTACTTTATTAATACTTCTCTTTACGTGTCTTATATATATATATATATATATAAAATATATCTTAAAAAATGGGCCCCTACAAAATTGAAATATTCCTGGGCCTGAATCGGTCGCCTCGTTGGCTTAACATTAGGACCGGGCCTGCTGGAGAGCTCCTCACCACACTCGAGACCCAAATGGGTTACTTAAGAACGAAAGAAAGATTTTTACGAGTTAAAATCTTCTAAGAATGAGAGTGAAAGACACTCGAAAGCCTAGAGGCAGAGGAGAGCTGGAGAGCTCCTCACCACACTTGAGACCCAAATGGGTTACTTAAGAACGAAAGAAAGATTTCTACGAGTTAAAATCTTCTAAGAATGAGAGTGAGAGATACTCGAAGGCCTAGAGGCCAAAGAGAATTGGAGAACTTCTCACCATACTTGAGACCCAAGTAGGTTATTTAAAGACGAAGGAAAAAATAGGCAGAAGCCTAAAAATCAAGGAAAACCCCCTCGATCTACTTAAAACTCGAGGAGGTTCCTCAAGATGGAGAAGGATTTCTTGAATTTTTTGAGAAACTCCTTGAAGGCTGTGAGACCAGGAGAAAATAATAATGGTGCAACCCACAAGACCGAGAGGGCGAAGGAAAAGAGGACCAGAGGACACCTCCACCTTGTTCCTTACCGGTCTTATAGCCTGTTTACTTGAGCAAAGAAGGAAAAACATGCCATAAACAAATAGTAAGAAGCTAACATGATTACCACCAAAAGCCCCCACATATCCAGGAGTGTGGGGTCCCCTACAGAGTATAATACAAACAAGTATCACGAGCAGAAATTAAAAGAGTGTAGCAAAAGAAAGGTAAAATGTTTGTTATGATCA
Organism: Galeopsis tetrahit; assembly: GCA_963675135.1. Taxonomy (NCBI): domain Eukaryota; kingdom Viridiplantae; phylum Streptophyta; class Magnoliopsida; order Lamiales; family Lamiaceae; genus Galeopsis; species Galeopsis tetrahit. The sequence goes on from OY776133.1 coordinate 21,689,711, forward strand.
TGGAAACATGAATTTTAAGCAGCCTTTTCAACAGCAGCTCCTTCAGCAATAGCTCCTTCAACAGCAGCTCCTTCAGCCATAGCTCCCTCGACGGCAGCTTCCTCAACAGCAGCATGACTGCTAGACCCTCCACCATCCTCTGGGCCCTCTTCTCCTCCTGGGGTAGCCTCAGCATCCTTTCCTTCACCTGCTTTCACCTCAGTCTGGGGAGCAGAGGCATAAGGATAGACTAATTGCTCCAGAGGCTCCAGCTCAGCCATGCCCACCTTGGCCGCCTGCAAACTGGCAATAGCCTGACCCATTCCAGGTAACCACCAAGGGCTGTCAGCACTTTCTGCTGGATCCCCTAAGAATTTGGGAGGGGGAGTAAGCGTGTCCAGGCGGAAGGCACGAGAGTAGGTCCCATCGAATCCTGGGGCCGAGTGCTCGGCCACGGCTTTGCTGAAGCCGTGATCGATGAAATGAGGAATATGTGTCCCCATAGCGCATAAGAAGCTTAAGCTCTTTAAAAAGCTGGACAGCCATTGAGTATGGAGAGTCCCCAAAAATTCTTGACCCAACGAAGAGGTGAACAGGGATTTGATGCAGGCCTGCACTCCGATATCCGGCAGTTCACGCTCCATTCGCTTCATCTCCTCCTCCATTCGCTTCATCTATGTTCCTATCCGTTCCACTTCCCCTTCCAGATGCTTAGTCTTAGCTGCCTCTTGCTTACTTTGAGCCCGGAGAAGAGGCAATTCCTCAGCCAAAGCCTGGGCCCGCTTTTGAGCTTTGTCCTTCTCCGCGGTAACACTTTTAAGAGTCGATTGAGAAGAGGACGCCTCAGCTCGAAGGAGTTCATTCTCGGCAACCAGTTCAACACTTTGGTCAAATATTTTAGTGTAGACAAGCCCGAACTGCATGATAAGAAGAAGTAACGTTTAAGAGATGAAAAAGTGAGCTCCGTGGAGCAATTGATCTTCAGGAAGAGGCTTGTCGGAGAGCTCAGTGTTGGAAGGAGGAGGACATCGACTGATGAGACGCTGAAGAGGTTCATAGGAGGTAGAAAGGGGGACTTCTTTCTCAGCAGGAGCCCGAGTGGTTTTTCCCTTCTTCTTTTTAGAAGTGCCGCAGTCGGAAAAGAAAGCATTTGTAGCTGAGCGAGTCCTCCTAGAGACGGAGCCAGGGACTTGGGCGGAAGAGCTAGGAAGAGGAGGAGCCCTTGTAGAACTCTCTGGAGTCGGGGTCTTTACAGAACTTTCTAGAGCAGGAGATTGAGGAGCCTTAGGAAGGTCGTCAGGGGTAACCACTGCAGGTGCCTTCACCATTCCAAGAGAAGGGGCATCCCACGAAATGTGAGTCAACCAGCTCATTGCTGCAGGTAACCAAGAAATTTTTAGAATTCAGAAAAATAGCCACATGCAAAAAACGAAATACAAGAACAGGGAATTTTTTACCATCTCGAGGTTCTAAGGGAAAATCCTGAGGACAGAATCCAAAATGAGAGAGGATGCGAGGGTTTTTGCAGATACCAAAGACATCAAAGAAACCGTGTTGGCGGACATGAGCATTGAGGGTAGTCATAACAGTGTAATTTGAAGCAGAATAAGTTTTCAGAGGAGGAAGAGGCACTCCTGGGTTATGATATAACCAGCGTTCGTGGGGAAAGGGCCAATCAGAGGGGTTAGTCACAAAAATGTAATAATTGTTGGGATATGAATCCTAGAACAAGTCCTAAATGATGAAAAGATGAAGTTTTGATAAGCCAAAAGTAGACTTGAATATTTTCTAAGTGTTGACTGATCTAGTCTAGTTATGTAAGTCGTCTTGAGCAGATCAGTAGAGTTCACAAGACAAGTAAAAGTTCAAAAGAAAAGAAAAAGACAAGTACTTATAATACGTTGATACTTTGTATATTTGTATAGGTTGTTTTTACTGAGCTATATTAACATTGTATAGAAGCTCATGATTTTCGTATATTCATTGTATAGATTCTAAGTTGACTAAGCTATGTTATAAAGCTTAATGTAATGTAATAGTCTTGTTAGGATTAGGTTAGTGATATATCTAAGTCTACTGCTGAAGAAGACCGCACAAGAAGAAGAAGAAGTCTACTACAGAAGACAGGTGCGCGAAGACAAGACAAGATAAGTCAACATATAAGAAGGAAGAAGTTAGTTATTCAAACGCGTAGAAAGATAAGGATTGAAGAGTTAGTTAGAAATAACTAATTAACAACAGAAACGCGTGGATGGATAAAGAGTAACAGTTACGAGTTAGTTTTCAAGAAAAGTTGGTTACACAACTGAAAGTTCTTGAAGTTGGAAGTCTATAAATACCGTAAGGTATTGAACGATTAAGGACTACTGAAACTCTACATACTGAAGCGAATTAAGACGTACTCAAGAAAATTACTCTCAGAGTTTGAAGTTCAGAAAGTGAAGTTGTACAAGACAAGTGAAGATCAAAGGCTACTACTGAACGAAGAGAAGTTTTATTTTACTGTTCAAGTTGCTAGATACTTGTAAATCTCTAGTAAGATCGAAGAAACACTTGGTAGTGTTGTCGAGAAGATCTAAGTCTTATTTCTTGGGACTTAAAGCTACAAGAACACACATTACTCGGTTGGAAGAGTTAATAAGAATATCACAACTGGGTTTGTGAGAGTGGACGTAGACAAGTTGTCGAACCACTATAAATCTCGTGTTTGATTTACTTTACAAGTTTTGTTTGTTGTTTAATTGATTAACTATTTGATTGTTGAATTACATATCTGAACAAGACTAGTTCAGTGTTCATAACAGAGTTCTCAAAATAAGTTGAGTATAAACTAGAATTGGGCTCATTGTTATATTCTGATATTCCGCATTGTACTTTGATATATTGAAAGAATTTTGAAAAGTCTATTCACCCCCCTCTAGACATTTTCACTAGCTTACTCAATATTAAACTCAACTTTGGGACCTACAAGTGGTATCAGAGCAGTAGTTTACGAACTGCTGTTTCTTGATAACCGACTTAAGACTTGGGTGAAGTCTTGGTCCGTGTTTGTACGTGCTCTTACGTGTTCTTGATCGCTGTTCCTTAATATACTCATTTCTTGATAATATACTGTGCTATACTAGTCTTCTTGAATCATGTCGCTTGAAATTAGTGCTAACAACTTGCCTAAGTTCCAGGTTCAGGACTATGACTATTGGAAGTTGAGGATGGAAGCCATCTTCAGTTCCACTCACGACCTAATGATCTCTATCGTCACTGAAGGTCCGATCGTGACCATGATTCCCAATACTGCTGCCCTCGACAAGGACAAACCCGTGGGTACTCTCGTCAAGAAACCCAGGTCAGAGCTAACCTCAGAAGAAATGAGGCAAAATAATTTGGATAGCTTGGCCAAGAATTACATCTTACACACTCTTCCTAACGAGTATCTAGGAAAAGTGTTAAAATGTAAAACTGCCAAAGAGATGTGGGACCGCTTAGCTATCATTTGTGAAGGGACATCCCTAATCAAAGCAAGCATTCCACAGCTGTCCAAAGATTCGAATCATTTAAAATGAAAGCTGGTGAAACTATAGACCAGCTGGATACTCGTTTTACCAAAATTATGAATGATTTGGAGGTCCTTGGAAAATCGTATACTGCTCGTGAAATCAATCTTAGGATTCTTAAGAGTCTTGATGCCAGGTGGAAGATGGTAAAAATGCTTGTTAAGAATACTCAAGACATAGATGTATGGACAGCAGAAACCATGTTTCAAACTCTAAAGGCTCATGAGTTTGATTTAGACGAAGAAGATCCAATTGCAGGTAGTGATAGAGACAATGTTGTATCTAAGAACGTTGCCTTCAAATCTAGTTCGTCTAAGAGTTCTAGAATTAGCAAGTCTAAGTCTAAAACTAAGTCTGCTTCTGTGAAAGACGAGTTAGATACTGATCTTAGTCTGAAGGATCAGGTGAACCTCATGGTTAGGAAGTTTGATAGGCTGAATAAGCGTTTCGGTAGATATAAGAAGTTCTATAGAAGTCATAGAGAGTCTGCTTCTAAGAACTCGTCTGAGACCAGACGAGACCGAAACTCGTCCGAAAGGAGAGACGAAGTCTCGAAAGGTAATAGACGTGATAGAGAGTCTGATGATAGGAAGATTACGCGTTCTGATAGACGTGATAAGCGAAGGAATATTTCTCCTATTAAAAAGGCTACTAATGATCTCTTGTGCTATAATTGTTAGAAACCAGGTCACTACATTTATGAATGTCCAGACCTGAGCACTGACGATCGAGAAGAACGCAAAGCACGAAGGGAAAGAAGATACAACCGTGGCAAGAAGGCAATGATGGCCAATGATGACTCTGATTCTGATTCAGACGAGTTGCCATCGTCCTCATCTAGCTACCCGTCTGATCCAGATCACGATGAAGCTTTCATAGTAGATGATGGTCTATGCTGCATGGCTAAAATCGACCAAGAGGTATCATCTGCTACTTCATTTCAATCATGTGATGAATCGGATTCTGATGAAAGTGATACTGCCAGTAGTGAAGTAGGGAGTAGTCTTCATCACTCTACTAGTGCTGTTGAAGACGACCTCCTACTTGCTAATCAGCCATTCATTGAAGTCAACGACGAGAACATCACATTCAAACAAGAAATCATTGATTTTAAGGAAGCTCAGTCTAAAGTAGATCCTAATGTAACAATCCTAAATGAACGCTTGACTGAAGAGTTAAGACAACTCAAAGAAAAGTGTGCATTGACAGACAGGTTATATCAAGACCTACTTAAGACACATGCAACTGAGAGAAATGAGTTCAATGTTTTAAAGAGCAAGTGCAAAAAGCTTGAAGAACGTAATAAGTTCTTAAAGACCGAGGTTGTCACTCTAGACCTTAAACTTACTGACCTGGTTAACTCTTCTAAGATTAACCTTGAATTGTCAGATAGGTATAGGGCTCCTGCTGACAAGACAGGTATAGGTGCTGAATCACCTAGCACACAACTGAAAGTTCTTGAAGTTGGAAGTCTATAAATACCGTAAGGTATTGAACGATTAAGGACTACTGAAACTCTACATACTGAAGCGAATTAAGACGTACTCAAGAAAATTACTCTCAGAGTTTGAAGTTCAGAAAGTGAAGCTGTACAAGACAAGTGAAGATCAAAGGCTACTACTGAACGAAGAGAAGTTTTATTTTACTGTTCAAGTTGCTAGATACTTGTAAATCTCTAGTAAGATCGAAGAAACACTTGGTAGTGTTGTCGAGAAGATCTAAGTCTTATTTCTTGGGACTTAAAGCTACAAGAACACACATTACTCGGTTGGAAGAGTTAATAAGAATATCACAACTGGGTTTGTGAGAGTGGACGTAGACAAGTTGTCGAACCACTATAAATCTCGTGTTTGATTTACTTTACAAGTTTTGTTTATTGTTTAATTGATTAACTGTTTGATTGTTGAATTACATATCTGAACAAGACTAGTTCAGTGTTCATAACAGAGTTCTCGAAATAAGTTGAGTATAAACTAGAATTGGGCTCATTGTTATATTCTGATATTCCGCATTGTACTTTGATATATTGAAAGAATTTTGAAATGTCTATTCACCCCCCTCTAGACATTTTCACTAGCTTACTCAATATTAAACTCAACTTTGGGACCTACAATAATCCCTCCAGGACGATTCTTCTTCATGAAGCTTTGTCATGAATTTGCAAGCACGAGACCTTCTCCCACAAACATAGAAGAAGCCATCGTTCAGCTTACAAGAGTGCTGACTCAGAAATAATTCGGCAGAAGGCTCACCGCTGTTCCCCTTCACCAAAATGTAAAATCCTATCATAGTACGGATAGCATTGGGGGTAAACTGATTAAGGGGAATTCGCATGCGAGTGGAGATAGAGGCCAGGTAAGGATGGACCGGAAATCGAAGACCAGCCCTAATCTGGGCTTCGATGAAAGCTAGGGTTTTAGGCTCTGGGAAATTGGGGCGTTCGTCTGAATGAGGGATTCGGAGAACATACTCCAGCGGGAAGACATGAGCTTGAGTGAGACTAGCTAGCAGAGTGTCGTTGACCAAAGAAGAAGTTGAAATTCTATCCCTCATTTGGGGGCTCCCTATCGGAGACGAAGTCGACCGGGAAGGGCTTAGTTCGGAAGACTCAGGCGGAGGAGAAGGGTGAGATAGAGACATTGACAAAATACTTACGAAATAAAAGGGAGGTAGAGGATAACTGGGTTACCTTGTCGGAAGAAGTACGGAGTCGGGTCGGACGAGCGGCGACGGTGAGAGCTGGAAAGAAGAGACGCTTGAGAAAAGAAAAGAAAACCGGCAGGGGAGTTTCCAAGGAAGAAAGATTTGAAAGGAATGCGTGAGATATAGAAGAGTGAATCGAAAAGGGGTTAGAATCGAGGTTTCCCCTCGAAGAAAGTGGCAAGAGAGAGAAAATTGCAACTGCGTGGGGCCCAGGCGCGGAAGCCGAAGCGTTTTTCGGAGTTGTGGGCGGGAAAAATTGTGAAGTAAAATATTTCTGAAATTCCTCTCCGAAGTGAGGATAATACGTGTCTCTCCGGAAGGATCTCCTATGCCAAGGCCTCTTATGCCAGTAACACTTGAATTTCCTACTCTCACAAAAGACATAATCACTTTATGAGAGTAGGGGGGAGTAGATGATGCGGCCTAAAATTATCATTTCATAAGAAGTCGACACGTGTATAGAGGATAATATAGATGAGGAAATACGAGCCTAAAGAATACTCTCAGAGTAAAGAATCTTGCCCAGACGTCCCTCCCAAGGGAGCTCCGACCAGTGGAGAGATATGAGGAAGATTTGGTTCTGAGGAGAATTAGTAGACCGAGGATTTAGGAGAAGTTCCGCACGCAACGGGCTCAGATTGGATAAAGGAAGATTTATTCTTCCTCTTCGCAGCAGTTAAAGTCCACCATATGAAGTGGTGCGCTTCTTCAGGGACTAAGAGATTGGAGGACCTAGTCAAAAACAGCTGAACTAATTCAAAGATAAGGGGAAGTGCAGATCCGAAATAAGGGGAAAACCTAACTTTCCCTCAGGTATAATTCCTCTATAAATAGGTAAGCCTAGATACATTTCGGGGTTACGATCTCTAACTTCACTCAACTTACTACGTTGTTCATAAACATTCTGATTTCCTTCGAGAGCCTCACTGATAATTAAAGGACTCTTCCGTCCTTAATATATACTGAATCGCCCATACTGACTTGAGCGTCGGAGTGTCCGCGCCGGACTCCCCTCCGGCGTGTCTTTTGCAGGTTCTTGGAGGATCATTTCAGAGGAAGCAGTGTACCCGGATCATTCTTACGCGTTCGGGAATTTGGATATCTGACCCCAAGGATATCTAATCCATCCGTGCAATTTGTGGCACAACACCATTTTTTCTCCCCTCTCTCCCACCATTTTTCTTCCTCAACTCGCTGTCGCCACCTCTGCCTCAGTGTCGCACAGTGTCGTTTGTCGCCGTCGCCCACCCCCCTCTTTTTTTTCATTCTGCAACACCGGCGATGGCGCTGCCCGTTCTCCCTCTGCCCTTCGTCTAGCCTCCAGCGCCGCGCCTTCCCCTTCCACCAGCAACGCCCCACCCCAAGTTTCTGCAACAGCGGTGCCGCGTGCCGCCTCTTCCGTCGCTCATTCTCAGGGTTTTTTTTTCGCCAATAATGATTCGACCAAAAACACTCTCGTCGACAAATTGTTGTCGACGAGAGTATTTTTGGTCGATCCATTATTGTCGAAAATTTCAATTTTTAAATTTTCTTTCGACAAAATTTTATCGACGAGAGTATTTTTGGTCGACAAACCAGAGTTGATTGTAGTGTTTTTGGTCGACTTTGGTTTGTCGAAAATAAGGTTTTATTTTTTTTAATTTCTAAGTTTTTTTTTTTATTTGGGATAATGGTGGCTACCGTAGGTAGGGCGGCGGCGGCGACTGCCTCTCCAATTAGGGTTAGGGTTAGAATTAGGATTAAAGTTAGTTTGAATTTAAGGAGAATGTATCTATCTGTTTGTATTTTATTAAAAGGGCAAAAATGTATTTTACATAAATATTTAATTAATAAAATTGGAGGGGGGGTGTATCTAGGAGGGGAATATAACCCACGCATTATCCGTATAAACTTTAAAGATATGCGTGGGTTATTTGCCCTCCAACTATGTTAGATGTACTCTTCGATACACACACCCCCTAAAACAGAAGAATTATAGATGTATTCCCCCAAATTATCTAAAATACTCGCTTCTCTCTAAAATTTCTTAGGTAAATACACCCCACCACTATAAAATCCTAATTTTCCAATTCTCTCTCTCTCTCTCTCTCTCCTTCTTCATTCTTCTCTGCCACCGCCATATCCGCCGACCCACCAGCGTAGCCGCTGCCATACCATCTGCTAACTCCGTCGTCCACCAGCTTAGCTGTCGTCGTCCCACCCTCTTTTTCTTCCATTTTTTTTATATTTCCCTGTTGCAAACCCGTCGGCCATGGAGGCCAACAAGGTGCTCACGGCCGCCACCTAGCCATTTTTTTTTTCATTTCTGCACACAGTTGGCGGCGCCGCCGACGCCACATCCCCTCCCTCTTCTCCCTCCTCGTTTCTTAAACAAACATGTAGGTTTTTAATTTTAATTTTATTTTCGACAAAAAATGGTCGACAATTTCTTGTCAAAAATTCTAATTTTTTTTATATTTTCTTTTGATAAAATGTTGTCGACAAGGGTGTTTTTCGTCGATAAAACTATAATCGAAAATATACTCTTTAGACGATAAACCAGTGTCGATCCACACTGATTTTTTAATTTTTTTTATATTACTAAGTTTTATTTTAAAAAATTATAAAATTGTTTGCCCGCTGACGGAGTCCGACTGCTTCCTGGAATTAGGGTCAGGTTAGAGTTTTAAACTTATATGTAATATTACATACATGCAATATTGACCAATTAAGGTAAATTAAGTCAAAATTTGTGGGTCAAACGCGGGTCAAAGCGGTTAACTTTAATTAGAATATTTATTTCCGCTCTCAAATATTATTTTACTAAATGACCAAAACTATGTTACTACAAGACCTAAAATTTTCCACTACAAGACCAAAAGTGTATTAATGCAAGTCCAAAAATATTCTGGACACTTATTTATTTTTTTTAGCAAAATTACTAAAATAATTATGACTTATTCGACTACTACATGACTAAAACAATGTTACTAGAAGACCAAAATTTTATCACTACAAGGTCAAAAGTGTATTACTACATGTTCAAAAATATTCTGGATACTTAATTTTTGGGTGAATTTGTCAGAATGTTTTAACATTTAGTATTAAATTTTTGGCCTTGTAGTGGTAATTTTTTAACCTTATAGTAACAATATTTTGGTCATATAGTAAACCAACCCGCGAATTTTCTGGGCAATTCGAATCTGAACTTATGACCCGCGAATTTTTTAAAATTATCTTAATTTGACTTTTGGACTAAATAGGCTTAGAGTTTTGATTTGGTATAATTGGACTGAAATGCATGTATGAAATATTTCACATAAAACTAACCCAAGTTTATTAATAAATCCATTTTTCTAAAGGGCACTTTATGTATTTAACATGTTTATTAAATTAATAAATTGTCGGTGGGGGCAAATAACGACGCATATGGCCATTGCATTTTTTAATTTCCCATCTTCTCTCTCTCACACTTTTAGAATGGTTTTTCAATCCGTATAAACTTTTTAAAGATATGGCCTTTGCATTTGTTAATTTCCCATCTTCACTCCCTCTCTCTCACACTCACAGACCACACAGACTATATCCACAACGACGACGCGCCGGCGATTGCAACAATCCATCTCCGAACAAGATTTCCGCCACCAAAGAGGTGCTCACCGATCTCTCTCCGCTCATCAAAGTCTACACCGACGGCACCGTTGAGCGCCTCTTAAAAACGCCCGACGTACCTCCGTCGCCGGAAGATCCCACAACCGGCGTCGCTTCCAAAGACGTCACCATTTCTCCATTAATTTCCGCCAGAATTTACCGCCCCAAACTTGCTCACCCCCTCCAGAAGCTCCCCATCCTAGTCTACTACCACGGCGGCTTTTTCTGCATCGGATCTACTTTCTCTCTCCTCGAGTACCGCTACGCCAACCGCTTAACCGCCGAGTGCGGCGCTCTGGTAATCTCCGTCGATTTCCGCCTCCCTCCGGAACACCCTCTCCCGGCGGCGTACGACGATTCCTGGAACGCCCTGAAATGGATCTGTTCCCATGGAATCGAAAAGGAGGAATGGATCGCTAATCACGGCGATTTCAATCGGGTTTTCATTTACGGCGAGAGCTCGGGCGCGAATATTGCCCACAACATGGCGATGCGGGCCGGGTCGGATCCCTTGCACGCGAAAATCGTGGGCGCGATTATCTCTCACCCGTTCTTCTGGGGATCTAATCCGATCGGAAACGAGCCGAGAGAAGATAGAGAGCAGAGTTTACAGTACAGGACATGGTTGTTGGTACACGGCGGGGGGATTGATAATCCTTTGATTAATCCGTTTGGCGATGGAGCTCCGAGCTTATCGGGGCTGGGATGTGATAAGATTATGGTATGTTTGTCGGAGAAGGATATATTGAGGGAGAGGGGGAGAGTTTATGCAGAAAAGGTTTTGGAGAGTGGGTGGAAAGGTGAAGTAGAGGTGGTGGAGGTTGAAGGAGAGGATCACACTTTCAATGTTCATTTTCCTGATAGAGATAAGGCTAAGAATCTCATCAATCGTATGGCTGCTTTCATTTCCCATTGATATCAAATTATGTGATTAAATTAAATGTAGTGTAATATCATAATTTTTTTACTCAAAAGTTTTGAGAAAAAAATGTTTTTTTTTTTTACAAGATCATAAAATAGATATACAAATCGCGAGCCTAATATCTTGATCTTCAAATCAAATCGGAAGTATCGCCGTTCACTCCAATCGTGAGAAGAGGAAAGACGAATTTCTCTTTGCCTTTAACGTGTCCAGGTTTCTAAACTTTAAATGAGATAACCCAAACTAAGGTGTTCTCATGTCAAGAGTAGAAAACAGAATAAACAGACAAAGTTCCATCGAGTACCCAATTCCAAAGTACACAAGTACTAGAACACCAGGGCTTTCCAGTCGATCTCAAAGAGCCCAACCATAAATAAAAGAGTCACAACCTCAGCAGAGACGCACCAAAAACAATACCCGAACGATCACAGTGGCTCCGTTACAGATAATTTCTACATTGATCCCTAATCAGAAACAACGAGAGACTACATAATAGCAGGCAAAGGCTGGAACAACCGACGGCGACAACAATTGATTTGTGGGAAGATTGCACGAATTTGTAGTGTGATTATGCTTTAATTGTCGTGTTTTAGTTGCAAAAGTTGTGTAAAAGTAGTTTGTTTATCAAATTATTGATACATGATGGTTTTACATGATTTTTAGGGAAAACGACGAGTTTTGAAGCAAATCACGTGGATAGATCCATCTGAGTAAAAGGCCAGATGAAAGACGATGAAGAGAGAGTCGATATGCAAGAAAAATCGAGTCAATCGGAGGTCGGGTTGGAAAATATGCACAAAACAAACTAAAGGGTGGAACTCGGTCAAGCTAAATGATCAGAGAAGGTGAATTGAAGGCCACGACCGAGTTGGTCTTGGCCGAGCAAAAGAAAAATGAAGCATTGAAGGCTACGGTCGAGCGTTCAATCTTGGCCGAGTTGAAGATTGCACCAAATTCTGGAAATCCAAGGCCACGACATAGCGTTCAGTCTCGGCCGAGTATCAAGAAAATTTGACACGGCCGAGCTTGACTTGCAACATTAGAAGTTGACACAACTCGGCCGAGATCCCTAACTCAGCCAAGATCCTGGTGGAAGAAACATGGATGCGATTTTGTTTAAGCCACAACTCAGCCGAGTCAACGCGGATTTGTGCTCCAAACTCGTTTTGACCTAGGGCCACGTGCCACACTTATGTAAAAGGGTATAAATAGGCTAAAATTGAGTTTTAGAAGGGTTATCTCTCCTAATTATCAAGCAAGATATACATAGTTTCACATAGTAGAAGGTTTTGTTTAGTTTTCTTGTGGGTCTCTTCATAGATTAGCTAGATTAGTTGATAGATTTCAATTCAAAGCAACAATTTACATTGGGCTTTGTCAATTACTTCAAGTTGTAGCTTAATTTCAACAATCAAGGTGATATTTACTCTTATTGCAATTTCAATTTGGTTATTTCTCATCTGTTGCTATTTCTTTGTTAATTAGCCGTGAAATTGATGTTATATAGTTTTGTAGCCATGGTATTCTCCTCTAGAACCATGGGCTAATCTCCAATTGCCTTGGGTGTGAATGTTTTGATGGGTGTTTAGTGTAATTGTGGATTAATTGCATGATTAGCTTATGATTTTAGTGTTTATGTTTCTAGAGTTGTATTTTGATTGATTCATTTGGTTGATCAAACCTATTAGCGAGCATGTTCGATTATGTTTATTGCAACGAGAGTTGGGTAGCATGATTGGGAGTGTGAGTGTGAGCTTTGGTCAATTGAATAGAATTTAAGTAGTAATTAGCTTAACCGAAAGAGGGTTAATTGCTAGACCGACAATTTTAGACACTAAACGAATAGAGGTCGTATAGGAGTTTGGTGAGATGGCATTTCATAAGCATTAGTAACCGTGTTGAAAGTGCTTATGAATCACTATCTTATGAGCTTATGGTATTTGGTTAAATCCTATAATTGTTAATCAATGCACGTTGTTTACCTATGCCTTTCGAGGGGGTCTACACATATATGTGATAGCCTTTAGCTTGATCTGAATTCATAGCTAACTCATGTAATTGGTTCACTAGTTCACTTAATTTCTCACAAAACGGAAACACCCGAGATAATACCCTTCCATTGCACTTTCAAAAAGAAAGTTAGTTCGTTTACTTAATTTGCCTCGTTATTCTTAATTGTGTTGCATTTAGTATATTTCTATTAATTTCTTGCTACTAGTCTTCTTTAGTTAATTGCTTAATTCGTTGATTTAGATTAATATACTTAGTTGCTTATTTTAAAATCTAAAAACAACAACATTTAGTTACTGCAATAACATGTGTTGGGATATGAATCCTATAAACAATGTTCTAGTTGATGATTATATGTTTTGATGGCCAAAAGCAACTTTGAAGTTAATGATATATGTGATTATATGTTATTCTAACTAAGTTATATGGAATAAGATTACTAATCTTAATGTGATATGAAATCTGAGTTTACTGATCTTATGTTTTACTAATCTGATATATGAACTGTTTAGGGAACTAAGCTGATGAATGAATTGTATAGACAGCTTATAGTATAGGACTTAGATATACTCATCTGTATGTAGTTCAGTTGATGTATAGATAGGTTTTATATTTATAAAGTTGTATTCTATTGTATTCAGCATTGTAAAAGTTCAGAACAGTAGAATAGATCAAAGAAAGAAGATTGAGAGATATCAGAAGACTACTTCAGAGTATGAAGAAATCAAGAGAAGTATTATTGAAGGAAGCTGAACAGTTTGGAAGAACTGTGCTGACTGACCAAGAGCAGTAAAATGAAGAAGAGTAGTTTACTGTGCTGAGTTAGTTAGTTTGAAGAATAAGTTTGGATAACTTATTTGAAGCGTAACTGAAGATATATTTGAAGATATGCTGACTTATGGATAAGTTTTAAGTTGGTTACAAGAAGGAAGTTACAATAAGAAACGGTTATGAGTTAGTTGAGAGTTAGTTCACAAACTGCTAACTGTCTTACTAATGCTTATAAATACCGTGTGATCTTCTACTTGAAAAGACTACTGATACAATTACTATTCAAGAGCAATCAAGAAGCATTCAAGTATTCAAGCACTCACAGAGTCAAGAAGATCGAAGAACTGAAGAGAAGCCACTGTATTGATCTGAAGAATCAAAGGCTACTACAAAGAGAAGTTTTACTTTTCATTTTAAGTTTGTACTGTGTAAACAAATGTGCTAGTTACTTGTAAAATTACTAGTAGATCGAAGATATACCTAGTGGTATAATCGACAAGATCAAAGTCTTAACCTTGGGACTCTAAGCTACAAGTACTCAAGAAGAAAAGAGTAATAAAACATCGCAACTGGAGTTGTGAGAGTGGATGTAGACATTTGTCGAACCACTATAAAATCTTGTGTTCTTTACTTTCTGTTTTGATTATCTGTTTATATTTGTTTTAACCAAGAACAGTAAGTTTTCTAAGAAAAGATTTAAAGAAAAGTTGAGTATAAAGATTAACTGTTGAGTACTGATCTGATTCTAAGAACAGTATCATACAGAACACATTTCCGCACTTAAACTCTGATATTTTGATAGAATTTGAAAAGTCTATTCACCCCTCCCCTCTAGACTTTTTCTTAGCTGACTCAATCTAAAACTCAACTTTTGGGACCAACAAGTGGTATCAGAGCAGTAGTTCTTTGGACTGCTGTTTCTAGATAACCTTGTAGACTTTGGGGAAAGTCTAACTGTCTCTCATTACTGATACTTGTTTCTTGATCTTACTTTGCTATCTGATTCTATTTACTCTATTACTGATCTTAACTGTCTGTTCTATCATGGAAGAAACTAACATCAATAAACTTCCTAAGTTTAAAGTGGCAGATTATGATTACTGGAAGTTGAGGATGGAAGCCATTTTCAGCTCAACCCATGATCTAATGATGTCAGTGATCAAGCAATGGTCAATTACTACCATGATACCCAACACTGCAAATCTGGAACCTTCCAAAGCCATTGGTGTTCTCGTGCCAAAACCCAGAAGAGAAAGGAAAGCAAGGAGAGATCGCAAATATGCTAAGGGTAAGAGGGCAATGGTGGCCAACAATGAATCTGATACGAATTCAGATGAGTTGCCATCGTCTTCTTCTGATTACCCTTCTAGCAGTGAGAAAGAAGTCTTCATTGCAGATGATGGACTAGTTATGATGGCAAAAATAGACCAAGAGGTATCATCTGTCACATCTTTTCAATCTTGTGATGAATCTGATTCTGATTCTGATTTATGTGACACTGCTGATAGTAGTGTAGGGAGTAGTCTTCATCATTCCAATGGAGTGATTGAAGAAGACCTCCTACCAGCTAACAAAGCATTCATGGAAATCAGTGATGAGAACATATCTTTAAGGCAAGAAATCATTAGTCTTCGAAAAGCTCAATTGCAAGTAGATCCTAATATAACTGTTCTAAATGCACGACTATCAGAAGAGTTGTCACAACTCAAAAAAAGTATGCATCCATGGACAAGTTATATCAGGGTATGCTTCATACACAAGCTAAAGAGACCAATGAGTTCAATGACTTAAAGATTAAATGTGAAAAACTTGAAGAGCGCAATAGATTCTTAGAATCTGAAGTACTGAGCCTGGATCTGAAGCTATCTGAGATGATTAACTCTTCTAAGATCAATCAAACACTATCAGACAGATACAGAGCTCCCTATGATAAAAGTGGAATAGGTACTGATCTGCCTAGTTCCTCTACTTCGGGCATTAAGAACACTACTGGAGCTAGTTCAAGTTCTTTACAACTAGATAAAGGAAAAGAACCTATGACTTATGATAATGAACCAAAATCCAAAGTACAGTCTAAATACATTCCTCCCACTACCAAGAATGGTAAACAAAAGAATGGATCTAGACCAGTACAGTCAAGTCCATACCAGAAAAGTACTACTCCTCTGACCAGAGCAGAACTGACCTGGAATCAGAAGAGGCAGACTCAGAACAGTAGGTCAAGACAAGCACAGGCAAGTTGGAAACAGCCTAGACCTCCTTTTATAAGGCAGTCTCAGCTGTACTCAACTAAACCTAGGAAATTTGTGCCTCATTATCATAACAAACCTGTTCTTTATCCTCCACCTTTATCTTATGATATCATTGGAGAGGAAAGACCAAAACGCATCTATAAGCCGTATGGTCCACAGGCTTTTAGGCCCTATGCAAACTATTATAGACATACTGATCTTCCTGAAAAGGGATAGAACCAAGGAAAGGCTATCTCAGAAAAATAGATCCTAAGTTTGCTGATAATTTGGATAAGGTCAATAAAGTACTGTTCTGTGATAAGCATGGTAGAAAACTTAAGAGGTCTCAATTATTCAAATCTTCAATGTTTATTTGGACACCTCTTACTACTAACCCCCAAGGACCCCAATAAAGAAAGGGTACCTAAATTATTAAGATCACTACTTGCAGGTTCGATTGAATCTTTACAAGAAAGGTGGTTCAGTTGGAGAAACTTGGTACATAGACAGTGGGTGTTCACACCACATGACTGGTACCAGGGCTCTTCTTTATGACTATCATGAGCAAGAAGGACCAAAGGTGATCTTTGGAGATAGTTCCATGACAATCACAAAAGGATTTGGATACATCAAGAATGGAGATGTAGAGATTCAAGATGTCTCATATGTAGAAGGTTTGAAATACAATTTGTTATCTGTCTCTCAATTTTGTGACAGGGGCTATAAAGTCTACTTCAAAAGCACCAAATGCGAAATCTGGGATAAAAGAACTCATACTATTCTACTAGTTGGAGTAAGACAAGGCAGTGTTTACATTGTGAATTGGAATAGCTGCCCTAGGGATGCTTGCCTTCTTTCTAAGAGTTCTAAAGAAATCAGCTGGCTATGGCACAGACGCCTATGCCATATGAACTTTAAGATAATTAACAAGATTGCAAGAAACTACCTTGTTGAAGGTATCCCTAATGAAATCTATTTCAAATCACAAGTGTGTGATGCTTGCCAAAAAGGTAAACAGGTAAAGGTTTCCTTTAAGTCAATTCCCACTCTTTCTACTTGTAGAGTCTTAGAACTCTTGCACATGGATTTACATGGTCCAATAAAACCCCCTACACTGAATGGTAGAAGGTACACTTTGGTTGTGGTAGATGATTATTCAAAATTCACTTGGGTAATCTTCTTACACAAAAAGAGTGACACACAAACCCAACTACCAGATCTGTTAAAGAGGTTGCAAGTAGAAAAAGGTCAGCCCATTGTCAAGATCAGAAGTGACAAGGGAACTGAATTTATAAACTGATATATTAAAGAATTTTGTTCTAAGTCTGGAATTCAGCATTTGACAAGTGCAGTTAGGACACCCCAACAAAATGGTGTAGCTAAGAGAAGAAACAGAACATTAAAGGAAGCATGCAGAACAATGCTTGTAGAGTACAACACTCCACAGAAGTTCTGGGCTGAGGCAATCAACACTGCCTGTCATACTCAGAACAGATGTGCATTCAACAAAGTACATGGTAAAACTCCTTATGAGGTATGGAAAGGTAGAAAACCTAGAGTTTCATATTTTCATATTTTTGGATGTAAGTGCTTTATTCATAACAATGGAAAGAGCAAATTAAATGCTTTTGATGCTAAAGCTGATCAGGGAATATTCTTAGGATATTCTTCTACTAGCAAAGCATTTAGAGTGTTTAATTACTATACTCTATGTGTAGAAGAAACACCCCATGTTGTCTTTGATGAAGTTGTACAGGACTCTGCTGATCATCAGATCAGTAAGAAAATTGATGATCTGGCCATTCAAACAGATAAAGACAATGAAGAGACTGAAGTCTATGAATCTGTACAAGCCTACAATCCATTCCTGAATGTTCTAAACAAAGATGATGATGTAGAAAAGGTAAAAGACAAAGGTAAGTCTTCTAGACCAATTGACATGCCTGAATTGGTTGACTGTTCTCCTGTGAATAAACCTGCTGAAAATGATGATATTGATATTGATGATTCTGTTATGCATGATGTGGATGATGATAGTATTCCTGTTAAGACTAGAAAAACATGGAAATCTGCTCATTCTACTGATCTGATTATTGGTGAATCCAATAAAGGTGTTAAGACCAGAAGACAACTGTTTGATTCTAAGCCTGAACCTAGTAATTCTCTGTTTTGTTGGTGTTGCTTCTTATCTTCTATTGAGCCTAAAACTGTGAAAGAAGTTTTATCTGACAGTAACTGGATTATGGCTATGCAAGAAGAATTAAACCAGTTTACTCGAAATGATGTATGGGAACTCGTAGAGAGACCTACTGATCACAATGTGGTAGGTACTAAGTGGATTTTTAAAAACAAGAAAGATGAGAATGATCTTGTTGTGAGAAACAAAGCTAGATTAGTAGCTCAGGGCCACTCTCAAGCTGAGGGTATTGACTATGATGAAACTTTTGCTCCTGTAGCTAGAATAGAAGCTATAAGATTGTTTCTTGCTTATGCTGCTTATATGAAATTCACTGTGTATCAAATGGATGTGAAAAGTGCATTTTTGAATGGTATACTTGTTGAAGAAGTTTATGTAGAACAACCTCCTGGATTTGAGGTAAATGGTAACCAAGTATACAGGTTGAAGAAAGCACTATATGGTCTGAAGCAAGCCCCAAGAGCCTGGTATGACACTCTTTCACTATTCTTAGTTGAAAATGGATTTACTAAGGGCAAAGTTGATCGCACTTTGTTCAGAAGACAAGAAGGTACAGACATTTTATTAGTCCAAATTTATGTTGATGATATAATATTTGGATCTCCCAACAAAAGCATGAGTGAAAGCTTTTCAAAGCTCATACAAAGTAAGTTTGAAATGTCAATGATGGGAGAAATGACCCACTTTCTTGGTCTCCAAGTAAAGCAATCATCTGAAGGTATCTTTATCAATCAAGCAAAATATACAAGAAATTTGTTAGATAAATTTGGTATCAAGACCTGTAAAACAGTTGGAGTACCAATGCTGCCAACATACAGAATGGATCCAGATGATCAAGGTAAGTGTGCTGATCAATCCTATTATAGAGCTTTAATTGGTTCTTTACTCTATTTGACTGCTAGTAGGCCAGATATTGCATTTGCAGTAGGTGTATGTGCTAGATTTCAGGCCAATCCCAAAGAAAGTCATGTGGAGACTGCTAAAAGGATATTGAAATATCTAAAGGGTATCATTAATCGAGGTTTGTGGTATTCTGCAGATGATGATTTATCCCTAAGTGGTTATTCAGATTCTGACTTTGGTGGTTGCAGGATAGATAGAAAATCAACTTCTGGTTCATGCCAATTTTTAGGTTCTAAGCTCATATCATGGTTTTCAAAGAAACAAACAAGTGTGGCAACATCTACCACTGAAGCAGAATATATGGCTGCAGGAAGTTGTTGTAGTCAGCTTCTTTGGCTAATGCAACAACTTAGAGACTACAATATTGTGGAATCTAATGTACCTATATTCTGTGACAGCAATAGTGCAATTGCCATCACTCAAAATCCCGTTTTACATACTAGATGCAAGCATGTAGATGTTAGGCATCATTTTATTAGGGATCATGTTGAAAAGAAAAACATAAGGATGGAAAAGATCCATACTGATATTCAGAGAGCTGACATTTTCACAAAACCTTTGGCTGAAACTAGATTTGGAGAGCTTTGCATAAGTTTAGGATTGATAGACATGGATCCTGCATGTATATAGAGCTGTACACTAACATTTCAGGTACTGAGCTGATATCAAGAACAATACTCCAAGAAGGGTAATTCTGAAGGACAGACCATGTCAAGACCACTACATTCATCACAAACAGGTAAAAAGGTTACTAAGGTGCCTAAATCCCGATGAGGAAGCTGGTAAAGTTGAGGGAATTGAGAATATACATTTAAGGGGGAATCTATGATTTCTGAAAAATCCTGTATGTTGACTCAGAGCACAAGTCACCTTAGAACAAACCTTACAAAGACCTATTTTAATTATTCTTTACTAATCTGTACTGTATTTCACCATCTATGCATGGACTAACACTTCTACCAAGGTGAAACAGGCACAGAAGAGGAGTTCTCCACTGGAGGGGGAACTGATCTGATTACAGATTTGATCTGTCTACAAATCTGATATGATTACAGCACATATCTGTCTACAGACATGTTCTGATTAATGAAATGATTTGTCTACAGGACTGTTCTGACTACAAAGTTAATTTGTCTACAGAACTATTTTGATTACAATATCATTCTTTCTACAGAACTGATCTGATTACTGATTAATCTGTCTACAGAGCTTATTTGATTACAGGAAAATCTGTCTACAGAAAAGTTACAGTACTAATCTGAGAAAGTACTGTGCTGATATCAAAAAGGTGAAAATCAGAAGAGTTGGGAAACTGATCTGAGGATTACTGAGCTGACCCAACGACTGATCTGATCTTCAAAGAAAATACTCAGCTGATTACAGTACTCAGCTGAATCCAGATAAGTAAATTCCAATATATTTTAAGTAAGAAATCGAAGTAAAGTGTGTATGGAAACAACTGTGCTGATACACATCAGAACAGTATTATTGCCTTAGAGTACTTCTAAGTCAAGATCTGTTCAAAATTAGTCTATTTATAGAGAAGATTAATACACTCCTCTATTCTTGACCTAATTTTAAAAGGTGTATTTATCAACACAAGTTGACTCCAAATTGGAAAGAGTTTTATGAATCTGGAACGTTTTTCTTAATTACACATCTCTATACTTGATCCAAACCACACATCGTGGGAATCTAAATCAATCCAAGCTCTAGATTTGCTTTGAATTAGATAACTACGATCAAACTTACTTCTTCTTCTTCACTTAAACATTTCTGCAAATTCTCTAAGCTCAAAAGTTTTCGCAAAATTCCTTTACTCTATCATCTACACTTCTACATTTCTGTTCTATGGCGATTATTGACATTCTAAACGAAGCGAACGAAGTTGTAGGTACGTTTGATTCCTCCAAATGGAATCGTAAAAAGGGCATATTTGTTGAAAACTCTGTCTACTTCACCGGAAAGCAAAAGAGCGAGAATCAAGCTATTCTCACCATGTGCGAAGAATGCGGGCTGAGAAAGTATCTAGAATCATTCCCCAAGATGGTTTTTGAACCTGAGGCAATGGAATTCTATTTACAGCTCCAAGGAGACAATAATGGCGTTCGTTCGATGATTTCTGGACACAGGGTTGCCATTACCAGAGAAACCCTTGGAATCGCATTTGATCTACCCGACGGGCCAGTAGACATTCTAAGTTATATGGCAGGGCAAGAAAAGGCGTGCGTAGGAAGATGGGTAAATGTTGGCCCCACGACTCTTACCAACTTGAAGAAGGAAATTCTTCCAAAAGGGCTTCAATTGTTGATGGACATCGATGGAAAATGCTTGTTAGGTCAACATTACAGCCAGGACGCTCTCACTCAACTGAAGATTCGTGTTATGGCCGCAATCACTGATCGTGTTGATGGTGACTGGCAAGGATTTATTTTGGGCAGGCTGTTGGCTGAAAAAGAGAAAGTGTTGTTCGATGAAGAAACCAAGGAATTTTCTATTAAATCCATGATGGGTTTTGGAAGCAAGTTGAGCATGTTGTTGCCTCAATTAGCTGATAAGAAGGTGGATTGGAGTCCTCCGAAAAGGTTTCATCAGGGCAAGTTTCTGTTCAAAAAGGAGTCTACAATATTTGAACAAGAAAGGCAAGCTAGGCAACAACCTCAAGAGTCTGGTGGTTCTATGTTTCGTTCTGATAATGATGAGCCGAAGACCAGAACTAAGGCTAGGCATGACCCTCATCGCGCTGGATTAAGAAGGGGCAGATCAATTAGGGTTGCCTCTGAAAAGTCAGAAGAGTCTGTTGCTGCAGTAGAGAAGGAGCCTTTTGTAGAGCAAGAGGTAAGCTCTTCAAGCCTCATTGTTTTACATAAGAGATCAAAAATTACTAGTGCTCTTAGACCCAGAAGAGTACTCGAGACCACTTCTTCCACTCCCTCTAATTCTGATCCTATCCCAATCCAACCCCTTGATAATGAGCCTACCTGTTCAGAAGAGTCTGTACACTACTCTCCTATTCGACAAAACACTCCTCCCTCACCTACTCAGAACACTTCATTTCATAACACTCCCCAATCAAGTCCTCGCCATAATCCCACTCCTCACTTTTCTCCTGAACCTGAACCAGTTCATGATCACTCTACTGAGCATGAACATATACCTTCTTCTGAACCAATTGAGATTACCTCTTCACCAGAAACTGAGATTATTGAACCAAATTCAGTGTTCTTGATGGATTATCCAGTATGTGATAAGGAAGAGAGGATAAGATTCAAATTGAGAAATGCTCTTCTCAAAAGCTTTCATGGTTTAGATGACAGCTCTATGGTCTTTGAGCAACTTCTAAGGATTAGCACTTGGGTGTATCTTAGAAGATTTGGTCTGAATGAGTTATTAATCGTAGCAGAAGGCATGGGTGGTTTATCTGTGTTCCATGACTGGGAACAAGAACAGAGAGAAGCTGCAGGTGTTAAATCTTTTACAGAATTATCCACACTAGATTCAGTTATCCAGTTGATTGAAAGGCTAACTGGATGTAAGTATTCTGTGATAAATTCTGCTGATGAAAATGTTGATACTGATGTCAACATGGAAACTGAGGATGCTGGTGTTGAAAACTTTAATAATCAAGCTGAAGCTGATATGGAAGCTGATTATGAAGCTGATACCAATGCAACTGAGATGTTTGAGAACACAGTTGTAGTTGATGAGACTGAAGTCTTAGAGGAACAAACTTTGGGTGCTAACGAGTTTGAGAGCACACCAATTGATGTTGCTAAGAATACTGTGCTTGATGATGTTCAAGAGACAGTAAGAAATGTTCCTACTGAGACAGTACAAGATAACTCTAGCTTTGATTTATTGAAAAAGCATAATGAAGAGTTACAAGGCAAGCTGGAAGCTACTTTGAAATAATTTCAAGAAGCTACTGAGAAATTGGAAAGTTTGACTGCTACCAATTCATATGAGAAAGTGTTGGAACACACAATGTCTAAAATCTATGATCTGCATAGATTACAAGAGAAGAAACTTTCTGTTGAGTTGCAAAAGAAAGTTGAGTTGCTTATGACACCCTTGAAGGATTGGCAGGATGAAGCCAAAAAGGGGGAAGATAAAGTCATGAAAGTGATGGAGCAGACTCAAACTCAACAAGCTCAGTTGGTTGTGAGTCAAGATGAGCTGAAAGCAAGTTTGGATGATCTGAAAGAAGAGATCATAAGCTTGAATCTGAAAATCAATCTCAGAAGACAACAAAAGACTTATGAACCTCAAGAAATAGCAACAATTGAGAAAAACATTGTTGAATCTTCTTCTGGAAAGAGAAAGAGGAAACTGATCTTACATGATGAAGAAGAGGCTGAAGAGACTGGTAGGGTAACCAGGTCTAGAAGTAAGCAGAAGCATGTAGTTGCTAGTGGCAAGCCAAGTGATGAAAAGATGGCTGAAGCTGTTGAAAAGCATAATGAGTTGTTAGCTAAAAAGAAAGCTGAGTTGTCTGAGAAAAGGAAAGCTGATGAACAACTTAGAAAGTAAAAATTGAAAGATGCAGAAGCTGCGAGGAAAAAGTTTGATAATCGAGTTGCTGCTTTGAAAAAGAAAAAGAAATCTAAATCTGTTGAAAAAGTTCTTGATGAGAACTACATGGAGTTCATTGTTCATTCTGATGATTTGGAATATTGGAATGATTTAAAGAAGAAATGACAGATTGCTAATTTCATTGTGAAGAAATTTGGTGATCATTCAAGCAAAGAAGATGAATTTTCTGACTTTGATGTGTTCATGATGAACATAGCAAGGAGCTTCTGGGAAGATATATTATTATTGGCTGCTGGTGCAGATATCCAGATCTTATGTCCGGAAGAACCTGTTTGGGAACCTCCAAGATTAGAGAATGGAGAACCTGATCTGAATGAAGTTGGAAACATTATTTCTGAGATCATTAAAGATGAAGGCATTACTGATCATAAGCACATGATGGATATCAAGAACAGGATGTACTTGGCATTCAGAATTCCTAATGAAGATTGAAGATGAAGGACTATGCTGAAGAGATAACATTTCTTAACCTTATCTTTATTTTCTTTATTTGGTATTTCTGTGATTATGTGACTTAGTTGTAATATGTGATATATCTGATCTTATTTTTGAATATGAATCTGATTTTTGAATTGATGAACTGATATGAATAACTATATATCTTAACTACTGATCTGTGAATGTTTAAGTAGTTTTAGCTTCATCAAAAAGGGGGAAATTGTTGGGATATGAATCCTATAAACAATGTTCTAGTTGATGATTATATGTTTTGATGGCCAAAAGCAACTTTGAAGTTAATGATATATGTGATTATATGTTATTCTAACTGAGTTATATGGAATAAGATTACTGATCTTAATGTGATATGAAATCTGAGTTTACTGATCTTATGTTTTACTAATCTGATATATGAACTGTTTAGGGAACTAAGCTGATGAATGAATTGTATAGACAGCTTATAGTATAGGACTTAGATATACTCATCTGTATGTAGTTCAGTTGATGTATAGATATGTTTTATATTTGTAAAGTTGTATTCTATTGTATTTAGCATTGTAAAAGTTCAGAACAGTAGAATAGATCAAAGAAAGAAGACTGAGAGATATCAGAAGACTACTTCAGAGTATGAAGAAATTAAGAGAAGTATTATTGAAGGAAGTTGAACAGTTTGGAAGAACTGTGCTGACTGACCAAGAGCAGTAAAATGAAGAAGAGTAGTTTACTGTGCTGAGTTAGTTAGTTTGAAGAATAAGTTTGGATAACTTATTTGAAGCGTGACTGAAGATATATTTGAAGATATGCTGACTTATGGATAAGTTTTAAGTTGGTTACAAGAAGGAAGTTACAACAAGAAACGGTTATGAGTTAGTTGAGAGTTAGTTCACAAACTGCTAACTGTCTTACTAATGCTTATAAATACCGTGTGATCTTCTACTTGAAAAGACTACTGATACAATTACTATTCAAGAGCAATCAAGAAGCATTCAAGTATTCAAGCACTCACAGAGTCAAGAAGATCGAAGAACTGAAGAGAAGCCACTGTATTGATCTGAAGAATCAAAGGCTACTACAAAGAGAAGTTTTACTTTTCATTTTAAGTTTGTACTGTCTAGTACACTTGTAAAATTACTAGTAGATCGAAGATATACCTGGTGGTATAATCGACAAGATCAAAGTCTTAACCTTGGGACTCTAAGCTATAAGTACTCAAGAAGTAAAGAGTAGTAAAATATCGCAACTGGAGTTGTGAGAGTGGATGTAGACATTTGTCGAACCACTATAAAATCTTGTGTTCTTTACTTTCTGTTTTGATTATGTGTTTATATTTGTTTTAATCAAGAACAGTAAGTTTTCTAAGAAAAGATTTAAAGAAAAGTTGAGTATAAAGATTAACTGTTGAGTACTGATCTGATTCTAAGAACAGTATCATACACAACACATTTCCGCACTTAAACTCTGATATTTTGATAGAATTTGAAAAGTCTATTCACCCCTCCCCTCTAGACTTTTTCTTAGCTTACTCAATCTAAAACTCAACTTTTGGGACCAACAACATGTTAGCTTGCAACTTTAGGGACTCATTCTCACTCAATTAAGTTCTTAGAACAAAAATATACTTGGAATACTTATCATACTACTATCGAACCCATACGCTTACGGGGATTGTATAGTTGAAAAAAAAAAAAAAAAAAAGAACCAAGTCAATGACGGTAACGACAACGGTCTAACACAACGTAGATCTGCGAAAATAAAAAAACAGAAGAGATCGGAAAGACGCTTAGCGGCAACATTCTGGCGGAACAAGATCTACCAATTTATTTTGCAGATCTACATGAGGGGAAGACTTGATCGCGAGATTTGAACCAACGAAAAGAGATCGAAGATCGGACACACTCCACGGTGGAATCGCCCCTACATCTCGCCCTCCTTTACATAGCAGTACACTTTGTTTTGAGAAAAAGTAAAATAAATGTACAGTAGATGTTGTGGGTTTAGTTGTGCAAAAAATTTTATTTATGGATAAAGTTGAATGATAATTTTAAGTACTAGTTGACAATTCTGTCCGTCTAGCTCAGTTTAGCTGAACGGGCCAAGCAATGTTTCTGGGTTAGGCAGGCTCGTCCCATGAACTGATCGGGTCTACAAAATTGGAGCTCAACCTAGCCCATCTTGGATTAGTGGGCCAGTCTAGTCCTTTATATCATTTTAAAAAATAAGATTCATATACTCACATATTTATTTATATAAATAATTATAATTAAAAATATACATTACTAATATATTAACTATACATAATTTATAAATGACTATAACCAGTATATTCTTACACTAATTTATAAGTTCAAATTTCAAAATTAAAAAATTAAAAACATAAGAATATTTAAGTATTTAATACTTTACTAATTTTAATTGTTTATTTGCCTAAAAATAAAATGGTCGGGTCAAACAGATCGCCCATGGCTCGTCGGGTCCATCGGGTCGGGCTAGATAGGTCTGGTTCTATATGGGCCTGTAATTTTAGATCCCAGTTCATACTGAGTTTCGGGTTGGCTAGATCGGTTCATCGGGTCTGACCCAAATTTCTAGCTAAGTGATATTTGGAGGGTGAAGATAAAATGATGATTTTCATAAAAATGTACAAAAATATATTTAGTGGATGGACTATTTATTGTTGAATGAGACTATATGTCTACATGCTCGAGAAGGTTCTGAAGAGAAGTTTTAGACTATTTCCCTATAAATCGACTTACCTTTTTCCTTCTTCTTTAGAGATCGATCTTCCCTCTAGTCACCTCCTTTTGCGGCACAGCAGACAAATCCATTCTGATCTTTTTCTCTATTTGAAGATGCGTTGTGCCTATTTTTTATACTCCCTCCATCCCCTACTTGATGACATAAACCTATTGGGCACAAGTTTTAACGAATGAATTGTTTATTAGTATTATGAAAGATAAAGTGAGGGTAGTAAAGACTTTTCAACTTTATAAATAGTAATAAAGTTATTTTTTAGTGTTATAAAGTAGTGTCATTTGTTGTAATATTGTGATGTTTTAAGTGGATTGTTTAAAATTGTTTTTGTTATTTTAGGTAATGTGTCATTAAGTAAGAGACAAAAAAAATGACAAAATAGATCATCAAGTAGGGGACAGAGGGAGTATCACTTTTGGTGGTTTGTTTGGGAATATTCTCTAGTAATCCAGGAAGCGACAGTGTGGGTATGACGGAGCCTGATTGAACAATCAACACGCCCAGGGGCGGATCTAATGAAGAACATGGGGGTACAAATGTTTTATTTTTATTTTTTTATTTTAGGTAAAAAAAAATATTAATTAATTAATTGTTGCCCAAATTTTGCTAACTGCATCCCCATTTTATTTCTCAACCCAAATTAAAAAGGTTCAGAAATAACTTTTTGCTCCCACTAAAATGGTCCAATCTTTTGAATCTGTTTGAATTTTCTCACAATTTTAGAAGTCAACACACATTACTCCTCAGTCTTCACGGCTAAATGATGTTATACAATTTTTTTATTTAAGTTGCATCAAGTGTATTACTTTTATTATTAAATACTCTATCCATTCTAGTGAAAGTTAATTAAAATTTTCTTTTTTGTTCGTCACAACGAAAACTATTCACTCATTTTTTGGCAAACACATTTCTTTCACATTTCAGTATATTTCTCTTTCTCTCAACAATGACTAAAGATAAAGATGGGTAAACAACTTTCGACGAAATGAAATGAGTAGTGTTTTACTTAATATTTTTCGTACCCCCAAATCTTAAATCCTGGATCCGCCACTGAACACGCCGACGTCATTTCTAACCCTTGACAGTCGAACTCTATCTTCTCTCATACCGACAACGAC
Source organism: Galeopsis tetrahit (assembly GCA_963675135.1). Classification (NCBI taxonomy): domain Eukaryota; kingdom Viridiplantae; phylum Streptophyta; class Magnoliopsida; order Lamiales; family Lamiaceae; genus Galeopsis; species Galeopsis tetrahit. The sequence continues at coordinate 21,717,508 of OY776133.1, forward strand.
AACCTCGTCGGCTTGTGGTCTTGCGCCTCCCGCTTGAGGTTGCAGTTGTGTGACGTGGGTCATTAGTTTGAGGTATCCATAGCTGGGGGGTTTACACGAGCTCGGAGACGCCACTTGCCGATTCAGTATATGCTTGGATAGTTGAGCTCGGAGCTCGTAGGTTATGTATTTGTGCTAGTCTTTTTTTTTTGTGTTTGCTCTGATTTTTTTTTGTTGGATGGATGAGGTGTGAATTCGGTGTTCGAGTTGTTTGTGTGTGGAGATTGAGGAGTTTGTTGCTTTGTTGGCTCTATGAAGGTTGTGAATAATCAATAATGTCGAGAGAGTATAAAATTGGGAAGTACGGAAAGAGGAATTTGATTAATGTGAAGAGATAAGAGTTGTTAATTTCATCAATATTCGTGTTGTCGGGTATATGGTGTATAACAAAATGCAGAAGGTGGTGGCGTTTTTTTTTTCCATAGGTTTTGTACGTTTTGTAGTCTTGGTTGTAGTTCTTGTTGTGTGGTGTGATTGTTGGTTTAGTATTTTGATGTCTTTTGTGTTTTAGTTTTTTAGGGTTTTTTCATCATGGTTTTAGGTACACTTGCTTTATTTGTTGGGAAGATGGTGTTATTGCTACTTGTGTGTTAGATGCGCAAGCAATCATGTCTCAACACGATTTTGAACTGGTTGAAAACAACTCATTTTTCTGTTGTGTCCAACATTATAGATCACTGAGGGTTCGTTCGTCCGATGACAATGTTTTTTTCTTGTTTATTCAGTATATGCTTGGATAGTTGAGTTTGTTGGGTCTCCAATGTACATTTTTTTTTTATCAATATATCAGTTACAATTGATACTAATAAGAAGGGAAAAAAAAAAGGCTCGTGTTATGTGGTTGCACTATTCCATCTTTATTTTTGGACAATTTATAATGGTCTAGCCAGAACACAAAGGACATCAAAATTGTAAATCTTTCGTAGATCAAATCGGATCAAACAAGTCTTTTAAAAATAATTGCGCAAAGGCAAAAAAAAAAAAAAACTCATTCCAACTCTTTGTTATTATAAAAATAAATACGTGTTACTGTAAGGAAAAAAATACACACTTTGCTTTATTTATCTACTTTTTTATAACGATTTTTTTTGTTGGTCATGACAAAAAATATGTTATACAATATGAATAAAAATAATTTTACAAGGGTTATTTTGCTTTTTTTTTTTCCACAATTTTTTAATTATTATAAGAACAAAAACATGTCACTAATAGACACAAAATCTGTTATCACATGAACATATGCCAATTTTGTTGTTTTTTTATACTGCTTTAAATTTTTCACAATTTTTTTTTTATTGCATGAACACACACAAAATGTGTTGTAAGTTTTTTTTTTTTTTTTTGAAGGTAGTAGAATTACAGATAGGAGTTAAATTACAAATCACTTGCCCTCACCTATCCAAACAGTAAATTCTACCAAAAGATCACAAATTCCAGACTCAATCGTGAGAGGGTGGAAGGATCAACGATCAACGAGCATACCTTGAGACTCCGCGGTCTAAGAAGATAGCAACGGACGTGCTACAAACGTCCCAAACCTCATAAGTACGGACCCAAGGCCTACCAGCTCCAACAGGCACAACAAAGTGCCACCATGGAAAAACCCGAAAACGGAAAGAAAACTCATCATAACAGGGAAGAAAACAAACCAGGGGAAAGGGAAAATACCCACAACGGGTACAGGGAAAATACCGAAAGCAGAAAATAACGACATAGGAAGAAGAAAAGAAAAACCGATCCTAAAAACACCAGATCTAAACTAAAAAGCATACTAAAATAAAAAACGAAAATAAAATGGGATCAGACGGATGACTCACCCGATCGGTCACCGTGGCTCCGACGGGGAGATTCACCCATTGATCCCAACTAAATCCCTACAAAAGACCCCTTCGCCCAATAGAAAAGCGGTGTAGCGGCGCTACAGACGGCGACTTTGCAGGCGGTGTTGCAAGCGGCGCGGCGGCGGGTAGCGGTGTTGCAGGCGGGGCGGCGGAGTTTCAAGCAGATATCTTTAATTTATTTTGGAGAAGATAGAGAAGAGGGTGCGTTGTAGGCGGCGGTGGGCGGCGGATTGTAGGCGGTGGTGGTTGACTGGTTGCTTACAATGGAAGCTAAATTAATTTAAGAGAGAGAAGCTCTCAAATTGTACAGAGAGGCGAGAGCAAATGTGTTGTAAGTCAATTTTGTTGTTGTTTGTTTGTTTATTTATTTATTTATTTTTTTCAATTTATTTGTGTTATTACATGAACAAACTTGTGATACTAATGGACATAAAATGTGTTACTATGTAAATAAAAGAAATTTTTATTGTTTTTATGGTGTTTTTAAAATAAAAAATAAAAAATGTGTTACCTGTATGAACCAAAATATGATACTAATAGACACAAAATGTGTTAATTCATGAACAAAAGTTAATTTTATGTTGCTTTCCTTGTTTTTTTTTTTTTAAACTATATGAACATAAGTGCTACTCCATCCGTTTCATAAAGTTTGTCGCATTTAATCTTTATTTTTGTTTCAAAAAGTTTGTCGCTTTTTCTATTTTTACCACGAATTTTTCTAAAATGCCCTTTTGTAACTCCTACAATATCACTTTTAAATGGAAATACATTAATGATTCATTTTCTCTTACTTTATTTTAAAAGACAAGAGTGTGATAGAAAGGAAAGGTCAATGGGAAGAGGGACAAATTAATAAGGGATAAATGTGTCAAAAAAATGTGTTCCTTAATCTTATACAAAATGACAAATGCGACAAACTTTTTGAATCGGAGGGAGTACTCTCTTTATCCACCAAAAGTGTGTTCAAACTTTAGGGCACAAGCTCAAAGAAAAAGTAGATAAAATTAATAAAGCAATGATGTTGTAACCTGTGGGGTTGTTGTGGGATAAAAAATAAAATGATTATTTCCATAAAAAGAAATGAACACACTTTTGGTGCACATACAAATAAGGAAAGTGAACACACTTTAGGTGGATAGAGGGAATACATGAAAACAAAATTTAAATAATTGTTTATGTTGTTTTTTCCTCTATTTTATTACTATATGGATAAAAATGTAATATTGATATACGCATATTATGTTATTTCCTCGATCCCATTACTCAATTTGACATTTGGTAAAGCGGTTTGTCCTCATTTAATTTGACATTTCCTTAAAGTGGAAACAAAATAACTCCTTCCCTTTTAAATATCACTCTTGAACCTCTTAATATTACACTACATGTCATTTTTTTTAATATAAAAATATATATTTTTGTCTTATTCACTTCAATTGATCATTTAACGCTATCAAAGAATAACTTTATCTATTTAAATACCAATAAATAATTCATACCTTAACATTTGTACAAACAGTAAATATAAGATTAAGTGACGACGGATGAAGAAGTACTGTATTAACAAAATTACTAAAATTGTTACCAACACATCCAAAGGATAAATATTACAATAAATAACTTGCGAATTACTAATTTACGTCGCACCACCAAATTCGATTCCATTTAATTCTTCTCCCCCTTTCCATTCCCCCACCCCAATTATAAATAACAAATCACAATTAATTGAAAAGGTGCTTAGAAAAGGTATAAAAGTGACTATATGGTGGTGGATCAAATTCATTAAAAAAAAGGCTCTAGAGGATCAACAATGACTATATAAATTTATCTTTTTCAAAATTAAGTGAGGAGGGTGAGCAAATGGAGGATTACAATGAAGATGAAGGAGAAAACAAACGGAGTCCCACCAACAACGATGGTGGAAGTTTGTTCTGCTGGTCTCCGCCACAAATTATTACGATTTCTAAAGCTTCCGATGAAACAAATCGTGAATTGACATTGAGGCGAGACAAAATAAAATGGGTATGTTTTTTGTTTTATTTTTATATATTGACTTGTTTTAATGTAATTGAATATAGATTGCATGAGTATTGTTGTAATATTGTATAGTTGTATAAGATTTTGTGGTGGGTTAAAAAAATTGATTGCAATAGATCAATTTGTCAAGTTTTATTACACCAATTGCACCATATGTGAATTTTGACATCAATTTTAATTAAAATATAATAATAAATTTAATTAAAATATATAAATTAATATAATTGAACAATATTAATTTAAAAATTAGATACTAATTTTAAGTTAACTAGTGTAGATGCATGTGAGAATTAATGTACGGAGTATTTTATTTTGTAAATATGAGATCATAAATAAAGTAGATTATAAATGGAAAAGGAAAAAAAATAAAAGGCAAGAAAATGGGATTAAAAAAGAATAAAAAAATGCGACCATTTCAAAGCGACCTTCTCGCAGGGGCTACACACACAGTATTGATGGTTGGTATGGTTGCAATCCAATTTCCGAAAAGAAAAATAAAAAATGGGGTAATTTTCTCTCTCATCGTTTCTAGTGAGAGAAATCCATAGCAGTAACAGTCCGATGGAGAAGGCGATGCGTGTAGGCAGCAGCAGCATTTTGATTTCATCGTCGCTGTTGAGTATTGCATTAGTGATTCTTATGCTGCTGCTCATCCTAATCCTCGTCCTCATCGCTTGCAAGTTTAAGCCATGGCGCCGCTTCCTATCCGTCTCCTCGTCCGCCGCCGCTCGCCGCCGCACTTCCGCTTCGATCAGGGTTTGCCTCGGGATTTATGTTATGTGTGCTTTGGATTTGATTTATTGACCGAATTTATTAATTAGGTTTTAATGATGGGGATTGATGAGCTGTTCTTTCCTTCGTGGTTCAATTTTAGATTTAGGAGCGCCTTATTCTGTTGTGTTGTTTGATTTTCGGATTGTTATTGACGCCCATTTTCACCCAATAGTCTAATCTCGTTTGTGTTTAGCATTTTATTATGCGTGCAACATTTTAGCTCTTTCCACTCATTCTAGTAAAGGTTTCATTTCCTGATTAAATTGAGTATTGAATTAGCTTAAATAATCAGCTTTTTTTCTGAGCTGAAATATTTCAGAAATTTAAATGGATTTATGTACTCTTTTTGGTTGGGGTGGGGTTTTGAAGGATTGAATCATGGAAGATTTCTTTAAGACAGTTTTATGTTGAATAAAGTGCCCTGGTTAATCGAAAACATCTGAAATGATTGCTGAGTAGTGAGAAATGAAGGATATTTCTTTTATACTTAAACTTTTGGGTTTTCTTTATCTTGTTTTTGAGTTATTATCTGTAAAGCAATGTGCTTTTGCATGACTAAATTTTTGGCATTTCTTAGGATCAAGAATTTGGCTTTAGTACTGGACTTTAATTGATTTCAGGACAAATAACTTCAGGATAAGTTTTAAGTCTTAATGTTTGAATTCAAGAAATTATTGAACATCTGTTTTTACTGAAAGTTGAAAATGGAAGTCTTGAGTTTCATATATTTATTTCAGATGGTGTCCTCTGGTTTTGAACACTGAATGCTTGCTAAAGTTAGCAAGCTCGATGTTTTAGCTTGTTGGTTCTGCAATGGGACGGGCAGCATCATATATGTTTGATGTTGGTAAAAGTGCGTACTTGGTTGAGTGTTGTTGCTTGGTAAAAGCTATAAGAACAAGGCACTTTTTTAAAACATCTTTTTAATTATTTCCATTCTTAGTAATTGTTATGGGTTCGGCCATATATTTTTAAATGGAATTGCGAAATGCAAATTTTGGAACATATATGTGGACTTACCTGGAATTTGACCTTTTACCCTAGAATTATCAAACATTTGTGTTTTGTTGTTCTTTACATCCCTTTTGTTGTTGCAAATGTTTGAGTTGGTATTCATCATGTTTTCACATGCTCAGGTTGATGACATTGAGAGGCCTCTTATTTCGGGAGATCCTGCTGTTGTTGATACCAAGGATCATACTGGTCATCATACTCAGGGGTCTTTTAGTTCAACGCATTCTTTTGCAGAACCTAAACATAGGCCTCTGGCAGCGTCCTCCCAATTGACACACAGTAATAGATGCTACTGCCCTCTCTAATTATAGTTTTATGTGTTCCAAGAAAAAGAAAATCTTACTTGTTGCTCATTCCAGGTGATAGTTTTGTTCTTGACATTCCAAATACTTCAGAGGATTCTTTGATTGGCCAGACACTTCAGCGTCCACTTGCATCGAATCAGTTTACTGAAGGCCATGGCCCGAAATATGGTCCAGATAAAGATACTTTCAAAGACTGTATTTCTAGTTTTACTGCAAACCGGGGTAATTTTCTTCTCGTTGATTGATCATATACTAATGTTTTTGGCATTTTTGTTGGTTGAATATGTAAAACATGTCATCATGTTGTTCTCTTAGAAGTGCAGGAAGTGTTCTAAAGCTGGAGGTAGTCTCTGGTCCTTCTCGTGGGCTCCAATACTCTGTACAGTCAACTAATACATCTAAGCTTCCGGTGACGATTGGAAGAGTATCCCCCGGTGATGTAATACTTCGGGATTCCGAGGTATCTGGCAAGCATGCCATGATTAATTGGAATGATAATGTAAGATCCAGCATTTTGATACACAATTTACTAAATATTATGCATATGCTTTTTTTCCAATATTAACTTCATCATGTTATAGAAATTAAAATGGGAGCTGGTTGACATGGGTAGCTTGAATGGTACGGCACTGAACTCCCAGGTACTCCACTCACCTCAATCTGGGAGCAGACATTGGAGTAATCCAGTTGAGCTCTCAAGTGGTGACACAGTTACTTTAGGCACAACCTCAAAGATTTTGGTATGTAGGTGCAAATTTGTTTAAATTTTTGTGCAATTGGTGTCTCATTTTACAGCATAACCACTGTCTGTGCATATTCTAAGATTTCAGTTATTGTGCAAATGCTTATTTTTTATTGCCTTCATCTTTCCGGCAGGCCCATATTACATCTCAGACAGAGGGTAAGATCCCGTTTGGGATTGGTATAGCATCAGATCCCATGGCTTTGCGTCGAGGAGGAAAAAAGTTGCCCATGGAAGATGTCTGCTATTACCAGTGGCCTCTTCCTGGAACGGATCAGGTTTTTAGTGTAATCTTATTCTTAGATATCTATTTGCATACCTCCAATGGGTATTAGTTTTCTAATTTTCCATGTTGCAGTTTGGAATGTTCGGTATATGTGATGGACATGGAGGAGCAGATGCAGCCACATCAGTTAGCAAGTTAGTATTTCATTTCATTTGACTTGATCATAAACTCAGTATAATCATTGTGCCATAAGATGTCTTGTTTGACTTATCTGATCAACTGTCAGCGTAAACTGCTTCCTCAATCATTTTTAGGAAGATTACTGATGAATTGCCCCAAAGACTATATGAATTCATATTTTATTATAACTGTTTTATTGATAGCACAGATATTTTGAAAATTGAATTATGGATCAGGTCCTTTCTTGTGAATAATGATAACAGTTACCATCATCAAGGTTCTTACTCTATTTTTTTTAAAAGAAATTGCTTAGTGGACTTGGAGTATCTGCAGTTGCAATCATATTTATACAATCAACTCAATTGTTTGGAATGTGAAAAGCATTGCCACCTATATACTTCATTTTAAAGTTTTTATTGTTCATTAATTATTCAAAAAGTTTTCTCCAATTCTTGTGTAATACTTACTCTTGTTTTGTTTACTATCCAGAATAATGCCTGAAGTAATTACTGGAATCTTGTCAGATTCATTAAGAAGAGAGAAGGTTTTGTCTCAGTGTGACGCTTCCGATGTCCTTAGAGAAGCATTTTATCAAACGGAAGCACGTATTAATCACTACTACGAGGTTTCTACTTGGCATTTCTTTCCTTATTTTCATATGACTTGCTATTTCCTTATTTCTTCAAAACTGAGCCATTATATGATTCTTTCTAATATGTTTCTTGTTAAAATTGCTAAATGCTTTATACTTAAGTGATTTCAGAAAGGCTATTTTATGTATATATTATATTTATATTCGGAAGGTAGATCAGTAACTGTAAGATTAAATTGTTCCTTTTCCCACCTCCTTTTTATTTTATGGCGTAACATCATGCATGGGTAGTTACTGTATAAGGAGCAGTAAAAACTTATAATTGAGCATAATCATCAGCATAGGACATTAAATAGTGATTTTACCACAACGAGCAATGAGCAGAGTGATCATTAACCACCATATAAAAGATCTGAAACGAAATGAAGAGTTGCTGCATATAATTTACCATGTGATGTGATCTTTTCATTGCCTTTCTTTTCATTACTGCAAATGAATCTAATATTTAATGAATATGCTGAATGCTATTGTCCATCCAATTATACTGTAAGTTATTTTGTTAATCTAGTAAGATAATTTTCATTTAAAAGCAAAATGGAACTGCGTTTAGGTTATTTGCTTTGCTAATATATCACTTCTGATATTTGGAAGGATGTACATTATGTTACAATATTAGTTATTTTTTCAGGGTTGTACTGCAACAGTGCTTCTAGTTTGGGCTGATGGTCATGAAAAGTTCTATGCACAATGTGCAAATGTTGGAGACTCAGCTTGTGTTGCAAAGTAGGTGTTGATGATTATCATGCTTACACTTATTGGAGCATATTCCGGATTCCGGAATCTATGCGCTTACCTAATTTGACTTTTGCTCTCACAGTATCGAGGGAAAGCAAATAAAGATGACAGAAGACCATAGGATAACCAGTCATTCTGAAAGACTACGCATTCAGGCATTAGGACCACCTCTGAGAGACGGGGAAACTCGAATATGCGGTGATGAAGTTTGGAATTTATCATCAAGAATATCACATTATGTATAAATTTACATGCTCATTCTTTGGTTGTTTCCATTTAGGTATAAACCTTGCAAGGATGCTGGGAGACAAATTTCTGAAGGAACAGGACGCTCGCTTCAGTGCAGAACCTTATATAAGTGAAGTTGAGCGCATTGACCAATCAAGTCATGGCTTCGCTATATTAGCTAGGTGAATCTGCTTCCATGTCTCTTTGTTTCTTATCTAGTCTTTTATCTTGGTTTTATTCTGTCATCAATATCCATAAAAAAAGTTTAGATGCTAATACATTAATCTCTTCTCCTTTAGAAGGCCTAAAACTAAAATCCCATATTTATTCTCAATTTGTTGAAGGTTAAGTCGTCAGTATTATTCAGGATACAGATCCTCTACTGTGGTGTAAAACCAAAATAAAATAAAATGCTGCTATGGTGTGAAAAGATGCCTTTCCACAGAGGAAATAAGTTAGCTCATGTTAGTTTATAAGCTAACCGATTTCTTATTTGCTAACATGAGCAAAGTGACTCGGCCAGCTTACAAGCTAATTGATTTGTAATTTTTTTTTTAATTCTTTAACTTGTTGCCATTTTGATTTTAGTCTTCTTACTTAGTTGACTTTGAAAATAGTCCTTAACATTTACTAAATTCAACATATTTCTTTTACCGGCTATTGTAGATTAATTACCTGGCAATTGCTGACGTGTCATTCATTTAGTGCCATGTAATAATAAATTGAAGGAAAATGTCAGCGTCATCAATTACTGGGTAGTTAACCTCTAGTAGCCCAGTAACAGGACGAAAATGTTGAATTTGATAAACATTGAGGACTACTTTCAAAGTCAAAAAAGTTGGGGACTAAAATCAAAATGACAAGTTAAAGGACAAAAAGGAGTCATTTACCCGTTTCCTGTGTGAATCATCGCCGTTTTGAAGTGTTAAGTGCGAACAATTTTGAGTTATCTTGAGTTCCTTTAACTCACATTTGTCAATTTTGGATGTAGTGATGGTTTTTGGGACGTTATTAATAACAAGAAGACGGTTCAGCTCGTGCATCAGGTATTATAAAAACAAGAAAATCCCATCGTACTATACTATCTTCCCATTGTACTATTTTAAACTTTGTCTTGTGACAGGCAAAGGAAAAAAACGCGACAGACAAAGAGAATTATGCAGAGAAGATCGCCAACTCTTTGTTGAGTGAGGCAAGAACTCTCCGTACCAAAGATAATACTTCGATAATTTTCTTAGATTTCAGCACCAGCAAAAGCGGTTCTTGTAAACTTGATGATCCCTAGAGGTGAAATTTTCAATAGGTTTCATTTATAGGAACACTCTATTATTAATATGTTTCTATCATATTAAGCTCAGTGCATGTGGATATAATATCTTTTGATGGTGTTCTATTGGATCATCATGATCGTGTATAGAAGATGAAAGAAGAAGATATAAATCTTGCCATGAGCTCATTGATAAACATCACTCTGCCTTTGTTATGATCTTTGAGCAAGAAGTGTGTACTCTTTTTTAGTGGAAATTTTGAAACGCATGGACACGAGATCACACAAGGAATTTGTTTACACTTTCAAAGATGGGATAGTTATTGATAAAGGTCAAATCCATTAATTAAAGATCCACACATCTCAAATTTAGTTTGAGAAGTTTCATTTTATAATTTTTTAAAATTATTTTTCTGTGGAAAGAGAAAAAATGATCATATTATAACTAAGAAGTTTGTCTAAATTATTAAAAAAAAAAACGAGATTTGTCTAAATCAACAAATGAACTTTGTAATTTCACTCGAGTATAGTCACCTAAATTACCGAATTCATTTGTTAAGTTGGATAAGCTTTAGGCAAAGTATTATGCACCATTTGTGTACAAGATTAATACAATTGCTAGTTAAAACTACTACCATTGCTATAAAAACTATTAATACAATTGCCAGTGGTGTACGAATAGCCTAATACTATTGTTAAGAAGCCGAAACACTAAGGCGGTGTTTGTTTTGGGATTGACCAATCCGAATTTGGATTAGCCCAATCCAATCTCTCTCTATCCAAATATAAATTCAAATACCAATCTATCCCTATAATACACTACACACCTATTTTTATACCATCAAATCACTATCTCTTTTCCTTTTCTTTCACACACTCATTCTCTCTCTTACTTTTCTTTAACTACTAACAATAATAAAATATTATAACATCAAAATCACTATCTCTCTTACTTTTCTTTCACACACTCATTCTCTCTCTTACTTTTCTTTAACTACTAACAATAATAAAATATTATAACATCAGACATAAAGTTAAATCTACCTCTACCTCTATTTCTCAATCCTTAACCAAACACAACTTACACACAATTTACTAGTATTTATGAATTACCCAAATTCCAATCCACCACAATCCCAAACACCACCTAATACTATTATTAGCAGTGTACGATGCACAATGTGCGTATAAATTATGGATAGATAAGACATCACTCAGGGTTGACCACTAAACCCGTAATCCATCGGTTGAACCCCTCAAGTACTTTGTAACTCGTCCCCATTGAACCAGTCGACCCAAGCCCACATAACAATGAATTTGGTGGATTGTGAGCTGACCCGTCTTAGTGACATATGTACACATAATACCTCATTAAAAAAAAGTACCTTCTCTAAATTTTATTATTCGTGGTAATTAAGACACAACTCGAGGGGTTTGTTGGGTAATTTCACTCAAATCCTTTTTAAAGGACGTAGGTAAATTCAGCCGAAACTGATAAACCCTAAAATTGTCCCAAACCCTGGGGCAAAGAATTGACTGGAAAACAGGGAGTGAGAGATGGGCAAGGAGAAGAGAGAAAAAGCTCAAAGCCATTCGGCCTCCGAAAATGGCGGCCCCGAATCTAACGAAATCCATCCAGCAAAGAAGAGGAAAAACAGAGACAAACTAAAAGAACCGCGAAACGACAGTGTTCCGTTAGTAACTGAGATGCCCACGGTTACGATTGCTATTCCTGGCTCCATTATTGATAATGCTCAGTCCGACGAACTCGCTACCCGTGTAATGTTTTCTTGTCTCTCAGGCTTCCTTTGAAGATTACATTTTTTTTTTTTTTAAAAGATAACGTTTCTAGCTTAAATTTGTTGCTGATGGAGGCTACATTTGTCTATTAAGTTTGTGATAATTTTACTAAATTAGAATATTAATTAAGTCCAGAATATATATACGGATTTTTGGGTTTTGTGAATCGAGTGTGTTTTTGGATTTATGGATTTTTGAGGTAAGTATAAATGAATTTACACTTTTGGATAGTGATCTCATATTGTTTGTTCATTTTTAACTTCCATACAGTTGGCTGGTCAGGTTGCGCGTGCTGCAACAATTTTCCGAATTGATGAGGTCGGTCTATGTCTCTGTTTTTGATGTGGCAAGGTATTTTTCTATAGGATGAAACCAGATGCTTGTGAGTTCTGTGACATCAAAATTAGCAGGGGCAATTCCTAATTTTGGACCACAAAATTGCTAGTTTTTTCCGCCCAATTTTAGGAAAATGGTTGGTTTGTGCATTCAAAATTGCATGCATATATTTAAAGAACTAGGAGAAACATGCTACATGTCATAATGGCCGTAAAGCTACCTTAATCACATTAAACAATATGGAATTGGTCTAAATTAACGTGTTTGTAGCATTGCAAGTTTAGAATTTGGGTACATTATTAGATGAATGCATATCAACACTTGTTAGAAGTAAACATGAAGTTGTCGAATGTGTTTTAAACATTAGAAATTGTGTTGCTTTTTTTAAACAGGTTGTTATAGTTGATAACAAGAATGCATCAGAGGTTTCTTCAACTGAAATAATGGACAACAATTTAGACGAGGATAAAAATGGTGCTGCTTTTCTTATGAGAATCTTGAGGTATCTGGAGACGCCACAGTATCTGAGGAAGAGCCTTTTCCCTCGGCATAACAGTTTAAGATTTGTGGTTAGTTTCCAAATTTACCCTTACAAATTTTGGGGACAACAGTATATCTGTGCTGATATTTATGCAAATTCCTTTTGTGTTTGTGCAGGGTCTGTTGCCCCCACTTGATGCCCCACATCATTTGCGCAAGCATGAATGGGCTTCATACAGAGAAGGTAGCATCTCGAACAGTTATTACTGTATAATTTTTCTTGTTCACTTCTTCAGTCATTGGAATATTTGATGTGGTGCTTTGGCCTGTAGTTGTAATTAAAAAATATGTGAAACTATTTTTAACATTTTTCATTGTCTAATGATATTTTCACAACTTTATATGTTAGAGGACCCCCCCTCCATTTATATTTTAGGCTAATGAAAATGTTCTTGATATTTCTGTCTCGCATTTGATGTGTATTGTTTTCATTTACATACACATGTAAGCTAATTCTTTGATGACTCTATCTTCTCACCGCTTATCCTGTTTCCTTTTGTGTCTTTAAAGTCTGAAAGTGTATAATGCAGAGGGTCGAATTAGGTTCTTGTCTCCAGTCTCATTTAGTAAATGTAGGCAATAGTCTCTTTAGATACAATTAGATAATAAGTTTGGTGCAAAGTTTGTGCAAATGATGGCTTACACTTGATCGCAGAATTTCAGGTAAGTTCGTGTTGATATCTTTAATTGCTGATGCTCATTACTTTGCACCTGTCTACATCGTTTGAAATTTGGTTGTGAACTACTCGATGATTGCGACAGTGTTATGTTACAATCTTTCACACGTTCAAATAGTCAACATTTCTTCAGTCTACGATATTAGGCAAGCTACTTTTACATCTCAACTATTTTTATTATTGAAATTTGACTCTGGGCATATGATGGCTTACACTTGATCGCTGAACTCCAGGTAAGTTCATGTCGATAACTATTTTTTTCTGATGCCCTTGACTTCTGAACTACCTGTAAGGAAAAAAAAAATGTTTCCTTTTTTTGACCAGTTTCAGAAAAAAATCTCATCTGAATTGTTTTGCCCTAAATATCTCTGCTTTCTTTGAACATCTATCACCTGTTCATATACACTTGATATTAATTTTTTTCGCAATATATTTTTCATCTTACACACAGTATGTAAAAGTAATCTGTTTTAGTTGCTGAATATATTGATCTTTCTTCAAGGTGTCACTCGAGAAAAGGTAGATCAAGGTTCTACGGGGACACTTGTCGATGTGGGTCTTAGCAAGGTATAGTTAATTTTTTTCTTAATCTTGTTTCGTGCAGATGTTAGGCGTTTATATTTCACCTTTCCTTGTATTATCAGCTTCCATCTTTGTTCGTCATTCATCTATTGGTAAAGCTCCACTTTCACATTCTTGCTATTTTACATTCTTTATCGTTGAGTCTCCTTTTTTGCAGAATGTAATGGTTGAACAAGTTGTCGATCCTGGAAGAAGAGTAACGGTAGAGATGGGAACGAATCGTAATCTAGATGCAGGTCAGTAAACCTTTCTAGTGAACAAACCGTAATCTAGATGCAGGTCAGTAAACACACAATGAGTATCAAAACATGCAAGAACAATGAGTACCAAAAACACACAATTTGCAGGTCCATTGCGTAAAATTGTCCCTTCTTCGAGGCCTAGGGAAGAGGGTATGTACTGGGGATATAAAGTGCGATATGCTGCAAACATTAGTTCTCTCTTCAAGCACTGCCCATACCAGGTTTACAATAGCTCTTGGCGCTGTTTGTTTTGTCTTCAAATTAGGTCGTGCAACATTAAAAAAACATTATAATTTCCTAACATTTTGTTGCTCGTAAACAGGGAGGGTACGATCATCGAATTGGTACGTCTGAACATGGGCTAGTTATTAGTTCTTCGGAGCTTGTTCTACCCTCATTCAGGTATGTATACCTAAGTCATTGAGATATATATAGTTGTTCGTAACTCTGTTTAATCTTGTACGTACAACTAGTTAGACATTGCATAATTTTATGCGTCATACTTCAAACTTTAGTTAGATTTATATCTGGATTCCGGTTCTACAACAGGCACCTGTTAATTGCCTTTGGTGGACTTGCGGGGTTGGAAGAATGCGTTGAATTGGACCAAAATTTGAAGGTATTTCATTTACCATTTATTCTTCAGTCTCTGCTTGAACTAGGTTAACAAGGTTACAGGCAAAGCTAAACAAAGATGGTTGTAATTTCAGGATAAAAACGTGCGCGATTTATTTGATTCCTATCTCAATACATGTCCTCTGCAAGGAAGCAGAACTATCCGCACAGAGGTATGTCTTGTGTTGTTCTCTATACGAGACTAATAAGTCGCCGTAACTTATCTCCGAAAGTCTCTCTTCTGATTGCAGGAAGCGATCTTGATATCACTACAATATTTTCAAGAGCCGATCAATCGTGTTTCGAGAAAGTATGAATCCTCAACCCAGTAGTGTGAAGATTGCAGAATTTTGAACTTGTATCATAAAATTTTGAGTATTAACTATAATCTATATAGATTATGCGTACTGAAATTTAAAGTATGTTGTTGTTGACAAGTTGAACATTTTCTCATCGATGGAAAGAACTCCTATCTTGAGCTTTGATATATTTTAATATTTAATCGGTCTATTTGGTGATCTTTATCGGATGCATAGAAGAAATTTTTTTAGTGAAAATTATCCCATTTTTTTTTTCCATTTCAATTAAAGTTATTTGTTCTCTTTTTTTAAAACTACCTCTCTCACATTTATTATATTTTCCTCCTTCAATCATATCACTTTCAATACATTTATTTATTCTATTATATCACTTTCAATACATTTATTTATTTTATCACACTTTTTCGGTCAAATTATCAATTTTACCTTGTACTTTTAACTTTTTACTAAGGGGGAGTATTCAATTGAGATTCTGTTGAATTTTTTTGGACTTTAAAAAGTCGGTGGATTTAGAAAATTCATTTCCATAAACTACGCCCCTAAAACATACACATTTTTTTATTGATTTACATGGATTTCCATAAACTACGCCCCTAAAACTATTGATGCAAACGTATAGTTCAAAAAAAAAAATTATTATCATTATTATTCTCATCTTCATTTCTATCACGGCTTCATATTCTACTGAAATTCATCAAAGCGACATTCTTTCCGAAGAAAGTTATGTAATCCAGCACAAATGGGAACGGAGGTGGGTTTGATACTAACTCTGCTTGTGTTTGAAATGGGAACGGAGGTCGACATTCTTTCCGAAGAAAGTTATGTAATCCAGCACAAATGGGAACGGAGGTGGGTTTGATACTAACTCTGCTTGTGTTTGAAATGGGAACGGAGGTGAGGTTTGAAAATTGTGAATCGCGATTTGAAAATACCAAAAATTCTCTCAATCACATTCCTTAATGATGCATGGGATGACGACTTTGACCACCAAAATCTTTTAGATGATATCGAACACACGTGCTAATTTTAAGATCTCAAGAACATTGTGAATAAATGTTCTTGGGAAACATTGTGAATAAATGTTCTTGGGATCTTAAAGTTGGCATTAATGCTATAAATTAGGTGGCGATCGAGAATGTATTATTGCTAACCTAACTGTGTCAACTGTGCCGATATACTATAATTTTTAAAGAGAGAACATAATTTTAAAATACTGTAATCTTTTTCACGATAATAATGGCGGTGAAGAATCTGTGATGCTTATCGAAGAACATAGTTACGTTTTCTTGATTTTATTTCGTTTGAAGAAGAGCAGGAAGATGTATAGCTTTTCGATTTTGTAAACGGTGAGGCTGTGTAGGATTTTGTGGTTCGAAATACAGCAAGAATGTCTGTTTTTTCTCTACTTTTCTGGGCTGTGATAGACTTGAACCAGTTTTATAGTATAAAATTCTGAAATAATAAAAACTTTTATAATGTTTTTGTGTTGCATATCTTTTTGTTTCAAATAACAAGTGCTTTCGAAGGAGACTAATGCAGTAGATTAGTAGTTGAAATTTTGTTAGAAGAACAACAAAGTTTATTTTTTCTTCTCTTTCAGAGTCTTCTGAGAGAATCCGTTTAAATCTCTGGTTTTATAAAAATTTCAGCAATTCAATTAGAGACAAATTAGTAGTTAAAAAACCTATTATACCATTTCTTTGTAAAATTCATAATTAATTCAAAATCCATTTCACCTATGTACTCATCTCTATAATTCCTATTTTCCATTTTTCAAACCCTACCTGCGCCGCCAGCCGGACGAAGGGAGCCCTGCCATCGCCTCCATCTTCACTGATCGCGTGCGGCCCCTGCCATCTCTCCAATGAAGACGACGACTTCCACATAATTAATTCAAAATCCATTTCACCTATGTACTCATCTCCGACGACTTCCATTGGCGACCGATCTATACGGATCTAAAATAATCCGAATTCGCGTTATTAATCTCTATCCCTAAAACCTCGTATATTCTTTTATAAATTCAGATTTGGATTTTTTATTTATTGGGTGGATGAATAGCGGGCAGAAGAAGAGGAATTTCCAGATTGAAGTGTTTAAACAGAAAGTGGTGGTGGATCCCAAGTACGCAGTGAAGACTTGGAAGATTCTGGAGCATGCAATCCACGAGATTTACACAATCTCAATGCTAGCGGACTTAACTTTGAAGAATTATACAGGTTTATTTGATTTCTCACCCACAATTTAATTTGTTTGAAGAATTTGATTGTCTTATTACTATTTTTTTTTATTGATAATAGCTGTTGTGAAGTGATCAGTTTGTATGAGACTAATGAGTCGTTTAATCGGGCAATACTTTTTTGAATCCCTAATTTTTGCACCATACCCAGCTAATTCCTTATTTTTGCTACTGCTAGGTTTCTATGTACTTATTAATGGATTTCTGCGCTAGTATTGATCGAGTGTGATTTTGATGTTCAACTTGGCTCTTTCTGAGTTCCTTTTTCTTTCATGTATTTCTTTTCTAGATTTGCTAGCAAATTTATGTTTTCATGGTGTTATTGTCTGTGTGTGTTTTATTGCTAATAAATTAAAGCTTCAGGTGTGCTTTGAATTCTTCATGATAATTCTAGGTCTATGGTATTTGAATTCTTCATGATTTTTGGGCAATCAATTTACCCACTAAATGCGTGTTTTAATCCTGCTGCACTTCTTCTACAAATTAACTGCTGAAGTTTTGGAGAATGCTGTCTTGTATTGGAAATTCTATGAAGTACAACATGATCATTCTTTGTTTTGGAAAACTTATGAAATTCTTTGGTTGAGAACTTTCTTTGTTGAAGTGATGATTGCTTGCAACTTGAATCCAATTGGTGCATGCTACCTAAATGATTGGTCCATTTTGGAAATTTGAGATGATGATATGGATACAAAATCTTTTGGCACCTGTAAGCCTTTATGAGGGGAAATAGTCAGTTAACTAATGCCAAAATCTGCAACCGAATAGGGAATCTCAAAATTCTCTCCAAGAAGCCTGAAATTGGTGATTCTTGATTTGAGATTTGAGTATTATTTCTTCCTTTTCCCTGAGATCGATGATTTTTAGGGACGGCACCGGATTTTGGCTAGCATGAGAGTTTACTCTCTTGTCATGAAACGCTGGTTTTCTACAAAGAATTGCTAGCGACGATGGAGAAAGCAAGTGATTTACTATGATCCTAAAATTGTGGTAAAGGCACTTTGTATAAGATTGCATAATTCGGTGGAATTGATTCTGTTTTTAGGTCAATTTCAGGCTTGAATTCTGGGAGTTATTGGGCATTTTTTCCAGCGGCAGTTAGTTTCTTGGTTGGATTCCGTCAAGAAATTGGTGGTCCAAGGAGAGGAGGCCATCATCGTTAATTCAGGGGCTGGGAAAACAGTTGGAGTAAGCGGTAACCGCTGCAAGTGGGTTATTATAGTGCGAATTGTTGGAGGATTCCAGATCGAGGGTTTCTGCAACTTATCTCCATTACATTGCGGCTGAAGAGGCAGTTTCCCCTACGGCCATTGAAGACGTTTGTTACGGTTTCTGATCGGAGTCCGCAAATTCTGATCGATTTCTGCAAGATTTTTCGCCATTGAAGGCGATTGCTACGGTTTCTGCAAATTTAGAGCGAGGGCTGCAAGTTTTTTCGCCATTGAAGGCGAGAATTTCTGCAAGGTTTCTGCAGTGGGCGAATTTCAGATCGCTGCCATATTCCAGTTCGCGTTCAGGTTCTAATTGAGTTCTTGGCTGAAGATACGATCGATTCTCATTCTTGCTGAGTTCTGTGGATTAATCCCAGCGTTGAAATTACATTACAGGTTAGTATTTCTTTGTTCTTCATTTGAGCAAGAAAGGGCCAATTCATACAACAATTAATTTTCGCTGTTGGAGTGAGTAATTTGAGATGGGTAAATGCCGTTTGAGAGGAACCAGAGGGAGGATGAAGGTGATACTGTGGTATTCAGTTTCTAGAAGGATCAATGACGATGTTTCGTGGACGAAGAATTGTGAATATTTGCAAGAGGATTGGGGCAATGACTGGTCCACCAATGGAAGCTCGAAAGAGACTGAGTATAACCAGAAACGGGGCTGGATGACACCTTCGGATGAAGAGCTGCTGAAGGCAGTCCACAAGAAG
Organism: Galeopsis tetrahit; assembly: GCA_963675135.1. Lineage (NCBI taxonomy): Eukaryota > Viridiplantae > Streptophyta > Magnoliopsida > Lamiales > Lamiaceae > Galeopsis > Galeopsis tetrahit. The sequence continues at coordinate 21,736,823 of OY776133.1, forward strand.
AAGAGGATGGAGAATAACTTGAGGTTTCGGCTGGGAATCGGATAATCCAATTTCTGGTCGTTTTGGACAGAACTTGATGAGCAAATCGGGTTTTAGACTGAGTTTGATGAGCTGCCCATAATCTGTTTTTGGGCAGAGTTGAATTTTCTGCTACTGATTTTCAGTATGCTTTTGTCTAATTGTTTTGCCTTCTTTCGTATTTTTGTTGATACATAGAAGGGTGAGTGCCTAGAGCTTCGATGTTTTTTGGTCGCATGTTTGACCAATTAGATATTGCTTAGCCTTTTAGGGAATAGATAAGCCTTGTGCTCGATTGTAAAAACTTTGATCGGCGTCGGTCCTTTGGACTGTGCGGGATTTTGAATAATATTTTTACCTTTATGTTCAAAAAAAAAAATAGTCAGTTAACTAGAACTAAAACTTACGTAAACATTATAGGAAGAATCTTATGAATTATTGCATGTGTTTCTTCCTCTAAAGTGCGTTTGATACTCGCAATTCCGAATCGTACATTCTGTGATGAAAATCAGAAGCTTTTCGTAGTGGGTTTTTTTGTTTTCTGAAGTCAAGGGACAGACACTTGTTGATTAATACATTAATTTGAAATATGATTCTCCCCCCCCCCCCCCCAGATGGCTACCCGTTCGAGCCTCCAAAAATGCGATTTACCACTAAAGTATGGTATATATGTTTTTGAAATATGATTCTCCCCCCCCCCCCCCCCCGATGGCTACCCGTTCGAGCCTCCAAAAATGCGATTTACCACTAAAGTATGGTATATATGTTGAACAAGTTCTATACTCTTTCCTTTCCTGGTTTCCCCTACTTTTTGAAGAATAGATGTGAAGTTTTTTGGCTATGAGGCCTATAATGCTGTGAAGATTTTTAGTTATGATGCTGTGAAGATTGAAGATTGTGCAGTTGCTGTAAAGATTAACCAGTTGTTGATAGATTAATCAGTTGCTTATAATTCAGTTAGATGTGAATGTTTGTTGGCTATGATGTTGTGGGATTTTGTTGATAACGCAACATGCAATTTTTGTTGCATATGTAAACCCAATTTACTGCATATTTTGTATGTATAATGCATATTCGAAATATATTTTTAAATAAAATTAATATTTTAGAAATTTTATTACAGATATATTATTCTATTGCATATTATCAAGTATTTTGATTTATATGCAACATTCTATTGTATATTATCAAGTATTTTGAGTTATAACATATTTTTGTATGTACTGAGAATATGCAACATATTTTGCATGTAAGTGAGAATATGCAACAATTTTTTCCATATGCAGGTAATTGATTCCGTGATCTTTGGGAATCGAATTGGGAGATTAGTAAATTTTTTGAATTTTGAGTTATATGCAACATATTTTTGCATGTCATTGAGAATATGCAACATTTTTTTGCACATCATTGAGAATATGCAATTACTTGATTCCGTGATTTTTGGGAATCAAACTGAGAGAATAGTAACTTTTTCGAATTTTGGAAAGATAATAAATGGGCGCGCTTTTTAAAATTGTTTTTTAAAAATTATTTTTTAAGTCATATGACTCATATGCAACATATTTTTTTGCATATGTCAATGAGAATATACAAATCGAACTGATTGGAAAAATAATAAATGAACATACAAGTCGAATTGATTAAAAAAATAATAAATGAATGCGATTTTCGAGATTTTTTACGGGTTTCGTTTTTTAATAGTTGACTTTATAATTCTAATTTTGGTGAAATTAAATTTTTAAAATTTGAAATCCAAGTTCACGCATTTTTTTAGGATATAATTCTGGTGCTTTTATAATAATGCAAGTTAGACTTTTAATAATAATAATGTTAATTGTTGTCAATTAGGAAAGTATTTTGAAATTATGAACGCACGTTAATAGAGGAACAAAATCTTTTAGATTATTTATTTTCGATTCTGTTGACTTTCAGCTATAAATTAAGTTTAATTTAATTTATGTTTTAAATTCGAAATTAATCCAACTTTAAGGGTATAATGGTACATCAATGTATCATTTTGTCCCTAGTTGAAACTCCTAGAAAAAATGTCTTTAATCTTAAAAACTATGAGTGAATTGTCTTATAATGTAACTTCCCCAAGACTTTTGAAAATCCGGATTGAATACCCCCAAATTTTAAAAGTCCAAGAGTTTTTTTACAAAAAGGGCCCTTTCTATAAGTATAGTTCAAATTTAGTGCAAAATTTAAAATCATTTCCAATTAGGCCAAAATTGGACGTAAATAACCCATAATGCCCTTAACCCAATTTAAAATATAAAAATTCCTTAACACACGCCTAATGTCCTTAAATTCCTTAACAAACGCCTAATGCCCATAACCCATTTTAAAATATAAAAATTCCTTAACACACACCTATTTAATATATCTTCCGTTTTCAAATTATGCAAAGATCGTGGGAACTGGTTTAATTCTCTTAACTTTCCATTTTCAATTACACAAATCGAAAATTACAGAATCATTGTTAATGTTGGTCAACTTTTCCCCAAAAAAACGTATTATGCAAATCGTATGATTCGAATTACCCTAAACCCTAAACCGTTTTACATAATTGCGTATTGTTCATCACATTTGTTCTACACTTAATCTGTGATTTTATCCCCATACGTTTCAGATTACGATCAATGGATTACTGCGTTATACTAAAGATCGAGTTCGATGGAAAGACCAAGTTGGTTCGTGTTAATCAGTCTTCACTCTTTCAAGACATTGTGAATCACGTCAGTAGTATTTGGCCCATATTATCTCCCAGTATTGTATTAATGTATTATTCGGTTGGATACATAAATAATTGTTGTTTAGCATTGGATAATGATTTGGGTGGGTTAATTGAGTTTTGACATATTTCTTCTGAAAAGCTAGTAAACGTTTGTATAGAATCCCAACATCACAAGGACCAAGGGAATGAGATGCAGAATTCTGATCAGAATATGTTAGAATAATACTATGTAAGATATATTTTAGGATAGATATAGATATTATAATAATAATATTATTATATTATATCTTCAATTCCATATGCCAATATATATATATCAATTGATTTTCTAATGAAAATATTCCAAGAATTGATTCTCGTATATCAATTTTGTAGATTAAAAAAAAGGAGGTGTCATTTAATAATTTTTTTAATTTGTATAGTATTTTTTTAAAAAATTTAGATTAAAAAATAATTCTATCATCAATTTAGAAAAAGTATAAACTAATGAAAATATTCCAAGAATTGATTCTCTAATCAAAGTATGTATATCAATTTTGTATGAACGTTAGATTAAAAAAAAAAAGTCATTCAATAATTTTTAAAAGTTTCTAAATCTTTATAAAACTACTATTAAGACTTATAAAGAAACTTGTATAGTATTTTATAAAAAGTTTTAGATTAAAAAATAATGCTATCATCCACTTAGAAAAAAATATAAATACTTGAAGCATTGCTAATGGTAAAATAGTCTAAATAGTATAGTAAAAGGGATAAGATCAATCGAGATAAAAATAAAAAATTATTTTGTGTCAAAATGAACTTGAAATAAAAATTGAAAATCTTTTTATAGAAATTATTTTTATTTAGGAAATTATTTTTGTGAAAAATACATTCTAAAGGAAATTAAACCTAATCCTATCTAATAATATGTCAATTTCGATTTTTGTCCATTCTTAATAAATAAGTTTATATAATAAATATAGATATTATAATAATATTATGTTATATATTCTATATCTTTTATATGGAAATATATATTATATGACAATATATATAATATATGATTAATGACCATAATTCTTGAATTTCTTTCAAACTCGGTAACTCAAGAACGTAGGTCAATCGAGGTGAGTCACGACATTAATAATATTGTCTCTACCATCAAGATTGACGAGGTAAGTTGTGCATCTCAAGCCTTTATTATAATATATCAATTTACTAATCAATTCCCCTACTATAAATTACAATTATCATTTAATTTAGTAAATTATTGTATAAAAATGAGATTTATCATGCTCATACACGCATATACACATAACTAAATCAGCATGCGTTTACAACACACATACACGTACACATAACTAAATTCAAGTAGGCAAACACCTTGAATCAATGTTAGTAAATTTCAAGATAATATTGACTCAATTCAGAATTCATTCAGGACTCGTTGAATACAAATTTCATATATCCGAGTTTGCATCAAGAAAGATCGACTACCAATAAAGACTGTAGTAATTAAAGTACTCAATTCAGAATTCATTCAGGACTCGTTGGATACAAATTTCATATATCCAAGTTTGCATCAAGAAGATCGACTACCAATAAAGACTGTAGTAATTAAAGTAGAATATTAGGATAAGATATAAATGATATAGGAACAAAGATATAAATTGTGTCATTCAAGTGTGTCAAGTATACTACTGCACTGTGTACTCAAGTACACGGTATTACTACCTAGTGGTTGTCCTTACCATAATGTCACAAGTTCAAAACTCAATTTTTTGAAATTTAATTTAATACCAATTTTTCTATATTTAATTTAATTTTAGCACCGAGTACCAGTTTTTCTATATTAAGTAGTACCCGTTTTTCTATATTTAATTTAATTTTAGAATATGCGGGATGTCCTAGGATATCCTATTGTTCAAATGTGATTTATCCCCTTAGGAACAAAGATATAAATGGTATAAGAACAAATATATAAATTTTGTCATTCAAGTGTGTCAAGTATACTACTGCACCTATCCAGCGATATCACAGCCCTAGTGGTTGTCCTTGAATTGCCTTACCATAATGTCACAAGTTCAAAACTCAATTTTTGAAATATAGTAACATACACTTTTCATTATACTAACATACACATTTTCAATATACTTTAAACGATGATGCACTTTTCAATATACTAACATACACATTTTCAAAAAAATAAATCGATTTTTTTTTCATAGTTTGACCATTGACTGATCAACGGTCAACAGTTGACCGGTCAAGGTCCACTCAAGTACACGATGTACTTGAGTGCACGTAACAATGAATGAATCATTGATTAGATTTAAAGGCTGCAAAGATGAATATGATGAAGAAGAAAAAAAAGAAGAAGAAGATGAAGATTAAACGTAATTTAATTTATTTATTTTAATTTATAAAGTAAGATCGACTTTTACAATTGAAATTATTCAATAACAATTTTTTTTTATATATTTTTAAAGTTACAAATTAATCAATTAATTATATATGTTAAACTATTATAATAAAATAAAGTGTCTAAACTATGCATTGTTCTTAATATTTTACAGCTTATTGACGGCGGTGAGTAATTACAATTTTTTGAAATTAATAAAAAAAAATTACATTTACAAATTTAAAAGTTACAATTTGAATACACGTAAAAGAAATAAATTAATATACATATACAATTAATATTAAAAGATAAAACAAAAGAGTTATCTGTCCTAGTGGCAGATGCTTAATAATAGACACTTATCCACCTGGGTTCAATTCCCATATAGACCAAAAAAAGGTCAATTAAATAGTTGGAGATGGGGGTGGTTGTGGGGTGGGATGGCGGGTTGGGTTCGGGCTGGGTTTGGGTTGGGATGGGTTGGGATGGTGTGGGGTCGGGTCGGGTTCGGGCTTGGTGGGATTGGGATTAAGGCTTGGAATGAGGATTAAATAATTGGATAGGGGGGTGGTTGCATGGTAGGGTAGGGTAGGGTAGGGTGGGATGGGTGTCGGGTCGGGTTCGGGCTTGGAATGAGGATTAAAGGCTTGGAATGGGGATTGGGTTGTTAACTCTTGGAGACGGATTTTTGCGGATTTAGAGACGACAAAACGTCGTTTCTAATTAAGAACGAAATTATAGACGGATTTTTGACCCGGATGTAAAACGGGTCGTTTATCGTTTAGATACGGATTTAGAGACGAAACGACATTTGAAACGGAATTTTGACCCGGATATAAAACGGGTCGTTCATCGTTTAGATACGAGAATATACGGTGTCAAATTCCGTCTCTCATTATAAACCGAAAAAACGGTCTCAAATCCGTCTCTTATTAGAAACGGAATTTAGAAAACCGTTCCTAACATTAGATACCATGCGATTAGGAACAGATAGAAAATGGTTCCAAAATCCGTTTATAACCTGTTTAGATACAATGTTTATGGTATCTAATTCGTTTCTAAATCTCTGTTTTTTTGTAGTGATTATTGCACTTCATCTAGTACGTACAGTTTGGTTGTAATCAAAGTTCAGATGGTGCAATAATTTGTGCAAGGTATCCTTTAATTCTCACCATTTGTAAATTCCAGAGTAAGGATATATTCGTAGGGATTATTTATGGCTTGCGGAGTACTAACCAACTTCATAACACACATAAATTTCTCTTTCTCAATGCGACACTCCCTATTTTTGAATGCAACATTTTAGTTGGGATTAACTGCATTTCATATAGAATATTGCATTTTTTTCATTTAATAATATTGCACTTCATCTAGTACGTACGGTTGGATTGTAATCAAAAAAATTTTAACTACGCTAAATAATCATGGATATTCGTACAATCTATATTGTGTAAAAACACATATTTGTTGTATAGCAATGCTGGCGTATGAAGACATTATAATTATTTTTCAAAATTATACATCTAATGCTAAGATTAATACAATAAGTTTATTTATGCAGTTTTGTATTGCATTATTTTACATAATCTGCATAACAAATTTATATATGTAGCGTATTTATTAACCTTAATTGCACTTGTACCGCGCTTATGCAATACTTTTATCCTTGTTTTCTGCATTTCATGTATTATATTGCATTTTGTACTTATTGAGTAGTTGAAATAACAAGCATAAAAACTTCTATATCATCAAATACAAAGTAAATATTTTATTTAATTGTCCAAACTTTGAACCGGTGATACAAGACTCTCAACATACTTATACGTATGTTGAATTCCATATACCCTATCAACTTCTTCTAAATCAAATATTTCCTTCGTCGTGAAATCATACGTCGAAAACGTACCACTTGGATCAATCCTGGATCAAAAATACATGTTCATATTATAGGGTTTCTTCATCACAGACCTACTCGAGGATATTTCATCACTGTTAAAACGGCCTCGAATCTTTCATAAAAAAACAGATTATATTTCAAAATATAAGCTCTTGTTGAAATTGTAAACCCAAATATATCTTATGCATACATTACAAACCTGAAAATATCAACCTACAAAGTATCAGTAAATCAGTATAATCCTTTACCTTTGACAAAGTGTTAAACCCTTTTTTCGAGTTATCTGCACAATCGCTCCCTTTTCGTAGGTCTTCCTCACAGTACCAAAATAAAGTGAAATTTGAAAGAGATTAAATTTCTGCAGAATAATCAATTCAAAAGTTTGAAATCTTGAGAAAGTTTTAATTTTGGGAACTGTGAGTAATTAGCGCCTTCTACGATGTGGTGACTGGTGAGAGATTGCATTTCAAAAATAAAAAATGGTTGACTTAATCAGCGGCTTTTTCGATTTGTTGAGAGATATGCATTCCAAATTTAAATTATTGCACTTAATACTATATTAAAACACAATTTTAATTATTAAGGGTAAAATGGTACATCTAACTTGATTTTTGAGCTTAATTGAAAAGTAATTTGAACCTAGCTCCATTTTGAAAAAACTCTAAGTGGAAAGACCTATTTGGTGAAATCCCAAAAAATCCAACAGAATCTCAATTGAATACACCCCCCCTAAATTTAGGGGAAATTTTTTGTTTTAGTCCTATAAGTTTGACAAATTCCAAAATAAATCCTTTAAATTTTAACTTTACAAAATACGCCATTTATCTTTCAATTTTAATCCCTTTTTACATCAATTTTAATCCTTTATATTTTGAAGGAATTAGAATTGGCAAACTTGGTGCCACATATATTAAAAAAAGCCACATCATGCCACATCACTTTATATTAAAAACAAATAGAGCTATAATAACTTTCTATGGGGCCATGTTCATATAGAGTGCAAAACTCTGGTTTTAAACGGGACCCCCGCAAGTGGGCGGTGAGATTGGTCCCCCGAAATTAGTCGGTCCAAGACCGGATACCCGAGACTTAAAAAATAGAGCTATAATAACACCTCAAAATATTTTATAAACACCCATAATTTTAAATACTCCCTCCGTCCCGATATAAGTTTCCCCTTTCTTTTGGTTGTTTTGATTAAGAAATATGATTAAATAATATATGTAGTACAAGTGATGTGATGGTGAGAGAGAAAATAATAGATGAGTGTGAGATGAAGTATGATAAAATAATAGATAAAGTGTAAGTGATGTGATTGGGAGAGAGAAAATCATATGCCAAAAATGGAAAAATGTGAAATGAGAAACTTATTGTGGGACATCCATAAAAGGAAAGTGGGAAACTTATAGGGGGACGAAGGGAGTACAAAAATAGATGTATATAAAATTACAAAAAACCCCTTATATAAATAAAAAGTAAAATAATTAAAAAAAATAACTTGAAAAAATCTGAAAAAAATGTAATCAATTTAAAAGTATTTAAAAAAAACTAACTAAATCTTTAAAAATAATTAATTTACATTAATTAATTAATTTTTTTGAAAAAAATCTTAGACAATTAAATAGAATCTGAAATTAAAAAATAAATCATCAGAACAAAATTAAAAAATTAAATTAAAAATATTGAAAAATTCAATAAAACGTAAAAAAAAAAAAAAGTAAATTAAAAAAAATCAATTAAAAAAGGAAGATTTTATTTGTTATTTAATTTTCTTAATATTTATTTTTGATTGAGTTGATTTTCCTTTCATCTTTTATTTTATTTAGTTTTTCAAAAAATTGAATCATTAATGGGTATTTTTAATTTAATCATTTTATAAAATTTATTTGATTTATTTAATATTTTTAAATATTATTTGGATTTAATTGATTTTTCCATTCAAATATTTTTTAATATTTACGGTAGTTGATTTTTTAAAATATTTTCAAATTTTATTTAGTTTTTCGTATTATTGAATATTTTTTAATTAATTTTTAAAATTTATATATAGTTTTAATGATTTAGTTGAATTTTAAATTATATTTTTAGTTTTTATTTAATTTGTATTTGTTTTGAGAGATAAATGGTAAATATGAAAGAATTGGGGTGTGTTTAGTAATAAAAATTGATTTTTAAATTTTAGTGAGGTGTGTATAACATTTGTAGTTTGTATAATATTTTATGGGGTGTTAATAGCCTCACCCGAAAAAAGTATTTGCATCTAGTTATATGTTTCAATTAATAGAGGAAAATAAGATTCACATGATTAACATCGATCATTCATAACTGCAACACCCTTTGGTTTTGCTTGTGAAATTTATTTTGTTTCATATTTTTTCAAGTTATTTTTTAAAATTATTTTACTCTTTATTTATGTAAGGATTACTTAGTCATTTTATATACATCTATTTTTATATTTAAAATTATGGGTGTGTATAAAATATTTTGAGGTGTTATTAGCTCTGTTTTTTTTTAATATAAAGTGATGTGGCATGATGATGTGACTTTTTTTAATATATGTGGCAACAAGTTTGCCAATTCTAATTAATTTCTTTAAAACATAAAGGATTAAATTTGATGTAAAAAATGATTAAAATTGAAAGGTAAATGACGTATTTTGTAAAGTTGAAACTTAAAGGATTTATTTTAGAATGTATCAAACTTATAGGACAAAAAATAAAAATTTCCCCTAAATTTAGTACACACTTTTATTTTTAACTAAATTATACCCATAATTTTCATTTTGTTATCAAATTTAGCACAATTTTTTTCTTTCCTATCCACACTTTTCATTTTTAATCAAATATATTACGTACTTTTTATATTTTACCAATTTTTACACATTTTTTATTAATTAATTTAAAATATCAAAAAAATAAAAAATGTAAAAATTATCTAACAAAAAAAAATATCTTAAATATATTTAAATTAAAAATTCAATTTAAAATCTACAAATTTAAAATAATTGAGAATTGAAATTATTTAAAATTAGAATTAAAAAGGAATTTACAAAATATATATAAAAAATTCAATAATTAAAATAAATTGTACTCCCTCCATCAAACATACTTTTGGTGGATAGAGAGAGTATAATATATTTTTTTTAAAATAATGCTTTGTGATTTTTTAAATAATTTTTAATTTTTTTAATTTTTTTAATTTTCTAGATTAAAAAATATTACTGTACTATATAATTTTAGAATTTTTTTATAAATTAAGGTATATTAATTAATTAATTATATTTATTCAAAGTATGTGTATAAATTGAATAAGGGTAAAAAAATTATGTGTTAAATTTGATAAAAAAAAATGTATGAGTATAATTTGGTTAAGAAAAAAGTATATGCTAAATTTGAGGAAAAATGAAAATTATAAGTATATATAATTTGTTTAAAAAGAAAAATATGTGCTAGATATATTTGATAAAAAGTGAAAAGTATGAGGTAAAATTGATAATTTGACCCACTTTTTTATACATATTTTAAAAAATATATATTTTAATTATAAAAAATGTGGGGTAACGAGTAAAAAATATTATTGAAAGAGTTAATAAAATAGAAAAGATCGATATATCAAAAGTTAATTATTTAAATAGAATAAACATACTTTTTTTTGACAAAAAAATAGAATTGAACACATTTTTTATGAACGAATGCAGTATTTTTTAATCTTTGTGTCCAAAATTTATGAGTAGTTTTCACTGGATGGAGAGAGTAGTATATACTTCTAAAGCATAACTTTATGATTATTATTATAATTTGCATGTTTAAATTTATTTTTATTATTCATGTTCAAGAATGTATATCTGTAATAACAAGATTCAACTTGTTTTGAATGTGCAAATATATTTCTGTAATAAAAAGACCCATAAAAAAAATGTGTTGAACTAGAGCCACAAGTTATTCTGAGTCCTGACCAATATTACGGAGTATTATATAAATATCTGACATGCCATGTGAGGTTTGTCCTACTCCTACCCAAGTTGGTGATGTAACTTATGATGGATTAAATATCTTTTTATATAAATAAGTGTATATATAGTAAATTATTTTTCCATTTCAATTTTATTTCATCATTTACTTACTGTATAGACGACGTAGCTTAATATGTGAGTTATTTATTACTCCCTCAGTTCCGAAATACGTAGCTTAATATGTGAGTTATTTATTACTCCCTCAGTTCCGAAAGTGTTTGTACCAAAAAGTGGACACACTTATTAAAAAAAAGATGTAATGGGTGGAATGTTGATGTATAATTTTGTAAATTTATATGGGTAAATTAAAGAGAGTGATTGAAATAAATGTAAAAGTAATGACATTTTATGTAAATATGTGAATTTTGTAAGGGTGTGAATCGTGTGATTTATGGAGGAGTTTTCTTTTTAATTAAGGTGTGCAAACAATTGTGGGACGGACAAATAAGACAAGTGTGTAAACAATTGTGGAACGGAGGGAGTAGTATTAAAAGAGATAAAATAGATGTTATGAAAGTCTTTTGACTAATAAATTAAGTAATAAAGTAATGACATGCAATGTAATATTGAGATGTTTGAAGAGTGTGTTTAAAATGAAAAAAATGTTTTATTACTCAATTAAGAAATAATGAATCTAATTTGGAACATTCATTCTTTACAAACAATAAATTTAAATTGGGACGGAGGGAGTATGATTTAACTACAAGAAAATTAATCTTTACTTAGATAATTTTTTTTTTTTTGATTTCTAATGGAAGAAGTCTGCATGTGCACACAAACGTCTATTCAACTCAGTGTGAGCTTCAATTTCTTTATAAAAAGCTCATCAGGTTTTAATGATAGAAATTTGATTGTTAATGACAAGATTAGAAATTAAAATTCAGTTTAAGGTCAATATATATTATTTCATGACTTGTTCAGCAAAGAGAAATATTGAAACTAAACGTATTTGTAAGATTACATATCAACTAATTAAACACAATAGTACAATATTGAAACAACCGAATGAAAAGTGTAATAGGAAAATCGAACGTGAAACAATATAGAGCAAATACAGTGGTATATGAGTATTACTATCACTAGTTGTTTAGGATTTTTTGGTAAATCTTAGAGTCCAATCGAGGCGTTGCTTGAGCAATTAATCATTGGTTTAGCCAATGCCAAATCATTTGCCGACTCATCTAAACTCAAGTCTCTTGCATCCCAGCTAAAACCGTGAATAAGCCTGGCTAAAAGGATCGTCGTCATGGTGGAACCAAGGACGATCCCTGGACATCCTCGTCGCCCAGTACTAAACGAAAACATCTTCAATTCAGGATCTACAAGCTGCACAACTTCTTCTAAGCCGTCGTCTCTATAATTAATGTGGCGATCAGGCTTGAACTTGCACTACAAAAAAAACGCGTTTTAGAGACGGATTTACCGACGGATTTTCCGTCGGCCGCCGATGTTACCGACGGATTTGCCGACGGAAAGTTGACCGTCCCCTTTTTCGGCGTCAGTATTTTTTACCGACGGATTTTTGAATTCCGTCGGAATTTCTGACGGATTTGCTGACGGATTTTCCGTCGGAATGGCCGACGGATTTACCGAGGGATATTCCGTCGGTATTTCGGACAACCCGTTTAACAAACGGGGTCAACATTCCGTCGATAATTCCGTCGGAAAGAATGAATTAAAATAATTATAAAATAAATTAGAATGAATTAAAATAATTATAAAAGAAATTAATTTTTGAATAAATATTGATTTCGAAATTCACATGCCGACGGAAATTCTGTCGGCATTTGACCGACGGAATATCCGTCGGCAATTTACCGAGGGAATATCCGTCAGTAAAACAAAAAAATGAATTAAAAAATATGATTTCGAAATTCACATATCGACGGAATATCCGTCGCCATTGACCGACGGAATATCCGTTGGCATTTTACCGACGGAATATTCGTCAGTAAAACAAAATATTAATAAAAAAAATATGGGTGGCCGGGGAGGCCCCGACCAGAATTTCATTTTCCGACCACAATTAATTGGATTTGGTTTGTCGAAATATAATGCATGGATACAATTTAGGCTTTAATTTATAACAGAAATTCTAACCAACTGCACTATATATGCAAGTCTATCGGGAGATATTTTTAATTGTTATCTAAAGATATTCATATATAATTGGTGACAAAATTACCACTAACACAAACCAATAAATTACATATACTACACTAGAATCTAAAACAAATAGAGGGGGGAAAGAGTAGTAAAGCAGGCATTTTAAAATCGAAAACAAGTATGGAGAATTATGAGTAACCCAACTTCATTGATTGCTAGAATTTTAAAATCCAGGTATTTTAAGCATGAATTTATTATGGAAGTAGGAGTGGGCTCGAATCCCTCTTATACATGGCGCTCTATGTGTTGGAGTAGAGAAGTGGTGGGGGATGGTAAAAAAATACATGTGTTCAAAGATGCGTGGGTGAATAGCTTGGAATCTGGAATGATTAAATCACGCATTGCATCTGAATCGAAAGTGGAATGAGAACAGCATCGGAAGTAAGGCCTCGTCTTTGCTTTTGAGCCCACAATTCGTCGTTTTGTATTTCGAAACTGAAATACAAAATCAAATCAGTTTGTTCAAACAACAAAATACAAATTGACAACTCAAAAAAAAAAAGGAAAGCGTACCACAGCAGAGAAAAGGGAAACAACTACATGAGCCATATGCCGCCACTGTGCGAGAGAGAAAAGGAAAGCGGACGATGGTTTACGACGCGGAGAGAGGACGGCGGAGGGGAGGAGGAGGAGGCGCCGCCACTGTGCGAGAGAGGCGACGACCACTTGCCGAAAAAAAAATCCTACTTGTTTCGGGTAAAAGGGGAGGAAGGAGGGAGGAGGAGTGGGGGGAGAAGGTGGATACAGAGGTTTGGGTGGGGGAGGAGGCGGCGGCGGCGGCGTTGCTGGGCGAGGGAGGCGAGGTGGGAGAGAGGAAATTTCGGAAAGAAAACCCTAGGTTGAGGTTTTATATAAGGGTAAATACCGACGGATAATCCGTCGGTATTTTTCAAAAAGTAAATACCGACGGAAAGTGAATTCCGTCAGCATTTTGGCGATTTTTTTTTTTTTTTTTTAAATAATTCAATTTTTTCTATATACTTACTAAATTACCAAAATATTTTTTTAAAAAATCACGAAATTCATTTCTTCCACATATATTAATAAATATATTGGTTGTGGCTTATATTTATAGTAAATTTAATTTTTATAATTTGTACCTAAATGATAAATAATTAATTAACTTTTATAAAATAAGAAATAAATACATTACATTAATTGAATTAATTTTCATCTTCATCGTCTTCATCCTCCTCTTCGTCCTTATCCTCCTCCTCCTCATCATCATCTTCCTCATCCTCATCCTCATCCTCCTCCTCATCCTCATCTTCTTCATTCTCCTCTTCATCCTCATCTTCATTCTCCTCTTCATCCTCTTCTTCATCCCCCTCCTCTTCACCTTCAATTTCGATTAATTGGGGATTTGCAGCCGTCAAGGGTACAGAAAGATTGAAATTTCCCGTAAAGACTTCAGTTGGAGTCTCTATTTGTTCTGTTTGAAATGGAGATTCATCTTCAGTATTTCTGTCCTTTTTAGGGACTTCTACCATTGACCTTGCCTTTACTTTGCAAACAGCGTGCCATTCATAACCACGTGGAGCTCCCGGATATGTGCAGTAGTATACTTGAGATACTTGATGGGCAAATACAAATGGATCATCCGCAACATACGTCCTTTTCGAACTAACATCAACGAGCTTGTACTCCGGGTGAATTCTTGTTCCTAGATGGCCTGAATCAATTAATTCAATTTTTTGTATATATAGCAACAACACAAAGCTCACACACACCATATTCGATTTTTTCTATTTTGCAAAGAAATATCATGTCTTCTTCATCTTCTATTCGATTTCAGCAAGGCCTTGTTTCCTTTGATGGAGTTGGGACTCCTGTTCCCTCGACTGTTGGGTGTTCCGGTCCTGTTCTCGAACCCTCCACAAGACTCCCCACCTCAACAGGGCGAACAGGATGCTCCTGCCGAGGAGGTTGTAAATGAAGAAGAAGCCGAGGAGAATGCTCCAGTAGCTTAGTTGTATTTTATTTCTGTTTTTAGGACTGCTCGGCCATTAAGGCCTTTTTGTAATTTCAGCCTCTTAAGGCTTTTCAATGAATGAAACTTTTTGCTTATGATGTGTTCGTTTATTTTGTTAAATATTGAGTGACCGTTCTCGTTACTGCTTTCTGACTTATGTTATGATTAATTTTTTGCAAGCATTTTTTCTTTATAAGTACTTAGTCTTTTTGAAAACTCCTTTTATTGCGAGCATCTTTGCGGAAGAGTGCTTCGTCTTTTGTCTTTGCGAGCACCTTTAAGACTTAGTGCTCGTCTTTTATCTTTGCGAGCATCTTTAAGAAAGAGTGCTCGTCTTTTATCTTTGCGAGCATCTTTAAGAAAGAGTGCTCGTCTTTTAGCTTTGCGAGCATCTTTAAGAAAGAGTGCTCGTATTTTAGAGTTAACCAATCGTCGGTTGAACTCTTTTTAGTTTGGTAGGTAGTGATCGTCGTCGCCACTACCTTGCGAGCATCGTTAAAAAAGAGTGCTCGTCTTTGTTTCCTAGATGGCTACGCAGAGCCTTGTCTAAAAATTCAAACTTATCTAACACTTGATGGAAATTTAAAACTTGTACTTGTATTGAAATGATGACTAGATACAAATTATATAAATATGAAAAAATTAAAAACTTACTGGTAATACTTCTTCAGCTTGACCGCGTTCCACGGGTATTTGCTCGGCTTGCCCTCTAGATCTTCTAGCTCGTACGATCCGTTCAAGAGTGTGCGCGTTATTCGGTACGGACCCTCCCAAGTCGGGCCAAGTATGCCAATGGACTGCTCCGTCGCCCTCCGAAGTACGAGCTGGCCGATAGTGAATTGGCGAGCACGTACTTTGGTGTTGTAATAGCGCTCTGATCTTTGCTTGTACACCACGTTCTTCTCGTCCGCTGTTAGCCTTCGCTCTTCTAGGAAGTCCAAATCGGAGAGCTGTGCATCGTTATTCAACTGCTCGTCATAATTTGCTACTCGAAAAGTTGGGACCTGCCCCTCTGCTGGTATGACAGCTTCGGTTCCGAACGCGAGCGCGAACGGAGTTTCACCAGTAGAATTCCTAGTGGTCGTCCGATATGCCCACAGAACCATGTGCAGCTCGTCCGCCCATTTGCCCTTCAATCCATCTAGCTTAGCTTTCAAGGTGTGTTTGATGATTTTGTTGATCGCCTCTACTTGACCATTTGATTGTGGATGATAGGGTGTTGAAAATTTTTTTTTGATGTTCCATTCTGAGCAGAAATCCAGCATATCTCGACTTGTGAATTGACGCCCGTTGTCGGTCACTATTGCTCGTGGTAGGCCGAACCTGCAAATTATGTTTTTCCAAATGAAGCTTGTCATCTGGACCGTTGTGATGGTCTTCAATGCCTTCGCTTCGGTCCACTTGGTGAAGTAATCGACTGCTACGACTACGAAAGTTACCCCCCCGACGCTAGGCGGGAAAGGTCCGATGATGTCGATGCCCCACTTCGCGAAGGGCCAAGAGCTGTAGACGGAGATGAGTTCGTCTGGAGGTGAGTGAATAGCTGGTGCAAAAGCTTGACATCTCTTGCACGCCTGGGCGTAATGAATTGCATCCTTCTTCAGTGTTGGCCAAAAGTAGCCTTGCCTCATGATTTTTAAAGCGAGGGCTTGCCCCCCTGTATGATTTCCACATGATCCTTCGTGGATTTCGTACATGACGATCTTCGCCTCGTCTTCTCCGAGGCATTTCAATAAAGGCATTGAAAAACCCCGTTTGTACAGCTGGTCGCCAACAACAGTGTACCTTGCGGACCTGAGCTGCAATCTGGTTGCTTTCACTTTGTCCCCCGGGAGCTCGCCGGTCTTGATGTACTTGATGATCGGCGATCTCCAGTCCTCGTCGCTGGTCGCTTCAACCTGCAAAATCTGACCTCTGTTCACCGATGGGGAAGAAATTTTAGTGATGGTCGCTTCTGAAAATATTGCCTCCCCCTCTGAAGTGGCCAGTCGAGCTAACGCATCTGCTTGCGTATTGTCCTCCCTAGGGATTTGCTCGATGTGGAATTGATCAAATTGCTCGAGTAATCCTTTTACTAGCTCTTGATACTTTATCATTTGATCGCCGCGAGCCTCGTAGTCGCCCGTTATTTGACATACAACCAGCTGAGAGTCAGAAAAAATTTTCAGTTTTCTGGCACCCACGGCCATAGCCATCTTGATTCCTGCAACCAGAGCCTCGTACTCTGCTTCGTTGTTGGTCGCCCGATACTCGAACTCGATCGCCGAAGCAAACGTCTGTCCGGTTGGGCTGGTGAGGACAACTCCTGCCCCTGCTTTGGTGCTCGTCGACGAGCCATCGACGAACAGTGTCCAAGGAAGCTCGATTCCCTCGTCCACTTTCTCCGGGAAAGTGAGCTCTACAATGAATTCAACCAGCACTTGTCCCTTGATTGCCGTTCTAGGTGCATAGGTGAGCCCAAATTGCCCTATTTCCACTGACCATTTCAAAAGTCTTCCAGTGGTATCCGGACGATGCAGTGCTCGTCGGAGTGGAAAGGTGGTGAGGACGACCACCTCGTGGTCGAACAGGTACTGCCTTAATTTTCTGACGCTCATGACTAGTGCGTATGCCAATTTTTCCATTGGAGTGTATCTCAACTCCGCATCTCTCAGTGTTTGACTTACGTAGTAGATAGGCAGATGTGTGCTCCCCTCAGCTCGGACGAGCACTAAACTGATCGCACAGTCAGTGGCTGCCAAGTATAGATATAAAATTTCGCCGGGGATTGGCTTAGACAGGATCTTCGGATCCGATAGATATTCCTTTAATTTCTCGAAAGCTTTCTCACACTCATCGGTCCATTGGAACCTCCCTTTTTTCAGAGCATCGAAAAAAGGTTTGCAACGATCGCCCGTTCGTGCAATAAATCTGTTGAGCGATGCAAGGCACCCTGTCAACCTCTGTACTTCTTTCACGTTCCTTGGGCTTTGCATGTTAATGACTGCTTGAATTTTACTCGGATTCGCCTCGATGCCCCGCTGGCTAACCAAGTGCCCCAGAAATTTTCCTGAGCTGACTCCAAAGCTGCACTTCTTCGGATTTAACTTCATGTTGTACTCCTTTAGTATATCGAATGTCATGGCAAGGTGGTGTAGGTGATCCTCTTTTCGCAAGCTCTTGACAACGATGTCGTCGATATAGACCTCCACCATCTCGCCGATGTGTTTCTCAAACATCTTGTTTACCAGTCTTTGGTATGTTGCCCCCGCGTTTTTCAAACCGAAAGGCATTCTCTTCCAGCTGTACATTTCGGTGGCCGTCATGAAGGCCGTATGCCGCTGGTCGTCGGGATGCATCGCGATCTGATGGTAGCCTGCGAAAGCATCCATGAAAGTTAACATCTCGTGCCCCGCTGTATTGTCTACTAGGTGATCAATGTGGGGCATCGGAAAGTGATCTTTGGGACAGGCGTCGTTTAGATCTGTGAAGTCTATACATAATCTCCACGACCCGGTCGCCTTTTTGACGAGCACTGGATTGGCCAGCCACTCGGGGTCAGTTCCAGTTTTCTCGATTAATTTATTGTCGATCAATTTCTTGACTTCGACTGCCAAAGCCGCATATTTATCAGGCCCAAATTTCCTTCGTTTTTGGGTGATAGGTCTCCTTGCTGGATCAATATTCAATCTATGGCAGACATGATTTGTTGGAATGCCCACCATATCCTCGTGCGACCAGGCGAATGCTCCGATGTTTTCTTTCAAAAATGCGACCATGTCCGACCGCAAATTTTCTGGTAAATTCGAACCAATGAATACTTCGAGTTCTGGACGAGCTTCGTTTAAATGAATGGTTTCGAGGTCCTCCGCTGAAGTTGCCCGTTCTTTAGGCTCCTTCCAACGAGGGTCCTCGATTCCGAACTCTGGCTCAAAACCTAGCCTAGGCTCCAGATCTGGAATGTTTTCTGGCAACTGGTCGTCGGGGAGCTGGTCGCCCGAGACTGTCTGCTCGTCGATATCCATTGGGGTGTGGTCGTCCACTTCCATGGAGGCGTGCTCGTTCGCCTCCACTTGGTGGTCGTCGTAACTACGACTGCACTCCCCAATTTCAATCTTTCGGTACTTGCTAGGAAGACCCTACAAGTAGTTCACTTTTTCTGTTTGTGTTTGACACTCAATATACTGGCCAACCATAGTAGATTCCTTTGAATGACGCTTTGCAAAACGGACGAGACACTCCCTCGCCCGCGTCTGATCGCCCTTGACGGTTATAACTCCCGCCGGGGTCGGAAACTTTACACAGTAATAATAAGTAGAAACGGCCGCCTTGAATTCGTTGAAGAAAGGACGGCCGAGGAAAGCATTGTAGGAGGATGGCATGTCGATGATCAGGAAGTCGAGCTGCCTAGTATGGTGCTTTTCAGGCTCTTTCGACGATACCAACTCCAGAGATAGTCTGATTTTCCCTATGGGATGGCTTTTCATGTCCCCGAAACCTACGATTATATCATCGCAAGGCTCGATGTATTCCGCATATCCACCAAGAGCATCCAGGGTATGCTTGAAAAGGATGTTGGTGTATGCCCCAGTGTCGACCATCAAGCGATGGACGTTGGTTCCCATAATTTTGCCCGAAATGACCAAAGCATCATTGTTCGGGTGCACCACGCCGTTCAGGTCGTCGTCCGAGAAAAGGACTTGATGAGAAAGAGGTTTCTCGGCAGTCGGAGCGACGCACACCTGGTGCACATTGTTCAGTGCTCGCTGCTCGCTCTGAGCTCGGCGAACAGATAGCTCCTTCCCGGATTGGGTTCCCCCCAACGGGCCTTCAATCACCAAACAGGCTCCGCCCACATTATCGATGTCGCCGCCAGCATGTTGTGGCATGGGAGGAGTCAGCTTGGGACGATTCAGTTGTTGGCGCAGGTCGTCGCCGTCGTCGCGACGTTTCTTCCCCTTGTTGTCGCCATTTCCGAGAGGCTTGATGAACTGGGCGAGCTTGCCCTCATTGTATAACTTGAAGAGGTTTCTCACCAAGTCTCGGCACCCATTGGTGTGGTGGCCAATGGAGTTGTGGTAGTCGCAGAATTTGCTACCATCCAGTTTTTCATCATTGGTATGCATTGGCTTGGCCTGGGGGAGCATATTCTTTCCCCTAACTGCATTGAAAATGCCCCTGGGATCCACAGAGAGAGATTCCCTGAACTGGATGATCTCAGGAGACTCCTCGAAAGGCCTGAAGTTGGCTGGGCGAGCACTGCCAGCTTGAATGGTCGCCTTCTTGGGCTGGGATGACTCCCCTGTGTTTGTATTCTTTTTGGGCCAGACCCTCTTGGACGCCTCCGGCTGCTCGTTAGCCTTGGCGGCGTCCATTATTTCCTCCATCTGAATGAAGTTTCCAGCCCTCGTGCGGAAGTCCGCATAAGAACTGGGGAAAGTAAGGTGGATAGATTCCCAAAGCTTGGTACCTATCCTCAGACCGGAAACAGCTGAGATCAGCTTTGTTTCATCGTTCACGGCCTCCCCATCAA
Organism: Galeopsis tetrahit; assembly: GCA_963675135.1. Lineage (NCBI taxonomy): Eukaryota > Viridiplantae > Streptophyta > Magnoliopsida > Lamiales > Lamiaceae > Galeopsis > Galeopsis tetrahit. The sequence continues at coordinate 21,757,520 of OY776133.1, forward strand.
TCACCAGCCTATCGAAGCGCTCGATGAAGTCCTTGCCCGACTCATTTACAGATTGGCGAACGTTTGCCAAACGTTGCGTTGAGGCTGGGCGAGCAGCAATGGACCCGTAGTAGGTCAGAAAGAGTTGTCCCAGCTCAAGGAATGAGGTGACCGATCCGGGACTCAGCGTTGTGTACCATCGGTGAGCCCGGTCTCCCAAAGTTAGGGAGAAGTTTCTGCATTGGGTGGCGTCCGTTGCCCCGATTGAGGCCATATAGTTGGAGTACTTGGACAAGTGTACTCTGGGGTCGGATGCACCATCGTATGCCGGCATGGAGGGCATTTGAATCTTTCTTTGAATGGGGGCGGTAAGGATTGCCACACTTAGAGGAGGTGCGGGCAGAGTGATTGGTGGGGTGGTCCCTAGCTTCGAGGCGACCACCTCTGCTCGCAGAGCGTCCATTTCTAGCTTCATCAATTTTTGGGTCTCGAGGAACTGGGCGATTTGCCCCTCCTCGGCAGTTTGTGGTTTGGGGACGACGTCCTCGTCGCGTCGAATCCCTTGGGATGCTGCCGGGCGATCATCATGGCGTGATCTCCTGGGAGAGTGCCTGTCAGAATGGTGGCTGCGATAACTCTTCGCCGGAGCTCGCGAACCCTTCCCTGGTCCCACTCGATCAAGAGCTGAGACTCTATCACCCTGATCTCTCTTATCAGCGTGATCTCGGTGGTGGTCGGCTCTGCCTGGTCGGCCATCCACATTGAAATGCACCGGGCGAGGAGCCCTCTTATCTCTGTCATCCATCCGGTTGAAAACCGAATTTCGGTGTCGCGAGTCTCCCGTGTGGCTATTGCGGGAGTGCTCGGCAACTTTGCTTTTGCCTTTGTCTTGGGGGCGAATGGGGTGTGAGTGATAGGAGTGGTCGTCCTCCTCATTCCCCTTGGCTTTGCGAGCTTTGTCGAAAGCCTGATCTTTGGCCTTCTCCAGCTCCTCATTCTGCCTCTTCTTCTCATTGAGATAGTCACAGAGGTCTTTCAGATGTTGGGGATCATTCAGAATGTCCCCCATATTCACGTTTGCAAACAGATTCACCGCCGGCGCCGGAGGGCGTTCGTTCCCTCCGGGTGGTAAGATTCCGTCTTGAGTATGATGAGACATCGTTCACAGAGTGTCTCCTGGGGATTATTACAAGGATAAGGCTGTTCTTAAGCTTTCGACGCTTAAAAACGAAAGATTAAAGTTCTTGCGCAGAAGAACGTGCTATTACAACTACTTATGAGCAAAATAACAACAACTAAAGCTTAAAAACAAGATTACACGGAGATCAAACTCCAAAATATGTCTCGAATATCGCAAATATTCAAGAACACGAAGAACACGAAAATATGTAAATAAAGCTTTAAACGGTGGAATTACCGATTAAGAACCTGAAAACGGAGTTTGCAAAACCGATCGCTCGATGATCGGTCGAAACTGAGAGTGATGAACACGTAAAAGGTCCCCTCCTTCTAGCGCCAAATGTTGTACGTGCTTTCGTCGGGTTGACTCGGATGTGGACTGTTTATTAGCACGAGACAAACATATATGATTATCGGGGGTTTATTACGTGTTTAGAGAAGATTAATATGATGATCTATTGAAGAACGAAGCAAGAAGGATCAAGAACAATGATGTATCTTCTTGGAGAAGCTAAAGCTTTAGAAGCTTGGGAGTGTTTATTGCTTAGGGTAGGAGTGAATTGGTAAGAATGGGTAACTTGTGTACAAATGAGCCTCTTTTAGGCATTATATAGTGGTTTCTAGGGGCTGCCCGCCCTTTACACGTGGCACGCCCTCATTGGACCTGTCTTCTGCCCGAAAAGGTGATTTGATGGCGCATTTAATGCTAAACCGCCTTTGGTGCTCGTCCTCGCCGAGATGCCGAGGAGCTGAGCTACGGTGGTCGCCGGAGGACCATGTCGAGGAGTGTGGTCGCCACGCTCCATGCTGTCTCCCAAGGCTTCAGTACTTAGACTATTCTAGCTAAGATATATAGGTGCTCGCCACACATTCTGGCGAGCAGCTAACTAAAATATGTGCTCGCCAACATCTTTGAGCGAGCACTTAAATATATTAAATACATCTATATTACATTTTCTTGGTCTTGTTGACTAGTCGTCGCACGACTTTGTTGACTGGTCCTCGCCACGTAAGCTGGTGACTAGGATTGATTTGTCAAAGATTGACTTCTTTGACTAGGTATAACAATTTCTAAATCTTGATGTTTCCTTACATTTTTTAGGGCATTGCAAATAATCTTCTTATGTCCTTCCAAATCAAAAACCTCCAGCCATGGAACATAATCAGAAACGGCAAACCCATAAAGACATGACAAGATAGCGAATAACCCATCCACATGCTCCCTCTCTTCGATTCCCGGGCCCCCATCCTCCATTCCCGGCCCGAAAAGCCTCTTACCAAACACCATCTTCCTAATCACATTGCCACAATAATGCCGTGTTACATCTCTCACGTTAACAGGCCCGTTTTCGCATTGCTTCAACACATATTGCACGAGGTGGTCGCCCTCTTCGCGCCTCTTTTCGTGCAACCATTGATGCATGGCTGACGAAAGCACTTCTGAGATAACAACTCTCCTCATTTTCTTCCATTGATCGCCAATAGGCGAAAAGATTGTTGTCAAGTAGCCGTTGCTGGTGAGTCGGGCTGACATGACGTCTGGCCTAGACGCAAAAACTGCGTCGTGCTTCTTCAAGAACTCCCGAGCAAGCTCGGGGGACGTAAGAGGGATGACGTGGATGTTGCCAAGACGAATGCAAGCTATTTCGGTGTTTAATTCATGCATGAGTTTGTGTATCCATCGGAAAGTTGAAGAATATAAGAAGCGTGCTAGTTAGAGAAACGTTTTTTTCATACTTCATTTTATTGTTTTACGTTTTAGCAGTTATTGCTGAATTCTTTTGGCTTATATACCACATCTGTAAAAACAATCTATTCAGTTTTTTTACAAACACAGAAATATGAATTGAGAGTTTACTTTGAACCCTAAAATGTCGCACTCTGATTTTGTATATGGTATCAGTTTATGGTTCGATCCTGGAAATCTATTCCGATTAATCGATTCTCTGTTATCCTAGCTTGCTTTTGATCTGTATTTTGCTATGGCTCCGCGACGGAATACCGGGAATCAGTGGTCTTCTCTTCAGAACGATATTGGGGAGGGTTCAGGCGTAAACATTACTACGCAAAAGTTGGTTATTTCTGAAGATAATCCATATTTCCTCCATGGATCTGATCATCCAGGTTTGTCGTTAATCCCTCATCATCTTACTGGTAACTCCGATTTTATACCGTGGAAACGTTCTATGATCATTGCCTTAGGCGCTAAAATGAAGTTACAGTTTATTAATGGAAAATTACCTATGCCTGCTGAAGATGATGAATTCTATGCTATGTGGAAAAAGGTGGATTCGACTGTTTTATCTTGGATTCTAAATTCTTTGTCTAAGGAACTGAATGACACTTTCGTTCATACTGAAACGTCTAAACAATTGTGGGATACTATTTGTCAGAGGTATGGAGAAAACAATGGTCCACTGAAATATAAAATAAAGAGGGAAATTCGAAATTTAACTCAGGGCCATAGTTCAGTTGTGGAGTATTTTAACAAATTCACTAAATTGCTAGATGAATTAGCTTGTGTTGTGCCTGTTATGCACTGTGATTGTGATATTGGCAAGATAGTGGCAAAGGATTATTTGGAGGATAAAGTGTATATGTTTGTTATGGGATTGAATGATAGTTATGATGTTTTTAAAAATCAATTCATGCTTCTTGAGCCACTGCCCTCTTTGGATAAGGCTTTTTCTATGTTACTTGCTACTGAGAGACAGAGATCCTTGAGTACTATGTTTGGAGAAAGCTTAGAGTCATCCGCTTTGGCTGCTAAGTCAATCACTCCTTATAAAAATGCTGCTGGTGTTATAAACAAACAACATGTTTCTCCTGGAAATTGGTCTGGAAACAGGGGCAAGCCTTTTGTTAAAAGAACTAAAGAGGAGAAGGCTAAGCTAGTGTGTGATCATTGTGGGAGAACAGGCCATGAGTTGAGTACGTGTTTTAAACTCCATGGGGTTCCTGATTGGTATCAAGAACTGAAAGAGAAGAAGTCTAAAACGTTTGCAAATATGACTGATTTTGATATGCCCAATTCGCGTCAGGCCTCTACTGATTCAAGAACTTCTACTAAGAGTTCAGAGTTTGCTGCTATTCTACAACAGTTACAACAGATGAACAAATTCATGCAAGGGCAAGATAAGGGGTCAGAACTTCATCATGATTTTGCCCAATCAGTTAGTTTTGCAGGTACATGTTTAGATAATTCTATTCATTTTTCATTCTCAATATTCACTGAATTGAGTAATGCTACTTGGGTAATTGACACTGGGGCTAGTCGGCATATGTGTACAAATAGGGGTCTTATGCGGAACTTAATTGCTCTTCCTAAGAGTGTTACTGTTTGTTTACCTGATGGGAGTATCAAGGGTGTAGAGTACTCAGGAGATGTACATATTTCTGAAGACATTATATTAAGAGATGTATTATACTTGCCATCTTTTAAGTATAATTTACTCTCTGTGACTCAGCTGTGCTCCTCTTCTACTGTTAAATGTCTTTTTTTATCTCATTGCTGCTACATACATGACCTTCAGACTGAGAGATGTCTTGGCATGGGAGAATTGCAGAATAATTTGTACATTTTGAAGTCTTTTTCAGAAAGCAATAAGGAATTTCATACGTGTAATCTTTCACTAGCTTCATGGCATCATACTTTGGGGCATGCTTCAGTTTCTACTTTGAAACACTTGGATTTTTTGAATAAGAATTGTACTGAGCTAGCTGTTAGCACACTGAAATCTTGTGAGATTTGTTTTAAAGCTAAGCATCATAGAGTCCCTTTTGGCAATAGTGATATTCACACTTCAGATTGTTTTGAATTGATTCATGTTGATATTTGGGGCCCTTGTAAGGAGACTTCTATTAATAATACTTCCTATTTTCTTACTATAGTGGATGACTATAGTAGAGCTACATGGGTTTTTCTTATGAGTCATAAGTCAGAGGTATTTTTTACCTTGAATAATTTTCTGGTGATGATTGAGAGACAATTTGACAAAAAGATAAAAAGAGTTCGTAGTGATAATGGTCTTGAATTTTTGGGGAAGGAGTGTCAATCTCTATTTCATAGACAAGGGATACTTCATGAGACAACTTGTGCGTACACTCCTCAACAAAATGGAGTGGTTGAAAGGAAGCATAGACACTTACTTGAGATAGCAAGGGCTGTTCTTTTTCAAGCTGGTGTTCCAATCAAATTTTGGTCATATGCTGTCCTTGTTGCTGCATTTATTATAAATCGTTTACCTACTTGTGTCTTGGGTTGGAAGTGTCCTTATGAGGTTTTGAATAAACAAAAACCTGATTATTTGAGGATGAAGCCTTTTGGTTGTTTGGCATATGCAGCAACTATTCCACCATATAGATCAAAATTGGGTCCTAGATCCTCCAAATGCATTTTTTTGGGGTATGTTCCAGGTAAGAGAGGATATCAACTTTTTGATGTTGATAATGAAACAATGCTTATTTCCAGGGATGTGGTTTTTTTTTAGGAAATTTTCCCTTACTCTACGGATTCTCCATTGGATGTTTCCACTAAACATGCTGCAAATGAGATTCCTCTTGACCCAGATTGTGATTCACAATGTCCCATTTCGGCTCCTTTAGCTCCAGAACAGCCTGCCAAGAAGAGAAACAGGGCTGTAATTCAACCTTCTTGGATGAAGGATTTTGTTTGTGCTTCTACAAACATGAACAACAATAAATTTCCATCCCCTTATTTGGCATTTTTGGCAAATATTCATGATCAACAAGAACCTGTCCATTATTCGGAAGCTAGTCAACATGTTGTTTGGCAGGAAGCTATGCAAAGGGAACTTGCTGCCTTAGAGTTGAATCATACTTGGGAGCTTACCACTTTACCCAAAGGAAAAAAGGCTATTGGGTGTAAGTGGGTGTACAAGATTAAGAGAAAGCCTGATGGCTCCGTGGAGAGATACAAAGCGAGGTTGGTTGCTAAGGGCTACACGCAAGTTCATGGTGTCGACTATTTTGATTGTTTTTCTCCCGTTGCAAAATTGGTGACTGTCCGATTTTTCATTTCTTTGGCAACTATGAAGGGCTGGAAAATTCATCAGCTGGATGTAAATAATGCCTTCTTGCATGGGCATTTATCACAAGAGGTATACATGCATTTACCTCAAGGTTACACTAAAGGCCAATCTAATCAAGTATGCAGGCTCATCAAAAGTCTTTATGGCCTTAAGCAGGCTTCTAGGGAGTGGAACACTGAATTATGTGCAAAATTGTCTCTATTTGGCCTCAAAAGATCAGCATACGATCACTGCTTATTTACTATGACGAAGGGTGATCATTTTTTGGCTATGCTTGTTTATGTAGATGATATTCTCCTTACAAGCTCTAATCTTCAATTAATTCAGGAGTTGAAAGGTTTCTTGGATGCTCAGTTTACTATTAAGGACTTGGGAGAAGCCAAATATTTTCTTGGGGTGGAGATTTCTAGATCTTCCAAGGGAACTTACTTATGTCAACATAAGTACATCACTGATATCCTCAAAGACACTGGTTTTCAGAATTGCAAGGCTGCTACATCACCTTTGCCACTTGGTTTACATTTGCAAGAGAAGAATGGGATCCCTCTTACTTATCCGGATCAGTATAGGAGACTCATTGGTCGACTTCTTTACTTAAATATGACACGACCCGATGTTACGTACGCTGTGCAACAATTAAGTCAATTTGTAACCAGCCCATGTTCCACCCATTGGGAAGCTGCTACTCATGTTTTGAGGTATTTGAAGGGTACTCCTTCTAAGGGGCTTTTCTATCCTTCTAATGGTATATTATCTTTGCAAGCCTATAGTGATGCGGATTGGGCTGCTTGCAAAGATACTCGTCGTTCAATAACTGGTTATTGTGTTTTCTTTGGAGATTCTCTTATTTCTTGGAAGAGTAAAAAACAAACCACTGTTTCTCGTTCCTCTGCCGAAGCGGAGTACCGTGCTTTAAGCACTACAGTATGTGAATTGCAATGGATATCGTACATTGCTTCTGATTTTGGTATTACATTACCTTTGCCGATTCCTCTTTGGTGTGATAATCGGGCAGCTTTGCATATTACGGCTAATCCTGTCTTTCATGAGCGGACGAAGCATTTGGACATCGACTGTCATTATGTTCGTGATAAATTCACTGAGGGCTTTGTGATTCCTTCTTTTGTACCTACAGGGCATCAATTAGCCGACTCCTTTACGAAGGTGTTTAGCGGCCAGCATTTTCAGGTTCTTGTGTCCAAGTTGGGTCTGTGTGATGTCTATCACTCGTCTCCAACTTGACGGGGGGGGGGGTGAAGAATATAAGAAGCGTGCTAGTTAGAGAAACGTTTTTTTTCATACTTCATTTTACTGTTTTACGTTTTAGCAGTTATTGCTGAATTCTTTTGGCTTATATACCACATCTGTAAAAACAATCTATTCAGTTTTTTTACAAACACAGAAATATGAATTGAGAGTTTACTTTGAACCCTAAAATGTCGCACTCTGATTTTGTATAAAAGTTGCCTTGTTTTTTATTATTTCGGGCAAGCAGCCGATAATAGGGTAGCCTTTAGGGCCGGGTGGAAGAGTGAGCGATGTTGTATTTTTCTTGAAAAATAGCAGGGCTGCAAACCCTAATAGCAATGACATAAACTCAATAAAAAAAAAAAAAATTGTGTTTTCCATCGATATTGGTGTCTTTTTTCTTTGCAAGTGGTGTGCAAAGTAGGGTTGTGCATGGTCTTAATTTATAGAGGGAAATGGGGCTAAATTCTTTATCGCGCGACGTCGCTATTAATTTTAAGGTGAGAGAATGTAACAAAAAGATGTTTATAGCATTTTTCTTTTAGAAACTTTAACCATTGAAAGTGATGACCATATATTTATTTTGAACGCAGATAATACTCCGAATGTTAAATTAATAAAATAAATTAAAGTGAAGTTATATGAAATCATGATAATTTAATAAAGGGAATGTTGGGTCTCCTCGTCGTCTCCGTTGAACAACTCCGGTGAGTAATCCGATAGGCAGAGGCGGTCCTGAGATTTTGTAGGCCTGGGACGAACAAGAAAAATGGGCCCCTTTCTGAACAACATCAAATAAAATAAGTGAAATATGTATGCACATATTAAAAATGAATGAACGTTTAAAAATAAATCATTTAAAATGACTTTTTCTAGCATTTTGAGAAGCAAATTCATCAATAATATCTTCAAAGTTAATTTGTTCTAGCATATCTTTTTCAATAAATAAAGTTGTTAATCCATTTAATCTTTCTTGTGACATAGTGGATCATAAATATGTTTTTTAACAATTTTAATTTAGAAAAACTTCTTTCAGTTGATGCCACGGTCACATGAATAGTCAATAATATTCTATAAGCAATTAAGACATTAGGATAGCAACCAAAGCATTTACAAATTCAAGAATCTCAATAGCAGTCTTTTTTTTCTGTTGATAAAGTAACTTGCAACACTTTTAGTTCAGAAAATAAATCATTTGAATCAATATCTAAAGAGTTGTCATGCTTCAAAGTATTCCCTAAATTCTCACAACATTCTTTTAATTTATTATTATCCAAATATTTTAATTTATTTGAATCAAATAAAAATCCAAAAATATTATCATATGTTTGCAATTGTTCAAATCTATTTTTTAAGGCAGCAATAGCAACATCAACAACAACAATAAAGTAATTAATTCTAAAAGAATCTTCACCAGATTGTGTATCATCCTCATCATGTATATTTTCATCAAATTGCTTCTTTCTTCGAATTTTTCTTTTTTTTAGGAAAAATAGGCTCAATATCCATTTCAAGTGCAAGAGTTGTAGCGGAAGTAATAGCTAAACTAAATCCAGTTTCTCTATAATCTTCAAAAAAACAAATCAATCATTTTAATTGTGTGATCGCATTATCAATATGCATATCTTTATGTTGTAACATTTTGCTAACCATGTTAATCTTAACTAAAATGTCATGCCAAATAACCATGCTTAACAAAAATTCAAAATGTTCTAGTTCGTTTGTTAAACTTTGAGCTTCACTTTTTGTTTTAGGTTCGTCAGTTATTTTAAATAATTCTAACAAAGCTTCTCGTATTTGGGGAGTTTGATATCTAATGGCTTGAGGTAATTACTATGGTCATTTTTTAAGAAAGAGTGCATAATAAATTCATATTTAATATTTTACCGTTATAATATTATTGTAAACTTATATTAGATATTCTGATTCGGCGATTCATTATATATTTTTTTTACCTTTTAATTTTTTTAACAATATTATATATATATATATATATATGTATATATATAAAAAGTAGGCCCCTAAAAATTCGGGGCCCAGGGCGATCGCCCCTCAGGCCCACCCTCAGGGCCGCCACTGTCGATAGGGACGGGTTCAGGTCACCTAAGTATCGGATCTATACGGATAGTAGAGGGAATAACCAAAAGACTAAGACTGGGTAGCACAACAACCCACACAAGTCTCACACACTTCTCTCGATATCGTTTTACGTCACAAAGAATGAAGAGAGACTTGTAATGTATTTGTATGGCTGCCAAACAGCCCTAGGGCAAACAAATGGAGTGGGCCTAAAGGTTTACCACATGGCCCAAGCCCAACAGGGAAATTTCATTTTTATCCCTATAAGTTACACCTATTTTAATTTTGTTACTGTAATTTATTTATTTTCCAAAAAAATCGTCCGACTACCTGTTATGTTATTTAATGTATTCACTAAAACAAAGTAATGAATGTAATTTAGTGTTTCTCTTTGTGAAAGTTATGCTGTAACATTTCACACGACATTTTTATACTTAAAAGTTAAGTGTTTCGTCGTATCTTTACATTTTTTATATTCTGTTAGAGTCAGTGTTGCACTATTTATCACAACATTCAGTGTAACATTATTCTGTCTTTACTTAAATACGAGACACCACACACTTTCAATTCTCTTCTCATTGTATCTATATAAATTACTTATGTAACATCTCATTATTCATGTAAATACAATATACTTGTGATACCTTCTTCAGGCTAACACTTTTTTCTTTTCGATCCTAACAATCACACTTCCATCTTCGAAATTCAGAAATATTTCCTATTTCCTTGATCGCTTTTCTTCCCTTTTCTTGTTCAAGATTGGGTCAAACTACCCATCATCCTTCTAAACTCCCTGTACATATATTCCACTCACGTCAAAAAAAAAAAACTCTACTTCTCAAGATATCCTACAAACTACCCCATATTTTTTATTTAGATCAGTCGAATTGATCTATTCTTCATTAGCTCTCAAGATTAAATCAAAATTGTTTTACTTTTACCACCAAAGCTATATAAGGCTAACACCTCGTTTATTTTATTTTTTGATCCCCAAGATCACCAAAATCCTCCAGAATTTGGACAGTCATCGCTACCAATTCTTCCGATCAAACTAGAAATATCATCTGGTTTATAAGCTCACGTCATAACCGCCCAATCAAGAAGCGTCGATCGTCTTCTTCATCAAGAACATGCATGACTTTTGATCTTCTGCGAAACTGTCGCCCAAGAATGAGACTACGTTCTTCTCTTTGCTGCTCCACTTACCAAGAACAACAAGAAAATTGTTCATCTCGCCTACAATGTGCAGATCCTCTTATGTCATACACACAAAATCGCTCACCATCACCGCTTTGTTCAATGGGAGTCCTTCGTCGTCTCGATCATCACAGTAGTTCATGTATCGTCTGTAGATCCCGTCCTCGTCTTCAACTTCTTATGAATAAGATTGTAATCAACAATAGTGCTTCATATTGAAGGGACTTATTAAAATATATACAAATATAACATTGTAGATATTATTTTTATATATTCTCGCTATCTTTTATATATGAAAATTTCTCAATACAAACATCCTGAAAATAAGTATATTCCCGTTTATGACACATAAACCTTTCCTAGAAAATCAACCTGTAACTCAATACCCAACATACAAAATTACCGATTAAAAATATTATTCCATTTATTCCTTCTAGACATTTATGATTGAATACTTGAGCAAACCATAGAATGGTTCAAAATGACGGCAAAACAGAGTAATTAACAAGAAGCAATAAATCTGCCTTCAACATTCATAACAATAAAAAAGAGTTACAATTTCTACCTTCAACACTCATAGCATTAAAAAAGAGTTACAATTTCTACCTTCAACACTCATAGCATTAAAAAAGAGTTACTACATTTGTTCCACGATAACTTTCACACTTTTCTTTTCGAAACGTTCCACAATAACTTTCACATCCTTAAAATGGAAAATCTTTTATAAACTACACCCTCACAATATTTACAATTTTACATAAAATGTGGTTACTTTTGGCCCTACACATAAGTAGGGGCGGACCCAGACTATGTACTTAGGGGAGCCAAAAAAAAAATTTTAAAGTAGTCAAATTTAAATTATACACCAACAAGTTTATATATAATATACTACTTATCATACTTTTTTAAAATATAACATTAAAATAATACTGCGTTAAAATTTAGATTGTACAAAATAATCTGAATGCAAATTAATTAATTTGAAGACTACATTAAATTCGAAATCCTAACTTTTATATAATAATTAATTAATTATATGATTTTTGTTTATTTTTATCTATAAAAATAATTAACTAGTTATTGAATAGTTAATTTTATACGTCAAATTATGGATTAAATATTTAAAAAATGATTAAATAATAAATTAACTAATAATTAAATAAAATAAATAATACGTAAATATAAATTAAAATAACAAACATGTGATCAAGAGTTTTTTTTGAATTACATTAAATACCCAACCCTTTTTCCCCTACCCATGACTCGAATCCTTTTTCCCCTATTCATGACTCGAACCCAGGATCTAAAACCTAGATAGTGGTGCTCTAACCACTTGAGCTATCCAACTTCGTCAACATGTGATCAAGAGTGATGTGACAAACTTGCCGCTGTCATCGATCTTCTACTTATGTCCATAGGTTTCCTGAATTTATTACTATAAATTAACAAGAAATATAATAAATCATTTAATAAGAATTTTGTATGGGCTGGACTTAGTTTATTATTTAAAAATGGGGCGCGGCTAAAGGCACCCGAATTTCCTATGAGTACACCCACGGTGAATTTTTTTTGTCCCAAGGGTGGTGCGAAAAGACGTTTTTACCCCTCCTGTAGTTTTTTAAAAAAAACGCCGGATGAGTACACCCATCTATTCCGGTTCACACGTGATTCATCATTTCACATCCGAATCATTCCGAATTCCCACCATCAACACCAAAACATCAAAAATCCTAAAAATTCAAAATTTCAACAATAAAAATAAAATGGGTAAATTGCAATTTTGGTCTCATGAGAATTTGTGAAAAACAATTTTAGTCCCATGTTCTTTTTTTGTCCCATTTTTTGCAAATACGGTCCCAACAGTTAAGTTTCTAACGGTTTCGTTAGTTTTCAAAATTTATTGTTAAAATCAATTAATTATATAATCAAATGAATTCATAAATTACAAGTTAATTATAGTATTATATATAGAGTTTGCATATAACATAAATTATTTTTCAACAAAACATACAGCAGTTTAATGTAAATCTGAATTTTTTTAAAAATATATAATCTGAATATAATTAAAAGCGGAAAAAAATCAAATCTAACATTATATATAGAACCTGCATATAATTTAACAATACTAACAATAAAAAATAAAACTCAAACCTATAAATATTTTATGTAAAATATCAAAATTTAAAAATTGTGTATAGAATATTTGAAGATACGCAATATTTTTTTTTAATAAAATCATAAAAATTATCAAATAGATTAAACAATAGAGTATTAGTTATTATTTTTAAAATGTAAATTTGAAGAATTCAAACTAAATATTACGAATTCTAAAATTAAATTAAAAAAAAAAAACTAAAGATAATTTTATAAAAAGATACATACACAATTCGTATCTCCTCCTCCCGGCCTGCCCTACTCTTCTGCCCGTAGTCGGCCGCTGTCGCCCTCTCGGTTTTTACCCACGTTGCCACTTTACTGCCATCCGCCAAAATCGAAATCAATTTCTCACAAATTAAGCTCTCTCAAACAAAAAGAACCAAATCGTTCTGACTAAAAAACCAATTTTTTAGTTTGAATTCATAAACAACAATCTTGTGAGAAATCGGGCTACGAAATCTGAATATTCGTTCACAAAACTCGTCAATCTAGCCTCGCTTCAATGCTACGAATCAAAGTCCCTTGTTAATTTCAAATTTCAATCTCTCCTTCATCTTTAATTTGCGATCGATCATAACTCTGTTTTCCAATTTGTTATGTTTGTGTTTGGGAGTGCGGCTGGCGGCGTGGGGTGGGCTGACATGAGATGGTGCTGGTGGTGAGGGGGTTGCCGTGCGGATTTTGGTGAGTGTTATTTTTTTTTTTGCAAAGATTGGGGATTTTCCGGCGAATGAAGTAGGGGGAATGACTGAACAACGTTCAGATCAGAGCTGTGTAGAGGAGGGAAGGTGGGTGGTCGGTAAGTCGCCGGAAATATCTACCGGAAGGAGGCTTGCCTGCAAATGTTTGAGAAAGGGCGAGTCAAGTGGGTCGTGGTTGAATTTTTAATATTTAAATTTTATATTATACTGTAATTATTAATTTATAAATTGAGTATAATAAATAAAAAAAAACTTTAAAATTAACCATGCCTGAAGCTAACTCATACTATTCTGTTAGCATTTGACGGAAAATGGTTATGGGACCAAAATTGTTGGAAATGGGACTAAAATCGTGAGAGCAAATTCTCACATGACTAAAATTGCAATTTACCCAAAATAAAATCTTAACATGTTCAAAATTTTTACCAAAACAAAGTTGAGATGTTCGAAAATTTTACCAAAACAAACTCAATATGTTCGAAAACAATTTCAAAACAACTTACATTTGTCCGAAAAAAAAAATCGAACATCTTGTTCGAAATTTTTTCCAAAACAAACGCACTGTGTTCGAAAAAAAATTCAAAACAACTTAAATTTGTCTGAAAAAAAAATCGAACATCTTGTTCGAAATTTTTTCCAAAACAAATTCAAGTTGTTCGAATTTTTTTCCAAAACAAACGCACTATGTTCGAAAATAATTCCCAAACTTTAATCCTAATTTTTCTAACTAAACTTACCTGTGTAGCGGCGGCGGCGAGGGGAGGAGCACGACGGCCGCAGCGAAGGGGAGGAGGGGGTGGGCGGCGGCCGCGTCTGTGGGGAGAAGGGAGGGCGGCGGCCGCGAACGAGGGGCGGTGGAGATGGTTGCAGGCGCGACGGGAGGGGCGGTGGAGATGGTTGTAGGCAGCGCGACGCGACGGCGAAAGGACGCACGCCGTGGAAGGAAGCGTGACGGGGAGGGCGGCGCGACGTCGAGCGGCGTTGGCGGAGTGGGCTGCGGCCGCGAAAGGGGGGGGGGTGGAGAGGCTGCGTGCGCGGCAGAGCTGTTGCAGGTGGACGGCGGAGCTGGCTGCGTGGGGGGAAGGCCGTCGGAGTGGATGCCGGCGATTTGTGGGTGAGAAAGAGAGAAATAATGTTTTAATTGAGGGGAGGGTAATTTTGTATTTTCCACGTGGGTGTACTCATCCGTTTTGTGGGTGTTCTTATCGCGTGGGTGTCCTCATAGGATCCTTGGGTGCCTTTAGCCGCGCCCTTAAAAATGTTGAGGCAAAAGCCCAGTAATCCAGTCCATTATTATAGTTTATACAGAGCCTTATATCATTTGAGGGGGGCCAACTTAAAAGATAAAAAATAAAAATTAAACTATAAGATATATATACCTACATGTTGGATAAAAGTTGCCTAACACGTGAGTAGGGGTGTGCACCGGTCCAGAATCGGACCGGGACCGGAATTTAAAAATTTTACGGACCGGAGACCGGACCGGTAAATTTCGGTCCGGTCCGAGTTTGGACCGGTTGGATCGGATTTTTTTTTTTTAATTTTTTATTTTTTTTTAAGTTTATGGAAGCAAGAACAAAATTGATGAATTTGCTCTTCATTACGCCATGTGAATTTTATTTACATTATTATTAATGATCTTTTAACCCTAAAATAAATTAAATATGTTTGTTAAATTATATATTTGCAAAAAATGTAATAGATCTCAACACATTTTCACCAATTACTTGGTTTTGAAAAATAATTGAGAGTGCATTAGTAAAAAAATAAAAAAAATTTAAAAAAAGATTAAAATTTTTTTAAAAAAAAAAAAATTACGGTCCAAACCGGTCCGGAAAATTCCGGTCTTGGACCGGACCGGAAGACCGGAATCCAAAATTTTCCGGAACGGAGACCGGACCGAAATCTAACCGGTCGGTCCGATCCGGTTCCGATCATTTTTTCGGTTCGATTTTTTTTTGAACACTCCTACACGTGAGTCCGCCCCTCCACACAGGTCAAATATTTTTTTTTAAACTTTACACATAAAATTTATAAAATTATTTCCACTATTCATTATTACACTTACTTAATAGTGTTCACCTAATTACAATACTTGACAAAAGGAGTACAATTTAGTGTACAATTTTTTTTTTTTATAAACTTTTTTTTATTTTATTTAATTTTATCAACTTTTAATTGAAGTGATTTTCTCTTTAATGTTTTCACCACTTTTAATTTTGGCTCCCACCAAAACATCATCTATCTAAATGCTTAACATCTTGGATGTTTCAATTGCACTCTTCTGACAAAATTCGTGAAAGTTAATAAGACAAAAATAGATGTAACTTACCTTAAAAAAAAAGGGTACTTTATTTTGTATTTTTTTAAAAAAATTTTTTTTGAGAGAAATACCTAATAGTAATTTTTTCGTTTATCTATAGCTAGGCAGTTTAGTATATTCTTCTTCCCCTCTAGAATTTTGCATTTATCAAAACCGTCGGTCACAAACAATTAATAAATGCACTCTCCATCATACAGCCTAAAATCGGTGGTCCTAAAATCTCAAAAACAGATGGTTTTCATGTGGAAAAAAAAGCTCCAAGTCGACAACCATTTTCAGGTGTCTTGACCTCATATACGAGTGTGTATAACTATCTGTATACACAATAATTGTTTTCCAAATCGACAACCATTTTGAATCCGGATCTCCTCCGGTACAAAAAAGATACTGTGTCGAAGGGAAATTCTTGGATCACAAATAGGGTGTAAGTGAGTCGAGCCAACTCGCGAGCTACTCGTGCTCGACTCGAAAAAAGATTGAAATCGACTCGAAGTTAATTGAGTAGAGCTTCGATCTCATAAATACTGGGATCGCGAGTCTAATCGAGCTTGAACAATATTTATTATTTTGTCATTAATATATAATTATATTTATATTCAAGTAATCGAGTCGAACTTGAGTTTATTTCAGAAAAAAATATGTTTTACAATTAATTTTAAAAATTATAGGGCTCGAGTTTATTGAGTTTTTCTTATCGAGTCGAACTAGATCTTTAAAATTTTAGACTTGATCGAGTCAAGTCGAATTTCGAGCTCCGAGTATAATAATCAAGTTGAGTTTCGAGCTCAACACTATTCGGCTCATTTACCCTCTAAATTCACACACATTTATACAGAATGTGTGTGTATTTGTGTGTAATCCAAGAGTTCACTTCTTTTCTATACAGAACCCTCCTGTATGTACAGAAGACAGGAGGTGAACCTCTTTCAACCATTGGATTCAGACCCCCTTCTCCACACGGGTGTGTGTTGACTGTTTGTGTATGATTCAAGAATTATTATTTTAAAATTAATTGATTGGGCTATTATATTTATTGGTGAGCTGTGATCAGGTGATTAATGAGAAAAATTCCCTTTTAGTTTCACCATCCACGGCCTCATATTTTTTATTTCAATACTTTGAATTTTGGTCCCGAATAAAACGTCTAATACATTTAATTTCAAAAGAAAAAAATTGATACATTAATTTGATCTCAAATTCATTAATTATTGACGGAAAGAATCATGTGGCGTTAGTAATTTATTTCCACATTAAAAAATAATGAAAAATATTATTAGAAATAAAAAAAATTGTAAAACGTGTAAAATTAAAAAAATCTAAAATAATAAAAAAATTCTAAAATGTATAAATGAAAAAAAAATCTGAATTGTATAAATTATAAATAAAATCTAAAAATTAATTAAAAAGGTATAAAAATAGAAAAATGAAAATTTATAAAAAATTAAAATCTCGTTAGAATTATAAAAAATAAAATTATTACTACCAAAACTAATAGCTTAAAAAAAACTCATTAAAAAATACACTTTATAAAATTTAAAAAATTAAAAAATTCTAAGAATAAAATTCTAAAACGAGTAAATTCAAAATTCAAAAAATCTAAAAAATGTACAAATTATAATTTTTTTTTTGAAAATTTCTAAAAATTAAAAATTTCATTAAAAATAAAAAGATTTATTTCCGTCTATACTAACATATATGCATTTAAAAAAAATTAAAAATAAAAAAAATCTGAATTGTATAAATTATACTCCCTCTGTCCCAATTAAAGCTACCAACTTTCATTTTTTCCATCCGTCCCAATGAAAACTACTCATTCTATTTTTAGCAAACTACTTCTTTCCTTCTCTCACATTTAATTATCTTCTTCACCTCTAATACATCTACTTATTATATTATACTCCCTCCATTCACCAAATGTAGTCCCATTGGAATGGGGCACAAGTTTTAAGGAAAAAATAGATAAAGTAGGAGTATTATAAAGTATTGTAGGGTCCATTGTGAATAAAATAATTGTTTGTTAATAAAATTGATGGCAAATTGAGTAATTAAGTGATGGTTGAAGGTTGATAGTTTTCATAAAGTGTATGAGACTACATTTAGTGGACAAATAATATAAGGAAAATAGAACTACATTTGATATATGGAGAGAGTATTTCTTAACCTCCGTGATCAAAGCTCTCGGATAGCTTTTAACCTTTTACCGAGATAGAGTGAGTAAATAAAATTCTAAACATGAATTAAAAAGGTATAAAAATATCCGATTAAAAATTAAAACTTGAAAATTTCTAAAAATTTAAAATCTTGTTAGAATTAAAAAAAAATATTTCTTCAAAACTAACGGTTTAAAAATAATAAAAAAAAACTTTGTAAATTATAAAATATGAAAAAGAGTTAAAAAAAATTTCTAAAATGAGTAAATTCAAAATTAAAAAAATATATGAAAATGTACAAATTATAAATAAAAATTTCTAAAAATTAAAATAAAAAATTTGAAAATTTCATTAAAAATAAAAAAAATTATTTTCGCCTAGACTAACATATACGCAAGGACGGAGCCACATAGGGCCCAGCGGGGGCAGTGGGCCCCCCACCAATTTTTTTTTTTATTATGTATATTTCTTCCGTTTTATAATTATTTGTATACTTTTTTTTTTATTTGAGACGTTTCAAAATTATTTGTACACTCATAATATGTAAATAATCTACAAAATTAATATTCTCACTACATCATTTTATTTTTAAAATTGTCACTCATTTTAATCTACATTCTTTCCTACATCTCACTAATTTTTTTTAACACCTCATTAAATTTCTTTTATACCTCACTAAATCACCAAAAATACTTCTCATTTATTTGACCCCACACCTTACTAAATTCACATTTCTTAAAAAGTGAACTTATCAACGTATTCAAGTCATTACGGGATGGAGGGAATATATTTTAAGTTATACATTTGTCTAATAATTTTAACATCATTTCACCTATTATGAGTCGAAACAATCAAAATTTATAATGAATTAAATATAATACTCCCTCTGTTCCATAGGAATTTGCACACTTTCTATAAATGGATGTCCCATACCAATTTGCACACTCCATAAAAGGAAATATCTTCATAACCCCCACCCTCAAAATATACTCTTATTTACCCATATGCCACTACTTTTCCACACTCAATCTACTTTTTACTTTACTTTATTCATAAAATTTTACAAAACTACCCCTCAAAACATCACTCATTACACCTTTTCTTACACATTTCTTAAATTGTGTGCCCACCCAAGTGTGCAAGTTTCTATGGGACGGAGGGAGTATTATTTTGTCTTTATAGTAATGTAAATCGGGCCCCCCAATCTAGAATTTCTGGCTCCGTCACTGCATATACGCATTAAAAATATATTATTCACACTACTCTATATCCATCCCCCAATCATCATTTTATTCATAAACAATAATTTTATTTATAAATGGACTCCACAATAGTTCATCATGCTTTGCAATAAATTAAATTAATATTTATTAAAACTCGAGCACGGAAAAAATTAACAATTATAAAATGTGTCAAATTAAAATTTAAAAATTTCTAAAAAATATAAAAATCACATTAAAATTAAAATCACATGATGGATGGAGTAATTTTTTTTTATATACACATTTTCGGTTTTTTAATGAGATTTAAAAAAAAAATTCAAAATTTTCAGTTTTTTGAGTTGTTGAACTTTTGGTTTTAGTTTTTAGGCTATTTTTAATTTAATGAGTTTTTCTGATTTTTAATACTACGTACGTACACGATAAAATAGAACAAAAAAAAATATTGGGACAAAAAATCAGAGTGTTGGGACAAAAAACATGAGGGGCCGTGGATGGTGGGACCAAAAGTAAATTTTTCTCGATAATTAATGAATCAAATTCCGGGAAAATTTCAAAATACATCCTGTAACTTAGGTCTATTCCATTTTAAATTCTTTAAGTTTCACTTTTTCAAAATACGTCCTAATGTGTCCAATTTACATTCTTTTTGTCCAATATACATCCTGTAATTTAAGTCAATTTTATTTTAAATTTTTTAAGTTTTCACTTTTTCAAAATACGTTCTAAGGTGTCCAATTTACATCATTTTTATCAAAAAATAATTTTTTTTCGAGAAACTGACACGCGCGGCTCAAACGTGTGTTTAAAATTGGGGCTTCCAGCAAATTTGGTGACTGAGCACCACATGTAATTAAAAATATATGGCCAAGTCATCATCCCCCTCTTATAAATATAAATATCATATTTTGTTTATAGCAAAACAAATGTTTCAAAATACATTCACAAAACTCAACTCGACGGGCCCGAAAAAAAAAAAAAAGAACTCGACGAAATTTACAAATGAAAGGAAGTAAAATTACAGAGCAAACGTACGAGCAAAAACTTCTTGTATTTGGTTGGATCGTGTCGTTTGTACGTTAATTTGCTCTGTAATTTTTACTCCGTATTACATATGACACTCAATCACAAAATCTGTCAGAAATCTCAATTTTAAACATACGCTTGAATCGTACGTGTCATTTTTTGACGAAAAATTTATTTTTCCGACCAAAAGGTTGTAAATTGGACAAAAAAAAAAAAAGTAAATTGACACCTTAGAACATATTTTGGAAATGTGAAGATTTAAAAATTTTAAAATAGAATTAAGGGAAAATATCAATTTTGGTCATTCAGTTTTACCTCTTTTCATATTTGATCACCCACATTTGATCACTATCAAAATTGGTCACTCACTTATTATATTCTATCAAAATTGATAATTCCGTTAGTCAATCTGTTATTGACTAACGGAGAAAGAGTTTTGAGCTCAAAATTTTCAAAACATTAAAAACTTCTGATGCATCTTCTACAAACTAATGAAACAAACGCAGTAGCAAGAATGAAACATGTGGAACCTACCGGAGCGTGAATACCCATTGAAAAATCTTAGTTTTATCTTATAGATCAGAAGGAATTCTCATTATATTTATCCGTAATAGGTCAAAAGAATTCTCATGCATCTTGAAATTTTCATTATATTTATTCTTTATTAGAAAGAATTCTCATGCATCCTCTGGAACGTGATTCAATCAACTTGCTGGGTAGTGAAAAAGACCAAAATTGATATTTTTCCAAATTTATATCTCCAATTATTATACAAATTCAATATGAAACCAAGAATTGAAAAACAGAGTACAATTGTTAAAAAAAAACAAGAGTACAAAGTTTCATTCTATCTTGAGTTTCTCATTTTCCTGTAAAATAAAAAGTAAACCGAGTTTCTCATTTTCCTGTAAAATAAAAAGTAAACCAACAACAAATGAATTCATAATTGAGTTAAATAATTATTAAAAACTTACTGAAATTTTTTGACTACCAGCAAAGTTGATTGAATCACGTTCTAAAAAGTAAACCAACAACAAATGAATTCATAATTGAGTTAAATAATTATTAAAAATTTATTGAATTTTTTTTGACTACCCAGCAAGTTGATTGAATCACGTTTGAGAATTCTTTCTAATCAAGGATAAATATAATGAAAATTCCGCATGAGAACGCGTTTCACATGTTTCATTCTTACTACTGCGTTTGTTTCATTAGTTTCTAGAAGATGCATCAAAAGTTTTTAATGTTTTGAAAATTTTGAGCTCAAACCTCTTTCTCCGTTAGTCAATGACAGATTGACTAACGAAATGATCAATTTTAATAGAATATAATAAGTGAGTGACCAATTTTGATAGTGATCAAATGTGGGTGATCAAATATGAAAAGAAGTAAAACTCGGTGACCAAAATTGATATTTTTCCTAGAATTAACATAAGTTACAAAATGTAAATTGAACAAAAAGAATGTATTTTTTAAAAATAAAAAATTTGAAATGGAATTGATTTAAATTATATGACTTATTTTAAAATTTCACGTGATCAAACCATTACTCTATTCTATTCAGTAATAGTTATACAACCTTAACCTTAACTAGAAAAAAATATCTTTACACAGACAACTTATTAAATTTTGGACAATTCTTCTTTTATTTTCTTCTTAAAATTTTAAATCTTTTATATATTAATCATTCTATTTTTTTTTGGAAAAATTGGTTGAGCTATTATACATATATATTTTATTGGACGTGCCTTACGATTTTAATTTGTGTTTAGTTATTTGAAACTTTATTTATTTTTAAATTTGATTAAATCTTACTTAATGCACCATTAAAAATGAATAAATTCATAGTATATTGATGATTTACGCACAAGCATAAATATATTTTATCAATATAGTTATTTATATGGTTAATTAGTTAGTTGAATAACTTTTTCAAGATCAGTTATTCACCGTTATATATATATATATATATATATATATCTTATTCAATTAATGAAAGAAATTCTAATGATCCTCACCTAATCGGTGAAAATCCTTCTCTCTCGTCTTCTTTCTTCATCATGGCGGATCCGTCACCCACCACCACCATCACCACCGTGTCTAGCTACATCGATGTTTGATGCAACTCTTCATGCCATGATCCATCTTTTCACGGTCAAATTGAAATCCAACAACTACCTCCTCAGGTGGTATGCTCAAATTCATCAACTTTTAGCAACTCAAAAGTTTATTCCTTTCATTGATGGTTCGTCGCCGACGCCTCCTCCTACCATCTCTAAAGATGGTCGTTTCGAGCCAAACCCCGATTACTTGTCTTGGTGTGCAAAAGATCAAATTGTCCGTGTCTTCTTGGTTTCGATCTTGACAGAGGAAACAATTGCTGTAATTGTCGGTTGTCGCTCCTCGGCAGATATCTGGTCGACTCATGCAACAGCCTTCAACCAATCCTCCAAAGCACGCGAGCTTCATCTCAAGGATGAGCTTCAAACAATCAAGAAAGCCATCGCACAATTTCTGAATATGGTACGTCATTAAAGAATCGATGTGACCAATTATCTTCCATGGGGTATCTTCTTGACGATACATATAAATCCCACTAGTTCCTTCGTGGTCTCGACCCTGAGTTTCATGGTTTCTCTACTTCTCAAATAAATGTTTCTCCTCTTCCTTCTTTCTCCGATCTTCGATCATTAAATGGCACATCTGCTGTCCCCGCTTTCTTCGTACAAAATGCTCGCCCCAATAGGTGAGGTCTTGGCATTCTTGGTCGCGGTTTAATTTCTCTCCTGGTCGTTTCCAAAATCATGGTCACGGTCGTGGTCGCTAATCTCCCCGGCGTCAAATTTGCAAATTCGACGATCATCTTGCCGATGCCTATCCTCAACGATACACAACCCACCTGCTCGTCAATCCAATTGTGTCGAATCTTTACCAGCGTATTCTGCGATCACCCCTTCCAACATATCCGACTGGTATATCGACACGGGAGCCTTCGCTCATATGGTCTCCTCGCCGGCTGCCCTCGACTCCTCGTCTCTCTACTCAGAAACTGACCGTGTTGTGGTCGGCAATGGTAACTCTCTGCCGATTACTCACGTTGGCTCTAAAACTTTCACCTCCAGTCTTTCTCTATCAAATGTTCTTGTGGTTCCTAATATCACAAAAAATTTAATTTATGGCAGTCAACTCACTTCTGGTCTTTCTATCTCTTTGTCTTTTACTAATTCCTCTTTTGAAATTCAAAATCAAATAACATGGACCTTGCTCGCACGGGGGCGACGTGAAAATGGTATTTACATTTTGGATCGCTCTTTTGATTCTCTATTTTCTTGTCTTCGTGCTCGCAGTACTATGAAAGCTTCTTATGAACTATGGCATGATAGACTCAGACATACTCACTTTAACATTGTGAAACTACTCGCTAGCTTATGCCTTATTTCTGTTACCTCTGTTTTACCTTCCCCTGTATCTCGTACTCTTGCCAACTTGCTAAAAGTGCTCGCTAACCTTTTCATATAAATGATAAATGAACACACTCTTTTTTTTATCTTGTTCACTGTGATTTATGTGGTCCCTCTCCTTTTACGTCTTGTGATGGTTATCGATATTATGCTATATTCATTGATGATTTTTCTAGATTTGCTTGGTTCTATCCTCTTAAACAAAAGTCTGATTTCTACTTTGTGTTCGTTCAATTTAAACAATTGGTTGAAAATCAACTAAATACCAAAATCAAAAGATTTCACTCTGATGGGGGCACCGAATTCACTAATAATAAAATTCAACACCTTATCTATCATTCTGACATTATTCACACTATGTCTTGTCCCTACACTCCTGCTCAAAATGGCCGAGCAGAGCGAAAACATCGACATATTACTGAAACAAGCCTCTCTCTTCTGTTTCACTTCTCGGTTCCTTCCCAATATTGGGTTGAAGCCTTTGGCACGACTGTATATCTCATTAATTGCCTTCCCTCCTCTGTCTTAAATAATAAAACTCCTCATGAACTCAATTTTTGCTCTCCCCCTCACTTTGATAACTTACATGTTTTTGGTTGTCGTGTTTTTCCACATCTTCGTGACTATGCTCCTAACAAACTATCTCCTCGTATCATCCCTTGTGTTTTCATTGGTTACAGCTCTCGCCATCAGGGATTTTGATGCCTAGATCCCTCCTCCTCGCGGATCTATGTTACTCGCCATGCCCAGTTCGACGAACAAACATTTCTGTTTAAAACTCTTTAGTCATGTTCGTCCTCGCCTACCTCTGTCGACCTTTCAACATACATGGATCCTCCTATTGCTGGTTCCTCCTCGCCATGCTCAGTATACATATCAGCGAATGATTCTCTTCCCCCTCCTGCTTCTTCGCCTGCACCACCTCTTCTGCCTATTCCTCGCCATCCTCCATTTCCTCCTGCTCGCTCTCCACCTCACCGTCAGGACATTCCTCGTCCAACTCATGCTATGCGCACTCGATCTAAGGATGACATCTTCAAACCAAAACATCTGATTAATGCTTCATTTTTCACCGTTAATGCCTTGCTCGCCTCCATTCACTCCACTAAACAGCCCAAGGGATTCAAATCTGCCTCCAAATATCCGAAATGGGTCGCAGCCATGGATACCGAGCTCCATACCCTCCATTCCAACAATACGTGGACTCTCGTTCGTCGTCCTTCCACTGGAAACATCATATGCTCCAAATGGGTGTTCAGAACTAAATACCTATCTGACGGAAGCATCGATCGACACAAAGATCGCCTCGTCGCCCAAAGGTTTTCTCAGCTTCTTGGTTTTGATTATGAACACACCTTCAGTCCGGTGGTCACAACTTCCACTTTTCGCATTATCCTCTCTCTTGTTGTTCTCAACAATTGGTCTCTTCACCAATTATATGTTAACAATGCCTTCCTCCATGGTCAACTCACCAAATCAGTCTACATGGAGCAGCCTCCTGGTTACACTGATCCTACTCGCCCAAACCATGTCTGCCATCTCAATAAAGCAATTTATGGGTTAAAATAGGCTCCTCGGGCTTGATTTCTTCGTTTCAGTAATTTCCTTATCTCTTTAGGCTTTCTTGAAAGTAAATCTGACACTTCTCTCTTTATTCTCCATCAGGCGAATATAACTCTCTATCTCCTCGTCTACGTCGATGACATCATCATCACAGGAAACAATAATGCCTTCATTGCTCGCCTCATTACTCGCATCCAAAAAGAGTTCGCGATCAAAGATTTGGGTAAGTTAAACTATTTTCTGAGTTTAGAAATTACTTACACCTCTTCTGGTCTCTTTCTCAGTCAATCCAAATATGTTCGCGACATTCTTCTTCGCGCCGACATGCTCGACTCCAAACCCGTGGCCACTCCTCTTTCTTCCACCGAAAATCTTCGCATGGTCGACACTCATTACTCTGACTCCACAAGTTATCGCTCTCTGGTCGGCGCCTTACAATATCTCACCATTACGCGACCAGATCTTTCCTTTGCGGTCAACACTGTCAGTTAGTTTCAAGCATCTCCAACTACAGACCATTTTCAGGCGGTCAAACGAATTCCAGATATGTGAAAGGAACTTTGCAATATGGTCTCGACTTCTCTCGCGGATCGCCACAACTCCTCGCGTACTCTGACTGGGCTCGTTGTCTAGACACTCGCAGATCAACTTATGGTTACTCCATCTTCCTTGGTCCAAACCTCATCTCTTGGAGTGCCAAAAAGCAACCTACCGTCTCCAAATCTAGATGCGAATCAGAATACCGAGCAATGACATACAATACTGTTTTCAAAATCATCTGGATTACTTCTCTTCTTCGCGAACTACGAGCTCTTTCCACTGAACCTCCTCGCCTTCTATGCGACAATAAGATCGCTCTCTTTCTCAGCCAAAAAGCTCACAAACGAGCGAAGCACATTGACATTGATTATCACTTCGTCCGGAACTTGTTGTCGCTGGTCGTCTATCAACCCAATTTGTTCCATCAAATCTTCAAATAACGGACATCTTCACAAAGAGCCTTCCTCGCCCACTATTCGACTTTTTTCAATCTAAGCTTCGCGTCTGTCCCCATCCGTCAGCTTGAGGGGGATATCAATATAGTTAGTTAAATGATTAATTAGTTAGTTGAATAACTACTTCAAGATTAGTTATTCACCCTTTTATTTATTTATATATATATATATATATATATGACATTAGTCTCTCTTTTCAATTAATGAAATAATTCTAAAGATCCTCACATATTTAATGAAGGTTTTTATTTAATTAACTTGACATGTGTTAATTGATCACTCAAATTATGAGTTGTATGGTACTTTCTCCGTCCCAAATAACATTTCATATTTACTGTGCATCCACTTTTTTAAAAATATTATAATAAACAGAATTTTGAGAAATAATTTTATAAAAAAATTAATAAGTGAGTTGATTTGTGTGTATATGGAAATCCTAAAAATAATGACATTAAATGTAGTACTGTGGATATTATAAATGTGGAGTTTTAAAAGGGCGAAAAAGAAGGTGTTAAATGTTTTTTTGTATGGAGGGAGTAGTAACTCTTCTCACACTTCTAGATTCCAGATTCTACGGCTACCACGTACCTAGCGAATCATTTGTCAATATGAACATAATTAAAACTACACTTTAATTTGAAACAAAATTGAAGCTGATTTTTTAACAGATTGCCTAGTGTAAATTTAAAATCAAATTGAAAAAAAAGTGTATTATATACACAAGTACTGTAGATAATTTTCGCAGTGGTGAAGTGGGGAGCTGTTCAGACCAATATATAAGGAGTACGATACATGTGAAATGCAAAAAAGAAAAAAAAAAAAACACGATACATGTGTTGCAGATTAAATTATGGTTTTGCAGGTATTTCAATATTTATCAGTAATATATTTCAGTATAAAAACGTGCGCGATTTATGGGACACTATTTTGGAGTTAAACCATACTTTATATTAAAGATTTAAAATAGAGTTTTAAATAGTTAACTTTCCTATTTAAAACTCTATATTTTATATATAATATTTTATTAATATTTACAATTTTATATTAATAATTAGATTTCTTTGTTAAATAATTGTAATTCTATTGTTGTACTATTAGATTACACTCACATTAATCGTTTTACGTGTGTTACGTAATTTTATATTTTTTTAAAAAAAGTAATATTTGAAAATTATAAATTTATTTACATTTTATAATTTTGATAAAATCAATAACATTTAATTTTATAATTTAATTTACTAATTGAATAGTATTTAATTTTATAAATTAATTTAAATATTAAGATAAATATATTATTAATAATTGTAATATATTTAAAATGAATAAAATAATAAATAAAGTAAGATATATAATTTTATGGTTGAAGAATGTTTTTAAAATAGAGCATAAAAATTTTATTTTAAAATTTAGAGATCTTTATTTTAGAGTTTAGAATGGTAGAGGTCTAAAAAAACGTATTGAATTGGACCGCAAGTTATTTTGACCAATATTATTTAAATATGTACTGACATGCCATGTGATGTTTGTCCTACTCCTACCCAAGATGGTGATGTAACGAATTTATATATAGTAAATTATAATTTAATTACAAGAAATTAACATTTACTAACACAAACTTGGTCGTTGGACTCATTATAGTTTCTATAATAAGAAAAAATTAAGGATATAAAATTGATAATTAATGATAGAAACAGTTATTAAAAATCCGTTTTTAAGGTCAATTTCTTTGCAGTGTTTATTGTGTGTAGTTATATTATTTCATGACTTGTTCAGCAAAGAGGAATATTGAAACTAAAATTTATTATATTTGCATGATTATATATATATCAACTAAACAACATAGTACTAGCTGCAACAACACAAGTTGATTATATATAAACATAGCATAATAATACAAGCTGATAATATAAACAACATAGAATAATATAAGCTGATTAGTCATTAGTGTACAATTGAAGCTGCTAGCTGATATAAGAAAACCAATCATCTGCATAAATCACAAGGGGAATTGAAGTAGTAAACGATATTACAAATTTTAAGACATTTATTACTGATATAGTGATATATGCAAATACAATTATATAGGAATATTACTATTAATTACTAGTTGTTTAGGAGGAGTTTTTGGTAAATTTTAGAGTCCAATCGAGGCGTTGCTTGAGCAATCATTGGTTTAGCCAATGCCAAATCGTTTGCCGACTCATCTAAACTCAAGTCTCTTGCATCCCACCTAAAACCCTGAATAAGCCTGGCTAAAAGGATCGTCGTCACGGTGGAACCAAGGACGATCCCTGGACATCCTCGTCGTCCAATACTAAACGAAAACATCCGCAATTCAGGATCTACTAGCTGCACAACTTCTTCTTCTAAGCCGTCTCTATAATTAATGTGGCGCTCAGGGTTGAACTTCAGAGGATCGTCCCAAACCCTAGGGTTGCGTCCTAGCCCAACACGACTCAACAACACATGGCTGCCTTTTGGGATGATGTAGCCACCCACAATAGCATCTTTAATCGATACGTGTGGGAGATTAAAAGGTGCCACAGGGTGCAATCGAAACGACTCCTTTAAACAAGCCTTGACGTAGTTTAGTTTAGGCAAATCCGATTCTTGCACGAACCTTTCCTTACCTACAACTTGGTCCACTTCCTTACATACTTTAATGAGAATATGTGGTTGATTCATCATCTCTGCCATAGCCCACTCAACTGCATTCGATGGATTATCTATTACCGCCAACATTAGTTCCTGTAAATTAAATATATAAAATTCAAATCAATTCACATATACGCTATAAGAAAATTGACTTTTAATGACATAAATCTTGTTATTATAACTTCTCTAGCTAAAAGTCTTTAAAGACAGTGTACTGATAATATATAGTGAATTTAGTTGCAAATTTGAAGTACTTACAAGAAGTTGTGCTTGGATCTCTTGAATTGACAACAATGGCTTGTTCTCTGAGTTTTTAAGGTTTATCAAAACATCAAGAATGTCCTCCTTTGTTTCCTTAACACTAGCTTGTTGCCACATTTCAACCCTCCTTTTAATTTCTAAATCTTGATGTTTCCTTACCTTTTTTAGGGCATTGCAAATAATCTTCTTATGCCCTTCCAAATCAAAAACCTCCAACCATGGAACATAATCAGCAACGGCAAACCCATAAAGACATGACAAGATA
Source organism: Galeopsis tetrahit (assembly GCA_963675135.1). NCBI lineage: Eukaryota > Viridiplantae > Streptophyta > Magnoliopsida > Lamiales > Lamiaceae > Galeopsis > Galeopsis tetrahit. Next base: position 21,787,030 of record OY776133.1, read on the forward strand.
GTGAATAACCCATCCACATGCTCCCTCTCTTCAATTCCCGGGCCCCCATCCTTCATTCCAGGCCCGAAAAGCCTCTTACCAAACACCATCTTCCTAATCACATTGCCGCAATATGTCTTGTTACATCTCTCAGGTTAACAGGCCCGTTTGCGCATTGCTTCAACACATATAGCACGAGGTGGTCGCCCTCCTCGCGCCTCTTTTCGTGCAGCCATTGATGCATGGCTGACGAAAGCACTTCTGAGACAATAACTCTCCTCATTTTCTTCCATTGATCGCCAATAGGTGAAAGGGCTGACGCCAAGTAGCCGTTGCTGGCGAGTCGGGCCGACATGACGTCCGGCCTAGTCGCAAAAACTGCGTCGTGCTTCTTCAAGAACTCCCGAGAAAGCTCGGGAGACGTAATAGGGATGACGTGGATGTTGCCAAGACGAATGCAAGCTATTTCGGTGTTTAATTCATGCATGAGTTTGTGTATCCATCGGAAAGTTGGCTTGTTTTTTATCATTTCGGGCAAGCAACCGATAATAGGGTAGCCCCTGGGACCGGGTGGAAAAGTGGGTGATGTTGTATTTTTCTTGAAAAATAGTAGGGCTGAAAACCCTAATAGCAATGACATAAATTCAATAAAAAAAATTATTGTGTTTTCCATGGATATTGATGTCTTTTTTCTTTGCATGTGAAAGTAGGGCTGTGCATGGTCTTAATTTATAGAGGGAAATGGGGCTAAATTCTCGATCGACGTTGCTATTAATTTTAAAGGTCATGAATGTAATGTCTTAACAAATTAAAACAAAAATATGTTTATAACATTTTTCTTTTAGTAACTTCCGCCATTGAAAATGATGTCCATTTGTATAACTCCAAATGTTAAATTAATTAAAGTGAAATTATATGATAATTTAATAAATGGAAATTTCAAAATGACGGTAAAACAGATTAACAAGATAAAATTAGCACATTATTGTATTTTTGATTCAACTATTCACAAACATTTTTCAAAAAAAAAAAAAAAAACTTAAAATCTAAATATTTATAGTAATTTTATAGATTTCTTGTATGCGGATAACTATTAATTAAATTGCGTTTTCTATAGCTAGGTAGTTTAGTAAATTCTTCCCTTCTAGAATTTTGCATTTATCAAAACCGTCGGTCGAAAACAATTAATAAATTAATGCACTCTCCATGCATCATCGTATATCCTAAAATCGATGGTCCTAAATAAAATCTCGTACAACATGCAGATCATGATTTTCATGTGAAAACAAAATTGCTCCAATGATGTGACCATATATTTCTTTTGAAAATGTTTTAAACATGATTTAATTTGTGTAATACTCCGAATGCTAAATTAATAAAATAAAATGAATTAAAGTGAAATTATATGAAATCTTTATAATTTAATAAATGGGAATTTCAAAATGACGGTAAAACAGATTAACAAGATGCAATATTAAATCCGCCTTCAACACTCATAACATTAAAAAAGTCGAGAGTTACAATTTTTACCTTCAATACTCATAGCATTCAAAAAAAGTTACACAATTTAGTGTCCAAATTAACCCTGACTTACTACCACACAAAATTAAATTTAAAAAGTTAATAAGACTAAAATCAAAATTGGTGTAACTTACGGACAAAAATATAATGAATCTCCCCTTTAATAAAATAAGTACTTTATTGATTCAAACTATATATTCATAAACATTTGCATTTTTAACATAAAATTAAAAAGCTTTCATAGTAATTTTTTTGATTTCTTAGTTTAGTAAATTCTTCCCCTCTATAATTTTGCATTTATCAAAACCGTCGGCGAAAACAATAAATGCACTGTCGAAAATCTCTTAAAACAGGCGACTTTCATGTGGAAAAAATAAGGTTCCAAATCGACAACCATTTTTAGGTGTCTTGTTTCTTGACCACATATACGACTTTGTATAACTGTATACATATCTTCCCCCTATAATTGTATAGATATTTCAATAATTGTCTTCCAAATCGACAACCATTTTCAATTGTAATTTTTAATGTAAATTAAGTGGAGTTTAATAAACACCAAATAAACAAAAATTAAAACCACAACAATGGTATGGAATGAAATTAAATTAACAATATATAATGATGAATAATTTTTCATATTATAAGGATAAAAGAAAGAGTCTTCGACAATGGAGAACTGTAGTAGAATTATACTCAAATTCCTCAAACCTTAATAATTTATAATTAAAAAAAAAAGATTTTTATAAAAGAAATTAGAATTTGGATACGAGTCACATCAACGTGAGTAGGATACAATCGTTCCTTATCCAGATTTTTGAATTATCAATGCTCGAGTGCACTACAAAAAAAGGTTTGTTTACCGACGGATTTTTGGTCGGTATTGGCTCATGGCGACGGATATGTCGACGGATTTCGTCCGTCGCCACTGGATCGGTCGGCATGGTTTACATACCGAAAATATGTTTCCGTCGGTATGTACCTACGGTTCTTGTCACTCGTCATTACCGACGGAATCAGTTCCGTCGCTACTCACACCAACCCGTTTTCGGACCGGGTCAAGATTCCGTCGGTATATACGTCGCCATATCCGTTGGTATGTTGGACACAATATTTTTTGTTTTAAAAAAAAAACACAAAATTTTATGTCGGTACGTGTTAAAGTCCGTCGGTAGTACCGACGCCATACCGACGGAATTTGTCGTCGGTAAGTTTGCATTAATTTTAAAAAAAAATCCAGGTCTGATCGGGATCCGACCCGGGTCCGATTATACCTGACCCGAACCGCAGGCGCCTAGTGAGGAGCATCTACCACTGGGACAAGTCGATTTCTTGTTAATATTCTGATATTAATTGTATATATACTCATTTTCGATTTTTTTTTAAAAAAATTCACAAAATTAATTTCTTTAACTTATATTAATGATTAAATTTATAACTTATAACTATTGTAAATTTAATTTTTTTTTTTAATTTATATATTGTAAAACTAGTTTTTTCTTTGATTGAAATTTTAAAATGTGTATATGTTATACATTATTTACTCTCATTTTTTTAAAAATAAATTCATTTATATATTTTCATTCTCACATATATTAGTGGTGATTAAATTATAAGTTATAACCAAATGATAAATAATTATATCTTATAAATTGTACAAAATAAAATAGGTTACATTAATTTAATATTCATCTTCTTCATCTTTGTCTTCATTTTCATTATTTTCCTCATCTTCCTCTTTCTCCTCAATATTCTTCAGCTTCCCTCTCGTCATGTTCATCCTCCTCCTCATCTCCACTATCGTTTTCAATTTCAATCAATTGTGGATTTGCAGCCATCAAGTCTACCGAAAGATTAAAATCTCCCGCAAACACTTCAGTTTGATTCTCTATTTGTTTCGTTTGAAACAGAGGTTCATCTTCATCGTTGTTTTCCTTTTTGGGGACATCTACCATTGACCTTGCCTTCACTTTGCAAACAGCGTGTCATTCTCTATTACGTTTTCCAGCTCCTGGATACGTGCAGTAGTAGACTTGAGATACCTGAGAGGCAAATACAAACGGATCATCCCCGCTATACTTCATTTTCGAATTAACATCCACAAGCTTGTACTCCGGATGAATTTTGGTTCCTAAAGGGGATGTGTCAAACCAATGGCACTTGAACAACATTACGGTTTTCGTTGGATATCCCGGATATTCAACTTCAACGACTTCGTGCAACACCCCAAAGTAATCACTTGCATCTGCATTGTAATTTGCACTGCTAACACAAACACCACTGTTGGTAGTCGTTTTTGTTGATGCAAACTCTAATGTATGAAACCTGTATCCTTTCACAATATAGCCGTTGTAAGTCCTCACATGACGTAGTGGTCCCTTGCTGAGATCCTGTAAGAACCGGCTCTGAAAATCGTGCGATTGTCCCTATACAGTTCAAATTAACATTAATCAAAACAATTATTTGTTTACGTAAAATTCAATTAATGATACTCACATAACGTTGGAACCATCGGGCAAATTGACGTTGAAGACTAGTATCTATGTCTCTATCTGAGATGTTTTGATCTGCATGTCGTAGTTCTTGTGTATACATCCTAATAATTCACAACATCCAACCATATTTAATATTAATTAACAAACAAAAATGAAGTGGTACGGTATTTAATTAGATGATAAATATATGAAATACTTACTCAATGTAAGGCTGAACTTCATCTCAATTCAATAACACGTACGTATGTGCTATTTCAGCCTCTGTGTTCGTTGACTAATATCGTTCAATGGCTTTTCCTATAGGTCACACCTTAGACTTGAATACAGAGAGCATGCCATCGACCTCTTGTTGCGTACCTCTACCATTGAAGTTACGTGGTTCATTCCTAATCCTCGTGTTTACATGGTCTTCAAAATAATATGAACAAAACATGCCAACCTCTTCATTCAAATATGCATTAACAATCGATGTTTCGACGTTTGCCTTTTGTTTAGCATTGCGCTTCAAGTTTTGGAGATACCTAAAATTATAATAGTTAACAAATTAAAATAAGGCCTCTTATACTAAAAACTAATTAAATGAGAGAAATAGAATTGTTCACCTTTCAAATGGGTACATCCACCTGTACTGCACTGGACCACCAATCCTAGCTTCATACGCTAAGTGAACAGGTAAGTGTTCCATCGAGTCAAAGAAACTAGGTGGGAAAATTCGTTCCAACTTACACAAAATAACTGGAATGTCTTGTTCCAAACGATTCATATCATCGACCTTGATTGTTGTAGACGTTAAATCTCTAAAAGAGAGACTTAATTCAGTGATAGCCCTCCACACATTCAGAGGAAGAAGTTCTCGAAACGCAATAGGTATCAAGCGCTGCATAAAAATATGACAATCATGACTCTTCATCCCTGCAACTTTGCCTTTTGTTGTATCTACGCATCGACTCATGTTTGACACGTAGCCGTCTGGAAAGTTCAACTCTTTAATCCACCTACACAATTCCTGTTTTTGTGGCTTATCCAGTGTGTAGCAAACCTTCGGATATTTACCTGTACGGGTATCCTTTTCCAACTCATCACGGCGACAGATAGTGTTCAACTCATCCCTGGAATTTGGAGTATCTTTCGTCTTGCCTTCTGTGTTCATGATTGTGTGAAACACATTCTTCTCAATGTGCATGACATCCAAATTGTGTCGGATCAATAGTGAACTCCAATATGGCAAGTCCCAAAAAATACTCTTTTTCTTCCAGTTACCTGAGATTCGTTTGTTGTGTTCTTCTGCATTTTCCTCCGTAGTTTTTTTCAATCCCGTCCACTCAATCTCATATAACAGCCTTTGTCCTATACGATTAATATACGTGTTTAAAAGAAACAGCATTTAACCCAAAAAAACACGTTAAAATAAATGTATAAAATACCATTTCGAAGGGGCGGTCGATTGTTTGTGACTGTTCTATTCTTCGTGAAGTCCACCTTATTCCTTCGAAATGGATGATCTCCAGGTAAAAACCTTCGGTGATTATCGAACCATGAAACTTTTCTACTCGTCGGGAGACTGAAAGCTTCAGAATGTTCCATACAATACGGACAAGCTTGCTTTCCGGCTGTACTCCACCCGGACAACATAGCATATGCAGGAAAATCGCTAATGGTCCACAATAAAGCAGCACGCATCATGAAGTTCTGCTTCCTAGAAACATCATACGTTTGGACTCCGTTATCCCATAGGAAGATCAAGTCTTTAATAAGAGGCTGGAGATAAACATCAAGTTTATGCTTTGGATTCGACGGACCAGGCACCAATACAGTTAGAAATATTGTTTGAGGTTTCATGCACATCCATTGAGGTAGATTATACGGAGTCAGTATCACCGACCACAAAGAATACTTCTTTCCATAACTCCCAAACGGTGCAAAACCATCAGTACTCAAGCCTAATCTCACATTCCTCGGTTCACAAGCAAATCCTGGAAACACGTTATCAAGGTGTTTCCAGGCTTCAGAGTCGGACGGATGTCTCATATCCCCAGCCTCATTAGCTTCAGAATTTGTTGCATGCCACGTCATGTGTTGTGGCACTAGATTGAAACAATCTCATTAAACGTGGAATGATAGGAAGATAATGCATCCTCTTATGTGACACTTTCTTTTTTATCTTGCTCGATTGACCACCTGGTCCCTTCCGTCGTGGCTCTTTATACCGGGGATGGCCACACATTCTACACATAAGAAGATTGCTATCGTCATCACCCCAGTATAACATGCAACCATTCACACAACAATCAATCTTCTCAACCGGCAAACCAATATTTTTCATCAGTTGTTTGCTCTGATGAAACGTCGTAGGTACTTTATTATAGACAGGATAAATCTCACTGCATAATTGTGTCATTTGCTCATATGTTCTGTTAGATAGCTTGTTCTCCGTCTTGATAGCCATAAGTCGAGCATTAAATGACAACTGAGAATGAGAATCACACCCTGGATACAAATCTTGATCGACTAATTTGAGCATCTCATAAAACTGAAATGCTTCATCAGTTGGTTCCTCCTCTATATTTGACATACCGGCTTCCATCACCATTGTTTGATACATATCGGGTTCTTCCACTCCAAATTCTTGATCGTTACTAGTGCCGACATGCTCAACGTGTACTGGTTGTTCATAAATTGCAACTTCCAAATAAGTCTGGTTCACCTCCTCAACTGTAGGAGGGGCACTGCTGGTTCCGGCTTCAGTAGGGTCGACTTAAGTTTCGACCTCGGCCATCCTCCGGTTCATTTCCAACTACATAATTAATAATTGTAAATTAATAGAATAAACTATAAAAAAAAAGTATTTAATTAAACAATTTTATTACTTACGTGGAGGTTAGTCGTGCGCCCGTATGTGGATTGTTGTGTATTCTCGTCAAACGGATGAGCAATGTTCAACCGGTCCAAGTGAGTGGGTACACGCCCTGTCTCCCGTTCCTAATAATTAAATTTATGTATTATATATACTAAATAATTAAATTTATTGAAATTAATTTGAAAATTAATATAAACACTTACTAGGGCAAGCGACTTCTCAAAGATGGATCGGGCTCCACACCGATGCCTTGACATCCCACCCTCAACGTCGGATCTGCGGTTGGCCTTAGCAATCTCACACTTCCTGATGTACTCAAGATCCAACCACTCCCTCGTCAATGAATCCCACAACTCAACATCATTAGCATCTTTGCCCAAGCTCTGCGTCGTCCCATCCCCCCGCCATGCCATTCTCCATTCGTACATTAAATCCTTATACCGCTCTTGCGCCAATTTACTGAAATACTTGAACATAACCTCGTCCGAGTAGATATCCCGATCCCAAGTGGTATGTTTCTGCACATATAATAAATTGTTTATTATTGAACAAACAACAAACATTAATTAATTAAGTAATTAATTACTACCTGAAATTCCTCGGAGTACGCCCACTTTTTTTGTTTTGGGACCTTCTTCCAGGTAATTGCACCCGCACTGATCGATAAAGTGGAAAAAGCAATCGTGCATGCCCTGGAGACCTCGTTACCAGGTAACAATCTGTGACATTAATTAACAAACAAAACACATTATAAATTAAAACAAATGCGAAATTATTAATTATTAAACAATAAAAGTATTTAATTACTTACACTCATCTGAGAACCCAAACGGGCTCCCGATCATCCCGAGCAGGAACAGCAGGATGCTCCCGACCATCTACATGTGCAGACGACTGAGACAAAGGTGGAGGCGACGGCTGTGGAATGGGTGGCGGCAAAGGTTGTGGAATGGATGGCGGCGGCGGCGACAATGGTGCCCGACGCAGTATAGGCGACACCTTGGGTGTAAGTGCGGCTCGACTCTTCCTCGACCGCCTACGGCCCTACGTGACCCGGAGGCCCCGCGAGATCCCGAACCACCAGCACCATCTTGACTCATCTATTTAATTTAAACATTCAAATTAATAAATATATATATATATATATATAATACTAATTAATTAATAATTAATTTCTTAATTTAATAAAAAACAATAATCTAATTAATTAAAATTTAATCCCTAAACCCTAATTTATTGAATTAAAAATACATAATTTAATCAATAATAACCTATTTTAATCAATAATAACATATTTTAATAAATAATTTCCTATTTAATCAAAAAATACCTAATTTAATTAATAATAACCTATTTTAATAAATAATTTCCTATTTTATTCAACAATAACTAATTTAATCAATAATTTTCTATTTTAATTAACAATCTATAACCTAATAAATTTAGTAATAATTTTCTAACTTTAAAATAACAATTTTCTAATATAATTAACAAAACCCCTAATTTAATCAATAATTTCATAATTAGTAAATCAACAATAACCTAGCTAATTAACAATATCATAATTTAATTATGTAATTAACCCCACTCCAACGTACACTAATAAACTTAAAATTAAACAATTTATATACAATTAACAAAAATGCAAAACAATATCTTAACAAATCACATCAATTTATTATAAATAACTATATACGTCTATAGTAGACAATTATCCACGTACAATATCAACTAATTAATTAGATATATCAACTACGTACATGCAAACTAATTAACTATATATACATCAACTACATACAATTTCATATTAATCTATATAACAAATTAAATCAACACATGCAATTTAATTCATAATGGACATTACAATATAACTTAAAAATTAATTATTAACAAATTAAGAAAGCGTACCGTATATATTTTTTAATCGAGAGGGAGATGCTCAAAACACACGATCAGAAATCACCTCGCCAGGACCTCTTCGCGATCGAATTTACGAGACGAAGACGAAAGAGTAAAATTTTTTTCTTTCTTTCGAAAGAGTAATCTGTTTGCAGATTATATAAAAAAAATACGCCTTTACCGAAAAAAATTTCCGTCGGTAAGGTCAAATATTTAATTCTACGCGTAAATCAAGAGGCGGTTAGTTAAGGCGGGTCGGTTACCGACGGATATGTTCCGTCGGTAAACACATATTTAAATTATCACGCGCCCTTTTAGTTGTTCACGTGGGGGCCCAATAATATGGCGCAGTTACCGACGGAAAATATCCGTCGGTAACCCTAATTTACAATACCGACTGAAAAATCCGTCGGCATATGATCCAAAAACGACACCGTGTAGAGAGTTCTGTGTGTTCGTCGGCATATCCGTCGGAATTCCGTCGGCAGCGTCTATGGCCTTTCGACTCCGTCGATAAAGCGTCGGTAATCCGTCGGTATAACCGATGGAACGGGATCCGTCGGTATAGTTCCGTCGGCAAAACTGCGCGTTTTTGTAGTGGTGGTTGTTATTTTTAAATAGTGAAATTAAAAAAAATATTAAGAGTTTGGGCTAACAAAAGAGTTGGATAAATCCCCAATTCCAATTAGGCGTGGTTATATGCCCCTCCAGGAATGTTAGATGCACTTTTCCTTTTTATTTATTAATTAAATATGTATAATATCATATTTGTCTTTTTAATAAAGTATTATAGATATATACACCCTTTTAAAACTCTAACCCTAATTTTGCACAAAATCCTAACTCTAATTTTGCAGTGGACGTCGTCGTCGCCATCATCACCTTCGACAGATAGCCGCCACCCCATTCAAAATATATTCAGAAAAAAAAAATTTGACCAACCAGTGTCGATCGACACTGGTTTGTCGACTATAATTTGTCGACGAAAAACATCATTGCCGACAAAATTCATCAAAAGAAAATAAAAAAAAAAATTAATTTTCGAAGAGAAATGTCGACCATAAATATTAAATCAATTTGTCGATTGTCGACCATAATGTTTATAGTTGACACTTCTCGTCGAAAATAAATAAAATGTACATGTACCTAGTAAAGAAACGAGGCAGGAGGGGTCGGGGAGGGGGTGAGGCTGCGACGTCGAGGAATGAGACGGAGGTGTAGAATTGCGGTAGGGGGTGGCCGACCTCCATGGCCGAATATTGCAGAACAAAAATTAAATAAATAAAAAACAAAGAAGAAGAAGATGAGAGAAAGAGAGGGAGGGAGGAGCGCAGGGCGGCACAGGGAGGCTGGGGTGATGGGCGGTGGCTGGAATGGTGTGAGGGAAGAAGAAGGGTTTAGACTATGTTTACTTTTGGTTTTAAAAACCAGGTTTTGAATTTTAACACCCTACACCCGTTTTACTTCGGGATTTAAAAACCAATTTTCAAAATCCACTCAAAACCACCCCTATCAAACATATTGATATAAAGTTATATCTATATAATATCACTTCAATCATTATAATATTTCTCAATAATAATATAATAATAATACAATAATATAATAGCATAATACATTCAATCATTACACAATCAACTAATCATTATAATCTCACCCAACAATAATATAATAATACAATTTCATTCAATCTTACACATTGACTTGACATAAAGTTAAAATCTTCTACTATTCAGAAACTTAAAAGAAACACACATATTAATATTCATCAGGATTTTAAAAACCCAAGATTTCAATAATCGATTTTTAAAACCACTCAAAGCCCAAAGTAAACATCACCTTAGGGTTTAAACGAGAAAGAAGAAGGTTGGGGAAGATGAAAGAAAATTAGAATTTTAGAGGTATGTATTTATCCTACAGTATTTTAAGAGAAAAGGGTATAATAGGTTATTTGAGGAGAGTGCATGTATCTTAGACGTGTTTTGAGGGAGGTGCATGTATCGGGGGTGCATCTAACATTCCTGGAGGGACATATAACCCACGCCTTCCAATTATCTGATCACTTGAACATTATGGGCCAACTAAAAATTTAATACTTTGGGCTGACCTAAAAATTTAATATCATTGTGATGGACAAAAATAACCCTAAAATTGGCCGGGAACGAACCGTAATCTAGATGCAGGACAGAAAACACACAATTACTTCTGCATGTCTTCAAGCACTGCCCATATATACCAGGTTCTCTGCTAATTGCCTTTGGTGGACTTGCGTTGAATTGGACCAAAATTTGAAGATATTTCATTTTCATTTATCACTAAGGGGGTGTTTACTTTTGGTTTTAAAAACCAGGTTTTGGATCCAAAATCCGTTTTACTTCGCAATTTAAAAACTGGTTTTCAAAATCCACTCAAAACCACCCCTATCAAACATATTGATTTGACATAAAGTTATATTTATATAATATTACTTCAATCATTATATTCTTTTTCAACAATAATATAATAATACTATAATAATACAATAATATAATACATTTAATCATTACACAATCAACTAATCATTATAATTTCACCAAATAATAATATAATAATACAAACTCATTCAATCTTACAACTTGATTTGACATAAAGTTAAATCTTCCACTATTCCAAAACCCAAAAGAAACACTCATATTACTATTCATCGGGATTTCAAAAACCAGGATTTCAAAAATTCGGTTTTTAAAACCACCCAAAGCCTAAAGTAAACACCCCCTAATTCTTCCGTTTCTGCGGCTTGAATGAGCTAGGAGGTAGCTAGGGACTCAAGCTTTCTCGTTCTTTTTCTTTTCTCGGATAACTCTGTCGATCAACACTAATATTTTCCTTGGCTATTTCGTCTACATCTTATCAACACGGTTACCCATGTTTTGATATCCCTCACATTTATTATATTTTTCTTTCAATCACATCACCTCAATAGATTTATTAATTCTATTATATTTTTCAATCATCATGTACAAAATGTAGTTTTCACCAAGATGGACGGAGTAGCATATACTTATAAAGCATAATTTAATGATTATTATTATAATTAGAATGTTTAAATTTATTATTAATTATTCATGTTCAAGAATGTATATATGTAATAACAAGACTCAAGGTGTTCTTAATGTGCAGATTAATTCTTGAGTCCATACAATTCAATGGTTTCTGTGTATAAAGAGTCGACGAAGTATTATCCCTATAAAAAATCGTGTTGAATTGGACCACAAGTGATTCTGACCAATATTATTATATAAATATCTGACACATGCCATGTGATGTTTGTCCTACTCCTACCCAAGTTGGTGATGTAACTTAGGCATAAAATTGGGAAATTTATAGTGAGACGGAGGGAGTACTTCATAAAAAAGTGTATATATGGGAGTAGTAAATTATGATTTAAATACAAGAAGATTAACCTTTACTAACACAAATTTCGTACGTCATTGACTTGTTATAGTTTCTCAAGTTAAGTTTTTTAATGATAGAAATTGATAATTAATGCAGGACCAGTTTTTAAGGTAATTTTTTGTAATGTTTATTGTGTGTAGTTATATTATTTCATGCCTTGTTCAGCAAAGAGAAATATTGAAACTAAAATTTATTATATTTGCATGATTATATATCAACTAAACAACATACATAGTACAACAACACAAGCTATATATGGTGATATGCAAATACAATTATATAGGAGTATTACTATTACTATATCAATTACTAGCTAGTTGTTTAGGAGTAGTTTTTGGTAAATTTTAGAGTCCAATCGAGGCGTTGCTTGAGCAATCATTGGTTTAGCCAATGCCAATCCGTTTGCCGACTCATCTAAACTCAAGTCTCTTGCATCCCACCTAAAACCCTGAATAAGCCTGGCTAAAAGGATCGTCGTCACAGTGGAACCAAGCACGATCCCTGGACATCCTCGTCGTCCAGTACTAAACGAAAACACCCGCAATTCAGGATCTACAAGCTGCACAACTTCTTCTAAACCGTCGTCTCTATAATTAATGTGGCGCTCGGGGTTGAATCTCATAGGGTCTTCCCAGACCCTAGGGTTCCTCCCTAGTCCGGGACGACTCAACAACACATGGCTACCTTTCGGGATAAAGTAGCCACCCACAACCATGTCTCTAGTTGAAACATGTGGGATATTGAAAGGTGCTAAAGGGTGCATTCTAAAGGACTCCTTTAAACAAGCTTTGACGTAGTTTAGTTTAGGCAAATCCGATTCTTGCACGAGTATTTCCTTACCTACAACTCTGTCCAATTCTTGAGTGGCCTTAACTAGAATATGAGGTTGATTCAGCATCTCCGCCATGGCCCACTCAACGGCATTCGACGGATTATCTACTACCGCTAACATTAATTCCTGTAAATATATAAAATTCAAATCAATTCACATATACACTACAAGAAAATTGACATAAATCTTGTCATTATAACTTCTCTAACTAAAAGTCTTTAAAGATAGAAACTGACTAAAAGCTAGTCAGTTTTCTTGTATTAATAATAGTGAATTTAGTTGCAAAATTTGAAGTACTTACAAGAATTTGTGCTTGGATCTCTTGAATTGACAACAATGGCTTGTTTTCAGAGTTTTTAAGGTTAATCAAAACATCAAGAATATCCTCCTTTGTGTCCCTATCACCTTGTTGCCACATTTCAACCCTCTTTGTAATTTCTAAATCTTGATATTTCCTTACATTCTTGATGGCAATATCTAGAATTTTCTTACGTCCATCCAAATCCAAAACCTCCAACCATGGAACATAATCAGCAACGGCAAACCCATAAAGATATGACAAGATAGTGAATAACCCATGCACATGTTCCCTCTCTTCAAATCCCGGGCCCCCGTCCTCCATTCCCGGCCCGAAAAGCCTCTTACCAAACACCATTTTCCTAATCACATTTCCACAATAATGTTGTGTTACATCTCTCACGTTAACAGGCCCGTTTTCGCACTGCTTCAACACATATCGCACGAGGTGGTCGCCCTCCTCGCGCCTCTTTTCGTGCAGCCATTGATGCCTGGCTGACGAAAGCACTTCTGAGACAACAACTCTCCTCATTTTCTTCCATTGATCACCAATAGGCGAAAGGGCTAACGTCAAGTAGCCGTTGCTGGTGACTCGGGCCGACATGACGTCGGGCCTAGATGCAAAAACTGCATCATGCTTCTTCAAGAACTCCCGAGCAAGCTCGGGGGATGTAAGAGGGATGACGTGGATGTTGCCAAGACGAATGCAAGCTATTTCGGTGTTTAATTCATGCATCATGAGTTTGTGTATCCATCGGAAAGTTGGCTTGTTTTTTATTATTTCTGGCAAGCAGCCGATAATAGGGTAGCCTCTAGGGCCGGGTGGAAGAGTGAGTGATGTTGTATTTTTCTTGAAAAATAGCAGCCTCTTACAGGCTGCAAACACTAATAGCAATGACATAAACTCAATAAAAAAAATTATTGTGTTTTCCATGGATATTGATGTCTTTTTTTCTTTGCAAGTGGTGTGCAAAGTAGGGTTGTGCATGGTCTTAATTTATAGAGGGAGATGGGGGTAAATTCTAGATCGACGTCGCTATTAATTTTAAGGTGAATGTAATGTCTTAATTAACATAACAAAACAAAAAGATGTTTAAAACATTTTAAATTCTTTTAAAAACTTCCACCATTGAAAATGATGACCATATATTTCTTTTGAACGCATATGATGTTCACTTGTGTAATACACTAGAACGCCAAATTAATAAAATAAAATAAATTTAAGTGAAGTTATATGAAATCTAGATAATTTAATAAAGGGAAATTTCATTTTTTTTTTCCTATATAAGTTACACCTATTTTGATTTTAATCCTATTAATTTTCTCGATTTAATTTTGGTATTAGCTATAACTTTTGTTTTTCCAAAATAATTGTTGTAGCTTCTTGTCAAAATATATAAAACATGCACGCACGTTCATGGTCAATAATTCAAGAAGATTGATTGAGGTTTATCAAACTCACAAGCTTCGTGATGATAAGGAGTATATTCCAGTTTATGACGCATAAACCTTTGTAGAAAATCAACTTGTAAACTCAATACCTCAAAATACACAACATATAAAATTGCTGACTAAAAAGATTATTCCATTTATTCCGGCTAGACATTTATCCTATATAGAATACTTAAGAAATCATAGAATCGTTCAAAATGTCTTGTAAAACTGAGTAACAAGATGCAATAAATCTGCCTTCAACATTCATAACATTAAAAAAGAGTTACAATTTTGTGAAGAATAACTATAAATGAGACTGCATGTATTAGTTAGATCGAGTAGTTGTTCTAGTTATAACTTCTATTTTAGTATTTGTAACCGGCCTCTCTCTTGTATAGAGGGGAAATGATAATTATTTTCTCTATTAAATTTGAAGATGTTCTCATTTAATTCTCTATTCAATCTAGGCCAAAGTGGTATGCAATACAAATGGGAGCCCTTAAAAATCTAATGGTACATGTCATTTATTTAGTGGCAGGTGATACAATTTTTTAGGGGGCAAATACCATTTTGCCCTTAAATTCATCAAACCCAATTTTGGTTTTGAAAGGAACAAAAAATATTTCAAAAGTTAATTGAATGTCCAATCAACTATTTCAACCTTTCAATTCCTCCATTATTTTATTAAAAAATGTTATTTTATTAAAAATATTGTGTTCAGATTTTTTTTTTTTAATTTACGCAATTTTTAATTCAGATTTTTTATTCAAGATTTTTTTTATAATTTTTATTAAGATTTTATTTTTAAAATTTTAACGCAGAATTTTAGAGTGTTTTTTTTTTAATTCAATTTTTTATTCAAAATTATTCAAAATAAATTTTATTAGAGTATTTTTTTATTCAAAATTATTTAAACTATTTTATTCAGTTCATTTATTTATATTTTATTCAAATTAGTTTTACTTAGTTTTTTAGTTTTTCTAATTCACTCAAATGGTTAGAGCACCACTACCTAGCCTTAAGGTCCTGGATTTGAGTCATGGGGAGGGGAAAAAGGGATGGGTATTTAACTTCCATAAAAAAAAACCAAAAAAAAAAAATTAATTAAAATTGTACTTGATTTTTTTTTTTCATTTTTAAAAAAAAATTAAATCAGATTTTTTATTGGATTTTTTTAATTTATATTTTTTTCAAATATTTTTATTTAAAATTAATTTTTAGATCTTTTTTCTCTCTCTTCATTTAAAAGTACTCCCTCCATCCTCCGAAAAGTTTGCTTTTCTTTTTTATTTGTCTCCCAAAAGTTTGCATACTGCAATCTTTTCGGGGACGGAGGGTGTAAGTCTTTTGACTTGTCAAATGATACATTTTTATCCACTTAATTCAATTTTTTTATTCAAATTATTTTTATTTATATTTTATGAATATATTGAACATTTTATAGAATTTTGTTGATTTTATTTTGAATTTTTGTTGAATTTTGTTGATTTTTTTTAATTGTTGAATTTTTTTTTTTCAAAACTTCTAAGTCAATTTTTTTTAGTTTAATTTTCTTTATTCAAATCTCCATAATTTGTATTTTTTACATAATTAAATATTGAATATCAACACATATATTGAAAATTGAACACTTAATATCAATATATATTGAATATAATAAAATATTGAATATCGACATATATATTGAATATTGAACACTTAATTGAACACTTAATATCAGTATATATTGAATATAATTAAATATTGAATATCGATATATATATATTGAACGCTATCAATATGTAGTGAACATATTTTACATACGTAATGAACTAATGGAGATACTCAACCCTCCGAACACTCAACTAATTCGTTGTTCTTTTTGGGAAGGATGTTGGTTTGTAGAAAAATATATATATCCCTTAGCAACAATCAAAATTACAAGGCAATTTCTAAATCAATTTCCTTTTCTCAAGGTGAAAATAACACATTTTCCTCAAATTCTTTTCATTGTTAACAACTAAGAATTGGACTTGTCGCCTTCCTGCAAAACTACATGGGCGTATTTCTTTGGGAACAAAATGAGGAAAAATATAAGGTACCAAAAATTTAGCTTAAAGGTAAAACACTTCCAACACATTTTGACCTTGCAACATGAAATGTAGTATCAAAATACGATTTTGGTAGATACAAGATAATTAATCAACCAAATACAAGATTCATAACAACTTAACAAGTGTCTTCCTGAAATTTATTAGGAAAAAAGAATATTTAATCAAGAAAACAAATTGAAGTAGATTGATACTAGAATCTTATGTAATAATTTCTTGAGTTGGATTCTTGTATATGAGTTACATACGGGTTAACTTATATTTAGCACAAACTATCAACCCATTATAACTCAAATAGAAAAGTTCAAATATGTATTCCATCAAGGAAAATTAGTGGAAGAACAAATCATTCCTACATACCTCCCTAACAACAATACAACTTCTGGATAAATCAATGCCTTTTTCCATTCCCTGAATTAAAAGGAAACATTACACACATTAGAATAAACAGTAAAACCAAATATACAAAAAAATGAGAAATACTGATTTGTTGGTTATCTTCTGAAGGAATGAGACCTTATTTTAAAGTTCGATTCAAGCCTAGATATTCCTAGGACTAGTTGTCAAAAACCACGAGATATAAAACGAAGGAACAAAGCAACAATCAAGAATTTTCCTAGTATCTAAAGTTTTACGAAATTATTTTACTTACTGTATTTTAGTGATGAACTTGCCAAGAATTAACGTGGACCAATATGTCAATTTCAAATTCATCTGGCTGCCAAACCTTGACAAATTATTGTTGCTTTCCATTCAAACACCAAACTTAATGGGTTAAATGTCACTCACTCTACAAGTCAAAATTATGCATCCTAATTCCACTCATAACTAACATAATAAGATCACTACACCAATATAAATAAGGCAGAATCTCCTAGTCTATTCTCATTCTCTCATCAATCAACTACATCATTATGACTCAAATAGAAAAGCTCAAATCTGTATTTCATCAAGGAAAATCAGTGGAAGAACAAATCATTCCTACATACCTCCCTAACAACAATACGGCTTCCGGATAAATCAATGCCTTTTCCCATTCCCTGAATCAAAAGGAAACATTACACACATCGGAATAAACAGTAAAACCAAATATACAAAAAAGGAGAAATACTGATTTCCATTTCTACCAATGAAGTAACAGGGCATGAAGGCTTTCCAGGATGGCTTCTCAAGCTTAGCAGAAGCAGATCAGAGGATCTGGAAAAATGTCGAAAGGGTTTACAATTTTTATTCAAAAACTAAAGAAACAAAATTTGATTCACAAACTAAAGAAATAAATCAAGAAAACACTCCCAAAAAAAAAACCACAAATCTGATTCAAAAACTACAGAAACAAAACAACAATTAGATCCCAAAACGCCATTGATGGGAGGGTTTACAGATTTCGTCATCCACCCAAGAATGTGGTCGAAATACCTGTTTTACAATTATGTTGAACAGTTCATATGCACATCCACCCAGGAACACAAGTTTACCTAGAATAAACAAAAAGAAGAGTAACTAAAACAAAAGCCCCAAATCAGAAGCTGAATTTTAACAATATTTTCTAAAGTAAAGAACGTAGATGGATTTTTAGAGAGAGGCACCAAAATAAAAATTTACCGAGTCAACTCAGTGTGTCAACACCACCCACAAAACCCTAGATCTACGCTGCCACCACGCGATCGGAGAAGACGAGCCCCTTGACGGAGCATTCAGGCTCTGCAACGGCGTGGAGGAGGGTTTCGAACAAACCTTAGTAGACGAAGCCACATCGCTCTGGTCGCCGCTGTTAGAAGACGAAGTCGGGAGCGGGCCGAGGAAGATGGAGACCGTGAACCCACCACTCGTGTCGCCGTCGTCATTGGAGGGCCGCCGAAAATGGAGAGGGGTGTTGAACGACCACTCCAATTTCTAGGATGGGAGGGGAGGGAAGGGGAGAGGAGAGAGGAAATTAATGTGAGAGAGAGCGAGAGAGGGGAGGGAGGAAATTAATGAGAGAGTGAAGAAAGAGAGAGGAGGGAGGAAATAGTATTAATGCTGGCAAAAAGAAAAATGAAGGACAAAAGAGACTTTTTACCTTAAATTTTGTATTGACAAGTGGAACAATTTTTCACAATTTTTCGCATGTATCTTCTAGGACTAAGGGGCCAAATTTTAAACCAGGGGGTTAATAATCTCTTCAATCTAATCCAATTTCATTTCTATATTTCTTTTATTCTTTCAATATGAATTCCATTGAATTCCTTCTTGTTATAAAATTTCACAAATTTCTACCTTCAACACTACTACAAAATGATACCACCAACACATCATCCGTCTAAATTCATACGATTTTTTAACTTTTAAATAAAAGTTACGAAATTAAAATAAAATCGAGAAAGTTAATAGGCTGCAAAATTAAAGTATGTGCAACTTACCGGACAAAAAAATGAATTTTGTCGCAACATGAAATCGGTGGTCCTAAATAAATGCATCTCGATCTTACATCGTAAAACGGTGGTCCTAAATAAAATCTTGTACAACATGTAGATGATTTTCATATGACCACAACCATTTTTAGGTGTCTTGTTTTCTTTTGACCACATATACGAGTGTATATACACGGATGGCAACAGGACGCGGCCCGGGGCTGCCCCGCCAGAAATTTTTTATATCCGGGATTCGTCCCGTCCCATTTGAAGATCCATCGAATTTTACCCGCCCCGCATAATTCTTTAAATTAATTTTAATATTACATAATTCAAATTAATTAATGTATATAATGTTTAAAATGAAATTTTATATTCATTTTATATTAAAAAAAACTACATATAAAATATATATATATACATTAATATTGATATAGTAGTGCCCACCGCTCACGTGTATTGCAACGTCAATAATTTTTTTTTATTTTATAATTTAATTTTATCCAATATCAAATGAGTATTAAAATATTTTTTCATATTTATTTTGATATTATTCCTATCAAATATTTGATATGGATAAAATCAAATAAAAGAAATAAAATTGATGACATGGCAATTAGAGATGTTTATCCGGGCCGGGCTAACCGGGCTGACCCGTTTAACCCTGAAAAATATAGGGTTAGGGTTCATGAATTATAGGCCCGTTTAAAACTGAGTTTTTTTACCCGGATCGGTTAGCCCGTGGGCTAAATCGGGCCAGTCCGCAGGGCTACAGGGTCAGCCCACTAGCCCGAGTTGTTACCTTTTTTTCTTTTTTTTTTAATAAATAACCTAAGAACAAATTTTGGGTCATTTGACCAATAATCATAACTATAAGCATTAAGAAGCCCATTACCATTCATTAGTCATTGACTCATTATTAATATTTTTTATTAGATTATGATATTTATTTAGCTTTATTTGGTCATATTAAGGAATAATGAGTTCTAGAATTGTGTTTAAATTATACTTTTTTTTTCTCATTTATTGATCATTAACTAATTATGTATTTTTCTATTTTATTTGCTTGTTGGACGTGCCAATTGAGACCTTTAATTTTAAAAGGAAAAAAATTATTGTAACTCGTTAGTGGCCCGTTTAGCCCGTGACCCGCTAGGGTTAGGGTTAGGTCCCAACAATTGTAGGCCCGTTAAATATGAACCGGTTAAGATCCTAACCCGTTTAGCCCGTAGCCCTGTAGGGCTGGCCCTATAGAGCTAGGACTAGCCTGATAGACATCTCTAGTGGCAATGCCACGTAAGAGGTGGACACTATATTATTTTCGTATCTTTATATCATATATTTGTGAATTTTCATCTCTCAAACAGTCATACGTGACATCCTCCTTTAATCTTTAATTTGAAATCATGTAACTTTGTGAATCTCTATATCCCCTTATATATTAATAGGGAGTTTAAATTGATGATGTGTCATCTTGTGGTTAATTTGGCTTATGTGTCATAATTTAAGGAGGTTGTTAATTTTAAAAAGGGTTAATTGCAAATTAAATCATCACCTTTTGAACATTTGCAATCTAATCTAAACCTTAAAACAATTGCAAATAAATCATCAAGTTTAAATATTATTGCAAATTAGACTTCTTGGAAGTCTACGTTGTCCCTAAATCATATCTTATGATATTTTGTTTGATTAAAAAATAATATTATTTTATTAAGGAGTTGTTATGTCATTAAAAACTCTAAATTATGTTAGATTCGAACACGATTGAAATTGTCAAAAAGACTAAATTGCAACAATATTTAAAGTTTGTGATTTTTTTTGCAATTATCTTAAAGTTTAGATTAAATTGCAAATGAGGAAAAGGTTGTGATTTAATTAGCAATTAACCAAAATATTTATTTATTTATTTATGGTGTTGTGGTTGATATTGAAGGGTGACTTATAATTTATTAAGAGTTATTTTATTATTACTTAATTTATTTATTTTTTCTTCAAAATTTTATAATTTTTTAAAAAGTTGTTTTCATATTTATTAAATATTAAAAATTAAACGTCGCATTTCGTCTGTTTCTCACCTATTTTATTTGGAATTTACTTTATAAAATTATTTAATTATTTATAATATAAATATTTTTTTTATTAACTTTTCGCGTAATACGCGGGTGCTAATTTAGAAGGATATATATATATATATATATATTTATATTTATTTTACCAATTATCTTAAGTTTATTTTATTTTACATTCGGATATTAAGTCTTTTTCAAAGCATACAAGTTAAGCTTGAGAAGGCAGATCTCTGTTCGTTTGTGTTTTTGCGATGATCATTAATAAAAATAAAAAATATACTTTTTTTAACGTTGATTTATTTTCTTTAAAACCTGTATTATCACATAACATATGATCAACTTTATGTTCAGAGTTTTAAGTGTAGAGCTAGATTCAAAATATATTAAAAATATTTTTAATGTTGTTTAAAAAAAAGTTCCAAAATCTCAATTAAATTACAACACAATCTTTCCATTTATGTCTTTTCGTTCATTAATTTATTTTGAATGGTATAATATAATTACATTTACATTAGTTTCTCTTTTACATTATAATAGTTGAATTTAAAATTATATCCAACAAATTTTTTAAAATATAATTATAATAACATATCATGCTAAAAAAAAAAATTAGATTACGCAAATAAATTAAGATATAATATTGAATATTAAAATATTTATTTAAAACCCCGTGTAATACACGGGTTCTACATTAGTATATATATATTTGGAAGTGTTTGTAACAGTTAATTTTTTCCAGTTTCTTTGACAACGTCTCCTTCTTTTCTAATTATTATATACTCCAATGTTTAATCTTTTATCTAATTTTTTTTAATTATATGTCGCAATTAATTAAATTAAAATATAAGAATTTTGCGACCAAATTCTCATTGCAAGTCGTCTGATTAGGTAGATGTGTCTAATGGACAAAAAAACATGATCTTTGTAGTTTACTCTTGTTTTGTTATCTTTATGATCCGCGTGAACTTTTTTTTTTTTTACCAGCATGAATATTTAATTTATTTTCTTTGAATTGAGTCTTTTCAAATTTAACCATTATAAGCAGTCAAGTGTGGGGGGTTGCAAAGGTGCCGTGCCCTTAGTGCCCTTATTTCGTATGGGTACCCTAATGTCCCTAGGTTTGATAGGAAGAATTGCGCTCTTACCGACCAGACATACATTCTAGCACCTCGCTTTCCTTAATTGATATTAGCAAAAATAACTGCGAAGACACTTGTCGGTCAGACGAGTCTCAGCTAGCTGTACAACATCCTCATGCTTGGTAGCCTTGAAAAAGAATGTGTATCTCACAGTTGAGGGTAAAATAGAAATTCGACAATAATTTTTTACCTATATATTAGTAATGCAAAAAGTAAGTTTACCTATTAGTAAAGAGGAGTGATATCTTGTACCGGTAAAATGAAGATATGGTACCAAGAAAATTCGTGATCACGAAAATGGCCCAATTTTGAATAAAAAAAGTATGTTTCACTAGATTTTACATCTAAAACTAGCATAACTGTGAGCGTGAGGCACACGACAATTAAATTAAAAAATGGGAAAATGCAGATTTGGTTCCAAGAGGTTCGTGCTCACTAAAATTGTCCCATTTTGAACAAAAAAATGTCTCACGAGATTTTACCTTCCAAAACAAAATCTCAAAACGCTTTGTTTCAATCAAATGCTTCAAAATCACCTCAAATTCTGAAAAAGCCCTAACAAATCGCCCCTAAATAAAACCACACGAAACCAACTTGAAAATCTAGGAAAAAAAATTGAAGCCAAAACACTCATTAAGCATTCTCAAATCTCAAAACCCTTACTGAAATTCCCTAAATCGCAAATCCTCACTTAAATCCCCAAATCGAAGCAGACAAACCACATTCACTAAAATCACACGTCAAATCGTTCTTGATTCTTGTGAACAATGAGATATGATCACCGTTAACTTTGGTGAGGCGGTACAACTTGTATTTATAGGGAAGATGTTCAAGGTAACTAATTACATGATTGTAGGGATATACATTTGAATATTTGAATATACAATTAATATTAATAAATGCTATTAACTAGGAGTGAGACAATCACTCCTTAATATCCCCCGTCAAGCGATGCGTGGGATGAGGAAAAACGCAGAGCTTGGAACGAAGGAACTCGAACGTCGGGCGAGGAAGGCTCTTTGTGAAGATGTCGGCCAGCTGAAGATGTGTAGGGACAAACTGTGTGGACAGTTTTCCAGAGGCGACGAGCTCGCGAACAAAATGGCAATCGATGTCAATGTGTTTTGCTCGTTTGTGTGCGACTGGATTCTGGCTGAGAAAGAGAGCACTGTTGTTGTCGGAGAGCAAAACAGGACGAGTAGGTAACGGAACTCGTAGCTCGCAGAGCAGAGATGTTAGCCAAACGACCTCGGCAGCTGCGTTGGCTAAGGCACGATACTCCGATTCGCAGCTAGAGCGAGTAACAGTGGGTTGTTTCTTTGCACTCCACGAGACCAAATTCCCACCTAGAAAGACTGAATAACCATAGGTAGAACGACGAGTTTCCACGCAACGAGCCCAGTCGGCATCTGAGTAGGCGAGCACGGAAGAGTCTGGGCGACGAGTGAAGGAGAGGCCATAATTGATAGTGTGCTTGACATAGCGAAGAATCCTCTTCACCGCCGAGAAGTGGTCGCTGGTCGGCGCCTGGAGAAACTGACTGACATGATTTACCGAGAAGGATAGATCAGGTCGAGTGATGGTGAGGTACTGCAGGGCGCCTACCAAAGAGCGATAAAGGGTCGGATTCGAGAATGGATCACCAGTGCCGACCAGGGTCTCACCAGCGGCCAAAGGGGTGGCGATGGGCTTGGAATCTTGGAGATCAGCTCGCTCAAGAATTTCGCGAGCATATTTGGACTGCCCGACGAATAGTCCAGAAGAGGTGTAGGAGATTTACAAACCCAGAAAATAGTTGAGGCGACCAAGGTCCTTGAGGGCGAACTCCTTGTTCGCCCGAGAGATGAAACGAGCTAGTGTAGAAGAGTCGTTGCCAGTGACAATAATATCATTGACATACAAGAGGAGGTAGATGATCGAGGAGCCTTGAAATAGGTAAAACAACGAGGAGTCAGACTTGCACTCCTTGAAGCCAATGCCGAGCAAGAAGGAGCTAAAACGCTGAAACCAAGCTAAGGGAGCTTGGCGGAGACCATATAATGTCTTCTTCAATTTGCAGACATGATCAGGGAGCCGAGGATCGATAAAACCAGGGGGTTGAGCCATAAAAACCGGTTTCTGGAGAAAGGCATTCTTGACATCTAGTTGATGGAGGGGCCAGTTGAAGCGAACAGAGAGAGATAAGATAACTCGAACAGTGGTCGCCTTAACAACGGGACTGAATGTGTGAGAAAAATTTATGCCTGGGATTTGGGTAAAGCCTTGAGCGACCAATCTGACTTTGTGCCGCTCAATTGAACCATCAGATTTGTACTTGGTTCGAAAGACCCATTTAGAACCAACAATGTTCGCATCCTGGGGTCGAGGAATAAGATCCCAAGTGTTGTTAACTCTCAAAGCATCGATTTCCTCCTGCATTGCGGCCAGCCATTCAGGAGACTTGACAACCGATTTGAAACCACGGGGCTCCGAGGAGGCAGTGAGGGCACTAATCAAGGCAGTGGAGGCCAAGTTTAGTGGATATTTGGGCTTGAAGATTCCAGATTTTGCTCGTGTGATCATCTGGTGTGTGGATGATGGTCGCTCCACCGTAGGCTCAATGGTCGGTAGTGGGTGCTCGGCCGGTGCAGGGGGAGCAGGTGGCTCCTCAATAATAGCTGGCAGATGAGGGGTGTCCTCGCCAGGGTCAGTGGTGCATGCCGAGCACGGTGGAGTGTGAGAAGTGGACTCAAGAGGTAGGTCATCCGAGGATTGCAGCTCGGCATCCAAGAAGGATGAGACCACCGCATTGGTCGGCAAAGGTCGAGCAGAACCTGAAAAAGGGAAACAACCTTCATCAAATACATCATGTCGAGTAACAAAGATTTTTGAGGATGTAGGATCGTAACACCGGAAACCCTTGTGGAGACTATTGTAGCCCAAGAAAATACATGGGCGACTGCGAGGAGAAAGTTTGTTAGCTGCATAATCGCGTAAGTATGGAAAGACCCGACAACCAAATGGTTTGAAGTTTCCATAAAAGGGCACGGAACCAAAGAGAATCTGATACGGTGTTTGACCACCCAAAATAGAGGACGGTAGGCGATTAATGAGATGGACTGCAGTGGCAAAGGCATCAAACCAAAATTCAGACGGAGCTCGAGCATGAAAGAGCATGGAGAGACCAGTTTCAGTGATGTGACGGTGCTTTCGCTCGGTGCGACCATTTTGCTGGGGGGTGTAGGCACATGACACCCGATGCGAAATGCCATGCTCGGCCATAAAATGGCGAACAACCGTATTGACGAACTCAGTGCCACCATCACTTTGAAAGACTTTGAGTTTAGCC
The DNA here is from genome assembly GCA_963675135.1 of Galeopsis tetrahit. Lineage (NCBI taxonomy): Eukaryota > Viridiplantae > Streptophyta > Magnoliopsida > Lamiales > Lamiaceae > Galeopsis > Galeopsis tetrahit. The sequence goes on from OY776133.1 coordinate 21,812,792, forward strand.
GAGAACTGAGTGCAAACAAATTTGTGAAAGACGACCAATGTGGTAAAAAAACTTAGATTTTGCACGAAGAGGATATATCCACGAGAAACGGGAATAATCATCGATAAACACAGCATAATAACGAAAGCCACCCGAAGCAACAACAGGGGAAGGACCCCAAAGATCGCAGTGTACTAAATCAAGAATAGCAGAAGCACGTTGTTCATTGATAGTAAAAGACAAACGTTTGCTCTTGGCCAACTGGTAAGAGGTGCAAATGGTAGGGTTTGGTAAAAGTGAGTTAATAGATAGATGCCCTAATCTATTCAAGTCTTTGATAACATTAAACGGGACATGTCCCAAACGAGAATGCCATAAATCAAAGGAAGCACGAGCAACATCAGGCGGTTTCAAAGCGGCGACCAAAGCCGGGAGTGCTCGTTCCAACACGTACAACCCTTGTTCACATCGACCCTGAGCCACCACTTCCTTAGTAGCCCGATTCTGAACAACAAATGATTTGTCAGAAAAGCAAACATCAACTGGAAAATCAGACGTGAGTTTACTAATAGATAGGAGGTTTTTGGTGATGTGAGGAACAACAAGAACATCCAGGAGACCTATATCCTTAGAAAGTTTATGTCCAACATGAGATATTTGTAAGGAGTTACCATTACCAACGACCACTTGACCATTACCAGAATAAGGTGTCGAGGAGTCCAGATGGGAGGTGCTGGGAGTCATGTGAGCCGAGGCTCCTGAATCAACATACCAATCCGAGGAGGTCGGCGAGGAGACGGAGCAGGCCGAGTGAAAGGCCTGAGCAAGATTGGCGGATGGGTCGTCGGACAGATGGGCAGATGGGCGACCAGTCTGGCGAGGAACTGTTACGCGAACAAACCGCTGAGGGCATTTGTTGGCGTAGTGCTCGCCGCGGCAAATTTGACAGTGGGGAACATAGGCTTTACGCCCTCCGCGACCACCAGAAAAATCGGGGCGACCACCACGAAGAGGCCCAGAAGGGCGACCACCAGTATGGTCGCGTGGATTCGGGCGAGCAAAAAACGCGGCTGGAGCAGGCTCAACTGGATCAGGCTTATTCATGATCTCAAAAGCAATGGCCTGATGCAGTAGGTCACGGAAAACTGGGACAGGCGAGAGGGCCATTCGGTTGTCGGCAAAACCACTAAATTTGGGACCAAGGCCCCGTAGAAACCAGTGCGACATGTCAGATTTGTCGACTGGCTTACCAATAGCGGCCAGTTGGTCGCATAATGCTTTAAAGCGCCGACCATAATCGACAACAGGAAGGGAATCACGTTTGAGGAGAAGGAGTTCCTCACGAAGCTAAGTGATGCGGGACTGGGAAGAGTGGCTGAAGGCGTCGTCCAAGGCAAGCCAAGTATCACGGGCCGTATCACATTGAACAACCTCGGCCAGAGTTTCTTCAGTGAGAGAGGAGAGAAGAAGGGCAAGGACTTTCTGATCCTTTGTTTTCCAGGCAGCGAAGGTCGGGTGAGTGTCGGCAGGGGGGGCGGATGAACCATCCACAAGGCCATAGAGATCGGCACAAGTGAGCATCGGGACAACCTGCTTCTTCCATAGGAGATAATTGGAAGAAGAGAGTTTCATCGTTACCATATGAATGAGGACATTCATAGGGATAGAGGAGTCTGCCATTGAAGGGAGAAGGGCGAGGGGGACAAGCTCGACAATTTGTGAAGCAGCGGCGGCGGCGACAGAGATGGAGAAAGAAATTAGGGTTAGGGTTTTTGAATCGTGTTTAGGCTGATACCATGTGAACAATGAGATATGATCACCGTTAACTTTGGTGAGGCGGTACAACTTGTATTTATAGGGAAGATGTTCAAGGTAACTAATTACATGATTGTAGGGATATACATTTGAATATTTGAATATACAATTAATATTAATAAATGCTATTAACTAGGAGTGAGGCAATCACTCCTTAATAATTATTTCTCATCATATCTCAATTATTCTTTCCTCTGTTGGGGCTGGTGGTGTGTGCCGGTGACCACCGTGGTTTTGGGGTGTGATATTGTTTAAACCAAAATTTGCAATTTTGCCGCAAATTCTTAAATTTTTTTAAACCAATTAATCGAGCGATTTGATTTGAAGGGAAAATTATTTTGTTTGAGAGGGCTTAATATGTGAGATGATTTTTTTGGAGATTGATTTCGATTTTGGCGTGTGAAGGTAAGGTGACATCTACGAATTGGTAATAGGAAGAAGAGCAAAGGAGAGGATATAAATGATAGATATATGTATACATTTTTTTTAATATATTTAGTTTTTAAATTTAATGGAATTTGTAATTTGAATTCTTCAAAATCTACGTTTAAAAATTCTCATTATAACTGATATTTTTAAAAAATCTACTCCGTTCCGTGATTACCTGCACATTTTTCTTATTGGACGTCCCAAGATTACACTCTTAATATGAAAATACCCTACAAAATTAATACCCTCCCAACATGATTCTATTTTCAAAATTGACACTCCTTTTTATATACATACATTTTACTTTACACCTCATCAAATCACCTAAAATACCCCTCATTTATCTTACGTCATCAACCACTAAATTTAAACTATAAATTTTTTATGATTTTATAAATTAAAATAATAATATCTTCAAATTCCTTAATTAAAACAAAATTTGCATAAAATATTAATTGGTTTGAAATTTTTAATTTTTATTAATTTTAAAATTTGACATAAATTATTAATTTTTTTAAATTTTACATAAACTATTATTTGATTTGAAAAAATCTGCATTGTGCCATTTTTCCTCTTTTGAGACCATTTTTTACAAAATACCACTTAACGAAAACAGTTAAGTATTTGACGGTTGCAAAAATGGAATAAAAAAAGAATGTAAAATTCAAAATTATTTATAAAAAAATCTCTTGAGACTTAACTTACATTTTGCCCTATCTTGTACCGTCCATTTTTTTTTTTGGAAACATACACAACACATCTCAAGAGTATGTGTGGAGCTATAAGCTATTCGATCAGACAAATAATACGATACTTGTCCTTTTATACATGTGTTGCAGATTAAATTATGGTTTTAAACGTGGCTGAGAGGTATTGATTGACATTCAAGTTTCACAAATGAATTATGGTTTTAAACGTGGTTATTTATTGCTGAGATCAGGTATTAACATTCAAGTTTCACAAATGTCCATTTTTCTTTTCAATCATTGTGAAGAATAAAAAACAAATCAAGCAAGATTATTAGTTAGAGTAGTTCATTTGTTAGTTGTAACTCCTCTTTTGTAAATCTCCCTCTATATAAGAGGAGAGATGATATTCAATTTGATGTAATTCAATTTCTATATTTTTGTATCATCTCAATATGCACTCTATACAATTTATTCTTGTTATGAAATTCCACATGGTATCAGAGCTGTGTATCGATTAATTTATGATCGATTAAACATGTTCGTCGATCTAGGTATGTTTACGCAATTCGATTTGAATGAATCTCATGAGTTGTATACTCATTTCTGCCAAATCTTTGATGGATTTGGATTTGGATTTATATCCTATTTTTTCTCTTTTCGAGATTTCTTCTTTACGGGTTTTATGCTCGTGATTTTTTTTGGATTCGATTTTATCTTGATTCGAATTCTTGAAGTTCTATACTCATTTTTTTTAATTTCTTGAGTTTTATACTCATTTCTTTGCGAGTTTTATGCTCGTGAGTTTTATATTCGATTTCATGTTGATTTGGAATCGAATTCTCCAGAGTTCTATACTCAATCTAGTATTTTCTCTTCGTGTATATCACGATTCTATTTTTTTTTTTTTTTGAAATCACTACAAAATTCACTCCCAATAGCAAGGGATTTAGAGAGGGAAAAACGCTTGTCAATACATTTAGCAAGGGAATTAGCAAGGGCCCACTTCCCTCGACAAAATGTTCCTCGGTAATTTAGTAGCAAGGGAATATGAAAATCCCTCGAAAATAGCAAGGGTATATTTCCCTAGACAATAGCAAGAGAAAATTTCCCTTGGAAATAGCAAGGGATAAATCCCTTAGAAATAGCAAGGGAAATTAGTGAATAAAAAAATAATTAAAAAAATATAACCCCCACAATTTCGGCCAAAAAATAATTAAAAAAATATAACCCCCAATTTCGGCCATTCCGCCAGCCCCTCAACCACTAAATATATGGCTGCATGCATAGGATAGGAATTGAACTCTCGACCTCCACAATTTATGTGTTTATGAGTTCTCCTTTTGCCGTTGGGCTAGGAGCTATTTTCGTTATATTTTAAATGCAATTAATATAAGTGTTATATTTTCAGATTTTTCTTCTTTAATTTATTTAATTTAAACTTGATTTCTTATTTGATAATTGATAACACACATACATTTTAATTTTTTTCAATACAAATATTATAAAATATCTTTTTATCTATAATTATGTTTTGAATGCAATTAATGTATATATGTGTTATATTTCCAATTTTTTCTTCCTTAATTTATTTAATTTACACTTGATTACTTATTTGATAATTGGTAACAAACATACATTTTATATTTTTTCAATACATATATTATAAATATTTTATCTTATTTCGTATACTTTAAAATATTAAATATTAATAATATATTCCATTCACTCAATTATATATTACATTCTCCGAGGGTTTTACCGAGGGCCCACTAACCCTCCAGAATTTTAATTGACGTATCAAACTTTGCAAGGGCCCACTCCCTCAGAAATTTTCAAATTTAAATTCCCTTGCCAATATTCTCGGGAATGGCAAGGGATTTAGTTTCCCTTAACATTTAGCAAGGATTTTTTCTTCCCTAGGTATTTTCCCTTGCCCATTCAATCCCTAGGCAAATCTCTCGCCATTTGTAAGAGATTTATTTCCCTCGATAATTTCCCTTGCGATCTGAGCCAAATTTTGTAGTGAATATTGGTGGAAATTTCACCATTGATTAGATGCATGGTTGCATCGTTTGTCTACTCTCTACATCAACGTTCAAATGTTCAATTTGGTGTGGGATTCTATTCTCGAAGGCCACCTCTTCATTGCTGATATCATTGCACTCACATCGTGCTACTCGTAATGGTTTGGAGTTTTTTTTAACAACAAGTTCAAGATGTGCTTGATTACCATCCATGCTCATCTTGTGGGAGGGTGTGAAGAATAAAAAACAAATCAAGCAAGATTATTAGTTAGAGTAGTTCATTTGTTAGTTGTAACTCATTTGTTAGTTGTAACCCCTCTTTTGTAAATCTCCCTCTATATAAGAGGAGAGATGATATTCAATTTGATGTAATTCAATTTCTATATTTTTGTATCATCTCAATATGCACTCTATACAATTTATTCTTGTTATGAAATTCCACCATCATCAATGGGAATCGACTAATTAATTAATTTGAAAAGTCAATATTTACTAGCGAATACCTCAATTAAAATTAGAACAAAACTCTTTGTGCCTTTTTCCATGCATTTCAATACCATTTACAAATAGATATTAAGTCATTTTACCTTTCTCCCCCCCCCCACCCCCCCCAAAGTTATATATACTACTCCCTCCGTCCAATTTTATAATGCCCATTTGGATTGAACACAATTTTTTTAAAAAATTGATTGTTTATGTAAAAATTGAAAGTTTGAAGAGAGATAGAGTAGAAATTAATAAAAGAAATGCAAATTATAAAATTGGATAAATAAAAAAAAATGGAAATTATAAAATTGGGGAGGAAGTATATACATGATTCTATAAGAATGTTCACTTGTGTAATACTTCGAATGCTAAATTAATAAAATAAAATAAATCAAAGTGAAGTTATATATATGAAATCTAGATAAATTAATAAAGGGAAATTTCATTTTTTCCCCTATATAAGTTAGGCCTATTTTGATTTTGATCCTATTAATTTTCTCGATTTGATTTTAGTACTATAACTTTTGTTTTTTTCAAAAAAAATGTCGTAGCTTCTTGTCAAAATATATTAAACATGCATGTTTGATTGAGGTTTATCAAACTCACAAGCTTCGTGAAGATAAGGAGTATATTCCAGTTTATGACGCATAAACCTTTGTAGAAAATCAACTTGTAAACTCAATACCTCAAAATACACAACATATAAAATTGCTGACTAAAAAGATTATTCCATTTATTCCGGCTAGACATTTATCATATATAGAATACTTAAGAAATCATAGAATCGTTCAAAATGTCTTGTAAAACTGAGTAACAAGATGCAATAAATCTGCCTTCAACATTAAAAAAAGTAACAAGATGCAATTAATTAACTTGATAGACATACGATTTTTTAACTTTTAAATAAAAGTTACGGATTTAAAATCAAATCGAGAAATTTAATAGGACAAAAATTAAAGTATGCGTAACTTACCGGACAAAAAAAATGAATTTTGTCACAACATAAAATCGGTGGTCCTGAATAAATGCACCTCGATCTTACATCGTAAAACGGTGGTCCTAAATAAAATCTCGTACAAACATGCAGATGATTTTCATATGAAAACAAAAGCTCCAAGTCGGCAACCATTTTTTAGGCGTCTTGTTTTCTTGACCACATATGGCAACAGGGCGCGGACCGGGACGGACTGCCCCGTCAGAAAATTTTCATACCTGGGACCCGTCCTGTTTGAAGACCCATTGAATTTTACCTGACCTGAATATATAATTCTTTAAATTAATTTTAATGTATACAAATCTTTATTTTAATATTACGCAATTCAAATTAAATTTATATAATTGTTTAAAATAACATTTCATATTCATTTTATACTAAAAAACTACATATAAATATTTTTACAAATATATATACATTAATATGCATATATATTTATGTAAATAGAAAAAACACACACATATATATATTAAATATAACCATATTTATATATAGCAGGTTCGAGTACAGGTTAACTGGACGGGTTTGGAAAAAAATACAATTCTTCCCATATCCGGTCCACGCGAGACAGGTTCAATACAGGCGAAATAGAACACTGAGATTGAAAAGCTTGAGCCAAATTGACGGACAATTGGGTGGAGCGAGCATACCGATCGAAGCAACGATCGGCGTAATGTCCTAGCTGACGCAAATTTGGCAATATGCATGGCACATAGGGTTTTCTTACCCTTGAAGTTAGACTGGCCAGAAAAATATATGATCATTGTTGAATTGATGATAATTAGTGAAATTTGTATTTATATATATAATATATACAAGGAATATCTAACAACATTATCTCTACAAGTATAACAAATCTTATCACGATAATATTTACAAGTCAAAAACTTATATACAATATTTCACAATAGAACTACCGTGAAATTTGACCAATTCTTCTATTCCTATCCTGTAAACAGCGCAAATCTTCTTCTTCTTCTCTTCTGCGCAGCCTCCATTAAAAAAAAAAATCAGAAAATCTGTTCGATTTAATATGCTACCAGTTTAAATTTCCGATCTGCTGTCAATTCGTTCAGATTTTCGATCTTCTATCAATTCATTCAGATTTTCGATCTGTTATCAATTCGTTTAGATTTCTGATCTGGTAATCACGAAACAAGACGAAAACATCTTTTTTTTTTGGATTAACTAATGAGAAAAAAATCAATAATAATATTACACACAGATTTATTCCAATTAATTATTGATAATTATGTTTTTGTAATTGTAGGAATCGATAAACTATTCAACATGGTTGTGTTTTTCGTGTTTTCAATTATTGTTCTTCGTCTTTTTATTGTGGGTATCTTATTCTCTCTCAATAATGACGTTTTATTTATACGGTAACATATCTTTCTCTATAAAGTAATACACTTGTATTTATATAGTAACACAATTTTCAATCAATACATGTGTTACCTTAAGAACAAATATGTGTTACTCAAAAACCAATTGTGTGTTACTTGTCCTTACAATAACACATATTTGTCTGTACATTAACATATAATTGTATTTAAAGTAAAACAGATTAAGAACCCATTTTTCTGTTCGTCTCTTGGGTGATTTTTGTTAAAAATATGTTTGATTTGATATGACTTGCAAAAAATCTCGAGTTTTTTATCCTTTCTTAAATTAATTGTATTAATATTTCATGTGAAAAGTCAATTTATGTGTTATTTGCACTTACAGTAACACATATGTACTCTTACAGTAACATATAACCAGACATGCGCCAATGTGGGATAGCTCAAGTGGTTAGAGCACCACTACCTAGGCCTTAGGTCCTGGGTTCGAGTCATGGGGAGGGGAAAAAGGGATGGGTATTTAACTTCCATCAAAAAAAAAAAAACCAGACCTGCCCGCTTTTCTGTTATCCTTCTCCGCGATTTTTTTCGCGATTTTTTTTAAAAGATTCGTTTGACCGGTCAGATCCGCTGTTAGCCTTCTCCGCAATTTTTTTCGCGATTTTTTTGAAAAGATTCGTTTGACCGGTTAGATCCGCTACAGGTCCGCAAATTTTTTGTCCTTCCTTAAATATACTAATATTTCACGTGAAATATTTCGTATAAGAAAAAATTGAATATAATGCATACTGAGATAATTGAGAAATATAGAATTGAAATTGAATTGAATAAAAAATTAGATGATAAAAAAGGTCACCCCTCCTCGATTTACATTAGAAAAGTTACAACTACTAAAATAGAAATTACGACTAACAAAAAAAACTACTCCTCTAATTAGAATTAGACGTTATTTTTTCGCAATATACAAATTAATACGTAGGACTATTTCGTGTATTTTAAACCTTACAAATGTATTCTTGCACATAAAAATCCTATAACATGTTTTCGTCATCTTTATTTTGTGAATGAAATAATTTAGACACAATAATAATACACTACTCCCATCAAAGAATGTGTGGAGCTGTTCAGACCAATAATACGATACTTGTCCTATTATACATGTGTTGCAGATTAAATTATGGCTTTAAACGTGGCTGAGAGGTATTGACATTCAAGTTTCATAAATGTACTATACTTTTAAACGTGGTTATTTATTGTTGAGAGGTATTGAGTACTGACATTCAAGTTTTTTTTTTTTTTAAATCCTAGTATCAAAAATATTACTCCCTCATTCCAATTTCATTATTCCCACTTTCTTTTTTTGGTTGTCCAATTTTATTATGCCCATACCCTTTTTGGAAATAATACTATTCGTACTACTTTATCTCCACCCTTCTACCATCACTTATTTACCCACTTTGCCACTTACTTTATTCATAAACAATCATTTTATATATAAATGGACCCCACAACATCCCATCATACCCCCAACTTATCTATTTTATACATAAACTAATCAATATTCATTAAAACTCGTGCCCGAAGAAGTGGGCATAATAAAATTGGACGGAGGGAGTATATCATACCATCATCTATAATTTACTAGAAAAACAGACTAAAGAGTCTGAGGCAATCAATTAGTATTTCCACACCTCTTTTTTTCTATAATTCAAACCGATAGGTTGACCAAGATAAGAAAATGGTAACAAACCCATATTGCAGCCAATAATTTCACCAAGTTTGAGTAGACAAGTGTCGTCAACACTGACTCTATGTAGTGAGCTCTTTCAGTAATTCACTTTTAGTCCTGAGGATATTTTAAATAATCTTAGAACCCCTTTCATAGTCTTGGCATTATTAACATAGGCTTTTCTCATCAGGACATTATCGTCCACAAATTGAAGATGACTCACCCCCACGTTGTGTAACCCAATCTCAAAACACTGAAATTTTTGAATGTCTACAGCTTTGTGCATCAAACAACTAATAACAAATGGGCTTTCAGAGTTTTTGGTACTCCAAAAAAATAGGTGGACCACAAAGATCAATTATCAAATCTTAAGTCGGAGGCAGGTGGGCGCGCGCGTGGTATTTGGGAGTGTGTACCCATTTGCCATAATTAAACTCTACTAAAACTTCAAGTTTAAAAAACCTTCCATGCTTTTGTAAACTTTTCATGTGGGACAAAGTGACCTTGCACCTTTCCACTTTTAAACTCTTCATTAAAAGTTGTCATGTAATCACGGTACCCAACTTAATTAATTAATTTCTCACTCACCGAAACTCGGTTTTGAGACTTTAAATATACCACGTTCATCTACTCTGCGAGTAGATCGACTACGTCCCATTTAATTATTCAATAATTAATGTTTAGCCCGTCTAATAATTTTAATTAGATAAGGGTATCAAAATCCATTAATTCCAACAACCCCCCACATGAGTGAAAATTGTGTATATATTATATCAGACTCATTGTTTAGTTGAACTTTCCGTAGCCGAACACCATCAGGTACATCATTAGTTTAGTGGATGCAGTGATTTGAACTAATCCTCCATCGTGTATACCTAATCAACATTGCAAGCACACTTCAATCTCGACTCCGTTTTGTTCTCACGTTTTTATCCGTTTTAACCATGAACGTCCTTTATATTCATATATGGTTGGTCGAAGCGACCCTCACTTCTCATTTATATAAGTGATCTCCTTTTAAATACCCCGTTATACCCAGTCCTTATGAATCATTAAGAGTGAAAGACTCAACCTTTACCACATCTTACGGGTTCTTAACACTTGATCCAGTGTTGTAATGAATGATCATGATTTTCAAGTATTGTATCACTAACATCCACAATTTAGTTTTCTCATTGAATCAAGTTCTTGGGATCTCCAGTTATTGTTCACGTATTTTACAACACCAAAATACACGACCTCAAGTATATGATGTATATTGTTGCGAAGTAAGTACGAGGTCGATCCCACAAGAAGGGGGAGTGTAAAAGTGGAGTTTGTTGATTAAGTTATAAATAGACGTGATCGAAAGTTAAGTGTTTTATTACCCATAATTGCCTACTAAATTGTCACTAGCAAACAATAAACGAGTAATAAGTAAAATCGATCAAGAATGCTCATGCAAATCACAAAAAAATTTGAGAAAATACAAATGAAACTCAATTAAGAGAAGATAGGTTTCAAAGCATTTGCAATATTAAGATATTCATCTATGATTAATGACTCATTCAAATGGCAATCAAGTTTGTCCTCTTATATGGTTGACCACTAAAGAATAATTAGTTAATCTCTCGATCTAATTAATCCAAAGGAAAACACAATATAAGTTCGTATCTCTACCTCACAAATACAGTGTCACCTAAATTAGCCCAAAAGATCATTCAATTCCCTCCCAATAATTAATCCTCTTTCGAGCTCATAATAAATTGGGTTGCATGCTTATGTATGATTAATTGAATAAATTTCTCAATCTTACCCCGATTAACAATAGATAAAACACATTATCATGGCCACTAATAACATGCTTTCAAATAATAATTAAGCACACAAATAAGAGACAAACACCATTTAAAATAAAACACTAATCCATACATTTTAATTCAAATATTTACAAAGCCCTAGAACCAAGATTGTTTTAGCCAATCATAATCTAACTATTACAAAATTAAATGACAAAATGAAATAAAAGATAAAGGAAAGAGAAATTTTAGTCTAAAAGATGATGGAGCCTAGAATTCCAAAGCCAATGGTCCAATCCTTGCTCCGAATGATGAAAAAATGGATGAAGAACACCTCCAAATGTGTGTAAATGTATGAATAGTTCTTGTGAAAGGGGTCAAGAATTGATAAAATCTGATAGGAGTGTATTTATAGTATTGGTGTAGGGTTTGAAAATGGGTTTTGCACTTATATCCCTCAAAAATAGAGAAAATACAATAAAATCACTGAAAATGGATCAAATCGGCCGAGTAGGCCGAGCCACGACAACTACAACGTTTCATCAAAGCAAGAAAATGATGAAGAATATGGGGTTGCCGGTTGAGAAGATTGATTGTTGTGTAAACAGTTGCATGTGTATATTGGGGTGATAAAGATAGCAATCTGAACATGTGTAGAATGTGTGGTCATCCCCGATACAAAGAGCCACGTTGGAAGGGGCCCGCTGGTCAATCGAAGTCGACGAAGAAGAAAGTGGCACATAAGAGGATGTATTATCTTCATATCATTCCTCGTTTAATGAGATTGTGTCAATCTAGTGCCACAACACATGACGTGGCATGTAACTGATTCTTCCTCGATTGAGTTTAGGGAGATGCGACACCCGACAGACTCGGAGGCCTGGAAACACCTTGACAACGTGTTTTCAGATTTTTCTTGTGAACCGAGGAATGTGAGATTAGGTTTGAGTACTGATGGTTTTGCACCATTTGGGATGCATGAGAACCAGTATTCTTTGTGGCCGGTGATACTGACTCCATATAATTTACCTTTGTGGATGTGCATGAAACTTCAAACAATGTTTCTGACTGTATTGGTGCCCGATCCGTAGAATCCAAAGGAAAAATTGGATGTTTATCTCCAGCCTCTTATAAAACACTTGATCTTCTTATGGGAAAGTGGTGTCCAAACTTACGAAGTTTTCAGAAAGTAGAATTTCACGATACATGCTGTTGTATAGTGAACCATTAGCGACTTTCCTGCATATTCTATGTTGTTTGGGTGGAAAACGGACGGAAAGCAAGCATGTCCATATTTTATGGAGCATTCAGAAGCTTTCTCTCTTCCGATGAGTAGGAAAGTTTCATGGTTCGATAATCACCGAAAGTTCTTACCTCGAGATCATCCATTTCAAAGGAATAAGTAGAACTTCTTGAAGAATAGAACAATTACAAACAATCGACTGCCCCTTCGAAATGGTATTTTATACATTTATTTTATGAGGATTATACATATATTTTTTCTTGCTTCTAGTGTTATTTATTATGTATTCATCGTACAGGACAAAGGTTATTACATGAGATTGAGTGGACGTGTTTGACAAAATCTACTGAGGAAAATGCAACCGAACACAACAAAGGAATCCCAGGTGGTTGGTATAAAAGGTGTATTTTTTGAGACTTGCCATACTGGAGTTCACTATTGATCCGACACAATTTGGACATGATGTACATTGAGAAAAATGTGTTTGATAATGTGTTCCACACAATCATGAACACAAAAGGCAAGACGAAAGACACTCCAAAGGTTCGGGAAGAGTTAAACATTTATTGTCGTCGTGAAGAGTTGAAAAAGGATCCCGTACAGGTAAATATCCAAAGGCTTGCTACACACTGGATAAGCCACATAAACAACAATTGTGTAGGTGGATTCAAGAGTTGAACTTTCCGGACAACTACGTGTCAAACTTGAGTCGATGCGTAGACACAACAAACGGTAAGGTTGCAGGGATGAATAGTCTTGATACCGATTGCGTTCCAAGACCTTCTTCCTCTCAATGTGTGGAGGACTATCACTGAATTAAGTCTCTTTTTTAGAGATTTAACGTCTACAACGATCAAGATCTATGATATGATTCGTTGGAGCAAGACATTCCAGTGATTTTGTGTAAGTTGGAACGAATTTTTCCACCTAACTTCTTTGACTCGATGGAACACTTATCCGTTCACTTAGCGTATGAAGTCAGAATTGGTGGTCCAGTGCAATACAGGTGGATGTACCCATTTGAAAGGTAAACTCTTACTTGCTTCATTTTTTATTATACATGTTCACTTATTTTTTTATATATATCAAGTATCTCCACAACTTGAAACGCAATGCTAAACAAAATGCAAATGTGAAAGCATCGATTGTTAATGCATATTTGAATAAAGAGGTTAGCATGTTTTGTTCTTATTATGTTGAAGATCATGTCAACACTCGGTTGAGAAGTGAACCATGTAACTACGGTGGTAGAGATACGAACAATATCGGAGAAGAGGTCGATATAGTGCTCTCTATATTCAAGTTTAAGGGACGACCTATAGGAAAATTCACAGAAACATTGGAAGACGAACACAGAGGCAGAAATAGCACAAATGTATGTGTTATTGAATTGTGATGAAGTTCAGCCTTGCATTGAGTAAGTATTTCATATATTTATCATCTAAGTAAATTAATACCACTTCATTTTTGTTATTTAATATTAATTGTGGTTGGATGTTGTGAATTAGGATGTATACTCAAGAACTACAATGAGCAGAACAAAACATCTCAAATACAAATATAGATGATCGTCTTCAACGTGAATTTGCCCAATGGTTCCAACGTTATGTGAGTACCATTTACTTATGTTTTACGTAAATAAATATGATATATTCATAATTAATGTTAATTATTTGAACTGTATAGGGACGGTCACACGATTTTGAGAGTCGATTCTTAATGGATCTCAGTAAAGGACCACTACGTCGTGTAAAGACTTACAACGACTATATTGTGAATGGCTACAGATTTCATACATCCGATTTTGCATCAAGAAAAGCGACTACCAACAATGGTGTTTGCATTAACAATGCGAATTACAATGCAGATGCAAGTGATTACTTTGGGGTGTTGCACGAAGTCGTTGAAGTAGAATATTTGAGATATCTAGAAAAGACTGTAGTGTTGTTCAAGTGTCATTGGTTTGATTCAGGCCCTTTAGGAATAAAAATTCACCCAGAGTACAAGCTCGTGGATGTTAATCCAAAAAGAAGGTATAACGGGGATGATCCATTTGTATTTGCCCATCAACTATCTCAAGTATAGTATTGCACGTATCCAGGACGATCACGTGGTAATATTGAATGGCACGCTGCTTGCAAAGTTAAGACAAGGTCAATGGTAGAAGCCCCTAAAAAGGAGGAAAAGTATTGAAGATGAATCTCCCTTTCAAACAAAACAAATAGAGACTCGAACTGAAGTCTTTACGGGAGATTTGAACCTTTACGTAGACTTGACGACTGTAAATTCACAATTGATCGAAATTTGAAAACGATAGTGGAAATAAGGAATAAGATGAAAATGAAGAGGAGGAGGATGGTGAAAAGGAAGAGGAGGAAGATGAGACAAATAATGAAAATGTAGATGAAGAGGAAGAAGATGAATATTAAATTAATGTAAGCTTATTATTTTAATATTGTACAATTTATAAAAGTTAATTAATATTTATCATTTAGTTACAAATGTATAAATTAATCACAACTAGAAAGTGTAAAAATAAATTAATTTTATGAATTAAAAAAAAATAGTAAATATGAATATTTTAGAATTTTAATTAAACTTTCAAAAATTACATTTAAAATAAATAAATTACAAAAATTAAATTTACAATAAAGAAAAATAAAAAATTTAGTTATTAATGTATGTGAAAGAAATTAATTTTGTGAATTTAAAAAAAAAATGGGTCGAAAAAGAGTACATATACAATTAATATTACAATTATAAACAAGAAACAGACTTGTACGAGTGGTAGGTGCCCCTCACTAAGCGCCCACACACTTGAGTTTGAGTCCTAGCTAGGCTAAAAATATATTGGCCAATATTGAACCGTTCGCGAGCTGGGTCGGGTCGAGACTTGGTCCGACCTGCAATTTTTTTTAAATTAGTTTACTGACGTCTGGTGAAATAATTACGAAAAAAATTAATTGTGAAATTATTTTCCGTCGGACGAAAAAAAGTAATTGAAAATGAAATTGCGGAAATAATTTATTTTTTAATTATTTTTTCCATACAATGCCGACGGAATCACCGACTGAAATTTGCCCCGGTTCGAAAACGGGTCATGGATATTCCCGACGGACACATTTTCGTCGGAACTGTCGACTACTTTTTTCCGTCGGTAATAATTACCGACGAGGTTTCCTCCGACCGAATTTTTTGGTCGGTATTTCCGTTTGTAAACAAGACCTTTTTTGTAGTGCTCGTAAATTGTGCCCCTCACTATTTCACTCGCCAAATGCCAAGGATTTATACGCGCTCGCCATTTGAGTCAAATTTTGTAGTGTATTCTATTAATTATTGGTGGATTGGTTATGGACATGGAACACTCAAGTTTTTATATGCACTTAAGTGGATATTAGACTTTGACAATTAATTTTTTTTAATTTGTGTGTCATTGTACACATATAAGTAATCACAGGATAAATAGAGTACTAATTATTACTTATGATATTACTTATTATTATTGATTATGATATTACTAATTATTATTTGGAATAAATTTTTTGGTATTATTGATAATCTCACTTTTATTACTGAATATAATGATATTATTGATTTTTTTTTGTAAAGTTGAAAATTTTAAATGAGCAAAAACAAAACTGATAAATGGCAGTGACATAAAAAGATTGGAAGCAAAAGGAAAAAGTAAATATTTTTTAAAAAAATAATAAGAAAATTATAAAGAAATAAAAAAAAAAAAGTAAAAAAATTGGGAAAAAAGATTGGAAGCAAAAAAAAAAACCAAAACTTTTATACTCCCTCCGTCCCATATTAATCTTCATAGGTAGATGGGCACGAAAATTAAGAAAGTGTAATAATAAGTGAAGTTTTGAGGGGTAATTTTGTAAAATTTTATGTATAAAGTAAATAAATGAGTTGACTTTTGTGTATGTGTGGAGATAAAGTAATGGCATTTGTGTAAAATTGAGGTTATTGTAAGGATGGAGTTTATAAATGATTTTCCATTTTAAGGGTGTGAAAGTTATTGTGGGACGTCCCGAAAAAGAAAGTGTAAAAGTTATTGTGGAACGGAGAAAATAGTAATTAATATATAAGAATTAATTTCTCAGCATTGATAGCTAGGACAAAGACATCAATTGCCTAAATTGGTAGCAAGCGTCGCCGACTGGTGCGTTAGGGAGTGACCCTACATTTATTTAATCTTATCTCATCCAATTATTTTAATCTTCTCGATCTTTACATCAAGACCCAATTCAGTAGGATAGATAATTCAAAATAGATAATTTAATCAAATTTAAAATAAAAGTTCTATTAAACAGTAAAAACACATTTGTTTGTGTACCTATCAAATTAACTATTTTTTAATTTAAAATCCAATTGAGGCATATTAGATAAATGGATAGATCTCAAATGGATGAAAGCTTATAAAGTTTTTTTTTTTTTTTAAATGTACCTACCATATTAATTAAGGATATAATCGAGTCAAATAATAAACTTTTATTAAAAGATACCTACAATTTGATTGAGCGAAATAATTAAGATAATTTAGAATCTTATATATCTTCCATTTATTGTAATTAAATAAACCATTCACAATCTTTTCTTCCTTATGCACATGCTAGCTAGTTGCGACAAATCATACTTCCTTTCAAAAGATTTCATCTCATTTCATCCCCGGCCCCCTTAAAAAAAAAAAAAAAAAATTTGTATTGAATTTATGTCATTAGGGTTAGCGGCCATAATCTTTTACAAAGGATCCACTCTAAAGAAAAATACAACATCACCGGCCGCTTCCATGCACCCGGTCCTATTCTATATATTATCGGTTGCTTTCGATCCCCAAATTAATCATAAAAAATAATTAGCCGACATGCATTTCAATGGATACAAAAACTCATGCGAGAATTAAACACCGAAATAGCTTCCGTTCACCCCTCGCCTCGGTGATCAATGGAAGAAAATGAGGAAAGTTGTCGTGTCGGAAATTAATCTTTCATTGGCAATGCATCAATGGCTGCACGAAAAGAGACGAGAAGAAAGCGGTGCGATTTGTGTACAAACAATGCGAAAATGGGCTTGTTAATGTGAGAGTAAGGAAGATGCTGCTTAGTAAGAGATTTTTTGGGCCCGTAACGGAGGATGGAGGCCCGGGATTTGAAGAGAGGCAACATGTACGTGGTTGGGATATCCAGGGCTCGTTTGCTTTACAGGTTGGGATAGATAAGGTATGATAGGATTAAATAGGATTGCATTATTTTTGAAATTGAGATGGATTAAATTATCTCACCTTCTCTTTGGGACTAATTAACACCCAAATGCATGATTATCAAGAATAATAATCTCGGGCCAATTATAATCACGGGCTAAATTCAAGTAAACCAACCATGGGAATTATAGGGAATTATAGGGATAAAACAATATATCCTATCTAATCTAATAAACCAAACATGCACTCACTATATATCTTAAAACAAGTACTTTATGGGTTTTAATTCCATTGCTGATTATGCTCCATGGTTGGAGGTTTTGGATTTGGATATATGGACGTATATATATAAGAAAGTTGTAGGCAATGCCATCAAGATTCAAAAATTATAAAGAGGGTTGAAATTATGTGGCAACTATTAGGCATATATATAAAATACTCCCTCCGTCCCACAGGAATTTGCACACTTTCTATAAATGGATGTCCCATACCAATTTGCACACTCCATAAAAGAAAATATCTTCATAACCCTCACCCTTAAAATATACTCTTATTTACCCATATGCCATTACTTTTCCACACTCAATATACTTTTTACTTTACTTTATTCATAAAACTTTACAAAACTACCCCTCAAAACATCACTCATTACACCTTTTCTTACACATTTCTTAAATTGTGTGTCCACCCAAGTGTGCAAGTTTCTATGGGTCGACGGAGGGAGTATATTATACAAGATATATTATATATGCCTAATAGCAACAAGGTGTGAGGAATTAAAACAAAGGAGGACATTCGATCTTGATGTTTTGATAAACCTCAAAAACTCAGAAAACAACCCCTTGTTGTCCATTCAAGAGATCAAAACAGTACTAGCTAGTTCTTGTAAGTATTTGAAAATTTGGAAAATTTCAACTCTTCAAACGTTTTTGCCAATTTAATTTATATTTATATTAATTGACATATACTCCCTCCGTCCCAGGATTACTTGCACGGTTTGACTGGCACGTTTTTTAAGAAAAGTGAATTTAGTGGTCGATGATGTAAGATAAAGGAGAGGTATTTTAGGTGATTTGGTGAGGTGTACGTAAAGTGTATATGATGAGGTGTAAAGTAAAATGTATGTAAAAAGAGGTGGCAATTTTGAAAATAAAATGATGTTGGAAGGGTATTAATTTTGTGGGGTATTTCCATATTAAGAGTGTGCAAGTAATTTTGGGACGTCCAAATAAGGAAAGTGTGCAAGTAATTATGGGACGGAGGGAGTACTAGCTTAGGCAACATACATGCAAATTGATTTTTAATTATCAGCTAAAAGTTTTTAATGACAACGGAAGTAGATAATCCATCAAACGCAGTTGAGTGGACTATGACGGAGATGTTCAATCAACCTCATATTCTAGTTAAGGCCACTCAAGAATTGGACAGATCTGAAGTACTACATTAAAGCTTGTTTAAAAGAGTCCTTCAGTCTCCCACATGTTAATTTCAACTAAAGACATGGTCACTCTATCCGGAAAGGCAGCCATGTGTTGTTGAGTCGTCCCGGACTAGGGCAGGTTTGGGAAGATCCTCTGAGATTTCACATTAAAAACGACGACGACGTCTCAGAAGTTGTGCTAGCTCAATGACCCTGAATTGCGCATGTTTTCATTTAGTACTGGAAGACGTGCAGGGATGCCCCGGTGTTGTGCTTGGTTCCACCATAATGACAATCCTTTTAGCAACAACACAGGGATAAATTAAAAGTTTATATTAATTTAGCTCAAGCAACGACTCGATTTTGGACTCTAAAATTTACCAAAAACTCCTCCTAAACAACTAGTCATGTGTTGATCTTTAATAATAAGTGTGTTGACCTGAACATTAATAATTATATATGGAGTATGTCGAAAATATGTCACTGATCACTGGTTAAGTCATGTTTGTTAACTTAGATTAAATTTAGATTAACTTCAATTCATCTCGTTTTTATTAGTTGTTTGATAATTTATATTAAAGGTAGATCGATGATTATACTTTAAAATGTATAAAGTTTAGATTAATTTAATTATTTTTGCTATAAAACATTGCCTTAAAGATATAGTATGTGTTGGAATTAATGGGAATTAATTGGGTTTTGACACCCTTATCTAATTTAATTAATTAGACGGACTAAACGTTAATTAAGAAATAATTGAACGTGACATAGTCGATCTACTCGCGGAGTAGATGAACGTGGTATATTTAATATCTCAAAACCGAGTTAAGGTGAGTGAGAAATTAATTGTTGAAGTTGAAGGGTTTCAACTTGGAAGTTTGAGAATGTGGGAAA
The DNA here is from genome assembly GCA_963675135.1 of Galeopsis tetrahit. Taxonomy (NCBI): domain Eukaryota; kingdom Viridiplantae; phylum Streptophyta; class Magnoliopsida; order Lamiales; family Lamiaceae; genus Galeopsis; species Galeopsis tetrahit. The sequence goes on from OY776133.1 coordinate 21,832,821, forward strand.
TTGTCCCACATAGGAAACCTACAAAACATTTATAATGTATAAAGGTATTGAAGTAACATGGTAGTTCAACTATCTAAAAGAGGTACACTCCTCTAAGAGCCACATGCGCGCACCCGCCCGTCCGGCCAGCTCGGCTTTGGCTTCGGCAATTGGTCTTTGGTGCCCACCTATCTTTTTGCAGACCCAAAAACTCCGAAAAGCCCAACTCAGTTTTTGCAGACCCAAAAACTCCGAAAAGCCCAACTCAGGAATGGGCTCGGACTTCAAGAATGTTCCAGAATCATCTGGAAGTCTCAAACTTGGTCTTCAAGATTGAATCTTCAAGACTTATCCACGTATGAGATATTATCTCAACCTCTCCCTCCAATGGTTTTCTTCTGCCTATAAATATCAGACTCTTCCCTCATACATCCTACGCTGAAATTCGCCCCTCAACCTTCTACTCTCCTCTCGACCCTACGCAGTGTACTGAGCTACCGAAAGCCTTACACTGTTCTTTCTTGTGACGGATTAATATCCGAAGAGTGTTCAGTACGTTCGTCGATACTTCTTACACAGTGGTGCTACTGTGTATTAAGTGAAAGTCGTTTTACCTTTGGGAACGGAACGCCGTAACAGTCGAGCACTATCCTGGGCGTATTCTGTTCTGCGGGAAAAGGGATTCCCTTGACTCGACTTATTTGAGGTATTCTTTGTGTTTTCTATTTATTCTGATAATTTTGATATTGCAGTTTACACGGCGTAAACCGGAACTAACAATCGCAGAACAGAATATATAATTAATATTTTCGAACTAAATTAATTTTTCGGACTTAATTAATTTAAATAATTAACTGCAGTATCAAAGATGAATGATAACATGGATGTCGATCCCGTCAATACGGAAGCAGTACATGGTACTGAAAATATTGGCAACGATGCTAATAACAGAGCGTCTTCTGATCATTCAGAGTCGCACAGCTCCGACATGAAATCACAAGGAAAACAAAGTGACCATGCGGAAAGAGTTAAGTTCAGGGGCAGTACGCTAGAACCGCTTCCTCCTTTCCACAATCCCATAAGGGATCCGATGTTTACCTTCTCCGCACCCGGGCTGAGGCCAATGGTCGTACAAGGAGAAAAGCCGGAAAAATTCTCCGGGACTGAATTCAAGCGATGGCAAAGTAAGATGCAATTTTACCTAACCATGCTTGGAATGAATAGGTTTCTAACCGAAACGAAACCTACACAACCTGAGGCAAGTGCAAGCCAAAAAGAGAGGATCTTCTACGATCAGTGGTTGAGTGGTGATTATCTGTGCAGAAATCACATCATTGGAGGACTTTCCGATACACTCTATAGTGTCTACTGTGACATAAAAACTGCCAAGGAACTGTGGGAATCCTTGGAGAAGAAATACAGAACTGAAGGTGCCGGATTGAAGAAATTCATCGTCTCACAGCTGTACGATTTCAAGATGGATGATAACAAGTCTGTAGTGGATCAAGTCCAGAAACTGCAGATTATCTTCCATAAGATTGCTGCTGAAGATATGGTGTTACCTGATGCATTTCAAGTAGCGACCGTGGTCGAGAAACTGCCTTCATCGTGGAAGGATTTCAAATCATATCTAAAGCACAAACGAAAGCTGATGAGCTTGGAGGATCTGATTATTCGTCTCAGAATTGAGGAGGACAATCGGAAGAGAGAAGGCAAGGGACCTGCTGTTGGGAATTATCCCAATACCTAATAATAGTCCCCCAACAATGTGGTCCCCAACTCCTTTGTGGGAAATTATTATGGGACCACATTCCCCATCTCCTTTGTGGGGAATTATTGGCACTTGTGGGTTATGGACCGTCACGCTAGGGATCCTTTGAGACTCCCTTTAAAATTACCAGGATCTATTTGAGACGTCCTTTTAGACTCCCGAGAATCTTTTGAGATGCCCTAGGGATCTTTCGAGACTCCCGGGAATCCTTTAAAATTACCAGGATCTATTTGAGACGTAATTTAAATATGAATTATCATAAATCTAATTTTATAATTTAAACAAATTAAATCAACTAATCCATGTAATGAATGTACGGTAAATAATTAAATCCCTAAACATGCGGAACTAAGGGATTACGTGTTTACCTTTGAATCGGAGAGATATCGTTGAGAAGAATAACAACTTCAACCCAATTGCCTTCTCGAGTATTCCCTAAGTCCTAGCCCGTTGATCCGGTGGGAGATCTCACGAACTAATAACTCTCAAGGAAGAATTAATTTTCTCTTGTTGCACACACTGTGATTTCGAAAATTACAGATCTCTCTTTTCTGTATTTTTATAGAGAAAACCGATTTCTTTGTCTCTATTTATAAGAGAGAGAATAGTCAATTTATTTATTAGAAAATATAGGAGATCTAGAAATATTTTATTCTCCAAGAGATATTATATTATTTCCATATCTTTCTCCATAATATTCTCTCCCCAAAATAAGCGCTACTTTCCTCTCTTTCTTGCAACAAGATTAATTCTTATCTTTTTAATTACCTTAGTTAATGGACTTTTATTGGGCTACTTGAGGGGCCTTTAGGAGAATTAGGATTGGACCTCCCAATGGGCCCAGAAATCAATATTGAGCCACAATATTTTTCCAGCTCATTAATATTAATTCATTCCACTATAGAATTAATATTGCACTATCCATCCTAACCCATATTACGAAATATGGCTCCCGGTTATTATTTCCCGTGTTTAAGATTCAATGTCCATCAATTAATTTAAGCTACTGAATGCTTTAATTAATTAATATCTTTTATTCCTTAGAGTAAGGACAGCTCAACATTATTATCATACCGGAAATAAATTCCACTGATCAGATTTGATATGATAAACCTTCTGAGCCCACCAAGGGGACATAATCAACTTGACACTCCAAGACACAATTCTCTGTATTAATTTTGGCAATCTGTCCTATAATTAATAATATTGCCCAAAATATAAAGTATTGAATCACATTGATTCTTTACCCATAATAAATCAAAGCAATACTTCTTAACTACAGACAATTCCATTTAAGTGACAGAGATTAAGAAATCAACAACCACTGAGGTCTAATTCTTCATTCCTTAAGCCAGTCTAGAAGAATTACCTCTCTGTAGGTCCTATTCAGCACATCAAAATGCACTAGTGTAATCTCTTGGTCAAGACAAACCAATCTGAGCCTTACACCTCAACTTCTACCAATGGATTGTTCAATTCCATCTAAGTTGTGAATCAATTGTACTTATATACAAAGAACTGACAATGTGATCTTCTGTGATCTTCTACACACCACATTGTCTACAATGTAAAGTACATCTGAACATTTATGCAATAAATAATTACCATTCATTATATTTAAAGCAACCAGTGACAAAAATTTATTCTCATTAATAAGTGCAAAAATCAGTTTGTATACATAAGTAGTACTAAAAGCATACTTGCCAGTATAACCCTAACAATCTCCCACTTATACTCAAAGTCTGCTTTTAAGTATACTACAGCACGTCCATGTTCTACATGTCCTAATAAATTCTCCCACTTATACTCAAAGCAGCTTGGCAACGCACTTGACCCCCATTCCTTGCACATGTCTCTCGAATGTACTCTGAGGCAGACCCTTTGTGAAGGGATCAGCTAGGTTGTCTTCCGATGCGATCTTTGCCACCACTATATCTCCTCTCTTAACGATTTCTCGTATAAGATGGTATTTCCTTTCAATGTGTTTGCTTGCCTTGTGAGCTCTTGGTTCCCTTGAATTTGCAACTGCTCCAGCATTATCGCAATAAATAGTGATAGTGCTGGGCAAATTCGGAATCACATCCAAGTCCACTAAGAAGTTCTTAAGCCAAACCGCTTCTTTCGCTGCTTCACAAGCAGCTACATATTCGGCTTCCATGGTAGAATCAGCGATGCATTTCTGCTTCACACTTCTCCATGTCATGGCTCCACCCCCCAAACAAAACACACTACCCGAGGTAGATTTTCTAGAATCCATGTCTGATTGGAAATCTGAGTCCGTATAACCCACAGGGAATAGACTGTCTGACTGATAAACCAACATTCTATCTCGAGTTCTTTTTAGATACTTGAGAATGTTTTTAACTGCAGTCCAATGTTCTTTCCCTGGGTTACTTTGATATCTTGCTACCATGCCTACAGCAAAGCAAATATCCGATCTCGTGCACAACATTGCATACATGAGGCTTCCAACTGCCGATGCATATGGAATGTTTCTCATCTCATCCATCTCCTTTTGTGTCTTAGGACACATCTCTTTAGATAGATGAATTCCATGTCTGAAAGGAACAAATCCTTTCTTGAAATTTTGCATGCTGAATCGTTTCAAAATAGTGTCTATGTATGAGGTTTGGGATAAGCATATCATCCTTTTCTGGCGATCTCGAGTAATCTTAATCCCAAGGATGTGACCAGCTTCTCCTAAATCCTTCATATCAAACTGTTTTGACAACCATACCCTCACGTCTGTCAACACCTTTTTATTGTTTCCAATAAGTAGAATGTCGTCTACGTATAATACTAAGAATACCAAGGCAGTTCCGATACACTTTTTATAGACACAACTCTCAAACTCATTTTGATCAAATCCATAGGATTGTATCACCTGATCAAAACACTGATTCCAAGCTCGCGATGCTTGCTTAAGTCCATATATTGACCTTTTAAGCTTGCATACAAGATTCTCTTGGCCTTTTTCAATGAAGCCTTCGGGTTGGCGCATGTAGATTTCCTGTTCAAGACTTCCATTTAGGAAAGCTGTCTTGACATCCATTTGCCAGATCTCAAAGTCTAGGTGAGCTGCAATCGACAAGAGAATACGGATAGACTTAAGCATAGCTACAGGCGAAAAGGTCTCCTCATAATCGATTCTCTCTTTCTGAGTATATCCTTTTGCCACTAGTCTAGCTTTGAAGGTTTCAACCTTCCCATCTGATCCTCTTTTTCTCTTGTAGACCCACTTGCATCCAATAGGTTTTACACCTTTGGGTGGTTCCACAAGCTCCCACACTTTGTTATGATCCATAGACCCCATTTCTGCTTCCATTGCAGTTTGCCAAGAATCTGCATCCTTGTCTTGGATTGCCTCATCGTACGTCCAGGGGTCAGATTCATCCTCTCCGGGGACCAAGTCCGAAGACTCTCCCACGAACATGAATCGCTCAGGTTGTCTCACAACCCTCCCACTACGACGAGGTTCCGGTTGTGTTTGTGTATCGCTTGGTACATCTACTTGTACACTTAGTATAGGAGTTGGCCCTCTTAGTTCATTTAAGGTAATCTCACTCTTGGGCTTTCTATTACTCATATAGTTTTCTTCCATAAATCTAGAATGTGTGCTTATCACAATTCGCTGATCCTTTGGACTATAGAATAAACCCCCTTTCGTTCCTCTAGGATATCCTACAAACAGCCTTAATTCTGAACGAGGATCTAACTTTCCAGCTTCCTTGTCCAACACGTATGCAGGACACCCCCAAATTCTTATGTGTCTTAGACTAGGCTTTCGCCCGCTCCACAATTCTGTAGGGGTTTTAGGAACTGATTTGGAAGGTACCAAATTCAGAATGTAAGTCGCTGTTTCCAAGGCATGACCCCAAAACGACTTAGGTAAATCTGAATAACTCATCATAGATCTGACCATCTCTAAAAGAGTTCGTCATCGGCAGGGTACCAAAGGCCTAGATTTTCAGTGCCTTTGAGATACCTCAAGATGGCTTTTCTTAGGATTTGCTTGGAACCTTGCACAAACACCTACTGCAAAGGTAATGTCAGGTCTGCTGGCAGTGAGATAGAGGAGTGAACCAATTATTCCTCTATACTCAGTAGAGTTGGTAGAAATACCACTCTCATCAGGATCCATCTTCCAATTTGTGTTCATTGGGATCCTTACTGGCTTGCTAGTTGTACACCCAAACTTCTTGATCATTTCTCTGGTGTACTTAGCTTGGTTGATGAAGATTCCTTCTTTTGATTGCTTGACTTGAAGACCCAAAAAGAAGTTCATCAACCCCATCATGGACATCTCAAACTTGCTTTGCATTAGCTTTGAGAATTTCTCACACAGCTTCTCATTGGGGGATCCAAATATTATGTCATCCACATAAATTTGGACAAGCAAGATGTCCTCTCCTTCAGATATTCTGAAAAGAGTTCTGTCCACAGTTCCCTTGGTGAATCCATGATCCAAGAGAAATTGTGACAGTGTATCATACCAAGCCCTAGGGGCTTGCGTGAGTCCATATAGAGTTTTCTTGAGTCTGTAAACTTGGTTTCCAACCTCAAAACCTGGTGGTTGCTCTACATAGACTTCTTCCTTCAAGACTCCATTCAGAAAGGCACTCTTGACATCCATTTGGTATACTTTGAACCTCTTGTGGGCTGCATAGGCTAGAAAGAGCCTTATTGCTTCTAGCCTTGCCACAGGTGCAAATGTCTCATCATAGTCAATGCCTTCATGTTGGCAATAGCCTTTTGCCACAAGTCTTGCTTTGTTTCTGACAATCACATCATTTTCATTTTTCTTGTTCTTGAACACCCACTTTGTTCCAATAACATCTTGATGTGAAGGCCTATCCACCAGCTCCCATACTTCATTTCTGGTGAATTGATTCAGTTCTTCCTGCATGGCTGTGATCCAATTGGCATCTTGAAGTGCTTCCACAATATCACTTGGTTCTTGTTCTGACAAGAAACAACAGAAAAGAGCACTTTCACCATGAAATCTTCTGGTTTTGACTCCAATACTTGGGTCACCAAGTATTAGATCAGTAGGATGGTCTGATAACCAAGTCCTTCTTTTTCTGATCTCTTCAGTAGAGTTGTCCTCTACTGAAGTTGAGTCAATTTGATCATAGAATTCAGGATAATTGAATGCAGGATCTAATTCAGGATCATAATCAGGGGTGTTGTCCTCAATGTCAGGGACATTGGTATTTTCAACATTTTGAGTTCCCCCTTGATTATTTGTCCTGTTAACTACCTCAGCAGGAACTGCTTCTTCATTGGTAGTTGTTACCTGGATGTGAACTGGGATTGGATCATTCAGTTCACCATTCCTTTCAGTGGGATTTGCCTCAGGAAGGTTGCCTTCAGGATGGTTGTCCAACGTAGAGTTTTCAGGTAGATTGGCTTGGACAACATCTATGAATTCAGTGTCTTTGTCTTTTAGGCTTAGTCTGGTTGTTCTTTGTGTGATTTCTTCTGATTCCAAGTTCTCATTCCTGAACTCATGAGTAGATTCATCAAACACAACATGAGGTGTTTCTTCCACAATAAGAGTTTTCTTGTTGTAGACCCTGAAAGCTTTACTGATTTGGGAGTATCCAAGAAACACTCCTTCATCAGCTTTGCTATCAAAGGCTTTCAACTGATCTTTCCCATTATTGTGAATGAAACACTTGCAACCAAAAATGTGAAAGTAAGACACTTTAGGCATTCTTCATTTCCAGAGTTCATAGGGGGTTTTGTCTTGCCCCTTAATAATCAAACATCTATTTTGAGTATGGCATGCAGTGTTTATAGCTTCAGCCCAAAACCTCTTAGGTAATTTTGAATCAGCAATTAGAGTTCTAGCAGCTTCTTTTAAAGTTCTATTTCTTCTTTCTGCAACTCCATTCTGTTGGGGAGTTCTAGCTGCTGAGGTTTCATGAGCTATTCCATTAGATGTGCAATACTCATTGATGTATGAGTTAATGAACTCTGTGCCTTTATCAGATCTTATCTTGATAATGCTAAGGCTTTTCTCATTTGACAATCTCTTTAGAAGTTCAGGCAGTTTGACTTGAGTTTCCTTCTTATTAAGGAGAAATACTACCCATGTGAACCTAGAGAAGTCATCTACTACAACCAATGTGTATTTTCTACCATTTATGCTGCAGGGGTAATTGGTCCAAAAAGGTCCATATGTAACAGTTCAAGTACCCTTTCAGTAGAGATGACTGGTTTTCCCTTAAATGAGGCTTTGATCTGTTTTCCTTCTTGGCATGGTTTGCAAACATGCTCTTTAATGAAGACCTCATTAGGTAGTCCTTTGACTAATGCATTTCTAGCAATTTTGTTCATTGTTTTAAAGTTCAGGTGGTTTAATCTTTTATGCCATAACCAACTTTGTTCACTAGAACTCTTAGCAATGAAGCATGCAGCATCAGTAGACTTGTCCCAGTCTGCAAAATACACATTTCCTTTCCTAGTTCCAGTCAATAGAATTTGTTGAGTCTTATTTTTGATTAAGCATTTTCCACTTGAAAACTCAACATTGAAGTTTTTATCACAGAATTGACTGATACTTAGGAGATTATACTTGAGACCAGCCACATAAGATACATTGGATACTTTGATGTTACCAATCATCAAAGTACCATAACCTTTTGTAGTTGCTTGTGAGCTGTCTCCAAAAGTGACATTTGGGCCTTCTTTTTCAAGAAAATCAGTGAGGAGTTCCTTGTTTCCAGTCATGTGCCTTGAGCATCCACTGTCAAGGTACCATGCTGTCTTTTTGCTTATGCTCTTCATCTTGTGGCCCATTGGTACCTACAATTAGATGGGTTTAGGTACCCTTTGAGTTTTGGGTCCTGAGAGGTTAGCTGTACCTTTAGGAACCCAAACTTGCCTAATAACCCTGATTGATTCAAGGTGGCTAAGTTGTCTTCCTTTAGCATCTAAATACACTGTCTTTCCCTTAAATGCCTTTGGGAAAGTGTGTGTGAATGTGTTAACTCTATAAGTTTCAGGAGAGTTGTCAAGTCTCCTGAACTTTTGAGTTCTTTGTGCAGCTTGAGGGAATCTTTGAGGAAAGGCTTTCTTATGACCATTACCCTTTGGTATGAAGGGTTTTGGTTGTCTCATTTTATTCTGCCTTTGAGGAAAGTTGTCCCTAGGTCTATTCAGCTGAGGCTTTCTCAGAAGAGTTGGCCTAGGCTGATTATACCTTGGATACTTCCTCTGAACATTGTTCAGTAGAGTTGCCCTACCATTGGGTCTACTCTGCTGACCAATATTCATCTTGTGTTCAGGAGCTTTGGCCATTTCCTTAGGTTTTGACCTAATCTCCTGAAGCACTTGAGTAGACATAACATCCATTTTGCCCTTTCCTTTGTTCAGTGGCTGAATTATTTCATTTTCAGTCTGTGTCACTGACTTAACAAAGATTCTCTTAGTGTTACTCACAGAAGCAACACTAAGACAAGTTGAAGATTCAAATGGATCAAAACCTAATCCACTTCTTTGAGCCACAGGTCTTTGATAACTCTGAATTTCCTCTATTGCTCTAGAGGATTTCTTCAGAGCAGACATCTTTAATTCCAGGCTCTCTTCACTTGATTTAAGAATATCATATTCATGTGAGAGGTTTTCAAACTTGGCATTGAGAATTTTAAGTTCAAAATCTTTTCTCTTCTGAGAGAGAAGTTGATCATCAATCTCCTTTTGTTGGTCAACTATCCTGAGATTTGCTTCCTCAAGCTCTCTCAAGACTTGTTGATATAACTCAGTAGACTTGACATCAACATCTGCCTCAGAGTTTTTGGCAAGTTCAATAGCCAATCTTTCATTTTCTCTCACACAGTTATCATGAAATTCTTGTAACATAGTGAAATCTTCCATCAACTTTCCAAGGGAAAGCTTCAAGTTGATCTCACTATTGTTTTGTGAGATGAATGATGGTGAACTAGAAGTAGAGGATACCTCATCATCCTCAAGAGCCATGTTGCAGACATCATCATCATCATCACTGTTGGAGAATAGTCCATCAGAGGAGTTGAGGCTTTCAGCACTATCAGATTCTTCACCAGCCATCATGGCCTTTCTGTTGGTGAACTTTCTGTCTCTTTTGGCTTGCCTCTCTCTTCTCTCCTTAGAGCTTAATTCAGGGCAATCATACTGAAAGTGCCCTTTCTTTTTGCAGTTATAGCACAGATCTTCATCATCTTCTTTCTTTGATTCTTCTCTTCTTTTTGATGATGAAGGTTCAGCTCTACTGGACCTTCTCCTATCAGAGTACTTGTCCTCTGATCTTTTGTCTTCAGGCTTTTTGACTTCAGCCTGTGCTTCAGGAGAGTTGTATCTCCTGAATTTGTTGTCCTGGTAGAATTTCTTGTATCTACCAAACCTTGAGTTTAACTTTTCAAACCTTCTAGCCATCAAGGCTAGTTCTTCCTTCATTTCAGTCTTTGAGACTGACTTTGATGATCTTGGAGTGGACTGCATCTCTGGTTCAACAGTTTTGGCTTTGAATGCCACTCCCTTAGTAGGATTTGAAGGTTCCTCAATAGGCTTTCTTCTATTGAGGTCGAACTCATAAGCTTTGAGTTCAGAGAAGATTTGTTGCATGGGCATGGTGGAAAGATCTTTGGTGTTTTGCATCATTACAGCATAGACATCCCACTTTTGAGTGAGACTTCTCAAGATCTTCAACCCCACTTCTCTCTTGGTGTAGACCTTGCCCAGTGAGTTGATTTCATTCATCACATCAGTGAATCTACCAGCAAACTTATCAATGGATTCTTCAGACTCCATTGCAAACTGTTCAAATTTCTACACAGCAACTTGGAGCTTATTCTCCTTGATCTTTTCAGTACCCTCACACATTTCAGCAAGAGTATCCCAAATTTCTTTGGCTGTTGTGCAGTGGTAGACTCTACCCATAATTGCATCTGGAATTGTTTGGTAGAGGGTGTTCATTGCTAGATAATTCAGATTATCCTTCCTCTTTTCATCAGTAGTGAAGTCATCTTCATCTTTGGGTAGTACATCTCTTGTATCTGCCCTTTGAGCCTCTGTGACTCTGGGATTGACAAAGGTGAACACAAAAGGACCTCTTGTGATCACTCTCAACATATCAGTATGAAGAGATGCAAGATGAGCCCTCATTCTGATTTTCCAGAAATCATAGTTATCAATTGAGAACATGGGCAGTTTGTGATGTGAAATGTGGTTGACTGGATTTGTGGCCATGTTGTCCAATCCTTGGATAGTAGGAGGTGGAACAGCAGCATTGTTATTGGCCATAATTCAAGAACAAATAGTCAGTCAATATACAATAAGGATTTCAGAGAGATCAGTTCAGTGACCACAGCCAATATGTGATTTTGAAAACCAAGATGGCTTTTCAGAAGCAGTGGTCTTTGAACCCCTGCTCTGATACCACTTGTTGGTCCTGAAAGGAGTAGATAACAAGTGTATGGGGGGGGGGGAATACACTTGTATGAAAAATCTTTTCAAACTTGATCAAACCAGAGCTCAGCAAGGTTGTCTTGGACAACTTTGCTGAAGAAGATTAACTCTTCTAAGATAATCAATCTACTAAGTACTATTGAGAAGAGTGTGTGGGGAGTTCTTAAGACTTGAGAATATTCTAAAAAGAATGTTTGTCAATGAGTTGGTGAGTTTTGTGTATTTTCAACTGTTGTCAAATATGGAAAGATACATTTGGGCGGCCAGGATGAATTTCAGGGGAGTTGGCCAGTTTTGATCCAATGGTTAAAAACCAATGTAACAGTGACTTGTTGGTTTTATTCAAAACGTGGAAGGTATTTAATATTAGTTAATGGTTGGGGAGTTTTCGAGATAGATCATGGTTTGAAAAGGTGTAATGCAAACAAGAGTTAAATCTTGGCATTTAATGCATGGAAAGCGACCTTTTGGGTGGGGGACAAATTAAATCCCACAGAAATGATATCTGTAGTTGGGACATGTATCAAGGTAGGCAATGATTACCCAAAATAGGTGCTTATCAAGCCAAGGAAAGTTTTGATAGCCAAGACAACTTATCTGACCCCACTTGGACAAGTGTCCTGAAGAAATGTGGATAAAGGTCCTGAATTCCAATGGACAAGTGTCCTGAATAATTTCAGCCATCTCTTCTGATATTCAGTAGACTTGACCAAGTCTGTTGAGAACCTTCTCAGTTTCCATATATCCATTAACTTTTCATGAGATTTACTTGTCCAACTTCCCTGGATCAAGTAATCCCAACTCTGCTGATAGCTCCAGAAATCTTGCCTCTACAAGTGGCTTAGTTAGAATATCAGCTTTTTGATGATCAGTGTGGATCTTGACCAACTTTATGTCCTTCTTCTCCACATGGTCTCTAATGAAGTGATGCTTGATGTCCACATGCTTGCATCTTGTGTGCAATACAGGATTCTGTGATATAGCAATGGCACTATTGTTATCACAAAATATTGGCACTTCAGTAGAGTTGACTTTGTAGTCTCTCAGTTGTTGTTTCAGCCAAAGGATTTGAGCACAACAACTTCCAGCTGCAACATATTCAGCTTCAGTGGTGGAAGTAGCCACTGTGTTCTGCTTCTTGGAGAACCAAGATATAAGCTTGTTGCCTAAGAATTGACAAGTCCCTGAAGTGGACTTTCTGTCAATTTTACAACCTCCATAGTCAGCATCTGAGTAGCCAGTTAACTCAATGCAAGTAGAATACTTGAAGATATAAGAAATAACTGCTCTAGGATAGTAATTCAAAAAGTAATCAACGAGACAAACAGCACACAAGAATTTAAGTGGTTCGATCAATGTGATCTACATCCACTGGACCAGACGAGTACTTCTTTGATTGATAAAGAATGTTTACATACTCATTCACTCGGAATAGGATATTTCCTCACTTCACTCGTGAACTCACACAACTCAAAGATTACAAAACGTACTACAATTCCATCCAACCTTTACAATGTACACAAACAAGAGTTTATAAAGACCAAAGGTAGTTGCTGCTGTTAGGAACTGTTTGAGTAGTTATCAACCGTTTGCAACCGCTTGTAACTCCCCATGTGCTCAGTTATTGCCCAACTGAAATGGTAGTTATGCCCTCAAGTAGTTGTAACTGTAATTCAGTTAGTTAAACTAACTAACTTCGAACCAGAAGACTTGTCCATAAAGATCAGATCACTACTTAGTGTTCTGATACTCAACTCTTCTGCTCTGATGATCAAAAGCTAACTCTGCTGATAGACTTCATACTGTGTTGATCTTAACTGCACTGACCAAGTACTGTGCTGACCCAAGTACTGTGCTGATCTGGTACTGAGCTGATCTACTCTGCTGAAGTACTGTGCTGATCAAGTACTGTGCTGATCTAGCCAACTGTGCTGAACTCTAAGCATCACCTTCTCATCTGATTGAAACCCTTCAACTCATCTGATAAGGCCTAAGTTATCTTATCTGACCCTATCAGCTCACTACTCACTTAGTGTGCTGATTCTGAGATTATGAGATAACACTCACACAATTTTATAGGATTGTTAGGTAAACGAAAATTAGACAATGTATGGGATAAAATTTGAGAGATGGGTGACCTAGACGGGAATGCCAAACCGGGAGAGGAAAGGCGATCGGAAATGAATGTGAGAGGGTTTGGATGCTCGTGTCGGTCATACATAAAGATTATCAATGCAACTCCCCATGAGGAGAATGCTCCCCATATGACCATCCCGCACCTGAAAAGAAGACGAACTAAAAATGACATCAACATTATTATCTCGACATAAGGTTGAAACAGAAATTAAATTGGAATCCCGAAGACGTAAACATAAAGATTATCAATGTTACTATTTATAATTTAAAAAACGTAAATGGAATCCCGAAGACGTAAAATAAAAAATAAATAATTAAAAGACTTAAATTGAATTAGGTGTGAATTACGAGACGTAAATGAAATTATCTATTTATAAATTGGGATATTTAAAATAAATATTACAAGAATATTTTTATAGTTTTATATATTTATTTAAAATTTTAATTATTTTATTACATGACAAAATTAAATCACACTATAGCGAAAGTAGACGACATATCACCTTTTAATAGGTTTTATGTTATCCGAAAGGACGAATACCCTTTCTTACTATAGAAAATCCTACATAAGTTTTTTAAGTTTAAATAGTTTATTAAGTTTTTTAATATAATTGCAGATTAAATCATGTTGTAAATTTTACTCTTATAATTTTTTGAATCATGGTAAATAAAACTTCAGTTTAATTTATTTATTTTTCAATTCAAACTAACAAGCTAGTTATCCATGTCACCAACCTATCAATGAATAATTAATTATAGAGTTAATTGCAAAATAAATCACGACCTTTATAGTATTTATCAATTACAATATATTCTTTTTTTTTTTTTTTTGCAATTCGATACACCATCTTTTTAAGTTTTGCAATTTGATGCATGTGTTTATTTTTTTACAACACGTGAATGATATATATACCGAAGCCGCATTAAGGTTTTACACAAATGCCAACGTAAATGTCCTAATTGATCAATAAAATATATTTTTTATTTTATTTTTTGTATTTAAAAACGTTTTTAAATAAAAACAATATAAAAAAATATCACATTATTTTTGTGGACTATGATTTGGAGGACGCGATCTTATACTTTTGATCTTTTTTTATTTTTTTTGGAGTGGGGATGATAATAAATAAATTGGTTTATGATTTATTTTAAAAAATATTTAGTATTGTGTTTAGTTTTAAAATGATTTTTTTTATTATTCTTTTTAGTTAAAAATGTTTTAAAAATTAAAAAAAATTATTTATCATTCGTGACATCTATGTGGCACCTCGACACCTCTGACAATTAAATTATGATTTAATTGTTGCCAGAAAATTGACATATGCATTGAATTGAAAAAAAAAAAAGTGGTGTATCAAGATTTGTATGGATTTTTCCTCTTATGGCCAAGTCTGAAGTACTCTCAGTGTTTACTCAGTTCATGAAACTTGTTGAAAGACAATTTGACAAACAAATCAAAGCAATCCAACATGATATGGGATCTGAGTTTCTTCCTGTTGCAAAGTTAGTTAAACCACTTGGTGTTAGTGTGAGATTATCACGTGCATACACTCACCCTCAAAATGGCTTGATTGAAAGAAAGCATCAACATGTCACAGAAATTGGTCCGGCCTTACTTGCTCGTTCAAAGCTCAATATGACTTTTTGGTGGCATGCCTTCTCCACTGCAGTTCACATTATCAACATGCTTCCCTCTCCTGTTACTAAAAATATATCTCCCTTTGAACTTTTTCACTACAGGCCACCTGACTACTTGTCACTAAGAGTTTTTGGGTGTGCTTGCTTCCCATTTCTCAGGCCCTACAATACATCTAAACTACAATTCAGAAGCTCCAAATGTATCTTTTTGGGCTACAGCTCCTCTCACAAAGGCTATAAGTGCCTTCATGATTCAGGCAAAATTTTTATATCAGCTTCTGTTCAATTCAATGAAGAGGAGTTCCCATCTTTCTCCCAGGACAAACCTACTTCCACAGCTAATCCACTCTTTTCTACTCAGATTCCACCACCTTGTATCCCCTCTCCAAACACTCATCTACCTCCATTATCATCAGATACTCTCAATCCATCATCATCAGCTTCTGTCTCAAATCATCATCATTCCCCTCATTCCTCCTCTAGCTCTTCAAGATACACAACAAAATAATGCAGAAATGGCATCGGGGAAGGCATCGGATCTGCCGTCCCCGAAGATGAAGGCAACGGCAAAGGCATCGGCAGTGTGCCGATGCCAATATGGTCGATGCCATTTAAATGGCATCGGATTTGGGGAAAACCGATGCGAAATGGCATCGGCAGGTCGCCATTACCAAATGGCATCGGGGCCCACTGCCGATGCCATTTTGCATCGGGCCTATTGCCGATGCCATTTTGTCGATGCCTTTTTATTAAAATTTAAAAAAGCTGAATCTGGGTTTCGAACCCAGGTCGATAGGCCACCAACACCCACCCCATTTTTCGGAAATCTGGCCATTTTCGCGATTTCTGGGGTTCGAACTCGGGACCTCGCGGTCTCGAAGGCTTTTGAGCGCCCCCTGTGTGCCGTTTAGGCTAGGAGCTTTTAGTCGACATGTTGTGAATGCAATTAATATATATTCAATTTAATTTGAGTTTTTAATTCTTTAATTAATTCAATCCATTCTAATTTTAATTGTTCCTTATTAAATTATTTATCAAAGCATATCATAATTATTTCTAAATTATGTTTTTCAAATTAACTAAATTATGTTTTTCAAATTAAATAATTTATTTACGGTATCAATTCACACTATTTAAATTTATTCTAATCCTCAATTTACAACATTTTAATTCTTTAATTAATTCAATTCATTCTAACTTTAATTGTTGCTTATTAAATTATTTATCAAAGCATATCATAATTATTTCTAAATTATATTTTTCAAATCAAATAATTTATTTACGGTATCAATTCACACTATTTAAATTCATTCTAATTTTTGATTTCACAACATTATAATTACATACAACATTGAATATAATTATTTTCACTTATACATTTAAATTTATTCTAATCACATCATGTAAATTCATTCTAATTTTCAATTCACAACATTAAATATATATAATTATTTTCACTTATCCATTTAAAAATATGAATTCACTTATCCATATAATTAAAAATATTTTCATCTATTATAAAATTATTCTCTAGTTCATTTTCAATTAAAATAACATCATATCACAAACAACATTAATTATAAACATAATTAGCATGTTCACGTCAATTAAAATAATAACATCACACACAACATTAAAATAAAAATTAATCTTCAACGTCAATGTAATATAATAACATCACACGTAACAAAGTAATATAAAAATGTATCACTCCTCATCACCATCACCATCACCATCATCTTCAGTATCATCCCGATCCTGAACCTGTGGTATCTGCACAGTCGGCGGCCTCGGCTCCCCACCCATCCCACCCATCTAACCCATCCCACCCATCTGACCCATCCGGCCACCCATCTGTCCCATCATCATTGCAAGCTGCTCCTCAAAATGCTTGCGTAAGCGCTCCTCCTGCTGCCGCATTAGTTCCAGTAAGCGTTGCTCTCTATCTTCATTGACTCTCCGTTCTTCAGCAATCATCCTGTTCATGTCTTCCTGGGTGAATGGTCCATAAGCCGTACCACTTGACGTCTCGCTAGGACCGGAGGAGACCCGTCTGTTCTTGCCTACTTGTCCAAGGCCCCTAACACGTCCATGAGACCTGCCGACCTTCTTCACGTACAGTTCAGACATCTCGGGTATAGGTGGGGCCTGGGAACCATCCTCTGAACTAGGTTCATCTGACGGATCTCTTGTAGTATTATTGGTGAGCTCGTCCTGTATCTGGTCCTATACGTGCACATTTAAAAGTGGGTTAATACATTTTCAAGTACAATTAAATATATATTTGTTATATATATATATATATATATATGTACACACTTACAAGTAAATCACCCATATGACCACAAGTGTATGTCCCGTTTTCGTAACGGTGGTAATATTCAACTATCTCCCAGTCGTATGCAGGGCGTCCCATCCTCTCCTCCTGTATTTTGAATCGAAGACATATACGAATAAATAAACGTCTAAATAATTAACTAAAATTAATTATATATAATTGACCACAAATACTTACAATGCGCCGTGCGACCTCTGCTGCTCCACGAGCTCCGCCTTTATGAGTACCATGGCCAGTACCCGGACCTCCAGGCTCGGATAAGCGGTTCTTACGAGCCTGCTCGCTCTTCTTAATTGTTTCGGGATTGTTCCAGTGACGAACTAAGTCGTTCCAAACATGCACATCCCACCTCGGCCTCTTGTTATCCTTCACCCACGCCTTCTTGATTTTTGATAACATGTTAGTGTACCGACTTGCAGCTCTTTGAAGAAAGAGTCGGTACACCTCTGTAGAAGATGTGGCTTCAGGGTCCCACCTGACCTCGGTCTGAAAAAAAAAATTAATTAACGAATTAATATAACAAAATAACAAAATGTTAATGTAAAGTTATTTTATACCTGGAATGTATCCCACCACCGCTGTACCGTGCCGGGTGATACCATAGCCCAGGTGTGTGCACCAAGCTCCATATTCCGGTACATTATCGATCTGATCGTCCTCGAAATTAAATTTGAAGGCATCAACTTGTTACACGTATTTTATAATAAATAAAAAATTATTAATAAACATGTTATACATACGTCTAATGAAATTTAAATATAATACACTTACGTATCTTGGTAGATAAATAGTCGGATGCGACTGTCGGGTGCATCAGTCGACATGCTGGCCTGTGTCCCGACAGACGGAGGTCTAACTGGCGAATGTATCGGTGGAGGGGATTGTTCCTGTGGATGTGGAACCATATGAGGCAACTGAGGCACCTGAGTGTAATAGGAATGTGGGTTCATTCCGGGCATCTGGGGCAACATTATCGAAGTCATATCGGGCATATAAAAACCCTGTGGTATCTGCACAGTCGGTGTCTCATCCACCGGCTCTCCTCTACCTCTACCTCTACCTCGCCCATTTCCAGAAGAACCCTGTGCAGAAGAACCCTGTCCAGAGCCATGTCCAGAACCATGTCGACGACCACTCATCTGTCAAAATGAACATTAAAACATTATTAACATTGAACACTAATTGTAACAATTAAAAAACATTATATATGAACATCACTGTAACGATTAACACTAAAATATAAATAAGGAATATAATTAAGGAATTAATATTTAGATAACATTGTCTAACAAAGTAATATTTAGATAACATTGTCTAACAATTAACAACATCATTCATCTTCATCATCTTCATCTTCAGCTTCATCTTCGTCGTCTTCTTCTCCGTCTTCTTCTCTGTCTTCTTCTCTG
Organism: Galeopsis tetrahit; assembly: GCA_963675135.1. Lineage (NCBI taxonomy): Eukaryota > Viridiplantae > Streptophyta > Magnoliopsida > Lamiales > Lamiaceae > Galeopsis > Galeopsis tetrahit. Next base: position 21,851,542 of record OY776133.1, read on the forward strand.
TCTTCTTCTTCATCTTCTTCATACTCTGCCATTTCCATCATTGTACCAGTGTCATCAGTTAACATGACAGGATCATCATCTACTTGCACAATCATTTGAGTCTCTATGTTATCCTTTTGCCACGCGGGAACTTCATCTTCAGTAGTATCTTTTGCATCCACCAAGTATCTCGGTTTGACTTTACAGACAAATATCCAATCAGTACGGGATCCGGGGTATGGACAATAGTAGACTTGTGTGGCTTGACTTGCTAGTACGAATGGATCGTATCGGCCGTAAGATCGCCTCTGATTAAGCTCCACGAGCTTGTAGTTAGGATGAACTTTTGTCCCATTGTTTGAGGGATCAAACCACTGACACTTGAACAAAACCACTTTCTTCTCGTGGTACCCCTGATAGTCCAATTCGACTACTTCCTCGAGTTTCCCATAGAAATCTTCCTCATCCGCGTCATAGTTTTTTCCCTTGATACAAACCCCACTGTTTGATGTTGCTCTAGATGCACCATAAGCCATGGTGTGGAATTTGTACCCGTTCACGTAACACCCTACGTACGTAAGAACTTGACCAGACGGACTGGCCGAAAGATCGTATAAAAACCTGTTCTCTACGCGATTTATCTTCACCTATATATATATATAAGCCGAATTAATGTGAGAATTTCTATAACTTAACACTTTACACAGATCGTTATTTTAAGATAACTTACAATTTCTTCAAACCACGACGCAAATCCATCTTGTAGTCTTAAATCTGATTCAGCGGCCGAGAGATTTGGTTGAAGAACTTGAAGTTGTTGCATGAATAGCCTACGTATGATCGATATAAGATTAATAAGACATGTCAACACTAAGTATTTGATTGACAAACATTTTGGTCGGATTGACTTACTGAACATATGGCTGCACCTCATCACAATTCAACAACACGTACGTATGAGCAACTTTTTTCTCCTCGTCTAAAATCCATCTTTTCTTAGGCTTTCCTAATCGTTTGCCAGGCGCCTTAAATATGGAAAAAGTGCCCTCAACATACTCGTGTACTTCGTCCCGACCATCGTAATTACGAGGTACATTGTGTATCCTTGTCGTAACATGGTCCTCGAAATAGTGAGAACAAAACATTGACGCCTCTCTAGTTAAATATGCATTTGCAATCGAAGCTTCAACACATGCTTTGTTACCCACGCTTAATTTCAAGGTGCGAAGATACCTGATTAAATTTTAAGTATCGTAAGTTCATATAATTTGAAGAATCGTATGAGAAATTAATTAAATTACCTCTCGTATGGATACATCCATCTGTATTGAACTGGACCACACACTTTTGCTTCATATGCAAGGTGCACATGTAGATGTTCCATAGAGTTGAAGAAGCTGGGTGGAAAGATACGTTCCAACTTGCACAAGATGATTGGGATATCTGTTTCCAGTCGAGTCATGTTGTCAACTGTGATGGTCGTAGAAGTCAACTCCTTAAAAAATAGACTAAGCTCAGTGATTGCTTTCCACACAGTGAGCGGCAGAATTTTGTAAAAAGCAATCGGTAGTAGTCTCTGCATAAACATGTGACAATCATGACTCTTTATCCCATACAATTTCAATTTCGACCAATAAATGCAACGAGACATGTTAGACACATATCCATCTGGAAACTTCAACTCACTTATCCACTTACAAACAACATCCTTCTGCTTCTTATCAAGCGAAAAAGAAGTCTTAGGATACTTTGATGTACGTGGACATTTCTTGAGAGAGGGACGACGACAATAATCATTCAGCTCGTCTCTTGATTTAGACGTGTCCTTTGTTTTCCCCTCCACATTCATCGTCGTGTTGAAAACGTTATCAAACACATTTTTCTCAATATGCATCACGTCTAAATTGTGTCGCATCAACAAGGTACTCCAATACGGCAACTCCCAGAAAATGCTTTTCCACTTCCACCCTCCATCAAGTTTTTTTGTTGTGAGCCTCAGCACCATCCTCTGTAACCTTTCTATATCCCAAATGATCAATTTCGTATAGGAGACTTGCACCCGTTCGAATAGGCGGTGGATCATCTGTGACTACTACTCCGGCCATGAATGTAGTTTTATTCGTTCGCCACGTGTGATTCGGTGGTAAGAACTTTCGGTGGTTGTCGAACCACGACTGTTTTCGACTTTTATTCAAGTAGAATGCATCGGTGTACTCTCCACAATATGGACAAGCAAGCCTTCCGGCTGTACTCCAACCAGACAACATTGAGTATGCTGGGAAGTCACTAATGGTCCAGATAAGTGCAGCTCGCATCCAAAAGTTTTGCTTTCTAGCAACATCGTAAGTTTGCACCCCATTTTCCCATAAAAATCTCAAATCTGCTATCAGTGGTTGTAAAAACACATCAAGTTTGTCCTTCGGACTTTTAGGCCCGGGCACGAGAATCGAAAGAAACATGAATTGATCCTTCATGCATAACCACGGGGGTAGATTGTACGGAGTAAGTATAACTGGCCATGACGAATATTGTTTTCCCGTCATTTCAAACGGTGCAAACCCGTTTGTGCTCAAGCCCAACCTCACATTCCTAATTTCAGATGCAAAATCAGGATACGAACGGTCCAAATGCTTCCAAGCCAGCGAGTCTGCCGGGTGACGCATAACACCAGAGTCATCAGAAGCGCACGAGGCATGCCATGTCATATCCTTCGCAGTGGCCTTGGACATGTACAATCTTTGCAAACGAGGAATTATCGGAAAGTAGAACATCTCCTTAACCGGGCGTTTCTTTTTCAACCGACCATCTACATCAACCCTACTCGGCTTATACCGTGATCGACCACAAATCTTACAAAAATCTAGTTCGCTGTCTGCACCCCAAAATAACATGCAATTCTGTGCACAACAATCAATCTTTTCTACCGGAAGACCCATCCCACTCATCAAATGTTTGGTGTCGTTAAATTTCTTGGGAACCTTATTTTCGGGAGGACAAATCTCACGAATCAACTCAACAACCTGATTGTATCCTCTTTCAGACAATCTGTTTTCCGTTTTAATGTTCAACAATCTAGAATTGAATGACAACTGCGAATGAGATTCACAACCAGGATACAAGTCTTGGTCCGCTGCACGAAGCATGCCGTAAAACTGTGTCGCATTCTCGTTAGGGGGTTCTTCATTAAGTGCCTCCTCTTCCACGTCGATTCCAAAATCAATATTTGGGCCACCCATTAACTCTTCTACCATAGTGTGGTACGAACTAGGTCCCGCTGGGTCAACGTCGTTTGAAGTTGACGCATATTCATTAGTGTTTTGATATGGACGTGGACCCCAACTCTCTTCCCCGTGATAAATCCAATTATAATAATTCAGTGTAAAACCATTTCGATATAAATGAGATTTCACTTCATTAGGATCTCTATAAGTTTGATTTCGACATCTAGCTTTCGAACAAGGACACCTAATTTTTCCTTCCCAAATCGAATTCGGATTACTAGTAACAAATTCAATAAATTCATTTATTCCACTAACAAATCCGGGGTTCATAATCCCATTCACTAATCTTGGACTATACATCCAACTACGAATTGAATAATCCATGTCAATCGACGTCTAGCTACAACACACAAACAACCAACGTCTCATTTCCCAACTCTATTAAAATCAATTAATATAATTCTAATTATATTCTAATAATTATTCTAACACCCTAATTAACAAATAAATTCATATAGACATATAACACAAATATAATTCTAACACCCTAATTAACAAATAAATTCATATAACTTAATTATTAAAACATACGTACATATAAATACATGCCTAACACAACATATAATTAATTAACAATTTATAAATTCTTACAATTAACACATGCATGCATAAAAATTAACAATTCTAACAATTTTATATATACATACAACATATATGCATATATATACATATATATACTAAAACTATATATACACATATAACTTCAAATTTAACCAATGAAAACGAAAAAAATTACCGTAGAAATGCTCCCGTCGAAGTGTAGAACACAAATGGCCAAAAACCGAGTTCGATCCGCAAACGAAGGTGATTTTTGAGTGGGGAGGTGTAAAACTCGAAGCTCTTCAATGGAGGTTTGGGGGAGGGGGGTTGCGGCTGTTACGTTCTGGAAGAAAGGGGGTTTGGCCAATTTATATTGAATTAGGGCATCGGGGAAGGCATCGGGCCCACTGCCGATGCCATTTTGCATCGGGGGGGCCGTTACCAAATGGCATCGGGGCCCACTGCCGATGCCATTTTGCATCGGCCATTAAATGCCGATGCCATTTCGCATCGGGGCCCACTGCCGATGCCATTTTGCATCGGGCATTAAATGTCGTCCCCTTTTCGCATCGGCCGGCCTGCCGATGCCATTTGCCGATGCCTTTTGGGAAATATTTTGTAGTGATACGTGCTTCCCCCTACATTACATTCCTCTCCCTCATCAAACCCTACTGTCCCAATCACCTCATCTCCTCCCTTACCAGCTCTTACTGTCTCACCCCTCATTCAGAATACTCACCCCATGCAAACCAGAGCTAAATCTGGTATCTACAAGCCTAGAGCACTCATCTCCTCCACAATTTTTCATGAGCCAACTTCTGTTACTAAGGCCAGCAAAAGTTCTGATTGGACAAAGGCTATGCAGCTTGAGTATGATGCTTTGATCCAAAATGGTACTTGGACCCTTGTTCCCCCCTCTTCAGATATTCACCCCATCACCACAAAGTGGCTCTTCAGAGTCAAGTACAACAAAGATGGCTCTATTGAGAGATACAAAGCCAGATTGGTGGTAAGAGGCTTTCAGCAACAAGTTGGTGTTGATTATTTTAGCACCTTTAGCCCAGTCATTAAACCAGTTACTCTTCGCGTTGTTTTCACTCTAGCAGTCACAAAAGGTTGGCCTATACAGCAGGTTGACATCAACAATGCATTTCTCAAAGGATTGCTTCATGAAACAGTATACATTGCTCAACCAGAGGGTTTTGTTCACCCTGAGCACCCAAACTATGTCTACAAAATTAGAAAAGCTCTTTATGGCTTAAAGCAGGCTCCCAAGGCTTGGTATGATACCCTCAAGGATTTCTTGGTTCAGCAAGGCTTCATACACTCCACTTCTGATCACTGTCTGTTTCACAGATTTATTTAAGGCAAAATCACTCTATTGCTGTTATATGTGGATGATATATTGATCACTGGTGATGACACTACTCTTGTGCAACAACTCATTCATGCACTTCACACTCAGTTCTCCCTCAAACATTTGGGGGAGGTCAACTACTTTCTGGGCATAGAAGCTTACTCCACTCCCTCTCTCATCAAACTTACTCAGTCCAAGTATGCAAAGGACATCATCTCCAAAGCTCACTTAAATGACTCAAAGCCCTGTCCAACTCCAATTTGCCCCTCTTTCAAGCTCTCTCTCTCAGACAGCCCTCCATTTGAGAATCCCACTTTATATAGAAGTATTGTTGGAGCTCTTCAATATCTTACCCTAACCAGACCAGACATAGCCTTCAGTGTCAACAAATTATCCCAGTTTTTACAAATTCCATCTCAAAATCACTGGAAAGCTTGTAAGAGAGTTCTTAGATATATCAAAGGCTTTTTAACTCATGGCATCTCTTTCTCTCCTATTTCTGATTTCAGGTTGCAAGGCTTTGCGGATGCAGATTATGCTTCGAGCATTGATGATCAACGCAGCACCTCAGGTTTTTGTATCACTCTTAGTCAAAATCTTCTTTCTTGGAGCTCAAGAAAACAATCTGTTGTCGCTAGGAGCAGCACAGAGGCATAATACCGGGCCCTTGCTCTTGCTACAACTGATCTCATCTGGATTGCTAGTCTCTGCAAGGAACTTCAAATTCCAATTACCTCTCCTAGTTTACTTTGGTGTGACAATCAAGGGGCAATCACTTTGGCATTCAGCCCGACTTTTCACTCCCGTACCAAACACATCGAAGTGGACGTTCATTTTCTTAGAGAAAATGTGCAAAATGGAATGCTTGATGTTCGATTTATTACTTCTGAAGATCAACTTGCTGATCTCCTCACCAAGCCGGTTGCTCCAGCTCGATTTGCTCACCTCCTTAGTTGGTTCAACATGTCTTAGGTCACCATGGCTTGGTTTCTTCGGAGGCATGTTGAAGAATAGAAGAATGCACAACACAGGCATATGCGTATTACATGCAAACCCTCATGCATGCACATGCATGCAACCCGGCCACACATGCTACCCACACTTGATTGTATACATACACATCATATACATATAGAAAGGTAGTTAGATATTTAACACACTATTGTTAGATAGAAAGCTCTAGAATGTGGAGCTCTCTATATATAGTGTACTCCTCACACATTACTCTTTGAGTTGAATATACACAATTTAAACAATTGATAAAAACTGTAAAGGTCGTGATTTTCTTTGTAATTAACCCTTAATTATATTAAGATGTATGTTAAACAATTTCGGATGAAAATGAATAATTTTTCGTTATTTTCTCGCATATTGAGCGAATTTGTCTGTTAGTTTAAATTGCAAATTAAATTAAATTAAATTGAAGTTTTGTTTTTTTCTTTTACCAAGAAGCTTAGATTAGATTGGAATTTAAGAAAATATTGTGATGTTATCGGTAATTAAGCCTGTTAAGATTGAATAGGTCTCCGCTGAACCAGAGTTCACGTGTACCGTTTAAAAAATGTGTAATTTTTAAGTAGCAAAAGTTCTTCGTAAAAAAAAAAAAGAAAGAAAAAAAAGACATTTTGTTCGCAGTCGCACTATACTTGAGATTTTTTTATTTTTTTTAAAATGTAAACCCGAATTCATGATTTCATGTCAATATCTATTACTTGCAAAGGCTGTCTACGTCAACAATTTAAATCAGTTAATTAAGTCATGGCCAGGAGATATTTCTTTATGATTTAATCTTTTTTGCAAAAAATGGTCTGCCATCCCCCTGGTCGGCATTTAGGCGCTAAGTGGCCTGACTGATTCGATTTTATCTCTCTAAATATTTTTTGTGAAAAATCGATCAAGACATCTATTTTTTTTTTTTGGAGTTCGATTTGGATAATCGAACCCACATAACTTTACCATGATGAACAATGTTTATTTGTCAATGTTATGCTTGAGAGGTGAAAACTGGTTTTAACTAAAAAAAAAAAAAAAGTACTATAAAATAAAATAAAAATAGGTGGGTTAAATGAGAGACTATGGTAGGGGATAGCTATTGAACGCATGTATAGATGATGACCAGTGTTACGGTTATTAAATCCAATCGATAGTCATATTGCAGTCACGTGTTCAAACAATTTGACCAAATATTACTCTAATCTAAAACTTTGAATTTTGTAATCTCGACAAAACACGCCCCAATCAAACAATTTACAATTAAGTGTATTAATTTTATAATGTCCCAAGAAATAATTGAAGGCACGAGATAACACAATATATATACTTTTGAAAATATCTACGGATATATTATAAATTTGAATATTGTGATATAGATATTGAGATTTAATGTATTCTCTTCCGTGTATCGCAAAATATCAATATTTTTCTACCGTAATATAAAATTTAACGGAAATTGAGAAATATTACACAATATTGTACAATATCACAAAATCTGAAAAAATGACAATTTTATTTTTATTTGTATAAGATTAAACGTTTATTTATTTTTTATTTTTAGTAGTGCAAGAGCCAAGAAAGTATATTTCAATTCATCAATTATACTTAATTATTTTTTTAAACATATGAATGACATGTGTATAATCATATCCTAAATTGCTCTAATATGTTGAATTGTTTGGAAAAAATATAATATTTCAACTATTATATATATTTAAACCTCATAAGTTATCATTTTAATATAACTATTAATTATATTTTATCATTTGTAGTTAGTCATTTTATTTTATATTATATTATGTTGTCAGTTGTTTTTCGTTATTTATATAATTTATTATATATATTTTTAAGTATATAATTTTATTATGTTGTTGAGTACTTAAATATATGCATAATAGTATATAGTACGTAGTATGCACTCGAGTGCATGTTGTGTACCCTAATCTAAAGAAAAGTGTATGTTATTAAACTGAAAAGTACAACACAATATTACTAAAAAGTGTAAGTCATTATGACTAAAAATATTATTATACAGTTTAATAATTGAAAAGTGCAACACCATTTATCAAAAAGTGTAAGTCTGTAAAACTGAAAAGTGCAACATGGACTAGGGTGCACAACATGCACTTGAGTCCATAGCAGACCAACCCATATTATATTAGTCTATAAAATTTCATATTAATTTTTTAAAATTTTGATAAAATTTTCGGTTAAATTTTAAATTTTTTGCAATATGGATATATAAGTGAAATTAATATTGTGACATTTGTTGCGTGATATTTTGATAGTTGCTTGCAAGTATGTTTATACTATTGGGTATATGTTTTAAGAAAAAAAAGATAAAATAGGGGGGTTGTGCGGTTATTGTGAGGTAAATATAAAGTACATATGCCCATATTTTTAATGGAAAAAACAATGAGCATATACTTTTAAAAAAAAATGAATATATTTTTAATGGATATACAGACAAAAAATATGAGCAATACTTTTTGTGAACAAAGTCTGTTGGATTTCTATGTTACACATTTCGTGTTCCACTGATGTTCCACCGGATTTTTAATACGTTTAGCCTTCAATATTATAGGACGTTGATTATTTTTTAATATGACACGTGTCAATTATTCATATATTGAAACAAAATGTGGAACATGAAAAGTGAAACATGTGATTTCAATCCCAATAAAATAGTACTCCCTCCGTCCCACAATAACTTTCACACTTTCCTTTTTGGGACGTCCCACAATAACTTTCACACCCTTAAAATGAAAAACTCTTTATAAACTCCACCCTCACAATATCCTCAATTTTACACAAATGACATTACTTTTTCTCCACACATACACAAAAGTCAACTCATTCTTTACTTTATACATAAAATTTTACAAAATTACCCCTCAAAACCCCACTCATTATTACACTTTCTTAATTTACGTGTCCACCTACCTATGAAAGTTAATACGGGACGGAGGGAGTATCAAATGATTCAAATCAACGTTGTGTTTGTCATATACGATGGCTGCATGCATGCTTTGAATCCTACACAGCCTTGGGCTTTTTTGACTTTTCACATCCTTTCCGGAAAATGAGTACATCTTTATTGGAACTAGGATCAGCGGACGGGGCGACCAGGAGTCACGTACGGGCGGCGCGACTATTAATTCGTCTTCAATATTTTATTTTAACATTCCAATAATTAATTTTCCATGAAAATTCTTATCCCTAAATTAATTATCTCTACTTATCCTATCCTTGAATATATTTTCTACTTTCTAAGTCAACAAACGGCAATTTAATATTTCCTTCAATTACTTTTATAAATTCAATGGTTACAAATCATATTATTCACACTATTTTATCTTCAACCTTCAACTCTCACTTATTTATTCAAAATAATATTCATGTTATTCATAAACAATCACTTTATTTATAATTGTAACTACTCTCATCATATCCTCAATATATCTACTTTAAACATAAAATAATGAATACTCCCCCCATTTCATAAAGTTTATAGCATTTGGTCTTCAATTTTGTTTCAGAAAGTTTGTCGTTTTTTCAATTTTTACCAATGATCTTCATAAAATACCTTTATTTTTATTTGAAAACGGTAAAACTTTAATTAATGGGTATCAGGAATATCCTCAATAGATACATCAACAAGTTACACGAAAAAAAAAAAAACACAAAGAAAATCAAGATCTAACCCAAACACATGATAGGTTTTTTTAGTCCACTTTTCAAAAGAATTCAATTCATGTTGTATACCCCTATTAATATCTATAATATTTTTTCTTAAAATATACTGTATTAATGATATATAGGGTGGAAGGAAAGGTGAAATGAATAGTAGAAAATGAGGTGAGAAAAGAAAAGAAAAGAAAAAAGAGAAGGAAAATGAAAAGAGAAATATATTAGGGGTAAATGTGTTAAAATATGTATTTTTTTTTTTTAACGGACAAAATATGTATTCCTTAATTTTATACCAAATTTGCTATAAAATTTATAAAATTGATGGAGTATTCATTAAAACTTATTTTTAAATATGAATAATAATAGGAGGGATAGTTATTTAAGCGGAGAATTGTTTTATTTTGTAATTATGGTGTGAAATATAAATGTGGATTGTATGAATCAATACTTAATAATTTTATTAAATTCATAAGAATAGTTCATCTTCCATATTTTAAACTTCCCAGTAATTAATGATATATATAGATATAGATATATGCTCTCTCTGTTTTATAAAGTTTATTGCATTTGATTTTAAATTTTATTTTAAAAAAGTTTATTGCATTTTCTAATTTTAGAAAGGTCAAAGGAATGATGGATAAGGAAGGTGAGGAAAAGGAAAGGAAAAGGAGAAGAAAGAGGGAAAAATTAATGAGGAACGTGTCAAAAATATATATTCTTTAATTTTATACAAAATGAGAAATGTAATAAACTTTATGAAAGAGAGAGTATATATATATAGAGAGACTATAATTAAACTGGTTTGCATTTTGTATTTTTACTACTCTAAATTAGGTATTAGTCGTAAAAGATACATGTATATGATAAAACTAGTTCGTATTAGTCGTAAAAGATACATGTATATGATAAAACTAGTTCACACAAGATCAATTATACTTCGTATAATTTAAATACAGTGACGGAGCCAGAAAATCTCGGTAGGGGGGCCCGATTAAAATTACTTTAAAGATAAAATAATATGTACTTATTATACTCATTGAAATTTTACGATAAAATTGTCAATACATTTCATTAAATTAAATTGAACAAGATGTCTTTAATTTTATTTTGAAGTTTTGATAGTTCAATTCAAAATGAAGCGAAACAATTTAAAAATTACTAAAATATTTGGCAATTCTTAGTAAAAACTTAGACAATAATTCTCAAATACACCATCAATCAATATTATTGTCTCTATTGAAGAAATAATTTATTTTTGGAGTATTAAGAAACAAATTTAAGTAAAAAACACATGAAAAAATATATTACTCCTTTCAAACTTTGTATGCAAGCATTTATTTTTTATACGTCTATACTTAATATGTATGTGTCAAAAAATAAAAATAATATTTTTATTTTCGTATATCAAAAAGTTTCATTTAAATTTTAATATTCAAACGATGATATTAAAAAATAGACATAGTTAAGATTAATGATTAATAAAAATTTAATTCCATCAAAGAAAAAAAAATTAATAAAAGTGAAATTAATAAGAAAAAAAGATTTTAAAATAGAGTGATTTGAGAAGAAATAGAGCAATCATTTCACGTGTATGATAATTAAGATATATATATGATATGAATAACTATTATCACATAAGATATATAATTATTATAAAATATTTATTATATATATATAAAAAAAATTGGTGGGGGGCCCAGTGGCCCCTGGCCCCAACGTGGCACCGTCCCTGTTTAAATATGTATGTGACTAAATTTTGTATAAGACTAGTTCTTATTATTTATAAATTTTATGATTCGCGGATGTATGACATTCGAACTATGTTATTTACTTTATATAAAAAAGTTTACAAAATTACATTCAAGACTTTAATTATTACATTTTTTTCGTAAACTCTATTCTACCAAATGAAAGCTTTTCAGGGACGAAGGGAGTATTTTATAACTATATTATGTATTAGAATCGGTTTCGATAAAGCTAAAAACTAATTTTATTGAATTAGAATTCATTTACATAATATAATTACATCGTAAATTCGTAATGTTCGACATCGTGTTATAATATTGATAATGTCAAAGAAAAACTTCATACAATACATATATTAGCTAAAAAAACAAATAATAAAAGTATGTGAATTTAGTATATATAACATGCATCGAAATCAAGTTATTGATAATTGTGTGTGGCGCTGCTTTAAACTAATCATAAGCAAAATATATTAATAATGTATAGAGTAATTAAGATAAATAATTTATACCCGATTGTTTTACATGTAATACATAACAGGGATAAGTTATAAAAATAAAATAAATCCAACATAAAAATAAAATAAATAATAAGTAAAGTATAAGAATTTACCTCAAAATCTTTAGAAGGTTAAATTCTGGAGCTCCATATATTTGAAAGTCTTAAAAACATATTTGAAAAAGAAAATGAAAAAGGTAACTATCAAAGAAAGACAAAAATAAAAAAGAGAGATCGCAGAAGTCTCAAAAACACATTTGAAAAGGAAAAAAAAAAAATATCTGAAAGCCAAAAAAAGGACCACGGGTTCCTCTTGGTCAATATGTACAAGTAGAAAAAGTATATGAAACCTTCTAATAAATGAGACGGGTCACATTTATATATATATATATTTCGTGGGATAATTGAGCTCCTATTTAATAGTAGTATATTTTAAACTAAAGTAATAAAGTGAAATCTCGTTTAATATTTGAGACTGTTTTATACATAAGACTTATAATTCTGTATTTTAAAGCAATTTGAGGTATATAAACCATGGATTTTACATAGAGGATGGGGCCCAACTAAATAATAAAATAAAAATAATTTAAAATATATTTTATAACTATATTATGTATTAGAATCAGTTTGATAAAAGTTTAAAACTAATTTTACTACATTAGGTTCATTTACGTAATATAACATCATGAGCATTAATCTTGTTTGATAAAAGTTTAAAATATCTTAACATATGTTGTTAATTTTAAAAATTATTGACCGTTATTCAATATAACTAAAAAATATTATTTAATATAACTGAAAAGTGCAATACAATATTACTGAAAAATTTAACACTATATAATTAAAAAGTGTAACACAATATTATTTAAAGGGTAACATGAAATATTTTATTCACGAAATATGCCTAATTAAGGTCATTTTTAAAAATTCACAGGTCAAAAACCTGATTCGGGTCGTAAAAAAAAATCGCATGTAGCAAGCATGTGGTTTATTACATGACCAATATATTATTACTACAAGATCAAAATATTACTATTACAAGACCAGAAGTGTAGTACTACAAGTCAAAAAAGTTCTAAAAATTTCTCCCAAAAAATATTAAGTGATCGGAATATATTTGTACTTGTAGTAGTACTTTTGGCATTGTAGTGATAATAGTATTGTTTAAAAAGTGTATATTCAACTTATGATTCAAATTGTGATTTGTACAATATATAGAGCTCAAGTTTCTAGAGCTTTCTATCTAACTACTTGTTGTTACAACTAACAATATAACAATAGAACTTCTCTTCTTCTAGAACTAACTATTGAGATATTTTGTGAGTATTGAGAGCATGAGGGTTTGCATGTGTTTGTGGCACATGCATGCTATATACTTAACATGCCCCAGAAGAAAACGGACCACAGTAACTCAAGTGAGATTGAGCCAGGCACTTAATCGAGCAAACCGAACTGGAGCAAGGGGCTTCGTTAGTAAGTCTGTTGGCTGATCCTCAGACGAGATGTAGCGGACATCAAGAAGTTTGGCCTGAACTTTTTCTCTTAAGAAATGAACGTCCACCTCGATATGTTTTGTGCGTGAGTGAAAAGCTGGACTAAAGGCAAGAGTGATCGCTCCCTGATTATCGCACCAAAGAAGAGCCGGAGTTGAGATCGGAATGCAAAGTTCCTTGCACAAGCTTGAAATCCACAAAATATCAGTGGTGGCAAGCGCAAGGGCCCTATACTCAGCTTCTGTGTTACTTCTTGCAACCACATTTTGCTTGCGAGAACTCCATGATATCAGGTTTTGTCCAAGAGTAATACAGAAGTCGGAGGTGCTTCGTCTGTCATCCAAACAGGAGGCGTAGTCGGCATCTACAAATCCCTGTAACCTGAAATCAGAAACCATAGAGAAAGAAAGACCATGAGAAAGAGAGCCCTTAAGATATCTAAGAACCCTCTTGCAAGCTTTCCAATGATTTTGTGTTGGATTTTGCAAAAACTGAGACAACTTGTTGACACTGAAGGAGATATCAGGACGTGTGAGGGTGAGGTATTGTAAGGCACCAATGATGCTACGATATAGTGTAGGATTATCAAAGGCGGGGCTATCAGATAAAGAGAGGTGAGAAGAATGGCACAGAGCGGTGGAACATGGTTTAGAGGACTCAAGATGGGCTTTGGAGATTAGGTCAGAGGCATATTTAGATTGAGTAAGCTTAATGGAGGAGGGGGTGACATGAGCTTCTATGCCAAGGAAGTAGTTAACTTCTCCCAGATGCTTGAGAGAAAACTGAGAGTGTAGAGCATTGATAAGTGTTTGAACAATAGTTGAATCATTCCCAGTGATGAGAATATCATCTACATAGACCAAGAGTAAGGTAACTTTCCCATGTAAGAATCTATGGAACAAACAGTGTTCAGAGGTGGAGTGAGTGAATCCATGGCTGAGGAGAAAGCTCTTGAGTGTGTCATACCACGCCTTAGGAGCCTGCTTTAACCCATATAAGGCTTTTCGAAGTTTACAGACATGAGAAGGGTGATTAGCATCAATGAAACCCTCAGGTTGAGCAATATACACAGTTTTATGAAGATCTCATTTGAGAAAGGCATTGTTGATGTTTACTTGCTGAATTGGCCATCCTTTTGAAACTGCAAGGGTGAAGACAATACGGAGTGTTACAGGCTTGATGACAGGACTGAAGGTGTTGAAGTAATCCACCCCAGCTTGTTGTTGAAAGCCCCTAGCAACCAACCTAGCTTTATATCTCTCGGCTGATCCATCTTTCTTATACTTAACCCTGAAAATCCATTTGGTTGTGATGGGGTGCACTGTGGGAGATGGAGGCACCAAAGACCAGGTGTCATTGTGAATGAGAGCATCATATTCTGATTGCATTGCTTGCTTCCAATCTGAGTTAAGCATGTCTTCTTTGACAGATGTTGGTTCAGTAATGGGAAGAGTTGAGATAAGAGCTTTGGGTTTGAAAATTCCAAACTTGGAACGTGTTTGCATAGAATGAGAAGGAGCAGGAGCATGAGGGGGAGGGGGGAGAGGCAGTAAAGATGATGAAGGAGGTAACATGTATCTGGTGGAGCTGGAGGATGATTCAATAGGACTAATGGAAGGAGTAGATGAGTTGGAGGTGGATATTAAGTTTCTGGAGAAGAACTCAGGAGCTGGATAAGATTGAGTAGAGGATGATGATGATGGGGATAGTGGTGGATTAACAGAAGCAGCATGGAATGGTATTTGAGCAGAGAACGAATGAGTCAGTGGAGAGGGAGCTGTGAACCGAGTGAATGAGGGAAATTCATCCTCATTAAATTGGACTGAGGCTGATGTATAAAGCTTTCCTGAGGAGTGTAGATAAATGTAACCCTTATGATCAGGGCTATACCCCAAGAAGATGCACTTGGAGCTACGGAATTGAAGTTTAGAACTGTTGTAAGGTCTAAGAAAAGGGAAACAAGCACATCCGAAAACCCTTAGAGATTGATAGTCAGGTGGTTTAAGGTAGAGTGTTTCAAAAGGAGAAACATTGTGAAGTAAAGGTGCAGGAAGCAAGTTAATCAAGTGTGTTGCAGTAGAAAAGGCATGCCACCAAAACTTCATTGACAGATTGGATCGAGCTAGCATAGCAAAGCCAAGTTCAGTAACATGTTGATGTTTTCTCTCCACCAACCCATTCTGTGCATGAGTATAAGCACACGACTTACGAATTTGAACACCAAGAGGCCTCACCAAACTATCTACAGGTAGAAACTCACACCCCATATCATGTTGAATCGCCTTAATAAACACTCCAAATAATCTTTCCACAGAACTCATGAACTGTTTGAACACCCCAACAACCTCAGACTTAGCCATTAATGGAAATACCCAAACAAATCTTGTGAAGTCATCAACAATGGAAAGATAATATCTATACCCTTCAATAGACATACAAGAGGTAGGTCCTCATACATCCATGTGCAGCAAATCAAATGGAGTAGTAGAGTGATGTAAAACTGAGGGAAAGTGTTTCAAGTGCATCTTTCCTAGTTTACAATCATCACAAAAGGAGCTAACAGAATCTCTACAAGTAATATTCAATCTCTTTAAAACAGTGGAAAGAGTTTAATTGCCAGGATGGCCTAATCGACAATGCCATAACTTCCAAGTGAGCTTGGCTTTATTTTCTGCAGTAGACACATTATTGCACTCTTGAGAAGAAGTGTGCTTCAATCTTTCAACAACATCAAAGTTCAGAACATATAATCCATCTTTAAGCTCCCCTTTCAATAAAATCTTGTGTGTTTTCAGATCCTTAACAAGACAATGATCAACAAGAAACATAATAACAACATCATTATATTTTAGAAATTGAGAAATGCTCATGAGATTCTTAGTTATAGCAGGCACATGAAGAACATTACCCATAACAACAGTTCTAGCATTATCACATGTAGGCATAGAGAAAGAACAAGTATTAGCTATGGGAACTGAGGCACCATTTCCAACAACAATGGAGGCCATACCTTGATAAGGAGCAGTGAGGTGAAGGTTGGAAAGTTGAGAGGTAACATGATGAGTTGCCCCACTGTCAACATACCAAGGGCTTGAAGTGGCAGAAGATGAGGCACCTGAGTCCATAACACCAGTGAAAGGATTGGAGTAGAGGGGACGAGTAACCTGATTTTGAGCAAAATTGGCCTGAACTGGATTCATCTGTTGTTGAGCAAAGTTGGCCTGGACTGGATACAAGTGTTGTTGAGCAAAATTAGCCTGAAATGAAGTGGTGAGGGGAGGGCGATGAGCATGACTAGATGGACGAGAGTTCTCAAGGCCATGAAACGATTGATCAAATCTCTTAAAACACTTGGCAGCAACATGATAGTTTCTACCACACAATTGACAAACAATCCTTGGTTTTGTAAAACCTCTGCCCTTTCCAAACGATTTACTAGGGCCAGTACTCTTAGAAACTGCATGAACAGATGGCGAGGGTTGAGGGCCAATGTTACCACCCACTAGATTCAAAGAGTGAGAGGTATGACCGTGCAATCTCATTTCATATGCTTGAAGCATGGATTGTACCTCAGGCAAAGATGGAACCGAGCCTCTAGTGGTAAGAGAAACCACCACAGCATCAAAATTTGCACCCAAACCTCCAAGTATATATAGCACCAATTCATCATCACGAATCGGTTGTCCAGCATGGAGAAGACCATCAGCCACCGATCTCATCTTCAAAATAAACGCATCGATGCTAAGATCACCTTTCCTCAGGGTCTGAAGTTGTAGACGAAGAATCATCGCCTTCGCACTTGACTGTGATTGAAATAGAGACTCAAACACCAACCACAGTTGAAATGAATGCTCACACCTGCTTACGTGACCAAGCATAGTCTCAGAAACCGAACTGAGTAACCAACTGAGAAGAAACTGATCCTTTCATTGCTAAGAGATCGAACCAGCAACAGAGATCGACGGATTCAGTGGTACAGCCGTGCATAGAAGCACATCTTCAAAATAATGAGCGCGTACAGAGGCTAGAACCTGATTACGCCAAAACGGATAGTTTTCATTATCCAATCGGATTGATAAGGTGATAAATCTGGGAAGAGAAGGAGAATCGCTGGATGAAGAGGACATGATTGAAGAATCAGAGTGAAGCGGAAGAGAGAAAAGGATCGAAAGTTGAATAGGAAAAACGAAGGTGAAAGTTTGTTGGAGAATGAACAAAGCGGTTACGAAAAGTAAAATATGAAGATTTGAAGAATGTGTTTGAAGATATGAAGAAATGAGGTTTGAAGATTTGAAGAAACACAAAAACGAATAAACAAGAAGAAGAGAGTTATTTGCAAAATCAAACACAAATTCATGAGAAACCTACTCTCATGATATCATGTTTGAAAAGTGTATATTCAAATTGTGATGTGTACAATATATAGAGCTCAAGTTTCTAGAGCTTTCTATCTAACTACTTGTTGTTACAACTAACAATATAACAATAGAACTTCTCTTCTTCTAGAACTAACTATTGAGATATTTTGTGAGTATTGAGAGTATGAGGGTTTGCATGTGTTTGTGGCACATGCATGCTATATACTTAACAAGTATGGTCATGTATTAAAACAATACTTAAAAGTAAAAATAAATATTTAAGTAAAGTTTGACCTACGTTGACCCGAATTTAATCCATAATTTTTTTGTCTCAAATTTACTTTAATTAGCTATATGTCACGTATGAAATATTTTATACTCCGTATAAGTTTTTATTTTATTAAAAAGTGTAACATAATAATACTTGCAACTATTGTGACACTGTACCATATAATTGAAAAGTGCAATATTATATAATATAATTAAAAAAATGTAATACAATATAACTAAAAAGTGAAATACAAGTGCAACAACATATAATATAACACAAAAATATTGGATTACGAAGAAAATGATCTACCTCGACTGCTACCTTTTATATATATATTAATAAAGTGAATATGTATGTTATATTGGATCAACCCAATTAAAATGAATTATAGTGCATGTACATGAATAATAATAAAATTAATTAAGATAAATAATACTCCGTACTGTTTACCTGTCATCCTACATAAAAGTTATGGGAAAAAAAAATCGAACATAAAAAATTAAAGTTAATTAGTACAGTATAAGAATTT
Organism: Galeopsis tetrahit; assembly: GCA_963675135.1. Lineage (NCBI taxonomy): Eukaryota > Viridiplantae > Streptophyta > Magnoliopsida > Lamiales > Lamiaceae > Galeopsis > Galeopsis tetrahit. The sequence continues at coordinate 21,870,277 of OY776133.1, forward strand.
ACCTCAAAATTTTAAAATGTTAAATTCTTTAATAGTAATTTGATGATACATAAAATCCATAATTTTCATAAAGAGGTCAAAAGATTATTTTTTAAGAAAAGAATTAGATATAGTACAGTGAAAGAGGAAAAATAAAACTGAGCTCCATATATTTAAAAGTCTTAAAACTAAATTCGAGAATGAAAAGAAAATTCAAAGACAGTAACGTAATGAAAGAAAAAAAGGATAGCAGAAGTCGTAAAACCAAACTTCAAAATGAAAAGAAAAATAAATTTTTAAAAGGTATAAAATGTAAGAAAAACACCACGTGTTTCTCTCTGTCAATACTTGCAAGTCAAAATTAAGGACTCAAATTATAATTATGAGAGTGGGCGGATCTCATTTACTGTATGTCTGTATCCTTATGATTCAACTCAATTATACTACTCCATGTTTTTAATTAAAAATGAATTGAACACTAAAATAAAATTTTGCTTCATGTAACAAAAGAAACTACAAAAGTAACAAAATCGCTGAGGTAGTGTAGAAGTCGAAGATCGAGTAGTCGGGCGAATTTGTACCGTAGGTCGTCTAGACGACTGTCTGGTTTTTTGTATATATAATCGATAGAATTTGACAAAAAAAAAATACAAAAAACATTGTTCATCATGGTAAAGTCACGAGTATTATTTAGAACCTCGTTTTTTCTTGAAAAAATGTGCACGATTGTTCAAATCGAACTTCTAAATAAATGAAATAGAACTATTAACTAATAAAATAAAATAAAAACAAATAATAATATTTTTTAAATTCTAGAATTATTATTTATATGAAATAAGACACCGCCTACATACATATAATAATTATTCATGGAAAATTTGTTCTGTCCTAACTCCTCAAATAATTACTGATTACCTGAGTTCCACAATAAATAAAAAATATACCTAAATTTGTTATTGATCATATAGCTCAACTGCTCAAGTGATAAGAATACATTTATACAAAATTATGAGGTCATGGATTCGAGTGAAGTGAAAAAAGGGGCACCTATCTTATCTTATATACGGAGTATATTCCTAATTTAGATGTGAAATATTCTACTTGAATGCATGGTCGATCTACTTCAAGAAAGCTAGGACTAATAGTTATTCAAATCGAAGAATCCTTGGTTTTTTCAAAAATATAACATGAAATATAAATGCAAATGTTGAGGAATGAGGATCGTTTGGAAAAAATAATAATAATCTATTATTAAATTCATAATAATATTTCATTGATCTTCTATAAATATATATTTTAACATCCCAAAAATTAATATGATATACATTTCTCGATTTATGCATATTATAAGTCATGCTAATTTTCTTTGTATCATTACAATTTTATGGGATCGTTTGAACTTTGAAGGTACTAATATGATATACATATATTATACTCCCTCCGTCCCGGGGAAAGCTCCTATGCATGAGCTCCGGGCACGGAGATTAAGAAATATTAATATAATAAGTAGATGTATTAGAGGTGATGTGATTGAGAGAGAGGAGAATATAATTAAGTGTGAGAGGGAATAGTTACCAAAAAATGGATGGGGAGCTTTCATTGGGACGGACGAAAAAGGAAAGTTGGGTAGCTTTCCATGGGACGGAGGTAGTACAAATTAAGTAAATTATCGTTTTTTCTTTTTAAGCGGACTGTACCTACCCCATTTCCCTCTATAAATTAAGACAATTCACAATCCTTCTTCCATAGGAAAACTTGCAACAAATCCTACTTTTCCACCCCTGAAATCCCCACTATTTCACTCCCAAAAAAAAAAAAATGGAAAACACAAGAAAATTTTGGATTGAATTTATGTCTTCATTGCTAGCATTAGGGTTTGCAACCCTAATCTTTTACAAACGACTCTTTTTTCTCAGGAAAAATACAACGTCACCCACTCTTCCACCCGGTCCAAAAGGCTACCCTATTATCGGTTGCTTTCCCCAAATCATAAAAAATAAGCCTACATTCCGATGGATACACACACTCATGCAAGAACTAAACACCGAAATAGCTTCCATTCGCGTCGCTAACATCCACGTCATCCCTCTTACGTCCCCCGAGCTCGCTCGGGAGTTCTTGAAGAAGCACGATGCAGTTTTCGCGAATAGGCCCGACGTCATGTCAGCCCGACTCACCAGCAACGGCTACTTAGGGTTAGTCCTTTCGCCCCTCGGTGATCAATGGAAGAAAATGAGGAAAGTTGTCGTGTCAGAAATTCTTTCGCCAGCTATGCATCAATGGCTGCACGAAAAGAGAAGAGAAGAGGGCGACCACCTCGTTCGATTTGTGTTCAAACAATGCGAAAGCGGGCTTATTAATGTGAGGGAACTATCGCAACACTATTGTGGCAATGTGATAAGGAAGATGATGTTTAGTAGGAGATTTTTCGGGCCGAAAACGGAGGATGGAGGCCCGGGATTTGAAGAGAGGGAACATGTGGATGGGATATTCACTATCTTAAAACAAGTTTATGGGTTTGCAATTGGTGATTATGTTCCATGGTTGGAGGGTTTGGATTTGGATGGATGTAAGAAGGTTCTAGAGAATGCTATCAAGAAGGCAAGAAAACATCAAGATTTGGAAATTAAAAGGAGGGTTGAGATGTGGCAACAAGGAGTTAGGGACACAAAGGAGGACATTCTTGATGTTTTGATTAACCTCAAAAACTCTGAAAACAAGCCATTGTTGTCAATTCAAGAGATCGAAACGCTAATTCTTGTAAGTCTATATATTAATTAATTGCAAATTGGGAAAATTGAGTTAATTTAATTTTTTCTCTTAACTTTCATCTTTTTCGCAATTCAAGATGATTTCTGAATTAAATAGGTGAAAGATACTTGACCAAAAATGTTTTTACCTCTGGGAAAATTATTACAGTCTTTTAACATTTTTGTGCAATTTAATCACCACTTTTTTTTATTATTATTATTATTATTAATTGACATATAGTACTTTTGGTAACCTAATACTAACATATGGAATCGTACACTACTTATTTTTTAGTTTTTGTAGTTCGATAATTGAGACTAGCTAGCTTTTTCCTAGCAAAAGATATGCATGCCAGTATGTTGTTTAAAAAGTTTTGGTATTTTATCAAAGAACCGATTAATTTTGCTGAGGACCAATTGATACGAACCATTAATTCTTTTAATTAAATCATGTTATCTATATGCATGCAGGAACTAATTGTAGCGGTGGTAGATAATCCATCAAATGCAGTTGAATGGGCTATGGCGGAGATGTTGAATCAACCCCATATTATGGTTAAGGCCACTCAAGAATTGGATAGAGTTGTAGGCAAGGAAAGACTTGTGCAAGAATCGGATTTGCCTAAACTGAACTACCTCAAGGCTTGTTTAAAGGAGTCTTTTAGAATGCACCCTCTTGCACCTTTCAATCTCCCACACGTGTCAACTAAAGATATGGTTGTGGGTGGCTACTTTATCCCGGAAGGTAGCCAAGTGTTGCTAAGTCGTGTTGGGCTAGGGCGAAACCCTAGGGTTTGGGAAGACCCTCTCAAATACAACCCGGAGCGCCACATTAAAAACGACGAGGACGAGGAAGTCATGATCGTAGATCCTGAATTGCGCATGTTTGCGTTTAGTATTGGAAGACGGGGATGTCCGGGTGTCTTGCTTGGCTCCACCATCACCACAATCCTTTTAGCAAGGCTAATTCAGGGTTTTAGTTGGAGGCCACCCTCGGCAAACATTAGCTTAAATGAGTCGGATTACGATTTGACATTGGCTAAACCACTCACTCTTCAAGCAACGCCTCGATTCGCCTCTAAAATTTACCTTCAACACGATAACTAGCTAGTGTTACACTTTAATAATAAGTGTGTTGATTTGCACATTATAAACAATGTCGAAAATAATTAAGTCGTGATTAATTGCCGACATTATAACTCTTAATTAGTTGATTATTAATAAAGTTTACAATTTCCCTTGTGTTTAAATATATATATGTTGTACTTAATTTTGTCATAATGTAATCAGAATATATATATATATATAATGCTATGTTTTCAATTAAGTGGGTTTTTTTTTTCATATCTTGCAAATAAAATAATACTACTAAGTTTCAATGTTTATGTGAACAAATCATGCAATATTATACACGTACACAATAATCGTAATTACTTATATACTCCGATCTGTGTTAAAAAAATGTAGGTATGTTAATTAAATTGATCATTGAAGTTTTGAGTCATAGTAAAGTAAAGTTTATCTAAATCGAAATCAATAATATTTATATTTATATTTATATAAAAGTAGAATAATCCAAAAATGTAGGTTCAAATTTTCTTAGGCGTGCAGTTTAGTAGAGGAAGGTGGGCTTGTAAAAATTCTAATTTTGACTTGGAGTTTGTCTTGGGCTATAAATTCAACAAGGGAGACCGTACAATGCGCTTTCTCCCTTTTGCTTCTCTAATGTACTCCCTTCACCCGTTCTCTTTAGTCAAAATCATTTTTGGTTTTGACACGAAATTTACTATTATAGTTATTTATTAATGTTATAGGAGGTAGTAGCTTTTTATAGAAGGTGTATTGGTCAATTAAAGAGAATAAGATAAGAAAATACTCCCTCCATCCATGAAAAGTAGTCCCATTAGAGAGGGGCACATGTTTTAAGAAAAAGGTAGATAAAGTAGATAAAGTAAGGGTATTGTGGGATCCATTGTGAATAAAGTGATTATTTGTAAATAAAGTTGATGGCAATTTGAATAATTAAGTGATGATTGAAGGGTGATAGTTTCCAAAAAGGTATGAGAATACATTTTGTGGACAAAGAATATAGGGCAAATGGGACTACTTTTCATGGACGGAGGGAGTAATATTTTTGCGTGAAAAAAGTAACTAATGTCATATAGTGTAATTTTAACATATTTAAAGTAGGTGATTGAAAATAATTATTGATATTTTAGGAGGCGACCGACTCAAACTCAAAAGTGATCATCACTTTCACTTCAACTTTTTTTTTTTTATTGGGACTAAGCGACGATAGGGGTATTTTCTGTTTTTTTTTTTTTTTTTTAAAGCCAAAGCTACGAGAGGGTTTGGTTTTTTTTATTACAAGTTAAATACCCATCTCTTTTTTTCCCTCCCCATGACTCGAACCCAGGACCTAAAGTCTAGATAGTGGTGCTCTAACCATTTGAGCTATCCCACTTTATCACGAGAGGGGTTGGTGGTTGCAAGTATGATGAATCACGTCATAGCGATCCGGCCCAAGGCCTATGAAAGGGAAAGAGTTTTTACCTTTATGTTCAAAAAAAAATGAAAGGGAAAGAGTTGTAAGGCCCATTATGGACTTGGTGGACTGGGCCCAGAAAATGGATTTGGAAATTGGGGCAAGATATAGTATTGGCGTGGGTTATATGCACCTTCATGAATGTTAGATGCACTCCCTCTTCATTTATTAATTAAATATACATGAAAATACTCGACTTGTCATTTTAGTAAAATATATCAAGATAGATACACTTCCCCTAAATTCTTACCCTAATTCTAGGGGAAGCAGTCGTCGCCCCACCTCCACTGCCAACGACAGTCATCCATCCACCTCCGGTAGTTATCGCCGTCCAAACAAATTTAGATTTTTTTTTTAAATGTGTGTCAATCTTTATATGTAAGTTGTCCTTAAACAAAAAAAAAAAAACTATCGTTCAAAATACACAATGTACTAGAGTACAAAGAGACCTCATGAAGATGCATTACATAAAACATGAATGCTTAGAGGACGTTGAAAGCAGTTAATACCGTTTTACAGTTAACTGATTCATATTTTCCAATCGAATGTGACTCCAACAAATACCAATTAATTATATATAGGCACAAAATTTGGGAGGATTTTCGAATTACTTAAGATATGTACAGTCTGCTTTACTTCAAAGCTAGGAATTTAAGATTGTCTTTAAGCAAGCACAAACAAAACTGTACAACCTAAATATGCCCATGTAGTATGATGTTAAAAGGTGGTGGTTAATTTTTAGCAATCAATCTTCACAAATATTTCAAGATTTAATGAAAAATGTTTTTTTTTTCTTGTAATATCTCAGTTTGACTCAAAAGTATTTTTATTCCAACATTTCATGTTAACATCTTTCAATTACTGACAGCTAGTAAGAACACAACTAACAGTAAATCCGATATTAAATCCAGATTTCCATGGCCTCTTACAGGGTTGCACCAATAATTCCATAGTCTACAACCAGAATAATTGCGGAATCTTCAGTTTTACTATCAGGTAACAGTAAGACTACCCTAGGTCCCATATAATCGTTCTTATATTCATAGAAATTAACAACACATGTATAAACAACAAAACACATTGAATCAAATAATCACAGAATCCAACTATCGCGTTCTATAAAAAGAAAAAAGCATCGCATCAACATCGAAGAATAACAAACACATTTCCCAATTCATAAAGTAAAAACCTTCAAGGCAAAGAAATGACAAAGAGAAAAACCTTACCGCGGCATAATTAATTGCTCCAATTTGGGGATAAGCAGCTGCCCTATTTACATTTGGGTCTGGATAATAATAAGCTCCTGATGCAGCCGCAGCAACAACACTCTGTTGTGGCTCATAATCGATTGATTGATGCACGTAATTCACGGTTGCCGGCGGCGACAACACATACTGCGGAGGCACGTAGGGAGTGTCCACTCCCGGCGGCTGAGGCAGAAATAATGCGTTATGGGGATCAAAGGCGGGTGGTTGGTAAGGATCGCAAAGATTGGGCGCTAAAATGGTAGATAAATTAGAGTTAGGGTTTTGCTGTTCCATGTTTCTGGTGATGGTGATGGTGGGGGAAGATTTTCGGGGTGGTGGTGATGGTGGGAAAGATTTTTCCGAGAACTGGAGTGGTGGTGTACTCATCTGTCGTGTTTTTTAAAAAAATAAGTAAAGGGTATATTGGACATTTTACACCCTCTTTATTTTTTCATTTTTTTTGTTAGGCAACCGTCCTCAATAAGTCTGAGTGTATAACCGTGGCCTATAGTATTATGTGCCCTTATACGCAAGGATGAAAATATCGCGAAATATCGTGGATATATCGTAAATTTGGATATTACGATATGGATATTGGGGTCTAATGTATTTTTTCCCGAGTATCGCGGATATATCGCTAAATATCGATGTCGATATCGATATCGTTCAACCGTAGTGTAAAATTGGACGAGAATCGGAAAATATCGCGGATATATCGCATGATATTGCACAATATCGCAAAATCTAAAAAAAATCAAACGTATTTAAAATTTTATTTTTTTAAGTATAAAATTATACTTCTTATTTTATTTTTAATAGTGGAAGAAAATATATTCTCAATTCACCTCATATATTTAGTAATTTTTTAAACATATATGAATGATAGCTGCATAACTATATCCAAAATCACTATAATGTGATGAGTTAATAATAATGTTGTTTGAACAAAAGTGTCATTTCACCTACTATATTTGAACTTCATAGGTCATCATTTTGATATTATAAATTGTATTTTATCATGTATATTTAATATTTTTGTATTGTATTATGTTGTTAATTAGTGTTCGTCGGTCAGTATTTAATTGTATTTTATCAATGTTATTTGGATAAAAATGTCATTTCACCTACTATATTTGAAGCTCATATGTCATAATTTTGATATTAATTTGATTTTATTATGTATATTTAATTATTTTGTATTGTATTATGTTGTCAATTAATTTTTATCAAACAATATTTATATAATTTATTATCTATATGTTTGTTTTAAACATATAATTATATTAATTTTTAAATGGAATATATGTATAATGTATAACATGTTATAATAATCCCTAAAATTGCAGGTTAAATTTCCAAGATTTTAATAAGATTTCCGTCATTTTTTCAATTTTTTTGCGATATCGATATATCCAGCGATATGTCCGTAAAATTAATTAGGTTGCGATATTTATTGAGATAACGATATTTTCATCCTTGCTTATACGTTCACTCATAGTGCTCAAGAGAACTAATATTATTACAGAAGTGATACTTTGATGCAATTGGTTGTACTTATACAATTAAAATTTGTCTTTAATGAATTGAGTCAAAGTGCTTGGTCAAAGATTAAATTGGGTAAATTGGACATTAAAGTCTAAATGTATCTATACACTTAATTGCATGAGAGGGTTTATCTTAGTATAGTATTAATTAAAAAAAAAATTGTTTTGTGATTAATGTACTTGCATGTTTTTTATTGAAACATTTTAAGATTATGATAAGAACCACAAACAAGATTCTGATCTCAACCGTCTCTCCAACTCAGGCTGGCAAGAAAACGGAAGTTGCAAACAAAGAATTTTCTATGAATTTGATTAACTTCTCAATAATGAAACATTGTTGTACACCCACCCTATTAATAGGGTCAATTAGTCAATACTGATTTACGCAATAACCCATCCTAAGCTTGGGTCTAATACTAACGTCACTCGCCTTGTCCTTCGTGAGCTTCCTGTTGGGTTTGTTGTTGGGCCTGTGACTTTTTCTTACCCCGTCTCATCCGGTTATATGTGTTCTTAAGCCCACGCACCTCGTTCGCATCATTCCCGTCTCCTTCGAGAATATCCTTGTCCTCAAGAATTAATTCCGGAACTCGGTCTCTAATTTCATCCAAGTTTTCCCATGTCGCATCTTCTAATGGTAAATCCTCCCATTCTAGCAAAACTTCCCATCGAAATCGACCAATTCGTTTGATCTATCGATACTCCAACGCTCGTAATGGTCGAATAATCAAATTGCCATCTGATTTGTCGTGAGATTGCTTGAATTTGTGGATAAATTGTGTTTTAAATATCAAGTTATTCTTGCAAGAATCGTGTGATTGTGGGTTAATTCTCGAAATTTTGATACACGAACATTCTTGTTTGATTTCTAGGTAAAACGAGGAGTTTCGAAGCAAACCACGGAAAATCCACCCGTTAGATCAATCCAAAGATTCAACCACATGAAGGGCATCGAGGAGAGGGTCGAAACGAGATAAGAATCAAGCCGATCGGACATCCGAAGTGAAAGTTATGCAAAGAAACAAGAAGGAGGAAGCTACTCGACCGAGTGCTCAGACTCGGCCGAGTCAAGGGAAGGACCAGAGACTTTTGGTTTTTACTGAGCACTCGGCCGAGTCGAGCCCAAAATTCCAAAGCCACTGGAATTGAGTGACCACTCGGCCGAGTCACAACATGGACCTGCAACTTTCGAATTTTCTAAGCACTCGGCCGAGTCACTTGTGGATTAAAAGCGTGGCACGCTTTTTACTTACTCCACTCGGCCGAGTGGCATGAATCGGCCGAGTCACTGCGCATTTTTTGCCCACTTCCAAATTTGACCTAGGGACACGTGTCAAGCTTGATTGGAAGGGTATAAAAGGCCACAAATTCATTTTTGAAGAGGAGGCAGCCATTGGAAGAGTTCTCAAGCTCCCCAAATCCAAATTTCACCATCATTAGCTCATTTTGCTTAGTTTTAGCCATAGAACTTAGTGGATTTCCATAGCTAGTTTATCTTTGAGGTTGTAATTTCATTTCAAGCTAGAGATTGAAGATTGTGTTGATGGTTTTGAAGGTTTATTTCATATTTGCAAGACAAGAGGTGATATCTTAATTTAATTTCAGTATTTTGTTATTATTAAGCATGAGTATGTTTGTTTTCTCACTTTTCTTCCTTATTTCCATTAAATTAGCCATGGGCTAAGCATATTGGTGTTTGGGTGTTGTAGAATTGTGATGGAATTAATGTATTTAACTTGATTTTGATTGTGGAATTCATTGGAAGGTATATTGGTTAGGTTTATGGGTTTTGATAAATCATTTGCTAGAATTCAATTAGTAGGTTATATTAGAAGCTCAATTAATGCAACGAGAGTTGGTTAATCGGGGTAGATAGTATAATCGAGGGTTGGGAGTCGAGTGAATTGAGTAAATATTGGTTTATCGCAACGAGAGTTGGGTAAATTTCATTAGAACCTCATTTATCTACATTAATTGATTGAATGAACATTTGAGTGATTAGTTTTTTTTTTTTTTTTTGATCGGTAAAAAGGTATTCATTAATTATGGAGTACAAGGGGTACTCGACCCATAACGAAAATGTTACAAGTTAAGATACATAATGATAAATTTACTGCCTCCTCTTCTTTCTAACTACACTTTCCAGAATATGTTTTACTCATTCCATGCTCTCCCAGGATTTATCACCCACTCCGATGCCGTAATATCTTTGACCTCCTTTACTTTCACCTCTAACCAATACTTCATGGTACACTTGTATAAGTCCAGTGTCCTGTGCAGATTTAGAGTGCTTCCCTTGAACACCATCTCATTTCTCAATTTCCATATAGTCCAGATCAAACCAATCCATAGTGTCGTTGCAATCTTCCTCTTTTTCCCACTTCCTAATATTGCCGAATGTTGTAAGAAATTCGTACCTGGTTCGATGTGGGATACAATAGTTGTTTTGAGCCAAGAGTGTAAACCATCCCAAAGGAATTTAACCGCGGCGCATTCGAAGAGGATGTGAGTGCTGTTTTCCTCCTCCGCATTGCACAGCGAGCACTTTGATTGTTCCGGGCTAATATTGATTCCTCTACGACTCACATTCTCCTTTGTCGCCAGCCGTTTCTTTAGAGCCCTCCATGCCGTGATTGTCGCCTTCTTTGGTGCATAGTTTTCCCAAAGCCTTCTGAATATTTTCTTCTCCACATTGTTCTGATCTTGTTTTACTCTTTTCTCCATCAGGTTCTGGTAAGCTTTGTTCACCGAATACATTCCATTTCCCGCTCCGTTCCATCTCCATGTATCGCGTTCGTTTTCCTGTAACTTAGTTTTCTCAATCAAATTTGTTAGTTCTGCAAAACTACTATGATCTCTATCAGCAAAATCGCGCCTCCACTTCCACTCCCAAACCCACCCCCCGTCTACCCATATCCCCATTTCACTCACCGAACATGATTTTTGCAAGCTGAAATTAAATAGCCTAGGAAATTTCAGTTTTAATGCCCCATCCGTTGCCCACGAATCTAGCCAGAATTTAGTATTCCTTCCATCCCCTACTACCCTGGATAACTCCCCTCGCATACCCACTCCCTCAACTCCCTCGAAAATTTATCCCACAGCCCTCCACCAATTTGAGATTCTACCCTTACTCACTCTCCCAGCCGTCACTTCCCTCTCTCATAGGAGCTTGGTTGTTAGTATTCAAGTGGAAAAACATGATTAGGGATTAGTTTAGTATAATTTAGGTAGAGTCGAACCCCCTAGTTGTGTGATTACCCGGGTAAGAAAACCTCTATTCATCCTCTTTTTTTTTTTTTTTTTTAGGGGACCTCTATTCATCCTCTTGATCCTAGGTACCTTATAAGACATATGTATTAGTGATTGCTTCTACCAAGTGCCAACCAATGAAATTCACGTAGAAGTCGACTATTAACATCGATTCCACACAAGGACGAACACCCGAACACTACCTCTCATCACTTGATTTTCATCATTATCTCTTTAGTTATTGCTTATCATAGTTGTTAATTGAGAGTTTCATTTATATTTTCTTGCACAAAACATGACTTTTCACTATATTCAAAGAACAATACATAACACTAAGCTACTTTAACATACTAGTCTCGCGGATCGATAATTTAACCGGGCCTTGCTTTTATTACATACGATCTTCTTATACTTGAGGGGAGAGTGTTGATAAAACCATGTGTCACCATCTGAGTTTATTGTTGGTAGCTATGTTAACCGAATGTCGCCATCTCCCAATCTTCTTTTCAGTTTTGAAACGTGAATTACAGGATGAATTTGTGATTCCGCCGACAACTCCAACCTGCATGTAAGCTACGTTCCCCACTCGTCCAATCACTTTAAATAGCCCATAAACCTGCTACTCAACTTGTATATAACCTTTTGTGAAATGGTTTGTACGTTGTCGATACAGCCGTAGCTTCAAATATACCCAATCTCCTTCCTCGAATGTTTCCTCTCGGCGCTTCCAATCATGAAATTCTTTCATACGGTCATTAGAAATTCGAAGTGTTTCCTTTCGTTCCTTAAGGAGAACATCACGTTCATACAATTCCTTATCTACTTCTGCGTTCGTCGAATCGCCCATCACGTAGCTACCAATTGTGGAGGTCGTCTTCCATATACTAATTCAAAGGCTGAGCATTTGGTCGAAGCGTGAAATGTAGTATTGTACCAAGTATCTTCCCAAATTCGTTCTGGTATGGGTAGGGGTTGCAACAGCTCACTCGGTGAACGAGAATCGCTCTTAATTCGTTGACAAGTATCACATTGAGTCACATATCTACTCACATACCTATATGACTTACATCTGTATGTACTGTTATACCTAGTCAAAGGAGTCAATCTTTGACAAGTCAATCCTAGTCACCAGCTTACGTGGCGAGGACCAGTCAACAAAGTCGTGCGACGACTAGTCAACAAGACCAAGAAAATGTAATAGAGCAGATGTATTTAATATGTTTAAGTGCTCGCTCAAGGATGTTGACGAGCACCTGTTTTAGTTAGCTGCTCGCCCAAGTGTGTGGGCGAGCACATGTCTATCTTAGCTAGAATAGTCTAAGTATTGAAGCCTTGGGAGACAGCATGGAGCGTGGCGATCACACTCCTCGACATGGTCCTCCGGCGACCACCGTAGCTCAGCTCCTCGGCATCTCGGCGAGGACGAGCACCAGAGGCGGTTTAGCATTAAATGCGCCATCAAATCACCTTTTCGGGCAGAAGATGGGTCCAATAAGGGCGTGCCACGTGTAAAGGGCGGGCAGCCCCTAGAAACCACTATATAATGCCTAAAAGAGGCTCATTTGTACACAAGTGTCACAATTCCCACAAATCACCCTACCCCAAAGCAATAAACACTCCCAAAGCTCTCAAGCTTTTAGCTTCTCCAAGAAGCTATATCTTTGTGTTCTTCATTGTTCTTATTTGTTCTTCATAAGATCATCATAAACAACCTCTTTAAACACGTAATAAACCCCCGATCATTATACATGTTTGTCTCGTGCTAACAAATAGTCCACATCCGAATCAACCATCAAAAGCACGTACAACATTTGGCGCTAGAAGGAGGGGTCCTTTTACGTGTTCATCACTCTTAGTTTCGACCGATCATCGAGCGATCGGTTTGCAAACTCCGTTTTCAGGTTTTTTAATCGGTAGTTCCACCTTTTAAAGCTTTTTTTACGTATTTCCGTGTTCTTGAATATTTGCGATATTCGAGACATATTTTGGAGTTTGATCTCCGTGTAATTTGTTTTTAAGCTTTAAGTTGTTGTTACTTACTTCTAAGTAGTTGTAATAGCACGTTCTTCTGCGTAAGAAATCTAATCTTTCGTTTTTAAGCGTCGAAAGCTTAAGAACAGTCATATCTTTGTAATAATCCCCAGAGACACTCTTTAAACGATGTCTCACCATACTCCACATGACGGAATCTTACCGTCCGGAGGGAACGAACCCCTTCCGACGCCGGTAAATCCGTTTGCAAACTTGAACGTAGGGGACATTTTGAAAGATCCCCAACACTTGAAAGACTTTTCTGACTTCCTCATGGAGAAGAGGAGGCAGAATGAGAAGGAAGAGCTTGAGAAGGCCAAGGATCAGGACTTCGACAGAGCTCGCAAAGCCAAGGGGAATGAGGAGGACGACCGCTCCTATCACTCGCACCCCGTTCGCCAAGACAAAGGCAAAAGCAAAGTTGCCGAGCACTCCCACAATAGCCACACGGGAGACTCGCGACACAGAAATTCGGTTTTCAACCGGATGGATGACAAAGATAGAAGGGCTCCTCGCCGAGTGCCCTTCAATGTGGATGGCCGACCAGGCAGAGCCGACCACCACCGAGATCACGCTGATAAGAGAGATCAGGGTGACAGAGTCTCAGCTCTTGATCGAGTGGGACCAGGGAAGGGTTCGCGAGCTCCGGCGAAGAGTTATCGCAGCCATCATTCTGACAGGCACTCTCTCAGGCGATCACGTCATGATGATCGCCCAGCCGCATCCCAAGGGAGTCGACGCGACGAGGACGTAGTCCCCAAGCCACAGACCGCCGAGGAGGGGCAAATCGCCCAGTTCCTCGCAACTCAGAAATTGATGAAGCAGGAGATGGACGCTCTGTGAGCAGAGGTGGTCGCCTCGAAGCAAGGGACCACACCACCAATCACTCTGCCCGCACCTCCACTAAGTGTTGCAATTCTTACCGCCCCCATTCAAAGAAAGATTCAAATGCCCTCCATGGCGGCATACGATGGTGCATCCGACCCCAGAGTACACTTGTCCAAGTACTCCAACTACATGGCCTCAATCGGGGCAACGGACGCCACCCAATGCAGAAACTTCTCCCTAACTTTGGGAGACCGGGCTCATCGATGGTACAAAACTTTGAGTCCCGGATCGGTCACCTCATTCCTTGAGCTGGGACAACTCTTTCTGACCTACTACGGGTCTATTGCTGCTCGCCCAGCCTCAAAGCAACGTTTGGCAAACGTTCGCCAATCTATAAATGAGTCAGGCAAGGACTTCATCGAGCGCTTCGATAGGCTGGTGATCGATGGGGAGGCCGTGAACGATGAGATGAAGCTGATTTCAGCCGTTTCCGGTCTAAGGATATGTACCAAGCTTTGGGAATCTATCCATCTTACTTTTCCCAGTTCTTATGCGGACTTCCGCACGAGGGCTGGGAACTTCATCCAAATGGAGGAAATCATGGACGCCGCCAAGGCTAACGAGCAGCCTGAGGCGTCCAAGAGGGTCTGGCCCAAAAAGAATGCAAACACTGGGGAGTCGTCCCAGCCCAAGAAGGCGACCACTCAAGCTGGCAGTGCTCGCCCAGCGAACTTCAGGCCTTTCGAGGAGTCTCCTGAGATCATCCAGTTCAGAGAATCCCTCTCTCTGGATCCCAGGGGCATTTTCAATGCAGTTAGGGGAAAGAATCTGCTCCCCCAGGCCAAGCCAATGCATACAAGTGATGAAAACCTAGATGGTAGCAAATTCTGCGACTACCACAACTCCATCGGCCACCACACCAATGGGTGCCGAGACTTGGTGAGAAACCTTTTTAAGCTGTACAATGAGGGCAAGCTCGCCCAGTTCATCAAGCCTCTAGGAAATGGCGACAACAGGGGGAAGAAACGTCGCGACGACAGCGGCGACCTGCGCCAACAACTGAATCGTCCCAAGCTGACTCCTCCCATGCCACAGAATCCTGGCAACGACATTGATAACGTGGGAGCCTGTCTGGTTATAGAAGGCCCATTGGGAGGAACCCAATCTGGGAAGGAGCTATCTGTTCGCCGGGCTCAGAGCGAGCAGCGAGCACTGAACAATGTCCATCAGGTGTGCGTCGCTCTGACTGCCGAGAAGCCTCTATCTCACCAAATCCTTTTCTCGGACGACGACCTGAACGGCGTGGTGCACCCAAACAATGACGCTTTGGTCATCACGGGCAAGATTATGGGAACAAACGTCCATCGCCTGATGGTCGACACCGGGGCATACACCAACATCCTTTTCAAGCATACTTTGGATGCTCTCGGTGGATATCCGGAATACATTGAGCCTTGCGATGATATAATCGTAGGTTTTGGGGATACGCGCAGCCATCCCATTGGGAAAATCAGACTATCCCTGGAGCTGGTATCATCAAAAGAGCCAGCAATACATCACACTCGGCAGCTCGACTTTATGATCGTAGATATGCCATCATCCTACAATGCTTTCCTCGGCCGACCTTTCTTCAACGAGTTCAAGGCGGCCGTTTCTACCTTTTATTACTGTGTAAAGTTTCCGACCCCGGCGGGAGTTATAACCGTCAAGGGCGATCAGACGCGGGCGAGGGAGTGTCTCGTCCGTTTTGCGAAGCGTCATTCTAAGGAAAGTACTATGATTGGCCAGTATATTGAGTGTCAAACACAAAATCAACAAATGAACTACTTGGAGGGTCTTCCTAGCAAGTACAGAAAGATTGAAGTTGGGGAGTGCAGTCGTAGTTCCGGCGACCACCAAGTGGAGGCGAACGAGCACGCCTCCATGGAAGTGGACGACCACACCCCAATGGAGATCGACGAGCAGACAGTCTCGGGCGACCAGCTCCCCGGCGACCAGTTTCCAGAAAACTTTCCAGATCTGGAGCCTAGGTTAGGCTTTGAGCCAGAGTTCGGAATCGAGGATCCTCGTTGGAAGGAGCCTAAAGAACGGGCAACTTCAGCGAAGGACCTTGAAACCATCCATTTAAACGAAGCTCGTCCAGAACTCGAGGTATTCATCGGTTCGAATTTACCAAAACATTTGCGATCAGACATGGTCGCATTTTTGAAAGAAAACATCGGTGCATTCGCCTGGTCGCACGAGGATATGGTGGGCATTCCCACGAATCATGCCTACCACAGATTGAATATTGATCCAACAAGGAGACCTATCACCCAAAAACGAAGGAAATTTGGGCCTGATAAATATGCGGCTTTGGCGGTCGAAGTCAAGAAATTGATCGACAATAAATTAATCGAGAAAACTGGAACTGATCCCGAGTGGTTGGCCAATCCAGTGCTCGTAAAAAAGACGACCGGGTCGTGGAGATTGTGTATAGACTTCACAGATCTAAACGATGCCTGTCCAAAAGATCACTTTCCGATGCCCCACATTGATCACCTAGTAGACAACACAGCGGGGCACGAGATGTTAACTTTCATGGATGCTTTCGCGGGCTACCATCAGATAGCAATGCATCCTGACGACCAGCGACATACGACCTTCATGACGGCCACCAATATGTATAGCTGGAAGAGAATGCCTTTCGGTTTGAAAAACGCGGGGGCAACATACCAAAGACTGGTAAATAAGATGTTTGAGAAACACATCGGCGAGATGGTGGAGGTCTATATCGACGACATCGTTGTCAAAAGCTTGCGGAAAGAGGATCACCTACACCACCTCGCCATGACGTTTGATATACTGAAGGAATACAACATGAAGTTAAATCCGAAAAAATGCAGTTTTGGTGTTAGCTCAGGAAAATTTCTGGGGCACTTGGTTAGCCAACGGGGCATCGAGGCGAATCCGAGTAAAATTCAAGCAGTCATTAACATGCAAAGCCCAAGGAACGTGAAAGAAGTACAGAGGTTAACAGGATGCCTTGCATCGCTGAACAGATTTATTGCACGAACGGGCGATCGTTGCAAACCTTTTTTCGATGCTCTGAAAAAATGGAGGTTCGAATGGACCGATGAGTATGAGAAAGCTTTCGAGAAATTAAAGGAATATTTATCGGATCCGAAGATCCTGTCTAAGCCAGTCCCCGGCGAAATTTTATATCTATACTTGGCGGCCACTGACTGTGCGATCAGTTCAGTGCTCGTCCGAGCTGAGGGGAGCACACATCTGCCTATCTACTACGTAAGTCAAACATTGAGAGATGCGGAGTTGAGATACACTCCTATGGAAAAATTCGCATACGCGCTGGTCATGAGTGTCAGAAAATTAAGGCAGTACCTGTTCGACCACGAGGTGGTCGTCCTCACAACCTTTCCACTCCGATGAGCACTGCATAGTCCGGATACCACTGGAAGACTTTTGAAATGGTCGGTGGAAATAGGGCAATTTGGGCTCACCTATGCACCTAGAACGGCAATCAAGGGACAAGTGCTGGCAGAATTCATAGTAGAGCTCACTTTCCCGGAAAAAGTGGACGAGGGAATCGAGCTTCCTTGGACACTGTTCGTCGATGGCTCGTCGACGAGCACCAAAGCAGGGGCAGGAATCGTCCTCACCAGCACAACCCGACAGACATTTGCTTCGGCGATCGAGTTCGAGTATCGGGCGACCAACAACGAAGCAGAGTACGAGGCTCTGGTTGCAGGAATCAAGATGGCTATGGCCGTGGGCGCCAGAAAACTGAAAAAAATTTCTGACTCTCAGCTGGTTGTATGTCAAATTACGGGCGACTACGAGGCTCGCGGCGATCAAATGATAAAGTACCAAGAGCTAGTGAAAGGATTACTCGAGCAATTTGATCAATTCCACATCGAGCAAATCCCTAGGGAGGACAATACGCAAGCAGATGCGTTAGCTCGACTGGCCACTTCAGAGGGGGAGGCAATATTTTCAGAAGCAACCATCACTAAAATTTCTTCCCCATCGGTGAACAGAGGTCAGATTTTGCAGGTTGAAGCGACCAGCGACGAGGACTGGAGATCGCCGATCATCAAGTACATCAAGACCGGCGAGCTCCCGGGGGACAAAGTGAAAGCAACCAGACTGCAGCTCAGGTCCGCAAGGTACACTGTTATTGGCGACCAGCTGTACAAACGGGGTTTTTCAATGCCTTTATTGAAATGCCTCGGGGAAAACGAAGCGAAGATCGTCATGTACGAAATCCACGATGGATCATGTGGAAATCATACAGGGGGGCAAGCGCTCGCGTTAAAAATCATGAGGCAAGGCTACTTTTGGCCAACACTGAAGAAGGATGCAATTCATTACGCCCAGGCGTGCAAGAGATGTCAAGTTTTTGCACCCGCTATTCACTCACCTCCAGACGAGCTCATCTCCGTCTACAGTTTTTGGCCCTTCGCAAAGTGGGGCATCGACATCATTGGACCTTTCCCGCCTGGCGTCGGGGGGGTAACTTTCGTAGTCGTAGCAGTCGATTACTTCACCAAGTGGACCGAAGCGAAGGCATTGAAGACCATCACAACGGCCCAGATGACAAGTTTCATATGGAAAAACATAATTTGCAGGTTCGGCCTACCACGAGCGATAGTGACGGACAACGGACGTCAATTCACAAGTCAAGACATGCTGGATTTCTGCTCAGAGTGGAACATCAAGAAAATTTTTTCAACACCCTATCATCCACAATCGAATGGTCAAGTAGAGGCAATCAACAAAATCATCAAGCACACCTTGAAAGCTAAGCTAGATGGATTGAAGGGCAAATGGGCGGACGAGCTGCACATGGTTCTGTGGGCATATCGAACGACCACGAGGAATTCTACTGGTGAAACTCCGTTCGCGCTCGCGTTCGGAACCGAAGCTGTCATACCAGCAGAGGGGCAGGTCCCAACTTTTCGAGTAGCAAATTATGACGAGCAGTTGAATAACGATGCACAGCTCTCCGACTTGGACTTCCTAGAAGAGCGAAGGCTAACAGCGGACGAGAAGAACGTGGTCTACAAGCAAAGGTCAGAGCGCTATTACAACACCAAGGTACGTGCTCGCCAATTCACTATCGGCCAGCTCGTACTTCGGAGGGCGACGGAGCAGTCCATCGGCATACTTGGCTCGACTTGGGAGGGTCCGTACCGAATAACGCGCACACTCCTGAACGGATCGTACGAGCTAGAAGATCTGGAGGGCAAGCCGAGCAAGTACCCATGGAACGCGGTCAAGCTGAAGAAGTATTACCAGTAAGTTTTTAATTTTTTCATATTTGTATAGTTTGTATCTAGCCATCATTTCAATACAAGTACAAGTTTTAAATTTCCATCAAGTGTTAGATAAGTTTGAATTTTTAGACAAGGCTCTGCGTAGCCTTCTAGGAAACAAAAGACGAGCACTCTTTCTTAACGATGCTCGCAAGGTAGTGGCGACGACGACCACTACCTATCAAACAAAAAAGAGTTCAAACCGACGAATGGTTAACTCTAAAAGACGAGCACTCTTTCTTAACGATGCTCGCAAAACAAAGACGAGCACTCTTTCTTAACGATGCTCGCAAGGTAGTGGCGACGACGATCACTACCTACCAAACAAAAAAGAGTTCAACCGACGAATGGTTAACTCTAAAAGACGAGCACTCTTTCTTAAAGATGCTCGAAAAGACGAGCACTCTTTCTTAAAAATGCTCGCAAGGCAAAGACGAGCACTCTCCCGCAAAGATGCTCGCAATAAAAGGAGTTTCAAAAAGACAAGTACTTATTAAAAAATGCTTGCAGAAATTAATCATAACATAAATCGAAAAGCAAACACATCATAAGCAAAAAGTTCCATTCATTGAAAAGCCTTGAAGGCTGAAATTACAAAAGAGGCCCTAAGTGGCCGAACAGTCCTAAGAAAAACAGAAATAAAATACAAGTAAACTAAGCTACCGGAGCGTCCTCCTCGGCAGGAGCTTCCTGCTCGCCAGCAACTTCCTCCTCGTTCACAACCTCCTCGGCAGGAGCTTCCTGTTCGCCTTGTTGAAGTGGGGAGCCTAGTGGAGGGTTCGAGAAGAGTACCGGAACACCCAAAAGACGAGGGAACAGGAGTCCCAATTCCATCAAAGGAAGCAGAGGGAGTTCTGTTTCCGGCTGAGGATTCTCCTTCATAAGGAGGTCGTCCAAAAATCCGCCGAGCGGAGTCACATCCACTTCCGGATGAACTTCCAATAATCGATGAATGAGCCCGTGGGCAGTAAGCGCCACCGATAACATGGCCACGCCCCCAGCGAGCTCATTGGTCTCATCTCGCTCATTGGTCAGGTCGACCAGCTCTTGCCGAAGAGTAGCCAGCTCTTCCTCATCAGTTTCAGATTTATGCTGAAGAGTGTTTACCTCGACGCATTTCATTTTCAGCTCGTCCTCGGCAGCCTGGAGGCGAGCACGGAGACGTTCGATCTCTTGAAGATCTTCTTGAACCTTCTTTCGAACCATCTCAAGTTGGGCCTCAGAATCGGCCAACTTTGCCTCGAGGTCGACCACCTTCTCTCAACAATGGCTTTAGCCTTAGCCATTTGGGTGAGTCTCGCGCTCCTCTCCTCGCTGACCTTGCGGCTCTCGGCGATCTGGACCGCAAGCCTCTCGAGGGTGTATGTGGCACGGGTCATATCGATGGCGGCCAGGCGCGCGTTCTCCAGAGAGCTCTGGTTGTTCACCTCGTCGAGCAGCGTGGTCGTCAGCGACCGGGGTACATTCTTCATAACCCTTTGGACGAGCGGGTCCAGAGGTTCCTGAGTGGCCGCATCCCGCGACCGGTAGAAGCCGAGGAGGTTGTCGTTGTAAAGCTCAACGATCGAGTTCTCGGCAACCCTAAAGAAAAAAGAGAAGAGTTAGAAAAAAGTACTTGAAAATATTCTAAAGCTTTATTGATAATAAGCTTACCTGGCAACCCTTGCGGCATCCCAGCCGAGAAGTGTGTTATCTCCCTGAGCCCTCTCCCCGGCCGACGAGCTCGCTGCGGTCTCTCGCGACCGAGTGCTTCGGGGAGGGGGGGATACGACCTGAGTGGGGGGAGGCGAACTACCCCTCGGCGGAGGAGATCTCCTCGGCGAGACCCTCTGCTCGACAGCAGGTGGACGAGAAGAACCCCCTCGAGTTGTTCTAGCAACTCTCTTAGGTGGAGCCCCCGAGGTCTCCGCCCCTTTCCTTTTCTTGCCGGTACCGTCAACTACCTTGCGCTCGCGCAGCATCCTCGCTTGTTGCATCATCCTGCTAGATTTTATGCGATCAACTTCGACGGATGGAGGAAGGTAAGTGACAACTCTCTCTGGAACCACTACTAAGAAAGAAAGATGAGAAGTTAATATTTACGAGGAGTAATGTCACAAAAACTTAGCAAATTCACAAAAAATTTAGAAATATGTTGATACCTGGAGGGAACTCTCGAGTGAAGTGGTGAGGAGGTACTCTGAGACCTGCTCGCTCACGCATACACTCCCTGTTCAAGAAGCGACAGGACCTCTCCAGGTAGCGACGATTGAGAACGCAACAAATGTGGTATTGGAAGAGGGGTGTAAGACGGTGTTCGGCAGTTTTCTTGCGAGCAGTTTCACCTACAAAAACGAGGAGTTAGTCAGTATAGAAAGAGCGAGCAGAAATAAAAATAACTTACCACGAATTCTTTGATATTCAGTGTCAAGGGGAATGCGATCAGAGGAGCCATCCGGCCTCACTGGACTTTTCCAGTCCCCGGCTACCCACCACCAGTTGGTTTTCCAATCCCTAATCTTGTTGGGAACCCCCTCAACCAATTTGAAATTATCTCGGCCCCTCACGTAGTAGTATCCATGGCCCACTTTCTCTCCGGCCTCGGCCGCCTGAAGAAGATAATTAATCTCCTTAGGACTGAGCCATGTGTTGCGACATCCGTTCTCGACCGCCACCAGGCCGAACAGTGTAAGAATGTCGATCAGGTTCGACCAACCGTTCGACAAAATTTGAGAAGGGGCCACCTTCAAGAAATGTAGAAAATTTGAGATACTGGGGTGCAGGGGGAACCTCAGCCCTGCCTCCATCATACCAATGTTGACGGCGACCATCCCCTCTGGCGGCTGGTCGGCCCTCTCATCCGGGCGAGGAATAAAAAAGCAAACATCGGCCGGCAGCTGATACTTTTTTCGAGAGTTCTCTAGCTGGGCCAAGGAGACAGTGCTCGCATATTTGCTCGCCTCGTATATCGATTGGGAAGCTGCTCGATGCGGGCGAGGAGCCTCTCGAGGAGGGTATTCGCAGAAATATTTATAATAGGCCTCCCTTGAGACCTCGTCGCCATCCAAACTCTCCCTACCACTCAAAATGTCCTTTATGCTCTCTGCATACTGAACAACTTCCTCGAAGTCCTCGCGGAGACTCCTCGTCAAGGTCTCCTCGACTTGGGCAGTTTCTATCTGTTCGCCCACCCCTCGATTCAAATCCGGATCACGCAGATCTGAGTCCGTCTCCTCGTTTTCCCCCTCCTCGGCATCGTTGCCGATATCATCCCTGTCAGATTCATCGAGCTCGTCGACGTCGACGACCACTGCCTTTCCTAGGTTTCGGACTCCAACGTTTATGGGTTCAGGGGAGTGGATCCTAGAGTCCGAGGAGGATGCCCTCTCCATCAAAGCCAAGGCCAAACGGTCTCCGCCGCCGGAATTTTCAGAACCACCCACCAACGGCGGCGGACCACCGTCGGAACCACCACCAAAGCCACCAAACTCCATTTTTTCTTAAAGAAATGGGGGAGAAAGAAGTTTTAAAGAAAGAAATGAGAGTTATTTACCTTTGTATCAATCGAGAACCACCACAAAACTCGCCGGAAAAGCTTGAGAGAGAAGCTTGGAAGGAAGCTTGAGGAAATTCGAAAATGGCAAAAGTGAAAAGTGTTTCAAAGAATGTGAAAGTCATATTTATAGGCAAAATCGACCAGGGGCCTTTTAGCAAAAAACGGGGTCAAATTCATAATTTTCCCAAAATTTTGGGGTCATTTCCGAAAATGAGTTCGGAAAGTGGCCCCCACGCGCGACCTTTGAGGTCGGCACGCGCCCCACGCGCCAATTTCAAATCCCTTGCGCCGCCCACGCGCCTGACACATGTCAGGTCCGTCATTATGAAAAGTTGCTTCGATAATCGTGCTCGGCGCTGGAGACGAGGCGACCGCCTCCATCACACGTCACCAAGATCTCAAAATTGATTGTGTTGTCGAGAACAATTTTCACCATCCAAGGAGACGACCATACTGCTCGCCTTACCATTCTACGAATACGAAGAAAGGCGACCAGGGGGCAAATGTTATACCTAGTCAAAGGAGTCAATCTTTGACAAGTCAATCCTAGTCACCAGCTTACGTGGCGAGGACCAGTCAACAAAGTCGTGCGACGACTAGTCAACAAGACCAAGAAAATGTAATAGAGCAGATGTATTTAATAAGTTTAAGTGCTCGCTCAAAGATGTTGACGAGCACCTGTTTTAGTTAGCTGCTCGCTCAAGTGTGTGGGCGAGCACATGTCTATCTTACCTAGAATAGTCTAAGTATTGAAGCCTTGGGAGACAGCATGGAGCGTGGCGATCACACTCCTCGACATGGTCCTCCGGCGACCACCGTAGCTCAGCTCCTCGGCATCTCGGCGAGGACGAGCACCAGAGGCGGTTTAGCATTAAATGCGCCATCAAATCACCTTTTCGGGCAGAAGATGGGTCCAATAAGGGCGTGTCACGTGTAAAGGGCGGGCAGCCCCTAGAAACCACTATATAATGCCTAAAAGAGGCTCATTTGTACACAAGTGACACAATTCCCACAAATCACCCTACCCCAAAGTAATAAACACTCCCAAAGCTCTCAAGCTTTTAGCTTCTCCAAGAAGCTATATCTTTGTGTTCTTCATTGTTCTTGTTTGTTCTTCATAAGATCATCAAGATCATCATAAACAACCTCTTTAAACACGTAATAAACCCCCGATCATTATACATGTTTGTCTCGTGCTAACAAATAGTCCACATCTGAATCAACCATCAAAAGCACGTACAACATGTACTTAAAAGGGTAATTCAAAATTAGGCATTGCAAGGAATGGTGTCTTTATCATTGCATCTTTTAATTTCTCAAAAGTTGCTTCCGCCGCATTTGTCCATTTGCGCGTCATTTCATTTAGTGGCTTCGCTATCGTTCTGTAATTCCTTACGAACTTTCGATAAGCGCCGTTACATCTTTTGGTTTGGGCCAAGTTTGCATGGCACTAATTTTTGCTTGATCGACTTTTACTCCTTCATTTGTTATCACATTACCGAGGTACTCAATTGTTCTTTGCCCAAAGGTGCACTTCGACTACTTCAAATAGAATTTGTGTAATACCTTCCGAATGTGTTCCAAGTGCTCTGGCCATGTCCTAGAATAGATCAAAATGTCATCGGAAAAATAAAATCACAAATTTCCTTAAGTAAAGTTCAAAGATAGAATTCATGTTTCCCTGAAAAGTCGACGGCGCATTGCATAATCCGAACGGCATTATGAGCTATTCGTAGTGCCCTTGATGTGATTGAAAAACCGTCTTGTGAATGTCTTCTTCGGCCACGCGAATTTGGTGGTATCCGGCGCGTAAGTCCAATTTTGTGAAGTAATTCAATCTGCCTAGTTCGTCGAGCATGTTGTCAATAGTGGGATGCATTCAACGCCTTATAATCTGTACAAATTCGCCATGTGCCTTCTTTTTTCTTGACTAGTAATACGGCGACGAGAATGGACTCGAGCTAGGTTTGATCAGCCCTTTTGTTAACATTTCTTTCACTTGCTGTTCGATCTCGGTCTTTTGAAAATGTGCATGCAGATGGACGTTTATGGGTTGTGTTTCGTCCTTAAGTGCGATATGGTGATCAAATTTCCTTCTTGGTGGTAACTGTTGTGGTTCGCCAAAAATATCTGCAAACTCTTGCAAAATTTTGGCTAAATCTAGCTTGAGGGTATTCATGGGTTTTGCTATCTTGTTATTGTTTGATCTCCATCACCCTAATGGCATAACAATGTGAGCCTTGTTTCCGCATGCGTTCAATGCTTTTAATTCCCACTTCATTTGGTTGTTCCTCGATTCTCGGATACTCTCAATGAATTAAGCAACAATTTGATGAGAACCACAAATAAGATTCCGTTCTCAACCGTCTCTCCGACCCAGGCCGGCAAGAAAACGGAAGTTGCAAATAAAGAATTTGCTATGAATTTGATGTATCTGTTATATTGTGTGAGAGTTGAACCATTGACTTAAGTGCTGAACTATCGGTTCGTCTTTTCTCATCATAAGGATAATAATTTTAAGTTCTCGGTGTTTTTACTCCACTTAGAACTAATTAATATTAAGAAACAAGAAATGTTTTCAAACTACATGCTTGATTGTTGTATAATGCCTGCTTTTGTGGTACTTACATGAATTACTTGCTCGATGAATTCAATTTGGCTGTGTTGCATTGTAGTATTGTTTATCCATTTCTGCATTTAATATTTAAGACTGTTTTATGGAGTACATAATTAAACTTATAATTCTACCTAAATCGTATTTTAAAGCAAATTGAGGTATATATAAACTTT
Organism: Galeopsis tetrahit; assembly: GCA_963675135.1. Taxonomy (NCBI): domain Eukaryota; kingdom Viridiplantae; phylum Streptophyta; class Magnoliopsida; order Lamiales; family Lamiaceae; genus Galeopsis; species Galeopsis tetrahit. The sequence continues at coordinate 21,896,093 of OY776133.1, forward strand.
CAAATGTTGATTAGTCTCATACATGAGACGAACCATGATTTTTACTACGAGGATGGAGCCCAACTAAATAATAAAATAAAATTAATTTAAAATATATTTTATAACTATATTATGTAGGAGTATTAGAATCAGTTTGATAAAAGTTTAAAACTAATTTTACTACATTAGGTTCATTTACGTAACATCATCATGACATTTGACACAGAGACGGACCTACGCTATGCCCTGGGGGGCCCGTGGGCCCCCCACTAATTTTGAAATTTTACTAGGGGTATTTTAGTAATTTCAACATATATAATTAATTTTTCATTTTATATTTATTTTTACACATTTTTATTGAATTTTTTTAAAATTATTGAAAAATTATGAGTAATATAGAAATAACTCACAAAATTAATGCCCTTGCAATATTATTTTATTTTTAAAATTGACACTAATTTAATTTTGGGTCCATATTTTATCCTACATCTCACTAAAAATTCCCTTTGCACATCACCAAATCACTCCAAATATTTTTCCTTTATTTGATCTTACACTCTACTAAATTCAATTTTCTTAAAAAGTGAGTTGGTTAAGATGTGCAAGTCATCACAAAATTGAGGGAGTATGGACTTCTATCAAAACATAACGAAATTGTTCCATCAATTTAATTTAATGGAATGAGATGTATGGACAATTTTATCATAATTTTTTTTAATGAGTACAATTAATACTACGACATACTCCCTCCGTCCTGGGATGACTTGCACGGTTTGACTCACACACTTTTTAAGAAAAATGAATTTAGTGATTGGTGATATAAGATAAATAAGAGGTATTTTAGGTGATTTGGTAAGGTGTAAAGTGGATTTGGTGAGGTGTAAATTAAAATGTACTTAAAACATAAGTGACAATTTTAAAAATAAAATGATGTTGAAAGTGTATTAATTTTGTGGGATATTTTCATATTAAGAGTGTGCAAGTAATTTTGGGACGTTCCATTAAAAAAAGTGTGCAAATAATCACTGAACAAGGGAAGTATTATTTTATCTTTATAGTAATGTTAGTCGGGGCCCCAACCGAAAATTTATGGGTCCGTCACTGATTTGACATGTCTTATAATATTGATCTCAATGCCAAAGAAAAACTCCATACATATTATATAGTTGAATTATTAAATAAAAGTATGTGAATTTAGTAAATATTATTGATGACGTGAAACTAAAATCAAGTTATTGATAATTGTGGTTCCGCTTTCAAAATAATTTTATTAAGCAAAATATATACACTCATTCATTTAGCTTGTCAATTCAAAATTTCGCGAGTCGTGCCCAACCCCGATTAAAATCACACGGGTCGCGTTCATTAACAACGATGCTAGTATACTTAGGGGTGTATTCAATTGAGATTCTGTTGGATTTTTTTGGACTTTAAAAAGTCGGTGGATTTAGAAAATGCATAGACTCTATGCAGAGTTTGACTGACTTTTTTATTGATTTATATGGATTTTTATAGATTTGACAGGATTCTAAAATACACATTTTTTTATTGATTTATATGGATTTCCATAAACTACGCCCTAAAAGCTAGTTAAATTTTTTTTTATTATTTATCATTATTATTCTTATCTTCATTTTCATCACAGTTATACCTCAGCTTCATTTTCACATAGTTAGCAATACTAGTTCTCCATGCATTAGCTTAAGTTCTTTGTTGTAGTTGTCTTTTAGAAAGCAATTCCAAATTTTCCTCTTTCGAGATGTGGTGAATCTTGATCTTCTTTATATTCGACTGGAAATTCATCAGAGCGACCTTCTTTCCGAAGAAAGTTATGTAATCCAGCGAACTTGTGAATTGCAATTTGAAAATACCAAAAATTCGATTGAATAATTGCATTTCTGGGTGACGATCTTGACCACCAAAATATTTTAGATGATATCGAACACCACCACCAAAATCTTTTAGATGATATCGAACACCACGTAACTTTTAGATGATATCGAACACCACGTAATGGGGAATTGACGTCGATTAGATATTATTGACGGTTTTCGATATACTATAATTTTTAAAGAAAGAACACAATTTTAAAATACAGAGAATGTAAATTTTTTTCACGATAATAATGGTGGTGAAGAATATGTGATGCTTATTAAAGAACATAGTTAACAAAGTTTTTTTTTTTCTTCTCTTTTAGAGTCTTCTAAGAGAATCCGTTGAAATCTCTACTTTTTAGAAGAGATTTTGATTATATAGTGAAATTTATTTATATTTTTGAAAGAGAATCCAACGAAATCCATAGAGTATTAAAATTCATAGATTGTTGAATACCTAAAGATTTCTAAAGACTTTTTAAAATTCGTATTGAATACCTCAAAATTTTGAAAGACTTTTAAAAATCCGGATTGAATACCCCCAGATTTTAAAAGTTCAAAAAAATCCAAAAGAATCTGAATTGAATACACCCCTTATAAAAATTGCATATATTATTACACTGAAAAGTGTTAGTATTATATATATACTAAATAGTTCATATATGTAGGAGTATTTAATAAAAAATGCATATAGTATTTAATAAAAAGTGCATATATATATAATTGGTCACTAAAATAATATAAGTTTTTTTTTACAATACTAGCTAATTTTTAAAATAAGTCTCTTTCAAAAAAACAAAATTTGTTAGCTTTTACTTTTTCATTAATTTGAGTTATAAATTGATTTAATCTCAAAAAGTAATATTCATGGTTTAAAATTTCTAAACATATGTTGTTAATCTTGGAAATTATTGAGCGTTATTAATATAACTAAAAAAATACTCCATTATTTAATATAATTGAAAAGTGAAATACAATATTACTGAAAAATGAAACACTATATAATTTAAAAGTGTAATACAATATCATTGAAAGAGTAACATGAAATATTTCATTTATGAAATATGTCTAATTAATATAATTTTTAAAAAATTCGCTGGTCAAAAACCTGATTCGGGTCGTAAAAAAATCGTGGGTCGCAAACAGGTAGTTTACTACATGACCAATATATTGTTACTACAAGATCAAAATATTACTATTACAAGACCAAAAGTGTAGTACTACATGTCAAAAAAGTTCTGAAAAATAATTCTCCCAAAAAATATTAAGTGTTCAGAATATCTTTGGACTTGTAGTAGTATACTTTTAGCATATTGTAGCGATAATAGTAAGGTCATGTAGTAAAACAATACTTGAAAACAAAAATAAATATTTTAATTAAGTTTGACCTACGTTGACTCACGTTAATCCAAATTTATCCACAAATTTTTATTTCAAATTTACTTTAATTAGCTATATGTCACGTATGAAATATTTTATATAAATTTTTGTCTTATTAATTAAAAGTGTAACATAATAATATTGTAAGTACTGTAGCATCATATAATTAAAAAGTGCAATATTATATAATATAATTAAAAAATATAATATAATATAACTGAAAAGCATCATATAATTAAAAAGTGCAATATTATATAATATAATTAAAAAATATAATATAATATAACTGAAAAGTGAAATACAATATTTTACTGCAATAATATAACACAAAAATAATATTGGATTAGGAAGAAAATGATCTATCTCAACTGCGACCTTCTATATATATATATGTGTGTTAATAAAGTGAATATGTATGCATCAGAAATTGAAAGCCCGACACGCGTTTTTCTCTCCCTTCTCTCTACACTGCTTAAAAAATAAGCTTCCTCCACCTCCACCGCCTACCACCGCCAAATAGTCCGCCCTCCACCTTCTATATATCCAAAAAAAAAAAAAAAAAAACAGCCACACTGCTTATTGCACCGCCGCGCCACTTGTTGCGCCGTCGCACCACCGCACCGCTTGTAGCGCCGCCGCACTGCCTGTTGAGCTCCTTTACTCCTTTTCCTACCGTTGTTTTTCAGACTTATTTGGATCTTAGAGTTTATTGTTTCGGTTTTTAGTGGGATCAATGGGTCTTCCCTCCCTGATGGCGCTACGGTGGCCAATCGGGTGAGCGATCCATTGATCCCGTTTATTTTTCTGTTTGCTATTTCTGATTTCTTAGATTAGGGTGTTTTAGTTTTATTTTTGCACTTCGTTAATTTCCTGCTTTCTTAGATTAGATTGTTTAGTTTCTGTCTTTTGCGTGTAATTTCTTTATTTTCTGCTTTTCTGGACGCATTTTGCGTTTTTTCCTCTCCCTTTGTGGAGCTTGCTGTCCCTTCGTGGAGGCTCTTTGTGGAGACTGTCCCTCGTGGAGTTCGTTTATGTCCCTGCGGTGCTGAAATCGAATGTTACGGTGCTTGGTGGCTTTTGTCTTTTTTTTTTCCCTATTTATCATAACAATATAGACTACCTTAGTGTGGGGTTTGTCTTGTTGTTAAAATAGTGGACTGTGCATTTCTCATGGGCAATGAGTACACTCGCGTCCCCACTTCTCACGATTGGAGCGGGTAGCGACACCAGTTTATTCTGTCTTGGTTTGAAGATCTGGAGCTTTGAAAAATATCTTTGTATTTGAGTTGATCTTGTAAACCTTCAAAAAAAAAAAAAAAAAGTGAATATGTATGCTATATTGGATCAACCCAATTAAAATGAATTATAGTGCGTGTACACGAATAATAAAAAAATTAATTAAGATAAATAATACTCGATATGTAACTTACTGTTAATTTACATGTGATTCACGTATTATGCAACACTAAAATACACGATCGTAAGTATACGGTGTCTATCGTAGCGTGATAAGTATAAGGTTGATCCCATGAGGAGGTGTAGTGTAAAAGTGAAGTTTGTCGATGGAATTCTAAATAGACGGCGATCGATAAGTGTATAAGTGTGAAATTACCCCTAATTATCTACCCAATTTGTCACAAGTAAACAATTAAACGAGTAATATAGAAATCGATCAACAATCATGCAAACCAAAGAAACGAGAGAAATACGGTTAAAACTCAAAGAAGGAAAGGGAGGTTTCAAGGCATATGTCACACTAAGGGGTCAATTTATGATCAAAAGCCTGTTTAAGTGATGTTTTGTTGATTACTATAGGGTTGATCACGAAATAATGAATTAAAAGTTCTCTCGATCCAATTAATCCAAGAGAAGTATCACACAAACTAGTATCTTTACCTAGCATGCATAATAAACCTCAAAAAGGGTCCTAAGATCATCTAATACCCTCCCAATAATTGATCCTCTCTCGAGCTCACAATAATATGGGGTCGAATGCTTAAATACGATTAATGAAAAAGATCTCTCAATCCAATTTCAATTAATAATAAATCAAACACATTATCATGGCCATTGATGTCTTGCAATGAAAGTTAAGCATTCAAATAGAAATAGCAACACAACCACCAAATAAACAAGAAATTAATTCATAAACATCATCCAAAGTATAAACATAGCCCTAGAACCAAAAGTGTTCTAGCTAATCAACAACATAATCTAATTAACAAAACCAAATAAAATAACTAAATAAAAAGAGAGAGAAATAGAAAGCTTAGTCTAAGGTATGGTGGAGAATGGAATTTCCAAGCTATTGGTGCCTTCCTTGCATTGATTGATGAAGAATTGAAGAAGATATGGCAAAATCACCTCCAAGTATGTGTTTGTGTGTATGGAATTTGAGGAATTGGGGGAGAGTACAAATGATTTCAAGAATGGGGGCTTATATAGTGTAGGGGTAGGGTTTGGATGCAAAAATTTCAAGTTGGTCCCTCAAAAATGGCCAAAATGGGCAAAAGGCACCGAAATTGGGGATAGCACGGCCGTGCAAAACGGATGTTGGTCGCCAGGGGTGCTCGGCCGAGCTGTGGCCTCGGCCGTGGCTTGCAGATGATGATTTGGATGGGGGCTCGGCCGAGCTAAGGCCTCGGCCGTGCTGCATCGGCGCCCAAAAATCTGTCTCGATCTTCCCTGTCTCGAGATGGATACTCGGCCGTGGCCCTTGATTTCGTGGATGAAGGCAGCTCGGCCGTGCCTTGAGCTCGGCTGAGACATTGAGTAGCCTCCAACTTGCTGTCTCGAGCAGCCCTATTCCGTGCGTGATGCTCGACCGTGGCCTTATTTTGGCCTGAAAAATGGCTCGGCTCATGGCTCGGCCGTGCTCTTGCTTGACTTCGACCCTTTCTCGTTTCATGCATATCTTTCGCCTCGGGTGTCCGATTGACTTGATTCTTTTGGCTATTCCACTCCGTTTTTCGAGACGAACCCAATGGTGCACTCCTCTTCTTGATCCAGTGAAATATGGTTGGTGTTTTGCTCCAAATTCCATCGTATTTCCTACAAAATCGACAAAACACAACATTTCCCTCATTTTGGCTCAAATCATCATAATCAATCTATAATTCAATGAAAACCACATCAAAATACGCTTCACATGTGCCTCTAAAGTGTGTAAATTCCACCCGAATCAACCCCCCCCCCCCTAAACTTAAAATGTTGTTTGTCCTCAAACAACTAAGCACTTAAAGCAATGAGGGTGGAATGATCACAATGGAATATTCAATGCAAACCACACATGTAAGGTAAAGTGTAGTGATATCTCTTTCTCAAAGTGAATTTCTCAATGAAGGTCATAGGCTCATTATTGCAATTCACACTCATGGATCAAAGAATATACAAACACACAACACATTGTGAATGAGAAACATAATTCAAATGCTCAAGTCCTCTACTCACATGATATAGTGTTTCTCTCAAACACACAAACAAATTGAGGATATTAATGCACTCATCAACCAAGTTATGCTATGCAATGTGATCAATCGGACTTAATGAAGGATGTAACATTGGCTCTTTGGACAAGGTGGGATGAATTTTGGAATTTGTGACTCTTCTAGTGGAGGACAAAGCTTGTTGTTTTACAATTTGTGCTTTCACTTTCAAAGTTTACAAACTCCATCCTCACTTTTCCATTTCTTTTCTTTTTCAAGCATTCATCACCTCATCTTTTTGAACCATTTTTTTCTTTTCAAGCTTTTTGGGCTCTTTGTCCCTCTTTTCTTTTCCATTTTGATTTTCTTTTCATCTCTTTTTCAACTTTTTCTTTCAACTTTTCCAATTTCTCCTTTCACCAAAGATAATTAAGCACATGTTTATCCACTTTGTCTTTTATCCCCCACTAGATGTAGGTATCAAAGGCTCAAAAAGGCTAAGTGGTTAACATTGTAGTTTGCCAAGAAAATGAGGAATTAGGCTCAAAAGGGCTAACTATGGAAGATTACTTCGGTTTTAGGAAATTTTGGCTAAGTTACTCTTTAGAACAAGATGTCCTATATCATATCACAAAATCTCACACAATCATGCTTTCAAACAAGAACTTGGGCAAGTTCTAAGATCACTAGCAATAACCTAATCCACTCTCAAATGAACTAAACCGGATTATGTGTTCGATTTAGGGCTCAATTCTCACCGGTTTATTCAATAGGACTCTCACAATCATCAAATGTTCCCAAACAACAACACATCATGCATTCATGCCATCAAAGATCAACAAATATGAACACAACATGATACTCATATCCATCACTAATCATGCATACATTCAAAGCAAATAGACATCACCACAACTACTCACTATGGATTCCAATTATTATTCATGCTCACATTTCACCATAACTACACTATCCAACAACTAAACAAAACCAACTCAAATGACAATAAGCATATGAAAACAAAGTGTGCGTCGGTGCAAAATGTAACACAAGTAGAATGACGAACCGGTGCAAGGGTAACAACTAGTAGAAAAATAAAAGAAAAAATAACTCCCCCAAACTTAGAATTTTACTATGTAAAAATTCTAAGTTTGGGGCTACAAGTTGTTACCTCCCTCCTTGCACATCCAATGCTCTTCCAAGATCACCATTGCTACACTTGCTTCCCCTCTCCAAAGTTAGTTTGCCTCATTTTTCATTCTTCCAAGATATGATGTCCACAATGCTCTTCATCCATACGTACAAAAGAAATTAAGCTATCAAAACTACTAAAACAATAAAAACATAAAAGCAATAAAACCTTGGGTTGCCTCCCAAGAAGCGCTATTTTTAACGTCCTATGCCGGACGGTTCTTCCTTGAGATGATTATCAAGTCACCCCATCATCATCCTTGCTCTTAGACTTCTTTCCCCATACAACTTTCTTAAGTCCATCAAAACATCCACTAGCTAGCCCATCCGGCTCTTCAATCATGTCGTAGGAGGTTGATGCCTCATTCAAACCCAAACTTGCACAAGTAGCTTTTCTTGATTTGGGGAATTTTTTGAAGAAAACTCCCCCAAACTTGGCCTTATTGTCTATCTTCAAATCTTTTTCTTTCACCTTGGGGTTCTCTTTCACAAAGTTGATCTTGGGCTCTTCTTCCATCTTCTCTTTCATGGGCATTGAATAATGATCTCCCTTGGAATACATATACTCTTCATCCTCATCTTCATCATCACGGAATCTAATGGCCTTGTAGATGTTGAATGAGACTTTCTCATCGCCAAAATTTAGTTCGAGCTCTCCGTTTCGTACATTGATGATAGCTCCACCCGTTGCTAGGAACGGTCTTCCCAAGATCAAGGGGATTGCCCTATCTTCCTCCATATCGAGCACCACAAAATCAACCGGGAATATGAATTTCCCAACTTTGACAAGCACATCATCAACCGTGCCCAAGGGATATACTATGGAGCGATCCGCCAATTGAAGATTCATGGTAGTAGGCGTCAATTCTCCCAAGCCAAGTGATTTGAAGAGTGATAATGGCATGAGGTTTATGCTTGCTCCAAGATCACACAAAGCACGATAAGTTCCCTCCTTGCCAATCACACAAGGCAATGTAAATGAACCTGGATCCCTTAACTTTGTGGGTAACTTAGCTTGAATGATTTCACTACACTCTTCGGTGAGGTTCACGGTTTCAAATTCTACCATCTTCCTCTTGTTGGACATAATCTCCTTCAAAAACTTGGCATAGTGAGGCATTTGCTCAAGAGCCTCCGCAAACGGAATGTTGATGTGTATCTTTTTTAACATCTCCAAGAATTTGACAAACTTTGCATCCAAACAACTCGTCTTCTTGATTCGTTGAGGATAAGGAATTGGAAGCTTGCATGGAGATGGAGGCTTGTAAGTATCATTCTCTTTCTCACTTGTTTTCTCTTTCTCAACATCTTTTTCTTCCTTGTTGCTCCTCTTCACCATATTCCTTTGGTATCAAGGGACCTTCATAGCTTGTGCCACTTCTCAACTTGATTGACTTGCATTGCTCTTTGGAGTTCAATTCCGTGGTTGAGGGGAATCGACCCGGCTTGTGTTGATTTCCAACCATATTAGCAATTTGGCCCACTTGAATCTCAATGGCTTTCACATCATTCTTGATTCCCATCACTTCATTTGCCAAATGACCAATTTTCTCATCTTGACTTTCAATTTTTTTCCAAGTCTTCGTCATGAAACTCTTCGTCTCTCCCATGAACTTCTTGGTCTCTCCCATGAATGTTATGAACATTTCTTCCATCGTGAGCTTTGACGAAGACTCTTCTATCACACCATCTCGGGTATTGAAATTCGACGGTGGTTGAATGACATTGTGAGGGTTAGCATACGAGAAATTTTCATGGTTTCTCAAGCCGGGATGGTATTAGTTCGGATTAGGGGGGTGATAGTTCCCACGGGTTTGTCTTTCTCCCCAACCTCTTTCTCGATAATTTCGGTCCCGTTGGTTGTTCATGTAATGAGCCTCTTCGTATTGTGCATCATTGGGCTCCACTGGTGCTTTGGCCGTCATCAAAGAGATTAGCTTATCCACTTTGTTGGATAAGTTGACGCTTTCTTCCGAATTTTGAGTGGAAGCTACCCTTCGATTTTGCCTTCGTTCGGATGGCCATTGATTGTCATTCTTAGCCATCTCCTCCAAAAGCACATAATCCTCATCCGTCATCTTTCCCAACAAAGACCCTCCACCGGCCGAAGCGTCTACCATCCCTCTTGTACGGTGATCCATCCCGTTATAGAAATAACAAATGATTTGATCCCTTGAAAATCCGTGTTGAGGACAACTTCTTATGAGATCTTTAAAGCGCTCCCATGCTTCGGCCAATGATTCATCCTCATCTTGTCGAAATGAATATATTTCCCCCCGTATTTGAATGGTTTTGCTTGGGGAAAAATACTTCATTAGGAAAGCATCCACCAAATCATTCCAATTCTCTATCGTCCTTAGGTCAAGAGACATGTACCATTGTTTTGCACGATCACGGAGTGAGAAGGGGAACAATTGGAGACGAATGTAGTCTTGAGGGACTCGGTTTATCTTCACCGTCGACCCACTTATCTCTAAGAATTGAGATAAATGGAGGTTGGGATCCTCTTTTGACAACCCTCTGAATTGGTTGTTTTGGACCATCATGATCAATGCCGGTTTGAGCTTAAAGTTATGAGCGTCTACGGGTTCCCTACCCGCTCCTCTGTACGGCCTTGGAATGGGACGAAAGTGATCCCTCAAAACTCTTTGAAGTCCATGTTCCTCATTCACCCTTGGTGCTCTATCTCTTTCCTCTACATTTGGCCCTTGATTCTCAACTTTTTCCTCAACCTCTTCCACTATTGGATTCTCTCTTCTATTCATGGCTTCTAGATTAATTCTTCTTCTTTCGGCGTTTTGTCTTCGACAACGAGCTTCGATTTCCAGGTAGCAAAACTTGTTGATCTCTCCTAGAGCGTGTGATCATAAGCCATGTCTATCAAAAGTTCAAACGAGAGTGAGAATTGCAAGTAAAATCAAGATAACAAACACAAATATTTTTGGAATTTTTGCAAATAAGGAAAGCAAGTAAAGTTTTTAGACTAAAACTCTATCGACCTACACTCTAGAACTACAAAACCTCCCCGGCAGCGGCGCCATAAACTTGATTCACGTATTATGCAACATTAAAATACACGACCGCAAGTATACGGCGTCTATCGTAGCGTGATAAGTACGAGGTCGATCCCACGAGGAGGTGTAGTGTAAAAGTGAAGTTTGTCGATGGAATTCTAAATAGACGGCGATCGATAAGTGTATAAGTGTGAAATTACCCCTAATTATCTACCCAATTTGTCATAAGTAAACAATTAAACGAGTAATATAGAAATCGATCAACAATCATGCAAACCAAAGAAACGGGAGAAATACGGTTAAAACTCAAAGAAGGAAAGGGAGGTTCCAAGGCATATGTCACACTAAGGGGTCAATTTATGATCAAAAGCCTATTTAAGTGATGTTGTGTTGATTACTCCTAATTATCTCCTTTGTGCTCTTGCTTGACTTCGACCCTTTCTCGTTTCATGCATATCTTTCGCCTCGGGTGTACGATTGACTTGATTCTTTTGGCTATTTCACTCCGTTTTTCGAGACGAACCCAATGGTGCACTCCTCTTCTTGATCCAGTGAAATATGGTTGGTGTTTTACTCCAAATTCCATCGCATTTTCTACAAAATCGACAAAACACAACCTTTCTCTCATTTTAAATCAACATAATCAATCTATAATTCAATGAAATCCACATTAAAATACGCTTCGCATGTGCCTCTAAAGTGTGTAAATTCCACCCGAATCAACCTGTTATCCTACATAAAAGTTATGGAAATAAAATAACATAAAAAAATAAAGTTAATTAGTACAGTATAAGAATTTACCTCAAAATTTTAAAATGCTAAATTCTTTAATGGGAATTTGATGATTCATAAAATTCTTAATTTTCATAAAGAGGTCAAAGGATTATATTTTAAGATAAAAAATTAGATATAGTACAATAAAAGAGTAAAAATAAACTGAGCTCCGTATATTTAAAAGTCTTAAAACTAAGGAGGGTGTATTCAATTGAGATTCTGTTGGATTTTTTTGGACTTTTCAAATTTGGGGGTATTCAATCCGGATTTTTAAAAGTCTTTCAAAATTTTGATGTATTCAATACGAATTTTAAAAAGTCTTTAGAAATCTTTAGGTATTCAACAAGGGAAAATATCAATTTTGGTCACCCAGTTTTACCTCTTTTCATATTTGGTCACCCACATTTAATCACTATCAAAATTGATCACCCACTTATTATATTCTATCAAAATTGATAATTCCGTTAGTCAATCTGTCATTGACTAACGGAGAAAGAGTTTTGAGCTCAAAATTTTCAAAACGTTAAAAACTTCTGATGCATCTTCTAGAAACTAATGAAACAAACGCAATAGCAAGAATGAAACATGTGAACCTAACATTGAAGAATCTTAGTCAATCACAAAAATTATACATTATTTCTTTATTTTATTATATTTATCTTATAGATCAGAAGGAATTCTCATTATAATTATTGTATAGGTCAAAAGGAATTCTCATGCATCTTTTAGAAGGAATTTTCATTATATTTATCGTTGATCAGAAAGAATTCTCATGCATCTTCTGGGTAGTCAAAAAAATTCAGTAAATTTTTAATAACTATTTAACTCAATTATGAATTCATTTGTTGTTGGTTTACTTTCTAGAACGTGATTCAATCAACTTGATTGCAGTAAAAAAAATTCAGTAAGTTTTTAATAATTATTTAACTCAATTATGAATTTATTTGTTGTTGGTTTACTTTCTAGAACGTGATTCAATCAACTTGATTGTAGTCAAAAAAAATTCAGTGAATTTTTAATAATTATTTAACTCAATTATGAATTAATTTGTTGTGATTTTACTTTTTATTTTACAGGAAATGAGAAACTTAAGAGATAGAATGAAACTTTGTACTCTAGTTTTTTTTTTGAACAATTGTACTCTGTTTCTCAATTCTTGGTTTCATATTGAATTTGTATAATAATTGGAGATATAAATTTATTTCAATTCATTTCCCAATCTATAATTATTGGAGCATAATTTGTGGTGAAGATTAATTGTAAAGAGGTTTCTAAAATTATTCATTCAAGAAAATTTCATAAACTTTTTTTCGTTCTAAATATTTTTCTATTAGGATCATTATTGCAGATTTCTTGAAATGTTAGTCAAACTGAAATAAATTTTTATCCTGAGTTTCTCATTTCCTAATTATCTATAAAATAAAAAGTAAACACTGGATGGAAGATACATCAGAATTCCTTCTTACCTATTATAAATATTTTTGCGGTTTTGAGAAATTTCACGGCTTAAAACTTTTTCTCCGTTAGTCAATGACAGATTGACCAACAGAGTGATCAATTTTGATAGAAAATAATAACTGAGTGAACAATTTTGATAGTGACTAAATGTGAGTGATCAAATATGAAAAGAGGTAAAACTGGGTGACCAAAATTGATATTTTCCCTATTCAACAATCTATGGATTTTAATACTCTATGGATTTCGTTGGATTCCCCTTCAAAAATATAAATAAATTTCACTATTCAAAATCTCTTCTAAATACTAGAGATTTCAACGGATTCTCTCAGAAGACTCTGAAAGAGAAGAAAAAAAAAACTCAGCCTCACAGTTTACAAAATCGAAAAGCTGTCCATCTTCCTGCTCTTCTTCAAACGAAATAAAATCAAGAAACGTAACTATGTTCTACAATAATAAGCGCATTCTTCACCACCATTATTATCGTGAAAAAGATTACATCTCTGTATTTTAAAATTATATTCTCTCTTTAAAAATATAGTATATCGGCACAGTTGACACAATTAGGTTAGCAATAATATATTCTCGATCGTCACCTAATTTATAGCATGCCAACTTTAAGATCTCAAGAACATTTATTCACAATGTTCAATCTTAGTCATGCATCATTAAGAGATCTCAAGAACATTTATTCACAATGTTCAATCTTCGTCATGCATTATTAAGAAATGTGATTGAGAGAATTTTTGGTATTTTCAAATGGCGATTCACAATTTTCAAAACGTTCCCATTTCAAACACAAGCAGAGTTAGTATTGGCTTGTGTTGGATTACATAACTTTTTTTGGAAAGAATTTTGCTCTAATGAATTTCCAGTGAATTTCTAGTGGAATAGAAAGAAGATCAAGATTCACCCCGAAGAGAAAATTTGGAATTGTGTGGGAACCGTGTAAATGAAGATGAGAATAATAATGATGAATAATAATTTTTTTTTTTGAACTAATATATTTTTGGTATTTTTTCTAAATAATTTAGATAATTTTTTTTATATACAAGTGTGTTCGATATACGTTTGCATCAATAGTTTTAGAGGCGTAGTTTATGGAAATTCATGTGAATCAATAAAAAAAATGGGTATTTCAGAATCCTGTCAAATCTATGAAAATCCATATAAATCAATAAAAAAGTCAGTCAAACTCTGTATAGAGTCTATGAATTTTCTAAATCCACTGACTTTTTAAAGTCCAAAAAAATTCAACCGAATCTCAATTGAATACACCCCCTTAAATTTGAGAAGGAAAATAAAATTCAAAGACAGTAAGGTGGTGTTTGGTTTGGGGTGGTGGTGGATTGGATTGGGATTGTGGTGATCCATGAATAGTAATTGTGTGTAAGTTGTGGAGAAAAAATTATTTACGTCCCATAATTTTTACCTTTTTTAAAAATGTCCCAAAATAGTTAAAATTTTAATTTACATCTCATAACTTTTTCAATTGCTTAATTTACGTTCAATTTTCGCTAAAAATTCTCAAATTTATGTAAATGGGACGTAAATTGAGCAATTAAAAAAGTTATAGGACGTAAATTAATTTTTTTATTAAAATGGGACGTTATGCGAAAAAGATAAAAATATTCAACAAATGTATACAATTCACTATAAAATTAATGTAGTTTAGGTTATACGGAGTACAATTAAATTAAAAAATAATTCATAAATTAATTAATTATTATAAAAATCAATTAACTTACCTAATTCATTATTAGACAAATTATTAACTTACCTAATTAGAAAAAAAAATTACAATATAAGTATTATAAAATAAATTATGAATATTAATTAAAATACTAAATAATATTTTAAAATATATGAAAATAAATTTAGAATAATATTTAAATAAGTAAATAATTTTTCATAATATAAAAAAATATAATATGAAAAAAAAACCAAGATTTATTCCTGAGTCAATTAATTACTAGAAAAATCAATTAACTTACCTAATTAATTATTTAAAAACTCAATTAACCTAATTAAAAAAATCAATTAACATATTCAAATAAATATAAATTTTATCTTTAAAATAATAAAAATCCAAAATAATTTTTTTTATTAAAATTGTCAAAAACTCTTATTAAAACTTAACAATTATTTTAATATTTTAAATAAATACAAAAATTCACGAATATTTAAAATCCCCAAATAATTAAAAAATACTCAAATATATTCAAAATTCTCACCCCTTACCCACTGTAATTGAAAGATGATGATGAACAATATATTTTTTAACAATTTGTTAATTTTATTGTTTTTTCATTTTTATTATATAATTTTTAATTTGATATTAATTCGTACAAAAATATGTGGACCCACTTTGTGTAATACTTAGATAAATTTTTATATTTATTTGATTACTTTAAAATAAATAAATAATTTTATAATACTCATATTGTAATTATAATTTTTTTCTAATTAGGTAAGTTTAATTAGGTAAGTTAATTGATTTTTATAATAATTAATTAATTTATGAATAGATGATTTTTTTTATATTAAAATAAGTTAATTTATGAATAATTAATTTATGAATAAATGAATCATTTTTTATTTGATTGTATAACATAAACTACATTAATTTTAGTGAACTGTACACATTTGTTGAATATTTTTTTCTTTTTCGCATAACGTCCCATTTTAATTAAAAATTTAATTTACGTTACATAACTTCTTTAATTGCTCAATTTACGTTCCATTTACATAAATTTGGGGATTTTCAGCGAAAATTGGACGTAAATTAAGCAATTGAAAAAGTTATGGGACATAAATTAAAATTTTAACTATTTTGGTACGTTTTTCAAAAAAGGTAAAAGTTACGGGACATAAACAATTTTTTTCTCGTAAGTTGTGTTTGGTTAAGGATTGATAAGTAGGGGTAGATTTAACTTTATGTCACATCAAGAGTGATATATACTCCCTCCGTCCGCCTATAAGTGTTACGTTACTTTTTGGCACAGAGATTAAGAAAAGTGATTAAATAATAGATATAATACAAGTGATGTGATTGAGAGAGGAGAGAGGTAGAGAGAAAAAGTAAGATATAAAGTGAAGTGTAAGAAAAAGTACTTACCAAAAAAGGTATGGGAAGCTTATAGGCGGATGGAGGGAGTAATATTTTATTATTGTTAGTAGTGAAAAAAAAGTAATTAAGAGGGAGAAGAAAGTAGGAGAGAGAAGGAGTGTGCAAAAGAAAAGTAAGAGAGAGAAGAAAGTAGAAAAGAGAATGAGTGGTTGAAAAGAAAAATAGTGATTTAATTGTATAAAAATTGGTGTATAGGTGTATTATAGGGGTGGATTGATATTTGAATTTGTATTTGGATTGAGATTTATCGAGAGGGATTGGATTGGTCCAAAACCGGATGGATTCGAGTCAATTTTCATTAACTTTTTTATCCAAACAAATGGAATATAATCTATTATTAAATTCATAATAATATTTCATTGATCTTCTATATATATGTTTTAACATTCCAGAAAGTAATGATAAATAGAAGCTTATAAATTAAAGCTTTTTTTTTCTTTTTAAGCGTACGTACCTACCCCAATTAAGACCATTCACAATCCTTCTTCCATAGGAAAACTAGCTAGTTGCAAACAAATCCTTCTTCCATTTCCCTCTACAAACGACTCTTCCTTAGAAAAAATACAACGTCACCCACTCTTCCACCCGGCCCGAAAGGCTACCCTATTATCGGTTGCTTTCCCCAAATCATAAGAAATAAACCTACACTCCGATGGATACACACACTCATGCAAGAATTAAACACCGAAGAAATAGCTTGCATTCGTCTTGGCAATATCCATGTCATCCCTATTACGTCTCCCGAGCTTGCTCGGGAGTTCTTGAAGAAGCACGACGCAGTTTTCGCGAATAGGCCCGACGTCATGTCAGCCCGACTCACCAGCAACGGCTACTTAGGGTTAGTCCTTTCGCCCCTCGGTGATCAATGGAAGAAAATGAGGAAAGTTGTCGTGTCGGAAATTCTTTCTCCGGCAATGCATCAATGGCTGCACGGAAAGAGACGAGAAGAGGGCGACCACCTAGTTCGATTTGTGTACAAACAATGTGAAAACGGGCTTGTTAATGTGAGGGAACTATCGCAACACTATTGTGTTAATGTGATAAGGAAGATGATGTTTAGTAAGAGATTTTTCGGGCCGAAAACGGAGGATGGAGGCCCGGGATTTGAAGAGAGGGAACATGTGGATGGGATATTCACTATCCTAAAACAAGTTTATGGGTTTGCAATTGCTGATTATGTTCCATGGTTGGAGGGTTTGGATTTGGATGGATGTAAGAAGGTTCTAGAGAATGCTATCAAGAATGTAAGGAAACATCAAGATTTAGAAATTAAAAGGAGGGTTGAGATGTGGCAACAAGGAGTTAAGGAAAGAAAGGAGGACATTTTTGATGTTTTGATTAACCTCAAAAACTCAGCAAACAAGCCATTGTTGTCAATTCAAGAGATCGAAACGCTAGTTCTTGTAAGTATTAATTGGAAGTTGGGAAAATTGAGTTTAAAATGTTTTTGGTATACTAACTTTCATAATTTTCGTAAATCGATCGGCAAAAGATAGTTAAATTTTTTAATTTAGTCCTGTAACTTTGTGCAGTGTTCAATTTGCGTCCATTTTTTGTCAAACAACATCATTTTAATTAGCACATGTTTTGCAACGGTTTTTAAAAAGGTAAAAGTTATGAGACCAATAATGAGCAAAAAATGATATCGTTGGGCAAAAAACTGGATGTAAATTGAGCAATGTACAAAGTTACGAGACTAAATTGAATTTTTTTTAACTAACTTGAGATGTGTTATACCTAGTCAAAGAAGTCAATCTTTGACGAGTCAATCCTAGTCACCAGCTTACGTGGCGAGGACTAGTCAACAAAGTCGTGCGACGACTAGTCAACAAGACCAAGAAAATGTAATAGAATAAATGTATTTAATATATTTAAGTGCTCGTCCAAAGATGTTGGCGAGCACATGTTTAGTTAGCTGCTCGCCCAAATGTGTGGCGAGCACGCGCCTATTTTTAGCTAGAGAAGTTAAGTGTTGAAGCCTTGGGAGACAGCGTGAAGCGTGGCGACCACACACCTCGGAGGTCTGGGCGACCACCTTCCTAGATGATCAGGTCCTCCGGCGACCACCATGGCCCAGCTCCTCGGCATCTCGGCGAGGACGAGCACCAGAGGCGGTTTAGCATTAAATGCGCCATCAAATCACCTTTTCGGGCAGAAGACAGGTCCAGTAAGGGCGTGCAGCCCCCAGAAACTACTATATAATGCCTAAAAGGGGCTCATTTGTAAAAAAAGTTGCACCATTCCTACAAATCACTCCCTACCCTAAGCAATAAACACTCCCAAAGCTCTCAAGCTTTAGCTTCCCAAAGAAGCTACATCATTGTTCTTGATCTTTCTTGCTTTGTTCTTCTTTAAGATCATCAAGATCATCATAATAACCTCTCTAAACACGTAATAACCCCCGATCATAATACATGTTTGTCTCGTGCTAACAAATAGTCCACATCCGAGTCAACCCGACGAAAGCACGTACAACAAGATGATTTGTGAAAAAGATGAAAGTTATGTGACTAAAAATGTTTTTAACTATGGGAAAATAATTTTTTTTTTGTATTAATTTCATGACATATACTTTGGCAACATGATATGGTCACATACACTAACCCTTTTTTAGTTTTAATTTGTAGTTTGAAAATATATAGTCTTGTGTGTTTAAATCATGTTATATTATAGAGATTATATACAATTAGAGTCACCTTCTAAGACCTTACTACAATAATGAACAAAAATTATAAATATTACAATTAAGGTCTAATCATTAATTAAAAAACCTAATATACCCTTTATAATTAAAATATTAATATAATTAAATTTGAATATTTTAAACCTATCCTAATATCTCGCCCATCAACCTAATTCATAACTCGGCCATCATCCCAATATAATTAATATAATCAAATTTGAATTTTTGGTGTGATATTACGGGGGTGAAGAATACCAATCGACAAATGATTTGTGTTGGAACACTGATGATGGAAATGGTTGAGGGTGGTGGCGCAGACGCAGAAACGACGGCGGAAGAAGAGTTTCTGGCCATAGGGTCGAGCGACTGGGATGGGATCTCGCCGGTCTGTTTTCGTTCGCCGATCTGTTTTCGTTCGGCGGAAGAAGGCTTTGCACGATCTGTTTTCGTTCGCGATCTGAAGGCTGGCCACAGAGCTTCCGTTCGCGATCTGAAGGCTAGCCACAAAGTTTCCGTTCGCGATCTGAGATGCCATTGACGGTGAGAACGCCATTGACGGCGAAAAGAAGCAAGGCTGCATCGATCGCAGTCCTCCAGTGCACCACCCTGATGCCCGCACATCTAATATCGTCGACGGGTTCCCGGCGTTGTCTCGGCTTGGTCTACCACTACTATGGTTGTCGGAGAGGGTTTGTTTGGCCAGCCACCTCAGCGAGCAACCACCGTGCCGGTGTTCTTCCCCGCGGCAGCGGTAGATACTCATCTAGGGTTTTCAGCCATTGGGATAGCCAGCGGGACAGTCAGCGGGCTTGGGCCCTCCAAACTTGTCACACACCCACCTGCTTACTTAGTGCACCCACCACCGAATATGCACCCATCTGATTACTCAATTGCATATATTCGTATGTATAATGCATTTAAATAAAATTATTATTTTAGAACATCTGCAACATATTTTTGTATGTCTTTGCATGTCACATCGAGAATATGCAACAATTTTTTCTACTCAATTGCATATATTTGTATGTATAATGCATTTACAAAAAATTATTATTTTAGAACATCTATATGCAACATATTTTTGCATGTCAAATCGAGAATATGCAACAATTTTTTTATATGCAACACAGGTCACTAAAAATATGCAACAATTTTGCATATATGGTATTTATATGCAACTAAAGTTAAAAAATAGTTGCATATGATTCATTAATAACATTTTATAATTACTATATATAATTACAAATCCAAATCTGCATAATTCAATTCAAAATATATATATATATATATTTGTATATTAAATTAAATATAGTAATATAATTGAATTTAATTATATTATACAGAGTATATTATTTATCATTCTTATTTATTTTTTTAAATCCACAAAAACAGCAGCAATAACTAACTATATTAATGCATTGAAATTCTTGTGAGAGATTAGGAAATATTAGTGCGAATTTCAAGGATTGAAATTCTTGTGAGAGATTAGGAAATATTAGTGCGAATTTTATATTTTATTTAGTTGACTATTTAATAATACTAATATTATTTGAAATTTAAATTATAAATTCGAATATATTTAAATTAAGGGTATAATAGTACAGTTACATACAATTTTAACCTTAATTGTAACTATAAATAAAATCGTTTTTAATTGTAAAGATTAGGGGTGGAATGGCCCTTATTGTAACTTCCCCTATATTATACTGTACAGGAACTAATTAATCAAAAGACTAACCCTGCTACTAGACATGTACTCAGATGATGTGAACTCTTCTGATCACTTCATCTGATGAGACTTTAAGCATCACTTTCTCAGCTGACTGAAAACCTCCAATTCATCTGATCGGGCCTAGATTAGCTTACCTAACTCCACCAGCTGATACGCCCAACAGCTAATACGCCCAACAGTTGACCATATCAACAGACTAGTACTCTGCTGATCTGAGATTATGAGATAAACCTCACACTTGTCGATCTTTATAACCGACGGGTTTACAGAGAGTAGGAAAAAAAAAGGTGGGACGGCGGCGCTGATGGGCGTCAGGTGGTGGGGCGTCGGATATAGTGGTGGGGGAGAAGAATGAAGAAGGACTCAAAAGAGAGGAGAAAGAGATGATTGAAAAATTAGGGTTTATAGTGGTGGGGTGTATTTATCTAAGGAAATTTAAAGAAAAAAAAGGGTATTTTAATTAATTTGGGAGAAATACATCTATAATTCTTCTATTTTAGGAGGGGTGCATGTATTGGGGAGTACATCTAACATTGTTGGAGAGACAAATAACCCACGCCTATAATATTAAGTGCCCTTGTCGTCGGTTGCTCAAGATAACTAATATTAGTACAATATTATTTTTTAAAAATAAAAAAAAGTTGGAGTATTTTGTTTTGTAATTACTTGCAGATTATTTTATTGGGACGTTTCAAAATTTACTATACTCATACTATAGAAATAATCTACAAAATCAATATCTTCACCACATCATTTTCAAAATTGTCACTAATTTTTTGTCCATATTTTACCCCGCATCAATAAATCTTTTTTAGATCTCACTAAATCACTCAAAATGTCTCTCATTTATCTCACATTCCACTAAATTTATTTTTTTCAAAAAGTGCATCGATCTTTATATGCAAATCATCTCGAAAAAAATTTTGTTCAAAGTACACAATATACCAGAGTAAAAGTAATATTTCGTCTACACAATATTAACTGTCGTTAAAAAAAAAGTTTACGTAAACTAAATTTACACGAGTGATATATGGTGTGAATGGGCTATTACACGAACCGAGCTACTCGTGAGCTCGGCTCGGCTCGATAAGGCTCGAGTTTGGCTCAGCTCGTTCGTTAAATGAGCTGAGCTCGAGCTCGTTAGATACTCGATTTACTAACGAGCCGACTCGAGCTTGACTTGTTAGACTCGATATCTAATTTTTTTTCTTTTAATTCCATTAAGTTTGTTAGGCTCGACTCGGCTCGATAGGTTTGTTACACTCTTTAACGAGTCGAGTCGAGCTCAAAATTTAAATACTTAGTTTGGCTCAGCTCGAATAACATGTTTTATACTTAATCCATATGTAAGAGAGAGAGAAGGTTTTCTCTCTCTAAAAAACCCTACCCCAATTCACCCGCCGCCCACACACCCCACCGCAGCCCCCACCGCCCCCCACCCACTCTCCCTCCCACTCCTACTCCCCTCTTCTCAGGTTTGAAGGTATGTAGAGTGACGAAGGTTTTTTGCTTCCGGCGTGCTTGCCGCCGCCGCCGTGTCAAGGGGTGTACCACCACTACCGCTCATCTTTCCTACACCATCTATATTCGAAATGGGTACAAATCTGTCTAGATCTAACTAGAAATCACCGTAACGTTGCCGCCGCCTCCGTCGCCTTCCACCACTGCCTCCGTCGCATACCACCGCCACTACAACCGCCTTCCTTTAGGTTTTTTTCTCTTCAGTCCATTATTTAACTTAGTTTATGTAGTCTTCTTATAGTGAATGGTAGGGTTCAACAGGTAGATTAGTCCTAACGGAGCCACGGTGACTGTTTGGATAATTTATCGGTTGTTCTCTTTTTTTATGGTTTTAGATAGATTTATTTTTATGTGTTTGTAGTGTTATGTTCCTTGTTTTTTATTTTCTGTTGTCGTCGGTTTTATCCGACTCCTCTACGCTATATGCGGCCTGCTGCCCTTTTATGGACCACGTTTTCCCCTCTTTTGGGACCCCGTTTTCCCCTCGTTTGGGACCTGTTGGAGATTGAGACTTGAATGTCTCTTGAGAATTTTTGGTGCTTGGTGATCCTTTGGCTGTATGTTTTATCTCTATTTGTTTGATATGTTGAGACCTTAGTGTGGGGTGTCTCGTATTGAAGAATGAAGATCTGTGCTCTCTTGGTGGTCAAAGGTTTCACTCGTTTTCCTCTTCCTCGCGATTGGTTGGGGCAACGATGCCGAGTTGATTTGATGTGGTTTTGAAGATCTAGAGCTTAGAATTGTTCTATGTATCATGTATTGATGATCTTGTAAACCTTAAAAAAAAAAAAAAAAAAAAATGTAAGAGAGAGAGAGAGAGTGATGACCTAGTCTTGTTCTGCTCTTCCTTTCCCGCGTCAATCATGATTCTTTATTATTCTTTCCTCTTCAACAACTTCATCTCTTGCTTCAACAATTCAACTAACTTCCGACCCATTCAACTCCCGGCCCTCTCATCCACTCCAATTCCATTCAACCTCTCATACTTCTCTCTCTCTAAAACTCTCATTCTTCTCTCTCTCTCTTCTCATGTCTATTTCCCTTACAACACCATGATTACCGCTTTCTACCTCTTCTCCCTCTTTCTCCTCTCCCCAATCTCCCTCTCTCAGCCCCTCACCGGTAATTCCTCTTTAATTTCATTTCTTCATTCATTTTCAATTACATCAAAATCATGAATTTAGGGTTTTCAATTTAACCACTGTGTGTTTTCCAGGTGTGTTTCTTGATTGTGGTGCGTATGCTGGATCCATAGTCAACGGCTTGGAATGGCAACCAGACAGCGGATTCATATCAGCTGGAACGTCAAAGGACATTATAGAAGAAGGTCTTGTTGCGCCACTCACTACGGTTCGAACATTTCCTCTGCAAAACAACGTTTTGAAGAAGTTCTGCTACGAAATTCCCGTTCTGAGGACCAGGAAATACTTAGTTAGGACAACTTATTACTATGGGGGAGTGAACGGGAATGTTAACCCCCCTGTTTTTGACCAGATTGTCGATGGGACATTCTGGAATGTGGTGAATACAACCGATGATTATCGGAGTGGGAATTTGAGTTACTATGAAGGTGTTTTTATGCCTACGGGAAAGAATCTGAGTGTTTGTTTAGCTGCCAATACATATACTGATTCTGACCCGTTTATATCTGCTCTTGAGGTTGTGCTTTTGTTGGATCAGTTGTATAATTCTACAGATTTTACAGCTTATGGTTTGAGTTTGGTTGCTAGGCATAGTTTTGGGCATGATGGACCAGTTATTGGGTGAGTCTTTGTGTTTTTCTTGTCGAATTTCGATATGGTTTCATTTTATGGTTTTCAGGTGAATTAGTCCAAGTGTGTTGCTCTGTTTGATTGGTTTTGTGATTATTTACGCGTAGTTATCTCAATGCTAGTTGAATCCCTTGTCAGTTTATTTAGTTTGGCCTTTTGGTATTGATGTATCTAATTGTATCTGTTATATTGTGTGAGAGTTGAACCATTGACTTAAGTGCTGAACAATCGGTTCCTTTTTTCTCATCACAAGGATAGTAATTTTAAGTTCTCGTGTTTTTACTCCACTTTGAACTAAGAAACTAGAAATCAAGAAATGTTTTCAAACTACATTCTCGATTGTTGTATAATGCTTGCTTTTGTGGTTCTTACAAGAATTACTCACTGTATTGATTTATCATAAGGACCATTTTTCTGCATTCTTGATTCATTGTATAATGCATGCTTTTGTGGTTCTTATAGGAATTGTTTCACTAATACAGATTCTTCACTACGAAGTATCTGGTTCAATGAGCTCTTTATTCGCTTAACCAGTTTGAAGACTTTATCGAAAACCTGTATCTTATTGTGTCTATTAAATTATGCTTATATACTAATTAAACCATATGTGATCATCAGATATCCCGATGATCAATTTAATCGATACTGGGAACCATTCGGGACTGATGCATTTCCCCAATCGACCTTACAAGACCTATCTGTTTCTGGCATCTGGAGCTTGCCTCCTCCAAAAGTGTTTCAAACAAGGCTTGCCAAAAGCCTAGTCGAACCTCTAATATTACCCTGGCCTCCAGGTCCTCTTCCAAGCGGACAGAAGTACTACATTGCCCTTTACTTCGCAGATGATCAAGCTTCTCATTCTGGGAACTCAAGAACTATGGACATAACCATAAACGGTGTCTCATATTACGACAACTTGACTGCAACTCCAGCTGGTGTTGTTGTATTCACAAAAGAGTGGCCTCTTGCTGGATTTACAAATTTAACCTTGACTCCTGCTAGTGGATCATCTGCCGGCCCTCTGATTAATGCTGGAGAGGTTTTCCAACTGATTCCTTCTGGAGGGAAAACTTTGCCTCGTGATGGTACGGTCTAATTCTATTCCTATATAATGATCGATTAGTTGGGATTATATCTTATGTTTATTTTAAACATTTTATAAACTCTAACATCCACCGTGAAAGACTGAGATTTCAAGAACTTGTAAGATGTAATCTTTAAGTAACTTATAAGTTGTTGAAGTGTTTGCCTAATACTAAAACTTATAAGTTGTTTGATAATTTGTGTGCACTGGGTGGGATGATTTTATTTTTTTTAATTATTATTTAAGTATAGCTTAAAAGATTTTAGAAAAATAAGTTGGGGGTGTTGGTACTTTTTTTTAGCTCATAAGTTGTAAAGAGTTTATTTTAAGATCTTATAAGTTGTTTTAACTTCTAAGGAGAGCTTATAAGCTCAGCCAAACGGGCTCTTAAGCATCCTCATAATTTTCTCTTTGATTGCAGTAATTGCTATGATAAACTTGAGAAGAAGCTTCCGGAACCCTCCAGCCGATTGGAATGGTGATCCATGTTTACCAAGCCAATATTCATGGACTGGAGTCACTTGTTCTGAAGGACGCAGAATCCGTGTAGTCTCTTTGTGAGTAGAATCGTACCTATATATGCACTCTCGTGGTTTTGTCTCTATCATGCATCTCCACCCCCATTTGCAACTTACTCTGGGATTTTCCCCTGTTTTTTGTAGGAACTTGACTAGCATGGACCTTTCAGGATCAATTTCACCCAGTATTTCTAGGCTTACAGCATTAACTAGCATGTAAGTGGATGTAGAATCTGGAAATATTATTTTATGTTCAGATATGTGACATTTAAATCGATTGTATAGTTTTCGTTTAATGTTGTTGCTTCTTGTTAAAAACAGCTCACTGGGAAATAACAGTTTGTCAGGAACTATTCCGGACCTCAGTTCATTGAAGGGGTTGCAATTCTTGTGAGTGACAATCATCTGTTATCCCTACAATAATTTATAAAATTGCATGAAGAACGAACACTTAGTGATCGTCTATTTGGATTCTGTTTTCACTTTCAGACATCTGGAAGACAATTGGTTGCGTGGAACGATCCCTCCATCACTTGGAACCTTACAAAATATACAAGAACTGTAAGTCTCAGAAGAAAATTTGAGCTTTCGTCGCACTTTTTTTAAGCAGAATCTAATGTAGCTTTCTGTTTTTAGCTTCGTGCAAAACAACAATCTAACAGGACAAATACCAAACAAGCTTCTTAGAAAACGAGGATTGACACTCAAGTAAATTTCTATCTATCTCATACCGCCTTTAATTGCTGTCAACTTTGAGTGATTATTTGACATGGATCTTCTTCTTTGTCTTAGGTATACCCCCGGGAATCCATTATTGACTCCCCCACCCCCACCATCATAAGATCGTCCAATGGCTCGTGTTTTTTGTACGTATTCATTGTTCTTTGATTAGATTATGTGTAGTATATGATTGTATCAATTATCTGTGTGAGTTTTATGTATACGGTGTATATTTGCGCGATAGGATGATTTGTAAATCGTGTACGTATTGAGCAACGCACGTTGCGATCAGGCTGTAAATTAAGATGATGTCTGGTGCTGATGATTTATTGCACACCTTTTAGTTGTTATTAATTGATTATTTTTCAAGTCTAGTCTTGTCTTGTTGGTCCGGATTAATGTTGTAGTCCTTCAGTTATGTCTCCTTAACTCCTATTGGATAACACATTAACACTGTTGGGCCGGGGACCCCATTTGTGCACCCACATTTGGACATTTAAAGGGTGGAGGAAGGTGTTGTATTAAAGATGGAGTCTGTTATGAAACAGCTAATTGTCGATCTCTTTCGGATATGAATCTGTCTAATAAAAAAGGAAGAACGTGCATCAATATCTCAATTCAAACGATTTATTGGCTTTTAAAATGTCATTGAGATGGAGCAATGTAAACTCACCAAATTATATAACATGAGTAAACTAGATCTGGATCCCTCTCTTCCCCGTCTCTTACAAATTTTTGTCTATTCTTAGTGGACAAGCTACAACAATAATTTATGAATTATCGATTTAATTTGAGTGTTGTACTTTTCAATTTTCAGATGTTTTGTAGTGTTTTAATTTCGATGTTGCATTTTTTTTTTATATTTTATTTGGAGTTTCTCATTTTTTAATTGTTAATTATTTTACTAATAAATTACTATAGTCTATATACGGAGTATATTTTAATATCATTATTTAAAATGTAAAATATGAACAAAGTAGAATAAGATTATGGGGGTAGTAGTAGGACTGGGAAATACTGTAATAAATATGGATGAATGAACGTAAGTGTGTTTTTAAAAAATTAAATGTTTAAATGGTACTTATTGATGCTGTGAATTCAAGTAGTTCGTTCTTCTTGTTCTGTTGTGGGGGACTATATTATTTCTTGCCAAAATCTCTTAAAATATATGCCCTTATTGGATGTTAGGTTTGTCAAATGGGGGTGTCAATAGCATGGTACACGAATTTGTTTGAGTTTCTCGATTGTATGAGAACTCTTATTGTCTTATTGTTGGGTCAATTCACCAAATTTTATGGTTTGACTTTCCATAGCTCAATGTGTTTGCAGTAATAAAAATTAACTTTTATGGTTTTTTTATTAAAAAAAAATGGAATTGATGTGGAGATGATATGACGGATGGCGAAAGGTTCATCCAATCTGGATGCTCGTATTCGTGTTAACGGTCTAATCGCTGTCGTCTCAATTTCTTCAAAACGGCCACGCCTAGATGCTCGACTACGACGTGTCACTCCGTGGGGGCCACAGGGGCAGTACCACCATTAAAGAGACGAGTAACAACTTTCTTCAAAGAAGCTCTATACTTGCAGCTGCCTTCAATGCTATGTCCCATACTCATTGATGATGATCAAACCAATAAAAAATAAAAAATAAAACATGGGAGAGAGAAAATGTGTGTGTGATTAGGAAGTTGATGGTAACAGTGAGTTCCATATAATTTGGATCATGTTTCCTGCAACAAGCTAAAAGACATAACAACAAATAATCTTTTATTATTCATTGAAACTATTAAAAAATTCTGATAAACATAAATGTAGAAAAAATTAAGATTAACAAAGCTAGTCAGAATGATCTACATTACATAAACTCATGTTCATCAGATTTAATTAATTACCTTGAGCAACATTATCAAGCCAAATTACAAACCGAAAATAACACGATCACTGCAAGAAAATTGGCATTTAATGACACAATTCTGTCATTATAGCTTTTCTTATTACAAGTCTTTAGTGACAGATAAATTTTCTGTCGCTAAACACTTTTAACAGTAGAAACTATAATGAAAGGTCAATTTTCTTGTGGTGAATAAATTTCAACTCTCTAATCGGCTCGATGATCTCCTTAACGGAAAAAGTGGAGGCAAGGAAGCGGTCCGGGCCGTGCAAATCGGGACGTTGATCATCGGCCTTATCCTTATGCTACTACTAGCAGCTGATCTTGTCCTCTCAAGCCCTTTCTTAACCCTATTTACTACCTTGCTCTTCTCTCCTTCCCCTTTTTTTCTCTCGTCTCTCTCTGACGAAGATGATGATGACGACGACGACGATGGTGACAGAGTCGAAGGGCGTTGCTTCTTCAACCGAAGCAACTCTTTCCACAAAACAGTGCATGTGGGAGGCCTAGGAGATGGATCATCATCAAGAAACCAACTTATCCTTCTATCTTGATCATGATTGGTCGCTGCCTCGGCTTCCTTGGGGCCCGCCTCTGGGGCGGTCTTCAAGGTTGCGAGCTTCTCCACATGCCAAGAGGGCAACAGTTTACCTTCGGAGAACAACTCATCTGCTGACGACATCATGATAGATGTCGTCAAGCCCCCAGAGAGGAACTCAAAGTCTAAGTTCCTCCCTGAGGGCACAGACTTCTCTCTCTCGCCCCCCGGACATATGGAGATGAAGTCCTTCTCGTCGAGAAACTCAGACGAGAAGGAAATCCGGGGGCTCGAGATCGGCTCGACCCCACATTTGGCAAGTGGTTCTTGTAGTGAGACCATTTTTTTGTGTGATGCAAATGGTAGGTTAATAAGTGTGTGTGTTTAAGGACAATGTGTGTGCATGAGTTGAGAGAGAGAGAGAGAGATGCTTTTTAAGTGTTGTGATGGATGATTTTGGTTTTGATCTAATGTTTTGGTATGTATATATATAATATATGGTTGTGAGGGTGCTAAGTGCAAATATGTTTGGACGGTGATAATAATAAAACTAGCTAGGGTGGTCTCTTTATAAAAACTAGGGTGGTCTCGTTTAGCAGAAACAATTGAGCTAAAGGTTGCTTATGGTGTTTGGGACAGCACGTGTATTAACAACTTTCAAGCTAAAAGACAAAATGTCTTTCTGTTATGTCTCACATGAATTTGAATTCACATAAAAATAAAAAAATAAAAGTGTCAATATTTAGTATATGATACTATTATTTTAAAAAAATTAATAATAGTGTTGCTCATTTCAAAATTACTAAGCATTTACATTTTATATACTAAACAGTGATACTCCAGTAATATTTTGATCTCTCATGACACATTTCGTAATTTACTATAGATAATGTATAGTGTTAACGTGTGTATGAATCCTCTCAATTTTTATTGGTGAATTTCCTTATAAATTTCAAAGAGGGATTAACACATGATAAATTAATGAGTGAAAATATAAAATATGAAACTTACTCAATGTGTCTATCTCTCCTCAAAATTTATAAGAAATTTATTAAAAAAAAAATTATGAGGATTCATGTTTGTTGATGTTACATTTAATTCTCATAGATAAAGTCTTGCATTCGGGCGCATATATGCACTCTTCCCATTTGATTGTCCACCCAAAATTTTGTGAGTTGCGCGGCTTGCGCCCATTAACATTAAAAGATATTAATATACTTATGGCATGTTTGCACTTAAGTAAACATGTCAAGATGGGTCAGCGGAGCGGGTCAAAATCGCAAAAGTCCGTAAAAATTGTGGATCAGCCCATCAAAGCCAGCTCCAACCGTCAAAGCCTGCGGTCCAAATGGGTCGGCCCGCCTTCGAGTGGGTTTGGAAAATCCTGACCAAACCAACTCTTTTTAGTGGCGAGGTGGGTTGGCCCAACGGGCCCAGCCCATTTTGACGGCTCTAACATTGAATACATGCATTACATCTTGAAAGGATTCAACCATGTATCCCAAACCAACTTATGAGAGGATCTTTGCCTCTTGCTAACATAATTAAAGATTAATTGATTTTTTCTTTTATGATATATACAATAGACCTAGTCATTCCCCCAATTTTAGAGTGGTAGAAAGTCATCACATTAATTAATTATTAAATTAATTTTCCGATCCTATTCTTTTATGGTTATAATAATAGTATAGAGTTTGCTACTTGGTAGGCTCTCTATATAGAATATAGGACCTTCTAACCCTATTTATTAATGTGATTTTTTTTTTTGATTGTTATTTATTAATGTGATAATTATAACAATATATAGTAATAATAATGTCGTGTACGTCTTATAAATAAATAAATAAATAGATTGAATATAAGCTATGTTTGACTGTAAAATAAAGGCTATTTTAAGGCAATTAGACTCATAATCATAGTGTCTCAATCAATAACATCACATTATTGGTGTAAAATATATCTAAAAGTCTGGTAACGTGTTAATGACTTGGCCCAACGGAGACAACCATATGCTAGACGCAACATTAAATTGTACATGTGAATATTTGATTTCTTGCATTATAATACATAGTAATATAGATACTAAGATATTTTGAAAGACGTAAAATATAACTAAATATTATTATTATTATTATTTTATTTTATTTATATATATATATATAAAAGAGAAAAAGTTAATGACAGTAAAGTGATTGGGTGTAGTTTCCCAAGTCAAAGAAATTAATTAGGTCCCCACACTGCTACTGATTAATGTACTTCCTAAATGCTGGTACTGCATGGACACCAGGGCCCTGTAGTATATGATTTTTATTTATTTTAAAATTGCTCTTAACCAGTGATTAAGCTGATAATTAATTGCTCTTAATTTTAGTACTACATTTCATATTGTACTTTCTGTAACTTTCAGTATTATAATTTTCCAATGTATTTCTGACAAGTATATGTATTTGAAAAATACTGAACATGTCAGCTTCTTTTTCATGCAAATTTTTTTCCATGTTTATAGTTTCTCGTCTTAGCTTCAATTAAATTTGATTCTTTAAATCTAGATATATATTTTTTTTGCATTTTTTACTGGTTTTGATTATGTAGTAATACAATTTTTTCATACAGTAACACTTTTTTGTTCATATAGTAACATATTTTTTAATAACTTACAAGTGTTATAAGAGCAAGTATGTGTTAAACTATGTTTTTATAGTAACACATAGTTGCACTTATGGTAATATATGTTTTTTATTGAGTGTGCTTTCTGATTATTATTTTTTTTTTGCGTGATTCTTTTGGAAAGATCCAATCTAACTCGATTGTTTCATAAATTTTCAACCTCCGTTTTTTAATGTGTTAATATTGTACGTGCAATATTGTACTTAATATATTCATGACTTAATTCATACTTTGAAATAAAAGTACCACGACTATAGATTGGAGTGGTAGATGTAATAGCAAGTTAAAGTACACCAATTAAATTTTAAATGTAGAGGCAACCAAATTGTCATTAAGTTGTAAGTAATGTAGTTTTTGCTTAGTGGCAATGAATTATTAGACAAGGATTAATGTGTGTGTGTGAGAGAGGGGGGGAGATATCATAACATGGGAGAAGCTCTAAGCATGTGATCACATGAGACTAATTACATCCCATGTGGGGTTGTGCATTTCCCAATTAAATTTACATAACTGCCCTTCAAAAGATACCCTCATATGCATCCCTTGGCCCTTCCCCTGAGGGCATTCTTGTAATTTCATGATATTCAAAAGTTGAAGATACTATCATTTTGCTGTGTCTTGCATTAACGAGACAGCTAATTGCCTCTTCAGACATTGGGTAAAACGTTTTTTATTTTACAAATTTATTGTAAATTTGTTTATTATATTAAATCAAAGCCTTATATTAGAGATGAGAATATATATGTGACCCTACATTAGGTGTATTGGCACTTAACAGTGACAATAATGGCGAAATTTGACCACTCATTAGGTATATTTATAAATAATGGACTAGTATTATCCAAATGTTTTTTTTTTTTTTTTTTTTTTTTTGTCTCTTAAAAGTAAATGATTAAATAGATAAGCAAATATAATACTCACATGTTACTCTAATAACTATCATGACTCATGAGTTTCATGAAAACCTACTAATGTGGTCGGAATATTGTCTTCATATATTTGTAGAGATGGAAAAACAAAAATCTAAGGTTATAACAAAGTGAGACCTTATAAAGTTAAAAAACAAAAATATAAGGTTATAAAAAAGTGAGACCTTATAAAGTTCGTATGAGACTGATTTCAATTGCATGTATTTGTATAGTTCGAGAACTTATAATTCTGTCTGAATTATAATTTAAACTAAAATAAAGTATAAATATTATAGTAAAGTTTTGTTTTATAATAAGATTGTCTCACACAAGATTTTTCGTAAATAAATATTACTCCGTACTTCATTTATCTCATTTTAGATTCATCATTTATTATTTACATGAAACTAATGAGAGAATTATTTATTACTCTCTTCGTCCCGTGACTATTTCCACAAAATTAATACCCTCCCAACATTATTTTATTTTCAAAATTGTCACCCTCTTTTTATATACATTTTATTTTACACCTCATCATATCCACTTTACACCTCACTAAATCACTTAAAATACCCCTCATTTATCTTACATCATCAATCACTAAATTTACTTTTCTTCACCTAAAATACCCCTCATTTATCTTACATCATCAATCACTAAATTTACTTTTCTTAAAAATTGTGTCGGTCAAACTATACAAATAATTCCGGGATGGAGGGAGTAATATTAAAAAATATAAAGTTTATATTTTACAAATGATTAATACATTTGTAATCTAAAATGAGATGGAGAGTAGTATTTTACTTCCTACTCCCTCCTTTACAAAATGTAATCTATTGAAATTGATACATGTTTTAAGAAAAAAAAATAGATTGAATAATTAAGTGACAAAATGTAATCTATTGAAATTGATACATGTTTTAAGAAAAAAAAATAGATTGAATAATTAAGTGATAGTTGAAGTGTAAAGATAAAATGATGGTTACCATATAAAGACTAGATTTTTGTGAAAGACAAATGACATGAGGGTAGCATTTAAATATCAATACATACGACAAATATTAACACCAAAAGCATCATATATTCCAATTTTAAATATATTATATATTAATACAAAATTCATGTAATACATAATGAATGAAGTAATGTTACAGAGAAGAAGCAGAAAATAGTTAATATCTAAGACCTTTAGCAACTTCAAAGAAATGAGCAACATTTTCCTCAGGGGTACCTACAACAATCCCATGTCCAAGATTCAGAATGTGTTTTCCTCTCCCTGCTTTTTTAACTGTATCCTTTATTCTTTCAGTGATGAACTCTTTTGAACCGAAGAGAACGCCTGGGTCCACGTTCCCTTGCACGGCTACATTTGGGCCGAGCCGTCGTCTACCTTCAGCCATGTCGACTGTCCAATCCAAGCTGACAACGTCGACACCAGTCAATGGCAGTCTCTCAATCAATCCCCCTGACCCACTTGCGTATAAAATCAGCGGAAGATTGGGGTGCGTGCGTTTCACCGTATCCACTATTTGTTTCAGATAAGGAAGACTGAACTCTTCGAAATCCACGGGGCTGAGTTCTGTGGCCCACGAGTCGAAAATCTGAACGGCTTGAGCTCCCTTATCGGCTTGGTATTGAATGTATTTGGCCATCGAGGTTGTGAACTTTTGAAGTAGTGCGTGAAGAACCTAAACGAGCAGTAACGAATGGTGAACAGATAAACGGGAAAGGAAAAGATTCGTAGAGTTGAGCTGATAACAGGGAGTGGGTAAATACTTCTATGCAACAGTTGCAGTGTTGCACTGTGCAACTCAAATGCATTTTTAAATGATAGTATTATTTTTTTACTAAAAGGTAGTATTAGTTATTTTCACTGAATAATATTAGTTGTTCATTGTACTTTATTAGTTGTGGACAGTTGCACAAGTGTTACTCCAGGGAGTGTTGAGTTACCTTTGGCTCTGAAAAGGCCAATTTCTTAATCTTTGAGAAGTGCTTTGAGGAACCTCCTTCAACCACGTACGAGGCCAGGGTGAAAGGAGCCCCGACAAAACCTAGTACTGCTGCTTCGTTGTTTACCTGAAAATGACAAAAAAACAAGTCAATAAAGCAAAGGCTTGAACTAGTTTAGTTTTCAATATGGTAAGGAAATGCATAGCAGCAGAATACAGAAACTCAAAATCCAATGAGAGAGAAGGCCCATATTGTAGAAAAGAACAAAGAATTAATCCACAGATCATGCATTAAATTCCTTTAAGACTCAAAAATCATACTAAGGCAATTTGATCACCCCTGGATCAAGAAACACTTTCTTTAAAAGCATCGGATGTTGATTTGGGCGGTTCATAGAGTATATGAAAGTCTTTTCTCACTTGTGCATTAAAGTGAAGCTTTAGATGAAGACAAAAACTTCTATGAACTTGGTTCACGGAAGTTTTTATGGTGAACTCGGTAATATTGTTTAGTATACAAAGTATCACGGTTTAGTGAAATGCTTGATTTTTGTGTTACTCTTCTCAAAATCACTAAACCATGATACTTCGTACACTAAATAGTACTACTTCATATACTGAACAGTATATTACTTCGAAAAAAAGAGTTCACGTGAACGTGTTTCACAGGACACCTACTCTTTTGACGAAAGAGGAAATGTTGGCAAAGAAAATTAAGATAAGGGAGACAGAGACGAACCTCTTTGCGCAAGATTGTTAAAGCTTCTCCAACATATGGAACAAACTCTTCTGGAGTGAATTCTCTCACTTTATCAACATCGGCAGCAGAGCGTATTGGATCAAATATGATAGGACCCTTGCCTTTCACAATGTCGAAAGGAATGTTCATACCAGACAAAGGTGTAAGAATATCAGAGAATAAGATCACCTGCAGAAAAAGAGTTTAATCAGACTGATAGGAATTTGGAGAAGATCATACTGCTCATCAATTGCTCGTGTTAAGTTCAGATTCTCGAGGAAGAAATCTTACCCCGTCAGGTCGAAAGACTTTCCATGGCTGAAGAGAGATTTCCACCACAAGATCTACATTTTCTGATCTTTCACGGAAGGATGGGTGCTTCTCACAGAGGGTTTGGTAACTCTATTAAAAAAAAAAGCAGATAAAGTATCAGCATAGCATATAGTCAAAACAAGAATATATAAACAAAATGAAGACGGAAAATTGCAGGCTTACGTCAAATAAATCATATACAACTGCAAATGTAATGTATCAATAGATATCTAATTACCCATCTATGACAACAAAGAAAAACAGACTGCACAGAATTCAGCTAGTCTACATGTTATATACAAGTATAATCATACGAAAAATCATTACCTCACAGAAGTGGGTCTGTGAGGGCTATATTCACATGTTTCCTACCATGAGTCATTCTGTTTAACGAATCTGGTCACTTCCTAGCAAAGATAGATTTTTCACAAAGTCCAAAACAGGTTCTCACTTCTCACTTTATTATGTCTTAATTCCTCATCTCAATGAGAGATGTGTTTGTTTACAACTGCTCGTAGTCTCACTCTCATAGAATGCTTATTGCCTTGTTGGGATTGCTCTCATATTTTACTAAGTAACACTCTTGTATACCAGTTGTATGGTGCAACTGTACACAACTAATATTTTTTAGTGAAAACAACTAATACTAGCAAACTAACACCTTTTAGTAAAACAGCTAATACACCTAGTGCATACAAGTTTTTCTCATTTTTACTTAACATGCGACTCAAATTGAGAAAAACTGGAAATAACAACTTGATCTTCAAATGAACAAAAGTAACAAAAAAAAATCAAGAGTTTAATCTGTCATATAAACCTGCCTTCATGTACCTCCCTGCTTGTCTCATAAGCCAAACGGGGGGCCTATCGACTTCTTTCCCTCGTGCAGCGTTGAGTAGCAAAGGCTCGGTAACATTTACAGCTTTCGGCTCTGCAACTGCTCCTATACCATAACACACGACTTAGAAAAGGGCAAGCTAGATTACTCACTCTAAAATTATTTACACAGCATAAAAATATACTACTGCTAGTAAATACAGAATCAAATCTATGCTTTTTGCATTGCAATGGACACAATAAGAAACATCCTTCAACTTGAAGACACAAGATACTCATTATTCACCGAGAAATGTACATTTATATGAAATAATCGACTTCGTGATTAATGTCAACGAACGCTAATTATACCAGAAATTCATGATTTTCATCAAATTCGCACACTACTCATTTCAAGGACATTACAAATATCACATAATAGCCTAAATTGAGAAAAGAAAGAATCGAAAAAGGAAAAAATAGAAATTACCTCCGAGAGAGCAATAGAACTTGGGTTTGTGATTAGTGACAGAGGTGAAGTTCAATTTAGGGGCAATTGATGAAACCGAAATGCTATAAATGCAAGCCATTCTTAGCAACTGCTGCCGAAGATCCTCCGAAATGATGAAATCGAAACCTAATAAATTCTGAGAATTCTATAAGAAGTAACAGATGAAATAAAAAAGATAAGGCCAACGCAATCTGGAAATCTAATCTGAATTCACCCCCTTTCCTCACCACCTTCTACCTATAGTGGGGTCCAACTCTTTCGTGGCATTTTTTCTTTTTTCTTTTTTATATCTCTCAATTATAAATTAGTAACTTTTGTAGATAGGAGGAGTATTTGTGGACAATTGGGGATATTATGAGTGCAGGGTCTATAAAATATTTTTCATTTTAAGGTGAAACGTCTTGAAATTAAAATGTGAAACGGTTGTAGGATGGAGAGGATATATTTGTTAATTGCACGACACCTCCTGCTTTAAAAATGGTGGACAAATTTTCTCCTCCTGCTTTAAAAATGGTGGACAAATTTTCTCCTCCTGCTTTAAAAATAGTGGAGAAATTTTCTAGTGATATGAAAATTGCAAGAAAGCTTTCTTAATCATTAAATTAAGTGAATTCTTCTTTTTTTTAATAATACTCCCTTCGTTTATTTAAAATATGTCATCTTGACTGGGTACAAATTTTAAAAATAATTTTTACTTTAATGTATAAAGTAGATAACAGGGTAAAGAGTAAAATAGTGTCCCATTGTTAATAAAGAGAAATAAGTATAATTTAAAATGTTAATAATTGATTTTTTTTTTTAAATAATGGAAGAAATAGTAACTTCTAAAAAAAAATTTAGGGTTTGACTGACTATATGCACCTCCATTTCGGAGAGATGCACCCCCCAAAATTTGTCAAAAAAAATACACCCTCCTTTCTAATTGTCCAAAATACTATTTCCTCATAAAATTTCTATTACTATACACACCCAAACCCTAATTTTTTCTCCATCTTCTTCTCCCCTCCCCAAATCACTCCACCACCTGTCGTCGGCACCCTCGCAGCCCCAGCCACCGCCGTCGGAATCGCCCCACCACTCCGATCTCTTTCTCCCCTCCATTTCCCCCGCCCCCTACCCCGATCTGTAAAAAAAAAATGGGCCACCTTTTCCCTCTCTTCTCTCCCCTCCATGGCGACGCCCCACCACCCCGATCTGTAAAGAAAAAAAAACTGCTTTCAGCGGCCGCCCCTACCTCTCTCTTCTCTCCCTCTCTTCACCCACGCCGCTCCGTCCACGGCGTTAGCCCATCCCTATTCGCCGACGTTAAACACCGGGATTTTTTTTTTATTATTTCGACACTGTAATGTCAACCATGTATAATTTTGTCGACAAGAGTGTATATGGTCGACATTACAGTGTCGATCGACCTTTGTTGGTCGATCATATATCCTTCCGTCGACCCCATTTTGTCGACGGGAGGATATATGGTCGACACTGGTTTGACGAATTTTTTTAAAAAATTGTTAGTTTTCTAAGTTTTGATAATGGTGTTTTATGGATGAATATGGTTGATTTGTTGAATTTTTTTTTTTTTTTATTTCTTGTTACCGGAAAAAATGGTGACGCCGACCGAAAAATTGATTTAGGGATAAGGTGAAAGAAATAATAGTAGGGGGGTGCGTTCAGTTGGGGGAGTGCATCTAGTATGCTGTATTTTAATGAAGGGTATTTTGGGTTTTTCATCCTATTATTTTAATAATTTCCTGAAATGGGGGAGTGCATCAAACCGAAATGGAGGTGCATATAGTCAGACCCAATATTTTATTTATCAACAAATTATTCTCAAAATTAAAGTGGGGGTGGGACTATTTACACCTCCATTTCGGCTTAGAACACTCCCCCTTTGAGTTTAATAATATAATAATAATGTAAAAAACCAAAAATACCCTTTAAGTCATATTACACTACTAAATGCACCCCTATTACTAATTGCACCCCTCCTTCAACTTTAAACCCTAAACCTGAATTTTATCAGCCCACAGCTTCTGCCGCCGCCGTCACCACCACCGCCACAAACAAAAAAAATTCAGAACTTAGAAATTTTTCAATTTTTTTTTTAATTTCGACAAACCAGTGTCGACCATATTCACTCTCGTCGACACTGATTTGTCGACGAGAGTGAATATGGTCGACATTTATTGATTGAAAAAAAAAAAAATTTGATACATTTCGACCACTTTAGGTCTATCAAAATACACTCTCGTCGACAACAGGGTGTCGACG
This sequence comes from Galeopsis tetrahit, assembly GCA_963675135.1. Classification (NCBI taxonomy): domain Eukaryota; kingdom Viridiplantae; phylum Streptophyta; class Magnoliopsida; order Lamiales; family Lamiaceae; genus Galeopsis; species Galeopsis tetrahit. The sequence goes on from OY776133.1 coordinate 21,934,946, forward strand.
AAAGTTTATTTTGATCTACCTAAAGTGGTCGAAATATGAAAAAAAAGAAACAGAAAAAACAAACCTGATCAATTGTAGAGGGAGATTTGTTGCTTTTCTCCTCCTTTAATGGTGTGAAGAGACTCACTGTGGCAGTGTGTGTAAACCTCCATTTTTGCATGCTTCACCTACTATTTTCCATGGAAAACCCAAAACCCATTAACAAAATATGAATTTGGTAATGGCATTTTGATCTTGAGAGAATCCCAGATGGGAAATTTGTGGGGTTTTGTTTCTCGATTTTGTTTAGGTTGTTTCTTGATTTGATATTCATGGGGCGGCGGCCGCGGCAGCGGCGCTGCCTCTGTTTTTTTTTTTTTTTTTTAAATTTACAGAGAAGGGGAGAGACGGGTGGAGGCGACGGGAAATAAAAGAAAAAAAAGAGGAGAAGGGCGGTGGCAGGCGGCCGCGGCGCTGGACGCGTGGGGGCGGCGAATGCGACGCTGGACGGGCGGCGGCCGCGTCACAGGTTCTGTTTTTTTTTTTTTACAAGGAAGGGGAGAGAGGCGGGGGATGGCGGCGGCGGGGCACCACTGAGGTGGGGCAGGAGAGGGCGGTGGCAGGTCGGGGCGGTGGCGGTCGGAGATGGAGGTCTCAGGCGGCGGCGGGAATGGAAGGGTGGTGGAAGGGGGAAAGAGAGGAAGGGGGAAGAGAGAAATTAGGGTTGAAGGGGTGTGTGTTTAGTAAATGATTTTTTTTAGATAAAAGGGTATTTAAGACAATTTAAGGGAGGGTGCATCCATTCTAACTTATTACAGGGGGTGTGCATCAATCGGGGGAGTGTTCTAAACCGAAATGGAGGTGTAAATAGTCAGACCCTACAGTGGTTACTGAAGCCCAGTATAAGGTACAAACAAACTATTGGGCCAGCCCATAGTGTTGTCCGTAGCATTTGCCTACGAAATTTGGTGGGCCCCTAGGCCCAATATTAGGTATGAAATTTACATTGGACAATGTCCATAGTGTTGGAGCCGTACACCAAGTACTGCAACATTTTTTTAATTTTTTGAAGAAGGAACAACATTTTATTTTTATTTTTAGAAAACAAATACTGATGTTGGTCTCTTTGTCGTCTCCGAGGAATAACCTAATTTTGTTTTGGCCCATGTGGTAAACTTTTAGGTCCATTCCATTTGTTTGCCCTAGGACGGTTTGATAGCCATACAAATACACTACAAGTCTCTCTTCCATTTTTTTAACGTTAAGGGCATGTTTGTTTTGGGATTATGTAGGATGTAGGAGATGGGGAAATCCTGGATGGTGAAATCCTGATGAATAGTGATTGTGTGTGTTTGTTTTGGGATGTTGAGTAGGATAGAATGTAACTTTATGTCAAATCAATTATGTAAAAATGAGTGATGTTATATTATTATATTAATTGTTTGAGAAGTATAGTAATAATTGAATGATTTGAGTAATTATTAGATGAATAAATTATTATAAAATGAATTAAAATTATACGAGGGTGCAAATAAAAAAATATAAATAAATTTACGTTAAACAGGAGTAATTAATTTTGGACTTCTATCTATGTGTGAATTTAGAATTTTTTGTCTGCAAGTTCATGCTAAAATAGTATATATATAAAAGTGTGTAATTGGGTCATAAAAGTGTGAATTATACAACTCAATAACCTTATTCATCCAATCATAAGTAGGGGTGTAAATGAGTCGAGCCAACTCGCGAGCTACTCGTGCTCGACTCGGAAAAAGATCGAAATTGACTCGAAGTTAATCGAGTCGAGTCGAGTTTCGAGCTACTCGAGTAGCTACCGAGTTTGAGTTCGAGCTCATAAATACTCGGCTCGAAAGGCTCGCAAGCCTAATCGAGCTTGAACAATATTTACTATTTTTCCATTAATATATAATTTATATTTATATACAGATAATCGAGCCCGAGTCGAGCTCGAATTTATTTTAAAAATATATATTTTTTATTATTAATTAATTTTGAATATTATATAGGTACCGAGTCGAGTCGAGCTCAATCATGAAATTTTAGGCTCGGTGGAGTCGAGTTTAATTTATTCGATTGAGTGCGAGTTTGAAATTTATTATGAGGTAAGAGAAAAATAGAAAATGATGTTAGGTGTGATTTTCAAGAAAGTAATATATTGATAAGATGTATTAGTAGGATATATAAATATTTTTAGGGGTGGATGTGATTGGATGGTGAAATCCGGATGTTAAATCCCGAACTAGAACAAGACGGGGGACGTTACGTCCCACGTCTGGACAGGTGAGTCCCAAAACAAACATGCCCTAAACGATTGTGATAGGAGTGTGTGAGACTTGTGTGGGTGTTGTGCTACTCAATCTTAGTCTTTTAGTTATTTTCTCTACTATCCGTATAGAGTATCAGGTGACCTCAGCTCGTCTCTATCGAAATACTAGTCGAAGTTATTCACCGAAGATGACGAATAAACCCAACAACGGCAACATAAAAACAATTAAATTTTCAATTCACTTATACCCTCAAGAAAAAGAATATATATATTATTGCTATCAAACCATGGGGGAGTTTGGATTGACCAGATTTTCTTTTGACATAAAATGTACTGTGAGATGGACCATCATATACGTACTATAGATGATTTATGTGTTCGTTAAATCATATTTTAAAGTAAAGTGAAATTTAAAATATTAAAGTGGATTTCTTTGATTAGATACCGGTACAAATGTAAAAAGAAAATAGGGAGTATTGTATATCTTATTATTCTTGAAATAAGATGTCTAAAACATATGAATTGGTTTGGTTCTATAAGTGAGGAGACCTTAATCTTTTAAATAAGTTACTCCGTATTAGTTTGTGATTTCTAATTATAAATTTATTAGAATGATTATATTGTCGGTTGACACTATTTATTTTTTAAATTAAACATTATCTTTGAAAATGAAGAATAATGACATTTTTTTTTTAAACAATGACATTTTTTTTTTAAACAATGACATTTTTTTTTTAAAGGAAGGAAGAATAATGAGATTTAAGAGGACAACATTTGAATTAACCGACATTAAAATGTGGATAGAGATATATAGAGATTCAAATGGCCCCCATACATTACATTATATAGGTTGAATGGTCCGTGTCGAAGATCAAAGGTAGCAGTAAACAGATGTTATTCATATTTATGAAATTCGTCACTTCACCGACTACCAAACCAACCATTGGTACTTCTTCTCTACTACACACATCCCAAAATTAAATTCGAGAATTGGATCTCCTCATTTACATGACCACACAGAGGTGTGTATACGTGAGATTCAATAGTTCTCTCCTACACATAACAGTCATGTATAGAAGGCGATCAAATTTCTTAAATTTGACTCCTAAATTTTTTCATTTGATTGAACATTTGTTTTTGTACGAATTTTAATGTAATAGTTGTTTAATACTCCCTTCAATTTTTATTTTTTTAATAAGTGTCACTTTGACTTTTTTCAACAAATTAAGATTATAAATTGTAATATATTACACTACAAATTTTGGCCCTGGTACCAATGGAATATCCCGAGAAAAAGAAATCCCTTGAAAAATGCCGAGGGACGGGGCGAGGGAAATTAAATCCCTCGCTAACTGGCGAGGGAAATCAAATTAAAAATTTGCCGAGGGACTAATCCTTAATTTATTGTAGCTAATTTTGATATATAAATTTTATTTGATAGAGAATGTTAGCTAGTATTCATAAATTAAATTAATTTTGGTATAAAGATATTTATGAAATATATTTATAGTAAATGAGTAAGATTAAAATAGTTAAAATTAAAGAAATTTTTTTTTTAATGAGGATAGGATTTCCAACCAATTGTCTAGATATGGGTTTCGTAATTAATGAATCTCCATCTCACAAAAAAAAAATATCCGATTTCACACATTTTTTGTTTAAATGTTGTAAAAGAAAATATTCGGAATAAAAAATTTATTAAAGTATTGAAATTTCATACACATGCCACTACTGCTTAAATCAACAATATTCCTCATTTTCATTCATATTTAAAAACATACTCTCTCAGTTTACATTAAAATTACCTAACTTTCATTTTTTTGTTCGAAGTTATTCTTTTTTTTTTTATTATTAAACTACTTTCTTTTATATTTAATTATTATTTTTTTCTCTTTCATCCACATCTACTTATTTTATTATATTTTTTTAATTTCAGTGTTTAAAGTTCATTACAAATTTTTTTTTTTTTTTTTATTAAACTACTCTCTTTTATATTTAATTATATTATTATTTTCTCTTTCATCCACCTCTACTTATTTTATTATATTTTTTAATTTCAAAGTTCATTAGTAGATGAATGGAGTTGTAAGAAATTTTACCATAAAAAGGGCAAAAAGAACCCATCTAAAAGTGAAATAGAACATGAAATTAATTAAAAATTGAAATGAAACCTGAAATTGAAAAAATTACGAATATTATAAATAAATAATACACCCTCCGTTTCAAAATTTTCTGTACATGTAGTATATCACACAAATTTAAAAAAAAAATGGCTTCAGTGATTTAAAAAAAAATTGTAGTATTTGGATAATTTAGTGATATGTAAAGAAAAATTAGTGAAGTATAAGATAAAATGTGTGTTCAAAATAAGTGACAATTTTAAAAATAAAATAATATTTTGGAGTATTAATTTTGTGTGTTATTTTCATAAAATAATTTTAAAACAAATAAAAAAAAAGTTTGCAAATAATATGATGCCAAAAAAAAGGTTTGTGTGGGTGTGGAATATAATTTTGTAGCAACATGAAATGCACAATGCATTTGGTCCTCAATTCAAACTGCCCTGACCCCACGACGTCGTCGTATTCTCATATGTCTAACTCTAAGGCCCATGGGGAGCTTCTCTAAGCTACGTATAGTCTTGGTGGACCAGCTTATACAGTACAGCCTTTACTACCAAAGTACAACCTTTTCTTACCAAAGTACACACATTTTTTATAAATATGAATTTATTAAGATATATACCACCGCTTGTATTTGGTTGATGTAAGAGTTCCATAAATATATGTACTTACATTTTGTGTACATAAATATAATGGATATTTAATAAACTCCATTGTAAGGTGAAATTGATGCAATTAATTTTTTTTCGTTTAAATTTATTATGCACATTTCTTCGAATAACGAGGTTTAATGAATATTGAGCAATAGTTTATATAAAAAGTAGGTCAATGTTTTGTATAGACTCGATTCCTTATAAGGAATCGAGTTGACCAAAAGTTTTTTTTTTTTTTTTTAAATGTATATTGAAAAGTGTAAGTCATTATAATTAAAAAGTGCAACACAATATTATTGAAAGGTGTAAGTCGCTATAATTGAGAAGTGCAATGCAGTTTTTAATGAAAAGTGTAAGTTATTAATATAACTAAAAAATACAACACAATATTACTGAAAAGTGCATGCTTATATAACTAAAATGTGCAATATAACATTACTAAAAAGTGTACATGCATCAATATAATTTAAAATATTATTTTAAAAAGTGTAAGTCACTACAATTAAAAAGTGTAACAAAAAACTAAATTTCTTATATGGACTCAATTCCACAGGAGACCTACCCAAAAAGTAGATATGTTGTGATTCTTGGGAGTATGATGAAGTGTTGTGATGTTCATTTATAATTAAAGTGATTGTTTAATTTATGAATAAACTAAATGATAATTTGAGTAAATTAATCATGGTTGAAGGGTGGAAAAAAAATAATGTAAATAATATTATTTAAAAAAAAATAGGTATAATGAAATTGGACAACCGAAAAATAGTCGTAGAAAGTACAATTTTTAACTTAATTTTAGTGTGGCAGGTCAACAATATTTCAGTTAGATAAAGAAAAATATATTAAAATCACCTAAAATTGAATTTTATAGTATGAATTGCAATTATATGTATATATATATATATATATAGATAGATACAAAACAAAGATCTGTCATTGAGCATCTACCACAGAATTGAAGGCCCATTTATGAAGGTTTGTGGACTAATTGACAAGAAACAATTGTAGGACAGTCCCTCATTATTTGCATGGCGGTCCATATAAAGTAGTTAAAATTACTCGAGGGGCCCTATCACCAGGTTATCGTTTATTAGTGATTACAACTTTTTCAAATTTTAAAATGAAAAACATATCATCTTAAATGAACGGTGTGTGTTATAGAAACTAGTATAAAGTAGTAGTAACATTATTTTAGATATATTGATTGAGAGTGACATTTTCAAAAGGAATTTTACTACTCCAAGGGTGTAGGAAACTTAGGATAAATGTATAGTAAAATACTCCTATATAGTAGTACTAGCTGACAAATCACCCTAAATATATACATGTGGTAGATTTCAATTAGATTTACCTAAGTCCCTTAAAAATAAAACGTTAAATAAAAATGAAGAGTTCATTATTTTTAGGTGCAAAATAGTGTGACATATATAGTACTATTAGGCGTAAATTTTGTGTTTGTATTATTATGTGCAAAATGGTGTACATTTCAAATTCAGTGTGTATTTTGGATTTATATTTTGCATTTACAATTCATAGTGTGCAAATAAATTGTATCTAAAAATAAATTGAATTTTGTTTACCCATTATAAATGAATAATATATATGATGAATAATAATTTGTCATCTTCTAAAGTTTGATCTTGAGAGGCTGAGCCAAAATCGAATATATTATTATAAGTCGTATAGGCCCAAACAAATAAGTAATTAGAGACTGTTGTACGTGCTTTCGTCGGGTTGACTCGGATGTGGACTATTTGTTAGCACGAGACAAACATGTATTATGATCGGGGTTTATTACGTGTTTAGGGAGTATTTATGATGATCTTGGTGATCTTTATGAAAAAAAAGCAAGAATAAATGAAGAACAAGGATGTAGCTTTTTTGAGAAGCTAAAAGCTTGAGAGCTTGGGAGTGTTTATTGTTTGGGTTGGGGTGATTTGGTGGAATTGTCTAACTTGTGTTACAAATGAGCCCTTTTAGGCATTATATAGTAGTTTCTGGGGGCTGCCCGCCCTTTACATGTGGCACGCCCTCATTGGACCTGTCTTCTGCCCGAAAGGGTGATTTGATGGCGCATTTAATGCTAAACCGCCTCTGGTGCTCGTCCTCGCCGAGATGCCGAGGAGTTGGGCCACGGTGGTCGCCGGAGGACCTGATCATCTAGGAAGGTGGTCGCCCAGACCTTCGAGGTGTGTGGTCGCCACGCTTCATGCTGTCTCCCAAGGCTTCAACACTTAACTTCTCTAGCTAAAATAGGCGCGTGCTCGCCACACATTTGGGCGAGCAGCTAACTAAAACATGTGCTCGCCAACATCTTTGAGCGAGCACTTAAACATTCTAAATACATTTATTCTATTACATTTTCTTGGTCTTGTTGACTAGTCGTCGCACGACTTTGTTGACTGGTCCTCGCGACGTAAGCTGGTGACTATGATTGACTTGTCAAAGATTGACTTCTTTGACTAGGTATAACATTTGCCCCCTGGTCGCCTTTCTTCGTATTCGTAGAATGGTAAGGCGAGCAGTCTGATCGTCTTCTTGGAAGGTGGATTTGTCTTCAACAAACAAATCCATTTTAAAATCTTGATGACGTAAGTTGGAGGCGGTCGCCTCGTTTCCTACGCCGAGCACGCTTTTCGAAGCGACTTTAATGATGATTGATGTGACATGTGTCAGGCGCGTGATCGGCGCCCGAAATTTGAAAAGCGCGCGTGGGGCGCGTGCCGACCTCAAAGGTCGCGCGTGGGGGCCACTTTCCGAACTCGATTTCGGAAATGACCCCAATTTTTTGGGAAAATTACGATTTTGACCCCGTTTTTTGCAAATTGGTCCCTGAACACTCTTGCCTATAAATAGGGCCTTTACCTTCTTCACAACACTTTTACCTCTGCAAATTTTCGATTTTCTTCCTCAAGCTTCCTCTTCAAGCTTTTCCGGCGACTGTTGGGGTGGTTTTCGGTCGTCAACAAGGTAAAAACATACATTTCTTTCTTTAAAACTTCTTTCTCCCCCATTTCTTAAGAAAAAATGGAGGTTGGTGGTGGCTCCGGTGGTGGTCCGCCGCCGTTGGTTGGTGGCTCCGAAAGCTCCGGTGACGGAGATCGTCTGACCTTGGCCTTGGCGAAGAGGGCAGCCTCTTCGGACTCTAGGATCCTCTCCCCCGAACCCATAAGTGTTGGAATCCGAAATGTCGGAAAGGCGGTGGTCGTCGACGTCGAGGAGATCGACGAATCCAATAGGGATGATGCCGGCAATGATGCCGAGGAGGGTGATGCCGAGGAGAGTGGCAGTGAGACTGATTCAGATCTGCGCGACCAGGGTTTGGATCGAGGGGTGGGCGAACAGATAGAAACTGCCCAAAGCGAGGAGACCTTGACGAGAAGTCTTCGCGAGGATTTCGAGGAGGTTGTTCAATATGCGGCGAGCAAAAAGGACATCTTGAGTGGTAGAGACAATTTGGATGGCGACGAGGTCTCGAGGGAGGCCTATTACAAGTATTTATGCGATTACCTTCCTCGAGAGGTTCCTCGCCCGCATCGAGAAGCTTTCCAATCGAGGTACGAGGCGAGCAAGTACGCGAGCAAAGTCTCTTCGGCACAGTTAGAAAATTCCCGGAAGAAATATCAACTGCCGGTCGACGTTTACTTCTTTGTTCCTCGTCAGGATGAGAGGGTCGACCAGCCGCCAGAAGGGATGGTCGCCATCAACATCGGCATGATGGAGGCAGGGCTTAGGTTCCCCCTGCACCCCAGTATCTCAAACTTCTTACACTTCTTAGGGGTGGCCCCATCTCAGATTTTGCCGAACGGTTGGTCGAACCTGATCGGAATCCTAACACTGTTCGGCCTGGTGGCGGCCGAGAATGGATGTCGGAACACATGGCTTAGCCCGAAAGAAATTAACTATCTTCTTCAGGCGGCCGAGGCCGGAGAGAAGGTGGGCTATGGATATTATTACGTAAGAGGCCGTGATAACTTCAAGTTGGTTGAAGGGGTTCCCAACAAAATTCGAGATTGGAAAACCAACTGGTGGTGGGTAGCCAGGGACTGGAAAAGTCCGGTGAGGCCGGATGGATCCTCTGCTCGCATTCCCCTCGAGACTGAATATCAAAGAATTCGTGGTAAGTCTTTTTATTTCTGCTCGTTCTTAAGGCTCCTTCCAACGAGGATCCTCGATTCCGAACTCTGGCTCAAAACTTAACCTAGGCTCCAGATCTGGAATGTTTTCTGGAATCTGGTCGCCCGAATCTGTCTGCTCGTCGATTTCCATTGGGGTGTGGTCGTCCACTTCCATGGAGGCGTGCTCGTTCGCCTCCACTTGGTGGTCGTCGGAACTACGACTGCACTCCCCAACTTCAATCTTTCGGTACTTGCTAGGAAGACCCTCCAAGTAGTTCACTTGTTCTTTTTGTGTTTGACACTCACTATACTTTCCAACCATAGTACTTTCCTTAGAATGACGCTTTGCAAAACGGACGAGACACTCCCTCGCCCGCGTCTGATCGCCCTTGACGGTTATAACTCCCGCCGGGGTTGGAAATTTTACACAGTAGTAATAAGTAGAAACGGCCGCCTTGAACTCGTTGAAGAAAGGTCGGCCGAGGAACACATTGTAGGAAGATGGCATGTCGATGATCAAGAAGTCGAGCTGCCGAGCATGGTGCATTTCTGGCTCTTTCGACGATGCCAGCTCCAGAGACAGTCTGATTTTCCCAATGGGAAGGTTGAGCGTGTCCCCGAAACCTACGATTATATCATCGCAAGGCTCGATGTATTCTGCATATCCACCGAGAGCATCCAAAGTATGCTTGAAAAGGATGTCGGTGTATGCCCCGGTGTCGACCATCATGCGATGGACGTTGGTTCCCATAATTTTTCCAGAGATGACCAAAGCATCATTGTTTGGGTGCACCACGCCGTTCAGGTCGTCGTCCGAGAAAAGGACTTGATGGGTCAGAGGCTTCTCGGCAGCCGGAGCGACGCACACCTGATGCACGTTGTTAAGTTCTCGCATGTCACTCTGTTGTCGGCGAACAGACAGAGCTTTCCCGGACTGAGTTCCCCCCAAGGGGCCTTCTATCACCATACAGGCTCCACCCACGTTGTCGACGTCGCCTCCTGGATTGTGTGGCATGGGAGAAGTCAGTTTGAGACGATTCAAATGTTGGCGCAGGTCGTCGCGACGTTTCTTTCCCCTGTTGTCGCCATTTCCAAGGGGCTTGATGAATTGGGCGAGCTTGCCCTCATTATATAGCTTGAAAAGATTTCTCACCAAGTCCCGGCACCCATTAGTGTGGTGGCCAATAGAGTTGTGGTAGTCGCAGAACTTACTACCATCGAGGCTTTCCTCATTTGTGTGCATTGGCTTGGCATGGGGGAGCAGATTCTTTCCCCTGGCAGCATTGAAAATGCCCCTTGGATCAAGAGAGAGAGATTCTCTGAACTGGATGATCTCAGGAGACTCCTCGAAAGGCCTGAAGTTCGCTGGGCGAGCACTGCCAGCTTGAGTGGTCGCCTTCTTGGGCTGGGACGACTCCCCAGTGTTTGTATTTTTCTTGGGCCAGACCCTCTTGGACGCCTCAGGCTGCTCGTTAGCCTTGGCGGCGTCCATGATTTCCTCAATTTGAATGAAGTTCCCAGCCCTCGTGCGGAAGTCCGCATAAGAAACTGGGAAAGTAAGATGGATAGATTCCCAGAGCTTGGAACCTATCCTCAGACCGGAAACAGCCGAGATCAGCTTTGTCTCATCGTTTACGGCCTCCCCATCGATCACCAGCCTATCAAAGCGCTCGATGAAGTCCTTGCCCGATTCATTCAGGGACTGGCGAACGTTTGTCAAACGTTACTTTGAGGTTGGACGAGCAGCAATAGACCCGTAGTAGGTCAGAAAGTATTGTCCCAGCTCAAGGAATGAGGTGATAGATCCGGCACTCAAAGTTGTGTACCAACGATGAGCCCGGTTTCCCAAGGTTAGGGAGAAGTTTCTGCATTGTGTGGCGTCCGTTGCCCCGATTGAGGTCATGTAGTTGGAGTACTTGGACAAATGTACTCTGGGGTCGGACATTCCGTCATATGCCGCCATGGAGGGCATCTGAATCTTCCTTTGGATGGGGGCGGTAAGGATTGCAACACTTAGTGGAGGTGCGGGCAGAGTGATTGGTGGAGTGGTCCTTTGCTTCGAGGCGACCACCTCTGCTCGCAGAGCGTCCATCTCCAGCTTCATCAATTTTTGGGTTTCAAGGAACTGGGCGATTTGCCCCTCCTCGGCAGTTTGTGGTTTGGGGACGACGAACTCGTCGCGTCGGCTCCCTTGGGATGCGGCCGGGCGATCATCATGACGTGATCGCCTGGGGGAATGCCTATCAGAGTGGTGGCTGCGATAACTCTTCGCCGGAGCTCGCGAGCCCTTCCCTGGTCCCACTCGATCGAGAGCTGAGACTCTGTCGCCCTGATCTCTCTTGTCAGCGCGATCCCGGTGGTCGGCCCTGCCTGGTCGGCCATCCACGTTGAAAGGCACTCGGCGTGGAGCCCTTCCATCTTTATCATCCATTCGGTTGAAAACCGAATTTCGGTGTCGCGAGTCTCCCGTGTGGCTATTGTGGGAGTGCTCGGCAGCTTTATCCTTTCCTCTGTCTTGGGGGCGAACAAAGTTGGAGTGATAGGAACGGTCGTCCTCCTCATTCCCCTTGGCTTTGCGAGCTTTGTCGAAGGCCTGATCTTTGGCCTTCTCCAGCTCTTCTTTCTCATTCTGCCTCCTCTTCTCCATGAGTTAGTCAGAGAGGTCTTTCAAATGTTGGGGATCATTCAGAATGTCCCCCATGTTCAAGTTGGCGAAAGGATTCACCGGCCGCACTGGAGGGGGTTCGTTCCCTCCGGGCGGTAAGATTCTGTCATGTGGAGTATGCTGAGACATCGTTTAAAGAGTGTCTCCTGGGGATTATTACAAGTATACGGCTGTTCTTAAGCTTTCGACGCTTAAAAACGAAAGATTAGAGTTCTTACGCAGAAGAACGTGCTATTACAACTACTTACTAGCAAAGTAACAACAACTAAAGTTTGAAAACAAGATTACACGGAGATCAAACTCCAAAATATGTCTCGAATATCGCAAATATTCAAGAACACGAAGAACACGAAAATACGTAAATAAAGCTTTAAAAGGTGGAACTACCGATTAAAACCTAAAAAACAGAGTTTGCTAACCGATCGCTCGATGATCGGACGAAACTGAGATGATGAACACGTAAAAGAACCCCCTCCTTCTAGCGCCAAATGTTGTACGTGCTTTCGTCGGGTTGACTCGGATGTGGACTATTTGTTAGCACGAGACAAACATGTATTATGATCGGGGTTTATTACGTGTTTAGGGAGTATTTATGATGATCTTGATGATCTTTATGAAGAACAAAGCAAGAATAAATGAAGAACAAGGATGTAGCTTCTTTGAGAAGCTAAAAGCTTGAGAGCTTGGGAGTGTTTATTGCTTGGGTTGGGGTGATTTGGTGGAATTGTCTAACTTGTGTTACAAATGAGCCCTTTTAGGCATTATATAGTAGTTTCTGGGGGCTGCCCGCCCTTTACACGTGGCACGCCCTCATTGGACCTGTCTTCTGCCCGAAAGGGTGATTTGATGGCGCATTTAATGCTAAACCGCCTCTGGTGCTCGTCCTCGCCGAGATGCCGAGGAGCTGGGCCACGGTGGTCGCCGGAGGACCTGATCATCTAGGAAGGTGGTCGCCCAGACCTTCGAGGTGTGTGGTCGCCACGCTTCATGCTGTCTCCCAAGGCTTCAACACTTAACTTCTCTAGCTAAAATAGGCGCGTGCTCGCCACACATTTGGGCGAGCAGCTAACTAAAACATGTGCTCGCCAACATCTTTGAGCGAGCACTTAAACATTCTAAATACATTTATTCTATTACATTTTCTTGGTCTTGTTGACTAGTCGTCGCACGACTTTGTTGACTGGTCCTCGCCACGTAAGCTGGTGACTAGGATTGACTTGTCAAAGATTGACTTCTTTGACTAGGTATAACAGAGACCTAATACCAATTGGGTGTCCTGAGCACCCAAAATTACCAAAATACCTCAGGTATGAAAGTTTATAAATGCATAATTTTCTTGATGTAAAACACAATTTTTCTCATATATTAACATTGAGTTATCCATATCTTCTCCACATATTATATGATAATTGACTTAAGCATCGGAGTCCCCGCACTGGGGTTCTCTTCGGTTTGACTTTTACAGGTCCATCTGATCGAATTTGAATCGTAGCACTTGAAGAAGATGAAGTCTTGAAAGCAAATATTTTGGTCCGCATCAATATACAAGTGAAAGATTTGTTGTTGAAGCTAGGGATTAAGCTTAATGGTGAATCTAATGAGCATGTATATATAATACATTCATTGGCATTGGACAAAAAAGTTACTACAAGAAGATCCAACAAGTCAAAATTCGAATACATGGGCAAAGTACAAACACTAGGGACCAGCATATATACGTATAATTAATAATGCTTCAAAAAAATTTATCTTTCTTCACTGAATAAATGCTTCAGTACTCTTATCCACCCAGAAAAAGCTGATTGTTGTACAATTAATACAATTTCAACCCACATGCAAGATTCTTCTTTATTAATAAGGGTAATAATTCAACTGTGGAAATATCTAGATATATATGTGTAGTAACAGTATGTGCAGTTCACTGTAAAAAGTTTTTTTTTTTGGTTATCTGGGATCCCACACGATCCAGAATGTGCAATAGCCTACAATTGCATGTTGATACTTATTTCACCTGTATGGTTTGTTACCATAACATTATATCTTAATTTACATAATTTGTTATATATGTACAACTGAAAAATATAATTGTCTCTATTTTATTATCATTATTTTCTATTATTATTTTCCGAAAAAACATGGCTATTCAGATTTTGAATAGTTAGAATCGATTAAAAAAATGTATTTTTACTGTTGAACCACAGTTAAATAAAATATTATAATATTCAATTAGAGATATTTTCGACATTTTAACAGGTTTTAGATATTCAAAATTTGGATGTGTAATGACACTTATTATTATTACCCTACAGTTATAATATAAATAGCATCCATTGGTGACACAAAATAATGTGTGTACGCTTAATTTATGTATCAAAATAGTCGAATATTAATGTGTTTGCATAGATAATTAATTTTCAGCTCTTATATTTTGAGTCTTTTAACCCATAAACTGTTGTATGAGTGTTTTCTAAGTATATCTATAAACTCAATTTTTGAAAGAATTTGTCATAAAGGCTATGTTTGGATTCAATTTATTAAGTTGTAGTCAAATTCTCTTATACAATTGAGTGTATAGATGCACCTAGATTTTAATGTTCAATTTACTCAATTTAATCTTTGACTCAATATTCGACTAAAATTCAAATTACATAGATGCAATCAATTGCACTAAAAAGTCAAGTATGATTATCTAAGAGGTTTTATGGAATACCATATATATTTATTTATTTTACAGGAAAATTCGTTAAATCACCAAATTTAGAAAAAATCTAATATTCATAAAAGAGAGAAACCAATGTTGATTTTAGAAATGCCGAGGTTTTCCCAATAGAAATCAGCTTCTTATTTATTTTTTCCAATAACTTTATAACTAAAAACTAGAATATTTATAGACATCAAAGATCTAACTCCGGCCAGACTAATTTAAAAAAAGAAATTTGACAAAAATCCAAAGAGATACGTACAAAACTACTCATAGATATAATATCCCAAATTTAATTAATTCTTTAATACTAGTCGTCGGCATCGTTTTTAATTCCAATAAAAATATAATTTGATACAATCCAACGTTACACTGCAACCAGTCAACAATTTGAAGTCACGACAACAAAAATTAAAAAACGACTGTCTGACACACAGTAATTTTTTAAGTATTAATTTACATGCATCAAACAAAGAGAAAACTTCCATTCAATTAAATCCACATGCAACCCACGTTATAACAAAACATTAATCAAGTTAATTAATCAACAATAATTAAGTGTTAATCCATAGTATAGTTAATTAATTCTACATCAAACCAAACCCGATTAGGATCCGTTCCAATTGGTGTTTCGTCCTGCAAAAATTGGAACAAGTGTTTTCAATCGGTAAAACGAATCAGACCGACACAACTTTTTTTTTTCCTCAAAATTCATTACTGACCAGAGACTTATTTTGAAGCATGGAGTTCTTGCAATGCAAAATTGCACCTTGAATTGCATTCTGAAGCTCTTCCATTGATGAAGCATCCGAGTTGCACATACCAAACCCGGCCCGCTCCATTAGCCCGTACCCTGACCCGGTTCGTCCGTGTGTGGGCGATGACCCGATCGAAGATGGGCAGCTTGAGAAGCAATTTCTACCTCTTGGGTACCTTAAATTACCCGAAAAGGACTGCGAAATACTCGTGTGGATATCCGACGGAGGTGGTGGTGGCGGCGGAGGGGATACGGATACCTTTTGTTGTTTTTGGGAGATTTTTTCGTACAAGGGTTTGACTTTCTTGAAGTACTTACGTATGACTTCCTTAGCGGTTGAGCTCATGCTCTTGACTACTGTGGCTCCGCCTGAGGGCGGGGCCACAGTAGTCTTCTGTCTAAAGACGGAGGAGAATTTGGGGAGGGAGAAGTACTTGGAGGGTTTGGACCTTGGGTGGTTGTGGTGCATGGTGAGGGTTTTGAGCTCGTCGTCGGTGGCGGAGCTAGGGCGGGAGGAGTCGCAGTCGCCAGAGGAGGAGGAGGTGGAGGCGCGGGAGGCGGTGGTGGTGGTGTCGGAGGAGGAGGAGGTGGAGGAGGAGGAGAGGAGGAGGTGGCGGACCATGGAGAGGCGAGGGGAGAGGTGGAGGGGGAGGAGCTTCCCCTTGTAGAAGAGCTCGTCGGCTGGGCGTAAGTCGGCCGACGATTTCCGGGGGGAGACGGAGACGGCGAATTCGAAGTCGGAAGAGGAGGATGAGTGGGTGGGAGAGGAGGGAAGGGTGTAGGACTTGGTGGTTGGACGGTGGCGGCGGTGTCCCATGGTGGTGGCGATAGCTACATTACCGGAGGAGAATTTTGCTAGTGGAGATGGAGGGGGATTTTCAATTTTGGGTTAATTATAATATTGAGATGGGATTGGGAGGGATATGTATGTATGCATGAGAAGTTAAATGGGGTATAAAAGGAAATTTGTAGAATTAGTATTAAATAATTAACTAACCTAACCCTAGTGATCTAAGTTATGTGTAATTAATTGCTTGTTAATGATGTAGCTGTAATATTTCTGTTTATCTGACAACATTTATTTTAATGAGGGCGATCTTACAGCATTTAGTTTTTATATGTGTACAGGAAATTTCTCTACTCTTATTATTACCAATCGAGTACACCAACGGCCAACCAATTATTCACTATATTTACCTTCTCCAGATTTAATAAAATTACCTACCAAATAAATTTTGAGAAATTTATGAATGTTATGGCTCCTCAACTGCTCAACAACCATTTTTTTTTCTATATAGGAGCATGGTTTAATATCCACAATAAATGAGTGAATTCAAACAAAAGAAAATATATGAGTACTATATAATTCGCTTAAATTATCGTAAAAAAAAAAAGACCTGAATAATTTAATTTACAAATAATATTTTTGATTCTTATATATAAAGACTAGAACACTTTTTAGTCGTATATATTTAACACAAAGACTATGTGTAAGTATTGAAAACTTAAAAAATGTATGATGTTTTTTTTTTCAAGTTAATTATGTGTGATGTGTAATTAATTAGTTCATGTGTGATTAGGGCTGAAAATCAAACCATGCAAGCTATTCGATACTCGATTCGAGATCGTTCGGCAAAAGCTCGTTTGAGCTCGGTTCGACATAGATATCAAACAAGCTTGAACATAAATTTACGTTCGCTATGGTCCAAAGCTCGGCTCGAGCTCGAGCTCGATAAATAAAAAAAGATAAATTTAGTGTAAAAATGTCAAACTACTCGAGCTCGACTCGTGTTCGGCTCGAATAAAGCTCGTTCGAGCTCGGCTCGTTTAATTATCAAACAAGCTCAAACACTAATTTCAAAGCTCGATAATATTTCAAACAAGCTTGAACAGCATCGCATTCGGCTCGGCTCGACTCATTTACAGCCCTATGCAATGACGGAGGCACCAAGGGCCCGGGGGGGCAGTGGGCCCCCCACCAATTTTGTAAAAAAATCAAGGGTATTTTAGTAATTTTACACATATATATATTTAAATAATTAAAAATTAAATATATGGTAATATGTGCCCTATTTTCTCTGGCTCAATACTGTACACGCAATTTTCATTATAAAATTCTCAACCTATTTCCCTTCTTTCATTCACGGCGTTTATATATTATAATCCTCAACTCCTCAACTCCTCCACTCCTCCAAGGTAATAATTTTTTATATTATTAATTTAATTATATATATTCTTTATTGTTTTAATTAGTTTATAATTAAATTTATTTCTAGTCTTTTGTCTCCTTATTGAATTTTAAATTTGTAGGATTCTTCATATTTAAAGATCAAGAATATATATACACCTTGTTGTTACTCTATTTTCTATAATTATAGAGCAAAAATTTATTGGATTGTGAATTTTGTGACATCATGTGATAGGAGAAATAATTATTTATTTATGTAACTTAAATTATAGTTATTAATTAATGTTCATGCTTTATGTTATTTTAATTTGCTAATTATCTTTAAAAAATTAGATAATGGAGCGATATTAAATCTTCGATAATTATTGAGGATTTTCGGCCATGAAATTCATCAAGAGTTCACTCCGTAATCGAATGGGAGATCGATTATTGAATGATTGTTTGGTTACATACATTGAAAAGGATGTCTTTCAGAAAGTCAGTAACGAAGCTATCATGCAACGCTTCCAAAATATGAAGAATCGAAGAGGAATGTTATAATTTAATTATATTTGATTTTTATTTTTAGATGTTAATGTAATTAAATTTATCATTTTTATTATATAAATATTAGTAGTACTTCATGAGCTTATTTTAAATTTTCATTTTTTAATTTTTTTTTAGTGTTATTTTTTGGGCCCCCGACTTAAAAATCCTGGCTCCGTCACTGGCCCTATGTGTGATGTTAATATATTACTCCATTGAATTACAAGTTAATTAATAACCTCCAACTAATAGTATGAAATTATATCGTGTTGTTGTGGTAAATTGTGATAGTTTAAGATTAATATGTTAATACCTTTGCTACACCATTTTCGGAAAGCAGAGGAGTCTGACTCTGTAAATGACCCTTTCTTCTTCACGTCATAAAGGAAGAGTCCCGTTGGACCCCGGTCGGTACGGTCGTACAGACCCGCGCAACTTCGACAGATCCTAACTCAGCTATTGGAGCCACTTGGGCCCTGTAAGCAATTCATTTTCAAGCCTCTCTGATGACTGTATGAATAAGTTTTCGGACAACACCCAAGAGTTGGTGGTTGTTGCTTTGTTGGGCCCGCTGACGATGATTTTGATCTTGCGGTTATACCCCACTCTTCGGAGAAGCCAAGAGGACCCAGATCCGAGGTGGGCGTATCACAACCTGAAAAATATGATTCATAAATTAGAGAGGATCGTCTCTAAGGCCTTTATTATAGATCCATTTTATTAATATTTGAATCTCACAATATCTCATAATAGTTTTCAATTTATCTGCGTTATACCCAAATAACTAATATTTCTTAAAACAGGTACGTATCAAATAAATCACACTTATTAACTTTGGACAGAGGGAGTACTTTATTTGAACATATTTTCTTTGTGAAATGACTTTTCTCCCCTCCAAATTTTTAGTGGAGTCAGCATAATTTTATTTTCTTTTGAAAAAAATAAATGAAATCAACAAAAATCCAAGCTTAGTTTATTATCTATTCTAATCCGAGATTTTTGATCACATGCATAGCGGACCTACTTTTTTCGTATTTTCCTTCCATTTACGTTCTTTCTCTCCATCATGTGTGTTGTGATTAGGTGTCACGTGCCCTCACCGTGATAAAGGACATATATATTTAACTATGGGACAAACTTTAAGATTAATAATATTTCATTTATTTTACTCCCGATTATTATTTTTAGTCGATTTTATTCAAGTTTAATTGAGTTGAATACAAATTGGAATTATGGTTATACCTAATTTTGGCCGTTAATTCATAATTCAATATTTTTGGAAGTTGTCTTGAAGGGATTGTTCTCGTAGTTAACTTTTTTTTTTGGGTCACGTAATCACTAATTACGAGCATGCGTACTTTTACAACCATTTTAAAATTACTGCTTTAGTGAATTAATAATTAAATATACATGAATAAATTACAGTGTAAGTAAACTAATAAAAAAGTTGATAAAGGCGTAATTAGTACAAGCAATGAGTTCCTTCATATATAGATTATGTGCTCGATCTAATAAAAATGGATATGGGCCTCACTGTTAGCTGTTTTGAGCTCAAAAAGCATGTCTACTTTTTCTTACACACAAATTTGCAACTTTAATTGGCATAATTATTATAGTTCCTCATATAGTCATATAGTATTTCACTTTGGAAAAATATAGTTTTTTTTGTTATGAATTTGAGTTTACATTTTTTTTTCAATATGTTTTGTGATACGAACTATAAATCAAATATTTTTTCAACAATAACACTTTATATGTATAACAGAAAAAAGTTCACGAACCAGGATTCACATAACCTTTATGACCAAATACTTTATTTACTGATTTCCCTATCATTTGCCCAATGTATTTTTTCTATCTATTATAAATTAATATACAATAATTAATTCTCAACTTCTTTAAAAGTTTGGACTTTTAGATGAGATAAAAAATTTAATGCTATCAAAGTCATAAGGCTCACATTCACACGTTCTGTATTCAATTCCTATTGAAAACAACTTCACTCATTTAAATTATTCACTTAATGAGCCTCTTTCTGGTATGAGCTGATAATTCGTCCCACGGAAAATATTATTAATTAATATACAGTAATTATTTCCAATATCTCTACATGTAATTATAATTTACAAAATGGAAACTATGTCCTTTATTTACTAAAAGTAGGGCATACTAGGCTATATATTTCGAGCCTTACAAATCCAAAATAGAGCATCGGACGTTAGATTAGATTAGGTCTCAAATTTTGGAGTAGATGACGACAAAAACATTGACTTTACAGAGGCAGTTGAGTAAAACTATGTTAATAAATAATACTAACAAAATTTGGAGTGCAATTTTTTTAGCTAAATAATTAATTACTAATTAATTAATTAGATTTAGTACAACCTTGATGTTAATTTTTCCTTGGAATACGTAGCGTGTCACGTGCAATTAATTAAGTGAAGCATAAAATTAAGGTAACCCCTCGATCGACACGGTTTAATCATATGCACATCACTATGTTATGTATACAAAAAAAAAAAATCATTAATAAATTGTACAAACAGCCTGGTTAGTTCTGCTATTAATCATGGTATTAACTCATCCAAAGATTTGCAGGAATGACAACTTTATTTCGTTACATTATTTTAAGCATTGTTTGTAATGAGTAGTATTAGTTGTGAGATCCATCTAAGCATCTGAATTTTGATTTTTTTTTTTTTTTTTTTTGTTAGTGAAATTCCAAATATACTACTCCAACCTGATGTTTATTTTCTTTTTTAAATACACATTCGTTTCAGTTTGTCCAGTTTATAAGACAGGAATACATGTCAACTTACTTGTTATTTTACAATTTAAAAAAAAAATCCCTTTTTGTTAATAAAGCTGGGTTTTTTTTTTTTTAAATAAAATTTCTGAATTTCCCAATTAAAAAAGCCCACGTGAAGGCGTAAACCGGCCCATTTATAAAACAATCATCTATGAGGCCCAATAACATTACTATTCTGCCCTTTTCATTTTAGAATGGGGTCTGACTATTTACACCTCCATTTCGGTTGAGAGTACACCTCCGATTGATGCACTCTCCAAAAAATTGTCTAGGGTAGATACACTCCCCTTGAATTGTCCTAAATACTTTTTTTTATCATTTTAGTGTATTCTACTTGACACAACCTACCCTTAGATGCACCCCCTTTCCAAAACCCTAATTTATTCTCTTTATTTCTCCTTCTTCCTTTTTCACTTCATTTCTCATTCATCCCCCATTACTGTCGCCGCCGCCCCACCATGGTCGTTGTCGTCGCCCTCCGTCTCTGCCGCCGCCACCCACCCGCCTCTGTCATCGCCCTCATCTTCCTCTCGCTGTGTAGCACAAAAAAATAAAAACTACTCACAGCCCACACACCCCCTACCCCCGCCCACCCGAAGCCCCAACCTCCCCCGCCACCGCCCTCTCCCTTCTTCCCTTTTTTTTTTTTTTTTTTTTGTCTTTTTTCTCTGTTATTCTTCCACCCACTCAAGCCATCTGCGCACGTTTGGAGCAGAAGACAAGGTATGTCTGTTTTTTTTTTTTCGACACACCAAGGTCGATTATATACACTCTCATCGATAAATTATTATCGACGAGAGTGTATATGGTTGACCTTGGTGTGTCGAAATTTTAAAAAAATCAACACACCAAGATCAACCATATACACTCTCGTCGGCAACAATTTGTCGACGAGAGTGTATATGGTCGACCTTGGTGTGTCGAAAATTATAAAAAATTATGAGATTTCGAAGTTTTTTTTTTTTTTTTGTTGGTTTGGATGATGTTGGAGGCCGAAAGTGATGGCGGCGGCGGCGGCCGAAAGTAGTGGTGGTTGTAATTAGGGGTGGGAATGGGCCAGGCCAGGCCAGGCCTTAAGAAAAAAAGTCTGGGCCTGGTATATAATATTTGGGCCCAAGCCTGGCCTATGGCCTCTCATAGGCTTTTTTTAAAGGCTTGGCCTGGCCTTTTTAATAAATAGGCCTGGCCCGAAAGCCTTTTAAAGGCCTTTTTAAGTATATTTCAAAATAAAATAAAATAAAATACATAAATTGAATTACCAATACCACCGAATCATAAAAAACAATAACAACTGTTCAAAAAAAAAAAAGCAGAATGTTCACAAAGAAAAATAAATCAATTCTTCAAGATAATCTCATCTTCAATTCTTAAATTCTTCAAGATAATCTCAACGTGAATAATCTCATCTTCAATTCTTCAAGATAATCTCATCTTCACGTTGAGCCACCTAAAATAAATAAGAAAAAAAATGATTATAAAACATGCTGAAATTTTATAATGAATGAACAAAAAATTTAAAATTATTACTGTACCTTTTTCTTCTTCAAATTATATTTTTTGCGCAACCAATCTCCACCACAAATGAGTGCCTCAACAGAATCTTCATTCAATTTAGAACGATAATCATCAATTATAAATCACAGAATGTTAACCTGGATTGAGTGTGCAGTCGGATGTACAGCGATCGTGCTTCGATCGAGTGTGCAACGAACGTGCAAAGAGAGTGTTCAAATCACAACCACTGTGCAAATATAAAAATAGAGAAACACATAAAAAAATCAAAAGGATGGAAACGCGCAATTCTCTATATGGTATCTTGCTCAATATGGTAGATTACATATTATCAACAATTTGAGAATACTTCATACTAATAATAATCATGATACTTAAGAATGAACAAACAATAAAAAAAAATATATAAATTACAGAATGTTAACCTGGATTGAGTCTGGATTTGGATTGAGTGTGCAACGACAGTGTGCAACGAGCGTGCAAGAAGTGTGCAGAAAGTTTTTTTTGGTTATAAACAATTGAACGTGTTTGAGATCGGAATGAAATTTTGTAGGTTTTCTCCTAATTTTAAAAGCGGCGCGCAAAACACATATTACTTTTAGGGTTTCTCTAAGCGTAAGTGGCGCTATCTCATATATTATATTATATTTTTATAAATTATATATTATATATTAATAATATTATATATATATATATATATTAATAATATTATATATATATATATATATATAAATTTAAATAGGCCGTCTTGTTGGGCCTAAAAGGCCTATAAAAAAGCTTAGGTCTGGCCTCTTTAATTAAATGGGCTTTTAAAAAAGCTTGAGCCCGGCTTGTTTATTAAACGAGCCGAGCCGAGCTTTAGTAGGCCGAGCCGTAGGCCCCTGTCGGATAGCCTGGCCCATTCCCACCCCTAGTTGTAATTAGGGTTAGTGTTTAAATGTTGAAAGTAGTAAGAGTGCATTTAGTGGTGGTATTTTACTTAAAGGGTATTTCAGGTTTTTACACTATTACTAAATTAAGAAATTGAAAGGGAGAATGTTGTCAACCTAAATGAAGGTGTAAATAGTCAGGCCCTTTAAAATGTAGACCAAGAGAAACAACAATGACACATCTTCCCTTAGGCATGAGTTATTTGCCCCTCTATGAATGTTAGATGTACTGCTCCGATACACGTACCTCCCTTAAAACAGACGTAAGATATATGCACTCCCCCCAAATTATATATTGTACCATTTTCTTCATAAAATTTATTTGGATACAAATACCCTCTAAACCCTAATTTCAGCCTCATTACTCCCACCTTCTTCTATCTCACCAACACCCCCACCACTTCAACCTGTCGGCCGCCGCCCTACGTCGTAGCCCCATTTTTTTTTCTTGTGCAAATAGGATCGTCCTTCCTCCTCATCCTCCTCCCACTCCCACGCCAACGCCGCCCCCTTCTCCCCCCTCCCCACCTAGCACAGTCGCCCCCACCTTTTTTTTTCTTCTTTTGCGCACCCCACTCTCGCCTCCCGTCGACCACCATCCCACGTTGTCGCCTGCGCCCCCTCAATTTGGCCTTTTCTCCTCCACTCGCGCAGGTATGGTTTTCTTTTCTTTTTTTAATGTTTTTCGACAAGAAATTTTCGACCACGAATATTATGGAATTTATGGTCGACATATAGTTGTCAACCATAATGTTTATGGTCGACAATTTCTTGTCGAAAACCATTATTTTTTTAAAATTTTCTTTCAATAAAATGTTGTCAACGTTAACAAGGGTGTTTTTTGTCGACAAATTATACTCGACGGTATACTCTATGGTCGACAAACCAATGTCGATCGACACTGTTTTATAAAAAAAATGTATTTTTTTAATTTCTAAGTTTTTTTTTTATTTCTAAATTTGACGGTGGAGCGGCGATGGGCGTCTGCCTCCTCTTAAATTAGGGTTAGGGACTTAGGGTGTTTTTAAATTGTAGGGGGTGTCTTTGTTTGTTGTATAAAGTGGAAGGAGTTGATTATATAATTTAGTTATGTCTAGTTTGGTTTGCTTGATTAGGTTGGATTATGCTTGATTGACTTTTTATTTCCAACGAATTAAACGTTTGATTTGATTGATTATGGCCCGAGATTAATGCAAGGCCCGACAATTTTGTACTATTTTTCATGCATATGTGGGATTATTAATCATATGGGAGGGGTGAGTTAATTAATCCAACATTATCCCATCCATCAATCCAAACTAACCTAAAAGGATAAATTAGGTTTTTTATCTGTATATTTAATTAATAATTGAAAGAGGTGTATCTAACATTTTAGAGGGGCAAATAACCCACCCTTCCCGTGTTACTGACTATTGCAAGACCCACAGCCACAGGATCATGAAAAAATATTACTGTATTTTTTTAAAATATATATATATTTTTTATTATCAAAGGTACGTAGAATGTTATCTATATTTTGAGAAGGTAAAGAACAAATAATTAAAAAAAAATAGAATTGCTATAAAATTAAAATTGAGAAAACGGAGAAGAGAGAGAAAGGAGACCATTTGCCCTAAATTGGATCAAAATGAAAGTTTTAGGAGAAGTCATGTCGTCAATAAAAGATTCAGAATTAGTATTAAGGAAGATATTATAAATCTCTAGTCGCTGATGTGGCTTCTCTAAAACTCTCGATGTTGGTCCCAGTAAGTGAGTTAAGATTGGATTAAGTAAAAAGTATAGAGGGGGAGAGGTGAATAAACTTTTTAAAACTATTTCAAAATGTATCAGAGTAAGTTTATTTCTAGTTTACTGGTCTTTAGTCTACTGATCTTTCAACCAGTCAACAAACAAACAACTTTATTATATCTTTGATATTCAGTATACGGATTAATGAGCCCTTAATTTATACTCACTTATTAATGATATGAAAATCTTTTGTTTATTTGTAAATAAGATGTTAACTCGTCTACTCATCTGGTTTTTTAAATATGGTTGTTTATATGAATAACTCTTCTAATCAAATATGAAATATAAAATATAGTAAAGTAAATTGAGATGAGATATTTTATAGTGGTTCAACCAATAGCCTACATCCACTCTCACTGTCCAATAGTGAAATTCACTTCTTGTTGTTTAGAGTCTCAAGTTAAGACATCGATCTTTTCAGTACACCTCTTGATGTAGCTTCGATCCACTTGATAGTAAGAACAAGCACTTTTACAACAATCTAACAACGAATTCTTCTCTAAGCTTCAATAACTCTTCTATTGAACTCTGCTTGTGCTCTTCACTTCTTGAATGCTTGTACTATGTGAGTATTTTTCAACCTTTCAGTATATTCGTAGTTTCACTTGTGAAGGACTTCTTCAATTTATAGACATTAATTCTTCAAGTTAGCCGTTGAAAATAACTCCATAATCGATTGTAACTGTTTTGGTTTATCCTTTAGTAACTTCCTTATTAGTTATTCTGTTATAACTTCCCTTTAGTTATAATCGGCTTTCTTTTTGTACTTAGGATATTTTAACTTTCTTCTTTTTAGCGGATCTCTTGACGTCTTCTGATTTCATTAGTCAGCTATGACTTCTGGTCTGGTCTGCTGATCTAGTCTTCTGGTCTTCAAGTAAGATCTTCTGCTTCCAGGTCTTCTCTTCTATCTTGAGCTAGAATATTTATCCACTACTTTAAGCCGAACTATATATATACAACTTAGTCTAGTTTACAACATATATATAAGTTATCTATACAATATCAACTTATAAACCTATTATACCAGATGACTTTATAAGATGACTAGTTAACTTGATCAGATGACTTAATCAGTCAAGTTATTTTTTGCCATCAAAACTTATCTTTTATTCATCAATTTAGGACTTCGTAGTATTCATATCCCAACACTCGAAATCTCTTAGGTGGTGTTTGGTTTTAGATTGTGGTGGATTTGATTGGAATTGAGTTGGAAAAAGGTGAATTGGAGTAATTCATGAATAGTAATTGTGTGTAAGTTGTGTTTGGTTAAAAATTGAAAAGTAGGGGTAGATGTAACTTTATGTCACATCAAAAGTTATTATATGGAAAGGAGAAAAATTTAAACAAGATAATCGTTGCTGGAACGGTCACAATGTCCTCAACGAGTTCGCGGGTTTGAAACCTGTGACCTCAATATATATATATTTTTAATTAAATTAATTAAAAAACAACCAATTTTCTAGAATTTTCCACTTTTCAATATTAAAGATTAACACTTTTTTATACAGGTTAAAACTTAATATTGATAAACAATTCTTACATTATTCACCACATTACCACTTTTCACTATTAAATATAGTTTAAATACAATTATAATATTTATCACTTTTCACTTATAATATTTACCACTTTTCAATTATAATATTTACTACTTTTTAGTATTTTAATTTTTTTTTTTAAAGATAACAATTTACGCTAATTACAATTACCACTTTTCAATAATAGAGATTACAACTTTTCACTAATAGAGATTATCACTTTTCAGTAATGGTATTTACCACTTTTCAATATTATTAAACAAACACTAATAATGATACTTTTCAAAATCATAAAACAACACTTTCATTGATACAAAAGCACATATTCACCTTAAAATATTATACAATAAAACATAAAAATTCATCACTAGTCTCTCTTGTCTAAACTTTTCCTTTTCCTTTAACCAACTTAGGCTTCATCTCATAAAACACCTTAGTTTTTTCAATGACCTCAAATTTATAATGGTTCATGTGAGACAGCAGAATGCTAGCACATGACTCAAAGTAAAATATATATATATATGAAACAAAGTAAAAAATTTGAAAAAAGAACATCAAATTTTTAAAAAAAAAACATTTTTCAAAGAAGTGAAATTGTAAGGTTCAACATTGAAATTCTTCAAGTAGTCCATCAAAAAAACTCCACAATCATTTTTCACCTTTGAACCTTTCCATTCAAATTTAACTTCTTCAAACAAAAAATTCTTTATGTTATCTGCTTGATAATGCTTCCTTAATTTTAAAAAAGAGACAGAACCAATTCTATGTATTAGCTAATTTATAGATTAGGAGTTATGGTGCTTTGTTGTATTTAGTTGTAATCGTCTTGTTTTCGGGTATTCCTAATACCCGTTAATAATATATTTGCCGTTTCCAAAAAAAAAAAAAAAAGAAGACATTTCACAAACCTACAAAAATAATACTTTAAATATAGTGATATCATAAGTTACAAAAAATTTAAACAAAAAAATATAGTGAGATCATAACTTACAAGCAAATTAACACAATCAGTGAAAGAGTTCAGAAGTTTTGTATCTTCATCTTCATACAACCTACTGTCTAAAAATTGAATTTTTTGATCAGTGAAATTTATTACTACAACATCAGTGAAATTTATTACTACAACATCATAGTGATTATTCAAGCAAAATGGGATAAAAATCTGGAAAAAAAAAAAAATTGTTAGTATACAAAAAATAAAAGTACTATTTTATAAAATAATAATAATCTACTAAAAAAAGAAATATATACCACTTTTCACTAATAATATTTACTACTTTTCAATACTAAAGATTAACATTTTTCAGTAATAGAGATTACCATTTTTCAATAATAATACTTACCACTTTTCACTTATAATAACAACACTTTTCAGTAGAATGAAACAACACTTTTCAGTAGAATAAAACAATACTTTTCAGTAAGTACTTCCAACTTTTCAATAATATGAATCAACACCTTTCAATAAATGATAAAAAAAATTACAGGATCTAACATACAACAAATTTCATTAATATATGTAGCATTTTTCAGTAACACGTGCAACAACAAAAAATACAAAAATCACTGAAAATAAGTACATCACAGATATATACTCCCTCCGTCCACCAAAAGTGTGTTCATTTCTTTTTTTGGGTCCACAAAAAATGTGCTTATTCTATTTAAATAGTTAACTTTTGAATATTTTTTTTACTTTACTAACAAGATTGAGTATCTACCAAATATATTTTATACTCATTATATTAAATATATTCTTTATAATTAAAATATGATTTTTTTAAAAACACAAAAAAAAAAGTGAGCACACTTTTGATGGACAGAGGGAGTAATACTCTGTATGATATAAACAACAAAAAACAAAATATTAACTACAACACATAATATATACAACAGGTGAAAGATCTTAAAATATAAAAACATCTTAAATAAAAACCTAAACTAAAAAATTGAAAAAAATAATGAAAAAAAAACAAACATGGTATCTGAGTGTTAATCGAGGAAGAAGAAGTAAAACGAACACATTACAAAGAAGAAAATGGAGAAGAAAACAATAATACGAAACATTAACCTTCAGAAAATACGGCATTAACAACTAACAACAATAAAACAAGAGTAAAACCGCCGAAGAAGCTCCGTACAACCGCCGTACAACCTTCGAAAAACCACCGTAAAACAGTTGTAAAACCGCTGAGAAAAACCACGAAAATAATCGAAGAACAGAATCGAAGGAATCGTGAAGAGAGACGCGGGAAGGCTAAAACAGTCGTAAAACCGCTTAACACCACCGAGAAAAACCACGAAAACAATCGAAGAACAGAATCGAAGGAAACGTGAAGAGAGAGAGACACGGGAAGGCTAAAACATTCGTAACACCACCGAGAAAAACCACGAAAACAATCGAAGAATAGAATCGAAGGAAACGTGCAGAGAGAGAGACGCGGGAAGGCTAAAAGTCTGAAAACAATAAAAAATTAAATTAAATTTTTTTTACCTTTATATAATAAGTCCGAATTCAGGTTTTGGGTCGGATACAGGTAAAAAACAGGTATGGGTAAAAATAGAGTGCACCAATTCAAATTGGTGCATATAAGATTTTTCCATTATTTTGTTACTATTAATTAGTGGGGTAATGAATGAATAAGGTTTAATTATTAATATTTTGTTTATAGTGTAAATATATGTATTTAATATTTAAAAATACTTACATATATTTATGTTAATTTGTTATTATTTATATTTAATGTAATAATTATTATTTATCTAATTAATATGAATATTAAATATATTTATGCGCATAAATATTATATGTGCACATTATAAGTAATTTATATATATATATATATATAAATTATAATATTAATTTTATAATTTTTACTGATTTTGTAAAAATAAGAGTGAAAATAAGTGGGGTGGAAAAATAATACGAGAAAAAATGAGTGTGGAAAAGGAAAGTAAGAAAGGAAAGAAAGTAAGAGAAAGAAAGAAAAATAGTGATTTGACTGTATAAAAAAAAGTGTATAGATGTATTGTAGAGATTTTTTTTTTTTTTTGGTAAAGTCTAGTATGCACTCGAGTGCATGTTATGCACCCTAGTTCATGTTGCACTTTTCAATTTTACTGACTTACACTTTTTGGTAAGTGGTGTTGCACTTTTCAATTATTATTAAAAATATTATTATACAGTTTAATAATTGAAAAGTGCAACACCATTTACAAAAAAATGTAAGTCAGTAAAACTGAAAATTGCAACATGGACTAGGGTGCATAACATGCACTCGAGTCCATAGCAGACCAACCTTTTTTTTTTTTTTTTAGAGAAATTGTATTGTAGAGATTGATTGGTATTTGAATTTGTATTTGGATTGAGATGGATTGAGATTTGACCAATTCAAATACGCATTGACCAATTTCAAAACAAACACGGCCTTAAATTCTATGATTTGATATTTTTAAAACGTATTAGTCTATTCGTTAAATTTATTCTAATACATTTTATAAAAATTGTCATTTTATTCCCTCTCCAAACTCTCACTTAATTATTATTTAACTTACTCATAAATAATCACTTTATTTACAATAGACTTTACAATATTTTACTATACTCTTACTTTGTCTATTTTTTTTAAAAAAAAATCTGCACATATCTATAAAAACTAAATACATGATGGATGGAACATTATATTATTGTGAGTGTGTTGACAAAGTTAAAATGCAGATGATATGAGTGTGTTGAGAAAATAAAAAGAAGAGTGATGGTAGGTGATAAGTGTTCTTTTTGAATCGTGAAATAAGGATTGAAATTGCATGTTTCATTTTTCAAATTGTGTTTCACTATATGAATAACTGACATGTGTCATATTAAAAAATAATCAACGTCCTCTAATATTAAGGTGATACGTGTTAAAGATTTAAAAGGGTGGAACACCAGTGTAACATGAAAAGTGGCACAGAGAAATCCAACTGTGAAGTTCAAAATCCAATCAGGTTAGTCATGAAACAAATATTTCTCATCCATCACATAATTGTTTGCACAGTTGTCTTATTCGTACGTTCCACAATTGTTTGTATACCTAAATAAATGAAACTTCCCTATAAACCCCACTCTCATAGTATTCATATATTTACACCAAGATGCCATTATTTTTACACTCGATCCAACTAATTTCTTTATTTATTCATAAAAAACTTAAGGGCATGTTTGTTTTGGGACTCACCCGTCTGGACGTGGGACGTCTGTTGTACTTCGGGATTTCACATCCGGATTTCCCCATCCAACTACATCCACACCTAAAAATACTTATACATCCTACTATTACATCTCATCCAACTACTCTTACACAATTTGATTTGACATAAAGTTACATCCCATCCTACTCAAAATCTCAAAACAAACACGCACAATTACTATTTATCAGAATTTCCCCATCCTGTATTTCTCTCATCCTACATAATCTCAAAACAAACATCTCGTAAATTACACTTCAATACTTTTTTGCGTGTCTATTTTGATAAGTTAACCTTTTTTGGGACAAGGAGATCATACCCTTAGGGCATGTTTGTTTTGAAACTCACCCGTCCGAACGTGGGACGTAACGTCCCACGTCCTTGTTCTACTTCGGGATTTTACATCCTGATTTCCCCATCCAACTACATCCATTTCTAAAAATAACTATATATGCTACTATTACATCTCATCCAACTACTCTTACACAATTTGATTTGACATAAAGTTACATCACATCCTACTCAAAATCCCAAAATAAACACACACAATTACTATTTATCAAGATTTCTCCATCCAAAATTTCTCCATTTAAAATTTCCCCAATCCTACATAATCCCAAAACAAACATCCCCTTACTTAACTACTTAATTTTATATTTTCTATATGCAATGAAAAAACTATGGTGTACTTATATTTCACTTATTATTAATTTTGTAAACACTATTGCATGAGCCATATTTATGTCCAAATCCATAAAATTTGGTAGAAAGCAAAGAATACTAATGTTGCTATTAAAATTGCATTATCATATAACAAAATGACAAAGCACGGGTTAGGTCGAAAAGAGGATTTGGCTTTTGTTTGACGGGAATTAGTAAATTTATTGCCTAAAATCAAAATTCTTGCTTTAGGCATCACATCCTTATTTAATATAAATAGTATAATTATTATTTATTCACCAATTTCTACTGTGTAGTTTCAAATTTTAGTTATGACTTGTCCTTATAAATTACTAGTATTCAATATAATTACATAATTCATGCCAGATATTTAATAGTTATTAGGTCAATGCAAATAATTTGGGGACTACACTAATTTACATTAGAAGATGTTTTATATAAATCACACTAAATATAAAAATCTAAGATGTGTATAAAATACATTATCTTTTTAATAATATAGATAAGATTAATATCAAATTATGATATCAAATATAATATGATGTGGACAAAATACGTCATCCTTAAAAAATGACACTTAAAAATATGAATGACGGCGATATCATTTTGATTTAATAAGTTAAGGGCGCGTTTGATAGGGGTGATTAGGGGGGCAGATAGTGTTTTAATCTGGACTTAACTGATGTTTGATTGCATATGAGCAGGCCCATGAGAAAAATCAAGCCCGCTTGATAACACTGTTCATCTTCACAAGAGTTCTCGCGTAAAAAAGACGAGATTATAATCTTCAGTTGGACAGAGATAGAGATTGGAGTGTAAATTACTATTTTGCCCATCATATTTATAGGTAAACCCTAATTTTGCCCTCATTTTTCGCTGATTTCGCTGAAGCCATTTCCACTCTCTTCTCTGGCGAACTCTCTTCTGGCGATTTTTAGGCGTCTCACCAACCACCATCTCCAACAATATTTTCAGTCCAGTAAAGTTCCAACCATCTCCAACAATTTTCTCTCTCTCTCTCTCTCTCAACACTCTTGAGACCCTATTTATCAATATATCTCTCGCCCCAAGGAGATTAACCATGGATGTGTGCAGCACCTGTTGATTGTGCATCTTTTTTCCTTCAATTCGTCGATTGAATTGCACACAGAAGCTGGGGTTTTGTTCGAGAACATCGATTCAAAAATTCATACATCATATTTCAGAGTTCGATTGTGCATCTTTTTTCCTTCAATTCGTCGAAGTTGGGGTTTTGTTCGACAACATCGATTCAAAAATCCATACATCATATTTCAAAGTTCGTGGAGGCGGTGGTTTGGCGATTCCGTTTGGCTTCTGGAGCAGAGGGTTTTTCGGTGTTTTCCCTCGATCTATTAGATCTGTGTGGTTTCCGATGAATTGGTGGAGCTTTTGATTGGGGTTCATATATTCACTTCTCTCTGTGGAAGCTTTTGGATCTGTGGATTGCTTACGAAAATGGCTATTGTGATAATTTGGATGAATGATTAAAATTGGTATTTTCTAATTTGAATGAGGAGTAGAGGGTAATTTTACATGAAAAACAAATATCAAGTCATGGGTAAAATTCTCAAATCAAACACTTGATTTAAAAATTGAGAGATGGAATCTAGCATATAATCAACCCATATTAATTAACAGAGTTGTCGGCCCCATAACTAATGAGGCCTATCAAACGCGCCCTAATAGTATTATTTTATCTCTATTTTACAATCAATTACACTTGAATACTAGGATAATGAACATTTTTATATTGATTTGGCTCATTGTAAGTCATTATTACGCATGAATAACTTCTGAGCCGCCTAGAGGTCCTAGAATGTCAAAGGGTCTAAATCCACGTTTATACAGATTTATTGAGAATCAGACCAAGATCCATCAGTGAATAAGTTAGCAGTTACGATTTACGAAGTGTCTCCACTAATTTCCTCATTTTTGAAGCTAATGGTATAGTGTAACAGATCGAATATGAATTTGAATAAGAGGATAACCCTTTTGTCCGAGTTAACAAGAAGGAAGTTGGGAGCTTCACGAGAACCTCGAAGCATGCCGTTGGGGAGAGATATGAGAGAGACAAGGGTGGTGTATTCAATTGAGATTCTGTTGGATTTTTTTTGACTTTAAAAAGTCAATGAATTTAGAAAATCCATAGACTCTATGCAGAGTTTGACTGATTTTTTTATTGATTTATATGGATTTTTATAGATTTGACAGGATTCTGAAATACACATTTTTTTATTGATTTACATGGACATAAACTACTCCCCTGAAACCTAGTTCAAAAAAAAAAAATTACGGAGTATTATTTATCATTATTATTCTCATCTTCATTTTCATCACAGTTATACCTCGGTCTCATTTTTACATAGTTAGCAACACTAGTTCTCTATGCACTAGGCATTAGCTTAAGTTCTTTGTTGTAGTTGTCTTTGAGAATGAGAAAGCAATTCCAAATTTTCCTCTTTCATGTCGAAATGTGGTGAATCTTGATCTTCTTTATATTCGACTGGAGCGACCTTCTTTCCGAAGAAAGTTATGTAATCCAGCGAACTTGTGAATTGCAATTTGAAAATACCAAAAATTCGATTGAATAATTGCATTTCTGTGGTGACGACCTTGACCACCAAAATCTTTTAGATGATATCGAACCCCACGTAATGGGGAATTGACGTCGATTAGATATTATTGACGGTGTCCGATATACTATAATTTTTAAAGAAAGAACATAATTTTAAAATACAGAGATGTAATTTTTTTCACGATAATAATAGTGGTGAAGAATCTGTGATGCTTATTAAAGTACATAGTTAACACAATTTTTTTTTTCTTCTCTTTTAGAGTCTTCTAAGAGAATCCGTTGAAATCTCTACTTTTTAGAAGAGATTTTGATTAGTGAAATTTATTTATATTTTTGAAAGAGAATCCAACGAAATCCATTGAGTATTAAAATCCATAGATTGTTGAATACCTAAAGATTTCTAAAGACTTTTTAAAATCCGTATTGAATATCTCAAAATTTTGAAAGACTTTTAAAAATTCGGATTGAATATCCCCAGATTTTAAAAGTCCAAAAAAATCCAACAGAATCTCAATTGAATACACCCCTAAGTGAGTGTTTGCAAACTATATTATGTGTTTAAAAACACTTGTTTTTTTAAATAGAATCACTTTTAAAGCGTCTGTAAATACAACTAAGTGATCTATACTACTTTTGATGAAGCACATCTCCACCTACTTTTAACAGCTTCGATGTGATTCTCATCATTATAATAATCAATTTTACAATTTCGCCCTCACAATTTAAATAATATTACTGTACATCTTTACTCATTACTTATCCAAATGTAATAAGAGTGTTTTTTTGTAAAGTTATAAAAAGTGATTTATTTTGCAAACACCACAATATATACAAAATTGATTAAAAGTGTTTAATTTTAAAACACTATCCACGTTTAATTGTAAAAATCAATTTTAATCACTTTAAATCAATCACAGTAGTTTGCAAACACACCCTAAACAAATATTATTCCTATATTATTTTATTCCTTATTAGCGCTAAAGATCTCGTATTATGTCGTTACCGGAACTTATACTAGTCGTGAGCAGCTCCGTCCCGTACCATTTCTAACCGATAGATGGAGGTTAATTTTCTAATTTAATTGTGTATTTGATTTTGACCATCATAATCTTATCTCTATGCAGTATTAAATGAGTTGGTCTGCTATGGACTCGAGTGCATGTTGTGCACTCTAGTCCATGTTGCACATGTTGCACTTTTCAGTTGTACAGACTTGCATTTTTTCATGACTTACACTTTTTAGTAAAATGGTGTTGCACTTTTCAATTATTAAACTGTATAATAATATTTTTATTTATAGTGACTTACCTAAGACTTAGATAGTGGTGCTCTAACCACTTGAACTATCCCACTTTGTCGGATTAGGGTGTACACATGAAATCAAGTATAACTAAACCAGTATTAAATAGTTTGGTTTACAATTAATTTGTTATTTCTACCCCTATTTATATGGGTTAATAACTACTCCCAATAAGTTCGTGTACAATATTTTTTTTTAACAGCACGTACAATTATTTTTTGAAAAATAAAGCTTTTGTACAATTGAATTAATATAATCTACGGAGTATTAAATAAAGATAAAAAAAAAAAAACTTTGACGTAGAAAGAATATAATCTCTCGCTTTCTCTCGCTTTATTCTCTGTTTTCTCCATTTTCTCTCTGGTTCTGTAACCCTAATCTCGAAGCAATCGTCAACGATTGCATATATTCGCAGTTTGAAAAATTCAGGATACTTATTTGATCTTTGACGCGAACCCTGATCTTGAGGTAAAATTGGTTATGTTATCTCTTTGATTTCACTGGTGAAAATAACGGTACTTTCATTTTTATTTGATTTTTTCCCTAACACAGTTCTGGAATTCCGTATGGAATTGTAGTGGACGTATTGGTTTATTAGCTAAAATCTCGCTGAATTTTGTGATCATATGAATTAAGTTTTGGAGATTATTTTCCAAAATTTTGTGTTTCGATGAACTGAATGTTTGGTATTGGATTTAAGCCATGAAGTTATCGATTTGTTTATGTCAAGCAGCAGATTTCATATTCCAGATTCGTAGATGCATGTTTTTATTGATCACGTCCAATATCTATTGGGTGTGCATTTTTTCTTGAACTTCTTTAAGTATTTTAGCATATATGCTGTCTCAGTATCTACTTATAATTGAAGGTAAGTTATAATGCACCATGGAAGAATGTGATTAGTTTCTGATTTCTGAAGTTATCCTCTTCTACCTTTTTTTTTTGAATTGGATAAATTTTCTTGTGGTGGCTGCCTGACTGAATCTGTTTCTTATACCCTCAGCATCAAATGGTCAATAGTTTTTAATTCTCTAAAACTAGTCTGATTATCTACAACTTTTATGTGCGTCTTCTTATTGTAGCTTGTTTTCTAATTTCCAGGAATTGGACTAGATTCATGTCTCTTGCACGGCCTTACCGACCACGAGCTGGTCAGTTACGAGGCGATGTTAGGCCGTCTTATGGTAGAAACAGTAGTATGGGCATGAAAGCAACAGCTGCTGCTAACTACAACTGGAACAATGATAATTGGCCCTATGATTCAAATTTTTTTATAAACAGTCATGGTTCATCAAGTGACGCTTCTCGAAATTTAGTCCTAGATGGACCCAGTTATGATCATGCTTGGCCTGACCTCATGCCTTCTTCAAAAAGGAGAAAGGTCTCAGATTTGTCTTATGAAAGCAATGATAGACCCTGTCAACAACCATTCACATACAGAAATGGCCTTAATAATCATGTTGACATGTGGCAACATGCACCTCCCCAAATTTTCAATGATTACTATAGTGCTCCCCTAGTCCGTGACAAGAATTCAACCATAACAGCTGCAACCAGGTCTGATGGTGCCTGTGCGCATGCTCCTACTACCTCCAAACGGGGTCGCTCAATTTTTGAGGACGATGAGGAAGTGTTCTTTATGTCAAGAGATGAGATAGAGAGGTGCTCTCCCTCAAGAAAGGACGGCATTGATGTGCTACACGAGACACATTTGCGATACTCGTATTGTGCCTTCCTTCAGAATCTTGGACTTCGGCTTGATCTGTAAGCTAGATTCTCGCAAGATTTTGCATTAAGATAGCTGTGAAGAATTGTGCTAAATTCTATTTTTTCAGAGTTTTTGCATAAGATGCTAACTATTTTCATTCATTTGCAGACCACAGACCACTACTGGAACTGCCATGGTCCTGTGCCATCGTTTCTTTGTTCGCCGCTCTCATGCCTCACACGATAGATTTGTGAGTATTTTTTCTATGGACTTCCAAGATCTAAAGTAACTTTCCTAATACCATGGAATCATTGAAATTGTGTTGCTCTATCTATTCAAGAGCTAATTACTTGATCTGTTTATTACTGTAGTTGATAGCTACTGCTGCACTTTTCCTTGTCTCTAAGTCGGAGGAGACACCTCGGCCTCTGAATGATGTACTAAGAGCGTCTTGTGAAGTTTTCCACAAGCAGGACTTGGCTGTTCTCTCTTGCGTGTTCCCTATTGTTAGTATCCTCTCTCATCGTCTTCTCTCTGCTCTATGTATGCTTATCTGCTTTCATGAAGAAGTTTAGTTATGCTTTCTATCAGTCAAAAATCACACTTCTCAAGTGCTGAGCTCTAAAACATTTGTAATTAGCTCATCAGTTCTACAAAAATCAAACTCCAAGGAATATGCATTTTTGCAGAAAAATTTCCTAATGGTTTGTCAAAAACACACCTTG
Source organism: Galeopsis tetrahit (assembly GCA_963675135.1). NCBI lineage: Eukaryota > Viridiplantae > Streptophyta > Magnoliopsida > Lamiales > Lamiaceae > Galeopsis > Galeopsis tetrahit. The sequence goes on from OY776133.1 coordinate 21,972,752, forward strand.
TGCGTTCTTTTATGCAGATGAGATGCATACTTTGCAGTCACATTCTTGTATAGTGTCTAAAATCTGAATCTTTAACTTCTTAACTTGTGTTATATCTGATAACTAGAATTTTCAGAAAGCACTTGAAGGAAAATATAGCTATTTTCTTCTGCATTCTTGCAATTGTTGAGTTATGTATGCCCCATTCAGGCTATAAATATCAATGTTTGTCATTGCTCTAGCAAATGCGCAAAAGATCTGGGAACATGTGAGAAAGAGAGATTTCAATGCAAATTTTCTGTTGAGCCAAATTTATATAATGGCCAATGAATAGAAAAGTTTGTCAAAACATAAGATTTTATGCAGCCCCCCTTTTCTGTTGAGCCAAATTTATATAATGGCCAATTACTCGTGTGTATTTTACTGTTTATTTTCTTTTTACAGGATTGGTTTGATCAATATCGCGAACGGGTCACCGAGGCTGAACAATTAATTTTGACGACCTTAAATTTCGAGCTAAGCGTGCAGCATCCATATGAATCTTTGACATCCACTCTTGAAAAAATAGGTTTTTCACAATCCATTTTGGTGACTCTGGCATTGAGCTTGGTCAGTGAAGGGTAAGCCCACTGCTTTAACTATTTTCATTCAAAAGTCGAATTGTAGTGGATATCTGCATTGAACGTTCTATGAGTTTGATTAAGTACTCAGCGTACAGCCGTACATTGCTAAGAGTAAGCTCTATATTTGCTATTCTTTTATTTAGTTCTACTTACTGGAATTGTATTAAGTTGCCTACCAACTGGAACCAACACTTGCAATAAGCCAATAATTGGAGATAGGACAAGTCTAATTAAATTTATGACTTCATTGTTGTTGGATTGCATGGTGTTCTAAAGCTATTTTTGTCGCATTTCTCATTTTACTCGTTATCATCCTTGTATGAGATGTTGATGTTTTGGATTGGCTAATAATTGCAGGGTCTATAGAGGATTAGCATGCTCACCTTATGATATTAATAGCTGGCGGTTGATGCGCTGTTCATCAAATTTTTGTTTTTCATCTGAAGTTGAACTTGAGATATCTTGTGGATGCCTTTTCCATGCTGATACATTAATGTCTTGCTCATTGGCTATAGAAGATCATGGATGAGTCAAACTAATTTTGCCATTTGGACATCCTGATATGTGTTTGAGAATTTGTATATGGGACATGTGTTTTCCATTCCCTTTATTTCCACATAGGATTCCTAGGAACGGGCTGAGGAACTTGTGAAGATGCTATCAAATATTTCTTGTTGTTGGTGCTTGTGCTGGCTGTATATGAGCTGCACAATGTGATCCAATTGGCTTCCTTTCGCCACTTCCTAAAATGATTTGCTTTTCATCATCTACAGATTTGTCACTTAAATTCCCCTGCCCTTTCGCACCTATATTAGAGATATTCTAGGTCTTCAAAAATTCTCAGACAACCTTCCATTATTTCCATTTCTTACCAAACTGCTTGTCTCAGCTCAAATATTTTGTTTCAAAATTGGCTTCTGATTCTTGATAGCGCCGAACTTTTATGTCATGTAAACTGGAAAAGCTTATCACAGCCACAAACCCCTGTCCTTGCTCTGCTCTAGACAAAAAAGAGTCCAAATTGCTTGCATAGTTGCATTTGCTGGGAAAAAGTTGAAGGGAAGAGATTTGGGGGTGGGGGGTGAGGGGGAGGTTAGATTAATATAAGTAGATTGACCACATTTTCTTATGTGATGAATCTTATACTTGATACAAGGTTAATCTAGGCTTTTTAGATACTAACTTATGATCATAAGAATCCAAGTATTTATTTTTTCTTTTTACTAATTATTTGGACACCTTTTCCCCCCTCTTGAATACATTGGCATGCTGAAGAAGCAAAGGGAAAACGAGTAAAATTTTCTGTTTTGGGGGTCTTCCTCTCGATTGGGAAGGAATTTGTACTGACCCATTTGAAAATTTGGTTATCTTCGTCAACACTAGTTTTTGTTCGGTAACACGTTTGTATTTTTAATAATACAGTGCAGTACATGTGATAGTGATACTGGAAGAAACTTAAAAACCTTAGCTCGGAGAACTAGTTACATGAGCCGCTGCATGCTTGGGAGAAAGCGAAACATAAATACAGAGCCAGAAGAAATAAATACATGGTGTTTTCATGATTTACCTTGTCGCCGCCCTATTATTTACCTACAATTATATTCCAGTTGTAATCCTAGTATCATTATAGGTAAACATCTTGGCTGTCAGGAAAGTTAGTTACCTCGAGGTTCTGGATATCCCACCTTTTGACCCAATGATTTTTTCGTCCAATCCTACAAACTAGAAGCATTTTGTACTTGTATATATACACATATGTATGTCATCATAATATTCATCCCAGAATTGGTGTCTTCCAGTCATGTATCATATAAACGGGAATCCTTGTAATAAGTTTAAAGGTTTGCATGGTGTAAGCCTTTCGCTATTCAAATTTTGAGAAATTTGGCTTCGCTCAAGGAGGTGTAGCTTGTTTGAACATGTGTGTTGGTAATTTACCAGCAATGGTGGGGCTTGAACTCAATATATCTGTAGATGGTGTAACATATCTTCTATATTAGGATACTCACTCAACACATTGCAGAAGAATCTTGGATTTTTCCATCTCAGTTGCAGATTTATTCGTTGGTAAGGGAAAATTGATTTGGCTCTCTTGTTGGCTTTTCTTACTTGAAATGATGTTTATTGCATACTAGTGTCTGTTAGCTGTTCTGTGATTGTGGCAAATACATTCAATCAGCATAAGACCATGTCAATTAGATTTTTGGTGTTGCTCCAATCTGGTTTGGTTCTTATCTTTTTTTACTTAAACGTGATGGTGATTACTTTAAATATGACGAGAAAATTTCCATTTTTGCAGGCTTAGAAGCTCACTATGGCTTCAGTTCAAGCCTCACCAGATAGCTGCAGGTGCTGCGTACCTTGCTGCCAAATTTTTAAATATGAATCTTGCTTCAAGCCATAATGTTTGGCATGAGTTCCATACGACTCCTTCTGTTCTTAGAGGTAAGCATCATCATATGCTTCTCAGCTTAATCGCATTTCCAAAATGTGAATTAAATGTATTATTTGTAGTGGTGGTTTCTGTGTTCTAAAAAAATATTTTTTCTAAAAATATCTAGCTAAAAGTATTTTAGAAAAGTAAGTTGGGGTATTGATATATATATATATATATATATATATTTGGAGCTTATTAGTTGTGATGAAGAGCTTATTTTAAGATCTTATAAGCTGTTAAAACATTTTTTTCTATTGAACCCTTTCGAGAGCTTATAAGCTCCTAAACATCTTGTTTTGAGGAGCTTATAGGCTCTCAGCCAAACGAGCTCTTAGTATTTGCGACTTCTAAAAATAAACTGAAAAGAGAGCAGGAGAAATGATGAAATTAGAAGCTGTTTTGTGCGCATATTACATCTGGTTCACATTTATTTCAACCGTCTCCTCTTACATTGATACTCATTCTTACTTATAACTAAAGCAATATATCACTGTTTAATGCAGATGTTGCCCATCAACTCATGGAACTATTTTAGAAGATCAGTCCCACGACTTTGGAATTCAGCAGTCGATCATGTTTGTTTTGGTTTTCAAATCTCTTTTGTCGCCGTCTCTCTTTCAGAGCAGAGGCCAGTTGTTCCGGTTGATGATCAAAGAACATGCTTCCATATTGTTGTAGAGTAAGAAGGATGACATGAAAAATATTAGATGTAAATGTTATACTGACTCTACCAGTCCCATTGTGTGGTGAAATGGGTTATTTTGATAATAGAATCTCAACACATTTTGAATATCTCATGTTTTCCTCTTGATTTCTTTGTTACTATACTTTTTTAATTGCAACAGGCTATCCTTCGATATTATCGTGTGGGCTTGTACGTTTCATGAATCGTATAATGTATAAGGGGGTGTTTCTTTTGAGCTTTGGGTGGTTTTAAAAACCAGATTTTTGAAATCCCGGTTTTTGAAATCCCGATGAATAGTAATATGGGTGTTTCTTTTGGGTTTTGGAATAGTGAAGGATTTAACTTTAAGTCAAATCAAGTTGTAAGATTGAATGAGTTTGTATTATTATATTATTGTTTGATGAGATTGTAATGATTAGTTAAGTGTGTAATGATTAAATGTATTATATTATTGTATTATTATATTATTATAGTATTATTATATTATTGTTGAGAAAGAATATAATGATTGAAGTAATATTATATAGATATAACTTTATGTCAAATCAATATGTTTGATAGGGGTGGATTTTGAAAACCGGTTTTTAAATCCCGAAGTAAAACGGGTTTTGGATCTTGAAATCCAAAACCTGATTTTTAAAACAAAAAAGAAACACCCCCTAATGGGTTTCCGCTGACAGAGTCTTTTGTGAACACAAGTGTTACATCCCAATATCCATAATTTTACACAAAATGCAGTATTATTTTTTGCTCTACACATACACGTAAGTCAACTCATTTTATTACTTTATACATAAAAGTTTATTTTTTGCTCCACACATACACGTAAGTCAACTCATTTTATTACTTTATACATAGAAGTTTACAAAATTATTCATCTGGTTTTTTTTTTGAAACGAGTCGATATTAGGTTGCGTTTGGATGAGGGGATTTCAAATGAAATGATTTAAAAATTGATGGATTTCAAATGACATGGTTTTAGTTAGGATTTAAAATCCTCTCAATTTTAACTAAAAAGAGGTACTAAATATTTGAAATTCATTCATTTAATCCAAACAGGTGGAGTGGATTTAGATTATGGATTTAAAATCCACACCTAAATCCCTCCATCCAAACACAACCTTAGATTATTTGAGCTTAATTTGTTTATTTTCAAATATATTTATTGTATATATTGTTGGTTCATGAGCTTTTTTCGATCTTAGAGAGAGTATAAAGATTGTTCATATTTTTCTTTTTTAAGTCTTGGTATTCGGTGTTCAAGAATCGACTAATTCGAATGATTAACTTCACTATTCACCTACGAGTTACAACTGACAAAGTTGTGTATGAATTGACCCAACCGATCAATGGACACTTGTTTGTTTGTTCATGTTAATAACCCACAAGCTTAAATAAATATTTTTGGAATGAGAACAATTTGGTGCAATCACATTCACTAACCAGTAACCATAATAGACTTGTCTTGCATGATGCGCCTCCAATTGTCCTTCGCAATAACATTTAACAATGGACATTAATGTATTTCACTCACCATTTTTTATTATTTTTTATAATGAAGTGTGTGTAACATCTTGTTTCTGTTGTGTACACGACAGTGTAGATCTACACGTGACCCACTAACAGTGGACTACGTTGCTTGGAATATTTTAAATCAGCATTTATTCCTTATTTAAACACTCATTATACCAAACTAGGGGGTTTATTTTACGGATTAATGTTTGGTTTTATCATATTCATTAAAAATTATACACTATTTTCAAATAATACTTATTACTTTGAAAATTAATTCGTTAAAAGCACAATTAATACAAAAATCTGTAAAAATTAGAAAAAAAATCCAGAATGTGCTACCTTATCTAATGAGAACTTACCATATCTTTATTAACGAAATTATTACTGTGTGAAAAGAAAACACGCACTGACGCGGAAGGTAAAGAGACTACATTCATTTCCCTGCCATTGCAAATTGCAATCGATTCGCCCCTCTCTCTCAACCGGAACACAAATTGTTTACTCATTCCCACGATTATTCCTTGCTGTGTTCTCGTTGTTGCAGCATCTCTACTTTCTATTAATCGATTGCTTTTCTAAACCGTATGATTATCTGAAAATCGCGCGAAGTTTTGTTTTGAAAAATAATCATATTTTGCTAGGGTTTTGATCTGATCTGGAAGAGGGCTTACCTTTGGGTTTATGATCAAGCACTTCCTTTGCCAATTGAGATAATATTCAAGAAATTTCTCCAAGATTTGGTAGAATTGCCTCACAAACTTAAGTATATACTCATAGAGGGAGGGAGGGAGAGAGAGAGAGAGAGGATGCTATCAAATCACTTGCAGAATGGAGGGGAGACGTCGCGGTTGATTTGGTCACGGTTGCCAAACTCGGAGTTAGAACCAGATGATGGCCAGTATAAGAAGAGAGATGGAAGCAGTGAAGAAAGCCTTGACTATGAAGTCATTGAGAATTATGCTTACAGACAAGAGCAGGTGCTGAATCACACACTTATGAGTTTTATTCTTGGGTGATTATGCATATCGGATTTCTCTCATGTTGATTTAGGATTTTAGATGTTAGTTTGGTGCTTGATATGTTATTGTAATCACCTGCATTTTCTACTGAGTATTAGTTCCTTACATTTAATCGAAGGGGATTTTACTGAGTACTTTTGTAACGTGGGCAGTAAGAGGGGCAATTGGGAATAAAGCTCGTCATAACACCAAGTGCTTGTCTGTGTATGGACTGATTTTTGTTTTTAAGTGGTTTTCCCTTTTGAAGATATACACTTTCTTATTATTCCAGGGTTTTACTGTTATTGAATGCACCTGTTCACCTTTTTTTCTTCTTAGTAATGGGTGAGAAACCAAACATCGATACTTGTCAGAAACTTGAATGAAGTACATGTATAAGCCAACTGCTGTTGATAATTGTCTGCTTGGAAATGAAATATTAACACAAATACTTATGATATTGAACATTTTATCATTATTTCATTATTAATTAGAGACAATCTTTTGTTATCATATTAATTAATCAGTTGGTATTTTATCACAGGCGAAAAGGGGGAAGCTTTATATGGCATATATTGTTGTGGTAAAATGGCTTTTGGCATTGCTTATTGGGGTTGGTAAGCTTCAACCTTTCTGTTTGGTGCATGGATGATGTTCTCATTATAATAGACTTGTGCATGAACCAGCCCTTCCTTATATTTGAATTTTAATTTGTATTAGACTATTAGGCTCCTTCGTTTGCTGACTGGAAGAAGTATATGCATTTTTTGTGTGCATATGATTTGATATCTACCTTTGCACGTACACATGCTCACAAAAACACTGTCGCTTGGTATATGCATTTTTCATACCCTGATGATGCATGGATGCTATTCGTATACGTGGGGCCTTTCATAATCTATATTTCTCATTGATTCAATATACATCTCCAACCTCAATATGTATTCCTAGAAGTAAATTTTCCGTTAACTGTCTTTATATTTAACTCCAGGCACTGCACTAGCTGCTGTTTTTATCAATATTTCTGTTGAGAATTTTGCCGGATGGAAGTACTCGTTGACATTCAATATAATTCAGAAGTCATATTTTGCCGGATTTTTGGTCTATACGCTGATCAACTTGGCCCTAGTGTTATCTTCTGTATATATCATTACACAATTTGCGCCAGCAGCTGCGGGATCAGGAATACCTGAAATTAAGGGTTATTTAAATGGTAAGTGTAATTTATAAATCCTCGTGTTGATCAATGCTGGGTAATTTGATTGTTTTCCTTTTGAAGCTCATGCTAATGTCCTAATGTGTAGGAATTGATACACATGGAATACTTCTGTTCAGGACTCTAATAGGAAAGGTCTGTGCATTTTCTCTGCTTTGTTCTCTGATTATAATGAATTCTTATGTGAATCAGTGAATGCTTACAATTTTCCATTTTATAGATTTTTGGCAGCATAGGGTCTGTCGGAGGTGGTTTAGCACTTGGTAAAGAAGGCCCACTTGTACATATTGGTGCTTGTATTGCTTCTTTGCTTGGACAAGTAAGTTTGTAATTGTTTATGTATATGTTTCTGTGAATATCTTGGGCATCATGTATATGTTTGCAATTTAAATTGCAGCTTAAGAGGCCTTCTGATTTTTCTATATATTCCTATTAGTAGACCAACCTAGAAGATTATCTCATCCACCTGCTAAATGTCACTTTATGTGATGCTGAGCAGAAATCGTTGAGGGCTAATTAATTGGAATGACTGCATGAGATTTTTTGCTAGTTCTTTTAAATGTGCTGATGTTATTCCCAACCTCGCCCGCTTTTAACTGCTCCTCTTATTTATTACTGCAGGGAGGCTCTACGAAATATCATCTGCGTACAAGATGGCTTCAGATTTTTACAAGTGAACGAGATCGCCGTGATCTTGTGAGTAACATGTTAAATATTTTACATATTAAATGTACATTGGAAGCTGGAATTTGTTTATAAATTGTACTATTAGTCTGTGTTCTCTCCATTCCCCTTGTTGTAGCATTCTTGTATGTTGCTGATAATGACATATGGCAGTTCCTTTTTAGCTGTTCTGGGCTGATTAAATGCTATTGTAGACTCCTTGTAATAATTCCCTCTGGTTTGGGTGTAGAAGTATAACAATAACTTGTGCCACGTAACGTCTTATTATTTTAGGATACAATTTAGGCCCACCCATTATTATATTCCTTGATAATTGATATGCCGAGGATTTATTGTGGGATTTGGTATTTTAAATAATTAAAGCAACTATAGTTTTAGAATTCGTTCATACAATTTTTTTGGTTTACAAGCAGCTGTATAAACAGGCAAAGCTTGTACATCCAGTATCATGGTTAATGAATTCAGGGCACCTAGTAAATATTCCTGCTCATTAGTTGTTCATTGTTTGACGGGTATCAGCTGGATTTTGCCACTTATGTGGCCATTGCCCATATGTTTTGAATTGTTCTGCATTTTTTAAATCTCATATTATATGGCTAAGTTAAAGGTACTGAAAATCGGTGTACTGTTCTTTTGATAAAAGAGATGACGAGGCCTCTGTGGGTTGCTCATTTTTACTGTTTTAATGTTTTGAACAAGGTCACCTGTGGATGTGCAGCAGGCGTGGCTGCTGCTTTTAGAGCTCCAGTTGGTGGTGTTTTGTTTGCACTAGAAGAAGTAACGTCATGGTAACTTCTGCTCTCTTATTGATGTTAACACTCTATTAAAGTATGGTTGCCTGATGCATCTTCTTCAGCTGTAGTAATAATTGTTCAAGGGCAGTACTTAATGATATTACAAAGGCCAGTCAATCAGCTTGTATAAGAAAGTTGGCCACTCAAATCCTTTTGGTGGCTTGAACAAATTCATATAGTCAAGAAAAAATATATAATATATCATATATATTTGTATATATCTGCTTCTTGTACTTGTGTTATTCGAGGGTATTCTTGATTACGTTCTGAACACTCCAAGGACAAATAATGTATAAGAAGTATAATATCTTAAATTATGCTGAAACTGTAATGATGTGTCATGCATGTCATTTTTAATATTATTATCTGAATTTTTCACATACCCTGCAACTGCTGTCTGAACTATGTGGTTTCTGTTCTTTTGTAAGGTGGAGGAGTCAACTTATGTGGCGTGTCTTCTTTACATCTGCCATTGTGGGTGTGGTTGTACGTACAGCAATGGCATGGTGTAAGAGTGGAAAGTGTGGACATTTCGGTTCTGGAGGTTTCATTATATGGGACATCTCAGGGTGATAATCTGCAACCCTCAGTTGGCTATTTTATTCCTTTCTGATCTTCTGTGTTGACATCTGTTTCAACTTATTGCTTGCATTCTAATTATGATTCTTTTTAGTGGTCAAGAAGATTACTCATTTCAAGAGTTATTGCCAATGGCAGTTATTGGCGTTATCGGAGGTCTTCTTGGTATGTTTGGATATGCAATAAATTGAAGATACTTCCTACAATGATCTCTTGATGATATAGTTTTTCCTGGATGTTAACGTTGCAGGAGCACTTTTCAATCAGCTTACATTTTACATTGCTTACTGGCGTCGAAATTATTTGCACAGGAGAGGGAACCATGTCAAAGTAAGTTCCTGATGTGAGATGATCATGCTTCAGTTGTCTTGGTAAACTACAAACTGACCTTGTCCTTTTCATATTGCAGGTTATTGAAGTGTGTATTGTCTCCTTGATAACCTCATTTATTTCATTTGGATTACCACTTTTTAGAAAATGCACCCCTTGCCCTGAAGCAGATGCTAATTCTGGTATTGAATGTCCACGACGGCCTGGGATGTATGGGAATTATGTCAATGTAAGATACTAAGATCTCAGTATATACTATTTTCCTATATTATGTTCTGCACCCAGTATTTGCAAATTGGAGAATCCAACTCATTGCTCCAGTTTTCCTCGAAGGCTGTTGTGTAGTTCTTATGTGAGGCTTAACTATAATAAAAAATGCAGAATCTAGTCAGTTTTTTCCTTCCAAAAGATGTACAACCAAACTCACTAGAGTGAACTAAAAGGCAGAAGAGCTTGAGAATTACTGGATTCTTGAGATAACATGGAGAAGTTATTAAGATTATTTGTTGAAAAAATAACTCCAAATAATTATGCCTTTCTGCAAATTATATATGCAAAGTACCAACTATCTTGTTCATTGTTTTCAAGATATCATAAGACTGAGGTAGACTCTGCAAGTCCCAGTTTTTTTCTATATCCGTGAGATGTCTAAATGCTAATATCTCGATCTATAGAGTATGCATGATATACTAATTCACTGAGTAATTCTCGAAGGTTGATGTAATGGTAGCTTGTTCATAAAAACATGTTCCTTTTCTTTGAATTATCTTTGCTAATTATGCCTTTTCATTTGTGGTGTTGCAGTTTTATTGTGGCGAGAAAGAGTACAACGACCTTGCAACTATATTCTTCAACACTCAGGTCAACTGATTTTCATCAAAGTTCTTTCTTCTTCCTGCCTTTCTTATGGTGGCTAGAGTGTGATGCATTTAGTATCTGCTTGCAGGATGATGCCATCAGAAATTTGTTCAGTGCTAAAACGATTCACGAATTCAGTGCTCAAAGCTTGCTAACATTTTTGGTATTGCATTACTTTCGGATCATTTGTTTACTCTATGAGCGCATATATGGTGTTCCTTTGCACCATAAACGCTGATAACTCTGTTAATTTTAACTGCAGGTCATGTTTTACTCTTTAGCAGTAATCACTTTTGGCACTGCTGTTCCTGCTGGTCAATTTGTTCCTGGGATAATGATTGGCTCAACATATGGGCGGCTTGTTGGCATGTTTGCCGTCAGCTTTTTCCCGAATCTGAATATTGAAGAAGGAACGTGAGTCCTTTTTCTGTTCTATTCTAATTGATTAGTTTGTTTCCCATTTCTATCCGTACTGGGTTAACTGAAGCTACCTTAATATGCAATATTGTTGGGAATTGAGTATATTATTGTATACATTAGGAACCAGGTTAGCAGCAATAAAAATGTATTATTAGACCTCATATATTAAAGATATTACCGTCTCAGTCCTTAGAGCACGAGCCATGAATCTTGACACCTTTGCTTTTGGGATATAAAGAAATGCTTGAGTTTTACAAGTGGGCTGAACCCCAGTCGTCTGTTTGTTCCCAAATTCTCAATTCCTTTGATCCGTAGTAGATTGTATTTATCTGAAATATAAGAGTATAAAGATGTAATTATCGTTTTCAGAGTTAACTTGTACTTTAAATGGTCAAGGCAGCTGTGAGTTTTTCGGATCAGTGCTAGGAATATGTTTGAACTCTTGCAATATGAATTTCTATCTCTCCTGTTCTAAGATCTGACAAAATTGTATATCTGCTGCAATCTAGATATGCTCTTTTAGGGGCTGCATCTTTTCTCGGTGGCTCAATGAGAATGACCGTTTCCCTTTGTGTAATTATGGTTGAGATCTCAAATAACTTGAAGTTTCTACCTCTCATCATGCTTGTTCTTCTTTTATCAAAGGTATGACCCTCTTGAAACCTACACTTCTACATATTTGTTACTTCCTGCTGAGAAAGTATGGTCTTTTGCTCATAAATTATTCCCCATCCATAGAGAATGTGAACTGCCCAGTAGTTTGAAAACTTATTTTTATTTCGAACTCCTTTCTTTTTCCTTTTTAACATCGGCGTTCTTCCCCCTGCACATATACATATTTTGGAGTCCTAAAAATGTTAAAAACGTCACTGTATTACACAAGTTTTATTAAGAGGATAAAGCAAAGGCATCTACTGTGTAAAAGTCAAGGGTCTATTCATTTTTTGGATTTTCCATGATTTAACTTTGACAGAGTTGTCTGCAGGCTGTTGGTGATGCTTTCAATGAAGGCTTGTATGAAGAGCAGGCTCGACTAAGAGCTATTCCTTTACTGGAATCAAGGCCAAAATACCAAATGCGGAATATGACAGCAAAGGAGGCAAGTGGAAATCAACAGGTTGGTGATATTGTCAAATTGGTTTTTTATTTTTTTCAGTTGGGACTAAGTTTAAAATTTGAGTTGAGGCTTTACCATTGATTGTTTATCAAAGGTGGCACGGAGCTGAACGTGGTACCCTTAATTTATAAAGACTACTGTAACAACAAACAAAGCCTTTTATCCCACAATCATTAAAAAAAAGACTATATCTAGTCGTTATCTTCACCATGTGCTCTATATTTAAATATAACCTTTCTTTTTCCTATAGTTTCTATCCAAGTCTTTTTAGGTCTTACCCCTTTTTTAAAAAAAATTGTGTGAAATATTCTGCTTTCTATTTGTCGTACCAGAGCATCTAGAGGTTGACATTGTCCAACTTATCAACTGCAAGACATTGTCTAACCATGAACTCATGCCTCTTGTCTCTTTCATTGCCTTGAAGGTATTCAATTCACCTAATTTTCGTCCTATACATTGCAGGTTGTCTATTTCCCTCGTGTTGTGAAGGTTGTGGATACACTTTCTATTTTGAGGGGCAACAATCACAATGGTTTTCCCGTAAGTTGGTGCATTGTGTTGTTCTTGTTCTTAGCCTGCTGGAGCTCTGTTCAATATTTTCTTTTTTTTGCCTTTCAGGTAATTGATCACACAAGAAGTGGAGAGACACTTGTTATTGGCCTCATATTGAGAAGGTGGATTTCATCCCGAGTTTTTTGCTTTCTAATATTACTACATGGCTTATAAATGTGGAACAAAGGGCATGGTGTTTTTATTTTTGTGATTGACAAATTTAGTGTGTTTGCCAACATTTGAATTGTTGTTTCATTCATGCAGTCATTTGCTTGTGCTCTTACAGTCAAAGGTTGATTTTCAACATAGTCCACTGCCCTTTAATTCAAGAGATGGGCCTGTGCCAATCAGGTGAAGGAACTTATTTTTTTATTTTTTTTACCCTGCTTATTCATTTCACTTACACAACGAAATAGGCTGATTGTTCATTGATCGTCCAATTGCAGGCACAATCTCAGAGAATTCGTCAAACCTGTTTCTAGTAAGGGGCTTTCTATAGATGACATCCATCTAACCCCTGATGATCTGGAAATGTACATTGATCTGGCTCCTTTTTTGAACCCTTCTCCTTATGTTGTTCCTGAAGATATGTCATTAACAAAGGTGTGAAATTAAACTTCATATCATTTAAGTGTTGTTTACTCATTTAATTGCTTTGGACGCATGAAGAAGTGGGGCTCAAATAATTACATTAAATATGCAACTTTGTGATGATTCAGGTATATAATCTATTCCGGCAACTAGGTTTAAGGCATATACTCGTTGTTCCGCGTGCTTCTCGTGTTGTTGGAATGATTACGAGGAAGGATTTATTGATCGAGGTACTTCATTTAAATAATTTTCTCATATTTTGTGCGTGATAATGCGGCGTGCTGATTGCATATATTTGTTCTACTTTTTTGCAGGATTTTGAAGATACAACGGGTGTAGAGCTCCAATCCACTAGTGTAAGGTCTCTAATCTCTATCCTGCTTATACTCATACTGCTCTTATTCATAGAATCTCAGAAAATAATTATAATACCCAAATAATTTCTACTTTCCTTTTTTGTTTGTCCATTTTTATAATTCCCATTTCTTAAAAAGGAAATACTACTCAGCACACACTACTTTATTTTTACTCTATCTCCACCCTCAAACTTACACTTTTACATAAACAATCAGTTTTCCTTCAAACCTGTGTCCAATTCAAATGAGAATTATAAAAATGGACGCAGAGAATATATAATAAGACGAACAAAATCATTTGACAGTAATTAACCAATAATTGGATGTTGGTTGGATTAGTTGATCGAGTTTTACGAGTGACAATATGGGTGCTATTTTTGGCAGGTATCGACAAGGTGACAGAAGAGCATCTAGGAGGAAAGACGCTGAACAACCGCTACTTGATGGTCTTCTAGTTTAGTTCCCGCTTTTGGTGGTTCTTTACATTTGTCGTCAGGTTTTTCAGCTGCCTCCATTCTTTCAACGAGAGTTTGAATTCTCATTATGTTGAGCATTATAATAGGATATAGCAGGGGTTGTGTGTATTAGTGTGTTAATTCATTTTTCTTTTCCTCTTTCGTGAGGGAAATATAGAATAAGACGACGAGTGGAAGAAAAATAGAATGAAAAGATGTTGGATGATGGCTGTGTCATTCTTTATGGGGTGAATGAATGATATACAAACTGTAACATACTGTAATTAGCAAAGCCCCTTGTATATTAACGTAGGAATTATATATTAAGCTCATTTGATATCGTATGTGAATCAGGTTATGGAAGTTTAACGATTAATTACGTAAAGCACACATTATAAAGCTTAAATTATTTGTTAGATGAATAACTAATGAAATCAGCAAACATTCGTTAAAATGTGATACTCCGTGTTCGTTCTGTAAAATTTTGCTCAGATCCATTGTTGAGTACACAAAATATATATTTATTTTATTTAAATAGTTAACTTTTGAATATTTTTTCTACTTTATTATTATTTATACACTTTTTTTTTTATTGAGATACCTTATTTATATTTGTACATAATTTTAAATTCAATAATTTTTTATTTTATATATAAAAAAATTATGAAATTATATCTTAAAATTTGTACCTGTTACTTCAAGCAACGTGTTTTGTGCAAGGTTTTTGATACATGTCAGAATATCTGCTCCAATTCAATTGTGAGGAAGGAGAGTTAATAGTAATTTGTGTGAGCGCATGCGCTACTCCATTGAAATCTCTCTAAATATGTCAAATACTCTCAAGTGGTTGAGGATGTCAGAAATGATAATGTTTTCAAGCCCTAGAAAGTTTTTTTAGCTCCAATATGGCTTGAGTTGCCAACTTTAAGTCGAAGCAAATGCAGGTAAATTCCACCTGGGAACTCTTTACACTTCTCAATTCCAACTGCGATTGCTGTGAGTTCGGCTGCCAGTACAGAACCCGAATTCCTAATTATACGCAGCAAAAGATAAAACTACATAGCCTACTGCATAAGCTCGTTTTTCCAAACATCAGCCAAAAGAACATGCCTATTATGATCCCTGATTTTCGCAGGCTACTATAATTTGCCAACTCACTCTTCTTGTGTTTATACCTTTTAAATATTTTTCAGCATAATTTTTATCTTAAGGTTTGACCTGACCTTTTTAATAAATAGATTTGATCCGAAAGCTTTTTAAAAACCTTTATAAACATATTAGTGCATTTTTTTTAAAAAAAAATCCTATAACACAAGTATTTTATCAAATCATAAAAATTCATAATTATATTGCTTAATACTTACTAGTTAAAAAATATATATTAGATTTACATTTTTCCCCGTTAAAAAAAAATAAGGGTAAATTATTGTTAGAGTCATTTCACTAAGACATTTATCTAATTGTGAATAGGTTATTGTTTTTTATCTATTAGAGTCAAATTGACACCTAATAAGACATAGTTGCCCTTTACCCATTTAAATTATTTGAAATTAATAAATACTCCGTATTAGACAGATTTACATCAAATCATTTGAATTAATGCATATCCCGTATAACGCGATATTATATCACCTTCCATTATTCAAATGTTCCTAAAATTAAGCCAATTCGAATTAATTAGCTGACTTTGTGTAGCTGAATGATTACTTTTCCAAAACAAATAAAGGTATAAAATCTGCATTTTATGATCCAGAATTAAATTACAACCAAAATACTCATAACACAATTAAAACACAAAAAGACTAAATAAGCGTGCCATAGTGAATGCAGTTTCCGGTTATTTGAATATGCATACATATATGAAAATAGATTATGAAGTTTAATATGAACAGTGAAATGAATTTTGGTATGTAGAAATGGGTCATAATAAAATTATGAGTTTATAAGCTTAGAAAAAGGTTCATACATGGATATGCATATTAATATGCACGGAAAACGGGGTACATGCATTTTACATATGTGCATATGTGAAATGCACTATACGATATGCATGTATACATGCATAATGTAATGTGCATATCTAATGTTCACCTCCATGTCAAGTTGCTGTATCCATGAAACTTCTCATTTTTTCGCCTAATCCCCGAGTACTAAGTTGCACCCTAAAGACCTAATAATTAGGGCAATTCTTGCTCAAAAAAATATTAACCGGTAATTCTTTCAACGTCGGGTTGCACCTACCAGCTTTCAGCGAATAAAAGATGAAATGAATCACTTCTTCAGTCACGAACACAAAAATGAAACTCACACGAGCAACATCCAACAATAGACTGTGATTGCAGGACATAAATTCCAACAAAGAATATTGAGGAACACCAGTTTTTCTGGTGTTAACACTTGCAGATTTCGCAGATTCGTGTTCTGCCCAATTTGCAGAAATTGATCCTCAATTAACACGGACAAACTCCTACAAAAACCGTGATTGCAGATCTGAATTCTTCCAAGCGAAGATTAACAATTCCAGCCGTGAACGTTCACCAATGGACTCTAAAAACTCCAGTTTTAATGGCGTGAACAGTGGCCGAATTCGCACCAATCGCATCAACAATGGCAGATTTCGAACAAAGCTCATCAACAATGGCAGATTTCGAAAAAGCTCATCAACAATGGCAGAAATTAGGACTAACCGTTTGTGATTTTTCCCAAATCGCATCAATGGCAGCATAGATTGAATCGTTTCTGCAGCCCAGCAACACAATGGTGAATTCTCCTTCGTTCCTCCCAAAATGCATCGATGTTGTTCTTCCCAATTGCAGCGATTCCAGAATATTGTAACCGCTCCTTCAGCCCAGAAACCGATGATGACATTCACCAACGATCTTCCAAACAAAAACAGCTTCGCGTTTTCACCAATTTGCAGCGATTGAATTAAATCGTAATCGCCCCCTCAGCCTAGAAACCGATGATGGAGATGAATTTTAAGAATTCTATTTGGGAAAGTCAAGAATTTGTCAAGTTATGCCTATAACTCCCCCCGAATTAATTGGGTGACCATAATTATGAATTTAAAATTCGAATTAAATGTTCAAATGTAGAAATTAAGGAGGTATATGAATATTAAGGGTATTTAAGGGTTTTTGACACTAATTTGACCCTATTAAATTTTTTTAAAAGTTGTAGGTTTTACTTGCTTAATACTCTATAAAAATGACTCTATTAGGGAATATTCTCAAAAAATAATTATATATATTAGATACTCTTATTTAAAATGTTTTCTATATTTAAGTATAATACCATATATATTAGATATTTATTATATTTTTATATATTATATATATATATATTAAATTAAATTAAATAGGTCGGCCTGTTGAGCTTGAAAGGCCTACAAAAAAGCTCAAGCCCTACCTATTTAACTAAATAGACTTTTAAAAAAGTTTGAGTCCGACTTATTTATTAAACAAGTTGAGCCAAGCCAAGCTTTAATAGATCGAGTCGTAGATCCCTGTCGGATAGCCTGACCCATTCCCACCCCTAATTGATAAGACCAATTTCCTTTCCGTTTACCTAATGTTATATGATTATAATCTTTTTCACACTTGAACCATTTTTTCCATTGTGATACTCGATTTCAACTTTAAATATTACTCCTTCCGTTCATTAAAAATGTGTTAACTTTTCTTATTTAGTTACTCCGTATTTATTAAAAATGTGTTCATTTTTTATAAAAATAATTATTTTATATTTATTTTACAACAATGGTCTTCTACAATTTCTTTATTTTATCTATTTTTAAAAAAAAAATTATGCAAAATAATGTAAGTACACAAGAAAATATTATATGTAAAATGTTTATGACCTGGCTACAAGCACAATGAGAGAGAGAGAGAACAAAAGCAGAGCTACTTCCCATTATCCGAATTATTTTCTCAATAGATACAAAATCAGGGGTGGTTTTCTATTATACATAATGGTATATTATTTTCGGTTATACTTTCTAGATATGTCAATTATCTAGAATAGTGTAAGAGAATATATATTATACTATTATATAAGGTTGTGTTTGAATGAAGATAATTTGATTTGAAAAGACATTTTAAATGAAATGATTTTAGTGAAAATTTAAAATTTCTATAATTTTAATTAAGATAAGTATTTGAAATCCATTCATTTACTTTTTAATTCAAACAAGTATAGTGAATTTAGTTTGTGGATTTAAAATCCATACCTAAATCCCTCCATCCAAATGGAGCCTAACAATAAATCCAAACGAAGTAATTATAGTTATTACAAATTTAAGATAATCCAAACATGCACAATAGCGGCAATATCATCCATGCCATTGCCATCTTCTGAAAAGGCATATTCATAGCACAAGGAGGAGCTACGGCGGAGCTAGGAGAAGGTGTCGCTGCTACTGGGGAAGGAGCTGCCACTGGAGACGGAGTAGCAGCGACAGAGGGAGCACGGAGAACGTTAATGTCGACTTTCAGTCCAGCCTGACAGTGGCCGGGGATGCCACATATGAACAAGTGGTGGCCGGGGGTGTCGATTGTGATGGAGTCGTTCCCGGTCTTGTGAGTCGTGATCGGGGACGACGCATTGCACGCCTTGTACTCCGCGTGCGTCACTCGCATCACATTGTGAAATTTAGGATTGTACTCGAAAACTGAATCGTAAATGAATGATAAAATATTACTTTTAAGAGACACTTCATTTAAATTCTTCAATGTGAATGGTCATGAGAATCATTCAAGAATTTGAATAAAATTGATAGTTATGTATTATTATTGTATTGCTCTAATATTGCAATAAGTTGGGAGTACTAGTTGAAAAACAGTGATTGATGAAAAATTATTACTAAAATTGGAGTAATGATTAACTTATTTTGAATCTCATTAACTATACCTCGTACGATGTAGATGAACTGATCGTCTTTTATTCTCATTAATCCTCACGAAATTACAATGAGTATATTCATTATCATTTCTATAAAGAATTATTAACAAACTCCCATTAAAATGATCTCAAATTAAATACTTTATTATGTCTTATAATAAATGTCTTTTTAGCTTCTAAATCTTACTTATTTTGACCTCGATTTACCCCTTTTAGTTGTAATAAAAGGAAATTGATCATATACAAATATATATGGAAAAGTCTCATATGCACCATACACACCAAAGTGATGTGGTGCACTTACTTTTCTTTTTTTTTTCTTTTTTTTTTCAAGCGCCTGTTTTTTTTTTCCTTTTTTTTAACTCCTTTTTTTTTAACGCTTTTTTTTTACTTCTTTTTTATCCGTTTTTTTTTCAGCTTTTTTTTTAATCGTTTTTTTTCTGCTTTTTTTTTTATCCGTTTTTTTCTGCTTTTTTTAATCGTTTTTTTTTTCTACTTTTATTTATCCGTTTTTTTTTCTGCTTTTTTTTAACCGTTTTTTTTTTCCTGCTTTTTTTTAACCGCTTTTTATTGGAGTATTTATTTGAGAGAATATGTAAACCCTAAAAATATATACACCTTTCACTATGTTTGTCTTCACACCGTAGTCGTCGCCTTCCTCAGTTCCGGCCACCTGCTCCCATTCCAGGTTCCTCTTCCGACCGTCCATGAAGACCGTTGCCTCAGTTTATGATGAAGCATTATTTGTATAAAGTGGTAAACATTATTTGTGTAAAGTGGTAATCTCTAATACTGAAAAGTAGTAACTATTATTAGTGAAAAGTAGTAACTATTATTAGTGAAAACTGAAAAGTGGTAACTATTATTAGTGAAAAATGGTAATCTATTATACTGAAAAGTGGTAACTATTATTAGTGAAAAGTGGTAATCTCTAATACTGAAAAGTGGTAACTATTATTACTGAAAAGTGGTAAACATTATTAGTGAAAAGTGGTAAACATTATTAGTGAAAAGTGGTAATCTTTAATACTGAAAAAGTGGTAACTATTATTAGTGAAAAGTAGTAACTATTATTAGTGAAAACTGAAAAGTGGTAACTATTATTAGAGAAAAGTGGTAATCTATTATACTGAAAAGTGGTAACTATTATTAGTGAAAAGTGGTAATCTCTAATACTGAAAAATGGTACATATTATTAGTGAAAAGTGGTAATCTTTAATACTGAAAAGTGGTAACTATTATGAGTGAAAAATTGTAATTTTTAATACTAAAAAGTGGTAAATATTATTAGTGAAAAGTGTTAAAAAAAAATTAAAAATTGTAAAAAGTGGTAATATTTATTAATGATTTTTTTTTTTTTTGTAAAAAGTGATAATATTTATTGATGAAAAATGGTAACTATTATTAGTGAAAAGTGGTAATCTCTAATACTGAAAAATGGTACATATTATTAGTGAAAAGTGGTAATCTTTAATACTGAAAAGTGGTAACTATTATGAGTGGAAAGTGGTAATTTTTAATACTAAAAAGTGGTAAATATTATTAGTGAAAAGTGTTAAAAAAAAATTAAAAATTGTAAAAAGTGGTAATATTTATTAATGATTTTTTTTTTTTTTTTTTTGTAAAAAGTGATAATATTTATTGATGAAAAGTGGTATTTTTTTTTAAATAAAAATTGTTGAAAAGTGTTAATAATAATAGTTTTAAAATTAATTTATTTAAAATACATATATAAATATATATATGGAAGCCACAGGTTTCAAACATGTGACCTTCAATCCGAGGTGATCCATAGTAACCACTTCACCCATGTCCAATTTGTGTAAACTTTCTGTCTTTATAAATAATAAGGATTGATTAGTGGCATAGTGTGCATGGTGCACACTGTGCGCGAGACCATCTCTCTCTATATATATATATATATAATATCACCAATTTGAAAGGTTTTTGAGGAAGCCCATTGATTGTAATCAATATTTCGAAGGGTAGTCCAACCAGCAGAATCTCCAACCTTGTAAACAGCTCCTCTTGACCTCAATTAATAATAACATAAACCACAAAATAATACCCACTTTTTTTTTTCAAGAATTGATGATGATGCCATATCCCAAATTCTTTTTTTTTCTTTCTGAAATTAAATATTGTCAAACTCAAAGAGACTCTTGTTTTTTTTTCTTTTTGCAAGTTTTGTGTCAGTTTTAGTGTAATGTTGATTTAGAATCCACAATATAATTTGGTGAAAATTGGGCCTCATATGGTAGGTATAATTGGGTGCGAGGTCATGATATATGTTGGTCTTGTGTGCACTTAAGTGCATATAATATGTGGTGCACTTTTTAATTATATTATGTTGCATTTTTTGTAATATTGTGTTTACTTTTTAACTACAATTTATAGCAATTTTTATTAATATTAGGTGGTCGTTTTTATCAAATTTCTCGATTAAATAAAAAAAGGTAAAAATAAAATAAATGGAAGATGAATTCGTGTAATTTGACCTTATAAGGATGTTCATTTATTATCTAAGTTGTTGACATACTCAATAAATAAATAATTTTATTTTTGTTATAAATATTATTTATTTGTATGAATGCCCATTACTTCCTCCTTAATACCCACTATGTGTCCTTTGGTTGTTCATGTACCTACATTTATAGTGCACCTATCATTTCATCTTCTCAAGCTTGTAATAAGACCTATAAATAGGGGTGCAAATGTTATAGCAATAACTTGAAGTGGAATAAAGTAATTCTATATTATCTCTACATCTTGTTCACTTATTTAGTGTATGGAGTTATATTTTTAAGTTGTTTCACAACACGTTATCAGCACGAAGCTCGTAAAATATTTCTACCGACGAAATTCAGATAGCGATAAATTTCAGGTATTGTACGCAGGTATGTGTCGAAATGTTTAGAAACTATTATCTTACAATGTTTATTTGTCACCTCTTATTTCATTACTATTTTAATGATTATGTTATTTTACAATTAATCAATCTCTTGTCTATTTGATAGTTTTCAACATGTCGAACTTGACAAAACTTAAAATTTGTGGCTATTGATATTATTGAAAAAAATTATAATGAATTCTTGATGTTGAAATTCATTTGGATGCCATGGGTCTTGGGGATTCCATAAAAGTGGCAAATCAAGCATATAATAAAAAATATGACCAAAGGCCCGAAGCCATGATTTTCCTTTGCCACTATCTTTATGAAGAATTGAAAGTTGAATACCTCACGGTGAAAGATCCACTTTAATTGTGGATAAATCTTAAAGAAATATATGATTATAAATCCGTGAGTGAGTACAATTCAATTATGTTCAGAATCACTTCTCAATTGAAATTATGTGGAGAAAATATTAGTGATGATGGTGTGCTTGAAAAGTCATTCTCCACATTTCATGATTCTAATGTGATATATTTTGCAACAACAATATCGTGAGAAGTGTTTTCCTAAATATTCCGAACTAATTTCATATCTCTTGGTGGTTGATAAAATTAATGAATTTTTGATGAAAAATCAGGTCTCGAACGAGGACGTGGTTTTGACCGAGACATATTACAAAATGATTATAATATTCATCTGAATTTTAAAGGTCTACAAAAGGGAAAGTAAATTTTTGAACATTAAAGAAAAAGGAGAAAATAGTTGAAACAAATTATGTGAATAGTGAATTCGATAATGAAATGATTGACATAACACAATTTGTTGTTGTTGATGATCTTACCCACTCTAAAGGTGGTAATTAGAGTGTTATAATGCTCAATCACAATTTTCTTCGATAATCTATTATTAATGTTTGTTTTCTTATATTATGCAATATCTTAATATTTCTCTTCTTTATAATATAAATGGCTATTGCATTTTCATAAAATAAAAATAATTAGATTGTAAATATATTACTTTTATATATTTTTTTTTAATAAAAGAAATGAAAAATGGTATGACAACGTCAACATTTAAGGAAGAAGATGAAGATCTATGTCTCGTGGATAGTGTTACTGCGCACACTATATTCAACAAGACGAAATTATTCTCACATTTAAAATGGAGAGAAGCTAATGTAAATACAATATCTGATTATACAAAAATAATTGAAGGCTTTGGAAGAGCCAATATTCTATTATACGGAGTGACAAAATTCATTATCAATGATGCCTTATCCTCTGGAAAGTCTCAAAGAAATTTATTGAGTTTTATAGATATTCGTTTGAATGGATATCATCTTGAGACTACGAATGAAGGCAATATTGAGTACCTTAATATTACTATAATTGTTGCGGAAAAGAAATGTATGTTGGAAAAGTTACCCGCTTTGTCCTCGGATTTGTATTGCACGAGGATAAGAACAATTGAAATATATGTCGTAGTAAAACAAAAGGTTACTACCGAAATTAATGTTTGGCATGACCGGTTGGACCATCCCGGTTCCATAATGATGCGAAAAATTGTAGAAAATTCATGTGGGCATCCATTGAACAATCGAAAAATGCTACAACTCAATGAATTTTCATGTGCTGCTTGTTCACAAAGAAAATTAATTATAAAGCCATCACAAGCTAAATTCGAGCATGAAAATTTTATGTTCTTATAACGAATTTAAGGGGATATATGCGGACACATACATCCGCTGAGTGGGCCATTTAGATATTTTATGATTTTGATTGATGCATCGACTAAGTGGTCACATGTATGCTTATTGTCATCTCGCAATTTGGTTTTTTTACAAAGTTATACGATTGCGAGTACAATTTCATGATAATGCAATTAAGAGTCTAAGACAATTCGCCATGAAAATGTTGGTGAATTTTCATCTCAAAGCTTTCAATGTTTATTGTATATCAATTGAAATACATATTGAGCATCTGGTTGCTCATGTCCATACATATAAAACATTTTTTGTTGAATCACTTATAAAGCGTATTCAATTGATTGTCCGACCAATATTGATAAAATATAAACTCCCTATTTTAGCTTGGGATCATGTTATATTGCCTACGACAGCACTTGTGCGCATCATGCCAACAAGTTATCATAGCATTTCCCCCGTACAAATGGTTTAAGGTTAGGAACCAAATATATCCCATCTAAGAACTTTTGGATGTGTTGTATATGTACCGATTGCTCCACCACAACGCACAAAGATGGGTCCCCAAAGGAGAATGGGGGTATATGTTGGGTATGAATCTCCGTCTATTATTAAATACTTAGAACCATTGACCGGAGATCTATTCACGAAAATGTTTGGTAATTGTCATTTAGATGAAGACAACTTTCCCAACATTGGGGGGAAAAAGTAAGCAGCTGGAATGAAATATTTATTGAAATGAATTATCATTGAATTGCATGGATCCTCGAGATTGTGAATCAACTGCCAGACGCATTTACTGACCTTAAAAAAGTTACAAAATCTTATATTTCAGCTGCTAATGCTCCTAATATAATTGATGTCCTTTAAGGACCATCTTCCATGGAAAATGAGTCTACGCAACGCCTGAAGCGTGGTAGACCTCTTGGTTCCAAAGATAAAAATTCTCGAAAAATAAAAAGAGCAAACATTGAGGATGGTCATAATGTGAACAATCCTGTTGAAAAATCTGACATACTACTTAAAGTCCCAGAAAATGATATTTCAGGCGCCCAAAAATGATGAAATATCGACAAATTATGTCAGAACAGGAGAAAGATGGAACCGAAATGAAATCAACGTCGATGATATTTTTGTATATAATGTAGCGCTCAATATAATGGAAGATGGTGAGGATCCTGAACCTACATTTATTGATAAATGTAGGAAACGAGATGATTGGCCAATGTGGAAAGACGCAATAAATGTAGAATTACAATCTCTTATTAAACGAAAAGTTTCGGACCTGTTGTCCGTACACCTAATGATATAAAAGTCGTGGGGCATAAATGGGTATTAGTGCAGAAAGGAAATGAGAAAAATGAAATCGTGAGGTATAAAATCCGGTTTTTCTCACAAGGTTTTACCCAAAGGCCCTGTTGATTATGAGGAGACTTATTCTCCTGTGGTGGATGCAATAACTTTTCGTTATTTAATAAGTCTGGCAGTGCAAGAAAAACTTGAATTGCGTCTAACAGATGTCGTTACAGCTTATTTGTACGGCTCATTAGAGAAATATATTTACATGACAATCCTTGAGGGATTAAAGGTACCTATAATGAAAAACGAGAATTCTCAAAACATGTATTTAGTCAAGTTGAGAAAATTCTTATATGGATTAAAGCAATCTGGTTGCATATTGTACAATTGTTTGAATGCATTCTTGATTAATGAGGGGTAGACATGGGCAACGGTTCCAAACCGGCGGTTACGGTTTTGGTTTTTCGGCAACCGTAACCGAACCGCGAACCGCCGGTTACGGTTACGGTTTTCAAACCGGCGGTTTCCCGGTTCGGCGGTTTATTTTATTTTATTTATTTATTTATTTTGCTCGTTTTCGCCTCGTTTTTTACTTTTTTCGATCGTTTTCGACTCTTTTTTCGATCGTTTTAAGTTAAAATTATTTTTACAACTTAAATTATACTCGTTTTAACATTTGTTAATTGTTTTTATAAATTATATATTGTAAATTGTAATTTTAACTTTAAGTCTTTAACTAACTAATTATTAATATTATTAAGTTATAAACTATAAAGTATTAAATATTAAGAGAATAAATTTAAATTATATAATGTGATTTATGTGAGTGATAAAAACTTCAAAAAATAAATTAATTATAATTTACAACTTACAAAGTTACAACTTACGTCTTACAACTTGAAAAAATAAATAAAACTTATATAAACTCAAAACTTTAGAATTACATTTACAAATTACAACTTATAAATACAACAATAAATTACAAAAAAATTGGGGAGGGGAGGGGTTAAAAGAAATTGGACTTGAGCTTAATTTTAAATATTAAACTTAGAAATTCTAAGTTCAAAAATTTTAAATTAAGTTGCCTACGTATCCAAATTCAACGGAAATTGGAATCAAAGTCCACGTAGTTCTCTTACCTCAACTCGATTCTTCATTCTTCACTTCATTCTTCACTTCCGCCCGTAGAGGTCCATTCCTCGTCTTCTTCATTTTCATCTTCTAACGATTGAGCTCTTTTTTCGGCTCTTATCCAATCATCAAGTAAGCATTGGTTCTCTACGTTTTCAACGGTCATATTGGACCTCGTTGCATCCAAAGTATAACCTCCTACACTAAAAGCTTGCTCAACGGCAACGGTTGAGGCGGGAGCCGCAAAAATTTCTCTTGCAAGCATTGACTTTGCCGGAAATACTTGAGTCACCGTCGACCAACATTTTAATATGTCAAAGTCTCCTTCCATATTTTCCATTGATGTATTCCTTTCATAGCTTTCATATTCTTGAGTATATGTAAATTTTGATCTTTTACAATTACGTTGAAAAAGAAAGCTATCAACATCATCCATATTTTCATCCAAATCATTTTGTTCGTCAAAACTAGCACTAGAACTAGAAGAGGATAACCCATGTGTATCCATATACTCCTTAATTAATGATAATATAAGTTGTTGAACTTCGAATATGAAATGATCGATGTTCGGTTGTTCATTAGGATATTCGGAAATAGGATATAATTTTTTATGATACAAAGTTAACATATCTTTAAGACCCTCTAACTTATATCTAGGATCAAAAACTTTAGCAACTAAGAATATAGGGGGGATTATAGCAAAATATTTTTTCCATTTTTCCAACATAGGAGCAATAGCTTCATGTAATTGTGAATCGTTTTTGTAACGTGCTAAAACGTTGACAATTTTTAGAAAATTTTCAAGTGCCATATGAGAAGTAGGTTCGTAAACTTTAGACATAGCAAAAGTAGCATTATTAAAAGTTTCCAAAACCTTAATAATTTTTATGCAATGATTCCAATCTTCAGGAAGTAAACCAAATCCACATTTTTCTTCTTCAAAAAAATCACATAAAATATCTTTATAATCAACCGAATCTTTTAACAATTTATAAGTGGAATTCCACCGTGTTGACACATCAAGAGAAAATTTTTTCGGATGCACATTCCTACTTCTACAAATTTTTTTCCATTTTTTCATCATACTACTACGCCTCGTCAAATAAGTAATAGCATCTTTAATAGGAGCAATATGCATTCTCAAAACATTTAAACCATCTTGAACACATAAATTTAAAATATGACACATGCATCTAATATGAAAAAATTTTCCACCAACATACGGTTGACATGCATTACGAAGTTGTTCGATACTAGCATTATTAGCACTAGCATTATCAAAACCAATTGAAAAAATTTTGTTTATAAAACCATAAGATTTTAAAATTTCAACAATTTTCTTTTTAATAGCATCGGCCGAGTGCACACAATCAAAATCCCTATAAGCAATTAATCTTTTGTTTAATGTCTAAGAATCATCAATCCAATGACAAGTAACTCCCATATATGAATGTTTTTGAAAATTATCACTCCAAATATCGGAACAAATAGAAACTTTACTCTTAAGTGAACGAAAAATATTGATCAAGGCAAGTTTATATTCACCAACAATATTAGCAATATCACGAGTAACCGTAGAACGAGAAATTTTTTTCATGCTTGGTTGTAGTGAAAGTTGTACCAAATCATTAAAAGCAAAATTTTCAACAAAACTATAAGGAAGATGTTGAACACTTATCATTTTAGCTAACATTTTTCTAAAATATGTTTGATCATATTTAAAAAGAGAAGTTGGATTACTTACCTCACCTTGAACTCCGCCTCCGGAGGACCCGGTAAATCCTCGTAGTTGCGTTTGGCTCGTTGTAATTCTCATTCTATCCGAATGGTGGTTTTCCATGTGGAGCTTGAAGGTACCATATCCTCCTCCTTTTTTAAATTTATACTCCTTTGGACAATAATTACAATGAATTATAAATCTATCGACCTCACCGGTTGGAACTTTTTGAAAGTGACATGCAAAAATTTCGGATTTAAAAGTTCGAGCTTGTGAAGGCGGTGGTGGAATTTCGGTTGAAGGCGCCGAAGGTGGTGGTTGTGGAATTTCGGTTGCACTTTCTTGAGTTGGACCACCTTCAATCTCTTCATCATCATCATCATCATCATCATCATCCGTGGCAATTTCGTTCATTTGGTCGATGATATCGTCACCAAGAATTCTACGCATATTTTGATCTTCTTCATCGACGTCATTGAACAATGGAACACGTGTTCGTCGAGGTTGTTGTGAAGAAGATACGATAGCCTTTCCCTTTGATGATCTTGAAGAAGACATATTACTAAGAGAGTTTGAGAGAATTAGAGAGATTTGAGAGAATAAGAGAGAAATAGAGAATTGAGATAAGAGAGTTGAGATTGATAGTTGAAGTGTGAAAAATGAGAAGAGAAAATGGGGTATTTATAGGTGAAAAATGGGGCATTTTCGGATTTAAAAAAAAAAAAAAAATTCCGGCCAAACCGCCGGTTACAACCGGACCGGCGGTTAACCGGATGCCAGATCAATCGTAGCCGTTGAGATTCAACGGTCAAATGATCTGGACCGTTGATCTCCAACGGCTACAAAATTCAAAATGGGGGGATATTACCGTTACGATTTTTTTTTAAAATAAATAAATTTAAATACACTTTTAATCTGGACCGTTGAGATTCAAACGGTCAACAGATCTGGACCGTTGAATCGCCAACGGTCAGATTTTTGAAATTGAAACCGGCGGTTTGGCCGGAATTTTTTTTTTTTTTTTTAAAATTTCGAAAATTGGCCCATTTTTCACCTATAAATACCCTATTTTCTCTTCTCATTTTTCACACCTCAAATCTCTTTTCTCAATTCTCTATTTCTCTCTTATTCTCTCAACTCTCAAGTCTATCTCATTTTTTTCAAATGGCAAACGAAGGATCGTCCCGTTCATCCGGAGTTACTAATGTACGTCAACGTGATGAAGAAGAAGTCAATCAACCGCAACCTCGAATTCAACGAAACTTTCACCCTAGTTTGGAAAATCACTTTCGTGTGAGTGATATAAATCCAATAGACAATACACGTGAAGTTTGTTGTAACTATTGTCAAAAAATATATAAATTTAGGCGCGGTGGAGGATACAGAACTTTCAAGTCACACATTGAAAGAGTTCATCCTGAGGTATTGGGATTTCCCCCTGGCCCCTTGATTCTAGAGAATCTAGACTTCTAGTTTAGTATTATTATTTATTAGTATTTCACTATTTCATTTATTTGAAGTATTTAGTTTATTTTTATCTTGTCTTTTGAATTGTAACTTGTAAGTTGTAAATTTGTAAGTTGTAACTTTGTTCTTTAAGTTTACTTTAAGACTTTAAATGTTATTTATTTAAGTATGTTAGTAATGTTACTAATTTACTATGTATTAAGTTTAAGACTTAAGTGAAATGTTAAGTATTTAATTTATAAATTATATTTATCTAATTTCAGTATTTAATTTAAATATTTGTATATAAAAAATAAAAAAAAAATCGGAAACCGCCGGTTTCACATGGGAAGAATCGTAACCGAACCGGGAAAATACGGTTACGGTGCGGTTTCAAAACCGAAACCGCCGGTTTCGGCGGTTAGAAACCGCCCGTGTCTAATGAGGGGTATAACAATGATCATATATATCATTATGTTTTTATTAAAATATCTGAATATGAATATGTGATAATTTCTGTATATGTTAATGATTTGAATATCATTAAGACTCCTACAAAGTTATCAAAGGCCGTGGCTTTCCTCAAAAGGAAATTTGAAATGAAAGACATTGGTAAAATGAAATTTTATTTGGGTCTTCAAATTGAACACTTTAATAATGAGATATATGTGTATCAATCCACTTATGTTATGAAAGTGTTGAAATGATTTTACATGGATAAAACACATTCTTTAAGAACACATATGGTTGTGTGGTTATTGAATGTAGCGAAAGATCCACTTCGACCTCACTAAGAAAATTAAGAATTGTTTGGTCAAGAAGTACATACCATATTCAAGTGCAATATATGCACTAATGTATCTTTCTAGAAACATTAGGCCTGATGATATATCATTTACTATTAATTTATTAACATGCTATAATTCTTCTCTAATTCGTAGGCATTAAAATGACGTTAAACATGATTTTCGATACCTTAGAGGGATAATGGATATGGATTTATATTTTTCAATCTCATCAGAACCTTGTTTAGTTGGTTATGCAGATACAGATTACTTATCAGACCCACACAAAGTCCGATCCCAAACATGTTATTTGTTCACATATGGAGGTACATCTATTTCATGGTGTTCTGTTAAACAAACTCTAGTTCCTACATCATCTAACCATGCAGAGATCCTAGCAATTCACTAGACAAGTCGTGAATGTGTTTGGTTGCGTTCCGTCACACAACATATTTGTAGAAAGTGTGGATTAAAACTCAGTGAAAGATAATCCAATTGTGATATATGAAGACAATGCTGCATATGTTGCCCAACTAACGAAAGGATTTATCAAAGGTGATAGGACAAAACATATTGATCCTAAATTCTTCTTTACTCACGATCTTCAGCAAAATGGTGACATCAATGTGCAACAAATTCGTTCAAGTGATAATTTGACAGATTTATTTACCAAGTCTTTACCTACTTCAACATTTGAGAAATTGAGATATAAAATTGGAGTGCAGTGTCTTAAGGATGTGAAGTGATGTAATCATCAGGGGGAGTTAATACGCATTTCTTCTCATTGGATTTTAACGAGGCATAATCTTATCTAATGGAC
The DNA here is from genome assembly GCA_963675135.1 of Galeopsis tetrahit. Classification (NCBI taxonomy): domain Eukaryota; kingdom Viridiplantae; phylum Streptophyta; class Magnoliopsida; order Lamiales; family Lamiaceae; genus Galeopsis; species Galeopsis tetrahit. The sequence goes on from OY776133.1 coordinate 22,003,633, forward strand.
ATTCAAGGGGGAGTGTTATGAATATTATTTATTTGTATGAATGCCCATTTCTTCCTCCTTAATACCCACTATGTGTCCTTTGGTTGTTCATGTACCTACATTTATAGTGCACCTATCATTTCATCTTCTCAAGCTTGTAATAAGACCTATAAATAGGGGTGCAAATGTTATAGCAATCACTTGAAGTGGAATAAAGTAATTCTATGTTATCTCTACATCTTGTTCACTTATTTAGTGTATGGAGTTATATTTTTAAGTTGTTTCACAACAATTTTGTATATATTATATTAATTGTAAAAAGTAAAGATGGTCACTTACCATCTAATCTAAGTAAACATTAGTGAGAGGGATGAGTTTCGAATCATGTAAATGGACCTTAGAGACATGCTCACTTACCATTTAGACGACTGTCATACTAGATAAATGAATGACCATTTTTAGTATATATAATTGTATTGCACTTTTAAGTTGCGGTGACTTAAATTTTTAGTAATATTATTCTATTGTACATTTCAATTATAGTGATTTGCACTTTTAAGTAATATTGACTTACATTTTTCAATAATATTGTGTTGCACTTTTCTGTTATAGTGACTTACATATTTTAGTAATATTGTGTTGCACTTTTCAGTTATATTGACTTGCATTTTTTACAGTTTTAATGAGCGTTTGTTAATAATATTGACTTATATATTTTAGTAATATTGTGTTCATTTAGGGTATTATTGGTATGGTGGAATGACTTAGGAATAGAATCATCATTCATGGGTTCATTTCTAATTTTGTGATTTCCAAAAGTATGAAATTCTCATTCATTCTCACTCCATGGATTTAGGTATGGAATCAAACTTTTACTTCGTAATAAATAAATTAAATTAAATTAATAATAATAATATTATTATTACTATTATTTAATAAAAATAAAAATATTAATATAATATATATTCTCAAAAATAAAAATATAATAAATTAAAAAAATATAAATAATAATACATTAAATTTTAACATAATTTTTTTAATAATATTAAATTATAAATATATTGATATAAAAATAATTTAATAATTTCCAAAAATATAAGTAATATATACAATATATTATTTTTAATAATATAAAATAATAGTATAATAATTCTTAATAATATAAGTAATTATATTAATTTTAATTTATTTAATAGTAAAAAAATTCTTATTTAAAAATAAAATAAAAAATTATTTAAAATACACATTTATTATAAATAATAAAATTAATAAAACAGAACTGACAAATATATATTATTAATAATAACTCTATCACTAGTAATAATTATTAATATATTAATAATAAAAATAATATATTTTTAATAATAATTAATAATAATATTAAATAATAATATTATTAATATAAAATGATATATATATTTTTAACAAGACTTGATAATAATAATTTAAAATAAATTTATACAATACGTTCATTCCTATGTTATACCAATCATTAGAATGGTCATTCTTATATCATTCCATTCATGAGTTCATTCCATTCCATCATACCAATCATGCCCTTATAGTTTTATTTACATTCAGTTTATTGTTTATATTGTCCATATCATACACTCTTTGTATAAAACCATAAGTTTTCAAAAGAGTCAAAACTCACAAGTTAAGTTTTATAAATCAGCAGATACCTTGTATCAACTGATATCATTGTTTTAAAGTAATTCTTTAAAAAAGTTTTCATTTAATTCACGAGTCTAAACATTTAGGGCCTATACATTTCCGCACCTTAGCTGTTAAGATAGCTTTCCAAATGACCAACTGATTTAAGCAATCAGTAGATTCGTTATCTTGACCTGCTATATACACTCGTACTCTAATATCAGATCATTTTATTTGCATCAGACGATAGAGTATATAACTCTTCTGATCGTCTCATCTGATCTACACGTAAAAAGTTTATAAAATTAAGAAAGTCTATTCACTCTCCTCCCTCCGTCTAGACTTTCTACATCATTGATACTCGTTTTGGGATAAAAAAAGAGCTGCTGGATTATGTTCATCATTCAGATGTATGGGAACCATCAAGGACTGAAACCATTGGTGGAGGTAAGTACTTCATGTCCATAATAGATGACTATTTTAGAAAAGTTTGGGTGTTCATTCTCAAACAGAAGAGTGAGGCCTTTACAAAATTCAAAGAATGACTAGTTGAGATAGAGAACAAGAAAGGCAAGTCCTTAAAGCATTTAAGGACAGATAATGGTCTTGAGTATCTATTAGACGAGTTCAATGAATTTTGCAAAAAGAAGGGCATTACTAGACATAGAATTGTCCCTCTTAATCCAGAGCAGAATGGATTAGCTGAGAGAATGAACAAAACTATCCTAGAACGGGTCAGATGCATGTTAGCTGATGCTAAGTTACCTAAAAGCTTTTGGGGAGAAGTTGTATGCATTGCATGTTATTTGATAAACAAAACCCCTTCATTTGCTTTAGAAGGTAAAACACCAGATGAGATCTGGTATGACAAGCTAAGTGATTATTCAAAACTTAAAGTGTTTAGATGTCAAGCTTATGCCCACATTAGACAAGATAAGCTTGAGCCAAGGGCTCTAAAATGTATATTCATTGACTATCCTAAAGTTGTCAATGGCTATAGACTGTGGTGCCTTGAACCAGGTCATAAAAAACTTATTATCAGCAGAGATATTGATTTTAATGAGAAAGAAATGCGATATCCTCAGTATGGAAATTCCCATGACCTAGATGGAAGAATTGCAAATGAGTTAGAAGAGAGTTCCTCAGCTAAGGTGGAGTTTCTAGACTCAGAGGAGGTTGCTAACCCAACTGATATAAACTTAGAAGACAACACCCCAGATGAGGTTGTCCCAGAACAGGTACAAGGAGCTGATCCAAAAGATGCTACCAGAGAGGACAACCCTACTGATCTAAGGAATTATAGTCTTGCAAGAGATAGGCTCAGGAGGCAGATTCATCCCCAATATAGGTTTGGCCAGGCTGATCTTGTATCTGTTGGTCCCTGAACGAGTAGTGAATGGGTTTAAAGTGTAGAGGGGAGGGGTGAATAGACTTTAAAACTTTTTCGATTAAAGAGTTAAGACCTCTTCTGATTTTCTATATCTGCTGGACTGCAAGTCTGCTGGTCCAGAGGACTATAGTAATCTGATAGAGCTTTTTATATGCGGAAGTGTGTAGGCCTTTTTATTTAGACTCGTTCGAGTGTTCTTTTGAAAAACTCAATTAGGTGTTTTAATGAAATACTCAGCTGATGCTGGTTTGAAAGAAGTGTGGCCTTGTTTGCAAAGATATTTCAAAACACAATATGCACTATGACAAAATATATATGAATGAACTGAAAAATAAAGTGCAGAATGTAAATAACACCGTAGATTTATAGTGGTTCGGATATACGATCCTACGTCCACTCTCACGATCCAAACGTGACCCTTAATTTCCCGAAAATTACAGGGGCTTGTCCTTTATAGTCCCAAGAGAAGGACTTTGAGATCTGAGCAGTTCCAAACTGCTACGGTCTCCACAAGTGATTTGAGAGCACTTGCACTCCTACAGGGGTTCAAAAATTAAACCTTACGGTGGGGGTTTTGGGTTTTTGAATGGATCCAACTAATGGTTCAAGCTTATAAAATGCTTAACCACTATGCCTAAATCAAAGGATATACAATATGTATTTTGATTCAGGTTCTTTTGTTGGATGAGGAAATAACTTAAGAGCTAAAAGTATTCTAGTGCTTTTCTGGGCTCTTGAGAATTCTTATAAGTGTGTTGCTTTTTGGCTTGCTTGCTTGCTTGAATAGCTTCAGAATTCTTGCTTGGTATTTTCCGTTGTTGTTCTTTCTCATCTTCTTGTATTTATAAGGAGGATTGATGCAACTAGCCGTTGGAGTTGACTAGCCGTTAGCAATCTTTCCTTATTTGTTGATTGATTCCTTGATTCCAGCCGATTTGATCTTGATTGCTTCAATTCTGGGATCTTTGTCAATCTTCTATGTATGGTAAGTCTTCGTTTGAATTTCATAAGATGACTTTGGAATCAGCCGAGTCTTTGACGAGCTACTAGTCAGCTGATCTTCTCTTCTAGTCGTCTGGTTAACTCGTCTGGCCTGGTATCTTCTGTCTTCTGATATCAGATGAGTATTGCTCTTCTGATCTGGAAAAATACTTGTGCTGACTTTGGCCATCTTCGACTTGGACTTCATCAGTTAAGTAGGTATACAAGCACCTTACTTATCTGATATTCAAGGATCTTCTAGTCTTCATATCTTCTGCTCTTCATCTCTTGAGATTACGCATGTAGGCTTGGACTGTGCTAATCAGTTGAGATACATACAACTGATTACACAGGACTAGAATTAAATAGCTGAGCTGATCTATACAGATATCAGCTGATCCTATTACATGTATTTATAAACTCTAAGTGTTTTGGCCATCAAAACTATCCTATCACATGGAGGGGCTTAGGGTGAATTTATATCCCAATAATTTCCCCCTTTTTTATGAAGCCAAAACTAAACTTGATAAATGCTCCTATGAATTTTAGAGGATGAGAGTTTATAAAACATTCCATGATGTTTCTGATGAAGACAATGAGAGTTTGTCTTGTAAGAAAAAGAAAACTATTACTTGTATAAAAGATTTAGAGTTACAGATTACAAGTTTTAGTTTCTTTGAACTTCTTAAGTAGTCTTCATCAGATCTTCAGTTCTTCAGATGCGGTAGGCAAGATACAGACGAGTGCGAATGTCTTCCATGTGCTGCAGGTCTGTAACGTTTTCTTCAATGTAGATTCTCTCCAGAATCCTTTTGACTTCATGTATGTCATGGTGTGCAATAGGCCTGATCTAGCCTATGGAGTAAGTATGGTGAGTAGATTCATGGAAAACCCTGAGAAGCATTGAAGTGAATTCTAAAATATCTGAATGGATTAGAAGACTTAAGTCTAGTGTTCGAGAAGTCAGCTGATACTAAGAATCCTCTGCTCGGTTTTGTGGATTCTAATTTTGCTGGAAATATTGATACAATGAAATCCTTAATTATATGGTTATGTGTTTACGTTGTATGGCACTGCTATCACCTGGAGAGCAGTTTTACAATTTATGGTGACCTTATCCACAACAGAAGATGAGTATATAGTCTTACTGAAGCAGTAAAGGAAGCAATGTGGTTGACGGGAATTTTGAGAGACTTTGACATATACCAGAAGAGTATTATAGTGCTTTGTGATAATTAGAGTACAATCCATCTAGCCAAGCATCAAGTGTTCCATGAGAGATCAAAACACATTGATGTGAAGTTACACTGTGTAAGGGATGTCTTATAGAAGGGCTTAGTCGAAGTTCATAAAGTTGCAACAGAAGAGAATGCAACTAATATGTTGACTAAGGCTTTACCAAGCAATAAATTGGTAATGAATTAAAATTTCTTTCGATCCAATTAATTTAAGAGAAATATCACTCAAACTAGTATTTCTACCTAGCATGCATAATAAATCCCAAAAAAGCTTTTAAGATCATCTAATACCCTCCCAATAATTGACCCTCTCTCGAGCTCACAATAAATTGGGTCGAATGCTTAAATACGATTAATGAAAAAAAAAATCAATCCAATTTTAATTAATAATGAATAAAACACATTATCATGGCCATTGACAACATGTCTTGCAATGAAAGTTAAACATTCAAATAGAAATAAACAACACAACCACCAAATAAACAAGAAATCAATTCATAAATATCATCTAAAGTATAAACATAGCTCTAGAATCCAAAGTGTTCTAGCCAATCAACAACATAATCAAAATACTACAAAGTTTAATGATCAAAGCAAATAAAAGTAAAAGAAAGAGAAAGTTTAGACTAATGGATGGTGGAGACTAGAATTCCAAAGCTTTTGATTGCATCCTTGCTCCAAATGGTGGAGGATTGAAGAAGATGATGAAGAACCATCCCAAGTGTGTGTTTGTGTGTTAAGAGTTCTTGTGGAAGGGGTAATGTCTTTGAAGTTCAAGAAAAAATGTATTTACAGTGTTGGGGTAGGGTTTGGGGACGAATTTTGCAAGTAAGTCCCTCGAAAATGGCAAAAATGCACAAAAACCGTCGAAACAGAAGTAACTCGACCGACTTGGGTGACTCAGCCGAGTTGGGACAGGGTGGTGTGGTTGAACTCGGCTGATTCTGTGCAACTCAGCCGAAAAACAAATTTTTTCTTTCGCTCAGCCGAGTTGGCCAACTCGACCGAGTTGTTGGCTGTCCTAGTTGCAGGTCTTCACTTGTACTTGGCCGGATCTGTGCAACTCGGCCGAAAAACAAATTTTTTCTTCCGCTCGGCCGAGTTGCTGGTTGTCTAAGTTTGCACCTCGAACTTATTTTGTGGGTAACTTTTGCTTCCGACCTCCAATCGACTCGATTCTTTTTTCCATCCCACTCCATTTTTTGAGCCGGATCCAATGGTATGCTTCTTTCTTCGGTCCAATGAGATGTGGTGTGTGTTTTGCTCCTAAATTTCTTTGTTTTTCCTACAAAATCGAAAAAACACCACCTTTCTCTTATTTTGATCAAAACATCTATAATCAACCAATAAATCAATGAAATCATAATCAAAATGAGCTTCACATGTGCATAAAAAACGTGTAAATTCCACCCGAATCAATCAGTTGATGTTAGTGTGCTGATCTGATTGGTTCCAAAGTTAGTTATTTTCGATTATTCAATTAGTTAATTAGTTTGTTAGTGGCAGTTTCAAGAGGCATTGTACATCTATAAATACACCACTTAGTGCATAGATTAGAGTAATAAGAGTACGTAGAATCTTTGTGAATAATCTTCGTGAGAGCAAGTTTCTTAGTGAATCATACTTGTAATCTGTAACTTTCGTTCGAGTTAGTGAAAGAGAGTCTCTATCCTCCGTGGACGCAGATAATTTGATTGGACGAAGTAAATCCCGTATTCTTATATTTTTTTCTTACTTGGTTCAATTCACTGCGTTTCTTGTTTTCTTGTATTATCATTTGTGAGGAATTGCTAAATGATAAATTTCATAACAAATACAAAATCAGGTAATTGTATGTCGACTTACACATAATGGTATATTATTTTTTGTTACACTTTTTGGATATGTCAAATATCTAAAAAGTGTAATAGAATATATATTACACTATTATGTAATAGAAAATCGAAACGAAGTAATTATAGTTATTACAAATTTAAGATAATCTAAACATGCACAGTAGCTGCATTATCATCCATGCCATTGCCATCTTCTGAAAAGGCATATTCATAGCACAAAAAGGAGTTGCGACGGAGCTAGGAGAAGGTGTCGTTGCTACTGGGGAAGGAGCTACCACTGGAGATGGAGTAGCAGTGACGGAGGGAGCACGAAGAACGTTGATGTCGACTTTTTGTCCAGCCTGGCAGTGGCCGGGGCTGCCACATATGAACAAGTGGTGGTCGTGGGTGTCGAGTGTGATGGAGTCGTTCCCGGTCTTGTGAGTCGTGATCGGGGACGACGCATTGCACGCCTTGTACTCCGTGTGCGTCACTCGCATCACATTGTGAAATTTAGGATTGTACTCGAAAACTGAAACATAAATGAATGATAAAATATTACTTTTAATTAAGAGACACTTCATTTAAATTCTTCAATGTGAATGGTAATGAGAATCATTCAAGAATTTGAATAAAATTGATGGTTATGTATTATTATTGTATTTCTCTAATATTGCAATAAGTTGGGAGTACTAGTTGAAAAACAGTGATTGAGGAAAAATTATTACTAAAATCGAAGTAATGATTAACTTATTCTGAATCTCATTAACTATACCTCGTACGATGTAGATGAACTGATCGTCTTTTATTCTCATTAATCCTCACGAAATTACAATGAGTATATTCATTATCATTCCCATAAAGAATTATTAACAAACTCCCATTAAAATGATCTCAATTAAATACTTCATTATGTCTTATAATAAATGTCTTTTTAGCTTCTAAATCTTACCTATTTTAACCTCGATTTACCCCTTTTAGTTGTAATAAAAGGAAATTGATCATATACAAAGATATATATATATATATATACATACCTATAATATCACCAATTTGAAAGGTTTTTGAGGAAGCCCATTGATTGTAATCAATATTTCGAAGGGCAGTCCAACCAGCAGAATCTCCAACCTTGTAAACAGCTCCTCTTGAAACCTCAATTAATAATAACATAAACCACAAAATAATACCCACCCTTTTTTTTTCAAGAATTGATGATGATGCCATATTCTAAATTTTTTTTTTTCTTTCTGAAATTAAATATTGTCAAACTCAAAGAGACTCTTGTTTTTTTTTTTTTTTTTTTCCTTTTGCAAGTTTTGGGTCAGTTTTATAGTGAAATGTTGATTTAGAATCCACAATATAATTTGGTGAAAATTGGGCCTCATATGGTATGTATAATTGGGTACTGAGGTCATGATATATCTTGGTCTGGTGTGCACTTAAGTGTATATAATATGTGGTGCACTTTTTAATTATATTATGTTGCACTTTTTGTAATATTGTGTTCACTTTTTAACTACAATTTGTAGTAATTTTTATTAATATCATGGGTCGTTTTTATCAAATTTCTCGATTAAATAAAAAAAGGTAAAAATAAAATAAATGGAAGATGAATTCGTGTAATTTGACCTTATAAAGATGTTCATTTATTATCTAAGTTGTTGACATACTCAATAAATAAATAATTTTATTTTGTATATATTATATTAATTGTAAAAAGTAAAGATGGTCACTTACCATCTAAGTAAACATTAGTGAGAGGGATGAGTTTCGAATCATGTAAATGGACCTTAGAGACATGCTCACTTACCATTTAGACGACTGTCATACTCGATAAATGAATGACCATTTTTAGTATATATAATTGTATTGCACTTTTAAGTTGCGGTGACTTAAATTTTCAGTAATATTATTCTATTGTACATTTCAATTATAGTGATTTGCACTTTTAAGTAATATTGACTTACATTTTTCAATAATATTGTGTTACACTTTTCAATTAGAGTAACTTACATATTTTAGTAATATTGTGTTGCACTTTTCAGTTATATTGACTTGCACTAGTTTACAGTTTTAATGAACGTTTGTTAATAATATTGACTTATGTTGGGATATGAATTCTATAAACAATGTTCTAGTTGATGATTATATGTTTTGATGGCCAAAAGCAACTTGAAGTTAATGATATATGTGATTATATGTCATTCTAACTGAGTTATATGAAATAAATTTACTGATCTTAATGAGTTATGAAAACTGAGTTTACTGATCTTAGTGTATTACTGATCTGATATATGAACTGTTAAGGAACTAAGCTGAGAAATGTATTGTATAGACAGCTTATAGTATAGGACTTAGATGTACTCATTTGTATATAGTTCAGTTGATATATATATAGGTTTTATATATGTGTAAGTTTGTATTCTATTGTATTCAGCATTGTAAAAGTTTAGAACAGTAGATTGGAACCAGATCAGAAGACTAAAGAAGACTAAGGAAGATCAGAAGACTACTCCAAAGTAAGAAGACTAATCAAAAGGAGTAAGATGAAGTTCAGAGATACAAGAGAAGTATTTTTGAAGAAGCAGAACAGTTTTGGAGAACTGTGCTGACTGACCAAGAACAGTAAAACTAAGAAGAGTAATTTACTGTGCTGAGTTAGTTGAATTGAAGAATAAGTTTGGATAACTTATTTGAAGCGTAACTGAAGATATATATGAAGATATACTGACTTATGGATAAGTTTTAAGTTGGTTACAAAAAGGAAGTAATAACAAGAAACGGTTATGAGTTAGTTGAGAGTTAGTTTCACAAACTGTTAACCGTCATACTAAAGCTTATAAATACCGTGTGATCTTCTACTTGAAAAGACTACTGATACTACTACTATTCAAGAGCAATCAAAGAGAATTCAAGTATTCAAGAAATCACAAAGTCAAGAAGATCAAATCAAGAAGAAGCCACCGTACTGAATTGAAGAATCAAAGGCTACTACTAAAGAGAAGTTTTACTTTACTTTTAGTTTGTGATTAGTTGTAAACAAGTTTGCTAGTATCTTGTGAAATTACTAGTCGATCGAAGATATACCTGGTGGTGTAATCGAAAAGATCATAGTCTTAGTCTTGGGACTTTAAGCCACAAGAAACTCAAGAAGGAAGAGTTAATAAAATATCACGACTGGAGTTGTGAGAGTGGATGTAGACATTTATCGAACCACTATAAATCTTGCGTTCTTTACTTTCTCTTTGGTATTTGTTTTTATTGTTTAACTAAGAACATTAAAGGTTTAAAGCAGTAAAGATCTAAATAAAAGTTGAGTATAAAACTGAAACTGGAAGTACTGATCTGACCCAGTAAGAACAGTACTGTTCAGAACACATTTCCGCATATAAACTCTGATATTTTGAAAGATTTTGAAAAGTCTATTCACCCCTCCCCTCTAGACTTTTTCTTAACTTACTTAATCTAAAACTCAACTTTGAGACCAACAACTTATATATTTTTCAATTATAGTGACTTATATATTTTAGTAATATTGTGTTCATTTACAGTTTTATTTACATTCAGTTTATTGTTTATATTGTCCATATCATATATACTTTGTATAAGACCATAAGTTTTATAAATCAACGATACCTTGTATCAGCTGATACCATTGTTTTAAGGGTTAATTCCATATTAATTCACAATCTTTAGTCAAAGTATCAATTTAATCACGACTTTCTGGATTATAATGAAAAGGCCTTGATCTTTAATTTTGTTTCAATTTAATACCTATTTTTTTCTCCGACTGGAAAAAATTGATGTGACTTACCGAAACTTGCATTTTTTATTATGCTGGATGCCACGTAGGACAAAATGTACATGTCATTTTTAAAAAATATTAACTAAATAACAAAACCAATATCAAAAGAAAGAAAGAAACTAATGCACAAGTCAATTATATATGTATTAATAAAGGTAAATAAATACAATTAAGTAGTTTTTGTTCTAGTGTTATAGATACCCTTCATAAGAATGAGGTCACAGGTACAAATCCTCTCAAACTAGTTTTTTTTTTCTTTGGCAAAATTACTCACTTCCACTTTTCAATAATAATAGTTACCACTTTTCATAACAGAATTTCCACTTTTCACTAATAATAATTATCACTTTTCAGTAACTAAATTTCAATTTTTCACTAATAATAGTTACCACTTTTCAGTAACAAAATTTCCACTATTCAATAATAATAGTTACCACTTTTCAGTTAAAATATCTACAACTTTTCAATAATAAAAATTACATTTTTCATTTAAAATATCTACCACTTTTCAATAATAAGAATTACACTTTTCAGTTCAAATATCTACCACTTTTTAATAATAAGAATTACACTTTTCAATAATAAAAAAACCACTTTTCAATAATAAAGAACTACACCCTTCATTTCATTGACAAAAAGAGTACGGAATAAAGAAAAACTAGGGTTTCAAGAGAAACTAAAGAGAGAAGAAAAGACTGACTAGTTGGTCTCTGTAATCAACTTCATCCGACATTTTTATGGATTCTCAGCTGCTCAAGCTTTCTCAATCATATCCATTACCAATTACCAATCAAACAGTCATTAACCCCCCTAAATTTCCCTTCAATTTTCCAAACTAAAATTTCCCTCTTTGCATTATCCCTAAGAATTCATACCAGGGCCGCGCGTCAGAACGATGTTGTTTTCAATGAGGTAGCGTACGAGGCCGAGCGCCACCGCTCAAGAATCCATGGCGGAAAAATCTGTAATTGAAGGGCAAGATTCGAATGACTCGAAGGCGTGGAAATGGGTCATTAGAAAATGGGTCTGAGACTTGATAGAGGCTCGAAATATAACGCAGCTTCCAAGGCCGTTAATCCACCTTCGCCGAAGAAAAACTCTTTAGATGCGCAACATAAGGCGTCAGGATAAGGATGTCGCCGTCACCGTCGCTGCGCTCCCACGACGATCGGAGGCCACCAGTAGTGATCGGATCTCGCCAAAGAAGGAAAAGTAGCCAAAACCTCTGTTTGGTGTGTAGAAGAAGAAAGGAGAAGGAAAAGAAAGTAAAAGAAGAAATAGTAGTTTAAAATTAAAAGAGAGTGTAGGTGCACAGTGTGCATATGAGAATTTCTCCAAAAGAAAAGTAATAAAAATACACTACATTTAAACATTAAATCTAAAGCTTAAAACGAATTCCCTCATTCCCTGAAAAGTTTGCATTTGATAGAACGAAGTTTAAGAAAAAAGTGTAATAATTAGAGCATTAAAGTCAATTTTGTAAACTTTTATACATAAAGTAAATAAAGTAGTTTAATTGAGTGTATGATGAACCCCAAAAAATATTGTATGAAGGTAAATATGTGTATATCGTGAGAGTGATTATGCAAACTTTTCAGGGACGAGGTAGTAATATAATTAAACAATTTTGGAGCACCCCTGTTTATCGCCGCCCACTTCAACCTCCACTCCATTGTTTCTCGCCACCCCTATTTTTTGCAGCCCCCTCCACCTCAATTTTGAAATTGGATCAATCACGAATTGAGAGTAGAAATTTATTTTTATGCAAAACTTTACTAATTTCACGCCGCCGCACTCGTCAACTCATCGTCTCAGGTCTCGAAACTGCCGCCCATGTTTTGAAGACGAAGCAATAATGAAGATGAGCAATTTTGATTTTTTTTTATTTATTAATTGATTTATTTGGTTTATATATTTTTAATTTATGTTTTCTTAAATTCATTTTTAAAAGTGTTCATTGTATAATTTATATTAATGTATATGATGTGGAATAAGGATTTTTTTTAAATATGTGTCATCCTACGTGGCAAATATACACATGCTCCGGCAAGATTTATCATCTCCTACTGGTCGGAGAAAAAAAATAGGTATCAAATTAAAGGTGGGGCTTTTTTTTATTATAATTCAGAAAGTCGTGATTAAATTGATACTTGGACTAAAGATTGTGAATTAATATGGAATTAACCCTTGTTTTAAAGTGATTCTTTAAAAAAGTTTTCATTTAATCCACGAGTCTAAACATTTAGGGCCTACACATTTCCGCACCTTAGCTGTTAAGATAGTTTTCCAAATGACCAGCTGATTTAAGCAATCAGTAGATTCGTTATCTTAATCTGCTATATACACTCGTACTCTAAGACCATATCATCTTATTTGCATTAGAAGATAGAGTATATATAACTCTTCTGATCATCTCATATGATCTACACATAAAAAGTTTATAAAATTAAGAAAGTTTATTCACTCCCCTCCCCCGTCTAGACTTTCTACATCATTGATACTCGTTTTGGGATCAACAAATAACTGCTGGATTATGTTCATTCAGATGTATGGGGACCATCAAGGACTGAAACCATTGGTGGAGGTAAGTACTTCATGTCCATAATAGATGACTATTCTAGAAAAGTTTGGGTGTTCATTCTCAAACAGAAGAGTGAGGCCTTTACAAAATTTAAGGAATGACTAGCTGAGATAGAGAACAAGAAAGGCAAGTCCTTAAACCATTTAAGGACAAATAATGGTCTTGAGTATCTATCAACTGAGTTCAATGAATTTTGCAAAAAGAAGGACATTACTAGACATAGAACTGTCCCTCTTAATCCAGAACAGAATGGATTAGTTGAGAGAATGAACAGAACTATCCTAGAACGGGTCAGATGCATGTTAAACTGATGCTAAGTTACCTAAAAGATTTTGGGGAGAAGTTGTATGCATTGCATGTTATTTGATAAACAAAACCCCCTCATTTGCTTTAGAAGGTAAAACACTAGATGAGATCTGGTATGACAAGTTGTTTATTCAAAACTTAAAGTGTTTGGATGTCAAGCTTATGCCTATATTAGACAGGATAAACTTGAGTCAAGGGCTTTAAAATGTATATTCATTGACTATCCTAAAGGTGTCAAGGGCTATAGATTGTGGTGCCTTGAACCAGGTCATAAGAAACTTATTATGAGTAGAGATGTTGATTTTAATGAGAAGGTAATGGGATATCCTCATAATGGAAATTCCCATGACCTAGATGGAAGAATTGCAAATGAGTCAGAAGAGAGTTCCTTAGCTGAGGTGGATTTTTAAGGATCAGATGAGTTAGCACCAGAAGAGGTTTGCTAACCTAACTGATATAAACTTAGAAGACAACACCCAGATGAGGTTGTCCCAGAACAGGTACAAGGAGTTGATCCAGAAGATGCTACCAAAGAGGACAACCTTGGTGATCTAAGGAATTGTAGTCTTGCAAGAGATAGGCTCAGGAGGCAGATTCATCCCTGATCTAGGTTTGGCCAGGCTGATCTTGTATCATATGCTTTGAGAAATGCACTTTGAGAAAGAGATATCATTACATCCTACTTTGCATGTGTGAATTACATTGAATATTCCATTGTGATCATTCCACCCTCATTGCTTTAAGTGCTTAGTTGTTTGAGGACAAACAACATTTTAAGTTTGGGGGAGTTTGATTCGGGTGGAATTTACACATTTTAGAGGCACATGTGAAGCATGTTTTGATGTGGATTTCATTGAATTATGTATGGAATATGATTGTTTAAGCCGAAATGAGAGAAAGGTTGTGTTTTGTCGATTTTGTAGGTAAAACGATGGAATTTGGAGTAAAACACAGACCACAAGTGATCGGACCGGAAAGAGGAGTACACGGTTGGATTCGTCTCGAAAAACGGAGTGGATTAGCCAAAGGAATCGAGTCAATCCGACACCCGAGGCGAAAGTTATGCATGAAACGAGAAGGGGAGGAGGCAACTCGGCCGAGTGAGTCAACTCGGCCGAATCTGAGACTTTGAGCTTTACTGCGCACTCGGCCGAGTGAGGTTACTCGGCCGAATCTGCAACTTCGCACTCTACTGCGCACTCGGCCGAGTGAGCCAACTCGGCCGAGTAAGGTTGAAAGTCGTAGCTCCTGGATTTGAAGACCACTCGGCCGAGTGATCCCAACTCGGCCGAGTCTCGGCTGGAAAAAGCGCAACACGCTTCTTTAAGTGTACCACTCGGCCGAGTCACCCCATTTTCGGTGCCAAACTTGTATTTTCTCCATTTTTGAGGGATCAACTTGCAATTATGCCATCCAAACCCTTCCCCAACACTATATAAGCCCCCTTTCTTGAAATCCAAGACATTCTCCCCCAAATCCACACATAGTTACACATACTTGGAGGTGTTTTGGCCATTTCTCTCTCAATAAAGGATGCAATAGCTCCCAAATTCCATTCCCTACCACATTCTAGACTAAGCTTTCTCTTTCTTTTCCTTTTTATTTAGTTATTTCATTTGGAATTTGTAATTGGATTATGTTAGTAGTTAGCTAAACACATTTGTGGTTCTAAGGCTATGTTTACACTTTGGATGATGCTTATGAATTAATTTCTTGTTTATTTGGTGGTTGTGTTGCTATTTCTATTTGAATGCTTAACTTTCATTGCAAAACATGTTGTCAATGGCCATGATAGTATGTTTTATCTATTGTTAATTGGAATTGGATTGAGAAATCTCTTTCGTTAATCGTATTTAAGCATTCGACCCAATATTCTTGTGAGCTCGAGAGAGAGGATCAACTATTGGGAGGGTATTAGATGATCTTAGGAACTTTTTGGGGATTTCTTATGCATGCTAAGTAGAGATGCTAGTTTGTATGATATGTCCCTTGGATTAATTGGATCGAGAGAACTTTTAATTCACCAATTTGTGATCAACCTTATAGTAATCAACACACCACCACTTAATTAATCCCTTAATCATAAGTTGAACCCTTAGTGTGACATATGCCTTGGAACCCACCTTTCCTTCTTTGAGTTTTCATCCATTTTACCTTCGTTTTCTTGATTTGCATGATTAGTTGATCGATTTTATATTTACTCTTCCGTTGCTTATTTGTGACACTTGTTAGGTAATTTTAGAGTAAATCATCATATTCAAATTATCGATCACGTCTACTTAGAACTTGACTAGCAAACTACCCTTTTACGCTTAACCTCCCTGTGGGATCGACCTCGTGCTTATCACGCTACGATAGACACCGTATACTTGCGGTTGTTTATTTTAGTGTTGCATATCACGTGTATCAGTATTCTCTCATGTTGTTAAACATTGTTCAATAAGATTACTTTTGTCTAAAGTTGCTCAAGATGATCTTGAGTTACATCAGCTAGATGTCAAAACTGCATTCTTGCATGGTTATCTAGTTGAAACAATATACATGCACCAACCAGAAGGGTTTGTCATGCCTGAAAGTGCAAGTAAGGTGTCCTTGCTTAAGAAATCATTGTATGAGCTTAAGCAAAGTCCCAGACAATGGTATAGAAAATTTGATAATTTCGTGTTTTCTATTGGTTTCTTAAGAAGAATATATGACATTTGTGTGTATATTGGTAAACAAGATAATCTACAGAGTACCTATCTAATGATCTATGTAGACGATATGCTTATAGCTAGCAAGAGTATGAAGAAGATTACTCATCTGAAGGAGTAGCTGAGTAATAAGTTCGAGATAAATGATCTAGGTTATGTAAGAGGGTATTGGGGATGGATATCTTCAGAAATAAGAAAGTTGGGAAGTTGTTCCTTTCCCAAAGAGGTTATATTCAGAAGGTTTTAAGGAGGTTTTTTATGCACCATTCCAAATCAGTGAGCACTTCATTTGGTTAGCAATACAAGTTATCAGTCAAATAATCTCCTCTAACAGAAGAAGAGAAGAAGCAGATGCTTACTGTTCCTTATGCTAATGGAGTGGGTAGTCTCATGTATGCCATGGTGTGCAGTAGGCCTGATCTAGCCTATGTAGTAAGTATGGTGAGTAGATTCATGGGAAACCCTAGGAAGCATTGAAGTGGATTCTAAAATATCTGAATGGATTAGAAGACTTAAGTCTAGTCTTCGAGAAGTCAGTTGATACTAAAAATCCTCTGCTGGGTTTTGTGGATTCTGATTTTGCTGGAAATATTGATACAAGGAAGTCCTTATATAGTTATGTGTTTACATTGTATGACAATGTTATCACCTGGAGAGCAACTTTACAATCTACGGTGACCTTATCCACAACAGAAGTTGAATATATAGTCTTAACTGAAGCAGTAAAGGAAACAATGTGGTTGAAGGGCATCTTGAGAGACTTTGACATATACCAGAAGTTCTGAGTATTCCAGTACTTAATGATAATTAGAGTACAATCCATCTAGCCAAGCATGAAGGGTATAGTTGAAGTTCAAAAATTTGCAACAGAAGAGAATGCAGCTGATATGTTAAGTAAGGCTTTACCAAGCAATAAATTTTCAAACATTGCATAGAATTTGTAAACCTTAGAACCTAGGATGTTCACTAAGGAGAGAGTGAACAAACAACCTTGGGGAGGGTTGAGAAGAGGCAATCTTGCATTAAAGTGGAGAATTGTTAGGATTAATGCAATATTGAGATGTCATCTGATGTTATCTATCAGAAGAGTAACTAGTTTGCTGGTTTTGGGTCAGTACAAGATGAGTTTGGTTTACTTAGCTGATAAGGTTAGTCGTATAATTTAGGAGTCAACTAATCTGAGAAGAGTAAGGACAACTCTGCTGATTGCAAGTCGTTTGATCCGATCAGAAGAGTTGGGGTCCAAGTCAAGTGATGCCAAGTCAGCTGATAGGCATATCAACTGATGTTAGTCTGCTGATTTGATTGGTTCCAGAGTTAGTTATTTTCGATTATTCTGTTAGTTAGTTTGTTTGTTAGTGGCAGTTTCAAGAGGTATTGTACATCTATAAATACACCACTTAATGCATAGACTAGAGTAATGAGAGTACGTAGAATCTTTGTGGGAGAGAAAGTTTCTTAGTGAATCATACTAACTTTTCGTTCGAGTTAGTGAAAAAGAGTCTCTATCCTCCGTGGACGCAGATCATTTGATCGAACCACATAAATCTCGTGTTCTTATCTTTGTTTCTTACTTGGTTTAATTCATTGCATTTCTTGTTGTCTTGTATTATCATTTGTGAGGAATTGCTAAATGATAAATTTCATAACATATACAAAATCAGGTAATTGTATGTCGACTTACACATAATGGTATATTATTTTCTGTTACACTTTTTAGATATGTTAATTATCTAGAAAGTGTAATAGATATATATTACACTATTATGTAATAGAAAATCTAAATGAAGTAGTTGTTACAAATTTAAGATAATCCAAACATGCACAATAGCTGTAAAATCATCCATGCCATTGCCATCTTCTGAAAAGGCATTTTCATAGCACAAGGAGGAGTTGCGGCGGAGCTAGGAGAAGGTGCCGGTGCTAGCGGGGTAGGAGTTGCCACCGGAGACGAAGTAGCAGCGACGGAGGCAGCACGGAGAACGTTGATGTCGACTTTCTGTCCAGCCTGGCAGTGGCCGGGGGTGCCACATATGAACAAGTGGTGGCCGTGGGTGTCAATTGTGATGGAGTCATTCCCGGTCGTGTGAGTCGTGATCGGGGACGACGTGTTGCACGCCTTGTACTCCACGTGCGTCACACGCAACACGTTGTGAAATTGAGGATTGTACTCGAAAACTGAAACGTAAATGAATGATCAAATATTACTTTTAAGGGGCGCCTGATTTAAATTCTTCAATGTGAACGATTAACTTATTTTGAATCTTATTAACTACCTCCTCGTATGATGTAGATGAACTGATCATCTTTTATTCTCATTAATCCTCACGAAATTACAATGAGTATATTCATTATCATTCCCATAAAGAATTATTAACAAACGCTCATTAAAATGATCTCAATTAAATACTTCATCCGTCTTGCTCCCTCCATCCCATTTAATTAGAAAATATTATTCTATATGAAAATAAATCTATTTAAATGGGACATTCATAAAAGAAAAACAAGTCTATTTAATTGGGACGGGGGAGTATACTAAAAGTCTTTTTAGCTTCTAAATCTTACCTATTTTCACCTCAATTTACCCCTTTTAGTTGTAATGAAATGGTAATAAAAGGAAATTGATCATATACAAAGAGAGATGATGTATATATACCTATAATATCACCAATTTGAAAGGTTTTTGAAGAAGCCCATTTGTTGTAATCAATATTTCCAATGGTGGTCCAACCAGCAGAATCTCCAACCTTGTAAACAGCTCCTGCTGAAACCTCAATTAATAACATCAACAACCACAAAATAATACCCACCCTTTTCTTTTCAAGAATTGATGATGATGCCATATATCCTAAATATTTATTTATTTATTTATTTTCCTGAAATTGAATATTGCCAACTTGTGAAAACTCAAAGAAACTCTTGTTTATTTTTGTTCAAGTTTTGTGTTAGTTTTATAGTGAAGTGTAGATTTAGAATCCACAATATAATTTGGTGAAAAGTGGGCCCTCGTGTGGTATGTATATAATTGGGTACGAGGTCATGATATATGAGTATGTATTTTACACTAACTCAATCTTATCGACGTCTGGTGAAACGTGCATGTAATATTGTGTTGCATTTTTTAGTTATATTATATTGCATTTTTTTATAGTATTGTATTGCACTTTTTAGTAACACTGTATTACATTTTTAGTAAAAATTCATAACAATTTTCATTAATATTATGTGATTTTTTTTTTATCAAATTGCTCAATTAAATTAAAAAAAAAAGTAAAAAAATTAATAAATAGAGAATGGATTCAAACCGTGTAATTCAATTTTATAAAGATGTTCATTTACTATTCAAGTTGTTGACATACTCAATAAATAAATAATTTTTATTGTATACTACTATATTAATTGTAAAAAGTAAAGATGGTCACTTACCATCTAAGTAAACATTAGTGAGAGAAATGAGTATCGAACCATGTAAATGGACCTTAGAAACATGTTCACTTACCATTTAGACAACTTTCATACTCGATAAATGAATGATCATCTTTAGTATATATAATAATCAATAATATTGTATTGCACTTTTAAGTTGCAGTGACTTAAATTTTTCAATAATATTCTGTTGTACATTTCAATTATAGTGACTTGCACTATTAAGTAATATTGTGTTGCACTTTTCAGTTATATTGACTTACATTTTTCAGTAATATTGTGTTGCACTTTTCAGTTATAAGCACTTACACTTTTCAGTTATAGTGACTTACATATTTTAGTAATATTGTGTTGCACTTTTCAGTTATATTGACTTGCACTTTTTAATAATATTGTGTTGCACTTTTTAGTTACAATGACTTGCACTTTTTAATAATATTGTGTTACACTTTTCAGTTATAGTGACTTACACATTTCATTAATATTGTGTTTCACTTTTTAGTTATATTGACTTGCACTTTTAGTAATATTGTGTTACACTTTTCTGTTATATCAAATTACATTTTTTAGTAATATTGTGCTACATTTTTTACTAAAACTTTTCACTTAAAAATTTAACCCATTTTTACTTTAAAAAAATTAGTCATTATAATTGAAAAATGTAAAATATTTTTATTTAAAAAATTGGATTGTGGAACTTAATTTTTTTTTTTTTGTGAATTATTTATTATTTTATTATATATAATTAATAAAATTATTTATTTAACGAGTATAACAACAGTTTAAATGGGGAATGTGTATGTTTTTAAGTACGAGTTAAATGGTTCAAACCTCGTTTTTCTCATACATTTTTTCTCCCATTTTATTATAATATGTATAAAAAAAATTAATATTTTAATAAATATGGCAGTAGTTTAGATGGTAAGTTTGAGAACTTTTTAAGGATGAAGTTTCTGAAAGAATTTTTTTTTTTTTTTTTAATATGAAAACTATTTTTCCACATTTTTTCCACTGTATACCCCTATATACAATATTTTATCCCAAAGAACTTTGATTTTAAACTTACCTTCTCTCATTTTTATATTCACCTGATAAATCTTCTCTCTCTACAATCCAATCCTATCAGATATATTAGATGGAGTATATGAAAACATTCCATTTTTCATAATGAAGGATAAATTTGCCAGTGTCATTCATCTATAATTTAACCAAAAAAATTCTAAATCAATAATAAAGAACATGGTGAGTATTATAATATTGCACTAAATGCAGATGACATGCAATGTTTGATTGAAATCCACCTAAAATATGATGTAGTGACTAGTGAGTGGAGGGAGCATGAATTTTTCTAAAATTAACAATTATTAGATTTAGGATGATTAAACGTCATGTTAATAAACTTGTACTACACTTCAATTCTCATGTCATGCGTCGTCAAAATTTTGAATTTTAATATATATATATATATATATATGCTTCTTTTTAACCAAAAATAATTAATTAATTACTATCTTTTATGAGAGATGTGAAAAAAGTATATCAATTAATGCCCTGTAACAAATGTTCAATAAAAAAAAAAGTGTTGATTTATTGTCGTTTAATTTGTAGAAACAATTATTGAAAATATCAATGTATGTATGAATCAAACACATCACATCTTAGCTGTTGGCTGGCACTAATTAAGATTTGCAAGACTTGAAAGCAAAGAATATCTATCTAAATATATTGGTAAGTTGGTTATTTTGTTTGGTACATACAATACAAATTAAACTTTGTAAACAAGTGTGACATTTCGACACAGAATATTAACCATAAATATATATATCAATTTGAGCAACATCTTACGTGACATGCTTATTGCTAGTAAATAATAAGGGTATGTTTTGATTTGGAATTTTGAAACCTGAATTTTAAAATATACTGGTATGAATTTGTTTTGAAATTTAAGTATTTTATGTTATAAGATTTATAGGTGTATATATATTTATATAAGATATGTAGGTATTTATATAATTGACTTTTGTAGAATTTATAAATATTTTAAAATTTTCTAATCGAAATTGAATCGCCCATTCGCAGAACTGCCAATTTTAAAATGTCTACATGCAACGTCGATGGAGAATTTGCAAATTTGACACATTTTGAGCAGTGTAAAAATTACTTCAAACTGACTTCTTATTCTCATTTAATAAACATAATTGTATTTACAATTTTAGCGTCAGTTAAGACGATTTTGCATATAAACTTGGTAAAGAAAAATAATTATTTAAAAAAATACTACTGTACAATTTTTTTAATAATAAAAAACATTTTATTATCATTTATCAAACAATATATACCTTCCGGATTTCCCACAAATTTAAATTAATTCACTTCTTTAAAAGCACAACAATCAATTAAACTTGTAATTTGTCAAAAAGTGTTCTTGACTAAGTTGACTTCCCCTGTTGTGGACGTTACTCAAAAAATATTCTCAGCTCTTTGTACAGGTCTAAAAATAGGGACTTACAAATGCATTTTCTCGTCATCAAGAATTATAACCCCTTTTCTAATAATAAAACAACAATAAAAGGAAAATATAAGAAAGAAGTTCCTCTAGACTACGTATAGGAGTCGTCAGATTTTTTCGAATTCGACGCAGCAAATTCCTTGTCTTGCTGCTTCTTCAGATGGCGTTGTGCAGTTGCGTTCACAATTTTGACGAAAAAGTTCAAGAGCATGAACCAAACAACCGTGTTCCAAAACATGGCGAGCGAAAAGTCCCATTGCTTACCCTGAGAAGCATGAAAAAGAAGTCTTAAGTACAGATATAGATTATGGGCTGGTTTTAGTATCAAATGGAGCCAAACCAATGGCCCAGAACAGGGCAGGGAGATTGAAAGGAATGAAGAACCTTGATATTTATTGGAGGTTTTGCGGCTAAGTACTTGTCTTTCATGGAATGAAGCTTGGAAATGAGGTTGGATAGGATGGAGTCGAACCCAGGTGCAAAGCTGAAGGCCCATATTAATTCGTTTTCGACCCAGTGAAGAAGTTGGTTGTTGCACACCGAAATGATAAACAGCGTCTGCAGATCAACGAGGTTTAATCAGATAGGGTAAATTACTGCAAAAATCATGACTTCTGATTTAATTGCTTTTTTAATAAACTTTTGGATAGTTGCACGAACTTAATATATCAATTGCCACTGCGACACCAGACAGTTTGGGCCCTGCCCGATGTACAAACGACATTTTGGCTTGCTGGCTTGTGAAAAATAAAACCACGATTTGTGGCTTAATTTCATTTTTAACCAAACATTTGGATAATTGCAACAAAAATCACAAGTTTAACGACATCAAACTAAATCCCGATGATTAAGGTTTGAGGTGTACCTGTATGTGAGTCTTGACTATTGCTTTGCCTAAAACCGTTGCCAGGAAAAACTCCCAGAAAGGGATTCCAAATTGCCCACACATTATGCCCGCGAGATCAAATAACGGATTAGGTACCTACAAAATATCAGTTTATGTCTAAGAGAGGATATGCCAAATTAACAAATTGTAAGTATCATTATGTGGGAGTATATGAAGGAGCTAACCGAAGCAAGAATTAAAATTGTGAAGAAGTTCAGATACTGGGCATGTGAGAGGAACCAGCGTTTGATTTGATTTAGACGAGAAGATATAAATCCAGTTTTTTCATCCAATTCTTCCACAGCATCTACTGTACTGCCTGACAAGTTTGCTGTATAAAGAAGAGTATATGGTAAGGTCCTACGTATACCACAACTCATTGGAAAGAAAAATCTCACCTTTCGTACATGAATCAATTGGAATTACAATCTCAACCTTAATGTTCAAGGAAAAATTTAGCAAAAATAAGTTCACAAGGATAGTAAGAAACCAATATAGCAATTTAAGAGCAATGATCAAAACTTCATACCCCCTCCGTCCCAAAAAGTTGGGTCCCCTATTCCTTCTTGGTTTGTCCCAAAATATAGTCCATTTTCTTTTTGGAAGTGTGTAAAATGTTCTAAATACCCTTATTTAATGAATGATTATTGTTTTGATGTTCAATAAATAAGGTTATATTTGGAAGTTTATAGGTAAAATTCAGAATTTTAGGCACAAAAAATTACTCCATGTTTTATTGGTCAGTGTAAAAAATGAAAGGGGGTCATCATTTTGGGACGGAGGGAGTATGAGATAGAGATTCTACAGTGACATGCTCATATTTCTACAGCTACAACTTTTTTTAAGAGAAAATTTCAAGGCAACAAAAAGTTGTCTTTTAAGGATGTTACACACGAATTAAGAAAGTGTAATATGACATTTAAGCCATTTTGTTTACCTGCATTGAGTAAATTTACTTGGTCAATGAATACTCTAACAAAAAATAAGTAAAGGGGTAAAGTTGGAATATGATATTTATTTCCCTTAGATTAGTGCCAAATGACAATTATTTTGGGTAAAAAATACTTTCTAGAAGACAATAAATTAATAAAATGGATTAGATAGGGTATTTTTCTAAAAAAATTAGAAAGAAAAAAAAAGTGTGCATCTACATGAATGAAATACACACCTGCCCTTGAAATGAAATAGGGGGGAAGCTCGCCAAGTGCCGTCCCAAGACCCCACAATATTGCTTCTAACTGAACCTGGGGTAGTATACTACTAATGGGAATCCGTACACCTTGTGAGGATGGAAAAACAGGGGGCCCAAATTCAGCACAATCTTTGCCAAGCCATGAAGGACTGCTTTTTAGTTGTATTGTATCGTAGAGGGCACGTTTAATGTCTACTCGACCACATTCCACTGCTTTTAGAGTGAATAATGCAATATGAGGTCCCAGATAGAGAACGAAAGTGTGCAGCCCAGAACCTACGAAAATACATATCAAATGAAATCGTTCAAATGATTATCCATGAAGATGATGACGAGATAGCATGTGTACTTTCTCAATACTTTGAAAAGTTTATTGCTATTATATCGCTGAGTGGTGTGATACATTCATTCAGTGTCATTTGATAGCGTTATGTGCTTGATTATGTGCATTATTCACACAATGTTGGTTTATTATGCTTGAAATAGACAAGGATCGTGTTTCATTATTTTGTAAAAAGAAAAAAAATTGGAGGCAAAATATCAATTCTTTGTTGAGACATTCGTTGAAGCTAATGGATTGGATTTTAACGAAATGCAGCAGCCTGTCTAATAGTTCGGTAAAAGTAATGGTTCACATTAGAAGCTTATCTCAATAGAAATCTTTCTTATCAGATATTTCCAAATGATAAATCACTAATCATCACAAAGTCGAGACAACAAAATCAAGAAATAGAATGGACAAGCTCATTAAGCTAATATTGCTTACCCAGTCCTATGGAAGATGCAACACCAAGAGCCACCCACCACAATCCAAATCGTAAATAAAGTAGAACTTCCTCGACATGCTGCATTTCAATTAAAATACATGTATAAACCATTTACAAGAAAAGCACGAGAAACAAAATTATGACATTAGAGAAATATCCTCTGCTAAAGAATGGCATCTGAAATTTAATCAACAAGAAATTAACACAAAGTATTGAAGCATATCACTGCTGCTTTCGGCAATTTAGGATGAATAATTAAATTATACTCCATCAGTTACCTTCTCATGAGGACCATCAACAATAACAAGAAGTATCCCTGCTATGATAACAATGGCACTCAACAGCATAAGCCAACCTCCATGTGACAAAAGATATTGAGATGATCGTACGAGATATTGTATGACAGCCTGCAGGAAAAACTTTATGGTCTTGTAAGGCTGTGAGGCCAGACTCAATTTTTCTAATTCTTGCTGTTGCTTTAGACGAACCCCTGCAAAAGCAACAACATAAGATTCCTAAATTGAAACCATGAGTTTCTTGGGATCTTAGCGATGTGTGCATCAAATCTCAGTATCATATTTATATCCATTAATTTCAAAGACGTGCACATGCAATTTGACATTATTATTTTTATTATTATTGCAATTCAAATCTTTAAACAACAGCCACCATGTATAGAACCAGGTCACATATAAGATCATCCATTATGCAGATAGCTCCAACCTAAACTAGAGTGTTATGCATACTCCAAACATTTGCAAGACTGATAAACTTCCAAACCAAGAGAAGACAACACAAGTTAGAAATTAGATTACTCCTATCGTATCATATGAAGGTCGTCGCACTGTCACTATTATTCAGATCACATGCAAAAGGGCAAAATCTGCTATTATGTTTACTTTGGATTTTAAAAACCTGGTTTTGAGTTTTAAGATCCTACACCGGTTTTACTTCGGGATTTAAAAATCGGTTTTGAAACCACCCCTACAACACTTATAAACCTACTATCACACTTTCCAATACAATCAGCTCTTTCTCCTTACAATTTAAGATATTTAAACCACAATTCACATAATTCAATCATACTCAATAATAATATAACAATACAATTGATTTGATAAGTTAAATCCCCCCTACAAAAAAAACCAAAAGAAACACATATTAATATTCATTAGGATTTCAAAAACTCCTATATTTCATAAACCAGTTTTCAAAAGTAACTTAAAACCCAAAGTAAACATCAGTTTCCATCGAAGTGGATCACTGCAAAAAGTCTCCTTGATTCTCAATAATATCAGACCACTCAACTACATTTCATAAGTTCTCTACTGATTTTGGCCTTCAACGGTGTATCATCTAAGAAAAATCAAACCTGCTTGTTCTCTCTCTCACTCACACACACACACACACACACAAAGTGTGCTTGTGGTGGTTTCAGAGCCCCCCACCCACCCTCAAAGTAAACCTAATAAGAGCAATGCCCAAGTTCACAAATAGGTACAACTGCATAAAAAGACTATACGCATACATAAACCAAGCAAATTAGTTCATTCAGAGATAGTACCAAATCAGTCAACAACCTTCCGATCTCTTCATTCACAACAGTTTCCAAGATCAAATCCAGATTCAAACAGCAAACACTAACACACATCTTACATTCATATCAGGCAATCAAACTTGCGGCATCGCAATCCAAAAATACACCATTAAACAAAAAAAAAAAAACGATTCCCCCTTCATGGGGCAACTCCACAACAAATCCCAGATCAAATTAAATGCTGAAACTTGCCTGAAATCGACTGGCTGCTGTCGCGAGATCTTTTGGTAGAAGTCGATTTTTTCTTTGACCCCATTAGCCTATGTTCTTATACTTGCCATACAAATTTATATTGCAAACGCTCGAACTTTAACACTTGTCTGAGCTGTTTGAATCAATTACTGTTTTGATCGAGAACAAATCATATAGCAAGCAAACGATGAAATTTTGAAGAAAAAAGACGCCCGATGTGTGTGCACACACACCTCGCGCACTTAGTTGGCAAATACCGTAAATGCTAATCCAGAAAAACGAATCTTCAAATCCAATGGCATAAAACATTTAAATCCCTACAAATTAGTAAAAATAAAATCCTTCAAAAAACCAATTATTATCCAAATATTTAATCATAAATAATGAAATTCTAGTTCAATATTGATTTTTTTTTTCTTTACAAATTATTTACATTTTATAATTTATGTTAAAATTCAATATTAGTATTAATGTCAAGATGGAGAAAGGAATTGATGTAAAGTTGACAAATTAAATATCAATATCTGATGGTTAAATTGTTACACCTAACAAGTTGGACCATGTGGTGTTCGTACATATTAGTATTAAGTTAAGGTTACAAAAATATATTATATACTTTTTTTCTTCTCAAAAGTCAAGTTTAAATTTATGATAATTGATAAATATCATAATTGTGTTTATTTGTCTGATATCTATGCACAATAAATATTCCTAAAGGCTAAAGACACTCAACTATATATCATAAGAGATTGTATTTATTTGTCTTATCTGCTATATATTTTTTTAATACTCCCATAAAATAAATAAAAATGTGATGTATGCTTTAGAATTTCAGATGTCATACATTAATGTTGAGTTTCTACGTTGTTTTTCTTATAAAATATATATTAAATGAATATTTCTCCATTTTTTTTTATGGCTAGAAGAAGAGTATCATGAGTATTACGTGAATATTAGGGTTAATTGGAAAAAAAAAAAAAACTTTTAAAATTATAAGTAAATTCTTGAATACAATTGAATTTTCAACTATGCAATTAAATTTTTAACCCAACACATTAAAATTAAATTAAAATAGTGATACAATTGCATCAATGGTACCATGCAATGAAGTGCATGCCCCTTCTTTTATAATTAATTGGCAATATTTTCAGGAATTTTGTAGCCCCATTTTTATAATTAATTGGCAATATTTTCAAGAATTTTGTAGGTGCTACGTTAACATATAGTGGTATCTTACTTATATCCTAAAAAGATACGTTGAAATTGTTGATTCCTCAAGTTACAATGAAATTTATGAAGTATTAGTAATAGTCAACTGTCAACATGTTGCGTACACGATTCAACAGTTATGTCTTTTTTATTGTCTTCGTCAGATATTTAATTTATTTAAATTATTGCATCCAAAATGTAATTATGATTATAAAATAAAATTTGCATGCAAACAAATTAACCCACAAATGGAGCTGACTGAAGAGAGCCCATTAGGCCCAATAACGTGCTTGTACCACCCAAAATCGGTTGGATTGGGCCATTGCTAAAGCCTAATTTTTTTTTTTAATGGATTACAAGTGGATTGTGCGAGGTAAGACCACTAGTTGTGATATTAATTCATTTATACTAAAGGACTTGTATTTTAAATGCAAATAATAACACTTTAGACTTGATATTCTTCTAAAGTATATAGTTCTACTTGTTATGATGAGAACAAATACTCTTACAGTGTTCTACAACAATTAAGGAAAAAAAAGTTTGAAGTAATTTTCAACTAATGAGTTATTAATGTTTGGATTTATATGTTTAGAATTAGGTTGGAAGAATACTTAGGGCTTGAACATGGATCTTTGAACTTGCTCTTTAGAAATTCAGGATTTATTGAGAATATGCGTGTTAGTAAACTTTTAAAGCTTCGATTTGTAGAATTTTCGTGTTCTTCCCATGAAGGTGACCGCGTATTTATAGTATGATTCAAATATAAGCGTTGGAGAAATACACTGGATCATACTATTTGCAGCTATGCAAATCGTCGTTGAATGTTGTACCTCAGATTTGTTCGTTCTTTTAAGGTAAGGTCTCTCTCACATTAATTTGCACACTTTATAGTCGTTTGCTTTGTTCAATTCTAGATTTCTGTTAAGTCAATGCCACATGTTGACCTCCAATTGGTCTAGGTTGATATAGACTAACCGATAGTAGACGACACATTGAAGTTCGAATATATGTTTATCTTCTAATGATTTGACTTTGTTTGACATCTATTGAGTTAAAATTTAAGTTGAGTGTTCCTTTTGTCTAGACTAATGAATTGAGCATAGTCTTTTCAGATTTTATCCACTTGACTTTAACTCAGTAGTTAATTGATATTAAAAAAGACAATTGAATACTTTTGTCTCGGTCAATTGAATCAATCAGCTACCAAGCTTCTTGATTGCAACAAGTCTTCAGTTTTCAACAACTAAGTAGATCATCTCGTTCTTCAATCTTGCACCAACGCATGTTTATACATATGAGTCAAACTTAGGTTAGATGACACTAAAGTTCCCCCTCGATTGTTGATTCTATCGACTAAGACTAAATAGTTGATTTATATAGATTCAACTTTCATTTTATTACAAAATGGTTTGATGCCATCGTCAAAACTAATACAAATTTTTAAACAAACATTATCAAATTACACATTCATATTGATTAGAAGCTCCCAAACCATCCATCCATAATCCAAATCATCCTCATTTCCACTATCAAAATTCATTCCAAACGATCATATTATTACTTTTTTTACCTACTCATTTTTTTTTATACTTTTTCCATCAATTTATATACTAACATTAATCACTATTAAATGTTAATTTGACATAAATAAAATACCACCTACAAAAACTTCAAAACAACCGTGTACGTTTACTATTCATCAAAAATTCAAAATACAAACTTACACGTACTTCCGAATTTTTGTAATATCATACTATGTTTTAACATTTTGCTTTTATAATTTTATTATCACAATGCTATATTTCATCAACGTAATGTTAGTTAATTCCAACCTAAGGTGTTGACTCTTAACATGTGATGTAGATGTAAGTTTTAAGGCAAAATGTTAGTTCAACTAAAAACGTGATGAAACATCACATTAAGCATATTCAATACACGATTCGTATTTTACTTGACTACCTATTTGATCCGAACACAAAAAAAAAAAAACATATAATCTAATAAAACATGGAGGGGATATAACAAATCACAAAAGAAAACACCAAATTAAAATAGGAAATCACATATATATCATGCAACTGAGGTTATAATTCTTGTTTACAAAGACATAATTCTGTGACTAAACATTTGGAAATACATGAATAAAAAGTATGATCATAATAATACTATTTTCTGACTCTATATCTGCAATCCATCAAGAAAATTCAATCAAAGATTCCAAAGAATAATGTTACCTATTCATTCTTCCAAGCATACAAAATCAAAGTGCATCCAAGGCCCGAAAGCTTCGATTCCTTGAAACTCTCCGAGCAGCTCCAAGACACGATGGACGAATCAGAAACACGGCCTTTCTCCACTTCTAAACTTGTCCTAAACATGAACACTGCATTCCCAAAACCCGACCCGAACAGCCAGTTATGGACGTCCCAAAACACTTCAACGGGGCGATCATCAAGCACAATCGTGCAATTCCCACGAAACTTCCACCACAGATTCTTAACCAACATAACCGACTTTGCATCAACATGAACCACGAGAACGAGATCGTCGTTGCTGCAATTCGTGTCACACTCAATCCTAAGGTCATGAATCTGCCCTTTGTCACAAAACCTAGCCTTGGTACCAAAAACCCTTTTCCCAAAAATGTTCTCTCTCCTAACAACAAGAACACATCTAGAGAGAGAAGCAATTGCTCCAGTTTTCTTGAATGCTTGTTCTGTTAGATCCCCAATTAGAAAAGCCATCTCACCTCTACATACAATTCCTATATAGTATAACCCTAATGGCTCTGGCCCAGATCCAAATTTAGCCAAAGAAAGATCCCAAAAGACTTCAACTTTACAAGAATTTAGGTCTAAACACTTTGAGCCTTTCCTCTTTGAGAACAAAGAAAGCTTAATATCCATTTTACAGAGGAAATTATGAGATGCATCATCTATTACAACACTAAGGCATTGCCCCATCAAATTCTTGCCCCAAACAATACTAATCAAGCAAGATTTATCAAACAATTTACAATTATAGATGCAAGTTACACAATTCTGAGAAGATTTGCTCACAGCTACACTAGAACAGGAAGCATCTGCAACTTGAATTCCACTCTCCCCAAAACAAGATGCAAAATCCCTCATTTTTCACTAAATTGCAGAAAGAAAAAATTAAAACTTTACTTGAGCTATATTGCAATAAAAAACTGATCTTTATGAACCCTTTTGAGCAGTAAGACAACAGAGCTCGAGAAATCGAAAAGGGCAGGTGAAAACATACCAAAAAAGATGGAATTTGAATCCTTTGATTGTAGATTCAAGAACTCAGAACCTCAATTTCTGGCTTGAAAAATGAAAATGGGACAGCTATAACAAGTTGGGGTGCTGTAAGAGTTATTTTTTGAATAAATGAAGTTAGGGTATTGTTTTTTGAGATACAA
Source organism: Galeopsis tetrahit (assembly GCA_963675135.1). Classification (NCBI taxonomy): domain Eukaryota; kingdom Viridiplantae; phylum Streptophyta; class Magnoliopsida; order Lamiales; family Lamiaceae; genus Galeopsis; species Galeopsis tetrahit. The sequence goes on from OY776133.1 coordinate 22,035,278, forward strand.
GGAATCTCATCAGTTTTTAAGGAAAGGACAATTGTAAATTAGAAAAACACTTTATGGTATGAATAATTTTTTACTTTTATAAAATTGGACAATATTTGGCCTTAATTTAGCTATTTTAATTTTTAAATGATGAATAGTTGTTGAGGGAGATGATATATAATGTCATACCACTTATACGACGCGTTCAAATTAAATATTATCATACTCATTCAGTACCAACTTTATTGCATTTTTTATTCTGATTAATTAATAAACCACCAACTTAATAAATATGAATATTTTAAACATTTTACTCACTTTTTTTTTTTTATGAAAATGACTATATCTTGAGATACAAAAAAAAAAAATTTGCCCCTTTTTTTTTGTCCTGACACAAAATTATTTGTACAATTTTAATATAAAAATAACGCATAAAATTAATAGTCTCACAATATTATTTTATTTTTAATATTGTCACTCATTTTAGACTTACATTTTATCTCATACTACCTCACTATTTTTTTTAAAAAAATTTGTGTGTCGTTACAAATGGGTAAATACATTCTAGGCAGAGAGTGTAACATTTATTTGATGGGTCACTTTATTAATCACATACTCCATAGATGTCATTTTGTTAATCTATGTGTCGAAGAAATAAATGACTTGCAAATGTTTTATGCAATAATCATGTGTTGCATTTAAGGAACTGAAAATTACATACGCTAAGATTATCATATTAATCGTTTTACTTGGCAGATGATTTTAGGGGTGTACCTCTTTTGATGCAATCCGACCTCTGGTTCGGATTGTAAATTTATGACTTCTATATGTTCGTTTTTCTTTTAATCTATAATCTTTTATTATCATATTAACTTTGTTTTGTGTAAATGATTTTTAATTTGAGCTAAATTTAAGGAGGGAAATTTGACTTTTGAGATTTTGCTCAAACCGTGAGACAATTTGAAAAGGGAAACAATAGTATAATATTTTTATTTTTTGCTTTTATTTTCATCAAAAGATTCATTACATCAAAGATTGACTTTAATTCCCCAAAAGTCTTACTTGAAGGAGGCAAAGTTTATATAATTAAAATGCATATTAAAAGGAACAAGAAAAAAACACGATGAACCAACATTCTTTTTATTGATGATTATGATGCGTGTTTCTTTCACAAAGCAAAAGCGTGAAGGTAACAAAATTATGAACACAATACTACTACTTTTAAAAAGTATGGTTTAAGGATAATTTTTTTTCTTCAATTTTTAGTTACACTTAAAGGTGAAAAACACGAATTAAAAAAAAAAAAAAAAGAGGCGCTCAATTAATCTGATGTTAATCTAACTTACATAAGTATATTTTAATATTTTGATTTATATATAATTTTCGATACGATGTTAATATGATCTCTTCCATGAACACAATAAAATAGAAAAAGGTTGCATAGCCATTCAAATTGCAGAGACAAATTCTTTTTTATTGACTTTAGCCTGTTGTGTTTTGTTAAAATTAAGGGGATTATTTTTGTAATATATTTCAGGATTTTTTTAATTGAATAGATGGCGGTAAATTATATTTAAATTTAAATATTACACCGTCACCCACAAAATTTTTGCAAGTCATTTGGAGGGTAAATTCAATCGTGCCCACGGTACATTTCACCAAATTTTAATCAATTTGCTAAAGAAACTGCACATGTCAGTAAAAAAAACAGGTGATTTTTTTTTAATTTATTTGATGAAAAATACTGTATTAATTTGTATTAAAAAAAAGTGTTACCATACCAATACACTTAAATTATGTATTAATGATTTTATTTATAAAACCTAATAATTTTCTTAATTTGTAAATAGTTTATTTGTGTGTATGATTCAATAACTCTTCTTTGCATAAGACCCTCCGTATGACCTCCATCTGTGTGGAATGTATCATAGGTTCATGTGCACCCAATTTTTCGATCATTTTAAATAATATTTGTACTCATGCAATGATTAGCCATTTTCCTAATTTATTTCCTTAAATAATTAGTCTTCCTACATTTGAACACGTCCATTTTTTTTTTCGATGATAGAACATCTCCAAATTATATATATTGCGGCTATAAATCCATTCATGGGACCTATCAAACTAATTTAAGGCTGGAATTAGCATATAAAACCATTATTTAGAAAAGCTTAACAAATATATATGTCTGAAAAAAGAAGAAATATTATTTTTGGGGTGGGGAGTGGGGACTCATCTATAATGCTCTCCAAAATTCCAAATTATTGACCAGCTGGTATTGCATAAAACAATTATACCATGAAACAACTAAGGTTATTAAACCAATAAAATTTTATGAAACGACTTTTATAGATTAAAAATCCACTCAAATTAAATGTAAACTACTTTTCTGACAAAATTTAGCCATAATGCGTTCAACAATTTAAAAAAATATTTCAGGCTAAAGTCTAGTTTGTTACTCCGTATTTGTGATACATTTTTAAGTAGGCCCAAATCTAGCACTTTTAATAAACAATCGGGTCTGAAAACCTATTTAAGTACTTAAATTAATATTGTATATTTAAAATTGATGTGTTTTGTTCTGTTTTTAACGAGAGATTTATGATTTATTATGATTGAGTTGTTTTATTTAAATATATATCAATACAAAAAATACATTACTATAAAATTAATAAAAACATAGATAAAAGTTTCAGGTTCATAAAAATTTTACTCAATGTTATAATATTATATTTATCAAATAATCTCATTCTATTAATTTGAAAAATAAATTTCATTTGATTTTAGAGGCACATTTGATTGTTTCGATTTAAAAGAGATGATTAAAAAATGTGTTTTCAATCATCACTAATCATGTAGTAATATATATCTATGAAATAAAAATATGTATAAAAATCGAATACAAATTCGTCTAAAATTAATAAAATTGTTGAACTATGTTTGCTTATAATATTTAACACTAAAAAAAATTAAAATGAAAATAAAAACAACAATATTTAACACTAAAAACAAATTTAAAATGAAAAAGAAAACAAAAACTTATGTTTTCTATAATATTTAACCGGTGTTTGTGACACGTACACAAACTTATGAATCTCTTTCAAACTACTAGACCAACATTGCATAGTACAACAAAACAAAAAGTATATAGTAAATAACTAATACTCCATAGTATATTTTGTGGGGGCCAATAACCCTCTTGGCCCCATTGTCCCTCCGTCGCTGGACGGATGGAGGGAGTATTTTATATTGGACGAAAATATGTATATATATACACACTTAAACGAGTTGACATGTTGAGCTAAAAAAAACTTTTATAAAACCTGAGTATACATGAGTAAACAGCCTTTTTAAAAAACCTAATTCTAACTTCTTTACTAAAATGGTCGAGGTGACCTGAGCTTTAGAATACCGGACGTAGGTCCTGGATCTATTTTCACCTCTATTAAAATCATATTTAATCTTAAAAATATATTAAGAGAATTTAATTCCTATTAAAAGCATGCTTAATCTTAAAAAATATACTAGGATTATTTAATGTGTGGCGAATAAAAAATAAGATCGACAATTGTATATATATAATTATATAATATTATAAATAAAGCTATGAATCGCACGATGCCAATTACCTTTTTAGATTTGTGATATTTGATTTTTAATTTTTTAAATCAAATACGTTTCAATTTATTAGCATGGACATGATGAACTATAGAAAGACTATTCATAAAAGTCGGATGCTGGACCCAACTATAAGAACTCAGATAATTTTCTAGCTAATTTATGTGTCATGCATGATATTGACATCTCGATTGTCTACATCCCTTGATAATATCTCCAAAGACGGAATAATCAGTCATTGAACCTGAGACAACATGTACTCAGTGACGGACCCAGAAATTACAGATTGGGGGGCCCAATTTACATTAATACAAAGATAAAATATTTATATATACAAAAAAATTATTATAAATTTTTCAATACATCTCATTTCATTAATTTAAATTTAACGATTTTTGTTATATTTTGAAATAAAACAATTTTGATTGTTCTAGCTTTGAAAAAGTATACACAACTCCGATCGTTGTTGAGACTTTAGTCACTATTAGTCAAATGTAGAACTTAAAATATACTCCCCCGTTCATAGTGATTTTTATATTTTAATTGACTCACTTTTTAAAAAATGTAAATTTAGTGGAGTGTGAGATCAAATAAGTAAGAATCAGTTTGCGTGATTTAATAAAGTATAAAATAGATTTTGTGAGGTCTAAAAAAAAATTAGTGAGGTGTATTAATAAGAGAAAATGTGGATATAAAATTAATAATAATTTTAAAAATAAAATGATATAGTAAATGTATCTATTTTGTGAATTATTTTTATATTTGAAGTGTACAAAGTAATTTTAAAACATAAAACATAATATAAATAATTACTAAAAAAATATATATAATATATATATAAAAAAAAAAAAAAATTGGTGGGGGGCCCAGTGACCCCCCTGGGCACTTCCTCGGTCCGTCACTGCATGTACTAGCTTAGCGTCCATCTCCACTATTACTCTTTCCAATTCCAAATATTTGATCCACGAAAGTGGCCTCGTGTAATCCGATCTCTTCCTCTTCATAAGAACTATACATTTCCGACATGATGTGTAAACGATTGAATACATGATTTCCACGATGGTCATGCACTACAAAAAACGCGGGGTTTACCGACGGAAATGCCGACGGAATTGTGGTCGGTAGGCGTGGTTTCCGACGGAACTACCGACGGAATCATTCAGTCGGCTCTAGCCTCGTCGGCCCGGTTTACCGACGGAATTTTTGAATCCGTCGGTAGTCCCGACGGAATAAATCAGTCGGGTCTGCCGACGGATCTCAGTCTGTCGGTAGCCCGGATGACCCGTTTTGAAACCGGGTCTGATTTCTGTCGGCAATTCCGTCGGTCGTCCGTCGGTACTACCGACGAAATTTTATTTTAACTTTTTTTTTTACAAAAATATATCCGTCGGCTTCCGTCGGAATCCAATTTTATATTTTTTAAATTCGAAATTATATTCCGTCGGGGGTTCCGTCGGTAGCACAACCCGAAATAAAAAATATAATGGTCGTGGATCGGACCGGACCCGTACATTTACCCGACCCGCAATCCATTATTAAGGCCACCATTTTATTCTGGCCTTGCTGGGAATCGAACCCGAGTGTGTGGGCGCCTAGTCAGGGGCACCTACCACTCGGACAAGTGTGTTACTTGTTCGTAATTGTAATATTAATTGTATATATACTCATTTTCGGCCCATTTTTTTTAAAAAATTCACAAAATCAATTTCTTTCACATATATCAAATAATTAAATTTGTAATCTATAATTTATATTTTTATAATTTATATATTTTAAAATACTAAAATATTCATATTTTAACTAAAATACTCATATTTTTTTAGTAAAAAATTAATTTTTTGCTAATTATTTTTTTAAAAAATTCAAAAAATTAATTTCATTCACATAAATTAAATAATTAAATTTATAATCTATAATTTATATATTTTTAAATACTAAAATATTCATTTTTTTGCTAATTATATTTTAAAAAATTTTAAAAAAAAATTAATTTCTTTTCACACTTTTTAGTTGTAACTTAATGATAAATAAATATTTTTAAATTGTACATCTAATAAAATAATTAGCTTACATTATATAATTTATTATTCATCTTCTTCCTCTTCATCTTCTTCATCTACATTTTCATTATTTGTCTCATCTTCCTCCTCTTTGTCCTCTTTCTCTTCATCATCCTCTTCATTTTCATCATCTTCCTCATTTCCATTATCGTTTTCAATTTCGATCAATTGTGAATTTCCAGCCGTCAAGTCTACGTGGATATTCAAATCTCCCGTAAAGACTTCAGTTCTAGCCTCTATTTGTTCCGTTTGAAACGGAGAATCATCTTCATCACTCCTTTCCTTTGTAGGGACTTCTACCATTGATCTTGCCTTTACTTTGCAAACAACGTGCCATTCAATTTTACTACGTGATCGTACTGGATACTTGCAGTAGTATACTTGAGATACTTGATGGGCAAATACAAATGGATCATTCCCGCTATAGCTCCTTTTCGGATTAACATCGACGAGTTTGTACTCTGGATGAATCCTTGTTCCTGAAGGGCCTGAATCAAACCAATGACACTTGAACAACACTACAGTCTTTGCTGGATATCCTGGATATTCTACTTCAACGACTTCGTGCAACACCCCATAGTAGTCACTTGCATCTGCATTGTAGTTTGCACTGCTAATGCAAACACCACTGTTCGTAGTCGCTTTTCTTGATGCATACTCGGATGTATGAAATCTGTAGCCCTTCACAATATAACCGTTGTAAGTCTTTACACGACGTAGTGGTCCTTTGCTGAGATCCCTTAAGAATCGATTCTCAAAATCGTTTGACCGTCCCTATACAGTTCAAATAATTAACATTAATTATGAATCATATTTATATACGTAAAATTTAAGGAAATGGTACTCACACAACGTTGGAACCATCGGGCAAAATCACGTTGAAGACGAGCATCTATATCTGTATCTGAGATGTTTTGTTCTGTTCGTCTTAGTTCTTGAGTATACATCCTAATTCACAACATCCAATCACAATTAATATTAAATTACATAAATGAAGTAGTGATAAAAATATGAAATACTTACTCAATGTAAGGCTGAACTTCATCACAATTCAATAACACATACGTTTGTGCTATTTCTGCCTCTCTGTTCGACTCCCACTCTCGTTCTGTGAATTTTCCTATTGGTCGTCCCTTAGACTTGAATATAGATAGCATTCCATCGACCTCTTCACCGATATTGTCTGTATCTCTATCACCGTAGTTACGTGGTTCACTTCTCAACCGAGTGTTGACATGGTCTTCAAAATAATAAGAACAAAACATGCCAACCTCTTCATTCAAATATGCATTAACAATCGATGCTTCCACATTTGCCTTTTGTTTAGCATTGCGTTTCAAGTCGTGGAGATATCTGATTTATAATAAAAAAACATATATTTTAATTCAGTGAACATGCATGTAGTATAAAAAATGAAAAATGTAAGAGTTTACCTTTCAAATGGGTACATCCACCTGTACTGCAATGGACCACAAATTCTGGCTTCATACGCTAAATGAACGGGTAAGTGTTCCATGGAGTTGAAGAAGTTAGGTGGAAAAATTTGTTCCAACTTACACAAAATCACTGGAATGTCTTGCTCCAAACGAATCATATCATCGATCTTGATCGTTGAAGATGTTAAATCTCTAAAAAAAAGACTTAATTCAGTGATAGCCCTCCACACATTGAGAGGAACAACGTCTCGGAACGCAATCGGTATCAAGCGCTGCATAAAAACATGACAATCGTGACTCTTCATCCCTGAAACCTTACCCCTGTTTATGTATGCGCATCGACTCAAGTTTGACACGTAGTTGTCTGGAAAATTCAACTCGTGAATCCAACGACACAGTTGTTGTTTCTGTGGCTTGTCCAGTGTGTAGCAAGCCTTCGGATATTTACTTGTACTGGGATCCATTTCCAACTCTTGACGACGACAATAAATGTTCAGCTCTTCCCGGGACTTTGGAGTATCTTTCGTCTTGCCTTCTGTGTTCATCATTGTGTGGAACACATTATCAAACACATTCTTCTCAATGTGCATCACGTCCAAATTGTTTCGGATCAATAGTGAACTCCAGTATGGCAAATCCCAAAAAATACTCATTTTATTCCATCCACCTGGGATTCGACCGTTGTGTTCAGCTGCATTTTCCTCAGTAGTTTTTTTCAAACCCGTCCACTGAATCTCATGTAACAACGTTTGTCCTGTACGGTAACATTATACTAGAAGAAATTAATAAAACATATACGTATAACATTATACTAGATCAAATAATTGTATAATTAAAATACCGTTTTGAAGGGGCGGTCGATTATTTGTAACTGTTCTGTTCTTCAAGAAGTTGTTCTTATTCCTTCTAAATGGATGATCTCGAGGTAAGAACTTTCGGTGATTATCGAACCATGTAACTTTCCTACTCTTCTCAAGACTGAAAGCTTCAGAAAAATCCATACAATACGGACATGCTTGAAACCCAGCCGTTTTCCACCCAGACAACATAGAATATGCAGGAAAGTCGCTAATGGTCCACAATACAGCAGCACGCATCGTGAAATTCTGTTTTCTGAACACATCATACGTTTGGACACCACTTTCCCATAAAAAGATCAAGTCTTTTATAAGAGGCTGGAGATAAACGTCAAGTTTATCCTTTGGATTCGACGGACCTGGCACCAATACAGTTAGAAACATTGTTTGAGGTTTCAAGCACATCTATGGAGGAAGATTATACGGAGTCAGAATCACCGGCCACAACGAATACTGCTTTCCAAAGCTCCCAAACGGTGCAAAACCATCAGTACACAAACCTAGCCTCACATTCCTCGGTTCAGAAGAAAAATTGGGATACACGTTGTCAAGGTGTTTCCAGGCCTCCGAGTACGCCGGATGTCGCATCTCCCTAGACTCGGTCGAAGACGAATCTGTTGGATGCCACGTCATGTGTTGTGCTGTGGCAGTAGATTGATACAATCTCATTAAACGAGGAATGATTGGAAGATAATACATCTTCTTGTGTGCCACTTTCTTCTTCGACGACTTCGATTGACCAGCGGGCCCCTTCCGACGTGGCTCTTTGTAACGAGGATGACCACACATCCTACACATGTTCAGATTGCTATCTTCATCACCCCAATATAACATGCAACCGTTTATACAACAATCAATCTTCTCGACCGGCAATCCCATATTTTTCAGCATTTGCTTGCTTTGATGATACGTTGTAGGCACCTTATTCTCAGGAAGGCAGATCTCACTGCATAATTGTGTCATTTGCTCATATGCCCTGTTAGAAAGCTTGTTCTCGGTCTTGATAGCCATAAGTCGGGCATTAAATGACAGTTGAGAGTGTGAATCACAACCCGGGTACAAATCTTGATCGAGAAATTTGAGCATTTCATAAAACCGAAATGCTTCATCCGTCGGCTCCTCTTCTACATTTGAAAAACCGGCTTCCATTATCATTGTTTGATACATATTGGGTTCTCCCTCCCCAAGTTGTTCTTCCCCACCAAATTGTTGTTCCCCACCAAACTGTTGTTCCCCACCAAATTGTTGTTCATTACTCGTGCCGGCTTGATTACCATATATTTGTCTTTCATAGATACCAGCAGTGTAATAGTATAAAACTTGATCAAAGTTATAAGGCCAACGTACTTCGCCGTGAAATGTCCAATTATAATAATTAACAGTGAAACCATTCTTCAGAACATGTACCAAAACCTCATCAATCGACTTAAATATTTTATTCTGACATTTTTTGGCATTACACGGACACTTGATACAATCCCCATGCATGTAATGTGGGTGGAGCTTTGAAAATTCAACAAATGACACAAGTTCATTGTAAAATTCACTATTCACATTTCCTAAAATGAACCTAGGAGTTTCATACATCCATCGACGATCCGACAATTCCATCTGTTAAACATTTAACATAAAATTCTTACAAACATATAAAAAAATGCACAACTAATTAAACTACAAACAATATAATTAAAATACACAACTAAACTACAAATATATAAAATGCACAACTAATTAAACTATAACCATATAAAATGCACAACTAAACTACAAAATTTAACCAAGTAAAAAAGAAAAACGTACCGAAATTTGCTTGCTCTCATACAATTTCCACAATTTTTTTCGACTGAGTGAGAAAGGGGAAAAAAACTTTTGTAAATATTACGCGCTACCGACGGATTTTGAAATTCCGTCGGTGCGTACATTTTGAATTTACCGACGGATTCTGAAATTCCGTCGGTAGGGTGGCGCCCAAAATTCCGTCGGTAGAGTACTTGGCCGACGGAATTTCCGTCGGCAGACTTTATTTTCGACGGAATTTTTATTTCCGTCGGTAATATTGGCGGAATAAAAAAATCGAAAAAAAAAATAAAAAATACTTTACTTTATACCAAAATCTAACGAAAAATTATGTATTATGTATAAATTAAAAACAATAACATAAATAAACAATCCATTGACAAACAAGCATCAACCGAAATAAATATGTCCAACAGAATAATAAATAGTTCGACAGAAAATTAAATAGTTTGACAGAAAAATAAATAGTTCGACAAAAAATTAAAGTGTTCAAACATCAACCATTATACCCAAAAAAGTCATCATGACCACCAATGAAATCCAAGCCGTCGTCTGCGGCTGCATCTGGATTTGGATCTGGAGCATTGAAAGGGGGAACTGGACCAACCGGAGCATCGAAAGGCGGAGGGGGAACTGGACCAATCGGAGCATTGAAAGGCGGAGGGGGAACGCTCATCGCCTGTGCATAGGGGTGGAAGTAGGCCGGGCTACCCGACAGGGGCCTACGGCCTAGCCTATTAAGGGCCTTGTTAGGCCTAGCCTATTTATAATATGAGCCGGACTAAGGCTTTTTAAAAAGCCTATTTAGTTAAGTAGGCTAGGCTTAGGCTTTAAATAAGGCCTTATAAGTCTACCAGGCCGGCCTATTTAACATTATATATTATATTTATATATATTTTATAATAAGTTATTCTTAAAATTTAGTACTAACATTTATATTAAATTAAATTAAAGTAAGTTAAATTTATTTTAGTACTTTTGAAATCATTATAATGTTTGTATTTAAACTCATAGTTGTAATGCATTTATTTTGGTAGTAAATTTTATTTGCAACTTTGAATATTGAACTACGATTCATATTTAATAGGCTTCTAAAAGGTTCGTAGGCCTGGCCTATTTACTTAAAAGGCCAGGCTTAGGCTGCAAAAAAAGCCTATCACAGATAACAGGCCAGGCTCAGGCTCAATATTTATAAACCAGGCCCAGGCTTTTTCATGTAAAGCCTAGCCTAGCCCAGCCTATTTCCACCCCTACGGCTGTGCAAAGCATGTATCTATTTGATCAGCAAACATTCCCAACGATCGACCCATAGTGTCAGTTAGCTGTCGGAAGTAGTGGTTCATCATGTGTACTACGTTCGGGTCCGGAACAACAGTGGAGGATACAGAGGCCTGCGATGCACGCTGGGACGAACTGGACAACGCAGCTCTCACTGAGCGGCTCATCCGGCCAAGGCCAAGGACCCGTCCTCGATCAGCCGGGGCAACGTCCAGGTAAATCCGGTTAAGATCAGGCGGAGGGGGAGCGCTGGACCCGGCTTCAGCAGAAGCCTGTGTCGTCTCCTCTTCAATCCTCCGGTTCACATTCAACTACATAATTACAAAAAAATTGAATTAATACATAGTTCAATACATTTAATTAATTAAATATTAAAAAAACATCACAATTTAATTAAACTTACGTGAAGATCGATAGTGCGTCCATATGTGGACGTCTGCGAATCTCGATCAAACGGATGAAGAAGGTTCAACCGATCCACGTGTGTGGGTTCACGCCCAAGTTCCCGCTCTTATTTCGTACCAAATGAACATATAAAAAATATTTTATATAATATAATATAAATAATTGAAATAAATTTAGTGAACACTTATTAGAGCAATTGAGTGCTCATACGCGGATCGGGCCCCCCCGATGCCTTGACATCCCACCTCCCCCATCACTTCTACGGTTGGCTCGAGCAGTTTCACACTTCTGCACGTACTCCGGGCTACTCCAATACGTGGTCAACGTGTTCCACACGTCGACTCCATTTTCGTCCGTACCCAACGTCTGCACCACGCCACGACTACGCCAAGCAGTCCTCCAGGTGTACATTACCTCATTATACCTAGATTGACATGAAGCGGGCCAGTGCGTGTGAATATCGTCGTCCGAAAAGTACTCTCTAAGCCAATAAGCATGTTTCTGCACATATTCGATCAGCATATTTATCAAATAATATATATAATAAATTGATTATTAATATTTAATTGAATGCACTCAAATACCTGGAATTCCTCCCAGTATTCATCCTTTTTCGCCTGCGGCACCTTCAGCCAAGAGTAGGCATTCGCAGCAACCTTGCACTTAATAATCGATTCAGTGCAAATCTTCGACACCTCATTACCAGGAAGTAAGCTGTGACATTATATAAATTAAAAAATGTACAAAAATTGATGCTATTAAATATTGTTAAACCTTAAAATTATTTAATTAATTACTTACTATATTCCCCCCTCAATCCATACTCTCAGTCTAGTTTCTCGGGCCCGCGTGGGATGTCGACGAGCTGCCGACGACTCAGATGACGGCGGCGAATGCTGTGGAACGGATGCCGACGACGTCATCATAGGAGGCTCAACAGGCCTAAGTGAGCCTCTCCTACGTCGAGATCCTGAGGCCCCACTAGCATCTTGACTCATCTATTTTAATAAATAAAATTTAAAAGTATAATAAATTAATCAATAATTAATATAGTAATGAAATCAATAATTTCCTAATTTAATTAATAACATTTTAGTAATTTAAGTCAATAATTTCCTAATTTAATCAATAACAAAATCCGTTATTAATGAAATCAATAATTTACAAAACTAATTAATAATGACTTAATTTAAACAATAACAATAATTACTATATTAATCAAACCGTACAACAGTACCCCTACTTATAAGAATAATTACTAATTTAATCAACAATAATAACCTAGTTTAATTATCAAAACGAACTAACAAGAAAACTACACTATATATTTGAACTAACATACATTAATTAATTACAATTAATCAATAAAAAATATATAATCCACGTACTAACATATATTTGAATTAATTATACATATATATTCATCAACTACGTACATGAAATTTTATAATAATTAAAATGCAATTTATAATATATAATTCAATAACAGTTTTATAATAATTAACATGCAATTTATAATAATAACAGTTTTATAATAATTAACATGCAATAACTAATACAATAACTTAATTAAAATTAATTAAGAATTTATAAAACGTACCGTTTAAATTGAAGAAAATTGGAGTAGATAATCTTTATGCCCTTTATCGATCAATCCACGCACCACGCACAAGAAAATCCAATCCAAGAACCGAGGAGAGAACAGAGAGACGAAGAGGGAGACGAAGGCCAAAAAATTTTTTTCCTCAAAGAGGAACTGCCTTCGGCAGTTCTTATAAAAAAAAAAATTTAAGGTCCGTCGGTAGCACGCGAATATTAATGCCACGCGTCTTTTCATTGGTATCCGAGGCGGTGGGTCAAAGCGGGTCGGCTGCCGACGAAAATTTTCCGTCGGCAGCCGAATTTTGAACGACCGACGGAAAAAATCCGTCGGGAAGCAAGGCTAAACGACACCGTTTGGCCGCGGAACTGAATTCCGTCGGGAAGTCCGTCGGACGGTCCCGACGGATCTTGGATTCCGTCGGGAGTTAGTCAATTCGAATATTCCGTCGGCAAACTCCGCGTTTTTTGTAGTGATGCATGATAATTTCGAAACACATCCCCTCGTCTCGCTGAAAAAAGCAACAACCATATTAGCCTTAATGAAATCAAACGGAGGTTTGTGCCAAGCCATGTAGCAAGCAGTCACGAATCCCCGACCTTCCTTCGTGTTAGCCGTTTCCCACTCCTTAAAATACATGCGTGATTGGTAAACAAACAATTTATCTCAGTAATTATACACCTATCAATCTTTATGGCTTCTTTAATTTGGACTATATGTTAAACATAAAATTACATTATGTTTGTAAAATTATACAAACATAAAATTTCAAATATACTTTCACATATAACAATAAAGATTTCATTTATAATACTAAGCATGTTTATTCCCAAGGATATTAAATCAGAATATTAATTTCAAACACTTTACTCAGTTTATTTATGAAAAAAAAAAAGAACACTTGAATAATTTTTGGAATGGATGGAGTAATAAATTGAGAAAATAATAGCAAAAAATAAAAATCAAAAATCAAATGTCAAAAAGTAGTTCTGCAACAGACAAAACATGCTCTTGAGAAATTAATTGCCAAAAAATATTTGCAAATGTAAAAAAGTAGTTTTGCAACAGACAAAAGATCAATCATTTCATCATATACTTTGATAAATTTATAATTCATATTTAATGTACTAGTAATTATTTATTTTTGGCCAGCCAACAAAAGATGAAATGAAAGCTGTTTTGCAATGAGCTTTACAGCCCATTTGCCGTGTGCTTATTATAACTTTATATCCAATTGTATTCTGCATCATTTTGTTAATTTCCCTTTTAATACTTTTGATTTTAAAAAAAAAATTCCTTTTAATACCACTATGATTTGTACTACCCCTGACTGATAATTCCAAAGTTAGAAACAAACATACCTTTAAAAAAATACATTGGTTTTTTTATATATATAAACTCACTTTGAATATATTAATATAACGTTTAAAATGTATAAGTGATTTATGCAAGTGATGTATTTAATAAGAAACACATCACCAAGTTACATGGGCAATTCTTACGGTAGTCACATTTTACAAAGTGACTACGCAGTCACTTTGTCGAATCGCGCCATGTGGCGTCGTAACCGTAAAAACGACCTGCTACCTGTCATACAGGTTTCAGTTATTTTTAGTATTATTTAAATTATATTTTGTTATTTACTATATTACCATTCTTTTTAAATTTTATTTATATTTTACCTGCACCCACTAATTTAATGAGTGCACCCCCTAATCATATTTTTACTACAATTATCTGCACCCGCTAATTTAATGAATTCACCCCATAATCATATTTTTACAACAATTATCTGCACCCGCTCATTTAATGAGTTCACCCCCAAATCATTTCTTTTTTACAACAGTTATCTACACCCGCTCATTCTATGAGTTCACCCCCAAATTATTTTTTACCACAATTATCTGCACTCGCTCATTTTATGAGTTCAACCCCAAATTATTGTTTTACCACGGTTATCTGACTCGCACATTTTATGAGTGCACCCCAAAATATTTTTTTTAAAAATAATCACATTTAAAAGACTATATTATCCTTTTATTATTTTACACAAAATATAATAAAATAAACTCTAAAAAATCAATTCACCACCAAATCACTCATATTTAAAAAAAACGTAAAAATATAATTAATAAAAAACTATCGAAATTAGCCACAAATCTCAATTTTTTTCTTTTTAATTTTTCTTCCCCCTCCTCTTTTTCTTTTTTCTTCCCATTTTCAATTTTTTTTTTCAAATTTTTTATTTCCTTGTTTTTTTTTCTTTTCCTTTTTAAATTTTCCTGTCTTTCTTTTCCATTTTTTGCATGTGTATTTTTTAAATTTTAATACAAAATAATATTATAGGTATAATTTTATTAAAATCGATCGGCGGTGCACCTAAATTTTAATTTTAATTTGATGAGTAAAGGACCTGCCGGAAATCCATGCATGTCGGCGGGTGACCCAGCCACCACCATGCCCGACCACCCCCTCGACGGCGACAGCGGCGCTTCGGTCTCGGCCGCTGAAGCCCG
The DNA here is from genome assembly GCA_963675135.1 of Galeopsis tetrahit. Classification (NCBI taxonomy): domain Eukaryota; kingdom Viridiplantae; phylum Streptophyta; class Magnoliopsida; order Lamiales; family Lamiaceae; genus Galeopsis; species Galeopsis tetrahit. Next base: position 22,050,824 of record OY776133.1, read on the forward strand.
AGATCCCTCCTCGAATCGCAATCGTGATTCTTCACTTCCATAACAATCGACATAATCTTCCATCTCGGCCACGATCCATGGCGGCCGAAATCCTCTCCTCATTTCGACCACCGACGCGACTGCTTCGATCAATCTCCCTTGCGTTCGCGATCCAGGAGCTTCTCCTATATCAACGACGCTCGCCTGCAACACTCGGATCGATGCTGCCTCTCTCTCGTCGTTCATCTCTCGTCGCGATCCAGGAGCTTCTCCTACATCAACGGCGCTCGCCTGCAACACTCGGCAATGACTCGGTTGTAGATTGTAAATGTATAAATTAGGGTTGATTTTATTATATTTTGTGTTAATTAATAAAAAAATAATATAGTCTTTTAAATGTAATTATTTAAAAAAAAAATTTGGGGTGAACTCATAAAATGAGCGGGTGCAGATAATTGTGGTATAAAAATAATTTGGGGGTGAACTCATAAAATGAGCGGGTGTAGATAACTTTGGTAAAAATATAATTTGGGGTGAACTTATAAAATGAGCGGGTGTAGATAACCGTTGTAAAAAAGAAATGATTTGGGGGTGAACTCATAAAATGAATGGGTGCAGATAACTATGGTAAAAAATGATTTGGGTGAACTCATAAAATGAATGGGTGCAGATAACTATGGTAAAAAATGATTTGGGGTGAACTCATAAAATTAGCGGGTGTAGATAATTGTTGTAATAAATTATTTTATTGTATAAGGATAAAAATGTAAATTTACAATAATATATTTTAATTAATTTAATTTAATAGAAAATACAAATTTATGACACATTACGACATATTACGACAATACATATCGTAAAATTTTCAAAAGGTAACAGGTCATCAAATCTAAACCTTTAGATTAGATTTTTAATGGTTTAGATTAACTGACTACGGTAGTCATTACGACACGTTACGACACCCTGACTACATATAGAAGGTCCCATGAAAGTATTAGTTATAACTTCTATTTTATTAGTTGTAACCTCTCTTATAAACCTCATTCTTGTATAGAGGAGGAATGATAATCATTTTCTCTATGCAATTTGATGTAATTCTCTATTCAATTCAACTACTACTCAATTTCAATTCTACATTTCTCGATTATTCCAATATGCATTCTATTCAATTTTTTCTTGTTATGAAATTTCACATGGTATCAGAGTTGTGTATCGATCAATTTATGACCGATTAAACAAGTTTGTCGATCTAAATACGTTTTCACAAGTAGGTATGAATGAGTTTCTAAATTTTTTTTAGTTCTATACTCATTTCTGTCAAATTTTTGATAAGTTTGGATTTCTACCATTTTTCTTTTCGAGATTTCTTCTTTACGAGTTTCATGCTTGTGAGTTTTGGATTCGATTTCATCTTGATTTGAATTCTTAGAGTTCTATATTTTTTTCCCTTCACTTTTATACTCATTTATTGAGTTTCTTGAGTTTTATACTAATTTCTTTGCGGAGAATCAATCACACCGCCCACTAGCAGGGATACCCATAACTTATTTATTTTATATATAAACTAATCAATATATCCTTACGCCTAAGCTATTATTATCACATTTTCCCTTAAATTACCCCTATGTAAATACTTGTAATTTTTTATTTAATCTTTCTTTCTTGATAATTGAAGTAAGTTATTACCCATTTTTTTTCTATTTTCCCTCATTTTATTTTATTTTCCCTCATTTTCCATCCATCTTTAATGATAATAAAGAATAAATTTGTAAAAAAATAAACATGTTTCTTAATTCTATAAAAAAAATGAAAATCTTTTTATTTTTCCTCATTTTCTCTTCATATTTAATGATAATGTAGGACCAAAATTAAATTGATATTGTGTTTTTTTTAGTGTAGTCAAATTGTACAAAATGACTATATAGTCAGCGCGTCAAATTGCGTCACGTGGCGTCGTATGAACCTGCTACCTGTTATACAAGTTTAAATTAATTAAATAATTTTTTAAATTGTATTTTGTTATTTACTATATTACCCTTATTTTATTAAAATTATTTTTAATATATATATATATATATATATTAAACAAAATTACTATTCTACCCTTTTTTATATAAATAAAATTACTATTCAACCATTTTTTATACAAATATTATTATTAAAAAAATTAAATAAATAAATCAATAAAATAATTAAATAATAAATATACTGGAAATACTCACTTGCAAGGTCGATACTCAGTAAACCGTGTAATCCAAACAATATGTTGTAAGTGCTCACTTTCACGGTCCAACAGCCGTTCACGGTTGCACAGTCGATACTCAGTCACCCATGTAAATCGAAACATGTACTGGAAGTACTCACTTGCACGGTCCAACAGCCGTGCACGGTTGCACGGTCGATACTCAGTAAACCGTGCAATCCAAAAAATGTGTTGTAAGTGCTCACGTTCACGGTCCTATAGCCGTGCCTGGTTGCACGGTCGATATTCAGTAAACCGTGCAAACAAAAAAGTGCTCTTTTCTTGTTCACATGCTTAAGCCACAAATAGGGCAGCGGCTTAGCGGCGTCAGTGGAGTGCGTGTTCGTAGGGGGGATGAAAACCAACGTATTCGTGTTCTAAATTTAGGTTTAATTTAATTTATTTTTTTGTTGTTAATCTATATATATCCCCTATAATACTAATAGGGAGTTTTAAAATGATGATATGTCATCTTGTGAGAGTTTTGGCTTACGTGTCATTTTATCAAAAATCGAGTTACACGTGTAATTTTGTTATTTGTTATGAAACCACGCCTGCAGTAATATTTTAAGTATATATACTTTCCTTACTTAATTTATAATTACATGTTATTCAATATTTTTCATCTATTAATCACTTAATTTCTAAATTACATTAATTATTCAATACATTCCATCTATTAATTTTCCAATTACATTATAATCTTTTAAATCTTTATATGAAATTTTATAAGTGTATCTTTAAAATATAATTTATACTATTTTGAGTATTATCAATGTGCCGCGTAATACGCGGGGAGTTATCTAGTATATATATAATAACATCATAGTTGACTCTGGTCAATTCCCGCCAAAATTGTTGTGGGCCCAAGTTTTCTCTCTCTCTCTTTTTTTTTTTTTTTTTTGTTTGTAAAGGTCCAGCTATTTTAGTTTTTGGCTTATATCACTCCTTAAATCTTTTTTTATTCTATTCGTAGTCCAATTACAAATTAATTATTAAAAAATATTTGTAATTAAGTATACCCCTATAAATTTTAATTATTAAAAAATATTTTTAATTAATTTATGTATATTTGTACATATACTTTTGTTTTTCAATGTTATATATAGATTTTAATTATAAGTTAAAATTTGTATGAGATAGTTTCAAGAATCCATTTCGTAAAATTGAATTTTAATTAATTACTTTATTTCGTCAGAAGCTTCCAGTCTTTTCATTTAGATGTCTCACAAAAAAAGTTCTCATTTTATTTTTGTGTATACATTGTGACTCCACTTCTTTTACTTTTAAATTATCCTACACTCCATTTTATTCCCTCTCTTCAATCACATCAATTTTACTACACCTCATTTTATATTAATTTTTTTCAAATTCTGTGATAATTAGAAGGATGAAGTAATATTTCATCAATAATTATAAGTGAAAATAGATTTTAAAAAGTGTAATTGAAGCTTCATTCATAAGATGAAATCAATGATATGATTTCACATAGTATTATTGTTCTTCAAATTCTGTAAAATTCAATCATTAAAAATTTTAAATCGCACGAATGTATTCAATAATTAATTAAAATTTATTAATATTCAATCTGTCGTGCAACGCACGAGAGAATTACTAGTTTTAATAATGATATAAGGGTAAATAGGTACTTTTACCATTATATATTTTAATTAAATTAATAAATATAATAATTTTTTTTATTAAATTAAGGATAAAAATGTAAATTTTAAATTATATATTTTAATTAATTAAATTAATTATAAATACGACACCATACGACACATACGATGAATATTTTTAATTCCGTCTCATCTAAAAGTCCGAACTTGTAGAGAGGGTGAAAGTTAATTCTTGTATATTAATTCCTAACACTCCCCCTCACTCGTGGGCCGGATTAACACCTCTTACCTTTTTTTGGGGAGGAGGCCCATCGAGTGGACAATTTAAATGGGCGGAGTGCTTTCAACAGGAATCGAACCCAGGTCGTTTGCCCGGTTTGCTCTGATACCATGCCTTTAAATTTGATTTTTAATGGTTCAAATTTAATTGACTACGGTAGTCATACGACACCATACAACACTCTGACTACATGTAGAAGTCGTTTAATTTTAAACCTTCCGTTGTATTGTCTACATCTTGGTTCTTTAGTCGGTCTAAACGGGCCCAAGTAGAATAGCAACTAATGGCCTTACCAATATCAAATTGGGCTTTACGCATGTATTGGGCCCAAATAGAATAGTATTCAAGCAATTTTTTGGCCGATAATTTCACAAAAATTCGGAAAAAACTTTTGAGTTTTTTTTTCTTCCCCAGGGAACCGGTGACGTCGAATTCGATACTGTTGTAAAATTTTGCGATTCTCATTTATGTTTGTGCACAAATTTAGTTTTATCAATGTAATTCGTACAAAATTATATTCAATTGAAAATGTTTAAAAGAAGAGCGGAATGTGTGAGAGGGTGGGTAAGTGGGGAGGGTAATTATGGTATTTTATATAATTTATATTTAAGGTCGGGCACGTGTTTTAAAGAAAATTGATTTTTTTGTGTAAAAAATGAAAGTTTGAGAATGAATATAAAATAGAAATAAACTTCCAACTAGAAAGTGTGATTCATAATATACCTTTTCTCAAATACAATGTAAATACTTATGTACATTAGCAATATAACATTGTTTATGTTACATAAATTTTGGTCCTTCCTAAAGTGTATATATTTTTTGTTTGATTTGAATCATGATATTTTGTTAGTAAAAATGACTTTTAGTACTTCAATGTTAAAGTAAAATTACAACAATTCCGTGTATTGCATATACAAATTTTTTTAGTAAAGTATAATATTACTAGTGTAAGATCGGCGTGTTACGTAAGATTGTGAAAAAAAAAACTTTGTATTTAATATAATTTTTTAAATGTGATTTTTTTATATTACTAGAGAAAGAAAATGAGAGAGGGATAGAAAGAGAAAGGAGAAAATAATAAAAATAAAAATAAGAAATGTAGAATTTGTATAAAATTAGAATTATAAAACATAAACCTGTGGAGTGGAGAGAGATGTGAGAGGAAAGATATACTCCCTCCGTCCCTTACTTGAAGCTACATTTTACCATTTTGGGCGTTCCATACTTGAAGCTACATTATCTAAAATAGCAAAAACACTTTTAAACACTCTCCTTAAAACATCACAATATTACAACAAATGCCACTACTTTATTACACTAAAAAGTAACTTTATTACTATTTATAAAGTTAAAAAGTCTTTACTACCCCCACTTTATCTTACACAATACTAATAAACAACTCATTTATTAAAACCCGTGCCAATTTGGTTTGTAGCTTCAAGTATGGGACGGAGGGAGTATAATGTAATTTAGAAAAAGAGTAGAATTGTTATAAAATTAAAAAATAAGAATGAGAGAAAAATATTTTGCCACATTGAATAGGAAGATTCAAAATTAGTTGTAAATGAGACGAGATATTGTACTCCCTCCGTCCCATATTAATCTTCATAGGTAGATGGACACGCAAATTAAGAAAGTGTAATAATGAGTGAAGTTTTGAGGGGTAATTTTGTAAAACTTTATGTATAAAGTAAAAAAATGAGTTGACTTTTGTGTATGTGTGAAGATAAAGTAATGGCATTTGTGTAAAATTGAGGTTATTGTGAGGGTGGAGTTTATAAAAGATTTTCCATTTTAAGGGTGTGAAAGTTATTGTGGGACGTCCCGAAAAGGAAAGTGTGAAAGTTATTGTGGGACGGAGGGAGTAAATAATAATTAATTAGTCCAATAGAAACCCTAGAAAACACGCATGCATCTCAAATAATTGGGGGGAAAATAATTTTGGTGCTGTCATGTGATACCTACTCTTTGAATTTTGTACCATTTATATGATCATGAAAACTCATAAGCAAATTATATAATGCGTGGTTCCCACCAACCATGAAGGGTGCATCATTTTAATTATCACCATGAATTATCTTCTTTTTTATAAATAAATAAATTTTAACCTCTTTCAAAACTGCAATTTATGTGAACAACAGAGGGTTGGAAAATATATTGAAATTTCGGTGTATCGAGTTTTTCGTATCGAAATTTTTGGTATGATAAGATATTGTATCGAAATTTTCAATACGATAACGGTATGACAAATGATCATACCGCGATATTTCGGTATTTGGTATGAAACGGTATACCGAAATACCGAAACATTAATAAAATAATAATTTTATAATATAATTTATAATTTTATGTATTATATTTTAAACTAAAATAATCTTAAATAATTAATTTCGGTATAAAACGATACGTACTTCAATATTTTCGTTATGAATTGGTATACCGATATTTCGGTATGAATCGGTATACCAGTATGATACGGTATACCGTAGCGAAAATTCGATATACCTAAATTACGATACGACACTGGTATGAATTTTTTCATACCGAAAATACGATATATCGAAATTTTCGATACGATATCAATATAGATTTTTTATATCAAAATTTTTGTTATGATATAAATATGGTTGGTTATACCATAACGAACCACCATACGAACAACCCTCCAATGAAAACAAAAGAACCCATGGTCCCATGCGACAGTGGTTTTCAACTCCTGGATATATATTTTCTGCATATTTATATTGGTTATGTACCCATCACACCAATTAAATTATATGAAATTATGTCAATTAAATAGTACGGAGTATATATATAGTTCAATGACCCATAAATATATACAACTAATTAATTTACATATATAATTACGTTAAATAAATATACAATATTATATTTAATAAATTAAATTAGACAAACATTTGTATTAAAATATTATTTTTATATTATAACTCATGAGTTTATAGATTTCAACTGCATAGTGTTTCACATAAAATATAATTCAATAAGTCAGTTTCATGTGCACCAATTGCACCATGCAACTAGATATATGAGTAAAATGAGGAGACTTATATAACTGGAAAATATGTGAGCGTTAATATAATTGAAACGTGCATTAGATTTAACTAAAAAAACGTGAAACTAAAACGTGCAAGCTAGCTAGTATAATTGAAACGGACAGGGTGCATCATGCACCAATTGCATTTGAAACCTTGTGCAACTCAAATACTAATGTGTGCGTACTATAAGATAGTTTCACACTGAATCCCCATAAATTTAACGCACCTGATATAACATGAATTGAATACGTTTAATATCGACAACACGTACTATAGTTGAGTAAAAAAGTTCAATATCGACAACACGTTTAGACTTTTTTTTTGAAAGTAGAACTCGTTTAAACTATGATACATTTAATCTAGGCCAATTATTTCTACTTTTTCCAGACAATTGGTAGACTTTTTTTCTTTTTTAAATTTCTTTACAGGTACAATTAGTAGACGACTAGACGTTAATGTCTTTGAAAGTTGAAATTAGTAAAGGGGTTTTATTTTTCTAGTCAATGTTGGGTGAAGAAAATTCTCCCAATCTGCCTTTGTAATATTGCTGATGTGCTATATATACACATACATACATTCTAATGTATTTTTAAATGAAAATACTAGATAATTATAATACTACAACTCCAACAAAAGATGACAAATTCCTACGATGTAATATTATAAGTCAAGCTATGAGACAAATTTAAATTAAATATATCTTACACACTTAATTATTTCTGATATTGATAATGTCAAGAATTCCAGTCAATTAGACGTCTCCAACTAAGTAGAATACTTGAAGATAGCTAAGATAGTAATTCAAATAGTAATCAACGAAACAAAACAATACACAAGAATTTAATTGGTTCGATCAATGTGATCTACATCCACTGGACCAAACGAGTACTTCTTTGATTGATAAAAAATGTTTACACACTCATTCACTCGAAATAGGATATTTCCTCACTTCACTCGTGAACCCACACAACTCAAAGATTACAATCGTACTTGCATCCAAAAATCAACCTTTACAATGTACACATACAAGAGTATATAAAGACCAAGGTAGTTGCTGTTGTTAGGAACTGCTTGAGTAGTTATCAACCGTTTGCAACCGCTTGAAACAACCCATGTGCTCTGTTATTGCCCAACTAAAATGGTAGTTATGCCCTCAAGTAGTTGTAACTGTAATACAACTAGTTAAACTAACTAACTTTCATATCAGAAGACTTGTCCATAAAGATCAGAACACTACTTAGTGTTCTGATACTCAACTCTTGTGTTCTTGTGATCATAAGTTGACTCTGCTGATAGACTTCTACTGTGCTGATAGTACTGTGCTAATATACTCTGCTGAAGTACTGTGCTGATATACTCTGCTGAAGTACTGTGCTGATCCAGTACTGTGCTGATCCAGACCAACTGTGCTGAACTCTAAGCATCACCTCCTCAGCTGATTGAAAACCTTCAACTCATCTGATTTCGACCTAAGTCATCTTATTTGATCCTATTAGCTCACTATTTACTGTGCTGACAGTGAGATTATAAGATAACACTCACAATTCTCCACCTTTAGCTCATAATCGAACTAATCTCCACCAAAAAATATTAAACCAACACTATTCTCCTCAAAGAATAGTCTCCACCACTGCTTCTCTGCCACAGGATCAACAACCTTTTCCTCGGAGGAATTAATGCAGTCCAATAAGTCTAAGACATAAGCCAAACTTCTCTTTTGGCAATGCCTTAGTGAACGCATCATCAGGGTTCTCCTCTGTAGCAATCTTCACTACCTGGACCACCCCATTCTCTACAATATCTCTTACAAAGTACAACTTTACATCTATATGTTTAGTTCTCTCATGATACCCCTAATGCTTTGCAAGATGTATTGCACTTTGGTTATCACAGAAGACAGTCACACTTCTTTGTGATATACCAAACTCCTTCAAGATCCCCCTTAGCCATATGCTCTCCTTAACTGCTTCAGTCAAGGCTACATATTCTGATTCTGTAGTAGATAATGCAACTACGGACTGATGTATTGACCTCCATGATATAGTTGTACCAAATAAGGTGAATACATAACTTGTTAAGGACTTTCTTGTGTCTACATTGGCTGCATAGTCGGCATCAACATATCCCACAAATGCTTCTACCTTATCTGATATCTTCTGAAATTTCAGACCCTTCTCAGCAGATCCCAGAACATATCTCATGACCCACTTAACTGTCTCCCAATGACTTAAGCCTTGATCACTCATGTATCTGCTGATTACACTCATTGCATGAGTTAAATCTGGTCTACAACACACCATATCATACATTAAACTCCCTACTACACTGGCATAAGGAACCTTACTCATCTGAGCGCTTTCTTGGCTGTTCTTGGGACACATCTGATTGGATAGCTTCTGATGCTGGCCAATTGGTGTAGAAACTGACTTAGCTTGATTCATCCTGAATCTCTCTAACACCTTCTTCAGATAGGTAAGCTGACTAAGCTGTATTGCTCCTTCAACTCTACTGATCTCCATCCCAAGAATCACTTTAGCTTCACCAAGATCTTTCATCTCAAACTCCCTTTTGAGAATCTCTTTCACCTGATTGATACTGTTAATAGACTCCCCTGCTATTAACATATCATCTACATACAGCAGAAGATAGGTAACTGAACTTTCAACTCGTCTGAAGTAAACACAGTTGTCATACAAGCTTCTTGTAAAACCAGCTGAGCAAATATACTCATCAAACTTTAAGTACCATTGTCTAGGGCTTTGTTTGAGGCCATAGGGTGATTTTCTGAGTAAGCACACTTTGTCTTCTCCATCTTCTATGTCCAACACTTCTGGTATTTTCATGTAGATCTTCTCATCTAAAGTCCCATGAAGAAATGTTGTGGTCACATCCATCTGATGCAGCTCCAGTTCATACTGAGCAACCATAGCCAACAAGATTCTGATGCTACAATGCTTTACAACAGGTGAGAAGATTTCATTAAAGTCAATACCTTCTTTCTGTGTAAATCCTTTAGCTACAAGCCTTGCCTTGTACCTAATCTTGCCACCTCTATGAGCCTCCACCTTCTTCTTGTAAATCCACTTACACCCAACAAGTTTCTTGTTCTTAGGTCTCTCAACAATCTCTCAAGTCGGGTTCTTGTTCAGAGATAACAGTTCTTCCTCCATAGCAACTAACCACTTCTCTTTGTCATGGCAGTTGATGGCTTCTGTGTAAGTTTTAGGCTCCAGAAACTCCACCTCAAGAGCCGCACATAAAGCAAATGATACAATGTCAGCTTGACCATACCTTTGAGGTGGGTGGACTTCTCTTCTGGTTCTGTCCCTAGTCAGCTGATAGTCATGAAGCCCAGTATCACTATGAGTAGTCTCCTCCTCATCTGGATCAATCTGATCTTCAGTTAGTCTTCTGGTGTCATCATGCTCCACCTCAACCTGTGTCTCATCTGGTTTGTTGTGTGTTGCACTTGAACTTGCCTCTTCTTTTAGTGGCATTCTACTTTCATCAAAAGTTACATCTCTGCTGATAATACACTTATGCATCCCAGCTTCAAGGCACCACAACCTATACCCTTTCACTCCTGAAGGATACCCTACGAACACACATTTCAAGGCTCGAGGTTCAAGCTTATCTTGCTTGACATGGGCATATGCTAAAAAACCATAAACCTTCAATTTACTCTACTCAGCTGCATGGCCAGACCATAACTCTTCTGGGGTTTTAAATTGCACAGCTGAGAAAGGGCTTCTGTTTATCAAGTAGGCTGCTGTTGACACTACTTCTCCCCAAAATACTTTAGGCAATACAGAGATACTCAACATACACCTGACCCTCTCAAGCAAAGTCTGGTTCATTCTCTCAGCTACTCCATTTTGCTGAGGTGTACCTGGTACTGTTCTATGCCTCACTATACCCTTCTTCTTGCAGAAAATATTGAACTCTTCTGATATGAACTCCAACCCATTATCAGTTCTCAAATGCTTGAGCTTATTTTCAGAGACATTCTCAACCTCAGTGAGCCATTCTTTGAACTTTTCAAATGCTTATAACTTGGATTTCAGGATAGTGATCCATACCTTTCTTGAGTAGTCATCTATGATAGACATGAAGTATCTCCCACCACTTCTGGTCTGATTCCTAGCTGGCCCCCATAAATCTGAATGGATATAGTCCGAAACTCCTTTGGTAGAGTGTGAACTCTTCCCAAACTTCAATCTCTTGGATTTCCCAAGAATGCAGTGCTCACACAAATCAAGCTTTGTGATATTGTCACCACCTAGCAGTCCTTGCTTACTTAGCTCAAGTAGGCCCTTCTCTCCTACATGACCTAATCTTCTGTGCCACAACATTGAGTTGTCTTGCACTCTTGCCACATCTGATCTGCTAATAACTGTTCCTCCCTTAAGAAAGTAGAGATCATTCCTTCTCTCACTTTTAAGAACACTAAGCTTCCCCTTTGAAACTCTGAGCTCTTCATCTTCTGACTGGAATTTGTAGCCCATTGAATCTAGCATGCCAAGAGATATCAAATTTCTCTTGAGTTCAGGAACATACCCGACCCTCTTGAGAATCCTCACTGCTCCATCATACATCTTCAAGTGTACTGTACCTTCACCTTTAACTTTGGAAGTGTGATCATTCCCTAACAACACAGAACCTCCATTCTGATGCTTAAAATCATGAAACCAGTCTCTTCTTGGAGTCATGTGGAAAGAGCACCCTGAATCTAAAATCCAATCTTGTTGTTCTTCAGTGGTGGTGATGGAAAGTGACTGAGCTGACTCATAGCCCTTCTGCTCCTTATCTTCTTGGGTTTGATTTGCTTGATTCTTATCAGCAGGGTTCTTGGCACCAGATTTTCTCATAAGCTGCCTGTACTTGAAACAAGCACTCTTGTAGTGCCCAGGTTTGTTGCAGTGGTGGCACACTACTTCCCCTTGATTTGACACTGCTGATTTTCCCTTATCAGCTCCCTTGGGTTAACTAGACCCCTTCTTGGAGACAGACCTCTTGTAGTGCTCCTTGAGATGTCTTATTATGCAACAACTTGGACTTGACAGCGAAGATCACATCCTCCAATGTGATTGCCTCCTTTCTACCATACAAGATGGTGTCATTTAGGATTTCAAAGGACTTAGGAAGAGCACTCAACAAGACCAGAGCCTTAGCCCCTTCCTCTAACTTGACATCCAAATTCTCCAGATCGTCAAGAATCTTGTTGAACTCATCTAGCTGTTCCGTAATGGGTTTGTCATCTTCCATTCTAAAGGCATACAACTTCTGTTTCGAATAGAGTCGGTTAGCAAGAGTTTTCACCATATATAACTTCTCAAGCTTATCCCAAACCTCATTCGTTGAGTTCTCTTTAGTAACCTCCCTCAAGACCTTATCTCCAAGGCAGAGTAGGATCGTGCTTCGAGCTTTCCTGAGCAACTTGCTCCTTTCAGCCGCAACTGCTGCAATTTCTTCTGCAGTCTCTTTGGATTCTTCGAGAGCCTCGAATAATCCTTGCTGTTCAAGGAGGGCCTGCATCTTGACCTTCCACAGCCCAAAATCTCCTGTGGCTGTAAACTTCTCTATGTTGTACTTGGTAGAATTCCCCATCTTAGATCTGTAGCTACTTCAGATTCCCACAGACGGCGCCAATTGTCAAGAATTCCAGTCGATTAGACGTCTCCAACCAAGTAGAATACTTGAAGATATAAGAAATAACCAGCTAAGATAGTAATTCAAAAAGTAATCAACGAAACAAAACAACACACAAGAATTTAAGTGGTTCGATCAATGTGATCTACATCCACTGGACCAGACGAGTACTTCTTTGATTGATAAAAAATGTTTACACACTCATTCACTCGGAATAAGATATTTCCTCACTTCACTCGTGAACTCACACAACTCAAAGATTACAATCGTACTTGCATCCAAAAATCAACCTTTACAATGTACACATACAAGAGTATATAAAGACCAAGGCAGTTGTTGTTGTTAGGAACTGCTTGAGTAGTTATCAACCATTTGCAACCGCTTGAAACAACCCACGTGCTCTGTTATTGCCAAACTGAAATGTTAGTTATGCCCTGAAGTAGTTGTAACTGTAATACAACTAGTTAAACTAACTAACTTTCATATCAGAAGACTTGTCCATAAAGATCAGAAGACTACTTAGTGTTCTGATACTCAACTCTTCTGTTCTTGTGATCAAAAGCTGACTCTGCTGATCTTTACTGTGTTGATATACCCTGTTGCAGTACTGTACTGATATACTCTGCTGAAGTACTGTGCTGATATACTCTGCTGAAGTACTGTGCTGATCCAGACCAATTGTGCTGAACTCTAAGCATCACCTCCTCAGCTGATTGAAACCTTCAACTCATCTGATTTTGACCTAAGTCATCTTATCTGATCCTAGCAGCTCACTACTTATTGTGGTGACTGTGAGATTATGAAATAACTCTCACAGATAAATTTATAGAAACGTCTAAATAAAAAATGGATAATCCAAACTCTGGATACTAAAAAAAAAAAAGATTTGGAAGGTGCTAAATAAAAAATGGATAATCCAAACTCTGGATACTAAAAAAATAAGATATTGAAAGCCTTCCAAATCCTACTATGTATGCATATAATCATGCATGATTAAAAAATTTAAACAAACATTCAGTAACATATATAGTAGAAATTAATCTTATCTATTTGAAATTTTTCATAGTCGGCTCTCAATATATATATATAATAATTCATCGAGCTAGTGTCCCTCTCATCAAACACTATTTGTCCCATACAAAGAAAACAACCTAAAATTTTCCAAATGCCAAACAGTACGTGCAACTAGGCCTTTGGATTCTCTTTGTTCTGTACTAGAAGAGATATGCAAATTTCATCAGTTTCATCTCATGATACAAGTAAGTGAAAGAGACTTTTTTTAATTGTCACAACTTTATTAAATAAAAACAAACAAAAACATTGAAACAAGAACCAATGATGTTAGTACTTAGTACTATCAAGAGAATTTTTGTCTTCACCAGTCACAGGCATACACTACAATACAAACCCTAATTCTTACACCACTTTGATATTGATACTTCTCCACAAATTTAATGATTAATTAATACGCGATGACAGGTTATTTGTACGTGTTTGTATATATATATGGGATAAAGATGAAAAATATACTTATTAATGTCACTTGAAAAAAACATGTAAACAGTGTTGACTGTTGTGTGAAACCATTTTACCGTAACACCATTATTACTTTTCAGTAGAAATTATTATTACTTTTAAAGTAAGTGATAACATTTTACTACGATCTCATATAATTTTTTATATTCTCATCCGTTCAATTTAATTGGGCATCGTTAGACCACTAAATATATATTTAAAAAAAAAACAGTTTAAAGTTAAAAGTTCATGAGTCGGACCAGAACCGAATGTCCATTCTAATTACAGATTGTTAGGTCCAAAGTCGCACTCTATGAATACGTATAGTTCCAAGGAAACATAGTGTGAAAGGGTCATCTCAATTCAAAGAGGACATCTATAATTGACTTTGCATATATCATGAACAGTGAAAGGACACATTAGATCTCTGAAATTCGACAAATAAAATTAATAATGATAAAATAAGTTTCAGAGGAGCTCGAATTAGTGATTTTTCGATGAAATTATATTTTGAATATTTTCACATCTGAATTTTTTTTTTTAATTATTTTCAAATTTCAAATGATCAGCGAATAACAAAATTAAGTATCAAACATCAATTAAATTTATTAGGAATTTATATAAGGCCAATTCTATAAATAAATAGATAAATAATTGATGAATCCAAACCAATTACGTTTAAATCAAAACAAGTCTAATAAATCTTGTTGAATCCAATTCGATCGAGTTTCTAATTAAAGCCCAACAAATCAAATTAGACATCTAAAGGGGAAATTAGGCTAAATCCAAAATTTTAGAGTCCATCAAATAATCCGACTACAAATTTATCTCAAATTCAGGATTCCACATATTAAAGGAAAGTAGTCTTCGAGTTCTTTAAGGGAGTTCTTTGCGAAAATCAATCAAAAACGGTCTTCAATTCGAGATTAAAGTGCTAAGTCCCTCCAATCAACGCTCTTCAAATCCAAGTTCCCCCCATTGCACAACTCCACTAACTCCATTACATTAATGTTTTTTATCCTGCCGTTCGTGATCAAAAGCGTTGAGCTTCTTCCTATCGATCATGTAATGTAAAAACATTAATTTTCGACCGATCGAAAACCTATTTAGTTAATCCCTACTTTGGAAGAATATTATACTTGTTTCATCTCGTCATAAGTTGTATAACGTTATATGCACAAATATATAATATTATATTTAGGAGTATATACAGTGACGGAGCCAGAAAATCCCGACTGGGGGGTCCGATTAACATTACTTTAAAGATAAAATAATATGTACTTATATTCATTAAAATTTCTCATGATAAAATTGTCAATACATTTCATTAAATTAAATCGAACAATTAAGTTTTGTAAGAAGTTTTGATAGTTCCGACTCAAAATGAAGCTACATTAATTATTAATGTGTTACAATATTCTATGTTTCATACAATATAATACATTTAAATATAAATGTACAAAAATTTTAAATCACTAAACTAATAATTTTTTAAAAACATCAATAATATTGTTCAATTTTAAGGACATTTTTGTAAGTCTTAGCAAAAATTTAGACAATAATCTCAAATGCACCATCAATCCATTGACTCTATTTTTAAAAAATCAAACAATTATGAAACAAATTTAATAAGAAAATACATGAAAAAAAAGAAAAAAAATTCCTTCCTTCCAACCTCTGTATGCAAGCATTTATTTTTTGTTCAGTCTAAACTTAATATATATTACTTAAAATGAAACTGATAGTTTTATTTTCATTTATATATATATATATAATAAAAATAATTATTATTAAAACAATACATATAATTATTTAAAAAAAATTATTATGCATATATATATATATATATATATATATATAAAATTTGGTGGGGGCCACTGGGCCCCTCTGGGCCCAATGTGGCTCCGTCCTTGAGTATATATAACGTTCTCTGCAGAGACGGATGCACGTTGAGGCTTGGGGTCACTGGGCCCTAAGGAATTTATAACTTATTAATTTACTATATATACTATGTTATATAGGTCATGTATTGGCCGGTGGTCTAGTGGTTGAGTAGAATCAAATAAGATTTTGTTTTGCTAAACCCCGCTAATAATAGTTGTTAATAACCACCTAACTAATTAATCTAAAATTAAATAGAAGGCAGGGTGTATCTACTAATACATAGGGTGTATAAATCAACCCTTATAGTTTAACATGGGCATATATTAGATACTTTTAACATCATGTTCATCGTCTGACCACGTTTGTATTACTCCCATGTTGGTTTTTTTGGGAGGAGAGAAGAAGAGTAGGCCAAAAAGATTTTTTGTGTGACTTAATTCATTTCCTTCTAGCTAGCTACTCTTGTTCATTACCCATTTTTCTATTACATTTGATTTTATATTCATAAGCTAAAGTAAAATAAACACAATTTGGATGAACGAAAGGATTATATTAATATTATCGAAACCAATAATTACACAAAATTCCATGTGAATATTGGAAGCAAGCAAGAAATTAAACTAAGCATGCATCAAGATTCATGCATTGTATGACATTGTAATATAATTTGTTAATCAAAATCGTTGAGAGATTGACATCATGTGTGTGCGCCTAAGTTGCGGTGTCACAATTGAGATTAGTCCACCCAGAGGAGGCCTCATCTTTGACCGATAAATCATCTCATCGTACGGCACTTGATAAAACTTAAAAAACGCCACAAACGACGACTCATTATTATTCTTTCTCTCAACTCGATTTGATTTTTGGAAAAACAAAGCTGGGGACTGCAGAAACGAGGCCTTCGGAGTCCTAAAACTTTGTGTCTTTTCCGGCATTGGCGTTGATGGGAAAAATCCCTTGTTAATATTGCCACGACCAAGAGGTGATGCGAATGAAAAAGACCTAGCATTCAGAGGAGAGATTTTTGGGCCTGATGTGTCTTTTAATGAAAGGTACCACGGCTTTACCGAGTCAATATGGTCATGTGAAACGGTGAATGCGAATCGGGAGGAAGCGCACGAGCGCAGTGATGTCGCGCGACAAGAATATGACGACGCCTTCAACTCATCTAATCTGACCAATTCTTCGATTTCGGGATATGGGATTATTATTGTTGATGATGAAAGCTCAACAAATGGTCTCATTCCCTACAATTATGAAATTTTATTAATTTAGAAATGTATATATAAAAAAAATCGTACGTTTATTAATAATAGTAACTTTTTTGTAGTAGTACCTTCCAAAGGTAAGAAAAAAGTGATGGAGGGTCAATGATAAAAGCCTTGTGAAGCCTTCCAGGGTAATAATCCCCTATGATTTTGAGTGTTGCTACCAACATGTTCATAAAGGCAGAAGCTGATCTGAAAAAGCCTGATCAAAATATTCAACAAATTAAATTTTATTTTAAAAAAAATTACACTTTTTTTTTGGAAGAAAATAAAGTCGGAAAAATTCAAATCACTGTTGAGCATGAATCTCTGACACATGAAAAAAGGAGAATTATGGACACTTTTACTTTAGTATAATTTAGATATGAAAATGACCTAATGTACCCCTATTCCCACAAAATTGACCGTGACACCTCAAGGGTATTCCGGGCAATTTCTGACAATTTCAGACACTCTTTTACACACAAATTGTAGATTATTATGGTATCTTCTTGATTCACCTAAATGTTAATTAGTTAATTGTAAGGCGTGACTTTGGAAAAATTAAAGACGACTAAGAAATAAAGTGGTTTTAATTTTAAGGTATTTGTGTGTGGGTTTGGAGTCCCTAGACAATGGAATGTAAAATCATTGGTAATTCCAACTTAGATAAAAGTTGTCTTTTGATTTCATCTATTTTGATTAGTTGGTAATATATACTCCCCTTTATTTCTAATTTACACTTAACTTAATTAATTAGTACAAATTACATCTATATCTATATCTATATAGTTTAAACTATTACAGTATTAATTAAGTACTTTGGTTTGTTATGTGAATATTGCAATAACTTGTCTTATTTTAAAATTAAAATCGCATATATATCAAGATAAGAAAGCTTACTGGCGTCAAAGAGGATGACAAATTGTTCAACATTTTTTGTCATAGTTTGAACTGCCACTTCAAGTGTAAACACTAGCAAACGAGTGAACCTACAAATCAAAATTAAGAAGAGAAATGTGAATTATTTGACTAAAGGAAAAAAAAAAACTTACTTTGCAAGAATGAGATCGATACACCTAAATCCTAATTACTAATTATTTTCTTATAATTGTTGTTTATATGAATAAATAAAAGTATAAGAGTCATACTCGGTTGGTTTGTGTGAATACATAAAATTGGATATTTAATAAGGAACGAATGCAACAATATATGCAGCTAGAATTTAAATTTGAACAAAGTTTTACTATAAAAGAGTTGTACTTTAGTGCAATTGATTGAACATTAAAATTTAACATTGAATAAATTGAACATTAAAATTTAAGTGTATCTATACACTTAATTGTATAGAAGAATTTGTCTTTATTAAATATTGACCCTTATCCCAATAGCAAGTTACCAACAACAAGTATACTATGGAAACATTCAGCGCAGACTAAATTCAATGCAATATGATTTTATCAAAAGTCAGCCCTTATTCCTATTCTAAGTGCAATTTTGAAACATTTAGCGCAAACTGAATTTATTGTAATAATCACATAATTTAAAATTTGAAGGAATGTTTTTATCAAAAGTCAACCCTTATTTCAACTCTAACTGTAAGCACAATTTTAAAACAATCAGTGCAGGCTGAATTTTAATGTAATGATCACATAGTTTAAAATTTGAAGGATGTTTTATCAAAAGTCAACCCTTATTTCAATTCTAAATGTAAGTACAATTTTGAAACATCTAGTGCAGACTGAATTTAATGTAACAAATCACATAGTTTAAATTTTGAATGAAGTTTTATCAAAAGTCTACCCTTATCTCAATCCTTATTGTAAATACAATTTTGAAACATCCAGCGAAGACTAAATTTAATGTAACGGTCACATCATTTAAATTTTGAAGGAAACTTATTAAAAGCCGACCATTATCATAATTCGATCTGCAAGTCTAATTTTGAAACATCCAGCACGGACTAAATTTACTGTAATAGCCAGTCGCATAATTTAAAATTTGAATGAAGCTTTATCATAACTCGACACTTATCCCAATGCTAACTGTAATTGTCGTTTTTTAAACATCCAGCACAGACTAAATTCAATGCAACGGTCGCATATTTTAAAATTTGAAATAAGTTTTTATCAAAAGTCGACCCTTGTCTCAATCCTAACTGGAAGTGCAATTTTGAAACTTCCAGCATAGACAAAAATTTAAAGTAACGGTCGCATAGTTTAAAATTTGAAGGAAGTTTTATCGAAAGTCCACCCATATCCCAATTCTAACTGTAAGAACAATTTTGAAACATCCAACGCAGACTAAATTTAATGTAATGGGCACATGATTTAAAATTTGAAGGTAGCTTATCAACGGACAACGGTTGACCCTTACGTCAATTATAACTGTAAAACATCCACGAAATAAATTTATTGACAGAGTTGGCTATCTATAATTTTAAAATGTACTATATAACTAGGTATTATTAGATGTCGACATGCAATTATTCCAATTGTAAGAAATGTAATTTTGAATTTGAGGCAGTTTTTATCAAAAGTCGACTCTTGTCCCAATCATAACTTAAAAGACTAAAAATTATAAAAATAAAATAAAAGGAATAGATGGTTGGAATGTGCTTACAGTTTTTGTGAATGGAATTTCTGGTAATCTTGCTTGATTCGGAAAACCTGCACACCATTATCATGATTAGCAACATAAATACTGAAAAATGTTTTTCTAAAGAATAAACAAAATAAAATATATATAATTATTACCATGACAGGTCTAAGTTGATCATCATGGCCAGCAACGTAAGCCATTCCTTCATTCAGCTCAGCACAGAATTCATCAGCCATCAAATAGTCTTGCAAATTCAAACAAAAATCAGTTCTAAAATAAATATTTGTTTTTTTATATAAATTAATTAATGACCAATTTCAAAACCATAAAAAAGCAAGATTCTCAGGTTAAAGTAAAAGTAAAAACAGGAAAATTGCATGAATTAAGGGGAAGTAGACAAATAAAGGTGATGGTTTTATTGAGAATTGTCAATGATTTTGAAATTCAAATGGAAAAATCAAATTTGAAGTAGCAGTTAGGTAATTGGGTTGTTAAAAAGGACAAATAAAAAAAAATGAAGATTTAAAAAAAAAAAAAAAGTTACCAGTGGCAAAAGATTGTCTCCAAGAAAGACAATTGTGAAGATGCTTAGCTGCTTTCTTTACATTTTCCCCTTTGGCTTTCAGAAACCTCTCCACACACGCTTTATTGCAGAATTTCTCCTGTTTATTCAAATTAATCAAATTGTATTCTATAAATGAGCTATACGTATATGTATAAATGTACACAGAGTAGAAGGTGAAAGTACCTGTTTGAGAGTGAGTGGAGCTTGTTTCTTGAGTAGCTGAAGCACAGCTTCGATTCTCTCTTCATTATTATTCTTCATCGTCTTTCCCATTCTAGAGAGAGAGTGAGAGTGAAAGAGTGTGTTTTAATTATTTGATGTGTGTAGAAAGAAAAGAGGCCGTATTTATAGGCGGTTTTTTTTTTAATTTTTAAAAATTGAATTGAACAAAATACCGTTAATTCGTCTCAATCCGACCCATCACTTCATATCAATCAAATCGATTCAAAATTAATGTATGACAAACAAATATTTTACCTCTATTTTCATATATATCAATCAAATACTCCCTCCGTCCGCCTATAAGTGATACGTTACTTTTTGGCACAGAGATTAAGAAAAGTGATTAAATAATAGATATAGTACAAGTGATGTGATTGAGAGAGGAGAGAAATAGAGAGAAAAAGTAAGATATAAAGTGAAGTGTAAGAAAAAATATTACCAAAAAAGGTATGGGAAACTTATAGGCGGACGGACCAAAATGGTAAAATGGAAAGCTTATAGGCGGACGGAGGGAGTAAAAATAATTTTATACTTAGTAAAGTTTGAACCTTGATTAATGGAGCTCCCACTTATATATAAAAAGGTTAAATAAGTGTGAAAATATAGATAATTAAGATAAATTTTAGGTAAAAATTTATGGATCAAACACGGATCAAATTTAACTTAAATATATTTTTTCTTTCAACTATAGTTTTACTACATGACTAAAATATTGTCACTAGGCCAAAAGTGTACTACAACAAGTTCAAAAATATTCTAGACACTTAGTTTTTTGATTGAATTTTCCATAATATATTTTGACATATGTACACTCTTGATCTTGTAGTAGTAATAAAACTTTGGCCTTGTAGTAACAATATATTGGTCATGTAGTAAACCACTTGTTTGCGACGAATTTTTAAAAAATGTCTTAATTAGACATATTTCACACAAGTGTTGTTGCTCATTAATTAAATCTTCCTTCAATTTGATTTGATTAATTGTAAAATAAGTTCCAAAATAAATTTTGAAAATATAAAACAACAAAAAATTGTCATACAATAGTAAAATAAAACTCCATCGAATATCCATTATAAATTCGTAATGCAAACATGAACTAGTAAAATCACGGACGTCCTAATTAAAGAATTTCTAAGTAGGTGAAATAAGTCTAATAATTTACCTAGTATGAGATTTATTCTATTCGTGGCCTTTTTGGAATACCGACCCCTCATTTTCAATTGATTTTGGTCAAAAAAATATGTTACTTTTCCAATCACTTTGACATAAAAAAAAAATGTGTTGGTGAAAAAATGAGGTCTTTGTTTGTTGTGTTTGGTGGTGGTGGCCTGGTGGGAGAGGAATGGTGAAAAATTGTAGTGATGGTGGCGGTTGGTATGACTGCGCTGGCGACTACATATAGATAGGACTTCTCTTTTATTTGAAAAAAATTCAAATAAAAGAAATTAGGGTAAAGGGCAATCTAGTCTTTGTATCTTTCTTTTTTTTTTTTAATCCTTGTACCTATTATTTTAAAAATAAAAAAATGGAGTGTGTATTTACCAATTTCGGAAGTGTAAATAACCGCACTCTTAATGAAATGTTGTATTATGTGATTATGGGCTGGAGTAATTATGTTTGACGGACCCACGTATTATAGGGCTCATCACAGCCCTTTTATCTAATTTATTGAATTGAGAAAGGTGAATAAATTTAGGGGGGTGTATTCAATTGAGATTCTGTTGGATTTTTTTGGACTTTTAAAATCTGGGGGTATCCAATCCGGATTTTTAAAAGTCTTTCAAAATTTTGAGGTATTCAATACGGATTTTAAAAAGTCTTTAGAAATCTTTAGGTATTCAACAATCTATGAATTTTAATACTCTATGGATTTCGTTGGATTCTCTTTCAAAAATATAAATAAATTTCACTATTCAAAATCTCTTCTAAAAAGTAGAGATTTCAATGGATTCTCTTAGAAGACTTGAAAGAGAAGAAAAAAAAAACTTTTGTTAACTATGTTTTTCGATAAACATCACAAATTCTTCACCATCATTATTATCGTGAAAAAGATTACATCTCTGTATTTTAAAATTATGTTCTTTCTTTAATCCCATTGGTGTTCGATATATCTAAAAGATTTTGGTGGTCAATGTCGTCACCCGAGAAATGCAATTATTCAATCGAATTTTTGGTATTTTCAAATTGCAATCGATTAACAAGTTCCCATTTCAAACACAAGCAGAGTTAGTATTGACTCGTGCTGGATTACATAATTTTTTTAGTAAAGAATGTCGCTCTGATGAATTTTCAGTCGAATATAAGGAAGATCAAGATTCACCACATCTCAACGTGGAAGAGGAAAATGGAAAATTTGAAATTGTTTTCTCAAAGCCAATTAGAATATTGCTAATGCCATGTGAGGTATAACCGTGATGGAAATGAAGATGAGAATAATAATGATGAATAATAATTTTTTTTAAACTAGGAAATCCATGTAAATCAATAAAAAAATATGTATTTCAGAATCTTGTCAAATCTATAAAAATCCATATAAATCAATAAAAAAGTCAGTCAAACTCTGCATAGAGTCTATGGATTTTCTAAATCCACCGACTTTTTAAAGTCCAAAAAATCCAACAAAATCTCAATTGAATACACCCCCCTTAATTTAGTTATATTATTTCGATTAAAAATAAAATAAGTTCAAAATGATTATGGGGTCTCTGAGTACGTGAGTGGGAAGCATAGGGATGATGTTTTCAGTGATGAGTGGAATATGATCGAGCACATAATAAATAATACGTACATGCCATTGCCTTCGTACCATATATGCAATTCATGATCTCATAAACGTCTATTGTATTAAAAATATTTGATTCTACTATATATAACTTTTTAAGATCGATCAAAGAAAACTTATACTCCGTATTACGTACTAAAATCATGCATAAAACTGGTTTAACCATTTCAGAATAGAAAGAATACAGAAAACGTCATTGGAAAAAGTGCAATTAATTAATTAAGCAAGGGAGGAGTATGAACCTAATAAAATTTGTGTTAACTTTGTGTTAATAAAATTTGTGTTAATATGCTTATAACTTTGTGTTAATAAAATTTTAATATATGATTTTTTAAAAAAAAAAAATAATTCTTCCAATTCACTTTTTTGTCAAACTATAATAATTAGTCCTCCGCCAAGGGAAAAAAAAAAATATTATAATCATGAGTAATAGAGTATATAGTCTGATTTTTCAAACTGTACAAAGTTCAAACACCACTCCCACACTTCAGACAGAGTAACCATGTGATAAGCTGACAAATATTATTTCTATTCGATTTAATTTTAGACGAATATTTGTGAAATTATTAATCATTCATAATTATCCATTAACATATATTGTTTGTACTATATTTCAACTAATTGATTAATTTGTAATGTACACCCTCATAAAAAAAATAGTCTTTGTACCCTTTTCAAGGAGTAGTTAATCCTGTTATTGCATAATAAAAAGAAAAAAAATATATATATAGTATATATACATTTGAATTTTTGGAAATACTAAACTCTGTACCAAATTGGCATATGAAGTCTAGGTCCATGTCATACATTATTATTATTATTGTGGGTAAAATGTAAATTTGGTCCCAAGAGATTTTTTTAAAAACAATTTTGGTTCCAAGTTCTTTTTTTGTCCCATTTTTTGCAAAAATGGTCTCAACCGTTAAACGGTTTCCTTTAAGTGATATTGCAAAAATGGTCCCAAAACAAAAAAAATACACATTGCTGATTTTTTTTCAAATCAAATACTTGTGTAAATTTGAAAAAATATAGATAATAATTTATATCAAATTTAAAAATTTAAGAAAAAAAAAAATTTCAAACCACTTAATATTTTATGTGAAATATGTCCAATTAAATAATTAAAATTTGAAAATATTATTTTTTTATTTATAAAATCACAAAAATTTGTCATATAGATTTTTAAATTATAACATAAATTTTGAAGAATTCAAATTAATTCCATCAAAATTTTAAACTAAAGATACTAAAAAAATGTATACTTATATATATCTATCATTAACCTTGCTCTTGTCCTCGTCATTGACAGAAAATCAGAACTCAATCTTCCAAAAATTCATTTTATATATTAAGCACTCTCAAACAAAATAATTATCCTTTAAAAATCAAATCGCTAGATTTGATTTTAAATTTTTTGAGAATATATATCTCAAAATTGAAAAATTCAATTCAAGCAATAACACACCCCGAACCCATGGTTATCACCGGCACACACCACCAGCCCCAATCGAGGAAAAAATAATTGATGTGCAATTTCAGTGAATGCGTTTATGTGCTTCGATTTGAGGAATTTAAGTGAGGGTTTGCGATTTGAGAATGCTTAATGAGTGTTTCAACTTCAATGTTTTTTGAATTTTCAAGTTGGATTTGTGTGGTTTTATTTGGGGGAAATTTTTTTAGGGCCTTTTAGGATTAGAGGTGATTTTGGAGCATTTGATTGAAACAAAGCATTTGAAGATTTTGTTTTAAAAGGTAAAATCTCGTGGGAAAGCATTTGAAGATTTTGTTTTAAAATGTAAAATCTCGTGGGACCTTTTTTAATTTGTACAAAATGGAACCATTTTCGTGAGCACGAATCTCTTTGTATCAAATCTGCATTTTTCAGATCTCTTGGGACCAAATCTGTATTTTCCTATTTTTTATTTTAACGGCGTGTGTGCCTCACGATCACAATTTAATTAGATTTTGACGGAAAAATCTCGCGGAACTTTTTTTTGCTTAAAATGGAACCATTTTCGTGAGCTGACATTTTCTTGAGACCATAATTGCATTTTACCGGTTGTTGTTGTAGTATTACTACTTATATAGTTGTATAGTGATGATGTGCATTTTAGACACTGTGCATTATTAATAAATAAAATATTACACACATGCATGACAAGAAGATTCCAACTGAAAAAACTAAGTGGATTCTCTAATAATAAAATACGGGGAATTATATATTAGTATTGATGATGTATACTCGATATATATCATTGAATTCCAATGATTTCTTCATTTTTATTAATTATTTCTCCCTCATCAATACATTCTCATTATTAATTAATTAATTGTGAGCATATACATATATGCCAAAAACTTCACGTACCCACTAATTAGTTGTAAAACTTTTATACAATATATACTGCTCCCTCCCAAAAATGTTTGCACCAATAGCTTTATGAATACACAAATTAAGAAAAATGTGTAATGAATGGAGTATTGTGGAGATAATTTTATAAACTTTTAAGAATAAGTAAAAGTTTTTTGTTGTGATATGCAAATAATTGTGAGACGGACGAATAAGAAAAATAAAGTAATTAATTGAAGAAAAATATATTAATTCACGCAACAAAAAAAATATTATTTCACTACAAAAAATGTCTAAATTAGAGACCAAAGTTTTGAGACCGTTTTGAAAAAATTACGAATTTTGAGACCGATTTCACTTCTGTCTTTAATTTTATATACTCAGACCATTTAGAGACAGTATTGCTGGTCTCTAACCCGAAATAAATTTTGTTTTGAGACCGTATTAACAGTCTTTAATTGGTATTAAGAATTCTAATTCCCAAATTTTATTTTGACCGCCATTTTTTGCCCTCTCATTTAGCGGTCTTTTTGTGAATACAACCTCTAACTCGTTTATAAACCCATCTTTAACCCGTCTATAAACCCTAATTCATTTGTACCGCCTCTTTCACTTTCACCCCACACAATTTCTCACGGCCCTCACTCGCGATTCTCTCTTGCTCTCCCGCTGCGACTAGAGCTGGCAAATTGTGCCGCCCGACCCAGCCCATCAGACCAAGCGATGTTCGTGGACTGGGTCGGGCCGGCCCATAAATTAGTCAGGCCTATAAAATGTGAGCCCAACCTAGCCCAATGGGCTAGCGGGCCGGCCCAGCCCATGAAATAATTTTAAAAAATAATATGTTTAGGAAAAATTATATATATATATATATATATATATATAAATCTTTTATGGGTCACATACTCACATATAATTGTTATTTATACAAATAATTATAATTAAAAATATGTCATACTAATGTATTAACTATACATAATTCATAAACGGTCATAATCAGTATAACATTACACTATATAACAAGTTCAAATTTCAAAGTCAAAATAAAATAAAAATACAATAATATTTAAATATAAAATACTTTACTTATTTTAATTATCTATTTGCCTAAAGAAAAAATATTGATCGGGCCAAACAGGCTGTCCATGGGCCGACGAGCCAAATTTAGCCTAGGCCATTAGGCCCACCGAACTCATCGGGTCGGGCCAAATAAGCCTAGTTCTATATGGGCCTCTAATTATAGAGCCCAGCCCATACTAAGTTTTGGGTTGGCCGAGTCGGCCCATCGAGCCGAGCTCAAATTGCCGGCTCTAGTCGCGACGACTCCGACTTCGTCCCTGTTCTCAAGATGATATCGCCGATGCCGCCTCTTCGCCGTCGCCTGTTGTTTATCAATCGTCTTCACCGAATTTAAGTCAAGATAATTTTTGGATTTTTCTGTTTTGAGATTCTGTTTTAAAGAATTGATACTAGAATATTAAAAGATAGAGAGAAATAAATTGATGAGAAAAAAATATTAGATGAGTATGAGATTAAATATAATAAAATAATAAATAAAGTATAAGTGATGTGATTGAATATGAGAAACGTATTGTAGAATTTATATAGGGATGGAGGGAGTATATAATAAAGAAATTAATTAATACATATATAATTAATTTTAAAAATTACACAAGATAATTACTTGTCAAAGTGGTAGGTGTCCATTACTGGGCACCCATCCACCCGGGATCAATTCCCACCAAGACCAAATAAATGGTCATTTAAATAAAGTGGGTGTGGGTCGGGTCAGGTGGGTCGGGGCGAGTGTGGGTCAGGTCAGGTGGGTCAGGGCGGGTTTGGGTCGGGTTCGGGTATGGGTTTGGGTCGGGTGCGGGGTTCGAGACCGTACCTAAAAAAATCGGTCTATAATTTGAGACCGATACATGAAAACGGTCTCAAAATATTTGAGTCGAACCTAATAGTGACCACCCAAAAACGGTCTCAAAACGGTCTCTAACGCGTTTATAGACCATTTTTACGGTCTCAAAATATTTGAGTCGAACCTAATAGTGACCACCCAAAAACGGTCTCAAAACGGTCTCTAACGCGTTTATAGACCATTTTTACGGTCTTTAATCGGTTGTTAATTGAGGTGTTTTTTTGTAGTTTGCATGCTAAACTCTATTAGTATCTTTTCGATATATAATTAGTATTTTTCAAATGCAGCCTGATACTTCTCATTACACATACTATATATTGTCTTTTTTATAGTTTTATCCATGAAAATTTTTAAAAATAAATATTGGTTATTATTTTATTTTGTCAAAATAAACATTTTTATTATCAATATATAAAACCAAATAACCATTGGCAATAATAATAATAACAGCTGACAGCTGTAATAAAGACATATTGTACGGCCGCGGGTTAAAAGAATTAGGGTGCATAAAAGAACTGATAGCACAGAATGTTCAATGAAACTGCTGCATGCATTGTAATGATGAAATCAAATACACCCGTGAACGGATATTTGGACTCCATTTACGTACTAGACATAGAGATTAAAAAAAAAAAAAAAAAAAATTATAGAGGGCAGTGACGGAGCCAGGAATTTTCGGTAGGGGGGCCCGATTATCATTATTATAAAGATAAAAAAATGTATTTATTATACTTATCGAAATTTCTTATAATAAAATTGTAAATACATTTCATTCCATTAAATCAAATCATCAAGTTTACTTTCATTGTATTTTGTAAGATGTTTTGATAGTCCGCCCTCAAAATGAAGCCGAGTAATATAAAAATTGTTAAAATATTAATATCCAATATAATAAAATATAGTAATACATTAATGTGTTCCAATATTCTATAGTTATACAATATAATAATTTTAAATATAAATGTACAAAAAATTTAAAACACTAAACTATTTTTATTTTATTTTTAAATTCAATACTAAAATATTGTTCAATTTTAAAGACATTCTTGTGAATCTTAGCAAAAATTTAGACAATAATTTTAAATATACTATTAATCTATATTGTTGACTCTATTAGAAAAAAAAAACGGAGTATTAAGAAACAAAATGTATGCAAACATTCATTTTTAGTCAATCTAAACTTATTATGTATGTAAAAAATGTAAATAATATTTTTATCATCACTTCAAAATTATCATTTATTTACTCAAATTGTCCATATACAAATATATATCATTATTTTAAAAAGAAAAATTTGTTATATATATATATATATAATAAAATAAAAAATGGTGGGGGGCCACTGGGCCCCCCTGGGCCCAGTGTGGCTCCGTCTATGATAGAGGGGGTGGTAGGGTATATATATTATTGACAAGAAATCATACTTGCTGGATCTTCAATCTCATGTGGGTTCTACTTGCAAATATCAACAAATGTATATTGTATGTCGGGTCGAAAAGGAACCTCAGTACTGATATTGTTGATTGATATTGTTCGCTTTGGATCGAATCCTCACAGACTCATTTTTCGACTTTCTCCAAAAAACTTCATACCAATGTTTTAATCAGACGTGAGAGATATTGTTTGATACTCCAACTCTAATAATACACCACATTTGTCCAGTTTAGATGTACAATTTTGTTTTGTTGTAGTTTTGTCTATGTACTGGGAGTCTGGGAGGGAAAAAGGCTATCATGCAAACATATGACTTTTAAATTTAGGTTGATGATTTTCTCCTAATTCAAATAGAAATACAGTTACCTAACTTGAAAATTGCATGCAAAATTCAAAATTTGAACATCAATCTCACATATATAATTGCATATGACCACTAACTAAATATTTTCATCATATCATGGTATAATCATTCTTCTTTTTTTTTCTTCAAAATTTCAACTAATTAAATAAGTGGTACCGATACACACTAATGTTTATGGTTTAGTGGGGTTGTGGGGTATGACTTAAAGGCAGGTCAATTAATCTTGATACAAAATTGGCCTAATGAAACCCAACTATCAACTATGCTTATTTTGTGTTTTCGAAATTAGTTTTTAAATCAACGAAAAAAATCGATGTTGGATCTTAAAATTTAAAATTAGATTTTTAAAATCCAAAGTAATTAAACATAGCTTAAGGGTATTTTTTTTTTGTTTTTTTGCTAAATCCGATTTGAAATTTCAAAAGCCAAAGTATGTTTGTAGAATTATGTAGGTTACATTTCACAAGTTGCCATAATCCTAACCTATAAAACATAGATATATAACATGTTTCAATTTTTGTATTTCACATTATATTCCACTGTATGGATGATTGATATGAGTCATATTAAAAAATAATCAATGTCTTATAATATTGGGTGCGACACGTGTTAAAAATTCAGCAATGTGAAATATCTAGTAAAACGTGAAAAGTACTGGAACAAGAAAATCGAACCGAAGACATATACCCTCTCTCACATTTCTTTCACACTTTCCATTCAATAACTCACAAAACTTTAATTTATTTTCACAAATTTTCACTCACTTACCTTTTTATTATATTTTTCTAAATCCTACCCTAGGTTATCAACAAAACATGCACAAAAAGTCAAATTCACCTCTATACTATTTAAGAATTTCACAGTGAACATGCATACGGCTTGAAACACACATAAACTAAAACTAACACTTCTATCTTGGTCATAATAATTAATCGAGGATTCTCTAATTTTTTTAACATAATTTTATGTTTTACTTCATTAATATTTAATATATATGAAATATGTCATCAATTTATAGTATACTTCACATATAATTGTACGTAGAAAGTAGGAGTTAGGTATAAAATTGAATAGAGAAGTCAAAGGGGTGAGGTGGGATATATCTCTATTTAGACTTTTTTCAAGTTACAACTTGAACGAAAACTCAAACTCAACATATATTACCTAAATTTGGGAACATATATACTAACCCATAAACAAAGCATGTGCGTGATGATTACAACACAACTCAAATGTGGAATTGTCAATAGACAAAATCATTCTTCTTTTACTCTTTATAGGATGAAATTAACCCGGAGAATGAAAGTGTTTTTATTATGAACCTTTAAATATTGTTTCACTTTTCTTCTTGGCAAAAGAAGCATGCTTCAACTAATATTAACCAAAATAAAATTGATACAACTGAGGAAAACACAAACCTTGTAGTAAGATTTAGTCATACTAATGAACTCCATGCACTACATTTTACAAAAATGTGTGGTACAACGCTTTAAAGCACCACCGAACATGATAGGCAATCCAAAATTGAATTTAGGTGGTGTTTGCGAATGAGATAACAAACTCATATATAATTTTTTTTTCCTTTTTTTAAGTGTAGTGTACTAAATTTGAAAAAAGTGGTTTTTGAGTATTTTATAGAGTTTGAAAACATGTCTTTAAACACACATGTAAACTAATATGGTGCAGAGTTCTAGGGTGGGCAATATAAATTACTCTCTTCGTCCGTCTATAAGTTTTCAATTTTATCATTTTGATTTGTCCGCCTATAAGCCTCTCGATCATACCCTTTTTATAATGTTTTTAATTTTTTATTCTTACACTTCACTTTATATCTTACTTTTTTTTTCTCTATCTCTCTCATTCTCACATGACTTGTATTATATCTATTATTTAATCATTTTTTTTAATCTATGTGTCAAAAAGTAACGAAAAGTTTATAGGCGGATAGAGGAAGTATATATTTATTGTAACATGATACAAATAATTTATGTTGATGTTGATTTTCATAAGAAACTCATTGTTTGACTCCATATCATTATTTTATGTATAAATCCTAAAATTTTGAATGTTCAAGTAATTAGCATACATACCCTTCAAAAAAAAAAAAAGTAATTAGCATACATAACATGTCATGCGTTGTCGATGTTTATGTATCAAATTACTATAGAAAAGAAATTGCCTAGTTGTGAAACATCTATTATTGTTACTCCTGATTGGATAAGATACATTTAAAGGAGAGAGAATGTGTGTTTTCATGTTTGGCATGAGTTTTTCTTCAATATTTCACCTCATGTTAGTTTTTAATAAATTCTATACAATCCAAAATGAATACTATGCACTAAATTATATCATTTCACCTATTACTAAGCATATATATCCTTTTTTATATTCTTAATATCACAGCTCTTCACAGTATGGTTATATTCTTCAGCCTACTTTTCCAATATTGATTTAACATTTTAGCAAAAATTCCTATCTCACAAAATCTTCAAAACCAAAATCATTTTAAAAATATAAGGAAGTTGAAGAACATTGTTATAACTTATAATGATTAGACTCTGAAAAATACCCACTCACAATTCGGATCATAGTTTCTTGTAATTTTTGTCTCTCTAATAATTTGATTAATGAGTAATGTTGGCAAAACTAGACAGTGGATAAGTAGTTGTTTAATTTTAAATTAAATGATCGATTTTTAGATTCAATGAATTTACTGTTCGGTACTAAGGTTTGATTAGTAATCAAATGGGCGCGGTTATACACCGGGAAACCCACTGGTTGAGTACACACCCCGTAAGTTGAGGACACCCACCTGAAAATCCCAAAATTACCCTTTCCCCATTAAAATCCTAAATCCTTCCCTCATTTTTAAAACTCAGTACACCCACCTCCATTTTCGCCCCCTCCCTCCCACGAGCAGCGTCGGCCGCCCCCTCCCCAACTGTGCCGGCAGCATCTCCGGCTTCCCCTCCCCTAGGCACTGGCCTCCAGTCCTCTATTAAAAAACAATCATCAACCCTTCCTCTCCCCTTCGCGGCCCCCTCCTCTCGTTGCCGGCCGCACCCCCTCCCCCTCTTCTCGTCGCCGGCCGTTCGCGGCCGCACCCTCTCCCCTTCGGTGTCATTCGCGGTCGCACACTTCCTATGCCGTCGCGGCCGCACCCCTCCCCCTCTTCTCTTCGCCGCCGTCATACAAAGGTAAGTTGGTTTGAGAATTTTTGTTACAGATCCAAATTAAAAAAATAAATAAATTAGGGTTTTGAATTTTTGTTAATTTTTTTTGAATTTTTCGTCTTTGTTCGAAATTTTTTGTCGCCGTTACTTTATTCGATTTTTTTTTCTCAAAATATTGTGTCCGATTTTATTTTTTCGAACAAATGAAAGTTGTTCATGTATTTTTTTCGAACATATTGAGTTTGTTCAGGAATTTTTTTTGAACATATTAATCTTGTTCATGTAAAATTTTCGAACAAGTTTTTTTTTTCGGACAATGTTGATTTGTCCGAAAATTTTTTCGAAATTTTGTTTTTCTAATTTTTCGTCTGTTACAATTTATTTATTTTTGTTGTTGAATTTTTTTTATTTAATGGTGGTGGTTGTTTTGCTTTTGATGGTGGAGATGATTCTGGTGGAATGAAATGAGTGGGTGTACTTTTTTTTTTTTAATTTCACACTAGGGTTCACTACAAAAAAAGGGCGTTTTAGAGACGGATTTATCGACGGATTTTCCGTCGGCCGCCGAGGTTACCGACGGAAAGTCGGCCGTCCCCTTTCTCGGCGTCAGCTTTTTTTGCCGACAGATTTTTGAATTCCGACGGAAATACCGAGGGAAAATGTCCGTCATCTTTTTCCGACGGAATGTCCGTCGGTATTCCGGACAACCCGTTTAACAAACCGGGTCAACATTCCGTCGGTAATTCCGTCGGAAAGATTGAATTAAAATAATTATAAACGAAATTAGAATGAATTAAAATAATTATAAAAGAAGTTAAATGCCGTCGGAAATGCCGTCGGAAACCCGACTGAATTAAATTGATTTCGAAATTCACTTATCGACGGAATATCCGTCGGCATTTTACCGACGGAATATCCGTCACTAAAACAAAATATTAATAAAAAAAATATGGGTGGCCGGGGAGGCCCCGACCAGAATTTCATTTTCCGACCAGAATTACATTTTCCGACCAGAATAACAGTGGAAAATATTATGGTAAGAAAAAGTGCCATATTAGAGGTTGGGAATGTGAAGAAATTTCGTAAAAAATGTCATTATGTAAAAAGTGTCAAAATTAAAATATTATGTAATGAAACAATAATATTACATGAAATATTATGTTGGGAATGTGAAGAAATTGCCATTGTTTTTATTACATATCCTCATGCTTCAAAAAGTATTCTTCAATTCATCCACCTGCACCAGTAGTACAATCACATTGATCAAATTAAACCAATTTCTTTAATATATTATAATCAAATCAAATTAATACTAGTAATTAATTAGTAGCTTACTTGATCATTATCATCATCATCTAGTACTTCCAGAAACTGACGGTGGCTTCGTCTTCTTCCAGTCTCCGGCGAAGGGCGGCGACTTCGTCTACTTCAAGGAAACAACCAAAAAATTAAAAAAAAAATCGATCTTGAAGTTCAAAATTTTTCAATCTAAACTCAAAATCACTTACGTCGGAGTCGGAGTCGGCCCACTTATTCAAACGCCGGAGAAGCAAGAATGGAGACGATTGTAGAAGAAGGAGACGGTTGTGGCTGAACGGCGTCGACGAGGCAGTGGAAGCGGAAGGTCGGCCGGAGGAGCACATTGGGCGGCGGCCATGCTTCACGGTGGAGAGAAATCGGCGCGGGAGAGACTGAAATAGAGAGAGAAGAGTGAAAGAAAACCCTAGGTTGAGGTTTTATATAAGGGCTTATATTCCGTCGGCATGTACAAATACCGACGGATATTCCGTCGGTATTTTTCAAAAAGTGAATTTCGACGGACATATATAAATACCGACGGATAATCCGTCGGTATTTTTCAAAAAGTAAATTCCGACGGAAAGATAATTCCGTCAGCATTTTGGCGGTTTTTTTTATTTTTTTTTAATTAATTCAATTTTTTCTATATACTAGACCTACTAAATTACCAAAATATTTTTTAAAAAAATCACAAAATTCATTTCTTACACATATATTAATATATATATTGGTTGTGACTTATATTTATAGTAAATTTAATTTTTATAATTTGTACCTAAATGATAAATAATTAATTAACTTTTATAAAATAAGAAATAAATACATTACATTAATTGAATTAATTTTCATCTTCATCGTCTTCATCCTCCTCTTCGTCCTTATCCTCCTCCTCCTCATCATCATCTTCCTCATCCTCCTCCTCATCCTCATCTTCTTCATTCTCCTCTTCATCCTCATCTCACTACAAAAAACACCTCAATTAACAACCGATTAGAGACCGTAAAAATGGTCTATAAACGCATTAGAGACCGTTTTGAGACCGTTTGTGGTTGGTCACTATTAGGTTCGTTTTAAATATTTTGAGACCGTTTTCATGTATCGGTCTCAAATTATAGACCGATTTTTTTAGGTCTCTAAATTGTAGACCGCTAATGCGGTCTACAAACGATCTCAAACGATTGGTTGGCCCGAATTTTTTCCGGGCCATAAGGCTGTCTCAAAACGGTCTTTTAATTTAGAGACCGCCACATCTGGTCTCGAACCCTAACACACCCGGCCAAACTGAACCCACATCCGACCCGAACCCATATCCGCCCCGGCCCACCCGATCCGAACCCACACCCGACCCAAACCCACACTCGACCTGACCCACCCGACCCGAACCCACACCCGACTTGACCCACCCGACCCGAACCCACACCCACTTTATTTAAATGCCCACTTTATTTAAATAACCATTTATTTGGTCTCGGTGGGAATTGATCCCGGGTGGATGGGTGCCCAGCACCACTTTGACAAGTAAATGTCTTGGGTAATTTTTAAAATTAATTATATATGTATTAATTAATTTCTTTATTATATACTCCCTCCATCCCACTATAAATCCCACAATAAGTTTCTCATTCAATTATTTTTTTCATATTTCACTTGTACTTTATTTATTATTTTATTATATTTAATCTCATACTTATCTAATATTTTTTCTCATCAATTTATTTCTCTCATCTTTTAATATTCTAGTATCAATTCTTTAAAACAGAATTTCAAAACAGAAAAATAAAAAAATTACCTTGACTTAAATTCGGTGGAGACAATTGATAATCAACAGGCGGCGGCGAAGAGGCGGCATCAGCGATATCTTGAGAACAGGGACGAAGTCGGAGTCGTCGCGACTAGAGCCGACAATTTGGGCCCAACCCGAAACCAAGTATGGATCGGGCTCTAAAATTAGAGGCCCATATAGAACTGGGCCTATTTGACCTGATCCGAAGGGCCTAATGGGCTAGGCTGAATTTGGCCCGTCGGCCCATGGACAGCCTATTTTGTCCGATCAATATTTTTTCTTTAGGCAAATAGACAATTAAAATAAGTAAAGTATTTTATATTTAAATATTATTGTGTTTTTATTTTATTTTGACTTTGAAATTTGAACTTTGAACTTATGAATTATTTATAATTTTATTTGAAGTTGTTATATAGTGTAATGTTATACTGATTATGACCGTTTATGAATGATGTATAGTTAATACATTAGTATTGCATATATTTTATTATAATTATTTGTATAAATAACAATTATATGTGAGTATGTGACCAATACAAGATTTATATATATAATCTTTTCTAAACATATTATTTTTAAAATTATTTCATGGGCTAGGCCGGCCCGCTAGCCCAGTGGGCTAGGTTGGGCTCACATTTCATAGGCCTGAATAATTCATGGGCCGGCCCGACCCAGCCCACGAACATCGCTTGGCCCAATGGGCTGGGCCGGGCAGCCCGATTTGCCAACTCTAGTCCCGGCGGGAGAGCAAGAGAGAAACGCGCGCGAGGGAGGGCCGTGAGAAATTGAGTAGGGTGAAAGTGAAAGAGGCGATACAAATGAATTAGGGTTTATAGACGGGTTACAGACGGGTTTATAAACGGGTTAGAGACCGTATTCATAAAACAGTCTTTAAATGAGAGGGTAAAAATGGCGGTTAAAATAAAATTTGGGAATTGGAATTCTTAATACCAATTAAAGACAGCTAATGCGGTCTCAAAACAAAATTTAAAATAAAAAATTTAATTTCGGATTAGAGACCACCAATACGGTCTCTAAAGGGTCTGAATACATAAAATTAAAGACTGAAGTGAAATCGGTCTCAAAATTCGTAATTTTTTCAAAACGGTCTCAAATCAGTCTTTATTTGAGACCATTTTATGACGGTCTCAAAACTTTGGTCTCTAATTTAGGCATTTTTTGTAGTGTCTTCATTCTCCTCTTCATCCTCTTCTTCATCCCCCTCCTCTTCACCTTCAATTTCGATTAATTGGGGATTTGCAGCCGTCAAGGGTACAGAAAGATTGAAATCTCCCGTAAAGACTTCAGTTGGATTCTCTATTTGTTCTGTTTGAAATGGAGATTCATCTTCAGTATTTTTGTCCTTTTTAGGGACTTCTACCATTGACCTTGCCTTTACTTTGCAAACAGCGTGCCATTCATAACCACGTGGAGCTCCCGGATATGTGCAGTAGTATACTTGAGATACTTGATGGGCAAATACAAATGGATCATCCCCAACATACGTCCTTTTCGAACTAACATCAACGAGCTTGTACTCCGGGTGAATTCTTGTTCCTAGATGGCCTGAATCAAACCAATGACACTTGAACAACACTACAGTCTTTGCTGGATATCCTGGATATTCTACTTCGACGACTTCCCGTAACACCCCAAAGTAATCACTTGCATCTGCATTGTAATTCACACTTCTAACGCAGACGCCACTGTTGGTAGTTGCCTTTGTCGATGCATACCCAGACGTATGAAATCTGTAGCCCTTCACAATATAACCGTTGTAAGTCTTTACACGACGTAGTGGTCCCTTGCTGAGATCTCGTAAGAATCGACTGTCTAGAGCGTTATCCCGTCCCTATACGGCTCAATTTAAAATTAATTAAAATAAATATTAATTTATTTACGTAAAACATAATTAATTAAATGGTACTCACATAACGTTCGAACCATCGGGAAAATTCACGTTGAATACGAGCATCTATATATGCATCTGAGATGTTTGGTTCTGCTCGTCGTAGTTCTTGAGTGTACATCCTAATTCACAACATTCAAAAACTTGGTTAATATTAAATGACATAAATGAAGTGGTATTTAAATAGACGATTTATATATGAAATACTTACTCAATGTATGGCTGAACTTCATCACAATTCAATAACACATACGTTTGTGCTATTTCCGCCTCCGAGTTCGTCTCCCAATATCGTTCAGTGGGTTTTCCTATTGGCCGTCCCTTAGACTTGAATATGGAGAGCATTCCATCGACCTCTTCACTGATATCGTCAGCGGATGTACCACCGAAGTTACGTGGAGCACTTCTTAACTTTGTGTTGACGTGGTCTTCAAAGTAATAAGAACAAAACATGCCAACCTCTTCATTCAAATAAGCATTCACAATCGATGCTTCAACATTTGCCTTTTGTTTAGCATTGCGTTTCAAGTTGTGGAGATACCTGATATACACACATATATATATAAAACTTATAAGAATGCATGTGTAATTGTAATGAAATAAAAAAAATAAGATTTTACCTTTCAAATGGGTACATCCACCTGTATTGCACCGGACCACAAATTCTCGCTTCATACGCTAAGTGAACGGGTAAGTGTTCCATCGAGTTAAATAAGCTAGGTGGAAAAATTTGTTCCAACTTACACAAAATCACTGGAATGTCTTCATCTAAACGAATCATATCATCGATCGTGATCGTTGTAGCCGTTAAATCTCTAAAAAATAGACTTAATTCAGTGATAGCCCTCCACACATTGAGAGGAAGAAGTTCTCGGAACGCAATCGGTATCAAGCGTTGCATAAATACATGACAATCATGACTCTTCATCCTTGCAACCTTACCCGTTGTTGTGTCTACGCATCGACTCAAGTTCGACACGTAGCCGTCCGGAAAGTTCAACTCCTTTATCCACCTACACAATCTTTGTTTTTGTGGCTTATCCAGTGTGTAGCTAGCCTTTGGAAATTTACCTGTACGCTCATCCTTTTTCAACTCTGGACGGCGACAAAGAGTGTCCAAATCCTCCCGAGACTTTAGAGTGTCTTTCGTCTTGCCTTCGGTGTTCATGATTGTGTGGAACACATTGTCAAACACATTCTTTTCAATGTACATCACATCCAAATTGTGTCGTATCAATAGTGAACTCCAGTATGGTAAGTCCCAAAAAATACTCCTTTTGTTCCAACCACCCTCAATTCCTCTGTTGTGTTCCGCTGCATTTTCCTCAGTACTTTTTTTCAACCCCGTCCACTGAATCTCATATAACAACCTACGTCCTGTACGGAGAGTAAATTATAAGTGACACTAAAAGCAATAGATAAATATACGTTTAATACTCATTAAATAAATGTATAAAATACCATCTCGAAGTGGAGGTCGATTGTTTGTGACTGCTTTGTTCTTTACGAAGTTCTTCTTATTTCTTCGAAACGGGTGACCTTGAGGTAAGAACCTACGGTGATTATCGAACAATGAAACTTTTCTACTCACCAGGAGACTGAAAGCTTCAGAATTCTCCATACAATACGGACATGCTTTCTTTCCGGCCGTACTCCACCCGGACAACATACCATATGCAGGAAAGTCGCTAATGGTCCATAAAAGAGCAGCACGCATCGTGAAGTTCTGCTTTCTAAAAACATCGTACGTTTGGACTCCATTCTCCCATAAGAAGATCAAGTCTTTTATAAGAGGTTGGAGATAAATATCCAGTTTGTCCTTTGGATTCGTTGGTCCAGGCACCAATACAGTCAGAAACATTGTTTGAGGTTTCATGCACATCCACGGAGGAAGATTATACGGAGTCAGTATCACCGGCCACAAAGAATACTGCTTCCCATGCATCCCAAATGGTGCAAAACCATCAGTACACAAACCTAATCTCACATTCCTCGGTTCACAAGCAAAATCTGGAAACACGTTGTCAATATGTTTCCAGGCCTCTGAGTCTGCCGGATGTCGCATCTCCCTCGACTCAGCCGAAGAGGAATCTGTAGCATGCCACGTCATGTGTTGTGCAGTGGAACTTGATTGATATAATCTCATCAAACGAGGAATGATAGGAAGGTAGTACATCTTCTTATATGGCACTTTCTTCTTTGTCTTCTTCGATTGACCACCAGGTCCCTTTCGACGTGCCTCTTTGTACCGGGGATGGCCACACAATCTACACATGTTCAGACTGCTATCTTCGTCACCCCAATATAACATGCAACCCTTCACACAACAATCAATCTTCTCAACCGGCAAACCAACATTCTTCAACATTTGTTTGCTTTGATGAAACGTCGTAGGCACCTTATTATTTTGAGGACAAATTTCACTGCATAACTGTGTCACTTGCTCATATGCCCTGTTAGAAAGCTTGTTCTCGGTCTTAATGTTCATGAGTCGTGCATTAAATGACAACTGTGAGTGAGATTCACAACCCGGATTTAAATCTTCTTCGACTAATTTGAGCATCTCATAAAACCAAAATGCCTCATTCGTCGGCTCCTCTTCCATGTTTGAAAAACCAGCTTCCCTGATCATTGTTTGATACATATTCGGTTCTTCGTCCCCAAACTGTTGTTCTTCGTCCTCAAACTGTTGTTCTTCGTCCCCAAACTGTTGTTCTTCGTCCCCAAACTGTTGTTCTTCGTCCCCAAACCGTTGTTCTACCTCGTTACTAGTGCCAACATGATCGAAATTTGCTTCTTGTTGATAGATTCCAACAGTGTAATAGTAAAACACTTCATCAAATCTATAAGGCCAACGTGTTTCGCCATGACTAGTCCAATTATAATAATTATCAAAGAAACCATTCTTCACAATATGTACTAGGACCTCATCAATCTCTTTATATTGCTTATTCTGACATTTCTTAGCATTACACGGACACCTAATGCAATTTCCACTCATGTAATGTGGCTGGCTTTTTGCAAATTCAACAAATAACACGAGTTCATTATAAAATTCCACATTCACATT